>OW121851.1:16984346-26984346 GCA_933228895.1 Platycnemis pennipes
AACATCAGCGTTTGTGGAAGTGCATCAGTGTCCAGTGTGGAAATTCTAGAAGTGTTGTGTTTTTTAACAAGATCTTCTTCAGACTCCTGGAAGCTGGTCGCTGACCGGAAGACCTTCTCAAGCCAGAAGAAACATTGAGGTACTGTTGTTCACTTCCTAAAAGTTCCTTTTTTTTTCCCCCCCCTTTATACCACATACGAAAGGACACACATTACGGCTTGGAGACATTTCTTTTCAATAGATACTGTTAGCCGTAAGAGCTCACCGTTTTCACTTGATTACTATGGCTTTCCAGTCACCTGAGCTAAACAAATACCACCAGCTTAAAACCAAAATTGTTAAGATTGGTGAGGACATCCGATACCTTAAAAACTGTAAACATAATTTTGTTGTTCCCAACTTTATAAATTCACTTTCTCTTTATAAAAAGCGTAACTTGAATGTGGACACTCACATTAGACGTAAAATTCTTACCTATGAAATAAATTCCCTTTACTCTAAGAGAAGCTACCTAGAAGTCACTGCCTACAATTTACATTTGAAACTGACTAAGAATTTATCCGGCCCTGAATATGTATTTTGGCAGAATTTTGAAAGGAAAATGTACTTAGTGATCCGAAAGAAATTAGAAAACAAGACTCGAGTCACTAACCGCAAACTCAAACGGTTATTACGGAAATCCATCCCTTACACCCACGATAATGACAAGTCTGAAAATGTTCTTAATCTGTCTAAGGTATCATTTTCTACGGAAGAACTTAAATTATTAAATTATGGGTTAAATTTCAATTTGCAACCTAAATCACCTCCTTTAATTGACATTGTGGCCCACATTGAGGGATCTCTTAAAATGTTTGATTATACGTCGAGAGAATACATCCGGAAGGGCTGTGAAAAACAAATCAGAAAAAATCTCCAAACCCCTAAATCACACACACAAGGTAATTTTAAACGACAATTTGACATAGTGAAAGGCCTAAGAAACAAGGACTGTTTTTATGTTAAAGCTGACAAGGGAAATCTATGCGTTATTTTAGATAAAGAACAATATTTCGAGAAAGTTAATCTTTTATTGTCTGACGGACCTTACACTGAAATTAAAAAGAACCCCATAAACAAACTCATTGCGCAGTTCAAATCCGTTCTTAATCATTGCCCCATCCTTATTGACAAGAAGACTAAATTCAAGCTTTACGTGTCGAATCCTACCGTGCCAAGACTGTATTGCCTTCCTAAAGTACACAAAACTAACTGCCCCATGAGACCAATTGTATCTGGTATTGATTCTCCAACGTACCTCTTATCCAAATGGTTAGTTTACCAGCTTTCGAGTCTCCAGTTTCAATGCCCACATTCGATTAAGAACAACACTGAGTTCATTGAAAGAACAAAAAATCACGTATTTTCTCAAGGCGAAATTATGGTGTCATTTGATGTAACCAACCTTTTTCCAAGTGTACCTGTGGACATAGCTATCCAAGCATTAGAGAACTGGCTAAAATCACTTTCTCTGAATTCACAAACAATAGATGAGTACATCCGTTTAACCAATTTAGTGATGAGTCAGAATTATTTTAAATGCCAAGGAAAATTTTTCAAACAAGAATTTGGAACAACTATGGGTAACCCCCTTTCACCCTTCTTGGCAAATATTTTTATGACCCATTTTGAAAACCTCTTCAAAGAAAAATTTAGCTATTTTCCATCTGTTTATTTGCGCTATGTTGATGATATCTTCGCAGTTTTTGATACAACGAAATACAATCTCGACGATTTCGTTAACAACCTAAACAGTCTATTTCCCACCATAGGATTCACCTATGAAAAAGAAAAAGAAAACATCCTTCCTTTTCTTGACCTTTCACTCAAGAGGTTGGGAAGTAAAATAACATATGACATATACCGTAAGCCAACACAAACCATCAACTACACACACAATCATTCATTTGACCACCCGAACCACAAGTCAGCTGTCTTCCATTCCCTCGTACATAGATTAAATAACGTCCCTCTTGACAGATCTGCTTATAACAAAGAATTGAATTACATCAAAAACGTTGCTAGACAGAATGGATTCCATGAATCACTAATAAACAACATAATTAAGAAGCACAAATTCAAGCGTCTAATCAATAGCTCCACTACACACAAAAAAGACTGCACAATGAAATATATAAAGTTACCCTTTTACCCGCAATTAACTAAGGGTATAGATAGAGTATTCAAAACTATGAACACTAAAATATCCTACACCAATAATAATAAGCTTAAACACCTCTTGGGCAACACCAAAGATAAAATTCCCACGACTGAAAAATCTGGTATCTATAGAATCAATTGCGGCAACTGCCAAGCCTCCTATATCGGCCAAACACGTCGAGCTCTATCAACTAGGTACAAAGAACATTTGGCTCACTATAGACACAACAATCCCGACAAATCGAGCATAGCACAACATTTAATCAAGACGGAACACCAAATTACACAAGAAAATTTAAGTTTGATGAAACATTGCAGCAATAACTTGTTAGACGCTTATGAGACCATTTTCATATCAACAAATAAAGGACAACTTTTGAACAGCGATTCAGGACCCATCACCCATTCCCCTTTGTTCACACTTCTTTAGGTGAACTACGTATCAGTCTAAATTTCCCTTCAACAGACCGTTATGCGGTATTTGTCATCTATGACTTACAACAAGGCCATTAAAATTTCCTCTTTTACCCTCCGGAGTGGCAGTCCCTTCGTTAATATGTTCCCCCCCCCCCCCCCAAGGTCACCTTTGGCCGTCATAATGAGTCCAGTTTTCCTCCCCTACACACTCTTTTCAAATATATGTATAAGGTTTCGGATGCACCAATTCTTACTCAGTCAACTCCGTGTTGTCTCGAGGTATACACCTTCAGCACGCTGAAGAGGGCCACTTTGTGGTTGAAATACGTATACGTTTTTACCTTTCGTTCCACCCTTTCTCCCACCCTTTTTTACCTTCCCTTGACAAGTGGCACATGCCAACATCAGCGTTTGTGGAAGTGCATCAGTGTCCAGTGTGGAAATTCTAGAAGTGTTGTGTTTTTTAACAAGATCTTCTTCAGACTCCTGGAAGCTGGTCGCTGACCGGAAGACCTTCTCAAGCCAGAAGAAACATTGAGGTACTGTTGTTCACTTCCTAAAAGTTCCTTTTTTTTTCCCCCCCCTTTATACCACATACGAAAGGACACACATTACGGCTTGGAGACATTTCTTTTCAATAGATACTGTTAGCCGTAAGAGCTCACCGTTTTCACTTGATTACTATGGCTTTCCAGTCACCTGAGCTAAACAAATACCACCAGCTTAAAACCAAAATTGTTAAGATTGGTGAGGACATCCGATACCTTAAAAACTGTAAACATAATTTTGTTGTTCCCAACTTTATAAATTCACTTTCTCTTTATAAAAAGCGTAACTTGAATGTGGACACTCACATTAGACGTAAAATTCTTACCTATGAAATAAATTCCCTTTACTCTAAGAGAAGCTACCTAGAAGTCACTGCCTACAATTTACATTTGAAACTGACTAAGAATTTATCCGGCCCTGAATATGTATTTTGGCAGAATTTTGAAAGGAAAATGTACTTAGTGATCCGAAAGAAATTAGAAAACAAGACTCGAGTCACTAACCGCAAACTCAAACGGTTATTACGGAAATCCATCCCTTACACCCACGATAATGACAAGTCTGAAAATGTTCTTAATCTGTCTAAGGTATCATTTTCTACGGAAGAACTTAAATTATTAAATTATGGGTTAAATTTCAATTTGCAACCTAAATCACCTCCTTTAATTGACATTGTGGCCCACATTGAGGGATCTCTTAAAATGTTTGATTATACGTCGAGAGAATACATCCGGAAGGGCTGTGAAAAACAAATCAGAAAAAATCTCCAAACCCCTAAATCACACACACAAGGTAATTTTAAACGACAATTTGACATAGTGAAAGGCCTAAGAAACAAGGACTGTTTTTATGTTAAAGCTGACAAGGGAAATCTATGCGTTATTTTAGATAAAGAACAATATTTCGAGAAAGTTAATCTTTTATTGTCTGACGGACCTTACACTGAAATTAAAAAGAACCCCATAAACAAACTCATTGCGCAGTTCAAATCCGTTCTTAATCATTGCCCCATCCTTATTGACAAGAAGACTAAATTCAAGCTTTACGTGTCGAATCCTACCGTGCCAAGACTGTATTGCCTTCCTAAAGTACACAAAACTAACTGCCCCATGAGACCAATTGTATCTGGTATTGATTCTCCAACGTACCTCTTATCCAAATGGTTAGTTTACCAGCTTTCGAGTCTCCAGTTTCAATGCCCACATTCGATTAAGAACAACACTGAGTTCATTGAAAGAACAAAAAATCACGTATTTTCTCAAGGCGAAATTATGGTGTCATTTGATGTAACCAACCTTTTTCCAAGTGTACCTGTGGACATAGCTATCCAAGCATTAGAGAACTGGCTAAAATCACTTTCTCTGAATTCACAAACAATAGATGAGTACATCCGTTTAACCAATTTAGTGATGAGTCAGAATTATTTTAAATGCCAAGGAAAATTTTTCAAACAAGAATTTGGAACAACTATGGGTAACCCCCTTTCACCCTTCTTGGCAAATATTTTTATGACCCATTTTGAAAACCTCTTCAAAGAAAAATTTAGCTATTTTCCATCTGTTTATTTGCGCTATGTTGATGATATCTTCGCAGTTTTTGATACAACGAAATACAATCTCGACGATTTCGTTAACAACCTAAACAGTCTATTTCCCACCATAGGATTCACCTATGAAAAAGAAAAAGAAAACATCCTTCCTTTTCTTGACCTTTCACTCAAGAGGTTGGGAAGTAAAATAACATATGACATATACCGTAAGCCAACACAAACCATCAACTACACACACAATCATTCATTTGACCACCCGAACCACAAGTCAGCTGTCTTCCATTCCCTCGTACATAGATTAAATAACGTCCCTCTTGACAGATCTGCTTATAACAAAGAATTGAATTACATCAAAAACGTTGCTAGACAGAATGGATTCCATGAATCACTAATAAACAACATAATTAAGAAGCACAAATTCAAGCGTCTAATCAATAGCTCCACTACACACAAAAAAGACTGCACAATGAAATATATAAAGTTACCCTTTTACCCGCAATTAACTAAGGGTATAGATAGAGTATTCAAAACTATGAACACTAAAATATCCTACACCAATAATAATAAGCTTAAACACCTCTTGGGCAACACCAAAGATAAAATTCCCACGACTGAAAAATCTGGTATCTATAGAATCAATTGCGGCAACTGCCAAGCCTCCTATATCGGCCAAACACGTCGAGCTCTATCAACTAGGTACAAAGAACATTTGGCTCACTATAGACACAACAATCCCGACAAATCGAGCATAGCACAACATTTAATCAAGACGGAACACCAAATTACACAAGAAAATTTAAGTTTGATGAAACATTGCAGCAATAACTTGTTAGACGCTTATGAGACCATTTTCATATCAACAAATAAAGGACAACTTTTGAACAGCGATTCAGGACCCATCACCCATTCCCCTTTGTTCACACTTCTTTAGGTGAACTACGTATCAGTCTAAATTTCCCTTCAACAGACCGTTATGCGGTATTTGTCATCTATGACTTACAACAAGGCCATTAAAATTTCCTCTTTTACCCTCCGGAGTGGCAGTCCCTTCGTTAATATGTTCCCCCCCCCCCCCCCCAAGGTCACCTTTGGCCGTCATAATGAGTCCAGTTTTCCTCCCCTACACACTCTTTTCAAATATATGTATAAGGTTTCGGATGCACCAATTCTTACTCAGTCAACTCCGTGTTGTCTCGAGGTATACACCTTCAGCACGCTGAAGAGGGCCACTTTGTGGTTGAAATACGTATACGTTTTTACCTTTCGTTCCACCCTTTCTCCCACCCTTTTTTACCTTCCCTTGACAAGTGGCACATGCCAACATCAGCGTTTGTGGAAGTGCATCAGTGTCCAGTGTGGAAATTCTAGAAGTGTTGTGTTTTTTAACAAGATCTTCTTCAGACTCCTGGAAGCTGGTCGCTGACCGGAAGACCTTCTCAAGCCAGAAGAAACATTGAGGTACTGTTGTTCACTTCCTAAAAGTTCCTTTTTTTTTCCCCCCCCTTTATACCACATACGAAAGGACACACATTACGGCTTGGAGACATTTCTTTTCAATAGATACTGTTAGCCGTAAGAGCTCACCGTTTTCACTTGATTACTATGGCTTTCCAGTCACCTGAGCTAAACAAATACCACCAGCTTAAAACCAAAATTGTTAAGATTGGTGAGGACATCCGATACCTTAAAAACTGTAAACATAATTTTGTTGTTCCCAACTTTATAAATTCACTTTCTCTTTATAAAAAGCGTAACTTGAATGTGGACACTCACATTAGACGTAAAATTCTTACCTATGAAATAAATTCCCTTTACTCTAAGAGAAGCTACCTAGAAGTCACTGCCTACAATTTACATTTGAAACTGACTAAGAATTTATCCGGCCCTGAATATGTATTTTGGCAGAATTTTGAAAGGAAAATGTACTTAGTGATCCGAAAGAAATTAGAAAACAAGACTCGAGTCACTAACCGCAAACTCAAACGGTTATTACGGAAATCCATCCCTTACACCCACGATAATGACAAGTCTGAAAATGTTCTTAATCTGTCTAAGGTATCATTTTCTACGGAAGAACTTAAATTATTAAATTATGGGTTAAATTTCAATTTGCAACCTAAATCACCTCCTTTAATTGACATTGTGGCCCACATTGAGGGATCTCTTAAAATGTTTGATTATACGTCGAGAGAATACATCCGGAAGGGCTGTGAAAAACAAATCAGAAAAAATCTCCAAACCCCTAAATCACACACACAAGGTAATTTTAAACGACAATTTGACATAGTGAAAGGCCTAAGAAACAAGGACTGTTTTTATGTTAAAGCTGACAAGGGAAATCTATGCGTTATTTTAGATAAAGAACAATATTTCGAGAAAGTTAATCTTTTATTGTCTGACGGACCTTACACTGAAATTAAAAAGAACCCCATAAACAAACTCATTGCGCAGTTCAAATCCGTTCTTAATCATTGCCCCATCCTTATTGACAAGAAGACTAAATTCAAGCTTTACGTGTCGAATCCTACCGTGCCAAGACTGTATTGCCTTCCTAAAGTACACAAAACTAACTGCCCCATGAGACCAATTGTATCTGGTATTGATTCTCCAACGTACCTCTTATCCAAATGGTTAGTTTACCAGCTTTCGAGTCTCCAGTTTCAATGCCCACATTCGATTAAGAACAACACTGAGTTCATTGAAAGAACAAAAAATCACGTATTTTCTCAAGGCGAAATTATGGTGTCATTTGATGTAACCAACCTTTTTCCAAGTGTACCTGTGGACATAGCTATCCAAGCATTAGAGAACTGGCTAAAATCACTTTCTCTGAATTCACAAACAATAGATGAGTACATCCGCTTAACCAATTTAGTGATGAGTCAGAATTATTTTAAATGCCAAGGAAAATTTTTCAAACAAGAATTTGGAACAACTATGGGTAACCCCCTTTCACCCTTCTTGGCAAATATTTTTATGACCCATTTTGAAAACCTCTTCAAAGAAAAATTTAGCTATTTTCCATCTGTTTATTTGCGCTATGTTGATGATATCTTCGCAGTTTTTGATACAACGAAATACAATCTCGACGATTTCGTTAACAACCTAAACAGTCTATTTCCCACCATAGGATTCACCTATGAAAAAGAAAAAGAAAACATCCTTCCTTTTCTTGACCTTTCACTCAAGAGGTTGGGAAGTAAAATAACATATGACATATACCGTAAGCCAACACAAACCATCAACTACACACACAATCATTCATTTGACCACCCGAACCACAAGTCAGCTGTCTTCCATTCCCTCGTACATAGATTAAATAACGTCCCTCTTGACAGATCTGCTTATAACAAAGAATTGAATTACATCAAAAACGTTGCTAGACAGAATGGATTCCATGAATCACTAATAAACAACATAATTAAGAAGCACAAATTCAAGCGTCTAATCAATAGCTCCACTACACACAAAAAAGACTGCACAATGAAATATATAAAGTTACCCTTTTACCCGCAATTAACTAAGGGTATAGATAGAGTATTCAAAACTATGAACACTAAAATATCCTACACCAATAATAATAAGCTTAAACACCTCTTGGGCAACACCAAAGATAAAATTCCCACGACTGAAAAATCTGGTATCTATAGAATCAATTGCGGCAACTGCCAAGCCTCCTATATCGGCCAAACACGTCGAGCTCTATCAACTAGGTACAAAGAACATTTGGCTCACTATAGACACAACAATCCCGACAAATCGAGCATAGCACAACATTTAATCAAGACGGAACACCAAATTACACAAGAAAATTTAAGTTTGATGAAACATTGCAGCAATAACTTGTTAGACGCTTATGAGACCATTTTCATATCAACAAATAAAGGACAACTTTTGAACAGCGATTCAGGACCCATCACCCATTCCCCTTTGTTCACACTTCTTTAGGTGAACTACGTATCAGTCTAAATTTCCCTTCAACAGACCGTTATGCGGTATTTGTCATCTATGACTTACAACAAGGCCATTAAAATTTCCTCTTTTACCCTCCGGAGTGGCAGTCCCTTCGTTAATATGTTCCCCCCCCCCCCCCCCAAGGTCACCTTTGGCCGTCATAATGAGTCCAGTTTTCCTCCCCTACACACTCTTTTCAAATATATGTATAAGGTTTCGGATGCACCAATTCTTACTCAGTCAACTCCGTGTTGTCTCGAGGTATACACCTTCAGCACGCTGAAGAGGGCCACTTTGTGGTTGAAATACGTATACGTTTTTACCTTTCGTTCCACCCTTTCTCCCACCCTTTTTTACCTTCCCTTGACAAGTGGCACATGCCAACATCAGCGTTTGTGGAAGTGCATCAGTGTCCAGTGTGGAAATTCTAGAAGTGTTGTGTTTTTTAACAAGATCTTCTTCAGACTCCTGGAAGCTGGTCGCTGACCGGAAGACCTTCTCAAGCCAGAAGAAACATTGAGGTACTGTTGTTCACTTCCTAAAAGTTCCTTTTTTTTTCCCCCCCCTTTATACCACATACGAAAGGACACACATTACGGCTTGGAGACATTTCTTTTCAATAGATACTGTTAGCCGTAAGAGCTCACCGTTTTCACTTGATTACTATGGCTTTCCAGTCACCTGAGCTAAACAAATACCACCAGCTTAAAACCAAAATTGTTAAGATTGGTGAGGACATCCGATACCTTAAAAACTGTAAACATAATTTTGTTGTTCCCAACTTTATAAATTCACTTTCTCTTTATAAAAAGCGTAACTTGAATGTGGACACTCACATTAGACGTAAAATTCTTACCTATGAAATAAATTCCCTTTACTCTAAGAGAAGCTACCTAGAAGTCACTGCCTACAATTTACATTTGAAACTGACTAAGAATTTATCCGGCCCTGAATATGTATTTTGGCAGAATTTTGAAAGGAAAATGTACTTAGTGATCCGAAAGAAATTAGAAAACAAGACTCGAGTCACTAACCGCAAACTCAAACGGTTATTACGGAAATCCATCCCTTACACCCACGATAATGACAAGTCTGAAAATGTTCTTAATCTGTCTAAGGTATCATTTTCTACGGAAGAACTTAAATTATTAAATTATGGGTTAAATTTCAATTTGCAACCTAAATCACCTCCTTTAATTGACATTGTGGCCCACATTGAGGGATCTCTTAAAATGTTTGATTATACGTCGAGAGAATACATCCGGAAGGGCTGTGAAAAACAAATCAGAAAAAATCTCCAAACCCCTAAATCACACACACAAGGTAATTTTAAACGACAATTTGACATAGTGAAAGGCCTAAGAAACAAGGACTGTTTTTATGTTAAAGCTGACAAGGGAAATCTATGCGTTATTTTAGATAAAGAACAATATTTCGAGAAAGTTAATCTTTTATTGTCTGACGGACCTTACACTGAAATTAAAAAGAACCCCATAAACAAACTCATTGCGCAGTTCAAATCCGTTCTTAATCATTGCCCCATCCTTATTGACAAGAAGACTAAATTCAAGCTTTACGTGTCGAATCCTACCGTGCCAAGACTGTATTGCCTTCCTAAAGTACACAAAACTAACTGCCCCATGAGACCAATTGTATCTGGTATTGATTCTCCAACGTACCTCTTATCCAAATGGTTAGTTTACCAGCTTTCGAGTCTCCAGTTTCAATGCCCACATTCGATTAAGAACAACACTGAGTTCATTGAAAGAACAAAAAATCACGTATTTTCTCAAGGCGAAATTATGGTGTCATTTGATGTAACCAACCTTTTTCCAAGTGTACCTGTGGACATAGCTATCCAAGCATTAGAGAACTGGCTAAAATCACTTTCTCTGAATTCACAAACAATAGATGAGTACATCCGCTTAACCAATTTAGTGATGAGTCAGAATTATTTTAAATGCCAAGGAAAATTTTTCAAACAAGAATTTGGAACAACTATGGGTAACCCCCTTTCACCCTTCTTGGCAAATATTTTTATGACCCATTTTGAAAACCTCTTCAAAGAAAAATTTAGCTATTTTCCATCTGTTTATTTGCGCTATGTTGATGATATCTTCGCAGTTTTTGATACAACGAAATACAATCTCGACGATTTCGTTAACAACCTAAACAGTCTATTTCCCACCATAGGATTCACCTATGAAAAAGAAAAAGAAAACATCCTTCCTTTTCTTGACCTTTCACTCAAGAGGTTGGGAAGTAAAATAACATATGACATATACCGTAAGCCAACACAAACCATCAACTACACACACAATCATTCATTTGACCACCCGAACCACAAGTCAGCTGTCTTCCATTCCCTAGTACATAGATTAAATAACGTCCCTCTTGACAGATCTGCTTATAACAAAGAATTGAATTACATCAAAAACGTTGCTAGACAGAATGGATTCCATGAATCACTAATAAACAACATAATTAAGAAGCACAAATTCAAGCGTCTAATCAATAGCTCCACTACACACAAAAAAGACTGCACAATGAAATATATAAAGTTACCCTTTTACCCGCAATTAACTAAGGGTATAGATAGAGTATTCAAAACTATGAACACTAAAATATCCTACACCAATAATAATAAGCTTAAACACCTCTTGGGCAACACCAAAGATAAAATTCCCACGACTGAAAAATCTGGTATCTATAGAATCAATTGCGGCAACTGCCAAGCTTCCTATATCGGCCAAACACGTCGAGCTCTATCAACTAGGTACAAAGAACATTTGGCTCACTATAGACACAACAATCCCGACAAATCGAGCATAGCACAACATTTAATCAAGACGGAACACCAAATTACACAAGAAAATTTAAGTTTGATGAAACATTGCAGCAATAACTTGTTAGACGCTTATGAGACCATTTTCATATCAACAAATAAAGGACAACTTTTGAACAGCGATTCAGGACCCATCACCCATTCCCCTTTGTTCACACTTCTTTAGGTGAACTACATATCAGTCTAAATTTCCCTTCAACAGACCGTTATGCGGTATTTGTCATCTATGACTTACAACAAGGCCATTAAAATTTCCTCTTTTACCCTCCGGAGTGGCAGTCCCTTCGTTAATATGTTCCCCCCCCCCCCCCAAGGTCACCTTTGGCCGTCATAATGAGTCCAGTTTTCCTCCCCTACACACTCTTTTCAAATATATGTATAAGGTTTCGGATGCACCAATTCTTACTCAGTCAACTCCGTGTTGTCTCGAGGTATACACCTTCAGCACGCTGAAGAGGGCCACTTTGTGGTTGAAATACGTATACGTTTTTACCTTTCGTTCCACCCTTTCTCCCACCCTTTTTTACCTTCCCTTGACAAGTGGCACATGCCAACATCAGCGTTTGTGGAAGTGCATCAGTGTCCAGTGTGGAAATTCTAGAAGTGTTGTGTTTTTTAACAAGATCTTCTTCAGACTCCTGGAAGCTGGTCGCTGACCGGAAGACCTTCTCAAGCCAGAAGAAACATTGAGGTACTGTTGTTCACTTCCTAAAAGTTCCTTTTTTTTCCCCCCCCTTTATACCACATACGAAAGGACACACATTACGGCTTGGAGACATTTCTTTTCAATAGATGCCATCACTATATTTTTCAAGCGCTAAGTCCCTTCAAGGAGAGCAATCATCTTTAGGGCATTCACGTAACATGTGTACCCTCTTCCAATGCGTACCTACTGCGTTACGGAAGCCTTGAATCAATAAGTCCAGCATTAAAAAATGTGAATGCAGAGAAACAAAATGGTCGACCTCAGTAGCCAAGTCTCCATAGCGCCGAACAAGAATTCCAAGAATTGTGGGTTCAAATATCGCCCCGAGTACGATATAATATAAATCATAATTTAGACAGTGCTACTATAGCTGATTCCTTATTCTAAGAATACTACTTTCAGTAATGGTGCGTTTACTCGGAACCGATATCGGTATTTTGCACACGAAATCATTAAATGGAAACGAGAAATGAATTTTCCTTAAAAACCTTATTTTCAAACCAGATCCATTCTCTCATAAATCAAAAATTAAAATAAGCAAAATATAACGCCCACTGAACGAGCTGCGTTCAGAATATCTACGCCATCCACCGCCTTGACTGTATTGAGGGAAAGGGAGGGGGAGTGAAGGTGGAGGGATCCAGTCGCAACCCTTTCATTGGCAGAGTCCGCTGTGTGTCCCCATTGTTATAAGGCGAAGGAGCTTCGCAGTCTCAGTTGTGATTGGACGAAGTGAATGACGTACGAGTCCTTTGCACGCCCACTTTTCCAAAAGGGTCAAAAGTATCAGTTTTTTGAAGCTTATAACTCGATAACTAATTGACTGATCGAAGAACTGAAAAATACAGGTCTTGTCGTCGGAGGCTTTCGGGTGCAGCTGCCTATAACGCGTTATGTAGGTATTTTAAATTTACCAATTCTATTAGATTGGGAAATTACACAAAAAAAGGTGAACGACCCCATTACAAATGGTCTTGGCTTCTAGGTGCTACAACAGCTAACTATTGAATTGCAGCAATTAAAATAAGATACTAAGGCAAGCACAACATGCATGTCCTGAGCAGAATCTTCGGGTTGTCAGGCAAGCACAGTTAATATTCACAATTAGTACAAAACTACTTACATTGTTAACGATGAACTGGTAACTTTGAATAATCCATAGCTTTTTTATATTGCCGAATCATACTTCTGCTTTGACAAATTATCTAGGCGTAAATCTAAGAAAGCGGTAGGAATTTAAAGCCTAGAGATTAGAGAGCATTAAGGGTGAAGTGTGGTTTGGCCAGGGTTTATATCTAACCATGGGGGGTCAAAATTCTTGTGAGAGAAGGAATAACAATTGACCGGAACAACGATGAAGTTCTGTTCGCGTGTGCTACACTCGTTCTCTGAGAAGCGCTGTACCGCTCCGATGCATGGATATCTGGGCATTTTTTGTTGGCATGTAATGGTTGACTCTGACTCAGGATGGTAGAGAGCCATTGGCTATGCACGGTTCGATGACAGCAAGCGAGGAAAAAAATTTTCTTTTTTTCTTTATGTACTTCTCAAACGTTCTCGATATCCTAGCAATTTTCTCGCCATACATCTGTATAAATTCTTAATGAAGGCTTTGGCGGTGAAATAATGGAAAGGAATTTCCTCCGAGATATCCCCTGTGATGGTTTATATTGAACGGATTTCCAATATGATACCGGCTGCAAAGGAGAGAGTTACTTTCGTCTGGATCATATGGACCTAGGCGTGAGATATCCCGGAATAAATTCCAATTTCTGAGAGTAGTTGTTCAATTTGGCAAGCTATTTGTGACACTGTGTAGTTACTATTTTTGTTGTTTTGTGAGTACAGGTTTTCATAATTAGATATGAAATTCTTAAAGACGTTATTTTTTTACCAATGTTCATAGCAATAAAATTCTTATGGGCGTAATTTTCACTAAATAATTATGGACGCAAAATAATGAACCCAGTACTATTTGGTATTAACCTTAACATTATTTATCTGAATGGATATCAATATTTATTTGCAGGTATTTCCCATGATGTTGTAACTTCATCGGAACGGAAGTGGAAAAAGCTTTTACGCTAATGGTAAACAGATTAGGTCATAAAAATCATTTGGTGCAAAAAAAATAGGCTTTGAGACTTGATTTTAAATTAAACTACGTGCGCCATTTGATAAACAAGGAAGGTATCTAAGGTTCTCCTTTGAAAATCATGCACTAATCTTTTTATTCTAAGATAAAGCTAGTTCTTCTTCACTAAAGACAGACATTCTTATGAGTTTAAGAAAAAACATGAAGCCTTCTACGAAGTTTTCCCCTGATTCTTCACTTTATCTCTTCCCAGAAAAAGCTTCCTCTAAATGCACCAATGACGCTTATGACCATGAAGGCGAAAGAACGTCAGCCATGTAGAAAATTTCATCAAGGTTTGGAGTGTTTTCAAGCATCCCATTCCGCTATTCCACTTTCTTCAGCGCATAGTCTTTTGGTGATTTGACCCTGTTTGGCCTCCATCCTTCGCTTGAAGACGTTCGCGGATGGACTTACAGAACTCCTCCAAACCATCGTCTTTAGTCTCAGCCCAAACTTATTCCCCCAGAGTCAACTGTCTCCCCATCGTCCCTTTCCGACACAAAGAAAACAAGTTAATTAATTTCTCTGCTCTCTTCGTGAACTTTTTTCTGAAGACCTTTGTCCTTTTCCTTGGAGCAGCGGCCGTAGGAGTTTGCAACCGGCAACGTAAAGTAGATAACTCTCTTCCATTTCGTGCGACGTCTTCTTGGTATTGGGGAAAAATAAGAAGTCGGTGAGGAATGATGGGAGGACGAGGGCAAAAATATGCATCACTTCTCGCACGATGCTACACAAAGTTGGAGCAGATGACAGGGCAAGAAGAAACACACTTTTGAGGAAGAAGTGCGGAATTTACAGCTATTCTTTGAATACCATCATTCCTTTTCTTATTGCAAAGGGAAACCAATGGGCAGATGCACGCTACGTTTCATCCCATTTTTGCACGTAGAGCATAACTCATTTCGTCGAATACTATTTTTCCGAATAATCCACACATATTGCAAACTCTGTGTTGTTAATGCACTATCAAAGTCTGAGCATGTATGCTATCTTTTAAAGAACATGGATTGAAAACATTTTTTACCGGAAATACTTTTCACTATCTCAGTGACAGAGGTGCTTTAAAGAACTTCGCTGTTGAAGAAAATAGAGGGTATCACGTTCGCCTTGCTAAAGATACGATTGCTTTTAATGAACCACTTCATTTATGTGAAACTATTAACACGTTCCAATCATTATGCACAATTTTCAATACTCCTCCGTTCGAATTGAATATAAAACGCAAAAAGCCTTTGGTAGGAAGTAGAAGAAAAAAGTCAAAACCAGTGCTAAACTAGGCAAATAAAGCTTAAAAAACTGAAAGACTATCACAATCTGGACAAAAATATTACCAGTGTCAGTATTAGCAAGAATTAAGTAATCCTCAGAATAACCATTTGAATCTGCCAAAACGGCAGCAGCTGAGAAAAGTCAAAATAGTAAGAACCAAAGGACAGGAGGGCGATTGATATTTTGACGTAGAAGAGAGCATGCCCGAGTATTTTACTTGGCCTAGGTTAACTCTTACCGTTTAATTTTCTTCACCGTTCAACGCAAAGAACAAATATGGTTAGTGTCCTGCAAGAACATACGACAATATTTCACTACGGCAATGTATTGATACTGTTTTAAGTGATCAAAATTGCATAATTGTCACTCAGTATACAATGGGTGCTTTCGATTTGCGGCTACAGCCGGCGATAGACGGCGATCACCACACCGAAGAGATAGCCGAAGAGGAGAGCCGAACAGATGAAAAGCTGTCGGCGTAATACGACGTCACGTCAAACAATGTTACAACAAAGTATCGACAGTATTTTTTTGTATACATGCAGACACAGGAAAGGTATTCTACGGCATTTATCAATCAGAACTCAAAAAATACCTAACTAACATACGAATATAATTACTAAAATTAATCACAGTACCTTTTACCGAGCAAAATTGGTTGGCTGATTCGAACTTTACCGGACGATTCTCTTCATTGGTACTTTTTTATTTATCTGACAATTCACTAAACTGACTGCGCAAGCGCGAAATGCCGGTGCCAGCTGTGTTTCATTTCATTTGCATCCTGGCGATCGACGGCTCCTACGTTCGATAATCGGCTATCGCCGGGCCTAAATGAAAAGCACCCAATATAACACCAATATAATCTCCCATAATCCCTCTCTCCGTCGAGTATAGAAGTGAGAGCATCTTACAGGAAGTTGAGCACAAAAATAACGGAATGCGTCCACCCAAGATTCTTTTATCATTCTCATTCCGTTACGGGAATAATGCTTACCTTGCACCCAATTGCTATTGCGTCCACCCAATGACGGAATGCGTCCACCCAAGATTCTTTTATCATTCTCATTCCGTTACGGGAATAATGCTTACCTTGCACCCAATTGCTATTGCGTCCACCCAATGACGGAATGCGTCCACCCAAGATTCTTTTATCATTCTCATTCCGTTACGGGAATAATGCTTACCTTGCATCCAATTGCTATTGCGTCCACCCAATGACGGAATGCGTCCACCCAAGATTCTTTTATCATTCTCATTCCGTTACGGGAATAATGCTTACCTTGCACCCAATTGCTATTCTATTCGGATTTATCACAGTTCTAAAGAGCGGTTCGTGGACCACTTATTATATAAACCAATGGAGGTCCAATACTGTGAAATCACTAGTAATTTAGGAACTTGACATGAGTACATATTCAAGTATCGTCTTTGTATGTGAAATCCTAGAGATCACTTGTCCAACTATGTTTAGTATGCTTTATTTCACTCTACGTGAGTCGAAAACTTTGCTGTCGATAAGACTGTGATATTTGAAGATACCTTTTAGTTTGGGTCAGTTGGCTGAATTTCACAAGTGCTTCCGTTCTCGATTCGTGAGGCGATATGGAGTTCCAGTGATTTTTTTCCATTCCACGGTCATATTGCCTGTCGTTAACTATAACAATTCATTCCTATTCATTAGAAAGTTATTTCACACACATTCCCAGGCCCATAGTAACGCCAAATGTTTCATCCAGTTAACCTTATACACTTTCTTGATTCTAAAGACTTTACTCACATGGTAGCTCAGGTGAGTCAAGTCTTTAGCGATTAGATTACAAGTGTCATTGTTATCGGAGCAATGTCGGAGGACACTATTAAATTCATTTGTGCTACACCTAAGTAGTATTTACTTCCCAAATCTACTTAACCAATAATATAATGAAACGAAGTTACCTATCTTTTATACAGGTCAAATATAAGGAACCTCGGAAGGTTGAGCACATGAAAAATCCAGGATATAAAACCACATTCTTCCGAGGTCCTTATTTTTACATTTTTTTGCGTACTTGGTTTGCTTGCTCATTTTCCGTGCTGTCACCGGAGGAAGGGTAACAGTTTTCACTACGGTATCAATTTGAGCTTACACCTAAACATGCAAACTGTTTTTGGGACTTCGCTAAAAAGGTATCACAATCATGACCAATAACCAATATTGATTAATCAATCCATTAAGTACGATATTGACCTTAAAACGAGAATCTGGATTGTATTTAACCGTTTACTGCATGGTTCCACCTTTTCATGACGTAGAGGGACAACGCCCTTAGGAAAGCGATTAAAGGTGAAGTATTGATTGCTAAAATATATCCCGTATCATATCTTTCGTATTTAGTCCAGTTGGAGCCGATACAAACTTATCAGGTCTATCTGGCTCACATCACTATTAACGGGAATTAAATTACACGGTTATTTTGCCCATGCCTTTTTGTACACAGATATTTTAAGAAACTCGTATTACCCGTTCCATGGAGAAACACCATGTATAAAACGACACTTTTTTCGGGTTTAGGAGCGAGGAATATTATGAATGCCTCTATTAGTCGTTATTCTGAAGTGTCGTCGGTTTTTAAATACCATCTAACAAGCAGTGCATTGTATCACTGTGCTCGGTGCGATGAAATAGGATATGGCCACCTATCGACTTTGACCACTAAATAAGATTTAAATAAAAATCGATTTATTCACAACTTTTACCAACGACAATAAAGTGGTTTATCTGTGGCTTGTAAAAGTTGTGAATAAATATATTTTCAACATGGAATTCCACAAAATTACCAGTGAACTATAATTGAAGCAATTGACAAATTAGGATACTAATGGAAGGGAGAGCTTGGAGAGGTTTGTTATAAGTAAGTCTAAGTAAGAAATCAGATACGGTAGACCAAAAAAAAACAAGTGATGTCCTGTCAGAGGGGCTGACGGGAAAAGAGAAGGTAGTAAATTTTTTTCAACGTATGCTAAATAAATCCTAGCATCTAATCATGCTTATCTAACCTCAGAATCTAGTATCTCATCTAATACGATATCAAAGCAGATAATACGATGGGACGATGAAGGGAAGGGATGATGGGAGGATGAAGGCCACTAAAGAAAGCGGGTCGATAAGAGTCAGGAGAGAGAAGGGGCAGGAAAAATATATTTTTTTCAATTGGTCAGAAAACTGGTAATAAAAAGGAAATAACTCTATAATGAAATTAATTAGAATAAGTGGGATACACCGTAAGTTACATTTTTGATACATTTTTATAAATCAAAATCCTTAATTGGCAGACAATATAACAATAATTAATCTAATAATTAATCCCCAACGAATCCACAATTTCAAAGCCTAACGGTATCAAATTAAACTAGGATAGAATGCTGATATTTTAGAGGATGCCAAAACTTCTAATTTTACAACATATGAATAAATTCCAATGGGGATGCAATCACGAATCACAGCCCATTCCCGGTTATATTTTTAATACTTGAAGACCTGTTCCGACGACTGAGGCAGCTGACAAAATACTAGATGTCCGGAGAGTACGCGTGAAATCACAGATGCAGGCAGATTTGAAACCGATCAAATATCAATATCGCTTGCCTGTTGCGGTCCAGAGATGTCTGTGATGATTGCGGTCTGTGCTATTCACTTGTCATCAAGCGGAACTCTCGCGTGACAGTTTCTAAATGGCAGTAAACCTCACAAATGAGTGTACCAGTGTCAAATGCCTATCGCACCAATGACATAACTATTCTATCTTAATGTAATCTTTGGTGACATTGAGATATATCGGCTATGGCTACGATTTTAAAATCATTATTAAAGGTTTGATTGTAAGAATTTGAGCAGCAAAAAAATCAACTCTTTGGGCAACATTGTATCCCAAATAGCAAAAATTTGCAGAACCGCCGGCTCGGCTGCATGGATGGATCATGACTATGGCTATCATTATTGTCTTTCTTCTCAGGAAGTCATTCATAATATCCTGAGTAATTCATTCATATATGAAAAGCTAAAAATGATAATCTACACACTGCCATACATAAAAAGTAGAGCACCTTATTCCATGCTTAAATTATTTTACTACGGTCTGGTTTAAAATCTTCTCAGGTTGGGCATAACACTATAGGGTCATAGTAGTAAAACATGCATGTACTTAATAAAGAAATCTTAAGAGGTAGATAAAACATTACGTGATTCCTTTCAAAAAGATGTGATTGGATAAGTATGTCTTGCCTGTTGCGGTCCAGCGATGTCTGTGATGATTGCGGTCTGTGCTTTTCACTTGCCATCAAGCGGAACTCTCGCGTGACAGTCAACAATTTGTATGATGCTTTAAATATAATGCCAGTCGATAAGTCCTTTGAATGTCAAAATGTCAAAATAGCAATGTAAAAGGAAATTTCTTCAAAACCTAATAAAATTAATGTAATATTGATACCAAATTGAAATATATCAGAAAACGAATAAAAAATATACTGTTCTATCGTGAGATTAGTAAAAAAAACGTTAATAATGGCAAGTCAACTTTTGAAAAAATAACTAAGATATGATGGATGCAATAAGTATAGGAGAGTTGATGAGGAAATTAAAAAAATATCCTCTTGGTTAAACTAATAAATACTGGTGTGAGAAAACAATAAACTGTGCATAATTTTAATGCTATATTTATCAATTTAATTTAATGCTGTTCATTGAAATATTTTGAAATAGGAGTTCAAAATTAATATTAGTATCAAATACATAACTATTGAGATATTGGCTCTTGCTGAAAAGCCCAAAACGTGAACTTAGTAGGACCATAAGATTATATCAACTGATTGATGAGCATTAATCCTGAAAATCACCGATTCCGACATCATAAAATTGTTACTTAAACCCTTCGATGGGTTTGTAGCGAAGAGGAATACAAACTTCTTGGCATTTCATGATTCGTGAAAAAGTAAGAGTAGTGAGCGTTTCAAGTCTAGCTATGCGTATTTCACACCATTTGAGGATATTTTTAAGTTGTCGTGCACTTAGCATCTCATCATCAGTTTCACTCGAGAGTTTAAAAATTGAGGTGCCATGTGTCAGTGCGTTCCGTGCTGCAGGAGAGCACTCAAGTTGAGCCCACTTGTCGCCAGACATCGTCAACTGAATTGAGGTTTTAATGAAATTAACTTCATGAATATCTCAATTTCTTTTTGAGAAACAATTTAATATCATTTTTATAACATTATATTTTGCTTAAACTCAGCTTACCTGCACATTTGTGGAAGCTCTGGAGGTCGATAAAGAGTTAATAAAAGCTACGTGATAGCAACGATTCATGAAATGGTGACATTAAAAAATGAAGTCAATCATAGAGGAGTAAAATATTTAAACGCCGAAAAAATAGACTACATTAAAACAGTTTGAGTACTGTACTGTACATTGGCCGTTCCAAACAACGATCACTTCTGAACAAGTTTTAGCATAGAGATGGGATCACTTCAGTGTCAACACTAATTAGACGGAAATAAACATCCATCATCAAACGTTGAGTAATACCAAACAGAGGTGAAATATGTATGCAAAGGCGTGAGGTGGCATCTTTTACTAACGAGTAGGAAACTATTATTGCTGACATGATGATTAAATAAACTAAACATTTAGAAAAACTTAATCACACGGCTCTGTGCAGCTGTTACCTTAGTATGCTAATAGGTACTCACACAATAAAATCCTTAGTTGTCTGATAAACCAAAAAGAAAATGGGCTCTATTTGTATAATTTGGAACGAAAAATACTTTGAAGGATTCTATAAAGCTTTTTCACCAGATTCACGCACACGAAACGTAGATAGTCGCCCAAATTCTGAGAGCTACGTGATAGCAATGATTTATGAAATGGTAACATTTTAACATGAGCTCAATCATTGAGGTGTAAAATATTTAACCGCTGTAAAAATAGACTACGATAAAACAGGTTGAGTACGGTACTGTACTTTGGCCGTTCCAAACAACGATCACTTATGAACAAGTGTTAGTATAGAGATGGGATCACTTCAGTGTCCACCACTAAAGTATGACCCATATTTAATTTTAAGCACACAATTTATCTTCATGTATTGTCAAAAACGATGAAAAGAAATTCAATCTCTCTTTCCAAACATCGATATAATAATAAAAATTTTTAAGCTCAGCCGCAGCAAACGTTGGCGAAGAGCGATCATTTTTTATGATCAGATGAATTTATGGCTTATTATAATCAAAGTTGGCTGTGACTTTTTATATAGAAAACGGTTGGTCAGCATCCCTTCGATATCTTATATACACTTTTTCAGCACAGATGTGCAGAAGTGGGTCATGATTCAGTTTCGAAAAAATTTAGTAATTTACATTATGAACTTCAATGAATCAGGCTTGAATTAGTGAAAATTGTTAATATTATTTTCCGTAATAATATAACTGTGAAAGAGCCTCAAGTCTTTTATTTCATAAATTAATTGATATTAAATTTCATTTTAGCACGCTAACTTTTATTTCACGAAAAATATTTATATTAAGAGCTAAGAAAACTAGTGTCTATGATCGCCAGATTCGCTACTTCAGTACTAGGGTTTTTTGCGACGAACAGTCAGTGAGATGGAATTAAATATTACTTGAACTGGGATTCTGTAAATTAGGCTACAATAAATTTTTTTATCAAAAGATGATGAAATGTATAGTGTACAGTTTGCAAAATAGCACTTGTTATTTTGAGTGTAGGTTGACACAGGCAGTTTCCGCCTGGAAATTCTGCATATAGACCTGCTAAAAGAAACAGATCAAATTTCGTGCGTCGGAGGAAAGACGCGGTTTATCAACGGCGGCGGAATGAAGGTGACGGCCGAAACGGCCGCTGGCAGTTGCGCCCGGAAGGAGGAGATAAGAGACGGAGGCGCCGTTGCACAGAGCGAGGGACCGAATGAAGTCTCACCCGAGGAAACCCGCGGCGAAATATACGGTCCTTACTTCCCGAGGAGAAGTCTTGAAACAGCAATGGCGGACGATGAATGCGCAATGACCCGGGAGATCACATAAACAGGCGTTCCCGTGCTGGAAAAAGCATGCATCGCCCCAATTATTTCCCCCAAAACTAAAGTGGGATTATGCTCAATATTTAAAGCGACGCGAGGGCTCCGGGCCCGGAAGGAAATGCATCCCTGGTGAGCGGAAGCGACAAATTCTCCCTGCACCGCGTAAAGGCTTGCCTCTCCTCGCTCCGCAGTTAAACACTCCCCCGGCAATTAACCTCACGGCTTTCTCGACCTTGTGCCCTCTTGAACCCTCGCCCGCCCCTCCTCTTCCCGACGGGTCGCTGTGCTCATCTTTTTCGGCGAACGCCCTGCAAATTAGTCGGCGCTCGTTTGGCAATTCCCTCTCGGTACAGGCTAGATGATGATTTTCCGACGGGGCGAAATTTAAATACCCTCCTCAGCAAGTTGTTTAGGCCGGTAAGTTCTGAAACGTTGCATCAAACGGAGGCATCAAACACTCAATGAATAAGTGACTGAGGAGCGAAGGACCTTCAAGTGAGAACTCGCTCGCTTCTTGCTGCTCAATTATTCAGCCGGAATTTCACTCACCCGTCATCTTTTAGGTGTGATGTGCGTTGTTCACATTCACTAGAATCATTAATTATGCTTTTGAGAGATACTTTTCAAGCTGAAGCTGGGTGCAAGTGAGAGAGTTAGTAGAAACTTATAGCTATTATTTATACTAAGTTTGAATAAAGACAAAGTAAGCGCTATACTTGATTCTGTATTCCATCTCGATCATAAATTTTGTCTAAGTTACTAGCTAGCGGTGTAAAATAAAGTAGTACATATTTCAGATATGCCGAGAAAAAATATGAGATAAATAAAATTATAACAATGCTGTTCCCCGAAAGAAAGTTTACTGAGACCAGTCCAGTTCAGTAAGTAGAAAGGTCCTAATAATGACTTTTAATATGTATTTTTTGGGTATGGATTTTGAAAATAATATCGGCATTAAAACATGTATAGGGCCGTGGATATTTTATTCATTTTATTCTCATTTAAAAAAACCTATCCTGCTCAAGTGGCCTTAAAAACTCAATTAAAATTTAAAACTCGGAGGACAACATAAATTCCAGGATAAACCTACATGCTACGGGAAATAAATAATACTTTTGTTTTTCGCAAATATTGTATTGGCCAGCAGAAGGTGAACGCCCACTGATAATTTGATAATCTTATTTTACACACAAATGGCCAATCATAACTAGTTATTTTTCATTAATTTCTGTCAAAAAAAAACTAATATTTAGTTATTGATTTATTTTTTCTATTTAACTGGGTGTGAAAAAATGGTGAAGCTCTTTATAGAAACAGATCTCAATACCCCATGGTTATAAAATAAGCCTTAGAGAGACAATTGTGCAACAAAATGTTTGATGAATAAAATAAAACGTAAAGAGAGAAAAGCAAGAAAAATCTGTTCAAAGATGCACAAAACAACTTCTTTCACGGAACAATTGAAGTTTCCTGCAGAATCGTGTGAAACCACTACGAGGAAAGTTGAATCTTATGCCATGATTGACAATAGTGATGGACGTTACATTAAAAGCAAATAAAAAAATGGGAGGAAAAAGTAATAAGGAGCAATTCACATCGAAAGTAATCTCCGCACGTAAGTAATCAAAGAGAAAAATAAAGTCACAGAAGTTGATATGTGAGACGCAATCTCAAGATAAGAATTCGACGCAGAAGGATGGAATCTGCGGATAAGTAATGCCTCTGGATTTAATTATATTCTAGTAGACCTAAATAAAAATGCAGGTGAGAAAAAATTCACTTCGCAGTAATATATCACCCCTAGCATGTACTTGATACTCACGGACTACAAGAATAACATCATCATTCCTATTCTCAAAAAGAAGTGTACTTAAAACCACGAAAATGTAATAACTTTAGGCCTGGCGACATATTACTCGACGATATTAGCAAGGATCATCCGCAGAAGAATGAAACGAAACATTCTATTCTTCACCCAAGCAAGTAGGGTACTTTGCCAAAAGAAGAAGGAATACCATGGTTATTTACCAAATTAACAAATAAAAGAAAAGATAACTTATGGTTAAGGTTTGAAATTTGATGCAGTGAAAGAATAACGAAGATACAAATTATCGAAAGAGTGAGAAACGAAAAAGTGCGCGGAAAAGAGAGGGCGGGAGAAAAGAGAAGTATTCTAAAAACTTTAAAAAGATTGTATACCCTAATCAGCCATATCTTGAGGCATGATGGTTTGATGGAGACATTTCTCAGGACTAAAGAACAGAATGAAAGGCAAAAAGAAGACCTCGTATAAGGTATAGGGCAAGTAAATAAGTACTTGACAGAGAAGAAAAATGCAAAATACCGCAAGGCTAGCGGATAGGGAAATCGAGGGATAGGTTATGGTTATGGTTATTTAGGGGAGGCGACCGACAGCTGAGGTCATTAGCGCCATATAGGATAGGTGGATAATTGGGTAATGTAAAGGGTTTTTAGGGAACGGAGTAAGGGTGGAGAGAAACCCGGCGTCGGCATTAGCCTACTCTTAACGAAAGGCGCCAAGGGGACCACGGCTTAACGTCCCATCCGACGGACGGAGTACTGTACTTGAATTGCCCTCCACTAGGCACTCAAGTGGGGATCGGTTTTCCACTGAAAAATCCACTGCCGGAAATCGAACCCGGGCCCTCGGGATGGGAGGCCAGTACTCTAGCCACCACACCAACCCGATCCCCTTAATCGAGGGGATAGCTGCCTTAGAGGACGTTTAGGAGTATTTAGACGATTATGAATTTCCTTTTCTCCTCACGATGCCAAATATTCCTCCTATATCTTACTTCCTGTTTTTGGCTTTCAATATGTTTCCCGGAATCCACATTTTAAAAAATATGAAAATTTTTCACCCCTTTCTCGAAGTAGCGGCCTCGGAACCGCATAACGTCAGAGCTAATATTAAACTCTTTTTTGATATATTCAGAATTATTTCAATAAGATTTCACCATTACTCAGCAAAAATATCATTTTTATCCCTTTATTTACCACCGATTGTAAATGTGATTCCGTATTCAATGCGTAAATTTTTTCGGCATTTATTCAAGTATCAAATGAGTTACGTTACGTTCGATTTGCTTGCTGTTATAATTTATCCTGAAGTAATTTTTAACATGGAACGAAAAATATCCTCCTCTGAATATACATATTTTAAATACCGTTGCACTGCTCCCTCAAAAATTATTTGCAACATTATTCCCCTAATTATAATGAAAACTCCACGTTGTTGCTCCACGGCTCTTACACCTATATCTGGCCACACACCAAAGATTAAATAGCAATAAAGCTGTTATATAAATACGGTGAGCGGCAACTTTCCTAGCATATTAACAGAACAGAACTAAACTCTGAATTCATAGGAAGACCAAAAGTAAATGTTCTCCATAAACAACGTTGATGTATGTTTTGAAATATCTAAGACCATTTTTCCCAGAATACCCTAAATTAAAAGAAAGTATAGAGATTTATTGCGTCACCATTGAAATGTAGCATTAGCCCCAGGGATCCACTTAGAAATCGTAAATAACCTCGCATGCGTTTCAAGAGATGTTCTCAGAAATCATTCTAAGGTAGACATGTGAATATAAAAGCTGAGCAAAAGTCGATAACCACATGCCTATTATGAGCTGAACTCAGCCAACCACTCCTTAGTCAACTTTAGCGACGTTTTCCTCTCTCCAGTAATTCTCTAAAGATGGATCAAGGAAAGGGAACTTTCTCCACCATCTCGTTTTCTACAGCGATGAACTAACTCCCGCCGATCCGTTCTACGCTTCGACGGCTCCACGAATGACCCTCGTGAAACCACAACCACCCTGAATTTCCGAGCTCTGAGCCGATTCGTCCTATCTTCCTGTGTTCTGAGGCACTCAACTCCTGTCTTAAATCTGCTTGCCACTCGCATCTCTCTCGCTCTTCTTCTCAAACGGATCACGCAATCCCGGTAGCAACCCGTCCTACATACCTTTGCTTCGTTTTGCTACTTTTGCTGTCTAGCACTCCAAGCTATTTTCTAAATCCCATATCGCATATATCATATAAACCTAGCTTAAGTAGAACTTATTCAGGGAAAAAAACCGACAACTTATGACTTTAAGGGACATAGATGGCTATTTTGATTACAGGTAGAAGTTTTAATGAAACAGAGGAAGAGTCAAATGCACATGTGAATATTTAAATACAGTAATGACATAATATCATGTATTCAGTGTACTTATATGGCACGTAGGATGTTTTTTTTACCTATTTATGTTATATTAGTTTAGCTGTGAAAGAATCGGTGACCCCGAAGCAGGAAGCTTTGTTGCCTAAGGGGTACCTATATTCCTCATTTAAAAGAGCTACATTTAATGTATATTCATCTATTTATTTATATGAGGAATAAATTATTATTATTATGCCGGCGACGTTAAGAGTTCTAATATCGGCGTTGGCATTAGCAACTTAACGAAAGGCATCTTGGGATACACGGTTCAACTTTTCATCCAACGGACGTAGTATTGAACAAAACAACTCAACACAGTATTCGAGTAGGGACCGGCATGCCAATGAAAAATCTCAGCCACTACTGGGTTTGGAAACCAAGATATGGAAATGGGAGGTATTTACTCTAGCCTCAACACAAACCCGACCCCCTCCTTCCCTCAATCACATTAAAAAAAGCCATATTATTTACTTCTGCCCACATGGATTCATCCAATCGAAATTTCTTCACGGGGTTCATCCTGTGATGACGCGATATAGGATTTAGATTTTTTCGGTGAAAAGGTGGGGCTCAGTGATCGCTCTCCGAGAATAAGGTAGGCAAAGCAGATGGGTGAAGAAAAATGTTCTTTTGATGCTGAGCAAGAAGAGATACGGAGAGTATGGGGAAGGAGCATAATGATGAAAGGAGGATCCGCACAGTTTATTAAAACCACCGGCCAAGGTTTCGACGGCATATCCGTTTCGGCAAAAATTACTAATCCGGCAAGAGCCGCAAATAATAGGGATTTCAAATATCCTTCATAATACGGTGACCCGTGGAAACCTTGGTCAGTGGTTTTAATAAACTGTGAGGATTATACTATTTCACGATTTTTCTTTAAAGTATGAAGAATTTCCAGAAAGTTAGGCCTAAAATAAGCTCGAAAAGAAGAAAAAATTTGCAATTTACTACAGATTAAAAAACTTTATTCCGACCTGGGTTTTGCTGACACTGCAACATCGCCAGGTCCTCCTCAACATCTATAGCATCATCATCAGAATCTTTATTCAGGAAGTGACCAGGATGAGAAACTGCGGCCATACCATCCCATGAATAAAGTTCCTTTTTAAAGAATTTTATTTTCCAACCCGTCCCACAGGATGCCCACTGCTTGATGGGTGTGATGATGTTGCAGTGTCAACGAAATCCAGATTGGAATAAAGTTTTTTAATTTGTGGTAAATTGCAAATTTTGTCTTCTATTCGATATGTTCAAATACCACTCAGATTGCCGGAATCTATCGCATTTATACTGGAATAATCTGTTTAGATGAGGACCATGAACCGGTGAAGCCACTTACGGAAGAGTAGGGAGAAAGCCCACATTCATAAAAACCAAAATAATAGCGTCAGTAATCAGTTCATCCTTTACCATTCCCCCTAATGATGATGCCTAGAATGAGCATCACAGCTCAGATGAAAACGCTCAATACGCAGCGACTACCGTAAGAGACCAATGAAAAGTAAAAGTTTCGTAAAGTCATATTAAAGAGCTACTCTGCGTCGCAAACAGGATAGACAAAATTAAAAATAGTATAATAATCCTTTTTTGTGCTAAAGACAACCTGACCATGAATAATTTGGATTCCCTCGCATTAACTTTGCAGATTAACTTACCAGCCTCATGAGATTTAAATAATCTACGATGATTAAATTTCAGCTCCCGGATGGGATGAAATCGTGCACTTTTTTTTTAGCACCATCACTCTGCGGTTAAAACTCGGTGATCAAATTAAAATTCCATTCCACTTTCTTGTTAGTGACGGACAACGAAATGGTCATCTTCCGATTTCCGCCAACAAATTTTACATGAATCTATATTCAGGAAGTGGCCAGGATGGGAAACTGCGGCCATGCGATCCCATTCATAAAGTTCAATTTTATTTTCGATCCCGCTCCACAGGATGCCCACTACAGGGTGAGATTTTAAAGGAATATCCGGATCGGTAAAAAATACTAATCCCGCAAGTAGCAGAGAATAACAGGGATATCAATAATCTATTTGCCCTTTTGTTCGAGTTGCATGAATTAAAAATTCCAACTTTCACACCATTTCCTTGGAACATAAAATAGTATCAAATTAGCCGGTAAGGAATATTTCAATTCTTTTAAGCCATTTATTGATAATTCCGAAGAGCGAAAACTGCTTTACGACAAGTGTAATCTAATAGAGAAAAATACGTAGCTCCATGTATATCTCATCATATTATCCATTCAATCATTCTGCAGGCAGTTAACTAACCATAAGAGTAACGCATGCGAGATCTATCGCAATCTATTACACCTACTTGGCCGTTTCTAAGTATAAATATCCTAGCGCTCGCTACGCGCTTAAAATTTGCATTTTACTGCTTTAACTTCTTTTCCACTGTCAATCAATTCTCTTTTTTCCACTTTCCACTTCACTATCAAGTCTCATGCATAAATTCACGTTTCTCCTTATGGCCGAGATCTAAGATAAAACGGCTTGATATAAATTAATTAATTGTAGCCCTTTTATCTTTATACTTTAGCCGCACAAGCTTTGGGATAGTTTGTTTTTCGATAGAGGTGATGGAATGCTGAGGTATTTGCTCAATTAACTATAGTTGGGCTTTGTAAAGGTAGAAATATGGGGGCAGTATAGGAAAGGAAAAAAAAACTCACGTGTTATAGTCTGTATTTTATATCTTGGCAGTGACGTCACGCCGCTAAGTTGCCAGATTGTTTTGGATGCTCTCTACTTCGTTTTCTCCCGCACAGTTTTGTGAACAATTGACTAACGTTTTCCGGTGCATAATCAAAGTTTTTCTTTAATTAAATATTCTACCAGAATATTTTTTTGGAAGATAAGTTATTTTCCGTTAGTTTCCCGGGAATTCTTTGTAAGGCATTCAAGTTGTCCTCAATCTCTTATTTATTAAAGCATATTGGCCACGAGTTGTGCGAGTGATCTCTCATGGGACTTCGGAGTCAGCATACCTCAATAAAAAGTTCAATTTCAGTAAACCAAGCAAAAAAATGTCATGCATTAAAGTTATTAGGGCTGAGTGATTTATACCGAGGTACTTTGTAACCTTGGAAGTGTTGGTGATGACAAAATTCGTACGAACATTGCTAAATGTGAGCTCTACTCTCGTGTGGAGTGAAGGTACTTTGTTTTTCTCGAATTTTTCTGTGGAGTTCAGTATTATAGTCATATTTAATACCCTCGCTGTTTAATTCGAGTGGTTAATGATGTTAAAATTAAAATTTTTCTATGCCCATGTGTAAGGCAGACGCATGGACTCGTGACGTGCTCCCATATTTTTCTATTTTCCTCCGAAAAAGGCCTAAAAATGATAAATAATGTGTAATAAAAGTGTTTGATGTTGATTTAATGTGGGAAAATGGTAGGAAGCGGATTGGTTGGGATTTAGCGTGAAGAACTGTACGATTTGTTTCGGTGACGTACGAATTCATGCTCGGCGTGAGATATCTCTGATATTAATGAGCAGCTGATGTAGCCAAAGTTACAATGATAGAGTGATAAGTCGTCGTGAACTGCATTATAGGTGAAAAAGCATAAGTCATGGTGTTTTCCGTGAGATAAGTACTGTTGGAAAAACATTTATCGTGTCCGAATCCTCACTGTTGTTATGATGTAACTGTTTTGGTGATTTTGTGGTATTGCATTTATTTTTCGAAATAAAATGATAGCCAGTGTCATAAGTGAATTTTTAAGCCGTATCGTAAGAAATGAGTAGTTCCTATGTGATTTATGCCCATGATGAATAGAATGCCTTGAGTGTGAACGTGATTTTTTGAGAAATAACTGTGCCAATACAAAGTAGAAGCCTTGACTTTAGTTCAGCGTAGAATTTCTGAGAGAATTAATTTAAAATGTAGAATCAGCTTCGTGAGTGAGGGAATCATTACAAGATTCATAGACTAAGGCAAAATAAAGAGAATGATATAAGTGCACCTAGATTCACTGTTATCGTTTAACACGTTTCTTTCAGTATATTTGACGATTTTTAATGTCTTGGGCACGTTATCAGATTCATAGGGATCAAAGTTTGAACCCAGTATTAGTGTGTTTTCCAGTGTTAACTTCAAGCCAGTTTTTAAATTCCAATAAACTTGTAATAGGGAGTCTAGTAGGATAAGAGCTTTGGTCTGCTTGCTATCCTCAGTAAGCATGCTGTCGCTTCTGCACGTGCATAACCATTTGCAAGGAGAAACAGCGGCTTTATTCACATAGAAAAAGGGAAGAGTCAGGGAGAGGGTTGAGGTTGCTGTAATAAGAGTACATAGTTGAGTATTTGGCAAGAATTCCTTCAAAACGCAGGACAATTACATTATTGTCTACCGTTGCCGTTAAAATTTTGTGCTGTAAACCATTAATAATGCATTACAGTTCCATGGAAAATAATTCCCTTTCAAACGACTTGAAGTTCCCGAGGGATAATTCGCTGTAGCGACAGTAAATTGTTCTGTACCTCGCAAGTTGGCAAAAACTTGTCAAAGTGCGTGACTTTAAGCTTCTCTCATTGGGAGAAAATCGATGTGCCGTCATCAATTTCGAATGCATCACTGCCATCTAAGGCCGCACAGACTATAGCGGTCTGTTCTTAATAACAGGGGCCAAGAAGTCCACTGTTTATCTTCTCATCTGTTGGACGGTGTACTGAAATTAAATTACTGTGCACCACTAACGCAGGGATTTGTATTTCTGTAAATCTACAGCCAAAATAAATTTAAAACTATGCCCTCGGTATGGGAAGCTAGTACTCTAGCCCTCTAGCATGCCAAATTACGGCATGTGGTTTCGATCATGTGTCCTGAACAACAATACTGAAAACATAGTTTGAAACATAGTCTGAAACATAGTTTTTAATCCTCGCATCAATTTTCCTCACCGTCACACTACACTGGCAAAAATCCGAGTGAAAATTCTTCGTAATAAATTAAAATCTTCGTAATAAATGATATTCAGTATAACTAAATTGTGACCTAGAAAAATATATGCAGGCACATCACCTTGAGAGTCGAGATCCAAACGTTGCGCTGGCTTAGAACTAGATGTGTTAATCTTTTATCCTTTCAAAACACTGCAGTCCCCTTTTCGAAAAGAAAACCCTTAACCTCCCTCTTGAAAACACAAACTAATGTTGAGTCCTGTTGAGATATAGTGTTGCGCTTGCTAAATGCAGCTCTGCGCTTAAAGAATTTGGTGTTGCTCAAAGGCGGACTAGTGAAAGCACTGAATTCCCGAATATATCGAAGGTGATATATTTCGGGCGAGAAACATTTCTCCACGGGTGGGGAGTTGGTGTGATGAGGGGATGACGGAGTGAGGGCAACTGGCTGGAGCGGAACGCTTCCCTCCCGATCTCCACCCGCACTTCATTTCCTTTCCTCGTTTGGTGCGGAATGCAATACGCTGCCACACTTCCCCCGAATTGAGCTGCCTACTCTCCCGGGACACAACGGAGGAGGGCGAGGGTAAATGGAGACGATATTGAGAGGTGAAAGGGGAAGAAGACCATCAGCCATTCGAGTCGAGAGGTTCCTTGAGGAACCTCTTTACGCAGTCGTCTATAGAGCGGCCTTGGTGGCAGTCGGGATCCCAAGATGGTGGAGAGAGGTGAGGTTGTGTTAGTGAAAGTTAGTATTGTCATACACCTAAGGAGCAGAACCGGGTTGGAGATGCTTTTTAACCAATCAGCGGCTCCATCCTTAATTCATCATTGAATAGGTAACCTAAATACGTGCATATCGGTAGAAAGACTTTTTGCTTACTCAACAAACAACACATTTATGCATGGTTGCTTTGCTCTTAAAACTTTTTTTGTAATTGCTATAGCTAGATTAATATTAGCTAATAATCCTCTTTCTGCGTGCTAGTTAGTGCATGCATGGAAATAGAGCAATCCCTGCCTTACACCTATACGGTGGCTTACTGTATGTAGGTACTACGTACATGTAGATATAAATTCGTCAAGCTACGACATTATTAGACACTTCGAAACAACTAGAGTGACGAATATTGAGATTTTTCACCATTGACACTGGAACTAATATCAAACATTCATATAAAACCCTAATAAGGGTAAAAAAAAACTCAAAACTTAGTAGAATTGATGAAAGATAAGCTAGATAGTTACCCTTAGCCACGTACCCTTGGCACTCAAAGCACCTAAAAGACTTATTGTACCACTAACACGTGGCACTATTTATAATAGGAATTAAAAGTGTCGCCGGAGAAAATTTGTTTGCTGAACAGATACACGAACGGGATAATAGGAAAAGTTGATTTTTCAAACGCAAAATTAGATCAAATAAGAAATAGGAAAGAAAATATGGAAAAACATTACCGCATTGAATGAAATTAAAACTTGAAATAAGTATTTTAAGCTGAGAACATAAATGATGAATGAAAGCGTGGGCACAGAGAGATAAGACTTAGTAAGACAAGTGGATAGGCGACGAGTTAATGAGAGACGAAGAAATTCTGAAAAGGGTTTTTGAACATGATCAGTAGAATGTTAGGTGAGTGTTAGTTACGCTATAAATCAGACCTTTCCGGGGGAAAACGGGATATAACACTAAAAGAAACTTTGTTACCTCGATGAGTTTATTTCGCACCCTGTTGAGCATATCACGACATGAGATCTAACTCACAAAATGGACTTCCCTTCTCTTTGAGCACCAAAGTTACTCCTAATTCAGAGCTGTTATTAAAATGCATGGTGTCTTTGTTTCGCACTAGAACCCTAGCTCAAATACCTACCGAAAATTCAATTTACGCTCGACGGTTGGTTTCATCAAAAATTCGGGCACGCAGCATTTGCATAATCTCCGATTAACTTCACATTTTGCGACTTTTTCATTGAGAAAATGTGGTTCCTCTTGAAATAAGTTCCCCTGCAAGCATAAATGTAGGGCATACACACTCTCACACATTAATACAGCCCTTGGACTGAGTCTCTCATGAAAATTGAGAAGTGGCAAAACAAGGGACTATGCGCTTCTAGGGAAATTGGAACGGTACAATTGAGGGAAACCGGTTCTCTGTATCTTCCAATCCAATATTATGCCTTCCTCTATTCATATCCCTCTTTCCGGTTTTTTCCCTATCATTACCTTCCTGGCCGCAAATAAAAAACCTTATTTACCCCTGCGGATTAAGAGCCGGGCCTAGATAGTGATGACGCCTAAGCTTCGAAATGCACGGGGCACTTCCCTATTCGACGGGGACGAGGGAGGAATTTCGGTCGGTGATGGAGTTGAGGGTCATAAATAATAATAAGCTACCCTTATCCGGTTTGTGATTCCTGTAGATTCTCATAAAATTGCCTTTGGCATCAAGAATCCTAGAGAGCGTGGTTGGCTACGCAATGTGCAGGCAAGCTAAATAAAATTCCTTCTAATTCCGATCCATGAAATATTTATTAAATCAAGTAATTATTAACGCAACTGCTTCTCACGCTTATCGGCAAAGTAAAACGTCTTATCATTATTTGGTGCTTGTTTGGTCGCTCATATCGCCTAGCCCATCTTCAAATCACATGCTTCAAAAGTTCACAAAATAATGAAATGAAGTGGTAACCGCCACTAGTTTATTTTCTCATTTGGTTTTTCAAATTATACAAGAAGCGAAAATAGATTTTAAAAATATACGAGCATGTGTTGCTTAAATGTGAGCCTTAACTGTCTTCGATTCTTAGTCAAAAATTATTTCACTGGAGTAACTCTAATGTGCAAGAAATGGGCACATGAAACTTACTGAGAAATGATAAATGTGACATTTTAATAGTTAAAGAGGACAGAGATAATATGGAAATTAATCTGCATCAAAAAAATAATTACATATTTTTTTCGCGTTGCTATACCAAAGTTACACGAGCTAAGCGCGTTGATATGAGACAAGTATGGAATGCATCTCGGATGCATTAAGTCACCTATAAATCCTACACCGACCAAATTATTCTTAAAGGAGCATTTTCCGAGAAATGTTTACTCTTAACATACAATTCATTACTATAGATAACTATAGAAAACCATGGAATTATATTTTCGGTATCTAATAAAACATTTCTAGTCTTAAATTTCGAGCTGCTGAAATGATAAATTTTCTAAAAAATCAATTGACACATGGGACCTGTTTCAGCCAAAACAGATCAATGCTGTGACAAAATGACCGGAGTTTCAAACAATGCATTAAAAAGTATTTAAAAACTGTTATCCCCTCAATGAAGCGATATCTTTGAAGCTATTCAAATAAGGTTTTATTAATTTTTATTTTCATAATTTATTGATAGAATTGAGTTGACCAATTGAGATGCCAAATTTTCATTTCCGATTTTTCTTCAATTTGTCTTGCAACTCAAAATACCTAATGAAAAAATGCAGGCATCGCATTCATACAATAGGCTTACGCAATTAGGTACATGGTAAGAAATAGATTATTCATTTGCATCCGCAGTTAAATCCATGAATAATTTCATCCATGTTTTACTATGACTAACGGCAGGTCGAACCACAGATCAGGTCAAATGCTAAGAAGACTGTAATATAATATTTTTCGAAAGACACCACCTTTTACGACCTGTAGGTAAATACACATTTTTTATGCAGGGGAGGTGATCTAAGAAATGTTTTTACTCCACAGAAAAAAGTGGGTAACTGGGAATAGGCAGGAATTTTTCAGGGAGCGGAGGAAGGGTAGAGAAAAACCCGTCATCGGCAACAGCTTGGTCTTAAAGCAAGCTCCAAGAGGACAGCAGATAAATGGTCAATCCAACGGACCGAATACTGAACTCGAGTACTAAACTCCCCAAGGACCGGTATACCCATGCCAGTGGTATTTAAACTCGGGACCTCGAGATGGAAAGCTAGTACTCTAGTCCCAAACCCACCCGATCCCCAATACGCTATACTTCAATGGAGTAATGAAGGCTTCTGCATCACCAATTACATGGATGCTATGATACTCATTAAGTGACCTTACCAAACTATGTTTGCTAGTAACGCTGGTGAAAATGCAGGCCACGTGTCTGCGATTGTTCCTATATCGGATGGGAGTTCAAGTGCTGCCCATGGTTTTTTCAGCAAGATCTCATTCCTAAAATAAAGCTAGAGTTTAACTGGACATTTTGAAATACGAGTCTCTCAAATTCAAAACTGTTTCTTCTGTTCTTTAGTCCAGAATAATACCTATCTATTCAGTTATCACAATCCCAGAAACTACAATAGTCACAAATAGTACCCACAACTGCCAGGGATTGGACTGACGTGGTGGCTGGAGTACTGGCCAACTATTCGAGGTTCGAATACTGGCTTTGGCAGACTTTTCAGCGGTATCCTGGCTCCAATAAGAGTGCAGTTTGGGGCTACGTCCACTACCCCGGCCTTTGGATGGAACTACCTAACTCCAGACCCATGACATATTGTTATCAGGTTGTTCCTTTCGACGCCTGATACATCCTTTCACCCTAGATGTTGGGTAAGCGGAGTAGAGGTCGAAGAAGAAGAGACCGTTCGGAAGGAGTGATGTAAGGCATGAGGAACTCCAGAAGAACAGAATGTGAATACATTGCTCGGGAAGTATTTCAGTGATCATGTACACATTTGTTAGCCATTAAAACACCGACATGTATGCCACACTAACCTACCTATAACCAAAAGTACCTGCTCGCCATTTGTGGCCCAAATCACCTTACTTGTCGGTGCTCTCCCATAACAACAAGAAAAACAAGCCTTGGCCGTGAAATAGTTGACCATGTAGATGAACCTAGAATAATATGCAAGGGTTCTTAATATATATCTAAAGTCATCTGTGAACAAATGGGTTTAGAAATAAATTCAAACGTTTAGCCTAAATTTTAACCTGCGTTCTGATAGTAATTCTCATCCTAAATCTTCTATTAAACCCGTAACGCTAAATGCAATTATGATAATGGTTTTTAACAATCTATCGGATCTCCTTTGCACACGCTCTAGTTCTTTTATCATAACATATCACGCACTGATCATAGATCAGTGGTTCCCAAAGCGTGTGCCGGGGAAACAGTGAAAGGGATGCCGCGAGATTAAATATATTTTGTGAGAAAACGTAAAAAGTTAGCAGGACCAACTTTTGAATTGGTTACTCTCACGCCCGACAGGTTCTGAAAGCAATGGAAGCACTTCTCTCAACCTAAGGGGCTACTTACTGCAAAGCATTGACTATCCTTGGTAACGGAGAGGGAATCTCAAGTGGATAAAAGAAAATACTCTAAGAAGAGTGCCCCGAGAATGTAATCACAGTCCGAAGGGAGCCGCTAACATTAAAAGGTTTAAATGAAATTTATCCTTAAGATGAAATCTATTAGAGAAATTTTAATCGGATAGCTTTACTGAAGATGATAGGCCCATACTGAAAACACCAGCGTATTATGCTAGATTCGACCAGATAAATAGTATTAGAGAGATATATTGTCGTACGGATAGATTCAAAATGACATTTTTCCCCGGTACTATAAGAGAACAGAATAGGCAGCATAGCAAAGGGATAGGTAGGGAAAATATTTCAGAGTAGTCTGTTGTGCCTGATGCATGTGTTATTCCCTCAAATACTATAGATACTTACAATCTAGTTGCATGACACCCTATATTTGCTAGTTTGCATGTCGGTAGTGCATGCTTGGTGATCTTCACCCCCTGCCACACACCCTCGCGGTGGCTTGCAGGGTATCGTGTAGATGTAGATGTAGATCTCCATGGAGGAAACACTCGAATTTTATAAATATCGCGTTGACCAACTTCCAGGAAAGAACAAACGCCAGCCAAAGCGATCTCTATCGCTTTGCAGATTTCCTTTGACACCGCAGGACAAGTGTCAGGCATGAACGGAGGAAAAGGGATGAGGCAGGAAAGGCGTCATCGCAGGTGTCGGCGGAAAGACTGCTTGGGGGAGGCGTGGCGATATCTCCGTTGCCCCTCCTGAACTTTCCATGTGGAGCGCAGGGAAGACAAATCGTCGGGCTAGAGGGCGGGAAGATGACGCTGAAGCCTGCTCCAAAAATTTATCTCTTGGGAAACTTGCTCGAGGGCGCTCCCGCGGTGCTTAGCGCGCGAACACGGACCCCGCTCTTGAGGATTGGTGTCTGAGACGGGGCTTCGGCCTTCGCTGCTGGGGAAAAGACATCCACGCGAGCGACGCGATGAATGCGAAGAAGAAACTACCTCCCTTCACTCCAAATCTCTCCACGCCTCTGGGAGAGGTCGAGGTGCCGCCCATACATCAGACTGCGAACTTGAGACAGAGGTCGGACAACGAGACACAGAGCTTTACACTGTGGAAATACAATGTTTTCATGTCCTTTTCATCGCATTATATAACAGGTGGCGTAAAATTGAAAGTTTTTCGTTTTTCCTTTTTTTCATCTGATGCTCAGCTGCCAAATAAAGCTTGAAAAAACACAACACGCGCGTATTTCACTTTAAAACTAGTTGTTTTCTTTTGGAGCCAAGGGTGGATATTAACAGAAAAAGTCATTGATTTCAGTGAAGGGGGGTGGTCGCTTGGTTCTTTCCCAATAAAACACAACATACCACAACCATTTGTCAAGTGCATCAGCTCACGACACGATTAAAAACTTGTTATTTTGAATTTAGCAACTCAAAACTAAAAGGGAATAATATTTTAGCATATTCGCACCACGTAGGCATAAAATAGTTTTAGTTTCTACACTTCAGGCAAACGGAGAAGCTTGTGTATAAGGCACATACGACGTCCATACCCTTAGTGGGATTCAAACCCACCGTCTTTGGCTCCCAGGCCGTTGCTTTGCTACCCCAACTGACCAGGGCATTGGGAGTGTTTAGCAGTTTAAAATTCAAATATTGATTGAGAAAACTTGCTCAGATATTCTGTGCCTGAAGAAAATTGAGTTTATAAGATTTAGCATGCAATATGACTGAGCAATTTATCTTAAATCCTATTGGCATATGAAACAATGAGCAGCAATGACTTTCCTAGCCAATAAATTATTCATTACCACAACTCGAATAAGTAACTAATCTCTGTATAGCATTCGATGCTTCTTGTTTGGCGTGAAAAAGTAGTAAATGATTGAATGTCTCTGTTACCAGTCTGTTTTCATAATATATTTATATCAGCAATAACACACAAAAATTTCCAGCCTCATCGATTATATTTTCCAAGAATTCGGTTTTTACCCAAGAATGACAAAGAATGTGTACTTCATGACTCTCGATTGATATTAGAAATAACTGAGCATTCACTTTGAAGTTACGACTAGATGAAAAGAGTTAAATATGAACGTTCGAAAAATAAGTACCTCACAAAAATATGACATAAACCAGAAATTCATAATGCAGCCTGTGTAAATTAAGCATTAACCATGAATTTAGATCTCTCTAGATTCTACATCATTAAGGCCGACATCAATGACATATTGAGGGCAATAAACTTGAAATGGTTGCAAAAGTGAAAAACAGAAGAATCACATTCTACTGTTCACGCTTCCCCCATGATCATGGGATGAAAAGCAGAGCATTTGGGAATAAATTGAATTTACTTTTAACATGTATTTTTCATGACACTTTTAACTTAAGATCACACATACAGCTGACTTCTAGCTGAGATCTACTAATGACAGGGAAAGTAAATGATTAAGGGATATAGCATACCACTCGTTAATCATATCTTGATGTAAAATGAACGCTGAAATTGAGGACAGAAGGAGAGGACCGTATCAGTAAATGCAAAAGCGTTAATTCATATGTTGAAATGAAATGAATTATTCACAACCAAGGAATTTCCAGAGAACTATAAAATTACATTGCGAATAATGCAATTAGATTTCATCATCATCCTATCTTTTTTTTATAAATACCCACCACATTGAGCATGGGAATGTGATAAATCCAAATGCATGCTAATTTAAAAATGAAATAAATGAATATTATAATATATTATGTTATTATTGTACTATTAAATGTATAATTGAATGAATTTCCTCTCCGGAAACAAATACATTGATCTAAATCGCTAATTTATAGGGGTAAAAAAGGTCTCTGCCAATATTTATAAAAACTCCATCTTCTTTAGATATTGCATGGAACTATGCACTTAACCACTTTAGCGGTTCAAAAAGGGGTGGAAAATCATGGCTGGTCGGATTTTTAGTCAAAGGGAGAGGAAAAAATTAGGTGAAATGCGTAAAAGTATTTACGTGCTACCATTTGAAGTAAAAAAAAGTTATGGACGAGGCTTCTGAGTGTGGGGGGGAGGAGAAGTGTCGCTTCAGTGATTGAAGTAAATGGTAGGGGAAGCGTCGGTTCACAGCCCCGAGGGTAAAGGGAGGGAAGAAGTATAACCGGCTCGGGTTAGCTGGTTGATATAAGGGTTACAGAATTCCATTTCAGAAAAAGGATAACCTCACCTTAAATCGGCGGGCCGAGAACGGTTTATGGATAGCTCAAGGAAACGCGAAGGATTTATCGATGGGAGTTTGCAGCAAGGAGACTGGAAGATTGGATCTGAATACACTGTGGATAAATGGAATTTCGAAAGTGTGAGTAAGGGTTTGTGAGAGGTAGAGATGGGTTTGAGTCGGCAATAAATCGATCCGGAGAAGAAGGATATCATCTTTTCTGGAGCGCTTAAAATATGTAAGTAGCGCTTAAAGGAATCGATACCAAGCCCTTCACCTTGTTACGGCCAACACTAGCTCATAATGCATAACATAAGTAACACGAATTATTCATTGGTATAACTACGATGTATCAACATTTTGAATAGGTAATAAAACAGGTAACTCCAAGAGTCAACCTCAACTTTCCACTTTGTTTTTTTTTTCAAATGATTGAATTCTTGTAATCAATGCTTCGTACACACCTAGAGAATTTCAAAATGAAGCATAAATTTTGAATAAAAATAAGTGCTGAGATAAATCGTTATTGATCATCCCTAGTGTATGCATGAGACTCCTTTGTGTACATTTACCATTAGGAGAATTATTGATGGCGCGCAGTAAAATGCATGGTTTTTGGGTGAATAATTATTGATATGGTGTTTTAGAAACCTTGTGAAGAAAATAATTATGATAATAAACACACGGACCTAAGATAAGCATATACCCATACATTTGAAAAACTTTGCAATGAAATCTTTTTCTTAGAGAATTCATGCACTGAAATTGACGCAAACAAAGAAATAACGGAGAAAAATTCTATGAATGGAAAGATTAATATTGAAATTAGTCCGGTTCACAAACGCTGTGTTTAGTATTCCCCTTATTCACTTAAATCTGCAATGGATTTTTAGTTTTTAGCTAATAAAACCGAGTTCTTGGTGAGAAAAATGAATTTATTCAAGAGATAAGTCGTGCTGACCTGGTGCGTGCGTAACCTGCTGACAGGAAAGCAAGCAAATTACCCTTATCTCTACACTTTTTTAGTAGAACAAGAAAGGGAAATGTAATTGAAAACATTTTGCCAGAGTATTAAAGCACACTCTCATAGAGAAATTTCATTGAGTGAAGTTAATTTCGTAGATAGTGCCTTAAAAACAGTGACTGAATAAGACCAGCATTCTTCCTTCGATTTCTATAACTTTCATCTTTATAACTGGCGCAGGAGATAATGGCAGTGAGAAATGACAATTGGAAGTCATAAAACAATTCCATCTGCATTTATGCCATTGCTTACCAAGCTATACGTAGTTTGCTCATAGTTGCACCTGAGCGTTCCTTAGGTTTTCTACAGCGATGAGTAGATGAATTGACTAAAGAACACATATCGTATGATACGCAAGCACCACCATTATTTAAAATGTTACTTGACCAGCTTAAAATATTTCCGGATTTCAAGCAAGCACGAGTAATTATCGGTAAGTTCCATTGTTTCCACGGTAAAATTGAAAAAAGCATATCTATGTTTTACAAACCTAACACAATTCAACGAAGTTTTCTGAAAAAAATCTGTCAGCTCCGATGTTCAATTTTATCCGGTAATCCCTAATGATGGAAAGAGTGGACATTAGATGATAGATACAGATTCACTGGCTTCTTAACTTTTGTTAAAACTATATCCGTAATAATAAATGTCCTGAATGCACTAACGGGTAATTATTTTTTAATGAATTTCTGAAATTCGTTAGTTTCCGAGAAACTGTAGGTTCTCGTTCGGGTTTAGCTTATTGACATTAACGATGATTCATGATGACCGAATCTCATCCAATCATTTTGAAATGCACATTCCTGAGAGATACCTGAATTGGATGGAAGTGAAATCAAATCAGTTCGCCAAAATCATAACTGCAATGCCCGTCGCAGGAGAGGGTATCTCACCAAATCTTACTTTCTGTGATGTACGCGATATTTTGCGATATAATTGGAAATTGATTGATTTCCGCATGTCACTCATACCTCCCCATAAACCCCTATCCATGCTCCACATAGCAGGTGTTTGATACTATCGAGCCCAAATTTCCTCGAGCGAAATGATGCCTATTATCGATTCATATTTTTAAAATAGCAAGATATCGAGGGAAATCGTTTGATTTCCTCTTCTCAGCATTTCTTTCATGCATTCCATATTGTGCTCGTGTGGAGAGGAGAAATAATGAGCAAAACACCTGAAGGAGAAAACTATGCGGTGAGAAACAAACGCTTCATTTTTTGTGAATATTTATCGATGTAAAGAAAACTAAGACTATACTATGCTAAACACATTCACATGACAATAAAAAAATAATCATAATAACAATTTAAATGATGGAAGGCATTAAAAATTATATCTAATCTGTTAACAGATTATTAGTTTATGTAATGTAGTTCTAGCAGTTACTTGAGGGAGGCGAAGAAATGTAACGCATGTTAATTATTCCATTTCGAAGTACCTATACAGAAAAGCAATCGGAAATGACGCTGAACTTGTTTCCACAATAAAATTAAAAAAATTGTATCAATGCTTTTCAAACCTAACACAATTCAATGCAGTTTTCTGAAAAAATCTTTCAGCTCCGATGTTCAATTTTATCCGGAAATCCCTAATGATGGAAAGAGTGGACATCAGATGATAGGTACATATTCATTGGCTCCTTAACTTTTTTTAAAACTATATCTGTAATACGCATTGTCCTGAATGCTCTAAGGGGTAATTATTTTTTGATGAATTTCCGAAAATTGGTTAGTTTCCGAGAAACTATAGGTACCCACTCGTCGGGGTTCAGCTTATTGACATCAACAATGATTCATGATCACCGAATCCCGTCCAATCATATCGTGCTGTGGGAGGGAAAAAAATTGGTAGTTATTTGAGGGAAGGTGACCGACTAGTGGGTCCATCGGCGCTATAGAGGATAGGTGGGTAACTGGGATAGGAATTTTCGAGGGAACAGAGGAATGGTGGCGTGAAACCCGGCATTGGCCTTCGCTTAAGGTGAATTCCATGTAAAAGTGGACAAAATCAGGAAAAAAATAACATTAATTTTTAGCATATAATTATCTTGTTTATATTCGTTTTGATATTGAAGTTCTTTATAAACACAATTTTTGGGACATTCCTGCTCCCTGGCGAGAGATAACTGCATTAAAAGAAGCAGGATTGCCACCACTAGTTAAATAACTTCTGTGACCTAATTTTGTTTTCAATATTTACATTGTTTTACAAGAAAATACTGCGTGATTTTCAGTCTATAAATTATTGAAGGTATATTTATTAATGTTATACTAGCTATAGGATTATAAAGTTATGTATACAATCGAAATGAAACTCTGAATACTGCTGTGCGGAGTGTTGCGTCAGTTACCATTTTTGGGATTTTTTTTAAATTTTTTAAAGAAATTAAGTGGATATTTCAATATTAAATTTGTAAATATTCTAATATTTACAAATCTACATTAATCAGTGCAAAAAGAATATTTATCTACTAATTTATTTAGTAGTACTAAGGGTAACTGACGCAACTGCTTTATAGTAACTGATGCAACATGAGGGAAGTTGCGTCAGTTACCATGGTGTATTAGCAAGCATCCAATATTACCTAATTTTATCAGATTGTAATTTGGTATAATTCAGTCAGGTCTAAATTAATGTATGCATTTTTTATAAAATTACATAGTGCTTTCACAATGAATAAGCCTGTAAGATCTTTAAGGTAATAATATTCACGAATATTTGTAATAGTACTTACATATCAAGTTTTTGACCTACAAATTTAAGTTTTATTTGTACTATTGCCAGAGGGCAGGCACTATTGATTTTAGGCACTATTGATTTTAGATAGCGGTTCGCTAAAATACCTGATACCTATGGATTTATAATTTATATCCTGCTTATTTTTGTAATTTTTCCATATTTTAAATACACTATTTCATAAGCTTTTAGTACCAGTAGTAGTTAGTACCAGTAGTAGTAGTTACTTAATTAACATGATAAATGAACACACTATAATGTGTGGGATTAGCATACAGAAACCAAGATGCCACCTAAGACTCCTGCAGAAAAGATGAGAGAATATCGAGATGGCAAGACGGAAGAGAAGAAGGCAGAGGTGAAAAATTGGAATGCAGAGCAGCAAAAGTTGTACAGAAAAAAATGGACCAATGCAAGAAAGAAAGTTGAAAAGGAAGGTAGTAAACAGCGTATGAAAAAGGCACGTATGAGACGAAAGGCTGCATCATTAGAAACCTCATTATCCCCACCTGAAGCTTTCAAATCATCTAAATAATTTGGGATGGCTGTGCAATGGGTAAAACGAGCACTTCCTAATAGCCCTCGGAAAAAGCAAGCTGTCATTGAAAAGATTGCATCCACATTTAATGTAGTTTCAGCAGCTCTGTCTGTTTCTCGCACATCAACTGAATTACGTCCTGTTACTATTCAGCTTGTGGAGAAGTTTTATGAAAGTGAATTGATGTCAAGGCAGTTACCATGAAAAAAATATTTTGTTGTCATTAGAAATACTACCGGTGACAAAGAAAGAGTACAAAAAATATGCTCGTAATGACAGTTATGGAAGCTTATCTGCAATTTAAGGTAGAGTACCAACAGCAAAAGATTAGGGAAATCTAAGTTTGCAGAACTACGGCCAAAGCATATCTTGGCTGTAACTGAAAATGACCAAAATTTTTGCCGCTGCATTTAACATGAGAATGGTCAGATGCTTCTGGAAGGAATAAGAAAGGCAGTCCCAGGTATCAATTTACTAAAAGACATAAATTCATTTGTTCAGCAGTCAGTCTGTCTATGGTCTATAAATTGTTACTTTGGCGAATGCTCTGAATGCAGAGATACCGGGAAATACATTTCAGCAATTTTTTCCCAGAGAGAGTGCACATCTGTAGATATTGATCCACATGTGTCATATTGTCAGTGGTTTTCCAGCAGACAGTTTGAGAAAGAGCAAATTGAATCTCCCCTCTCTATTGCACAAAGTTACTTTTCAGTTGAAGCAAATCAGAATGCTAAAAGCTCTTGTCCAGAAGGTGTGGGAATACTGCAAGAGGACTTGCAGAAAACTTTGCTCTGAAACATCAAAATGAAGTAATGTCTGCACATTGGAGTTCAGACTCAAACTATCTTCACAGCTGTCTTGACTTCAAATGATCAGCAGATTAATTTTGCAGTTGTAAGTGATGAGTGAAGACATGACAAGTTTGCTATCTTCTCATTCAACTTGCTTTGACATTCATTTGCTATGGTCACAGTACATTCAGCAGCGTGATCTATTCAAAACGTTGCACACATTTTACGACTGAGTAGGTAGCCAATTTAAGAACAGGTATTCTTTGTAAATTATTCTTTCACCAGAAAGGCTGCACAGGGAGCTGAAGAATATTGATTGGAGCTTCCTTGCTGCTTCTCACGGTAAAGGGCCGATGGATGGAATTGGCGGTACCGTAAAGAGTGCAGTATTGAGAATAGTAGTTCAAGGATCTGCAGTTGTGACAAATGCAGCAGATGTTTCCTCTGTAGCTAAGGAAGCTTGTCCAAAAATTGTAGTACTGTATCTGACAGCAGCTGATATGGAAAGTGATCGAACAGCACTACAGGCAAGGTGGATTGAAAACCAACCACGACGAATTCCCGGCTCCCATAAAGTGCACTATGCCAGGAAAGCAGGCGATAGATCAATTGAGACTAGTTTTGTTAGCCCCTTTTATTCTGATTTTGCTTTGGCCTTTACAGAAATTGAGATTTTTGCATTCCGAATAAATACTCACAAATGTTGCGTCAGTTACTTTTTTGTGTTGCGTCAGTTACGCTTACTTTTGTGTATTTTAAGTAATTTAAACAACAAAAATGAATAATGAAATATAAATCTTTTTTATCATATACTATATTTACTATTGGCATACAGTTTTCTAAGTGGAAGGTTCATAACTCACAGACTTTTCAGTCGGCATAGACATTCCCAATAAGTATGTCCATTTTTTGTTGCATCAGTTACTGCAACGTTTTTCTTTTTTTTTAGCAACAGCAGCGAAAACCCAAGATTTTAATTCAATGCATTAATTTGTATGCCGGTTTATCTGTATGAGGTGATTTAAAAAAATAATTTATACGTTATTTTACTCAATTTTAATGAAGTTAAAAGGAAATGTTTTTCTTCCCAACGTTGCATCAGTTACCATGGAATTCACCTTAACGAAAGGCACCAAGAGGACCACGGTTTAACGCACCATCCGACAGATGGAGTACTGGACTCAAACAGCTCTCCAAAAGGCTCTCAAGTAAGGTCCGGTTAAGCACTGGAAAATCCACCACTGCCGACATTCGAAACCGGGGTCTTTCTGGTTCATCTAACATACTAAATGGGTGAATCTGAAAATACTGATGTGACTGAGTTCCAGAACCAGATACATATTTTCATAATGTACGCCACATTAGTTCCCATATTTCGCTTACTTGATCCCGCGGCGTCCTGATCAATTTGATTTTTGCCAGATGACATATATCGGGAATGTCATAAATCTCCCAGAAAACACTTGAAAAATACCAAAAGACGCGAGGATAGGGATAATTTTAAATTTTAATGCATGGGATAGGTTTAGTTAACAACATACCATAAAATTTAGTAAAACGCATCCTTCATGAAAGTATTGTGTGATTCTTTATCAAAAAATGTGACAAGGACTCAATGTGGCTCTAGCCTTAATTAATTAAGGCTTGAATATATGTGTGCAGGCTAGTGCGGCCAGCCTCATATCTCGACGGCCCGGATTTGGCTGCTGGCGAACGCTGAGATTTACCAGTGCAAACCGTTCCCTAAATGTGTGGAGAGCACTTCAAGTGCATTACTCCGTCTCTCGAATCGGCCGTTTGACCGCAGACCCCTTGTCGTCCTTCTCCGAGATCAGGTTTATACCGACGGGGGATTCCACTCTGACCCTTCCACCCCTCTCAAACATTCTACCTCTACCCCAACTATGCTCAACGGCGTAAATTACCTCAGCCGTTAATTGCAACCACTTACTAATTTTTCGCACACGTGTATTGTTGAATACTATATCATACTGTTGACAGAATATAATTAATTGTAGGATAGTAAAAGCTTGCCGCGTAATCGGCGGTGAAATTCACATTAATTTCCATGCGAAAAAATTCACCAGACCGGGAATCGGACCACGGATCTTTGGTTTTTCGGGCCACTGCGCAGACCACTACGCTATCCAGGATTCCTAATCCGCAGGGCACTTTCCCCGAGGTTCAAGGTACCAGATGTTAAGCCCTCGCGGTCCATCAAGGATGGCAACGCAAGGGAGAAAAGGGCTTCAAAGAAGCCACGAGCAAAGGTGAACCCCAAACCAGCGCTAAGTGCCGCGCTTGGCCGGTAAATGTAGGATATTACAAGCCGGTCCCGCTCCAGGTGAATTTTTTCGCATGGAAATTAATGAGAATAAAATTAGCTTTCAAAAGAAAATTTTCTGTAAATATTAGAGCAAAAACTAAATATTTAATCAGATTTAGACTAATTTAAACTTCATGGAAAGTTTATTTAGCAAGGAAATCGCTGCAATAAAGCTATACGTCTTGTGTTTCAGGTGCTCCAACGGATTACATTATGTCCCACCATTTCACACAGCGTCTATATTCTAAAACAAACTCGCATGCGCGTTACTGACCATGTGCAACGAAAATTACACCAATTTCTAGTAATGCCAGCAAAATAAACATACACATTTTTCGAAATTCTTCTACTTCCGGTACTCCATAGGATGTCAGGATAAATCTTTTCGCTCACTATGATCCTCATCAAATCATTGACTTACATACATGCGAATCCTTTACTGTCCAAGGCACAGAGAAATACTATGTTCATTTCATTCCACCTTAACTTCCGGCATATAGTAATACAGATACCAAAATATTGGTATCAAAATCCGCGAAATTTTCTTTTCCCCATCCACAACATACTCATTCAGTCTGCAGCCTGAAATGTCTGAGGAATGTGAACTGTTTAGCACTCTCTCGAAGTCTAAGAACCAAGGTAATGTATCTTGGCCATATAGTTCTTTACTTCGGTAAATATTCCCAAACGTAAAAAAAAATATTCAGATTACCTTTGACCAGTTTGTAATAAAAAATATGGGACGATAGTCAACAAATGTTATGGCATTTGAACGTATGGAATGAAAATAAAGACTACTCTTTTTTCCACATGCATCGCTAGGTGATGAGTGTATTGTTCGGTATGGTAGCCAAATTATAGGGTACAAACCGGAAGCCTGCAATACTGTTAAAAAAATAACGGAGGATATGGGAGGATAAACTTCTACAAGTCATTAAATAGTTTTGGTAAAAATATAGTTTTCAAACACAGGGCATTAAGAGTAAAAAAAAGTGTGAATGGGGAGTAAACCCCAAATCAGAACCCTCACCAACAAAAAATCAGACCCTCACCAAAATAAACCACACCAGGAGCCATAAGATATTTCAACTGCCTCTCATGTGGAGCAATTAGAATTACCTCACCATGAAGATAAAAGGTCAAGGAACCCACGACTGGTATACTGAAAAAAGTAGGCGATTTCTTGCGATTTTAACGCTCCTTTTGTAATATAAGGCGGAGTAGGGCGATATTAATCCACCTAGACAAAATACCTCTATTTACGCTCTCTTTAGTGGATGAATATCGATGCGCAATTGATACGGTTCTGTATCGGCATAATCGATACTTAAAATTGAAACAAACTAATACACCGTTTTACGACGATTTTTTTCAACACGACTTACATCGATTTCTATCATAAAAAATATATTCCAGAATACTAAACTTATTACTGATTTGATAGTCCATATAATACTTCAAATAAAAAATAGCAGGATTGGGATCCATTTGGCTTGATTATGGAAGGATATTATTGTGCCATCTCGACAGGTATTCAAGAGCGTGAATTAATTTTGAAATCAGTTACAAATTTGTCAACTGGGACAATATGACTGATGAGACCGTATTTATAGTCAATGCGGAAAATGAGAGTGATATTTCGGGAGTATTCGGTAAGCAGGATCAACTATTTACCTACATTTACTGCTTAGAGCCCCGTCACTTTTCTGTGATTTACGATGTGACTGATGTGCCCGATTGTACGCAAAGCTAATGTGGTCACAAAACTGGCATTTTTACCGGCCAACAATAAAGATAAAATAAATATATCATAGCAAAACCTCGCGCTTACTTGGTTAACCTTGTTCCACCCATCTCACGTCCATCAACCTTCATAGCCCTTGTTCGGTGATAACTTCAACTACATCTACCAGAGACCTTCCCACGAAGGCTTATATTAGCCGAGTAACCAAGAAAAAAACTATCGCCGTTGAAGATTATGGAGATGAAAAAGTCTCCCTCTCTTACTCTTAGAATTCCTCACGTTAAAAGTTTCCTTCGAGCCAGTCCACAAGAAATACATCTGCCTTCGACGAGCTGGTATGGGCGGGGCATGAAATTATTCACTCCGGCTCACGGCAACCAGGGGCGGGTGATTTAGTTAAGGATTGAAAGAGATACTTCAAGAGGAGGGCTTGACCACCGGAAATTCTATTCCAGAAACCAAAATGTAGTCACGGTAACTGAATAAATCCAGGGAAAGCCGGCACTTGGCCTTGCTTCTCTGGACGGAAATATATTAGCTCTTGCATATGAACGCCAATGGAATGGAACCCTATTCCCCTCGGGAATTACCGGCTACAAAAGAAGGCGCGAGCTTATTTGTGGTCGAACAGGGGTTTCGATTAAGAAAATAAAACACAAACGCAAGCCGTAACGTTCCTGCGCAACCACACAGTGCCCGAATGAATGTCGGGGTAAAGAAACAACTTTTCCTTTTTCCAACGTATTTATGCCTGATAAAAAGTTGCAAAGTGCGAAAGTTGGTCGTGGTTCTACGAGAAAAAGTAAAAAAAGAATGAGAGAATAGTATACGTGAGGTTCCTTACCACACCACGCCTCGCCCGAAAGAAACATCTGTTTTCATCACTAGAACGCTAAAAATAAAAGCGCGTGGGAGGGGAGGGAAATTTATCTTTCTGTTACATTCGGGCCCCCGAGGAAAAAGTTTGAACGCTCCTGAAATAAGAGCGGGAAGAGCATTTAGGAATGTGGGAGAGGGGGTGTTTGCGCGGAGGTGGATTGGACGAAATAAGGAGGAGATAAAGCGTGCGGTAGAAACGTAGATGGTGGAAACACTTGAGGGAGTTCGGACACAAAAGAGGCGAATAGAGCAACCAATCACACGACGGAGGAAAATGCGATAGGATTTGATAAAACCAAATGGCAAGGAACAGAATGATAGCCGTTGCAATGACCGAAGTGACTGACGTTTGATCCCTGTCCTCCGGTTTACGAATGATTGCAAAGAAAAATTTGGCGTGATATTTGGTCACGACATCCTCCTCATGACGAGAGATATCGACTGCCGCTTCAACGTTCTAGTAGGAAAAATTCAAACCAATGTAGAATTTCAAATATATTGCCTGCGCTAGGTAAACATAAATTTATATTATTTTAATTGATTGCTGAATAATCTGAAATTAATTGAAAATCTTTGCTGCTTTATGTTCACGCTGATAAAACAGTATTAAACCTGCACTAAAACAATATCATTTGCACAAATGCTTTTATGTACACGTTTTTATTGCTAAATCAATTATTGTGGACAAACTTACAGCAGGTTTACGCTTTGAATCACTTTTAAAACTATTCTGCTCTGTCATTCCTCTCAATTAGGCGAAAACAAGCTCCTTTCAATTAAGGTCACATCAATGATTGAAGATAACCGGAAAGCAAAAGCCTTCAATATATATATGATACATTTTCACTGAAGCTATACACTCTAATATCCTAGGCAACTGAGTCAGAGACATGCCTAAAAAAAGAGAATTTTCATCAATATGTGATAAATCTGATTGGTAGATGCAGTAGATGCGACACCATTCAGGAAAAATCACCATACTTGGGGTGCATTGGTACCTTTGGATAGAGGCGTTTCAAGATCCTGGAACAGTCAGTGAGGGACAGTTAGAGGGGAATTTTCCAATTACACTCGTATTTTTATTCTGTTAATACCATGTTCCGTTGTCGGCAGATATATACCTACTGATAAATGGCATCAAAAGGGTTCATATCATTTCAAATATAAACATATTAGTCCATAATTACAAATAAAGTTTTAGTACATCTTTCAATTTAAAAACACAATCCCAGATGGGAGTTAGCTTCCATTATCGAGACTAATAATGAGCATTGTAGATGTTAATATTCAAATTGCAGCTAACTCCAAAAGCCACCAAAACCAGAATTAAAAAACCGTAAATTATACGCTTCAACAAAATACCTCAATTTTTCGAACAGATCCTGCATCCCTCAGGTAGATAATCCAATCAAGGGCAGATTTGAAAACCAATTAAAAGCCTAGGATCAGTCTTCATTAATATACCAGGTTAAAAAAATAATTACTGCTTTGGCTTGTGCTAAATTTTGAAATAAACTTCGCATATTAAAGCAATAGTTGCGTCTAAAATTAATTAGGCAGCCGCATAAATGATCGCGCGGTGTTTACGGATATAAAAATAAAAATGAAAAACATAAAGTATCGCGGTAAACAAAGTATCAAGTGAATACCGTTAAAAAAAAAGGAGAGAGGGAGGTAGTAATAGCCCATTTGCGAAGAAGACCCTCAAAAGGGAGAACGGAGCCTGGGGAATTTAGTTAGGGGAATGAAATTAACCCGGATGGCAAACACGCATTTCCCCGTGGAGGCAAGGAGCGCAGTGTGTGCTGGGAAGAGCGGTTGGGGTGAGGAGAAAAACGAGGCAGTGAATAAAAGCTGGACGAGATGGGTATAATGGTTTCAGGTGTTATGGGAAGAAGAGAATGAAGGAATTGGAGAGGATACATTGGAAATAAAATGAATATAAATTCGGGCTCTGGTCTTCATGTTATAGGGACTCAAGAAAGGGAATATCGCTTAGCAATTAGTTCGGCGAAATTCGCCACAGGGTTCGCCGCAGACCCAGATCTTTAAATTTGAAATTAAAATTGTCTTTATTTAATCTGCAAATTTAGTACTCAAAGTCCTCTCTTACAGTTAACAGATTGGACGTCATAATCATCCATGCCCTGGAGAGTGAAAATATTCCCCAGACAACATTCGAAGCTGTAACCCTGGTATTGAGAGGCGAGGGATTTACAGACCTATTCGAAGGAGAAAAAAGCGTACCTGATATATACTGCTCAAGGCGTTCGAGTATATTCTTGGGATTCTATGAAAATTCCCAAAATTTCAAGGTTCGATTTTGGCCGCCCAAAATGGAAGTCCAATTTTCAAGAGAGTCCAAAGATCTGATCCCCAAAATGTGTAATCCTACCCAAAGTCCTGATCGCTTCAAGATAACGTAGTTTTGAGGAAAGTTTCGATGTGGCTATTTGATGGTTGCATAAGGGCGGAGCCTAGAGTGCGCTTTCAGGAGGATGATATGGTAAGGAAGATGGAGATTGCTATCCTTTTAGCCTGCGTGTAAAACTTGCGCCAAATAAGAGTAAGTGGTGAAAGACAGATAATTTTTTCAGCCAAAGCTTACTTTAAAAGTTTCCTGGCCATAAAATTGCTGATTCTCCCGGAAGAGACAACAATCATTGATACACTCACTAATATTTACAAGTTTTCTCGCCGGCTATCCATAAAAAAATCTTGGACTAAAATAGAACAGAGGCACGAAATCATGCACTCATAGGAATAATATGCCTTGCCATCATTTATTTCAAATTAATTGAGTGCTATTCTGTTCATATATTTCAGTAACTCTCTAATTAGACTAGTAAATTGCTCAACGTGTCATGGAAATTAGAATGTGATACAATTCATTCCCTATAATAGATACATTAAAATTTTCCACCTAAGCCGAGAGTAATAATATTTTTAGCGAGAACTTAATTATTGCTTTGGGTACGACGTAATTGGACAACTACGCGGATGAAAATAAAAAACACATGAAAACTTAAATAATATACAGATTTATTTTATCTGGCGAATAGTATTTATGTTTATTTCATTTCATGGCCTACTTTTAGTGTAATATTACGCGGTTTTGGACTTTAACATCACTCCATGAATCTCCACGCGGAAGATCGAATCTCACCATGCTACTTCAGTTCGCATGAATTCCAGGATTTACGATGATACGATATTTCCTTCAACGTAAGAATAGGGATTAGCAATGATTTTCCGACACATCCTTCACAGCGTATGCTCCACGGTTGTCATTCAGAAGGCAAAGCACCAGCTAGTCTTCGTTGGGATGGAAATTACAGAACACATTCACCATTTACAGATAGCAAAGCAGTTGAAATTGATTATTCGTTTTAATTCTCAGAAGAAAAAATATTTCAAAACTTCTCCATGGAGAAAAAATTCGTTATCGAAAATGTAAAAAAATAAACGGAAAAGAAATAAATAAGTGGAAATTTGATTAGGGGTGGAAACAATTCTATTTTACGTATTTTATATCGGTACTTAAATCGACAAAGTTAATAGTAGGTATAGTAATGCGTAACACAATCTCAGAGCAGTTAATGGTTTGACTTTGAGGCTTATTAAACGCACATATTACGCTGAGCAATGCTCGATGTTCGATTAAAGACATTAATCTAATCATAAAAGTTTCAACAGGAAGCTGACGAAAAAAATGAAAACGAATAAATAATTCAAATTATTGACATAGAAAGAACTTTACGAAAATTAGGAAAAACAATACAATCAGAGCCTATAAATAGAGAGAATCAATAAGATATTAGATATTAGACATAGATATCAGAAAATATAGGGAAAATATACGATATTAGACATTAAGGCCGCTTACCACGATACATTTCTTTTGTACAAACGCTTGTATGAGGAAATTGTACCGTGTAAAGAGGCAATTTGTGTGAACGCTTGTGCGAATGTCTGAGTGACTGAACGGAAAATAGAACTTGTTCTAGTTCCATTCAGACAAACATACAATTTCGTTCAGTTTATACAAGCGTTTGCACAAGAAATTGTACAAAAAATTGTATCGTGTAAAGTGGTCTTTAGACATAAGTTATTTAAAAAATGGAAGAGAGTTTTTTGTCTTTTTTCTAAGACCTATGAAGGATTTCAGCCTAATATTTTGCGAGGCTAACTTGGGTTTCAACCTTAAATAAGCAAAATGAAAAGTCATTTAATGATTGTAGATAATTAATCATAATTACTCCCACGGCAAAATTAATCCACGGAGTGTACAATTGAGGGCTAGAAAATGGAGCAGACGGACATTAAGGTAAAATAGGAGAGAATTGGGAACGAATGTAAGCCTCAGTGGTACCGAGTGTACAGAATTAAACAGGTGTTGCACTGAAATATTGGTTAGTTTTGTGGAATTCAAAAGTGAGCTCGACAAGTACATCAGATGAAGCCAGTGGCGAAGTTCGGATTTGTTGGGAGGGACATCTGCCCCTCTAAATCCAAGATGAACTACATCTCAACCAGACAGCGAGGATTGGTGCACAACATGGGGAATCAGAACGGTTAGTGCCACGACAAAGAGTGAAACAAGGTTGTAATTGATAATCCCTTCTTAAAATATATCCTGGGAGAAAGTGGCCAATGAATCCTGGAGTTGAAACTACAGAAAGCAAATCGAGTAAAAACACCACTTCCAATGTGACAAATGAGAATGAAAAATGTTTTTTCACAAAGAATAATGATGTAGTAGTATGAGTTGTAGTTAAAAGAAACCTATAATTGAAATGTAGTCGTAGAAAGTTCAAAGTATACCTATCGGAGAGTAAGAGATATATAAATTCTAGGAGGGTTAGTGCACTAGGACCTTCCAGTTTGCTAAGAGAGGTCGTGGAGAGAAATTTCACATATCCTAAGAAATTCAAACTTTTTTCATGCAGTCAATGTTATTCACAATTCATTATCTTTGTAATAAAAGGAATGAAATTTCGTTTATCATTACTATAAACGTATCAGACACCCTGATCTTACTATACCTCAATGAGAAAACTCGAAAGCGTCATCGTTACCCTCTATTACATAATTTAATCTCATTTAAATTGAACTATCGATTATGTAACCCGGATTCAAAAACTCTACAGTAAGATTTATCCCAAGTTTCAATATCATACTCCTGGAATAAAAATTATCAACCAATCTTTGAGAATTAACTGTATTTAACTATAATACGAACAGAGCTTTTGGAGACCTAAGTGTAAAAACAGAAGGTAAAATATTCCACTCTTTAAACTCGTTTCAAATCAGTACCTAATGTTCCAGTTAAATATTATGCATATCTATCGCAGAAATTTATTGGATTCTACCATTAGTGCACATGTTATACATTTTACCGAGCCTTTTTTTCTGTCATTTAAATTATCTATACCATGTAATTTCTATTAAACAATTTTGTTCGAATAATTTCAATACATCGCAATAATCTCTAGCAATTTAACATGGGTTTTTCCGCATTTTATATACCAGTGAGCTCTAAACGTGGGGAGTTTTGAGGCGAGCGACTCAGGCAAAATAAATATGCATTACATATAAAAACAATTGTAAACGAGATCCGTCTGTAGTATTCTCTCATAACTTCATCACTAAGACATGATCATCGTAGCGAAAAAACTATTCATTACCAAACTATTACTCACCCCGCTACTTCAACTCTTGGGGCAAACGATCCTCTTCTACTATTTCGGGTGTGTCACTTGCTTCTACCAGTTATTTGTATGTCCTCGGGCATGGATATCCCCTTGAGGCTCTACAAAGAGCCTCTTCTGAAACTATTACTTTACATTCTTGACACTCGCGCTTTTTCAAGTCCGGACCTGTACTTATATGCTTTTCATACCAAGAAGAAAGATACAAGGATGGGGATGGAAGGGTGAGGAGGAACAGTAGAGAGAAACCCGGCGTCGGTATTAGTCTGCTCTTCATGAAAGGCACCAAGGAGACCACGGCTTAACGTCCCGTCCAACAGACGGTGTACTGAACTCAAATACTCTCCACAAAGCGCTAGGTAGGGACCAGTATACCAATGATAAATATATTCTACTGCCAGGATTCCAACCGAATCCCTATTGGTGAGTGGCAGGTAACCACTGCACCATCCCGAACCTATTTCCATTCTCCCAGGATATTCACTTCGTCTTGCAGGCCAACACAAGGTCTCACTGCTCTCAGGCTACGAGGCGACGGGCGGGAAGGAAACCTAAGAACCCCCTAAACGTTCCCTTAATCAAAAATTATCACCCCCATCCATCTAAGAAGCCATCTTTTACCTTGCACTTCTGACTGAAATTCCTCCATGAAAACACTATTGATTCTAATCAATCAATTCTTATTTTTCTCAAAAATCTTCCTACTGAGTAAATGCAATGGTGGCAATACAGGATAATTTAAAAACGAGCCATTTAAGGGCAATACTACAATTTTCTTTATCATTTTTTGCACTCATTCGATAAACAGCAATACCAAAAAAGCCCAATATGTTATTCTTTAGCTTTTTATCTAGATGTTAGCTGCTCCGTATTTACTGATTTTTACTCAGTGGGCTGGTAATCCTATATGAAAAAATAGTTTTTAGTGAAATTATCAATACTATATTCTAAAAGTTATATTAACGGCTAGGCATCCAGATCGTAATGATTCACGTATTTATCTATCAATCCAATGGCCCATCATTCAATTCTCACTCCAAGAGACCTTTCTCCCCTGATAATTTTCAAACATACCCTGGATGATACTGTCTTTATGAAACAAAGAAATAAAACTATTAATTAAAAATTTAACTAAGAATTATACAATAAATGCAAATGAAAAGAAACATAGACCTACAGATGGTACTTTTCAGGCTAAAAAGATTGAAGACCAAATTATCATCGTTAGGAAATCGTGTTTTAAATATTCTTTCAAGTCAGTGACCCTTTGCGCAACCATCTAGGAAGAGATACTTCATCAAAATTACATTTAATAGCAGTTATGATTTAGAGTTAAATATGCTTCACATCATGCTACGGTAAACGTTGATTGTGTGGAAATAACAAATTAACTATCATTGGTTTTCTTTCTGAAATTTCGTCACTACACAAAACATTTTCGTCCACATTTAATACTTTGCGATAGTGTAGTGTAAATGAATGTCTACAATACTTTATCCGGATTATAATGAGACCGAGGCAATGGGCAGGCACTTTTTTTTCACCGCAATTCACCTCACCTACGTGGTATCCTGTGTCCGAGAAATAAGCGCCATTCCTCTTACGGCCTTTTCCTCGGCGTTTCCACACGCATCCCGGCCATTCCTTTTCCCGACCGTTTAATTTCTTTCCTCGTGATACGCCCACGACTCCCTCTTTCCAGGGGGTATCCTCTCCCTTTCTTATTAATCGGGGAGCAGAAACCCCTCCAAATGAAGCAACGTCTGAACTTCCTTCCTCCCAACTTGATCCCCCAAAAGCCCTCAACGGCGAAGAGCCGCCCCTCCCAGGAATCATTTCCTACCCCTCCTCGAGGACTCATCGCCGTGTTCCGTTTCTCCGGGACTTCCACGGAGTATCGACCAGGCGTCCTTCACCCCAAGCCCCGTCTATTCCTAGTGGTTCAAAGCACTTGTCTACATGCACACCGCAATGTAAGAGATATCCTCAAATCTACTAACCCTTTGGTACGCCCCGTCCATAACACTGCCCACCGCCTTTCGCCCTGCAACCGCCCGCGCTGTAAAACCTGCCCACTAATCAACAATTACCTCCAGCACCACAAACACAGGCACCCAGCCACCTCCCGTCGATTCCGCTTCCCGGCCAATTGCTTGTCAAAAAATGTAGTGTATATGCTCATATGCAACCAATGCCTTTTATATTGGAAAATGTACTACCCCCTTATCCCTTAGAATTAACAACCACCGTTTCTCCACCAAATCTTCCAATGATCCCCCTGTCTCTTTACACTCCATGAACTATAACCTTCCATTTGATAATTGTTTTTCCCTCACTGTATTAGAAAAACTCCCTGATTCTGCTTCCGATATCGACGTCAGAACACGTGAACTTTCATTTATATGGGTAATGAGGGCATTTGAATTCCCGGGCCTCAACCTCTCACATTAAATGAAGCCTACTCATTTAATCTCTCTCCTCTTCTTCCCCCCACCCACCCCGATCCCCCCGTTTACTTCCTTATCCTCAGTCCTCGAACCTCACTTCTCTCCAGCTGATGAAGGCGGATGGTCACCGCCGAAACAGTTCTGCATAACATGTGAGTGTCCTTTTTTCGTGTCCATGTTTTTTATTTATTATGTATTAGTGACTTATTCCTCGTTCATCTAGTGCCCACACATTATCTCCAATGAGCGTTTATTGACTGATGTACCTACATGAACATTTACGTAATACCTTGCAAGCAACCGCAAGGGTGTGTGGCAGTGATCCATCACCAGCCATGTCATACAAATCAGAGAATATACTATTACACTCATTACCGTGAAGGCGTGCCAAAATACCACCCCGCTCATAAACTACTAGCATTTAACGAGAAATGTTAAATTTTGGCTTTAAACGGCACCAAATTGTTAGCCAATACAAAGTAATGTAAAAGTGGACGATTATTCTGTCATTTCTACAAATAAATTAAATTATTAGCAGATATTTACTAGACCATGGCCCCTACCACCCACTTAGAGTCTAAGTGGAGTATTGGGTTGGTGTTGTGGCTCTATTAAACTTAAAATATACCTACTGGAAAATAATTCAAATGATTCTATTACAAAATGAACCATTCAAAATTTTTCAATTTTCTCAAAAATTAACAAGATCCTGAAAAGCTTCCTTGAGCTGAAAATGTGATGTTAAAATGTTTTCTTTTAATCTTTTAGTGCTCATTAATTTGGTAACCATTATTGGCAGTCTTCTCATAAGGTAAAAACCAATGGGAACCATAAAGTTCAATAGCATCAGTTGACTATCCAATACTTTGAATTGTTGAAGTTTAGCATGAGATAGGTGATGACTGAATAAAGTATAGTTGCACAGCAGTTGAACAGGGACTTTTAAATGAACGCCCAGAACTCTGCTCGTCCTGAAAATTATGAAACTCAAAAATGCGTCTTCATCTTACCCGGGAAGGCCCACCTGTTTAGCACGTTTTCCTTATCAGCACGTTCAGGCTGTCGGGTTCCTACAAATACATCCGAACGAGAGTGATATATATGTAGATAAGATGTAGAGAGATGTAGATAAGATGTAGAGAGATGTAGATAAGATGTAGAGAGATGTAGATAAGATGTAGAGAGATGTAGATAAGATGTAGAGAGATGTAGATAAGATGTAGAGAGATGTAGATAAGATGCAGAGAGTGATAAATATGCAGATTTTCTAACGAAAAATATTCTCACTCAATATGCTGGTAAAGAGTTTTTTATAGGTAGGAACGCACAATATTTGTTCACGATTTCATATATACCAGTCGTTTAAATCGTACCAAAAAAGTGTATGCAAGATTTAAGCATGGCTTAATAATGTTTTAAATGTAATTTTTAATGGTATCATTTCAAGATTTTTATTGCTAATTCTGATGACTGAGGTGTTGAATAATTTATTTACTTCTAATGGTCTACATAGCAATAACCTTATCATGATTGCATGTTTATGACTGAATACATATTATATTGATTTTTTGCTCTGTTTCATTGAAATTGAGATCACTTAATCACTTATGTAATTTAATGTGAAACATCTGTTTTAACACATCTTTAATTACGAGGGGGTGTTGATATTTGTAATTTAAGTTGTGTTTGTTTACTTCTTGTTGGACATATATCGCTGCTCTGCTGTTGTTGTTGTTCTGTTGATTGGTAACTAATTATTTTCTTTAACAATGTGACTGTTATTTTTGTGAAAAAGTTCCATGTAATGCCTTTAAGATGTGAATACACCTTTTATATAAAAGAAAAAGGTCTAAAACTTCTAATATTCTCGCCTTTGATTTCCTTTTCAGGCATCAAGAGCCTCAAGATAGAAGAGGATTATTGGGTGATAGAAGTTACAAGAGGTAAGTGCATATTCCATTTCGCGTTTGAAGCGAAAGCTTTATCTCTTGATGCGATTCCAGCTCTTGAGTATTTTCCATGTTAGTAAAGCGTTCACATTTTTCTCAACGATACTGGCTGTCACCCATTCCACAGGCTTTTTCAAGCACTCGTGGTACTATCGGAGAAATGTACACAGTAACGAAAATTAAGCCTTGACAGAGATATGTATAATAGAATCAATGCATCAGTGCTAGGGTTGAACATTCAGTACAACGGATTATGGGCAGCTTATTGGATTAAAATTTAAGATCGAAAGAAAAGTACTGTTTCCATGGGGCATAGATCTTCATAAAGTAGGAGGGATACACATTCCATTAAGATTTTTTTATTGAAAATAGGTAAAACATCATATTATAACTTTTGTTTGAACTAAATATGCATTTCTACAAGTTCTTACAGTCGTGGTGTTCGCGATGGCTTCCACTTTGAAGGCAAAGGACGTATTATCCAATGATTTTCAATCACCGAGAAGTCGTTTTTGGATTTGCTCCCACAACGTCCTAATAAAAAGCTCAAATTCCCTCGATAGTGCTACAATATATCTAGGAACATGAATATAGACCCTAGGATACTAGCTGCTTAGCTGCGCTCAAAATTTATGTGTTTCATTTGTTCGAATCGAGTACCATTTAAAGTAAAACAGATTTATCTTGTAGGAAAAAACTGGACATTGGCATTTGACAATGTCATAAGATAGATGGCGATTAACAGTTTTCCCCCTCTTAGGGCCGAGCATTACTAAGGAAGTTGAGCAATACTTGACCTGGTCGGAGGAGACGAAAAAATACGACTGATTGGGATGCATCGACATAAGGTCCCCTCGGAGAAACGGGTGCGGTTTGATGCCATACCGTAAGTGTTGTGATCCTCTTTAGATGTCCATCACATATTTCCTTGCGGGGTAAAAAAAAGAACACCCATTCGACCATCGCGTGGCCATCAATGCAATTTTTTTATTCTGATAACAAAAAATGGTTGATTATGTGTAAGTCACAGTACAGTAAACTCCAGATTATCCCTGCACGAGTTATCCAGACCGCGGATTATCCGTGTATCGCTAATCTATTTAGTGTATCCGCAGTGGCCTCTAAGGTAAGTGAACTTTTGTTGTTTTCCTATCTTCGTGACTTTCACTACGGCTCTAACGCCTGGTCCGATGCCTTATGCCAGGATTCGTTCCGCCACTCGAGAATTGAGACCATTTAATTGCGGCTAGATAAGCTGTACAGGATACTTTTTATGTCTTATTACGCTATTACGTTCAATTGCAGCAGGTATCTTTTCATTGGCACATTGTGTTGTTTTCTGAGGGTTATAATTTTTAGTGGATTATCCGTGGAAACAGTGGATTATCCGTGTTCCTCGATTATCCATGCACCCTTAACCAGTCATCACCACGGAAAATCGGAAGTTTACTGTACATCTTTATTCATGCCTAGCGAAATAAAAATAAAGATAGGCCCATTTTCATATTCAATGCATACTGACCTTGCATTTTCTCCTTTCATTTCAGTACCACACCTCTTATCTACGATGCCGATAATTTTTCTGATTTTGAAGGCGAGGAAGTTGGTTGTGGTTTTATCAAATGTTTTCGAGTAATTTTTCAAAATTTTAAGCGTAAAAGATAATAAATATATATTTTTTTGGTTTTTCATTAATGATTTTATTCATTTTAAAATATATGTTCTTCATTCCACCCCCGCGGGCCATTACGATCTTAATTTGCCTTACGTCCACGAGGTCGCGGGTTTGTATCATAACAGGGGTGTGATTCTCATTAACCGTGTCATGATGAATTTGTTCCGAGTGCTTTTATTAGACAGCGCATTAGTCGAAAACTAAGAATGCATCAGGAGAAAGGGGCCTAGAATGTTAATCTAGGAAAATAGAAAACAAAGAATTGTTCTGTCTCCAGAGACTGACAAAGACAAGACATGTGACAAGCGAAAGACGAAGTAAAAGAGAAAAAGCCAGTAATATAACCTAAGCGAAAAATGCATATAACCAAAAGAACATACCGCGTACTGTTGACTATACAAGCGCGGAAGTGAGGAAGCATTTCATTAGAATGTACAACAGGATCATATTTCCTTACGGCAGTAGGGAAAGGTCACTGACAGCAGCGGAAGAGAAAAGGATGGAAGCGTTGGAAATGTGGTGCTATCGAAGAGTAATGAAGATTGGATCGACAGTGTGAAAAACGAAAAATTCTTAAGAAGAGTGGGAGAAAAGAAAAGTCTGCTGAAAAAGCTAGGAAGAAAACTGGACAACTCGATTGGCTATTTAAGACAGCATGGTCTAATAAAGAGAATCGTCGAAGGAAAAGTTCACGGAAGAAAAGGATTAATGTAATAGGTTTTGGAGATATAAAGGTAATATGGAGAGGGTGGCAGATAGGAGAATTAGTGGAGGAGCATCAAACCAATCTTCTGATTGGTGACAGATTTTTAACCATATCCTAATGTAAACATTTTTCTGGGTAAAGGTCAGTGAATGCATTATTGGATTTGGAAAGAGGGTCAATGTCAGAAGGGAGAGAATTTATCAGGGCACAGAGACGGATTAAAAGAGAAAGTTTCATCAATGATAGTCAGGGAGCCGACATGTTTTGGAGTAGTTAGTTAGTTCATATTGGGCGAGAAGGTACTGGGATGTTGATGAAGGAAATTAATTCGGGTTGTTCTATGTAGGAACTAATGTCCTCGTAAACGAATTTGTTGTACGATTGGAGTCTATGATTAGTCTTTTAAAAGCATTGGGCCATTTCTCATTCTCACTGTAAACAACATGGCTCAACATCAACCCAATAATAAAACTCTGTTACCTGCATTAAATGTAAGACTACATGGTCTACACGGTGTTGGCTCTGCGTGAATATCTCTTCTCCTGTTTTTGAGATAAAAAGCCTTTAGCTCTAATGTTTTTGCATGGAATGTAAACTTTTCGTTTGTTTCTCTGGATATAATAATTTATAGAATGCGCATTAATTTAAGGTGTCGTACTACGTATTTTTAGGAGGTGCAATAAATGTAAAGAATAAGCAGCATAGCAAAGGAATAGTTAGGAGAAATATTTTAGAGTAATATGTAGTGCATAATGCATGCATTAATCCCTTAAATACTATAGATACTAACAATCTAGTTGCATGAGACCCTATAGTTGCTTGTTTGCATGTTGGTAGTGGATGCTTGGTGATCTTCACCCCCTGCCACACACCCTCGCGGTGGCTTGCAGGGTATCGTGTAGATGTAATATTGTTAATGTTCTTAGAGGAGGTGACCGATGGTTTCTAAGGTCAAACAGCTGCGCATAATTTCGATAATTTGTTAAATCCAGACAACATTCTCATTCAAAATTGGTGAAAATTAGCTGGACATCAATAATAATTTATTCGAAACGTATACGTATTTTAGTGTCCCACTCGAAGGACGGATTATGAACCTTCAATCCGTTCCTAAGCGTGGACGGTAAACCCTCGAAAAAGTTTTGGTACTGTCAAAATTTATACCTCGGTCCCTAGGATAGCAAGACTCTTTGAATGACATGTTTAACTTATCAACCTAATCTCCTCAGAAACCACAAATAAGTAGCTTCAGTGGTGGGTTAGGTACTGGTTTTTATTTAGTACCAAACGATTACACTTAACACGTGAATTAGTAGTTATCATCCCTCAGAATATTAGAACTGGTCTTAAGATATTTGGCTGCCTATATTATTCCAGTTAAACTTGTTATTTTGCCCAGTATTAAATCAAGGATGAATTCGCGGTTTTCATGAAGAATATCCTAATCATAATGCAAATTTGTTCCGCCATTTCTAAAACAAACATGCCGAAACCAAGGCTCCCATATTTTCATACTGGGTAGTATGCAAAATTATTTGATTACTATACCAACAAAAAAATCTACTATTAAATAATATTTTTACAAGCGTTTGGCACATTTTTGCTTAAAAGGAAAGCACAGATGTAATATCAATGTTTTAATTACTATTGTTTTTACAGTTGGAAATGCTTACTTATATTAAATTAACTATAATAAAAGAGAAATAATATGAAAAGGAGAAAAATAATTTGTATGCAGGAGATGTTAATTTTTTTGGTTAAATACTGGACTCTTTTGGTGTTTGATCCTTTTTAAAGATCAAAATAACTTTTGTCCCTGATTATTAACCTAACCCATGCACTCCGATGGGATTCATGTAGTTATTACCCATACTCCAATTTCATAGCCACAATCATCTTAAATTTCCTTTTCTCTTAATTTCATCGTTAAATAACCTTTTAAATCCCTTTAATTGCACAAAATAAGGCTTCCGTCAGTTTATAAATGTGTTATTAAACTTAGAGATATTGGGTTACTATCCTGGCCTCCCCACCGATGCCCCAGGATTCGAATTCCAGCAGTGGCAGAAATTATTCATTGACATACTGGTTCTTACATCAGCCATTGACTCATTGGCAACTTTCGTTAAATCAGCGTACGTAAAATTAGGTGTAGTTTGTTGCCCTAGATAAAACACTATATCTAATTCAATTTCCGGCAGGCTTAATTATGCATGATACTTAGAATTTAAAGTGTTATCGGAGCGATATCAGTTATATGTGTAGCTATTAACCTACCTCCACTTCTTTATTCCTTAGCTATATAAGCAGACGGAAGAGCAATTTTGTCGAATAAAAAATTCTTCACAGAACAGCGATTAGCAACACAACACAATCGATAGTACGACCCCCTTGCAAAAGGTTTTGAAAAATATATCCACCTTAAATCTAGACACAACGATGATACATCCCACGAGAATAAGTGAAAATCAACCATGGCTTAAATCATACTTGAAAGAGATCTGATACTGCAAGTGATAAGAAAATAAAGGTTCGTTCGGGTGCAACTTAAAAAAAATCAAATTAAGTGTTTAAGAAAACGAGGTATTATCCTATCGGGTCTTAGCTTAGCTTATAAAGAAAATATACACGATCATCTTTGGAACTCACCCACAATTCGATAGCAGCACTCCGTGAATTTGCACGTGCAGGAATAACGATGTTTACTATTGACGATACCACTCATGTAAACAATGACGTTAAACTTTCCGTGAATGATGCATCCACTTCATCCAGAAAAGCTCGACGTTCACTTATATCTTCGTATTTGGGTTAAGAGGTCGTATATTACGGTCCCTAACATAGGACCTCTACTTTCGTTAATGTTGCCGGAGTCGCATTTGAAATCCTTAACCCAGCAGCATTAAACTCAATAATACTCAACTTAGGAAAACGTTATTCAAAATAAGATTTTTCGGATTTCAAAGGCACATACCCATCACTTCTTGCTGTCTACCTATCGCCACGAAAAACAATGCAGTCAATAAGTACCAGAAAGAGCACAGGACATCTCTCCAGATTACACACTTTTCTCCTCCAGAGAAAATTATGCCCCTCCTCTCCCGTACCAACTACGACAGCTTTCTGATGGTCTTAGGGCCATATTAAGAGACTCAGCTAAAGTCTCTCGCTTCCACTGCTAACGTCCTAACATCTCCACTTCAGGTCAAATTAGTGTGCAGAGTCACCCTTCAAAGTTGGTAGTAACACACACGTATAAACCGCTTTGAAATCATATCGAGCAGATTCTGTATATCCTTCCGAATATGTTATGGACGTAAGCAGAAGAAATAGGATTGAAGTTGACATGCTGAATATGCATGGGCACCATTCCGAATCTCAACTCAGCTCTCAGCCCAATGCTGAGTCATAATACCTGATTTACTGGTTGATAATTAACCCCAATATGACTCGTACCAGCGATTTTTTAATGTAAGCAGTAGAAGCGAGACTACAGTTCAGTTTCTGAATGCGACCTTTAAAGTTTTTTTGTCGTCCAATTAAGCTTGGCTATCGCTAAATTCACAACTTTCCGAAAATTTAATCGCATGCAACGGACAGAGGGGCCCATGGATTCTCAGATATGGATAAACGCAGTGCGATCAAGCCGTACGGCATTTTTTCAGGCGGCAAGTAATATTTTTCACCGATCAGGTGAAGAAGCGAGTACTGCAGGCAAACATCTCCCCCCCACCCTAAAAACCGTTCCACCAATTCCTATTGCCGTTCTGACCGGGCACCTAAAGTGATGGAGAGTAGCTCCACTATAGTTCATCTTCATCTACAAAATACCCTGCAAGCCACCATAAATGTGTATGGCCGGGGATGAATTATCACAATGCATGTATAACATATCATGCATAAAAAAGTATTAGTAATTAGACTATGGTCTAAAATATCACTATTTAAAAGAAGATAAAAATAGCAAAGCGAGCATGCCAATATATGCTCGTAGTGGGGATAGTTTCATTTCCTTACACAAACATACAATTACCTGAGGTAAACATTAATACGTTTGTATTAATCCCATCGTATTTTTTTACAGCTATTCATATCCTTATTTTATTCGAGGAAAAGAGGAATCTATCAGTTGGGCAATTAATTTCTCTAATTTTGTGAATATGGTCCAGCCTACCATAGTACGTTAGGTTTAGCAAAATATTTTTAATGTCATCGGAGATAAATATTATCTTGGAATTCATTTAAGAGATTAGGTCTAAATTTCAACCTGCGTTATGAGTGAATCACAATATTGTTCATCTAATAGACTGATCACACTGTCCATTTTCACATTTTGCAGAATTTCGTGAAATCAGGGCTGTGGTCCTACCCAGCTATGAGCAACCGAATTCTGGAGCGTTTAACTAAGATGGTAGATCATTATTATTTAGCAGGCAAGTTGAGTTTGTGGAATGTCGACCTGCTCAAAGTATAAATAAACTAGGATTTATTCCACACCATTATGATTTATATTCCGACCCTCGCCCTCTTTAGACCTCTCGATAATTATCTGAAAACGTAGAAACCAACAAAGTGAATATAGTGAAAAGTCGTTTAAAATATAAACATTTTATTTCTTTATGGAGCAAGATAGTGAATCTCATAATAGAAAGAGACTGAGCATTTGACTATATCCACTGATTTACTGTTATAAAATCAAAGGCTCAATGTGAAGTTTTCTTCCCCTAACTACGGTTACTATGGTAATAGCACTGCACATCATATGCAATTGAAAAGATCACAAGAGCGTTGCGACTTGACTTACCTTGTTCTTTATTTAAAATCCTAACTAACCTATTTGCGACACGATAATACGGAAATGGAGATTAAAATAAATTACGATGGTAAGTAAAATATTGATTTGTGCACAAAATAAAACATATATTATGTGGCAAAGATGGTAATTTTAAGTTGCATGCGGTACGTAAAAATATTGCTTCATATTACGTAGCTACAATTGTGTGTGTATGGGGGATCTCGTAAAAAGTTTTCTAAACAATTACTTGCTATCTGCACTATCGGGGAAAAATAATCTCGATATTGAAAGGGCCACACTGTTCCTTTTTCCTCGCTAAACGTTAATTTCACTCACTTCGAAAAGAGTAGGAAAATGTGTTTCAATTGCAATCTTCTTATGACACTCATTCTCGCCTTTGATTTCCTTTTCAGACATCAAGAGCCTCAAAATAGAAGGGAATTCTTGTGTAATAGAAGTTACAATAGGTAAGTGCATATTCCATTTTGCGTTTTTTTTTCTCATTTTGCGCTTTCCAAAGGTTTATCTCTTGATGCATTTCCAGCTCTAGAGTATTTTCCATGCTACTAAAGCGTTCGCATTTTTCTCAATGCTACTGGCTGTCACCCATCCCACAGGCGATTTCAAGCACTCGTGGTACTATCGGTGAAATGTGCACAGTAACGAAAATTAAGCCTTGACAGAGATATGTATAATCCACCAATGCAAGGTTGAACATTCAGTACAACGGATTATGGGCAGCTTATTGGACTATAATCTAAGGTCGAAAAAAAGTACTGTTTCCATGAGGCATAGATCGTCATAAAGTAGTAGGGATACACATTCCATTACGATTTTTCTATTGAAATTAGGTAAAACATCATATTATTATTTTCGTTTAAACTACATAGGCATTTCCACAACTCCTTACAGTCGTGGTGTTCGCAGTGGCTTCCACCTTGAAGCCAATGGACGCAGTACCCATTCACCGAAGAGTAATTTTTGGATTTGGTTCCACAACGTCCTTATGAGCTCAAATTCTTACGATAGTGCTACAATGTATCTTGGAACATGATTATAGACCCTAGGGTACTAGCTGCTTAGCTGCGCTCAAAATTCATGTATTTCATATGTTCGACTCGAGTACCATTTAGAGTAAAACAGATTTATCTTGTAGGAAAATTACTGAACATCTTCATTTACCAATGTCACAAGATAGTTGGTGATTAATAGTATTTTTCCCGTCTTAGGGCCGAGCATTACCACAGAAGTGGAGAAATATTATACCTGGTCGGAGGAGACGGAGGAGAATACATCGACGCCCCAAAAGGCCCCCGTGGAGAAACGGGCGCGATTTGATGAAAGCCCGTAAGTGTTGTGATCCTCTTTAGATGCTTATTACATATATCCCATGCTGGGTAAAAAAAGAACTCCCATTCGACCATCGCGTGGCCATCAATGCAATTTTTATTTTGATAATCAAAAAATGGTTGATTAAGTGTAAGTCAATATACAGAAAACTCCCGAATATCCGTGCGCGCGTTATCCAGACCGCGGATTATCCGTGTATCGCTAATCTATTTAGTGTATCCGCAGTGGTCTCAAAGGTAAGTAATTTTCAGTTGTTTTCCTCCAGTCGTGACTTTCACTACGGCCCTAACGCCTGATCCGATGCCTTATGCCATGTTTCGTTCTCCCACTCGAGAATTGCGTCCATTTAATTGCGGCTGGGACAGCTCTACTGGATCTTCTTTGTCATAAAACTCTATTACGTTCAATTAGAGCGAATATCTTTTCTTTGTCAGATAGTGTTGTTTTCTGAGGGACTCCATTTTTTGTGGAATATCCGTGGAAACAGTGGATTATCCGTGTTTCTCGATTATCCTTGCACCCTTCACCAGTTATTACCACGAATCTTTATTCATACCTAGCGGAATAAAAATGAAGATAGGCCCATTTTCATATTCAATGCGTACTGACCGTGCATTTTCTCCTTTTATTCCAGTACCACACCTCTTATCTACGAAGTAGATACTTCATTTGATAATGAAGACGGGGAAGTTGGTTGTGGATTTTTTAAATGTTTTCGTGCAATTTATCAAAATTTTAAGCGTAGAAGATAATAAATATATATTTTGTTGGTTTTTCATGAATGATTTTATTCATTTTTCCTAAAAAATATATGTCCCTTATTCCACCCTCGCTGCCCATGTCGATCTTAATTTGCCATGCGTCCACGAGGTCGCGGTTTGTATTATAACCTGAGTGTGTTACTCATTAACCGTGCCACGACGATTTTGCTCTCAGTGCTTTTGTTAGATAGTGCATTGCAAATATTAATTGGCCGAAATAATGAGAAAAATATTGATGTTATACTTATATGTCGAAAACTAAGGCTATGGAATTGTTTAGGAGATAGCGGCTTGGAATATTAAACTAGGAAGATAAAAAATCAAGGAATTGTCAGGGTTCTGTCACCTAGAAAGGCAAGTGACCAGCGAAAGACGAAGTAAAAGAGAAAGAGCCAGCAGTATAACCCAAGGCAAAAAATGCATTTACCAAAAGAAGATCCTGCGTACTGCTGAACATACAAGCGGGGAATTGACAAAGCATTTCATTAGAATGTACAAAATGTCTCCTTACGGCAGTAAGCTAAGGTATTGGAAATGCGGTGCTACCGTAAAGTTATGAAGATTTTGATGGACCGACTGAGTGAAAAACGAAAAATTCTTAAGAAGAGTCGGAGAAAAGAGGTCTGATGAAAACGCTAAGAAGAAAACTGGACAACTGGATTGGCCATTTAAGACAGGGTGGCCTGATGAAGACTATCGTCGAGGGAAAAGTGCACGGAAGAAAAGGATTAATGGAACAGGTTTTGGAGATATAAAGTAATATGGAGAGGTTGGCCGATAGGAGAATCAAGTGGAGGAGCGTCAAACCAATCTTCGGATTGGTGACAGATTTTTAGTCATATCCTAATGTAAAATTTTTTTCTGAGACAAGGTCAGTGAAAGCTTTAGAGGATAGAGAAACGGGGTCAATGTCAGAAGGGAGAGATTTATCAGGGCGGAGAGGCGGATTAAAAGTGAACGTTTAATTAATGATAGTCTGGGTGAGAACATGTTTTGGAGTAGTTAGTTAGTTCATGTAGGGCGAAAGGTACTGTGATGTTGATAAAAGAATTTAATTCGGGTAGTTCTATGTAGAAACTAATGTCCTTGTAAACGAATTTTTTCTACCATTGGAGTCTATGATTAGTGCTTTAAAAGCATTGGGCCATTTGTCATTCTCACTGTAAAAATCATGCCTCAAAATTAACTATTTAGACAAGTCTGTTACCTGCATTAAATTTAAGACTACATGGACTACATGGTGTTGGCTCTGCGTGAATATCTTTTCTTCCGTTTTTGAGATAAAAAGCCTATAACTAGAATGTTTTTCATCGACTGTTAACTTGCCGTTCATTTCTATAGATAAAGTAATTTATTGAAATAGCATTAATTTAAGGTGTCGTTCGTATTTTTGGAAGGTGCAATAAATGTCTGATGGTCTTAGGGCCATATTAAGAGACTCAGCTAAAGTCTCTCGCTTCCACTGCTAACGTCCTAACATCTCCACTTCAGGTCAAATTAGTGTGCAGAGTCACCCTTCAAAGTTGGTAGTAACACACACGTATAAACCGCTTTAAAATCATATCGAGTAGATTCTGTATATCCTTCCGAATATGTTATGGACGTAAGCAGAAGAAATAGGATTGAAGTTGACATGCTGAATATGCATGGGCACCATTCCGAATCTCAACTCAGTTCTCAGCCCAATACTGAGTCAGAATACCACATTTAATATTTGAAAATTAACCCCAATATGAATCGTCCCAGCGATTTCTTAGTGCAAACAGTAGAAGCGAGACTACAGTTGAGTTTCTGAATGCGACCTTTAAAGTTTTTTTGTCGTCCAATTAAGCTTGGCTATCGCTAAATTCACAACTTTCCGAAAATTTAATCGCATGCAACGGACAGAGGGGCCCATGGATTCTCAGATATGGATAAACGCACTGCGATCAAGCCGTACGGCATTTTTTCAGGCAGCAAGTAACATTTTTCACCGATCAGGTGAAGAAGCGAGTACTGCAGGCAAACATCTCCCCCCTCCCCTAAAAACCCTTCCACCAATTGCTACTGCCGTTCTGACCGGGCACATAAAGTGATGGAGAGTAGCCCCACTATAGTTCATCTTCATCTACAAAATACCCTACAAGCCAGCATAAATATGTATGGCCGGGGATGAATTATCACAATGCATGTATAACATATCATGCATAAAAAAGTATTAGTAATTAGACTATGGTCTAAAATATCACTATTTAAAAGAAGATAAAAATAGCAAAGCGAGCATGCCAATATATGCTCGTAGTGGGGATAGTTTCATTTCCTTACACAAACATACAATTACCTGAGGTAAACATTAATACGTTTGTATTAATCCCATCGTATTTTTTTACAGCTATTCATATCCTTATTTTATTCGAGGAAAAGAGGAATCTATCAGTTGGGCAATTAATTTCTCTAATTTTGTGAATATGGTCCAGCCTACCATAGTACGTTAGGTTTAGCAAAATATTTTTAATGTCATCGGAGATAAATATTATCTTGGAATTCATTTAAGAGATTAGGTCTAAATTTCAACCTGCGTTATGAGTGAATCACAATATTGTTCATCTAATAGACTGATCACACTGTCCATTTTCACATTTTGCAGAATTTCGTGAAATCAGGGCTGTGGTCCTACCCAGCTATGAGCAACCGAATTCTGGAGCGTTTAACTAAGATGGTAGATCATTATTATTTAGCAGGCAAGTTGAGTTTGTGGAATGTCGACCTGCTCAAGGATAAATAAACTAGGATTTATTCCACACCATTATGATTTATATTCCGACCCTCGCCCTCTTTAGACCTCTCGATAATTATCTGAAAACGTAGAAACCAACAAAGTGAATTAGTGAAAAGTCGTTTAAAATATAAACAATTTATTTCTTTATGGAGCAAGATAGTGAATCTCATAATAGAAAGAGACTGAGCATTTGACTATATCCACTGATTTACTGTTATAAAATCAAAGGCTCAATGTGAAGTTTTCTTCCCCTAACTACGGTTACTATGGTAATAGCACTGCACATCATATGCAACTGAAAAGATCACAAGAGCGTTGCGACTTGACTTAGCTTGTTTTTTATTTAACCTGCTACGTAACCTATTTGCGAAACGATAATACGGAAATGGAGATTAAAATAAATTACGATGGTAAGTAAAATATTGATTTGTGCACTAAATAAGACATATATTATGTGGCAAAGATGGTAATTTTAAGTTGCATGCGGTACGTAAAAATATTGCTTCATATTACGTAGCTTCCATTATGTGTATATGGGGGATCTGGTAAAAGTTTTCTAAACCATTTTGATTGCTATCTGCACTATCGGGGAAAATTAATCTCGATATTGAAAGAGACACACTGTTCCTTTTTCTCGCTAAACGTTAATTTCAATCACTTCGAAAAGAGTAGGAAAATATGTTTCAATTGCAATCTTCTTATGACACTCATTCTCGCCTTTGATTTCCTTTTCAGACATCAAGAGCCTCAAAATAGAAGGGAATTCTTGTGTAATAGAAGTTACAAGAGGTAAGTGCATATTCCATTTTGCGTTGGAAGCGAAAGGTTTATCTCTTGATGCGATTCCATCTCTTGAGTATTTTCCATGCTACTAAAGCGTTCGCATTTCTCTCAAAGATACTTGTTGTCACCCATCCCACAGGCGATTTCAAGCACTCATGGTACTATCGGTGAAACCGGTGAAATCGGTGTGCACAGTAATGAAAATTTAGGCTTGACAGAGATAAGTATAATACAATCAATGCATCCGTGCTAGGTTGAACATTCAGTACAACGTATTATGGGCAGCTTATTGGATTAAAATTTAAGATCGAAAGAATAGTACTGTTTCCATGAGGCATAGATCTTCATAAAGTAGGAGGGATACATATTCCATTAATATTTTTTCTATTGAAAATAGGTAAAACATCATATTATAACTTTTGTTTGAACTAAATATGCATTCCCAGAAGTTCTTACAGTCGTGGTGTTCGCGATGGCTTCCACCTTGAAGCCAATGGACGCAGTATCCATTCACCTAGGAGTCATTTTTGGATTTGGTTCCACAACGTCCTTATGCAAAGCTCGAATACTTACGATAGTGCTACAATGTATCTTGGAACATGATTATAGACGCTAGGATACTAGCTGCTTAGCTGCGCTCAAAATTCATGTGTTTCATTTGTTCGACTCGAGTACCATTTAGAGTAAATCAGATTTATCTTGTAGGAAAATTACTGATCATCTTCATTTACCAATGTCACAAGATGGTTGGCGATTAACAGTATTTTTACCCTCTTAGGGCCACGCATTATTAAGGAAGTGGATCAATACTTGACCTGGTCGGAGGACACGAAGAATGCAACTAATTGGGATGAACCGGATCCATCGACGCCCCATGATGCCCCCTCTGAGAAACGGGTGCGCTTTAATGCCACATCGTAAGTGTTTTGATCCCCTTTAGATGTTTATCGCATATTTCCTTGCTGGGTAAAAAAACAAATCCCATTCGACCATCCCGTGGCCATCAATGCAATTTTTTTATTTTGATAATCAAAAAATGGTTGATTATGTGTAAGTCACAGTACAGAAAACTCCAGATTATCCCTGCACGAGTTATCCAGACCGCGGATTATCCGTGTATCGCTAATCTATTTAGTGTATCCGCAGTGGCCTCTAAGGTAAGTGAACTTTTGTTGTTTTCCTATCTTCGTGACTTTCACTACGGCTCTAACGCCTGGTCCGATGCCTTATGCCAGGATTCGTTCCGCCACTCGAGAATTGAGACCATTTAATTGCGGCTAGAAAAGCTGTACAGGATACTTTTTATGTCTTATTACGCTATTACGTTCAATTGCAGCAGGTATCTTTTCATTGGCACATTGTGTTGTTTTCTGAGGGTTATAATTTTTAGTGGATTATCCGTGGAAACAGTGGATTATCCGTGTTCCTCGATTATCCATGCACCCTTAACCAGTCATTACCACGAAAAATCGGAAGTTTACTGTAAATCTTAATTCATACCTAGCGAAATAAAAATGAAGTTAGGCCCATTTTCATATTCAATGCATACCGACTTTGCATTTTCTCCTTTTATTTCAGTTCGACAACTCTTATCTACGATGTAGATAATTCATTTGATTTTGAAGACGGGGAAGTTGGTTGTCGTTTTTGCAATTGTGTTCGAGCAATTTATCAAAATTTTAAGCGTAGAAGATAATAAATACATATTTTGTTGGTTTTTTATTAATGATTTTATTCATTTTTCCTAAAATATATGTCCTTCATTCCACCCTCGCGGGCCATGTCGAGCTTAATTGGCCTATTAATAAATAGAATACTATGACTAATATATTTTTGTGTCGTGAAACTAAGATATTAGAATGCATCAGGAGAAAGGGGCCTAGAATGTTAAACTAGGAAAATAGAAAAACAAGAAAAATTCAGGGTTCTGTCACCAGACAGTGACCAAAGACAAGTGACCAGCGAAGGACGAAGTAAAAGCGAAAAAGCCAGCAGAATAACATGGGCAAAAAATGCGTATCACCAAAAGAACATACCGCGTGCTGTTGAATATACAAGCGCGGAAGTGAGGAAACATTTCATTAGAATCTACATACAACTGGATCATGTTTCCTTACGGCAGTAAGGTAAGGTCACTAACAGCAGCGGAGGAGAAATGGGTGGAAGAATTGGAAATGTGGTACTACCGAAAAGTTATGAATATTTTGATGGACCGACAGAGTGAAAAACGAAAAATTCTTAAGAAGAGTGGGAGAAAAGAAAAGTCTGCTGAAAACGCTAGGAAGAAAAGTGGACAACGGGATTGGCCATTTAAGAGCGCATGGCCTAATGAAGATAATCGTCGAGGGAAAAGTGCACGGAGGAAAAGGATTAATGGAAAAGGTTTTGGAGATATAAAGGTAATATGGAGAGGTTGGCCGATAGGAGAATCAACTGGAGGAGCGTCCACTAAATCTTCATAAAGTAGGAAGGATAAACATTCCATGAAGATTTTTTCTATTGAAAATAGGTAAAACATCATATTATAACTTTTGTTTGAACTAAATATGCATTTCTACAAGTTCTTACAGTGGTGGTGTTGGCGATGGCTTCCACTTTGAAGCCAATGGACGCAGTATCTATTCAGTTTCATTCACCGAGGAGACATTTTTGGATTTGCTCCCACAACTTCCTAATAAAAATCAATTCTCAAATTCTTGCGATAGTGCTACAATATATCTTGGAACATGATTATAGACCCTAGGGTACTAGCTGCTTAGCTGCGCTCAAAAGTTATGTGTTTTATTTGTTCGATTGGAGTGCCATTTAGAGTGAAACAGATTTATCTTGCAGGAAAATTACTGAACATCTTCATTTGACAACGTCTTAAGATAGTTGGCGATTAACAGTTTTTTCCCCTCTTAGGACCGAGCATTACTAAGGAAGTGGAGCAATATATGACCTTGTAACTTCCTTACTTGTGGTTTCGTTCACTTCTCTCTCCCTTTTTCTTTCTTCCTTTCCTTGGTTTACGATGTAACTTCCTTGCTTGACTTCGTTCACTTCTCTCTTCCTTTTTCCTTCTTCCTTTCCTTGGTTTACGTCTGTTTCCTTCTTTATCTTCTTCTTTTTTTATCGTTCCCTAGTTTTTATACGTCTGCTTCTTTCTTTTTAGGACTCACCATTGTTCTCTCTTGTTGACTCTTCTGCTCCCTTGGTGATCTTGTTTATTTTTTTGAAATATTATTTAATTCCCATTTACATTTATAATTATTATTTAACCCGAAATCCACCTTATAGCACAGTGAATACAAACATATTCATTTCTACAACTTTTAGAAATATTACACAAATTTCAGGAGTTCTTAGAAATCAGACAGTTATATTAGCCCCATTAAAAGAAATATTGCAGTGAAACGTAAATACTTTCTTTTAAAGCCTTCAAATAAAATAGTTTGTTGCCCTCACTCGTTCTCATGTCAGCCTTAAGCCCCAACGCCTTCAGTTCTATACTTCCCGTAAAATATCTTCTTAACAAGTTATTGACTCTTGTCTGATAAAATAAAATCAACATAGCACAGCTCCTCATTCTTTACACCGGAAATACACAACATGACACCAAACTTACAAACGAAAACATGAAAATCGGTATGCCTCCTCGATCCCTTAAGGATCGGACACAAACTTCGGCATCTTCAATTACTCTTTAAATCTTCATCGCAACAAATGTCTCTCTCTCCCTCTCTCTGCCCCTCTGCTCATCCCCACTAAAGCTGCGCCTACCCCGCGTTCTCCCTCAGTATTCCAGTGCCGTGTGTCTGTGGTTGCTTCCTCACTGTATTTTTTGAACTTACTTATGTGGAATGTACCTCTTATTGCACCTGTGAAGGGATGTTCGATGATGCACGTCGTTGGCCCTTTAAACTCCTTGATGACATATGGCCCTTCGAAGAGCGGAAGGAAACCTTGGTATATCCCTCTATCCTTGTCTGATACATGGTAGGTATGCACAAGTACTTTTTCCCCCACGTCGAATGTTGTCAGTCTCCGCTTGCTTCTCCGGTCTGCCCTTTCGGCTCTATATTTTCCTTTTAGAATTATGTTTGGTTTTATCCTCTCTATCATTTCCGTTATATTCTGTGTTTCTTCTTGGCTTCCAATCCCAATCCATTCGTCCCATACTCTTTCCGGCTTGCATCCCAGCTGTGCCTCCGTTGGTGTCATCCCCGGTGTATCATTATGTGACTCGTTCATGCACGTCTCAGCTACCCTCAACCATTTCACCCATGTCGAGTTTGCGTTGCTGCAGAATATCCGGAGAAACGTCTTTATCGTGCGGTGATATCTCTGCACCCGATTGCCCTGTGGGTGTCGGATGCTGTAAAATACTGGTTTTATGCCTTTATGTGCCAGTTTCGTTGACCATATTGGGCTGGTGAATTGGGTCCCGCGACCACTCAAAATCCGCTTGTATGTTCCCATGTCTGGTAGATGATGCTCGAAAATTATCCTCGTTACGGCTTTAGTCGTGGCTTTTCGGATTGGGTACAACTTTATATATTTTGTGAAAGCATCAGTTGCAGTCAGTATGTATCCGTGGCCTTGGGTAATGGTCCGACGGTGTCGATACATAAAAGGTCGTTTCTTCCCTTCGGCACAACGTACTGCATTTCCACATATGTGGAATAATTCGGTGCTTCGCATAATTGACACGTCGTACATCCAGAAATGATTCTTCGTACGATTCGGTGCAGTCTAGGGTATGTGAATTGCTCATTTAACATCCTGTGTATTTTCTCTGCTCCCAGATGACCGTACATGTAGTGCGTTTCTCTTACTAGGCGGCCCAACACCCCTTTCGGAACATAGTATTTCTCTTTACCATGCTCTAACATGACGAGCCCCTTTTCCGGGAGTCGATACCTTCCCCCTTCATCAGAATCTGTCTCAATTCTCTCTATGATTTTCATAATCTCAGGGTCCCTTCTCTGATGCACCTCCAAATTTCTTAGTTCGCCTTCCAATTTCTCAGACGGTCTATCGGCGAGAATCATTGCAATAATCGTTTCTTCAGAAGGGAAATCCTCCCTTCTTATTAAATCATATGGGTGTCTACTCAACACGTCGGCCACCACATTCTCATTCCCTTTACAGCATTGAATTTCCAAGTTATATTCCTGAATGAGTAATATCCAGCTTGCCACCGTTGCATTCAACAAACGACATTTGAAAATGAATGATAATGATTTATGGTCTGTCAGCACTATCGTTTTAGCCCCAAGAATGATGTTCCTGTATTTCTTCAATGCGTGAATTATCGCTATTAATTCTTTTAACGTGGTTCTACAGGTTAACTCGGCCCCCCTTAAGCTTCTACTGGCAAACATAACCACCTTTTCTTCTCCGCCTTCCGTTCTCTGGAAAAGTCTGCTTGCGACTGCATACCCACTAGCATCTGTTTGCACGAAAAATGGTTTGTGTGGGCCTGGATGATGTAGTATGACTGATCGGCAAAATTCTTCCTTCACCCTTTCAAATGCTTCTTCGTGTTGCTCAGTCCACTCCCATTTCCTGTCTTTCCTTGTTAGATCATTGAATATGGCTGTTAATTTTGCGTGCTCCTGGTGAAACTTTACGTAGTAATTGATTGGTCCAAGGAATGATTTCATCGGTTTCCTATTCTTTGGTTTAGGGTATTCCTTGATTGGTGCAAATTTTTCTTCGTCGATAAAAATGCCTTGGGTAGTTATCTCGTGTCCCCAAAATCGTACTTTATTACGACAAAAGACTGGCTTTTTAAAACTCATTGTTATTCCAGATTCTTTCAACCTTTCCAACACGTTTGCTTAATGTTCCAAATGCTCATCAAAGGACCGTGAGACAATTAACAGATCGTCCACAAAATTCAGGCAATATTCTTCCACCTCGCCCCCCAATGCGTGCTTTAATGCCCTGCATAAAGCGCTGCTACTGATGCAACACCCAAAGGGTTCTCGCACAAATTGGTATATCCTTCCCTCGAATGAGAAGGCGAAACATTTTCTTGAGTCCGGATGTAAGCTTATCTGGTAAAAAATCTTCGTTAGGTCCAATGTTGTCATAAATCTAGCTTTGGCACATTGCTGGAATAATTCCTCCGTCGTTCTCGATGTCGCGTAGTCTGGTTTTATAAGATGATGGCCCTCGCATCTATGCATAGCCGAATAGTTCCATCCTTGTTGACCACACATACTAGCGGTGATATATATCTTGACATGCTGTCCTCAATGATGCCTTGCGCTTGTAATTCCCTGATGTCTTCACGGGCTTGTCTTCTAAAATTGAGTGGGACATTATATCCTCGGGTGCAGAATTCTTCGTTTCTCTCTACGTCTATCTTGTACTCATAAGTTTTTTATTAACCCTGGTGTTTCTTTAAACAGATTGCGATATTTATTTATTACTTCGGTCAGATCTTATTTTCCATTTCTGCATGTTTCGGGTATCGTGGCGACGCTGTTGCTCACATCTTCCCTCGTGATTATTTTCTCTTCCCTTTCATCAGCATGTATCGTTCTGCCTTCTTGCCATTCCTCCATATATGCCACCAGCGTTTGCGTCCCTTAGTCTGATTTCTTAAATGGGCAACCCACTTCGATCGTTCCTTGCTGTATGACCACTGTCCTGTCGTCGTATCTAATCTTCGTCGCTTAAGTCGTGAGGGTGTCCGTCCCCATTATGACTGGTTTTATCAACCCCGGTATGATTATGCAAACTATGTTCGTGACTATATCTCCGACTTTCATAGTCCGCCATATTTGCTTTTTTACTCTCCCACTTTTCTTACCTATCGCTCCAATCACCTGTATCCCTTTCACTGGCAAATCTAGTGCATTCTTGAATGAGTTCTGGTGTTCATCATAATAAGCCTCGCTGATACAAGTTAACTCCGATCCTGGGTCTATCAGTGCCGTCGTTTCCAATCCTTCTATCTCTATTTCGATTTCCGGGCATTTACATTCTTCCGCGGCGTCTTCCCCTTCTTCCAACAAGAAGTCCCTGGGCGAATCAAATATAGTGAGTACCTTCCCTTCTTTTTGATAGTCACTTTGCTTGTCCCTAAATTCGCTTATTTTGGCCTCTGACACCGTGGGATCATGAGGTTGCCATGCCGCTCCTAGTTTTCCGGCGCCGTCTTGTCTCCTCGGTTTGTTCCCTCACTGTTTTCCACCACTAGCGAGTTTACTGGGTGACTTTGTCCCGATCTGAATCCTCCGGCCATGTCATCGCGGCCTTGCCGTCGGTCGCCTTGTCGCTCGTCCCTCTCATTCTCCCTCTCGAACCTTGGGTAGTATCCCTGTGCGTTGTCTGGTCTTCTCTCGTCCTGTTTCCTTAGGAATGGACGTCTCCCGTATTCCTGAGGCTGCTGGCGTTCCCACCTCCGTTGTCCGGTTGCCTCGGGCGTAGGCTCCTCCTCTAATCTCCTCGTCCCCGTGTGTCCTTGGTTTTGACGTGGGTCCCGGCTTTCCCATCTCCGTGGTCCTCTTCCGGTCGCCTTTCTTCTCTCGTGACCGTATCATATCTCCATAATAGTGTTAGCAGCTGCGGGAGCGTCTTGACGTTGTGGGATATCATTCCTGTGCTAACTTCTGCCTCAAAATGTTGCTTGAGAAGATACACTAAGTTATCGTCCGCTACTGGTGGTGTCAATTCTTTCGCTGAGCTTATTTTCGCCGTTGCATATTCTACCCTCGTCTGATTCCCGGTGTTTCGGTAGCTTCCTGTGTCCAACGCTCTCCTGATCTCCATCTGTCTTTCGTCGTCCCAATACTGTGCACGAAGGAGCTCTTTAAATGTATCGAAGTCGCTGTGGAGGTGTGATGTGACGGTAAACCAATCCTCAGCTCTGCCAGTCATTCCTTGCCTAAGCGACGTGCAGCATCTCCGTCTCGGACAGCCGGTACATCATCTGGTATTCCTCTAATTCAAGTACGTATCTCATTGGCCTTGAGCCATCTCTCTCGTCGAAACTCTGCGTTTTCAAGTGCACCATTCCCGTCATTGGTGGTCCGCTGGGCAATTTGATGTAGTCCTCCTTAGTTTTCTTCGCTATTTCCTTTAGCGCGTCTTCATCCATCTTATCGTTCAATCGTTGTGTCACCTTCATTGATAACTGCTTGATCAACCCAACGTTCTCGCCTACCTGAAAACACACTCTTTGCAATTCTCCCTTATTTTTCTGCACCTCGTCCCTTAGCTGTCCTAGCTCTTGGTCACCCTTCTCTATCTTTGTTTCTAGGTTTTTTACCCCTTCTTTCATCCAGCTCTTCGTGCCCTCAATTCTTCTTTCCTGTTCCTCTAACCTCATTTGATACTCTATCTGAAAATTCATTAGGCCTTCTTAAATGTCCTTCATTAGTCCATTTCTCATATCTTCCATCATCTCCTTCAACAATCTTTCCTGTTGTTCCCTCTCTTCCTGCTTCTCCTTCTTCTGTTCTTCGTCCCTTTTCCCCCTTTCTTTCCTTTCTTCTTCCTTCTCCTTCTTTTGCTCTTCTCTCATCTGTCTTGCTATTGCCTCTATACCATTCCTTTCTACTATTTCGGTCTGAAAGTTTAAGTCGTAAGTTTGTACGTCTATCCCTTCTTTCTCCAATATCTCCCTCAGCCTCTCCTGTAATTCAAATTTTGCGCCTTGCGTCGCCACTCCGCGATCTTTCAGTCGGCCCCTCAATTACACTTTCTTTAATTCTAGCGACTTCTTTGTTATTTCCGCCAATTTATCTATACCTACGTCGCGTACATTTTATCTCGGGTCTCTCGTGGTCTCAATTATTTTTAGTTGTCGTACTCGACAAGTTGGGCCCCAATTAATGTAACTTCCTTACTTGTGGTTTCGTTCACTTCTCTCTCCCTTTTTCTTTCTTCCTTTCCTTGGTTTACGATGTAACTTCCTTGCTTGACTTCGTTCACTTCTCTCTTCCTTTTTCTTTCTTCCTTTCCTTGGTTTACGTCTGTTTCCTTCTTTATCTTCTTCTTTTTTCTTTTTTTATCGTCCCCTAGTTTTTATACGTCTGCTTCTTTCTTTTGAGGACTCACCATTGTTCTCTCTTGTTTACTCTACTGCTCCCTTGGTGATCTTGTTTATTTTTTAGAAATATTATTTAACTCCCATTTACATTTATAAATATTATTTAACCCGAAATCCACCTTATAGTACAGTTAATCCAAACATATTCAATTATACAACTTTTAGAAATATTAAACAAATTTCAGGAGTGCTTAAAAATCAGACAGTTATATCCTGGGGCCCTATTCTGGTTCTCGTAACCTGCCCCGTAACCAGGGCGAGTCGCCTGTTTCTCGCAAAAAGTGAGACGTTGAATTCTCTTTCTTAACGCATCGCAATCCGTGTTAAACTCCCGCTCACAGGTTACGCTCCGCCAATCAGAGAGCACATTCTTATGCCGGTTCTGCTATTGGCCGGTTACAGCCTAGGTTAGCTATCGCAAGATCTATCACCCAGATTAGTTGCGTGATACCGTTCATTTCAGTTTGGGAGTGGTGTAAACCTTTGAGTAAAAGATAATTTTGGGTGATTTATAACATAAGTGGGGCAAATGGCGTGCTCTAAGAAACTATTCATGTTAAATTTTTGACGTATTTGTGCTTGTACTAGATACGTATCAGAATGATCGTAGTGTAATGACCTCTTTGTTTTGCTGTTTACATTGTGTACTTCGTAATGATATATGTTTCTCAAATGGCATTGTAACTATTTTGTGACACATTGCTCTTGCCATTTTGTAACACATTGTATCTCACAACTTAAATTCAAGTCACGGTTCATCTCATTTCGGCATGGGTGTCTACGCTTACATTTTAGTTAGGATAGAATAAGTTAGACTTTTGGCAAATCATAGCATATGTGGAGCTGATAGTGAGTACCAAAGAATAATTCATATGTGATATTTTGTCTCGTTTGTGCTTTTATGAATGACGGTTTTGAGTACTTCGTGTTTGTTTACATCGTGTATTATCGTGTTTATAATTGTTTTTCAAAAGCCCTTTTGAGTGTTAAAGGGCAGATTGCATTATAAAGGGTATATAATCATTCTCACCTAGGATATTAATGGATAGATGAAGGAAATAGCGTTTTCATGCGTGCTTGTGTCACAAATGTGTGTTACATTTGCTGGAAATAATGCGTTTGCTTCATTTATGTCCTTCAAAGTATTAGCTTTTATATGTTACTTGGATCAATAAAACCTACCATCAGTATATGTCGGAAGGCGAAGGATTTTTGTGAAGTTGTACGCTCAATGGCTTCTCTTTTAATTTAAAATACTATCGGAAATATAATCAACTTTAGACGTATGATGGGTTCAACATACATATATTTTCGTGGCAAGTAACTAGTGTAGCTTGTTCAGTGTCTAAACCTGGGGGATATTTTCATTTCAAATTAGGTAAGGCATGTTAGCTGACTATCTCTAATTTTACCTCAGTCAGTGTGTGAAGTATTTCAAAAGTGATCAATGACGCAAAAAGAAAATATATAATTTATTGCAGTTACTGCAACATTTCTTTTCCATAGTGCTATTTGCACACCCTAGCCCACAACCCAGAGTACCATGAACAGGAGTTACTTTTAGTTCTTTTAGTCTTATTTCCCTTTTCTCACTCAAAATTTCCCAAATTCATTGATTAGTAAATATTTGTGAACTACTGGTAAGGCACTCAATTTTGTTAGTTTCATTTCATTGTAGTATACATATGCTCACATGGGTCGGATTTTCTAATTGTAATGGTTGATGTTATGCTTCATTAATCCCTAAAGGTAATGTATCAAATCCTAGATAATATCTGATTTTCAGTATGTATAAGTGGGTGTAGGAGGGAGTGTAAAAAGTTCTTGCAATTAAATATTGCATCATTGAAGAGGGAAAAACATTGCTTTAGCTGATATTTATATCAGAAATGTTCTGGTGCTCCATGGCATATATTTATTTCTCCTGCTGGATATTATTTGCTGTCAGAATTTCATGTTTCTGTTCATTACAATACATGAACAGTGATGTGTGATACCATCATAGTTTTTCATTCCATTGACAGTGCTAAAATGCAAATTAAAAGTTAGAGATTTAAAAAAATAGCATTATTTATTTCATGTAGTGGAAATGCAAAATTATTCTTGACTACACCATAATAAGGCCCCAAATTTTAATGAACTCAAGCAGCAGAATAGTCTGAGCATTTGGCATGTATCTACATTTTGTGATGTAATAACATCACATTCCTATCCATGTTACTCTACATGAAATAGGTTTGAATGTTTACTCCACTAAGTAATTCACACTAAGAGCATCAGCCACTTTTTCATCTTCCTGGGCAAAATATTTTCAATCCATGATAATCTGCATGTAGCAAAATTCCTGGAACTTTTATTTTTCATTAGGATTTTCACCCATCCAACTTATAAAATCATTTGCATGGATTGATTGATCACCTCCTAGCCCACCTCCAAAGCATACCTTTTTCCAGAATATTGAAAATGCAATTAGTCTTGTGATACAGTGGCTTGAAATTAATTTTTAACCTGTAATGTATGCCAGTACTTGTTATGATATCAGTATGGGTGTTCTGTTGGAATTTACCCTAACTCAGTTGGCAGTATTTGCAGTAATGTTCTATTAAGGCACCAGAGCTCTCCCAAATGGAATTAAAATTTTGTTTTTTGTACTCAAACATCACACGTCGTTGTATCAACTCCTTCACCAAGCATCATGCCCTCATTTATTTTTAAGCTTTGTCCTTCTTAACCCACCCTCTTAGTTCTCTTTATCTTAGACAATTTAATCAATCCAAAGTGAAGAAAACAACATTATTGTGACAACAGAATGGCTTGGCATTAATGGTTGGGCTAACATGTATGCAAATAATGCACCATCTGTGAGAATTGTTCCTAAGAAACAAGCACATACCCATGATCTAGTACATATTAGTGAGTATTTATTCTCTGTTGATACACATAGCACTCCCAACTTGAATTTCCATTCAGTGAGTAGGTGCAGACATATACAATTTGGACACTTCATGAAGATTTATGCCTAATGTTGACTTCATATTCATGCATTTCTGATTTCAGCTAGTGTAGGCCTTTTAACTAATTGGGTTCAAAGCATGCAAGGTTTTGAAATTTTATGTAACCTAACTTCTTCAAGTACAAATTTATAGTTTATTGCTACTAGAGCAATGTATTTCCTCAAGATTAATATTTCTGTGTAAGTTACTGCTTATAACATCATTGTCAAAGCCTATTTGTTTTCTATATGAACAAAATAATTGAAAATATTCAAAAAACATTACATTTGTAATGAAGTGAAAACAATTCTATACCTAATGGTCTAAGTGTGATTAATCATTTACTTCATCTTAGGCATATTCTATGCACATTCATATGTTCAAAATGCTGAAGTATAGTGTCATCACTTGCATAGTAACTTGACAAGGAAAATCCCTGACATGAATTTCTTTGCATCGAGTTATAATTAATCTCCTTTTCTGCAATGTTGAATACTGTGTTGACCTGTCTTTTACATTTCCAAGAGTTAACAAAAAGTTGGAATCCAATACTTAAGAAATATTCCTACATTAGCCCATCATTCGACGAGTTCTTTCAATATGTTAACCGCTATTGACTAATACTTGCTTTACTTATTGCTTCACATGACGCTCAATTAACTTAATTCTCTTCATTAGTACAATGAACATCTTATATGGCTATTTAATATGTATAGCTTTCTATTAACAAGAAGTATACCTATCGGCGTGGGTAGGAAAAGAATTATCTGTTTTTGCGACACGGTCTTCTTTGGGTTGATCACAACTTTTCGGCATTTTACTTTATCCTTCGGCGTAAGATAAGAACAATTACGTGATATATTCACACAACCTTATCAGTAGACGATTGCTTAGATTATTATTCAACAGCTCATAATGATGAAATTTAATATATTCGTATTTCGAAAATAAAAACATTTGCAAATTCTTTAACTAACATTATGGATGTTGACTTACTGTAAACTTCAGTAAACAAAACGACGCATCCCACATTTCATTGCTCATCTGTTCCCTCCCCCCTCCTTGCCATTGCCGGATTGGCCAAAATTGATGACGTATTTGGTATGTCGTCATGATCAGCGGAGAGTCCCCGAAGCTTATCACTTGGGTGATCACGCGAAATGGGAATACGCGGCAAACGCAACCTCGGTTTCGCTGAACGCATGGTAACCTAAGTCACGGGAACATCGAGAATAGGGGGCCTGGTCGGAGGAGACGCAAAATACAACTGATTGGGATGCACCGGACCCATCGACGCCCCATAATGCCCCCTCGCAGAAACGAGTGCGGTTTGATGGCAGAATGTAAATGTTGTGATCCTCTTTAGATGTTCATCACATATTTCCTTGCTGGGTAAAAACAGAACTCCCATTCGACCATCGCGTGGCCATCAATGTAATTTTTTTTATTTTGATAATAGAAAAATGGTTGATTACGTGTTAGTCACGGTACATTGAACTCCCGATTATCCCTGCACGAGTTATCCAGACCGCGGATTATCCGTGTATTGCTAATCTATTTAGTGTATCCGCAGTGGCCTCTAAGGTAAGTAATTTTCTGTTGTTTTCCTCCAATCGTCACTTTCACTACGGCCCTAACGCCTGATCCGATGCTTTAAGCCATGTTTCGTTCCCCTACACGAGAATTGCGACCATTTAATTACGGCTGGGACAGCTCTACTGGATCTTCTTCGTCATAAAACTCTATTACGTTCAATTAGAGCGAATATCTTTTCATTGTCAGATTGTGTTGTTTTCTGAGGGACTTCATTTTTTGTGGATTATCCTTGGAATCAGTGGATTATCATCGTGTTTCTCGATTATCCTTGCACCCTTCACCAGTCATTACCACGAAAAATCGGAAGTTTACTGTAAATCTTAATTCATGCCTAGCGAAATAAAAATGAAGATAGGCCCATTTCCATATCCAATGCATACTGACCTTGCGTTTTCTCCTTTTATTTCAGTTCCACACCTCTTATCTACGATGCCGATAATTCTTCTGATTTTGAAGACGAGAAAGTTGGTTGTTGTTTTTCTCAAATCTTTTCGAGCAATTTTTCAAAATTTAAAGTGCCGAAGGCGATAAATATATGTTGTTGGTTTTTCATTTATGATTGTATTCATTTTTCCTAAAATATATGTCCTTCATTCCACCCTCGATGCCCATGCCGATCTTAATTTGCCTTACGTCCACGAGGTCGCGGGTTTGTATCATAACCTGGGTGTGATTCTCATTAACCGTGCCACGATGAATTTGCTCTGAGTGCTTTTTTTAGACAGCGCATTAGAGTCATTATTAAGGCCAATTAATAAATTTAATACTATTACTAATATATTTTTGTGTCGAAAACTAAGATATTAGAATGCATCAGGAGAAAGGGGCCTAGAATGTTAAACTAAGAAAATAGAAAAAACAAGGAATTATCAGGGTTCTGTCACCAGCAATGACCAAAGACAAGTGACCATCGAAAGACGAAGTAAAAGCGAAAAAGCCAGTAAAATAACCTAGGCAAAAAATGCATATAACCAAAAGAACATACCGCGTACTATTGAATATACAAGCGCGGAAGTGCGGAAGCATTTTATTAGAATGTACAACTGAATCATGTTTCCTTACGGCAGTAAGGAAAGGTCACTGACAACATCGGAAGAGAAAAGGGTGGAAGCATTGGAAATGTGGTGCTACCGAAGAGTAATGAAGAATTTAATGGATCGACAGTGTAGAAAACGAAAAATTTTTAAGAAGAGTGGGAGAAAAGAGAAAAGTGCACGGAAGAAAAGGATTAATGAAACAGGTTTTGGAGATATAAAGGTAATTTGGAGAGTTTGGCCGATAGGAGAATCAAGTGGTGGAGCGTCAAACCAAACTTCAGATTGGTGACAGATTTTTAATCATATCCTAATGTAAAAATTTTCCTCAGACAAGGTCAGTGAATGTATTCGGAGATTTGGAAACAGGGTTAATGTCAGAAGGGAGAGAATTTATCAGGGCGCAGAGACCGACTAAAAGAAAACGTTTCATGAATGATACTCTGGGTGCGGACATGTTTTGGAGTAGTTATTTAATGTAGGCCGAGAAGGTACTCTGATCTCGGTGAAGGAAATTAATTCGGGTTGTTCTTTGTAGGAACTGATGTCCTTGTAAACGATTTTTTTCTACGATTGGAGTCTCGGATTAATCCTTTAAAAGCTTTGGGCCTTTTGGGCTCATTCTCACTGTAAAAACATTAACACAAAATTAACTATTAATAAAACTTTGTTACCGGCATTAAATGTAAGACTACATGGTCTACACAGTGTTCGCTCTGCGTTCCTCTGTTTTTGAGATAAAAAGCCTTTAGCTATAATGTTTTTGCATGGACTGTAAACTTTCCGTTTGTTTCTCAGGATATAATAATTTATTGAATGCGCATTAATTTAAGGTGTCGTACGTATTTTTGGGACCTGCAATAAATGTAAAGAATAGGCATCATAGCAAAGGAATAGTTAGGAGAAATATTTTAGAGTACTCTGTAGTGCATGATGCACGCCTTAATCCGTTAAATACAATAGATAATAACAATCAAGTTGCATGAGACCTTATAGTTGCTTGTTTGCTTGTTGGTAGTGGATGCTTCGTGATCTTCACCCCCTGCCACACACCCTCGCGGTGAGTTGCAGGGTATCGTGTAGATTTAATATTGTTAATGTTCTTAGAGGAGGTGACCGAAGTTTCCTAACGTCAAAAAGCTGCGAATAATTTCGATAATTTGTTAAATCCAGACAACATTCTCGATCAAAATTAGTGAAGATTAGCTAGACATCAATAATAATTTATGCGAAACGTATACGTAATTTAGTGTCCCACTCGACGGACGAATTATTTACCTTCAATCCGTTCTAAAGCGTGGACGGTAAACCCTCGAAAAAGTTTTGGTACTGTCAGAATTTATACCTCGGGCCCTAGGATAGCACGGCTCTTTGGAAAACATGTTTATCTTATCAACCTAATCTCCTCAGAAACTCACCAGCTTCAGTGATGGGTTAGGTACTGGTTTTTATTCAGTACCAAACGATTACACTTAACACGTGAAATAGCAGTTATCATCCCTCAGGAAATTTGAACTGGTCTTAAGATATTTGGCTGCCTATATTACTTCAGTTAAACTTGTTATTTTGACCAGTGTTAAATTAAGGATGCCTTGGCGGTTTTCACGAAGACTATCCTAATCACAATGCCCTGTTGTTCCACCATTTCTAAAATAAACATGCCAAAATCAAGGCTCCCATATTTCCATACTGGGTAGAATGCACATTATTTGATTACTATACCAACATTTACATCTACGATTAAAGATTATTTTTACAAGCGTTTGACACATTTTTGCTAAACAAGAAAGCACAGATACAATATCAAAGTTTTAATTACTATTGTTTTTACCTTTGGAAATGATTACTTAAATTAAATTAGCTATAATAAAAGGGAAAAAATATAAAAAGGAGAAAAACATTTTGTATGCAGGAAATGTTGTTTTTTTTTATTAGATACTGGACTCTCTTGGTGTTTGATGCATTTCAGAGATCAAAATATCTTTTGTCCCCGACTATTAATGCACTCGGATCGGATTGCTGTAGTTCTTACCCATACTCCTATTTCATAGCCCATTATCAACTTAAATTTCCTTTTCTCTTAATTGCATCACTAAATAACCTTTTAAATCTCTTTAATTGCACAATAAAAGGCTTCCGTCAGTATATAAATGTGTTATTAAACTTAGAGATATTGGGTTGCTATCCTGGCCTCCCGACCGATGTCCCAGGGTTCGAATTCCAGCAGTGGCAGAGATTATTCATTGACATACTGGCCCTTACGTCAGCCATTAATTCATTGGCAATTTTCGTTAAATCAGCGTACGTAAAATTAGGTGTAATTTGTTGCCCTTGATTAAACACTATAACATTTTCGGTTTCCGGCAGGCTTAATTATGCATGATACTAAGGATTTAAAGTGTTATCGGAGCGATATCAGTTATATGTGTAGCTATTATCCTTCCTCCACTTCTTTATTCCTTAGTCTTCTTAAATTTCCATATCTCTTAATTGCATTATTATATAGTCCTTTCAATCTCTTTAATTGAATTATATAAGGCTCCGTGAGTTTCTAGGTGCATTATTAAATTTGGTTGAAGATAAAGCGCTGCTATCTATTGAGATATATGAATCAAGTGGTGATGGATGGAGAAGAGAAAAATTACGTTGATATACGAACAGGTTGGCCGATAGAAGAATCGAGTGGAAGGCTGCGTCAAACCAATCTTAGGATTGTTGACCGATGATGATGATCAGTTATATGAGAATCATTTCGCACAGAAATGAAAAAAAGACAATATTTTCCATTGATGTCCTCAAAAACTACCACCCATCTCACAGTGCATTTTAAAAAGGGGCCGAATACACGTAATGTAGTAGGAAGTCGACGCAATGCTTCCTGTAGTACCCCGAAAAAGAGCTGATCGCAAAGGGAGTTCCCGACCCCTTTTATGGCGAGGGTTCCCTTATTAGATACTGTTATGACCACACCATGTGCCTCTTCTTGAAGTACCTCCGTCTAAAAATGGGATTCGTTTTGGGCATGTACAGAGAATGTTGGTGAGATAGGAGGTTGATTTTGAAAATCTTGTTATTTTAGTAAGACTGTTAGAATGCCTAAAGTGCTACTACATTGGAATCGCTACAAGGCTCAGTTTTAAATAAAAACAGTCCTCTACTGACAGAAAAAGTTTCAAGTGCACCAAAGTCACTCCGTTTCGCAATGACGTTGAATATAGGTAACATAAGGGTTCTCTCGCATTACTGTAAATTATATGACAGAAACAATACTCTGGGACATCCGTTGGGATGGGTTTTCAATGTAATTATTTTTTATTATTAATATTCTACCGGTGAAGGTAGGTTTAAATGGAAATTTAATTCCTCCCAACCCCTAATTTTTACACGATGTCCCTCTTCTGCCCCTCATACCTCCTGCCACCCATCATTCCATCCAAGCTACCCCTCCTTCTCCTTCCTCTTCCCCGCTTACCCAACGCTCTTCCCTCAATCACCTCCTTCAAAACCCATCCCCTTTTATTACCTTTTCCATCCACACCTTCTGCCTTCTCCTATTTTCATCTATCAAATTTCTTTCCTCTCCTACCAATTCTTGCACTTCATCGTTCGTCTTCCTTTCAACCCACTTTACTTTCTCCATCCTTCTACACACCCACAGTGTGGGTTAGTAGAAGGGTAGAGGGCTTTTGAGGTGTGGGTCCCACACCACAAAAGCCCACGTTTCCGCCCCATATAGTGCAAAATTAAACTTTTCACTAGTCTTTTCTTCACTTCCCTACTCAACGCCCCTGTCATTAGTTCACGCCTACAAGTAAAAGCTTCTTTTGCCAATGAAATTCTTCTTCTCACTTCAATGCTGCTATACCCTTTTTCTATCAACACACTACCTAGATAGCTAAATTGCTCTACCTTCTCTAGCTTCTGACCTCCCACTTTTATCGTTATACTGGCCATTTTTGTTCTTGAAAATCGCATTGCTTTCGTTTTATTCTAGTTTATCTCCATCCCGTATCTTTCGCACTGTTCCTGCAACGCATCTAGCATTTTTTGCAAGCCACGGGCTGACTGGCTGACTAGCGCTTGGTCATCCGCAAACCTCACTGATTTTATCAATTTCCCCCGACCTTTACTCCAGCCTCCAGCTCATTCCAAGACTCTCTCACCATTTCCTCCGAGAATACCAATGTATTTATTCTCGGTAAATACATGAACCGCTCTCCACAAAGCGCGTAAGAAGGGTACTAATCTTTCAGTGAAAGAAAACCTACTTCCTTCGAGATTGAAAATACCCTCTTAGATGCGATATGATGAATTAATATTGAAGATGGGTGTAGAGCGTGGAACGCTATATTGCTTAGTAATTAAGCAAAATACTGCTGTAATCGGAAGTACACTTTGAATGAAAACTCAACGGAATCATAGTCAAATTGAAAAATATTCACGCGGCAAAATGACAAGGTAATATTCAAAATAATATTACAGAAGACAAAAATATTGATTGAAAACCTATGCGGAGAAATTAGTATTTTGGCTCTCAGGCAAAAGAATGAGAACAATATATGCGTAAATGTTGAATTAAAAATGAGAGGTTGATTGGTAATTTTGCTAAACAAGGAAAATAACTTTAGGCAAAAATAAATGAATTTAATCAGCCAAATGGAAAATTTCAGGATAAAATTACGTACGTTCACCGATATTCGTATCACGCTTTCGATGCAAAACCGATTATAACTCTAAAGAGGGTTAGGAACGCTTAATCAGCGATAAATCGACCTTATTCCCTCTAAACCTCTTTTCGATCCGTGAATTACGGCCTTCAACTAATCAGTCTGCGTAAATGACTAGCTTAATCCACACTCCATTGCATACGTTGCATAATTTTCAACGAAGAACCAATAATTGCGATCTTCACTGCTCCTCTTCCAGCGCTATTTTTTTGAGACTTCACTTCATTACAGTGACGGATTGAATGCCACAACTACACTTTATTTTAAAAATACACGAATGACTAATTTCCTATTAGGTATCTTGATTCTCCGGCGCTAAAAAAGGAATGGTTATTTCCAAAGTGAAAAAAAAATGTCTAGCAGCACAATTTAAACGGAAAAAATAATGCTTCATTTTTTCAGCCTACGGTATTTACTGGAGTATGTTAAAAATTCTTCTGCTTGAAATTCCAAAAAGTGTCTTCACTCTGATGTTGGAGGTGGAGAAACTGCAAGTGGCTTCCTTTTGGCCCAATGCATGCCACTTCAGGCAAATATTTCTCGTATATACCCGGCAAACAGTGGTTTTGAACCCTAGTAAGACTCAAAGGTGCCTCTTAATTTTCCTTTAATTAACACTTGAGAATCCGCTTAAGTAGCTACGCTCAATTGAGCTACGATAAATGTGTGGATAAGAAGTACAAGGTTAAAGAGAAATCTTTGACAGAGCTAAGAACAACCCAAATTCAGCATTAATCTTCACTCAACAAAAGGGCCAAGGAGTCAGTATTTTATATCCCTATCCATCATAAAGGATAGCCAAATTTCCGCAGACAAAAATATCAATCACATTGAACGGGGCTGAAGCCCTGAGACACCTAATTTGTGTCCCCTAACGTGCTTTGTCCACTTAAGCAACCTACCATTTAAGCTTAAGACGCCGACTCTCTCTGTGGATTTTGGATCTGTCACCAAGACGTCCGCTTTCTCAGAGAAAGGGAGGTCTTAGTGGCTTATATGATCGTGGCCAAAAATAAAGGGGTTCCGGTTTTGAGTTCCAATTACGAATAATATTTTTTTCCGGGGAAATTCTGTTATTGACCAATTTCAGCGGATAATTTTTTAATTGATTCGTGGCAATTTCGCGATCCTTGAATTTGTCATACAGGATACTGAACACAAAGGATTTTACACCCAGCTTGTCAAGTGGTCGAGGTGAATTATTACAATATCCATTCCATCACATTTCATTTTTGTAGGTACTCCCTGCCGAACATTCTTCTGAAACTCGTGTCCTTATTTACCGACGTATTTTTACCGAGTTTTTATTTTTTATTTTTACCGAGTTTTTGAAATTAAATTTCTTGCTATTTTCACTTATCATCTGCGTACGTTCAAGCTTTTTAAAATATTTATTTTCTCCATTTCATTTTATAAACATTTTTTCTTCGATCGTCTCTGATTAAAATATCCCTTAACTCTCAAAATATCGGCTAGCTTTTATTTCCCTTTTTGATTCACGTTCGTCATTTATAATATTTCATATTTAAAGACTCGATTTTTCTCTCCATTCAGATAACCAGCTAACATATTCTGAGATGACACACTAGGAATACATGACGAGTAAGCAATCATATTGTTAGAACATATACTATCGATTTATTGAATGTCAACGTTTTGCCTCTAACCAACTTACTAATGGAAATATACGGCACAAATCAATTATCAATACTTCTAGTTGCGTCAAAAATATGCAGAGAGATATCTATTTAGGGATATGAATAACTGTAAATACATTCATTAGCATAAACACGAGTTCATCAATGGATAGCATAGGTAGCTGCATGTAGGTATAAGGACTTTTGGCCAGCCCAACTAACAGCATGTTTTTGCATGCATTGCAATTTTTATCTCTTTTAAATTGTGGAGTTTAAACTAAAATATTGTGATCAATCCTTTTTATGCATGATGTGTAATTTATGTTTGGTTTAAATTACCCCCTGCCACACACCTTTATGATGGCTTGCAGAGTAGTATGAATGTAGAAGTAGATCTACAAAATGTACACATAAGAATTTGCATTTTAAGTTTCACGTAAAATTGCTAACAATTTATATTTGCGTTACCTACCTTAATTATCTTCACGTTAGCACCAATTTAATCTATTATTTTCCTTAATTGCACGCAGAAATAAGGGCACTAAAACGTCCTCCTCAATTTTTTTTCAAGCATTGAAAATTAGACACACAAAAATCTTAACAAAGTTACCCGCTGGTATGCAAAGTATCAAAAGTTTCACCTAGAGAAAAAATATCCACTATGATCGTGAATGGAAACAACTGAGAAAAAGTATGCCTTGGCCGCCCGTAACAGGCAAAATGACCTGACTGGAAATTCGAAGTATCTGTTTTCAATTTCTCGTAGCGATGGGTTATTTTTAGTCTCTGGAAATCTCGCTTTCTTCCCTATTGGGATACAACAGGCAGCTAAAGAATGGAAGTTTGCGGGAGAAAGGGAAAAGGTACTTTAATCATCTGAAAAGGACTACAAATAGTGAATAAATTACAATTAAATCCCGAAAGAAGCGCTAGTTGAGTGCAATAAGGGATGGCATCTCCTATCAATACAGTAATATTTAACGCAACAAGGAGCCTGTTTTTCGTTTCGTGGATTAAATATGATTATGGCGATGATGAGTGATTTCACTGTTAACTTTTGTTTATGTATCACTCTGTAAAGCTCATAATTTTCAACGGGAATGAAACGAGCGAATCATATTATCTCCTCAATTGAGGGCTTCGAAATGGTGATGGCTGGACAATAATCCCAGCCTAAACGAGATATCAATTGACTCCATCAATGCATCGAGTAATGGCATTTCGGAATGCGTATGATTAAGCAAGATTCTAAGGGGATTCGTCGTCCCTTCACTTGTTGAGCCGGCGTGCATTCAAATCCATTTATCAAAATCATATCAAGTGGTGCGCTAGCCATTCGATAATTTGTTGCAATTTGGGAAGAGAGCATAAATGCCAACGCTTTAACGTCGTTCCTGCTTGTATTCATTCCTGCTAATGAGTGAAATACATACCTGGTAATTCCTAAACTGAATTTTGTAATGCATCCCTATTTACATAACTCCACAGTTGGTACTAATATTTTAAATTATTAAGTATCAACAAAAAATGTTAAACAGAATGGATGTTCATTCGGAGTATTAGGAAGGGCCACAGTGAATACTTTGCTCCTTTTCTAGTTTCATTTCTTGACTGTCCGCAACTCATGCAAACTTTTGCTGGTTTACTATAGTTTAGAGAGTGCGACAGGATAGCTAGTGAAATATCATATTAAGAATATGATTTACGTCAGAATCAAGTCAAGAATCCAAAATTATTCGTAAGATAATATACGTTTTGTTTATCTATTGTCATTAAATCATATGAAAAATTTTTGAGAGCGTATGTTAATCAAAATATTAGTACAAATCGATGCCACCAAATTTGAATGCGAATCCTCCATAGGAGATAGTAGTTCTCTAGCCACCATTACAACCCATTCCCTTATCACGTATCGTCGAAACTTACGTTCGGGTCGTGCAATCTATACCCACTGTTCCAACTCACAATGAAGGTGAGACATGGGGAGGATCTTCAAAGACATGAAAAGTAATAACACATTGGGCAGGCCTGACAAATACAACTACTGCACCGAAACGTTTTTCTCGGGCATTTCTCTCCGAGGCAGTATCTTATGCGTCTGTAAAAACGGTGCCTTGCCACCGCGATGACAATAACACCGTCTCGTGAGCGGTTTTCCCCGTAAAACCACTTGTTCTGGAACAAGAGTCGTAAATCTATCTTTCTCCACCCCTCCTGACCACCCTTTTGACCTCAAACTTTCCTCTTTCTCCGCCAGACTCACCTTTCGGCTAAGCGTGCACAGCCATTTTGGCTCTACCATCCATTTTTTACCATTCTTGCTCGTAGATTAAAACAGTAATCAAATTTAAATTCAATACTATTGCAGACTAGTTACATTTCTCTCAGAAAAAGAAGTATTTAATGTCAAGATGATAACGACATCTTATTTTGGTATTTATTTCTGTCAAATTATTTACCTTCCTTGAAGCACTTCCCCCAATTTCAACACTCTGTTATATGAGGCGGAATCACAATAATAAACTGATGAAATGTATTATAGTTACTCGGCCGTAGTAAAGCATAGTGCTAAGGCGATAAACCTGGTAAATTGAAAAAAAATGACCTTACCGAATTATTGAAACCGAAATTTTCAAAATAAATCTCAATAAAGCACGATCTGGATACGTACACTAACTATGCATGCATAATATCTTGTCAGAGCAGCGGATTTACTCACTATCAATGTATCAATAATTGGTATAAATTGAAATATCGTCGGGAATTCATAAATTATTACTACTAGTCGCATTTTGATCAACAGAAAGTGTGAAAAAGTCACAAGATTATGTGACAAATTATCCAACGAATTATCGTGCATCGTGCACGATTTGTGACATTTTAATTTTTCCCGAAAGCCAAAGAAAATCAACTGATTTTTGCGGAAATGTTTTATTGCTCCAAATATGAACGCCTTTTGCATTCTCTATATTTTACTGAAAGGGACATGTTTTGACCCTAATTACGTTATAATATTTCAGAAGATATTTATGAAGGTGTGACATGTATTTTATAATCTGATTATTTATTGCCGATTAAAATATTGCTCAGTTACAAGGTAATGAGTCCAATTAAATTATTTGTCGGCATATAGAGGGTTTAATATAACTAACGAAGGCAGCATAGTAGTCTTCCGGGGAATACACTCATCTACGAACCGGAGGATTAGTTCTCGTTTCCCTGGTAAGTATCTGGATATCAACAGGGAATACTTTAAAAAAATTAATATTCTAGCATAAATGACATTGACTCAACGCATTTAATCATTATTTTGATAAAGGGTTAAAAATGTTTCCAGTTCTTATTATCGTCATTCAATTCTAGGCTTTTACTTAAAAACTCATGAAAAATCCGGTGTTGTCGTTCCTGGATGAGACGATAGAGCTGTTACAATTTGCCAAAGTGTTACAAGTTTAGATCCAGGCAAAGCTGAATGACTGAAAAATCTTTTTCTTCCTCAATTAGCTATTGTCTACAACTTTTATTTACTTTAAAAAAGGGTTCCTCTAAGCAATGACCGTTAGACACTTTCGATCTAAAACAATCAAAAACTTCTCCTTTCAGCATTGTAGAATACTTGTTAATGGAACTTATTAAGCAAGAGTATTGAATCAAGATAACAGAAAGGAGCTACAGCTGTCTTTAAATTAGGGATCCTCATATTGTTAAACCGAACGAACACCAACGTAATCATTGTTGACCCATACAAGCGAATTTTAAAGTTCATATTAATATCAAGCACTCTGAACACAAACTGGTGTACGAGATAACGTTTTCTCTAAGGAACACATTTTTAATTAATTAAACCAACAAAGCACGTGTAGAATATTTCAAACTTGGTACCCCGCTTCGTCTCTTGCTGGAAAATACAAATTTTCAAAATTAATTTCTTCGTAAAAAAGAGATTTATACCGGCCTCTAACAATAAAAATTATCTCGAAAAAATATATAAAACATGCTATTATCTTGTTACATAACTTTAGAATCAAAATGTATATATTATTCTGCATCGAAAAAATTAATACCCATGTTTAACGGAACGTCGCCTCTAATAAACAATCCTCCGGAAATATGTATCCGACACTTTCCGTTTTCCATGGCTGATCCACAAAACTTTCTCTTCATCCACCGCCATTTTTGCTCCTCTTCCATGTGCGTCTCTCAGCCAGCTGCCTCATTCTCCTTTTCCCTGTGACTGTCCCCGTATTTCATATTTCAGTTGACACCTATTTCGAAAACCTCCCTCTCCAACCCCCTGCGAACTTCCTTTCATCCGCTCTTTCATTCCATTCTATTCCTCTGCTCTCCAAATTCACCGAGAACCGTTCCTCGCCCCACCCCCCCACCCGCATAACCTCCCCGCTCTTCATCCCTCTCCGTGGACCAATAACCCTCAACCCGTCTTCACCCCATCCACGAGACGTTTCCCACCCGGCAAGAGGGAAACTTTTAATCTCGCGACGTCCCAATAACAAAAGCAGGCGGTAAATTAGTCAAATGAATAACAGCCGTCGCTTCCCACTTTTGCCATACCTCTCCATCCCTCCCCAATCCCCATAACAAACCATCCTCTCCCTCTCTTTCACCAGCAACGGAAGTGCAATAAAAGAGAAGGGGGAAAAGATGTCTCGGGTCGTAAAAACATACGCTGCCCGTAAATTGTTTCCAGAGAGTATTTTCGCCACGTTCTCCCTCACACCACTATGAAAGCCGTCTGCGGTGGATAATATATCCCGAAAACAATCGACTCTCATTTGTAGCGTGTCCCTTTGGCGTACCCCGACGATGCAGGCGCCGTTGTCGTCAGCAACCCTGCGGTGGCGTTTGTAACCCGTTAGGCTTTAATGGCACGTCATTGCGACGAGTGACGGCAGTGGGGAGGGCTCGGGAATGTTGGGAGGAAGCCGAACGTGATGAAGGGACAGGGTAAGCGTGAGGGTGGCATCCAGGGGGGTTATTTTGTAATCTCACTTTAGTGAGAATACGTCATAAAATGCCACTTTTTCGTAGTTAAACTCCGCCACCCAGGCGGCGCGACCATCTTCGGATCTCAAGCGGTGAACTGCCGGTCATGTGCTGGCCTTTTAGACGATTCATCCGCTCGATCCGTATCTTTCAACTCTTGATCCGTTAAATTATCCCCGCCTGCCATTAGTTCCAATCTCATCTTCATAAAGAAGATGAAATGGAGCCACCATCGTTTCCACTTGAAGCTTGAGTTGGAAAAAAAGCAAGAGCGGGAAAGATACAATCGATTTTAAATTGTATTTTTGGAATTTGCACAAAGTGAAGAACTTAAACTTTCTTAAATCACGAATTGTATATTATCAACAAATGATTTCTTGAATGAAACACTACTGAGAAAATGAAAAATGATGAAACACTATTAACGTAAAATGAAGCGAGAAACAAATGCAAATTCCAATATTGGTATAAAGGAAATTATCGGACATGAATTATCTTGACAGGCCATCCGAATAATGAAAATGATAGGGACAAACAATTTTTCACTCACCTTCACCGTATTCCTCCATTTTTGAAGAAAGCGGTCGCCGTTGCCAGGCACTCGTTTGTTTATTCAACGACAGAAGCTTCGACAATTCACGAACCGTACGTGAGCCGATCATTAAGAGAGCTAAACGGATCTCCCCCCAGTTTCTCTTTCCACTCCTTAGGGAAGTAAGGATTCAATTGCAACCTCGCTCTCCATGCACTTGTTTGTGGATGACTGCTCTTCAACAGCAATTCCCAAAGTGCCACTCAGAGAAAACGAATCCTTTTCATCAATACTACAACCTATCATAAAAAAATTATGCAACTATAAAGAGGATAGCTGATAAGAGAATTAATAGAGAACTGCATCAAACAAACCTTATGATTGTTAGTCCGTGATAATGATGATATATCCTATCCCACAGTGAAAACATTTACTAAAATGCATTTTTGCGCCATTTATTCCCTAGGATGTGACTCCCGTATCTCTAAAGGAAGCTATCTTGATGAACAATTAAAACGTATTACTGCTTATTAAATAAATCAATTAAATTAAACTTCAGCACATGAATCGGTGGATATTCATAAAAATGAAATCACAATACAAAATTATTTCCATGCATGGCAGGACAAATTCATTAATGTATTTCTAAATGCAACCATTGCGTAATTTTTCAAGCACACTCTCAAGAACTTTTCTCTTTCAAGAACTCTAATTATAGCGTTGGAATCCTCATGCCTCCTTAAATTTTGAACTTTTCTTTCTGCCCCTGTTTTTGATACGTATCTGTTATGACTTTTTCTTAGTTTTCCACCAGTTAGATTAGTTTCGATTAAGTATTTGTACCCTGATCTGCATTTTGTCGGACGGATAATAATGCTAATATTCTGTTTAGCTCTGAATATTTCCTGCAAGTCTTCATACTATACGAAGCATATTTTCTTTATCAACCTGGCTCCACAATCTCACCCATGATTCTACCTCCGATCATCGGTCTCAAATTGTCCCTAATCTTTATTTCCATCAATCTCATCAACCACCTCTGCTCGCTTATATGCTTTGCCAGTGAATAATCTCCGCCTACAATGCTCTATTCTTCCGACACTACTCCCTTCTTACCATCAGTTACGCCCTCATCTAATCCGTCTTCCTATCCGTACACTGTGTTCCTCAATCCTATTACACACCCACATCTCCAAAGCTCCCAAACTAAATTTTCTCGTTCCATCACCCTTTAGCTCATACCTATATCAGTACGCATATGCATGCTCAATATGCATAGCCATGCTCCTTCTCAGACCCCACCCAAAAATATTCTTCATATTCTTCCTAAAAACTACTCCTTCATATCTTTCGTAAATTACACCTCAATTGCTGCAGTACTTCTTCTGATTTCTATGGTGCCATACCCTGGTCCAAATACTTCAAAACTAAAAAAAAACTTCACTATGTAATTATTCTTCTGATATTAAATTAAACTTGGCTTTATGTTTTCTTGAGATTCCAACAACTTCCGGGATAAGTACCCGGGTGCTTCGCATTGATCGGCAGTAACATAAACACTACTCCTCAAAACTACACAAGTTTGGAAGGGATTATTTGTGTGATTAATGAGCCCGAAAGTGAATGTGGTCAGGAGTTTTGGTCCTTTTCATCGTCATCGATCAATAATTCTAAGATAGGATTGACGCAGCTCCCTGTTCGATTCTCCCATCGCATAACCTCTTCATATCGATAACTTTTCTCCTTTATCTTTTAAAAACGTTTTTCAGTTTTTCCCGCGTCGGAGGTGTTTTCCGTAAACATGAATGGCCGCTACGAGCGAAAAGTTTTTAAGGACTTAATTTTCATTTTTACGCTTTGATCCTCCAATTTTTTTTCTCCACCTGTCATTTTCAGGGATAGTTCAGGTAATAAGGACTCATATACTTTTTACTATCATTTGCGTACGTCCTTATTTCATTCCCAAAGACATCCCTCAACCAAACATATGGTATGGCAACAAATAGAGAGTATGGCGCCTCATGTTCCCTGCGATTGGACTGATATTGTACACATCTCCGGAAACTTCGAAACTATGTTTTAAATACTGAATATATCTTAATATGTCCAGCTCGTGGAAGTTACGATGAATTAAAACGAGTAATACGCTATAATACGAGCAGTTGTACTACAACAAATCACCTCATTACCGCAGTAAGTATAATAGTATGGGATGATTATCACGGGAACCAAATGACTCGAACAGGGATGAAGAAAATCACTTTTTGTGTGAGAAAAATGATAGCCTAAGCTATCATTTACCCTGAGAGCTATATCTTAAACGATCCCCGAGCATGTGCAAGAAATTGAACATGTGATTCATGCTTAAACCGCGTCTTTCCTCTTCCAACTTTTTCGAATGCATGTACCTACATATAAGCAACAGGATTTACGAATGCATTTCAAAAGTAGTTATGGGTCAGAGAAAAACACACCGAGGGCTTTCAATTGTGAGAGCGTGAATGGCTAAAGTAGTTTTGAGTGGCAAAAAAGTGCAATGCAAGATGTGTATCACATGTGCCCAGGTGGATTTGCGAAATGTGTCCATAATCCGTTCTTTTTTTACGCATACGTGGTCCTACATCTAAGACGCTACCGACATCTAGAAAAGGGGATTTATAAAATCTAAAAGCGTCCTACTGTGACTCGCACGCTCGGAGCTTCTTCTCGTTCGAAAAGAGGCATTTATCGGAAAACGTGAAGACGCTGCTGAATCTTGACGCTGCAGCAAAACCTGGATGAGACTACTAGTGAAGTACAAGCAAGAACGGCCTTTACATGCAGTTTCAATATAACTCCTTTAAAAGAAAACAATTCGCTCAATAAACCTTTTTCCCAATTCTTTAAACTCCATACAACATTATAGCTAAAATAATCCGATTCCTATTCCTTATGGAATGTCAACAAAAGTCTCAGTCATGAGTGCAACCATATGGCCATTTATACACATTAAACATTTACATCACCGCAGGGTATTCGTGACGAGCATAATTTATCATTCGTCGAATGATAAATTATGCTCGGATACATTTAATACCAAATAAGTACCCAGTACTTTGCTAAAACGAAAAAAAATATGAAGGAAACAAAGGGAACACAGGCTTATCGACGAATTTTTAGCCGCATGAGAGGCATTACGGAGTACCTAAGTAATTAACTGACGCCATTAGTACTGTACTGATGAAATTATCATAGAAGTTTAGAGATGAGAACCAGCTAATTTTATTAATCATGACTACGGAAAGGCCAATAGTCAACGAAAAAATTTTCAGCAATATTATTTTAAATTATAGTTTTAAATTATCTCATATGATGGATTCATATAGTAAATTCAGTTAGAAAAAAAATGTCGGACAACATCATCCTATAATCTTTTGAAATTCCGTAATGTTCAGGCGCTCAATTCATTGTCTTATTTTGAATATTTTTCTAGTCTATTTCAAAAGATTTACCTTCAATGGTGAGTGCAGGTAACTATGGCTTTCTTAAAAAGTAAGCTCATAGAAACATCCAGCAAAGAACTCAAATGATTTAAAATTCTCAGGCACTCGCATGCAGGTTGAATAAAAGCAGGAAAAATAATTCACCCAGATAACAAGAGGGGGAAATGTTTTCAAGAGGCCTTTGTTCCGACATTTATCTTAAAGGAATTACCATATTGCACGTATTACCTTTGAGTACTTTCAGTGTTCAAAGGTACGTAGAAAGTAATAGAATTTTCTAGTAGCGCTGGGTAGAACGAGATATTAAATGATCTTTTGAATGAGAACGAGATCAAAATTAAACTGTACTCTCCTCTCTTCTTAACTACTGCGCATGCACTGCCAATGCCGAAACGCACAGTAAAAGGTATACCTACATAAGTATTTTCATACTTTACCAAATCTCTAAAGTAATCAAACGATAACCAGTTATTTAAATAATCTAGACCATTAAAGCAAAGAATGTAATCATATAGAATATAGATATATACAGTGAAATTGATAGATATAGAAATAGATTATCAAGTCATAATATTGAGATAGTCATAATATTAATAAAAAATTTAGCAACACTAAGTCTGTTTTCGTTCGGGAGTAAAAATAAATATTCTCTTTACTTTTTATTTTTGAATAGATGTAAAACGTTTGTCGTCAAAAATGATACCCAATACTACAAGCAAAAAAACGGATAAGTAATTCTCATTTTAAGTCCAAAATATTAAACTTTTTAAGGCCATGCAAAAATGCGGAGACACTACTTAAATGTTTTTTTCATGCCTTTGTTTTGAAAACCTTCTCGCATTACACTAGAATAGCCATTATGATTCTTAACATTTTGTACTCGTACTTATGAAAGCAATAGTAAGCTTAGGCAGTTTTGTCCATTTGTTGAGAAAATGTCGAGCGCATTGCAGGGCCTACTATTAATTTCCGCCTCAATGGAAATTATACGCCTAAGGAATCATGCATGGCGTTTAAGGAGCCTATAAACTTGTTGTACTGGCTTTCAACGGGCTACCACCAAGCTAAAGATTCTGGCTTCACGTGTAGACATTAAAGCAATAGGTATTTCGTTTTATTTTCCCCCCTAATACAATATTTTTGTACATTTTTTTACTTAACCACGTTTTTGTAAAAGAGAGTTAAACCAGGAAGCAATGAAACACTTCACTGCTACTTAAGTAGCTGTGTATTAGAAAACCGGTGGATGATTATATTTGAAAATACGCGTTGAGTTAATAAGGCATAATAAATGGTAAAAAATGTAATCATTATTCAAGTGTTACCAGTTAATAATAATGAATATCGACTGGATAGATACAGGAACTACTAAGAGAGTTCTGGAAGAGCAAAATAAATAAAATTCTGTTGCATTTTCAATGCAATCGGGAAACTTTCAACGAAAACATCTAGAGACATGGAGATGTCGTGAAAATAGATTTAGAGGCAATTTTTAAGGCGCAAAACCTTAGAAGAACATCAAGGACGACGTCTACACAGTACGTCAACGTCAAAAAAAGGGTAGAGAGCTATGTAAAATAAACTTTAAGACTACTAAGTAATCATGGTAGGTATAGAGATGAGTTTGAGATGAAAGTAAGATGATAATATCAAGAGGTTGGGAATAATTAAAAAAGACATCTTAGTGAAGATCTTCAGTACACAAATTAGGACGATCAATAACGATGCACATGATAAACCGCTTCCAGATTTCTCTCCTTCTTTCTGAAAACAAGTCGATATTTTCGTCCATACGGATATTCGCTCATTGCCTGCATCCCTTTGCTTCATCTCCTCCTCGCCACGAAAGCATCCAATGCAGCCGTCCGAAGGAGACTAAACTCGGAAAAGGAGCACTTCCATGAGCTGCAGTGGGTCCTGAGGGCAGCGGTAGTTGCGGACACTTATGCGGCAAGCATCTCTTCTCAGCCGCTGCAGGAGCGGAAGGCAAGAGATTCCCACGCTCAGAATGCATGCGAGAAAGGGCACTGCCGACACTTCACCGAAATCACGATCCTCGACGAAGAAAACCCACTCTGTCGACTCCCACGGACATTCCTGTAGTATGCCACAACACTTAGCAACCACCGAATCTTTATGCGAACGCTTTTGAGTGATGTATATGGGAATGGCGAACAGAAAGAAGGAAGGAAGAAATATCGGAAGTATTGAATATATGCTGTGCTATAATTCTTTTCAATCCTGATTTTCCGAAACCCCAATTATGTCCAGTTGTGCCGGTGATATGAAATGAATTAAATTAAGGAAGGAAAGTGGGAGTACTGGCGTTAAATAAAAGAGGTACAGGGCTAATAAGTAAGGTAACCTAATTTCACTAGGCTAAAAATACCCGCAAAGGAGTGATTGTACTACACCACACGATACTACACTTCTCTTTGAAAGTAACGAAAATTCATTAATGGTAATTGATAAAATAGGTTACCTTATTTAGTAGAGAAAAGTGGATATTATTGCACCAGGCAATGCCAAGGGAGGCGACAACGGTTACATCCCTGCAAAATATTTGTATGCCCATAATAATGAGTATCATTTTAAATTTATTTTTCCATTTTTATTTGTATAATATTTAACTTATTTGGCAGCAAGTTGAGGAGCAGGTGAACATTATTTTTATAATATGTTAAACAAAATCCTAGATAATTTGCTTAGAATTTTCAGAACTGAATAGACGCAAGTTAACGAGTTTTCAATAAACCCTTTCAAAACTGTCATACGTTTTGATGAAGATTATTAATTAAAACTTTACGATGGAAAGATGCAGAGCCTCCGCGAAGGTCTCTAAGACCGTCAGAAATAAAATGAGCTAATTTGTCGAATAAAATTACAACTGGATTCACTGAAAAATTGCACTTCTTGCTATACATCACCATCAATGTTATCGAGTTTTGCTTTTGTAGCCACTTCATTCCCTCAACGACTTCTTTTGAGGTCCGTTCTCGTCTTTATTGGCAAATTTATCAACGAACATCGACCTTCTTTTAGCGGATTCACGGTTATTGTCAAACCAATCTTCAAATACGTTAAATCACAGGTTTGTGTCAGCCACATAGGATGACCATCGTTTGAAGCAATTTTAATCAATGCCATTAGCAATTATAAATAGTAGTAATGAGAGCAGCTAAATCAATGGGGATTTGACACATTTCCTCAGCCGGAAAATGAGAAATATCTCGGAGGCTTTCAATTTAATCTCACGAATCAAACACTAGAGCACCCAACTCCTTAGCGACTCTGGAATCTCGCCGGCTTCGTTTGTTTTAATTAAAACACCCAACTCATCAGGGTAAAACACTTCCTAGGCGTCTCACTTTGGTGGAACAAAACCGGAAAATCTTTAAATTGTGCTCCGAGCACGTGAAGAAAACATTGCAGATAATATTATTATTCTACCTAGCAATTTTAATACTTCCGGGTGAACTCCAAACGCCCACAATGGAGGGTTAAAAAAGCCATTTGTCTTTCTTCACCATTGTTTCGACGTAAAACTCCCCAGTAGGGATACGCAGGGGAACGAAAATTTAATGACTTTTCAGAACGACGGGAACAAAGAATACCCTCCCACTTTTGTTCAACTAGATCTTGTGTTTCTTTATGAGGAAAGATGTTTTGCTCCTTTCAACCCGTTCAATGCCATTATGTAAATAGAAATCCTAAGTGCATCGGCGTAGGAAATCTTTCGCACGACTTCGCAAAGCGAAGTCGTGACTAGACATTCGGTTGTTCCCGCGTATAAAGAGGCAGTCGAGCCCATGGCTTCAATTACCCGCGCGGTAAAGAAACCGGACGAGTGCTAGCCGATGCGGAACACGTCTTGGATCCAAAGACAAGGACGGCAGAGCTCGTTAACAGAAAATGGAAAGAGATTCAGGTTAGCGCGAATGAGTAATGAGAATCTTGGCGAGCTTCATAGATTACTTGAGTGCCTGAATGAATTGCTTCGTATGTGCAGTAAATTTAGCGAGAACGAATAGCGTCTCAGCACTAGGTGGTGGTGGTTTTTATATATAAGGTGGTGATTAGTGGTAAGGATTGGTGGTAAGATTAAATATAAGGTGGTTTTTACGCATTCTTTCTTGGAATTAGCGGCACCACTTGGCACCCAGTAGTACAACAATATTGAGATTAGTTGCGTTCATTCACTAAAAAGCAATGTAATACCGATAAGAGATCTCTATGTCCGGCATAAAAATGACAAACATTGGGACGGCAACGAATGAAAACTAATTGGAGTGTCCTGCAATGACCAAAGAATTATTCGCAGTTTGTATAAAAACCAAGTAGCTGTGATTAAATCTGGAACCAGCTGTGGAACCAGCAGGTTGTGCACTGTTTCTCGTAATGTTTAATGTTTACATCGAGATAGCGATAAATAAAATCAAAGAGAAGTCTTCTGGAGTGACTATCCCCAGAGAAAAAATAAGCATACTGCTATTCTCTGATGACATAGCTCACATAGCGCAGAGAGAGAGAGATCTGAATAAGACTTAAGTAACCAGTGAAAGGAAAATGGCCACATATCATCTGAAGATACATAAGAAGAAGGCTTAGATATTGGAGTGCAGCAAGAAAGAAGAGGCGAAAACCAACGTTTTTTTTTCGTCTGAACTGTTCTGTTGGCCCATATAACCCTGGGATCCCGATAGGCATTTGCCTGTCATCAGGTTTCCCAGGGGCTGAACCAACAGAGCTTCACAAACATCCATGCCCTAGGTAGAGAAAAACCCACCCAGGCGGGACTCGAACCCGCGACCCTAGGATTAGCAGGCGAGGACTTTACCTCGCCGCCATTACCACCGGGCCGGCATTAAAATATGAAAACAAAAACTGGAAGATGCGAAAGAGTTCTGTTACCTAGGAAGCCGAGTAACCAACGATGGACGAAGCAAGAAAGAAGTAGCCAGGGGAATAGCCCAGGCAAAGAGCGCATTCCACCAAAAGAAGAATCTACTAACAGCTGGAAATGCAAAGATAGAATTCAGGAAACAATTCATCATAACGTACATCTCGAGCATGTTTCTTTACGGCAGTGAGGCATGAACGATAACAGCAGCGGAGAAGAAAAGGGTGGAAGCATTCGAAATATGGTGCTACAGACGAATGATGAAGATTAAATGGATCGACCGAGTGACAAATGAAGAAGTCCTAAGAAGAGTGGGAGAAAAGAGAAGTCTTCTGAATACATTAAGAAGAATACGAGACAACATAATCTGCCATATCTTGAGGCATGATGACCTGATGAAGACAATCGTCGAGAGAAAAGTGACCGGGAACATTGGAATAGGCAGGCCTCGTATGAGATACATAGAACAGGTTGTGAAAAATGTAAAAGAGAAGAATTACGTCAGTTATAAGAGGTTGGCCGATAGAAGAATCGAGTGGAAGGCTGCGTCAAACCAATCATAGGATTGTTGACGGATGATGATGATGAAGATCCAGATTCCAAAACTGACTGATGGAAGAATTGCGTTCATGTACTTTCTCCTTAAATCTAGTCCTATCACTTTTCTAAGAACGGGGGGACTCCGCAGGAAGCGTGATAAAAAAAATTGCTTTTGAACGTGCTTTTAGAGTTGTGGCAGTCACATGTTTGTGCAAAAAGCATTTTTTAAATCCATATAAAAATAAAAAGTTAAGCGTGTAGAGACATCTACCACAGTTATACGCAATTTTACTAACGCCGTGGAAAATTAAGCTTGAGGACGATTCTGGGTAATGGAGCTTACTTGGACTAGGAGTGGTTTCTGACGAAACTCAGGTACTATTTTACAAAAACCGGAGGTCCCATGACAAATGCGGGTACTCATTTTTTTAAGAGGAAAGGGAAGCAGCCCGCAAACGAGACGGCGCGTTTGCATTTATACGCCGGTGATTAACCCGCAAGGACTAGAAAGGCAGGAAGGAAAGGTGCAGTGAAATTTTTCTTAAAGGCTTGAGTTTAATTACTACAGTTACCCACTAAAAAGCCGCGCTCCACGCAAATTCACTATGGAACTACAATTAAAAATACTGTATACATTCATCATATTGATGGGAATCTACCACTTGCTTGAAAGCACCTAGAGTACACAATGATTTGTTAATATTTTATTTCCGAATTTCTTCAGCAAATGCGCATGAATACATTGACTAAAGTATTTATATAGTCATTTAGCGCAACTTCCAGTAACTTAATACCACCAACAATGGTGAAATTATAATCGTCTCAGATTTCAATACCAATAAAATCTTCGATAATAATACGATACGAAAGTCATTATATGATATATGATATCGGATCGTTTCATGACTATCGTTATATTAAAATGTTCATTTTTGGTTCGAATATTTGAATTAATGTTTTAATGATGATACTAAGTGTGGCCAATCCGGTGTAAGCAGGGTCTCAATCGCACACGATGATAAACAACTACTGTCGGCTACCCCTTTCGACCATCTTCTCTAACCACGCCTCAAAACGAAAAGATTCGTTAACTAAATATTCAATATACTTAAAATATTCGATAGCAAAAAGTATGAGGACGATGATTATAACTTTTTATTTCGCTTCCAAAATCAGTGTGATGAAATCCATCGTTATCCATGCAAGAAAATTGAAGTGGGATAATAGGTCACATTTTTAATAAATATAAAAGTATTATCATATTATTAATTTAAAAAATAGAACCAAATCATAAATCTATAATAATTAGTTATTGCACAGAGAAGAAAACTGAAAATCGAATTATATTTAATTGACATATTTAGTTATGAAGGATGTCGGAAATCAAGCATTTATAGCAAAAGGCGTAAAGAGACCACTGATGCCGGAGCACTGTTATAAATATTCCACCCCTGCATAAGCACGGCAAAGCGTGGTAATAGTAGGAACGAGGAGGAAGAAAAGGCCGTTTTAAATGGAATGAAATACGGTAGGAAGTATGCAAACCTATTCCTAATGGCACTATAGCCTAAGCTGCCGATCGCCTCTCCTGAATAACTAAATAGCCAACGTCGGGAAGCAGCAAATCTCGCCTCGGACACGTTCGGACACTCGCTATTGCCTTCACAGTCGAATGGGAGGGACAGGCGCCCTCTTGCGCGGATGCATCCCCGGATCGACTACGAGGTAGTCCTCGGCCCGTAGTTTGCTTTCGAGGCACGTCGAGTCTCCCCTTGCTAGCTGCAACCGACACCCTGCACATGGTACATCCCGAGATGCCCTGCAATGCCATCCTATTCTCCATCACCATTATTTGTACCATCATTTTTTTCGCCCTTCGCCTGCCAATACTGCCCTGCGGCATTGCATGCGACCAGGAAGAATTCTACCTCCCTACCGGGCGCGGGAAATTGCTTCCTGGGATGGGAACATAAAAATCCGTGAAACGAAAACAGTCCACGATGGTGTCCGCGAGAGAATTTCTGTAGCGATCAAGGCGGTGGATTTGCCTCGGATGTGGTTGAATATATTTACGGAAGCGAGACGTCCGGCGAGATATGCGGAAAGTGGGACGAGGCAATCCAGGCGGGAACGGAGAATAGTAGGGATACAACGATTCCGAGTTTTTAAGTCGTGATTTGAACCAATAGGCAATAGGGATTAGCCAACGATGCAATGACTTATCTAAAATGGCTACGCGGACATCATTTTATATAATTGAATACCTGCCAAATGCTCTCCATCTGACAGTGTGCCCGAAAATATTAATAATAGTTATTATTTAGGAATGAAATAAAAGATGGGAGTTATTGTGGATATGCCAAGACCTGGATCTAGAAATAGAGAAGTAGTAATGACGGCAATACGGCTAGACGCTTCTTTGATTCACCAAAACTGGCGGCTGAAGTAACCGGTAATAAGCTAAAAATAGCATATTATAAGCAACATTAATGTAAATTCTTTTTAATACAATAACTTTAACTCAGTGTCGTATTAGGTAGCAGGGAAGTGTGTGACAAGAATGACAAGAATGGAAAGAGCCACAAAATTATTACACTAAATTGACCATTTTTGCTGCCCTCGAGGAGACACTGTATGGCATAATTAGGGAACCTCCTATCATTGTGGCTACATTTGACAATTTTAGACATGATTTCCACGTCTTTGATGAAAAAAATCTCTTTTTCGCGATATTTATTGCAAGCACAGAGAAAAATTAGGTGGTGTGTGGCGGGTTGCCTACCCCACAAAATTTCTTTCGTTGACTAGATAACAAGTCATTTTCTCCATAATTAGGAGCAATATAGCTGATGTATATGGTCTAAAATATCACTTAAAGTACTAAGCTATACCTCATTGCAACAAAAGAGTGCTCGCTCAAACGAAATTTAATTTATTTACAATTTTAACATTTTTCGTGGAAAATTTTGAAATGTTCCTTATGGCTTGAAAACACTTACTCAGGTCACTGCATCTTCAGCTCCCGGCGCGCGTCTCAGGCTCCAGACGCGCGTACGAAAATTCAAATGTAATTTTCGGGGTCGCAATCCAATTTTCAATTTTATTTCAGACCTACCTTTAGAAATCTTCAATTATTGATTAAATATGAGTCACTTGACGGGCACTTTCACAATACGTTAGATATTAACTACTTAATATGAAATTTTGCTTGTACATAGCGTCCACCATTTTGTTACGTAATATCGCCTAAATTTAGGAAAATAAATCCAGGAAAAGTTAAGCACAGTAGAGTAATAGAATGGTTTTAACAGACTTAATAGTTATTTTATCCGATTTAATGCCTACCACAGCGTCACCCTCAACTTAAATAGGAAGATTTTCGTAGAAAACTGAAGTCTGGTGTAATTTTGGAATTTTGGTTATGTTTTAGCCCCTGTATCTCCGTAACGGTGACAGAAGATGACCAATGACATGCTATTACTTGGTTGCCAATCAGCTGTGAGTATTTCTACCAAGTTTCATGATTCTATCTCCAAAAATACCATTTTGGAATTTTGTCCAGTTTTCGATTTCAGCTTACTGTGCGGCGGCGTTTTTACAGCCATTTTAAACTGTAGTAATATCTGGAAATAGGATCTCCCATTCTATGTACACGGTGTCAAAATCATAGAATTCCATTGGAAATCTCTAGTATTGAAATAACAGACGAGAGAATTTACTTTACAAACGAGATTCCCTTCGATGGCGCCAAGCCTTGGCTCCAATAACTAGCGAAAATTGTCTCTTTCCCTCACGAAACTCACCGAGTGGAAATTGATTCGAAATCTCCATATGCATGAAAAGTGACTTGACGAAGGAGCTAGCAGAGTCATTTCGAGCCGAAACCAATTTTAAGTCAAATTGCGAAGTAAGGCGGATCCTATTAGGGTGAAATTTTGCTCCAGAGGATGGAGAGGGTGGATACAGAGAAGAAGACGAAGGAGAAGAAAATGAAGAACTGGTCGCCGTAAAGACTGCCGCCTTATGTGGGTCGCTATGAAACCGTAATTGGCCAACCCCCTTCCCCAACCTTCGTCTGATGCAGCCCTGAAAGGAGGGAAGTGAAATGAGTCGTCTTTTATTCAACTCATCACCCTGTCGGGCTCTCGTTCACTCCCCCTGCCTTTGTTGTATCCCTAAGACCCTCCCCGTGCGTCTTCCTTTATTCTCAACCCCCACCCCTCCATCACATCCTCAAGTATTCTTTTCTCGCCCTCAGTTTTCAGACTCGCACATTTTGCGAAAAGAGGGAGTGACTCGTGAGAGAAACCCCTTTTGTCGTGAAAATGCATGCCGGATTCATGCTAATAAGCAAAAGGAAACAAGGATTCATAATAAGCATACTTGGAAAATATCATGAGAGGATACCATAAGAGCTATCGCGTTTCATGCTCAGGTCTCAAATGAACATGCTGCAAAAACACGTGACCCAGACAAAAGTAGGTTTGCTCTTGGTATGGGAAATTATCGTGGCAACAACAGCTGTATTTCTGGAAAAGGTGCTACGACTACCACCGATGCATCAAATTGCAAAAAGCACAGATGAAGAACCTGATAAGTATTCGGTTGTAGTGAATCCTTTGCGAAACATTATGTGGTGATTTCGTATGATGCTGAAGCAAAACGAGGACTTAAACATTTTTATAGTACTTTAGAACATGATGAAACATTGAGCAGATCGTAGGATAATATTTTTAGGCGATATATCATCCACCTAAAGGAACGAAAAATAATCTGATAATCTCACAGTAACTGGAGAGATGGAAATTATCTTGGCAAAAACAGCTGTATTTCTGGAAAAGGTGCTACGACTGCCACCGATGCATTAAATTGCAAAAAGTATAGATGAGGAACATGATAGGTATTCGGTTGTAGTGAATCCTTAGCTAAACATTATGTGATGACTTCGTTTGATGCTAAAAACAAAACGAGAACTTCAACATTTTTATAGTAGTTTAGAACATGATAATAATACGAAGCAGATCGTAAGATAATATTTTCAAGCGATATATCATCCACCTAAAGGAAAGAAAAATACTGTAATAATCTCATAGAAACTGGAGAAATAATTAGGTACTAAGATAAAAGGTAATTACTCACTTCATTTAGTAAGACAATCATTATACCATATTTTTCTTTTTTTAGTATTTCACTGCAGAGAGTGCATTTATCTTCTTATTTTTTGCAAATATGTTGAAATCCAGTAAGGAAAATCCAGATATTTACGATACTATTACTATACGCTTTACAACTCAAGACCGTTGATAACTCCACTTAGCACTTTTGTGCCCTTTAATTTTAACGCGAAGGACCGGAAGCCTTTGAAGGATCCATCAAGTAATTTAGCCTCACAGTTCATACAAGTGAGTCTCAAAATCTCTCTTAAATGAGGCAGTTGGTGGATTATTTTTCTGTTGCCTCAACTAGAGCGTTTAATTCGCAGACTCAGCGCCTTTAAATTTTTAATTTCTCCCTTGGTCTCCTTACTGCTCTCTTTATCTTAAATTGAAACACGGGCGTAACGATATACCTTGGTGTGAACTCATCCCGTACGCAAAGGAGTAATTACCGGAGTGTTTATTATGGTATTCTTTCTTTATATTTTAGTTCCGTGCTAGCAACCTTTACTCTGTTAAACCAAACTAGCAAAGAACAAAGATGAATTTTTCTCTTTGCTCTCCAAAAGATAAAGTGTATCAACTCATTCCACTGTTCTTTGGCGCATATTAATGAGATTGAGGTGTAACCCTATGGAGATCTTGGACGTCGACGTCATAAACAAACAAAGGTATTCATTTGAAACTTTTTTAAAATCAGACGATGGTTTTCATAAAAGATACCATTATGAACGAATAAGCACTTCGCCTGAGATTAACGCTAATTTACTCCTTTAGGAAAAAGTAACAGAGCCAGAGAGAGTAAATCTTGTGCCAATTACACAAGACGAGAATTCTCAAAAGAGAAACATGAAAGTTAAACCTTAATAGTATTATGCAATACTGCATTTAAAATAAAAGAGGTCTTAGTGCATTGATCTTTGCAGTGATAAGGAGGTACACGGTATAATATTTTTTTTATTATTTTGGATGTTTGCTCTTGATGATGAGGTAGAAGGACAGAGAATATAATCTCGGGATAAGATAGAGGGAAATCATAGAAAGCCATGGTAGGCCCCCAGTACATTAAGCGCTGGTATACTGGTCAAATATTTTCGCCTCATATTCAGAAGAGGCATTTTAGAACAAGACCTACTAAACGCAGATTGTGTGACCTTCTATTTGATCTTTCTTGGGAACTGGAAAGGAACCGGTCCTCATACACATTTCACTAAATGTTATTCCCATCACTTGGTATGTTATTCTTTTCAATACTCTCCGAGTGATACTAGTTGAACAGCTACTGTTCTTAAAGTTTGATCGTATAGTGACTGCTACTGGACCTACTACTCCATACATTCTTACAGTACAATTTATATCACAGACTTACAACCGTCATAAATTTTCTGAAGCTGGAGGTAAGTAAGTGACATAATATATAATGAGGGCCATTTTATTCAGCAACGAGACCATAACGATTTTGCTATAATTCATCTAAACATCATACAATATTCACAATTTGATACCAGTTCAAGCATCAACTTGAAAGACTATTTTTAAACCGTTATTTCATACAACTTAAATTAAATTAAACTTAATGTAAATGTAAAGTCATGAAAAAAAAACAAATATACGGACAACTGATATATCATTTTTACGAATTGGAAATAAAATCTTGCAATATTATTCCATGTTCACCCAAAAAGAATACTCTATTAAGCGGCAAATTAACTACAGAGATTATACACAGAGAAACGAGTTAAAATCATAAGTGTCAAAAGAAAGTAAAACTTTAATTCACTTGAATTTATAGTAGTCTAGCCATGGCAATCAGAGCATTGGTAAATCAACTATTTGATAAAAAAAGATTAAATACAGTAAGGTGTTTGAGCACAAAAATACTGCTTGGTTCGGTTAAAAACAGTTAGGTGATCAAAAACCGAAACGTTGTATGGTTCATAAACCTGTCTAGTGGAATGAAGATTAGTGAAGATTGGAGCCCTTTGATAAGTAGAAGAGAAGGAGAATTAATAGAGCCAGATGCCTGGAGAGAGAGAGGAATACGGAGGAAATTTTAATTATGTTAGCATTGGAAATCGTTCGGAGAAACTAGAGATGGTAACAAAAGTGAGTGTAGGCGACGCGAGAAATGACGGAATATTGAAGAGGTAGATGAAAGGAAAAGACGATACAAGGGTGGATATAATTGGCGTCTCAGAAGGGATAAAGCAGGCGGTAGAAAATGAAGGAACAAGTGGAGACTTAATGAAGGAAAGGTGTCAGGAAGGAAGGTAAGGGACGTCACTTAGGAATGCTAGATAGGACTATACACAATACAGCCATTGGAAATTCAGTAGAATATATATCCTTAAAGATAATAGTCCAACGAATTTAATAGACGAACTAAGATGGAGATTACTATCAGAACACAGGTTAACATTTAGGCTAATCCTTTTAAATTCGTAGGTAATATACTTAAAAATGAACTTAAGGAACATATTATGTCCCACTGCGTATTATGCTGGATTTGATTAGATAAACAAGATTAGAGAGAAAGATAGCCGTACCGATAGATTTAAAACGCCACTTTTTCCGCGTACCATTAGAGGACAAAATAGGCAGCATAGCAGAGAGATAGATAGGTGAAATATTGTTACTCTGATACATGAAACATGTATTAGCTATACTAGCCCATACCTGATAGGGAAAACTGGTAGATATATTAAAATAAATGCCTTTCTAGCCAGTTATTACTCAATAAAAGCATGTTGTTTCAATATGTACTCATAATTGATTACAATGATAAATATTGGGCTAAAAAAGACGGAAGTGTATGATACTCAAAAGACATATACAAATTATGGAGATAGAATGGTAAGAGTAACTATACCTAAATTTCTGGACTACGTAATTGTTAGTAAACCTAACACCATTTTAGTATTGAAAAGAAATTAAAAGATTAGAAAATCAATGATAACATAATAATAGGGATAGTTATCATCCAGAATGCATGCATAAGTGATGAAGAGAGTATAATTAATTTTACATGTAACAAAGTGTAATAATTAAGTGTACTTGATTAACATAATATGTTATAATAGAATATGATATTAATAATATATATTATGTAATTTAACCAATAATGATACTTATGTATTGGAATGATGGAAATTAATTCCATCAATGCACTGTATTATTGTTTTGCATACACAAGGCAAAAATAATACAGAGTATACAGAATAATACATATACAAACATTTTTACACAATAATACAGAATAATTTTTGCTCCTCCTGATAGTGCCTCAGGAGGACTTATACTGTAATTGCCAAATGTACATCTAATGAAATGAATTTGTGCATATTTATATTGTAATTATTTCACTTATATGCATCTGTGTTAATTTGTATTATTTCATAAATTCCTGTATTTGCATTAATTAATATAGATGCCTACTATGAGGAATAAATTAATGCAAATAAAAAAAATGTACATACCAACCACCTAGTATCACCTGACCCTTATATCTAATATGCATCCATGAAGAGGTAGCATTTTAGCTCTTATTTTCATGTAATTAGTTCATGTTTGGTGATCTTCACCCCCTGCCACACACCCTCAAGTAAGATCCCAGGTTGATATATAGATGTAGGTGTAACCTAATGCCTTAAAAACGGGATAATTATGTATGTTGTTAAAATCGATACATCAATATTGGTAATTGGATTTGGCCACATAAAGAGGCAGAATTACCCGTGAAAATATTGATTCCGAAGTTTTCCATGGGAATATTTTTCACCCGGGTGACGGATTAAACGAGTAGTCGGAGAAGCGATGCGAGAGACCCTTGCCTCCAGGTGCAGATAAAGGCTCGCACTTCATTCCGGACGGAGGGCCCGTTCACCAGGAAGGAGGACCGGAACAAGAGGGAAGGAGCATGTGGATGCCGGGGAGCGGGATCGGGCGCTCCTTTAATTAAGGAGCGCCGCCCCAATTCCGCGCCCTTCAGTCATCGCCGAGGAGGGCGTCGTCCACTTACCTCGGCACCAATCACCCGAGAGGACGGAAATTCCACCGGAGAGAAAGAATTCCCGCGCGCGGCGAAACACGGGACTGAACGCTCGCCTCGTCACCTACGAGGGATGGAGGGAGGACCACTGGAGAGTGAGGGGAGGTGTCAATGACACGTTAGGGAAACGTCGATGACTTTAAAGAGCAGAAAAGGTCACCTTATCCTCCTATCTGTCAAACCTAGATTCGTGGTGCCTTGAATTCGTGATGCCGAGCGAAGAGAAAGCTAGGATTTATAAAAAGAGTATTTGGGAAATGTGATGAGAAGACAAAAGAGCGATGTTACCTTTCACTAGTTAGGCCCCACCTTGAGCATGCAGCCAGTGTATGGGATCCGAATGAATTAGGTCTGATCAGAGAACTAGACAGTGTGCAGCGTAGAGCAGCTAGGTTCGTTAAAAGGTGTTACGATAGGTTGAGTAGTGTTTCAGAATTAATACAAGAACTAGGGTGGGAATCGTTATCAGAGCGTAGGTTAAGGTACAGATTAAATCTATTAGAGATTTTTCAATCGGATAGCTTTACTGAAGATGCTAGGCACATATTAAAAACACCAGACTATTATGCTAGATTCGACCAGATAAATAAAACTAGAGAGATAGATTGTCGTACTGATAGATTGAAAATGGCATTTCTCCCCCGTACTATAAGAGAACAGAATAGGTAGCATAGCAAAGGGATAGGTAGGGGAAATATTTTTGAGTAGCCTGTAGTGCATGATGCACGTATAAATCCCTTAAATACTATAGATACTAACAATCTAGTTGCATGAGACCCTATAGTTGCTTGTTTGCATGTCGGTAGTGCATGCTTGGTGATCTTCACCCCCTGCCACACACCCTCGCGGTGATTGCAGGGTATCATGTAGATGTAGATGAATTGTTATTAATCTCAGTACTTAAAAGTATTAACGTGTTTGGTGGTTGTTCATGGGTGTTTTCAAGTCTGTCTCCGCACTAACAGGCGCTTCAGACCGGGAGGAAAGGTATAAGGATAGGAATGGAAGGGATGGGGATAGGATACTTTATCATGTTGGTGGTTGTCAAGTCCTATACACATATGCTTAAGGTGGTCTTCAGCGTTTTAAAAACATTTGGACCCCCTTAAACCAATAACTCCCCACATCTTACGTTGGCGGTACCCTTCAGACTGAGGTTACTAATTTGTAGCACCCTTTTAGATTTTTTTTTTTCATTTATAGATCAGGTTTCCATCTCCATTACCAAGCCTTTACATTAAATAGTCCCTTGGCTGGAAGAACACTTATACCATCTGTCGGGCGTAAAAGTGACCAATTCAAAAGTTTTCCCTGCCACAAATGATTTGTTACCCCGCAATAATATTGCTGGAAAACAAAAACTTTGTAAAAATGTCCGAAGATAGGAATATTAGAATGTCAATTAAAGTAGGAAAACCGGTTGTCTCCGAAACAGGTTTTTCGGCTGACTTAGGCAACCATCTACAGGGATAGATTAGGTGTTAACACATTCAACCCGGAATATTTCTAGTGTGCAATCATGAAAAATGGAAAGCTTTTTCTGCCACATTAATTTGGCCAGTCACTTAAATATAATTATAGCATTAGTTAAAATTTTTTTTGAATAATAAAACTCGATAATTTATTAAAGATATGAGTTCGCGTCCTTCGGAGAGGTCTTTATAGAGGTGAGGTCATCATAGAGGTCACTAACAGACGCGAATGCGCGTCCTTCGGTATCTTGGCAACGCACCTCGGACGCGCAATCGCGTCCGTCGGGTTGAACGTGCCTGCCGAGGGCTAGGTTAAGGCTTAGTTAGCAGCTCACCTTACTTAATCAAAAAGGATTGTCACCGTTTTACTGGCACCTGTAAGTGAGCCGGCACTTCGGTTGGGAACCATTGCCTCAAACCGATATAAATAAGGTGCACAGTGCTCAAAATCTTTGTTCCATCGGTAAAGATTGTGCAATGAATACCATCATTGAGCACCTTGCAGGGTACGCTACAATATGATTGAATCAGGGAACACAAATATACAGCCTAGTTGGTAGATTTAGAATTTGAATAGTACCATCCGATCAGTAGTTCTGCATGGGACAAAATACCACCAGAGATCGTCTGGCGCCGCCATCGTAACAGTGAGATTTCGGATTACATTACCAGTTCGGCATGAACATTGATTTTGTTATCGGATTTTTATACCAGTTCAGGCTAACCAATGAGGTAACTGAAAAACTCCAATGTGAGAAACCAACAATGACATCCAATAAAATTTTCAGTTTCCTATTCTACAAAAACTTGTGAAATGTGAAATTCCTAATAACCCACCCGTTTAGTTTCACTCAAAATATGTAAGTTTACAAAACAGAGTTTAATAAATATATAGGTATTGTAGGCACAAAGGTGTAAATTTAAGGGATTACTAGCTTATTTTTGTAAAGCTATGGTGTCTTGAGTTGGCAGTGAAAACTACTGAAATCATCCTAAACTTACTCTTTTCAATCTCAAATGCTATCCAGAAAGTTGCAACGACAAGTGATATCTGGCAGAATGAAATGAGCAAAAATGGCTCAGGGTGCCATGACGCCCTCCTCTCTTTGCTCATTGTAGCACACATTCAAGTGCTATTTGAATTTTAAGACTTAGAATTGGAAGCATATATCTCATGGATTTTCATGGTGGTTGCACTATGGAGTAAAAATAAACCGGAAAATACATCTGCCTGATAACTGAGTGGAAAACAAAAGTAAAAGTGAACATCTATCAGGTAACGAAACGAAAACACCATTTTGAAACCTGCTGCTCTCTCGGTGAATACATATAATTCCACGATCCAGTTCTATTCTATCTAGCCATTCTATCTAGCCACCATTTATTATTGGCGACTGATTAGACGACTGGCGACTGATAGATGAAAAACATCCCTAAATTATTATTTCCGTATTTTTCTCTCAATGTTACGAGGTTAATGCGAGAAAAATACGAATACAAAGATTTCAGTCGTTGCATTATTGGAGGCTATGTCACTTCAAAACGAGTGAAATGGTTAAAATAGAGCTACCTTTAACTAAAGATTTTCTGTTTGTCATCTTTAAAAGGGTAAGTTTAGCTTAATGTATCAGAAAATGAGTGTTCTAACACGACTAACCTCAAAACCGAGTGATCTGGACCGTTGATGGGTCAGGAGGTTCATGCGCCATGCAGAACACTGGATCCGGATGTCGTTCTCAAGATCGTTGAGATAAGGGTATCCCTAGGGAAAAAGAAGATGAAGAAGTATGAAAAATGGGTTTTCACGTATTGCTTAGAGATGTGCGAATACTACCCACAAAAACTCGAACACCTCGAATTCAAGAGTGTAATCGACATCTAGAACACTTGTACTAAAAGAATTCGATATTCGAGATCTCAAATAATTATGCTAATTACTCAATATTTGCCTGTTGATGAACTACATCATATTAATGCGAAACTAAACAGAAAACGTTGTATTAGCACTCTCTGCTCACTAATCATGGCTTATAAAAGTTAATGTATTCAACAGTTCAAAAGTGGTAGAAAAATGATTTTATTATATATACCTACCTATTACCTTTTTAAAACCAAAATTAAAATTTTAAATTGAAGTATCATGTAGATTTTTACTTCAACAGGTAGAAACAAGGTCAAAACATTATGTAGAAGAATACGACTTAATATATAAATTTCCATTCGAATATTCGAAGTGTTCGAAATTCGAGATATTCGAGCCATGATTTCATATTCGAATTCGAGAAATTTGTTATTCAACTCATCTCTAGTATTGTTGCGTCAAGAATCAAATCTTGGATCTTGAAGAGAAAAGTAATATCAGGCATCACTGTTCAAGGCTATAAAAGCAAACATAATAAATTTGAAATTATTTAAAAAAAGTAAGACTATTGCATTCCACACAATTGTTATAAAATACTGCTCAACCGGTTTCGACCTCTTCAGGTCACCAACGACAGCTGAAGAGGCATTACGAGGGCTGAATCTTCAGCTCTTATTAATGAGGTGAAGAAGTCAAAACCTGCCGAGCAGCATTTAATAACAATTGTGAGGAAAACAGCCAAGTCTTATTTATTGTATAATTTCAAAATTCCTCCAAGATAAATTCGCTGCTAATAGTATGATAATCATAGTGGATAAGAACTCTTCTCTAAGTATGAAAATAACCTTAAAATTTACGCTATCGTAGTTTATTTCCCAGTTCCCCTACTCCTTTGTTAGTATTATCCCCTTCTTTGGTATATTGTCATAGTAGTTAGGGGAGGTGACCGACAGCTGAGGTCATTTGTCCTATTCGAGATAGTTGTTTGATTGGGTTAAAGTTTTATAGGGAATTTATAGAGAATTTTTAATAGGTTTTAATAGGCTAATTTATAGGTTTTATAGGGATTTTATAGGAATATAGGAAGAAAGCATAGAAATCCGGCGTCGGCTTCAGACTGCTATTAACAACTCAAGTAACAGGATCCACGATTTAACATCCCAAGCGACGGACGCAGTACTGAAATGGAATTACACTTCACGCAAAATTAAAGATATTTCACTTTATTTAGGGACAAATATTTTTTTAAAATATCCACCACTCCCGTGAATCAATTCTGTTCTTGCAACTTGCAATATTGATGCTTCAATTGGCTACACATATTTTACGATTTTGAGTTCCTGATTTACACACAAACAGTCGCGTAGCGTTTATAAAAATGCAATATAAACTGCAATTAATGCAGGAATGATAAATTGGGCAAACATTTCTATCAGGTATTGAAAATCATATTTAATTAGGTGTCCACTTCAGGTAAATATTTCAATTTAAGTTTCAAGAGTCACCGATTCTACTGGCGATTGAGTAAACATTATTTGTAACTTTGCTTAATATAATTACATTTGCAGTGGACTAATATTGACACTATCAGTTGTGAATGGAGGGTGTTCTACGCTTTAAAAGGAAGGGTAAAGGATTAAGAGATGTATATTATAATATACATTAAATACAAAAAAGGATACCCACTTTTTTCACAATTTGTGGTTTTCATTTTACCTATGTTCACAGGAGAACATACAACGCACATAGATGTGTGAACTAATTTATTGCTATTGATTTTTAGGGCAGAAATAAGCCGAGTATTTGATTTCTACAATTTTATTCCTCATATTTTTGCATCTTTCGAATTTCCTTCCCCAGAAAGCAACAGTACCGGTTGCTTCTCTACAATATGGCTGCATGGTCAAAAATCAATATCTACGGACGAATAAAAAGACCAGAGTAACTCCACAATCCTTTTCGAATTTTCGGCGAAAATGAGCCCTGCCATTCCACTACAAAAGTACTATGAGCAATAAAATAGTTTTAGCTTGTTTATATTGCTTGATATTTAGTAGGCCTTAAACAGTGTAATGTGAGCTAAACTAATCCTCTCTCTATGATTGCTCGCTCACTTCAGTTTCATAGTTCTCAACTTTCACCTGTTGAGATTGAGAATGGACCATTTTAAAGCATTTCAATGCGAACGCTATCCAGCTATTTTTATGTTCCAAACCCTGGTTGCATTGATTTGAAAAATTCCTGCAGCTATACTATGAATTGGTCCTTACTCTCACCGCTATTGCGCAGAGGGTAGGCGATGCAGGAGAGCCTTAGGATCGCGTATCTGGGTGGAAAGATAAAAGCAGCCCGATTTGAGGATAACCAAGCTCTACTCCAGCAGCCAAGGACTTTTTTTGTTTCTCATTTTTAGTTTTTTTTAGAAAGTGAGAAGTGACATACATTTGGGCAGAAATAATACCGCTAATACCATGGGTAAATAATATGATTATTACTATGAATTATAGACAAACTTTCTACGTGTTTTATAATTTACAACCTCGGATTCAAAATACTACCTCGATAGCATTGCCCTCTATCTAAGTAAGGACGGTATGACACGTGAAAAGTTGAGGACGTTATATCTATGGCTAACGAGGGAGAAAACGGGGATATTCAGGGCAGCAACCCAAGGTGAAAGAAGTGGAATACGTAAAAGTTTTATTGGATAAGAGAATTCTGTAGACGGGGAAATGATGAGTAAGAACAGGGGACAGAAAAAGGCATTTATGACGTCATAGACGATATTTAAGAGGTTATGAAGAATACAGTAATGAAATAACAATGACCAAACAGAGCGTCGTAATAAATGTCAATAGCGTGGATGCCTCAACTTTGTGTTTTAATTTGGTCAACAGTACCACAAAATGTTCGTTACACTCAGATATACCCTCCAGACATAAACTCAGGAGAAACTCATGAGGTCAATATGAAGTATAGATTAATATACCACTCAACATAATATATTTAATATTATATTTAGCTGACCGATTTTGTTTTGGGGAAGGTAAGTTATGCCGTTAACGCATTGTGTGATAGTAATTATTCTTCTAGCTTCAAACTACGAGAATCGAAGGACCGAAACACCGCTGTTCTTAGTAAATAGATGACATTTGAAATTGTTTGCCGGTAATCAGGAAGATAATCTTACGCACGAAAAAAAACGTGAAAACCTCAAATGCTGATAAATTATGGGATTTCAGTTTCAGCTCTCAGGGACATACGCAATGCCAGAGGCAAAATTAAAATGAAAATAAGATTCTTTATGCAGCATAATGAGCGTCAATAGATGTGGATGTTCCTTACACCACTCGTTTTTCCTATAATTGGTGATTTTTATTTATAACCAAAATGGTCTTCCTCGCATTGCTGTTACAACAGAGTAATTGGACATGATGTTAATTTTATGGGAATGAGTAGATTTTGGGGACGCATTTCATTATGAAAATAGTTGGAATGGTCAGAAGAGAGAGGAATTAAAAAGCTACGCATTGTAAGAAGAAGTAAGAGTTGGGGAATCTGAGAACTTATGTGGACACCGGTCTCAAAGCATATAAGACTAGTTAAAGACTGTTTTCCTAATTGCTTTGAATCGCAGCACTAAAGCCCCAGCATTGTCCATACGTACGGGTGATACAGTACGTGTTTAATTGTGCAAATACTGTTCTTTAATTATATTTATGCAAACAGAATATTAACTTTCAGCGCTGATTTCTTGATATACGACTGTTAAATTTCCTTCAAATTGGAGACTGGGAGCGGATTACCCAAGTTGCCACAGGATATTTCCGTTCGATGAGCATGAATCCAAATGTCAATTGGGAAAAAATGGGATGGATATGGCTTTTTTTACAATAAATGCAAAGGGGAGTTTTGAGTGAAGAAAGGATTAGGATTTTCTTTAGTTTTACTTTTAAATATTTATCGGCATTTTATTTCGTTATGGCTTATGGAAATCGGCATCTTTTTCAGAACATCACTTAAAGAAACCGATTTGCAGTAAACATAAATCATATGTGCGTAATTTTCGGATTTCAAGGGATTATACCAGATATTTCGTCGTCAATTGAGATTTGAGAGAGTTTCACAAAAACATAAGCAGTATGTTAAAAAATAAATTGTGTTACAGATACGAGTCAAATGAAGAATTTAAATATACGTGAAGGAACGACAAGTATTTAATTTATATTGGTTCAATAACAGGGAATAAAACTTACATCCCAGTGGAACATAATGTCTCAATAAGTATCCGTGGGATGTTCATTGATGCCATTGCAACGATGTTAAAAAGGTTTCTTCTTCTAACCTCATTTGTTTCTTCTGTCCTAATGTTTCTCAATAGTATTCTTATTTTTGTAATGGCCCAGGTCCAAGTAATAATTATACCTTTACGTTGGTATCAATTATATATATGGTTTCGGTACTAACTTGGAGCCATAGCTAACTCCATAACACAAGTTGTTTTTCGCCCCTTCATGAAAAATGTTAAAGTTTATTAATACAATTTGTATTTATTGTATTTCTCCTTCCGATTTAATTTCAACCGGCACCTTCAGCTAGTACCTAATAAACTGATAATGGTCAGCGATATGATTTAGCATTTGAGTATAACCAATACATATCCAAATATCAATGAAAAAGACCAGGAAAACTACATTAATCAGTTACAAGCGTTTTGAGTTATCTGAACATATAATTTCTTCGTTCGCTCGATTTCCTGTACCATACACGGAATTGCATTGGAATATGTGTCCCGAAACAGCAATCATGAAGAAATTATAATTATTTACCCATGCCACGAATCCTGATTTGTATTTTTTGTATCTCGCAATTAGTTTCTTTTCCAAAATCAAAATTAATTACTCTGATGAACATTGCAAAATTTACAATGGATTCAAAATAAGACTGAAGGAGCACGCATTTAGAAAATTTACTAAGCACCGAAATTTTTACGAAGGAAATATGATGTAGGTGAAAAAATACAGTTCCGCAAACGGAAATGTCTTTAGGCGAAGTGTTGTACCGGCAGAAGGATGAACCTTATTATGCTACTAACTATTTCCATTTCATTCACTTCGATTTACCGAACCTAGAATTAAAACTCTATTTCAGATGAAATGGAAATATAAGCCAATTTAAAAACAGTAAATACATGCGCTAGTTCAAATAAAAATATGTACCACGATGAGGTTTCCTTTTCGCTGTGAGGCATCTTAGGAAGATGACAAAGTTGGAAAGATACATATTATATATTTGGACAAAAAATAAGTTTATATTTTGGGCTCGCTGCTTTATATCTCACTGTATCTATATATACCCTGCAATATATCTCACAAGTATTCCCTCGTGAATAAAATATGCAGTTTAGAGTCAAACACAAAACTAACAGTAAACACGCGACCATTTTTTTCTGTGTTCCATAATTGTTCACGTGAAGATAAGAGACGCATTTCTTTTATTTCACCTGGATAAAAGAAAACTTCAGAACAGAGTGCGAGGGTTAGTCGGGATAAAATACGAAGAAGAAATCCCAGCAAAGTGTCAAGGCGTGAATAAAAACAAATAAATTAACTCCAGGGAAGGCAATGGTGAGAGAATGAAAAGATTAGAGAGAAGATGATTAGCAACCCCAGGAAAGGATAGAAATGGCAGGAAGTTGGAGCCTGGAGGGGCGAGAGAGGAAAAAAGATTTGTGAAGTTGAGGAAAGATCCAAGGATGAAGAAAGGCATTTGAATAAGGCTCAAGTAGCCACTGCAAGAGTGTTTTGGCCGGGAGCATCACCACATCATGCATGGCCTTTGCGTATGCAACATTATTCCAGGAACTTTAACTTTGCTTAATCATACAGAAATATTTTATTAAAAATATTTTTTATCGTCTGCTTTGCTGCTCATTGAAATAAATTTACTAGAAAACTTTACTATAGTGGTTTGACCTACTAAACAATTTTTAGTTTTAAGCTATCACCTTTCGGAATAGATACAGCGTTGTTTTTATACAAATATGAACCCTTACGGGCTATTCAAGAGAGTAAATATTGAAAAAATACAGTTATGCGATGTGAATTTAGTATCACGTGGACGTAAAAAATATTTTTAAAAAACTACATAATCTACCCTAACACATTATCTTTTTGGCCATAAAGTTTTAATAATTTGATCATTACGATTCAACCATCCATACCACAATAGTTTTTTTTTACAATTTCAATTACATAATGCCTGAACGGTTATTGAAGGAGGAACGGCTGAAGAGAAGTGGCATATCGTCAGAAATTAATCCGGGTTAGGTGGAGGAAAGAGCATTAATGTCACTCGGGAGATGAAGCTGGGAGGGGTTGGGGATTCGTGGCCGGAGTACCTTCTAGGGGGAGTGGGAAAGTAGATCCTGCGGTACCTTTCCATCCCGAGGGCCCAGATTCGGTTCTCAGGAGTGGATAAATATTCACTGGCAACGCTTTCTACTTGACAACTGTTTGGAAAGCTCTTCAAAATCAGTAGGTACTCTGTCCATCAGGCGGGATGTTATGCATTGGAAACCTCCGTTCCGCCTATCGCTATCTAAGAGGAGAATAATTCCGACTTCGGTTGTTTCACAATACGTCCACTCCTTTGCAATAAAATTCCTATCCCTTACGCATTATTTCCATTAAATTTGCTACTAACCTATGGCCAGCCATTCGTCTCCCCTTTTTCAATACACTTTTTTTTCATCAGGCTTTCGTACACCAACGCATTCCTTACCGCACTCAACGGTATATTGCCAGAAATTAGCAATTCGATTACCGAAGAATCGAAGGAAATGTATATATTTGGAATAGATATAGCGTTGTTTTTATACAGATACGAACCCTTACATGCTATTCAAGAGAGTAAATATTGAAAAAATACAGTTATGCGATGTGAATTTAGTATCACGCGGGCTTGAAAAATAGTTTTAAAAAGCTACATAATCTATCCTAACACATTATCTTTTTGGCCGTAAAGTGTTTTATTAATTCTCATTGGACGCGGAAAAGCATCCAAACCCAGTCTCTCTCTACTAAAGTAAAACTTAATAATTTGATCATTACGATTCAACCAGACATACCACAATGGTTTTTTTTGACTATTTCAAATAGAAATAGTTGAAATAGACACCCGCATCACTAGTCGTGCTTGGCAAAGAGGGTTTGTAAGATTTAACTGAGAAAAAATTTTGAAATTATTAATGAAAAGAAAGCATTGAAAAATGATTCATCGTGATCAGTCAACAATTCTGAGAGGGGTTTGACGCAGCTTTCCATTCGATTCTCCTACCAGATAATCCCTTCGTATTCACTTATTTTTTCTCTTTCTCGACCTTCATTGTGTGTTCTACATATTTCATACGATGCCTTCCTTTGCCATTCTTCCCGTCCACTTGTCCTCCCACGATTGTATTCATCAGCCCATCATGTCTCATGATGTGGCCGATTAAGTTGTCCCGTCTTCTTCTTAAGGTATCCAGGAGTCTTCTCTTTTCTCCCACTCTTCTTAGGACTTCCTCGTTACTTACTCCGTTGATCCATTTAATCATCATCATTCTCGTGTAGCACCATATTTCCACCATTGTCTTCTCTGCTTCTATCATCGTTCATGCCTCACTGTCATTAAGAAACCTACTCAAGAATGATGCCCTGATAAATTTTTTCCTTACTTCCACGCTCAGTTAAAAATGATTAGCCTATTTTTTCGATAGATCGTAGCGCTGTCTCATTTGGAAGGATTGCCTTTACAAGCAATGGATGAGAATTAAACGGCGGTGCTTTAAATGATTTTGGTGAATATCCACTGTGGAAAGATTATGAAGTAGAATGGAAAGGAAATTGAGTCATTCGTTTTTACGGATGCGATAGCGACTGCGAAATATATTCGATGAAGGTGGCAAAGGTTGAGAAATGATGCAGGATTGAGAGTTTAACTAGGGCTATTGAAGAGAGGAACAAGCAAGAAATAGTCACCATGAGTGTTAGGTGTGAGTCACGGATAACAAGAAAAAATGTATAATTGGTGTAGAGGGGGAAGAGATGGAAGAAAAATGAAATCTCAATCCCTAGAGCTACCTGTTTTATTTACGTGTACACTATATGGAACGATGGTGCTTGACACATAATAAGGAATTTCTTCACCAATTCTGACAATTTCTCAAAAATTATTAGCGTTTATTTCACAAGAAATACCTAACACTAATTGAATTCCGAATTTTCATTCGTTTTGAGCGAGTCTTCACGGTTAAACCAAGGGAATAAATGGGTATCATGAATGTATACAATAAATACGAGATATCCTAATTTCATATGATAAAATTTTGAAATTTATGGAAATAGTACTTGTCTGTATGATTGTTATTTAATTTTTTTCCACACAAAATATGATTTCAAAATTAGCTAAATTTCATTGATACTTTTACAATTAATGAACGCCAACCGGTAACACGCCTTTGCAGCTCTTAGGATAAAATGTAGCTGTACACGTAATGATCAACCAACTTATTTTCACTTAATAACATTAGTTTTGCCATATGCGCAGAAAAAATTATGTTAAAAGTGCTATATTTCAATTTTTTGGAATCATTTCCTTGCTTTATTTGAATGGAATTTAACTTTACATGAATCTATACGTCGGCGGCGAGTAAACGAAGTGTTTTGTTGCTTGAATCCTTAGTAATTATACAAAATACATGAATAGATTAATAGATAGATATAAATAAATGAATAAAATAAATAGATGAATAGATATTTACATCCTTATAAGATTGTGCATCACCCGAGTCTTATCGATCAACTCAGGGATCTCTTAGTCCTACAAAGGATAGGCTCGACTAAAGGGGAAGACAGATAGCGAAGGGCATCACAGAAGGAGAGATAGCAGAGTAAAGAATGTAGAGTAGTAGGTGGGAGGATGGGGGGGTGGCAGATAATGGGTTGGTCAGGGGGGTGGGAAAGAAATGGGAAGGCGCAAACCGCTGAGAGCAAAGAGAGGGGAAGTAATGGCTAAATGCCGAGGAAGGGGGAGAGGGGAGGTAACGTGGAGAAGATAGGGCATTGAGGGGGAATACAGATGAGGGTGCCACGCAAGGGGAAATAGCATGAAACGAAGTGAAAAGGGCTAGGGAGAAAGAGGCAGGACCAGGGGAGATAAGTAGGAATTTCATCCAGCCAAGGGTAGACGGATTCATGGCTACCCTTATACAGAAAAGTATTCTAGTAAACCAAAGCAGTACTAAAAGAATTAATAACGTAACAGGAGAAAAAACAAACATTCTTAAAAAAAGAAATGTTGCCAAAACTAAGAAAAGTGAACAAGATTAGTTAACTCTACTTGTTCGCAAACCTTGAGTTTGTTCAAAAAAATATTTATTGAAATCCTCGACTGAGGAAATCAGAGACGTCATTGGAATAGACACTTGATAAGGTCACTGATATATCAAATGCATTGATGCAAACACTGGGATCAGAAACAATACGAAGAAAATAATTACCCCATCAAGCTTCATTTTATACCATAAGCTTCCAAATTTGATAAATTTCCTAGCGCAAATTCTTATCCGATGACAATGCTTTCCTTTCTTAACAACACCTCTCCTCTGTTTATCCTCATATGTCGTGCTAGGCCAGCAAATTACATTGAATTTCCAAAAGCATGTGAGTTTTGTTATTAACGGTTGCTAAATACATTACTCTTACAACGTCAAGGGATGGTGACAAGAGCAAGTAAATAATGAATGGTAGCTTAAACTTGTAAGCGCCCATTTTCTGCGGAAAATCACTAAGAATGAAATAAAGAAAACAGAGAAAGAGTTGAAGTGCAAACTTCCCGTACATGTGGAACCGCAATAAGACAAACGGTAGGAATATAGATTTCAGAATTTTGATTCTACCGGACACTATACAACGGTAAAAAAATATGAGTACTGTACAGCTGAAAAGCAATAATAAATTTAAAAAGTTTTCATATTTATTATTCCGTTTGTTTGCAAAGGTATGTACACAAATTCCATTTCGTTCAACAGAACGTTAGTATGTTCTAGGATTGCAACCTAGCCACGATACCTTAGTGGGGACGCCCGCAGAAATGCACAATAGCAAAAATGCACAACGCACACAGATTCTTTCCTTGTGGAAATTCTGTTGGTAAGTTATTCTCCTTCAAAATCTATTACACTCGAACATTTGAATAAGATGGCAGCCGGCTTCTCATGTTCCTGACGGAGAGTAATCTCTGTAACTCTCTATAAAACAGAAGCAAACAAGTTTCTATTATAATTTCATTTCCCAGTATCTCCATTGAGAATAACGTTATCCCGCGTTCTCAAACTTTCCAACGCTCGGTACCTGTTCTCTGTACGTTCACTGATAGCTTGTTAGTTAACTATCAGTTTGACCTCTGGGGTTATCCTTTAAGGTTAAGCGTTCCTTAAAAGTTCAAGGTAAAACTTGCCGTCATTATGCTATGATAATAATCAGGAGTTAGGATTCTGTTTCATCATACCCCGCCTGGCATTGTAGTTGGGTCACGTTATTAATTTTTGATTAAGGGTACCAGAAAACCAAATAAATTATTTTAACGGAGAGAAGACGAGAAAAAATAACTGACTGGATATGTACTGGCCACAATGGAATCAATTAAGTAGTTTTGAAGGATTGACAAAGTGTCACGAGCTTTTGTGTACTCTGTAAAATTGTATGTTTTCCTTTCTTTCCATTTTTTTTAGACCCGGTACGTTATGGTCCATAGTAGGTAATATTTCTAAACGAATAAAAATAAATAACATTTTAATGTAAATTGTGTGACAGAGAGTTTCTTTTTGATGTTCGGTACAATGTTAATTACATTTTTGCATCTTATAGCAAATAAAATGACTACCGCTTCTAGCGGGAGGTGTGTGTCTACAGATAGTCGTAATTGAATTCACTCAGCCTCATCCAAAAAACACTCAACCTCACGTCCGGTCCGATCCCTCCTTCCCATTACCATCCCTTTGGAGATGTCCTCGGGCCCTGCAATCCACCGACGAGATGTGTTCCATGATGGGGAGTGGAAAATTATTCCGAAACTCCCCTCCAGAGCCTCCGTGAAACTTTATTTCAATGCTCCACTTGACAAGTATATTTCGCATGCATAACACGCCCTCACATGTCTGTACCTGGCTCAACCTCAGGATAACCCGAGCAGTTGAAAGTGCCCTCAAGTGTCTGCAACGGAGTTGACGATTGCCCGAGTCCACTTCTGCAAGGAGAGGACACTTGCATACTGGAACGGAGAACTCAGGCGTTCGGCAGTGGGATTCCTAAGAAGGTTTTTTTTCTTCCCTACGATTCTCCCGTACCAGCAACATGCACGTCGCTGTATCATGCTGGGTGAAGTTGAAGCAACTCCACGTAACTCCTCCCCTTGTTATGCCTGACACCAAACAAGGAAGCACAGGGAGGTAGAATTGGGCTAGTTTTAAAGATAAATTGCCAGGTGATTTGTACTTCAGTTCTAGTCATTCGTGCAGTCTTTCTTGGGACCTCAATCAGGTACTGAATAATTAATTAGTCTGAAAATGTGTCATAAAGGTAGTTAAGCATTTATAACAGTATAATAAAATTTTAAGCTGATCCAGCTGCTATGATAATACCGCGACATCTAACTTAACCTAATCCTAATGATTATTCTAAGACAAGCATGTCCGAGATGAGTTTAGAACCCACGGCATTTAGCCAATCAGGCCATCGCGTTATCAATGTTTACTTCTGTGACAGATGTAAAGTATAGATTAATTCGTAAGAGTCTGAAAATGAATGCATTTATAACAGTATAGTAAGGTTTTAAGTGGATCCAGCTTTTGTGGTAGTACCTCACCATCTAACTCAACTTAAACCCAAGCTTACCAAATTAAGACAAGCATGTCCGAGAGCATGATCCGAACCCACGGGTTCGAAACCCATCTCGGACGGAATCGGGTACTGGTAGGAGTTTTCAGGGAACGGAGGAAGGTTGGAGAGAAACCCGGCGTCGGCATTAGCCAACCCTTAACGAAAGGAGCCAAGGGGACCACGGCTTACCGACGGACGGAATACTGAACTTGAAATACCCTCCACTAGGCACTCAAGTGGGGACCGGTTTTCCACTGAAAAATTTGCCACTGCCGAGAATCGAACCCGAGCCCTAGGGATGGGAGGCCAGTACTCTAGCCACAACACCAACCCGATCCCCCTATGTAGTATCAACCTTTATTTCAGAGATGGTGAAAAATTTTGATTAATTCGTAAGAATCACAAAATAAAACATTCTAAGAAAGCTCTTAGTGGCTAAAAGATACTTTTCAAGAAATAATAAGGGAAATGTTAATTGGATAAATAAAATGATCCCCTTATTTTGCGTTTGTCTACACGCATACCACAATTGAAAAATTTCCAACGCCTGATTTACAGTTCGCCATTTTTAATTTAATAATGTGCACTTATTAATTATATTCTCGCGCTTTTACATAAACAACTTTAAGAATGCTTTGCTTCAATTATAATGCCCGCTTGTTTGACCTTATAATATATTATAGTAGACTAGCGGAGGTTGGCCGTTGATTCTCAACGGGAAGGATAAAGGTAGGAAATAATATAGAAGTTGTGATTTTACAGGAGAGGAAGCTTACCCCTAACATATTAAATTAATTATCTTTGCAAAGATTTCTCTCAGTACTGTCGCTTTATTTTCATTGCGGCGTCTAGGTTTCATTCACTTTGTATCATTGTTACCAATCGTCCCTTGACGCTGTCGTGACATTAGACGATAAAAGTGAGAATCGTTATTGAAATATCTTTTACGTTTGGTTCTCGAGTTTTATGTGAATGAATATGCCTACATTTTATACTGCCTATCTACTTAATGCAGCAATCTCTTTAGTCGTCAAGGGGATACGGGTGTTTAAACTGAAAAAAAATTCACCAGAAATCGTCACATTTTACTGAAGTACCAGTAATTTTGATCCTAAATCAGAATTCGACGATAATAATAAGAATATTTATTGAATTATCTTTTGGATGGTGGTCGTCTAAGTGTGTGCAATAGGTATTTCTAGTTAAAATTTTCAAATGAAAAAATTGCTGCAAGCTGTAAGAAAGCCCTTTACATGTATTTCTTATGGGGATTCTTTTGACTCCACTAGGGTCGAACCGATGACGATTAGTCGCAAGAAAAGTAGCCCATTGTCTGTCCAAGTTTCAAATCGTGCTACAATTTGTTCTTGAGTTTAAGGCGAACATACTAAAGTATTGACAAACATATATTCTCCGAATTACCTCTGATCTGTCATCATCCTTTGTTATTTGGCCCCTCGATACACATCTTCAAAACAACACGCTGCCAATGATTATACTCTACAAAAGTTTCCTAAATGATATTACTAGAGGTGCCATGGCTTTTTTCATCAAACGCTAGTTTCATTGCAGTAAATTTAAACGCCTCCTTCGACGGTTTAAAGCACCTGATTCCAATAAATTTAAACTTAATAAATTTGCAGTTCTATTTCCGCCTTCTCGCCGAAGACAATTGTATTACTTGTTCCAATTATTGATCTACATTTATGTTGTTTAATATGATTTCGTGTTCCCGATACATATCTACTCATTTTGTATTTGTTCGACAACCCATTGAAATTTTATTCAACCAATGAGTCACCAATTGTTTGGTTGAAATTTGTGTCTCGCCGTGTATTACATATTTGGTGGGCATTCCCATGCGAGTAGTAATAGTCACGAGAAAGGCCAATCTTTAGAGGAATTATTACCACGATGGACCGTTAAGATTAGCGTAGCCCGTAATTTCCACTTCATATCTATACCCTTCGGCTGGTATAGGTATGCGTATCTCCCGTGGGGTCAGACATATTCTGCCCCTGTCACATTACTTTTTCACCAGCAATATCTTTGAGATGTCAAATTGTGATAGCATTAGTGCGTGGCGTTATAAAACCGGCACGAAAAGAGAAGTAACGAAATTGCAAATGACGTTTTAGACGTATGTACAAGTATAACACGTACACATACCAATATATTTACTGTATGCATGGAGACCCAATTATGAAGTAATATTCTCTCTTCTACGATGCTTAACCCGGAGGCGGTGTCATATAGCTATAAGAGAAAGCAAAATGTTATTGAGGCTTTAAGAAATTCCGACAGGGTTGGAGCAACTGCAACTGTATTAGGACACTTTCGCGATCCCTTTCCTCTGCCCCTCAGTTTTAGAGGCCTGCACAATGCTTGCACACTATAAACGCTCGGAATAAAATACTCTTGGTACTCGTTGATACTGTTATTATTTCCTCTTTTATACCGGCTACTGCAGCTCATTTTGGTACTCAATATTGCACTACCTAATGCCCTCCTCCCCACACTATGTCCTTCTCGGGTTCTCATACTTCCTACTCCTTTTCCTCCAAAATACAACTTCATACTCGCCTATCCAACACAATTCATTTTGGCATCCCAACGCCATAGTCTATTGGAATTGTAAATCACATCATTATACATCACCACATTCAATCCTCAACTTGCGCTCAGCGAAGTTGGACACCATTTTTTCCATCACAAAGCTGATCAGTAATGCCAAATGGCGTTTTGTGCCAAATTTAACACTTTATGCGATTTTATTCAATTTCAGACGTCTAACTCTCATGAAGGGATACCGAAGGATAGTGACAGGCAATGTCTTTCTTCGATCTCGTTCTCCGCAAGGTTGAAGGGCAGGACTAGCATTGAGTATTCATCTCCGTTTGAACTGAACGTCTTGGAACCCCAGGCCAGTTGAGTCTCTTATCGATATACTGGCGGTTTTATCAGTGTGATCGGCGACCTAGTTCTGGCGTTGGCACCCCATATCATATTATACTTCTCACATGCTCTTTAAAAAGTATTAGGGGCAATTTTGCTACCATGAGTCAGATAATAAGGTCTTGTCCAATGAAATTGACACTTAAGCCAATTATACTATAGGTACATTTATAACATACTTGAGTTTTTTGAGTTTTTTAATTTATCGAAATCCTATAGCACAAAGACAAGCCTAAGAAAATCAAGTAATGTGACATCACGCAATGTTCTCATGAACAAGACACTTGATGGAAAAGGATTTTTTCTCCATATGGTGAAGAGTCAGAATAAGGGACATTTAAATCTACGATCGTTACGTTACAAGGATAGATACGCTAGGAATTTGATGGCACAGACCACCATTTAAGCAAGGAAAAAAGATGGAGTTGAATTCTGGGTAGTCAAATAACCAGAGAAAATAGCGTCATCTGCACATTCAATGGTACTTACTAGTAAACTCGATTCCACATAACGGTTTCAAATGGTGTATCGATAAGATTTTTTCTATGATAAAAGTCACTCTAAAAACCAATCGAATGAAATACACACAGTATACTCTCTACACTGATTAAAAAATTCGATCTAATGGTCTACAATGAAAGTGATTTCCATTCAAAGTTATCTCTTCGTTTTCATGTGAAGCACATCGGACAATCGTTCTGATATTGAAGAAGGAAAGTTCAGAGAACATTGCTTTAGATGTTAACCATGGGAATAGCACAGATTCATGATGAGTAGTGAAGTTGGACAAAAACCCATGGAAAGAAGAGAAATGAATAGGCAACGTGTAACTAGAGAAAAGAATGTGGTCAAAGTAGGGTCATTCAAAAGTGACATTTACTGTATAAATGACGGATTCAAAGCCAAGAAACTTACATTTTTGAATATTCTGCGAAAATTTCACACTGATTGATTTGAAATAATTTAACACCGCTAACAAAAAACTAACTCTTTGACTCATTCAATTCCATTCAATCAAATTCAATGCATATTTACCTCTATATTTTTTTATTCATAAATCACATGTTTCTAAGCATGATATAAATGATTAAACAATTTTAACTTTCAAGTTTTCCCGCAATGTACTTAGTTGCTACTGTTATATACAATCGAAATTATACGAGTTGAATTTTAACGACAAATTAGTTTGCATGCCCAGAACTAGAAGAGACAAATTTCAGGCAGAAATGAGTCTAGCCTGGAGGGCCCACGACGCGGCTGGGAGACCCAGGGTGGTTTAGGGAACGAGCAGCCGAATGCGAGCGAGAAGGAGAGAGGGGTGGAACCGGCGCATTCGGGGCGGGCGGCCCCCCGAGGGGGATTGTGGGGCGGGGGGCGACTGAGATTGTGGCGCCCCGGGCCGACCTTATTGCCCCACATGCCTCGGTCAAATCTCGCGGACCGTGCCCTCTCCCGCGAAGACGGCGTCATAAAAAAGGGGGGATGGGCCAGCATAAAAAGAGTATGTATATGTATGCGGGGGGGAATATTTTATGAAAAAACCGCACCCACCCTCTCCTCCCGACGAAGCGGCGGGGTCCTAAGCGATCTCACGAGGGGGTGGCATTGTGGGGGAGGGTGACTGAGCACTGCACCACGGCTGGGAAATTCGAGGTAGCGAGGAAGATGGAGCGGGAGATGGTGTGTGTGGGTGCGCGAAAAAATGCACGCTTTTCTTTTTTTTCTCTCTCTCCAGGCGAAAAAGTGAGTTGCGGCTTTGTTCGGCGAGGAGGGGCGGGACTTTTCGGAGAGACTCGGGAGGATTGAAAGGCGGAGGAGGAGCCATCCGGGGAAGAACGGTGACTACGGGGAACCCTAGCCAGGGGCTGGAGAGTGAAAAGATGGATTGATAGCTGCCCCTGAATACAGATGAATAGAAGAACCCTATCCGCATTCTCCGAAATGCTGTCGACGCAGGGGCGCGTAGTCGGGTGAATCGAGTCGAGAAAAAAGGGCCACATACCGAAAACATCAACGTTCAAATGTTTTCGCAGGGTATTTGGGCCCCCAATCCAGGTTCTCTCCTTCTCCGGTCGTTTGATCATAATTTTCGTGCTATGGGGCACCAGATGGGATAGGGTTGATACTAGCTTCCCAACCCGGAAGCCCGGGTTCCTATCCTGGCTGAGGCAAGAATTTTTATTGTCATGCGGTCCCCACTTGAGTACTCTATGGTGAGCACTTCAAGTGCCGTACTCCGTCCGTCAGATGGGACGTTAAACCATGAACCCAAAGTTTCGCCTGAAGAAATTTCCTCGCTCAGAACTTACCATTGAATCGGTTTTTTTAAAGAGGAGATTTAACTCCTTTGATTCTCTGGAACGAAAATTGGTAAACTCATGAGACGAAAGGACAAAAACTCCCTCAATAACATTTATAAATTATCAAAGTGACCGAGATGTACATATTATGTTATTAGGAAAATTTAAATATATATATTGTGACGATCTGCTCGTGTGAGCTTGATCACGGCGTCTTCGCGCGATCGTATGGATCCGCGCGACAAACGGAGAGAGAGACGGCCCGCACGTGATTCAAATTACCGCCCACCATTTTTTCGATCCTCCATTATTTGTAATGTTAGTTGTAGCGCCGGTCGCAATGACCGAGGATATATAAAGGGGTTCCCCAGTGAGCTCGCCCCAGACCCAGACCTCAAACCTCTGACTCCAGAGTGAAAGACGGCAGACGGAGAGAGACGACTCAAAGGAAGGAGAGCGAAGCGACGCAAGCGGACGAAGAGAACGGAGAAGCGAGGAGGACAGATTGAAAGCAGCCATAAGGCGTGGAGCTGGAGAGGCAGACCTGCGAAGGAGTCATTGCTTGAGAGGACACATCTCGTGCAAGCGGACGACATCGCAGCCAGGCGACAATTTCCCTGTTGGCTCTAAGGCGGACGTAGAAGGTTGGACCGAGGACCGGTGCCAACGATTTCTCACCCCAGGGCCGGGAAACCCACGCGTCTCCGGGCATGCTCCAGACACCTTACAAGGCATAGTACTTTCCTATCAAACCTCCCCGAACCGATCGGCCAACGGTCGAGCGAACTCCGATCCCGTCTTCGACGCCCAGTGAATCGGGGCGAAAGCCGTCGCTACCAAACTCCTGAGTCAACTCCACCGTCCTGCGCAAGTGAACTCACATTCTCTAAGAGGGGCGCACGTCATTTGATAATCAGTCCCAAGCAGACTGAATCTGTATCACTCTCCTCCCGTCCTAGTGGTCCTCAACCATATTACAAACGAAAGGACGAGGAGCTTGTAAATATTGTATAAAGGGTTTCATGTCATTTCATTTCATTTTTCAAAGGGTTTCACTGTTCATTTTTTGTATCATTCATTAGTTCTTAGTTAGGTTAGCTATCATTTGGGTATATTTCATTAATGTTTCACGTATCACCAACTCATTCATCCCTCATTATAGTGTAGGAGTGTAATTTTCCTATGTGTCTAGCAATAAATCGGTGTTTTTCCTGTGAACGCGAGTTGTCTTTTACTCCCGAACGCGGTGATCCGCGTCCATTCGATTTTCAGGTCCGATCATCGCCGATCTCGGAGGGTAATGCTGCAGTTCCGCGAAGGCCTCACCCTAAGATATTTTTCTCGTTGATCTCTGCTTGCTGATCAGCTTGACCCCGGTTTTGAGTGGCACCCCTTGTCGCTTCTCATTAGGAGCGAAGCTTTCTTTTCCTTTCTCCGGAGTGGCGTTGGCGCGTTCTCATTCGTGGCTGACGGAGGGAACGGGAAAGAGGGGGGGGGGGAAATTGCCCGACCGCAGGATCCGTACGGAGACAAACCCCGGCTGAGAAGAGGTCGAACAGTCCAGCCACGTGTCCCGTCACAATATAATTATATCCATATTATTCAGTGATTTTTTTAAATTTTAATAGCATGCAAGTTGACTTAAGAAAATGATACTACGATAGTTACAATCATTGATGGCATTATATGTTTTCATCAATAAAACTGCGATAGTTTTATCGTTTTTTCTACAGAGCCACATATATATACCAAAGGGCTGCGAGTCGTTCACGAGCCGAGTTTTCTGTCCACTACTACATAACTGTAATAATTCATTCTTTCTCAAACTACGGTTAACAATGAAATCGCAGTACCAGACAAAATTTCAGTACACCTTTTATACACATTTTCTTTTTTCCAATGGCTCATTCCCCCCCTATACCCAGCTCCCCAGCTACATTCAAAACCACTGATACATACATCGAACGGCAGCAGTTTATGCTGTAAGAATATTTTGAGACGGATATTTTTATCGCTCTTGACTTACACTTTTTTTAAGTTGAACTTAATTTTCTCGGAGACTGCACTCAAATAATTTCGGTAACTCATCCTAATGACCGCCTCACATAATAAAAGTAGTTATTATGAGTGTGACCTTTAGGTGAAACCATTTTCGTCAATTAGGATGAGTGGATGTCAGTGTTTATTTAGGATTCATAGACCTTAATTTTGTAGATGCAGGAGTCTAGCCACCTCGCCAACCTGATAGTGCATATTTGTATGGAACAGAACCAAGTACAGCCATCCAAGAACATATATATGGTAGAGCCACTCCACACAATAACATGACTGCACTGGAACTAGAATGCCTGTGCAGGTATTTTCCCGGTGTAACATACAGGCATGCGTAAAAAATTCTTCAGTTTACTGCGTTCCTTGAGAGTTTAAGTCATAACAGTGTCTGAGAGAGAGATGGTTCTTAAGGCCGTTTACACGGTGAATGATCATGCGAATGAAATCAATCGAAATGCGTTGTGTAATACGGAAATCTCCTCGCCTGAAATTCATTCGCATGATCATGCGATCAAAATATGAACATGTTCTAATTTTGACCGCATGATTCCTTGTATAATCACGTGATACGAGCGCACGACGTCCGTCTTTGTTTTATGAGCAGGAGGGAGAAGAGGATTCAAATTATACAAGTGCAGGACGAAATGCAATTACAACTGGTTTTCGGAGCTTTTCGTACTTATAAAATTAACTGGCGTGCCCATGGAGTATATATAATCTAATGTAATTCTTGTAGGTAATTATTATAGGCATTTACACGGTGAAGTTCTTAATTAATCACGTTTTTGGCGAAGGTTGAGTTGAAAATAATATATTATGCAGGTATTCTAAGATTTTGATAATTCTTGTGACAAGCAGGTATAGAGTAATAAAGTATTAGGACAGAATATGAAAATTATAGCTGAAAACAATATATTGAAATATCTCCATCGGCACTTTTCTGTTGTCTCTCATGCCATTCATGAGGATGTCACCTTTTTTTGTTGTCACAGCTACCACGAACTGGGATAAATTAGAACAAATAGCACGTATCTAACCTTTAAATAGTACACTATCTATTCCGATAGATACTCCCACACACTTCATGCATAATTAAACTTATTTTACCCTCATGAATTCTGGCCGAGAAATCAGGGAACGTTATAACAGTATTCGTTCATCATATAATTCGTCCGTCGCTAAAAAATCTTAGCGTGACAGCCAGTCGGAAACGAATTGCAAAATGTCAATATAATTATAAACATGTATATCTAAGGTTGAATAAGGATCTCTTGTCACAGTAATTGCTTCTCTCATCATAGGGTTCTGATCTTTCATAGCCATGTCTGGTGACATTTAATATGGTATGAAACTGCTCCAGCGTCTTTCTTAATAAATTACGATAGGCCTCACAGTCCTATAGAAACAGTTCATTTTGAACCAGGCCTAGCATACCTTAACCTCAATTTCTCCTCTCACCTTCTAGCTTTCTCTGGCAAAATTGTGGCCGCCACATTTGTAATGGGAACTTGTAGCAGTAGATGTGAAAATTAAACCATACCGGTTTATCATTTAGAGCTCTACTTTACTTCAGATCAACTTACACCTCAGTATCTAGAAAGCTTCGTTTAATGAATATTATAATTACTAAATATACACCATACTTTATTTAATCTATCACGTATATCTTGCCACGCAGACGACGTAAACAAACCATTCCGACCAATTTCGAACATCGATAGATGTTCGAAATTGGCAGGTGTAGATGTTCGAAACAGCTGCGTAGGTCGAAAATCTCCCGTGAATCGATAAATACTATCGATAGGCATACCACTGCGCGTCCTTTTTGCACATAACATTCAAAGACTTAATTCGCATGATCAATAACCGTGTAAAACGGCCTTTATGACTTGTCATAAAAATCATATGCATCAAATTCATGAGATTTTTATACACCATGTTCAAGGGAAACTCAAAGGAACATATGTTATCGTAAATAGCAGTTAGTGACCAAAGAATAAGATGTTGAATTCCGTCTAAGCATTATTGTGAGTGGTGAGAAGCGAGTGTAATACCAGTTTTTTAGTGCACAGAAACTTTCTTAGCATATACGGTATAGGAAACGTGAATGATGGTAGACACACCCAGAAATATAGATTGTTATCAACTCCACTTGATTCCGTGTGATGTGGTGAAGTCTGACTGAAATACGAGACGCATGCCTGAAGATGAGATAGATCAACCAAATGGAAAATGAAGAAACCCTAGAAAGAGAGTAAGGAAAGAGAATCCTTCTAAAACCTTCGAAAAGAATTTAATCGGCCATATCATGAGTCATAATGGCCTCACGTAAGTAATTGTGGAGGCGATTGTGAATGTAATGGAATGACTCCAATGAGATGCATAGAGCCAGAAGTGACGCATGTCAAAAAGAAGAATGCTATGAAGATGTTATCCGATGAAAGAATCAAGTCGAGAGCTCTGACAAACGAATCTCAGGAATAATGGTAAGTTATGTAATTCATTGGAACATGCAAATAATTTGTTCATTCCAAGTAAAAAATGAAGCGGACTTTTTCTCATTTATATCACAGCGTCTAGTTAGAATTTTTTTTAAATCTTCATTTCATGTTATTGAAATGCGTAACTTTTGTCCCACAGGTTAGTTTTCTTTTACTACCTAACGAACAGCGTTAGAACGCTTGAATTGAATTGCAGTACCTCATCATATCCTCGTATCGTAAAATACTACGAAGTTTTACTGCAATTAAAGTTTTATCCTATGGTTGGATATAGATACAAAAAGTATGTTAATTTGAATGCAAAGTTCTACTCTGTTCGCAAAAATGGAATAAAGATAGCCGAGTCTAGTGCCTGAATTCCAGGCAACACCGGCCATTGTACAAGCGCGGTCAATCATTTTTAAATTATCTTCCAACCTTCGCGCCAGGAATGCCGTCTGGACCTCGTCTGAATATTTTTCCGGGGTTGCGAATGAATGCGCGATGATTCGAGGGAATGTAATCTCCCGGGAACCCTTTTTCTTTTTCCATCTCGCCGCTCCTGAGATGACTCGGTCAAATCATATCGTGTTCATATTTTTTTTTCGGGCGTGAAAGTCGTCGTGGAGACGGGACAACGACGATGACCCCTCTCGGCCTGGGATGGGACACATTGTCCGGCACCATCCCTCCTCACTCGCCGCAGGAATATCAAGAGAGCCCTTCATCCACACGGCCTCTCGTCCTGACACTTCCCGCGCCCCCATTTCCTCCCATTCTGGGCTCTCACCCTCTGACATCCTACTGTCTCCCTGTTTGTCTGCGTCTCAGAATCAATTTAACGCCCTCAAATTCGTCAGCTTACTCCACCATTGAGTCTTCCTCGTATCACTCACTCCCATTCCTGTTGAGGTGTGCTTAATACTTTTTTCTTCATTTATTTTTTGATAAAAATTATTTAGTTTGTAGCAAAAATCTTTTACTCGAATAGCGGCCTAACACAGTGGTGCCAGATTTTTCGACCCTCAACCCGCCACCAGATCGCCTAAAACCCGCCCAACCCCCCTCTTTTCTCGCCGCACGCCATGATTTAAACAAAATTTAATGAATAACGACCAAGTGGTTCAATTTGATATGAAAATAAACATATAATAAGTATGGTAAAATGTTCTATTCGTATTAAATTTCTCGGACGAAATCCTCGGAAAGGAACAAATAGTAATAAGTAACATTCATGAAACACTAAGAGCAAAACTGAACAAAATATTCACAATTGCAAGAGGTCATTCATTTCATTTTTTGAAAACCAATTATTAGTGTTTTTAATGATTTCTAAACATGCGGCATGTTCATAGTTAAATAATTACGGAAGTAATAATATGGTTAATAGTTAATGTTGCAATGTTCCATTAGAAAAATATTTTTTTTTCATTGAAAATTATTAGTTTTTGTACAGAAATGAAGAGCATTCTATTAATACAAAACATATTTTATAAGTGCTTAAATTAATGCTTAAATAATTTATTTTGTCAATTCTCAACAAGTTACCAATATTGCTAACTGCTCGATCATTTTTGCGTCAGGACTCCAGTCAGTGATACTTTTCTGTTGCTTGCTCAAGCTCATTGACAGTATTAATAATCATTCCAAATAAACAGAAAATATTTTTCGAGCAATTCAAAATTTGAAATGGAGTGTGTAAAGCTTTCCTTGTAACAATCTATCTCTTGAAATGTGGTGCAACCAGTATTCTCGTAATTTTTACTTTCTCCTTTTCCTTCTTTATATAATGTATGAAATACTAGTAGAACTCGTTAACACTTATTTATTTCTGATTTATTGATTGATCTCTGCAACTCCATCTTACCAACTAGCGATACTTTTCTTGGAATTATGTTGACCGTGGGGCCGATTGCACTCAGACCACCACCCAATCAGTTAAGTAATAACAGCCTGCGTGCTTGCTCTTCAAGATGACTTCTACATCTACATAATACCCTGCGAGTCACCTCAAGGGTGTTTCGCCGGAGGAAACGGTCGTACCATTTTAAACGATTGAACACTGTAAAAAGTAGATCTGATTTTAAGGTACAAAAGCGATCTGAATTTCAGATGCAACAATTTTAAGACAGGGTATGTTGAATTTCAGCAGTATTATCTTGTCTAAAAATAAGGCAGGTGAACGACTGAAAATCAGACCATCCAGAATCCTGCTCCCTCTGCTTCCTGCTTAACTGCTCCTGCACCAACCATCCATGTTCCTGCCTCTTCCGCACCTTGCATCCGTGTTCCTGCCTTACAACCAGACAGCGCTTAAATTCAGATCGCACTGAAAATCAGATCAACTTTTTACAGTGAACTATTGTTTATTCTAACGTTTTGGTGGGTTCTACGGTATCTACGGTATAAAATAGGTTAGTTAATGATATATTTAGAAACCCGCCCAACATCCGGGGAGAATGGCCCGACCATCCCAAGTTGGCGGGAACCCGCCAAATGAAATTTTTACCCGCCAGCAGAGCTCCTCAACCCGCCCAATCTGGCATCACTGGCCTAGCATCACACGACCCTGGGGTTGTTTGCAGGGTATTTTGGCAGAGTAACTTATGATTGCTTTACCTACTCTAACCGTTGGGCACGATAGAGAACTTTATGGGCAGAGGGAATACTTGAGAAATGTTCATGATGTATCCTTTGTAATACTTGAGTTTGTTCTGTGTAAAAGTCCTTAATAGTACTAGAATTAGATTTCAAGTTGATCTTGCTCTTGTGGATCCACTAGTAATAAACTAACTTAATTTAAAACAAACACAACACCCAAGGTAGGACCCACATCCATATTCAAGAGCGCGTAGTGAAATATTTCAGTGTCATAGATTTTCCTGCGCTAAAACAACCCCTTTGTAAGTGTTGTCAGGAGATCATTTTTAGCATTTCATCCGTTGGATGAAACGTTGAACTGTGAATCAATTTATGCCTTTATAAAACTGTAGGTTGAAGCCGACGTAAGCTATTTTTTAGTTTCCACGATTTAATTACCAATGTCATTAGATTATAAAGGAGAACCGATAAATTTCCTGGGAGTAAATGATTTAATTTCCCTTTTTCAAATTTAAATTAAAAATACAGTTGAACTAAGAACAAACATTTAGTGCCAACAGCAATAATTACACTCAATACTTAAAGCATTTGAAATGGAAGTAGGTTAAAATTGGCTCCTATTACAGGGGCTAAATATCATCATTTCACTTAAACTAAAACCTTAGATGCGCTAGCAACCTTAGACTTGCATACAACTCTGAGACGACAGGGCTTTCTCATAACTTTTCTGATATGACTATCAAATCCAGAAGATTTCTTGGTGACCACCGCAAAACATTCAGGTTTAATGTAACACCCATCACAAGCAAAACAAGTTATCATAGGACTGTGAAACCATGCATAACATTGATGAAATCGTCAATAGATGCTCAGAGATAGTGAGAGAGTTAACCATACTAGGTAGTCACAAATTTAATCTAGTTATTAAAATCACAGTTTTTGATCATCCTACGAGATTCTCACAGGGGATTTAGTTCGACGGTTTTGGTTTCGGCGAGAAAAAACCATGCTAGCAAAGCCACGCGTGCAACAGATTGGATGAACTCAATAGCAGCTATAAACACGACGTCCTGTTGAGTTGTTACATGATGGACATTACAAGGCAGGAAAGCTACGTATCACACAATCAAAAACTCTTACAGAATTTTCAAAACTACTATCGGAGGGATTAGGATTGAATTCTCAGGAGGTTTGAATACCAAGCTCAAAGTGATAGTCAATGAATGAAAGAAAATTGCGCTGCTTGAAACTACGATACCATTAAGGGAAGTTGATCGGTGCGATTGATGTGGTGGCTAAAGCACCGGTTTTTCGTCCCAAGTCCACAGGTTTGAATCTGAGTAGATGGTTTTCAGAATTCATAGCTCCTTCTTGTTCGCACTTCAGAGAACGAAATGGTCATTTTATACTGTATTACGTTCGAACACCAGATTTTAAAATATTCCAACACTCCACCGTAAATGAACAAACCCATATCTACACGGTGCACTGTAAACCACCCCAAGGGTGTGTGGAGGGGATTATATCCACGCCAGCGATACTTAGCCAGCGAACGCAAGAACATACTCCTAGTAACAATACGTAAGCAATCACGTCACAGATCTTAACCTAATTCCTGTGTTTGCGTAGTTTCTATGGGAAGAAGTGCTAAAAAATATTAACATAGGCCATCCATGGATATGGTTATATATTCTATATTCATATGCCAATGTAAGCTCCTCTAAAATGCTGCACTTCATTAACAATTCTCCCTTCGGCTTATAATATCTTTCATCTTTTTTCATTCCATCCAAAATCAACATTTTAGGTTCGGTTTACTTGGTGCCTAGAGGTCCAGTCTCTCCCTAATGGGGCCACTGTTTTAGTCCCATAACTCAGATGGGTTTTCCAGTGTCTTCTGATTGCAGTGTCTGCTATTTTCTACTGCCGGCCCCGGTAGTGACGGCGTAAATTTCAAGCCCGCCTAGGTTTGCGGGCTTGAATCCTGCCCGAGGATAATTTTTCACTTCCCGGAGCATGGACGTTTGTGTCTGTATGGTTGTTATCAGTTGAAGTACCCGATAAAAGAAGCAAGTGTTTTTTTCGGGTCAATTAAAAATACATTAAATTAAATAGGTAAGAGTATTTCCAATACAGGTCCGCCCGTCTATGAGGACGATTGGCACGTTTTGTTAGCTACCAGATTCGCTAAGTTTATTCTCACCAATTGATGATGGCATGAAAAGGTTAAACCTTAAGATGTGTAGTTAATGCTTAAATTTAAAACATACTTATTATGCAATGGTATATTTATAAGCCCAATGTATTTAGTGGCGATTCATGCATTCTCCAGTTGGCTCGCGTGACTCATCGTAGTTTACATCCCCCCTGCCACACACCCTCGCGGTGACTCGCAGGGTATTACGTAGACATGATATGTAATGGATGTATGGTGTGAATTCACCCCCTGCCACACACATTTATGGTGGCTTGCGCGGTATTAGGTAGATGTAGATGTAGTTATAGGCTCAGATATAAAGTGAAAGGTAGACGAGTGACAAGAGAAAAGAAACAGGACGCAGTCTCTTAGAGCTAAAGCTTGAACGTTCCAGTATCTGACTTGTGTGATCGCCTGGTGGTGGCGTTAGTAGAAATGCCCAGAGAGACTCCTCAAGGTTTCCAAATAATAGCTATATAGTGTACACCTAGGAGTAGTGTTGAGAATGCCATCTAGAGGACTCTGTTCCATGCATTTTCCTTTTCAAATTGTAAAGCAAGATTTCGCGGATTCTCTCAGATAGCAGGTTACTTTTGACTTAATCTCCTAAATAAATTCCAAGATAATATTTTCAGTGATGACGTTAAAAATATTTTGCAAACCCCAACTTGCAATGGTAGACTGGACCATAATTACAAAATTAGAGAAATTGATTGCCGAACTGACAGATTCAAAATTCCTTTTTTCCTCGTGCAATTAGAGATATGAATAACGGTAAATATATCCAATACGAGTGCAGCAATGGTTAGCATAGGTAGTTGCATGTTGGTATAAGGACTTTAAGGTAACCCAACTAAGAGTACACTCTTGCATGCGTAGTTTGCTATTTTTATCTTTTTAAATATTGCAGTCTAGACTGATATATTAATACTAATCCTTTTAAATAAATGATATGTAGTGCATGTTTGGTGAGAATTCACCCCCTGCCACACATCTTTGAGGTGGCTTGCAGAGTATTATGTAGACGTGTAGATGTAAGCGAAGTACGCATGCGCCGTCCGAACCTCCAGCGCTCAGAAGATCGCAATCCCCGGAAGGAATTGTCACGTCCATTGCTCTGGAGACGGGACCCAGGCGATGAATTACTAATGGCTTTTTGAAAGTGGGAGGACGAGAGCGCTTTCTTCCTCAAGAAAGAAACTCTGCTTCTCTCTTCCATCTCCTTCACCACCCCCAAATCCGTGACAGTAAGAAAGCAAGGAAGAATGGTAGACATATACGATTATACTCGGCGTCAACGGCTTTTGCCCGCAGACTTTCAAAGGTGTGTGAGTAGAAACGGGGAAATGTTCCTGCAAGCTACGTCGTTGCGAGATAGACGAACTCATTAAATTGTAATAAGCAGCGGTAGCTAAAACAAATGTTTATGCTTATATGAATTAATTGCAAATTGACTCGTACCCATATTAATAACTCCTCTTGCACTGCAGCAACAACTATCCAATTAAATTGGTACCTATTGTATATGATTATAATTTGCCATAGCAGTACGAATAAATATTTATACTTGAGTCAATATTCTTAATTTATGACTACAAAGCTTTGCTGATAATTTGGCATAAATTATATACAACTCGGGCAACCTCTTTCACCCACCAGTTATATCAGTAGATTAAAACTTGGAAGGTTGCTTTCCATATTATTAACAATAAAAATGATAAGTGATTTGAAATATTAATAAATAAAAAGTATTCTGATTAAAATTAATTAATATATGTGATTTTGAAATATTAATTAGATTATTTTTTCAGTCAGATTATTAATATGTACTTCCCAACGTGTTCCAATACAAATTAAATTATAAATGAAAGAGGAAAAATCATAAATGATAACTGTCTTCCTGACATTTGCCATATACGCCCGCCCAGTTGTAATTCCCAGAATTGTTTGCGAGATCTGTCTCTCCTGGATATTAGATTCCATTAGGGATTAGATCAGATTTAGATAGTTCATCATCATTTGTATGATAGTAGCCACTAACATTAAAAATTACTTTTCCTTCAGCGAAGTTCACTGCGTGGATATTATCTGATCACATATGTTTTGAATCAAAGGAAAGATGGAATCGTTTAGATAAAGAAACATCTCTACTTCTAGAAAAAAACGAAATAACAGAAGAAAATGTCATGGCCAAAAGACAGACACGCGGAATAACAATGGAAAGTAAAATGCCGCTGAAACTTTAACAGCTACCATATAAGACTTATAGAATCAACTTAACTTATAGAATCAAATTAACTTATCAACTAATCAAATTTAATTTATTAACTAATCAAGTTAACTTATAGAATCAACTTCTGTTTTCCATAAAGAAGTTTAGGGGAACAGAACATATATTTTAATCAGAACTAATACATTTAGTGAGAGTACATATCTATAAAGAGTGTAATAGAGTATGACAAATGATTATTACAACCTGAGTATCAAAAATCACGCGTCAGAAAACCTTCTATGAGATTTAATATTAGCCACAGCGTAAGTAATCAGACGACGACAATCGATTCTAAGTTCACCATAGGGTATGTGATGCATTTTATCAGCCTTTTTGACCTCACCTTATATGGTTGATTGGCAAGTAAATTTTGAGTTGACAACCCAGCTATATGCTAACATTCTTCTTCCGAGGGTGCTTTGCCAACACGGTTAGATTATCACATCTTCCTCATGAACAATTCAATGTTCTGTCATTTGTATTCAACCCTCTCCATTCTTCCAGCATGATACCGAAGAATATAGCTCATTTCATGTTTGTAATATGCTATCCGCACATTTTTAAAGCCAATCCATTTTGTACCCTAACACACCATTATCCCTGCTAAAAAAATCACAGGTGCTCCAAAACGTCTGGCAAACTAACTTAGGTATTCACAAAATTAACTCCCAATTATGAATAGAAGGAGGAAGATACTTGAATGAATCCATTACGTGAAACATCTATCATCATACAAAATAATGACAAATTATCAGAAAACGAATGAAATATTGTAAAATGATATACGCATCTTTAAAAACAATTCATACAATACCCTGTCTGCCAATACCAACCGCTCAACATGGAAGGATCAAGTTATACAATTAACTAATGCCATAAGGTAAAGATGACTTTTTGTAATTGGCAATTGTTGACTGCAAGTCATTGATAAACGTCACACTTCTCCAACGGGATTGTCCGTACCATATTTGATGTGATCTCTGAAGAACTGGTTTACCATTCTCATTGAACGGGTTGAAATCTTGCAGTAAAAGAAAACACCAAAACAATCCCGGTCCTCCCGTGTTAACGTGTGTAAAAACTTTCAGAATAATTTCACGCCGGTCGGAGAGGACGCGTAAAGCTAAGAGTTGGTATGTTTGCAATATGAGGCTGAAATAAGTGCATTGTTTCTCCACACTCTTAATAAGAGTCAGCCTTATAAAGCGCCATAGCAATTTTGCCATCATACAAAGTTTCAACATTGTAAAAAGTCTAAACATAAATTCCTACCCAACATAGATGCTAACTTTAAAGTGTCACGTTGAAATTAAACTTGGCTGACTATTTCTACCTTTCATAATGTTAACTCCTAATAATCCTACTGAAATAGATTGCCACGTAGAATTAATAGGAATCCACATCTATGTTCTGTGCTAGTCATCTTGAGGATGCCTGGCAGATATTCAGGGAACACAATACACCGGTATTCTACGGTTATTGGTCCATGTAGACACGCAATAGCCAAAATATCCACATTACTTTTCCTAATCATATCCATGATACATGGTTCAATATGTACGAACCTTTAAATGTGTAATGTATGTTACAATGAGATGCTAATATTTTTTCATCAACAATAATTCCGATTGGCGTATTCTAGGGAAGCTATAGTGGCGAAATGTGAGAAGGAAGTACGAATTTGCACACATTGATTGCGAGTCTGTTTCCCCAATATTATCTTAGTGATTCATACTTCCTATAAAAGGCGGGGTTTTCATTATTTCCTTAATGTTCTTGAAATAATATTTACAATCCTCGTGGCCAATGTGAATGCCCAATAAGTAACGAGAGACTAGCCAACTACTGTAGAGTACTGGGTGTCAAAATTTGAGGGTGGCATTAAAGGAAAATAATTACTACTCTTGGCTTGTCCATCAACATCGTTAGGTGATCAGCCAACGTGCAATGGCAGTAACAAGATGATTTCTCGACATTTCAACTAAATTCCACTCGCAATAATGAATCAATAACAGGGCTTTTACCTCGAGTAAAAGGAATATCTTGGCTTGAGAGAGGAATGCGGACGAAATGCGAGTCGCGGAAGCAGAAAATAAATTTTGGACGACTGAGCGAAAGGATGGCGTAGCGTCGCTCGCGGATGAGATTTTAAAGATTGAACTGCGAGCAGAAGACGAGAGAGTGAGAGGGGGAAGGGTGTGATATTATGATGCGGTCGGGAAAGGTAGGGAGAGAGAGAGAGAAAGTCGAAGGCGAGAAGATTAAAGAGAGGGAGAGAGTGGTGGGATAATGACAGGGGATAAGATTGAAACGCATTACCGCGGAGACGCATGAGCGAGAGAAAGGAACGGGGTTGGAAGGAATGGATGACGGTGGTGAAGGAAGAGGGGTGGAGAGGGGGAGAGACTTTGAAGCCAACGAACCTTATTTAAGGGAAGCCGAAAATCCACACCGTTGGCGATGAAATTCGAGGCGTATAAAGCGCACTGATTGCTCTCGCTTAGCGTGATCGAACGAAAATCTGTCGGTCTAATCAGGGAAAGGAGCATTTATCCAAGGTTTTGGGCGCGAGAGTGCACGTCTCCCCTTTGGAAACAAACCCGACGTGGATTCGTTAGCTGTCGCACGCATTTAGTGTAAAATCATGAATACGTGCTCGTCAATTCGTGTTCCTGAGTGTTTCGCCGGCAAAAGGGTTCGTCAATGAATTTAAAACGTAAAATCCGCAGGAAATTACGCGAGGCTGTGTTTTAGCGCGGTTTAAAGAATTTATTCGACATCAAACATCCTTAATCGTTAATGTTGGAAACAGGACGGTTGATTTTCACTCTGTCCATTATTTCCTGAAATGAGTACCGAACGTTCCAAAAAGACAAGCCAGATGTAGTCCATCTCATTCCTAACTCGTTCCATAATCATGTTCTTTCACGGAAATATGCATCCTTAAAATCAGTACCTAGTGTTATTTACCTTCTTGAATCATCATTTATACCGTCATGGAACACTCTATGCCATTTTATATCTCACTTTTGCATGACATATCATTCACCTCACCGCCTGAAAAAGGTTCTTAACTGGGAATCAACGTGAGAGGTTAGCACCTAGATCCGCCTAATACCCTGCAAACCACAGCGAGAGTGCGTGGCAGAGGATGAAAGACAGCTTCACTAATTACATGTAGATACTTCACCATTGTTGTGCCCCAAAGACTCACTATTGACCTATCATTAGTCCCATTTTAAGCCACAAATTTCAGAGCTATTTCTCTTCTACACGATACTTAATCATCCAATCCACTCCTACTGTCTAGACTCAAAAACAAAACCACGAAACTTGCCCTGCATTCAAATATCACCGACTATATGATGGTGATTCGTTCAGATACACTTAAGAGCTACCCATATGAGAAATATTTCATTTGTAACCCCCACTGGAGATATTTCTTTCTTTTTTCACCACGTGAGAGGTTTCTGAACGGAAAGTAACCTGTTATTTAGGCACCACTCTGCTTTCTGACTGATTGATGCATCTTTCTCACTAAGCTACGCCAGGAAGGGATACAGTAAATAAGGAAATAGAATTACGAATTTCTATAGTTACTGATTAATAAAAAATATTTTTCCGTATCGTTATTACAAAAAAGGCTCATTTTGCCACTTTACCACCACTTACACTCCTTTCTGGTTTCCTTCATTTTATCGATGCGTAAACATCAACTTAATATTTGCACAATTAATGTTTTACTGCACGTTTTGCAATTCTAGGTGCCAGTTACTATGTATTTTATTTTAAAGTCAGTTGAAAATTAAATAGTTTGCATTCTTTTTTTGATAAGATGCTCTAACAATTTGTCTTCTGTGAACTGCAAGTATTATTCCTGAGCAGAATTAAACTCTGTTGCCAAGGAGTTACTCTCATACTATACCTTAACCTATCAGTAAATCCAAAACCTTAGGTTCACAGAACTGAGAGGTATATCTTTGATTTTGTTCTCTCTTGTTTTGGTGACCAGGCATAATATGCATTCTGAGGTTGAAACCGAGTTTTTTTTATCAATTCAACCAAATACTTTGAAACATGGTGGAATAGCACTTCTTGTGCATTACTCAGTAGGTCTGATAACGACGCCTCATGCGTTTAAACACGTGTTGTGCGTAGTGGTGGGTATATTAAAATAAGTGGACGGTACATCTTGTGTATTCTTATTATTTTTCGGTATTTTATGACGATTACTCGCGTAATTTTCGCTGTTTCTAAACTTTCTCATTCATTCATAGAAAGTCATTGATTTTTTATCAACGGTCATCATTATATAACATGCTTTCATCGGAGCGTTATAATGCATTGAGAATATGAAAGTGTGTAATTTAAATACATGTAAATACTCATCTAACAGGCACTGTCGAAATAGTCTCAGTCATAATATGACCTTGGAATAAATTTCTTACATAGAGGCGCTAGCATACTTCATCCATCACACTTTTCTGGACTTTTGTTATCTTTTCCAATGTTCATCTATCGCTGTCTACGAGCAAGCTTGCACCTATTCCTCATGATGTACCTTACTGCGATTATTTCCACTTTGAACACATTCATGACCATAATTTCCTACTTTCTTTCCTTTCTCTCGGCCATAAATTCCACTTCCATTCATCTCTTTGTTGGTTCTGTAGTCATACATTTTTCCAACGTACAAACACTGATACAACCTCTGCACAGGAAAAGGTATCGTATTGGAGGAAAAAAGGTAGAAAAATGGTAAGGATTCGAAATCCATATTTGAACCGTTGTTCTAATTTCTTCCTTTAAAGCTTTTCTAAATTAAATAATATCAAAACTACCTCGCCTTAGCAAGTTGTTAGTAATTTTGGCTTACGCTCCTATGCCTGTAATTTATATCAATTAGCAGCTAACTGAAACAAAAAATGAAGTGGAGGCTTTGTATAAATCAGACGAGAGATAAATCACGAGTGAATAGGAAAAACTGGCAAAGCAAACAGAATAATTGAATCCCGAGTAAAAACTGGAATAAATATCAATATTTTTGGGAATTAAATGATTTTTAATTTTGTCGAAAATAAAAGATTGGGATATTGAAGTGCTCACAATATCCACCGAAATTATTTACTACCTTCCCGTTCTAAAGATATACAGTAAGTTCTGTTATTTTTCATCAACGGACTTCTTACATCATTCATTAAATTCCAGAAATATTATAAGCAGAGCCAAGTTCAGGAAAATTATCGTTGTAATTTTTGTTTTTTTTCCACTGAATGAGGTAATTAGATAGAGCAATGGCCATGTGTTACCCTCAGACTAAAAGGGCCAAAGCGCGAATGTTAACACCTGAAATGCGACCGTCAACTGAAATCCAAACGTTCCTTTTTTATGAACAATGTCACATCCAGACGAAAATCAGCAGGATAAGGCCAGAGGATAAACTCCATGATCAAAATGAACTCATTAACCCTTAATGAGCAAAAACCATTCCTTTATGCAGCGAACATTTTATTAAAAACACCTCTGACTGATCAACAGGCGAATAGAATCAGGGATAGGGAAACAGAGGCTCCCGAGCCCTATGAGGCGACCCTATGAGTAAGAGCGTACGCTAGTTGATCCGGAGTAAAATTGTAAAATAAAATAAAACTGCCATATTATAATTTCAAAAGCAAATATTGGCATTGGTAAATTAAATTAATACCTACATTCATTTATGGACACCAGCGTTAATTCAGTTTAGTTCATTGGGGTAAGCAACTGGCCGCTGAGGAAATTTGCACAATTTAAGACAGATGGGTAATTGAGTAGAGGTAAGATTTTTCAGGGAATGGTGAAAGAAATTTATGTGAAAGAAATTTATGTAAAAGCCGTTTATCACGAAAGAACTGTATTTTTTCTAAAAATCAGATAGCTTACAGCATAGGGTCCCATCCCTATTTACCAGAAGGCCAAGGAGGGGGTGGGGTCGGCCAATTGGTAAGACAGACTATAAGCAGGGAGGAGGAGTCAGACTTCCATTACGTCGGGTCATGGATGCATTAAGTCCAACTCTCAAAAATGTGAGGAGGTAATCTGTGGATTTAAGAATGCTTAATTGCATGTAAGTGAAGTTTGAGCATGACAAGAAAAGTAGTTCAGTATGCACGGAGTACTTGAGTAATAGTGTATCCAAAAGGAGTGTAGGTGACAGAGAGAAATGAGCCTGCCATAGGAAAGTGTGGAATTAATATTTTGGCAATCAACATGTCCAGAACGTGGGGTATGTCTGTTTTTAGGAGGCGTCTTCTGCTCACATTGCTTGAGGTTATACGTTCGTATTGAAGTTCAGTATAATAACACATTAGCACAAGATTGGATGCAAGGCATAACATTTTTTAACTGACTAAAAAATTGGTGACATTTTACTGCAGTTTTGACAGTTGTCGACTCGATACTTTTTCAGTACTGGAAATAAAATCAAATTCAGGACGCTCAAAATCTTATTGTATAACACACTACATCGTATTCGATTAGTGCGTAGAATTCAATATTCGGGACTAAGAAGCTAATAAAGACTAATAAACACAAATAAGTGTTATGCGTAAATGTTTTCCTTATAGGTGTCTCATCAACTGACAATCGTTGGAGAGGAAAACATTTCAAGTAAATATTTGTTGTGTACCTAGAAAAAAATGCATTTTGTTTTTATCACGAAGCGGTGTATCTCATATCTAGTTTGGTCAGTTTCTCCAGCTGGTACAAAATGAGTTTAAACCATGAAAGCAAATCTATAATTAATCAAAGAACGCGAAAGATGAATGAAACTGTAAAAGAGCCCTGGGCAGTGGGAAGAGGGGGCCGGTATGTGGTCTCACCCTGCCCAGGTAAAATAAAACCAAAGTCAAGTCAAAGTATCCAGATCATTTATCCTTATTACCAGGAAGTTTTACTTGCCTAACAAATGTGCTACATTACTGCTCATATTATTTTTCACTCATGCTAGCTCCAAACCTAACTCACCTTCATGTTAGCACTGCTAGTTGATTACTTAATTGAAAAAGATTATTCTCCTCCTTTATTTACCTCTAAGGCTATTATTGAAGAACAAAGAACTGCCACAAACATATTCTATTTTAAGTAATGCCACACTCCTGAGTCACATGAAAATTGATTGTTTTTCAGTCACTTATCTTTCCAATGAATGCATATCCAAATACTAGTCACTAGTTCACTCCATCACCGATAGCATTATGATACTTATATCCAATCTTTCCTCCCTTGATCATCTACAATAACAACAGGCGCGGGATCCCAGATAGTTGATAGTTCCAGGGATTATTAAATTCGAGGTAAAAGCACAAGATGCATTGAAATAAGTTAAAAATGCATGTGCAAGACATGGAATTGAGGGATTAAAACAAGACTGTGAACGGAATAAAGTACAATGCCAAGGAGAAAATTCAATTAGGTGAGGAATCAGAGCAATTTTATAGTATTCAGAAGCGAAATACTGCACGTATAGAAAATTTTAAGACGTTATACGGTAGAAGAATGTGGAAAGAAGAGTGGTTACAATTCAAAGATGGCAGAATATGACGATTCTGTACTATCCAGGGCACAGATATCGAAGAATTAGTTATCCATCTAGGCGAGGATGTAAAAATAATATCCTTCATCAAGATCTAAGTTCAAAGTAGGTCTGAAAACCAGAGAAAATTGGCAAGTAACTTCAATACACAATGTTCATAAACTAGAGTTCTCTTCTAATGGATGATTAAGGGGTTCTTTCGACTTGACCCAGACGGGGATCAAGAGGGATGGAGAAAGCAGGACAACGATGGAGATAGGAAAACATTCTCCCGAGGTAGTCCCAGAAGCAAAGACGTGGAACTCGGAATGAAGGGAGGGGGATGTATATAAGCGGACATTCGCTAGGGAGACGGAAAATATCGCATACATTGAGGAATTTTCATATAAGGGTCTCATTCCATCGCTCGCGCTTCATCACTGCCAAATACACTTCTGCCGATTCATCCTCCCTGAGGAGGACTCCTCGGGAAAGAATCCGCTCACATAGTTTTTCCCCCCGTAAATATGTGGATCCCGGGTGCAATAACGGGGACATACGCTCGGAGATGTGGATTCGGTCGGGGAGAAGTGTTTGAATTAAAGGGAATGGCTGACGAGGAACCCAGAAATGGAATTCAGGGAAATGAACGCGGTCTCGCAGAGGGCGAGCCTCGCATTGTATTAAGGCTTCGTCAGGGAGGACATTGAAGGCGGCAGAAGAACTGCAGGAACTATGAACGCATGAATAACGAGGAGGTGGATTGTCTGAGAGAACCAAGTGGGGGAGAATGATACATTTTAAATAAATTTGGTATCTTTTCACGTTTTTCAGCAGATCATCGCTTCCTTATCGGAAATCCTCCCAACTATATCCTCTATGTCTTGCTCAATACCGTTTTACTGCTCCGAGAACGTTTCTTACGCATTTGGCTGTATAGCTACAGTTGACAGCACAAGGATACACAACAGCACCTACGAATGTAAATTCAATAAATATTCTATAAAAAAATTAAAAAGATATCAGCCTAAAGTTTGACTCAATCTACAGCTTACTAAATACTAATTCCGAAGGTCAGTGAATATCAAATATTGAAGTATTGAAATCATTTCGTTTTCCTATCAATCCATTTACCTACTGTTATATTTTTTCATATTTTTCTTCATCAATTGTTTCATGAAAGAAGATTATCTGAATTCTTCATTTACTCTCTTAATTCACTTTCTTAATTCTTAATTTACTCTCATTCATTAATAACGAATTGCCAATTTCCTCCTTCATCCTCTATGCTTCTTCATCAGCAAACACTGTTTCACGTCACAGGTTGCCTTCACTTTATTTCCCTTAGAAACATATTTTCTTGCCACAGACATTCAGTCACGTTCTCGTTGATATTCGTTTCTGCCCAACGACTTTTCTCAACCTTCTTCTCACCCATACCTTAATGGCCCAATCTGGGCCACCTCTCCTTAGGGTTCCCATTATGGAAATATAAAACGCAAAGTCCACAACAAATTACTAATACCCTTTTTGACGCATCTTGTTATGTACGTTAAATACCTAAAAAAAGTCAATTAATAAATATACCTTTATAAAAGAAAAATAATAGAATAGATTTGTAATATTTTTTAAGTATTTCAATTTAGCATGATTGTTTGACTTCATTCCTTTACTATTTATCTTTCTCAAGTGGGAAAAGCATAGGATTTCCTGCATGAAGGCAAATTCGGATTTAGAAAAAGCAAGCACACAAGATAAGCAATTTTTGCTTTTTGGCCACTATTAGAAAAGAGAATGGAAAAGAACAAAGTTCATTGCGATTGTGGATTTGAAGAAGAATTTTGACAAAATTGGTTGGACTGCTGAGGACTAAAAAAAATTGGAGTGTCAGTCAACGGCAAAATAATTATTCACAATTTGTTTAAAAACCAGGAGACTGTATTTAATCAGGACCCAGCAGAAGAGGCGCAAAAGAATAAAGAAAGAATGAGACAAGATTGTGCACTAACTCATGTAGTATTCATCATATACCTCGAGAAACATATCATTTAAATCAAAGTGAAGTCTGCAGGAGTAAATATTCACGGGGAGAAAATCAGCATACTGCGATTCACCGATGATATAGCGGTCATGGCAGAGGCAGAAGGAGTCTTAAAGAACGCTAAGTAAGCACGGAAAGGCTAATGGCTAGATATAACCTAACGACAAAAAAAAGAAAATTAAGGAAAGGGAATACAGTAGAAAAGAAGAGACCATGACCAACTAGGAAGACAAAATGGAGATGAACGAAAGCTATGTGGGAAGCTGAGTAATCAGGGCCTCGATCATGGATCTTCATAAGGCGTGCGCTAGCGTTATCGTTATTTTTTGATTTAACTTAGGTCAGAGAGAACGTGATCTCCGTTCTTCATTTTTCGCACAGCACTTCAACTTGCTTATCACAATCAGTGGAGCGAATTTAATCGACGGTTATTGGTAACCCTGCGCTACCCTAGGGGTAAACGTTAACGATAAAGACTGCGATAACGCGATTTATGCATCCGTGATTCCACACCAGCTATGGTCAAAGCAAGAAGGAAATAATCAATAGATTAGTCCAGGCGAAGGCGGCATTACACCAAAAAAAGGATTCACTAACGGCTGAAAATATAAATTATTAAGTCAGAAAACACTTCATTAGAACATATTTGAAGTATGTTTCTTTATAGCAGTAGGTCATAGGTGATAACAGCAGCAGATAACTTGATCTAGGCTGGAGGTGATTGATGAGGATAAATAGATCGACCAAGTGACAAACGAAAAAGCCTTAATACGAATAAAATAAAAGATAAATCTGTTCACAACTCTAAAAGGAAGATGGGACAACTTAATCAGCCATATCAAAAGACACGATAAACTTGATGAGGAAAATTGTCGAGGGAAAAGATCAAGTGAAGAATGAAAAAGGAAGACCTCGATTGAGGTACATAAAGCAAGTAGTGAAGGATGTGAACTGGAGAACTGCTACAACCTCGAATCGAGTGGAGAGCTGCGCCAAACCAATCTTAGGGGTGCTACCTCATTATGATGTTGAGGCTTGTCCCTAGTTCATGAGATATTTACGGAACTGGTTTGATCACTACGGTTTGAATGTGAAAGAGAGAAATGCTGAGAGATATGTATATATGATATTATATATGTGTATCAGCGTACAAGAAGAAGTCAAATTGCAATCCATTTAAAGCTTTGCGCGAGCTTTGGATCATTTTTCTTAGCAAATATGAATCGTTTTCCACAGAATTGATGAAGGAATGCAAAATAAAAAGAGGCTGATTCCATCAGGAATACCAAGATTAAATTTTTAGATCGCTGTATTGGTAGATACAAAATATATTTTGTACCTGAACGATCTCGTGTTTTCGTTTCTGTCTCACTCTAGTGAGATGAGTGGCGACACTCATTGCCTTAAAGAAGACGGTAATGTCAGCCGTCCAAACGCCGGCAGTCACCGAATCCCTGATCCGTTGGAGAATCCGTGAACACTTCACCAGCATATGTTGTATCTATCATTACGGCAAGTTAGCGTTAACTGGAAAAAAGACCTTATTGTAGAAAAAGCGCCTTATTTCAAAAAATTCCCCATAGTGCTTGGGCAACCCTGCAGATCGCCGAAGGAATTGGGAGGGGGGGCAGAGATGTGAGTGGCCGATCATCTTCGCGGGAGAACCTTGACAATTTGCAGTTCAATATGGAGATAAAAATTTTAAATTTTTACCCATATTTATGATGTTTATCGTACAGTGGACAAAAATACGAATAAGTAGATTTTTGAACGACCTTGTGCGGTAAATTTTAGGATTGTTGTAAAAAGTAAGAAATTTCCTATTACGAATGCACCCTTACTATGCGAGCCACTGTTATCTACACATCTAAGATTGTCGGCACCTAAATATTGCGCGGACATAAAGGCCTCGAAAAACCCAATATGCACTACCCTCCATTTTGGTAGTTGGGTTAGCTAAAAAACGAATTTGTCGTCCGTATATTTACCGGATGTATCTTCCTACGATATATCTTTAGCGATTGTTACATCTAAGTACCTTACAGTATACCGATAATAATAATATTTTTTTCCTGGTTATTATCTTTCTGAGATAATTTCCTTAATTTTTTTTACGTAGGAGATGAAAATAAAATACGTGTAACTAGTGAGTGTATGAATATCGTTAAACTCCTCGACAGACTTGCGGGGTTACACAGCTGATACCGGAGAGTGTATTATACATTCCCTTCTACTGCAGCTATCTCCGGATTTTTCTCTTCCCCCTTCAACACAGGCACCGGTTGAGTACAGCACAGGTACAAGCATTGCAATGGCAGGAACGACTGACAGCATTCAATGGTAGAGTGACAAGTTCTTTGAAGTCGACAGAAGATCAATGTTCACAACTCATGTAATAGTCACCTTATGCGAAGAGGGCCGAAACTCAAATTCACCAAAAAAAAGACCGAACGTAAGCGACAGCAAACTTTCATTACGGAGGGCAGAACATGTATGTGAGTCAGCATCATCCATTCCTGGCGGGCACGCGAGGCACACACATAAACACGTGAAAGACGGACGGAATAAGGGATATGACGGAGTCGCGGGAATGGAAAGAAAACAGGTGGAATACTGTGGAAAAAATGAACGCGGGAACTGAGGGAATGACTGGTGAATACCAGGGGAAGCAATACAAGGAGAGACGGGAGATGATGTGAAATGCGAGGCACCAAGCATTTATATTTCACCGGCAATTAAAGTCACTTCGGGTGTCCCACAAGGTAGTGTGATAGGTCCACTCCTGTTCCTTTTGTACATAAATGATATCAATACGGTGGTAAAACGTAAGCTTCGTCTATAAGCCGATGACGCAGTAGTTTACAGGGAAATTCTATGCCCAAACGATAAAGAACACCTAAATGATGACCTACAATCAATTAAAAATTGGTGTGCTACATGACAGTTAGAATTAAACTTTAAAAAATATCTTGTAATGAATTTTTGTAAAAAGAATAGCTCTCCTCCTAGCACTTACAAAATAAGTAATGATGAATTAACAAACGTGGAATCCATTAATACCTTGGAATAAGACTGACACATGATCTTTCCTGGGGTAAACCCATACGTGAAATAATGGGTCAAGCCAATAGTAAACTGGGATTCGTCAAAAGAGTACTGAGTAAATGTGACGATCATGTACGAGAAATCAGCTACTTTTCCCTTGTTAGACCTCATTTGTAATATGCTGCCAGTGTATGGGATCCCTACGAAATCGGTCTAAATAATGAACTTGAACGTGTGCATCGAAGATCGGCAAGATTTGTAAAGGGGGGGTTGGATAACCTTATTAGCGTAACCAGTCTATCAAATGAATTAAATTGGGAATCATTGTCAGTTCGCAGGTTGACATTTAGACTTAATCTCTTATACAAATTCCAAGACCATATTTTCAGTGATGATGTTAAAAATATATTGCGAACCCCAACTTACTATGGTAGACAGGGCCATAATCACAAAATTAGAGAAATTGATTGCCGAACAGACAGATTCAAAATTCCTTTTTCCTCGTACAATTAGGGATATGAATAACGGTAAATATATCCAGTACGAGTGTAGCAATGGATAACATTGGTAGCTGCATGTTGGTATGAGGACTTAAAGCTAACGCAACTAACTGCATGTTTTTGCATGTTTGCTTAGATATTTTTATCTCTTTTTAAATAGTGTATTTTAGAACAGTATAAATACAAATCCTTTTTTATGCATGATGTGCAGTGCATGTTTGGTGAGAATTCACCCGCTGCCACACACCTTTATAATGGCTTGCAGGGTATTACGTAGAAGTAGATATGTGGGAGCGTCCGTTTGGGAGAGTTTTCGTAGCTCACTACGAAACACAGGGTCCTTCCGTCCAATAATAAATAACACAGCCGAAGAATTGGAATTTCGCGGGAGTTCCGGTGGTAAGTCATGCGCCGAAACAACAGCCTTCGCTCCGGACAATGCAATATGTATTCCCGTCATGGTTTTCCCATTTCGTTTGCCACAACCTACGAAAGAAAATTAACTTCGCCATCTTCTTTCATTTTGGTGATTATTTATGAGGGACTCGTGGGAGACAAGTTCCCAACCCGAGGATTCCATCGATGAAATTTTCAATTTATTACGCCATTACACTCCCGTCGACTGAAAAAACTCATGCGAGACTTATGGTGCGCGAAATTTTCTGAGCAGTACACAAGATGCATTTTTATTCCTCTGGCATTTCGTCACACCAATTTCCCTTTCTCTTATTTGTTAACGGTCTATATGGCATAAATCATCCTTTTTTTCTAGTACACATAAAATGAATAGTTAAAATAAAGAGAAATCTTCACTGGATATGGATATAAAATCACCCATTTTGAGTTTTAAAAAAACTCACAAATCAAACACCTTAGGATTGAGGAAAATGCCAAAATGAAAAAAATTGATTATTAGATAAACTGGATACACGGATAGATACACTTGCATACACACGTGAAGCCAAAAGATAATATCTTTCCCCTGAAGAGGGAAAGTTTTTAAAAGAAGTCCACGATATTGCCATGAAGGGTACTTCTGTATTACAAATCACATATTCGTATACGTCAAGGGTTCCCAAACTGGGGGGCGTGAAGACATGTCACGCCCCCCTGGGGGAACATGTGAGTGCGAGACCAGTTAAAAATAAAAATCCCTAAGCAAATAAAATTCATACATTTCTTTAACTACTTTTATGTAGTAGATTTTTAAAATCAACCTTGATGTTTATAAAACTTAACAATCCGATTGTATAAAACTTTTATAACAAAAATATATAGCTTTGTGTCGATGTTTTTCTCTTAACAGTATTTCTTTAAATTTAAACTTATAATGTTGTATTTTATGAAAGTAAAAACACATTTTGTTTTCAATGTAATAATTGTTTTTTTCACATGCCCACAAAATTTACTGTAAAGGGGGCGTGGAAGATTTCCATTTTAACAGGAGGGGGCGTAGTACAAAAAAGTTTGGAAACCTCTGGTATACGTGCATTCGTACGAAACTTATGGTAGGATTACATGGAATTAAATACTCATCCATGCTCCTCTGCAGTCGGATACAAAGTTCTGAACCATTGGCATTCTTCTTTAATGATTTTATTAAAACGGCCTTTTCATTTCCTGCCATAAATTAACCCAAAACAATTCTCTCTATCGTAATCTTCAAATCTTCATCGGCGTTTCCTGGAAACTCATCCACTCAATCAGTGTCTCTGATATTTGCCCTATTATATCATACCCAAGCTCACAAAATATACCTGCCACTTATTCGTTATTCGCAGGAGTATTATTTTTTTTAAGTCTAGACCCAGCTGTAAAGAAGCAACAATGAGGAAAGGAGTGAAACATGGCTGTGCACTGTCTCCTGTAATTCTTTATGCTTACATTGAGAGAGCCATAAATGAAATCAAAGAGAAGTCTTCTAGGGTGAATATCCACGGAGAAAAAAAATAAGCATGCTGCGATTTGATGGTGGCATTGCACTCATAGCAGAGACAAGAGAGGGATCTGAAAAAGATGCTGATAACCATGGAAAGGACAATGGCCAGATATCAGCTGAAGAACAATAAGGATAAGACTAAGATTCTGGTGTTCAGCAAGAGTGAAGACGCCAAAACCAATCTTAGACTAGGAAAACAAAAACTGGAAGATGTGAAAGAGTTCTGTTACCTTGGAAGCCGCGTAACCAACGATGGACGAAGCAAAAAAGAAATATCCAGCACAATAGCCCAGGCAAAGAGGGCATTCTATCAAAAGAAGACTCTACTTACAGCTGGAAATACAAGCGTAGAAGTAAGGAAACAATTCATCATAACGTACATCTGGATCATGTTTCTTTAAGGCAGTGAGGCATGAACATAACAGCAGCGGAAAAGAAAAGGGTGGAAGCATTCGAAATGTGGTGCTACATAAGAATTATGCAGATTAAATGGATCGACCGAGTAAGTAACGAGGAAGTCCTAAGAAGAGTGGGAGAAAAGAGAAGTCTGCTGACAACTCTAAAAACAAGAAGGGACAACTTAATCGGCCATATCTTGAGACACGATGGCCTGATGAAGACAATCGTCGATGGGAAATTGAACGGAAGCATTGGAAAAGGCAGGCCTCGTATGAGATACACGGGAACAGGTAGTTGAGAGAAGAATTACATCACAATGAAACGGTTGACCGATAGAAGAATCGAGTGAAAAGCCGCGTCAATCCAATCCTAGGATTGTTGACCAATGATGATGATTCAACTTTCACCATAAGAAAATTAAAGACAGAGCCCCTGCGCTCCATGTTAGCAGAAGCATAGATGCTTTTGCTGCATCCTGCTGTTTCTGTACAATCGGAAGTTCATCGTGCCGAATAGCCCGATGGAATGAAATTGTGACTTAATTCTAGCGATTCTGACAGTTGATACTCCACTCCACTGTATTAATAAGCCGACGAATTGTAATGGAAAACACATTTTTCATTCTTTCACTGTTTTTTATTTTCAGTTTAACAATTGAAACATAATTATTAATTTATTCATGCCTTTAATATTAATTAAAAAATGTAAATTATAGGGGTGGGCGGGGGCCTTCAGGAGTCCCTCTTGCACTAAGAACTCTTTAGATCCATAGTGCAAACGTCATTTAACCTGCCCGCCACTTGCAGGCAGGGGTCAAGAACACCGTGGTACAGGTATGGAGGGGAGTTACCCATCCAACCTCCGTCCTGCACAACGTTGCTTAACTTCGGTGATCTTACGGCAGCCGGTAGGTCAACTTGACTAGGCCATTGCCCTAATATCAATTAATTTCTATAAATAATTTTGAATTGTTCAGTATGTTCACATCTTGTTCCTATGTATATTTTATGCACTCATAAAATTTTATGTTTTTAATTGTATAAAAAAAAAATATCATGAAATTTTCATCAAAAAGCAAAAAACGTAATTGATGCCATGTCTTGTAAAAACATTCCCGATGTTTCCCGTAAATTTATATCCACCATTTTCACTATTGTTATTTTATCATAAATTATACAAACTGCGAGCTTAATATCTACAGAAAGCAATAGTTTGAAAGAAAATTTTCACTGATATTATTAAGATTATTATTCATATTAGGTATTGATATCGTTATGTTTATCACCATTTTAATGTATAATGTTAATCATTCTTCACCTTAAACTCAATATTCGTAATCAGAGACCACAAATAACCTCGGGTATCAATCTTGGAGGGCTTCTGTATAGAATATCATATTCTGGCCAGCTTTATCAGCTTCCGAAATACTTTTCCGCACCCTATATTTCATTATCATCCTTACCCTCCGTTCCATTGACTTCCGTTTCCAGCTTTGACCAGCCATTTCATCTTTCACCCTACCTTGACTAACCCTTCTTTTTTCCTTTCTTCCGATCCATATCGTCCTAATCCTTTACCGATCTTAATCCTTATTGTCACCTTACGAAAAAAGTTCATCCCTATCATTATTCTCCACTACACATTGCCTCAAATACCATTTTTCCCCCGTACTATTAGAGAAAACAATAGGCAGTATAGCAAAGAGATTTCGTAGAGTAGTATGTAAGCGCATGATGCATGTAATAACTACCAATCCCTTTATTACTATGTAGATACCATGTAGCTGCATGTGACCCATATTATTAGCATTTTTCTATGTAGTATCCTAGTTGCATGTCAGTAGTGCATGGTTTAGTGATATTCACACCCTGCCACACACCCTCACGGTGGCTTGCAGGGTATCGCGTAGATGTAGGTGCCTCAGTTCAATAGTCATTTCCAAATCTCCGCACTCAATTTCCCTGATGCGCGGTTTCTTGTACGATGTATTGCCTTTGTCACTGAACGAATACTTTTGGAAACATTGCAAGTACTCCGAGAAAAACTCAAAGATTACTCATAAGACAAAATTACTGATCCCCCTCTTATAGCTAAGGTGGGAATATCACGTGACAACTAACCCCATCCGAAAGAAAAGTAGGAATAAAGGAAGGGATTTAGCCTCCCTTGGGGATTACACTGTTCCTCGGGGGGCTTAATCTCAATGAGCACGCAATTTGTCAAGAAAAACTTAGCCGCCATTCGATATCATGCCATTAATGGTTCAATCGAGAATTCGGATTGTGGCTTATGATTCCAAAAGCGTCATAGATGTTGGTTACTGAGAGCAAGGGAGGAATTGGTCGGTTATCCAAGAAAATACAGCAAAAGGCAGCCTCGCGATTACTCACGAACCACTGACTAAGGCCTTATTCATCATTCATCACAATAACAATTCAAAACACTAAAATAAACAATGGGATGTCATATGAAATGGTCAAAATTGGAGCAAAGTTAATCACCACTTTTACTTCATCCGGGTTAAGTAGTTTCTAAAATATCAATTCATTTACAAATCAAAATACATTTGATGGAAGAGCATCAACACGGTCTTCAACAACACACGTATCATAACCATACTCATAATGTCATCCATTGTCACTGCAACCATCCTTCATGGTTTTCCGCTGTTACTTTAATTTCTTCATAGTTCAGACATCCTGTGACCTCTTATCTATCTATCATTTTCCACTGTGGTCTCCCTTTTCCTCTTTATCCAAACTTCTCATATTTGTCACGTAGTTGCCGTGTCTAAGAATGGTCCAAGCAGTTTCGTGTTCTTTTTAATAATGTTCTCTTTAAGAATTAAATGTTGCCTAGCTTCTTTTGAAAATCTCATTGGTTTTTGTTTCTTCCAGCCACCTATTAACTAGGATTTAAATAGACACATCTTAATATTATTTAAATTGGAAACAGTAAAACTGAGAATATTTTATGTATTTTAGCAATTCTACATCTAACAAGCCAAACTCAAATACATGTCGTACATAAATTTATATTTATCCTCGTTAAAAACTGAAATTTGGCTATCATGTTATAACAAATCATTTTTTATGCGTGATATGTAGATCATGTTTGGTGAGAATTCACCCGCTGCCACACACCTTTTTTGGGGCTTGCAGGGTATTCTGTAGATGTAGATTTATCTAGCAGCTGCTTACAGTTGCTCATCTTCAGAGGTCAAATATCTCTCAAATAAATTCCACGATAATATTTTCACTGCTGAAGTTAAAAATACTTTGCAAACTCCAACTTAACACGTTGCGGACCGATCATGGAAATCTCCGTATTTTGCGTGCCGAACGCCGAGGACCGGTCACGGAGATTTCCGGTTTTTCGCATGTGAGAACAAAACTTATTCTGATTATTTTTATATCAGTTACTCATTTTCCCGTTCGATTCTACTGTATTTAGGAATGTTCTTTCAATCATTTAGAATAGTTTTCTTCCATTTAAATATTTATTTTTTCATTTTTTTTATGGACGTCATTCATTTTCAGCGATTCGTAACATGCACGAATAAAAGTTTACTAAGCGTCACCGCAAGAAAAAACTCGATTAAATATTATTTTTCCAATGCTCTAACTCTGTAATCTTTCCAGTGTTCTAAAATCATAAATTATATACATTTACCAAATAAGGAAGAGTTGTAATCGTATTTTTATTCTTTAGTCAGTGCTAGTACCAAATCTATTCCTCGGTAATTCTCCAATCGCCTAATGTACAGTGGCCTAAAGAGGTTAATGAATATGCCATCTGCATCCGTCCGTATTCATGGATGGCTTTCCAACTCGCGATGATCTGGTTTCTCACAAGGCATCCTATCTACATTGTTCAACGTAAACACATTAGCTGCAGAGGGCCTAGGATCTAATTCAGCGTTCACTCTATCTTTCGGTCCTTGGTTGAAAAGGACCAGATGGCCACAACGCTTATCTTTGTTATGCTCATGCGTTTCTCTTAGAAAGCCTTAGGTTGAAATTTAGACTTAATCCCTTAAATAAAATCCAACTTTCAGTGATGACGTTAAAAATATTTTGCGAACCTCAACTTAATATGGTAGACTGGACCATAAACACAAAATTAGAAAAATTATTGCAGAATTGACACATTTAAAATTTCCTTCTTTCCCCGTACAATTAGGGATACGAATAGCTGTAAATATATCCACTAAAATTAATAAGGAGTGAAACAGTAGATATCATAGGCAGTTTTATGTTGGCAAAAGGACTTTCAGCTAACCCAAATAACAACAAGTTTTGCATGCTTGTTTTGCTATTTTTATCCTTTTTTTAAAGCGTGAGGTTTAGACTAGTACGTTATTACTAATATTTTTAATGCATGATATGTAATGCATGTTTGGTGCAAATTCACCCCTGCCACACATTTATGGCGTCTTGCAGCGTATTATGTACATTTAGATGTGCATACATGGGCAGGATCTGTAATTGGATGAAAACATGAAATATGATCGATGGGGAAAATGTGTAATTTCCCTCACAAGTGAGGGATAACTTGCAACCGAGCACGCTACCGTGAACAGTCGTTTGACTGATATCATTCAAGAAAAATCCATTACAAGACGGTGGAGGTAAACCGGGAGAACGTTGGCCTAATCTTAGCAATGAAACACTAGAGCGGTTTAAGCACCTCACATCCCTTCCGGGTGACGGCATTTTAGAGGGCATGACTACGAAACCTATCTTGGGAGTTCCCACTACACGATGCCCTGCAGGGCACAGCCAGAGCTTCCGGAAAAAAAGCATAGCGACGTAGGAACTTCGGAGCAATTACTCCCAGGATATTTAGCCAAGGGAGCCTGTCATGAGCAAAAGATAAGTCCTACACGTTCTAACCCATGCCGATGCATAACGAGCCTCCTTTTCTCCTGCGAATGTAGCAGCAGATAGTGAGTCACTCTACAATATCGATAAGCAAAACATATCTACATAACTGGTTCTATTTCATGTAGAGAATTCTGTCTAGCGCATCAATGAGCAAAACTTTGGACTTTCGAATTTTATTCAATTTGAAAAATATTACGAGTGATTATAAACGTTACTACCGTGCAGAATTCTGAATCAAAACCTTATTAAGAAAACATCATAAATAGAACACCAATTTTCTTTTAAGAAGATGGAATACATAAATTTCACGCATACGAACCCTCGTCAAACTGAACTACATAACTTGTCAGAATGGAACTCAAAAGCACTCTGACGAAAGAAAATGAAAAATAATGCTGTTTTCTGATAAAATAAATACATAGCAGGTGAAAAATCGTGCGGTTGATAGAGACGCAAGTCAATTCTTCACCTCATTGTCATTGTTCACCTCTGTGTAGGTTTCCAGGTATTTTTCAATTAGTTTTAACGAGTAAAGACAGCACACATCCATGACTCCTGCTCTCATACTCAATATCCTAGACTCTGCAATTTCACTTGATGCAAAATTATCTCGGCAATGGTCGTCGGAATGCATGCTTTACAATGCACACGAGAACAAAGCATTTCTCTGGAATACGGATTTCCACCCAATGCACATGATGTGATTTCTAGAGCAAACGAGGATTATTCATAGAACTTCCATAATGAGATCAAAATATTTTACAAGCTAAGATATGGAATGAGAACATCGAAGTATTCTACTTTGAGTCTTATGAACTTAAGCCACAAAACAGGGACCACGACCTATCACCCACACGACATCATCAAGGTGTAGCTGCGGGGCATGATGGAAGTTTGGAACATCTCCAAGCAGTTACGAGATTTTCCTTTAACTCCGTTAGGAACCTAGGAGTAAACGATGCGACGCTGGAGAAATATCCTCATCATTAAAGTGTTCCGCCAACATTGGGACGCTGATACCTTACTCCAAGATGCTCACCTCCTAATTTACTTTTCTTATGAAACAAATCATGAATTCCATCTTTTATACTCTGCAGCTTGTGCTTTCCTTTCTGCCATACAAAATAGTTTATATTTTCCATCACCTACCACGTTTGCAAAATATTCTTTCCGTCCCCATAATATTTTCCCTGTAACGTTCCGTTATCGCTCAGAATACATTCCATCTCCAGAATATATTTTGCTCCACACGTATTTTTCCGACCAAGGAAGGAAATTCGACTTATTAAGAAAACAATAAAACCGAGCAAAAATACTGTACCTCCCAGTATTGTCTCTCATCTCCTTACAGAATAATTTGCTCGAATTTTAATTCAACTGCTACTGAAGAGAGGAAGATAGGAATCAAAAAAGTCATAGAAATGGCGAAACTGGAAAATTATGGCTTGAATACATAAAAGGAGAAAGGCTGGGAGCGAGATAGTCGCCTCAAAAAGGAGTGCTAGGTGGCGGTAATACAAAAGGTAGGGTTACATGCGGAAATCAAATGAGCCTATGACTTACCGAGTCGAAATAAAAGCCACATTTTCCACAAGCATTCTTTTCTAGTTCTGGATCACCTTTTTCATTAATTAAACACCTTGGCCGACGGCAAAATAGAATTTTCGCTCATCAGTAAGGGAGTTTCCTTTCAAGATGCATCAGTCTAGCAACCTAAGTCAACCTATTCGTGACATCCTTATGAGATAAAACCTTCTGGGTAGAGCTTCACCTAAAGGTCTTTCAAACACAGAGAACTGCAAAAAATGTGGATTCCGGAGGATAACATTATGAATACCCTTAACTGAAAAGGTAGGAAACACAAGTTATTCTTATACTTTAAGTTCTATTAATAACGTGTCAGCTGGTCCAAATCCATTTTCTGCATGAATTTATAAATATTGAATCTTTTATGGTAACTGCATAGCCCTGCATGACCCAACGTTAACACATAAATTGAATTTCCTCCATAAGTTTCCTCATATCATATTATTTATGGGTATTTATATGTGACGATAACATACTTTGTTACATAACAGTATCTAATGGTGACTAATGATTATCGTTTGGATATTCAGAGGCGAGCATTCGATAGAGACACACATACGGCAAATTAAATGGATGCTTCTTGTCCCTTTTCAAGGGCATGTAATGCATTCGGACTATATCATTTGAAAAATTTTCCGTGATGAGTCATCATCATAAGTAATCAATCCTCAGATTGGTTTGAGGCACCTCTACACTGAGTTCTTCTATCGGCTAATCTATTCATATTTACATAATCCTACTCTTTCACATCCTTCATCACTTGTTCCATATATCTTGCCCGAGGCCTTACTTTGCCATTCTTCCCTTCCACTTCTCCATCGACGATTGCCTTCATCGGGCCATCATATCTCATGATGTAGCCGATCAAGTTGTCCCGTATTCTTCTTAGAGAATTAAGAAGATTTCTCTTTTCTCCCACTCTTCTTAGAACTTCCTCGTTACTTACTCAGTCTATCCATTTAATCTTCATCATTCTTCTCTAGCACCATATTTCGAATGCTTCCACCCTTTCTTTTCCGCTGCTGCCATCGTCCATGCTTCACTGCCGTAAAGAAACACGCTCCATATGTACGTTCTAATGAATTGTTTCCTTACTTCTACGCTAGTGTTTCCAGATGTAAGTAGATTCTTCTTTTGATAGAATTCTCTCTTTGCCTGGGCTATTTTGCTATTTCTTTCTTGCTTCGTCCATCGTTGGTTAAGTGGCTTCCAAGGTAACAGAACTCTTTCACATCTTCCAGTTTGTGTTTTCCTAGTTTAACATTGGTTTTAGCCTCTTCTTTCTTGCTGCACACCAATATCTTGGTCTTCTTGTTATTGATCTTCAGCTGATATCTGGCCATTGTCCTTTCCATGGTTATCAGCATCTTATTCAGATCCCTCTCTGTCTAATTTTTTCTCCATGGATATTCACCCCAGAAGACTTCCCTTTGATTTCATTGATGGCTCTCTCGATGTAAACATTAAAAATTACTGGAGACAGTGCGCAGCCTTGTCTCCATCTTTTCCTTATTCTTGCCTCTGCACAGCTGGGTCCAGATTTAATCACAACGACTTGGTTTTTATACAAACTGTGGGTAATTCTTCGATCATTGTAGGACACTCCAATCCGTGAGTGAGTGATAGGTTATTTTACTCGGCTATAAATATACACAATTTGGCTTTAAATAGCCAAGAATTGTAAAAGACCCAATTACTGAACCTTCCAAATTGTTGATGAAACAAAACGCTAAAATAGGTTTTTGGAAAACGGAAAATAGGAACTTTGCAGCAATTATTTCTTTCTTATTTACCTCATATTGTAAGAAAATGTAATTTATGTTATACTGCGTCAACATAAGCTTTGTAAAAATATCGCTCATAACTCTCATCGAATAGAGAGCTATACATAATGAAATTAATTTCGTGATCAAGACTCAATTATTTACATATAAAAAGCATGACCCTATTAATAATTTTCAAAGGTTATTACAATCTGAAACACTCTTCTGGCAGCAGTAGTACTATCGAATATCCTATGTATTTAGTTTAAAGATTCAATTATTTTCAAGAGTAGAGCGCATAAAGACCTTACAGAACTCATCATTCAATCGATACGTACCTCTGACATTGCTAGAGGAGGCACAAATAAGAGTACTCAATTGCTGATTATGTAAATTAAATTATCTCCTTCTGTAAACCTAATTAACGTAATACAGAGGTGAATGAAATATGCGTTAAAAAGGAGCAAATTTCTCTGTGCTCCTTAAAAATTGCTTTGAAGGTACGTGCAGAAAGTGGTGACTTTGGCTGTGCAGTAACGGTGGGTGATTCTGGATACGGCCTCAGAAAGTATTTATTGACCCCTATCCGAAATCCTTTACGGCTAGAAGAGAATTTATTTAAAGAGAGCCTAATCCGAACAAGGAAAAGAGTGGAAAGGATGTATGGGGTCTGGAAGAGAAAGTTTCCTGTTCTTTCACTTGGCATTAGACTACGCTTGAGAACCACACTGAGGGCCGGTTGCACCATGTCGGGTTACTACTCCGGTTAGGCTTTACCGAGATTACTGAGATACCGTGATAATACCGAGATATTTCGGCTTACAAAGGGGAATTCACCTCCACCTGTGATTTCTTTCTTTGTTCTTATAGCACGCTTTTCATTATATTGAATACTCGAAAGTTGAATGTTGTTGAATTTTTCAATACAGTTAACTTCGTCAAGATAATACAAAAAACATGTAAATATAATAAACAAGCACTCCAAACCTTATTCACTGATCGTTAACATGAGGCCATACTACCACTATGAAATGTGATTCCAAATTCCTCCGATATTTTTAAAGTGTTATATTTAATGATTGTGTCAATATAATACGTATGGTAAAGGGTAACACGTAAGTATTTTCAGGAGAGAATCCAAGTTTTTGAGTGCGTTCGATATGGGTGACGTCAGTTGATGAACTCGATATGTTTTCGCGAAACGATAAGTCATTATTGAACCTCACACCTCACGATTTCCAGCATATAACGCCGATAGTAGTGACTGCATGTGTAATCCTTTCTAGTACGGCCTTCCTACATGTGGGGATCATCGAACGAAGTCGGAAGCGGGAGGAAGGAGGGGGCGAAGGCCCCCCACAGAATTTGCTCCGGGCTCTTGAGAAATAAGTAGTCTTCATTATTAAAAATTGAATTTCACTTGCTTTCAGCTTACTATTTCCCTACTGACTCATATTCTCACACCTCCATACAATCTTTTAGTGAAATTTTAGTCTCTGCCCCCTCCTATCCCAAAAAAAATGCGGGCCCTTTTCTTAGGCACTTTCTTTCAAGCAAAAGAGGTTCCGACGCCCCTGACCTTATCCCTTACTAGCAATTCAGAATACTTGAAGAATTGGATATTGGATAGGTAATTAAGAATATAAGAATTGGATAGTCTCTTAATATATATTTCTATGCTAATTTTTACTGTATCTTCTTTAAAGTTTAAATAATACGACTTCAATACACTAAAGATAATTATTGATACCCAGTACGACTGCGATCCTTGATATTGTAATCCATTAGGGCATTTTTTTAAGGCATTGGAGAAAGGATATTGGCTCCAACAGGTACGACATTTTATACATGGTTTCTATTGAGAGTTAAGCCAACGCCACCTAGATGCAGGCCGGGACGCAGGAGGCCGAAAGTCCGGTGACGTCACGGCCAGGAGGCCTAGGCAAGTCCGTTGTTGCTCAATTGTTTACCGGCTTGTTTATAGGACTTATATTGTTGATATTTGTATTCTCATGGTTGGGAGTGTGTAACGTGCTGTTTTAATCGTGTGTAGAAGCGTTTATTGGCCTTTTTTGTGCAATATTAATAGTTTACATGTTTCTTTGTGGTTTTGGTATCCTAAGACGGTGAAGTGCGCGGCGGAAAACAAAATTAGACAGGTAATCAGCATACCTATATCATTCTTTATATTGGCGTACTAGGCTGCAAGTTAAATTTCATTCAGTTTCCTCAAAGCCGTTGGGGTTTAATATAACTTAACTTGTTTACTTCATGTTCGCATTAATATTTTTTCAGTATTCTTCACCTTGGGGTAAGCTTGACAGCTATTTTCTTTTAGTTTCTTACCACCTTTGTTATTCACATTGTATTCGTGGCTGCCGAGAACTTTATGAATGCAGAAAATCTCCGTAGCGTTTTTATTATGCAGTGCTTCTCGCTAAGAACTAAATGAGGTTCCCGTCTTCATCGAACATATATCTTTTACCGGCAACAATTTTTGTTTCACCCTTGTACTGCTTTTCGGTAATACTAATAAAAATTAAATTACTTGATAGATTTTTATATGACGAAGCCGGCAAAAGGGTCGGTGAAAGTTACCTGTTTTTAAAAGTTCTGTATCCAAGATTGTGTATGAATAAGGAATGTTTTGTAGCATTACGCATTTTAGCAGAACAAGCGAGAAATGGAAAATTGCTCTGAAAAATCAGCGAATTTTTCCTAGATAAATGAAACAATTTTTATTGTCTACGTAAGTAAACTTTACTGTCAGTTGTCGAAAAATACAATTGTTTACTCTGTTACGTACTTCTAGACGGTTTAAAAGGTGTGAAAAGAGTAATTCTTACGTATTCCAGGGCTTTCTTTTGTAAGACCACGTAGTGAGCAGTTGAACGTTATCGAGATTTTGTGCTGGTGTTGAGTGGTGTTGTGATCGAGTCTTTTCTGGTCTTCATAGTTTACTTCGTTAACCTTTTTTTAGTGCTTGGTTAGTGAATTCAGCGGTTAATAAGTGCTGTGTTCAAAAGAGCATATTTTCAAGATTCCCTGAGAGGAGAACTTAAAGAGGAAACGGGTTTTTTCAATCCCCTGGGAGGACTACAAAATTACCGAGAACTCTCGGGTAGGTGAATTCATTCATTTTATAACCAATGTGTAGCTTGTTTAACTTGTGTTTACCCGAGTAGAGCGGTTGACTGAGTGATAAGATCTGGTCGAGGGTATATTTAAAGGAGTGTGCAGGGATTCCTTTAGTTTTTTTGGTCGCAGATTTTCAAATGGAAATGACTGTCAATCAATGCGTATTGAGGTGTAACTTGCAGCTACTCTTCTGAAGAATTATTGTAGAAAGAGGGAAAATTCAAGTTCCCTTCGGTCATAACTATCAAAGAACAGGAAGCTGGCAACATTAGCCTCATAGAAGTGTTTCAGTGGCAATTAGAGTATGAAATATGTCGGTCACGATGCCCATTGCATTCTTTTTTACGTTTTCATCATCAGCTTCACTGAGTTTATACTAGCGATATTAATTATTGCTTAAGTTACTTCATGAATTCAGTTTCAGTCTTTCAGATATGGAAACACTTTGAAAAGATCTGATCCGCCCGTAGAATCTTGCCCCGCCGTACATAAGGCTGAAAGGCCTCCTGCTGATGACGTCACTCCCAAGCGCTCCGGCCTGTATCTAGGTGGCGTTGGTTAAGCCCAGTTCATACGGTGCGTTTTTCCAGGATGGATTTCTTGCGTGGAGTGCTGATGGGTGTCGTGCGTGCTCGCTTGCTGGAAACTCTGACTGCTGTCCGGCTGCCCTGACGGCTAGCTTGCTTGATTTTAAAGTTAGGTCCGGTTCTATTTCCCTTGCGTGTTTTGCTGATGGCTATTCTTGCCGGCCAATCATAGTTCAGCTTTGCATCACGTGATCAAAGCAAAGGTTCTGCCTTTGATAGCATTGTGTTGTCGATATTGTGTTTACAAATGAGTGAAAATCTATAGACTACTGTCGGCGCAGAAATTATGTGCACTCGAGTTTGAATACAAATAACAAATTAACAGCTAGACTTACAGAAAACCTAATCACACCGTAGCTTTTATTACTTTATTCTGCGTTATTGAGTGGCAAATTTAAATTTTAAAACGTATTTTCATATTTTTTACAACGGTTGTGACGTAAAAAGTGCCTGTTTTTGACGGTGTTCGAGCAAAGCCCCGACTTTGATGCCCCGTAAATCAATGCCAAGTCGTCCAATTGCAACCAAAGTTGAAATAGTTTTAGATATACATGTTTTATATGAATACGGTAAGTTTCCAGAGTATAACTTAAAAATAAAAAGAGTTGTTATCAATTTTATAAAAAGTTAGCAATTCAAAACTGGGGTGTTGTAGAATTTCGTTCTTGGTGGCGTTATAATCCGCATGTCCTGAACGTATTCAATACGTAATTGTCTAATATTTCAACACATTTGTTTAATTTATATGGATTGGTATTTATATTGGAGAAAGCGAGCTCCCTCGGCAAGCGACTGGCATTGTTTAAGCCGTGCAGTGTTGCCGCGTGCATCCTCTCCTGGCCGCCAGCGCTTGGCTTCGCTTGTTTTATGCGAAAAAATGCAATTGTGCGTCTTTCACATTTCACATTAGGTTTCCCCATGAGGGCCTTGGACCTCCAACGGCAGCTTTAAAAACGTGTGCTTTTATTCATTTTTAATTTTTTTCAAAATATATATGAGACAGCAATTAAAAATCATCATTTGATGGAATGTGGTCACTTAAAGTGTCATCCTACTCGACTTCTTCACTACCAGAAGAGCTGTTTAAATCAATGACGAGAGGCTTGACTTGAGGTATTTCCCTAGTATTATCCCTCAAGCTCCTCTACGTGTTTGATACACTCCTTCCATAAATACTTTGACACTTAAGTTAAAGCATCGTCGCAGAGATCTCTAGGGATCAAGTTGCGGTGCTTATCGAAGCATATAGAGACGAAACTTGTTTATATGCAGTTCGTAATCGGAACTATCACAATAAATATCTTCGTGCTGAGGCTCTAAGAAGAGCGAGCAAGGAGGATAGCTCCTGCTACGTGTGAACCGACAACCGTCAGCGAAGCCAGCTTAGCGGCCACCTTCGTCGCCCGCTGTGTAGCACGCACGAATTCCAACTAGCTAGCACTCAAGGAAAAACGCACCGTGCGAAACTGGGCATTAGTGTAGGGGACACGATGTACCTGTGTATGCACTTTCCTTTTTAATCGTAAATCAATATATGCAATAATGCAGAACATTCGAATGCATTACTTAGATGTAAAAAAACAATTCCACCAAATACTAAGGTCTCGTCTAAAATATTCAAATAACTATAACAAGGCAGGGTCGAGACCCTTCAATAGCTACTTAAATAGATTCACTGTGACTTTCAATACACGTTTATCTCAGCACATATCGATCCTCATCGATGAGATGAGCTCAAAAAGTTGATTGAACACTGAGATACAGTCGCTCAAACGATCTTGATTCCTCAGTCACGACGAGAGGCTAACTAACGCCTACCCAACCTCAAAATAGCCAGCCTAGCTTAACATCTGAGGCTAGCCCAGCCACAGAGGAAGAGGAGTTTACTCGTCAGAGGCACGGATATTCACCAAAATAATATCTTACATTTTACCAAGTTATAAATTGAAAAATACCGAAAAATGATTCAAGAGTTACAATATATACGAGATCTCGTACATCGCACTGCTGCACAAATTTATTACATCTGAACATTTTTCACTAGAACTTTTAACCTCGTAATGCAAGCCAAACATTAGGCCTGGGTTACATTAGATGATCCATCAAACAAAATCGTACGATTTTGGCGGCATTTTGCGGAGACTGACCACCAATATGAATCAAAAAATATATTTTTCAAGCAGAGAAATAATACTTCTTCGCCACCAAGGTTTCAATTAAAATGTGATATTATTAATCTGCATTGAAACCTAGGTCGTTTAAAATTAGGAAATGATAATCACATTTCGATTTTAGAGCCAATTCAGGATTTTAGTTATGGATCAAATGTGTAATATACTGTAACACCGACTTGAAGCTTGAATGCATACTAGTTGTTTCATTAACTCTACAGGTCATCAGACCTTTCTTAATCACGTTTCTGTTAGCCCTTCATTACACATTTTCCCACATCTCCTAAGCTCCCCCGTGCAGTGCAGTGAAACTTTTGGTTAGCCTAAGCAACAATCACCTATTAAATATGTAAATCAAAGGATGTTTGTGAATACATTGTAGCGAGAAAATTTAAATAATTTTCTGGATGAAAACAGAAGGGAATTTCCTAAGTTTTCACCATAACTTAGAAGAATGAATAAAGATACATTCAATTTTAGGAAGGTAGGAAGAGCATCCTATCGTACAGTAAAATAGAAAATTAGCATTTGAGATTATAACAGCAAGGTCAATCTCTTCCCCTCGCTCTCGAAAAAATATGGGAAGACGAGGAAGGAAGAAAAAGACGAAGACATGAGAAGCTTGCATGGGGGTGGAAAACTGTTGGGGCGAGGGGGTGATAGGGAGAGAATAAGTCGAGGGATGAGTGGAAATTAAAAAAAAAGCCGGGAAACATGCCGAATGTGAAATATCCACGCCGAGAATTTCGGCGTGACATACAACTTCGAGGGTGAAGTGGTTCAGGGAGACTGCGAAAGAGAGAGATGGAAGGGTCGTTGGGGGTGCAAAGTGGGCGAGAGACTGAAAGGGGTGGGATAAATAATAAACTCGCTCTTCTCCGGGCACGTCGGGATATTGAAGGGAATGTTCGCACCCCAATTGCTGAGTGCATGTGGACGGGGCCATGCAGAGAGGTCGGCGCTGTGTTTCTGGGGAGTGAAGACATACGGTAACGTGGAGGAGGGGAGTTAAAGACGAAACATGGACAGAGGAAATATACAGAAACTCTTCGAGACGTGTCGTTTGTATAGCAAAGTGCATAGTAAGGCATTACTGAGACTTGAAATTTGGGGTTGAAAAATATTAAATTTCAACGGATTTAGAACCAAGAGGGAAAAAATAAGCTTACGACAAAGAAACTGTTACAACTGTTCATGATCTGTCATGAAGCTACTGGAACTGATTAATAAGGAAACTGGTGATGAAGCGGTTTCAAACCACAGTAAATATCCTTAATAAATAGAAATAACTATTTTTTTAAAGACTTCTATGGCAGATATATTTCTACCAAGACACAATCGACTTAGCAGATAGAAGCAGCAATTTATAAGAAGATGAACTGCCTGAATAATAGTCTTAAGAAAACGTATTTTTCCCACATTATCAACGACCACAATGTGTATAATAAAGCACACCACAGTTTAATAAATGAGAGTGTCTCCCATTTTACGTTTTGACGCTGATACGTCTTTGAAATCTGTCCCGACCGATCTTCTACGCCTGGGAGTAATCGGCAGACACCTACGCGTCACGAAAAGTGATCACATCTCCAAGCTCCATAACTTCGGGGGAAATCATAATACGGAGGTGAAGAAACTACCGTCCTGTAGAAGCAAATGAGCCACTTTGACCAGGTTGGCCGTTAGCCCTCTTTCCCCCACTTCTCTTTTTAACGCGCGGTATGGGAAGTGAATCACATTTCGGGAAAATACAGTGCTGTTTAACAGCTTCCTCTTAAGTTTTAATCAATTTTTAATCAAACTAATCGGCAAGCGTGTGCATTCATTGAAGAGAAGAATGAAATATATAATTTCATTTGACTAATTGAGACTTTAAACCAATTGTGTGAAAATTTTGCTGAATTTGAAGGGACAATTGGTCGAAGCTTTCATTATGGGGCCAAAATATCAAACTAAAGTTCTGTTACTGCATAGGCAAGGTAAACAGAAGAAAAAAACAGTTCAAGACGAACAAAATGATCGCAAAAATCAAAATCAATTACAACTATGGAGAGATCAGAGCTAAAATAAAACGCAAGGAGTTGTCCGAGCAGTCGGCGATTACGCGGTTGTCTCGTACTTAATTTATCACAGACCCCTTATACATAACGCCACCATAAAATACTAAGCATTGCGCAAATACTATACCACAGGCTAAGTAATTCCACCAAAACTTGCTCAATAAACAACTGTCAATCAAATACATACCATCTGTTTATATTTCTCCAACAACCCACTTACTAGGCATTCCTCCAAAGAGATTTCACGACCAAAACTTATCGGAACAGTCGGTAATGCCCTTTGCTATCTTTTTATCACTCACTCGCTTCCAACTTGACCCCATGGCCTAAATCTCTCTCTGGTCACTTGCCTTTACAGTGACTAACACTGAAAGATGCAGATGCAGTAGTCTACATTAGGACATAATTATCTCCTGCTTCTTCCTTGACCTTTAAGAATATATTTCGGTTTTTTGCTAATATCACCCTTTACTTGTGGTGATAGATCTCATCACCTGGAATATCGTTTGAAGTTATCGTCTGTAAGTATATTAAATTAAAACATTTTAGCATATACAGCGGGAGATAAAAGACCGGGAACTAAATATGGCGAGAGAGCTTAGGAAAGTTGTTTCAATTAAAGTGAGTTAACACGTTTACAGGCTACGAACTTTTGAAGAGCGAATTACGGAAGAACATTAGATACACGTGAAAAGAGCATAATAACAGAAAATTTGTAAGATTAGAGGACAGACTGCACATGACAATATCACTGAGAGAGTGGTAACCACAGGAAACAACTTTCAGGTAGGAAGTAAAAGTGGTTTATATAGGCAAGAGAGATTTGACGTACATAACCTAATGCTTCCAAAACGTAATTAAAAATTGGTACACCTGATATCCTTTGCAACGATTGAGTTACCATGTCTTATCACACAAACTGTGGGTAATTTGGTTCAATGCAGCTAAAATCCTCTTTATTATCATGCCGATACTAACCATCTAATTCCATAAGACTCCTATATCTAACTCGTTCCCATGAAGTAGCAGTATTATAGCTCTTAATTGCATGTGAGCAATGCATTCTTAGTGATTTTTTCACCCCTGCCACACACCTTCGCGGAGGATCGAAATGTGCTACGTAGATATAGATCTGTCTTAAATATATTTCCAATGAATAATCAGGGAAGCAATTGAGATATTAATCAGAATTTTAAGCGGTACAGGAGATACCAAATTCCATGCGCACGATAAAGGACAATGATAATTCAAATGAGAACGGTTAAAGACCCCCACTGCTGCAATCACCTAACCTGTATTTAACGTTTGGACCAGAGCCATCATTGCCTGACGAACCCAGCAGAAGGGTCAATGAGAATAAAAAATAATTAATCAGCGGTACCGAAAGCAAAGCAAGAATGTCAAATGCAACAACGCGCTGATTAGCCTAAAATAAAAATAAAAACAAATTTCAAAATTATGAGATAACCTTGAATCACTGAGCTACCCTGAAGTGTTAAATATCATAATATGCTTTTCATACATATTAATGACCGCACTAGAAGAACATACAACCAGCACGACTTGAATTTTAATCTTGTAGAATCACGGACAACAGTGCATTCGATGACAACCCTACAGCAGTGAGACCCGGGGAAGTGCCAATGTATCCTAATGCGAGGCTGTTAAAAGTTAAAACAAATACAGGGTGCGGCAAAATGACCTCCCGGATTTGAGAATGTCGTCACCAGGGACCGGGAGGGAGGTACTGCAGTGGCGCATGCGCATTGCATCAGCGCTCATACATTTTGCAGTCCACAGAATGCACAGAAAGACAGCACAGAGCTGTCTTTCAGCGAATGCGCCACCGGCTCTTGGGGGGTCGTGTTTGAAACCGTCGGGATTATCTCGAATAGGTAAGAAAGTCGAAAACGCCTTCCCTAAAGAAAAATTTAATTTGTCATTTTATAACCCTAAAACTATAGGAAAAATTCTTTTCAATTCCAAAGACAAATTCAGCATGTGTGACCAAAGCGGGGTGTACAGACTGAAGTGCAACACTCCCAATTATTCATCACAATATATTGGACAAAATTTTCGGGCAATTAATACTCGTGTGAAAGAACATGGGAGGTGCTGGTTAACTGCAGACACAAGATCAAGCTTTGCCAAACATCTAATCGAAAACGACCGCGAGAGTGACTTCACCCCCGAAATACTCCACACGGAAGAAAAAGGAGGGAAACTAGATTTCCTCGAACAATTGTAAATTAAGAAAGCATCAAACGACCTCAACGTAAACCTTTTAAATGAATTTGTTTCCCAGTTTTACTCACCGTTGTGTTCCATAGCCTTCCCTACTTCCAACGAATCCTGTCCTTGACCGTAAAAATTATGTCTCCTCACCAGTTTTCCCTTAACACCCTCCCCCCCAATACCACCTTCCTATACCACCTCCCCCCCTCCAAACAGTTACGTATATAAGAGCTTGCTACTCTCTGTCCTGTTACCCTGATAATGTCTACGGAGTAGACGAAACCCGGGTCGGCAAATTAAAATAGTGTGGGATATACAGAGTATTTTTATTTCATTTCTACGAAAACATGCAGTTCCACCAAGTGATGCCTGAAACTATGCAGTTCAGGTAACTAGGGAGTCACGTGGTATAAACAACAATGGTTTGCGAATTTGGTGGGTTAAACCCGTAAACCCGCTGATTACAACCTTATTCATTGCTCACACTTTTGTTTTATCTCATTTGTGGGCCCTGTACTCGAGAAATATCAGAAAAAACGCAAGTGAAAACAATTATTGATAATGTAACGAGAGATTCGGGCAAACTAAATTAGCGAACCATTCGTGTTTGTACCACGTGACTCATTGGTTACCTATTCGAGATAATCCCGACGGTTTCAAACACAAACCCCCTGGCTACGACTTTCGGAAATCGGGGAGGTATTTTTCTGCCGCACCCTGTATACCATAAAAAATCAACACAATTTTATAGTGCACCTGTTTACTTGACACTTGTCATTCCTCATTATTCAGAAAGAACAAAAAGAAATTCGGAGTCATAAACTTGCTTTACTTTTTTGACTTCGGGGATGATTTAAACAAATTAGATTTAAGGGGATGATGCCATAGATGCTAGTCTTCCGGGATCTTTTGCCACGTAGATCCATTTTCTTGGACGACGGTTCGCCGACTGCTACGCCGGTGGACCCGTCGTCCAAGAAAATTGATATACGCGGCATATAATCCGGAAGACTAGCATCTTCAACCCTGAAGCACCGAGGAAGCCTACATAAGGATGATATCATAGTTTGCCAGATTTAGACAGCCCATGTGTCATGAAATTAGGGCAGACAAAAGTTCGGAGACACCAAAAATCCCCTGAATTTTACAAAACGAGGCACGAGACACACTAATGTCCTATTTATGCGCTAATAACCAGGAAGGCAAGGAAGTTCTCACCATCGTACCAGTGGGAGGGTTGAAGGAGTGGGATGGCCGGAAGCGGTGAGCGGGGAGGAGGAAAGTTTTGCGGAAGTTGGACATTTTATTACAACAGACAATGGAGCTCTGCCGCCGACGGGTAAAGACCTATCGTGAACACACTTCACTGGCTCCAAAGCGGCAAAACTAAACATGGGGAAGAAGAGAGAGCTGAGAGCTCTTGAGAGCTGCTCAGTACTCGAATAGTTCGCCTAGGTCATGAGGAATTGGATTGAAAAAGATTGAAAAGAAAAAATAAGTATAACAAATGTAATGTTTCAACAGCGAAATGAGCTGTAATCTGACTTGGGAATCGCCAGGGCTGAGGTGAAGTTCCAAAACCCTGACGGCTAGTGTGCTCGCCTTTAATGGTTCGAAAGTTGTCCTGTTTTAAGATGGCGGAGCCCTTGTTAACAACTCTTGGGGCCAACGGCAGTCCAGGCCACGTCACACTGCATGAAAATACAAACCTCAGTAATATGGACATTTCCATCGTCCTACAGACTAGAAAAATTCGCCGGAAACAATAAGATACGGAAAAAAACGAGAAAAACAGAAAAATTGAATGTGATAGTAAGGTCAGCAGTCTCTCAGGTTTTGGTTCAGCATGGGATAATGAATACATTATTGGTCAAATATTTAAGACTAGCTGAAGGTACCCGTTGAAATTCAACGGGGTAAAAAATCAATATTGCACAGTTTATTAAGAAATTTTAACATATTTGATCAATGCGAGATACTTAAAGGCCATTTAAACGGTGAAAGATCATGCGTCGTGTAAAACGGAAAATCCTTGCATAAAAAAAATTCGCATGATCCTTTTATTGATCGCATAATACGAGCGCACGACCTCCGTCTTTGCTTTTTGAGCGGATAAAAGAAGATTCAAATAAAACACGTGTTGCACGAAATCCAATCAGCTGTACTTTTCGTACTTCTCTAAATTTATTGGCGTGCCCATGGAATATAAATAAGTTTCTAGAGTTCTTTTAAGTAATATCCATGAGCATGCCCCTGGTAAGTTTTTTTATTAATCACGTTTTGGGTGAAGTCGGTGTGTATTATAATAGGTATATATTTAATGTATGTAGGCATCCAAGTCTTTTGATTATTCACTTGGCAAGTACAAAGCAATAGGACTAGAACAGAACATGAAAACTAGAACTGAAAAAAATGCGTTTTAATAATTACAATGGCATTTATCCGTTGGCTATCATGCCATTCATAAGTATTTTACTTTAGGTACTGTAGCTTTTTATCACAACTACCATGAACTGGGAAAAATTATAACAAATAATCACGTATCTAACGATTAAAATGTGCAATTCTTATTCCGATAGATAAACACTATAAATAGATACCCCAAATTATTTCAGGCATTATTAAACTTACTCTACGCTCATGAATTCTTATCGAGTAAGTAGTACGTGCAGGATACGATTAACCCATTGTGCCGGACAGTTAGCCGAATAAGAACCGCAAAATATCAATAATGATCAACATGTAAATCTAAACGTGAACAAGGCATGATGTCCCTCATGTCATATAAATTTCTACTCTTGTCGTCGTGTCCAATCTCTCATGATCATGTCTGGTGAGACTTAATATATTATGAAGTTGCTCATTCGTAATTTATTACAAAGGAGCAGTTTCATTACAAAGAAAGAAGGAAGACATGCTGCGCGCATGCCTCTAGAAAGAATTCCCAGAAAGTTCTTAGAGTACAAGCTTTTAGGGAGAAGAAGCATTGGAAGACCGATATTACTATGCTGAAGCCGGAACAGGCAAATTTCTGGACCTGGAAAGCCACAAGAAGAGAAGAAGATGAAATTTTTCCATCGTCTTCCTTAAAAAAATTATGGTAGACCCCATAGTCCTTCAATAGCAGTTCATTTTGAATCAGGCTTAACATACCTCGATGTCTATTCCTCCTTTCCTCTCTAACTCTTTATAGCTTTCTCATACAGAATTGTGGCTGTCACCATTGTTGCGGGCAATGTAGCAGAGGATATGAAAGTTAACTCATATTGATCCATCATTAATTTCTCTGATTCACACCACATTAACTTAAACCTCCGTCTCCACAAAGCTTTACGTTATGGGTATTATAGTAACATTATTATAGTATACATGTAATTATGCGTACCTATACGTACTATACTTTATTTCATCAATCACACATATCAAACGACATAAACGATTCCGATAATCGAAATAACAGCGCTGTCGGGCATTTAGCAAGAATCGATATGTACTATCAATAGTCCTACCGTTGAGTATCTTTTGAAGCGCAGGAAATTCAAGGAATTATTATCAATGATCATTCGCCGTGTAAAACGCCTAAAAGCGGAAGCAATTTCAGGTCATCACTTAAAATCATTCGCGAATCAATTCTAGTGCATGATCATTTGCCGTGTAAAACGCCTTTAACTTCTTAATTGGAGCTACTAAGTCTCAAGGTCTATATTGAAACCAAAAGAAACAATTTCTGTATTTATGGAGATTTTTCTTCAGTACTACAGTTTAATGTTTTAGTTTTTCAGTAATTTATGACTGTTGATGTTAATTATCTGAGATAGAGTAAACAGGAAATTTATTGAAATAATTAACGTTTCATATTGTCATCAGCCATCGTAGCAGGCAATAATTATAATTTGGCCAAACAAGTGGGAAATTATTTTCTTGCGTTGGTAGAAAATATATAATTTCTTTTCACGGAAAACACCAAAATCATTTTGATGCATTGAAAGGTTGAAAAGTTAAAATTAATTCCCTCTACGCGAGATCAATTTATTAAAGGGCGTCAAAAGGCTGCATACAACAAAATACAATGCAAGACATAAATAGTCCCTAGGTAGCTTAAGAATGCAATGGAAACGAAACCACAAACCTCCAGAAAGACACTTTATTTCTTAATTTCAGAAATATTCCTCTCTCTTCCAAGTCCTTTGCCTTCGCCTCTCCACATTTGAGTTTGTATGTTGAAGCCAAAAGGGTAGAAACAGCCACTTCTTCTCGCACAACACCAGCCTGCTTCTTAAGGTGACTTTCGGTGACGATCGAGTGCCTCAGGTTATCTAAGAGGAAAGCTTTACTTTTTGTGTTTTCAAGCCGAAGATTCAAAGAAGAAATCGGAGGAGATCCTGAATAGTTCCACTTCACCAAAGCCCTCAAACATTTAAAGGGCCCCTTACAATCGGTTTACCCTTGGCGACCCTTTCGGAAAAAAATCTAAAACTATCTTTATTGCAGCATCAAGACTCTCACAAAAACGCTGGAAAATTTTGGGACAATAGGTATGAGGCAAATATAAGACTTAGGGTATTATTCTAGAGAATTCCTTTACTTTCTCAGGAATGAATGGGAGAGTATTTCCCAGGAATGAATTCCTGAGCGACATCTCGCCTTCTGGCTCTTTCTATCCTTTCACAGGAGGCCAATTGAATTCGTTTTCTGATAAATTTGGGAACGTATTTCACATACACTCGTTGTCCAATATTCGAGGCTTCACAGTGAAAGGTTTTCTTTTTATGCAGTGGGAAAAAATGGGGACGTCTGTGAATAACTCTCCATTTAATTCAACATTTAAAAGGTGCTTACAACCTGTTTCTCCTCAGTGCGCCGAGGAGGGAAAGGACGGATGCCGGAGTAGTGACGGTATAAAGGGAAAGAAGTAGGCGAGTAGCAATTAAGGAAAAGAAGAGTTACTTTTTCTCCTAAGAGAGTGAATATTGTATCAGTGAAAATAAGCATGAATAGAGAAAAAATACCGACTAACAAATTATTAATATTTTAAAGATGAGGGTTAAAAAGTGAACCTAAATCATATGAGGTAATATTTTTTATATTCTTTTCTTGAACATTTCGCGAAATACAGTTTCATTTTGTCTTAATTCTTTGTCGCAACGTTGACTGCTTGAAGTTTATCTTAAGAAAATATTCATTATTGCGTCGTGATATTGAAAATCTTTAATATTCTTAAGTGTAAAATAAATAGCAATTTTCCATAAATCTCATTCAAAAACACATAACTCTATCCCAGAACTCAATCTTTCACCAAGAGCGATAAAGCGACCCTGTAGCTCGGCATTATGGCATGATAGAACCATGGAAAGATATACCAAGCTGCTTGGATTGAGGAAAGATCTGGGTAATACAATGGAAGTTAGAGACGAAAAACATGCTACGAACGAGAGGAAAGTGGAAAATAAGAATGTTCTTCTGGAAAGAATGAAAGACGTAAATAGAAAGTTAATGTAATTTTGCATTTACAAAATGAATTGGGCATTCAAGAAAGGTGGAGTAGAAGTAAAAAAAGAGTAGGAATTCTCCATAAAAATTACTTAAAGCAGTAAAATGTCAAAATAGATGAATCAATAATGATTCCATATTTTCTTGGAACAAATTGATGCCTAGAGTGTATAACTACTAGTTTGCATTACATTTATATCAGGGCAGCAATAGTTACTACCTCAATCGGCAGTATAACGTTTTATCAACATATATGGTACCTACGTGCCGATGTACACATTTACAGACGACCTAAATAGAAAAGCTACGACCAGCTGTAAAGGATCTTTACAAAATATCTCTTTGAGCTATGACTCTCTCAGGGGCAGTAAATGTCGATAGCGTAAATAAAGGCGATAGCTAGAGTCTACACAACTTCGACAGAAAGCTTTCCCAATAGCAAATAATTTACAGGGAAAGACAAATATTGAAGCATGTCACAAAATCGTGAACAAATCCTTTTCCTTTTAGCACATGAAATTGTAACACACCGTTACCGGTCACCAAAATCAGCGGTTTAGGAACACTGACCGCATCTTTATCAATAAAACTTAAAATATTCAAAAGGGCTTTCTGGCGCCACATTAATTCCTAAATAAAATAAATAAGGAGGCTGAAATTAACTGCTAAAATAACCAGTATATAATACTACAGGAAAAAATTAGAGAGAAAAGAGAAAGTCTTAATTGATTTTTGCACCATTATATTTCACTATTATATTTTTTTCATAACTTTTCTAAGCCTACGTGCGGTATGGTTCGAGTACCTATTTTTGACCCAAATAATTTTACATAATGTGACTGTGTAAATCCAAATATTTCATAAAGAATAGATACATTTTGTATGAAAGTTTTTAATTTTTCCAAGGGCAGCATTTAATACATACTTGAGGAGAAATACGCGTTTCCGAAAAAATGATACTCGAGGCTCAAGTTGTAGGTAAACTTGTTGGTAAACTAAATATTGTAGGTAAACTTGTAAATACTTCCTGTCATTTAAAAAGGTTTACTTAGTCGAGGTTGACTGATTTGCAAGGATTCTTCGAGGCATCTTTCTTCAATGAAGCAAAATCAGGATATCACCACATCAGGCTAAGGTCAAGAAAGATGTTGTGCCATTCGTAAAATTAATTCGGAAGTATGATGGTATATCAAGGTACATCACTACTGAAGAGAGACACATTTAACGGGAAGGTTTTATTCATATTACGGAGAACATTTGGGAAAGACACATAACGGTGAATAGCTATGTAAATGAAAAGCCTTTCGCTAAAATAAATAAATAGAACAGCAGAATGGGACCCTTTGAAAAACGTTGGGAATATTTATTGCCATATGTTGAAAATAATACAAGGAGAAATGATTAATTCATGAAGAAAAATCTTCGTTCAGGGCAATATGCGGCCAAATACATTACTGGCCATTCGTTGGTGAATGTTATGAATCTTGATAGTAAATAAATATAGTTGGATGAAATACCATGCAATTTTCAAAAGGATATCACTAGAGATGTATCGTGCTCGGGTTAAAAAAAGTCTAATTCGCTTATTGCTTAACCCATAGAATTCCTAGAAAGACCTTAAAATAAGATACAATTTTCGAGATTAAATTGGCAAAAACTGACACGGATACGCCAATGATATTTCACGCTAAGAATTTCTAATCGGATTTACTTCTTTTAATATCAACTTCACTCGAAGAGCCATGAGGACATCCCAAAAGAACAAAGTTTTAAAAACACCACCGAAGGCTAAAAGCAAAGTACAAGGCTGTCACATGGTAGATTCTCAAATCGATAAGTAAGTTTTTCTTTCATCTGCCTGAAGTGAAGCCACAATAAACGGTATAAAGAGGCAACATGCATTTGGCAGGCACCGGGTAACTAACTGCTCGCCGAATGCCTAATGTCTGGTGTCGCCTGTAGGGTAGATCGGGGTGCGAAGCATACCATATAATTTTGAAAGCTGACAGCGTAATACTTGGATGACGAATCATACATGGTTACTCTGAAATTAAAAGTTCTCGTCACCCAATATGCTAACTTGAATCGCCACTCAAAAAGAAAAGAAAACTACGAGCGGGATGGGGAAACCTACGAAAAATCATTCACTTTCCATCGGGAATAGATAGCCTGTTGTCATTAAATTGTAGAGAGCCAATATTTGGCCCGACCATCATGTGATGATCACCATAGTGTGCAGAATATTTCAAGCCTGCCGCGTAAACGGCGGTGAATTCACATGAATTGCCATGCGAAAAAATTCACCTGGACCGGGAATCTTCCTGCCCTGAAGGCGATTGAGAGGGGTATTCTTCTATTGACGAGGAAGCGACCTTGGCTGGCGTGTTCTTGTCAGTGGCCTTATGTAATTTCTGACCGCTCGATGCTAGAAGGATGTGGATACTCTTTGAAGAACACAAGGTGGTGACGGAAGGGCCGGAACCCTTTTTAAGTTTGTGACACGTCCTCAAGAAGCTCATCGCTTAGTTTCCATCAAAGTTTACTTCTCGATGTAAGTTCTCAATTTGGAGTTTCAACCTCCTGCTCCGTCTCTTCCCATTCCATGTCATCATTTCATAGTATATTACGTGCATACTTATTCCTCTGTTTCCTTTCAGGTGAAACTCCAGCAAAATGGAGTCAAATTTTTGGAAATAGCAGAGATAATACAACCCGAATCGTTTGCCCTTTTCTCTCAATACCACGTCACCACTGATTTCTTTTTCAAAGTAAACATTAATTCCCATGGAAATTTTACGGTTCAAGGTACTAGATTTTGAGCCCTCGCTGTCCATCAAGGATGGCAACGCAAGGGAGAAAGAGCTTCAAAGAAGCGACGACCAATGGTGAACCCCATCCAGATTTTCTCATGGCCATTGATGTGAATCACCATAGTGTGATCATCGTTTCAAAATCATGTCACGACCATGCCTGAACTAAATGCATATGAACAATTAAACCAAGTTTATTACAATTTAACAACTATTAAATCTATTAACTAGATTCTAGTAACAACTATTACACAATATTGCTGGAAATGATCGAATATAGTCACAAAATAAATATTTGGCTCAGCGAGGATGTTCACTACGAAGACAACCTTTCACTAAAATGAAAAGAAAAGATTACGAACAAAACTTCTCTTTCCTAAGACTTGCGCAGAATCCTTCTCCGAGTATGTCTCGATTTAGGGAAAGGGTGCGGAGAGACAGAGGGCGGCTACTTTGGGGTGCGTAGGAAGAGATGGGGTGAGGACGGAATGACGGGAAGGAGCGAGGCGAAGGAGTGGAATGGACGGATTGCGACGTGATGGACGGGAGCGAGAGGCCCGGGACGCGGAGGAGAGTGGTCCCGGAGCCGGATACTCCGTCGCCGCCGCCGAGGACGGAAATTGAATTTCTGCGGGAGAGAGAGAGTCGTGGGCTTGGTGAAAAATGCTTCTCCGGACCGTTAAAGCCGCTAGAATTCCTTACTCGACTAGCGGCAGGAAAGAGGCCTTCCTCACACTCACACAGACACACACACGGCTCCCTTCCATCCCACGCCCGAATTTGGGTGGCGGGCAAGAAGGTCTCTTCAGACATCTCCTCCGCGCTCCGCATCGTCCTGCGAGTCGACTTGAGCCACTTAAAAACTCCCTCTCCTCAATGTCCTCACGACTCGATCTGGAGAGCCATTTCTCGCGGTAAAAGAGTTCGCGGCACAATACAGGCTGCAGAATGCTGGATGTGATCCTGAAGTTATTGCCTGCATTATTCATACGAGCATAAACCTATATATTTAATGCAGGTGGAAGACCAACTGAAAAATATAAATTTCACATCGATAACATAGGCACCATTTTTTTCGTCGAAACATGAAGAATTGCACTTTCTAAGACGAGTAAGGAACACGGCCCAGTGATTTGCACGAGAGATATTCTTACGGTTTAATCGGCCAAAATTAAAGCCATATGAACGCATAAAGAGCTAATGATCACAGCCGAATAACAAATTTTCACGAAATCACGCATTCCTAAGGCTTACTTTTAACCATAACAAATATTTGAGCACAGTTTACCCGTTTTCACCGACCATTTAAGCATATAAATGAAGATAGAAGTATTCAGAGTTCTACGCGGGAATTGCAGGGTTCATAACCAGAGGATTGAAAATATTATAAGACAGCGTGGATATTGGCGTCAGGGAAAATATTATAATAAAAAAATACCAAAACAGGGATGACCACACACTTAACACAGTACACAGTACAAGTAAAGTTCCTAAAATGCATCAAAATATAAAGGAAATTTTAGCTAGCACCAAAGGCGTCTTTTCGTGGCTTTGATCTTGAAGACGGCATGCGTTAAAAAACCTAAGTCGGTTTCCGTATACGAAACAAGTGTGGATTATATACTATGAATAAAGAATGATGACGGCAGCAGCAATGACGACCGACTTGAACTTTTACGTAAATACATTGAGGGATAATTAAAATGTAGAGTCTTTGGGAAAAGAAGAAAACTATGGATGTGCTGGGAAGGTTAGAGAGCAGACTAAATTGCTGGAGGAAATGAGAAAAGCAGTTTAGGTATATGGAGCTAGTTCATAGAGGCATTAACTTACCGAAGCCTTTTATGGAGGGCAAAAAGATGGAGAAGAGTGAGATTTGGAGGAAAAACGTAGTCATTCGCATGGAACGAAGAGAGATAGCACTCATGCATGACTGATGAGGAAATAAGGAAGAAGGCGTTCAAAAGAGACCAAAGAGAAAAATGGTACACAAAAGCTTACACTCTGGTATGGTATCTAAGAATAGAACATAGACATAAATAAAATAAATTTAAAAAATAATTAAATCTAACCAGGTAAATGGATTTTCTACGACGCGAGTAATGTCCTCTACAGAGAGCTTAGCCAATTTTCCGCAGTTTTATTTATATATATCATAATTCTAGCTACAAAATCACAAACTCTCAAACCTTTTAGCTGCCGTATACTTATTCGTCGATTTAGCGATACGCAGTAGTGCAGAGTGAAATTCTTAGACCAAACGATGACGTTTCTTGACGAAATATTTGAATGATGACCTAAAAGCAATTGAAAACTAGTGTGATAATTGGCAGGTGAAATAAAATTTTAAAATGAGTAATAGTGAATTTGTGGGAAAAGAATACTTCTCCACATAGCACTTATTACATAAAGCATAATAAATTCACAAACGTGGAATCCATTAAATTTCTTTAAATAAGACTGACACATAATCCTTCTTGGGATAATCACATATGTGAAATGAGTCGAGCTACTTAATGGGGCAAATATGACCATCATGTACGAGAAATTAGCTAATTTTTCCCTTTTTAGAACTCATTTGGAAAACGCTGACAGTATATCGGATCCTTACGACACAGGATTAAAAAACGAACTGGAGAATGTGCAGTGATGGTCGGTGACATTTGCAAAAGGGCGGTAAGATAACTATATTAGCGAAACCAGTCTATAAGATGAACTAAAATCTTAATCTAACCTTAATCTTAATTATACCGTAGGTTGAAATTTAGACTTAATCTCTTACCTAAATTCCAAGACAATATTTCTTCCGGTGGCATTAAAATATTTTGCAAAATCCAACTTACTCTAGTGGACAATGCCATAATTACAAAATAAGATATACATACTGATTGCCGAGTCGACAGATATAAATGTTATGCACTCGTACAATTAGGGATATGAATAGCTGTAAATGTATTCAATGGTATATATGCAAGTGCATATTCAATGTACAGAATAGCTAGTTTAATGCAAAGCAGGTTGATTTAAGAACTTTAAACTAACCAAACTAACAGCAGGTGTTTGCACGATTAATTTGCTATTTTAATATTTTTTTCAATCCTTAAGTTTACACTATAATATATGTAAACCGGAGGACGAACGACGAAGTGATTGAATTGGTAGAGGAGGAAATACATTAGATAGATCACATTAGGAGAAGGCAGAATCTGTGGATAAAGAAGGTATGAAATCGATGGTTGGCGAGTTCACTTTGTGGAATGAATTCATGATTGGAAATAATTAACTTTGTTATATTCCACAAAAATTTTTATTGACGACCGGTTTCGACCTTTTCAGGTCATCATCAGGGTTTGAACCCTGCACGAACCCTCAACCCCTGAGGATTACCTAAAAAGTTCCAAACCGGTCGTCAATAAAAGGTTTTGTGGAATATAACAAAGTTAATTATTTCCAATGATAAAGAAGGAATTATTGGCCATGGTGCTTTGAAAGAAGTGGTTGAAGGAAGAATGTTGGGTAAGCGGGGAAGAGGGAGGAGAGGAACTAGTAGCATGAATAGAGTGATGGGAGGCAGGAGGTATGACTGGCTGAGGAGGGTATTCATGTGAAATTAGGGGTATGAATGAATGAAATGTCTACTTAGATCTACCTTCACTGGTAGAAAACTAACACTATTTTCTTTAAAAATTCTGAATAATCAAAAAAATTACTTCTGAATTTGGAAATCCCACTAATTCTTCCACATCCTGCGATCAGCAGTTGCCGATCCAAGGGGTGAGAGTAAAGATAAGGTAGCGAAGGGATTACAATGGTTTTCCAGCTGTTCAGCCTCTCCCAACGGAGGACAGGGAGAGTTTTCTTCCGCACAGTGTGGTAAACGAAAAATCTAGCTCCTACAGTTGAAGGGTTAAATTCAAAATAAACAATCGGTATTTCACACGTTTACGTTTTTCCCGGGAAAGAATTGACAGCATTTGAAATGTCGGTGTTCATGAGGTGTAGTATTATAGAGGGAAGTTGGACGAATGGAGAGGTCTTGATCATTGTGGGAAAGAGAGAATATTGCTGGCAGAAATTAGACGGTGGATGAAACAGGTACTTAGGCATGATGGAAGGACGCCGTCATGAAAAATTCGGGGAAAGTGAGGGTGAGATAGATGAAAAATTATTACGGATAATAGGAAGAGGGTTAGAAAATATGCGGAGTGATAAAGCAAAAATAGCTTAGAAATGGATCTAATAGATGAATATAAATTGAAATAGGGACACTCCATCAAAAATGCCCCTAACCGGTAAAAATTATTAAATCATACTATACACATTTTCTCATACATGACACCTCGTTCTATTACTATTGCTCACGGTAAATTTTCCCTAAATTGATTTTATACATTTTTGTGATAAAAATTGCTATAACTCGTATGTAAGACCTAATTCCTTGCTAGCGGTAAAACTGTTAGTGAATCCTCAACTGCAACCAATCTGTTTTTTATGGAATATTTTGCAAACAGGAATGGTTTGCCATTCATCTTCGTCTTCACATTATCTGGTGTAAGTACAGGCCCCACTTTGCTGTAAAATTTAGGAAATAGGGGCTTCGGCATCGTATCCTGCATTTCTATTATGGCATTGAGGTGATTTCACCACATACGGACAGTCGTGTGTTTTTGATATTCTGCCAAAAGTAAGGATACTGCCTCCATGTCCAATCAGCTTCCAGCCATTCTTTTTCTGTTTCCTTGTTTCTATTTTTCCTCCCTGTGAATACGAGATAATAATCAGAACGTGAGCACCACCTTTCATTGGTTAATGATTTTTTGGAATGAGAATTAGTTACATTTTCGTATAAACGTTTTATGACACAGCATTACAATAAGTTTTCCCAAATGTTTTACCGTAATCAACGTGCATTAGAGTTTCCATTTCTACCATGACAAGTAAATCATTGATGCTAAGTTTAAAAGGCTCCTTTAGGACGATAAAACATGAACGTATAAACTATCATTTCAGTAATGTTTGCGCTATATAAAGTATCATAAACAGCTACGCAAATGAATAGGCATATATATCATTATTCCCCTAATTATCATCATTCACCTCAAAAAAAACAGTGGCAAAGGGTGATAGATTACCAGTAGTTGAATGTAGAGTGATGAGGGAAAGGAGCCAGGAAGGGTATGAAGTAAAAGGGAGATGATTACATGTGTATTTTGTAACGCGAATGTGTGATTATTTTGATCGCGAATGCTATTGGGTAAAAATGAAATCTTGAACTCATCAATCATGAATTACATTTCGTTAACTTCTCATTTTTTCATAACCTACCTAGTTTTTGCGGAGCTAACATTATCTCCGCTAAGTTACCACCATACTCCGTAGTTTTAAATAATTAAAAGTAGGTATCTTTATCTTAATATCTTCAACAATTCTTATTCAATCCCGGACAAGAGTGGTGTTACGCCAACAGTACGTTTTTGGGCATTTAAAATTAATCATAATGCTTTCCTTCGTAGCATAGTAAGGTCCGGTACTAAAATTTTCCTTTTCTAGATTCTATACGCTTATGTCATACTCCAGATGAGATTCCACAGGGTAGAATAGCATATTTATATTATTTTTTCATCGGAGTGCTTTCCCGCAATTCAGTCTATAAAACGCAGTGCCGCAAATAGTTCGAATCTGATTTCCCAAAGACTAGCCTAAGTTGTATATACTTCGGAAATACTTCGGTGGCTACGTTCAAATCCGCTCCGCCGACTTCAAAGGATTTGGGATAGAATGAAATTACTTTATCCCACGATTTTTGAATAGATGCTTGAGCGAAAATTGAATTTCTGTACACTTTAAAAAATTAAATTCTTACGCCCAGTATTTACACCTGAAAATAAGTTTGCTGATATGATATTAAAGGGTCAGGACATCTGTTTATGTTTTGACTCTCAATAAATAACCACGTCATCAGCGAAAACTGTAATGTTACCAGCACTTATATTAGTTATAATTCCAGAATCCAGAAGTTATAATTCTGAAATGTATAAAAAATGAAATATGACTCAACTGTAAAAAAGTATGAATTAATAAAATTGATGGTTTCAGGCGTTACTTTATGGAATTTGCGTTCATACATAATGAATGAAGAATATAATTGGAATTTCCACAGCTATTTATTTCACACTACGATCAAGGTTTCGACGATTAACGTCATCTTCAGGCCTTGACGTTAATCGTCGAAACCATGGTCTTACAATTAGTGTGAGATAAATAACTGTGTAAATACAAAGTTTATTTTTCATTTATTATGTATTAATTAATAAATAAAAAACTATAACACCGCTAAACGAACATACCACCAGTTATTTCAGATTCTGTAATTAATGGAGTGATACAATATTCCGAAAAAATCCCTAAGATAAGTTAACCACGCAAACTCTGTATTTTCTGATGAGCTTCACAGCTTCTGACTATGGGTTCATCTCTTGCTTCTTCTTTAATTTGTGTTAATACTTTAAATATACGTAACTGCAATTTGAGGCACAACTTAAGGTGAACCTGGATGGCGTAAGATATTTGGCAGGATTCATCATTTTAAGGATTCGAGTACAAAAGTGCCAAGTCAAAAGTGCCAATCATAAAAGTGCCAGAATTATTAAATGCCAAAGTTATTAAATGCCAAAATTATTAAATGCCAAAGTTATGAAATGCCAAATTGTTCCCATAGTTACCATAGCAACGTCAAAGAAATATTTGTTGTGTTGTTGTATTCACATTTTTCCGACTTTGATCTGGTTGTACATAAAATTTCTTGTATTATGGCGGAACTTGTAATAAAAGGAAAAACTTCATATTTGTGTTACAAAGGGTATATTTATATCAAACATTCATCTTCAGCTGCAAGCAAATACTGGAGGTGCAAATTCCATAGAGAATGCTCTGCTCGCCTAACCTCCACTGTCGATGATGAAGGAAACATTGTTGTGAAAAAAGGCGGTGATGTGGAATCCCACAGTCATGCTCCAAATCCAGAGGAAGTTCAAGCTCTTAAATTACTAACGAGCATGACGAGGCAAGCGTCAGAACACCCGGATGAGCCTCCCAGTAGAATCATGAGACGTTTGCAAGATGCTCCGAAAGCAGTTCTAGCTCAACTTCCCGAAAGAGAAAATATTTGGAAACAAATTCAGCGTGAGCGCTTAAAACAGTTACCTACAAATCCAACCTCAATCGAAGACTTAGAAGAACTTCCAGACAGGTATCGAATAACTAAAAATGGAGAAAATTTTTTTCTGTATGATTCGTACGAAGATAACAGTTATACTACTCTTGATGCTCGAATTATAATTTTTTCATCAACTCATAATTTAAGACAACTTTTCAAATCACAGACATGGTATGTCGACGGCACCTTCAGTGTAGTGCCAACTCTTTTTTTCCAACTCTTTGCCGTAATGGGTTCAGTGTCTGTACAAGGTGAAACTGCCATTGCATTACCCCTGGTATATGCGTTAATGCAAAATAAAACTCAGTCATCTTATTCAAAAGTAATCGAAGTGATAATTTCAAAAGCGGAGAAAGCTGGCATCCGAATTCAACGTCCCTCGTCCGTTATGACGGATTTTGAGGTGGCGATAATCAACGGAGTACAGAATCATCTAGGTAATAATATAAAATTGTGTATGTTTCATCTGTGCCAGAGCGTATACCGGCGCGTCCAAGCGGAAGGGTTACAAGTTGATTATCAAAACCCAGATGATAGCTCCATACCAGGTGCCTCTAAAATGATGTGTGCTCTGAGCTTTGTACCAGTTGACGATGTACTAGAAGTTTTTGATTTATTTGCGGATCAAGCTCCCGAAAGTTTCATAAATGTAGTAGATTACTTTGAGGTGACGCATATAAGAGGTCGCGCAGCCAGAGGAAGAAGGCGAGCTGTCCCGGTTCGCTATGCACCTGCTTTATGGAACCATTATACCTCAGTTCTGGAAGGGACATCAAGAACTAACAATGCCTCTGAAGGGTGGCACAACAGGCTTCAGTTGCTAATGGGAAAGAAACATCCAAGTCTCTATGCTTTCCTAGTTGAAATACAACGAGAACAAGGAGATACTGAAACAATTTTAAGCCAAATCTCCTTGGGGCAGCGTGTACGAAGAATGCCAACTAGCCATTGCCAAGAAGTTGATCGTAGAATTTTCAATATGGTAGCAAATTACGAAGTTTGTAAAGAAGATGGCACTGTCCTTGAATATTTAAAAAATTGAAGTTACCATCTCCACGCTTATACGTAAAAATTGATATAAAATAAAAATAATTTTGGCATATTTTTTTAATTGGCATTTTAATTAAGTGGCATTTAAGGCTTTTGGCACTTGTGGTCTTTGGCACTTTCAGTTAGGCACTTTTGTTCTGGCACTTTTGAATTGGCACTTTTGTCCCAAAAGGTATTTTAAGACTTATAGCCAGACTTAGAGACAACGGTAGGCCATAGAGTCACAATCTCTAGCAATAGCCTAATCAAAATGCTGATCAAACGAATGAGCATATTCATTGATCTAATTGTTATAAAAAGTAAAAAAGGGGAAAATTAATAGGAAATTGTCCCATGAATGTACTTTTTCCATATAACTGAAAAATTAATAATATTTAGTTTTATATATAATACTACATAGAATATCGCAATAAAATACAATGATGAATCATCTCAATAAAATAAAATGGTAAATTAACTTTAAAACATCGAAGATTGGATGGTGTTAAGGACAATATAAATAAGTTTTATGAAAAGAGCTGCAATTAGGTAATTTTTTACCGACACTTACGAACTCTTACACATTGATTAATGCAGGAAAAATGATCACGAATCCAAAAAGGCTATTATTTCTATAACAATCACATCAAATAAATTTCTTAGTGGTATTTAAAATGCCACTCAAGTTTTCTCTTCGGGCATCTATCATCCCATCCCTTCATGCTTTCCCAATCATCCCCTAATCAATGTCTGTGGCCCATTCAAGAGAACCACTAAAACATGCTTCCCTTTCCTCCTCAGCCTGATCTCTCATTTTATGACCTTCCACTCCACCCTGTTAGCCCTCTTCATCAATCTTCAGCCAGTTTAAAATATCCTCCGAACTACCTTCATCCCTCCTACATGATCCAATTCTCCGTGCCAAAGGACGATATCCTCCCTTCTCTGCCCCTAGCCAACCAATTCCTTACCGGAGACCACGATCCGGCCACTTTCACGCGATCACTGCCAACATCCTCTCCAATGAATTCATGTCCACGAACGCTTAAATCTCTAGTCAGTGCGCTGGAGCACGGTTCATTCCTACGTCGGCCAAGACACTGATTAAAATATTCTGAAGCTGGAGAAAGAAGAATACAAAGTAATCTGCCAGTAACATAAGTGCATTATTCGCAGGCTACTTGCCTTATTCTTAAAAGGCTTCTTTACATTCCAGATAAAAACCTAGTACAACATTTGTAAATAGATAAACCTAATATGTGTGGATACATTTTGAATATCGAATCTGAGAATTGAATAAGTTTTCAATTGAATTGAGAAAGTATTTCACGGAAAAACGAGCTATCTACAAATTTAAAGATGCATACAAAAATCGTGCATTGCTTAGCAACGTGAAAAATCTTAGGATAGTTTAATGTATTGTGTAATTCCAGCTCTTTTGCATTCATCTAAATTCAATGTTCCCATAATGTTAAGAAAAAGCTTGTATTTACTTTAATTCATTGCTTTACTTTAAGAAAAAAAATAAATTTATAAATGGAGTGGATCAAAAGACGAGGATGACTAATGTAGCCAAAGAATTTTTAGGGTAAATTCGAGTAAGGAGTAGGCAATTACCAGTAAAAGAAACAGCAAAACTTACCTTCAGAAGATTCATTTCTTAATGCGCTGAAGGTGTAGCCATATCTCGGAGATACCTTTTTCCCTGAAAGGGAATAAGAGCATCATCAGCCGAGAAAATTTGTGAGGAGAACAAAGAAAGCTGAAGACAATAAAGGACGTGTCCAAGTGGACACCTAAGGAAAGATTTTTAACTGCGAGTTCTAGAATAAAATACAACTTTCTACGAAAGAAGCTATGTATTAATGCAAACGAGAAATATTTTGGACAACACAGGTCTAAGTTCTAGTACTGGACGAACAGTCTCTGAGAATAGACATTTTCCTTATATCGCAGTCCTTTTATACCAGCTATGAAGGAAGTAGTAAAGGGGAGTAGCAAAATACCCCGGGATGTTACTCGCTATCAGCCTACAACCCTCCTCCCCACTTACTACTCCCTTATTGGTCAATCAATCCCGCGTCATTTTGCACTTGTGATTTAATATCTATTGGATGTTTTCTCATTTCCTTAGTGTTATTAATTAAGGGCCGGTTTCGAATCTATACCAATGAAAACCTATTACCTATGAAAAACATTTTCACAGCTGGGATTCAAACTCGGGCTCTTTCGTTGACAGACTCTAAACACTACTCTTATGTTTTCACGCCTTAATCCGCAATAATAGGCGCTTAAGACCGGGAGGAAACATTGCGTCGGCATTAGCCTGCTCTTAACGAAAAGGCGCCAAGGGGACAACGGCTTAATGTCACATCCGACGGACGGAGTAGTGTACTCGACTGTTTTTCCCAAATCCCTCAAGTAGGGGCCAGTTTACCAATGAAATATATCTTCCAATGCCGTGATTCGAACCCGGGCACTCGGGGTGAGAGACCAGTGCTCTATCTACTTCACTAACTAGAACCCTTGGTGGGACTTATTGGTGGGACTTGGTGGGACTACACTAATTTACATGGGCGTTTTCAAGTATGTTTCTGAACTAAGAAGAGTTTGTCTGTATAAGTCTGTTTCTTAACTACTTCAGACCGGGAGAAAAGGTACAAGGATGAGAATGGAAGGGAAAGGAATAAATTCAACAACCGCAACTCTTATGGGTGTTTTCAAGTCTGTTTCCGTAGTAATAAGCGCTTCAGACCGGGAGGAAAGGTATAAGGATAGGAATGGAAGGTAGAAAGGCCAATTTTCATCACCAATGTTCATGGGTGTTTTTAAGTCTGTTTCCGCATTAATAGGCGCATCAGACCGGGAGGAAATGTGTAAGGATATGAATGGAAGGAATGGAGCTTGTCATCCATCACCAATAATTGACAGTAGGCCTAATTACCATGCATTCGACGTTGAATCACATGTTGGGTATAAATTCACATAAAATATAAGTTGAAAGTGAAACTTGTGCAGTTTAATTTAATCCACGACATTATATGGTTACCTTTTGATACGTCACCACTATTTTGCAAGAGCTCCGTCGTGATAATTTCTACACCAATTATTTGTTTCCTGTAATTTAATTAAAACATTGGTAAGTGGCGTTATCTATCGCATTGAACGGATGTAAACACCTCTTTTCAAGGTAGAGAGATAATTTCCTAAAATGAATCGTTTACAAGGAAATAGGTATACGAAGGTCGTTTCTATGCAACAGCTATTATAAAATAGCATACGCTTATGACTTATGTGCTCCTATAGACATCCGGCTACTAACTGAGGGACCAGTCACAGACCTCACTCATACTCAGGTTACGTACCATGGCTTAAAAGGGCAAATGATAAACTGACAACGGTTATTCCCTCGATGACTTCAAACAATGGTTAACATCTAAATCAGTCACTTTAGTTTAAAACGCAAGAATTTAGCGATACAATAGACAGTTATCGGTAAATTTATCCAATGATTAACGGACCGCGATGGTAATCGTGAGATAATTTCCTTGACCTTGCATATAATGAATTTATGATTGTTTATCAACTATCTCATTGGTGTTACGTGGCGTTTCAAGCTAAATAATGAATTGATCAGACTTCTGCAAAACTATTAATGCCAAAAGTGTGATCATTTCCGTGAAACAAAACCGAAGGTATAAACTATGCTGCAAACATTCAAATATTCTTAGAACTATCATTGGGTTTGCTATGAATATGAAACAACGACACCGATAAAGTAGTCGGAGTCAATTGTTTACCTTTGCCACAAATACGCAGGTGGAGTCCTAATATTTATGAACTAAATGTTTCCAGCTGAGTTTACTTATAATAATTTATGCATACAGTGAAAGGGCACACGCATATTTATCGAAAGCACACCATGCTTTTGTAATTTCGTGTTGTTCTTCAATTTTTCCCGAGGGATGTAAACAATTTGAATGTAGCCACATGACCAGCGATGTAAAAGCTGGAAAGACTATCGGATCATCAGCTGTGACATCACCTTAAAATGACTGACTAAACATTTTTTAGCATATGTTTATGAAATTTTCTTCGCTTTTTTGCAGTTTTTTAAAGTATTTGCAAACATTAACAATCATTCTTCAACAGCGATTTTAACTCCTCTCTACCTTCTACCTTCTCTACCTTCATGGCTCTTGAATCCATATATTTAAAATGATAAAACCAAATCATAAGAAATAAAACACAGCTTTTCTATCTTATGAAAATACCCATCTGAAAATACCCAAACACGGTACAGTAAAAGCCTCGATCTCGTCTCCTTCAACTGCAATGGATGCCCTTCGATGGTCATCTACAATGATTGCTCACTAACCATAATCAATATGAAACTTAAAACTTATGTGACTTAAAACTCTTTCGTCACTTTTTTCAAGTTTAGCATTAGGGAACTTTAAAAAAAAAGCACATTGTGGTATTAACTATGCATACAAGCACGCTTTATTTTTTTAAGCACTAAGAGAACATGTGTTGTGATATTGAGAGTATAACATTAGACAAAATAATTCATTGAGGAAACAAACTTTTGCAAAATGCCCAATAGAAAAACACGCTCTCACGACCTAGTTTGCGACTCTGATTGATCTCATCTGATATGGATTATCATCATCAGATGATGATGCCATATGATAAGGATACCTTGGTCGAAATCCAGGCTCAGGCTTTCTCTGGCTATTTTAACAGCTTTTCGCATGGTTTTAGTTGCCCTCGTCGTGATAATATGGATGGAACTTAGTCAGTCAGGAACTGCCCAATTCGTTGCGCGCGGCGTAGTCTTGAAGGATTTGATTGATTGAAGGGACACCGTCCGTTTTCGTATTTTTGCTTAGTAACTTCCTTCACAGAGCACGACTAATCACCCACCCGTCTGGGTGAATGGCAACAATGGAAAGGCCTATCTACTTCCTTCCAATAAATAGCTAGGGTCTTCCTGTTGTTTTATGACATTTATGTTGGGGCATGGATCCCTATTGATGAATTCTGCTTTCTTTGATGAAGGAAACTACCCTATTATCTACCCGGTCGTCCAATTCAATATGCCCTGACCTATTATTTTCCTCCATCCGTTTCTATTCCCTCCTTCAAATTATTTTTTTTTAATTTACTCTGAAAGTTTTCCCAACTCTCTACTTTTATTCAATTTATTTAATTTAGTCTTAAACTCTCTCTAGCCATTCAGTTTTTTAAGGTAGTAAAAATATAATTATATTCTTAAGAAAGTGTACACACCAATAGGAACTGATTCAGTTTAAGATTTTGTGACTCGTCACTATTGGATTTGTTTCTAAACCTTGTATTTAGATTTTTTTTAATGTGACCATATATCTCAGACTCTAAATAATTTGGCAAATCTTTCAACGAGGCAGATGAATCTGATAAAAAAATCTTCTGGAGCCATTGCTTGGTGCTAAAAAGATCGATCATTTACCGATAAGGGGCGGTGGATGGACGACGCGAGTAGTGGGTCCAGGCGAGTTTCCACTCAAACAGGCGCGGACAGAGAATAGACAGTGGTGCCTTTTAACGCCCACGGCGCCGGCGCCACACTTTTGCCTCGACGCCCCTTGAGAGGCTTCCCTTTCCAATGAACAACCTCCGAGGCGTCGCGTCTCACTTTCGTGCCGTAGCCCGCAGCGTCGTGAAATTTGACGACATGATACGACTTTGGCGCGGGATTGGCTTGTGAATGCTGGCGGTAGTTCGGTGTCGAGTCAGGGTGCTGGAAATTGGCGAGGAAAGAAAAGGGTTCGGAAAGTGTGAGGGCGGAGACGCTGTTACGGGAGAATTTGCATGCGCAGGCACACTAGACCGTCTCCACTCCATAGTGCTTTCAGGGGATATTTTGTAATACTCTTAGGATCAGGAGCGTTGCTGTCATTGATGGGCTTGCCTGCGATAACAGGTATATGCCAAATATTATCCTTATGAGAAGAAGAGTTTTATCAACCTCAAGATGAGAGAAGAATGGCTGAAAAATTTATGCATCCGGGCGTGGTGGTAGTGAAGTGCTTGAAATTCTTTTTGATGGATTGTTTATTTATTTATTTTTTTTTTTTACCATTACCGCCGAAAACAGCAAATGTGGCCTTTACATCGGGGTATTAACAATGCAACATCAGACGAGCACACACAACCATGTCCTGAGTGGTGAAAAAACCCACTCAGGCGGGACTCGAACCCGCGACCCTCAGGTTAGCAGGCGAGGAATTAACCAAACCACCACCGGGGCCGACAAATCATCAGAGTTTACATCAGAGCTAAAAATAACTTCATTGATTTAGGTCTGGGTCCGCTATGTAACCAACATCAAGGAAACAATAGGTGAGATTGGAATAATGCCTTGAAGATGCATGCCATAAGATAACTATTAGTCTAGGAACTTTGGGCTAGCATTAGAAAAAAATGCATTTTTTTACCAGGCACAAAGATGGTGAAGGGGAGGTTTTAAAATGGTATAGGGAGAAGGCAGAATAAATAAAGCAGTTAGAGATAGAGAGGAAATTGGGCATGCATACTGGATAAATGAAACGGAGGTAGTTTGTGGAAGGCAAAAAGCAGTAGAAGTGGAATTAATTAGTGGTCCTCCTACGGCCCATGTTATTTCACCCCATCCTACGAGTTCTTAAACCAAAGACAAAAACAATGCCCAATTTCGAGTTGGAATTTGAATCCTCGACCAATGGGTTTCCAGGCCTGTACTTATCTACTTGTCTACCGAGACCGGTGGAATTACCTAGGAGGCAGAAATAAGGAGAACCTGTTCGGAAGGAACGGGATTTCAGGTACTGAGATGAATGTAATGAATAGCGTCGGGTACGGAAGCAAAAAGGGGATTTATACATTACCGATGGGTGAATACCTGACGAGGGAGTTGGGCAATTGGATATTTGTTAAAAATAAATTACCTGTAGTTACCAGTAGGCCTGCCTACATTCGATTGTCTACAACTTTATGGTCCTCCATGATTAATTAATTAAGAAAACAAACTTTTACAAGAGAAAATTTACGAAAACATTTTCCGCGTGATCACCATTTCAATACTATCCTTCTTACATCTGATGTCAGTTATTTGAAATTAAAGCCAGCCGCTACTATGTTGCATGAAATCGAAAGAATAGGCAAATTTTCTTAATTTAAGTCAAATTAATAATTTAAAAAATGGTAATGGCAGGATCCTTGACCTCTGTTTCACTGACATAGTGAATTCCTAAATTGAAGAAACAACTCCTCTCCTTCCACCAGATGCGGCTCATCACCCCTCTTTAACATGTGTATTCTATGTTGACCACCCAGTTTCCCTGGCTATAACTGGAAAATAGCTTTGAACTATAAAAAAGGCGATTACCAAGAAATGGAGAATTACTTGTTAGCACAAGTAATTCTCCATTTCTTTCTTAAATCAGTTGCCATTAAATTGTGCTGTACAAAAATTTTATAATATGATTTATGACTGTATTACTCATTTGTGCCCTTGGTCCATTACAAAGAAACGAGCCATTTCCCAGTCTGGCCAGTCCAGAGCTTAAGGCCATGATTATGAAAAATAAAGCAGTCCATAAGATTTATAAAGCATTTCCCAATGCTGACTCATATGAAATTCTCAGCAAAATACGAATGAAATGCGAAAACTTAGCAAAAAAAATGTGAAAAAGAGCATACACAGAAAAAAGAACTTGAAGTCCAAGATAACAGCAATTCATTCTGGAGATATGTCAAATCTCTAACTATAGATCTTTCTATTCCCATTTAAGTCCGGCTAGATAATGAAACCAGAAATAACTACCTTGAAAGTGCTAATCTTTTAAGGTTTCTGGGATGTATTACTTTTACTTATTAAGAAGTATACTTAATTACTATTTTGTGGGGGAAGGTGAGGAGTTAATTCTTCAGTTTTGGCATTCACTATGTCAGTGAAACATGGGTCAAGGATCCTGCCATTACATTCTGTGGTATACTGGTACCGGTACGGTGTGGTATACTGGTACTGATCCTGCCATTAAATTCTGTGGTATACTGGTACCGGTACATCGACGATATTATTGTACTTTGGAATGGAACTGATCGGCAACTGGATATGTTCTTGAATTTTCTGAATGATACCTATCCATCCTACAATTTCATTTACCTGTGAAAGAGACACCAACCATTGCTTAAATTATCTGGATCTTACAATTAAACTCGATAAGTACCGGCATTCCTTCTCCATTTTTCGGAAATCTTGTTATACCGATCATGTCATCCCAGCAAGTTCAAGACACCATTACTCGCACAAACTTAAGGCTTTTCATTCCATGATTCATCGCCTGTTCAAGATAACACTGTCAAAAGAAGACTTCAGGAAAGAAATCATCACAACCAAACAAATTGCTTCAGCCAACAGTTATTCACAAAATTTAATAGACAAATTAGTTTTTAAAAAACAGAGAAGACTGGCTATCGACCAAATGTTTTCGGCGGACGAGAGTAAAAAGAAGCAGTGGTGCACGGTAACGTACCTGGATGCAGTTTGTCTGAAAATGGCTCATCATTTACAAAGAGACAAATTCCGCATGGCTTTTAGACCTAATGCCACTCTCCGAAGGCTGCTGGTAAAATGTAAGGATCCGATAGATGAACTAGACAAATGTGGAATATATTAATGTGGACGAGAGTAAAAAGAAGCAGTGGTGCACGGTGACGTACCTGGATGCAGTTTGTCTGAAAATGGCTCATCATTTACAAAGAGACAAATTCCGCATGGCTTTTAGACCTAATGCCACTCTCCGAAGGCTGCTGGTAAAATGTAAAGATCCGATAGCTGAACTAGACCAATGTGGAATATATTAGTTAAAATGAAGCGATTGCATTGGTGTCTACGTGGGGCAGACAGGAAGAAGCTTCGGAGTGAGGAAGAAAGAACATTTAAGTGCTTACAAAAACAGCAAAGACGATAAAAGTAATTTTGCTGAGCACTTAATATGTAACTGCCATAGGAGTGATTTTAAAATGAATATATTAAAATTATGCAATGACCGCCGCGAATTAGATTCTAGAGAGCAGTTAGAAATTTAAAAAAAAATTAATAACCAGGACAACACTCTCATCAACGAATACATTTACACATCTTTTTCCCCCATTCTGGCGTCCGTTTCAAAATTCATCTTTTCTTCCGTTACGTAACTAAGGTTACAATAATAAGATAAATAATTTACGCCTGATGATGATGATTATTCATCGAAACCCGGGTCGCTTTATTTAAAAAAAAAAGTGGTATAAGTAAAAGTAATACATCCCAGAAACCTTAAAATGGAATACCACAAAGTTACGAATGAGTTAGTTAATGTGCTAATCTTTTTGCGAAGTTCTTCAGCAATGTCTACCAATCAGACCATGAAATAGATAATTGCCTTAAACCTAACGTGGAGACAGAGTTTCATTTATCTTTATTATCAATTTCAGAAAACGAAATTTTATCTGCCTCAAAGAAACTAGATATTAACAAATCTGCTGGACCGGATTTAGTTCCTCCATTGTTGCTAAACAAGTGTAAACATGCTCTAATCCGCCCACTATGCTACCTTTTCAATAAATCCTTAGCGATAGGGAGAAATCTGGAAGACCAGTTACGTCACTCCTGTGCATAAATCAGGAAATAAAACTTATGTTAGAAATTATAGCCCAATAGTCACCATATCTGCCATTCCAAAACTATTTGAATCTCTGGTAGTCAATAAAATCACCCGTTTATGTAAACATATTATCATTCCAGAGCAACATGAGTTTCAATCAAGAGGCTCTACCATGACATACCTACTTGTGTATCAAACTCACACATTAAATGCCTTTGAATCTAACACTCAAGTAGACTCAGTAAATACAGATATGACCAAAGCATTTGACAGACTTAATCATTCTCTATTAATTAATGAACTTGAATTTCCAGGCTTTCACAATCCTATTCTGTCATAGTAAAAACCTACCTCAGTAATAGGAAGCTCGTTGTTAAACTGCAGTCCGTAGAATCAAAAGAATTCCATGCAATATCCTGAGTACCTTAAGGTTCTTACATAGGGCCCCTACTTTTTATTTTATTTCTTAATGGTATTTCTTCTGCATTAAGTGATGTAAACTTTCTTTTATATGCTGATGATTTGAAAATATACAAAAAAATTATTTCAGTTTCAGATGCAGCCTGATTACAGGAATTTGAACTCTCTTGAGATCTGGTTGAGAAACAATGGTTTATCATTGAATTTAAACAAATGTGGCATTATTACCTTCAATCGAAAGAAGCGGTGCTTCTTTCGATTCCGTAATTCTGAGGCTGCAGGCCAATCTCCATGCATACCCGTCTTCTGTGGAGAGACCTTGCGCCTTCTTCCTCCAAGATTCTTCCCAAAAAATGCGTATTTCCACCCGGATTTTGTGCTGGGTTGCGTTGGGACGAGCCTTGTCATCCGGATCCCTGGAGCGGTGATATTGGCGCCGTATGACGTTCTTCCGTCGGATGTTCTCGCGGATTTCCCGCGGCAGCTCCAGGTGGTTGCAATGCAGGATGATTTTTTCTGGGACCGCAGCTTGGAGAGCGACTTTCACAGCATCCGCAATCGTCGACGCTTGAGCGTCGATATCTGACGAATCGGGAAGCTCTTTCTCCGCTAGCGGCTGCACACCTTCCGTGATGCTCTTTCGGTACAGCTTCCAATCAGCAGCTGCGTAATTCCGCACCGATCTTCGCTCGACGGTGAGAAGCCGGCATCCCACGGAGAAGACAACGGGAAGATGGTCTGATTCCAATGCCGTGATTGTGCGGGCAGCCAGAATACGTTGCAAATTTTTGTGGATCACGCTGTCGAGGATGTCTCCTCTGGCCTAAGGCCAGTGGTATCTCGTGGGGGTAGAGGGAGCCGGGACGCGGGCGTCTTTGCTCGTCGTCCAACTGTGAAGGAGATTTCCTCGCAGATACTTGGATTCCAGGATTGGTGATGGCAGTATAATCGCCGGCGGCGATGATTTGCCCGTCTCCCGCGAAAAGGTGATCGAGGTTGCTGAACTGTAATCTCGCAGATGGTGGGATGTATACCGACGCTAGGTGGATTGGTTCGCCGTCACAGTCGATTCAATGGCCGTTGAGCCGTGCATGTGGTTCCTCGAAAGCCGCTGTGCCGTGATCCGTGATGAAACCAGCATTGCCGTGCCAACACCGGCACCGTTTCTATCATCCCTAAAGATGGTCCATCCAGGAATCGTGCAGCGCATGTTGGGTTGTAGCTTCTTCACCTATATTAACGCTACTTCACAATTTTGTTTCTCCAAAAATGCAAGCAGCTCTGGCGTCTTATTCCGAATGTGTCCGCCCGCATTCCAACAGGCGAAGGTGATCCTATGCACATTCCTCTGGTGATTATCTCCCATGATTTTGCTGAGAAAGGAGAATGGGAAGTTGCTGTAAAGTGGAGGTGAGCACCTGCAGTATTTGTTGAAGTGCCTGCGTCACGTTCATTAGCACCGTCATTATGGTGTGCATGGTTTGCGGTACCGGGAGATCGGCCGCAAAATTGGAGTTCTGGTTTTCCTGGTCTGATGTGGCGTTGCCGGTGGAAGCATAGCGTCTCCTCCTATTTAGTGGAATTTGGATTAAGGTGGCCGTGTCGCGCTGCATCGTTGATGGCCCCTGGCTATCTGGTAGGTCGGAGAAATTGAGCGGATCTTCGTCTTGTTGGCGGCGCTCCGTCTACCATTGCGAACTTCTGCCGGAGTTTCCCTATACTCTGCCAGTCGAATTCACCGGTGTTTGCTAAAGAGCTGTAGTTGAGCTAATAGTCTGTGTAGCGGCGTTTGTTTGAGGTCGCTTGGATGTTTCGTTGGTCGCAGAGGTGACCACAGAGTTGGATGAAGCGCCGTCTGAACCGGCGCTTCATCCAACTTTCCGGTCACTGAAATTGTCGTGTTGTCCTTCCGTCCGTTCCTTTTCTCCTTCTCAAGCTGCCAGACGGGACAATCTCGTGATGCCCCGTTTCCACTACTAGCGTATGTACGCGCGTACCAACCAGCGATGCGTTCCCACGACACTCGTAAAACTCAGTCTGGCATCTGACTGAACAAGTTGCTGGTATAAGTAGTTTACAAATACATTCAGAACTCCAGTACATTCTTCGTGTTTTTGCCGTTTTATAAATTATGAGACACTCATTCGCACTTATGCATCAATGTAGAGCCGACAAATCTCCATTTTGTCCAACTTTATAGAATATCGTGATTCATTTTTCCTAGTTTATTCCCCGCCGCCAGCGCCTAACCAGTGTAAAATGGGATGGTTCGGAACTACGAGTTACGATGGTCCTTACGTTCGTTCCCAAGGTGTTTTTTTGTCACACGCGTATGTACGCGCGTACATACACTAGTAGTGGAAACGGGGTATGAGCATGCGACATGCGCGCCAATGCAGTTGCAGAATTTGGGGCTGGTGGTGATGCAGTTGCTGTCTGGATGAGGACCCGCGCATTTAAAGCAACGTGCCGCCGCCGTACAGAAAAAAGATCCGTGTCCGAATCTGCTACAACGGTAACAAATTTGGGGATTGTTATGCTTGAAGAGCTGCACGGAGCAGACGCTATTGCCGATCTTCTTTAGTCGGACGATTTTCTCCACCGGCCATTCCTCGTTGGGAGCGATGGCTGCGACAAAGACGCCGATCGGGCGTTTTCCTTGCCGAATCCGGCGCACTATGGGGCACGGAGGTAGCGCTCACTTTCAAAATCCTAGAACTTTTGAATTAAATGAGATATTAACATAATTTTTTTTATTTGAAAGCTAAATCCTTAAGGAATAGAGGAAAGATATGCATCTAATGAAAGATGGCAAAAAAAAGTCTGCAGAAAATGTGCGAATGCCGTAATTTTTTCCAATTATTTTTATAGACCTACGAACCCCAAGGTGCGGCGTATCGGGATCCCCATTGCGTCGGTATCCTCCATAAAGGTGTTTGGGGAGAGACTGCCGAGGAGGCGTCGAATTTGAAAGGACCGTGTCCTCTCGCCGCCCACAGCAAAGGTGGAAAATTGTGCACCTTTGTCCTTTAGAACTTGAGATACGGCTCGGAAGTCCTCCTCATTGCATAGAATGACGCGCGTTTATCCCTCCGTGTGGGAGAGAGAAAAGTGATGAACTTTGACTGTTTGTCGCATGAGATCCCTGAAGGCGGCGGCGTCGCTGACCTTTAGAAGTCAATGGAGGCCTTTCGTGCGTTGGTTATTATCGATTGCAGTCGCGTTGTCGGCGTCTGTAGTTGGTGAATTAGCCGAGGCGGTGTCTTCCGCCATTGGTGTGTCCTGCGTCTCATCTACCGGAAGAGGTTCAAAGGAGTTTTTCGCAGATACATTGATGGTGAGCAGCGGCTCTTCGGATGTTTTCATTTTATTTTGAATAGCTTCCTAGGAAGTCACAAAAGGCATTTTGATGCCTAGGACGGGCTTAATGGTGCGCCTTTCCTGTCTTTGAGGGAAGCGGAATTCCTCGTCTTCTGCGCTCTCATGCGACAGAGTGACGGTTGACAGTGTGTTAGGTGTGGCGATACTGGATGCCATGATGTGATGGGCAGGGAGTGCGGCGTCAGCCGTGGTGAAGGCGGTAGGCATCCTTTGGGAGAACGCCGTCCAAGCAAACGTTTATTCAGTAATCAATACTCAAGGTCCGGGAGGTGCGTAGGTCATTAATTTAGAACATCATCCAATTTGGCGAGTGAGATTAATAAGTCGTCTCCTTAACACTTCAGTCGATCTGATGTAATTCATTTGGTCGGTGCACTACTTTTATAGCCCAGACAACTCTCGCAAAGAGTCTAACTCCAATAAGTTGGATTGGAAAACGAATGCGAATGAATTATTCCAAAGCGTACTCTTCTGTTTCAATAAGCATTCCAACAATTGACACACTTCTGTAAACAGCGCGACTTTGCGGCTGCTAACGTATATCATCAGCGAGAAGATACAACATTCTACTTGAGGGAAAAGAATTCCCTGCCGACCGATGACGATATTTTGCTTTGGTCTATATGCCGTAAACGATCATAATATCACCATGGTTGGTTGGTTTTTCAGGGGAGGCGACCGACAGCTAAGGTCACTTATGCCATTTAGGATAGGTGGATAATGGTAGGAGTTTTTAGGGAACGAAGGAAGGGTGGAGAAAAACCCGGCGACGGCATTAGCCTACTCTTAACGAAAGGCGCCAAGGGGACCACGGCTTAACGTCCCATCCGACGGACGGAGTACTGAACTTGAAATGCCCTCCACTACGCACTCAAGTGGGGACTGAAAAATCCGCCATTGCCGGGAATCAAACGCGGCCCCGGGATGGGAGGCCATTACTCTAACCACCACACCCGGATCCCCCAATAGCACCATTTTTATTATGTACCACTGCGAAAAGTTTAAAAGAAATTTAAGTATATAGCAGCGGAAATATCCCTAGCAATTAAGGTACTCAATGTTACTGACCATTCATATCCTTGGTGATATAGGTTTTTTAAATGTTGTAGTAGGTTGGTTTAGAAGTAATAAAATACATTAATCGAGAATTTAATACGGTGGCAGAATGTAGTGATTATATACCAGAAGCGAGGTGCTGAAAACAAGAGTGAGATTCTTAGGATATTTTGCAATGGCTGTGGTAATAAGTGGGTGATGAATTGTGTACCTACATTACGCTTGGATGAAATCAATCACGAATATGAATTTGGGATTACAATATGTGTAAATACTGGCGACATACTAACTTTCCAGCCAGTCATCTTCGTGAAAATACTATACAATAATTTGTCTGTGGCCTTCAGGCTTGCAGTATGACTGCCTACTTCCATCTAATATATAAATAGGTGTATAATTTTGTAAGAGTGGTTCCATCCCGTCCTCCATGCTTCATCAATAAAAATGTGAGCACAATCGCTTGGCTCCTTGCCATTCCTTTATGATAATAAAACCGCCTCATATTCAATAATGGCTATCCGAGAGGAGGAATTAATACATAGTCAGTACAACATAGCGATTACTAGACGTATCCACCACAGTTGGATGTAGGAGAAAACTACTCGCGGACTGTGGATCCAAGGGAGTTGGTTGGTGTGCGCGACGATAGTGCTTGACGAATGAGGAATCATTTCCTGATACAATCCTTTGCGTTGACTAGTTGGGCACTGCAGTTGTCTCTTTAGATTTATAAATTTTTAATTAATGTATTATTTCTCTTGTTTTAGGCATGTTTATGACCACATTTGTAAATAGCATTCGAAGCCACGAAGTTGCAGAAGACTCGGTAAGTACAAAAATTTTATTTTCACAAATTTAAGATATCTACACTCAGAATGGCACGAGATCACATTTTCCTCACAGATAGTGAAACGGCTTGTTTTTCCGCCTAGGGCGATAAATGAGCTAGAACGCCGGTCAGCAAATAACCACATACATTCAAACAAAACTTTACAATAGCAAAAGGTCAAACAAGAACAATCCCGACACACACAGTCGTGGGGAAACCCTCCTCCCGAAGTCTCCCGAAGTTTCCCCGCCGAGAGTCAGGCCGTGTCTCTCCCGTCTCTCCTCGACCTCCGCTTCCCCCGCTGCTCCCTCTCGGCGCTGCCGTCGGTGCAAAACTCCTTGCGCATGTGCCAACACGGCACAATAGTAGATGAGGAAACCTATCAGAACTGAGTTCTTGCGGTGTAATTAATACTTTAATCGGAACATGGCCAGTGGAATTATTAAGTTTTGATATCATGCCATACATAATTTCCGCAGTATATGAAGAGGAAACAAAGAAAGGAATTAACCGCCGGACCGATAAATACGATTACTGGATACATTAATGTATTAACTACTGCAAGGCACTGCAAAACAAAGAAAAATTGTTCAAAAAAATTGCGATCAAAAAGTGGTTACAATAGTAATCGCTAACATTTCTAAAAAAATCACTTTATTGATAATTCTTCTACTTCAGCAGAATGTCGCCTCTAAGGGATAGTGACCTACCACTCCTTACCACACGTCTTTGAGGATGGTCAAAAGATAATATATTGATACGTAGTACTATTGATTCACATGCAGTAGTGAATATATCATTACAGATCTTTCTGCAAATAATTGAAATTTGAATATTTCAAATACTTTGATGCCACTGATTTCAGTCGTGGCTAAATTTACGTGTTTCTAGGCTATTTAATTAATAGATAGAATTCATCGGAATAGATAGCTCCAACTTGCTAGCGGTGAAACATACAAAAATTAATACCTACAATGCATCAAAAAAGCCCACCACGTGAGCATTCATATTCATCCACTCATACAAATGAATTTGAGTACACAAGGGCACTCTAAACAAAAATAAATGAAAATAGCCCTCTAGGGTCGTGCAGGAACACAGGGCCGCTGTTTCTTCGCAGAGCTGACCAGGAAAATGATGGCGAAATTAAAAAAAAAAAAAAAATCCTTTGGGGTTGTAAGCCCATTACTCCGTCAAGCCAAACTTTTACTGCGACGTGATTTTCTATCCTTTGAGAGTCTGTGGATGGTCCCGCAGGACAAACCAACTTCAGAAACTGCGTAATGCTTTTTAAAATGTTTTTGCGTGATATTAAATTACTCTCCCACATTTTATGTGCTTCTCTCTCATGGAAGTTCGTGACAGTTGACTGTGAAAAGGATGCCCCATGAATTCATTCACACTCACGCTTACACTTCAAGCTATGCTCGCCCTTAATTCTATCAAATAAATATAACTTCTCCGTAGACACACTACGGAATATTCTCCCCAACACTCACTTCGTTCTCGGAATATAACACGCAAATGAGGTTTATTTTTCAGAAGCGTAGGCGGAAACCTGGACATATGGCTTCCCAAGGAAGAGTTTCGCGAGACTTTTTGGCGTCAACTCACTTTATGCGTCAAGTTGGGATTCGCCGATGCCTGCAGTGCTGTAAATATAATTCTCTGGAAACACTCCGTAAATTGTTATAACTTTTCCTTCAAGGTTTGCAGCAATTTAGGAAAGTCATGGGAATTTTCCTCTGAGGTGGTTCATTGACTCCACAGAATAAAAGAGAAAGATATAACCAAACGAATTCAATTTCAATGGGACATTCAAAACCTACCATTTCTCAACAAGCAGATGCAAGAATTTATTCAGGAAGACTTCAAATTAAATTCCAAAGACGATGCAATGGACAAGTTTTGATACATGGTATTACCTGATACGGCCTTAAATCCTGAGCACATATAAAAGCAAAATGTCTAATTAGGATATAAAGGTAATGCAGCTGACAGAAGCAGCCGTTACTTTGAGGAACTCCATTGCTAGTGGGTAAAAAAAATACTCTGCAATTCCCCTATTAAAAAGAATTTCATAAAGGCTAGTCGTTGATAAATTCTTTTTTAAACAGAGGAATTGCAAAGTCTATTTTCTCTTACGAAAATAAAGATAAGGAGATATTAGTGGAAAGGTATATTGTGACAGTTATAACATAAAAAATACTTTCCGACACACTTCCTCTCTTGAGCTAGGAATATTTCCCACCCTTCATCATACACAACGAATACGATTGAATGTTCTCCCTCTTTCCCACTTTAAATAATAACATTTCATTCGATATCTAACATATCAGACTTCATTGTTCTCACTTGATACATCCAACCACAACATGTCATCTTATTTTTGGCCAACAGCTTTTCTCCCCATATATGATCCGTAATACAATTCTATGCCCTTAAAAACTTTTATCTCCCTCAACATGAAAATGCAATCGCATACATTACAAGTAACAGTAAATATATGCACATTAGCCAAATAGACTAAGAGATAAGACAAAAGATTTTTTATTTTACAAGATCGGTAAGTGTCAACAAGAACCATTAAATTGCATTTTCGTGGTATTTCATAATTATCTTCCATGTCAGAGGAAGAGAGATATTTGTAGGGTATTCCCCGAATGATACCTATAGTAATAAATCATTATGTAGTGTACTGACATCATTGTACACAGTTATTAATGAAGATGTTGTACATGCAGTGCATGACTGGTGATGACTAACCCCCTGCTTCACACCCTTGAGAAGACCTGCAGGATAGTCGTACATGTATCTCTTATTATATCATTAATGCCTTCATTTATTTTTCTCTTATATAATTAATGTTATTAATTAATCGTTATAATTATCAATTAATATATAATGTATAATCAATTATTATCAATTAATATCATTAATCTCTTATATCATTAACTCCTTCATTTCTTTTTTTCTTCCATTAAATTAATTAATCAATTCAATTTTCCTCCTCACATAAATTCCCCGTACCTATTCTCTTCTTTCTCATAATTCTGGTCTTGAGTCCATACAACGCAAATTCCGAAATCAGCCTCATCCCTGGTTTTGCTCAAGTTACTCTTATTCGATTAATATCAATGGAGATTTCACAGCAAATTCAGATGATGGAAGAGTAACAATAAGATTGGTTATTTCACTTGTCAGGGAGCATGAAAAAAAGGACTAATTCTAAAAGAAAGGCTTTTGACCGTTAATCTGCGTCGTGCAAAATGTATTGATCTTTTACAAGAATTGCCGACAGCAAATCAATGGCCAGGGATCATATGGCCCATTCAGTAAGTAGGGTACTCAAATAGAAGAGAGGAACCTGGTTACTGTTTTATGAGAGCATACTTCATGTAATACAAAGGATCCATGCGTAGTATTTATCTGAACGTCCAGCTCTTCCTAATATAAAGCTTATCAGGTATTGAAAGCAGGAACATGGCTTTCCTTCATACTGAATATAATGCTATTTCAAAATTATCTGTGTGTCTCGGATGTATATATAACAGACTTTATCATCGATTTAAAACGTTTTTTTTGCATATTAACTGCCACTTAGCTACCTGCCACACACCCTCTAGTAGGCCTGCTGAGTACTCGGTGGATGTATATAAATAAGTGTATTTCTTTACGATTGATGACTGTACCAGGGCATCTGGTACCACGCAATGCGGTGTAAATATTAGGAGAAATACTTAATGTCCGCACCAAAAGTACATACATATGAGTTTGGGGATTTGTATCTCAAAGGCAGATGAAGCAATTTACTTGCAATCAAAGTATAGACAGTTCCGATTTTATTGTTGGTTAAAGACTTATTACTTGGATGCAAAATATTTCAACGCATGTTTTTGCAGTGAGAATGAGAAAAATTAGCTCATTTTTCGAGAGTCACGGAGTGTATCGTCATTGGCGCTTTGGTAATATCAACATGAAATGCACAAATTGTGGGCGACATGAATAATTTTGATAAATACGAGTCTAACATTTTTTTGGTCTGTGAAATTTCAAATGACGAATAGAATATAACCAAGTTTATTCTAGTCATCATAAATTCATTCCACAAGGCGAACCATCGAAGTTTTAAATGTTTAGCAGTATTAGTTTAAGCTATTCTATTCTCTTCACGCAAATTGCGTGTAAATTTCAGAAATAATCTTGCAGACTAAGACTGCAGACTAAATTAATGAATACAACATGTAAAGGAAGAACCTCGATGCATTCTGTCGCTTATAGTCTATACCCTACTATGCCCTTTTAATTACCATTCATTTAATGAGGCCAAGAGTATTTGCAGGATTCCAACAAGAGGAACTCAAATAATTGCCAAATAAAGCCAAGCATCTCTGCAGAAAGGAAACTACGTTTACCCGTTCACTTGTCTACAAAATCATCCATGTGTATCTCACTCAATCTCCTTGAGCGGAGGTTCCCTTCAAACACGCCTTACTCCAAAATACGTCCCTCTACACTTTGTTATGAACCATACATTGAGCTTCGGACCACTCCCAAGAGGTCTACGAGAGGAATATCCATTCCCCTTTTTCTCTCTCCGTTGAGAGATACCGAACCCTTGAAAAGCCCTTGGGGCCCCCTCCTGTCACCTAGAGGCCAGGGAGTTCCCAGTATTTGTGGAGAGAGGGCGTTTTGATTCGAAACGCTTGCAGCCGACGAGGTCCTTTCACCTGTCGCGACGATGTCCTGCATCTTGTGCTCAATGACATCGCCAGGGCTGCTAAATGAATATCCAGACACGTTGTCATGGAGCATGAAGCATCTAAGAATAATTTAAGGATAAAACCGATGAATTTAAGAAAATACTGAATAAGAAAAATCTTCATTTACCAAACGATAAGTCGTACACCACCATTGATGTAAATTATATAATGACACGACAGTATTGATAATATGGGCGTTATGGCAACATGATTATGATATATTCAAAAACGTGGACGATCATTTCCATAACCATCATGCATTTGACGGTGAAGATGTTGATTTTGCTTAATATTTGGAGCTATTCCGCAGAGCATCGATAATGAAGCAGGTAACGGTCAATGCTGATATGACACAAATATACTAGTTTTAGGTAACTGATTGGGTAGAGGGGTTCGGATAGAGTTTGAAATATCATTTATTTCAAATCGGAAAGAGGGCGTAGTACATTTTTGAGAGATAACGTTTAAGTAGCTTTTATTTTTGAAGGCGATAAAATCGTTTCCTTCGTCGAAGAGGATATAGTACAGGTGACAGGATTATATGAGGGGCCAATACTGACGAAATAAATGATATTGCTAGAAATTATTTTAATAAATCCAATAACTATATCATCAAAATTACAAATACGGATATGCATACATTCGGAACATGTAAGAAACGCATAGCAAGTAGTTCTACGTAATCATTTTATGTACTGGACTTTCTCTATGATACCACTTTGGGCAGTTAGCCCTTGTAAGGTGTAAAAAACAATAGTTTCTGTTCACTATCATGTTATAAAGTTACTGGCTTTCATTCCGGTTTTTGTATCAATATTATTAAAGTTCTCTGGATTTTCAATAAAAATAAATGGAATTAAAATGCACGCCTCCATTTCAAAAATAAATGAGTGAACATTAATTTTTGTTCAAAGTTCACTCAGTTATCGTTAACTCAACGTACATCCTCAGATTGCAATAAGAAAAATTTCTTCAATTTTAAAATCCACCGTTGCCTTTATTCTCTGCATGTTTTCATTTGCGCCACAAAGCCCATTTTATCTTTGTGTATTTTTTTAAATAATAACTTTCAGAAATAACTGCAAATGTATACCTGCATTATTTTATTTAAAAATTAAAATTACCGGCGAGTATAATTGAATTAATTGAACGAAGCAGTCATAATATTCATGCCTGCATGTGATGCCGAAATATATCGTGAGACAAGTGAGTACACAAAAGGCCAAGGCCTTCGAGGCCATCTGCAAGGATTCGTATTTGTATTGTGTCTCATCAGCCTTGCTCCGTAAAGAGAATAATACTCGAATATTATAAATAAGGGAAAAATAGATTAGTGGTACCACGACAGTAACGGCTGGTTTTCATGGATTTCTTTTCATTTCATTCTATTATTTCATGGTATATACGAAGGAAAATTGATATTTCACAGACATAATTTCCAGGCTCTAAGAGTAGTTTACACAGATCACCTGTACTCTCATTCATCCTTTTAGGACATTTCTTTTCTAGTGCTGAAACACTATTTACCCAAACTTTTATGGTGCTCAATCAATCCACTGTCCTAAATCTATCCTTGAATCCTTTCTCCATCTCCCATCTTATACATTTTCGCAGTATAACGGCCTTCAATTAACCACTGCTTTCCCTCATCACGTAATCCGCCCCCTGATTCCCTCCAGTAACATTACCTCGCCTTGAAACGACTGCACATAACCAATCCTACTGGGCTTTAGTCATTATAATGAACCAATCAGCAGAAAGAAATCGAGGAACGCGTTGATTTCATTCAGAGCGTTTAAAAGATGGCCAATGGGACGCAATGGATTCAAATGAATTGTGATGATAATGCACATAGTTTATTCCCTCGGAAAATGAAAAAAAATGAGGGGATACCCTGAAATAAATTCAAATTCACACCACTATTTTGTCCACCTTGCCACAATGCGGGACGACCCATTTATGGGGTCCCGTCCGTTCCACCCCTTATTTCCATCATCCCTCCCACCTTCGTCCATTCACACTCACCGCTCCAACCCACCCCTCCCCTCTCCTTTACCACACCCTCTCTCTCTCTTTTTCTCCCCTGAAAAAATAAAATACTTCACCCCTCCGCTTCCCGCTCTTCGGTCCAGTGGAATGGCTGCATCCGCACCGAGACCTCCCCCAACATAGCACCCCGCCATGCACCAACCCTTCCCTTCCGACCGTGAGCGATACTTGTGAATATTTCATTTCCGTCCCTCCATCGCAATTCCACCACCATTCAATTGCCGCCGATTTTGCCCCCTCTCCTCACCAATCGGGACGGTGCTTCCTTTATTTTATATAACGTGCGTCCGCGCGCAGATGAGGGATAGCGTACACGTGAACGAGGAGGGCTCTGTGATTCGTCCTGCAGGAGAGACGCGTATTCCTCGGGTGCCGGAAACCGATTCCCGCGCTGAAAATTATTTGCGCTCGCATTCCCGGAGTGGGTCGCGAACTCCAGCAACAGAGATGGTGAAAGGAAAGGAATATTAAAACGATAAAACATTTTAAAAATTCAGTCCATCAATTACCACCGATTTTCCACGGTTCGTTACGGTTACTCCATCTCGCCCGCACTCTTTCCCGCCCTTTCACCCCAAATGGAGGTTTCTGCCGGATATTTTTGATTTTTCTCAGCTACTATTCTTGTTTAGCGTATTTCTTTTGTACTTAAGGGTAGATACGTTTTTCACAAACGTACCTTTTTTTTAATAATATTATTTTTTTCAAATGTGCAATTCAATGAATCCCGCCCTTAATATCTTTGATTTTTATAAGGTAACATGTTTTATACTTTTTCCTTATTAGATTTTACAATGTTATAACTCTAAATTTTTACTTTGTGCTTGAACTAATAATGTAATACGACACATACAAGTACCTACCTATTATGCCCTGGGCGGGGGGTGGAGAGGACGGTAACGTCCTATTCCGCCCAGGTAAAATAAAACTCAAGTCAAGTCCTAATAACTCATGCTAATATACTAACTAGCTTGGAATCTATAATTGTACTCAATCAAATACACATTGACTCGCAATTTTTTTACCACCCGGGCACTAAAATTACTTGATTAAACCGTTTGTTTGGTGTTCTAGAGGCTAGAATTTATCCTTCTATCCCTGAAATGCTGGTTTCAATTCAGGCAGTAGCGGATGTTTCCATTCATCCAAGACTCTACTTGACAGCTGTGCTTGTAACATTTCAAGTCCAGCACTGCAGTCATCGAACATGATAGTCTTTCCCAACCTTTTAGCCTCCACATGCCACCTTCCATCCTCAAATCAAATCAAATTCCAACAATAGACATTAAGTACCTCATATCTTCGACTTTCAACTCGGTTTTAGTTAAATACGTATGCATTAGGCAAGTATTCACGATGTTCTCTCAGAAGTTAAGAGTAGGCTGCGCATTGAGACGGCTTGAGTCCCAACCAGTATAATTCGAAGTCCTGATAGCGGGACACATCCCAAACGTTGGTAAAGATTGGTCTCTCTGCTATGAGTGCTATGCCATTAGCGAATCGCAGCATGCTTATTTTTTCTCCGTGGATAGTGACTCCAGAAGACTTCCCTTTGATTTCATTGATGGCTCTCTCGATGTAAACATTAGAGTCAGTGAACAAACGGGAGACAGTGCACAGCCTTGTCTCACTCCTTTCCTAATACTTGCCTCTTCACAGCTGGGTCCAGATTTAATAACAGGTACTTGATTTTTGTACAGACAGTGTACAGTTCTTCGGTCATTGTAGGACACACCAATTCCACATTCCCTTCAGAAGTCCAAGCATTGAATCTCAAACCACGTTGTCAAAAACCTTCTCTAAATCCACAACTGAAATGAATGTCGGCTTTTCTTCTCCATTCTCTTCTCTATGAGCAGTCTAAGGGCCAATATTGATTCTCTTTTACCCTTACTTTTCCTGAATTCGAATTGATCTTCATCCAGGAACTCCTCTGCTTTTCGTTCTTTCTTCTGCTGATGATCCTGGTCAATATCTTCGATGCATGTGTCGTCCGGCTTGTAGTCATTAAATTTTCGCATTTCTCCGCTCTCTTCTTCTTGGGAATAGGAATGATGATGTTTGTCTCAAAGTACCTTGGAATTTCTCCTGTTGAGTACAGGTCGCAGATGGTTTTGTAAAGATGAGTTAATGTCTTCTCTCCTGCATTTTTAACGAGTTCTGCAGGAACATCATCAATATCAGAAGCCGTATTCATCCGAAGGTCCCTTACTGCAGAATCGAATTCCGATCTTAATATTGATGCTCCCATATTATCCTTTTCCACTTCACTTTCCTCTTAGAGAGATTTTGTGCCGAGATTTTTTCCGTTGTATAACTCTTCCAGATATTCTTTCCATCGTTTCACTTTGTCCTTTTTTTCATTCAAACATTCTCCATTCTTGTCCCTTATGGCATTGCATACTTATAACATTAAAATTTAGGTCGGACTCGGATATTTTTACACATAACGTGATCAAAAGACCTACCAGCAATCAAGAACTTCTCTTCCGCCAGCCTCATCTACTCCTGTATTATCCCTTAACACTAGGACGCCCGGACTTCTCGACATCATTCAACGCCCAAATGGGGTCATTTTGACCCCCGGTAATTAATAAGTTAATTTATCACAAGGCATTTATATTTTTACATTTTTAGTGTGTTTTCATTAAATGATGTCCTAATTCTTCACATTCATCGATTTTTTCAGTTCATTGTAGTAATATTTTTCTCGATATAACTATTTATTGAAATACCAACTTTGAGTGTTGGAATCATTTTCTCGATTTTCTTCAATTTCATTTTTTCTTGCCTGAAATGGTGACACGCAGTAAACAACAAATGTCATCTGCTTTATTTAAATGTATTTATTAATTGTTTTTGCAGTTTGAACTGTTGAATTATGAATGATTTGTCCTACCAAAATTAGAAATACCATCAGAAAAAATGTAAAAAAATTTAGTAGCCTAATGAAAATAGTTTTCATCATCATCAGTATTTCAATCCCATGATTGATTTACTGCAGCCCTCCATTATGCCCTGTTTAGTGTTAATTCCCTCACGCTCTGGTATGTTTCATCTTTCAATTTTTTCTTTATTTGCCCCATATACTTGCCCCTTGGTCTTCCTCGCGGGACCTTCCCTTCAATCTTCCCGTCTAATATATTTCTAACTAATTCATTGTGCCTCAAGGTATATCCAATCCATCTGTTTCTTCTATGCCGTAGGGTTTTCCATATTGTCCTTTCTTCATCTGCTCTTCTGTACACCTCTTCGTTCCTTACTTTATCTGTCCATTTAATCTTCAACATTCTCCTCCAGCACCATGTTTCGAAGGCTTCAATTCTTCGCTGGTCTGCTTTCCCAATTTTCCATGTCTCTGATCCATAGAGTACCACGCTCCATACGATAAAGGGCTTCCTTGTTTGCAGCCGTAGGTTCTTTGAGCACAGTAGTTGTCTCTTCTTCATAAAAGCTTCCCTAGCTTGTGCTATTCTTTGCTTGATGTCCGTTGAGCTTCTTCCATCCCAGGTTATAGTGCTGCTGAGGTAGGTGAATTTCTCCACTTGAACCAATTTCACTCGAATTGTGATATTTGCCCTAAGCTTCTCTCTTCCGCACACTAGGATTTTAGTTTTATTCTTGTTGATGCTCGTATTATATTCTTGATGTACTTGGTCCATAGTGGTCAGGGATGCTTGTAGGTCCTCTCGACTTTGTGCTACAACTGCGATGTCATCAGCAAACCAGAGCATGTTTATTTCTTCGCCATTCACCTTGATGGCCTTGATACCAATTTTCTCTGTGTCTCTTATTGCTTCTTTCAAGTATATATTGAGTAACGCTGGGGAGAGGTTGCAGCCTTATCTGAATACTTCATTTATTTTGTCTTCTATCTTCCTTCCGTATTTTATTTGTATTGTGGTGACCTAGTTCTTGTAGAGACTACATTTGTTTCTTCTATCCTTGTAGTCCATTCCAATCATTCCAATAGCTTCCAATATCTTGAACATCTTGTTCCATTCGAAGTTGTCAAAGGCCTTTTCCAAGTCCACGAATGTCACATACAACAGCTTTTTTACGTGTATCATTTTCTCGGCCAGTATCCTTCAGCTGAGCATTGCCTCCCTAGCTTCTTGGTTTTTCGTTAATACGAATTGATTTTCCAAAAGATTCCCTTCGATCTTCCCTTCCATTCTTCTCCTAATAATCTTAGTAAGTATTTTCGATGTGTGTGACACCAGGCTAAAGGTACTCTGTTCTTCGCATTTCTCTGTCCTTGGCTTCTTCGGGATTACAATCATTTCACGCTTCTGGAAATTCTCTGCTGGCTCTTCTCTGGCTTCTCTCCTTCCTCTTTACAGAAGAGAAAATAACGCCTCGTTGTGATAACTGCGACTCTCCTCTCAGTGTCCGACACCTCCTGACTGAGTGTGACAAATTCCGGACTGTGCGCGAAAAGCTGGGTATTAGGGGAGACCTAGAAAAAGTTCTAGGAGACGATCATGATCGTCTAAGCGGAATTATATCGTTTTTAAAAGTAACTGGACTTCTAAATAAGATTTAATATAGTGGTTCATATTTTTCCTATTTATTTCTAAATCCGACGTATCCAATTTTTATTTTAGTACACTATATCGACTGCGTGGTGCAAATGACCTTAGTCGTCGACGCACCCATACAAACTTAAATCTACCTACCTACCTTCTCTGCTGGCCTTCCACTGTCATAACTATCTTTGATTATTCCAAGGGTAGGTATCTATTGCTTTGACCCCGAGTGCCTTGAAAATAGTGAATGAATATTATATCAAATAGTGAGCTTACTTTTAGATCCGCCCCTCCTAGTATCTCTACTGAGATCATCAAACGGGTACTTATCGTCACATTCTGAGAATTATGTTTATTCTTCACAAGTTTCAAATGTCAGCTTGCGGTCGGAATTGTCAAATGAACACTCTCCACAATCTGACTCATTTTATTGAATCTTATACAGCTCCGCAAGAATGTCAGCAGAACATTATGCTGGTCTTTGAGAAATTTTTGATTACAGCTATCTTCAAAATAACGATCACACCGCATATTCGTCCCTAGAAGCCACGACCAATGGGCAACAAATACACAAACTTCACTTACTGTAACGCTGTAACTGTGAGAATGAGTTCTAAGTTTGAGGGTTTACCTTGTGGAACCACTCGATTGGAAAATAAAAACCAATTTGTACATTCCATGCAAAGGTTTTATAGGTTTTTACCATGGTTTCAACAGTATCAATCTTGATAATGACATATATTGTCGAAATCATGGTAGAAACCAATAAAACCTTTGTGTGGAATGTACAAAGTGGTTTTTCTTTTCCATTGTGAGAACGAGTTTTATTCTCCACTCGTCACCCGAAGAGAGATAATCAGATTTGGAGTCAACTAAGTAGGTAAATTCCGTGCGGAAGTGGTAAACAAAATTGCATTCTCCTAATTCCGCAGAGATTGACAATGTATCATGATGTCAACAAAGTAATTACTAAATATTCCACATGTAAGCAAAACGAAAAGTGAGGACGTGATGGGGAAAGGAAACAATACTGATTTGGAAACTGATACGAACTTGGAAGATAACTAACTGAATGAAAAAGATAAGACGACAGAGCAGTGAACACATATGCAGCAGAATGATACAAAAATGCAAATAAAAGGACCTTTAGCAGAGATAAAGAGCGCAAATGAACGCTTGGGTCAAAATGACCCCATTTGGGCGTTCAAGGTAAAATATAACTTAACTCCTCAATGGATTATTTTAGGAATGTAAATATTTATGTAAGTAAACATCTATTAAAATTATTAAAAGTCACGAGAGGAAATTCTGTTCCCTTAAAAAATGAGATCAAAAAATAAATTTAAAAATACAATTGGGTCAAAATATGGGCGTTCTAGTGTTAATGAGATCTTTCAAACCATGACCTACTTGAAATATACTGATAATGTAAAACTGATAAGATTTTATGTGTATTTGGCAATTAATATGATGTTGAATGACGACTAAACCTTCCGATATATTCGGCGCATAATATAGAATAAATGCCATGAGCAACCGAGCCTTTTACGGATGTTGAATTCTCTTGTAATGGTTTGTATTGAATCATATACAGTAAGAAACAATAAGTAAAGAAACAAGATATCAATTACAAAAAAGAGAGAAGCCTTTAAAAGCTTTAAACCGCATCACCAAAACTCGCGTTTGGAATTTTGGTACCTCATTTCCGAAATATGAAACAAGTAGTGTTTTTAGGAAAGCCAATTCTCAGAGCGGGGCCAAACATGCCTTAAAATGAGAGCTTGAGAAAAGATGGGATTTATTCAGAATATAACCTGCGAGTCATACATTGCGACTACTTTAAGGCACAATATACATTTTTGCACAGTAATACCTATACTCAATTCAGATACCCGAATCCCATTGCATTGCTTCACCATCACGTTTATTCTGCATAAAAAACGTGTACTCATACAGAAATTCTGTTTCAAAATCTTACAAAATTCGATTTTTAACCTGTTGCTTAAGAATGGAAAATTTCATTTTAAGTAATGCCATCACTTAAATTTTTTCCTGTGCTGTATTTTCATAATTTCATTCAATCTTTTTTCATTATTACACAAGCTAAAGAGAATCAAGAACAATGCAGCATTGTTTAATCTCTTTAACTTCCACCCTTAAAATCATTATCAGTCCACAAAAGTGGAGAATCTTTTCAAGACATATCTTTAAATCTCAATAAATGCCTGAATTTCAACTCATACTATTGCTATCTATTCAGTGAAAATTTATCAAATATTATGTAAGGACTGTAGAATGTGGGACGGAATTGGGAAAGATGTTGCGTGAAAAATATATGAGCTTATGAGATAAACTGCTAAGGTATCTCATAAGCGTAAATATCTCGAGGGTTCATGATTTAGGCGATAAAAAACTAAAGAAAAAGAACCGTTTGGTAAAAAGTAGTTGAACCGAAATTATTGTAATAGGTATGTAAATATAACACTTGTAGACCAGATAAATAAATGAAAAATAACGTAACAGATGAAAAAAGCGATGTTCCACCAAAGCAGCACCAGCAGAAAGTAATACGTACAACCCTTTCCCACAAAAATATTACACCAAATAGAGGCAGTCGAATTAATCGAATGACGCATCATGGGAAACCTGGGCTATATTTGGGCTTAATACGTAAAGCTAATATGATTTTCCAATTATTTGCCCCAATAGTAAGTAATCTCATACTCCAGCTTAGTCGGAATCACGCAAACGAAAATGGGAAGACTTATATGAAAGATAATTAGAAATGATTCTCAAGAGGGTGTTAAGAGTGATAAGCCAGATTATCCACCATCTCCGCCTAACCACAGTCGTATTATCTGCTTCTTCCTCGACCTAGTTTCTGTAGCGTCGTACAGAGCGTTCACATCAAAATACATTAAACGGAATGAAAATAGAAACTGAACGTCAGCTTTCTTCCTAAGAAAAAAAGTCTTTTCATATATCTTCCCTTATTCGACTATAAGAGAGAATTAATGCTGGGCAAAATGAGCGCCATTTTCACAGCGTCACTCGCCATTCCAGGAATGAAACAAATTTGGTGCGAATAAATTCTCTTTTTATGCACAAAAACGTAAGGAAAAATATCAAGCAAGAAAAAAGTAAATGCAGTTCTTAACAGTACCAATATTTTCAAAATATATCGCTATATGAACATTAAAAAATTTAATTAACACAATAAACTACTAACAAATTCGTTATATTGATTGATATCGGCTAATCGGTATAGTTAGCTATAAGATGAGAACTGCAGGCGATTCGCGTTAGTACCACCCATGCCTCTGACACTTCCTATTGTTACCGTGATGTAATTTCGCGTTCTTACAATTAGTGAAGCTAAGGAATTCGTGCGAACTAATGGCGCCACTAGTAGCTCCACCAATGTGAACTCCACCATATCTTTGTTATAACTGTGAAGTTGTGAGCCGGTGAGAAAGAAGATTTGAAAATCAACTTCTTGCGCGCATAAGTTTTCCTTTTTTGCAATTTTAGTTTACAAAGTATAATTACATTTCTGCGTAGTTATTGAACGGACGTAGACATCGGTTTGGTGGTGGAAAAGCGAGATGCCACGAAGCGGTGTTGCTCCTAGCTGCAAGGTAGGTTATAGTTCGACAAAATCAACCTTATCCTCCTTTTCTGCTCCCAAAGACCCCGAAAAAATATCCAAGTGGCAGCGAGCTCTATCATGAACAGATTTTGAACTCGCAGACTAATAACCTGAGCTCCAAAAGACTCAGAATCACTCCAGGGAAAACATATCTCCTGAGAAGGAAGAGGAGCCCTCCCTGTCCATAGTATGTGAAAAGTTGCACATCAATATTTCAATGCTTCAATAACTGTGTACAATGAATTTTGTGTGCCTCTGCCATTCACATGGAGCAGAAATATTCCAATATTTGGACCGAAAGTGGCGATTTTTAACAGTTAATATCATTTCCTGATGGGAGGGCAAGTGCGGTGAGTTTGAAAGAAATTTGCGAGAAGAAAGACAGTGTTGTGGCTTTTGCTGTGATTGAAAAGACGGTAGACAATCAACGATTGAAAACTCAAAGTGGACCCCTGGAAGGTTGCTCAGATGTAGAGGAAGATGCAGCAACGGTTTTTCGGGGCAATGTTATGCGTGATATACCCATATATGTGAAGAGAAATGTTTACCTGGTTCATAATTCCAGACAATGGAGGTACAAAACCTGTCCTAATCTAATCATCGATAATTGTGACATGTGCAGCCATTGCAAAGGCGCGTTTACACGTAGCGGTTGACTTCTATGATAGTCAACTGCTAACAACTGTTAAGCCCTACTCGCATGTGTAAATAGCAACTGCGATGCGAGTCCAGGTCGATACGGGACACATGTCGAACACTATCGATCCTAGTTCGAGCTATTAGCAAAGTTGAAGTCCGTCTACTTTCCAGCGGAAATGTATCCAACACAATCGCAACAATCGTCAACGGTAAGAAATACACGACTTCTGATACTGGGAATTTGGATATAATAACAAGGATATCCCTCCCCAAAAAGGAGATTCTGCTCTTTAAAGAATGGGAACAAAAGGTAATCGTCATTGGAATTCATTGCTCGAAGAATTTCATGCAGATTTAAGCATCAATCACTATTGAGATAAAACTCTTTTTATTTGTTGTGGCAACGCCTAAATAGCGGTTTTAAGCTGCATAGAAGTTTGTGCAGACGCATCATAGCAGTAGCGATATAGTTACATCGCGCATCTCGCCACTGTCATAGCAGTCAACTGCTGCGTGTAAACGCCGCTTACGGAAGGCAGGAGGACTTTCTTCAGAGGCATTTGAGGCAGAAGCAAAAAAACTAACCGAGCACGGCTCATTGGCCAATCAAGCCTCCAAAAAAGGCAAATTGTTTGAGCACTTATGAGTAATGCTAGCTCTACACGCTAGGATGAGCGGCCCGGATCAGCCGACATAACGGCTGATCCCACCGTGTAGAGGCGACACCATTGTTCAGCCGAGGGGTAGGCTCAGCAAGCCTCGGGACCCCAGCTTAAGTAATACGCTTTGTTTTTGTTCTGATAAAACAACTCGTGTGGCGCGAAAACGCGGTTGCTATTTAAAACTTGGATAAATAATATTCTCAATCCAATGGAAGGAAACGGGGAAAAAGTTCCGGAAAGTACCGAAGGTAATAGAAAGTGATAATATACCAGTAGAGTTATCTCATTCTCTCAATAATCATCTATGCCAGTCATGTTGAGTGTTTACAATGTCATTTGTAAACTTCGGCACCAGATGGCGAAGCATCGATTTAAGTGCTTCGTGTAGAAAGGAAGGTGGCTCAACGTTCAGGCTGAGCCAAATACGCTGAGCGCAGGCGGACGTGTAGAAGAGTCATAAGAGCTCCAATGGGGGCGTTTAATCGGAATACGCTATTGTTATATGGGAGCGAAAAATGGATTCTAGTGAAATGAATGAATCTTCCAACCAGAGCCATTCACACATAAAATTTAAATAAGCAAAAGGTGACGCCCACCGGACTAACAGGTTAGGGAATTCTACGTCATCTACCTCCCGTCCTTGACTGTGCTAAGGGAAAAGGAGGCAAGAGGAGGTGGTCTGCTCGCACAGATCCTGTCGGAACCACTTCCATTGGCAGAGTCAGCTGTGTGTCCCCCATTGTGATAAGGCGAAGGAGCTTCGCGGGCTCAGTTGTGAATGGACGAAGTGGATGCAAGACTGATTGCAACTTACGGACGACAGTACAGCAATTTGGATGGTGAACTTTGAAGTTAACTTAAGGTTTAACCCGACAATACATCAACTCCATTGGCATGAACCTCCTCCGGATGAAAGGTAACTGAGTAAATTGATTTGATTCCCACTATAAAATACAAGGAAGTACCGCTTGGCTTCATATTTTGACTAAAAATTTGTAATGCATTATTGATTTTTTTCCCTTTTTCCAAGGCCTCATGTAATTATTCCACTTACGGTATCAACCAATCAACCAGGTTTTGCGCTTTATAAATTGGACCTCTCGTAAATGATGGTCTTCACATGGAAAAACAGAAATCGTTACTATAATTGAAAATTTACTAAACCATACACACATCCCTTTCATGTGTATTGTGACGGAACGGGCTTGATTCTCCTTTGCCCGTTGACTCGCCGCAGTCCTTACGCCTTCGAGTACTGGAACCCTTACCTTTGCCTCGACACCTCGTCTCCTTCGGACTTTCCCGGGTGGGAAATGGTTTTGAGAAAAAGGGATATCGCGACCTTTGTCGCGTGTTTGAGAAGGGCGCCACCTCAAAACCGCGGCATCGGACCAGCTCAGCCAGCAAAGCAAGGACGATCCAAATTGTTCGAGGGTCGGGGGGACTTTAAGCCAGGGCGGACGGTAAAACAGTGAGGGCCGTATGACGTGAGCGCGGGAGAAATTACGCGAAGCGTAAGAATGAACCTCTGCCTTGTTTTTACAATTAACACAAGTAACATTTATTCACTGAAATGAGCATGAAAATGAACACGAAGGCACTCTACAGCTAAATAACACAGGTCTTAATGACTAATGAGGGATGAAGATGCGAATGAATGGCGAGACATAAATGGAACGAAATTAACCACAATGAAATAATAACCCTGTAACACTTTGTCCAAATAAATGACCAAGCATGAAAAAATAGAATAAAATAAACTACTAAATGGAAAGAATTACACGCTCCTCGTCCTTTTCTGAATACTAATGATGAGGACGGGAGTAAGTGATACAGAAATATGGTCCCGTAGGACTATGATTGTCCACTCTTGGGATCAGTTTGACTCTTCTCTTGACCTGAAGGGACTTTAACTCAGTTTGGATATCTCGTACATCACTTATTCTGGCGCACACGGGTTTCACAGTGGGGAAGCGTGAATAAGAGGGTTGAAACCACTTAGGATTGGGGAAATACGGGTGTGGCGATACTTATGTGTGAGCTGGTGTGGAGCTTGACGGCGAAATCCAGCGCGGAGAGACTGCACCGTTGAGTTTTCGGTATGGTGGCGTGGAGAACGGAATTCAACAACTCCTGTTGAAATAATGCACCTTCCGACTGAAAGGAACTCGTCCAACCTTTGGTTCCGGGGATGCGGCGACCCGCTACCTTTTGCGGTCTGTCACCCTTATCTACCCGAAACCGCACCTCCTCTGTGGGGTGCCGGGATCGAGGTCCGCTGCGTCTCGTTCCTCTTCTGGGGCAGAACGCAGGAAAAACCGCTAGGGAACGACTTTGTCAATTCCTCGCGGAAGTCGTGGTGATCTCCGTCTCCGATTATCGCCTCTCTCTCCGTCCACACTCTCGCCTGGCTTCACCAGCACACCTTGAGCTTCTCTGCTCGCCTTCCAATCACCAACTGCCAACTGATATCTCACCCGACTCCACCGTCGGCGTCCTCCTTGTAACGCTCGTCCCCATCACACGTGACTTCAATTCAAAAATCACCAATAGATTCACGGCTTACACTGCCCAATGACCTGGGTAGACACATAAGTGGCGTGATTCTTACTCTTAAGGAATCCAATGCCCAAGACACAGGCACATTTTACCAGATATCCACGCAGAAAAAGGCAGGCGTTCATCTCGCTTACTTAACGGGGACTCGGCTTGGGACGCAAATGACCGGCGCGGGAGGCGCAACCAGGGAAAAACAAAGATAAGACGGCCAATCCGTCACAGTATAATATGAAAATACTGAATCCCTAATCAACTAATACTTTTTCATAGGAGTAAGTTGTCACACAACCCTGGAATAAGGATCAAATCAATGATGAATGACGTACAAGAAAAAGTGATACATCTTGTGTTTCACGTCCAGCGTCTGCTCCACATTGGTTCTGAACAGCGGTATCTTCAATCAAAAGAATCTATATTCTTCGATGAATACCTGCCAAGGCTATCAAGTGGAAATGGAATCGTAAAGTAATGGTTTGGCTGTGCTATTCCCCTTCAAAAAAGATGATCTGAATTTTTTATTGTAATAAACAGAAGACAAAATATCTGCGGATTGATTGCTTATCACGTTTCTCCTTTTAAACCATTAAAGTAATTTTAAATTCTCTAACTTTATGCTAACAGCTACATAAATGTAATATAAACTAACTAATAATGATGATGGAGGTACTTAAGGACCGCAAACTATCTCATATTTATCGAAAACACAGGGAAAGATTCCCCACGTTCGCACCCAGGAAGAAAACTAGTCATAGTCACTGGGATGTAGATGCACAACCAAGTGCTTTAGTTACATCACTGTCTATTATTAAAAAAAATCCATTTCCTTTCAGACATATTCTTGATATCTAGAGCAAACCCAGGCAAACCGAAAGACCGTCTGCATTATTTATTCCCTATAATGGAAGAGGATTTAGGTGAGATACTCATTCTTTGCGATTTTATGTATCTATATACGGTTCCTGAGTCGACAATTTCTTTCCTTAACGCTCGTTATGACATACGGTTTCCTTTCAGGATGTTCCTCTATCGTAAAATCGTAAAATATCCTCATGGAGATTAAATTAAATATTTTTCCTCTTTCTGAGAAATGCCCCTTTATATATACTACCAATTTATGATTTGAGAAGGAGGAAGAAGTTTTCCTAATATCAGGAAGTCAGGATGAAGGGATTTTTTTTATTTGGAAATTTATAATTGAATTAGATGGATGGATGGGTCCTAAAAAGATTCACCTTCGACATTCTTAAATGTCCTAAGTCTTCAAATTTCTGCAAAGCAGAAGGTCTCCAAAACCTCCCATAAATTTGAAGGCAATTCACTGGATTTACAAGACAAAATTCACTGGATGAAGAGAAAAAAAAACGATTAAGTCTTCTCTGTTTAAAGTCTAATTATCTGAAAGGTCTATTGGAAAATGCATTGGGAAAAACTTCCGTATATCTTCCATTGATTTTTGTGATGGAATGCAATAAAAAGACTTTAAGCATCATTACAGCTAAAAACGAATAATATCATCAATACTCAGTGTTTTATATAAATGTTTTTATAGAGAGATAAAAAGTTTTTTAGTTCATCGTATACGACTCACCATAGATAGGAATTCCTAGGACTCTAGTGAATGTCAGGGCCCCACCCTAAATTTTGAACTTCTGGGTCTTATTATGGCTTCGAGGGCTGATAGATTTAGCGCAACATTCTAGAACCACCTGATAATGACCGATTAAACCGTAATGACCGATAATTAAGCGATTAAACGATTAATTTCAGTTCGCATCAATATGCCCTGAAGTTCTTTGCGTATTGTTTCAGTTAAATCGTTTGATATCCATTAAATATATCAAATTCTGCATTTTTAGGGATAGAAATTTATTTTTGTACCTAAATGGTGGTCATCACCATGGATCAAAAATCCTAGGATTGATTTGACGCAGCTCTCCATTCGATTGTTCTTCTGGCCAACCTCTTCATATTGACGTAACTCCTCTCTTTTACATCCTTCACAACCTGTTCCATATATCTCATACAAGACCTGCCTTTTCCAATCTTTCCGTTCACTTTTCCCTCGACGATTGTTTCATTAGCCCATCGTGTCTTAAGATTTGGCCGATTAAGTTGTCCGTATTCTTTCGAGAGCTTATAATGGGCTTCTCTTTCCTCCCACTTTTCTTAAGACTTCTTCATTAGTCACTCGGTCAATCCATTTTATCTTCATCATTCTCCTGTAGCACCACATTTCAAATGTTTCCACCCTTTTCTTCTTCGCAATTACCATCGTCCATGCCATAAAGAAGCATACTCCAGGTACATGTTCTTATGAATTGTTTCCTCACTTTAACCATTAGTATAAAAATGAGCTGAATTAACAAACGTCTTAATTAAAAGTAGATATCAATTTAACATACCTCAACATTTTCTCCGAATCCTAATTTAAAAAAAATTTCTCTCTAAATTAGGCAGCTGAGAGTACCCATTATAAGTAAAGGAGTATTTTCTAAGATTTTAAGTCAAAGGCAGTTAATCAAATTAAATTAAATCTAAAGCAGTCAAAGTTAGAGTGAATTGGGTGAAGAAAATGCGGGAGACACAAAATCTTAAGAATTCTTTCTGGCATCGAAATTCGAGAATCACTCTGACGTGTACATACAATACTGGGAAATGGACTACTTTAGTTCGGATCTCGAGCAGAGACAATCTTTCTCAATCAAAGTTTTCATATTAATGTGGATACCCAACTACTTGTTTATTAATCCCCTTTGTTAATCAAACTTGTTAGAGGTTCGGGATTTTTTGGCCAACATTGGGTAGAAGAATCGTTAAATTCACTCAAAAAGCAGTCATAAAAGTCACAAATACTCGGTGAGCGCTCGTCTATCTAATAGGATAAAGAACTTCACTTAGAACATTAGACAATTCCTATGTACGTACAAAAATGACTAGCAATAATTCGGAATTGAATTCTCAGTTAGATACCATTCACGATTAATGTCGTTTTTAAGTTGCTATCAGTTACTAATGCTCACCTATCTAAGATAATAAAGCACCTTCACTTGAAACATGAGGCATTTCCTATGTTAGCGCAAAAATGATTGGCTAGAATACGTACAATAACTGTAATGTTAGACTCCTTCGGTGATGCAGGCGATACTATGGTACCAAAGTAACTACATCGTGAAACCCAGAATATTCCGCACCGTGGGAGCCTCTGCACCAAAAAGAAGGGTATATTTCCCTGTAAATTGAAATTTGAATTAGGACCCTCTCGTGCTCTCTTCACTCATTTTCCTGCACGTACTTATAGTCATTTCCATCACCATTAGTATTATATGCGGCCTTGTTCTGTTATCAAGACGGATGGATGTTACCTCTTCCCGTTTCACTAAAAACACGGTGTATCTATGAACTATATTGTGGAGGGAAATAGTCATCTGAAGACGTAGAAAAAGGCACTTGGAAAAACCAAAGAAAGAATAAAATCAAATAGGTCCGTCCCGGCCTAAACATCCATTTGTTCCCCCGTGAATCTTCCGCGAGAAGAAGGAAGCTCGCGGGGTGAATGATCCGTTTTCCTCATAGACGGACTCCTTACTGTGGGAAGACCTTCAACCGAATTCTGATAACGACCGCGATTGGTAGCTCACTACACGGCTAGCCACAGACGGAGGAACCCCCAGAGGCCCAGCCTTCTGCAGACAGCATTCGACCATAACGATTTGGCTGACGGGTTAGTGACATGTGGCCCATCACGGCTGTGATAAAATGACTGCGAGTGATACTATCAGAATAAAATATTAGAAAAAAATGCGCGTCATCATCATTGGAAGATAAACCAAAGACGGGTGCTCTTCAATTGAGTCTCCTATTTGCTTCTTTATACAATAAAGTAATTCTGTTCTTTAACATCCCTCATCAATTTGCACTCATCTACCATTAGGCCTCCCTTTTCCATTATTCCCGTTCACTTGTCCGTCGACGATTGACTTCATTAGGCTATCGTGTCTTAAGATATGTTCCATTAAATTGTTTCATAATCTTTTTTGAAGTTTTCAGCAGACTTCTCTTTTCTTCCACTCATCTTAGAACTTCTTCGTTTGCCACTCGGTCGATCCATTTACTATTCAACATTTGTATGTAACACCACATTTCGAATGCTTCCACCTTTTTCTTCTCCGCAGCTGCCAACGTCCATGTCTCACTGCCATAAAGAAACATACTCCAGATGTATGTTCTAATCAAGTGTTTCTTTACTTCCAAGCTTGTATTACCAACCGTAAGAGGATTCTTCATTGGGTAGCATGATCTTTTCTCCTACTCATTATTTCCTTTTGTCTTCCACTATTGCTGTTACATCGGCTTTTCAGACAAGTATACTCCTTCACTCTCTCAAGCTTTTCCCTTGAATCAAGGCTCTTCCCTTACATATTAGCCACCGCTGTTGAGATTGGTGACCCCATTGCTATTTCAAACCTCTATTCATAAAAATTGTTTCTGCTCAGAAAGAAGGTGCTGGTCAAGCAGACTTCAATCGGCATAGCGACGTTTTCTTCAATTTATTTTCGATTTTTTAAAGTGTCTAAACTCAGGGAATATTTGTGAAAAGAGATATCACATTAAAGCTGCTACGGATGCCCTCCTGGCTGACCTTAAAATCTTTAATGATCATTGAAAAGTGTTTAAAGCTACTTACGTAAGATTTTACGTCCTCTAACGCAAGCTGTAAGCTTTTTCCCAGTGGTTTTGCTAGTTTGTAAGCCGTGGCATCTACTGCGCTAAAGATCAGACTCAGTGGAGTGATTCCTTGTTGATTTCCCATAGATACGAGAAGATTTTGGATCCTGTTTTTTCTTTCTTCTAGGTCAGTAGTGTATGTTTAGGTGGAAGCTTAATAGCTCTATGCCATTCCTCCGAGTGTAGTACATTGATGATCATAGTTTCTCCAGCCATTCAGCTAGCGTCTTCAGGTCTGAAGTGGCGATGGATTATTTTGGTGCGTCTTATATAGAACTATTTGAGTCTCAGGAATATTCCTACCAGTTGGTCCGTTGGTACGTTTTCTCCCCTAAAAATTGAGGTATTATTTGGTGCTTTAGTATTATAACGACAAGTTGGAACACGTTCATTCTTACAGTAAGAGCCATTTATTATCAATTCTTCCATCTTTTAGCTTTCCGCTTTGTCTAAATTACAATCGCGTACACTTTAAATGCTAGTAGGATGAGGATGCTCTAATTTCCTCTGAACTATTGCCGTGTCGCTATCTCCTTTTTGGTGAAATTGTGTTATTTGCCGTTGGAAATATCATTTTCTTCGGATATGACTTGTGTCCTGTTGTTGTATCTCTGCATCTAAGAGTAAATGGTCGAATATATTTTAGACAACACTGATAATTTCCCCCTCCAGAATGCTCGTTGACGTTATGGTAAAATTTTGTCATTTTTGGAGAATCTACTGAAAGTCGGTGTCAAGCGGGAATTAGGAGAGGTCGAATGTGAACTTCAAACCGTCTAGTGGCCTGTAAAACCTCTGTACTCACTTTATAATGCAGAATTTATTTTGTTTTTCATTTCTGGCCTCTATAAAAGATTTCATATCTTCCAAAGTCATTTTATCAAGGCAGTCAATATCTCGTTCCATCATTGAGTTCGTGAAGAATAAATAAATGGACATTAAGAAGTTTTTTCCCAATTTCGTCGATTGTGCTTCTAGGATGGTGGCCCGCAGCAATTCAGTGATTCATGATGGAGAATCCTTGATGTCCGGTAAGAATGGAGGTGGTGGTGAATTTCCAGAAATTATGGAATAATCTGTTTATCCCGGCAGTGTTGCAAAAATGGCTAGGTGACAGAAAGGCGATGACTTTCTGCCACGCAATAGATTGAATCTCTTGGATCTGAGGTGATACATATTCCTCCACGCAGAGATGATGTATTTCTTCTCTAAAGCACTCACGGCTCATGGCGAAGAAAAAGAGTTTTCGGATACATTCCGTACGTTGTCTTGTGTCAATGGTCGATATTTCGTGTCCTCTGCTGGTCACTTTTTCCAGGAAAATGGATGGCCACTACCAATCTTGTTCTCATTTTCAATCAATATCGGTGATTTTCTTAGGTGGGAAGGACGGAAATCAAGGATTTAATGGAGGTGTTATCTCACTACTTATTGTGCTTCCTTGGATATCAACGTGAATGTTTATCGGCTGTTGTCCAAACTTGTGATCACCTCAACTTCTCTGTCGTCAATCATTGATTAGATCCTCAACTCCACCGCTGACTCAATGACAGCCGCCTCGACTGAAAGAGTCACTAATGCTTCCTTGATTTTGCCTAGTACTACGGTCCCAGGATATTTCTGCTCCTCTTCCCGGCGTGCCAACTTGTGGCCCTTCTTGAAGAGACCATCCTTCCCGCATTTGTGGCACATTTGATCTTGCTTCTTTCTTCCAATCCATTCGGATCCCATCGCGTGCGCACTCAAATTTATGCCTATTTTCATTTACTTCCACCTCCAAGTCAAGCATCTTCATGTAACCCTTCCTGCAATCCACTATTTGCTCATCTCCTTTCAAAATAACAGACATATTACACAGGAATAGCCAGTGAGTGATCGGGTAACGACCTCAATATCAAATTCTTTTTTCCGTTTGATATTTTGACCCCGCAGACTTGGGCACTCAAAATCACTACAAAAAAGCACATCCTTATCTCCGTAGACTTTCAGTTTCAGAATTGATAACCTGTTTCTACTCGCATTTTCCAATGCTAATGGGTCCATTAAAACATCTCCTCGAACTTATCCGTGATTACATACGCTGCTTCAAATTTACTCACATATTCGATATTCTTCTTCGTTATCGATCATAAATATAATTTACCGTCTTCAAATTTTCTTCATTCTAGTCTTCGTAGTCCGATGGCATTTCTTCTGTATTAATCAGCTTGTCACACTTTTTTCTTCAAGTACATGTATCAATTCCACCTCGAATGATCTCCACCGCCAAACACACGAACCGCGATGTCCTTCATCTTAATTCTTCTCAAAATCTGCTTTCTTTTTCAAGGTCCGCTCAATACTTCTTATGAAGTAGTCAGCCACCAACCACGGAAATGCCACTATGTTAAAAATTATCTAAAATTCAGATATTTCGGCACAGAAAGTAATTTCTTACAGAGAAAGAGATAAAAGGAACGATTATTCATCATGGACACGTCTCAAATCAAATAAACAACTAGGCCAACAATCGTCACTAATGCCTCATCAAGGAAACTTTGAAACCACTTATACAAAAGCGGTACCACGTAAACTCATTCTAACGTAAGTCTACCTGCTTTCCAACAAGACCGAATCCTACTCCAAGAAAAGAATCGAATATCTTATGAAAAACGTTCATCAAATCAATCAGAAAAGGAACAGCACGCAGTAAGGATATTCAGTTCACTCCGAGCTAATAGAATACGATTGAAAAGTTTCAACTTCAACATGGGTCAATACCTAGGTAAGTGAAAAGATATTGCCAGGCTATAATCCAGTTACTACAATTGAAAACATGATGTACCACTGGAATTCATTCATATGGTGCTGTATGCATCATTCATTTATATTATGTTCGCCAATATATTGTCACTTGTTGGGATTTCCACACGCTAAGCAAAAGGTAAAAGGAAATGAACTTATGCATATCACTCATGCTCCCATGTCTCATTTCCCTGCAATGTATTTATGGTCATATAATTAAAATTGATTGATATAAGTGATTTTTTTTCACTTACTAAGATAGAAAACTTGGTATAATAGGCATAGTTGAATCTAGAGATACAAAATGGTATATCATTTATTTCGCCAAAGAGTAAAGAATAATTACTCTATGATTACGATAAGTGCTACGTAAGTAGAGCAGTGATGCGGTTCTCATGCGATACAAAATTTCGCTTAGCCAATGAATCTTTCCTTTTCGTAATTATACGATGGAACTAACCACTTTAATGCAGAGGAATATATCATTAGAGGACTTGAAGCCGTGTAGCTCATTGAGCCGAGGGGCTCATTGAATCTGAGAAGAATGGGTTCTCTTAAGACATGTAGGTGCCATTTACAAGCCTTATGACCCAATTATTAAGACCGTCAAAGAATGGATGACATTAGATAAAGTATCACATTACTGATAAGGAAAATGACGCCTTCACTGAACAGTGAAATCCATTAAAAAGAGAGAGCTACGAATGTATAATGCAGCCATACCTTTCGGGTGTTTTAGGAGCTTCAGGAGTCTCACCGATCACAAGCATGAATTTGTGCTTCACGAATTGAAGAAGATGTAAAATATGCAGTAATTATAAATGGAAATGATCTACTCTCTTATGCCAACAACCAAGTAATTATTCGGTTCCTTACACTGCATCTAAAATGAAATAGGACACTGACTAGAATGGATGTTCTCCCATTGTGCCGTTATACCTCATAGAATCCCGAAAGAGGACCTTCAAGACTCTATTGCCATGAAGTAAATATTCACAGCCCAGGTTAGACCGGTACCTGAAGTAGCCACTGACCAAACATTTTCTCTCCCACAGTCTGCGTTCACAAGCTGAGTCTCACCGGTCACAAGCATGAATTTGTGCTTCACGAATTGAAGAAGATGTAAAATATGCAGTAATTATAAATGGAAATGATCTACTCTCTTATGCCAACAACCAAGTAATTATTCGGTTCCTTACACTGCATCTAAAATGAAATTGGACACTGACTAGAATGGGTGTTCTCCCATTGTGCCGTTATACCTCATAGAATCCCGAAAGAGGATCTTCAAGACCCTATTGCCATGAAGTAAATATTCACAGCCCAGGTTAGACCGGTACCTGAAGTAGCCACTGACCAAACATTTTCTCTCCCACAGTCTGCGTTCGGTTACCGAGGGAGGTCGCCCCAGAGAAACAGCGGAAGATGGTTCTCAACCGGGAGAAAGCAAGATCCCCGGATCCGGGGGCTATCCAACGACTATCCACTTCCCTAAGCGTCACACCGGGGAGGGATACAATGCCAGAGAGAGAGAGCCGGTCCCACCGTGAATCTTCCACGAGAAGGAGAGAATTCACGAGGCAGGGGAACTGTCCTCCTCACGGTTGGTATCCTGACTGTCGGAAGATGTCGAACCGAATGAAGATCAAACCGGCGAATGGAGGCTCACACCATGGCTATACAAGGAGAGAGGTCTCTGACAGAGGAACTCCTAGAGGGCCAGTCTTCAATAGACAGCATTCGACCATAACGATTCGGCTGACGGGTAAGGGTGCTTTTCATTTAGGTAAGGCGATAGCCGATTATCGAACGCAGGAGCCGTCGATAGCCAGGATGCAAATGAAATGAAACACAGCTGGCACCGGCTTTTTGCGCTTGCGCAGTCAGTTTAGTGAATTGGAGTGTAAATAAGAAAGTAGCAACAAAGGGAATCGTCTGGTAAAGTTCGAATCAGCAATACAATTCACCAATTTTGATCGGAAAAAGGTACTGTGATTGATTTGATACTGTGGAATGCCATAACAGTATTTTTGGGGTTCTGATTGATAATATGCCGTAGAATACCTTTCCTGTGTCTGCGAGTTTACAAAAAAAATATTGATCTGGGATCGGAACAGAGACGCCCAATAAATATCCATTTGTTGTTACATTGGTTGACGTGACGTCATATTACGCCGACAGCTTTTCATCTGTTTGGCTCTCCTAAGAGCAGAGAGTCATCGGCAGCCGGCGATAGACGGCGATCCAGGTAAATCGAAAGCACCTCGGCGTGGAGATCGCCGTCTATCGCCGCCTGTAGCAGCAAATCGAAAGTATCCTAAGTTTCCATGAAGTAGTAGCACTGCATCACATTTTTGCATGCAAGAAATGCATATTTTGTGATCTTCAACCCCTGCCATGCACCCTCAGGATGAACGTAACTGAGCTATATCTTGTGTTTCTTCACCCTTAGGGGGACTCGCAGGGTATTACGTAAACGTAAGTGTCATATGGCTCATCACACTCGCCAAGCATATTTTAGAGGTCGTTGAAAATTATAATCTAGATATGTGCACTGCATATGGCATGCAAATTCTCAACGATTTACCTTTCACCGACTTAGTTTCTAGTGGTTGATCTTATTTTATACTTTTTCTTCTTTTGCAGAAAATGTATCGGAGTCCAATCACCGGTCGAGAACAAGATCAATGGAAGCTTCCATGCTGGCTCTTCGAGTTGAAACTTCTCAGGGTTGTTCTCTTAGAAGCCGAAGTTTCTGCCAGCAGCCTTCATCAAGAACGACCCATTCGATGGGTAGAGCACATCTTGCTGCTCCATACAAAAGGTGTGCCCCTCTGAAGTCATTAACGTACCTTATAAAAATAATTCGACCCCCTACAATTTCACCCATCCCAATTTTTTCCCTAAGAACACACTTGGACATATTTGGACCATTTATTCATGCCACCCGACTCCCTCCTCCCTGGCCAACATAAATTGGCTGTTTTGTATCTATTACTCCCGCAAAATGTGTTTTACAGTCCAAATCAAAATATTATTAAAATTTCTCCTATTATGTATGAAAGGAAACTTCCTATATCACCGGGAATATTCCCATGTAGTACCCTTTTTTCCTGCATTTGATCTCATCGCATACTTTTTCCTTTTTTACAGAACGATGGCATCTGTTTTTTCCAACTCTTTGCCCTGCAGAAGGGAAATGTCACCCTATTGCAATCAGAATTTTTCGCGTCAGTGAATACTTGACGATTTACTCTGATTAGTACGCACTATAAATGAAAATAAATTGATTTTATAAGTTATTGTCCTCTCTGTAGTAACATAATATTTTCATTTATCCCTTACGTAGTAAATTTTTTTAAAATACCGCTTCTTCACCGAATTTATTCTTGGCAATGGTTCACTTCCTGCCACACACCATTACGGTGTCTAGTACGGTATTATGTAAATGTTTATGACCATTAAGGGTTTCGAAAATAATCTAAATTATTACGTATCACAATAAGTATCAACCTAAAATGTTTTCTTGGTAGAAGGCACCACGAGTTTACTTCAAGGAACTACCTTTTTTTATGATAAATGCCTGCGCCATTTGAGTCAATGGTTGCTTTTTTGACCAATTTCATTTCGCTCGTGATGAATGACATAGTGTCTGTTCCTATCGTTAAGGAGGTTGGCTCGCGACTGCGTGAGTCAAGTTGTCTGAGGAATCTTATTAATTTAAGTACGAGTATATGCCTGCTAAGTGACCCTTTCTTCGCAAAGAAAATTACCTAAGCTATTGAAAGTCATAAGTATCACAAGAAATACGACGTAAAGTCGAAGGATTTCTTTTTTATGATAATTTTAATGAGCTCGACTATGGAGTCAATTCAGCATTTACTTTAAAGAAATAAATTCATGTACTCAATGAATTTACTAATTTATAACACCAGAATATTACTATCAAACATTATGTTATAATATTTTTCTGAAATATGCTTTAATATCTCATTAGTAATGATATTATTCATAAGCCATACATTTTACATAGAGCGACCACAGCGCCACTTGAAGACAACTAACGCATTTCGTCTGCTATAAGCGCAGAAATTGGTGGATTTAGCGAAAAATACGGTGGGTTGATGCCTTTATTTTCATGTCATTTTATTTCTTGTGAAATTACGCATAAAATATCAGTTTTTTGCAAAAATGACATGACACTATGGTATTTTTAAACGTTATATTCCCATGTGACGGCCATTCTCGCCGTTAATCGTATGTAATTTCAAATGCAATTTGTGCAAAAAGGATTATGGGTTGGTATAATTATCTTTACTTTATTAGATAGAGGAACCTACGTTCTATAAGTGCTGAAAATATAAAAAAATGACAAGACTTTCACTTTTCGGACCAACCTCCTTAAAGTAATCACAGCGGCTCACAACCAACGTGATTTACAATTTAATTTCCGAAAAATCCTGCTGAGTCATTGGTTACATACTTTTTACGTTACACATTACTACATAACATCCATAGGATGACCATTGTGTGCATCATATAAATCTTGTATTAATTTATCACTCGGTTAAATGTAACAAGGAGAACAAGATTCGGGCAAGTTTACACGCGGAGCACGTAACGACAGTCACTTAATATAAGTTTGGCAGAGCGCACTACTGTTTACAAGGTTAAGACTTTTCCACATCGCAGTGGTTAAGGCTACACGTGCCACGCCTTTAGAACAACTGTCTTATTTAAGGACTTGTAGATTTATTTGCAACGTAAGAAAATTTTTGTTGTGACTTCTACTAATCCTTTTTTTTAAGCTTCTTGTAGAGAGTTTGAAAGTTGAAAGGCTTTTAAATATCATATTAGCTTGGTATGTATTAAATATTAGGCAATGGGGCACATACCCGACGATGCTTGTCTACACAAAACTGCCAGTTTTCATGCATTTATTATGAATTACGCCAATTTTTTTGTTTTTCTGTCCTGAGTATACCAAATATATTGTTTGAACGTTTCCGAATGGCTATGAATTACAAAATGAAAAAATTGATTGCATGAGAGCTCCAGTTCAAAAAGTTTGATATGGTAAATATAGGTAGTTACTTTAGACAAAAAAGGTTATATCCTCGAAAGACTATTTCACTCTAAAGATATATAATTTTCATCTCCCAGAAAAATTGCAAGCAGAGTATAAATTTGACATGTGCATACGTTCAATGTTATTCAATTAGGTATAAATTTACTACGCTTGTAATGAGTTGATTCATTTCCCAAGGATAAGGTACTTCATACATACTGGCATTGTTAAGAATTGAGAAAAGTACTACGAAAAACAGAAGATTCATGCTCCCGTGTACTTCTAACCGCATGTATATTTAAAGTAATGTAATAGAGTTATTTTAGTATTTCCTGCGTACGAGCATTATTTCCCAAAGACAATTACTGACCGCAAATTTCACTACCGAAATCTTAGAGAAGGATATTAATGCTTAACTAAGCATCTAATGCTGTTTATTTTTGAAACACAAATGAACATTTTTACGAAGTTTTTATCGTCAATCAAAAGAAGCCCTCAATAGGGGAGAATATAATTCAGCGACTATCCCGTATCAGGACCTAAAACTATACTTAAAGAATATATTCCTCGCCATTTGGAACACGACATGGCGCAACACAATATCGAATAAGTTGCGCCACATAAAAGATAACACACGAGCCTGGAAGTCTTCGATCCGGGACAACAGACGAGAGGAGGTAATAGTCACAAGGCTCAGAATCGGACATACAGGCTTGACTCACTCTTTCCTCTTCTCTATGGAGAAGGAACCTCCAATATGCACAGACTGTGATTCCATTTTGACCGTAAAACATATACTGGCAGGCTGCACGAAGTACCAAGATATCCGGAACCGTCTCAAAATGTCTAGAGAACTAAAAACTATTTTGGGTGATAACCCAAAGGAAATTGACAAAGTCCTAACGTTCCTCCGCGAAACCAATCTCATCACAAAAATATGACCAGATTTTCCCCTTTTTATACGTTACACACATGATATACTGTGTATAGACAGACCTATAATAGCAAATGAATGAATTGTTTTGTTATAAGTAATATTCAGGAATAAGCATGCGAAGGTGCGGTATGACCTAAATTGTCGATGCACTTTAAACCAAACCTACCTACCTTTTATCGTCAATCAAGTTCGTATTTCCCTAAGACTACTGTCGATAACATATGTGAACGCAGTCATACACGGTTATAGCCAGAAATTCCTATTGTGAAACAGAGTTCCCGGTGATTAACCCAGCTTGGGAGTAGCATTTTTCAAATTTAAACGTGAAGATCACGAAAGACATGGTACCCTAGAGTAGGGTAGTTTCCTATTATTTTTTTACTGTCTTGATCGAAAGTTTATAGCCCCTGGAGTACGTGTTTTAAGCCGTTCGATTTTTAAATGACGTTAAGTATTTTTCCTCGTTAATTAAAATGTGAAAAAAATCAACGGCGCGAAAACGCGACGCCAAACTATTGCATGCCGGTTAATCCTACGTGTGACGTCAAACTATTTCCTCTATCTGCCACCGGGTGGTGCTGCGGACGCTTCCAAGTAGACGCTGCACTCCGTTAAAGCTTATTGACTACTATCGGAGGTGTATTTATTCCGTTAATTATTATGATTAAATTTTATTTATTTATTTAACCTTATTTATGCAGTTGATTCATTTAAAAACAGTTAGTATACCTTCTACAAGCATACCCCGTAGTTCACCCATCGCCGCGCGATCTTCACGCCATACTTCGCCGTAGCAGAATACACCACGAGTAGGACGTCCTTGAGTCTATAAAACGACTATTAATACAATGTTTAGCAGAGAAGACTTTTCTGGCGTTGATAGTTTTCACTAGCTATTACTAATACATATTCACTAGAGCTGAGGGGCCCTGAAATACAATGGTAAGTTCAGGAGACGAATTTTCCTATGCCTTGCAACGTAAACTACCTACCTGTTACGTCAGCAAGAAGGCAGCGCACCCCGCCATTTCAGAGCCTTTTCAAATGGCCTTAAAATGAACATTTAATTCCCTAGTAAACTGGGATTTCTCAATACATACTTTTTGCGTATATTGAATACATTAATGCCAGGGCACAAATCGCAACCAATTAAGTCTGTTTTCTTTGATGAAGGAAACTATCCTGTTCTTTGCGTTTGACCCGGAAAAGGCGTTACCTGAGAATGCGAAAAACCCGACAATCGCGGAACGAGGAACACGGGGAACTGCGGTGTAAACACCTAGCGTGATGCGTCGCCGAGTGCAATGCGGAGCGCCCATGTTCGTGAAGGGCGGTGAAATGCGGATTTCGAGAGCCCAGAAACATGAAGAGAGCGGGACAGGACACGACCGGTCTGCAAGAGCGTTCGCGAGCCTTTCCTCGCCGACATGCCTCGCTCCAGACATTTGACGGACAAAACAGCGGCTTCGCTCGTCCCTCTCTTGTCCATAGCATACGCAAGCAGTGCCTTGTCATTCCCCTAACCACTCGAATCGGAATCGTGGAAGGATACGTCAGAGGACACACTTCCGGATTGGTACTGCGAACGGTAGATTGACATGGTCCCGGAGTGACTGGAAAATCCGTGCGACAGAACTACGAAGGGTCGACGAACTATAGTGACCTCCACGTCTATCACGAAACTTTCGACAGGAAGCTAGCGATTGGTACGACGTGCACCTTTGCTAGATATGGCGCCTTTTTCGCTTAACTCCAGCGGAAGGCATCGCAAGATAAATTAACGCGACTCACCTCATCTGGATTTACGTCTGTGAACAAACTAATAGGTCCTTCGGACCGGGAGGAAAGGTATAGTGATGGGAATGGAAAAGAAACGAGGAAGGGTGGAGTGAAAACCCTGCGCCGACATTATCCTGCACGAAAGACGCCAAGGGGACCATAATATAACGGCCCATCCGACGGACGGACGACTGTACTCAAATTCTGGGAACAAAACACTCAAGTACCGACCGGTATACCAAAAAAATATCTTAACTAATATATTCTTAGGTGATACGAACTCGCAAACTTTGTGTTGCACCGCGTTACCTCCTGGCTACTCTGGTGTTCATAATAGGTTTCAGAACTTAGATTAGATGGTGCTGTATAACCTTAGCCGTTGGAGCACTTTAAACCCTAGACTTGAACTCTTTCATACAATCGGTTTAATGAAGCTTGCATATTGAATTCCCTTAAGATAAAATCAGTGTATCTTAAATGTTACCAACCATCTTAATTTGCCCCCATCTAGTTAACTGCCCGCAGAAATTAGCTGAAATTTCTCAATCGCCTCTCCAAGTACTATTTTCTCGCAATCCGCTATATCCTACTCGCCCCTCACGCTCTATTCACGAGCATGAAATTTGCTTTCACTTGCCCTTGAGCACCTATACCTTTGAAAGCCGACCTTTGACCTGAAGTTCCTTTACTCCATCTCGAATGTGACTTTCCACTACGAGAACGTTCTCCATAGATTTTCTCTCCACATTCCAGCCAGCACTACTCGCAGTTTGAACCAGTTACAATAGCCCGATTTCCATCTACACGCTTCCCAACGATAATTATCATACCGCACACTTTCCGTATTCAGAAATCTCGGTGATATTTCTCCAAGTTTTATATTTCCTCTTATTGAATCATCTTTATCTCCAGCGAGAAGATTCACCATCAATAATTCTATATATTTCACATATCATCTTCTCCGTGGATTCAGTTTTCGTTCTTCGCCCAGTAAATATGCATTAAACCGCTAAAAATACCGGAGTTCCGAATATTTGCGTGCCGATAAATAAAAATTATGGCAAACTTTTCTGCATTTGATGATAAAAAGGGACAAGGAATTTTCAATACACCTAGAGTCCTAAGACATACATTACCTTCCAAGAACAAGATAGCCAAATTTTCGATGCAGAAAAAAAGTAAAATGGAACTTAAAAAAAAATATATTATGATGAGACTGAAAAATTAGTGCCGGGGAGGCAACATTTTTATGACTTATGTAGCCGTCTTTATTGGGGACAAAGATATCATCACTATTTAAATGTTTAATGTGATCGACATTTATTGAGGCTGCTACTCAGCACCTTTTTTTTCAGAAAATCACATAAATTGTCACAGAACGTATGCAAATGCTTTTCCTGTACTCAAACACAGGACCTGCCAGTGAACACACACAATATGCAGGTGTAGTAACGAGATTACTGGCCATCCATCCCGAGGGCCTGTGTTTAAAACACGAAAATGGCGGAAAAATCCCACAAGAGTGGTGTGTGGAGAACACTTAATGTGCAGTACTCCTTCCGTCAATTAGGGCATTAACTGAGAACCCTTTAGCGCCCTTCATTTAGAGCAGACTAATACCAATGCCAAGTTTTTTCCTTCACCCTTCCTCCACTCCCTTCAAAATTCATTCCCCTACCGAAGTACCCACCTATCTTAAAATTCGTAAATGATCTAAACCGTTGGTTGCCTTCCCCGACGAATTTTGAATGGTGAATGGCAAGATTGCCATTTCGTTTACGAGTAAAAAACACTAAAAAAGACAATTTTTGATTAAGGTCTGGAGAAAGGCTGAATTCATTAACATAACTCTTAAATTATACTTTAGTTCCGTAATCCTTGTCTCCCAGGAAGCAGTAATAGCAATAAAAGAGAAACAAGAGCCCGCATTTGACTTTCCACTCATTAGCATCCGCCCATAAGAGGAAATACGCCAACGGCTCTTCCCTCGTTCGCCACCGGCGATTAACCTCGTGCCACACCCTCATCGGAACGGAAAAATATCCCTGATGAAATTTTAAAGGTCAATTCCCTTGCCTTCCTCCGCGAGCTCTCCTGAATTTTAAACCTATTTCCGCCCTGGTCGCGATCGTAACAAGTGCAGCACAGAGGGAAATGCCTCCTCGTTGAATTCCGGCCTTGAGGAAGAACACGCCAACTCCATCCAGGCATTGGAGAGAAAAGAGGAGGAAAGGAGAGTCGGAAAAATGGTCATTTTCCTCCCGACCCGAAATTTCCTGGATCTCGGTGAAAGTCGTCCCTCCCTCCCTCCTCCCACAGTCTTACGCGCGGGGTCGCCGCATTAATATTGCCTCATTAATTATCTGAGCTGAAATTGCTACCAATTCGTTACTTGTATTTTTACAAAGTCCTGAAAAACTTTTACGTGAGAAGTGGCTATGATGCAAGTTTTCTTCCAAAAATTATTTTTTTAATTTACGAAGAAAGAATGAATTATTACTACCTAAACCGAACATAAAAATACACCAAAGATGTTTTCTTTACATTCAGCCAAAAATATTTAATTTTATCCCCGATGTTATAAAAAAGAAAAAGAAACACTAGAAATTTTTTGCTAGAGGTAAAGAATTGGTTATTAAGCATAAGTGGCATTGAAATTTTATTCAGTAATCTCCATGTAGTTAGTCTTATGCTACATAAAATATGATTTCTAAATATCTAATTTGTTTACGCATTTTGATTGAAAAAATGACTATATGATGATAAATAATTAGATATATTCATGGATGTATGTGTTTTGTATTATGTATATGAGACGCAATATGTATGTGTATGTATGTATATGTAAACAAAGGCGTATTAATCATATATTTATATATTTTTTGTGCTATGTGTGGTGAAAAATGCAATAATGCCTTTTGTTATTTTTACACAGTATATATTGTTTTCTTCTTTTCTCTTTTCTCTTGCTACAGATAATGTTTTCCTACGAATATTTATTTATTAATATTGTTTTTAAATTGCAAATACTCTAATGTAACATGGTCGAACAGATGGTAGCCCCACAACAGGTGCACCTTAGGGGCAATCAAAATGCTTCATTTTTTATAATGTTATACATTTGTAATGATTTACTTTGGAAGCAATTAAATTTATTTATTATTTAAGATGGCGGAGGAAGGACGAGGCGGCAAACAGACTGCCGGTAACGGAGTTTTCTTCAAGGATACGCGGAGATGGCGGTATGAGTAGGGAAAAGATGTGAAGAGAGATAGGGAGAATTAGATGCTGGACGGCAAGGGACTGGGGACCGAAATACTTCTCTCTTTTGCTCTTCCAGACGGGAGAGGAAATAAGGAGGCTGGGACGCTCGAGGGAAGATGAAAGAAAGACAGCGGTGATTATGGAACGATAACAGGATGAACTAAATTGGTACCAAATGGTGGGAGCGTCTCAAATGGTAGTCGTTCCGTAGGTACCTTGCCAAAGCGTTTCAAGTTCAAGGTGCTTCCGGGAATTTGGGTTGGTTTCTCCACACCTCCCGCGTACAAATTGTTGAACACTAGCATCTGTCGCACTTCTACCTACATTTCGTTCTCCATTTGTCACCTTTTCCTTCCAGAGTTTTCCTTACAGATTTCCTTCTCCATTTTGCAATACCAGGAATTTCTGTTATTCTCCTCGCTGGCCAACGAATTTCTCTTCGGTCGCGGCCTTTTGGAGGAAATGGTATGTTGAAAACTGATTCGCATCACCGCATTACCTCTCAATAAACCCTTTTCATTTCCGTATTTCCCTCTAAAAATCTCCTTCACGGCAGTATGTAGGTATCTTCATTCGTCTTTCTTTGCACTTATTTTGCTGTTCCAAACCTCATGCATATCCTTTAAGCACCCGAGCGTTCCCTATCTGGGCTCAGGATATATTTAGGTCGTTCCATTTCAAAAACAACAAAATTTCCGAAAAATGTAGCTTCCCAATCTCAGATTTCAACTAAAATCAATTTATCGATGATGCCACACCTTCGTGACCGGAAAGCTGTTCCAAGATTTTACGGGAAGGATAATCATCCTGATATATAGGCAGTGCGCATTGCGTTTACTCCTAAAAGACGTATTTTACACTAGTTTTCCACAAGCTCCAGCAGGCTAGTTTCAATTGCTGCAGACATGAAAAAGGTGTCATTGGAAAGCTTTTGGAGTGTGCTTGATACCGAAGTAACTTATAATTGCTATTGCAAGAATAAGCGATTTTTCTCACAGCAAATATAGCATCAAATATCAATTTTTTCAACAGATTAGATTAAAAATACACCAAATACTTAAAAAAACGAGCCAAGCCATCTCATCACAACACTCACACGTACGTATTGCATGAATAAATTATGAAATTTGGAATTTTAGCATCCCTAGCTACAGTATTATTTTACAATCCTTTATTTTTCATGAGAAATTATGAAAAAATGCCATTTTTACGTTCGTGGGTCAATGATTACACGTTGTACGTGAAAAATCGCGAATGATTTATTTTTCGAAATTTAACTTTACATTTAATAAAGATTACTTCAACTTCTATGGGCGGTCAGACACACGAAATGTTTCTCAATAATCCCCCCTCCTTACTTTTACCTATCTGATTTGCCCTGAAGATTTTTCTTCACATCGTTGAAGTCGCTTATGATCTCTAGTTTAACATCCATTACATCGGACTCCAGTACCTCGACTTCCGAAGTGACGGTCATCAGCTCGTCTGTAATTTGGTCGATACCTATCTTAAATTCCTTTTATACATAATTGATTATTTCGACTAAGTTTTCTTCCACTCTTCCGGAAGACTTGGCCACTACATCTTTAATGATACGAACATTTTTGACTAGCTATCCGGCAAATGTTTTGGAAAGTTCTTCTTTCAGTCCATTGAATAATCTCTTAAGGTCTTCTGCGCCACCCATTACCTCAAAGAAGTACTCATCGAGGTCATACTTTCTACATGAGGGGCCATTCGGAGTCGAAATCGAAGGTTTTCGTCCCGTCTGTTTCCAATTCGCATTCTTCCAACTCGCGTTTTAAATGTGCAGCCTTAAGTACACGTAACTAGACTTAACGTGCAGCAACTTCAGGATTGAAGACTCACACCCCATTTATAACACTATTTGTTTATCTTAGGGGTTTGGGCACACATATGAAATTATGAAATATTATTACGGCTGCCGTCTCATCCCCTCTCTCTCTCTTCGTTATCGCTGTCAGAAATTAGTGATCAATATTAATTAACTAGTCACTGAATCCACTAATCACTGGATTATTACCCTCTTTTTGGATATAATTATCATGATAGTACCTAGGGTGCTTATTACCACTGTTCATTTGATTCAACCTCCCTTTCCTGTCACTTCATAATTCTCATCTCTCATCAAAAGCGTAATATAATTTATTTCTTGTAGGTAGGTACTAAATCCTCACCTGAGAAGATACTTTCGCGGTACTCCGAAATTCCTGAGACCTGTGCCGGAGGCGGGGTTTGAGAAATTACATTGAGAATGAAAAAACACAAGAGATAGCACTTATTCCACAGTTTTAATGGTGGTACTACGCGTTGAATAAGTGCTATCTCTCGTGTTTTTTCATTATGATCCATTCCACTACGTCTCGCTGGACACAGTTACGAAAATTACATAGACTGGTTATTTAAAATATTAATAGAAAAAGAAGTTGAAGTATCACGATTGTGCGATAAAAATACTGAGAGTAATTTTTAGTATCAATGAGTTGGGAGTTTGGTGCAAGGCAGGCTTAAAACCAGCGATATATTACGCCCAAAGGACCAAGGGGAATCTCATCGATACTAGTTAAAAGGCAATTGAAATAAAACTCATATATTTTTAAGTAAATTAATACGGTTAACACATCAACGTGACTAGTGATTCTATTTCCTCAAACGTTGCCCATTATGATTCTTATTTAAAATGATCTACACTTCTCGTGCCTTTAGAGTGAAAAAAAAGATAGAAAATCATAGAGATTGCCTATTATCAGGCTTTTAGAAATGAACTAGTCCCTACCGAACGTTCCGTGGGCAGGAGATATTTCTGTGTAACGCAGCAGGAAGGGAATCCGGGCATCCCACAATTCATCGCTATCAAAGGTGAAAAAGTATTTCATCACGAATCCTGCATTCGAGGGCAGGTTGGCTCATAAACCTGCCAAATTCTTCACGTTCGTATAATTCTCATCTCCCAGTTGATATATGATGAATAATGTAGTTTATCAACGTCTCGATACCTCTCAAGCCATCGATCCCATGCTTCACCAAACACCTAGAGTCGGCGGAGTATTTCTTTTACCCTTTAAATGGCCAAGAAAAATACGAAAAAAAGCTTATGCGGAGACTGATAGCAAGGAAAAATTTTGCAACACTTTTCATGGAGAAAAAAGAGAATGCAAATAACATTGTGAAAAAAGAATAATTATTGAACTTGGTTTAAGTAGCCATTTAATCGTTCAAGCTAAAGGTGACAACATTAACAAGTAACAGCACTCGTCATAATACTGAGGTTAAGAGTCGGTGTCAATGCAACTATGCAAACCTACGTTCAAAAATATCTCTGAATAACCGCCTCAGGCAGTGTGAAAGGAGGGGTTTTGATACATCGTCAAACATGCGGATTATAGTTACATTGATATAGAAAAAAATATTAGCCAGGGAGGGTCAGGTATATTCCATGCATGCTGTTTAGTGATATCAAATTCGAAAGGAATATATTTCCATTGCTAGATGCCCTCTTCATGGTTCCCGGTTTCGTTTTGCGTTAGTTGGTTTTATGACAACAGTTTCACTGACTATCCTGTCAGCTTCTAGGGCCAACTAACGCGTAAGAAAACCCGGAATCATACAGAGAGCATGTAACCAATCTATCTAATATCTAGGAAATCTTCTATCTAGTATATATATTACTAGTTTTATCATTTTTAACCCCACTATCTCACACCTCACACTGCATTTACATAATTCCTTTCTAAAATTTATAAAATTCCTTCGTACAATTAATGAGATCACTTTCATCTTCATGTGAACCTATATCATACCTTGCAAGCAACCGCAACTGTATATCGCAGGGGGAGATTCATTTACGTATATATTATCAATCACAGAGAAAACGTTTTCACTCACAACGAGGGATGCATGTAAAAACAGTTTTCCGTGCAACACACTTTGTGCATAAAACCGAGAGGTATAATGTTGCCATCCAGAGGGAAATAGTAGTAATTTCACCGAGCGATGATAATAAATTGATGGCAATAGATAATAGCCAGTGGTTTGTGCATCGAATCTCGTTCATTCTGCCGTTCCTTTTGTCCAGAAAGGCAATGTGACGGATAAAGGGTCAAGGGTTCGTTCCCGCGGTCTGGATAGGGTGTCCACACGGACCACAACCTACGCTGCACCTCCGACAATGAGGGGCGTCGGCGTCGAAGTGAGGATGGGTAGGAGTGGATCACTTCCCTCAGGGCCGGCTGTAATGAGGCTGTGTCGCCCATATCTCACCACAGCTAGTCACGAGCGCGCGCTAGAAGGACACGTGGCCTCGCGGTCAACGGTACAGCATAGGCTCTGATCGGACACGGTCACCTTCAGGTAATTGCCGATTTTATGTGACCGCCACACAGTACGGGCGTGTGAAAATTTAGCGTCCTTTCGAACAGGAATGGGAATCACTCGCCCATAACTATTCCACCGTCTAAAGCAATCCGGTGTCGCGCTCAGCAGACGCGGAAGTAATGGGTAATCGAATTAATTTTATGGATGAGAAACTAGGGCTCAGGGTTATATGTGCTTTCAATAAGTATTACATCGATTACACCATTTTGTGAATGTATCCCAAGAGCAAAGGTTAAATACTGTTAGTCGATGATGAATACATTTTGAGTTCTGACAGATATTTCGGACATATTTACTGAATCATCTAGTCTCTGAAATTTTCTCATAAATTCATCATTGAATAAAAGATTTTGAAATGATCTGCAGAAAATGGAGAAAATAATGCACGCTGCGGTTAAATAAAATACAAAAAAAAAACAACATTTAGAAAAGGAGCTGAAAATTTATTTATTGAGTCTCAGATTTACCTAAGTTTTCAACTTCTCGCACGTAACTGTGGCCTTAAATATGGTTTCAAGCTATATTACAGTACAAATTATACTTATTGATGCAGATTAGTAGCTACAAATTATTTGATACAACGATTTTAATGAATGAGGTTTATGTTTTAGGGTATACTTTGGGTGATTTATTTCGGTTAAAATTTTACTCTAATAGAAACTAACTATTTAAGGCCATTGAAAACAACAAGCCATTGGGGACAGATTTTTAACTACATGTGACAATAAATATCCCGTATTCAGCCCCAGTGATCGTTTCAGATAACCATGATTGGCTTGCTAGACAATTAAACATTCTCCTATGTCCTCTAGTTAATTTGTAACGAATGAAACAGGCCATTGTCATTGTGAAACATTTTCAAAGCAGCAATGTATCCGCCGTGTGCAGCACTATTTCAAAATCTCTAATTCCTAAAAGTTTCTCCTTTAATCAGAATTTCTAAACTCAGTCAGAGTATTTTATGCCACTCATTACAAAATGTAGATAAGGAAATAACACCCACAAACATTCATCTCAGAAAAAAATCACTCACTAATTTGCTTTTACAAGTGTTCATCATTTTTCAGGAACTAGGGGAACAACAACGGCTTAAACCCTTCACGCGTTTGAAAGAAACTCCAACCCTCAAACCACTCGAACCAAGTTGCATCACATGTTGAATGATTCCTATATTCATTATTTTGTTAGATGTGCACCGTGTGCCCAGAATAAAATAAAAATATGCTTAATAAAAGATTTTAAAAAAAACAAACTTTCGAATGCACTGAATCGTGGCGATGGCTGGTGACATCTACACGCAAACATTCCTAAATCCAAAACAAAAACTCCCTAAATATTAGTACAGTTTAAACAATCTGGTGAAATCTAGATTTAATACATCTCTGAGAGGTAACAGGGCTAAATTAGGCTGGACTAAACCTAAATCCCTATTGGACAGCTCATGCATAAAAACATGAAATTAGGTCGGGGAGGGGGGGGAAGAATAGTGTGTTGGTTTTGAATGCTTGCCTCGCATTCCGAGGATCTGGGTTCGAATCTCGGCCAAGGGAATGGGATAAAGATAGGAGTGTTAGGGAGCAGAGGAAGGGTGGAGAGCTACCAGGCGCTGGCATTAGCCAGCTCTAAACGAAAGGATTCAAGGGAACCAAGGTTTAACGTCCCATCCGGCAGACGCACGGTAGTTCTGGACTCGAATAGCTCTTGACATTCCAAAGAGAAATCTTTGATTTCATACACCTGTCACTACTTGAGTGTCTTATGGAGAGCACTACGAGTCCATTACTCCGTTCACTGGATGGTACGTTGAGCCATGGTTCCCTTGGCGTCTTCCGTTAAGAGCAGGCTTATTTTGACGTTGGGTTCTCTCCACCCTTCCTTCGTTCCCTGAAACGCCTACAAACCTTTCTAGCGCAAATGGTCACAGTTGTCAGTCGCCTCCCCCAAATACCCACATGTGAAATATATATTTAGGATAAAGGTGTTTATAATATTTTACAATGGGACTATGCCTGAGTAAGTTTTTATCTACATTTTTGCGAGATGCAAAGTATTATATGAAGATTTTTTTTATGCAAACTAAATCGTTGCGTGGCAATTCTAGACTTGGAAATCTTTATCTGATATGGTCTGTAAACGATTTATAGTCCTGCGTCCAAACATGAAAAACCACTAAAAATCTAGATTCAATCCTAATCTGGTTTGTAGGGTATAAGTTGGTTCGCGAAAATAAGATAGCATGTTGTAATTGCAGAAATTAATAAAGTTACCCGTAGACATAATTAACGAATACTTTGCAGCGTCGTAATTTTTGGATGAGAGAAAACAAACAAGGCACATTACAGCAAAGAATCAAAAGCATGACTGCCCCTTTTATTGGAATAGTCAGCGTACATTCCCCACCGGAAACAAGATAGCCATCTTACTCATAAAAAGTCAGTGCGAAAAAAGGAATGCTATATTCAACGCCTATAATACTTAATTTAATTCGAAACAATATTTTCAAGCTTCTGAAACAGAATAGCTTTATTTCTTATCATACCGTCGTATTGCGGAATGCACTTTGAACAATTATCATAGGTAAAAGCAATAACTTCCAAAAAATATTCTCATTTCCTTATCAAGAATCGTATTCCCCACTCCAAATACCTATTGATAGAGTCAATCTCAAGTCAACAACTGATGTCAACAGGGTATTGGGCACTATTTCATTACGAGAGAGGAACTTCACGGGAAAATGTTTCTGATCTCCGAATAATTGGATAACAACCTCAAAGATACAGTCATTAGCATTATGAGAAAACCACTCTCACCAACATTGACGTCCTTTTTGTTCTGATCCGCGGACAAAAAGTCTTTTTGGGAAAAGATTTCTCCAAAAGGGATTTCGACGCCACCTTATCCTCTAGTTGCCACTAACCGCTTCTTTTTATTCCTCCCCCACGCTCTTCAGCCCTTTTCATCCACCACGCGTTGAAAACGAGTCCCTAAGAGAGACGAACAAATTGGATTCTCCTCTTTGTTTTGCTCTCTGCTCTCTTTTCCCAAGAATGGGGGCGTATTGGGATTTCACGCCTAATCGAAACGCCTCCTCGGTTCTCAAAAAGAAAGAGTCTGGTATCGCTTTTGAAAAAAACATTTTTTTCTCACATTTTTTTCTTACGTGTGAGAAGATCTTTTGAATGCCCGAATCTGTTCGAGTGATCCCGGGAGAACCGTTGGCTGTTAATTCTTTGCCGTCGGTGAACAAAGATAGACCTCCAAGGAAAAATTCTCTCCGTGAATATTTGTTGGCTAAACCTAGGGTGTGCTCTAGGTTTTTGCCTGTCCAACCTTCTGTCAAACTCTACTTTTCCAGTCTGTCGCAACAGGTCTCAGGCGCATTAAGAGGTGGAGACGCGAGATCAAAGTCGATGTCAAGAGTTCAAATTCGTAAGAGACTCGTACGTCATTATTGTAGCATTTTTGAATTCGTACCAGAGAAAGGTATTTTCTATAAATAAATCAGTTTCTGCAAGGGTTGATTGGCGACATAATGGCTTCATGGCTATAATCTCATCCTTTCATGACTAATGCGTAAATTGAAGTAGTTTAAATTGGCTAAAACGTAAATGTGAGCTGTAGAATGGGTTAAATAAAAAATGGATTGTCATAAATTGAAAATCAATGGAAAATGCCATTCCCTGAAATGATATTGTTGGAGTTTTTTTATTTCAGCGTGACTTTAATTTTTATGCTGATTCCATATTGATACATTATTTTCGTCGATTCATTTTCCTACTTTATTTTTAGCGACTATGAATTTCTCAAAATTAGTTGCTATTTACATCCTTCATTCAAATCTTTCTCCGTACCCTCCTCCATTTTATTACGTCTTCCAAACTGTAGGATACTTTCTTACCGTTCTTGTTCCCACGTCACCGTTCTCCCAGCCTCAATTCTGGTGGGCGTTCCCTTCTAAGCACATCCAATATCCATTCAAGTATTTCCGGTAGTTCGGCATTTCGTCTATTATTCATTTTTAACACTTAATTGAAGGCCCTGATTTTTCACTTTCTTCTCCAAATCTACGTCTTCTATTCCATATTCTCTTGTCCTTATCATAATAATTCATAAACATATTGTAGGAAATTGGAGACATGATAATTTCTTCTTTTGGCTTTAACGTGTTAATTTCCATATTTTTTCCATAGTCTTTTTTTCCGTGAAAAATCCAGGCCTTCCTCAATTACACCTGTTGTCAAAATTTATTTGCCTAGTAATTCCTTTTCCTTCCACTTACTCTAGTACCTTACGTACGGGTCATCACTTCCTCATCCTCAAATTTTACCTTTTCTTCCTAATTACATTAGTTTCCATCTCCCCCGATCAGAATCTTGTTTCCACCTTTTGTGAAGAACAATCAATTGCATATATTATTCTTGACATCGATAGATACACCCGCAAATTCAATGAGCGATCATTTTGAGGCAAACCACTATAAACAAATGCAACATCTCCACTCATCTTTAGAGAGATCTTCTTGTAGACAATTTCTTGACCAACTCCACACATTCAATGCTCCCAATTCTTATACTTGTTTAGCTGGATAGCAGTAATATTTCACAGTGTGTGTAATGTTTTACAGATTTACCCTAATCATTTTCACCGTGACAGATTCAAAAACACTCTGAAGGTCTCATCTTAGAAAAGCAATAACGGAGAATGAAGCAAACCAGTCTCAGTTATCTCATTGCCAGATTTTTATTCCACAAAAAATTAAGACATATTTTGTAACAAATAGTGATTTAACTCAAGATATTTTTTATTTTCCATTTTGTCTTCGTGTATGAGAGCTCGTTAGCTTATTAAGTTCCGCCAAGACTTCTACGAAATGAGCTCTTAAAAGTTAGAGAACTCGCACATTCGATAAACTTTCAAGCCCTCTTTGGATGTTTTATCATTACCTTCTGCTATGAAATCCAATTATTTTTCTCAGGTCAGTTTAAAAGGGCAGGGATTAATTTTCTCTTGAACGACTTTGACACGGCTGAACACTTTTTAACTTATGAATTCCCAAAATCTCTTCAAACTATCACTTTGAAATCTCTACGCCCACTTCTATCTTATAAAGTTGGCGAACAACATTTTTTCTGTGACCGTCTTAACAGAATTTCCCGGAAAAATGTAATGAACTCATAGCGCGGAATAGGATTACGGTAATACAAATTTACCTCCCTGAAGTAAGTAGCTGAAAAACATTTAAAAAATAATTAATATCAACCAATGAACAGTGCCTAGCAATAAAAATAAGTAAACGTTTTGAAAGAATACCAGCCCCATGGTATACAAATATCCTTTCTCTTGCTTTTTCTCAGTGCGGAAGCTCTTTTTAAAAATTTAAGAATAACAAGCATTCAATTTTCGCTTATTGGAACACAAACAATATTCGCTAAAGTGCGCTTTCGGTAAGTACCTGTGATTGCTTCAGCATGCAGTATTTTAAGTAAAGACTGGATGCACGAGCCAGGAAAGAACGAAACAATATTACAATGTACATTCGAAGAAAATATTTTTGTATCTATGAGACATTGTGAATAATTAATTGTTTAATTTTTTCACACTCTCATTTGTACCGTACCGTAGCTTCGGGAAATGATTGCTATTTTTAAGGTACACAGCAAAGAAAGTACGTACGTACGTACGCTCTCCGATAAAGATTGTGTGGGAAAGAGGATGAGTTGCCGGCCTGGTTAACCAAAGATCGCAACTTCAAATCCTTCCTCGAACATGAATGCCTTGTCAATGTTTTGCATTAGCATTAAGTTAGGCTAGTCGATGCAATATAACCAGTTGTATTAGCTATTAGAGCACCTCATAACCTCATTCTACTGCTGACCTTCATGACCTTTGCGGTCATTTGCACCGTTCTCACGATTCCCACCCGGCACGGTCGGGCCTTCCAGCAACAAAATCTGGAGATTCCTTCTACGCATCCTTTCAAATCCACAAGGAACCCTAAGCAGCCCCGGAATCACAGCGTAATTTTAAAGAGCCGCAAAACTAATTTCAACAAGTAGCTCCTCTCGATTTTCGAAAACTACTTCGAATCCGAACTACTTTGCCGCGATGACCGAGGGATTCGGAAAGTTCAGGCTTTTAAGCGTAATGACGAAATGCCCCGAACCCTGGACACATTCCTAGGGAAGGGAACGGAGGATGAAGAGACAGGATATGTATGATGAGAGCGGAATGAGTAGAAATGGAGGGAGACGACAAGGTGGCCTATGGGTGGGTGGCTGAAAAGGGACAGTCTTCCCAATTCAACCCTTCCCATCTTTTCATCCTACGTAATCCCCTCCAGCTCGAGTTCATTTCACTTCGTATCGCCTCGAAGCCACGCCGTAACGGGATTATCAGGGTTCGTGGACCAAGGACGAAAGCATTACACCCTCCCCATCCCCTTTAAATCACTTGAAACCCATTTCGATCCCCCGGAAACACCCGGAGCAGTAAACTCCGCGCCAACCCTTACGCTCGACCGCCGTCCCATCTCTCTCCAACTCTCCCCTTTCAGTTCCTTCCGAGAAACGACTCGCAAGCGGCGCGAGAGACGAAGCAAGAGGCTCGCTTCCATTACATGTCCTCACACGCGCAGTCAGGCCACAGTGCCCACTGCCTGTTTACACCATGCTCTAGTCTTTGGAGAGATACTGAATGAGCACCGGTCGTCAAAATGGTCGAGAGAAGAGAATAAAACACATTCTCCTACCAACTTATTTCATCAATTAATTTTCCTCCTTCATCTTTATTTTTCCCAAATTTATAATGTGCTCGTACAGAATTTTGAACAAATCAATCTTCGCTTCCACCCTACTTTCAGAGTAATACTCTGTACAGTCTGTAATATGTTAAGATAGTAAGATTGTTGTCATATATCAAGGTATATATTGTAATATCCGTTGTACTTACATCCTGTTTTGTTTTTTCTATAAATTAGGCAAATCAGATCACAATTTAAAATCTCCTTTCATAAATCTTATATATTAATTTATAACATATAAAACTGAACCAACTCCTTTACATTTCTGTATTTTGTATGTTATGTATTATATTTTTTTCCTTGCAAGAAAATTATGTTATGATGTAAATTACTGCCCCATAGAAGCAATTTCTCCCAAGTCAATAAATGTTTTTTTTCTATTCTATTCTATACTACTTCTCCCCTATTTTCTACGGATACTAAAGAGTGCTACATCCGATTATTTTATCATGTGAAGGATATCGCCAATGTTTACCCTGAGTTAATAACTTCCTCAGGTTTCCTTTTCTGAATAAAACCATCCGTTGGGCAGGGAATAATGTTATTATGGTGATTTGTACACCATGGGACTATATTATGGACAAATACATACATGTAGCTGCATAGATTGTACATATAAATTTAAATTTCCATCCATTAAATTTCCGGTTGCTGTTGAACGTATTTATAAACTCTCCTTTGCATCTCTAGGTAGGACCTATTCTCTTTTACTTTAGAATCTTCGTTTATATTTTCTTTCGTTTATCCAGGACAAAAACTTCATTCCCCGCCTGCCCGCTCTCGTGGTCACCTTATGTTTCCCTACCAAAATATCTTGAACTTATATTAATGGGTGAAGAAAGATTTATCCAACGAAATGTGGTGGAATTGAAAATAAAAAGGTTCTAATACATCGACAATTTTGTGCAAAATTGAATCGCCATTTGATCGATCGTATTTTTACACCGTATAAGAAGAAGAAATGAATCATTACTCGAATTTCTTCCACCTATTAGTCTTCCATCCAAAGCAATTTAAGCGCCCTGATGTGCACGCCTTTTCCCAGAGTATTTCAGATACCTTCCAAAACACGTTGTAAAAGTCTGCTACTTACGCCAGTCACCTATGTCTAAAAGCGACACAACAATATTATATCTACATGTAAAAGTGTTATTAATTTTTTTGTCTCTATTTTGTATCCACCTTAATGAACCTTGGCAATTGTTCAATACAATTGAGAAGTATTTTGGTGAAACTAATACCACTAAAATACTAAAGGAAACAGGCTGAGCATAACCATTATCCACCAATATAACCATGGATTATTGGATAGGAAGCGTCGATACAGACGATTTAATTTCCCTTGTTTATCAAACTTTTTTAAAAAAAATACTACCATGCCAAATTGACAGTATTATTTTCTGGAACATAATCTCCTAATTTATGCTATCCTTATATGAATCGTTTATTAGAAGTACTTACATAATGAAAGTTCAGGTAGTGGGGTATCCTGTTAATTAGAGAATTGGGATGCTGACCAGAGGTTCTAGGCTGAAATACGTCAACGACCTTCAACGACCATCAACGACCGTCAACCACTAGCGTCATATACCAGATACAGACTCTTAATTTTATTTTTTTTTCTCTTTTGGTGCACATAAATGATTTTGGTTTCCTTACCCTCTGATAATGATTCGCTGGCAGTTAAATGACAATATGTTTGATGATAATGTATTCGGGTTCTTCCTTTGCAAGTTCAAAAAGATGCGAGCGGCCCGTTTGCTCGGGGGAGGGAAACTAAACACCGCGTGTTTGCGGAGAGCTGCTTTAAGAGGAGACGGACGAAGGAAGAGGCGGAGGAGGAGGCCTTGGGGAGAGCGAAGAAGTGAAAGGAATAAATAGCCGAGGAGTGTGATGGGAGTGTTGTCTGGAGCTTCGCTTTGGGTGGAAGGAAGGGAAGGGGAGGGGAGGACAAAGGGACGAAGCAGACTGGATTTATTGAGTAGGAATTAGGAGGCAGAAGACTTTCACCCCATAATTCCACTTGATTCAGCTCAGAGAAACAAACCAGGAAACCCGAATGGGACCCCAAACTTTCAGAGATCCCTAATTTTCTCCGGGCGCGTCTTTAATGCGATTTGTTTGGGTACGTGACGATGGCAGCCTGCTTCCGATAGAGCCTCTGCTACTCCTTGCTTCGAAACTAGCCAAGGACCAAACAGGTTATAGAAGACAATTTCGTTGATTATCCTTATAGCTTATCTCAACAAGATTTAGCTACCTTTTAACGGTTATGCCACCGTTAAAAACACAAAATAATAAAGCTACTAAGTGGCATGAATTCAAAATAAAATTATGACATATAACTAAAAAAAATAGTAAGAAATGACATTTAAATATTTTGATCTTTTTTGCGTGAAAATCTTCACCAAACAAAATTTATTAGTTATATGCCTTTATCCTCATAAACTAATTTTATTGAAAATTCAGACAAAAAACCTAATTACTCAATTACCATAAGCACTTGTAACCTAATTAAAATGCTTTGGATCTTTAATGAAGTTATTTCATGTTCATTGGTTTACCTTAGTGTGCTAAAGATTCTCATAATAGGTATATGTTAGCTTCAAAAAACTTTCAAAATTAGGCACGTTGTTTAGTTTTTTGTGCTTCAACATTAACATCCTGAATGATACCCAACCAAATACTTTGAGTCCCAGTTTTATTCCATATTAATATTTTCCAAACTTTCAAGTCATTCATTTAACTATAAACTGTGTAACATGGTACAAAGATTTTCTCAATTATGAGTGAATGTAATAAAATGGGAAATCCAAAAAAACAAACTGAATCTCCCAGCAAAAAGAGCGAGCAACGATTTCTATGAGCATGATAGCTATAACCAGTTAAGCGGAGGCGCAGCATGACCGCTTAACGAGGTTGCACAACTTCATTCTGAATAGCGTCTATCGGTATCTAAGTAAATATCAACCCATGTGTTTCTATTTAATTCCATATGAGAAGTTATTAGCAAAATGAGGGACTAATAAAAGTTAGAATTAGGTCATTACGCACTTCAAATTTGGAAATAAACATCTGGATTTGGCAAACATAAGTCACAGTCGAGCAGTCGTAGTGAGTGGACGTGTTTGTCTTGTGCTCCGTGGTTATTGTGAAAATTTCGCGATGCCTGAGTGTGCGAAGTGTGGGAAAAAGATCGTAAAGAGTCAAAAGCAGCTGTCTTGTGGACACTGCAGTGGTGTATATCACCTAGTCTGCACCTCTCTCAGTGAGGACGATCTAGGCCTCCTAGTTCAGCAGCAACAACTTTGGCAGTGTGGTAACTGTGCCGCGGTAGCCCGTGCCACCAGGAACGACGATACACCGGTTCGAAACATCTCAGCTCTGGTCCACCCGTCTTCTGCCTTCTCACAGCCGGACTCACTGAGTGAAATGGTGAAAGAGTTACTGGACCGCGTTAAGTCTCTACAAACCAACCAGAGTGAGTTACAAAAGTCTCTTTCGTTTTGGGAACAAACAGTCAGTGAACATACAAAGCAAATCGAGTCCTTTACCGGTGCAATAAATAAATTATGTGACCAGATAAGTGATTTTTCAAGGCAAATTTCCAGCCACAAAGCATCTGTCACTGCATTAGAAAATCGTCTTAATATATTAGAGCAGGAACCCTTGAAAAATACTATTGAAATCCATGGCGTCCCAGCAAAAGATGGTGAAGTTGTTAGTGCTCTTGTCAGTCAAGTTGGACTGGCTATCGGGATCAAGATTGACCAACGTGATATTGACTTCGCCTATCGTTTGAGGTATAACCTGGCTGGTGATGCATCCAGACCCCCTCCCATCATTGTACGATTCCTCAGATTGACAAATGCAGAGGAGTTTCTTAATGCAAGGAGGGTCAAGCGGAACCTTTACACAAATGATCTTGGATGGAATGACCTTCTCAGCCGCCCAATCTTCGTCAACTGCCGTCTTACCTCCACCAACAGAGAAATATTCTCCAAGGCTAAAGAATTAAAGAGGCAAGGTAAAATAAAATTCCTCTGGTTAAGAAATGGCAAAATATACGCTCATGAGCGAGAAGGCTCAGAGCGTGTGCTTATTCGTAGCATGTACGACATTGAAAATTTTAAATAGGAAATGTGTAATAGTTTAATAATGAATGATTTACTAGTCTTCTATAATACACTGTGCTGTTTTACTACCATTCAATCAAAGATCTCTTTATTATTCTTAGCGTATGTGCCATTCAGATTAAAATTATATGTTTAAAAGGATTTATTTTTTCTCCCAAAAAAGTTGTTATTTTGTAGGGAAATTTTATTTTCCATGAATCAATATTTTCCTCCTATATTGTGTTTAGATTAAATAATTTGTCGAATTTATGCCTGACTATGCACATTAATAGTTTCGATTTAAACTTTTTCATGCATACTGTTATTGTATGTAATACTGTATTATCAAGCTATGCAAAGTGCAATGCTCTTTCATGTGTAATTATCTGTAAAAAAACTAATTGTATTGTTAAGATTTCGTCTATATGGGTGAACTAAAACTTTGCCATGTTAATTGTCAATCACTGATACGGCACATTGACGAATTTCGACTTTATTTTACCAAAAATCAATATGATATTATATGTACTTCTGAAACGTGGCTGAACCCCAATATTAACGATACTATGGTCAAACTTGATAAATATCTATTTATAAGATGAGACAGGTTAGGGAAAGTCGGGGGAGGTGTAGGTGTTTACGTACATCATGACATTAATGCAAGCATCGTGGCCACCTCCAAAGATGTGTACCCATCTCAACCCGAGTATATTTTAGTTGAGCTCTCTGGAGAAAATTCCCCGAAAATTTTATTGTGTGTTATATACCACCCACCAAAAACCAGTCTTCTGTTTAATTTTGAAACAGAGTTTTCTGGACTTAGTATTGCATACAAGAATATTATTATCACGGGGGACCTCAATAGTGATCTAACTAGAGACTCCATAAGTGGTAATTATTTAAAAGGCTTTATTCATTGCAATAATTTGTATCTGGTTCCTTTTCAACCAACACATCATTCATCTCATGGTGATACTTGGCTTGATCACTTCATCGTAGATGATGAGGATAAAAGCATATGCACCTCACAATGTCCTGTTCCATTTCTCTCGTCGCATGACATAATTCACATTACCTATAAAGTTAAATTCTCCAGACTTAGCCTTACCTCATTTATTTATCGAGATTTAAAACTTATTATTAAATTTAAAAAAATGTAAATCTTGATAATTTTCAAAAAGACCTAGCTGGAAAAGATTGGTCTATTGTATTCTCCTCAAACAACATTGATGGGAAAGTTAAATTCTTTAACGAAAATATTCTCAACTGCGTATTCAATCATATTACATTACGTACAGTCATCCCACGCCGCCCTGCCGCTCCGTGGTTGACTAAAGAGCTGAAACAGCAAATGAAAGAAAGGGATATGATTCATCGAGCGTATGTCAGGTCTAGAAACACTGCAGTGTATGCTAGGTATAAAGTTCTTAGAAATTCAATCAACCATCTTGTAAAGACTGCAAAGCGGGCCTATTATGCTACAAAACTTGAAGGCCTTTCAAAGCCACATTTAATTTGGCGTGAACTTAGGCACATTGGTCTACTTCGAAACAAAGATAACTCTATTATTCCGAATGTAACGTTGAACCAACTTAATGATCATTTCACGTTGCCGTCACCCCCCATTTAACATTCTCTGATACTCATAATTCCATTGATCCCTTAGTACCATTTGATGATAGCAATTTTTACTTTCGACACGTTACTCCAGGAGACATACAAAAGTTCTTGTTTGAATCGAAAACAAAAGCGACTGTAAGTGACAATATCTCTCCTTCGTACATTAGAATTTCAATGCCAGTGATTCTCCTCGGTCTTACTGAGATCATTAACTTTTCATTATCAATGTCCATATTCCCAATTGAATGGAAATATAGCTTGGTTCGTCCCTTAAAAAAGATCAAAAGTCCATCAGATGTATCACATTATCGCCCGATCTCCATTTTATGTTTCCTTTCAAAATGTTTAGAAAAAATAGTTTACAATCAAGTTAATGAATATCTTGATAATCGGAATCTGTTTCACCCTTATCAGTCTGGTTTCCGTAAGTGTTTCAGCACCCAAACTGCACTGCTTAAAGTAACTGATGATATTAGACTAGCAATAGAAAACAGAATGGTCACTATTATTGTTTTGTTTGACTTCAGCAAGGCTTTTGATCGTGTCGATCATTCTAAGCTTCTTTTAAAGCTTAAATCACTGAAATTATCTTGTAGCGCCCTGAACTGGTTTCTGTCTTACCTTCGTGGTAGGAAACAAGCAGTCAAGGGTCATGACGGAAAGTTGTCAGAATGGAATTCTGTTACACTGAGTTCCCCAGGGTTCAGTTCTCGGGCCACTTCTCTTTTCAATTTACATTTTAAATTTGCCTCAGCAACTGAAATATTGTAGATACATGCTCTATGCAGACGATTTACAGATTTACTATCACTGTAAACCCCAAGATAAAGCAGAGGCCGTAAGCAAAGTGAACTATGACGTGCAGAAATTGTATTCATGGGCTGTATCAAACAACTTAATCTTAAATGGTGCCAAAACTAAAGCTCTAATTATGGGAGGCACACGCATGCTTCAGCGTATTGATATAGACCTAATACCAAAAATAAAGGTTGATCGACACGAAATCCTCTATTCCAATTATGCTCGTAATCTAGGTGTCACTATTAGTAACAATATTTCCTGGGCAGATAATGTATCTCAAATTTCAAACAGAATAAATTCCACTCTATATCAGTTGAAAATTCATAAACATTTACTTCCTATAGACATCAGAAAGAAACTTATTTCCACGTTGATTTTTCCACGTCTGGATTACTGCTGCCTAGTTTATTATGACATTACTGGAGTGCTAAACTTAAAACTCCAACGGCTAATGAACTCATGTGCCAGATTAATTTATAACAAAAGAAAATCTGAACATATCAGTCCCTACCTACGAGAACTTGGGTGGCTAACAGTCACTCTTAGGAGAAAATATTTCTTGGGATTGTTTATTTTTAGATTATTCCGTAATCATAAGCCAGCCTACCTGCTTGATATGTTTCCTAAAAGACAAACAACTGCATGTTCCTTAAAAGTTAGACAACAAACATATTTTTACTACCCACCACACAAGAGCAATGTATATGAAAAATCTTTTGTTGTTAATGCCATAAAATTATGGAATTCCCTACCCACGAACATAACCTGTACTCAATCCATACTTTCTTTTAAAGATAAATACTGGGAATATCGATTTAAAACATTGTATAACTAAGTCTTTCCCACCTTTGCATATAATTGTAAAATATAATATGTAATACAGAACATTTTGACTTATGTATATATAATACTTCATGTAATTGCTTATTGCCATGTTAAATGCCGACTGGTGTATATGTATAATTTGTATTGTTTTTCTAAGGTGGCATTGCCATAGAAAATATATAAAATTTATTATATTATTATTAAAATGAAATAATGATTCTGAAAAAGTGTTCATTGCATGTCAAGCTTTTATAGACTTTTTCTACATTATAAATAAAAGATAACCAGCATTTATACCCATGGGTACGAGCTTGAAAAGGACTGGAAAAACATATCCACTAAGGTAATTTGTTAATGAAGCACAGATAATTATATCGCTGAGAAGCGAGTTTGTATACGGCAATGAAAACATTTTTATTTTTTTTCCCTTGAAATAAGAAATTTCATCATCAAAAGTACTCTTCCGAGAGTGGTGAATGTTATTGCTTAGCCTCTAAATTCAGTTTTACACCGTTGAAGGACACCTTACTCCATCTTCCTTAACATATATTGCATTAACCCTCCGTGGACCAAGTGGGGTGTAACGGATCCCAACATATGAAAGCACTTTGTAAAAAGTTTTAATATTAGTAAGCCGATTTGACCATGTGAAATCGACCAGGTGTTTGCCCTTAGGCTCACCGATTTTGGCCATAATTTGCATAACGCCTCCGTTTGATAAGAAAATGAAAACCCCAAAGTCGTTTTGCAAAAAACACAACCGTTTCCGAAATATTGCAACATTGCAATATTCGAATTTTGCAAAAGTTAATACCTACACATTTTACGGTATTACAGTACGGCAGTACAGAGACTATTTGAGCTACAGACGTGCTTAAGGGCTTATTTCAAAGGCCTTGAATTGGAAAAATTTATTAAGGTATTATATTGTGAAATATAAACAATATCATAAAGTTTATAAAAATTTTAAAGGTTAAAATCTATTTTTGACGATGTTGCTATGCCTTCGATTTCACTCATTTTTTATATGCTATAAACACAACCCTCCTCTGCAAATTTAAAAAAGTTTTCCAAATGTAATATTTTATTTTAGAAAGAAAAATATTTTTGAGTGAAGGCGTGACGCCCGCCGGTCACCTATGTAGGCCGGCCTACCGGCCGACGTTATGGTACTCTGGTGTCTTCAGGTCTCTGTAACTTTCTCATTCATCTTCTTCTCGCCAATTTTTAACCGTATACCATCTATATGCCCGTGCATATCGCTATTTGCTTCGCCCAGGTGTGACCACAGCCTTAAAATCTATGAAGAGCGGTACCTGGATTTATAGCGGTCGTCCTCGGAGAACAATAGGAAAACCTTATCTCGTCTTCGGATGCCAATGTTACTGATTGTTTTTATTTATTTTTTATTTATATTTACTTGATCCAAGGAATTTTAAATAATAGAAGTTGTTTGATCCAACAATTCCAAAGTCTTGTTCAAACTGCTTAATGATTTTTTTCCTGGACGTACCGATTCCCAATTTTCTTCTTAAGATTTCATTAGTCCTGCTTTCTTTCGCGTTACTAATACATGCCTCTTACTGAGACCTTTAAGATGTATTTGGTAAAGTAGTACCGTAAGAAGGTGCCGCTGCGCCATAAACGTTCTATGGTAGTTGTCCTTGGAAGCATGCACTGACTATTATTATCTCATGCACTATTACTGACCGATTACCTAAGCCATTTTTTCGACTTGCTGAATTATCCCACACCCACTTTACATGATGAAAGATGTTTAAGAACAATTAACTTAGGAAAATTTATGTATTTACCTTAACAACTCATATTAAGTTTCTAAAAATGCTATGCGGGGTTTTCCCTGAGGATATTATGTGAGTACGACAGCATGGCCGTATGCAAAGACCGGTGACAGGCGGGCGTCACTCAAAAATTTTTTCTTTCTTAAATGAAATATTACCTCTACCATACTTTTTATTTGTAGAGGAGAGTTGTGTCTACGGCATATAAAAAATGAGCGAAATCGAAGGTGTAGATACATCGTCAAAAATCAAATTGAAACTTTAAAATTGTTATAAACTTTATAAAATGGTGTATATTTCACAATATAATCCCTTATTAAAATAAGCCCTTAAACACGTCTGTAGCTTATAATAGTCTCTGAGATATACCGTAAAATGTGTAGTAACTTTTGCAAAATTCGAATATTGCAATGTTGCAATATTTCGGAAACGGTTGCGTTTTCTGCAAAACGACTTTGGGGTTTTCATTTTATTATCAAATGGAGCTGTTATGTCTAATTTGGACAAAATCGGTGACCCTAAGGACCATTTTTGCCGATTTTCTGCTCGATTTGACGTGGAATGACCCAAATGTATTCTTTTTTTTTACTCTTGAACAAAAATTTTTAAGTATAGTCCATTATTGTATAACCCTAAAAAATACGAGTTGAAAAATATGTGGAGAAGGAAAAAATAGAAAAATTGCAAATAACTTGTTTTCGAGAAAACAAACTCGAGGGATGTGATTTTTTTCTCACCTGGTTCACCTAGGGTTAAAACTTTCTTTGGATAGTCATGCATTCCTCCAGCTTACGAGATATCTTCCAATGATTCTATCTTTTAGGCTGCAATAGCGAGAACACTATCACGTCACCTTGGCAAACAAAAAATGCCGTTGGCTTAGGATTTACCATGGGAGTAACTTAAGCTTAGTGGTGCGACTTAAGCTTACCAGTTGTACGGTCTAAAAAAACTACTTTTACCTTTCTTTCTTTTTAAAGCGTATTGTAATAATGTCTCCTTCATCATCCTCCCAAAATATATTTCTTTCATTAAAAAATAACCCATAGCCCTCTTTCTTCACTTGCTTAGGGTCTGTAGGTTAAATTACTCTTTGTTTTTTTCTAGAGAGGCACAAAATCTTGCCCTTGCAAGAAATTGATGGAGCATTTCATGTACTGCCTAAACCGACGTTTAAGTTTCGTTTACGGAAGTATTGTTCCGTAAATAGAGCTTGATGACCTCAATACAAATAAAATTAAAGTTAAGCCACTTGAATTTCAGTTAAGTTATTTGAACATTCCAACCGGCTTCCTGAAAAGTTTGAATCAGACAGACGAAGCGTGAAATAACCAACGAGCATAAGAGAATTGATAACTGTGAGGCCATTAATCATATTATTGCTCACTATTGAGTTCCGGATAAAAGTAGCATTACGTCAAAAAAATTCCCAGAGTACCACCTACTACCCCGAAACAATGAATAGATATCTTAATATCAAATCGGGCTTCTTAATTCTATTAACCTAATGGCAAACTTACCTATTTATTTCCCCACCACTATTAGAAAGCGTTTTTTAGAATCTCCAACGCCTTAGTATGTATCCCTCTACCGACTAAGCCGACACCTGGAAGAAAAACACTGCATCCATGTCGTTTGTAAGATATGAAATTGCAACATTCGCGTACGCCTACCGACACACTTTCCGCTATAAATATATGATACAGCCTTCCAACAAAGGTGCGTTCCATTTCCTGAAAAAAGCCGGCATTCCCTCAAAGATTCACGTCCTCGCACATGTCTCGGTGAAGTATCCATCAAATCCACCAAAAGAATGCTAGTGAGGTACGTAACACCTCAGATCCTCGACTCTTGTCGTTTGTAGAAGCCTAGGAGAAGTCGTTAGGAGCAATAAAGCCCTCTTTCAACCACCGAACATGACTATCACATAGGTTGCTATATCTAAAAGGAAGATCTGGTTAGAGAGGCAGGAAAAGTCCTAGCCTTTGCTGTACTTTATGAAGAGCACTTCGAGTTCAGCACTCCGTCCGCCGGATGGGACGTTAAACCGTGAGGCCCCATGGTGTCCTTGGTTAATAGCAGGCGCATGCCAACACTGGGTTTCATTCCATAGTGTCTGTTTTACCTAAAAACTCCTGCCTCGATTCAATTGCCCACCCATCCTAATGTCGTAATTTACTCCATTTTTAATGGCCTCTCGTAGGAACTACTACAGAATCTTAATGAATTCGACAGGCCCCGCTATATGACTTCTACGCCATCTTCGGACCCTTTCACTTTCGGAGGATTCTTCCTCCCATAACCCCTTTAAGAATCTCATTATCACGTTCCACTATCTAATTATTAATCTTCATTTCTTCCAACTACTTCTTTTCTTCCCCTTTCATCCCGATTACACCTTCCTTTTGTCTTTCAATCTGTTCAGCGAACTTCCTCCATCCTCCTACAAAACCTGGTTTCTAAATTCTTCGAAATGTTTTCCTCTCCTCTGTTCTCAGGGACCATGTTACCAAGCCATTTAGATAAATGTTGCATGGCAAACACTTCTTCAACACGCATTAATATAACCTGGCATTTTATAGAAGTATTTGCTGAATATTCCGATAATTAACTATAACTTTTAGGAAAGTACCTCTTTTCATACCACAATGCTGAGCCAAACAGCGTTTACCATTAACTTTACCTTAAATCAAAATGCAGCCCAAGAAACTTCATAGTTTAACATATTCCATCTGATATCGAAATTTCCAAATATTAGGTATCTTTTACTTTACTTTATTTAACACGAGTCTGTAAAAAAAATAAGACAAGGAAAAATCAAAAAGTATACAATCAGGCACATGTGCCAGCCACGAACAGTGCATTAGTCAATTAAGGTGCCAATGAATGCCAAAATAAAACCGCCTAAATAATATCTACGCTAACTTTGAATTTCAAATAAAGTTATGGCGTATGACTAAATAAGTAACTATTCAGCCCCTGAAAAACGTAATAGGTGCTTTAAAAAAATGGCATTTTTAGTTGCCTGTTACTTCTTGTCTTTTATTTCCGCTCTTTGAGTGTTACTTTAAGTATAGATAAAACATGCCCACTGAGGGCGTACTCCAATTGTATTGAATTACCTTGAAACCAAGTAAATAATATATATTCCTCGATTTACCCTGTGACTATTGCACGATATGGGGAAAGAGAAAGATACATATAGCCACCTAGTTGTACTCAAAGCTGCAATTACTATTTTTGATGAAAAATGAGCAGGTACTACACTATAAAGAAGACTTGAATGGCAATGGAAATAAAGCAATTCAGCTAAAGGAAAAGGCAGTAAATTTAAGTTCATAAAGGCTAAGGGATGTCTAATATTGTTTCATTTTGACACTCACTACGACACAAAAATGTGTGTAAATGAAGTAGTACACACGTTTAAATTTGCCATTAGTATACAGTTTGAAGGAAAAAAACATTAAAGTGCTATTTATTCGACATCACTTTACGCACGAAATCATATGAGATTACGTCATTGAGACGAATCATCCTCGGTCCAGTCCATTTCTCAGGTCTATTTCATTATTTAATGTCACGGAACTGTTACTTCCCGGTTTGGCTTCCAATAATTCGAATTTCACGCCACAAACAGACCTCCATCCTCGAGGAAATATGGAAAGAATCCGATCAATCCTTCGACTGAAGTGTCGCCGGTCTCATTGACATCTCTGTCAGAAGATATCAAAATATCAACGTCATCCCTTTTTTTGATTTTGGAAAGAACTTCAAATCCAGTCACATATTTTGTTATGAGGGATCTCTTTTATGATGTAGTCCATATCACGGCCCTTAGAAACTTTAGAAAGTTGTAAATACAAGAAAATATTGATCCTTGTTGGAAATTGTTTCATATCTATTGCATCAACTATAAAACACCCCTGACACAATAAATGTGTAGTTTAGAACGGATATGCTTTGAAGACTGATTTGCTATCTGATTCACAAATACTCACTGTAACTATTTCATGGATGAATTATATTTATGTATATCATAATACTGCTGAAAAAATTGATTAAGTTTTTTTATTTTATAATCCTTGATTAAGGTGCGAAGTATGTAGTGTTATATACACTTTAATTTAAGATAATGTGAAACATGCTGCAGCAACAACATAATACCGTTTTTTAAAAGAAAACAATATATTTTAAAACATAATATAATAGGTTAATAGTGTCGGTAAATATAAGAAAAATTAAAAAAAGAGCGGAAGCAAATGATGCATTGGATCAGATTCGTGATTAAAATGTTGGATACTAATGGGTTACCTTAAAAAGCAAGCATGAATTGAAGAGGTCTTTTAAACTTATGTTCAAAGACTTTTGCATTATCTACATTGCATGAATGAGAAAATAGTTGATATAGGAAATTAAACTGTCGTGCCTTTACTCCCTTACTGCCCTCCCAACAGATACAAGTCGTTGGGTCCAATATCCTGTCCAGAAATTGACCGACGCGGCGGCATCGAACGTAGCCTAAGCTCACGTCCTGCGACAGATCACGAATAAATACCCGGCAGAAGTAACCATTACCTATGTAGTCCAACCATTCAATTATCCAGTAGAGAGCAGTTATAAGCTACTTTAACGAATGTTAACATTACATGTAAGTACCTATGTAATTTGAAAAATACTGCGGGCAACTCAAATTAACTCAAATTATAAACTAATTATAGTAACTACGAAGAAATAATAATAGTCATTCGTATTGCCTAATTATTTAATTGCAAACATCATAGACATTCCCAACAACATTTTTACGGCACTACGTAGCTAGACATCTTTTAGTCCATGTTGGGCGAAGACTATATATACTTGCAGTATTTCTTCGGGGAGGCGTGCAAGCAATATGTATACTTAGATGCATTTTTTGGCGGAACATTTAAGAATAGCCATATATTCCGTTAGATATTATTATCTGTTAGCAACCACTACCGAATGTTCTCATCCATTTTTTCGACGTATCATCTCCACTCCCAGGACTGCAGAATGAGAAGATATCAAAATATATAAGGATATCGTCTTTTTCGTTACGATGTACAATGCATTTTTTTTACGAAAACACTAGCCTCACAAACTGACTTTCGAGATTTACTCTTTATATTTTTGAACTGAATGCCGGATGATCAACATTTGAATTTCATCATCGAAAATAACAAACTTTGGTTCTCCAAAAAGGGGTTGTATTTATACAATAAGGGTATGCGACCTAAACTAAGGTCATCTGCGCCAGTTAAGAAGGGTGGAGAATTCATTTAAGGATATTTTTAAGAGAATATAGGAAATTTATAGAGAACACAGCGTCGGCATTATGACGCGCTAAAGGAAAAGTGCCTCGGGGTTCACGGTTTAATGTCCGATACGACGGCCGGTGAACCGACCTTGAAGTACTCTCCGCACAATGATCAAGTTGAGATCAGTATACAGATGAAAAAAACTATCCCACAACCAAGATTCGACCCCGGGGATGCGAAATATCATGCAAATAAAATAATTATTCCCCGACTATATAAGTGACGAATTTCTGCAGTATATGCAGACATGCAAGATCTTTAGGAAGAGAAAAAGAATATTTTTAAAAAAATGAAAAAGCCCATATAGATGCGGGACGACCTTTATTCTTCGTCGTTTGAACTAGACTCTGGATTTGAAATTTTTTTACTTAATACATAATTACAAAAAGAACCACACTAAAAGTTTTGCTTTCCACACCAGTCATACACTTCTTCCCTCACCACTCCATTTATTCTCAGACAAAACCACAGCATTCAAACTAAAGGTGGTTATGCTTGGTGTGGTCGGAGCTAAACAAGGACTAGTATCCCCTCCTCCAAACCCGATGAGAAACATTTTTATATTTAGTGAGAGAGGATTCTTACCCTTTGCCACATCTAGCATCTGCGGAAGATCGGTTCTCATAAATCGCATTGCTTATTAAGTATTGCTGGAAGTCACCATGAGCCACGACCGGCTTGAAACCAGGGACCTACGATTAGTAGCACATCGCTCTACGCACTGGGATACCAGTTTTTCGGGTTACTCGGATAAAACACGCTCATTTTTATTCCTACATATGTTTTTCAGCATATAGATAAGACAAAATTATGCATTACTTTAAGGTAGATCAGAATTCACGAAAAAAAGGAGAGAAACTTTAAATAAAGGCATGAGAAAGTTATTCACATAAATTTTAATGAGGGTTCACAAACTTGGCCTCCGTAGCAAGGATGACTGCAGAATTTTTTTTTTTTGCTTGCAAGTTCAAAAAAGAATGACGTGGTAATGGTGTGGGAGAGAAGAAATGAAAGAAAGTTTATAATATTTATAATATTTCTGTATGAAGGTAGAGAAATTGGTACGATAATATTCATGAAATAGTTAGCCAAGGAGTGAAGACAGCTCAAAAAAGCACTAGGAGATATACCATAAGGTCATGGAAATAGCATGGGGAGACATAAATAGCATCAGGAAATAAAAACAAATGGTAACATTGGAGGAACTAATCCAATATATACTGTAACCTAACTGCGATATCATACAGCAGTTAGTGAAATTTAAATATTTAGGAGCAGTTTTAGGCATTTTATGAAGAACCAGTCGAACAATTACCTAAAAAGGAAAAGGATTGCTTGAACCAAACAATATTCGGAAATGAATTCTTACGAAGGGAAGCAATAGCATATTATGCAAATCAGAAATTAACTAAAATAAAACACTCATTTAAAACTAAACACAAACAAGTAAAGCAAAACAAAGAATACACTCTTCAGAAACGACCGTACAAAAAAATAGTAGGCAGCACAAGACTAGACCAGGTCTCAGACGAAAATATCAGAGACTTATGTAACATCTACACATACGTAATACCCTGCCAGCCACCACGAGGCTATGTGGCACGGGAAGTAATGTTAGGTATCTCCAATAACGGATTGGACAAATAAAAGGAATGAAGAAAGTGAAATAAAAACTGAACGACACTAGAATCGTCAATATAGCGAGGGTCCAGTTACAAAAAGAGAAGCATAGACAGACCATGCATTAGACAGACAGCCTTGAAAATTAAAGTCATACTCATAAAAGACAAACAGAAATATATTTGAAGACGAAGAAATTCCAAGGTGATAAATTTTTGTGAAAGACAGAATTCTAGACATCTGGATGATGAAATATAGAGGTCAATGGATCGGGTTTGAGGGGTGACTAGAGCACTATCTCCCCATCCCGAGGGACCCAGGTTCGAATCCACGAGTGGCAAAGTTTTTCTCACTGTCATACCGGTCTCTCCTAGGTTGCTGTGGGGAGAGAGTTTCGAGTAAAGTACTACGATTTGGTGTTTTCCCAGCGTATTAGATGAGTGAAGGGTCTTCCACCTGGTCAAGGCTCATCACAGCCCTGAAGATGGTAAACGAGTCGTTTTCCGAAACGTCGGCAGAGATGGAGCCTTTGACCCGGTAGAAGAGCCGAGAAACCTACACTCATCAAAGTACTACGTTCGACGGTTTAGACGCCAGGTTTCACTCCACCCTTCCTTTGTTTCCCGGAAAATTTATTTCGCATACCAATCACCCACATATCATAAACGGCGCAAGTTACCTTCACTGTCGGTCACTCCCCACGAATAGCTATCATCGCTACATCGAGAAATTTATGATTGACGATGTAAAACCTGGAAATTCGACAGGAAACGTGGTGCTCGGGACATAGCTTAGTCATTGAGTGCGTTTGGAGATTCTCAAAAACTGTGGAGAATTGAAAAAAAAAGCAATTCCTACAACAATCAATATTGCTGGTAAACTTAAAGTGAACTACGCCCCCGGGGCGTAAAATAAGTAAAAATTTTCTATGTGAATCCAATATTATCACCGATAGTAAGTAAAGGATTTCAATGGGAAATTCGACATGAAATACTTCATCAATTCTTAGATCAGGTAATTGTAGGTATTGGCCAAATCATCAACACAATCCATTCAGTGTGTTTAGTCCTTTTACATACCAGCCTGTCTCATTCGTAACGCGACGTAAGTATCCCCTTTATTTCCTTCAGGACCTCAATTTCCCAATAATTTTTCTGCTGCCTCCATCTGTGCTCTCACAAACTCCTTTGTTTCAATAACAGCAATTTTCCCACTTTCATGGCCTTCCGATTTCACTTAGTCTGTAAATACTCCTAAAGCCATTTTTTCTACTGCTTCCTTTGCATATTGCATTTCAACTCCCTTTCCTTCCAAACAACACCCCTTCTATAGTAATTTGTCAGGTCTATCTTGTACCTAGCCAAACTTCTCTGTGTGTCTTGCGCTCATGAGTTGTGCAGGAAACGAAAATTTAAGAAGAAACATGGTGTATGGGACACTGATTAGTTGTTTAGAACAGCCTTTCCCTCGTTGTTAAGCCTTCTCTATTGGCACGAGTCTTGAATCTTTCGTTACTCACCGAATAAATATTAACGTTTTCGTTACCAACGAAAACGTCATATTTTGTTATCAACGTGGATAAACAAATAACTTGAAACGAATGACGTTATCATATCGACAAATTTCATTCGTTGTAGCGTAACGAAACATTCAAGAACTAGCCCTGTTTGTTTCTTGTACACATACCCTCGATGTGGCTTGCAGGGTAGTCAGCGGATAAAGACATGAAAGCTACCCCCTCCAGACGCTCTCATTCCATTCCCGAGATCTTTAGCAGTGGTTTTAAGGTCTCTACTTAACTGCTGAGAGTGGAGAGCACTTATCATCATCATGGGTCAACAATCCTAGGATTGGTTTGGCGCAGCCCTAAACTCGATTCTTCTATGGGCCGACCTCTTCATATTAACGTAGCTCCTCTCTTTCACGTCCTTTACGACCTGATCTATATAACTAATATGAGGCCTGCCTTTTAAATTCTTTCCGTTCACTCTTCCCTCGACGATTGTCTTCATCAGGCCATCGTGTCTTATGATATGGCCTATTAGGTTGTCCTATCTTCTTTTTAGAGCTGTCAGCAGACTTCTCTTTTCCCCCACTCTTCTTAAAACTTCTTCATTTGTCACTCGGTGGATCCATTTTATCTTCATCATTCTTCAGTAGCACCATAGTTTGAATGCTTCCACCCTTTTCTTCTCCGCTGCTATCATCGTCCATGCCTTGCTGTCGTAAAGAAACATGCTCCAGATATACGTGCTAATTAATTGCTTCCTTACTTCTAAACTTGTATTTCCAGCTGTATGTAGATTCATCTTTTGATAGAATGCCTTCTTTTCCTGGGCTATTCTACTGACTATTTCTTTCTTGCTTCGTCCATCGTTGGTTGCTCTGCTTCCCAGGAAACGGAACTCTTTCACCTCTTCCAGTTGGTTTTGGCCTATTTTTTCTTGCTGCACACCAATATCTTAGTCTTCTTCTTATTGATATTCAGCTGATGTCTGGCCATTGTCCTTTCCATTGGAGAACACTATAAGATCAGAACTCCGGCGGTCGGATGGGATATAAAAGGATAGCGAGTTTCGTTGTGACCGGGGGAAATTCCGAGTAATCTTCGTCATTTCTCAATTCCATACTGTTGCAATTAGCTCAGAGGTTGGTGTCGTAGTTGAGAGCAGAGCTCATCAAACTTTGCTAAGCCCAAAGCCGTGTGAAATAGACACATCATGTTAGGGAGGTCACATCCTTTTCCCATGTCGTCTCAGGTTACCCAGAAAGATTTATTACCTAGAAGATAACATAGCTTTGGTTTAGCTGGACCATTCCAAAGGCATCTCCCGGATTCGAATACGAGAATTCGGGTCAGCAGCTCCCACCTATCAGTCAGCAGCTTCTTTTAATTCTATCATTCACTTATTCTTGAGACCACGAGTAACCTTGGTTATTGCAAGGTTGACTCCGACGAAAAATTAAAAAAACAAAACCAACATTGAGAACTACCAGCAATGGCACATTCAATTCTTTAACGGATCAATTTCTCAAGCCTCGGAACGCAAAACACCAAATTAGATTCGGAAAATGATAACTGATAGTCTTTTTACATAAAAGGCACCATCACACGACTTAACTGTTGAGAGTCGAATATCACGTCTTTCCGACCTGTTAGCCTCCGCCGTTACCGTAGCCATCGCCTCGCCAAGCACGGTCTTGTTGACGAGAAGTACGTGTTGGGAGACGGCGGAAAACATAAAGTTGGAGCAAGGCGAGAGAGACGGGAGATAGTAGCTGGAGTTGGAGTATGTCCCTTCCAAGGGCTTCCGCCGACTTCGCAACGACCCTGAGTCATCTCCTCTCCCCTCCTCCCGCTGCTGCCGAGGCCTGCGACCCATTTCCGCTTCACGCCCCCGTTTACCCCCCAAAACCACCACCCTATCCACCCCTCACCCCCGCAACCCTCGCCGCGATGCACACACGGGCATGACCCGAACCGTGAGCGCTCTCGCAATCAGAACCCGAAACCGCGTCGCACTAATTCAATAGGAAATTGTGTTCCCCTCCGCGGAGGATCCCCGCCCGAATGAGATCGAAATTACCCAAATGAAACGTCCTAATTACGTGAGGCAATGGCTCTCCAGTCCTCCACCCCTCTCCATCCCGCAAGGCCGGATAGAGAACGAGCCAGCGCCCCCAGTAGCGCGGTATTAATCTCGCGGTTCTCTCCCCAAGGGGCGGTGGGAAATAACGACCAAATAATATACATATGTATACCTACAGATCCAAATACAGCCGGCTGAAACTGAATCTCAGCGGGAGGCTGGCCTAGCTCCGGCTGCCCGCCCAGGACCAAGCGCTTCCTATTAGTAATGGTTGGTTGACTCCCGACGGTTTCACCTTCCATGCTCTTCTTCGTTAATGCTTCTCCTTTGCTCCAGACCCGATTTCGTTGCTATCCCCGTTCATCTCTCTAACTCACCCCAACTGTTAAACTCGCCACTGGTGATATAAAAATAATGCGATGGTTTTTCTCGATGCTTGTGAACAATGAGCTATAAAAATAATTCCATAGTAAAATGCACTCCGTACTTTTCCACAATTTTATTGATGGGACGACGCGTTATGACGGCGATACATGATCTGCTACATACCTGACGATGCCGAATACCAGGGTATGTACCTAACGATGCCGAAAGGCGGTGAAAGGCATCAATAAACTTGTGAAAAAATGCAAAGTGAATTTTACCATGGATATTTGTAACTTCCGCGAAGTGAAGTCTCAAACAGTCAATTGCATATAAAAATAATGTTTATCGAGTTTCCCTTGGACGCTGGCAAATCATCCCATGAGTGAAACTCGCTCCGGCACAAACGTTTTCTTATTGAGAACCCTGAATATAATTGAGTTGCAATATTTCTATGTGCCAACAAATCTAGGTCAATGTGCTAAAATAAGCCATAAGTCTTTAGATGGAAGACACATTCGTTTATCCGTTTTTTTCATCTATTCAAAGTCTCATTCACTAATTATTCCTCTTCATCCTGTATGCCATCCTGTCACCTACCACGGATATTTTCCTATATGATTCTCCTAGCTGTGCGCCAGTGATATGGGAGGGTTTAGCTACTTTCCCGATTAAGAAGAAAAATTCATACAAATGCATAAATAAAACTGGCCATAATATTTTTATTGAAGCAAACAGTGAAATATAAAGCCTTAGAAAACAAATCTCCGCTCCATGAGCTAAAATATGCTTTTTGGCTTAGCATGATACTAATTAATGAAAATACCTATTAAGACTATGACAACACGATTATTTTAAGGCAATTCTTACTCTAACATTTCGTTGCACCATTAACCCTGAGATATGTTCATATTTATCCTCCTTAAAGCTCTAAGAGCATCGGGCAAATAAAGGTCGTTACCAAAATTGTATTAGTGTAACAAGTTTCATAGAAGAAATCGGATGAGAATTATTATTTGAAGGAAGGATAAAATTTCGACAAAACTTTTTAAACATCTTTAAATATTATACGCTCGCGGATGATGTTAGAAATATACTACAAATATAAATGGGCATTACGCCAAATTTAATCGGATCACGAGATTAGAGAGAGAGACTCTCGTACAGTTGCATTTAGAACGTACTGACTCTAACGTAGCATAAGGAAACACAACAAGCAACATTGCAAAGCGATAGGTAGGTGAAATATCGTTATTGTAAGGCATGAATTATGTTTTAGCATAACTAAGCTATTCATGCTAGGAAAAGTAAGTTCAATACATATTTATAAAAATGCCTGTATAATAATAAACACTTCTTTGATACGCAGACACTAACCAATAAGTTGCACGTGACTCTAATATCTAGAATTTCAATTAAGTATTAGCACTGTACTTCTCAGTTGCGTGTTTGTAATGTACGCATGGTAACCTTGCATATTCTGCCACTAAATGTCGTGATGGCTCGCAAAGTATTATGTACAAGTGGGTAAATGTATTAGGTCATACAAGGTAATCCGCATGAAGGCTTTTGTCCTTGAGGAGCATGAAGCATTTTAGTTTTAACAATGGCGAATATAATCAAAGTGGCTGATGAAATTTTGCCGGGTATTGGTTCCTCTTCGCGGATTAGTTTTTGCTATTATCCCTCCTATCCTCAATAAAGTTCTACGGAGCTCGCAAGTTATTCTCTCCCGCGATTATTGCTTTTAGAGGGTGATGACGGTGATCAATTTTTGTGGTTTCCAAGGAGACAGCGACGTCGGTAGAGGAAAACAGACGAAGTGCTGTGAGCGAAATGAGCAACGTGATTCACTGTGTAAGCTCGATACTAAAACAGTCGCTCCGAGAAGGCTAGGATCCGGTCCACTAATCCCGTCTCTCCGTCGCCAAGGGTTCGGAAATGGAGAGGTCATGCAATTTCAGAGCAGGCCTCCCTACGCGCCTCAGAGAGGGAAGCGATGTCCCGACCGAGTGAAAACGCCCGCGGACTCCATGACGTGTCCCCATCCAAGCCAGAGTCCAGCTGAGATGCCTGAGAGAAAATTATTTCCACACAAACAACAGCAAGGGCAATCTATCCTCCTACATGTCTAACCCTGGATATGACGCAATAGTGCCAGTCAGGGGCTCATCAGCCGAGTACAAGGAGTGAAGACAATAAATAAGGAATCGGGGGTGCGAAACTGAAATAAAAGCAGATGTAACTTCGTGGAGCACTGATAGATGGAGCAGTGTTTTTTATTTATACGCATCACGAATAACGTAGGTAAAAAGCACTACTTCATACACATTTGCTTAGTATTTCATGGCCTTGACAATAGAAGGTGATGTGAGCCATCAGTGTCATGTGATAAAGATATATTTAAAGGAGAAACGTATAAGTACTTTTGAGAATTAGAAAAAATAACTCTCCATTTTATCTTGCGCGAAATTTCTTCTTAAATCATATCTTCTCCATATCTGCATGCCAACCAAGACACTTAATTATTGCATTATCTCCCTGCTGCCGTATCCTATTATCTTATTCGCTCTCGTTAAACCCTCGTAAAGAATTTATTGAGTGCAAGAATAATGCATGCACGACAGTAAATTTTGAAAAGCGAATGGAATTCCTCGTTTGCCATTCCATCGGGATCTTTTCAAAAAGTTTCACGTTCTATTTCGTTCCATTCCCCTAACTTATCTGGCCAACCTCATTTTCTCTCTAACACTTAATTTTCCTTCTTTTTGTCCAAAGAACCGCCTCTAAATTCTTCTCTGCAACTACTTCTCAAAGCAAGGTGACATAAAAGCCTCATGAATATTGTCTTAAGAGTCACTAAAGAGGTAAATAGCAATACAATAGTATTGTTATTCGACTAATGGTGTAGCTTTGCATTCAAAAAGACACACTCGGTAAATGAAAAAAATACTAAAGATATGATAAGAATGAAACCAAGTTGGGATTAGTTTACATTTGACGATTAGGGAAAGGGGAGATACGCATAGTGGACCCCAAAGCACCAAATGAGTGCCAGGGGACAATCAAGATCATAAATTAATCCTAAACATCTTGTTTGACATGTGTATGATCTCTCGTTGGGAGTTGAGATTAGTTAATAGAAGAATTTCAGCTGTAAGGGGGATAATTAAGGAATGAATTATTCGAAACCCTAGTATTTGGGCAGCAAGGATATTTATGAACCCATTTAAACGGTTTTCCTAAATAAATACTGCCAAAAAAAGAGAGAGAGATAAAGACAGAACTGATAACTTACTTTTCTTGCATCGTCCATTTCTTGCTGTTTTTGGCATCCTTATCCACTGCTCAGAATTCTCTTTTATAAATTCCAGATTTCTGTACTGAAAAAGTAAGGGATAATTATTTTGTGACATGAACAATTTGTAAATTATTTGCAAAAAGTATCCTTGAAAATGTATACTAATATAAGTATTTAATTGAATCACGCTATAGTATGCATTAGAAAGGGTACTTCCTAGATAAAATTTGAATCATACATAAAAAGAATACAATCTCTACCTAAAAAACCAAACAACTAAGTTAAAGAGTACCCCGTCCAGTTACATCTTTTATGTGATTCTAAAGATGGTAAAATATCTTTACATTACGTTGGGTGAAAGATACATCACACACTTATTTCTTGTATAGGTATTTATTAAAAATGTCCATTTTATCATACACAAAACAGGGATTATCTTAATTTAGAGAGGAGCTGTTAGAGAATCTTACAGAGAGTTATAAGGGGGAGGATAAAGTAGTGAAAAAATGGGTAACCAACTTTAGGTTACACATGGATGACCATTTATATGGTATCAAGAAGAAAACCCCAAAAGTATGAGTCATTTTCATGGTAACAAAGCAAAAACTGGAATCATAAAACCTTAATGGGCTTAAAGGAGCAAAATTTCAATTTAATCGTTGAGAATTCAACAACAATACTTCGTGTTACTCATGAATATCACTTAAAATAGTGCAATTGGAAAATTCCATTTTAAAACTTAGACACGTTCTGTTTCAATTATATCAATGTTTTAATACTTGTTTTAAACAAATGTCCTTTTGAATTACTGAAATGTACCTGTAATGGAGAGTTTAAGGTGCAAAATGACCTAAGACCTCAAAAATAAAATCCTATCTACCCTACCAAGATTCCACTTTAATTTCAACGGAGAAGAAAACTTTGAACATACTAAAATAAACTGTACGCAGCTGCAGTAACTCACCGGATGTTCAAACGAGGAAGTTTTGGGAGGAACCTGTGTATGAATTAACTATTCAAAAGTACGCCGTTATTTTACATAGAAAATTGACAAAAACCAATCTTTTTCGTCAGCAGAAAGAAATATACAACCCTGAGGGTTATATTTACATCTACAAAAGACCCTGCAGGCCACAATAGAGGTGTGTGGCAGGAGATGAATCCTCACCAAGCATGCACTACCTATCTACCACTATCTATATTTTAGCCGAACTATGGCAACTTAAAGAGCAAAACAAGCAACGTGTTAACGTGCTGGAAGTTGGGTTAGCTAAAAGTCTTTATACCGACAGAGAACTACTGAGGCTATATATTGATAAACGTGCATACATTTTTGAATACATGCACAACTATTCAGATCCCTAACAGTGCGAGCGAAGGGAGCGGTGCAGGAGAGAGCTAAAAGTCAAAGGAACAGAGAAAATGATAAGTGAAAGCAAAGAAGAACAGTAAGTCAGACAGTGACACAATTTGAATTCACACAAAGCAGAGGGACGTACATGGTGCTAACTTGAGCACAAAATATTTCCGAATCCAGTTCCGATAACAAGCTATATGAAAGAAGAGAAAAATCTACTATGAAAACTGGGGTTTCAGCAGGGATATCTACATCTATATAATGCCCTGCAAGCAACCGCAAGGATGTGTAGCAGGGGGTGAACAATCACCATATATGCTTCATCTATTAGAAATAACACTTACTATTATACGGTCGTGCAAACAATTCTAATACCCTGCTTATAAACTACTTACATGAAACCAAGAATGTAAATTCTACCACATCGAGGAAAAAATTAATCATGCAGTTACGAAGCACGTGAAATATTAGGCATAAATGTCCCAAAATTGATAGTTAATGCAGATTTTATTTTTGTTTGTTATTTTTAATTGTTTATATAAAATATATGTTCACATTACATAATATATGTTCACATTGTATTTATATTTCTATAAATAAAATGTGAACTTATTGTTTATCATATCGACCTCAATTAACATGGGATGATTCTCTCCAGGTAAGATCGTTAATATAATAAAAACAGCAATTTTTCAGCAACGTTTCGGAATTTTACTTATTTCATCTTCAGGGCTATAAATATATGTACACTAATGTTCGACTACAAAACACTTTAGCATAACTCAATGCATATTTTTTTATAAAAAATTGTATGTGAAAACAATTCAATACTTAAACTACCTTGGAATCACATTAAATGATAAAATTCACATCACACCGCAATTCTGGTATCATTTTCTTGATTACCCATGATCATTTGGCACGATAAACACCATCAAGCAACATTCTGTTCATTGCACTGATGTCCAAGTGACCTGCTATGTAAAGTATCTTCACAAATATATACATGCTTTTGTTTGAAAACAACAGAACGTCATAATGCATCACCACGGTATACAAAGCTAAAACAGAGTTACAATAAAAGTCTTTCAATAAAATTGTAAATAAAATATAGCATATAGCACAAAGTTATATTTAAATCTTTAAAGAAGATTAATTTACTACTGTAAACACAGGGGAATAAAGTTTGTAAATCATGGGGTTGTTCAGTTATGTGACAATTTTTTTGTGTATAATATTGCTCTTAGCCTTCCTTAGCCTTAGAAGTTCAGCAACATCTGATTTTTGGTTACACGTATTGGTATTTCTGGAGATATGATTCATTTCTTTAATTTGTCTTTTTTTCTTATTGGATTCACAATCTAGAATGGCGGCCTTTTGAAAATCAAAACTGTGTTTTGATCCAACGAATGGTGAGCTAAAGCGCATGTTATTTTTTTATTGGCTATGTCCGATGCATGATTGGCTACTCTATTCTTCAGGTACTGTCCCGTTTCACTAATGTTCACTTTCTCACAGTCTTCACATGGAATAGAATACACAAGTGCACTCTTCATTTTTGGCGGATTTGGCTTTTTGTATCGGAGAAGATGGCTGAGTTAAGGGCTTTCTTATTTTTATATCCAAATCTATAATTAGTTTGTTTAAATATTTTCTCTATTTGTTCCAATAAGCCAATTATGCTTACCAAGATTCTGTACTTCTGCTTATTCTTGATACTTTCCTCTTGCTGACCATTTCCATATTCAATGATCTGTACAGAATTGTCATGCTTGACCTCACAATGTTGTGTACTTTTGGAGCTATTGTATATTATGCTAGTTATAAGACCCAGGGGAAATCCATTGCTATAAACAATACGTCTAACAATCGGCAAGTTTTTCTCGTGAAAATTGTCATCACTTATCATCAGGGCCCTCTTGGAAGTATGATGCAAGATTGATGATGTTTCATGGATAATGCTGCGTTTATTTTTTGGCGGAGGGGATGGTGTGATTTGAAGTTCAAATACCTGTCAATCTTTTGAGATTTTCTCCACCAGTCCACCAATGGATATTTGTGAACCTTTGCATATAAGGTCACTCGGACATGAGTGCAATGAACAGAATGGTGCTTGATGGTGTTTATCGTGCCAAATGATCATGGGTAATCAGGAAAATGATACCAGAATTGCGGTGTGATGTGAATTTTATCATTTTAATGTGATTCCAAGGTAATTTAAGTGTTGATTTGTTTTCATATACCATTTTTTAAATTTTGTACATTGAGTTGTGCTGAAGTGTGTTGGAGTTGACCTTTAGTGTACACATATTTATAGCCCTGAAGATGGAATAAGTAAAATTCCGAAACATTGCTGAAGAATTGCTGTTTTTATTATATTTACGACTTTACCTCGGGAGAACCATCCCATAAAATGTGAACTTATATTTTTCCTCTTTCATGCATGAGTTATAAAAAAAATTAGTTGAACATGATTTTCTATTAGTGTAACAAAATGTACACTTTAAAAAACCATTACATTTTAATTTCTATATTAAAATCTACATTGCCTATTCTGATTCCCCTATGTAAATTCACTTTAATCTATTATTGACCCAAATTGCGGGTGAAAAAAATGATTTCTTGAACCTCTCCGTCTGACAATCTATCTATCTAATTTTAAATTCCCGATCTGACCTGCTGTAGTATGCTGCTTTTAATATCCTTGAAAAATCTTCAGTAAACCTGTTGGTTTTAAATAAATATCTCCGGGTTGACACGATGATGATGTTTCGGGGACGTGTTTCGCTATTATTTTAAGCTGTAATGGCCATATGCGAAACACAGTTCAATCGGAATTCATCAACGAACCATTAATCACGTCGATTATAGGCCATCATGACATCACATCTGTTATTCACGAGGGGCAGGTGCTGCCCCGTTTTCGGCGTAATAATTGAGTAAATTTTATCGCCCCCGCATGACCCAATCTGCATTGCCGATGAGCTTCAATAATTTTGAGGCCAATCATGCTTCAAGTCACGGCATTCTCTTATTTATTCCATCCATGGCGCTGAATGAACCCCATATGCCTCCCTGTCCCCATTCCTCCCACTGAAGCGCACACAATGCGATATAGTTTAATCAGAGGGAAAATCAATCGGATATATGTATAAACGATAATTATGATAATCTAGCTCTCTCATAAATGACAAAATAAACACTCTACTTGTGCGAGACGAAATTCAAGCAAATTAATTATGTGAAAACTAATTACCAATCAGTTTTCGCTAACGATCACAGTTGATCAGAAAGCCCTTCAGCAATTTCGACTACGCCTACAGAAGAAATGTAAACGAGGAGAAGCTGAAAACCCTTTCTGAATGTGTCCGGACGAATTATTTATGTTGAATTGCGGAAATACGCACACGGCGTGTTTTAGTTTCACCACGTGCAAATCAAAAAACGAAAGCCGGGCCTGACTCGGCAACTTGCCTCCTGTCTTTGGAAGGTTTTGACGGAAACTTGCAACGATTGGCGTAAAATAGCCAACGGCGTCCAGGAAGGAGGGGGGGGGAGGAAATGGACAGTTTCATGATATCGAAGTGGATCTCTGAAAGAGCTAGAGAAGCGTTTCGTTCGAGCGGGAGACGTGACTGACACAGTCGCGGACGGAGATAGCGCTCCCGAAATCATTATCCACTTCAGCAAGAAGGAGAATCATCTCCTCCCGTCTAACTCACACGGCTTCGCCAACGTTTGAAACAATAGGTATAAAAATATAGAATAGTATTCATTCTATTAGGTGAACAAAAATGAGAATAATTATCAGACTGTAGGTTGAAATTTTGATTTAATCTCTAAACCCTTTCGCAGCGAGTGACGATAATGTCTCGTCATGAGAGCCTATTGCTATTATGCGCATGACGACTCATCACCATCAGCATTTCAATCCTAGGATTGGTTTACTGCAGCCCTTTATTCTGCCCTATTAAGTGTTAATTTCCTCACACCCTCGTATGTTTTCTCTTTCACGTCCTTCTTTACTTGTCCTATATATTTGACCCTTGGTCTCCCTCGCGGTACATTCCCTTCAATCTTCCCTTCTATTATATTTCCAACTAATTCATTGTGCCTCAAGGTATGTCTAATCCATCTGATTCTTCTTTGGGGTAGGGTTTTCCATATTTTCCTTTCCTCATCTGCTCTTCGTCGTTCCTCACTTTATCTGTCCATTTAATCTTCAACATTCTCCTCCACCAGTATGTTTCCAAGGCTTCAATTCTTCCTTGGTCTCCTTTCCCGATGTTCCATGCCTCTGTTCCATAGAGTACCACGCTCCATACGAATGATTTGATGAACTGCTTCTTTGCATGACTACTATGTATCGTTTTGATTTTCATTTGGGTTTTTGTCTTCTCCGCGTATTTCATTCTAACTCTGCCACATGTTTGTGCTTGTTTGCTTTGCTATTTTTCTATTTTCATTGTTTCTTTTGATACATATTTAAGTTTATAACAGAATATAGTTACCAATCCATTTAAAGCATGATATATATTGCATGTTTGGTATCAAAGCACCCCTTGCTACACACCTTTACGGTAGCTTTCATGGTATTATGTAGATGTAGATAGCCTTTCAGGCTCCGATTGCTCGCGGAAGCGGAAGTCGGGAGAGGTGGCTGGGCCGTTGCGTAAATACTTTAGGGGCGTTGTTTTAGGCTTGCAAACGTGGCAAAGTGTAGGCACGAGAGTCCTTCCTCCCTTGAATGTACAGCAGAAAGGATATGTGAGCCAATAGCCGTTCGTCTCTTATTTTTTCGGGTGGATGACGCAGGCCAATGCAGCTCGGGGCTCCGACTCCGAGCCATGCTTATGGCTCGCAAAGCAAACATGTTTCTGTCACCAATCAGGTAGCAGGGCCTCCATTAACTACATCCGTGACGGCTCACAGTTTCTAGTCCTGATATATGTAGATGCACATATAGAATGCAAAAAGTCAAAGCGTGCATTTTACATTAAAACGGAATTAGTGACAACATTCTTGGTGCTCATTCCGTAATAGACATGAGCGAAAAATACTTGCATCAAATATTAATGTAACTGCATGATTTTAATAAATGTAATTCTCACTAAACATGAAGTTCAATCATGAGTTTACTATTAATTTTTTCCCAGCATAAAATTTCACCTCACTAAAAAAGAAGTAAAGTTTTGTAAACTTGAAACTTTTCCAAACGTTTCCCTAAGGTTGAGTTAAACTATTAGCTGAAGTATCTTACGGCAAAACAGTTAAGAACAAAATGGCGGCCTATGAGCCCAAGCTATACCTTGTCACTTGGTGATAAAATTTCGCTATAGGCTATAATGAACGTGAAGCTCACTTTATTGCTTCCGAAAACTTTGTTTCCAACGTGAATTCAACTAATTTTGGAATTTCAGATCGATAATGGAATCCGCAATGTAGTTAGCGACTAAAATGTTGTTTCCTTGTTAAAATAAATGCAAGCTTCGGGCTGGTAGCGTCCCTGCCACACATTCCTGCGGTAACTATCTGGGTATTATGTAGATATGGTTGCTCACGACATACTTTTCAGGATTATCCACCCCGTATACAAGCCTCCAAAAAGTTTAATGGTTACCAGTGAACTCGAACATCCCTCATAACTGAACGCAGCGAACCTCACCTTCCACACACTTCCTATCGCAGAGTTGCATACACTCTTTCGACAACGGGGAGACCGCCTAAAAACAGAGCCCATTTTTGTGCCCGCACCCGGGCCGGAATCGCCGAGGAGCGCGGGAGTGCCGAGAACACGGCGGAAGTATGTTCACGGTTCTTGCTGCGCAGGTGTTTTCGGAGGAGGAAGAGAAGAAGCAGATGAAATGCACGGTGAACGTGGACCGAAGCGAGTATTTCCCTCGCCGTGGCTGAAAGAGCGAGGCGAGCATGCATATTCATTGAAGGAATTAATTAGATGGAGGGAGAGGGGGCCCCATTATAACAATGGATCCGTCTCAAACAACATCACCCCTAAACCTACCCTCTCCCCACCACGAATTTTGCCTCTCCACCCTCCAGGATTACATAATTTTTGTGCTAGGATCGTTGTGCAAAAAATTTCATTTTTCTCAGTTTATTTCCCCTTGTATTCCATGTTTCCTTTAGATCCTCTCCATTAAAACACTGCCCATAACAGTTTTAGCATTTTGAAATTTTTTCATGCTCCTTCCTTTCCTGTGTTAGTGTTTTCCTTCAGAGGGTTTGTTCTAAAAGCCTCATGTATGATAATCTTCGTGTTATTTCTACAAATGTATCTATTTTTAACTGGATTAGTTATATTTTGCTGACGTATAATGCTGCTCGATTAATAATTTCCTGTTATATATCAAAACTATTTATAGAATCCATGAGGCGTTGAAAACTTGAAGTAAACATACAACCTCTTCCTTTTATTTATTCTCTTTTGTTGCATCAAAGACTATCATAGCTATAAGTAATTTATTTTAGGAGGAGTTAAATGACGAAAGGGACAGTTTTGCCTCCCAAATAAATATCTTTTATCAATATAATTATTCACCCTCCTACTAAGCTCCCGTTCGTTGATTTGAGATTTTCCTTTATATTTCCTAAGATAATAATTATATACGTCATTTGCCATCTATGTTTGGGAAATTTTAAAACAATTATTCATTCACATATGAATAAGTACGTATGCCTTCCAATAGAGCTAAGTACCGATGCCCTAAAAATAGTATCGACATAACAATGAACATCGTCACACGAGAATATCAATGATGATACGAATCTCGAACGAAAAGATACGTCAACAAAAATATCACGCATATTTATTTATGTAGTAGCTCTAATTACTGCTGCATGCTTACCGAGGGTCAGGACGATTTTTTTGCAACAGTTCTGGCTTCCCATTTCAACCGTGGCTTGAGTCACGGTGCTGGCAGATTTTTCATTTCTGTACTAATCCTTTCTTGATTGCTGTGTGCTGTGAACTTCGAATCACCATCTCGTGGGTTGCTAAATCATGAAGTCAGCGATGGCTTCCGTTAAATATATGCTAATGACGATTACGGGTTTTCTCCTCTCCGCCCTTTTCCCAAAGAATCCCTCAATGCCTCATTGCCCATGACCTTCAGTGAACAAATTACCTCAACTGTCGATTTCTTCCCCTCAATACTACTACTAGTAATCCCGGCGCAATGTGATAGACTGTGCTGTGGTGCGTTGGTCGTCTAAAACTTTCAGGCAACGCAGGTCTAGACAATAGTCCTCATCGGTGTAAACACTTCAGTTTATCGTCTTTTACTCAGAACTTTAGGTTTTTTTTTAAACATTTAAGTGTTTTAGGTACTTCAAATGCTGAGGTTATATTACACCATATAATATTTAATCCTAAGATAAATTATTAAATTATATTCATTACCTGGTGGGAATCGAACTTGCGGTCTCTGTGTAACCAAGCCAGCGCGTTACCAACCTGGCTAACACGGTCCGATAACTCCAGTTTGGAAGCGCCAGCTTCAATGCATCGGCTATTTCATAAGAGAAACGACAAATCGAAGGCCATCCATGTGTCGGTCTATACATCTATCCTCTAGAAATACTTGACAATTTAAAATAGGTACTGAAAGTAAGTTCGGGTATCGACCCGACTACCTTATTTCTCCGGCGTCTTCGCGATCTTATGCATAATATTACATATCTCAGACACGTTTATTTTGGCTGTTAATGATTTTTTCTAAAACCACACGATATAATTAATCAATATGCCTAAGGAGTGCTCTACCCAGGATTTAAAAAAATCTTCTACCTATCTACCTCATACGTCTTTTAAATGTCCATTAATAAGTCCTCTCTTTGCATAATGGCCTCTAATGATACCCGAGCCCCTTTCCTCTGCGTTCGTATACACGCTTGAATTCTCAACACCTCTACACTCCATACCATTCCAATTTTTATGTAATTTTTCATTTCTTATATACGATTTAATATATGAACTATGCAGAACTCCACCTCTTCTTCCACGCACTGAACGACGAAATTGAGAAAGGTTACTGAACCCCTCTATCGTGCTCCACCGGGTAAAATTTCGAGAGATTCTTCGCAGAGCGTCAAGCACTTGACAGTTGCACCCTCCCACCTGACCAGACACTTTGTCATCTCCGGGAAAAACACTCCAGCCAAGATAGCAAAGACGTAATTGCCACGCCGACGCTAACCGACACCTCGTCAAGGAAATATTCACCATCAACCACAAAGGGAGGATTCTAGTCTTTCGGCCCTCATTTCGAGTACGGAGGCGCGACAAAGACATTTTGGGCGCCAGGAGAGCCTTTCTTGGCAACAGCAATATAATTCAAAGATAATTAAAAACAGTTGCGATGACATGAAGCACCAGCAAATTATTTACGTAGGTTTTATAGGAGGTAAACGAGGAAGAATAAATGAATTTTACATTCTCTGTTTCTGGGAAATTATTTCGGTACAATTTATAGATAAATGAGGGTGGATAGATTTTGTGATGCCTGAATCATCATATGCACGTGCATTAATGAATCATGAGCCGATATCATCGATATTGGAAAATAAAATTTTACCTTTATAAGAGTTATTACAAAGTAGATTCCTCGAAAACTTATCCTGTAAAAATGTGTTCCATCTTCCAATATGCGGCTTTATAATTAAAGTACAGTTACAATATTATTACTATGTTATTTAGCCATAGACCTTGGCAACTACGAACAATATACAAACAACGAACACTTAAGAGTTTCCTCATTAACACTTGATCAGGGTTTCTGATGTGAAAACATAAACAAAGAAGTGAATTAATGCAAAATACGAAAAATTTATGTTCTCGATAAGACATTAATTACATATCATGTCCTTGGATTTTAAAAATACTAAGATGATTCGATGAAATGCATGCATCTCCTTTTTCAAAATACATTCAAAAAAATTCAGCTGGAGTTAAGAAAATAAAGGAGTACTGCCCAATAAAAATTGCAAAAGTCACATAAAATTAAATCCAATACCATAATAAGATATCTTAGAGGAAACTAAAAGAGCAATTTTCCTCCAACCGAAAACATATAACCTAGTCCAGGTAACATAATCCAGTGCGCTCCACATATTTTCAAATTTTCTTTTATTTTCCGGGTGAAGGGGTGAAATTTCACATATCTGAGAAAACACGAAATTAGTGGTCAGTGAGGCCATGAGAACCAATCACTTCATATTATTCCACCTAATATTTTATGAACTAGCTGGGATGTAGCCATCATCAGAGCTTACATTTATAAGTTCCGTACATGTTACGTAGAATACTACTGTTTTGTTCTCATTACTAGTAAATATTAACCGCTGTAATAACAGCCGCCAATCGTGGTGTAAATACAGTAAGCCATAGTATAATTATTGTTTCATAAAAGATAATCACTACCTTCTTCCGTTGCGAATTCAGAAGTACGGATTAGGTTTTTGGCTATAGTACTGGCTTCCCACCCCTAGGGCTATGGTTTAGTTCCCGGCAGTCGCAGATTCTTCAGTGCTTTTCCAGTCCCTTAGATTGTCATACGATAGATTTCAAGTGTCATTTATCACGCGTATCATTAGAAAACACATTAGGCAGCATAGCAAAGGGATACGCAGGCGAAAGATTGTTATAGTAGCCTGCAGTTCATGAAGAATGTTTCATCATTGCTAACCTACCTGATAGGGAAATGCAAACAAATATACTTGAAGAAAACATTTCGAACTAGTAATCACCTCGATACCATGCAGGTACCTACCACCCAGTTACACGTGACTCTTATGCCTAACATGTTTCCAAGTAGTAGTATCATTGCAGCTCTTAGTTGCATGTCAGTAGTACATGTTTGCTGATATTCATCCCCTGCCACACACCCTTGCGATAGCTTGCAAGGTACTACGCAGATATAGATGTACCTACTTGTCTTGTGGAGAGCAATTGGAGTCCAATACTCTGTCTGTCGAAATGGACGTTAAACTTCGAATCCTTTAATGCCTTTCGTTGAGAGCAAGCTATTGCTGACGCAGGGTATTTCTCTCTACCCTTCCTTCAAGCGCTGAAATATCCCTATCCAATAAACTACCCATCCTATTGGCGCCAATGACCTACGCGGTCAGTAACCTCCCCCGTATTACTAACTAACTTTGCGTTATCCTTCTGGTCCATCGCTAGAGGGTACCCTTGCACTTCGGGCTCCCTCATACCTTCCTACTCGAGAATGTAACAAGGACTCCCCAAATTGGTCCACGTTCAAGACGACGCGAGAGAGTAAATGTTTTCCCGGCGGATTGGACACTCCCTGGAGGATTACCGTCAATGTGACTCTGCGCGCAGTGTGCCGTGAAGAGAAATAGTTTTGCCTGACTCCCAAAATCGCATTTGATTTTCGTGACGGGAACACCGAAGCACACTATCGTAAATCCTCCGTTCGGCAGAAATGCGAAATTGTGACAGAATGTCATCCGAGCACGAACTCAAGCAGAAAATTGATATTGCAAAAAATAACGGAAAATTCAAGGTATCCAGTTCGGTTTCAAGGCATTCATGTTCAGAGCCACCATGAAAAATAAAATAGCCCACATATGCTTTGCTAAGCAGTTTTTACGCGATTTGAACTATGCGGATATGCCACGAATATTTGGAGGAAATGACTGGACTCATTTGCATAGTCAGAAGACACTGTAAATTTTTAGGAAGTAAACCAATATAACGAAATAGAAATTATTTTCGGAGTAGGTATTTGTTGCTAGAATAACCTCATTTTTATAAAATAAATACAAATTTTATATTTGACATCTTCAAAAAGTCCTCAGTTACTGTATTTGTATCCCAGGTAAACAACCACTAATTACAACATCGCATCAACTGCACCTTTCCGTTGGCGCATTCGCATTCGTATTAGCAATCTCGTTGCCGGGTCTCATGGTGTCCGCATCAATGCGTTCCAATCGGTGAAACGGAACGACTTGAAGCTAATCAAATTGATTGGTGTGTTAATCGCAGGACACCCAAGAGCAAAGATACTGCTACCTTAATAAGAGTGCTTGTGTAAATAAATATGCGAAAGTGACAAAGGTGCACCAGAATAGGAGATGCGTTACAGAAGAACATAGCTTCATACATCCCTGGGACTTCTATCAATGATTATGATGTCATCAAAGGACTATTATTTCAGCGGGAGGAATATTGGAACGTTTGGAATAATAATTTGATAGGAATGGAACTTTAGGAATAATAATAAGTTAATATTGGAATATAGGAACGTGATTAGTTTTGAATTTCAGCGCTGTGATACACTTGATCTACGGGTATATAATCTTAGTTGAAGCTATGTAAAATGCTTATATACAAGTAATGAGTAGATTGTTGAAGTTGAAACAATCATGATTTTTTTAAATACGTCATGAATTGGGCATGTTCTGCGCTTCTGACAATTTAGAAAACCGGAATTCAGACGGATATATATTAACTAACTAATTAACGAACTAACTGTCTGTGTAATACTTCTCTTCGCCGCGCTAGAGAATAAAGGTCACAAAAATAAACATTGGTGAACAGGATAATGCAATAGAAATTATCTGCCAAACACTTACATTACTAATTCCACATTCCATCACGCAAAAAAGTGCAACTTCGACAGAAAGGGAGGGAGGATTGGCATGAAAATTGAGATGGTATCAAGAGGAAGGAAAACAGGCTGCACACTCATCATCACCTACTGGCCAAACAACAATTTGCTTCAGGTTAAGGCTCATTTTAAAAAGCCGATTTCAATTTCATTCTGACCAACAGTGAATCAATAATCTTAGAGTTTTAATGAGCAACACCATATAACCGTTTTTATAAACTGAAACCCAGGCCCATTTCAAATGGTTGGTTATATTTGAATTTCATCAACAAAATCCATAAAGACTTTTCTGCAGATTACAGATAGGTCTGGACTGACTGAAATCGGCTAAAAAAGGACTTGGTTGGAAAATCCTAGGAACAAAAAGATTATTCCCCAAACTAAAGTTCCTTGTAAAATTTAAATCACATTAGCAAGAGATTAGGCTGCAGGCATATTTATATCCACACAACATCAGGATTACAGACAAAAGTTACAAATTTAGAGAAATTAACTATCGGACCGAAGGACAGAAGCACAATAAACGAATACAATGCAAACAAAGCCTAATTCTTTATAAAGAAATTACCAATCATACTTCATTATAAATCCATGATTTGTTACAATAAAAATCCTTTCCCTTTTTAAGCAAAAGACATTATTTCGACAGGTGACCTACCACCCTATGCCACAAACTAACGGAAGTTTTCATGACGATATGCATATGCAGATGCAAGCTTAGCAGTACTTTTTCCCACTAGTTTTTTAGTACTTTTCCCACTAGTACTTTTTTCCACTTGTATTCAAAATGAAGTCCCATAAAATGCTATAAAGGCTAATGGGCCTGGATTTCAGTTTATAAAAACGGTTATATGGTGTCCTCATTAAAACTGTAAGAAGATTATTGATTCAATGTTGGTCAGAATGAAAGTGCACTATATACTATAGGTAAGACCTCCACCCATTGGAAAACTAGATTTGGCACCATGAGAATGTTAACTTCCTTTGTTGATTTCAATTCTTCAATGCGTTACTCATCACATATTGCCACTAAGCTGCAGAGTTCCTCTTCACATTTAGTTTAAATCACCATAAATTAGGAAAGAACGATTCTCATCCTGCTTTTTCCCGTTTTTTCGAGGATTTTTAGGTGGGCGTTTTTCAGCGGGGAAATGGTGGAGAGAAACCCTGCATTGGTAAGGGCCTGCTTTCAACGAAAGACGCCGAGGAGTCCACAGTTTAACGTCTCATTCGACTGAAGGAGTACTGCACTTACGTTGAAGCGCTCTACACGTAACGTTTAAGTAAGGGACGGTATACCAGTGAAAACTCTCTGCAACTGCCTGAAGTCAGGTCCACGGGATTGAAGTCCAATAGTCTAGCCAACATACCAATTTTTTATCCCTTCAAAACCGCACGAAAATGCGAGCGATATAAAATATCTTTTATTACACTAAATACCTGGATAGCTATTAAGGGTGAGGAACATATTTATGCCAAAAAATGATAAAATGTAGCCATTTGACATTCTCTCTGTGACGTAGCATGGTTCAGTACGTGAACCATAGTCACAACAGCTATGTACTTTAATGGCATCTAATGATTGAGACTGTGTATAACCATATATATTTTATTTAAAAAACCTAACAACGACTGGTTTTATCCAACAGTAAACAAAATCAGATTACTTTACAGAGTTGTTTTCTTTAATACAGATATACACAGTTAAATAAGATGAAAAGGCTACTGCGAGGATTGGGAGCACATTACGCGCGTGAAAAAAACTCTTTTTGTCCCCAGAACGGAAATGTCCGTGTCACGCACCCGTGAAATATAATCCAAGTTTCGAATGGTACGGATTTATATTCAGAAAATTTCGTTTACTTTCAAAGACATTCGGCTCTTGGAACCGGAGAATTCGCGACCCGAGCGTATGAGGCCATGACCTCCTCTGTATATTCCAGCTAAGTGCTCGGTTCCGGTCTCCGTTAGGGGTGCCCCCTAGGGCATCCGAATGGGGACGCCGGATCCCTCCAAACATCCGCCTCCTCATCAACAGAGGTACAGTCATTCCCCTCCTATTTCCCCTCCAGTTTATTTCACCAAAGAGACTGCATACATGACACATCAAGTGCTGCCAATGTGCACCAAATAATAATGGGTCTAATATAAATTACCACAACACCATTCCCTCAAAAATAGGTTGGCACTATTTTGATGACACTTCCAGAAATTCATAGAAGGAAAGAATCCAAGTTTCTCCTTTACGGTTCTGAAAATATCTATCCTCACTTAGCAAAAGATTTATTTTGGCCATGAAATTAAAAAATATAAATATCATTTAAAATCTAAGTCAGCCAATTTTTAAATGCATTGTGATAACGTACAATTCGCTCAATTGAAATTTTTAGGAAAACAAATGTTATTCCAGGAAAAATGATGATATGAGATCACAATAAAATAATGAAATTACTATATCGATTTTTTAAATGAGGGCATATTAGGAATCCTTTAAACCGTGTGGGATTAAAAACTTAAACCACACCTGATTGTAATTTTTTGCACATAATTACTGTGAATTTCATCATGCGTACTAACAGAATCCACTCTACTTATCAAAATGCAGAGTGAAAATATTTTTCAAAGGAAAGTATGAATTGTCCTTTATTCCTCGTACAATTAGGGATATGAATAACGGTAAACATATCCAATACGAGTGTAGCAATGGATAACATTGGTAGCTTCATGTTGGCATAAGGACTTGAAGCTAACCCAAATAACTGCATGTTTTTGCATGTTTGCTTTGCTATTTTTATCGTTTTTTTTCCCAGTTCATCAGAACATACATCTGGAGCATTTTTCTTCACGGCAGTGAAGCATGGACGATGACAGCAGCGGAGAAGAAAAGGGTAGAAGCATTTGAAATGTGGTGTTACAGAAGAATGCTGAAGATTAAATGGATCGACCGAGTAAGTAACGAGGAAGTGCTAAGAAGAGTAGGAGAAAAGACTGCTGACAACTCTAAAAAGAAGAAGGGAAAACTTAATCGGTCATATCTTGAGACACGATGGCCTGATGAAGACTATCGTCGACGGAAAAGTGAACGGGAAGATTGGAAAAGGCAGGCCTCGTATGAGATACATGGAACAGGTCGTGAAGAATGTAAAAGAGAAGAATTACGTCACAATGAAAAGGTTGGCCGATAGAAGAAACGAGTGGAAAGCTGCGTCAAACCAATCCTAGGATTGTATACCAATGATGATGATGATGATCGTTTTTTTAACAGTGAAATTTAGAACATTATATAAATACTAATACTTTTTTATTCATGATATGTAGTGCATGTTTGGTGAGAACTCACCCCCTGCCACACACCTTATTGGTGGATTGCAGGGTATTATGTAGAAGTAGATATGTGGGAGTAGAAAAACCTAATTCTAAGAAAAATTTTCTTAGAATTCTATAAAAACAAATCTCTAGCACTCCACAATATGAAACCATCCAGGAGGCTGGATTAGTTCTGTCCTGTTGGAAACAGTAGTATGTGTATCTTTTGAGAGAGCATGCAGTAATGTATATCCATATGGGGTGAGCAGAGTAGAATTATTTCAGGAGCTAAAACTGGGGGAATGGGCTTAGTGTTTCAACATCGGCCTTAACCTCGTGGACGGTGGCGCCTTGCGCACGACTTCGGCTGCTTTGTGACATGTGTCTAGCAGTCCGTGAACATCTTGTTCCTTTAAGGCTCTATAATTTCCACAGAGAAAGAGGACGCCTTGGTAGCTCATCTGATAGAGCACTTGGCCAGAAATCAGGGGGTCCGAATTCGAGTCCCGGCGAGCAAGGCGAATGATTTTTTCTCTGTGGAATATTTGCAATTGTACAATTTAAGCGGGTATGGCCTCTAAAGTTTTCACGGCTAGTATGTGATCTTCGAATTTGTGAGAATGGAAAAAATGCGAAAAACATATTTTTAGTAAACAAAGAAATATTTAAGCCAGTGCTTGGCCCAGAAGACAACGTTACTGAGGAAAATTCTCTGTCACTGGGATTAACACTACGTAGTCTCAGTTTCACAGAACAAATATCGGCATGCTTTAATAAAGTACCCTAAAAATCTACGACAAAAGACATGCATAAACTCATAAATACGAAGACATTTAAGAATAGTATAACCTGGCAAAATTATAAGAAAAGGTATCCTGGTACTCGATATTTCCAGAGATTCCAAGGGGGTCCATAATTCTTAAATACGCTGTCGCGCCTCGTTCTACCTCTGTGACGCTGGCATCGAAATGATTAATTCCGACACATCTTGAGAAATTCATCTGCTCCCGAGCGCCCTCGGAGAAGGGAGTTAATTCCGCCGACGACCGGAGAGTGCACTGAAGAAATCGTGATATCAGCACCTCGTCCTCGCATTTATCAATGCCATCGTCCCAAAAAGAGACCTTTTTTCTAAAAGGCTTACCAACTACTTTTCTGAGTTATTAGCCTTCCCTAGTTTGCATAAGAAACTGTTAGATTCATTCTGCAGCTGCTGGCCTAGTCTTATGCCCTCTATCAAATTCGGAAAATTTCTTTTCGCCAAGATTAATGAAGATATCAACCTGTACCTACTCAAACCGGAATTCAGTGCATAATAGTTTGAAGCAAGAAATGTATACATCGGCACGTTATTCATATACCAGCTGCTAAATGGAGGTATGGTAGAAATAGTTGCCAGGGAAATTACCCTCTGCTGAGTCTAAGTTAATAAGAGCATATGGTGAAAAACTCTTGTCATTTAGTAAGGAATTAATGATTATATGCAAAATACATCCGCAAAAAAAAAAGTAACGAGGGTGATGTTTCCTCGGGTTTCAGGTGGGTGGGGGAGTTAATAGGCATCGACGACGCTTCGAATTCCTATTTAGTTAATTTTTTTTTTATTTTTTTTTTTATTTCGCATTGTCCCTTTTTATTTATTTATTTATGTCTTATTTTAACATGCGAATTTCAGGACTCAAAGTCCTCTCTTCCAATTTACGTTAATACGTTAATACAATTAACGTTTATATATTTCTTCCATTTGTATATATTGCCAATTTAAGAACTATCATGAATACCAAGCATTGAATGTATCATTCGTAAGTCCAAATGCGTTTTAAAAGGACTTAATAGCTTGAATTATTCACCGATGATCTTTCAAAGGATCACCTATACCAAAAGATACATTGGTTATAAAATGTTGTTATGCATTTGAAATACTACCCTTCTCCAGATCAAGCAACAGAAAGCTTTAAAAGGAATAGCAGCAAAGCTTAAATCTGAAAATATAATTCAACGCTATCGCAATGTAATGGCGCTGGCTAGATAAATAAATACTACATTCCAAGTCCAATGCATTACTAGAATACAGCTATTATTCTTTTTAAAGCATGATATTCAATGCGTGCTTGGCATGAATTTACCCTCTGCCACACACCTTTACAATGGCTTTCAGGATATTTTCTATATGTAGATAAAGATTACGCAAAACTCATCAAGGTAGGTAATAATTTTAAGTGTCATCATTTAAACAGATAATACAAATATTTGCAGCCTGTGTTGTTTTTTCACACTTTATTAAGTTGCGCACGAACAACAAATAGCGTCAAGTAGTGGAAAATTAATAAAAACACAACTGAGTTTTTGCCGACGGTATAATTAATTATTTTTCCTCGAGTACCTTGGAATAGTTAGCATGTACGCAAATTTTACAGATAGAATAGTTTTTTTTAGGTAAAGTCATGAACAAGACTTGAATACATAGGGAAGTGGGAAACATAAAAGAATTAAATCATCGTTGATTGAAGCCATTTGCCTGCTTATTTTCTCAGATGGAAACTTTTTTTTAATATAACAATAACAAAATATGATCTGGTGCTTTCCCGGCGGAACAATGTAGAAATTTCTCCCGCTTTCCAACCGGATCAGGTCTTCCGGGTCAAATCTTACATGGCATACATGTAAGATTTGACCCGGTGGTAAACCCGAGAGAAATGTTTACACGTAAAATCAACTTATAAAGTATCTTAAGGTACTTTAAGCACAGGTATTGAAACTTCAACTGTTGCATTATACTTTGTGGAATGACGGCATGATGGGAGAAATGATTCACTTTGTACTTATTCCACGAATTTATTTTAACCCAACCAGTTTCGACGTTAGCCCGTCATCCTCAGGGGTACAATCTCAATACAAATAAGGGGCAAATTGTACCCCTGAGGATGACGTGCTAACGTCGAAACCGGTTGGGTTAAAATAAATTCGTGGAATAAGTACAAAGTGAATCATTTCTCCCATCAAGTATTAAAATGTATTTTAAGCACAAAGCATCTCGTCAATTTTCATTTGCCAACATATCGGCTTCGTTCGTGTTAAATTTCCTTTGTACTTTATGACGTTTGAAATTGAAGATCATGCGAGTCTTTTCGGACGATTGCTGGAAATTTTATTCAGTCGCATTCGTTCCGTAGAACGAAGCCCGGAGTAAGTGAAAATTGATACTAATTTTTCCGAGAGACTCGAAAGTATTCGTCGCAAAATTAACTGAGTGACATCCTGAACATTATTGCCTTCGTTTTCACAATAAACCGTGGGAATGGATTCCAAACTTCAGCCAGTCCGAAGATCCGAAAAAAAATTTGCAGCAGCGTGACACGGATACGAATAACCACTCGACGCAGGCTTTAATTAAATCTCTGGAATTCTAAAATGAAAAACGTTCAATCTCGCGATGAACGTTCAGGACACCACTCCGAGACAGAGAGGGAGGGAAGCTAGCAATCACGAGCCGGTGTACGTGATATCAGTTCTCATAAAACTTCACTCGGTGGAGGTAATCACTTACCTCCAGCGTCAGTTTGTTATGCACGGCACGTAATCACTACGACAGCAGGCTAATGGCTGTTTTTAATCATCGAACGCTGACTTTCGCCAAGGCTTCTCTACGGCTATCATTATGACCTTTTTGATTACCAAAACGTTGGGACTGAACACTGATTGAGATGGAGAAAATTTCACTTGTCGGAGAAGCGTTTACATGAAACTGCATCCGCGAGTCAAATCACAAAATTATGAAACAAATCAGAGGAGGGATGAATACCACGTTCTTATTCCCCTTGCTATATTCACCATGAAAATCCCCAGTTCTAATGTTAACAATCATTTATTTCTTCCTTCTGAATATGAAGCTTTTCAGCACCACTTCTGCCCACTGATTTCATAACACCTCCAACAGAATCAAGATGAAGACAATTTATTTATATAAATGGCGTAAAATATGAAGTTTCTTTTTTACATGATAATTTATTTTCTTAGTTCTCCCGCGATTGTCTTTACTTTCTCCTTTATCTTCCGCTCTTACCTTTCGCCGCAAATTCTCTGCCAGCATTTTGCTACGATAACTTCACATTCTTCCCTTTTTATCCATTCCCTTATTTTGAATGCCTATTTTTGTAGTTCTTCATATTTTTTACCTCTATCCCCTCATTTCTTTTGCATAAGATCTCATTTCATGTCAACTGGATAAAGACTCAAGCTTGCTAAAAGCACCCTCGGTCATTTTTGGTGCTGAGAGGTATTATTACGAAACCTTAAAACATTTTTTAACGTTTATATTAACGCGACGCGATTAATACCCTTGGCCACCCGCAATATTCATGTACGTAACAGACCATCCTGGTAACTCAAATATCGAGGGTTTGAATCCCGCCGAGGGGATGGGTATTGTGTTTTCTTATAGGATATTAACCTTAGGTTGGACAATTCGATATAACTTTAGCCATTGGATTAATAAAACCTAAGTCTACCGTTACTCATATTATTGGGTAAGCATACTAAGATCTGTGTTTCGTTTAGAAGCAAAGGCCTTAAAGAACAAGATATTACCGGCCTGCACTACATAACAAAGTTTCAGAAAAGTCGTGTCGAACGCACAGCACCACCGTTCACGAGGTAGAAGCCAACTTTACGCAGTAAGGTGCTTACTTGGACCCAGGGCCGGCGACAAGGGGGGGCAAAGGGGGCAAATGCCCAGGGGCCCGGGCCATCAGAGGGCCCGGACCAAAATAAATTAATTGAAAATAAAAATTTAAAGTATGAATAAATTTAAATGCCAAAAAGAATACAAAATTTTGTTGTTTAAAAAGTGAAAAAATAGAATGAAGTTAGAGCGTGTATCAGTGTGCAATAGAGAAGTATGACGTTAGCATTTTTGTCGTGGTCATCGAGGGTTTTGGGGTGATGGGGACGATAGAGAGAGAAGCGCGGGCGCTGAGACTCACCTTCCGTCCCTTTGCCGCGAACATTCGCCACTCAGTGACATATTGTAACCTGAACTACTAGAAACCCCATCCCCCGTCTAATGTCAATTGTTTACTTGTTAGTGGACTGTAAATAATCGTTTATTCTACAGTCAAAGTTACAGATTAGCAGTAGCAAGCTACACATTCTAGTGTTGTGTCATTGGTTTTGTACACGTGAGCGCCCATACTCGGGGGTAGGGAGGGAACGCGGCCCCCCAATCTGGCCTTCCAGTAAGGATTGCAATCCCGGGATTACGGGATCACATCAAAAGTTAGACAACATTTTTTGGAATTTAGTCCATCTTGTTTAATGCTGGCGATCACTATTTCTTTAACACGCGCACCGTAAGCTCATTTCCGTTTTTCTTATGTATTACAAATGATGACAAATTAATTATTCCAATAAAATGTGTTAGTCGATGAACTCAGACATCTAACGTGCTGCATTTCATGTCCAAGAAAACTTACTTGTTAGCGAAAAGGTGTACGTCGTATATACTAAATCCTGGGATTTCGGGATTGTCATTTCATCCGGGATTCCGGGATTGCAATCCTTAACCATGGTGTCTACTAATATATGAAAAAGAAATTCAAGACTTTTCAAGACAAAAATTTTAAAATTCCAGACCAAAAAGGCTAACTTCTTGATGTGTCATCGTGACGGTCAATAGTTCAATACCCAGTCCTGTCCAATTTTTCACTAGGAATTGGCCATCTTATTATATCCACATTATTAAAAGTACAGCACCTTATCTACTTCATTCATGATTAAACTCCTACTATGAATTAAAACGACGTATACTCGAAATGGACTCTACCGTGACATTCACAGCTGTTTTTGAGGAATGCAAGGCGGCACGCCGCACAGCGGTGCAGGATCCCTATAAATTGGTATTTTGGATTAAAAAAATGTTCAATTTATATGAAATTTGGTCTATACATGTTTTCGAGGTCGCTAAATATGAATTTAGATTCAAAACTTTTGTAAATTACTTTTTCGCAAAAGGTTTTGCAATATTTTTACTTAAATTAACTCTTATTTAAAACATCAAGATTGATGTGAACAAATATAAGTTTTCCTAGTCACTGAATGCTAATTATGTATTCCTATTTTCGCTAATTACTTTTCTCACAAAAGTATTTGCAATAATTTATTTACTTGGATTTACACAAACTCAAAATTCTCGTTTCATTAAAAATTATAGCACAAAGGTTTTCACGATCTCTGAACACGAATTCGATGATAATATTTTCAAAAATTTATTATTTTGCAAAAATATATAAGTGAATTTTCAAAAATATTTTCTTTATTTTTGAACAATAAATAATGTAAAAAAATAATTTTGCAAATTATATTTGCAATATATTAATAAACAGTTAAATAGCACTCACCGTCAGTTACAAAATCCATTTTTCAGAACAAGAATCGGGGCAATACACGTTATATTAGAGAGAATTGAAGGTGAAGCTGTGCCTTCTCCTTTTCAAATGATGCACTTGTTACCAGTGCAACATTTTATCTTATCTGCTAGAGGAGTAGCAACAGCGATATGTCCTTACTTAAGATGGCTTTGAAGTCGTCAATCAGTGCATCCAAAGTATATGCACAAAAACTCTACATAGAAAGTTTTTCTAGACTCATAAATATCAAGTATTGGGGATCCTGCACCACTGTGCGCCGTACACGGCGGTCGGGTTCGCGCCGTCCCGTGTGAAAGGAGCCTTTAAATGAAATGATGTCCGTCGCCAGTCCAACCAAAGGCACCTATTGAGCACACCAACTCGAAGACTGACGAACCAACTCAACTCCAGCTGGCGAATGCCGAGTTCTCCAGTAAAAACGAACGATTTTGTAGCAAACTCGCACATGCCGACAGATAAACTAGACTTTCCGGCGGCTTTCGAGCTAGCGAGTTCGCCATCAGATGAACAACAAAGAGATTCCACCGCATTAGTTGGCACGAGCTGGCAAATGGCGAGTTCTCCAGTATATCATCCAGGAGCCAACGACATATTCGTCGGCGAGGGCACGTATGGCGTCGTCGGCGACAACGTAATATAATGAGTGAAAGTTTCTCGGGTCTTCCACCGGGTCAAAGGAATTTAATCGAGTTACACTCTCAGAGGTATGGCAACACGCAAAATGTCACAATCGTACTAGAGTACGATCTATGGATCGCCTGAATCTTTGGGAGCGTTGTAATAACCACGGTCAAGGTCATTCTTTCGAAATATCATTCATGGGCAGGAGGGAAGTATACGATCTTCAACTTGGAACCGACCAAGCCGATTTGTCACGCGGCGGCATGCAGGAAAAGGTGCCCATGCCTAGTGCAATCGAACGACGAAAGTCACGAACTCACAAATACTGACCAGAGAGGTTTAAAATAACACCTCTTTGATAATGACAAATAAAGAAAAAGGGAAACAATATCTCATTTCGTAATGCTGTCTGCCATTCCAATTTTTATCCTGACGATTTGCAAGCAACCATTTTTCCCGATTTTCGATTATTTTTCAGCGAATTCCCGACCTTTTCCAGATTTTTTCCCGACGTTAGTAAATTCCCGACTTTTTCCCGGATTCCCGTCTTTTCCCGACTGGTAGACACCCTGTTAACTCCCGTGTAAAATAAAAAAGTGAAGCAAAAAAATATTTTACATTTAAAATTTTGCGAATACATACATATTTCAGATACCTAGTTATTAATTCTTAAACATGATGTATAATTTATCCTTCTGAAATTTTTCTAAATTTGTTTCCTTGTTTTACTTAAATAAGTTCAAGGCTCATGCACGCACTGTCATAATTTTGTGTGGTTTTTGTGAACAGAAAGGAGAGGAAGGAAAATTTGAACCGATACACAGTAGGCTGAAATCGAAAAAAATTTGAAAAAATTCGAAAATGGCTTTTTTGGAGATAGAATCATGAAACTTGGTACAAATGCTCATAATTGATTGGCAACCATGGAATGGCATTTCGTTGGTGTTTTTCTGTCACCGTTACCGAGATGCAGGGGCTCAAACATAGCCAAAATTCCAAAATTACACCCGACTTCAGTTTTCTACGAAAATCTTCCTATTTAAGTTGAGGGTGACGCTGTGGGAGGAATTTGGTCGGATAAAAACTAGTAGGTCTGTTAAAACCACACTTTTACTTTGCTGTGCTTAACTTTGGGAGTTTTTTTCCTAAATGTAGGTGAATTGCGTAACAAAATGGCGGACGCTATTTTCACGCAAAAATTCATTTTAAGTAGTAAATATCTGGCATGTTAAGTGCCTGTCAGGTGACTCATATTAAATCAATTGTTGATGTTTTTTAAAGGTATATTTGAAAAAAATTGAAAATTCGTTTGCGACGCCAAAAATTACATTTGATTTTTCGTGCGCGCGTCCGGAGCTTGAGACACGCCAGGAGCTGGAAATGACGTGACGCGAGTGTTTTTTTAAGTCATAAGGAACATAACGCTTCTTACTCTCCCTTTTTAATATGTGTCCATTGCTATCGATCTCTACCAGCTCTACACGTGTAAAACCATGAGGATATAGAAATATTAAGGTCTGTAAGTGTACGCGAAACCACGTTCAAGGTTTCTCCTCTCAAAAGTAAACTTCTCATTCACACCCTCAAAGCCTTAAAATTCCTGTATTTTTCGCACCTAAGATTATTGTACGTTCCAGAGGGACACTATTAAGGACTTCTTTTCGTTTATTTGCCCCTTCGCCCCAGCAGTTCAAGCCTCTGACCCCACCAGGATGTTCATGCAGAAAGGTACATTTCGGACACCGCGGAGCTTTTGGTTGTTCATCGAGAAAATCTACTCCAATCTTTCATTTTCCCTGCGTTACAATATACATATTCCTGATTTATACGTCACATTAGACTTTGTTCACCTAGGAAAACTTTAGTTTCTATTTTACTTGAATTATGCACACAGGAAGGAAACAAATTATCGAAAAAAGCTTAATATTGAGGCACAACAAAATATATTCTGTTCGTAAAAACCCTTAACTTACATTATTTTTACTCATTCCCTTCTGCTGTGTTTCATTGAGAGAGTTGTAGTGAAAGCAAAGCATAGTAGAAGTGAATACTCTGCATTCATTTTAATTTGGTGGTGATATAATTATCTCCGAAACGATGGGAGTAATTGTGGATATGCTGATTTTGAAAAAAAAAGGAAAAATACGTTTTATATATAGCTTTTTATAACATTTTCAAGTTCCAGTAAGTCCTAGTGTTGATTACTGTAAAATGAATGTGTAAAGTGTGTTACACCGTCAAAAAGCTTGCATTTTGAAATTGTTTCCCCATCCCATTCCATTGACATGTGTTTAATTTAAAAAAGGACAATATAGTAAATCGAAAGATAATGTACGTATGACAGTGTGCAAGTTTCTTCTGCAGAAAAAAGTTGATAATCAGGTAAAACTTGGTTATAAGATAACCTGAAAGTTTGCAGTTATGGTCTAAATTGAGTGAGGGGGTTGACCGCAATTTATTTTTTATTTATTTATTTATTTGTCTTATTTTAACATGCGAGTTTCGGGACTCAAAGTCCTCTCTTCCAATTAACATGTTGGACGGCACAAACATCCATGCCCCGGAGAGAGAAAATCCTCCCCGGGCGGGATTCGAACCCGCGACCCTGGGATCGACAGGCGAGGGATTTACCCCGCCGCCACCGGGGCCGGCCAATTTAGGGGGCCAGGACCACTCTGCTGCCCAGGGTCCCGAAAATCCTGTCACCGGGCCTCCCTGGACCAATTCAAGAATTGAGAACCAGCCGCGAATATCTTATCGTAATCACCAGCTGAAGGTTTCATAGGGGAGAAGGAAGCCACAGTAGCTCAATTGGCATAGCACCTAACCAGAAGGTTGCGGGTTCAAGTCACAGTAGAGTTGGATTTTTTCGCTGTGGAAAATTCTGTGTAGACCATGAGAACATTCTTCCCATTGGTATGTGGTGAAAATTGTGAACAAAAGTGTGATTCCATTTATCTTCAGTGCATTGACTATGCTTCTAGAACTAAGAAACCATTATTAAAAAATCTGATAATATGCTAGAATAGCTTGTAATACGAATAAGACTCTGATGCTGATTCGTTTTGCTACATGTTTTAAACACTCGCGTATCGTTAGAACGCCAATGTAACTTATTGTTACACTTCATACCTATTTTTACACACTTGAAATTTCGGCTTTGAAATTTGCTATGCTGATAGAATGATGTTTTGGAGTGGTAATAATTTTACGAGAAAATATGTCATTATTATGATACACGATACCTAATTTCTTGACTTATATACTCATACTTGTATTGTAGACTCATGTGGTATGCATATGAAATAAATTGGAGTTGACAGTGTATTGGCCCTATATGAGGGTTTTCGTCACAAATCTCTCGTGTTTGCGACCGTTATTTTGACAGGACCTGGTGAAAACAAATTCAATCAGGCAAAATACCTCGTATACCACCGTTTTTGCTGGACTTGGCAAAAGCATAATGGTTTAAATGTTTCTGCAGCAAACCACCCAGACTAAATTCTACTAGCAACCAAATCCACAGTTCAAATTTCACTATCATCAGACCAAAATACGCACAAAACATCATTTCCTCTTTGAAATAGCATCACTTAACTCGTTTACCGTTTACCCCGTCTGAATCACATCTCCTCGATAATATCACATATTTTCGTTATCAAAGTCGATAGACAAGAGGCTAGTGAGTCAGCGATTCAGAGCAAACTGAGAGCTCCACCAGTTATGGTAGGTGGATTTCTACTTCTATGTTACCACCCATTTAAGTAGAGGTAGGGGGTTTTTGGAGAACGGAAACACGGCGGAGAGAAACCCGGCGTCGGATCAACATGCTCTCAAAGAAAAACTCAGCAAGTGGGGTACTAATATTAGATTCGGGTCATGGATTTATTGAAACAGCACTCATAAGGAGTTGATATTTCATGTCCATGATGGATTCATGGAAATAATCATATCAAACCTTTACTGAACCTCGTTTATATAAGTTTTACTGCTAAGAAAAATCCAGTGTTAACAGGGTTAGAAAGAAAACAATATGATTTAACCTCCACTCTCAGTTTGATCGGAGGTAACTCATAGATTCCCCGACAATGAAAATGATACTTCCGGCGCCATAAAATTCCACGGATATGGAGTCAGGATCTTAGAGGAGGTACGACAGCATGGGATACAGGAAGTATGGTCCAGTAGCTCTCGTTCACCTTTCTCCCATGGCAACTAAAACAACTCTATCGCGATCGATAACCCCATCACCTAAGAAACTACCTCTCCTTCGTCCACTCCTGGCGTTGTCCGAACGAGACCCTTTGATCAAAGTTTCCCCCGCCACGACAAAAGGAATTAGCGAGCTAAAACAATTGAGGGAGGCAGCCGAGGTGCTTTAAAGTGTTCCTCTCCACAAGATTCATCCTCTTAAACCTCACCCCCTACAATTAAGAGCCAAGTGGCGTAGTTAATGACTCGGACATTGGGGGAGGTAAGCGTGGGAGTGATTAAGTTTTGTGTTTCCGGACGAGTACGGGGAGTTTAACAGCCTTCAAGTCATCAGCAAGGTAAAGATGGGGAAGAAAAAGGTTGGGGTTTGATTTGGAAGGACTGCGGCAATACTCTCTCACGTTGAACTTAGCGATCAGACCAAGCATCTAGAAGCCATGTATTCACACAGTACCTAAAGAGTACACTGAGTACCTTAAGAACAAATCGCCAATGAGGTACTGGATAACAACATCTCATCATCAGAGCTACCTGGAATATTTCGTCAGAATAATTCTTTAGTTAGAAGCAGGTTTGGAATATCCTTCGGCTAAACTAAATTCTATTTCCCATAAAAATTTTGAAAAATAGGCGTTTACGGGGCTCATGTTTTCTTCCGTTTATTTTAAAATTTAAGCATTGCCCTTATCTTGATGATGCTTGAAGATAATCGTCGACGCACGAGTAAACCGAAAGAATTAGGAAATATGTTCCCGTATAAGAAGAGCTTAGCCAAAAGGAGAATCCAGTGGAGAGATGAGTCAAACCAATATTAGGAATGTTGACTGATAATGACGATGAATTGTTCAAATTATTTCTATTTGTGCGGTGGACAATTAGGCAAAGTGCTGATGATTCGGAGCAATGATTCGGATACACGGTAATGATGGCAATGATAAAACGCATGATTAAAAGTTAAATATAATTAATGATATAAATGTCTAACGCGGACTGATAAGAAAATGATGTATCGCACTGAACTAAAATACCGAAATGAGACTAGGAAGGGTGAGAAGGGATTATGATAATTAGAGATAACGAAATATTGTGCAATGAGGAGTGGAGGAATTATAGAGGCAGCAATAGACAAAAAGGAGGCATTGCCTACGATGAGAATATAATTGAATTATTGCTCATAACAAATGATTTTCGTGGCACAAGATCATGAATATAATTCAATATAATTTTTTAATTGTAATTGAAATTGGCCTTGGCCTTGACTGACACCGACTGCAACGCTGGCGAAACTGTCGTCCGTACAACATAGACCTACTCCCCCGGAATATTCCAGAAGAAATTGCAATGCATAATTTCACCGATAAAGCCTTCATTGAAAACTAAAGTTTATTTGATACGTCTTACCCCGTATTTGATACCATTACGCCTTAGAGAGGGCGAACTCCAACCTTTGATGCTAAGTGACGGCTGCTGAACCCCTTACCTCACGCTGGCGTACGGCCGAACAAACTGAAAATAAAGATGATCATAACTCTGATATTACTGTCTTCCGAGCAGTCAATGAGAGCTAGAATATTGCATATTGCATTACGGCCCTAGTATTCCACAGAATGTGGTCACCTGATCATGAAATTCAGCAGATGCATTAGTTAACTAAGCGAGATATATGTGCCTACCGCTCTAATGGCCCGGCCCGCGCAAGGATACTGGATTTATCCAAGTAATATGAGCATCAATAGCATGGCGCAAATAAACCTTCACCGATGGAGCAGCTAAATTCCTAATCTCGGGTAGCCTGCATTCTTGAACGCTTTAATGTATTATTTATAAATGTGGATCACATGAAAGTTGCTTTGCAACAGCAGACACAAAGAGAATAGTCCAAAATGCGAGATTGGGTTTAACAGAGGCCAGGAAAAGATCGAGTAAATCAAATCTCATCAATTGGTGTAAATCAAACCTCATGGCATTGATGGTTTACCAAAAGTAACAAAAATGACAACTTCCCGCATCAAATTCAATGTTACAGTGTCTATCCAATTTTAAAGGCGCATTAGACCGAATAGCAAATATTAAAACAGGATAAGGAGGATGTGTGCGGACATGTGTCAGGTGTAAACAAAAGGCACCATGGGAATCTTTCTTCTACATACCTTCCAACGGACGGCGTACTGAACTAGGAATGCTATCCACACCACGTTCAGGTAAGTATCCCAGTGATTTTCTGTCGAAATTCAAACCTGTTCTGTAAGAGTGAGCTGCCAAAACTTCTGCCATCTAAACTCTCAAATTCAGTTCTAATTGAGGCAAGGAGGTTGCTTCATATATACGAATCATGAATTCAGACTTTAGGGAAATCGGGCGAAAGTAACGAGAAATATAAAACGCCCGATTGTACAGAGCATAATTCTTAATAGTTAGAAAAAATTTAGACGCGACTTTATCGAAATGAAAAAGAAAAGGCTTGGCCAAAGATACGAGGAATTCCCTGTTAATAAAGGAGAAAGCAAGTAACAGCTAAGGTATTTTAATCCATTTAAGATAGGTGGTTACTAGGAGGTGGAAGTAGGAATTTTTCAAAGAAAGGAGGAAGAGTGAATAGACCTGGCGTCGCAGAGTGGGATGAAATCGAAAAATCTGGCCGAAATTCATATGTCCTTAGTTTTTTTTAAGCTAGAGCAATGAAATTTTCACAACATCATGCTAGTTAGGTCTCAAACTACTTAAATCCAATGATTCGAGTCCGTAGATAGTCACGGACCACTTATAGACAAAATGGCGGAAACCATGAAATCCACTTCGCTAGCAATCATGCGGACAGTCAATTAAAATTTCTTTTCCCTGAAGGAGAATATTTCAAACATCTAAAAACAACTATCATTCACTAGTGGATATCGATGTTAGACGCACACTGCTTACCTTATAGAGTATACTGATATCTTTACAAAGATCGATACAAAGCATTACTGAATGTCGTTCCAATATTAGCATCAGAATTTCCTTAAAATGTGAGCGATGAGTTGAATTGTGATTCAACTCTTAATGATAAGAAAGGAAGCGCTTTTAAGAATACTTCATCTATACAATTTATCAGTTTTTACCTCACAACATCTCTTCATCTGAGTCCGAGTCTACATCATCATTGTCCTCTGAATCTGTTTACCCTTCTATCACAAGATTCCGTACCTCCTTGAACATAATCCGTTTGTATTCCAGTATTTTCTCTTGCTGAAATTAGATAACTCGAAATTAGTAGCAATCTTTGGAAAATATCCTACAATTCTTCTTTCCAAGACATCTTCCTTGAGTGGTGACCCCTGAACCGTTTAATGTCCTTTTGCCTGGATTCCAGAGATTCCTACGAGAATATTCCAGTACTGGAAAAACATTTATCAATGAACTGCGATAACATTATATTTATTGGAATCTATTGCCATCTTAAATTTTTCGCACAGATATTGTAGCGCAGCTGACTTCTTTGACTACACAGCCTGTTCCGCAACTGTCAGCATAATGTCATGTATTTCATTGGGAGGAATTTTTTCAGGATTCATCTTCTCCTTTGTGTCGGTGTAATGAATCTAAACCAACATAAAAAGCTATTGTTAATCAAGTAAAAGATAATTGCAAAATCTCTTTCATTACGCGACAAGACAACTTCGAGACTTGAGATAATATGTTGCTCTGAAGCACGCTCTCTTCGTTCTCTCGCACTCTCCTGATAGATGGATAATTCCGTAACAATTCCCCGTTTCCATGTCGATGAGCCGAAAACACTTGTGTTCTTACACTCACAGCAGCAAAATAATACTGAATCGCTGAGCGAAAACGAGTGGGTGAGAAAGTTACGAAACCAATGGGAAATGCATGTTTTCGGAAAAACCATCAAATTACTTTGACTAACCCGGACACACACGTGTCTGAGAGAAACGATACTCCGGGGCACATAAACCGATTTGCTTGTGAAGGTGCGATAAACTAATTAGCGGCATCTTTAGAAAACGTTCGGAGTTTTAAATGTCGTTTTATCAAGCAAGCTGCTGTTCAGGGAACTAAAACTTGAGTACGGTTGAGGGATCTTACTGGAGACAAAAGACTGGAGGAACGTCTCAGGGTCGCGGAAGATTACCACAGTCGGGCCGGGTATGACCATGCTCGCTCATGAGTATTATGGCTTGTCCTTTTGGAAGGTTAAGTGACCGGTGCAGGGAAGGATCTACATTTCATCTACATATACACAATACTCTGCAAGCCACCGCGAGGGTGTGTGGCAGGGGGTGAAGATCACCAAGCATGCACTACCGTTATGTAAACAAGCAACTATAGGGACTCATGATGCTTAGATATAGATTGTTAGAATCTATAGTATTTAAGGGATTAATATATGCATCATGCACTACAGACAACTCTAAAATATTTCCCCTACCTATCCCTTTGCTATGCTGCCTATTCTGTTCTCTTATAGTACAGGGGAAAATGCCATTTTGAATCTATCAGTACGATCAGAATCTATCAGCAATCTTATTTGTCTGGTCGAATCTAGCGTAATACGCTGTTGTTTTTAATATGTTCCTAACATCTTCAGTAAAGTTATCCGATTGAAATTTCTCTAATAGATTTAATCTGTATTTCAACCTACGCTCTGATAATGATTCCCACCCTAATTCTTGTATTAATTCTGATACACTACTCAACCTATCGTAACACCTTTTAACGAACCTAGCTGCTCTACGCTGCACATTGTCCAGTTCTCTGATCAAACCTAATTCATTCGGATCCCATACACTGGCTGCATACTCATTTCGTTGAATACAAGAGAACATTCTGTTGTTTCAGCCTACTTCATAAGGTTGTTAAGTGCCCAGCCAGGAGCCGCGAAGGTTCTTACCAAGGAGATCAGAGAACTCTCTCTATATTCTTGTTCTCTAATATTTGTTCTCTATTCCTAGTGGTTCTTATTGTACTTACATATTTTAGCAACGGTCTTAGGACCAAAACTATGGAGAAAGGAATAAAATTCTGAGTACAGGTTACTAGTAACAAAATAAAAATATGCATTACGTTAATTTCGGCGCCGGGTGGTTGACCCGCCTCATAGTACATATTTCATCTTAAATGGCGCGGAAGCAAGTTGAAGGAAGGTTATTTTTTATAAACACGTAGTAGATATGTTGTACCTTATTCGGCATAAGTATCTCAGTGTCGTTATGTGTCCTTCCTTCAGTTTTTGTTAACATAATATATTAAATCAGGTAAAAAACAGGGTATTTTAATTGTTTAATAAGTATCAACAAAAATTAATTTAAAAACTAAAACGACCACGTGCTGTCTTGGTGCCTAATTATCACTATCATCATCAAGGATCAACAATCCTAGGATTGGTTTCACACAGCCCTCCACTCGATTCTTCTATCTGCCAACCTCTTCATATTAACGTAGTTCCTCTCTTTCACGTCCTTTACTACCTGTTCTGTGTAACTCATACGAGGCCTGCCTTTTCCAATCTTCCCGTTCACTTCTCCCTCGATGATAGTCTTCATCAGGCCACCATGTCCCAAGATATGGCCAATTAAGTTGTCCCGTCTTCTTTTTATAGTTTTCAGCAGACTTCTCTTTTCTCCCACTCTTCTTAGGACTTCTTCATTTGTCACTCGGTAGATCCATTTTATCTTCATTTATCACTAATACTTTTAAAATAACCATACTTGCTTTCAAGTGGCCATAGAAGCAAAGAGAAGACACGAGATTTCGCGGAAAACCGGCTTCGTAGGATTTTCGCGATTTTTTTCAAATTTAACGGGCTCTGCTGATCTAAAATAAGGCTCAAAAATTTAAACAATTTTGGTTCTTTGTGGGTGTTTTCAAGCCCATGAACTTACGTTTAAGAGCGGGCTAATACCAACGCACAGTGAGCTGAAGTTGAAAAATTAACCGTAATTCAGAATTTTGACTTCTAAATTGAGACTCAGCAGTATGACAGGTTGAGTTTCAAAAATCCAAGATGGCGCTAAGCGCAACAAATAACGTGAACGGAAAGATTAAATCAATAAACTCTTTATTAACCTTTAACATTTTACTGTACATCACCAAAGACACCAATAGAAGCACTAGCGTTTGCTGATGCAATATTACTCTTACAATAAATAACTAATTTGTCTTCTGGTTTAAACTTCATACACCTCTTAGATGTTAACACGTTTGAAGTCACAGTAGTACAACGTTCCTTAGCATATGACTGATAATTATTCATCTGAAGAGTTTTAAAACACAAAACATCAGAAGGTGGAAAACTTTCTAAACCACCGACTTCCATGGTAACATTACCAGGAATTTTTGCAAAGGCAATAGTAACCCAATAAGAACCTTGACCATTATGGTCATTACTCAAAGCAAAAGAAAACTTGAAACCAAATAAAGTACCAATGGTATCAGCTGTCCACACATTCACAGCACCAGCCTTGTTTGCTTTTAACACAGTATAATCCTTGATGATCTTCTCCACGGGTCTCCGAGGAGCGAGGGGCCCTCTTCTTACAGAGTGATATTTCGGCTTAGCGCCATCTTGGATATTTCCCGCCAATACACTCGTGAGATTTCCCACCCGTCGCTCTCTAGAATAACTTAAGAGCGTACGGGAAATTGCCTTCAGCCTTAAAATTTTTCCAAGTCCATTTCCATGGGTGTTTTCAAGTCTGTTTCCGCACTAATAGGCGCTTCAGACCGGGAGGAAAGGTATAAGGAAAGGAATGGAAGGGATGGGGGGCATCTAGTCCCAAGTCCATTTGTGTGGGTTTACCCATGGCTTAACATCCCATCCGACGAAGAAGTAAGTGCAAGTGCTCTCCACACAGTTGGGACCGGTGTACCATTGATAAAATGTCAGCCACTTTCAGGGCTCAAACCCGGGCACTCGTGAATGAATGCCATCAAGAGCACTAACTACCACAACGACACCATCCTCAACTCACCCCGTCCTTCAACCCAGCGGCTGGCAGCGGAACCCTTGGACGCTAACGACATCTGGACGAAAGAATTCGAAGTACGTCAAAGTCACTGGTAACTTGATTCAACGATGCCATGCGAGCTGAGAGGAGTGCGTATCTATCTTTCGCTTCTGCCGGCTGATAACGAATTCATTCGTCCTTTGCCCCGAGCCATAACTCTCGCCATAACCGCCTCGCGACAGCAGGAGTGTATCAGGTATTTAGGACACTTCTTTATGCTCACGGAAAGACGAAAATCGATTCATAAATGGAATATATCGGGCTCGTCTTTCCCACGCTCAAGAACCAGTTTTGCTTATGTGCCCACGAGAGATCGAGGAGATGGCTCGCTACACGATAACGGCAACAAATACGAGAATTAACGGTTTCGGAATGGATTCATCTCAACTAAGCACGCAGGCGATCCGTTCCTCTAAGATAATGCTTTCGTTGCTTCGATTTGCTCGGAAGGAACGATTTGTCCTCGTCGCTGTGGCAACAGAGCCCGAGGCCTGAGTTGGTGAGGGGGGTTTAGTTGAGCAACCCTAGCCGTTAGCGAGAGGAGCCTTTGTTGCAACCTTGGGGGAGAGAGAAGTGGTTTGTATCCCCTAGGGGAGGAAGCCTATACGAGGGGTTGAAGGGGAGCTGCCGGGTGTCAGGCGCAAGAGATTCCGACAACCCAACGACAACCGGCCCAAGCAGCCGCCATACGTCCAGGTAACAGACACTGCCTAAAGTTTACTCGCGACCAGGTAATAATTATCTTATAGTTTCTATTCTCATTTACCGCTTTGCTCGAGGAAACCAATGCAATGCAGCCAAGACAATGCAATGGTTGCAGGTTGGCCTCCAACCTCGCGGCGTAAGAGTTGTATTTGTCTCAGGATAAAGCAGCGTTTACACGTAGCAGTTGACTGCTATGGCAGTGGCGAGATGCGCGATGTATCTATATCGTTACTGCTATGATGCGTCTGCACCAACTTCTATGCAGCTTAGAGCCGATATTTAGGCGTTGTCATAACAAATAAAAAGCGTTTTATTTCAATAGTGATTAATGCTTAAATTTTCATGAAATTCTTCAAGTAATAAATTCCATTGACGATTATCTTTTGTTCCCATTCTTTAAAGATTAGAATCTCCACTTTGGGGAGGGATATCCTTGTTATTATATCCAAATTCCCGGTATCAGACGTCGTGTATTGCTTTCCGTTGGCGATTGTTGCGATTAAGTTTGATACATTTCCGCTGGAAAGTAGACGGGCTTCAACTTTGCTAATAGCTCGAACTATGATCGATAGTGTTCGACATGTCCACTATCGACCTGAACTCGCATCGCAGTTGCTATTTACACATGCGAGTGGGGCTTAACAGTTGTTAGCAGTTGACTATCATAGCAGTCAACTGCTACGTGTAAACGCGCATTTAGGCGTAGTATTTAGTTGCTCGGTACGATGTAGCCTTCGCAGTTGGAGCACCAAAAAAGCCCGTTTCTACTACTGCCCCGAAGACTGTTGATATTAAAATATGCGTGTTGCCAAGGTCCGTCTATATCAGGTTGTGACACGCATTTGTGTAATGTAATCCGCCATATTGACTCCGGTTAGCGGCGGAAATTCGAACTTGCCATCCAAACAAACCTAGGTAACTGATGCAAAGAACCAAAATTTCCCGTTTAACAACTAGAGACAGGTCTATGAATGCCATGCCCTGTATAAATGACATTAGGACCCATCGGAAGCCGTTCTCATATCGTACCCGAGAGTCGTGGGTTCGACTCCAAAAATTTAGAAACTCGATTCTACCGTGCTAACGTACGATCGCTATATTTACATAGAACCATGGTTTGCTGTTTAACTATTAAATACAGGTCTATGAATTTTGTACCCTATTTAAAAGACATAAGGACCCTTTGGAAGCATCTCGCATCGCACCCGAAGGTTTTGGGTTCGACTCCAAAAATCATAGAAAACTCGATTCTACCGTGCTAACATAAGACGTGGTGTCCTAGTAGGTAGAGCGCTGAGATACTGGTCGGAGGGTCCCGAGTTCAAATCCCGGGCAAAAGCTTTCCACCTAAAATCCTCGCGATTCGATTTTCTGCGTGTCCCTACTTCGTAGGATATCGCAGGTGGCACAGGGAATGGTACTAGCCCCCCTGAATGTGTGAATTTCACACGATAATGGCTTAGTACGGGGTTAGCTATACCCTCACCTATCAAAAAACAACCTTCGGGTTGAACACAACACACATTGCATTTAATCGAGCTGCGACATATTTCCTTCCCTTTACGAGCAATATCACACATACACCCGCTTTCCTCGCAACATCGACTGGAAATCGAGTGTTGAGCTCAAATGAAAGCTTTACTGCGGCGAAGATCATATTTATGTGTAGGTATCCATGAATGTTTCCTTGCGGATGCAATAACCTGGAGCCGTCAAAACACCTTGTCAAATGAATTACGATAATGGAACTTTATTTCCAACCTAAGGTATGTAATAGAACCTACGAGTTTGCACACGTTAGACCAAAAATGTGTTCGAATGCACATTTCCAATGCTCTGTTGGTGCAGTATAGGCGCAATAAATCCGAGTTTTGGCGCTGATTAATTACTGTAGATGAAACTTGGATACACCAATATACGTCCGAATCAAAAATACAGTCCAAATAGTGTACTGCATAGGGGGAACCGGCTCCAAAAAAAGCAAAAGCTTATTTTCGGCTGGGAAAGTGATGGTGACTGTTTTTTGGGGTAGTCATGGAGTTATTTTAATCGATTATCTTCAAAACGGAAAAACCATTACAGGAGCATACTACGCATCATTACTTGACAAGCTGAAGGCAAAACTTGCGGAAAAACGGCCACATTTGCAGAAAAAGAAAATCCTCAGCGGTTGTCATGGCGAAAATCCACGAATTACGGTTTGAACTGCTTGACCATGCGCCTTATTCACCAGATCTAGCCCCAAGCGACTTCTTTTTGTTCCCTCGTCTAAAAATTGCGCTCGGAGGACAGAGATTTTCGTCAAATGAAGAGGCAATCACCTCCGTACACAATTATTTTGTAGAGAAAAACGTGGAGTACTATTTAGACGGGTTACAGAGATGGGAGCATCGCTGGGAGAAGTGTGTAGAGTTACTAGGAGACTATGTTGAAAATTGTTTTAAAAAATTCAGAAAAAATGACTTGTATCTTTGTTAGGTTAGACACTTTTCAGACCACCCTCGTATAGTAATGAACGTAACACCCCCCACACTTCATTTAAAGAATCATAAACAGTTCTCCTATCGTTCAAAGCATCAGTTAGTTAGTTATTCAGGGGAGGCGACCGAAATCTGAGGTCATTTGCACAATATTGGATAGGTGGTTAATTGAGTAATGGTAGGAGTTTGCAGGGAATGGAGGAAGAGTGGAGAGAAACCCGGCGTCGGCATTAGCCTACTCTTAACGATAGGCGCCAAGGGGACCATGTCTTAACGTCCCATCCGAGGGACGGAGTACTGAACCTGAAATGCCCTTCACTAGGTACTCCAAGTACGGGTCGGTTGGAATCGAACCCGAGCCCTCGTGATGGGAGACCAGTACTCTAGCCACCACACAAACACAATCCCCACGAATACATTAGGCTGAGTATATAAAATTATTGCCCTTAATTATATGCTGCAGTGGAATGTGGCAATGTAAATATTCTCACGATTCATGAGGTTTCACAAAAAAAGGCGTTAATGAGTGTAACACTTATATCAGCAAATCCATGAATTATGCACCGATACAGCGACCGGATTTTGATTTAAAAAAATCGAGCAGCACACCCTCCCAAGTTGATTCTTCCTTTAGTTTGGACCCTTAGGAAACACCTCAATCCAATGAACCAAGAAAAACGCACTGTTAGAATAGTTTTTTTCAGCCTTTTCAAAATCCGGTCGCCGTATCGGTGCATAATTCATGGATTTGCTGATATATCCGACGTAGATTATATTCCGTAAAATACTGATGCATATTATCGATTTTCGCTAGATATTTTCACAATCTAGTACCATTTAAGTATAAAATTAACTGGGTTCCTCATTAAATTATAGTCCTTCATTTAAATATCTTTTCTTTCAAACCTCGAAAGCCGATATACCTGTTTCATGAGACACCGAAGAAGCAGGGAGATTGATTTCTTCAAATGTAATGGTTTTACTGCTTCTATTCTTTTCAAATCCATTTGATTCTTCGCATCGCAAACATGACATCTTTATCATCATCAGCAATGGCGTTCAACTCTAAGACGGGTGTCACTCCCTCTTCCACTCTCTGGTTTCTGCCGGTGAAGCTCTTCATTTTGGCAAAGATCACTCTGGTATGCATCACTACCCCCTCTTTGTCTTCTACCATCTCTACATTCACTTTTTCTTCTTTTCGTGGCTACCCTGGCTCAAGATGTATCATCTCAGGCTGCGCCGTCTTCTGTTCAGAAATTTTATTTTAAAATCCCTTCACTTTCACTTTTCTTAGAGTTTATTTGTTAAGTACGCTCCATATTTTGCTTGGATCGCTCACCCTTAACACTACATATCAAATTCTTCAACCCTTGCCTTTTCTGCGGCAAATATTTTTCATCTCTCACCGCCATAAAGGAGTAACTTAAGATGCAAGTTTCAATGAAATTTTTCCTGCTTCGATGCTAGCGTTTTAAGCATACATTCTTCGCCTCCTAGTACGCCCGCTTCCTCAGGCCATTCTAATGTTTACATCACTCTTGATTCGTCCGTTCCTACTTATGCTGAAGATTTTCTATACCTCTTTCATCCTCTTTACCCAGTGACCTCATCTTCGGCTTTTCTACCAAAAAACTTCAGCTCCCACTTTTCGCCTTCGTTTTTTTATCTACCTTCAGGAGATACCACGTGAGTATCTTCTGTTAGCTAATCCACTTGTATTTATTTTTTCCCCCAGATATGAGGACCAATAAAGCATACGTATCCAAATCGAATGTAGAAACTTGGCTCATCAGTACAAAACATCGAAGACAGTTTATCTATGTGAGCGTATTTACAATTTACTATACCTTTCGTATTAGTTATTTATTTGCACGATTAAAGGCATCATACATATCTCCTGTCGGCACGATTTCTCCTTCAGTGTTTATTTGCAACGTCTCCATGGTGTTCGTTCTTGTTTCATTGTCCTTTGGTCTAAAAGTTTTTATTTTATTTTAACTCAAATTATAAACAATCAATATTCTATAATTTAAACTGAGTATTTTTTGTCAGGAGTCGGTTTAAAAGTCATCCACTAATACCGCATTCATCGCTATGGGCTACGTTTTAGTTGATAAAAAGGATCCTGACTGCATAAATAATATACATGATGATAAATCTCTTTTGCAGGAACATTCTCTAATGGAAGGAGTAGTTAGCGGAGAGGACGTTCAGTCCGCCGCGAAATCTTTCCTTGCTGCCCAAGACTGCACAATTGAGCGGTATGAGGTGAAGCCGTTCAGCGACGGGAACTTGGGCTTCATGGGAAGACACCTCAAGGTAACGTGCTGGGTCGCCTGCGGGGATGGAACTTCGAGACGGATCGACTTCTTCGCCAAACTCGCTCCCGCTTCCAAGACGCAGCAGACGGCCAGGACCACCTCCAATTACTTCACCAAAGAGGTGTTCACCTACGTCCACCTCGCACCCAAGCTGCAGGCGTTCCTGCCCCCGGGGGAGACACTGCCTTTGCCGAGGTGTGTCCTCGGAAGGGACGAGGTGAGGCCGAACGAGGACAAGCGGCTCCTCATCCTCGAAGACGTCTCGCTGAAGGGATTCAGGCTCCTCGAAGACGTCCGACCCCTAGACTTGGCCCACTGCAGAGCCGTCCTCAAGTCGCTCGCCAAGTTCCACGTTTCCTCTTGGCTTCTTCAGGAATCTCTCGAGGGTGAAGACGGCAAGACCCGAGAAGAAGTGGCGAAAGAAGTCTTCAGGAGCGATTCGCTCAACTGGATGAGCGGTAATAAGTGGGCGCTGACCTGCGCCAGGAGTATGACCACCGCGGTGGCCCTTCTGTGGCCAGAGAAGTTCGCCGGGAAGGAGGACAGGGTACTGGACGAGTTGAACCGAGCTTGGGAGAGGGTTTACGCGATGGCGTACGCTTCGGATAAGTACGCGAACGTCTTGTGCCACGCCGACTTGTGGATCAACAACATACTGTTTTCGTACGAGAAGGACCGAGCAGGAAGGGATGTCCCGAAAGACGTCGTCTTCGTCGATCTGCAGTTCGTCCACTACACACCGCCGGCGCTGGATCTGCTTCTCTTCCTCCACCTCTGCACCAGGCGGGATTTCCGGGACGGGAATTGGCGTGCCCTGTTGGAGTTCTATCACGCAAAAGTCGAAGAATACGTTACGGACCACACTCAGAAAAGTAAATTCCAGCCCTTTCCTGTACTCCTCGAGAGCTACGAGGAGTTCATGGAATACGGCCGCTTTAAGAGCACGGGCTACCTGCCGACCGTTTTGGAAAGCCTGATCCCGAGAGATCGGTTGGACGAACAGGATTCCGACGTCCTGGCGGGAATGCTTCAGGATCGAGGAGAGCAAATATATCGATACTGCAAGGAGAGCGAGGCTTACAGGGCTCGGATAGAGGAGTCGTTTCGAGAATGTCTTGAGGGATTGGATTTATGGGAGTAAACGTTGGTATTGAAATGTTTGAAGAAACATCTTTCGTTGGAATTACGAACTTACGCGTTGGCAACGAATTTAAATGTTATCACATCAACGGAGGAAAGAAAATGATTTTCACTCCTTTAACGCCATGATCGAAAGCAATGATATATATATAAATGAATAAAGGCACTGTATCACATAAATGAATTATGCACAATGTAATAAAGCAGTTTAACAAGAAATTTGATGAATCTCTCTACTAAGGGAATGGAATTGACTAATATTTCCTTTCAGTTCTAGCAAATATGGCTAGTTCTAGCGAATATCCCTTTCCTATCCGATTTATAATCTCATTTTTACAGCAATAACGTACGATTATTTCCCAGTTTTATGGGAAAACTTTCCACTGCTGACAGTTAAACAATCATCTCCTCTGAGTATGTGAAAACCAATTTTCATTGTTATTGAAGACCGAACATAAATCATGACATTTATGAAGACGTAACTGCAGCCTGTAATTAGTATTTCTAGCACTTTCTCTCTACTAGAAGATTATTACATTTAACACCTCAAAGCCTATTCTTCCAAATATTTAATTTGGGTTATAATTGACAGAATAAATTTTTTTACCATAGATATTCCAGTTTACGATATTCAATCTCTGATGAGATTTCTATATTGTAACTAATTGAATTGTAGTCATTTGTTTATTAAAATAAACATTGAATAATTAATACATATTTACTTGAAAATAATGTTTCGTTTTCATGTTTATCGAAACAATCGAACATATGGAGGATATCGTGTTTCTTCGGCTGGTGACGTTTTCTCGGGTTATCACCGGGTCAGGAGTTACATTCCTTATCTAATCGAATACCAAACCCTTAATCCCTCTTATTCACCACGTGCCCATCTCCCCTCCAAAATACATTATGCGAAATATACACTTGAATACCCTATCTCTTAACACATAAGAAACTCAAAAGCGAGAACTAAGGATGCTCCATTCAGTAACGTTGAAAGAAAATAGCGCTTCACCGCCCTCTCCCCACCCCTTCCATGTGTATTTCAGTCAGGGTAATCACCAGGAGACTTTAGGAAATTTTCCAATACATTGGGGGGATCGGGTTGGTGTGGTGTATAGAGTACTGGCATCCCATCCCGAGGGCTCGGGTTCGATTCCTGGCGGTGGTGGATTTTTCAGCGAAAAACCTGTCCCCACTTGATTGCCTAGTGGAGGGCATTTCAAGTTCAGTACTCCGTCCGTCGGATGGGACGTTAAGCCGTGGTCCCTTTGGCGCCTTTCGTTAATAGTAGGCCAATGCCGACGCCAAGTTTCTCTCCACCCTTCCTCCATTACCTGGAATGTTCCTACCATTACCCAATTACACGACCCCCCTAGCGCGTGACGTCACCGACCGTCAAATGACACTCTCGTTCCACACTCACTCCTCGCTTGGCTTTCGACAGGTGCTGACCTGTTTTACCTTGCTCTCCCCATTGATGATTGCCTAGACAATCGAAAAACTGGTTTCGGAGTCATCCTTTTCCATCCTTAATTTGGCATTTGGATTTCCCAGTCTTCGGACAATTTCATTCTAGCCAAATTAAAAGCTCGCATTATTTCATCTAATCATGGCCCTCCAGCCTAAAGAGCTTAATAAAATACAGACACTCAAACTCAAGACACAAACCCTTCTGGCAGACATTCGCTTCTTGAAACGTTGCAAACAACATAACACCTTCCCCAAGTTCATTCACATAAAAGTCCCTAAAAACAATCCCAACGCCATCAAAGCTACACAATGCGCGAAAATGTTTTGGCTCAACTTGGAAATCAAACAAAAATACGCTAAACTAAACCACACCCAAAGACTCACTTACGACCTACACCTGAAAATCATCAAAAACCTCGACTCCTTTAACACCAATGACTTCATCGAAAGATTACACAAAATGGAATCCAAGAATCAATATAGACTCAACAAAAAATTAAAAGTTCAAGACCGTAAATTTAAATCCCTTTGCAAGATCACTAGATTGCCTTCCAAAGAGTGCAAAAACATCTTAAACATCTCATCCCAGCATTTCTCTAACGAAGAGAATATCTTACTTAATAAGGGTCTCAAACACTGTCTTCCTCACCAAACCCCGCCAATACACGACCTTGTGGTAGATATTGAATCAAATATCAAAAACCTTGGCGAGAACAAAAAACAGTTCGTCAGACACGCATGCCATCTTCAAATTGAGAAAAACATTTCTGGATTAAAAAATTCACAGCCCCTTACTTCCACGGACAGACACACTCTACAGAATTTGAAAAGGAAAAACTGCTTCTTCCTAAAATCTGATAAAGGGAACACCACAGTCATCATGGACAAAGACGAATACATTGAACGCACCGAGAATACGATAGCCAACGGGCCATATGTTGAAATTCATAAGAACCCTCTAAACAAAATAATCACCGACACCAAAACCGCGGTTAGTAAGTGCAAAACCATCATTACTGAAAAACTTCGATACGCTTTGAAAATTGAGAACCCCATGATCCCTAAACTTTATGCGTTACCTAAAATTCATAAACCAGGAAACAAAATGCGACCAATAGTTTCGACCATCAACTCCCCGACATATAAGTTGGCCAAGTGGCTCACTAATGAGTTTAAAGCCCTAGGATCCGATGAAATGTACGGTATTAAAAACAGCAAAAACTTCATAGAAAACATACGAAATCTCAATGTCCTCCCTCACGAAATTTTAGTTTCATTTGATGTCGAGCAACTATTCCCCAGCGTTCCCATCCAAACAGCCCTAGAAAACATCGCTCAATGGTTAGAATCTAAACAAATAGAAACCACGCAGATTAAAGAATACGTTACACTCACGAAACTTTGCATGGACACCACATACTTCCAGTTCAACGACAAATGGTATAAGCAGTTACATGGAACCTCGATGGGAAACCCGCTATCTTGCTTCGTCGCCAATACTTTCTTACACTACTTCGAAAATCATTGCAACAGCACTTTCAGTTACTTCCCCAGGGTATGGTTGAGATACGTTGACGACATCTTTGCTGTCTTTGACACACAAAAGTCCGACATAAACGACTTCATTAACAGGCTAAACGAAGTCCATGCCTCAATTAATTTCACTTACGAAACAGAACAAAATGGTTCACTCCCGTTTTTAGATATTAAAGTAATAAAGAACCGAGGAAACTTAGAATTTGATATATTCCGTAAAAGTACACATACTGATAACTGCATTAAATCAGACTCGCATCATCCGCATCAGCAGAAAATGGCCACGTTTCACTTTTTAGTTAACAGGCTACTCTCGGTTCCACTTAACAAAGAACGTTACGACAATGAACTAAGGCGAATTAAACAAATAGCCAATAGTCACGGTTACAACCCAAGAATAATTGACAAATTAATATTGAATAAACGTAGAAAACAAAATTCTACACACACCACCTTAAGTCCCATGGAAAACAGCTCTGAATTTAAACACATCGCTCTGCCGTATTATCCACGACTCACGAAAGGCTTACAAAAGATATTTTAACAAGTTGACACAAAAGTAGTATTCACCAACCAAAACACACTCAAAAACTTACTAGGCAATCCAAAGGACAAGACCCCTCGATTACAACAGTCAGGAATCTACCAAATTAAATGCAGCAAATGTGATCACACGTACATAGGGCAAACGAAACGTAATCCCACTGTTAGATTCAAGGAACACATGGCACACTATAAAAACGGAAGATTCACTCGATCCGCCGTCGCGAAACACATATTTGAATCAGGCCACCAAATCACTTCCACAGATCTCACTTTATTAAAAGCCACAGAAAATCATAAGTTAGACGCTTACGAAAGCCTATTCATCCACCTGAACAGGAATAAAATATTAAATAATGAACCTGGGATCATTAGTAGTAAACTCTTTCACACCGTTGATAAACTTCACGAAACATGCAACTTTAAGCATAAATGTCCAATTCTCGGGAATCTTCCCCTCAAGGTTAGGCACAATGACTCATCACCCAGGAACACTCATCATCACGAGGACTCTGACGTCAGCGCCCCCACCCTCCTCCAATACACACGACCCCCCTAGCGCGTGACGTCACCGACCGTCAAATGACACTCTCGTTCCACACTCACCCCTCGCTTGGCTTTCGACAGGTGCTGACCTGTTTTACTTTGCTCTCCCCGTTGATGATTGCCTAGACAATCGAAAAACTGGTTTCGGAGTCATCCTTTTCCATCCTTAATTTGGCATTTGGATTTCCCAGTCTTCGGACAATTTCATTCTAGCCAAATTAAAAGCTCGCATTATTTCATCTAATCCAATACATTGGCCTGGCATTCACGTTGGCTCTACCGGGGTGAGTAAAGGGCAAATAAAGAGGATGGAACTTAAGTATCGCCCGGGTGAAGGTGTTTGGGGGTGGATATCGTCGGGATTGCGGCGTGTTTCTTTGGCAACGAGGCCCAGGTTCGAATTCCTGTATAACTTCGTTTGCCTGGGCAGACAGTCTCTCTAATCTCGCACTGTCTACCATTCTCCGGGGATACATGAGTCTCCTCTCCTTTTATTTTTCATTTCCAACTCTTTTTTTACGCCGGTTAGGCATGACGCTGGTTGCATCTCGTAGGGGAAACGCCAGTTAACGCCAACCACGGTTGGCTGACCCCACTTAGGCCCCGTTTCCACTACTGACATTTCTACGACGGTAACTCTCTACCCGCGCAATGCTAGTAATGGAAACGCTCGAAAACGCCTACCATGGTAGATAGTCCTACTAGCATTGAGTTACCCTTGTTAGATCAGGGAATAGTGGTTACCGTCGCGTCTCTTCTGTAATTGGAACGCAAGTTAGTCAAAATCCTGGTAAGAATTATGGGAAAACAGTTGAATCACGGATAGCGGTGAAGGATCGCGGAGTGTGCATCTAGGAAAACGTAGTTGGTGTGGTGTCTTTGTTTGGCTTAATACTTGATTTTTGTCTATGCTCAATGATGCTCCAGAGTTGTTATTACCTATGGTTTACATAATTTAATTATATTTTCCCAGCAATGACCGAACAAAAGAATTGCAAAAACTTTGCTCACGAGGAGACGGACTTGCTCCTTAGGCGTACGCGATAATCCCGATGACATTTTATTATAACAATCAATATAGATTCTTGAATAAAACTTCAAGTGCTTACACACTTCAATGTGCTACCATCTTTGCGCATTTCTATAACGATCGTCGATTTTCTTTTGAACTGGAATACTGGTAACCGCTATGTGACGAAAGCAGTGATTACAAGGGTAACATTGTAGCTAACTGGAACGCAGGTAGGTTATGAGTGCTGAAATAACCGTGGTAGAATGTCAGTAGTGGAAACGGGGCCTTAGCCAGTAACACTGGTCAAGAATAGTAATGGGGACGCTAGTTGCACATATCAACAAGTGACGAACGTATTTCACATTTGGACGCGCCGACCATATGAGAGATTACTCAGCGTGGGTGCACCGTGGGTAACATCGAGATTATGACGCTCGCCATAACTTCTCTCCTGGAACACACATGTGTTTCCCATCATTTTCTAACCAGCGTGAAAAAGAGCGTAGTGGAAACAGGGCATTAATCGTGCGAGTGGTCAGTTGTGCAGTGGCCCTCAACAATTTTTTTCGGCTCGACCGGCGTCTTCCACGGGAGTTCTGGGCTTTCCCATTATCCCTTGCGGTGGATCTCGGCTGCTGAATATCGGCAGTGGATCGGGTTGGTGTAGCGGTTACTGGCCTCTCACCCATGGGTGCTGGCTTCGAATACCGGGGGGGGGGATCGGGTTGGTGTGCTGGCTAGAGTACTGGCCTCCCATCCCGAGGGCCCGGGTTCGATTCCCGGCAGTGGCAGATTTTTCAGTGGAAAACCGGTCCCCACTTGAATGCCCAGTGGAGGGAATTTCAAGTGCAGTACTCCGTCCGTCGGATGGGACGTTAAGCCGTGGTCCCCTTGGCGCCTTTCGTTAAGAGTAGGCTAATGCCGATTCCCGGTTTCTCTCCACCCTTCCTCCAGAACCTGGAATGTTGCTACCATTATCTAATTACCCACCTATCCTAAATGGCGCAAATGACCTCAAATGTCGGTCACCTCCCCTGAATATCCAATCCAATCGAATCCCGGCAGTGAAAGCTTGTTTCCATTGGTAAACCGGTCCCTACTTGAGTGCTTTGTGGAGAGTATTCGTGTTCAGTATCTACTCCGTATGTCGGATGAGATGCTAAACTGTGGTCCCATTGGTGCCTTTCGTCAACAGCAGTCTACGCCAAAGGTTCTCTCTACCCTTTTTCCTTACTCTTCCATTCCCATCCTTGTACCTTTCCTACTGATTTGAAATATGTGCGAGTACAGACTTGAAAACCACAGACAGAAAGTCTTCTGTTAGGTGAGCGGACAGCTGCGTTTACCGATATTGCAGCGCGCGAATCAAGTCTTCTCGATCGTTTCACCGCAGTTAAATATTATAATACGTATACGTAATTTGAGGTAAAAATTAATTTAAAATGACGTATTCCCTTTTATGTGGGCGGACTTTGGAATTTGCGTAGAATTGATACGCACTCAATTTTGTGCTGCATAAGCTCTCGTGTAAAATAAAACAGCCCGTTGCGAGGGCCCGAGTTGGTATCTGACCGTTACATATGGCAACCAAAAGGCCGTGGGGTGGCTTGGATGTTGCCTCAGTGTGTTCCTATTGATTTAGATATGTAGATCAAGTGGTGGGATGGGTCCACAGGACATAGCAGTAGGAGCTCTCTTAAAAAACTAAAGCTACTATAAGTAATCCATTCGAATGATAGATATAATTTTATCCAAACCTACATAATATCTCCAGCACATATTGGCATAAGATTTGGAGGCATAAATTAAGGCCATGTATACAAGTGCTGCTGTACCAGATAATAATGGGAACATTTTACTTTCTCTTTTGCAAAATTGACGACCAGAACGCACACAGAGCGACAAACTAATTTGGCTTCACACATCTTTTCTTGCAGATACCTGCCCGACATTGCGAGTTATGGGATTCGGCTTCTTTTGCGCTCAATGAAAAAAGTTACAAACACTTCAAAGTCCGAAAATTAGACGGGTTTCAGGCCGATGGTGATGGTGGCGGATCTATACTTATGCCAACCCGAGGTAAATAGCAACAGTATTCCTATGGTATTTATCAGTACTCCGTATTCATGTATTTATTAGTATCGCAAAAGTATTTCCACTGAGACGCAGAAATACTACCCAGCAGTATTGATTGTTATTCATTATGCATCAATCAGTATTCCACTGGAAGTATTTATAGCTATTGCTTACGTAGTATTCGGTTTTCTTTATGCGGTATTTATATGCATCTCTTTAGTATTTATAGATATTTCTACGTTGATTTGCAGCATGAAAAATGAGACAATTAAATGTCTGAATTTATACATTACTAATCACATGTTAATGACAAAATTCAAATTCAGGGCGCCAAAGGAAAGATACATACCACCAAAATAACAGGAAGTATCTACTGTAGCAACTCAAAATTACACATTCTCACACGTTTTCACATTTATGGGTCAGATGTGAATAAGATACTTGCTGTGAAACCAGTCAACAAAGTGGAGATTGATGATTAAATATTGATGGGATCCACACAAATGAAATACAAATTTAATAATTTTATTCTCTTGTTAAGACTTATTTATTTCTTAATCATCGAGTTTTGACTACAGTGTATTATGGGGTATCATATTAAAATTAACGCCAAAAATTAAAAAGTTATATGTGAAAGTCCACCACCCCATAACATTATACAATGAAGTACCTCGCAATGTACAATACTTTTACATTTGAATGCAAATACATATGCTCATCAAATTTCTAGTACCTAACATTTACTCAATCATTCCAGCTTATGGTATTTTCAATGTCACAGAGGAACTGCTGCAGAGCTGAAGAAAATTTAACTTTTATCACAACACTTTCTGTTTCTAATCATGAATGGCACCTTTCATTGGCACTTTCCACTACATATGTAATGTTTATTAAAGAATATAAAAAATTCAAATCCTTGGGGGGACACATTTCATCTTAGGGGTAGTAAGTATTAATGCGTTTATTTCAATTTTGCAGAAAATATGTAAAATGACAATGAAAAGGGAAACAAATTTTTCTCCCGCCAAATGAAATATGTTCAAATTTATAGCCTATAGCATCCAACCGAGTTTCAGACATGATGCACATGACGCAATTATATCTCTACAGTTAGCTATCAAAATTTTGAAATTTATACTTCAGGTAGAATAATTTCCTCTTCCATTTAAGATTTTAGAGCCAGTAGTCATTGGTGTTGAAGATATGTGCAAACCATTAGTACTGATAATGAAATACCTGCTCCACAACCTATATGTTATCCATATCCATTTCATTCATCTGTCATACAATTTCCTAGGAAAATGAAGAAAACCGAATTAACTCATAACAAATAATAATTCAGTACATAACTTCAATTATTTAGAGAGAAATGTATATTTTGCTTTGAATTCCAATTGAAAAACAAGGAAACTTCTTCATAGCAGATATTTATGCCTCAATTTTCTCAATTTCTATTCTTCCAACAGGTAATCATATAAATTTTTGGGAAGTTATTATTAATTTCTATACTTAAATCTTGACACTCCACATTAACCTTCATGCACCTGATTTAAATAAAGAAAGTGCTGCACCAAAACCTACCATAGAATATACTAAAACTTCTTATTATGTAAGAATCTTATTTATTGCGAGCCATATCACGTAGCTATTTGGTTATGTCCACAAAAATCCAACCTAAATCCAGAATCATAATCAAAGGGGAATAGAAGTAGACCATAAGAAGCAAGTAATTTTCTCCCTCCTTCCACAAACTAATTTTGAGGCAGGTTAATCAGCCCTTCTAAGTGAAGGTAAGAAAATCTCAGACACCCCCTTGTGCCCCTTGGGTAGTTGGGAAGCACTGTGTGTGTGGAGTATGATGGGTGCATGAAATACTTTTCCATTTTGGATGTATTGCCTATTTGTTATTGGTTTATTAAGTATGTAATTGGTGTCTGGTGGTATAACATCCTTCAAAACATCAAGGTGTTAAAATATACATGTTGTCTGCCAAGGAATTATGTGGATTTTTTAAATTAATTTTGTTAGGCATTACTCTGACTGACAATAGAGAGACAGTGGCTGAATGTGTATGTGTCGATCCCACTGGAATCCATTCATAAAGGCTGGGTTTCTTGAGGGTTATCAAAAAAAATACATATATACATGGCAAGGGATTATGTCACACAACCACAGCACCAGAAATGTCCTGCAATTACCATACCCTCAACACAGACTTAAACTACGTATATGAAAAATGTCCATATTACATGGGTATTAAACTCTATAATAAGATACCTACACACTTAAAATATAACTCGATCAATTTCTCAAAACAAATATACAAGAAATACTGATCGATGAACCATACTACTCTATTCAAGAACATTTGGATGATGAAGAACATTTATGATGTAATAAATGCCTATTTGTATCCATGTACCTCATATTATGTATATCTCTGTTTGGTTTTAATTTATGTACCAGTGCACTAAATGCCTAATTATATCCTAATATTTCAAACTATGTATATCTCTGTAGGGTTATAATGTATATATCCCTAATACTGTATATATATTTCCCCAATATTATTTTATACTTTGACCAATTTACCCTAGCCATAGTTAAACTTTTGCAAGTGCAACGTGACATTAAATTATATTATTATTATTATCATGTGCTTTCCTGCAGTCGCAGAATAATTACAGCCACAAAACAACAACATAAAATCACATAACTAAACAAAAAAAAACATGATTGACAAAAAATGTAAACCATGTAAAGAAGAAAGGACCAACAAAGAGTCTAATTATGGAGACATCAATATACATTAATAGGCAAAACTATATTTACATCATGTTTTTGCAAAATCCATAAAACATTTTATAATATATATATTTCCACATATATGCTAAATGCATTGCAAGAAACAGTTTCTGTTGTTTTATAGGTATTTATTTGTTTCTTTTTTCTGTTTAGTTACTGTATTAATGACTATAGAAGCAGTTGGTGTTGGTGAAGTACATATATTGCTAGGAAACTTGTATGGGGAGTCCAAATGCCCCATCATAGCTGATCTTGTCATGAACCAATTACTTGATGGGGTCATATCCTAACTACATTTTATGCTCACACATATATGTAAATATGTAGATGACATTGTTCCAATTTTCCCCAACATAGCAATCCTGCACCACATTAAAATAATATTAACCTAGTGAGAAATACCCTTCCTAAAAATAATTTTCCCAATACACACATCAATACCATCCTTTGTAACAACAAGATCCCCAAACAGAATAGTCAACATACCCAACATTAACTACGTTACCCTAAATATTGTAACAACAAGATCCCTATGAAGAATAGTCAACCTACCCAACATTAACTACGTTGCCCTAAATATACTGATAACAGTAGACAAAAGCACAATTTCCCACATAAATTACACCCATGACAAACCTGACAATGAATCCATTAACTCACAACATATGCAACAAATCCAAGACTCACAGTAGCATACCATGCATCAAAGGCTTGTCAGAAATACTACCAAAGCACTCAAGGAAAAAACATTGACTCATTGCACATTCTAAGAATTGCTCACCTAAGTTGTATTTATGTGAATTTTATTTAATCTGTTTAACGAATTCCTTGGTCAACAAATCTTAATTGGGTGATTATTACAAGTTGCCTGACAACATATATAATAAAACATCACCTTCTGGTTCTATAGGCATTAAAACAGAACCAAAGCAAAAAGAAACAAATATGTAAACTAGAAAATGACAAATGAGAAAGTTTTTGCAATAAATTTGTATGTATGTATATTTAAACACCTTGATGCTTTGAATAATGTTACACCACCAGACACCAATTACTTACTTTATAAATCAGAACAATTCGGCAAGACATCCGAAATGAATTGACAACGAGACAGCTACCGCTTTGAGAAACAAGTCAAGGGATTTGGTTTTTATATACAATGTAACTAACCACCGTGGGTCCTCTGGGTAGAATTGTAGAAGTGACCTCTAATCTTCTGTAGGTAAAATTATTACTTAACGTCGTTCATCAAATAGCATATTATTCATAATGAATGACCACTCGGTCAGGTTAATGTTTCAACGATAACCACAGTCTAGCATCAATACATACCAGTCACACTACATTGTATGTAGGAAATCTAGAAAAAACTCTCGATGTCTATTTAAACCAATTCATACGGAAACACTCACCCACATACCCACACAAAATGTTTACTAAACGTAAATAAGATGCAAGAATACTTCACACAATATCACAAGCCAATAAGGTATCACCTCAAATTAACATGCTTAGGCAAAAACATACAAAATGTTAGACACTTGTGAATTTCGCTTGTGCAATTTTCGGTAAGGATCAAAATGAACATTTGGCGTGAAACTATTTCAAATATATTCTTAACAATAGAACAAATATAACTAACATAAAGCAGGAACGTCAACAAATAACTTGGGCAAACACACACAAAATCCTGGCGTGTACATTAATAAACTGCCTACGTTCACTTCAAACAATCCAATCCAATGTACATGAGTAATAATAGTTAAATAATCATTTAACGTTAACAACTAAAATGTTACGCGAACAAAGCCACCAATTATTCTCTGCGACCAAAACCTCGCGGTGAACTACTCGCAGCAGCTGTTCGCCGACTGACGACGATTTTCTCTTATTTTCACTGCAATAGCCCGCCAAATTCAAACACATCGTTCATCTACTAAAATGTATCTTACCTTACAATTTCCCGTTTTATGGTATCTAACTTTGTAAGTGGCTGATTTATTGGTGATAGAGGATAAATGCATTTCTTCAGCCTTTGTATCCCATTTCGAACAGAAGCTAAAACGGAATAAACACTCCGTACAAGTGTTCATATTTCCTTCGTACCTTCGTACTCATCTTAAGGATAATTTGCAAATGGCTTTGAATGACCTGAAGAAAAAATAATAGAGAATTACTACGAGTTCTTTGTCAATTGAATACAAATTTTCCGCCATACTGTTTGAATATGGTTGTCAAGGGAAATACGATGCTATTCTCTAGGAATTCTGTGCCTACCCAACTACTGATAAATACGATACTTTTTCCAAGGAATACTGCTAAGCAGCGCTGTTCGTATTCCTTGCATTCCGTGAAATACGGAAGTAGAACTAATAAATACTGCACCCTGGACGATGAATAGGATCGAATAGCGTAGGAATATGGAAGGAAAGGGGATAAATACCAATAAACACGAGAGGGTTACTAATAAATACTGTTGCCATTTACCTCGGGAATCTACACGATGTGCTAAGAATCTACCCAATAATTGCAAAAGATCCAAAATTCTCCGTCCGAACATCCAAATTCTATGACCAAATCCCTATGGGACCTTAATTAAAATGAGGACGAGACAAAACGTAAAACAATACTCTGAATTATTCCCCTCGAAAGGAAAAAATAGTTAAATTTGTCCGCCAGTGATTTATCTAGAACTTAATCTGATTAAAATATAAACTGAGTAGCGTCGACACGCAAATCACCGCCAATAAATTTGGAGAAATAGCCTTGGATTATGATGATCAGATAGACCAATATATTCCACCAGCACATGAATAAAATTAAAAACAATTATTAAAATACCGTAAACTAAAAAATACAGTTTTACTCAACTACAGACCACAACTCATCCAGTTTCACACATGAAGCAGCCTCATTATATAGTTTTATGACTAATTTCTCTTGGGATAAAAAACTATGTGTCAATAATCCATTTTGAATATTCTAAATATAGAATACGTAGCGTAGACAACTGAAAATTTACCACGTGTTAAGTAATAAATTATATTACAGCTAAAGAAGAAATCCGTATTTATAGCCAGCCGTTTAGGAATGTGCTGACGAAATCTTGTAGGATGTGAAGCACCATAAAAGAAATACATGAGAAGAGCTGAAATCCTTCCAGAATGTTCACTATCCACGCCTAAATTTTTTTCACAGCTGGAGTCTCATCACGGACTTCTTTCACCGCTTTGGACACATTTATAGATGAAATTATCAAAGTTCATCTACAAATCTGCTCAAGGGAATTGGAGAGAGCTTTCAAAATTAAACGGAACTCTATGCAAAAAATGGCAAGCGAATCACGATTACATTCGATCACTTCTATTCCGTTCTTTCTCCCATTTCCTTCCCCCTCCCAACTTTTCTTTGGCGAGAACTGGACGATATTTGCAAATTCCGACGCGTGGTTAGGTACCTGAGCCCCACCCCGTCCGAAATATCATCGCACGAATACGTTCATCAACCCTTTTTGCAATCAATCCCCACTTCTTCGCATCTGGAGAACTCCATTAGCACATCCTCGGAAGCCAGAGAGAGTAGGGGAAGGCTATCTTTGTTCGTCCTGAAATGGCGATTGAGAAGCATCCCACGTACACCCTTGCCTTCTAATTTTTAGTATTCTGGGAGTGGTCTGCCTCGGCGTTCGTGGATATACACAGTCGCACATACATCAAAAAGGGCAAATCAAGAGGGAGGAAAGGGGAGGTTTGTTTGCAGCCGTGAACGAGTTATGAGCCGGCGAGACTCTGCTAAAAGAAATTCTCCTCTCTGCCTCACAATTAGACTCGTCCGAGACACGAATCTGAAATTCACTCTTGATTTTAGAACGTGAAAAGGGAAGAATTTCTTTCGTATTTTACGAACATTACTTACGAATCAATCCACGCGATGAGTGATTCAAAAATTAAAATACGACTCTAGCAATATGCTCAAAATTTATCGCTGTAAGCATAGACAGTGGAAAAAAGACAGCAAACAACAATTAAATCTTATTCCTCATTATACTTAACAATGCCTTTGTTGGTTCGACTACGATTCACTTTCAAACACGACGCGCATATAGCATACCGTTTGAATCGCAGAAATAAATAATTCAGTTATGTACAGTTAATTTGATCAATACAAATTTTACATACATAACAAACTAATAAAATTTTAGGATCACGCAGAGCAGATAAACACCCAAAACCACCAACGGGATCATTTGAAAAAGTCATAAATTTGCCACGAAATAGTTCCGAAGACGGTTAAAAACAACCACTCCAAACACAAGTAATAAGCAATTCTTAAAACATATAGGTACATACCATAGATCTAGCTAGCTATAATATCATTTGCAACCTGGTGCGTACGCAGTAGGTATAATAAAATAAAATATGAAAAATATCAATCATGATTACGACTTGGACATCACTCACGCTTGAAAACCAAATACGCAAGAAGAAAATGCCAATCCAGAGCTGTTATTCTGCCTGCCTCATAGCCACTCTCACTTATAGAATGCATTATGCCAAAGTATACAAAGGGAAAAAATAAAAAACAGCCAAGCGTTGAAAATAAAAGCGGATACCTGGTACGAGTTTGAAAGTTGGGCTAACCGGGTGAAATATTACGGAATCTGAAGGCTGAAAAAATTTAACACTGTAAATATTAAACCTTAAAGAGAGGAGCAGATAAGTACTTACGAAAAGCCGTGGGAAGAACGAATGCTTAAATTTCATTATTTTAGCATTTATCTATGATACACAGTCATTATCACCAAGGCTATGGCCAAAAAGTAAAACTCTTTATATTAGTGTTTTAGCGCATAGTGAGGCCATGCGTTAAGAGTATGCCTGGTGGAATATGATTGCAGGAAACGGATAAATATGTTTGTCCAATATCAGATTTCAATAGCCGTGACGATCCAATTTATATTTTGACAAGTATGACGTACATCGAAAGAATGTAGTAATCGGTGTTTGTGACACAACTGAAAAGTCGGGAAAATACAGAGCTGCAACTGTCTCGGAGGAATCTAACTCCGTGATAGCGAATGGAACACTGACATAAGGAAGGATTAGGCACAAAATAAAACTTGGGAATAACTTGCACGAAAAAATTATTTAGTTATCACAGAGGCATGTCTCATTTTCAGTGACCAAACAACACGAGCTCAAACACTATTAACGCATACGCGGTCAGTACAAGGAAACACATGTAGAATCTAAATTAACTCCAATTAGTGGAAGTTCAGTAGCAAAAACACTACACATACCACTTACTCTACTAGTATTCCATCTGCGAATACATTTTCCCAGCAAATACTCTAATGGAATTTAAACATGGCGTATATATCAAGAGAGACTAAAGACGAGTAAAGTCATTAAAGTATAATATATAGTGGGGAATAAAGTTTAATCATAACAAAAAGAATATGCTAAAATTGATAAATAATTATCACTTCCAAAATCTACAGAAGCTGATGTTAAAACAAGAAATTAAGGAGCTCTGGTGAAAGGTGTAGGTGCCCTAACAGTTATATCACGCCATCTAATTTTTATTCTTTAAACCTAAGGCACAAAACCATTCCCTGGGTGGAGTTCGAACCCCTTAGCCATACATTCAAGGTCAAGGTCTGAACGATGGCAACCAGCCTACCATTGTCGGCCAGCTGAATGGACAGTACGAAATATGAATGTGACAGCCGTTAGAAATCCATGGATCATAGTAAATATTTTGAGAAGTATAAACATCTCAAAAAGCTATAAGAAAGTGGTTCTGGCAAAAACCGACAATAGTCATTCAAACTTTTTGTCATTCCTTTTGTCATTTAAAATGTCTTTCTTATCTCTACCAGTTTTTCTATAAATCATCATGCGGGAATAACAGACAAAATTTAAATAGGAATCCATTGTGTCATATCATCATATTAATATTTCAAAGCAAACTTTCTGATGTTATATTAACTAATTCATTTATAAATTTATCCTTCATCAAATTTTCACTCAAGTATTTTTTTAATGCATCCCATGTTTAACATTTAAAATACAACTGTAAATTTCTACCGAGTTTAGTGACACTGGCTTCGTTGAATAGATGACATCTTCAGGTGAAATCAATAGTATTTAACTGTCCAGAACCTGAATTTTTCGCCTAAAGAAGACGTAGCCGAAAATTAGACGTTGCCGGTCGTGATATAATCAAACCGTGAATTAAATTGTGAATTGTAGGAAGATTGTTTTGTTTCATTTAAAGTCATAAGATGTTCTTAAAAATTGAAGAGCGGAAAACGCCTAGCCAAACCGAGGACTACGGGGATACTTAATATGACGTTTTTCAGCATTCCAGGGAATTTATTTGATGAAAAATAATAAAAATAAATAAAAATATCTGCTACTTCAATTCCTCGGCTTGATTCTGAAAACTAACTTTCCAGAGCTGGTTATAGCACAAGTGGGAAGCATGAAATGGCCCGAAGAAGAACTTTCTCCAGATTAGCATGGGATAATGTGGTGGTACAGTGAACAGCACGATGTGTTACTGGACCGGAGATCTATATTAAAAACTCAGGAGACAGTTTCAGCTAAACAATTGTTGGAAATTTCCCATCACCAGACCTTTGTGGCAAACCACAGACAGCAAAGGAAAAGGAACAGCCAATTCTGCACTAACAAGGAAGCATCGCGAGACTGATGTTCGGGATCCAAATGACGAAACTATTTTCTGGAACTATAGAGGGGATGCGGGAAAAGTGCCATGGCTTTCTTCCAGATAGACCCGGGTTCTCGAGAAAAACGCTACTGAAGAGTTGTCCTCCGTATAAATCCTTTATAATGCATTAATTAACAACAACATCTTTCTTGGCCGAGTGGGTTAAGGCGCCTCCGCGGGCAAGTAGAATGCGGCGGCATGAGTTCTCGGCCAAGAGAATGCCATTTTTTTCTTTCGAATACTTTACAGAATCACATTAAAATGAACAATCCCATACTTTTACGACACTAAGAGCAACATTTTTTTATTTTCACCTTATTTGCTAGGTTTTCGATCAACCCCCTTGGGAAACCCACGAAACAAATGTCGTGAATCTCTGTTTGCCCGACAAGAGGCTAAGTTCTGACAGGCCTAAAATATTTAGATTTTAATTCACAAGGGTACTTCCGTGAATAGGATAGACTTCGACTTGTCGTGAGACATTCTCAAGGCCGTAAACAATTAACGGATAATTGCTTTTTAATACAGAGCAAGATATGCACTCAAAATTTCACAAGGAATTCGCTGGAATAATGACTTTTTAACTCAATTTTTCGGTCAATAGTGAACTTTAAATTGGCAGAAAAGAGATAGTAACTGTTGTCGAAGTTAAGTGGAAAATATTTGCAATGAGATTTTTGTGGATCAACATATTTATTGAAGCGAAGCCTGTATTTTTGGGAGAGGAAGATGGTAGATTGTAGCACAAAAAATATCATGTAATGATAACACTATTTCTTTTCCCACCCCATGTTTATTTCAATTTCAGGAATTTAACTTTCAATTCATGGCGTGGACTTGCATATCTTTGGATGATATTCATCATAAAAACATTTAAAGCAAAGAATAGTTCTGCAACAAGAACCTTTTATAAAGCTCCCACCGGAGCATTACACTTGCGTGACCGAATATCTTGTGGGGAACATAATTCTCGGACATTCAGGAACATTGTTCTATCTTCTGCCAGTTTTGATGCATACCATATAGCTAATCATGTCGCTGAATGCAGGGGAAGATAGCTGATGGGGAATCAATGAATGAATGAATATCATCATCTCGGCCAAGAAAGATGATATTATTAATTAGTGCATTATAAAGGATCTATACGGAGGACAATTCTTCAGTAGCGCATCACTCGCGAACTCGAGTCTATGGGGAAGAAAGCCGTGACACTTTTCCCGTATCCCCTCTATGGTTCCAGAAAATAGTTTCGTCATTTTGATCCGGAACATCAGTCTCGCGATGTGCTCTTGTAAGGCGTTAAATTCTCACATTTGGTGGGAACTACTATATCGAATTAAGGTAACCATTAGAAAAATATTGTTGGGTAGTGTGGCTGTGACTATAACGTTAGAGACTACTGATGCATCAAACCTTGGTAAATTATAATCGCACACTAGAGATAAACCACTGCACATTCACTAAATCCTCCTCTTAAAGGGATGGACGTAATCCAAGTGGGGTTATACTCCCACAGGAAAAACATCGGTACGTAGAATCCTCGGAAAAAAACATTGTTTCCATGTTCTGCTTCCTTCAATTAAAAAAAATATTGGAATAAATTAATTAATGCGCCAGGAGAAAATTTCGAAGAGGAAATAATTAAAACTTTCCCATATCCAATATTTAGGCTTAAAAAGTTCGGTTAAATTAATGGTCGAAATAATGGAGGGGAGATAAACGTTTTCTTGAAATTTCCCGGAAAATTGGTAACACAAGATTAAAAAAGCAGAACATTTTGAGGATATTAAATAAAATATAAATTTAAGGGCATAGTGCAAAAGGGCTGTGAAGGTAAAATCGATTTTAGCATTGAATATACTGGCAGGTTATCTTTTAAGAAAGGGATTCACTTAATGAGGAGGGGCAGGGTCTTTTTGTGCGACGGTGATGTTGGAGGGTCGAAGAGGGGAGCTGACAATCTCAGAGGTGAATTGAAAAAAAATATCTATATGTAATAAAGATGACGAGGCTAAGGAGCCAGGAGACTGGGGATTTAAGAAGGAAGGGGTAAAAGGATGTCGGATATTGGGAGAGCCTTGGCAATGAGAACGATGTAGGGATGTCCGGGTGACGAAAAACGGGTACAATGGGACGGCGAGGGAAGTGATGGGCGTAATTAGGAACAGAAACTTTGCCAGCAATTACCGCTGGGTTGCGTGGAACCTGTTTATGTGCCTTGAACGCATTTTCTGTAAACGGAAAGCGAGATTTTTGGGGGACTGGAATGAGCCCAGCAAGTACCTATTTTTCGTACGATAACGGCTTTAACGAGAAACATGAAGTCTTCCGTGTTTTTGTTTGCGCAGAAAAACGAACACTTTTTCTTCAAAATGGAATGTAATCAACACAAAATGCAAATGAAAAATGACAGCCTTTCTAAAATGTATTGTATTCCGCACACTCATAAAGTGCCAAGATACATCCATAAATGGAAAAGAGGCACTAAATAAATGATATATATTTCCATGTTTTCGTTGGCACAGGAAAAGAAACGCTTTTCCAGTGCCAACACTAAAGAGCAATTCTCAATGCAAACACTAAATAGCAAACCTCAGTCTTCGTCTAATACAGTTTGGATGGCCTTATCGTGTTGGCCAGGCATCCCAAACGACTTGGGTCCAAAACCAGCCGAATGCATTGATGTTGCGTCCAACACCAATGAGTTTGGTATAGCCATAACCAAGGCCATAACAATGGACGAGTAGGCATTACGTATGGCTTAATAATTAACCAACTAGACGCCAGGTGTCTCCAGTATTCATGTGGGATAGACATTGTTTGCTTATAGTCAACACTAAAGCGTTCATTAGCAAATTTTGCAGATTCAAGTAACGTATTGAAATAGTCGGCGAGTGGGGAAGGATATAACTGAAGAAAAAATACGGGGGAAAAAATTCAAAAAATTTCTTATGGCTACGCTATTTCATTAGAAAGTTTTTTATCGTCTTTCTTCTTCGGTAATTTCACCTAATGGGGCCTTATTCCGGACAGATGAAGTCAGATTAGAAGTTCAGTGGTCAAAGAATCGTCGAACTTCGACATCAAATGTGCTTTAGTTCTACGAAGATTTCAGAGGTAGCCGAATATTAGCTAGGATATAGTCTCTTTGTTGCGCCGTAGTATGCTGACTTGCGGAAAGCTGAAACAAATGGAAGAAGTGATATGTATATGTGCTGAGTTCCTCACCAAAAGAAGACGTAAGGCTACTGTTCTTCGAAGGAGAAGACAAGGAAAACACGTTTAAATAGTTTAAGCCACGTTTACACCATGTAGCAAAACCTGCTATATGCTAAATTTGTACAACATTCAGCAAATTCATATAAAATTTGCTAAAAGTACAAAAAGTCACTTCTGAAAGGTTCTATATAACATTGGTATATTTTGCAGATTCTGCTATATATTGCAAAAATTGTGCTATCCATTGGGTAAAGATCAAAAGAGATCCGTACTATATCTAACTTTGTCTAATGTTATATAACTTTTTGTTGTATATCACGAGTTATTAAACAATTTTATATAGAAAACGTTATGTAACAATTATATATAGCAAAAGTTATATGGCAGGTTTTCCTACATAGTGGAAACGCGGCTTTATAGCTATTGTCGGATAGGAACTTTCGCTGACATAACCCGGTAACTTTGTCCATTATTTCGTGTACTTATTCTTCGAAGTCTCTGTTCAAATTATTATAGAGTGTGAACTGAGTGGAGAGTAGAAGCACTTAGAAGTAATATTTATAAATTCGAATGATAATCTGTAGTTAAGGGAATCTTCACCATTCTGGGGTACCAAGATCATGCAAGGACACGTATATTTTACCACTGTGAAAAATAACAACCGTCCTCTTCGACGAACATCTTTAAATTATAAGAGATGAACACGACGACGTTTGGAAAGGTAAACTTTCTAAGAGCACCAAACAGAGATTGAGGTTGAGGAAGTCAGTGGCTGCAAGGCATTGCGAGCACAGAGGCTTGGAGAATTTTTTAACTTCTTTCCTTTGGTACGTGTTTCAATCACCCACGGCAAAAAATGTTCCTTTTTCCATGAACATTCTGTGGAACAATACTCCCGGACTTTAGCTATAGGTTTTTTAGTATGGCACGATGCAATGGCACGATACTGAAATTTATAACAAATTTCTGAGATTTAACAAAAATACTGCGTTTAAGGCAAGAGTCTGGCAGCTTTATACCAAAACCCGGCTGGTTTGTTCGCATCACGTGATCTCGTGACTTTTTAGGATTACTCTTCCATTGAAACACTTCAGTACATTATACTAATAATAACTATAGTGTGTGCTCTACACACATTATTTGTCGAGGCTGCAAAATATCTCAAAATGAGTAAAAGAGTATTTCAAGCGAAACAAAAAAGTAGTGGTACGCCTGGTATTCTTTTGCAATTTGCAAAATAAAGGGCCAGGAAGCAGTTTAAAACAGAAATTTTGCATCTCAGAAACAAGGAACGGAGGCTGGAGCATCTGCAACATTTTCAAATTTAAGACAGACGAAGTGGCATCATGATTTTCACGTGAATTCACCTCTTTCCAAGAGTTCCGTGCCCACAACTACAGTGTAACTGTAGAGATGAGCGACGTCGCCGTGGTTTCTCTACACGCCGCCGACGCCGCCGATTTTCAAAAGTGCGCTGCTAGTTCTAACCACGGTTGTAACCATACCCTCACAGATATAGAGATACCCTCACATGCATACCCTCTACCCTTTCTCTCTTAGAAAAAAGTAATATATAAGGACCATGTCGCCGAATGTCTATTCTTACATTACCACTGATTTTAATGGATAAAATTGTAGCGGGGATGCCGAGCAAGTTTGTTTCTATCCCATCATTCTGATTTGGTGACAAGGTTTATCCTATCGTAACACTTTACTTTCTCGAGTTAGCCATAGTGTAATGCAACAAAAACGTTTCACTTACGTTGGGTCCGTGTCAGCTCGAGACTATTTAAACGACAATCATGGACACGAAAGCGACAGACAAGATTCCCCCATCCCTTCCATTCCTATACTTATACCTTTCCTCCCGGTCTGAAGCGCCTATTAGTGCGGAAACAGATCTGAAAACACTCATGAAAAAAGCGTCGTGAGGGTGTTGTGGTTAGGGAACTGGCGTCTCGCCGGGCGGGCACGGGTTCGTATCCTGGCATTGGAAAATACTTTAATTGGTCATCCGTCCCCTACTTGAGTATTTTGTAGAGAGCACTTTGAGTTCAGTACTCCGTCCGTCGGATGGGACATGGTGTTCATTCTAAACCGTGGTGTTCCCCTGGGCGCCTTTTCGTTAAGAGCAGCCAAGTACTGGAGCCGGGTTTCTCTCCACCCTTCGTCCAATCCCTTCCATTCCCATCCTTCTACCTTTCCTCCCGCTCTGAAGCGCCTATTAGCGCAGAAGCAGGCTTAAAAACGTAAATGAAGCGACAGAAGAGATTACAAGACTCGGGGTGAAGAGTCGGTATTCTAAATTTCGAGACGAGCGAACTCGAAAACCAGGAAGAACTCCGAAAATGTGTAAGGGAGTTTTGTATAGAAGTACTACACGGCAAAAAAAAGAGCAATTTTTGCTGGATGTATTTTGAAAGACTTGTTTGCAAAGAAAATAACACAATAATACACGAGAATTCAGAAAAAATCTTCTGCGTTTGAGCCTAAATTCTGGCCTCGTTTTTCCATCCTTTGTTTCGCGTGAAGGATAAAAAGCAAGACTGCATAAATTCAAATGCCTTGGCAGAGGTCATTGAGATTCCGAGTTCCCAAACCTTATCCCATTGCCAGGCACGTCAGAAGAGGGGTGACGGATAAAAGCCAGTGCTGATCGACGGAGCAGCAGCATTCCTATCTGAGACCTCGTTTCCATTTTTCAACAACAGCCACAACAATACTTGGCGCGTCAGGTGCCTGTGCCTTAGAAGGCATGTCGCATCACTCTAGGGAGAATCCAAAAATGCATCTCAGTTCATCAGTTGGTGTGGTAAAACGAATCCACACAAAGGACCTCTCTCCCTCCAGGCCATTTTGGTGAAGAGCGAACAAATTTGACATAGGTGAGAAGAAGCGTACCTCCCCCTCCTTATATTCGATTGCTCATGATCTCACTGTAAATAAGATGACAGTCAGAACAAAATAATCTTCAGCTCCTCCCTCTCGGGATTCCACAGGCTCACTTTTGAAAGGAATTCGAATGGATGATGCGAGAAAAACCCTTGACACCCTTTCTTTTCAAAGGTTTTTTCACAGAATGAAGTAAGACATGGAATAATATGACTCTACTAACAGTTACTTGAAATAAAATTTTGCAATCTCTCATCACATCTCTTGAGCTAATTTCGGAATCAGGAAACATTATAAAGAAGAAAATCAATTTTAATACAAAACTAAATCATCTGCGTACCACCTCTACTAAAGGGAACTCCGATAAAATTGTAATCGAAATAAGAGAAGTATTCGAAGTTGGACTACTGATGTAAAATGTAGATGACCCGTACAGCGAACTAATGACAAGTTTAACTGTTCGGCGGACGAAATAATTTGAAAATACGCATCTTTTTGCATCCCATATGTACACCTAGTACACACACCTTGACTATATGTGGCAGTGGGTAGACCTTCACCAGACATGAGCAGTGACGCGAGAAACTAAAGGAGAATATTAAATGCACAGTTTTAATGGTAAACTGGAGTCTTCCCGTCCAAAAGAATATTTAGACCGTGAGAGGGAAGCAAGAAATTATGGGCTGGTGATAGTTTGATTAGTAGAGTAAAAACAAATATTGATCAAAAAGAGATACCAATCTTTCAACAAACAGTCAAGCCATTCACCCCTCTTATATTACCCGTATCTTTTGTTAGGTGAGAGTAGAGCTCACCCCATACTAAGAATAGGCGTGTGACATTGACACATTCAGGGTAGGGAGGGCAGTTCCTTTCCCTGGACCACCTGTGATTTCCTTCGAAGTTCTGACACGCAAAAAACCGAATCACGAGGATTTTTGGTGGGGGCGTCAAGAAAGGCTATTACCCGGGATTTGAACCCGGGACCCTCCGGATACTCAGTGCTCTACCCACTACGCCACCACGACCCCATTTCGATTTCCTGCTTGTCAGAACTTCGTAGGAAATCGCAGTTGGACCAGGGAAGGAACTGTCCCTCCTACCACGAATGGGTGAATTTCACACGCAAATGACTTAGTACGGGGTTAGCTCTACCCTCACCTAACAAAAAACAACCTTCCGGTTGAACGCACCTTTAAAAAATACATAGGTAATTTTGGGGGTAAACTTTGGTATAAAGTGGTGAGTGCCGTAAGGCTCCGATTTGGGGCAGAGCTAACAATAATAGTAACCCAATTTTATTAAGGTGACCAAATATGTCTTCGTTACCCCACAAGCTCAATAAATATTTGAAGCCGTTTGATGATGCTAAGGCTAAAATTTGAGAAAGCCGAGTATAATGCTGCATAAAATAGTTATATAATGAGTGGTGTGGCAGAAAACGTATGAGAAAATAAGACTTTTAACCTTTTCAAATAAGCCAAGTGCATTAAATACAAATATGCGTGATGAATTTGGTAGTATTTCTTAAATGCATCATTGCATTTTGGATGAAAAGTAGAACTGGTAATGGATGTCATGCATGATATCCATGGAAATCTCCCCTGAGGTGTATGGTAAAATTAAGCTTTAGTGCTTGTTTGGTGATAAATCACCCCCTGCCACAGACCCTCGAGGTGGAGGGGAGGATAGTCAGTAGATAGAGGTAAGAGTAGGAAAAAAAACAAAAAAAGCGGGGCTTAAAAATGCTTTGAGAACTAATGAAAGGAATATCCGATACTTTCCTAGCGAATCAGCTGGATAGTTTTCACGGGTCTTTCACGTGGTCATAGACTGCGTTACCGCGGAAGTTTTTACCTCGCCTTAACGTCAGCCAGAATGAAACCTTTGAACCGAAAGAAACTCGAAAAGACTCCGTGCTAATGAAATATGCGACAGTGACACGAAGAACTCTTTTTCTCCAATCTCACGTCAAATGGGGTCGTGTTTTCCTTCCTCATTCCTTTACCTCCATTTCTCCTCATCTTTTCTTCTCCAATCCTTGTCTCTCATATCCACAGCCATCTTGCCCTTCCACCTCTCTCTTGGTGGCTTCCTCTATTTCTCTTCACTACGACTTCTTTTCTTTACACGTATCCTATCTCTCTACGTGTACAAACCATCAAAGCCTGTCTTACTTAATGAATTTGGCTATTGTACCTACCTCTAAACGAAGTGAAAGCGCTGATTTTGTCAATTTAGGTGATTTTAAATAACAGATGGGACCGTGAGTTTGAAGTTGGACCTGGCAGGATTGGCCGTCCATAGCCAAATATTGGCCTATTAACTAAAATCAATCTAACAGAATACCTACTTAATAAACTTCGCGTGGGATTACAAAATAAGTGCTTTGATTTCAATGTGCATAGCAAGTTCCATAGACCTTCCTAAGAGCCTTAGGCAAAGAATGTAATGTGTCACGTTAAAAATATAAGTCGACCGTTATTTACAATAGCATGCTAGTGAACCATCACCTCATTTGCGTTTAGCGAACAAACTTCTTTGTTGCCATGTCTTTTGTGCTTGAGTGCTGAACATGTAATTGCTTAAAGATACTGCTGTCTACTTACAAGGTACACAAATGAGATTAAATATCTAATGCTCCATCATGTTATGCTAAGTGTATATTTTAAGTAGTAGTACCCTTTTAATGATAACACGGAATGAGAATTTTAAGTATTTGACCTAAAATTATTACACTCCATACTGAAAACAAAATTGGCTAATTGCACCGTTCGGTGATGGGGGAACAATAGGATTTGGTTAAGAGGATTTAATTCATTCGGGTGTTTATTCAAAGAGTGAATATCATATGTGAATATTAGAATGTATTGCACGGTAATTACATGTGATTTGAGGAAAAAATTGTGTAACCGTTATAGAAATGGAGAGGAGAGGAGAGCAATGCCCTGCGAGCCACAGCGAGGGTATGCTGCAAGGTATGAGACTACCAAGCATGCAATACTTACATACAACTAAGAGCTGCAATGCTACTACTACATGGAAAGATATTAAATACAGGAGTGAAATGCAATTAGATGTTCAGCATACACCTAGTATTGAAGAGATAAATAGTAAAGATACTATAAGTATACTTATCTGTATTTCCCTAGCATGCTTAAACGTAAACACTAACATTGTTCCCTAAACACCATCCATGGTAGAAGATCGCAGACGATTCATTTGGACAGTTTTACACAGACTAGAGTGAGAGACAAAGTAGTAAAGGAACAGCTAGATAGATAAAGGCACAAATAGGTACTTTGTTCAATGCGTAGCAAATAGGTAGGTGAAATATTGTCACTATGCAAGGTATAAAACCCTACAGAGTTATAATATTTCACCCACCTATTCCTTTAATGTGCTGCCTAATATGTTATCTGATGGTACGCGGGAAAAATAAAAATTTAAAGTTATTGGTATGACAGCGTAAATGTCTAATATTGTTTATCTTCTTAGCATAATATGAGGGGTTCTTAATATATTTCAATCGTCACCTGCAAACATATCAACTTCTAATTAACTTAAATAGTTTTACATAAACTGTAATTCTGTTCTGATAGAAGTTCACGTCATTGGTCTTCTAGTTAACTCGGAACACTAATTGTGCACACTCGTGTACAATGGTAACACCACTATTAATGACTCGCTAAGCACCATCCAAGGTAAAAGATTTCAGAGGATTCAATTGTGTAGTTTCATGCAAAACAGAGCGAGAGGTAAAAGAGGGCGACCGCTCGATAGATAAAGGGACAAATAGGTAATTTGTTCAATATGTAGCAAAGTCGCGCCATAAGGGTGGGAAATTTGCACTCAAAGTGACTGTATTCTAACCCACATACACTGTAAAAAGTTGATCTGATTTTCAGTGCGATCTGAATTTAAGCGCTGTCTGGTTGTAAGGCAGGAACACGGATTTAAGGTACGGAAGAGGCAGGAACATGGATGGTTGGTACAGGAGCAGTTAGGCAGGAAGCAGAGGAAGCAGGATTCTGGATGGTCTGATTTTCAGCCGTTCACCTGCCTTATTTTTAGACAAGATATTACTGCTGAAATTCAACATACCCTGTCTTAAAATTGTTGCATCTGAAATTCAGATCGCTTTTGTACCTTAAAATCAGATCTACTTTTTACAGTGTAGGGCTTAAAACATTGAAGATGGACAGACATTACCTTATAAAAGTAACAATCTCCACAAAGTTGCATTCGTGCGATAGAAGACACAAATAAAGATACTAAGCACGTAGAATCGAAATGAAAAATAATCTCTGGATGCAGGGCCTTCGGTGGACCTAAACGTTCAAACTTCACTCTCATTTATCACTGTAAAAAGTTGATCTGATTTTCAGTGCGATCTGAATTTAAGCGCTGTCTGATTTTAAGGTAGTGGTCTGAATTTAAAACTCATGATGCGTGAAAATCAGACACACCTCCGTCTTATTTTAAGACCATAACCACTGCATATTGAAAATAAGATGGTTGTGATCTGAAATTCAGATCACCCGGGCTGAAAATAAGCACGCCTTGGTTGGCTCCGCAATTGGAGCTAACCAGCCAATAGCAGAAACTGATGGGCGGAGCGTAACCAGGGAGCAGGATAAACAAAACTCAGTGTTTTTCATTCAACCTCAGGGAGCAGGATGTCAACAAGAATTACGAAGCGTAAGGAAGTAAAATTCGAAGTCTAGTCAAATTTCATTGTAAGTAGGTGAAATAAGTTTCGTGCGATGAATTAATGGTGTGAGACTGTGGCAATGATACTTAGGGCCGGTTGCACCAAGTCCGGCTAAATCTGTCGGCTACCTGGCTGCCGGCTACCTCGTAGCTGGCAGTTACCACTTCCATCTGTTGCACCAACAAAAAATGACCTCTAGCTACGTAACTAGGGGCTATGGTGAGCACAGAGCTTCAACATGACTGACAAATTTTTCATACTCTGGACTTCACCGTAATTTTGGAGCCGGAAGCTTAGGCGATTTGTTTATTTTTCTTAGCAACGGCCGAGAAAGAAGCTGGACAACGTGTGTGATAGCATTTTAATCGCAATTAATAGAGGTGTGTTTATTAAATTGAATTAAAATTAAATTGTTCTGTAAATTAAAATTATACTGTTTTAAAAATCATTGAAATGCCCGATTACTATATATTCTTAGTGGTAGATTTAATCGTGTTAATTTATTTTTAATTAACTTTTACAATCCATTTGAATTAGGATTATAATTTGTTTGTTTATTTCATTAATGAACGAATTTTTACATAGTTACGCGTCAGCAAACTGAAAAATGTCGTGATTATTTGCTCTTTTCGGCATAGGGGCATAAAAACAACAAGAAAGGCGCCTAATTTTAGCGAGGAGGACTCGTTGAAGCCAATAGAGTTTATATATATATTGGGAAAGGAGATTAAAAAAAGCAGTGCAGGACATGTATACATCCATGAATTTTAATATTGAAAAAAATAGTAATTAACAAAATATTAGTTTTTTTTCATTTCAATGTTGAATGTTTCTAAAATAATTGACGAACTCATCACGAACCCCTCTACCTCTGCCACCCCATCGTTAATTACATCATTTACTTTCACCTGCACTGGAAGTACATCAGGATCATGAGGAGGCTCTCCCTCCCTTTGCTGTATATTAAAATTATGGAAACTCTACAAGCAACAATCACTGCCAGTGTGGATCGAGCGTAGTCTTATGCCAAGTGAAAGAACAGGAAACTTTCTTTTCCAGAACCCATTCATCCTTTCCACTGTGTTCCTTGTTCGGATTAGGCTTTCGTTAATAAATGTTCTTCTGGCCGTACAGGATTTCTGATAGGGGTCAACAAATACTTTCTGAGGACGTATCCAGAATCACTCACCCACCATTACTGCACTGCCAAAGTCACCACTTTCTGCACGTGCCTTCAAAATTGAATTGTCAAAAATGGTTTGGTCATGTGATAACCCAGGCCAGCGCGCAACGATAGCCATTAACCTTAGTTTGGCATCGCACAAGGCTTGGAAATTATTGGAAAAGTAGCCCTATCTATTCCTAAATACCTCAGCTTGATTTCAACGTATTGAAAGATAGTTATACTGGGTATCAGCACTATTTAGAGCCAAGCAGTGAAATATTTATGCTAAATAATTCATAATGTTCAAAAATAACGTAGAAGGAAGAGTAAACTAATGTCCCAAAAATGAAAGAAGGAAGGTAAGGACGTGAAATGTTTGCACTTCCTTTTTGAGATGCTCAAAAATTACTTCGTTTGAAACTTATAGGTTAAATGTTTTAAAGCAAATGGCTCTGTATCATTACGTACCCGGAGACGATAGTTTTGTATGCGTGCAATCGATTGCTCCTATTACCTTGGGAAATCTTGAAATGTTGTAAAACTCGGAGCGGACATTGGCCATTTCTTCTTCGTTTTTTTGGAAGGGTGATAAAATTTCTTCTGAGCGATGCTACTGACTCACTTTTTGGTTTATTGGGAAACGCTGATAGACACATATTTCTGGATACAAATAATTGTATTCCATTATTAAAGATCAGCTCGTAAATACATCATCACATAATTGTACCTATATTTTGCAACTTAGCGCTTCGTAGAGTGCGTCAGTTTCTCTTCACTGATATCCAACAACACTATCGCAGGTTGTTTCTGCACACGAAATCGCATGAAAAATTATTCACCGTTCCAAATATGGAAATGGAAGGTTCTTTGCCGCACATTTCTTGGGTTATTAACTATTTAAATAAAATATGGAAGTATTTCTTTGTCGGAATCCTCCAATTCAGGATCGAAACGTAAATAATTACCAAACTCCATCTTGTTAGTTTACATATTTCATACCCGCAATGCATTGGTTCCCAAGATGCAAAGCAATTGACCGGCAGCTACAACGGTAGCCGTCGGTGAATCTGGCGGCTACGGTTACTCCCGCGGTAGCCGGAGGTCAAGGCGTAACTAGGGGTGGTGCAACAGATTTCAGTGTTTAACAGTGACCGTAACCCTAACCAGAGGTGTAACCCGACATGGTGCAACCGGCCCTTAGTTTATTTGCAGAAGGGAGCCAGTTGTGTCGGAGTGACGTATCCTAAGAGTAAACTTCCTTATTTTGTCTACGCGGCAGGGTTGTAAGAACTAAAAAATAGTCGCCCTCATCGAGTGACAGTTCCTGCTTCGGTTTGAAGATACTGGAACACATCTGTGGTATAGAAGACTTTGTATGGATTACTTTGTTTCCAATAAAAGTACACATTTTCATATTATCTTTGAAGCTATTGTCCATGTGTTCCCATTTCAGTCCTGGAATCTTTTTCAATGGAAATTCTATGACTTACGTTAGCTCTATTGACGAATTTAGTCAGTGAAACAGTATCATCGAATAAAAATATGAAACGTTAGGGTTTTGGTTTGTGTTCGTGTGAAGTGTTTAAATATCTAGTATTTATAATTAGACATCGCATAAAAGTAGGCTTTGATTTCAATAGCAACCCGCATTGTTACGTGGTACTTATTTTCAGATAGGCCCATGCTGAATTTAAGACAGCCCTGGTCTTAAATTCAGCATGGGACTATCTTAAAATAAGTCCCACCTGGTGTGATTTTCAGTCCTGCACCTGCCTTAAAATAAGACATCCCCTCAGAGTAGGCTTGAATTTCAATAGCAACCCGCATTATTACCAGACCAGGGCTGTCTTAAATTCAGCATAGGCCTATCTGAAAATAAGTCCACTTGGTCTGATTTTCAGTCGTTCAACTGCCTTATTTTTAGACAAGATATTACTGCTGAAATTCAACATACCCTGTCTTAAAATTGTTGCATCTGAAATTCAGATCACTTTTGTACCTTAAAATCAGATCTACTTTTTACAGTGTGTTGCTACCACTTCGTCAACTCTGAGAAATTTCATTATATAAGTAAAATGGACGAGGAGCTGCAAAATAATGAACTCTTATTTATATAGAATGTATTAAATACTGTAACGAATTGTAAAAAAGCAATTTTACAATTTAAAACACAAGAGAGTGCCTGTTTGTAAAACTGTAAAAAAACCTAAACTTTTACCTAACTTCTAAAATTTGAGACCTATTGAACGAAGTCAAAACTTAGAAAATGGCTTTAAAATATAATTTCTCCGATATCACGCAACACGAATGATATAATTACGATATTAATTGTCAAAAACGTCACCTATATATTTTGAACGTAGTTAAAGTTAAATTAATTAAATCATTTAACTGAATCTCCACAAGTCTGTAGTGAAAGATGTAAAAAACATAATAGTGGCGGGATATAAGTGAAGGCAATACCCTATTGCCTTTTATTTGGTTTCCGACGGACCGTTGGGGTTTCACAAATGAAAATTAACAGTTGGGATTGTCCAGCTAATAGCAGAAATGATGTCCATCAAGCATCGAATCAACAAGTATACCGAGAGAAGTGGCTCATTATGTAGAGCAAATAATTAACGATTTCGAATCCAACTGTCACTTGTGCGAGTTGATAACAACGAGAGTTTGATTGATCCAGAAACGAAAAAGCGAATCAAACTCATCTCTTGAGTGACTGAAATTTAGCTCTGATAAATGATAGCATTGCCATCTGATCGAGACGGATTGAGTTGCAACACTGTAAAAAGTTGATCTGATTTTCAGTGCGATCTGAATTTAAGTGCTGTCTGGTTTAAGGCAGGAACACGGATACAAGGTGCGGAAGAGGCAGGAACATGGATGGTTGGTACAGGAGCAGTTAAGCAGGAAGCAGAGGGAGCAGGATTCTGGATGGTCTGATTTTCAGTCGTTCACCTGCCTTATTTTTAGACAAGATATTACTGCTGAAATTCAACATACCCTGTCTTAAAATTGTTGCATCTGAAATTCAGATCGCTTTTGTACCTTAAAATCAGATCTACTTTTTACAGTGAAACGAATTGCGACTGTGAGTGTACGGGTAGCGTGTAAACATGTAAAGGGTAATGAGCAGAAATCAGAGAACGAGTGCCATTACATCAGGAATGTCCAACATTAGTCTACTCGCTCAAAACTAAACAAAATGGAGCGCTAAAATGCCTAGCCAAGCTAATAATACTAACAACGGATTAAGGGTACTTTCACAATTCAATTTCTCACAATGGTCTCCTTTTCGAAAATTATATGAGCTCCATCTTTGCCAGTGAAACCACTTTCAAGGTGGCGATTTGATCGCAAGAGAGAACACGGAATTTTACATAATGTTTCAAATCATGTATAAAGAGAATGCTAAACATATAGTAGGTATATTAAGAGGAGATAAAAAGTAATTCTTTGCACTAAATATCCTATTACTTACATTAAATCATTTAACGCCTTGACGTATTAATGAGATACTAGAAATTTAAGAGACCATGGTCGTAGGAAAACATAATGTACGCGTTACACTTTGGGTCCAACCTGACAGATGATACTCCAGGTTTAAAATATTTTGGAAAATAACAGTTTCCCCCTCCTCCTCTAAAATCTTTTACATATTATCATAAGTTTTGCCGGATTTTTGGATGGTATTACATTCGCGAGAGGCATGTATGACAGACAGATGAAAGGTACTTCATTTACTGAAGAATAATTGCAATTGGAGCATGAATAAGTAATAATAGTTCAGACAAAGATGACGAAAGTTTCGCTTACAGGATTTTCAGTGAAACTGTCGTCATCTTGCCAACCTACGTAGAAGGAAACAGGGAATTATTCAGAGAGCATCTAACCAACGCCGCGGAAAGCTTCAATCTAATATCGGAAACCTTCAATCTAATATCGAGATCGTATATTAATTCGTTCGCTTCATTCAAAATGTACACATAAATATCAAATTTGATCGAAATAAAACGAAGACAAATATTTTATAAATATTTACATTGCCCTTACGCTCTTCAGATCATGAGGAATCAAATTCATATATGGCAGGATTTTAAATAAAAACTATGGAACATAGTGGTCCTGCAACATGATATAATCAATTTATTTTTATTTCTGGTATACCTTGTTTTCTTAAATAAATTACCTAAGTATTGCTGTGTAATGTAGCAAGGAGTTTCAGATTTTAAATGTCTGTACGTAAATATTCCATTTTGTAGCTGATAATGAATTGATTTGATATTATGATAGCGTACTTCTATCAGATTTTCATATTTTAAGTCGCTCGATAACTTAAATACAAGCCTAAGTGATTGCTAACCGTTTGCTTTATACCAAAACGTACTCATCTTGGTTGAATTCCATGACACTGGACAAAGTACTGTCTGGTTTTGAGCAATTTAAGTACCAACTGATCGTTAAAAATAAACCATCTATTGGAATTTATCGCATTCATTAAAAACTCATTCCGGCGCAGTAAAAGCTATTCGCTTGCTGTTTTAACTGATATTTGAAACCAGTCAAAAATGTAAATAGTATTAGAAAATACTTTTTAGCCCACATAAGTAAATTAAATTTCGAGTTCGCCCTTGAAAATAACTTATTTTCTTGAAACAGGATGAGAGAGAAATTACAGTTGTAACGTAAAATAATGTATAACAGCCATTAAATTAAAATGTGCTTTAGAGCATGAATTACATCCACTATATCATTTTTATGTCTCAAGAATCCTTGGAAAACTAGCTAAAGAGTGACCCACGTAAGACTTTCACTTTAAAAAATATTAACTCTCGTAATCGTATTGTGATTTTCCTACGCTTCCTCCGTTGGAAATGAAAGCTCTCATAGCTGGGCGAAACGCAATTAAAGCTCTCTCGCTTAATTCCCCTTTCCACCTACTCCAGGAAGCCGTTTAATTTCGCATTCTCTAGCGTATTCATTATGTGTTCACCTGCGAACCGTACTTTAATTCATTATAGTCATCTTCAGGAATAAAATACGAACCTGAGCATGAAAAATAGACACCAACTCAACGACAAGGTTAAGTCGGCACGGCCAATTACATCCAATGTTTCAACTTTCACATTTGTCAATGAATACCCCTTGGGAATCCAAACGTTCTCCAAATGTACTTGCTCTTCAACGTACAAAATCGCTAATTAAAAAAGATTCAAACTCATTTAGAGAATCTACACGGAAATACGGGACAAAAATATCAGCAAACACACTGAATTACATAAAAAATTTTCAACGACAGATAGTAATTATTTCATCTTTTTTTTAGGCATTTTAATTCGAAATCCATGAAAATATTCTTTATGGCCCAGCATTATATCTATTAGCTTCCAGAGTATTCAAAAATGATATGAAGATAGGAAGCGTAATAAAAGGACATTACACTGTAAAATTATAGTGGCATGAGATTTATAAATGGCCCCAAGACTCAAGAGGAACGAATGCAAAGAAAGCCAAAAGGCACATATGTGGAATAGTTCCGGTGACAAAGGTAAAAGATATTATTTACGCTCTACCTTTCTGAATAGCTTATGATCAACATCTACAAGCATCTGGGGTTTATTATGCAAACCAATTCGAGGGTTATTGGCAGGGGTTGCATAATCACCAATCACGCAATGTGTAATACGTGTAATAGGTACGACTCATGAATAAACCTACATTATAACCTCCAAGCCACTGCAATGGTATATGGTAACAAAATAATATGCTCCTAAAAGCTTATTAGAATTCTATTCTTTCTCTCTCCATCATACCATATAGGTATATCAGCTGAAGATCAATAAGAAGAAGACTAACATATTGGTATGCAGCAAGAGATAGGAGGCCAAAACCACCGTAAACTAGGAAAACAAAAAAATGAAGAGGTTAAAGGAAGTTAAAGAGTTTTTTTACCTGAGAAGCCAAGTAACCAACGATAGACAAAGCAAGAAATAAATAATCAGAAGAATAGCCCAGGAAAAGAGGGTATTCTATCAACAGAGGAATCTACTTACAGATGGAAATAAAGCTTAGATATAAGGAAACAATTCATCCACGGACGATGACAACAGCGGAGAAGAAAAGGGTGGAAGCATTCGAAATACGGTGCTACAGAAGAATGATGAAGATTAAATGGATCAACCGAGTGAGTAACGAGGACGTCCTATGAAAAATGGGATAAAAAATAAGTCATCTGAATGCCCTAAGAAGATGGGTCAACCTAATCCCCCACATCATGAGACATAATGGCCTGATGAAGACAATCGTTGAAGGACAAGTGAACGGGAGAAACGGCAAAGGAAGGTCTCGCATGAGATATAAAGAGCAATTGATGAAGGGCGTGAAAGAGAAGAAATACGTAAATATGACGAGATTAGCTCATAGGAGAATTCAGTGGAGAGCTGCGTCAAACCAATTTCAGGATTACTAACCAATGATGACCTTCAATGACCGTGGAAAAGGAGAGGTTTTGCAAATACTTTCCTCTCCGGGGAACAGATATTGTTAGTAGTTTTTAGATAAGAATATTATGTATCATAGCAATATAATTTGTACAATGTTTTTGTATAAAACCAAACTGCAGTTCGTTCAATTCATTGTTAGAAACCGGTCGAGTATGAAGACATTATTATGAAATCATAAAATATATGTTTTCTGTTAAACATAATGTTTCGCCCTATAGAGCCTGAATCCATTGAATAGCTTTAATGCTATTTGTGATACAAAATTATTGATAAATATGAAACTGATATTTCACCTGAAATCAAGCAAAATCATTTTCCAGGGTACTAATCGACGAAAAAAACAAATATCATTGCCGTAAATAATTTATAATAAAGCGTTGTCAGGTATTCAGCATTTTAGGCGTTTTCTGACCGCAGTCAGGAACAAACTTACGCCGATTCTCTCTCAATAAGGTAAAAAGGGGATATAGCCATGTACTGCCACATGCTCATCAACATGACGTTAAGCATTTTTAGTGCATCAGGAATTTCAGCCATTATTTAAAAATTGATATTGTATTCAAATTGGTCAAATATTATTGCCATTATTTTTAGACCCAAAAATTCTAATCAAATATCAAAATCGAAATTCGAATCAAAAAGTAGATTGCAACCCTATTCTAATGCTTTGTATTTCAACATAAAAGTTAAAAACAATTCATTAACAAATATTAGACATTTTTATTCCGTCACTTATTTTAAAAAATCCTCGCTCAATAAAATACCACTTGATTCAAATAATATTTCGCCATAATTTTACAAGGAATCTTGATGAAATTATATTACCTTAATAGTTATAATGAGTAATAATAAATATTTTTTTAAATTAAAACTTCAACTCTAAAGGTTTAAGTAGGCTTAAAAATCGTCAATATTTCATGTCCGATTCAATGTTAATTAAAAATTCACAGTAATGATGGTAAATGTAAAAACATCACGGTCGATGAAATTATATACAATCGATTTCCTTGCTTCTGAAATTTATTTAATCCATGAACTATCTTTCTATGTATGTAATGATATGGCTCAAAAGATAGGTCGTTTACAATTCGCGCTACTAATTTGCTCAAGAAAATCTCATTCAACAACATAAACTCGCTTCGGAAACCTACTTTTCAAATTACTTCACACTACCTACTCACCCAGGACCCGGTACAATAACGTAAGACGTATTCTCGATATCAATAAAGAGACGCTTTCTGGTTTCGAACTATGAATCACATAAAGTTGGTCGCTCACGTAAGATACTGCTGAGGAATGCTGAATCAATTTTATATTACTTCACCCGAATGTCTTCTCATCCCTCTGCCTCATTCTATAGACTGTCATCAAGGGATCCTGAAGTAACAGGTGGCGAGATGTAAAGAGGGACTGGGGAAATGGGGGAGAAATAAAAAGTGAACAGGCTGGGTCTGAAGCCGGCGACTCCCTCGGCCGGAAAGATATCGATTCACGCATTGTGGGGATGGACGAGGAATAAGAAGAAGACGATGTCTCCTTAGAGTCGGAGGGGATTTGCTATATGAGTGCTAATCCACTCACAAGTGCCTCACGTGTGCTGAGAGCAAGAAAGATAGAATAAAATATCATAGAACGATATACTTCCCCAATTAGATGCTGTGAAGTTTAGAACATATAGTGGAGTTAATCCTTTATCTTAAATGTGCTTACTTACATTAGAAGAAAATATTATAAGGCTAAGAATAATAAAAATAAGCAGTTAATAATAGGTAGACGGAGCAAATAATGCTTATGGAATGTGTAACAAGGGACTATGAGATATCGGAAACGATACTTAAATTAAAATGCTAGGAAAATAAGCAAAGGAGAGGAAATGAAAGGGTATTTTAAATGATATGAAGATAGTTTGGACGTGTTTAAAACAGACCATTTAAATGTCAAATGGAAGGCACCGAAAATGCAAAGCAAAGAGTTTAAATACTCAATAGAGAACTCACTTTAACTGGCAGAAAAAATAACTATAGGGGTATTTCACTAACGAGAGTTCAAGAGAAAAAAAATAATGGAGGCTTGATGATTTGAAAAATTAAGAAACTCCGTAGGCATGAGGAAAATTTCACAATTAGCTAAGAATCAAGTTTGCTTCGAAAGGGAAATAAACGATTAAAAACGAACTTTTATAATCACAAGGCCATTTACTTCATACACCCACCACGGAAACGTGATTAAAATCGTGAAAATTACTTTCGAAAATTAAAAAGGCGTCTTTTTCGAAAAAAGGTCTTCGAAAAAGCCTGCCGCGTGAACGGCGGTTAAATTCACATTGATTGCCATGAGAAAAAATTCACCTGGACCGGGAATCGTTTCTCGAAATTTTAACCAAATCGAACGCTCCTAGCATTGGAAGACGCTTGGCATTTTTGAAGTAAGGCATTGGAAACACTTTCATTGTTGTAGGATATTTCAAGCCTGCCGCGTGAACGGCGGTGAAATTCACATTGATTGCCATGAGAAAAAATTCACCTGGACCGGGAATCGAACCACGGACCTTTGCCTTTCCAGGTCACTGCTCAGTCCACCACGCTACCTAGGATCCTTAATTACAATAGTGGTCTTCGCAGTGGCGCGGAAATCTAAAGGTCCTTGGTTCGATTCCCGGTACAGGTGAATTTTTTCTCATGGCAAATAATGTGGACTTTAATTGTTGACGCACCTTTAATTCATATGTATAGGTATGCACTGACATCGAATATTATACATATAATGTACATACCTATACATATGAATTAAAGGCGCGTCAACAATTAAAGTCCACATTAATTGCCACGAGAAAAAATTCACCTGGACCGGGAATCGAACCACGGACCTTTGGATTTCCGGGCCACTGCGCAGACCACTATGGGAAATAAGGATCCTGGGTAGCGATCTGGGTAAAATTACAGGTCAGAAATGACACACGGTCAATGGGACACTCTGTACAAGTGGACACACTAGTTTCATCACTTCACGGCTGAGTCTATATTTTATGAGGAGGAATTTGAGAAAAGAACGGATGGAGAGAAATTATAAGATGGGAAGCCACCCATCTTATAAGGAACGATGAAGGATTCATGTCCTCAGCTGAATATTCTCATGCGCCGTACAAGCAAGAGAAGGGCTGGCGAAAATATGATAGATAGGTCCCCCGATTGTGACCTTTCCGCGCAAAAGATACTTTAAAGCGGGTCAAACAATGACCCTGGAATGGTATCGAGAGAGGATGAGTGGGCATAAAAGGAAGGAGGAGGCGGGGGGGGTCATACTCGACTCCAAGTTATCGCCTGTCAGGGGAAGGGCAGTGGAGTCGCCAGGATGCACTCTTTTATTTCCACCTCTCTTCCATATCCACTCGCTGCCCGAGTCTATTGAAAAAGTTTTGATGGAGAGGGATCCAGGCGTAAAAGCCTAGGAGACTCCCATTCCTCTAATGGTGGGCGGAAGGTACCCTGACTTAGGATTCTCTCACCCTCCTTACTTCTCTCATACTACACCCCCACGGCTCCTTGGCCTGACCCCATTGCTTGAGGTGACGATTCTCACCCTACTGCAGACGATCGGCGAGAGAACAGTGAATTCAACTACATATGCACTCCCGCTCATGATATTGCCTTCTTTCTAGACCCTCTAAATCTGTCACATCCCAAGAGGCTGGACTAGGGTGGATGTGCTGGCTCGAGGACTAAAATCACACCCCTAGGGTTCGTGTACGAATCCGAGCAGTAGTGAAGTTTCTCCTTTAAGCCTCCAGCCCTTACATCAGCTAGGATGGGCGAACTCTTTAGACCCTCAACGTACAACATTTGATTGTGCAAAATTTGCGCTACAAGAAAAGCCACCTGGTGCATTTTGTAAAAGTAAGCAAACGCCTGCGCCAAGCCTATCTCCTAACTTATTCCGCTTTCATCAACTCTTCTTGTGACAACTACTCCGCTATCGCATAAGGAGCTAATTGCCTCAGATAAGGCTCCTACCACCCAGATAGATTTCCATAATTCAGCTGTCGAGTTAAGCCTCGATACGCAGGCAGTTAAACTGGATGGATGGCATATCGGACTGCATAACTTGGAGAGAACGGATGGCTTGTATACGGTAATAGAAGGAATAATATGATCAAGGCGGGTAGAACGGAAAGAGATTTTAGGAAATCAGGATGATATAAAGGCAATCGAAAGCTGCGGGCAAGAAAAGAGGCCCTTTTTGACCAATATCCAATACATTTTCAAACTCTCGCATGCCTCTACCACAACCATTACTGACATTGTTTCATATACGCCTGTTTCTTTCTGGAACCAAATGCATCGGTGCTGAAATTCTGGCTCTTTCCCACCGCGAACCGCTACGACTTAATGCAATCAGTTTGCGGCCATTTAAATTTAAAATTACAACTGTATCGTACCTGCGAGAAATTAATAAGTCTGGCAGGAAGTGCTGGAGTCCCAGCTATGTTCAATTGGACTAATACTTGGCTAGCGCAATTGCAATGGCATACGAAAGAAGCCTTTCTGTGAAGGCTTATTGATGAGACAAATCTTGCTCTCGATTTCAGCACAGGTAAAACGAGTATTTGCAATTACCAGCAACGGATTCAATTTCTCTAATTTTACCTGTGTGATGGATTCTATTCAGTTCTATGACTCTAACGGTGCTGGCGATAAACAAGGCTATCCTCAACCCTAGCTGTCGTAATGTTTGAAGGGTCTCCCATCACAGTACCTGCAACAATGTTGTTATACGAACCTTCTATTCGCAAATAGTTTTCAAAAATCTAGCGAATATTTATTCTTCATGCTTCATTCATTTCTTTCATTTATTATTTTTCATTGTTATGAACACAATGTTTGAACATATGAAGTGTTTATCAGCCACTAGGTTTAATATTTGTATAGATTAGCAATTTGCTGCTTTCAATAGTTGATGATGTTAACCCCAACACCGGTTATGATCTGGGGTACCTATATTACCCCTCTAATTTGATGTTTTTTTGTATTATTTGTATGTTTTATTTTTCTCAGAGGTGGAATAAAAATTATTATTATTTATCATTAACATTATTTTGTATATTTTGCCTAATTCTTAAAGAAATATTTTTTCCAACAAGTTCCAAATATCAATGGCATACTCCTTTTTTGTCTCTAGTAATGGGAGGTAACGACCGTCGATAGGCAACATCAAAAATTACAATATGGTCAAAATTTCATACAATATTTTAAACTTGGAAGCTCGGATTGCAAAACATACACAAAGGGTGGATAGATTGACCCAGCAGAATTTCGGCAAAGTGAAGGCAACAGAATGCATCGTAACGTTCACGGCATCGTGCCGGTTTCAACAAACTATTACCCCATCATCAACGGGTCTCCGTTGATAAATGTAAAGCTTAAATGTGCGTCAAACCCAGTAACATACTATGAAAAATAAAACCGAGTATATTACGAGCTATCGTGTTTCTTTCACCAAAGTCAGAAGCAGTGATAACGGTTCTGAAATTTGAATTAGAGTATTTAAAGCATGCATATCAGTTGAGAGTTCATTATTTAAAATATACATCATCTTACATTTTTTTATTTAGAAGTTATCCTATATCTTTCCGTATAGTTGCAGTTGGAAAATTTATTCTGATAAATGAGTAAAAGGAAGGAATATAAAGGGCAGTTCACGTGGTGAAATTCTTATTCGAAGGAAGATAAAGTGTATGTGGAAAGGGATTATAAATGTATAGCAGAAAAATATTGCATCAATGCTCCTTGATTGAAAAAATAGAGTGGTATTAATTCAAAAAGCCCAATTTTTGAACATTTTGTTCATCTAATGCAGGGGCAAAAAAATCATTCATGTTCCGACCTACTGTATTATGTTGGACCATTTAAACTGTCGGTAAGCAGCCAGGTTGCAGATTCATCTCGGAGCATCACCAAAAACTAATTTAACCACCTGAGCCATGAATGCTAACCTGGATCCATGCATACTACGCCATTAATTAACCCAAGAAAGCAAGCACTCAGCACTCAGTCTGGAAGGCGCTGAGTGATTATGTATGCAGTATATACTCCCTAGTTTCCTGAGGACGCGGACGTGTTGTTTGCCCTTCCTCCCTGGATTTTTTTGCGCAAATAAAGATGACCAAAATCTTGACTACTCACAAAAATTTTATCCGTTAATGCATACAGTTGAAAAAAAGAAAAACAACGAGTAGCTTTAACATTTTTTTCAAAGAAGCAACGAGATCGTACCGAGGATCAGGGGATCTAATTTTTTTTCCTTGCCTCATTAATGTAATTGGCTCAATTTGGAATCCAAACCCTAAATATGAAAACATTAAGTCATTGCAAGGTAATGTAGAATTAATTTTAAGTTCTTTTGCGATACTAGCTTGTATATTCATGGCATTGAAAAGTTAATTAAAACCAAAGTTTTCGACGGATTTTCAAAAAAAGTGAGTCACCTAGAAAAATCTATTATAAGCTAAATAGTTTACGCTGACGCTGTTGATACAAATGGAAACGGGCATCATAAGGTAATTTTTTCTCACTGTTTTAATAACTACACGTAGGTATATTTTTCTAAGATTTTCAGTTTGAAACTCTCCTCGACTAGGAATAACGTATTTGTCTCAGCATTGAGCCTAAGTCATGCGGTGGGTGTGTAATAACTTTGGCAGCCGCAGCTCTTCAAAACCAAATTCCACGGATTTTTCAGATTACTTTCACACTATATGGTCGATACACTGGGTAGTTTAGGAACATGCCCAGCTCGCATCACAATTATCGTCACTAGGCCTTATTCCTAAGATTGATTTAATGCTGCTCTCCATTAGGTAATCCTTTCACCTAGCTTCTTCATATTTACATAATTATCCTCTTTTACATCATTCACTATTTGCTTCCGACGAGGTAAATTTACAAAGGAACATTCAAATATGTTTCCCAAAGAGGAATCAAAAAACTACGAATTTATTGAATCTAGGACCGGCGTAATGATCACCTGAATAAAGTAGGTACGGTAATATAACTAAAGAAAGAGGTGATTTTGATCATGATCGACAGTTTTTGCCATTTCCAAGAAGGGAATAATTTGAAAATCTACGGTTTTTTTTATCCTAGCAACCAGTTCATGTCCACGAGAAGGTCATATGTGGTGGCAAGGTACTCTTGGCAAATTTAGAGATTTAGGCGAGAAAGTGGGTTAAAACTACATTGCATTTGAGGTGAAGGAGGTCAGCTTCGTAATTGCTATCCTTCCTCATACGAGAAGAAGAGCGGGCAGGGAAAAGGTTGTGATGTGGAAATGACGACATCTGGTAAAGATGGGAGTTTTAAAGTCACGGAGAACTCCAGTGTTCTGGACAGAGATATGGGTGTGCAAGTCAGTTCACACGACATAAGAGACGGTTTGTGGCAGAGGAGTTGTGATTTGCACGCGTTTGAACCAAACAGATCCGCGAATGTTATCAAAAGGCAAAGTTAGGAGGATGTGTGGGATTCAGTTAAGTAGAGCATTATTTGCAGGAGGAAGAACAGTTTAGTGACTTGGGTTGAGCAGTGAAGACATTAAGAGAACTGTTTGGGCTAAGGATGTGTATGTACACTGCGAGGAAGAACGTCTGCGGAGCATAGTAATAAGACATGAATACAAAATAAAAAATTCAAATGTTTAGGCGTGACTAGTACATAGTGACATTTACAAAGGAGTTGTTCACACTGGTTATACATTCAACTGACTCTCGTAATAAAACAACCTTAGTTCCAGTACAATGATATGCTTATTTACTAAGGATGGATCGATTCCAATACCGATCCCATTTGCTGTTAATGTAAATTCATTTACGGTATCATTTCATTTATTAAATGATGAAAAATTTATGACTTGTATTAAGCAGCAACAAAGAATGAGGTATAAGTTTTTATTTGTTTAAAATTAAAAAACAAATATGACAAGAAATAAAAAATTTCATTTCTTAGGTTTGCTTCTAAAAAATATAGAAAAAAGATTGCGAAGGACTGATAGATAAGAGGTAGATAATGGGTACGCGGATATGTGGATTTTCATACAAAATATATTTTTTTAGAAATTCAAAGCAAATAGGAGTTATTTTAAATGCAATGTAGCCATTCACTCATAAAAAAGCTAACAGAAAAAAATAACAGCAATGCACACATGCGAATTAAGACGACAATGAGGTTTGAATTAGCCAGGGATTGCCTTTCAATGCATAAAGGCATCATTACAATTCACCTTTGAATTTCACTACAAGAAAAAAGTAACTTAACAAATCACATTTCTAGTAATACGGCTGGGAGTGAGGATGACATACCAATTGAAGCCATGTTTGATGAAGAAAGAATAAATTCCGCCTCACAGTGGGCTGGAATCGAAAAAAGCCCGCCAAAAGTCAAAAAGATGATTTTTTCCACTCGGACTGGGAAACGTTTCATAGTGATTCTCCATTTATTCGAGCATTAGGTTTCGTATGCCATTTGTCCTAACAACTGCCATTAACAATTGTATTCATGGGCTGTATCAAACAACTTTATCTTAAATGGTGCCAAAACTAAAGCTCTAATTATGGGAGGCACACGCATGCTTCAGCGTATTGATATAGACCTAATACCAAAAAATAAAGGTTGATCAACACGAAATTCTCTATTCCAATTATGCTCGTAATCTAGGTGTCACTATTAGTAATAATATTTCCTGGGCAGATAATGTATCCCAAATTTCAAACAGAATAAATTCCACTCTATATCAGTTGAAAATTCATAAACATTTACTTCCTATAGACACTAGAAAGAAACTTATTTCCACGTTGATTTTTCCACGTCTGGATTACTGCTGCCTAGTTTATTATGACATTATTGAAGAGCTAAACTTAAAACTCCAACGGCTAATGAACTCATGTGCCAGATTCATTTATAACAAAAGAAAATCTGAACATATCAGTCCCTACCTACGAGAACTTGGGTGGCTAACAGTCACTCTTAGGAGAAAATATTTCTTGGAATTGTTTATTTTTAGATTATTCCGTAATCATAAGCCAGCCTACCTGCTTGATAGGTTTCCTAAAAGACAAACAACTGCATGTTCCTTAAAAGTTAGACAACAAACAAATTTTTGCTACCCACCACACAAGAGCAATGTATATGAAAAATCTTTTGTTGTTAATGCCATAAAATTATGGAATTCCCTACCCACGAAAATAACCTGTACTGAATCCATACTTTCTTTTAAAGATAAATACTGGGAATATCTATTTAAAACATTGTATAACTAAGACTTTTCCACCTTTGCATATAATTGTAAAATAAAATATGTAATTCAGAACATTTTCACTTATTTATATATATAACTTCATGTAATTGCTCATTGTCATGTTAAATGCCGACTAGTGTATATGTATAATTTGAATTGTTTTTCTAAGGTGGAATTGCCACAGAAAACATATAAAATGTATCATTATTATTATTATTAACAATTTACATGGGTTAGCAGTTGACCAAATTTTACAGAAACCAACCTCATTCAATTTTCCCTATCTATCACTATAATCTAGAATATCAAGCTGAAGCTGAAACTTTAAAGATATCTAACTAAGGAATAAAACAATATAATGAGTAGAACAATTCTTCGTCTTTAATTTATAAAAGTCAAAAGATGACTCAATCGTAATATTTAAAAATAGAATTCTCTATCTATTCTCGATGGTCGTGACAGGAGCGACTTTCGTTGGTTAGGGTAGGAAAATTCACGCCGCACATGTGAGGCATTCGTTGTTTAGGGAAGAATATCCTCGCCGCACAGGTGCGGCCTTCGGCACGAAAGGTATGAGCAACAAGTCTCACGGAAAGAAAGCACGCCAAACCTCTTACTCGTTTCAGGAAATTCCAAAGTATTTCGGAAGAAAATTAGATGAAAGGGAGAAGGTGAGTATATCTGGAGAAGTGGGAAAATGTGTTGAGATAGGTCAGCGTGGAATTGAGAGGGAAAAATTTGACTTTTGAAAAAAAATGGCGGCAATACAGGAAGGTTTGTAGACGCAGAGAATGATAGGAATAATCTTACGAACAAACCAGTGCTTTTCAGTGTATCTGAATGGCGGAGATAAAAATAAACCCTAATTAGTCAAAAACTACTGTTTAACGATATCCTTGTCTGAGAGGCTTAAATAGGAGAAAATATACACCTGGTTTGACATTGAAATTTATAATGAAAGAGTAGGTTGGCAATAATAAAAAAATTAGTCACGACCCTATGTGTCTTTCGTTTTTGAATTATACTTTCCCCTACGTAAGTAATCCGCGGTTTATTTCCCAGGAGTAAGGAAAGATAGCTAAAACAAATGTAGTAATCATACAGAAAATAATTCGGCGCTTCTTTGAGAACTATGGGTTATTTCAAGTGGGAGTGGACTGTTATTTTTTTAATCAAGAATTAATAGTTCATAGGCTGAATGGAAAAGAAAATGAAAGGTACAACTTTATCCTTCCACAAGTGAAATATTTTAATGACACAAGTGAAATTGTATTACTAACTGTCTTCATTAAAATAGTTCCACTGGAACGGTGTGGAAAGAGAAACCTTATTTTATTTTCATTCCACACGGAAATCCACAAAGTCTCGGCCCCAACAGTTCACTTCATTTCATATATTTTCCCAGAGATATGGATTGGAAAGCAATCGATGACTCATAAATTAACCAATAAATTCCAAAAATGAACCGAAATTTGAGATACATTTGGCAGCATATAGAGAATTCAATAGGGTAAAGAACACGCCGCAAACTCATCACAATATTTACCCTGGGACACCCCTTAATTACCAATAAATCAATGATTTATTGAATTTTTCTCAATAAAGTCAATTGGGCTTTTCAGTCGCGGATTGAAAGCAATTATCCGAGGCTCGCGTAGGGGGGAAGCCACTGAAGAAATAACTGCGAGCACTCTACATGAAACAAGGAAATGAAACAAATTGCTACAATTTTCCGCCGGAAAAGAAGCGCGGAGAATACGAACAACGTAGCATTACTTTTTGGGGCACCGACACGTTTTCCATCCCATTTTCATTAGCTCGTACAAACGCGAGCTGGCATTTTGGAGTCTCGAATGACGTGAGGGGCGAGGATTTTGGCGCGTAAATATAATTAATATTCCCGTTTTCCTGCCCCGGACGAGAAGCGGAGACTTTAAGTAAATTGTTCAAACGACCCCGTTGATTCCGCGCGGCGAGCGCGTTCGAAGCTTGATGAATTCCCCGCTGCCCCATGAATATGCAGAAAGTGGAAAATGACCGACTACGGTCCGTGATCCAATTCGATACTGCGCGCTGGAACGGACTACAAAAACTAACAGGATGCGAGGGAAGAAGCTGTCAATCGCAAAAGAGTGCCGAATGGCGTCAGGAAATAAATCTGTTACCGCACGCGGGCGGCAGAGACCCAAATGGCGGAGAAATATGAGAAATGGAAAATGGATTAGGTACTTAAGGAGGATCCACCGAATCATGAAGTAGATGTCATTTTTGTGAAAATTTCAGGACACATCATTTTTTGGCCCTTCTATCGATTGGCAATAAAATAATGAGGCCTTTCCATCATATATTTGAAGAAAAAAGACGTTGAAAATCAGCATTTTATACGTGGTTAGGCGGCAGAGCATGGCACTTGCAGTAAAATTTGCAGATAAATAATGTAAAGAGAAATGTCGTTTTGACGAAAAACTAACATGAGATGCGCAATTTTATGTAGAATTTAGCATTGTGAAAATGAGCTGGCATTACCACACTTGTTTAATTTTTATTGGTAAATGCCTGCTCGACAAAAAAGCAGAAAAGCCTTAGTTACATGAAAGTGGCGCTACAACATATTGTTATCTTTGGCAACGGCACTGGTGACGGAACGTGCTTACAAGCTTATTTACTAATTTAAATACGGAATATACCTTACCAAGATCCTTCTTATATTTTTACGTAATTTAAATATTTCATTGGGTATTGGCATGGTGGCATAATACCAATGCTTCCAAATGGTAGCAGCGTCATTGTTGCCAAACAATTTTCGTAAATATGAAATAAATAAAATTCAAAACAAAGAGTTTTATTTGCAAGGGAATAGTTTAAAACTAAGTAAGAAAATATTTTACTCATTTTAGAATACGTATTAGCGGGAATGAGCATGCATTCTGACTTTGGAAATTAAACGTAGCAATAACACGCCAGTCATGTCTCGAAGTCAAAATGAGTTAAATGAGCTTGTAAAACATAGAATGCAATTACAACATGCTATATAGTAGCATACTCATAGAATTATTGTGCATGCGTTATCACCCTATAGATGATTTTCCATATAGGTGTTTTTCTGGATCGGTATTTATTCATTAAATAACATAGCTCTTTTACGGAAGTTTGAATCGCGGAGTTACGGTGGAACCTCCTTAAGAAGAAACGAGACAGAAGAAGACGTCGACGCATCACATCTCGGATGAAGTTAACTTGACATGTTTAGGTGAAAAGATATGAAAGAATGGAATGTATTTACGACAGAACGATGAACCTATTACTCAGGTTCGAAACTTGAGAGCGGGGGCTAAAATGAAGTAGAATAGAGTATTTTTTTAATAACTCTAACGGAAATTTGCAAATTTTAAACAATCTCAACTTATGATCCATCAAAATATCTTTTATTTCTTATTTATGGGAAAGAGAACCAAGAGAAATCAAATTTCTGAACACATGCCACTGAATAGGTTCCAAAATACCTGGAAATATGTTACGATACGAGAACAAAATGATAACCGGGCTACAAGTGAAGAAGAATAACACGGTTTGTGAATTGCGAGAGTGGCAATTCAATTTCAAGCAACGTAGGGAATAAAATATAGTATCTATGTATTCATTCCTTTAGAGAACTCGCAATCACTTTGAAAATGTTTTGGAGCAACACTAAACAGAATAAAATCACTATCGCGTAGGATCCATGTGGAATGGACCTGGATGTCCAAATGCACTCATAATCTAATAAAATTAATTAATCCAAAGTACGGATCTAATCTAATGATTATTTACGTTAATATCACATTTTGGCGTAATATGAGAGTGTAATTTTTAATAACCATACGTATACTAATTGACCAATTAACGTCGACAAACTTGCATAAACAACTTCGCTTCAAAAAACTCAAGCGAATCAGGAGCTTAAGAGGAATATTAACTAATTTGTTCAGCTAATTTTATCACGTAAACATAATATTGTGTTATAATTAGCCTTTTTATTTTACACTTTCATTAAAATGTTGCATATAGAAAATAAAATAGCCCTGCATCAAATTATAATTTGTCATATTTAACTCCCCTTCAATATTTAGCTAATACTTATATATATTTTGGAATAGGTTGCCAGCATATGGGGTTATTACGAAATAGGCCTAAATAATGAACTTGAACGTGTGCAGCGAAGATCGGCAAGATTTGTAAAGGGACGGCTCGGATTGCAATATGATAACTATATTAGCGTAACCAGTCTATTTAATTAACTAAAATGGGAATCATTGTCATATCGTAGATTGAAATTCTAACTTATTCTCTTATATGAAATCCAAGATAATATTTTCACTGATGACGTTAAAAATATATTGCGAACTCCAACTTACTATCAGAGACTGGACCATAATCACAAAATTAGAAAAATTGATTGCCGAACTGACAGACTCAAAATGCCCTTCTATCCTCGTAAAGTTAGGGATATTAATAGCGGTAAATATATCCAATAGCATAAATACGACTTTATCAATGGATATAATAGGTAGTTACATGTTGGCATAGTAGCTTTTAGCTAACCCAACTAACAGCATGTTTTTGTATGCTTGCGTTGCAATTTTTATTATCTTTTTTTAATTGCGAAGTTTAGACTAAAATGTAATTACTAATCCTTTTTATGCATGATTTGTAATTGCATTTTTGGTGGGACTAAATCCCCTGCCACACACCTTTATGGTGGATTGCAAGGTATAATGTAAAGCAGAGTGGAGAGCTAACGTGGTCAGGCACTCGCGTTCACGGGGTCTGAGGATTTACTAAGGATTACGGAGCGGCAAATGAGAGCGATTGATGAGAAGATGAAGAGGGGAATAAAGAAGAGGATCGGACTGCACGACAGCCAACGAAAATGAAGTAAAAATGGGTGGAGAAGAGCAAGGAAGAATCGGGTGTTTTGAGGAGGAGAGGCCTGCTCCCCCCACAGCCTCCGCAACACACACCCTCGATGAAGCCGCTGCTTGATAATAATGGGCCGTCCCGCGATCTCTCTGATTAATTCCTTCGCTGAATATTTATGCTGGCCCCCTCTCTCCCTCTTCCTAAAGCGCGACACGTTGTGCAACAGCCCATAGGAGCAAAGGCCTTTTGGGTTCACGAGGTAATTTCGGCCGGGGTGAGGGATAAAGCGGGGAGGGTAGAAGAAAGAAGGTGGGGACAAAGCGAGCAATTCGTATGGGGAAGCCGCATCCTCCGCCGCCGGAGTATGCAAATGATAATGGCGAACGGGAATGAGTTGTGTTTAGCATCCGGGAGACGGGGTGGGCGGGAAGGGTAAGCCATAACTTCAGGTGCAGAGGGAGCTTTAAGGGAACGCGGAGTGCACACGTCCAACCGACGGACCAAGGAGCGGACGGGGTAAGACGACTTCTCTCTGCACCTCTAAAGGATTAATTAATTTCGCGGCGGTGGCAATAACCGTTCGGCGAACTGTCGCGGATCTCATGGCTCGGTTTGCACGGTAGGGACAGAGAAGAACAGTGATGCGGGACGCGGGTTGCATCGTTTGCATCGTTCCAAGGCAGGAGCACTTGCATACAACTGTTCCTTAAATCATTTGACGTGACTGGTGACCTGGTTTGGAATAAGACTACAGACAATAGTCGATGGAATGAGGAACATTGACTGTAGACAAGAGTCGAAGGATTGGGGAACACTGACTATAGACAAGATCCGAAGGAATGGGAACGCACGTTCAAAAATTGCTTCATCTAAATCTACATAATACCCTGTAAGCCTCTACGAAGATGTGAATCCAATCTAACATAGTGAGTCGGATATTTCCATATGTTTTAACGTCATCAGTAGATATATCATCTTGAATTTACATAAGCGTTTAAGTCTTCATTAACTCCTTTGGTCTGATAATGATTGCCATTTACGTTCTTCCAATACACCTAAGTTGCACGTTAGGAAAATTGGCATGAAAGACCTTAGTTCCATGTATGAAGTGTCACTTATAGATGCTTTCGCAAGTATCACTGTATTCTGGCGATGTTCAATAGAAAAAAACCTTGGGTGATCGAAAGGCAATATAGATGATATGCATTTCCGAAGAGCAGCTCTAAAATGTTATCTGAAACGGAGAAGGGCGTTGAGAAAATAACAGACATCAACGTCAGATTAGTAATGAGTAAGGTAACCCACTGAGAGTGTCGTATTTCTATCTAGTAGAGATCAAAGCACTCGAGCAAATTACTCCGGCCTTTTTCCTACTCTTCCTACTTCCGCATCTGTTGAATTATGGAGTAAAATTCGATCGCAGTATCTCTGGCCTTTAATTTAAGAGAAATATCCTTACTTTTCGCCTTCATCAAGGGAACCTGTATCAAAGAAACTGTAAGATATATATTTTACTATTGACTAATTCTCTAAGGCTGAACTTTGCTATATATGTATGAACGACCACCACGATAGCATAGTCAGGAGTATCTGCAGGGGGAATGATTAAAACTACAAGTGAATAGAAGCTGAATTGAACAACAGGAAGGATTTGCCAAGTAATAAATATCACATGAACAATCGGAATCGGGCGACCCTTTCACCGGCAGAATATGCAAGACCTGCGGCAGGAATGTTTGGCAACCGCGTGTGAAGATGACAACGTGATATAATGAGCACTGCTCCTTTCACGACGAGAGACAAGGAAGGCCTCGTCGAAGATCGTAATCAACCTGATGGCATGTATTAAAAAAAAAGCCACAGCCCGTGGAACGTCAAAGTCCTCGCGCAGATGATGTCTGTCGTGCCCTGGCCGTAAAATTTTAAGAGCGCCGAGATGCCTTCGACTGAGCAACAAAAAATGGCGAAATAGTTTATTTCTACGTCGGAAGGCCCTTCCGGTTGTAGGCGTGCGGCAGACTCGCGAGGAGCCCTTTACAGTTTTGCCACCGCCGCCGTGAACGCGAGACCCTACTTCGTGAGGGAAGGAGAAAGGTAGGCGTCGAGTTATAGTGTTTAGACATTCTTACGCTTCGCGCTACCAAGGAAACATGCCATAAAGTTGGCGTTATTTGCGCGGGAGCGCCTTTTACGGAGTTAATTTAGGGCGAGGACGGGGATGTCGCCGAGGCCTGCAAGGAACTTGGCTCGGTATTAATCAAATCATTGCACAAAAAAAACAGGGCAAATGGGAATGCCTTCCCTGCAAGCACTGTTCGCGCTTTTCGGGGCGAGTGAACTTAAAAAAAAAAAGGAATTATCTATAGTCTTCCAGCGCCGATGCACATCCGAAGACAGGTTCCTGCGCATACTTATACTTCCAATTAGGTAGAGTTCAGTAGGACTAGAAAATAATGTAATATTTCTGCTCCTATACCGGACGAAATATCATTGCTGCCAATAAATGGGAGACAAACGATCTAATTCTGTTATATATTCTCTGGTTTTCCCTCATGGTCTCCGTTCATACGCTTTTTCGCTTTTTACAATCAGGCAATCACAAAGATGTCCTTCTCTATTCCATTCAAACGTAACTCACATAAAACTGTATGTCACCAGACAGTCGGTGAATTTCGTACTTTTCCGCCCTTCTTCTCCTCCATTCGTCCAGAAATTTTTCCCTACCATCAGCATCTCTTTTCCATTTACACGTCCACTAATTCTGCGTCCATGCAATATCATCCCCCAACAACTGCATCTAATCCCTTACCACATGGAACGTTAAACCCTAACCCTTTTTTTGTCAATTTTATCCTCATCAACAACTGATCTATTCATGAAATTTCTACATAAACAAAAGCATGCGAACCATTGACGCATAGAAAATAAATATGTTGCATCTTTTTATCATCAAGAAAGAATGGTAGAAGCAAACACTTGAGGAAAGTTGCTGGTATCGAAGTTCAGAGAACTTCAATGTTACTGAGCAATATATTATTAGCACAGGGTTTCCAACTTATCGCAGTAACTCAAGAAATAAATTTACATGCATTACATGAAAGCTATGTATCAATTTTTTTACCATAAAAATAAAAAACCTACAGGTTAGCCGTCTGAACATATCTTACTAGTTACTGAAAGGAGAGATCAATTTCAAGTCTTTTCCAAGCCACGATGTAAAAAAATTCACAACCGTTATCCAAAACATGTAAGTATTCTTAGAATTTTTTTCTGGCGATTAACTAAGAGAGATAATTCAACAGAGAGGTAAGCCAAAGGTGAAAATATGAAGGTTATTGGTTAGGGATTATAAAGTATTAATTGCAATTAAGTATAGCCACAAACCAGAATGATACCGTGAAGCGAGAACAGTTCTAGAGCCACAGATTGTCTAGCATCATATTTAATAAACATTTAAGGAAAATTAGTATATATTGACGTGACAGTTCCATGTATAGGTGCATTATAGCATTTCGATGCTGATTAGATCTCCTGACCTTAATCCGGAGAAGATCGTATAAGATTCATTTGATTTCCCGATCAAAGATGAGTGATCTCCTGATTATCACATCTTCTGCATAAATCACAGTAGGTATGTATAATAAATATTGGGCTGTTCCCTACATCATGATGCGTTAATATCATTCGCCGTAGGTTTTGACTTGGTGCGCTCTATCCTCACAAGCTATATTAAACTCCGGTATGAGCTCTGTGAACTCTAAGCACATAAAATTCACCCCATGCCAGAATTCTTAATTTTTTCCTGCCTTTTACGCCTATCAATCTACGATATCCAAACAGGCGACATATAGTATAGGCGACTATGTATTACTTTAGAAGACGGCTAACTATAGAGTTTATTTTGACAGATTATTTGTTGAGCTTTCAATAAGGTGCTTGAAGTTTAATTCTAAACAGTCTACGTTTTCCTGTGTGTTTTGAGATAAGCAAATTAAAATAAATATTGTTGTTCTTGGAGAGTCTAAAGTAAATTAATACGTATGCAACTGAAATAAAGGTAATTCAAAATAAAATTAATTTCCAGGTAGACACACCTGAAATAATATTGGATTTTGAGAAAAAAATGGAATTTGGTACAAAGCATTCCCCAACAATGTTAGAATAGACATAATTGGCATTGAGGAAGATAAACATAGTTGCTACGAACAGTAACCAAGATACTGGAAAAAGTTGGAATTCAAACTAAGAGAGTGCCGCAGAATAATACACCAAAGGACGGCGAATGCAGTGCTAGTAAAAATGTTTTCTGTAATTTAGGAAAGCGACAGAAAAGAAGATAAATTGATGATAATAGATACCAAGACTGTAAGTATGGTACCATAAAAAGAGGATATTATAGATATTGTGATTCCAAAACGGGCAAAGATAAGAAATAACTGCATTAATTTCCTTTTATCAGAATACGTACCATAAAAGTCTTAACCTTAGAATTATTTTGTGGACATAATATTTTAAGTATTGACATTAGGAGGAGAAGTTTTCTCACTAAAAAGACATTCACGATGTGGAAGGAAATAATACGGAGATACGTGAGTAAAGAGGAAGATAAAAAATTCGCAAAGCTCAAAAGTGGACGGTGCAGCGGTTTACTGTCACGACATAGGCTATAGAAGTTGAGCGCAGATCGGAGACATAATGTTGACGTAGTGGATGATTAAGGAAAGGTATTTAAGGAGGGTGGAATGGGAGTACAAATTGATATGGAAAAGTAAAAATGGTGGGAGAAATTTGAAGGAAAGAGCAAATATTGATGGATGACATATTGATTGGGAACGGATTGTTAGGAAGAAGAAATAGATTGCATCGAGAGATCGGTGGATTATTAAGTCCTGAAGTACGAAGGCATGAGAATAGTAGGAAGAGAGTGGATCAACGTCGGGGACATGCATCAATTAATAGGGAGGGTTGTCGATGAGATATACTAGTGGGAACAAAGTGGCCACAATTATCAGGCCCAACCCGAACTTTTATTTATTTTAAAAATTTATTCAAGACTTCTATGTCATTAAACCACATATCAAGCAGAAAATATAAATAATAGAGTTTATTATAATCAATAACCTTAAATACTATGTTCCGAACTTCAAAGACAATATATATTTTGCATGAAAACCAAGATTCTTTAAATAACTGGGAGGGCACAAAATGAAGAATTACTTACGGAAATGCATATTAAAAGCATAAAATAACGACAGCATTGTAAACACCCTCAAATCACTGAGAGCTACGCGTTTCACAACTGCTTCTTCGATGTTGGCTGCAAGTATAGAGAACTTAGCGACTATGTAAACCACCCCTAGCTTCACCGAGAGGCCCCAATCCACCCCTAAAACCCCCGCAGCGAGCCGATGAAGTCATTGTGAGTTACCCTAAATTATTCGTCGCCTCAAATTGCATGGAGTGGATGCCGCGCTATCTCTCACGCGTCGCGGTGTTTTCTTTCCGCCTCGCCAGGGTGGATGGCGACGCGGAACTGCACCGCGCAATTCAGACCCCGGAGGAGGGAAGTTAAGAAAATTTATCTTGGGAACGTCCAAACTTCCCCTAAGTCGCTCCGACAGCTCTGGGACAAAGTTCCGCCACCAAAAGGAGCGGCGAAAAGTTCCCCTTTTGGCGAGAACGCGGTTGAACGGGAAGCGAAATCTCGAATAAGCCACCGCCCGCGTTCAATTATTTATGCGGAAGGTAAAAAATGACGTCAAATGAAAATAGACCATCACGTTCGCTAAGGCGTTAAGCCATGCAAATTTTCTGGGGCACGCAGGAGTTGGGATTTGTATTATTGCTACCATCTCTTTGTACCTGATAATACAGCGAAGGTTTAGCTGCCTTGCGTGTTAATATATTCCACTGTTATTATTCCAACTTTCTGTTGAATAATCCAATTACTTGCGAGTCCCTCACCCTCTCTTCCTCCGTTGCCCATTTATTTCAAAATCACAGATCCGTCTTCTATAATCATTCCCTATTCTTGTTTTAATTTCCAGTCTTTCAAGAAATACTCTAAGACTATTCAAACACAACAGAGGTAAAGAATTTCCCCTTCACTACGGCAATATAATAAATAAATTAAGACGAATGACACCATTTTGCACGAGTTAAAAGAGTTTACCCACTGCCCAGGTGATAATGCCCGAATTGATGCGTCACTAGTTGAATACCAGGAGTGGTGGAAGGATTCACATACACAATATAGGACAGCACCTGCTCCTTCAATTCAGTTTGTCTCATTACAAGGCTTTCCCCATTCTATCCTGAATAGGTACATATTGTTTTGGCACCAGACCGGCAACGTGTCAATTTAAACCGCTAGTATCAAGCATCGCATCTTCTTGAGCATATTCATCCCCCCTCTCTCTCTCTCCGACCCCTTACTCAAAGCTTTAAAAGGGGTTCTTGGTCCGCTCCGTTGGAATTTTGGCCAGCCTGACGCCCAACCCCAATCCAATACACTCTCGCGCGTCTCCTCTTGAGTAAATCCGATAAGGAAGAGCAGACACAAGACGTGCTCCAGTGCATCCAAGATGTTTTCCCTCCCCATCCCCGTAGTGAAATATCGATGCTCACTGGTCGAGAAACGCCGATACGCGGTTGTTGGTTCCGGATGCATTCACGGTTGAGAGCTAGTAGCTATTAAATATCGATTTTTTTCGTGTAGTTCAATTTTCACTCCGGCTGTGAATTATTGATCATGTTTTTTTCATGAGTTATGTCTCAGGAAGATTCAGGAACTCCACTCACGTTAAACAAAAAAGAAGTCAAAACGAGTGATTTGTCCACCTGCGCTAATATATAGGTATAGCAAAATATTATAAAGAAAATACGGAATTTCAGCTTACATTTAAAAAGGCTCACATGATGAAAACAATTATTACTGTATCCCTTTCAACACCAAAACTGACAAAGTTTTGTATAAGCATTTAAGTATTCAAAAGTAATCACAAACACAGACACAGTACAAGCATTGTAAATTACGAAACTGATAAATGGCCATAAAACTTTCCACCAAAAATCCGAAAATATTAGCAGGAAACTTGATTTCAAAACTAGGAAAAAATAAGGGATAAACCATTGTTTATTTTCCTTTTTTCTTTTGAAACTTATTCCCACTTTTATGATATATTTTGCGAAAAATGAGCTGTAGATAAACCTTTTTCTCCTTTCGCTAAATAAGAAATTACATCTCTTGCTTTATCTAAATTACCAGGAAAATACTTGAAGGGTTAATGTAGTTTTATTTCTATTTCATGAGCCTGAGTCGTTAGGGAATGAGACAAAATATATTTTCCATGTAAAACACTTTTATATTGGTGCTCTTATCTAGAGAAATCGTTTCTTTATCTCTTGGCTAAGATATGTTATACTTCAGCAGGAATGATTTCGATTTTTTTCCGGAGACAAGCATCGATGCTTTACTTTCAATGCTCGCTCATCCACTCTACCCCTTCCTTGCCTCTTATAAAGGCTCCACCCTCGCTTAGTTAACCCTCTTCCCTATTTCCTTTGAGACCTCACTTCCTTCCCCGGCTCAACCCTCCCCCTCCCCCCCACTAACCACATCCCTTTCCTCTCCCACTCTCTTACAACTTGGACGGAATTCGATTCGACAACAATCGCCCCTCCCGTTCACCTCCTTGAGAGGCGCCGCGGCGCGGGCGTCTTAAGCGTCAGCAGGGAGACGGCCAGTGCCTCTTAAGTGAGAGAGGGCCCACTCATCCCTCAGGACAAACTAAAACATCCCTCTCGTGAGGCGTTTGCTCATGGTTAGGGAAAACTGGTAGTGACCCCAGCAGAAGCTTTAAAGACCGGATCCATTTGAAAGTTGCAGTTGCAAAATAAGGGTGAAAAACAAAATTGATACATCAAGAAACTAATTGTAATGTTCATAAAAGGTTAAACATGATTTGTGGCATTGAAGAATTATTGGGTTTCCCACCTGGTTTCAACCCTGTAGATGATGTCAAACCCAGCTGTCGAAACGTCGGTGCATATCAACGCTATCGTCCAGTGGAAAACCTTAGAACTGTGCATGATCAGCATTTCCGGGGAAAATCTACGACGCTCCATGATAAGTAGTGTACATCCGTTCAGGGAGTGTTTTCGTTTAGCGCTGTGATTCTCTTTGGTCACTTTCCAAAAACTTGTCCGTTTAACTTTCTCCCATCTTTAGTTCAACATAGGTCCTTCACTTCCATATATTTTTCAATTTAATCAACTATCCATATTTCTCCCTCATCCTTTCTCTTAGTTCTTGCTCAACGATTTCCCCATGCTCCAAGGTCAGGATGGCCCCAATATTCCACATACCAGTATTAACTTTTTTCATCTTCTTCCAATTTTCTATTTTTTCGCTTGTGGCTTTTTCGCCAAGTGCCCTTGGCGTCTTTATATCAGAGAATGCCTGTTGGCTTTTGCTGTGTCTTTTGCTTTTCTTGGTTTCCACCCAAGGTTTTTTAATTTGCCTGTATTATTTGATGTGGTCTTTTATACTTGTCAAATGAATTTATTTTGTCAATTGCCGCGTAGCTCATTGCTTCACTGTCATGTTCCTTCATGTCTTCGAAATATTTTATACACGCTTCTTCTAATTTTGTTTTTAGAGGTTCTAGTTTCGTATGTTTGAATACTTCTTCATTTTTTGCCCATGGTTTCATGTTATGTATTTGTCTAATAATTTTCCGGTCTGTCGAAAAGAGATTTTCGATTGTATTTTGGTGAGCCATCCCTGTCCACGATGGTGCAGCGTATAGTAGTATCGGTCGGAATATAGCGTCATAGATTTTATCTTTTATTTCAGGCGGAGTAAAGTTTTTTTCAGTATAGGTGCAAATTGTGCACTCATTGCATTCACCTTTTGCTTAACACCAATACTGTGACTTTTAAAGTTTAATCTTTTGTCTATTTTAACTCCTAGGTAGGTGGCTTCCTCACTCCAGTCTATGGGTTGTTGTTTAATTCTGACGCAGCTGCTTTTCGGGGTAAACGTTCTTGGACGGGTAAAAATTACAGCTTTTGTTTTCGCGACATTTATTCCTAGTTTCCATTTATCATACCAATTTTATATTCTTTTACTTGACTCTGAATATATGCGAAAATTTCACTTGACGACGACCGCGGAGGGCTTGCCAATCGCCAATCCCGTAGCCGGTAGCGACAATCGCACGGCAGCGAATGGGTCGCATATTAGCTAGGACTTAGTTTAAAAGCCGTTTTACACGGTCGTTGATACCGCGCAGACTGTTGCGAGAACGCTTGCGCAAGAAATATTGCACCGTGTAAAGCGACGACTTGCGAGGACAGGCAGCGACACAGCGCGAACGCTTGCGAGCAAATTAGAACATGTTCTAATCTGATACATGCTTTCGCGCAAGTTTGAAGTTAATTTCTCTCACTAGATGGTGCAGATGTAGCGGCAACGAACTGCCTGGGGAATTCTAGCAACTAAATAGGTTGCTGACGATTAAGTTAGGTGTTTTTGTTTCCACTCAACTCTTTAGGTAGTGAATAAAGTGCAATAATGATGAACTGGGCGATTAATCACGTGTAAGCTCCAATTTCGTACGTAAAGGAAGAACCTGTTACCTTGGCCCACATCCGTTCGTTCGTGGTGCAAATTTTGGGCTAACTCAACGGGACTAGGGTCTCCACTGTTATGTTTAGACTATGACTTAAAACATATTTTAATACGAAGGTAATTTATCGCATCTTTCTCGTCCAATGAATTGCTACTTTACTGATCTTGACGACTGTATTACCTGTATTACTGTAGGACTGTGCTTAAAACATATTTTAAAGTGGTGGTAATTTATCGCATCTTTCAAGTCCAAGTACTTGCTACTTAACAGATCTTGACGTTATGCGATATATTGACTGTATTACCGCTACTGAATGGTATATTGTCAGTGATATAATGCACCGACGATTGCACCGCGTAAAGCGGTCAAACAAGCGTCCTCGCAATTTTCTACGTCACGGACTTTCGCCGACGACTGCTCAAACGGAATCGACATCAACTTGCGAAGTTTCAATGGCCGTGTAAAACGGCTTTAACAGTTCATCATTAATAAAGGGGGGGGGGAATAATTGGAAGCTTTTCCGTTGCCTTCTCCAGAGATGTTTCTTACGTGACACCGTATATATACAGGTTAACAAACTGGGGTCAGATGTGAATTTTCGTACACCCCCCTCAAGTAGGAACAGATATCAAAATTTGATGGCATCATACGCCAGTACTACACTTCGACCTATCTCCTGTAGGTCACCCAAACAGGGTAACCTTTCATACCTTCCACTAACACATTTCATGTAGTCACACTAACGTCCCCTCACCACGTCAACGGTGTAACCATTGAGGAGTGATACTCAGACACTTCTTGAAAGAAAGAAATTTAGTGTAAATGAAACTGAATACCAAAGCACGTCACCGGCTACACATAAAGCATTGAAGATCGCCAAAAAGGTTAGGGTCCAGAAAGAATGGGGTCGTTTACCATATTTTTTTAATTGTCGAATCTGATAGAGTTTGTAAAATAAAAACACCCGTTTTTTCCGTTTCTTGATCCGTCAATTATTTCCCGAGTTATAAGCGGCGAAAAACTGATGTTTTTAACCCTTTCGGAAAAGTGGGCGTGGTGCAACCTCTGACGCATATCGACTTCGTCCAGTCACAACTGAGCCCGCGAAGCTACTTCGCCTTATCGCAAATGGGGGGGACACCACAGCTGACTCGGCCAATGGGAGCGATTGCGACTGCATCTGTGCGAGCAGACTTTCCGAGAATCCCCCTCCACTCCCTTTTCTTCCCCTAAAAGCAGTCAAGGACGGGAGGAAAATGACGTCAATGTTATCACAGCAGCATTTTCGGTGGGCGTCACCTTTTGCTTACTTTGATTTTTGATTTATGAGTGAATGGCTATGGTTAGAAGATTAATTATTTCTCTAAAATTCATTTTTCGTTTCCATCTAACGATTTTGTGTACAAAATTGCGATTTCGGTTCCGAGTAAACGTCCCCATTGAGCGACAACACCTATGAGCGGCATTTACCTTTATATAAAAGTGGGCAAATACCACCACTTATTTAAATTCCACATCCAAATCACCACATATGCAATACCCTGCAAGCTATTGCGATGGTGAGTGGCAGTGGGCACTTTGTCATTATGTACCAAGAAATCTCGCTGGAAACGGTTAATTTTAACACTAAGTAACAACACTACTGGGAACATCTAGATTAGAGAAAAAATGCGATGAAAAATAACGGTAAGGATATATATTTTAGTTATTTTTTGGCGTTAAAGAAGCTAATTAGGTTAACATGCTTTGGCAAAGCTAGTATATAGAATAAAACACTGGAGAGCTGCATCATAGCTATCCTCGTACTACCGGTGATGACCACGTAGAGAGAGGAATAGAAAAGGTTAAAGAAGTGAGATATAACATAAGAGAACTAACACACTCCCTTCGTTTTTTCCTTTATGCGACGGGTAGTAATGAAGCCGACGCAAAAAAGAGAAAGACATTAGGCGCTGCGCTCCGAGTCCAAATGGACGAAAGCTTTTCAAAGCCGTTCCAAAGACCGGAACCATTACGTTAATAGTTGAAATGATGGGGGAAAAAAGAAACCTAGTTCACTACATTTCAAATGAAAATGGGAGCAATATGGGCCAGCAAAACAAGAGATTTCTAAAGCTCCCGTATTCACGATCAAACACACAGACATCTGTCGAATCAACGATCAAATGAGAGGCCAGCAGCAACCTCACGCTCTTCCAACTGTAACGTAAACGCAACGCATAATTGAACCAATTCCCTTAGAATCCTAGTTGAGGGATTATCTATTGGGTCACGAATATTAGCGATCAACGTTATCAAGGTAATACTATCATTACTGTAGTTTGGATTCCGTAAAAATAAGAAATGGTAAAAAAAACTAGTAGTCTCATTTCCCGCGGGAAATTGTCACAGTGTGGATATCGTTCTCAATTCCATTTATCACCGATTCTCACTACCTAAAGCCCTCTATTCATCAATAACGAGCACTAATCTACACGCATAAATTAGAATGCTTATGTGCTTATCTGAGTTACTAAACACATGTGGGCGTCTTTCATAGAAGCTGTAACGCCGAGAGAATTATGATAAACGGTTCTGCGTTACAACTAGCCAGGAGAGGTCACAAAATCGTATTTGGGAGGTCCGGATTAAATTCATGGAGGTAAGTATATGCTTACATTAGATTTAGTCAAATACGTCAATGTTCATGGCACAAGTTTTTTTCTTCATCCAACAATATACAATTGGGGAATTTCTAATAATAGAAATCAATGTATTTTATTTTTCAGTTCGGCAGCTACATATACGATAATTATTATTTTGGCAACGAATTTTCTTCTTCCTTGTTGAAATGAACAGAAAAAGTGAAATTTAAGGTGAAAATCATTCCATTTTTTAAGCGTTCTTAACCGGGATTATAACATCCAAAACAACTGCTGCCTATTCTAATTTCAATTCACAAACCGAAACTAAAATTTTGATATTGCATTAAGATTTTAAATGGCACAAATTTAGACCCATTATTTTCCAGTGCTAATAGAAAAAGGCGTAATTATTTAGCTTTTTCTAATTAAATTTCAGCCGGTATTTTCTTCAAAGAAGGAAAATAAACTATTAATACGTAAATTCCTCGAATTAAATACTAAAAATGATCTCGGTTTCGATAAATGTCATTATCTAATGGTATATTCTTGAGCTGAATAGCTCTCAAGCCAAAAATTACACACCAAGTTCGGCAAGTAGTTTCTTTTTGCTGCAGTTAGATTTACTTCCTCCTCTTAGTAGAAAGAAAGGAGGAATAAAAAGGGTATCAGCCGCTTTTATCACCGTTATTTGCAAAAATTATCCTGCATTTGCATTATATTATGTGTGAATATATCAAGGATATTTGCGCATAGGACTTAACAGTTTTCCGCGGAGGAATACGCCATTCTCCGTCAATATTGCCCATATTCTCTGCTTACCCATTCTAGTTATTGCCAAGGCATTGGCCAATGATAGAAACAATTGGTGCCATAAACTTTACAACCACTGTTTCGGGCACTTGGATGACTTCCATCACACTCTTATCGGTCGATTCTCTGGAATACCGCAATGCTCTGCATTAAACCGCAACGCACGCTACCAAAAACACCAGTCCACAATCTGGAGACGTGATGACCGCGTCGAGTCGCATAAATCCATTCAAACTCTTTAACAACACCTTAAAATGATTATGCACAAACGATAAATTTTCAATGAAAATACTGCGCTGATGACCATCACACAAAAGTACACCATTTTTAAAGAACAGTTTGCTTGGTATTTCGAAAGGTCAGCTTGTCTTCGCTTATAATTATGAATGATGGAATTATTATTCACTTCAATCTTTGCACTCGTTATGAAACTAGATTTACCCGAGATGCCATTTAGTAAGCTACTACAAAAACTATTTTTGGTCGATGCATTTTCTTTTGATCTGAGGTTTTCATGGCATATTTCTCATCGGTAAATATTTTTGAGCGTCTGCCAACTTGATTACTTCCTTTTCGCATCAACATTCATAGCATCTTCCAAACTCCATTCAAGGCACCTAATGTATTCCTATTTATTTCTTCAACAACGGCCTTCAGTATCCCATTAGCCCTCCATACTCGTCTCCTCTATCTAAGCTGCCTCTCCTTACACTACTCTAGTAAATTCTTTTCCTACCTTCACATGTTTGTCAGCCTTCCTTTCTACCCGAAAAACATTCTACCATTATATTACTACATCGCCAACTAAAACTACATCCAAATATTCTCAGCAAATACGTTAATATGAAGAGGTTGGCTGATATAAGAATCTAGTGGAAGGCTGCGTCAAACCAATTCCAGGATTGAAATAAGATCGAAGGTTTTCCCGGTGAACTAGCTGCAGAAAAACTCTTCTCGGGTTTTCCACCGGGTTAGGTTGTCCATGGCCGACGTTTCAATGCCCGACAATGCCCGACCGTCATCAGGGCAGAAGTACATAACAGGGTCACTCATATTCCCCGACGAGGGTGCCTGAGTCGAGCCGAGAAGATTTTCTAAAATCCTATGATTGTTGACCGGTGATGATGATATTCTCAGCAACCTCCCAGTGTCCAAGTCTCGGAGTCAGTAAACTGATATATTTTGTAGATATTCCACCAGGGATTTCCACAGAGTTGATAAATATTTATCAGAACACAGTAAATGAACGAGACCTTCCGTAGAACTGAGTGATACAGGAAACAGTAAATCACCAGAAATCTCTTACTAGGTTTTTTTCCATCTATTCGTTGGTTGGTTATTCAGGGAGGCGGCCGACAGCATGTGCGCCATATAGGATAGGCGGGTGACTGGATAATGGTAGGAGTTGTCTGGATACGGAGGAAGGGTGGAGAGAAACCCGGCGTCGGTATTAGCCTACTCTTAATGAAAGGCGCCAAAGGGACCACGGCTTAACGTCCCATCCGACGGACGGAGTACTGGACTTGAAATGCCCTCCACTAGGCACTCAAGTGGAGACCGGTTTTCCACTGAAAAATCTGCCACTGCCGGGAATCGAACCCGGGCCCTCGAGGTGGTAGGCCAGTACTCTAGCTACCACACCAACCCGATCCCCCCATCTATTCGTGTTCACGTTAACCAAGGATTGAGGGAATGACAAACAAGTAACTTTTTCTTGAGGCCAGAACTCTTGTAGATAAAGAGTGAAATGGCAACAATGTTGCCCTGATTTAAAATATTGAACACGATAGTGAAATCCGGTTTATTCACAGACATTACCATACTTATGTGAGGCTCATAGAATTTAAGAATTGACTTCCAATAAAAAGCATCAAAAAGAAATTTAAAATCCCTCCAAGGTCCAAGGTCAAGAAAATAGACGGAGCGCAACGATAAAGTCGTGCAGGATACACCGACAGAAGAAAGGACAAGGCTTAAGGCGATGAATCAATTACTTTTCAGGAGAGATAAGACGGATTTTTCATTTCCTTGAGTCATATATTTTTAATTTGAAAAGAGCTGCATGGAAGGATGCCTGCATAAACATCCGCTAATCTGACGACGGAAGAGGCAGCGAGGCGTCATCCGAAGACAAAATATTCTCCACCCAGCGTCTCCTGAAGACGGACTAAGATTGCATTGGGAGCATGAGCAGGGAATAAAGAGAGCGCTTCATTTTTTTTCTTTTGGAACAAATCTGCACGCTATCCGTCAGAGCATGTGGAAAGGGAGTTATAGCGTGAAAGAGAGATAAAAAGAGAGGGAAAGAGGAGGAATATTTCGCAAGAAAACCTCTACTCACCATGCACATGCAGGCAACACCCATTAGATGGCGTTCGTTTTCTCCCAAGAACTAGACCGGCGGAAAAATAGGAGACCTCGCGTGTAAAAAAATAACCTGCAACCCTCGCGGGATTTGAGGGAGCCCCGCGGTTCAGCAAGGAACGCTATTTATACACGGGAACCAGCGACTTAGCCGGGCCTGGAATTAAAAATGACGATTAAAAAAGGTGGACGTTGAAACAGAAGAGCAGCGACGCCAATTCCGATCCACTGGGTTTTTATTGCACGCCAGGAGATGAAAGAGGGCTAAAGCGAATTAACTAGAGAAGACGGGAAGCTGGTCGAGGGAAAAGGGAAGAATTAGCGCTGAGAGGGCATCCTCCTCTAAAAGTACAAGAGAAGCAGGCCGATGCAGAAATTTAATTTAAAATAAAAGCACCGAGGGAGGAGGAAAAAAAAGGAATGTGGAGCAACTGAGATTTGGTGGAGAGGAAGAAATTGTAGGGAAGGCGAATGCGAGATATTACGATCGTCCTCTGGAGATACGCTCGTTGAGCGGCAATAGTCTCTGCCGTTTGAAACCGGGAAAGAGGTGAAAAAAAATAGGAAAGGGGCAGGAAGGCCACGGCTGCAATGGCTTAGACTTTCATAAAAACCACCGATAGCTTCATTTCAAAGATAGAGACTCTTGAGGGCAATGGAAATGTAATAATAGCCACTCTCACTCGTGGCCTCACAGACGACGATATCGCACAACAGTACTTCACTCACACTGGTAAATTGGTATCCAAACTGATAGGTAATCGCTAATTATTCCTCCCGTCATTTACAAAAAAAAACAACGCGTTATCCGAAAACAGTTTTATGCTGACACATATTACATCTATTAAGTACTAATCAAAACTTTTATTTTATTGTGAAGACAGAAGGCAGCAAACACTTCGAAGCACCTAAGATCACGATGTGGCAATTGCCACCAATTTGCAATATTTCAATTTTTTCTTCCGTCGCAAAAATATACTGGAACTGTCTACAAGAGAGACAAAAATAAGATTAATTGTTAATATGGTGTATTATTGTCTTTCATGAAGTACCCTGAGCGGAAAACCAAGTTGTATAAGAAGAATAATCCTTTCAAAAACATACGACCTCTTGCCTTTATAAAGGCCGTTTTACACGGCGAATGATCATGCGAATGAAATCATGCGCATGAAATTCATGCGTCGTGTAATCGAAGAGGCTGTTTTACACGGTGAATGATCATTCGAATTAATTCCTTGAATGTTATGCGCAGAAAGAATGTGCAGTGGTAGGCCTATCGATATTACATATCGATTCACGGGAGATTTCCGACCAACGCAGCTGTATCGATGTTCGAAATTGGTCGGAATGGTTTGTTTACGTCGTCTGCATTGTCTGCATCGTCGGATATACGTGATAGATTAAATAAAGTATGGTGATGGTATGGTGTATATTTAGTAATTATAATATTCATTACTCGAAGATTTCTAGATACTGAGGTTTAAGTTGATCTGAAGTAAAGTAGAGCTCTAAATGATGGTTCGGTATGATTTAATTTTCGCATCTACTGCTACAAGTGCCCATTACAATGGTGGCTGTCACCATTTAGCCGGAGAAAACTAGAAGGAGAGAGGAGAAATTGAGGTTAAGATATGCTAGGCTTTATTAAAAATGAACTGTTATTATAAGACTGTGAGGACTATCGTAATTAATAAGAGAGACGCTGGAGCAATTTCATACTATATTAAATCCAACCAGACATGGTTATGAAAAGTCGGACACAACGTCGAGAGAAGCAATTACTGTGACAAGTGATCCTTATTCAACCTTTGATATACATGTTTATAATATTGACATTTTGCAATTCGTTTCCGGCTGGCGGTCACGCTAACAATATGAACAACACGCAATGAATCGTATCCTGACCGTATACAGTTATAACGTTCCCTGATAACTCGGCAAGAATTCATGAAGGTAAAATAAGTTTAATTATGCATGAAGTGTTTAGGAGTATCTATCAGAATAGATAGTGCACTATTTAAAGGTTATATACGTGCTATTTATCCCAGTTCATGGTAGCTGTGATAACAATTACAACAGGTGACATCCGCATGAGAGACAATGGAAAAACGCCCTTGGAGATACCTATTTCAATGTAATGTTTTCAGGTATAATTATCATGTTCTGTTCTAATACTTTATTGCTTAATACCTATTTGTCACCAGAATTATCAAAAGAATCGAATAGCTACATACATAATATATTATTTTCAACTAACCCTTGGTCCAAAACGTGATTAATTGAAGAACTTCACCAATCAGAATTACATCAGATTATATATACCCTATGGGCATGCCAATTTATTGTATAAGTACGAAAAGCTCCGAAAACCAATTATAATTGCATTTCGTCTTGTACTTGTTTAATTCGAATCCTCTTCTACCCGCTCATAAAACAAAGACGGACGTCGTGCGCTCGTATCACGTGATCATTCAAGGAATCATGCGAGCAAAATTAGAACATGTTCTAATTTTGATCGCATGATCATGCGAATGAATTTCATGCGAGGAGATTTCCGTATTACACGACGCATGAACTTCATGCGCATGATTTCATTCGCATGATCATTCACCGTGTAAAACGGCCTTAAAGACATCTTTATGACCAAGATCTCCTGATTTAACATTGGAAATTACATCTTTGGATACTCTATTGTTCGCCAAATATGAAAATCAAATTAATACATCATCTTCGTCAAATAAATCCTAATAAAATGATATAAAGAATAACACGGACGTTGCACTTGGCAAAGATTATTTTAGTTGAATTTCATTAGTATGGGCAATTTTTTCTAGTTCCAAACGAATTTCAACTCTCTTTCACTACACCATAATTGTCCACGTCATTATAACCCGGAAATAAAGGGATTAAATTAGTAGGCGAACTGTTTCCTCATGTAAAATTCAGTGAATGGAGACTGCCGATGAGTAGTAATCTTGGTATTAGAGATAGTAACGGTGAACCGAGCGTTACCAAGCTTACTCCCTTTCACGATTGCTCGACAAAATACCTGAATGCATTCCGCTCGATTTAACTTCAACTCAACACAACGACAGATCCGCACGATAAAACTCTGAAATTACATCAAAACCCATTAACGCTCGCGCAACGCTTACAATGCAGTGAGGACGAGCTGCTTTTTCACTCAAACAGCCATCGATTTGCATTACAAAGAAGGGAGTAAAGTGGGTATCCACAATTCCTCTCCAAACTACACATCCTTCCCCTCCACCTGCACCCTTTTCCTTATCCTAACCGAGTGACCCCTTAAAGGGAGGGGAACGACCAGCTCTCTATTTTAAAGGGAGCCGAATCCTTGCGAAGGCCACTGGAGGTAGATAGATAAAGGGTGCGGATTCACTGCAGTGGCGTCCCTAATGTTCGCTCTTCCCGTATCGTCCGTTGCATGCGGGAACACAGATACCTACGCTTGAATCGTACCAAGAGGATTGGAGAGAGGAAATAAACTATTCTATCGCTTAAGCAAACTTTTTTATGGCACGAGTCTATTTCTCCGCCATGACGAGCAAATATGAGGAGATAAGCAGTTAACGTAGGCATTTCTCGGTACCTTTGTCATGATATAAACCTAGATGCATAATAATTTTTTTTCTAAACATCAAAACACCCCGAAGTTGCGATGTTTATCCTTATTTCTACTGACACTACAAACTTGAAAGTTGAGTATTTTCGTATTGTGAGCAAAGAACATAGCAACGAAATTGACACAAAAAACACCTATGATGTAGAGAAAGAAACCAAATATCAGCATTCAACACTGAAATTCAATTATTTTCACATTTGCGAAAAATTTTAGCTGAGGGAATGGATATAATTCGTAATGGAAATAAAACCTATAATTTCTTCATTCTAGGGAGCAGCTCCATTCTTTGAATCATCAATTACCTACATACTTACGAATAAGCGTGAAAAAAATAGTGATTGTAGGAGTAACGGCACATTTTATTCACTCACGTTACAGTAGTGATGAAAAATATGCACAGAGACTATACAAGAGAATGAGCTAATGTGTTCAATTAAAAAGAGGAAATATACAATGCGTTTGAGGGGAGCGAAAAGGATATTAGGTGCTAATGAGAAATTTCATAGTGAACAAACACAACATGTCTTTTTACTCCACCGTTGTATTACGTCTTTTGCTCGTTTTCTCGACCACTCAAAACAACTATTTCCCGAAAGAGAGTAACTACTTAAGCAGAGCCGAAAATCAGCAGGTATCCAATATTCCCAAAATAATAGACTTCCTCTAAAGACTGTCTGGAACATAACAAAGGAATGTCCTAAACCTGCGGAGATCATTGTAAAGACCAATGGAGAGACTGGTAAAAATTGGGGAATCGGAGAGTTTGATTCCTTGCGCCAGGGTTAACTCTTTACCCAGTATCGATTGATCCTGAGAAGAAAGAATACGCATACCGAAGGAATTCTAAGTGGTGATGTGAAAGAGGGCTAAACGAACATGATTCTCGTTTCTACATAATGGAAAGATGAAGATCAACCGCAAGCAGGTGACGGTAATTATTTACTCCAGAGCAGATAAAACTGCAATAAATAAAGTCTGAGATCTTTAAGCAAAGCATGTGAGACATATCTCAAAATAACACATTTAATGACACACTCTTAGAGGTGACTTGCAGCGTAGGTAGTGGATAGAAAGAGTCATTTGAGTTTTCCATATCATAATTGATATTTGGCCAGGGAGATATGGACAAAGAAGGGAGGATATGTGATGTGGGAGTGACCCTTGTAAGTAAAAAAATTGAATCTTCCAAACAGTGATGAGTAAAAGTTGGTATAAATCCGTTCATGGAAATAAACGTTCGGTGAGTCATAACCTATCGTTTCCTCGTTTTTTGAAGCTTGGTAGAAGAATGGAAAAACGATAAACTAGTTCGAATAGTTGCGCTACAGTAATACTTAAAGCTTATTAAGCCGTTTAACGTCACGGTTCTTAGAGTTACAAAAAAAAAGAGAAGCGGCCCTTCTCCTATTTTACTAATCGATAATATAATAGATTATTGGAGGATAATGACCTAAGTATACAATATATTTAGGGGAAATGGAACAAGCGGCCTCTTAGTAGATTTAAAAGCCAGGTAATTCATCCACAGGGCCGCTGCACATGTAATAGTAGTGTGCACCTCGATTGCTGGAAATGTGGGTTGTTAGTTTCCAGGAACCGGACAAATGATTTCACCTCTTCTCATCATCTCTTTCAATCTAAGCATTGGGATTCCCACTCGCTACCAAATCTTCTGCGACATACCACGCTCCAAACCATTCTTCCCGCCGTGAAGCCTATGCCCCTTATTCTATGTGGTCGAGGGCACTACACCGTCAAACCTAAGAATAACAGGCACTTGCCCACATGCAAAGGCTGCTAATCGCCACCCTTTCTGGAAATCCTAAACATCCCCTTCCCAGCGCCAATGTTTGAAATTCGAAGACCGTTTAAAAGTGTGACCCCCACACACTTCAACACTGCGCAATTGGTGTAGGTCTAAAAACTCTTCGCCTTGGAGGTTACATTTGGACGTGAATGGTATATTATTATCCTTCAATATAAAAACAGGTAACCCATCAATTATTTTAATGAGACGTTTGAATTGCTACATTACTCTTAACACATAAACCTGAGCATAAGTTACTGAACAGAAACTCAAAATTTTATTTGGCGGATTACCGAAAGATGCGTCGCGGTATATATGAGAATAAAGTTTCTATTCTTCAAAGTAATCGTCATGGAATACGGTTTTCTTGATCTGAAAATATCGTCAGTATCTTGGCATGTGTTTTTTTTTAATTAAACTCCCTAAGAATCCTTACTCAAGTGGTCAACCTTGTGCAGATTCAGGCAACAAATGAGGGAATAGTTCACGTTATGGTAAACTTAAAAGCGTAAAACATTCAAATATTCAAGACAATAGGTCCAGTTTCTTTCCCTCAGCCACTCGCATCCTTGATTTTTACCCCATTTTTCGAAAAGGAATTGTTCCAATAAATTAATACCACTCCTACCCCAAGGAATATGGAAATTTGTTGTGACTGCCCAGGAACAATCAGCGCATTCCTCTTCTTGCAATAAAAATATAAAACTGGACATCAGTTGAAAGCTATAAGATAATATAATAGATGAAACGCTCACCGTAAAATACTTTGACATCCCTGTTTTTGATTGATTTATTGGACACGAAAATTTTAATTGCGTTCTAAAATCAATCGACTACTTTCACACACCTCATAAAGGGTACTACGATGAATCAATTTCGAGTATTGAGACTAATTCAACAATAATGGTGATTAAAATTTTTTTCTGAGTTAACGCCCTGATTTCGTAATGCAAATAATGATTATTCCATCAAATACACATCTAGTATCACAGCTTTATTGTTTTTACTCGTTCCTATTCGACCTGAAGCATTACTTACCACGGATAAACAATATTTCAACTGAAATGTATTCCTATATCCGCGGGTGTTGCACTCAATCTGTGAAAAAGAGTCTGTCGTCATTGTGGCCCGTAGATCTTATCAATTATATGCACACCCAATCATTCATCCTTCCCTTGCCCTAAAGGGTAGCGGACTGAGAGTGAACAAACACGTTTTCCCATTCTCATCACGTCGCTTCGTCCCACACCGCCCATCCACTTATTTTTGCATTCATCCCTCATTCACTTTCACCCTTCATTTCATTCCCTCGACCCTTTCCCTCGCTCCCACTTTTCCGTGCCGTCCTTCCACGTTCTGCCGCGGAAATTGTGTCCACCCTCCACCCATTTTCGTTCTCCATTTATCCTCTTTCCTCCTCACATTTTCCTTCTCCCACGTCCCCCACACATCCTTCTCCCAAGTTCAACAAAAGACCTGTACGCAACATTCAAATTATAGCCTTGCCGGTCATGTTCCCAGTCCAACACGTAGCCCATATTGGACGAAATAGTATTTTCCTTTTTATTTTATTGCCTTGAATAAGAGTTTATGATCCCAGGAGTATGTATTTAGAGCCGTTCGATTTAAAATTGATATTAAGTATCTTTTTTAAACAATTGATAAAGGGAAAGTTTCAAAGAGCGTGGAAAAACATGTTCAATGGATGGGACCTTATGGATCTCGAGAATTTTTATTGGTGATTATTAATGTGTGTTCACCAGAGCTTAAGGACTTTAAACTACAATTGCAAGTTCCAGCGATAAATATTTGGTATAACTCTTTATGCCATGTATCAGAATTATATTTTACCTAGTTTTGCAACCTACAATATGTACCTACCCATTACGTCATCAACATGGCTGCGACAGTCCCGCCATTTCTGGGCACTTTCATATTAATTAAAAGTTAACATTAAATATTCTATTGAATTGGGATTTCTCAAATCCGAACGTTTTGAGTATATTGAATAAATTGATGACGGGTCTCGAATCGCAATAAATTAACTTTGTTTTCTTGGCGAGGGAAATTACCCCATGCTGTATTGCTACGGTGGCAAAATATGAGAAGCAAAATTCCTTGAAATTTCCCGATTAGTGAGGTTTTTTTATTTCAATGTCTCGCGCAATCACTTTTCTCTCCTTCTAATACCTGATTAGCAGAAATGTGTTAAAAAATTTCCTTTTTCGAAGACTGAGGATGTAAGGTATATTATTTGGAAGTTTTAGAGAGATGGCTATGGTCGCCAGATCAACAGATCTTCAGCCCGGCAACCCAAAGACCAAGGGTTCAGTACACGACGTTGGAACAATTGCTGCGTTTTTTCTGAAACGCACTTGGTCAAGGTGGTGCAATATAAAATGAGCAATTTGAACACCGTAATCATATGTTTGAGCTAGAGGTGACTTGAAGCAGGGGCGTCGGAACTATTTTCGCTGGGAGGGGCCAACCTTGAAAAGGGCCAGGCTCTTAACAAAAGGGCCCGGCTCCTATGAAAAGGGACCGCATTTTTTGCGGATAGGAGGGGGAAGAGACTAGAATTCCGCCAAAAGTGCATATGAAGGTGGTAAAATATTCGTCAGAAGGGAAAAGGCAAGCTGAAAACAAGTGAATTTTAATTTCAATTAATGAAGACTCATTTCTCAAGGGCCCGGGGCAAATTCTGGGGGGGGGGGGAGTGGATGCCCCCCCTCCAGAATTTGTCCCCCACTTCCGACGCCCCTGACTTGAAGTGGGAAGGGAAGAAAAACGCTGCTGAAAGTCAGCTGATTAGGAGGATGGTAAACAAAATCATTACGCCATAGAAATTTGAAATTCGTGGTAGCAAGGACATACGGTAGGGAAGCGAGAAAGAGGCAAGAAAATGAAATTTGACAAGCGACGAAGAAAGCAAACGCTCTACTCTTAAGGAATGGAAAGCGTATGGAGAGGTGACAGAGCTTTTAAGAAGATCTAGAACTTAAAAATCGAATGGAAAAATTCCGTACAGGTACAACATTAATAATTATAGCTAAAAATATAATCCTTATATCTTTTTCCTACTTCTACATCTACACGATACCCTGCAAGCCACCGCAAGGGTGTGTGGCAGGAGGTGAAGATCACCAATCATGCACTACCGACACGCAAACAAGCAACTATAGGGTCTCGTACAGCTAGATTGTTAGTATCTATAGTATTTAAGGGATTAATACATGCATCATGCACTACAGACTACTCTAAAATATTTCCTCTACCTATCCCTTTGCTATGCTGTCTATTCTGTTCTTTTATAGTACGGGGGAAAATGCCATTTTGAATCTATCAGTACGACAATCTATCTCTCTAATCTTATTTATCTGATCGAATCTAGGATAATACGATGGTGTTTTTAATATGTGCATAACATCTTCAGTAGAGCGACTTGTACGAAAATACTCAACACATCATTCTATTTTGGAGTTGGAGATTGTAAGGAGGAAAGTAGCGTCGACACCGGCGGGGTACGGGGCCGAAAACAACTCTGGGCATCAAGGGAAAAGTACGAATTTCTTCGAAAAGGTGTGGGCTACATAGAATATTTTTGAGGTATCATTCATTGCCTGAAGTAAATAAAACCCACAAATCAAAAAATACATTTTTTTTAATTGGGGGAAACAGCCACGCCAAAAATGACCCCTCAGGCGAGGAAAGCAATAGTACTAACTTCTCCGAAAGGATGGGGGCTTCATGAAATGTTTTTGAGGTAATATTCATTGCCTGAAGGAAATAAAAGCCACAAATCAGAAAATACAGTTGAAAAACATTGGGGGAAGCAGCCACGTTGAAAACGCAAAATGGGTCAAAAATGACCCCTCGGGCATCGAAGGCAAAAGTACAAATTTCTTCGAAAAGGTGGGGGCTACGTGAAATATTTTTTGAGGGAATACTCATTGACTGAAGGGAATAAAAGTCACAAATCAAAAATTCGCTTGAAAAAACATCGGGGGAACTGCCACGTTGAAAACGCAAAAGGGGTCAAAAATGACCCCTCAGGCATCGACGGCATTAGTACAAATTTCTCCGAAAGGATGGGGGCTAATTGAAATGTTTTTGAGGTAATATTCATTGTCTGAAGGAAATAAAAGCCACAAATCAAAACATACATTTGAAAAAATTAGGGGGAACAGCCACGTTGAAAACGCAAAAGGGGTCAAAAATGACCCCTCAGGCATCGAAGGCATATATACAAATTTCTTCGTAATGGTGGGGGCTGCATGAAATATTTTTTGAGGGAATACTCATTGGCTGAAGGGAATATAAGTCACAAATAAAAAATAGGCTTGAAAAAAAATTGGGGGAAAAGGCCACGTTGAAAAAGCAAAAGGGGTCAAAAATGTGCCTTCCGGCATTCTGGTGTTAACGATGCAATGCCCAGAAAATTGGCGCGTGTAATAGCGATGACTCTACATTATTCTATCCGACCATATCTCCTTCGATTCGAGGGCAATTGTGCAATGTATTAAAATCTCTTACTCCATATATTTTCTCTCTTCTTATTGAAAATTCTTTCGTTAATACTATCTCTGCTTTTCTCTACCTCCCCATTAACATTTACAATTTATATTTTGAAAAAAATCAGCTATCTTCACCGGGATGCGAACCTAAACTGCCTGATTAACGGCAAGATCCTTTAGTCAGTTATGCATTCCCTTTCGTCCACCGTCAATTTCTTTTGCTTTAGTAATGGTCTCACCTGTCATATTTTTGCGATGCGTCTTTCTCAGGTCTGTTTTGACTCAGTTTCAGAATGAGCTAGGTTCTTTCAAATGTGAACGTAATGCTTACACGGAACCTTTACAGCTAGATAAGTGCTTCACAGAATTTCTAGATGGATCTGGATATTTTTTTCACGTAATCTTAAAGTCAAAATTGCTTGTCTCTGGGTGGCGCTTGTGTAGCTGAACTGACTTAAGCATGTATTCGCCGTGGTCTCCAAAAATAAATACATATTTGCGTTCCATTCAAGACACATGATTTTTTCTCAGTATAATCCTCGCACAGGTAAGATTTCTCAAGAATGTTGAAGAGATCTCAGTTTCTAATCATGAACCAAATCACCTTGGTATTCATTTAATAATTCGTAGTTGCAAGTCACGGCTTTTCTTTGTTAAAAAATTTAGCCTCGAGTAATTATTTAATGATACATTACATATTGATATTCATCTAAGGAACATTATTTAAAAACGGAATCCTATTACATTTATCTCTCACACGCTCCCAATTTCCTGGGAACTTGGGCCACCACCAAAGTAACCACGAATCTGCACATCAGCTTTAGACAGAGTTTGTGTCGTACGATGATATTTTTGCAATACCTAAAAAGCTGTAACGCATGTGGGGATAACTTGTTGACTAGGTGAATTTAATTAGCTTGGCATTAAAATAGAGAGAAAGTGGGGTCGTTTACCATATTTTTCATTGCCGAATCTGATAGAGTTTATAAAATAAAAAGACCCATATTTTTCCGTTTTTTGATCCGTCCATTATTTCTCGAGTTATAATTGGCGAAAAACTGATGTTTTTAACCCTTTCGGAAAAGCGGGCGTGGTGCAACCTCTGACGTATATCGACTCCGTCCATTCACAACTGAGCCCGCGAAGCTACTTCGCCTTGTCGCAATGGGGGGACACAGCTGAATCTGCCAATAGGAGCAGTTGCGACAGCAATGTGCGAGCAGACCTTCCGAGAACCCCCCTCCACTCCCTTCCCTTCCCCTAAAAGCAGACATGGACGGGAGGAAAAAAACGTCAATGATATCAAAGCAGCTTTTTCGGTGGGAGCCACGTTTTGCTTATTTTAATTGTTGATTTGTGAGTGAATGGCTGTGGTTAGAAGATTAATTTTTTCACTAAAATTCTTTTTTCGTTTCCATCTAACGATTCCGTGTGCGAAATTACGATTTCGGTTCCGAGTAAACCCAGTTATTTCCAGTTCTCAGTTATTTAAAGAATCTTGGTTTTCATGCATAGTATATGTTGTCTTTGAAAAGTGAGGAACATTGTTTTTAAGGTTATTAATTATAATAAACTCTGTTATTTATATTTTCTGCTTGATATCTGGTTTAATGGCATAGAAGTCTTGCATACATTTATAAGATCGAAATAAAAATTCGGGTTGGGCCTGATGATTGTGGCTACTTTGTTCCCACTGGTATAGCTCTGGAATTATATATATGTTATGTATATATATATAATTCTTTTTTCGTTTCCATCTAATAATTTCGTGTACAAAATTGCGATTTCGGTTCGAAGTAAACGCCCCCATTTAGGAGCAACAAGAACGTGTGCTCGTAATTCTTTGGGTAGAGTCACCCACACTCTTGTGGAGGCTCACAGAGCACTTTGAAGGTGCATACGTAGATAAATCGATTAGGAACTTTGTTGCTCCGTGAGTTCTTAACCGAGTGGGAAAAGGAAGATTAAATTCCCGGAAGAAAGAAGCATTTCAGATCTTTATTTAATGACACAACCATAAAACAGAAAGTTTTTGTCTCTCTGGCGATAATTAAAAAATATTATTTCAGCCGCGGACGACGTTGAGAGGCCAACAGAGTGGTAACCTCAGCTGGGGTGGATGTCGGAGGGGAGAACTCTAAATTCCTGGGACTATGTGGCACTGCCTTCGTAGATGCAGCCTTTTAAGCACCTCCGCTCGCCATTCCGAAAGTGAGACCCTGATACCCCTATTTCGAGTCCCCGTTACCCCATTACTCCCAGGGCCCCCCGACCCGCTCCTTAGTATTCGCGTCTTCAAGCTCCCCCACCATGGCCTGCGAAGACTTAAAAAGAGTCCCGACGACTTCGCTCATAACATATGCAGCGGGGAGAAAATTGGTGTTACATCCAACCACGGCGGAGAACGCGAATAAAAATCACTCGTGGGGAAGAGAAAGGTGGATAGGGAGAGGAGAGAGGGAGAGAATTACTCTCGCACGCGTGAGATCCGTAGGTAGGTATATAATGCGAAACCTTCTGCAGTCGAATTGGCGAGAGTGAGTAAGGAATTCACGACGCAGTAAGTTAGCAAGAGGCATTTAGTATAAACCTCTCCGAGAAATTCTCGAGTTCAAACGTTTATGAGCGAAGAGGACCTAAATAATGAAGGGAACGGAAAACAATCCATTAAATTTTAATGAGGGCGTGGCGCTTTCGAGCTTCCCATTTTGGAATTTTGAAACACCTACTTTCACTCTTGATCATAAAACTTTGCAGACCTGAAGTTGGCGAGTAGTAGAAGATGAAATTTCAATAGAGTCGACTGAAAATAGATCTGTGAAAATTGTAAATTTAACTGGTATTGACTTTTTATCCCTTTCCCAACTTGAATTTTCATTATTAACGTATAGTGAAGATCGCAATAGCGCTGAATTAAAAAACACCTTATACAACCTTTTCAAATAAGAGGATGGAACAAAAATAATACATTAATATCTATACTTAATTTACAGACTATTTTATATGTTTAATTAACTACACAGGAAATATGAAAAAATATCGGATCCTAAAAAAATGGGCGGACATCTTGAAAAAGTTATCGTGACGTCACTAGTCAGTATGGCACACCTTTTTTATCTAGTTACTTTTTTAGTGAGAGATGTATTTCTTCTTTATTCATAAGGCAACTGAATATTGAGAAAGAAGGCTGCACTTTAGGGAAATGACAGCAAGTAAACTCAATGGGGACCGGGTATATGTGAACTCAATATATTCATGGCGATCGAATTTTTAAGGACGAGGGATTCAAAGATGCCGGAATGTACGTATCGGATGCCCCCGAACCACTAGTTCTCCCTATTCGAGCAAAAAATCCTCTAAGGTAGCGCGCAGGATTCAGAACGTAGGGTTTAGCGCAAACGGTAGGCCAGAGTACGTTATTTTTCGGGGTAACAACAGGCATTAACGAATCGTCCCTACAATATAGTGTAAGCACAGGAAAAACGTATATTTAGGTTTATGCATAGCATGGTATATTTAGCTATATAAAAAGGACAAACCTCTTTCAGTAAAAGAAATCATCCATAGCTTGCAATTCGTTTGTGCCGCCACTACAACATATGAGAATTAGCCATAGAGGTAGTTAATTGCCTTAAAATTAAGACGTTAGATACCTCAATTTCTCAGCATGATAGAGATTACTAATCCTGGTATAACTATCGGAACCGAAGTTTAGATGATTAATTAATTTATTGATGATGAAATTTTTACTGTGAAAGCTTACAGATTTTGAAGAAAAGAGGATTAATAGAAAGAGCTGACAGAGAGAGGGAGTATTTATCACGGATAAGAACTAAATTGTCAGCCAAATAAAAATATTTCATGATGAAAACATAGAAAGGGACTAATGCGCATATAATGCACTAGATCAAACTAAATATATGTTTTCCTGTACTATAGACCACGCCAAACCAATGCACACGCAGTATTAAACTCGAGAGGTTGATCTCTATTCATTCTCTCCATTAATTCTCGAAACAGCGAGCGTAAGAAACAACAAGATGATTGTAGCTGGAGATTTCTTAGTCCCTTAAAAGAGTCATGGACATTTCTTTTGAGCAGAGCTCAAGCTCAAGCTTGAGCAGAGCTCAGAGCACAGCTTAACCGAATACAATAACAAACTGGACGGAGACCTAAGTAGACCTTTTTGTCATTCAATTCAAAAACTCAATTTCTTCTCCTTGTCTTTCAACTTTGAGATGGATTATGGATTAAAATTAGGTGAACATTTAATTAGCAACATACGTTCTTAAAGGGCTACCATGAAGTTATAAACTCATACAGAACTGTATGCGTTTGTAACTTTATTTACGTTTCAAAGAAGGAGCAGTATTCACAAAGGAACCTTTACATTCCTAAAGCACTGAGTTTACCCTCATAAGGTAACCTACTCATTTTCCTTGTTGAACACCGAAGCTTTCATTCCTGAATGGAAACAAATGCATATGCTCCTAAAAGCCTAGTTCGAATTCTCAAATGCGCCTCCTTTACAAATAATTGGAGAGAAGAACTTTTGGTGATTAATTTCCTAACCAGGTATGAGATGTTGGCCATAGTTTAAAGATATGATAATTTCGTATCATACAAATATAACACGTTCACTATTTTATTTGGCATTCAAACTACAGTGAATGCCCTTTGGGCTAATATCTATCAAATATCTTTAAATCTTCATTCAAATATACAATATCTGCCTCGCAGATATTTTTTATACCTTTGGACACAGTATTTACGAAGTACATGCTATATTCCAATTTGTAGCTTGCGTTCGCAAAACTTTTGAATAAATAAGTAAAAGATAGTATAGTATAGATCACGTATAGTGAAAGATATTTAAAAAATAAATTGTAATGAAATAAAATAAGAGTTTAAATGACACTAATGGCAACACAAAATAGTTGACAGGAGTTTCACCTCAAGCAGTCTCATAATTTCTTTCAACTTTAGGCTAGGGAACAAAATACTTTTTCCTGAGAGTGATTGAAGTGAAAAAAATGTTGGCACAATAAACAATTTAAAAATTGTGGCAACTATTCTCGGGATATGTACCAGGAAAAACAGATACTTACTCAGCTGGAGGTCATTCCGAGAAAGGTTTAAATGCATTTTACGCCAGCAAAAATACCAAATATGTAATTTACAGTTGGTCGAAACCAGGATTTCAGCATTTCCAAACATTTCTCTGAAAAAATAAGCAACGAAAGCATACCAAAGATAAGCAACGTAATTATACAATGCCGCCGTGTGACGTCACATGCCCATGGGCTTTAAGCACGTGATGGTGGGTTTTTCAGCAAATCATCAATTTTGGCCCCTTTCAATGATTTTTTAAACTGATGTATTGCTATTAAAATGCGCTTATTTCCATTATTTCTTTTTAGACATAACCGTCTAGTTCTCAAATAAGTAGTTCACAACCATTTTCTCCATTATGTCCTCAATCAATCAGTAATGTTGATAAAACCTTGGTCGCATTTTGAACATTTAGGAAAATGCTGTAGTGTTAGTGGCCACCCTGTAATTATTAGGACCATCTACAACGGTAAAGTATTTTGATCTTCTAAAAGTTGAAAGAGCTATAAAAAGTGGAATATGCATAGCAGTGTCCAATCCAATCCATCTAAGTAATATTATGATTAATTATGGCAGATTTCTTTTTTAGGTTGCCTCGAAAGCAAAGTTCTTTTGCACCATTCACGAGTCTCATTTATGCTAAGTACGTTAAAAAATTGAAATATCATTAGTGGTATACTAAAAAAATTGGTACATAAAATTTAAAAACTAACTATAAATTAGTCAATTATACTATATATTAGTCAAATATATAAAAAAAAATCCACAAATTTAAGAAATATCGCATGTACAACTATATAGGATAATGGTCGTTGCGTATAAAATCTTAGTCTCCCCTGGCGTCTGACCTACAGCACAAAATCCGGTGTTTAAAAGGCTCCAGCGTCACACTAAGAGGACACACGCATTCGTGACTGCGGGGTTAGATCCACTCTTCCGTGAACAGGCACGAGAGGGCCTCAAACAGTGGAGGCTACCCTCTGGAGAACGACATTCACGTCCTTACTTCGACCGCTCGTGATGGAGGAGGAAAGCACTGTCGTTGCGAGTTTTCAAGGGGGGACATTTGCTGTGACAAGGTTTGCCCAAGGTTTGTTGACACTACTATTTCGAGAACACCTTCCGTAACAAAGATCTGCGTGAACAACACCTAGTACCAGCATTGAGCTCCAAAACGAATGAATCTTTTTTATTAAGAAAATCAATTCATATTTAGCCAACCACAAACACCGAGGCTTACACTCCTTAGAGGGTAACACGAATTAACATTTTAATGTCACTTAGCTGCAGAGAAAACTATTTTTGAGGCGAGATAAGGATTCTGAATGTAAGTGAATGTGTATTTTTCCTTGCATTTGCCTTTATAACGAGAGTAAACATTTATAATCAGAAAATCCTAGTCACCTAATCAGGCTCATACAACCACTTCTCATCTATTTGTTGCTTCAATGTTTTGCAATTATAATGTCAACTTAGTAAAGTATGGAGACATAGACTACGGTGGCAATAGTATTTTCTGAACGAACAAAGGTTTAATAGGCAGTAAAAGAAAAAAGAAATATCTTTTCATATTCGTAGGGCGTAATTAGCAATGTGGATCGTAATTTTGTAATCCAACTGATATAGATTAAACTCAAGAATTGAATTAAATACAGCTATTACTAAAGTACAATGAATTATGCATGGAAATTAATGCTTGATTATGGGGTAGCCAGATTGTTTGAGAAACTCCGGAGACTATAACATTGCACGATAAAGTCACGAGAAGAATTCAAATACCAGATCTAGGCAAGCATCGTAGTTATATTTATCAACAGAACCGACGCAAGCAACAAATTAAGATAAAGGACTGAAATATTCATTAAATTGTATTTCCGACGAACAATTCACGACTACATAAGTTACAAGTCTTACAAAAACTATATTTAATTTTCACACAAATTCTTAAAGTTAAACTCTGTTTCATCGAAAATTTACTTTTTAGTTAGTGACTTTCTAATCTACCATTCACTGCCACACACTTTTGTGGCAAATAACAGGAGGCAACGTGCAGATATTTTGGTGCCACAACCGGAATTTAATTTCCTCTTCAAAGCAACGCACGCTTAAATAATTAAGGAAGCCCTCTTTCGTGGAAATCTCCGGCCGCCATTTCCCATGATATCGTCATAACTTTTTAAGCGGCATAAAACTTAAATCCGAGCATTAACACGCTCAGGTGACCGTATACAAAAATCTCTAGAAGGGTATTTGTAAATACGGAGACTAAATAAATGCACATTTTACCCCAAGAGCCACCGTGTGGCAGTGGATGGTAGGTCACCAGTAGTGAATTTGTTTTTTAGCCTTAAAAAAATACGCGGAATGGAACCAGAAACTGGGCACAGAATACAGGCGGAAATCGTGAAAGATAGTGGAGATGAATGCATTAAACTCCAAAGACTATTATAAATCGTGCATGGTACTTCCACAGTAAAGCCATAGGTACTAATTAAAACTGATCTCTTGTAAATTCGAAATCTAATTTCCGAAAGTATCAAAAACCTTTTAATAATCCTAATGTACTATGGACCAATTATATCACGACATTACTGTCAATTTTTTCAAAATTTTACATATTTCTAAAAAAAATATGGAATTGTAATAGGTGTCGTAATAACTGGATTGCATCCTAAGTATTGAGACAAAGTTTCCAGCGGTCGGCCCGTCTCAGAAAATTAGCAAAATGTCCCTCACTCGACGCCACGTAGAAAGTCGATAACATTCTGACAAGAGGACAATGTGCTCTTTATGTGGATGCTTATAAAGTTTTTACTTTATCTAAATTATGGTGCTTAACAAAGGCCAGCTTGGACTTTCGGTAGAAAATTCCTGAGAGAGACATATATTTTTATGGAATAATGCCAAGTATATTTCTTTTCGTAACATTTAGGTTCCAAAACATGTCCAAGAATTCCATTCAAATTGTCTTTGACCCTGACCTCTTCGATGAGTAAACGAGTCCTATAAGCACTGGGATAATTTGCTGACTTGATATATAAAATGTTGATGTCATATTCTTTGTTTTGTTAACTGCACTGCTGAGGCAGCCATGGTGAATGAAAAAAAAGAAACGTGCAACTTTTAGTGAAACTATTTTAATAACCACATGTTTCGTTAAAATGTAATATCATCAGTAACAAGCTCAGGAAACTAGCTCTGAATATAAATATATACCCTATAATTGGGGAGAGGGGAGGGGGAGAGAATGATATTTCAGTTTTTTCCACCCTCCTTCCCTTCCCCCTCAATGATTTGTGTACGTATGGATAATCGGAGCAAATTTCCTCATATTGTACTTGTACCTTATGATGCTACTGTTAAAAACATTTCGTAAAACAAAACGTTATTAAAGCAGTTTCACGTGTGGAACACAATAAGCTGTACCTTTCGTTTCTTTTCCATTCTCTTTTGAAATAGTGTTCAAAGGCCTCAGTGAAACTAATGGTGTGCATTCCATCGGATTTCTTGACGCTGGGGCATTCAGCCAGGCCAGGTTTAATGGGAAGAACACGGAGGGGGATTGCTGCACTATCTACCGAATCCTCGTGGTGGCCTGTAGGGATTCGGTGCAGGCTACACGCACTAACGGACAAACGCAAGCGGAAGGGGATGCAAATACGAATACCGCTACATCCCTCCGAGCGGCGTAAAGACAAACCACGGCCCTCGCAGTACACACGTACATTTGGTAATGCACGCTTCGAGCGGCCAGCTCGTCTCGGCGTAGGACTTGGGGTCGCACTCAAATTGAATTTCGGCCGCCTTGTGCATTGATTTCGCCTCAAGGTCCGATCGCACATGCCCAGAGACATGCAGGATGCAGAGTGTAATTGGTGTGTTGACACTATTCCGGCATGTTTGATATACCCCAAGCAAGCATAATTTTAGCCAGAGACATTAATTAAAAGTATCCAAGCAAATAGTAGTTACCAATTTATTAATCCAAAATTGGCATTCACTTTCCTCGTTCTCTACCCCATAAGCACATTTTAACGAGATTTTTACATCAGCACCAATTTAATTGATAATAATTCAAAATTTTGTGAATGAGCAATAATCTTTCCGAGGGAAAATTATAGCCATGAGCGATTACCTACAAAATTTGTTTATTAGTATTAAATTTATTTCAAAGGTTTAAGCTTTCACATGGGAGGAAATGATAATAGGTGATTAAAGCATATTATAGTGAAATTCCATTTTCCCAACACAAGCTCCTAAACCATGCAAAATTTTCATTATCTCATTTCTGATCGGAGGTCGACTTTTAAGTACCAGTAACCTTGTTTTACATTCAGGAACTTATGATTTCTATTACGTTGATACATTTTTGGTGTTTCCTGTGTTGGCTGAACAATATCAAGGGGCTAAAGGGAGAACTAAACATTCGGCTAAATTCTTACGTAACAGTCGTGATTTGCCGCTAACTCTGCATATCTAACTGATGTATAGGTGGACGGTATTTATACATATGGTGCTCATTTTTTTGAGTAATCTCACAACAACTCAAGGTGTGTTGGGAGTATATATTATGAAGAAAATTAAAGATTAGCGGTAGTTACATTAGAATTTATACCTATTGTATTAGCGGCGTTGCTTTTGATAAACACATCGTTGAAACACCACCACTGAAGTAAATGCACATGAAAAACGTAAGAATAAAAAAGTAGATACCAATGTCACTAAAATTGTGTGAAAAGTAGAGAAAGAACTAGGTGGAGACCTGCAAAATCTACTCAGGATCAAATATCAAAGGTGACATAAAACTAGTGAGATTGAAATGGTATTCACAATTCAAGAAACTGATGAAAACAATGAAAAACATATGGCAAGTAGAAAAATTTAAAGAGATTCCACATAAGATAGAATTTAAGAATGTATCTACTAGAAAATCATTTAAAAGAGTATGTGATCGTGAAATAAGTGGGAAAAAGGAAAAGGAAAAACGTTAAAAAAGGACTACAGGAATCAGCAAAAAAAGCTATTGGTAAAAGGGAAGTTCTCAAAAAGAGCCTCTGGATGATAGAAGAAGTATTTGAACTGGCAGAAGAAAGTAGGAAGTGAAAACTAAAGAAGAGCAACTCCGCTAAAAAAAGAATAAATTATGCCACATAGCGAGGAAAGTAAGAAAAATTTGGATAAAGGATCTATGCAAAGTAGTTAAAACAAATCTCACTCACGGAAATGAGGAAGCTGCCGATGAATGTGAAACCAGTTCAAGAGCAAGATGCATATGAGAAATGGCAGGAGAAAATCAAAACATTTGAATGAAAAATGGATTGAAAAGTGGAAGACACACTTATGAGTAATTAAAGAAAGGAAGTAATGTGAAAGTAATCAAAGACGAAAATGAAGTCTAGAAGGGTGGTAGAAAATCTTATCGGGTTTTCTACATCTGGTTCGCCGGGAAAACCTTCGATCTGGAAGGGTGATTTGGAAGACTCGGCATTGAGCTCCATATTCAACGCAAAAGTAAAGAAACTGCGGTTAAATAAGGCTTCCAGCATTGACGATGCTCCTGCCAAGCTAATCAAAAATGCAGGAGAGAAGATAATTCCCCAGCTGTACAAAACCATCAGCGACTATTGGAATGAACCGAAGGACTTCGAACAGAACATCATCATCCCCGTTCCCAAAAAGAAGGATGAAAATTGAAAACTTTTGGACAATACGTCTGAGAAACACGCCTTAAAGTTTATGACAAGGGTCGTCTACAAATAATAGGACAAAATGCGGAAGAGCTCCTGGATAGATCGAATTTGGAGGAAATAAACGGCAAAAGATAGGCTATACTGGCCCTTTGGCTACTAATAGACAAGATAACGGAGGACTAAAACTCCTCCATTGCTATTTTGGATCTGGAAAAGGTATTTAAAAATGAGGACTGGAATCTAATGCTACAAGTTTTTTTATGGAATTAGGGTGCCTTATAATGGTAAAAGTCTTATCCACAGTTTGTATAAAAACCAAATTGGCTGAGATTAATTGAGGATCCAGCAGTTAGAAGCAATAATGAAAAAATATGTTAGACAAGGTTGTGTAATTTTTCCATAAGTTTTAAAGAGTAAATAGAGTAAACATAATTTAAAGAGTAAATATTCATTAACTAAATCAAAGAGAAGGCTTCGAGAATGAATATCTACGGGGAATATTTGATCAGGCTGCGATTTGCCATTTTGGCAGCCGTCATAACAGAGACACAGGGCGTTTTAAAGTAGACGCTAGTTAACATGTAAAAGGTATGACATCATCTGAAGATCATTCAAAAGAAATGCAATGTAATGATATGCAGAAGAAGATGTCATGACCAATGTTAAACTGGGGGAAAAAAAGGTAGAGGTAAAAGAGTGCTGCTATCTGGGAAGCCCAGGAACCAGCGACAAGTGGAACGAAAAGGAAACTGTCAGCCAATGGAAGGCGTTCTACCGATAGAGGAATCTATTTACAGCTGAAACTACAAGCGTGGAAGTTAGGAAACAACTCAACAGATAATATATCTTGAGCTCGCTCCCTTGTTGTACTGAAGCATGGACGATAACAGCAGCTGAGAAGTCAGGACTGGAAGAATTTGGAATGTGGTGCGGCAGAAGAATGATGAATACAAAATGGATCCGCCGAGTCATTAACGAGGAAGTCCTCAAAAGAGTGGGAGTAAAGTCTTCACGAAAGTTCCATTTCACCTGCAGACACAGAGATCCATCCCCTTTAATTAGGCATTGCCCCCACCCACCCACGGTTTTGCCTCCTAATTTTTGTATATGACTATTTTCTCCCGTCGTATCTATAGAAAAGCTCTTAATTACTTAGCACATTTTGACCATCTCTCTTTGTATGCATAAATTAAGAGCAATTCAGATGCATAATCATTTCTCTATTTTACGTTACATTTCGGAAATATGGAGCTAGAATCCATAAAAATACATGCTGAAATATAGGAAAATATATATCAGCCATGCAAATACTCCTCATGGAATGGTACACTTAAATCTAAGTTATGGAATGAAAATAGAAATAAATTTCAATATTCGAAAGAACTTAAAATTTGGGAAAAAAATATAAACTAACCTTCAACATATTCACTGTGTTTTCCCCAGGACTAAGAATTCCAGTTTCGTGGGCAGGATATAGCTTTATTCGATATATAAATTAAAAATACATGTAAGCCTCAGAGGGATTTGAACTTGGGCCTTTTGATTGGAAATCTAATTCCGTAGCTAATACATTAAATCATCCATCATTACATTTTACTGAAAACTGGTACATCAACTGGTCAAGATAATTTTAAGAGTAAATTTTAATATTAAAAAATCCATAGTTATGCATAATGTGAGTGAATCAGATCGACCGAAATGTGTAAATAACTCCAAACATGATCACATCTGTATCCATGCTAGCGTAAATAATATTAGAGAATGCGGCTAATCCACAATGTCTCAAGTTCAGATTTAAATTTGCATATCAAATCCTTACTTCAAATAGTAAATCACAAAAAGTTTCCTGCCAAATATATATTATTAAAAATGCTGTAACCAGAAATGTTATGGTGAAAGTACATTATGCTCTAGTAGAATCATTATTAAGACATGGTATGCATTTTGGGGAAATACTGCAAACATGTACGCATCTAATTTAAAGATTTTTGAAAAATAGGATTGTTAACGCTAATTGAAGTGTGGATAACAAAAGGTAATAACACCGTACAATCAATTCAGTTCTATTACAAATTTAATATACTACCCTTGAAAATGCTATTTGACTCCTTAATGTTAACTGTTGTTTAAGTTTAGTGTATACTATTTATTGAGAATGCCAGCATGACATGGAACTAAGAAGAAAAGACATTTACGATCTGACGAAATTTAACAACGTTTCTGGAGAAAGGAGACTGTGTGTTGTGGTTCCAAGACTGCTAAACATTTAGTGCACTAATCTGGCACAGGTAAATGGTATAAGCGTTGCGTAAAGTAAGGCCAAGAAGTTATTGCTAGAAATAGATTTTTATTGGACAGGATTTAAATTACTGTATTCATGTTTTCATCAAATGTGTCTGACACGATTCATCACATATAAACACCTCCTGACGAGCAACTTTAGCTCAGGAGTAGTTAAAAGGTATGTACTTATATTCTAAAAAGCTTTTTCATGATTGTATTAGCATAGTTTTTGTATGTATGTACGTATATCATTGAGAAATAAATGAATTTTTAGTGAAAAAATACGTTCGTCAGTGCATCTGCGTATGAAAATTTAATAAGTATGGTTGGGGAGAAAAGGATGTCAGAGGGAGAAACTAAATGAGGGCGACAAACGAGGGAGAAGAACGCTTTGCGAGAAAACGCTGTAGAGAGTGATAGATGGGAGAATGCTAGGCAAGAAGGAAAACATAAGAAGGAAAAGGAGAAATGGATGGCAAGAAGGCAAGCAGAGGATATGAAGATATAAGGAGGAACTTAACGCTGATGGATGGGCTGAGAAGGAAGGTGAGTTACGGCTCACGTGGTGGATGAACAGGAGAAAGGGTCTTCCTCAAACTTACGAAATGAATTTGTCAGAATATTTACGACGATGATGATGATAAGACCATACAAATGCTGAGATTTTGTTAGAGTTGATACTTAATAACGTTCAGGCATCTAACGTATACGTAACCTGGCCAGAAGACACGTGTTTCTTAAAGAAAAAACTTGGCTATACCTGCCAAATTTTTCAATTAAAATGCAAATATATGTGTATTTTCGGTATTACAATTTTACATAATCACAAGAGTAGCTGATTAACACAAATATATAAGTGGATCAATCCAATTGTGTCACTGCTTCCCGTTTTAGGCCCATTTGCCTCTTCAGGGCTTGTGATCAGTGGCGTGGTGGATTACAAGATTTTAAAGTAATTCTGCAGAGTGCCATATATTGAAAAGAGCAAATTTTATGCCTTACCCTCTCAAAGTAGGATGTATTGTTCTCGATCTATCTACCTCCTCGATAAACACTTATCCTAAGTTATAGCGATCGAAGGCCATAACGTGTCGCCAAAATCCTCAAACCCAGGTCTATGAAAAAAAACAGATGACGCGAAAGTATAAGCACCTACCATACAAAATAATGCATTCATTTGGGCATTCGGGACATTCATTTCGGCCAATTTCGGCTTCAGTGCGTCTCTCCCGTTCCATAAATTGTCGATGAGTTCGAAGAGCTGGGAGAGATAGAGAGACCTCCCCCTCGTACTGGCAATGCATTCTCAAGAGATAGCGCGAACCGAGCGTTGCGCCAACTCGTGAATCCGAACAAATCCGAACCCACGCTCAGGTCGATTCACGTTAACCAAACGTCCAACGCGTGGGCGCCGATAAAAGGACAATCAATTCTTTCCCCCTTTTCATTCCATCGTCCAGTTCGCGCGGCACAACTGGTGACCAGCACCGTGCTCGGGGAAAAAATCACGAAAATAACTATCGTGCATTTCAAAAACGGAGGGAATGTATTGATGACAAATATTCGAGGATCCCACTCTCTTTTTTTCGGTTCCACGCGGAAAACTCCGGCGCAGACCTGTCGGGAAACAAAACCCCGGGTAGAGAGATGACACTCAGACGAAGCAGTTGGCACCCAGTGCTCTTCTGGCATCGCGCTAGGAAAATTTAAGCGGCACTTTAAAATTTCCTCCGTCACACACACACCAAGTTCGCACCTGCATGAATTTAATTATTCTCCAGACGGATACATTAGATCCAACATCCCCCGATTATATGGTATACGTAGAATTTCCACAAAAAAACAACAGCGCAATTTCCATAAGGAAAAACATTATATTCCTACGCAACTCCAAGAAATGAGATGTTGTTATATCTTTAGGAGAAAGCAAGCCCCCTCCAATATCTAATCTAATTCTCCGGAATGAGCAAAAATTTGTGGAGACGATTAATATATATTTCAATTTTTTGTACTAGAGCAGAATAATAAACATCGATTTTACTAAAGTAATAATGAAAATCTAAATTTCATAAATCAGCCGCCAACAGAGCACTAAAATTCATTACACGAATCAAAAAAGATATAAATGAGAATGCAATGCAAGGACTGCTTACACTATGAAGAATCCTTCCTCCCATTTTCTCCAGGTTCTTCGTCAGAACGTCGTTGACAGTCCATCAGATCCTGTAAAAAATTGGGAAAATACTATTTATACCTATGTGTGACCTCAAGTCATTTGTATTTCCTGGGGCCTTAACTTTTGGAAAGAGTAAATAATAGAGGGAAGGATTCGGAAAATACCAACCGTATGAAATATAAGTCAATTATTATGACAGAATTAATGGTTCCCAAAAAATATGACAATTCAGGGTGTAAAAATTACTTGGCAAAAATAACATGGTACTGAGGGAAGGAGGAAGGAGGGAATTAAGAACAACTTGAAAGCCAAATATTTGTAAGGGTTGTTTAAGAAGATACAGAGTAAGGATTTTAGCGTTTAGAAATGCGTTATTGGCAAAAAAATATATTTCAAACATACTATCTTCTCTGACAAAGGAGTCATTTCATGTTAAATCACCCTCTTAACCAGGTACATAATTTGTTAACAGAGAAATCGATAGTGTAGTGACTAAACAATATCTCTATTTACTAGACGATTACGTTTGCCTGATGGGAATCACCCCCCCACCACGCAACATTGTTGCATCTTGCAGGTGTATTGTACATGTCTCTCCTCCTCCTGCTCCCTAATCGTGATACTTATGATGTCACCTCAGCATGAAGCGCCACTCTCTTGGAACGAGTCTGATATTTTTGTTTAGGCGACGAATTGAATCTCCCATCTCTGGCCTTTATAATCCTCGATCTCGTGATGGATTTGTAATGTAACCGGGGGAACAATACGACCTCATTCATCAATCTTAGTCATCACAGCATCTTCATATATCAGTAATGTGACCAAAATGTTCCTTTGCTTCAGTATTTTTCGTATTTTTGGGGAACTTCGACTTTGATTGAACGATTTTTAAGATGAAATATGCCTGTCACGATCTCAATTATCAATTTTTTCATCTTTTAGTTTTGCACGGGATATTTAGAAAATTAGCAACTCTTAACATGATGAAAAAAAGAAACACCTTATTTCCTAGGGTAATTTTAGTTTCCCGCAGCAGGTAAAGGTGTGATGATAGCAATCTTCCAGCAAAAACTGGTAAAGGTAATACCAGTGAATCAGACATTCTCGGCATGATAAGCAAAACAGTGCGCTACTGATGAATACCTCTTAAATTAGGAAAGTAACTTAATTGATTTTCATGTTTCTCAAAGAAGGATAATATTACGGAAGTAATTAATTTGAACTTTGCATTCACTAGTCAGCCAACAAATAATAGACGGAAAATAGCCTAACGCTTCATTTTCAAGCACAGTGTTCATTATCTTGAGCAAACCCATTCCATTAATGAAGTTAATGTTTTGGCAAGAAATTCAAACATGGAGCTATAATATCCACTCATCAATTGGCTTTCCGTCCGCAACTGGAAATTTTGTTGACATTTAATTTCATGAACGTGCCCAAAAACATCTTAAATTAAAATAATGGACACTAAATAGCAAACACAAGTATACTGTAAAATAGTTATTTCACATTAATAGCACCGAAAGTAAGTTAAACCATTATAATGCAATACAGATAGAGCAATACAAATATTTTTGTTCCAGCCCATGTATGTATAAGCCGACTTGTGGATGTGGATAACTAAAAACATTTTGTATCTTAAGTATAGAGAAAAAACCTTGCTCATCTGTCCCTTTTTAGAGCCAAAATCCAACGCGAACATCATTTACATAAGCTTCGGCGTTTAAACATGCTAATATGTTCTATCACCCAAGACTTATAATGCCTTTTAAGACTATAAAAAACGATTTATTGATTTTGTGTTTCAATATTTACCGAGTAAAATTATAATTTACCATAAGATATTTTGAATCTATAAAACTATTTCCGTCTTTCAAGTGTTTCAAAATAACTATTCCATATTCTACAAGGAAAATTAAACTCCTGATTGCAATTCAATGATCCGAAATTGAATTTCAGCTACAGCGGCATTTAAACCACATCAAAAGATGGAATTTTCGATGACCATTAGTTATTTGTAGTCTGCTTGTTTGGCTGTCGGAAGAATTCGGTTGGAAACAAAGACAACTATGGGTGTATTTTAGGCAAACGACTGAAGAAGAGATAAGTAAATTTCCACCCATCGGTGATTGGGCTAAGTCGGCCAATAGGAACTGGAGGGAATATTTCACTGCGTCTATTTTCGCAGACACTCATGCTCAATGCTCCAGTCACCATTCCCAAGGCTATGCATCATCAGAAGCCGTGGCATTTGCAGATGAGGAAATGGATCAACGCTGACGCCATTAGCAATATTAAGCAATATTATCGAAGCGCTGCCATGACTTTCAGAGTGCGGGCTATGATCGATGATGTCGACGTTGGCATAAACTTGGAGAGGAAGATGGATTATTAAAAAAAAAGAGAGGAAGAATTTTTCTCCTCAAGGGATATTTCGATTGAGCCATGTGGGCACTTAAAACTCTTCCCAAGGGATCGGTTTGATTGTAATTTCTGCTGTGCATGTTTTGATGCTATCGTAGGCATCTTCGGAGCTGTAATCTATCCACATTCGCGCTCGATGGAGAGATAACTTAAAGTAGACGGTACTCACCCTTATATAACAAGCATTCTCCTTCGCTAACAACCGGGCTCCAATTAATACGATAGGAATATAACGAACGTAGACTCCCTCATTCACCTCCACATTAGTCCCTTATTTCTTAAAAAAATAATTTTTCAAAAATATAACGCACGAAGCACGATTTTGCATTTTGAAAGGCTATTTGTCCTATAGGATAGGCATTTATCTCAACTTTAGTGGCACCATATACTAAAGTACCATGAAAATTTTATTTTATTAATTTCGATAGTGACGTCTTAAGATCCCAAAACATCTGCGGCAATACTGAGATAATACTGCACCTTAATTAAGCATAGAGTATCGCTAAACTTAGAGCAAGTGGCCTTTTGGTGTAAACAATCTTCCAGCATGTGGGTTTGGAATGGAAAAGTACCTGCTGACTCTGGATACTTACCATTAACACCTTATCCCTGCGAACTGTATTTCTTATTGAAGCGGGGAATATACTGTTTTTCAGCACATCTGAGTTCAGGTACTTAACAGTTTTTTCCTTGACTGCCAACTTGCACGTGTCACTCGACAGCTTCCTTTCTCTTCGTGGGACATTTCGTGGGTTATCCCCACTTTTGTTGCAAAATCATTTAGGAGCTTAATCTAAGCTAAACTCAACCCTCAGACAGACTCGACGTCCCCTCCCAAGACGGGATTGGCTCGAAAGCGTCTGGATTGTTGTTCCTAGGTGATAACGACATGACTTACGGTAAGCTACAAGTTTTAATACAAAGGTTGAGTGAAGACTTGCAACTACAAAGAACAGTTACAAACAGAAAACTTCCAATTCTCAATATGTATCGCGATGTATGCATTGGTCGAAGTAAAGTATTAAGATGTACACAAAATTAAAAAAATAGTGATTTTCAATAATTGAGGCGCCAAATAAAATGAGTACACATACCTATACTACAAAACTTAGAAAAGTGTACACGGAATTTTTCACGAAGTCCACGGAAGCCCGTTTATTCATTACCAATGAGTGCTAATTATTCGGATGAGGCGACCGACTAAGGTCATCTACCACATTGAGGGTAAATGTGCATTTGGGCCGAGGAAGGATTTGCAGTGGTGTGAATGTAACCTGCTGTGGAATCACGGACGTATATTATATCATGTGTATTATATTATATCATGGATAAATAATTTGCTGCATGATCGGGTGCAAAGGGATGTTTTGGACGGTGTTACCTCCCCGGCAATTGAAGTCACTTCAGGTGCCCCACAAGGTAGAGTATGGGTCCACTCCTGTTCCTTCTGTAAATAAATTATGCCAAAAGTAAGCTTCGTCTATTTGCAAATGACGCTGTAGTGTACAGGACAATTCTATGCCCAAATGATAAAGAATATTTAAATAATGACCTACAAGCAATTGAAAAATGGTGAGATGCATTACAGTTAGAATTAAATTTTTTTAAATGTCTAGTAATGATGTTCTCTGCATCTCGGGTTCTGCGTCCGCGTTTGTTGACTGGGGGTGACAACAGTTTCGCTAGCCGTCCTGCTAGCGTCTTCAGGTCGCAGGTGAGGAAAGCTGCAAAAGGATCCCCCCTCTCTCCGGTGATGGCGAATCTCTTCATGGAGAAATTCGAGCAGACTGTCTTAAACTCCTACGCTAAGAGACCGACATTATGGCTGAGATATGTAGATGACACATTTGTCATCTGGCCACATGGCGAAAAGCAATTAAAGAAGTTCCTCCAACACCTTAACACCCAGCACCGAGCCATCCAATTCACAATGGAGAGTGAAACGGAAGGCAAATTGCCCTTCCTGGATGTAATGGTGAGCAGAAAAAGCAATGGGAGTCTTGGGCATGCTGAATACAGGAAGCCAACTCACACCGACCGGTATCTCAGTGCCACTTCACATCACCATCCCTGTCAAAAGGCTTCAGTAGTGACTACTCTTATCCACAGAGCATACAGCCTATCCAATGTCGACTCCTTAGAGACTGAGAAGAAACACCTGACTTCAGCACTACGCAAGAATGGCTATACTGATGATATGGTCCTAAAAAGGACCGCGAATGTGGAGAAGAGACTAAGCCAGCCACCCACAGAAAACACAATTTGCAGAGGAAACCACCAAAGGAGCCCGTTGCACCATCCCGTTCATCGCGGGAACCTCAGAGAAGATCGCCAGAATCCTAAAGAAGCATGACGTGGTGACTAGGTTCAATTGTGTGAAAAAGATTGCCAGCGTCCTGCCTGGACCCAAGGACAACTTGCCACAAGAGTTATCCGAAGGCGTGTATCGAATGCCATGCTCCTGCGGTCGTTCTTACACTGGCGAAACATGCAGAGCCATGGGCACACGAATGAAAGAACACCAAAGGGCGACCAAAAATAAGCAATTCAGACTGTCAGCCATTGCCGAACATGCATGGAGCGAGCCTGGCCATGGGATTAAATTTGAGGAGGCGGCAATATTAGCCAAGGAGAGCCGCTATTATCCCAGGCTCATCAGAGAGTCAATAGAGATATGGAAAACTCCCACGAATTTCAACAGAGAAGATGGCTATCCCCTAAACACTGCGTGGAAAAGAATCATCCATCCCGGCCAATCACAGCGCAGCACGGACTCTACCAGCCCTATATAAGACGGCGAAAAAGCAGCTTTCCTCACCTTCGACCTGAAGACGCTAGAAGGACGGCTAGCGAAACTGTTGCCACCCCCAGTCAACAAACGCGGACGCAGAACCCGAGATGCAGAGAACATCTGAACAACGCCGCGGAAACCTTCGCACCAATGTCTAGTAATGAATTATTGGAAAAAGAATTGTTCTCCTCCTAGCACGTACACAATATGTGATGATGAACTAACAAACGTGGAATCCATAAAATATCTCGGAATACGACTGATACATGATCTTTCCTGGGGTAAACACATACGTAAAATAATGGGGCAATCTAATCGTAAACTGGAATATATCACAAGAGTATTGGGTAAATGTGATGATCATGCACGAGAAATCAGCTACATTTCTCTTGTTAGTCCTCACTTGGAATATGCTGCCAGTATATGGGATTCCTACGAAATTGGTCTAAATAACGAACTTGAACGTGTGTAGCGAAAATCGGCAATATTTGTAAAGGGACGATACGATAACCATACTAGCGTAACCAGGTGATTAAATGAATTAAAATGGGACTCATTGTCAGATCGCAGGTTAAAATTTAGATGTAATCTCTTAAATAAATTCCAAACTAATATTTTCAGTGATGATGTTAAAAATATTTTGCGAACCCGCAACTTACTATGGTAGACTGGAACATGATTACAAAATTAGAGAAATTGATTGCCGAACTGACAGATTCAAAATATCCTTTTTTCCTCGTACAGCTACGGATATGAATAGCGGTAAATATGTCCAATAAGAGTGAATTAATCCTTAGCATAGGTTGTTGCATGTTGGTATAAGGACTTTAAGCTAACCCAACTAATAGCATTATATTGCATGCTTGCTCTGCTGTTTTTATCTTTTTACAGTGAAGTTTAGACTAATATATTAATAGGACAAGAATTAAAGATACTTTGCAACTATTCCACATAAAAAATTATTTCGAAAGAGTCAAGCACTGCACTGTCACTGTCACTGTCACTGTAGTGACTAGTGAGTCACTAGTCACTGCACTGAAGCATCATCAGGACTAACATAGAAGTTAAACATGCCAGAAAATATAGTTAGAATATATATATAACCCTCCTAATATATTAATATTAATTTATGCATGATATGTAGTGCATTTTTGGTGTGAATTCACCCCCTGCCACACATTTTATGGTGGCTTGCAGGGTATTATGTAGATGCATATGTATCTTTCGCACTATTGCAATCTTTATCGTTAAAGCTTACCTACCCCTAAAGTAGCGCAGGGTTAATAAATACCGTCTATAAAACTCGCATCACTGATTGTGAAAAGCGATTTGAAGTGCTGTGCGAAAAATGAAGAACGGAGATCACGTTCTCTCTGACATAAGTTAAATCAAAAAATAGCGATAACGTTAGCGCACGCCTTATGAAGATCCATGATCGAGGCCATTAACCTGCTCTGAGCGAAAGGAACAAAGGGGTTTGACGTCCCATCCAACATACGGAGTAATGAACTCAAATGCTCTCCAAGAAGCATCCAACTTACGACCGGTGTATTCGGCTGAGGAAGAGAAGAAAAATCTAATTCGAAGTCGGTCCCTCGGGATGGGAGGCCAGCATTCTAGCCACTACACACCCGATCTCCGTTTATCACCTCAGGAGTCGCAATTAATAAGTCTTGATCCACATTATCTACATTTACATCTACACGATACCCTGCAAGCCACCGCGAGGGTGTGTGGCAGGGGGTGAAGATCACCAAGCATGCACTACTAACATGCAAACAAGCAACTATAGGGTCTCATTATTTAGGAATGGATGCCCTATTAGCATCCAAGTTTGTGAAGATAGCTCGTGTCAACTGATGATTTGCAAATTGATGACCCTGGAAACCAAAAGCATCACTAAATTCGCTAATGACATTGTAGATATAATATTAATTATAAGTTACCAAAAGCAGCCTGGATGATATTCCTTTATAAGTTCTACCAAACTGTATCTATTTAGAAAGAAAATCACTGCATTTAGTTCCGCATGAAATGACTAGTTAAAAATCCAGAATCGAGCTATTTAAATAGTCATATTAAGTAATTCCTACGTTTAAATGCTCTTTGGGAGAGCAACCTAGAAATAACTGAAATTTTAGAAAAGAGAAGTGTTTCATCCAATTTCAGAACACGGGTTGGAGGGCTTAAAATTAAAATTATCCCCTGAGAATCAATTAAATTAAGAGAGAGGGAGAGAGAACGGAGAGACATCACGGCGGATAAAACAAATGCCAGCGATAAATGACGCAGGGAAACAAAAGAAGGGGCAAATGCGGCGGCTGAGAATACTTTCCATTTTTCCCCATTCTCATCTCTCCCTCTCACTTCCCCACCCCCCCCCTTCTCTCAAGGGGGAGGCATTTTTTCAATTGTTTCAGACCGTTTCCCTTAACCTGTTTCACTCGAGTCAATTCTGGTTCTTTACGTTTTTTCGTCTCTCTCTCTCTCCGGTTTGTTTTTCCCCAACTCATACCCTTTACCCAAATGCCCCCTTCCTCATCCGACACTTCCATCAGCGCTCCATATTCGAATGCTTCGCAGGCACAAAGATCCCTTCTCCACCCTCCGCTTGCTCCGTCATATTCCTCCGGGCTTGCCCGCGGCAGCGTATGACGAACGGGGAGAGGAAACTAGAAAGGAAGCGTGAAAACTCAATCCCCCTTCCCCCCGTCAGCATTTCTTATCGGCGCTCCGCCAAGGGGGTGGAGGCAATGAAAGCCGGGTCCCAGGCACGAAGACATTTGCGAAGAGCAAGGATTTTTGGCGAGAGAGGGAGGAGATATACCGAGACGGATATCCTTCCTTCAAGCATTAGCCGAACGTGAGTGCGAGATTGGGAAGGATTCTATCTTGGCGAGAAGAATATGATGAAATTTCACCACATTCCTTCATCCAAGTCACTGGAATTATTGATAAGGTTTGGTGCAGGGCTCTCGGAGGTTTTGGGAATTCTAGGAGGAGTACCGAGAAACGAACAGATAAAACTATCGAAAGAAAATTTAATTCCTTTTTTTCTCCGTCAAAGTTCTATGATAATATATGGACTATAGTAATATTTAGTGGTATATGATTGAAAAATGTATTTCGGGGTATCTACCGTATCTGTTCTTCATCGTAGACTACAGTTTTAACTACTGCCCAGCCAGAATTTTTCATTAGTATTTCAGATGATATGAATCTCAAATTTCACGAAATCATCATTTTGAACGGCATCTATATCTACTTAATACCTTGCAAGCAACCATAAAGGTGTGTGGCAGGGGGTGAATTCTCACCAAACATGCACTTCATATCATGCATAAAAAAGGATTAGTATTTATATACTGTTCTAAACTACACTGTTTAAAAAAGGATAAAAATAGCAAAGCAAACATGCCCCACTGATGTCTAACAAGGGAAAAGTAGCTGATTTCTCGTACATGATCGTCACATTTACCCAGTACTCTTTTGATGAATCCCAGTTAACGATTAGCTTGACCCATTATTTCACGTATGTGTTTACCCCAGGAAAGATCATGTGTCAGTCTTACTCCAAGATATTTAATGGATTCCACGTTTGATAATTCATTATTGCTTATTTTGGAAGTGCTAGGAGGAAATCTATTCTTTTTCCAAAAATTCATTACTAGACATTTATTTTAAAATAAAACGAAATTGTATGAAATTTCTGACCGTTGGGAAACTACTGGCGATTATTTTCTCTGCTGTTAGTTGGGCTAGCTTTAACTGCGGTTACCAACATGCATCTACCAATGTTATCCATTTCTACACTCGTATTGGATATATTTAGCGTTCGTTATTCATGTCCCTAGTTGTACGAGGAAAAAAGGACATTTTGAATCTGTCAGTTCGGCAATCAATTTCCCTAATTTTGTGATTATGGTCCAGTTTACCACAGTAAGTTGGGGTTAGGAAAATATTTTTTATATGATCACTGAAAATATGGTCTTGGAATTCGCTTAAGATATTAAGTCTAAATTTCAACCTGCGATCTGACAATGATTCCCAATTTAATTCATTTAATAGACTGGTTACGCTAATAAGGTCATCGTACCGTCCCTTTATAAATCTTGACGATCTTCGCTGCACACGTTCAAGTTCATTATTTAGACCAATTTCGTTGGGATCCCATACACTGGCAGCATATTCCAAATGCGGTCTAACAAGGAAAAGTAGCTGATTTCTCGTACATGATGGTCACATTTACCCAGTACTCTTTTGATGAATCCCAGTTAACGATTGGCTTGACCCATTATTTCACGTATGTGTTTACCCCAGGAAAGATCATGTGTCAGTCTTATTCCAAGATATTTAATGGGTTCCACGTTTGATAATTCATATTGCTTATTTAGGAAGTGCTAGGAGATCTATTATTTTTCCAAATTTCATTACTAGACATTTTTTAAAATTTAATTCTAATTGCCATGTATCGCCCCAATTTTCACTTGCTTGTAGGTCATTTTTTAAATATTCTTTATCGTTTGGGAATAGCATTTACCTGTACAGTAGTTCTTCATCGGCAAATAGACGAAGCTCACTTTTTACCACCTTTGTTCAGGTATTTGTTCAGTCAGACAGCTTCGTAAGGCATATTTTTTCAGTTCATAAGTACCTACTTCAGGAGATCAAATGCATCGGACCTAAGAAAGCATTATTAAATGTCAGTGAAACCGTCATATTGAATCATATTCATATATCAGTCATATTGAATCGACGTGGGAGAGATTCCCGTCCTTCTTTCACTTCTTTAAAAATGCATTGTTAGTTAGCTCTTGTGTTAGGACACTGGAAATCCTAGAACAGGGAATTCAGTATTCCGATTGTACACACAACATAAATTATACAATTGTATAGCTTCATAAGAAATCTCAAGTAGGTTGATTCCAAAAATAGCTAGATCCAACTTGCTTAATGAGTAAATGAGGATTATGATTTATTAGAAGACGAGAACAAAACTTTACTTCCGCATCTATAGCGAGTCGACTACTGAATAAGCGAGTATCATTCATCAGTTAAAACAAGGGGAGATCCCCTATGCCATTCGTTTTCTAGTGGTTCAGAATCAATGCCAAGATCCAGCGTCCATTCCACTGTTTAACTTATATCATGGGATTAGCCACATCTCATGGAAAATTCCAGATATGAAGAATTATCCTTCTTAAATAAGAATTTCTGGTGCCGCCGCCATCTGAATTAATTAACTACCTTTTTAATAGGAGAAATGCATGTCTTAACATAAATTACCAGTGAGTAATAACTAGAACTTTGCTTTCACAAGATAAAAAGATTTAAGCAATAAGGGTTAAGCTTTTACAATCAATAAATTCAAACAGTCATTTTCTTTTCGTCATTAAACCACAAAGGTGCCATGTAAGAATGAAGTTAGCATGCGTTTCTGGAGTTATGGCCATTGCCAGATATACTTCCACTAGAACATCTACATTTTTATCCACCTAGAAGATTAAGAATTCGTATTTTCTTAACCCCCTCAGTGTTGGTGTTAAGAAAAATATTTAAAATCTAATGAAAAGAATGTATATCAATTAATTCCAAAGCGGTGATTACACTTAGGAGTCGAATCCTATACGACTCCATTGTAAAGTCGACATGGAAGTGTATTTCATCCACTTCACTATCGATCACGCTGGACAATTTTTCGTACGCGAACATAGGCGCCGCCATACCTGCATCAGAATATCATTGTCTGCAGCAGCATAGACGAAGACAATAACGGTTTTTAACGTAATAATTAAAATTATTGGCCTTCTTCTTTCGTGTAACAACTTTGCTGAGTTATGATTTCTTGGAACTGCCAGATTACACCTGAAATTTCTGACCGTTGGGAAACTGCTGGTGATTGTTTTCTCACGGACTTTATTTTCAGGTGTAGGCACATTTTTTTCTAAGTCTAGTCGAACATGTATTTGATTCAATACATCGGTATCTTTAGCTTACGAGTGTACTCCTGTGTATAACCGATCCTTAATCTTGGTTACCAAATCCGTTATTTGCAGGAATACTAAAATTATTTTGGTCCCCAACAATAGATATGTTTAATAGATTCCATTTCTATAAAATATTTAGGTGCAATAGGTAATCTATGCTTAGGTAGCGATTCTCAACCGCGATCATTTGCCGTGGTTGAGATACTAAAAATACCAAATATCTTCAGACATGAATCGGTGAAATTTCAAAGAAAAAAGCAGCCCCAAGAGGATAAACTTGATTCTCCATTCTCTGAAAACCAATGAAAGAAGCGGAATGAATTACAAAAGATGACAGGGGAGAGTAAATGAAACTACAAATTTCTTTAAGCCGTGCGGTTTCCAAAATCTTGTGTTAAGGTAATAAGTACAATGGCAAATCTGAGGAGAGATTCATTGTTTCTAGAAAATGATGTTGATTAAATATTTGTGCTCAACACGAAGTTTGGTGTTTGATATATATCTGAGGCTAGATCTCACCCTATGTTAGGCCACTGGCGAGTGAAATTCACACATTCGGCAAAATTTTATAGGAATATCAGCACATGTGTATGGCTATTTTAAAGCTTAACAATCATACTACAAAAGGAAAAAACCTCTATAGATGTGTATAGTAATAAAAGGAGTCGTAACTACTGCAGGCTACTGCAGGCAGACTACTTTAAATATGCTCAATGCTTCATTGTTTATATACTTTACTTATATCTCAAATTACAAGTTAAAAATAGAGCCAGAATATAACTTCTAATAATAGCAAAGTAACTTAAAAATTCTTAATATTAGCCAGGACATTGCTTTGGTTGATTTAAAATTCAGAAAACTAATGCATTGCATCGTTAACTTTTCCTTTTCCAGTATCGAGCGTTCTCATTGAAAAATTTTGCAAAACAAATGTTTTCCTCTGTCACTTCCAATCATAGATACTAGGGTAGTGCCTAGAACTATGAGTACCAGAAGTCCCGAAGCCAGAAGTCTTTTAGACACGCTTTCACAACTCTATCTTGATGTTAGAGATTACTCCAACTACACAATATCCTGCAGGACACCCAGAGGGTGAGCGGCAGGGGGTGAACCATTGCCAGGGATAATATGATTTCTAGTCCATCTTACGTCATCGAATTTTCTCCCTGATGCTAGATAATTTTCACGTTCACCTTTCTTTTCGGCATTTTTCGCTATCTCAAAACGCGTCGTTACCTCCACGAATAACAGCTGATCCCTGATCGCTTTATCATATGTGAGATTAAAATTAGAATGAAAATTAAGTTTCCTATGCTCTTAATCACTCACCCAGCTTCGCACTTAAATTGTTCTAAAAATTCTTTACCGATAACTAATCGTTAAAACATCGAAGTAAAACAATATTTATTATTTGTAATCAAAATCCTCAAACAGAATGTCCTAGTGAAACAGTCGGGTAAGATCTTACTAAGCAAATGTCCCTACGCCCGGATAATAAATGCATTTCAATACCTTTTCACCACTTAAACATACTACGTTATGAACTTTTCCCAGCATACGATGAACCCCACAAATATAATTGACAAATTTTATATGCCTAATTGTTTATGCTATCATTAAACCACATTTATCAGTTATTCAAATCCTATGCTGGTTAAAACATTACCGGTTATTTTGATAGTTAAAAGATCTAAAATTGATTAAATTCGCCTAAAAAAGAGGTATCTTCTAGCCAACTAGCGTTATTAATGAAAAGTTAGGACTTCATCCTATTGGGTAGCTGCTTTTGGATGGTTAGGTGATATTTTGGGTTCCTTATGCTGCCGGGAAACCAGAGGCGGCAAAGGAAAGCAATTGGTTCCCTTACCCTGATTCGCGAGTTTCACACGCTACCGGGCGTGAAATTAAGCACCCTTAATACTTAATGAGTTCTGCCCTCAACAACAAGAAGGTCTTTTGGCTTAGCTTCTGGTTTACGTGAGGATCAATATTTATAGTTCGGTTTTGAAATAATAATGTCGCAGTGCAGGAGCCGAGTAATTGAGCAAGGATTGCGATTTAGGGGAGGGAAAAAATTACCCGTGTAAGCCGATCCTCCGATGTTATGGATGCAGATGCCTTAGACAAGCAAGACAGATTATGAAGGATACGGTTTTCAGCAGGAAAGTCTGTTTTGTGTTTTCTCTTTGAACTCGTCTGTCATTTTCAACCAAAATCTTTTCTGTTTGAGCTAAAATGGAGCCCATCGGTTGTGAATGCCCATTATATCCAGTCTATTCAATGAATTAAAAATGGGAATCATTGCCAGATCGCAGGTTGAAATTTAGACTTCATCTCTTAAATAAATTCCAAGCTAATATTTTCAGTGATGACGTTATCAATATTTTGCGAACCCCAACTTACTATGGTAGACTGGACCATAATAACAAATTTAGAGAAATGGATTGTCAAACTGGCAGATTCAAAATGCCCTTCTTTCCTCGTACAATTAGGGATATGTACAGCAGTAAATATATCCAATACTAGTGTATCAATTGATAACATAGGTAGTTGCATGTTGGTATAAGGCCTTTAAGCTAACCTAACTAACAGCATTATATTGCATGCTTGCTTTGCTATTTTTATCTTTTTAAAAAAATTAATGTTTAGACGTATATTATTACTAATTTTTATGCACAATATGTAGTGCATGTTTAGTGAGAATTCACCCCCTGCCACACACCTTAACGGTGGTTTGCATGGTATAATGTAGATGTAGATGATATAACTTTTCTCAAACGCAATGAGAGAGAAAGAGAGGGAGAAATTGTTATCAACGAAATGTTAAACTAATACAATGGCACAAAAAATGTATTTGTTATTTTCGCTCGGGTTCACAAAGGCTTCACAAAGAGGATTCTTGCTTAGGAATATGAATCTTGTACAGAATGAACAATTAGTGCTGGTACTTCATCCCCTCATTCGCACATCTACACGCCTTTTTTTCGAAAGTTTAATGCCAGGAAAAATGTTCCTCACAAAATTGCGGTACCACAATGTGAAACTAAATAACTGAAGTTCATACTCACATTACGAAACTATCTCCTCATTTTCATACCCGTCATTTCCATGCAGTTTTTTTATTAAAATCCACGCCTGCATTCCGACGAAAGGCAAACCGTGGCTTTGATGTCGTGACTTCCGCATATTTTTCCACTTTTTAGCACATCATTAGCGATACAACGGCAGGGAGACAAGGCGACGCAACAAGAGGAACGAGCAATCACACTATCCACGGGAAATATTCATCTGCGCACGGTAACTGTACTGCATCCACAATGTTCCACGTGGCGTTATACACTCCCGTTGGGGAGACAGGGAACGACAGCGTCATAAAGGATAATGGCCTAACTTCCATGCACAGCAAAAGTGCGGAGGCACGCTGCAAATCAATTTTCACGCGAGATGTCACCACCCGCCCAGAGCGCATCCATCTGGTCTCGATTTTCCGTCCCAAACACGAATGAGCGCGCGACGACCTACCCCACTGCAAGTCGCGACCGGGGGGAAAAAGTCCAAATTACGAATTATAGGAGAAAAAGCACGCAACGGGAACTTTCTGAATTTGATCTAGCTACAAAAAAGCATATCAGGAAATGGTAGATTTTGGAGCAGCTTGAGTTACTCTTTCATGCTGTTTGCACTGCTGAACACACGAATAGCGCGCTAACATCGGGCTAAACATGATTCATTCCTTGGTTCGTGAGAATATTTCCCTTCTCAAAGACTCCTTTCGGTATTACTGGTATGCATGAGGAGCATCCACTTTGAACTCAACTGTATTTGCATTTCCCCGGAACGTGGCCTCACACGTAATCATCACCGTGTACTCGATCGTTCCCAAATAAAGCTTTCTTAGGGCAGCGAGAGACTTTGTATTTGCTCATTATAACTCCTCCTCTGTGCAATAAGTGTAATTCCCTTTTATTCCGCTTGTATCGCATATGGAATATTTATGTGCCTCAACTTTAATGTGTCAGGCCCATTCTCGTTGGGATTTAAGTCATAATTTGGAACAAAGGCAGTCTTATCATTTTCTATTTGAAAGTCCTAAAAATTTCAAGAGAATACACGTGTTACTTTAATATTGGTGGGAATAAATGAGGTAAACATGTTAACTCGTTTCCGAGTGAAAACCAAAAGTAATGTCCAACTTATATCAGTATATCTTCCTCAATATCTGTGGTAAGGAATTCTTATTATCAGACACAGATGACCGCTTCATTAGCGTCACTAATTAGACTGGCGGCATAACTAAAATCCACCGAGTGAATCCACTGGGTTATAAATGGTGAATTGAAGACTAAATATGGAAGTTTTCTTCAAAATAAAGGAGCTTACTCGTTGAATAAGCATTCGTTGACAATAAGAGGCTATAGTACTGCGATGTGTAAGGCAAGGGGAAACCAACACATAACTACCCTGTGGATTCAAAAGTACTACACTCCTGGTGTGGAATCAAGGATGCATCTTTAGCGTTACCGCAGTCTTACGCTTACCCCTTAAGTAGCGCAGGGTTAAAAATAACCGTCTATAAAATTCGCTCCACTGATTGTGATAAGAAATTTTATGTTCTGTGCGAAAAATGAAGAATGGAGATCACGTTCTCTCTGACTTAAGTTAAAGGAAAAAATGACGATAACTCTAGCGCACGCCTTACGAAGATCCATGATCGAGGCCCAGTACCTACTCCTTTCGAACAAGATGTGATGGGAACCTATTGACTAATATTCTAATATTTAATAATTGACTGATATTCCGGGGGTAAAAAAGTCCCCCATTTGGTTTTCCGGGCGGGAACTAGCGGAGCGCATCAGTCAAATGTGATAAAAAAAACACTTAGTACAGGAACATGGAACGCACGATCTCTTAGGACCTGGGGAAGATTGGAGAACTTGAAGATGCAAATGCGGAGAATGGACCTCTGCGTATTAGCAATCAGCGAAATGGAGTGTTCCAAGAAAGGAAACTTACGGAGTGGGGGTTATGGGATTATACGCACCGGCTCCCTGAATTGTATCTCTGGAGTAGGTATAAAGCTGAGGAAGAGAGACAGCATGCGTGTAAAGAGCGTCCTGCAGTATATGTAAAGGATAGTTACGGTGAGAATAGGACCAATCCTACAGACATATGCTCTTACAGTGCAGGTGCACAAGACTATAGTATTGGACTACGAATATGAAGAAGTTTTTGATATCTATGATGCTATCATGGACATAATAAAACATGTAATAGGAGGATAATTCCTAATTATTTCGCGTTTTTGGAACACTATTGTCGGCAAATGTCAAGGTGGAAGTAAAATTAGGAAATACGGATAGGGAAATAGAAACGAAAGAGGAGAAAGACTGCTAGAGCTCTGCTCACAACACCTGATAGTCGCTGCACAAATACACTGTTCACAAACAAAAACCGAAGAAAGGCTTAGAATATGCCGAGAGACAGAAGAAGATTTCAAATTGAATTTATTTAAGTGAAGTGTAGATTTGGAAACAAGATGAAGGACTGTAAAATCTACCCGAGATCAGACATTGATGGTGAATACACTATAGTGATAATAAAATGTCACTTAAAATTCAGGATGGTGAAGACAACAATGAAGCATATGGAAAGTAGGACATATGGGATTCTTCCCGTTAGGAGGGATAGCACTTCTTCAGATTACGATTGCATTATAAACTCTGATAAGTAAATAGGTCACTCGCTCAATTTGACCCTAGAGGGCCAAATAATGTCGATTCCTACAGCAGCTTAAAATTTCAATTTTAATTTCGCACCAAAAACGCATTTCTCAGCCGACGCATTGTTGATGACGTGGTAATTATAAAATATCGATGTTACATGTGACATGCCAAAATGAGGAGGCGAAAAAAAAAGTATGAGCATGAGTTCTGTGTGACGACTTGTAAATTTCCGCCGCATTAAGCACCCAATTTTTTATATTAACAGATGGGAAGTTACTTGAATTGACGACAAAACACCATAGACCACCAAAGGCACCAAGTTTATCAGCCGTTATGTTTTTAGTCACGTTGAACAGCCTTCTCAAGAACGCTCCATTTTCCTCTTGCGATCGACATGCACTTCCACGTCACTATTGAGCCAGCCAATAGAAATAAGTTTCGCGAATTGGGCGGGGTCGCTGCTCCGTGCCGGATTAAAAGGCAGTATAACTACCGCATGACTCTGTAATTTAGAGGGTGTTTGTTTTATGTATTCCTCATTGTGTTAGAGTATTCAAATCACTAAAGGTGCAGCAATCACTAAAGATTAATCGTGGTGAAACAACATCGGGGAAATATACGGCCAAGCCAAGAGAATTGTAGGATTTTTTAAAAGGGTACTAGATAAATGTGACGAGAAGAGAAAAGAGCGATTACTTTTCACTAGTTAGGTCCCACCTTCAATATGCAGCCAGTATACGGAATTAGAACGAATTACGTTTGGTGAGAGAAAGAGACTGTGTGCAGCATAAAGCAGCTAGGTTCGTTATAAGATGTTACGATAGTTAGAGTAGTGTATCAAAATTAATAAAGAATTAGTTTGGGAATAATTATCAGATCGCAGGTTGAAGTACAGATTAAATCTATTGCAGATACTTAATACGGATTGGTTTACTCAAGATGTTAGACATATTAAAAACCCCTACGTATTATTCTATATTTGACCAGATACATAATATCGGACAGACACATTGTCGTACCGATAGATTCAAAATTGATGTCATTTTTCCATTGTACTATAAGAAAACATAATAGGCAGCATAGCAAAGGCATAGGTAGGTGAAATATCGTTAGAGTAGTATGCAGTGCATGATGCATGTATTAAGATAACTAACCCAAACATAATAGGTAAATACAGATATACTATGTATATTTATATAAATACCATTATCACCTATAATTCCTTTATTACAATGTATATAATAGCCATCTAGTTGTATGTGACCCTATTATCTAACATGTTTCCATGTAGTAGCCTAGTTGATAGTCAATAGTGCATATTTGGTGATCATCATCCCCTGCCACACACCCTTGCGGTGGTTTGCAGGATGTTGCGTAAATGCGTAGACTTAGAAATACCACACATAAACATTAGTTATATATCCTATTGAAGAAGAATCCACATTGGCTGGGCTTTCAGAAGACAGTGGAATACCTCTTCATAGACGCAATGGGTCTTCGGAATAAGAGTCCAATACTCTAGCCACCACACCAATTATCAGGTAAGGCCATCAAAAATATTTTGATGAGAGATATGAATAGAGAATGAAGAGAATATGAGAAAAGAAAGATATAATTCTCAAGAATATGAGAAAACTCAATCGGCCAAATGATGGCTCAACGAATAAAAACGTCGAGGGAGAAATGAATGGGAAGAATGCAAGACATAGGCTTTGCTTGAAAAATATAACGTAAGTTCTTAAGGGGATAAATGAGAAGGATGATAACCATGTAGAGATTGGAAGATAAGATAGTCAAATGGAAACCTGCATAAAATAATCTATGAATTGTTGGCTTGTAATCATTAAAAGATTAGAAACAATAGTCCATATCTATTAAATAACAGAAAGAATTTTGTGGTGAATACCAAACTTAATGAATGTTTAACTTCGAAAATACTGAATAGTACTATATCCCCTTTAAGTTCTTCATGAACGTTATGGCGTTTTAAGCTCAGGTATTCGACAGGTAAACAACCGAATACCACCGACTATTTTGGAGTGAATGACAAAATGCATGGTTATATTGAGGTATTTATAATAGCATCGATAGTGGGAAAATCGTGTAACTTGAGGAATTTAAAAGAATGTATTTCAGAAACCAAACGGTATCCAGCAGCTATTACAGTGCTAACAGATTTCCAAAAGCAGTATTTGACCCATAAATTCATTTTCTTTAACTGAACGGAAGTCATAATTACTTCAGTGCCACAAAACAGAAGAAAATATTTAATATTAACCCATCGAAATACGTTAGACATGTACACCCCGGTAGAATTCAGATAAATATGCAAGCCCGTTGAACAATAGAGAAACGAGGGCAGTTACTTTCCATGCATGACATTCTTATTTCACGAACTCTACCAATACGTCCAGAATAAAATAATCTTACAAACTTGAGCCAAGCATAATACATACTTGAAGATTCATGCTGAGTATGAGGGAGAAACGCCCACCCTCCTGGACGGTGTTTCACCTCAATTACATTTTCCAGGCATTCTGCTTTAGCTCGAGATTTCTAAGACGTCCAATTTCACAGTGAGAACAAAAGCTTATTTCTCAGTAGAGCTACAGAAAACCTTTTGAGTCGGGAGTTTTAGCACTAATTCCTTCCAAACAGCAATGTTCATCGCTAATGTCATTGTTTCTGTGCACGTCCGTCAACACAATCATTTTATTTAGGAATACGTAACTCTTTATGTATGGTATCATGGAATCCTTTGTTCTCGATGAGAATCTAAATGCATTTTATCTCCTCTACAAGGAAAGGCTACTCTTTCAAATCTTAATCCGGAAGCACATCAATACATTGCAATGCAATCCTTAATGGGGGCGTTTACTCGGAACCGAAATCGCAATTTGGTACACGAAATCGTTAGATGGAAACGAAAAAGAATTTTAGTGAAAACATTAATCTTCTAACTAGAACCATTCACTCATAAATCAAAAATTAAAATAAGCAAAAGGTGACGCCCACCGAAAATGCTGCTGTGTTAACATTGACGTCATTTTCCTCCCATCCTTGACTGCTTTTAGGGGAGAGGAAGAGAGTTGAGGGGGATTCTCGAAGGTCTGCTCGCACAGATGCTGTCGCAATCATTCCCATTGGCCGAGTCAGTTGTGCCCCCCCATTGCGATAAGGCAAAGTAGTTTCGCGGGCTCAGTTCTGATTCGACGAAGTCGATATACGTCAGAGGTTGCACCACGCCCACATTTCCGAAAGGGTTAAAAACATCAGTTTTTCGCCGCTTATAACTCGGGAAATAATTGTCGGATCAAAAAACCTTTTATTTTACAAACTATCAGATTCGGCAATAAAAAAATATGGTAAACGACCCCATTCATCCATATCCTTAATTCAGAATGCGGAACTGTGGCCTTGGGGTTGCTAATCTGGTGTGTTTATGACCTGATTACTGCAGCTGACTTTTTTTAAATACCAAATATGCCCTAAACATTGAGGGCTTGTTTGGTTGGTACTGATAATTTGTCATCATAACACTATTTTTATTGAGAGTTTCATAAAAACGAGTTTCTACTGTATCCATAATTGTCACTGTGAGTGCATATTTTTCAGTGGATAATTGGGTTACAATGGATATGTCTGATTATCTGACCTATTCATTGTTTTTAGTACCTATTTGATGTTATTTGGCTGTATTGCTATTATAGAAAATATTTTTGGTGGGTGTATAAATGAACTGCCATTGTCACTTCATCAGTCTCACTTTCCTAAATTTCAAATTCCATTTACGAAGGATTTTGTGTTGTAATTACCAAGCCTTTGTGGTTTGGAAATCATATCAAAGTTTTCATTTCCATGGAGGAGAGTAGGAGAAGTTTAGTGAGTGATAATTCTTTTATTTTTAAACTGTAGATACTAAAAGACTTGCTGAGATAAAGAGTTAACTTGCTGGCAAGAAATCTCTTTAATCTCTAGCTATCAGCCTCTTCATTCTCTCTTTTCCTCTCTCTCTCTACTCTTCCCTTTGCCCCACACGCAATTTTCCCATCATTTACTAAGAGGAAAAAAATAGCTATCCACGTATTACTGACTAAATTTTTGGACTGGATTTTAAGATCTAAAACAGTACGTACCTTATATTAGTTATAAATATAGAATCTGTATACAAGAGAAAATGATGGAAATAAGTAAAAATACTCCCCATTCCAATACTATGCGGAGAGCTACAGTGTACCATGTATACGGGCAATAAAGGCCAAATTTTACACATCCTCTTTTTGATTTTGCCAACCATGAATTTTCTATGCGACTTTAATTGATTAATTTCTAGCATGAAAGCTCAGGAAAAAAGCCATGTGTTGGGAAGCAACTAAAGTGCATAAGGAAATGCGTCCTGAAATACATTTGGGAAATCATTCAGCACACATGAGTAAAACGCTCCTGCACTACATTCGCGTGAGAGAAGATGCACTTTTATTAGAATGCATTTTAAAAACTCCAGAACATGATTAATACGTGTAATGGACGTTTTTCAAGCTTAGTTGGCTCAGCCCCTGGGAAACCTAATGACAGGCAAATGCCTTTTGAGATTCCCGGGGTATATGGACCAACAGAATAGTTCGGCTGCAAAAAAATGAAATAAAAACACCAAAGCATCTATTTAAAATTTAAAATGGCACTTTTACTGGATTAAAAACGGCTTTGGTGCTGATACTGGAATATGGGCTCACGGAACGAGGTAACGACAGAAAAATAATGACACGCAGAGCGAAATTCCAACATCAAAGAAATATTCGCAAAAAGTGGTCCTGATAAGGGCTTTTCCAGGTTTCTCGCACTCATCTTGAAAAGAAACGATTTAAAAAATACAGAAATCTCACCGAATATTTCCTTTTCATGTTATCTTCCATTTAGAATTCGTTTGATTAATTCGCAGGGGAAAAAATGGGGAATTATTTAACATTGAATAAAAACCATACAATTCAATTCTGTATGCATGGATTTAATAAACCTCTTGCTCTAAATCTTTTCTAATTTTTAAATATACAGCACATCGATGCGGTATCAAATTAATATTGACGATAAAAAATATTTACCCGTCAATGACAAGGGACTGTATACAATTCTCCCCTTGTCCATCGATTTCCCATTCATTTAGTAACCTAAACAGGGATTTTATTTTTCCTTTTTTCAAATTTATTTCGTTGTATTCAATGCCTTTTTAACATATATATAAAGGCCGCTGTTCAGCAACAATTTAGCCATACTCGAATATTTGCATAATACGTGAATTTAAGTTCACAATGAGGTGAACGAATTCACGGGCTAATTGTGCGTGAAAAGCAATTACTTAATTACATTCCAGTATCGGAACAATTACGGGTGTTCTACTACTCAAAACCCACACGTTAAATATAAATTACATGGCACTACGATAGCACTGGCTGCGGGTTTGAACTCCCATTGGGAAAAATGATATATTTTTATAGGACTAACTGTAAGTTTAAGCTTGACGGCGCAATGCAACTTAAGCAGTTGGATAAACAAATGCCGTATTCTTTATGCCACTACACTGCTTGATTTTCAACCAGCACACAGAACACCATTTCTAAAATTACATAATTCCGGTAATGATGTCGGTATGAGATACTAATTTAATCATTTCTATTAATTGATTAATTTCTGCTAGTTGAATTCTTTTTAATAATTGAATTATTTTTTAATTGAATTTATTGAATCTTTACTTCGCAACGATATAAATTAAGGTACCTCTAGTTAATTTTAGGGCTATCCTTAGAAACTCAACTACAGTCTCACTTCTGCTGCTTGCATCATAAAATATCGAAAATCGAAAACTAAACAAGTTCTCCCTAAAAAATTAGAATTACTTCTCAGCGTGGCGCATAGAATAATCTGTATACAGCTTCGAATCATAATGCGGAGAATCTTGATGCTTTTTAAAACTCGTAATAGTGGTTAAATGAAGTATGCAGCCAAAGTGAGACTAAATTCGAGGTTCTGAATATGGCCATAAGTCTCTTCATAAGTAAACCCAAGGCATAAGGACATTGAGGAAGTAGTGTGAAACGTCCCACTTTTTGCAATATGAGTTCGAAACAGCATTTCTCGCAATGGTTAGTTGAAATACGGCCAACGGGCATAAGTTATGGTTATGTACTCCAGCTTGTTGGTTACGTCTAGATCGAGAGCATAAGCAAGCGACTTTGGTCGGAAAAACTAACGAGCAGGCCCAGAAGATTCGAACCCAGTCCCTCATCCCGAGAAGACACGGGGGCACACTTGGATACCGTATGAGGAGCACATCGAGTTCAGTGCTCCGTCCTTCGGATGGGAAGTGGAGCCGTGTGCCCCTTGGCGCCTTTCGTTATTAGAAAACTAATGCTGACACCGGGTATTACTTTCCCCTTCCTATGTTCCTTGAAAAAATTGCCTCCATGAAAAAAGATGCGTCTAATGGAAAAATATCCACCGAATCTAGGAATTCAAATCCGCCGTCTCTGGATGGGACGTCATTATCCTAGCAACCAGACCAACCCGAATGTCTTTCTCACTAAGCATTTCTATGCATAAATTCTTGACTTATTTACCACCAATTTCATACTAAAATGTGTTCACAGATATGATCTAAAGTTAAAAAAAGCGTGCTCTTGATTACCAATAAATCATCCTAACCGTAAGTTATTTGATTTTAAAAAATCCTCACGAGGGAGGCCACGAGTAGCGAGAATAATGATTTGAAATGCCATGAGGAATGACCAACGATTACCTGAATAATAAGAATTTTCAGTGTAATATCTATTTCTAAAGAATTTACGAAAACAGCACCTCGAACTATGATCTTCTCCCCCTGCCACACACCTTCGCGGTGGCTTGCAGGGTATCGTGTAGATAAAAAAAACTATTGGTAAGGGTCACGGGTGGCAAATTAGATTTACGAGATCTAAAAAAATTGGTCTTTTATCGCCTTCCCTCGGTCTTGGTATCAGCATTTAAATAACAAATAAGCAATGCATTGTGATCATCAGCATGGGTAAATCTGTCCTGAGGTAGTGACTTTCCCCTGCCGCTAGGAATATGCCAAATGTATTCACTAATTGGCATTTGAGTACCCGAATGTATACATACATGGGTGCCTGACGAATGCATCGACTGAATTCATGAGCGATTACTTGATCCTGGGCGAATACTTGAACACCTGGTTGAATATGGCGAATTCAAGCACCCGAGTGAATAAGCAGTACAGTACCCGGATGCCTCGAGACATACATGAGCATTTGGATGAATGCCTTTGTTTTCATTCGACCGCTAGTATAGCACAACTCTCTCACTGCCATCAGTTGCTTGAGTATTCGGGCAAAATGACCTCAGCCGTCGACGCACCCTTTCAACTACAACTACTACTACTTGAGTATTCGGAATCATGAAGGAGCCAGATGAATGTCATGGTTTTATACTATAGATACTCGAAGTCATCTACGGACTCATTCAGGTTCTCTTAATTTGTACGCATTCAAATAGCCTTTTTAATGGTTGTTCCAAGTATGTTTCCACACTAATAGGCGCTTCAGACCAGGAGGAAAGGTATAAGGATAGTAATGGAAGGGAATGGGGGACCTCTTTCTCTCTGCTCATAATTCTCAAATAGCCTATTTGGGCATCCAGTTATTCACGTATTCGCCAAACGTAATAAATTCATCTTGAAAATAAAAAAGTTTCACATGAAATGAAGCCTCAAAATTCAGATCATTAGCATATACGAGACTACTGCAGCACAATTACCATGCAAATAATTGTTGCACATGCGAAAACGAACTCCAGCCATTTTCATGTCATTTTACACGCCTACCCTTTTCCTATTCATCCAAGACATCTCAAACATACCTCATCTCTTCACGCTATCCCGAAACTACATACCTCCCCCCCACATCGGTCATTCGTCCACTTTAACTTCTGCAGAGTTGTATCCCAAAAATAATGTTCTACTTCCATGTCACAGGTTTGTCTAGGCATTCCTCCGTACCTCTTACATTCTCTTCTATTTAATTAATTATATTATTGCATTACCTTCTGTTAAATTATTAATCCTCTAAGAAGTCTCCATTTTTTCGGTATACCATCATGTCGAAAGGACATGGTTTCTGAATCGAATTCTGAACAATGATTTCGGAATGTTTTCACCAAAGTCGTATTAAAATTCAAATCAGGGGTATTTAATTTTACAACAGCAAATATATGCCGATCATCTTTGCGCTTTAAAATGACGCACAAATCAATTACTTTAGCTTTAAACATGTTACCTATGAGATCCGGATAGATATGCATGGAACAAATGTGTACATAACGTCATTTTTTGCCATGTTATAAATAGATTCGTGCCCTTTAATTCGTCATACTTAGCACCTACGTAAATATTATTCATTCGCGATTCAAAATAAATTACTTAATAGTTATACACATAACCTCTTCGGTCCCTCCCTCGAGGTATTAGAGTCCCTCGATCAGAAGGTGCCTCATACATCCCTCAGTGGGTAGCTTTTTCCAGGAGAATATTGCACTGATGATGTACCCATCAGGGAACGTACCTGAATTTGGTTTTTCCGCCTTGCTGGCACCAATATAATACACCAGTATCTAAAATTAAGCTTTCGTTTTCCAGAAATCAATATGGCGGCCACAAATAAAGTGAACTATATTTCTTCTATTTATCTCTTTCCCATGTTGCATTTTTTCTGTTCAAGTTCAGGATATTAATACTTAAGGTGGTACTTCATTATTATTCATGCGATCACCAAATGTTTACTATCTCTCAGTTAAAAACTGCACGCATATGAGGATTATAAGTATTTTAACACAAATAATAACATTAAACATTTTTCTCAACGCATAATTTCAGTAGTCCCATATGTGCTCAAAAAAGGTGAGAAATAATTTTCGTAGGCCAGGTACTTTTTCAGGAACGAAGAGGATATAAATGAATACAAATGTGATTTGCACATATTTTTGCTGCTCAAAAAATTATAACTCCAATTTTAGTAATGTTGTGCATGAAGTACGCGAAGTAGAATTTCAATAAGCTGGCCGTGTGTTATTACTTTCACGATAATACATATAACAGTTATTACAAACAATATATAGTTTATGAACCTCATTCACCGAGAAAATATCCGTATAATACGTCCAAGAGGAAATAAATATGTTGAAAGCGATTTTTGAGAGAAAAAACTGAGGTTTACTCCATACAAAATCAAACCAACAATTCAGACTCATCTATTTCAGCACGCAGTAGGAACTTGTAAACATATTTATTTTTCTATCAAACTAAATGTGGTCGACAGGTTCTCAAAATGCGTTCAATGGGGTCTAACTGCATCTAGAACACCTCTGGAAGCAGGAAAGGGTCACATTAAAAAGAAAAGCAATTAAAGTATCTTCAAAATAACAAAGACACCAAATGGATAAGGACTCATTATTTTGGAAGGTGAACGGATATGGTAACATACGAGTATAAATACCAATTGAGTCCATAATCCACATCCAACAGCTCCGTTTGAACTTCAGGGCTCAAAAACCTTCCACATTTTTTAATTTCTGAGATAAGCAGAGAAATTATCATTGAGTAAAAACTTATACCAGAGGTTCTTGAATTTTAGGTCTAAAAATAGTTTTCCAACGACATCTTTTCGCGAGGATAAATCTCGCAAAATAATCAAGAGATAACATCAGCAGTAGTTTACAGCATACAGCTACAGAAGAAGTACTTGTATTTGTTTGCTATTTTTTAAAATGAAAGAATCAACAGGGAATTTTAAAACTGAGCAGAAATGTTCATACCGAGAGGGTTAAAAATATAATTCAACATCTCGGTGCGCAAAGCGATTCAATTAATGAAAATCTTACCCAAAAAATATCTCATGGTATATAAGCAGTATATATCATGCTTTGTAATCACTTGAAGAGAGCATAGCTAACTTGAGAAATCCCATTTGTTTCCAGCGACGCAATTGAAGATAAACATACCACGGAATGCTTACGCGGTTTGTGTTAGAACAGAATTATAATTCATTTCCAAGAATAAAAACTGCACTTCGTCAACAGATTGGTAAAATTTTATCTCTTCCCATACTCGCTCAATAAAAAAGTAAGTAATCATTTATACATCTTTGCGCCCAATATGTTCCCCTTTGAAAGACCCACGTCGTAAAGTGGGGGGGGGTCCCATTGTTGAAAGGAGAACCAAAATCTACTCGAGATGATAATTTAATGAACTCAGATTCCGACCACCAGATCCCTTTTTTCGATGCCGTTCTTATCATTCGTTTCCCTTTCCTTCTCCTTCACATTGTTACCCTTTAACCGCCGTTCCTTTATTTAGCTCCTCCTTATGCTTCCTCCGTCGATAGAATGACGGAGAGTTAGCCGTCGGTGGGGCAGCGAAGTCAAGGCGAGGTCGCCCTTTCCTGGCAAAGAAGGGGGTGTCGGAGAGCATGCTGGGAGGAACATAAGAGGGAGGGAACATGGTATGAGGGCACGGTTGAAGAGGAAGGGTACGGAGTAGAAATGCGACCCTTTTTCTCCTTCGGGGCAATTGGGATGAATTTTTGAATCCGTTCCCCGGAAGCGGGGTTGAGGTCGCCAGCGTCGCCCACGCCGACGTAAGCGGGAAGGGCAGTGGGGGAGGGAGCCCTTACGAAGAACGTGACCCCGTAAACTGGACAACGCCTGACCCCTTCCCTCGCCCCCAGAGCTTTCGTTGTCTCGTCCGCTGCCCGTGAAATTAATCCACTCAGCGCCCTCTCCCAACTCGACCTCCCCCTCTCCCTCTCCACCTCTCAACCTTTCTCATATCATCGTCTTTCCTTCATTCTTCTTCCCGCCAACGTTCCGGGCAGCGTCCACTTAATTCTCTATTCTCTCCTAGTTTCCCTTGTCTCAAAATTTCATTGGCAACCCAAAAACCGTAGATAAAACCTTTAACTCCGTTAAATTTTGTGTTCCATCAGCTCTCCTAGCGAATTCCGATCATAGATTAGGTGACTCGAGAGCCGGATCCGAATGTCAGGTCAATAAAATATCTTAAATGAAGTGATACAATTTCCAAGTGGTTTGGGAAGGCAGGCTAAATATATAACTTTACAGTTTAAATTAGAGCATAAGGAACAATCTACGATACCTGAGAAGCATTTTGGACTCAACTGCCTTTAAATTAAGGACACATGGATAAGAGTTGAGCAAGAAATATGAGCGTTTGAAATAAATATAAAATTCTTTCAAAAAATTCAGAATGAGTGTGGAGAAATGATCGGTTTTACCTTATATGCCGTACAAATCTAAATATATGATATTAAATTCTTGGAGAAGTAACTTCTCATTAGACATAATAGCATCAAAGATTTAAAAATCATCACAGTCGAATCTGTAAATGCTTTCATTTTTAACCACTGCGATAACTATGCATATATGAGGTAAATGAAATTACGAATTATTTAGAGAATATACGGGGAAAATGATGAAGAGGAGAAAGAGTGATGCTCCGTTTCACTGTGTAGGCCTTACCAATAATATGCTCTGAGTAAAAATTGATCAATATGTAGCAAGGTGTAGCAATATCTAGCCTCGGAATGGGATATTTTGTAAGGAAGAATTGATCTCAAATAAGTGTTTACATGTTCAAGAGTATTTCCTACTGCTATAAGAGTAGGGCACGTGCATGAGTCCTGTTCAATTTTACTCTTTCAGTACACGCCAAAAATAATTATTTAAAATGTCAACAAATTATCCTCCAAGACCGTTTAGACAGAAAAAATTCCGATCAAAAAAACTGCGTATTTTACGATTTCCTAACACATGCCACAATTTTCTGTAAACGAGAACTTTGACGTCAATGTTTGGTATTTACCCAGTGAATACGGAAGGAAACGCATTTGAAAAGATGAAATAGTACATTTTCCTCCGCGCCAAGATGTACTAATACAGAATTTAGAATCCCGGAAAATACGTATGTTTGTCAATTCACCTCAAGAGAGATTCTGAAAAGAGGAATGTGGAACAATAGCGAAGCATATCGTTTGCCTAAGATTTTCGAGGGACTGCCAGAAGTTTAAATGTTAACGTAGAGAGAAGCGCTAATTCTGAAAATAAAAAAAACATCCGCAAACTACACGACTGGAATATTTTCATCTAAATAGAAATCTCACAAACGGATCCTATGAGGGAGAGAATCACTGCCAGGTCGTAACTTTGTGTACAGACTGAAATTCTACACTTTATACACTTTCAGGCGTATTCTTTATCAAACAAATTCATATATATCCAACCGATCTCAGAATACTACGGAAGGCCGGTTCATGTAGATATTATTGAAGATGTGAGAGATGCTTTCAATGTAAATTATTCTGTGCGCAGTGATAGCGAGCGATCAGAGTATGGGAGAATAATTTACGATAGTTAGTTTAGATTTTAGCACGTCTATATGCCACTCTAAATGTAAAATACCTACGTACAATTGTTTTTGGCATTTCATCACCTGTTTGGATCGTAACTATAAATAATGGCATTGGCTCTGCGCACTGTAAATTCCGCATGATGACAGTATTGATATAAGGCGCAGAATTTGAAGAGGAACTGCATATTTCCTTGATTCAACAAGAGACAATGAATGCAAAAATGTAGTCATTAACTACAGGATCGCGAAAACCGTGCATTGCTGTCGTGGAGTCTCTCTCTATCTGCCTTACACCATCGCAGTGGCTGGCAGGGGATGTGTGCCAGTGGACATAACAAGTATAGCAGGAACGGCTGCAAAACAAGGTCTTTGATAATATCATATGAATGTAGACACTAAATATTTCATTTTCATATAATATTTCATTTATTATTTTGGAAAGCACAAAAGTGATAGCAAGGGCATAGAAATACATACTTATAAGTGGCGTCAGCTATTCTTGGGGAATCAAGAAAATTATAGACGAAAATTGACAGACGGAACCAAATTCGCCTTCCAACTCTTGCTTCATGCAAAGATATCATAGTTGTCACGCAATATAGTCTACAATAAATTATTTGGTGTATGCCAGTAGCTTGGACAGTAGTTACCACTTTCACTAGCACAAGTTGAGGCGCAAATATAGATGGTATATTGTTTGGTTTCATTACTATCATGTAATCGAAAACCAAGACGATTTTCAAGTGTCAGCGGGAACAGGAAAAAAACCGATCATTCAATTGAAAAAAAAATCTTTTTCATCGCAAGTATGGCTACTGTAATTCATCCATATTCAGGGTAGGCCGTAATACTGGGTCCTACATACCGCCGCATGGCAACGCTCTGCAACATACCCATGGGCGTGAGATGCATGCGTAATGTTCGAATGCTTTCAAGCGGGTGCGCCCGTTGACTTTCTTATGTTGCTGCCGGCCGGCATCGCCGATGCCGCGAAGGTGGAAGTATCTGCCGTGCTCGTGCGAGAGTAAGGTCCCTGCGGTATCAGCCAGGGAAGATGGAGAGAGCACGTGTGGAATTCGCTAGGTCGAGAGGCAAGGTCTCTTATTGTACGCCATTTTTACTCCCAAGTTCCGTCTGCGAAGGCCGACACCTATCGTTCGAGTTGGGTTCGAATAGTAGAAGTGGATATTGATTTGATGTTTCAACGTCTAATATTATTATGCGCTATAAGATTCGTCCGTAAACTACATATCTCTAAAGTCCGCTTCACACGATAATCTTTTATCTGTGGTAAATTGCAAATTTTGTCTTCTCGATATAATATTATTCACCATTTTGTGTGCCATTTTTATTGCTATTTGAAGAACAATTTCTTTTGTAAAATTTCTTGTACAAACGCTTGTTTGAGGAAATTGTACCGTGTAAAGCTGCAAATTGTGTGAACGCTTGTGCGAATGTCGGATTGACTGTACGGAAAAAAGAACCTGTTCTAATTCCATTCAGACAAACATACAATTTCTCTCAGTTTAAACAAGCGTTTATACAAGAAATAGTACAAAAAAATGTATCGTGTACAGCGGCTTTAAAGGGGGAAGAGGGGATAAACATCAGAACTTTCTTCAGTTCAGCTTCCATCGCTTACCGTAACTTCTGTTAGTTCGGAAAAGAGGCTCGTGATAAATTCGTTTGTTCTTCAAATATCAATAAAAATAACACACAAAATGGTGAATAAATAAACAATACTATAGAAAAATAAATATGCTATTAACCATTAATATTATATCAAAAAGAAGACAAAATTTGAAATTTAACACAGATTAAAGAACTTTATTCCGATCCGGGTTCCGTTGCCACTGCAACATCATCAGGTGACTTGAATAATATTATCATTAGGATTGAATTACGTAAAAGACGGTATTCACTGGCAGTATTGAATAATTTAGAGAGGGGTCTTAGAGAATTCTACACGGGCTAAATGGAGTGATGGAAGAAAAATTGTAAAACCAGAGTAAGGTAATGTGTATATGATGGTTACGCATCCCATTGACGAATTGAATGATTTTAAAATAACATACCAGAGCGGAAAATCGAAAATAAATCCCAGGAGGACAAAACAAGAGTAGTGTTGGTAAGTGGACCCACAAGGAAATAGAAGAGCTGAAGGAGAATGGAACGCTGCAGTCATTAATTTTAAGATGGAGCTTGTTTTGCAGATAAACAAGGGGTAGAGGATCCTGTGGTCGTGGAAAGTATAAAAGCACCGAAAGCAAGCAGAAAACATGAAGTCTCTTTGCAATGGATTTTGGCTTTCCAATTTCAGATTATTCCCCAGAAATGTTCTGAGCTAATTAGTTTCATATTCTAAATGTGAAGAGCATTCATACCTGACGGGTCTGTACCCGATTTCTTTGAGTTTCCAGGCCTACGTTTCCAAATTAGCTTTAAGCATCCGACTGCATTTGATTCCAGCTGGTATAAACATTATCATAATGCTTATTAATTATTCCTTTCTACCAATTCTGCCGTTCCCATACTCATCCCCCTCTAACGGCTACGAAGATGTTCGTGTCATCCAGTCATCTTGCGTCAATCAAAGTTCTCTCAGATCTAATGGCCTAAAGAGATAATGTATTCCCTGCCCTCACCCTGTTCTTGGCGAGAGGAGGCTTCAGTTTCCCCCTCCCAATTTTTTTATTTTTTCAGGATCCGCACGCAGTTGCTCGATGAGAGCATGCTTTCATCACAGATAAACTTTGTACTTTTATTTGCAGCTCGTTAGCAGTACATATTTAAAATGAAAAATAAAGTAAAATAATTTTATAATGCTTTCACCTAGAATTTTGTCCGTCTAAAATTCTGCAGTTATACATACTTTTCAACGACGCTTTACGCGCGAAGCCTGCAAAAAAGAAACATTTTGCTTCGTACATGCAGAAAACATAACTAAATATCACTCTGGAAAACGATCAACTCAGGAAAGCATCCAAGAAATTACTTCATGGTTATACACTTCATAACTTTTAATGGCATGATTTTTATGCTTTCTTTCATTTTATTCCACCTAACGTAACTTAACAATTAATTCTATTATATCGTTATTATTCATAGTTCTAACATGTTACTTAAATTACAAGTATTAGAGGAGCATTAGTGAACCCGAACATGGTTTCACAAAATGAGCTTTGATAGTGCTTATACGAGTAATGGACTTTAAATAATCATACTTTAGAACACCCATTGCAAGAAATATAATGATGGGAATCATTGGCGCTGGCAGAAAAATTGTTAGGGGGGTGCATTCAGTGCCGTCCCCGGGCCACTAGGTTGCCAGGTGTGGCAATTTGTCACCGATTCGATCATTCTCACTTGATGCCGCTTTGGTTTCTGGTTTAGTGATTAAATGGTCATTATCGTTTTTCACTGGTTACTTTTTGGTTGCTTGTGGTTTTTACATTGCTTCAACGGTAGTTTTTTAGTTGTTCTTATTTGTAATTTATTCTTTTTTAACCACCCTTCCTATTTTATGTTACAAAAATATTAAATACAATCATTCCCAAAATATTCCATGAGCCAAGGGGTGCAAGCCAACCCCTTTGCACCACCGTCCCGGCGCTCATGATGGGAATGAAAAATACCTTAGTGTATTTCTTCATAGCCACTCCTTAATCTCCCACTTCTCGTATCTCTTGGCCCTCTTTTCCTACGCCCGGAGCCGTCTAGCTCGTAGATTTGAATATTCATTTGCGGTACGAACGTGAAACTATGATAAAGGTACGTAAAACTAAAATACGAAAACACATCGTCCACATGCAAAAAAACAACCAACGTACTCTTTAGCATGTCTCGCGATATTGCGCATCGCATGATATTGCATATTACGCACGTGCGAGCATATCGCCGCAGATATATCCTAGTGTCGTGCGGTCGAGAGGGTAGATTAACCCCCGTTCAGTGCATCCACTCCTTCATCTTTTTGTCCTCCTTCCGACTGAACCGCCCACGTGTCCCTCGTGGAAGCATTCCAAGAATCCTCTCTCCCCATGAGGCTTCGGAGAAAATATTATTTTTATTCACGACTGCTCGGAATGTTGCTTTTCATCTTCTTTCCGAAAAAGGGCGCTGTTTTTGCGTGGGCATTGGAAGAGGGCGGAATAGTAGGTTAGAGGAATTAGAAGAATCAAGAGGATGGTGGAAAGCTACACTGATCAGTTGCACCACTGTCACGAGGTTTCATGACCACAGAAATAACAGGAGCCCAGGCTCCCATAGCAGTATTGGTTTCTCTAGCGTGCACATACAACATTTCATGGAAGAGAAATTAGCCATAACTCCCTTGCTAGAACTCATTTGGAATACGTTACCGGCATATGGAATCCTTACTAGATAGGCTTAAGTAACGAACTTGAGCAGGTACATGGAAGATCGGCAATACTTGTAACGTGACAGTATGATAATTATATTAGCGTTACCAGTCTATTATAATAACTTATTGGGAATCATTTTCAGGACGTAGCTTGAAATGTAGAATTAATCTCTTAAGTGAGTTCCAAAACAATATTTTTACAGATGACGTTAGTAAAATTTTGCGAACTCCATCTTACAATGGTAGTCAATATATGAACATAAAATGGACTGGAACAAAAACGAGAAATTAGAGAAATCGATAGCCAAACCGACAAGTTTAAAATATCTTTTTTCCTTCGGAATATTAGGGATCTAAATATTTGTGAATATTTTTTAATAATATAACACAAGTGTATGAACATATGATGAGCCTAGGTGTGATATCAAGACTTTGTTTTAGAAGTTGTTTTAAATGCATGCTTCATATGCTCTTTTCGTTTTTTTTAATGGACATAGTTCGACTAAAATATAGCTACTAATCCTATTCAAGTATTGATCCGTCCTTCGTGACGGACAGGGCTAGGGGTAAACCAACACAAGGACCAGAGCCCTGGTCATTCGACCTTGGGTACCCTCCCACGGTAATTGCGCCGATCCGCAGTTGCACAAAGGTAGCGCGTCTATCACCTTGCCGGAATCATATTTAAGGCAAGACGGGAGTATGTCACCCTCACCCTCAGGTATGACAACTGATATCATCTTGCCGCCTTTCACCAGTGAAGATAAAGGCCATAAAGTTCAGAAAATGAAATTTTAGCAAAAGCTGAAATATATTTGCCACTTCTGGATCTAGAGCCAAAACTACTCCTGGGTAACTCCGGCTCAAGATAAGAAGGACCTGACCTCCCAACTAGCAACGATATAATAATATTTTATGCAAGACACAAATTATATGAAAATGGTGTATGGTAATAATGAGAGATATGCATGCACCGAGAAAAATCCTGGAGATTGTGGTGGAAATTATTCTGAAAAGGAAATATAAATATCACAAAAAGACGTACCTACCTACTTTGAAGAAATGTACGAATGCAATGGGGGAAAAAGAAATACATCTTTCTAAATGACTCATTTCCAGAGCTTTTAGACTTATACCAGACGACCCTACAAAAGAAAGTAAATAATCACTATACAGGAGTATAGTGATCATTTACTTTCTTATAGGGATGGGTCGGTTCGGTTCTTCGGTTCTCGGTTCCACCGGTTCTTGAGCTTAGAACCGTAACCGGAACCGAGGCCAAAAATAATCGGTACCGAAATAATTGGCGCGAAAACCAGTTTGAAACCTACTCACACTCCGAAAGTGGAGGCTTCACATTAAAACCTGGTGAAATAGTGTACTTAGATGCTTCAAAGTCGCGAATTATTCTAATTCAGTCTCTGAAAATGATTATTGATTACCTTATCTTACCATTGAGCAATGCAAAGTAAGTGGTAAATTAAGAACCGGAACCGAGAATCGGAACCGAAGTTAAGAACCGAACCGGAACCGGAACCGAAAAAAAGTGGAACCGACCCATCCCTACTTTCTTATTATTTTTATTATATAGATTATTACACAAGCAGCTAAATAATGAGGTAATCTATTGTAGGGATGAGGATAAACAGAGGAAACATGGCATTTTTTCATATTTACCGAAGATTACTACGCTCCTTTGGACTACGCCAAACTAAATGCGCTAATGCAAGATAAATTAGTGCACATAGATTATGATTGGCTTTTTACCTTAGTCAACGCACATCCGTAGATGTAGTGTGGTATGGAATAATCTTCTAAATGTAAACAGAAACGTATTTAGGAATTACTTGGTCGCGTTGAAAATGCTCAGAAAGAAGTAAGGTTTTGCCATTCTTTTCCCCGGAACTTTACGACAATAATTCACCATTAATCTCATTAATAAACCCACAAAAGTCTCATTAGTAAACAGAGGGTCTAAGGCAGGTGAAAACCATGAACTTTGCTTTTCGAGGATGTAAATTTCTTCGAGGCCATAATTAAACCATATAATTAACTAAGGCCTGAGACAAAATGAGTTTCACAAACTAGATTTATGTGAGGTAGTGGATAATAAGGTAAACTTTCTGCGTCAAGAAAATTACGAATATGTGTGATGTATTCAATATTTTGGTCTCAAATGCGGAAATTAATAAAAGTAATCTCTACATCATGAAGTTAAATAAACTCAAGAAGGCTACACTAAGAAATTCTAGATTGTTAAAAGTTCAACTTTCGGTGCATAAGATTAGTATTCAATTTTTTCCTGCCCCACATTAATTCATTTCAGTGTTGATAAATATTTTTAGAGGAATTCCATGAAAATATCATACAAAGGGAGAAATTTTTGATATCTAGAATACAAAGTAAAATTTCTGACTTCTTGACTGAAGTTAAACAACAAAGTATTTTTAAAAAACTCATTGTTAGAAAAAAATTGTGACCATATATTCAATATAATCTCGAATTTCTAGAACACAAATCATATTCTAGTGGTCCGTGATCACTATAATAGTGATGACAGACCATATTGACGCATTGTCACATACTGTCATTTAGAAGACAAAAAATATATCGTATACAATCAATAGTTATCATTATAAATCAGTTATTACCGAGGACATTCAACTCTTCTACAAGGGCTGACAATCACCCGCTGCTACAGTTTCCACTCGTAGCAAAAACATTGGACCGTTGGATTTGATCGCTACAACGGTAAGACGCCGTCGCCATTACACTAATCACAAATATCACCTTTTAAGCTTAGAATTTGATAAAATGGCTACGACGGCTTTATTTCCACGAAAACAGAATAACTTTAAGGGAAATATTAATTCTAACCTTTGTAAAAACTTCTATGAATTTCCTGCTTGGTCTGAATAGAAATATTATAATTAGCAGAAAATGGTGTAATTTCGAGAGAAATTCAATTTTAACAAGAGCAGAAAGACACAACAGTTCCTGATTTTGGCTTTTCGTTTTCAATCTTGAAATCTGGGGGAAGATTTCATTTAATCAACTTTAACCACTCAAGAGGACTTATAATTCTCTTTTTTAGCGAAAGCCATAGTAATCATATCACAATTAATTTTCTCGGAGCCAGAAGTGCACGCAAATGTACGAGATCATTGCTTGCGTTTTCTCGTATAATTATATTTTATACCTCATGTACTTTCTGCACCGGTGCAAGACTATCAATAATGAGCATAAAGGCGTAGTTTATGGAAGGAGAGAGAGTTGCAGCATAAAAAACAATGTATCTGAGTGGGCGTTTGATTTTTAACCCCTTCGCCAAGAGTCCAAAACGCCCACAAACTCCGAGAAACCGCAATTCAAAAGTAAATAAGTAGAGGCAGGAACTCCGCCCCCTCAGAAGAATCCAAGAAAATTCTTAATGGGAAGATTTGACGTCAATTGCAGCAGAGTCTACGCATGCGCTACGACATATGCGCGGTAGCATTGTAATAAGAACATCCGGCTCCCGGACCGAAATAACGACTGATCTAAGGTCATGCCTCTCAGCTCCACGATATAAACTCACATAAAGTGATTTCAAAGGTGGTAAAATTTCCCACTAAACCGCTGACGGCAGAGTGAAAGCAGCATTCTACCCTCTGTCTAAATATGAGACTTTCACTCGCCTTGGGGCCTAGTATTCATCCAGCTCCACTCTCCAGTCTGACAAAAAGAACTTCGATGCATGGATGGAGGAAACCTTGACATATGACCTATGTTATCTCACTCTTTAAATATTCATGTGCATAGCCTTCCCTCGAGCCACTCCCAAAATCCCTATTCTTATCGTCCCTTTAACTTCTTCCAAGGTATTCTCCTCTCCTTGGCTGCCTTTCGAGAGCCCGTTAACTCCAAACACGTCCTCCAACCGCATCTTCTGCGTCTTAAGGAGATCTCCCTATCATCCTTTCTCGCACCGCCTTATCCAACCCTTCTTCTCATGTCGTCCCATGTATTCTGCTTGCGCTTCTTTCCATTCTCCTCCAAAGTAATAGCTTAAAACAATCCTCTTAATCTATAACAATTTCCCTACCTTGAAAACCAGTCTCTGATAAGAAATGACCGTATCATTTACGTGTGGTCATTATTCAACATTTACTTACTACCCTTACCACTATTACTAATGTATTCTGATATCGATTGTCATATATTTCTAAACTGCTATCCTGCTGGTTTTTTCTTCTCCTGATGTTTTTGATATTAGGTGGACAAACATTTCATCAAAATGTCTGGCAGGCAAAGTATTGGCTCACTATGATTTTTCACTTCTACACTTCAATTGTACATTCAAACATAAATTGTAAATGCTATCATAGTCTTTAAATCCTCTTACAGTTATCACATTCAAGTCTTACTTGGTTGATTGATAGCTAGATAGATTAGCTTACTGGCTGATTTACTTAGCCCATTCACTGATAGAGCAACTTGAATGAAGGCTGCTCTGTATGTGATGAGAATACACCAATATCCTCACATGCATTAGTTATTCCTGCAATTCTTAACTCTTATCGCACCTGCAAAAAATGCGCAATGATCCTCTTCGCATAAAATAAAAACTCAAGTGGTAGGAACGTATTATGCGTTTCTATAAGCCTCAGGGCTGGAGTAATGAGAAAAATTATTGCAGAGAAATGAACTCCTAATTGTGTCACCCATGCCAGATAGACCAAAAGTTATTACAATTGAGTGCGTGGAAAACCCTTTTAGAGGGTTAAACATTAATATATAAATTCTATCAGAAAGAGATAAAAATGGGTTGGATAAATTTTTTGGCTGAGGAATATTAGATTGCAGAGTCGTGATTTAACCGCGAGAACTAAAGATGGGAAAAGCATTAGGCTGTTAGTTCACCAGAAGAAGCTAGAAGGATCGACGACTTCACCGGACGTTACCAAATATTTTGTGACTTAGCATAGGTATATTTGTAGAATTCGCAAACATTAAAATTCCTTTCATCGCAAAATTGAAATATAAATAGTCGGCAGTCTCTATGCTATCTTTAGTGAACAAAATATGAAACTTACTAAAATTATAAAATTAAACTTGGGTTATTTAAGATAGATCGGACACCATCATAAAATAATATTCTTCGACAGAAAACCATTCATATTATTGATATCATATTATTGATATTGATATTATTAATCAATGAACAAGTTACACGTAACGCTATCTGCCCTAAAATCGTGCGATCCATCTTTGAAGCTTCATTTATAATTCTTAATAATAATAATAAATATAATGCTATGAGACAATGAAGAGTAATAATGCTTTAATGTCTGTTAAAAGAAATCGCAAGTTTCACATTTATTTTTCTTTGAATAGAAAAAAATTAATCTGTAATACTTCAATTGATTTTCCTATTTTAAAATGTTGAATGTATTCACGTCCAATAAATAAGCAAAACAATTCCTGATTATAAACCTTGTTATTCTCCGCTGATGTTTATCGCCGAAGCGTTGCTCTATCCTCGAGAAATCCCGACCGAAATTCCCCTTAAAATTCGTTAGACTTATTCTCTTTGCTTGCCTTTATTTGTCTCAGTGTTACTTTCCCCCGTGCCAGATCAATCTGAAAAATCCCTACTCTTCACGTTCCACTGCTTTATCCTACTTCAACTTAACTATTAATCCTTTTACTTGAAGCCTCTTGGCAAAACTCCTTGCATGTGAATTCCATGACCAAGACCGTTAATCTTCTCTTACATGGCTCCTCAATTTCGTCGAATATTATCAAATCCCACTACTTCCCCAATTTCAAATTAACATCATAGATTTTAAACAAAATTATCAAACTCGAATCTTATTTCTAATCAATCTTGTCCCACGCTTATGCTCCGAGCGTTTCAATTATACCCACATCACGCCAAATGTTCAACGACAGCTCAAACATTCAACATGGTGGAGATGGAATTCTCCTGTCAGTAGCATCCTTGAACCTACCTCGGAATGCTGTGGCAGATAACGAAATCTCCATGCCATCAATTTCCATTCCTCAATAGCCCAGGCGATGGATGACGGCTTAATAGAACCATCCTCACACGGTGGCATATATCTTTGCATCGATTTCCAATCTCCAAAACACACTTTGCGCACGTACACATGGAGGCAGATAGCCGTATGATTTAATCATGGCTGGGAACAAAATGAAATTATCCCCATCTTGATCAGAATTGGAGGAAGGTAAGATATTCATAAATTTAGAATTGAAGCAGTCACTTTGATTCCTCGTCGTTCATCATTAATCTTTATTACTAAAACCGACCGGCCACACTTCCCCTTGTATTCGACGCCATCTGCAATCATTAATTACGCCTGAGTTGATTTGTTAGCACCACGTCCAAACGCTTCCCTCTTCTGCACAATGTCTTCATTATCCTTTACGCATCCTTCTTCTTCAGTGAAGCTTTTGCCAACAAAAGAGGCAGAGTACAAAAAGAAGCGGGATCGGGTTGGTGTGGTGGTTAGAGTACTGGCCTCCCATCCCGAGGGTCCGGGTTCGATTCCCGGCAGTGGCGGATTTGTCAGTGGAAAACCGGTCCCCACTTGAGTGCCTAGCGGAGGACATTTCAAGTTCAGTACTCCATCCGTCGGATGGGACGTTAAGCCGTGGTCCCCTTGGCGTCTTTCGTTAAGAGTAGGCTAATGCCGACGCCGGTTTCTCTCCACCCTTCCTCCGTTCCCTGAAAACTCCTACCATTAACCAATTATCCACCTATCCTATGTGGCGCAAATGACCTAAGCTGTCGGTCGCCTCCCCTAAATAGCTAACTAACAAAAAGAAGCACATGGTATTTCATCCACTATGTTTTGAGAGGGTCGAGAATCTCCAATGGCCTAATGCAACACGGTTATAAGTTTGAGCACGTCCAATATTAAACTACAGCCTCTAGCTGATGACAGCATCATAGTGATTAGTCCGCAGCAAAAATCCAATAAGATACACAGCTGCACGGTCAACTGAACTATGAAAAAAAAAGAAATTACATCGATTTTCCCGAAAACAAGTTCTGGGAGATGATGCTCACGTATCGGAAATTCGTCCATTAGGCGTGTTCAAGCAGCGCACTTTTCATAGGGTAAGTGATAAGCCTCGCGTGGAGGCCAAAAACCCGAAAAAAATATAACAGGCAAAATGAAGGGCGTTACCAAGCCATGAGATACAATCAGAAAAGCTATGAAAACAGAGAAAAACACTGCCCTAGAATCACACTTTATGTAATTGGAAAAAAACGAATCTTTAGTCTTCCACACAAAAATGTCTGCGGAAGATTCCAAATATTTTTGCATTTTAAATAGTTTTACTTGGAACCATGCAATTTATGAATACAATCTAAACTACTGCGCCATGAATACTTGTCAATATATGAAGAGAACTTGTAGGCATCTTTAAACTGTTGTATAAAGTTGTAAGAATCTATAAACCAATGCCAAAACGAATGGGTGTTTATGCAGGCATTCCTAAAAGTACGCTGCGAAGTCCTGTATAGATCAACGATACAAGAGAACTAGACTACAGTGATTCCCTTTTTGCCCTATCAATTTTCCCTTTTAATAAGTGCTCTAAAATTTATATCAGCCTCTTAGTTAAAATTGAAAATTTAATCCATAATGTGAGATGTAAAAACGTTCAGTATTAGTTTTTTTCTTATTTTGTGCAAAATATGAAAAGACTCTAGAGTATAGCTGGACTGTTCCACCGTAAATCGAAGAAATATATCATGTTAGCAGAAAAATACTTTTCAGTTCGCCGTGAAAATATTTATGGATGCGAAATGTATTGTGACGTAAAGCGTGGGAGCGAGGGAGCTGAGTTTTTGGACCTCGGGCCGGAGCTGGAAACGTGTCGGGTGCCCCTGAATCGCTCGGGTGTCCACTACACGGACGAGGCATCGTCTAGGGTAGCGAGTAGGATACTGGAGCATACACGTAGGGTTTAGCTCAGGTGGTAGCCCAGAGTGCAGGTCAATCCGCGGGGGAAAAATCGGGCAAGAATTTGACAGAACATGCAGAGTAGTTTTAGAAGGTCAGAGAAAAACACATGGAGAGAACGAACATGATAATTCATCAAAGGTAAGAGGTAGACCAAATAGTTTGTCCGTCAAAAAATTATCGAGGAAAATTTTAGTTGGAAAGGAGCACCAAGAGAGAAACAGATTGGAAGAAAAAATTTCAGTGATAGTAGTGAATTGTCGTAGTATAAGAAATAAAGTAGCAGAATTTCACCACCTCATTAAGAGTACTAATGCAGATATAATCGTAGGTACAGAAAGCTGGCTTTCGAAGGACGTATCAGATCATGAAGTATTTCCGAAGTGTTTTACAGTATACAGAAAGGATAGAGTAAGCAGAAACGGAGGAGGAGTTTTCATAGCTGTGAAGGACCCGTATGTCAGTAGAAGAGAACTTATTTCAGAGCGAAATGTAGAAAGTATTTGGTGTTCCGTTAAAAGTAAAAGTAGTAACGCAAAACAGATATATGTAGGTGCATATTACAGGCCACCGGACGCAGACGTCAATTCTATAATAGAGCTAGAGTCAGAGATACTCACATTACTTTCTGGGAAGAATGATAGAGGAATAATAGTAGGCGGAGATTTCAATCTCCCCTCGATAGACTGGAATACGTGTAGTTTCATTACAGGAGGTAAGGATAAGGAACATTGCGAATCACTGTTGAACACCTTTACGACACATTCTTTACAACAGCTAGTAACAGAGCCGACCAGGGGAAACAACATTCTAGACTTATTAGCAACAAATATACCCGAGCGAGTTCTAAATACAGTTACAGACACAGGAATTAGTGACCATAAAATAGTGAATGCGAAATTTATTGTAGGCGTTGAAAGACATTATAAACCAAGGAGGAGGGTGTACTTATTTGGCAAGGCAAATTACGACGGTATGAAAGAGGAATTAAGGGAAGCGTTTAATGTATTCAGCGAACAAAGCAAAGGATTAAATACAGAGGATTCGTGGAGAGAATTTCTTGAGGTCACCCGTAACGCAGTTCATAAATACATACCAAGTAAATATATTAGTGATAATACAGAGCCAAGGTGGTATAACGCGGAGGTTAGGAAATCACTAAAGCGACAAAGGGTATGCCACGCTAAGATGAAAAATGCCAGACGGGGTCTATCGGTAGAGGAAAAAAATGAGCTAGTTCAAAACTATAAAAAATCGAGAGCATTAGCAAGGAAATCATGTCGGCAAGCGTTATCACATTTCAAGAGCAAGATGTTAGGAGAATATTTAGATAGCAATCCTAAAGCGTTTTGGTCATATGTGAGAGAGCTTCAGGGAAATAGGTCCACAGTGCACACACTTAAAAATGATAAAGGAATCAGAGTCACCAGCAGTGTAGAAAAAGCCAACACTTTAAACACCTTCTTCCAAAGTGTATTCAACTCATCGTCACAAAACGCAGTGGAACCACCGCCGAACACTTTCAGTGAGCAAATGCCTGAAATAAACATTTCATGTCGCGGAATAGAGCAGCAGTTAAAAACCATAAGTAAAAACAAAGCACCAGGTCCCGATCAAATTCCTTCCAGAGTTTATAAAACATTAGCTTCTGAAATAGCCCCCTATCTAGAAATAATATTCAATAAATCACTAAAGAACCACACAGTACCCAAGGATTGGAAAGTAGCTAACATTACACCTATATTTAAAAGCGGTGATAGGGAAGAACCTAGTAACTACAGACCCATTTCACTCACGTCAATCTCTTGTAAGATATTTGAGCACATAGTAGTCAGTTCGATCATGGGGCATTTGGATAGTCAGGGATTACTCATAAACAGCCAGCATGGGTTCCGGAAAGGTAGATCTTGCGAGACACAATTAGCTTTATTCGTACACGATATTTTAGTCCACGGCGAAAGCAGTACTGAAGTTGATGCGATATTTTTAGATTTTAAAAAGGCTTTCGATAAAGTTCCTCATGAGAAATTAATCTTGAAGTTAGAGAGTTTTGGTATAAATAAAGACGTTGTATGTTGGGTAAAAGAATTCTTAAGTGGGCGAGAGCAGAGGGTTGTCATAGATGGTATCATGTCGGACACAATCGAAGTCACATCGGGAGTTCCTCAGGGCAGCGTAGTAGGTCCGCTTCTATTTCTTTTATACATAAACGATTTGGGTACCGTAGTTAGTAGTAACCTTAGACTTTTTGCAGACGATGCGGTGGTGTACAGGGGTATATCGAACGAAGAGGACACGAAATCACTTAGCAAGGATTTAGATGCAATTCAAGAGTGGTGCGACAAATGGCAGTTAGAACTCAACCTTAAAAAGTGTGTAGCTATCAATTTTTGGAGGAGGAATAATTCGATAGAGCGATCCTATAGAATTAATAACACGAAGATCGAAAACGTTGAAACCGTAAGATATTTAGGTGTAACAATCACTAAAGATTTATCGTGGGGAAGACACATAAGGGAAATATGCGGCCGAGCGAAGAGAAAGCTAGGATTTATAAAAAGAGTACTTGGGAAATGTGATGAGAAGACAAAAGAGCGATGCTACTTTTCACTAGTTAGGCCCCACCTTGAGTATGCAGCCAGTGTATGGGATCCTAATGAATTAGGTTTGATGAGAGAACTAGACAGTGTGCAGCGTAGAGCAGCTAGGTTCGTCAAAAGGTGTTACGATAGGTTGAGTAGTGTATCAGAATTAATACAAGAATTAGGGTGGGAATCATTATCAGAGCGTAGATTAAAGTTCAGATTTAATCTATTTGAGAAATTTCAATCGGATAGCTTTACTGAAGATGTTAGGCACATATTGAAAACACCAGCGTATTATGCTAGATTCGACCAGATAAATAAGATTAGAGAGATAGATTGTCGTACAGATAGATTCAAAATGGCATTTTTCCCCCGTACTATAAGAGAACAGAATAGGCAGCATAGGCAAGGGATAGGTAGGGGAAATATTTTAGAGTATTCTGTAGTGCATGATGCATGTATTAACCCCTCAAATACTATAGATACTAACAATCTAGTTGCATGAGACCCTTTAGTTGCTTGCTTGCATGCTAGTAGTGAATGCTTGGTGACCTTCACCCCCTGCCACACACCCTCGCGGTGGCTTGCAGGGTATCGTGTAGATGTAGATGTAGATGTAAAAAAGTAGATATTTGAGAAACATCGGTGAAGCAAAGTATTGAAGAAAAAAATAAAGGCAGCAATAAAAATCAACACTGGATTGCTGAATATTGTGTGGAACCATTAACTGTCTTGACATATAAATGCCCTTAAAAAGGTCTCTTGCTGTCTATAGGAATTCACAACAACTAATATGTGATGCCAGGTGTTGATCTGTAAAAGAACTATCAGGCAACACTTTTGCTCCAATGTTCACTCCGAGAAAATAAACAAAAGCTAAAGTAGTAGCAGCATTATTTTCTAATAAAATAACTGGAGTGGGATTTGCTATCAGACTGTAGGTATAAAGATAACTATTACTCTGAGTGTAAAGGAGAGTCTCATCTCTCCCTAGATCCAGTTTCAACAAGTTATTTCAATCCAAATTTTATTTTCACTGGACACAGATTTCAAATGAGTCACGCTCAATGCACTAATTTTTCCAAGATTTTTATCCATCTTTATCATTCAGTGTTTTTTGGTCTGATCCAGTCTGAACCAGTCTGAACCAGAGATGAGATTGATGAGCAAGTATTGGAAGGTACTCTTTTCCATTTTATAAACATAAGTTTTATACTATATACAGGTTGTCGTTAAGATTTGTGCTTTGCGTTTAAGTGTCGATTACACTCTTGTCACCAAATAAGTACACACGCACACATCTTTATATATATTACATGAAAATTCTGTGCATCATGTTTATTTAACACGTGTACGCGTGTGTGAACTAAAGACAAGCTGATAATTGAATATTCTTGAATTCAAATAAGCGTATGATTGATGGTGAGGCGTAGATTTAAATTGATACCTCGAAAAGGAGAATGGTAGCATGCTGGCAATGTTTTGTGTTGCTCAGAAATTCCTTGGGTGTGTAATTAGTCCCCCTTTACGAACCCTCAATAATCCACCCACGGCCGACGCCTTCCTCTGACGAGTCGCAACGCACCCCTAAGGATATGTCCGCTCATTCCGAAGAAGGAGGGGGGACCATCCATTGGTTATTTCCCTTCCCCCCTTGGCAACCCTAATCGCCCGATTCTCTTTCCTTGTGGGACTCACGGGCGCGAGATTCCAGGGTACAAATCGGAGTTGCGAGGCGGCGTGTGTGGCTGGCACGAACTCGGGAACCACTTCCCACACCGCCACTCAAGGCCTCGGATTCCACTCGCGGATCACCCCTTTCTCTCCCCCTCTGCATCCGCTTTAGAGCCTCCGCCATCCATCATCCGCTGCCTCCGCGATAATCCCATCATCCCCCGCAAACTCCCTTTCAAGAACACTCTTCGGTTTCCGGGGGGAAAAGGCCCGACTGCCGCGGACGGCAACAAAGCCCTCCCCCCACCCGGCGAAGTCATCCACTACAAGACCGCGCGCCGGCTCCCACTCCATAATATGTCTCCCCCATCTGTCTCCCCCTGCCTCCGTCCGCTGAGCCCGCTCCGACAAATGCGGGTATCTCCTCGGTGGGAAACATCTGATTCTCCAATCACCCTCTGCCTCACCACGCCTTTCCAAATGTCCTTATCACCATAAATAATGCTACAACAATTACTGAACTGTAGGCAGTATATTAAGGCTTCACGTGGATTATTTCATTACTTCTACAAATGCACTTACTTGTAGAATTCCTGCGAGCTAAAAGCACGGTTCCTCGAAATTCTACATCAGTATGATGGACATGAGATGATATACACCGATGGTTCCATAACCTCCGTAGCTTGTGGATGTGCCTTCGTCTGTAAGTCATCCACGTTTCGGTTTAAGCTAGACTCTTGATGCAGCGTCTACTCAGCTGAGCTAATGGCGATCAAAATGGTTCTGGAGAGCATAGATACGGGGTCCTGGTCATATTTAATATGCTAGGACTCAACAAGTTTTCTACAGTCAATAGCGACCTACTCGCCGTCACATCCTATTTTCCAAGACATACACAGCCGGCTTTCCTATGCCAACAGGGTATACAAATATCTTTCATGGGTACCTGGACATATAGGAGTTAAAGGTTATGAAATGGCCAATCTAGACTCCAAAGAAGCTTTAAATAAACCGCAGATAGATATTAACACTTGTAACGTATCAAAATTTAGCCATATCATGCTGGGGAGTTGGGGAGCCGCCATGTTGGTTTTTGTACAGAATATTTATACGGAGACATAGGGAAATATGGCGTCGGCCTCGACAATGGCCAATTTGTCATTGAGCCTGGTGATTCAGGTCATTCGGGAGTTGTTTTCCCAAGAATAGAAATTGTCTCGCAGGCTATTGTTGAACTCGCGGCAGGTTACGGAGGGAGACTAATTATGGCCGGGCGTTAACAATTAAGAAGTGCCGATATAAAAGAGGGACGAAGAGGGAGAAAGGGGGCTGCTGCTGCTGCGGCTGGGAGGCTTCTAGGCGGCTAGTCGAGGAGTCGAAGGGAGGTGAAGGCTGATAGTCCAAGAAGAGGGAAGTGTCTTCTAGGCGAGTCTGATAGTCTAAGAACAGTGAAGGGGCGTCTAGCTTCGAGTCTGATGGTCTGACAACAGTGAAGTGGAACGTGGCATGGCGGAGAAGCCAGGATTAACCCAAGGAGACGGGGATCGCCTCAGCTAGAAACTCCAGATAAACTAAAGGGATAAAGCGGTCCACTCCCCACTATTATGTAGGTACTTATTTTTAAGACGGTACTGGCTATATTTTATGTGAAAGTGAAAAGTGAAATGGCTCGTGAAGTGATCTATGGCCTGTAAAAATTGAGCCTGAAGATACCAAGAGTGAAAGTGATATGTTGTGAGGGTAATTTATTATGATACTGTTTATATTTTGTTGTATTGTGTGGGAGACAAATAAATTGAGAAAAGAATAAATTACATTTATGGCGCCCAACGCTTGAGCACGATAAAATATTAGACGTACGGGGTTGTGTGATGGGCTACGTTTAATAGATACCACGAGGAGAACCTGAGAGGTGCAGAGTAGGAAGTGTTCACGTTAGAGAACGCGAGAGAAAATTAGACATCGGGAAAATTACTACAGATTAAGTGTTAGTAGTAACGGTGTAATTGTATAAGATGGTACGGGCAAGGAAAAGTCTGTTCGAGTTGAAGAAGGCCGAGGTGCAGGAGGAATTGAAGAAACTAGGGTTAGGCACCGAAGGAGTTAAAAATGAATTGGTCGGTAGGCTTAGATCTGCTCTCGAGGAACAGGGAGTAGTCATTGAATCTCACAAATTCGAGGTCGAAGACAGGACTCCAACAACGATGGATTTATGGGCTTGGTTGAAGGAAGAGAAAATCAAGGAGAAAAGGGAACGAGAAGAAGAGAGTAGACGGAGAGAAGAAAGAAGACAGAAGGAGCAGGCGGAGCTGTTAAGAACAATCTTGAGGGAGCAGGCGGAACAGCTGAGAGGAGCGGAAGTTAGGATGAATACGCGGATAGAAGAGGAAAAAGCAGAAAGGCGCGCAGAGATAGAGGCTGTCCGCGAGGAGGCGAATAATAATGTCCAAAGTATAGCGGCGGAAACACGGAAGGATTTATATAATGTCAAGGAAAGGCTGAAGGATTATGAAAGCTTGGCGATAGAAACGCGTGAGGAAGTGAGGAATATCACAGAAAAGATGAAGGAGAATGAAGATAGGATGCAGCTGCTGACCGCAGAAAAATTGAAGGAAGAGTCGGAACTGCCAGGAAAAGTACGAATAATAGCGCAGAATGAAGCGGAAAAGATAAGGCTGCAAGGTTTGCGAAGCTCAACCGCAATTCAATCACCGGGAGTGATGATGAAGATTCCACATTTTGACGGTAGGAGAGGAGCTAGGCCTATGCGATACATTAGTGAGCTGGAGGAATACCAAGCCATGTACCAATTATCCTCCAACGAAATGCTGAAAATCGTAAGACAAGGTCTGACGGGATCTGCAGGCGAATGGTTTACCGCTATCTCACATCTACTAGAAGACGTAGAGCAGTTCACACAGCTGTTTATGATGCAGTATTGGGGGCGTGAGCAGCAGATGGAGGTTCGGAGGACGCTAGATTCCGGCCGGTACGTTGAACGAGGGAATATCAGCCGAGTGGAATACGCAACATCCCGAATAAGCACTGCTAAGGAACTAAGGCCACCGATGGAGGACGAGGAAATAATCTATAGGTTGGAGCATCATTTTGGTCCGGAGGTCAACACGGCAATCATATCGCAGCAAATAAACACCATTCCTAGATTGTTGTCATTGCTCAGCCGATACGATAGGGTGGTGCCGCAGCCGATACAGGAGACGAAGGAAGAGAGCCGAAGAAGATGGACAGGAACCGAGGAAAGGAGAATTGATTTTAGAGGACGTGGATACAACCCACCACCTCAGAATCAAAATGGTAATAGATATCAACCTAATCCATCCGGCAAGCAGAGGCAGACATCTCCGGTGAGACGGTACAGCAGCCGAGAACAAATGGATGGACGGAGTTACGAAGAAAGACCACCCAGGGAGAATGCAAACATCCGCACGATGATTGTGGAAAACTCCGGGAATAGTGAAGAAAGGCATGAAGAGCAGGGAAACGCGAAGGGGCAAGTCGTGCAAGCAGTCCCGACACGACATTAGCCAGAGAAATGGGGACCGAAGAAAGCAATAGAGGAGACAGGAGCAAATACGACAAGGAAATCAGGAATATATTATGCATACCCGAAGATTTGACCGAAGAAGAAAAGGAACACGGATCGCATGAAGAAAACAAGTGTCCGGAAATTGTAGTGGAAATAGGGGGGCGGAAGTTTAAGGCACTAGTGGACACCGGTTCAGAAATCACATGTCTGAATGAGAACACATTTACGGAGAATCCAGAGGTATTCAAAGGTGTATTAGAGGTACCAATACGGGGAATTCAGGTGATCGGAGCAATAGGTGGGAGGAGCGGAAGAATTAGTAAACAAATCTTTCCCACAATAAACATAGGGAAGATTGATGTAGTTATTAATTGCACCATCATACCTAATCTAGTGAAGCCGTTAATATTGGGCACGGATACATTAGAGATGCTGAAAGCGGAGATTAATTATAATGAAAGCACCATAATCCTGAGGCAAGGGCGGAAGATGGAAGAAAGAAGATTCGGAATGCCTACGGAGTCGTCACAGAAGCTAATAATGGCAATTAAACAGGGGCAGTATGAGGAGAGAGAAGATACAGTTTCTATGGAGGAAATCCACAACAGCATGAGAAGCATCAGCGATTTACAGGAGAAGGAGTTTAGAGAATTAGCAGGTATTATTTATAAGGAGAAGGAGATTTTCATAAATACGCCCGAAAAAATAGAGGGGTATTATTATAAGGTGGAGATAAAAGGTGACGAGGAGTTCCACGGGAAAAGTTACAATGTACCGCTAAATTACCGTGCGAAGGCACGCCACGCTATTAATCAGCTGTTGGAGCAGGGACTCATAGAAAAGAGTACATCACGATATGTATCACCCCTGATATGTTTACCGAAGCAGGATGGCTCAATAAGGCTATGTCTGAATGCAAGGGCGGTGAATAAGATGATGAAGCCGGATTACGCTACTTCAAGAACGCCTCAAGAAATATTTCAAGATTGTGCTAACGTAAAATACATGACATCTTTAGATCTCACGCAAAGCTTCTACCAAATTCAACTACATCGAGATTCTCGGAAGTATTGTGCATTTTCCTTTGAAGGATTTATATACCAATTTACAAGGGTGCCGTTTGGCTGTGCAATTAGCAGCAGCGCATTAGTCAGAGCACTTGACTACGTACGTGGAAACGAAGTAGGGAAGTGTTATCTCAATTTTGAAGACCTCTTACCTTGTCTGATGGCAGACAGCACCCAAGAAAAGGAAGATATTCCAGGGTTAGTTGAAAGAATCCGTAGTAGAATCTACACAAAGGGGCAGAAAAGGAGTGAGCGACACTCAAGAAAAACTCACAAGAGAGGGAAGAACTTCGAGATAGGAGATCGAGTTCTATTACGCACTAATCCTTCATCTGATAAGGAGAAGAAGATTTACCAAGGTTTCATGCCACTATTTGAGGGACCATTTATAATTGCTGAATCACGGGGAAGGGCCACTTTCGTGCTAAAGAACATGGAAACAGGAACAGAACGAGGAACTTTCCATGTATCCCACATGAAACCATACGTAGAAATCACTGCACTCACAACAACACCCACAAGAAACCAACTCCACACAGAACATCGCGCAAGCACAGTTGAGTAAGGACTGAGAACGTAAGAAAATAAGCGCTCAGTTATGCGATTTTCTAGTTACATTGTGAGCAAGCGTCGGCAGACACAGATTTACCGCGCCATTTGTACACATTTTATCGCAAGGTCGCAGAGGTGTAACAAAGTAAGGGCTTGTGATTAAAACTTTGTATTTGTGCGGTGAGGGAGTGGATCTACGGTTACTAAATTGGTGTTTAAGTGAAGTCAGCTGGGTGAATGAACATTTGGACTCAATATGATGAGGCTGACAGTTACAATGTAAAACTTTAAAGGTGAAGGAGATTTTATGTTTGATGTGTAGCAAAGTGTGATTCCTTTGATTACCAGAAACTATTTTATTGATGGTTATGCACAATATGTACATTTGGAAATTACATATGACCCAATGTTTTATGTAAAATGTATAACTTATTTTAAAGATGTTAAATTTGAAGAGGGCATATGGCATTCGTTTTGAATATTTGTATGTTATGTTTTAAAGGTAAAGTTGATGTTTTAAAGAAGGGTATAATTGCATTTATTGTATTTTATGAATGTATGTAAACATAGTGGATGTGGACCAATTTCAGGGGTAGAACGATCTTTAGAGGCGCCGGGGCGACGCTTTATTTTAATTAGAGGCTTCGAAAGAAAATCTTATAGGATATAATATTTGCTTTCGACGGGGCAGATGTAACGTGTCAAAATTTAGCCATATCATGCTGGGGAGTTGGGGAGCCGCCATGTTGGTTTTTGTACAGAATATTTATACGGAGACATAGGGAAATATGGCGTCGGCCTCGACAATGGCCAATTTGTCATTGAGCCTGGTGATTCAGGTCATTCGGGAGTTGTTTTCCCAAGAATAGAAATTGTCTCGCAGGCTATTGTTGAACTCGCGGCAGGTTACGGAGGGAGACTAATTATGGCCGGGCGTTAACAATTAAGAAGTGCCGATATAAAAGAGGGACGAAGAGGGAGAAAGGGGGCTGCTGCTGCTGCGGCTGGGAGGCTTCTAGGCGGCTAGTCGAGGAGTCGAAGGGAGGTGAAGGCTGATAGTCCAAGAAGAGGGAAGTGTCTTCTAGGCGAGTCTGATAGTCTAAGAACAGTGAAGGGGCGTCTAGCTTCGAGTCTGATGGTCTGACAACAGTGAAGTGGAACGTGGCATGGCGGAGAAGCCAGGATTAACCCAAGGAGACGGGGATCGCCTCAGCTAGAAACTCCAGATAAACTAAAGGGATAAAGCGGTCCACTCCCCACTATTATGTAGGTACTTATTTTTAAGACGGTACTGGCTATATTTTATGTGAAAGTGAAAAGTGAAATGGCTCGTGAAGTGATCTATGGCCTGTAAAAATTGAGCCTGAAGATACCAAGAGTGAAAGTGATATGTTGTGAGGGTAATTTATTATGATACTGTTTATATTTTGTTGTATTGTGTGGGAGACAAATAAATTGAGAAAAGAATAAATTACACACTGTACTGTCCGAAGATATTAAGGCCACTTTTCGGAAAGCAATCTACAATCGTTGGAGTACAACGTGGGCAAATACCGCCTCAAACAAACTAAGACAGAGAGATATCTCTGCCCTCGAATCTTCCCTCCGAGACAGTAGAAGGTAAGAGGTTGTAATTACCCGTCTCATAATCGGGCACACCATTTATTCCTATTCTTACTTATTCTCATAGGAGAAAGAACCACCCATCTGTGACGAATGCAGATGTCTGGCATCAGCAAAACACCTCCTACTTGAAAGCAAAACATATGAAAGTGTACGAATGAAGTATAGTATAAATGGTGAGCTGAGGGATATTCTTGGTGACGGCCCCGAGAAAGTTTCTTTAGTTATAGAGTTTTTAAAAGAGACCAATATATTTTCATCCACATAATACCAGGTGTGTGATTGCGATGGCATAATATGCAGTGTTGCGTCAGGGAAATTGTATCGTGTTATCCTAATTAATATCTGACAAGAACATGGAGGTAAAGGTGAGAAATGACCTATGGATGAGAAAGAACCGAAAATCCATAATACCTACTTAAGTGTAGAATTATACTATAACATTAAAAATGCTATGCTCAACTCGAAGTTTGCCCTGGTTGATGAGGAAAGAAGCCAGCAAATTCTAAGTTATATGGCATATGAAATTCACACCTCAAGAGTTTCAGAGGGGAGTACCTTTCTTCTGTAGTTACCCAAAAACTCAAGAAACGGCGGTACCCAGAAAACAATTCCATTTGATTTCTATACATCCGTTTTGAATTATACATAGAATTATTGAATTAAATCAATTTCACCGCATAATGAAATCAGATTTCGATTTTAAGGTACTTCACTGCATTAAGTTATACCGCACTGTCGATACTAACTTTTTATAACAATTATAACCCTGAGAAAATCCCTACACATCCATGCTCGAGTTGGGATCCGAACCCGCGACCTTTGGTTTACCAAGCTGGTGCGTTGTAAACCCCGTCTAACCCGGTTATCCAGGCCAGTTCAGCTGCGTAGGCTCATTTATTTTTTAATGTACACGACCTTCCTCAAACGAGGTCATCCTTTCTATAATAATGGAACACTGGGATAAAGCTTTGAAATTGAAATTGAAGTAAATGCTGACTTTAGCCTACATATACAGTCTTATATTTTATTTTTTTCTGGAGTCCTTTACATTGTCATCCTGTATTGCAGTGAGGAGGAAATGGTCTATGCAACAGAACCTGTGAGCGTCTCTATGCCGATTTCTTCATCTTTGCATCATTCATGTCACTCCCCATGCCATCAAAAATACAAATCCTCTTTTTTTTCTCTAACAGGCAGAACAAACATTCTTTCCTCTACGTCAGATTCAGTATCTGATCACCACTAATTATTTCCATATTCAGCCTCGTGCTAATTTCCTCCAGTAACTGCCTTTCTATTCCCAACATGATGTCGCATTTCTTCGACATTCCACTCCGTTAGATTCTCTCCCCCTTATAAAATACAGATCTCATCTAACCTCCTACTAGCCTAACATTCAACTACCTAGGAGGTCAAAATAACTAATTCAGCGTTGACGACTAATAATTTTGACAATTTTCGACGCGGGTGAACCCTAATACCTTTAGAAACGCGACCTTGCGGCAACTCAAACGGTATGATATCGAATCAGGATTATGAATGCATTGGTAGGTGAATTAAGGCAGAAGCATCTGCTCTGCTGCATGCTACCAACCCTCAATCCTCCTCAACACTTTCCCAACGCTGCTACCAACCCTCAATCCTCCTCAACACTTTCCCAACGCTGCTACCAACCCTCAATCCTCCTCAACGCTTTCCCAACGCTATCTTCCATCACGGCAACCAACATTGCATTGCCTTGTATTTTACCATCGCGTTTGCTTCAGTTCGCTTCACTTTCTCCGCCTCCCCGGCACTCAAAAAGCCCTCGCAACCTCCTCTCCCCCGTCTCCTCATCAAGAGACGTTTCGTGGCCTCTTTTCTCTCCGCGTAGAAGTAGAATTTCCTCGCGGAAATGTTAACGGAGGATTCAGCCACAGACGTTTCCGTGAAAATCGGCTTTGCCAACGAAACAAATCCCGTCGAGTTTGAGTGAAGGGTCGACGCAACCGATTGATGGAGGACTCAGCGCCGTTGAGTTGAGAGTGTCTTAAAAGCGTCTCCTTGACTAAATTTCGGAAGACTCACCTCCGCTGACGAAAACAAATCCGTTAACATTTCTCTTAAAAAATTTAGGAATACATGTAATAGAATAGGTTTAATACTATTGAGGGAGCTTTAGAAAATAAAATTTATATAAATGCGAATTGAATTTAACCTTACAGGTTATATTTCTTTAAAGCCTAGTCATTAAAATGGCTGTATATGGCCAAGGTTTTCTATCAATTGCAGGAAAGCACGTGACGCTTAACACATATATAATAGTCACTAGTTGCGACGACATAAAAAATATAGAAAAAACAAAAAAAGGACACACACACGAATGAAAAACGGGAGCTTTCGAACAACGTTGCTGTCTTTCTCAACCACAAGGAAAAACTGTTTTTTCTATAATATACGCCTAAGTATTTGAATGAGAATATTCCCTCGCTTTGCTTTAAATAACTTTTCCATGTATACTAAGTAAATAACAATCATATGCTTCATTATGCATATGCATCATTGATTCTCATCACTATACATTCCTTTACATAATTTCTCAAAAGAGAAAGTTTACTTAACTGCCGGTCTCAAGTCACATTTAATGGTAATAATCATATAAACCTTTGATTTTAAACTTCCTATTCCTCACCGAACAAACGATCCAATACACCTGTCACAGGTTACGCGTCGTTTAGTGAGGATAACATTATGAAATGCAACCCCACCTATCCCTCCGTCTCAAAGAACGACCTTTACCATTTATAACCATTAGCTCATATGTAAATGGAAACTTCAACCCCTGCACTTACTTTAGCGCCAAATTTAAAAGACCAAGATTCATAATCTCAACCACAGTCTTCCTTCCTTACTTTATAAAATCTCTACTACGAGTACATTAGTGAACAAATTCTCCCTGCAAAGGAGATAGGTATTACTTCTCAATCTTACTCTTAGAAGAATCTGTTACCGCTTTCAACGATATAGAGGTCAAATCGTATATCATTTTGAACTCGTAATATAGATTTTAATGCGTAGGTAGTAGAAAAGAGACTAATATGAATATAGCCCCTAATTTCGTGTGAAAATGCTACAGCAGTCATTAATGCCACATAATCATTTATCCCTTTAAGGTGGCTGGAGCGATTTTTGTCCACGTACAGATTTACGAGAAACTTGATGTACGCGTCCTTATACGTGGTAGCCATGGGTTAAAGTGTAAAAACATGCATTTACCGATTTGATTTTGAGGTAACTCGACGCTTTATCAACAGGTAACCTTATGGTTCATGAGATACATTTCGTTACAACTCAACAGCTCATGTACAGATTTTCTTCATAATGTAAAATTATGCATAATATTTTATTAAAATGACTTTTGACAAACATCACAGAGTCACACCAACTCAAAGATGCAAAAAGTCACATTTAAACATAATTTTTGCCTTAATTTTGAAACATATCTATAGTAGCCATGACATTCTTTGTCTTGCCAAGTCAAAACTAGCTTATAGGACCTTCCTCCGTGACTCCCTGATTCAAAATCCCGTAAAAGAGCTAGGTTTTTAACGAATAAATACCGGTCAAGAAAAACACCTATATGGAAAATCATCGGGCGATAATGCATACACAATAATTGTATGAGATTGCTATTACATAGTGTGCCGTAGTTGCATTCTATTTTTTACAAGCTCTTGGAGCTCATTTTGACTTCGGAACATGATTGACGTGTTGTTGCCACGTTTGATTTACAAAATGAAAATATATGCTCAATCCCGCTAATACGTAGGTATTCTAAAATAGATTATACATTTTCTAACTTAGTTTTTAACTATTTCCATGCAAATACAACTCTTTGTTTTAAATTTTATTTATATTCATTTCATTAATATTCATGTCAATAACCAATGAAATATTTAAATTACATAAAAAACAAAAGAAGGACCTTGGTAAGGTATATTCCTAAATTAAGTTAGTAAATAGGCTTGTTAGCAGGTTCCGTCACAAGGACCGTTGCCAATGATAACAAAATACTGTAGCGCCACTTTCATGCAACTAGGACTTTTCTGATTTTTTTCGAGCAAACATTTATTAATATCAATTAAACAAGTGTGGTAAGGCGAGCACTTTTTCACAACGCTGAATTCTACATAAAATTGCGCATCTTCTATTAGTTTTTAGTCACAGCGAAATTTCGCTTTACATCATTAAATTGCACATTTTACTGCAAGAGCCATGCTCTGCCGTATAACCACGTATAAAATAGCTGACTTTCAACGCCTTTATTCTACTAATATATGATGGAAAGGCATCATTATTTTATTGCCAATCGATAGAAAGGGCCAGAAAATGACGTGTCCTGAAATTTTCCCAAAAATGACATCTACTTCATAATTCGGTGGAGCCTTCTTAATTAAGGCGTAAATGCAATGTTCAATTCCTGTATAGCTACCACAAAGGCTGGGACAGAATCAACGTAAACGGCTGACGTGAGACGTTAACGTGAAACGTGAGACGGAAACTTTTTCTCCAGTGGACCCAATCAAATAACGCGACTCGCGAGTCCGGAACAATTGACTGACGAAATCTGACGCAAAGGAAACCCGGAGCGGAGGAGCTAACAATCAATTTACAAGACTGTAGAGGTACTTACATATTCCATGCCGTTGATGAAGTTACCAGGTGTGGAATCATGGATCTATCTTTCGCGTTATCGCAATCTTTATCGTTAACGCTTACCACTAGAGTAGCGCAGGGTTAACAATAACAGTTTAAAAAATTCGCTTCACTGATTGTAATAAGCGATTTGAAGTGCTGCGCGAATAATGAAGAATGGAGATCACGTTCTCTCTGACATAATTTAAATAAAAAAATAACTATAACGCAAGCGCATGCGTTATGAAGATCCATGATCTTAATTCGTGAAAATCGTGTGTAGTCCTTCCCAACGAAATGTTCACTATCACCAATGTCAACAATGGCAAACAAGCTTTTTCATGTCCTTAGTTACCATGGCTACCGTACAAAATCTCACTAAAACACAATAACTTTTTAGAACTATTCATTTATTGATTCCCTCATTAGAAAAAAGTCAAATAATTCTCTATGCTAAAATAAAAGACAGAAATAAGTTTTACAATACTTCAGACTAAAATTTATCACAGAAGAGGTATGAATCCACTTGTGTTTCAATAACTCCCCACAGCTCCTTTTCGCCATCTCCTGGGACAGTTTTCATTGGTTTTCCGCGTACGTGAAACGTGAGAGATGGACGTCACTCACGTGCACGTCTCACGTTACCCGCTGATTGTAACCGTTTCCCTTCCGCCTCTTCACGTTTTACGTTACGGTACCGTTTAATTAGTTCTACTTTAACCCTATTATTTTTTTCGACGTACTTGAAAAATAATTACGATGTACACTCAACGACTCACGAACACCGCTCTAGCCACCTTCATCATTACTGAGAAATATACCTTTCGCCCACCAAAAACTACTTTTCCAGCAAGTCATGGAATTACCACTTTCACAAAAGGTCCTTCCCGACTGGAAAAAGAACGCGAAACGTTACATCAGTCAAATGAAATAGCAGCCCGCGGGCAACGAGAGGAAGGGGAAAATATTGAAAAATGAAAGTCGGAGATCCACAATTTGCCTCCCTTTGATGGAACAAGATGATGCCCGACACAATTCCTCTCCCATTCAGCTCTTTCCGGACGTGGATAGAAGGCATCGCGTATGCACGGCTCTCTCATTCCAGGGCGCCGCCGTCTCTTAATGAAATTCCGTAATTTCCCCCAGACCGAAGTTTCCCTTTCCCGACCAGCCACCCATAAACCATGCGAATACAATTCCGACAGCTTAATCTCCCCAACTCTCACTTTTCTCGCTCCATGCAGTACATATACATATATATGTCTCTATCTCGCTCTCCTACCAGCCTTCTTTTTTTTTTTCGTCCGCCCGACTTCCATATTTTTATCTCCCCCTAACCAATTCTGCATGCTAAACGCGCTGGTTAAGTTCGCGTGAATTTAGTCCCTATTGTGTCCGTCGCTGACAGTAGACCTCTTTTTTTTCATATCCACCCTCTTTTTTTCCACCTCGCCATTCCCACTATTTCGCTCCCTTTCTTGTTTTCGCTATCTCTACAGCTGGAGGGCGAAAATTGGAGCCGCTGAATGAAAGCGAAAAGGGACCAAGCCATCGAGGCGAAAGCCTCGGCAATTTCCGCTATTAAACTTAAGACTTTCTCACGTTATAATCGCTTTAAAAGTACGTGAATAGGCATCTTTCGATAGCGTTACGAAGCAAGCAGAAAGAAATTACGCGCCTGTGCTCAACTACGTACACAGCTTGGAAAAATGAATAATTTTGCGGTCGTCATCTAATAATACCGGACACCTCATTGAGATGTGTGGAAGGAATTGAATAAGCTACATACAGGCATTTCCTTGTTCCATAGACAAAATAACTAAAACTAAGCAGCAAAGAGCTCAATATCACACCATTTGAGTCATTGAAAAAAGTTACAACGCATTCAAGCTACCACTTATTTGAAACAGATGATAACTCAAAAAGTAAGCATAATCTATGCTTTTCATAGGATGTTACAAAAAATAAGATATCCAAATGTCGATCCATTCTGATCGTTGACGTGGTCAGAGCGAAGCAATTTGAAATATTTCGTTTCAGAGGTCTTTAAGTCACTTGATTATTCTTTAATCGTCATCAGTCCTAAGATATATTTTACTTAACTCAATTCGCATATCGTCCAACCTCATCATGATATTAGCATGATTCTCACAACCTGCTCGATTTATTTCATTCTTTGGTATTCTCACCGCTCATTCATCCCACGCAGCATATTTTAGTGGGATCATTAATATGATCTGCTTAAACCAATTTTCGTTTTCTCCCGCTCATCTTCAAACTCCTTCACTTAATCGTTATATCCATATGAGCTTCGTCATTTTCTGCGATACCACATACTAATTTAATACACAAACCCTTTCTGCTGCTGTTTTTGTCCATATGTCACTTCCTTTGTGCTAAGTAAATCCAGTTTATCCCGTTTGAGCGTCATGTTTTCCCTGAAGATACCCCAAATTGAATACTAGAATTCAAGCGACTTGAATAAGCGACAATAACTTGAAAACTCGAATAAGCGACAAAATTGAAGAACTGAGCCCTCCTTTCTTGAAGATGTATCAACAAGATGAGATTGGCGATATAGTGAAAAATAATCCAAATACGTCATCTAGCAGTAAATTCTTGTAAAAAACATCCTGAAAAGAATTGCTAGGCCCTCAAATAATATATTAACCAGCTAGCCGTTCTTTCCGGATATATTATTATACTCTGACATAAATGCTAACAGGGTACCACTATAGATTACAATTCTAAATACTAACTACGTGTCACTACGCATGAGTAGAGTAATTTGTAAAATTTGAATTAAATTAGCGAACCCACTTGCATTCACAGTTTAAACCGTGCATTTTAATTACTCGTTCCTAATCTTTTAATATCATAAAATATAAGAGATAAGACGTTTGTCACGGAATCTTTTCCACCACGAGCTACCGCGTGATCAGTCAATTTAGTAATACAAAACTTGAATAAGCGACCAAATTAAAGAACCACTTCAATTATATGCGGGGATATTTTTTGACAAGCGACCCAGCTCATATACCTTATGTTTCTGGGCTATGCTTATGAACCGGCGCTCGCTTAAATGCTACAATACTACGGTTTTAGTTTTACTTCCTTAAGTATTGGTAAATCACAGTCCCCGCTTTATTTTTTCCTTTTATGCTGTGGTTCCAAGTTTCACAACAATTTTGCCAAATACGGTTTGGCCTATTTTTAGGTTTAACGGGAACTGAAAACAGCTCTAATAATTCAATATTTGTGATTTAAATTATTATGCCCAATGGTTTCCCTTCTAGATATAATTTGACTAGGAAAAAGCTCACTGCCACAAAATAAGTAAGTTGCATGTCAATTAGAGAATAAATTTGCATGATTACCTTCATGAACCTTAACTCAAAACATAACGCTATATGCGAATGAAGAAAGAGAAAACTAGTATCTATTACCGTTAATAAACCACTTTAAGAGTGATAAATACGTCTCCTTGACCATATTAATTCATAATTTTTTTAACGAATTAATGGTTGTGTCATCATGACTAATGAACTCAAGACTTACAAAAATGTTCATGCAACAGATGCCAATGATTGCTTTACATGGTGAGACAGGTAACTAACTCATTACGACCTTCCTTCAAGAGGAGTAACACAAAATTCAACATAATTTCACATACATATTTGCTAGAAAATAAGCAACCAAAGAGAGCTATGAAAGACCCGCTGAGCAACAGATTCAATATTATGCATACAGCAGTTTGAATTGACTGGAAATGAATGAGACAAAATTTTTAAAAGCTAGACATAATTATGCATATCAACTTTCTGAAATACTGCCAGTCCATCCCAAAAATACTTCAGACATGATGGTTTGATGAAAATATTTATCAAGGGAGAGAAAAATAAGAAGAATGGCAAAAAGAGTCTTGTATATAAAACAATAGGTGAAGGATATAAAAGAGAAGAATTACATTAGATAGTGGTCAGGAGACTGGAATATAGAGCTACGTCAAACATGTTAGCATCGTTAATCTACGAAGAAGATGAATCCAAAAATATGCAATAGCAAAGGACTCACTACAATCCATCCGTGACATTTAGAAACGTGAATAAATAAATTCGATTGCGACATTTATAAGTGAGCTCGGAACACTTGGAATCGATTTAACCAAATGGCCCCGGTACCTCTATTGGTATCGGTACCAAAGAATTCCGATACTTTTTTTTTCGTTGGATTTACAGCGTTTGGCATTCCACCCTGATCAATCTCAATCAGGAGCGCTATCGAGAGAGGAGACGGATGAGAGCGGATCCATCAGTCTCCCGTTCCAAAGCAGCAGATATCTTTCAAGTGGAGGAAGTAGGGGAGGTGATTCAAGGACTTTCCGAACATCTCTCACGCTCTTCCCTCGAACCCACTTAACTTCATCTGCATGCACTACACCTACCTCTTTCATCTCCATCTTCCAAATATGCCAGAGATGCACAAATCTCCTCAAGATAAACGAGCAGCCAACACAGGCCGTTTCTGCTGCATCTCGATTCACCGAAAAAGGCGGAGCTGGGCCGAGAGATATTTCCCCAAACACGTCATCTACGATGCAACCTATTCGAGATAATAATAAAATTTTACCTCGTTAATTATAATAATCTCCGAAACAAATTTTCAAAAACTAATATAACTAAATAGCAATGAAGTCCTATCCTCAGGAGTTGAGACTGATCTACGCAATGAAGCAAGCTGAACTTCAAAATGCCAACAGTGGAAATACGTATTCAACATGGGTATATTTTGAAAAACAATTACTAATTTTAAAAATTATTAAATTTTTCCTAAACAAACTTCAATAAAAATTATTTAATTTGAAAGAAAATAAGTGATGCACAAGGGCAGTTAAAACTCCGCTGTTTTAGAACAGTTTGAGCAAATAAATTATAATCTATTGAAAACTTCTGTCGGGATAATAAATTTTTGTATTTGGGAAGTCAGGGAAAAATCTAAGTATTGATATTTTTAAATGTCACAGGAATAAAATACTTTATTAAAAATATGGAAATGTACTTACAATTTACTAATAAAAGCTGTGCACAACATTATAATGCATATAAACACTGTAAAGCAAAATCAGGGAAGGTAATTTACCCTTTATCTTGCAAATATTTAGTATCCAACATTGTTCATATAAAGAATAAGGGATAAAGAGGAACCCCACTCCGCTCATTAATATTCAGTTTCGAAAGCAAAGTAAAATAAAATACAGAAATAAAAGTGGTTTAGTGAATACACTATAGATTTATTAATCTATAACCCCGTTTTTTAAGTACACGCAATCTTTAGGTGAAAAGTTTCCTCAAAACAGGGAATCGTATTGATAAATTTAGAGTGGAATTTCTAACTTGCCTTTTTTTTCTTTTTAAGAAGAAGAAATTCCATAAATCCCTAGCCGAAACTATTGAATAACATAAAATATGAGTTTATATAGGCAATATTGTCGTATTTCAACTCAGTTTTTCAACGAGTACCTAAAATTCCTACGCTTTAAAACCCCAAAATGATACTACTTTGGGTATAAACTGTACGGCTTTATCTCTCTGAAGTATTTAATTCTCCGCATTTCGTGTCAAGTTGAGGAGAAGATATTAGTTTAGACTTTCACATGAAGGTATCGCATGATATTGCTACCATCAACCAGGCGCTAGAGGAAGGAGAATAAACATACATTACAGGCTCATGCAAAGTGCGGTTGGGAAAGGGAAATTTAGAGAATGCAGGGAGGGTGGATGGAAGAACCTTTGAAAAGAAATGGACCCTTGAAGGCTGAGATAGAAGGAAGAATATGTGGTAATATGGGGAGAGAGTGAGTTAAGGAATGGGAGAATGGGACATGAAGGATGGTAGACGATATGCAAAATTTAAGAGGTACATAATCCAGGTCATATTTGGTGCTGGGCGACAGAAAGGGATATGGACGTACTAACAAGGGACGAGAAGTGGGAAGTAGATCAGGCACGAACAGTTTAGGCACCTTCCATTATAAGTAAAATACTTCTCCACCAAAAAAATTCTTTTGGCAACAACAACAGCACTTATCGTAATATATCTCCACTTTTAAATCAAAAGGTCTTTTTTTCTAGCACACCAGTGACATACGACCGGAATATTTAAAATTCAGGGCACTGATTTGAATATTACGGCACATGAAGCCTTTAGAAAAAAACTAACGCGGTTAAATAGTAATACATAGTAGTCATTTGGGGAATTTCTCAGTTATTTATATTGAATGATTGATACTTTCGAGGAGCTTTATTTATCGTTTCCTTGTCTTAAAATCTGACTCAAATTAAAGTTCACCGAGGGTGGTCCAATTGGACTTTAACGTAGGTATTCTTGCCTATCATCCCTAGTAATCAGGTAAAAAGATGAAATGTAGATGAGTGATTAGGTTTTCAATTTTTTAGCATAACGAAGGCTAAATATCGTTCAGCCATCGATGGCAAAACATTCATTAACACACCACCAAAGCAATCACTGAGAACAATGCCGCATACTCTAATCGATCCGTTATTAGAATTTCTCCCAGTGGGAAGCTGTTTTGCTCAATTTCCCTAAACAGAAGGCTTTCCAGAAATCTCATTAAATCCTGATTTGGTCATAATAACAAGAGTCCGTTGTTTTCCTCAAAATCCCCGAATCGACAAACTTTAGTCCCCTCATAATATGGTTACGAACATCAATTAAATTGCTTTTAAACCCTCCAAATGTAAGTAATCAAAATTTTTGATTGATGAACATAACATTCCTTTAACGTGGTGCCTCAATCTAAATAACTGAGAAATTCCTCGATTTACCACTCAGAATATTTATGGAATAGCATATTTTGATTTCGATATGAATCATCAAATCTAGTAAAAATTACAACCAGTTGAGTATTGCCCCAGATAGGTTAAGGAACTGATACGTTTTACTGCATTTCGAAACTAAAGACAGGTCATATAAACAGTATCCACTCAAAAAAATTTACAGCTTATCTGACTACTTGGAAGTGAACAAAAGATAAAACCAGACCTTTTGCAACTTGATATCAAATATTTTATTAATCTCATCGTAAATATAAAGGCAAGGCCATGTATTGCTTTTCGTTCGACATTTTTTCTCAAAAAAATACTTCAACTTAGCATTTCGCTTGTTGATTCCACTTATTGAAGCTATATTTCTACTATTTTGCAAAAATAATTTCTCCGAGTAAAAACCGAACAACTTAGCAATATATTGCAACCGCGATACAATCTCCAGCCAGCCAAAATTAAAACTTTATAGTGCTAAATTCTGATAATTTAGGTATGCTCGTTTTCGCTTCTCATGTCATATTTCAGCTACAACTATTACGTACATAGTTTTACAGTCCTAGGATTGGTATACTGCAGTCCTCCATTTCTCCCTGTCCCATGTCAGTTCCTTCATTTCCTTACAACTAGTGTCACAGCGGAAAATCTCAAAATGACCTCCTTTCCTCCATCGCGCTTCGCCTCTCAACCGTTCCTTATCCTTTCAGCTCATCATCAACTCCTATTGGTACCAAATTCACTAATACAGCTCATATATACATTAACGCATTTGTACTTAAATAATATCATATTTCGATCTGGCTATGCAACATCATCACAAAATAATGGATGGTAAATTATAAAATATTTATGAGAGTATCATGGTCCAATAGGGTAGTTTCCTTCATCAAATAAAACAGACTTCATTAATTGCGATTTGTGCCTTGCTATAAATATATTTAATTTACGCAAAAAGTTGTATTGAGAAATCCCAGTAAACTAGAGAATTAAATGTTAATTTTAAGACCATTTGAAAAGACTCTGAAATGGCGGGGTGCGCTGCCTTCTGACGTAACAGGTAGGTAGTTTACCTTGCGAGGCATAGGAAAATTCGTCTCCTGAATTTACCATTGTATTTCAGGGCCCCTCAGCCCTAATGAATATGTTTTAGTGAAAACTGTGAAAACTATCAACGCTCGAAAAGACTTCTCTGTTAAACATTGTTTTAATAGTCGTTTTATAGGCTCAAGGACATCCTGCTCGTTGAGTCTTCTGCTACGGCGAAGCATGGCGTGAAGGTCGTGCGGCGATGGGCGAACTTCACGGTATGCTTGTAAAGGAATATCAACTGATTTTAAATTAATCAGCTGCATAAATAATATTAAATAAATAATTAAAAGTTAATTACAATAAATTAACGGAATAAATACACCTCCGATACTAGTTAATAAACTTTAACGGAGTGCAAGCGTCTACTTGGAATCGTCCGCAGCACCACCTGGTGGCAGGTAAAGGAAATAGTTTGACGTCATACGTAGGATTAACCGGCAAGAAATAGTTAACCGTCGCGTTTAGCGCCATTGATTTTTTTCACTTTTTAATTAATGAGGAAAAATACTTAACGTAATTTAAAAATAACGTCATTTAAAACACGTACTCCATAGGTTATAAACTTTCAATCAAGACAATAAAAAAATAAAAGGAATCTACCCTATTTTCAGCTGATACTCCGCAATTACTTCCACCTTTCCAACATTTCTCCCATCCCCCCGCACTTCCGCAATTTCCAATTCTCAGGTGTTGACGGCACGCGCTGATCCCCGAGAGATGAATCTCCGGTAGTCCACACATTGATCTCCCCTATGCCTCGAAGCGCGTGCCGTAAATACCCTGAGGTACATCATCAACGTCCCATTCGCCAGTGATAAAACCCCGACTTACTTCCAGCGCCGGGGATGATTAATTGCTAATTGAGGCCCGTCGAGTTTCACTTCCTCCTGGGGGGCGTCACTTAATTACCCGGATGATTCAAATATTTACAGCTAGCGCGGTACGTTTTGCATCTCAAGATCTAATCCTTCAGCACGCTAATATTTTTTGCCGAAGAGGGAGGGTTGGCGAGGGTGGAGAGAAATATTAGTTCCTCGTCGGTGCCTGACATACCTAATTGCTTACATGAATTTCGCCTGTACATAATCCTTTAATCGCAGTACACGCGGTGAAAAACGTTATATCCATGTAAATGTTGTGGGCATTCTTTTAGGCACGAAGCAAAATCGTGCGCTGTGTCGCAAAACGCAGATATTCCTTTCAGAAAAGCTTCTCTTCACAAAGTACTCAAATAACAGTGACGATTTCGCTCCAAGTGTTATAGACTTCAACATCAAGAAAAACAACAGCGTTTAGCAAGATAAATTAATAAATATATTCAATTAAAGCAATTTAATTTAATTCCTGCAGTTTTAAAGAGGTACGCTTAAATTATGTGGTTTGTGACAGTGTATCGACGTTCATTACACTGTACTAGTACATAAAACTGACGTTCTTATTAATAGGAAAAGTGAAAATTTAGTCATTGAAGACTTAAATAACGTCATCCGTTTCATTTATAATAATATTAGTTCAGAATCTAGATCAATTTAGGACAATTTAACAATATAATTCAATAGTGTTTCTAATACATCTATTTCAATTTCGTGTCACTTACTTTTTCCTTTGTAGAGCCATAAATTCTTTCAAGATGATTTAAACGATTCTAAAAAAAAATTCTTACATATTTTTCTTTATCTTCAGTGATAGAGTAATGTCACCAAAACGACACCCATGGAAAAAGTATGCGCTGCTATATGGTCGCAAATGCGTTTTAACCTGGTTGTTTAACATAGAATATATTAAAGACCTGCGTAGCAAATTACTTGAAAATTATTAAACTTTGTATCTTAATGAACCCTGGGCTAGGGGAAGAGGAGGCCATACGGCCTCATCTAGCCCAGGATAAATAAAGAAAAATCAAATGTCATATCCCTTGGTTTATAATTATCTCATCGATGAAGGGTGTATGAATATGGAATATATATTGACCATACTCCCGTAACACATTTAAAATGGCAGAGGTGGGTGGTAGGAGAATTATTTTTATAATATATTCCAAAAAAATTACTAATTATAACTTAAATGCGTTCCATCTACAGCCAGCGAAGTAAATTGCGAATACTTTGAGCAACAATTGGTGGCGTCCTCACCACTCAAGTATTCACAATTTTCTCCAAATATTTATCTTTCACTATATTATTTGGTCTAGATTCTGAAGTAACAACCAAAATAAAAAGATAAAGATTACTTTAAACACTTAGATATTTAGCAATAAATATTCCTGTGAGACGTTATAAAACATAAATTTATGACATTTGAACATAGATAATGCATCAGCATCATCTTGAAATCTAATTAAAACAATACGACGATCATTCTCATTTAAATGCATAAAAATAGTACAGTTTAAAGTTAACAGGAAATGACATAATGACACACATAATCACATATTTTACGTTGTGCTTGCATTATTTTTATCACACTGTCAGCGTTTCATTCAAAGCTCCGACTTCTGAACTAAAAGTAGGAAAAGATCATGCGCCCAGTCGTTGAAGCAAAGTGTTGTCACAACGACTGCGAAGAAAACAACATGATTTTCCTGAGAAGTTTGTCACATTTGAATGAATATCCAAATGTGTGGCTTCTTCGACGTATTTCCCTCGTATTCTCACTGCCATGAGTCAGCCAAATTACCCGAGATGTAATGATCCTGGTCTTAAATATATGCGATGCCTCTGGTTATGCTCAGCTAAGCTCCAACAGTGTTTCCCCGCTCCTCGCTTAATTTTCTGGATGCCAAAGATTTCTCAGAAACCACAAGCAACGAGGGGAAAAGGCATTCCTCGCCTAATTTACTAAAATTTTGCATTCCGAAAGAAATGCCGCTGTTGTTCCGCATCGAGCTTTAAGCCACTTCCCCAATCTACCAAACCAGCCGCAGAGAAGTTAAACTGAGAGTGAACACGAATATTTCAACAAAATCAGGCCAGCAAGCAATGCATAAGAAACCACACAAGCAGGGTAAATTAACATAATCCTAGCTCGTTATTAATTCAGTACTCTGATGTCTTCCTACTCTCACAAGAAAAGTATTTCGTCACTTTTTCGCCATTTAATAACTTCTACGAATTGAAAAAGTAAACTAATCTAACATATCTCATTCTGTCATGCTCACTAGTACGCAATTACCAGTGTTGAACCCATAGTTAGAATTTATTGGCCAGGATAGCGATCATCTACCGGTATCTCTTCATTACATACACCTTAAATAAGTAATTCCACATTTATGTAAATAGCGTGGGTGACAGTAAATATTTCGCAGCCTATAATTGCCCTACGGATTTTTCAAAGGCCAACCAATTTCCAACCCCACGCAGCAATGCGATAAAAGAGTGACGCAATTCATTCACATCTTTATGGCAACGGCATATTTCCATATCGATATCCAATTACTAAGGTTAGAATGTACTGGAGGAGGCATCACACCCGATTTAAAAAGCCAACGGCCATCTTGGTAGGCACGGTCATACGGGCTTGCTTCTCGCCATACTCGTTGGGATGTAGTTGTTTATCAAACTTAGAGTAGTAATACGAATAATCGAATGTATTTTTCAAATTCGTCAAAGAAACAGAGGAAAGTAGGCAAACACGTAAACATGCCCAAAATATGTAGTTTAAATAGTTCAAATTCGAAACAGTTTCGGAAACAAATTAGCTCCCAGGGTAATCAAATGCATTAATACCTTCCTTAAATAGCATTATAAAGATTAAGGTGGAGCCACTGCAATGAAATTTGGCTACAATTTAATTGTTATTCATCCTTTATTAAACGAATGCCGTCTCCATAACAGACCGTATGAAACGCAATGTTTTGCACGGAGTAGGTTGGACCTAATTCTTCCCAACTACACACGTTATCATCCATATGCCAGCGAGCCAATGCCTTCTCCAGTATATTGTAACCTCCTTGTATCCACGCGCGGCAATGTAATATTTTAAATTAACAATTATATGTCCCAAACGGGCAATAGATGATCTGGGCCTTAGAGATTTTTAACGACTACCAATCCGGATGAATGGTAGTACCAAGAACGATGTACAGAACAGTGCTCTTGGTGGTACGATGAATTAATTCATCATCACAGCATCAAGTCATTTCCGAGCTACCTGCGGTGGTTCGGTGGACAAACAAGAATACATACCTAAAACGTAAATAAAATCGATGCTTATTTCACTCATTTTCCCGCGACTGTTCCCCCACTCCCGACCAGGTCAATCCCACCTCCCCATGACCTCTGACCCCGACGTCCCTGCACCCCACACCCTCACGGTCTCACGACGCTTTCTCCGTCTATTCTTCTTGACCCTCCTTTCGTTCCCGCCCGTCACTTTCCATATTCCGCCCGTGGGTGAGCCGTGACGATCCTCGAGGGTGGAGAGGCCTGAAAGGAGAAGCTTTCTCCCGACAGAGAGAACCCTTAAGAATGGCCTCCCGCACAGCCGACTTCCTCCACCCTCCCTCTCTCTCGCCCGATTCTCGTTTATTTATTTTCTCGAGGCGCCCTCTGTTGGGCGCGGCGAGAACTCTCGGGATCTCTCCCCATCGTTCACAGGCGTCACCCTTCCCACGCGATTCTGATCGTCATTTGTCTGTCCCACTCCAACACACCCTTCTCCCCTTTCCTTCCTCAGTCGAAATGTTCAGTTCATAAGGTTTCCATGGGTACAGCGTTAGGGTTCGCATCAGCAACCTCCCCTGCTGGGATCTCGTAAATTTCAAACGTTTTCTCGCGAAAATTCGTTGAATAAATATCACAAATTTGACAAAACTCGTTATAGGTACGGGTCTTCATACCTAGGATGGTCTGGACTCCACTGGATGGTGAGTAGCGTATATTCCACTCAAAATGCTCCACGAGTAGTGAGGACTCACAAAATGCGCCGGAAAAGCAGTAAATCTTTCATGTAGACGATACTAAATCACGAATCATAGTATCTTAAAGCAAAAATGTACCTGTAACAGAGTTAATTCGGCCGTATCACGCGTGCACGAGTTATGATAAAAAAATAAAATATTTTAATTAAAATTGTTTAAAATAACGTAATATTTCAGGTATTTATAAAGTTGTATTTGTTGGAATAACTTCGTATATGAAAGTCAGATAGTATAAGAACGGCCGGATAATAAAATAAGAAATGACATTTTATTTTGCTAAATTGAAACAAACACGTACCCTCGGCGATCTAACCACTGTTAGTGTTGTCTTTGATTAAATATAAGAGAAATGATAACAATTTTTTGAGATTATTACGAGATACACACTGACATAAATAGACATGACATGATACACAATAACACTAGAATGTGCTAGTGAGGACAATAGGATGCTACTATAAATTATGAAAATTGCAATAAAAATGCTACAAGAAGATAAAAAATTGTTCCTGGCACAAAATTAAGATGTTTCTGCCTCTATAGTTTATAGGAATCGATTTTGTGTTGTTGCCTTGCTTGTTGTATCTCGGAATTTGCGAGCATCGAATTTCCTCGTCTCCATTCAAACTCATTTAGCTCTGAATTCACGAGTTTTCGAGATGGAAGCCTCATCTCGTCTTTGTTTCCTCTGAGTTTAGAACTTAATTCATCCCTCACCGTATTCAGCGAATACTTGAAATATCTTTACCCTTTTTCAGCAACAGTTTTTTTTTATTTCCCCCAAATTGTAATCGCGCATTCATTATTTCGGAAAATGAGAGGAGATTTAAACATAAGATCCTAGATCAATAGCCCCCGATTCTGTACATGACGATTCGTCACCTGCTGGCGAAATTAAATATTTGAAAGGCTGTCTTCCAACCATGACCTCGTTAACTCAACTAAGACCACGGAGTAAGACGTAATTCTTCATAATGCTGTTCATTTCACTTGTTTCTTGGGTTTTTCGAATAAAAGTGCTCCCTGTTTTGCAAACGACGCCAGTGGTATGACGTTTGTGTGAAGCAATTCGACGAAAACAACTAGAAATATGGCAAAATAAATTGTGGAAATTGCACCACGATAATGCTACCGCTCACACCTCTCTGCTTGTTCGTAATTCTTTGGCAAAAAGAAACAAACAGCTTTTTCGCCTCAGCCACCATATTCACCGGCTGTGCCCCCCTAGACTTCATTCTATTCCCGAAGCTGAAGATAACCATAAAAGGATGACGTTTTATCACCATTGATGAGATTAAGACAGAATCGCACAAGATTGGAAAATACGTTGGTACAAGTGTATTAATATCTCTGAGGGATTACTTTGAATGGGGCAAAATTGATACTGATTAACAAATAAATATTCTTTACGAAAAACGAAAATTCCCGTATTTTTTTCCATCACCACGTATATTATGATAGAGATGTCTACATTCAGCATACGTAATATCCACGTCTAGGCTGGGACAATTTCCCCACCCTTCGTCCAAATTAGGGGTATTTTTTCCAGCCACGATCCCTGGTAGACTTAAGGAAGGGGTTCATGAGTGGAAAAAAGGGAAGTCTTCTCCTTACTTCTCTTTTTAGACATTTCGGAAAGGGTGTTCTTCCTTCTCATCCCTATACCATCCTCAACTTTCCGAAAAAACGCTCCACGAAAACCGAAATGCCTCCGAGAGAAAGAGAGAAAGAGAAGTGTGGGTGACACGAGGTGACTCCCGGGAGATATCCCCCACTCAAACCTATCCCCTTCAGCCATTCTATAACCCCCTGCCCTCCCCCTTCCCCCTCTTCGCACCACCTTCCACGACTGGCTCTCCCGTAAACGTAGCTTATGAATATTTTGTCCCGCTCCCAAGGAAAACCTATTATAAAGTTTTCTTTGTCACTGGAAGCGTTGGGAATGGGATGGAAAGAGAAGGATGGACACAGAAGGAGAAGAGACGTGAATACACGAGGTAGAGAGAGATGGGGAGGGGGAGAGGAAAGCATAAAAATGATAGAAAACGTAAAATATGATCAATGAACTGAATGTTCTGTAAAGCTTAATGCTTTCTGTCATTAAATACATGAAATAACTTCATTGGAACTTCCTGGAAATTCATCAAGACAAATGATTTATTCCAAACTTTTACATACCACAATTATATTGTGGTTTGTAAAAGTTTGAAATAAAACAATTGTCTTTCTGCCATTAATTTCTAAATGAATAATACGTTCTGAAACCGAATTAATGTTTATGAAACATATATAATCAGTGTTTTATGAATCATTCCAAACCCCTAGTTTAAAAAAATACCTTCAATGAATGATTACGACGTTTTGAAAGTAAATACATTGGTTCTCAAATATATTTAATCAGTAACTATGCTACATTTCAAACCACCAATTTGAAAAAAATACAAGAACCATCAATCAGTTAGTATGACCAATACGTGCTTTCTTTAGAATTGCTCTATTATCTTCGGCGAGATCATGAATCCTTCTCTTGTCCTTGACTGTATTGTACATACAATAACGGATACTCATCGAAAAGAGCACTGCTAAAGGTGACCGTCCTAAATAAATTTTATCGATAATTGAGGTTAGTAATTTGAAACGCGGGAAAAAAATTAGAGAATTTTCGTCTTATTTTTGCTTTTCTTAGTGTAATCAAATAATACCGAAAACACAATCGATTGCATTATGAATATCTTATTGATCAGAACCCAAGATTCATATCCCTTAGGATAAGTTTTGTTGGAAGTCTTCTCCTATGCTTTAGAGTTTTATTTTGCCCTCAAGGACCATCTCTACTGCGCTCATTCTCTCTTTCTTCTTTACCCCATGCCCGTGGGTCAGGGTTTCGCGTTGCCCACGTTAACGTGGAATCCATCCGCGCGCACTGGACGGAATTTGCCTGCAAGTTCGACAGAAGAGTCTATGACGTCATCGCGCTGAGTGAAACCTCCTTACACCCCTCCCTCTCGTCATTACCTTATTCCCTCGAAGGATACAGACTCAATCGGCATGATAGAGAGAGGAAGCAAGGTGTTACCCTCTACGTGCAGGATGCATACAAGTTTACCGGTACGGCTAAGTCTGACCTCCTCGGAGATTCTAAACACCAATTCTTTTTGGTGAAGTTTCGGTTGGGTCGGAGCGCCTATTTATCGGCGTTTCGTATTGCCCCTCTAAAACTACGGCTCTGCAACTCTTCGTCTATCAGTTTGCCACTTACGCAGCGCCTTACGACTGTGCAGTCTTACTTGGAGGCTTTAATGTCCCAATGAACAAAGATAGATACCAGACCAGCACCTTCCGAAGAGCAGTGCTCGAAGGTGGTTTGACTCTAATCCCCCTTAGGGCTGCTCACCAAGGTCCCGCGTCTGATAACTTATTGGACCTCATTATCTGCAACAATAGTGACAGGGTGACGTCGACCGGGCAGGCCCTGGCTTCCGGAATTTCACGTCATGACCTTATCTATTGCAAAGTTAAAATCAGAAGTACAAAAAATTTTGGAAAAAGACTACGCATCGAAACTTGAAATACATTATTACTGAGAAACTGTTTTCCGACCCCACCCTCACATATCTTGGTGACATCCCTACACAACCCTCCCTCGATGGAAAAATAGAAAAAAATACTGCAGATCACTATCTTAAATATTTTTGATAAACATGCTCCTTTAATGGTAGAGTGAGACGACCACCTGCCCCCTGGATCACATCTGACATACGTACAGCCATGAAGGCACGAGACAATAGCCACCGTCGTTACTTAAGGGATAAGGACGCAGTATCCTGGGAAGAGTTCAAGCGCTCACGCAACGTGGTCAAGCAGACTATTCGCCACGCCAAGAACGCGAGAGGGAAGGCCAGGAGCTGGCATGGGATAGGGAGAAATGGAGGGTTGCAGTATACCAATCCTAGGATTGCAATACTATGTATGTATGTACTGTTTAATTATTGAACTCTGCATCTTAATGAACCCTGAGCTAGGGGCAGAGGGGGCCATATGGCCTCATATAGCCCAGGATAAAGAAATAAATAAAATAATAAATAAAAATATCAAAGTAACTCCTTTCACACTTTATCACAAAACTTAAAAAAGTAATTCTCCTCCTCGCTTTCCAGAGCTCCCTAGCATTCTATATTCCATCAAGGCCTTGACAACTCCTTAGTGACTTACCACCAATACTTTCACCAATACAATACTCCTTGATTTCGCTAGCCATGCTTGCCTCCTCTTCCCCAAACTTCCTCGGTCGTCTTCCTTCGTAGTCACTCCAATCTTTTTGGCGCCAACTTTTCACTGCGACCCCCGTGATCCACTCCCTGCTCATCTATTTATCTCTAATTTATTCATTCATACCACTCTATTCTCCCTCAGTGAGTCCTCTTGTTTACGTATCTATATCTTGACTAACTTTGTTAGACCCGACTTGACTGTCACTAGTGTTGTCCAGTAATTTACCCAACATACATCCAGCTCTATCGAAGGACTAACATTGTACATCAATTACGTGGTGTCACAGAGAATGACTTCGAAGATATTCATCGCGCGTTATCATTCAACTTCCACATTTCCTTTCGAATGTTGTTGAAGGGAGCAGTAGATTCCCGATAAATCATTAGCACCAAAATACTTTGTAATATTTCCATATAATTTTGCATTTAAAGGGAACCATATAAAAAACCAATTCAGAAATGACTCTCCGTCATACTTTGTAGCATTAATCGTATCGGATGAAATAAAGGGATAAATACTCAGTAACGGACATAAAATCTTTTTAGGTATTTTTTTCTGTTCACACAATGATTTATTATTACTTAGAAGAGGATTATTTTATTAGAATGGATAAATATATTTTGCCCTCTCACACAAACCACCGCCAAAAAAATTTTGGCTTCAATCTTTAATTCTACTAAAAACGACCAATTAATAATTGATAATTAATAATGTCACGATTAACCAATTAATAACTAGTAACCAATTAATAATTGCGCATTTTCTCTATAAAAACAGTAATAACTTCACAATCTGTTAGATAAATATTTTCAACGTTACCAACTACATCTATTACAAGATTTAATGTAATCTTCAAGTCCGGATGGTCCGGATTGACTAAATAATAGGGATTTCTCAAAACATTTTTTTAGTGATTCAAAGACCACGAATTAGCCGTGAAAAACTTTAATGGAGTTCTCCGGTGTTTTGCAAGTAGCAAGATTTCCTCAGAGAAAACTCCGTCAATCTCGACCAAAATTCAATTCCAGAAACAGCAGGTTTTTTCTGTGGAATTCTCACTAATGTTGAAGTGCCCATTGGAAAACGAGACTGTCCTTAAAATTAATGTGAAGATTCAGTCTATGTATCAACTCGATTTCAGAGTCATTTTCAAACGCAATCGTGACAAAAGAACCTATAGAAAAATTTGGTCGATCTTCTCTGTACACCCTCTGACACTATGGCTGTTTAAAATGATACCTAACACAGTGGGTACGCTTCGAATCTGCGGTTTTCGGAAGAACAGGTAAGGTCTGCTTCACAAAAACGCCGAGTCATCACAGCTAAGCGTCGCAAAAATAAACAGTCCTGGCACACACAGAGAGCTGTGGCTGCTCGCATGCAGCGCAAGAGTATGTGTCCATAAAAACCACACGAGAAGGTGGCGGGGGCTGTTGGGAAACCAGCCGTGAAAAGAGCAAGAACGTAGCGCCAAGGGTGAGAAAGGCTTTAGGGAGGCCAGGTGAAGGGAAAAAAAGAGGAACTCGTAAAAATGAAGCACACAATTCCTGTCCACTGAAGCCACAGCCATCATCCCCCTCACTCACCTTAACACGTCAAGCACCCATCAGGGGAGTGGGGCGGGCGGGCCCAAACACCGCTTGCGGTCAACTCCGCCACATCTGGTACCGCGACAGCCTTCACTCGATAATCGGTAGGGCCCGAAAATCCCGGTCGCGAACCCAGGACCTCAACGACACTGGTACTCTATGCGGTTATTCCAGCTGGGATGAAAAAAGAAAAGAATGGCGGTCGTTTTATCGGGCGAGGTTAATGAGTTTCCGAAGGATGGCTCCCCACGATGGAAGGGAGCAGAAAGGAGTAGGTACGCTGGCAGATTGATTTGCGGAGCGATGAACCAATTTAGTTTTATCGCGGCAAGGGAGGAGTGGGGTGGGGAGGATTTCGCGTACGGCTGGGAATCAAAGCGATGGAGCAGGGATGTGTGGGAGCGTGTCTGTGTAACAGGGAGGGAGCGATGCTTTCCGGTGGGTGCGGGAGGGTGGAAATATGGGTGCTGGTTAGAGAGCGCGGCACCGCGAAATTCGGCTCCCGCTCATAACTCCACACCTACCTCACCGCAGCATTGTCTCATTACAGCGATTTATCGCCATCGCTCCAACCCATTATTTCTAGTTCTTATTCCTCTTTTTTTCTAAATTCGTGGTGGACCGTCAAGAGAGTATGGCCAAGCGGGTGATTTAAGTCCACGCGCCTCACTTCTGAGCAATTTCACCTCCCTCGAACGGGTTCCTAAACATAAAATATAGAAAAACGGTCTCAACACTCCCTCACCCAGGCGTCCTCCCTGCAAGTAATTGAATAGGTGGAGCCGTTGGGTAAGGCAGCGAGAAGAAGGAGATGAGTCCTTAATAGCGAGCAATCACGTATGTCAGTTTAACCACTCCTTGAAGTTACTGTGCCTTAAACATATACTATCACCAATCCTCGAACAAAGAAGGTCAATGCAGCAAGCCAGTACAAAAAATTGAACTAAAAAAATGATACCATAAATGAAGTCTTAACACCACCAATTGTAAACCAATGCAAGCTTCCAATGCCATAAGCCTAAAATTTCTACTAATAACTAAGTCCTCCTTTAAATTTTCCCGGGTTAAAATTCATCGTAATTTTATGATAACATTATTTTGGGTAACACTGTATAAAAAATTTAAAAAGTACTTTCATAACTTAACCTCTTTCATTTTTTGTGACACATTTATGCTGTATTTGAGGTAGCGTGATTATTCCACAAGAATTGGTATTTATGCGATTAAACCTGCATGCAACTCCTCGTCTTTGAAGGTAATCTTAAGCCTTCCCATCTGAGGAATGTTGTAGCTGCCTCCTATACAAAATGCTTCGTATCCTCAGCCTGCATTCACGCTCTGCATATATCATATTCTCTTCTTCACTTTTTCCTGGTTTACAAATAATTATTCTAACCTCTGTATATCCTATTTCGATACGTGCTCTCCTTAACATTCTATTGCCTCAATAAACGTTCTACGTGCATATTTTTATTCATCATCATTATTCAGCAATCCTGGGATTGATTTGACGCAGCTCCCCACTGACTTCTATCGGTCAATCTCTTCATATTTACGTATTTCTTCACATTTACATCCACATCTACATCTTCATCTATACGATACCCTGCAAGCCACCGCGAGGGTGTGTGGCAGGGGGTGAAGATCACCAGGCATGCACTACTAACATGCAAACTAGCAACTATATTGTCTCATGCAACTTGATTGTTAGTGTCTACAGTATTTAAGGGGTAAGACATGCATCATACCATACAGAATACTCTACAATATTTCCCCTACCTATCCCTTTCCTATGCTGCCTATTCTGTTCTCTTATAGTACGGGGGAAAAATGCCATTTTGAATCTATCGGTACGACAATCTATCTCTCTAATCTTATTTATCTGGTCGAATCTAGCATAATACGCTGGTGTTTTTAATATGTGCCTAACATCTTCAGTAAAGCTATCCGATTGAAATTTCTCTAATAGATTTAATCTGAACTTTAATCTACGCTCTGACAATGATTACCACCCTAATTCTTGTATTAATTCTGATACACTACTCAACCTATCGTAACACCTTTTGACGAACCTAGCTGCTCTACGCTGCACACTGTCTAGTTCTCTCATCAAGCCTAATTCATTAGGATCCCATACACTGGCTGCATACTCAAGGTGGGGCCTAACTAGTGAAAAGTAGCACCGCTCTTTTGTCTTGTCATCACATTTCCCAAGTACTCTTTTTATAAATCCTAGCTTTCTCTTCGCTCGGCCGCATATTTCCCTAATGTGTCTACCCCACGATACATCCTTCACCACATGATCCATCGATCTCATGCGAATGTCTCGTATGAGATATTTTCGTTTTCTGGTTCAAATAACCCCTCCAGCATCTCCTAGTATGTTTAAAATATATCCATCTATCTTACTTCACTTCCATGCACACTTATCCATCAACCCTCACCCAAACATTACAGAAAGACTCGTAACGTCGTGTTTCCTCTTTCCTCTAAAAAAAAGGCAACCGAACCATCAAACATTCGTTATAACTGCAAATTCCTCCTTTGTGTGCGACATCCTTCCCCTAACAATATACATTACATTTCCACCCTTAGGCTCCCAAGTAAGCTGTTTCACACATTATACTTCACACCATCCAAAATCAATGGTTAGGTACGTGTTTCCCCCACATTCTTTCGCGTAAAAAAGCGTAATCAGGCGGCCTTGTTAAGAGAATTAGTGAAATGGTGGGTGGCATTACTTTGTGGAACTCCTTCATGGTGAACACAAGGGAGAAAAAATACTTTGCTGGTCCACAGGATGGAATTTTATTGCGACCGGTTTCATTACAGCGTATCATCATCTACGCTGTATCGAAGCCGGTCGCAATAAAATTCCATCCTGTGGACCAGCAAAGTATTTTTTCTCCCTTGTGATCACCAAGAGAATTAGTAATTAAAGTGGATTGATTCCTGAATCACTTATGGAGTACGTAGTACTTTCTTCACAAATTCATTACAGCACATCGGGCATCAAATTTACTACATTATATGTATCAATTAAAGTACCTACACAAAGTAAATGGACGTTCTCCCTGTGAGAAACCATCAGGCCTTCAACTCCTCATATGCTCTTCTCAAATTATTCTTTTTTTTCGAAAATATGTTATGTTGCGTGGCTGCTTCGCCTCACCCCTGTTTCGCAGGCGACTCTTCTTTTACGCGCTTCCACATAATTTACCCTCCTCTCATAATGGCGGGTATGGGGGGAAGCCACCCCATTCCGCTGGTCCATCCATCGCCGCGGTCCCAAGCAATATAACCCGATACAAACATGCCGCGGACGAAGGATATACGGGCGAAATTGCGCACTTAAAAAAGGTGAAGTGCGCGAAATTAGTAATTTAGGGCGCTCGTAAAGTAAATGTTCTTCTTTTTCGCTCCCTCCCTCCTATGCGGGGGAACGGCCGGTCTCGGATGAGCGCGTTGGAGCTGAGAGTTTAAGAGGCGGTGGGCCCTCTCCCGCGATAAAACCGAATTCGATTAAGCCAGCTCCTCTGAGTGATGATCCCCGATTCTAGAGAGGGTGCCAATGGCGCAGCTCACTGCGGAGGGCACGGGGTTCGATTCCCGCCGAGCTTGAAGACTGTTACTTAGCCTTTTTCCACTCAACATTCCCAGTTCATTGTTTCCTTCTCTCCAAAGATTCTAACGTACTACTTCAGGATTTGTTTCTTGAGTTCCTTTGTTCTGGAAAAGCCAATTTCAAATGCCAGAGAAACTGTTGTCCGAGCGATATGGGCCAGCCGTGGTAGCCAGGTCAGTAACGCACCATCCCGGAAGCAATAAAGGGAGTTCCGATCCCGGCCTGAGCGTGGATATTGAGTTTGGCCTAGGATTTAGGTATTAGGTCACATTGAGCGATATAACCTTAGCCGTATAAGTATATAAAAACAAAGGACTAAGACAACATTATGGACTAACACGTAAGATACCTCGGAAGTAATTGAGCAACATCATCTCACCGTGGGAGCCTTCACAAGGAATTTAGTTTTGTTGTTATTCGAGGGTTATGACAGTGAATAGGGTTATCTGCACCATCAAGAATATGGGTATATTTTTATTGGCAATTTCTGGTAACGAAAGTGGGGAGTAAAGAAATTCAGCATCGGTATAAGCCTACTCTACACGAAAGGAGGCAAGGGATGCAGGGAGTAAAATCAAGTAAACGTAGTAATCCATACCATTTATTGGGTACAGCCCGACTGATTTCAACACTTCCGTGTCATCCTCAAAGGACATGAGGTATTGAGAAACCGCAAGTGTTGAAACCGGTCGGGGTGAACACCAATAAATCGTGAGGAATAACTATGTTTACTTGGTTTTACTCTCCATCATAAACCTCCACAAAGTAATCTCTCGAACCACTGATGAAAGGGTTTTAGATTTTTACGTCCCACCAGAACGGCTAGTTGACGTCAGGTTCCTATATAATGCGTGCCCCAGGGATCCATCTTCTTTTTTAGCCAAATCTAGACGTTTAGAAATGGAGGCGTTTCTATTTTTTACATTTCCGAGGTGAGCTGAATGTGATTGTATATTCCAATTAAGCATTGAAGAATTGATAAAATTCACCTAGTTTCTTTCGACCATGCGTCCAAATGGTACAGGTATATCTGAAGAATATCTAACATAGGAGTGAAAAGAAGAATGCGTATTCAAAAGTGTGCAAGTCTAAATCAGCAATGCATTCTTCAAAAAAAAAACATTCTCAATTTTATTCGCAAGAAATTGAGATCATGGTGGAGGGAAATTATATGAATATATTGTGCTTGGATAAACACCTTGAAACATCTCCAAATATCCTTCTCAGCGTTGTGGTTTTCAGAAAATACGCCTTCTCAAGACTTTCTCCTTACGAGTAAACGCAGGCAAAAGTTCCAAGGATTGGTTCCGGGCGTAGGAAATACACTCTGAAGGATACTAACAATTCTAGCCTTGCATGTACCTCCCAATGGCCTTCCTATTGATTATTGCCATTTCGTAGGTTGAAATATACACTTGATCACTTAAATAAATTCCAGGATAATATTTTCACTGATGAAGTTAACAATATTTGGCGAACTCATATTACTATTGTAGACTGGACCAAAGCCATAAAAGTAGAGAATTGATTGCCGAACTGACAGATTCATAATGTCCTTTCCTCATTCAATTAGGGATATAAATAGCTGTAAATATATCCAATATCATAAATACAAGTGTATCGGTGGATAGCATAGGTAGCTTCAAATTGGTATAGGGACTTTAAGCTAACCCAACTAACACCATGTTTTTGCATGCTTGCCTTTTTATTTTTATATTTTTCTTTAAAATGTGAAGTTAAGACGAATATTGTAACAAATCCTTTTTATGAATGATATGCAATGCACGTTTGGTGTGAGTTCACCCCCTGCCACATACCTTTACGGTGGCTTGCAGGGTATTACGTAGATTTATGGCCACAAATGTTCTGTTTCACTTATACCCTCTTGCTTTTACTTGTAATATCTCCTCTTGAGAGTCCTCTCGCCCACACTCAGGCTTCATCATCCAAACCCTTTTATTGCTAGCATTAACTCATCTCTCACACCTTTAAGCGTTTATCAGCCTTTAAATAATCGTAGCTCAGTGAATCTTGAAAGTGTTGATTAATACAGGACTCTTCACTGGATTAAATGAAAATTTAATTACCCTTTAACAGTGCTTGAACGAACGAATGTATCAGTCACCCAAGGTATGCCAATCCCACATGGCAATAATTAAGCAGGTAATTGACGACTTTTCCGAGCTGATCCATGAATCTTGCATTTGTGAATGTGAAACGTTCTGAAAATAATGATCATGATCATGAATCCACCGGTTAGGGTGTCTATTGAGCGTAGGAGCCAATTTTGCACTTGGGTGATATAAGGCATGGACGATAACATTAACGGAGAAGAAAAGGATAGAAGCATTCGAAATGTGGTGCTACAGAAGAATGATGAAGATAAATGGATCGACAGAGTAAGTAACGAAGAAGTCCTATAAGAAGAGTGGGAAAAAAGAGAAGTCTGCCGAAAAACCTAAAAAGAAGACGAGAAAACTTAATTGGCCACATGATGAGACATGATGGCCTGATGAAGAAAATCGCCGAGGGAAGAATGAAAGGAAGGAATGGAAAAGGCAGGCCGCGTACAAGATATATGGAACAGGTTGTGAAGGATGTAAAATACAGGAATTACGTTAATATGAAGAGGTTGACGGATAGAATAATTGAGTGGAGGGAGTTCATCAAACCAATCTTAGGATTGTTGACTGATGATATTTTATATAAATATTTTTTTAATTGAAGTTTAGACTAGTGTATTATCACTAATCCTTTTTTATATTATGTAGATGCATGCTTCCTATCTCATGGTACGCGGGAAAGATGACATTTTCATCTACATCTACACGACACCCTGCAAGCCACCGCGAGGGCGTGTGGCAGGGGGGGAAGATCACCAAGCATGCACTACCGACATGCAAACAAGCGACTAGAGGGTCTCATGCAACTAGATTGCCAGTATCTATAGTATTTAAGGGATCAAAACATGCATCATGCACTACAGACTACTCTAAAATATTTCCCCTACCTATCCCTTTGCAATGCTGCCTATTCTGTTCTCTTATAGTACGGGGGAAAAATGCCATTTTGAATCTATCAGTACGACAATCTATCTCTCGAATCTTGTCTGGCCGGATCTAGCATAATACGCTGGTGTTTTTAATATGTTCCTAACATCTTCAGTAAAGTTATCCGATTTAAAGTTCCCTAATAGATTTTGTCTGTACTTTAACCTACGCTCTGATAATGATTACCACCCTAATTCTTGTATTAATTCTGAATGATGATGAGGGATGTATTATTACGTTGGTTCCCCGCTGCCTAACAATGTTTGAAACGTGACACTATATCTTGAGAGGCAGCCCCACTGGGGTCGGACGCCTTTTTGCAGTCACCTCACTAAGGATCAGATGCCGCGAGGCACACCATTTGTCTTGCTCAAATCCCTTGAGCTATTTGGCATGAATGACTCTGGCATGAAAAATATTACTCCTGCCAGTCCATCTCTAAGGATTTATAGGCACTTGGCGTAACATGACCACGTGTCATCCCACATTGTCAAAGTCAGAGTCCATGGGGACGGCCAAGAAAAAAAGTATGTATATTTTTCCCTATAATTAATGTACTGGGAGAATTGAGTACTAAAGTTACTTAAGTAATAAATACTGGTAATGATGGATGTATATATTTGTTCTTCGAGTGTTGCAACCAAGTTTCAACCAAGAATTACTGGTAACGATGCATATTACTGTCAACTTCCGCTTCACCAAAACAATCCGCCATGTTGGAGATGATATTCAATCCCATCACTTTGTGATCACTCGGCCTGAAAGCTATGACCCTTCTAAGGCACCCGGAGTTTGGAATTTAAACTTTAATGCATTTTCATGTATTTTTCCTTCCTACATGTAGTTTTAATTTAAGTCTTAATTGAGATCGAAACAAAATAATGAAGTGTGCACCGTGGTATGTGCAAAGAAGGCGCTCGAAAGACAATGACAGCCAATATTTCCATTGCAAATGTCAGGATCAACTTCAGTCAAAAACGAGTAGGAAGACGAACGATGACTGCGTTTCCCTTCGAAAGCGCAGAGCTAATTGCGCCCATCACGTGAATCCCAAAGCAGGTCGGGGAAGGTAGGTTTATAAATGGAATGCCAGACACGAGGAGGAGGAGGAAGCAGCCTCGAAGAACACTCCTCAAGGCCCTGACCCACAGCTAAGGACGCTGAGAAGAGGGGCTTTTTATTTTTATGCCGCATGCAAGTTTCGAGTGACTTCGGAGACCTTTCGGAGGTTAAGGGAAAGGGACATCATCTCATAAGAGCGAGAGAGGGAAACTTAAGCAGGAGACAAAAGAAAAGGAAAAAGGACAGGAAGGATAAAGAAAGAAAAGGAAAATGAAGTTAAGGAAAAAGGAAAGTATGGTAAAGAGCATGACTTGAGCTCGAGCCGGAAGGAGGAGAAGCGGTATTGGTTAGATGTGGCAGCGAAAGGACCTCTGTCCTTTTTATATCCCTCGAGGGGAAAATGTACATGTTACGGAAAGGGGAGGGATTTTCCATGCTAAAAAGCATCCTGTTTCCTAATAGAGTTTCCCAAGATTGGGGAGGGCTCTGCGGCGTCGGCCAACATCTGAATTCTATCGGTTTTCAAAATAATTCAACACACATCTTCCGTAACTGAACTTGAAGAAACGCTAAAACGAAAAAACTGAAGGAAGACTACAAAAGGTACATGAAGTACACGAATTTTTAGAGATATCCCATAAAAAATTTACATTAAACGCATATACATACGAATGCACAACTTGTGTACAGAACGCACTAAATAGCCTTACGATCAGCAGCCGATTCAAAGTCTTCATGTGATGATAAAAAATAACCAAATATTCGTTCCCTCGCAGTTTATATTAAGTAAGCCCACAAAGCTTTATGATTAAATTACAACGGCAAATATTTGAGGCATAACGCACAGTAAAAAATATTATTTATCAAATAATAAAGGGAAGTAAACTATATACAAGTAAACTCTCCGTAAACTACATAGCATGAATAAAATACCAGTTCTAGTTCGTTAAGTTTTTCCTTCCCTACGGCATTGGGAATCTCACAGCAATAACATTTACGACTTAATTGGAAGAAGTTATTTGTATCCAACCGTTGCTAACTAAAACTTTTAATGATAAGATACGACGATGATCTTGGTTAAATTTCCATGCGATGGAGGGTAAATTTAGTTAGTGTCCGTTTGAGGCAGATAATCAGACAAAATGAAAGTTTAACCTTAAATTTCGGGAGTGTGATTTGCTTTTATTTATCACTGAAATTAGCCTAATTTCCCAAAGAGAGCATTTAGAGTGAAAAAACAAGTTTCATTAAAACTTTTTGTTGAATTTCACCCAGCGGGGTCTTCTTCTCCTCGAAGAAAAAGGTCAATTTTAGGAGAAATTTTTAACGAGTTTGGAAGAGACCTTTAATAATGACATCCTCGTCACATAATTCACCGAAAAATCGCTAAGATTTGAAATAACAACTTGTAATTGCCTTCTTTGGTTCGAGTGAACGATGTAAAAAAATTTTCGATGCCTCTTTTCAGCATACGAATAGGAAATAGCAATGTGTCCATAAAATACCGGGAGATTCAACTGGTGGATTAACACACCGTAGACGAGACGTGGAAATCGATATTTGAAATAAGAAAAGGATATTTGAAACGTTCATAGAATCATTTCTGGATAATTTATTTATTTACCAGGCGCGCGAGTCTTATCTACAAGAAAGATTTCAATTATTTAGTGAATACATACTAGGATATTTTAAAGGATATGAACAGTTAAAGAATATTTTTATGTGAAAACGTGAGTTGATTGAAGATTAGGTAGGTGGGAAACGGCAGCCATGGGCTATCTACCAACCTAATTATATGTAGAATATTTCAAGCCGGCCGCGTGAACGGCGCTGAAATTCACTTTAATTTCCATGCGAAATAATTCACCCGTACCGGGAATCGAACCACGAACCTTTGGCTTTCCGCGCCACTGCGCAGGTCCAGTTAAATTTTTTCGCATGGCAATTAATGTGAACCTAACTATGTGATTAGAATGTAAATAAAGATGAGGATGTTTGAATTTAATAATTCGTATGAACGTATTAGCGCGAGAAATGAAATCCTATGGTGATTAGAGACACATAAGGCAATATAATTAAATATTAAAAGGAATATAAATAGTTTTTAAACCTCTTACGAAGCTACAATTACCAGCTATAAATGCGACAAGATTTTCAATATCAAAAGCTATGATTCATAAAAATAACAAAAGTGCTGAAGATTCAAAATCCAATACGCTATATTCCAAAATTATTAAATATGTAATACCAGTAGGATTAAAAGAAGATAAATGATATTTAATTTGGCCATACCTTTTATATGTACCTACATATTTCTTGGCTCACCCTTATATTTGTTGAAACATAAATACCCACCTTAATAGTTTTTCCCTAGATCAATCTTATCCTGGACGTTAGCGCAACTGAATAGGAGTCTATTGGATGAAGACGACCTACCGAAATCAGTTCTCCCGTAGGTCAACGAGCACTACCCGACCCTGGTCCTTCAAGGCCCAACTTTCCCTCCATCTCCCTCCTATTCCAATTTTGACCCCTCGCACTCCTTTCAAAACCCGGTCGACTCTTGTACCCTTCGTCCGATCACGTGTTCCCGTGGGATAACCTGGAGTTGACCGCCGCTTAAGCCCTTTCTATGGGAAGCTCGTGAGTGAGTGGTCTAGGGTCGCACTGCCGACGTTTTTCCTCAATCACGGGCCTTTCGCTCCCAGGCCCTCGCTCATTAGGGCCCTCCTTTCCCTTCTCCGACAGCCCCCGTCTGTAGGGTCACACTAGATGAATCCGGGCAAATTCGCCGAGGCGACCATTTCTAGAAAGCATTTACGCGATACTGCATCCATCAGGAGACATTTTTGCCGAGCCTTAAAGGGCGATGGGGAGTAGGGAATTGGAATGAAATATTTTCCATAATATTTAAAGAGAAGTTGTATCATTTAAAATGGGAAGGATAAAGTAATATTAATTCTGACAGGTTAGGATTCGTAATGATTTAGATGGAAGATACACGGAGATAAAAAAACGTCCCAAGAAATGTGGGAGTAAAGAGAAGTCGGCTGAATAGCACAAAAATAAAACAGAACAACTTAATGAGCCATCTTTTGAGAATGCGATAATCGTGAAGACGATCTTCGAGGGAAAGGTGAACGGAAAGAATGACAAAGGAAGGCCTCGCGTGAGATACAAATGGAACAAGTGGTGAAGGATGTGAAGGAGAAAAAATAATTTTGTAGAGGAGTTTAGTCGATAAGAGAACCAATTGGGGACCGAACCTATCATAGGATTGATGACTATTAATGATGATGATGACTCGAGTCCATCAATTAAAAATACTCGATACTTAAATGCCCATTCCCATGAAGCTGCGGTACGCGGACTTCTTTTTATTCGAAAAATGCATTTTTGTAACAGATTTCGACGCCAGAGCACGCCTTATCGAGGGGTTCATTCTCCGAGGGGACATCAAGGCCCACCCCCGCATGCAGCAGCCCCCACTGGCTCGCTCCGAGTTGGGGCCTTCTCATACAAGGTATGAGAAGGAGAATGAGAAGCTCACCTTGAGTATGCAGCCAGTGTATGGGATCCGAATGAATTAGGTTTGATCAGAGAACTAGATAGTGTGCAGCGTGGAGCAGCTAGGTTTGTTAAAAGGTGTTACAATAGGTTGAGTAGTGTTTTAGAATTAATACCAGAATTAGGGTTTGAGTCATTATCAGAGCGTAGGTTAAGGTACAGATTGAATCTATTAGAGAAATTTCAATTGGATAGCTTAATTGAAGATGTTAGGCACATATTAAAAACACCAGCGTATTATGCTAGATTCGACCAGATAAATAAGATTAGAGAGATAGATTGTCGTACTGATAGATTCAAAATGGCATTTTTCCCCCGTACAGAGAGAGAGAGAGAGAGAGAACAGAATAGTCAGCATAGCAAAGGGATAGGTAGGGGAAATATTTTAGAGTAGTCTGCAGTGCATGATGCATGTGTTAATCCCTTAAATACTATAGATACTAACAATCTAGTTGCATGAGACCCTCTAGTCGCTTGTTTGAATGTCGTTAGTGCATGCTTGGTGATCTTCACCCCCTGCCACACACCCTCGCGGAGGCTTGCAGGGTATCGTGTAGATGTAGATGAACAGGGTGGTGAAACCATGGGACGGCTTGCCAGGCCCTCTCAAGGACTGTCCACCCAGATTTTTCCCACTTGTGCACAAACTGTCAACGGCTATGTTTTAATAATTGATTGATTTAGGGCGACTGGCTCACTGCGGCCTCAATCTCAGAATTGAGAGTTTTTGCATGTTTCCTAGTGGTGGTGCCATTTCTTCACTTTTCAGAAATTATTTTCAGAATTTTAATTTTATTGATTTAAAAAAAATTAATCATGACGTATTTAACTTGTATAATTTTATTTTAATGACATGGTGAAGAATAAATAAATAAATGAACTGAAATGGATAAATATATTAAACTGTTATTAAAGGAATTTCCCACTAAGAAAAGAACTCAAATGAAAGAAGTGTGCTCAAGACATTTTTACCTCAGCTAACTTTTTTTTGGTCACTACGAGACGGATACTTATTAAGCCAACAGAAAAAAAGCAAGTGGTAAGCAAAAAATAAGAGAAACAGTGATTGGATCAGAATAGAATTCCTAAATATAAGATACAATTATCAAAGGAGGCAAGTGAGAATGTTAGGAAGAAAAGATAAACGTAAAATGAAAAGAAAGGTAAAGTACTGATAGGAGAACCATCTCATAAGATGATGAAGATGCTTATTTCCTCAAGATTCACAGGTCACATGTGTTATAGTTACTATCACGGTCGGCATCGGCATCGCACCACCTCGCTGCTGGTGCGGCAGTCCAGAGGTTTAAATCCTCTCTCACGAATGGATATCGTGTTCATCTCATGATTGAGCTTAGATTCAAAACTTGTCTATACGGTGAGACATAGCCTTAACAGTTTAAAGATCTGCAAACCGAATGTTAGTACTTATACAACAATATAAATATGCCAAATGGAATAAAAAGTATGGTAAATTAGTGAAAAATCAATTAAAAATCTCCCTATACTAACAACCAGCATTCATCCTAATTTACCCTGCTATTATTAGGACAGTTGACCGACGGCTGAAGTCATTCTGCTGTACTTTTACGGAAGGAGTGTCACAGGCAGAACTTTAAACACGGATTTCATGGGCAGCGAGGAGAAATTCAGCGTCGGCATTAAGCTAATTTTAACGAAATGATCTATTTTCAATGTCCTATCCAATTGACTGAGTACTATTTCTCTATCTAGTATCACAACCGAAGAAATTTACATCTGCTAAAATTCGAACCATACCTATATAGCTGGAAGGCAGGTACTCTAACCACCATACCAACTCAAATGCAAAAGCTGATAGCGATAGTAAGGTCATGCAAAAACATAATCATTACACAGCAAAGGTGATGGGTTCGAAACTGAGATAGGGCATAGATATTGTATTTGCCTGCGATCAAGCTTAAGCCCGTTTCACACGATACTTGATCCAGCACAAGACCATAGTGTGCTAGCCGCTACTTGATATTAAGGACGGAATCTAGCACGATTGGAACCGTCCTGGGAGGTTTCACACGATCATCAACCTTGTGCTTGCTATGAACCGGTTATTCCATATGATTCCATACTAATTAAAAAATGACAAGTTCGCACAGCGTCTGTAGCGTGACTTGATTGGTCGATGGCTACTGGGTCCTACTAGAAATCTAGTACCGCATCAAGTATGAAATCCAATAGCTCAGCGAGTATACTAGTTAGTATGCTTGCTAGCCAGCATACTGGTTCTATTCACACGATACTGGAAAGCTAGTATACTCGACCATGTGCTGGATCAAGTACCGTGTGAAGCGGGCTTTACATCTACATAATACCCTGCAATCCACTATAAAGGTGTGTGGCAGGAGGTGAATTCTCACCAAACATACACTACAAATCATGCATAAAAAGGATTAGTATTAATATACTAGTCAGAACTTAACTATTTAAAAAAGATGGAAATTGCAATGCAAACATGCAAAACATGCTGTTAGTTGGGTTAGCTTTACGACCTCATACCAACATGCAGCTACCTATGCTAGCCATTGCTACTCTCGTATGGGACATATTTACCGTTATTCATATCCCTAATTTTACGAGGGAAAAAGGACATTTTGAATCCGTCAGTTCGGCAATCAATTTCTCTAATTTTGTGATTATGGTCCAGTCTACCATAGTAACTTGGGGTTCGCAAAATATTTTAACATCATCACTGAAAATACTGTCTACTTTAGACTTAAATTAGAATACCATTAGAATGGACCGCACAATGTAACTTTAGCAGTTAGAGCATGTTGAAAAAAATTAATTCGAATCCAAAAAAGTTAATTTTGCAAGATAGTTCCGTAAGTCTCCATTTTCTGCTGCCGGGGATTAAAAAACAGTCCGTTTTTATGAGGCGTCCGCTATTCGGTGGTGTCCGTTAAGGGAGGCTTGCTTGAGGGTCTAATATCCCTAATTCTCAAACCTAAATATCCGATTGGTGTTGTAGTATAGAATGAAAGGAGAGGTGCGTATCAGAAGAGAGGGATGTTTCCGAGGGTTCGACGTGGGTCTTTAATCGCTGTCCACGGAGGCTCGCGAGGTTTCTCTCGAGAGGGCGTTGAGTGTGCCCTCGAGCCGAAAGCACTGCTTCTCGTGTCTATGCGACGGTAGCGCTTCCAGAAACGGGCGCGGTTGGACGCGCCAACTATTCCACTCGACGGAGTTTCACGGTGGTGCAGGAGGGGGTTGGAAGGCTGAAAGCACACACTGCGCTCTCGGAAGCCGCTCCACTTTTGCGATTCCGCCATGCTTGTCAGAATGTGCAGCACAAAAGGAACTGCCCTCGTCACTTAAAGGTACGCACTATCCCCGTAGGATCAAATGCTCTCTGCGAGATATGGTGTCACACCATCCCGGAATGTTGGCATAAAACTATTTCTATGGTACAATAATGCATTTAAACTTGTTGCAACGTTTTTATAGGCTGAAATATGATACAGAGGTGTTGAAACGCATTGGGCCGCGCAAAAAAATCATAGTGGGTGAAAAGTTTCACCATTCCCGGAGGGCAAGGGCCTAGCCACGTTGACACACCGGTTCCCGTGATATCACCGAAGTTAAGCAGCGTTGGGCCCGGACGGAGGTTGGATGGGTAGCCCCCTCCATACCTCTACCGTGGTGCTCTTGTCCCCTGTCTGCATGTGGCGGGCAGGTTAAATGTGGGTTGGCACAATGGATCTAAAGAGGTCTAAGTGCCAGGGGGGCTCCAGAAGGCCCCCGCCCACCCCTCCAATTTTTTCACCATTCCCAAGAGCGAAACATTAACTTTATCCGTAGACCTTCCTGATTTAACTTAAAAACCAAGGCAAATTTTCATCTTCTTAATTTGAAGGTCTAAAACTGTGTATGATAAAGCATTTTTGCTCAAAACGGGAGCATAAATATAACTGTTTGTCATTTTAAACATAAAGTAAGATCCTGAAATCGGAACTAGAGAATATAATTGCTTCGTGATATTATGTTTAAAAGTACTTCAGGGTGATTATCACTACAGGATTATTTTGGGATAACTCTTATTTCTGTTTGTACCGTCATTACTACATGATCCCTTGATGGAGTTTTTTTTTAATGTTTTTGAATGAAGAAGTCACGACTGCTTAACTCTTTTAGGCGCCAGTACTAATACTCAGTAAGCTACATTACCAGCCGCTATGACTCTTAACAAAAGCAAAAGAAATGATTTTTAATCACAATAAATTTACTCTGGCCTTAGATTTCATTTTTTTTCATATGCGCTGTGAAATGCTATATGATAGAGCGATGGCAGCCACAGCACCCGATTCGAGAAAACTCTGGTATTGCTGCCCCAATGGTCGTGGGCTTGAATCTCACCTCAGACTTAGAAGTCAAATTCATATCATATCCAATATTAATGCTTGGCACTAGAGGACTCCAAAATTCAATCCATCAGTTCATTCCTGAATCACGGATGAGATGAACCAAGCTCGATTTTTGTTTTAAACTAGCCTCTATTAAAAATTTGGACAGAGCAAAGCCGAGGAATTAGATCGAAGGATAGAGCATCCAGAGAGGTTTATTGTCTTGCAGATGATAACAAGGAGTTACAAGGATTTTTACAGAAAAAAACTCAAATAAATTCGGGGGATCGGGTTGGTGTGGTGGCTAGAGTACTGGCCTCCCATCCCGAGGGCCGAGGCAGTGGCGGATTTTTCAGTGGAAAACCGGTCCCCATTTGAGTGTCTAGTGGATGGCATTTCAAGTTCAGTACTCCGTTCGTCGGATGGGACGTTAAGCCGTGGTCCCCTTGGCGCCTTTCGTTTAGAGTAGGCTAATGCCGACGCCGGGTTTCACTCCACCCTTCCTCCGTTCCCTGAAAAAGCTTACTATTACCCAATTATCCACCTATCCTTTATGGCGCAAATGAGCTCAGCTGTCGGTCGCCTCCCCTGAATAACCAACCAATCAAATAAATTCAATCCTGCAGCGACTAGTGCAAGGCATCAAGAGCATTGATCTTCAAATTGGAAGTTTTTTTTAAAGGGCATACACTATTTCTACGGGGGCAGAAAAAAACTGATATTTTATGCAGCCGGTCCATTTCCTTTACGTCAATTCGGTTCCTTCTTAACGGAACGCATTATCTATTTATTTGCATACACCATTTCAAAGGATTTTCCATCTACATTAAACTGGGAAAATAAACGCTTGAAGTAATGGAAGAGTTCTGTTCTTTGGGTAACAGAATCACGACCGAAGGAAGATGAAATTTACTAAATGCGCTCGTATGAAGCATTTTTCTTTACGGAAGTGAGATGTGGACCGTAAGGGCAGAATAAAAGGCAAGGCTTCAACAATTCCCTTGGAGTGATAATAAAGAAATGAAGAAACAATATAAGCTACTAAGAAGTTTTCAGCGAATAGGGTAAAAAAGAAGTTGCATGAAAATTCTGAGCCCAAGACAGGGAAGCCTTATCAGACTAATCTTGAAAGCCGATGGTCTTAATAATACCAGTCGACATAAGAAAAAAATGGCAATACATTTTTAAGACAGAAAAAGATGCGATAAACGGTATAAAAAATGAAGAATGGGAAATATAGGAAAATTAATATTAATAGGTTACTGAAAGAAGAGTCTGGTGGAGAGCTACGTCGAACAACTTTTAGGATTGAAGACCGAAAGTTATGGCATCTAATGACTTGAAGGAATCAGCCGTTGTGCTGGGTACCTACTCATTATGATTATCGAGCTTATTGTGTTCTTCTAATGGAAAATACCGATTTTACATAAACTCTCCCTAATGTCCAGAGATTTTCATAATTACAAATCACATTTACACCAACTTCCTTATTCCCATGCCCTGTTTTATTCAATAAAAATGCACCTGGTAGCTAAACTGCCACATTAACATAAGAATAGATAAGAAAATGCGATGAATTTAAAAAATATAGTTCTTGAAAATAAGACTCAAAGGAGTTGCGCTGCATTATCACGCACTAAGAGGTGATGAGGATTTAATGAGGAGGCATAGCTCACAGTTGTTTTCTCAAACCACTGTTGAACGTGGGAAGGTCCTCGAAAATCTGTTCACAGGACGCTTATAAAGTTTCCTGATAAATAAAAGGCCTTCAAGCGTGGATAAACAAAATATGAATGGCAAATAAGGTATTCCTCTTCGTTACCACCAAATAAGCAGCCTAATGATGACGCACAAGTGTTGATGCAAATTAATGGAAGACAATTCTTTCATTTTTGCATCATCTACTATCTTGTAATGTTCCTGTTGATATCGCAGGAAAAAGTATGTACTTGATGGCTTTGAAGTCACCGAAGCGAATAATATTGAAGTCTAAAATTTAAACTTCACAAACAAATTGTTTTCTTTCAGCAGGAGAAATTCTTTGAAGTTTAAATGTGGCTCCATTGACTTTATGCAAAAAAGACTTATGCATTACTAATCGAAAATATTACAGGTATAAATAGGGCATCCTGAAGTCTGGTTATGTGCGTAAAAACAGAAATAAATAATAAAACGGAAGATAAACCCGTAATAAGATCTAACGGAATAGGAAATCCAAACAGAATTTTGGAAGAATCATAGGTACTAAATTCAGAACGCCAGTAAAGATATATTTGTAGCACCTGGAGTATCTGCTGAATTGTTTGAACCCGTAAAAGAGTATAATAAAATTACAGTTTTTACGAAAGAGTGAGCATCTTCATAATTCCAGAGGAAAATGGACTGAACTGGATCACAAATTGCCCTCGATTTCCTTATAGAAATTCCAGGAATCAACCGATTCTTTTTTTTATTATTGGCCATTTTTGAGGACAATGAACGAGCGAGTTATTACGTAAATTTGACTAAAATAAGTTAATTAAAACTGTGGCCATAATTTACACATTTCATCTCCGATTTTCGGCGAAAACCCAGTAATTACCATTTCACAGGTTTTAATTTGAACATGAGTATTATACAGAGAATATAAAAAGTTTTCAGAATTGAACATTACGAATTGCCCTCATATCTCCTACAATTTAAACTCATTGGCAAGTTTAATCATAAATATGCACGGCTGGCAGCACTTCAAGGGGATAGGCAGGTATCATTCGGATAATTTTTGAGTCAAATGGCCTTAGTTCAGCGCGTTTCTTTTCAATATGTCAGAATATTCCGTCACGGAAAATTAAAGGAAGGGTCAGTAAATGCAGCAGCACCCAACGTCATTTCTTCTTCGACCGTATTTCATAAGAACAATATTATAGAGATAGACTGTCGTACGGTTAGACTTACAAAATGTATTATTTCCATAAACAATTATAAGATATCACAATGAGCGACAAGGCAACCGAATAGGCAGGTAAAATATAGTGTAATGAACATTTCTTTGTAGCGTACCTGAAACATGCTAACTAACATGCTAACAGCTACAAATAGTTCTAACGTATGTTTAACCGCACCCTCGTAAATAAATGTTGTACATCAATGCACTTCAACTATGGTTAATTATTAATAATGTTTATACATCTACATATAAGAAGGTAATTGTCATTTCGAGCCTTTAGGGTGCATAACACCAACAATTTTCCCTAAGTAGTACTGTACCGATTATTGGCATGTACATAGTCCACGCTGAAGGTGCAAGGTGATTATTCATCTCCTGCCACATAACTACCAGCGGACTCTATAGACGTAGATTCCATAACAAATACCTAAACAGTTTCTGATTGATTATTAGCCACGCGGTAATCAGTTTTGATTCGCTCATCTTATCCTTTCTCTTCACATCGTCATAAAGATGTACATACTTTAGGCTGAATACCCAGGTGATAAGGATAATCTTCCTCATATTTGTACGTACATCTCACACGATGGAAGCATTTTAAATTAAATTAATTGTGTTCATTGGCGATTAAATGGATGTGTAATGAGTACTGTACACACACGTACAATCCTGATGGTATCCAACTGGTTACGGTAGGTTTTCTTTAGCCACATCTACTCTCTCACTTACTATACTTCTCTACAACTTACCCTACTATTCACCGTCTACTCATTCCTACTGAATGTTACATTTTCCAAGCATCTTTCCCATTTAGTTCAGCAAATGAGCTGTACCGTTTTATCTCATTCCAAACACCGTCTCCCTATCTTCACCATCAACCTTCCCTGTATGAATGGCTTTAGGAGACCACCACCTTTCAGAACCCAATTATTTTAACATCCATCATCAACCCTCTCTCCTTCCAAACCATATCTAATACTTTAATATCAGTCCTTCTACCTTTGATAGTAAGCAACTTTACCAATTTCTCCTTTATCAATCGCCTCCCGTAATTTAAAGTATCGAATAAAAACATACTGGCCGTGTTCTTGATGTTTCTTTCTACTAATTCTCTTATTTAAACGGCGATAATGGTAATGAATTCAGACCTGACCATGATCCTCTTCATGATAAAATTGAGAGTAAAAAATTTACACTTTGTGTAATTTTTTTATTCTCAATTTCATGATGATATTACTATTTGCAAAGAAATTCTGAGAGTCATACGAAAAATCCATTATTTCTCTTTCTTCAGGTTAACCCATTGCAATGGAATATGAAAGTCTGCAAGCCGGCCTTGATGAATTCTAGCAGAGTTTCCCATTAACATGAACTTCAGAGAAAGAGATTCACAAAATGAAATCACCTGCTTAATCTGCAACTTGAACCCAGGTCCCTCAACATCGTGTAATCTAACCACTCCGTTAATACATTAGGCGTTTAGCAAAGCTGCTATTGACGAATTTCTGTAAACAAAATATCCTGAAGCAGTCATTTTCGTACGATACATAGTATTACGTAATTATTTAATCTGCTCAACTTTCAATCAAAAGCAACAACGTATCCTGAACATTTCAAATAGCACCTGAATGATTCTAGCCGGTACACATGTTTAAAGCCAGTAGAACTCTAAGAATTGTGCTTTGTCATCGTTGCTTGGAGAGGCGACCGACAGCCTCGTATATTTGTACCACTAGGGATAGGATGATAATTAGATGACTGCAGGATATTTTCAGAAGGGGAGCGAGAGTGGAGGAAAAACCCACGTCCGCATTAAACCTATTCTTGACGAGAGACGTCATAGGGTCAAGGGTTTAACGTCACATCCGACGGACAGTGTTCTGACCTCGAAGTGACACACCGCATTCAAACGTGCACAGTGCTTCCTAAGTTGAGTTCCAAAGGGACGCATGGGATGGTGCAGCATATCCGTGAAAACCGTGTTAATTTATTTTTGTAACTAGCACAAAATAAACGAAAAACATTAACACCGTCGTAACTTCTAAGCCTATGTTTTCGCAATGCATAATTGCGTCTTTAACTTAGCGGGCATGCAAAGGATTATTCCGCAGCACAAGTGGCTCGCGGGGGAAACACAAATTTACACGGTCTTTCTCAGTTGGGACTTCCAGGGCAATTCGGCCGGAAAAACGACCACACGAGGACACCTTCTCCGGCATCCCTGAGAGCCCAGCAGTTTGAAGAAACGCTCAGCAGCTCACGGGATCGCAAACACCATCTGCTGACGCCAGCTCCGAGGTGTTTACGAGTAGAGTCACTGAAGAGAGGAGCCCACTCCCCGAAGTTGCTCCCATGTTTGTGAGCGGGCATCCACTCGCCGAAAGGCAGGAGACTGCGATGCGCAAGATGTGGGGAAAAGTCGGGACCAGCGTTTTTCAGGATCCTGCCGCTTGGCTACGAAAACGATATTAACCCGAGCATTCCTTTTTATCCTTAGGCATAAACCATATACCATAGTAAATGGACGTACTACGATATTTGTTTCAAAAAAATCCAAATCTTCTACGATCTGCACGTTGTGTGTGGAGTGACACGTCACAATACGATGCCTCTTCTTTCGTAACTGTTAAAATGTGTAGTAAGAGAATAGACACACACAAGTTTTGGTTTAAATAAGGAAAACATCCGGACATCAGATAACCAATACGGTGATTTTTTCGCACAAAAACGTATAAAATTTTTTCTCAACTTCCTTCATCACCAAATATGTCGAATTGTGCAGAACAACCTTACAAAAATTACTAAAGGCCGTTGTACACGGTACAATTTCTTGTACAAGAACTTGTGCAATGCGCAAATTGTATCGTGTACGAGGGGTTCGTACAATTTCTTGTACAAGAAATTAGATCATGCTCTATATTATTGGATGAAAACGTCCAAGATCCACTCAGTAGCTTCTGCGCATGACATGTGACGGTAGTGATGCGTTCGTTTAGTGTTCGTAAGGTTGGTGTTCTGTTTGCGATCACTTTTATTCCTATAAGCATGGCGAAACTTCCATTTTTCTGGTACATATCGCGATATTCTTTGTTGCTTCCATATTGTGATATTCGTCGGTCGCGTTGGAAGTGTTCTATTTCTCAAAAGATGAGTTGGACACACTGGAAAACATTAAACCTCAATGAAATTAAGATGACGTTATTAAACCACAAATAAATATATGCAACAAGCAAAAACATTATTTTTGGACGATAAATGATGGGTTTCATGAGCCGATGAGAGAGTGCAAGTAACCAATAGTAAAATTTCATTTTATTAATGATAGGATTAATGGTAGCAAATTTTTGTAACCCATGGCAGTATTTTCAAATACTACCTTCCTCGGATATCGTGATTCAGCTGTTGAACAGAAAACGATATCTGCGCATGTTATTGGCGCACAAATTGCATGAATCTTTGATCGTGTACGACCGTGAACCAACTTCTTGTACAATGTCTTGGTCCAATCTCGCCGTTCAATTTATTGTACAAGTTCTTGTACAAGAAATTGTACCGTGTACAACGGCCTTAATACATTTCGTTTTCTCGATTGTTAGGACCAATATAGCAGTTAAGCATTGAATGCGCTATGATGACGTTAAATACATAAAATGTTCATCCGCAACAGTACTAATTAAATATTTAATTAAGTCAGCATGCACGTGAACATTATCCTAGGAGTAGCGAGAAGTCGTGATGCTATGCTACAACTACCTTTTGCATGGCATGGTGCATAAAGAATCTAATCATATGAGTGTACAATATTGGCGATAAAACCACTCTAAAGCCGGGTGATATCATGAAAAAATAATTTCAAAAATCACAGGCAAAAAACCATAGATTCCGCTTACGTACACAAGAACTGTGTACGTACTACAGAGAAAATACATAATTGAGGAGCTGTATCAAAATATTAGGATTCATCAAAGAAACGTGGGAGGGTGTTCAGCCACAAAGAGAAAGACAGATACTCTCTCGCCCACGTAAAGGCCTCATCTCGAGAGCAGAGCTTGTATTTAAAACGCAGCTAATCATGACTAAAATCAAAAGCTTAAAGAGAGAACTGATAGTTGCGGGTTTGGTTAAAAAAAAGTCGGTCGACCTACAGAAATATGTATATAAAGGCTTCAGGAAGGTTTTTGGTACGGAATCCCAGGGGAGAAGGAAATTCAACGCTGGATTAAACTTTATTAAAATCATTCGGAGCAGACGTTTTGAGTGCATTTCCCCTCCAACGCACCATAAGCAGGACAAAAAGGAGTGAAAAATTAATGGAGGGATATTTTAGAATCGAAAATTCTATAATTCCTTTTTTTCCACGTGTGCCACCAAATGCAGACTAAAATTAATACTTTACGCAAAAAATGCTATTTTTTCCGCCGTGTTTTTTTCCCAATTCCCATTTCATTTTCAACGCTATATTAAAATCTGGTGGTAAAAAACTCGTTATTACTTCCTCTAGCGGGGAATAATGGGTAGATTTGAATGTATGTAGGCAAAATTGAAATGCAACTGGATTAATTATGTGATTGATTTGATATATATATATATATATATATATATATATATATATATATATATATATATATAAAATCATCACTAAAAATGACGTGTTAATTGCTATCCATAAAAATTTGGGTTCAAAATTCACAGTTTCATTCAGTTACTCAGTTAAAAATCGGGAAATTAATAATGTGAAACAAGCAATACACGGTTCCATCAATTAAAATCGCAATTTCTCTTCCCGATTGCACCACATGACTGTTGACTATAATGATATGGTGCTTTATTAAAGAAAATATCACAATACATCAGTTTCCAATACCTGGGTACAGAACGGAGTAAAGAAGGTTTTTAATTTGGTATTTTAGTGACAAGTGCAATGCAACCGCTCAACAATTTTAATTGATAATTATTGACCCACTCAAGGGAATAGGGAGAAGACAAGACAGGACAACCTGGAAAGAATAAACGCTCGAAAAACAGAATATTGCTTCCGGTTGGCACAAATGGATAGAGTGCTCGTCGAAGGCACAGGTGGGAAAAATGTTATACATCTGCAGCAATCAACAGATTTAAATAAAATTTTCTGTGGTCTTATTGAACTGGTACGTGGTTTGTACGCGAAAAAAATAGACGACATTCGATTCCCAGCGAAAACTGCTGTAAAACGATACAAGACTATCCCAAAAAATGTCCCCAGAAAAAAATTTTGAAAAAAATATTTCAAGCATTTCCTCCTATTGCATTTTTTATACACACTTCTGAGAAAACAAAAACGAAACAATTACTATTTTACTTGACTCTAACAAAAACACAATGTACAAAATATTACCATAATGAGGTCGTATTTTCCTTAGGTTCCTTACCCACAGAACTATTCTATGCAAGTTCATCGTAAGGTTATCACCCTACTTTGCTGATGCTCCTACTGATAATGGGATTAAACTCCTGCTTAAATGTGCGTAATTAAGGCATATAGTTCTGTCACTCAAAATTAATTCATTACAAACGCAATGATGTACGGGTGATTAATCAGGATTAAAATAATTTTATCCCATGGATGCTTCTCTGTTGTTTCCACACCGGCAAGGTCTACACTACAGAGAAAACTTTACTACCACTGGTGAATGTCGCAAGGCTTTTCTGCACATTCCAGACGTCCGATAAAGCTGTGGGTGGGCGCATGGCACGGAATTTCTCTCACCTTACTACTACGCGCACCACTTCAACGCATAAATTCACTGGAATAGGAAGAAAAGAATTCAAGGGGAAAAGTTTTAGAGCTGAGGATAGGCGTGCACCAAAAGCCTTTCCGACTTTAGACATAGATTACCTCTTTCGTTTCTTTCCCTTAATGGATCCCTCGGTAAAAACCAAAAATGTGCCCTAGACTTACCACAATAATTTCATAGTAATAAGAGAAGAAAAAAGCTAATAATTGAAATAAATGGTGAAAATTTCAAATTCTAAATCGATTACGGTTTCAATGATTTAAATCACGCAACAATGCTTGGCACAAGCATCTTCCATTTTCTGATAAATTCAGCTCTCGCCGATTTTGCGGTAAATAATTTGGGATAATGTGAAATACACTTCACCTACGCTAATTCTATTACTATATTTCATAATATGGGAAAATACTTTGTAAAGAGAGTGTAAAATGGCCAAAATGTGTTAATGGTCTCATTTCAAGTACGCTCAAAGCTTACCCCAATTGCAAACGAAACAAAACCAAAACGAATAACGAAAGGCAAAAAAGTCTCAAGGTCCAAAGAGGCCCAAAAGCAGTGAGAACTATTTCACGCCCAAAAGACCCGCGACCGTGGTGGCTCCGAATCCACCCCCAACATTTCTTTCACGATAAAAAAATAAGTAAAAAGAGAAATACGGAATGTGACGCAATAATGTTACCCAGGCTGAGAAAAAACGGCGCGTGAATTTCGCGCGGAAAAAATAAACACCGCAAGAAGAATCACTGTTCGATGGCGAATTCTTTTCTGCGTGCACAAGCTAAACGGTAAACTAGAGAAAAAGGTCATCCTGCTGGTATCAAAGCTCATAGATTCACGTGGAATTCATGCATACGAGTGCAGCAAAGGGAAACGGACTGCCCTCGCTACCCAGACGTGTGAATATCTCAAGTCGTTGCGGGCAGTGCTTTGTTGGCAGTACCCCCACTGATAAATACCACCTTCCAGTTGCGTTTGCTAGGTCAATAGCGCGCCCTCCTGTGAACATAAAGTTTGGGAGGTAAAACTCCACCTCGGGTATCAATGTCGTTCTCATCTTAGCACTAAAGAGTTAAGATAACCGATACGATATGAATAATTCAAAACCTAGCCAGAGTTTACCCGATTTCAATACCGGGTTCTACAGGGCAATAGAAGGGGTATTACTATGCTATCCACTGCTTACTATGAACTCTTTCCGCAATCCTACAGTCTCGGCCTTCAAAATCTAAACACCACCGATAACCATCAGCATACTCTCAATGATTCTCTTGCATGCTTCCTTAATTCCTATAAAGAAAATGAACGCACCAAATTAAATATCACCACTTCTATTGCGATGGAGAGTTTTTGGAAAAATCAATGATATCAGACGCAACTTCGTTTTATTCAACGAAACCAGGGTCATCTTGAATAAAACCACGTGGAAAAACTAAGTCAATTGTCATTTCGTTAAAATTCAGAGTTCCTGTTGATTATATTGACCTTGGATAAATGTACAACGTGAAGGTATACGTTAAGAAAGAACGGTACGAACGATTTGCGTTAAGAGTAAAAATTATACGACAATTGCGAGTGAGTAAAGGATGAAATTGGTATGCATGTTCCAGTAATGTAAAAACTGGAATGAGGTCCATTACTTATTTCCGGCTATATGGATGAGCTTCCATCGTGCCTCCAAGTTGCACATAAATAGTGTATGCAAGGTGAGTTTTCACCCCCTGCCACACACCCTCACGGTGGCTCGCGCGGTAATACGTAGATGTAGATGTGGATGAAAAAATCTATGAAACATTCCTTATTCCAAGATCCATTACTTATTTCCGGCTATATGGATGAGCTTCCATCTTGCCTCCAAATTGCACATAAATAGTGTATGCATGGTGAGTTTTCACCCCCTGCCACACACCCTCACGGTGGCTCGCGCGGTAATACGTAGATGTAGATGTGGATGAAAAAATCTATGAAACATGTTGCCAGATACGCTATATTACTGGCAGACGGCAGAGTAGAGCATGTAGGTACTCGTTATATGAGAGAAAGCTGAGATTTTTAGGAAAAAGGAAATAAGTAATGATTAATGTTTACTTTGAAAAAAGAATTAGTGGTGACTACATATTGAGAGAAAAGGGCAAACAATTCGGGTTGTAATTCCTCTGCTAATTCAAAAAATTTTACACCATTTTGCTGGAGTTTCACCTGAAAGGAAACAGAGGAACAAGTATGCACGTAATATACTATGAAATGATGATATGGAATGGGAAGAGACAGAGCAGGAGGTTGAAACACCAAATTGAGAACTTACTCCGAGAAGTAAACTTTGATGGAAACTAAGCGATGAACTTCTTGAGGACGTGTCACAAACTTAAAAAGGGTTCCGAACCCTCCGTCACCACCTTGCGTCTTCAAGGAGTATCCACATCCCTCTAGCACTCAGCGGTCAGAAATTACATAAGGCCACTGACAAGAACACGCCAGCCAATGTCGCTTCCTCGTCAATAGAAGGTTCCCCTTCTATTGACGTCTTCAGGGCAGGAAGACCCTTCATATCTTCTTGCTTCCTACCGTCGCGATCCCCAGCGAGAATTCGTCCAATTGATGCAGATCTGAGCCCTTCACCATATCAATGCTATGTATCCTTATCGCCCAAAGCTCAAGAAATATCCCATAAAAAGTAAAGTTGTTTTACACCCAAAGGTTGGTCGGGTTGTTGAGGGAATATCTCACTTAGTACTAAGCCCAAAAGCGCTTGAAATTTACCCGTTCAGGGTAGTGGGGCTGGTTCCTTTTCCTGGTACTCTCTTTCCGGTTATCTAGCATGTTTCCAAGTAGTACATTAGACATTAGTACAACTTCCACAGAGAGAAAAAATCATTCGTCTTGACCGGAACTCTAACCCGAATCCCCTGATTTCCGGTCAAGTGTTTTAACCAATTAAGCTACAGAGGTATCATCTATCCCAGTCGAATTCTTATAGGCCTAAAAGCAACTAGATGTTCTCGAATGGTGAAATAAAAACGGCCAGTTCGCGGTCCTCCAAATTTCCATGCATTAAACTCGATGCTTTCAGGCTTTTGAAAATCTATTGTAAGCAATTATATTAGATGGTACTTTTTTCACAGCTTATTTCTATAAGTCGACCTGTTTCGTCGCATAGGCGACATCATCAGACCGGTTTCGTCGCATCCTGATGATGTCGCCTATGCGACGAAACCGGTCGACTTGTATAAATAAACTGTGTAAAAAGTACCATCTCATTTAATTGCTTCCATGTCGTAGCCTAGTTGCATGTCAATAGTGCATGTTTGGTGATCTTCACCCCCTGCCAAACACCCTCGCGGTGGTTTGCAGGGTATTGTGTAGATGTACCCAGTTAACAGGGTGCCACCAGTGGTTATCCATGTACCCAGAAAATTACAAGCCTTAGTTTTGGCTGACAGTTACAAGTCATTCCTCGGATCCAAAAGAGTAATCGAACGATATACCTGCTGATACATCCAGCTGTCACAAATGTAAAGGTGTTTATGTTTCTATTGGCTTGAAGGAAAACATCAGGGAACACAGCAATAAATCGTCAATATAAAAAATTCTCACTGATGTCGTTCGTATCACTACATCAGGATTATCATTTGTGTTGTTCATTATTGAATTCCTTAATATTTGGAATTTATTGCTCATAATGTTTTACAGAACCAGCCGTATCGGCGAATCGCAAACTCACTCATTAATAGTGTCAAGCCTCCACACTTGTGGGTACTCAGAACAGGAAGAGATGAGTAGGGATGGCATCAGAAAGGAAATGAGCATAGGTGGAGAGAAACCCGACGTCGGAATAATTCAAATCCTCGGGAAAATTGCCAAGGTTTCCTCTCTATAATATACATAAGGGGTATGAAATTTGAATTCTCTCCCCTAGTGCTTGCAAATAAATACATACCTGACGGGATTCAAAACAGAACTCGAACAGAATGTGGGCAGCCGTAACTCTTGTTAATTACCGAAATTCCCCATTCTAAAATTTAAGCAATTTTTCTCATTTTTACATCTCACCGTTATATTGCATCCATTGACGACAATTTTTTATACTAACATTGACCACCTCAGCAGAATGCTCGGTATTACGGCAAATACTTCAAAATCGGCTAACATCATAATGGCAGCAATAAAGAAACATATTTACGTCGAGGTCCATTAGAAAAATATTGAATAATTACGAAAACATTGCAAATATTGAAAGATTTAGGGTGTCTCGTAATACACAATGCACTTTTAGAAATTATTACCCTTGCCTCTCATCCCCAAGGTGGTCATCAGGTTATTCAGTAGACGTAGCATTTTGCCGCACGAGTGCCGCGTGGTTTCGGCTGGGACTCGTGTAGGGAGTTGCAAAGTTATAATTTGCCAGAATAATTCACTATTTCAAACAGAACGCTGATTTCTCAACGTTGTTGTGATAGACCTAACAGTTATCCGGTTTCTGTGGATTCATGTCAAACATTGCCACTTACTTAGAAATTACACTGATCGAAAATGCTAAAATAGTCCGTGATGAGAAGATCACCACATTAAAATTGCGTCATTCACTGTAGGTCATTGGTCTCCAACATAGGTCCCGCCAGACAAAGGGCGGAATAAATTTCGAATAAATATATAACCCGGTGTATGACGAAATGAACAAGGCAAGCAAAAAGTTGAGCCCAATGGAACAATTTCTGTGGATAATGAATGCATTTTGAGACCGAGCTGCGCAACGATGCTTCCAATTTCTAATTTCTGCTATTTTCAGTGCACCCAAATACACACAATGTACACATCATTCTCAACGAGCCATGTTAGGTCAAAAATTCATATGCATGAAATTTTTTCGAAACGATTAGTGCCATAATATATTTAAGCTGTGGCAAACGAATTCATGGCACTTGGAACTGTTATTTATTTAATGAACTAAAATGTTTCTTCTCACCCTTTAACAAAAAACTAGGACCTTAGATGCCATACATAAACGCCGATATGAATTGATTATAGCTTTCAAAACATCCGTATTTAAGGAAATCACACTTTTAAGTGACACTTCTGTAAGAGCAGATTTCATAGCCTTTTGCCCACGAAGTATAAATACGTATGCTTGGACGAAATTATATCGTAGCTCTCCGGGTACGAAGTCTTAGTAAACGATGACGGAATACTTAACCAAAGATCCAGCATTAACACTCGATCGGAATCGGACAGATATAAATCAAGAGGATGCGCAATTCCCTTGGGAAGACATGATATCTCTGAGATGATATTCCTTATTAAAGCAAGAAATATCTCCACCAACGGAAATTGTTATTTCCACATTTTTGTAATTATCGGCATTTGATTTTTAAATGCCGATTCTCTGATTATTGCAATAAATATCCATTTTAATAAAAAAGTTCACCTCATCAGAAAATTGAATAGCTCCATTAAATCATTATCTATTTGTACGTATGTGTCATGCATGTAATAAAAATTCATTTACTAATGGCATCTCCTAATAGAGAGGTGAATGATGAATTCAAAAATTAAAGTCTTTAGGCTCTCATTTCCGCTGAATGAATTTTGAAGAAACATACACTCAACTGCCTATTTTTAGTCACAGCATTGAGTTCTTTATATCTAATAATTTAGAATTTTAAAAATTTGGTGAAGTTACTGGGTCTGGAGCACAGAATTCATAACAATAACCAACCCTCCCTACACATACTTAATGATTAAGTGTGGAACTAAATACCTGGTACAGTTCTCGGGGTTCTAAAATATATTTTTTTTCCAGCAATTCAAACCCGTTAGCAAGAAAATTTGTTGTTTGCTTGAACTTTCCAAAAATTCATCTCAAATATCTAGAGTGTAAAGTTTTTAAGCACCTTAATGGCGGGATCATTCAACTTTTATTGGCGCCCACAGTAAGATCTCATTACGATCGAAAGTTGGGATAGAATCCATAATCTGATTAATACTCCTACATTCCTCACCGGATTTTACAACTGGATGATAGGGGAATCGATTTTATTGGACCACGCTCAACTATTTCTCAGGAACTCTGTAAGCATTCTCCCAGAACTTGTTTTATTTACGGATTTAAATCAACTTTTCCGGCAGTAAAATCTCTACGAAAAAATGGTTTTATGGTCAAGACCCTTGATTTCCGGCTTTACTTTCCTCCCCATGGTCAATGAGAGGATTCGTAAATAGCCAGAAGCTCAGTTGAAAAATTCCGTAGCGACCCACGAAGAAATCGGCTGCCTCTCCCCCTCTTAGGGCCAGTTAGGGTATACTAAAACCAAATTGATGAAAAATCGAAAATAATATAACATGGAATCTATTCAGAAGGGTATTTGAAAATTTACGTAGAAGCTTCTTGATCGATATCAGATTTATTTACAAAGGGGCCGGTCAAAGAATATAAACGGATAGCGGTCACGGCCACAGGTTTATTGGGTGCAGAATACAACAAAAAATATTTTTGGGTGTCCGAAATTTATGGGGTGTCACGATTGACTTGATACAATCTTTCTTTGCGCCAGCAGTTACCTGGAACCTTTGCTATAAAGTGGTGGAGGAATTATGGAAGTTCTTAAATATTTCAAAAATCTTCTCGCATTAAATCATCTTACACCATAATATCACTACACACATCACGGGATATAGCAAAAACAAAGTAAATGACCTCCCGGTACGTGCTAACATGTCACCATCCTATCTGTTAAGTATTCGTTACGGAGATTTCTCGAAGAGGACTCGCTCCACGACAAAGATTCAATAATGTGTCATCGAGCATTGTACAAGCGAACACTTTCAACTCCCTAAATTTTAGCCATAGCATTAACTTTTCTTTAGATCTAATGATTTAGAATTTTTGTTAAATTTGGTGTACATGTATTTGGAGCACTGACATCATTTTTAAAGAGAAAAACCCAATGATGAAACGAAACGATAGACGTATTCTAAGCCGATAGTTAAATCGGGAATATTATTCTAACTTTATCAAGAAGGATGATGTTCAAAAAGTCGATTTTATGCACGGGATAAGAAAATAAAAGCGTGGGTGGAAACTCAGGGAATGCACTCGCCCATTAACTCTGAAGAGAATGGGAAAAATAAAATAAGAAGAAGAGGCGTTCGGTCGAAAATCTCGCGAATATCTCTCGATGCACTTCAACGGATTTGAAAGGCGCGAATCGTCTCGCTCTTGGCATCGGCCCAGAATGTTCTCAGAGAATGGGGAGAAAAAAAAACCGAGATTCCTCCGCCAACCGAGACAATCCCCGATTCATCGGGCTTAGCTCTCTCCCATTCCTTTCGTCTGGACCTTCGACGTATCTGGCAAGGGTGACAACATCAGAACGACTTTCGTTGCTGCCACCACACTAGATCTAGGGGTCACAGGGTCATAGCGATTACAACGTCAAGGTCGTATTCCACTGGGCGAAAAATCAACGGTTGTTGGTCAGGGTAATTAGAAGGAGGCAACGAAAGTGGATGGCAGACGTTTTGAGAGGAAAGGAAAGGCGAGGGGGAAATATTTTAGGTGGAAGCGAACATTGTAGGAGACGAATAGGTGTTTTGAATACAGGCAGGTAGAAGATTTAAAGACATAAGAGGTTTTAATGAAGGACATGTGAGTTCAAGGAGTATTTGCTGGATAATATTAGGCACAGACTACTCACACTACTATCTAACTTGATAAAATTATCGGAATAAAAAATGATTCGTTACATTATCTCTGATCTCAACATCCCTCTTTGTCAACTAATACAAAATTTACCTTCATCATCAGTCAACAATCCTTAGATAGGTTTCACTAAGCTCTCCACTGCATTCCCCTATCCGCTAACCTATTCACATTCGCATAGTTCTCTGTCACATCCTTCCCTGTTTGGTCTATAAATCTCATGTGAGGCCTTCCTTCGCCATTCTTCCCGTAAACTTCTCTATCGACGATTGTAGAAATGAAAACGGTATCAGCGGATAGGTCTTTCTATCGACTTCTGACATAGTATAGTCAGTGAATGTGAAAAAGTATTGTTTATGATTCAGATTAAAAGTAAATCCTTCAGACAAAAGCTTTAAGACATAGAAGACATTATGAATAAACAATGAAGAAGAAAGTAATTGTGGCATCAAGATGAAGTACACTGACATTGATCTTGCAGATAAAGAACTAATAAGAGGTGATGTAAATACGTTCACATTATTAAACTGTCTTCTCCTTTTTGGATAAATGGGTACTCCCCTACCTATTTTTATTTCAACAACACAAACAATACTGAATCAAATCTTTTTTGGGAGGAAGAAGGTTTATTGTTTGAAAGTTCACACAGAAAGGTCACTGGTATACCTTTTTTTAAACACATTTCGTCCCTTACGTCATGATTTTATTTATTAGTACCTCAAATCTTACCTTAAGAAAGGCTAGACCACACATCCCTGTTGATATTGCAGAGTAACTGTGGGCCCCACCCCAAACCTTATAGCGTTAATAAATTTGTGAACGGCCCCCAAGGCCAAATTAACCGTCCAGTTTTTATCCCATAAGGCATTTGCCTGGTGGGTATAGCGTTGGTTACTACCCGTAACTTCTTTTTTCTCAAATAAGAGGGGCATCGTTGGATTCCCCAGATTTACCGAAGCGATTTTTTCGTAACTCAGGAATCTATGGGTGGCACAGGGATGTTTTCCCCACCTAATGTATACCAATCAAACACGGGCAAACATGATGAGCTCAACCATACTTAAAATATTTCCTTTGATGACCGTCCAATAGGACAGTTTGTCCGACGGAAAGCTAAGGGAGTCTAAATGAACACTGAATAAAGTTTTCGTTCTCCACAGATCTCGTACACTAAATTCCAGATCATATATCTAACTTCAACTAAAAAAATTGGGGCGGGGGATTGAAGATAATTTTTTTCTTTATAATCAAAGTTTAAATAAAACAAACTCTAATGCCCGCTATTCAACTACGTAGAACCGGTCAATCCATCGGTCGAACCTCGTTTTTGCTGACATCACACATTCCATGTACCCAACTTGATATTTGTCTAAAATTCTCCAACATGAAACTTTAGAAAATATATCGTACATAACATTCTGCTTTTATAGCAAAAAAGAACCATTAGAAACGACGTAAAGTACCTATTATTCGTGCGGTATTTGTAAAATTAAAACGGTTCAAACAATAAAATGGAACACCGTATCAACATAAGCAAGTAAAATCTATGTCATGCTAAAAAACGAAATAATGAAGGCTGATAGTTTTCAAGCGTATAACCCAGCGCAAATATACAGCTATAATAGTTTTCATAATAATCTATATTTCATCAATTGATAAAATGCCCACACATATGCATAGTGACACTATAACTGCGAATTAAATCACCTGAGCTTTGCTGACTTTACATGGAACAAGTTAACAGAAGATATTTATGCCGACACCGCATATGGATATCCATATACAGTTACCAATATCCAAGACATTGGGAAAGCATTACATTAAACAATAATAGACAATGTTAGAGGTTAAATAACATCTTAGTTTAAAGCGGATATCTCAAGATATTATTTAACCTCTAACAGGTTATGGGCCCAGGCGACCGAAAAGGACCAGTTGTGCTTCAATAGTACTGCAACATTACGCGAGTGCATTTTTTTTACGTATCGTATCGTTAAAGCGAAAAATGGCTGAGGCGTCAGTTGGAACTGGTTTGGCATCCATGGAAAAATTGGATGGACGGGACAATTACAATATTTGGACATTCCAAATGAAGATGTATTTAGTGCATGAAGGTTGCGTTGAAGGCTACGCCGCAGATGACACATCCAAATTAATTCAGGACAGTCAGTGGGGCCAAAATAACGAGTCCGCGTTGTGGGCAAAAAGTAAAGGGGTTTCCGGGCGACAATCTGGTAAAGCAGTGCAAGTGGCTAGAAAAGTGGGAAATTTGGTCACATTAGAGCCAAATGCAGGAGCAGATGGAACTACGAGACACACAGTAGCGGTTCATCGCATGGGTCCAGGACTGCACAAGGACCATCAGCTGTACCGAGTACGGCGATGAAAAAGGAGAGAACTCTTCTCTCTGTGGCAGCCTTGGGAGCCAAACACATCGCGAGTGAAGCTGACTGGTCCATCTACTCCGGAGCTACGGTCCATATGACAGGAAGAAAGCACTGGTTGCAGAATCTTAATGATTTATATATATACCTATTAGATTAAGTGAGGGTGTTAGAGTCGTAATCTAATACATAAATATGGGTTGGCAACATATGTTGCTATTTATGTCAGTAACTATTTATCTATATTGTTGTTGTCAACTCTCTGTCAGTCGTTCAATTTGTAAACTGGAATTTGGATGTGTCTGTGACTCGTTATTAAAACATCTTAGTTTAAAGCGGATATCTCAAGATATTATTTAACCTCTAACAGATAATAAGTCAAGATATGTATATATTCGGGATCTACATAATGAGAATACCCCAATTAAACAAAATATGGTGTCTCCACTGAGATATTTACCGAAAAGTAAATGGTTTTAATATTATGCTTATCTCTTTTATTTACCATTCAAAAAGTAAAAGATATAGAGCGATATGACCCTAGCCGTCGATGCACCCCAAAAAAAAAAAAAAATATATTAAAAGATATAGAGAGATGGATGTGCAAAATGGAGGTACAAATTCGTTTCAAACATTGGCATAGATCATTATCAAAAGTATTCGTTTTCCGCCGTACAAGTTAGGTTCAGTACGAGCGAATCCAGGATACTAATTAGGCGTGCTTAATTGTCAAATAATTAAAGTGCTTAATTTTCCTTTAATATGCGCACAGGATACAACTGGTACTATATAACCGAGGGGAACAAGGAATGCCTAGGTTTAAATCAAGTAACTATTTATAAGTAATTCCTAGATATTGTAATGTTTCCACATAAAATATTTATCATCAGTAGCGTAAATTATATATATTGCATTCAAAAGTTGCTGTAAAGTACCAGAAAAATGTTTCAAATATATTCGATTGCCGTGAAAGAAGATTCTATACACATTCAAGCTATCATTTTCTCATTGCTTCCGTTCCTCATCGGAAATCTGCAAAAGTAATGTAAGCATTTTTACGAATAAGTTCAAAAATATCAAAACCCCATCCAAGCCTGTTTAATGCTAGAATTCATCCTACGTTTCTGCTAATTATCTAAAAATCATTAACATTAATGCACAGTAACACTGGTGAAAAGACTAATATGTAGGATATCTTTTAATAACAAGGAAACGTGACCTTAGGAGCATAAATTGCAAAAGCGTCGCCGCCTTATATATATGGGTGTGGAGAAGGAAGAAGTTATTGAGGGTAGAAAGGAAAAAGTATGTATATCGAAATCGTTGTTTAGATGAGGAAATTAACTGAAGACATCATGACGAGAGTGTTGAAGAACTGAGTGGATAATAAGGGGCGAGGGTGTTTTGAAGAACCTGAAGGAGGTGAGGGAGGCTACGAGGTGGGTGGGAAGGAGCGAGGAGAAGAACCAACAGTTTCGATAGAACTCGAGAGACAGGAAATATGCGGAATGCGAAGGACTTAATGTGAAAGATAGGTTACGTAAAAAGTATTTCATTACACCCTCCACAAGAGATTGAAAAATACTAATAACAAATTAAATGTTACAAACCTGACACCTACCTATCACGTCAACCTTTTCAATCACGTAGGTTGAAGTAATAAAGATAAATTGTTAACTTTCATGTAATAAGCCAACAATAACGCAGTAAAAATGAAGTGGTTCGGGGGTTGAGTTCTGGCCAAGGTGAACGATTTTTCTTAATCCGTGGATTTCTTCTAATGTCCACAGTAGCGAATGACTCCATTATGGTTTTACTCAGCTGGTTTGCAATCCTTGAATTTATTAATGTAAACGGGCTAGCCCACGGGTCAGTCTGTGGCGAGCACCGTCAAAGAAATATTGAGACTGATGATGATGAAGTGAAAATAGGTATTCTACCATTTGTACCTTCTTTTTCTGGAGTTATTAGATTGTAATAAACTCTGTGATTCTGTGTGAAACTTTGTGTTCTACAATTACCTTCTTTTTCTGAATTTATTAGATTTTATTAAACTTTGTGAACGGTGGAATTTATCGAGTTTTAGGAGGAAGAGCTGAAATTTACCAATAAAACCAAATCCTGGACAGTATAAAAACACACGAATGAATAAATAAAATCGTTTAGTTAGAAATCAGTGATGAATACCACTTTAAAATTCAGCGGTGAGTAATGCTGGAACCACGTAATGGTATTGATTCCGACAGATTGGAGAGATTCGTACCATGTGGAGATCTCACAGAATCAATCAGGCGGACGTACGTCCAAGCGAATCTGTTTCCACGTCCATTCCCATCGACGATTCCAAAGTATTGTTGGAAACCGTTTCTTACCCTTCTCTCTCTTTCCTTTTTTTTAGCAACGATCCTGGACCATTTTCGTAGGGCTGCGTTGACCCCGTTCCACATCAGACACCCGACGCAACCGAAGCCAGCGTCGTGACACGCTGCGCGCGCTTCTTTTTTTTCCCGGGCGACCATTGCCGCGCATTTTTATCGAAATGCGCATCGTCCTCTTTGATCCCCGAGTTCCACTCGAATTCGAGAATTTTCGATATTTAAAGCACCTCGTTTTTATTCCCCGTCCTATATCAAAACGTCCATTCTGTTTTGACGGCCGTTCCCATGCTGCAAACTTCGTTCTGAGAGTCGCAATATCAGTTTTACGCTAGGCAATATTTTTCGCTGCCATGTTTTTTATCCCCGCGATCTCTCTCCATTGCTTCCCTTTCCTGCCTGGTTATAAGTTTTCTCGGGGGTAGAAATGCGACCCTCGTAAAGGCCTCCCTCATGCTGTCGAGTCTCTAGGAATTCCACTTATGCCTCCAAATTTTGATGGCGCAACATGAAAGGTATTTGAACATTTAAATCGCCTCAGTAACTTTAAGTATTCTGAATGCTGATCGAGCAGCGCATGAAACTGGGGTAACAATGAAAATACTGCATTTACTGATGACCAGGAGAGGTTAGAACTTTTTCAGAGAGAAAGGTCTGACAGTTCGAATTTGTTGAAAAATATATGAGTTTTTACACAAAAGTAACATGTAGTTCAGTCGATGTCTTTAGCAAAAACTACAAGAATTCGTTAATTATTAGAAAACTGGAACTGTAGGGGTCTCAGGCGTTTTTTTGCAAAAATGGCAATGGTAGGCAACATATCTTTTCCCTTTAAGAACTATTTTAAATTACTGTTAAGTGAATGTTACTGCAAGTGCATTATGCAATAAATATAAAAAGGTACGCACGCAATTTTGATATTAATAAACCGATTGAGAGAAAAAAAAGAGTAGAGGGGAGACAAATATGTCACATCAGGAAGAAGGTGCGAAAAAACTATCAAAGTCAGAGAAGAAATTGACAGCGACTAACAATAGACTTAGGCTGTTCAACAATGCATTAGCATTAGCAAGTGAATGCGCTTCGAGCGGAGAAATAGGGCTTTAGAGGCGGAGGAGGATGCGCTAATTGCAACGTATTTGGGAGGCGGAGCGGGTAAGTTGATGGGAATGGTAGCACGCTGTTGAGGTTTAGTGCATCCTAATGTGACAGAATTGTTTCAAATTTCCACAAAGAAGAATGCTAATACCAACTTTAGCCTATGTATACTTTTACAATATTATGCAGAAAACAGCCATTCTACTAATATTATTTCTACAACTAATATTATTTCCATCAACTAATAGTATTACGATGTTCATGGTAACGAATAAAATAAAAAATTTTAGTCTATTCCACACTTTTTTAATAACCGACCTAGGTTTCGACAAATTTTGTCATTCTCAAGGTCCGAATTTGTCGAAACCTAGGTCGGTTATTAACAAAGTGTGGAATAGACTAAAAGTTTTTATTTTATTCGTTACCATGAACAGTGTAACTAAATTCCACAACGTGACGCCTTCAGTCTTATCTGATATAGTATTACGACGTTTCGCAGGAAGTTTCACTTTGTTTATAAAATTATTTGTCTTTGACCTGTGCCATTAAATTAAGGAACAAAGCTAGATTCCGCAATAAATTACAACTGACTTGTTAACATTTTATATTGCCGCATTTAAATTGAATGCTGTTTTATCTCTATACAACACTACAAAACCAAAGAAGACGGAATAATCTCACGTTCACACGATTCAATTTTCAACTCTCATCTCTTAACTAGATGGTTCAACATTAGCTTAAGACATACAATTATGCATATAATGGGGAAAAAATAAGTTTTATGATGAGTTTAATTTTATCTAAAAATATCCTTACAAATTAAATATATCCAGTCCACATTCAATTTAGTAGCTGTAAAAATCATGTCTTCATAATCACAAATGAAAATATTACCTAATACTAGATAATTCCTTTCAAGAGCTCAGTAATATTCCGCTGCTTGGAGAGCAGTATAAAAACCGTCATCCGCTTTAACTCAGCGACTGGTTCATTTGACTGCCCGCTGATCGCACACATCCCAGCGTAGCCCACTCGCCCGTTTACTCCTACCGGGTCTCGTATTCGTTTGGTCGAAGTTGACCAAATGTAAGCAAGCACCGCAAATCCTTCAGTAGCTGCCAAACCCTGCATACAGACTAAAATAGCTGTGAGTCGTAATCACTGTCCTTTACATGCCTGTGCAGTTACAAATGTCGTAAAATTGATTTTTTCCGAATAATATGGGAGACGCAATATCTATTCATATATTTTTCTAGGAGACTCAAGAATAAAATTAAAGCTTAATACGCAATTAATCGATAAAGCTAATTTAAGACTCCTATTTTCTCACACGTAAGGGTGAAAAAGCTCAAAAAAACGATTTCAAACATATCGAGGAACTTCACTAAACGAATGATATCGTCTTTCTTTTTTTCTTCGTTTCAATGGGACATCTTTTATTTAAGACGAAAAAGCTGTTGCTGAAAATCTCATTTTTTTTAATAATTCATAGGTTTTGCCTCTGAAGGAACACTAGCAGAATGAGAGACAAAGAGCTTTAGTAGCACTCATAGCCAAGCACTCGGAAAAATAAACAATCGCAATTATTTATGACAAATGAACTAAATTATTGACCAAAGGCTCATTTGGGAGTTATTGAGAAATGCAATTACATAATTCCAATTAGGGACGCCATTTTACCATCTACTATGCTTATTACTCCTCATGCCCTCCTAAACACAGACTTACCAGAAAAAACCTAAGGCAACTCAAGACATTTAACTAATTAGGTACACATTACTTATGAAAGGACCTTCGAATCAATTTAGCTGAGGCATATTCATTTATATGCGTATCATCGTTATGGAATATTCCTCACACTGTAATTCTCTACTTTTTACAATGGCGTTGTTCCAATAATATGAAAAAAGCTTTACAAATATTCCACCGGAACTTATTCACAATACGACCGTTGAACAGCCAACATTACCCGGTAAAAAGATTTCTTGGATTTATATTTTCAATTTCTAACTAACAGGGGAGGATGGGGGAGGAAAGAATAGGGGGAAAGTAGGTGGTAGGGAAGTGAAACTAACCTTGGTGGGGGGCGTTTATATTGATGATCTGAGGTGTTCAAATTGGGGGAAAGGAAGGTGACATCTAGGAAAGGAGAATGTGTCTCAAAAACGTTGTCCTTCACCAATTTGAGCCCCCTGGCGAGGCTATTTCTTATCTCAAACTACTCCCAGGCGTCGAGCCTCCTTCCCAGGGGCGAAGTCACTCATGTAGTCCTCCACCCATAAGTGTTTCGCAAAATGGGAATGGCTGGTATTGCCCGTAATAAAGCATCTCCTATGCTCTTGTGCCCCCACCATGAAAGATCCACCCGTTGAATCACATATGTAGCACTGCATTCATTACATTTTCCAAGCCATTCAAATAAATCAATTTCATAAGAAAGATCTGGTGCTTTCCTGGCGTATCTGCTGCGTGAAGGTTTCTCGGGTACTTGACCGGGTCAATGCGTCCATGTCTGCCGACGTTTCGATTCCCGACTCGGCAATCGAAACGTCGGCGGACATGGACGCATTAACCCGGTGGAGGACCCGAGAAACCTTCACGCAGCAAATCAATTTCATCTTTCATGTTATTAATGAGTGATTTCAAGCTTTAATCACTATAGAAGGCCACTCTCCATTTGTCTCCCGGGATGAAGTTGGCTAGTTTATCGGATATTTCCCTCAAATATGTAAATTTACCCCACTTCATATTGTCATTTCCTGTATCCCTGCCTTTATTATATATTAATTTCTCAACTCGTACCACGCGTTTTCTCTTTACAGTTTTATCAATTAGATTAGAATGATATCCGTTACTATTTTGCTATTGATTTTATGTTCTTAAATCGTCATTGTATTTTTCTCCTAGAGGAAGGTATTTAGGAATGTGTCTATCATAGAATAGTAGGAAGACAGTTTCTGGGAGATTTGGTGTCGACAATTGAAATGGATCACAAGAACATCCTGTACAACACGAAATTTTTGAAAGTTTGATTATTCATTATCGCCTCTTTCTTCTGTAATGTCTCAACAGAGGGAGTTCAATGCATTTAGGAATGTGTCCATCTGCCGATCAGTCCATGCCCAAAGAGCAAAGACATCATCTGCATAACGATACTAAAATTTAACATAGCTTAGTTCCAAAAAGTTAGCATATTTTCAATAAATGATTTCGAGTTCAGCTTACTTTGAAATATATTCGTATCTAATTCATCAAAATGTTGAATTTTTTAAATCACTAGCCTTATACAGCAAGTGCCGAAATAAATTAGCTGGAAATTGAGGTACAATCTGAGAAACATTAACACTTAAATTGTGCCTCCATTTAAGGATATTATATTTCCATGGACGAGAAAGAAAAGGTCGGGAAGAAAAATACATCGGGAAGTTTAAAACACCTCCTTCTCCATCCCAGATTTGGGGAAGGCATTTCGAGAAAAGAGCCGACAAAAGTTGAATGCATATAAAAAACACTTTCCGATTAAGATTCAAAATGGGAAAAGAGAACAATGGAGAACAGTTTCTAAGAGGAATGAAACGATGATGAAAATAGCTAGAGAAGAGAAGATAAATAAATGAGAAAAAACGGAAATTTGGAACAATCACCTCAATAAATAAGAGAGAACAGAGTTACACAACTTTGAAGAAGGGGAAAATAAGTTCTGTAGGGCTCATTTTTAGATTATTTCCTGTCCTTGGAGGCTAGAACTTCCTAAAAAGAGAGAGACACATTCATCAACTGGCTCGAAGGACGAGACTCCGAATGGCCACCATTGTGAGGGGGAGAGATGCCTTGAGTGGATCCTTTTGGAATGGATCAGCACCAAAAGATAGACGGCACAAAATAAAATGATGTTAAAGGAGAGACAGAGGGAAATAGGAGACAGCGCCATGAAACGACATTGGGAGAGCAGCACACTAGTAATGTAAAGGGGCTGAAGATAAAGTTGTTGCATTTGAGGTATTGGGAAACGGGGACTGAAGCTATTCAACTGCTACATCAATCTGACATTGTCCGAGGTAATGTTCAAATTCATACCACCCAAATGTTTCTAAATCGTCCCTGGAAGTTAAATAAAAATGAAATGGTGCATCGTTACGTCGAGCACTGACATTAGCAGGAAGATTGTAGTTTGTGCGCGTGGAGTTGTTCGAATGAGGATTTAATATCTCCACCACTGAAATGTATTCGTGCTTTTATCTATAGATTTTTTTTAGATTTATGGCCATGAGCCACAGGCATAAAGTACCCTCCCTCCGAATAGAGTTTCCGCTCATATTTCATTCAGAATTTATGATAATGCTTCACCCTAATGCAAATATTAGCCTTCCATAATATCAAAAACGATATATCGACAAATAGAAGCATCGTATATAAAAGGCAAGAACATTTTTTTTCACGGGACCATAAAGTATGACGAAAATGACAATGCCATAGAACTAAAATAGTTTTTGGCTTTGTAACTAGACAATGCCAAATTCACACTGTGTTTAGCAGACAAATATGATGCACACTTGTCTTCTTTTCACTTTTTTTGTGACATAAATTGCTGGCCCCACCGTTGGACAAATTTACAAAGCAGAATATTTGAGAGTTTGTAAACCAACGTGAAAGAGGTTGTGGCAACATGACCTAAATTGAGTCATATTTATTACGCGGCCGGCAACAGAGTTATTTCACGAACGGGAGAATAAATTAAGGGCGGGTATATAATTTTGACTGATGAACAACCTGTTGCAGAAATAGTTTTCGTATTACCCCTATAATTCCGCAACATGAAGTAGCCAATCATGATTTTTTCCCCTTACATTTATTTACTGGAGTATCTTTCCACAATTCGAAGCGGAGATTACAAAATAATAAACGATGTATACAGTGAACGTAGTTAGTAGCATGGCAAAATTAATATTCCGTTTTAGGATGATGGAATTAAATTTCTGTTCCGTTATACATCTCCTTATAATAACAACCTCTCGTGCAAAATAAAACGCAGCCAAATAGCACTTGAAACTATCAAAAAACACTTGATCAGATTACATTCGGTTTGAATTATCGCCGGCACGAAATGCAGGTAAATGAGATGAAATGGGCTTTCAAAACCATCACACACAATATCGCAGCGGATACGCTCGCAAGCATTTTTTTCAAATACAATGGAGTAGCCATAAAAAATAATCCAATGACTGAATGCAAACGCCATGGCTGACAGCAATCTAAACAATAGCCATATGGACGAATAAAATCACGTTTAGTTCTCTAAACCTCTGCATCATGCGTTGTTACACAATGTCGTGGACACTGTTTCAGCTCTCACCGACCACTTCATCTGAAACCATTGCCCAGTTTATCGAGGGGGAATCAGAAAAAGAGAATTGGAGTGAGTACTCGGTAGAAAAAAGAACCATAAAAAACAGTTCTCCTACGGCGTATTTATATTTTTCAATGTCGGATACATCTTCATAATGCAAATGGAACACCTAACATATAACATATAATTTATTAAATTTATCAGATACTGCACCACAACAATTTAAACCTGGAACCTGCTGATAAGCATTGGCTAATCAGGACCATGATGGATAAAATCAATCATAATGAACAGATAAAGATAGAGCACTTGTAAAAAAAATATTAATATTTAGTTCACATGGTGAAGTAAATATTAATTCTGCAGTATAAATGTGCATACAATTTGTTTCTCGTGTATTGAAATTTTATCATAAATTTAATTATATAATCAAAAAGTTTCTATACTGATCACAAGGGTTATTAAATACTGTAAAATGTCCCCGAAAATGGACGAAAGTCACATAACCCGAAACGCCTTCTGACGTCACTGCACGGTGTAGGTTCCGTATGGCTACGAGAAAAGAAGTTTATTTTAGAAGACAACGTGGTGAATATATTGTTTTGAGGTTCTTAGCCGTTCCTTGATGGAAACAATGACTGAAAATGGATTTAAAAAATTACAAGCTGACCATTTTTCTTTGATTGACTCCTTTATAGTGGCATCTTTCTGAAAAAACGGCGATTGCATCCTCGACTAACGTAGTGAAAAGAAACAGGGTACTATAAAGGTATTATATTTTTTATGGGCGATTTGCTCATTGCCATCCACATTACATGAATAATAAACCGAATTATATTATGTAGGATCTTGTTTTTCCCGGCCTATAATGCTGGTGAAGTTTTCACGGGTTCTCCACCGGGTCAGGGAAACGGCTAAGGTCTTATTTATAAGCCTATTTATAAGCCTAACGGCTAAGGCCTTATAAGGAAATAGCTAATAAACTTTTCATTGAAAGCGTCATAAAAAATAATGCATGTTCCCCATTGTTAAACTAAGCACTTAGCAACTTATAAAATAACTTCTTTCGCCTTAATTTCGTTATTTCGTAATTAGGTTCGTTAAAAGGTGTTACGATAGGTAAAGTAGTGTTTCAGAATTAATACAAGAATTAGGTTGGGAATCATTATCAGAGCGTGGGTTAAATTGCAGATTAAATCTATTAGGGAAATTTCAATCGGATAGCTTTACTAAAGATGTTAGGCAAACATTATAAACACCAGCTTTTTATTCTAGATTCGGCCAGATAAATAAGATTAGAGAGATAGATTGTCGTACTGATAGATTCAAAATGGCATTTTTCCCCCGTACTATAAGAGAACAGAATAGGCAGCATAGCAAAGGATAGGTAGGGAAATTATTTTAAAGTAGTCTGTAGTGCATGATTCATGTATTAATCCGTAAATACTATAGATACTAACAATCTAGTTTTATGAGACCCCATGGTTGCTTGTTTGCATGTTAGTAGTGCATGCTTGGTGATCTTCACCCCCTGCCACACACCCTCGTGGTGGCTTGCAGGGTATCGTGTAGATGTAGATGTAATTTTTGTATAGAGAACAATAGCTTGACCGAAAGAAGTATTTGATAGTGGGAGCTGAAACAGGCAAGTCAGCAAAGTGGTGACTTTATCTTAAAACACTGATGCTGTCATTAACATAATGGTGTTCTTAAAAGATAGAATTGCGGCCATCCTAGAACTCAACTTCAACTCATTATTACGACTGAAACAGTTTTACCCCGATAAATTCAGATCCAAACGAACATCATTCAAACTAATATCTGAAATAAAATCGATAAATTTTTGTCTGCCATCCCATGATCGTGCTTCCTTAACGGAGAAAAACCCTTTTCACCAAATTTCTTCCTCTAATATCATCTCACTCAACTCTTTTTAATGCATTTCCTGATGACAAAATGTATCAATAAAAGAGCGCTAACACGTCACCTTTCTAAGGGTGCGTTCCATTCAAATTATCTACACCTTTTTAAAACTATTATCCCCTCTCTAATAACCGTAAATCAAAATGATGGTACCCCTAGAAATGTCCAAAAGCGGGCATAAAACTATCGTGTGTGAAACAGAATTAAATAGTAGGATATTTTTCTAAACGTTATATTGAATTATTTCATAGCAGTTATTCGTGGGAGTCAACCGACGGGCCCAGGTCATTTTGGCGAATTGGAATAAGTAGGAATTTTTCAGGGAATGGAGGTAGGATGGAGAGAAACCTAGTGTCGCCATAAACCTACTCTAACCGAAGTAGCCCATGGTTTTAACGCCCCAACTGACGGGCGGGGTAGTGAACATGAAGTGCTCTCGACAAAACCTTAAAGCTAGGGCCGGTATATCAAAGAAAAATGTTTGACCTTACCGGGATTTACACTTGGCACCCCAGGATGGGAAGGCTGTAAGTCACACTACCTACACATAAATTCATCTTTAAATTTCACACATATAATTATATTTACGGCAATAACTAAATAAAAACTCAAACGAAACATCGCAAGGCAGGAATGATAACAAGGCGTAATTTTGGGGAAAATTCTCGCATGTAACACGCCCGAAATAATTCAGTAGCAGTCAAAAGGTGTAAATCTTTGCATGCAAAATCATTCAACAGCATCCGATGAGTTGGCTTCGTGAATATATTATCGTTTCTAAGGGTTTACAGGAAGTTATTCAAGCACAAATTTCCTCTCTTCCAAGCATCGAGTCCAAATATTTACATCTTGAAGTCCCGAACAAAACTCTCGCTGCAATCAAAGATGCAAGCCGGTTGGTATTGTCTTTTTCAATATGTGTTCGCTAGTACCGACCCATACATTTCACAAGGTGATGCAAGTACAGAGGTGTAAGAAAAACATCCCTCTGACAGGAAAGTAGGCAATACAAGAGCGTGAATGAAATAGATGAGCGAAAACCACATAAGTAAATATCTGTTCTCTCTGAATTCGAAACATCCTCAAACCTTTTTAGCAAGAGCACAATAGTGGAGGGATAAGGGCCGTAGACCCTACGTGACGTAGGAAGGTGGAAAGGAAGGAAGGATTACTCATTGGGCTATGGAAAAAGGAGGTTCAGGAGGGGGGAGTGAGAAGAATACAGGAGGTCATTAACAATATTTTCCTTTGCACGGACACAGTTTAAAATTTCTATTTGCTCGAGAGCTCGAAGTTTTTGTCATTTTTGTTCCATATGTAAAATATCAAACTTGAAATCACTGACATGATTTTTATCCAGTAAGTGTTTGGCAAAATGTGAAGATAGATTTTGTTGTCCTTGTTGTTCCTTCACACCTTCCTGAAGATGACGTTTCATCGTCGAAACCTAGGTCGTGTTGTGTTGTGAAATAAAATTTATGTGGAACAGCTAAGTAATCTCTTTTCAATCATTAATTCAAGGTTCCATAAAGTAACGGCTGATACCATCAGTTAAAATTCAGCTATTACGAACACTGATGCCTTTCATTCACATTTTTTTGTGAACATAACAGATAATTACTCTAGACTACCTATTGTATAACTCTTATTTTGAATTACAACATAATAATTGACAAGTTTTTGCACGAATTCCAACTGAACTGAGTAATAATAATAGAATTGGAGCCAGTTGTGGTAGTCAGATAAGGTAAGATATTTCTGGCCGCGAACTTATAGTAGCCCAAACATTTGCTGGCCTCGTAACCCAAGGGTACGGATTTGAATCACCACTCTTAGGGCGTGGATGTTGTTTATCTTAGAATCGTGATCTTAGATTACAATGCGAGATTTCACGTCACCTGTAGGAGGCCCAAGAACCCAAGGCCATCGAAAAGACTTTGACCTTCAACCTGGTTAGATAAAACTATCTAAAGACGTCTTAAGTCCAATAATTCTAAGATGAAGACAAGCAGGTGAAATTTACACTGGAGACCGTAGAGATGCTGGATTGACACTTTTTAGACCAGAAATAGCTTAACCACATCTAAAATACCTTCTGAAAATGGTAATTAACACCTCTTTTTCAATAGGACCTTCCATTAGCTCCAAGATTAAAATGTTTAAAGAAAGCATACGTATACCTGATGATTGTTTTTTTCTCAACACAGATGTGTCACTTTGAGTTCAAAGAGAGAGAACCTAAATCCATTAGGCTGTCTACATAGCCAATCCCCATTTTTCCGTAGGAAACAATTCGCCGAGTTCGAATGCCCATAAAATTTTACAATTCTCAGGGATAGTCATCGAAAAAGTAGTTTCTACTATTATATCATTATGAGATCTGGTTGTTCTGGTAGCTTAAGCACATGGATTACCTGTCCAACCCATGGGTTCGAATCCAATAAAATTCCAGAAATTTGCAGCAGAATCCTCATTCCGTTCTTGATTGCAGTGTTGAGAGCGTGAGATTCAAGTGAATGCGAAGAAGGGCGCAGCGGTGATCTAGTCGTGGAGAAGGATCAAGTGTAAGCCAAATGACGAAAGTTGAAAGGGACTAAACAATGGCTGGCGGGGGTAGAGGAAACTATGAATGAATATAAAAAAGAGACACAGAAGAGGACTGAGTATTAAGTACATCATGGCTTAGAATAAGTCGGGAATTGAATTGGTGAGGTAGCTAAACCTCTCACTTCACAAACTGGGAACCAAAATGCAAATCCAGGCGGTATTGCAGATCTGTCAGTGGTAGGTACATTGGCCTTCACTTGTGGACTATTTGTATGTTGCGAAAAGTTCAATGCTCCATCCGTCGGATGGGAAGTTAAATATTGGACCCCTTCACATCCTCTTTCATCAGCGGGTCGGTTCTTCCCAGCACTTTTTATCCGTTACACAGATACCCTACCCCATCCCACACCTGTCATATTATCCTAATAGCGCGAATGGCCCTAATTATCGGTTGCCTTACCTTAATTATCACAACGATATATCATCGTCAAGAGTGAAGAGTAGGCACGTCTTCTAGGCGTTCTGAATGTACGGAGATAATTCGAGACGACGTAACCTTTCATGGGAAGGACGGACGACCCCATCTAATTTGACCCAGATTGCTGGTTCTTTCTCTGAGAAAGCGGTTAAGAATAGAACGATAGAACGGAAGGAGAATAGGGTCTTCCTATTCAACCACAGTGTAGCAGCAACGACAAAGGGCTTTACGTGCAGAGGGAACCCGCACACTGGAGGAAGCGAACGTACGATCGCAAAGTGCCCATCTGTTTCCTTCGGAGAAGAGGAATTGAAAGCAACGATCCATTGCATTTCAGAGGAAGCGATCCCAATAGCGATCGTTTTCCGCCACCGGCATCCATTTTGTTGACTGGAAAATATACATCACCAGGAAGTATTGCGCAGATTTTGTGGGCGATCGCTCCAATTGAAGAATATTTGCTTTGAGGTATCCGTGAGCCAATGAAAAATGCATGTACTTATAGGGTAGATGAGGCAACGTTGCACAAAAAAAACGTTTTACCATTTTTTTTAGAAAAAATAATAGATAATCATGGGGTACTGTTAGTAGTAGTTACATTGTCACACACTTTTCCTTAAAAGTTGAGGTCGATAACACCATTTAACCTTAATCTACGAGCAAAATCCGACAATCATCCCGAGATGGGGTCCAACCTGCGGCCTAAGATTTGCAAAGGTGCGGGTGACGCGGCCACCTAAGATGAACTTGGATCAATTACACCTTATTCCGAGTCGGAATTAGAACACACATTGTACCCGAAGATATAATTGCTCGTCAATACCGACGGCACCTTCTCCTTAAAGACTCCACGGGAAACATAATTTGGAAACGGTCCCTTCAGTTGACTACGCCATTGCAAAAAGTTTTTTTTGCCAAGTAGAAATATCTAAATCTAATTTGACAAGATATGCACTCGAAATATCTCCGTATATTTTTTCATAGCTGCAGAAAGCAGAAAGTATATCATGCATTACTTGTATGACCATTTTTGAATGCAAATGAACAACAAGAAGTCTTTCTCTCACTGAGCTTATTATAATAAAGGCCACTACCTACTCAGTGTAGAATTTTTATCACTTGGGTAAATAAAAAGGCGAATTTTTCTTGAAAAAATTATGCATCTATTATAATCCCATTCATGCTCTTAAAAATGTTACCTCCAACAAAATAAATAGTATTTAACATTGAGCCCCATCGATCCTTAAGATGGAAAAGTAATGATTTGACGTATTTTGATTCTGCTGTTTCTTACTTGTTTAACAAAATGCATTTCCGTTGAATTTAAACATTTTCAGTTCAATTTTAGATGCTCAGCATAGATTAATATCACCTCATTTGGGCCATCTTGCATCACTACACTCACACGTTATAATACGTGCTATTCGTTCACAACAAAATACTGGGACACTAGGATACAATTGATTTTCTACGCAATATTCTAATCATAATTTCATGCCAATCTCACTGTCAGAATTTAACCGTATCCTTCACATGAAGATCGCTATTTCAATATAATGACCATACGGCAATTAAAACCGCTGATACAATACGATAGTTTTGTTGTGATGTAACATGTTTAATGCATCAAGAATGAATTTTTTAGTCATAGGTGTTTCCCACTAAGTTTCTTTCTTGCACAAAATTCATTGGAGCCTAAAATCTATGTATTACTTAACTATAATTTTGCTCAATCGTTTATTCAATGGTAGTAAATAGAGAATGAAGAATCTTAAATACAATTCGCTTAAACTACAAGTTTTGCTCTACTGATAAGAGCATGGTAAATGTTGAAGTACTACGCGTGTTCCACAAAAAAACTACTTGGCAATCTACAGTAAATGGCTGTTCAAAAAATAAGGTCCGCAACCGATTCACAATGATGCTTTTCTAGACCAAACGAATCGCCGTAATGCCCCGCAAAAGGCCCCTTTGCGTACAGAGACTGTTTTTCATCGGTCCCTTATGATAAATCCTTGCGAAACGTATTGCGCTCTAGAGGGTTTTTCTTTTCCTCCCTTGATGTAAAAACATCCAAAGACGACAACGCACTGGTGACAAAAGAGTAATGCGAAGCGTGTCCTCTTTTGGCGAACACGGTCGGAGCAAGGGAAGTCTGCCGCAATGCTACGTCGCCGAATGCAAACAAAAAAGGGAGAAGGGGAAAATTCTATAAAGAGGTTGAATTGAACGCAATATAGATCGGAAAGTGGGGAAGATGGCAATGTAGGCTGGGGGGAGGGGAGGGGGGGAAAGGTGGAATGGAAACAGACTGGCGAAGCCTTACGAAGGCGTGTTCAAACACGGGGACAAACAGTGGAGGGCAAATAGAGTTCGCAAGCCAGTCGCTCGCGTCCCCAATTCCCTTTCTCAGCAAAAGCTGTGAATCTGCCTTTGATTGTGCTCGCCAAGGGATGGGTAGGGAGGAAAGAAAGCGGAGTCCAAAGACGGGGAACCGACGGATGGATCTGCAAGAAGAAAACGGAACTACTGATCCACGCTTCATGTCGCATAAACTAAATACTTACTCAGAATGGATTCACTCAATTTCATCAACCATTTGAAAACTCTAACAAGTAAAGGGAGTGTTGCTGTGTATGCGTGAAACCTGAGAAAATCGAATCGTTGAGAAAATAGAACGACGCGTCGTACGCGTCTACGTCGCGACGTAGAATTAAGAAGCGCTTAAGATCTGTATGGAAAGAAGGACATTGACGGTACGCAAGACGGATAATAAGTGAAAGAGGAAATATTTAATATGGTATGAAAGGAATAGGAAGTGATTAAAATGATTCGAAGACAAAAATAAAAGTGGATGGCGTTTACCGTGAAAAGGAAAATTGACTGTGACCAAGTAACGGTTGCCAGACGGTAAAATGTTAAGAAACCACCGAAGAGAGGAAAAAGTGTGTGATTCGGATGGCAGAAAGAAAATTGGCAGATGATACGAAGAATTAGGTGGGATTTAAAGCAAGAAGTGTAGATTGGTTAAACATAAAGGTAGAAGATGAAGAATGTACGTGGTAGGGAATTATGGGGCGGACACAAATCTACCGATGCCAGTAGAATACTTGTGATGGTAGCCTAAATTTACTCTACCTGTAAATTATTAAAGTAAGGATATTCCAGGTATAATATTGAACTGAAATTATTTATTTATTTCAATTAGGAATGCGACACTGATAAATTATTTTCCTAAAAATAAAATTCCTAGATAATAATGCAGCTAAAATGGCGTTACTCAGATTTTTACAAATCATATTATAGGATTTGTTTTACATCTTTTTACCCAACTTAAAAGTAAAACCTGAAGCCTGTGGTTAATTTCAGTTCACAAAAGTGTCTAAACTCACTTCTATTTCCTTTTTGAAAACTTTTTTGTAAGAATTTTGGAAGTTTGGATAATCTTTTAGCTGATTTAGTTCTTACCAATACGACAATTGTTTTACAAAAAATTGATTAATTAATGCAAATTGCTCATGTTAAAGCCTTGATTCTGCGGGTTTTTTCTCCTCATGAATTGTTAGATACATGATTTACCATTATTTTAAATCACATTTGGCCGTTTCCCTAAAAGTCCATGGGGAAAAAGCAGCTGTGTATTGCAGGGAACGTGATATTTACCATATAATACTAGTCAAAGGAAAATTGTTTTCACTGTTTTGGAAAAGAATTAGATTTTCTGTATTCAGAATACTTTCAATGCATACATTAAACGTTAATATTTTTACTTTTGACGCCATTGCTCAAGGCATCATGCAAAGCGAACAATGTCACATTTTTAAATAGTATTTTAGCCACTACTATGTCTACACTTATTTCCATAATTATATGGAAAATAACTTTATAATAGGCCTTGTACGTTCAGGAACTTCGGAGAGAAGGATGAAATAATTATATCATTAATTTCTGCTGACATGATTAAGAACGTTTCAAGTATCAAATCTTTTGGCCGATTACCTACCAGTACTGAGAAACGAGTCGTGAGGATATTTCACGATCTCAGGTGCTCAAGGCAGATCGGGAAATCTCCTTCCGGATAGGGTACCTATAATGGAGAAGGGGTAGGAAAAAAGAGAAGAAATACGCGGAAAAGCTTCCCTAGGGTCTATGAAAGGGGAATCGATACTGCGGAAAACAAATGAGGCCGAGAGAAGGATACGGAGGGGAACTGGGACAAAGAGAAAGGAACAAAGGGAAGAAAGGTACCGATCTTCGAAGAAGGGAAGAAGAAAGAGATATATAATAGAAGCGAAAGATTAGGTCCTTATCACTTTTTTATTTTGATGCGTCTACATTTCTCCCTCCAGAATTTCCTCGGTTTTCTTATGCAGGAAAACAGGAAACGACCGCCAGGGGGCATGCTGTTGTTTTTTTCAAACTCCTACGCGCATGAGTATGGTCGAGGGACGACGGAAAAGCAAAATTCTGAGAGCATGTCAATAGCAGTCGGCCATTGCAGTTTTTATCGCAGGCGAGACGTATCTTCTGACGTAACCATCTTATGACAGTCGTAGCAGAAACTAATGACGGATAATAACTAGCAGCAAACTTGGAAATTTAAATATGATTTCCTTCATTCTACCATGCGGAAACTTAATGGCAATTCTTCTAACAGACAATAGTTCTATGAAGGAAGAAAGATGCGCAACAACCCTTTAATTGAGAGAGTTAATAATATATCTCTCAGACTACCATAATAAGAGATGATTATTTTACACACTTTGTCTCTGACCTGCTCCTCCGCGGAATTTTTAATGGGAAATATTGAGGAAAAAACATTCAAATTCAAGGGACGACATCAGTTATACCTTATACATCCGTCAAAAACCTTCATAGTTCATGTCTAAGGGAATGATCCACTCAAAATGTCAATATCTGAGATACAAATTATGTACTATAAGTTGATTAAAACTATCATCGCCTCGTCCACAAGATATATCAACAAAAGTGTCACATTCCACATATCTTACATTAGCAATAATTCACGAGGCATCTTTTTAATTGATTACGACTGTGATTTAAATCTTCCTAAAAATAACTACGATTTCCTCGATGCTTTGAGCTGAAATTAGCGACCGATAAAATCAACAGTAAACTCCATTACATAACGGTACAATCATCGCAAAAACAGAATCACGGGAAATTCACCCGATTTTTACTTGACACAACTTTGAATCCATGGACTATTTTTTATGGTAATGCCATGATACGTACGAACTAATTCAGGAATGCTTGAGTACACATTTTAAAACGCTTTTTTACTACTGACTCTCCTGCGGCGCAAATATGAAATGGATAAACCCCAACAAAAATGCACATTCCTCAGCTACTTCAAGCGCTAGCGCGTAGTAATCTAAGTTTGTTAATGCGGTGACTGTTTGTTATATGCATTCAGACTTATGCTTGGTGCCTTACTCTCCGCAATTACCAGTAAAGCATTGCGTTCACTAACAAGCGTGTCGTGACACTCCACTCCACTCCACAGAGAAATGGAACAACTTAACCTTTTTATCACCGCAAAGGAAATTACAAGGCATGCGAATGCTAGCATAAAGACTAGGCTGCATGTGAAGCGTAGGTACCATAAGAGAGGGAAGGTCTGTTAGTGGAAGCAAATCTAAGGAAGAATATAACTCTCTAACATAGCAAGCATATGAAAGCAAGATTTCTTGCGCCTGGATAAGACGATACAAGAGGCAAAAGCAGCGGATAAAGGAAAACTCAGAAGCGTTCAAGATAAAAATAATTAAGGGGAAAACGAGGATGTAATGGTTAATGGGTTGCGTGAAGTGCATCCACCCCTGCAACGGAAAACTATTAGAAAAAGATATTTATCAAGGTCAAGCTCTCAGTTTAAAAAGCATATGAGTATAAAAGTGTAAGGCATTAGTTAGGAAAGCGTAGACCAAATAATCGTGGGAGAATGAGGTACATAAGAGCCTCGAGAGAAAAAAACACATATTACACACAGATATTTATCATCATCATCAGCGATCAACAATCCTAGGATTAGTTTGACGCAGCCCTCCACTCGATTCTTCTATCGGCCAAATCCTTCAGAAAGGCCAGCCGCTGTTGAAGTTCCTTCAGTTTCTCTACTTGCCATATGTTTTTCAGTGATTTCTTCAATTTATTGAGTTTTAAGTGACATTTCATCACTAAGTTGTGGTCACTGCTGCTATCTGCACCCGGTAGCTTTTGCAGTTCTTCGCCTGATTTCTGAGCCCTTGCGTCACTAAAATGTAGTAATTTGAAATCTTATTCTGTCTCTGGGCAGTTTCCAGATATATCTTCTACGATGGTGGTTTTTAAACAAAGTGTTTGCTACCACCAACTTGGGTTGGGTGCAGAATTCTATAAGTCTTTCTCCTCTATCATTTTTATTTCCCAAGCCACATTTTTCCTGTTATTCTTCCATCTTTACCTTCGTCAACAACAGCGTTCCAATCTCCTAAAATAATTAAGTTTTCTTCTCCATCTATGTGCTTTATTACTTCTGTGATATCCTTATAGACGTCTTCCACTTCTTCATCTTCGTTGTCCGACGTAGGCAAGTAAACTAATACCAAAATGGTACCTGTACGCTTGGTCTCGATCTTCACCATTTTCTTTCATTGTACTGAAAGAAACTCCTCACACGCAGTCCTGCACTCTTCCTGAGCATTATGCCTACTCCAGCGTTACCATCTTGTGATCCAGTGTGAATAATTTTATAGCTTCCACTCCAGAAGTCTCCTATTTTGTGCCATCTCATCTCACTGATTCCTAATATGGCAAGGTCCATTCTTCGCATTTCCACCTCAAGGTTCTCCAATCTCCCGCATGTCTGAAGTGATCGCACGTTCCACGTACTTACCCTAAAATGGCTATCACATTTGACTGATGTACTCTCTCGGGTAGTCTCCGCCCGGAGAAACGCATGGGGGACTTTTTTACCTCCGTAATATTTTACTAGAGAAGATTCCATCACGACATGATAGGAAAGAATGGAGTGGGAGTAGCTGCGACTCCCAGGGATAATACTGTGGTGGTTTACCCTTGCCTTCCACATCGCAGTACTACAGCCGTTAAAGTAGATGTTACCACGCCAGTAGTGAAATGAGTGTCGCTGTACCGACCACCGTGGCCTCCACCTTCACTCATATGAAGAAGAGCTGTTGCCCTCTCCTCCGGGTGGTGAGAAGCGGAATTTTTTGGTGGCCTCCGTCGCCAAGTCACGGCATCTTCACAGGTTTCTGTATCATTTAGGGGCCTACCTTACCCAGGGATAGACCAATACCCCTTCGGACCTACCTACATTCATTCAAAGTTCATGGACTAGTCATGATTTTATAACTTTGCCGCCATTTATTTACTTATGTTAAGAATAATACTGGAGGAATTCCACCCTTGGCGTGCGCCGCGCGCCCACCAAGTGTGACGATTTTCTTATCGTAGAAGGGTTGAGAATTACATTTTTGAAGCACATTTTTACCTGTACCTGCTTTCTATTTTTTGTAACTTTGTTGAAATACAATACTAATTTGTGTTTATTTCCATGTGTTTGCGCGGGAGACTCAAGCGTATTGGGTTTCTATAAGCACGTTTGAGGATTTCCGTCAAACTTTGATATAAATTAATCTAAATAGCAAATACTTATTGAAACTTGCGGTTTTTTATATTAGCGAGATAGTGTTACATGGTCTGTTTCCATATTGTAACCATAACCACGTGGAGAACGAAAAAGAGCAGATGAATTGGCTGCTATTCGGGAAATTTTGGACTTGTATGCAGCAAACTCCATGAATAAATGTAATCCCAGTGAGTTTGTTACGGTAAATGAAAAGGGAAGGTGCAGTTTTATTCAGTACATTCCCAGCAAACCGGCTAACTATGAGCTAAAAATCTTTGCATTATATGATGCCAAAATATTTTTTGCCAGCAATATAGAATTTTATTTCGGAAAACAAATGGATGGGCCATATTCAGTGTCCAATTTCTCTGGGGATATTGTGAAAAGAATAGTTAGCCATACAAAGGGTAAAACTTGCAATATCATCTTATGTTAGACGATTGGTACACCAGTTATCCTCTTGCTGTATCTTCTCTGGATGACAAAATACAGTAATTTGCACCAGGTGCAAAAATAAGAGAGAAAAGATTTTTTGCTGAGAAATGACCGTCCGATCCGGGCCTCTTCATATGGATTTCAGAAAAATGTAACTTTGGTGTCTTACACGCCATCAAAAAACAAATCAGTCATTCCCTTGTCAAAAATGCACGATAGATGAGAAATAGATCATAGCATAGGGAAACCATATGTCATCATGGATTATTACAGTAATAAAGCTGGAGTGGAAACAATAGACCAAATGTGTGGAACATATTCTATTTCCCGCAGAACAAGGAGACGGCCGTTGGCTGTATTTTATGCTGTCTTGAATGTTGCCGGAATAAATTCCCAAGTGCTCTACTTTACTAATGATGGGAATCCAAAAACTGAAAGACGAATTTTTTTAAAGTGTCTGTTTTTGAGCTTGATAAAAGATTACTTGGTTGAATATTCTAAAATAAACAGATTACCGAGGAATGTAACATGTTTTCTTTCGAGATATCAACCGCCAAAAATGCTGAGGTCATTGAGCGGTCAATCAAAAAACGTGGAAGATTTGTAACCCGTGGTCGCGGGAAAAATGTACATAGTATCATAAGGTGTGATATTGGTAAATTTGATGCATGTTAGTTACATTCTAAAAGGTGAAAAAATTGTAATTAATGATAAAGGAAATTGATGTAGGCTGATGCATGATAATTTATTTTTCTCATCGAGAATAGATATCATTAAGAAATGCTTGTAGAAATGATTTTTGTCTAAAAAATCTAATATTCATTTAGTAATGAATTAATTACTTTGGAAAAAATAATAAAAATGGTACAAATACCCACAGCGCAAGTGAAAAGGAAGTATTGGACAATGAAGCTAACTGCGCACTTAGTGCGACACGTGCCCGCTAGTGTTACGCTACGAGGCGCGCCCGCTTAAGGGTTAATATCTGCAAAGTAGCATGCTAGTACGGAGCAATGCGTGAATAATTCATAGCCATAGGCAAAGAGGATCACGCATTTAAGAAAACATCTACATAATACTCGGCATGCCAACCGAAGGGTGTGTGGCAGGGGTGAGGCATTACCAGACATTACCAGACAGGTGGTGAGGCATTATCAATCAGTACACTTACTTCCAAGCAGGCATGCAAAAATTTTAAAATGATACTATTCCGTTTGTACACTGCTTAGATGAAACCAAGAGTTACTACACTAACATCCAGATGAAAATATTAAGAAAAAAGTTACCGGACGAGTAGAATGTTAGCTATAACAATTCACTTGTCTCGTATGGACATTATAGACGTTATAAACCAAATCAAACGAATTTCCTGTACACAAAACCAATATTTAGATATCTTCCAGGGACCCTTCAGCAGAATGAGTGATATACGCACATTCTGTCAGTGACTTCTCCCTCCGCGCCGTCAGCAGTTATGGACTACAAGAGCTGAGGAACTCCGCGAAGGACGTGCGGACGGAAAGGAAGAAGGGAGACTTCTGGAAGGGAGGAGGATTTTCGCTGTGAGGAGAGCGCCCGTTAGAACTTTCGCGTGTGATGGCAGAGGGAGCTGCGCAAGGGGAAATATTGGGCAACACTTGGCAGTAGGAACGTGGGACCCGTGGGAGGGGGAAAAATAAGGTAGGTCAGGGCTCAGAGCAAAGCTCAGCTGTCGCGTCATCAATTCGAAATCCGAGAATAACACAGCATATCACAAGGCTGGCATACAATCAGGATTAGCACAGTGTTAACGTATTTGTTTAGTTGTGTTTACATTTTGAATTGGAGGTTGAGCCGCGCCACCACTTGGCGGTGCCACTAGTGCCCCGTTTACATTACTAGGGTAGAATGATGGTTAACATGGCGGCTAAAACTAACTTGCGTTTACACGGCCTACCCAGAACCGTCGTAAAGACTCTAGTGACATCTATCGGAGAGTAGGTAAAATTAAGTCAAAATAACAATGGGTGACGAAAGGACCCTGTCTTGCAAGGATTCCAAAAATTGGAAGCGTATTACTTTTGTGCAAATTAGATGCAGTTATTTTATCGAACGTTATCAATTCAGTTTCCTAGTTCCATTTTGATAAATCAACCAACAATATTCTTCTTAAGGCCGCCTTACACGATACAATTTTTTGTACAAACGCTTGTATGAGGACATTATACCGTTTAAAGCGGCAAATTGTGTGAACGCTTGTGCGAATGTCTGAATGACTGTATGGAAAATAGAACCTGTTATAATTTCATTCAGACAAACATACAATTTCGTTTAGTTTATACAAGCGTTTGTACAAGAAATTGTACAAAAATTGTATCGTGTAAAGCGGCCTTTAAATTACTTTCTCATGATTGATAGTACTGGGTCGTATCTCCGAGATACTTAATGAGTTATGTGTTAGTTACTTTGCTGAACTTCAATTTTAAATATAAAATTGAATGCAATTGCCATTTGTTTTGAATTGCACCAAAGTAATACGTCAAAAAGCATGTAAAGCTTGTACAACGATGAACGCCCTCCGTGACTTTAATTCCCAGATATTTAAGACATTCAACATATACCTCACAAATTTCAACCAATATCTATACACATTAAAATTTTTAACGTTTCCTTACCTGTATTTTTATTCGTTTAGCTTATATACGGGCATCACATGCCAATAAATGCAGTCAACCATGGAACGCATTGCTATGAAATGATCAATTGCTCACCACTCAATAAGTTGTCGCTCATATTAACCCATTTCGTAGACAAGTTCATGCATCCAAATAGAATACATACAAGTATACTTAAAAGATTTGTTGCTCTTATCAAAATTCAGTATTTTTAAATCCGATAGCCCAAGTTTACTATATTCTGCTGTTTGTGAAAGGAGCTAATTCAAGGGTATAATGCTGAAAACACTTTTAACGCCATCCTAAGGAGAGAATACGTAATAAATAACACGAGTCGAAGTTCTTGCGAATGTTTGCAACTTCTTAGGTATATAATTACTGTATGTATATTTTATGAACGGCAAGGTAAACACTTAAAATAAATATATAAGCGTACGTACTCAGGATTCAGCGGTAAATCAAACTACTTAACACCATTATTGAACAACCGAATCAGTGGAACGTGGTCACACAATTACTAAAATATATTACAGTGTGATTAAATAAGTATTAGTTCTTTAGTATTAAGAATCATTTCCGATCCATATAGAGCGATCCGGTCTCTTCGTCTTCAAACACTCTACGTCCATTTCCACTTCCATTTTTAAATCAAACCTTCTTTCTACTATTATTTGCGTTCACACGCCCTTTAAATACCGGTAACTAGCGCCAACCATAGTAACTCAATCGTGGTAGAAAAGTTTACTAGGGGTAGCGGCAACTTGCGTTCACACAGCCAATTTCCAACCATGGTAAGCCTTACCATCGTAAATAGCTAGTAGTGTGAACGGGGCATTAACAGGGTTTTTTTCGTTTTTTATTTGTTTTCGAGTATGAGTGAGTTTTTCTTTTAGTGTCAGTGTGAGTGTACCCTTGATTACGCGGCGCAGAGAGGATTGCGATCGGACCAGACCCTAGTCATCGGACTGCACCGCAAGTTGTCAGCTGATAGGTGGCACGCGCCCTAAAGATGTTTTGGCTAATCGTGGCTCAACATTTTCTATTTATAAAAATTACAGCTGACCCTTGTTGTTAATTGACCATAGAATCAAGTTCGGAAGTTGAACAGTATTCATTAAACTAACGCAAAGTTAATTTGCTCATGTTTTTACGCAGAAGACGTTTTATTTTTCAGTCCAGCAGTACGCCAACTAGAGCAGAAAATTGAGTTTCGAAAAACAATTAAGTTTCAAATCGGGATATCTCCTAAACGATGAATAATGCATGTTGATGCGATGTATATTTGGATAAACGAGGGAACAAAAGCCATGAATTGCACAGCATAAGCACACTATTGAATCGGCGAGCGCGGAGGGGTTAGAGAAGAAATAGGTCCCGACCACCCTCTAGCGGTGCAAATTAATGCCTAGAATCTCTAAAAAAGAGAAATCGAAAAAGAGAAAAAGAAATCTCTGGACTCAGATGGTTAAAGAACGGAGATATGGGTCGCTGAAATTTTTCATCAAATATTGTTCAGTAATATTAGTAATAATTTTAAATGGTACAGTCGTAATTGAGTAGTGAAAATTGTCTGCTCAGACTAAATTCGCAGTATGTAGGCGCTTAAACGTGTTCGTGGAGGATCCAAAAGCTACATTAGTATTAGCTTATTTTCTTTCATATCAGATTAGTAACCCTATAGCACGTGACGAGGTCTAAGCTCCAAAGATTTGCGGACCTGACTCTGACTTACAGCCCTGACCATTTTTTTTAAATTTTCTTTTATTGTAGCAACTACTTTTGCTTCCGTTGCCTCTTTCCTCATTATTTAATGCCCCTGTATACAGACGACGTAAGTAAAACCACAGAGGCATAATCGGCCAAAATGGAATGTAATACATCATAAGAGAGTTCATTGAGAAGAAATAATGCACAAAATAAAGACTACGTTAAATGCTAAGCAATGAAGTTGATGCTGAAAAATTGAGATAATGTTTCCCCATATGTTCCCTCCCACAAAAGAGAAAAAAAATACCCCTGGTTGCAATTCCACAGTTTTTTGTGTTTGCGGTATAGAATTCCGTTTAAAATTTAGCAAGGGCTAAAAAAACTTTTTAAATGCCATTAAATGTTTACAAAGTCTATTGGGTTTTTTACCTCTGATTAATGTATACTCCTTCATTCCCACTTAATTTACCTCTCTTTCAGTTAAATTACCCTTGTTAATTATCCGAAATTACCTGAATTACCCTGTTAATTTACCCCCTTTCAGTTAATTTGCCCATTTAATTTACTCTGTTCCCTGCATGTCGTCAATTCCTTCCTAATTCATTTAATTGCAGTTCCTATGATTTACATTTACAACGTGCACTGCCAGTCAACACGATGGACAGGTGTATTCATTACCTTTTATTATTTCTTTCATCAATCCGTTTGGCCACCGCCGAATTTCTTTCAGAATATGTTTCACCACATTACCCATTATTTGCATCCCCATGCTCAGATATCTACATTCAGGAGATACATTTTAAATGATATCAAAGAATTTAAAATTCTTGAGCTTAACTAAACTTTGTGAACATTTAAATTCGCATTTCATAGCAATGATCTTTCAAAAATCCGTTCGCATTTTGTCGCTCATTTTTTCAGCTATTCTGTGCGGATGTCAGACTTTTTCTCTGTCTTTCCTGCTTTTAAGTTTCCGGCAGGGCGTACGGAGGAATGTTTCACAAGAGTCATCATGATTGCGACACTTCTGCTTTCTACCTTCCGACACCTGTGATTCCTCGAAAGGGGTGTAACCTAATCCCTTTCCACCGACTCCTACGTGTGGAGGACCTCTCACCACAGTGCTATCTTTTGGAAGGATTTTCAGGCCTCCCGAATGCTGCCTCGTGCCCTTCGTGGCTTTCCTGGGGAAGTGATGTCATGTTTCTGATTTCTTTCAGGTAGACAGAACCTTTGGGTGTCTTCTGACAGTCCTTGTCCGAAGCTAAAATCAACTGCTGCAAGTTTATTTCCCTTAATCTATTCGCACGAGCCTTTTATGTTAGTTATATCTTATCTTCCTTGTCTTCATTTCTAGCTTAAGGGTGGCGTAAACTTGGAACCGAAATCGCAATTTTGTACACGAAATCGTTAGATGGAAACGAAAAAAAAATTTAATAAAAAAATTAATATTCTAACCACAACCATTCACTCATCAATCAAAAATCTAAGACTAAATCAAAAATAAAAATTAGCAAAAGGTGACGCCCACCGAAAAAGCTGCTTTGATATCATTGACGTCATTTTCCTCCTTGACCGCTTTTGGGAATAGGGAAGGGAGTGGAGGGAGGTTCTCGAAAGGTCTGCTCGCACAGATGCTGTCGCAACTGCTCCTATTGGCAGAGTCAGCTGTGTCCTCCCATTGCGATAAGGCAAAGTATCTTCGCGGGCTCAGTTGTGATTGGAAAAGGTCAATGACGTCAGAGGTTGCACCACGCCCACTTTTCCTAAAGGGTTAAAAACATGTTTTTCTCCGCTTATAACTCGATAAATACTTGACGGATCAAATAACGGAAAAATAAGTTTTTTTTTATTTCACAAACTATCAGATTCTGCAATACAAATGTATGGTAAACGACCCCGTTCTGAACAAATGGAATCATACATACTTTTTGTAGCAATAATATTTACTTTTATTACAGAATTACTCAATTTCTCTGTAACTTTAACATTTCTCCGTACGTCATTTCCTACACGACTTTTATCCCAAGTTAGTGTCCACTTCTGTACATTTTGAAGTAATCGCTTGTGTCTTTATTCGTTCTCTTAATCCGAATGAGCGTTAGCATGAAGCAAGATACAATTTGTCTTCCTGTTGTTCTTATCTAAACTAGATTGATAGATCTTTCTGGTTCTTTGTCTTCCAAATATACGCCCTCAACTTTAGTAAACCTTGTTTCCTTTGTACTTTCCACATGTCTTCTACGCCATCCTTCTCATAACCTCAATTATACATCAATAAACGCAATCCTGACATTGCGTATTTCCAACCCCAGTAAAGGCTTCTTCCTTTCCTGTTGCTATCATTTCCGTTTTTGATTGTTTTAAGTCTGAAATTGCTCTCCATCAATGCTCTGTTAAAGTCGGAACTCGTAGGACCACGAATCCATGATGTCTCTTATTCTATGCTTAACTATTATGTAACTAAATTGATACATACTTATGCTTCACCACATTTTCCACGCAAAAATGCGTCTACAACGGTGCTGAAAATATGTTTGTGCTGTTACCAACCCATCTCTCTTGAAATAAAAACTTTTTCAGAAAAAAACGTTACCATTTCTCACAGCCAGGCAATACTCCCGCACTTTTTATCCATACCAACGTTTACCCACGCGTTCCGATCCCCGATTACCATAATTTTTTTCTTCTCAGATTATCCTTGCCGCATATCAAGCGCAATAACTGGTGGTTGATGGAGATAACTGAAATAACTTTTATGTATTTATTAGTTTATATCCTCGTATGTATTTATTTTTATTGTATCCAGTTTATTGCCGCAGAGATGAGAATACCACAGTGATACGTTGATAAAACTATTAGGGATTGTCATGGAACCATACAAGTTGTAATAGGATGGATTAGAAACTAGAATCAGGCTGAGTTGAAAAAAAATAGTATCGAAGATTAGATATTAAATTAATTAGATATTAAATTTAATCGCATGGCACATTATCAATTCAGCTCACCCAGTGACATTTTTTACCTTTAACGTAGTAAAAATGGATAATAAAGACGAATGATAATGGACGAATTTAAAAATATGCAGGATATAAACGGTTTGTTTGAAAACACGCTAGGCAATTTATAGCCAAGATTCGAGTCCAAAAATTCGTGATTCTAAGGTAAATCACTACTGCAAAATATCTGTCATGTAGAATACGGTAATATCCACTTCAGTCAGATCCACTTTGAGCGAAGTTACGAAATAAAAATTGATGATCTTACAATTTTACTCGAAAAATACACATTATTGAAACACCATCTCATTTTTGGCGCATTTAAAGCTCTATGCAATGTTCATTAAAGTTTGTAAAAGTTAAATGAGCTTTGTAAATTGATCCCATTTTGATTTACCGACCATGGTTTCAGCAAATAAAAAGTGGGGAAAACTACAGAGTTAAATATTAATTATATTGGCATGGTTCCACAAATAAAGGCATCATCAGTTACTTCGATTTAAAGCTTCTCTGAGAAGTGAAAACATTCGTACATAAGTCTCGAGTTTCTGCGAAGACTGAGTACTTGGCAAAGATGTTGCATTCCATAGATCAGGACAAAAAAAGAAAATGTGAAAAATCAATGCTTTCCAGCAGATAGGCCTGAGAGGGAGAATTTAGAGGCCAGTGACCGAATGCACTTCTGTTGGCGAGCCAGTTAACAACATGTCACGGTTATGTTCAATTTTTTGGAACTGAATGCATTTCACCCTGCTTTCCCGAGGGAAGCCTTTCGGTCCCTCGATAGTCCACGTCACAACTCAGCGTTCTGCTCTCTGAAGGCTGGCTCCGGCCAAGCGTCCGTCACATGTGTCTGCTGCAGAGATCTCACCGAGATTCTGGGAATGTATTTATCTCTCCCCACCGAGTGCAACCCTAGGAATCTCCTCGAATGGGTTATTTCAGGCGAGAATGAATACGCAGTTATTCGCTCGATGGCCGACATAAAAATCCTCCCAAGCAATCACTAGCAAAAAGGATTGATGAAATATATGATTAGCTACAAGGCTGGGAGATTTAACACAAAAATATTTAATGGAAAATTTGAGCCTCAACTCGACCAAGGATTCAGTTTTATGCTCTCTTTTCGTCATGCAGAGAAAAAATTTAAACATCTAAGAAAGCATTTTGTATTTAATTCATGTAGCAATTACGATAACAATGATTTTCACTCCTGATCTTGGACTGGTCCATGATGTCAGGGTTCAAAAACTATTCATCCGAGAAATTCGCGAATATAGGTGGGAGCTAAATTGAAATATCTGGCATCCAGAAAATCGCTAAAAATAAACATGTCGGTAAGAGCTCTTTGGAGTCCGAAATTCATCAGCGCCTCTGCAGTATAGGTAACTAAACATGAAATTATCGATTAAACAAGATTTAGCTCTGAATAATGAAGAATTATATTTTATTATTACTATTATTTTATACCGGTAAAGATTAGCCGACATGGAAGTTAAATTCTTCCCACGGCCCGTACATTTCACACGTTGCCCCTCTCTTCAGCCCCTTATACTTTAGGCCTCCCATTATTCTATCCGAACTACCCGTTCATCTACACCTACCCCGCTAACCCAAAATTCATCCCTCTATTTTCTCCATGCATCTTCATAGCCACCTCTTAAAATCCCTTAGTCTTATCTCATCTTCTTTTCTTAAAGCACATTTTTCCGCGCCATATAGTGCCAACCCTCCATATTAAAACTTTTTCACTAGCCATTTCTTTATGTCTCTACTCATCGACCGGCCAATACTTCTCACATAAGACCTTCTTTTGTCAAGATGATTCTCCTTTTCACTCCAATACTATTATTTTTTCCTCGAATATAATAACTACGTAGCTAAATTGCTCCGCTTACTCTAGTTAGTGAAGTCTTACTATTAAATTTGACCCAGTTCTTTACAACCGACAACAAAAATGGAATTCGTTTGAATTCATAGGTCCCCGAAATGGCCGCCTTGACCTTGGCACAGGGTCATTTCCCAATATAAATAAGAGGGAGAAATTTATACCTATATGAAGTTATTTATATGACATGTAAGATATCCAAGCCTGGTGGAATCCGAACCCTTAACCCCGTTAATGACCAGACCTAGATTACCTGTCTTCCGTATTCAGCTCCGTAGGAAAAGCGATTGAAATTTCTAAATCTAAAAAATGAATTCTTTATCTACAACCACAAATAAAACGAGGTGGGATCAAGTAGATTCTTTTACTGTAGTTCGAAAATTTAATAATAATAATAACCGACATAAATTTTCTCTTAACATATGTTACATTATAAATCCATAGGAAATTGAGTATTGTTGGTAGATGTCTATGCTAAAGATTTTAAGGGGAGAATGGAGGCGTTTACTCGGAACCGAAATCGCAATTTTTTACACGAAATTGTTAGATGGAAACGAAAAAATAAATTGAGTGAAAAAATTAATCTTCTAACCATAACCATTCACTCATAAATCAACAATTAAAATAAGAAAAAGGTGACGCCCACCAAAAATGCTGCTGTGACAACATTGACGTCACTTTCCTCCCGTCCTTGACTGCTCGTATGGGAAGGGGAGGGAGTGGAGGGGGATTCTCGGAAGGTCTGCTCGCACAGATGCTGTCGTAACTGCTCCGATTGACAGAGTCAGCTGTGTCCCCCCCTTTGCGATAAGGCGAGGTAGCTTCGCGGGCTCAGTTGTGATTGGACGAAGTCGTTATACGTCAGAGGTTGCACCGCACCCACTTTTCCGAAAGGGTTAAAAACATTAGTTTTTCGACGCCTATAACTCGAAAAATAATTGACGGATCAAAAAACGGAAAAATACAGGTCTTTTTATTATCCAAACTCTATCATATTCGGCAATAAAAAATATGGTAAACGACCCCATTGTGTCAGCAAAAGAGGCGTGTAGAAATAAAAGACTAATGGCCGGAGTCTCAAATTAAAGATGTAAATAAAAATATTTCTAAATTCTTGGTATGATGCGTGGTGTTACCTGGTGAGGGAAGATGAAATAATTCCGTGCAATGGAAAGAAATTGAGGAGAACGAGGACATATTTATGAATGTTGATGCGGTAAGAAGGCTTCTGGTGAAAATTACCAGGAGGTGGTATAAGTGGACGGAACAAGTAATCAAGGGCGACGCGCTTCCGAATGAGTTCGTGGGGGTAAAAATGTTAAGAAAGAAGGAAAAGTCAGTAAGTGATCAGGAATTTTCAATTAAATTAAACAGACAGAAATAAGAGGGATATGACTGGAGGAAAAAGTGTAAGCAAGGCATCATCATTCCCGAGTAGGGAGGACAGACGAGGTAGAGCCGAATACCATTAAACTAAAAAACTTACACTTACCGCTGAAAAAACAAGACATGCATAAACATTCTCACTGAAAATAAATGTAAAGTAAGAAATTGATTGGAGTTGTGTAAACGCAGCCCATATATGGTTGAAACGATTAATAAAAACATTTCAACGGCTCGTGTGCACGGTCTTAATAAAACGAATGATGAAAACATTTCACGGCAGGCACGACCTTAAGCCCTCAATCACTCCCTCTTGCTGCGGCCCACTGGGTAATATGTGGATGTTTGCGTATTCCTGGCCCTCGCTGACCAGATATTTCTTCTCTCATCTGGCAATCGCGCTATTTACATTGCAGCGGGATTAAGGATTTACATAACGAGCGAGTTTGCGTCAACTTTGTTTTTTCTGCTTCGGAACAAAAAGGGAAAGCGGTCCGCCGTGATCCAAGCATCGTCCGGTTCCACGAAATCCTACCCACGCTGTCCTACTATTCGATCGAGGAGTGTCATTAGTGCATGGATGGGAATAGTTCACCGCGGAGAGATATTGCATCAATACTTTAAGACGGCGATGAGCCTAGAAGACATCTAGAATCGCGTTCTAATAACTCACGAATTCTAATTCGAGAAATAGGAGCCTAAGTGCTCCTTTGGAAGGGAAGAAACTATCTAAACAACACGCCCCAATGTGTTTGGTATTAAACAGGGGGGTTAGAAACTACTAGACGCGGCATCGCGGCTGATTTAAAAAACAAGATTGGTCATATTGACAGACACGGGCACATGGACTTCTTCTAAAAGATACTCACGGACAAAGATGTTTTCGTAAAAAGTAAAACTTTGTGGAAGTAAGATCAATAATGGTAAGCATTTTTTTAGTTCGCCAAATCTGCTGAGAAAAATGTGCATATACCCTAGTAAGCGCAAATATTTAGTTTCAATAAATTAAATGTAAACCAACTTTTAGCGATTGAAATAAATCCCTGGGGAATCAAATAAATTAATACCACCCTTAAATAGATAAGTCTGTAACCCTAGAAGGGACAGACGCAATACAGTGGTCCCAAATGGAAAAAAAACCTGGCCAAATGAATATTGTCGTTATATCAACGTACTTGCAAAGTAAAATAGTTTAATCCCAAGGTTTTTGACCTGATGAATTAGATTTTGAAGTTATTTTTTATGTATCTCTAAATGTTAACATTTTAATGAGATATAATTATTTAAACAATTCCAAATATACTCTGGAAATAATTATCTGGGTACAAAGGACCCACAACTATTTAGATATTTTCTCTCCAAAATATTTACGTAATTAATAAATGCATAGTACTTCGAGATCCATGTAATGCTTCAACCATGTCATTTACGGGATTCGAACCCACGACCTTCAGCTACCAGCTTGCGCGTTAGCTACCCATTTAGAATAATTGATTACTCTAATTTAGGTAAAATAATATGATATAAGTGATATGTAACTTCTGGAAAATTTGGAAAAAAGATAAATTTGATGTTTTCATACAGGCATTTTTATTTTGGCATGCCTAATCATTTTTATATAATAAGTCTTATTCACACATCACTATATCATACTCAATGTCCCTGTGCGTAGCAGCCAGGGAAAGATTTTTATCTCCACTTGCTAAGTTTACCTCAGTTTTCTTCAACACGCCTGATACTGAAATTAATCAATCCGAGGCTAACAATGATGTATGGAATAAATCTTCATTTGTTGCCAACCTAGACGGTTTCCCCGTGTAATACTCCCTCTTCTTATATTATCATTATTTGCCTTTATGACTTCTTCTGAGAAGTGTCTAATTGGAATAAATGATTCCTTGTCAATGGCTGCTAAGTAGATCAGCATCTTATGCACAGTAGATGGCATGTAATACCGTGAGTGGAGTCGGACATCAGATCTGTTTCTTGATTAGTTTTGCAGCCGTTTCAAAGCCTTTGCTGCGGAAGTTCATTGAAGCAGTTAGGGCTAACTCAGCAGGCAACGTGCTGACTCGTGAGTTCTTCTCTATTCTCTTTCGCTCGACTCCTCAAATAATTATTTTGGCCGTCGCCCTATTTCAGCACACTCTTCCGAAAATGCAAAATATCATTTTATTACTAACCAATAAAATATGGACGTCTTCTCAATTAATCGTAATTGTAATAATGGATACTCACCTTGCGTACTGAGAGGACATGCACATGAAGGAAGTTTAAACTCCAGCCATAACCAGTTTGCGAACTTTTTCCTAAAAAATTTATACGCACGCGAGCTTTGTTCTTACTTTTCCAGATTCTTGGAGAAAAAATTTCTGCATGCAGCGCATCAGAGTGTTTTTGGCAGCATCATCTCCGTTTATATTCAATTTAGCAATCAAGTATTCCAAAACGTATTGTTTCTTTGAAGCTAAAGAATATCTCTTTCGCTCCATAAATTTCTCGTTCGCCTCAAGGTTCGTTATCTTTGTGACACCTATTACAACTCTTGATACATAATCTTTTAGGGCTGAAACGAGAACTTTGAACCAAATTTAAGAAAATGCTATGCTAACCACAAAAGATATCAATCAATAAAAATACTAAACTACTGATGAACTAAAATTGGAACATGGAATAGGAATAAACTTATCTATTCTTTTCTGGCGTATTTTGATGGTTAGGTGTCAGGCAGGAGAAGTGTTTCTTTCCTCTGGGCAGCCTTGCCTATTTCAGCACACTCTTCCGAAAATGCAAAATATCATTTTATTACTAACCAATAAAATATGGACGTCTTCTCAATTAATCGTAATTGTAATAATGGATACTCACCTTGCGTACTGAGAGGACATGCACATGAAGGAAGTTTAAACTCCAGCCATAACCAGTTTGCGAACTTTTTCCTAAAAAATTTATACGCACGCGACAACCTTTCCTCTGCGCGTAGCAGATCAGAAAACGCTTCTATGCAAGGCACTGAGTATAAATGAGTTCCGGAACGCTTTCGAAGTGTCAGTGCTTAAAACTACGGCAGAGTTCGTGGGTGGTGACCGTTATCCTCGTTCCGTAGTATTCCAAGAAATCTTAACGCACGTGTAGAAATAGTTCTGCTTTGGTGGCCTGAGTGCAATCCGTCCCATCCTCAATGAAGAGCACGCGGCTGGTTTTTTTTTGTTTGAAGGCAATTAAAGTGCAATCGAAAGCTGTCCTTTTCAGTCAAAATATCTCTTTCGGGCGGCGAGGGAAAAGCGAGGGTATTTTGAAACTTTTATTGCTCTGTGGAAGTCCTTATCCTATTTCCAGAAGCGAGTGGTGGACAGGCTGGTTCAGACGATAGAAATATTAAAATATAGGAATACAAAGCCATAATTAATTGCTGAGTAAACATTGTAGCTTTTCGTTTGGATTATAATTCGTATCATGGTATAAAGGTACATGTTAGCACGTAAACCGAGCCTCATTAAAAACAGAGATAGACCTCATTGATGAAGTTTGGGTTTAGAGGAATATCCAATACGTGAGAAAAGAATATAATTTAGCACAAAACAGTGCAAATTATGTATGGAGATGAAAAATCTGTAACATTCCACGAGAGTAACTATCCATAAAACCACTTGGGTCACTGCGCAGCATCTCGGCTGCCGCCGCCGCTGCGGGCCGAAGATGCGGAGCGGAGCGTTATACCGCTCAACTTAACCGTCTAGAATTCAGATAAGCAAGTATAAGCAAGATTTTTTTCTAAATCATGTTTGATTGGCTTTCCTGTTCAATTCCATATGAAAATAACAGAGGAGCAAAGAGGACCACGAAACGATAATGATGCATTTGTAAAAAAAATTACTAAATAATCGATAAATATTTTTTTAATTTAAACGGTCAACCAAGAACTCAATTGGAACAAAATTACCAGATTTTTATTATATGAGGTATTAAAATTCCGTGAAAAAATTAGTGAAGGACATGTACTTTAAGTCTTCTACGATCAAGGTGAACTTCACAAAAATTGACAGATTCAACGCAACGGGCGTTTAACCCTTGATTTACCCAACTTTCACGAGTGATACATATTAATGTGTGCAATAGAGAGACCCATTTAGTACCCTACTTTGTAGGCCATATCCTCTACAATACACAAAAACCATTTAAAGTTTCCTTGTAAAAAGTAGAAAAATTGACTTCTGGCCAAGAATTTTCGATTTCGGACCACTATGCGCCGCTACGATGAAACTTAGGTAATACTTTATTGCTATTTATGTTTAATACAAATTCAGTCTCCATCAAACGCTGTAAAAGTAGAAATGTATTGTGCCGAGCAGATTGGGCACAATAATTTCCAAGAATTCCTATTCTGTTTTCATTGCCACCCATAGGAAATGTACCACTCTTACCATATGTCCCACAACGTTTCTGCTCGGATTCAATGAAGAGTCGCAGTGATCATAATCATAATAAGAGTTTGTGAGCGTCGGCTAGGGGAGAAACTCTTCCTTTTTTTATTCTTTTGTCACACCATGCTAGAATCCGGAGTCAGAATTGTTAGCATCCTTTCTATTCCGGTTAAAGAGCAAAATAATTGCACTTAGTAGCTTCTAAAAAAATAATGCAAAACAAAGAGACTAAAAATCATATTTCGGTCGTCTTAACTGCACCACTAATCCTAAATGCCATACTTTGTTCTTTAAATATTTGACTCTCACGAGAGATAGATGTCGCTACCAGTCTTTGTTTATTCCTCGAGCAAGTTAGGACTCTCTAAAGCAGCATATTAATTTCAAACATCTAGAGAAATCAGACTAGGTTAGAATGTCAATACGACATTTCTAGTTTTTGAAATAATCCAAATATCTGTGGTGTAGCGTTGAAGGCACAGGGATTTATTATTCGAAACAAAATAATGGGATTTTTTAGATCAGAAGTGTAAAACAGAGATCTCTCAGCAATTACATCTATGTTATTTCGAACTGGTAAGGCTGCACCTGAAGTATACATAATGAATCCAATGAAAAAAGATTTAATTCTGTAACTAAATAAGTTACAAAAGAAAACCAGCGCGCTTTGTAACAAATGCGTACAGGCAAATGAACGTACAAACAAGGCCATTTTTCATTTTAAAGGGATTATTAGGGAAATTCTAGAGACTAAGTAGTCGGTTGTTTTCATGAATAAGTATAGTTACTTTAAAATTTAAATCAAGGCTGGCTGGTACTGCAGGCATATTACCCACTCTCTAGAACTGCAGAACCAAAAGAAACCACTAATTAAGAAAGATGAACTGAGGAGATAAAATAATTCGTTTTTCCACGCACAATTCATGACTGCGATGCAATCTAAGCTCAACACTTAAAAAAATACGAAAGACCTTCCATTATTTTTTTCTAATTTTTTCCTGGCAAAATGACATTATCGCGGCTGGTGACCTACCCACATATTGCCTCCCTTACGGCAACGTAATATTAAATGTACACGACTGTCGATGGGAAGACCTGGCTACAATTTATATTGATGTAAATCAGCTTGGCTGACAGAGAACTGTGCTACGAGGGGCACGTGATCAAATTCCGGCAGATATATGAGCTTCTTCTTTCGCAAGAGACTATCACCCTAAGCACCATTAGGAAGGTACACTTCCGATTCAGAACTTCGTCGAATGGAACATTAAACAGCAGATCATTTGTTGAGATTCATTTGAAAAATTCTAATGCTGGCAAGGAAGCTATCTACGGTGATTTTCTGGTTTTCTTTTATTCGATCATTTTCCGCGTTGACTCGTTTTGAAGACTACAGTTTCGCCGGCGTTCCAGCTAGCTTCCTCAGGCCCTCCCTTCGGATCTGATGTCTCTAGCTGGAACGCCGGGAAATCTGTAGTCCCCAAAATGAGGCAACGCAAAAAAATAATAGCCAAACACCAAAGTCTAAAGTTGTCACCAAATTTCTCTTCTAAATTAATTCTTTTTTGAGGAAAACCGTTCTAATTCCTCGCTACTCGCCTTTTCTCAATGGCTAGTTACCCTAAGTTGCCGATCGCATCCTTGGAATTCGTAGCAGTTGAATGCATATTAGGAATTCCTTTAAAGAAATAACTAAACCACAAACACAAAGGTGATTTGTGTTTGTGGTTTCGTTGTACTGGTAATCCCTTGTAACCCCTTGTACTGGTAATCAGTACATGGGCGCTATATGCCTACCTTTAAAGGCCCGTTGCAGATATGTATGATTCCCGTTGTATATAAAGGATTGATTTTTAACGCCAGAGGAATGCATTTGTAGATGTTAATTTGTTAGACTATAAAATTGCCATTCCTTCCATATTTCTTCTATTTTTAGGGGGTATTTGGCTATTTTAGTGGAAACGAAGCGTTGTCGCAAGCGTATTCATGCTTAAGGTATGCATAACTAACACGTTAGTTACCTAATTATTAATTGATCAAATAAGAGTATCTATTAGTGCATGTACGTAAGCTATGTCTGGGTTGTATTCAACGCCTGCCTCTAACCCATTGATGTGGCTTTCAGGGCAGTCAGTAAATGAATATATGGATGAAGTATCAATACGACTTACTACTTGTCTCAACACCATGCCAAAATGGCACCTCACTTTCACTTTCTTGGCGTAAGTGCATTCTTTATCTCTTCCACTCGACGCATCCGGGCATCGCCTCGCTATCTTCCTTTGTTCTGCACATTTCTCTCGACTCCCCCTTCCATTTGTTAACAGCCATTCCCCTTTCACATCCAACCTTTTCCTTCCCAACCACCTTCCCCTCTCTCCCCCTGCGTTCTCACCCCTTCCACACCAATCCCGAGAGAACACCTGCCTCCATTTTTAATCGCTGCATCCTACCAAAACTCGCCTCCACAATACGGACTCATCACATTTGCACCCCGAAAGCCATCTCCGCACTTCGCAAAAACAAAAGGTCTCTCCGCTTCATATCTTCAGTAAATCTGCCTAACCTTGGACCCTAAGGATATTTCGGAAAATATTACTTCGGAGATAAAACAGATATAGCCATTTCACTTTAACCTGCGCAAACAACATATCTACTAAAGATTTCATGAAATATTGGTAATCATAGAATATTCAATTTGCAGAGGAATGCTAAAGAAAACTTCCAGCTAAGGCGTGATGAAATTATTATCGAAAGCCCTATAATAGAAAGACGGGGAGCAGGCACGTAGCCAGAAATTTGCTTCGAGGGGGGCTAATTGTAAGTCTAGTGTGGCGTAACTCGAAACAATCAGCCTAGCCCGTTCGGTGTCGACATGCTACAAATACTCTCCCTTAATTTTCAGTGCTTGGTATTTACTTTCACAGTGCCCATTCTTATCTCTTCTCACTGGTATAGTTCACTGCTTAACTTGCTATGAAGAGGTTATCTTGGGCTGGACCCAGAACAGAAGTTCAACGCATACATAAATATCAGATTGAAAAGAACAAGTATTAACCACACATGCATCAAACTTAACACTTGAAATATACGCAGTGTAATCCGAATGCGGAATATGCACTATTTTTATAACTCTTTGAATGTGAAGTTTATTAGCTAAAAAGTGCTTGGCGAAAATTTTGCTGAAGAATTTAGTTGCATTACAAAGATATTACTCTTTGAAAATTGTACCTTTCCACAGCTTAAAAACACGACGTCATCGCATGACGTCACGGCACGGTATCACTAAGGGGGTTGTTTATCTGTTTATGCGTGGAGGTAAGTTGTTAAATGAATACTTGGCGATAACGTATGTATTTATCTCATTTGTTTAATGCAATAAACGATTGTATTTCGATTTTTTATTCACGTCGTATGGATTGTAACGAGTAAATCGTCCATTAATTATATAATGCCTGTTTATTGCCCAAGAATTTCTACTACGTCTATGCAATCGCTGTTTTTTTTAGAAGAACACCGCCATAAGGGAGTCGACCAAAGGAAATTGTCGGAATGTGCTTTTTTAAGTATTTTTTTCAGTCATCGTTTCTTTCGAGAAACGACTAAAAACCTCAAAACAATATACTCACATCGTTTTATTTTAAAAATAAATGTCTATCTCCGTAGCAATATGGAACCTATACCGTGCAGTGACGTCAGAAGACGTTTCAGGTCACGTGACTTTCGTCAATTTCCGGGAACATTTTAATGTCATTGAATAATCTTTGTGATGGGTGTAGAAAAATGAGGCTTAAAAATGTGGCAAATATTTTTGAATTGGTGAGAAAATTCCGCATCAAATACATCATTAATCTTCGAGAAATAAATTTCATGCATATTCCCCATTATCAAGCCCACTTGAAATCAATAAAACAAAATTTCTGGTAAAAAATTTCGCGTAATACTGAGTAGCCAATTATATAATTTATCATTTGTTTTACAACACATAAAACTGTATCTGTTCGTGAATGTACAGTTATTCACCCCCCTGCCACACACCCTCGAAGTATTCGGTAGAAACTCTTCACGTTTTAGAAGTAGGCCGACGGATCCCTTCAACTCTGGTATCGAGGAGAAGTTGGGGAGTGCAGCCTCCCTGAGAGAATAAGGGAGGGGAAATAGATTCCATCGTCACAGAGAAAAAAACTCGTCTCCGATCGTAGTCGGATGGTGTCTAGCTGCACTGCTCAACCGAAATTAGGCCGATCACCCACTTATTCCCCCTTTGAAAGAATGCGTCACTTAGCCGTATTAGAACGGGGGTTGGTTGAACGGGAGAAAGTTGAGATACATAAGTAAGAATATGTTAGGGCGAGAAAAATTTTCACTCAATAGCACCACCTCAAACCATTCGAAATTATCACCACTGATAATATACGTTGAGTGAATCAAGTTAAAACATACAGCACAGAATATTCCGCAGCACGAAAGGAAACTAATATTTCTCAGGACTTTCGATGATTTCTATATTAAGAGCTCCTGCACAACTTTGTTCAAGAAACTGCACAGAATGTTCCGAGGAAGCTATTCTGCGGAATAAATATGCATCTGTGTCACGAAGTGGTAACCTGATGTCTACACGGAGTTCTTCAATAAGTTCTATTCGGTACTGCGGGAAGTACGGAAGACTAAATGATAATATAGGGATTTACGGTTCTGTGAGTGTACGAATCTATGAGCTTAATTAATTAGTCTAGGGATAATCATTGTATCAATATCGGAGGTGTTTCATCTCTAATAAGATAACGAAAAATCTACACACAGCCGGCATTAGTAGAAAGGACAATAAATCACCTGGAGACTCGATGACCGCGGGTTCAAATCTCGGCTAGAATACGTAGAATTAGTTTGTCTCAGAAGTGAAGTCAGCTTTCAGTTTGGATGGATGGTAGCACATAACCGTAGCGGTAAGATCACATGTATATCTTATCTCACTGCTTGCTGTTAGGCCCAAACGCCGAAATATCCACATAAATGTTTAAATTACACGAACGAAATACGCACTATTACTGGTTTTTAAATAACAATTCACCGGACTAGGTAAATTTTGGAACAGGCCATAGCTAGAACGTTTAACATTGCCAAGGGGCATAACCAAATTTAGCACCGAACAAAGTGAGCAAGTATTTCCTATGGTTTTACCAGATTATAGTGACACGCAACCGAAAGAGCTGTAACTATCAAAAGGCAGGGGAGGGCAGAGCTTCAGCAAAAAGGAACACGTGTGGAAGGCCTCTATGGAAAAGGAGGGAAAACATTGACAAGGAATCAGAAAGAACAATAGTTACATGTCAGGTGACTGGAATGACAAGGGACGTTGGCGTTTTGGATGTTGCAAATACTCGCTATATAAAGGTATAAAAAAGCATCATGGCATAGATTATATATACACCATAGGAGGTTTTGGAGTATCCAACAGAGACGTTTCATTAACTTTCAACCGGTATCCTCAGCTAGTGTCGAATTAAGTTCAAAATATACAACAATTTCTTCCACGTTCACGAGCATAAATTAAAGTTTTAAATTGAATTTAATTCATTCTGTTCATTATGCTGTACACTACGGATGACGAACATCATCCCAACCTTATCTCTGCGAGGGAACGTATTGATTGATTCCATTGATATTCAAAAATCGCGGGAGCAAAGCAACGCCCGCCATCAAAGCAACGTTGCGTTAGTGACGCCAGCACCAACTCGAACGGAAAAATGAATTCTTTAAGCTGCCTCTATTGCTTGGAAAAAGATAATAAAACAACATGAGAGGAAGCCCTTTCCCCTCGCGCATGCGCAGTCCGTGGAGGAAATCGACCATCTTTTATGGCTGCGCGACGTTTATAATTCAATAGCGGACAATAAAAAGATTTTCCAAAGGGGTTTTTATTTCATGGATTTGGAAGGGGGCCAGAGACGTGCGTAGTGAGTGGTGCTTTCGATTGGGGGAACGCATAAAATCTACAGTCGTCGCAGTCGTTTCACTAGGCTTCTGTGAAACGGCGTTTATCGGGGATGGGGGGGAGGGAGTCACTTTCGTGCCCTCCACAGCGATCTCTACCGAAATTATTCAGCCCAGACTCTCGCATATTGGTGCCCCCACCCCCTCCCTCTCACTCCAATTCCCCCCCCCCCCCTCCACCCCATTGCGCAGGAAGGGGCCGAGTTATCGAAGCCGCATGGCACACATTTCTCCCGAAGAAATAAACTTGGGTCGGAAGGGAAAAACGAGGGAAGAGAAATACTTGATTGCGAAAGGAAAAGCCCAAAACCCTAAATATATACATACACCATAACGAGGATTATCCGGAGTAAAAACCGAAGTCAATAATTTCCTGAAAAAGAGATCAATACGTACAAGTTCGTTTCTGCAAAGTGTTATCGAGGTAGGCAAGTACGCATTCAATGATGCTCTGCCAGTGTCGAAATAATGTTAATGTTTCTCAATGCCCTGGCCTTTCATGGGGTCATCCAAAGTCGTTCCTATCCCAAAAGGTTCCGGTCCGATTCAGAGAGAATTTATTTAATCCGACTCTTATTTAGAAATGATGTTGAGTACAGAGTCATAGCAGCAGAGAGATTTGGCAAAGTACCAGTACGTCAGATTAATACTTGTACCAGAATTGGATCCTTACTCTTACATTTCTCTATAACGCCCCAAATATCAGCGTCAAAACAGCAAGCGTTTTGCGACTGTCCGCAATTGCATGCGTGCAAGAGACGAGACGCGTGCAACATCAACACGGTTAAAGAATCAATATTGACCATATGTGGCAATTATTCGGGTCCCAATTTTTCAAAACAATGCGTAGGTATTTTTGAGTTTCCATGAGTTAAAAAATATTAACTGAATATTATATTTGTATGCTGTGTAGATCTCTCGGTCTACACAGCGCAGGTAAGCGTTAACGGTAAAGATTTCGATAACGCGAAAAATAGATCCGTGATTCCACACCTGGTCAATATCTTCGATGCATGTGTCTACAGGCGTATAGTCCTCAACATTTCGCATTTCTCCGCTCTCTTCTTCTTGGGAATAGGAATGCTGATGTTTTTCTCGAAGTCCCTTGGTATATCTCCTGTAGAGTACATGTCGCAGATGGTTTTGTACAGATGTGTCAATGTCTTCTCTCCTGCATTTTTATTTAGAACAGCAGGAACATCATCAATACCAGAAGCCTTATTCATCCTAAAGTCCCTTACTACAGCGTCGAATTCAGATCTTAATAATGATGTTCCCATATCATCCTTTTCCACTTCGCCTTCCTTTTCGATAGCATTTGTGCTGAGATTGTTTCCTTTGTACAACTCTTTCAGATATTCTTTCCATCGCTTCACTTTGTCTTCATTTCCAATCAATATTTCTCCATCATTGTCCCTTATGTCATTGCATCTTGCGCTCCGTTCCTTGAAGTGGTTCCTCACTATCCTATATGCAGCTTCCACCTTTCCTTATGCAGGGTAGCTTTGTACATCATCGCATAGATTCTTCATCCACGTCTCTCTAGCTTTCCTAGCTTTGCAACTTATTTCGTTCCTTATTTTTTTGAAGCAAAGCCGTTCATCTTTATTTTCGCATTCTTGTATTTTATTTTTCCTCAATCAAGTCTAAGACTTTCTCTGTGATCCATGAATTCTTCTTGGCAGCATTTCTTCTTCCAAGAACTTCTTTTGCGGCTTTCTGTAGTCCACATTTAGTGTTTTCCCAACGCTTTTCCACTGATTTCTCATTTACGTCCTCTCCTAATATGTTTTCTACTGCTTCTAGAAATGCCAGCTGATTTTTAGCCTCCTTGATATTTTCTACTTTCCATATATTTTTTCCTTGTTTTCTTCAAGTTCTTGAATTTTTTAAGGCATTTTTATCACCACTAAATTATGGTTACTGTCGATGACTACCCCAGGGTAGCTTCTGCAGCCCTTCACTTTGTTTCTAAACCTCTGCTTCACTAAAATATATTCTATTTGAAAACTTCTTCTGTCTCCCGGAATTATCCACGTGTATCTTCGGTTGTGATTTTTAAACATTGTGTTGGCTACCACTAACTTATGTTGTGTTCAGAATTCTATTATTCTTTCTCCTCCTTCATTTCGGTTTCCCAATCCGTATTTTCCAGTTATTCGTCCATCTTGACCTTCTCCAACAATAGCGTCCCAGTCTCCTAATATAATTAGGTTTTCTTGTCCTCTAACAAGTTTTATAACTTCCGTGATATCTTCGTAGACGTCTTCCACTTCTTCATCTTCGTAGTCCGTCGTAGGCATGTACACTAGGGTGGGCCGAAAAAAGGTTTTTTTTCCGGATCAAATTTGCCCTATGCGGGAAAGTTGTGTACTGATATCAGGATCTTGCATGCAAAATTTTTTCGAAATCGGATAATATTAACCACTGCCGCCCGAGCACTAAAGTTTAAAATTTTGCGAAAATTCAGGCGGAAATGGGAAACAAACGGTTTCGGAGAATAATTTGTTGCAAATACTGGAACATTGGTAAATATCAACGATAGATACATGTGTTTAGATTACAACACTGAAATGTGAAGTTTATTTGACGAAATCTATGGCTTATATGATGCCTAAGAATAAACAGCTAATTTAGAGTGTAGGCAACCCGCACAACGACAAAACATTTTACACGCTCTAAGCATCACTTCAAATAGATCACTTTTGGGAACCGTATTTGGGATAAATTAATATTTTTTCGAGTGCACTTCCTTTATAAATGTCTCTTACTTCATTTGGGTATAGATAATACATTAAAACAGACGGTAAAGTTAATTTTTTTAAACTAACCTCAATTATGGCGAAGAATTTTATGCATGTTGAGCTGTTGCCACAAAAAAATCAGTTAATCAAGGTAGGATTAAGGCACAGCCTGATCACCAAATAATTATTTAAGTAGCACTTTGCTATTTTCGTGAAGAAACTACCCAGAACTCACCACGAGGAGGTGTCTACTATCGAGTTCCACCCGTGCCCTCCCAAACCAACCTTCCATGGGGCACGTTTGTAGGTATCTGGCTATCACTGGTTCTTATTATACCTTATGCTGTGCTTTATTTTCAAATTTTGGTTGAAGTTTTCGGCCTTTTATGCACAATAATGCTCATCCATGCCTGCTTTCTGTACTGCACACGGATTTTGACGCCACCGTGATCATTTGTACCATCCTTTCAACTGCTTTTGTGTGGCATGCAAATGGGGGTACTTTCAACAAGCCCCCTTCCTTCAGAATATATCCCAAATCTTTGCTTGTGATATGAGCTATTAAAGGTTGATGAGTTACCGCTATTGTTTTCCAGTCATTTAAGTAGACGTAATCTTGTGCATCAAAATTCATAGTTGGAAGTTCGAATTTCCTAAATTCCTTCTTCTGATTTTAATATTTTTTCGACGGCTATTTCACGGAACGGTCTTCTCTCATCGGCTAGCATTGCAAGCAGAATATTCTCTGGGTGAGCAAAAAGAGCGTTTCCCTGAATGATTGAGTAAAGGCGTAATTTGATGTCTCGTCACATATTTTTCATGAAATGTATCATGTTCATGATATCCTTCGGACCTTCCATGCATTGTGGTGTTAATTTTATCGCGAACCGCATAGGAGTTTATACTTTCATCACAAAAGTTGCCAATGTCATCTGTTCTTTTGAAGGAGTTTCGGTTGAAACATATAATCGAAGAATGCGAATTCCTGTAGTGGTCCACCTGAAATGAACCATTTTCCCCGGACTTCTCGCTGAAGGACTCTCCAGGCATTCTCCACTTGAAAAGGCACGTGGTCTCCTTGAGAAACCATCCCGATATCAACTAGAAGCGCGGATGCGAGTGCTGCAGCAGCTCCTTTGGATATACAGGATATTTCACAGGCAGACGCACATCTAGACAAATTTAAATTATTTACACCCACCTTTTTTCAAAAAATCGTCAGCATCACTTGCGTCGCGTAATTCTTCATCTGCAGACGTTTCATCATTTGAGTCTTTCCAAATCTCGGGAACTTCTTGCTCAGGTAGCGTGGAACATTCTAATGATCTTTTTATTTCTAACCTATTTCATCTCCTCTTCCTCTTGTTAGTTTTCTTGACATCAATGGCACTGATATTCAATTTTCTATCACTACTCTGGTCCTGAAGGAACACGCGTTCTAAAAATGGCACTTTGGTGGTATTATCACAAACACAATCAGTTCCACTAGAGAATTTACATGCCGCAACATGAAACAGCTGACACGCGTTACGAAGAAAGTCTTGCTTCAGATCAACGAAAGTCTTCTTGTTAACAGATCGAAGATTATTGCGGTATTTTCCATGGTATTGAATAATTCGTCTCACAATTTGCTTATGTCCGACAGCTGGTATAGAGGACCTATTCCAGATGTCTTCAATGGCATAAGCCACCGTCTCCGCGATTCCCGGCACAGATGTATCGGTATTTCTTCTTGAATGTACCGAGAGTACAAATACATTTTCATCATCTCCTCATAAGTAAGCAAAACATTACCCGCGAACTTTTCGGGTGCACCAAATATCAGGCACTCCTCTCCACACCTTTTAAGCTTTTTCTGTATTTTCGCCATTGCTTTAATTTTTCTTGCAACCGAAACCACAGTACACTGCTCAATGCAGTTATTCACTCACAGCAATGAATACCAACTGACTGACTACCTCAAGCTTATGAAGTGAAATACGCATCTTGCCCGACAACGGATGGGAATCCCCAAGGAAAATAAAATATTGCAACGAATATGGTGAGTTAATGAGTAATGATATTAACAGCATGAGATGAGGGAGTTTAAACATCAGTTACGAGGGTTTACAATGGGATATGTCTTGAATTCTATGCCATTTTATCACCGAAGTATTCACCATCAACTCATCACTGGGGCCAGAGAAGGATAACCTCTGTCCTCCGTCTCATTCATATTTTCCCTAGCTCTACCACTGGCCATCTTTATCATACATTGTACACCTACACCACCACGGAATCTACAGGTTTGGTCTCAATCTTCACCATTATTATCCTTTCATTGTACTGCAGGAAGATCTTCACACGCAGCCCTGCACTCTTCCCCAGCATTTTGCCTACTCCAGTGCTGCCATTTTTTGATCGACTGTGAATTACTTTATAGCTTCCACTCCATCTCATTTCACTGATTCCTAATATGTCGAGGCCCATTCTTCGTATTTCCACCTTAAGATTCTCCAATCTCCCGCATATCTGAAGTGATCATACGTTCCACGTTCCTACCCTAAAATAGCTATCACATTTGACTGATTTACTCTCTCGGGTAGTCTCCGCCCGGAGATCTGAATGGGGGACTGTTTTACCTCCGGAATATTTTACTCGAGAGGGTTCCATCACCACATGATAAGAAAGAAAAGAGTGGAGTAGCTGCAAATCCTCGAGATAATAATTTGGTGGTTTCCCCTTGCCTTCTACATCGCAGTACTACAGCCTTTAAAGTAAATGTTACCATACCTGTAGTGAAATGAGAGTCGCTGTACCGACCAATGTGGTCTCCACCTTTACTCATATGAAGAAGAGCTTCTGCCCACTCCTCCGGATGGTGAGAAGCGCAATTTTAGCTTTCTCCCAAGTCACGGCATTTTCACTGGTTCTGTATTATTTAGTGGCCTATCTTTCCCAGGGATAGACCAATACCCCCTCGTAATGCCGTCGCTTTTTGTCCACGACTGCTTACTCGACGAGTTAACTCGCTCTTCTCGCAGCTAACCCCTATATCTAGAGGTAGACCCACCACCCGCAACCCGGTGGACGCACTCGGTGGCTTTAAGCTCAGCTGCGAGCTTCACGCCCCGTATCCTGCCAAACAATCGTATATTTTTGGCATATTTCCTTATTATCCTTAACATCGTGACCATTACGGCATAGAAGGCATTACTGTAGAAAAGGTGAAGAAAAAAATGTCTCAAAAAAGGTTTCAGAACATTAACTCAAAATAATCAAAGAGATCACTCAAATAGTTTCGGGAACGAAAGACGTCCACTTGGAATGATAATACATGGAATCATCGTTCTCAATGATTTGCATCGTCGATGTCCTGCTTTTATAATTTGATTTATCTCAGAAATCCGCAATAAAACTCAGTTCTCTGACCCCTTAACCAGAAAGTAAGATCGAACGCGCCTATATGAAGAAAGCAGTTTTCTAAGAGCTAAAAAATCCTCGACTACAAACCATTACCACTGAAAGCTTTATATTCAATGCAAGTTGCTGGAATTATCGTTACATTGAAATCCTCTGAATATGGTTAGTGGATGATTACATACCAGCAATGTTTTCATCGGCCGTTATTTTCCAAATTTTCTTCCGCGGACAATGTCATAAATATCCATTTTTTTTAATTGTATTACACTATATTTTGAGGATGTATGCCTTCATTTAAATAAATAAAGATGGATCCTGGTCGATACGATTCTGATTCGCAATGTTAAGTCCTGTGTTCAACGGCCTTGAAATATCACCCCCAGAGCTCATTGCGTTGAAATTTATTCCTTGTTTCCTAGCACTGAGGATATTATTAACATTGCGAGAGGTTATTCTTATTATTTATACGCACTTTCCCGTTATCTTTTCAGCTGATTTCACCTCGACTGCTGTGCAAATATTATGAGTAATGATGAGCGAGGAGATATTGCCTACCCGGGTCCGATATCCAGAAGTGCAAGTGTGGGGTAGTAGCCAAAACTGAATATATTTAAACAAATAGTGTGAGACTTCACTTCGTGGAACTCAGCACATTGAAAAACAAATAACTGCAAAAAGAACGAAATCCACTGAAACATTGGCAGGTGATGTTAATAAATAAGGTGGATAATACTATTTCGAGTTCTTCATTCTTTTTCAATATGCATATGTTTACTTTGCTGTCACCTGCGTGCTTGGAAAGAATGATTGGGTTCGTTACCAATGGTCCACCAATATTTATTTGGTGTATTCAATGAGATTAGACCCGGCTGTTGCAGAATCGAGAGTTATCAGGTGGACCACTTTTGTCTACCCTAAGAGCTATTTGTAGGCCTAAAAGGGTGTAGCACGTGGATATCCGGCCCTTTCTCATGGAAGCCCGATAGAATGGTTTGTATAATCTATTACCCAATCCAAGCCCGAAAAGTAAACTACAAGAGATATGTCACATCAAGCCATGAATTAGCATGACAGTTGCTATTCAGCAGGTAGAAATCCACAGAAATCCCAATGCCTTTGCAATTAATCCTGTTTGTGCTGCAACCAACATTACTTTCCGGTTAGGCCGGATTGCTTAAAAGGAAGTCAAAAGTTTTCTGTTCACACCGCACTACGAAAAGCTAATCGAAAAGTTTGAAAGTAAAAATAAATTCTTTCAACTACAATGTATAGTAATAAATATTCTCTGTGGATCCATAATGCCTACAGTTTGTATTAAATTTTAATACATATCAGCCACACGTCTATAGATATGGGTACCCATTTTTACTAACTCTTATATTTCCAAAGGAAATAAGTGACATGGCCACATTATTATATCTTATCAAGGAATGGTCTGAAAGAACGGAACTCATTAAATACCGTAGTGATGAGCATTCAAAATTCTTTTTTGAGGACAACAAAGACAAGGTGCATTATTCAATGTTACCATCCCCACCCTTCATCTCATATCACTTAGCAGCCCGAGTGTCCCTGCGACGGTTGACGTCCATGACACGAACGATGTGCTATTCACAAATTATTGCCTTCCGCGCAAATTTATTCCCCGTGATCTGTCACCACCAGCCGAACATCCCTTCTGCGGCTTGCAGTTTTTGATGCATGTGCTATCGCCACCTGTTCACGAATTTATTTATGATCTGTGACAAGGCCACAATGTCGACCTCACTCACCCCCCACCTTCGCAATTTTACGTTCCTCTCTGAGAATGACAGCATTCCCGGAATTTTACGCCCGCAGCGGCGACGTCTGGAAATATTCCATGTGGGACGAACCACGCACTTCAGAAGTGGAAAAGGTTTTCGATCCGTGGGGATAAGACTTGGGATAACTATGAAATTAGTTCAAGCGCGTGGAAAATTCCATCATGTACGGTGAAAAAAGAATACGGCGCACATTATACGACTCGAAGATGTATTTTTTTCGCGAGATGTGTATGTGAGTCATGTGACTCTATAAGGTTATTTTCTGATAATGAGGTCGTCTGTCGACAAAAAAGGTACAAAAGCGGACTACAAGACTATCACAAAAATAATTACGGTTTAAATTCTAGGTTTCAAAATCGAGGATTAAACTGAATCTAAGAGAATTCACCGAATTACAATTTGTGCAGAAATGGATACCTCTATCTAATAATTATAATGCTGGGGAAAAAGAACAATGAGCATAGCACGTGTAGTAAAGTATAATATACATAAATAAAATTTAAAAAATGGCATCACTCTGACTTTTAATCCATCTCTGGAAGCATATAACAGCTGTGGCACAGTGATTGATGAGACTACGGACAAATTAAAAGAATAGTGGAATAATAAATTAATGAATTACGAATTGCTATTTCCCATAGTTTTTCCCTTTTTGCGGAAAAATATAATTTTCACTGCCGATAACCAATCACGCTCTGCCACACGTCTTTACGGTGACTCAAAAAGAAAGTTGTAGAAGTAGATGTGACGTGGACTAAAAATAGTGGCCATTTTTGGATGAGAATTAAAAGGTATCGAAGACTTTTCGTATTGGAGAAATTCTTTTGGTGGTGGAATGAGGTCAGAGGGTGTTCCTTCTTTTAGAACTCCGGTGACCCCGAGAGGATAATCAAAAATGTGAGAGCAGCTCACAAGAGATCAATGAAAGAGAAATAGGAAGTAATGCCCTTTGCTCTTGGCTAGTATAGTTCAAATCTAGTTCCCTTCAAAAAATTTAAGTAATAGCTCCAAAGATGGGTAAACTTGATGTAGGACCCGCATAGGAGTACAACTTTTGAGTAAATTACGATTCTACCCAAATCTCAAATGAGTGTGAGTGGAGTAGGTACTATGAGAATCGATATACACTGAAACTCTTGACTTCACATCTGATTATTTCTAATTCCCTTCCACCCGCCCCTACGGTTTATAAAGTCAGGGATGAAAGCTATTACTTGAACTAACAAAACTAATATTGATGAGTGGAGAAGATCCATCATCATAAGTCATCGATCGTCAGGTTGGTTTGAGGTAGCTCTCCACTGAGTTCTTCTATCGGATAATCTCTTCACATTTACGTAATTCTTCTCTTTGACATCCTTTATCACTTGTTCTATATATCTTGCAAGAGTCCTTCCTTTGCCATTCTTCCCTTCCACTTGTCCCTCGACGATTGTCTTCATCAGGCCATCATGATGTGGCCGATCAAGTTGTCCCGTCTTCATAGGGTATTCAGAACACAGCGAAGATCCACCAGTAATAAATCAGTTTACAAGCTAATACATTTCGATGACAGGCAGTTTCTAAGACATGAATATTAGCGAGAAATGTATACACATCACCAACACTACTTCAAATACTGTTATTTACGACTTATTGCGCTACTGACAGCAACGCGGGATGGGAAAATCAATGACTTATAATAATTAATTAAAAATTAAATTATTAGAATACAAAATGTATCGACAATCTTACGTAGTTTCTTTAATGCTCAAATCATTAAGTAGGAATGTCATCGGTCTCTTTCATTCGCGAATCAATCTCCTGAAGTAATACCATTATATTTACTCAACCCTAAACCACCACCAAAACCCAGTCCCTGCGCAAAAGGCGATACAGAACACAACATAGTAATGTTATATTACTAAATGTTTCCGCAATTATTCCACCAATGTTCATTTAGGGAAGTTATTATGTTCACTGCTACGCCCCCATCATCAACGTTGTTGTAATGTCTTATCTGTTTCAAAACCAAGTCATTTTATGCGAGTTCCACTATTGCAATCATCTTGTTTTTACTATTACTTAAGAAGACGTAAATTCATTACTAAAATTTCAGTCTACATGATTGATTCTATAGCCATTTCAGTATCTAGAAAAAAAGGTAAAACGATGCTCAAAATAAATACTAAAGAAATATAACAAAAGGCATCTAACGCACAAGAGTCATTGAGCGATGGTGAAACAGACTAATTCTGCGTAGCAGGAAGTTCAGGAGCAAGGGATGAATTTCAATCACAGGAGCGGAAATTTTAGTAGTTATGGCCGAGGTTCACAAGCTTTTAGCGCAAAAGATAATGTCATCTGTCGTCATTTCCTCATCAACACTCGTAAACAGGAAAGTCATTAAAAACTTACAAAAGAACAGATTCGAAGCCACTCGTAAAGAGGCACGTCAAAAGACTCTTAGATATAAGCTGCCAATGTGCAGAAAACCCTTTGCATATTTTGCGAGCAGGAAGTTAAATTTCAATCAACTTCAGTGCCACACAAGCAGTCTGAACGCCATGTTCAAGGTGTTTCTAGCCGGATCAACGTATAGGAAAATTAAATGCAAGATTTTACCAACGGAGACGGTAATAAAGGTTTATCGACCATTCGGATCAGTAGAGTAAGATAATCCCATGCGTTTCCGGGCGTCACATTAATTACAAAGGGAGGAGAGAAAATTTATCATGCTGTATACACACCCTTTATAGGACAAACATTTTTCCAAAGGTTGCCTATAGCTACCACAACATAAGTAGCTTGAGGAAACAACAGTGGTAAATGAAGCAAGGCTGTGTGCATCCAATAAACATACAAATAAATCCTAAAAGAAGGTGATTAGCAGAGCGTGGCTTGGAGGTTTTACAGGGAACACACTCAAGAACAATTATTCAAAAGAAAATTTATAAATTTACAATTTTATAAAGCCGATACGGCACAACAAATTGAAATGCTTGGTGTTGGAGTTTGTTTTTAGTGATAAAATTTTAGTAGGCATATTATAAATACTTGGGGGAATAAATTCAAAAAAATTTCCCCTTGAGTTTTTAAAAATTATAGAGCACACGCCATGATGTTACACAGAGATGGACGCCGGTTATTTCTCCGGTTTTATAGAGATTTAAGAGCAGAATACTCAACCGCAAATTTTAAATAAATCCCAACAGGAAACATTTTTTAGGTATCCGTGTATTGCGTGCTTGCTTCACCAGTCGTCATGCTCATATAAATCATGCAGGCATTTGAAGAATGAGAGAATTAAACCTACTGTTTGCTTCTTCTCCCCAAATTATACGCAATTGATTGGGGAGATGACCGGCAGCTAAGGTCATTTCTGCCATTTAGATTAGGAGGATAATTTTGTAGCGGTAGTAATATTTTGGGCAACGAACAAGGGTCAAGGGAGAAACCCGGCGTCGACAATGGCCTACCTTTAGCAAAAAATGCCAAGCTTTTACATCCCATACAACCTACTAATTACTGCACTCAAAGTTACCTCTATACAACACTCAAGTAGGAACTTATATACCATTGAAAAATTACCCACCGCCGAGGTTCGAAACTGGTACCCAAGGAAGGTAAGACGGTTTACCTCAGCAGTTACCTCAACATCAACCCAATCACTTTCTTCATATTTCATTCTTCTCTCTACTTCCATTTTTACGTATTTCGCATAATTAAAAGCTTAAGGAATTTACCGCGAACTTGAAAATTAAACGAATGACTAGGACTCTAAGGATGACTCATCACTCAATTCCCTTTATTAAATAAAGAACTAGATTGGAGATACGAGGAAATATGGCTAATACTATTTTAAATGTGGGAATATTGGAAAGAATGAGGACATGAAAATTAGGAGGAAAAATCAACTCATCATACGGGAAAGATAAGACATTGCCATTAAAAAATATTTTTGAAATATTAAACAAATGACATCCGCTAGTGATATAAAACAAGAGAATGCTGCATTGCAGTGTTTGTGCCCACAGGCAGAAGGTACGGAGAAAAGAGAATCCAAAGAAACTTTGGGAACACGTTCGTCATTATATCACAGTTAACTAATACATAAATCTGCGGAAAAAAACTGACGGAGAATATATTAAAATAAAATACGGGGTGATCTACAGGAAAATTAGAGACGCATCTCCATCCCCTCCGAAGGAATACAGATGCGGTATAAGGCCTCAAATGAGCCTAAGTTCGTGTTTTCTCAGCGTTGTAAAGGTCAAAAGCGAATGTGAACGCAGTTTCCAGAGGTAATTAATTATTACATCAAATTTAGTTTTTGGGTTTATTTCCTCATTCCTACGGGAGAAAATGTGCAGCAAAATATATATTTGCTGCAACAATTCCACGAAAGTTTTTAATATTACCGTTAATTATGGCGGTTGGGTAGGATCTATGTCATATGAGAAAAACATGACTGAAAACTGGAAGCTTTATTTAACTCGGGTAAATGTTTAGCTTACCAGTAGACACAGCGTAATAGGTGCCAAAAGTATGATTGTATGAGCAATGGTAATACATGTCTAGTGGGGTTACCAACTGCCACTCACCCTTACTATATGTGTGTCGTGTAGATTTAGACGAGACAGGTCTAATAATCGGATGCGAGGAAAACGCCAATTCGCTCAGTAATTTAACGTGCGTTTTTCCGAGTGACGGAGAGTCTGATTTATCTACATCTGCATAATACCCTGCAAGCCACCGCAAGGGTTGGGGATGAACCATCACCACGGATACATAATCAGTCAGATAGAACACTAAATACCATGCAGGCATACATAAAAAAACTAACCCGTGTTAACAATACTTAAATGAAACAAAGAGGCACAATACTACCACCCTGAGCAAACTATTACGCATCCAGCCACGTTACACGCTAAATGGCAGGCATAAATGTCAGCAAATAGTTAGTAAATACATTTTAGTCCGTACTTCGAGGAATTTGGGACAAGAACGGCGACCTTCGGAAGGGGATAAACCAAAGTGTCATTTTAGGGCACCCGCGCGGGTCCTTTCCGTTCCATCCGAGGACATTTAACACTCGTCCTTTAAGCGTAAATAGGACCGATATTTGGGAAGGTCCCACGTCTGCCGAATCAGCGCGAAAGGGCGTCGTTCTCCGCCATGCCTTCTAATGAAAATTGTCCCTTCATCCTAGTAGCGCGGTAAAACCATAAGATCGATGCGGGAAATGGAGCATGGGTGAAATAGATAACTAGAGGACCCAAAAATATTAATGCCCCGCAAAGGTGCAGAATTCCACCCAAATATGAGTAACAAGCATAGTTTAATTTATCAAATTTAACTTTGTGGAACTGCTTCATTATAGAAATAAAACGTAATTTACATTTGTCCACACCAAACCATTTAATGTGGTTTAATCCAAGCTATATTTTGTTTTAATAATGAGTAACCGGCTTAAATTGAACTTGCATCATGACAAAAATAGTTGAGCGTCTTCGTATCATTATTAAATTCTTGCTAAGCATGCCGTGAAATGAAGGTTTAAAGGGAAGATCTGAGGACTATATCCAGTGTCTCCAATAGCGAATCTCCAAAAATTGTTAAACACGCTAAATACTATAAAGAATGATACAATATACCCCCTTATTTCCCTCATTTAATTAGATCCACGATGCCTAAATGACATTTATCAAAACTCTTACAAAAATTATAGCAAACAAATTCCTCCCAGGAAATGGCGGATAAAATCCAAAAGAGGCGGGTAGATTAGGTAAAGGAAATATCCAGAGGCAAGGGAGAATGGAGAGGGAGAGGAATTAAGGTTCGTGAAAGGCTAAGGGGGTAGTAAGGAGTCTGATAAATAAGAAAGTTTATGTTCTTTGCATTGGAAAAGGATGGCTATTTCAATAAGTAGGTTTAAATCCAATGTAAATGCTTTAATATCCAATTTCGGTTAATATTAGATATCGACTCAGTATAAATCAATGTATAAATTCTGGATATCAATATTCCAACATCTCAATATTAAAAATGGTAATTGAAATTTGTTAGATAAATATAGTAAATCATATAAGAAATCAATATTCAATCTAACACAGACATTACAATGACCAGTGTAAGAGAATGTTAGCTATATTTCTGTCTTTGTGAGACATTCTAGCTGTCGATTTCTGCAATTGTTAATAGTTCCATTTATGCTGCCATTCAGATTCAAAAAACATATTTACAGCTGCTATAAATTTTATCCTCCATTCTGCTGCTAGACTATTGAACCAGAGAATATGGCGTGATAGACCTCAAAACCCAATATTTTTCGCTGCAATATTGAAACATTGGTTTCACTAATCGGTACTGAATTAAAGATCCTCAGTAGGTATACGTCATCCTATATGGTGATCAAAATCAATCACTTTTATATAATATATATGCTGAAAATCGAATGGAAATACTACCCAGCTGTATCTGGGGACAAATAAATTCTCAGGTTACTGGTGCCAAACTTATGATGCATAGAGTTTAGATATGACTTAGCAATGAACCATCATTAGTTGTAGAACATTAATGATTGCTGGTCTTAAACGTAACTGTGTGAAAAAGGTGGTTGCTTGTATCACTTTCCCCGGCATTCGCACGAGTCCTCGATACACATCCCTGATGTAAGTAGCGCATGCTAGCAGTACGTGCAGCATACGAAAGAGGACGCTTGATGAGCGAGCTTTTCTGCTGTTTGCTCCTCGTTCCGTCGCCAGTGTCCGTCGTCGTTTTGGCTAAATCTGTTTGAATTAGTTCCGCCTACATTGCAGAATTTTAGTCGTTGAAACGGGAGGAGAAGGACAACGGAAATAATGGATTCCTTCTCATCTGGAGGCGAATATTTGCACAGCCCACGCTTTGGATGGTAGCTCATGGAAAATATGACGAAGCAGCAAATGCAGCTGGCACCCGCATTCATAGAATATTTTTTGATGCACACATGCGCAGGTAGGGTCACGAGCAGCAGCTAGCGAAAATATTCATGAAATGTAAGGAAATGCATAAACCACCGCAGGTATGAGGCATATGAAAGATACTCCACCATTATTTAGAGCCTAACACTATTTTTCACCAAGCTGAAATGAAATGTCGACGATATTACATTAACACCTCCGCTGATAGTTATTTTAATATTTGTGGATGCAATCACTAACGATGCAAAAGGAACGTTTTAAGCTAATGCTCCTAAACTAATAATCAATTCCACCTGTCGGAGACCAACTTGGATATTCAGATTTCTTTTCAGCTACCGTTGCCTACCGTTCTTTTCAGCTACCGTCTAACCAGAACTCTAAATCATCGAGTCGAAAGGAGTGTTTGTGCCGCGGGATTCGAACTCACGACGGTGGCGAAGCTGCGCATTATAATCCTGACAACCGCAAACAACATGGATGTAGGTATACGATCTAACACTCGTATATCCGTTCAAACACTGATTTCATCAATATTCAACCGATTGATTAAACCAAAGCTTACTATGATGGGTATATTATTGAGAGTTTTGATGTGATCAACTTGCTGAAGAAACATTGGTACCCATGTGTGTCGAGAAAGCAGGGAAGGCTAAGGCTATTTTAAGAATTTTGAAACGGAAACTATTTCTTTCTTTTTTTCTTTTTATTGGCATATTAAAAATTGCTGAATTGGATATAGAATTCTATCGCGATCGCCAAATGAAAGGAAAAAAAGATCTGCCCCTCATGCCCATACACTCTTGTGTCAGCTTTCATGGTACAGCGTAGATATCTCTTAGTTAAAGTACCGTAAATACACATTGTAAATGAAAACCCACACTGACCAGTAGGGTGTTCAGGAAACATCCAGATAACTGAAGAAGAATGCGGTTTCCTTTTCCATTCCCATCTATCAATACATTCAAACTTCAAGTATATGGTTTTTCCTGGATCATGATTTGTGAGATTTTTTTAAATGCACCAAGAGCAAAAGTTTCGGTATCTGATTCAGCCACCGTCCTCATGGCTCATGAACTCAGTTTTAATTTGTTCATTTTCTTCATTTCTTACTGCCTATCCGTTGCCTTTTAAGCCTATAGCGGTCGGCGTTCGCTGAATGATTCATTTTAATCTTGCTTTCTTAATTAATCGGAGGACAGGTTTTTTTAAAGTTTTTTGATGGGCGTAACCGGTACACACAGTGGGTCTTTTTCCTCAAACCCTGGCCAAAATATGAAATATGATGCTGAAAATATTGTATTCTTACTACCACGTTTATAAAAGAGATAAATTACACATTTAATGACGCCAGTTTACTTATCCCAATACTAACAATCTTCAATTTCACATTAAAGTTGACTAACTGTTCAGTAACCTAAGCCGGAAACACGTTTTACTTTTACCAGGCTTTAGGGTTGTTTGTGTACAGTTTTAACTCTGGAATCTTTTATTACAATTTAGTCGGTAGACTAGGGTATTTCGTGTAATAACTCATCATTTAAATTACTCAACTCACGTTTGCGTAATTTTTATTTTCCCTTAACTAATAAAAAAAACATTTTAAAAAATTGATGTAAAGAATCATCTCAAGTGGAATTTCAGTCACTTTTCGGGGTTCATTGGGCTGAATTTTTTACATTTTCTCGTAGACCAGTATTTTCGCTGTTAGAAACAATAAGAATATTTTACTTCACATCACAGCAATGTCAACTTATGACTCTTAGCAGCCGGTTCATCCTCTAAGTGGCACATTACTAGTCCGAAGCCTTGATTAGGAACCACTCGTCACATGAAAGTGTTTTTCACCTGTCGGTTTCCCCAATGGGACACTTGTTTACAGTTACTAATATTTAATGTTTTCTTACAAACTTATGTATAGTATGATGTTAATATCTTAACTTTTGTATAGGTACGCTATTTTAGTAACCGCTCCTTATGCAAAATAATTTCCGTACAAATTAATTTAGATCCTTTTCACTTCCTGATTTTAAAAGCGCCTATTAGTGCGGAAACACTTAAAAATACCCATGTTTACAGTTAATTTATTCATCGGACTTTTCCGAGTTAAAAACTTTACATGGTCACAGGGTAAAATAAGCTCAATATGGAAAACTTAAGAAAATTTATCTCATTATACCACAGTTTTTAAAAACACTATTAAGGTTCGCCCAACAGCATTGACTTTCCACAGTCGACTAGGTAAACGAGACTCTTACCACTGGTACCACTATCTCCACTCGTAGTAATATAATCTGTTAATTGTTATAGATCTATGTAAAGGAGACATTTCTTTAAGCAGGAAGACTTTTTTGAATCATTTGTGCATCAGATTCAAACAAATATGGTGTTAGGGTTTTAATATTTAAAGAGCCACGTTTTGGACATACATCATTCACCAGGCGATTTTTCCGGTGATATTAGAAGCATGTTGATTCTCCCGCTTCACATCGGAAATACGAGAGAAGCTCCATTTTCCTGTAACATCTAACCGCTTGTATTATGGGGTAGTCCACACGTTACAAGTGCACCACGCTGATGTTTTGAATTCAAATCTAAAAATTTTAAAACTGACATCAGTTCCAGTAACCCTAAACACGTGTATATACGCCATGCGCATATAATGAGGTATGTCTGTATGGCCACCTTTTAGGCATTCGGCCCCAGTGTGCAGCGTCGCGGTAGATGTCCCTACCCTCCTGTTTTAATTGAATTGCCTCTTTGGTGAGTCTAGCCCATCTAGCCCGATATTTTGATTCTCCACAGAGCAGTTACGTCTTGTCGATGGAAATAATGAGTGTACTTTCCAGGCTGTGTTCTGTGATCGTCGATTTTTTTGGGTCGAGGAGTCTGATGCAACTTCTGCGCTCTTCAATCCTCCTCTGTACGGTTCGGCCTATTTCATCGCTTTATGCTTTACGGCATTCAAACTTCCAGAACCGTTTTGAGAGAAAATTCTGTCATGAGTTTTGAGCTGTCTTTACGGGTTATCGTGTGACATCGTTTACGCCGTGTCTGCAAGATCGAGCCCGACTCCTCGTCCATCTCATCAAGTGTTTTCGGCATTCCCTGTGACGCACGAGCAAACAAACACACGGGGTATAGTGTTGGTTCAGGATCCTTCTTCCAAATCTCCGGATAACTCTGCGTTTCCTTCCCAACTTTCTGCCCTTCCCTCCCGCAGTGGATTCCACTCGTCCGGTCGACATTCGGAGCGCCGATCCGTCGCACTTCGAGGAACTTTATGTCTCCGCAGTCGCAGTTTTCCCGAGCCATCCGCCCGCCTCCCCACTAGCCCCTCCCCAACGCCGTAAACCACCCGGTCACTCGCTCCGCATCTCGTTCCGTTTAGCCCCCTCTCGCACTCCCACATTCCCCCCCCCCCCCCTCAGTTCCGTATAGCAGCGTTTACACGTAGCAGTTGACTGCAATGACAGTCACGAGATGCGCGATATATCTATATCGCTACTGCTATGATGCGTCTGCAACAACTTCTATAAAGCTTAAAGCCGCTATTTAGGCGTTGTCATAGCAAAGAAAAAGTTTTATTTCAATAGTGATTGATGCTTATATTTTCATGAAATTCTTCAAGTAATACATTCCATTGACGATTATCTTTTGTTCCCATTCTTTAAAGAGCAGAATCTCCCCTTTGGGGAAGATATCCTTGTTATTATATCTAAATTCCCGGTATCAGTCGTCGTGTGTTGCTTTCCGATTGCGATTGTGTTGGATACATTTCCGCTGGCTGCAAAGTAGACGGACTTCAACTTTGCTAATAATAGCTCGAACTGGGATCGATAGTGTTCGACATGTGTCCAGTATCGACCTGAACTCGCATCGCAGTTGCTATTTACACATGCGAGTGGGGCTTAATAGTTGTTAGCAGTTGACTGTCATAGCACCTTAAGGGCTGCGAGATATCGCGATATATTGACGACGGTATGCGACTCTCTCATGCATTTCCTTCTACAATATACCCTTAAAGCCAACAAGGAGGTTAGAATGTACTGGAGGAGGCATCAAAGGTGATTTAAGAATCCAGCGGCCATCTTGGTAGGCACGAGAATACGGGCTTGCCACTCGCGACTCGTGTGGATGAGGTTGAATTTTGCACGCGGTAAAACGCAGATTTGTATGATGAAAACTGGAATATATTTTTAAAATTCACCTTATGAACAGAGAAATGTGCGCGAACACGAAAACAAGCACCAAATTGAGTGAAGGTTTCTCGGGTCCTCCACCAGGTTATTGAGTCAACTTCCACCGACGTTTCCGAATGGCATTGCAAGGAGTGAATTTATATCAGACATACATTGCCGATGAGTTAGCAATCATATTGTGAGAGAATGCAGTACTGATATCACGAATTAAAAAAAAATAGTATAGGTATGTGTTAGTAGACATAAGAAAATAATATTACACTCACCATCATTCAAGCATGAAAATATACTGGTGTATAATTTATAATAACTTTTCTAATTTCCCCCTGTATCTCCGTTATAATGTATTACAATCCCTGACCGTCCGGGTAAAAAATGAAATTTAGCAGCTGGATGTGTTTCTCTAATTTTATCTTCTTAATTTAATACTGTCGCAAACTGAAGTTTTTATATTTTAAAGAGGTTGGCTCGCGACTGTTTGAGTCATGTTGTCTAAGGAATCTTATTAATTTAAGTACGAGTATATGCCTGCTACGTGATCCTTACTTCCAAAGAAAATTACCTTAGCTATTGAAAGTCATAAGTATCACAAGAAATACGATGGAAAGTCGAAGGATTTATTTTTTATGATAATTTTAATCAGCTCGACGATGGAGTCAATTCAGCATTTACGTTACAGAAATAAATTCATGTACTCAATGAATTTACTAATGTATAACACCAGAATATTACTATCAAACGTTACGTTATAATATTTCTTGATATATTCTTTCATATCTCATTAGTAATCATATTATTCATGCGCCAACCATTTTGCTACAGCGACCGCAGCGCCACTTGAAGTCAACTAACGCATTTCGTCTGCTACTAGCGCAGAAATTGGTGGATTTAGCGAAAAATACAGTGGGTTGGTACCTTTTTTTCATGTCATTTTATTCCTTGTGAAATTACGCATAAAATATCAGTTTTTTGCAAAAATGACATGTCACTACGGTATTTTTAAACGTTATATTCCCATGTGATGGCCATTCTCGCCGTTGATCGTATGTAATCTCAAATGTAATTTGTGCAAAAGGGAGTGTGGGTTGGTATAATTATCTTTACTTTATTAGATAGAGGAACATTAGCTCTATAAGTGCTGGAAATTTAAGAAAAATGACATGACTTTCACTTTTCGGATCAACCTCCTTAAGTTTCTTCAAAGGACCTCTTCACATTAAATTTTGCAGGAGATTTACGCTGCATATTAACCTAGGATCTGATAATGATTCCCAACCTAATTCTTCCAATAATTTCAATGAACTGCTAAACCTTTCGTAACACCTTTTAACGAACCTAGCGGGACTCGGATGAACCTTCTACTGACCTCTTTAATTTTATCTTGACATGAAATCAATCGCAGTGGCACGGCCACACACACAGCCTTGAGCGAACGCGATACATCACTGAGTAATTCTTTGTGATATTGAATCTGCACGGTCTGGATCCCTTTTCATTATCTGGATATGAATCACGATATTGTGCGCGATGCGATAAGTGAGGCTGGAAGATACCGTTGGATGGAATCGAACGATTGATCACGCACTGCCGACTCGTTCAGATGAAATCGACCCTCATCTGCGCCATTCGGTGAGTGGAAACTCATCTTCTGCTCAACGGAAAGACACTTGCTGAGATAGCAACAAATTCACGCGAGAATACAAGATACATATCATCACGCCATTGTACAATTCCCGAAAGCCACTTTAACGGCTTTAAACTCTAATGGAAAAATTTTGGTGATTGGCATAAGTGACTGACAGTCCTTGGTAGTTCACCTGTCACACCTAACGTGCAACACTCCATACAAGGCAAGGCAAAAAACAAACTGCGATACCAAAGTGATGCGCGACAACTAGCGATTAATTGGTAAGGAAGGTTCATATTTTTATTTTCTGAATCATTACTTAGAAATTACGTACATGTTTGCTCGCTTAAGCTGTGCAAACAGCCGCGATCGTTTGCAATGCATACATTATTACTCATACATATTTACCATTATTTTTTTTTGTCGTTCTTTTGCTGAAATCGTACTTAAGACATCAAGATATCATTTAAAGCCAATCCATTTCAAACTATTAATCACGATTCATATATAATGATCCTGCTTCTCCGAAAAAAATTATTACCTGAGAGCCTAGTTAAACACCCATTAAAATACATCTACATCTGCATAATACCCTGCAAGCCACTGCACTGGTGTAAGGTAGGAGGTGAATCATCTACAGGCATTAATTTCATATCAAAAAAGAATTCAATATACACTCACTTTAATTCAAGCATGCTAAAATACAATTCCATCAATTCACTACCTACAGGCACCTGAGAGGTATAGCTAAATCATTATCCTCCAAAAAGTCATGCGATAATTATAGATTAGCCGAAAATATTTTCAAATGTATCAATTAATTTACAATTCCCACAGCGTGCTTGAGTTGGTGACACTAAAACATGAGCATGTTAAAATAAATCAATGGTGATCAATCTTCTGCATCCAAATCAACTATGCTTATTTTAATTTCCCCCTAATATCTTCGCTATGATAGATTAACATCCAACATTCTTCGAGAAAGTAAAGCATTGGTGTATCTCTCTGTCTTAGGTACTATCTAACTCTGAATAAATGACTTAGCTTCCTGTTGATGTCACAATTATACGAGTACTCGTACGTAAAGAGCTAAGTGTGAACTAGGAATTGTAAAAATGTTACAAATTGGAAGCTCTTTCCTTACGATGGATGGAAATTAATCCAAATCCAAATCTAAGGGCAATTCTGCAAGGTGTCTCGTGGGTGTATGGCTGAGGGGTGATAATTCACCGGAAATGCACCTACAGTAACAATATTAATCAAATACTGATTGCGACTGATATCATGGGAGGAACACGCTAGAAAGCCACTAGGAAGGGAGCTTCGTAAGCTTGTGCGGTTATAAACGGTTTAATCGACCAATAGAAGCATATAGAGATGTATGATGTATCCGTGGATAGGATTTTTTTAACAACTTTTGTCATAGCATTCCATGTCCATTCCACCATAAAATCGGTTAAAAGTTCCATTTGGGGTTGATAAAATTAGGCAAAACGCAATCATTTGAAGAGAAAAATCTCAAAGCCGTTTTGTAATGCACGCAACCATTCACAAGAAATTGCAACGCCGCAAAATTCGAATTTTACAAGAGTGATTACACATTTGACGGTATATCACCGAGACTATTAAGGGTACAGATTGCTTATTTTAAAGGTCTTGAATTTAATAAAGGTAATAAGGGATCATATTATAAATACAAGCAAATTAATAAAGTGAAGGTCCAGGTCTTCTGGGTATTCCTCCGCGTTGGTCCATGATCCTGGGAAAACAGTTTCACCGGCGTTGCAGTCGACTTCTTCATGTCGAAGTACCGATGCTGTCCCAGGAATCATGGACCAACGCGGAGGAAAACCCGGAAGGCCTGCATCTTCCCTACAATCAACCCGCGAAATCCTACACAAGGATTTCAATTTAATAAAGTTTATACACATATAATAATAACAATTTTAAATTTTCAAATCTATTTGACGATGTACTTATTCCTTCGATTTCGCTCATTTTTTATATTCTGTAGATTCGTACAACCATCTTCTGCAAATTAAAAAAGTTTTATAGGGGTAATATTTCATTCACTAATGAAAAATACTTTTCAGCACTGGCGTAACGCAGACCAGCCGCCTGGTCTGGTGTCTCGCCAGCATCTGGTGTCTCCAGATCTCAGAAAACTCTCTCTTTCATCTACTTATCACCAATTTCAAACGTATATCAACTCTTAAATCCCTTCTACCCGAGTCAATTGCTTTTTGCTTTCCGCAGATATGACTACCGCCTTAAAATCCACGAGGAACGCCACCCTCGAGGCACCACGAGGAGAGGATAACAAGTTTACTAGTCCGTATTCATCCTGCGTCGCCACTAGTCTGCAACTAATGTACCCCCTCCATAGTCCGCAGTTGTTAGATGGGGGGTACGAAAGTGTAACGCAAAAGTTAGGTAGTGGTGTGACTTCACATTAGTTAGACCAAAAGTGGAAATTTTCGAGTCATTTTGGGCACACACATTTCCACTGGGATCCGTATAAAAGGGATAAATAAAAGAATTAGATAAAATTCAGATGAGATCAGCTAGGTTTGTGTACATTTTCCATGATAAGGCGACACTTGTAACTTCGTTACTTGAGTCAATTGGATGGGAGTGGTTCAAACACGAAGACAGCATGCCAGGTCACGGCTTTTACAGAGCAGACGAGTCCATCTTAGCACCAAGTTTGTAATAAGAGCCCAAATACACTGTACCACAACTAAATTCAAATATTAGTCCTTTACACAAGTAATTCATGGCCATAACAATCTTAATCAATCAAGACTCATAACACCATGATGTATTGATAATATGAATTTACCTGAATATGAAAATAAAACTGCACACATGCATGGATAAATGTGGATTAATGAATTAAACAGAGATGAAATAAAGATGAGGATTTTTAGATTTTTAGCATATCTGCATGCAATACGACGGATACTAAATCGTACTTACACGTATATAACATGTGCATGGTACTTCTCAATTATTTCTTTGCAAGGTAGAACTTTCAATGCGAGTACTACGTATCTTAATAGAAATCTCTCCTTAAGTACGTAGTGCAAGTAAAGTTTAGTGCATATTTGATCATACCTCATCCCCTGCAACAAACCCTCGAATCGGCTTGCACGGTAGTCAATAGATGTAGGTACAGTCTTGAAAGGACTACAACGTCCCGATGATACCTTCCAACATCGATATTCGTCCCACATATTTCCACGGCGGAGTGTAGGATTCAAGCTCCAATTTCTGTCGACCTTTCCCGTTTCTTTCCAAGTTTTCCCTCTCTCTCTCTCTCCCTCTCTTTATCGCACTTTCAAATTGCCTGAGGATAGGAAATGGAAGGAAGAATAAAAAACCACTGGAGCCGCATATTTTGGTGAGGAGTTAGGAGACGACATAAAGGATCCCTTTCCGTTGCCCCGTCCCACATATTATCTTCCGGAAGATGGACCGGCTAGGACGGCGGGAAATATCTGAAAGCCCGGATCACGGATATAGGTCCTGAAACTTCGTCCATTTGATCATCTAAAGTCCGTGTTCCTCGATAAAACTTTCCCTCGGTCACTTTCATACGAGACGATTTCCACACGTGATTTCTTGCACGATAAAGTTCGTGATGCGACCGCACGAAAGAGAAAGGTTTGGGGTAAATTGTGCCCGTCTTACAATTAGAAGTGAATTTGGTGAACGAGAAACAACTGTAGCGAACTTAAATACACAGTCGCAATATTTTGTCCCCCAATAATTAACGACAACTGAAAGCATCTATGTAATAAGTACTCGAAGTCAAGTATCATTCATGTATTCCAAAGGTCTACTGGCAAAAAAGGTTCACACTTCCGCCGTTTTTTTACATCACAGTTTTGAGACGTCTAGTTAAAAAAACCTGAATAGGTCGGCAACTGCTGACTAGGATATGAGAGATTCTTCATGGAAAGTACCACAACGATATTGGAACCTTTCTCGAGAATTCGATCGTTGTCGCTTGTGGTCAGAGCTGCCTATATCCCGTCATCCAAATGTGCAGTTGCTAAAGTTAAAACGGACCTTGCTTTGTTTACAAGATATGTGAAAGTTTCCATATTGAATTTAATATCAATAAAATACGCAATAGTTTTAAAGCTTACATGTATGTACATTTATTTCTGCCCCTAAATTTTGGGAAGGTAGGCAAAATTTATGCCAGCTTGACATTGGTGTCAGAGCTCTACTAGGCGCCGTGAAAATGATTAAAGGAATTAAATTTCATATATATACCTACTGGAAAATAATTCAAATGATTCTATCATAAAATGAACCATTCAAAATTGTGCAATTTTCTCAATCAACAAGATATAAAACCGTCTGAATAGCTTTATTGAGCTGAAAATGTGATGCTAGAACCGTTAGAACATATCTTTTTTTAATGTTTCAACATTCATTAATTTTGTAACTATTATTGGCAGACTTCTCATAAGGTAAAAACCAACCAGAACTATAAATTTCAAAAGCATCAGTTCACTATCCAATATTTTGGACTGTTGAAGTTTAGGATGAGAGAGTTGATGACTGAACAAAATATTGTTACAGATCAGTTGAACAGGGGCTTTTAAATGAACGCCCAGCACTCTGCTCATCCTGAATATTATGCAACTCAACAATGCGTCTTCATCTTACCCGGAAACAACCAACCTATTTAGCACGTTTTCCATATCAGCACGTTCAAATCCCCACAAATCCATCCGAACGAGACTGTACAGTATGTAGATTTTCTAACGAGATAAATTTTCTCACTCAATATGCCAGTAGATAGAAATTCATAGGTAGGTACGCACAACATTTGTTCACGAAATCATATATACCGCTCGATTAGCCATTTCAATCTGAGGTTTGGTTAGCTGGTGACTCTTTTCAAATATACACAATCGTCAAAACGAATTACCACTAACCTTCTCGAGCCCCTTCCTAAACGTTTCACTCCACATCCTCTTACACCAACATTTGGAAACTTGAGTACTCATAATTGACAAGATTAAATATTTTAGAAGAGATTTACAACATAAATATCACTACACAGAGCAAATCGTTGGAAATAATGGAAGATTTTCACAGATTCAGCTTCAAACAATTTAGCTACAGGGAAATCTGTATTTTCATGAACTCCTGAAACTAGGTTTCATACAACATTAAAAGCCTCAAAACATTTAGCTACACAATTGCATTAAGGTCTTAGCATGTCTGCAGGAAGAACATAAAGACTGGTCGACCAGTAGTGTTATGCCGGAAGAATAATAGAACTTTAAGCGAAGAGGCGATGAAGGTGAGGAGATCACAATCCTATTTAGTAATAAAAGCAGAAGGAAGAGCAATTTTGTCGGATAAAAATTCTTCAAAGAACAGCGATGAGCAACACAACACCATCGATAGTAACACAGCCCAAGCAAGGAGTTTGAAAAATACATCCAACTTAAACCAAGACACAACTAGGATCCATCCCACGAAAAAAAGGGAAAATCAAAAAACACCTAGATAGTACGTTAATTAGATCTGATATTGCAAGTGATTAGAAAATAAAGGTTCGATAGGGAAGAACTTAGGAAAAAATTAAAATTAAGTGTTTAAGATAACGACGTATTATCGTATCGGGTCTTAGTTTAGCTTAGAAAGAAAATATACTCGCTATTCTAGGAATTTACCTCAATTCGATAGCAGCACTACGTTAAGGAGCACGCGTAGGAAGTGCGATGTTTAAAATTGACCAAACCACTCATCTAAACAATGACATTAACATTTCCGAGAATGATACATCCACTTCATCCAGAAAAGATTGATCCAGAAGAAACGATTTTCACTTTTTTCTTCCCATCTTGGATAAAAGGTCCTATATTCCGGTCCCTAATACATGACCTCTATCTTCGTTGATATTGCCGTAGTCGACACTGAAATCCTTGACCCAGCAGCATTAAACTCAACAATACACAACTTATGGCCAAAAGAATTCAGAATAAATCTTATCGGATTTCAATGGGACATATCTATTACTTCTAGCTGTGTACCTATCACCACGAAAAAATTGCAGTCCATAGTTCCAGAAAGAGCGCTGGACAACTCTCGAGCTTACACACTCTTCTCTCTCCAGAGAAAATGAGGCCCGTCTTCTGCCGTACGAACTTAGACAGGCTTCTCGTGGCCTTAGGGCCATATTCAGAGCCTCAGCTAAAGAGTCTCTCGCTTCCTCTGCTAACGTCTTCAAATCTCCACTTCGAGTCACATTGGTGTGCAGATTCACCCAGCAAAGTTGGCTGTAAATCACGTATAAACCGCTTTCAAATCATATCGAGTAGATTCTGTATATCCTTCCGAATTGGTTTAGGACGTAAGCATAAGAAATAAGATTCAAGCGGATATGCTGAATATGCATAGGCACCACTCGTCACCTGGGCGGATATCATGAAAAAATTATAGCATTGCATTCACATGCATGGAAATATTCATTAAACCCATCCCGTCACGTAGATTGATAGAAACTCGATATTCAAAATTTCGTTATTCGAGGTGATCGATGGTTTGGCTATGTGGTAAACGTGACAATTTAGAACAGACGTAACTGATAATTCAACTCGCAAATTCAATTTTTATTGGAGTTATATTATCATTTTATGTTAAGCTGTGTTATACAACACATAAATTGAAAGCTAAAAAAAAACCTGTCATTCTTTGTTCTGTGTTTGAATAATTGTCTACGACCTGTACATATCTCAGGTAGAAATAAACCTTAACACCCAATCCATCACGATTTCTATTATTGTGTATCTCTTACAAAGAATCGTTACGACTTTGTACCAATCTGAAAACTATTATAAGGTTAACAGAGACCTAGTTAATAAGTAAGTTAAAAAACGTCACTTATACTGAAAATATTGTATATAATTTTTAAAATTGCACTATCAATGAATTCCATTTTAAGTGAGTCGTATATTGACATGAATTGAAACTTTTGGGAAAACGTTACTTTTCATTTCTACAATTGTAGAAACTAATACATGACGAAGATAAATAACACTCCAGTCAATCAGCATTTCATTATGAAAATTCTATTATGCAGGGACGCATATTTTTATCGCAACTTATTCTAAATTATACATCTATTTTAAGAAAAAGGGAGAGCCTAAAACACAAGTACCCTAACGTTTCTCTCATATATCCGTAAATAATTCACAGAATAAAGATAAAGATAACTTTCAACAGCGTACTTCTAATTAATATAGCCATTTTAGATTAAAACTAGTGGATTGCGCATTGCAAGTTGGCAAACAATTTATAGAGATAAAACATGTCTGGAGGCACCTTTTAGCAGAGGAATACGGCAGGGCAAGCAATAGAAGGATTAAATTAAGACACCCACCCTTTTCCTATCCCATCGAGGGAAAAATTTTCTTTCCCTCATAATTTTCGGTACTCTTCCTTTGGTTCTTCCTGTTCCACCTTGGAGGCTCCTTGAGCCTCAATGCCAGCTTTAAAAGGAGAAAAACAGTTTAACGTAGATATCGAACGGATTTTAGACCCGGTTGAAGATACTTAAGACTCAGGAATACCAATAATATTAAGTCATAGATAGTAAGGAGTATTATTAAACAGTAAGGAAACGTTCCTCAAGAATTGCTGGGGTTTTCAATAATGAAGATTAATTCGTATATTTTACAACATTATTCGAAAACATAAAAGTGGTATATCTTACTTACTTACATTTTATTACGTAGATATAAATGGACACGATAGTATTCCCCAATTAAGGAAAAGAGCTTATACAATCAACAGACAAAGCACAAGTTCTAGTACGCGAATGACCATCGTTGTAGCTCTGTGCTCGATGAACTAGAACTTATGATGATACTTTCTGCGCATGAATTATCACTCTTCAGCGAGTTTTTTTATGCAAACAAATTACGTCCTTCTCATAGGCTTCCACGGTTAATCATGTGGCGACCAGAATTTTGAAAAGGTTACATTTTTTACTAATTTAACAAAATATTGTTTATTTGACAATGAGTAATACAGAAGGATCATGTTGCACGTGTTTTGGAAAGTCCAAGTGTAATATAAGGTGGGGATAAAAGTTGTTGACACAACAAAACGGCAGGATGTGTTCAGCGTGTCATATTCTACGAATAACCTTCCTACACACGAGCAATCCAAAATTGATTATTTATTTACCAATGGATAATGCGGAAGGATGATGTGAAACTTCCATAAGAAATTCTCCGTTTATTCCACGAAGACATTGCAATTGTTGATATTACAGATCAACAGGAACTCTTCCGGGATTCATCATCCTTTATCCATGTGCCATGGTTAAATCGGAAATTATTTCGCAAGCACAGCGCGCAGCAAAAAGTATTAGGGAAGTGTGCGAGAGGTTACGTCATTCCTGCCTATAAAAACACCCGCAGAGCACCACTACTTCACATACCCATACATCCCTTCATCCGAGGATCAAGTGGATCGAGTCGAGAGCCTACACGATGGCCTTTTTTGGATGTACGATTGTGCTGCTTCTGGTGATTGTAGCAGCGACTATCGTCAACTTAGGTAAGTATATTGTGTTCAACATTCCTAAGCATGGCGATGTGTTGAGTGAAATTCCTCTTTTTGCAATGTTGGGGTATATTTTTGTAGAATATGGGATAATGAATCTCCAAGCATTAAAACTCTCTTATCCTAGAGGATCACTCCCAACTTATTTCATCCAATTTCGTAATTTAGATGTGATTCATATTTGGTGGTCTTTAAATTTCTCTCTGTTCACAGACGTAACCGCGGCTCAAGAAGCAGCCATGGAAGGAAGCAAAAAAAAATATGACAAATTAGGAAAAACCGTGGAGGGCACTCTGGAAGAATTACTAAAAATGAAGAGTAAGTCGTAATTTAATGTGTTCCAGTGGAATCCCACCACTTTTATGATTGTATTAAGGGACAACAAAAATATTTTATGCATGAAATGTCTCTGAAAGCGTATGCATTATCTATAAATAAAAATATTATTTTTTCAATTCAATTCCAAACCTACTTATGAATAGTACAATTATATAATCCCAGCAATAACATTTTGTATATTAGAGATTCTTTCTGAGCACTTGTCATCATACTCTTGTCATAACCTTGCAATAGATATTGAATTGCCGTAAATCACTTCAAAATGTAGATTCTAAGTATTAGATACGCGATAAAAAACATAGTGAAGAATTAAGTGTTTTGAACTATTTTCCTTAGATACATGGAACATCGTAATAGAAATGGAAAAAAATGGTTTTCATGAGTTTCCCCAGTTTCAGCTAATTGATCGTTTCGCGTAAACGAAATTTCGAATATCGAGTTTCCATTAAGCTACGAGACGGGAAGGGTTGAATTATTATTCCGATATGTTCATAATGTCATGCAATAACTTTCCCATGAATACTTCCCAGGTGACTTACCGGAGACCAACAGTACAGCTGATTCAGAGATACCACAAGAGCCTGCGAATGACAACTCTTCTGATACCTCATCACCCGATATGATGTTACGCGACATCTTGAAGAAACTTGATTCCTTGGAAAATCGTCTCGGTGGTTCTGCTGGTGATGAGGTGTCCAATAGTGCGAATGCGAAGCCACAGGAATCTGATCAGGGTGAAGAGAATGCGCCTTCTGAAGGCATTCTCCAAGGAATTATAAATGCAAAAATCAATTTTCTGAAGGGGTTACTCGGCCTTATACAGGGTACTCTGGGCAACGTTTTTGATCGTTAGATAAAAGAGAAGTATGTAGTTAAAACAGGGGTCTTCATCGCAAAGAAATGAAACACTGTGTACAGCGTCCAAATATGAAATAAAGGTTAAAAATCATGGCTATGTTTATTGCTTAATTCATCCTTTATCCATTATTTAAATGCATAGTGGTCATTGATAATAACACCTTTGATGGTAATGATGTGCATGCAAACAGAAATATATTTGAGTGTGTCCCCTATATTTGTAATGTACACCTAGTAAATCATTTAGTCGAAATTGGAGGGTATTTCAGTGCAGTACTCCGTCCGTCAAATGGGACACCGTTTTCACCTTGTCGCCTTTAAAGAAGGCCATGGTAATGCCGACGTCGGATATATCCGTCCCTTTGGGCCGGTTATATAATGTGCGGTTAAATCTGAGGATGGTTTTTGTAAAGATAAACAGACCTCCGGTTAGTTGACTAGAAACCTAGAGACGGAAGTGTGTATCTAGGACAATTCTCATACCGCAGAAACGTCATTACTAGCCGGAACAAATTAATAACGATAAAAAAATCGCCGCGACGGAAGAAATTTCAAGTTGAAAACCTACGACAGGAAAAGAAACTAATTCCAATTCACTGTTTTTCTGCCATATATTTCTCATGGAGGTGTCTTTATTTATCATTTACTAGGAAAATAAATTATAATTTCCTCACTTACCGAAAATATTTAAGGAAGTTCAGACTCATTATGATTCCCACCCAATTTATTTCCTCTTTGTTCTCGTACTTCTTGCTGCATTCCTAACAGGGATAAAATATGAGCAATAGAATGAATAAAAATTACATAAAATTAGATGATGGAAAAAATTGTTTTCCGTGTGTAATGCAGGATAAGGAAAATGGAAATTTGCACATGGAAAATTGTTTTCCATGTGCAATGTAGGATTGGTACTAGAAGCTGGAAACAGAGGACATGCCCATGTTGTAATGCATGTCTCTATCTTGATCATTTTGTTTCCAGGTGTTGACTACTACGAAACCTACTCACCTGTTGTGAAAAGAAAAACTCTCACAAGGGGAGTGTCCGAGTTCCGGGTCTAGGATTTTGACGAAATTTGCCAGGCAGGTAGTCCTTGATGAGTTATTTACGAATCACCCCCCATATAGGGTTATATATCCAGAAACTTCGTCAAAAAACGAGTTTGAAATATTTGATTGCAAATATAAAGCCAATAATTAGCCATATTTAAGCAGTGCAGTTTGGGTTAGGGGTAAGGTACTCGTTTCACAATGTTGACGTCCGTAGTTCGAGACTTTTCGAGTCCAATTTTTTTTTCATCGCAATTTCGTCGTACGACTTTCCCTGATTTTACATATTTTTAATCTGTTTACCCGGGATGCATTTTAACTATTTTACGTAATAATTACGTAATTTGCTAAAATTACGTAATTAGTACGTTAAATAGTTAATTACGTTATTTACCTAAATCACGTAATTAGTACGTGGCGGAATTACTTCCGCACGCCCTGTCGTTTTTTGTGTATGAAATTAACGGAAGAGCATAAAGTGTGATCGTGACTTTGAATTTCCGTATCTTTGGCTACGCAGTCCCGACGCACGTACAACACATGTTCTAATTCGCCTGGTGCCGTGATTTTCCAGCGCTGTGCTTTTTTGGAAAAACTAATCGCAAGAGAAAAAAAGAATTTAGGTTTTGTAATCATACAATTTTAAGTGACTACCGAAATGTTCGGGTGATTCTAACATGCTCCTGAAAAGGTGCAATACATTAATTCTTCAAAATTAATTGTTACCTCTGGCTTTTTATCAATTTCCAAGCGACGTCCTTGATTCGAAACTCTCTCCCACCCGAATATTTCGCCCGATCACCCGAACATTTCGGTAGATACTTACAATTATATGATTACAGAGCTTAAGTTCTTTTTTTCTCTTGCGATTAGTTTTTCCAAAAAAGCACAGCGCTGGAAAATCACGGCACCAGGCGAATTAGAACAAGTGTTGTACGTGCGTCGGGACTGCGTAGCCAAAGATACGGAAATTCAAAATCACGATCACACTTTATGCTCTTCCGTTAATTTCATACACAAAAAACGACAGGGAGTGCGGAAGTAATTCCGCCACGTACTAATTACGTGATTTAGGTAAATAACGTAATTAACTATTTAACGTACTAATTACGTAATTTTAGCAAATTACGTAATTATTACGTAAAATAGTTAAAATGCATCCCAGGTAAACAGATTAAAAATATGTAAAACCAGGGAAAGTCGTACGTCGAAATTGCGATGAAAAAAAAATTGGACTCGAAAAGTCTCGAACTAGGGACGTCAACATTGTGAAACGAGTACCTTACCCTTAACCCAAACTGCACTGCTTAAATATGGCTAATTATTGGCTTTATATTTGCAATCAAATATTTCAAACTCGTTTTTTGACGATGTTTCTGGATATATAACCCTATATGGGGGGTGATTCGTAAATAACTCATCAAGGACTACCTGCCTGGCAAATTTCGTCAAAATCCTAGACCCGGAACTCGGACACTCCCCTTGTCAGATTGTTAATGGCTCTTTCTGCACTGAATGGATGAGTACAGGAACATTTGGATATTGTGGCAGCTTACCTGTATGGTTCCCTTAATGAGAGGGTGTGTGTTGAACAGTCATACTTTTTGAGGAAGGGGGTAAAGAAAAAGTCTGGAAACTTAAGAAAAGTTTGTACGGGCTTAAACATAGTGGACGGTAATGGTTTGAGAGGTTGAATGAGATTTTGAAAGGTAGGTAGGTAGGTTTGGTTTAAGGTGCATCGACAACTTAGGTCATACCGCACCTTCACATGCTTATATCTGAATATTACTTATAACAAAACAATTCATTCATTTGCTATTATAGGTCTGTCTATACACAGTATATCATGTGTGAAACGTATAAAAAGGGAAAAATCTGGTCATATTTTTGTGATGAGATTGGTTTCGCGGAGGAACGTTAGGACTTTGTCAATTTCCTTTGGGTTATCACCCAAAATAGTTTTTAGTTCTCCAGACATTTTGAGGCGGTTCCGGATATCTTGGTACTTGGTGCAGTCTGCCAGTATATGTTTTACGGTCAAAATGGAATCACAGTCTGTGCATGTTGGAGGTTCCTTCTCCAAAGAGAGAAGGAAAGAGTGAGTCAAGCCTGTATGTCCGATTCTGAGCCTTGTGACTATTACCTCCTCTCGTCTGTTATCCCGGATCGAAGACTTCCAGGCACGTGTGTTATCTGTTATGTGGCGCAACTTATTCGTTATTGTGTTACGTCATGTCGTGTTCCAAATGACGAGGAATATATTCTTTAAGTATAGTTTTAGGTCCTGATACGGGATAGTCGCTGAATTAATTTCTTCCTTATTGAGGGCTTCTTTTGCCAATGCGTCCGCTGCTTCGTTCCCGTGAACACCAACATGGCCTGGAATCCAGAGAAACCTAACACTTACTCCTTTGGCGTCAAGCGACATGATGGCGGATAGAATGTTTTGGAGCAAGGGATGAGTTGGACAGCCACTACGAATGGCTTAAATCGCACTTTTGGAGTCGGAGCAAATCAGAAATTGTTTATTCCTTACTATTATGGCGTCCAGCGCACTCCAGACCCTCCAACAAAATGGATATAGCAGACGTCAAATTTCGATGGCCCTAAAAAGGTCTTTTGACGCAAAGAAGAACATCGCTGAGGAAACGTACAATAAACCCGCTGCCAAGGCCTTTCTGCTGTATATTTCCACCATTTCGGGAAAGATCGAACGAATCCTTCGTCGCTTCGATATTGAAACGATCCGGCTACCTCAATCTAACAATAAGATTAGGGACTGGTTGGTGAAGGCCAAGGATCCCATCGGGCTGAAGACTCCAGGGGTATACAAAATTCCCTGCGAATGTGGTATGGTGTATGTGGGAGAGACTAGTCGTACCATCGAGCAAAGGTTGAAGGAACACCGAAGACACTTCCGACTAGCCCAAATGGAATGGAGAAATCAGCTGTTGCGGAGCACAGCATAAAAAGAGACCACGCAATACAGTGGGATAAGGCAAAATTACTTTGCCGATCAAATTTCTATTGGGATAGACTCACTAAGGAGGCCATCGAGATCCGTCTGGAAAAAAATAAACCCATAGAGAGGCTGGTTTCAACCTCAGTAACACCTGGAAGCCAGTAATAAATTGCATCCGAGAGATGAGGAAGGGCGGCCCGGCGGCGAATATTCAAGGAGGCCAACAATCGGGCCCGTTAAATTTAAACCGACGTCTCGGCCAATCAGGAGACACCTGACCCGGGCAAAAGATAGCCCTGATGATGAAGAGCGAGTCGCTCTTTGAAACGTTGGCAGTAATGAAGCCTATTAACCGGTGTCAAGCCCGAGAAACATTTCTGCATACTATTCGCCGGGAAAGCACTATATCATATATCTTTTTTTTATTTACCTACATGTGAATGTCACCAATAACTTATGTTGAATGTGCAATTCTATTGTTAACCTTTTTACGGTGACAACCGTTGCCATGGTAATAAAACCTAAATAAAAACGGAATGTAAAAATGAAATCCTGTTAATCCTGTTTATTCATATTTAACGCTGAATTCTCTGCAAATATAACATAAATTGCATATTGGCAGATTTCTTATCTCGTGACATTCATTATTTGCAATGAAATTATTTATTTTTCCATTACAAAAGACGACAAAACATAAAATGTAAACTTTGTAGGTACCTTTGTGCCATCAGGGAGATTAGTTTGCCAGAGATTTGAAAAGAATTGCTTATATTGCACTTTTACAGGGAAAATATTTTTCTAGACTCCTGATTAACCCAAAAATTATGGAATATAAGATAAGGCCACGTATAATGCCACAATATGAAACAATATGCCACAATGAGGCGACAGATGATATTATGCCACAATAAAAATTTATGAAATGCAGAGGATACATTTTGTGTCAACTGTCTAATTATAAAAAAATTTCTGGCATATTACAAAATGTGTCATTGAAAATTATTATGAATTTGAACATTAAGAAGTAATATGCTGCTTCGTTATATCTTTCCACGCAATTTTTCAAACTTTTAAGCGTCTAAGATGAGAAAATATACGGTGTTCATTTTGTTTATGATTTTATTCATGTTTCCTAAAATATATTTTCTTCGTTCCACCCTCACTGCCCGTAGCGATCTTAACTTGCCTTGCGGCCACGAGGTCGCAGGGTTTGTATCATAACCTAGGTGTGATTTTCATCAACCGTGCCACAGCGCTTTTGCCCTCAGTGCTTTTTTTTTTTGGGCGAATTGCAGTTCTTAGTACGTATAATTAATAAAGAGAAGAATATTAATATTATACTAAAATGTCGATAATTAAGGTATTGGAATTCATTAGGAGAAAGGGGCATAAAAAGTTAATCTAGGAAAACAAAAAAAAACAAGGAATTGGAGGAGCATTGTCATCTGGGAAGACAATGGACCAGCGAAAGACGAAGCAAAGAGAAAAAGCCAGCAAAATAACCCAGGCAAAAAATGCATTTTAACAAAAGATCATCAGAGATAATTATTACCTTGGACTTCATTTAAGAGATTAGGTCTTATTTATCCATCGGTCAGAGTGAGTCACAATATTATTCATCTAATAGAGTGAACCCACAGTCCCTTTTCACATGTTGCAGATGTTCGCGAAATCAGGACTGTGTTCCTAAACAGCTACGAGCAACCGAATTCTGGAGCGTTTAACCAAGAGGGTGAATCATTATTATTTAGCAGGCAAGTTGAGTTTGAGGAATGTCGACCTGCTCAAACTATATATAAACAAGGATTTATTCCACACCATTATGATTCATATTCACCCCCTCGACCTCTCCATAATTATCTGAAAACGTTGAAACCAAAGAACTGGATATCGATACAAGTGGTTTTAAATGTAAATATTATATTTGTTTATTGAGCAAGATCCATTTGTTTATTGAGCAATCCATTAAGAGAAAGAGGTTAACTAATTAACAATATCCACTTATTGACTGGCATAAGATCAAAGGCACAATGTGAAGTTTTTTCCCCCAACTACGGTTACTATGGTAATAGCACAGCATATTATATGCCAACTGAAATGGTTGAAATAGCAATGCGAGACGATAAGACGGAAATGGAGATGAAAATTAATTACAATGGTAGGTAAAATATTGATGTGCACTAAATAAGACACGATGTCGTATAGAGGGTAAATTACGTTAATATGAAGAAATTGGCCGATAGGAGAATCGAGTGGAGGGCTTCGTCAAGCCAATTTTTGGATTGGTGACCGATGATGGTTACTAAAATGTCATTTTAGGACTTAATATAGTTTGTCTTTACAGGTAAATGCTGAAATAATTCTAGATTTGCAAATACGGATTAAAAATGCCACCAATTATAGCATGATACGTTAAAATTTATGAATGATGAAGATTAAATGATTATATTGAGCAACAAGAAGTCCTACGAGGAGTGTGATAAAAGAAAAGGCTGATGAATACATTGAAAAACAACAAGACAACCTCATCGAATACATCTTGACACATGATGGCCTGATAAACACAGTTATCGAGAGAAAAGTACGTTTTTATGTTCTTTTATGGAATAGTAGTCTCACATAGATTGACGAAATCATATTTTGATAATGTAGTGCTTGACATGATCTTCCACTCTTTTTACTCCTTCACTTATCCTCACTATTTACTTTTAATTTGTTCCTCTCTTTGGCACAGTCAACTTGTAATAGAGGATCAGTTATTCACAGACATTCCAGTTTAAAGAAGTTAAATATAACAGATATACAAATTGATTTATTGCGTAAGAATGTTGAATGTACAGGAAAACACCCTTCCTCGGGAGACTCCACGACCTGGGCACCTAGGGGCCCGGAATATGCCGTGGATCTTTGATAGTGAGGCATAGCAACTCGCTATCAAAGTAACTATTTAACAGTACTGCACCCATCCCTTAAAACCAACCCGAGACGGCAATCGAGCACCCCTACGACACCAAAAAGCACGGGAGCATTGAATTGCATTGATAGGCTAGCTGTAGTTTTACTACGATAGTGGAGAACGTCGAAGTAATGTCCGGGTTTGGAATCAGCGCTAGTAAGCGCACAGGTGTCGGTATGACGAGCCATTATGCTATTGAATGGATGATGAACGCAGGATAAAAATATAAATATAACTTTAAATGTTTTATTCTTATTTCAGAACATCAATATAGTGCTTAGTTCCTGTTTTCTCCTTTACAATGAAAACCTGTGTTTTAACTACATAACGTTCTTATTTTAAAAGGCCAAAATTTATGGTAGGTTTATCCATGACACCCCCTTCGGAAAATTTATTTTCGCTTTTGTAATACCTTCCGAAATGCCTACAGAAGGTGTATTTCCCTTTCATCAGAACAGATTCATGTGGTCTCTCATTCGTAAGAGTGGCAGGCTCATCACCAGTAGAACAACCGGCACGTTTTTAGATAGTCAACCTTCTCCAATTTACTCCATAACATGTCATGATAAGAAGGGCTGAGTTGGAAAGAAATGGAAAATATGATGCCAATGCTATGTTCTTATGACACTCATTCTCGATTTAATTTCCTTTTCGGTCATGAGCAGCCTCAAGGTGGACGGTGATTCCTGGATAATAGAAGTTAAAAGAGGTACGCGCATATTCCGATAAGCGTTGATAGCGAAGGCTATTTCTCTTCTGATTCCAACTCTTGAGTATTTACCATGCTAATTATATTTTCACATTCTTCTCAAAGAAACTGGATGTCCCTCATTCTACAGGCGATTTCAAGCACTCGAGGTATAATCAGTGAATGTGCAGAGTAACGAAAATTACGACCTTGACAGAGATATGGTTACGAGGATCCGTGCTAGGTTGAACAATCAGTACAACGGATTATGGGCAGCTTATTGGATTAAAATTTAAGATAGAAAGCTAAGTACTATTTTCATGGGCACAGATTCGCATAAAGTATGAGGGATAAACATTCCATGAAGCTTTTTTTCTGTTGAAAATAGGTAAAATATCATATTATAACTTTCGTTAAACTAAATATGCATTTCTATAAGTTCTTACAGTCGTGGTGTTCGCGATGGCTTCCACCTTGAATCCAATGGACGCAGTATCCATTCACCGAGGAGTCATTTTTGGATTTGGTTCCACAACGTCCTAATGCAAAGCTCAAATTCTTACGATTGTGCTACAATATATCTTGGAACATGATTATAGACCCTAGGGTATTAGCTGCTTAGCTGCGCTCAAAATTTATGTGTTTCATTTGTTCAACTCGAGTACCATTTAGAGTAAAACAGATTTATCTTGTAGGAAAATTACTGAACATCTTCATTTGACAATGTCACAAGATAGATGGCGATTAACAGTTTTTTCACCTTCTTAGGGCCGAGCATCAGATTGTGTTGTTTTCTGAGGGACTTCATTTTTTGTGGATTATCATCGTGTTTCTCGATAATCACTCATCCTTCATCAGTCTTAACCACGGAAAATCGGAAGTTTACTGTACATCTTTATTCATACCTAGCGAAATATAAATGAAGATAGGCCCATTTTCATATTGAATGCATACTGACCTTGCATTTTCTCCTTTTATTTCAGTTCAACAACTCTTATCTACGATACCGATAATTCTTCTGATTTTGAAGACGAGGAAGTTGGTTGTTTTTTCAAATGTTTTCGAGCAATTTTTCAAAATTTTAAACGTCGAAGATGAAAAAATATATGGTGTTCTTTTTGAATAATGATTTTATTCATTTTTTCCTAAAATACATGTTCTTCATTCCACCCTCGCTGCCCGTGGCGTTCTTAAATTGCCTTGCGTCCACGAGGTAGTGGGTTTGTATTATAACCTGGGTGTGATTTTCATAACCGTGCCACAACGATTTTTCTCTCAGTGCTTTTTTAGTGAGCGTATTGCAGTTTTTTATGCGTCCAATTAATAAAGATGAGAATATTACTACTATACTTAATTGCCAAAAATGAAGTTATTAGAATAGATTATTAGAAAGGGGCGTGGATTGCTAAACTAGGAAATAAAAAATCAAGGAATTGGTAGAGTTCTGTCATCTTGGAAGACAAGTGACCAGTGAAAGACGAAGTAAAAGAGAAAAATCCAGCAGAAAAACCCATGCAAAAAATGCATTTTACCAAAAGAAGATCCTGCGTACTGCTGAATATACAAGCGCGGAAGTGAGAAAGTATTTCTATAGATCATACAACTGGATCATGTTTCCTTACGGCAGTGATGCAAGGACGGTGAAATCAGCGGAGAAGAAAGGTTGGGAAAATTGGAAATGCGGTGCTACCGAAGAGTTGTGTAGATTTTAATGCATCAACCGAGTAAAAAACGAAAAAGTCTTTTGAAGAGTGGGAGAAAAGAGATGGTTGCTGAAAACACTAAGAAAAAATAGGGACTACTCAACGGAAGTTAACGGAAGAAAAGGATTAATGGAAACGGTCGTGGAGGAATTTGGCCATAAAATTGGCAACCCTCGTCAAGGACAATTGGTATGTTGGTTTGAGGGAGGGTCAATTCCACTATAGTGACTAACTACAGCCTCTCAACCAGAAACCACTCCTGTGGTGGTTTATAGGAATGTTACTTCCTCGTCAGTGACACAACCAGAGACACACACACTCAACCCAAATGGGATCATTCACAGGGCTGATGGGACCCTAGTCAGGATGCCTAGGTTATGAACGCAAACACACACACAAGCAGTCAGAAAAAACACTCACACACTCAAATGGGCACACCTACTGGGAGAATAGAGCTCAAAAACCCCACTTTAAGAGGCCTTAGAGCCCATCTCCTTAGATTTAACAAAATATTATTTATTTGACAGTGAGTAATACGAAAGAATCATGTTGCACGTGTTTCGGAAGTTCCCAGTGTATTATAGTGTGCGGATAAAAGTTGTTGACACAACAAAATGGCAGGATGTGTTCAGTGTGTCATATTCTACTAATTATCTTCCTACACACCAGCAATCCTAATTTGTTTATTTATTTACCAATGGATAATGCGGAAGGATGATGTGAAACTTCCATAAGAAATTCTCCGTTTATTCCAGGAAGACATTGCAATTGTTGATATTACAGATCAACAGGAACTCTTCCGGGTTTCATCATCTTTTATCCTTGTGCCATGGTTAAATCGGAAACTATATCGCAAGCGCAGCGCGCAGTAAAATGTATTAGGGAATTGTGCAAGAGGTTACGTCATTCCTGCCTATAAAAATACTCGCAGAGCACGACAATTTCACATATCCATACAACCCTTCATCCGTAGATCAAGTTGATCCAGTCGAGAGCTTCCACGATGGCCATTTTTGGACGTCCGATTGTGCTGCTTCTGGTGATTGTAGCAGCGACTATCATCAACTTCGGTATTATATCTTGTTCAACATTCCTAAGCATGGCGATGTGTTGAGTGAAATTCCTCTTTTTGCAATGTTGGGGTATATGTTGGTAGAATAAAGGATAATGAATCTCCACGCCTTAAAACTCACTGATCCTGGAGAATCACACCCAACTTATTTCATCCAATTTCGTAATTTTTTTGTGATCCGTAATTGCTGGTCTTTAAATTTCTCTCTATTCACAGACGTAACCGCGGCTCAAAAAGCAGGCATGGAAGGACGAAAGAAAGAATATCTAGGAAATCTATCTATCTAGTCTATCACACTTGGAAAAACCGTGGAGGACGCTCCTGATGAATTATTAAAAATGAAGGGTAAGTCGTAATTTAATGTGTTCCAGTGGAATCCCACCACTTTAATACTTGGATTAAGGGTCAACAGAAATATTTTTATGCATAAATGTTCTCTGTAGGCGTATGTATGACCTATATATTAAAATATTATTTTTCAATCAAATTTCAAACTGACTTTTGAATAGTATAATTTTATAACCCTAGCGGAAACAATTTGTATATTACAGAGATTCTTTATGAGCACTTGTCATCACACTCTTGTCATAACCTTGCAATAGATATTGAATAGCTGTAAATCACTTCAAAATGTATATTCTAATTATTAGATACACAATAAATAACAGAGTGAAGGATTTAGTGTTTTAAACTACTTTCCTTAGATACATGGAATACCGTAATAGATATGGATGAAAATGGTTTCCATGAGTTTCCACAGTTTCAGCTAATTGATCGCTTCGCGTAAACGAAATTTCGAATTTCGAATTTCCATTAAGCTACGAGACGGGATGGGTTGAATTATTATTCCGATTTGTTCATAATGTCATGCAATAACTTTCCCATGAATTCCTTCCAGGTGACTTACCGGAGACCAACAGCACAGCTGATCCAGAGGTACCACAAGAGCCTGCCAAAGACAACTCTTCTGATACCTCATCACACGATATGATGTTACGCGACATCTTGAAGAAACTTGATTCCTTGGAAAATCGTCTCGGTGGTTCTGCTGGTGATGAGTTGTCCAATAGTGCGAATGCGAAGCCACAGGAATCTGATCAGGGTAAAGAGAATAAACCTTCTGAAGGCATTCTCCAAGGAATTATAAATGCAAAAATCAATTTTCTGAAGGGGTTACTCGGCCTTATACAGGGTTACTTTGGGCACCGTTTTTGGTCGTTAGATAAAAGAAAAGTATGCAGTTAAAACAGGGGTTTTCATCGTAAAGAAATGAAACACTATGTACAGCGTCCAAATATGAAATAAAGCTTAAAAATCATGGCTATGTTTATTAACAAATTGAAGGTTCGCGAACTAGCCGCGAGGACCTTAACGGCGTTACCCGCTAAAAATGCACAATAGCAGAAATTCCACAGAGAAAAAAAATCCCGGTCAAGGCGAATGATTTTTTCTCTGTGAAATTTCTGCTATTGTGCTCTGTTTATTGCTTAATCCATCCTTTATCCATTATTTAAATGCATAGTGGTCATTGATAATAACACCTTTGTTGGTAATGATGTGCATGCAAACAGAAATAGATTTGAGTGTGTCCCTTATATTTGTAATGTACACCTAGTAAATCATTTACTCGAAATTTGAGGGCATTTCAGTACAGTACTCCGTCCGTCAGATGGGACACCGTTTTCCCCTTGACGCCTTTCGTTTAGGCCATGGTAATGCCGACGCTGGATATTTCTCTCTCGTGTTCCTTACCCTTCCATTCTAGTTCTATAACTTTTCTCCCGCTCAAATCGCACGTAAATGCGATTTCACATTTGAAAATAAAGATGATGATTTACTACGATAAAAAGAAAAATTGGAAGCCACTGAAGTATCCGCAGGGTGCTTCACATCGGCAAAGCATGAGAAGTGGTAATTTTCACGCACAAATGCAAATAAATCAGTTTCTCCTTCAAACATTGTCTAGCATAAGGTAGGTAGGTACGTTTGGTTTAAGGTGCATCGACAACTTAACGTCATACCGCACCTTCGCATGCTTATACCTGAATTACTTACTTATAACAAAACAATTCATTCATTTGCTATTATAGGTCTGTCTATACACAGTATATCATGTGTGTAACGTACAAAAGGGGAAAATCTGGTCATATTTTTGTGATGAGATTGGTTTCACATAGATCACCAAGATTTTTCACAAAGATAACCCTTGGAATGTGATAGAAATAGTAAGTTAAAGAACCTACTTCTCTTCACTTGGTGATTTTTTGTACGTTTTAAAATTAATCAGGTTTTCGTAATTTTTAGCGAAAATATCAGGGAAAATATTATGGGAAGTAATGTAGAATTTTTTCTTTGTGACCTAAATTCCATAAATGTTTTTTATTCTTCCCTACACATCTTTTTGGCCCCTTTAAAAATGCATAATAAGCAAACGATATCGTTTTTCCAGATGGTAATAATTGCAATTTCTTTTGGAATACTTAGTTTTGTTACCATTAGTACTTGTAGTGACTGTGAATTGTGGTCTCACACGAACTTTTTTATCACACTCAATGCGGAAAAATATTACGAAACCTACCACCACGCGGAAAGACGTTTTACAACTAATATCACTTTTTATATTTTTTTTTATTTTCCAAGGACATAACTCTTACAATATTCTGGAAAATTACCTCAAATTAATAATTTAATTTATGCCATTAATTCAAGGCATCAGCGTATGGGAAATATTTGTGGTTATGCAACCCAAAACGCACATTTGTCTTAATTTTATCGTGCTATATTTTGTTGTTAAAATCCAATATAGTTGTAAAATAAAATTTTATTAAAAATTATTATAGTTAGCATTTACTGATTCCATAATGGTTTAATTAGTGTTGAGGAATGTTTCGTTAAAAACATTTTATTATTTTTTGTAAATATAATAGAATAGAATTGCTTTCACAAAATAGAAAGTACGAAATACATGAATGCAAGAATGTATGCAATGGTACATACATTAAAGGACATTGTTACATAATTATGGGATTTGCGTCACAAAATTATTAGATAGCTTTGCATTTTAGCATTGAAAATTAACAAAAGGTTTTGCATTTTTACAAATTCATCTAAAACTATGTAAATCAAGGTTTTTTTAGAAACATTAACATATAACTACTGACACACACACCGTCTTCTGACCACTGGTGGAATTCTTCCCCCTTTTGCAATTTTTTTCATGAAACTTCAGGTGGATTGTTCAAACGGTGTGATCTTAGTGCTCCTGTCGTATGTTTTTTCGCTGAGCAACTGCCGCGACAGTTACACACTATTATAAAAATTGTCCATAAATATTGAATACCGTTTGTTTTTAAAATCTTTCAACAGAGAATGTACAACATGTCCTGAATACCCTTTACCACCAACATATTGGTCTCCAACTTCTGCATACCTATACTATTAGCCGATGAACCAACCCTGAAGGCTCAGTGAGCATATACATTTTGATTCCATATTTATGACACTTTCCTTGACATACTATCGAAAAATTAAACGGCCACGCCAAAGGAGCATTGACTCGTCCAAGGAAAGGTATCTGCCAGGGTAGTCTATCTTCCTCATTTTATTCAAAAAAAGGTCTACTAGAGGGAGAATTTTATAGAGCCCGTCGGAAGGTTCGGGGTCACTTTCGCTTGGATTCTCCGCAAAATGCAGAGCTTGCATGATGACAAGAAATCTATCTCTGCTCATTTTCTCCCTGCATGTTTTATATGAATTGTTGAGCAATACGTGGAAAATATAGCCACATGCTTAACATCAAAGTAGTAAAGACGAAGAATTAACCACTTGGTTACGCTTGTGGAGATACACCGCCACAACTGCCGCGTTGGCTCGATGTATCCGCTTTCGTCTCCCTTGCGGGTGGCCCATGTTCGGGTCTCGGTGCCGGAAAATATTTTTACTTTTTTTTCTCGGACACTTCAAGATTGTTCTCTAGAGTTCTGATGTGGCCTTCTAGACGATTCCTTCGTCGCATCTGTATATAAGTCGCATCTCCTGCCATTCACGGCAGTCTTGTACGAAGAGTCCTCCAATAAATATCTATTTTCAAGAAGAAAACGACGTTTCATTCCGCGCTGCCAACGCTTAACGCTTTACCTAAAACATGAAATTGAAAATAGGAATGCAAATGAATTTATGGGATATGGCGTTAATTAACATTTCAATGAGGTATAAAAAATGCCCCTTGGTAATAAGCGAATGAATGTATACTTTACGTCAGCCATTGCCAGTTACTGAGCCTTCATAAGAAATCAATCTTTTAGTTATGACGCTGGCCTCTTCAGAATATTCGCTCCAGGGAGAAAAAGTAAAGGGTTCTGCTCCTTAAAAGTATATTGGATTGTTTTATTTCCGTGGAAACACTGATGTGCTAGATAAATCAGTCGGGGGTATACGGCGTGTTGGCCGCTCGAAGATAAATTGCGGATCACTGCACAATACTGCCGATACCCACTTAAAGACGAGACACGTCCTTCGATTGAAGAGGGTTTTGTAAGGAACTATGATATCTTTTCGGGAGTTGAAATGGCACTTCAAAGAAAAATTCAATTACGTTTAACGGCCTTTTTAGTGCTCTGAATGTAACCTTTCAATTGAACCGTGAATCATTTCCGTGTTTTATCTCAGCAATTCCACAATGCTTCACTGCCTCCCGAGATAGCAATGAAAAAGTTTCCGTTCACTACGTTACTTTCTGTTTTCATGCTCGTCGTTTCGTTACAATCTGTAAGTCATCTCGAGCCGGAATAGGTGGACTATTTTCTCTTGACAAACTTGGTGCTGTGGGTATGATTTTTTAATACATTACAACCTTGAGCCTGATGTCAAAAGTTCAACCAATCTGAACCAATCCGACAGAAGAAAGTGAAAATTAGGGCCTAATCTTTCCTGCTTAAAGTATGCACATGATAGTGAAACGAGTACGGTAATGAGTATGGCACATGCAAAGTTAACTACTTTCTTCGAGTATGCATTGAACAGATAGATAAATCACAATTTAGTACGAGAGTAAGAAAACATAGCACAATCAAAACCTAGGATAATGAAATAACAAATATTCAAGTTTCGGAGCCGCAGATTTTGGGTTAAGGCCATAATTCTCTTCTATTGGGATTAAGAAAAAATACTAAATAGAGTTACACCAAACATTATTAGTCAATTATAAATTCATTTGTATTATTCAGGTTAATATTTTATCCAGTAAGCGTTAGTTACTAGGTAGATAAGAAATTTACTTCATTCTTATAGGCATTTCATTACTATGAGCCCTCGAGCTACATTCTTATCCCTATTCAACATAGTTTGACCGTAAATTTTTACATCCACTCAACCTCTTCTTTAATTCGCCTAGTTACGTTTAAGCCACTTAAGTTGACTACTTAAAGTTTTAGCTAATTTAATGTGGTCTAGCCAAGAAATTCAGCAGACGTGAGGAAGAAAGAGAAACATTGTCATTAAGTAAGTGAACAAAGGCAGAATAACTCCCTTCTTCTATACTTCAAGTACGATTTCGTCTTTTCCCGGCGTATTGTCCGAGTACGGCTTAGGTCCTTCAGAACCGACGTTTCGAGGGACAACTTGTCGATCGTGTTCAGGGTGTTGGATATCGTTTCCACGTTTTTAGCCGGTATACATGTGTCTGCTCAAGCCATCTTCCCTTCTCCTAATCGGTCAATCCTCGTCATCTGCTTACGTATCCTTTCTATTACTTTGATTACCTATATCCAGATAGCAGGTAGGGCTGTGTCGCGGTTGAAACTCTTTTCCTCGGGTTACATTTCGATAATCTCCTAGAGAAAACAGTTGCGTCAAACCAATCATTGAACTGATTTTTCGGCATGTTAACCCATGATTAATGTTATCCTAATCAAATAACAGTGACTATTTTTAAATTCATGTAAATGGACTTATTGGTATCTCCAAGCTGATTTTCTGTATCCAACGACATATTATAGCGTGTACTGATGCATTCACGTTAGCATGATCTATATAACATAAGAAAGTCTATTTTTAATGGTACGAACGTCTTCTTAATTGCATTTATCCTCCATTATCTCGAATTTTAAAATATATAAAAGTACTACCACTCTGTTTTACGTCTACTGCCAATATAGGTACTCCACTAAAATTCAGTTACGCCGATTAGATAGGCAACTTAGAATACACATATATGTAAAATTATGTTGAACGCTAATACCACTTGCCAACAAAGGCAAATCGTTTTAGCACGATACTTCGTAACTTAGTTGCCAGGGACTACAGCTATTAATAGTAGAATTAAAGAGGATTAAGACAGAGAAAGGTTGATGAGAGCCTAAAATACAGAAAGTAAAACGCCAACAATAAAAAACCGTCCAGGAGGACACCGAAGAATCCCGAGGTCGCTGGGGCTGTGGAGTCGCAAAAGAAAGAAGAAGAAAGTTGGCTCCTTTGGAGGTCTTCTTCTCGTTTGAGAACAGGATTAGTGTCACCCGCGTCGAAGGAGGTTAATTGCTCAGCAAGAGTCTTAAGATGTACATATAGCGACAGAGGGCGCATTCTTAACTCCATTCACGTGAGCAGATGCCATCCAATTAAGTGTAGCAATTGCTTTCAGCTGATAAGGACGGGGTCTGGAAAGGAACGAGTCGAAGCAATCAAGGAAGTATAGGACTAAGACCTTAAACTGATAGGCATCGAGAGTGGACTCTCAGCAGAAGTTTTCAGAAGTTCATTGTATTCTCAGTTTGAAGCGAAATAGTTCATTTCGAGTGACTTTCAGGAGTTTTCTGCGATTGAAGTTTTTTTCAATCCCGGCTGTCGTATCTTCGAGCTCCAGAATGAAAGGTTATTTATCAAAAAAAAATTTCTTCAGAGGGGCGAAGTAAAATGTTAGTCGTTGGAAATAAATTAAGCATCTTTTCGAATGAATAGATATTTTACCGTCGGTAATCCATTAATCCAATTTTAATTGGCTCAAACTTTAACCCTATGAGTCATGGAGAAGAATCAGAATAGCCGTTTCCCATAAATTCTTACAATTCTATCACAAGAGCATGAAAGTATCGATTAATATTCACACCATCATAGTAATTAGAAAACTTACAACTTCCGAGAGATAATTTTGTGGAGATCATTCTCGTTAGCATTAAAGCGCATTATAACTTTAATTTTATTGACTAAGTGAAGAACGTGGATGATTCGTATAAACTGCCCCAGCTGTTTATGCAGATAATCTAGAAATATATTTACTTATTGCACATTAATCTAACACTACGACTAGTCTGCACAATAGTAGAATATCCACATGTAATATGACTCTTGTACGACACAATAACTAGTATTTTAACCGATTAAATAGTTAAATCATTCATAACACACCTAGACACCCCATAAATCTCATAGCTCATGATCATGAAACATAGCTTTCAATTCTTCTGTGCCAGCATGGTGAATCAAATATAATTAAGATCTTGAAAGTCTTCCCTTATTAAATATTCAATGAATAACTAGCTAAAACTATGCCGCAGTGTTTTTCTAAACTTGAGATGAAAACATTATCTTGGAATCACTGCGGTATTCCATTCAGATTCGATCTATTGCCACTCAATTCATAAATGACATGATATAACGGTGCCCGTGCGGATTTGAACACCCAATGTGATTTTTCATGTTCCTTCCCCAAAATTAATACGTTTTTTTCCCTGGATAATCACTCATGAGATTTCAATCTAAAAATAAAAGCATTGCAAAGCATTTTTGTACTAAAAAAGTACCAAAACTGTTTCAAGCGAGAGTAAGCTTTGGTAGTTGTAGCAACAAATGCGCGCGAGCAACTTCCATTACCATAATCACACCTCAACACGCCTCTTTTTCAATCGATTACATTAGGTAGTATATAGCCTTAAGCACCATAAGAAAGTAATACTTAGTAAAAACTCATGAGAGGCGCATTTTCAAATAAATAATTTGAAAGTAACAAAAATAAGCCGTCTTATTTTCGAGATAAGTTAAATTGTTGAAGGAAAAAATCATTGTATAAAGGGCTGCATTCAGGTTCAAGGATCGGGAAAAATAATAAACTACAATACATCCGTCTCTTTATCAATTATTTTTGGGTTACGAGTTTAGTTCACTTCAAGGACATCATAAAATCTTTTCCTGCTCTCCAAGCAATACTTGATTATAGAATTTGTCATTTATTTTAACTCACCCAATCATAATTCTATTTATGTTCTTGCGAGGTTACCAAAAGATAAAATCGCTTACACCAAGATTAATCTGTGCGTAATTGCATAAAATGTAGACGCATTGCGCATGAATGAAGAGAAGAGAGAGATCCAACATCAGAATTAGCCTGTTCTTAAAGAAAGCCATCAAGAGGTCTACTGTTTAACGTTCTATCCAACAGACGGAGAATTGAACACGAAGCGCTCTACACACAAGGCCCAATCAAGAACTGATATGCCATCGAGAATCTCTACCCCAGCCGAAGTAAGAATTTAAGGCCTCAAAATGGCAGAATATTACTCTAATCACCACAACACCGCGATTCCGGTAGGGAGATGGATTCACCCTACACCCTCAATATCTTAGGACTATGTACGAATTCATGTACTAATAATTTCGGAATATCCATTCGGTGGTGGGCGTTAAAGCTGCTGGCTTAGTCTGGCTCAGCAAGGGAGACAGGAATCGGAGAGGCGGTGCAGTTGGAAGTCTCCCCTCGCCCTCTTTACACGTGTGCTAGTGTTTACCCGCTCGGAACCACTTCCCGCAAAACGCCCTCCACTGCCCCGACCCCACCCTTCCCATCAACCAATCCGAGCACTTGTCACATCCTCCCTTTCGCGCAAACCTTGCAGGGTCGCGCAAAAACACGAACGTGCGCAGTCTGAAAACAAAGTCATAACGCCCTCCGTTCTCGAGGCAACACTCCAAAGTTACCCCCCCCCACACGTACACACACGCACTTCTGAAATCTCATCGCACAGGATGGTGAGTTTGTTTTTCTCCCCCCCAACTCTTCCCTCTCCCCTTCCCCACCCTACCCTTACGATGGTTCCACCTCTCCTTTGATTTCCCGATGACCCTAGGGTTCTCTTTTTTTCTGGGACATCCTGTCTAGGCGGATACGCCTCCCACGTTTTTCTTCCCGCTGCTACGGCCATCAACACCACTTCACATCCGCCCCTTCGCCCATCAGCAGGCGGCGAGAGAGGCGAGTCGAACAGCAAGTCAAACAAGGGAGCTATCAAAACCAACCACTCTCTCTCTCTCCCTCTTTCAAAATCCCCCTACCCCGCCGCCTATAACCCAGGGCAGTCCGACTGTAGGAAGTACTCCAGCAGGAGGGCCGTTGCCGTGGTTTCATTTCAAGGTATTTCCCCCACTCCACGTCTCTGGTTCGGCTCCTCAATAACTCGGGCAAGACAGCTTCAATCTCGCTCCAATTCCCTCCCTACTAATTGTTTTCTTGCCGATTCGTCAAACTCGAGGCCGAAGCAGCCACATGCTCAAGAAATGGGGAGCTGACATATGCTGCCAGTGTACGAAAAAGGATTTTTCTGGTTGCCTGAGCGTGAATGATGTTTATCTCCAACACTTTCCGGTCAAGATGAAAACGTTACACAATCACGCCAAATGTACCAAAACGTACCGACCGTGTGGATGATTTCACAAAGGTCCTTACAAATTTTTTCACAAGATACGGACGCAAGGATTACTTCTCCCGCATGCCTTTGTAGTTACTCGCATACTAATTATCACCAGTCAACAATACTTAGCATTCAGTGAAAAGAAAAAAATGCTATTTATCTTAAATGCATGGGACCTCCTACAATGCTCGTTGAAAGGAAGAGATCAAAAATTGATTTCATCTCCCAGCGTTAGGGGTAGCAGTGGCTTCCAACATGAAGGTCCGTCTCGGCAGGGGTATTTATTTTTCTGACATTACTGGTTGGACACCGTTTGGAATGCACTTCAAGTTCAATACTTCGTATGTACAAACATACTGGACCGTACAAACATACTGGACAAACATACTGGACCCCTAGGAGCATTTAGTTCAAATTTTGGTATATTTCCTCTCTCCCTTCATTCCTGAAAAACTCAAACCAGAACGCCAATGTCCATTTACCCTTACCGAGTTAAATGAGCCTTTTCTGTAGCGAATAACTGCAATAAATTTCTCCTAGACTTACAACTACGGAGTACTGCAGACTTTTCATCTTCATTCATCTGGATTATTCATCTAGACTTACAATTACGGAGCACCGTACGAGCCGGGTGTGTCAGAAGGGGATTAATATCCAATCTTGCTCTACGAACATATAACTAATAGCTACACTTGGTTAATTTTCATAGCAATGTTTTACTTTCTGCACCAAAACAGGTGAGAGTAAATGAGTATTCCCGTAGAAAAAAAATAATTATTAATTATTTAGGTATTACTAAAACTCTAATAATTTATTGTTCCCACGAGAATTATAAGGGCTACGGGTAACATGATTTAGCAGTATTCTAAATGTTTTAGATGCACCGCAGTTCAATAAGCATTAAGTTCATTTAGTGGAACATGTGACTCAAGCAGCTTTGGAAAGTTAGGAAATGTAACCATTCCACCCAGAGAACACCTAGTGATGGAAAAATCGATTTCGATTAAAATCGAAAGTCGAGTTTTAATAGTCAAAGATCGAGGAAATCGAGATCGAGCCATGATCTTCGAGTTTCGATCCAAACTCGATTTTTCAACTTCGATCTTGACCATTTCGTTTGATCTCAGCAGCGCGTAGCAGTCAATAGAGGTCCTCGATGAACTGCCACTGAGGTCACTTCTTGTTAGAAGTAAATGCCAGTAGAAGTTAGGAAATAACTCAACAGGCCACCCGTCGATAGGAAAGTCAACCCCAATCCTCTAAGTCTGGGAGGAGATAAAGGGTGAATACCCCAACACGTACCGTTTCGCGATCAGAGTGCTGAGTACGATAACGTCATCCGTCCCATGTGAAAGACTTTTCTCTAAGGCCGGTAAAATTGGAAAGGCACGCCCTAGATCATCAAGAAAGCATCTCAATCCGTTGATCTTTCTTAAAAAATTTAGTGAAGCCGAATGGTTCCAAGCGGTGATCCACATTAAAGTAAATTGTAAATTTTTACGACTAATAATTCAAGAATGTTTTCTAAGTACATTTTTGGGATTTTTTTATATTATTCAAATATGTATTATGAGCGTTTTTCAAATGAATAATAAACACGTTTTTGTACCAACTGCATTTTTTTCAAAAATGAACCATAGATTTTTTCGATTAATCGATCTTTTGGTTCAGATTTCGATTTTTGCGGAAAAGTCGAGCTTTTCATTTCGATTAATAATCGATTGCTCGAAAAATCGATTTTGACCGACATTTTTCCATCACTAAGAACACCCTTCGTGTTTCGTAGTTTAATAAAATGCTTATTGTAATTAAAAAGCCGAAATCGTCATTTCGCGAGATCAGGAATGCACTGCTGGGTGTTAGAGATAGCAAGAGGAGGGAAGGCATTATACAGAAGGAGGGTATGTATGGCGGCCGTCCACAGGATGCACAGGGTACGTAAAACAAAAATGAAGAGAGGACGGGCCAAGGGACACGATGCACTATCTACATCTACATAATTCCCAGCGAGCCATCGGCGGGGGGAGAAGATCACCAATCATGCACTACTTACATGTGCGACAATGCTACCACTTCATAGAGACATGCTAGATATTAGGGTCACGTGCAATTAGAAGGTTATTATATACATAGTAATGATGTGGTTACTGGCTAGAAAGTCTTTCTCTGAGTATATTTATCTGAATTTCGCTAGCACGCATGGGCTAGAAATTCTAAAATATTCTTCATGCTCTACAGACTAATTCAATAATTTTTCGCATACCTGGTCCTTTGCTACACTGTCTATCGTGTTCTCCTATGATCCGCGGGAAAAATGACATGTTAAATCTATCGTAACAACTGTCTAGCTCTCTTATCTTGTTTATCTGATCACATCTAGGAAAACAGGCTAGGGTTTTTAATATAGATATATTTAACGTCAACTGTAAACATATTGGATTCCAGTTTACTGAAAACGATTAGCCTGTATTTTAACCTGCAGGTAAATATTAATTAACATCCTAGATGTTTCGATAAAATCATAGCACTAATACAATATTTATGACGTCCATTAACTAACCTTGCTATTACTTCTAATAATTAGAGAACCGAGCTAGAAAAAGTTCTTACTCTCGATGGGCCATTGCGTTGTGGGAGGATGACAATAAATGTATTTAAAGCGAAGTAATTGCTAAGTGGCCAGAAGTTTTATAGAGTAAAATAAAGGAAAACTAAGAAGAGATGACGCGAATAGGTAGGTGGATGGGTTAAAATGTATTTGTAGAGAGAACGGGAAAGGTACGGTGGGTAGAATATATGACGGTCGGGAAGATCTGAAAATGCCTGGTGAATCTAAAATGCCCTACTTATAAATAAGTAGAAGAGTAAAGCCGACTGGGATGGATGGAATAAGTAATTCGGCACAGTTGGATGTTTAAGGTTGTAACGAAAGTAGAATGCTGGATACACTAGGAAAAAGAAGGAAAAAATGCATTTCTGACAGTGTGAAAAGAAGAGGAAAATATGCTAATTTGAATGAAGAAATTGGGATCAAAGTATTCGTTTAAAAATGCATATAAAAGTAGGGATATTTCAACAAAACTTAAACTAACCGGATAAAGACAAAAATAACACTGGGGAATAATTTTAGTTAAATTTCTGTTGAATTTGATTTTTCAGCTGATTTAAGATAAAATAGGCATACAGATTTCAAATTTGTAGTTAGCTTTCTTCTATCACGTCAAGTTTTTTCTCTACAGCTTATCTTAGTGTAGGCAGGTGATTATAGGTAGGTGAAAAATTTTAGAGTAGTCTGTAGTGCATGATGCATGTATTAACCCCTTAAATACTGTAGATACGTACTAACAATCTAGTTGCATGAGACCCTATAGCTGCTTGTTTGCATGTTAGTAGTGCATGCCTGGTGATCTTCACCCCCTGCCACACAACCTCGCGGTGGCTTGCAGGGTATTGTGTAGATGTAGATGAGACCCTACTCCGCTGAATCGAGGCTGAATCATAGGAAGCATTAGTATCTACGCTATCCATCAACAAGCAACAGAGCCTATGCTATCCATCTTAGGAGCGTTTGAAAAAAAATCTACGCGGCTATTTCAACATGCAATTAATTTTACTGCCGCCGATCACGGTTTCGTCGCTGAGTGACTTTGTCCAAGGTGCTCGTTGACAATGTCACCCACTGACGAATTTTACCTGCATACATTATTATTTGCTCTACCTTTAAATTATGTCTGGCTCCAATATTTCGCGTCGTAAGTGTTTATATATTTAAGATATTAATGGCAGGTGTTACCAAAACTACCATTAGCCAACCTGTAGAAAAGAAATAATAACTCTTTAACAGTAACTTTTTACGAGTAAATAGTCTTCTCCCACTTATTTAGAGCTGCAGAATCCATTAGATACGGGCAGAATAACCACGTAAATATTTTTTAAATAAAATGAATAGCCATTCTGGCTACATTTTTCAGATTTAACGTCAAAATGTTAAAGTTCAATTATTTTACAATGCCCGAAATTCCCTACTCTCATTATTTTCCGTATTATCCTGCATTAGCTTCCTTAGATTTCGTTCTGCACGAAGAGGACGCATTCCGTTCTGATAACTCGAATCAGTGCTCAGTCGACCACTTCGGGCCGTTTCATCATCCTCCTCTATTGCTAGCCCGTTTAATCCTCTGCGAAGATGAACTGCAACTCTCCCTCCGCCCATCTCATGATTCTGCACATTTCTTCCTTCCATCAACCTCTATCTCTCCCTCTCTCCTCCCATACGTTCTCCGTTTAACGAAGCTGAGCCCAGCGCCCCCTCAAGTTTACTTTACAAGAGAGCCAACACATGCTTCCATTTCCCGTCGGGTCGACCTCACAGAGGGATTTTCCAGGCGACCATTAGTAGGTGAGAGGCAGCGCATCGCCGCATGGGTCCACATCTGTCGGGAGGGAAATGGACCAAGTCCCTCAACCCCATCACCCACAGAGAACTTTCCAACGACTACTATCCACGTGCACCGATGTCCCTTACCCTTTAAGTCGCGTCCCTCGATTTCCAAAGAGGGAATGCTTTTCAGCCTCGTGAACGGACATAAACGCGTACATGCTTACGGATGGATAAATGTGAGTGATATGACTACATGTAGTTTTCTTCATTCTCCTTTCCGTTGCTACAATTAAGGTCCAAGAGAAAGAGAGAAGAAGGGAAGAAAACCGCCAGCAATTTTGGTTTGCCACTGATTTGCGTTTTTTCTAAGTTTGTTAACCCTGAAAAAATCACCAAATCCCCGCTCTCCACTCCTTCCCATCCCCTTTTCACCTCCTTCTTCGGTTTTTCAACTCATAAGCTCTCCTCTCTCCCCGCCCTATTCCCCACCTCTTCCAAAAGATGTATATATTGGCTACTCCTAACACCATTTCTACCCTTAAGATGATGCATCAACATTGAATCCCGGGTCGTATTAAAAGTTATTTTTGTGGAACATTGCACATCATTATCCCAATATGGACAAATTCCACTCCATTTTGCAAGAATCTTCGGATGTTATAGGAAATCTATTGTCCTTTTAGAACGCTGAAATAAAAATAAAGTTCGTCAAAGATGAAGAAAAACTTTGAACTGAGAGGTAGAAGATATTGAATGTTCACCTAACGTAAGATAATAAAAGAGTCGGAGTTTTCTATTCTCATGTTTCTTGCGTATTGAAATAATGAAGGAGAACCAATCAAAACCTCAAAGATAAAGACCGCATATTCTATTCACCTTTAAGTCTACATTTTGGCCGAGGCCTTACGTACCTACATCATTCTGAATCGGGCTCAATGGATGTAATTTTTGAACGCAATGAAAAGCACCCCAAGTGTCTCCTAGACGAAAACCTAATTAAGAGCGTAGACGAGTGATTTCCTTTGATGTTTCAGCACAAAGAAAGAGCACGCGAAGGGTTCCTTTTAATCTTAACTGCCTTCTTGAAAACGATATCCGACCCAATTAATCTCATACTAAAACGAATGCGTCCCAATGGCATTCTATGCCTCAATGTTTGAAAGGCTCGTGAAATACATTACTATCCCATAATTTGGACTGAATCTACGCGTCCTTAATTCGTTTCACAGGCTCTCTGTCGATGCTTGTGCAATACTGGATCAAAACACCCTCAGTTATCTAACTCCCGAATTACCTCCTCATCCGTACCGGATGCAAGTGTTATTTTCAAAGCCCTAGCATCTAAAGTAACACTGATTAACACATTCTCTAACGGCTGAACAGCATACTATTTATTTCTAGATATCTGCACCTAATACACAGCAATAGTCCAAGGATTTTGTGATAAAAAAGCAACCCTGTTCACTCTAGTAAACTAGTGCGTTCCCAAATAAAGTTTTGAGGCATTGTGAGCATTTAAAATCATGTTATTACCTCGGATTACTTAACTTACTTCTTTAATCTGAATTGCATACGAAATGATATGCTCTAAGTAATTAAAGGATACTATCGAATCAGCTTATTAGTTACTTCAACGTTTCAGCCATTCCTATTGATGGATATCAATTTGTTTCCCATCTTTCTGTTAGCGAGTTTTCTATTAATAGGTATCGATGAATCCGAGAAAATCACCCAACATTGGTCTAGTAGGACCTGTCCAAAGACGACTCGTTTGCATTGAAACGAGGGACTTCCAGTAGTAGAAGTAGCAGCATTTACTAGGTTAATGGAGTTCCAGCTGCTAAGATTATTTCGCACAATCAAAGATAATAACAAAGCAACATCCTTAGACGAATACAATATACATGCGGGATTCAAACCCGCGATTAATAATATTCCGATTGATCTGTAGCCATTTGAACACAATCGGGTTAGGAAAACGCTATGAGACCTTAAATTTAAGTACTGACGGGCGATTGATTGAATATTATGGATACATCAACCAAGAGCATTCAGTTCAACCGCGCATTCGATTTACAAAGCTTGACAGGATTTCTACAGCTTGGCGGCTCTTTGAAATGGACGGATACGCCATATATGATGGGAAAGGAACATCCCTCAGCTGCTAGAGGGTGAAAGGAGTCAAGATATGTTTGCAAGACTATAGTTTAAGCTACAGTTTAGACCAAGTCAGGCAAATGCGGGTGAAACCGCGAAGAATAATTAACGAGATTAGAGTTCGGATCAACGCCCGACAGCAAATTTCCAGTGCATGCTGAATCTTCGTCTCTTGTACTTTTAGAAATGTAGGGTTTTTGCTCATTAGAAGACGTTGAGTACAATTAAAACTTCAATCAAACTACAGTATGACAATTATCATAGATCTCACATACCATAGAAGTAAATAACAGGAATTTTATTAAGAGACGAATGATTAAAATGTCATTTTTCCTCGTGCAGATAAGGTGAATAACAAATATGAATTTCCCTCATCCCAAAATCCCACATAAAATCGTGTTCTTGAGCTATTCAGCGGAATTTGGAACTGTAACGTCTGGCAAATATTACGGCAGAACACTAATTTCAATAAAGAAAACGCTGCTTATCAGACTCGCCTTTATTCTACCTCTCCAAGTACAATCTTTCTCTCCAATTTCACCAAGGCTCACCTTGGTGAAAGCTCTACTACTACCTATCCTGGACTATTGCTTGAATCCATGCAGTGACCTTTCGGGGAGGGATATATGCATGTTACAGGTCGCCCAGAACGCTTGCCTCCGTTATGCCCTTCGCCATGGATACGCTGACCATACGACTCCCTTTTATGTTAGGGAAGACATCCTCAAAATTCAAGAAAGAAGGACTCTATTAATACTCATGGCAGGGAGTAAACTCAGGCAGGTACACGCACCCCTCTACATAAACGGTAACCTGACATTACTAGGGTCCGTACATAATTTCCAGACGAGGAATGCCCCTCTATCCTTCCTGATCCCCCCACACAGATCTTCTAGAATAGCAGGCTCTTTCTGCATAACCTACGCGCGGAAGTTTTATTCGCTACCACCTACCCTCAAAACCAACCTAAATAGAAACCTACTCATCAAACACCTGTAGGAGTCATACTTAACATGAGGTTTACCTTTGCGTAAAGGAAATATCCCTGAACTATTTGTACTGTCACGCATTTTAATGCCACAATATCTTATGAAGATGAAGGCATAACTATTTCTCTATACATAATTATTTATTTATTTTTCTACTTATTAGTATTTATACTTATCTGCTTTTGCTTTTCTTGCATTTTGAAAGTTTCTTGGAATTTTTACAACCTTTTATACCTGGTTTTTTTTTACCATCACCGATAACCTTGTAACTTTTCTTTTTACCCCACTGTTTTTATTCTTTCTCTTGTCATTTTACGAGGTCCTAAGACAGTTCGAGATATGATGCTGCTGAGTCCAGTTTGTACCGGGCTGGGAACACCAGATATGGGACGGATCAGACCTCGGTGCATACTCGGTCATATGAACTGACAAATTACAAAAAGTTACTTCCAATCTGTGATACATGCTTTTTAGTATTTTTAAGTTACTTTTCCTGCTGTACTTTTTCAAACATATTGTTTTATCTATGATTTTGTAAAAAAAAGCTTGACTAAAAGCTCTGTACTGCACCTCAAAGAGCCCTGGGTGGGGGGCGGAGAGGACGGCAACATTCTATCCCACCCAGGTTAAATAAACGCCAAGTCAAGTCCAAAACCATCAACCACCCAACAATTCCCCGCTTCACTCCCCCAGCAACCCACCAACATCTCCCAAACAAACAACACAAATATCAGACGTTACAGTCTCCTCCACCCCTTTAAGAATTTTGTTTGGGGATGAGTCCATATTCACATCAACACACAAAATCATAGCCAGCTTCCCCCCCAGGAGCACCTTCTGCCAGACGGCGCCACACCCGAACACAGCTCCCGACTTCCACACTACCTGTCAGATTCTAAATCTCTGCTTAGTGCATCTGCGTTTGTATGATTTAACCCCGGTCTGTGAACAATCTCTAAATCATACTGTTGGAGTAGCAACGACCATCTCATGAGTCTTGAGGTCTTGAGTTACTTCCTGCTGTTATATCTAGCCATCGCAAAGGATTGCATTCTGACACAATTTTAAATGGGCTCAAGCCATCTATATAAACATGAAGCTTTTTCACTCCCAAAACTATTGCTGTGCATCCCTTCTCAATCGTGCTATACTTTTGTTCGGTCTCGTTGAACTTCTTGCTCAATTATAAAATGTGGTGTTCTTCCCCTTGGTCATCTTCTTGGCTAAGGATTACGCCTATTCCCCGATCCGACGCGTCCTTTTGCAACACCAACTCTGTAGAAAAGTCTGGTGCCCTAAGCACCGGCGTCGCCATAAGCAACTCTTTCAGCCTAATAAATGCTTGATGGCATTCATCAGTCCACTCGATTTTCCTTTTTTGGCCTTTCCCTTTATCGCATCAGTTAGGGGTGCTGCTATTCGAGAAAAATCAGGTACATCACTTCTAAAATAGCCAGCTAACCTTAAGAAACTCCTCATTTCTGTTTTACTCTTCGGCGTCGGATAGTTTTTCAAAGCCTGAATCTTCGTATCTACTGGTGATAATATCCCTTGTCCAACCATGTGACGCAAATACTTCACGTAATGCTGAGCAAGTCTACATTTTCCCGGTTTTATCGTTAACTTTGGTGCCTTTATCGTAGTCAGTACTATTTCTAAATTTTCTAAATGCTCCTTCCAAGTTTCCGAATTCAGCTTGTCTTTTTTCCTCAAAACAAGCACACCATTTCTCAGAAAGAACCCTTCTTCGTCATTGCTTGTATATCAGCTGTTTTCATTTCCGCAAAACTGTCCAGCAACGATGGGTCGTTTTTCTGCGCTCGAATTAACTCATCTTGACCTATCGAGATCAAACTATACTCCTTCCTTGGCGTTCGGTCGATGGTAATGCATGCCTCCCCTTGACTTTCGTCCTCATTCTCTTCTATAGTTGCGATGTTATTATATTTCCCTTCCATCTCTTCTTCAGCGTCTTGGTTACGTTCTGCTTCCAGCTCATCTCTTCTCTTCGCTGCTCGAGTCTGCACCATATTTATCCACTGCTTTTCAGGTTCGTTTGAACTACATTTTTCGATTAACTCCGCGGTCGTGTTTCCCAAGGTGTACACACCACAGTCTAATTCGTTCGGCACTACCACAGCCTTCCCAAATACTCTGCCAATTTCGCCAATTACTTCAACTCCTGCTAAGGGAAGATATCGATCATATACCTCTAGAGCTTGCTGTATCCATACCATCTCTCCTGTATACATGTGTGGGGAAACATATTTTTGAGCCACTACATCGAATATCGCACCTGTATCTCGTAATATTTTCATTGGATAACCATTCACCATTCCTTCGCTACGTTATGGCCAAACATTTTCTCATAATTCCTGGATTGAGGAATCAAACAGCTTCTTTTCCTTCGTCTCTTTTCGTCATTTTCTTGGGACATTTTGCAATAAAATGTTGGTTTGAGCCACACCCGTAGCACTTGGGCTGGAATCTTTATTTCAAAAATATCACCTGATGATACTGGTTTAGTCTTCTGCTCTTGTTCCAAGTCACCCCTCCCTTCTAAGGAATTCACAGAAGCAAACTTCGGCTTGGCAACCTGGGTATTGTTAGGTTATTGATCCTTGAGGTAATGATCCGTGGTGTTTCGACCCATGTTTTCTCTAATGGCATCGAAACTGTCCAGTTTCTCAGCTAACACAGTTTGATCCTCGAAACTTGGCCATTCAACTATGAATTGATCTCGCACCTCCACGGGAACTTTTCTTTTCAGTACGTCGATCACCATTAATTTCTTTAACTCCTTATAGGAATCCACACCCATACCCTCAATCCATTCTTTGAAGTAATTAGTCAGCTTATACACCATATCACTCCATGCCATACCACTTAGTTTAGCTTGCTTGAAAAACAGCTTTCTGAATATTTCTGCACTCAATTTATATTTCTTGAGAAGTACATTTTTTACAGCTTCATCACTATCAGCCCTTTCACGGGGCTCCCGAGAAATCACATAATTGATCTCGTTTGGTAGCGACCCCGTCAGATAAAAAACCAGTTCATGTTTCGGAATACCAGCTTTATCAGCCTGCCTCTCAAACCGTTCTAAATACAAACTGATATTTTCACTTCAAGGGTCAAATTTATCCATATGCCGTATCATATCCATCCTAGGTGATACTCTCTGAATATTACCTCCTCCCGATCCATCAGACGCGTGGCTATAATTGGCCTGCGAAATTCTTAACCTTTCCATCTCTAATTGGAAACTTCTCTGCCGTTAGGCCTCTTCCAGGTTCCTCTCATGTTCTAACTCTCTCTTCTCTGCATCGCGTTCAAGCCTTTTCTCTTCTCTGCATCGCGTTCAAGCCTTTTCTCTTCTGCGAAAAACTTTAACATCTCCTTCACCAATTCCTCATCATAATTTTCGCTCTTAACTAGCGCCTGCGTATACTCCAAGACCTTAGCATTCTCTTCCATGACAATCCATTACTCACAAACGACCTTTCGCAGTATATCCTTGGGGAATTTGGCCATATACGCCATTATGGACAATTACTTCATATTCGATAAACAAAAAAAACTTGCTTTAGCATGTGGAAGTCTCGAACAGCACCAGGATGCGCCACCGTCCGACAAAAAAGGCATCCACCTATTCCGCAGCCCAGCGCCACACCAACGCAATCAGCTACTGCTCTTCTCCGGCCGCCAACGAATGAAGCCAAGATGTCACAGCTCAGAGCTCCTTTCACACACGAACTCCACGATGTCGCACCTTCCCGCGACACCTCTTCGAGCAAACCTCGTGACAGCTATTCCGCAGCCCAGCGCCACACCAACGTAATCAGCTACTGCTCTTCTCCGGCCACCAACGAATGAAGCCAAGATGCCACAGCTCAGAGCTCCTTTCACACATGAACTCCACGATGTCGCACTTTCCCGCGACACCTCTTCGAGCAAACCTCGTGACACCTTCCCCGAACCAGCAAACGTAGACACAGTTGATCTGCTTCAAAAAAAAACGTTGTCCTTCAAAACCCTCCAACGAATGCTGCGAGTATTTAAATCATCCGTGGCCTTCTCAGTTTGACTCCCGTAATCCCGTCCTCGTCGCCAGAAAATCAACGGGATTCGCGTCCACGTCTGTAACGTCGGGCAAATATTGCGGGAGAACACTAATTTCAATAAAGAAAAAGCTGCTTGTCAGACTCTCCTCTATTCTTCATCTCCAAAACCATCAACAACCCAACAATCCCCCCGCTTCACTCCCCCAGCAACCCACCAACATCTTCCAAATAAACAAAACAAATATCAGAACCCTTTCGATACCGTAGAAGAGCCTGAAAAAACTGTTTCTCTTCCTGAAGACGGTACTTGAAGGTTAGTCTATATCTGCTGCGATTTTATTAGTTCTGAGGAAGGGCCTTCTTCATCAGGACTAAAATTTCGCGATGCTAACTAAAATGTCGATGATCTTTGCAATTGCTCTTTAGTGATAAAAGTAACAGCAACCAACATATGCTGACCGTAGTTTATGCAATGCATGACGAAGGTTTTTGTTTAAAAACAACAAATGGAGCGTGTTCACACCATGGTTTTTCTACTACCATGCCAAAACCACTGTTCAAATAATATTGGTGCTTTTGCCGTTATTAATAAAAGCAACATACAGCTGAGACCCATTACATACCATTAGTGATGCATGAGAAGTTGTCAGCAAGTAGAATATTAGGCTGTCGGGGAAGAGTGCAGAGAAATCCTGCATCAGAATTAACGTCTCTCGATAAAAGGAGCCCACGGGGTCGGTTAAACATCCCTTGCGACAGTCGGAGTAACGAACCTGAAATTCTCTCTAATCGGTACTCAAATAAAGATCGCAATCCAATGAATCTCTCTACCATTTCTGAGAGTCAAACTCTAGCCGTGAGGTGAAATCAGTATTATGGCTACCATCCAAACCCAATTCATTTCTAATACAGTTCTAGAAATCCACTAGTTGGGTCAAACAGGTTAGAAGATGGTCATATGTAAAAGGCACTTTAAGCGCACGTATCACACAATGCATGAAGAATTAGGAACGCCACTGTTCCTTCCCAGATCGTCAAAGTGCATAATGTAAAGGATTGCGGAACCTTTTCTGCGCGGAAATCCCATTATCGCACAGTATAAAAGGAATGAATTAAGGAGAATAGCATTAAGGCGGTGAATAAATCCCTGACTAGGTTTCCCAAAAGAATTCATTCCATATTACCCACATTTCATTTTTTGCGCCATTCCGCCGAAGAGAGAAGAAATACGCGCCACATTTATTCTCGAAGAGATCTGCACAATGCAAAATGCATCCCGGAAAAGATTCCGTAACACTTTTTCGGCCCTTAAAATAAGGTGCAATGATTGCCCAGGTCTAACGCAAAAATGAAAACCGCCCATCGCTGCGAGGTATAACTGAATACATACCCTTGCGAGTTTCAAGTCATTTCAACGAGACGGTTAATGTTTAGCTTTTTACGATAAAAAAAGAAATTGTTACGTTTCGCTTACTCGTAGGTTATATTTAGTTTACCGTCACTCTTCCACGGATCAATCACCGCTTCATTTTTTTAAATTTCCTTTGTTTATTAAATAACCGTTTTATCTGGTCATTATCATCGGTCAACAATCCTAGGATTGGTTTGACGCCCTCCAGCTCACACTCCTTCTATCGGCCAACTTCTTCATATTGACGTAATTCTTCTCTTTCGCAACCTTCACCACTTGATCCACATATCTCATACGTGGCCTGCCTTTTCCATTCTTCCCGTTCACTCTGCCTTCGACGACTGTCTTCATTGGGCCATCGCATCTCAAGATATGGCCGCTTAGGTTTTTAAGTTTTATCTGGTAAAATTAAAAAAATATGAAATTTCCTTCACATCTATTAATATAATCATGTTTTCTCAGCCACACTGCTTCCTTTGTCTCCTATTGTGAACGAGGTGGGATGAAGATCGGTCATAAGGAGACCCATTAAATGAGGAGCTCTAAGAGAGAAGGCTTCGACTAAAGTTAAAAACAGGCGACATTTGAAGAGGATCAGGTTGAACAGTTCATCTTTGACGTAGTTTGATGAAAAGTGACTCAGCAGTGAGGACATCTGGGGGAACATTGCGCCAAGGAATCATTTCCGTAAAGAAAACTTTGGCTGATAATATGGAAATGATGGGAATATCTCAGAATAAAGACGCGAAGAAAAGTCCGCGAAAAGTCTAAAATGGAGAGGAGCGTTGAATGGATTAGACTCTTGGCCTTCGAGGAAAGAGGATAAACGCAAATTGGAGCCTTTTGAGGCGTTGCCCTGGAGGAGAATGGGAAAAAGGTTAGCTGTCGCTGAGAAAGACGAACTAAGAATGCTGTTAAACTTAGTAGAAGAGGAGACGAAATAAAGTTGGCTTCTCCCTTTTCTTTCTCGTAGTTTTTTTATCCTGAGGCAACAAAAGAGGATGGAGGATGTATTGAAAGGAAAAAAGATGTAGAAGAGAGTGCAAATAGGAAAGCGGGAAATGGGAAAGAGATGGAAGAGAAGTTCTGGATGGTATAATGGCTGGCAGAAATACCAAATCTTCCGGATAAAAACTAATACATACTAAGAAAACTTTTGACACTATTAATGGTTTCACAACACAAGCGCTTTCACTGCACCAGTTTACTATATTCAGTATTGCTGTGCGAATCATTACACATGGAGTCAGTAGAATTTCCCAAGTGAAAAGAGTTTTCTGACAAAATAAAAATCTTCTTACATTCGAAAATAAAAGCGAGCATATGGGAAAATACTTCATCAGATCTGGATCATATTTCTTTATGAAAGTGATGCAAGAACGATGACAGGAACAGAGAAATGAAATTTAGAAGCATTTAAAATGTGGTGCTAAATGAAGACTTGAGAAGACAAAATTGATCACAGTGTGACAAGCGAAGAAGTCCTCAGAAGATATGAGAGAAAATAGAAGTCTCTTGAAAACTTTTTAAACAAAGAAGGGGCAACTGTAGCAGACTATATCTTGAGACATGATGGCCTGACGAAGACAATCGTCGAGAGTGAAGTGGTTGGAAATAATGCGAAAGAAAAGGATCGCATGAAGTACAAGAAATATTTACGCTGCGTCAAACCAATCTTAGGATTGTTGACTTATTAATGATGAATCAGTTTTCATACTGCGACACACAACAATTCTTCTCATATTCTATAGAAAGACTTACGCAGAGGTGCAAACCAACTTGAACTAGTTTGAAGATTAGGTTAGGGTATGCGAACGCTATATTACAGATGACCCACAACAGTGTGGAAGTGGAGGAACATTATCCTGTAGATGTGGACAAAACAGCTTAAATAATTTTAAAAAACGGCAGCGGGAGCGTGACACCATGCTACCTTGGCTCAAGTCACTGTTGTCCTAATTTACAACTCCATCAAAACCATTTATATTACGTTAAACTGAGTTGATGAACTCGCTGGAAAACCACATGCTTCACAGAGAGAGAAAGTACCTCTTCGCTCTTCCACACTAAAAGCATGATTTTCGCGTTCAAAAGAACACCAGAGCCAGATCCTCTTCTTTCAAATCAATATTGGCTCCGAGGGATAATTGAAAAACCGTGATGAATTCAAGCTCTTTTTATTTTAATAATCTTCAGCAGACTCCTTTGCGCCCAAATTAATGCCTTTCGTGTTCATGACAGCGAACTCATTTCCATCACGGACAAAAGTGAAGGCTTATTCCTGAATATATGGTAATTCTAGGTTCCCACAGCTCAAAGGACCCTTTTGTATTCATGCATTCGTGAACTCGAGGCTTAAATGGCTCAAAGGGAACGAACTGCAACCGTTGGACAAAGAATAAAAGCTACATGATTACCCTAGGGTTTATCGAAGAGATAAAAGATTAGATATCTGATCCTCGGAGCTTTTTGCGAGAATCTCTGAGGGCCAGATTTACCTGCTGAGGAAAGTATATGGGTCACAACTAAGACTGGGAGTATGCAAGACGTAAATCAAATATTCATACTTTAAATACTGCGTAGCAAAGAACGTAGACTACGTGAAATTAAATATTATGCCTTTGATTCATGTAAGAAATCGAGGAAATATCAATCAATAGATGTGTAAAACTCTACGAGGCAAGACGCAATGCTCATCATTTCTCTATTTTGGAATTTCAATGCAATGGTAATCGTGTTTTTTTTTCTTTAAATACTATGAATTAGGAAACAGCATGGTAAGCTTTCTTCTTTGGCCATTTAGTATTGGTAAACTCTAAGGGATAAGTTATAACAGTGGTTATCGAGTGGATCCCTGTAATCTTAAGCGGACATACTCTGCATTTACATACTAACCGGTGAGCCGCCGTTTGGGCGTATGGCAGGAGTTCATGGCTATCCAAAATGGCATTCTATTGAAAGAAAGAAAAAATGTTTTTTAAGAAGTGACAAAGAAACGTAATTTTTTGAAAGTATTAAATTCTGTTTACCTGGTGGTCGTATGATAAACGAAGGGAAAATGAGAAAATAAAGTCTTCATTCTTGTGTCTTAATACATTACATCCCACATTCCTTAAAGTGGTTCCTCATCAACTAACTCAGTTAAACCTTCATAAGCAGTCGCATCAGTTGACCCACCCTGCTGATGAAATATGTGGGAAGAAATAATTCCTCAGCCTCAGCCACGAACTCGTGAGAATTGAATTTCTCAAGTGCCTTTCATCATGCGAAATATCTTCTAATCTCTAGGATTTCCCGACTAAGCTCTTCCAACAGCCGAAGCACACCGCATAGTAAATGTTTCACCACAATGGGAAATCAAGTTTATGCTAAATACACCAAAAATAGCATAAATAAACTAAATTAGGTCTTTATCTTACTGCTTACTGCTTAATCTTACTGCTGCATCAAATTCTGATATTAACAATTTCATCCTCTTCCACTTTACTTTCCTCTTCGCGCTGATATTGCTTCCTGAATAAATTTGCTCCATATATTCCTTCCACCTCTTCATTTTCAATTAAAACACGTTTATTCATTCCTCGTTTGACATTACAATTGACCTCACCATTTGGTAGACAACTTCAATTTTTTCAATCTTCTCACAATTCCTTCATCCACACTTCTCTTGTCCCTTCGTGCTACATAACATAGCCCCTTATTATCTCGCAGAATAGTCGCTCATCTTCACCTTTCGCATTACTTTTACTTCTGTCTTGAATTTGGTCTAAGAATAAATATACGTTTTCCGGCATCACTTGGTGGATCCGCATCCGCGGGAGTATGCAAAATAAGTTTGCATCATCCTCACTACAATTCCTTAACGCCGACCGCGTTACTTTTTAGATACGAGAGAAGATACGAGGTATCTGCTCATACAGTCATTTTCAAGGTACAATGCCATTAAATTCATATGGAGGATTTCGGAGAACTGGTGTCTTGAAGATACAGTTATTCCTGGTGTACTACCATGTTTGACCATTTATTTATACAACTTCTCCTGCGATGCAGTGGGCATCTTCAGGTCAGTAAAGTCATTACACTTCAAGTATAAACGTATCGATAAATTAGCCTATTTTAATAGCTTATTTAATTGATTCTCTATAGATAATTCTCATTAATAAGAGCCTCCATAAATTCGTGACAACAAGGATACAAGGATTAGGGACGCTTTGCTACGTGTCACGCTCATTTGCCTTAATTTACATATAATATAATGATAAGCATACATTTTCCGATATCATTCCTTTATCTGTCACCACGTATGGTCAGATCAAATTATTTGAGCTCCACAAAAACATGAAAACTGCTCGCCAGTTATTACAGACACTTATGGTGGGAGAGTTTCCCGGACATACAGCAAAATGACACGAGCTTTCACAGAGCTATCCATTTCGTAAACGGTCATGCGTGCACCAAAAATCATATTCATCAATGAAGAGGACAATCAAAGGCCTTTCTACCGAGATCGATACCAAAACGCGTCACATTTCACCCAAAAGCGTATTTTTAAACCATTAAAAAAATGTTAAACTTTTAAAAAATTACACCGCACTATTTTGAGAGAGAAAAATTACTCATTTAGCCCAGATGTCGCGCCAGTGAATCATTAAAATTCTCTCTCATGTGGGATGCATCTCATTTGGGGCTTCGCAGCAACAACACGGATAAAAAAATCAAAAGTTACTTCCCACATGTTGTGAGGGTAAGAAAAACACGTTATCCCTAAAAAGCATCCCTAGTCAAGCCGGACACCGTCAACTTCCACATATTTTAGTTAAGAGTTTTGGTAATACTGATACCAAGTTTCCTGAAATTATATCTATAAGTATATGGTTCATTCTGAAATTAAGTGGAAATATGAGCCCTTAACTTTTTTTTACTTTATTTAATTATTGATTTTATTTAATAAACTTTTAAGTAATAGTAAAATAGGAAAATCAACTAATAAAGTGTCCTAATAAACCGAATTTAACACATTTAAAGGAAATATAATTTGATTAAGCATCTAAATGTCACCTCCATGGGTGTCCCACGCCGCGTTTTTACTTAAATAACTGTGAGTAAAATTTTTTGTACTCAGTAAATTATTTTATTCAACCATCGCATAATTAACAAGTACCATTGCCTTAAACTCTGGGCTAAAAATAGAAAATTTGAGTTCTATTTGAGATAATTATAAAGATTGAAAGTTGTCCCTAACGTTTACATCACCTCCATGGGAAAATAGAAAACGTTCTATGAAACTCCATCAGGAAGCAGCACAAGTTTAAATGTTTAACTATAAGAAAGCCTTAGCAATCATTTAGCTTGTAGTATGTGTTTTTCTAAACAGTAAGTACATTTGGCCTATTTATTTCTGCTTTTAGGTGTAAAAACATCGAGTTCTTTTATTGCCTGTCACCTCCATGTCGTCCATAATTTTTAAAAATGATTACTTATTTAAGAATTTTTTAAGTTTTATGGCTTGTTGTCATTAGGAAATTTCCTAAAATCAATGCACACGGCTACACGAGTTTTATGTGACGTTTAATTGAGGTAAACTCTTGATTTTTTCACCTCCATTAATGTCACCTCCGTGGGACCCATTGGACAATGGAGGTGATCAGGGAAACATGGAGTTGACCGAATGTAATTCGTAATTATTTCATTAAATAATTGTGATGCATAGTTGATTATTTATCAATTTAAGGCTAATTTTATACTATATAACAGATTTTTTCTCATTTTAACTTGAAATATAAGGATCTAGCTTATTTCAGGCTTGTTTTCAATGCCTCAATGGCAGCCTTCCCCTAGAAACTTTCCTTTCTATAACTTTATTGTTTATTTAATTACTTGTTCGTCTTACATATTTTAGTAAATTTTATCGGTATGTACCCCTTTTAATTTCAGCTAGATTCTTTTTTCAAATGAGATTGTCACCTCCGTGGAAATTTGTGTCACCTCCGTGTTTTGAGATGCGTAAATTTCATTTTATATAGCTTTTAACGCGTTCTTGACGTGTGTTAAAATGTTAGATCACTTAAGTACATTAAGTACAACACCATTACATACAAAAATACATAAAATTTAATAACTGAAAAAATAAAATTTTTCGTTCGTAAATTTCCACTTAATTTCAGAATGACCTATGTTCTTTATGGATGAAATTATCAGACAGTGTTATTCCGCAGTCTGACATTTCAATCGTTCCGCTCGCCCCGTAAAATCACCGTTTGGATCTTTTCCTTGCTCTCGAGATCATCATAATGAATCCACTTATGAAATCCAAATAGAGTACTTTGCTTATTTTATATGGATTTATATTTATTTATTGGTAAAATCAAGCTTAACTTCCCAGAGCACTACTAAAAAGAAAATAGAGCAATGTGCGCTGTTGCCCAGTCAGATGGGAGGCTCCCTGAAGGCGCGCGATGGTTAACTACAGCAGAGTCCTCTGGATTACCAATAATAAACATAGTTTACGAAGGTCGTTCAATAAGTCCTAAGAAAAACAAATTATTTTGGGTAGATTATTTTTATTTTTCAACATAGCTTCCTTTTATGTCTATACATTATTCCCAACGTTTCTCCAACTTTTTTAATCCATCAAAAAAAATAGAATTTCGGAAGGTCCTCAAAATATGAATCTGTTTGGGCGATGTTCGTTCGGCGTGAATCGTTTTCCACCTAGCCATTTTCTCAAGTTTGGAAATAAAAAGAAGTCACTGGGGGCCAAGTCGGGGGAATAACGCGGATGTTGTATTAAACTGCATTTTAATTCCACGATTTTCGCCATCTAAACTGCGAAGGTGTGCACTCGTGCATTAACTTGATGGAAAAGAATTTTTTTCTTTGTCAAATGAGGACGTTTTTTTCTTGATTACTTCACTCAATCGATACAATATCAACACATAACACTCAATTTTTTTTGCCCTTTTTCCAAGTAATTTATTCAGATAATTTCACGTGCATCCCAAAAAGCCATTGCCATCACCTTACCGGCCGATTTCACCGTCTTCGCCTTCTTCGGAGCCGAATCACCTTTACAAACCCACAGTTTCGACTGTTCCTTTGTCTCTTGTGTGTATTAATGTATCCATGTTTCGTCCACAGCTGTGTATCGATGCAGAAAATTGTCAGGGCTGCGATGGAAAAGCACAAAACCAGCCTCCGAGTTGATCACACGATTGCGTTTATTCCACATTGAGAAGAAACCCGGCACCCATCTTGCCGAGATTTTTTTCATACCCCATTTTTCGTACAAAATTCAAAAACTCAACTATTTCGCGCACATTGATTCGTCGATCACTCAAAATCATATTGTGGATTTTTTCAATTGTTTCGGAGGAAGTCACTTCCATTGGACGTCCCGAACTACGGTTATCATTTGTGGATGTGCCTAAACCTTTGTGTGTGTCAAACCTTTTAAATAGAAGTGTTTCATCACCGCACGAAACTCACTTTTTTCCATTTTTCTAAATAAACAAAAGTTTTTTGCTATGATTGCATAAAACATTTGTTGCTAGAGAAACCACGAGATGGATATAGCTGAAAATTTTACAGCAGTCTAACGAGAGATGACCCTTACTAAAAGCAAGCCTTTTGCGATTATATCATCGCTAAAGATTGGATTTTCTAAGGACTTATTGAACGACCCTCGTATTCTTGGCAATTCAGAGGACTCTGGCCTACAGCAAGCATTTACTGTAGTAAAAACCAGTTAGCCTTCTGCTGTGCATGAGTCATTAGAACTCAACAATAGTTATAAAAATGGCCGTTCTTAAGGATGCAAGTTAGTGTCATTTTAAGATCTGTATAGGAACATACCGCCACTATGCCTCCTCGTACCTGATTTTGGGAGAGGGAGTTGAAGGTAATTTTTAAAGCTGCCCCATGGGAAAAGTTGATGGGAATGGTGAAAAAATATCCCTGACATTATTTTGCACTGTACAAATTTTCTCGGGTGTCCTGCCTTTGGTGCGAGCGGTTAGGGAGCTTATAACATGGCAAACTCTAGCAGCTTTTCTTGGTTATCTCCAGGCCGAAAGGGCTGTCTAGCGTGGCTCGTTTTCCAAAATGAGTATGGATAAGAGTTAAAAACATCCAATTCCCTCAAGTTTTTAAGTTCTTTAATATGTGCTTAGTTTTCAAAGAGGAAGAAACCGGAAAAACGAAATGTATTTCCGACTTCCGCAAGCCGAAAAAGGGCATGCTTTTAAAATTTGTCAAAACAAAATTTTAAACTAAATAATCCACTTTAAACTCTGTATAGTCAAAAACGAATATGCTTTCCATATTACACCCGAATAAAACTGAAGTGGCATATCTTGTTTTACCTTAAATGGGAGTCAAATTTGACATGCTTCCCGGAACTGCGACAAAATACTTTACGGGTTGTTGACTGATGATGATGATAGCGAACTGGTGAAAAGGAAAACGTTACCCACTGAGCTGTATACCCGTATAAATATTTCATACTGAAAAAATACTAGATTAGTGTCTCAACTACAGTAGGACTTCTACTGCTTATGCCCTCAAACCTCTACTTCGAGTCAAATTGGTGGGTAGATTCACCGTGAAACCTTAGTATTACTTCTTAGCCTTTTATACTCGCAATAAAGATTTTATTACATAAGCTGTAAAAGTGAGACTGTACTTGAAATTCTGGGCCATATTCAGAATCTAAACTCAGTTCTTAGTGTCATGCTGAGAAGAAAACTTCGCAGGAAGAATCGGAATTCCAATTTTATCGTTGTAGAGATTTTAGGAGGGAAGCGAGACTGTTGTTGAGATTCTGAATATGGCCCGGAAGCTCGATTTATTACCTTTCTCCCTTATCCACATTTTCGCAACCACCTCAACATGTGACAATAGAAACCATATTCCTAATAAGATTCGCCAGTCTCAGGTAATGTCATTTAACACCGAAATTTGCAAGCACGACAATTCTAAAACGCACATATTTAATGGGGTATAAACTCGCATATGAGGGTAAAATTCAGATGATGACTTTTTTTCTGATGAAACAAGATAATTTCGCCGAGTGACAGTCGATGGCTAAAGCTAAATACGGGGCTACGTGCGCAGTTTTCTGGTAACCTTGCGTGGAAAAATATTCGGAATTAACTGAAAAGAAAATTTCTTGTTCCATTCACGCTCGAAATAAGCCAAAGACATCATATCCTTCGCCGTCAATCTACATATAAGGCATGCACATACATGTATTTTCCACATGAGCCAACTAAGGATACCTATTAGTGAATAGACCCGGCGTACCTATTTTATAATCGGGTTGGTGTATCCATGGGGATTTTTCTCAACAGCTCCACTCCTCCACCCCATGAAATGAAAGTGAATTCTCCCATCTACCAATGTTACTCTGGAATATCCTCACCGACAATTCCACACATCATTGGCTACGTGAAGAGAATCCAACGACATTACTAGCACGCGAGAGATAGCAGTTCAATCCCGTTCAACTAACGGTTTCATTCCTTCTGATTCGTGAAATCGAGCATTCCCAAATGGATTCCGACACTGAGTTTCACGCTTCAATCAAGAAGGCTCCATACTGTAATGTACTCAGGGGAAATAAATTCAGGCACAAATGAATATCGTTCGCGATTGTTTTTTTTTTTTTATTTGTCCGAACGCGGATCCCTCATATCGTTTTCCCCAACGATTCACCTCAGCCACACTCACGCTCAGTTGAAATATATAATTCGAGCTGAACTTCCTCGATCTGTTCGTAATGTGATCCCATCGGAGTTGATTATTCCATTGTAAGCCACTGGGTCTGTCCGAAAATAAAATCGTTTTGAGGGAGGCTTACAGGATTACCGTATCACGCATTGAAGGGTATGAAAAGAATTCAGCTCAAATGGTAACGGCAACATTTTCCAACTACACTCGGAAATATGCGTCTGAGTGATTCTTTTACAGTGTGGTGGGGATTTTTTTAGGAAAGGCGGGAGGACGGAGGGAAACCTGGCGTCTGAACTAGCCTACAATTAATCGTCAAAAAATCCACGGTTTAACCCCTCCCTCATCCCACTTTCCTCCCCGGACACTACCGCGACACCTCCAAAAGCCTACCACAACGCTCGACCGCAGCTTTCAGCACACTCCAACCTGAAGCTACCCCAACACTTTATCGTCGCTATCGTTTCGACTGGGTTGACTTAAGATCTATAGTTTTCATGCATGGACTTTAATACGCTGCTTGGTCTAGAGTCAAAATCAAAATAGTTTATAGCTGCTTTTAACGCCAGAAAATCATAGGCATACGCTCAACGTACTATGGAAAGATATATTAAATAAAATGGGCGTAAATCGTAATATAATGAATGAATGCTGACGTAGACATTTTTCAAATTAATAAGGGCATAATTAACTTTCATATTACATTGTAAAGCATTTGAAATGTGGTGCTACAGAAGAATTATGAAGATTAAATGGATCGACCGAGTAAGTAACGAGGAACTCCTAAGAAGAGTGGGAGAAAAGAGAAGTCTTCTGAATACCCTAAGAAGAAGACGGTACAACCTAATCGGTCATATCACGAGACATGATGGCCTGATGAAGGCAATCGTTGAAGGACAAGTGAACGGGAAGAATGGCAAAGGAAGACCTGCTATATATGGAACAAGTGATGAAGGATGTGAAAGAGACGAAATACGTAAATATTAAGAGATTGGCCGATAGAAGAACTCAGTGGAAAGCTGCGTCAAACCAATTCGAGGACTGATGACTAATGATGATGATGACTACATTGTAAAACATGCTAAGTAATTTTTATTTTTGAAAGACTTAGTTACATGCTTTCCCTTCATGAAATATATTTTTACATTTTTAAAACTTTTCTCTTTTCTTTACTTCCCTAAAATTATTAGAATTAAATGTGTAAATAACCAAAGCTCGGTCCCGCAGGTACAGGCCCGGCTTAAGGCACAGGCGACCCGGGTGGATTCCAGGGGAGCCGTGGGAAGTGAAACAGCTTTTTAATTCGGAGATGGACAACTTTCATCATGTCCAAAAAGCTAATTTACTAGATTTTCGCTGCCTAATATTTACTACCCGTTTACCTAGTGAATATCTGTTACAACAGAGGTTGACAAAGGGGGAGGGGGGAGGAATACTCTCTCATCCGGATAAACATTTTGTCTCAAAGAGGCCCTACCCAGGGACTTACCATTTTCACAGAAATATAAATGTTGAGTTTATTGGATGAAATTGAAATCCCAGCAGTTATTATATAACAAAATATCCCATATGTAATATAATTCAAATAATGATAAGTGAGGTGAAAAAACCAATATAACATGCGACGTCAACGTAATATTCTGTCCGTTAATAAAACAAAAATCACAATTAATTAATATTTTTTAAACTTTCAATGCATAAATTACCTTCTTCTGGTCTTTACTCTCTATTTAGGCTCCCCTAAACCATTTACACTAAACTCATTGTCGGAAGCTATTATATATGTTCAATATCTTCAGTGATTAGGTAACATCAAAAAGAAATAATTCATAGGTAGTTTTATCTGGCTCCATACAATTTAACACTATTTCGGTCTTCGATTCATCGATTTAACATTCATAAACTAAAGTCTTTAGATCCATTTCAGTGACCTACATTTCAGCATCCCCGCAATTCAATGTGAAATAGAATCCAAGGCATAATGAAGATAACTAATTACATTTAGACATAATTTATAAATGAATAGGAATAGTGTGTACTCGTTAGAATCTTATTGAATGCGCATCGAAAACGCGTCGCCGTATCGACCTAACAGTCCTCTCGTCGGCCGTAAAATAAAAAATAAATTAATATTTCACGAGAATCGGAAATTATATGCTCGAATGAAACCGATGGCTCGATTCGTGGATAATTACATTCACGTCCGAGGCTGAACGAACTGCAGCCCTATGATGCGCTCAATCCTCAATGAGCACCAAACACTCCGTATGCCAACCTCATTGGCACTTTTTCCCTGGAAAGATTTTGCAAAGCGTTGCAGACGAGCAATTTGAGCGCCTGGTCTCTAATGCAAGTAGTTTTCTTAAGAACAAACTCCAAAATATATCTATTCCCTACAATTAATTTGGATTGCCAAGCCGGGAGAGTAATATTCTAACTTCCAAGAATTTCCACATAATCTATGAGTAACATCAACCTATATATCAACCCAAAAGCAAGCATCTGGTTATTCATTATTTTCCATCCCCAGTAATAATTTCCAGTCGTAAAATTCCTGGAGGTTACGCGAAGGAATTAATTCGCTATGACCTACAGATGCCCATACGAGTAAAAATCTGTAGAGTTGATTTTTTATATTGAATATTTTATTCCTAAGTTTCTTGCACATGCTCACGAATATTACGAACGAACGTGCATCCAACCACGCCTGTACTTCAGTCTGGAACCGTATCGTTCTCACAAATTGGATCCTAAGAACCTGAGGTAATGAAATGCATTAGATGGAATGAATAGAATACTTTTGTGTGGATACGATTAAAGAAAACTGTATATAATAAATAGGAGAATACTCCTTTTGCACATTTATATCACCTACTAGCTTTATTCAGTCATTATCAGTGATGAGAGGATAATCCCTCCATACTGACACTGGGTACTTTTGGTGATCATAATACAGTATCAGTGTTCAACTTTTAATGGGGAGTTCATTGCAGAGTATTTCAAATACACAGTCTTAGCTACGATAGACTCGCCATATATTTGTCTATGGCTTTCGTAAATGTTCAAAAATCTATAAACAGGCAATAAAAAACTATTCCCCACTTTGTCAGTGCCTTTTCGTATCCACTGTCTCTTCCATTCCTTGGAAATTCGATCAAGAGAACCTTCACGCAAACTGCCTTTCTTGGGAATTTTATAATGTGACCTTGGTTATTTATCTTTCTAAGGACAAGATTAAAAGTGAGATACGCCTTAATTTGCCCAAATGGAAATAATAATGAGATACACATTGAGATATTCGAGATGAAGAATATTTTTTGGAACACAACGACTACATTCGTGACGTAAAGTTGAGAATTGTATCACCTTGGAGATTCTCTCCCTAGAGATCAGAAATATTCATACTCGGAAGCATGAATTCGTTTATTTTCCTCAACGTGGCCCCCTTGCCACAAACGCTATGGATCACAATACTTTGAAAAGAAGAAAAAGAAGAAAATACGTACCACAAAATGTTCCGAGCAGAGACAAACGAGCAGAGACTATTGGATGTAGCAGCATCCATTGGGGAAAAGTAGAGGCACGCAAACAAACCGGTCCAAGAGCTGCAGCAGAAATGGAGATGCGACCAAGTATTGAGTTTATCTGGGGAGAATCGGGAGAGAAAGAAGTCAATATCCTTGGACGAAATAACATGATGCATACAGGATGTCTTAAAGAATAATTCTGAATGGATATAAATCACGTAAAGTCTTAAAATATTGAGAGATGCCTTCAGAAAGGAAGGTATTTAGCGTATTCAATCGAAATCGAGAATTCCGATATTTTATTCCAAATCAATGATATAGATTTAAATTCTTAAATTATTTGATGAAATATACAATAGGCAAACGTAAGCGGTGCCTTTTAAAGTTCCTAATAGGAGTTATTTGATTTGAGATGTGGGGCATTTGATAGACAGTAACTTCCACAGTGAGAGAGAAGAGCTGTTAGATTTCATATGCATGGTTTTCATCTTGATTCACAGATCTTAGTCACTTGGTAACCTGGGGTATCTTGGTGAATTTCATAATACTCCAACAACCTTGCCATGATTACAACTTTTGATACACGATGGAGCATCGAAAAATATTTCTTTTCCCGTCTTTGGCAGTGTATTTACCAAATCTAACTCATTATAAAATCTCTCATACCATAGGATAGTTTGGAAAACGTTTTTCGTAAAGATCGAATACAAATTTACTGAATACATTGGGACTAGTTTAACAATCAGACAAAACTTTATTCCAGTTTAAAAACTATGGGCCTATGTAGAACTCATTACGGTCTTTATTGCCAAAGGCTTAGAAAACACGTGAAATGAAAAAGCGGATTTCGCTGAAATGCGAGGGAGCCATAATAAATAACTACTTCAACTGAAAGTAAGCATATATTAATTATGCGTCGCAAGAGTTGAGTAATTAATTATTCGAATTGAATAATACCACACAGTAAGTATAATACTTACTCTATATGATACTCTCTAGTGTCCCTAATACTATATAGTACATAATACTTACTCTATAAAAATTGTCAATTGAGACACATCGTGGTAACTTTCATAATCTCTGAAAAAATGCCATACATCCTACTCTGCATATTTCAGAGTAGTCATGATATTAACACTCAGAAAAATTCAAAGAAAATTCCTCAGGGTCCAATTTTTAATATACTCTGAATTTTATTTACGTAAGAATGCAAACCTGAAATTATATTAATGCTATAACATTTTACAGTAGCAAACTTCTATATCATTCGTCCAATTTCCTGTAATAGATTGCTTGAGGATTCATCTCCCAAATACAAAAACGAATTGACAACATATATTCGACATTTAAACCAAGATATCAGAGGACCAACACAGAAAAACTCGCCAGTTCCAAGCAGTATCCGTAGCTGCATTATGACGATCAGCTGATCTTAAGAATGCAAGTTTCTCCACTATCACTGAAAAGAGATACTATTAAAGCGCCGAACCAAACGATCTTTTTGAAGTGTGGATTTTATAGTTCATTTCATCATTTTTTCGTTCTCGTTAGCGTAAAAAGATGACGGGTAGCAAAGCTTCATTGAATTTGATACAGCTTATAAATTAGATGTTCTATGTAAATACTAACAATGTAGTTGCCTGAGACCCTATAGTAGCATGTTTGTATGCCTATAGTGCATGCTTGGTGATCTCCCCCACTGCCACACACCCTCGCGGTGGCTTGCAGGGTATTGTAGGGTATGTATTAGCAATCTGCTCAAAGGGAGCAACTATTGCTCAAGCGCATTAAGAGGAGCAATATGTCCTAAATAACTGAGGTAATATGCCAAATATTCAATTAAATGTCTAAAATATCTTCTCAAATGTAAAAAAATGTCTTCTGTATTGTACATTTACCTTCATACAGTAATGCAAAATGAGCTTCAAAACTTCACTACTTATCGCAAATAATTATCTACCCGGTAAAATCCTTTAAACTTATATTTGACGCGGAAAAAATGAATTTTAAAGCCTCTATATCTATCCTTTCTCACGATCAAACCCACCACAGAACGATGTAGTATCCATCTGTTCAAACATTTTGGAAAGGCAGTCTGTACTAAAGTTCCAACGAAGTATTAACATTGTAATCTAACAGAATTTCCAATCTAATTTTTCTAGCAATTTTAGAACAGCAATATTTCTAATATAGCAGGAACGTTTGGCTGCCCCAATATCTAACCCCGAGACCTCCCGAACTTCATTTCGTCATCCGAAAAACTTTCCCGTTTTCCTAGGAGAGATATCGACCGAGGTCTCAGAACCTCAATATCCATACTAGAATCAATTTTCGGGGGGAGAAAACATTGGAATAGTTGATCGAATCGAGTATCCACCTCTCTCCAAAAACACGTCCCGCCTCCCAGGCCCAGTTTTCGCCAAGGAGTAAAAGGAGAGTCAATCGATGGTCAAGTAAGCCACTGGGGCATACGCTCTCTCCCCTTCTCTCTTGATCTCGATAGAGCGGGTGTAAGTTTAGGCCGGCCACACTCTGCTCACCGTAAGACCAAATTGAATCCTCTTAAGGGAGTCCGTTCGCAAGATGCTACTGCTCCCTGTGAAAGTAACGAAACTCATTTCAAGTTCATAGTGAATTACGCCCTAAAGAAAACACGACTGCCTCAGATGTAGATACATATATACACATGTTACACCTTCCTTTCCAGGAACAAGGGATCAAAAACCGTCATGAATATGGGTTATTTATGAGTATATGCTGGCAGCTAATCCTGTATCATATTCGTTTTCAAACATTGCAACGAATCTTTATTTTAACATTACCCTATTTTTCTAGCATAATATTATTAGCAAGTATTATAAGTAGCAAAGTAATAGTAAGTATGCCTATACGCTTATTACTTTGCTTCCCTTTTCGTCGTTTCACTAGTATGTTGTGCGAAAAATGACACCAGTTACTCCATCATTTCAATCCGCTTTTTCGACATACTGACGCTTTTAAACTTAACATTCCTTCTTCCAGTTTCCAATTATCCCACTCGTACTTGGGGTCAGCATTTCTTTACAGCCACAATAGCTAAAACTATAATATTTAACATAAACAGTTCATAATAAATTCAGATGTAGATACATATATACACATATTACACCTTCCTTTCCAGGAACAAGGGATCAAAAACCGTCATGAATATGGGTTATTTATGAGTATATGCTGGCAGCTAATCCTGTATCATATTTGTTTTCAAACATTGCAACGAATCTTTATTTTAACATTACCCTATTTTTCTAGCATAATATTATTAGCAAGTATTATAAGTAGCAAAGTAATAGTAAGTATGCCTATACGCTTATTACTTTGCTTCCCTTTTCGTCGTTTCACTAGTATGTTGTGCGAAAAATGACACCAGTTACTCCATCATTTCAATCCGCTTTTTCGACATACTGACGCTTTTAAACTTAACATTCCTTCTTCCAGTTTCCAATTATCCCACTCGTACTTGGGGCCAGCATTTCTTTACAGCCACAATAGCTACAACTATAATATTTAACATTAACAGTTCATAATAAATTAGAGTGAAAAAAAACATGCTAATTTTGATTCTTTTAAATGACGACGTTCACCAATACCGTTACAGTGATATCCATTTTTCATATGCAAATAGGCTATTGAAGAACACCTACGAAAACTCGTGCAAATATATAAGCATTATATGTAAACTTTATTTATAAATCGTGTACAGAAAATGCAGATTCGCTTTCCGTCGTTCCATATTACATCGCGGTTATGAAGAATCTAATATGAAAAGAAAGCGGTAACTCCCTGTACTCAGGTTATTTTTGATACACATTTGGATTGTACTTAATGAAGAAAATTCCATTTGTTAGGATGATTGTAATTTTTATGTCTAGATGTTGATTTTTAAGGATTTTTAAGGAATCGAACACGATATTGAGGGTAAATTAATGCCTACAACACAATTCATGATATATTTATTCGAAAAATGGTAATGAAAGCATCGTACGAAGAGAAAGGAAGATTGAAAGCGTGGAAGAATGGGTACGTGGATGGATGCACGTGCAATGGTGAACATTGAGAAAAGAGGAAAAATGCAGGGAAAAAAAGAATAGGGAGGAAAATGTTTGCCGTTTTCCATTACACGCGAGCGGGTCGGATGGGAGCGGAGATGAAGCATCATGGAATACTAGGGTGGATGCACCCACAGTAAAATTGTAGTGAATATTTTTAATGCCCACCCAGACCTTTTCTTGATGGGAAATATATTTTTATTAAAAGATCATTACTTCATCATGTCTTCACCTTCAAACCATAAAAGTTCCAAACTGCCATTTCAATAACAGCCGAAAAAAACCTAATGAGAGGTTTAAATAATGATTTTATTTACTAAATCAATCGCATTATCATAAAAAATGAAAATGTAAATATTTAGAATTCCATTCCCTAAATATGTTTGATCAACAGAATCCGATATACATATTAGATTTCGAGAAACGTAAATGCAAAGTACAAACAATGATTCCGCTTGAGCCGTTATCCTCTTCTCCTCGCGTCGATATTACCCCCGAAGGAAAAAAGAATGAAATGGTCGTCGGGAGGGCTTGGGGCCCTAGGGCCACTCACCCTACAAGTGCACGGCTCCCACGGTACCCCTTTGGGTTGCGTACGCCACTGCCTCTTCACTTCCGCACCTCCCTTCCCAACACCGGAAACCCCGGCTCCATATGCTCCTCGGTTGAAAGATATCGAGAATCATTCCCGTGCCTACCCCTCAGGGTATTCGTACCCTTAGGGGGACGACGCAGAGAGGATGAGACTTCGGTAGCAAGGCTAGAACCATCACAGAGGATTCTTCCACGGATCCCCATGGATACACATCAAATGGAAATCTAATGTGATGAGATTTTACGGTATAAAGACGGCAATGGCAAGCGTAAAAGAGTACCTACTAGAGCAGACAGCGATTTAGTCACTTTTGAGGCATCTTGGAAGTATATGGATTGAATAGCTGTGATGTTCGCAGGAAATTTGCGAAGTAAAAAAGGGAAGGTTAGTCACAGAATGGAAAATTCACTGGAATGTCGCTCATAATGCTAGAAAAGACTTGCCAAAAAACTACAATCAAAGAAGACACACATGGGAAATCCCAGGAGATCTACATCTACGGGATACCCTGCAAGCAACCGCGAGGGTGTGTGGTAGGGGGTGAAGATCACCAAGCATGCACTATAGACAAGCAAACAAGCTACTAAATGGAAACATGCTACATAATAGGGTCTCATGCAACTAAGGTGATTAGTATCTACATTGTAATAAAGTGATTGGTTTTTAATAAATGCATCATGCACTACAGACTAAAATAATTCCCCTACCTATCCCTTTGCTATGCTGCCTCTTGAGATAGAAGATACCGAATTGACTACACTTTAGTGAAGCAGAAATTCAGGAAGCAGATAGAGTACTGAAAAATGTCCTGAGGGCATATATTGACAGTGACCACAATTGAGTTGTGATGTAATGCATTATGGTATTCAAGAATCTAATGTAAAAGATGAAAATCAAATGCCAAGTCGAGACATTGAAGGAGGCTCAACATCAACTGGCATTTTATTAAGCAGTGAAAAGCAAGATAGGAGAGGAACACTTAACCGAGAAATCAGTTTAAGATTGGTGGTAAAGATAACACAAAAGGACTAAAGGAAAAGCAAAAAAAGTTCTGGGGAGAAGAAAGACTGCCGAGGAGGAGTAGTACCACAGTGGAATAACTAATTAAATAAGCCACACAGCTTTATATGAAATGGTGAGGAACCACTTCAAGGAACCGGATGTAAAATGTTAATGGAATTAGGGATAAGAACGGAGATTTTGATTATGCATAAGTATGGAACGAATATTTGTAGCAGACGTCAATGATGATATCGATCACGGAAAAAAATGGTAAGCGCTGAGGAAAACTTAATTATTTTAGGAGATTTTGAATTTGTCGTCGGGAAGGGTAAAGATGTAAGAATAACTTGATTATATGACTCGGAAAATCGGAAAGAAAGAAGGGAAAGACCTCACCACATATGAGAAGTTAGTGGTCACTAAGACATTATTTTTAAACTATAACCAAAGATGATACACAGAAACTCAGTGTGAACATAGTCGAAGAGTAAATTCGAAGTGGAAAAAGATTATATGCGAGGTTTCAATCTCGAGATTAAGATTCGACGCAGCAGTTAGAGACAGGCGGATAAATCAGACTTCTGGAATTGACGACATGCCTGCCGAGCTAATGGAAAATGCAGGAGGGGAAAAACTAAACCGGATGTATACAAATACATCAGTTACATGTTCTCCACAGGAGAGATACCCACGGAGAAGAATTTCATCCTTTCTATCCACGAAAATAAGAAGGCTGAGAACTGTGAAAATTTTAGGGGCATACGCCACCAGAGTACAGAGTGCTGATCTCGAGCTCAAGGCGTCCCCTTATCTTGACGCCATATTGGCATCAAAGTTTCGCGGGTTGCTGTATTTACAGGCGCTAAAATTACCAAGAGTAGGCTACCAGCCGGGACGCCAACCGTATTTCAGGCGCGGGCGTCACCTCACTGAAACAAAATGTTAACCAAATGATATATTACGCCTGGGACTTAAAAAACAAAGAAGGGAGGCTTCAAAGTGGCAAAGGAATGGTACGAAAAAGTCATTTTATGGTGGAAAGACCCACTCAGTAGTGGGTTGATTCACTGTAGTGCGTGCTGTCTTACTCGTATTTAGCAGTATTTCCTAATTTAACATGGTAATTCCGACGGGAAATAGGAACAGCGTTTACGGTTTTAGGGGTATTCAGAAGAATGCTTAACAAAAATCCATCGATAAATTTTTGCACAAAAATATTGTACGGCGTTACAGAAAAACGCGAGCAATTATACTTACGAGAAAATAGCCTTTCTTAAATATTTCATTGAATACATATTTTCAACGACAGTGCGTGCATATTTTTTTCACTTTTAAATTTTTTTTTCTTGGTCCTATCATCGGAATACAATATTACATGGCAGTTTCCCGTAGGAGCCTTGAAATCTAAAGTTAGTCTGGATAAAGTTTTGCGGTAGAGGTTCGGACCGGAAAACTTCACAGAGTGATCGCATTTGCTCCTCTCATTTTAAGGGGGAATGCTATTATATAAGGGAAAATCTTCTTCCAAGATCTTGTCCTTCGTTGAATCTAGCAAAGGTGAGGCATGTATTTAGTAACTTTCCTTTTGAGGTATTGGTTCTTCATCATATAAATATCCAGTTAAAAGCATTTTCAAACACCCGACTTGGAACAGCACGCAGGAAGAACACTACTACTGGTCACACACTACTCTGGACATAGGCTACAAGACATATGCCTCGAAGATATTGACAAGGATCACCCACAGAAGAGGAGAACAAAAAACAGAGGAGTTCTTGGATGAGGACCGATTTGGATTCATAAAAAGAAAGGTTAAAAGTAAAGCGGTTTGGTGCTCAGTCTTCTTGTTGTAGATAAGACAACGGAGAAAAACAGAAAGACTTTTGTAGTTTACCAACGTGGATTGGAATTAAATGCTGAGAATACTTAATAAAATTGGAGCGGCATGCAACGAAAGCACAGGCTCCCGAGTAATTCAATTTCTACATCGAGAAAACATAAATTAAGTCATAAAAGGATTCGGGAGATAATATTAACGGAGAAAAAAATTAGAGCACTGCGCTACGTCGATAACTACGAAGAATACCACCATAATGGAATCAACCGAAGGCTAATTGTCGGATTCTGCTTTTTTCAATTTCTTTTCAATCATTGTTTCGATCACGGGACGGCTAAAATCCCAACACAATATATTCGCTCCGTTTTCCTCTAAAATAAACGTCTATTTTCCTAGTAATATGGAACTTATACCGTTCAGTGACGTCAGAATATGTTTCAGGTCACGTGACTTTAGTCCATTTCCGAGACCATTTTAATAGCTTTTAATAATCTTTGTGACTGGCATGGAAAAGTTTTGTTTTTTCTTTTGAATTTGTGAGAAAATTTTGCATCAAGTACTTCATCAATACAAGAGAAACAAAATTCATGCATAATCCCCATTTTCGATTACCTACGACTGAATTTCGCGCCCATATCATTCCAACTGATGATTTTTTTCGTGTATCCTCGTTCTATTACCGAAAGTCTTTTCTCTCTCTCTCTCTCCCCATCAAAGACACGGTGATACTCGTACACTGCGGCTGAGCACGATGTAAACACGTATTAAGCGCCCGTCATCGACCGCTCTCCGGCCGTGCGGAATGAAGCAATCTCGCCGATCCGCGGCCGCTAGCTCCTGGCCAAGGCTGCCAACTTGCGCTCTGTACACAGCGCAGCTTTGGGAAGCGCGCATCTAAGCGCAGACAAGTGCATCGTCGGGCGCGACACGCGTACACCGCCTCTCAGTGCACGGGTCTCATAATCACGGCGGGAGACTTGCGTCGAGGGCAAACCAGGTCGACGGGCCACCCTCATTCGGGGCAATGGATTGGACCAATATTTGGCCGCTAGAAATGGCTGCTACGCGATCGCGTCGGATCCATCGCGGAATATTACGGAGCGCGGTCGTCTTTTTTTTCACTCCGGCATCAGTATCGTGAACGCTCCTCGCTGGAGTGAATCCAATACAGCGGCGTTTAAGGCCGTGTCAAAGGTTAAATGACAGTTTTATATGCAAGTGTGCGTCGCATTTATGACATGTATATTCTCGCTGCGTCAATAACGCACCGACTATACCGCATCCACAACCTTCACAGATATACTCCGACTTATCAAACAATCCCCAAAGCAAAACGGTCAATAGGACAGGGTGGTCAATAGCTGACATCAGTACCAAGGGGCACAAGTTCTCTGTCCTACCATCGAAGCTGTTATATTCATTGTAACATTCGACCAAGAACCTGGTACAGGCGCAGCATGAAAAAAACATGTTTGGATGCGATGGACTGTATTTAAGCCTTAAAGAGACAGATGCATGGTAATAATTATATTTTCTTTCAATTCTCGAATATTATTTCAACACTTCCCTTTACATGTAATTAGTGAATGCCGTTAGAAATGAGTTAAAGATAGGTAGCTGAAAAACTACTGACCAAAAATCAATCAGCCACCGCTATAACAGTTTTCTTCTTTCGCCGTATTTTTCAGTCTTCTTTCTCTTCTTTTTCACAAAGATAAACTATTTCAAAGCAACTTACGTCTGGACAAGATATGAGTTTACTAGGGATGTGAAAGTAGCACTTTTTGACCTCTAGTCGAGTATCGAGTCGAGTTGTAAAGTACTCGCGAGTATCGAGTCGAGTCGAGTCGAGTTTGTACATTATTGTACATGAGTGAAGAGACCCAGTTCTTACTTAAGTCATCGCAATTAAAGTTAGCCAGCAATCTGACTATCAAATGGCAGGTTATAATGCATAGTTATAAACAGTCAAATTAATATGGCACGTAGCGCAGGCCAAAAGACATAATGGAAATTTTCCGGTAGCTCTCGAAATAAGAAAATTACCTTCATTCCTAGGATTACTCAAAAATGTGTAAATTAGCTTGCAGTACGGTACCTAGAGTGTACTTAGGCATAATATGAGGCCTATATGAGTGACATGCCCTATTAACTTTAAAGTAAGCCAGGAAGCAAAATATTTTTTCTTAAGGAATACATAAGCCTATATTAGAAGAGCATTCCTTGTATTTCGCATTCCTATGTATTTCTTTTCAGAGCTAAACGCTTTCTCAGTGATGTCGTGTATGCCGGGGTTAGTCCAACAGTACAGTGAATTTCATACAATATGCCTTATTTGTGCAGTAAATATTTGATAAGCTCGCGCCTCAAATTTATGATTGGCCGTTAATTACATAGTTAGTTTTTTAACATATACTTTTCTTCCTCTTCCAATTAATGGCACCATCTCTTCAAAATCGGTGATTTCTGCCTAAACATGATAGAACTTAGAATCATAAAAAGGACCTAGCTCAATCACCCCCATTTGCACGATGCATGAACACCAAATATCAGCACGGGTTATTTCCAATATCCATTAATGCAAGTTAATAATGTTTGAACAATGAATTTTCATTCACGGATGAATGTGAGCAGGTACGTGAATTTTGTATAGAGTCTTGTGGATTAAGTTTTCGATTTCTAAGGAAATATATTAGAACAAAAATTTATTATAGATAATTATGTATCTTAAGATATGACTAGGAACTTGAAATTAATGATGTGATTAATAATCCTAAATAAGAAATAAAAAAATGGAATAGTAAAAATTATAAGTTTTATACGATACATATATCATCCGTAATGCCCTTATAATAGGATGCCTACCATCCGTTACAAAATTTCCTTCACCCGTGAGTTTGAAGACCAATATCTCCAAGATAGCTAAAGCGACTCTAAAATAAAGTACATCAAATTAAAGCTTGTTTATTTCTACGTTTACTGGTAGTATTAAAATATTTTTAAAAATTTTTTTACTGAAGTACGTGTTTAAGAACGGATTTTTAGCGAATTTTTTTTGATACCGGATGGATCCATCGAATTCGGGCATCATAAGAACAACACAGATCGAGATATCAAACTTCCTTTTCACATATTGTAGCTAAGGGCTTTGTTAATAGTTATACGAAGTTTCGTCCTATTACGTTCATCAATATTTTTGTTATTGATGAATTTTTCAGACTGCGTTATTTTCCGTCCCGCACGCTTTCCGTTCCGGAAATCACCGTTTGGACCTTTCTCTTGCTCTCGAGTCATTAATATGAATCCACTTATGAAATCTCAATAATCTCAGTACTTGGTAGTCGCCAGGTGTTTTTAGTCCAATTGGATCTTTCGCCCGTACAAGCATATCCCGGATTTTTGCTGGTGGTTTGTTGATGGTCTTGATGTCATACCTCTTTAGTGCTGATTCGTCTGTCAAACCACCAAGCAAAATAGCAGCTATATGGAAATGTTTAATTTTTTCTCCAATGCCCCGCAACCGTTCGATTAATTCTAACGTTGACCTTATTTATTCTTGCATTGTTTGACCTTTTTCAAGCTTGGTTTGATGAATTTTTCGTAGTAAATACAATTTGTTGCTTAAATTGGCCCTTTCATGCACTTTCTGTAGTTCCAGTCACATTTCTATGGAACTTTTGCACTTGCAAATATACACTATTTGGCCACTAAGAGATATAGTGCTTTGTGCTTTTTCGTCCATTACTTTCCATCCTGAATCGGGATTTTCTGGTTTCTCTTCATTCACTGCTTTCCACGTACCTTCTCTTAAAAGAACCATCTTCGTCTTGAACTTCCATGGTTGATAATTCTTATCGTTTAACTTCTGTATGCATTTCCTTTCGCCATGAGCTTCCGACGACAATTTCAAAAAACAAAACGTCCAGGCTCTGCTACTTCTCGTTTCTTCTAAATTCTACTTATGCCACTGCGTTTTTCTCTCTATGCATAGATTGGGCCCATAACCTGATGGAATAGCGCATTTAAAAGAAGAAAACGCAGCACAGCTTCAAAGCCTCTTTACTTGGATTAACACGGAAGGCAACAACAACCACAATATCAACACAACTATTTATAAATAACAGCTGTTACTAATATATCTCCAACAAGATTAAGATAAATGAAAAAGATAAATATGTGGTTTATTTCCCTCACCTCATTCTTATAGTTTAATGTTTCTTTTGATCTGAAAATAATTATACAAATATAAATATTACCTAAAAGTCAATCGTGTTGCACGAGTTAGAATTACTATATTTTTCTTTCAAATTTTATTATTTTATTTTTTAATCCATCAATGATTAAATATATTTGAGCGATGGGGAACTGCTTGCGAAAATTCATTTCCCCTCGTCTACCCATGAATAGAATCTAGTTATACGCCTACCATTCACTGCAAGGCTCAATCCTCGACAACATGATTAAAAATACCATTACTGGCATGCAGTTCAAGGGATGGAGAGAGAGAAAGAGAGAGAGAAAGAGAGACAGAGAGAGAAAGAGAGAGATGCAAGCAATAAAGCAGCGTTAAGTGGAAAGCGCACACGACAACTTGGTGGTGCGCGCGGTGCTTCACGCTCTAATGCTACCGGCGTGACGCCTAATTTACGTGGGCAATAAGTTCGCACCGCACAAAACTCGGAAGCGTGACAATGGAATACTTTTAACGTCTGTGAAACAGAGGTGCGACGCAGGCGCCACTACGGACGTGCGCGAAACTTTAAAGCTTGACCTGGTGTAAGCCGGAGCAAAGTGACTTTTGAAAGCGCGCGGTTCGCAACAGCGATACACTATTTTCCGCAGGCAAGAGTTGCAAATGATCGGTGAGGGAAATTTTTAACCTCTCTGACTCCCGAGGAAACGGGGCCGGCGAAGGGAAATTTGGCCCTCCAAGGGACGCTTTCGTTTTCCAGAAATTTCAAATTCGCATCAGCGCCAGCGTCGCTGTGTCTCGAGAGAAATTTCTCTCAGAATTTAAAAAAAATGGTCTGAGGTCGCGAGAGGATACCCTAAGAGAACTGCACGAAATGCCTTGAAGTTCTGCACTTCGATTCAGGAGAACGGAAGTGAACTGTGCGGGATACAACTAGAATCATTAAGACATGCGTAGTTACAGTAGTAATTAGTTATTCCGGGGAGGCGATCTTCAGCTGAAGTCATTGGCACTATTTTGGAAACCTGTTTGGTCGTCGATAATCAGGAATTTTCCCAGGGAAGGGAGGAAAGGAGGATTGAAACGCCGAGTCGGAATTAGGATACTACTCTAATCGAAAGAAGCCTCGGTTTGGTGTCCCATCCGAGAAACATAGTACTGAACTCCGAGTGTACTCCACATAGCACCCAAAATGGGAGCCGTAGAACAATGAAAAATCCCCAATACAGCCGGGATTCAAACCCGGGTCTTTTGAATGAAAATACAGTACTCTGGTCACCACGTTAAACAGATATGCAGAGTTATATTTAGTAACTAAAAGTTCTCCTTGGCTTAAAGAGGTTCCACTCCGCGATACAAAATCTCGTGACATAGCTATGTAATCTCTATATATAAAAATGAATGTATGTGTGTGTGTGTGTGTGTGTGTGTGTTTTTTTTTTATTATTATTATTATTATTATTATTATTATTATTATTTATTGATCGGTAAAATCAAATACGTTTTACAAAGTGATTAAGTTTTCACATTTTGATCAAAGGTTTTTTTTTTAAAGCGGTCTGGCCAGGGATAGTATGCGCCCAGGGGGTTGGGACCCCTGCTTGCAATCTTCTCTCCCTGGCTCCTCCATAATAAGCACGTTGTTGATTGAAGAAGAAAGAGACCACTCCGCGACGATCATCATTGCCTGATCCTTTGTCTTTGGGTTTCCGACCATGGGCACGTAATGTCCTTCACCATGTCCGTTAGCCTTAGCATTATGAAAAAGGTGCAGTACGGTTGATGTACACAGTCCTGGGTGAGATATTAAAATAACAATGAGCCTTGATTTCAACAGGATAAAGTGTGGAAATGGAGGGTAAAAGTCCATAGCAATGGTATTGGATAAAATAGGACGATTAGGGTGGTTTAAGGAGAGACAGGAATAAATGAAGTAAATGAGTGAATGAATAAATAAATAAATAAATAAATAAATAAATAGGTCAGGTTGAGACGTTTTAAAATACCGCAACATAAATGAAGGCATTGATTTATCAAAGGGGCCCGTAGTTTGTCGGCGTAAATATTTGGGGGTGTATTTTATCTTAAGTACTGTTATGGTGAACATATGACATTTTTATAGCCCCAAAAAGCATAAAAGGAGTCAAGCGATCCTTTAAATTGATTGTATTTCATTTCACGGTGCAGTCTCTTTTTTAAAACTTTTAAGAAAGTCTCCCAATAGTCTACATAATTGATTTTGCCTTTAAAATACAATGTGATTCTCCTGTATATTACACTTTTTGCAAGTGTAATTATGTAGTTAGCAAGCTTATTCCCCTGATTGTCCCTTTTATCAAAGGGAAAACCTCCATAGAGTTGATATAAAAACACATTATTTCCTCCGGTTAAAACCTTTAACGGACTTCGGAGGTTTTTCCATATGTCTTTCACCTTGCAACAAGTGAAAACAAGGTGCCATGCATCCGCTTCAGTACCTGGGCACCATGGACAATCTTCACTTTCAAGTGTACCAACTGCTCGTAGAAAACGTGCATCAGCCCATCTCCCGAGCACCAGACGCCATGAGATGTCTGCATCCATCCCGAAAGTAGGCCACGCTCTAATAGTCAGCCAGTTTATCTCTTCGTCGCCATATCGCCCTTCCAATGGCCATTGATGTCCATTGCGAAGGTATCTGATTTCCTTGTACACCGAAGCCTTTGGCAGCGGAAGTTTGGTTTCGGTTAGTTTCCTCTTACTCCAAAAGTAGAACTGTGCGATGGGCAAAGGTGGTGGCCATCCAGTGGGGTAGGGGCGACAAACCTCACCACTTGGTGTATCCTCTGGCGTTGGACTCAGAATCGACCAAATCTTCATCAAATTATCATAGAAGAGTCCACAATTTTCACACATGTGATAAGGCGTACTATAGAAGAAAAGGCCGAAGGATTGCCCCATACCTCGGTACCTGGATAACCTATGTGCCGCCATGATTTTCCACGGATCTGATGGAGAATCCTTCATTAGCCTCTGTATGAAGATCATTCTGAATGCCAGCACTTTATCTTCAATATCTATCAGGCCAATTCCCCCCTCAGATAAAGGGGCAGATAAAATAGCACTCTTGACCCAGTGCCTCCTATTCAGCCAGATGAAATCGACTATTTTGGATTGAAGCCGTCGGAGGAATTGCAGTGTCGGTGAGTGACATTGTAGGATGTGCCATAACCTTGGTGCAATGAACTTATTAATGGCAAGAGCTCTTCCTCTTAAAGACAAAGGTGCTGCTCTTGGCTTCCACATCTGTAAGGCACTTTCTAATTTTTGATTTAACTCGTCACTAATGAGTCTGTCTCCTTCTTGAGGGTTGTTGGACATCCACACCCCCAGGAATCTCATCCCTTGAGAATTCCAGTTTAAGGTCACAGGTTGTTCGATTTTATTTCTCCAAGCACCTACCCAGAGGCCTTTACTTTTAACAGTGTTCAGTTCTGCTCCCGAGACTTCTGCGTATTTTTGAAAGGTTGGGATGACCAAGTCAAAATCCTCTTCATTTGTGATGAAAATGTTTACGTCATCGGCGTAAGCGGCCAATACAATTCTCCTTTCATAAGCCCCAGGCAGTGCTAGTCCGGTGAGTGTGTTCAAAGTAAGTCTGATGAAAGGCTCGATAGAGATGGCATACAACATTCCAGACAAAGGACAACCTTGGCGAATCCCTTTTTGAAAGAAAAACGGGGCCGTAAGTGTATTCTGTACTCGCACCATACACGAGGCATTATTGTACATGGTTTTTATACATCCTATGAAGTCATTTCCAAGGGACATTTTTTCCATTACATGGAAAAGGTATCGATGATTTACCATATCGAATGCTTTGGCTTGATCCAGCGACAAAATAGCTAGCGGCTTGTTGGAGTCATTACACCACCACATTATATCCCTGATTAGCGATATGGTGTCAAAAATGGATCTTCCAGGCACACAGTAGCTCTGTTCAGGAGAGATTATCGAATTAACAACTGCTGACAGTCTAGATGCTAGTGCTTTGGCTATAATTTTGTAATCCACATTAGTCAGTGATAGTGGTCTCCAGTTTTTAAGTTCTAGAGGATCTCCTGATTTTTTCATTAAAGAAATGACGGATGTGGCAGTGCTCCTTGGTAGGTGCCCTTTTACAAAGGATTCCTTGACCATCAACGTAAACAACGGAGCTAATTCAGTCCAAAAGACTAGATAAAATTCTACCGTGAGGCCATCAAAACCAGGTGCCTTTCGTTTATTTAGACTCTTCAGAGCTTCAGTAAAATCTTCCTCGTGAAAACCTTCATTCAAGGAGTCCTTGTCACTTTCACTTAGGGCTGATAAGGTGTCCAGTATTTCGCTAGAGAAAGGGATTGTTTGATCTCTGCATTCGTGTTGGTCAGCAAAATATTTGCGAGTTACATGACATAACTCTCCAAGCTCTGAAATGTTACGGCCATTCATCCTTAACTCCATGAGGGGTTTTGGTCTGCACCATGTGGCCCATCTTGCCAGATGATTAGCTGAAGGAGCATCATTTTCAATTAGGGAGTTCCATCCCATTGTGGCCATTATCTTTTCCCCCTGGAGTTGGTATCTGTTTCTTGCAGCAGAAGGATATTCATTCCTACGTGATTTTTGATAAAGGACGACATAGTCTCTTATGGCTCTTTTTATTTGCTCCCATTCTGAGCAGATGTTCAGACTCGACATAGATTCTACAGTCAGATATTTTAATACTATTTTCATGTTTTCTACGAAACTTTCGTTTGATAAAAGAAAGTTAGGAAAACGCCAATATGGAGGTGTGATTGGCCTTCCGCTAAGCTTAATGCACATGGTGACTGCTTTATGGTCTGAGAATGAGTCAATCAGATTTACACTGTAGATATTTCTTATTGAATGGCATGAAGAATATATCCTGTCTAATCTTGAGGAAGACCTTGGAGAAAAGAACGTATGGCCTGAGCTGTCAGTTCTCATCTCTGTCCAGACATCAGCTAATCTGGTGTGGTCAATAAGTTGCCTTAATTCAGCTGCAAAACGTACGTTTCTTTCAACCCTGCCGGATCTATCTACACTTGGATTAATGGTTGTGTTGAAATCGCCAGCTAAGATTAAAGTCATATTAGCTGGTGACTGTTGCAGAGAGAGAGCAGTTAAGTGATTTTTAACCGCATCTGTGACATCCAGCGCTGTTTCTGTGTCAATTGGTCCATAAAAACATATTATACGAAGGGGTTCATTATTGAAGGAAAACACCACTTCTTGGGCATGCCCCGGAAAAATTATACTGTCTGATGTTACAAAATCAATCAGTGAAGCCTTCACGGCAACAGCCGTCCCCGTGCAAGGAGTTCGAGGTGGATTTAAAAATACTTTGTATCCTGGTAGTCCAAGACATGGCAATGAATCCACATTTGTTTCTTGCATTAAGGCTATGTCTGGCTTACGCTCATTCATGAAGGCGATCATTTGAGCCCATTTTCCTTGGCTTCTTATTGACCGTACATTCAAGGTAAGAATGGATATTCTTGACATATTCTTGAGTTTAGCGTATATTTCAATAGATAATATTATCGATATGTATATATAAAATTGGATATTTATGTACGAGGTGGCGGTTCTGAAGATCAGCAATATTGGTTTAAGGCAAGATCACACGTTAACATTTGAGAGGTGGTTGATTATGCGAGCAATTCGCATTTTAAGTCTCTCTGTGACGTGTGGCCTAATTCTTTCTAATGTTTCGCATAATTCATCAAAATCTCTAGTTACGCATTTCGCAAGCATTAGTTGCGTGTTTACATTACGATTGTGCGTGTCTTCTAAAAACGTAATCACGCTTTCAGCCGTCAAGGGGCCTGCACTTGTGTCAGTTGACATGACAACATTAATGCGTTCTTTATCCGCATGGTCTAGTCGGTGCGTACTAGATTTTCCACCTCTTTCATCCTTAGACATCTTCTTTTTCACTGACAAATCCTCAGTTGAAGGCCGGCGCTTAGGTTTTCGAGTGTTTATGCTAGCGTCGTCAGTTAGGATGTCGGTGTCCGAGTCACACAGTGAGTCCAGCGAGAGTTGCGTGCTGGAAACACTTCTTGATAATTCAGTGACGAGGGGTAGGAATGTAGGGGCGGGAGGGGAAGGTTCAGGGTTGACGGCAGCAGGCTGCGAGCAAGCAGTATTAGATAAAGGGGCAGAAGAAAGTGGAGGGGGGGTCGAAACACAGTCCGATGGACTGGGATCGACTTCAGTCATTTGAGGCTCCACGTGACTTGAGGTTGAGTCATCAGCATGGGCGGATAGTGAAGAGGGCTCTTCGCCCTCCTCGGGAGCTCTTTCCGCTCCTGGTTGATCGCTAGATTCAGTTTCTGCCGAAGCGTCGAGGGGTAAAGCTTGAGGTGTTAATTCATTCACGTCCTTACTTGGCCCAGAGGTAGTGTTATTCTCAGCGGCGTTAGAAACAACATCGACGGGACTTTCATCAACAGTATTTTTAAATTGAACCTCTTTACTTTGTATTTGCGGGCAAAATCTTGCTACATGCCCTTCCTCCTTGCACTTGTAGCATTTAGGTTCTTCGAAGGTCAGATAAATTCTATGAAATGAACCATTAATGTCCAAAAGGACTGAGTCTGGTAGTACAGTGTTCTGTCTTTTCAAGACTGGTACCGCTCTTCTGAATGAGAGGATGTGATCATATCCATCTCTCTTCGCTCCTATTTTGTATTGCTTCATTTCACCGCAAACAGTTACCGCTTGCTGAGCGATGTCAATTAGTTCCGCATCTGGTACTTCTGGTGGAACATTCGAAATTACTAGTTTTTCCACCCTGGCCACCATTGTTCGTGCCTCAATAAAGCGATCTTGTAGTGTAATTCCACCGAACTCGTCAATGAATTTGTTTAATTCTTCTTCATTTTTAAAGTATATAGCGACTCGATCCTGTGAGATTTTTGACGCATGAGTAATACTTGCTCCACCGCCAATTAAATCGCCAACTGCATATACATAATCATGTAAATTGCTGTTAGCGATACACTGAAAAAAGATTCCTGTCTTTTTCGAGGGAGTATTGGTCAGCGGTGTGATTTTCCGTGGCGGCAGCGTATAACTCGATTGCGAACGCCTGGAATGGTTGGATGAAAGCAGAGGATTTGGGTCGGCAGGATAATTGGAAGTCGTTGGCATGTTGGCATTGCTGTTGGCAACAGAAGAATAACTAGTTGCACGACGTGGAGCGCGTTCTGCGCTTGGACGGTCATTAGTTGAATCACGAGACTGTTGAACGGCAGGCGTCAATTGTAGATTGCCTGCTACTCTCTTTAGGATAGTTGGTGTTTCGGTTGAGTCGAAAGCAAATTCACTGGAATCCGCTCTATTCAAACGTTCGAAAGATAACGTACGAGATATTTGAGTATTACGGAGTCCCGCATTTTCACGGGAAGGAGGGGAGGGGGTTGGAGGGCGGAGGGGAGGGGAGAGTCCCCCCGCACCCGCCCTCAAGGCCATCGCCGGTGACTCGGCGACGGCCTGGGGTGGGAGGAGTCACTCAGGGGAGGAGGGGGGGGGCACGTGCGTGCAATCAAGTGAAACAGTATTCAACTATTCGAGAAAATAAGGAATAATAGCAAAAATAAGAGGTTAAATAATAGTAAAAATAGGGTTAAGGAATAGGAAGGTAGGTGTCACAAAGTAACAATATGGAGAGATCTCACCGCTGGAATCGGCGAAGAAAACCTCCCAAGAAACCACACAGACCAGCAACGGCGAGGAGCTCAGCAAAGGACGTCCGCTCTCGACGAAGTCTCAAGTGTGTGTGTGTATGTGTGTATGTCCTTTATGCATTACTAGACCATTCATCGGATCGCCATGAAACTTTGGGAAGTTGTTGAGTACATTCCCGAAAAGAGGACTACGAAATCGATATTTCAATATCGATACTTTATCGATATAATATCGCTAAAGTATCGATAAATTGATACATTATTGATACAAAATTGAGTTGAAATTATTTAGTTTTTAAAAAGGAATGTATCGTTGCAATATCGATACTGTATCGAATGTATATAATGTGTTTGTCCTTTATGCATTACTACACCATTCATCGGATCGCCATGAAACTTTGGAAAGTTATTGAGTACGCTCCACGAAGGTTTCTACAAAATCGATAATTCAATGTCGATACTGTATCGATATAATATCGATAAATATGGATACATCGATACATTGTTGATACAAAATTGAGGTGAAATTGTTTAGGTGTTTTTTATCAAAGTTCTATAAAGTATCATTACAATATCGATACTGTATCGATACAATATTGATAACTTCATGCATTACCACAACATTCATCCAATTTCCATGAAGCGTTGGTTAGTTGTTTTGTTCACTCCATGAAGGTTTGTACAATATCGAGAATAGAATATCGACACTGGAGACGGGATGTGCATCCCATTGAACTTGCAATTCATTGAAACAGTCACGTGCAACATATTCAAATCATCCGGCATGGGACAAATATTTCAGAAATGACAACTTATTGCTTGGGATGAATGCACAATGGTGCACAAAGCATCGCTCGAGGCTCTGGATCGATCATTGCAAGATTTCCGTTGAATCCTGAGACCATTTGAGGACGCATTAATATTGCTTGCACGGCATTTCAGGCAAACATTACCTGTAATTCCTCAATTGACACTAGCGGATGAAATAAATGCTTGCCTGAAATATTCTACTTTGTGATGACATGTAAAGGCGTTAAAATTATATACAAATATGCGTGTCCAGCTGCAAAACAATCGATCAGCTGAGATATATTGTATACCCATAAGAATTGTGAAATTAAACATACTATAAACGTGCGCTTTCCATTTAACCAGATTGAGCCACAGCAACGCGTGGCCGGGTCAGCTTGTTTAATGAATAAATACCAATCCAGAAAAACACCTATATGGAAAAGCATCGATAAGGTGATAAGGCATACACAATAATTGTATGAGTATGCTATTGTATAGCGCGTTGTAGTTGCATTCTATTCTTTACAAGCTCTTTTAACTCATTTTGACTTCGGAACATGACTGACGTGTTGCTGCCACGTTTAATTTATTAAGTGAGAATACATGCTCAATCCCGCTAATGCGTGTTCTAAAATAGGTTAAATATTCTTTTACTTAGTTTTTAACTATTCCCTTGCAAATACAACTCTTTGTTTTGAATGTTATTAATGTTGATATCTTTGAAAACTGTTTGGCAACAATGACGCTGCTACCATTTGGAAGCATAGGTATTAATTACACCATATGAAAAAGCAATGAAATATTTAAATTACATAAAATATATAATTAGGACCTTGGTAAGGCGCATTCCTTAATTAAGTTAGTAAAAAGGCTTGTGAGCACGTTCCGTCACAAGTACCGTTGTCAATGATAACAACATACTGTAGTGCCACTTACATTTAACTATGGTTTTTCTGCTTTTTTTCGAGCAAAAATTTATTAATATTAATTAAACAATTGTGTTAATGCAAGCACTTTTTTACAATGCTAAATTCTAAATAGAATTGCGCATATTATATTGGTTTTTCGTCAAAACGACATTTCTCTTCACATTATTAATCTGCAAATTTTACTGCAAGAGCCATGCTCTGCCGTATAACCACGTATAAAATAGCTGATTTTCAACGTCTTTTTTCTTCAAATATATGATGGAAAGGCCTCATTATTTTATTGCCAATCGATAGAAGGGCCAAAAAATTGTGTGTCCTGAAATGTTCACAGAAATGACATCTACTTCATAATTCCGTGGAGTCTCCTTAAGGATCACGAGGTAGTCATGGGAACTTGGAGGTAAGGTGCTTAACACTACCTTTGATTGATATCCTTGAGATACTCCATCTCGTTTGCGTCTCAAATAAGGTAATTATGGGGCGCTTGGTCCATGATCCACATTTATAAAAGTAACGTTACCGACGTTACCTATAAGTAAGATGATCCCGGTTCAATTGATATGGCCACGTTTGTAGATATGTAGCTGATACTGTAAAATGCTACGACAAATAAACGGCCGACGCGCCACATGGAAGAACTCTATGTACCTCTATACCTATCATCAGTCTATGCTAATAATTATGCCACCTCTTGCGATACATGGAACCACTTACCCGAAGATATTAAAAAATGTAAAAATGCCAATAGATTTCGAAATAAATATTTAAAATGTTGTTTCATTTGCATCAATGAATGTGCTACTTTGTGTAACACCTAAAATATATGTTTATAGTTAAAGTGTTGTTTTGCAGTTTTGCTTATTATATTCCAATAGTATTGTGATATAATGATCGATTTAATATTGTTATTCTTCGGTGATATTAATTTGCTATCATCTTGTTATGGAATTAATTTCTTGACTCTGGATAAGTATTAATTATGTACAATCATTTGTGTTCCTAAGGGACGAAATCGTCCCGGAATAATACAATATTCCATCTAAGTAAAAGAAACTTTTTTGAAGATGAAGATAAGAGCCGAAGAACAAGGGATGAAAACATAAAATTAAGCCTGCTATGGTCAGAGTGTGGATACACCTGTCATAGCTCTTTAAAAAAACAATAAGGTGGAGAACGTTTCCGTAGCTGAATAGGGTAAAGTAAGCAGCAGGATATCAGGAGATCCGGGATCGAATCAATCTCCCAGTGTGACGCTTTTGACTGTCGAGATATTCTATTTTGCACTACACTCTCGGCAAATTCACAACATAATGTATGCGCAAGATATTGAAGGGTTGAGGCTAGATTGTGATTTTATTTTTCGTTTCACTCAGACACACGTATTCACAGTTCTTCGTCAGAGTATGGCATTGTTTTTCAAATTGAAAAAAAGCACTGCTAATCAATCAAATTCTACCATCAATCACTGTCCAAAAATTTCGACACCCCTAATCACCCTATGGTCAAGGTTAATAGATATCGAACATCTTCCCCTTCGAAATAGGTCTTCGCAACAAAAATAACAACCGCCATCTATAAAAGTGGTCAATTTGCTGTTATCTCCAAAGCAGTTGTGTTGGTGATTCACTTTAAACCAGGAATTAGGCCAAAAAACACCTTGCAATTGTCGATTGTTTGCTGCTCCAAATAGCTCTCGTGCGCTGAAGAGTGAAACCAGATTCTTTATTTCTCCCTAGGAGCCATTTAGTAGGAAATTGGTTAAATTCTGACGGTGCCAAATGTAAAAAAAAGGATTATTCGCGTATACATGAAGCAAGTGGAAAGGTTCTTTGTTCCTTTTTCCAGTACATTCTGATTTTTATGGATATTTCTTGTGATTCTATGTGATTTCTAGTTTAAAAACATACAGTTTTTGTCATAAATCACCGGAATGGATGGTTCAGCATACCGACTTGTGAGACATATAGGTATGGAAAATCCGTAGGGGCATTCATTGCTTCATTCAAGGAAATCATGGTTATGACTTCGTGGTGTTTTTCATGTTTCAGGAAGGTTTCATTTTGATATTTCAATTCATATGCGGAAGAAAAACATGAACAAGGACTCCGGGTACACACTCAGCGGCACGTGGAAACATGTGCTGGGAAAAATCGAGGTGGTGAGAAGAAAAAAGAAGCAGCAAAACGCCTGCCAATCAGGAGGCTCCCTCGACATGCCCTCCATCATCGACCAATCACGAGTCACCTGACCCGTGAGGACATGTATATAAGGAGGACAATTTCAGGATGGCACTCATCTCGCCCTGAAGATGACTCTCGAGTCGATGATCAAAACGTCGGCAGAAATGAACGCCCTTACCCGGTGGACAACCCGAGAAGTGGATGACATCTGGGTCTATTCCTTGGTCCATTTCAAGTGTGCCTCAACTTTGTTCAGGAGTAGCAATTAGAGAGAAGTGACCAACAAATAAGTTCATCTATGAACAATTAGGAATAATAGGGATTTGTTTTAAGTAGGAATTCTTCAGGTATCAAGGACTAGTGGAGATAAACACGGCATCAGCATTAGCCAGCTCCTAACAAAAGGTGTTACTGAGTACACGGTATAACGTCCCATCTGACGGGCGAAGTACTGCACTTAAAGAACTCACCATGCAGCACTCAAATGGGGACCAAATATACCAATGAAAATTTTCTGGTACTGCCAGGATTCAAAACTGGGCCCTATGAATAGGAAATCAATAATATTACTACCACACCAGTCATATTCCATATTTTTGTCGGGTGTTTAACAAAGAGAGTACTTGCAAAAGCACTTAGCGTAACATTTTCCCATTTATAATTGTCACATCATGTGGAGCAAGTATTATCGTTATCTAGGGATTTCTCCCAGTGCCATGGAACCATAATGTCGGATTCACGGCGATCAATTTACAAATTTTACCGCCTCATACTCGATTAGGACACGATAATCAAAACAACTGATTTAATGACACGGGCTTTCTAGGGACTTTTAAAATATTACGGGTTTTAACGACGGCTTTACTATGAATATATCATCCTTTTCGTAGATAAGCTTTTTAGTGGTACATTTTAAGCTTGTATTATACGTCTGGCCTTTATTAGGTTTAATTTTACATCAGCCAATAACAGACGTAATATTGCATGAAATTACCACAAATTTGACGCAAGGGCTATGGTAGGATACAATGCAAGTTTATTTCAAACGGGATATTGTCCATAATTTACATCTGCAGCAGTTTATCATTCTATGAACAATTTTGAAGCCTCATTCTTTGTTCATTCTTAGAATTGCGCCCCATTAATGCCAGTTGCCTCATTTTCCAATATTTTGCGGAATTAACTAGAACAAATCATTGTTTTTTTAGTAACATTTCCATTGGCCGTTATGTCCATTATGGTGCAGAAGCAAGTTTCCAGGTCAGGCTACAAAAACTGTTATCACTGGAAAATTATTCAATGAATGAATGTTTAAATTGAAATGCCTTTAGCAACGTTTACCTTCCACAACTAAAGATCATAAATAAAAATCGAAGATGAGTTATAAGTTATAGAATAAAATGCAAAACGATTGCTTTACTTCCCACGGGCCTACAGGAAAAGAATTCCATTACTCTGCTCGACCCACATTCCCTTTTTCATGTATGAGTCACTATTCAGAGGAGCTTTCTTAGTCTTTTTTTATCGCGCCGTATCCAAGGACCGCGAGCACTTAAATTCAAGGCCGCGAGAGAGAAAAATCACTAACGCTAAGGTCCGCACACACCCCATCTCCAACAACGAAGGAAGGACGAGTTTATTCCTTCCCACATAACGCCCCAAGCTCTCATCGTCAGGATCAAGGGTAATGAGTCGACGCGTCGTAGCGCGTTGATTGAAAAGCTCTTGCCTCGCCCTCTTCATCCAAAACCCGTCATTACATGGAACCCGACGCCATTCAATATCAATACCACTTTGCTCCACCGTCGCTCGTCGACGGCGAAGACTTTCACCGACTTCGCGTCATTTTCCCGAGACTCTTGAGGAGTCGTGACGGAAGGGAAGGTCACGGGTGCAAAAAGGGCTGAGGAGGAAACGAGAGGGCGCGTCCTTGGTCCTTCTTAATCGCATCCCCCCCAACACTCCTTTGGTTTACCGGGGGCGGGGTCGGAGGAATCGACTTTAAATGATCGACGCCTCATTTACTCTCTTGTCTCGCGATGTTACATCCTTTCATCCACTGGCGACGAGGCGAGATGAGCGACGCCTCTCGGGCGATAATTCATTGCGGCGCCGCCGCCGCTTAAAATAAACCGCCCAGACGCGAGTGATATGAAGGGAAGAAGGTCTCTTTCTTGGTTTGTGACCTAAAACCACCCATGCAACACACTCACCCTTTCGGATATTCTCTTGGCATGACGCGGTTGGCGAACTGGCGTCTCCATGTCCTTCGGATGATAAGGGATCGCACTCTCGAATCCGAAAATATCACTTCAAGGCAGTTAATGCAAATTACGATTATTCTGTGCTTGTCGATGCCGTATTTCACTACACCAAAAAATACCCGTACTTTAAGGCGCTTCAGACCAGGAGGAGAGGTACGAGGATAGGAAAGGGTAAGGAGAGTGGAGAGAAACCCGGTGTTGGAATTAGCCTCCTCTCTTGCCCCCGAAAAGAATCCCTGTCACAGCTAAAGCAGCAGCTTATGTTCTTGCCTCCTCTACATCCATGTCTTCCCTGGCATCTCTAACGGAGCGTAAACAATGCTGCGCACAATGAGTTTCTCTGACAAAACAATACACTTTCCTATTGCGCACATAATCTCGGTACGGAAGAATTCCACGAATAGTTGTTCACACGCATGAATCATGTAAAGCTATGTGCTGTCTGTTGCTCTCATTCTCTGGCGCCTTCTACGGCAAGAACAAAGCTGCTTCAGCCTGCACAGTACAGAGCCCCGTCGCCAAAGAAAGGCGCCAAAGGGACCACGGGTTAACGTCCCATCCGACGGACGCAGTACTTCACTCGAATACTCTCCACAATCCACTAAAGTGCTCAAGGCTTACAAATGAAAATTATTTTTTTCCACTGTCGGATTCGAACCGGGGCCTTTTGAGCGAGAGGCCAGTGTGTACTCTATAATCACTACACCAAACCCAAATTACGATTAATTGTTCGCTCGCTTGAGGCATTAGAAATATAATTATAGCACAGTTACGTGTGCTAAGAAGATTAGTGATCGCGCTCCAAACGTGGAGAAAACCCTACGAAGAATAAAACCAGGACATGTCTATACAGAGTGTTAAGAGAGCAATTTTGTAAAAGTCTGAAGGTAGTGGCAATGTGTCAAAATGCTGCACCGCTCGGGAGCGATAAACACTATGAGAAAACGAAGCGCCCCTCGCTTGCTTACGTCGTGCTTAATGTATGCATATTACGATCGATTGCTTTTCTAACTATATTGATACATTTGGACGGAGCGATCTCACGATACTTTCTGTTACACACCTACTCATATCCGATGCCCAATTCCGTTCACTCTCTCCTAATTCGAATAAACACATTTTTCGCATCACACATATGAATGTTTCCGCCTTCTTCCTCGCTTCCCTATCAACCCTCGTCCAATATAATCGGTCCAACCACCCCCTCTTCTTACCCCCCAGTTTCCTACAACTACCTCGCCCTCCCAAACCCCAATTACTTTCTCGCTCACTTTCTTATAAGTCCTTAGCACTTCCCCAAACTCGCGTATCAAGGCTTTCTCAGAACCATAATATCTTGCAACGCCACGCTCTACAGCAAATATTATACTGAGCACTTGGCATTTTCAACTACGTTATTTCCAAACAGTCACCAGTCAAAGGTGGGGATTAGATGTGCCCGCGCTATTCCATTCCTCCGTTCATTTTTACCAGCCCTCCCTTCGCAAGGCAATGTTATGTAATAGGGCTTTTAAATGTCCCATTGTCCATTGTTTCCAAGCGGAATCTTTGAGCAGTAGCTTGAGTCGCCATCATGAAATCTTGGCCTTCCGATTCCCTGAATATCTCCCCTGACCCTGTTGAAGACAAAAGTAAGTCGGCAAGGCCGGCAAGTTGTATGGCAACCGACTTTCCATCATGAGTTCTGAAGAGACCGGTCGTGGGAGATCGAAGGGATCATACCTTGCTAACAAGTTCAATTTTAGTGAATGAAGTGAAAAATGTACTGCAATTAAGTGATTATGTTTTATTGAGATATACCGAGGAACTAGAAACATTTGTAGCATCTGTAACGGCGAAATTCGTACATACATTTCTAAGTTTCTGTTCTGTAGTGGGGTGTATACATTATTTTTGACGATGTTTTCTGTGGAGTATAGCATTTGCGAGCATAATTTCAGTACTATAGTCGTTTTTACCTTCTCCTCTATCTAATTCGAGTGCTTTGTGACGCAACAATTAAGACTTTTCGATCTCCAAGCGTAAAGCAGAAGCATGGGCTCGTGACGTGCTCTCAAACGTTGTCGTTTTTCTCAGAAAATTCCCTCAAACATTAGGAAGAAGGTTAAACCTGGGATTGTGATGCTGGTGATGGTGGTAGGAAGTAGATTTGGTGATATTTACCTTAAGTAAATTTAAAATCGTTAAATTTATCAACAAATTCATGTTTGGCATGCCGACATGCACATCGCTGGTATTAAAAGTGCAGCTTGTCCGGCCAAATCTACAAATAATGTAACGCGCACTGTATAATCAGTGAAAAATCCTAATCATTGGTGACCTCCGTGAGAAAAAGTATGTTGGAGAACAATTTACCATATTAATCAAATATAATTAACCATATTATGGTGTAAATGGTTGAGTGATTCGGTGGAATCATGAGCTATGATGTTCGAAATAAAATGATAGTCAGTTCCATAAATTCCAGTCGAAAGAAATTTTAAGAGCATTTCCCATACGATTGATACCAATATTAACAGAATTCTTTTTGGCAGAAGGTAATTTTCTGGGAAGAATTGCATTGTTAGAAAGTAGATGTGCTTAAGATAAATATATCTCTCAGCGTAGAATTTCTGAGCGCTAATTTAAAACGTAGGAGCAGCTTGGTGGGTGGGAGAATCATAAATAGATACAGATACTAATGCAGGCTAAAGAGAAGGATATACGTGAAGCATGGTTTTTTGCAATGGTTTAACATATGCATTACAGTATTAAAAATGATTTCAATGTCACGGGTAAAATTTCAGATTCAGGGGGATCTAAGTTTCAAATGAACTGTGGTATGTGTTATTTTTCAGTTTCAATTTCCTCAAATCAATTTTTCAATTCCAAAAAACTGAAGTTGTCAGCAATAAACTGAAGATGTCGGCATGCCAAACAATTTATAGTATGATATAATACGCGCTTTGATAGCGATTTCCTCTCCTGAATAAACTTGCCGTATGCTTTATTTTAGGATATTATGGCATTTACATAAATTACTGAGCTTCGCAACGTACTCGATGTTTGGCGTCTCTCACCGGCAGGATCCAATATAACGTCACCGATTTTGATGGCGTTACTACCAATAACTGCCACAGTCTCTATTTCCGTAACCCAGTTCTCAGTGCCCCAAACATGACTATAAATGAGTTTGAATGAATGTGCCTACAAGGTAGGCCGGCCGGTTCAGTTCCAGATTGGCAAGGAAATGAACTCTGGTTCAGATCCTGTCTTTGATTTGGGTATCGAGCTTCGTTTTGACAAATTTTAGGTAGGATGTGGTGGTATAACCTTAAAATTAAATTATGCTGATGCCTTTATATTGCTTCCGGAAATCTCCGTCACGTTGGTTGTTTTTTAAGACATTGGTTACACCTCTCATTCTGTGTGCGCCTTCAAGTCAAATTGACATTTTGGGTATTACTTGTGGTGTAGCTATTTACTGAATTACTATTCACATGGTAGCTATCTGCCCTTGACCATTCCGTTTGGATCAAGGAGATTAGAATTTATCGGAGGAGGCCTTGATATCCTAGCCTATGGGTCACAATTAAGCTAAAATGGGAGTGTCCATCTATTCCATAGAAAGCATTGCGTTTTGTCCAGCCTCTTATGGAGACTGCATTTATATTATGACATAAAAAACAATTAAATCGTCCCCGGCATTCGGTATTCGGTTGTCACTTGATCTTCCTAAGGCTATTTAAGCGCGGTATTAATACATTTGATTTGGAGTTAATTTTATTACTACGAATGGCTCGAATTTATTTAAAGTACATTTTGGAGCTTATTCGCATGCTTGCGTACTTTGCACTTTTCTCTGTTTCTTCGTTATTAATTAAATTACACCAAGTATTAATGCGTACAAAAACAATTTCATCCTTATGAGGACCTCGAATAGCTATTTTTCCTGCCCGCACCCACCAAAATGGCCTCTGGCTTCTCAAATCAGCTGCTATGCCTCCTCCAGTACATTCTAACCTCCTTGGTTTGGCTTCACTTGACTCTGATCATCAACTCCATGTTTCCCGATTGGACGCTTCTCGCTGTTGTCCGATCACCCCAGGTCGAAACGAGAGGATATCCGTCCTTCTGATTGAAATTAGCGGAATTTTTCTTTATTTCTACGGCCTCCCTGATGAACCGGAGAAAACGCTGTTTTCTCGCAAGCACTCTCGTACGGTCGAGATCAATTCGATACCCCGCTCGGAAAACGCATGTTCCGCTACAGCGGAGAGGCTGATTTATATTCTTTTCGGTGGGCCTATAATGCTCCTTAAATTTCATTTTATTATTATTATTAATACAATGGTTACAATACTTAATAGTTTCAGGCTTAACACTGTGGAAATCTTTCATCGTAGGAATGAAGGTTGAAATTCAAACACTGAAATTTCCACACACAGTTTTATTGTCCACGACCATGGTTTCTTTGCAAGGCAACATCATCAGGTGATCAGGTGACCTGATGATGTTGCCTTGCAAAGAAACTATGGTCGTGGACAATAAAACTGTGAGTGGAAATTGCAGTGTTTCAATTTCAACCTTCATTCCTACAATGGTTACAAGTCGACCATATGGTCGGGTGGTAACATAATTCGCCATGAGCCAAGTAAAGAAAATAATGTCAATAAAAAAATTAAGACTGCCAAAAATTCAAAAATAAGAAAATAGAATGGCAAAAATGGGGGGAAAGAAAAACCTCACAGCACAAAAAACATCACAGTACAGGAACCCTCACAGTTAAAAAAAAGACCTTCACAGTACAAAAGAAACTCTCGCAGTACAATTCTTTTTAGCCTCGTTACAAACATCCGAGTTTTATTTGGGAAGGGATCCTATACTTTCTTGGGTAAACTATTCCAATCCCCTATCCCCCAGGATAGGATGCAGGAACGAATATTTCAGTGTGTTTGAGAGCCGTCTCGCAGGTTCTATCTTATAATTGTAGTATTTTCTTGCCAGATAGCTAGGTCTTTTCAATCGTTCATATATGCCCCTCTACGCCGGATCGCCAACGTATGCTTTATGCATGAATTTAAGGCGTGTTTTCCTCCTCGATTCGAGTAATTTCCAGCCCAATACGTTCATCATCTCTGTTACACTAGCCTTCCTTTTAAAATTTCCCATTACGAATCTTGAGGCTAAGCGCTGAACTTTTGCCAGTTGCTTTATCTCCCCTCCCGAATAAGGATCCCAGACTGACGCTACTCTAAAATAGGCCTAACGAATGTTTTATTGGCCAAGTCTTTAGTTTTGGTACAGCTTTTTCCTAGTGTTCTCATGAAAAAATATAATACTCCAAAGGCTTTAGTAGTAGTTCTTTCAATGTGCGGTTCCCATGCAAATCCCTGCTTACGAACACTCCAAGAGAACGCTCCACTAATTGCAGAGATTTGTTTCCTTCAGTACTTTGCCCATAATGTAGTAATCATTTAAAATAACACTCCTTCCTTACCAAAATCTGATAGGTTTTGTCTTACTTACGTTTCTTGCCATTTCGTTTTCGTCTGCCCATTTCTCCAAATTATTTAGGTCGCTTTGTAGGATATCGCCATCATCGACTTTTTCTATTATTCTATAAATAATGCAAACGTCAGCAAACATCTTAATAGACCTCTTAATTGCATCCTAATTGCTCATTTGACGGCTCTATTTAATTAAATATATCATTACTCGAGTGGTGGTATACTGGTCTCCCTGACTTCAATCATGATTGAAAATCCATACCAATCTTTTGGCTAAAAGCTAGCGGAGGGAGTATTTTTTTCGGAAACTTCGAGGTTCGCTTTCACGAAAACGGCGCTTAACAAGCGTCAACGCAACTAATAAGTCGTCCACTGTTAGTGAAATAATTCATTGTGAATACCACAGGCATTCATCGTTTGCCGTTTTCACTTCACGTGCAGGGGAACGAATTTCTCCACGTCTCTCTTTCAGCTACAGGAGTTTCATTAGCCATTCAAGTCAACGAAACTGAGAATGACAGCCACTAAATGGGAATAATTTGTACAACTCGTCGAAAGTAATAAGTATAGTCACCTAAGTTATGTGCCGGTGCTTGAAAGCAGCAGGCAGAGAGAGAAACGCCCGCAGGGGACTTGCAGTGCAAGTTATTAGTGCTTTTTCGAGGGCATTAAAGTCTTGAATCAACTATCCTCGAGTCCGTAGGGGTGGTTGGATAATATATGAAGGCAATCAGGATATATGAAGACCTGAAGAGAAATTTAATGCATGAAACTTGGGTTGCGATGTAGGAGGGACAGTGATAATTCACGTGGTTGGGAAGGAGCACTCAGAAACTACAAGCACTTTCATCAATACTGATAGAATAGTTATGATGACAAAGTTCACAAGATCAGGCACAGATGTGGCTGATTCGCATTTATACTCAAATTATTCCAATCGGTCTTTCACTCGTAAATGCCCGTCACTTATCCACGACCGAGCGTTGAAAAAAAGAGAACATCAAACACTTTAGAGTTTAGCAACCAGAGTGATGTATGACGTAAGAAAGCTCTTGAAGGGTGGCCCAATTGTCAAAAGCGCAAAGAATTTATCAACTTTAAGATAAAATGTCCTAGCAACACCTCGTTCACTGAAAGAATATTGCATTGGCCCAAGGTGTGGAACACTTTCATCCATCTTTCCCACCACACCACAGCGGCCATTTGATCCACGGTTATCTCAAAAGTAGTGAATGTTTAAAACGCCATTGGTTCAAATGAATTCTATGAGTAGATTAAAGATTCGCATGTCACCACCAAGAAAAATTGTTCGAAAAATTATCGCGAGAAAAAACTTAAAGTTTTAAATAATAATAAGTTTCTTTAATCGGCAGATGACCTAATTTTTTCACTTAACATTTTAATACAAAACCAATTTTTCACACTAAATCACTAAAAAAACCTGAGTTATGATTTAATTAAATTGGAAATACAACTCAAAGTTGAATCAGACTATAACTGGAAAAATGTAAATGCGTAGATAAGTATTCAGACTGACGCGAAGAATTTTAAAGTTGGAAACCAACGGGGAGGCAAGCCACACGAATATAAACACTTGGGCTCGAACACATAAAGTGATGATTGCTCCGCTATTTGGAGCTTTAAATGCGATGTCAGCGTAAATATTTTTTGCCCAAAAATTTAACCAAGATTTCCCGGATGATTTTCCATGAATAACACAGCCATGTGAAAACATTCACGAGTTTTCGGACGCCTTTTTTTTACTGAATGCTTCCACCTGACACCCACCTGCGTGAACAAATGGACCTGCACGTGTGCTGGCAAAGAAAATCGATGATCACACGACGACATTTCGACCAGAAGTTCGGTCTAACGAGAGAGGGATGGAATATGGGACGCGAATAATCCCCAGCCTAATCCCAAACTTTTACTTAATTTCTACAAAATAAAACCCGTCTCTGGCAACCGAATGAAAATTTTGAATAGTAGTTGGATAGGAGGGATTTTTTTTCTTCCGCCATGAGAATTCATTATTGGCTAATGTAAGTATTCCGCAGTGCACTGAAGTTCACCATCAAAAAATAAGTCAGAAATGTGTGGTGGGGAGTGTTCTGCGGTCTGGAAATTGGCCCCTTTATTTCTAAATCCTGCACGGATTTATAAATGGAGCAGCGTGGGGCACATGTGGTCCACGTGAGTTCCACGGACTTACCTCCTTTATATATATATGTATATTTTATATATACATATTCTTACTTCCCCTCTCGAGCGCTCGCAAAAACATAGGGTCACGATTCAATGGGATAATGTGGCACACGGCATTCACAAGTCTTCGCATTCGAGACTGCCATTATCTGCTCCACCGATGTCACCAGTAAACTCTCATTCATTTTTACTTCATTCTCTGTTCACTCTGCTCATTTTTACTTTCTGGAATCATTCTAATTAGATGAACCCGAAAAATGCATTCCTACTTTTAGACATTTAATCTCTGTTGACGTCAGCGGTAGTCAGATCGTTAAAGCAACCAAAATTCAAATTCCGAAGGTTCGAATTCTGTCTCGTACATTGAATTTACGTTCACTTTAGTATTAAACTTTCCGTTAGATACATGCTTAAATGGTTTTATCAAAGAGTAGCAGATATTTTACGGCCGAGGATCCAAACTCGTCCATCATTGCAATGAGAAAATTATTACGAAACCATAAATATATATTCACAAATGAGTAACTTATTGGTAAATACCAACTATAACAAGTGATTCTGTTCACTACGTTTTTGCAGAAGACTTTGCGCAACAATTTCTCCCGTGGATAATTATTATTGTGAGCAATAAGCTTTATTTCCCCGAGATAGTTTCTGTTAATATTTTTTGTGCCTACAAGTTTTTGTTTAAGGTACGATTCCAGTTAGACAGGAAAATAAACTGCGGTACTTTTTTATTTTTATTTTCTGTTTTTAATATAAGAGGTACATATGCGTAGCCATAGTGCTGAGCAGTGCGACATTACCTCCGTAGTTACAGTAGGTATAGCTTAAAAACTATGCAATACATCTACCACTATTAAGTCTCAACCTTCGCATAACCGTCATTTAATTTTTACCTACAGTAAGCATTATTGCCTATTAAAGCCTTGTTCGTTTTCCTGTACCTGCATTATCTGCAATATTAACTACACGACAACACCATTTAGTTGCTGAACAGACAAAGATACATGATTCTTACAAACATTCACTGGGCAAAAGCTTAGCTCCGAGGGCAAAAGATCGAGTAAAACATTTTTTCTCCGTCACCTTACGATAGGTGATTGTTGACTTTACGTTCCCTATACGCGTCGTAAATAACGTTCAGTCTGCACATGTGCTAAAATGATTAAAGTTTCCAACGAACCTATTTTTATCACACAAATTTTGTCACGTGCTCTGCCCTCCAGAACTACAAGGGAAGCCATTTATACATAGAATGTTTTGAAGACACGTTTCGTAAAATAGTTTGCATATTTTAATGCAGCGTGTAGTAGCTAAAGAAGCTCACTCAAGGACCAAAGTCCTCATCAAGATCACAATTAATTTTATTTCATTGCATTTATTAAAGTTTAACATAATTAAAATATTACTAAATAACAAGTTCAATACTTGAAATGTTTTCCATCGAGCTTTATGATTATTAAGGACTCTATGTTTTACTATAATAACCCAATTCTCGGTATTCTCCTCGACATTCGTTAAAACTGCATAAAAACCGATATATATAATCAATTTTGCAAACGGTGATTGGAATGCAATGGTCTGAATTCTGAAAGAAATCTGGATGTCCTATATTGACCGAAGACTTATCAGCGATTCGTTTCTTTTTAATTCTTCCGAATATTTTGAGTCATTTTTTTATTAAGTTTGTGGATTTGGAGAAGATATTTGACATCGTGGATTGGAAATTAATGCTGCGGGTGTAGAAGGAAATTAAAGTGTCATACAACAACCAAAATGTTATCCATTCTGAATAAAAACCATATGGCTTCGATTAAATCTGGACCCAGCTGTGCAGAAGCAAGAATAACTAAAGGAGTCAGACAAGGCCATGCACTCTCTCTCGTATTTGAGTGTGTGCATGGGGAAAACAATGAAAGATGTCAATTAAAAGGCTACAGAAGTAAACATCTACTGAGGAAAAATCAACATACGCAAATTAGCGGATGAAGAGCAGTCTTAGCAGAGACATCAGGGACATTTAGAGAGTTGAATATTACTCTAGCAAGCATGGCATTGGCCTAATATTGGAAAAGGAATTGCACTAATATACTTCAAAAATATTTGAAGCTAAAGTATTTTAAAGGCAAAGCCTTGTGTTACTAGATCATGCAATAATATAGATCAAACAAAAGAAAACCTAGGCAATTGTATGCAAGAGAAAAGAAGAGGCAAAGACCAACGTTCAACACTCATGAATAAAAGATGGTGATCGAGTCTCTGGGCAGCCAAATAACTAGCGATGCGTGAAGCAAAAAGGAATTAGTCAGTACAATACGCCAGGCGAAGAAGGCATTGTACTGAAAGAAGAAGTTACTTACAACTGGAAATACACACTTGGAGGTAAGGAAACATTCCTTAAAACTTTAATCTGGAGCGTAGGTACCACTTTATGGCAGTGCGGCGTGGAGGATAACAGCAACAGAGAAGTCGAGGATGAAAGCATACAAAAAGTGGTGCTACAAATATGGGATTAAGATAATATAAATATATATCGACCAAATCACTCGCGTTTCAGTTTTTTAGAGAGTTAGAGAAAAGATATCTCTTAAAAACTTTAAAAATACGACGGGATAATGCAATCGTCGTATCTAGAAACATTATGGTCAGATGAAGAAAATTAAGAAGGGAAAAGCGAAAAGTGAAAATGACAAAGGAAAGCCTCGTACGAAATTTATGGTGCAAATATTTAAGGGTATAAAACAGAAGAATTATTGAAGAATTACGAGATTTTCCGATTGGTGAATCGATTGGACAGCCGCGTTAAACCATTTTTACGAAAGTTGAGCCATGATGATAAATAATGTAATTACTATTAAATTTATTCAATTGAACATTTAGCACATCCAGTTTTTCCAGTATCTTTGTCCAGTTTTTCATACACTACTTTGGTGACGTCTCTTTACTGTGTTATATCACCGAAAGAAACTAGACTTGAATTTTTCCCGAGCTTGGTCCCCGACTACATTCGACGATGCCACCTCGTCGCTTCACCTCGGCCTATCAGGCTGACAGCTTGTGCCAGCCAAATCTTCAGGAGTGTCCAGAGGCATCTTCTCTTTGAAAACCTTCACTATGAGTACTAACCTTCACTACGCCTTTCTCCCTCATTATATATTTCATCCTCCAACTTACTTCCCTCATCCTAATTGCGCCAATAACTTACTTCCTCCTCTCTCAGTTATTCGTCCTCCTTTGCGTCAATAATCCATTATAACGTTCTTCTTCTCACACTTCCATCCCACATGCTATCTTTTTATCATTATTTTGTTGAAAGCTCAATATCCAGTGGAGTTCAGTAGCATGGATGTGGTCAGCAGTTGCGCAGTTCGAAACTCGCCGTTGGTCTGACCTTGGATACTCCTGGCAACGGTGCAGGATACTAGTCCCACAGGAGGAATCCGGTATAGCGTATGATTAGAGACCCTGGGGAGCCGGAACGGCTTCGACCAACTCAGAAACTTTAAATGGGTGAAAACCCTAGCATGCTCGACTTTCCAGACTCTCCGCTCGTCGAGGTAGGTCCCAGGGGTCAGAGTGCACAGTGGGTCCCTTATGGTGAGAGAGTCAGCCGTTGTGGGATGAGCACTTGGGATTCCCCAACCCCAAGAGGAACTCCGCGTTGGTCGACGACAGGAGTCAATAGCAGGCATTTTATTCTGTCGCCGACTCTGTAGCAGCGTTGGATGCTTATTGTGCTTCTCCGGGCAGGCGATCAGTAAGACGTCCGCGATCGTGGAAGTGCGAGATAGACGATACATTCTCAACATAGTATTATGAAACTCAATCATCTTTTGAACGCGATTACATAATAGGCTTATTTTTTGGGCTTCAAATGATTTTTTCGCCACAAAGAATGAATGCCGTTCTTTCACTTCCCATTCTGACGCTCACAAAATAGGATTCAAATAATTTCAAAGCTTTAACACGAAGTTATAAGATTCACCATATGGAAATGGGTCTTCCAGATTCTCTTTATCCATGCTGCGGTCAAGTGAGTGCCATATTGTTCGCTTTATACCATGTATTCTTAAAAAACGCTCCTTTCTATTTGCCTTCCAATCGACACCTCGTATTGTAATGGGTAACGGTTATAATGCTTACTTAATTCGTTCAAACTTGTTTTTTTAAGTCTAGTGCTAGTCTCAATGGGTGATAAAATTTAATTGCATCTCTAGTGTTAAGTTTAACTGCTTCAAATGGTAGAAAACGTTTTCTAAATGAGTGAGAATTGTTTTTTAAATAGAGTACTATTAAATTATTTACAAAGTGTTTGCTACAAGTACTGTTTTATTAAGTATTTCCAACATGCAACATATCAGGTAATCCTGATTCACAAAGCTAATACTTCTACCAACCCATCTTGTTGGCACCTTCTCAAGAACTAGCCGCGGAGGAAGTGCTTCTTCGCTCCAATTATACTCAAACTAAACTGCAGAGAGTCATATCAACTACTCACGAAAAGGCCAATAAGAAAGGCCTGAAGGTGTGAACTAGTCAGCTGCGCACTAAGTGAGACGGCTGCAGGATTGGTAACAGGCCAGAGTGGGGCGGCCACTGAAGATCCGAAGACAAGCCGAAATAAGCCCTGAGATGGCTATCGCGAGAATACCAAGCTTATATTTCCCCAAAAGCTTGATAAAATGTTAAAAGTGGGTGAGGAGGAAAATAAAAAAGTATTACGGACGAAAAGCAAGGATATTAAAGTTAAGAGTACAGTGGACAAGGAAAGAAAGTTGCTATCGTAAATTACGAAGAAGATTCAGTAAAGTCGAAGGACGAAGCTTTAATCTTGTGGAAGGATGCCATTACGGAAATAAAATACCTTAGTGACTTTCACGCTTTTATTTAAAAAACTGTAGACCGGTTTCGGCAGTTACGCTCTTCACTTACAATTGCAAGTGAAGATGGCAATAAGAAATTTTAGTTTAGGGGTGTAATGCAGCCAGCCGTATCGAATATAGCTAGGTATGGGAAAAAATAGAGGAAAAAAGATACTTTGCAGAGTATGAAATGAGCAAGAAATTAGGATAAATAGGGACCGCTATAAACGAGCAGATAGAAATGGAGATTAATATCTACACTGTAAGACTTTTAGACAATTCCACACTTTTTTTCAATAACCGACCTAGGTTTCGACAAATTTTTATCATTCTCAAGTTTTTTTCGACAAAAAAAAATTGTCGAAAAAAAAAATTTGTCGACACCTAGGTCGGTTATTAAAAAAAGAAGTGTGGAATTGACTAAAAATCTTATTTTATTCGTTACCATGAATACCGTAAAATTCCACAAAATATCTACACTGATCGGTGAAAAACTGATAAAAGCAATGGAGCAAATATAGTTTCAGTATAGAATCATAGACCAAGAAAAAAGGAAATATTAATATAGCTCAGACAAAAGGTGCATTCTACCAGAAGAAGAATCCAGCGGCGTCGGAAGTGGGGGGCATTCGCCCCCCCCCCCCCCCAGAATTTGCCCCGGATCCTTGAGAAATGAGTCTTCCTCAATAAAAATTAAATTTCACTAGTTTCCAGCTTGCCTTTTCCCTTCTGAGAAATATTCTACCTCCTTCATATGCACTTTTTGTGGACTTCTAGTCTATACCCCCTCCTATTCGCAAAAAAAAGCGGGCCCTTTTCATAGAAGCCGGGCCTTTTTCTTAAGAGCCGGGCCCTTTGCAAGGTTGGCCCCTCCCAGCGAAAATAGTTCCGACACCCCTGGAAGAATCTACTAAATGCGGGATTTACAAGCTTGGAAGTTAATAAGACCTTCATTTGATTCAATCTCGGAAATAAGGAGCTTACATTTCGAGCATGCTTCCTTATGGCAGTGGGACATAGAAGCTACAGAATAGACTAATCCTGCGGCGTTTCAACTTCGGTGTCACAGGAAAATGTTTAAGATCAAATGAAGGGGCAGATAGTCGAACGAGGTCTTACGAGTGAGAGGAAAGAGAAATCCGATGAAAATTCTGAAAATAACACGGGGCTACCTCGTTGGACATGATGGTCTTACTAGCAGAGACAGTCAACTGAAATGGTAATGTGTTGAACAGCAAAGATAGATATCGAACGAGAAATTTGGAGTGAATAGAACGGATGTAAACGGCATCAGTTACATAATATGAAGACGTTACCCATTAGAAAAATCAAATAGAGAGCTGGATCAAATTAATACTAGCAGTGACGTCAAGTGATCATAAAATCCGGTTCATTTCAAGCCAATACGAGCTATTTGGGGTGTCCACCTTCGGATAAGTCACGTTGTGCCATGAAGTGTAGTTTAGAGTCGAATAATTATAAGATTTTTCGGAAGCAGACGAAGGTTGATTCAAATCATTAAAAAATTTCGAAAATTAACTGCATTTTTCTGATCTACCAGTTAGCAGTTGGGCGGGGAATTCAAGTTACCTCCATGGCGAGAGAGTAGTCAAGTCATTGCAAGTAGTTAATGACCATGCCGAGAGAGGAGTTAAATTGTTGAAAGATTTTGCAGAACTTTGACCAAAGACGAGAATAAATACCAGGAATTGTTACTTGTTGTTCAAGAACATATAAGAAGGGTGCCAGATGTAAGTATTGGTATCTGAAACTCCTTGTATTTTTCTTTTTTATTAGTGCACTGTCCTTCAGATTGCCTATTTAATTTTGTAAGCTATACAGATTTCTTTTAAATGAAGATGACGGATTTGGCAAATTTTTATGACCGAGTAAATAATAAATTGAAATAATTACTAAAAACACCATGCCCTTCGCCATAACCAGTGAATGAGTGCTCCAGAACTATGCATTTACCACGATACAACTAAGCAGTTGCGGTGTCGTCGTGGGCCGCTTACAGGGGGGGTCTACGGGCAGGAGAAACTCGTCCGCGCCGGCGCACAGTGGTCGGAAATCGAAAATACCTGGCCAAAATTCAAAAAGTGATTTTTTCAAGCCAGGAAGCTGAAACTTTGCATTAATGTTCTCAAAAGACATGGGCATGCGATGATGCAAAGCATTTTCCTTAGTACACAACACTTAACTATATGCATGAGGTCAAATTTGCACAAATTTCGCAAAAATTGTCTACACTCGATTTTCTCACGAAATCTTCAAAATCAAGCCCTTACCTAAGCATTATGTGTTAAGAATTGGAATAAAAATTAATTCAATTAGATGAAACAGGTTTTTATCTTTGTTTTCATGTAGTCTGCTTACATTTTTGTAATTATTTACCAAAGATATTAAACAAAATGGCAGACCTTAATTTTTGGTCATTTTTTTCATATAGGTAGAGAAATAGTTAATTGCATCACCGAGCATCACGAAGTAACTTATATAGGGAAACTCTACAAAGCTTCCACAGTGCGAATCCAATGAATGATGCTGCGACCGTTTGCGACGCCGAATTTCACATTAGTTTTTCGATCGCGCGGTCGAGTCTGGTTGAACCCGCCTGCAGCGGGGAGTAACGTGGCGCGGCAAGTGTGTGGACTGGATTGTAGTCGCATCCACTCCGCTTTGGAGATTTTCGAGATACAAACATTGACAAGATCCTCCATGCATTATATTTTGCAGAAATCGCGGAAAAAATTACGCATTTTAACACATGGGGTAAAGGTCTAGGAGGTACTGAAAAACTTCTTTCTTCGGGTGCACCGCGGGAGTTTCTCTTCTTACCAACTGGACATCGCCTACCAACGAATACGTACACTTTTAACGGAGACAGCATGCGTACCACACAGAATAATTGTCTCTTCGAGGCCACCAACCCACAGCTGGCGTCGCACGGCTGCAATTTCCCCGCCCCCTACACTGCTGTTGGGTGTTCGGCGAATACACTTAAGGTCCTACCAAAACCGGTCTCTTAAGTCACCGACAGGCCAATAACAAATCTTTACCGTAACAAGGAGGGTTGTGTTTGAAACCGTCGGGACTATCTCGAATGTGTAACCAAGGAGTCACGTGGTATAAACACTAATGGTTTACAAATTTATTGTGTTTGTATCGTTCGTTACAATTTTATTAATCGTTTTCATCTGAGTTTTTCTCATCTGTTAGACTAAAGAGCCCCGAGATGAGATAAAATACAATTTTAAACAATGAATGAGGTAATAATCAGCGGTTTTAACACACTAAATTTGCGAACTATTCGTGTTTATACCACGTGACTCCTTGGTTACCATTTCCAGATAATCCCGAAGATTTCGAACACAGCCCCCCAGGGGGGCTGTTCGAAACCGTCGTCGGGATTATCTCGAATAGGTAACCAAGGAGTTACGTGATACAAACACGAATGGTTTCAAAATTTAATGTGTCTGAATCGCAATTTACATCATTAATTGTTTTCACTAGAGTTTTTCTCGCCTATTCCAACTAAAGAGCCCCCACTTGAGATATAGCATAAGTGTAAATAAAGAATGAAGTTGTAATCAGGGGTTTTAACTCACCAAATTTGCGATGCATTCATGTTTATACCACGTGACTCCTTGGTTACCAATTCCAGATAATCTCGACGGTTTCAAACACAACCCCCTAGGATACAAACCAAGAGTCTATTGGAATTCCCACAAAGAAAAAAAAACCCACCTTTACCGGGACTCGAACCCAGAACCCCCTGATTTCCGGCCAGGTGATTCACCAATTAAAATTACCTTAAAAATTCGCTACGGTGCATTTCAGCGAGTGGCTCCGCTTAGGTATTCGCGGCTTGTTCGCAATACTTGAATTGGTTCAAGGGTCTAGTGATGGGACGTGCTCTGTACTCCGAGCCAACACGCCAACATGATCCGCAATAACGTTTCCGACTGCCTCGAAGCGACACTCGCCATCGAAAGTGCTCGCTTCACTTGGCCTTCGCGCTGACGAGCGCCAGAGTCTCCCTCGCTCGCACTCCGCAGGGCCAGGGGGGAAGGAATGCAGCCAGATAGAGAGGAAACAGAAGGCGGCGGCCCTTTGGACGGGGGAGGCGCCAGGTGGCGCCGACACAGGCGCCACGAGGACCTCACGCCGGGGAGGGCGAAACGGGGCCGGATCGAGGGGCCGCGCACAAAGGGTCGAAGCGATTACTCTTTAATTAATGCGGCGGAGGGCTCTTCCTCACTCTTCACGCTTCGCTGAGGGGGCCTCGGGAACTGGGGCGCGGGAATTAGGGCCGCGGCGGCAAAGGGGGCTTCCACCACATGCTGCTCCTGCCTCCCCTCTACGGCAAGGGAAGGGTTTTATAGCTAGTCCCCCCACCCCATCGTGTATGGTAATGAACTGGGTGCTTATTTGATCGCAGATCGACTGCTTTAAAGGACCCTCTTTCGCAAAACTGGGTTTCGCAATAAGGACGCCAGTACGGAAGTGGGGCAGCGGGATCTCCTGATTTGGATATCGAATTGAGAAGCGGATTTGGTATCACCGAAACTTCGATTATTGATTTTGTGATGTTGGATCGTCAATACTCCGTGATACCGCATCTTCCCATACCTATATCACGCCAAATCGTGAAAAAAACCACATGATATGCCCTTAATCTTTTAGTATCAAATGATGCTTAACATATCTCGCAATTTCGTGCACTATCGAATAAACCTACAAATTGCATGACATCGCACACCATACAATGGCATCCACGATAAATCCAAGCGCATCGCATGGTACCAAGCGATGCATATTGCTGGATATCAATTACATTGCAAACGAGTGCATCTCATAATCTGCCAACATCACATAGCACTGAGACATCGTGTTATCGCATATTTCAGTCGATACGGCGACTTGGCTTTCATGTCCGGCGATCATCATCATCATTTGTTCAAGTTCAACCACACGCGAGTCTCCTTGCGGACTAGAACACCTTCTTGGAGTCCGACCAATCGTTTGTAACGCTACTATGTGAATCCAGGATCTAATTCATAAGAACCAATTTCTTCCAATCATCCAATTTCTCCTCAAAGACTGCTTACGACAAGGGTGTAAAACTTGACGTAATGAGAAGTTCGAAATCTTATCTTAATTTAATATACATGACGATGACCTGTTTAACGATTTCTTCCCTTCTAGGCCGAAACCGGGTAGAGTTTAGGTAAAAAAATAAAAAGGCGAGGAATTATGGTGACCAAGTGTTTTTCATTCCCATCATGTCCGATTCCACCTAGGAAACCTGCCGACCATTGATTACAAAGTCCTATTACCCTTTCCAACGTTTTTGCGCATAGGACAAGGATCCTGTAATATAAAGAAATGATGAACAGTATTTTGCTTACCTGGGGAGTTGTGCTCGAAACCGTTGGGTTTATCTCGAAAAAGTAACCAAGGATTCACGTGGTATAAACACGAACGGTACGCAAATTTGACGCGTTAGAATCGCTCGTTGCAATATCGTTAATTGTTTTCCCTTAATTTTTACACGTCTGTCTCGACTATAGAGCCCACAGATGGAATAAAACACAAGTGTAAACAATGAATGAGATTGTAATCAGCTGTTTAACACAACAAATTAACGAACCAGTCGTTTTTTACCACGTGACTCCTTGGTTACATATTCTAGATGATCCCGACGGTTTCAAACACAACCCCCCTGGATTAAATGCTTTCAATTGATCCGAATTGTTACGTAATGTCTTTCCAATCCAAGTTTCGGGTCTTAAGACAAAGCAAAAAGGACTTTTTAATTGAATCCTGCTTCAAGATTTACTTCCGTAAGGAGCAGTGTTTACTAACTGGAGGTATGAGTCCCATCAGTTGAACTTTAAAACGCATTGGGAGAGACTCGAGCTTGTTGAATACACTCTCCACCTTTAACTTCTGTAAGGATTCGTAAACACGTCATAATTATAGTAAACGTATTTACCGACGGGCATCCGAAACGTCTAAAAATCTGAGCTTCACCCACAGGCAAACCGAGTCCCACCGATGAGGAACGATATAGAATTAACGTTGGATTTCTCTGTTCTAGAATCAGTGGAATTTGACAGGGAGTTACACCTTGGTTATAGCTTAACTTCACTTCATAAACAAGGGATATTTTTATTGGTTCTCATTTTTTCTTAGCAGGAAATGTTATGTAACCTCCTACGCGTCGTGCCCATTCGGCCTAGAGTAGAACGGCGAAGAGAGATTTCAAAGAAGTTACTCCCCGTCGTCTAATGAATAAAAGAGAGTAGCTCCTGCTGAAAATTCCCAAAGTTCCCAAAATATTTCCATTTGGTGTCTAAAGATAGTGAATACTCCCGGTTTAAAATGCTTACAATTGATGGCATTTATAGCATTTTAGTACATAATTTGCCACGAAGAGAATTTATTCAAGTACAGAAATTCACCTAATGTATTTTCTCAGCAGTTGTAAGAGTCTTCCTATAAAGCTTTTAGACAAGAGTTATTTGCAGAGGCATTTATTCGAAATCTTTAACACTACTAACTCACGTATACTCTAGGAAAATGGGTTCATAATTCAGTTTCATTTATTTAGTGTACAAAAATTGACTTATCATTCAAAACTATTGTATTGCTTTGCATCAACTAACAATTTATTTTAATTGACAACTAACATTATACGTGTGTCGCAAATACATGCTTAGGCATTATTTTCTTCTTGGTGGTAACATTGTGACTCTTGGATATATGCAAGAAGCGTAAACAAGGAGTTTTTTCATGCCTGCATGGTAGTGAGTGTTCTCTATGATTGATAATGCAATGCCCGGGTAAGGTTCACCCCATGCAACACTCCCTTGCGCGCGCGCAATTGCGGTGGATTGCAGAGTATTATGCAGATGTATATACTTCTCCTGATTTTTTAATAACCAATGTCATAGGCAGTATTCATATTTCTAAAGTAATCATGATTTTTGTCATTTTCTTAACTTCAAGAAATTGGTTCCCTCAATTTCTATGAAAAAATCACATGAAATGAGTAACCAATACACAAAAATGTGGCAATATCAAAACCATCTCCGGCGTAAGGAGAGTAATTCCTTAGGTAAAACACAATGGCGCCGATGGGTTAAGCCATATACCCAGGACTTTTGACTGCCAACTCCGTCTCACCGCATACGATTTCCGGAGATAAAAGTCATTTTATTCTATTCCCAAGCAGAAATAAGATCATTTATGCATGAATTTTCGCGGCTCAAGATGTCAAAGAGTCAAGGCGATGTTCCATCTGCCTCAGGCGCGTTTTGAGCCCCACATCACGGCAACACGTCCTGTCGGTGAGGTCGGAAAGGTCCTTTGCCCTTCTTCAAACTTCGTCGACCGGTGATCGACACCTTCCTTCTGCTTTTTTCTCTTCGGCCGGACACATTTGCAACCCAAAGAGACCTCCGATGTCCGAATTTCCTGGAGGGACGAAACCCTTATTCGGCGCGGCGAGCTTCCAGGCAACGCGAAACTTTTAGCTGACTTTTTTCATGCCTCCGAAATGGCACTTAAAGGAGAAGAGAAAAAATGGAGAAAACTAGGAAAAAAAGAGGAAAGAAAACGGGGAAAGCTCACAGGACTTTGCGTGCACGTAATTGCAATATGGCACTCAAAAAAAGCTTTCCATTCCATGCATGTCATTGAGAATCAACATATTACTATTAACATACTTAGTACAGTATTTGCCCACCATAATGGTAGGTCAAAATAGGAAGCTGTGTTGTCAGTGAAGTCGTTCTAAATTAGATTCCAACCAAGAATCGTTGCGCAGCCACTAGGAATATGATTGCTCGCTCGTCAACAATCTACATCTACGCGATATCCAGCAAGCCACCGAGAGGGGTGAAGATCACCAAACATGCGACATCAGTAACACAATCTATCTCTCTAATCTTATTCATCTGGTCGAATCCAACATAATACGTTGATGTTTGTAATATATTCCTAACATCTTCAGTAAAGCTATCATTTTTAAGTTTCCGTAATATACTAAATCTGTACTTTTACCTACGATCTGATAATGATTCCCAACCTAATTCTTGTATTAATTCTGATACACTACTAAACCTATCATGACGCATTTTAACAAACCTAGCTGCTATACGCTGCACAGTGTCAAATTCTCTGATCAAACTTAATTCTTTCGGACCCTATACACTGGCTACATATTCAAGGTGGGGCCTACCTGGTGAAAAGTAACATCGCTCTTTTGTCTTGAGCAATCAAACGGAGTCTTGGTATTTCCAGGTCCCGCTGCGCGGAGCCGGGCCGCGACGCGCGATTGAAAAATCGAGTTTATTCTCGGCGTCGCAAACTTTTTTCAAATATTTTTACGGAATATCCTAGAAATATCTTCAATTAATACTCTGATGTAGTATCCTAGACACCATTTTATGAATAAGGATTATATTGTCTACTTTTGTAAAATTTTGTCTACAAAAAAAATCCGCATTTTGTGACGTAGTAGCACTCAAATATAGGCAAAAATGTCTGAAACTTATGCATAGTATAGGCAAAGTACCCTGTTGACAATTGTTATTGTTTTTTATATCATAAAAATCTTTTAATTACTCCTATAACTGCTCAACTTTTAAGCTTTTCCAAAAAAAGTTAGAGCGGGCGCTTTTTTCGAAATTTGGTCGTGTTTGAGCCTCTGTATAAAAGTAACGGGTAATACCTATGAAAAATGACTTACCATTCCATAATTATCAAGCAATTGTGGATATATGTGCCAGTTTCAATACATTATCCCAAAAAAAATCAGTTTTGGACTTTCGTCGGGCAAATTTCGATTTGAGCCCACTGTGCAGCGGTTTTTAAACAGTTGAACCTGCTGAACGCAACCTCAGACCACAAGCCCTGTGTGGCTTCTTATCGGCCATGAAACCAACAGCTGTTTTTCACACATAACGTAAAACACACGCGTTTCCAAGAGTATCATGGAGTATTTAAGGGATTCTTTATCCTGCTAAAAACAATGCATGGCCTGGTGTAGCACCAACTTCACCACATGGTCTTTCATGGTGGCTTTCAGAGCACAATATAGATGAAGATGCATAATGAAGAATCACTTTAATAGTCCATGATGTACTTGGAAACATGCGAATTTTACGCTCTACGTGAGAAACAGCCGTTTGTTTCATAGCCGATGAGAAGCTACACAGGACTTGGTCAGAGGTTGTGTTCAGCAGGCTCAACAGTTGAGGAACCGCTAGCTACATTCTGCTGAACAGTCCGTCGTAACTCACCGTTGAGACGACATATTACGGATAAGACACCGTTTCCCTGCGCGAATTTTTTATCGGTGCCTAAGCACATCGTTTTGAGAAGCAACGCGGCCGCGGCCATGGTTATGTCTGCTATAAATGTTAATTACACGTATTTTTACGATGGAATACTAAGAAAATAAGCGATAATTAAAAATATGACATAATGCTGGGTTAAGGTGTTTTACTGACAATTTATGAGATCTCTAAAGTAATTTTACATTAATATAATCAAGACGATACTGTATATTTAATTTAAATCCATCATGATATAGAATTTCCCCATGCGAAGTATTGAAATTCCCTCGCAAATGCGTATTCTAAGTTCATTAAACTTAGCGCCATGTGCTCACTCACGTTTGTATTTCTGAACCCTAACAGCAATTGATATCCAATGGTACAAAAATTCAGTCAATATCCATTAAAATACACTTATCACGCCAAAAATATCATAATAAAAGTCCAAGTAATTATATATGTTTACTCCCCGTCGGCAATTGCGCTTTATCGTCCCACGACACGAGAAAATAAACATTATCATTCATGTGGCCATCTATTTGATGCTTACATTTATGCTGTGAAAACTGAACGGTTCATTACTTTGACAAACTGCCCATGGGTCCAACAAAATTCCATTGGAGACTATAACAGAAAGTGTCGACATGCTTATAATTGTTATGACAACAAATAAATTTTCGAAACTACCGAGCACTCCGTCCGTGAAACAATTATTTTCCAGGTGACAAGCGTTAAATTGCGATGAAATATCTACGCCTGAATATGAATATAAATGTAAATTCATTTCGAATCTTTTTCCGGCGATTTTTATTGTAAATATTCTGTAATTAACCAAAATTGACACCATGATATAGTTTCCTAGTTATTAATATTTTGCGCAAAATTTACCATAAGCATAAAGCTTGTGTTTGTTGGCAACACCAGCTTTTATATGATAAATATCTATATCTAAATAAATATCAGCTATATATATTTTAATTATCTTTCTTCCCAGATGACCATTCCATCAGTTTAGGCACTCAAGCACTAGAGCACTTATGTAGTTGCTACTTCTCTAAATATTGTCTATGGTTACTGTGAAACATTTTCTTGAGACCATTTAATGTCACTAACTGCGTATCGCAGTGATCCGTAAACGAAAATTAATATAGATTTTTTCTATGACTACTTACTTACTTTACTTTCGTGCGATTGCAATGTGTACAAGTTGTTACAAATGTTGATTGAATTACTAGAGTTATCTTAACAGGTAAAAAATTCGCGAACCTTATAAGTTGCTGACAATAGCTAAAATTCAGGTTGACGCTAAATAATAATTTTGTGACAAATGTATTTTCCGTTCAATGAAATATTCTCGCCTGTTAGGCAGCCTATTACTATTTACATCAGTGCAATGCTGGATTGCCGTTAATAGGAACTGACAATCGTCTATTCTGGATTTCACATCGCACTACTAAAGGAATGCTTGAATAGCAAAGAGGTATTTGTCATATAGGCATACCATTGGCAGAGCAATTCACGTTTTCTAGCCCAACAATTGTATACCGGTATCACTGCAGCTATTGCATTTTACACCTTTGACGAATCGAATACAACGAACACCACATGCTCTCGCTAAAAGCACTGCTTTGACAAACGATATTTACTATGATATTAGAGGGTTGGTGATCATGATACTTTCTACCGTGTACTCTTTCATAGGTTTTTGAAATGGGATTTTTTTGAAAGCTTGGAAATTATCATTAGCAAATGATTTTCAGTAAGACTTGCCTCAATGAGCTTCATGCTCAATGAGTAGGTTCGATACTGTCGTGTTTCACCGACGGAAATACTAAACTCTTTCACAAACGTGTCATCGATCATTCATTCAAAAATTCTGCTAAACATGATCATTGTCAGTTTTCTACAAATTTGGAAAGCTTCTTGGGTCTCTTGTTGGAGTCAGCATCAAAATCAAATTTTAAAAAAGGCGAAAGAAAACTAGGCAAAATTGATATTTATCGTTTTATCAAGGAATCCAATAAAGTTAATACAATATAAGCACACAAAAGTAGCTGTGATCGCGTCGAATTTCTAATGCCTCCTTTATGACAGCTCAAAATATTAATTATGACCTCGGCAACGATTCAATCATTTATTCCTTCCTCCAGTATTGACTATTCCAGAGGTGTTTGAATGTATCCCCAATGGGATCAGTCACTTTTAATGAATTTTCTTCGGCGAACACAGGGTATCGCGAGTGAAAACATAACTGAAAACCAAACACTGGATGAAAAATCAATTGGTTAATATCAATTGACCCACATACCATGTTGATTTTAGAACCTCGACAGAGACTACGAGTTTGCTGCGATTAAAACTCACTCCTTGCACTACTTCTACCACACGTCATACAAATATAAAAAAGACTCTAATTCAAAAATGGTGAGATTAAAATAATAAGGCATTGAATTTCATGCAAAAATCATATTAATTACATTAACTATTGCTATTTTCTAACCAAAAAGTATGCATAGGGATAGATAGTATGCATGAACTTGACTTCATTTTCAGTCCTGATCAAAGCTACATCAAATAAGCTATCCTACCCTACCTTGTACCGCCTGAATTCCATTTCTGTATTAAGCACCAAAAAGTAGTTTGTAAGGAAACTTGGGGAAAAAGGGAACTACAATGGACTATCTACCTCTAAAAAGGAGGCGAGTCTTCTTATCAGAAAGATCTTGAGACAAAAAGAAGTCATGAAGACGTCGAGGGAAAAGTGAATGGGAAGAATGGAAAATGAAGACCTCAAATGGTATGTGTGCCTGTGGAGTAGGTAGATGCATGCAAAAATTATGCGAACATGAATAAGTGATCAACGAGTGGATTCCTGCGTAAAAATATTTGCTGCATTGATAGCCAATGTCCCCCGGAAAAGCATTTACGTTGTACATGTATCTGTTACGTGGTAAATGGACAACAATGCCGAGGTTCTAAGTTCTCCGAAGAAATACTACTTCAAAACAAAAACTACAGCGAAACTCTATCGGCTCTAAACGAATCCTAGTCGTAGAAAGGGCATCTAAATCGAAATCCCGAAAGTCTTTCAGGTGTATCCAAAAGATCAAACGGAGGTATCCTTGAAAAATCCACATGGGCTCTTTTCAGTCGAAGCTTCACTCCACCCCTAGTATTAGTAGTGAAATTTGGGCTCTAGATGCTCGAACTATCAAGGCCATAAACCCTCACATGATTTGAGCGCTACCTTAATGCCAAATCAGCACATATATTTGAGAAATACGACAGCTCGGTAACTTCGCCTCCAGATACCATGGCGCTGGCCTCACGAATCAAACACACCCCTGTTCGAGTGCAAAAGTACAAAGTGTTTTCAAAAAAATCTCCCCGCCCGAGTTCCCAGAAGTCGGCTCCCACTGAGGATTCGCCATTCCGTGATCGGCGATTTAGGGTAAGGAGGTTAGATTGTACTGGAGGAGACATCGTAGCTGATTTAATAAGCCAGTGGCCATCTTGGTCGGTACGAACATACGGGCTTACTACTGGCGACACACTTACGCATAAACTAGTTTTTGTACGAGGTCAAAATTACAGATTTGTAACACAACGTCGTCAACAACATTTGCAACAACACGTCAGCCATGTTCCGAAAACAAAATGAGTTAAATGAGCTTGTAAAAGTAGAATTCCACTACAACGTGCTATATAATAGCATACTAATACAATCATTGTCTATGCGTTATCACACTATACGTGAATTTCCGTATAGGCATTTTCTGAATCGGCATTCATTCATAAAATAACATACCTCTTTTATGGGATTTCGATGCATGGAGTCATAGCGGAATTTCCTTAAATTTAACAGAAATTCGAAATTTGGGCACAATTTCATTGTTATTCATGTTGTAGTACACATATGCAGTCTCCATAAGAGGTCGTACAGAACCCAATGTTTTGTACGGAGGAGGCGGGTCCTTATCATTCCCAAACATCCCCATTCTGGCTTCATTGTCACCCATTGGCTAAAATGCCAATGCCTCCGCCAGTACTATTTATCCACCTTGGTTTGTTGCACGAAAATAAAATGATACCCCAACACAGTTAGGGATTCGGAGGGTGAGGGTGATATCCTTTCTCCACCGATCTGAGACCTTCTCTCCTCACGTTCAAAGTACCGTATAAAGAATATATTATAAAAAGCTGAAGAATGTGCTTTTCATCACTTTGTGTAAGGTTCTCAGTGTAAAAAAGTATGGATATTTACAACTCATTGTTTATGTGACTATGAAATTCGACTGAATTCAACAAAGATATGTTACAGTAGTAACAATACATGATGATATAAATTATACAAGTAATAAAGTAATGAATGGATATAAATAAGTGTGTATACTTTTAACTTTACCAGCCATAAATTAGAACAAACCACATAAATACATTAGAGGAGACATTCCATCATTTCCGATCTGATCCTAAGACGCTCGCTAAAACGTGACAGAAGACTGAGTTAGAATGTGCTCCATACAACCCACACCTGGGAGCCAGCCATAACATATGAACATCGCTACGGAACCCTAGGATCTGCACTTAATGTTGAGAGTAGCATCAGTTTAAAATGGCATATTGTTAAAGGCATTTAGAGCGTAATACGAAATACGTTCGTTCAAGGACATTCGTAAAAGTATGTCTTTGTATTGCATTTGATAATGAAATGAGAAAAATTCTAGGAGTCCAGGAATGCGTGTAAAATGTGATAAAAATTCTTACTTCAAAGTTCACTTTCGTAAATGTGTTTTAAATGTTTTTTATGGAGGATTAGAGCACTTCCCAAATATATATATATATATATATAAATGCGCTCATTTGAACGAGGGTTATCACGCGCGACCCTTTTCTCCCTACTATCCCCATTCATGCAAAGTACCCTGACATCGAGCAAGCAGGAAGTCCATTCCAACGGTCGTCTCGTCGACTCCTTATAACCAACCCTTCAGGTATTCAACGAAGCAGACGAAGAGTCACCCCCTCCATCGCACATATGCCACGTCACACCTCCGCAACGCCCCTGCGACACCTCTCGCATTCGGTCCGAAGTCACTTAGGTCAACACCGCCCCTATCCACCATTCCGACTCTCGCCTCTCCGAGCCACTCGACACCCCGCCCTCCACGCGACGCCCAGACCCCTTTATCTCCCAGGCCATCTCCTTCTCTGCAAGCAGGGACCCATTAAGGCTTATCTTCGAGACGGCCCGCCCACGCCCAGCTAGACGTCCCTTGCCCTTCTCCACACTTCCTTCCCTCCAGGGCGAAACCCCTTCGGTAAAGAGATACGTGCGAAGACTCGGCAACGCGTCCCGCGTGGCCTGTGCGCGCCATGCGAACACACACACACACAAACGTCCTTTGAAGACGAGACAAATTCGCGGACAAGATGTTTACGGAGCTGTCCCCGACGACAGTGGCTTGCGACGAAACCGTGTTTAACGAACACTTACTTTCGGGTAGGAAGTGACTTCTAGATGGAAACTTAGAGTCACAAGTTGAATACACGTACGGAGAGATGGGTTATCAAGCTTGCATGCTTTCAAATCTCGTCGAATAATACCATATACCACCTTAAAAACTACGCATCGTCCAATGAAGATGCAAATAAGTTAATTAGGTTAACCATAAAAGCATTTACCCACTGAATGAAAAAGTGGAATCGGAAAAAATCAAATTCTAACCTTTCAGCGTCAAAACCGGGCTTCTATTATTCACATAAAATATTCACCTTTAGTTTTGACGGTCTTGACAGAAAAAATGGGGAACTTGCATGATTTTTTTTTATTTAACAGGCGGACAGAAAATTATTTTCTCGATTCAACAAAGAAAACTGCATGTAAATCTGAGTTTTCCTTCGCGAGATATTGAATGTTAAATATAGCGACATTTTAAAGCGCGCCGAAAACTCCCTCCCCCCCAAGCCACTGCTGAAGAATACCCGATGACGTCAACAGTGCCGAACAATCGCCCGAAGCAGCTGGGCTAACAGCGCACCAACACGGGTGATTCAAGCGAGCCTATTCAACCCAAAAGTGAGCCCACCTCTGATTTTTAATTGAGTAGGTAATCACTTAATGGTATACAGTTGATATTTCACGTCAATAATGAGTAATATGTAGGCAAGATAGTTTAAATCTCGAAAGTTCATCTTACTTTTGCAGTGCCCGCTCCATACATCGACCCAACTCCCTAGCATTGTAATTAGTCAGCGAGATGAGTTCGAGGCATAAGTATTGTTTAACACCTGGCTGTAAAAATACCTCAACCAAGGTGCCTAATAAGCAATTTATTAGGTTGCCTACAAGCGCAAGAAGAAACGTATGTACAATGTCAATAAGTGACTGACTAACCCACACTTCTATCAATGGTGAGGTGTAAGCGTCCCACTCAAGAGCCCGACGTATCTCTTTCTCCCGTGGAGAAAGTGCGCATCTCGACAGTGATTTGTTGATTACTTCCAAAACATTCATTGCTCTGCGAATCGTGAGAAGCAATTTTTCGGCCCTGAGTGGTGTTTTAGTAATTTTATTGGCAAATTAGGTGACAGATAGTATTGTTACTCGATACGAGTTACAAGTTAGAGTCAAGATAGTTTAATTTCCGAATCCTTTTACGTGCCAGCTGAGTTGAGATGTAATCACCGTGCGATGTGTTTTTTTGAGAACGTGTGTATTAGGTCTAATGCTCTCAAGTTAATAAAACAATGCCTTTACAAGGTAGATATATTTTGCTATTGATTTGGTGCCGAAGTTTTTTTTATCTTAATACAATTACATCGATCTGTAACGTTATGTAGCGGCGTAGTGCAGTGCTCATCATAATCTCTTTAGCATGACATGAGGCAAGTATAAGACCCAGGGTCATTGTGTCTTTTTATATGTATGTAATCGAGACTTGAGAATGGTTTTATGTTTCGGTGGTGTAGTTATAGTGTTGATGTTCATGAGAATTACATTCAGGTAATGCTATACTATACTCTGCCACAAAAGTTGTTTGTGGCCCACATAGGTATTTAATTAAAGGGCTACAAAGTACATTTGAAAAAATTCAGGTCTTTGAATTATTATAGCCATTTACAAACTTTATGCTGGCATTGAATGTGATATGGTGATGATTAAAGAACACTGTTTAGCTTATACTAATTCCTTTCCATAGATTGCTGAGTGTCGGACGGTAATGATTTTTTAAATCAATAAGCGGGTTCATTTGTGTTGAGTGTTTTGAATACCAGGTGCTACTTTTCCTTATTCCACTACCATTTAATCTATGGGATAGAATTATGGGATCATGCCCCAATGCCCCCAGTGTATTTATTCAGCAAAGAAGGACGATCAAGATCAGGTTTTATGTTTTAAAATTGCACTTTAAATTCCTAAATGAATTTACTGAAGGTAAAAATATTGACATTTCCTTCTGATATTGATGTTAGTGTTGCTTTTCTTGACAAAGACTATTGCAATGTATTTTGCTGAATGTCCGATGATAATAACTAAATCATAGCACAGAACTTAAACCGGTGAATGTTGGTAGAGAGGTAAATGTGAGCATAAGGGTTATGACTTTCAAAATTCAGTGATACTTCTGGCGAAAATAAAGATATGTAATAAGATAAGTAATGCTTCGACTTCCTTTTACGTGACATCCAACAGCATGACGTGGATAAACGTGCTTCGTACTATTGGTTTTGAAAACAAGACAACTATTCTTGTTATAACGTAATTAATTATTACCAGTATACTATTTACTTTCATTGAAGAAAATAAATCGTACGCTGGGAAGTCCATTCCCTATAATGAACTTCATACGGACTATTAAATCAAGGGTAAGTCATTCCCGATAAGACCAATCCTCTAGATTTGTGCCTCGCTCTGATAAACTAACCTTCATTCTCCGCATTAATAAGTATTATAAACAAAGGATTCAAAGTAAATATCTCTCATTTATTCTAGTTGTATTCATAAAAATCGAAATTTTGAGGCAAACGACGGTAACTTCACGCCGCTGGCTTTAAATGCACACATGTCCACGATGTCACACAAGTATTATCGAAAGCAAATAACAAAAAATCACTCGCATGACCTCATTGAGCTACATTACTTCTTGTCCAAAGGTTTGTTTGCAAAATTACCGAAGCAAAACAGCTGTAGCCATCATCATTTTAAGGTAAGAGACTTTCCATTGGTCCTTACGAAGTTCATCAGCTTCGCCTTACAAATTTTTCATAACGAGAGTTTTCTCCCACCCGGTCAGGAGAAAAGTTTTGTTTTTTTTTCCGCCGACGTATAGCAATCATTTGTCATAACAAATGCCATGAGGGTCATGGCATCAATTTCAGGAATATTGTCCGAAAGAGCGGCAACGTAATCATCCATTTTTTTTACCTGAAATATTCGAGGTAAAAAGTCTATTTTATCATCCCGAAAGTGCATTTTTAATATCCCAAGTAATAATCGTGGCACAATAACAATAGGAAAACTTACCCAAGAATAACAGCACACGAACAAGTGACGGTGAGCGACTAAATCCTCCACCAAAACAATGTTTACAGCATGCGTTGGTGTTTTTCCCGACTCAGACGGCAGATTAGGCACGGATGACGTCACACCTAGCCTCGGCAGAGCTCGGGTGTCTTCGCGCAGTGGTCGGCTCAGAGAAATTTTGCTTGATTTTTTAAGTCAATTTTTTATTTCTTCTGATGATGAATGGAGATAATTTAGGTATTTTTGCGAGCTAATATTTCCGTTTTACCTGTTCAAAATAGTTTTTATAGCAATCGTCGACCCATGCAAGTTCCCCATTGGAACTTAAAATCTTAGGCACCTTAGTACTAAACAAACTAACTAAAATATTTTATCCTAAACATGTATTTAAAACGGAGGGTGGTGGATATGATGAATACACCCCATTTGGTGGCATATATTATGAATACTTATTTCTGGGAGTCAATTTGTGAGGAAAAATGTAGTAAAACTACGTGGTATACAAACATAAATAGTGAGCACTGGTGGCTTAAAAATAAAAAAAAGAGTAATAATCTCCGAAGCCGTAAACAGTACAGTTTATGGCTTTTGGAGATTTTTATCCTTCTGTATACGAAGTTTTATATGACCATACACACGCTGCAAATAATTTTATTCGATATGTAGCTCGTACATCCTCCTATATCACGGAAGCAAACCAAACTACATGTACCCCAGTACCGACCATTGAGTAGAAACAATGTGATAGCTTCTTTCTTCTTTTCTTCATGTTCCTCATAATATTCTTCATGTTCACCTTCATTCTTCATCTCCGCTTATAAGACGCGTCCTTTTTTCTATCCATAATTTAGAAAAAAAAAGATGCGTTTAAATGCCGTCGAATACGGCAAATTTCTTTATTCATAGGGATTAGAATTATGCCGGGGTTGCGAGCTCCAATAGAAAAATACCAGGCCCATGAATGATTTTTAATCCAATGTCGAGACAAATTCGCAGAAAGCTGAGGAATAAAAAATACAATTGAGGGACCTCCCGAGATAATATGTAAAAGAAACAGCACCGCCCTGGAACGCTACGCACCCAAAGCATGCATGCATAATATTTTTTATTATTCGACAGACCGGAGATGGAATGCGGACGATCAGTTAAAAATATTTTACTTTTCCATGGTATTCTGAAGAACTACGCATAGTGAAAAATCCCATTTTCTAACTCTATTTCCTTTTTCAGTCCCCGAGCTTCCGACCCCGATTCATGCTTTCCAAAAAATTTTTATTTTTCCTACTCTTCCACGGTGACCTTAAGTTCCGCTTCAATCGCACTCTTTACATCTAAATTATCTTTGAATATCAGAGCGGCCATTTTTTTACCCTCCCTGTGGGCTCTTCCGATTACAATCTTTTATTCACGGCCTTGCCAATCAATTTATCGTTTGTTTTTCTTTCCGCGTTATTTTCGCATTCCCTGCCCATACCCATAACTAGAATGCACTATTCTATGCAATTAGGGGTTACGTCCTACCGCTCTTTTTCAAAAAATAGGTTTTGGTATCATACGTTGCCTTATTTCAAGCCTTCGTCAATTTTTAATAGAGAAAATTAATTACAATTTCAATGTTATTGAAAGAACATTTTACCTGCATTACAATTGAATACGGGTGAGTCTATAGTTAAACTTCGTTAACATAAACTCAAAGCGGTGGGAAATATCTACGGGTGCATTGAGTATGAGACGCGACAACCAAGGATAAACGAGACAAGAAAGAAATAATCAGTGTGGTGTCCTGCCATTACATCATGCTAGAGAGATAGGAGATACAGCCAAGCACCACTTCCATACCAGGTAGTGAAATCGGTTATTTAGTAAGGTCATCTCTTAATTAATCTTTCATTTTTAATTTCCCTTAATTCCTCTTCATTAATCCTGTTTTGCAGCCACAGTAAATATACACACGAACATCATCAACAATATGGGTGAAATCGATAGATGCGGCTTTAACTTCGTGAAAATTCATTCTAATTGAGAAGATGCAACCTATGTAAATTTTCACAGACTTTATTTTGCTGGTACAACGCGTTTCGTCGCTAAGACGTCATTCTCAAGTACGGCGCTAAGGTGTTATTCGGCTAAATAGTCTGGAAATTTATATAGGTTGCATCTTCTCATTCAACAATACAGGTACTAAATGTAGCTCCCTTAAACATGTGGCCCACAATCCAGAAGCCGGATTGTCTCGTTGGGATGAATTTTGGCCTACAGACGAAATAGGCACTAAACGTAGAAGGAGAATTCTATTATCGAAGGAGCGACGAAGTTCTGGAAGTACAAGCTGGGATGTAAAGTAGCTGATCATTATAAAACATTTGGAGCTTCGTGGTACATGGCATGGACGACAACAGCCGAATGAAATTTTAGACTGAATGCATATTTTTTAATTTAATGCAGTATAAATACATATAAATACAATAAATAGAGAGGTTGAGAGCGGAAGAATGTCTTAGGAATGGAGGAATATATAGATGCCTGGTGAAAACTGGAACACATTCAAGGAAGTTGTTTGAGAGTAATTGACTTGGTTATCTCCCAAAGGCCCATCATGGAAGAGCCGTGCTACTCGAATCAACTGTTATCAGATTACTGACTGGGTTACCTCAAATGAAGATCGGCGGCTACCACAAAATCAAAAGTGAATTAGTCCAATTTAAACGGTAAGGGCTAAGGGGATTTTCGCAAGAGTCCATGTGATACGATGAAGTCACCGTATGTTTTTCCAGTTTCATCTATTTTGATTTACAGTTACCTCATTTTATCAACACTATTGTGGCCAAAATAAAAACCAAATTACTCAAACTAATCTCAACTTTCCAATCTACCAACTAATCTCAACTTTCTCGTGCAGATTCAGGCGTTAGAGATAGAAGTGTCCCACGGGTGAGAAAAACCTTAAGGCACCCTTAGTGTGCAGGCAACAAATACATTTATATGCTGCCCATGATGAGAACTAGTTTTCAACCCCCAATAAATTTTCTTACTAGAACCATTCCATTCTAATTAGGTTGATCGATCAGAGACTGACTCCAGTAGCAGTTATTAGAGCATCGAGATAAAGCCGAATTTTAAGGGTAAGGATTATAAGTCTCATCCATTTAAACGGGAGAAGTCGTTATTTCACTCGCTTTGATATTTAAAGTGCCTCATCATGCACCAAATACATAGGGAACATCGCCTTCCATTTTGTCAGCTTCAATAGTTAAAACTATTTTCATGGATGTCCTCCGATCTTAATGTGAGGGATTATGAGTACGACCAGATACGACGTTGAGTTTTCTACCGTCAAATTCTCGCATTTGATTCCCCTTAGGTGGTTGACTCGGGCCCAGTTACTTCCACATTCTTCCCGACCGTAATCCACTAGCCAGCCATCCTCTGAAACGTCCCAGCTTTGACAAAGAAGAGAGGACTCACTGAAAGCACTCTCTTCCAACACGATAATCACCCCTGCAATCCAAAACACGAGTTATCTTTGAATATCCACGATTTGCCACGGACGCATTTTCAGCTAATATGGTTTTGTAGACGAAGAGTTCTACAACAGTTTGGTAATTGACAATATTTATAATAAAATTTTTAACCATTATAATAAATATCCGGTATTAAAAGTGGTATTTACCATATAGGCACTTGGGAAGTTTCAAGTTCAAGTTTTCTCAGGAATCTGAATCAAAATTTCCCAGCGTTTAATCATCAGGACTGTCATAACGAATGTTAGTAATCTTTTCTTAATAGTTACACACACTTCGATAGCAATTTTTCTTACCGACGTATGCTCATCGCAACTGTTTCGTGGAATCTTCCGTGGAGAGAAATTTGTATACACATTGAAGTTTTCACCGTTATGATCTGTATCTAAGTCATTGCTCATCTAAAAGAAAGATAAAATGAAAATGATAATTATTCCTGTGTGAGACAGTCTTGCCATATACATGCATTTCCCATGAAACATGCGTTTAATTACGAATAGTAACTAACTTATGGCTTCAGGAACATATTGTATGGAGTGATGTAAGCAACTGCATGCTCAGTGCAGAAGATAAATCAATAAATGGAAGAGATTGTAAAGCTTCTTAACAGTCGTGCTAAATGGAAATATGACGAAAGATGCCTTTTCTAAAACTTTTTATAAGGGACCATGAGAGAAGAACATAAGTTGATGAAGGAGACAAGGGCCTGCCTTTCGTGACAGATGGACAGGTTTGTCAAACATCATGAGGAAGGAAGGAAAGAAGGAAATGAAGGAAGATTGTACGATTATCCGAGAGGGAAAGGCGCCAGGATTGATATCTGTCGAAAAACTAGAATTCGTCCCAGCATACAATGTACGCCTGCAGATACGACGCTCAAAACAGCTACAGAGCAAATGGCGTCAGTAGCATTACTGAAATCTTTACGAGATAACAAGAAATACGAAGACAAAAATGAAAGAAGTGGAATGCAACCTGGACCGAGTATTCACAGTGATTGAGAACATAGCCGTGAAAATTGAGAGTGAGCAATCCCGATGACACCGTCCAACATTTAATAAGAAATATTATTTAATCTAGTTAGCGAGTTTGAGGCAAAGTTTTGCAGTACCATTCACTTTTCTTTTCCCGGATCTTTTTTTAGCTAACTAACATATGGTAGCAGTAGTTCTCATATGAACATATTAATTTAACTTTCTCCTTCAAGCAGATTGTAAATACATCATAGGAGTGATATAGGAGGCTATTATTTTATTGTGCTGTTTAGAGAGCAATTAAAGTCCAGCAACCCATCTGTTGGATGGGACGTTAAACCATGAACCCCTGGGTCTTTCGTTGGAAAGAAATCCCGCGTCGGCATTGACCAACACGAGATTTCTCTTCCTACTCTCCTCCACTCTCAGAAAAATTCCTTTCTCGACCTGACTCCACACATCTTCTACGTCAGAAATTATCTCAGCTGTCTTTTGCTAGCCCCGATTATCTCATTGTTAACCTTTGTAATATTACAAGCCTGGAATTCATCAAATTAGATTTTATAAATTATATTTAGTCAATTAACATAGCCCAGAGAACCGACAAGTTTTCCTTTCACGGTGATGGATTCTCAAATCTTTTTATCGATGTTGTGATATCCCCTGTATTTTCGAAAGAATGTTTCAAAAGTCATGGCTGTCATTCGTAAGTTCAGAAAAATTTATTGCCATGTAATATTGCGTCTCATTTTTCACCTTTGTTGAAACTTCATCCTTTCACTTCTTTAAATCTTCTCCTCTTTTTGTTTTCCTTTCTTATCTGAAAAGAGAGCGGTTGATTTATCGATGGAAAGTTTTTCAGCATATTACCAAACACCTCACTCAAATATTTTCGCCGTCTAGATAGTAACTGGCAGGAAAATATCGTCCTGAGAAAAAAAATATGCTCGGGAGCGGATTGTGATCGTAACGACAGTGGCTAGGGATCGGAGGGTATCGTATCGTGTCGGTAATTCGTACAGTGTCTTAACGTCCCATCCGATACTAATCTTATATGCGCTTCAGGCCGGGAAGAAATGCACAAGGATGGGAATAGAAAGATAGGGAGGTAGGATAGAAAGAAACCCGGCGTCTGCAATAGCATTTTATTAACAGAAGGCGCCAAGGGGTCCACGGCTTAACGTTTCGTAGGACAGAAGGAGAACCGAACTCGAATACTTTTCACAAGGTACTCAAATAAGGGCCAACCTACAAATGAAAAACCTCTTTCACTGCCGGGATTCGAACCGGACCCTCGGGATGCGAGGCCACTACTCTAGCCAACACACCAACCCGACCCCATGCACAAAACCAACCGATATTCTCATAAACAATAGCCATATATGGGATGGGCGCGGAGCAAAAGAGGGTGCAAGACGAGTTTTGAATCTGGAAGGGAGCCAGAGACATCTTTTGGCCGGGGAGCCCACCACTAACTGCTACCACGATTTTATTTTAACGATAACGGCGCAGGGCGGGGAATTTCCGATGAATCCTCGCATTAAACCATGAAAATGAAAGTTCACTCGAAGGGCTCAAGAGATTTGCAATCCTTACCTGAATGACCTGCAGACATGGTCCCCGCCATCTCCTTATCCCTCTCCGGTAGTAAGGCACAAAGCGGCTAAGTTGTAGACTAATGGCGGAAACACCTGCGGGCGAACAGAAGAATTATAAGGGTGAAGTTTACGCACTAATCACGATTCCGAAACTCAGAATTAATTCGCACGTAGCAAACGAAGGTTATTATTATGCGTTTCCATGACAATAACTCACTTATACATGTCACAACTAAAAACATTGGGAAGAAAATTAATCAAAATAAAATTCATGAAATAACATTCTTCACGAAAATTAGAGTCGAAATTGAACATGTGGGAAGGAAAGGCAAAAATTGGAACGAGTGATATTTCAGCCAATTGTGTCAACATTTCGGATAACAGTGGATGCAGTCCCATAACACATGTTGAAAGGAGGTATTTACTACTGGAGCTTGGCGTACAGCATAGCATGGGCTTTAGGGATGGAGGCGGATAGCATGTGTTTGACCAAAGTGGGTCTGGAGAATGAACTGGAGAATATATGATAAATGGAGGGGGAGACAAAGGAGAATAGGCAGGGCATGCTAGGAGATGAGCATAATTTGCTGGAAGTAACCGGGAGGTAGAATAAGTTGATATATTTCATATTAAAAAGCGATGGCTCATTTAACGCGTTAAAATGGGTAGAACTCTTATGAAGTTTCATAGCAGGAAGCTAGGGGGTGGACAAAAATGTTGAATGGTATTATTTGTCCTGCCTTACCTCCAACAGTTCATCAAATTCATTTTTAAATATTAGATTGCATAAACGTTTTGTCTACCATCCAGAATTAGTTCTTCATTTACCTTTTGTTAATTTCTTGAAGCGTATTCTCAAGACTGGCTACTTAAATTCCTACCATCTCTCACACATCAAGATCTATCCATCCTCCGTTTAAAACCCCAGCTCATTTATATTCAAATCGATGATGGCGATTGGCTTTATTTACGCTCCCACCAACCCTCTCCGAATAAGAATCAGATTCAGGGCAAAGTGATTACGGTTGATTGTAAAAACGCGGCAGGTTTTAAATCCTCATTCATTTTTCACTGTTGCGTCACTTCACCCCAACCTGCCGTCCCCGTTCAAAAAATGCTTGCGGTCCAAACGGTGGCGAGGCAGAAGCGGGGGACTGGAAGATGGGATGATCGGCTTCTATATTTCACTCGTCATGAAATTCAAATTTCACAGTGATGACAGAGCCCGAGATTCGAATGAATCCAAACGTTACTCTTGCGACCACAAGGTCAGCCAGCCAGGGGGTGCTAAGTCACCAGTCTGCATTTGACTCATCAGCCACGAAAAGAAGGAAAATAAAAATCAATGAATAAAAATGAGGCGTGAATTTGTGGGTAGAATCAAGTTTTCTTTGTAATGCGTTTGTAAATGGCGCGTAAAATGAATCCTGAATGTGTTTAACGGTCAATTTACCATTCTGTCGCTTCATTTGGACCAACGTAAAATGATGGAGAAATGAGGATTGAGTCTAAATGGCCAATCAACCTCAAACTGGTACAATTTTGTCTAAGGATCTAAATTTTCGAAATCGTCCTACGAGATATCCCAGCGTCATTTTTATTTCGTTCATATAATTTCACCTCCGTTTTTCGCTCATTCCACGCACAGTTTCAAAATATAGTGCTCTTGCATTTTTTACTCCCCCAGTTAAGATTATAGGTTGCGGGCGGAGATCATTTTCTTACCAATGTACAGGCTGATTGATGCCTGGAAATTAAGGGTAGGCTGGACTTTTGGGGTAACCGATCGTACAGGGTGCCGCCGGAAACTGGATAAAAGATTTTTTCCGGAGAAAACTTAGAGGCTTTTATTTCTGGAAGTGAGGAGAAATAAATGTAGGAGGAAGGTGGACGCATGAGGAAGTTTCCAATGAGCAGATGACTAGTTAGGGCCGAGAAGCCATAAAATCAATCATCCCCTACATTCCAGGGACTGTACGCAATACGGAGTCAGGCTATTTTCTTTGTCCCGTCGCGTTCATTTTGCAGAGGAAAACTAATGAGTTTAAAAAACGTAATTCCGTTTTCTTTTCATCTAGCAACCGAAATATTTACCTTTGTATGTACATACCTTAGGTACTACTCCTCCATGGGACATTTACCCACTTCCATTACTATCCAATTGTTTCTCTCTCTGATTATGGGAACACGGTGAGGAACACTGAAAGAGCTCAGTGGAGCAGTCACATCAAGGACTCCCATTCAAGGAGGCAGGCTTGGAATCAGTTCCAATGACCCGTTCAATAAACCCTAGTCTCCTTACCACACTGTCACAAATATTTCTAAAGTGGCTTATCCAATATCAAAATACGAAAAGGAAACATGGTAGGTATCATCAAGAGTGTGTGGTCCCAAGAATCTCTCAAACTACGAGCTATCCGGGTAAATAACATCGGGAATTGAAGTGGAAAATATCTCACAAAGAGATTATCCCTCAGTAGAGTATCTCAAAACAAAACCATTACTAAAATCTCACGTAAAAACAGCAGGATGAAATTTCTTTGGCTTATTCAAAGGATCCTTGTGGCTGGGTTCATGGAATAGACATACTTAAGTCATTTTTCGTCTTTATATTCCCAAATAAGAGTAGAGGAAAACTAGTTATGCTTGCAGGAAAATCAGCTTTCTTTAGATGGCGATCAACTTTTTTGATTAAGGTCTTGGATTAGAACGTGTGTCGCTGAAGGAGTGCTAAGAACACTAATAGAGAGTCTAAGCAGGACAGGATGTGTTTGAATAACTACCAATAGATGCGAGCATACAGTATGATCTGCCATTTCATCAGCTGATCCTAAATATCCATAACCCAAGTAAGCGATTAGAACCTAATATGGAGTATAATTATGCAAATATCAGTGTTGTTGCAGATATATTTGTATTGATAAAACACGAATTATTTAAAGCTAGTAATATTTAAAGGTAGTACAAATTCAAGAGAAATATTTTTAATAAATTACTCTAAATATTTGTTCTCATTCTCTTTTGATGCTAGAAATTTCACCGGTATACTTAACTGTGTATTGTACTGTTATCGGTCACTATATATTAATATACTATACTGCACATGAAGCATAATTTATTTAATATACTACATATCACTAGAAACTTTATGTGAGTGCAGATATCACTTGTTTATCAAGGAAAAGAAAAACTATTCCCCTTGATACCTTGTAAGCCGCCGCTAGAATACGTGGTATACGATGACTCCACACCAGGAATCAGCTACCGACGCAAACGCGAATCTGACGTTAGTTATTACATTGCCGACTTAATTGTTAGCTTGAAACAATCATTCATGAAATATAACATCTCACAATAAACACAGATTTCAATATTTAGGAATCTTTATGTGGGGTAGACACTTCACCAACCATACGCAAATAGTTGTGGTCACGTGCATAAGACGCGATAAAATGTAGAAAACAATTGCTCTTAAATGACGGGTAATAATGAAGGGCCACTCTGCAGGATACTTCGAGGGAAGGAGATTTCTCCTCCCTAAGTCCTCCATTCCTCAGACTACGAGCGTTCTCTACGACGACTTACTGCTCCCGCCTTAAGCCCAACTGATCCGTCCGAACGCTCACCTTCCCCTTGAAGAGGATGTCTTGAGCGACTATCCGCCATCATTCCCTTTTAGGGCTCTGCCTCCTTTTCTCTCAACCTTCTTGAAAAGATAACGCCTTCCCCTTCACCTCCCCGTCGCTAGCCAAACACCAAAGGTTTGCAAAGAGACCGAGACAAATGGCATTATTTTTTCATCCACCCCTCTTAAGCATTTACGCTCCCTACCCTCCATCAACCCCTCCCCCCCCTCAACCACCGCTCTGCTTTCGATATCTAGAGTCCACCCCTTCGCCTCTTTTACGCGGTCCCCTACGGAGAAGTGGATGTAAGGAAAATTCTTTTTTTCACCGTCGGCACAGGATTTCCTCATTCAGAAACGCGAATATTTTGGCAGCCTTTAACCCCGGATGGGTGCCAAAACCCAAACTCTGACGCCACCAGTAATCCTCCCTTACATATTTCAGCTCGAAACTATGCTACGAACGTGTGAGGAAAATAAGTAATCCACAAGGTATACGATGATGATATAGTCGTCATGAAGGTCACAATCCAAACATTATCATATTAGACGCTGTGGGACTTCAAAAGTAGAAACTGAGAAGAAAAATTCACCAACCAAGAAAAATACTTGAAGGTATAAAAACGCTCATATTTCCTACTTCATTTTCTTTCTTTCATTTACTACGGCCAATTTCATATGGTATTTTAGCGCTGGAAAATTTTTACATGGGCCTTCGATAGAGTAAATTGGAATGTGCTCATGAAGTTAATGAAAATCATGGGAACAGATTGGAGAGACAGAATATCCGTCAAAGACTGTGCGAAGGTTAAAGAGAAATGGTTAGACTAGGGGAAGAAGAAACAAATGAAATCATTGAGAGGAAAAGAGGAAGTAGATTTATACTTGTGCTGATTATAACTGGTTTTTTTTACTTACGATTTTTTGTTGTAAAAAATCAACTTTGTGTTGTCTTGTTCTTAATTTTCATACATTTTTTCTTACCTTATGTTGCGAGGAATAAGTTCCCTGTCAGTGTTAAAAACTAAAATTGTTTCATTTTTTTTTCTTCGATTTCACATGTGCCAATGTTTGTAAGGGTGTCATATACAGGTACCCTTCTGACACCCTAAATTATCTCCACGTGCTAACTATATGCATATATGTTGTTATATGTCTTGTTATATTTTATGTAATGCTACTGGAGAAAATAAATTCAAATTCAAAATTTTATTACAGGGAGGGGAGTGAGACAAGGTTCCTGTGCGTGCTCAATAGGTACATTTCAATATCTACAATGAATAACTATTTGAACTAGTCATGGATAAAATAGGTGGTGAAGGAGAAAAGCGAGATTCTTTAAATATGCAGATGTTCAGATAAAGCAGAAGGTGAAGAGCAATTACTGGAAATGAAGGATGGAAATGAAGAATCAGGAAAACCCATTGAAATGAAAATAAAACTAAAACAAACTAAACACTGAAGCCAGCAGAAGAGAAAAAACCGTAAATATAACTATAGATAGAAAAAACTTGATCAAGCAAAATCCTTTGAATGCCTCAAAAGTAAAATCAATTAGAATGGAGTATGTACTGAGAATACAAAAAACGAAGTCTAGGGTAAAGGGGGGTGAATCGGACCAGCGGGTGAATAGGAACGCTTTTCAAAAAGTGCGCTCAGACCCGAAACGGTATCACTTGAGACTGACTACGTTTGAGGAATTGCTTCTTTGTAATCTTGTCCTTCTAGTAGAGTGAAAACGAGAACTCGACGACTGAATTTAAGCAAATGATACTCTGTCGAATGGAACCCTACCATACGAGAGAGGTGTGAAATTGGGTATTTAGAAAACCTCGTATAGGTTCAAAGTAAGGTGACATTGTAGCGCTTACTCAGATTTCAAGTTTTTCTTTCCTGAAAGGAAATCTAATACCATAGCTGCCACATTAGGTTACTTTTTTGAGCCTTGTATGAATATCGGAGTTACCAAACATGATACAAAATCATATTACTTAGTCGGGTGAAAAGGACCAGCACGCGCAGGAGTTCAGTTCCAAGCCGCTGATCGAGGGTGAAGCATTGAACCAGTTATACTCAACTGACACTCGGAAAAATTCCTTCTGCTACTGAAAAGTAAGTAGATATACAACTAATATTGATAAATTGCTTACTTACACTTAATGTTTTACATTAAAAACCTCAAATGTTTATAAGAATGTTTGAGCGAAAGTGGCTAAAAATTTGTTTTTAGGCCATACTCTTTTATTTAAGTATTATAAGAAGTTTAATGGAATAAACCTATTTTAATGCTATTCTATATCACGTTATAGATATTAACTTCGTATAACGAGGAGGAGGAAAGAGATTTTCCCCGTCATAGAGGTGAATTATTACGGCGACGAGCACGATTTACAGGCTGAGCGAGAGGTAAGCTACCTTCGTTTGATGTAACATATGTTGTGTACTGTTCCATATGTATTAACCAATTATTCGCTGAAACAATATCATAAAACATACGCATTTCATGATGGAAATTTATTGTTAATAATTCACATTGAGTTCCATACCTATACATTCTACATTACTCAGTGGTCTATATTTTCCAATCTGAAAGAAAAGGAGGTGATATAATGTACGTGATAGAGGGATTGCCAGAGTATTAAATATTATATATGGCAACAGAATTAGTTGTGGAACGCCTTACAACCTCCTTTTGATAGCGTAACATTAGCAAAATTTCATTTAAAACGTATTTATGAAAGTGATAATTTTCGCTTACCGTTAATGTTTTTCCTTTTGGATTAAGATGGGGAAGTACCGGCGAAAAACGGAACAGACATGGACAGAGGAGGATATGAGAATGGCGCTGAAAGCTTTCAGAGAGGGAAGAAGCATGAGGCATTCTGCCGAACTTTTCAATGTTCCCCGTACTTGCCTCTATCGTAGGATAGTAGCGGATACGGAAAAATTGAAGACAAGAGGGGGGCAAAATGTCTTCTCAGTGGAAGAAGAGGAAGCATTAATTAGAAGAATCCTTAGGTTATGTGAAATTGGGTTCGGATTGACAAGAGATGATGTCATGAAGGTGGCATATGAATTTTCCATTAAAAACAACATAAAAAACAATTTCTGTGCGTTAAAAAAACGAGCAGGCAAGGATTGGTTCTTGAATTTTATATCTAGACATCCTTTAAGTCTTCGAAAACCCGAAGGTTTGTCAGTGGCTCGAGCTGAGGGTTAAAATAAGGAAGATGTAGACGATTTTTTTTCAAAGTTAACTATTTCGATGGCTGAGGCTGGAGTTATGGATAGGCCCCACCTTATATACAACGTTGACGAAACGGGATGTGTATTAAATAATCGCCAAACCCAAAAGAATGTCGCAAGAACAGGATCTAAGGTAGTCATAAAACAGACGTCAGTGGAAAAGGGGGAATTGGTGACAGTTGTTGCGTGCTGCAATGCAAGTGGACATTACATACCACCTTTTGTAATTTTTAAGGGGAAAAAGTTCCATAAGGAATGGGAGGATGGATTTCCGTTGGGATCTAAAATTTTTATGTCCGATTCAGGGTGGATAAATGAGGATCTTTTTTTGGAGTGGCTAAAGCACTTTCAAGCAAACAGGATTCCTGGCCGATGCATTTTAGTCCTCGATGGCCACGCATCACACAAGACTCTTCCTGTTCTACTGTTCTGTGAAAGAAATGAGATCACTCTCTTATCACTGCCCAGCCACACTACACAAAGGTTGCAACCTCTGGACAGGTCTTTTTATAAACCATTAAAGACATACTACGATATTGAAACAAATGCGTATATGACAGTTTGTAAGGGGGATAGAAAGATGACTAAATTTAATTTTGGTCGGCTTTTTCGAAATGCATGGAGCAAAGCCGCAACAATCGGCAACGCTGAAAATGGATTCCGATCAACAGGAATATTCCCTCTGAATCCGGGTATCCTGACGGAGTTAGATCTTCATCCATCTAATCTCGGAAGCTCACACGCCCCAGAAGAAGCATCAACTCCTTTTTCGACAAATTCATCTTCCGATCAAAAATTAACTGCCAGTCCCTATGAAGAAAGCCAATCCTCGACATCAACATCTGAGGAATCGTCAAATACTTTGGGTAGGTCTTTCCATAATTTACTACCTACACCAGAAAAAAGAATGAAAGTCAATGTGAAAAGGTCAAGAAAGCAAATTGCTCAAATACTTACTTCTCCAGCTGTAATAGAAGAAACAAAGCAACGACTGAAGAAACAAAATATTAGGAACGCGAAGGGAACTTGCAGAAACTTATATGAATCATCTTCAGATAGGGACGGCAATACTGAGAATGGGGAAAACTCAGCTGATGATACGCTTTGTGGCTTCTGCTCCAAGTCTTATAATTGTGCGAATTCGTCAAAGTTTAGAGACTGGATTAAGTGCATGAAGTGTAATTGTTGGTACCATGAGCTGTGTGTAGGTGCTAAGGGGCGAGATAAATTTACTTGTGGTAAATGTGCTTAATTGTTTTGGTAAATTTGTTCTATTTTGTTCTATATGTTCAGATTTGGTGATGTATGTCTATTTGTAAAGTTATGTTTGACTCTAAGAAGATGTCGTCGAAATATCTCCAGACTGCACTACATTGTTAATAGCAATGATGCAAAATTTCAAAATTTTATGGAATAAAACTTAAGAAAACTAAAATTTATAACGTTATTTTACTGGTCCGATTCAGCCTCTAATCTGGTCCGATTCGCCCTCCAAGTCGTCGGGCGAATAGGACCATGCAGTCTCTTGAAGAAATTGCTCCAGGACCGTTCTATTCAGAGCAACCACGCTGAAAATTGCGTTTTAAACTGGAAAAACATCAAGTCCTTTGCTGATAATGCTTTCAGAATGTAACTGTTTACACAAACGAGGAAATCGACGATTTTCCTTTTTGTGGCCCGATTCACCCCCCTTTACCCTATAATGGTCAAATAGCCTTCGGCAAAGTAAAACAACTGGTGGCAGCCAAGAAAATTAGAGTAAAATAATGAAAAATATTTGCAAAATGTTGTTTGAAGAACAATATTTTATGGAACAGAAACGAAAATCACGAAGAGAGAAGAGAAATAATTAGAAGAATTTGAAATGTTGCCATGGCGAAGAATAGAAAGAATTATGTGGACTGAATAAGTAAAAAATTAAGAACAATTGGATTGAATAAATGAAAGAAGAAGCATTATGAGAGCTATAAGAAAGAGAGAAGTAAATTACATAGGACTCATTCTAATAATGTATATTTGACGAAATTATTACAAGAGGGAAAGGGTGAGGGAGACAGAGGAAGGCACAATTTGTTGACGGACATGAATATGAAAGAATAGACTAAGGAGCAGCTAAAAGAGGCAGCACAGGACTGGATAACTAAGGTAGTGTGAAAGGTCCACTCCTGTTCCTTCTGTACATAAATGATATCAATAAGGTGGTCAAAAGTAAGCTTCGTCTATTTACCGATGACGCTGTAGTGTAAAGGGAAATTCTATGCCCAAATGATAAAGAATATTTAAATGATGACCTACAAGCAATTGAAAAATGGTGTGATACGTGGCAGTTAGAATTAAATTTTTGAAAAATGTGTGGTGATGAATTTTTGGAAAAAGAATTGTTTCCCTCCTAGCACGGACAAAATAAGTAATAATGAATTAAAAAACGTGGAATCCATTAAATACCTTGGAATAAGACTGACACATGATCTTTCCTGGGGTAAACACATACGTGAAATAATGGGGAAATCTAATCGTAAACTGAGATTCGTCACATGAGAATTGGGTAAATGTGACGATCATATACGAGAAATCAGCCACTAGACCTCATTTGGAATATGCTGCCAGTATATGAAATCCCTACGAAATCGGTCTAAATGATGAACCTGAACGTGTGCATCGAAGATCGGTAAGATTTGTAAAGGGACGATACGATAACCATACTAGCGTAACCACTCTATTAAATGAATTAAAATGGGAATCATTGTCATATCGTATGTTGAAATTTAGACTTAATCTCTTATATAAATTGCAAGATAATATTTTCAGTGATAACGTTAAAAATATTTTGCAAACCCCAACTTACTATGGTAGACTGGACCATGATTACAAAATTAGAGCAATTGATTGCCGGACTGACAGACTCAAAATGTCCTTTTTTCCTCGTACAATAGGGATATGAAAAGCGGTAAATATGTCCAATACGAGTGAATCAATCCATAGCATACGTAGTTGCATGTTGGTATAAGGACTTGAAGGTAACCCAACTAACAATGTTTTTGCATGCTTACTTTGCTATTTTTATCTTTTTAAATGGTGAAGTTTAGACTAATATATTAATGTTAATCCTATTTTATGCATGATATGTAGTGCATGTTTGGTAAGAATTCACCCCCTGCCACACACCTTTATGGTGGCTTGCAGGGTATTATGTAGATGTAGATAACATAGACGGAGCAATATAACTGAAACCTGCCCAAGGACGGATTCACTATCATCCATTTTTTTTGTCAGCTACCCAATTACTTACAACTTGCCCAAAAAGTTGCCTAGTACAAGTAAGTGTGAACATATTGTGGCTATTAAACTTTATATAATGACATGAATGTCCTGTTTCATAGTTCTCATTTCATTATCAAGCGTTTTTCTTATTTCAAGGGTCCAGTTCGCATAAGTGCACTCCCCGGATGTTTTGCCCCTGAATTAACTTCTTGATCTCTCTCACATCTTTCGCCGTCTAGTACTGTTGTTTCCATTAAGCCAAGATGCACTCAAGGATATATCCATTACCATAAGACGATCCAAGTTCAACAGACACAAGCACACGTCGCACTCGAAGTTTTCCTCCTCAAACACTACAAAGCATCTCCATCTCTCATCTGCCACTCAGGTGTTTCCTCCTCTTTCTTGTGCCTATGACATGACGTCTCACGTGGCATTTCCTAACACGCCGAGTGCTCCCAAGGCCTATGGGATAATCATACGACAGCAGATCCTAACACGGGTGTATTCCTGACATTTGAAGTAAGGTTTGGCTGAGATACCATCGAGGTCCAACCGTAGGAAACTCATCTGGAAGTAACCAGCGCAAAACCCTTCTAATTACAACTACTTCTCGTACATCGTCGTTAATGCTAAGTTCTGAAGCCAGGCCTACCAAACATGTACCTTTTATGATAACTTAATGAATATCGGCCATGATAGCCATGTAGTCTAAACTAAATGAATCACATATTGTAATGACATATTAGTATTATACTTCTGTTGTCAACATTATGTTTTCTTAAGTAATGCACAGAGTGTGATTCCATTTTGACGGTAAAACATATACTGACAGACTGCACGAAGTACCAAGATATCCGGAACCGTCTCAAAATGTCTGGAGAACTAAAAACTATTTTGGGTGACAACCCAAAGGAAATTGACAAAGTCCTAACATTCCTCCGCGAGACCAATCTCATCACAAAAATATGACCAGATTTTCCCCTTTTATACGTTACACACATGATATACTGTGTATAGACAGACCTATAATAGCAAATGAATGAATTGTTTTGTTATAAGTAATATTCAGGCATGCGAAGGTGCGGTATGGCCTAAGTTGTCGATGCACCTTAAACCAAACCTACCTACCTACCTACCTACCTTAAGTAATGCAAAGTCTACCGTGGTGAATAAGGTATCAGTGGATAGGATTTTTTAACAACTTCTGACATATCATAGTTAATTTACGCTGAAAAAACATTTATTGTTCATAATTTAAGTCCACAGAAAAACATTTTAGCGAACCGAAACAAAATCACTCCCATGCAAACATCGTAAATAAACAACGAAGGAGAAAGGGTTATTGTCGGAAGGAGAGATGTATGTAGCTTTCAATCGTCCAAAGAAACCACAAATAATAGGTATTTCAAATTTAAATACGCTCGCATTAATAAACCGCCTTTTCTACTTTGCATATTGACTGGCTATTTCGGTTCAATAACCCAAAAAAAAAGATAAAATCACATTTTTGGGGTTGAATGTGCGAAAGTTTACACGGGGTTACAAATGTTCTATAATATGAGTCTTAGATGAAGACCTAGCATTATATCTTTTGTTTCACCAGTGTTTTCCTAATATTTTAGTAGTTACTCCGGCGACCGACTGCTAAGGTCATTTGTGTCAGAGCATAAAGTGACAGGATATGGGTACAGATTTTTCAGGGAACCGAGGAAAGATGAAGAACCAGGCGTTGGTAGAAGTATATTCTTAAAATACAGTCGCAATAAGTCAAATGCTTTATTCCCAGTCCGACAAATGGAGTTCTCCACGTATTAATCAAGCTCACTTTCCGCTGAAAAGTATTTGCCACTGTTGTGATTCGTACATACTCGTTTTTGCCTACCCTACTTGGCCTGATGAATCAAGGTTAAACTTTTCAATATTAACCGCTGATTTATCTTCTGGTTACCCCACGCAAATAGTATATAACTCTTTGACTTCCTACTTTAAGGCAAGGGCCCTTGGCTCCGGATCCGGCCGGACTCGACCATGAACTATGGCGGAGGCTATCAAGGATTACACTGCGCGGGCACCAAACAGTCCTAAATCCAAGGATTGCGGGCTAGTCACGAATACTTTAGCTGAGTCGCCCACTGAAATACACAATAACAGAATTTCCGCAAAGGAAAATCCACGTTCATTGTTGGTAGTAGGCAAGTAGGCATCTTATTCCTTAAACTTGGCATTCACCTCACCGACGCGACGTTGGCATTGTGCGCACGAAAACGGCTTTTCTGTGACCTTTTTATGTGCGGCAAGTCGGTTACATCTTGTCCTTTAAGGCCTACGGAGTTCCACAGGGTAGATGGAGCCCTTGGTAGCTTAAGCGGTAAAGCACCTGGGGGTATCTACATTTACATCTACGTAATACCCTGCGAGCAACCACGAGGGTGTGTGTCAGAGGGTGAAGATCACCAAATATGCACACTAGGCTACAGCAGGGAAACATGCTAAACAATAGGGTAACATGTAGCTAGATGGCTAGTATCTACATATTAATAATGGGATGAGTAGTTAATATCATGCACTACAGACTACTTTAACAATATCTCACCTACCTATCCCTTTGCTATGCTGCCTATTGTAATATTTTATGGTACGCGGGAAAAATGACTTTTTTAAATCTAACGGTACGACAATGTATCTCTCTAATCTTTTTAATATGATCAATATTAGAATAATACGCAGAGATGTAATAATATGTATATATCGTAAGATAGTCAAACAAATGAGCTTAGAATTTACTTAAAAGGTTTAACCTAAATTTTAACCTGCGTTCTAACATTAATTACATCCTAGTTCTTCTATTAAACTCGAAAAGCTAATATTGGGTTGCCTGCATATCAAGGGGCTTCCTGGTTCGAGTAGAAGTCAAGGTGGATTTCTTCTTTGTGGAAATTCTGCTTTTGGTCAAATAGTCTGTTTCCGCCGTACACCTCCATTCCCTGCACCCTAAATATCGGACGTCTGCCGTCAGCCGGCAGGGAAACAATCCAATCCGTCCCCGCCCACTCTGTCCGAACCCTCACTCTCTCCCTCCCACACCCCACTCAATCATTTCCGCGGACAGCTCCTGCGAGGAACGTGGACGGGCCCCGCTCGAACACGCTGGGAGACAGGGGAAGGAAGGCAAGTGGGGAATCCGTGTGCCGGGCCAAAAAGAGAAGGGATAGAGAGGAAAATCCTCCTGCGCTGGAAGCTCCATTATTTATTTTCTGTCGGATTTTCACGGCAGGTCTTCGGCCTTTTTCCGGCCACTTATTTTTTTTCCTCCTCCTCTCTCATCCCAAGTCCACACACACTCCTTGGAGCTATCTCCCCTTGGGGGAATCACATTCGAAATATTTGAGGCACTATGATGAGGAAACTAGGATTTATTGAACAAACGAATGGCGGGAAAGTGTTCAAACGAAAGCGTAAAAGAGAAATATTGTTACTAGGCAATGGCATGGCCTTGCCAGGAACAAGCATTAGGGATCCATCGAATAAATATTTCTCAGAAACTGAATAAGATACAAATGAAAAGATGCAGGTTTTGAAATGCATTCCATTTAACGTTCAGGAAGTGTCATTTTTATTGCATGGGCTTGGTTGGTAAACCCTAGTGACTAGAATATTCTTTGCAAGATTAAACTTAAAAAAGTCAATTAGCACGAGTCCGAGGCTGATACCTCATACACATTTCTACCCCCAAAGAACATCACCAGAACAGTTAGATGCGACAAATTAAGAGATTTGTCTGGGCTGTCGGGCGAAACAATAACAAAATTCGTTTTTCCCACGCACAATACAGGAATGAAAGGCAGACACCAATTCTTGATTTGAAAAAGTACACATCACTCTTAATTATCATGTCCCAAAACCTTTTTTTCCTCCTTCTTGAAGATAACATTTTCTATAAAATCTAATCTTCGAGGCTGGTGTCCTACCACCCCCTGCCACACGTCTTTTTGGCTGCTTGCAGCGTGATATGTGGATGTAGATGTGTGTACCATTCGCGTTACCTCTCTCTTCATCTCCGACTCGATGGGTGAGGGCGCCGAGAAAAATTCTGTCCATCCCTAGCGAAAAGCCTCCCTCCCTCCATCAAAGGCAATCTGAGGAAAAACGAATAAAATAGGAAGGGAGAGGAAAGAACACACGAAGACTGAAAGGAGTGAGCGCGGTGCTCCGGGAAGAGAAGGGAAAGCAAAGCGGAAATGAAGGATCAACCCGGTGTTTGCCCTCAGCACTATGACCGAATATGAATGTTGGCTATTTATTTGCTGGATACCAATTTAACATTCAATGCACGTGAAACGACTGTTTTAAATTCGTCAAAATCATTCGGGTGCTTGGCTGAGATTTAGCGCGAAGAATTGTATCTTGATCCTCACTTGTTTACTGTGACTTATACTTTCTCGTCCTCTCGATTAATCGCTCTAGAAAAAGGACAAGGCAAGAATAATACCAGTAGGAGAACTCGGTCAGCAACAGATGCTTTAACCTATATAAATTCAGAATAGCAAAAATGCCAAGGATATTACCTTGTCGGAATATGGAACAAAAGAGAGAAATAATGACGAGGGCTGTTAGTATAGACCTGGAGAAGTGATTGATAAAAAGTTTGAACTATAATGTGTCATTGTATGGTTGATGAAATTAGAGGTAACACGACGGATGGAGGTTACGGCTACATATAGAATGAAAATTCAAGGTGGGAAGGACACATGGACGAAGAGATATTCGGCATATAAGAAAAATAAATGAAGTTTCAGGGTGAAATTCTAATGAAAAAAAAACAAGATATAGCACTTCATGCACAGTTTTAATAGCTGAATTAAAACTGTGGAATAAGTGCTATTTGTTTTTTTCATTATGATATCATTCCACTACGTCTCGCCGGACACATTTACGTGAAATTCAAAGGTAGTCAATGTGCGGAGGAGGAGAATATAATGTGACGAAGACTGAGTTAGAGAGAAGAATATTGGACAAGCGGAGAGCATGGATAGGTTTTAAAACGCCATTAGAGGAAGGACGAAGATAAGATAAGATGAATAATGAAATTATACTCTGCGATGGTTGAAAACTGCACTCATTGAAGCTCGTCCAACCAAAAGGATTTGCAAATGCAAGTACTTGCATTGTACGTATACGATAGCTTATCAGGTCCAATGCAAATGGCTGGCCGGGAGCTGTGTTTTGTAAGCTACATGTTTCTTCGTCACCGAGATGTCAGGGTTTCTTGAAAGCTAATAACAGGTATAAGCCTTTTTGAAGGTAGAGAGAAAAACATAAATACCATGAAAATTGTCTGTTCCCCATTTATTGGGCTAAACAAAATGTGAGTGTTATTGTTGGCTTCGGCTGTAACTTCAGAAGGGAATCACACCTCATATTTTTCATTAAAAGCTTCTTGGGGTAAGCCAAAAATAAGTCATGAAAACTAATACGGGTTTCAAATGTAGATATAAATTACATATTATTATCCCCTGTGTAGCGATTTCTCATTTTGACTTGAAGAAAGCTTATCCACCCACTTTCTTTTTCAAAATTTAATAAACAAGTCTAAATCTAAAGTCAGTTCAGGGAAGCCTGTAAATATTTTCTCGACTCATCTACTATTACGAAACCCACACAAGAACGGGAGTTAATGTTACCTACGTCCAATCTAGGAAAATGTCCTCCTTTAATCCCCCTCTGCGATAAAATGAGCCGAAGTCTTTTAGAAATTGGAAAAAAACGGAAAAAATGTCGACAGAGATCGCCACACAGCTACGCTCCTGCTTGGGACGTGGAAAAAAAAAACAAAAGATAGATGTCAATAAAATCGGAGGAGGAAAGAAAGGATTCCCTCTCCCTCTTTCCTGCCCACGCAATTGCATAAAAGAGAAAATGGCACCGAATCAACAAAGCATTTCAACTGCAGGCAGTTCCGTACCCCTGGCGTTCAAATTCTAAAATGATTTATACAGATTTGGTATCACAACACTCGATGATGGTCAGAGAGATTAATAACGGATTTGAGGCGTTTGAGTGCGGAAAAGGACGAAAAATTGGAATCGACAAAAAGGATGAAAAAACCTGTCCACTTCGTGGGAGAGGAAAAATAATATTGTTCAAGGTGATTGGGACGCAAAGGAGGAGGATCGAGTGAGCAATTGAATTTTATACTGAAGGACTTCCTAGGATGAAGAACCCTGTGCTACCGCAGAAGTGGAAGAGTATTTTTGAAGATTTTAGTAGTATTAATATAGGAAAACGAAAAATCGCTGACCTTAAGAGACAGTAGGAACTATATAAAGAGAAGAGGCGCTTAACGGTAGCAAAACAGAATATAAATATTCCTTCAAAACCAATCCATATCGGTGATTTGCCAATGATTATAAACTTATCATTCACACCTAAATAATTTGGTAGCTGACTGAAGACTGATACATGGTTCGACCTCTTCGTATATCCTCCCAAGCAGTTTGAAATAGGGAGATTTACTGGTTTCCCAAGCATCTAATTATGATATGACTCGTAATTATCTTAAACCAACAATTTCGGAGCTAACTTGTCATAGCTTCGACAAATGTGTGCGCGCATAAATTGGCAATTTTCTCGGAAACTGAGATGCCAAAAATGTCCTCCTCTTCGAGGGTTTATATTTCCATATTCTTCCTGGTTCCATTTTCAACGAAGATTCAAAAAGATCCAACCTAGACAACACCGAATTTTGGGCTTATGGACGCTGTGACGTCATTTTCGAGAATTGACAATGGACAATGCTAATTGCTCCCTGAATAAGGTTTTGCGTCGTTTCAAACAACATCATGTGCAAGATGCTGAAATGATCCATCTTAGGGACGTGAATCGTGATTCTATTGTTTTTCAAGCAATAATTCTAGGTTACTATTAGATCTAAGCCTCTCCATACATTAAGGCACACCTTTGCAATCCAATTTCCGACTTGAGATAATTCCTGAGGGAACAAAATTCTTGCTTTAAGTAAATTAATCTATTTTTATTCTACACAACGAGATTTCGGCATGCTATCACTCTTGACTAAATCCTTAGCTGTCTGAAAAACGGAGACGCGAGCTAACAATGGTTTCTCTGGATATGACGCCACACAATTCAACTCCAAATAAGGCCAGTTAACTTCCGAGTTCCGAGAAAGAAATTGAAAAGCAAAGGTCATATTTGTGCGCCAGCTGGAATAAATGGTTTATGGAGATTCTTGATGGATTTCAAACAGAGGACAGAACTGTTCCCTGGCTCAACAGAATTTGCTTTTAGTATTGTTATTCATTTGCGTTAGAACAGTCTGGAGGGAAACCTTTTGAAACATTTTAATAAAGAATAATGATCCTGGAATGACTGGAAAACTAATATAAATTAGTAAAAGAGTTTGATAAAATAAAAATTAGATAAAAATTCATTAACTTGCACGGGGCAAACTTATCGGCACTATCTTGAGACATGGTACTCTGGCTATGAAAATCGTCGAGAAATATATTATATCAGGAAGAACTGCAAATCAAATCTTCCTAAGAGATATGTGGAGCGACGCGATCATGTGTATTCAAAAACGATAGAACAATGATCAAAGAGCAGCATCAAACTAATCATAAGATTAATGACAGGCGACATCTATGATTAGGGTCGATTACTATTGATGGGTTGACTTCATTCTCTCCCACCTTCCCCTAAAGCACAAATCACCACACACACCTGGATGAGCTTAATACTGATGTAAGAATTATTCTACTGCATAACAAACACGTATAGGTAGGTAACACTTAACCTATATCCCACCACTGAAGGTTATGGATGGCATTATATTTGATACCGTGCCTATTTGAATCAAGTGTACATTTTGTCTTTTATTTCTTGCCGTTAAGATACTCCACGAGTGAAAAAGCTTTTTGTTCATTCTAAAAATTTAAAACGATGAATAAAATACAAGCCTTTTATTTATTTCTACCTTGAGAAAAAAATACTGCTCGTTGCGCTGAGTATACACATATTTGTATAGGGGAAACGATTAACCTATCCCGAAACAGAAACAAAAGCATTTTATCGACCAATATTCGACGGGCCCGATAGCCCCCGGTCAATCAATCGTGGTTAAGCGTATTTTTAACGACTTGTATTCATTTACCACCGGATACGGAAGGCAAGCTGAGGAAAACGGGTGTTCTCTTCGGAGAACGAAGAAAAAGGGTACGATAGGGATACCATAGGCTTTAAAGGGAGGAGAAAAATGAGGCCAACAGTTCGGGAAGGAGATGTTTGGAGGGGTTGGGGAGTTGGAATCCCAATCGGCCGCTCGCGATATCTTCCTGGCAAAGGGATGAATCCCAAAAGGCCAACAATCGTATCCTCTCTCTCTCTCTCTCTCTACCCCACCTTCTCCCCCCCCCTGCCCCACAACATCTTCGAAGTCGTAAAGATGTTTTCCAGCCCCTCCTTCGCAATCCCTCCGTTAAAAATTTGGCCTCGAAAGGTTTCTCGGACGGAGCTGAAGGAGCGATCAAACGGCGGCGCCAGGATAACGGACGCGGGTTATTATTGCATCTGCTTTCCTCGTGAATTATTTTTGGAGATTTCCCGAGTGCGACACGCGTCTTGTCTTGGGCTTTGCGGAAAGAGAAGATGAACGCAAAAATAATATTATTCTATAACGAAAGGCGGGAAGAACTTATCGGAATAGAAAACAAGGTTTTAATGCTGGAATGGCGACGAAAATTGGCGATAGAAGGGAAGAATGCCATGAGAGAGTAGAATAGGAAGAAAAATAATAGGGAATGAAACAGCAAGAAGATAGGACGAACATCTGGGAAGGCTAAGAGTGACTCCAAGTGCTCAATTTTCATATTTGACGAAGATTTTACAGTCCAAACAATCTTTGAAATGACTTTTCTGTAGTTTTAGAGATAATTTCCATTGCAGGTGCAATTAAAACCCATATTCTTATCAATTACAATATTTTTCGTGATTATTTAAAGAAGATTCGTCAACATTTTAGTTTCTCGAAAGGATTGAGAGTGAACAAATAATTTTAGCATTATTGAGCATCTGAGAGAAGAATAATTATGAATAATAACTTTTATGGGTCGTTGTTGGGTTTAATTTTTTCTAGTACAAAGAGACGCACACCACAGCCAAAATGCATGGCCACTGGGACAGACGTCTTTCAACGGACGGGTTTACTACTACGGGTTTATTACTATTATTATTATGTACTATTATCACTAAACCTGCTTGAACAATATAAGTCGATAGCATCGTTATCGTGAGTCATCCATACTAGGATTGGTTTGAAGCAGCCTTCTCATCGATCCTATCGATCGTCTCACCTCTGCCTGCTTCTCTTTGAAAATGTCCGAAGACTAGAAAATCCAAATGCCAAATTAATTATGGAAAACGATAACTCCGAAACTGGTTTTTTGATTGTCATGGCAATCATTGAGCCAGGCAAAACAGGTCATAACCTGTCGAGAGCCAAGCGGAGAGGATTTTCTAGTCTTCGGACATTTGCAATTAAGCCAAATTAGAAGTTCTCATTATTTCATGCTTCTCTTTCACAACTTTGACCACTTGTTCCACTTCTTTGTCGTAATTAAATCACCCTATCTCACTTAGGAATTCATCTTATGTACTTCTCCATCAACGAATGGCTTAGCAAGGCATTCACGTCTAAGTATTGCAATATAAATATCATCATGCAACACACAAACGTAGACGGAAAGATTCCGATCGAGGACATGGGTGCAATACTCCAGTCAACAGAAGTTGATAACGACTGAGATTACAACTCTAGGTGATCGAATTGGCGTGGCTAGAGTATGAAAGTGCTAGAGTACCATATTGAGGGTCCGGGTTCGATTCTCGGCAGTGACAGACATTTGTCATCGACTGACTGATCCCCTTTTGAGTAATGTGTGGAGAGAACTTCAATTTCAGTATTCCCCCCGTCGCATGGGATATAAAACCTGGGATCCCTTGGAGCCTATCGTGAGTTAGCTAATGCCGACGCCGGGTTTCTCTCCACCCTCCCACTGGTGCTAGGAAAAAAACCTACTCATACCAAATCAGCTGTCGGTTGCCTCCCCAGAATTACTAGCTACAACTCCAGTTGAACTAAAATAGCTTTTCTCAGAACGGGGGTTTAATGAGACAAAATATTTTACATGCAAAAACCCAATTACTGCTGGCAGACTATGCTATGCTATCAGGACCACAGAAACAAGATTTTACATTAAACCAGTTCGGCAGGCCAGCATCCTCAATCTGAAGGTAATGGTCATACTTACGCAGTATATTGTTCTGAGGGAGATATACTCTCAACATGAATCATTATGAGCGGAATAACATTGAATGTACTATCATAGGCAATCCACCTAACTGTTCGATATATGTTCATATACATAAATGCATATAATAATAATTATTTTGATAGCATTTATAAATTTGCGAAAAGTCCCAAAGTGTAAATCCCCACTCACGCAGGTTTTACCTACCATCCTAAAAAAATCCCGTTTCCATGTAGAATCCAAATTTATATAACTTAATATATTTTCTACACACATCTACATCTAAGTAATGCCCTGCGAGCCAACACGAGGGTGTGTGGCAGGGGGTAAAGTTCACCAAGGAGGCACTATTGACCATCCACGACTCCTATGCTTTCCCTACATCTTCCGCGCTTACTCCGCATGCTTCCATTCGCTTCAACGCTTCATTAATTCTAAAAATTCCTGGCATTCACTTTTATAACATTACTAATTCACAGCCCAGCTATAAATCCTCTCCCTCCATATTTAATATCTGCTCTTTTGCCCTTTTCTTCGACATATTTTTCTCTCTGCACTCAAGTAAGTAATCGATTGCTAAAAATGGTCCAGAGCCAATAACTCGAACACTGGACCGCTATAAATAAACAAAAAATACATTTGACATGTTAATCGAAAGGAACTCCCCTCTCTTTTATATCGCACTCTCCTTAAGCACGAACCAACGTATGTACTTTACCTCCCTCTGACCAAGGATTCCCCGTCCAGTAGCCCTTCTTGACCACGTCTACCCCAACCTATCCCAGTGCCCCCATTCCCCTGGCCAATACCCTTCCCCTGGCCAACATCCCTCCCATTACATACCCACTTCTCCCCTCTTCTCCATACTTACAAGAGTATATAACCATGGATTTTTTCTTTTTTTGTGCCTTCACTTCCACCTATACTTTGGAACCGGTCGTTTAAATAAAAAATGTGAAAAATTACATTGGTTATGTTTTGAAGTTCTGAGCCAGTTTAGAACCTTTGAAAAGCCACACCAATTATCACGCCGGGTAATTTATCGGATTTGACCAACAAAACCGATGGGCACAAGCACAGGAGTGCCTAACGATGATGTAGAGTGTGATGGGATGAATTTCTAAGAAAACAAGCATGCTGGGATGGACAAATGAAAGGCAATTTTCCACTTGGATGGTAGTACATGTTGACGACTAGTTTCCAGAGCTATGTATTTTCAAGTCTGTACAGGCAAGTTTCTTACACTCATGTATAAGCAGTGAAGAGGGATATAGGTGAGAGTTAGGATGTGGTACGACGAGAAACCCGTATGGTGGTAAAACCCTTCGGAAAATCCACCCTTAATCCGATGGGTTTTCCCACCAAACCCCATCCAAACCCCCACCCCTCTTCGCTGCTTATAGGCGAATGTAAGAGACTAACCTGCACAGACTTGAAAATGACATAGCTTCCGAAACTAGTAGTCAACATATGTACTGCCATCCAAATGGAAAATTGCCTTTCATTTATCCATCCCATAATGGAACAATTCCACCATATCGACCGTGATATATTGTTTAACGATCTTTCATGCATTCATTGAGCAAAATATTTTCCAAGTCTCACTTTCCTTCAGCCAAATACCCACATAAAGACGACAAGGAACATAAGTCACAAGGGAGTTCCACAGGGTATCGTAATAGGTCCGCTTTTATTTTATGCATAAATGATTTGAGTACCGTAGTTAATAGTAACCTTAGACTTTTTGCAGACGATGCCGTAGTGTACAGGGGTAAATCAAAAGAAGAAGACAGGGAATCGCTTAGTAAGGATTTAGATGCAATTCAAGAGTGGTACGACAAGTGGCAGTTAGAACTTAGCCTTAAAAAGTGTGTAGCTATTAATTTTTGGAGGAGGAATAATTCGATAGAGCGTCCTATAAAATTAATAACATGAATATCGAGAGCGTTGAAACCATAAAGTATTCAGGTGTAACAATCACGAAACATTTATCGTGGTGAAGATACATCCGGGAACTATGCGGTCGAGCGAAGAGAAAGCCAGGATTTATAAAAAGAGTACTTGGGAAATGCGATGAGAAGACAAAAGAGCGATGTTACTTTTCACTATTTAGGCCCCACATTGAGTATGTAGACAGTGTATGGGATCCGAATGAATCGTTTGATCAGAGAACTAGACAGTGTGCAGCGTAGAGCAGCTAGGTTCGTTACAAGGTGTTACGATAGGTTTAGTAGTGTATCAGAATTAATACAAGAATTAGGGTGGAAATCATTATCAGAGCGTAGGTTAATGTACGGATTCAATCAATTAGATAAATTTCAATCCCATAGCTTTACTGAAGATGTTAGGCAAATATTAAAAACACCAGCCTTTTATGCTAGATTCGACTAGATACATAATGTTAGAGAGATAGATTGTCGCACTGATAGATTCAAAATTGCATTTTTCCCCCGTACTATAAGAGAACGCAATAGGCAGCATAGCAAAGGGATAGGTAGGGGAAATATTTTAGAGTAGTCTGTAGTGCATGATGCATGTATTAATCCCTTAAATACTATAGATACTAACAATCTAGTGGCATGAGACCCTATACTTGCTTGTTTGCACGTCAATAGTGCATTCTTGGTGATCTTCACCCCCTGCCACAAACCTTCCCGGTGGCTTGCAGGGTATCGCGTAGATGTAGATGTCGATGAAGTATTGGAATACCTAACTTCTTCCCGCCAAAGGCGTTTGTCTTAATTGTATAATAAATTGAACCCAACATGTTAGATTATCGCAGTTCACTCTCCAGAGAAGATGACAGCAAGGCGCGTTTACGGACAGAGATGAGTAACTTCGCCACGGACGAGTAAAATATAATGTGGAATCAACTTCCATTAGGGGAGATGAGAGGCGGGGGCAAACGGAGGCCAAACCAAAGTCGTTAAATATGGTTTGAGGTCGATACCTGCTCCCCACAGACACTCACCAGCTTGTTGAGTCGGCGACGCAGGCTGCTCGGCGGGTTCTGTGGCCTTTGCATTTCACAACCAAAAATGTGTCCACTCTCCATGTCAGCATTTATTACTTCCAGAACAACAAGGACATTCGATTCTGAACCCGTCGCCTAACAGGGATGTAAAATCCATTGACCGCCTCCTCACTTCCAATGTTTAAGGGGACAATTTATAACGCGTATATCTGAGACACTTAGGTCATTGGTCTTTTATGAAAAGAGCAATTTGCCTAAATCAACGGAGAAAGTTCCTGGTGACCCCAAGCTCTTTGGCATCTTTTTGTTTCTTTTCAGTCTCTCTCATATTGGCTACTACGCAAACCAAGCATGTTAATTAGCAAGACTACAAGGATATATACCGTCGGATCAGTAATAAGATGGATTTGATTTTTAAAAGTTGTGCCTTAAATATCTGAGATTAATTTAAAATGGAAGCCTTTTAAAAAGAAGACTAAGATATTGGTGTGCAGCAAGAGAGAAGAGGCCAAAACCAATGTCAAACTAAGAATACAAAAACTGAAAGAAGAGAAAGAATTCTGTCACCAAGGAAGAAGAGTATCCAACGATGGATGAAGCAAGAAAGAAATAGTTACTAAAATAGCCCAGGCAAAGAGGGTATTCTATTAAACGAAGAATCTACTTACAGATGTAAATACAAGCGTAGAAGTAAGGAAACAATTCATCAGAACATACATCTGGAGCACGTTTCTTTACGGCAGTGAGGCATGGACGATGACAACAGCGGAGAAGAAAAGGGTAGAAGCATTCGAATTGTGGTGCTACAGAAGAATGCTGAAGAATAAATGGATCGACCGAGTAAGTAACGAGGAGGTCCTAAGAAGAGTGGGAGAAAAGAGAAGTCTGCCGACAACTCTAAAAAGAAGACGGGACAACTTAATCGGCCATACCTTGAGACACGACGGCCCTATGAAAACAACCGTCGAGGGAAAAGTGAACAGGAAGATTGGAAAAAGCAGGCCTCGTATGAGATACATGGAACCCGTTGTGAGGGATGTAAAAGAGAAGAATTACGTCACAATGAAAAGGTTGGCCGATAGAAGAATCGAGTGGAAAGCTGCGTCAAACCAATCCTACGGTTTTTGACCAATGATGATGATGGAAGCCTTTTCCTATCCACAAACGTCTATGCAGGTTTTTTCATACTTTCAACGCAGCCTTTACTTATGATCTACTATCTACTCGTCTTGGCAACTTCGAAATTATGGAAAACATGCATTTGAAATATTACTACGCACCATGACAATTCAAAAAGCACGTGCACTTAATTCCATCACTTGTAGCATAAAGCTTCACAGCCATCTTCGGCCAATGTGTATCCAATATTAACATAGCCAATAGTGTATCCAATATTAACATAGCCAATATTGTATCCAATCCATTGCATCTATTATCCACGTCGAAAATTTTGCGACAACTACCAACCCATAAACTTTCTTCCTTCTCGGAGGTCACGCACTAAAAGTAGATTAAAACAAATAACACTAAATTATTACTATTCCTCATGGGTTACTACTATTCACGCAAAATTGGTTGAGAGCCAAAGGCTCACCTCACACCAGCTCACATACATGTGACATTCACACATTCAGAATACGGGTCTGAGTTTACTTTTTTTATCTGTTACGTTAGCTGGTACAAATATCTCATTGCGAGAATCTAAAAAGGTGGTACCTCGAACGATATTACCCCGATATGAACCCAGAATCCACTGTTGCGCAGCCCAAGGCATTAACATAAATTTCTTTTTCTCATATTTTATGGATATCGATTAAGTCCAGAGGAACATCTATTCACAATAATTGCCATGCGAAAAAATTCAACTGGACCGGGAATTTTTCCCACTGCGCTGACCACTACGCTACCCAGGATCCCTAATTCGTATGGCAATTTTACCGAGGTTCAAAGTCCGTGGTTCGATTCCCGGTCCACGGAGAATTTTTTCTCATCGAAATTATTGTGAATTTCACCGCCGTTCATGCGGAAATCTTTAAATATCCTACGGCATATCTATTATCGGATCAAATTCACATCGAAAATAATACACAGTACCCTTTACAGTCAATAAATTCAAACGTATTTTAGGCATAACAAGTAGGAATAACGCTGAATGAGTATATGATAATTTAAAACCTTAATAGAGGATTTTAATCAGCATTCTTTGCAACATATTTTGCACATGTAAAGAAAAAATTGACTTTTTAGCTACGTTAAACCCGGACCCTGGAGGACCCGCAGGGCACACATACCGGGTAAAAATAAGTTGAATATGATACATAAGTATATCCACTCCTAGATTAACACGAAATAGATTCTTAACCAACAGAAAACATAACATAAAAACCCGTAAATAACATACGTTGTCTCGTAACCATTATTCTAATCTATCTTCGGTATAAAATCTATCTAACACAACAAACCACCAATTTAGTTTTAAAACGGTATGTAAATAATGTGATCATTGTACTCTATCTTCACTGCACACCCGGCGGTCAAGGATAAAATGAACGAAACTTTTTCTCTAGTGCAACAAAGTCCAGTAATTATTCAGAATAACATCTTCATCAAGAGGATCCAATCCGAGTCCAATGTTTCAATTCAATAACGAAGTTCAGGGAAAGTAAGGCACTGAGCAAAACTGGCAAATGAAAGGAGTTATTTACGTCACGAACATTTGACTTGATAAGCTCCACTTATCAAAGTTCCTTTCCGGAGAGTTTTTCATTAATTGCGAGAGGCAATTTCATATTCCGAGCAAAGGCTGAAACGCACGTAGAGGGTTGAGAGGCGAACTCAGGGGAACGACGCACACTGACCTCTTACCCTTTGTCGCCGGAAGAGAACACGCACACACGAGGATCCTGGTGAAACACAGAACTAAATTAGCCAAAGGAAACGTCGAGGATATAAAAAATAAAATAAACGTGGAACTGCCGAGCAAAGTTGAAGTACGAACGTAGGAGCGGAAAGAGAATAAAATACAACCCGAAAAAGAATCGTCTCTTCCCTAAAATAGCATTGAAAATGAATAGCCTGCATGTGTCGGAACTTCAGAAAGTAATTTTGAGAGTTTTTGTGAAATCGTTTCATTAGTATTCCAAGGGCATGTTGTATGAGTCCTGGTGGTTTAATTGGAATGAATATCTCCAATGAAAGAGGGAGTCGATGGAAAATACAAAGGTTTCTATATAAAACATCATTCCCCCGGCGTTTCGCAATTGTGATTTTTTATGATCGCCATTCATACAATTGTAGGTACATTTAGTTATAACTAAATTACTATTATTAATTAACTTAAATTCAATTGATTTCAATACATATCTCTAAAATCAAAGCAAGGCTTCAAAACCGCTGCACAAATGATGATGTCCAGTTTTCTTTCGCGTTTTTTCAATGTCGTCCATTTCCTAAAAAATGGTGAGGTAAAAGAATTAATTATTTGCAGCTGGCTTTAAGAATTGGAATGAATACCTAATTTCTTCACATGCATATCTCACCCACTTTGATATCATCTAAAAACTAATACACAAGGTATTGTGAAATACATTACCCTGACTTGGATAGCCTCCAAGCAATACTTCGAACGACGTAAATACATTCTCAAAAATGCATGCAATGCGAATACTAATTCAAATTCCAATTTCATAACCCTATGTCACTGACTACTTTGATGACATTTTTGTGCGCGAGTGAATCAATCCGCTCATTAGGTTGAAAAATTCTCGTAGAGTGCTCACAAAACGAGTGTCAAAGTACTTTGCGGGCGTCTCACGGAAAACCGGAAAGACCTTCTGACCACCTCACTTCAGTCACTTCCAGAGTCCAGTTCAAGTTCCAGAGTGAAAATTCCAGTTTCCGAGAGATGAATTCATGCAGACGTCTGTGCAGCTGCGATGAGGCAATTTGATGCAGCAATATTTATTTCTCTCCAAGAAATCGCCACCTCAATAAAAGTAGGTATAGCTCAAAAATTGAAAGAACGAATTTTATTGTAAGAGAAATTGAAGGAGGGAACGTATTTCCAGAGTGAATGGCTCACTCATTTATAGAACCGGGTGGTCAGTCCAAGGGGACATCGAATAAATTACTTAACTTTGAAAGGGGCAGAATTTGAGACAACTTTTACGATGCGCTATCCACGAGGAGGGAGTCTCCAGTCTTTTGTTATGTTGGAAAAAAGATAAATATTAAATTAATGCTTTGTTCAAGTAATAATGAAGATACAAGTATTACTTACTGCATTAATAACAGTAATGATAAATAAGAAACAGAGCTATAAATAGTCTGATTTTTCATTAAAAAAATAAAGGACTACAGGATTAGTATTTGAATTGCTGGCAGCGTTACGTAATTGGGGGCTTATAGAATGTTAAGGGTCGTTAAGAACTACTAAGGTTCAGTTCTCTTTACATTTTCTTTAGTTCCATTCTCTTTACTCAAAGTTCACATCTATGCTTGACAGCATGTGCCCATGTTTTACTCTCGCACACCGCAAGGGAACCGAATAATAAGGAAAATGGACGAAGACCGAGATAAAGGTGGAGAAAAGAACGTCAATAAGAAGGACGAAAACTTGGAAAAACGATAAAAATAATGCAGTAAAGTACCGTCATGGACGGGAAAAAGTAGGAAAACTGGCTATCTTAGGAATGAAAAGGCAGGAGGATGAATGAGGAAAGAACGGCGGGTATTATTTAAATTTGATGCGAACAGCCATTCTCAGATAAAACCAGTATATTGAAGACGCAACGATCCGTGCGTTCTATGATGTTCAAGTATGAAGGCTAAAAACGATTAGTACAAATTATGTAGTAGGAGCGATCAGAATGTATGAAATCAAGTCCGGATGGAAAGGCATATGCAATAAGCCAAGTTTGTAGAAATTCTATAAAAATGCTTAAATTCGCAGACTCCCTCCCTTATTTGGATATCTAAACTCTGCTGTAAACGTAATATATTATGAAACCTTTCAATAAACTTTTACCACATAGTTCCTATGATTTTACTCGCATGTCTTGCAGAGCAAGTCTGTGGTGGCTTGCAGGGAACACCGCAGATGTACACGAAGTAAAATCAGAGGCGTCAATTGTGCCTCAGCATATCACTCAGCAAGCACCACGAGCAGGTGCTTAGAATCTTCCAAGAAAAATGTGAATTGAGTGCATTCTGAGATGCTAGCGGTACCTGAGGCTGCGAATTGAGGAAGAATCTTGAGCAAGAGGATGAGGAAGTGAATTAAATAGTTTATCGACGGTATTAATAAAGGCATGAAGATACGTTTAAAGGTGAATATCATGCCAGAAATATGCATTTAAGTAAGAGATCAATATTTATTTTCTTCGTCTTCTTTCGTCGGTAGACATTAAGGTGGTAGGATCTGGACGAGGACATCGGAGCTGTATTCTGCTTTGCATAAGAAGGTGGGGCTCGCCTACTGACTTCAATACATTAATGCTAATAAAAATAAAAGTACTTAATTAATTCCACAATTTATTTTGAATGACTCGAGTGGTTTCTACCTTTATAGGTCATCATCAGTGTACGAAAATCAGAACATTTCAATTCGTTTGTCAAAGGAGATAAAAAGTCTATGTTCGCCAGTTATCTAATTGACGAGGATCATTCTTCCGATTTTTCTCCTAAGCTTTTATATGTATGTGACAGTGGTAAGAAATTGGACTTCTTAGAGAACTTTGAAATTGTATCTTATCTAAATGTACATCGTAACTATCTGCTTAATGACACAATTCCGTCAACCTCTTCTCCCTTGTTCTCCGTTCCGGTTCCCCCACCTCCATAGTCTAATGCGGTTTGCCCTTGTTGGTTCCTTCTGGATTGTTCTTCCTTCCCTTCCCCCACCTCCTTCTCATTGTTTTTTGAAAAAACTTCCCCTCACCCCCTCCAAAATCTTCGGGTATATATTCACGTCCCTCTCCCTGTGTATTTCACTCCTGATGATGACCTGTAAAGGTTGATACCGGTCGAGTCATTCAAAATAAATCGTGGAATTAACCAAGTACTTTTATTTTTACTATGTCTAAATTCCACCAAGTAAACTTGCCGACCATCGATTTTACATGGATGCTACATTCTGGTTTATTATAACAATATCGGGGGTTGACCAGTACTATGAAAGCTAGACGGAGAACGGCGAGGGAGAGCGAGGAGAGAGAAAGGCCGGTGGAGGAGTGGGAACGTGTGGATGATAACGGAAAGGTCAAAAAGGGCAGCGAAGGGTCGAGGGTGAAAGTATTCCGCGCACGAAATGCCCCCCCTGCCCTCCGCCACCATTTCGCGAGGGCACACCATTTCGCCCTCCCCCACCCACGACCGCATCTGCTCCCTCCCGTGGAGAAGGGCTAAAGGGTCTAAGGAAGGGCAACAATTACCTCCGACAGATTGACGCGAAACGGAGAGGGAACTTGATATTCCTTGTAGGTCACCCGAAGGGTCAAGACCAGATTCCAATACACCACAGCTATCCCTTCGAATACGCGAACAGTAGAATAAGATGAACGGATAGGAACGGAACCGTATTGATTGGCCCAACCGGATAGGAAACTTTCTAACACATATTCAGGCTTGAGATGGTGGGACTACTCCAGGGAAATTGGATTTTCCACTGTTTTAAAGGATTCATTGGCAACCAGTAGTAAATTATAATTGTAATTTCCACTGTTTTTAAGGGATCCATTGAAGACTTGTTTCGCTGATTCAGAGCTTACATTTGCACGTGAAAATGTTGTAAAATCAACGAAACTTGTAATCAATTGATTCTTTAAAAGTGGAAAAGTATACAGATATAATTTACTACGAAACTTTGTAATTGTGTGTGATAGAGAGCCCAGTATTGAGTCAACGAGTGAATAGAGTGAGTATTGAATATCAAAATACAAGTTAAATTCATAAATTTGAAAGAGTAATTTTTCACAAATTGCTAGGCTTGACTTCGTGAAACCACATATTGATGACGTAAATAAGTTCACTGTAAAATTCCACAGAGTTACTAAAACCGACCTAGGTTTTGATAATGCTTAACGCCTTGATAATGATTGTGTAAGTCGAAACCTAGGTCGGTTACTAAATCTGTGGAATTTTACAAAGTGAACTTATTTACGTTATGAGTAATTTTTCGTTTGCAAACGTAATTTTGGCTACAATGTTCTAATGGGTAATTCACCAGCAAAATTTACCACTGATGACCGTACTTTTAAATTGCATGAACAACAGAGGCAAAGTTTCAGCTCAGTAGGTACTATCTGCCTACCAGGCAGAGAGTCCGGTGGCTTAAGAGTCCCGGGAATGAAGTCTGTCGCAACAACCCCATCCAATTCTAATCTTCGGAGTGCGAAAATTTATGTGGAAAAGGATTTGCCCTTCCGACCTTGAATTGAGGACTTTGCACGAATTCTAGCTCTAACCTCGACGACCAAACCATGTCCCTGGTCAGTGACAGAGCATAAAATAAAAAGGCTGAATTTTTTATTTGCATCAACTTTCATATCTGCAAGAAAACTGTCAGTATCCGTCGAATACAATCACAATAGCTGGTGACGAATGCACGTTGACCAAGGTTACGCAATCAATACTTCACGGCAGTTCAAAAATCTATTTTTATTTCATTCGCGAAATCTGTCTTTACTGAATAATGTCGTCGTTTCCAATATTTCCTCTGGTATCCTCCCTCGTAGTATTCCTCTCTCTCGTTATTGAGTAACAACTGATTGCTGAGGTGATATCTACCATTCAGGAAAGGCAGATGGTTGTATACATGCACTATCTGTGGTGCAGATACGGGTGGACAGAAACCTGGAGTCGGAATTAGACTGCTTTTAATGGAATTCGCCAAGCAGGCAATGGTTTAACGTGCAAGTGAACGGACGGAGTATTGAACTCGAATTGTTTCCCACATAGCACTCAACTAAAGACTGGGGTTCCACTGAAAATTCCTTGCTACTCCTGGGGTTGTACCCTGACCCGCCAGGATCGGAAACTAGCGTCACCTCACCAAGGTTATATCACAAAAATATCTCCTCCCCTTCAATCCCTTTTCCCTATAGCATTTATGCATGAGAAGAGATCTAGAGGTCTAGAATATTTTACAACACATTCAAAAAACACACTAAATATATACACACCTTGAATTTTGTTTAACCCGTAGTATTTCCCAATTTGCACTATTTCCCACATAAATTCATCCTCTTTAAGTCACCTCTTGTTCATCGAGTTACTTCCACCACCTAGTTTTAGGGCATCAAAAAGAGCTTCCCCAAGATTGTGTGCGCATTGCTTCACAATTAACGTGTTTAAAATGTCACCACCGTTTTATGTTAGTGAATATTAGTAATTCAAATTTTTTGAGTAAAAAATACGAGAGGTTAAATTTAAATAAGGACTTTCACTACTCTGTCACAAGCGGAATAAGAGGCTTGCTGATCTTCGTAAAAAAAATAAATCTGATATCAAAACCGAGGTAAATTCCCAGTTCTAAAAGTCATATACTATATCACTGCCAAAAATATACCTATTTTTTTATTATAGTTTGTAATTATATATAATATATATTTTATATGATCTTGGCAATTTCAATAGGGTTCACGAAGTTTTCATAGCGAATAATTCTTACAAAGAGCATGTCCGACAAGAGTACTCTCACAAGTAAAACACGTGCTTTAAAATTATTCACGCTACCTTGTTCAGTAAGTTCCCTGCATTATGGATTACTTGAAAACTGAACAACTAATTAATTTTATATTCTTCAAAATCAGGACTTTTATTCCACTTTCTATTGAAGAATTTATTTAAGGGACCTTAAACATACAATGGTGCTCTAAAATCTATTCGAAGCATCCGTTCATCCTATGGCTTAACTCGGTATAAAAACTCGTTGAATCTCAACATTGGCTTAACTAAAGAACAAAAACCTTAATTTCACTCGAAAATTCAATGAGTACTACCACCATCTATCTAATTTGCTGTATTTGTGTAAGAGCTTAGTCTGCAAAATATGTGGGAACTGAAAAGCTCGTTAAATTTGAAACTAATGGCACATTTAAAAGTGACTTACTGTTAAGTCAAGAGTATTATCCACTTTCACTGATCCGGAACACTTTTGGGAGACAAAACTCCGAAACCAAAAATCTATCAACTCAAATTCATCCCAAATTATATTTCTTTTATTGATAATCACAAAACTTATCCTAATTGTTTCCAAACTATTTGAAGTACACACATATCCAGTATCAATATCACCACTGACTGAATAAGAGAATTTGATCCGGTTTTCCCCTTTCTCGAATTTAGTAACTTGCTTGCACTCTCCTCACGGGCGACGGTATCTTGGTATTCAAAAATCAAGATGAACTTGTGAGATCCCTTGAAATGATTTATGGCTTCTTTTGCAGCAAGACGCGCTAGGAGAGGGGTGAGCCGACGAGGGCCCGACGAACAGTATATTAGGATACATTCACGTATTACCTTGCAAGCCACCGCACGGGTTTGTGACAGAGAGCAGGCATGAATTGTTATCGAGTAACAATCTCACATTATCGTCATTTACACAAATCTAAAATGTCATCTATTAAACAATCAATTCATGACGTATGTCAGGCAATATTTTATGAGGACATCTGTGAGGGAATATCTCAATTTGTCCATCTTCAAGTTCCGATTTAGATATAACTCTGAAAAATGTATTTTTTAGCTGAGTTACAGTGAACAATTCATTGGAGATAATTCACGGAGAAGCCAATCATTCCAAGAATCACCATTCTCAAATGATTCTCCGCCCAACACCTACACACAGATTCAAATTCACCGATAACGACTGCTAAAGACAATAGCATTTGTCATGAAATCGAAAGTAACCTTTTATTTAGTGAACCCAAAGCATGTTAGTGAAGCCAAAGCGGAGAAGAAAAGGGTGGAAGCATTCGAAAAATGGTGCTATCGAAGAATGATGAAGATAAAATGGATCGACCGAGTGACAAATGAAGAAGTCCTAAGAAGAGTGGGAGAAAAGAGAAGTCTGCTGAAAACTATAAAAAGAAGACGGGACAACCTGATCGGCCATATCTTAAGACACGATGGCCTGATGAAGACAATCGTCGAGGGAAAAGTGAACGGGAAGATTGGAAGAGGCAGGCCTCGTATGAGTTACATGGAGCAGGTCGTAAAGGACATTAAAGAGAGGAGCTACGTTAATATGAAGAGGTTGGCCGATAGAAGAATCGAGTGGAGGGTTGCGTCAAACCAATCCTAGGATTGTTGACCCTTGATGATAATGAAAGCATGTTAAACATTAATAACACTGTTTTCGTCTATTTTATAGTGAGTTTCTTAAACGGAGGCATTTTTAAATCTCACCGCGGTCTCGGCAATATTTTTCCTGTTTAACCCGCTATTTGTTCCCAATGTCTCTTCCAGTTGGCACCAAAATCTGGAAATTGAAAAGAGCCGATTGATAATACCTCTGCCCGTTCGGATCGATAAGGGGTTCGAACAAGTCTCACGTACTGGACCGGATAATCAATTTGTTCGTGTATCCTTCAAGTACCATCTGATTTAAAAAAAAACAGGGGACCTCGACATTATTTTCTCAGTAAACTCAGGGGACCCTAAGCGGAAAAAATTGACAACTTTTCAAACACGTACGTGTCCCCGTAAGTAAAGCAATACCAAATCGATTGTGGCCATAAACGCATTCTTGGGCAGGCTGCAAATCATCTGCGACCCATATCCTCGTCCTACTTTTGATTAACGCTCTGAAAAAGGCACTGAGATTGGGCTATGCCAGCGGCCTTGTTCAGGGTTCAATGGACTCCATTATTTACCGCGTCAGCGTTCCTCTGGCGCTAATGGACCGCCAGCCAATGAGCTTAATGAACTTCGGGTTGGAAAAAGTGGAATAATTTTTCCTTATTCATAAAAGCGAGAGCACTGGTTGGCAACTAGAAGCATTCACTTAACCGCAACAGTGAAAGCATTCTGATTCAGGAAGAAGTCGAAGTTGTCGATCCACAGCGTAATTGCAAAGTTATGGATACCAATGACCTAAACTGATACATGTTATCAATCTGGTTTAATCTATCATGCCCGAAGCACATTCAGAGCATGTGTTCGCCATTTAGAGATAGAAACAAATTTACATTTCTCTAGTGTATTTCTGCGCGAATCACGTTTATGCTGAGCTGACATTGTTGACAGCCTTAAGAACTTAAATAATTTATATGAAATACTAGCTGAAGGTTCCCGTTAGAATTCAACGGGAGGAGAAATATTATAAATACGAATTGTATTAAGAAATTTAAACATTTTTAATGAAGGGGGGAAAACAAACTTGTTTTATGGTATTAGCTTTGTCTCCAAGTCAGTAACGGAACCATTATAATCATCATCGGTCAACAATCCTAGGATTTGTTTGACGCAGCCCTACAATTAACTTCTATCGGCCAACCTATTCATATTGAGGTCCTCTCTTTCACATCCTTCACGACCTTTTTATATGACTTATACGAAGCCTGCTTTTCCCATTCTTCCCGCTCAATTTTCCTTCGACGATGTCTTCATCACGCCATCGTGTCTTAAGATATGGCCGATTAAGTTGTCCCCTCTTCTTTTAATGATTTTCAGCGGACATCTCTTTCCTCTCACTTTTCTTAAGACTTCTTCGTGTGTCATTCGGTCGATCCATTTTATCTTCATCATTATTCGATAGCACCACATTTCAGATGCTTCCAGCCTTGAATTCTCCGCTGCTTTTATCGCCCATGCTTCGCTGCCATATAATATGATGCTCCAGATGTATGCTCTAATAAAATGTGTCCTCACTTCCACGCTTATATTTGCAGCTGTAAGCAGAATCTTCTTTTGGTAAAATTCCCTTTTTGCTTGGGCGATTCAATTGGTAATTTCTCTTTTACTTCGTCCATCGCTGGTTACTCGGCTTCCCAGGTAACAGAACTCTTCCACCTCCTCGATTTTTTTGTTTTCCTGTTGGTGCTCATTGGTCCTGGCTCCTCTTCTCCTACTGAATACCAATACTTTAAGATTTCTTTATAGTGATCTTCGTCGGGACCATAAATATAAGTTAAACCAATGCAAACATATAATTACTGCCTTGGCTCATACTTGTCCCTTTACAAAAATAATAATATTATTTAGAAACTTTCAGGCCAGAAGAAACGAAGGAGGTTAGTAGGGGAGGTGCATACGAATGTCTGATATTGTTGGCAAATAGGCCAGATTCGGGTTTTTGGGAATGGTACGACCCACCTCTTCGGCAAAAAACTTTTTCTCTGGCCTTTTATGTATGCTACATTCGTCTCAATTTTCCAAATTCATGACAGTGGCGTCAATGAACTTCCTATAGATACGTATTACTGCATTTTATTCCAATTAGAGCGAATTCTACTCTTTTAACCTAGTACAGATTTAGCTACTTAAACCAGGTACGTGTCGCTCGGTGCACACCTTCTACTGTATATTTAACGTATAACTATATTACAATTTTTTTCACCTTGCTACTCTTCTTTTTGATTAGACCTCATTTACATTTCTTATCACGTTCTTGCGTCTTAAAGGACAACAATTTTGAAAGCGGTCCACTTCGGAATACGGTATAAATCCATAAAATAATCACCTTTTAATCCCCGTAGAAACTTTCATTTAAATAATTTTAGTTTTACCGAATGCAAACCTATTTGAGATTTGCATTCGGTAGTCTGGGAGTAACGCGAAAAGTAAGTCCGTATGATTTTTCCGAATGAAAAGGCCGATAGATTCAAGAATAAGCTGCGACAATTATTTTAGTATCTACTTTTCAATATTCTCACGAAAAAAACTACTAAATTCTACATAAAATTGCGCATCTTATATTAGTTTTTCGTTAAAACCTCATTTTTTTTACATTATTAATCTGCAAATTTTACTGCAAGAGCCATGCTCTGCCGAATAACCACGCATAAAATAGCTGATTTTCAACGTCTTTGCTCTTCAAGTATATGATGTCAAGGGCTCATTATTATTGTCAATCGATAGAAGGGCCAAAAAATGATGTCCTAAAATTATCACGTAAATAACATCTACTTCATAATTCGGTGGAGAACGATGTCTTCATTTCAGAGACGACAATGGCAATGGCCTTAGCAACGCTCGGAAAAGAACCGTAAAAAACAGTAAATTTTAACATAAATTACACAATGCCCAGAAACTTGGAGAACAAAGAGTAAATCAGTTGAAAGAATAAAAAAGTTTAAACATTTTCCAATTAAATACAGAAAGAATGAAATAATTCGACTAATATTTAGTAATTATACTGAGCAAAAGAAAAAACTCTAGCGTTACCATAAATTGAAAAAGTGCATTTAAACCAATGTAAATACGTTATTGGTGCCAGGAATCGAACCCGGGCCCTGAGCATTTTTTATATAGACTATGGCACCTTCTAGTGTATACGCTAGAATCCTACAAAATTTCAGCTCAATCGGTTCAGTAGTTTTTGAGGAGATGCGTAACATAAAGCTGGCAGACAGACAGACCCCACTTCATTTTTATATACAGGCATTAGTATATGTATTGATAATATCAGCTGATATGGCTGATATTATATGATTAAGCCATATATTTTCAACAAATGAATTAATCACGATAGCTCAGGCGAAGAGGGCAATCTACTGATAGAAAACATTACTTACAGCTGGAACAATAAATGTGGAAGCAAGTAAATAATTCATTAGAACATATATCTGCAGCACACTACTTTACGAGGTAGAGATTCGTACACTCGTATGGTAGAGAGGCACAGACGAAAACGGCAGCAGAAAAGTCAAATATGGAATCATTCGAAATGTGGTGCTACAGAAAAATGATGAAGATAAAATAAATCAACCGAGTGACATACGAGAAGTGGGGAGAAGAGAGAGCGACAAAAAGAAACATCCTGATAATCTTAAAATGATCACGGAACAATTTGATCGATCACATCTTGAGACATGATAAAGATAATCGTCGAAGGACGATTAGGGAGAATGGCTAAGGAAGGCCGTGACACACACACAGCAAGTATTGAAGGAATAAAAAGAGCAGAATTATGAAAAAATGAAGAGGTTGGCTGATGGGAGAATGGAGTGGAGAGCTGCGTCAAACCAATCTCAGGATTGTCGTAGGTTATCGAATAATCTGCACATTGCAGTAATTTTCCTAGCAAAATAGTTAATTAACAAAGGAGTTTCATTCTCCTCGTGCTGAGATGAATAATATCCTAAATATATTGCTTTAATTATTATAATTCCATGATTCTAGTTTCTATTGCTATTCAACCGCGGTAGTTCGTTTGCGTATGCGCGGTTCTGACCAATCTAATGCCTTATTTTTAATATTCACAAATTTCACTAATGAGTTTGTACACGGATACGCGCACGAGTGCTTAAATGTACCTATACATCTAGGAATGAAATTTGCCTTGAAAAAAAAGCACGTGGCTTGACCGGGAATCGAACACGGATCTCCCAGTGACCGATTAGTAACACCAATACGCCATCTTCCTCCAAGGCGAATTACGAAACAATCGAGTTCATTTAGTTCCAAAATCTCAACACAGATGGCGGTTGAGCTGTTTTGTTTTTGAGCGCGGATATCATCTACAGTACCCAAGATCACCAGTGGGAAGGGAATACTTCTACAATTATATAAATGTACATCATTTGAGAAAAAAAATGAAGTAACGTAAATCTAAACAGAATTTTAGAGGAACATGACACCTAACCACTGACTTGCCGAATACTTCGTGGTTTACCAACCGCAGGGTTGTTCAGGAACGAAACCCCCGGTCCCCCATCCCTTCCTTTCCTATCCTTATACCTTTCCTCCCGGTCTGAAGCGCCTATTAGTGAGGAAACAGACTTGAAAACACCCATGGAAAAAAACGAAACCCCCGCAGTTGACGAGGGTTACCTGTACTAGTATTTTGGATTTATGCAGGATCATGCGTAGTATGCATAACATACGCTCTCTTCCGCCGAACTGCTGTAACATTTCACCATTGCACTCTCGCTAACATTCATAAGAAATTTTCTCAATAATATTAAATCCCACGCGTGTGCTAGGAAAAACAACATTCAGAAGAACCTTCATCGACCTAGCTTCAATCTCTGCGTCCTGGAGGAGAATAATATTTTCCTCTTCGCCTTGGAATGTGCTTTCGCATAACCACCATAAGGCTACGATTACAGCCCACATCATAGGTACTCGTATTTAAATCCCAAATCCAGTCTTCTGTCCGGTTTGTAAACAAAATTCACCCCCAAATTCACGTCATTTAATACTCAATGAGTAATTCGTATGCACTGTCATAGTAGGTTGCGTCCAACTTAAGAGCCGGAATTGCAAAATAAAGTTTAAGTTGAGACGTAAACGACTTAGAAGAAATGAGAGCAGACGAATCTAGATCCGATCTAGATCTAAAGGTTCGGTAAATAATCCGCACAATACAGAAAAATCTCTGACGAAATACGTCAAATAACAATAGTGCTCCGTTCTGCTAGGGTTTAGAGTAATAATCACCTAAATATATTGCGTAAATTATCTATTTCCATGATTCTAGGTTCCATAGTCAACCGACCCTTCGTGCGACAATACACCTTATAAAAGGTGAATTTTTCTCGCATACATGCTTTCAGTGGCTGAAGATTCCTCTGAAATATGGCATGAAGAGAGTTAATACATTAGGTACATATTTATTGAATTAACACATCAGTTATCTAGCAGGAAAATGAGTTTGGTTAAGCGTGTTGTTTAGAGTCCAGATTTTCCGTCTAGAGGACCTGGTTTCGATTCCCGGTAACAGATTTTACAGAAAAATAGTCATTCCTTGAAAGGCGAGTGCTTAGTACTCAAGGTCAGTACTCAGTCGGTCGGATATGACGTTAAACCGTGGACCGCTTGACGCCTTTTGATAAAGTAGGCTAAGTATGTTGCCACCCCACCCCTCCTTATTTCCAGGTAGAATTCCAGCCTGTCAATATTACTCACATATCCGTGATTGCGATAATGGCCTTGGCTCTTGGCCACTGCACCTACATAATTTCACCCCAAGAAGACACTTTTATGAGATTAACTTAAGCTAATAATTCCACACACACCATGCAGATTTCACCCGACTTTAAATTAAGATTTTAATTCACTCCAAACTGCAGAAGACGCAAAATGTATTGCGAAGTGGTCATAAATTTCTCCTTAGATGTATTTCATGACTAAAATCGATCTTGCTTTAGTTATCATCCCCTTTTCTCTGCAATTAGAAAACTATTGGCCAACCCTTCGGGAATGTAATTATTTATTGAAGGTAATCGATTAAATGATACATATTACTTCGTCCGGGGGTTATCGCCGACCAGGGTAGCTAACGCACCAGCTAGGCAACCCGAGGGTCGCCTGGTCGAATCTCTCCTCAAGGACAAATGACTTGTTTGTCTTAGGGGTAAGTTATATTAGAATTTGCGAAATAACCTTACCAGTGGAGCACCTTGAAACCCATATCTACTTCGAGCGCTATCGTCCGCAGTACAGTAAGCATCAATACAGTATAATATGGATGATACGTAACGATTACACAACGTAAACCAAGCCAGATTTCTACTAACTGGGACCTTGGTGGCCGGCATGAGTTAACTGATAGCAAGTGCACTAGTTAATCCTAAGGATAAATACTTAAGCGAGGGATAGAGGCAAAACATTCAAATTTCTAGCGTGGACCTAAATTTTTGACCCAAATAGTTCTGAGAGGAAGATGACGTAGAGGTCTTGCACTCTAAAAAAAAAAGCTTACGAAGTTTAAACCGTTCTTTTAATATGGACCGTTTCATGCCCAGTGGCACATCAGAGCAGGCAACCCAGTAAACATAAAAGGTAGGTTCGAAAAAACAAACTATTGATTCCGTTCGACCTCCATACATTCTTTTTAAATGCCTTCCGAACTTTAAAATCGCCAGCCCGGCAAAATAAATGTCAATCGAAAATGTTGATATGTCTTTAATACGACGATATTTCCTATCCATATGACTAATAAAAATATTCGGAGAGTTTAGTTAGCGCTAGTCGACAATCGACAGTTCTCATTTTAAAAAATCTTCAATCGGAAAAACATGCCAAAATTATTGATCATGAAAAATGAAATTGCGTCGTGATGGTTTAAAACTGAACGATTTTTAGTGCACACCCTCGCTCGATTTACAAAATTTGTTTTCAGTGAGGAAAGTGAAACTACTAATTGTGATTCCAATAATGACCACGGGCCTAGATTCTTAAATTATAATTGAATTTCATGAAGGCACATCTGTATTTAGTGTGGTAAGAGATAAAATGATGAGTAAACCGCAAAATTTGTTGGGCGATATCATTTCACCAGGTCTCCAATAGATTGATAGAAATAAAGACTAAACTAATTTTGAATTTAATCGGAATGAACGTTTGAATAAATATTTTTAAAGTATTTATACACGATTTAAATTTTTACTTGAGCTTCAAGAATGCAAAAAAGCACAATTTTCCTATTTAGTACAGTAATCGGATAAGCTCGATCTATAGTCGAATAGAACACACAAATACTCCGGTTGGTACATTAAAATTTCATGACTCTGATTTCACCCGCCTGCATTCGGTTACATTGTCAATTTTTCATTATTCAACCACGACTTATCGATTAATAATAGGCGCTCCACTTCAGTGAGTACGAAAAGCGAGACTGTTCGCTATTGGACCTGAACATCAGTCATAACGCTGGCATTCATTCCTTAATTTTTCATTTCATTAAACTTTTTGTGATGGAAAGTGTTTCTCCTATGATAAATTAAATTTCAGTGAACTAAAAAGTTTTAACACCTGACTGATACCCTCCCATAGGTCTATCAATTAGACTTGAAGGGCCTTGAAAGGACGTCACAGATGTTTTACAGCCTTCCTAAAATCACTTCAAAACGAAGTCCCTCTACGATGGTAATTACTTCATGTTTCAGTACCGCCTGTACTGAAGGTTTAACTACACCAAATGATTTACGAGTATAAAAGGCAAATATTTCCTAACTGTAGGTTATGAGTTTCCGGAGTTCTCTGCTGAGTTGTTCCAATATTCAGAAGATAACGTTTCGTACCCATTGCAGGATACATCATCAGATCTATGATCCGTTAGGGTTGTCCATATCCGCAAAGTGGGTAAAAATGTGAGGGGCGGACTCGTCAAAAGTTTCGTTTTTACGTACAGATTTCAAATCCAAAACCGGAAGTCCATGCGATAATTTTTATTGGTCGCGCAGGACACGGGAAGTTTTGAAATACTGAATTTGCCCAAAAAGGCACCTTTTTGCACTTCAGAGCTATGTTATTGACCGTACAAAAAATTTATTGAACGAAAGTGGAATCGTATGATGTCAATTGTCACCCGGAACCAGTCTGGACCACGCGGTCGCAATTTTAGAACATCCGGTTGCCTACCTTCAAGGAAAAGTAGTTTTTTTTTCTTATTTTTAAGTGTTAATCGCTTGTAATCTGAGTGTTTAGCAATAAAAGACACAAATATACACACACAATTACACAAATCGGGATGATGGACATCGGCTACACAACAATCGAGAACGGCTTATTTTGAAACGGGAGTCAGAAGCCAATGGGAGTGCGCCAGCTCTCCCATTGGCTTGTGACTCCCCTTGTGACCCCTCAACTCCGATTGGCTCCGATGACAGGAAGCCTCCCTGCAGACACTATAAATACCGCTGCCGATCTCATTAGCAGATTGGTTACGTTTATTGTTAATTTTAAAAAATACTGAAAATGACCCCAAAAAAAAGGAAAAAAATCCAAAAAATGAAGAAAAAACTACAAATAAGAGGAAAAATTTAAAAAAAGAAAGAAAATCTGCTACACATCTACTGTACTAAGCAAGCAAAAAAAAGAGACCTTTTATTCCTTAATGGCCAATAAACTTAGTTTTGTACTTTACTTTTAAAGCACGATCACCCACATTAATCTCAGACAAGGACGGAATCATTTTCTACCATTATCTTTTTTTCTCTCGTATGTACACACTCTTTAGCCCATTGAGAGACGAAAATACGCTCGCTACCCACCAACACATTCCATACATTCATATTAATATAAATATTCCTCTACAACACTCGAGACTTGGATGATGATTGTTCCCAGGCCTAAATTTAAGCTATGAATGAATGATGAATTTCAAATCGGAGTTATCCGAAATTCAGCTCCAAAGAGCGAACTTCCCCTCTCGGCTCTCTGGAAAAAGAGAAGTAGGTATGAAAATTGAGAAGTCGCCATCGCGAACGGAGAAGAATGGTCCGGAAATCGCAAAAGGACCCCTTCGACAACGCCCGCGACATTGAAAGAACTCTCCACAGAACAAGAAGAATATGCGAAACGTAAGAGGGGAGGAATACGTGCGTTTTCCATTTGAGGGTCCATTAGGCCGCGCCGGTTGGGAAACCAGAGTCGCGGAATATGTTTTAAGTGCCCAGCTTCCTGTTGGCTCCGAAATGAAGGCATTGAACCGAAGGCTTGGACTCTTCTGCTTTTTTTCATTCCTCTAGCTACCTCCCCCACGCCGTCTCCACCCCTTATCCCTCTCTCTTCCACCTCCACTGGGGAAGGCGGCAGTGTTCCGGCTAAAACGACAGGCTAGAAGCAATAGGAAACCCCCCTCCGCTTTTGCGCGCGCTATTTTCTCGCATGTGATATTTTTTTCCCGCCATTATTACCGCCGTCGCATCAATTGTCCGCGCTCCGAGTGCAGCGTCATCTCGCAATCCACGTCGAACTAGGAAGGCGCTTGCGCTAATCGCGTCATTGTCCGCGGAGGAAGGCGGCGCGACAGCATTATCGAAACGTCTACGACTGAAACGGGAGATTGGGAGGATTGAAATTTTTTTCCCCCGCCAGGAGTTACGGGCGAGGGGGAAGAGATGGGGAGAGGGAATCAGTACGAGATTATGAAAAAAATGGAAGGGAACGCCCGGAATGAAGAGGAAATATACCCTCTCTCTCTCTCTTTTCGCAATCAGGGCATCATTTTTTTTTATTTTTCCTCTCCGTGGACTGCTTCGGCTCCAGGGGGGAATAGATACTTTCGCGGAAGAAGAGAGAGAGAGAGGGAGACAGGAGGATTATAATCCGGCAATTGCAATTCCCAGGACGGATGGCCGCAGTCTGTCATTATTACCTACTCGCATTTGTGTCGCGAGCGCGTGCAAAATTAGGTCGACTGGCTGTGCACTCTTCCTTCCCGGCTTCGAAATTTCATCTCCATCCGGCCTTTGAACGTGATATGGAGCAATTTTTTTATTCAACTGCGCGCCTTCGATCTGTTATGAAAAAAAAAATCCCCGAGGATCGTTCCCTTCGCATTTTTCAACTCGGCTGTCTTTTTTTTCCTGCGACGCGACGGTTTTATCAGAAGTCAGATAGATATGACTCATATCACCATCCTCAGTGTCATTTCATGACCACGAGTTTTGCAGGCGAAAATGGATAAACTTTTCAAGCTGCAAAAAAAAAAACTTCCAAACATTCCGGACGAGCGAGTTCGTATCGCAGACTGGGATCTTCGAGTTATCTTAAGAACGTCATAAATTGGAGCAGAATGCATAAGGGGCTGGTCCTTGTGATCCGTCTTTTTCATGCTTGAGTAAGAGGCTTTGCTGGAATATGGAATATTGTTACGTACTGATAACGAGTATTGTCCCAAAACTAAGGAGGATAGAATATACAGCAGGAGGCATCTCAGCTCATTGGAGAAGGCAGCGGCCATCTTGGTAAGCACGACATTCGGGCTTGCTACTTGTGAACCTCGTGGGGATGAATTTTATTTTTGCACACGGTAAAAATTAGGTTATTAAGATGAACAATGGAAAGCATTTTTTTTAATTCGACAACGAAAGATAGGAAAGGCGCAAGCAAGCCAACATACGTCAATTTGTAGTTTACGTAGATTTAATAAGAACCTGTTTCAGGGGAAAAAAATCAACTCCCAGGACAATTAATTGCAATAGTACGTTCCTCAGCCTTAGGAATACTACATGCGGCCGATGCGGTGAAATTTGGGTTCAAGTTCATTCTTATGTTCAATACACTTGCAGTCTCTATAAGACAAATGTACAAAACACACGTTTTGTACGGAGTAGGTGGGGCCTAATCCTTCCCAAACACCCCCAATTTTCACCCATAGGCTAGATTGTCAATTCTTTCTCCAGTACCTTACATTCTTTCCTACTAGGCCAAAACGGAATGGAAATATTATGTTGTTTACTCTTATAAGTTTTTTTTCCATATTCTAATGCCATTTCTACATTGCCAGTCAGTAAGTAGAGCGTAGGGAATACTGAATAAGGCAGCCAATCATCCCTGATCAGGCGAAACACTCTCGGATACCGACGGTTAGTCCCACATGGTGATGAGTTCCGGAAAATGTCCCGCACTAGCGATATTCGTTTCTTTTCCATCAGCAATCAGGCTTGAAAATACTTTTGGCGCTTGGAAGTAGAACATAAGAACAATACTCCAATAAAAATTATATTAATACCTCCCCGTGGGACGTATTTTTTATCAATTTTGATAAGTAGTCACCGCATGATAAATTGAACAAAATATCGCTCATATTTATAGAGTGCTTTTTGACGTCATGACGGCTGAAGTGACGACGGCTTTTAGTCTTGACATCGCAAGCTTGTAAACTGGTAAATAAAAAATACACCAAAGATGAATACAAGCATTAATATTATTTATTTTTTTTACAAACATTTCTATTTCCTATTTAAAGATTTGTTTCAAGGATTGCGACCCAGCGGCGAAAACCTCCACTAAGTTGTCCACCGATATGAGCAATAGCAAAATGTACACAGAGAAAAAATCATTCACCTTGGCCGGGACTCGAACCTTGAGCCCCTAATGTTCGACTCTGTACATTAAACAATTAAGTTACCAAGAAGTCCTGATTCTCTGCGGATTTCTTGAGGCTTTAAAGTAACATGATGTTACGGAGAAAGGGACTTTTCAGGTATTTTTCCAGTAATTCTTCATTGACCTAACACCTATTAGGGTCTAAATTATGCTGCTTCTCTAGTCGATTTGCTGATTTTTTGTAAATTTCCGCTGAACTGGTCATTACGGCGTTATTTTCACCCACTCGATTTCAACAAATGCCTTTTCTATTACTTGATTTACAATTTCTTGCGCATAGTAAAATTTGAATCTCTTTAAACATTGAAGGTATTCTACTGCTTTTTTCTTATGTGCTATTTTTCTGACCTTATAAGCACGTTCGTTAATATTTAATGTGTCCCTTAAGCCCTGCATCTATATGTAGAAATATCTAAATGTCCCACATTGGCTACTTCAAATTTTGGTTCTCTACTACTGACCGAAGATCCCAGTTTGAATCAAGGATAATGAATCTTCAGGGATGGTGCACGTATAGCTCTCCACAGAAAAATGCCATTTCTTTATTTTTGTTATTCTTGGGGGAGGCAACTGACAGCTTAAGTCATTTGCATCACAAAGAGAGGTGGGAATTTCAGGAAAATGAATGAATTAAGGAATGGAGGAAGGGTGGAGAGGGTGGAGAAATCCGACGTCGACCTGGTCTTCAAGAAAGGATCCGACGGACGAAGAACAGTCCTTCAGTACTCCTCTCACAGCTCTTAGTGCCCGTGAACTAATAGAAAACCTCTGCCTCTCCCGAGACTCAATCCCAAGAAACCAGTTCTCAAGCCACCACAGCAACCCGTTCCACAAAAACAAGCCAATGCATTCTGTGAATATACTACGCTACATTTCAATTTATCACAAAATAACCACTAAAAGCACACGAATCCAAAGAAAAATGTCGTGGCTGCTACCAAACCTTACCTTTCATAAACGAGTGCTACATGCTATTTCAACGGTCTCTCTTTTTAATTTAATTTGTTTGCTTGTTACAAGTTATTACTTTGCTATTAATTAATTTGTTTTGACCCATTTAGGGATGCCAGCGAATTATTTATTACCGAGCATGTACACAAAGCTTATTTAGAGATACGTAAACAAAAGACGGAACGAGACTTAGCAGCAACAAAATCAAGATGAATTTATTAAAACTACTTTTGACGAGCATCATGGCATTTAACGCCAGATTTTTCACAGTACCATAAATATTAATGCATCTAAGTTTGGTAAACTTGAAATCAAAAAGCCGAATGCGGCGGTAAACTACAGTGTACTTGCTAGCACAGCTAAATATACAGATTTAATGCAGCAAATAAAATCTAATATTATGCCTGCATATATAATATCAAAACCGTAACTAGTTCAACCCAGGCTAAGAACGCTTTCTACGAAAAGAAATCGAGGTGGAATTAGTTATTCAGGGTAGGCGACCGACAGCTGAGGTCATTTGCGCCATTTAAGATAGGTGGGTAACTGGGTAATGGCAGGAGTTTTCAGAGAACGGAGGAAGGGTGGAGAGAAACCCGGCGTCGCCATTAGCCTACTCTTAACGAAAGGCGCCAAGAGAACCACGGCTTAACATCCCATCCAACTGACGGAGTAATGAACCTGATATGCCCTCCACTAGGCACTCAAGGGGGAACGAAAGACTTAAGTAGGACTTGCATAAAATGCATGTTCCTATACGGCGCGGCGGCGAAGTATTGACGATAACGGTAACTGAGAAGCTATTCGAAATGTGACATTACAGAAAAATATTTAATTTAAAAACCGAGACCAAGATAGACCGAGATATCATCATTGTAGATAAAATCAAAGTTCGAAGCTTTGGCATGTAGCGGAAGGTTGTCATGATGTCTATTAATGAATTCACTTTAGTCACTTCCACAAGATTTATGGATGGAATAATAATTTTTGTGGATGTGACTACGTGAATTCATTAATATACATCACAGTAGTTCTATGAAGAGTGGGAGAAAAGAAAATTTTGCTGAAAACTATAAAAAGAAGAGGGCACAGTCGGCCATTTAAAGACACGATGGCCTGATGAAGACGTCATTCCAAGAAAAACGGAATGGGGAGACTTACAAAAGAAAACCCAAAACGAGATGTACAGAGCAATTAGAAAAGGATATAAAGGACAAGATTAGGAGATTATGAATAAAAAAGCGGATGGGAGAATTGAGTCGAGAGCCACCTCAAAGCGATCCATCCACCTCCCATCACCTCCAGAAGTTTTCTGCAACATTCTCTCTTGGAGAGTTATTTGATCATTCAAGATTTTAACTGTACGTTCATTTTATGTGCCGCGACGCGCACTGGTTATATCACACTGCACCGCGAACATAAAAACCTCATGTCTCCCAGGAACATTCCGCAAATACAGAGACACAGCTGGAGTTATTACCATTTTTATTAAATCGCCGGAACAAATGAAATCATCTTCTCGGTACGTATTCAAGCAAAACTTTTGAAATGCGGTCCCGCGTAAGGATAAGGTAAACAAAGAAAAAAACGGCTATCCAAAGAAAGATGCAAGGCTTCTGGAAATAGCACGCTGAGGACCTATCGTTCTCGTAGCCTCGCAAGAAAATTATGACCTCGGGGGAGTCGAAGAGTTTTTGAAGTTAGTAATCCGAATAAAACTTTATTTCATTGCGGAATCTTGGAGGATGAAAAAAACCAAGGCTCTACTGGATGTGGATACGCATATACAGCCTCCATTTTACCCGGTATAAATAACGACTTAAGTTAACTAAAGGAAAGGAAACACAGATCCGAAAAAATTCAGCCAAAGTTTCTTTAAGTGGTGTACGAATTTGAGGTAGGTCTCTGAGAGCCCATAAAAGCCATTACATACAATTGTTGTTTACCCAAATATTATTGCGACAAACTGTAGTTTCTCCTTCTTTGCAAATAGGTATCGTACCCTTCATGTCACGCAAAACACCATTTCTGTCCCCTCCACCTTCAACATTTTGCTAGCCCTTCTTTAATTTCTTCGTTAGAAAATTAAATCTCAAGGACTGAAAATAGTACTAATTCCGTTTTTCTAATTAGCTGCCATAAATGTTCTAAATACGGGAAGGAGGACAAAAGATCAGGAACTGGAATTGTAGAAGGGAAGAGAGTGTTTATAGTGGAAATTAGAAGACGTAATAAGTACAGAAGACACGTTCTTAAGGAATATTATGCATTAAAATCCGCTTAAAAAAGCATTTTATACATGTTAGGGTTTTAAAGTAGTATGCTAACCTGAGAAAAGAATTGATGTAGGGAAGAATCCGTTGGAAAAACGTATTGCAGAGTACGAATCCCCCATCACAAACTCCTCTCATCAATAATAAAGTTTAACGATACTATAACAATTAATTTGAGTAAAGAAACATTTTTCAACTCAAGAACTTAAAACTGTCATTTCAGATGACACAATAGGTTTTTGTACTACTTTTTTTATACTGGAATTTGACATTGTAACGTTTCCGATTGCCACCATTGGTATTTAAATTTGTTTAATTATATAATGGGTAACCATTTTGGCAATGGACGCAGGTTTGGAGTTGTTGTACATTCTTGTTTTGATTCGATAATATACACCTAACAATAATGGCCTCGCGAGGGAGAGTCAACAGTGAGGAAGTGGGATATGGATGACCGAGGACGATTGTTCCAGGGCGAGTGTTGGATGGAGAGTCAGCACCTGACAATAGAGTGAGGGATTCCGTTTCTGGGAGTAGTGAGAGTGATCGCTCCCGATGATTGTGAAGGGCGCCGCATCAGCTTACCGGGTTGACGTCGTGAGTCTGATGTGTTGAAATTTTATGTTCAGTGAAGGGTGTTTTGTGTGTGTGATCCAGTGACAGTGTCGGTGTGCACGTCAGGGCAGTGTGATGATGTTGGAGCGGCCGTAAAGGTGGAGGAGCGATGACGGATAGGTGTCCGGAGGGCTGATGGTTTGCGTGAGTTGAACGAAAGGGTTTGTTTGTTGGGGGTGAGTCGGAGGTCATAGCCAATGTTGATATATGTACGTTAAAGGATTAGCTGGGTCGTTGTAGAAATAAATATTAACGAGTAAAATAAATAAGTTACAATAATGTAAGTAAATTCACTTGGTAAAATTCCACAGATTTATCTGTGTAATTTTACAGATCTGTGGAATTTTACAAAGTCAATTTACTTACATTATCAATATGTGGTTCCACAAAGTAAAGCCTAGCAATTTGTTACATAAGTTACAATAGTTTAGACCCAAAAATAAATAATAGCTGGAATTTCAAAAATAAATAATAATGGCTGTACATTTTTAAAGCAATTCATCAGTCTAAAAAAAGGTATTAGCAGTGGCTTAAGTGGATGATGCGCTGAAAAGCCTCACTACAATTAATATGCAAAAACCTGCAAAGATTCCTCGAAGAGATTGAAAGATGTCGAAAACTAGAGATTAACAGCGAGAGGATGGAACGTGTGAGATGAGTTAAACCACATGTCGTTCATGCGCCATCGCGATTTATAGCGCATTTTAGCGGCGATGTGGTGGAATCACCCAGAATTACTAGTCAGATAATAGCGAAACCGACCGATAAACTAAGATATGAGCTAATGTATTAAAAACCGAACGATATATGAGGAAATTAAACTCGTGGCGAGTAGATTTAATCTCCGTAATTATATGAGGGAACAAGAGGGAACACAGCAGACCACACAATTCATCTTTTTCATGACTCCCTCATAATATAACTATTATCTGTAATGAAAAATCCTCATGCCTGGGCAAACCGGAAATAATCTGACGCTATATTTTTGAAAAGTTTAGCAAGATATTAGACAGCTAAAATTGAGGTTCCGTAGCTAAAGTACCGTTTGTAAATATGCCCGCACATTCCTTTTTTAGGGTAAAATCTGTTTTTTAACTGGAAATAAATCTTAAGTACAAAGTACTTTTCAGCGAATAAGCCACATAAATATCGCAGAGCAAACTGCAATTTTCCACAATTGGTAACAAAACTCAAGTCCCAACCATATCTTGTTTCCGAAGTCACGGCTATTAATTGTCTGACAAAAAAGGTGTGACAAGGTTAGTTTTAGGACCATAAAAGGTAGGATTCCACTACAACGCGCTTAGAAACCAACCACTTTCTAACATTTAATTATTTGCCATTAAAGATGCATTCCAATCGTAGTTTCTTAAACCTGTGGAAATGTGTCAGCGGCCTCATAACGGATATTGACCATTTTCATTTTTTTATCCATTTCAAACTGTCTCTCTAGGCATTAATATGTATATTTTATGTAATAATATCTATGTATATTGTATGTAAATCGTATGTAATAATATCTATACATATATAAATGAATGAAAATAAAATTTAAATAATATCCGGCATTTAACAAATAGGTAAGTCTGATCCCGCTGTCTAAGCTAAATGGTGAAACACCGTATTCACCTGAGGAGTTGGTACGTAGCATTTGCTAGGATAGAATAGCTATCACGATGGTCATAAAAAGAATATATTTTCCTCGCATGAAAAAACATTTCAATTTTTTGTTCTCCCTGGAAACACCAGACGCTTCTGAAATTAGGATTTTCCCGCGGGTACTGGGTAATCCAACGCAGGTCGTGAGGCATAAAATGTTATCTGCCTTCCACCGCCCGGAATTTTGAACATTTCAAAAGTTATGGCTAATAAATAATATTGTGTACACTATCATTTCTCAAATGAAATTACTAACTTGAGATAAAACATTATAGATTGCAGGTCCTTGAACCAACTGCCTGAATTTTGTCTGTTAATTCAGAGTCATTCCCATTTTCAAGGGATACATTTTTATATATTTCAGCTCTATCGCGAAATTTTATTTAGGACTGCAAATCAAACTCTGAAGAATTTTCCGGAGATCAACGCTTTTAATGCGTCGAACATCTGGAATAACAACTCGTTTATGTTATTTTTCCTCTCCATGGACCATTGCGTTGTTATAGGATGGACTCACTCGTATCCTGTGACCCTCATAGTGGCGGTTCCTGATAGTGCGACTAAATTGTGTGAATGAATGACGCCAGAGGAAATATCACCCACGCATAGTCCATTCCTCATAACTCTCAGTAATATTCTCTCTAGTGTATATTATGCATTGGGATGTTCCCCTAAATATGTACCGCTATCAACAATCTTCTTCTGAATAATAAAACAGTCATTCTCCAAAAATACATTATTTACTTCTCACTACTATCACTATTTCACTAATACCGCGCACTGTAACAGTAGTCCCGATCCCTCTTTTTACGTGACAAAATTCATCGATTACCCCTGAGGCGGCTGCAAAAAAGGCATCAGACCACATTGGGGTGGCCTATCATGTGATTGCGTCACGATAAAAACACTATATAAGAAGGTGAAGGGGAACCACATGAATCAAACTTTACCAAGCTTTTAAGGATAGACTGTGCTCTTGCGTCGTGAAGCTTTCATCTCATCAAAGTTTTCTGGGGAGTTCAGGATGCAGAAGGATTACTTTTTTATTGTTTTTTATTTAAAAGAAAGAAAACCACATACAGCAATGATGCCATTTTATAGTGGTCAAATAACAATGCATAAAATTTATGACATATTCAAGAAGAAAAAAAAATGTTTTTAATAAAATAAAAGTAACAGGAAACAAATAGCAGGGAAAGGCAGTTGACAGATGCGAAATAGAAAGGCTTATGAACGATTTAATTGGGAGTGCAAAGGAATCAATGTGTTGTGAGAGGGAGTTCAATAGAGAGGAGAGATGAAAGAAAAGAGAACGTTTAGTAATCGAAAGTCTGGGAATGGTCACATGGAGTAAAGGATGAGAACGGGTGGGGCGGGATGGAACTTTGAAGTTGACAAAGGAGAGCTAATCGGGGCAGTCGATGGTGGAATTGAGAATATTATAAATTAGTTTTAAGTCTGCTGTGCGTCTAAGGGTGCTAAGAGTAGGGATGGAGAGGGAGGAGAGAATAGTATTGGTGGACATGTTACGAAAATGCGGTCATCTATTTTTAACTATTTTAGCAAATAAATTGCAGACAGTCCAGAGATAAGAGATTAATTTGAGGAGAGATAGGCCAGATGGGGCAGGAATAGGTAAGAAGAATTGGAAGAACGACAGAAGAAAAGAAGGTTCGAAGGGCTTGAGGGTCATTATCTTCAGTGAAGCGATAGAGCAGGCCTAAGAGGGACATTGCTTTAGACTTGATGGTTTGTATATATTGGGAAATATTTAATTTGTCTGTGAGAATACCTACGTCCTTAAGTGTAGAGACACGTTGTATGTAGCGATTAAAAACAAAATAATTAAATTGATGGGTGACCTTTTTTAGGGAAATGGATATCACGCTACATTTTTCTGGGTTTAATTTAAGCTTCCATACATTGCACCAATTTGATGTCTGCCGTAATGCATCTTGTAGTTCATGGCAATCGGAGGGTGTTTGAATTTTCTTTAAAAGTTTACAGTCATCGGCGTAAAGTAGGGAATGTGTTATTTTTAATGCTAAAATCTCGAGGGACGAAACAATGTGATAAGAGCAATCAGTCCAGCGCATTATAATTCCCAATGAAGTAGTTTCCTATTTTTTCAGTGTCTGGATAAAACGAATATAACCCCGGAGTACGTATTTGTGGCCGTCCTATTCGAAAATGACATTTTGCGAAGAATTTCCCAAATGAATTAAAAAGAGAGAAATATAATCGGTGCGAAAACTCAAAGGGCACACTATTTCATGCCAGTCAATTGACTAAGTGTGACATAGTAGGTACGTAAGTACATACATTTTCTTCTCTCTGACGCTAGATTGTGCTGCAAACGTCGCTAATCTGCAGACGATGTACTCTGTGTGAAAGTATACTAACAAGTATGGGAGGAAAATTTATTCAGTTAATTTATAATTATTTACTTAGTTTACTCACTTAACGGCATTAGCATTTAAAGGGAATCATGACAAAGGACGTACTTTTTTTAATCATATTGTTTTTGGGTATATGAGCGAAGTTCAAAGTCAATATCTTTATTTTTAATTGAAATTTTTTCAAGCTTTTTTAGAATTCCAATCAATGTGCCTTAAATGCTACTGAAATATTTATGTGGCTTAAAAAATAATAAATGAGAGATAAGTTGTATTGTGCCTGATGCATACCTTCACTAAAAACATTTACAAGGTGAAAATTTTTCCTGAAACGCGCTAAAAAAAAAGGAGATACGTTACTTGAGAAACGAATCCTTGCAGATTCCTCATATCCCCGGGCCTTAAATTTAAATTCAGAGCATCTCCGTTCATGACGGTGTAGTGATACTTCAAAGGAACTAAGCGTAAGCATATACGAAATTATTTTAGTGAACAAAGTAATTGCAGCAAGATTTTACGTGTGAATTTCAGTTCCAATAATGGCTTTCAAAATAATCGAGAAACAGTCTCGAAGGCGCTTGAGTTTTGCACCGAAGTTCACTCCGAAAATATTTTCCAGTCAATGATATTTTCTGGGTAAGCTTCCTTATGCCAGGATTTTCATTTTGAATAACCTGTATTATGGGAAAATAGCGTAAAACCGCATATTTAAATATTCCTGTGCTAACTTGAACTGTATTTCAAATGTGGACACGGATTACCTACAAATTATACATCGGGACTGCAGTAAAATTTTTAAGCTTTCCATGAAATGCTAAAAATTCAAGATTTGTACATATTCTAATACCCTCTTTTGCCTAGAGCAGGCTTAGGTTAAAGAATATATACCGTTCTTTTAAGATCATTTTAATCACAAGAAGTGAAGCATAAAAAATTCAGATCATTGTCGGTAAAGTTTTTATGTCTCTTTTATTGCTATCGGCATGCTAGGGTGAATGTTAATAATTAATTCCCAAAAACTTTCCAAGGCTTACATGTAAACACCCATAATCCACAACTATTCAATGAAACAGTGTTCCCTGTCAAAGTTCATAAGTGTCCGCGGCAATAGAAATCGCTGTAGCAAGCCTCACTTCTTCACTGTGCATTAAATTGATGAATATTAGATTTGACAACGAGGCTTGTTTCCTGCGTTCTCTCATTGGAAGAAAATTGAAGTACCATCACCCAAATTGATGACATCACTAATTCTAGAAAAATCTGAGCATAATTTATGGGATTCGCCGAAGATGGTAACTGGGTCACCCTTTCCAAAAAAATTCTTAATTTCAACTTCATCATCAGTCGCTGAATCTCTAGAAAAACGTTTTCCATTGATGAGAGGGTCAAATCAGCGATGGATGCTAATAGGAGTGGCTAGTACTTCTAAATATGAAAGCATCTTTCCCACGCAACTCATTTTGAAAGTGGTATGCAGCGTAACCAATTTCGCTTCCACTCTCATTTTCCACATGGAGCATACAAAATGTGTGCTTCTAAATGAGTGAGCCTACTTTGATCCACTAAAAACATCACCATGCGATTTCAATTCAGAAAAGACCTTACTCATTACAGTGCCAACCTTTCCATCCGCAACTGGTGATTTCAGAAATCGAAAATGCCATTCAAAACGAGTGGAAAATGAAACGCGCTTACCTGCGTTTTACCCAGGCAAGGCACATAACATGTGCCTCTAACTCTATAACAAACCAGCGATTTCCGTCGTTCTACCTCTGAATATTTAGAATTAACGAAGCAGTGGTCAAGGTTTACTCAACGACTCGTCAACAATCAACCTCGCCTCACTCAATGTTTTTAAAGAGACTTCACTCAATAGGCTAGCAGCCTATTGAGTAAAGCCTCGTAACCACTAACCATATACAATGAAGCTACTATGGAGTCATAATGTGAGTACTCTTTCGTGATTTTTTTTATAGTTAATTTTTTGTGCAACCGATTAAACCATTCACGTTTTTTCGTAAAACACACACCTTTGGAGTCAAGCAAACACTTAGCTAAACTCTTTTACATCATGAGAACATAGAGTTTAAAATGTGGATGCTTCCCATAGTTATTTTTACGAGAAAATGTTTATTTTCTACAAGTAAACGCTAACGCTGAATCAAAGTTGCTTTACTTCTTATCACCAAAATGCATGCACATACGTGGTAAAGTCTAGGAAAATAACACACAGACTGAGAAATGTACTTCTGAATTCATGGGAGAGTTGCACAATTACAAAACGTTTCAGCTAAAATCTTCCTCCACAAATTTCGAAGCCTTTTCTTCCACTGCTCTCATTAAGATAGGGTTAATACATTTTGATCTTAAACCAATCTGGCATTTACATCCCTAGACCATGTTCTCACAATTATTGATGCTATTACGGAGGATGACAGAAGTACACTAACCACTATGAGTTTATCGTACCCTAGCCACCAAACTAATCCCTTCCCATGTTCCACATAATACACGCATGGAAACAATTCACACCTCGAGTGGGTAATCTAATCCATCTATTTTCCTCAAATTAAAATTCGTAGGAAAATATGTTATGGAGTTTGTGTTGAGACAACCCTTCATGAAAAGGGTGATATTTCGAAATCAGAAATTGTATTACCTACGAAGCTGCAGTTTTCCTGGGCGAGATTGTTAAATATAAAATGGAGCCCTTCTCAACCGTGAAATTTTCTGCCTTCAAGTTAATCAAAACAAGATAGCTAAACTTCTTCGCTGATACCTCAGGCTTAACCATTATCACGGATGATTCTCCATCGTCCGTTGTAGTTCTCGGGCCCGAAACAAAATGAATTCTCACAATAAACACGACACCTTCGGATTACCTAACAATTTACCCAACCTGATGACGTGGTCATTATATGACGACTACTTAATAAATTGATACCGCAGTAAAAATAAAGAATAAAATACAAATCAACGAGTAGAATTGCCTATAAAAATAAGTTCAAACTGTGCACCAAATTTCCTGGGAGTAAAAGCAGAAATTAATTTCTTTGACTATAATTTGAATGATAGTGTACACAATACTAAAGAGATATCAACAGTATAATTTATTAAAAAAATTGTAACAACATATGCGAGGATAAAAATTATGAAGATGATGAGAATTTAGAAAACAAAAACAGCGTTTACCTTCAGGAGGCAACTTACTACTGGAGCAGTAAAGATGCCAAGAAACATATTAATAAAAATTTCACATTGTGTGGTGTCGAAACCTTTACCCTGAAGAGAGAGAATGAAAGAAGATCGGAGGCCTTCGATACGATAGTGAGGAAAGGAATAAAAAAATTGTAATAACAAAATCGGCATGGTACGAGAGTAAAGAATTATCTAGAGGAAATAATAGAACTGGAAGGATTAATTAAATAGGGACGGTGGGATTCTGAATACAGTTGACGAAGGCAGAACGCAAGATATGCGAGGAAGACAAATAAACTTTCTAAGCTTGCTTTCTAAGCTTCCTGAAGAGAGGAATATGCTGCGATAATCAATGGCGGGTATAGTATTCACAGCAGTAAAGTCGTCATTTACTATATATATTTCACATTGAAGCGCTGAGTTAAACCTTAGAAAACAATGAAACAATAAGGGAAGAAATACACACAGTGATTGCTTTAGGCGATCTTTAGAGCGAACTGCGGAAGTAAATTTGTACAAACCCTTTCCAGGTCACGATAATTTCAAATGTAACCTCGTTCAGCAGTCTTTGTGGTTAAGTAACGTGCGCACAAAATCTAAATGATTCCACAATTGCTAATGGACTCCGCCGACAAAATTTACATACTTGGCGAGGCAGTAACGTTTGAGGAACCAATCATTACTCTCCCCGTTGATGGAAAACTAAATTTAGGACAAGGATTGTTTAGCAAACATGCTGCGTTGTTAGGAAAACGATTTCAGTCCCACCGAAATAGTGAAGCGAAAACCACACGGAAATAGTGGCGGCGCTAGTTTCGGTGGTACATCTTCCGTTTCCCTCGCTTGCCGCTGTTGATCAGAAGTGGCCGTGTGGGTTCCCCGAGGGAGCTACTTCCGCGCATGTGATGAGAGTTAACTCAATTGCTCGCATTATATTACAACCCGCAGCGCCGCGAGTGTGGCAATATTTGCCTCCCTTTCCAGCTAGCGCTTGTTTTGAAACAATTAAATGATGTCCCGTAACAGTCATCCATTTCCACGTCCTAGCATTCTCGGATTAGGTATCGACCTAGCTCCAAATCCCACACCCTTGTTTGTTAATTTCTCCGCTCTACCAAGAACGTTGCCACCGCGGAAGTTATAACACGGTGAGTGCATGAGGTGATATCACCCGAGATGAAGAAACAATTGTCTCTTACTCACACGGACTACAAATTCCCTTTACCTTTTGTATGGGTATAATAAAATTGTGAGGTTTACAACAGGTGTAGTTTCACCCGTATTTCCAGCGTTCATTTTCTTTTTTAATAGCTGTTTCCCGTAAAATTTCTCATAAAAGAGAGACCACTAGCGTGAAAAACGGAATCGTATTGAATTCTAGCCGCTCAAAATTGATTATCGAGGTGGCACCTGGAGGCGAGGGAACGGAAGAGGATATCGGCGTCAACACACATTAGAGCATCCCTTTCATGCGAAGTATTTATCGATGCAATTTACATAGCCGAGATATTAAGCTACATTCTATCTCGCTACGTTAGGAGTTTGATTACGCATCCTTTCTTTCATGATTTCCAAAATTTCTGATTTTCTTTTGTTTTGAGATGAGCATAGATCTCAACACAATCACAACCTAAATAAAATATAAAGGAAAGCAGAATGTCTCGTTAATGATTCCTTCAAAAAGTAGAAACGCGTGACTGCTTTTGTAAGAACCTGGAAGGGAATCTCACGAGTCTCGATTAACAAATGCAAGGAGTGTGTAAATAGTAATACAGTATCCCTGATAAAATGCTGGATTTTTACGTACTAAAAAAATTTTTATCGGCGTAGTTTGAGGGTAACAGTAGGTATGATCGTATACCAGAACTACTTCTACAGATTGGACAAATTTGATAAATATAGAGATGAAATAGATGGTCGAATAGATATATTCGAGCATTCCTTTTTCTTACGGGCCGTTCGCGACCATAATGCAAGACAGCTATATAAAACACAAGGACGAATACTTCCTTCCTACAGTCCTTTTCCTCTTCTTTCTACCTGTAAAAACTCGTTGCCTAATGTTAATATGCCGCACTCCTTTCGGTGGAGCATAATAAATAAATTTAGATGAATATTTTGCAAAAAAATAGTACCTATAATCATCACGGTGACTGAAATAACGTTAGTAGCATATTAACATTATCATTTCTAAGTTACAGCTATGGAAATGTTTTCGAACCTGGTCTGTGGGAAGTTCTACAAAAGGTTTATGCATACAGTCAGGAAAAATAAACTGCAGGCCTTTTCTTCCCCTTCTCACCTATTGAGAGGAAGTTGAATATGTTTTGAATGCGGTATGACGCTAGAACTTACGACTGGATCGTTGACCATGGGTATCAACAATAGTATCCACAATAGGTGCGTGGAGTTTCATATGAAGCGTATCCATAGATGGAACCGAGAATCTACGAAATAGGATGGAAGCAACTGAATACCCTTCGAGGAGATGTGGATTAGGAGTATGGAGAAAGTATGATGGACCAATGAAGAAGAACTAGGATGGTGGATTAAGAAAAGAAGATGCTGGAAGAAAGTAGGAGGAGACGGAGTGTATAAAATGTTGCAAGTGATTAGTGGTGATGAAATTTTGTGGAGTTTGTCACAGGAGAAATGCTGGAGAGCGAAAACGATGGAGAAAGAAAATTGGATTTTTGCGGGTATGAAGAGAGAGACGGAAAATATTCTTAGTTGGTTGGTTATTTGGGGGAGGCGACCGACAGCTTAGGTCATTTGCGCCATTTAGGATAGGTGGATAATTGGGTAATGGTAGGAGTTTTCAGGGAACGGAGGAAGGGTGGGGAGAAACCCGGCGTCGGCATTAGCCTACTCTTGACGAAAGGCGCCAAGGGGACCACGGCTTAACGTCCCATCCGACGGACGGAGTACTGAACTTGAAATGCCCTCCACTAGGCACTCAAGTGGGGACCGGTTTTCCACTGAAAAATCCACCACTGCCGGGAATCAAACCCGGACCCTCGGGATGCGAGGCCAGTACTCTAGCCACCACACCAACCCGATCCCCTAAATATTCTAATCGGAAAAAGATAATTCAGACGGGTGTTCAAGAGAAGTGGAGAACAAATAATCATAATGTTTCCTTGAGTCACACCCTCACCGAAAGGACTTCGGCAAAAAAACTGTATTCTCTAAGGTATATCCATATGGTACGTTATCTCACACCTTCCTTCCTAACTATTCCGCAGTCCTCTCTCCATTTCCTCTTCACAGCTTCTTATCTTCTGCCTGCCTTCAAGCCATAAAGAACAACGATACTTTTCCTCCCTCTTCCGCGCCTACCTCATACGCTCCACTCAATTACCCTCTTAAATATTCCATTACCCTCCTAAATATTCCATTACCACTCAGAATGTCCTGTATCTACTTTTAATGCCCCCTTGTGATACCTTTGACCAAATTTCTGCCCTCCCCAACTGTTTAATGCTTCCTCATTTGTCTTCCTCGGCAGTCAACGAACTTTCTCCCATCTTCTCCTCAACCACATTTCAGAACACTTTACAGTACTGGAGAGGAGAAATTTCAAAATATAATTTTTCAAAGAACGGAAAGACGGTTAGGAGGAAATTTGGATCGTTCGAGGAAAACTATTTCAATTAAATTATCCTCCGTACATTACAAACAATGAATTTTCGAAAGGGATTACGACGTCAACACTTCGTCAAAGTCCAGGCATTCACTTTAGCTTGTAGCGCTTTCACCAAGTTAAGCCTGATTAATTTGATCTCCGCAGGAAATGCACTTAATCATATTTTCTAAAGACGCTTGAGCAGGCAAAGAAATAGTTCTAAAGCCACCCTCTCCCACTGCAGCACTCCATGACACGTTGGATAGTAATTACGACATTCGATTGGTCTTAATAACCCACGTCATTCCTGACACCAATTATAACTCGCACATACCGCCATCATTTCTTTGGTGGTGACGCCTATTTTCAGATCCAAACATCCCTAGCGTTTTGGGGACATACTTGAATACGAATGAATTCCTGTCTCTCGTTACCAATGAATACGAGGAGAAACAATTTTGTATCCCGTTCATTTCGCACAAATCTCTCCGCCTCTCTTGGAGTGCCCACGTCACAAACGAATCCCATGGGGTCCAATTATCCAATTTTATCTCCGTCCCAAACACGGAAGTTTAATTACGCCACAATTCCACAAATGACATTGCCTTCGGGAGGGCCTACGCGATTCAAGTTGGGAAACGGTTAACGAGTTCATCGCGTGCGTCCCGACATCAAAGACTCCCCCCTAACCTCCCCACAAAACCCTAGATTGAAAATGGACGACAGTTACAAAACCCAAGGAGAGGTAGTATGTACCTACATTTCTGGTCCATTGCTGCATCGCTTAACGATAACAATGCCAGCGAGCAGTTTAGTAGGATGCGGTTTAACCAAGTGCGATTCGTTTTTGGTGGCGGAAGAGAGATTTTGACTCAAAATCTATCTACACCCGCATAATACCCTTCGAGCCACCGCAAGGATGTGTGGCAGGGGGTGAACCATCACCAGGTACGTATTGCTAATTAGACAGAACACTTAGTACCATGCAGGCATGCAAAAAAATACTCTTCAATTTCTGCACTACTTACATGAAACCAAGACGCACAATGCTGCTACCGCGAAGAAAATATTAACAGGGTGGCGACTGATTATCAATTTTCAATTTCCCTGACTTTTCCCTCATTTTTCCCTGATGGCCTAACCAATTTCCCTGACCGATCGCCAAAAGATATCCTATTATCGGAATATTTTACTTTTGCTGAATTAAATTTTCGTCAAAACTCAGAAAATTTTAAAAGCTGAAATGAATACATTAAAAGCTATAAGAACGAAAAAATATATGGAACCTCCACCCTAATGAAAAAATATATATTAAACCTTGAAAAGTTAAGCCCTCACACAAATTGTACACACTTTCAATACATTTTTCGCGGCCGCGCATCATATTCTGTGGCCATGTATGTTTCCTTCGGTAAAATTACAAATTGAAAATGTCTAATTCTTCAAGGAAGAGGTGGCGTGTCGTGGTAGTTCTGGGACGTTGAAGATTACTGAAAAGGCATCAAAGGGAAAGTTAATGGCCAATTTACTGGTGGACTCCGGCACAGGTATCACAAAGCTACACGAAAAATACAAACCAAAGCAAAGTTCTTGGACTGGATCAAAATCGGTTGGCACGAGTTTTAAAATCGAATAACAACTTGATTAATGTGGTCATAACCCCTTGATTGCAAGAGGGAACCAAAAATTTTAAAATATTGGTATGAACAAACAAAACGTAATCGCGCCAATGCGAGCGAAAACAGGAGGTAATTAGCAACGGCAGCGTCATATTTACGAATGCCATATTTGAGGTGGTTTGTGACTTGACTAAATTGCTTCGAGAGGGAGCTAAGAGGGCCATTCAATAATTACGTCGAGCGTGAAAGGTAGGGAGGGGAGGAGAACTTCTTATGGTCTCGGGAAGGGGGGTTTGGAAATCGAAGATGATCTCACGTAAGATTTTGTTTACACGTGTGATCGTACTTGTATTACCGTTTTAATAATCATCGTCTCGTATTTTTAGAACTACAAGCACGTACTTACTACAAGCTAGTGTGCTATAACTACCTCTCAACCTGAGTCTCGGAAGTTAAAAATAAACGCGAGGTAAAATTTTCCGAACAACACAGCCTCGGATTCCTTGTGATGAGCAGAAGACATGGTGTTCAGGAATTTTAACACTACTAGGCAAATATCGTATTAAGGATATACAAAAGGGATACATTGTACAACTGATTCACAACTAAATAACTAAGATTCGCAACTGAATGTTCAACGAATTGACGGGGCTTATTCTATACACTTCGGAGACGGACATTAGTTTCAGTTGGTGAAATGTTTTGGTGAAATAAAGGGCGGGAAAGACTGCCCGGTAAACGTAATGGTAGAAAAATGACTAGAATTCCTATCCCAGTTTCTCCCTGACTGTTACGAAAATTCCCTGACTATTCCCTGACTTTTCTAGATTTCCAAATTTCCCTGAAAATTCCAGGTTTTCCCTGACGTTCGCCACCCTGTATTAAGCATCCAGATAAGAAAACGTAAAATGCTAGTTATAAATAGCAATAAATTGTTAGTTGATTCAAGTAACGCGATTGATTTTGATTAAGAAGGATTTGGTGCTTTCCCGGAAAATGGACTGCATGAAGAGTTCTCGGGATCTCCATCGGGTCAGGAACTGTTAAGTCTGCCGACGTTTCGATGTCCGACTCGGCCATCGTCTTCAGGTCTAGGGATGTCGAGTGAGAATTCTGGCAAAGAACCCATCGAGATCAGACTGGCCAGAAATAATTTCAATCGGAATTCGGGTTTTTCTCTCAGTAATACCTGGAAGCCTGTATTGAAAAATATTCAGGAGACAAGGCGGAGCCGACCCCCGCATGCCAGCCAACCGAAGACATGACGAGGACCAATCAGGAGTCACTTGACTACCGGAGAAGGTGAATCCAGTGACCATAGGAGAGGCCTGAAGGGGAAAGTTCCCTAACAGGCCACCGACCAGTGTCGTTATTATTGTTATTATTTATCTGCTATGTTTTTGTTAAGTTTTCTTATGTATTTTATTTACCTGGTCAGAATAACCACCTTTAAAAATTGAAATCTCACTCGACATCCTTAGCCCTGATCCCGATGGCCGAGTCGGACATCGAAACGTCGGTGGACTTGCAGTTCCTGACCCAGTGAAGATCCAGAGAACTCTTCATACTGATTTGATTAGTTGGTCATTTCTATATTTACCACCGAAACCTGGACGTATATACCATGCCCAGTTCCCCCTTTAAGCATTATTATGTGCACCACTGACATGAAAGATATTTTATTCCCAAAACAGAACCTATACATGAAGAATGTGCTCGGCCGTATTACTTTGTCTATTTTTGTCTTATTTCAAATTTAAATTTTTGTCTTATTTGCGAATTTCAGGACTCAAAGTCCTCTATTTCAATCAACAGATTGGACGATACAAACATCCACTTCCCGGAAAGTGAAAGTCCTCCCCGGTCGGGATTCAAACCCGCGGCCCTGGGATCGAAAGCCGAGGGATTTACCCCGCCTCACAGTGGTCCGGATACCCAGAAAAACGTGGCGTAGTTAGAAAAACCAAGTTACTTTCTAAATGACCTAGACAGGTGGGGGCTGTAGATAATTGACCCCCACGTTCGAAAACGTTTGTATCAGGTAAGTAGGAGTCCACCTGTCGCAATAGGTCAGTATCAAAGTGAGAGCATCTGAGGTAACGAGTGCATTGGACCAGTGCACTTAGAGTAACGTTAACTTCAACAACGTATAAAATTACATGCATGCGACCGATATTCGTTTTGCAAAGTGGAATCTGGAGCAAAAAGTAAATACTTTCAAAATTTACATTACAACAATCCGTAAGTTTGGTGAGCGAATTTATTTTTGCATTGCTGTAGGTTCCGTCCGAATGTCGATTTTCCACGTAAATAGTTCCTTACATTTTAGAGGTTATCATGAGTTTTGTCAGATTTCGGTCCAGTTTGAAGAGCAAGGTTTTCTTCGAGCGCCGACACCGGGTATAGTGTAGGTGGCGACCAGTTGGGTAATCCATGAGATCAAACTGAATTTCTGTCGACGTTTCAATGGGCGAGTCGTCCAATGTCTTCAGGGTTCATCTAACTCTAGATACGATGGACGATTTGCCCACTGAAATGTCGGAAGAAATTCAGAGGGTGGAGTACCCGAATAGCCTTCACCAACACACCCTCAAAATATTCTCCATTTCCATTCCCAAACAACACGACAAAAATATTTCCTTGAAGACCGATTCCATTGATTAAAAATTAAAACAAAAATTAGGTCTGCAATGGTAGTAGAATTCTATTAATATGCAGACATTACGCCAAGAGCCTAAATAAATGCTGTCACGTTTACCTCTAATTCTTATTACGAGACAGCTTTCATGATATAATTATCCTACAGTTGTTACAAAAAAAATAATCACATGTATTAATCCTGATACGAGATGTACGGGAAAATCCTGACCATTTTATGTAACCACATAAAACAAAGACAACATGGTAGCTAAATTTGATGTTGAGTACACTTCATACATGATTACAGCAAATACTAAACCGAGAATCATTTCATGAGCCCTTCTTTTTTTATTTATTCAAATGCCTAGGTACTCCTACTTTTTCTGTGAAGCCTCCAAATCTTTTTGTTTTGATAGTAAAAAGCACGAAATTCTTATCACGGAAGAAAATTTGTGCGGACTTAGATGTCGCCGTAGTCATACCTGGCTTTTTTCTGTCTATACACCTCAGATCTTCACGACAGAGAAATTTCTCCCCAATATAGCACCAAATACTAATTAATAGAACGTAAGTTTAAAGATTTCCCTTTTTCCAAGATCACTGTATCACAATCAGTAATAAACCCGGATGTTGGTTGGATATGTGAGTGTACACTATACAGTTCACCGCGTACTAAGCCATAGGCGTGTGAAATTCACACATTCAGGGTAAGAGGGTAATTTCCTTTCCCTCGGCCATCTGCGATTTCCAAGAAGTTCTAACGCTCAGAAAATCGCTTAGCGAGATTTTAGGTAGGAGTGCCCGGGATTTGAACCCGGGACCCTCCGATCCGCAGCCCAGCGCTCTTCCTACTAGGATACCACGGCAGCGGAAGATACGAAACGGAGGTAGAACCAAAAGTAGGAGAATAGAGTATGTAGTAAGGGTAGTAGGATATAGGTGCTAAGAAACACATCAGAGAGAAAGGGGAGCTTAGTGCGAAGGAATTATGAATGGGCCAATAGGTTATAGCTGATAAGGAACTCTGGGTACAATAATGTATGCTACCTGCTACCAAACTGTTAAAATGGCAATAGGAACAACTTTCTATCAAGTGCTTAAAAGGGCAACAGGAACTACTGTCTATGGAACGTCAGCCAGCCTTGTTAGTATCCTTGTGTGTGCGTTCATAGTGTTAGGGTTCATAGTTTTCAGTGTTCAATATGCGGATATTTATTGTGTGAATGTTCACCAAGAAGTTTGTCCCTGGCATCCATGAGTCACATCTTTGTTAACTACTTAATGGACTTAGGTATTTAGGGTGAATGCTGTAAGTTCTGTCATTGGCCGGGGATTAATTTCTCCTTAAACCACTTACTTCAATGTGACCCATTTGAGTTGCTATCTTATTAGCTGGCATTTTCTCCTGGAAGGAGAACCACTAATGGGTAATGCAAGTTATGTATTTTGATCTTTCAAGCCCCCACCATGATTTGAAAGGTATAATTACAGTTTGTGGCTCTTGGAGACTTTTCCATGGAGATTAATTTGTAAGATAAACAAACAAGAGAGAGATTAGTGTCTAACAGCATAAGATTCAGATGTTCGTTTTACTCACAAATTGTCGGAGACCAAGATACCAAGAAAGATTCAGACTATCCAAATAAAGGACTAAGCATGTCACTGGTAGAGGATGAGAAAAAGCAGCAAAGAGAGTATGTAGCACGAGAACGAGAAAGCAAAGTGCCTACGGATAGAGAGACAACCAGGCAATCAGCAGCGATTCCTTGGGGGAGAGAAAGGAGGAACGTCCTCCGCACACCTTTCTCATTTTAAGATAAATACCACATTTTCCTTCAAATTATAAGAATTTGTCTATTTTTAAGTCTACCGGTGAATGAATGCTGGAACTGAGCTTCTTATAGAATACGCACGCTCTGGCGCTTCGTGAAATGTGTTCGACTTCTGAACCAGCTAAGTGAGGAGGAATGCTCATATTTTCCTCCTCCACTGCAGTAATAAATATAGAAAAAATGCCCAAATGTCACCTGCAAACAATTTTATGCCAATACACTGCAAAAGAAAGAAATTTTCAAAAATTTTAAGGTCATCAGAAAAATATACATGGTATCAAGAAGATAAAGTATAATGGATCTCATTGTTCCCATGGCTCTCATGTTTTGTCTCATAATTCTAAATGACTGGCATTTAAATAGAATGGTTTAGACTTTCGGTAAAGAATTATAATAAAACTTTATTTGCAGTTAGAAAACCCATTAACTGTGAAGTCTGTATAACAATATAGTGACAAGTGAAAATGAAATAAGTTCAAGATGGAAATTTATACGGCAGAAAAGGAATATAAAGGACAAATGACTATAAGGAGAATGTAATGAGGGATGAGCAGCACACAAATTGGTGAAATATCAACAGTGGGTTGTAGTAAGGCATGCCAACCAACCTTTTTTTTCTCAGACGTCCTCATTTCGCACTAAATTGTTTGGGAGAAATAAATTTATAATTGTCCAGTAATTCAGATCTTAAAATTTGAAACCTCCCTATCCTGATCCAAGGTAAAATTAGTAACCTGTGCAAGCTGCTGTAGATGGATAGGTAGTAAGATGGTATGGCTGTGGTAGATAGATGGTAATGCACCGTCCAAACATCCAAAATATTGTGGTTTCAAAACTGACCTCTTTCGTGGATGTTGCTCTCTTGTAGCAGTAGGATAGACAATGCGATGTAACCATAGAATTTGAGTTGTATTGTAGGTAGATAGGATAAAGAGATTTCATATGAACATGGCATTTCAGAGAATTGAGTCCTCAAAAGTCCTCATTTTGTGTGCAACAGTCCTCAATCCCAGAGAAGGAGAGAGGGCTAGTGATGGGAAATATGACTCTTTTAGATGAGCTGACTCATGACTCACCACTCACTTGAGTGAGTAGCTTGCTCAGAGTGACTCGCTTCGGAGTCATTTAAATTGGGGGGGGGGGGGGTGGTCAGGGGAGGGAGGGATAGAGGGATTGGCCACAACAATTAAAATGGATTTCAAACATTGAAACCTAGAAATATTTTTTTACAAATTAGGATTGAAAAACAAAATCTGTGACACTTTTCTCCCTGCCAGTTTATTTTTCCTATCAGAAACATTTGGCCTGATTTTGATTTCATTAGTCATTCATTTTATTATTAATGAAAGAGGTAGGTATTTGGTTGGATTCCAACTTTTTTCCACACTATTACGAAATTGTGCAATGACCACATATTCCCCTCGCATTAACCTCTCCATTACATCAGACTATCATCCTCCCCCCCTCCCCACCCCCCCCTCCCCGCAATTCCCAATCTCTTCATCTCCCTTCCCCCCAGCCCCCTTCCAACCCCCATCATGCGCGTTTTTTGACAAAACACTCCCAAGGTCATTTGTTGACCTAGGCCTAACCCCCCCCCCCCCTATCATCAATACCTTTGTCTGTTATTCCTTGCCACCCCCCTACCATCCCCTTCTAATTCCTAACCCCCCCCACCTTCTAGCTGGTGCCTATATAAGTGTTCATCACCAAAAACCTTGTACCTGATGAAGGCATGAGGTGGTGAAAACTAGGTCGAAGTTCTAGAATAAAAGTGTGAAATCTAACCAAGTACCTCTTTCATTAATCATGAAGGTTCCACCAATAATGCCAGAGAAAGTGACTAATTAGTCATATTAATTATATTAATATTCATTTTATTACTGCCCCAAGATCAAATTCATAGTAGAACTCATGGAAACAATTCATATTACTCAATCGCAAAGAGCTCCCTTTACTCATACCACAGCCACGACTTCGTGACATGAAGCCTCTTTAGAGCGGTGATCTCAGAGATTCTTATGAGCTATGAGCTCAAAGACTATTGAACTGTGAGTTTGAAGGCTCTTTCGAGCAGGTATTACAAGCTGTGTGCGGTGATAGTGGAGGGAGACGTGACTCATTAAATATGACTCTCATGACTTGAAGCTCAATCTACAGAAGCACTCTTTAGAGCTGACTCGCTCACACGTTGCCCATCACTAGACATGGCAATATTAGCATAGGATCAGTAACAGGATCAGGATTGCTGATGCGGAAATTTGGAAACTACATAGCATGTCATGGAGGACGTTCTTCGAAGCACAGAAAATATCATTCTATCCACTGCATGTGTAGAGAGATTTATCAATATGTACCTATCCTTAATGAAGTCTCAAAAGAACTTGATATGATTTACAGTTCTTTTAATGTATGCTGTTTCTGTCCCTGTAATGGGATTCTATTCCCTTAAACAATTACAGAGTGAGAGCTAGGATATTCATTACTCTTGCTCTCCTACATAAGAAGTATTTTTCCCATGACAATCTCATATTTAGAAACTGAAAGTGCATTTGTTCTGAGTAAATGATCATTTTCTCTGGTGTAATGTAATCTTTGGGGTCTAAGATTCTTTACTCCCAACGAGCAAACACTTCCATTGTGCACATAGTGCAATTAACTCAATTCTTATAAATTAAATCTCATCACAATTAAATCAAAAATCAATAAACTCATTAAAAGCAATGGGATTATTGTCCACCTATGAACCCTGATTGTTTTAATATTTGAGAAAATGGAATAAATAAAAATAAATGATGCCATGGGCAAATATCAATTTGAAAGTAATAATACCTACTTCATTTCAAGGTACATATTGAGCATGACCCTTTTTGGTAGTAAGTAACTAACAATAACAGCCACAGAAAAGACTCGAACCAACAGAGATGTAATACAAATGACAAAAGAATAGCAAAGGTCAAATAGATAGACCAAATAATTAACTAATGCATTCCATACGCAATGGAGGAAAGAAAATTTCAGTAACATTCTGAAATGAATATGAGAAAATATTTTCCAACAAATCTTGAGATATGATATCCGCTCTTAAGAATATAATCAGACAACAAAGGAAAAGAGATTGTGGGAGTAACTGCACAAGGAATCCCAAAATAAAAAATTATGAGCAGTTACTGAAGAGAGCATGGAAGAAGGATAATGTTAACATGGAGATATTAACTTATTGAGGATCAAGTGTGGAGAGCTGCAACTAATGAATGTTAGGATTGATGACTGAAAATCAGCTCTGTAGAAAGATCACTGGCTAGACCATGAAATATTATCATCATGAGGAAGCTCGGTAATGACTACTATTTATCATTCCAGTTTTTTTGCTACAAACATGTAAATTCACTTAATTTTCAGGAGCATCAAACAAAAGAGCACAAATAACCTCTTTGAATATTCACGTATTTCCTACATTCATCATATTCTCTAAATATGTCACACGGAACTTTTCCCAAGTATTGTTGTAACTCAAGGATTAAAAGCTAAAAACATTTGTAGATGTCTACTAATTGAGTAAGAACATTAGGTATTAACTTCTACATCATCAAAAGTCATCAATCCTCAGATTGGTTTCACGCAGCTCTCCACTGAGTTCTTCTATCGGGTAATCTCTTCATATTAACGTAATTCTTCTCTTTCACAACCTTTACTTCTTGTTCCATATATCTTGCATGAGGCCTTCCTTTGCCATTCTTCCCTTCCACTTGTCTCTCGATGATTGCCTTCATCAAATCATCATGTCTCATGATGTGGTCGATCAAGTTGTCCCATCTCCTTCTTAGGGTTTTCTGAAGGCTTCTCTTTTCTCCCCCTCTTCTTAGAACTTCCTCATTACTTACTCGGTCTATCCATTTTATCTTCATCATTCTTCTGTAGCACCACATTTCGAATACTTCCTACCTCTTCTTTTCCGCTGCTGTCATTGTCCAAGCCTCGCTACCATAAAGAAACACGCTCCAGATGTACGTTCTGATGAATTGTTTCCTTACTTCTATGCTTGTATTTCCAGCGGTAAGTAAATTCTTCTTTTGATAGAATGCCCTCTTCACCTGGGCTATTCTACTCACTATTTCTTTCTTGCTTTGTCCGTCGCTGGTAACTAGGCTTCCAAGGTAACAGAACTCTTTCACCTCTTCCAGCTTTTGTTTTCCTAGTTTAACATTGGTTTTGGCCTCTTCTCTCATGCTGCACACCAATATCTTGGTCGTCTTCGAATTGAACTACAGCTGATATCTGGCTATTGTCCTTTCCATGGTTATCAGCATCTTATTCAGATCCCTCTCGGTCTCTGCTATGAGTGCTATGTCATCAGCGAATCTCAGCATGCTAATTTTTTTGTCCATGGATATTCACCCCAGAAGACTTCTCTTTGATTTCATTGATAGCTCTCTCCATGTAATCACTAAAAATTATGACTGGAGACAGTGCACAGCGTTGTCTCACTCCTTTTTTTATTTTTGCTTCTTCACAGCTGGGTCCAGATTTAATCACAGCTCCTTGGTTTTTATACAAACTGTGGATAATTCTTTGATCATTGTAGGAAACTCCAATTCCTTTCAGAAGTCCAAGCATTGAACTCCAATCCACGTTGTCAAAAGCCTTCTCTAACTCCACAAATGCAATGAACATTGGTTTGTTCTTCTCCATTCTCTTCTCTATGAGCAACCTAAGGGCCAATATTGCCTCTCTTGTACCCGTACTTTTTCTGAATCCAAATTGATCTTCACCCAGGCACTCCTCTGCTTTTCGTTCTATTCTTCTGTAGATGATCCTTGTCAATATCTTCGATGCATATGTTTCCAGGCTTATAGTTCTAAAATATTCGCATTTCTCCGCTCTCTTCTTTTTTGGGAATAGGAATGATTATGTTTTTCTCGAAGTCCCTGGATATTTCTCCTGTTGAGTACATTTCGCAGATGGTCTTGTAATGATGGGTTAATGTCTTCTCTCCTGCATTTTTTGTTAGTTCTGCAGGAATATTATCAGTTCCAGAAGCCTTATTCATCCGAAGGTTCATTACTGCCGTGTCAAATTCCAATCTTAATACCTACTGATGCTCCCATATCATCCTCTTCGACTTCGCTTTCCTCTTTGATTTCGCTTCCCTCTTCGATCACTTTCGTGCTGAGATTTTTTTCCATTGTATAACTCTTCCAGATATTCTTTCCTTCTCTTCACTTTGTCTTCATTTTCAATCAAAAGTTCTCCATTAACTTCTACATACACCAATATTCCCACCAATCTGCACCTCTAATCCCCAAAATTTTAATACTTTAATAACCTGTGCATATTTAGCAATGAAATTATAAAAATTAGTGGCACTCCATTAAGTATGATAAACAAGTGTTTGCATAATTGTAACAAGGATCCTCTGCTGTGAGTGTTCATTAACACAGGTCAAAAAAGAGTCACTCAAAACAATTAACTATTCAACTTGCGATCACTAGGATCACTGCGATCACCTATATATTTCACAACCTTTTACCCATTATTATTTCTTAAGGAATCAATAAGAAAGTAATCATGGAACGATGTAAATAGTACTGAAATACTCTCATCAGCTCATAATTTTTAATTGACGTAATTATCTATTTCCAAGAAAGAATGGGTTGCATTAGAACTTGGATATGTGTTATGTTTGGATCAGCAAGGCCGAATATCTCACTCTTGACTTCTGATAAAGTGTACATCCATCAGAAACACACAACCGGACATACCCATACAACAATCATCAGAAAAATATATCATCCCTCAAAAAGTTCCACGACTGATTTTTTTTAGAACTTATGCAGGACTAACCTGATATACATGGTCGCCATCAGTTGGTGTTGAAGCACTTCCACTTCGTAGATCACCTTCCTGGTAGCCTTAGAAACGTTTATGTTACTCCAAAACACCACGACTTCACGTCACACGAGTCACTTTTTTCCCCTAACGTCAATCCCAACATTTCAATTTTCCTTCCAAAAGTTTTTTTAACCGAAAACTAAATTCACTCTTAGTACGGAACACGAGAATCTTCGTTTTTCCGGATCCATGCGTTGAGGAGAGATAAAGAAGGTTCTCCTTGTTACTGTTCAGTGTTAAAAAGTTAGGCGTGAAACTCGTTGTGTGTGCAACTTTTGCCGTGTACAACTGCATAAAGGTAAAGGGGTGTTTTTTGCCGAATCACAACAGGAAGGATTACTGACATTGCTGGCAATGGAATTAACAAATGTCTAATTTAAAATAATAAAGAATATAGGAGCTGTTCAACTATTTTAACACCTGGAATTTTAAACCATTGTGTGTCGTTTAAATGTCTGCCGGAACAGACGGGTATGTGGCTTTTTAACACCGCCGTAAGCAACGTGTAAACGCAAGGCAGGATTTCAACACGACTGCACCACATGACGATTCGTCGCCAGCGATAAAATACTTGCTCAAAAGCTTGTCATTGCAGGAGACAAGAAAAAACTAGGAAATTTCTCACTGCGTTTCAATCCTCCCTGTTCCTTCTGCCCTCCTTGTTCTTAGGGTCCTTCGATATCTCGATCACCATCCCCCATCGAAATGGTCAGAGGAGTTACCAGAGTTACCGTGTTATTGGGCATCAAAACAAAATTTATTGACGTATAAATGACCATTTTATCCCATTAGCTTCCATATTAACGCAAGAATATTATGTGCTTAACTTTCATGCATCAAAACAGCATAATCGCTTTATTTCCGAGTTGCGAAGACCCATGTCCCGTTGTTAAAGCAATCGAAAAAGTATCGACTCTTGTTCCTAGGCAACCAGCCACCCTGAAGACCTCCAAGGACTGCTAGGCACCGCGGAATTCAAATGCCGTAACTTTTTGAACAAGCAACAGGTTACCTCTCGCGGTCATTAACATTTAAATTGCTATCACGTATTAACTTAAAGATTTTATAAAAATTTATTCAAAATTTTTGCTAATGAATACACTAGCACATAATATTAAAGAAATTGCAAATTAATATGTACATCATTAATGCCGAAATAGTTTTTTGCTAAAGTGTTACTGTTTTTGTTTAATCCCTCGTGGAACTTCTGCTATCGATAAAACTTAACGATGAAAGAAAATAGGTATTATTATTAGTATACTTAATTCCATGCTCTTTTTAAGAGACAAGTAAAGGTTTTGAACATGATGTTTTTCATAATGGGTTTTCTGAATGAGTAAGAGCAGGTGATGACAAGTGCAAATGATTAGTTGTTGCAAGGCATTTTAATTGGTGAAATGATCTCCCAAGATAGAGAGAAAAAATACAAAAATTAAAATACAAATATACTCTGTTGAATGGCAGCAGAAGAGTCCATCTGAAAAACTCACCAATCATCTTCAAAACTAAAACCCAGATCCCCCAACATCTATTTAACGATTACTTTTTTATCCTGTTGAGTTTCTTAGTGCAGGGGAATTAGTGCACCAGTTTACAGGGTTTGGTACACATGAACTATAAACAGAACTCACTGGTGCTAGATTCATGAAAATCTAGCAGTCTGATGCCACATGGCTAATTTGTAATTTTTTTAAGTCACTAACATGAGTTAGAGATGATTTTAAACAAAAACGGCTAGAGATTCAAATATTTATTCTACTTCAATTCCATGCACTTACTTGAGTAGCACATATAATATATGAGTCCACATCTCAGTCATAATCTTTAGAATAGCCGATGTGGCATACACTACTGTTACACATCATGGCATTAGAATCAATAGTTTCAATTGCACTAGAGTCTTGCACAACACTATACCTATTATAATAATCTATATGAGGAATATCACTAGTTGTAAATTTTTATTGAACTTTTCAATTAGGATATTAATTAAAGTATATTACGAATGTGTTGACTTACTAAAAAACAATGAACAATCTAATTTATCCCTTATAGTTACCAACCCACATTCTCAACTACTTGGAACAACATTCCACTAAAAATTAAGCATGTATGCGGAGGCGGGATATATTAATATATTTAATGAAAAATACTCATACTTTACTTTTTTGTTATGACCACTTAACTGCCAGAATGTTTCATGGGAAAAATTAAACTCATAGGGACAGGAAGGAATTTTTCTCTTCCCTATAACCCTTAAATGATGCCCTTCTTAGAAATGACATATGTTAACAGAAATTATCTCCATGGATTCCTATTGTAATCTGTCATTATTACTGTAGAGTTCAATTCACCCAAAAAAACACTTGTTAAGATGATTATACCCCGTAATTGTTTGAACACAGATTTCAAATGTTATAACACAGAGGAAAAGAGGACATAATAAAGACATCAGTCACCACTCAGGTGAAGAATAAAGCAAATCTCTTATGTAAAACACTCAATTTAAAAAGAAAGTCATGTTCATCCCTAATTATTATAGTGGGCACCATGCATGGGCGTAGCTAGAAGGGTCCCTGGGGGGGCCCGGCCCCCTCCCAGAAGGCTCGTGGCCCTCCCAGAAAATTTTGACGAATCCAAATTGTGGTGGCCATGCTTCACACAGCGCTGGCAACCGCTCGTCTGCGGCCGAGCCACAGCACGGCGGTGCAGTCCCTTTGGCCCCGTTCACACTACTAGGTTAGAAAGCCAGTAACCCGTACCTATAAGCTAGTAACTCGAGTATCAAGTTCGTCCTATGAACACAGCTTGGAGAAATGCTGGTAAACTGATTTTACCAGCATTGAGTTACTAGGTTTGGCGCAGGTTACCAGGTGTGAATGCAAGTTAGTAAAGAAGGTAAAATTCCCTTCTGGGGGGGGGGGGGGGGGGGGGGGGCTAGGGTCATCAAAACGGGGTTTTGCAAATAGAAAAATTAAAAGATGCGATCGAAAAACACGAAAAATCAGGATCTCATTCGGATTGTCATCAAAAGTATCTGGGGTACCAAATGGCTAACGCATCTGAGACTGTACACGAGAGAGTTGTAAATCAGAGTAAAGAAGAGATTGAAGAGAAAAAAATGTTACTTGACAGAAGTACCTGACATTTCGTATCTCAGTTGTCAAGGCATGCCACTGAGAGGATATGATGAGAGCTCTGAATCTCGGAATGGGGGAAACTTGGTGGTTGATGAAGCCAAATGTTACAAAGAAGAACAGTTGTCAGTAGTTTTGAGGTACATAAGTAAGAGGATTGGAGCACATTGAAAGGTTTCTGGGTTTCTTAAATTGTTCCACAGCAAGAGATTCAGAGGCGCTAAGCCAAATGATTCAGGATATTTTAATTAAATACAGCTTGGACGATATACCAATGATTGGACAATCATACGATGGTGCCAGCGTAATGTCAGGCAATAACGCAGGTCTCCAGGTGAAAATGAAAGAGTTACACCCACAGGCAATTTATATCCACTGCTTACAATTAGCTCACAAAGTAAATTTGGCCGTTGTCTGATATCCAGTCAGCTTACATTTTTCAATACTCTTGAAGCCCTCCATATGCACTATTCACAACCTGGTAATCATGCCATCTTAGCAGAGATTCAAAAGTAGCTAGGCATTAAGGGTGGGAAAGAAATTGGGAGCTTAAGTAGTACAAGATGGTGCGGCCGTTACACAAATTGTAACGTTGTAATAAATAACTTCAACGCAATTAAAGAAGCCCTTGAGGAGGAAATCAACGATGCACAAGATGGTGGAGGCCATCGGTTTATTGAGATCTATCACACAACCTGAATTCGTTGTTAATATTTTAGTAATACATTCAGTTTTATTGGTGACCAACGTGCTGAGTAAGTATTTGCAAGGCCCAGATGCGATGCTCGGGAGAGCAAGTTCAGTTATTGCCAGCATTCAAACTACTTTCGCAGAGAGCAGAAGTAATTTTGATGGTTTATGGGCCGAGATTCCTTTCATGTATCTTGAGAATTATTTTTCAATCCTATACAAGTCTAATTCCTGATAATCAATCAATTTTCAATTATTGCCACTTGTTTCACATCTCCTGTGTGTTTTTCAACTACCCATCCTTCGTCAACTTTCACCACTCTCTTATATAAACTCATTGGTCTTGCAACCTCTTCAGCCCATTTTTTTACATTCCACTCTGCACCATATTTCCTCTTTAAACTCCTGTGGTATTTTATATAAAATGTTAACTAACAATTTTATATCATGATTAGACTCTTTATCGATGACTGGAACAATATGCAAGATGCTGTTTCAAAATACATATGCATAAAACAATAAAATATATTCAATCACCTCTATATATATACATATATTGAAATTTTGACACCCCATCCTCTCATGTTTTTCAACCGTAAACTGCATCACAGATGAAAATAAACAAATACAGGCCTCTAAGATACATCTACATAATACCCTGCAAGCCACCATAAAGGTGTGTGGCAGGGGGCAGATACAGCTACTTATGACCACTGGAAGTTACACATCATGATGAAACAATGGGATTGGTCACATATTACAGCTAGGGAAGTTGATGGAATTAACAAAGAGGGAACAGGTCTTGGGAAGAAGTGAAGAAGACCAACTACAGCCTTCTTAGTTCAGGCCATTAGGTTTCAAAGTTGATTCAAACGAAACAGAAGCACTTTCCTACAAAAATATTGTTTGTGTAATGAGATACCTATTATTGCAACATTATTTTTTGCTGAAAAGTGCAGTTTTATGGTATGGTGAAATACTAAGTGGAACAGAAGAAGCAAATGCCCACAGCTAAAGGATAGATCAAGTGTCTTATACAATTAATAGACCAATTTCAAAATTTTTTACAACTGTTAGGTCATACCATCCCATGGCCATTTAAACTATATTCAATCCTTTTGCTCATCTGTACAGTTATTTTGTTCGCAATAAAAAATCCAGAAAATTCTAAAGGAAGAAAGTACATAAAGCGAGCACAGCACTCATGCCCAGGCTTCATGAAATTATATGTTAGATTGGAATTAAATTTGCTATATTAATACATTTTTGGCCGTTAACAAAACCATTTAAAATTCTTGATTATAAAACCCATGTTTATTGCATTACAAATATAATATTTTAAAAACACAAAAAAGCAGACCATGAGTTGCTACAAGATCCATAGATACTGACAAATACTACCAATTCGCATGAGAGGTTGACATAAACATTAGAATCTACCAAATAAGAAAAGGTACACATGCCTCTAAATATGTTTCATGACAACCCCAAAAGAAACAAGGTAATTCAAGCGATTCTCCAAAGCACACAACAAATATTCTGATTTTGTGGGAGAGGGAACGGATAAAATAAAAAAACAGAGGTGTCTTCAAGAGGATAAAAGAAGTTTCATTTGATGGATACATTGAGATGGAGAGTGATCTTGGAGAGGACACGTATTATTATTAAATCGTAAATGCCCCAGAGAGAAAATAATATCCACTGCAAAGGAGAAGAAAAGAAATTTCAAATCTAATTGTATCATACTTCAAGCATCTATTCTATAAATAAAATCAATCACACATTTGAGTAAACAGAACCAGAATAAGGAGTTTTTATACCCTCTCCCTCATAGCCTGAGAGAAGTGAAAGCAGGTTGTTCCAATGTTGCATGGTGGAGAACATTTGAGAACACTATTCCGTCCATATGTTGGGACATTAAGACATGGTCCCCTTGACACCTTTCATTAAGAGAAGGTTATTGCTGAAGCTGGGTTTCTCTCCACCCTTCCACCTACCCCTCAAAACCCCTACCTTTATACAGTAACCCACATATCCTCTCTGGTGCAAATGAACTCAGTTGTCAGTTGTCTTCCTGAAATAACTTGAAACTCCAACTCCGTATTTCGATGTCTGGCTCAGCCACCATCCTCCAATAGTCTTCTGCCGTGATATTAGCTAATTTTCATTAGTAGTTAGTTAGTTAGTGGGGTGGAAGGGGAGGTTGGGGTGGGTGATGGGTAAATGTATGTGAACAAATAAAGAGAATTACAATTATTCACAGTATGGATACATCCAACGTAAGAAATTCAATTGCAACCAAAGACATGGCGAACATACTTTGCACATTTTTAAACTCTGGCATTAATTTTTTCATTCCGGCATTTATAAAATAAAATACTTTAGAGAATATTACACATTTCTCAAAACAAAGGTATCCCAGCCATCACAATTACATCCACTTTCTGGTGAAATATATGTAATTTAAGTTTGCTTTTTGCAATCTACCACAAAAAATATTAACACCACACAGTGGGCTGAAATCGAAAACATCTGGCCAAAGTCAAAAAGAGGTTTATTCATAGAGCACATTCTAGGGAAAAATTGAAAGATATCCACTATGAATGCCAAGGTATTATCACAAAGGCTAAATAAAGAGGGACTAAGAAAAGACGTACCTACTGGGACAAAACTAAATGACCAATGGACAGAAATGGTGGGGAACAGTTAGCTAATTGTAGAATTGAAAAACAACTATGACAATAACTCAGAAGCTCAGTATGGTACGGTGACAATAATAGAGACCTTGGCCTCCTTACTGTTGGACACAGATCAAACCAAGCTGACTAAGATCCAGCACGTACAACAAATTATCCATTTCAAATAACTTTTAGGTGATGACCTGAGAGGAGTCCTAAAATGTATCGGGGTTAGCCAAGAGAAAGTCTGTCATAATGTTACTTTCCCAGAGCCAACTGGAATGCAGTAGACATGGCCAAACCTCTCAGTAATTCAGTCGTTCTCAGAATGGAATGAACTTTGTGAATTTGGTCACTGTCTTCCCAATTTAATATTGGTTACACAGTTGTGTGTTATCATTCAGTTATGAGAGAGCAGTAATGATGATGACAGTTTGGAGACAGCAATGCGTGAATCAGGGCCTATTCGTGAAGTAAGAAAATATTAATTGATGATTTCGCTGAGATAATATGTAGTAAACTGTAACAATTTTTGCCCTACGGTGGTTCTGATCTTCTGTATGAAATGTGAATTTCAAAGCTAAGCGTTTTCAAGTACTTTTCTAACACTTAGAAGGAGACGATATTACCTTGGCCACTATTAGAGGTAATGAAAATTGGAATATAGACTATTTTTTTAATTGAAGTTAGTGAACACTTTTTACTAAAAATAAAAAAGACCAGTAATAGCAAAAACATTAAGTTACCTTTTATTTCTTACATTGAAAAGATGTACATACATAATTATTAATAACATGAATAATATCAACAGCAGATCATATTAGTTAAACAATTCCTGCTATAAGCCCACTTCTGCTGCTTCCATTTTCTGGAGGAAAACATTCTCTTTTTTGCATTCAGGTATACTTATTGTCCCCAAAGTTCCATCTATGAAACAATTTGCTTGTTCCTTAAGTTCACTCTTTTCCCATATGGCCCATGGTGAAAGCTGTGATAAGAAGACCCTAGAATGAAAAACTGAATTGATCACCCTCTCCTTTGTTTTCTCGACCTGGGCCAAGTCTCGGTGAATTCCACTATGGCAAGAGTCGACACATCACTCATAGGATCTCTCTCACTAAGGGTGCCATGGAGTTTTTTGGCTGAAGGAGTTAGGGATAATAATCTTAGCAATATGTATCAAGCTTGGGCTACCCCTCTCAGAGACATTTCCACACCCCCCAGCAGGGGAGACTTGCATTGATATCTTGAAATTGATAATAGGATTCATGACTCTGTTCATTCTCTTCATTACCAGTAAGGATAGTAACAGCTTCCTGGCATTCTTCCAGAATATATCATCATGAATTAGATGAATATGGATTTAAATGTGTGGTCATTAATTAAAAATTTTACTAAAAATAGGAAATATAAAATCAAGAGTCTTGAAAACTTTATGAAAAATGTGCCTGGTGGCATTTGCACAACCTATACCTGAAATTGGGTGGCAGGAAAAGAGTTAAAGTGGGGTGGTGACAGAAAACAATTTGACTCCGGAACGATACCGAGTTAGAGCAATTCCCCCCAACCCTTCCATTCCGATCCTTATACCTTTCCTCCCGGTCTGAAGCACCTATTAGTGCGGAAACAGACTTGAAAACACCCATGAAAAAACGATTGGACAAAAACAGGCCCCATCCCTTCCATTCCTATCCTTATACCTTTCCTCCTGGTCTGAAGCGCCTATTAGTGCAGAAACAGACTTGAAAACACCCATGAAAATTTGCCTCCGGAGAGATCCCCAATCCCTTCCATTCGTATCCTTTCTCCTGTCCGCCCAGTCTGAAGCACCTATTAGTGCGGAAACAGACTTGAAAACACCCATGAAAAAAAATTTGACTCCTTTGATGCAGCCATTTGAGCTATGGTATCTGTTGAGAAATGCCATTTGGAAAGGTAATGAAGGAAGACACCATTATTTTTTTCAAATTATACAATGGAATTCAATGACATATGGTTTAATCCTTACAACTAAAGATCTAGGACCTCTTGGTCATATGATGTACCTGACACTGGGAAATTAGAGGCCTCTACTATAGTAATCCCATTAAATTCAGGTGCATAATCAGAGCAGCTACAGAAAAGAGGACTGAAGAGGACAACAACTTCTACATCAGGAAAATTGAAGGCCTGAGTAATAATCCACTTTAAATTGATTAAAGCAGATGACAAAGGAACCAACATGATCAATTTCACAAATGACATCACATTTGTATGAGAGAGCCGAGAAGACCTACAGTCAATGAAATTGAGCCATGAAATGGAATGCGAAAATCAATAAGAAGAAAACTAAGATACTAGTATGCAGACTCACTCATGGTGTTTTCAAGTCTGTTTCCGCACTAATAGGCGCTTCAGACCGGGAGGAAAGGTATAAGGATAGGGATGGAAGGGATAGAAGGGATAGGTATATGTGGTCTGAAGCCTCGTCCATCTGAAGTCCTAGTATGCAGAAGAGAGATGTTGAAAACATATTTGCTACAAAATGAAGAGAAACTTAACGGGTGGAATATTCACCTACCTTCATAGCTGGGCAGAAAATCGTTAATCCGTTAATCGTTAATTAATGAAGTTAACATATTGCTTAACGATTTAACTTTTAAGGTAAATCCAAAAACTATTAACGGTCTTACTAACTTCTGCTAACTTTTAATTCCGTTAATTTTAGTCCATTACTTTTGTTCAGAGCCATCTGGATTGCCATGTAATAACTTGGTGATGGAGTAGTGTTGACATGGGCGTAGCCAGGTAATTTGGCTGGGGGGGGCCATGGGACCACCCACCCTCCACCCATGGGACCACCCCTGGGGGGTACCCCCACTTCAAGAGGGGGTGTTTCTCCTTCGGAAATGTTTTTTTATTTAACCTTCTCAGAACTGAAATTAAGCCTAATTGCTGATGACATTTTGTAAATTACTGAACGGGATTGTTGTAGACTAGAAAATGATCACACAGAGTTGGAAAATAAAATACCTTTTATTTTCACCGAGGATTCACACATTTTCAGAGGGATCATAGTAAACTTTGGGATGGTAATCTGCTAATAAATTAAATACTCACAACTTCAATATTAAAGTGAAAACAAAGGAATGAAACAAAAAATTTGGTTTAAAGGAATTTTCTGTTTTTTTGACAAAAATGTTCAATGATGGTAGTGCTGGGAACCCTTTCTTTAACAATTTTTTTTTCGATGTGAAGAATGGATGGATTTGAAAATCTTGATTGGCCAGTTGTAGACCGAACCCACGACTTGATTCTTCGCATGACTGAGAAACTTCTTTCACATCCACCCGAGCTGACGGGCAGGCCGATTGCTACTTGGAGAAGTCTGTAAATATTCGGCATGATATCTTCATTTATTTCTGCTCAGACATTTTTAAGTTTGACCTTTAGTTCCTTGTTTTTTAATATATTTCTCAATAGTGTTGCCTCGACATTTAAGGAATGGGTATCAATATTCAAAATTTCTTTGTAATCATTAATGAAATCTTCAGCTTCAGTTTAGTTCAACTGTGTAAAGGCATCCGCTGCCTTTGCCAGGGGTCGGACTCAAACCTGTGCTGAAAATGTGAAATAACATTATCCAAAACCCTGTTTTACACATTAATTTTCCAGTAATCTCAAGTGTTGGGGTTGGTCAGATGGTAGGTCGGTCAGCTGGCTTTTTCCTACGGTAGTTTCAACATAGTAATCGCTCATTATTGCGGATGGCTGCTGCCTTCTTTTCTTTGAGACAGACACAGACTCTAGCAAAATGTCGTTGTTGTTCGCAAATTCTACTAGCTCAGCTTATAAACCATCAAAATCATTTCTGCTCTCTGCAAAAGTTGTTTGAATGCTGGCAATAATTGAACTTGCTCTCCCGAGCGTCGCATCTGAGCCTTGCAAATACTTACTCAGCACGTTGGTCACCGATAAAACTGAGTGGATTACGAAAAGATTAACAACGAAAACAGGTTTTGGGATAGATCTCAACAAACCGAAAACTCTTTCATTTTCACCTGGAGACCTGCATTCTTTCCTGACATTACGTTGGCAGCATCGTATGATTGTCCAATCATTGGTATATAGTCCAAGCTGTATTTAGTTAAAAAATCTTGAATCATTTGGCTTAGCGACTCGGAATCTCTTTTTGTGGAACAATTTAAGAAACCCAGAAACCTTTCGATGGGCTCCAATCCTCTTACGTATGTACCTCAAAACTACTGACAACCGTTCTTCTTTGTAACATTTGGCTTCATCAACCATCAATGAATAAAACCCACACTAACGCACTTCCTTTATAATTTCTTGAAGAGTTAGACCGGCTACAACTTCTATTATTTCGTTCTGAACCGTTGGGCTGCAGTAGTTAAGGCACTGCTCAAAATTTTTTGCAAAAAAGTCGTCATACTTCGCAAAAAGCTTACACAATTCAACAAAGTTTCCCCTATTCTGAGATTCAGAGCTCTCATCATGTCCTCTCGGTGGCATACCTTGACAACTGAGATAGGAAATAATGTCAGCTACTTCTGTCAAGTAACGTTTTTTCTCTTCAATCTCTTCTGTACTCTGATTTACGACTCTCTCGTGCACAGTACCAGATGCGTTAGCTGTTTGGTACCCCAGATACTTTTGATGACAATCCGAATGAGATCCTGATTTTTCGTGTTTTTCGATCGCATCTTTTAATATTTGCAAAACCACGTTTTAATATACTTTTCGTTTTGGTCTCGCACAACCCCGGTAAAGAAAAGTCTACACACAAAGCAGTATGCTCGATCTTTTTCCACACTGTACTCCAACCACTGGTGTTTTTCATAGTAAGTGTCGGCAAATGATCGGTTTCTGTCTCCAAATAGTGTTTTCGGGAAATTAATTTTCAGTTGTTTCGGTCCAGTTTCCATAGTACCAAGATCTGTCGGTTCAGATGCCCTTTCCTCAGTTACTTCCATTTTTTCATCTGTGGGTTTCGTTGAAGTTTCAAACGTTGACGGTTGAGGGGAATGCGCGGTCGTCTCTGGGAGAATCATCATCTTCACATTGATCATTTCTTGGAGGGGGAGAGAGAGTTTTCTTGAAAAATGATCGAATATATCTGAAACTTTCTTCATCTTGCACCTAAATAAAAACAAAATAGAAGGGAAAAATCACAGGATTGCGCGAAACTTAATCAACTGCACAACACTATAGTGCTTTCCGCATTTAGTTGATAGTATGGGCTCTCATGGAGATTCGTTTCCCATGTTAATCTCCACAAGGGCGGAGGTGCGCTGTTGTCAAATGCAGCATTGAAATTAATATTGCACTATGCACTGTATAAAAATGTGCCATGATGCATAAAGAGACGTTTCATTTAGTGGTGCCTATAGTTTTTCGATACAGTTTATAAAAAAGTGTATAAAAATATTTCCTTAAACTTCCCCTAGAAACGCGGTTCTTTTCACTTTATTTTCTTCACTCGAGTGTCGGCAAACCGTTCCTCATGCTGGATTAAAACTTGTACGTAAAGGTTTCTCATACTATTTTCTTCGTAACAGTGCACATGTTTTTTGTGGTAAATTGAGCTAAAAGGTTGTTATTCTGATTTAAATATCTTAAGGACAAAAATTTGAATTTTTGTAAGGTAAAACGTAGTCGCCTGCTAAATTAGTGAAAAATCATTTCCTTATCTCAATCGTGAAGGGAGTTACAACGTTTTGATCTTAAGAAAAATTATTACGCGCCGTCAAGGCACGATGTTTGCTCAGTCTGCAAGTGAAGAAGGAGGCAATTAGCAACGGCAGCTTCATATATCATATTTGAGGTGTTTTGTGACTTGACTAAATTGCTTCGAGAGGGTGGTAAGGGGATTCAATGAGCGTGAAAGGTGGGGAGGGGAGGAGGGCTCTTCTTGTCTCACGAAGGGGAGTATGGGAATCGAAGATGATCTTGCATAAGATTATGGTTACACATGAGATCATACTTGTATTACGATTTTAATACGAATAGTGTTTTTAGAACTGCAAGAATGTATTTACTACGAGCTATTTACTATTTACTATGAAAGGTGGGGAGGGGAGGAGGGCTCTTCTTGTCTCACGAAGGGGAGTATGGGAATCTGCAAGAATGTATTTACTACGAGCTAGTGTGCTCCCGCTACCTCTCGGCCTGAGTCTCGGAAGTTAAAAAAAAGAGAGGTAAAATTTTCAGAACAACATAGATTCGAATTCCTTGTGATGAGCGAAATACATTGTGATCATGAATTTTAACACAACTAGGCAAATATAGCAACACGGATATACAAAAGGGATTGTAAGTCTGATTCATAACTAAATAACTCTAAGATTCACTACTGAATGCTCCACGAATTACTACGGCTTACGGCTATGGAGCTTATTCCATGCACGTCAGCGACGGACATTAGTTTTACTTGGTGAAATAAAGGGCGGGAAAGACTGGCCGATAAACATAATGGTAGAAAAATAAGGAGAATTTCCTATCCCAGTTTCTCCCTGACTGATACGAGGATTCCCTGATTTTTCCAGAAATTCGAAATCCACAAATTCAGGTAACCTGCGCCAAACCTAGCAACTCAAGGCTGGTAAAATCAGTTTATCAGCGTTTCTCCAACCTGCGTTCATAGGACGAACTTGATACTCAAGTTACTAGCATATAGGCACGGGTTACTGGCTTTCCAACCTAGTAGTGTGAACGGGGCCAAAGGGACCGCACCACCGCCGCACGGCGCGCCGTGCTGTGGCTCGGCCGCAGGCGAGCGGTTGCCAGCGCTCTGTGTGAAGCGTGGCCACCACAATTTCGATATGTCAAATTTTTCTGGGGGGGGCCACGAGCCTTCTGGGGGGGGCCGGGCCCCCCCAGGGACCCCCCTAGCTACGCCCATGAGTGTTGAGAATGCAATCTAGAGAACTCAGCATTTGTGCTGCAATCAGACTTTTACATTACTTTTACAGACAAAATTTACACAGTGAAGGCTCACGTTTCCACTCAAAACAATCAACAATCTTAAATAACACACGAAGAGAACGCATCCATCTAAACACGTTCAATTTGAAGAAAAAGTAAAGGCAGGATCAACTCGCGGGAAACGAAAACCAAGTCTAAGGCTTCTTCAAGAGCTGTGGCTTCTTCCTATGTCAATAGGACTGGAAAGAGTTTTTTCACCGTCTAATGACAAAAAACTAGGCCAGCAAAATATTGGTGAATCTTTTGGTATCGCAGCTACCAGTAGCGGTGCATCCCAAGGTTTCCATTTCCACAATCAAATACAAACAGCGTCAGGTCCACCTTTACTGACGGAAATGGTATATTACTATGAAACTCCAAACCTCATTTATATAAGTCTACATTACCTAAGCTATACTGTTTAATTAATAAGTATTTCTGACTATGAAATTCTTGTTACGTTGATTAACATTAAAAATACCAAAATCTTAAGTGACATACAATTTCATATAGATTTTTAACTTTAATGGATAACTTTAACTCACGTTAAATTTTCATCAAGATAACGATTTAACGATTAACGAAGTTAACTTTTTGAGTAGCTTTTAATACATTAACGAAGTTAACTTTTGGATTAACTTTGCCCAGCTATACCTACCTTAGGAGCAGCATTATGAGATAGAAGATGCATGACGGACATCAAAAGAAGAAGTTGCTCATGATCAGTTGTCCATAAAAGACTGGAGTATTAGAAAAATAGTGCTGAAGAAGGATTCTGAATATGAAAAGGACAGAAAGGGTAAGAAATGAGGAATTACACTGAAGAACTGAAGAAGGAAGGACTCTGAGGAGTAGTAAAAAAAACGCAATGGATTGGGCACACCATGCGACACAACAAATTTGTAAATGACATTTTTGGAGGTGAACATGGAAGAAAAAGTCCCACAAAGAAGACCAAGGGATGAAGATGAAAACCAAGAGAGATATTGGTAAAGAGAAGTAAGGGGAAAAGAATGGAGGGTTGTAGTAAACCAATCTTAGGATTGATATGCCCACATATGATGATGTTGAATACAGTTGCATCACTAGGGAGGTGCGGACTGCACCATGTGACAACATAACATGGAGACACCAGCATGGAAAATATTACCAACTATGATTCTATGTCCCTCTCTGAAATCATGGCTATGCATTGCATCATCCCTTAGACAGAAATGTATTATTAAAATATAAAAATATCTCTGTTCTGTTATTTATAAACATAAAAACATGTAGTAGTTTTGTATGCAGAATAACTCCCTCAGAAAATAACATTGTACATAGTTACAGTAATAGATAAAAATTAAATGTGAACTATCATATACTCTGGTTACGCAGTTGGCTGCTGGCCTACTTTCTCTATCATATCATAGCTCTGCTTTAAATCGCTACATAAATCAGGAACCTGGCCAAGATTATTGTCCAATCAGCTATAATGATGTTTCCAAACACATCACTCAAGTGGCTCCTGCCTTTTCATCAGCCCAAGGCCACTACAGGTGCTTATAAAAACACTCTTTGTTTTTGTTGTTGTGGTGGTGTTTTTAAAGTACATATCCGCGGATTTACATATCCGCGGATCCGCGAACCGCGGTTTTTAAAATAGTCTGGTATTTATAGCTTTAATATTGTGTTAATAAGTGTTTGTTATCTTAGTATAATAGAATAATGATTGTGAACCAATATCAATAAGTTACTGAAACAAAGAAATAGTTTATTTTATTATAATTAATAAAATAACAAAATTTAGAGCAGAAAAATCATAAAAGGTATCCCGTTTACAATCACATATTAGTAAGTATAATTAATTTTCCTGAGACATCTCAATAATCAACAACTGCATCCAATTTACTACGGAAATGGAAAAGGACGGCTGCCTACCTACCTTTTCTGGATGTGTTGATGCCAAAGAAATCCAATGGCAAACTCGGCCACAGGGTCCATTGAAAGACGACTCACACTGACCAAATACCATGGTTATAGCTATAAGTTTAAATGCAGAATCAGAAATTTTCCATTTACAAAATGCAGATTAAGACTTCACGCAGGTACCATAATCGCGTGTGTGGCAATGTATCATATGTGATGTAAAACTTAGGGGGAGAATTGTCACCCCTGAGAAGTACGCAGTGATATAACATGGCAAGAAGATAGACGATGTTAAGGAGTAATCTAAATTTTGTAAATGACTTTCAGATTTTGAAACAAAATATATTCTGGACTAGGTGCATACCTACTTCGTGCAAATCAAACCTATAAGATAGAGAAAGGAAGACAAAAAGGAAATGGATTGCAGGAGCTTCAATCAGAAGAAATGGAATAAAACACGTGGATCCAGTGGATCAGCTTTGCAGCATTCTTGTTAATAATCTAGTGGGGATACGATAACAGGAGAAAAAATTATGCAGGAGAAGGATTCTTTGATGGAAAGAAAGATAGCAGAGGTATTGCCAGAGTTCTGCACATTAAGAATGTCACAGGAGCTGGTTTGTACATACTTTCATTTCTTCAAGGTTTCAGCAGCAAGTTGTGGATTTGAATTTCTGAATTCAAACATTTCAACATTTGTTTTCATTCTGTCCAAATTTCATTACAAAATCTCAATAGTTGGTAGATAATGTTCGTGTTCAGGTCTATCAACATAGGATACATAAGGTATGACACAAGAGTGTTTAACATTGGCTGTGTCTCTGTAACAGTAGAAGTCTTTGGAAACATCATTGATAGAGGCTGATTATCAGTTCTTTGTAGCAAACCTTCCAGGATCATTTTAATCTATTAAAATACATTGATAACCCAGATTTTGAGTTGAAAAGCTGATTTAAACTTTATGATTAAGAAGTTGTCATTTTGGCATTGGAGTTGCTGAATTATATAAGATACTTGAGATATTTTTAATGATAAAATTGAGCTAACTGAACACTTAACTGTGAAAGGTGTGCTTTGGTAGCGACAGTTAGGTCAGTAAAATGTTGGCTTGGCAACCCAAAGGTCACGGGTGCAAACCCTTACTGTCTTGTGTTTTCGTCTTGGGCTTTATCTCAGGAATAAATCTAGCATGACAGTAGATATAACCAATGTAGTGCACCTTAAGGCTTAATTCTACCACTTATGGGTGTTGGTGGGGTCCTTGAGGTTAAAACTGAGCAAGACACCCTACTGTAGCAAAGATTGTGTTGGTGTATGCTTATCTTACTAAGTGGCTCCCAAGTTACCAGAAAAACAAAATCAGATGCATGAAAACAAGACTGGGACTCCACCCAATAAAATTCCCTCCCTCCCAAACAAGCCCTCTGGCAAGGCCTTGAATGTCAGAGCACTCCAACCTTTCCAGCCCTTGTTGGAGGTCCAAACTGACAATCTGCGTGGAATTATTACATCGGTGAACACAAGTACTACTTCCTGTTCAGTTCACTTAATTAAATGAAGTGAACTCTATTGCAGGGCTTAATAGGAGAGACTATGCCAAGATGTGTAAATTTTTTCTAAATAGTGATTGTTTCAGTAAACTTATAATAGACCCTACAGTAAAATTCCAGAATGAGTTCAGCTTACAACTCCTCTGAACTTTTTCTAGGCATTAATTATTGTGTTTTAAATATAAATTTGCTGTCCCCAAGACTCGCAAAGTACACTTTCTTGTTTGACCACTTGTAACAGTCCCACCACAAATTAGCTATGAAAATGAAATATCTCTTTGGATATTTCATTTTTATTGATATTTCAGCAACACATGGCATCAAAAATTCATCAGAGTTAGCTAATAAATTCAAAGACTGCGAACACCCATGAAAACTTTAGCAGCATCACCCGCTGAAAATTGCACAATAGCAAGATGTTCCACAGAGCAAAAATCATTCACCTTGACCGGGACTCAAGCCCAGACCCCCTGATTTCTGGCCAGGTGCTCTACCAGTTAAGCTACCAAGACGTCCTCCTTCTCTGTGGAAATCAAAGAGGCTTTAAAGGAACTAGGTGTTACCGGACTAAGGACATATCATGTCACAATGTAGCAGAATGATGCAGGCGAATGATTTTTTCTCTGTGGAACATCTTGCTATTAGGCAATAAACCTATGAATGTTAATCCTCCACCCTATGTGAAGTTAATATCCTTTGACATTACCAAACTATTTACTGGAGTACCAGCTACTGAGGCAGAGGATTCAGCCATGGAACTTGTTAGGAACTCAAATGTTAATTCTCTTGTCATTCAAGAGTTTAGAGATCTCTTACTTTCAAGAGCAAGCAGAATTATTTCCTCTTAGATAGAACATTTACTGCCAGCACTACAACCTTGCCATTGGCCCCCTCTTTCCTCTTTCTTAGCTGATATTTTTATGGGTTCTTTGGAAAAATCCCTTTTTGAAAGTAAGCATCCTCTTTGGAAAAATGTATTTTATTGGCATCATGATGTCGACAATATTTTACACATTTGGTTGAGTAGAAAATGGCAATTGAATGACTTTACTACCATTTTAAACAACCGTCACAAAAATATTTATTTCAATATGGAAGTTAGGGAAAAGAAAATCACCCTTTTAGATTTGATGATTACCTCAGTTGAAAATAAACATGACCTTTCAATTTTTAGGAAACAATAATTGGTGCAATAAAAATATAACAGGAATAACTTCTCAATATTTTCTTAGATTTCAATGGCATAGTGCATCTTGAGTTCCTGCCATATGGTGGTACAGGCAAAATTAAAAACTACCTGGAAGTAATGCACCATTTGCATAAAGCAATCTGATGACAATGCATATAACTGTGGTGAAACAATTTGTGGAAATTGCACCACAATAATGCTCCCACTCACACTTCACTGCTTGTTCGTGATGTTTTGGTAAAAAAATTAACTGTTTTTTTCCTCAGTCACCAAATTCGTCAAACATGACCCCCTGTGACTTCTTTCTATTCCCAAGGCTGAAGAGAACCATTAAAAGACTGTGTTTTGCCACCATTGATGAGATAAAAACAGAATCATTAAAGGAGCTGAACTATACACAGAAAAGTGAGTTCCAGAAGGGTTTTCAAGATTGGATAAAGTACTGGGACAAGTGTATTATACCTGAGGGGGATTACTTCGAAGGGGACAAAATTGATAATGATTACTAAATAAATATTCTTTAAGAAAAATGAAAATTCCCATTATTTTTTGACCAGACCAGGTACAGATATCCTGGCAGACTCAAGTCACCACTGATCTTACAAACTTTCTGCTTCCCATTCAAAACTGCATCGCCTAGTTCATATACTGTCACATAATAATTTTAATGTTGAATTTTCTGCTATTGCACTTATAGCTGAAAATAATGGTTACATAAAAATTTTATTTTATTGTTAGAAAACAATATGCAAAAAGCAGGCAATTACTTTCACCTATACCTTGTAATTTCCCTTCCTGGTGTTCCTAAATCAGTGGTGAATGTTATATTTATGGGGGAGTTAACACATCACCTTTTGTAAGTGTTATTGAAATACAAGGCTAAATAGTCATTTTATAACCCCTCTACTGTGGGGAAGGCTCTCTGCAATTCTAAAGACAAAAAGGAGCCTGTGAATAGAAGTGGAGTGCATGCCCTATCTTGCAATGAGTGTGAAGTAAGGTAATTAGGGCAAATACGTGGGAATTTTTCAAACAAGAATTGGAGAACATCACAAGTGAGTGGAAAAAGGTGACCTTTGATTCAATTTTGCCAAAAATCTTTAAGAAAGTGGACACAGCATTGATGTTAAACCCAAAGTTTTTCACTTTGCTAGTAAGGGGCCTAAGTTAAATTTTCTGGAGACTTTTCAAATTGTTAATTTCACAGAGAAATGTTTGTTAAATTAACACTTGTGTTAATTTGCATGTTCACATGATATGAATGGCAAAATGTTTACAATGTTGGTAATGTCACATATCAAACATCTTTCGTATCATTTTTCTGTAGCGCAGTAGAGGGTGCTGTCTTTCCATTCCTAAAAAAAACCATTAGTTGTGTTGTGTCAACCCTCAAAGGAGAGTTGTTTCTATTTTTTGCACCCTAAATTTCTACCCAAAATCCAATAACTGTGAATTGAAGTAATCAACATGTTTGATTGTCATTCTCCTTTGCTGCTTGTTGCCCTTTCTCTAAGGGGCTCATCATGAGTAACTCACCCCCCACCTTTTTTCCTTATATGCCTTTTACTGTGGTTTTTATTTTATTTATTTACTGTAGTTATTATTATTTTCATATTTTTATTAGTGTTATCATTAACTGGTTTGCTTGGTTTGTGTCACTTTCAACCCTATTACACCACCTCCCCTAATCCACGTTAGAGGTTGTTTTATTCGCAACCTCCTTCCTCTGCTGCCCTATACAGCTCACTTCCTCCAATTCTCCCTCCTCCCTCCCCCATCCCTATCTTCATCCCCTCCCACACTAAAGGCATATACGCACAGGTGCATTGATGAATTAGGTATGATAATTTAGGGCCGGGTTGGTGTAGTGGCTGGAGTAATGGTGTATAACCAGGAGGGCCTGGGTTCAAGTCCCGGCAGTGGAAGATATTTTTCACTGGTGAACTGGCTCCCATTTGAGGATTTGGTGGAGAAAATTTGAGTGCAGTACATCATCCGTTGGATGGGAATTCAAATCCAGGTCCCCTTGGTGCCTTTCATAAAGAATAAGCCGAGTACTAACGTCAGGAACATTTCCAAAGGAGTGTGGAAATTGCACTTTTTTGTAATGCAGAGGCATGATTCCATTTATGGATATTCCGTTTTGTCCAATGTATTGTGCTGCAAAACACTGGGTGGAGAACCTCACTCTATAAACACCATTTTGTTCAAAATCTTCACGCGAGTCAATTGTTCTTTTCGCCCCTCACTAACTCAGGGGCGGACCGAGACGTCAGGTTTGGGGGTTGAAGTCACCAGTGTTGTCCTCCTCCTTACCCCCACCGCTCCAATCAAAAGACAGTCTATCTAGCTCAGTACTCAAAGGGGAGGGGGGCGACCGCCCCCTGGATCCGCCCCTGCACTAACTCCCCTCCTTCTCAGTAATCGTACTCTTCCATACTCCTCTTAGCAACACGTGGAAGTGAACTGACAACACAACTTTCCCCCAACTCTCCATTCCCTCACATTTTAACCACTTTGCTCTACATCCACTAAATACCATTCAAGCCACCGCAAGGGTGAGTGGCAGGAGGTAAACCTTCACCAGGAATGCTATATCAATCGGAGGGTACACTTAGTACCATGAAGGCATACAAGTGAATGCTACTCCGTTTACTATAACCCCGAGGAAAATATCCCGTACATCAAATATCCTAAGCAACCCTCCATATGATGAATTTTTAATGTATCGTCAACGTTTTCAATCGGAGGCCTCAATGGTAATAGCCTTAACTTCGTTCGGAAGAGAACCGAAAAAAGTAATAATTTCGATGTAAATGATGTTTGAGATATTTGAAACATAGCATAAAATGATTGCAAGAATAATAAACGTCGAAATTGTTTTGCAAATAATGAAGAGAAATGGAATTGATCAATCATTAGTTAAGTAAAATCATGAGTTAAAGAAAAAGTCTTCTACTATATTAAAATTGAATGACAAAATTTTTAATGAAAATGTGTTTACGGTGGATGATTGTTTGAGATAGCTAAATACATGCTGACAGTTAACAGAAAAAAAAACAAAAAAAGAATCCTCCCTATTTCCCGTCTACCCGTGATAGTGCACGAAATGGTAACAAATAGAAAAAGAGCTATTATTTTAGTTATATTGATGTCTGTGAATGAATAGTTGCTAGAAAGTGAGCGCATTTGAATCACTTCAGACGTTTCATTGGAGTTGTTAATTAAATACCTTATAGATAATTAATTCATTTTTTTAAGTCCTTAATGAATTTTCACGGGTCAAGGATTCTGTGCAAGAAAATTGGGGCAACGAATGTGCCATATCATTGCTTTAAATGGTTGTGAAAGTCGATGGTGAGGTTCTCAGCTCTCTCTTGTCATCTCTTGACCTTCAAGGGTTAAGTGAAGGTCAAATTTCAAGATGTATAGACAAGCATATAATAACATAAAAAATTCGTATAGTAAGTTTAAATAGATTTTGAAATCGATTGCAGTGCCAAAAGTATCTTCCTGGCCTTTTTTGACCTCCAAGGGTCATGCTGAGGTCAAAGGTCATGGGGCCTATGCAAGAAAATCGGGGCAAGAAACATTTCATATCATATGTTTAAATGGATTTCAAAGTGAAAGAGGTAAGGTCGCTAGATCCTTCTTGTCATCGCACACCCCCCAAAACGCACGACCTTTTACTATACTTCCGATTTCATCAACATGGCACTCACAGAAGTGTCTAAAATTAGAGGTCAAAAATGTACATGAACTATGGGACAGTCTGTATAGAAACATTTTTCTTCTTCCGTATTTAAAATGCCAGCCAGTGAAACAGTCAGTGTACGGTGGTTTAAGAGTCAGGCAAGCCATTAGTCAGGCATTAGCCTCTAATTAACAGCCTTTCCTCTTCAAAAATAAATACCACTACTTTTCAGTGAAACACTTTACAATAAACTGTCATTGGTAGTGGTAAGATAGAGGAATTGCATATGAAAATGTCCCCTCTATACATTATACAATGCACTACCTATACCTCTATATCTTGGCAAAACTGTATATTCCGCTGGTTTGTGCAATTAATCAAACTGTAAGAGGATTGCTAGATGTGAGATCACAGTAGCGGATATCTGGAAATAAATAAATGTATTTTTACTCTGTATAATTATAGAACTATGTAATATATACTGAATGATAAAAATCAATGCATTTACCGATTGGAAAACAGTATAATCAAGATCAAAATATCCATTGGCAGTGAAGTGCAAGAGCGGCTGATCAATGTGGCAGATAACAGCGCAGAACTGAAATTAGAATCAGTAAATGCCCATTAAATCACCTAATTCACCTAATGTATATTTACTGCCGCAAAATACTCTGCAAAATACTCAGAAAGCTACCTCGAAAGCGTGTGGCAGGTAGTGAATAATGACCAAGAATATTACCTATATCTTGTGCATACAATAAAACATTCTAAACTTCTTAATTAGAGATAATTTATAAACATCATTCGGATCGGACTCCAAACAGTTCAAGTAATTTTTAAATAGCTTGAAAAAAATTTGACTCATTTATGTTTAAAATTTTGAATTCCATGCAGACATGCAAAAATCTAATTTAATCTACATCAGCTATCCTAATAATATTCCGGTAACCTAAGTTTCATCTATAAACAGCTTATTTTACGCAGAAGTAATCACTTTTAAAAGCTCCCTACCATACTCCGGGGATCTGACCTCTTTGCCTCCCTAATTTAATTTTTATCACCTCACCCACCACCATAGCACACTGATATTTTAAAGATATCTTACGATATTTAGAAAAGGTAACCACCTTACACTTCTGCGGGATTTATAACCTGTACTTGTATCCACGATTTAATATCGACTCCCTAGCGAATTCTTCTAACAATTTGAATACATTGCTAAACCTATTATGATATATTTTCATAAACCTTACCCAGTTCCTCACAATCCAACTCTGAAATAAAACCTATCGCATTTTGGCCCAATGTCTTCAATATATTCATATTCTAATTGCGGCCTAACCAGTGACTGGTATCATTTCTCCTTTGTCTTTTCATTGTATTTTCCAAAAATTAAAAAAAAATAAATCTTAGCATTTCTATGGTTTGACTGAATCATTGCAAACATAGTTTGCGTATTTTTAGGAACATTCATTCGATCGAATATGATATTATATTCAAAATTTATAATGAAATGCATGACAATCGCAATAAGGGTAACTCCCAAGTGTAAAGAAACAGATCATTTACTCGTACATTAAAGACTTAGGTATACGTACAGACCTGGAAAGGAGCAGAGTATTAATGAACCTGAAGTGTTTGCCGAAGATACTGAATGAGTCTACACCTGTTCTTATGGCAGTAATACAAAGTTCTAATATTTAACTTCACTCACCTCCTTTTTTAGCTTATGATCATCAAGATCCAAAATGATCAATTGAAACGAGTCATAAGTCGATTCTGCCTGAAACAGTGTGCAAAAGATACATCGCTCAGTCGAAAAGCATCGCTAGAAAAGAGGATTCCATAGACTCATTGCTATGAATATCTGTAAAAGTATAAGTACTTTAGAACAAAAATAATAACGAATAATTTGAACGCCCCCCCCCCCCCCCCAGGTATTATTAAATATTTGATAAAAGTGATTGGAACTGAGAAAATTAGGAAATTAACGTGACGTTAATGAGAAGTTGGAGAATTGCATAATCTCCCAGGCAAAAAATTCTCATTAGGTGTTAAGCTAGTGATACGATGAAGAAACTCACCATTTTCTTGGTGTCCACGCAAGTCTTGACTGACAGGAACATGACCAACAACGCAGGACCTACCCAGAAAGTATACGACGCCCAGTTACCGAAAAATATTCCCGCCCAGCTGCCATTTTTCGAAAGAAACAAAACGATACCGTAGGAATGCGTCGAAATCTCTATCGTGCAGCCCGCGAATAGCGAGAGGAGCAAGAGGCCGTAGCAACAGTTCACATCTCTGCAGATGTCTGTGGCCACCGAGTAGCACGAGACCAAGTGTCGAAGGCGTCGTCTCAGTTGGTGGACGTTGATCCCGAGGTATAAGGAATGTATGCTTCTGAGCGAGCGTCCGTCGAGACCTGTTCCCCGCGTTCTCGATCGAGGTCGCAAGGCGTTAACTTCTCGATTGATCCAGGCAAGTCTCGAGCGGAGAACGAGCAGGTGATCGATGAACTGGAACACCAAGGTGATCTTCGCGATCGAGCCGAATCCCGTGAATAAAAAGTCGTGGAGGCCGCGCGGATGACGGTACGCCAGCAAAAAGTAGCACGCTAAGAGGCCCGGCGTACCGACGCAGATCGCCACGGTCTGTACGAGACTCGCTATCCTGACCTTGGAGAAGCGGGAGACGGACCTGTAACCCAGCGCTTCATCCAGTCGGGAGATCCGGCAGAGCAGCTCCCCCAGTCGCTCGCGGTGGACGATAACGGATCCGTAGAGCACCACGAAAGCGGCGTCATCGAAGATGATGACCATGGGGTAAATGGCATCGACGAGTTCCCTCTTCGCCAGCTGTTCCCGGACGAGCGAGGGAAGTCCGAAGGTCGTCAACGCCACCCCGACCGTCAGGATGGCCGCGCTGTAAGCCACCAGTCCCCGCTTGCCCTCCTCATTCTGGGAGGTCAAGTTGTACGGCACCAGGCCAAGGAGTCGACTAACCATGAGGAGCGGCCCCATCTCCCACAGGACGCTATCGTGGGCTCGCATCCTCAGGGTCGTGAGTGGAGGCCGCTCACGAAAATTCCCACCAGAAAGGTATGCAAAGGTATAGTATTTTTCGACGAGAAGGAATCTGGCATGGTCATCCGTAGTGCAAGCACCGACAAAGCAGCCATAATTTCATTCCAAAACACATAATAAATTATTTTTTGCCTGGTCTTTTGAGAATAAAATCAATTTGGTGCAGCACCAGGAGCTAACTTCGCAACTTCACTGAAAACTAACTTTCATCTCATCAGTGGACTACGTTCATTCTTCACAAGGACTTGGAGTTTGGTCGGCTTTCAGCCTCGAAAGACTTAACGTTCACTTCTACCTAATTTATTTGTTCCGTTTGCTACCTTGTTGAAACTACACAGTTTTCCATTTTATTCCAAAAACGTGTTCCTAGAGCATTACCTTATCTTCAGCTTCGAATGGATGCTTGTCTCAAAAGGGAATCCTTATTATTTTCCAGGTGAAAACCCTCCGTCTTCGGATCATCCACCTTGATGAGGAAAATCTTCAAAGATCTCTTTCAGCGAGTCATCTTTCCTCTCCTCCATTGCTGTGCCACATCCACATCTTCCAATTTTATCATCAATGTTGGCTGTAAGCACTCTTGCGATCTCTAGAGTGAAAAATACAAGAGACACGAGTTTAAAATTCAATTCCTTGGATTACACGAGTGTCTTTAAGGTAGCCTGGGTAAGGGCCTAGCCACGTTGAACCACCGGTTCCCATCAGCTCATCGAAGTTAAGCAACGTTGGACCCGGACGGAGGCTGATGGGTGGCCTTCCTCTATACCTATATCTCGGCGCCCTTGTCCCCTGTCTGCAAGTGGAGGGTAGGTTAAATGCGGGTTGGCATAATGGATCTAAGTACCAGGGGAGCTCCAGAGGGTCCACTCCTCCAATTTACATTTTTAAGTACATTCTGGTACTAGGAATGGATAATGACTCATGCGTAGCATCATACGAGAAGTCATCAAAAGTTACGTAATACAAAAGCAACTAAGGCACGAACAAAGTATTCTCCTGAATTTCGCTCCTAGCCACTCGCATTTGAGGATTCGAAATTATGCCTCGCGCGCGCCCTTACCAACCTTTGGAGAGTTTTGGTGTTTATTAGCCAGACTTTGGCCATGCCAAATTCCCTGGTAAGACCCTCACACGTCAATATGCATGTTTCAGTGGGAGGAGCACAAAACCGCCACAGGTTCCTCAGAAATAAACAATGAAGTAATACACTGCGATTACCATTTTCCCTTTTTTGTAAGAGGTATTTTCATATGCTCCGACCACTTTAAGAAATGACAGGAGCAGATATTCGACACACATTACGAATTCACCGACCCATCAAATGCTTTCAAAACTCGTCAAAAGCTCAAAGCGTCGTGGATCGAAGGTAGAGAATTGATTATTATTTGAGCAGAATTCAAAAATGATGGCAGCTGAGCTGAAGATTGGGTAATTGAATTTTTTGCTTCCTCTAACGCTTTCTTTGACTTGTGGCGTGATTTTTAACTTTCCATATGCGCTCAACAAATCGTGATGGTTACCCGCGCACTTGCATCGAAAGGAATGATTTTGAGAGTATTCAAATTTAGAAAAAATTAAAAGTTAAACAATTGAATAAAAAATCCCTAATTCCAAACGCATTATTAAATAATATTTGCTAGTTGTTTTGCGAATGTAAACCATTTGGTTCAGCACCAGGAGCACACGTAGCAACTTCCCTCGAAGTATTTCCGTTATATTTGGCTAAGAAATGAAATCGTTCTAACCACGATGAGGAACTGCAAAACTAACTTACATATTTGCTATGAGAATCTTGTTATTGCCTTGGCTGAATTGATCTTCCAAAAAGGAGCAAATCCAACTTTTTGTAGAATTTTGTCTCTTGATGATGTCAAATAATCGATCAAACCCACCGTATTAAATAGCTATTATAAAATACGCTTAAGTTTGTTTCTCTAGAAAGCTAGGGTTTTTTGTAACGTCAAGCCTAATACCAAAAAAGGCTTCTTTACGCCTAAATGATACCGAATTTTCTTTACATCTATTTTATCAGCAAAATAAAATAACTACTCGAGATCTTTTTGGGAACTATAGTGAAAAGTGCTTTCACTGGTTAGTATTATTCCAGCATGACAGCGACATCATCAAGAGACAAAATTCTACAGAGAGTTGGATTTACTCCATTTTGGAAGATCAATTTAACCAAGGCACTAAGCGTGTGTTCCAAGGCAAAATTGATTTTTTCCAAAAGTACGCTTGAATTATAAAAGGCGAATAAAAAAGAGATAAGATGACGGAAAGTTTGCGAAATATTGTCAAGTTAAATTAATCTTCGTAATAGTAAATGGTAGCCCAGTGGGAAGAGCAACAGAATTGAGTTGGGCCACTGACCACGGACGTATATTGACTGAAGGCTCTACTATTAATCCTCGAGATTTAAATTGTATCTCTTGAATTGAATTTGAATGAAACCCACTTTGAACACTTCTAGCTAAACAAGAGAGTTAGTTATTCGGAGGAGGAGGCGACCGACATCTTGGGCCATTCGCACCATTTAGGATAGGTGGGTAACTGGATAGGGGCATGAATTCATAGATAAACGGAGTAAGGGTGGGCCAAAACCTAGCGTCGGCATTGGTCTGCTGTAAACTAAAGGCGTCAAGCGACCCACGATTTAACGTCCCATCCGATGGACGGAGTACTGAACTCGAATTTCTCACCACTTATTGCTCAAAGAGGGGACCGATGAAAAATCTTTCCCAATGCCGAGGTTCGAATACGGAATGTCAATATGGGGGTACCCAGTATTTTGCGGCCATTTAGGTTTATGGTTGGATTCATCATAATTAAGTATAACATTCGGAACTAAAAGCCTAATTATCAAATGTTTTGATCAAGTACATAATTGTCCTCGATTAGTGGGATTAATGTTAACCAATGTATGACAAACTTATACTTTCCTTACAAATTGAAGAACTCCCTGAAGTACTGAGTAATGGGGAACATGCAATATTTTCACAACTCTTTGAATGAGAAGTTAATTAGCTAAAACGCACTTCGCGAAAATTTCGCTGAAGAATCAAGTTGTGTTACGAAGATATTACTCTTTAAAAATTGTACGTTTTGGGCAGCTGAAAAACACGACGACGTCATCGCAATCGATGGAAGGGCAAAATAATTGTGTGTCCTGAAATTTTCACAAAAATGACATCTACTTCATAAGTCGGTGGAGCTTCCTTAATGAATACTGGGCGAAAAAGTTTGCAATTAACTCATTTGTTTAATCCAATAAATTAATGTATTTCGATTTTTTATTTCAGTAGTGTGGATTGTAATGAGCAAATCGTCCATAAAATATATAATACCTGTAAAGTACCCTGTTTGTTTTCACTCCGCGAATCTCTGCTAAGATACAGCAATCACTATTTTTTTTTAAAAAGAAGGATTCCACCATGAGACAGTCAGCCAAAGCCAAATTATCGGATTGTGTTTTCGCAAAACCTTTTGCAGTCATTGTTTCGATCAATAAACGGCTAAAAACTTCAAAACAATATATTCGCTTCGTTTTCTTCTAAAATAAACGTCTGTTTTGGAAGCAATATGAAACCTAAACCGTGCAGTGACGTCAGGAGGCGTTTCATGTCACGTGACTGTTGTTCATTTTCGGGAATATTTTAATAGCATTTCACAGTCTTTGTGCTTAGCATAGAAAATTTTGGCTTGTTGTTTAAATTTGTGAGAATATTTCGCATCAAGTACACCATCAATACACGAGAAACAAATTCCATGCATATTTTCCAAAATCAGTAAATACTTATATCTCAATGTCTATGCCCCGCTGAAAAAAAAACCTTGAAAAACGTCCCCGATTTTCTTCTAGTACCGGGAAGTCCCCTGAGTAAACTTATAAAAGTATACTAAATATGGCTTACTTTCTTATCTAAACTCACGAACTTGATTTAATTTCAAACTGCTACCTTCGGCGAATGCAATGTCCCAGATTTTCCTCTAAATTTTACTTCCGGAAGCACATAACGCAAAGGTTTGAAGACCAAATATTGATCGCTCAAAACCTTTGACCATTTTCCTTTATTTTTCGACAGGGAATGGAGAACCGGAATGCAGCTGCACGTGTATCGCGCCCAATGCGGGAGCTTCCACTCGACTATTGTTGTCGCCCGCGTTCGCCCTCACGTCAATTCAAGCCATTCATAATTAACTACACACAAGTCAATATATCCTTATTTCGATACGACGTTGTGAGCTGCTGTTTCGGAAATCTCCGGAAGCGGTCGCGAATGTTCGCCACAAGGAAGTGGAGGGACACGTTCGCGCGGGAGAGCCCAATGCCACCGTAGGTGCACTATTGGGAAAATAAATGTTCTCAAGAGACTTCTGATCTTTGTTTTTTTTAACCTTTTCTTTTACCTTTACCAAACATGAATTTCCAAAATTTCGACTGTTTGCCGTTTTGAGTGAATAATTAAATTTCACAACTTGAAGGAGTGTCAAAGCATGGAAATTGCAAGGATGAATGCAGGAAAGTAAAGAAACTATTTTCCACGCAGCGAATCGTTCAAGCATTTAGGATGTTTTCCACTAACTTGGTGATTTGCACTGCCAGGATTATATCCATTTCGAGCAGGGAGGCCAGTAGGTATTGGTTTATCCACACTTCCAACTTCATCATATGGGATGGGAATTACTATCAGAACGCAGGTTTAAATTTAGGTTAAACCTTTTAAGTAAATTCGAAACCGATTTTTTCACAGATGATGATAGATATACATTAAGAAACCCTGCGTATTATGCTAGGTTTATTCAAATTAACAAGATTAGAGAGATATATTGTCGTACCTATAGATTTAAAATGTCATTTTTCCCGCGTACCATAAGAGAGAACAATAGGCAACGTAGCAAAGGGATAGGTAGGTGAAATATAGTTAGAGTAGTCTGTAGTGCATGATGCATGTAATAACAACCAATAATCCCTTTCTTATTACGTAGGTATTAACCATCTAGCTGCATGTGACCCTATTATCTAGCATGTCTCCATTAAATAACCTAATTGCATGTCAATAGTGCATGTTTGGTGATCTTCACCCCCTGCCACACACCCTCGTGGTGGCTCGCAGGGTATTACGTAGATGTAGATATAGGCAATAAACCAAATTATGATGTTTAAATGACCGAAGAGCATCTGTAACTGCTTTATACAATAAACAATATTTTTGAATGTCAAAAGGAAAAAGGATGGTCGCATGTTGTAAATTACACATTGTTACATTAATATATCATTCATGTAGCATATCATTTATATCAGACTTCAGGAAAGTAGGTTTCATACACAACGAGAAGAACTGCTTTCAGTCTTAGTGTTATATTAAGATGGCAGTGATTGGGTTGCCCGGCGATAAGTTAGGTGTTTGATTAGTGTACTCTATCGATGCTAATTATGAAGGAAGCTAATTAATGAAGACCTTTTTGGCCGACTTAATTACGGCCCAGTGTCCCTACCATGCTTCCTGCTTCCCTTGAGTGCTGCCAGGAATTCCTTTCGGCATCTTGGCTATTTTTTAACCTTGAGAAAATTCACTATCGCTGATTTGTTGAATGATATTTTCTCCCCCTTTCACCTTTAATATGACACCTAACCCGCAGTCGTCCTCGCTTTCTCTGGTAAATATTATGAGGTGGGAAATACTTCCACGTGCTTAACACTATCTTCTTCTGCCTTTCACTCGCCACTGCAACATTCATGGGGCATAGCGACATCCCTCGACAATAAACAACTCAAACATAGGTAAGCCCTTTCAGATGCATTTGAGCAGCCCTGTGGAGCCGGTAGCCCAAGCAAAGAAAGCATTCTACTAAAAGAAGATTCTTCTTGCAGCTGGAAATACAAGCGTGGAAGTAAGGAAAAAATTCTTCAGAACGTACAACTGGAGCATTCTTATTTATGGAAGTGAGGCATGGACGGTAACAGCAGCAGATAAGTCAGAGGTGGAAATCATTTGAAATGTGGTGGCACAGAAGAATGATGAGGATGGACCATGTGACTATCGAAGAAGTCCTAAGAAGAAGGAGAGAAAAGAAAAAGTCTTCTGAAAACTTTAAAAGAAGACGGGACAACCAAATGAGCCTTTTCTTGGGACACGATGATCTGATGGAGACAATCATATGGAGAGAAAAGCGAATGGCAGAAAGCCAAAGGAAGGCATTAATGGGCTGGTATTCTGAAACGGGGTCGCCATTATAAGGCCGCGCTATTCCACGGGTCATTATTGCCCGCTCTGCTATTCTCAATCGAGGTGGGTAATAAATTACCCAGTTCTGAGTCGTAATAATTATACCCGCCCCTTCTAGTATGAGAACCATAAAGATCAGGAAACAAAAATTCCGGTAGCCAATGCCATTCCTGTTTACATTCTTATGGGACAGTTTGGGATCCCAAAGGGCGTAAAGTTGGCCGTGAATCTGTCGACAGATTCACGGCCAACTTTACGCCTCTCACAATGGCCAGCGAACAGCTGATATTAATGTAATTTATTTCCCTGCTTGGAAAATTCGCGTATTCATCCAGATTGATGAATCTTTCGAGCAAACATGGTTGACTTAAGTAACTCTCCTGCTTACATTTGCATATGAAACTGCCAAACTCGTCGCAAAATTGTTTGCGCCTGTAGTTTACTATAATCCTTTTAGCTATAAACACGAAATATGAACTTTTCGTGGCTATTTTGCGTTAAAAAAGCATGCCAGAGAATAGGTCATACGTTGAAAATGTTGATCGTTGATTTTCGCAGCGTGGATGATGTCCAGTTGTCTCTTTCGGTAGCTGCTGCGGCACAGGCATTGTCGTTCTCCAAGCTTACATACCCGTTGCAGGGCACGTAATCAGGGAAATAATTATGGAGAAGCAAAGATGCTGGTATTTATGGGGGGTGCCGTGTCCCCCCACCCCCTGTCTCTTGGCCTTGGCTGGTTGCCGTTCTCTTTCACCGCCCCCCCGCCGCTGACGCTGACGTTAGTAAGTGGTGAGGGTCGTTCACCTAGGAAGAGTTTCTTCCAGAGCGCATTGGTCGAATGCCGTCGTCTCTGTTGAAGTTTTGCGGCCTCTTCTCAATTTGTACTGAGAGAGAAACGTCGAATATATACCCAATACTACTCGAAGTAAACATTAGAAACATTTTAAAGTCATTCAGCGTACTGATTTACGTCACGCTATCCAGATTACCCAGTCTTCAGAATCGGGGAATAAAATTACGTTAGCTATCTGCCGTTCAGAATACCATATTGCAACTGGGTCGTAATAATCTTGAAAATATCGACTTTTTCCGCTATTATGGCGTATAAGGCCGACGCTATTTCCTTATGGAGCAAGTATTGAAGACTGTAAATAGAATAATTATACAAACATGAAGAGGTAAATTGATATCAATCTGATATTAGAATGCCAGGGAGAGCCGTGTCGAAACAATCGTATGATTAAAGACAAGAGATGACAAGTCAAAGCTCCATATCAGACTCTCCACTAGCCTTTAAATGCCCGAAAAAGATTATGCGATATCACAAATTCCTACCCCGCTGAAGCTAAATTTTGGGACAAACAGGAAAACCATACCCAAGTTTGGGTTCGAACTCGCGACCTTAAAGTAACCAGACCGGAAGCTGCCGATGGCCATGGCTCATCTCCATTTCGTCCTTAACTTCCCTCAGTAAATTCAGTAAATTGTTTGTTAGATAATTATGTGACATTGTCACGATTCCAAGAAAGAGACTCCCATCTACTTCTTAATGTGAATAAAAGTTATTTAAATGCACGCCCTACCTATATGTGCTAAAATTAGGAGAATAGTCTGTCTATTAACATAACCCGCAAAGCCATCAGTGAAAAGGTAGAAAAAATTAAATAAGGAGTACCATATCTTTAATCGCAGAATGGATGGGAACAGCCTTCGCATGGTGACTGACGGTTTCGTTTCGATTTTCGATCATCGACCCTAGCTTAATCTTTCAAGAAGCCAGGTTGCTCATCGATGCGAATTCACCAGAAATTTCTCGTCCAAGAAATAACAATATCACTCATCAACGAACATAAAACAAAGTTGTCTGTATTTTTTTCACTCTGAAACGCATCGGTATCGCTTGTTCTGTTTTTCTGAATGAATATTTTACATTCCCGTCGAATGCGGGACACTTTGCAACTTCCTCCTATGCGATTATCGGAAACATATAAACCTCAGCGTTAACTGCAATGGTTAACGGCGATCTCTCCGACGCCCTTCCGAGTTTGTTCAGAGATAATATTGTTGGCGGTGTATTCTGAGGGAGCGGTCCTCCGTCATTAGCCCTTAAACAGACGAATGCCCCCTCATGAGCGCTCGATGTGTTTCCCTCAGCAGGACGTTGTTTCCACAATGAATATTAGAGATATGGCCCCGAGAAACATTACCAGGTGTAAAAACGGTTCATGCTTGTTTTTTTTTGACGACCAATAATTCCAAAAAATGGGTAGAAATTCCGTCTTCCTGCTGACCTAAGCATTCAAACGCAAAGGAGAAAGCCTTTCAGAGCATTCAGCATTACTCTTCCAAAAACTCCCTCGCGTTAAATTAATTCTTAAGATAACTCCCTTCAATGTTCCCGTTGGAAAACTAATGTATACTAAGGCATAACAATACAGGAAGGGTTACTGCATCCTGCGCTCTCATTCTCCCGGAAGTATTCCCTTACAACTTGATCGCAAAACTAGGATACACTGAGCTGAAAATTATCATTCCTAGCTTCTACTTGCTGACTTTCGTCGGGCAATATGTAAGTAAATATATTACAGCCGATCCGTGTATCATCATTGAGTGAACTGCAATATTATTTGCAAAAAACATTACAAATAACCTCTCGTTAAACCTAAACGACTCTTCATTAATCTTTGATCGTTGTATTAAGAAAAACTTTGGAAAATTGCGGAATTATGGAGAAAGCTACTCCAGAAAAATTTCATAGATCACATAGCATGCAACTTTTGGGCGATTTTCTCCAATTAAAAGGCAATAATCTCAGTCATCTAAAATGTTCTGGGAGTCAGTAAAGGCATTTTCTACAAGAACTAGTTCGGCGTCGATGTCTTCCAAAAGCCTTTCGTAGGTGACTGACCAGAACTAAGCCTTAAGCCATTCATAATAACTTCAGGCATTGCACGAGGAGAATTATTTCTCTTTTTCCGACAAGTAAGGAAGCATTTGGCAAAAATCGCTAGACAAATGCGCAGTCCACGACAAAAGTCGACAGAAATGTTGGCAGCATTAAAACTGGTGGCATAAAAATCAAATATTTCGTAAATATGTCTTCAAAACACAGATCACGTTCCACAGCCAAATTTTTTGGCTGCCACACAGTTCCATTGCAATTAGTATTTGATGTGTCTTCGGATTAAAAGAAAAGGAGTCCCAGCGGGGTTGGCTAAGCATTGGCATTTCTTCTTGCTCCATGGATAAGGCCTAACATAAGTCCAGTCTATTCTTTTACTCTAGCGCAACTGATTCCCGGCTGTACCTTTCACATTTCTCAACAGATACATAATTCTCCAGCTTCTTGCTGACACATCAATATGACAAAGTATCACCCAAACGCTGCACAGTAAACCTAGCAGCAGAGAAATTATCGATGGAGTGTAAGAGCGTTTGATGTTCAGGCTATACTGCTCGAAATAAGGCGAGTCCCATCATCTCCCTTAACCAAACCGAAACTCTCGTACAGCTCTCACGTTTCTTGCCGCTTTATGGAGAAGTACAACGCAATTTAAATAGCACACTGCACCTACTTCAGAGAGGAGAGTGCATACTTTTACAGGAGGTTAAAGCTCAGGTAACACACTTCCCCTGAAGTGCCACTTGTGATGTCGGTGCACTACAACGGTATCTGGACCTATGAGTGCACAGCTAGCCTGGAAATCCAGAGATTATTTGAAAAAGCAGAAAATTATGGAGTCAAATAGAAAATTTTTCACTTGGTGGAAGAACGTCAGAATTTAAACGAAATAAAACGTTGTGACTTTCAGAATTTTATTAAAACATTCACCACCGGTTTCGGCAGTCAAGCCATCGAACGGTATCACATACTTGATGCTGACTTGACAGCGGAAATCAGTTGTGAATGCTTTAATAAAATTGTGGAAGTCGCAAAATTTCAACCTATTTAGGCTAAATTTGTCTCGTGATGATCATGTTATCTTCCCATCGTAAAATAATAGCTCTCTACTTCAGATTTACTATTGGCAGCGTGACCACTCCACGTTCACCATGACTTGTATGGATTTCCGTGGAAGAAAGAAGGCCTCAGGGCCGATGGATACGAAGAACTTACTCTAGGCCCTGTCTCCCGTCATGATCATCGGGCGGTTCCTCGGCTTGACGCCCATACCGATGCGGAAATGGAACAAGAAAAAGAGGAACGCTATGATGTTGTACTTCCTCGCTCACAGCGCTATCGTCCTAATAGTCTTCACGGTGGCCTTCATCTTCATCGTCACCGCAAACTTCGAGGTAAGGAATCGAGTCATTTTAACGACATTGTAACTTTTAACCTTATTTGAACAATTAATACCACTTCCCTGATAATAGTCACGTGGAAAAAGCTGTAATCCAGAGGTTTTCTGTTGTTTAAGGTCGCGTTGCAATGCTAATTTAGCACTGTGAAACTGTCAATATATTGACATCCCGATCCAAAGACGACATAGTGCACGAGATGCTTATCTCTAGTCGTCGCACATAGTATACTACAGAACGCCTGATACCGAAAACCGAATGATATCGCGTGATATCTCATATTGCAATGTACCATTTGATGTTATATAAAATCGCACGAAATCGCACTCCAATATATCACTTTGGATGGACAAATTAATATCTTATGTATAAGACAGTAATACTATATATTATGGATTAATTATTTTCTACATGATCGCAAGCAAAGGGTTGTTTTGGACGGTGTTACCTCCCAGGCAACTGAAATCACTTCAGGTGCGCCACAGAGTAGTGTGATATGTCCACTCTTGTTTCTTCTGCATATAAATGGTATCAATTAGGGAGTTATATTGGGATATTTTGTAGGTTTTGTTGATCTTGAAAATTCGTTTGACCGCGGAAGGTGATGACGAGAGTAGGCTGGAGGGGGTAAGGGGGAAGGGGGGAAGAAGGCCTGCTTCAAACTAATTTGTTCCGAATACAGCGAAGGTGAGGATTTCCGATGGCGGTATGATCAATGGTAACGAATCGAATCTTGGTCGTGTAAGCACTCTAACTATTAAATACACGGAGGAAATTTTACTCGGGGTCGTAGGAGAAATTACATGTAGAGACAATAAAAGGAGAACAGCTAATTTGGTGATGACTAGATATGTGAATCACTGAGCCTCATTCACGCAACCCAAAAAGGAAATTCAGTCGCTATTCTACTCGTTGCCAATTCAGAGCAAAAGAATGAGGTGCAATAACAGGTAACGAAATTAATGGATGATCAGCTTTATATTATTATTATTATTATTGGTCTACAATCCTATGATTTGTTCAATACATCTTTCCACTCGAGACTTCAATCAGCTAACCATTATATACTCATATGATTCTTAAATAAGTCAAGCCAAAAATAAAAGTATAAGAGGATACACCAAAGAGATTGGAGTAATTTAGTTGGTTATACAGGGATTTGGACGTTATTGGGTGGAAATCATAGGGGATAGAATATCAAGCCCGTAACAGAAATAAAATATCATGCGCGGGGAAGGAGATGTACAAAGTAATGGATTGGATTTGGATTTATAAAAAGAGTACTTGGAAAATGTGATGAGAAGACAAAAGACCGATGTTACTTTTCTCTAGTTAGGCCCCACCTTGTGTATGCAGTCAGTGTATGGGATCCGAATGAATTAGGTTTAATCAGAGAACTAGACAGTGTGCAGCGTAGAGCAGCTAGGTTCGTTAAAAGGTGTTACGATAGGCTGAATAGTGTATCAGAATTAATACAAGAATTAGGGTGGGAATAATTATCAGAGTGTAGGTTAAAGTACAGATTGAATCTATTAGAGAAATTTCAATCGGATAGCTTTACTGAAGATTTTAGGCACATTAAAAACACCAGCGTATTACGCTAGATTCGACCAGATAAATAAGATTAGAGAGACAGATTGTCGTACTGATAGATTCAAAATGGCATTTTTCCACCGTACTATAAGAGAACAGAATAGGCAGCATAGCAAAGGAATAGGTAGGGGAAATATTTTAGAATAGTCTGTAGTGCATGATGCATGTATTAACCCCTTAGGTACTATAGATACTAACAATCTAGTTGCATGAAACCCTATAGTTGCTTTTTTGCATGTCAATAGTGCATTCTTGGTGATCTTCACCCCCTGCCACACACCCTCGTGGTGGCGTGCCGGGTATCGTGTAGATGTAGATTATGAAAGCAACGTTCCTCATACGGGAAGGAGAAAGTTAGGAAAGCCGGAAAGGAAAGTACCGCAAGCAATTAGATTTAGTAGTAGTAGTACTTTTGTTTTATAGGATACGTAGGCAACTTTGGTCATTTTGCACTACGCACTGAAGACAAATCTTCTGACGATGAGAACCTATTAAATTACTTATTTAAATGATGCATTAGTCAATATTATAAAAAATTTATATTCGACTACATAGACGTGAATGTTTAAAACACCTGGCGGTTGGGGTCATCACCTAAGGAAGAATATTTTCTATGATAATAATACTGAGAGAATCCGTTCAGTGAGGTGGCTGTAGTGTGGCGGCATCTTATCCCAAAAGATCGGACCGAATCCTGGTGATGACAGTAAGTTTTTCGAGAAGTAAATAGTCGTTTGGAGATAATTTAAAGCACCGTTCTCCTTCCTTAGAATGAAAAGGCCACTAGCCGCCTTTCGTTTAAAGTACTACAAAAAGTAAAGTAAGTACAACCAGTGTTACTCACCACCATTCTTCCGTCTCTTCAAAAATTCTCACCTTTATCTCACCTATTAATTATTGGTGCAATGAAAATTATGAGTAGGGATGATCGATCATATCCTACTTCGAGTGTTGGTAAACCTTAAACAAAATATACAACATACAATGATCATAATTACACTACTTTGATTCGAAGGCTCAAATTGCTGACGGTATAGGATTTTTGAGACAATTTTCCATCCATGAGGAGGGACTAAGTAGTTTGATTAGGTTTGCCGATGACGGAAAGGTGCGACATCAACGGATTTCAATCGCTGCTAGACGCTTTGCATGCCAAGGGTGATAGATTTGGACTGAACATTAATCACTAGAGCGCGGAAAAAAAGTCTTATGACTTTTTGTAAAAGTGGGACTTTTGTGGTTTTAAATGCAAATCTTCACCAATCTCATCAAATAAAACAGTTTTTAATGACTTTCTTAGAGACTTTTTGGGACTTTTTTGGCGTGGCGGGACTTTTCTGATTAAAAGAGACTTTCATGGGCCTTTTTATTTAAAACACAGGCCTAAGTTAATATTTGGCTGTTGTGATCACATTTGTTCAGCTGTGTGTTGGAGCATCTGTGTTTTTCATGCGGTACTACACGGAGCAGAGATGTACTGAAAAATGTAAGCATCTAACAATGTTAATGCGAAATTTTAAATTATAGCTCCGGAAACTGCAATGAATTCTTTCTATTGCTCCACCGTTCATGAAATAATCACACTCACTCAGTACTTCAACCCGAAGGTTGGTTTGGATAGGTGAGTGTAGAGCTCACCCCGTACTTATCCATTTGCATGTCAAATTCACATATTGTTCCTTTCCCTGGGCCTGACAAAGGGATAGATTGATCTGATAGAATGCATTGATCTAATTATGAACCAGCTTATTTGAACCCGGGTGGTCTGCTGACAAGCCGACAGCGCTACACTGTTTGCTAGCACTCCGCTTTTGTTTAGGAGATTAGTGGAAAAATGATACAATTACATGAAAGATCACCTAGAATTTCGAGGTGAACGCGTCACATTGTGTGCAGATGATAATGAAATGAGCCTACATTGTAGCGAGGCAAGCATGACGTAGATGAACCTGGACCCTCGGCTGCGATCAAGCGGAGAAGAAGATTTTAAAATTATCGCGAAAAACAAGAGAAAAAGGTCCTCAGCTTCCCCGAAAATAGGGGTCCTGACCTGTACAATGGACAACAAATAAGTACTTTTTTCTCATTTTCGGTTTTTCTTGAGCAGAAAACTAAGTTTTGAACTATTAAATCATGTTTCAACTGCCTTATAACATTATTGATCCTATGTAAAAACTTGTTTTGTATTGTATATTATAAAATTTTCCCTTTTAAATTTGACTGAAAAAAAGCCCTGTTTCCATGGTTTTACAATGGAGTGTACTTCCACCCTCTTTGTCATTTAATGCCTTTTTAGTAAGAGGTAGGGTGCTGGGGACTTCCAGATATTGAAATAGAGGAACAATGAGATGGGAGGGTGAGTTTCGAAGAAAATGAACCATGGGGAGACGGGAGAGTGGATATAAACGACGTGAGTGGTTAAGTGGGGTTGCATAACTTGGAGCATACAGCCCCGCGACACCGAGGCGCATGTTTCAGGGCGCGCTGGCCCTGTTCGTCCTACGTCAAAATGTTAAGAATACCTTTTTTGTTGCTTATATTGTCTACTTTCCAATTTTCTGATTAGTTTTCCCAAAATCAAAACTAAACGATTTAAAAATTAAAAAATCGATTTTTGGAGTGTTATTTTCAAAATTTGGGGAGGTTGCGAGGGGAATTTTTGGTGGGGAGTTAGAAATTCGGATTCAGCGACCCAAAAAGCATAGGATAAATCAATTTCCAGAACTACCTCTAATTTTTCCAAGTAAAATCCCCTAATGCCTGGACTAGCATCTCTAGGCTCTTTTCTCCAACAATTCAGTTAATTCATCAACTTTCTCACGGAAATAACTTTTGAGAGACTTTTTTCAAAAATATTGGTGACTTTTTAGGCGACTTTTTTTTTGCAAAATTGAAGACTTTTTTTCCGCGCTCTATTAATCACAAGCAGCGGCTTCGGAAGTGGGAGGAAGGGGGGGAACTCGGCCCCCCCCCCCCAGAATGTGCCCCGGGCCCTTGAGAAATGAGTCTTGATAAATAAAAATTAAATTTCACTTGTTTCCAGCTTGCCTTTTCCCTTCGGACGCGTATTCTACCTAGCGGAATTCTAGTCTCTACCCCCTTCTATCCGCAAAAAATGCGGGCTGTTTTCATAGGAGCCGGGCCCTTTTCTTAAGTGCCGGTCCCTTTTAAAGGTTGGCTCTTACCAGCGAAAATAGTTCCGACGCCCCTGATCACAAGAAAAGTACCATTACTCTAGGAAACCGGGGATCAAGCCGAATATAAAAGTAAAGGTGCACTAGTCATGGAAGGTGTTTTATAGCGTAGGTGTCATTATGGACGAAAGTGGGCGTGGTAATAGTTATGTAAGGAGGATTTCTTTAGCTAACTAATAGTGTATCAACAGAGGAGAGCTTCTGATGAGAAATTTGAGCATGAAAGTAATAAAAAAGTTAGTGGAGAGCTTAATATTGAGCGAGCCTTTGTATGGATCTGAGATGCAGACTTTAGGGTAAGCTGACGATATCAATTGGAAGTCTTAGAAATTTGGGTGTCGGGGATAAATATGTGATGAAAAGAAATGAGCAAGTGGTAAGCAAATGAAGAAGTGTTGAGAGCGTCGTGAGGGTGAGCAAAGGTATTTCTCAAAATTTAGGATCCAGCAGATGAGGCGAATAGAACAGGTTATTAGATATATTAACGGAATTATGGGGGCCTACGGCGAATACTGCATAACCAAAAAAAGGGGGAAGTAAAAGAAAAGGTATTTTGACGGTATTTAGACGTGGAAAATACGTTTCTACATCTACATCTACATAATACCCTGCAAGCCACCACAAAGGTGTGTGGCAGGGGTTGATTTCTCACCAAACATGCACTACATATCATGCATTAAAAAGGAATAGTATCAATATACTAGTCAGAACTTAACCATTTAAAAAAGATAGAAATTCCAAAGCAAAAGTGCAAAAACATTCTGTTAGTAGGGTCAGCTCCAAGTACTCATACCAACATAGCATGCTACCAATGCTATCCATTCCTACTCTCCGATTGGACATATTTACATCTACACGATACCCTGCAAGCCACCGCGAGGGTGTGTGGCAGGGGGTTAAGATCACCATGAATGCAATATTGCCTATCCGAAGTATTTACGTTCTGAAAGCCGACGCCCTTAAAATTCTGACGAGCCTCCCTAAATGGTCATTGGCTCCTTGAGATTTGGAAGTTGGCCCCATATCTTTGGCAACTGACCATGAGTTGCAACACCCCACCACCACAATGGAAAAAGAATATAATTTCAAGCGAGAAACAAGGAGATACGGGCCGGATGTTCGGTGCAATGCCATAAGAAATAAAATAATAGCTGTTGAAAAGGCTGCTTTCAAGAATTGAGAGCATAGAAGAGTCGTAGAAAGTGATGATTCTGACAGGGCAGAAAAGAGGAATAATTATCATATTTTTTCGCTTTATATACTCTTGGCCCTAAGCAGGAGTTGTGAAATATAGGTAGGAAGATTTTAGACCATTTTTAAGTATGTGAAAAATCGGATGACTCTTCAAGATTGTTAAGACCTTAAATTTGTAAAACATTTAGTGAGACCGTAAGTTCTGGATAAAAGGATGGAAGAGTGGCTAGGAAAAATCACTTCCTAGATACCTTAGTCATTTGTAGAATTAACCAGCTCTGTAATACCCTGTAGTAATTTATAAATCCAAGTTTCCAGTTTTAAAGAATTTCAGTTACCATTAGTAAGGTTTTATTACTAAGAAAATAATCGAACATAAATTCTCTAAAAACTGCAGAATGATTTTATTATAAATATTATAATTAAATTATAATATTTACCGTTATTCGTATCTCTGTTTATCTGAAGAGAGAAATTACGCTGGGAAGGAGACCTAGATGAAATAAACGCTAATAAAGAGTAGGAAAACCACATCGAAGCTGGTAGAAAATCATCAATGGCTCAAACCTGCACCAATAAAGAGCACCATTAAAACTAAAGGTCGATCTTACCTCACGCCCTCTCCCTTTGCCGCTTTCAGAATGCCGTCAACTCCGCCACCAAGCAGAACACGCTCATCACCACCATGTGGGTCGCGGCCGACACTACCATCTTCACCCTCTACTTCCCCAGCGTGGCCCTGAGGCAGAGGGCGCTGTACCAGCTGCTCGACCGCTTCGACTCGGACGCCTACGCCTTCGGCCTGCTCCCCAACGCCGTCTACGGCCGCATCCGGAGGCGCTGTCTCGTGGGGGCCTGGCTACTCGTCGCCTTCGCGATCTCGTACGTGGTCTCACAGGAGGTCATCTCCGACAGCGTCAACACGGCCATGAAGATCTCAATGTTCTACCGGAACGGCACCATGATGTTCGGCGAGCTCTTCTACGCGACAGTGCTCGCTTGCATCCGGGCGCGGCTGGCCGAGTTGAACTGCGTGGTCCGTGAGTGTGTTAGAAATAAGATGTTCGATTCAACTTTTAAAACTGAAGCGAGGCTTGTTGAGGTACTTTCGCGAAGGCGCGTGCCGGCCAGTTAACGGCTATTCACTGCCTAATGCGGGTCGTAGCGGCATCGCTTATACACAGTAGTGCTGACATCATATTCCCCTTCCACGACACCTCCCCTAGGGCACCTCTCTTGGTCAATGTCACCAGGCCGGGTCGTCTTGGACACCATTTGACTCCGAATTCGAACGCGAAGGGAATTCCAACCTAGCAAGTGCACTCTGGAAGTGAAACCGTTCGCCTTGAATCAAAAGACCGATCCGACGCAACAACCCAATATGAATTCTTACCCACTGAACAGGGCTCCGCAGATCCTCCTCTCGTGCTGATCAAAAATATATAAACTCCACAAAGTCTCACCATCTAACTATCTGTGGCTTTCAATTTTATATCCGCACTTATTGGCGCAGACCGGGCGAAAAGATTCTAGGATGGGAATGTGTGGGGCAAGGAGGAAGGACGGAAAAAAACAAGGCGTTGGCATTATCTATCCACATCTTAACGTCCCATCCGACGGACAGAGTGCTGAACTCGAAAGCTCTCCAAAAAGCACTCATTTAGAGACTTTTTTTCCAATGAAAAATGTCTTTCAGTGCTGAGCGAGAAGCCAGTAGTCTAACCACTACACCAAACTGACCCCCAATTATCATCGTCATCAAATTTAAATATCTATCGCGATTCGGATAGGCCAACTCCACTCCTGACTGAATTCAAGTAACAAGCTTTCACTTAAGTCTTCCAGGTTAGTATGATGGCCAGAGCACCGGCAACCCATCACAAGGCCCCGGATTTGAATATATACGATACGAAGGATTTTTATTTGGAGTAGGGATTGGTATAACGTCATCAAAAGGCTTTAGTCAATGTTTCCCACATTAACAGTTTGTGGGAAAAAAATTAAGTGCACTGCTTTGTCGGTTGTATAAGACCGTGAACCCTTTCGCGACTTTCGTTAAATGGGCACTTATGCCGACGCAGTTTCGCACCACCCATCTTTAAAAAAATCCTAGCTATATTCAATCACCCAGCTGTCCTAAATGGCATAAATAACGTTTACCGTGAGTCGCGCTCCTGAATAATAACTCAATTGCCTTATACCTACTCCTGAAGTTAGCCACAATATGCGATTAACTATAATTATAACTTAATTCAAGTTCTCAATCAAATTTGTCAGAAGAATAAAATACATAACCTATTTGTTCTAACGAGACTACTGAGAATGAGTGAAATTTTAACCAAATCCACAAAGTTGGCAACAATTTAATTGGAATTTGAGTTGACTAGGTACTAACAGCAAAGATTCATCGCACCAGCATCCAAGCACAAAAATTCGCTTTTAAATTTTCAGGAAACAATCTTTTGCCGTCCTAAGATCCCATGCATTGACGCAGTTGAATTATTTCACTCGCTATTTTTAGGATTCTTAGTCAACTTATTTGTTGGTAAAAGACGAGCATTTTAACTCATAATTTTCCTCTGATTGTTCTCTCTTTCCACCCTCCATTTGCCGAAACATAGGAGAGATTGATGATCGCCGGAAACAAAAGTAGTGGACTGTGTTTAAATTAATTTCTGGCCTCGAGCAATGCGTGACTTACCTACAGTCGTCTTCTCTGTATTTTCGTACTTAGATGGGTTGTCATCGAGACGCTCTCTCGTAGAACGTAAGCGACTGGTTCGTCGCACACGACCAAAGAAAGAAATGGCACAAAACAGAAAAACTTCCGACAGATGTCGGTTTAATAGAAAACCACGTATTGCTCTCTGGTGGACATTGAACAAACAAATTAGTGGCGCGAATACCAATTAGACACTTTATTTGTTGAAAAGCCGATATTATCAACCAGTTCCGGCTCCTTACTACATTTTTGATGTTTTAATAAACCCGAAATAACCGTTACGCTCAAGCGTGAAAACGGTACACACAGTCTAAAATAAAAGAGCAAATACACAGGACATAAATAAAAGTAATGCAGGAACAATGAACGACGAAATCATGTATTAACAGGTAGTTAAAATATCAATCCGAATAAAAAAAAGTTTTTGGCTTGGCATTTTTATAAAAAGTTAAATGAGAAAGGAATCGAGTGAAGAGCCGCAAAATACTAATCGTGGGATTGACGCAGTTAAATTATTTCACTCGCTATTTTTAGGATTCTTAGTCAACTTATTTCCTGGTAAAAGACGAGCATTTGAACTCGCAATTTTCCTCTGGCTATTCTCCCTTTCCACCCTCCATTTGCCGAAACATAGGAGAGATTGATAATCGCCGGAAAGTAAAATAGTGGACTGTATTTAAATTCATTACTGGCCTCGAAGTGATTGGGACCACTGATATCCTTCTAAGAGTAACGGAGGTAGTAAATTTTGCCCAAAACGCTTCCTAGTGTGTCCTGTAGAATACCTTGCTGAATGAATTTCCGTATTTGCATTACGCGAGCAAGAGGGTGGTAGAAGTTGACTGAAATTTTTTTATTACGTACAATTTTAAAGACTAACCTGTAACACCTTATATTCCGACAATCCTCAGGCTCAAACTTCGACGCCATAAACAGCGTTGAATCCGGCTTCAGCCAAATTACTCCGCCACGACACACACCCGAATATTGCGCGAGGAAGAGCGACATATGGGCACGGGACATCGCGGGAAAGAGCCTTGGGAAGAAACCAGAGGCATTGAGAAAGAAGGAGCACTTGGTCGTGAGGGAAATATCTTGGCATTACCTCTCCACATACCAGGCTGCGAAGCGCCTCGAGTCCATCTTTGGCTTCCCATCTTTCCTCTACGCCATCGGAGCCTTCCTGGGAGCTGCCTTCCAGAGTTTCTTCATCATTGTCTACCTGTTGGAAGTGTACGCCAACGTCAAGGCGGGCGCGATGGTGCTCTTCCCGATACCCTGGAAGACAGCCGTGTTGGTGGTCTTTGCCATCTTGGTGTACAACAGCGAGTCCACGGAGAGCGAAGTAAGTTGGTGCAGTGAAGCAGTCGCGGTCAGTGTGGGAAATTCGGATGTGCTCGCGTTTTGTCAGAGGCCTGCTTCTCCCGGTGCTGGTAATGGTGTCATTGCGAGGAAGCTACGTTCATTTGCACCATTTATGAGAGGTAGGCCATTGGCTAGAGGTAGGGACGAACAGGATGGGTGGAGAGAAATCTGGTGTCGGCATCAGAAGGCACGTAGTACTCCACGGTTTAACGTTTCATCTGACAGGGTCCTGAACTCGAAGTACTCTCTAAACAGCACTCAAATGAGGACAGTAGTTATCATTAAAAATCTCTGCCGCTACTGGAATAAAAAGTCAGACCTCATCTTTGGTGTCTGTATTTTGTATTTTCTTCTCTCTTCACTCAGGTCTAAGTGCCCTTAGGTAATCCCAGGCTTATTCTTGAGAAATTTTCATCCACCCATAACTTCGTCAGCAGTTTCTTGCAGCCCATTTTTTCATATTTTTTACCATCCCTTACACTGTCTTCAGAAAAACCAGTCGATGTTGACTCTTCTTCAATTTTTGGACCTGCCCCTTGTTTTTTAGTGTTTTTTTTTCAGTTTCTTGAATTCCAAATAACTCTTCATCATCACTAGGTTGTGGTCACCGTAGATATCTGCACCCGGGTAGTTTTCGCAGTCCCTCACCTGGTTCCAGAATCTCTACTTCACTAAAATGTAGTTATTCGTATATCTTTTTCTGTTTCCTAACATTTTTCATGTATATATTCTTCGGTTGCGGTATGTAAACAATCTGTTCATAACCGCTAACTTGTGTTACCTGCAGATTTCTAAGTATTCCACCTCTCTGATTTCGATTTCCTAATCCAGTGTTCAGTTATTCTTACTTCTTAACATATGCCGATGATAGCGTTTGAATAACCAAAAGTAAGTAAGTTTTATTCTCCTTTTTTCTGGGTTATTACTTATATCAATAGAGACGTTTTCCACTTCTTCATCTCCGTACTCCGAAGTAGGCATGTAAACTTGCCCCACAACGGTAGCCTTGGTCGCGTTCCTCTCCTATACTATCCTTCCACTACACTGGAAGGTTTCCACACTCATGTCAGCACTCTTTCTGAGCATTATGCCCACCCCTGCATTGCCCTTTAAAGATCCGGCATGTATATGCAATTCTACAGCTTCCGTCTTCTTCTTCGTGCCACTTAATTTCGCCGACTCCTAATAGGTTGAGTTTCATCCTTCGGATTTCCTCCTTCAATATCTCTAATCTTTCGCTAGCCAGAAGGGTTCTCGCGTTCCATGTTCCTACCCTAAATTGGTTATCACGCTTGAATGAAGTACTCTCTCGGGTAATCGGGTAGCATATGGTTCCTTTAAATCTCAACCGCGAAGGTGTTTTCTCATTTAGTAATGGAAATAACATTTAGAGGAAGAACTGATTAAATAAATATGAATTTATACTTAAGTACGTGATGCTTCTTCTTCGTCATGTGAGAGTAAAATACAATTATTAGAATTGGATCAACACGACAGCATAAATATAATTTCATCATTGAGACGATATTTCAATTTTTTTACACTTTAAAAGTTCTTTTCATGATATGACAACAAAATCATCTTTTCACCACCAAAGGAATATGTCAATGATGTCAGAGCAGTGGAAATTCTACAGAAAGTTTACAAGAATGCCTTAAATATATCACATGCTGTTAATATAAAAAATATTAACATTCACACCTTGGAGTTAATATGAGCCTAATTTTCGGCATTGCGTTATTGATCTTTGCATTCAAGAATTGTACACAATCGGTGGTTGATGAGGGCCTTAAAGCGCAAGATTTTTTATACGTTCATAAAAATACTATTAACTGCTACATTGCTAATTCAATTCTTATTGTCACAAATCCTGTAGATATCTTCACATGGTCAAACTACATATTCGAATAGTTTTGGGGCCCCGAGAGGTTACATATTTGACCTTGCCTCCAAGTACCCCGTGGTGTAGGTACTCTTAATGAGACTTTAGGAGGGAGAAAAAGAAAAGGTAATTTTTATGATTTCCTGACTTGATTACTCCTCAGTACATGAAGACACGAGAGGTGGTGCTACTCTACCTCCTGAGAACGAGGAAGCGACGGGTGAGGAAAGAGGTAAGTGGAGACGAGTGTCGGTTTCCTTCTGTCTTAGAGGTAAATTCGATCGCTCAGTAAACTTTCCTAAAACTCGGATGATTTTTATTTCGCAGCTTCAAATTTTTTCCACGCAACTGTCTCATAGCAGGATTACATTTTCCGCATTTGGATTCTTCAAATTGGATTACAGGCTGTTCACTTCGGTATGTGCATGTATGTCAGTCATATTCGCTATCGCAATTGCAATGAAAAAGTAAAATAATGCATAGCAGTCACAGTGATATAAATTTTTCGCATCATCTGTTGTTGCCCTAGATATTTGACTGACTGTTTTTCCCATCATTTCCAGATAGTTTCGGCCATTTTGACGAATCTAGTGATTTTGATTCAGTTTCATTTGGCTAAAGCTTAACGAACTTAATTGTTACTTTCCATTCGAAGAAGAGGATCAAAATTTCAATTCAAAAATGTACGTAAATAATGCATAAGTAAGTATTCATAGTCAATATTTTCCGATATAGGTTGCAATAATATATATCTTTCTCCCAAATTAAATAACTGATTTTTTTGCAGAAATATTAGCAGTGACTTATGCCACCTCAGTGTATGAGTATTGCTAATTGTGAGGAGGTACAGGTTCACATAGTTTGGAGTATCCTCGATATATCTAAAAAGCTGTTCAAAAAGTGGTATGACTAGAGTAAGTTAATGTACGTTGAGATCAAAGATTAAAGTAACTTTTTGTACATTGACTTCAAGTCATTATTTCTCAATGAAATATATACCATTCTTAAGCCTGAGATCAACAAATCCTACTCGAGGAAGAAAAACAGTATATATTAATTTCTCAAAAAGATACTCTGTATTAAGGTCCCCAGTGCACTGACATCTGCATCTGAAGTCCATGGCTTAATTTTGGCGAGAGGCTGATCACTTCTAGACATCTTATTTGGTCACAAGGAGTGTTACGGACGAACTTCATGGTCTCCTGCAATGCTGCATCAACATAGAGGGAGAACTCTAATGAAACGCCGCCAGCTCCTTGTCCACGAGAAATTCTTTGGAAATATACAGCTGTTCCTGCACACTGGCCTTCTCAGAGATGATAAAAACTGTACAATCAGACACTGAATCCCAGATTAACTTATTTCTTCAATAAATACCAAGCGCCAACCGAAGAACTCGGTCCACTTGTAGATTCTTAACTAAATGCTTTATTAAAGTGTGGTGTACTAACTCAGAAAGTCGTAAAGAATCTCACAGATACTATAGCATCGTCACATAAAATACTTTTGTTATTTCGGTAACGCTACTTAAAGATCTTTTTCAAGATAGTATCAATATTATGTTAATTTCGCTCCACTGGATTAGAATCAGAATAAATGAGACATGCATCTGAAATTCCACCAAGAAAAGTTAAAACCCGAAACCTAAATTTCAATGCATGGTATTATGATTAACTAGGTGAAATTACACCGATGTGAATGGATGCCAATGGCAAAGAAATAAAAGGATTTGTTGTGAACTTATGGGTTACGCTGTGACCTTACAGAACAATACAACGTAATGAAAAATCAATGCCGTAGCAGGCATATTTTCATAGTTAGCGTTTGACTTCATCCAAACGGAGCAGTTAACCATGTGACCCAATCATGAGCACTAGACCGGAAATAAGACCAAGCATTATTTTTCAAGACGTAATTAATAAAAGCCCTACTTAGGATCGTCAGCCGGATGGACGGATTGAATTATAGTCTTTAGAAAAGTCTTGAGAAAAAAAAACACTATTGTGGAAAATTGTGGAATATTTCGGTGGTCACAGGCACATTTTTCAGCGAAGAGAGATGAACTACTGAGAAAGGGAAAGAAACGTTAGGACTGGAGAGAGGAAGGGGTGGAGTAGGGGAGAGAGTAGGAGGGCTAGTGCGTAACATTTAAGCCGGGAGATTGAAAAGCATTTGACAGTCTAACTCACGTGAGTTCCATGGTATGAGGTCTAAGAGATCAATCTTTGGGAGGAAGAGAGGAAGTAATAGGCAGCTTGAAGCAATTGTTGAAGGTAGAATCATGTAAACAATCGTGTCTTGGAGCAGGAAGAGAGGGTTCTGAAGAAGACGGGTTGCAGGAAGAACGGTGGTTGTTGATTCGGATATTGGTACAACGCCTTGGTGCATTGTCCAGTACAAAAAGCGGGATGGAAATTACATTTAAGGTGGTAAATAAGCATCAATGAATATCCATGTGGCCGCCTTTGTGCAAGAGGTAAACTCTTGTATCACTGTAAAAGGTGGTGGCTTTTGGGAAGCAGACTGTTTTCTTATGGAGGGTCTCTTCTCTGAAAAAAAGACAGCCCCTGTACATCAGCCCTAATGCGTATTTTGGAGCAATATAATGTGCAGTCTCATATTCGGGAAAAAACGGTACATTCTTTAATTTAGGGATGGGTCGGTTCCACTTTTTTCGGTTCCGGTTCGGTTCTTAACTTCGGTTCTCGGTTCCGATTCTCGGTTCCGGTTCTTAATTTACCACTTACTTTGCATTGCTCAATGGTAAGATAAGGTAATCAATAATCATTTACAGAGACTGAATTAGAATAATTCGCGACTTTGAAGCATCTAAGTACACTATTTCACCAGGTTTTAATGTGAAGCCCCCACTTTCGGAGTGTGAGTAGGTTTCAAACTGGTTTTCGCGCCAATTATTTCGGTACCGATTATTTTTGGCCTCGGTTCCGGTTCTAAGCTCAAGAACCGGTGGAACCGAGAAACCGAACCGACCTATCCCTACTTTAATTAATTAAAAGATTTAATACATAGAGGCGGAAAAGAGTGAAAGCTACCATTCAGATGGTGAACCCTGTGTATACAACACTGGCTAGTAAAAGTCAAACAAAATTAGGCCAAATGGAACAGGGAAAAACAAAATAACTCATCTCGATGGGGTCCGACATTTGAATTGTCACCCATAAACAGGTATGGGTGTAGAACTAAGGTGAGTACGAGTCGCCGTCCAGCGGTTAATTGCTTAATTAAACATATTTAAATGCTACAACGTCAATTACATATACTTTTTTGACTTATACATTTAAATTGTGAATTCCGACATATGTCGAGTCATTATCTTCTTCGAGACATCCCTTGATCATCGGGAATAATAATAGTTTCCGAAGAGATGTGAGCCAGTATCCCTTACGATAGAAGGTGCGAGAACAAATGGGTTTGATACTGATCCAACGATTGGTGGCGTTGTGGCGGAGAGATTAAAATAAATAGAAGACAAAGAGAAATTAAGAGTAAAAATTAAGGGAATAATAATGCTGAAATGTATTCTATATCAGGTTTGAAGAGAGTGCAAAACATAAAGGTGAGAAAAGTTAAGAAGTAGGGATGGGTCGGTTCGGTTCTTCGGTTCTCGGTTCCACCGGTTCTTGACCTGGAACCGGAACCGAAGCCAAAAATAATCGGTACCGAAATAATTGGCGCGAAAACCAGTTTGAAACCTACTCACACTCCGAAAGTGGAGGCTTCACATTAAAACCTGGTGAAATAGTGTACTTAGATGCTTCAAAGTCGCGAATTATTCTAATTCAGTCTCTGAAAATGATTATTGATTACCTTATCTTACCATTGAGCAATGCAAAGTAAGTGGTAAATTAAGAACCGGAACCGAGAATCGGAACCGAGAACCGAAGTTAAGAACCGAACCGGAACCGGAACCGAAAAAAAGTGGAACCGACCCATCCCTATTAAGAAGTCAAAGAGATGAATAAAGGATACATAGGTTCCTATTATAATGGAAATGGAGGGAGAAGAGCGATTTAATGTTGGAACAATATGTGTATTCTTTATAATTTTAACGTACACACTTTACAGATGCTTAAAGATTTAGCCACAACTTGATACACATTTATATACATGAATGAGCATTCCTTCCGTAGAGGTATGTAATGTTCCTACATTGAAAAGAAAACGACGTGCGCACGATAGTGACCCTTCCGCTGCTTTGGGTGTATGGCGGATAGTCAACATCTTGTTACATAGATGCACTTATAAATCAACGAGGAAGTAAGATGCTACACGGTGGTTAAGTCAGCACATACGGAAATATCGACAGTTCCGGGTTCCAGACCCGGTTTAAGCACGTGAATAGTTTACTTACAAGATTCTACGGACTTTCTTCTTCCACGGACACCTTTCCACTAAACCACTGACACTTGGCTAGCATATATGCTATATGAGTGAAGTGAAATGTGGAAAACTTCCGAGAAACACAAATGATACACATCAGGCATAGTTTCTTATTCAGAGCTATCTCAAATAGGGTTTCATAGATCCCCATCAATGTTTTGAGAAAGGTGAAACTGTAGAAGTATAACGAGGTTCGTCATGACCGCCGATATTATCTGCAAGGAAAAAGATATCGATTAATATCAAAGATGCCGGGGAATAACGAATAAAATAAGACAAGTTTCCAAAGAGATGATTGAGGGAGAAAAAACACATTTTTAAAATTCTGGCAGTCAGAGATTAGCAGAGTACTGATCAGTCGCAGCTGAATCACAAACTGTGAATAAGTTTATTTAAGCTCCAACCCCCTTGCTTCATTAATGTCAGAGACATCATGGATAGGTAAGATAATAGTTTCAGAATTTTAATAAATCATCCATCACTGAGGAGTAACATAATAAGCAAAAATATGACACTTATGGCTTTGATTGTAAAATAATCCACTTTTATGCAAGCTTCAAAAATAAAGCGTGATTTTTTTGTGGAAACTAAAAGCGCCTATTGAACCAAGCGAGGAAATCAAGCCCCTTTGCTTTTTAATATTGTTCCTTTGACAAAACACTTTTTCACGAATACACACGTCGAGAAAACCCACAGTTTCATTGCCTTTTATGGGAACTCACCGAGAGTAATAGTCTGAAGTCTACCGGAAAGAAGCTGCACGCAGAGAATTCAAGGTGCATATGTCTCAACTGGTCCGAAAATATAGAGAGCTGCAAGGAAAATATATGAATTTTTAATGTTCATCACAAGTCAACCTTGGGGTCTGGAATGCAACAAAAGACCTAAAGCTATCAAGTTTCCTTACCCATCTTCTCACACCGTTATTCTCGGACAGGTAGTAAAACTCCGTCACCAAGCTGCGAGTGAAGTTCGCCTATATAAAAAGAATATATTTTGATTAATGCTTTCCATACGTGCTTGCGGATCATCATAAGCTTGCCTTGCCATCTAATCAGATGATCCACTTCAACCAATTGCCCATGCACCAGTTGAGCATTACCTCTAAGGATCCCTGAGAAAATCCCGGGTGATTATATATTATGAAACGTTTGACCAAATTATGGCATAAGTGAAATATGTACTTATCTCGGGACCAAACCGAAGAATAAATACATTCAGGATTAAATTTTTTTCTAAACATGAAATCAATACTAAATACAACTAATATGTATCTAAGCTTTAACTCTCAAGCATGTCGGAGCTGTCTCATAAAAGAACGGATTTTCAGTTCCACAAGTTAAACTGCACGGGTAAATTTAGTTAATTATTGACCCTTGCTCAATACACAATATCTTATTCGAAAAATATTTAATTCAAAAGTCCTTACACACGTACACCATTCCGTTTCGCGATAGGCTCACAATGATCAAGAAGTCTGTAGTTTAGAGAGGGGCACAACTAACGATAATTCAGATATCTATGCAATTAGCCATAACCAAATAATTACCGAACTCAGAAGCCACAGCTGAAAACAGTCTTATCCGATAGCTTAAGTTGAATAATGAACAGCATTGCTTCAGATTCCCCATGGTATATTCCAATAGCAATAAACGATACCTTGGCCGATCGATTCAGAATTGGATAAGCATATTGCCATGGTTAGCTTTTGGCTTTTTGGAGTTATTCTGCGATGATAAATCAGAGAATGTCTTCTAACGAAAGCAGGCCAGGGAGAGGACAATAGAGTTTGCTCCTCCCTCGTTAATCTCTCGGTGAAACCACAGATCATGGACCTTGCCACAGATTCATCGACGTGCGCTGACAAAGAAGCAACGAAGTGCGTGCCAACGAAGGGAGGACACGCTTGACAAATACAGAACGAAATGATCGATAGAGAAAGATATTGATGCGCGACAAAGACGGAACAAAAAGAACAACCGCGCCCCATTTACTTTGCTATTCTAACCACTCACATACTTCGGCTCTCGATTTCAGATGTTGTTGATCCGTTCGTTGCACAAGTGGGATACGAACGGATCGGCAAGTACGTTTATGACCTGCCTGACTAACATCCACAATGCCACACTAAGTAATGCGCACATATGAAAAGAATGGGGTCAATTCCATTGATGGACGACGCGATGTAGAGTATTTTTATGCCTACAATCTGCACCCTGGGCCTTCATAACTTCTCGACCCGTTCCTGGGAGTTAGTCGCGGGTGGCGAACGAAAGTTTGAGTCATTCGCGCCATCATGAATTGGTGGAATGTTGCTTATTGATGATTGCTTTTTAAGGGACGGAGGGAGGTGAGAGAGAAACACGGAAATCCGTTTTACCCTACTCTCTACGGAAAGCGCTGAGGTCGTACCCGTTCGTTTTGGACGAAAGTCCTCTCGCCAAGATTCGCACCTTACTCCAAACAGGATCTATTCTATCGACATGGGTCACGCACATAGTTGGGAAAGTTACCAAAAAATTTACTGATTAAAGTCAAAGTTAATCGCTGTAAAACGTACCTAGTTAAAGTTAAAATTTACTTTTCTGATAAAGTAACTGATTAAAGTTAAATTTCAAAAAGTAACTTTTACGTTAAAAGTCTTTTTCAGTTACTTTGGCGAATTGGATGCTGCGGTAATAGAGGCATTGATGGTTTTTTGCTTTGACAAACAATGCGAACACTGAAAATGGTCACTGTGGTTTCTTCTACCCTTGCATTCTAAGATACCGTTTTATTTTCCCATTTGTCTGTTGGGCAAGCTTTGCACCCACATTCGGACAGGTTGACATTCACCAAAAATTAACGAAAAAAATAACTGAAGTCAGTTTTGTAACTGTTAATGCATAATTTTAACGATTAAAAGTTAAAAGTTAACTCTTCTTAAAAGTTACGATTAAATTACATAGTTAACCATATTTTTAACGATTAATTTTAATCATTAATCCCAACTATGGTCACGCACAATAATATGAACACAATGAACTTACTATTTCACTCGATTAATTACAAGCATCAAATAATGTAATCGACTATCAAATTATGTAATCGGGCGTTCATTACACAATATGTCGACCAATACGTCCCATCTAACGCAAAACGTACTGGACTTATCTCTTCAAAGGGAGCCTAATTTAATCCTCAGCCTAATCCAAAGATAAGCACGGCATCCATGCCCAAGGCGAGATCCGACCCCACTACCTTTGGATTGCCATGCCGCCGTTGAGCTAAAGACCTTTGCTCCATCATGAATTGGTCATTTGCACCTACATGAATTGAATCGAGTCATTACGATCTGGTGTCTGGTTTGATAATGCGCTGGCCTGGTAACCGAAAGGTCGCAGGATCGTATCTCATAGATGGATATTTTGTTTGTCTTATGGTTAAGGTCTAAGGTCATTGGCGTTATAAAACCTTAGCCGTTGGAGCACCTTAAACCCAAGACTACTACTGTTACCAACCTGATTACCGATGCCGGCACAATAGGGGAGTTTACTCGGAACCGAAATCGGAATTTTGTTCACGAAATCGTTAGATGGGAACGAAAAATGAATTTTAGTGAAAAAATTAATCTTCTAACCAGAGTCATTCACTCATAAAACAAAAATTAAAATAAGCAAATGGTGACGTCCACCAAACCAGCTGCTTTGAGACTTACTACGTCATTCACCTCCCGTTCTTGACTGCTTTTAGGGGAAGGGAAGGGAGTGAAGGGGGGTTCTCGGAAGGTCTACTCGCACATATCCTGTCACAACCATTTCTTCCGAAAAAGCTCCTTTGATAATATTGATGCCATTTTCCTCCCGTCCTTGACTTCTTTTAGGGGAAGGTAAGGAAGTGGAGGGGGATTCTCGGAAGGTCTGCTCGCACAGATACTGTCGCGACCGCTCCTATTGGCAAAGTCAACTGTGTGTCCCCCATCGCGATAAGGCGAAGTGGCTTCGCGGGCTCAGTTGTGATTGGACGAAGTGGATGACGTACTAAGTGGCATGCACGTCCACTTTTCCGAAAGGGTTAAAAACATCAGTTTTTCGCCGCTTATAACTCAAGAACTAGTTGACGGATCAAAAAACGGAAAAATACATGTCTTTTATTTCACAAACTCCATCAGATTCTGTACAAAAATAATATGGTAAATGACCCCATTCAATTGCCTCTCATTCAACAACATCCGAAACAGACGCCCAAGAATATGAAAACAAGATCTCCAGGAAACATCACCTCGTAGCTGGTGGTTTCGCACGTTGCCAAGACAGCGACGAACACGGCGACGTAGGGGAAGGTCCAGCAGATGCCGGTGAGGGCGCGGAGCCACAGGTCGGCCCCTCGGTGGATCCCCACGACGACGTTGAACAGCTGGAAGGCGAGCTCCACGAGGGTCATGGCCGAGTGCACGACGAGGGAAGGACCGTAGATGCGGCTCAGTTCGGAGGCCACGCCGTGGATGCTGAAGTGCATCGCGGCCAGCATCCGGATGCGGTCCGCCAAGGGCATATCCCGGTGCCGGGTGTCTGCAAGGCGGGCGCCACTCATGGCAGAGGGCCAGTCTAAGAGGACGCCTTCCACTCCCGGGTCCTCCACCATCATGAGAGCTGGGCGCAGCAAAGCAGAGAGACAAGAGGCAACGGTGGGTTTCAGTCGGTTTGGCAGAACCTGGGCCCAACACCTTGTTGAGTTTGGCGAACCGGTTGTGTTATATCCTATGAAGGGTCAGCATAAAGCCCAGGGGCCTAATTCTCGTTCTCTCGTATCGCGGGACACTGAACGCGAACGCAAGTTTTAACGCAAATTGCGTTACGCGGGAATCTCTTTGCGTTCGCGTTCGTGATAGCGTTCGCGTTCGTGATAGCGTTCGCGTTCACAAGATAGGTTGTCCAATCACAGTGGCGCTCGGTATTCTCTTTCTATTTATCACCAAAGTTAACGCAAGTTGCGATGAAGAAGTTATCACGGCTTTCGAGGCAGTGATAAGTCGATGGAATGTTATTATTGAGAAAATAAGAGCCTTAAAACAACTTATTTAGTTAATATTTTTACTATATATAAATGTGGCAACAGTGTATCATGTAGTTTCCTCAAGTTTCAACGAGAAATGCATGTTTGTTTTGTGATGCGAGGTGTATTTTCAGTGAAAGTTTTGTAGTTATATCTATGTTATTCTTGAGATACCAACGAACATTATTATGGAAGAATAATGCAATGATATTGACGCAAGTAAACATCATGTTAGGCTTTCATTAACTTCAGTTCGTTTATTCATGAAATTCCATCGTACGTGAGCAAGGCCTTTGGTGGTTGTTGGCGTGGAATTATGGTTGAAGAGTTTATCGAAGTAATTTCGACGACAAGGTTACTCATATTCATATAGTCTCATATACGCCACTCATTGGATATGCTTGACATGTTATGAAATAGTATTGCAAATGCTTTGATGAAGTGAACTTCTCGTGATGTGTTGTTTAGCATCTGAAATTATTATGTGGATAAATGTGTTGGAAAACGAGCTACATACACTCTTTAATATGCTGCTAAGTGTGTTTTTGTAATGATTCGGCTGTATAGTGAAATACCGAGTGATCTCCGAGTAAACAGCTGTTCAGTGAAACCTTACATGGTGCTTTCAAGTAAGTTTCGATAAAATACAGGGTCCTTAATGCATATCTTTGTGAATGTTAGTGTTGTGGATGTAGGAAGTGATAATGTGAGTTTGAATAGACACAGTGCGACTAAGTCCAATAGGCATAATTTTTCAATCCTGAATTCAGGAATTCAAGAAGGAAATTTAATTGTTTTGTTTTAATGGCACTTTTATATTTTTAATAAAGGTCATTCTGAACTAAATATGCTCTAGCCATCTTCCTTATTTCATCTCGTATTTGAAATATACCCATATCTAACTTATTTAATTAGCGTCAACGTATGTCTCTTTTTGCCAAGGATTCAAACAATTTTAATTGATGGAATAGAAATCCGATTCTTTGATATGACAATATCATACTAAGCCATTGTCTAAAATTTGATATTAAACCTGCTGGTACTATTTTTTCCTCAATTCGCACATGAAGTACATATTGTAATTGGCTCTATTTGTTTTGGATAGTGCCCTTCGCATAGATACTCGGATTGCCAACATAGGTTGCTTTTGTGAAAGGATTTTATATATTCTAGCATGCCTATTCACTTGAGCTAACTTATCTGGTAAGTTGTTATGCATAGGGGAAGCTGGGGTAAATAGAACATGGGATTTTGGAGCAGAATACAATAAATTATTTATTTCTAAACAATATGACCCAAATATCATTATGAAACTTTTGACAATTGTACCTTTATAAACTATATTTTGCAAGTATTTTTCCCTCAATAGTGCAGAGACCTTAACCTTCGATTTTAAAGCTAATATTAGAAAGAAGTGTGCAAAAATAATTTGTCAGCTATCAGGCAAAACAATTATTGTGGTGTGAGGTATTGCATTCCAAGTCATAGAGTTGGCAGTTATTTTACATTTATATTTGACCAAACCTAATCCTTAGGCCATGTTCTAATTTCCTCAAAAATGAATCACTGGGATATAAATGAGAATAATCTAGATCCAAAAGATGTCAAGATAGTTGCTGAGAAAGGGATAAGGTGAGTTCCCAATGTTGCAGGGTCTGGAAAGGATTAATTAACTGCATTAGCATTTCGATGTGCAAGTGGGCATATTCTTCCACCATTCATTGCTTTTACAGGGAAAACTTTGATGCAGAGAGTGTTCACTCCACATGAAGTCTTGTATCCTGACACATATTACATTGTTAGTGAAAATGGTTGGATTTACTCTGCTATTTTTGAATATTAGTTTTATACTGTATTCTTAAGACATGTTCCCTTAAAAGAAGTTCACTGTGGACAAAAAAACATTGTTTTGTATTTTGCTGACTACAAGTCCCATGTTATAGCATACCTATGTCATTATAATGATGAACTTTTTAAATTATGTGGTCCACCTGCTTTAAACCACAATATCTGACATCTGGGTATTTAGCATGTTGGCTATATCATGTGGAAAAGGTAAATTTCCTGAAGAAGATCTTGATCCTCAAGTACTTCTATATAATAGGTGGAAAAATGCTGAAAATGATACTTTCATAAAAGATTCTGGGAATTTGTAACCTAGTAAAACTGAAGCACCTGATTTCAAACTTCATTAATTACTGAAACTGCACTAGAGATACTGAATACAGACTCTCCTATAAAATCTAATAATCTTATTCCCTCATTTTCATCCTTATTATCAGTAACATCCTTACCAATTCATGCAAGCACTTCCAAGTGCTTGTATGAACAGATCTGTACAATCCAGTGAGCAAATTATAAGTTTACAAATATATATTAAGTTAAAGTTGTTCATTACCCTGGCTAAATAAAACTCTTTTATCTTGCTCCAATTACCATGTCCTCCCCTATTTTAAAAAGTGAAAAATTTATTGGTGTCATGATTCAACATAAGCTAAGAAATTTATAATATTCGTTGTGTCGACTGCTTATTGAATGCTTACTTTCACTAGAAAGGGAATATGCCTTGATGGTACTCCTAGCTGCTACTGCAGATGAGGGTATAAGAGAGCAGAGTAGAGATTTGGCTGATGGAATGAAATTATTAAGAGATGGGTACATCTGATCCATTTTTAATCCCTTAATGGCAAGACCCTTCAGGGTGTCAAAGGAAAATGTTGCTGACTTATGTGATTCCCACAAGGACATTTACAGTGACAACTTTCACTAGGCTCTCTGTTGAATCCCAGGTTTTAAATTTGTCATTTCATCTGGTCATATTGAATTCATGTAATGAACCATCAGTGAATTACGTTGATGCAATTTTCTTTTTACTCCATCTGTTCTCTGATGGAACTATGGGGAAATTTGTATCTTGGTACCTTTCTTTCATGTTCAACAAATTTTTCTTGTTGTAATGGTAAACTTCTTGGCTTTGCAGTGTTCTTTAGTCATCAGCACATTATTTGTTAAAATTAATTCAATTATAATTTACCTATGGCTAAAGATTTTATATACCATGAGCCATATAAGATTAATTATCTACAGGATTATCATAAACATTATTGTTAAGTATGAATGAGCCATATGTGAAATATATTTACAGCAATACTATTAATGGGAAATATGAAAACATCTTTAATCATCATAATTTTGAATGAAATCACATTCTCATATAATTGATCTTACAAAAATGTTGTCCAGTTAAATGCTGTGAACTCTGTATTGCATTATATTACGCTATAAAATATAGTAAGCAATCTACATGTACAAAATATACTAAACATGATTCCGGGAATAATTCTCCATTCTATTCATCAGAGCATCATGATGCTAAAAAAAATTATGTCAGCTATATTGTGAATACTTATGAAAATTTGTTAACAGACATAATTGTATGCGCAATGGTATTTAAAATCATTTAAAAAATTTAATTAAGTATACGAATGGGAAATGAAGAAGGTGCTGTGGTTAGTTTTAATACTTAAGAGAACCTTAATATAGGCATTAAACCTATTAGGCTAGGACATGAATTAAAATTACTTTGCAACTATTCCACATAAATTTATTTCGAACGAGTCAACATGTTTCACTGCACTGCAGCATCATCAGGACTATTAGGCTACCTATTCATAAAGTAACAAATTATATCACAGTACGAAAACGTATGCATATTTATTTGATATTCGATTCCTTGCATACTGCGTGAAAATCTTTACAGTTATCAACTCACTCGCACAACTGCTTTTAAATTAGAGACGAACCGGCTTATCTTGTACTTCCATCCGTCATATATTTTGACCCTGATATTTTAGTTACCTATCTGACCCTTGTTCGAGTATGAAATAAAAGACATTACATCAGTTTTCAGCATTAACTTACCGAGTGTTACCTATCCCGTGAGCACTATATTTACTAATATCGTATTGTATACACGAATGAGTGAACCGTGATCTATATGAACGCGATCTATATGAATCAGTAAATAATCGAATACGATAGTGTTTCAATTATATTAATGATAAAAGCATTACAAGAAAACTTTTAACCATTTGAGAATGTTTGTTTACTCTTGCCTTCGTATGCAAACAGCTGCCACTCGAAAGTCTACTCCTCTCGTATTGGCTGAAATCGATGACGTAGCGCTGCTGACGTCACTTCAATGGTTACTGGGCCGACAATCCCCGAGCCTTATCACGAACGCGAACGCAAAGAACGAGCATATGAGGCGAACGCAATTTGCGTTACGGGGAACGCGTGATTCGTTGTCCCGCGACAACAACGAGAATTAGGCCCCAGGTCACGCGGTGAGTTTTTCCGAGAGTGTGAGCTAACTTAATTCGCGTTCTCTCCTATCGCGCGATACTGAGCGCGAACGCCAGTTCTAACGCAGTTTGCGTTACGCGGCATTCTCTTCGTGTTAGCGTTCGTGATAGCGTCACCGATCAAAAGTTAGGTTAAGGCTTGTCCAATCACAGTGACGCTCGGTATTCTCCTACGACTCATCACGAAAGTGAACGCACGTTGCGATGAAGAAGTATTCAGGGCTTGCGACGCAGTGGTATGTCGATGGAATTTTATTATTTATACAATAAGAAGCTTAAAATAACTTATTTAGTTACTATTTTTATTACACGGAAATATGGCAACAGTGTATCACTTAGTTTCCTCAAGTTCCAACGAGAAATGCATGTTTGTTTGAGCTGCGAAGGGTATTGCCAGTGAAGGTTTTGCAGTTATCTCCGCATATTTATTCTTGATATACCGACGAACATTATTAGGGGAGAATATTGCCATGATGTCGAGGTAAGTAATCATCATGTTTCATTAACTTCAGTTCGTTTATTCATGAGATGTTTTCGTGCATGCTACTCAGTAGACGATAAAGTTGTCCGCTAAGATGGCTTTGCTGATGGGTGTCGGTTCACACGTAGCGCGCTATCATGCTGTTAATCCTTGCTTCAGTCTCCCATTCCGAAACTTTTCAGTTTTTTATCACACCTAGTGGGTCCTAGCAGATGGCCCCACTAGTCTTTAACGCCATTCGGGTGAAAACGGAAGTTGCAGCGCTAGCATTGGTATATTTTAGCTTGTTCGTGCCGCCATGGTTTGCACCTATATTTTTCACAGTTACTTCGCTGTTTTCTATCTATAATTAAGTAAATCATACCAGGTCTCAGGCGAGAGAAGACTCACAACCGAATTGATACACGAATTTGTCTATCATGATACTTCAATCCGCGATCTGCATATAAGCTAGTTTCCTCTCTGCATGTCTCAATAAGTATCTTCTATTGATATCAAGTACATAGATTCCCACTCATTGTAATGGAAAATGTTGCTTAGAAAATGTATACATATAAAAGCAGAACCGGGAAACAGAACCATGGCAGATTGGCTCCTCCCTGACATACGTAACCTTTACTTTGAACACGTGACGTGAAGATGAAAAATGATTGGCCGGCACCGACAGCCATCAACAGAACACGCAAGAAAAATAGCACCGGACCTAACGTCGATTTCAAGCAATCTATCCATCAGGACAGCCGGCAGCAGTCGGAATTCACAGCAATCGAGCACGCACGGCACCCATCAGGACTCCACGCAACTTATCCATCTCGAAAAAACGAACCGTGTAAGCCATGCTTAACTCATGGCGTCGTAGCGGGAGATATGGCGTCTGCACAACCACGTTTATTTAAGAAAACAAATAAATGCCTATATTCATAACAACTGAGTAATGGAATGCATCACAAGTCGTTAAAATGGCACTTTAGTGTTTCCATTAACATTTTGGGTCCGCCCATTCGGTAGAGCCCTGTTGAGTTCGGCGAACCGATTCTTAAAATGCACTTTTTTGATATTTTCATCAGAATTTTTTTAATTCACTTTCTGATATCATTATTAGCATTGTGAGCCTCTTTCACTGTAGTTATTTGAGTATCAAATTCATCAAATAGCCAACTACCTTTCAGTATATAGGTTTTTCTTACAATACATGGAAAACCGTCATTAGTGCAGAGAACCAGTTCCTAGTTAAATTATTTGAATCTCACCGCCAAATACAGGGATGGCACTGGCCTGTGCGCAGTGATGAACCACGAGACCGAATACGGATATACCTACAGCAACGTTGATTCACATCCTTATTAAATTGATATTATGGCTAAAAAAAACTCAGTGTACAAACCAGGAAGTCGAAACGGTTGGTGATAGCAGGGATCACCAAGTAGTACTGGCCCCCCATCCATAGGGTCTGGATTGGAATACCGATGAAGGTAGTTACTTTCATAGTTAAAATCGGCCCTTACTTGAGTGTTTTGAGGAGAGAACTTCGAGATCACTAATCAGTCCGTCGGATGGGACAGTGCCTCCCTTGGCGCCTTTCGTTAAGAGCAGTTAAGTTAACGTCAACGCCGGCTTTCTCTCCCCACTTCCTCCTTACAATTCGATTTTCATCCTTGTGCGTTTCTCCCGGTCTGAGGCGCCTATAAGTTTGGGAATACTTAGGGCCATTGGTGAGTACTAAATCCTTAAAACAAGTGGAATACAATCATAAAAGTAGGAGTGCCTTTCTTGAGTTGCCCTTGATTTCTCACAAAGATCTGGCCACCAGTTAATCGCACACCATAGTTTAAACATGATTGCATATATCTAAAGAAACATCTCCCACATTCGAATCCGGAACTTACAGCTAGTAAGTAAAGCCTCTACCCACTGAACTACGATGCCGTCATTTCAACAGACATCGCGCAAATTAGACTTAATTCACTAAAAAATGATTCCCTTCATAGTATTCCTTGAAAAACATGCGGTGATGCTCCTATTTTATTTTCTCGTAAGTATTAATCCTCATTTTCCACCGGTTATGGTGTATTTTGATTGAATATCCATAATCTGATTAGGATTTTTAAGCAACCCTTTCCCAATCCATTTATCCGTATAAATCGTTTTATTTCAATACTCTAAACGTCCCATTAAAAATATTCTTCCTTTGCCCTCGCTTGCCCAATATAATTATGCCTAATGAAAGCATTTACGCAGCGTCTAAAGAAGAGAGGAGATGCCTCTTTATCAAGCACAGCCCAACACTATCTACTTTTATAATCCATGCGAGCTATGTCTCTGAATTCAGATCCGATACGAACTGTTTCCTGTTTGTGTTATCGCAAGGAAAATGAGATGGTAAGAAAAGGGCTGCAAAAGGAAGCGCAATTCTTTACTCTTTTGTTCTCCTCACAATTCTTCCGTAGTGATCGTCATAGTTTCATATTTCTTTAGCTTCATAGGCGAATTACTATTCTTAATTTTATAAACACTCCGACGGGTCAGATAATGACACACCGTCTAACCTTGGCGCTTAATCCTTATTCAAACACGACAACCAAGGGGTTCAAAACAAACAACCTTCGTGTTACTAGGTCAGCACATCACCTCGCTGACTCCGGCAATTTCACATCCGCACAGCAGAAAACATTAAGGCGTTACATTTATTGAATAAACCTCTCTCTAGCCCACAGAGGCGTCGGGAGGATACGAGCCATCTGAACCCACCTAATGAGCGGTTGATCATCACAAGTTTCCGACGCAGCACCAGAAGCAAATTAATGAACTGGACGTCCAAGAGAATGGTGACGAAGAAGGCGTAGAGCGGAAGATAGAGGTCAAAGACAGCCCGGTCCCAGTCGTACCCGTACATCTCGAAGTGCGAGTACATTGCACCAGACAACACTCCCACCACGAGAACCACCTGGAATTAAAAGACGCCTGGATACATCACCTTTATTAAAAAATTACCATACCTCACATACAATTCGTTTAGCATGTCGAATTGGCACGGAATATGCCGTAGCTGTCCTGAAATCGTACTGAGTGGCCTCTCCATATTTCAAGAAGGGAATATTTTATGCAACAGCTTTACAACAAATATCCAATCTTGATACGCATATGCAGTGTATCCTAGATGAAATATGATCCAAACAATTTGAACCCTGGTTCTTTTTTTATTAAATATATATAAATTCTGCAAGGAAATTAGAATAAGGAGAAGTGACACCTCCTTGAAAGCTAAGAGCAACACATCTCTTATCTGACGTTCGTTAAGGGTGTAGTTCAACCAATAATAGGCCCTGAGGAACGTCAAATCTTTCTTGCTTTAAGCACAAGGTTGGATTTAACAGGAGAACAGATCTCAAGCATAACTAACTGACGTTTACTACTCGTCTTCTGGGATACAGGTGGGAGTTCCCTGAGACATGGTTGCGATGAAAGATCTAGTAACCCAAAAGTAACTCAAATTCGTAGCAAAGAAATATATTTAAAGAATGCCTAATTTGCAAGTGCAGTTTACGTTTAATATAAGTAGAATTCTGTTATTAATAACCATTTACATCCATGCACCGAGGCAAAATGCGACCCATCTACTGTAGCTGGAATGCTAGTCGGGTAATAGCCAGTGTATTTGAGGCATCTTATGGCTCTGAACCAAGAACCTGCAATTAATCGTACAGCGCTTTAATACCGGTCTCTCACTCCCTGCCCAATTAAACATTACCAGTAAATCTACATAGATCACTGTACGCCACCGCCTGTGTGTGCATAAGCTTGTTCACTGAAAAATAATATTTGAACCTCTCCATCTGTACAATCTCTCTCTATAATTTTATATTTATAATCCATCCAACCGTTGTATGTGACATTTTTGGGCAAGTTTTTCATCATTTAGCTAGCATAATCCACGTAGAATTTTCGCACTAACTTTAAGTCTGTCTTTAAATCTGTAATGAGGATTTCCAACCTAAACTCTTCCCACATCGTGGAAAACTGCCAAAGTTATCATAGCAGCATTATACAAACCTAGCAATTCATCGTGAAAATGTAATAATACCAAAATTGTCAAGCTGTAACTTGAAATTGAAAGTTCATAATTCAGAGGTGATATACCTACTTCCAGAAGGGTTGCCACCAAGAGTTAGTGATTTTTCACATTTCTTAGCTTAAAATGGTAATATAAAGAATTTCGTTATCCTTAATTCACTCTTTCCAATAGAAATGTCACATAATGAAGTGATTACAGGCCAATATTACCACTTTTATATAGTTTTCTGGGGTAGTAGCCATAGCAGAGATTCATCTCCAACATTCTTCTCCCGGAATCTTACAAAATTTTCACCAGATAAATTGGTAATCTCCCGGAATGGACAGATTATGAGGTCGGTTACCCTCAGTTTACCAGTCCGGCGGCGCCAACTGACCTGGATGAGAAGGGAATACCAGGGCGTCTTGAAGACACCGTCGTTCCTCCACGGCTGGGGCATGGAGTGGATGCGGTCCATCTCCAACAGGACGTCCCTCAGCCTCCCACGACGAGACACGTACGTCGCCATGACAACGACAGCGAGGAAACAAGGCGCGAAGGTCCAGAGCAGCGAGATGAGAACGTTCATCCTCTCGGTGGAGTTGGACGCGGTGGACATTCGCCGGACGCAGAAGAAGGGGAAGGCGATGGCCAGCGGGCCGGAGAACAACAGCACCATGGCGACGCTGTAGACCAGGTTGGCGGGCCCCATCGGGCCCAGGAGGGCTCGCTTTGACCAGAATCGTATGGGAGCCAGGCCCGCAACCCTGCTGACAGCGAAGATCGGACGGAGCTCCTCAAGCGGGCCTCCTCGGTCCATATTTTTGGCAAGATGAGACCACTGCTCCTACACCGCCGACGCAATGCTCCGATCACACGGCATTCCTTCCTTGCGCTTGCAAAAGCCCTATCCTATTCTTGTGACCCTAGATTTTTCTGCCTTTTTTCCCCCATTCGGCTTGCTCACAACCTTGCTCGACACTAAAATGGTTGAGCTCTGTTAAATGGCGTTGCTTCGTTTCCTTATCGGTTAGACGTCGGAGCAAGCCCTAGTCATCGTTAAGTGTACAGAGCGAATTCTCGACATTGGAATGATATTTACCAATACCAGTAGAGTTAACATGTTGATCGAACTTATAGAGCAGGGGACGGCAACCTTCACACACCTGTGGGCCACATAGGTAATGAACTTGACATGACTACGTGGGCCGCAAATACTTGTATTTCCACTAGATATTTTTCATAAACCACTTAATATACTATATTTAGGCAATGCATTATTAATATTTACAACTGTTTTTTGATATTGTTGAATTAATGGATATTATTACCTAGGGGCAGAATGAAATTGTTTCGACCTCTGTTCTAAAGGCTACTTCGTGACTCTCAACGCAATGCTGCAGTGAAAAAGCAGTTCCGAGACGCTCTGTTGAACTTTCTAGTAGAACTTAACGATTGAGCATCGTATAGCACGGCAGGAATGGCAGTAAGAATCCGATACATCGATAAATTTGAGGTTCAACTGCCAACAGATCCTTACTCTCCAAAATAAAAATACAAGGAATTTGATATTAATGACTGAAGACCGCAAAGTATAAAATTGTCATATCACCCGGGAGCTATAAGATATCGTCCTCTGATGCGACATACTGATTTGACATAATTTAATGAGGAACGCTTCACATCAGCTACGGAAATTTTTAACTGCGGGATCCACCTTCTAACCACATACTTAGAATGTGCTTTTAAAAGTTTGCAAGGAAATGGTTTCCTCCCCAACATGGAGATGTCTCATCAAAATTATTTACAAAGCAACCGAACTAGTTGATATTTGGAATCCGCCACAAAAAAAGAATTGGACACGTCTAAGTCTTACTAATTTAACAGCCACAATACAGCGGGAAAATGTAGACTCTTGCCATGACCGATGACAGTCGCATATTCTGTGAGACACCGAGCACTAGGTGTTGAAATCTACCAGTTGCTGCTTCCCACATTAACTACCAATCCAAGAAGGAAAGGACCTAGTGTGGCAGCCAGAACTTGGCCCAAGGAAGAATATTGACTTTGTAGGAACACACCGGGAAGCGTTTAATTAATAATCAACTTGTATCGGTAGAGAATAACGTTCTATCCAGGTGCAGAATGCACTGTTTGCGCGAATATAAACTCAATTATTGGTTTACCACTACCTGACATTAGGGATAAGTACGATAATATTAACTTAACTATAATCAATTCAAATACAGAATTTTCACTTATGGTAATACTTAGCACACTGCTTATAGGTAAACTATACCACTGAACGAAGTTACACTGTTCAACTCTCTAGTTGAACAATTAACTAGCTCTTACAAAACGCCAATGTATACAGGATCACCAGACATTGCACGCGGTTTGCTTTCATCGGAGGCTAACGTATTGAGCCTGCCTATATCTAATTCTCAATCCACTACTCATGGAGATGTTTATATTTCTTCGATCTCCTAAATACCTATCGGTTGTTATTCTTCGTCAGGATGGAACTCATAATCGTGCGAGCCATCGAAGAATTAAAAGAATAAACCCACTCTCTCATTTGAGATGGATCGCTTTCTCACACAGCATGATTGTATTTTCGTCACTTTTATCCGCTAACACTCATTTCACTCCTATCACGCTTCACTTTTTCAACACAGTACAAAATTATTCCTAAAAGACTTCTATTCGTTTCTTCAACACGCTCTTCAAAACTATGCCTTCCTTCGCGGCCGACGTTCAACTCGAAATACTGGTATAATTTCTTCTCAGGAAGCAAACTGGATGAATCTGATCATACTTGACAATTGCCTGAAAAAACTCACGACCAAACATCTGTATTGAAAAAAACAGTTTCTTACAGACAACGAATATTGACTTGAATGCAGATGGTTATTTTGTACGGAATATGAATGTTTTGATACTTGGAAATAAATGAAGTAATAACAAGTTCTTTCTCAGCCAGAATAGTCTCGCATGGAAGCAATAATATCCAACTGTGAATTTAAATTGGTAAATCAAAATCCAGCTATGGAATATAAATAATTTGTGTTAATTTCACGCTTAATAAAATATAATCATGACGGATTTTTCGGCCTAACATAGGATAGTCAGATAAGGCCATAAAAAATATTATAAGCGACCATATGTACAGCCTCAAAATCAAAAAGGGTAGTCAAAGTCGTAGGGTAACACAGGAAAAAACTACACAGTCACTGAGGAAGCTAGCTAGAAATACGCGTTACTATGCCCCGAAACCCTCTGATAAATAGGAACACTCTTTCTTCCGGGTGGAATGAGAGAAAGCTTTCTCTATTGCGATTCGTCCGGATAAACATTCTGGAGGCTATATTTTCGATTTCCAATACCAAAATCTCTTTCGTTGACACTTAAACCTGAGACCATCTGTCACAGAAGGGTGATTCTTGGTCATCGAAAAAGTAACTTTGTTCAAGCAGAAAATTCACCGCTGGCCAAACAATGACATAAAAACGTAAAACATTCTGAAGACGAAGTTTTCCGCTTCGCAAAGTTGAACTTCAACTGCGACACTGATGTCATAGAGTGCTTCGCAAGGCCACAGGAAAAAGTTTCTCTCCTCATTACCGTGCCAAGTGTGACATATATTCCTACGCCTTGCGCATGCTAATCATACATTTAGGGACTCTAGAACTTTGGGAAACTTTGGAGTTTCTCCGGAAAGACAATCAAACCGGCAAAAGCGGTCGATAAAAAGGTTGAGACATTTCAATACTGACTAGTAAACATGAAGGGACTCAAATTCTGGCTATATTACTTATTTTTCCAATATTTTTCAAAGTTTTCCCAAGAAATAGCATATCGACTATCAATCTTCGCGAAGATTTTGTTTTCTTTATCGCACATCTTATTCTTTCCTTGGTATTTTTCCGAGCTTCCACTTTTATTGAACAGTAATTTGGTAATGATAGCCTACTAGTTAATTCCGCAGTAATATGAGAGTGACCAGTCAAGAACTTCTACTAGATCTTCTCCAATATTCTGAGGGTGTCATTGTTGGATCATTCTGTACTAAATCAACAAATGGGCGTTACTTCACTATCTCAGATTTCAATGAAAATCGGTGTATAGATAGTACTACCAACTTAAGAATCTGCACTAAAGTTTACTTATCCTACCTACCTAATGAGTGACTTCTATGGATAACATGTGGGACACACACTCCAAGTTCTACTTTTTGTCCAAATTGCAAGAAAACACTTGAGAAGTATCATAAACATGCATTATACTTGTTAGTTATTCATCATAAATTCCTAAATAACGCATGTGAATGTTTAGGCCTATTGCTTGTGGGTATTGAGCACTGTTTACCCTTCCTTTTCTTCTTTTCTCTTAGCGATGATTAAAACAAAAGAGTCATTCCAACGATTTCCCTCTTCGATCTATCGCTAAAAAAACCACCGCGGTGGTTAGTCGATAGATCGAAGGGGGAAAGAGGCACCTTAAATTCAAATATTTTTGAAGAAAAACGAGATCGGGCGAGTTTTTGGAAACTTGGGCATATTCGGGCCTCTGTATCTAAAAAACGAATGAGATCTTTCAAAAACGACTTATTGTTCCATGATCAGGAATCAATTTTCAGCGTGTGTGCCAAGTTTCAAGTGCGTTTCTCAAAAGAAGCAATTTTGGACTTTCGTGGAACTTTTCCATTTCAGACCACTGTGCACTGTTACCCGTTCAGCACGTCGCTCGTCCTCCACAGCGCCCTGTGTAACAGATGCAACTATTGCACCCGAGTGTCCCCAGTTTAACGCCCTTTCAGGGCCGTCAGAGGTCTAATCCTGGCTGCATAATCACTCTACAATCGGATTTTAATTTACATTCTCTCCCTTTTCTCCATATGTCTCATTTCAAGTCTCCTCAAGCTTTGGCTCTCATTGATGGAGATGGGAGTCAAGTTTCCCACCTTCAAGCGACGAACTGGTCTCACAAACAAAGGAATGTAGGTGTGAAATTTGAAGACGAAACAAATCTTGACAACCGGAACGAAAGGTCCGAATAGTTTTAGAACCAAAGCCTGCGATATTTGACCTACCAGACGACCTTTGTGAAATTATAGAAAACTCCCATGACTCTCACTATGAGTAAGTTCTCTTTGCTACTGCCGTAATGAAATCACTCTAACCTCTCAACTTGGACCCGTGAATAATTCAATACGACAAAGGCTCATTCCATACGCTGCGCTTCGTATGGGAGGCCTCCCACTAGGTTAATCCAGCCGATAAACCAGTCAACAGTTCTGGCCAGGTACTTGGCTAGAAAGATAGGATCAAAGGCTGGAGTACACAAGGGTGAACTAATTGTAAGTCAGTTATAGAATTAAAACGAGGCTGGGCATCCTAGCACAGGAGACATCTTCACATTTTCCAATGGAAACCACAGCTTATTTTGGCCATTAAAGGACCTATGCTAAAACGCACGTCAAGATATACCCACTTACGTCACGGCTATCATCGCATTGAAGGAGGACGGCCAGATGAGAGCTCAGGTCATGACCGTCTTATACCGCAATGACTTCCTTTCCCCCGGTACTTTCTTCAATAAAGGATCTTTTCTTAAATAAAGGGTATCGAAATGAAATTTTAAAGGTAGTTCATCATTCACTTACGCTAAATAATGCGTTCAATCCAAAGGTCGATCTGATTGGTGAAACTAGATCTCATAAAATACTAAGCCCGATAGTATGTGGAATTCCCACACCATGGTAGACGTTTTATATACTTTCCCAATACCACCTATGGTTTCCTCGAAATATATGTTTTTCAGAATACCACCTTTCCTTTTCTTCTTTTCCCTTAAAGATTATTCGAACAAAGGAGTTAATTCCATCGCTTTCTTTCTCCGATCTATCGCTAAATCTAACCACCGTCCGTATCTCCGCACCTCTACAGCGCCCTATGCATGAGCAGATGTAACTGTTCCACCCGAGTGCCCCCAGTCTAACGCCCTTTCAGGGCCGGCCGAGGTCCAGTCTGGGCCTTATTCAGCTGCGTGATCAGCGGACGCAAGCCCCTCTCCCTCCGCCTCCTCAGAATCCTCGTCGCCTTGGTCCCCTTCCTCCGCTCTCCTCTTCCCGAGAACCACATCTTCCAGCCGAAGTAGTACACCAACTCCACGGCGCTCAGTAGACTCGCCCCGACGAACAGCCCGCACGTTCCGCCGAGGGCCACTGGAGACGCCAAAGCATGGACCACGTCATTTTCACGAGGGAAAAGGGGATTATATCATTAGGGCAGGATAACTGAGAAGGAACCTTCGGAGTGTTCCATAGAATGAAGGGCTTCATCGAACTATATTTCCCCACTCTATCACATCTTCACCATATAGCAAGATTCCTATATCTATATAGGTATATTAATTTTGTAGCGTGTCAGTCAGTCAGTCATTCTGTATATGTTTTTTTTTCTCTCCCAAGTTTCGAGCTAAAAGAGAGAGGTTTGGTGCATCGAGTGTGGATTCTATGTCTGTATGTTTTGGTTCTAGTTTTGGATTTTTAGCAGTTTGTGGTGGAGAGAAAAATGCAAAAAACGTGGTTTTTGAGAGTGAGAGACAACATATAATGAAAATATAGTGTATAAAAAAACAAAAACATAAAAATTATTAGAGTGGGACACATTTCTCTATTTATAAAATAGCCATTTCCTTATCTCTGCATACGAAATTCTTATGAAAAGAGTCTGCAAAGCAGGCAGCAGGTCTGCTAGCAGTAATTAAATATTTCAGTGCTATGCCAGAAAGGTTTATGTTACACAACATACCTGTAGCCCCTTAAGGTACCATAATCTAAGATGAAGATTCCCTATTGTAGGGAAAAAACATGACCTGGTTCTTCGGCGTTTAAACTTTTAAAAGTTTTCTTCTGGAGCACTTTACCCTACCTAAGAGTAATTAAATAATTCCATAGTATTTGGAGTTCAATGAGAGAAAGATAACATTGACATGCCATTAGCAATACAGTTTACTGTCACAGAAAAACGCCTTAATATTCTTTCGTGTAATGAAACATGTTAGGGTAGAGGCTATTTAATTTATTAGATCATATGATTCATTTAGAGTATGTGGGTTGACGGTCAAAGTAATGATCTTTTATATGGAACGGAGGAAGGATGAAGAAAAAATTATTACCCTAACGTTGGCGTAAGGTTACGGAAATGACCAAAGGAATAACTTTTTACCGACCAATCCAGCCTGAGTACGGAATAATATGCCATTTAAACGTAGTCTCAGCGTTGGACTGAATGGGAAATAAACATGTTACTTGTATTATCTACCATCGATTATTCTTTACTTACGACCTAACAGCTCATTCATACGCAAAAATCACTTTTAGTTCCGAGTTCCCAGTCTATGTTAACTCATCGTCATATGCAGTAACATTTATGTTTTTCAGACAACCGTGTGGATTGCAATACTCTCAGAACAGACACAAATGGGCAATTATCTTGGCTACCTGCATAAGTGTGACAGGGGCGTTTATTACTATACTATAATGTCATCACCACTTACCCACCAAGTCCAGTTTCCCGCGAACCACATTTCTCACGTAAAGCTCACTGGGAAGCCGATCCATTATCATTCTCACATGCCGATTGTCTCCAGGAGCCCTGAAATTATACAAATCAGGGGTAAGTGCTAGTTTTTAGCGAGAAGACCAGCAACCACGGTCATTTGTAAATGCATGTCAGGAATCAACTAGGAACGTTATATCAGTGTGGGGAAAACTAGGCATAGGCATTTGACCACACTTGATTACAGACGCCAGTGGGTCCACTGTTTGCATTGTACTATTTAAAGAGTGACACACTGATAAAGTTATCTCCAAATATAAGTGAAATGGAAACCAGTACTTAACTCATATTAGACCATCGGTCCTAGGGCTAGGAAGCCGGGTGCCTAGCTACTACACCAAACCGAGAAAAAGGAGCTGAAATAACGTATGTAAAAATCATAGAAATTAAAATAGTCAATAATCATGCGCCGTAGATTCCGCTATACAAAAATAACGCATGCATTTAAACTCCGGTGAGGTCTACAGTCATTTTCAGAAATCTATAGAGCACGCAGGAAGGGAAATGGTGCCTCAACAAGAAATGGATTTCGTGTTCACGTATTTTTTGGCGATCACTCGGCAGCTACAATGAGCATCCTGAAGGCTGATTGAAACATTTGTCTCCATCTTTGATGATTGTCGGCTCCAATAAAACATTTGAGGGTGCCCAAAGATTCAAAAATTCCACCACATTAGGTGCTGACTTACATAGGGAATTAGATTGGAACTGCATTATACAAAGCGAATAATAAACGCTGTTTTTATTAAGTATTTAAAAAGACTTCTTAGGTCTTTAACAACCCAAATCCTCCAAAAATGAAAATGCAAGGCACAAAACTTCTGAATAGTCGAGGAATATACATATTACTTGAGTGAACACCTCACCAAAGGGCAGAATGGAAATACATTTGTAACTGATTTTTCAATGAATTTCGCCTCCAACATTGCATTGATTATGTCCAGTTGTCTCTTTCAGTACGAAATCGTACCAAAAACCTACGATCAGCTATTGCATTGATTAGCCGACGACGCACAAACTTAAACGGATCTGAGTATGCATGTAAGTAGAACCATTTTATCCCCGGAAAAGGAGTCTATCGTCAGCTTTTATTACAAACAGCATTTTTGTGCTGCGAAAAAATGTTTTCACAATTAATTTGTATTCTTAATCTGCCATATTATCTGGATTGATTAGCGGAAAAAGTGAGAAAGAAAAATTGTAAGATTATGTAGAAGTACTAAATCATTCAAGAAACAATCTAGCACCATCATAAACAGGAAAAACGACAAAATAACCGTATATCTATACTAACCCGCCTTTCAAATAAAATTGATACTGCGTAAAAATATCTATATTACAAATTTGAGAATATAAATTTGAAGAAGACTGAAAACATAAGTAGGAGGAGGTAAAAAGGGGTTATGCATTTTCTCAGATGATTGTTGAAAGTAATGAAAAAACAGGAATTTAGGAATGGCCTGAAGATAGTAAGATAAAATTCCTCACATGACTCCTAATCATTAACAAGTCACACATAAATTAAGTGTATTGATTAAGTTTTTGATTCATATATTATAATATTAATGCAAAAGCACAGACTTAATCGTCATAGACAAGGCAAAATCGTCGACAATATTTTATCTGACCCTTCTAACATTGGAAAATTCATCCAAGGACAAGAATCGTATGTAACCAATAACCTGGTATTCGTTCAGAGAGTTTCGTAAACTAGAAGCCCTCCTCACCTTGTCGCGTACTCTTCGATAGTATCGATCTCCATCTCTTCGCAGCTGGGAAAGCACGGGCAATAGATACCGTTGTTGTCAGTATTCCACTCTGATTTCAATACCGCCAGCTTTCCTGAAAAAAATAAGGGCATTTCGTCCTGTGAAAACACAGAACATTGAACTGGTGATGGGAGAGTTATTTCAATTCTATCATAAATTGCCACTTTCAAATAAACCTGAAGGTAAACGAGAGGTAAATAGTTAATTTCAACATTCCATTTGTATTTACTGTAATCTACGGAATGCACACTCAAGAAAGGGGAATGCAGAATAAGGTAAATGTTTCACAAATGAATCGTACGTGCACTTTAACAAATCATAACTATGAAATAATTACATAACCCAGAGAAAAAAGTTCCTACACCCGCAAAAGAAAAATAACGATTCGCATAATTATCTCATTACGTAATTTTTATATTTTTATGCTGGATTTTCAGATGACGTGTTGAGTTCAGGCTGAAAATGTTAAATGTTTTATGGGTACTCACCAATGACCTGGGTCAAGCAAATCATACCGGACATATTGCATGTATCATCTGGGCCTGAAAAAAGAAACGGATGAATTGTTAATCCGACCTTCCCAGGGTAGTTTGTTTTTGTACAAGGTTTAGAAAATGAAAGCCTGCAAAAATTGTAAGGATGTGGCTTTGGATAATATTTTTATTAGGCTGGCACTGTATATAAACCCTTCTGGTGTCCTCAGATGCTGAAATATTTTTTTAAATTTGTATTTTTACACGCAAAGATTTCGTAGAATCGCATGCGCAGATATTAACTTTTAAATATTTTAAATAAGTTTATTTTTACATGTTTGCTTGAACAGTATCCTTAGTCGAGTCATTTCTTCAAAATTTTCATTTTTAAAATGATAAATTAAACTGCAGTGCACAGAGAGTACACTAGGAAGCAAATGCCAATTGCAGCCATCACATTAACCAACAGCTGCTAATATAGATGACAATCGAATGCACTTGCTCAGGACAAAGTGAATGACAAAAATGACAAATCAACCGTTTCGTGAACTCTATCTAAAAATACTGCTGAAACTGATAACTCTGAAAATCACTCGAAAGTAAAGACCAATTACTAAGATTCAGGGAACAAAATAATTGTTGATTTCTTATTTCCTTCAAAGAAGCCAATTTTCTGCCATTTTAGTTACAACATTATATCCGCCACGTTTACAGCTTTAACGATAACATGATTAAACGAAGATTAACATTGTTAGAAATCTTCACATCACTATCACTTTGTTTCCGGAAAAACACTAACTCTGCGTTTGCACAAAATTAATATGACAGCGTACAAACACCACTCACTTTTTACATAAGTCGTATTATTCGCATTTGTAAAAACAGGGCATTTGCTTACTTGTGGCACCAACCGGCAAATTCTCAATTACAAGTAAGGGTAAGTATTCAAGGGAAGCGACCGCTGAGGTCGTTTTCATCAATTATGACAAATGTGTCATTGGGTAAAGGTAAGAACTTTAAGGAACCTGAGTAGTGAAGGAGGGAAACCGGGCAACGGCACTAACCCACTCTTAGCAACAGTCGCATGGGAGTACACGAATAAGCATCCGACGGACTTAATACTGAACTGAAAGTGAACTCTACGCTGCATCCTAAAGGGGACAAGTCTACCGGTGGATAATTTCTGCCACTACCAGGATTCGAACCCGGGCCCTCAGGACTAAAAGTTAGTGCTTTAGACACCACATCCCCGCACACACTAGACAGTAATCTCAACGCTGGTAGGAGCGACGCAACCTCTTACTGGTGAGCGTTGCTCTACCTTACCGATTGTCGGACAGAACTGTGAGCGCAATTACATGTGTCGTTGACATGTGCATGTGTGTTTTTGCGTAATACGTGCACTTTAAATTAAACCATGCATAGACGAGAAATTACCATACCGTGGAACTAAGAATAAGCAAAGCATAGAAGTGAGAAAATATCGTGGCCTCCGATATAGAGGAGATCACCAATAATGTTTACGCTTTTTACAAGTAGCACTTATATTTTTTTAGTTTTTTATCTTTCAATAAAAATGCGCTAATTTTCAAACAATGTAAGCCAAGGAAAGAGTAAAAAAAATTGTGAGAAAATATTGCAGCCTCCGATACAGACCGCACATTCGTATACAATGGGGTCGTTTACCATATTTTTTCAATGCCAAATCTGAGTTTCTAAAATAAAAAGACCCGTATTTTTCCGTTTTTTGATCCGTCGATTATTTCTCGAGTTATAACCGGTAAAGAACTGATGTTTTTAACCCTTTCGGAAAAGTGGGCGTGGTGCAACCTCTGACGTATATCGACTTCGTCTAATCATAACTGAGCCCGCGAAGCTACTTTGCCTAATCGCATTGGGGGGGGGGGGGGGGGGGGGCACAGCTGACTCTGCCAATAGGAGAAGTTGCGACAGCATCTGTGCTAGCAGACCTTCCGAGAACCCCCCTCCACTCCCTTCCTTTCCCCTAAAAGCAGTCAAGGACAGGAGGAAAATGACGTCAATGATATGAAAGCAGCTTTTTCGTGGGCGTCACCTTTTGCTTATTTTAACTTTTGATTTATTAGTGAATGGGTGTGGTTAGAAGATTAATTTTTTCACTAAAATTCTTTTTTCGTTTCCAACTAACGATTTCGTTTACAAAATTGCGGTTTCGGTTCCGAGTAAACGCCCCCATTTTTTTATTAGGTGGGAGTAGCCAGTTAATATTCTTATTTTTTTCTTGCCAAACAAATGCGATAATGTCTATACAGTGTACCTAAGAATAAGCAAAAAAAAAGGACTGAGTAAATATCGTTATATATGATATAGAGGACACCACCAATTCATTCACAACTTTTTTTTACGTAGAATAACCCTTTTATTTATTTCTTTTTTTTCAATTTTCAGTTTGTTTTTTTGGCGCTCTAACTGCACCCGAGGTCACGACGCGTGTCTCACCGGCTCCCGGCGTGAGCGGGGGCGTGCAGTTGCACTCCTGCAGAATGTGCCGCACCCGACACGCCACCACGCACCCGCTGTACGAGTAGTGCTCGTATGCGGAGAGGCCAGGGCCGGACTCCCAGGGGAAGCGGCATCGGCGCTTGGCCACCGCCACGCCCTCCACGTCCTCCCCGTTCCGCACCTCGAGCGCGGCGAAGCGCTTCGAGACGAGCGCGCCCGACACCGCGGACGCCAAATCCACCGCGTTCAGGAACGGCACCTCTTCCGGGGAGTGCAGGTGCACCTGACAAATGTCCCGTTTACATTATTAGGGTAGATTGATAGTTTATATGGCAGATAAAACTAACCTGCGTTTACACGGCCTACCCAGAACCATCTTAAAGACTCTAGTGACATCTATCGGAGAGTAAAATTAAGTCAAAATAACAATGGAGGGTAGGGTAGCGGAAGAACTAAACGTAGTTTAGTTAACTTCGGAGAAATTGAAGAGGATATCCGGAAGACACATGGCGAGTCTGGCTCACTAGAAGCCTCTTAGGGCATGTGGCTGATATCATCGGTCCTCACGCATAAAGTAATGGGATAATCGTCATTAAATTCACAGGTAACGTGTAGTAAGTTCAAGCAAGCCATGTGTCTTCCGGATATCCTCTTAAATTTCTCCGTAGTTATCTAATCTACGTTAACCAACCTTTTATCAACGGTCGTAGGCTCACTTACTACACGTTAACTGTGAGTTTAATGAAGATTATCGTATTACTTTTTGCGTAAAGACCTTTGTCTTGCAAAGATTGGAAGCGTATTTTAACTTATGTGCAAATTAGATGAAGTATTTTATCGAACTTTATCAATGCAGTTTCCTAGATCCCTTTTTATAAATCAACCAAAATATTCTTCTTAAATTACTTCCTCGTTATTGACAGTGGGTCGTATCTCCGAGAAACTCAATGGATTCTGTGTTAGCTACTTTGCTGAACTTCAATGTTAAATATTAAATTGAATGCAATTGCCATTTGCTTTGAATAGCTCCAAATTAATACGTTAAAAAATATGTAAAGTTTGTACAACGATGAACGCCCTCTTTGACTTCAATTTCCAGATATTTAAGACATTCAACCTTTACCTATTTTTCCTTGCATATTTCAACTGATACCTTTACACTTTAAAATTATTAACGTTTCCTTGCCTGTATTTTTATTCGTTTAGCTTATATACGGGCATCACACACCAAGAAATGCAGTCAACTATGGAACGCCATGCTATGAAATGATTGTTCACCTCTCAATAAGTTATCGCTCATGTTAACCCATCTCGTACGCAAGTTCATGCATCCAAATAGAATACATACAAGTATACATAATGAATTTGTTGCTCTTATCAAAATTCAGTATTTTTAAATCCGATATCCCAAGTTTACCATATTCTGCTGTTTGTTATATTTAAGGGCATAATGCTGAAAATACATTTAACGCCGTCCTAAGGAGCGAATACGTAAATAATAACACGAGTCTATTTTCCTGCGAATGTTTGCAACTTCTTAGTTATATAATTTCTGCATGTATATTTTATGAACGGCAAGTTAAACACATAAAATAAATATATAAGCGTACGTACTCAGGATTCAAGGGTAAAGCAAACTACTTAAAACCATTATTGAACAACCGAATCAGTGTAACGTGGTGATACAACTACTAAAATATATTACAGTGTGATTAAATAAATATCGTTGTAACTAAGAATCATTTCCGATCCATATAGTGCGATCCGGTCTCTTCGTCTTCAAACACTCTACGACTATTTTCAAAACAAACCTTCTTTCTACTATTACTTGCGTTCACACGCCCTTAAAATACCAGTAACTAGCACCAACCATAGTAACTCAATCGTGGTACAAAAATTTACCAGGGTTAGCTGCAACTTGCGTTCACACGGCCAAATTCCAACCATGGTAAGACTTACCATCGTAAAAAGCGAGTAGTGTTAACGGGGCAAAAGGGGGGTTCCAAATCTTATTGCATCGTCGTTTACGCACCCACACCGACTCGCGAAAAGATAAAAAAAACGTCGTTTTCGCCTAAACTCAGTTCAAGCCTAACGTAAATTTAGCCAAAATGTTCATCGCTATTTAACATAGATTTCATATGCAATGGTAATATCATTAAATATTGTTTCACTCTTAGAATACACCACAAATATGACCGATATAATTCAAATCGAAACATTATGATTTGAGAACAGAGCTGAAGTTTAACTCACCTTGGATGGTACCTTAATCTCTATGTCTAAAGTCCCAGGACCAGTGCTTCTATTAGATACCATGAGAGGGTGCAACCCTTTACCCCTGAAAAGTAAACCAAATTTAACAAAATCAAAGTAAAGTAATGTTATAATTACAATAGCCTCATTAACAGTATATGTTGAATAACAGTGAAAGATATGGATTCAAAATTCTTGTTTATACACTTCCCAGCCCAAAGCAACTATATGCCACGATGTCTACTCAATAAATGCTAATTATGATATAAGATCATGTCGAATATATTTTATTCTTTTTTACTGCTGATAAAAATGATCAGATGAATGATGATAAAATCTGATAAAAGATTTACGGATGAAAAAAATTATTCAGCGCAGTCAAAGTGCATTATCACATTTGTGATAGAATAAATACTACAAAAATATAATGAAGCCAATCATTAAGTTAACTTTAGCGTAAACGTTTACCTCATTGATTGCTTGCATGAAATAAATTATTTCGTTTTCTAGCCACTGATACCGAGAACTATTTACTATCCAAAATTACCCTTCTCAATACTAGCCATTGAGACCAAAGAAAGAGAGACGACAAGAAAAACAGAAGACGATATGTGTACTTAATATCAGGAGATGTTTCTCCTAGTTGAACACGAAAAATGATTCTAATAACATATTTTCGAGAAGCGTTACTTGAAATAATTTACTTGTCTTGGACGGAGTTAATCATGAAGCACGTTCCCACTTCAGTGTAAACGGGTGTGAACCTAGAGCAGCAATTGAAAGGTTCCGAGTTCCACCTGCAGCTCTCGAAGACGTCTTCGCATGGGCTTCTTATCTGCAATATCCAAGGAGAAATATCAAGAAATAGTATTCTCAAAGGAAGGCGTTTTTGGAGACATAAAAAGTAGGAAATTTTATTATTGAATAAAGTTGTCCTTTTGCATAATTGCAGCGCAGGAAAAGGCAAATCGGGGATCTGGTTGGAGTGGTCGCTAGAGTACTGGCCTCCCATCTCGCAGGGCCCGGGTTTAAATCCCAGGAGTGGCAGATTTTTCAGTAATAGCTGATTTCCACAAAGAAAAAATATAGGTATTCGCGGCTGGTTCGTATTCCTTGAATTGGTTTAAAGTAAGCACCTTAGTGTTTCGCGTCGGCCTTAACCCCGTGGAAGGCGGCGCTGTGCGCACGACTCGGTCTGTCTTTGACAATGTATTCACTGCAGGCCGATAACATCTTGTCCTTAAGGCCTCTAGAGTTCCACAGGAAGAGAAGGAAGCCTCAATAGCTTAACTGGCCGAATACCTGGCCGGTATCAGTATCAGGGCTCCGGGTTCGAATCCCGGTCGAGGTGGATATTTTATTTGTGGAAATTAGGTATTGTGCATTTTCAGCGGCTGACTCGGCTAAGGCATTCGCGTCTAGTTCGCAATCCTTGAATTAGATTTGTCAGTAACCTACCGATCCCTGCTTCAGTGCCTTGTGAAGAGCACTTCGAGTGCAGTACTCTGTCCGTCGAATAGGACGTTAAACCATGGGAGCCCTTGGTGCCTTTCGTGAAGAGCAGCCTAACGCCAACTTTGGGTGGCTCTCCGCCCATTTTTTGTACCCAGAAAGATCCTACCTCCAGCTAATTACCCACTAAGGCATAACGTCAAATTTAGAATACCGCTCACATCAAAACCAAGGACGCGAAATATACCTACTCCACGGAATCCGGAAACCTCCAACTAATTACCCACCTAAATGAAGCAAAGCCTTAGTTTTCGGTCTCCTAACCCAAATAACTAAGAGGCAATTGTACATTCTGACGATTGGAGAATCGTGTCCGATCGTGTGTATTGCCCTCTTCCAGATAAATAAGTATTGTTCCCAACTGCGTGAGTCAAAACCAACGAAATATTTCATTTCATAGCGTATTTCTCACCGTTTATTTCCTCAACGTGAAAATTACACTAAAGGTGATAGCAATGCCAACCATATCTTATTAGCGCGTTATTATTCCGAATTGAATCAAAGTTATTTCCAAATACTTAAAAATTAAGTGGTTCTGTATATTTAGATTAACATAATTTCATTTTCCAAAAGTGTGCGTGTTCTTCTGACTTGCTCACAATAACAGTATATTGCAATGACGGAAGTATTAAAAAATTCCAACTCGTCCGAGAAAAAAATTGTTCTGACGTAAATGTTTTGAGGATTTTTTACCAAAAAATACGGTCATGACAAAATTATCAGTTTTCCAACACACGACTAAACCTAAAAAGAGAAGTCACAGAACCAAAACTGAAGTATTTATATGTTGTAATAAATGAAATAATTTCCGCGATGATAGCAGCACTATGGGAAGACCGACAGGAAACGTCACGTACGCCATTTAATACAGCTGGGTTGCGAGACATAGGCAGGACTTTTGGAGGATGGGCTGATGGAAACCAATTGTTGGCTTTAGCCGAACCCTAGATAAAGGCACCAAGGGGTTAATTGTTTCACGTTCCATCCGACGGATAAGTTACTCAAAATGCCATTCATATGGCCTTCCAGTCGGAGGAGGAGCTCTTTTGGGGAGGCGACACACAGATTAGGTAATTTATGCCATTATAGCTTTGGTGGAGGTTGGAATTTTTCAGGAAAAGGAGGAATGGTGGAGAGAATCCCAGCGTCGGCATTAGCCTACTCTTAACGACAGGCGCCAAGAGGTTCACGGTTTGACGTCCTATCCGACGAACGAGTATGCCTGTCGGATTGATGACAGGATTCAAACTCGGGCTCTAGGAATGGGAGGCCAGTACTCTAGCCACCTCACCAATACGATACTCCTTCATGATGTAACCGGAGTTATTACTCTGAAATATCTCTGATATTTCCTGTATTTGATCTCACGCCCTGGGGCGAGAAAACCCAACACCATAGTCACCCCGCTAATCTGATTCCATAAAATGTCCGTTTTTTTAATACTGAAATAAAAATGGAAATCAAAGGTTTAACTAATTTATGTAATACATATCATCATCAGTCATCAACCCTTACATTGGTTTGCCGCAACTATTTACTGATCCCTCTTATTGACTTATTTCTTCATTATTTCATTGTTAATAAATGAGATATAACCATGAAATCCTGAAATATAACCGTGAAACTGTGAAACCATGAATTGTTTTAGCGATTTATTTATTATTAATACATTTATAGTAACTCTATTTAACTAATCATTCCCTTGCGCTCATGTAAATGCAAATATGGTTCACGGAAAATTAGAGGATAAAGGTGGGACTTTGTATGAACCACGATGTGTCCAAAAGCACAGCAATGATCAAAATACTCAAGGTTCCCAAACCCCCCAAGTTCTACCATAAGCGATTTGAAATGTGCACCCTTACTAGCAATAACATCCACCGAATATCTGTAGAATATTTTTAGCCATGACTTCACATCAATGAATATTTCAGTAAGATGCCGATCCGTTGGTGACCATGTCTCAAATCCCTTGCCCCCAAACGAATAAAAATTTAAGCATTGATTTACGACGCATTCTCCTTTCACGCAGCCTTAGCTGGAAGACCTAAACGATCGCCATCATAGGATTCCTCAATGTATTCCTCGAGTGGTCTCGAAAGACTAATAGACTAATGGGCCCCGTGTCACAGGAAAACCGCAGAGGTTTACAAAAACACCTCACCGCAACTGTCACGTGTCTTCAGCGATCACACTTCTGCGAGGGGTTCAACCATTTGGTCCGGTGGACAAGGTGGTGATAAAAAAATCCATCGTTTTTCTTCTCATCAATCACTTTTCCAGACGCAAAAAAGAGCAGGTGTGATGACAAAGTGGTTTCTCGTTCGCGGGAGAGTAAAAAGGAAGGTACGAACTCGGCTGCCGATAACAACGGTGAAGAAAATGAAAATAAGGTCATAAAATTGAATTCAAACTCTTGGTCTGTTACTACGAGTGTTGTGGCCCTGCAAAAATAACTTTGCTCCAGTTTTTTAACCCAGATAATGGTTTACACAGTACTTTTTCTTTATCGTACACAATTACCAATAAAGTGATCTTAACGGTCATAGAAAAACTTCTAGCGGTGAGGATTCACAAAGAAAAAAATAGCTAGTAGCTATCTACCAACAAAATAACTATCTTGGCCGAGGTGGAAGGAACTCACAGACACTTGCTAAGTAAGGGGACATACTGAATGGATATCACTTAATCACTTAATGGTTAATAAAAACCATGATGCACATATAGTGATGTATAGAATATATTATACACAAAGATGCAATGCAGTGGAAGATAAGACCAATATTAAAGTAGGAAAACAAAAGCTAGCCATTTGGGGCATATTGAATGACTAGTATTGGAAGAAGCAATAAGAAAATAATATGTAGAAAAGTCCAAGGTAAGAGATCACTGCATCAAAAAATCCTAATTAACTAGGAAACACAAGTCTTGATGAAATGAAACTCTCCAATCGAAGGGTAGATCATACTCCTTTAAGGGAGTGAGGTATGGACGACAATAGATACAAAAGAGGCTGTGTTTGAATTAATTTGGATTGTGTGTTACAGAAAAATAATATAAATAAAACGGATGGGCTTAATAAGAAACATGGTTCTGAGAAGGCATGGGAACAAATGTCTCATAAAGTTCTCAAATGAAGACGGAACAATCTCGTCGAGAGAAGATGGTCTCATGAAGTCAGCTGACGAAGAAAGACTAAATACAAAACACTGCGGTGAAAAACATTGGATAGCAACAGAGAAAATGGTAAAATCGAGCGGACAGCTTCGTCAAGCCAATCTTAGGATTACTGACAAGTAGGGATGGTGATGAAGATGACTCAATGAAGGTGGTGTTTCATTTTCCCCTCCTTCCTTTTCGCAAACAATGTTCTTCTATTTTCGCCACTGCACGAAATTCTTAATGAGACAAATTTGGTAGAAATATATCTGTGATAAAAGTCATGGATATTTCTATCGTTAAATATCTTTTAGAAGCACGCTAAAAAAGTTTCCCGAACACAAAAACTAGCATACCCATGATTTGTTTAACAAAAAGGGTTTCTCTACACGGATACATGCATAAGAGGCCGGCATTTCAGTGCTTGGCGGACCAAGGGTGGCATATGCTATATGCTGAATGGGATATTTAACCCTGAGCATGTAACCGTCCTCGATAAAACTTAGCTCAGTTCCGACATTTGTTTTCTGTTTGCTCCGAGTTTTCCATTTTTTCTCTTACTGTGATCAATTTTTGCAACGCGATTTTCTCTTTCCCCTTTCTTTTACTTTTCGGCCATGGGCGAAATTTTCTAGGATTTAGTGCATATTTATCAACACTCCATCAAATTCTTCCATTTATTCATGTTGTTCATAACGATGGAATTAGTAGGATGACTAATGAGTCTGATTTTGCCTCACTTAGGAAGAACCTTTTTCCTAATCGACAAGGACACTTCATTCTAGAAAAGATACTGCAGGCCGTCATTATCATTTCGCGTTTTCCAAATCCTTTGACATAAGTTTTTCCCATAAACTTACAGTTACACAAGTAGGCAGATCTAAGACTCAATTTGAATTTTATCAACGATCAATGACTTTCAGATAGGAAACTACTTCGCAATATCCAATTAAAAAATTTGATAACGAAATGATGTTAATTACCATGGCCGCTATATTATCCAGTCCATTTTGGGGACACTCGGTGTTGCCTGGGCAGAATTTTCCGATGAAGAAAGTTGTTTCTCGAAAATAACTAATTTCTTTAAAAACCTCGTCGAGATTGTAATCATGATCTACTCCTAAGAGCCTGAAAAAAAACGAATAAAAATCCATCTCATTGTCAGTGCTATTCATCCAAGAGATCTAGTGAAGCATGCAGCCAAGAGATTTCAATCGAGTACTCGTCGGTAACTTTGAAGACTCGTTCATCATTGTTCTCCTCACAGACAGACACGGCAGGAAAGGACGTGTTCCAGCTCAGGTAATCCGTTTCGACGACGAAACTAATCGGATTATTCTGGTGAACGTTCCAGGTTTCGGCCAAGAAGAGCGAACAGTAGTACCACGAAATGCCGCAGACAACGACCCAGAATACCCTGCAAATAAAACAAAAAAAGATAGTGCATTTGACTCAAGTATTAAAACGACGTGATAAAAACTCAACCCAAGACCCAACGATTCCCAGGATTCTTGGTCGTCTCGTTTTCAATTGATACGGGTTGGACCTTATATTTTAATGCCAAGAATTAATCCATATTTTTTTAACCAAGCTATTATCCATCCAAAAATCATTCCTTCGCGTATTAAAAAAAAAGAACTACCGCTTTCCGCTTATTTGGGCTTTTCTCTTGGCGATGGGATACCATAGAAACACTGCATACTCCAGAATTTCGAGGTTTCTACATGTCTTTCATCGCAATGACAAATATTCGTCACTTAAAGAAAGAGAGCGCCATCGTGTCAAATAAGTAGCACTTTGCAAAGTTCGTAATATATTTTTTGCACAAAAAAATGAATAAAAATGAAAAAATCCAGAATAAAATACGGAGTGTGGCAGCGACCGATTTCAACCTCTTCACCTCATTATCAAGAGGAGATTTGGGTAAATATCTCCTTATGATAATGACCCGAAGAGGTTGAAACAGGTTGAGTCAGTATTAATAAGCATGTGGAATATGAGAAAGTTTATTGTATTTTTGAATGATTTGACTCTGAAACAGCTGACATATTTCTGCCCCCACACTACGTCAGCAGGACAGACAGAAGTGATAAGAGTAATCACCCTTCGGACCGAGCGATGCAATAATTAGTTTTTCCCACACATAATATACGACTACAACGCAAAAAAGTACCTATAATTCTTTCAAACGCACTACGCACCATACTTCATCATCATTGATAAAGTCTTTTTCTAGCTAAAACTCAACTTCACGTCTTGTGGTGATATACAACACCCCCTGCCACACGTTCTTGTAGCGGCTCGCAAGGAGAAATGTGCGTTAATATCTTTCCGTCTGCATTGGACTCTAGGTCATGAATTAAGTCCACTCGCTACCCATGAGCCTCATCGTTACATGAGATCCGGAGTAACGGACTAGAGCATTTCAGAACTGATAATGAGACCTCTTCAAAGATCAATTATTTATACTGGAATGCTGTAAATGTGCGCGAAGAAATGGAAATCCATAACCTTATATCCTTTATACAGGCCATTCATAATTATCACCGGAGTTTTGGAGACATATTAAAAAAATACCTACCGCAGATACAGTAAAAGTAGAATATCAGTAAATTAGAAGACTATCAAAGTTTCGTACTACAGAAGAAAGGGCAATAAAGGATCAAACATGCAGTCGCTATCGATCGTGATATGTTGGAACGCGTGTGGCAAAAAGTTGAATTCGGTACCAATGCGTTATCTCTAAAATTAAAGCACATACGTATGAACATCAAACCCAAATGGGGTATTGAAGACGAAGAAAAAAACTGCAATGGAATCCAATCCTCAATAAAATTCACTACAAAGAAACATGCCCTTCGTTTATTTCATCACTGTCGATGAAATAGCATGGTTTTCTTTGAAAAATTCACGCTATTCTTGACCTATTATTGAAACTGTAAAGGATCACTCTCCTGCCATAGAAATACATACTGCACAAGGGTAAAGAAATTGGACCGCCTATAAGACCAGCTTTAACTCAAATACGGTGAAGAATCGTAAACATAGGTGAGTCATTCCATTTTAAATCGACAAATTTTTCAGAAATATCGAGCTTCACCATCTCAGATTTCAACAAAAATTGGTGCATAGATACTGTCAACCTTCCTGAGCCATAAGCCGTTCCCTGTTTCCGCAGAATAAATTTCGCCCCTGGATTATAGGCAGTCGTGCATAGCGTGACCGCCTGAAAAACGTATTTTTAGGCTGTTTTTCTACATGCTACAGCAGACTGGTTTTACGTGATGCACACATTCAAAAGGTGTCTATGCAAACCTTATGAAGTGTTCTCGATAACAAAGTGCTTTTAAATGGCCTTTTCGCAAGAAGAAGTGCATTTAAGTCGCTGTAAATGTAACTGCCAAAACTCAATTTTTTCACAAGTTTAGTCTAAAATTACACAAAATTATGAAAGAAACGGGCCTGTTTCTCTCACATAAACACTTACACGTGTCTAATGTGTGAATATATTAACAAGTTTAAAATATGAGCATTGATCACTCAGAAAAAATCATTTGAATTTGAGACATTTCGAAAAAAATGTTTTTTTGAGGCCAAAAAAGTCCATGTGGGTCAGGGAGTAAATATTATAAAAGCATTGCATTAAAAAGTACTAATGTTGTTCTTTAAGGTACTGAAAGAACTGAAAGACACCTTTTGAATGTGTGCATCACGTAAAACCAGTCTGCTGTAGCATGTAGAAAAACAGCGTAAAAAGACGTTTTTCAGGCGGTCACGCTATGCACGACTGCCTATAATCCAGGGGCGAAATTTATTCTGCGGAAACAGGGAACGGCTTATGGCTCAGGAAGGTTGACAGTATCTATGCACCAATTTTTGTTGAAATCTGAGATGGTGAAGCTCGGACCATTTGTCGATTTTACATGGAATGACTGAGGTGCTAACGAAATAAACAAAATCCTATATTTAACAAAAAATATTTTACGCTGAGGCAGTTTCTGATAACAAGAGTAAAAATAACAAAAGTAAAAAAACAAGAGTAGCAGAATATATGCGCTATACACCGATTAAAGATTTGAACATTAGTCAAATTTAGAACACAGCTCACACCAAAGGCAAGAACACGAAATATACCTACTCCACGGAATCCGGTGAGTGGCATGCAGATGTGACCTACCTCTCCGTCCAATGCAAGTCCTCTCGCACGATATATTTGAGTCCATGGATGGTAGAATTGGCAAGATATTCTTTCAGAATCGCCAAAAACCTAAATCGGGGACGGCAGACGTGTTTCTTCATTGCTGAATGTAAGTCAACCTCCGTGACTCTCCGTCACGCGTTCTTTATCGTCATTAATTGCTCACAGTCACGACGTTGCGTTACACGTGTGCACATGTTACGAGTTCACTCGAGGAAGTTATCACAAAAGATCGAATTCCTCATTCATTATTCACATCCAGGATTATTTCCTCGTGGCTGATGAGAACATAGCATGTTAGTTAGTGTATAGGTGGAAAGAGGTTATATCAAATGTGAAGTTCGGATGAGATCGCCTAGCCCAATAGGCCGCAAACGTTTGAGACGTAGTAGCCTGTCCCTTCCAATCATTCGAGCAAACGATTCGAGAGGCAAAATATATTTTAGCTAAAGGGAAGATTTCAATAAAATGTTGGTGAAGTCTTTGAGTTGAAGCACGAATTAATTGGGGCAGAAGCGTGGGATATAAGGAAGGAGGAAAGAAAAACTGAACACATCGGAATAAATAAATGCCAGCTGGTTTGTCAACGCAGTGGGAATTTTAGGTAAAACTCTTAACGTAATCTACAAAATTCCGCAAAACTAGTTCAATTTCTTAATCCTAAAAATAACCTATGAGGAAAAGAACAAAGCTCTCATTACTTAATGTAGCTGGCAAGAATCATTGTCTCACACTTCTAACAATAAGTCCAATTTTGGAATACAAATCAAATGCAAGAATGAGAATATTTAACAAACATGAGTACTCCAAAACATGCATACTTACTTAAATGCTAGACATTTTCTTCTTTCTCGTAATTTTGTAGGTCCATTTCATGGTATATCAGGCTATTCCCATGCCAACTCTCCGAATGCAGCATTTCCTGAATAACTCTCCAATTAATGTCGAATGGTGACAGAGTGGAAGACGTGGAACTTTTGGAGGCACTTTTCGGCATATAAGCGAGTAAAGTACACACATAAGTTATTTATCAGGTGAAATTCCGAGCCGTAATCAACAATGCTGCAGATGTGCCCAGTATCGATAATATTCAGCATCACCTGCCATCGTGACTAATTTAATTAGTTTTCAATCACATGGAGAAAATCCCCAAGGGCGCCATTTGACTCGCGGGGCTTACATGCAAAGTATTTCTTCGGTAGGTGCGGGAGTGAACTTCTCCTTCCTATGGAGTGTATGGAAATTTTAATTGTTTCCTTCCGGCCTCCATTAGCACTTGCCTTGCATTAATACTTAACGAAGTATTACCTATAAAGATTTACTCACTCCATATTAGCGCCAAAGTTGCCAGTACTATTGCGCTAAATATCATAAATTGATTAACTGAAGGTCCAAAGGAAAATTAGACCAATATACCACCATGATGAAACTACGACAGAGCTGTATATGCGACCGACAACACGAAGGCCTCAACAAAACCAATTTTCACACTTTTTTGGTCACAGGACAATTCTTAGGAGAAGGGTAAATAGCCACGTTTTCAAAGCAAATAAAATACTTCACTTTCCCAAATTTGGTATTAAAATGCCATAAATATTTATTACGTACAAAACACAAAAAATAAATTGCTACAAGCTTACAGGAAGCTGCTGACCAATCAACAGCAGCGAATCCTTCGAATGTCACAGTAACACATTCAAATGCCCAGTAATTCACCAGTGATTCATGAATGACATTTCCAATAGTAGAAGAAGCAATGTTTTCAATGGCCTTTGTTGAGGAAACCACATTTGGTATTGTCTCCATGGTTGGCACTTAGAATACATATCATCAAAAGAGCCAAGGAAGCTCTCGATGGAAAGTGATTTTCCAGCTGGAAATAATGTTCACGAAGTGATTTCCAGGAGGACCATAATGTCTGCTCTGGTCCACTGCACACCAGTGTCATTACATCAAATAATAAAAATAAAAGCACCTACCGAGAATCCTTGCAGCACATTGTAGAGGGCCAAAGAACCAAATTATATTATACACCATCCGTAAGTAATGAATTCAACTTAATGTCGGCAAATATTGCCTACCTTGACAGATGCATCAATATGATGCATAATTTGAATACGTAGCATACAAATAAATTACTGAAAAATACAGTATGCTTGAGAGAAGAATACTATTAAACATAAGTGGGGAGGTGTTTTGTTACACGACGCAGACAATGATTGTTACGGTACTTATATCCGCTTTGTCTTCTATAATGAAATGTGACTCGTATTTACAAGTACTTACGATGTAAAATCTGACTCGACTCTTGGGAGACTCCTCGATCCCCTAACAGGTCCATAGATATATTTGGAAGTATATAACAATAAAATTACATTCTTTATTACTTCTCGAGAATGTCCTTCCGTTACAGTGGCAGTCCGAAGATTGGACGCTGAATTAAAGAAGCAAATACTGCGAAAAGCTGAATTGTCGGTTCAAGCAAATTTTCCGAGCCAACAGCGAGCGTTATTTCGGGAACGAGTGGTAAAATTTTTCATTGAAATGTAAAATTTAAGCGTCGATAAAAGGCTAATCATTTTCATGCCTCCGATAATCATTACTGCGCCGGAGAAAAAAGTCAGAGCCAACAATGAATTAGTGCTATAACTGCACTCGCCAGTAAATGTATCGGAAAGAAAAGAAGATGAGAAAATAGAGCTCGGATATATGAGTTGAAAACCGTTTTATCAGCATTAACTACTGAATAAAGTATCAAGAAAAATATCAAAAACGTGATGAGGAAGCGAGGAGGTCTGTACTCCCTCTTTAATTCTTCAATTCACACGCGCGATGATACAAAGCCACGGTGAAGAATATTTACTTCGCAAGATTTACATGCAATAATTACTATGGCAATTAGGTACTGCCTTAAAATTTTACTCGGAAGACTTTCCACGATCAAAGGTTTGTCCGGTATCCATCTGTGCACCCAAAAACATTACATAGTGACACTAATGCGAGAGTTCTTCCCTTTCTCTCTGAATTTAGACTCCGCCAGCAAAATTCTAAATGTGTTCAGGTTCCCAGGAAGTTACTTAAGCAAGGAGAAGAAGGAAAAAGGGGATCCCAGGGCTCACCATTTAACTATTATTATAAATGCACAGTGGGATTCAATTCTGGCATCACGCCTTCACGTGGAAGTACGTCCCTCTCGCACCTATAACCAAGACAGCCACGAATTATACTGTATAATCCAGACGCCGTATGGAGATCCTAGTCACAGCATCAGAAATTGGAAAACGAGTCTTACCGAGGGACTAATTCACGGTGGGTGGCGAGAGGTTCTATTACCCCTCAAAAGGAATGCACAGTCAGTCAAATCTTGCGGCTCTCAATTGCACACGCACAAAAAACTGACATGGCCATCGCAGTCTTTTGTTTTTAGTTGTTTTACAATCGGGGGATTCTCAAAATTGGTGAATATAGCTCACTTAATCGGATATTGAAAATGGAGCAATGAAATTTGCTTGATCGAAGCATTAAAATGATCATAATTAAACTAATCCAAATTAATCCGAGTAAAATATTCAATGATATGGATCAAGAGGTTCTAATGGAACACGGATATGTGTGGGGACTAACTCGAAGAGCATTAAGGGGAGGTATTTATCTGGCAAAATCACAAGAAACGTCATCTCATCAGCAAATCGCAGCATCAGAGCTGACATTCGAGTCGGAATGTGAAGAACTTCTCGAGACATCGTTGTAGTCCTTTCACCAGCGATTAAAAGTCAAGAATATTTTACCGATCAAAATCTGCTGGAAAATTTTGAATCCGTCACGTCATTTAAAGGGCATTACCAAACTCTTTCTAAGCATTCTATACTCGTGCAGTGATAGGACTCGAGAAAAGTCATTGCAGTAAAAAAAAGCTTTTCCTCCACTATCAGTCGTTTATCATTGTTGCTACTCTCATTCAGGGAGGCAACCGAAAGATGACGGCATTTCCACTGGGTGAATCGATTTGACTAGGGTTGGGAGATCTGAGAAGGGTGGAGGGAAACCTGGCGTTGACTAAGCCGAGAGCTTCACGAGGGGCGCCTATGGACCTACAGTTAATCGTATGATCCGACGGACGAATTACTGCACTTGAAGTGCTCTCTACATAGAGCTGAAACAGGGACCGGTATTCTACCGCATATTTCTGCAGCTTTAGGGACACGAATCGGAGCCCTTTAGCGGAGAAGCCCGTACCCCTCCACGACATCAATCACTTCGCTTGAACGGAAATGAAAATAAATGAATGTTGCCGTGCACTTGAGACCAGTCATTACGTCATCAGAGTGGACACGGTTCGGACGCTTAAGTACAGTAGTTGCTTCAGGTATCAATTATCACAATCAACTCGTGATACTCAGGTCTGTACCGACGGGAAATGTTTACCATTATCACAATGGATTAATATGGAGATGAGGGCATAGAAAAGTTTGCCTCTCTCACTGTGAGCTTTACTTTCCATTTACCTTCCTTCCTTGTGCAACATTAAGGATAGTATACAATCCCTCTCGACACGGACAACACCGATGTCACTGAGGAAACTGGAAGATATGGAGTAGTAACACACAGGTGGTAAAATTCACGTTCTCTTGAGTTTAAAATTGTAACCATCACGGCAAAACATAATACCTCGTACAAATTCCACGCGACCTTTTATTCTGTTCGATCAGTTTCGTACGAAAGAACATCCTCTGGTGTAATTGCAACTTCAGCGGAATTCTTGCCAAATTTTTTTCAACGTCGAGATATTTCAATTTCTACTAGAAAAAAACACAATAAAAGTAAAAAAACTACACGAAAAGGAGTTTGTGAAGGTATAAACGAGTTTTGGTTCTAAAGTAACAGCAAATACAACAATTTTGATGACGAAACTCATGTAAAGAGCGAATTGAGCCATGGATGCCAAAAATAATCAAGATCAATTTTTGCCTCCATAAATGCGTAGGTATCAACAAACTTGAACGAGTTTATTAGCTCCGTAAATATATATTTTTTTGGATTTGATGTGCACGTTTCATTACTCACAGTCATTACCTACAGAGTCACCAGATTATTCTGAATCTCTAGTTGTCAGTACGTCAACAGACGGTTCAGCGGTATACCCGATTAAGAGGCCATAAAAAAGTATTTCGACATGAAATCTACCACTTACGTTGCCAAGTGTCCGGTGCTATGAGCTACTTGAAGTGCAACAATGACAACCACAGAATACAATTGCAGTTAAAACTGAAAAGAGAATAATACAAGGTGTCGAGAGCCACGGATATGTATATTTCGTTTTCCTTCACTGATATTTTCATCCTCATATCAAGTGACCAAAATCTATGACGGAGCGATTAGAATCGTTTCCAAATAATTTATCTGCAGTTCTGCAACTGTATGCCAAATAAAACTATTATTCACGTTTCAAATAGCGCCTTCGTTGCTGCATCCAGGGTGGAATCTTAATGAGTTATTCCTAATAAAATGAAAAAATATATGCAATAGCACATTAATAACAGAAGACTAGCAATTGATTTTCCTCCAGGGAAATACTTATGTGCGTAAAATAATAAATAACTGTGGTAGTTTCAGCAATAAATCGTTTCACGTCAGTTACTTAGATACTGTAATGATCGATATACCTCGCACTGGAAACGGAAGATCCATCGACGGTTCAGTTATGACCTGGAAACTGGCATGGCGTAGTGCGTGATTTCGGATGCTTTAACTCTGTCCGAAGCTGTTTCACCGAGTCATAAACGGTTGATCTCGGCTCTGCTTGACAAGAGAAGCAAAACATTCAAACTACTACTAAAGTGTGTATCTAAAGTGACTGAATATAAGGCAAAACGGTTACAACTGCATACTTTTCTCAAATTTCTTTAATACTAAACATACCCACGAATAGAAATAAATTTTTGATACGATGAGCCACATCACAAAATCTTGGCGATATGTAAGAATTACTTGGTGGGATCCCGGATTCCCTTGCTTAGGGTCCGATTTAGAAACCCGTCGGTGTTAGGTTTTTCACCGGAATCACGATGCACACCAGAGATCAATTGTGGAGAGCACACCCAAGCACATTACTCCGTCCTTCGGAGAGGAGGAGATATCCCCTATGAAGTCCGCTCTTTAGAGGTAGCTGATGCAGACGCAAATTACCTCTCTGTCTCACCATGCAGCGAATGAACAAAGAAAAACTCTAACCGCTCAGGAAAAGATCTTAACTGAAACACCCAAAATATTTATGGCTACCATTAGAATACGGCCCGCGGCACAAGAAAATCCCATGCCTCTGCAATCGATTAGCGATGCCACGCAAAATTTTCGAAAGGGGAGAGGAGAAAAAAATTATGAATCGGATATCTTCATCACAAGTAAATTGCAATAGACAATCTGACGTTCTATCCACTGGTCAAAACGTCCAGTTAAAGGCGGCAACTAAGTGAGTTTCGTTAAATCCATACATAACACTGAGCGCGAATATCACCTCATCGAACACAAAAGTTGTGGGAGAATAACATACACACTGATACCAGAATCGAATTCGCGGCTAGTTCGCAATCCTTGAATTTAAACACATTGATTTTTGAGGGTTTATATTTGAAAAAAACCTTAAGACGTTTGATTTCACTGCACAAATCAGAAGAGGAGAAACAGTTTAGCCTAAAATAACTCAATATGCGCTATTTTCAAGTCGAGGCAAGTTCAAGCCGCAATGTAATTGAGCGTCACTAACATAGAACTATATATTAATACTGCTGATTAGATAATACATTTTTGGATGACTTAAACCCACAATAATTCTGCTCCTTCTCCTCAATTATACGTACATCGCGCCGCGACTAATACTATACGCGGCGATGACTCCACTGCAGGATGAGACAAGTGGTGCTCTCTGACGGGCTTCATGAGAACGAGCACGAACTGCACGTTCGCGGAGAGCTGAACAAATCCATATCCGGTGGCGGGGGCGGGGTGATCAACAGGCGGCCAACGAACTTGGCTTCGAAATAACGAGCGGCACACGCAGACCTCGTGAGATACCGCAAGTAGCCGCGAAAAATAAAACAATACCGATTTTTTCCTCGCAAAAGCGGTCGGATTTGGGATGCATGTCGAACGGAATTATTACTGCGAACGACATATTGCACACGGGATGTTCACAGTGCGGATCTTATTCCACAAGAGATGTGATGCCAATCCTTGTAAACCGTCCCTCTCATATATTATTAATTCACTAGCCAGCGAGAATGCTACGCCACTGTTACCACTTCGCGTGGAGGCACATGCGTGCCTTCCACGCAAAAACTATTCATATGAAATAGCGTGTTTTCTACGAGGTGATGAGAGGATTTATTGTATGATTTTAATATTAAAACAAGAGTACACACCGGGCATTGGAGATCCGTACTTGGCTGGCTCGATAAAAAAATGACAAATGCAAAACGCGGTGTGAATACGACGGTCGTTAAAATGGCGTAATGAACAAGAGCTTGCAAAAGGCGAGCTGAGGGACACTACAGCCACGTTCTAACTATGTAAAGTTGTGTCCAACCCGAAGATTGGTTTTTGATAAGTGAGGGTAGAGCTATCACACATTCAGGGTAGGGGGTGGGCGGTTCCTTTCCTTGGTCCACCTGCGATTTCCTACGAATTTCAGACACGCAGAAAATCAAATCGTAAGGATTTTAGGTGGGGGTGTCCGGAGAGGCTCTTGCCCATAATTTGAACCCGAGACCCTTCGGTTAGTAGCTAGGCGCCCTACCCACTAGGCCATCACGATCCCTTTCTACTAAGTATTGGTCAAAAATATCTTTCCTGGTATTATCAGTGTTTCAAAATCAGTCGCCAACTACGTACCTGTCACCTAATAATAATTATTCTCTCAATTTGATACTCAGCTTCAGGGCTCTTAATTCGCTAACCTGTCAAGCAAGTATTAGAAAGGTATTGGGGTAATTTTGCTGTGGTAGGGCTTCCAAAAAGGAGAGTAAAGTTGTACGTTACATGGGATTAGGTAAGTCTGGCTAAAAAAATAAAAAATAATTTTGATTGCCGCATAAATAAGTACATATAAGCATTTAACAAATCCTTATTTCATGTTAATTAATAAATAAAGTTAAAATAAATACATTTCCATCGATCAAAATGCGAAAATTAAACCAGCTATTACGTTATCGATTATCGTGCCCGTATGGTATACTTTACGCAGTATTAATCGGCTTTCTACTAATCATTTTCGATCATTCCGAGGATTTTCGTAACACCCACTACATAACCGAAAGTTACCTACCCTAGTTAAAGAATAGTTAACCCAGGTAGACTAGATGCTACTTTTTAACGCGATTCAATGCAATATACCCGTAAAATACCAGCATCTAAGGAATCCTGGAAATATCTGGGAATCACTACTAAGAAAATCATTCCACCAAATACTTAATTCGTATGAAAAAACACAGATACATCCAAGGATGAATCAGTCGAATCTAGAGCATTTTCGATCTTTTGGGAGAGTAAACGTAGAGCAACATTTAACGGAACTGTCGTCAAGGACGTCGTATGAATGTCTGGATGGATGTAAAAGAATTTAGCGTTGCAACTATGGTTTACATCCCCATAGTCGGTCTCATTGGTGGAATCAGATACTAAGTCCACGTGTGTCCTGAGGTTTACAATAAATACCAAGTACAAAGATTACCACACACTTTCGGTTCAAACGGGAATTTCCTGAGACCTCTCTCAGATTTGAACCCGGGACATACAGTCTGAAATTACACGCTCTAGCCACTACCATAAAGCGCTGCATCTCACAGTTTTCCTCCTTACCGTAATTTTTACATGCTCATATTCAGAAGTGTACAATACTTAAAATTCTTTGCCGATCGTATGCAGTATTAACTCTCTCGTATGACATGAGGAAATATGGGCTCTTTGGGTCAGTTTCCAAATCGTTCCTATCGCAAGTGTCAGTCGACTGCCTCGGACGCACCGCGGAATTCACAAATCGAATAAGCGGTAACCGGTCGTCTCCCTTATCGTGACCCGAAATATGTACGGAGCAGCGGCGTCGGAATTGGGGAGCATGAGGGGCCGAATTTTCCCCGGGCCCTTTTGGACCTTCATATGCTCTTTTAGCTAAATTTTAGTCTCTACACCCCTCTTATTCGCAAAAAAAATATGCGGGCCCTTTTAAAGGTTCCCCCCCAGCGAAAATAGTTCCGACGCCCCTGGTATGCAAATCAACTAGCGAACGCAGACTGCTGTGACGACCAAGCTTATATTGTGTACCTGTGCGTGCCTTCGTCAGTCAAATGGGTTAAGGCAACCGTGGAATAAATTCTTAAAACATAATATGATAAGGAAGTCCAAAAACCAAAACTTTATTTTATGGCATAGTCAAACCTAAACTTCATCCCAATACAAACTCACAAATTCATTCCCGAGGCTTGCTTCAATTACCAGCTCGACGCGCTTCTGACCAGTCCACCACGGTCAGCTTGTTGTAAGAGAATATCACAGACTAAAACAAAATGAGAATAGAATCACAATATGGTGGATGTAAATTCATCGCCGGCGAGAAGAAAAATAAAAATTTGTCTAAGTAAGCGGCATTCATATATTAATAGCGAGTTCCGGGGCTGTGGCTGATTACACGCCAAAAGTGTAACAAAGTTCAAAAATGGAAGGGGAAGAGCAGGCGCAAGGAGATAGCCAAGAAGATGCAAACGAAGCATTCATCCAGCAATTGCGTCTTACAAGAGCCTAAATTCTCGTTCGTTACCTCAAAAGCCCACAGGATGATTTATCCGATTTTTTTCACAAAAATCTCCGAAGTAAATGAAAAACTGGCAGCAATATCAAGATTGGAAACGAAAATTAAAGGTAAGTTCGGCCGCGGTGGTCAGGTCGGTGAGATGCCAATGCAATAACCGAAAGGTCATGGGTTCAAAGCCCATCTAAGGCAAGGGTGCTATATGTGCCTTGAAATTAAGAATAGGATTGAGAAAGGGTGGGCTCTGCCAAAAAAGCTTAGCAGTTGTTACACTTTAGCAGGAATCCATATATTACGTAGCGCTAAAGGGGTGGAGGGGTTTGACCAACTGTTACGATGCACTTCTTGCAGTGAAAGGGGGGGAGGGGAGTTCCAGCGTACCACTTCGTTAGGGGAAGGATCTTTTTAAATTCATTATTGGTTTAAATAATAATGAGGTAAAAATTATAGTTGGTGAATACGTTACAACACTGAGAATTTTGAGTTGTAAATTTTGCTATTCATAAATATGGCAATTTGTTTAAATATTAAAAAAAATAGAGAAGGTTCACCGGTACTGCTACATAATTTAGGAGAATGGTGTTAGCGTTTTTTCTCCGTTTTACAGGGGAAAGGTGAAACAAAAGTGGGAAAAATCAGCTGTATATAACATATGAACGACCCCTAAGAATTCCACAACTAAAAATGTTGATATAATATTGACTTCCACAGAGGTTGCATTCTGACCTTGTCTAAGACGATCCTTGCCACATTTGTCGAAAGTAAATGGATGAGAGAATCAATCGATTACGCTGGGTCGCATGAATAACAGACAAACCCCGTCCACTCGTTTCACAGAGTTTAATTTCACCCTGGGATGGTGAAGCCTGCACCAAAAAAAAACAAAGACTAATTACGGTGGATAATGCCAGTATGAAAAAACCTATCCAGGGTCACTGAATTGCTTTCTATTGTGTCGTACAATTAAATCCCGCATATTTTGAACCCACGGATAGGGCATATTCGCGGACGTCATCTTTCATAGACTAAAGAGAGGAAAATATTAAAGAGAAAAAAACAAACGGTCTACAATGAAGTTTTTTAAGATTTTCAAAGACTCGATAAGATAACATCACCTTGCAGGGATGAGTTCAGACCATTCATCATACATTTCGAAACGGAAGATCAATGATTGGCTTATTCTTCGCACACGTGCAGAGGTGTGACAGAGAAGGTACACCAGCAAATATCAGCGATGGAAATCTATCTTTTGATATAATCATCACTAAATTAACAGGTGCTGAAATTGACGGCAATATTCACCTGCCAATTAGCACACCTCCAACTGAGGAGACGTAATAATGGCGCCCAAGGACAGTCGTTATCAAAATCTCCAGGAATAACTACCGCAGACAGATTATTCAGGTTTAGAGTTCAATGCCTCCTCAGAAGCTGCAGTTACTTTAGAAAAACACCATTTTTATCATTTAGAAACCACAACGTGAGTTCTCGCGGTAAGACTCAATCTTAAAGCATACATGTATGTACATGCGTTGATGAGAGCCGAAAGTCTATGAAACTCCCTTCACGCAACATCAGATCGGGACAAGAGTTCAAAGAAAAAAATCATAATTTGGAGAGTACATGGGAGTTGAAACAAAAATACTTCGAAGGATCAAGCGCTGCTGATTGCTTTGATGGATCGGAGTGTTAGGTGACAGATGGAGGAAGTGAAAAAGAATTTTGGGCCCGTGAGGGGAAAAGTAAATGGGACGAAATAAAGTGGGAAATAATGTGGAGCTGAAGACATGTAATGCACGATAAAGCTCAATAAACGCTGACTAAATGGCTTTTGTCGCAAGGCAAAGTTAGTCGAAATATAAACATTCATTCTGTAAATAACTCAGAAAGCATTATCAATGCCTAACTTTAAATGAAAACCTGCTCAATCAATCCGGAATATATAGGAAATCACAAGTTGGAAGCGACTTAAAAGAATTTCACCGGAATCTCAACTATATTCCAAGGGAGAGACCATGTGCTGAAACAATACGGAGAAAACAGAGGAGAATAGACAACCGGAGCAAGTCTCTGGGATATTGCTACTATAAAGAAATAGTGGCGAAAAGTCTCTTTGGATATCTATGAAGGAGAAAATAAACCTACCCAAGTATCTGTACTTATCATTAAATTAGATTACTTATTAAGTCGATTCCATCAGAATCGTGTGACTCCGCAATTACCGATTACTTGTAAATGGAACGCAATTGGTAATTAGTGCTTGTACCGCACATATTTCAGTCTTATTGAGGCAAGAAGTAGCAGTTCTAAAGGGGAGCCAATCAGCAGCAGAGGTCATAAACGCCGTTGTTTGCCATGGGCGGAATCCTCACCAAATAGTTGAGAGGACAGAAGCCGCTTCGGCTTTGGCCTCATCTTAAGAGATAAAAGTCGTAGTTCAACTTCCCATCCACGGATGGAAGTTTAACCTTGAAATACTCTCCACGCGGTACTCGGATCAATACTCCGCCGAATAGTTCTAAAACCAATGGCCACCGGGTAAAAACGAACCGGTCACGTGGAATAAGAAGCCAGCACACCAACCTGATATCTATTTTACTGATAAAATAGTGGATGAATAATAGTGAAAAGTACAGAGTAAGGTCGCGTTGCCTTGAAAATATATGAACGATCTTTCTGTTGAAGAGAAAATCTACCCGATTCTCATTTCAGAATGATTTTTTGTCACTAATGCCATAGATGTATGTCGCGATACCTATGCCAAACTTTCAAAAGAGAAAATCGGTGCTTGCGATAACCAATTGCGAAAAATCGTACGGGCCATAATAATGAGAAAGGCAAAATAACTTCTAACAAAGGATAGACCTCATGATACTAATAAAAATCGACACCGGACTAACGGCATAGGAGTCTATAACTTACTATAAAATTTCACAAGAACATTACCATCCAAATTAATATAAAATTCTTCTTTCGACCCAGAGGCGCCTCTCCTGCGCAGAACCGTCAGCATTGGGGGTCATAGGGTATGACACTTCGTCAACCGAGGGTATACTTTAAAGGGTACCTACACGTTGAGCTCAAGTATGGTCTGCTTAGTTAATGTTCGCAAATAATCTCGCGGTGATCATTTTTATCAGTTAGTATTACGGCAGGGTCTTCCTTGACTAGCGAGAGAAATATCCCCGAAATATTTCATAGTTTAATTTATTAAAAGGAATACCCATTCATTGAGCGATGTCTCCGACGTAGGTTTTGAGTAATAAGAACTTGGTAAAATAAAACCCTTGAAGACGAACTTGGTAATCACATATCAGTCCTATAATATGCACTGCGTATTGACGAATGCAGTCCAACCTATTTTTTATATAATTTAATTATCGTTATCAATCAAAAATAAAATTTTAACAGAACATGCTCTCCTCCATCCGAATGTACGTTGGCCAGATTCGCTAGACGCTCGTTACCAAGAGTACTAAAAGATGTCGACCAATTAAGTCATTAACGGAATTAACCAATCACGTCGATAAAATCAATTATTGTATCTAAATAGTAGCATTTTATTCACTTTGCAGAGACAACTGAAAACTATCGATTGTACGAGTTTTAGTCACAATTATTGAGCCACAGTCCCTCGTACTGATACGATACTAAAGATAACATGCAGGAGTTTGCTTAGAAAAATTAGCTATTTTGCTATAATGCCTAACTTACCCTCCATACGCATAGAAACAATATGGGAAAGTAGCTGATATCACGTAGAAAATATGAAACGCTGCAAAATAGTCATTACACGTTCTGAGAAAAATGAGGGCACAGAGAACGTCAGATTATGAAAACTGTTTTCACCACTGTTGTCATAAATCCTTCACTGTGAATTATCGACAGCTACTTGCAAATAAATAGCTGTCTTATTCAGGAAAAAATAATTCTCACATTAACTCAGCTTCGTAGCAAAAACAACTTATCGATGCCTATCACACCATATGAAATGCTTTCGACAAATATGGACTATTTGAAATGTTTTAACCGTGTAAGCAATATATAAATAGCATCAGCAAATCCCAAATTAGAGTCAATGTCTACTTATTGAGGAATAGGGAATTAAATACAAGAAGTGTATACAAGCGTTCTTGACATTTCAGGCGACACTATCACTTCCTTTGTACGAGTGCAGGAAAATTTCGTTATATTGAACAACGAGCGAGGAATGTAGCTTTTTTTGCGATTACAGCATTATTATAGCTATTTCATGAACTATTTAGGTCTATTCTTCGGACTAGCAAAAACAAACCCTCTGAATGAGCAACTTTCGTTCATGGACAAACTATGATGTTTGTTATGTGGATACAAACCAAACAGTACAGAATTTCCTAAACATCGAATAAAATAATTGCGGGGCCAATGACAAAAAAGTAACCACTTAAGTCCGCACACAACCTCATTTTTCAAGAGGGCGTAGCCGAATAGCAACAATAAATAAGGAAAAACTATCACATAAACACTTGAAACGATTGCTAGTGTATCACCTTTCACAGACCTTCCAGGTGAAAACACTTCCTTCACAGCGATAAAATACATTCAACAAAATAACAACCAAAGCCACGAAAATCGAAATATAATACCTTCCAATCGATAGCTACAGCGCATGTATGCCTCGGCTAATTCTTACTCATGCTCTAGGTTGGGATAGTAATAAATTACGTACCCATGGAAAACTGTAAGGTACCAAAATAAGCGAAGCCACGGGTAGTTAACATTAGGCTCCCTTGATTTTAGTAAAACTGGAGTGATGAAACTTGGATTCCAACACACCGCCTCAAAGGTTCTCGATCCGCTCCATATTTGACAGCCCCCTTTTGAGCTAATAGCGGTCCACGACCCAAAAAACTAGTAACGATAGTTTTCCGTCATGCATCCATACATACCACTCGAACGGGAAACTCAAGAACGCTTCATCTCAAGTATTCGCCGAAATAAGTCATTCCCTCAAATCGGGTCCTCTCACTCAACAATTAAGGCTAGAACACGAGCAAACCCCTCTCTTAAAATCCAAACAGTACTGAGTCTAGTCTCGTCAAATCCATATCCTTAATGTCTGGTTTACAGCTGAATAATGTCTTTACCACGAATAGCACTAAACAATATACGGGAACAAAAAACTAACATTAATAACAAGAACGATGCATACTCTCAAAGATATCACATAAACGTACCGGTACTTAAGGAGATCGATTACAAAAATGCCGCGATAGTACACCGCCGACAAAAACTGTGTGCATTTTAAGTCTTCCCGTATGAGAGCGCCTTGCCTACCTCTTGTTCTTACCGATTCTAACTCAATATTATCTCGTCTTTGCAAGATTCTTAATTCATCGAATGTCCAAAATGAAAGTCAATATTTCAGGAATAGATTCGACAGGATTAGGCGTTTTTTAGGAACTGCATTTTAAGTGAGTAGGGTTACCTATCATGCCCAACAGCATCCAACGAATGGATTAATGAACGGTTTAGACAAGCCGTTGAAACCCATGCAACCATTCTAATTAAACCTGAAAGTACAAAAATCTGCAATTCTTTTCAGTAACGGACATTGAGAAAATCCGGCCGTTTCGTTAAATCAAAGGGTGCGTAATGACACCAATCAAGTACTTTCAAGTGTTTATACACACTTTTCTCCACCATCCTCGAAGACCCAACGGTCTGTATCGTATCCAAAAATGTAAAATAGAACGCCAGCATTCCGTAGGTATCGATTTTTATAACATTTGACAGCGCTCTGAAACCTACGGTTAAGGATTGTTTCTCGAAGGCCAATTAACTGATCCCCTCGCATTAGTTCCACGAAAAATCCTTTGATCATTCATGAAAGACGATATCAAAACCTGTAATTATCCAGACCGATAATTTTGAGTACAGACATTTAGGTCGCTGTGAAATGGTCTGCCAACTTCGTCTTTAAGATCGAAAACCACGTCTACTAAATGGATTGAGGAGAGAAAACTTCGTTATAAACACTAAATTCCGAAGTGGAATAGCAGAGCATAGAAAATTTCCAGTACCTGTTCAACAACACACAATCCCCAACCCAAATTGACCCATTTTCCATAGACAATCGACAGCCAAATGCAGCAGTTGTCATTAAGAATCCTTGATCCTTTCAAGCGTTTTAATTCGTATGTAAAAACGCCATTTACAAAAATGAAATCAATTCTATCGCAACAACAGCCAAAATAAAAAAACATGGACGTCATAAACACGTGGGGCACTTCGTAACCAATGAAGATCACCCCATTCCCAAGAATTCAAGGGAAACAACATCCACATAGAATCGAAAATTCATTCACCAAGTTTCTCAACATCTCCCGCCGAGTGCAAACATTTTCCTAAAAAAAAAACGAACAAAAACAACAAATATCCCACCCGTCACGCATTCACACATACAATCGTGATATTTCCATTCAGGCATTCACAGCTCACTTTCGTCACTCCGCTTGAAAACGGAGCTTTTTATTTCTCTCTCCCTAAAACGGAATGAGGGAAGGCCTCTCGATTCGGAGCGATGACGACACCAGCACCACCTCCCGCGCTGACGCGCTTCGGGTCAGGAGCCGTGAGAACATCTCCTTTATTCCTCCCAAAACAATCAGCACCAACTGCCGCCAAAAAAAATTATCGAACCTTTTTTTTTCTTATACTCTCTCTCTGTTTCTCAATGCGCCGCGTTCAACTTTCCTTGGGATGGCGTCGTGAGTCCGGCTGGTCTCTGTTTCCTTTTAGACTATTCCTTCGAAAAAGAGGGCATCCTGCTCTTCGCAGATGCGAATCCTTCCGAAGAGTTCTCCTTATTTATTGCTTTCGGCTTCGTCGCCCTCTTTTCTTCCGGAGGCAGGTCGCGAACTCTGCAGAGGGGTCCAGGAGGAGGCTAAGGCAGGAGTATCAGCGGCTGGGGCGGCCCGCCGGCCTTCAGCGCACCCGGCGCCCGGCGGTTCCTCCGACCCACGCCCCCGCGGCGCCTCCTCTTCCTCCGATGCTATCCTGCGGGAGAGGGTTTCGGGGAAGGGAGGAGTCGAAAGAGAAGAGAATACGGATGACGATTAGATCGTGCAACACCTTTCCGGCCAAAAGTACATACAGACTAAGCAGTTAAATGTACAAGAACCCATAAATATGTTACAAAAGAACAAATTATATAACAAATTGCTAGGCTTGACTACGTGGAACCACATATTAATAACGAAATAAATTCACTTTGTAAAATTCCACCTAGGTCAGTTTTAATAAATCTGTGGAATTTTACAAAGTGAATTTATTTACGTTATTAAGAATAAATTATTTACATGACAATATCCTCCATACAACAATAAGTGCTCATATTCCCTGGTGCCTTACAGGATGCAGAACACCCCGAAGACAATTCTGAGACCGAAAACCTTTCGGAACGGCAAAGAGGATAACATTACCCCCACCGCCACCTAAGTCCAGTAACACTTTAAATATTAGTTGATTGACAAATAATCATTGGGTGTACGAGGTGACAATTCGATGCTTAACAACAAATATGGAAACAGTAAAAAAAACGGCTTTTCTACTATTTCTTTCTTGTTTCATCCTTCGACTTCCGAAAAAACAATAGGTACTCTTACTAGAAGCTTTTGTTTTCTCGTTTACTGTTGGTCTTGACAACTTCTCTCCCACTGCACACCAATACCTTAGTTTTTTTAATTGGTCTTCAGTTGTTAGGTACCTGACCATTACCCTTTCAATATGTTCTAGTATCTCCTTTAAATCTCTATTACTGCCAGGACTGCTATGTCGTCGGCGAATCATAGCATGCATTTTCTCCCCGTGGATATTCACTGCCATAGACTCTTCTTTGACTTCTTGATGTAGATATTGAAACGTACGGGAGACCTTGTATCACACCTTTACTCTTGCTTCTCTCCTGCTAGGTCGTGATCACATACTTCTGGCTTTTTATACAAACTGTATGTAATGCTTCCGTCGTTGCATGACATTCTAATTTTCTTCATAATCCTCAGCATTCAAATTCAATCCACGTCGTCGAATGCCTTCTCCAAATCCACAAACGTCAGTAGGTTACCTAATCTAACAACTCCTCTATAAGCAGCCCGAGGTCCAACATCGCTTGTACAGTATACGTTTTTCTTTCAGCCAATTGGTCCTCATCCAGGAACTCCTCAGCTTTTCGTTTAACTTTCGATAGAGGACTCTTGTCAATATTTTCCAGGCATGAGTCGTCAGGCTTTTGGTCCTAAAATTTTCAGTTCTCAGGACTCTTTGGTCCAGAGATGTGATATTCTCCTCAAAGCCTGTGTTTATATTTTATGTCGAGTACCTGTCGCATGTACTTTCTTGCAGCAGATGGAACGTTTTCCCTCCTGAAGTTTTTACATCTCTACAGGAATATCATAAATTACAAGAGGCGTTTTTATCCGCTGCTGAGTCGAATCCCGATCTTAGGATAGTCTCTCCCTATTCACCGTTTTTGACTTCATTATCCTCTTTACAAAAGTAGAGTTTAACGCGTCGGTAAAGCGCTGGCCTGGCAACCCAAAGGTGACGGGTTTGAACCCCGCTTAGCACATATATGTTGCATTTTTACTTTGTGAACTGGCTCTTTGATAGTTTTTATTTTCGGAAATAACCTCAATGAATTTGACTGCATACATTTTCAACTGAAACCACACAAGATCCTTCTGAGAAACCTTCCGCCGCGGCATATTTCCGACTGATGCCCTTTGTTTACTCGTTCCGTTGAAGCGGAAGCCATGCACCAGGCTATACAGGATAGGTCGTTCTCATGCCAATGGATAGATCTCACTTGGCACCAAGCCGGACGGAATGAAAGATTACAGATGCATTACGACGAAATAGTTACTATAAAAAGTTCCATAACATCGCAGATCGAACATAACATAATAACCACAACATAACGTTCATTTCAATATATTAGGTAATTTAAGTAGAACGTTGACTACGGTCCAACATCCGGAATTAAGGATAGGGATCTACACTCGAAAGCCCAACATCATTTACGCATCAACGCCACACAAGCACTATTCGCATCCATTGCGCATAAAGCCAGTAGAACTCCAGGTTATCAAAACTTTGTGCATCGCTTTTCATCAAACCTCCAGTTTTACGCTACTACGTGACAATACTCATTATGCCCTCAACACTAATTAATACTTACCAAATAGTAATACGTCACCCAAAGGTCACCATAATATCGGGAAAAAATTTGACATATCGTAAATTTTCTCGTTTAGTTTAAATTCCGCTGATTAGCTTTCAACTGCTTTAAGTAGAACAAGCAAAGCACTAAGACCATTTCGTCATACATCTCAAGTATTACTTTCATTCACGGAGCTACAACGATCAGGTTATGGGTGTATGAGAATATAAATATACCTCCAAAAAATCTCTGGGAGGGTTATTATGATTTACATCAAGGTAGGTTATTCTGATAAAGTGAGCGACAGCTTGGGTCATTTGCATCAATGTAGGGCAGATGGGTAACTGGGAGAGGTGTGATTACTCAGGGAACGGTGAGGAGAAACCCGGTGAAAGCATTAGCTGGACCCAAATGAAAGGCATCAAATGGACCACGGTTTAATGTCACTTCCCGAGGACGGAGTACTGCACTCGAAGTGAAGGGAGCTAAGCGTGTATCCTTCTACCACGTTACAATCCACCGAACAAGTTATTTCCTCATTTGTCCATACTCTTTAATGAAGAACATCAATCAGTGTATCAATGAAGAACAAAATCAGTGTATTGCCAACAAATTCTGATATGGAACCAAAAATCGATTTCCGGTGGAGGCGTGGTTACGTCCTCGCCTGCTAACCTTAGGGTCGCGGGTTCGAGTCCCGCCTGAGTGAGTTTTTTCACCACTCAAGACATGGCTGTGTGTGCTCGTCTGTTGTTCCATCGTTAATACCCCGATGTTAAGGCCACATGTGCTGATTTCGGTGGTAGTGGAAAATAAATAAATATAAAAATTACCCAAAGTAACAACACTTGGGAGGAGAAAATGCGACCCCCAAATATGGGTTGTGTTATTCGTTCTCGCGGAATTTATATTTAATTGTTGTCGTCACCACCAAGCTACTGCGGGTTGCAAGTGTCTTGACCAAATGTATCCTGATGGCTTAATTATACAATATTTCACAATGATACAATGGCCAAATTACTGAATCTTGTACGCACCTCACTATCACGAATAATAATAATAATGCGATCGGTATTCCGTACCTTTTGACAGTTCATTGCCACTCAGGGATATTACTCAGTCTTTATTGGACACAATGATAACCCCTTTTGAGGGGTGATGCCAGAATCCAGTACCAAGAAGGTCCTTCGCAGTTTGCCTCTCCTCCCTCTATTAGAAATACCCGAGTCACCGACATAACTAATCAGTATACACGCTAAGACAAAAAAACAGCGGAGATAAGGAAAGCCCATCGTCATCTCGAGTTATCAGTTACAAAATTGGTTTGACGATGCTCTCCTCTCAATCGGCTAACCCCTTCACATACACTTAATTAATCTCTTTTACATCCTTCACTAATAGGAAGCTATAAAACCAACATAATTCCTAATAAAATTTCCTTATTAATAAACGGCCTACCCACTTTCCCTAATTGGCTTAGAGTTTGGACTCGTCTTATACAGGATGTGAAAAAAGGACTTATTTTACCTTTCTTTGAATTGCCAAGTGCGACAATAACAAATTAGTTTCACTTATTTTAGCCAGACGAATTCCAATCAAAAAGATTCCAGAATACGAGCTCATGGATTTCCCTGCAAATAAAATTCAAGCGTAAACATACACGAGAAATGTTATCCACAGGCAGGCCCACAAGGGATTTGTGTTTAGGAAATCAGGCAAATATTTGGTAACACGACTGTACTTCTGCTATTAATGGCGTTTGATGCACTCCTTCGAGACATTTACAGACACTGAACGGCAATAGTATACTAGCGACGGAAAATCATCTCGACGAAAATGGACAAATGCATCCCAGCAATTAATTGCGATCCATTGGCTAGTGTCCGATTAGGGACAGTTATGTTCCACCTTCGATTGAGTTGATGTTTCTGGATGTACCTGCTATTAAAAACATGCAGAGCGGAGAGCTTGATATCAGATCTCCAACGAACAATGGAGGAAAGGTTTCCATGAACACGAGATTTAATATCAAATGAGCTCTTCCCTACTGACCGAAGTTCAACTACCGGTTGAACGTAAATAATACCAGCAATAACTGCATGTTTGATGAAGAGTCACCCTACACCACGCACCTTTAAGGTGGCAGGGTATTATGTAGTTGTAAATAAATATCCGATGTTCAACTGGAGCCAATGGTCAGTTTTTTTAAGAGCATTAAGTACACGATGAAATTTCCACGCGTTTAGAAATGACCTCTTCGTGACAACCATAAAGTATAGTTAGTTTAGATATTTATTTCAACGCCAGCGATTTACAAACCGCGGATCAAAATGAAGTTACGGAGGACAAGACTTGTGAAGCAACGCAGAAAATTTATTTACATAATATGGGAAAAGAATTGCGAACTAGTAGGGAATACTTTAGCGGAGTCACGCGCTGAGATGCACAATAACAGAATTTCCACAAGGAAAAAATCCGCCTCAACCGGGACCATAGTGGAAACACGGCTATTTAGTCTATATTTTACTACATACATAGTTCGATTTCTGGGCCTCCATCTTGGATCTTCATTAAGGCGTGCGCTCGCGTTATCATTATTTTTTAATTTAACTTATATCAGAGAGAACGTGGTCTCCATTCTTCATTTTTCGCGCAGCACTTCAAGTTACTTATCACAATCAGTGGAGCGATTTTTATAGACGGTTATTGTTCACCTTGCGCTACTTTAGGTGTAAGCGTTATCGATAGAGATTTTGATAACGCGAAAGATGCATCCGTGATTCCACACCAGCTTACGTGCCTGATAACACTCGCCATGGATAGAAAAATTAAAAGGAGTATCTTCATGGATCGTGGACTCCCACTGGAATAAAATTCAGCAAACACTGTGCCTAATCTACATATATAAAATATATGTCCTGACTGACTGATGCATTCACTCATCAACGCACAGCTCTTAACTATTGGCGATAAAAACTTGTAGTAAATAAAAATGAACCCGAGAGCAAAACATTTCAATTATGTACTTTGGTGTCTGTTCCAATATCGTACACGTGGATAACTTCAATATAACGGAGGACCACTCTTCCATTCCGCATTTGGTCAACTCAATTCGTGGAGCTGTAGTCACGTGTATAGCATGTTGGTTTAAGCCCAAAGCAAAAAAAAAGTGTCGTAAAAGTCAAGCATAATATAACACTGCTACGCAATATGGAGACAAATTTCAAAATTGCTGTTTCAACAAAAAAATACACGATCGCATTTTTCCGACCCATACCCGACGACCACGAGCAAGAATCATACACGCACGAAAATATTAGTTCCTTCGCGACGACCGGGTGAGGGTGTTAATTGCACGATACCAATAACTATGAAAGAAAAAAATTCTCCCGCATCGAATATCGGACAGCGGTCTGCCGGCAAGACGAAAGCGCAAACAATGAAGGTAATCAGAATTCCTGATTTCAAAGGCAATTTTAATAATTTGCTACTACCTTGCCAATTTATCAAATTAATCGTAACACAAAACATATACGAACGCATAATTAATTCGGGTTTATTCGTAAAAGAGGCAGTATACGCGCCTAATGTTAACTATTTGTAACACAGTGATGCCAACAGATATGAAGAGTAGAACATACCGCGTAGGTAAGCCGATATCCTGCGGACCGAACAGGTAACGGTCAACACTATGGTTTCGAAGATATATTTTTTTCAAATATAACCGAGAACCGGAAAAAAACAATAAATCCTTCTAGTATATACTTACCTACCTTACACGATTTCGCATAAATATTACTTTCCTCGTCCACCGGGGACATTGCCATTATTTATCATGCTCGAAAAAGCCGCTCCCGGAAGCACCTCCACGAGTGCTAATCAAACTTCAATGCCATAAGCTAAGGGTTGATTTTATTTCCTACAAATTATTGCGCCCCATGACATTTTCTGTGACTCTCTTCCTTTACAATGAATATATAATAAAATCTTCCGTTGATGGAACATCTACAGTCACAAGAAAAGTTTAACATATTTCGAACACAGTATTTCCTAACGACACGCGCTACATGCACCAAAATAGCATTTCACACAAACTACTCTATCGACGAATTTCGTCCTCTCCGTGCAGCCAAATTATTGGCACATCGATAAATTAGTCCCATGACCCTGCATCATGACCAGTTCCAACTCCATTTGCCCTTCTTTAAACTAGGCCTAGAATGATATCTTACCGAATCCGACCTCTTATTAAGCCAAGAGATAAAAGTGAAGCTCCAGAATAGACTATTTAATTCTTGCTTCTCATCTTAATTTCCACGGCTACTAGGTGTGGACTGCGAGGGCAAGTGTTAAGAAACGAATGACCCATTACTTTAAAATCGGTAAGCGATGTATATTTTACCTGTAGGTACCCTACCAATTCACCACTTAATGATAGAAATTATATGGACTTGCACTCGGCATCGATTGCATAACCACTGCAGTAAATATTCGAAACTCACCCCACATTTAGCCCATCTACAAAAATCAGCTCCACGTTCATTTTGCCTTTATCCGATACCGGAAGAAGATACTTTCTTCCGGTACATTGAGAAATTATACAAATCCATAGATAAATAACGTGTTTTTAAAATTAAGCTTCATTAGCGATGCCAATGTTTTACCCCGCTTTAAGATTCAATAATCGCTATTCATCATTGAAATAACTTCGGGGAAATTACCAAGTTGTGATTTAATTACATTAATTGCACCGGTATCTAATGTGAATAATACTAATATACTCGTGATGGAGGTTACCACAACGCCAGCGTATTACCACTCAAAACACATGCGAGCGGAAGAAACAACAAAAGACCCCGCTTTGTGAATTAACCGAACTATACTTGCTTCTAACACATTAATGAATCTTGACATTCATCAACTTAGAATAGTAAAACTTACCTACCTAATTAAAATGTTTTGTTGCACTCAAATTTGGAACGCTTTCACTTTCAAGTTTTCTTCACGTAGTACCACGAAGTTTTCAACAGATGGCGCAAGTGGTGCTCTTGTTAACTCGATGTTCTTCGATCTCCGTGTAGTTCACAAATAATTTCTCGTTCACGTACTGCCACTCTTCGCCTGGCACCTAACATTTTCATAACGTTATCCCAAATTGCTTTAAGAGCAGAAAGAACATCGTAATAAAGCATTTGTTTCGTTTCCAGCTGTGGTCTCGTTAACAACTTGGAGGAAATAGATCCTCTCACCGAACTTGCCGGCATCAAACGTAGGGCTATAGCCAATTCACTGTCGTGAAGAAACGTATCCTCGTGAATCAATCCCTACTTGACGCATAAACATTCAATTGTTCATTCTATCAACCTCACTGTACGCGAGATTCCACCGGTTTCTGGTGACGTATGTTATGTGGTTATGTTAAAGCAGTGCCCTACCTTTTCCCAGTGAATGTGTTATTAATACGTGATTACCAGTGTGTCCTACAGTGAAGTACGTGGTAAATATTAACCGACATGTCATTGAATCTCAGTGACACGATTGGGAAAACGCTGCTCGGTGCAAGCAGCACACTATATTCAATTGTCCTCAAATAAATTTCCGGCCACAGCAGACCTTTTGAAAAATTCTTAATTAGAACTTTGTCTCTTGAGATTCAAGTGTCACATATTTGCAGTATTTTATCAGCACCTCAAGTCTAGAGACTCTACTTAATGATAGACCTATTTCACGGTTTAGATACTCATTAGGTAAGCAGATTCAAACTCTGTTGTCCAACCGAAAGAAGTTGGTGGCCATTTCAAAAATTTGCTGAACACATTTCCAACTACCCCTGTGCTATATGTCATTTTCGGCAATTACAATATTTCTTGTGCCTTACACATCAGTTTAAATTCAGTCAATCAGCATTGAGTGTTCAACAAATACAAAATAACTACATCAGCTTAATCAAGCAATTGAAGCCTAAAAGATAAATAAAAACACCAATATTCAGGAAATTGGCCAAATGGTTGATCATAAGTATCCATCTACAGATCCCTACAACCACACACGATCATATAATCTTTGAATGGCACATAACACCTGTAAAATGAAGACATGGAATGTGTTCTCAAAGAAAAAAATGAACAAAACAAATTCAACACAAAATACATGCAATAGCAGTGATAAAGATGTCACATAAATAGGAAAACTTTTATTTCAATTTTTTTATTTACAACATTTCATTCAGGCATTCAGCATTGAGCCCTGTACCAACATTCCACAAGGACAAAATTTAAAGAAAGGAAAAAGTCAATAATGTCTCTAATAAACCCTTATGGTGTTTTATAAGTGGCACAAGGCTAAATCTACTAATAATGTGAAAACAATTCTTGTTTTCCACGTTGAAAATAATTGACTCAAGTATACATAAAATATCTGAAAATTATCTTCAAATTTCGGTGGAAAATAAACAGCAAAAATTATCAAAAGTTAAACTAGTATTTACGCCCTCATATTCACATAAGAAACAATAATTACTCCAAACTTAAATAATTTCAATCTTGTCCAATTACGAACCTACCTATAGCTATTTTTGCTCACGACCCTCCCCTCAAGAACCTGCCCCTTAGGTAGCTTGTCCTCAATCTGCTCCATGAACAGATAACAAAATGAATGTATTTTAATGCACATCCACAAAATGTGCACCAGCAAGTCAAGAGACATCTGGATATAAGCAGGGAAACAAGCCAACAGCTGTACATACTTTTCCCTAAATGTAGTAGCACCTGCACATCCCTCATAAGTCTGCTGTGAAGACAAGCATTATCATTTGTATATACAAAATTGAGGAGAATTTTAATGCCGAGCTTACTCCCCATCACACACTTCTCTCCATCTATGGTTAGGGAAAAATTGATCGTGCCTCTACCTTGTGGAATGTTGAGGAAAGGTCCATATATCTTCTGAGTGAGTAGTATACAATGGAATATGATGCTGTACTACTCTCAGCGGTGGTTCCATGATACTCTCTGTTGGAGGATGAGCCAACCTATGGGCTCTCTCCCCAAACCCATTTCCACCAGAAGGTAGCATCATTGTGGATGCAGGTGCAGCCATTGAAGGTGGGCTCCCTGCACTGCCCAAACTTTGAAATGAGCCACTGTCTTCGGAGATACAATCCAACCCACTACTTACTGGAGCTGCAAGACCAGCTCCTGGATTCTGCACCAGATCTAATCCTGGCAAAACCTCTTCTGGTTGTCTCATGTTATAACCCTGACTGCAGTGGAGAGAATCCATGCTGCCAGTTGCACCGACTTCGGCTCTCATGCTGGATCTTGGCCATGACTTTTGCCTGCTGCGTGAGGGAGGAGGAAGTGGGGTGCGAGAAAGAGACTTCAAGGGCGTACCTGGTTCCAAGCCAGTTGAAGGAAGGCCATGTCGAGACATCAGGAGAGCCAGGGCACTTTTCACGCCCTCTGTCGCTAGTGGGTTGGGTGCTACCCTCCCCATACCAGGGCCTGCACCCTGACGAACTGTGCCCCAATCCCCACCCCCAGCGAGGGATCCTTGTCCCCCAGCCCTTCCAGCTGCAGAGTCCCGCATGCGCTCCGAATTGGTGGCATTGTCACCTGCGTAGACGGCATGAGCATCAAAGCCTTCAGGTCGATTGCTGGACCAACTGCCACTCCCTACTCCACAATAGCAGAGACAAAATTGGAAAGGAAATAGTTCCAAACCTTCAAGAATAGCGCGAAATCCCTTCCACGAGGCTCTCAACAAAGTGGGTAGCAGCACCTTTGCAAAAAAGTACTTTGAGTTCAAATGTTTAACTTCTCACCATCATGAAACCAACTGATGGTTTAGGGGAAATTCAAATAATAATTTTAGTCTTTAATGATTTGTAGCAGTGGAGACCAACAAATATTTAATTCAAATGTTTCACTTCAAGCAGGTACAGGAGGAAATGACTAAGGAACGGTTTAGAAAGAAGAATAACACTACTCTGCCAAAAGAAAACAATCTTCCCAAAGAGAAATCCTACAGAAACCAAAATACCATTGCTAGACATATGGTTAAGTTCAAAGAGGTTGGTAAAAAAATAAACTTCTCCAAAAAAAAAAGGCTTCCACTGCAGAGGTCCCAAGAATAGATGACAAAAAGAAGTTGCTTCAAATGCCAGCAAAAATGGCACCACCCACTTCATGAAGAGTAACATGGAAGTGATAACTTAACATGGCAAGGAAGATCAGGAAAGAAAAATAATTCATGTCCTGCTTCCATTTGAAAATATGGCAAGTAATCCACACCAACTGGCATGACATTTATAAAGGCTGTAAGATTTATTTTTTTATATTAAGCATTTAGGACTTGTAAACACATTTTCAAGAAAGACACTTCAAACTAAATCTACAAACAGTACTCTTTTTTAAAAAATTTAATAAATACTGTTTCAAAATAGTTAGCCAGCTCTAAGTAACATTCCCTCAAGAGGTACTGCAGGTGAAATTTCTAAATACTAACATTTTCAAACTTTACATTAAAACTAAAGGGTGAAGGACTCATAAAATATACATCTTAAGACGAAGAGTAAACATTTATGAAATAATTACAGTTGTTAAGCTTTGGCACAGTTAGCAGATTATTCCAACAGAAGGGTCATGCAGAGAGCTGCAGTAGTTGACAAAACATACCTTGCGTACTAAACACCGCTTGGTTCATATCCAAAGGAATATTTCCAGGGACACCAGCAGCCAGATTCATTGCTGCTGCTGCCTTTAGAATCTCTTTAGAAAGATTCTCCACTAACTGGCCAGTCTGCTGATCAATCTGCATAAAAAAGAGGAACATATTAGGTTGTTTGGTTTCCTATAGTCCTCCTCGAGGCCACAAGTAGGAAAATAAATGCCACACTTAAGAAAGATGTCTTCAAATCCTACACCCACCATACCATTCCTAAGTAAAAGATATAACAAGTAGAGGTACCCGATGATCTAATGGTTGAAACATGTTGCATGCTACAATAAAAATGTTTGTGTAGGAGTAAAACTTTTTTAAGGGTTTAAGTATGGTATTCTTCCACTACTCTGTCACACTGCATACAGTTACCTTTATAAGATATAAATTTCAACTAGCCTGCTGTTTCCTATTCATACAAGAAAACTGTAATTTCACTGATGAAACAATGCCATAACTTTTCTTTACATATTATGAGGGAACTTGACCCACTTTTTACGGTACTGATTTCTGAGAAATAGTGCAACTAGTTATTAACATTAAGGGACATTTTTTTCATCTATGGGTATAGTACCAACCACATCATCCCATAAAACTACATAGATATAATTCACTGCATTAGACTTAACTCAGTGGAAGTTGTTGATATTCATTTCTGAAATAATAAACCTGTAATCTTCCACAGGTATGTAAATGAAAAGTAATACTTTGTTTTTCCACATAAATTCCACAATATACGACCATGGTTTTGACTTTACATCATCTTCAGGTTCAGATTCACACAATGTCCACACTCATATAAATGTTGAGCAGAGGGAGGAAAGTATTAATTTTTCATTTACAATGATCAGTAAATTCCACAAAGTCACGCCGGAAACCACCAACTTCCTTCCACAGGCTTATTTGGTAGCACAATGCATTTCAGCAAACTGTGGCATAACCATGTGTAAGGATAGGTGGTTGAGTGGCGATATATAGGCTATGGTCTGTGCGAAGGTGGGAAAGTCTGGGTGTGAGATGACATGAAAAGTGGTGAAAGTCATGTGAAATCCGTCATGCTGTCAAAAAAAAAACCTGTTCAGGATTACTAAGTCCATCATTTCACACATGAAAAGTAGATAAATTGAATTAAAATACTTTTCATTGCCAGCTCCAGCAAACAATGTCTTCAAATCTATAAAACTATATTATACTCATCATTTATCGAGAAATATGTTAATTTTTCTTATAAGTTATTAGTTTAATGTGGAAAATTCTGGCCTAGAGAATCAATACAAAAAAATCTTTCAGTTTCTCAAGCAACACAGAGTTCACCGCAAATATATGCAAGTAGGAATCAGTCCCCAATTAAAGCCATCAATATTATTGGTGTGTGGCTAGCTACTGTCTAATGCCATGAATGAGGATTCATACTAAAGCTAAGGCTTATATTCAAGGCTTTAGTAAATACTTCAGTTCATATTCTTTCTCAGATTAGAAAAGGAAAACTAGTAATCAACAGTAAATAGCATCTTCTCATAGTCTGCAGGATGAGAACTAATCCTATGCAGAAAGGCATTGCAATGATTTCTAAGCAAGAGCGAGCATACACTGGTGCACATGAAATTCTAAGGCACATGTAATTAAGGCTGCTGCAGTTTGAATTAATTTGTTGGATTACTGTTACACTGATACTGCAATTCCTGTCCAAAAACACAATTTTTTGTACATTCACCTGTTCCCACAACATGCATAACTACCTGGCCTAATTTCTAGCAATAAATTTTAAATACTAAATGTGACTTACCACCAAAGTTTATTACTAGGGGTTATTATGATGTAACGCATCGACTACTTCCAGACTTCAATGACTACAAAAAATAGCACCAAGTTAGGTATGACCATCACTAATGTGCTTTATTTACTTAGCCCTATCTCATTCATTTGCCAATGAAATTTACAAAATTGAATAATTCCAAAATGCACTCATTACATTTTAGATTCATTCCTTGAAAATTTTCTTTTGACTTCAATTAAATTCTAATATACTTTAATTTTTTGCAACTTTCATATTTTAAATTTGTTAACGTTAAATGCTATGCATCAACATTTGCGTCCACGACTGCCGCAAGTGTATGGCATTTATAATCAAAGGGCTTGAAAAATTTCACGATTTTCAGGACTTAAATTGCATAGAATGCAGAAGAATGTAGTAGTGCATACTACAGACTTGTGACAACTTCGACAATAGGACTCCCTGCATCACTAAACCCAGGTTAACTACCCATTTTTCATTTAAAGGATTCTCTACTCAGAAAATTCACCTTAATATTCAGTTTCACATCACCTGCTCCAACAAATCTTTAATTTAACATTATTCACAAAGATGATTATCAATTTATGTCAAACAGGCTCAACAAGTCATCTAGTTACAAGGACAGTTTATATTAATCCTTTCCTTCAAAAATACTTTCCTAATTGGTGAAGTAGTTCACCAATCATTCACCTAAAAGTTGTTAGTCTAAGATTCAATTTCATAAAACACCTTAACAATATTAAGTGAGAAAAATTGTGAAATAGCAAAATAACAATGTAAATCTGCTTTATATAATTTTTTTCCAATTTGTCATACTTTCCACCCAAAACATTTCATGCCATTTTATAAATATGATGCATTCCAAAGATGGATCTCACACATCCCAAGGGAAAGCCACTACCATTTTCATAACTAGCCCACATAGTGCAGCAAACCTTAAAAACCCACCTTCTTTTTCTGATACTGTTGCCTTTAATTTGTGATAAATAAAACTAGAATGAGTACAAGTATCAAATAATAACCACCCTGCAAAAGGCTTACACGGTAAAATCATTGTTCATTTTTAACCAGTTACATTAAACATTTGTCTCCAGACTGGAATCCAATAAAACCTTCAAGAAACCTAGGAAAACTATATTAATTTTTCAGAAAACTTAACTTGATAAAAATCATCCAGTATCCCAAAGAAAGGTAATACCTTTTTAATGAATAAACTTTGTATGTAATTGGGCATGACACTGGCCTATCTTAATTCTTCTACCATTAAACTAGCCAGTTTTTTTCTTTTATCTTGATTAACTGCCCTGCCACCTAAAATTATACATACTTTATTGACTACCTTCACTATATTTGCTGATTCAGAATCGATTCCTGGTACAGAGTGGCTACTGATAACCAATGTTCAAATTCCCTGACTTTTCCCTGATGGCTTTACCAATTTCCCTGACCTATTGCCAAAAGAACTCCTATTATCGAAATATTTTTTTCAGCTGAATTACATTTTCGTCAAAACTCAGAAAATGAAAAAAGCAGAAATCAATACATTAAAAGCTATAAGAATGAAAAAATATATTGAACCTCCACCCTAATGAAAAAATATATATTAAACCTTCACAAGTTAAGCCCTCACACAAATTGTACACAATTTTAATACATTTTTCGAGGCCGCGAATCGTATTGTGGCCGTGTATGTTTCCTTCGGTAAAATTACAAACTGACAATATCTAATTCTTCAAGGAAGTGATGGCGTGTCATGATAGTTCTGGGGATTTGTAGATTACTTAAAAGGCATTGAAGGGAAAGTTAATGGCCAATTTACTGGTAGACTCCGGCACAGGTATCACTAGGCTGTGTGAAAAATGCAAACCAAAGCAAAGTTCTTGGACTGGATCAAAATCGGATGGCATGAGTGACTTTTAAAAGCGAATAACAATTTGATTAACGTGGTCATAACCCTTTGATTGTAAGAGGGAAACAAAACTGTAAAAATATTTGTATAAACAAACAAAACGTAATCGTGCCACTGCGAGCAAAAATAGGAGGTAATTAGCAACGGAATCATCATATTTAGGAATATCATATTTGAGGTGGTTTGTGACCTGACTAAATTGCTCCAAGAGGGAGCTAAGGGGGCCATCCAATAATTACATCGAGCGTGAAAGGTGGGGATGGGAGGAGGAGTCTTCTTATGGTCTTGCGAAGGGGGGTACGGAAATGGAAGATGATCTTAGGTAACATTTTGTTTACAGGTGTGATCATACTTGTATTACCGTTTTAGTAATCATCGTCTCGTATTTTTAGAATTGCAAGCACATATTTACTACAAGCTAGTGTACTTTTACTACCTCTCAACCTAAGTCTCGGAAGTTAAAAAAAACGCAATGTAAAATCTTCCGAACAACAGAGGTAGCCTAGGATTCCTTGTGATGAGCAGGATACACGGTGATCATGAATTTTAACACTACTAGGCAAATATCGCATTAAGGATATACAAAAGCGATACATTGTGCGACTGATTCACAACTAAATAACTAAGATTCACAACTAGAACAATTAATGCTCAACGAATTTAAGGGGCTTATTCTATGCACTTCGGCGACCGACATTAATTTTAGTTGGTCAAATGTTTTGAAATAAAGGGCGGGAAAGACTGCCCAGTAAACGTAATGGTAGAAAAATAACAAGAACTTCCTATTCCAGTTTCTCCCTGACTGTTACGAGAATTCCCTGACTTTTCCAGATTTCCAAAATTCCCTGACAATTCCAGGTTTTCCCTGATGATCGCCACCCTGAGGTAGTGCTAATCCCTCTTCCTTGCTTCAGGGCACCATAAGATCTTTTCAGGATATGATAAGTAATTCAGTATATAAATAAAGTCTAATCAGTGAAAATACTTGGACAAAAAACCTTAAAATGATATTATCATTTTAATGATAGGAGTTCAAACTTTCTGAGACAAAAATCAATTGGATGTTTGTTATCACTTCATGACCTTCAAAGTAAGTGATACACAAGGTTGGTCAGGAAAGCAATGTCACTTGTCTGCTGTGATGCTCCCATTGGTCAAAGCCCAATCTACCCGAGTCACCTGGCTGTTTCTTTCGAGCTCCTGAATGGTCAGGACTAGGCTATAAGTGATCCACTGTTTGGTGGTATGGTTCCAGCCACAATGCAAATTTCAGTTGAACCAAGATACAAGATCAAATTTGGCCTCAAACACAGTGAGTCTGCAGAAGAAATGTTTTCAATGATTGAGCAGGCTTTCAGGGATGACAGTCTGTCAAAACAGCAGGAGTTTCCATGGCACAAGGCATTTTTGGAAGTTTACGAAGACGTAAATGACAAAACCCACCCGGAACAACATCGAAAAGTGACAACAATTTGATTCATGTACAAGACTTATGAACACAAGTCATCGAATGAATGTTCTTTTAATATATTAGATTCTGGATACACCCAAAAACCATTGTCCACGAAATTGTAACTGAACAATTTTAGATGAATTTGTGTTAAAATTGGTCCTGAAAATGTTGACTACCACAAATCCCTCTGAGTGCTCATCTGTGAAGAAATTATTGAACTTCAAGAAAAAAATGCTAGTTCATGGGACAATGTTGTAACTGGTGGCACATCATGGGTTTTACAGCATGACCCTAAGGGAAAGCTCAAAGTGGCACACCTCAGAGTGTCCTTGCCCCAGGAAGGCATGCATGAACTGATCCTGATTAGTGAGGCCATGGTCATCGTGTTTTTTCATGCCAATAGTATCATACCCCAGGTCAGATCATCAATGCTAAATTTTATGAAGAAGTGCTCAAAAGACAGGAAATATGGGTCGAGAGAGGCAAAACATACATCACTACTTCCTGGAAGCTTCACCATGAGAATGAACCCAGCCACCTTCTTGGCAACGGATTATCTGAACCAGAAAAATGTGGCAACTGTGCCCCAGCCACCTTCCAGTCCTAACCTGGATCTGACAGACTTTGTTTCCCCAACTTAAAACCCTCCCTGAAAGAACATTGTTTTCAGACCATTGATAACGTGACAGCTGCTGTTATCCACGCACTATAAACACATTCCAACCCACGCTTTCTATGATGCCATCAACACATGGCAACCTCACTGGCAAAAGTGCATTAACAGAGGGTGGATTTTGAAGAATTTTAATCAATTCTGATCAATAAATTGGCTTTGAGAGACTTGTAGACACTACTTTCCAGACAAACATGGTTAGTTATAAAATTTAGACAACACATTAGCCTTATCACACGCAACTCATCTTCTCCCCCTACACCGATATTTTAACAAGCGAGGCACTACTAGGGCATTAGTCTGAGGATATCAGGCTACCAGAAATGATGTGTGTTAAGGGGTTAAAAGAAATTTGGAAAAATGGACAAATATGGATATATTTTTTTAAAGGAGATAAGCATCACATCAAGAAAATCAATTTTTCCAAAAAGTTTCAGTAACTAGAAATGTACGACTTTCAATCTAAATCTCAGGCATTGATAAAGGCGCTATCTGGATATGAATCAATGCCCTCCAATTGATAGCTATCTACTCTATGGACCATTGTGCAATTTAGATTGCACTTAAGCTACTTATATATTTTGCACTTAAGCTTGTTTACCTTACACTTAGATAACACCTACAAGACTTCAAAATCAAAAATAAAATGGCTTACTAATTGGAATGGTTGTGAATCTACTTTTTAAACACATTTCTAAAATATTCACAGATCATTGTCATTTTACTACATAAAGTCAGAGACAAAGGCCCTAAGATGCCAATTTGAAAAAAAATCACTTAAATGGTAACTGTAATTCGTAAACACTTAAAACCACAAAGGCATCATTGAGTTGATTCCTAATATGTAGTGTGATTTAACGATGAAAGGCATATGAAACGTGTAATATGCCTCCATAATAACTGTTAAAGGTATGGATTCCCACTTTGCTAATGCTAACGTAGCTAAAATCCACAAAGGAAACCTACTGGCAAACCAGAGTAAACCAAGTCCAACAGTACATGCCACTAAAAATGTGTAATAAGTGGGATGTGAAGCAATTAAGTAATTATGATGGCTTAATAACTGAAATGCTATGTGCATTGTAGTAAATGTTTATGGAGTACTGCTATCTACTTCACTGTTCAGTTGCTCCAAGTATTTAGGTTCTATTAAATAAAAAGACATGACCTAGGTATTTAATAGCCACTATGTAAAACATTGACAGAACTATTTTTAATCTTCATCAAAGTTAATCCTCTCTCATAAGAATGCTATGCTGTTACCACTCTTGACTTCAACATTCTATTCATGAAATACTTTTATTCTGCCGAAACCTATCCCTTAGATGCTCAAGCTGTCAATAAAAGGCTCTTGATAAAAATGATATTTCTCATAAAACTGTTTAATAAAAACAACTAAATATACAATTAACTCATAGAAAAATTTTTAAATTAAGGTGAAATATGTTTACAATATATGTTTAAAATTTCATTCGTCTACTGTCCGTTGCAAAATTCTATCACCCGAGTTTGAAGACTAATATCTCAAAGACTTCTCTATATGGAGTTTAAAATTAAGTACATCAAATTAAAGCTTGTTTAATTTTGTGTTTAATGATGGTATACAACCTTTTTCACTGTTCATAATAATTGTAGTGTGTGGTTAAAAATGGAATTTTATGGGTTTTTGCGGGTATCAGACGGTTCCATCGCATTTACGGCTTCGTAATAAGAACACGGATCGAGATATCAAAATTTCCTTTTCACATATTGTAGCAAAGATCTTTCTTAACAATCACACGAAGTTTCATATTATTTAGTACATTAGTATTTTAGTTGTTGATGAAAAAGTCATACTGCGTTATTTTTCATTCCACGCATCCCTGAAAATCGCCGTTTGAACCTTCTTCTTACTCTCAAGCTCATCACCACTAATCCACTACTAAAACCTTAAAGGAATTGCTTGGTTAATCAGTATCGATTAACATTTACTATGGAAAAAGAGCGCGCTGAGCTGCCTGGACCATGCCAGGAAGAGAAAGGTAGAGGCACACGGTGTTGCCCAGTCAGAGGTTTGTCCATAAGGGACTCTCCCAGGGTGCATCTCCAAATGAACCTTCTCCACCGTTGGAAATACTTTTCTCAGGAAAAAATCATGTCCTTCGAATTACTCCAACAGTTAAGTGATCAACCTTAATTTTCTTGTGGCCTCTTCGATGAAGTTGCCACCTCTTCGGCAACGCATCGGTGAGCTTAAAATGGCACTTAAAGCGATCCTCAACTCCGTATCTGAAAAGTTTGCACAAGGAGGCATAGTGATGGTATGTTTCCACACAGTTCTAGAATGGCACTGATGATCATTCTTAGAAATGACCGTGTCTGCTACTATTTACCGAGCCCTAATGACTCATGCACAGTGATATAGCAACAGTGATATACCACCGTAGGCAAATGCAATGCAGTGGGCAATCCTCGCGCGCCTTACAAACAAATCTCTGACTGGGCAACACCGTGCACCTCTCCCTTTCTCTTCCTGGCAGCTCAGCGCGCTCTTTTTCCATAGTAAATGTTAATCGATACTGATTAACCAAGCAATTCCTTTAAGGTTTTATTAGTGGATTAGTGGTGATGAGCTCGAGAGCACGAAGAAGGTTCAAACAGCGATTTTCAGGGATGCGTGGAATGGAAAATAATGCAGTATGACTTTTTCATCAACAACTAAAATACTAATGTACTAAATAATATGAAACTTTGTGTGATTATTAAGAAAGATCTTTGCTACAATATGTGAAAAGGAAATTTTGATATCTCGATCCGTGTTCTTATTACGAAGCCGTAAATGCGATGGAACCGCCTGGTACCCGGAAAAATCCGCTAAAATTCCCCTTTTAACCACACACTACAATTATTATGAACGGTAAAAAAGGTTGTCTACCATCACCAAATGCAAAATTAAACAAACTTTAATTTGATGTACTTCATTTTAAAATCCATTGAGCCATCTTTGAGATATTAGTCTTCAAACTAGGGTGACGGAATTTTGCAACGGACAGTAGGTCAAATGTTAGGCTCAAAAAGTTTTTTTAAACGAAGAGACGGCTTCAAGGTTTAGATGCAAACTTTAGAGGGGAAATTATAAATCCGTGAATGCAAAGGGTTAAAATGAAATTGGAAATGGATAAAATCAAGCGGACGTTTAAGTAATATTTAGCTGAACTTATTGAAATAGAAAGGAGGTTCTTGAACACAAATCTGAATACTACAAGGTCCTCAAAAATAATTTCAAGAGAAATTTAGCACTACCATTAAGGCAGTATCATCGTTCACATTGAGTTTTTTCCTGCCCACATCATTATCAAGTACCATTAGTCCCTAGATATGATGTGGATAAATAAACATGTTCGCACACTTCATGAAATATCTCAACAATAAAATTTCACAATTCAAGGTGAAAATGCTTAGTTGTCTGGTGCACATTATGATGCCACTACATTACGTAAACAATCATATACTACATTACAAAATTTTTACTTTCAATAATGGAGTAATTTCACTGCATAACATCATATGCTATTATGTTTACTTTCATCTCACCAGATTTCACAACTTAGTATGTACAGGCATACTTTGGGAATCTAAAAGTATTCGTAAAGGACACATTTTTAAAATAAAGAGAAGCTGATACAAAAACTTCTTTTATTACTTTTTTCCTCATTAGCTCTCAATAATGTCATATTGTACAGGCATTTTAACAACATCGCAGTCCAATGATCTTCTTCTGCCAACAATCAAAAAGAATGTTTCCCACACCACCTGGAGCATGTACAGACCAAGGTCTACTAATTTATACAAAAAAGTGAGCTGCAGTGAAATATCAGGCTGCAACACATATTTATGGCTAAGTAACAAAAAAATATGGCCAAAAAAGTATCAAACACTGAGCTTGAACAATTTAACAATGAGCTTAGCTCATATAAGCTACATAAAATCAATTAGCTATGTAGCTCCAACAGCTCATGGTGATATGATTCATCTCCATGATTTTAAGTAGGGATGGGTCGGTTCCACTTTTTTTTGGTTCCGGTTCCGGTTCGGTTCTTAACTTCGGTTCTCGGTTCCGATTCTCGGTTCCGGTTCTTAATTTACCACTTACTTTGCATTGCTCAATGGTAAGATAAAGTAATCAATAATCATTTTCAGAGACTGAATTAGAATAATTCGCAACTTTGACGCATCTAAGTACACTATTTCACCAGTTTTTAATGTGAAGCCTCCACTTTCGGAGTGTGAGTAGGTTTCAAACTGGTTTTCGCGCCAATTATTTCGGTACCGATTATTTTTGGCCTCGGTTCCGGTTCTAAGCTCAAGAACCGGTGGAACCGAGAACCGAACCGACCCATCCCTAATTTTAAGGGATGCTGTACTTACCTATGAATATCTATGTGAGGAGATATAACTTGGTCACTTGAGAGACACCTATATCAAACTACCTTCTCACTGACATATTAGGTCAGGAATGGCTATGCTGTGTACAAGGCATGCATCGCATTAATGAGTAAAAATGCTCCACAACAGAAAAAATTGCTCAACTTTCCCCTTCACATCTTAATAACATCTCACATTATTCTACTTTTCATGGTAGATATGTAATCACTACATTAAAGAATGAATTTCTCTTTCCATGACCTTTTAGGGGGATGAACAGCTTATTAAAAGAAAAATTTAACTAAAACAATGTTCAAGAACCATTCCCTATGTGTATCAGTGTTATTCTTTTTTATAGAGGTGAGCAATAAATACGAAAAAACTTGTGTTCAACCCGAAGGTTGTTTTTTGATAAGAGGGGGTAGAGCTCACTCCGTACTAAGCGTGTGATATTCACACATTCAAGGTAGGGGGGCCAGTTCCTTTCCCGGGGCCACCTGCAATTTCCTACAAAGTTCTGGCACAAAGAAAATCAAATCGTGAGGATTTTAGATGGGGGTGTTCAGAAAGACTTTTGCCCAGGATTTTAACCTGGGACCTTCTGGTTGGAAGCTCAGCACTCTACCCATTAGGCCACCACAACCCCCAATAAATAAGGTAAATTCATTATTTAGGATAGGAAGGCAATTGAATGCTAGGGGGGTTTTCGGAGGCATAGGAAGGTTTGAGACAAATCTGGCATCAGAATTAATTCTATTCATGAAATTCACCGAGGGGTCCACCACTTGACAAGCCATCTGATTGACTAAGAAAATGACCTGCTCTCCCCAAAACATCTGAGCAAGGAAGGAGATTACCCTAGACTAGGAATGTGCTCCACTGCACCATTGGCAGGATAGAAGGCCTGTACTAAAGCTGCTATAAAATCGATCCCTGTGCCTGATGTCACTTGGAAGTTGTTTGCAATGAATTTTATTGGATTTCTCAGTAGTTTTGTTGAGTATGTCCCAGTTTAGAGTCAAAATTGGTATGATTTTATCATGAGAACAGTTTAAAATCACACATTTAAGGTATCTTAAAAAAAATAAGTGCATAACTGATAATTGGGTTTGGCATCATTTTTAATTAAACAAAAGCAATATTTATTAAGTATGTTAACCCTCTTAGTGCAGCAAGTTGATATATCGGGTTTTACATCTCAGACGAAAAGTATGGCGGGCCGGTATATTGGCCCAATATATAATTATTGTTCAACTTAATGACAAAATAGCAACATTTATTTTTCAGCCAATGTAAAAAATTGTGTCATTATTAATTAGGTCAACTTAAATAAGTCAAAAAAATTGCATATTGATATATTTAACAATAGCTTCATAATATTTTTTTCCTATGGTGCTACATTTTATTAAATTACCCTTCACATTTCTTGCTAGTACCCCAGGAAGAAGGTAAGCACTAAGAGGGTTAAGAACTGTAGAAAGCCTCTCCTGAATAATTCCTTGCCTTCGTTTGCATTAGCTAAATGAAAAGAATAAAGGAAGACCAACAGCTTTGTTCAGCAAACAGTTCCCATGTTAACCTTTTCCACTCTGGTGTCGAGTGGTACTCGACACAGCGTAGCTCACTACCAACTCGCGTGTCGAGTGTCACTTGACACACGACACAAGGGGCATTTAATTGAATTCTGAGTGGACTACTGGTATAGAGGGTGAAAAAATTAGAGTTCAAAGGGTTTAATCCTCAAAATTTAGGAAAATATAAAATCAATGCTGAGACATTCCGTTAGATAGCATTAAAAACCTTGTGGCTTGTCAAAGCTGAGACATCAGACCTAAAAAATTTCAAGGCATGACAATGTCCTTCCTGAATACAGCTTCAAGGTAATTTCTTTAAGCCTCTGTTTCTAGCAAACGGCTATCAACTTCACATGAAATGAACCTCAACGTCTTTAGAGGAAGAAATACCATACACACCCATGAACCACATCCATGAACAAAGATACCTCCTGCTCTAATATGGCAACCATGTAGAAGTTATTAGAGCATACAGGGCACTCCTGCAATAACCTAAATTTTCCTGTATTTTCAGCAGGCATATCTAAAGTTATATTAGTAATCTGTTCACTGCAATACATAATTTGCTACCAAATATCACAGTACTACTTTGTATTCTGAAAATGTTTAAAACAACAAAGGGGTGTAATATCACCACAGTGACCACAAACTGAGACTTTTATCTACTTTCATAAAAATATTTATTATATAACTTGAATAGCAATAAATATATCACTTAATTCATTTAGCCTTTACATAACTATGGATCCTTTGGGTTGATGAAGCTTACTTCCTCTTGTTGAAGCATCACCTTCACCGAATATTTACGACTGACTTGTGAGTAATGAAAACTGTACAAAGTGTAAAAATGTAAATACACATGTGCCTCTCAAGAGAAAAGTAGCTTTATTTAGTTTCAACTCAGTGAGTAACCAGACCAGATTAACATAAAACAACTGGACTAAATATCTATTTAACTTAAAAACAATAAGGCAATTACCATCCAAAATTACTGATTATAACCACTTCTCGATTATCACTTCTAGGAGATTATGCCCCATCAACATAAGCCTTCCAGGCATATATTATGAATTTGTTCAAAAAGTCCTATTAATAAATATACTATTGTGGACTATTGTTCATTTTTCCAAAATGAGTTGATATTATTTGTGATGGCAATAATAGTTCTACATTAAATGAAAGCTATCTCAAACCTATCCATCAATAAACTATAATTGTCAATGAAAATGCCAATGCCACAGATAACATAAATGACACTGAATCTCAAAAATCATATCCCTCCTGAGGCACTTGATTTAAACTGGGTCTATCAATCATTATTTACAAAAATTGAATTCATGCACGCAATATTCCTATCTCAAATAATATAAAAAGTCGTGCAAGTGATTTCTTCATAACTTTAGGATGGGTTATTTGAAGTTAATGGCTAGGTTAATATTAAGAACACTACTCAAGGTATTTCACAAAAACAGCACACAGCAATCAATGCAGTACTATTACTGTCACCCTCATGATACTGCTAGCTTCAAAACGAAAATGAAAGAATTATTAAGTCAATACAAGTTTGGATAATTATTTTCACAAACTCTACCCTTTAAATATATTTCAAATAAAGGAAGGCCCATGTGGCAAATCATTTCATATGTACATACAATGCAATTCATACGATTCAAGGAATTCTAGAATTTCCACTCCAGAAGGAAGCATGTAAATGAAATTAACACAATAGGGTAACTCAACCGACCTCCTTCCCGGTCTGCTGCAGTGCAAGAAGCTGCTCAACTCTCACAGTCTTGTTATTAGCCAGCAAACGAGAGATGGCTGACAGTTGGCTCAGGACACTTCCATCCAAAGAAGACGAAGATGAAGGTGGTGTCGCACTTCCATCCGAAAGGGTCATGTTCTGACTGCGACTTGGATAAAGCTGCTGAACCATGGCTCGTGGTGCTGAAGGTGGGGGTGGAGTGAGTGAATCACCCGCCATGATATCCATTGATGGGCCTGCCCTGGAATTCATGCGCCCGGGAGGCTGGGGGATCCCACGATGAAGCAGCATTTGGTTGGACCGCATAGGAGATAGATTAGGGGAGTTGGAGGAACTAGCTGGAGGATGCAAACCATGAAATGGAGCACTTCCACCACTGTAAACATCTTCACGAGAAAACCCTGCTTCCTTCTTCAAGGCTTTGGAGGAACTGGTGATGACAAAGAAAGTGCACAAGAGCCAAATTAAAACACTACATCAGAAGAAAGAAAGGTGGCATAATGAAATTAAATTTTCCAGATATTCTAGAATAATTACAATTGAGAACATTATAATTATGCTCATAATTTACACTTTAAGTAAACAATTAATGATTTCCAGACCAATTATGGCAAATTCATACTAAATTTCTATAGAAGATGCAGGGGAAGGATGCTACAGGTGATGGATGCATATGATGCCTAAAACTTTAAATCATGAATTTACACTACCAGGGCTCTTTTACACATCCCAAACCTAATTCAATTAATTTATGCAGATTAATATTTGCTGTTTAACAGAGAAGTTCAAAAACACTTCATACATAATACTGTCTGGCAACCGCATATACAAACCCACCTTTTAATGTTAGCCAGCATAGTGAACATAGATTCAGTTCATTCAGGTATAAAAGACTCTATGCAACTTCCTTTGCAAATGCAAGCTACGAATAACTACCTTATTTTAACCCTTTTGCTATGGAAATCGAAAAAAGTAAACTAAATTATTTTTCCACTGGAACATGTTGTACAACTTTTCTCCACGGTCTTGAAAAAACATGTTTTTCCCCCTCTTATCCACTAAGAACTAAGAACAAGCATTGGAGGGACCTGTGTTGCCACCTATGTGCAGAAATAGGAAGTTTTACAAAACGAGTCGCTGTATTGGTGCCAAGTGAAGCTTACTTTGATTTTTTCAGTGTTGAAATAACACTTCATAGAGCACTGTGCTGAAAACGAAATCTGCAGCAAAAGGGTTAAAGTGATTTTGCTTCACCTGCCCTTTCACAAATCATGTAGAGTTTTAGGAAATTAAGCACCAATTGAAAAAATATTTTAAGTGTCAACTAAAGGCAAAAATAAATACAGAATAATGAAAATACTCATTACAAACTCATTGGGGAAATAAGTAATGCATCGATTATGTAGTTTCAAATAAATTACTCAATGAATATTTTAAATAGTGAAGAGTTCAATTTATTCCAGTCTATTTAGGGATATTCACAAAATAATCAGCAATTAACAGGGTGGCTACTGATAATCAATTTTCAAATTCCCTGACTTTTCCCCGATGGCTTTACCAATTTCCCTGACCAATCGCCAAAAGATCTCCTATTATCGGAATATTTTTTTCCTGCTGAATTAAATTTTCGTCAAAACTCAGAAAATTTTAAAAGCTGAAATTAAGACATTAAAAGCTATACGAATGAAAATACACATGGAACCTTGATTGTAAGAGGGAACCAAAAATGTAAAAATATTTGTATAAACAAACAAAACGTAATTGTGCCACTGCAAGTGAAAACAGGAGGCAATTAGCAACGGCAGCATCATATTCAGGAATATCATATTTGAGGTGGTTTGTGACTTAACTAAATTGCTTCAAGAGGGAGCTAAGGGGGCCATTCAATAATTACGTCGAGCGTGAAAGGTGGGGAGGGGAGGATAGCTCTTCTTATGGTATCGGGAAGGGGGGTATAGAAATCGAAGATGATCTCACGTAAGATTTTGTTTACACATGTGATCGTACTTGTATAACCATTCTAATAATCATTGTCTCATATTTTTAGAACTGCAAGCACTTATTTACCACGAGCTAGTGTGCTCCACCTGCCTCTAGATCTGAGTCTGAGAAGTTAAAAAAAAAAAAAGTGAGGTAAAACTTTCCGAACAACATAGCCTCGGATTCCTTGTGATGAGCGGAATACATGGTGATCATGAATTTTAGCACTACTAGGCAAATATTGCATTAAGGATATACAAAAGGGATGCATTGTACAACTGATTCACAACTAAATAACTAAGATTCACAACTGAGTGTTCAACGAATTGACAGGGCTTATTCTATGCACTTCTGCGACGGACATTAGTTTTAGTTGGTGAAATGTTTTGGTGAAATAAAGGGCGGGAAAGACTGCCTGGTAAACGCAATGGTAGAAAAATAATGAGAATTTCCTATCCCAGTTTCTCCCTGACTGTTACGAGGATTCCCTGAGTATTCTCTTACTTTTCCAGATTTCCAAAATTCCCTGACAATTCCAGGTTTTCCCTGACGATCACCACCTTGATTAAGAATTGTTACAGGACTAACAAACAGAAAAAAAATTTTGCCCTGTATATCATAACCGATTAACTGATAAGGGACTTCTGAACCAAAAGGAATGAGCCTAAACAGTCTTTATCTTTTGCACTATCTGAATCTATAGTAATAAAAAACTTGATCCAGCAACTTTAGGTATTAGATCTGATTTGAAAACTTCTTACCAAATTAAACCCTGAAATAAAACATAATTGACCAATTCATGAGGTACAGGGACAATGGGGGCTAAACGTTTATTCGGAACCTAAATTGCAATTTTGTACACAAAATTGTTAGATGGAAACTAAAAACAAATTTTAGTGAAAAAATTAATCTTCTAACCATAACCATTCACGAATAACTCAAAAATTAAAATGAGCAAAATGTGACGCCCACCGAAAAAGCTCCTTTAATAACATTGATGTCATTTTCCTCCCATCCTTGACTGCTTTTAGGGGAAGTGAGTGGAGGGGGATTCTCGGAAGGTCTGCTCGCACAGATCCTGTCGCAATCACTCCTATTGGCGGAGTCAGCTGTGTCCCCCCCATTGCGATAAGGCGAAGTAGCTTCGCGGGCTCAGTTGTGATTGGATGAAGTCAATGACGTCAGAGGTTGCACCACACCCACTTTTCCGAAAGGGTTAAAAACATCAGTTTTTCGCTGCTTATAACTTGAGAAATAATTGAAGAATCATAAAATGGAAAAATAAGGGTCTTTTTATTTTACAAACTCTATCAGATCCGGCAATTAAAATGATAAACGACCCCATTCCAAAATAACATTTGCCATCACTGGTCTAGGATTGAACATATTGAGCATAATTACAAGTATAAACTATACAGTAAAAGTTAATAACTTTTCCACATATTTTATTTTTTCAGATATGAGACAACTTGATTTTACTCTATTCTGGACAACAATAGTTAGAAGGAATGCTTCAAGTTATTTAAACAATTCAAATCAAAGTAATTGAATGAATTCAAATCAACTAAGGACTTCTTCATATACATATACTGAATGAAAATTATGTCAAAAAAATAGTTGATGAATCAAAACTTCAACCCACATAGCACATAACACCCTTCAAGATAACATGCAATGCAATGTACGCAAACAAAATATGTCATGCTTTCAAAAGGTCAATAAACATTAAAAAAGTGCTTGCCTAAATTCAACCCACTTTAAAGAGCAACATATATGAATGGCAAGTTTCATGTTAAAAAAAACACATATTTAACTATTAAACCAAGTGCAAAAATTTGCAAACAAGTTCCCAAAAAATTTGTTCACACATACTGACAACAATAATGGCATGCACAAGAAAGTATTAGCAAAGAAAGTCAAGGCAAATACATTGTATATTGATCTACACACCAAAAATATGGTTTACTTTATAGATCTGTTGATTAATGCTTCTCACAGTAGGAAAACGAAATACCACATCTCAAGTTAAACTGGTACCAAGTAGAAGTGCTAGACATGTGAGCTACAGCTGACAAACACATGGGACTTGCTGATTATGAGGTGAATCCATCATAAGGATTCTAGCTTCATTGAACCAAGCTCCAAATAAATCCATTAACCAATTGCTATTGGCAAGCATTCAGGTTCCCTTCCATGCAAGAAGTACATTTGATTCTTTAAACCGAAAAACTTTTTGAGATGATAAATCACTTGTCAACTACACAAAATACACTTGTCAACTAAATTCCTTTCAGTAATGAGAGCTGATAATGATTTGCCAGTATTCTACCTCAAAGTAAATACCAGACACATTGCATGAAAAAACTGAACCACAATTTTTTAAAAATCTTGTACACAAGGCCAGATACCATTCACGAATGATGTGAAGCCACACAAGATGAAATATTGCATGAAAATGTACTTTAATTTGACCTCGGAATGATTAAAGAACTAAATACCATACAACTACATCCCCAAACTCATTAGTGCATGCCACATTCAGGCATTTGATTTGACAGGCATTTTTTTCATAAACACCCACATTAATTAATCAAAGGTTGACAAATAAATGGAGACTAATCACAATTTTACATTTAAAAAGTAAAAATCTATAAAATATACATAGGCTTTTGATTGCAGCACTGATATGAGCTGAATTACAATTACTTAAAATTAATTCCTCACTAACTAATATCAATACAAGATTTTCCACTATGGAAAAATTTCTGCTGTCACTAAAACTGTTGAGCACTACTATATCCTATGTTTTCCAAAAATATTTTTATGAAAAATGCTGAGCAAGCTTAAAAGAAAGCAAATAAAAAAAACATGGTTGAGATTCAGTGAAAGACTGTCAATGAAGCGTATGCAAATTTTTTCCTGAACAATAGTCATGATATTGTTTTCCTCTAATCACGATTGTTTTTCTGTACATCTGAGTTCATAATACTATTTAAGTCATATAGTTTTAGTGATGAAAGAAAAATGGTACCCACAACAATAAATATAATTAAAATAACAAATTCAACAACTTGTATACACCAAATATAAACCTCTCCAAGAGAAATTTTTGGTGAATGTCTTAGTAAAAACTATAGAGAATAACAAATAAGCATCATTAGCTATCAAAGCAGTATATCCATTAATGTACAGCTTAATACAACTTATAGAGAAAATGAAAATAATGGTGACGTGAAATGTGAAAGTGAAATGAAAGGATGTGAAATCTGAACTACTTAAGCTACTACCACTGTAGCCACCATGTGTTATTGATATGCATACCAATATATTTTCAGCAGAGAGGACACAAGAGTTTTTTTAGTAGTGGGATAAAATGTCTCCCTGCATGCAGAATGATAACCTGCATCATTAGGGCTCTTCTATTTTCAAATCCTCAACGTAGGAATGAGAAGCATTCTGAGAATTAGTAAGCCAGTTGCATTTTTTCAAGTAAAAAAAAATGTTAGCACAAGCATCCAAAGTTGTAGTAAGCCTACAGCATGAAGCACTCATGTCAATTTTTGTATTTACTCATGTAAATTTCACACATTTTTCATGCTGCCATTCGGGTGACATAATGGAAAGATGTTTTGCTGCACGCGATAAACAAAAGCAGTGGCATAATAACCATGCCTAAATAAACCTTGTATGCTGCTTCAAAAATTTTTTTGAACTAATGTTAGTTCATATCTTCGAAAGTTCTTGAGCTGAAAATTTGGGTGTTGAGGACATATTGTACCATTTCTAAAATCCAAATATTCCACTAACAAAACTTCAAAAAAAAAATTTCATTAGAACTTAGAACTTATGTTACAGCTTAACATCAAATAGAAATGCTAATTAGGTTACAGTAAAACACCAATTCTAATTTGTATTATGGTCTTTTCGGAGATTGACTTGACAATAGCGTTATTAAATATTCCAAAAAGAAAGATAAATAGACGAAACTTAACAGTCAATTTACTTCCAAAATGCTATGATGGTTACCAAATACTCTCTTCAATTTTGAAATACATGAATCTACTAAATAATCTGTACAACATAAAAGAAGATTTTAAAAGAAGATTCCACACAAATCAACCTTCCAGGTATTTGCCAATATACCTAATCACAATTCTGAACTAAAAACATTGCACAGTCATTTAGCATAAATTCACACAACTAAGCTAATGTCAGTTCCTAAAGCAAAAGTGAACACATCAATTCTTAATCTGTTAAATCATGAAAAAAAATCGTTGCCTATAAAGCCTTCATAAAATATTCTGAATTCTGATGAAAAACTGATACTGCATGATATATAAGACATACATACATATACATAAACGATATCCTCAGAGATGATGGGGATGCCAGATGATATGAATAGCCAAGTATTTCAACACGTTTTGTAGGTACTTACAAATGAGAAACAATAATCCAATCCACGTGTATCATAAGGTACTCCAAGGTCAATGACATCTTGTTCATTCCTGAAGCAGGTGATGCAATTTCCACATTTCATATACAGCCACTCCCGCGAAGTACATGTGAAACTTCCGAGATCAATCACCATATTTCCCCTAGTCCCATCACTTCATTTCAGATCCAAAGAGTAAGTGGTGCCGAGGCACATCACACGTGTGTTTTCAAATTACTCCAGAACGGGAGAATGATGATGTGTCCAAAGATATCATAAGGTAATTCGTTCCATGAAGAAAGCACCATCAACAATTTTCAGTGAGCAGAATAATTAGGAACGTGCACTTCATGAAGACAGAAGAAATAAACTTTCCTTCATCAGTGCACAGAATCCATACTGTTACTTGAGCACAACGAAAGCAACAAGGAACTGATGGGAACTCCAGATGTGTTTACCTTCAAAACAAGTCCGAAACCTTGAGAGCGCACACTGAGGGACAAGGCTGGTATGCACTAAGATGACATCTCGTTTGACCTTGGGAGTGGACAGAATTGAAAATTTACTGTGCTTCACCTTCAGCAGAGTTTTGAAGCTCAAAATGATCTCTGAATACATGAACATATTCATTTAACCAAGTTAGTACATAAAAACCATACATAGTTACGATGCAAACATCTTCTCAGATCACAGTAAATAAGAAACAATACATTCAACACAATCAGTACTGCTTAAGGTGCCATTAGCAATTTTCTATACCCAAGGTGATGAAGCTTCAAATCATTATATTTTCAAATATGTACTATAGTTTGTTCTACCCAAAATCTTTAGAGTATACCATTCACATAATTTCAAAGCCAGTCATTAGGAAAAAAGACTATTCACTATAAAGGTTTTAAATAGCAATTTATTTTAGGTACACCAGGACCAGGTTAACTTGAGATTCATTCCCCATAATTGAAAAGAAATAAGTGCATTTGTTAATGAGTTATGTTCTGCCCAAAGAGGTGTAAGGAAACTGCATAAGACCATAGAATCACACAAAAGCATTCTCCCCACTTGCAACAAGAATTATTTTCCCTCACAAATATCAGGAGTGAACATTTTTTTAAATACGAAGAAACATCAAATTGATACTGAAGTTACTTCAATGTGACAGTGAACAACATTAAAATAATGATAGTGTTCCAACAAGCACAATCAGAAAAATTACACTACAGCTTGCCCAATAATACTTTCATGCTTTATGCTTGTGATTACATTTGCAGGAAAGAAGTCAGCTTCGGAAAGTCACAAAATGTACTTAGATTCAAGCAGTTAATGCTAAGGTTAGTAGTTATTTAATGATAGCTGCACCTTTCGAGCAGCAAAAGAAATCATGTCATTACCTGTCATATAATGACCTCTTCAATGGGGAGCGGTTAGGGGATCTGGAAGCAATTAGCCAACAGATTCTTATTTCATAACAGTTTACAAATGTTATTGAAACAATGAATGTGCAGAATTCTAAAAGATGAACTTTTATAGATATTGATATGAACAAAAGCAGACAGACAGTTAAAAATGCTTAATTCAATCTCAACTTCAACTTGTGCGTCATACAAAATATAAAGATGTTTACAATATTATAAATGAACTACATTATCTTAAATAAAAACAGAGCATTCATTTATATAAATTATATAAATATTGAACATATATCAGTCACATTAACTCTAGAAATTAAAGCTCATGCACAATTTATTGGATTTTATAATAGATTTCCATCAATGAAGAACTGGATAGAAGAATAAAAAGCTTTAACCTTATACACATCAGATTGGTTTTGACTTACCCCCCCATCTCCATGCTATCTTCAAAGGGTTTACCAGAGTCTTTTGTGGATGAAGGCTTCCCAGGAGGCAAATTCTGCACAGCTTCTTGCTGCTCTCTCATTTGCTTTCGTCGCTTCTTGCTCCACAGTTCATGGCAATCTTGCCATGTGGGCAATTCAGGGGGTGGCATCCTATAATAATAACATTGTTTTCAGAAGCTTTTTACATGCAGGAAGTACTGGACCCAGGCTAGGAAACTTAAGGATCAGGCTAGGAATCTCCTTTTAAGAAAGAGGTCCTTGGGAGTGCAAGTGAGGCAGCAAAGCATGATCTTGGACGGCAAACTCAGTTCACATCCCATTGGCTCTCATGATCACAACTTCGAGACAAAGATGAGATAATATGATATCAGATCAAATGGAGATATTTCATGTTCTGTCCCTCAATGTTACTGAGTACAAGGAAGTGGCAATTACCCAGGTGCTTGCCATTTTATAATATTTATTATAAATATCTGAAGGATGGAGGGACATGAGGAGTAAGGAAATCACCTCTGTGATTGCACCTAGCACTAAAAGAAGCATGTTTATGACTATTCACGGCTTGTGTACTTAGGACTCCTTTGACACTGAATTCCTCGTCCTGTACCCTAAGAGCTACTTTAAGAGAAGAGTAACACCATTAATGGGAGAGTAAACTTATTAAATTCTCTGTAGAAAACAACTAACACCCATGGCTTTTGTTAAGTACAAATTCCTGGAAAGTATCTCCTCAGGATACAGGAGTTCTACACTACATTAAGTTTCAACTCTGTCAATAAGGTTTTCCGAGAAGCAAACCCTACTGAAAGGAGGATCTCACTAATTTGAGGGGTGAGAGCAGATAGGATTTTACTTCACACTAATTTAATTCAGATACCTTTACAGTTCCCCATGTTACTGCATAGAATGTGTGGCATGTACTTAGATGTAGGTGTGTAACACAGGACACAGGATGATGAAAGGATGGAGGATGATGATGATGGAGGGTTTAAGGTATAAGCACAGAGTATTTAAAAAAAAATAGAAGTTCATGATGACAAGACAGGCTCTGGGCCAGTTTCACCAACGACAGTAAAATTTCCCATTATCGCAGTTTACATTATCTCCGTTAATATTATTATCTCGATAATCTCTTGCTTGCGTTTCACCACTGTTATTATTATCTCGGTTTTTTAAACCGAGATTTCTCTGAGAATGTTTAGGTTGGTAAATTTCTCATACTCCTGACGTCAACAAACAAATAAAAGCGCCTAACCGATTAGTAATTCAACTGATTTAACTTCGTGCTTATTGTAACTAAAGGCATTTCCAATGGACCCATGAAGGACAAAATATTTACTAAACTTCGAAACATCTATATTATCTTCTTCGTATATCTAGAAAACATCTATAATCACTTTCAAAAATCGTCTATATGCTTATAAGATATTTCGAACCCCGCTTTTCCTAATTCTACTAAACATCTCCCCTAAGATATCACTTATTGTCTTCACTGTTACGTTTAGGAGATAGAGAAATAAAATACTGGAATGAACTTAAATTACATTGCCTTTATTTATAGCGTCTCGAAAACGAACAGTAACTGATATTATCGGTACCTTTCGATCACATAAAACTTAGCATTTCCTTCGTCGTTGTCATTGGTGTCAAGGTGAATTATTATGCGAATCGCGAATGAATTTAAGTGATGACCTAAAATTGCTTCTGCTTAGGGCGTTTAACACGGCGAATGATCTTTCGAATTAATTCCTTGAATCCCTGTTACGTGCAGAAAGGTAGGCCTATCGATAGCACATCAATTAACGGGAGATTTCCGACCAATGCAGTGGTATCGATGGTTTGTTTACATTTGTTAGGTACGTCTTCTGCCTTGTTTAGAAGTGATGCGTGATATGTGAAATAAAGAATGGTGTATAATTAGTAATTATAATATGCATTATACAAAGCTTTCTAGATATTGAGGTTTGAGTTCATCGGAAGTGAAGTAGAGCTATTAATAATGAATCGTTATGGTTTAATTTTCGCATCTACTGCTAGTGTCCATACAACACTGGCAGCCACAATTCTTCCGGAGAAAGCTACGAGAGAGGAGAAATGGAGGTCGAGGTATGTTAGGCGTGAATCAAAATAAACTTTTTATAGGAATGTGAGGCCTATCGTCATTTATTAAGAAAGATGCTGGAGCAATTTCTTACTGCATTAAATCTCACTAGACATGATTATGAAAGATCGGACACGACGACGAGAGAAGCAATTTCTGTGACAAGAGATACTTGATCAACCCTAGGTATACATGTTTATAATTATATTGACATTTTGCAATTCCTTTACGGCTGGCTGTCACGCTAAGATTTTTTAGCGACGGGCGAATCGTTTCCATGACCGTATGCGGCTATGACGTTCCCTGATTACTCAGCAAGAATTTATGAGGGCTATAAAATATGTTTAATTATGGTTGAAGTGTGTAGGAGTGTCTATTGTGAGAAGTGTACTATTTACATTTAAATAAGATAGAGTTTTAGAGGTTAGATACGTGCTATTTGCTTTTATTTATCCTTTATATAACACCAACATTTCCACGGACGACTCGTCTTCAGGGTGAGTGAAGTTGGTGTTATATAAATATTTAACCCGGTGAAAATCCCGAGAAGATCTCACCTGAATTGTTGCTAATTGCTTTTCGTATCGTTTATTAACTCGGGATAAATCAAATCTCAGGTTTTGGGTACAAATAAATTTGGCGTTCCTTAATCAACCTAGTAATTGCCTAAAATAACGATAATTGAACTCAAATGTCTCGACTAATATCTAAAAGTAGCTGACAAAATCGCCTGCGCGCCATGTTGCTTTACAGTATTATCTCGGTTAATAAGCCTTCACCTCGCGAAAACGGCCGGTAAAAATATTAACCGAGATAATGCACCAAAACTGAGTTAATGGTATTGGTGAAACAGAGAAGTCACATTAACTCGGTTAATCCCAAAATTATTCGAGCTAAAAAGATTATCTTCGTTGGTGAAACTGGCCCTCAGAAGCAAAATTAAAGAGTGCCTTAATGTAAGAAAGGGACTCTAAAGGGAGTTAAGAAAAAAAAACTAATACAGAGAGAAATTGCAAGCATGAATTTGTAGTAAGGAAAGGTACCCATCTCCCCAACAATGTGCAAGATGCTTGTCCTTGGGAAGGGTTGCTCATTGCATTGTGTAGGGTTTGCTCCTAGAATTTTTCTGGAACCCTTCCCTCCCTCAGCATTTCCTAGAATCCTCCACCCCCTCCTCTAGCCAGAATGGCAGCAAGTAGGCTTATGTCTTCCTGATGGATACAGGATGACACCCAGGGTTGCTTCTGGTGTTTTTCTGGAATCTTCCATTTCCCTCTGCATTTTTTCTAGAATCACCCCCTCCCCTACGCACTTGCTCCCTGATCTTATATAAAAAGGGGACCGAGTCTGACTCAGGGCAAGTACCCTTCCTTGTTCTGGGGACCCTAGACAGACCCCAACACCCTTCTCCTCCGAGGACAGTCTGACCTTAATACCCTTTACCCCTGGGGACCCATGGCAGACTGGTAACCAATCAACATGATTTCCTATGCTGGGAGCACACTTGAAAAAGGCTGAGAGAAATTAATTATTGGGTATTTCTGGTCTGAATAGAGATAATAGTGTAGTGAATCATATCCTGAAGTGCTATGAAGTTCCTAATAATGAATTGCGCAAAATGGTAACAGAGCAGACAAATATTTTAGCTAAGCAATTCCTGACGGTAAATCCCAATTTGACATGTTGATAAAGAGCACGTAGCTGGGTTGCAGTAAACAAAGTGAGTGAGTAGTGGTGTTTTTATATTCCAGGGTAGGGTACTGAAATAAGATTACAGCGTACTCCAGCAAAAGAGAAAGAATTGCAACTTCATTCTTTTCTAAAATTTTCAGTGATCTATTTTTTCCACTCATTACTAAAATTTCTACTTTTTGTTCATAACAGCACTCTCATTTAAGGTGCTAGCAATAGGAAAGCATTCAATATCAAACTGATTAGGTAAATTAATAAATTTCCATCTGCATGTTTTTCAGAGCATGCAAATGAATCACTTCTCTATGCAATATAGTAATAAAAATAAAGAAGTCCAACACTACAATAAAAACATGAGGAGTAGACAGAAGTGACAGTCTAATGCAATTTTCTAAAAACATAAGTAAAAAAAACAGGCCCACCTTAAGTTTAAATACCCAGCTCGGGTTGAACTCTAACAGCACGGATTGGAAAATAGTCAGATGACTGGATAAACTAAAAATCCTCATGATCACATAATAACAAAGTTGCATAGTGGGTTGGGGTTGAAATTACACCTTACACTATCTGATGGCAGGTGGCAATAACACACTAAAAATAACTATAAACTGAGAGAACACTTTCCAATTCTTTAAGATTAGACACAGCAAAGGAGTGAAATAATCTTGCAATATAGAATGATGGCCATAGGTTTTAACACATACTCATGAGGAGAAAGGAGAGGTAGGGCCAAGGGAAGAACATAGTCATGCATGCACATAAGGGACAACAAAGAGTACCTCAGTTAAGAGCTAAGTAATCGGTCTTTTACTGCATAAAATATACTAAAGCATATCATGATGTGGTTTAAAAAAAAAGAGATGAATTACTGCTCCACTACATGAACTTTCTAAAACATACCCAACAGAAGATTAACTCTTCTGTTCAATGTGGAATAATAAACGTGAAAAAACACCAGGAACTATTTAATGACGAACTTGGCAAAATAAAGGCTAACTGTAAGAGAATTACATCTAATATTTTCTCAATTTTCACAGTTTCTAAGACCTGTCTAAGAGCCATTTTAATGATAGATCCCACGTTCACATCACCAAGAGAACAAGTGAGGCAAACTTACTTTTCAGGGTTCACATTTTTCAACCATGAACTCTTTAAGGCATCTTCAGCAGTGATTCGTTTGCTAGGGTCCAGCTCCAGCATTTTGTCCAGCAAATCTAATGCTGTCGACGGCATGAAAATGAAATCTTCCCTTAACCTACGCCTGTATGTTTTCTTTGGCTTCACTGTATGCCACAATGGAAGCTTGATAACACTAGGCCAAACAGCTGGGGTTGGAGTTCCACATAGTCTTGATATCATTTCTAACTGCATCAATTCCACATTAGCCTGTAAAATCCAAAAAATTTAAATGATTAGCTAACACAATCCGTAACAATTCTCTTAGCATTACTATCATCACATTATGATTAAATATTAAAATAAATTAACTTCACCATTCAGAATAAATTACCTTATTCAAAAGAGGCCTGAGAATAAAGTTTCCCCATTAATTATTAAAACCTCTGCCAAGAAAGAACTTGACAACATTCCATAGGAAATACAAAACTATCAACAGAGAGTTGGCTCATAGTGTATTAGATGGAGATTGAATATGTTTTCATTTGAAATGTAGGTATTTCTATCCATATCACTACCTGATTATTGCCGAAACTGAATGGATTCATAAGAGAAGTCATGAAGGCAGTTGAGGAAGATGTAAATAGATGAATCAGGCCCACATGAATATGTTACTACATAGAAGAATATAATGGACAATTGTGTCAAACCTATCTTACTTATGGTGATCAGTGATGATACTGATAACTAGCAATATTATGAATTGGATACAGTTCGGCGTTAACTTTAATTGTACCTGATGACGCCCTAAGTGGGTGAAACTGGTTATGGTTTAATAAATTTTGGTGGAAATATACAAAGTTATTACTTATTAATTTAGCCATATTATTCTTTTTTTTTAAAGCTTTCTTCAGTGTTGAACTAAGGCTGTTTAGTAAAATTTTCTACATCATCAACCAGAATTTAGGCTAATGGAAAAAAGGAAGGAGTGTGAATTTTTCCACAAAGCATGAACCCCTGAACTCCTTGTTCCTAATTCAGTGCTACCCAACTCAACTTGATATTTCACAAGGGAGCAGGAAAACCTTACGAGGAATGACAGACCAAATCCATAATGCATCCATGTCTGAAACTGAGGTGAAACAATAGCATGCTCTTTTAAATCACTTTTTCCTATTTCACTTCAACATTCACGTGCTTAAGAACAGAAACACATGAATATTACTCAACATTGCGTTGAGATCCAAGGCAATTCATTTGAAGCAAGTGATACGATACTTGCCCAGCAATTATCAGTTTTATTAACTAAATAGCTGTTATCCACAAGTCACATGAAAATGGTGAAGCAGTTTTTTTGAAAAATTAGACAGCATGATAATGACCGCAGGACTACTGAATATATACTGGAAGAATATTGATTAATTTATAAATCCACACATCAAAAACATGTATCAGAATGTTTCTGGAGATAAATTTCTAATAATACACATTAATTTTATTTGTATTCAGTACACCATTTGAAAATAAAATCCACCCACTCAGCTATATATCTAGCCTAAATCCCTAAATTGCAATGGGCAAGACAGTAAAAGGAAAATAAGTGATGTGGTAAGTGAAGACATTTCTGACGCCATCACTCACAACCAGATAATAAATATCAAAGAGATAAGCAAATGTAGAGAATAAACGTATAAACATACATGCATTCACATATGCATTTAACAATTGGCATGCATCTCATTATTTCATGCATAAGATTTTGTTTGAATGAAACATGATCATCACTCACAGAAAATGAGAATGATACTAATTCCATTCTAATAATATCCCTGTGTGCATCAAGAAATTCTCTATGGTTAAGAGAACCTCTCAAATATCACAGGTTATAATACTGATTCAAAATGAGTATTCCTGCTCTCAAAACACCAACTCATTGCTTAAATCCTTTGCAGAAGACAAAGAAACTTTAAAGGATAAGAGTTATAGATCACCTTAAATGACAACTCACCCATCTACTATGTCCCCAATTAATTCCCTTAAGCCATTAAATACAGAATCATACTATAAACATGAAGGGAATGGAACAATACTAACAACACTGGGGTGTCCGACTTGAAACCTCATGTCTATTCACTGAACAATGCCATCATAAACAAAACCTTCTTCTTCAAAAGTGGTGACAAGTCGCAAATCTGCTCACTCATTACATCCAACATGAATTTTTATGCATCCCTATCCTCATGTATCATGGCAACTAGTTGGAATGAAAATAAAATAATAGGGTAGTTCCCTTCATCAAAGAAAACAACTTCATTAATGGCGATTCATGCCCTGCCATAAATGTATTCATTTTACATAAAAAGTTTGGACTTAGAAATACCAGTTTACAAGAGAATTAAATGTTAATTTTAAGATAATTTGAAAAAGCTCTGAAATGGCCGGGTGCGCCGCCTTCTTGCTGACGTAACAGGTATGTAGTTTACATTGCGAGGCATAGGAAAATTCGTCTCCTGAACTTACCATTGTATTTCAGGGTACCTCAGCTCTAGTGAATATGTATTAGTATTAGCCTGTGAAAACTATCGAAGTTCGAAAAGTCTTCTCTGTTAAACATGGTATTATTATTCGTTTTATAGGCTCAAGGACATCCTGCTCATGGTGTCTTCTGCTACGGCGAAATGTGGCATGAAGGTTGTGCGGCGATGGGCAAACCTCACCGTATGCTTGTAAAAGGAATACTAACTGATTTTAAATGAATCAACTGCATAAATAATATTAAATTAATAAATAAAGGTTAGTTATAATAAATTAACAGAATAAATATACATCCAATACTAGTTCATAAGCTTAAACGGAGCACAGCGTCTACTTGGAAGCGTCCTCAGCACCACCTGGTGGCAGGTAGAGGAAATAGTTTGATGTCACACGTAGGATTAACTGGCATGCAATAGTTTGCCGTCACCCTTTCGCACCATTGATTTTTTTCATTTGTAATTAATGAGGAAATATACATAATTTCATTTAAAAATTGAACGGCTTAAAATACGTACTCCAGAGGTTATAAACTTTTGATCAAGTCAAAAAAAAATAGGACACTACCCTATTGAGTATCTGAAACAGCCCATATTTCTTTATGACTATAAATGACATTAAAATCATAATCTACATAAATAAATAGTAAAATATCCAATGCCATTTCATTTACCAGCCCATAAGTTTTGCAATGAGAATGACAAAGTCGACAAATTCTTCATCATCGATCACTTAGTTATCAAAACTCTTCCGGTGAACGGTATCTCAGGGCACCAAAAATAGGTGGGAGGTCCAAGTATAGATAGTTTTCAGTTAATAGGGATGGGAAGAGGAACCCTAAGATCATCACAAGCTGGCCGGTATGAACAAAGGCCATGTATTCCACAATTTTCCATCCCAAGTAGTACACTTAAAGCTCTTCTAATGAAAATGGAAGTGTAAGGACTGAGACCTCTGCTACTACCTGGATTTGAACTCAGGCCTTCAGTCTGAAGCCAGTACTCAAGCTGTCACTAACCCTACCCCAAATACCTTACTCTCCCAAATACAAGTTGAAAACAAAATGACAAAATTTAACCTTATCATTGTAGTAATTGTTTTGTCAATATTTATTTCTTCCTCCACTTTTCTTGACCATTATTGCCTCTTCAAATGAAATTTAAAGTCATTTTAAATGCATCTTTTCAGGATTAAAAACAAGCCGTTCAAGGAAAAAAGATCAAATTGCCTTTTTCAATTATCGACAGAAATATGTAATAGGACTTCTTGTTCAAGCAATTGTTTAAGCTATTTGTTTTTTGTTATAGTCATCAGCATTTCTGACACTGTGAAGTTTGGTGCAGATTGGAAAAAATATTTCATTGTACCAGTCTTGTGAACCAGTCTTAGCTATATTTAAATTCATATGTTCATATATTTTGTCCTCTAGCAACCTAAAGGGCTTTCAGGGTCACATCTTGATAGAAGCAGGCAAGCCATTCTGCTGCCACTGCATACTTCGCACTAACTTCACTAGTTCTTCTACACCATAGGATCTACTTGATTTTGGGCGTCTGAAAGACTTTATGGTAGATTTTGCTTTTCCTATTTCATGTTCTGTAGACTTCTATTAGAGCACATTTGACAAAAAATACATCGATTCTTCTTGCACCACAATGGGGGCGTTTACTCGGAACCGAAATCGCAATTTTGTACACGAAATTGTTAGATGGAAACTAAAAATGAATTTTAGTGAAAAAATTAATCTTCTAACCATAACCATTCACTCATAAATCAAAAATTAAAATAAGCAAAAGGTGACGCCCACCAAAAATACTGCTGTGATAACATTGACGTCACTTTCCTTCCGTCCTTGACTGCATTTATGGGAAGGGGAGGGAGTGGAGGGGGATTCTCGGAAGGTCTGCTCGCACAGATGCTGTTGTAACTGCTCCGATTGGCAAAGTCAGCTGTGTCCCCCCCTTTGTGATAAGGCCAAGTAGCTTCGCGGGCTCAGTTGTGATTGGACGAAGTCGATATACGTCAGAGGTTGCACTTATCCGAAAGGGTTAAAAACATTAGTTTTTCGACGCCTATAACTCGAGAAATAATTGACGGATCAAAAAACGGAAAAATACGGGTCTTTCTATTTTACAAATTCTATCATATTCGGCAATAAAAAAAACATGGTAAACGACCCCATTATATTATAGCAAGATGTAGGACAACAGGCTTGAAATTTGCATTTTAAATACATCCAATTCCCTTGAATAATTTTCCCTTTGCACTAACATTACTTATTTAAACTTGAACTGTAATTTTTTTAGTGCAAAGTATGTAAGTAATAATTCACCCATGTTTTCACCACTTAGGGCCAGTTTCACCAACGACGGTAAAATTTCCCATTATCGCAGTTTACATTATCTCCGTTAATATTATTATCTCGATAATCTCTTGCTTGCGTTCCACCACTGGTATTATTATCTCGGTGTTTTTAAACCGAGATTTCTCTGAGAACGTTTAGGTTGGTAAATTTCTCATACTCCTGACGTCAGCAAACAAATAAAAGCGCCTAACCGATTTGTAATTCAGCTGATTTAACTTCGTGCAGATTGTAACTAAAGGCATTTCCAATGGACCCATGAAGGACAAAATATTAACTAAACGTCCACGAAACATCTATATTATCTTCTACGTATATCTAGAAAACATCTATAATCACATTCAAAAATCGTCTATATGTTTATAAGATATTTCAAACCCCACTTTTCCTAATTTTACTAGACATCTCTCTTAAGATATCACTTATTGTCTTCACTGTTACGCTTAGGAGATAGAGAAATAAAATACTGGAATGAACTTAAATTACATTGCCTTTATTTATAGCGTCTCGAAAACGAACAGTAACTGCTATTATAGGTACCTTTCGATCACTTAAAACTTAGCATTTCCTTCGTCGTTGTCATTGGTGTCAAGGTGTCATGCGAATGAATTCATTCGTGAATGAATTTAAGTGATGACCTGAAATTGCTTCTGCTTAGGGCGTTTAACACGGCGAATAATCTTTCGAATTAATTCCTTGAATCCCTGTTACGTGCAGAAAAGTAGGCCTATCGATAGCACATAAATTAACGGGAGATTTCCGACCAACGCAGCGGTATCGATGGTTTGTTTACGTTTGTTACGTCTTCTGCCTTGTGTTGAAGTGATGCGTGATATGTGAAATAAAAATGGTGTATATTTAGTAATTATAATATTAATTATACAAAGCTTTCTAGATATTGAGGTTTGAGTTCATCGGAAGTGAAGTAGAGCTATTAATAATGAATCGGTATGGTTTAATTTTCGCATCTACTGCTAGTGTCCATACAACGGTGGCAGCCACAATTCTTCCGGAAAAGCTACGAGAGAGGAGAAATAGAGGTCGAGGTACATTAGGCGTGATTCAAAATAAACTTTTTATAGGAATGTGAGGCCTATCGTCATTATTTATTAAGAAAGACGCTGGAGCAATTACTTACTGCATTAAATCTCACCAGACGTGATTATGAAAGATCGGACACGACGACGAGAGAAGCAATTTCGGTGACAAGAGATACTTGATCAACCTTAGGTATACATGTTTATAATTATATTGATATTTTACAATTCGATTCCAGCTGGCTGTCACGCTAAGATTTTATAGCGACGGGCAAATCGTTTCCATGACCGTATGCGGCTATGACTGTCCCTGATTACTCAGCAAGAATTCATGAGGGTTATAAAATATGTTTAATTATGGTTGAAGTGTGTAGGAGTGTCTATTGTGAGAAGTGTACTATTTACATTTAAATAAGATAGAGTTTTAGAAGTTAGATACGTGCCATTTGCTTTTATTTATCCTTTTTATAACACCAACTTTTCCACGGACGACTCGTCTTCAGGGTGAGTGAAGTTGGTGTTATATAAATATTTAACCCGGTGGAAATCCCGAGAAGACCTCACCTGAATTGTTGCTAAGTGCTTTTCGTAGCGTTTATTAACTCGGGATAAATCAAATCTCAGGTTTTAGGTTCAAATAAATTGCGCGTTCCTTAATCAACCTAGTAATTGCCTTAAATAACGATAATTGAACTCAAATGTCTCAACTAATATCTAAAAGTAGCTGACAAAAATCGCCTGCGCGCCATGTTGCTTTTCCAGTATTATCTCGGATAATAACCTTTCACCTCGCCAAAACGGCCGGTAAAAATATTAACCGAGATAATGCACCAAAACCGAGTTAATGGTACTGGTGAAACAGAGAAGTCACATTAACTAGGTTAATCCCAAAATTAACCAAGTTAAAAAGATTATCTTCGTCGGTGAAACTGGCCCAAGCGAAACCACCATAGCGAGGCCCAAAAGTTCCTTCCACCGTATATGCTCGGTATTACTACAGATATCTCTCGAGGGCGATGCACCACCTAGCAAAGATAAACTATTGTGTTTTGTATTACCTGCTAATTAAACTAAAAATACAAGATGTGTGTCATATCTACAACACCTAAAGCCAGTTATGTCCAAACATTAGCGATTTACGGCCTTCAGTACGCTCTGCGCGCTACCATTTCATTTTCTTCTTTTGTTAGGCATAGTCATCCGTGGGAGGGGAGTGGACGGACGACGAGCAAGATGAGAGTAGGAGAGGGAGTTAGGTCTAGGCATGGGCGATATTGATAATTTAATATCGGGATACGATAATTTTAGCATATCGTAAGGTGGCGATAACGATAACTCATATCGTGAAGATGAATAGAGTCTTATCATGCCCCGCTATTTTATCGGGGCACAATAAGATATCGGGGCACCATAAAATATCGGGGTATGATAAATATCGCGATAAATATCATGATAAACATCATGATAAATATCATGATAAATATCATGATAAACATCACGATAAATATCGTGACCACGATAAATATCATGATATCGCGTCCCGTTAAAATATCACGATATCGCACCCGATAAAATATCGCGATAACAATCGCGATAAAAGATCGTGATATTGCTCTCGTTCAAATGTTGCGTAATCGCGCCTGATGAATTATCGTGATATTGCACTGGTTAATCGTGTTGGAAAAAGACAGCCGTTGAGTTGGCCTTCACTTAAGCTGAAGCAAGTACGTTTGAAAACTTACTATTTTGCTATCTGCTAATTCAAATTCTCAGCAGTTCTCTCACACTCTCTCTTTCAATTTCAGTGGGCAGATAGGTGACGCACTTGCTCCAGCTTAAGCGAAGGCCAACCCAACTGCTGTCTCTTTCCAACACGATTAACCGGCGCAATAAGTATCACGATAATTCATCGGGCGCGATTACGCAATATTTGAACGAGTGCAATATCACGTTCTTTTATCGTGATAATATGTCATGATATTTTATCGGGACGCAATATCATTTTATTTTATCTCGATATTTATCGTTTCCATATATCTTATCGTGCCCCGATATTTTATCGGGGCACGATAAGATGATATTTATCGAGCAACGATATATCGTCAATTTTAATAACTCAAAATCAACTGATGGAAGTACCGGTTAACATTCAAAAACTCGACAAAGCTGATACTATCATCATGACATATATTCGCAAAATTATCCAAAAACTTCCACAGTATACCTAACAGTACTCTGTCTTTACAGCTTTCTTCGGCGACGGAAAAATAGAAGAACTGGAAGAAAAACACCGAAACTAGGGGAATTAATGTTTTATATAATGGAAAATGTCCTGTTTCTTTCATGAAATATGTTGATATTCTACCAGATTGAGCCTGAAATGACTTTATTGCTGTTTATCTTCGTCAAATACCACAGAAACAAAAGAAAAACTGTAAATACGAACGACTATGGGAATTAGGTGGGTTTTTTCAACACCTTCGGATATAACGAGTGCTCGATTTAACGAGTGATTTCCGAGGGATTCTGAGCACTCATTATACCGGGATTACACAGTACTTATCGAGAAAATAAGTTTTTAATGTAAACAAATAGAGTAAAACATTTGAAACTTCAAGGATATCATGACCATAGTACAACTCATATTCTGTCACATTATCCTTTTTTCGTGCATTTCATATTGTTATGTCAACCTACCAAAGTAATGCTACCCTCTTAGACTCTTAAAAATGGGGCCATTAATCACTCCCACTGCAAAAACATACGACTAAGTAATTATTTTTTTAAAAGCACTACCTGCACTAAAAGTATGAATAAATTATCTTCAAACTGATATACTCTATATGAATATCACCTCTTCAATTTTTAAGGTATAAAGCTCAAACTTGAGTCTATATACTTTTGGCACAGACATACAAAACGTTTGGTCATTATCATCAAAATATTATTGAGCATGCATCAACCTAAGGAATCATATGTATTTTCTTTGTAATAACTAGTAATAAGTGCAAATGAATCTTTGTTACAATGAATGAATATCAGCTACCTATAGATTGAACTAAAATCCAGCATTTTGTTCCCTGAACATTATGTAACTCCAGGCCTCCTTACCCAGGAAGGCCTGACCTATTTGGCACGTTTTCCTCGTCACCACATTCAGAATTTCAGGGCCTTACATAAACATGCTTACAAGAGTCCTCTGTAACAGGTAACCAAGGGTTAAGAAAGGTTAACCCACTTAAAGGGTAAAAAACTAAAATAACTGACCTGAAACAATGGTTTCTTGCAGAACAGTTCTCCCAAGATGCACCCACAACTCCAGACATCAATTGCAGGACCATATCTTTCTTCACCAAGCAGAAGCTCAGGTGGACGATACCAGAGAGTGATAACTTTATTGGTATAAGGCCTTTGTCTATCCTCAGCATTATAGAGCCGAGCTAAACCAAAATCAGCAAGCTTGACTTCACCCCTTTAATAAAAAAAGAAAATGGTTTTAACAGCTGATTCCATTTAATGGGTGCCAGCTAGAAATATAAGCTAGATGCCACCTTGAAATATAAGGTTATAATGACAATCTAACATGCCCAAGAAAATAGCTATCAAACCTTCACTGGTTAAAAACTAAATGAATTGCATGATAAAAGATTTGAAATGGGTTACATGCACTCATCCCTACTCCAGTATCAGTGAAATAACCAACTAGATTTCAGATGTGACCTAGCCAACCATGGTATTAGGCCTTCCCACAATTGATAACATCTTCATAAAGAATTACAATTATCTTATACCAAGCAAAGCAACAAAATAGCACATAATGCATGCCCACTTCTTAAGTGATACCAAATACAGCAGCTAAACATAAAAAGATTTTACTAGACAAAAATTCAGATTTTAGAGTCTCCAAATATAAGCCCATCAGCAGAATACCAGATATCTAATCATTAGATTAGCTGCCCAATGACTTATCCAGCAAAATGCCATGCATATTACTGCAGAAATCAACTCTTTATCACCAAAGTTTGGGCAACATGTGAAGGTTGAACTATGCATGTCAAATAATTTCCAGAGTTTAAATCTAAACCTAAAAATATTAATGATATAATCAGTGCACGGATAAGGTTAGTCCTTTTTTTTCTGGTGCCAACATGTTTGTTGCACTTTGTTTCAAAGGTCCAAGTGCTACTGAAAGGGCTATTCAGCAGATAATTTAAATGGAATTTCAACCTGCATTCAGCACAGAAGGTGAATGGGCACCAGAGTTTCAGCCACTAATTTTGGATTACAAAACTTATTCTTTATTTTCTATTAATTTGTTTACATTAAAAATTGAGAGGGGAACTCTACCCAATGGCTTAAACAAATGGGTATATAAAGTAAAATTGGAAAGACTAGAGAAGCTGACATTCTTGGAATGATGTACACCAGCACTGCACTACCCAATGAGACATCATTGCCAGTAGTTTCAAGGTTAGGTCTGCTGCTCACAATGGCCATAAAGGAGTCATGTTCATTGAAAATAAGTCATCGTCATCAGCGGTCAACAATCCTAGGATTGGTTTGACGCAGCCTTCCACTCAATTCTTCTAATAGCTAACCTCTTAATATTGACGTAACTCCTCTCTTCTACATCCTTCACAACTTGCTCCATATATCTCATACGAGGCCTGCCTTTTCCATTCTTCCCGTTCACTTTTCACTCGACGATTGTCTTCATCAGGCCATCATGTCTTAAGATGTGACCTATTAAGTTGTCCCGTTTTCTTTTTAAGGTTTTCAATAGACATCTCTTTCCTCCAACTCTTATTAACACTTCTTCGTTTGTCACTTTATCTTCATCATTCTTTGGTAGCACCACATTCCAAATGCTCCCAGCCTGGACTTCTCTGCTGCTGTTATGGTCCATGATTTGCAGACATACAGTATAATGCTCCAAATGTATGTTCTAATGAAATTTTTTCTCATTTCCACACTTGTATTTGCAGCTGTAAGCAGAATCTCCTTCTGGTAAAATGCCCTTTTCACTTGGGCAATTCTACTGGCAATTTCTCTTTTACTCCGTCCATTACTGGTTACTCGGCTTCCTAAGTAACAGAACTCTTCCACCTCCTTGTTTTATTGTTTTCTAGTATAACATTGGTCCAGGCTTCCTTTCTCTCACTGCATACCAATACCTTAGTTTTCTTTTAATTGATCTTCAGATGATATCTGGTCATTGTTCTTTCCATATCTCCTAGTGTCTTCTTTAAATCTCCTGGTTCTGCCATGACTGCTATGTCATCGGCGAATCGTAGCATGCTGATTTTCTCCCCGTGGATATTCACTCCCGGAGACTTTTCTTTGACTTCTTGGATGGCTTTCTCAATGTATACATTGCATAATATGGGAGAAGTGCACAGCCTTGCCTCACTCCTTTCTTTATGCTTGCTTCTGTACTGCAGGGTCTTGATTTGATTACTGCCACCTGGTTTTTACACAAGCTGTGGTTAACTCTTCGGTCATTGTACGATACTCCAATTTCTTTCAGAATCTTTAGCATCATATTCCAATCCACATTGTCAAATGCTCCAAATCTACAAATGCAACAAATGCTGGTAGATTCTTCTCTATAAGTAGCCTGAGGGCCAAAATTGCTTCCCTTGTGCCCTTGTTTCTTCTGAACCCGAATTGGTCCTCATCCAGGAACTCCTCAGCTTTTCGTTCTATTCTTCTATAGATGATTCTCGTCAATATCTTCGAGGCATGTGTCATCAGGGTTATGGTCCTAAAATGTTCACAGTTCTCAGCCTTCTTCTTTTTGGCAATAGGGATGATGATGTTCTTCTCAAAGTCCGTGGGTACCACTCCTGTAGAGTACATATCACATATGGTTTTGTAGAGCTGAGTAAATACCTTCTCTCCGGTATTTTTAATTAGTTCGGCAGGAATATAATCTATTCCCAAAACCTTATTTATCCTCAGATCCCTTACAGCAGTGTCGAATTCTGGTCTTAAGATTGGGGCTCCCAAATTATCCTTATCAACTTCATTTTCCACTTCAATTACTTCCGCTCTAAGATAGCTTCCATTGTACAACTCTTCCAAGTATTCCTTCCATCTCTTCACTTTATCCTCATGTTGAATTAAGAGTTCTCCATTCTTGTCCCTGATGCTGTTACATCTTGCAATCCTTACCTTGAAGTGATTTCTCACCATCCTGTAGGCAACGTCCACATTTCCATTAGTGAGGTTGCTTTGTGCATCTTTGCATGGATCCTTCATCCTCATTTCCTTGCTTTTCTTGCTTTACGGTTCATTTCATTCCTGATTCTTTTGTAGCGAAGTTGCCCTTCTTCAGTTTACACATTTTTATATTTTCTTCTCTCTTCAATCAATTCTAAGACTTCTGTAATCCATGGCTTCTTCTTGACAACTTTTCTTCTCCTCAGAGCTTCTTTTGCTGCTTCGTATAGCCCAATTTTGATGTTTTCTCATCTCTTTTTCACTGATTTCACAGTCAAATCCTCTTCTATTTTGTTTTCCAATGCCTCCTGAAAGGCCAGCCATTGTTGAGGTTCCTTAAGTTTCTCTACTTGCCATATGTTCTTCATGATTTCTTCAATTTATTGAGTTTTAAGTGGCATTTCATCATCACCAAGTTGTAGTCACTGTCGATATCTGCACCCGGGTAGCTTTTGCAGTTCTTCACTTAGTTTCTGAACCTCTGCTTCACTAAAATGTAGTCAATTTGAAATCTTCTTCTATCTCCGGCCATTCTCAGGTATATCTTCTTCGCTGGTGGTTTTTAAACAATGTGGTTGCCACCACCAACTTGTGTTGTATGCCGAATCCTATAAGTCTTTCTCCTCTCTCATTTTGATTTCCCAAGCCACATTTTCCTGTTATTCTTCCATCTTTACTTTCACCAACGACAGCGTTCCACTCTCCTAAAATAATTAAGTTTTCTTCTCCTTCTATATGCTTTATTACTTCCGTGATATCCTCATAGTCGTCTTCCACTTCTTCATCTTTGTAGTCCGACGTAGGCATATAAACTTGTACCACAATGGTATCTGTAGGCTTGGTCTCAATCTTCACCATTATAATCCTCTCGCTGTACTGGAGGAAGCTCTTCACCCGCAGTCCTGCATTCTTCCTGAGCATTATGCCTATCCAGCATTACCATTTTTTGATTGAGTGTGAATAATTCTATAACTTCCACTCCAGAAGTCTCCTTTTTCCAGCCATCTCATTTCACTGATTTCTAATATGTCAAGGTCCATTCTTCTCATTACCACCTTAAGGTTATCCAATCTCCCACAAGTCCGAGCTGATCGCATGTTCCTACCCTAAAATGACTATCACACTTGACTGATGTACACTCTCGGGTAGTCCCCGCCCGGAGATCCGAATGGGGGACTATTTTACCTCTGGAATATTTTACTCGAGAGGGTTCCATCATGTCATAATAAGATAGAAAGGAGTGGAGTAGCTGTGACTCCTTGGGATAATAATGTGGTGGTTTCCCCTTGCCTTCCACATCGCAGTACAACAGCCGTTAAAGTAAATTTTACCATGCCAGTAGTGAATTGAGTTTCTGTATCATTTAAAGGCCTATCTTCACCAATAATTGACCAATACCACCTCGGAGTGCCATCGTTTTTGTCCATGACTGCTTATTCGATGAGTTAACTCGCTTATCTCACAGCTAACCACTATATCTCGAAGTCGACCCACCCACCCACCCTCGGTGGCTTTAAGCTCAGCCCCGAGAAAAAAGTCATTGAAGGAAAAATGTATCTTGTACATCAGAAAATGTGTTAATCACATGACTGAGCTATATATTTTTTCAGCTCATTCTGTCTGCATATGAATTGATGATGATGCAGAAAACAGAAATATTCTTCAAAAACCTGATATCTTGGGCTAGTACAGGTGGTAAACATATAACTCCATGCTGTCAGTTTAATAAATCCATGCCTTTATAGAGCACAATTGAATTACCAATACCAAGCATATCACAAAAAGTCATTATATGAAATACATACCTGTTATTCATTAAGATATTGCTACATTTAATGTCCCTGTGAAGAAAGTTTTTTTTATGGCAGTAGTTCAGTCCATCCAATAATTGCTTCATAATACTTGCATTGTGGTGCTCGTTGAAATCAACCATTCCAGACTCTAATAACCCCATTAGATCATGGTCCATGTACTCAAATACTAGATAGAATGAGCCTTTGTCCTATGAAACAAAAAGTCAAAAATTAATCTATCTGTAAGCGTTTCCGAGATCAAGAGATAATAAACTCATTTTCAATTAGAGGAAAACTTACCTTCCTGAAATCCAAAGCATCTTGCTTATCTGTCACTATTTCACGTAGATTTACAATGTTTTTGTGATTCAACTGCCGTAAAATCTTTATTTCACGCACTGCTGTTATGGGGAAGCCTTCTTTCTCATTCTCTAATCTTACTTTTTTCAAAGCCACCATATCACCTGTTAAGAAAATGAAACCAAATTCAGAATGGCAAACATGATATACACACCAAAAACATGACAATTAATGATGTGCTAGGGATTCATTTCCATGTAATTAGTATTAGCATTGAATAATCTCATAATATTTCACAATCACAAAATATCTCATGATTTTACAGAGGAAATATTTGATTTATAAATCATTGGTTGTCTTACCTCACCTATCTACAATTGCCTTGCCACATTTATAACTACATTTTTTTCAAAACTTGGTCATAAATGCTACAAGCATTAAAATCAGTGTAGACACTTTTTCTTGGTTTTTGAAACATATTCAAATACTTTGCATGGCATTCAGCAAATTAGTATATCTATCATAATGCCTCATTATGGGAGATATTTAGCCTAGCAACGTTGCATACACTGTTGGCCTAAAAGAGGTTTTAGAGAGTAGCAATAAAGCTAGAGCCAACTGGCATCAACCTGTGATTGTATGTGCTCAAGATGTAAACTTGTCTGACTTTCCATTTAAGTTTTGACAAGAATGTGATCTCACAGATTAGATAACTTGCCTAATTCCAAACTGATATTTCACCGACAATAAATGTCTCTCCTTCCCGGCAGAAATATATCAATGGTAAGAAAACATAGCTTATAAATGCATAAGAGATTTACATCTGGAAAGAGTTATTCTTCAGAACTTGGAGGCTGAACAAAAATGCAAAAAATAGATTTTAAAATATCTCCAATTCAAAACTAAACATTTCCAATAAAATAACTAATGATGAAGAAAATTGAGAAGGGATACTCCATTAAACAGGCCCAAGTATGTGTAATTAACAGGTCGATTATGAGCATGCCAGTATCCACCGAGTATTGTCATCTTTCTGCACTGAGTGCTACTGCTCGTAAGTTATAAGACAGACAGCTTGTCTCCGCCTTGTCCTATACGGCCCCATATTCATTCTCTGGCTTTGGATTTTTTCTCCCTTATTTTTGTTTAAATTTCAATCAACTGCCTCAGCAGTCCCTTCTTTTTCACTGCAAGAAATTATAGTGCATTTATTTAGATCACTCTGCTGCGTTTAGGTATTCCTATCAGTCTGTTACAACATATTGTTCACAAATGAACAATTTTAAATCAGAGTTTCAACGACTTTTTCAAAAAAGATCAATTACTATTTTTAATCTTAACTGCCAAGGAGTTCACTGGTTCACTTAGTATACTCTTCATATTGAATAACTTCATGATTCTTTACAAAAAAGACACACATTACTCTGGCTTAAAGAAGATGCTAATCCATTAAATATCTTAGGCTCTAATTGTAATTAATATAATTTCACTTTTTTCACTTAATTCTTTCATCACATGCCTGATAGAAGTGTTTTTACATGAATTATAGAGCATATATTATTTCAGTTATGATATAATGACCTATCAGATTCCTTTCTTTGTTCTACTGGAAGAATTTGAACCATCTATGTAAATTAAGTCTCCCTGAACCAACGGCTCACAAAGTGGCAACCCTAGTCACAAGGCAATAGCCATCTCTCATGCCAGATGACATTTTTCTAACTAAGTTGAATTTTTCAAATAAGACAATGTTTCAGGCATCATCAGGAACTACTACTCCACCTTCTGGAAGGAAAACCTTCAGAAATTGAAGGCAATTATTCCATGGAAAGCTTTTGCTATGTTTTGGTTTATTTAGCAGCTTACTTTGCACTCACCTGATTGTTTGTCTCTGGCTTTGTAAACCTGACCATATGTGCCTTCACCAATTTGAATGATGACTTCAAACACATCCACACATCTTTCCCCCCAGTCTTTCCCAACAGGACTCACACGGTTACTTCGCTTCCGGTTAACTATTTTTGGTCTCTTAACCTTCAACTTTGGTGTTTTAACTTTCCTCTCCAGGGCTGGAGGAGGAGTAGTTGCCATATCTTCATCAGGACTGAGTTCTTCAGTACCAGGAACAACTGGAAATAAATAGCGAAGATATAACTGATTGTTTCATCAAGATAAAATATAGAGATAGATAAAAATTATGGATTCAACTCCAAAAAAGGCGAGGGCATATAGTGTACATTAAAAATCTCACATGAATCATGAAACTATATTGTGTAACCATCAGGCAAAAGGATAGCTGTAGAAAAACCTGGTAACACCTCTGACCAATACTTAACGCAGATCAAATAGTATGAGTAAAGATCTCTTGCCCAAACATAAATGTCCCCCAACCCCACTGGGGTGCATCCCCAGGTATGGATGCAAGATTCTATCTACAAAAGAGGGTTGCTCATGTCATTGTCACTGACCCTTCCCATTCCCCCTACTGTCCTTCATTTCACTGATGGAACTAGTACTACACTAAAGAAGACCTAATACCAGAGAATAATACAATATCACCACTATGTAACCATCACATTCTTGATTCCCTACCTACAATTCCCTTGACTCAGGCGATTATTAACCCTTCATCTACATCTTCAACCCCTGCAGCTCTTCAATCCTTAACTCAGACAACAAGTATACATCCTTCCTATTTGGATAATGTTTAAAAACAATCATTCCATACATCTAACACAGAGGTTGATAAATAATACAGGGAAGAAAGTTAACTTATCCTTTAAAACACTAGGGAACAATACAGTAAAACCCCTTATTTACACTTTTCTAGGGATCGCTAGAAAAAAGTGTAAATTGCGGGAAAATTGCAAATAGTGGGAAAAGGACAATTTTCAGTTTTTCATGCATACTTTAATAATTTAGAGTAAATATATGAATAAGAAATGCTGAATTAGATCAATATTATTAATTATTTCTTAAAGTAAAAGGCTGTCCTGATTTATTATTGAATGATATATTTCTACCAATGTTTCAACCAAGCCAACCAAACATTGGACGTTATCGACTCCATAATTTCCAAACTTATACATAATGCAATGCCTTTTCTCTTACGGCGAAGCCATTCAAGGTCATTTTTTACGATCCAGAACTTAAAACCATTTAAGTTGGTATTCCTTCTTACCATGATTTCTTGACATTTTCTTTTTTTCGACGGATGTCTGCACTAGCTAATGTGTTTCTGAATCACATCGTGATTTTTCATAATTGTATCCATTGTAGAGACAGTAATCTTAGATGTTTCACTACAGCAGTAGGAGTTGCATCATGAGAATCCACAATTTTTATTTATGCCTAAATTAAAAATATTTTAGTAGCTGCAAAGCCTTCCACAGTCATTAGAAAATGACTCTAGGGTTTCTGGTTTTTTTCCACGCTGGTTTATACCACTGGACGACTGTTTCGACGACATCTTCATTTCCGAAGTATAGAAAATTTGACATAGGAAATATAAAGTATGAAGATAAAGGAAATTTTTGGAATGAAGATACAGTCAAGCCCACTTATATCAAACCCATTTATAATGGAGTCCTGGTTATAATGAAGTAAAGACTATTCCCCATCAAAGAGAGGCTGGGAAAAACTGGTACACATATAACGAAGTTCGGTTATTTCAAAGTAAATATTCGATCTCCTCAACTTCGTTATAAACAGGCTTGACTGCTTAGGAAATTTTATGGGACGTGTTCTTCGGACCTGAAGATGGCTTCTGAAACACCGACAAAACTGTTGTCCAGTGGCATGAACCAACACGGAAGAAACCCAAAAACCTCAAGTCATCTGAAAATATTGCAATTCACATTCATTTCCCTTTTCCAAGTAAAATAAAAGTCACGTTATATAGTAATTAAGAATAACATAAGCAGAATAGAGAATATAGCTACCCCACTGGTCAGCCAGAGCAAGCAGTTATCCAACTTCAAAATTTTCTCCACAAAATAATTTTTTAGTCAATGCAGTTTTCACGCGATAAAACAAGTTTCAATAAGTTTTGTTTTGTGGTAACGTGTAGTAAAACTGTTGAATCAATGTAGCATGATGGTATGATGAATGATCCCCAGTTATCGTCCATCAATTCAGTTCATGTATTTTTAACATTTCATAGGGTCTGGGTAAAAATTTATTTTCATTCTTCACAATATTAACTTTGGTACAGTTAAAATATGCTCCGGAACGTGTTCCTAAATTATAAATTGTGTCTTATATGCATTCATTTCATAGTATGAATCTTTTCCCGGCAAAAGGATTGAGAGTGTAAATATTTCATGTTACCATCACTAGAGGCGCTGTGTACTGCCCCGCTAAGTTCAAATTCTTCTATAAAATGGAGCACATTACTGCTCTCTCTCTCTCTCGTGTTTTTGAAGTGTATACAGTAGAACCTCTATTTTACGAAGTTGAAGGGACCCAAAAATTCGAGCTTTGTAAATCAGAGGGTTTGTAAATTGGAGGTTATCTTCCACTAACTCATCTGTCTCCGGAATTGATGTGTCACCAAAACCAGCTGATCTCCAACAGTAGGAAATAGTTTTTGCAGTGACACTCCCATGCTCTGGCAATCAAACTGCTCTTGAAATAAAACTAATTACTATAACAAATAATAGTCATCTGCTCATTCTGGGAAAAAACAACAGATATTACGTTATATTCTGTGTGCAGTGTATCAACATCAAAATGAAAGGATTTAAAAATTACACCTCAATTATATTGATTAGCTGTATAGCATAGGCATTATTCCTAAGGCTAGGAGACTCACTTTAGTAAAAGAGAATGAAACAGCCATGAATTAACAAAAAACAGGTGAATATTTTTCTATAAATTTACAATGGTATGAACTTGGCTGCTGCAACTGAATTAAGTTCTTGTAGCTGGTTGGTAAATCTCAATATAAGGGGAATAAGAGAATTAACTCATCCTGTGGAGTATTTTAAGCATATGCAGTTATGCATTAATTAACGAAAGGGATATATTTAGTGGTAGTCGATTTGTGTTTAAAGAAGCCATTTTAACATGGGAAAGCCAAGGATACATTTTAACTAGGAAATTTCATAACAAAGTTCCAACTGACCCAGTATATTTCCATGAAAAGACCAGAAAATTCCTTTTTTGAAGAAAGCGTATAGTTTGAAATACATTTATTAATATTTCGCAGCTAATTTAAGTCAATTTTAGAACTTCACTCGAGTAAATTTCAAATTCCCTCTTTTTTAAGATGCATTCTACAGTGCTGACATCTAGAGGTGACTTGCAAGAACTATTTACTCGCGGCTACAGAAAGCGATCGTGAATTCTTACCTAACGACGTAAAACACTTCTAATGAAAAATTAAATAATCAAATTGCATCAATATTTGAATATAAGTAATTTATTATTGCAAAATTAGTATTTTTTAATGAAACTAAGCTCCACGACTGCTGCAGCAAAGAACTTCCAACCGGAATACCATTTTCAAGTGAAAGGCTGAAGTAAGTTCTGAATTGGGGTTGCGGCGGCTACCTTAAGCTAATTTTAAATAATTCCAGAGAAAATATGGATCCTTTGTGACGACGAGTTAGGTATTCACAATACACAAAATGATAGAAAAGGAATAGAAATTACCAAGCACTAATCCGATTATTTTATGAACTGGGGCATTGTTTTCGAGAAGTAGGCGCCGTGCCATGCGTCTTTGAACATTTTTTCCTTGGATCATATAATTAGGATTTAATTGCGATTTGGATGATCAGTCTCTGGGATTTTTGCTGCATTTTAAGCACTTCAAAAAGCACTATGCTGAATCGATTTTTCCACATTTCCCATATGAAATACTTGGACCGAGGGCCCTCTCAACATGACCTATCTGGCTTCAGCTGCTCCTGTCGCGGTATACAGAGATCGTTATTCCATTGTACTGAGTTCAGTGCTACAAAATCCTTTCAAAAACTTCGTAAAACAGAGGTCATTCACTCCTAGGGACCGGCCTCTCACTTCGTAAATCAATAAAATCGAGGTTTTGTAAAATAGAGGTCATTTTACATGGTTTTCCTATATACAAAGATCGGGACCGGCGGAATGGTTCGTAAATTGGTGTCATTTCATAAATTAGAGGTTCGTAAAAAAGAGATTCTACTGTACACATGAAACGAGGTAAAAAAGTGTTTTATATAGACCAGTTTCTATAACTAAATGTCATAGAAGGGAATTTTGTTTTTTTTTTATCTATCGCATTCTAACCTGCATCTAATGCAAGCAGTGGGAAAATGGAAAAGTTGTAGTGTAAATACAAGGTTCTACATACGCTGGAGATATAGGAAATAGGATGGGACCCGATGAAAACATTGTAAATCGTGGGAAAAAGTAAATTCCAATAACGCAAATATGAGGTTTTACTGTATTTAGGCACTCACATACATATACAGTGGAATCCCAGTATAACGAGTGCTCATAATCCCTCGCAAATCATTCGCTAAATCGAGCGCTCGTTATATCCGATGGTGTTGAAAAAACCCACCAAATTCTCATAGTCGTTCATATTTACAGTTTTTCTTTTGTTTCCGTGGTATTTGACGAAGGTAAACAGCAAAAAAGTCATTTCAGGCACAATCTGGTAGAATATCAACATATTTCATGAAAGAAACAGGACATTTTCCATTATATAAAACATTAATTCCCCTAGTTTCGGTGTTTTTCTTCTGTAAAGCTGTAAAGACAGAGTACTGTTAGGTATTTAAAAAAAATTGTAAATTGGAGGGGTGGGCGGAGGCCTTCTGGAGCCCCCGTGGCACTTAGACCTCTTTAGATCCATTGTGCCAACCCACATTTAACCTGCCCGCCACACACAGACAGGGGACAAGAACACCACGGTAGAGGTATGGAAGGGGGACACCCATCTAACCTCCGTCCGGGCCCAACGTTGCTTAACTTCGGTGATCTGTTGGGAACCGGTGTATCAACGTGGCTAGGCCCTTGCCCACTGTTAGGTATACTGTGGAAGTTTTTGGATAATTTTGCGAATATGTCATGACGATAATATCAGTTTTGTCGAGTTTTCGAATGTTAACCAGTACGTCCATCAGTTGGGAAAATTGGCCTGAAGGTTCACTGAAATACGGCATGTTTCGGGGGTCGTAGATATTTTTCAAGCTTAAGCGAAGGCCAACTTATGGCCCAACGGCTGTCTTTTTGCGACACGATTAACTGGAGCAATATCACGATAATTCATCGGGCGCGAACACGCTATGTTTGAACGAGCGCAATATCACGATCTTTTATCGTGATAATATATAGTGATATTTTATCGGGGCGCGATATCGTGATATTTTATCGGGGCGCGATATCATGATATTTATCGCGATATTTATCATGGTCACGATATCATGATATTTTATCGTGATATTCATCATGGTCACGATATTTATCGTGATAGTTATTGCGATACCTATTTATAGCAATATTTATCGCACCCCGATATCTTATCGTGCCCCGATATCTTATCGTGCCCCGACATCTTTTCGTGCCCCGACATCTTATCGTGCCCCGATATGTTATCGGGGGTTATCGGCGAGACGATGTTTATCGTCACGCTGAGTTATCGTTATCGCCACCTTATTATATGCTAAAATATTCGTATACCGATATTGAATTATCAATATCGCCCATGCCTAGACCTAACTCCCTCTCCTACTCTCATCTCGCTCGTCGTCTGCCCATTCCCACTGATGACTGGGCCTAACAAAAGAAGAACGTAAAATGGGAGCGCGCAGAGCGTACTGAAGGCCGTAAATCGTTAATGTTTGGACATAACTGGCTTTAGGTGTTGTAGATATGGCACACATCTTGTATTTTTAATTTAATTAGCAGATAATACAAAGCACAATAGTTTATTTTTGCTAGGCGGTGCATCGCCCTCGAGAGATATCTGTCGTAATACCGAGCGTATACCGTGGAAGGAACTTTTTGGCCTCGCTATATCCACTTTCATTTACAATGAAAACAATAGGCCTTTTGGCGGTACAAAGACAATCACTTGCTATAACGCGATTCTCGCAATAAGCCGTACTCACTATACCGGGCTTCTACTGTATAATGCAATGTCGTATGGATGATATTCTCCACGATCAAGTTCAACACAATTCCAAAAGGGGCAATACCAACCTTTTCAAGATTATCAAACTTTACCTCTACATTTTTGAAGCGAAAGAATTTTCAGTAATGTCATCAAAGAGAACAAAAAATTACTAGGTGAATTTTACTCATTGCAAACTAGCTGTATCTTAGCGGAGTCATCAGCTGAAATGCACAATAGCAGAATTTCCACGCGGAAAACATCCACCTAGTCTGGGATTCCAACCAGGACCCCCTAATTTCTGGCCAGGTATTCAACCAGTTAAGCTACTTAGGCTTCCTCCTACCTTTTGGAACTCTAGGGGCCTTATAGGACAAGATGTTATCGGCCTTTCATACATACAATATCACCAACAGTCTGTGTCATGAGCACAGTACCACCGTCCATGGGGTTAAGGCTGACTTGAAACACTAAGGAGCTTACTTAAAACCAATTCAAGGATTGCAAACTAGCCGCGAATACCCCAGCGGAGTCACCTGCTAAAATGCACAATAGCAGAATTTCCACGGGGAAAAATCCACCTCCACCAGGATTCGAACCCAAACCCCCTAAATTCAATCTAAACCGGAAATAAGGTGGTCCTTCAAATCCCAGTTGAGGTGGATTTTTTCCTTGTGGAAACTCTGCTTCTGTACGTAAATTAAATGAACTTGATATGACCCATATCCATTAATAAGATCCTTGGATAAATAAACTTTGTTGTTATTATTATTATTAGAATCCAACAAATATCACATTATCTAGATAATTAATGCACTTCACTATTGTTAACTGCTGGTATAATTTGAACGAATTACTCTGCAAGAATTTTTTGATTTTTTAAAACAATTTTTCAAGCATTATTGAACCACCAATCCTATACTACACCGTCTCAGGCAAAACTTAATGGAAGTCAATCATACTAGGAGTAAAGGCTCCAAACTGCAGTTTCCACATAAACGTTTATAGGCCGTTTTACACGGTCATTGAAACTACACAAGTTGATGTTGCTCCCGTTTCAGCAGTCGTCTGCGAAAGTCCATGACGTAGAAAATTGCGAGGAAGCTTGCTTGACAGCTTTACACAGTGCAATCGTCAGTGCATTATGTCAGCGACAATATACCATTCAGTAGCGGTAATACCGTATATACATCGCATAATTTCAAGATCTGTTACGTAGCAATTAATAGGAAGTGAACTATACTACAAATTACCACTACTTTAAATTTGTTTTAAGCCATAGTCTAAACATAATAGTGGAGACCCTAGTCCAGTATACTTAGCCCAAAATTTACACAATGAATGAACGGCTGTGGGCCAAGGTAACGAATTCTTCCTTTACGAATGAAATTTAAGCTTGCACGTGATTTATCACCCAGCTCATCATTATTGCACTTTTTTCACTACCCAAGGAGTTGAGTGCAAACAAAAACACCCAACTCAATCGTCAACAACCTATTTAATTGCTAGAATTCCCCTGGCAGTTCGTAGCCAGTATCTAGTGAGGAAATAAACTTTAAACTTGCATGAACGCAGATATCAGATTAGAACATATTCTAATTTGCTTGCAGTTGTTCACGCAGTGGTGCTGTCTCTCCTCACAAGTCGTCACTTTACACGGTGCATTATTTCTTGTGCAAGTGTTCTCGCAGCAGCCTGTGCAGTATCAATGACCTGTAAAACGGCCTTTAGGTACAGCCATGGTTTCGTAGTAGGGCTACATAATCAGGTGCCAATGATGTAGCCTGCTATGAAACCATGGTCACAACTAATAAACATCTAAGTGGAAACTGCAGCATTGGAACCTTTACTTCTAGTACCCCCAATCCTAGTGAAAAATCATTGGAATCAGTGGTTGACAGCATTAAGACATTATATCTCGAATTGATATAAAACAGATGGACATATTTTGATGAGGGATAAATGTCATCAAAGCAACAAGAATATAATGTGACTGTTTGTGTATTTTGATATCTCACAACAGGATACATTTCAAAAACAGAGTATGCTATGTGAAAGATGCATTATATTCACACAACTGCACTACCATAAAAACATGTTCATGTACTGCTAGGGCAATGAATTTGGAATGAGGAACAAAAAATCAAGTCCTAACAAGAGCATTATGTGCTTCATTTCAACCCCAATCTTTTTTTAATATATTGTCTCCAATTCTTTAACTATAAACCAGTAAAATTTTTATCTCTGCTAATAGTCCTAATACCAACGTATTACGAGTACCAGTATTGACCCTATTCTGATGAGGCAGTATATTACAGACTGGCTGGTTTTTACAAGTTACCAAATCAGATTATTACAACCGAGTTTGGTGCAAATTGACCTTCACAGTTGATGCACCCTGAAAAATCAACTACTAGTACTAGCTATAAGTAAGTGTTTTATTTTCTCATGGCTTCAATGTCAACAAAGAATCAGGTGATCATGAAAAGAAAAGCATTCAAGAACCTTTACTTTAGTAGCATTATGATGAAATTTTCAAGCATAATGTTGTCATTAAGTTCTGAGGTTTCAGGTGTATTTGAGTGGAAACATTACATAATAGTTATCTGTAAAATGAGCAACTTCCACAGAGAAAAATGTTTATTGTGACTGGGTTTCACTTTTTACAGTATCTTCAGGCATGAAGATGCTGTAAAACGCAAAACCCAACAAACGTTTTTCTCCGTAGAAGTTGCTCATTTTTCAGTTACTACTACGTTGTGATTAAGGTTGAAAATTCTCTCAGGACTTGAAACACCTGCAAATGGTTTACACTAGAATTGATTTACTTAACAACTATAGCAGTAAAGGCAGAAGATTAGATGCAAAAGATAGCTGGAGACATGAAGTTTGTTTTAACAACTACTAAAAAAAATGCCTATTGGCCTTATGAAGATTATTATATACGTGTACACTCCTCTCTCATGCCAGAATAATTATGATAGAATGATTAATTATTTACTAACTGGCTAAATAGCACAGATATGGGATACTTAAGCAATGTATTTGTGGTAACTATATTCTGGTGAGGAACAAATTGTCCCTGAAAGACTATGGAATAAATGTTCCAAAAATAGTCAAGAATAAAAGGATAAAGCTTAAAATGTATAGTCTCAATTACAGAATGAATAAGGAGAATGAAATGGAAAATAGAAAGAATTGTGGGAGCAAAAAGAGAAACACACAAAGAGAAATGCATAGGTTTGTGATTTAAAAAAATGGCAGTTACATCAAAAAACAGGTTAGAGAGAGGACAAAGAGATGCTTTCAGGGAATTAGATATTTGAGATAAATTTGAGAAATTAAAGTGTTAACAACACGTAAAACTGAAGAAATCAAGAAGAAAGCCTCAACCCTGTTTGATTTTAGGGCTTAATGACCAGCCAGACGACAGCTATCCAATGGTTCCCTTTCCCCCGACTTTACTGCTTGGTAATTCAGGGTTTATAGGAGTTTTCATTTTCCCTGACTTTTCCAGGATTTCCAGACCATTAAAAGTGATTTTCCCTGACTTTTGAGCGCCTGAAAACTCCAAGATTTCGGTCATTTATAGAGATAAAAATGGCAGTGAGGAAGCAAAGAAGTCTAAACTTATGAAAAATTGTAGGTTTATTATCATATTAATCATATGAACTTCCAGTAAAAAGAGATCAACAACTTTAAGTCAACAAAATAAAAATTATCATTCCTTACACTGATATGCCTTCAGAAAGGGTTTTAATTGCAGAAAATTATATGCAAAGAAGCCTAACCTGCCTTTCCTTCAAAGCTGATGTCATGTTAAAATAGCTCTTTGAATCAATCTTGATTTTTTCTTCCTCACATCCTTCTACAAATTTGGCTAAGTGACTTCAAATTTGACTGAGAATAACTTTTTCCTCGCCAGAGAGACAAAGCGAAGCATTCCTGGCGAAATCGCTAGCAAATGAAAATGAAAATATGAATATGCACACCTTTTGCCAATCTATTCACCAAATCATGCAGACTATAACCAGAAAGAACCAGAATAGGCCCCCTGGGCTGCCTCCACAGCGAAGCCAGCCTGAGGCCAGCCGTCCCCTCCTTCACCCTCCTCCTCCGCTCCTATGTGCAGTTTTTGATCTCTTGGCATTTTCAGGCGATAAATTTAAACATTTTGCGATTTTTCCCTGACCTCACGTTAAATTCCCTGACTTTTCCAGGATTTCCAGGTTCCTATAGACCCTGTCATTGCCACTAGAAAATTTGACACAATCATCAAAAACATAGATGTGTCTAACGTGTGCACAAGGAAAAATAAATACAGGCTTCAAAACAACTTTAAGCAAAATAGAATTCAAAATTTTAAAAAACTTGGGCAAAATAATTCCAGGATCAAACAATAGCAAAACAGTGTAATTTTCCACAAAACCTTCCCAAAATCTCCTAACCTATTTCAACCAAATGACACGTAAGTGTTGAAACCAGTCAGTTGTAATTAAAAGCATTGTGGAACATTACAAAAATAAGTTACTACTTGAGACTATGGAATAATTCCACTAAGTGAAGGCTGATATTGTTTCTATAACAATTCCAGGGTTACTTTCAGAACATTTGCTTCAGTTATTGTTGGCATATGACTTTGGAACATCACATCACACATGAAAGCAAGAAACTACATAAGAAAGGTACAAGAGTAAGAATAAAGCAAAGAGAGAGCAGTGAGGAAAAGGTCAGTATCACGCAACTAAAATTTTAGTCCAGAATCAACATCTCTATAAAATAACATAATCTCAAAAAGACTAAAAATAAATTAGGGACACTAATGAAACAGATAAACTGAGAGGCATAAACTGGTAAAGAAAAATGAGGTGTTCCAGAGCCACTTACACCTATTCACTACTCTTCAGTCTGCAATACTTAACAGTGGAGATCTATAGGCATTCATAATCACCATCACTTCCCACTCAAGTCCTACAGGATCATTCAAAACATTCATGGTGAATTAACACACATTAGCTTGGTGTAATAGTAACATTTGAACACAACATTATACAGAGAAATAACAGCTATAATGAACACATTAATATGGGAAAGGAGGCACAAACTGGAAAAGTAGAGCATTTAGTTGCTTGGATAATATTTTTAACCAAGGTGGGTATAGCAACAGATACAGGGTGCGGCAGAATGACCTCCCGATTTGAGTAAGTAGTCACCAGGGGCTGAGTGGGGGTATCATGGTGGTGCATGCACAGAAAGACAGCTCTGCTCATGCCATTTGCAGTTCACAGCATGCGCAGGAGGACAGCACAGAGCTGTCTTTCTGCGCATGCACCACTGCACTACCCACACTCAGCCCCTGGCGATAACTTCCTAAAATCGGGTAGGTCATTCTGCCACACCCTGTTTTCGAAAGAGCATTGGCTATTCTCCTAGAGCAGGGAATAATGGAGAAAGTAAAAATGGCCAAATAGCAAGACTTTACATTGCTGTAGACGAGTATAGTTGCTGGAGGAGATAAGGAAACCAACTAGTTGGAGCATGTAATTAAAAGCAATGGTGCTAAGACCTAGAATAAATGGTAGAATTAGAGATGGGACAATCGAATCTTCGAATCTTGAAAAAGATTCGAGAAACGAATACTCGAATCTTTGTACTATTTTCATCATTCGAATCTTTCGAATCCTAAAATATAAATAAAAATCGAATTCTTTATGTAATAACTTAGAACAGATTAGTTTCGACCGATAAAAACGTTCATTACAAATAAGGTTAAACCTCGCTTTGACGTCGCCGCAATTTACGTTTTCCAGCCATTAACGACTTTTCCTTCAAGGCCTAATAGTTTTCATATGTCCGCAAATAACATCTTCCCTTTATTTACGCTAGCAAATTTTTATATGGTTCGCCATTTGCGATTTACGAGACGATTTTGCAGTGATTGTCGTCCTGGTTGCATAACGGGTGGATGGACTCAATGCTCCGTGAAAGACAAAGTAAAAACTCATGCAATAAGTTGCCACTATGAAAGATAAGTAAAATTTTCTCAAATGTACCACCAGTTATCATGACCTCAGTCATCTGTGGATGTGTAATGCCGCGAGAAATTACAGTACACGTGCATAATTTTTGCCGTGATTGTTGTCCGGGTTGCATAACTCACGGATCGGCTGATGCTATCGCATAGGTGAAGAAATTTTTTTTATTTAAGAAGTGTGTGCTTTCCAGCATTTGCGGCCTTCTCTTTCTTTTTTGGATAGGTATTAATACTGATTTTTAAAAAAATCCTCCAGCTAAACTTCATCCTCATACATCCTGCGAACAAACCAGTAAAATCATCACGTTCTTCTCAACCTTGATTCTTAAGTAGCTTTGATAGGATAACATTATAGTCTCTCAGTTCTTATCTACAGTAGAACCTCTATTTTACGAAGTTGAAGGGACCCAAAAATTTGAGCTTTGTAAATCAGAGCACTTGTAAATTGGAGGTTTTCTTCCACTAACTCCTCTGTCTCCGGAATTGATGTGTCACCAAAACCAGCTGATCTCCAACAGTTGGAAATAGTTTTTGCGGTGACACTCCCATGCTCTGGCAACACCTCGCACAGCATGGAGGCACATCATGCACATAAGAGGCTTGATCTGCGACAAATGTGTGTCTACTAAAACTCTGCTGACAAGAATGCGAGTATACTTTCAATGCAATTAAACACTATGCTGTACTTAACTTGTCAAATAGTTAAGTTAGGGTTGAAATCAAACTAATTACTATAACAAATAATAGTCATCTGCTCATTCTGGGAAAAAACAATAGATATTACATGAAATTCACTGTGTGCAGTGTATCTACATCAAATTGAAAGGATTTAAAAATTAGACCTCAATTGTATTGATTCGCTGTATAGCATAGGCGTTATTCCTAAGGCTAGGAGACTCTCTTTAGTAAAAGAGAATGAAACAGCCATGAATTAACAAAAAACAGGTGAATATTTTTCTACAAATTTATAATGGTATGAACTTGGCTGCTGCAACTGAATTAAGTTCTTGTAGCTGTTCAGTTGGTAGATCTCAAAATAAGGGGAATAAGAGAATTAACTCATCCCGTGGAGTATTTTAAGCATATGCAGTTATGCATTAATTAACGAAAGGGGTATATTTAGTGGTAGTCGATTTGTGTTTAAAGAAGCCATTTTAACATGGGAAAGCCAGGGATGCATTTTAACCAGGAAATTTCAAAAAAAAGTTCCAACTGACCTAGTACTTATATTTCAGTGAAAAGACCAGAAAATGCCTTTTTTTAAGAAATCATATTGTTTGAAATACATTTAATAATATTTCACTGCTGATGAAAGTCAATCTTAGAAATTCACTCAGTTAATTTGAAATTCCCTCTTTTTTAAGATGCGTTCTACAGTTCTGAAATCTAGCGGTGATTTACGAGAACTATTTACTCGCGGCTACAGAAAGCGATCGCGAACTCAAAGTCGTGATCTCAAATTCTTACCTAACGACGTAAAACACTTCTAATGAAAAATTAAATAATCAAATTGCATCAAGATTTGAATATACCTAATTTATTATTGCAAAATTTGTATTTTTTAATGAAACTAAGCTTCACGACAGCTGCAGCAAAGAACTTCCTACGGGAATGCTATTTTCAAGTGAAAGGCTGAACAAAGTTCTGAATTGGGGTTGCGGCGGCTACCTTAAAGCTAATTTTAAATAATTCCAGAGAAAATATGGATCCTTAGTGACGACGAGTTAGGTATTCGCAATACACAAAATGATAGAAAAGGAATAGAAATTACCAAGCACTAATCCGATTATTTTATGAACTGGGGCATTGTTTTCGAGAAGAAGGCGTCGTGCCATGCAATTTTGAACATTTTTTCCTTGGGTCATATAATCAGGATTTAATTGCGATTTGGATGATCAGTCTCTGGGATTTTTGCTACAGTTTAAGCACTTCAAAAAGCACTAAGCTCACATTCGATTTTTCCACATTTTCCTATTTGAAATACTTGGACCGAGGGCCCTCTCAACATGACCTATCCGGCTTCAGCTGCTCCTGTCGTGGTATGCAGCGATCGTTATTCCATTGTACTGAGTTCAGTGCAACAAAATCATTTCAAAAACTTCGTAAAACAGAGGTCATTCACTCCTAGGGACCGGCCTCTCACTTCGTAAATCAGTAAAATCGAGGTTTCGTAAAATAGAGGTCATTTTACATGGTTTTCCTGTATACAAAGATCGGGACCGGCAGAATGGTTCGTAAATTGGTGTCATTTCGTAAATTAGAGGTTCATAAAAAAGAGGTTCTACTGTATATCCTTCTCTTCTATTCCCAAGTTCCCTTGCCTATTGTTAGTGCCATGCAGTTCTTGTCACGTATTCATTACCATCATTGCTGAATCTCACGTAAGGTCTATTAGCAGTTCTACTGACTTAACACTAATGCACAGTATCGTATTCCACTTCTTGCTGCTGAATAACCTAACCTTTGAGTACAGGGCGCCTATATCTCCCTCTCTCTGGAACCTCTCCACCTATTTACATTGACCTTTTTGCCACTTTTCTCTCACACTCTTCATACCCCTCCTAAGTCTATTGCTTGTTTCCTTAAATTTTATTTCGCCTTGCTGTGTTCCTCCATAGTTTGTGCCAACACCCAATGTGTCTTGACCACTCTTATCTACTGCACCATACTGCTTGCTTTTCTGCATCTTTCCTCATACACCTGTAAACTAATTCCTGATATTCTTGAAGCAAAGTAAATTTGTTAAATAATAATCGCGGATCAAATTAAAATAAATGTTTTGTTTTTCCATGGTTGTCATGGGGGAAATAGTTTGTTGATAACGAGGATTCGGGGCATAACGATATTGAACACGAAAGAGAATGGTTGTATCATTGATTTGAATAAAAACTTAATCCAACAATTTGGTAGCAGAGCGTGGTTATAAGATACACGAGTGAAATTTCCAGGAGGTCAAGAAAAGTGACAAGGGAAAATGTCAGACTTTGGAGTTTCAAGAATCGAGCCTCTAACAAACAAGAATTATGGACTTTGGAGCATGAGATTGGTTGCAGTTCTTAAGGCGAAAGGATTGTATCAAGATATCATTTTCGGTGATGAACCAGAGAAGAATGGTGCTGATGCAGCGGCTGTGGCGAAGTGGGAAGCCTGGTCAAAGAAGAACGACGAGGTCAACATGCTGATCATTATGACACTTTCGGCGGAGCAGGCGTTAGCATGTCAAGGTATTTCCAATGCAAAAGAGTTGTGGCTTTTGTTAAAGAAACGTCATGACGGTGTTGAGAAACATAGAAAGACTCAGTTAATGATTGAATTGGCTAAATTAGAAAAATTAGAGAAAGAAAGCATTGACGGTTATTTAACTAGAGCTCAAACATTAGAGACTCAACTTAAGGAAATGGGTAATAATATTGAAGATTATGAATTAATTATGTACGTAATCGAGGGTCTACCAAAGAGTTTCAGTGAAGTTGCAACAGCGATTTCTTCCAATCCAACGGTGGATTTCGAATTCATGAGAGGAGCACTTTTGCGATATGAGGAGAAAAACAAGAAATCAACCAATGAAGGAGAGGTCAAGGCTTTTAAGGCGAAGGTGCAGACTAAGAAAAAATGTTTCTGTTGTGGCAAAATTGGACATTTTGCTCGTGATTGCTGGCACAAGGACAAGGAGAATTCAATTGAGACTAAAGAAAATTCAAAGGATTTTTACAAGAATAAGAGCAAATTCAAGGGAATTTTCAAAGGAGGCAAGAATCAACATGCATTTGAAGTGAGGGAGCATCACAAGATAAATGCAGAAAATGGAGTCACTTGGATGCTTGATTCGGCGTGCACATCTCACATGACTCATCAAGAGGAGTTATTGATTAATAAGAGGAAAGACAATGTGGAGATCGTGACGGCTGAAGCAGGCAGAAAGATTCACGCTGAATTTCGAGGAGAAATTGAAGGAACCAGCTATCTTGACGATGGTGAGGTAGCATTAACTATAAAAGACGTACTTTATGTTCCAGATTTAAACAGCAACTTGATGTCAGTTCCAAGTCTGGTCAAGATGGGCAAGAAAATAGTTATTGATGAAGATGGATTTGGAATTTATGACAAGAAAACAGGAGAATTAGTTGCACAGGGGATCTTTGAAGCAGATGCTTTTATGTTTCGAATGAGCACGGACAGCGATGAACGAGAGCTGAAGAAAGAAGTTTGCTTTAGCACAAGCGAAATAAATAGTAATTTATGGCACCAGAGGCTTGGTCACATTAACAATAATTATCTTTCTAGATTGGCGAAAGAGAATCTTGTCAGAGGACTCGAAAATGTGTCGATCAAGGACGACAACTGCGAGGATTGCATTCAAGGGAAACTGACGAGAGCACCATTCAAAGAAGTCGAAATCGAAGGTGCACAGCAGATCTTGGAAAGACTGCACGCGGATTTGTGTGGTCCAATGCAACAAGAATCAATTGGAGGGAGTAGGTACATGCTGACTATTGTGGACGAGTACAGCAGAAGATATTTCGTCGATTTTTTGAAGAGTAAAAGTGAAACTGCCGATAAACTGATCGAGTTTATTGAGAGAAAAGAGAACGAGACAGGACAAAAGGTCAAGAATTTTCGCTCAGACAATGGTACGGAATTTACCAACGACACATTGCAAGAATATTTCAAGAAGAAAGGCATCAAGCACGAGAGAACGACGATCTATTCTCCACAGAGCAACGGAATTGCTGAGAGAGCCAATCGAACGTTGGTGGAAATGGCTCGAACGTTACTCATTGCAGCTGGATTAACACTGATGTTTTGGGCAGAAGCCGTGTGGACTGCGAGCTACTTGCATGATCTTTCACCTACGAAGAAGAGGGATCAAGTTCCACTTGAGATTTGGAAAAACAAGAAACCATCGGTCAGACATCTCAGAGTTTTTGGCTGCAAGGTCTTCTACAGAAATGAAGATGTTCAAAAAAAGAAGCTTGACGTGAGATCAAAGGAAGCTGTGTTCGTGGGATACTCGAAGAACAGGAGAGCCTACCGAGTATTTGACTTGAGTGACAGGAAGATTCACGAGAGTCGAGACGTAAAGTTCATTGAAGAAAAAATGGGTTTTCAGAAGAAGGAAGAAGACGTTGGTTATGACGAGACTAACTACGTTTTTATCCCAATTGAGAGGCAAGAGAATCGAGACGAACGACACGAGGAAGAAAACAATTCAGGAATTATCCATGACGTTGTTGAAGATTTTCAAGGACAATTCGACAGTGATGATGATTCATCTCATAAAAATCCGTTGGTAATTGTTCAAGCTGGAGAGAGAAGAAGAGGGAGAAAAAAAGGTGACACGAACGATGTCCTGAAACAGAGACACCAAGAAGAATTAAAAGGAATAGAAGATGAATTAAGACAACAAGGAGTAAGAAGGTCAACGAGAGAGAAGAAGGAGCCCGATTGCATTGTCAATATGGTGCAAGAAATCAATCCAAGGAACTACAAAGAAGCAATCGAGTCCAAGGACAAGATCAAATGGATTGAAGCAATGAACAAGGAATTGAAAAATATGAAAAATTATCAGACTTGGGAAATTGTTAACAAGCCAAAAGAGGTAAAATTAATTCAAAGCAAATGGGTTTTCAAGAAAAAGGGAACCAAAGATGCAGAAGTATACAAGGCAAGACTGGTAGCTGATGGTTCACGACAGCGAATGGGAGTGGATTACAAAAGCTCTTACAGTCCAGTGATGAAGCAAGAGTCATTGAAGACACTGTTGGCAATTGCAGCGAAGAAAAATTACAAAGTGGAGTTCATTGACGTCGAAGCAGCGTACTTGAACGCAGAATTGGACAGGCATGTGTACATGAATCCACCAAAAGGAGTAAACATTGAAGAAGGGAAGATATTTAGACTAAAGAAGAGTTTATATGGACTTCCAGAAGCAGGAAGATGTTGGTTTAAGAAATTATCTGGAATTTTGAAGGAATTGGGATTGAAACCATGTAAAGCAGATCCATGTGTATTTGTCGAAGAGTCAAAGAAGGGATTTTTGGCAATTGGATGCTACGTGGATGACTGTATAATTGTTGGTGACAGTCAAAAGAAGATTGATCAACTGGTGGAAAAACTGAAAAAGCAATTGAAGATTAAGGTGTCAAAGGAGGATGAAGTGAAGTTCCTAGGAATAAAAATCAAAGAAGAAAAAGAAGGATTTATCATGGAACAATCAAGCTACATCGAAGAAGTTATTGAGAGATTCGGAATGGAGAATTGCAATGGAGTGAAGACACCAGCAGCAAGTGGAGTCAAACTTGACGATTACGAAGATTCGGAGAAAGCAAACAAGGATTTGTACCAAGAAATACTTGGATGTATTGGATATTTGGTGAGAGGGACGAGGCCGGACTTGGCATACACCTACAGCAAACTATCGCAGTACTCAAAAGATCCAAGGATGATTCATTACGAGGCGTTGAAGAGAGTTTTGAGATATTTGAAGGGGACCAAAGGGTATCGTTTGAAGATTGGCAGAGAAGTTGGAAGACTGGAGATTAGTTCAGATGCCAGTTGGTGTACCACTTTGGATTCGAAATCATTTGGCGGATATTCAGTGAAGATTGGAGACGCATTAATGAAGAAGCACATTCCAAACTTGAGTTTAATTATTTAAAATTTGTCACGCGAAAGGAGGAATTTGAAGCAAAGTAAATTTGTTAAATAATAATCGCGGATCAAATTAAAATAAATGTTTTGTTTTTCCATGGTTGTCATGGGGGAAATAGTTTGTTGATAACGAGGATTCGGGGCATAACGATATTGAACACGAAAGAGAATGGTTGTATCATTGATTTGAATAAAAACTTAATCCAACAATTCTCTCCGATTTACAACTACAATTTTTTTACACTGTTCCTAATCTTGGCCCAACCATATGTAATCTAGTTAATATATTTCCCCGTATCCCCCTGAATACAATGCAATACAATGTTTAACACACGAGGAATTGTCTCCTGCAAGCAGCTCGTCTATCGCTATGAATGAGTCTTGAAGACGCGACAATAATGGAAAAAGATATCGTTTTTAAACATGCAATTCAGTATCAGTTTAATAACTTTTTGGAAACATATCATCGCTATGCCTCCAAGAACTTTCATATGCTTTCATTTCATGCAAAAAATTTTGTGTATCATGTTTATTACAAATCTATGCTAGCTCTTCAAATCTTATTTGTATTATTGCAATAAAGAGTTGTATTTTTGAAAACTATTCATAAATTTGTTTTTCATTGAATGCAGCTGCTAAAGTCTTTTCTTTTATGTTATTATCAACTTTATATGTAGGATTCGAGAGATTCGAGGTATTTGAGAGATTCGAGAACCTCTTAGGATTCGGATTTGAGAAAATTTAGGATTCATCCCACCTCTAGGTAGAATGCTTGGCAAAAAAGGAAAAGGGGAAAGAGGTACACATTTTAGTAGGGATGAAGAGAGAAAGAATGTATGGTAAAGGATATGACCAGAGAAATGATATAAATTAATATCCAAAAGGCCCAAAAAGAAAGTGAAAGGTGCCTAAGAAAATCTATAAGGCACACAAGAAGACCAAAGTTTAATGGAAACTACTGCACTCACAAACATCTCAGTGAGTCAACTGAATGTAAGCCAAGTCCCAAGAATTGATCTTTACCCAACTTCAATGGCATGGTTATACGGGAGATAGAAAACTTAGATATGGAAGAAAAACCACAAGGAAAATCTAGATGTCTATCGAGGCTGAGAAAACTTAAACCAAGATGAGAGTTTCGTGGTATCAAATCTCTCATCTGATACGAGGATTTCTCACTCTTTTCCTTGGGACCTGAGAAACAGTAAACCTGATAGATAATGCACCCCATTTCATAATGCTCAATAGAATTACCAAGGTCCAATATATGCATTAATAACACCAATTTTGAACAAAAAGGATCATAGGCTTTCCCAGTGGATTAACTACATCTCGTCTTGCTGGTCTTTGCACCCAATTATACTTTCCATGATATGCAAAATTCAGTACAACTCCCGACAACATTACATCCCTTTTTAACATCTTTATTTCCCTAAACTATAACTAACATTCTGAAGGAATTTCAACATAAGCCAGAGCAATAAGCTTGAGAACACTTCCACTGCATGCAAAATGAGCCATTAAAAAATTAGCAAATTTCACTGAAGTAAAGAATGTGATCCATGATTCTATAACAATTATGCATCATTAAGAGTAATTAACACTTCAGTTTAAGGGGCTGGTTTATTTTAAAGAACTTATTTATTTCAAGGCACATATCCTTCACATATTTATAGTCATTTCATAAACTCAGTGCTAAGGGTTATAATTTACATCACTGAGTACATATATCTCTTGTCACAACAATAACTGCACTTAGTGAATAGGACAATTTCAGAAGATATATTAATGAAACTGTAAAATAGAAATTTTGGAGGTCTTTCAGCACAACATATTATTATAATTGTAAAACATCATGCATCAACATGAAAACCAGATTTTTATTTTATCAACATCAACATTGATGTTGATAAAATAAAAATCTGTGTGTCTACACACAGTTTTACTGTACACAGTATATGGGTGCTAAATGTGTTCAAAAGTATTGCCAACACATATGGGACAGAGAAGCAGATCATGTCAAATCCAACAAGCATAAAATTACCAGCTAGTCCAGAAAAAAAGTAATAGCAAAAGTCCAAACATATTTGTGTATGTAATCTATGGATCAGAAGTTACTTAATATGGTGCAATAAAAGGTTATTCATGCAAAATTAAGTTTTCAGAAATTTGAGCTGTTGGATACAAAATGGGCATTGGAAAAAACATTATCAACAAATCATTTACTAATGATTTTCATACCCTAAAAATAAAGGAATAACTATAATTAAAAAAGAAGAACCTTTGCACCTAAAAAAATTAAAACTTCAATTTGCCTCCAAATTTGATGCTCCTAAAAAGAATGTAGAAAATAGACTATGACATGAATGTGCTGAGCACAAATTGATAGCCCCCAAGCCTCCTAAATGTTAAACACGAGCCTAAACCAACCAGAATATCAGTAAGCAACTGAGAAGTGAACTGGTCATACATTTTCATTCAGGGTCAAAAGAGGATTTTTAAATTCTTACACAAAACATGAGAAGTATGCAAAAAATAAAATTAAAAGTCTTACCTGGTGGCATTGGCAGATCCCTGATTCCTTTTCTAGGTGGAGTTCTTATCAGTTCAGGCTCTGGGCTAGCTGACAAGCTTGGGGGAGAGTCTATGCTTTCAAAGTCACTCTGGTTAATTCCAGGAGGCATTGGTAATTTTGTGAGGCTTGTAGGTTTGGACATATAGTCTAACTGACTCTGAGTAGGGATTCTAGTGTCAGCTTTCATCTCTGCTCTCAACTTCTGTTCAATTGCATTCTTTTGCTCCATCATCAACCTGATGTCCTGTTTTAACCCAGCAATAATACTAGGGTCCATGCCAACCTTTGGAAACACAGAAGTCAATGGATGAATTGACTGAGAACTAACATTAGGCTGTGTTATGGGGAGAGCACTAGGCAACACTGCTGTTGGGTCCACTGCACCTGGAGTCACAGTTACAGGTTCCACTGGGGCCCGCACTGGTGTGGTGGACTGAACAATGGGAATTGGAAGGGTTACAGGTATGGAGAGTAAGGGGGGAATTGCAGGTGCCTGAGGGGGTAATTCAGGATGGCCAGGTACAATTACTACACCAGGGTTCACAAAAGTTGCCACTGGTGTGGTGACAGCAGCTGTGGAAGGTGTCGAAGGTCCAGCTGAGGGAGGAAATTTTATTGCAGAGGTTTCACAAGGAATTGGTATACTGTTCACATCCATGACCTGAGTAACTGGTGGATTCAGCTGGGGGGTTGGTTCAGAAGCAGGTTGAGATGACGATGGCAAGGATTCTTCAGAAGGCTCTTTGTCCAAGTCAACAATTTCAATTGAATTTTCCTCTTTGGCTTTCTCTTTTTCTTTGAAAGCAGCTAATCTCTTCATAGCCAATTCACGCATATTCTTATCCTTGACAAGTTCTGCAAAGAGGCTAGTCTCACTCATTTTGGCCTGCTCACGCAAGACCTTGGCACTAGGGGTAGTGTGTGAATGTCGATGGTGACGGTGGTGGTGATGGTGGGAGGGAGATCTGGGAGATGGACTAGAGGGTGACCTCCGCTTTGATGAACTTCGCGCAGCACTTCCAGAACTTGTACCAGACCGGCGATTTCTAGTGGGTGTTCGGCTACGACTCCGAGAGCGAGCACGCGACCGACCCCAGCTTGGCGATCGGGACCATCTACGAGATCTGGGTGACCTGGGACTCCTGGGTCGGGGGGAACGAGGGCTGCGAGGCCTTGGGGAACGAGGACTCCTGGGCCGTGGGGACCTGGGACTCCTGGGTCTGGGGGATCTTGGACTTCTTGGGCGAGGTGACCTTGGGCTTCTAGGTCTGGGAGACCTTGGACTTCTTGGCCGAGGAGTCCGAGGGCCCCCACTTCTCGGAGATCTGGGACTTCTTGGTCGTGGTGACCTAGGACTTCTGGGTCTTGGTGATCGAGGACTACGTGGTCTAGGAGACCTTGGACTCCTTGGTCGAGGAGACCGAGGGCTTCGTGGTCTGGGGGATCTGGGGATCCGGGTACGAGGGCCCCTGGGACTGCAGGGTCTTGGAGATCTTGGACTGCGTGGCCGTGGACTCCGAGGACTTCGCGGTCGTGGAGATCTTGGACTGCGAGGGCGTGGTGATCGTGGCCTTCCGGAACGACTTCTTGATCTTGAACGCCGCCACCTTGGTAGACTTCGGCTTCTTGACCGTGTGATTGACCGACTGAACCCTCTCCTTAACCTGTTAAGAATTAAGTATACCATGTATATACCATAATTTAATGCTTACTTCTTTGGCCAGAGTATGACTAACATTTTTTCCCCAGATAGTAATTTTTATGGTCGAATTAACGCCAAAATTGAGAGCTTGTAACCTTAATAAGAGAAGTGTTTCTGCACAGCAGAAAGACACGTTGTAAAGTATTAAAGATTTTGTTCCAAATCTGCATTGTAAAATAAACTGGATGAACATCTGGAGGAGAAAATTTAAAATTGGTTAGGGCTAAATTGTAGGTACTTCACTTACATGTTGCATCATGGAACTGACACAAGGGTGTGTCGAATGGCTCTGCATGAATTGCAGCATGTCTACTATAATCACTACCTTGTAAATTCATTTGATTCTAACGTGATGCTACAATTTACAAATATATTGAAAATTTAGTCTGAGAACAAAATTAAAATGCATTAAGGCAAAGTAGCAGCAACGTCACATTCATGTTCAGTGACTCGGTTCTTCCTTGAAATATTTATTGCCTTGATATCTCAGTAGCTTTTAGATAAGTATTTTTGTATTCTGCTGAATCTTTACCCTTTATTAGTAGTGATGATCAGGGATATAAAAATTCAGCATGTGAAAAAAAAGTTTTTTCCATATACCAAGAGAACAATGTAATACTGCAAAGCTATGATGTAAACTGTGAACAACAATTGCTTAAGGCAGGAAAAACAGGCAATATTCAATATTTGAACAACTGAGGTGTTCCATAATGAACTATGTACACAATAATGATGAAAGCACTGCTTTCATTGAATGAGATATTCTCATTATTGCCAGTATGCTAATTTCAATTAATATTAATACTAAATTGGCATAAAAATTCAAACAATTACATCAAAATTAACATACAACAATATAATTTTAATCTTGGCATGTCTACAGATGTAATGCCTTCTATTTCATTTCCATGATCCAAAATAAACTACATTAACCAACAGACCATTTAATAGTCAGCCAAGAAAAATCCATATAGGTTGACGTTTTTCACAGTTCAGCAATTGTGTTACAATTTGATGGCACAGTTGTCTAAAGGCTGTTTTACACGGTGAATGATCATGCGAATGAAATCATGCACATGAAGTTCATGCGTTGTGTAATACGGAAATCTCCTCACATTAAATTCATTCGCATGATTCCTTGAATGATCACGTGATACGAGCGCATGACGTCCGTCTTTATTTTATATGCGGGTAGAAGAGGAAAAGAGGATTCAAATTAACACGTTCGCTGCGGCGTGACCCACCGGTGGGTCACGCTAATCCTTCTAGCGCCGCGGCCTTTTAATTCTTTGAATTGTCTCAACTTGCGAGGAGTATTGTGATAGTAGGAATCGAGATCTTTTCGAGTGACTTCACCCAGAGGTTAGTCACAGTTCAAATAACATACTGCTATGTGTGACTTAGTGTGACCCACCGGTGGGTCACGCCGCCCCTCCTGAAACTTTTTTCAGCGTGAGCGGTGTGACCCACCGGTGGGTCACGAACAAATTTACATATTAGCGTATTATATCCAAAATACGTTTATTTTTTGCTTTCTTTTTGTTTTTTTTTCATGTTTATGCGATTTTTATACATAAGGATGAACAATACTCGATATAGTAAAACATATCAACTTATTAAAAATAATGAAAATGTTTAGGACATTTTTTTCTCCTCAACCTCTTGGCTGTCCGTCAGTTGCTCGAAACTAAACAGTCCGAACTGCACTCGCCCGGCTGTGTGAGAGATTGACTCTCTCTCTTCCCTTCACCCCCCACCCCCTCTATGGAAGGGCAATTGGGAAAGAGTCGCATAGCGTTCTTGAGCCAATCCCTCAGTGGTGGATGAGTGACCGTGCCCTTGCCGGGTGAACGTCTTCCGAATTGCAGACACTACTGTTTTCTGAGTGAGACAAACCACTATGTACTCTTTCCAAAGGATCCCCCTTCCCTTTTCTCATACTGTGAGCAGGGCTGGGGTATCGGTACGCACGGACGGGCATCTACGTGTCACAGACGGGCGCGAACAAGGGCAGGCGCAATAAACAGAGACGGGTGGGTGTCTCCTGGGTTTTCCGAACGTCAGCAAATCTTTACCACATGCATTGTATTGTTGGCCCTCTCTTCACCCATCCCACGCCAGGGTCTGGCTGATAGCGTGCCCCACGTGGCCGGGGGAGGGGTGGGCTGGGGGCGGAGCTGGGAGTAACCTCCCCCAGCCTTCCTCTAATCTCAGGAAACAGCTGAGTGTTGCCGCTTCAACCACCATCCCTCGGCAGTGGCCAGAAGCTCGGAAGGACTGTGACCCACCGGTGGGTCACGCCGCGCTGTGGGGAGTAGGGCTTTAAACAGCTCCGCAGTGAACGTGTTAAACAAGTGCAGGACGGAATGCAATAATAAATTGGTGTGCCCATGGAGTAAATATAATCTTATGTAATTTTTATTGGTAATTTACATAGGCATTCACCAGTGAAGTTCTTCAATTAATCACGTTTTGGGCGAAGGTTGAGTTGAAAATAATATATTATGTAGGTAGGTAGATTTTGATAATTCTTGTGACAAGTAGGTATAGAGCAATAAAGTATTAGAACAACATGAAATTTATTACTGAAAACAACACATTGAAATACCTCCATCGGCACTTTTCCGTTGTCTCTCATGCCATTCATGAGGATGTCACCTGTTGTTTGTTATCACAGGTACCACAAACTGGGATAAATTAGAACAAATAGCACGTATCCAACCTTTAAATAGTACACTATCTAGTCTGATAGATACTTCTACACACTTCATGCATAATTAAAACTTATTTTACCCTCATGAATTCTTGTTGAATAATCAGGGAACATTATAACCATATACGGTCATGCATATGATTCGCTGCCGCTAAAAAATCTTAGCGTGACAGCCAGCCGGAAATGAATTTCAAAATGTCAATATAATTATAAACATGTACATCAAAGGTTGAATAAGGATCTCTTGTCACAGTAATTGCTTCTCTCGTCGTCGAGTCCGATCTTTCATAATCATGTCTGGTGAGATTTAATATAGTATGAATTGCTCCCGCATCCTCCCTAATAAATTACGATAGGCCTCACAGCCCTATAATAACAGTTCATTTTGAATCAGGCCTAGCATACCTTGACCTCTGTTCCTCTCTCTCCTTCTAGCTTTCTCTGGCAAAATTGTGGCCGCCACCATTGTAATGGGCACTGTAGCAGTAGATGCAAAAATTAAACCATACCGATCCATTATTTAGAGCTCTACTTTACTTCAGATCAACTTAAACCTCAGTATCTAGAAAACTTAGTTTAATGAATATTATAATTACTAAATATAAACCATACTTTATTTAATCCATCACATACATCAGACGACACAGACAACGTAAACAAACCATTCCCACCAATTTCGAACATCAATTCAGCTGCGTTGGTCAGAAATCTCCCGTGGTATGTACTATCGATAGGCCTACCACTGCGCATCCTTTCTGCACTCAACATTCAAGGAATTAATTCAAATGATCATTCACCATGTAAAACACCCTAAGCAGAAGTAATTTCAGGTCATCACTTACATTCATTCGCGAATGAATTCATTCGCATGATCATTCACTGTCTAAAACGGCCTTAAGGCATGACTCCTTATACTCTTTACAAGCTGAAAATAACACATGCCTTTACAAGCCAATAAACTACTTCCTCTCATACTGGAAATGTTCCTAGTCCAATTGGAGCTAATAGGCTCTTCCAACAATAGGAACGGTATAAGGATGGTATGTAAAGTGAGAATTTGACAACCAGAGATGCCACTCTGAGTTGAACAACATCTCCTTGTGGAAGTCAGCACAACTATGTTAACTCTCCAAATGTGATTTTGAATGGACGCCCATAAAAGGTTGGATTCCTGTTCACCGTTACATATGGGTTCCAAAATATGCTGTGACCTCCTTTTGCTACATATTTTGATATCACTCAATACATGTCAACAACATATTTTAAGGCAAAGGCTGCATCTTCCACATTTCACCATATCAACATTGCTTTTGGGAAAATAGTTTTGCCAGCATTACAGCACACGATTTCAGGTTGAGGGGCTTGATGGATAATTTTGTCTGTCGCTATATAGGTAGTCTGGTTAAGTCACCTCTCTCTGATTGGTCATTTGAGAATTTCTACTTCGTCAACCACTAGGGTGGGAGTTCAAGTAAAAGTCTCTCTCCTTAAACTCTAATCAGCAGATGGGTACAATCACCAAATTATCACCATCACATCCATTGAAATGGCTTTAAATTACACTGAATTGCTAATGCTGCTACCATTTGACTATTAGTGGAAACACTTCACTCCAAATGCTATTTGTTTCCATCATAGCATGGCTCAAAAATACAAGTGTTCACTGGGAGTCTAGTTTGTAAGTAGAGCCAAAATTGGAATTGATCTATCCTCTTTTGAATGCTAGATCCCGATTCCGATCCTTGGCAAAGAATCAAAGAATTCACTTGACCCATCACTAACATTCATGCTCATTGAAATAGACAATCGCTTAAGTAACTGGTACCAAGGGGAAGTATTATATGCAGACATCAAAGTTTCATTTAGATCTCAACCAAGTATGCAAAGAATAAAATTTCAGTACAAAGATGACAACAATTAGAAGCTGGGAGCAAATAACTGGTTTTACTCAAGAGGATATGTTCGATGGTAAGGTCCATTAAGCATTCAAAACAAACATTTTCTGCCTAAGTATTCAAATGATGATGACGTATGGCCTTGAACTAAATGATGAAACTACTTTCAGTTGCTGTTTTATCAATGAGCTAGCAGAATAAGTAGGCAAAAGAAAAGCACCTGCTGGAACAAGGATATATGTGACAGATATTTCACACAAACACAATTGTGGATGTACAGGTATATAAGCCCACACCCATTGGTTAAGAAGTGTAGACAGAATACTAAGCTCTTTATGAAAAGTGCTAGAGGTGGTAAGAGAGGAAAGGAGGTAGACCGAGGAAATTGGGAAAAATCAATTCAGGATAGAACAGGTAATATAGAGCGAGGGTGTTTTGAAGCACATGACAGAGGAAGAAAGTACGTAGGTATAAAGAGAGATATTGTGTAAAATGCAGGGATCATTAAAAAAATTTAGTCTATTTAGACTCACCTTCCCAAGGAGAAGACTAATAATAATAACATGCCCATAATAAGAAATAGGGGGCCATTTTGCCTTGTAGGTGCCAACTTCAACTTGGAGCTTGTACATTAAATTAAGGTCTAGCAGGTTTGATTTCAGAATTGAGTTGTGTGTACTGGAAATCAGTTATGCTTGTAAAATAGCATCATGAACTTCAATAGTGTGCCTAAATTGCTAGAGGAATCATGTAAGAAAAAACTATCACACCGTAAGTTGAAGTTCAGACTCAACCTCTTGCATATTGCAGAACCCTTTGTTGAGTTCTCCATATCTCTTATCACTCAATCACTATTTCAACTATAATACTAGATTAAATTAGAAAAAGCAACTGCATGCAGCAGTCAAATTAAAAATCATTTACAAAAGTTCTCAAAATAATTTCATAAGGTTCACTTTTGGGATCATTATTGCCTGAGTAATGTTATCAAAAAACACTTTCAAGATATCAGTTGGTACATATGAATGTACAATTGAAAAACAAAACAAATGGTTATTAAATAAATCATTTGAGATTTGTATCAATTGCATCATTAATCTACCTGTGTGCATCAAGAAGTCCTCCATTATGAGGAGAATCTCTCAAATATCACAGGATTCTGACTACCCTAAAGCCCTGGTTACAAGATATATTTACTTGTACAAGTCCATTGGTGAACACATAAATGAACACAAAAATGTATTGTGTAACCAGACTTGTAAGACTGTCTGAATGGCCAGAAAATGGAACCTGCTCTAATTTGTTTCATACAACCTTACATGCTGAGGTTCCGTATCAGGGACACTTGGAGATAGGCAGCAGAAACAATGTTGCCAGCTGATTGTTTAACATTGGAACCTTTGGGATTCATGTTTAAGTGGGAATTTGCTATTTACTTTTATTTTGACCCCTGCTTCATATAGACAGTTCTGTTTGACCTCTACATCTCTTGGAGAGCCCCCAAACAAATGTATGTTGACCTCTCACCTTTTTTACACTTTACTCTCCCAAAATCAACTTTTTACACATCCTGGACTACCCACACAGAACGTTTATTACTTAATCAATAGGTATATTTGGACCACACTCTCCTCATTTCAACCACTGCATCCCCAGGACTACTTGAAAGACCTTATATTTAATTGAAACTAATTGTTTACTGCATTAATGGTCTGGACATGGGGGCAAGTCAATAGGCTGATCTGACCAGGCAGAAGCCATTTCTGTCCCTCCCCAAGAACCTCTACAGGAATAGGCTTGACTCTCTCTTCTCTGAATTCATAGCCTAGTCCAAATCAATCACCTCCTTCTTCCTCATCTATTCATTTGTTGTGACTGTAATCATAAGGTACACGATTGCTTCAGCAGCAGTTACTGCCCTCATCTCCTCCAAATCCACTAAATACCAAGGGCTAAAATTCAATATCAAATATCCTGGATAGTGGTTCGGTGATATAACTGTGAGTACAAAATAAATACCATACGGCTCTAACAAACAAGGTTCAAATGAAGCTGAGGTAAAACTCAATGTTATTATCCAAGTCTCACATAAACAGAGTCCCACAATTCTAATAGCAAGGGAATTCTTCATTTTTATTATCTACCACAAGATTTCCCAATGGTAAACTACCTCAGGAAACTGAATATAACGGGGTCGTTTACCATATTTTTTTTATTGCCGAATATGACAGTTTGTAAAATCAAAAGACCCGTATTTTTCCGTTTTTTGATCCGTCAATTATTTCTCGAGTTATAGGCGGCAAAAAAACTGATGTTTTTAACCCTTTCGGAAAAGTGGGTATGGTGTAATCTCTGATGTATATCGACCCCGTCCAATCACAACTGAGCCCGCGAAGCTGCTTTGCCTTATCGCAAAGGGGGGGACACAGCTGATTCTGCCAATCCGAGCAGTTACGACAGCATCTGTGCGAGCAGACCTTCCGAGAATCCCCCTCCATTCCCTCCCCTTCCCATAAGAACAGTCAAGGACAGGAGGAAAATGACTTCAACGCTATCACAGCAGCTTTTTCGGTGGGTGTCACCTTATGCTTATTTAAATTTTTGATTTATGAGTCAATGGTTATGGTTAGAAGATTAATTTTTTCACTAAATTTCTTGTTTCGTTTCCATTTAACGATTTTGTGTACAAAATTGCGATTTCGGTGCCGAGTAAACGCCCCCATTTGAGATTAATATTGTCTACTGCCTAGTAATCAATGACTCACAAACGTACAATAATCTGGACAAGGAAAGGAACATGCAATCATTCACTAACTTGTACAGACAATGTATCATGTAACCAGGCCTTAACAAACAATATTTCTATAATTATAAGAGGATGGTCAGGGTTGAGAGGGTGAGCCAAGAACTGAGCCAAATGATAGGTGAAATTTGCACAGCAAGGTTGGAGGACCTGTTTCTTTTCATGTGCTGCCAGGTTTCCTAAGAAAACCAGGCACCCAGAAAATCACACAGCTTGGGAGTAAGACACCTTCCAGAATCTAATCCAGAACCTCTGGTCAGTAATCCAGCACTCCAAGCTCTGAGCTACGGCAAAATCTTTCTAATAATTGAATATACAGTCAAGCCTGTTTGTAACGAAGTTGAGGGAGCCGAATATTTACTTCGTAATAACCAAACTTGGTTAATGTGGGCCAGTTTTTCCGAGACCTATTTTGGAGGTCATGCTGTAATGTTGCGGCTTGTGTACTTGATGGTACTGATAATTCAAAATACGCTTAATATGTAACCCAAAGTCAAATTTCGTCACATGAAGCCCCAACGTATCGTTTATTTCGAAACGATTCACCAGGGCAGTGCACTTCGATGGTTAGTTAGTGCCTATTTCAAAGTCATTGTGATTTTGGTATCACTTTCTTGAGCTTAATTAAGTTACTTTGAAGTGTAACCAAGCTATTTTGAAAATTGGCTTATGCTCATGGTGGGCTACATGCCAGCAGCTGTTTACTCCCAATCAAACATCCCTAGAGTACATTCGCATCTCAGCCGCTCTGTCCCCAGCTTTTTTCCCGGGCCATTTGCCTTCCCCTCTCTTCCTTCCAAGCCTCCCCTCCTTCCAGGCTCTGGTTGCCTAAGGGATAGACTATAGTGCTAAGGGATTCTGGTTTTTTGCCGACCTTGACGCGATGCTCGACCCCTACCCTTCTCTACTCTCTCCCAAACCCCTCCTCTATTGGAAACCACATGGGAAGTTACGGCATGGGAAAGTGATGAATGAAATGTGATAGTTTTTTCATCCTTCCCCGATGATCCAGCAGTTCATCATCATAGCCTAGTCTTGGGGGAAATGGGCTGAGAGCAGATGTACGGCAAATATTATGGAGACCTGGAAAATACACCTTATGTGATATTAATGGAAACTTAGCATAATATATTTATTTTGTTTTTATTTTCCGTGTGATTGCATCTGATAGTGATAGTCGCATACGCCTCCAACTTTAACTTGAATCTGTCAACCAAATGAAATTACCTAGAACGAGCAAATTATACGGCCTACTCAGCGGTCAAGTCGTATCGGCTACCGCCCCATCCACGGCATCAAGGTCCCTGAGTCATCAACTAAGGGCAATAGGAAATGGATGGCAGTTCAGGCACGAGCTTACTCAGTCTTGCTTGACGGGACGGCTGATGACCAAAGACTGAAGGCAGCGCCACAGGAAGAGCTAAAGGTATAAAGTTGTCTGATGGCAGGGTAAAATAGAAAGTCAAGAGGGGTGGAAAACCCTGGTGCCAGCATTCTCGCAGTTTGACAGATTGGCTCTTGCAGCCAATCGCTGTCCCCTTATTGTACACCTAGTACGTTGTCATATGGCTCTGAATCACCAGAATTACCCTTCTCTTCCTTCCTTTCACCTTTCCTACCAATCTTCTTACTTCGCAGGACCTTTTTGTCAATCTCTGCATTGTTCTTTCCAACCTAGCAACCTAGTCCCCTACCTCTCACTCAACCCTTCTGCCTGTCATCGGATAACCCTGACTCAACCGTAACCGTTTACCCGGATCTGAAATCGCAATTTTGTACACAAAATCGTTAGATGGAAACAAAAAATGAATTTTAGCGAAAAAATCAATCTTCCAACCCAAGCCATGCACTCATAACTCAAAATTGAAAATAAGCAAAAGGTGACACCCACCGAAGAAGCTGCTTAGAAATCATTGACACCATTTACCTCCCGTCCTTAACTGCTTTTATGGGAAGGGAGTGGAAGGGGTTCTTGGAAGGTCTGATCGCACAGATCCTGTCGCAATCGCTCCTATTGGTGGAGTCAGATGTGTCCTCCCCATTGCGATAAGGCGAAGTAGCTTCGCAGGCTCAGTTGTGCTTGGAAGCAGTGGATGACGTTTGAGGTTGCACCATGCCCACTTTTCCGAAAGGGTTAAAAACATCAGTTTTTCGCCGCTTATAACTCGAAAAATAGTTGACAGATCAAAAAACGGAAAAATAAGTGTCTTTTTATTTTACAAACTCTTTCGGATTCACAATAAAAAAATATGGTAAATGAGCCCATTACAAAGCGGCATAGGCTTTCGTGGTGTGCATTCATGGGAGCTAAGCTAGAGTAAGGGGTGGGCAGGCATACTTATGGATGAAAATTATCAGATGTACACCTTTGTTTGAGTTAGGCTTGCATATAATATTGAAAATATGTTAACGACCAGGGGGTACTACGGAAAGAAATGGATCACCCATTGCACAAAAATCCTTCGTTAAAAACAGACCGCCAATAAATAAGCTTTTGTTAATAGTGGGATTTTTAAAATGATAAAATGGCCATTTTTGGTTGGGAATAGCCTTCACTTCGTCATAACCAGAACTTCGTTAAAAATGGGTTTGATATAGTGAGCTTGACTGTACTTGCTTATTTTACTTTTCACTTCTTCAACTTTTTTCTTTTAAGTCTGCTAATCAAATCATAACAGACTAGAAGAATGACAGCTAGAATACTAATGAAAAGAATGAAGAAGGAATTGGAATTAGTGAATAGGATAAATGTAGCATCCATCACATAACTATTTATATGCATACAAATGAATGAGAAGACTCCTCAACCACATGAAAGCAAATCTAACACCACAATCCCAAGCTCATGAGTAACAGTGCTATCCATCACACAAGCACAGCACCTGGAAAAGCTGCATACCAAATGGATCAGGATAGCCATGTATTTAGATCATGCTTCTGACACGAACTAGAAATAAGCACTTGGTCGAAATGTACCCATACTTCTGTACTCCAGACAATGACATCGACATCATGAGAAGCACATGCTAATTTGAATGTTTTGACATCAGTTCACATTTAAGTTGGGTACACCAAAATGAAGTTTGATTGCTTTAACAGAACAAAATACACTGGAAGGAGCTAATTACTTAAGCTGAATACCAATTTCATAAAAAAAACAAACTTGCGCAGGCTACAGAATGATTCCATTCTAAACTATCAACGCTAGAAATATTTCCATACCATTTTAATTCGCCATCTCCTCAGCAGGTCTATCATCCAATTTCATCAAGAACACCTTTAATTTACATTAAATAGAGCACACACCAGGAAAAGGTAATTAACCTTCTTAGTGCTAACCTCCTTCCTGGGGTACTAGCGAGAAATGCAGAGGGTGATTTAATTGCACCTTAGGAAAAAACCATTATGAAGCTATTGTTTTATACATCCACATGCGTTTTTTTACATTATTTCAATTGAACTAATTACTGATTATAATGATACAATTTCTTTATTTTGACTGATAAATTAAAGCCATTATTTCAGCATCATATAAGGGAACAAAATATTTTTATTGGGCCGATATATCGGCCTGCCGCACTTTTCACCCAAAATTCAAAAGTCTATATATCGGCCCACTGCACTAAGAGTGTTAAACATAACTAAATGAAACTTCAGTCTCTGGGCCACTGTTATTCATAAATGTGACTGAAGCTCTAGCTGAAAGTTAAAAAAAAATAAATAATAAAACCAGAGTTTCCTTTTCATTAGGATATGATTCTACACTGCAATGATACACTACACCTTCAATTCACCAGCTTAGGATGTAATGTTTCACCCTATAACTTATTTCCTGCAAACAGGAGGGGGGCCAATTTTGGCCCATCCTGATACCATTCCATTTCCCACCATTATCGCCTCTGCGATTAGTAAAAATATATTAAAACCTAGCAATCACCCACATTAACGTTTTCCTTAAAAGACCAATGCAAGGCAATTAAAACAATTAGCTTCACTACGTTTTACGATCACATTTTTCAGTGATGAAATGGATTTAATTCCCAGTTTCATCAGGGAATCACTGATCACAATGAATACACATCATAGTAGCCCTCCAGAGAAGCTGACTGTTCCATCACGGTCGAGTGATTGACATCATTTGAAACCCACATGTGAAAAGAAATGATTTTAGAGTGAACAATAGAACACATTTTTAAAATGTCTAGGTCTTTCATGAGAACCTTGGGTATATTTACCAGATAAACACAATAAATACATATTATCATTGCAGGTAAGTGGTGAGAATGGCACAATATCACTATTAAACAGATTCGACAATATTAAATTCACCACATTCATAATTATTAATTATTGCATCATCATCAAATACTAACCCTATTTAAGTTTGAAGTCTATGCTGTTTGTAATATCTATTTTGCACATGTAATACTGTGCAAAATTCCACAGACTTATTAGAACCGACCTAGGTTTCGACTTACACAGTCATTATCAAGGTGACAATTGTACATCACGAGCCCTTTATATACAGAATTGAGTGAGGGGGGGCGTAGGGGGAGGGCGGAAGGTATCGCTCTAAAGGCCGCTTTACACGATACGATTTTTTGTACAATTTCTTGTACAAACGCTTGTAAAACCTGAACGAAATTGTACGTTTGTCTGAATGGAATTAGAACAGGTTCTATTTCCCGTTCAGTCATTCAGACAATCGCACAAGCGTTCGTACAATTTGCCGCTTTACACGATACAATTTCCTCATACAAGAGTTTGTGCAAGAAATTGTACAAAAAATTGTATCGTGTAAAGCGGCCTTAATAAAAACAAGACTCGGAACGCAGGAATTCGTAAGCTTAAGCCTTCACTGTCGTAAATTTACGTTTAGATTATTAACTCACCTCACTGGCGATCTCGTCCTGCTCCGACTCTTCCTCTGTTTATCCCTCCTGGACCTATGATTCCGGCTTGAGGTGGTTTTCCTCCGCTTCGCCGGAGAAGTGGTTTTAGGAGCTGACTGGGGCAAAGGAGCCGGAGAAACACTTCGGTACGGCAACTGACCCTCTGTGCTTGCAGATCGTCGTGATGATGATGACAGGGTACAAGAGCGACTCATCAACAACGGTTGCATTTGTCCAACAAGTTTTTCGTACGCTTTAGGGGGCAATGGTGGAGTGTGTGGGGAAACGGGGCTAGGGGGACCTCTTCTTAAATGAGGAGAAACGGAAGGTATTGGCGGACTGTAACTGCCAGAAACTTCACCTCCTCTTCTAGGTGTCACACCACCAGAAGTGGGAAACGAATCCGAATCCCGTGGGCTGGCGCTTCCTAGCCGCCGCCTCTTTTCCTGAAAACTGTGGACAGAAACGTCATCAACGCCGCCGCTGGGTTTCCAGCTGTCAGCTTGAGCTGTCCTCGTCTCAGCAGATGAAACGGCTCTGTCCGCCTCGGCTACATTATTACTAGCTGGACTCAGACTACGAGACTGCCTCAATTTCCGTTTTTTTCGCCGGTTCGGTGAGGCTTTTAGTTTTTTTCTCTCCTTCTCGTGCCTATGTTTCTTGTCTTTCCTATCCCTTCGGTCACGCTTTTTGTCAACAGTTTCGGTGTTGATGCCATCTTTCGATTTCCTATAATCCGACAACCTAGGTGACGCGCTTGGATCCAAGCTCTTTTCATTGCCAGCGGCGCACGGTGAACTGCCATGGGATACTTGCTTCTCCGCATTCAAGGAGGCAACAGGGGATAGTAAAATATCCCTCAAGTCACCCTTTGGATGCTCCAATGGAGTTTGACTCCTATCACGCTGATGCTTATCACTTCTTCTAACAGGCGAAAGGGAAATATTCTTTGACCGATGTCGATCGCTCTTAGAATCTTCCCTAGGAGATATGCCCTTGTCCTTGTTTTTAATACTTTTAGACACTAACGTATCACTTCGAACAGGTGATGGAGTGAGATTCCTGTCGCGCTTCTCAACTCTAACTGGCTCAGAAGAGATATCTCTTGCATGACGCCTGCCCATTTCATCGGAATATTTCATTTTGGACTTTCTTCGGCGTTTTTTTGGCACAGGACTCACTTCACCTTCACTTAAACTAGCACGCATACTATCATCACTTTGTATTTCCCCCGCCTCCGGTTCTGAAAGGTCTTCTGAACTTACGTCCGAGTACTCGACTAAAGGCTTGACGGGTGCACCCGAACACTCATAACCATCACTTTTGGAATGTCTTTTCTTCTTATTTTTCTTCCCCAGTTTTTTGTGTTTACGTTTTTTGTCCTTAAATGATGCACTCGATTCATAATTACTTAAACTTTGTTTGTCTAAGTCACTCCCACGGGTTGAAACTTCAGATTTAGGACTAGCATAATTAGAGCGCCTGCGATCCAAAGAGGTTCTTCCATTTCTTTCTGAATCCTTGCCACTAGGCATGACACCTAAAAGAAACCAAAGATATGTAAGACTACACCACATCCAATATCAAATAATCACCAAGAACAAAACAAATATCAACCTACAGAAGCAATGAGGGATGTATTATGCAAAATAAAATTCCTTTGCTATTTCAAACAATGCAGAACTGTTAAATAAATACAACAACTCCATGATACGGTAACAGTTATCTACTACCTGCATCTCACTCTAGTCCGCCATCTTAACTTCGGTGACGAGAGTAATAATCACGTTAAATAAATTCCACACAGGCCACATTAACGACTATATCTCAATATTTACAATAACTAAGTATTAATTACGTAATACTTACTTGAATTTCAGCTATTAATTCCGACTAACTCCTTCACGAACGTTCGGAAGGTTATTCCACCATCGAGCAACGTTCAATGGCAACCATAGCAGGAAACGTTACTTCAAATAACTAACCCCAAAAAAGGAAAATTTGTTCCGCCTCTATTACCCATATATAAATTAAATACTATAATTTTAATATTTAATATCAAGTTTAATAGATTGTCAAATTTGCATCTGATTTCTTTGGATTCGTCGCTGACGAATTCAAGAACATTAACGACGCCTTTCTACCTGCTCATACATTTGTGACGTCAAACAGATAGTGCGCAATGCAGGATACAATTAACAGCAGAAACACGAAAATCCTCGTTTTTGGAAGCCATTTTCGATCCAAATCCTGGTTTACATTTTGAATCCTAAATTTTCGCGTTCACTTTTGCGTTCTATTTTTTAATGCAAGTAAATGATGTGAAACTTGTAAAAGTGTGCCCTTCAGAGTCAGTTTACTTTTTTTACACCAGATAATGATGAATGACTTAATTTGACTCATATTTCCTTAAAATTGTTAAGGAAATATGATGCTCCATCATATCAAGGCTCCATTCTTGGGCCCTAGTTCTTACTATATGTTAAAGACCTCCCGTAATAATTGAATGGTAATGTCTTCATGTATGCTAATGATACATATTATCTTTTAAAACTTAACAACAATATTGCAGTTGCTGCTCAAATGCTATTTTTGTCATGGAGAACTAGTGCTCTGCTACTATAAATGTGAATGCAAATAAAACCAAGTCTTCTTATATCTTTTTCCATCCAACCCAGAAAAAAATTGACTGCAGCCTTTATATTAGATTTGCAGACTATAGCCATAGGTGTGACAGTGACACCAAGATTCTGGGTATTATTATAATTAATGAAAACCTTGACTGGGATTCACACATGCATTTAATTAATTATCATTTTTTACTACTTAACCCTGCAGTGGTGTCATGAATTTTTGAGACATGAGTGGTGAAATTGGTCTCTTGGATCGATAAGGACTAATGTTTTTTTAAGGTTAAATGAGTATTTACTTGAATTATCTTCAAATAATGAAATTCAATTGATTCATATGTTGGTTCATATATGGGAAGAGCAAGGTAAAATAGGCAGCTACAGAAAAGCATGAACTGGAACAATATATGTATGTAACAATGTATAACAATAGCAACCTATATATACTTCAAGTGCATCACCAAAAAGATTATACCTTCGGTCCGTGAGACCGGATGTCACCACTCTAGGGTTAAAGAAGGGCTTTGACATGTGCAGACTATGAAATTCTGCCGAAAAAAACTACAAAATTATGCTATTTCCAGTAAAGCAAATACAGGTTAAGATATTCACCAATCATGAGTCACCCGCCCTGTTAGGACATGTATATAAGGTGGACTATTCTAGGATGGCACTCATCTCACCCAGAAGATGTCCCTTGAGTCGAGGATCGAAACGTTGGCCAAAATGGATACCCTTACCTGGTGGACAACCAGAGAAAACTTCTTGAAGCAGATGCGTCGGGAAAGCACCAATCTCTAATGGTTAAGATACTTTCTGTGTGACATAAAGCAATTTCTTTATATAATGGATATAGATTCAAGGTTTCCTCTGATTACAATAATATTGTTATAGATGTGCCACAGAGCTCTTGGGATCATTACTCTTTTTGCTGTACAAAAAGACCATAGGCAAGGCATAAGCACAGATAATTAATGTACACCTCCAGATATTGAGTTTCCTCGATATGAACACCCAAGAATTTGGAAAAAGAAGGAAAGGTACCTATATTGATTTATTTTAGCACCACGTGCAACGATGGAAGAAAAGAATTATTTTTAATTGATGGAAACCATAGCATTCAACTTTTTATTACCTTGTTGTTGCCACACCTGAATAACATATTGTTGATTTCATGTTGAACCACAACAGACATTTCATTGGCATAATAGATCAAATGGTTGGTGTCATCTGCATGCAATAAGTATACTTATAGTTCCATTCCTGATATTAGATGGGAGCTCCCATTCATTGTGAACTCAATCTTCCTATGTCTCCCTTTCCAGAAATGTTCCAAATCTAGGACAGATGGTGGATCCACCGATACTCGACAGCAGGTGGAGGTGGTCAGAAGAGACTGGTCTGGCTGGTGGTGTGCTACTCTGACCTTATGGCTGATGTATCATTTCCTTGTGCAGGTGGATGGCATAGTTGTACAGATTCTGTTGTGACAGATAGTGTTGTTCTGGATGCATAGATTTTACCACCTCTAAGATTGTATTCTTGCCATGTACCCTCAGAGACTGAGTTCACTAGCTGCATGATATGCAAGGTCTCCGTCCACTCTAATTGCAAGCTCCCTTTTTAGGAAGGTATTTTATTTATTTTGCCACACCTAACTCCACTTGGGCCTTCATCAAGAAGGGCCTGTTATGTGCAGCATTCCCTGTATTCTTAGGAACCAGGTAGGTCAAGGTCTTAGCCACATTGAAAAACAGATTCTTGTCAGTTCACCAAAGTTCAGCAATATTGGATGGAATAGAAGCTGGATGAGTGACCCTTATCTAGAAGGAGGGTCACTTGCAGCAAGTTTGGCTTGCTATATGGGTCCATACCTCTACCAAGGTGTTTTTGTTCCCTGTCTGCAAGAGGCGGACAAGTAAACGTGGGTTAGCATAATGGGTCCACAGAGGTCGAAGTACTAGAGGGGTTCCAGAATGCCCCCACCTCCAATTTACATGTGATTGGTGGCTAGCCTGTGACAGCCACCATTTACCAGCCAAAGCTGTTTCCAGTTATGCCACATTGAGGCTGGGGGTCAGGATTTGCACCCGTATTTTTAATATCAAATTCATTATTAGTACTTGCATGAAGGCTAAATGATTGTACAATTATAGACAATAATTGTCAGTTTACAAAGATCTAGTGCTTTGAGATAAAATGTCCTAAACTTGAAAATAACAGAAAAAATATATAAATAATATGAGTTAGATATTATTTAATGAGTCTTCGAAATACTCACTGACACTGTAGTACTAATTAGTAGTTAACAAGTACTTTTTAGAGCAAGAGATGTTTTGCCCTCTTCTTACATATGGTAGATGAGGTGAATTCCTTGATTTCACTACAAATGTAAACATTTGTACTATTCAACAATTGTTGAATAGCATAGAAGAAGAATAATAAGGACCTCTCAGAAAAAGAGAGCTGGAGTATTGATTTGGGTGTTTTACTTCTGTAATGGTTGGTGAGATAGGTTGGAAGTTTGTAGTAGTTTTCTTTCATGTAACGAGCACATGTTAGCAGTGGCATAGGAAGTAAATGAAATAAGTATGTAGTCTTCATTGATAAAAATTTAATGTCACTTGTTTTCTGCTTGCTTTTTCCCTTCTGACACATAGTCTCACACCTTCATATGCTCTTTTAGTGAAATTCTCATCTCTACCCCCTCCTATTCACAAAAAATGCAGGCCCTTTTCATGATTGCCTTTCCCCCCCCCTCAGCGAAAATACTTCTTGACACCCCGGCATGTTAGTAACTATGTGTAGGGAAGGGAGTATAAGAAAAGTACCAAATGCAAAATGGGGTCTACTAGGGGTGTGGATATAAATTTGATACATGGCCATTTTTACCTTTTTCTGGTAGAATATCCAAAACATGATTGCATAGGACAGTTTTCATCATGGCTGTGGCGGCCTAGTGGGGTGAGTACTGGGCTACGGACTGGAGGGTCCTGGGTTCAAGTCTGGATGATGCCTCTCTGGAAACCCCCATCTAAAATCCTCAGAGTGAGGTGTTCTGATCTCCAGAACTTTGTGGGAAATTGCAGGTGGCCTAGGGAACAAAATGGTTCCCCTAATCTGAACATGTGAATTCCATGTGCTAATGGAATAGCAAAGGGTGAGCTTAAGGTGACAAAAGTTACTATGAGTACCAACTTCCTAATCATATAGGTGCCCCCAGATTACTTATAACCAATAGCATTAGCATCTTGGTGGCAGTTGTATTTTCAGTTGATAATTATTAACATGCACTAATTACTAACGAAAAAAGGATGGGTCACTAAAAATCTGTGGGGATTACTCATTTACGGAAATCCTTCCTGTTTGATAGACATTATCCTCTACCCACCATTGATGAAGTGCTTGCCAAACTGGCTGACAGACAGTTCTTTGCATGTCTTGATTCACTGCTGGATTTCTTGCAAATTTTGGTTGACCCAGAAACTGCAAGTGTTGACCGTTAATACTCACAGGGGGTTATTCCAAGTTTGCAGGTTGAGCCAGGGTCATAGTGTGGCACCTGGGATATTTCAACGAACCATTGAGACCATTCTAAAGAGACCTGATGGAGTCTTGGCCTGCTTGGTTAATATCCTTGTACAAGCTCTTTCAATGGTCACCTTATGGGATTAAGTAAGGAAGGTCATCACCTGATTAGCTGCAGCAGGCCTGCATCTTAGTCCCAATAAATAATCTTGAGTTTGTGGGCTACCACATTAATGCTGAAAGAATCACTCCAAGAAAGGGAAAGTTAAGGCCATATTACATGCTCCCAAACCCAGTGATGTTGAAACTTTAAGTATGTACCTTGGGTTCATCATTTACCATGATGCGTTTCCCCAACAAAGCATTGCATTTCCATGTATGTACTGTGTGATCTCCTCTAGGAAGGTACTCCCTGGAAGTGAACTGATGAACATGAAAAGTGCATTGATTTGAGTGAAGGACGTGGTATACAGTGTGATCCGCATGCATTTCACCCCTGATCTCCAAATTATTCTGTCCTGTGATACTTCCCCTCATGATGCAGAAGCAGTGCTATCACATGCTACCTGTGCCTAAAGGAAGTAAAAGACCAATTGTTTATGGGTCTTGTAAACTAACTCCACCTGAAAGAAACTATTCCCATGTAGATAAGGAGGCCTTGGCAGTGGTGTTTGGGGTGCAAAACATTTATATGTACATACTTGTGGGGGAGAAACTTTAATCTTTGTACAGACAGCAAGCTTGTAATTGGCATATGTAATTATGATAGGAAGCATTTAACAGATATTCTTTCTCCAAGGGTCCTTTGCTGGTGTTTGAACATGTCCAATTTTAATTACAGTTTGAATTACATGCCAGGAGAAAGCCACATCAAGGCTGACTTATTTAGTAGGATGCAAATTATGAATGCTATGGAGGATAATTCCTTCCCTGATCCAGCTGGAATACTGATGCTGAAGGAAGCGCCTTCTTCCTCTCCATTGACTGCTGCCTCTATCTCTGAATGCATGCAGAAAGATCCTATCCTTTCACAGGTCCTCCAGAGTGTTCTTCTGGGTTGAGAGCACTGCATTGTTGTGGAGGACCAGAAATACCCTTGAGGATCAGAGGATTCTTTGATGGTTGTGGGAGACTTTCTTCTCCATGGGTCTCAAGTTGTGGTGCACAAAACACTGCAACATGATGTTTTGCTTGACAATGCCCACCAAGGGATTGCGCGAACAAAGTCAACTGGGGGAAGTTATGCTTGCTGACCAAACAATGACTCTGACATTGAGATAATGATTCAAGCATGTGAAGGATGTACCCATTTGTTACTCCATAACCAAAAATAATTCAAAATCTGTTTTTTAAAATTAGTATCCCCATTGGTAGAATAGAAAAAATATTATCTAAATGAGGATACCCATAATGTGAAATTCCAATGAACAGTTTCTGAGTTATTAATGTTTAAACTCGAGTCTACAAAATTTTGGTGTGGACATCTCCTTCACAGAGAGCTGAGCTAGGAGTGCTCGCCTTAAAGGATGAGGTAGGGTTCACAGAGAATTTGAACTGCCATACTTCGAGGTGATCGGCAGCGAGCAAGGTATTCACCGTCACATGTAAGTTGTAATCAAAAGAGAACATGGTACATTATGGAAATGCTGGTAACAGTTAAAACAAAAAATTATAACTACATAGGATAAATAATAATTTTAATTAATAAATAAGTAATTTGCATTTAGTGCGATTTCCATATTACTCAAGGCCTAAATGATATGTGGAAAATGATGGGGAGAGACTGGCATATGTGGGAGATGAATACATTACTTTTCACGCATTTTACTTGTAATGCTCCATAATATTATATAATAATTAATCGTCAACACTGATTTGTTAGGTGAGCTGGAAAAAATAGTTTTGCTGAAGCAGTTTTTTGCTGAGGTTCGTAAAAATGAATTCCATTTGTTCCTGGGGCCCGGACCCAAAGTTTTCAAATATTGCCATGCATTTATTATTGGCTTTTCATAGGGACTGGCAGTTTTTATTCACATTATCGAAACTTTGTATTTTCTTGCTTCTTATTATAGACAGTCTATTATAAATGGGGTACGTACTAATAATCTGGCATGGCTTTAAAATATTGAATGAATAAAAATTGCAGTGCAAGTAATCTTTTTTTGCCAGTACATATGTATATTACTTCCCTAGTAGCAATTGATATCTATACAATATCCATGGAGTGTTACCAATATCCAAAAATCATCTAAGCGTAATATTATGTGGATATTGTTTGGATGTTGCTGTGCTATTACTGCTTTTTTGATAACCCGTTACATCTAAATGTATAATATTGTGTGGATATTGTATGGATGTTAATATATGACTGCCTTTTGGATATTGAATGGTTATTTTTGTTATCAGGATGCAAATATACTACAGTAAAACCTCGCTTTTACGTCCCCGCAATTTACGTTTTCCCGCCATTAACGACTTTTTCTTCATGTCCTAATAATGTCCATATATCCGCAATGTAACGTCTTCCCTTTATTCACACTAGCAAATTTTTGAATGGTTCGCCATTTACGTTTTACGAGACGATTTTGCCGTGATTGTCGTCCTGGTTGCATAACTAGTGGTTGGACTCAACGCTCCGTGAAAGACAAAGTAAAAACTCATGCAGTAAGTTACCACTATGAAAGAGAAATAAAATTTGCCCAGATATACCACCATTTATCGTGACCTCGCTCATCTGTGCTATTGTAATGCCGCGAGTGATTACAGTACACGTACGTCGTTTTTCTCGCGATTGTTGTTCAGGTTGCATAACTCGCGGGATGGCTGATGCTATCGCTTTGGTGATGAAATTTTTCATTTATTTAAGAAGTGTATGCTTTTCAGCATTTGCGGTCTTGTCTTTCTTTTTTGGAGGTATTAATACAGATTTTAAAAAATCCTCCAGCCAAATTTCATCCTCATATATCCTACGAACACACCCGTAAAATCATCTCATTCTTCTCTAGCTCGATTCTTAAGTAGCTTTGATAGAATATCACTATAGTCTCCACACCTTCTTTTCTCATAATATTTACCCTAACTTACTAGCATGGTTGGATCAAGATTCCTGGCCTCAGTTCATTCTTATCTATGGCATTCTCCTCTTATATTCCCAAGTTCCCTTGTCTATCATTAATGCCATGCAGTTCTTTTCACATTTTCCTTACCCCTATGCTGAGTCTCGGTAAGTTCTATCAGCAGCTCTCCTGACTTAACAGTAATGAACAGTGTCTTAACCACTCTAGTGTCTACTACACCACCCCCCTCCCCCTGCATCCTTTCTCAACTGCTTGCTGTTCTGCATCTTCCCTCATACACCTGTAAACTAATTCCTGATATTCTCTCCAATTTACAACTGTACAAATTTTTCACACTCTTCCTATCTAGATTTTGGCATTATTAAAGAGGTTTTGTTGGAACTATATTTCAATTTTAAACTTGTCATTCAATGAAAGCAAGAATTAGGCAGGCAAAATCAAGAAGCAAGGAGTTATTATTTCAGGCATAACTTTCATATAAAATTGCATACCCTCAAATTACACTTTCCCGCGATTTACACTTTTTTCTCTAGTTCCCCTCAAAAGTGTAAAAGAGGGGTTTTACTGTATTACTGTGCATGTAATGCTGTACTTAATGTTTCTAGTACCTATAATACTTTACAATGACGGTGAAATACATTTATAAGTTTGTGATCGAACAACACGTAGGAGTAAAAATCAATGTTAGAAGAGTTATCTTTGAGGAAATTCATTACAATAAAACAGTAGAGCAGCAGTGTAATTTTCCAAATTTTTTAAATTTCACCTCAACCATGTTTTGACGGTCCTTACATCATTATCTAGAAGCTACTATATGCAGTAGCCTTTAAGTAATGACAAAAGGTACATCGGAACTGTTTGAGGTGAACTAAAACAAGTGTGGAAAATTGCAAAGTGCTGCTCTACTGATTTCTAGCAAGTAGGAGGGTAATATTAAAATATTCTTTAGAGTCAGGGGAAGGGATCCCCATTTTATTTAATATCCAATTTGGATATTATATGGATGGCATATGGTGGCAACTTCGGATATTGCATGGATATCTATATAAGATTAGTGGATGAAAATTGGATATTGTTTGGACATTATACTTAGTTGGATATTACGGATATTGTATGGATATCAATTGCTACTATAGTAGCGGTTATCTCCTAATGTGGGTTGAAATCATGTTATACCTTACCCAGTTGAAAGCCTTCTTAAGTAAAAGAAACTAGCATAAGACCAAGAAATACCGGATAAGAATCAAGGTGTAATTAATAATAATATAAACAGTATGCCTCTCTGACAATAAAAGCAACAAAGCATGTTTTATGCACAATTTATTTTTACCAAAATGATGAAACACTGAGCCTTAGAGCAAATAATTAACCCAAAAACTTAGCTATTATGGAAGCAGTTTCTGATGGTTCATTTAAATGGAAGTGATGAGTACCTTCAACCTCATGAAATTCAAATCTTTTTGCTGACCCTTTGATTAGTTCTAGAGCACCATAATAATCGTCGACATGAATAAAACTTGCTCCACCTTTCCCTCTTATATTCAACACTTCACACTGAATACTTGATGCCATTCTATTGATAAATGAAAGGGGGAATGCTGATAGGTCACTTGTGGTACTGTTAAGTCTAGGATCTCGTGAGTATGTATACTTCCCACACGGCATTTTCACTGCTCCTCTTTTGAGAAGAACCCGGCACGATTCCTCACTGAGTGAGCCTTGATAACCCTTCAAAAGTCGCACCACAAGGTCTTCATAATTATATCTAGGTCCTGACTCCAGATCCTTGTGGTTGTTCTTGAAACACAGGTCTATTAAATTATGAGCATCAAGCACCAATTGATTTGGGCAAATTGCCATTGGTCTAGCTAAGTCTAGTCCAATAAGTTTATCAACTCCATCAGGAAAAACTGCAGCATATAAAAATCCATAAGCACTTCCCATAGAATGTCCCAATATTGATATTCTATCCCAATTAAAATAGCTGACAACTTGACGAAGTACAAGTAAGCCTTGTGAGGAGTTATAACTTGTACTGGATGGATACCAAGAGGACAACCCATGTCCTGGTAAGTCCAAAGCAAGTAAGCTTATGTTATTAGGAAGGATTGGTGCAAGTCCATCGAAGGTACCAGCATTGTCCTGCCAGCCATGAAGACCAAGCAATGGTTTTGTATCTGGTTTTCCCCACCATTTTCCTAAAAATAAATTAACATGCAGTTACTGGATTTTGCCAAGAGCCTATTGCACACAAAATAAACTATTATATGGTAATAGGCTTCAGACAATGCATTGTGATTGATATGTGAGCCAAGAATCAATTACCAAGTTTAGTGAACACAATATAGAGGGAAAAATGACTGGAAACTTGGTAAACATACACAACTAAACTCTTTTATGTTAGTAGATGTTGACTTTGAATTTAAAGCTGCCAACTCTTAACTACAGAACCCATTAGCTTCATATTTGCTGTATTCAAGTCTTAACAGATATCAGTTTAGGATTGCATATCCAATTGATGTTTACCAATATGTAATGCACTTGTGAAACCTGACAGATGGTGGGATGACTGGGGCTCATATATTGTTGCAATCAACAGTTATTTGTGTTTTTTTTCAATGACAGGAATTAATTTTCATTCTTCCAAATTTGGAATAAAGAACAGTTCCACATAGCAAAGCCAGTAGGAATCCAACTGGAATTTACCACTGTACCAGTGTCCATTTTGAATAATCCTTGTGAAAGCTGGAATCCAGCTGTGCTTTTTACATGATTCCAGCTGGATAACAGGTTGGATTCCAAATGGAATACCGCTGGATTACTAGCTAATATTCCAGGCTGTCTCAACCAGCTGGATTTCAGCTGCATAGACTTGACTAGTCCAGCTGGTTTTAAGCTACATATGTATTCCAGTTGGTTAAAAACCACCAACGGAGAAGATACACTGGGAAAATGCCTGGAGACAAAAGAGAATTTCAAATTGACTACATGTTAGTGAGGCAGAGGATCAGAAACCAGGTGAAGAACTGCAAAAGCTACCCAGGTGCAGATATAGACAGTAACCACAACTTAGTGATGATGAAATGCCACTTAAAACTCAAGAAATTGAAGAAATCAATCAAGAACATATGACAAGTAGAGAAACTTAAGGACCCTCAACAATGGCTGGCCTTTCATAAGGCAATGGAAAACAAAATAGAAGAGGATTTGAGTGTGAAATCAGTGGAAATGAGAAAACATCAAAATTGGGCTACACGGAGCAAAAAAAGAAGCTCTGGGGAGAAGAAAAGTTGTCAATAAGAAGCCATGGATTACAGAGGAAGTCTTAGAATTGATTAAAGAGAGAAGAAAATATAAAAATGTGTAAACTGAAGAAGGGCAACTTCACTACGAAAGAATCAGGAATGAAATAAACCATAAAGTGAGAAAAGCAAGAGAAATGTGGATAAAGGATCTATGAGAAGATGTACAAAGCAACCTCACTAAAGGAAATGTGGAAGTTGCCTACAGGATGGTGAGAAATCACTTCAAGGAACGGGCTGCAAGATGTAACAGCATCAGGGACAAGAATGGAGAACTCTTAATTGAACATGGAGGTGGAAGAGTTATACCACCTGGGAAACTGAGTAACCAGCGATGGACGAAGTAAAAGAGAAATTGCAAGTAGAATTGCCCAAGTGAAAAGGGCATTTTACCAGAATAAGATTCTGATTATAGCTGCTAATACAAGTTAGGAAATATTTCATTAAACATACATCTGGAGCATGCAGATGAATGGATGGATTATGAAGGATGTAAAAGAGAGGAGTTACGTCAGTATGAAGAGGTTGGCCGATAGAAGAATCTAGTGGAGGGCTGCATCTAACCAATCCTAGGATTGTTGACTGATGATGATGATTCCAGTTGGATTCGAGGCGATTTGTCCAGCTGGATTCATCCAGCCAAAATACAGGCTGGAATCCAACCATTTGCTATCTGGGGTCTTGAATCAAAAACCAGGTACTGATTCTAAACATATAAACTAATGAAAGTCAGAGATTTCAACACCTAACTCATACTGCAGCACTCTTTTTACACAAGTATGAACACCAATGAGGAATACCTGTTAAACATCAGCTAACATACCACAATTTTTTGAGTTGGGCCCAAGCTCCCTGGACAACCATCTCTAACAGCAGAATACATATACATATAATATACACATGCAATATCCAAAAACAGATGCCAATAACTGCATTATATACAAATGTAATAATGGATAGCTATTACATGGATGCTAACACCTATATCCTTGTAACAATGAATTTATTGGTAAGACCTTTTTGTAAGTATACAGATTAATAATCACCATAATAGACATCTGTTTATTAATCAAATCTGGTAAGGCCAAATTGCATACATTATATTGCAGTGAATAATACAGGTACATTAGGACAAATCCATTGCATGCATGTGGTTAACATGTAGTGTATTAGAACTTGGTCATTATTTTACAATGAAATTAACAATGGATACCTCTGATTAATTTTTGGAGACAAACCTACAACACCCAATGAGATGCTAAATATGTGTTACATCAAGTATTGCGTAAATCTGTTGATAAGTCCATGCCAATGACTTACAGTCGATTTCATTATGATCCAGTCAGTGACCTATGTCTATTGGAATGGGGTCGTTTATCATATTTTTTAAATTACCGAATCTGATAGTTTGTAAAATAAAAAAACCTGTATTTTTCCATTTTCTGATCCATCAATTATTTCTCGAGCTGTAAGCAGTGAAAAACTGATGTTTTTAACCCTTTCGGAAAAGTGCAACCTCTGACGTCATCGACTTCCTCACAATCACAACTGAGCCCGCGAAGCTACTTCGCCTTAATACAATGGGGGGACACAGCTGACTCTGCCAATGGAAGCGACTGCGACAGGATCTGTGCAAGCAGACCTTCCGAAAACCTCCTCCACTCCCTTCCCCTAAAAGCAGTCAAGGGCAGGAGGAAAATGACGTCAATGATATCAAAGTGGCTTCTTTGGTGGGCATCACCTTTTGCTTATTTTAATTTTTGATTTATGAGTGAATGGTTGTGGTTAGAAGATTAATTTTTTACTAAATTTCGTTTCTCATTTCCATGTTACGAATTCATGTACAAAATTGTGATTTTGGTTCCGAGTAAACACCCCCATATGTACAATTATGAATATTTTACTGTGAAGAGTTATTCTATGATGCTGGCCATTGTTTTTAGGAGACTAATAAGTCCTCCATCATATGATGCCTGTAATAGTACCCTGCCCCAGTATATACATAACAAATTCCTTATTAAATAGAAAATGTTGTTTTTATGTTTTCGTATTTAAAATAGGATCATTCCATATGAAATGAGCCAACACATTTTGTCCTTCTTGGATTTTCATGAAATTTGGTACAGTTGTTCATACTATAGTAAGTAACAAATGTGATTTTTTTTGTGTTTTTATGATAATCAGATAGGGATTTATGAGGTGGTCAAAATTTGAACTTTCCGCAAATTAGTTTACTGGCGATAAGTCAGCTCCTATCAGAGCTACAGAACTGGGATTGGGCTCAACGAAAAGGTAATTAAATTTCCTATAAAAAGTATTGACATTCAAATGCTAATCATTTAAAATGGCATCACAGGGTGGACCTACATCTAGGCTTGGTCAAATACACATCCTTTGACTTTTTTTAAACTTGGTATTAATAAACTGCACATATGTGGGTACAAATACACAAAATTTGGTGATGGCTAAAAATTTGGTTTTCGAGATATGCAGTGATAAGTGAACAAGAATTTTCTTCTAGAGGTGAATGGCAATCTATCTCTTTTTGCCAGCAATTCAAAGAAATAGATCACCAATTAGTTTTGCTTGATTCATCATTTTGCAGTAGCACATACAAGTAAGAACTGGTTCCTCTGTAATTTTACCTTGATCTCATTTCATTGCGAGCCATCTAGTAGCCGCTTTACTATCCTCTTCTGTGATCTTGTATGTGCATCCAGACATCCCTCCTAGCTGGACACTCTTGTCAGCACATGGCTTAGAGGAAGCACGAGGTCATCATCTTTTGGGGGGTAAGCAAAGGATGGAGATGGTCCATGGAGATAGAGAAATCAAACCTCATCAGACTCATCTTCTGCGTTGATTGTGTCTTCTTCCCCTGGGATCAGCAGGACATCTTTGCTTTCAGCAGACGAAGAGTATCGTTTCACTCATACCATTGTTGTGGATATCGGTTCAAAGCAGTGGAAACTTTGCATTCCGGCAATTGGCTGAAGTACTTTAAATCATTCACTAAGAGATTGACACATTGCTTCCATGTGTTCTACAGACACGAACCATAATGAGGTCAAATTAGCTTCAGCCCAATCAAACAGGTCCATAGGGGTTCTGACTTGTCTATCGTATGGCCTCTGCAAGCTAGCTCTGGCTGCCAACCTCTTTACACAACCACCTACACCATCACATGGCCCTTTCCCATGCGAGGTGGCGAAAAAGTGCCATGTAGCAGACACCCCAACATCTGATTTGTGCAAGCAGAGGTTAAAAAGTTTTTTTTCATTCTTGTACTGTGCAGCAGAACCACCAGAAAAATAATTTTCTTTAGTTTTGACACTTTTTTCGCATAGAAGGGGTATTATCTGCTTCTGAAATAAGTAGACTGCAACAGTGTAGTGTGTGAGGCAGTCAAATATGAATACAAAGCTTGAATGTTCCAGCTTGCCACATTCTAAGCAATACATAATACACAAACCGATGAAATGTAACCTATTATTCCAATGATAGCCCTGGGTTGCATCCTGAAGAACAATATTACTTCTCTGTAAAGTCTCTGATGAATATAACTTCACCGGGCTGAAGTGATCCTTTCGCTTCCTGGAGGAAGGTGGCTTGTTGTGTGGCGATGAAATAATGATCATGTAACACAAGCAGTTTACTGACAAAGGTGTTGATGAAGCCTTTGGAAGGCTGGTGAACTGTTTCTAAATTGCATTGGTCTGTAGTTTGCCATTGGTTAGACACTTTTATCAATAAACAGACCACCAAAGACTGTCTCCAATTTTGCTTTGATATTGTAAATACCCAGACGATCGGAACACATCTCCAAGGAGCATTCAGGACAAGGTGGATTGCACATGATCATGTTTAGAGAGTCATGGTATGTAGCCAATGGAATTCCGTTCATCATTAACAAAGACAATTTAGCTCCTTCAATCATGAATTTTTAAGTCTGGTGAGCCATGCATGCAAAAACTGCATGGGCACCCAATGCACTGGGAATAATGCAATATTTGGGTCACATTTCAGTGAACTTAGAGAATCCAATTTTAATATCTAGGTTCTTCTCGTCCAAGAGATTTCTTTTAACTTTGACAACACCAATTGCCATTGTGTATTTTCTTAACATTTTTTCTGACTGACACAGAATTTCTCTCCAGGCATACACTGACTCACATAATCATTTTTGTAGAAAGCAAAGACTATTTTCGCTGTCTCTACAGGCAACAATGGGCCAGGCTTAGGTTTGGGTGGAGTAAGAATGCCATTCTCAACAGCCTTCTTAACATTCCTAATCATGTAGTTGGAAATTCCTCCCACTCTCTCCTTGAGCTCCATTTCTTTGGCAGCATGGACAAAAGCATAAATTATTCATCTTGTACAGTCTGGGTGGTTATACTTCTCTTTCATCTGGGTCATCATGGCCTGGTAGTCATTGGACACGTTGTTGCACATATTGCTATCATTAGATGAAGATGAAAAATCTTGAATTACCACTTCCCCAGGAGGAATGATCTTCATTTTTTTCATTAAGTTGGTCTTTTTGTGCAAATTCCTTTTTGGGTAATTCTTTCCCCGTAACTTGTTAGTGGATGGGAGATTCACCTAGTAAAAACAGCGATTTGTTTAAGGCGTAGGTATATGATGGGAGGAAGTTATCATGTGTGTCTTTGGACTGAACATCACTAGGCCATTTACAGAAACAGAACCTTTAAACAGAAAATTTAATAACCTTTTCAACGAGCCTAACCACAACTCTGATAGGAGCTGACTTATCGCCAGTAAACTAATGTTCGAAAAGGCCACTGAAAGGTCAAATTTTGGCCACTTCATAAATCCCTATCCTATTAACCCAAAAATACAAAATCTCACATTTGTTACTTACTACGGTATGAACAACTGTACCAAATTTTACAGTCATTTAAAAATGTCACAAAAATATTTTACGGGATGTTGGATTTATGGGCAAGAGGGATTGGTACTTTTCAATGTGGTAACTTGAATCCAAAATGGAAAAGTAATCACAAAAGCGATTTATTGAGAAGAAATGTAAGAGTACACAATACAACCCTTCTCAGCAAATATCCAATGTTGGTAATTTTGTAGATATTTATTTCATAAATGTAGGTTATGCAGAAAAATAGGTACCATTGAAAATAGAAGCCTTACAAATTCCACGGATAAATGTGAATATAGCATAGAATGCTTAGGGCTAATAGAGAAAAAATATTCAAATATTGTTAACCCATATTGACACAATGAGGCAAAGAAATAAGCACTTAAGAGTCAACCTGCAATGTGTCCCCATGGTACTGGAATTCTTATTTCCAAGGCCTTTCCTATTGAAGTGCAGTTTCTGGTCCTTTTCAAGCAAATGTCTTGAAAGTTTTTAAGGAGAGAACATCTTGGGAAATTTAGCACCATATTAGCACTCACACTGGAAACACTACAACGTCATATCAGCATTCAAGATCACAGCAGAAACGCAACGGATCAAAACAGGTGAGTTGTGAATATTTCAGCGAAATACCACGATCTTAAGTGGGAGAAAATTTTTTTGAAAGTGCCACCCTTATCCGAACATTTACCGGAGCATAATATAAAACCGCGTTGAAAAAAATTGGGAACGAGACTTGTTACACTGTTAAGATCACAAAAGCTTTTGATTAACGATACTTCCAACGCCGAGCTACCTAGTATACTCAGCCTTCTTATGTTTTTTCTGAGAGTAACATGCTCGTGCAATGAAAACTATAACTATAGTTTTAAAACCGGTGTTAATTGAAAGTTTGATTTAAAACTCTCAAATTGGACGTAGTAATGGGCGAAGTAGAAAAATTTATCACCACAATGAACGACGATAGAATATACAGTCCCTCCTACGTTGCACCGTAAATCTGGTCAATCTACTACAAAAAAGAACTAATTTACATAACCTCAAACGTAGAAAATCCGATACGTCATCGTATCGGGACCGTGCAATAAACACCAAAGATGGCCAACGATACCACATAATGTACCGCAATTACCCAATTACCACCCATGGTACCCAAGTTCACCAGTGACCATTCTGCTAGCATGGTGGCACCATAAATATTACCCAGCTGGTATTTAAGAGTATACACAATATTCATGGACATTTGAAAGATTTGATCAATTTATAAAATTCATAGGAACTTCGAATCCCACGAATATTACAATAATATATAATCTCCATGGACATTGTCAACAAAATATTTCCCATCCATTACCTATTGACAACAAATATTTCTTATTTCTCAAGTTCCAGATCAAGGTCCCTATAATATAAGGACGATAAGGACCATGTTCCAGATCTTCCAGATCGATGCCCCGATATCTCGAGAAATCGAACATCTACGCATCTACCGGTCCAGACTCGATGATTTACTCGATTCGATACAACGATGGACGAATCGCGCAAGTGTTTCGAAACCATCGCGGGTGGAAGAATGAGCAAACCAAAAGAAGCGAACGAACAAGAAAATAACTTGTACAGCCAGTAAGGTGTTTAGAGCCATGTCCAGCGACTGTACCTGGAGACATGATTAAGTATTTTGTGTGAGAGGGATGGTGTGAGGCAGAGAGCTCTGTGTGAAATGTAAATGGAGATGCTATATGTGATTATATTGGTTTTTCTCTCCTGTTGAACTGGAGCAATGACGTGCCCGTGCATCTCATCGTAATATTTGATGTTTGACAGCTGGCATGCAGGTTAGGGCGGACAAGTCAGAGTATACATAAATATTTTACCTGTTATTGAATTCCTCCTTCCGAGTGTGCATGTAATGTAACTTTGACTTTGTACGTATTATTGTATGTAGGATTTGTCTAGTTTGGGAGTAGTTCGTCCCGTGTTCTCTTAAGTGGTGGAAGGTCATCAGTTTGGTGATAGTAACGCCAACCTTTTGTTATCTCCATGAAATGTGCCTGTGAGTTCCTGTACTTGTTGTATCATAACTAAAATCATGCGACAGTTGATAGCCCGCTTTGGTTCCTTGGCCGCCGCATCGCAGAGAGAAAGATTTCTCTACTCGTCCTCAAGATTATTTACTCGAGAGTATCAATGTAGTAATCAGCAATGTGACGAAATAACTATTCCAGTTCCTTGGGGAAGTGTTTCAGGTATTGAGTATACTAAAGCTTAACGAAATGATATGCTGTGTGTTTATAGTTTAGCCCTGTCGGCTAAATTATACATTTTTTTTTCTTTTCTTAGGCAAATGGTGGGGAGCCGCTAGATCGACACCAATTCTTGCTGTCCATGGATATGAAGATAATGCTGGAAGTTTTGATGAGTTGGCTCCACTACTAGTTTCTAGAAATACAAGTTTTTTAGCCATTGATTTACTTGGACATGGCCTGTCTTCCCATTGCGCCCAGGGAACAGCCTACAATTTTATGGATGGGGTCCTGCTATTAAGATATTTAGTCAAGTATTTCAAATGGGACAAGGTTACAATTTTAGGCCATTCATATGGAGGTAAAGTGGCATTTACGTATGCCGCCTTTTTCCCGACAAATGTTGAAACCTTAATTGGAATTGACTGTGCAAGAGCCGAGATAACTCAGAGGGAAGATAACGTTGTTCAACATCTGAGAACTACTATTGATAGTACACTATATGTGGAACAGAAAATATCCCAAAACAAGCCTCCGGCATACAGTCGGGATGAAATTATTCAATTAATGCAGAAGGGATCTAGGGGTCCAATGTCTAAAAAAGCTTGTGAAATAATTCTGAAGAGAGGGGCCAAGGAAACTCATATTAAGGGACAATACCATTTCTCCAGGGATCCCAAACTCAAAACTTTGCCGCTTGGTAGGTTGTCTGAAGAAATGCTCTTTGCTTGCTCATCACGAATATCATGTAATGTTTTACAGTTACAAGCTCGGCCAGGTTGGGGTTTTGGTAGTAGTAAAGCTCACGCGAAATCAGTAGAACTCATGAAGAAGGGAGCTAAGAGATTTGAACAGATTACCGTCAAAGGCTCACATCACGTCCATTTGGACGATCCAGATCAAGTTGCAGCAATTGTGAAAGAATTCATTGTTTAGAAATGTGAAGGGGCAGGAATCATCTTTTGCCAAGGCAGGTAGAGTTAATATTGGTAATATACTGTGTGATGCAATCCGGATGCCGTGTCGCGATTGTCACTTCTTCATCGTCGCCAGTGATGCCACTCATAACGGTGAATTGGCAACAATGTTGAAGTAACCCATGTTGCGAAAACGAAATGATGGAGGCGAGTAGTTTGGGTACAGGAGATATGAGCTAATTTGCCCACTGCCTAGTTATTGCCCCATGCGTATCATTGGATAGTTCTTGGAGATACGTTTGTCTCTAACCTTAAGCGAAGGTTTTGTCATCTTCCGATGACAATGCAGCGACGATAATCGTAAAACACTCACATTATTACTGTCAGAATATATTAGAAACGTGCCGAAATGAGGTTGATGGTGAATCGCATAATGAAAAGACAGTTTGCTCTTAGTGCTGAGCATTGTGGGAAAAAGATAACGGAAGTGCGGATTCCTGTCCCGTGGGGTCATGTATCAGGTATGATGGTTGTAAATTTTTTAATGGCAAAATTCATCAGTATCTGTTGGCCTCATGTGGTTTACATAATATTTTAGTGAGTACTAAAGCGATTGAAGTTGTATTCATTTTTACTCTGTCTCCATTAACGTTAGGTAAATGGTGGGGGCGAACGGATATTCAGCCACTACTTGGGCTTCATGGTTGGCAGGACAATGCGGGTACTTTTGATAATTTGGCTCCCTTGCTGCCAGATCACATAAGCCTTATTGCAATCGACCTCCCTGGCCACGGTTTATCATCCTGGTATCCATCGAGCATTTATTACAATACAGTGCAAGAATTGTTGACTGTTAGAAGAGTTGTTAAGTTTTACCAGTGGGACAGTGTGTCAATTTTAGGACATTCTATGGGAAGTGAAATAGGTTTTCTTTATGCTGCTATTTATCCTGAAGAAACAAAAACTTTGATAGGCCTTGACCTAGCTAAGCCGGTGTCAGTAGTGTCTGAAAAGCTTATCAAGAGAGCTGATTCGATCATGGATAAAGTTCTAGATATGCACGATATCAAGCAAGAAAATTCCCCAAAGTATTCCTACCCAGAATTAGTCGATAGGCTTTATAAAGGATACAAAGGGTCCCTCTCCAAGTCGTGTTGCGATGTCCTTTTAAAACGCGGAAAGATACAGTTTCCGTGTGGAAAATATTATTATTCCAGAGATCCACGTCTAAATGCAGCTCCGTCTTTATTGTCGGAATATCCTAATGATCTTCTGATGAAGTTAGCCGAAAACGTAAAATGTGAGGTGCTAAATATCAAGGGTAAGCCAGGGAAGGACTTTGAGAATCCAAAATTATACCATGACACACTAGACATTATGAAAACATTTGCGAAGAGATTTGAATTTTACGAAGTAGATGGAACTCATCACTTTCACATGACTAATCCAGAGCCAACAGCCAACTACATCTCAAAATTTTTGAGTGCTCATTAATGCTGCGTTAAATACTAAGTTCCCTAACACTGTATCCACGTCAGTGAAGAGACCTATATCTCGTATGAAGAATTTCTATTTTCAGTTTCCCTATGGTTGTCTCACTGTTTTAAATGTGGCATGAATACCAAGGCTCTCCTCTGGGTAAATTGTTTCTTTTTCGAAGCATTTACACAATATAGAGCTTGGTCAAGAAGACATTCATGCTTTGGCAAATGTTGGTTAACTGGTAAAAATTTTCTTTTATTGTTCAGAGGACCTACAGTAGTATTTTGTCCAGATTTCATCTGTGATATGTTAAGGTTCTATTGTTACTGAGTGCTTTGCCAGTGAATTTAACATGATGTAATGCAGCATTCATCATTGTTGTGGCTAACTCCACATGTTGAATAGCTGTTGCCTCCCGTGGTAAGGCTGTTGTAAATTCATTAGATGTTGTTATTCCTTGTTGCTCATATTGTTACTTTGTTATTTTATTGCTTGTTACTTTAGTGGCTTATTTTTACTGGTTAAGGAACAAGAATGTGTTAAAACATCTGTTACTTTGAAAGAGGTAATAGAGTGAAACTAATAGTTTCCAAAAAAGCATTTATTTTATATTTTCATTTTTCAATTGTGTTACCTTTATGGTTCAGGGTTTTTAGGAACCTGGAAAAGTCAGGGAAAATGAAAACGGCCATGGAAATCCTGGAAAAGTCAGAGAATTTAGCATGTGGTCAGGGAAAAATCACAAAATGTTTAAATTTATCACCTGAAAATGCCAAGAGATCAAAAACTGCACATAGGAGTGGAGGAGGAGGGTGAAGGAGGGGACGGCTGGACTCAGGCCGCTTCGCTGTGGAGGCAGCCCAGGGGGCCTATTCTGGTTCTTTCTGGCTATAGCCTACATGATTTGGTGAATAGATTGGCGAAAGGTGTGCCATTCATATTTTCATTCACTAGCGATTTTGCCAGGAATGCTTTGCTTTGTCCCTCTGGTGAGGAAAAAGTTATTCTCAGTCAAATTTGAAGTCACTTAGCCAAATTTGTAGAAGGATGTGAGGAAGAAAAAATCAAGATTGATTCAAAGAGCTACTTTAACATGACTTCAGCTTTGAAGGAAAAGCCAGGTTAGGCTTCTTTGCTTATATTTTTCTGCAATTAAAACCCTTTCTGAAGGCATATCAATGTAAGGAATGATAATTTTTATTTTGTTGACTTAAAAATGTTGATCCCTTATTACTGGAAGTTCATATGATTAATACGAAAATAAACCTATAATTTTTCAAAGGTTTTAAAGAACTTCTTTGCTTCCTCACTACCACTTATATCTCTATAAATGACCGAAGTTTTGGAGTGTTCAGGCGCTCAAAAGTCAGGGAAAATCACTAAAAATGGTCTGGAAATCCTGGAAATGTGAGGGAAAATGAAAACTCCTATAAACCCTGTGGTTATCGTTTATCGTTAGGGTAAAATCTTAAGAAATTATGGACTAATAATGCAATCCTTAAGTGCTCCTGCTATTGTGATTAATTCAGCATAAGTAGTTGGTCAGTGTTGAACCCAGAAGCTTCTGTGCATGGAAGTTTCTGTCATGAATATCATTTTTAGTGTTTAATCATTCAGGTTTTTGTGGTCATTATGGTGCCATAATTGTGGGGTCAACCTCAGATACGGTCCTTGCCAGATGTCTGTGACAATTTATACGGGATTCCATGTAGTGGAGGAAAGTAAGTGGAATTGGTGGCTTCACTTGAAGTCACCTGGTGATTAGTGGGAAGGTTAGTTTGGTGAGGGTGAAGTTTTTTCAGTACATAGCCCTGTGTTATAGGAGTTCTTATGTATAGTGATAGTGTCTACCCAAATGTGCTCAGCTTTCATTTATAGGAGAATTCATGAGCCTTTGTCTTCATTTGAACCTAGGACTCGTATGTTCTTGGACAAAGCCACACTCCCTGGGCTACTTTTCATCTGTTGTTAAAAGTGAAGTTTACCTAGGAGAATGCTACTACTCTGGCCTATTGGTAGGGACTTCCTTCTTGCCTGTACCAGAATTCCTTATCACATAGTATTTTTTTATTTGTCCAGAAGACAATGCACAGTAAAAATATGGTATTACAGTGCAATAAAATAAAAATATGTATATGAATGTTGAATATAACTCACTAATATAAGTAAATACAACTTAAAAATAAACATATAAGTATCAGTTAGCACTTAAAAAGCATTTCATCATCATTGGTCAACAATCCTAAGATTGGTTTGACACAGCCCTCCACTCGATTCTTCTATCGGCCAATCTCTAACCACCAGCTATTCAAAAACAATTTTTTAAATATAAGAACTAATCTCCCAAAAATTTTTTTGACAAGGGTAACTGCACTGGCAAAATATCTCCTTTGTGTTGGTTAGTTGGGGTGTGCAGGGATGTTTAGTGTAGAACATGTTGTGAAGTTTAGTAAGCTACTCTTGGCCTACTCTTTACATGTCATGGAGGGTAGAGTGGTAATATAGCTCCTGCTCTACAATCGCTTGTCCTCTCTCAGCTACACCTCACTTAGCTTTGGCCTCCCCACCATAGAGGGTAAGGAGTGAATAGCGTTATGCTTGCAGTAGCCTTGCGTGGCTGTTGACTGCTTACACACAATTATCTTCCCATTACTCACCCTGAAGGGTAAAGGGAGGGTAGGCATACCTCCTATCCCTAAGTTCCAGGTAAGCTACCATTTACTCCACAAGTGCATCAAGATGTAGGAGTGATGCTGGGCTACCCACCGCCTACCATTTATCGGCTGTAGTGAAGAGGTAGTGCACGACTGAAATAGCAGCGGACATGGTATGTAAGACTATCCATGAAAACTCCACAGGGCATCAACAGTTCACCAAGTGAGTACATGTGGTTCTTGTTTGTGTAGCGTTGGCTTTTCTGATAGTGAGCTACAGGATGCTGTTGGAAGAAAAGAAATCGAAAATGAGAGTAGCAGTGTATACAAAACATGGTTTGTAAAAGTTAGGTTTTGCAGAGTGTGGATATTGAGGGGTCTCTTAAATGAAAAATAGTTGGAATAGGTATTTCAAGCCAATGTTTCTACAAGACATCCAGGAGCACTAAGCTGCGAAAACCAACAAATTTGACCCTGATCATGAGGATAGGCATTACTTTGTCCACATAAGCCACCTAGCAGGTGCAATTTCATCATAGTAAGCCTCTGTAACCTTCTTTTGGATTCAGTGCTTGGCAAATAGCCAAGTGACCTTGTGGTTTTTTAAAGAAAGGTTTTATAATTAGTACACATTTCCTCTATGCAATGGGGAATTTCTGCATCGAATTATAATGTAGTTATGAATTCATGCAGCCAGTCCTCTACCTGAATTTTTGTTAGTTGGGAGGTAGCTAATTATCCATAATTTTTAAGAGCGCATTGATGACTTAAAATTGCATTGCTGCAAATTCAATTGTCTAGCTGGCAACATGTCCTCATCACTGCCATAGAGATGATATCCCCCGAGTACTTCAGGAGGAAGAACCTTAACCTTCTTCCCTTGCACTTTCAGAAATGAATTGCAATAAAATATCATAATTGTTATAATATTTTATTGCAAAATTATTAAAAAATAAATCAACTGTCGTGGTTTATGAAAACTGCTGTTCTGCCATGCCCCTATGCTACAACAGCACAAGTGCTCCTCTACTACCCATGCCTTACAGCTCTGTGAGCATAGCACACCACCGTCCCACCATTCCCTATGCTTGTAGAATACGAGTGGTGCACTATTACCCACCCCCCAAAAGGCCAGGGAGGTGTGGATAGGCTGTAGCGAGGGGTTTCCCTACTTCTGCTCTATCAGTCTCCTACCTTCAGTAGCTCTACGTTACCACTGCTCACCTGTAAGCTGTGGGTACCTCTGCCATCCACCTACAGCGTGTTGTTTTGTTACCCTCAGCCTACACTTAATTTCTATAGCAAGGGACCTTAGGATGTTATGGCTGGATTGGTGTGTCTAAAATGTATTTCATTAGACCTGGTCTTGTGTGGGTGGATGTCACAACTGTAAAGACACCACAATGAACTTATTTATAAATCAGAGTGATACATTTTTATTAAATCAAGACACAGTCAATATACCTGATGTTTTAAAATAGGGATGGTGTAAAGCTCAGATGTTGATTACATATGGTTCTAGCTATTTTTTTCTCTTTGAAGACACTTGGTGATGAAGAGGAGGATCTCCATAATATTACACTATTTGTTTCTCTTGAATAAGAAAAAATTAGCTTAATGTCTTTAAAAAATTCATATATACTGAATATTTTATAACGGAGAACATATAATAGACAGATTTAATTTTTTTACATAAAAAGTTGATATCTATGTCCCACTTTAAATGATTCAATACAAATTGAAGTAGGATTCAGGACAAATAATTGTACAGCCACAACAGAGGTTTTGAACTTGTCTTAGATTGGCAGCATTTAGGTGATGCCTTCCATGAAAGCTGTATATGATTAAAACAGACATGCTGTGCTATTATTTTTTTATTGCCTAGAGGGATGCATCTTAAGTACCTATAGGCTTTAATTGTCTTAAACATGCATTTAGGACAGCAGTTGAGGAGCCTTCCCCATGCTCAGAACCTCTTATTTAGGTGTTTCCTTATTCTCTCACTGTGCAACTAGTGGAATTTCAGCATTCTTTTTTTTTAGCATGAAGAAGAGCTTATCAAAAACTATATGTTTTAATTGGATGGCATTTAGATTTAATGACAAAGGTAGAAGTTGCCATACAGATAAAATTCATTAATATAAGTATTGGCCATTGCAGCTTCCTAGAAATAAGCAGTAGTTACAGTGAAAGTAGATATGTACCTTTGAGTGAAATGGATATCTTTGATCTACTTCCACAAGCCAGTGTGACACGTCATAGTGGGGTTGTTAAGAAACTTGTAAAGTCATAAAGTTAGACCTTGTACCTTTGGCCTGCTCATCATGATTACTTGGAAATCATCATATGTTAATTATTTAATCAAGGTTTCATTTAAGATTAAGACAAGCCAAAGGTGATGAGGTTAGTCCTGAGATTGAGAAAATCTCTTAAGGGAATTCCTGTCCATTTTTGTCACTATTGGGGAAAGGAAAAAAAAACATGTTTGGAGTTTACTAATAAAATGCTATTAGCTTCATTATTTCTCTTTGTGGAGTTGAATTTTTACAAGAACTATGAATATTAATTGCTTACCCATTAATCTTCATGCATGGTGTTTGCCACCTTGGAATATTTTAAATTATAGGGAAAAATTTGGAGTTAGAGGTTTGGTGTAAGATCACTCCTAATGCACTATGCCTTATATTGGCGGGATAGGAGACTGTGTTTCCGTGACCCCAGAGCTTCACAGGTGGGAGCAGTCAGAAGTAGCACCTGGTAAGGTCACCCATGGCGGATAGGTTGAAAGGTAAAAGCCTGGTTGGAGGTAGTCCAAGTATCATACTTACAGTCTCTGTCCCTCTGTGAGTTGGCCTTTCAATTGATGGTGTCATTTTAAACTCATTATTAAGGCAGGCAATGGGGAAACTATCGCAAGAGTTCTCCTGATGGTGAATGACTAGGACAATAAAGATACAAATCCTGGAAATTATGGGATCCAGTTCCAGAGGAGTGGGATGGGTATTGTGCCTGTCAGTGGGGTAAGGAAGGTCTCTGAGGTTGTCATCTCACAAAACCCTTGGATTGAGAGAGAGAGAGGATGACAACAGTGAGAAAGAGGAAAATAACTTCTAAGGATTAAGCTAGAAATTGAGAGAGGAAATATAGATAAGCTACAATTGAGCAAAGTGAGATTGAGGGACCAGAGAGACTTCTGGAGTGATAATTAATGAATATATAGAGTAGGATAAACATACAGTAGAGGGGAAGAGACAGTGGGGATTAAGGACCATTAGTTAGTCATTCAAGGAAGACGACCGACAGCTGAGGTAATTTGCACCATGTAGGATAAGTGGGTAATGGTAGGAAGGGTGGAGAGAAACCCGGCGTTGGCATTAGCCTACTCTTAATGACAGGCACCAAAGGGTCCACGGCTTAACGTCCCATCTGACGGATGGAGTACTGAACATGAAAAGCCCTCCACTAGGCACTCAAGAGGGGACTGAATGAGATACTTAAGCAGGACTTACATAAAGTGCATATTCCTTTACGGCGCCTTATAAGTTGTGAATGAGATCTGGTACCAATAAGTAATCCTGAAATAATTGACCTTGGGCTTCGAAATCCTGGGTTGAGTGGTGGTCTGTCATTAACCTGACAAGACAAAGGTCCGTGGATTGATTTCTGGTTCAAGAAACAGTTATCCTCTGGCAATTCCACAAGTTTGGCATGCACAATAGTTAAAAACGTATTTAAATATTGGGTTGAGTGGTGGTCTGTCATTAACCTGACAAGACAAAGGTCCGTGGATTGATTTCTGGTTCAAGAAACAGTTATCCTCTGGCAATTCCACAAGTTTGGCATGCACAATAGTTAAAAACATATTTAAATATTGGGTTGAGTGGTGGTCTGTCATTAACCTGACAAGACAAAGGTCCGTGGATTGATTTCTGGTTCAAGAAACAGTTATCCTCTGGCAATTCCACAAGTTTGGCATGCACAATAGTTAAAAACATATTTAAATATTGGGTTGAGTGGTGGTCTGTCATTAACCTGACAAGACAAAGGTCCGTGGATTGATTTCTGGTTCAAGAAACAGTTATCCTCTGGTAATTCCACAAGTTTGGCATGCACAATAGTTAAAAACATATTTAAATATTGGGTTGAGTGGTGGTCTGTCATTAACCTGACAAGACAAAGGTCCGTGGATTGATTTCTGGTTCAAGAAACAGTTATCCTCTGGCAATTCCACAAGTTTGGCATGCACAATAGTTAAAAACATATTTAAATATTGGGTTGAGTGGTGGTCTGTCATTAACCTGACAAGACAAAGGTCCGTGGATTGATTTCTGGTTCAAGAAACAGTTATCCTCTGGCAATTCCACAAGTTTGGCATGCACAATAGTTAAAAACATATTTAAATATTGGGTTGAGTGGTGGTCTGTCATTAACCTGACAAGACAAAGGTCCGTGGATTGATTTCTGGTTCAAGAAACAGTTATCCTCTGGTAATTCCACAAGTTTGGCATGCACAATAGTTAAAAACATATTTAAATATTGGGTTGAGTGGTGGTCTGTCATTAACCTGACAAGACAAAGGTCCGTGGATTGATTTCTGGTTCAAGAAACAGTTATCCTCTGGCAATTCCACAAGTTTGGCATGCACAATAGTTAAAAACATATTTAAATATTGGGTTGAGTGGTGGTCTGTCATTAACCTGACAAGACAAAGGTCCGTGGATTGATTTCTGGTTCAAGAAACAGTTATCCTCTGGTAATTCCACAAGTTTGGCATGCACAATAGTTAAAAACATATTTAAATATTGGGTTGAGTGGTGGTCTGTCATTCACCTGACAAGACAAAGGTCCGTGGATTGATTTCTGGTTCAAGAAACAGTTATCCTCTGGTAATTCCACAAGTTTGGCATGCACAATAGTTAAAAACGTATTTAAATATTGGGTTGAGTGGTGGTCTGTCATTAACCTGACAAGACAAAGGTCCGTGGATTGATTTCTGGTTCAAGAAACAGTTATCCTCTGGTAATTCCACAAGTTTGGCATGCACAATAGTTAAAAACGTATTTAAATATTGGGTTGAGTGGTGGTCTGTCATTAACCTGACAAGATAAAGGTCCGTGGATTGATTTCTGGTTCAAGAAACAGTTATCCTCTGGCAATTCCACAAGTTTGGCATGCACAATAGTTAAAAACATATTTAAATATTGGGTTGAGTGGTGGTCTGTCATTAACCTGACAAGACAAAGGTCCGTGGATTGATTTCTGGTTCAAGAAACAGTTATCCTCTGGCAATTCCACAAGTTTGGCATGCACAATAGTTAAAAACATATTTAAATATTGGGTTGAGTGGTGGTCTGTCATTAACCTGACAAGACAAAGGTCCGTGGATTGATTTCTGGTTCAAGAAACAGTTATCCTCTGGTAATTCCACAAGTTTGGCATGCACAATAGTTAAAAACATATTTAAATATTGGGTTGAGTGGTGGTCTGTCATTAACCTGACAAGACAAAGGTCCGTGGATTGATTTCTGGTTCAAGAAACAGTTATCCTCTGGCAATTCCACAAGTTTGGCATGCACAATAGTTAAAAACATATTTAAATATTGGGTTGAGTGGTGGTCTGTCATTAACCTGACAAGACAAAGGTCCGTGGATTGATTTCTGGTTCAAGAAACAGTTATCCTCTGGCAATTCCACAAGTTTGGCATGCACAATAGTTAAAAACATATTTAAATATTGGGTTGAGTGGTGGTCTGTCATTAACCTGACAAGATAAAGGTCCGTGGATTGATTTCTGGTTCAAGAAACAGTTATCCTCTGGCAATTCCACAAGTTTGGCATGCACAATAGTTAAAAACGTATTTAAATATTGGGTTGAGTGGTGGTCTGTCATTAACCTGACAAGACAAAGGTCCGTGGATTGATTTCTGGTTCAAGAAACAGTTATCCTCTGGTAATTCCACAAGTTTGGCATCCACAATAGTTAAAAACATATTTAAATATTGGGTTGAGTGGTGGTCTGTCATTAACCTGACAAGACAAAGGTCCGTGGATTGATTTCTGGTTCAAGAAACAGTTATCCTCTGGTAATTCCACAAGTTTGGCATGCACAATAGTTAAAAACATATTTAAATATTGGGTTGAGTGGTGGTCTGTCATTAACCTGACAAGACAAAGGTCCGTGGATTGATTTCTGGTTCAAGAAACAGTTATCCTCTGGTAATTCCACAAGTTTGGCATGCACAATAGTTAAAAACGTATTTAAATATTGGGTTGAGTGGTGGTCTGTCATTAACCTGACAAGATAAAGGTCCGTGGATTGATTTCTGGTTCAAGAAACAGTTATCCTCTGGCAATTCCACAAGTTTGGCATGCACAATAGTTAAAAACATATTTAAATATTGGGTTGAGTGGTGGTCTGTCATTAACCTGACAAGACAAAGGTCCGTGGATTGATTTCTGGTTCAAGAAACAGTTATCCTCTGGCAATTCCACAAGTTTGGCATGCACAATAGTTAAAAACATATTTAAATATTGGGTTGAGTGGTGGTCTGTCATTAACCTGACAAGACAAAGGTCCGTGGATTGATTTCTGGTTCAAGAAACAGTTATCCTCTGGTAATTCCACAAGTTTGGCATGCACAATAGTTAAAAACGTATTTAAATATTGGGTTGAGTGGTGGTCTGTCATTAACCTGACAAGATAAAGGTCCGTGGATTGATTTCTGGTTCAAGAAACAGTTATCCTCTGGCAATTCCACAAGTTTGGCATGCACAATAGTTAAAAACATATTTAAATATTGGGTTGAGTGGTGGTCTGTCATTAACCTGACAAGACAAAGGTCCGTGGATTGATTTCTGGTTCAAGAAACAGTTATCCTCTGGTAATTCCACAAGTTTGGCATGCACAATAGTTAAAAACGTATTTAAATATTGGGTTGAGTGGTGGTCTGTCATTAACCTGACAAGATAAAGGTCCGTGGATTGATTTCTGGTTCAAGAAACAGTTATCCTCTGGTAATTCCACAAGTTTGGCATGCACAATAGTTAAAAACATATTTAAATATTGGGTTGAGTGGTGGTCTGTCATTAACCTGACAAGACAAAGGTCCGTGGATTGATTTCTGGTTCAAGAAACAGTTATCCTCTGGTAATTCCACAAGTTTGGCATGCACAATAGTTAAAAACGTATTTAAATATTGGGTTGAGTGGTGGTCTGTCATTAACCTGACAAGATAAAGGTCCGTGGATTGATTTCTGGTTCAAGAAACAGTTATCCTCTGGCAATTCCACAAGTTTGGCATGCACAATAGTTAAAAACATATTTAAATATTGGGTTGAGTGGTGGTCTGTCATTAACCTGACAAGACAAAGGTCCGTGGATTGATTTCTGGTTCAAGAAACAGTTATCCTCTGGTAATTCCACAAGTTTGGCATGCACAATAGTTAAAAACATATTTAAATATTGGGTTGAGTGGTGGTCTGTCATTAACCTGACAAGACAAAGGTCCGTGGATTGATTTCTGGTTCAAGAAACAGTTATCCTCTGGTAATTCCACAAGTTTGGCATGCACAATAGTTAAAAACGTATTTAAATATTGGGTTGAGTGGTGGTCTGTCATTAACCTGACAAGATAAAGGTCCGTGGATTGATTTCTGGTTCAAGAAACAGTTATCCTCTGGTAATTCCACAAGTTTGGCATGCACAATAGTTAAAAACATATTTAAATATTGGGTTGAGTGGTGGTCTGTCATTAACCTGACAAGACAAAGGTCCGTGGATTGATTTCTGGTTCAAGAAACAGTTATCCTCTGGTAATTCCACAAGTTTGGCATGCACAATAGTTAAAAACGTATTTAAATATTGGGTTGAGTGGTGGTCTGTCATTAACCTGACAAGATAAAGGTCCGTGGATTGATTTCTGGTTCAAGAAACAGTTATCCTCTGGTAATTCCACAAGTTTGGCATGCACAATAGTTAAAAACGTATTTAAATATTGGGTTGAGTGGTGGTCTGTCATTAACCTGACAAGACAAAGGTCCGTGGATTGATTTCTGGTTCAAGAAACAGTTATCCTCTGGCAATTCCACAAGTTTGGCATGCACAATAGTTAAAAACATATTTAAATATTGGGTTGAGTGGTGGTCTGTCATTAACCTGACAAGACAAAGGTCCGTGGATTGATTTCTGGTTCAAGAAACAGTTATCCTCTGGTAATTCCACAAGTTTGGCATGCACAATAGTTAAAAACGTATTTAAATATTGGGTTGAGTGGTGGTCTGTCATTAACCTGACAAGATAAAGGTCCGTGGATTGATTTCTGGTTCAAGAAACAGTTATCCTCTGGCAATTCCACAAGTTTGGCATGCACAATAGTTAAAAACATATTTAAATATTGGGTTGAGTGGTGGTCTGTCATTAACCTGACAAGACAAAGGTCCGTGGATTGATTTCTGGTTCAAGAAACAGTTATCCTCTGGTAATTCCACAAGTTTGGCATGCACAATAGTTAAAAACATATTTAAATATTGGGTTGAGTGGTGGTCTGTCATTAACCTGACAAGACAAAGGTCCGTGGATTGATTTCTGGTTCAAGAAACAGTTATCCTCTGGTAATTCCACAAGTTTGGCATGCACAATAGTTAAAAACGTATTTAAATATTGGGTTGAGTGGTGGTCTGTCATTAACCTGACAAGATAAAGGTCCGTGGATTGATTTCTGGTTCAAGAAACAGTTATCCTCTGGCAATTCCACAAGTTTGGCATGCACAATAGTTAAAAACATATTTAAATATTGGGTTGAGTGGTGGTCTGTCATTAACCTGACAAGACAAAGGTCCGTGGATTGATTTCTGGTTCAAGAAACAGTTATCCTCTGGCAATTCCACAAGTTTGGCATGCACAATAGTTAAAAACATATTTAAATATTGGGTTGAGTGGTGGTCTGTCATTAACCTGACAAGACAAAGGTCCGTGGATTGATTTCTGGTTCAAGAAACAGTTATCCTCTGGTAATTCCACAAGTTTGGCATGCACAATAGTTAAAAACGTATTTAAATATTGGGTTGAGTGGTGGTCTGTCATTAACCTGACAAGATAAAGGTCCGTGGATTGATTTCTGGTTCAAGAAACAGTTATCCTCTGGCAATTCCACAAGTTTGGCATGCACAATAGTTAAAAACATATTTAAATATTGGGTTGAGTGGTGGTCTGTCATTAACCTGACAAGACAAAGGTCCGTGGATTGATTTCTGGTTCAAGAAACAGTTATCCTCTGGTAATTCCACAAGTTTGGCATGCACAATAGTTAAAAACGTATTTAAATATTGGGTTTAGTGGTGGTCTGTCATTAACCTGACAAGATAAAGGTCCGTGGATTGATTTCTGGTTCAAGAAACAGTTATCCTCTGGTAATTCCACAAGTTTGGCATGCACAATAGTTAAAAACATATTTAAATATTGGGTTGAGTGGTGGTCTGTCATTAACCTGACAAGACAAAGGTCCGTGGATTGATTTCTGGTTCAAGAAACAGTTATCCTCTGGTAATTCCACAAGTTTGGCATGCACAATAGTTAAAAACGTATTTAAATATTGGGTTGAGTGGTGGTCTGTCATTAACCTGACAAGATAAAGGTCCGTGGATTGATTTCTGGTTCAAGAAACAGTTATCCTCTGGCAATTCCACAAGTTTGGCATGCACAATAGTTAAAAACATATTTAAATATTGGGTTGAGTGGTGGTCTGTCATTAACCTGACAAGACAAAGGTCCGTGGATTGATTTCTGGTTCAAGAAACAGTTATCCTCTGGTAATTCCACAAGTTTGGCATGCACAATAGTTAAAAACATATTTAAATATTGGGTTGAGTGGTGGTCTGTCATTAACCTGACAAGACAAAGGTCCGTGGATTGATTTCTGGTTCAAGAAACAGTTATCCTCTGGTAATTCCACAAGTTTGGCATGCACAATAGTTAAAAACGTATTTAAATATTGGGTTGAGTGGTGGTCTGTCATTAACCTGACAAGATAAAGGTCCGTGGATTGATTTCTGGTTCAAGAAACAGTTATCCTCTGGTAATTCCACAAGTTTGGCATGCACAATAGTTAAAAACGTATTTAAATATTGGGTTGAGTGGTGGTCTGTCATTAACCTGACAAGACAAAGGTCCGTGGATTGATTTCTGGTTCAAGAAACAGTTATCCTCTGGCAATTCCACAAGTTTGGCATGCACAATAGTTAAAAACGTATTTAAATATTGGGTTGAGTGGTGGTCTGTCATTAACCTGACAAGATAAAGGTCCGTGGATTGATTTCTGGTTCAAGAAACAGTTATCCTCTGGCAATTCCACAAGTTTGGCATGCACAATAGTTAAAAACGTATTTAAATATTGGGTTGAGTGGTGGTCTGTCATTAACCTGACAAGATAAAGGTCCGTGGATTGATTTCTGGTTCAAGAAACAGTTATCCTCTGGCAATTCCACAAGTTTGGCATGCACAATAGTTAAAAACGTATTTAAATATTGGGTTGAGTGGTGGTCTGTCATTAACCTGACAAGATAAAGGTCCGTGGATTGATTTCTGGTTCAAGAAACAGTTATCCTCTGGTAATTCCACAAGTTTGGCATGCACAATAGTTAAAAACGTATTTAAATATTGGGTTGAGTGGTGGTCTGTCATTAACCTGACAAGACAAAGGTCCGTGGATTGATTTCTGGTTCAAGAAACAGTTATCCTCTGGCAATTCCACAAGTTTGGCATGCACAATAGTTAAAAACATATTTAAATATTGGGTTGAGTGGTGGTCTGTCATTAACCTGACAAGACAAAGGTCCGTGGATTGATTTCTGGTTCAAGAAACAGTTATCCTCTGGTAATTCCACAAGTTTGGCATGCACAATAGTTAAAAACGTATTTAAATATTGGGTTGAGTGGTGGTCTGTCATTAACCTGACAAGATAAAGGTCCGTGGATTGATTTCTGGTTCAAGAAACAGTTATCCTCTGGCAATTCCACAAGTTTGGCATGCACAATAGTTAAAAACGTATTTAAATATTGGGTTGAGTGGTGGTCTGTCATTAACCTGACAAGACAAAGGTCCGTGGATTGATTTCTGGTTCAAGAAACAGTTATCCTCTGGTAATTCCGCAAGTTTGGCATGCACAATAGTTAAAAACATATTTAAAACAGCCTTGACTAACCCTGTATTTATATTACTGCCACATCTGATTCTCCATCCACCACACACTTGCGCTTATTGGTTCATGTATCAATTCTGGTCAGTCTTATCTCCTTCAAATCTGTTCCTATTTTCCAAAATATTTCCATTAACTTTGCCTTCCTAACACTGTTGAATACTTTTCAAAAGCAACAGAACATGCAAATACATTATATACTATGTTCCTTTTTGAAAGTATTCTTGTCACTGGAATCACATTTTGTGTTGAATCCTCTTACAAAATTAAAATTGATTTTTGCCTAGACATTCATTTTCTCTCTTTTCCATACTTTTGTTGATGATTCTAAGTATGAACTGTGCAGCATGAGAAACCCTGTGGTATTCACATTCCCTTGTTATCCCCTTTTTCTGTATAGGTATCAATACAGTTTTTACAAAATCCTCCTTTGAAACACCCTCCTTGAATATCCTATCAACAAGCCCATAAAAATCCTCCTCCTACCATCTCCTTGGTGTATTGTTTGTTCAGCTGGGATGTAATCAATCCCCCCCACCTTCCTATCATAATTTCTAGCAATGCCTTCTCTACCATACTATCAAGTATTTAAGATCCCAACTCATCCTTATAATCTATGTGCTTTTCCTCTTCTCTACCCCAGCTCCTAGACCAATTTTCAGTATGATCCAGTTCCTCGACATTACTTCCACCTATGCTGAATTCCAAGTAATCTTGTGCTGAAAACATAGTGCTGAATACACAATTGCTAAGGACCTTGTCGGAAAACATATATTTTTGAAAAGGATCATGCATAATATGTAACAGAGTTTTAAAAATGGAAAATCTTGGTTCTTGGTTGATAATGCATTCTCAAGTCAATTTTGTCAAGGCAATATCATCAGTGATGACTTTTGTCTTAAAAATATTTAAAGGTAATGTGAGTGGTTCAAATACTCCACTTTCTGCCTCAAATGTTTAACATGCAAATAACCAAGTATAGACTTATACTATATTTGTGCTAAACTATATCTTTTAAGCATGCTGTGATTTTCCTGACTATACCAAAAATCATGAACCACGGTAATGTGTCAATTCTAAAGATAGCTCAGAATGGTGGTGATATCTGCAAGAACAAAGGGTTTGCATTATATTAAACATGAGATGTGATTGTAGATAATTCTTTGAAATACCTTTTGCTGGTAGTATTACATAATATCTTTGGTATGTTTTCATATCTTCTCTCCAATTCCCCTTTATCTCTTATTGGAGTCATGACATATTTGTAGGATTTGCATAACTTGTTTCATCAGCCACCGAGAGTTCTTCTGTGTCTCCTAACCTTTCAATTTTTTCATCTCGTCTCTCTTCTTTTCTTTTTCTTGGTGGGGGTAGAGAGGATGTTACCATCCTATTTTGCCCATGTCACAGAAAACAATAATCCAACAAAAACCTATTTTGCAGATACAGACTTAGTCTCTCTTATTTTCTGCCTCTGGTCTTGCCTATCTGTTTCCACTCCACTGTAGAGTGTATTTCTTTTTCCCATCGTATCTGTGGTCTTCCTACTGGTCTTAATTAGGTATTGTTTGAGGCCCAAAAACAGCACTTAGGCCTTAAAATGTGGTATGTACATAGAATAAATTATAAACAATAAATGACATGAGCATAACAGAGAAAAGTAACATAAAAGGTATGAAAACTGGCATGAAAGGCAAAATGAAGGCATAGGAGTTGGGATATGAACACGTAGCATGAGGCAAAGAGATGAAGGGATGAGATGCGCGTTGATAGAGAGGGTATTGAATGAGAAAGGTTAGTTGTAGAACAAGGGTCATTGGACAGCTGACATTGGGATATTTGTATTTGTCCACATTTATGAGTGGTGTGGGCTTAAATGTGGAGAGGAAAATTTTTTTCAGTGCAAAATTTCCCATTCATGATTTAGTGAAGTCATTTGAGGTTGGAGGTCAGCCTCTGCTGCGTGAGATCGGAAAGGCCGAGATAATAAAATTTCCTCAAGTGAGGAAAATGTGAGGTGGGGGACATGATAGGATAAATATGAATTGAGGAAAGGGTTGAGAAATTTCAGTTGGGGGAAGGCAGTTGACTACATGTGTGAACAGAACAATATTCAAGGATTGGTATTATGCATCCAGATAACACGAATTTCAATGCAAAATGGCCTGCAATTTCGCTACATGGTGGAGGATACCTACTATTAACGTTGTCTTGCAAGAGATGCTTTTACCTACTGTTGACGTTGTCTTGCTAGAGATGGTTTTACCTACTGTCGACATTGTCTTGCTAGAGATGGTTTTACCTACTGTTGACGATTTCTTGCTAGAGATGGTTTTTATATGTTCTAAGGGTGGTTTTAATATGCTTAAAGATGATTAATTTTTGGTCAAAAGAGACTCCAACATTGGTGTGGGAGGTGATGGAAGGAATTGGATGATTGGCATGTCCATATGAAGAGATGGTGTTGTACTTCAAAGAGAAGGAAATCTCAAAGGACTCCCCTGGATTCACTTGCAGTCACCATTTATTGCACCATTTTTCAACAGATTTTAAAAACGAACTGTAATTCAATAGAACGCTGTAACGTTAACTCTTTTGAATATTTTGCAGTCATCAGCATTGAGGAGAATACTGCACCCTGAGTGAATATCATCACCAACAGATATATTTGGCCTTGTATTTATATTTACTATACAATTATATATGTGAAAGGTCAGCACTCATCCTTAGGTTTCACCATGAATATGATGCGTATGACTCCAGGAAAAACAATGAATTTAGAATAGTGATACATATAATCTTTCCTTGTATGCTAAAGGTCCATCCTATGCAGGATGCAAGTTTTTTAACCATTTACCTGCCGATATTAAAAGTGATCGAAACCTCCCTAGGTTTAAGGCAAAAATAAAGGAGTATTTGCTTTCAAATCTCTTAATGTAATGTACTGTTTATGTCAGATTTTGTGTTTATATTTTTATGACTTGCCCTACACATTTAAATAACGTCCAGGGATTAATGAAATTTATTGTTATAAAATTGCTGGCATTTTGTGTCCACTTGATTGCTAACAGTTTGGTCTGTCTTTGAAAATGTTTTCTGTAACTTTCATGTATGACTATACATGAAGGTGATCCCTATTTTAATATGCATTTCAGTGTCAATAGAAGGCCTTGTGAAGAAATAGAAGTCCAATGTGCATTTTAGTGTTGTCGTAAAGGCACATTTTGTTTAAATTTTATGAGAAAGTTTTCGAAATAAGTGAGTTGCAATTCTTGACTCACTTATTCTTGGTCAAGGAAATGGCAGAACTCTCTCAAAAGAGATTTTATTAGAACTTTTTGTTTAAAGAATTTTATGCTGAACTTGGCTGACTACCAGAGAAACTAGAGGCAACCTTTTTTCACAACAGGTGATACTTGAGCTCCTCAAGATTAATATGGTGGCTTATTTTGTGTAAAGCATAAAGTGTAATGAATGGGAAATGTTCAACTGTAGTGCGACTGTAATGCTGACGTAGAAAAATGAATATTTTTTGCTTTTCATGTGTATAATTAAGTTTCTCATGCATAAAACTTGATTGTTTTGACTCTTTGAGTTCTCAGTATCTAATTTAAACTCGTGGATTGCTATTCCTCTGTTGAGGCATTGATTCTCTGAAGTGCTCAATTACATTTGAGTTTATATGACTAATGGTCAATTTAGAATTTTAAGTTTGACCTGCCCTATCTTCTTGGGTGTAAGATGAATTGTTTTATCTAGATAAAGTTCACTGAGAGTTACTCTTCATGTAATATAATTGTCAATGAGCCCTTTGCAAAAAAAAACTGTTGGATTTAAACAGTTGGCCCAATTTACAGGTGAAAATTTTGACAGTTTTTTCCCATAGGGGTGGTAAACTGAATTCTTATTATCTTGCTTTCGAATTATCCCCACTATGCATTCACTTACCATTATGTTTGTCTTTCAGTATAAGGATGCATCTAATTTTTTCCTTAAATATGATGCTTAGAATTAAAAGGGTTACTTATTTATTTTTCCAAAAATTTTACCTAAACTGGAGTACATTTTATATTGCCCAAAATATGGTAATTAAATTTAATATTGTGGAGTTGAATATTGTTTCTTTCACCAAGGGCTACCTTTCATGGTTTTATATTTGGAAACTTGAATTTTTTGTGGATTTTGATCCACCTTGATATGGACTCCTAATTAATTTCTCCCAGTCACCCTCTTCCCTATTGAATTCATGCTTAACCCTCTTCTTATTCCTGGTGCCCCTGAGTGTAATGATTTCCATGGAAGGGAAGTTGTATTGGCTATGGTTTGTGGCCATAGAGTCGTGGCAGTCAGTGCATCTCAAGCTCTTTCTTCTTAATATCTTTTATGCTTCACGAATTTCATTATCAATTTCTTATTATTTTTTAGAAAATGAAGAAGATAATGATGGAGAATTTCAAATTGGAAAACAGCCTGTTAGGGTGAGGACTGATGGATGTATTTCTACTAGGACTCCCTGGGCTGTTGTGTTGGCTTTGGTGAAAGGGAATTCATGTTATCCTATGTAGTGAAAGTGCATTATGCGAAATGTGATATCAGAATTTCAGGGTTTTTCAAATTTAGGTGCTTATAATTTCATAGTACATGTAAGAAGTGGGAATAGCTCGGGTGTTCCTGTAAAATTAAATATATCTCAAAATCAAGATTCATCTGTGCAACAAAGGATACCTAACCAATAGTGAGTATGACCTTAGAAAATACAAATGGTGATTCTGTTGTTGATGTGGATGACATTCCATAACGGTGATTCTAGTGTCATATGATTGTTTGAAGAAATATTGATTGGTGGCATCAAGTCACCTGGCATCAAGCCAAGCAATGGATCTCTCCAAAAACCTATGGCTCACATATTAGGTAGTTGTAGTTATTTTGAAATTGCAATCTAGCACATGTAAACATGATCACCATTGTTCATATATTGTGGGTTTCAATTTATTTGTATTTTTTAATAATTATGATTAAAATGCTCATAAGCAAAAATGTTCAGTTTCACTTTCATTTCTCATTATTTTACTACCTTCTTAGTTTTATTCCCTTGCTACCTCATCTTCAAGAGGGAAAATTCCCTTGACTTGGCCACTGAAATGATCACTTCAACTTTTTTCGGAGGTATTCGTAATAAAATTATTTTGGGTTTCTTAGAGGTCAAAAGAAAGGCACCATGAAAATAGATGGATACTAATTGATAGCTCCTCTGGATTTTTATCTCTTCCATAAAAGTGTGGTTGGCAATTGATTTAATTCTTTCTTTAAATACCTTATTTAGTGATGGGCACAAAATATTTTTCATTGAATTTTTATATTTCTACCTAATCTAATTCAATAAAAATCATTTTTCCTGTAAAAAGTTTTCTTTTCAAACAAGGTAAATTTGAGATTAATTTACTTTGTCATCGAAAAAATATATCAATATCAGGAATGTTTTAAAAAAATATTTTTGGTGTTGGCTTTAATGATAAAGTTGATACTCCAATGAATTTAGGAATCAAACAGGAAAACTTGAGTGTTTTTCACATTCCAGATTTTAATAGGAACATTCATAGTTGATCAGCTGTCATAAACCATGTCATAATTTTTTATCCCAAATTCTGTGGTGAAAACATCCCCTTAACTAATCCTTGACCTATGACCACTTTATATAACATAGACATTCTCTAGGGATAGTTATATTGATTGATAAAAAGAATTTAAGTTTGACACTAATGTACATTTTAAGTACTGTTATTTTCAGATTGCCATATTAAAGGGCATATTTCTTTTCCCCAAAATGATGGCCCACCTGGTTCTCTTGTGTGAATGCTCGGACACAGAAACTTGAAATGCTTGGAAATGAGGATGAGTCTTACATGGCGTAGCTTCTTATAAGCTGTCAATTACAGTATTTAAAAAAAATTGTTAAATTTTCTTAATGGAGCATATTTTTTGCCTAAAAATGTTTTAAATGTTAGTTGCCCATGACTTGTCCCTTAGAAAAAAATACTATGGAACTATATATAGTGATTATATATAGTTTTCTATAATCACTATGGCTATAGTCCTATAGTTATTTGGAACATAGTGATTATAGGACTATATATAGTGATTATAGGACTATATATAGTGATTATATATAGTTTTCTATAATCACTATGGCTAAGGTATTTGGAACATACCCATGTAGCACAGACGGCTGGGCCAACGTTTGGTCATGAGGATTCCTATATTATTATTATTCTAGGTGCAGCGGTTGGCCAACCATTATTCGTATCCGTTTTGCCAACTGTTCCCCAAAGGAACAAAATTGAAAAAAAAGGAAAATAAAGGATCGTGATTCTCACTTACTGAATGATTAATATCTTTATCTCACATACTACTTATAACCCTACCTTACGATCTACACTAAACTACTTTGTATCCTATCAACCTTTGACATACGGCCTGACACATTTTCCAATTATGGTAATGAGACAGGGAGGCCATATATATACTGCTGCTGGCTGGCATTAAGTCGTTTGTGATTATTAACTTTACTCTAAGATTGAGACGGATAATTTGCACCATTAAAGCATTTCCCTAATAACCATTTTATGGCTAAAATTAAGCATGACCATTATAAATATACGTCTCTGATATTCTTTGAACTCTAGGAGAGATAAATAAGAGTTTCCTCCATAATGCTGAGAACCTGTTTTCCGGCGAGCGCACCAGATTTTTCTCTAAGTCCGATACCGTCTACGAGGGACTGAGGAAAATCATACAATCATGGATATCCATTTGAATGGATATAAGATGAATGTGACATTTGAATCCATATGAGATGAATAAAAAATAAAATGTTCAGAATGTTTTGCTTTTAAGATACATAATTTGAAACATCTCTCCTATAGACAGCATGGTCCAGGAGAATATGTCTGTATATGAGAGGTCTATGTAAGTTATGTATGTATAAACTATAGAACTGTATCCTATAGTGATTATAGGAATATACCCTATAGTGATTATAGGACTATAGTACTATACCCCATAGTGATTATAGGACTATAGAACTATACCCCATAGTGATTATAGGACTATAGAACTATACCCCATAGTGATTATAGGACTATAGAACTATACCCTATAGTGATTATAGAAATTTCTATAGTGATTATAGAAATTTCTATAGTGATTATAGGACTATAGAACTATACCCCATATATGGGGTATAGTCCTATAATCACTATAGTGATTATAGGACTATAGAACTATACCCTATAGTGATTATAGAAATTTCTATAGTGATTATAGAAATTTCTATAGTGATTATAGAATTCCTATAATCACTATATATAGTTCTATAGTATTTTTTTCTTAGGGGTCCTTTGCTTCCAATTACTGGAATATGGCTCCTAATGGGCCAGGGTATGCCTGTTTGATGATGCTGTTACCTGTTAGTGCTACCTAACATCTTATCCAATCCCTCCTCTGTGTTAGATCCTGTTAACCTAAGCAATCTCATAGAAGATTGGGCAACCAGTCCCATTGGGAGGGTGAACTTGCTTTATTAATGAGAATTCAGATAAGACTTTTGTTTAGCACCCTTTGTCATCACAGGGATGAATGTCCAAGCTATAGGCATTGCAGTGTGTGTTTTGGCTCGTGGAATAAATCATCCTTCTAAAGCAACATGCCTTTTAACATCATTATTCCTGTGCATTGCACTAAAAACATTTGGAGCAGTATTACGGTAATGAAAATATGTTTTATTTCTCTGCTTATGCCTAATTTTTAAATTTTATTTTAGATCAGAACTAGTTTTTTTTGATTTCCTAATGTTTTTAATGCATATTGTAAGTGAATAAGTGAGAATATTACTTGGCTCTAAAAACAAAATTTATCAACTTTAAGGGCACATCTTTAAAGGATGGTCTTGAGTCTTCTAAATGAGAGATGTCTTCCACTTGAAGGCAGATCAACCACTTTTGTCTGTTTTTAAGTAGCTTCTTAAGATTTACAGTGTCAGGTATTAAACAGTGGAATAATATTATAAGAAAATACAGGAATGGTACTGTCTCCTGGTTCATTAAAAAAATGCATCAACACATTGGGGTCATCATCAGGTATGCTTATCGTTGAATACTCGATGTCGACACTATTGTATAACCCTGGGGAAAAAACCGAGTTAAAACGAGGTAAATCCAGTTAAATTTGAACTCGGACCAACTCGTAGGTACGAGTTGTCACCTCGTTTGAGATGGTTTCAACTCTCAGGCCCCGCAAACACATACAACACGCAAGGCAAGCAGTCCCGGCGAAAAATCGAAATACCTAGTTTCAACTCGTTCAATGTGGAATTTGTATTAAGTGGTTTCAAATTGCAGACGAGGGACCTTGTCTAAACTCGGTTCACCTCGTTCGAGGTGGATGTCGTATCAAGTGGTTTCAAATTGCAGACGAGGTAACTTGTCTAAACTCGGTTCACCTCGTTCGAGGTGGATCTCGTATCAAGTGGTTTTACCTCGTATCCTACGCTCCTCGTTTTAACCTGATTCACCTCGTTCGTCGTGGATTCCGTATGAAGTGGTTTTACCTCGTATCCAAAGATTCTCGTTTAAACTTGATTTCACCTCGTTGGTTGTGGATCTCGTATCAAGTGGTTTTACCTCGTATCCTACGCTCCTCGTTTTAACCTGATTCACCTCGTTCGTCGTGGATTCCGTATGAAGTGGTTTTACCTCGTATCCAAAGTTTCTCGTTTTAACTTGATTTCACCTCGTTGGTTGTGGATCTCGTATCAAGTGGTTTTACCTCGTATCCTACGCTCCTCGTTTTAACCTGATTCACCTCGTTCGTCGTGGATTCCGTATGAAGTGGTTTTACCTCGTATCCAAAGTTTCTCGTTTAAACTTGATTTCACCTCGTTGGTTGTGGATCTCGTATCAAGTGGTTTTACCTCGTATCCTACGCTCCTCGTTTTAACCTGATTCACCTCGTTCGTCGTGGATTCCGTATCAAGTGGTTTTACCTCGTACCCAGCGCTTCTCGTTTTAACCTGATTCACCTCGTTCGTCGTGGATTCCGTATGAAGTGGTTTTTCCTCGTATCCAAGGCTTCTCGTTTTATCCTGATTCACCTCGTTTGAGGTGGATCTCGTATCAAGCAGTTTTACGTAGTATCCCAGATAGCATGCAAGCTTACGACAAACTTGTCATAGGGTTGTCATAGGCTTGTCATGACAAAGTTGTTATGGCAATTGCCATACTTAAGTTTGCATCAAACTTGCTGTGGCATACTTTTACCATAACTAAAGGCTGTATTTCGGAGATTCTCTCGAAGAGGAAAGCGAACGCTGACATACTGTAGTTTTTTCACCCAGTACCGCCTAATACTCCACATATTCTCATCGTTTCTCTCTTTGAGGTTACTGGAGGGGGCACTTTCAAGGGTAGATTATGTAAAATTCTACTAAGCAAATTGCATTACAGCTTGAATAAGTATTTTGATGAGAATCTCTAAATGTGTCTTTTAATTCTAATTATTTTTTTACATGTTTATCGTATATGTTTTTATGCTCGCACAATGTTTATACTTTTATAAGCTTGCTTTGTATACAGCATCTATGTTTATGCCCGCTCTGCGTATAATATTATTAATTGTATATTATTCTAGCTCCCTTGTGCTACTATTGTTTTAATCTTATTGGCGAGTTCTATGTTACAAGACCAACCGAACCGAGCCGAACAATTAATTTATTATTATTATAAACTCTGCGGTGAAGCGTACATAACTAACATCGGTATCCTTGTGCGCTTGCGCCGCCTTGCGCATTTAGCCATGTCGTGCTACGATTTCGTGAATTTACCGTGAGCGACGTGCTTAGAAAATATCAAGTTTAAATGAAGCATGTGACTGGCGAGCTATTCTGAAGGTTCGTAAATACTTTAAAGTGTTTTTATTCTTCTGAAAATTATTATCTTTATCCACAGACTTACTGTCTGGCGGGAAAATGCAATGTTTATTTTTCACTTGCAGGTGTATTCCTGCTCGATACGGGTTTGCTCAATGGGAACAGTAATCGCCAAAATGGAAAGAAATGGCCCTACCTTCCACCGGTAAGTTGTAAAATTGCATGAAATGGTGTTATTGCTTCAGTATTTCTTGAAATGCATGCTAACCACAATCTTATTAATATCGTATTTATTTCGTACTAGGGTAGGTTACACCTGTATCGGATGCATTCTTAAGTGAATGGTTGGTTATATTATGTTAACCAACAGCAGTAATTGAGTTATTTTATTTCAGTAACAAGTATGTAAGAAATTGTGACTATTGCATACCTTTATGGGAAGACATCGTCAGTCCTCGATGGACTGATTAGGGAAATCAAAGTTTTATGCAAGGTAGTAATTATGTTTGTGGAATATGTGTTCTTGTTGCATAGATGAAAGTAGTGAAGTGTAAACCGATATCAAAGATTAATTTTTATGTTAGATGGTCAATTAACAACCTTGGGCCTATGCTTTTTGAATTAGGCGAGGATATAGCTTAAATGAATGAACACTCTTTCCTTCTTGCTTTATATTTATCCCATATAGTAAGTTCTGTTGAGTGGAGTGTCTTTTAATTATGAGTAAATTATTGTATTGTGCGTGAAAGTGAATTAAAAAATACGTGTTGTGCATTATTGTTACTTTAAAAATTAAATTTTGTTGTGCAGTAACACTGACGAACTTTATCTAGCCTGTTTCATACGTCATGGACGAATGCATGAAAGATAAATGTTATATGATGTAAGGTATATATATTGGAGATAAATGTGATTTCCTCTCGAATGGCTAATGGTATGGCATGAATGCCTCAAATGCTCATTCCTGAATGGATTTTGTATTTGATGTGTGTTGTTTATATGTTGTTAGAACCCCTCTTGAACTAATCAAGCCTAACAAAGTCTAACGAAAAATTGCATGAATTCTTCTGTGCCAGTGATATTTTGAGGTTGTGGAACTTGTTTCATGGTAAAGCTAATTTTTGTACCTACTCAGGGTGCATTACTTCCTCAATGATACCTGAGATAGTGAACAGTATTTCTTTGTAAATTTTGAAGTGGTGAATTTTCCAAGTGTTGTTACCTTCTTATGAAGGAAAGAGTGCTTTAATTCCCATAAATAACTAGTTCTTATTCCTTCTATAGCTTCTATTCTATAAGTTGCTTATTCCTTTGTTTGGTTTTCCTTGAAGTCGTGAAACTTATTTACCAGGTGTAACCATGTTTGATATTCACAGATGTAATGAATTTTCCTGGTATTTTTTTCAGTTAGGGATGCAGAAAACTGTAAAAACACTGGTGAATCTGATGTGTGGTATGGATTTGTTCAGTGATGAGAATTGTGTATGCTGATTATTTCTTTGGAATCAAATGATGTCAGTATGAAGTTCTCATTATATCCTAATTGAATTTGATAAGAGGCATACTCATTCCACAATGGAAGGTAAGTTTGTTTTCAGTTGGAATAATGAAACTATTTACAGGTATAAGCTCATTTGATGTTTACAGTTGCTATTAATTTTCTAGGTATAATTCGAGTTATGGATGCAGGAAACCTGTAACACTGTTGATGCTGGTGTTAAAATGGATGTCTTCATTGATGAGGAATTTTTAAGGTGGTTACTTATCTGGATGAAATAGAGTCAATATGTATTATGTTCTCATCAGATCCCTATAGCAGTAAATTTTTGTTAACATTCCAGGTACTAATTTATGGCGCAAGACTTTAAGAAGTAGGCTATATGGTTTCTCTCCACACCTTCCTCTAAAGCTTCTTCATTGGTACAATCTGAACTCTTCAATTGCGTGGTTCCTAAATAGTCTGCCACCGGTCGCCTCAAAAACAAACAGGAAATAGAGCAACTCAACAGCATCGTTATACTTCTGCAGTCTCTGTCAAATCCCTCTGAAAGTAAGTTTTTCTAATTTTAATATTGTTTTTCCTTGTGTCAATTGGCTATATTTTTGGTGGACTGGCTTCCAGTTTAATGCAAAGGCCTCAATGTAAAAAGATTGGAAGTCCACTTAACCACTTCTTCCAAAATAATTATTGGGTGGCATCCTAACTGAAGCATTACAGAAGCCTCAATTCTTGGCTTATCCTGCATCTAGAGGTTGTATGGTTAAAGTGGCTGATTTACTCCATTGTAATAGAAATTTACTTCAGTTTTAAAGGGAACTTGACATTTTGTTCATTTGTAATGTACAAATTTCCATGCCTGCTGTGCGCAAATTTCAAATCAAAGGAGAGTTAAGTAAAAACTTTATATACTATCAAATTAAAAATTATATAGGCATGATCTTTCATATGATTTGTAGTAATTTTTCATGTTTTTTTTTCTAGGAATGAAAGGATGAACAAATTCACTGGAGATGATAATATTGAGGATATCATGATTTGTAGAACATTAAAGTTAATAAATTTCTATAAGTATTATTGTTCTATTATTTAATTTTTACATTTCATTTAACATTTGCAGCAGGTGTGATACGACTAGTCTGCAGCAAATTTGAAGACACGTAACTAGGAGGTTTGATTCAAGCTTGCATCAGGTATGCAGGCTTGTTACGACAAACTTTTTGCAAAGTTGTAACTTTGTCATTACAAACCTTCAGCAACTTTGCTGCAAGTTTAGCTTGCTATCTGGGATACTAAGCCTCGTAGTTCCATTATAGATACAAATGTCATAACATAAATAGACAAAATGACTAAAAGATACCTATATCACCGTGTTCACTTCGTAATATTTTGACATAAATTAAATATTTGCTTTCTATATAGGTAGCTAATTAATTCATTTTTAATATCCAGTATTTTCATTTATGACGTTTGTAAGTCGTGTTAATATATCAATTATATATAATAGCTATATGAACGGTCATAATAGTTCATATCGCCACTATAATCGCCAATCTGAATCAATCCAATCCGAAACCAATCGCACTGATGCGAAATATTCTTGACAAAAATTGCTAATGAATATCCCGGTCTTAACATACATGCAATGTTCTTGGTATAATTTCTATGAGCAATTACAACATATGTTGTAATAGCTCGTAGAAATTTGAATTTACTCCTGTAAATACATTAAGAAAATTAAATATGGCCATACTGCTATTACATATTGTATTATTGGTTTAAATAAATTACTATTTTTAGTATGTAGTCTCTACAGTCTCTATAGTTTGTTTATTTACTTGGAAGGTTTTCAACAACAACATCCCAGTCAACACAGGGTTCGTAATGACGTCTTTTATGAACTCATTCGTAAGACCCCTTTACGACTCAGCATTAAGAGACATGACGAGGTCTTTTAGTCCTCACACTTCATGACGTCAGATGAATGAGAACTTGAAGACCTCTATCCTTGAGGGTGTTTACGAGCTCCTATGGATGAATTCCGAGAGAGTTCACACACACGAGGCCTGAATAAATAGAAGAATAACGAATTCCGATTCCCCTGCTCCGGTTGGCTATGCCTAAGTTCAACGTGCTTTTATGCGGGTGAGAGTGTTTAATAATTTATTTTGCGTCGTTTATCTATGGATATACTCAAAATATTTGAAAACGGTGCTTAATGCGCGACTTGGCCTTGGTCATGGATATTCCTCCAGGGTGAAGAAGATCCAAAACTTGTACGCCAACATGGGAATTACAAATTAAAGTTTCATCAAGCCATCGGTAAGTTTCCACTATGTTACGCTAATATAATGGCATGCATCTTAATTATCTGATAGTTTTACATTCATATATATTTGCTCTAATGTTAGCATAAAGTGGGGTTTTAATATAGTTGTGGGAGTGGAGAAAGAATAGTGAAAAAATAGTGTTTGTTCGCTGAAGTCGTCGCGTGTTTGTTCTCTGAGTTGTTTTCGTGTGTTTGTTTCCGATTTAATGAACATAATGTATTATTTTTGGGAAAATTACCTTTATTCCGAGGCCATGAATAATTTTTCTACTCCTTCAACGCTAAAAGACTTGTGGTGATGAGGCACGTTTCATGGCCGCATATAATCCTCTATTGGGCATTATTATTGCGTGATGACATATGTTTTGGCGTGTTTTGTTCGTTTAATTAACTGCAAACCCTTATTTTTCTAATTTGTGTATGAGATAAATTATGATATTGAATATTATATTTCATGCAGATATTGAAGTGATAGTTGAATACTGTGCCATTCATATTCTAGGTTACAAAAGATTTCTTGTTTACCTTGCAGGTCGGCTGACGCCGCTCCATTTTGCAAACCTCGGGATCTACTCAACGCTGATATATGTATCTCTTGTGAACATCTGTGATCAGTGATAGGTAGTGCCAGTGTGGTGTTCCTTTATTTCCCAATTTGATACCATCCATCAGTTTGCGGTGAACTAAACTGCTTTTATATAGTTATCAGCAGAACGTTGCCAGATTTTCGTTATTATTTGCTTCGGGAGTGATTAAGGTGTTCATATAGGTTTAGGTACATCTGTAACTAGTGTGTTCAAGTGGATACTGTTTGCATATATATTTTAATATTACATTTATTCCTGGTCTTTCAAATAAGTTGTGAGTAGGTTTCTCAGTTTCGCACCATTGTATCGTGGCTTTACATTTTGTTTGACTACTGTTTGTAGTGAGTGCTAATGGGTACAGTTTACATTTGTTTTTTCTTAAGACTCGACATGTGTTTGGGAGCAGTGGGATGAGGTGAGTGGTGTATGAATACTTTGTTTACAGTTGTCTTACATATTCATGCCTCATCTATTCAGTGTAATCCACTGTCTTCGTGAAATAAACGAATTGTAGTAATAAACTTGTAAGTTGTTGTTGCTACTTACGTTGATCCATACTTTCAATTGCACCTCAATTTCAATGTATTTGTGTATGTCTTGCAAGTCATATAGTTTCCATGTAGGTACCTTGTTCTTTTACTTAGTGCGCGTAAGGTATTTTGAAATACAATAATGTAGGTATTCCTGTAAAATTAGCAAATGGGGTAGAGTCGGCAACCCGCCGTACTTATCGGCGAGTTTAGAGCCATCTATCGGAATAATTATGAAGTTGGTCCAATTCATAGTTTCCTGGTAGTTCCATAAGCTCGCACATGGTAGCGCCACATTTGCGTCCACGTCACGTTAGATCTCTCACAGAAGTCTTAAATGACTTCATGAATGAGCCCTAAAAGAGCTTTGAAAGCCCTCGAGTATGCCTCGTTTAGGTGTGCATATGACTTCATGGTGACACCATTATGAAGTCATTTCGAATTTTCTTGGATGGCTCCTACACATTCGTGAGAGCTATTTACGAATTCACGCGTGACTCATATGTGTTGACTGGGATGTAACCGGATGTTTACAATTAATGAGCTCTCCCATTATTATAAACGCAATTGAAACTCCTTCATTTAATAGTGTGACAATAAAAATATGGAAGTAAAAGAAAAAATAAATATATGTATTTTTCAAATGAGAATGTATCGATAGAAAATAAGAATTATTGAATATCCAACAACTCTATTTTGAATTAAGATGCTAACTTGACTCAGGAACTAGTGATGAAACGTCCATCTTTGATAATTGTGTTTACCTATGGCCTCCTGTAAAGTGAAATTCGCTCACCGAAATACTCTGTGACCGAAGCGTATACTTTTCGTTGTGTATAAAATCGTGAAGTTTTTGTGTGCTACTGCATGTTGAGGAAATTTATCTTATCTGCGTTATAAGACTAATTAATATGAGGATAGTGTGCTGCGGCTACGTTGGAGATATTTAAAATTTGTACGCCATCGAGTGGACAATTTAGTTCGTAAACTGTATGAAGTTTTCGCCTACGTTCTTGGATTATATTGCGAGGAATCCCACGATGAAGCAATAAGGAACGGATGGATATTGTGATTTGAAATTCTTCTAGGAGGTAAGTTTCAGCTGAACTAAGAGCTGTCGTAGTCATAAGTTATTCCTGCTTACTTTAATGTGGATAGGTACTGAACACTTTTCAAATGTCCAGTTTCGAAGGGGAATTCATGTCACAGTATTTTGTAAACAAATCGTCTAATTTATCCAATGGATTTCGCTGTTTCAGTTATCTCCGGCCTGCCATTGTATTTTTTGTATTTTATGCACGACAGGTAAGCTGTTCTCCTATTTAGAATATCCTGAAATTAGTAGGAATTACATTTAAGTACACTAATAATTATATTTCGAGGCACATTTAAATATGTACGCTTTGTCATACTCTATTGGTATTTAAGAAATTAATGGATTAATTCTTTGTGTGGTAATCCAAATATTATGTTGTTTTCTACCAGCGGAAATGCTGCATGGGATACCAGAGTAAGTTATGAATTTATCTTTACAGATTGCTATGTGGATTATCTTAAAAGAAGAGGAACCGACGAGGTTTTGCCGGGGCGAGAAGCTAAAAGTGTGAGGGCATATATATGCTCAACAATTCAAGACTTGAACTGGAAAAAAAGTTTAATAAAGATGCCTAATACTTCTTTTGTAAATTTGTTGATTTGTTTCTTAATCTCCTCTTGCCTATTTCGTATTTTCAAATCCACATTTGTTGATGTAGGTGTATCATTGTGGTAACTTATTCCTTATGCGCATCCTGTATTGCTTTTATACAACGAAGTGCTTGGTTTTTGGTGATCTCTCATGAAGCACGTAGTGTTCATTCCCCAAGGGTGTTTAAGTGCATGATATTATGATCAGTGAAATTTTGTTTTACTGGTGCTTTAGGTGCAACTCGGTGATCAATGTTGAGGCAATTCGTTGTAAATAATATTAGATAGATCTTGGAATAAGGGATAATTTTGGTTCAAATTAGTATCTCAAAATGAGTGGAATAGAAGTAATTTTCGATGAATGCTGTTGGAAGTGGTTGCGACATTGGGGATAATTAATCTTGTATCTGTACAGGTTAGTCAATGAAATGTACGGCTGAATAATGTATTCCAGTTGTGTTTATTGCTGTGTTCAGGTCAGTAGGAAGTGAAGTGATGCAAGGAGGTGACGGATTCTGGTTCTAAGGAGTTGATACCGTGTGAAATTAGGTATGGGGTTCCAGTTGCAACTCTTTGTTATCAAGATGGTAGATATACTGTGAAGCGACGTCAATGAGGAACCAGGTTCAAACCAGAGGGCTTGATGCGACGCGGGGTCTGGGGGTCCAGTTGTAACCATGATTTCGTGCGAAAAAGGTAATGCAATGTGAAACGAGGTAGCGTGTTACTAGGTGAAATAGGATAGTGCGAGTTTAAACAAGTTGCTTCTCGTACAGGTTAAACGAGGTAATACGATATGAACCAAGGTACTCTGTTCTACATAAAACGGGATAATGCTAGGTAAGACGAGTTGATTCTTGCAAAGTTGAAACGAGTTAATACAATGTGAAACGATGTAGCGCGTTACTAGCTGAAACCAGTTGAAACAGGTTAAAGCTAGATCGAACGAGTTGCTTTTCGTACACGTCAAACTAGGTAATGCGAGATGAATCGAGGTTGTCTGTTCTAGATAAAACGGGTTATTGCTACGTAAGACGAGTTGATTCTTGCACAGTTGAAACGAGTTAATACAACGTGAAACGAGGTAGCGTGTTACCAACTGAAACCATGCATTACGAGATGAAACAACCACTTCCTCTCTACATAAGACGAGATGACTCAAGAAGGATCAAGCTGCCCAGAAACGACAGCTACTGGTTGATACGACATCAATCGAGGTTATACGAAGTCAACGCACGAGGTAAAGCAAGCAAAAAGCGGCCATAACCGACTTGAAACGAGTTGAAAGAACGAGTTAAACCGATTTGAAACCTTGTAAAACCATGCTAGTTCACTCTAACTCGTTTCAACTCGTACAATCCCCAGGGAAGTCTTGAGGTCCAATGTCATTCATTTTTTTTTGGTAGTAAAGACTTATTCTAAATCAATCAATTGATACCTGCTTCATTTTCTTAGTCATTGAACTTATAGGGTGAAATATATTGAACTCTGAATGAAAATATATACATCAAAGTTGTAACTCGAACAAATTTGGTGTTTGAGGTGGTATTTTGGTCTGTCAAAGTAATTGAGGGGTGACAGTCAGTGGATTGGGGTCGTAGTGGCCTAGTGGGTAGGGTGTTGAGCTACCGACCGGAGAGTCCAAGGTTCAATCCCAGGTCAAATTCAAAGCCTTTCTGGACACCCTCACCTAAAATACTCGCAACTCGAATTTCTGCATGTCAGAACAATTCGTAGGAAACCACATGTGGCCCAGGGTAAGGAACTGGCCCCCTTCCCTGAATGTGTGAATTTCACACACCAATGGCTTAATAAGGCTCGTCTTATGTCTTGAGGTATATGCCTGGCGGCTAGGATATTCTTATAACTTTCACCTGTATCTACAAAATACCCTGCAATGCACCGCAAGAGTGAGTGGCAGAAGGTGAATTAACATGGATTGAAATGAACCAAACGTGCATTGCAGTGAAGAATTCAAATCCTACGTTTATAGTTACCCACTTACGGGTTCTTTTGTTAGGAAAACATTCTAAAATAGACCGAATACACTTTCTTTCAGGTTATGACCGAAAGAGTTTCTACTACACGGCTTTGAGTCGAATGCGTCATTATAGTTGGAAGTTTTTTCTGTTTCATCAGTCTCCCAAGTTCTTCTTAGGTAGTATTGCGTATCCTTTACGAGTATCTCCGGAAGCTGCGACCTCCTTGGTGGCAGACCCCTTGACAACACCGTGGGTGATGGCTCTCCAGTTCTTTTTTAACCTGTGGCGTCCACCTTGGCCAATGTATAGGTACTTTCCCGCAGGAGCACGGAATCACGTACATTCCCTCTGGTTGTAAAGACTGACTACGGTACTTAGCCAATGGAAAAACGTCTTTCATTTTGATCAGCGCGCTGAACCCTGTCTCGATCTCCACTTCGATGTACATACATTATTTTGGAAATGCCTTCCGAAATCCAGTGACGCAAGGGATAATCCATGAGTCCTATGTTTGCAGCGATTTCTTGTGTGAACATCATCTTTTCAATATCATTCCTTATGAATGACTCAGTGTTGCCATTTTTTCCGAGGGTCGTTACTATATGTCTCACCTACATTTTTTGTGTTTTCACCAACGTTTCTGGTTTCTATGCTCCAGAGTTTCGTTTACTTCCTGAAGATTTTTATCTCGGGTTATGGTCCGTGTTATTAATCTTATGCCTGACTGTATACTGGAGGTACTCATGGCTCCCCTCTACCAAAATATGCAATTACGGAAGGGACCTCTTTTCTTCCTCCATCATTAGTTAAAAGGAGGGATGCGCGGAGTTCAAATTATGCACGGAAATTATTTAGCTTCTCAAAGACGAACGTGTTGTCGAGGTAGCATAACCAGCAGGATAGCCTTAAGCTGCATGCGGCGAGGGCATCTTCTTAGAAATACTCCATTAAAATAGGCTGCCCTGGACGGGGAGAATTGAGTCTCCATTCTCGACAGTCCTGAGCCTATTTTTGTTTATAAAAATATCCTTTCCAAGGGAAAAGGTTGCTCCGGTGGCAAACATCGACCACTTTTTCAGCCAGTGTCCGGCGGCAAGTTATTTCCTCAAAAATGTCACAGTACTCCTTAATAGGAACCTCGGTGTACGAGGTTCCGACATGACGGAGTTTAAGACTATGGACTACTGCTTGAGATTCAAAATTATGAAAAATTCTTAAAATGAATGACATTTTTTGTAATCTGTCCCCTTGGCGGTCTAAGCGATTGTTTGGGCCAAGCTCTTGTATTTTCCCATAACAGTGCATCCTCAGCCCCCTATAGAACTTTTATCCTAAGAAGATAACAGTCTTGTCCAACATTTTTTGTTTCACTTATTATATCAGGTAAGGGTAGAAGATGGGCAAGAATAAAGACGAGAAGTTAAGCAGGACTGGCAGTTGTTCCCAGTAATTTTCAATATGTACGCGGAGGAAATGGTTAAAGAGGCGCGGGAGGTACTTGATGTAGATGTAAAGGTGGAAGGAGTGGTAGGTACTTCAATCGGTTTAGGCTTTCCAATGACCCGGAATTAGCTAACGGGAAAGTCAAACGATTATAAATGCTGTTAGATACTTAAGAAATCCAGTGCGATAGGTTTGGGATGGAAATAAATCACAAGAAAACGAAAACTTTAAACCATTTGAGGAAAAATAAGGCGAAAATTAAAATCTGGGCAAGAGAACATTATCTAGAACTCGTGGTATAGTTTGGTAACTTCAGTATCGTATTAGATGAAGGTGGCATATCAGTAATGTTAGGAGAGAAATTTCTTAGTCAATGCAGTTGTTTACAGATAGGAGGAAACTTATGATGAGAGCAGATAAGAAGACGAGGAAAGATTGGAAACCTACGATTTGTGGGTGTAGAGGAGAATAGAGAAAGTGCGATGGATAGAAAGGCAGACAAATGAAGATCAGTTTATGGTGGTAGAGGAGGAGATAATATTTCTGCCAGGAATATGGAGAAGGCTGTGCAGGAGAATTGAACATTTAATTATTGTTAGTAGGGGTAATGGAATCTGAAGGTCGTTATCGAAGCTAGAATGCTGGGTAAGCGAAAATGAAAGAGAAAAGGGATTATGAATAGTGCGGAGAAAGGTGGCAATATGAAGAGAGAATTGGCGAACGAGAGGATTCTGTGGATGAACGAAATGAAAGAAGAGTGGGGACCTTACTATCGAAGAATGTAGATAAACTGGTAATCATGAACTGATAGAAGACTATCAATCAATCAGAACCGTTCACGTCCATCATAATTTGCGGGCAGTTTAATTACTATTAAATAAATAAGAGAGTGATGTAAAATGATATTCCTATATCGAATAGCTATATAAAACCAAGACCTACAAATTACATTACAGGACTTTAGAAGGCACTAAGTGTATTGTGGGTGTTAAAAAATCAGTTACATTCATGTATAATATACTGGTGCTTGTTGATCATATGTACTCACCGGCCATGAAAATTGCAGAGATATCTTTTGATTATAGGATGGCATGTGCGAAGGCTGTCCTTTCCACTTCTGGTATCAGCAAATCAGTTATTGGTCTAGTAGCAACTAATGCACTCTCTGAAAATGACAAGAATTACCGTGGATGTAGCGAAAGACGTAGTTTTCACTGTGTCAGTAATGAAATAATAGGAATGACATCGGGTGTAGATTTCATCTAAATTGCAAAATGTGAAAAATGAGCATAGATCCATTTTTACCAATGACACATTGAAGTATTAAAAATTTCAATTTCAAAATAATATTAGGAGAAGGCAGTGTAGGAGAATGATATCCTCTAGTCGCAAGCATCTGGACTTGATAATGATTTCTGAGGCACTGCAAAACTGAAAAATTTCTGGAGGTTTGTTTTCGACTCTCTTTTAGCACTCGCTCGAAAAATGGAGCATATCCAGCGCCCGCGAACCTCGCTACTACCGGAACATTCTGAAATTTTATGTGCACTAATCTACGGTTTTCTGCTCTCAAATTGATTCAATTGTTATGCACCCACAATCCCAATAGTAATGCCCCTGCGAGTACTGGTTGTTCCACTTTTGCAGCAATTTCTGGTTATTCACCGACGTGAGAAAGTCGGCCATTTATTTTCTCGCTTTTCAAACTCGTTCGCTGTACTTGAAAGCGTACGTACACCTTGCCAAGTGATAAGGAGTTATTCCCGTACGATGAGAACATAACATGTTCATTTAGAGAGCCCCCGGCCAATCTCGAGGTTTTATGGCAAGGGGTGAATCATCATCCGACGGTATGTGCACGTGACTTGTTACTTAGTAATCGAAAAGAACATGCAGTAATTGTGCCATCAACTACCTCTGGCTGTAATTAGTGGAATAGACTCTTCGTTAGAGTAAAAAAAAACCCTTTGTAATATTCTACAGAGTTTATAACTGACCGAACCGTTTCAACGCCACTGCGTCATCACCAAGGGTATGAGAATAATCTGAGGGTGGTTTAATATATACTGCACCGAGGTGGTTGAAGGGAGGAAAAAAAGATGGGGGGAAGAGAAAAAGGGGACGGGGGTAAAGGGTTAAGGCTAGGTGAATCAGGAAAGGACTAGCGACTTAGGGTGGACATGATGAGTAGACAATTGATTTCTTGGCAGGAGACGCAAATAATGGGTGACATGGTAAAGATGGAGAGATCTATCAAGGGTCGTGGAATGGAATGGAGGTGGAAGGTGAACATTTAAAATCGGAAATGTCGTTTATAATGACAATATCAGGTTAGCTTTTGTTGTCAAATTTTAAAATTTCTACCGAATTCAGTAGTAAAAAAATTGCCTTTAACATTTACAATTTGGGAATCAAAGACGCTCGGTTACGTTCAGATGCTTTACAAGGTCAGATTTAGGATCATTATTCTTAGTAAAATGTTGATTCTTTTTCTTGCAGAAAATTTCCTCAAGCACTTAAATTTTAATAAGCACAAGAATTCTTTTGGTGTATCAATTAAGAACAAAAGATGGAAATATTGTCCCAAAACCTAATACTGAAACATATAAACATTCAAATGATTACATTATCCTTAAAATGCATCCTTAACTATCGAAAGATTCTATTCTATTACCATGAGGTCATCTTAAAAAATTAAAGCGGCTATTTTTACAAAAAAGTTTTGAACATTTTCTTGAGACTATTATCTGAGTAACAAAAAAAAGTTATACGTTTATAAATATGGATGCATCGATGTTGTACTTGAAATTTTACTGTTGTCGATAAATTATAAATTTCCTCATATATTTAAGATGAATTTGAAAAATATGTATTTCATTAATGATGGAACAATTTTCTGCTGTCAAAAATGTTGTGATTACTTACATATGTCACAAGTTCCTTCCATCTGCTGCTGTACTCAGGATGTAGCAACCGCTAAATGATAATTTTATTCTTTTGGGGTGTCCAATTTCACATTTTATTGTATTCTGTCTCTGCAAGATGTAAATCAAACAAATGTTATTACTATATTAATTAAGAGGCTACTATTTTTGTACAATCGCTTACTTAATTAATTCACATTCACTAGAAACACGGAAAACGTAGCTAGAAACATTTAAATACTAGTCAGTGTTTTGTCAGCCCTATCGGGTCCAATTGATTCCATGTGTACAAAAAATATTATTCTTGACATTTCCATTATTTGAAGGCAATCACTTCACTTGTGCAAGAAATCTATTACTCTGCACGAGGAAATGTAGAGAGAATGATTTTTCTCGGACGTCGAGAACTCTTCAACAGTCCGGATAGTTAATGGCCTCGTGTTTGGGTCTCGTTATCCCCATTTTTTTACTCCCCGATCGGGATGTAATAAATGGCTGATTCTTAAACAGAGCACCGGGGAAACGGACATGTCGTTGCCTAGAGTTTCTCTTGTGAAAGCACCGAGTGAATTTTTCCCTCTCTTCTCTCTCCCTTCGCCTTTATAACTTTTTTTGTCCCTTTTGTCCTTTTCTCGGGGCGAGTTTTCAATTAGGTCCGCCCTTCTAGGTGACCTAATGGCTCACGATGGGATGAATACGTCTCCTCAACCCTTCTGTCCTTCCTTTCCCGTGTCTCTCTCCCTCTCTCTCTCTCTCTCTATCTGCAGCTCTCTTTCCAGCGACAAAGTCAATGGCTCGGAATCAATCCCGAGTTATTTCATGTGAGAGGACCAGTCCATTTATCCAGCATTTCCATCGGCAAACGACCATAATTAATAGAAAGGAAAACGGAAAAGAGGGCAAAAAATGGGAAAGAAAAAACATAAATTCTCGTCGAGAGGGTAGGAATCATGGAAATTATTCACTGGGAACTCGCGGCGACATTTCCAGCATGCTGTTTTCGGAAGAAAAGAAGAGGTATTTTTTTTGAGTGAAGTCGTGGAAAACGGTCGAACTCCTCAAATTCTCTACATCTCCAGGTAGGAGTATTGAGAGACCATCGAAGCTGCGTAAAAAAATACTTCAGTCGGCAATGCTCCCTTCAACTGTAGTGCGGTCCATTGAGATGATGGTCGTCGATATTCGAGAGGCCCTTATACTAAGATCAAGCAAGCGCATACTATCCAGTAACTTTTATTGCAGAGACTCTTTAAGAGTTGTTACGTTTTAAAAGTTGTTTGGTGACAATACGTTTAGAGAGAGAAAGGTCGGGCCAAATATTAAGACTCACTATCGAAACGGAGTGGTGTCTAGCCTTCCGTTACGCTTGGGGAAATCTACACAATTTATGTTTGTGTATTTTTTTCATTCCATGTTGGTGCTGTGAAAAAGCAATAAGGTATTTATAAACCATGTATGTTTCATTATTCCCAAAAAGAGAGCGTTTATTGGCGTCTTTATATAATCGGAGAAGGTTCTTAGAGAAAATAATGGAGAATATATATGTGGGGAAGTTAAGAAACGTTAAAAATTATTGTTACGTTTGTATGCCCCTTTCAAAAATTTTAAATCCTAAAATTAAGTTGGTATGGGACATTTTTTTGCATCTGGACTATTCTGTTGGTTCATATACTCCTGGGATCCCAATAGACATTGGCCTGCCATTAGGTTTCCCAGGGGCTGAACCAATAGTGCTTGACAAACATCCATGGCGAGCACGATGAAATCTATTTCTATGCATCATTTTCATTTCTGTTTCTCAGTGTGAATAAATGATAATACTGGAGGCAAGAGTGAGAGCCGTCTGCACTTATTTTATGATGCTGATTGTGATACATTAACGCCACCTTCTGAGGTAGTAATCTTCGCCATGAATCAAGGCCCTTTTCATACCTGGTGAAAGACGAAAACTTCGAGGGGAACGAGAAAGTATGGAGTTACACTTTTTCTGAAGAATGTTTCTTTTAACTTCGGAGAAGACATGAATGATGTGAGAAAATTTTGTCCCGTGTAAATGCTAATATCAGGATTCGAGTGCTTTTCTTATGGCATCTTTTTTGGAGGTCCTACTTCACCGTGGCGAGCAGAGACACACCATTCAAGCTGTGACTTCATCAAAATACTTATATTGCAGAATAGATATTGTCATTTATGTGTCCGGGAAATAATTACGACTTTTTACCTTTGAAGCGTGACCGTATTAAAAATTATGTGAGCCACTTAAAGTCGTTAGAAGAAAATGCTGTTGGCCAGCTTACCGGTGGAACTACATGATATAACTAAAAAAATAGAAGTTTGTAATAAAGCAAGATAGCACTTTTTCCACAATTTTTATGTCGGTACGACGCGTTTCAACCTTTAGGTCATCATCAGGCACATACAACTGTGAAAGGTCTGTGAGCACTACATATACCACTAAGAGGGGGAAGTGGAGGGTGGGAAAAGGAATAATTAGGATGGGGGAGGGATGAAGTGGTCATTGAAAGGTCGGACGCTTGGGAAATGGAATGGCGAGGAGTGGGGAGTGACACGGAAACGTTTGTTCATTCAACAGGGTACTGCTTCCTCCCTGCACAATTTCCAATCTTTCTAACATGTCCAGTCCTTGGCCTTTCCTCTCCACGTGGAGTATCTCCGGGTCAAATGCACAAGTGTGGCGTTCTTCGAGGAGGTGTTTCGCTACGAGAGAGGTGGAGTTTCCTTTCTCCCAACATTTTTTGTGCTCCGACATGCGGGTGGCGAAGCTTCGGCCCGTCTGGCCAATAGGTAGGTATATATTTTGTCGCAATCACCGCACTTGATTTTTTACACTCCTGATTGGAGGGAGGGAAGTAGTTTGTCTTTAGTTCGGCACAATAACCCTTCTAAAGTGATTGCGTTGTAAAAAGAAGTTCTTAGTTTGTTTTTCGGGATCAATTTAGCAATTTTATACGAAAGGTCACCAATAAACTGTAATTTGCACCACCTTATGGGTTTAGTTGGGGGCACTAAGAGTGTACTCAAATTTTTTAAAGCTACGTTCTGTTGTTTCTTATTCAGAATCCTGTCGATAATATTGTCTTCATAACCTTTGGATGAAGCGATTTGTTCCTTGTGGAATTCTGGGGGTTGAAGAGGTAAGGACACCAGTCGATGGATCAACGACTTAAAGGCTGCCATTTGATGTGACATTGGATGAACTGAGTCACTGGGGATAACCGCGTCATTGTAGCACTCTTTACGAAACACTCAAAACTTATGTTTGCCATTGATTATAGATATTTCCAGATCTAACAAATTCAGCCGTCCACCTTTGTCCTTCTCTAACTTAAAATTGATGCACCGGTGTTGATCATTTAAAAGGTTTAAAAAACAGTCTAACTGGCGATCACTCCCCGACCAGCAACAGCTGACGTCATCAACATACCTGTACCACTACATGACATTTTTTAAAGTTGGTGTCTGGAATTAACAAACTTGGATTCAAAATTGGCCATAAAAATTTCGGTTAGCAACGGGGACAGGGGATGGAATGACAACGGAATGAATTGAATGAATGAAAAAAATAGATCTTTGTAGTTCCAAAAAATGGTTAAGCTTTATTCACGACGGTAACTGGTCATGTAATTTTTGAGTCAGAAAAGTTTTTATTTCTAAGCTAATATTAAAAAATGTGGTATGAAATTATCTTTCTCTTATGCTGACTGAAGGTCAATCTCCATAGAGAAAATACTAAAGAAACCCATTGTCTAAATGAGACAAAGGTCTGGGATTGAAATTTTTGCTTCGAACGCGAATATTTGGTGATTTCTTCCTTCCTTTCACCGAGATGAAAAATATAACGATTTAGTGGTATTGATCTAAGGAACAGTAAATACTGTGTAGCACGAGGTAAAAAGTCGATAACATTTAATGAACTGGCTTGTTTCAGCAAATACATAAACTAGAATATTTATAGCATAAAAATGGGTTCAGAGGGTGCAACCCTTCTACTAGTTTCGAATGTACGGAATAGTAAGGAATCGTATTTTGAACCAACAAATGAAAATTTTCAGAATGTTGAAATTAATAATGCAGATTTTTAAACTTGCGGAAACAACTATGGTTTCAACACGAGGCATTATCAGTGTGAATCAATTAGTTCTTTATAGACCTTATAAAACAAATGAAGAGGGAATAATATTTAAAAATATGTTCACTTCTAACGAGTGAGGGAATACTTAAGTCCAACGGGCGCAATCACGCTCGGTGACAAAATGTATACCATATACGAATTTTTATGTATCTCCGATCCTGACAGTCCACTGATTAGCAGAAATGAATTGAAACGTTAAGAGAAAGGTGTTATACTAAATGTTATGCTAAGATGTTATACCAAATATTTTTTCAGTCGCGCTCCATGGGGGACGCAAGTACAGGTTCGTTTTCGTTGTCGGACCGTTTTACATTCGCAATTGAAATTTTGCTGTTATGAGTAGTCATGTTTCAGTCGCACGCAAGATCTATGATAACGAAACGTAACTCTGAAACACCCGTATTAACAGCTGTCTTCCAGAGGATTTCGGTTACTAGTACTTTCGGTGATGCTTGAGAAATACCTGCGTTGTAACGAAGATTCTAATGGTCCAAATTTTGGCAATTAATAAATTACTCGTTGCCGTTCATATTTTTACGGTAAATAGCTTTGAAGTTCATTTAAAGGTCGCTTTAATCGGTGTCTATGAATCAGATTCTTACTACCTCAGCGGTACAGCTTTGTGGTGGACGGCAGGGTGAAATGTCGATGCACTAAATTATAAAGATTAAATAAAGCACGTTCAGAAAACAGTTCTGTTAGCTTTTTTATTTATCGTATATATGATAAGTCGAGGATTGAAAACTGATGTATTAACTAAATTATCTCTATTGATTTTGGCGTCTACTGGCTTGTCAACCTTTGGACCTGCAATGGTAATTATTTTTATTTTTGTAGTCTTATTTTAATCATTTATAAAGAGGCGTTTCAGCTATTCGCACCATTACCTTTTGTATTCAAAGGTTTAAACAGTTCCCTCATCATCCAGAGTGAATTTTTTCCAACCCACAGTAAAAAATTCTGAAATGTATTAATTGAACTAATTGTTAGTTAAAATCAACGCTATAGAATTAATTTCTACCATCTGCCCCAGGGATCTGGGCTGTGTGGTTTGTGGGGATCTTTTTGTCCTCCGAACTCAATTAAGTGAAAATACAAAGACTGTCCCGTCGCTTCATTTTCACGAGAGAGAAAAGAAGAGTTAGCTCACTCATGCCCCAAGGCCTTTTATCTCGTTTCAGAGATAATGAAGCTCCGATCATCAAATGTAAGCAAGCAAATGAGGACTAATTTTCTTTACAGACACCCCAAAAACCTTCAGAAGCAACATATTCCCATCATTCTACTTATATTTTTCATGTACTCGTTTGTCTATGACTATTATGTTTTTATAGACTGGTAATCCAAGGCCATTTAGTAGTAATGTTTTGTTAGGCGTTTGGAATATTGAAATCTTCCCAGAAATTGTAGGCTCATTGATGAGCTTGATGGGAATTGAAAATGATTTTTATATATTTTACAGACGAAAATGGTATTCACTTGCACAATCATCCACACTAATTCTGAGAGACGAATTTTAGACTTATCAAGAATGAACTACGAAACAAATTTTTTTATGGAAATTTATGTCACCATTAAAAGTTGAAATTGTCCTGTAATTCAACGATATGAATGAACTACGAAACAAACTTTTTTATGCAAATTCATGTCAGCATTACAAGTTGAAATGGTCCAGTAATTCAACGATGGAAATGAGTTTTCCCCGTGCATAAAATTATTAGATCATATTTTCGCACAGAAAAGTAGGTTCGTCCAATGCCATCCAAATCACTACGACCATGTTAGGGGTGGGAGGGGGAAATTAACAGACCCACGAACTTTCAATAATAACTGGATATATAAGGAGTCTTTTTGAGTTTAAGGACCTTCAAATAGTGATCACAATTGAAGAATTGAAAGAAAAATAGGCTCTAAGTGCCATAATAAGGAGTTTTGGGGTTTTGTGTGAAATGGGATCTTCATAAATGTATAAAAGGCTCAAACTGCCACGAATGAAAATGTTGTACTAATTGCAATCCGAAGATGGCATACGGTTACCAGCCACTGCTGTTAACCAGCCATAACAGCCACTGCTGTTAACAACTACCCCGTATACTTAAAACTCATTTTCCTCAAATTCATGATCTTGGCACTTAGAGCCTTTTTTATTTCAGGTCTTCAATTGTTGGTGAGCACGAGATGGGGAAATCCATAAGAGCAATGTTTTACAATGGTCGTGACTCAGTGACGCAATGAAGGCCTCTTTTAGGTTCTTCCTAGACACACGTCCTGATCTAAGTCATTTCTCTTGAACAACAATTGTCCAGCGCGAGATTTCCGTGATTTCCACTTGATCTTAGCACCTTATCCTTCTGCGGGGTCAGGAAGAGCTGGAGAGGTTCTTCATCGCCATACGCATAATTAGGACTGAACATCCCCTGGCGCGATGACAATTGGCAGTGCATACATACTCATTGAATTGATCTCTGAATTGTTTCGGGTTTTCTTCCGCGTCAGTTGGCTAGTAGACAACAGTTTTGCTGGCTCTCCTGCCAGCGTCTTCAGGTGGAAGGAACCGTTGTCTACTAGCCAACTGACGCGGAAGAAAACCCGAAACAATGCAGAGATCAAAAAATCACCGCGGAAACCTTCGTTCTACTCATTGACTTGTTTTATAAGATGAGGGAGACAGATTACCTAATTATAGAGTGAATTTAAACATAATGAAATGGATGGATTGTTTTGCTGCCGAACTGAACCGCTGTGCTTGTGCTGAGTTTCAAGAGGGCTGTGGAGGAAAAGATTTTCCCTTAAACTTTCTGTTCGATGGAAACTATTTGTGAGAAAGATTGAACATAGCGCAGAGGTAAGGAACTCAGGTTGGCGAGGTGGCGGGAGACTCTTACCTTACTCTCTGCCGTCCCTCCGTAGTCGATGCCTTAGGTTTTATGTGCTTAAACCTGTATATCATACTGCCTTCATAAGATCTAAATCCTAGGTCAAACACAACATTCTTACCCTGGCCGGGGTTCGCACCCACGACCTTTGGGTTGCCAGACCATCGCTTTACCGACTTGCCTACCACGGCCGACCCCTTCTCTTTCATTGGCTTCACAGCCTTCCGATTCCTATCCTCACAAATGTTCTCAATGGTGTTTAAGTGACCTGAGCTGTCAACTACCATGCTGATGATGAACACTCGGATCACGAAGGAAGATAAATGGTTGTGTGGAAGAAGTAGGTCAACGAATGCCACGGATGAGTGACATTTGTTGATTTACTGGAAATGTCTTACAAGGTAAGAGAGCAGTCTTTTCATTTGGCGTAATGGAACGAAAATTAAGGGGTCCATAATAATGAGAGAGACATACAAAGTGAGTTAGAAGTAGCTGATAATGGAATAGATTTGTGGAGTGGAGTATTTTCTCAGAGGCAAGGAAGCAGTCAATACGGTGCCTAACTGGAAAATATATGCTTTTCCTTTCAGGGAGAGCAGGAGAAGGTTTGCATTTATCTTTAGAAGCTGCTTCGGCTCAGCTGCTTTGCAAATTCTCAATTACTACTTGAATCTTAAACGGTAGGAACCTAATCGTATCAAGTGACTCCAAAGAACTCGAAATGTTCGATTACCTCACATCTTTGATGTGTCGTTTTCCGTTCTCTTGAATTGACCAATCGAACTCTCGAGGGATCAAAGATGAATTTTTAATGGGGCATGATGGGATAGGTAATATGAATGCTGTTCTCAAGAGAAAAATACTGAAGGAAACGAATCGTCCGCAAGTATCGTAAAAGAGCGGAATTGGCTCATAAAACCGATCACGATTGATAGAACACTAATGGTGATGTTCATTATGAAAAGAATAAAGGCATTCTAATTTGAACATATTTTCATTTTTTAAATATTAATCATTTAATTCTGGGGAGCCTATTAGCCTTAGAGTGCGCGTCCCCAGGTAGCGGTTAGGGGAAAGCCCTCACACTGTATCCTGCTGGACCGGCGGATAGGTGGAAAATGAAATATCACCCGCGGACCTTAGAGGCGAGGGAGGTGACAATCCTTAGCTGAGATGAAAATGGTCTTCATATAGGAGTAAACCTAGATGAAGAAATACCCATGTTCCTGGAAGAGGGTTGAGGCGATAGGCCTGCTACCCATCACTCGAAAAATACTCCAAAAAGCTAAAAAAACCTCAATGAAAGCCTCGAAATATAGATGGGAACCGAATACTGGAATGAGAAGTAGGCGTAGAGAAAATAATGCGAGAGACGACCAAAAGCTGTGTAAAACTCGGTAGTAAAAATAATTCTTTGGCGCATAGGTGAATCTTCTTCTTCCACCGATGATGGAATTCTTGCAGTCGAAAAAAAATATCATTCGACTGCTTGTTATGTTTCCGTGTATAATTTTAAAACTGCATCACATTCATATTAATCCAACGTGACTTATTCCTCAAGTGGAGGACTCGAAGATCAATCGAATCACAGAAAAGGGAGATCCTTTTCCTTTCCCGACCTCAGTTAGCCAAGCATCAAATTGGATGCAAAGGATGAAAGCCATTAGAATTAACTGGCAAGATCGACCCAAATCGACGAAATGAAAAAATATAAAAATATATATCCATGGCTAATGATATGCCTTTAGGGGAATCAGTACAGCGTAAAACGATAATATATGTCCGCAAAATTTACCTCACTGATTATGTGGCACATAATAAGAGTATTTAAGTGTGTTCTTTATTGCCAGTACCAACCATATATGCTTAAAATTGAGTGTTTAGAGAGGGGAAAGAAGGTTATGCATATCATAGGATAGATATTGTTGGAACAGATTCCTGTCTCAAGAACGAATCCGAAAGAGCAGATGGTTGAAGAAATGGAAGGATATAGGAAATGAGAAAATGGTTCTGGAACTGAACTGATTAACTGGTGAGCTGGGAATATTGAAAGCCGTCAAAAAGTGTATGATCGTTAAGGTAGTGAGAGTGAGGATAAGGATGGGAATGACGAATGTGATAAGGGATGGAATAAGGAAAAAGGATTAGCTTTGGAATGCAATAGATAGTGCTCGGAAAAGTGTTTGAAGGTATATAGTGACAGAGTATGTGGACGAAAAAGCTAACTTTGAATGGCACAGTACCAGTGATAATAATATCGAATAGAAGAGTTATTCTGCACAAAGTGTGACACAAAATCAAAATCTAGGTCTACAACATAACCTTTGTCCGGTAAGAGCTAACAATGTTATATTGCACAACGGTACGCTTTATTAATGTGGTATACATTAGATTACTTTAATTTCACCATTTATAAGGAGGACAAGGTATTTTTTCCTTGCGCTTATAAAACCATGAAAAATTCGCACTAGCGAGTAGTAGGAATATGCAGAATCAAAGGGAATAAAATCACCCTTGAAAAAAGCAGCAGTGGTTCACGAAGGAAATTCTGAGTATACCTATTCAGTCCCGCGGGGACAGTTTCTCAAATCAAGATGTTGATTTACGAGCTTATGATTCGTTAGGAGAGGGTGATCATTATCTTGAAAGCTATATTATTTAACTCCTTATCTCATCTCCACAATATAGGAATGCCTAAGTTTTTACAAAAATATTGATAGAAGAATCATAAATTTCCTCATCGCTTTAGAGGGAATGTTGAAAGCAATGTAATGTAAACCATGTAATGGCTAGTAGCCTAGTTGCATGTCAAACGTGCAGCAGTTTGGTGATCTTCACACCTGCCACACACCCTCGCGATGGATTGCAGGGTATTGCGTAGATGTAGATGTAAAACTTGTTGCTTTGTCAAAGGCGTAACATAGCAAACTCTATATCTACACATTTGTCGCTAAATTGATGGGTTTTGAAAATTATCCTCATTATAATCTACGGAGTACCTTGCAAGTCTCCTCGAGGGTGTATCGCAGAAGTTTAATAATCACCATGTATCTACCACGTACGTACAACTGAAAGTTAATATACTACCTCATTAGATAACAGGTAGTTTCGTATACACCACGCAGGTTCAACTAAATAATTAGTCTGCTTGGAAATATAACAATAATTAGTATTTGCTCAGGAATTTTTAGAAATACATCAATTTTCAGTTCCAGGTCCAATAAGAAAACGAACTTGATAAAATATTGCCCAAAAGACCACTAAATTCTCTGTGCATGAGAATTATTCAATAAAAAATTGCCCATCTGTATAATAAAATACTGCCGCAGTGAACACATGATGTTTATCCAACTCATAGAAGGCGAATAACCTCCGAAGGTGAACAAATTATTTGCCAATATACCGAGAAAACTTTCACCATGTCACCTTCACCAAGGTTAAGGCCATAAAGATACCTCTTTTTCTGTGTCCAACAGTCTCGCAAAAGCTTGGAAAGGAATTGGGTCGAGCAAATCTCGGAACAATGAGTTGAGATTTAGGGAGGGACTTCACGGTTCACCAAGAGCCCTTAAGTCAACAGCATCATGTCATTCGCATCCTGGTTAATCCCCAAGGTCAGGCCAACCTAGCTAACAAGAGCCCCCCCCGAATTTCGCTTGCAGGAATGCCGTGGATTTCCTCGAAAATCCTGGTCGAACACACTCTGGATGCGTTCAAACGCCACTCAGTGTCATGGGATAGAGCAGTCTCACGCACGATTACATCACGCCTCGCGATTTACCCACCACTTCATTTGATAAATTTCGAGAGATTTTCTCTGATTAACATTATTTCTGGCAACATTTTTCAATGCTCCCTCGTGACGTGTGGCACCTACGATGAACTTTTTCGACAACTGCCTGCTGCGTACAAGAGGCTTTGAAATCCAAGACTAGAGGACTCAATGGTTTGACTACGCACCATACCAAGCATTGCTGCACGACGATGAAAGCCAATGCGTTGTGATAGCTGTCGAAGTTTTATGGGTAATATAACGCCATGTTGAATTCACTCATGAGTTTATGTGAAAGAATAGGCTTCATTTCGCGTAGAGACTATCTAAAGCTTTTAGAAAGATCCGCGAATCGTAGAAAATATTTAATTTGTGGATAATATATGCGGAATGAAAATTTTTGAGTTGAGAAAAGTAGAGCACAATTGAGTCATAGCCTAAGTCTTCAAAATTTGCTGGCTTCGACAAATTGAAGTATTTGTAATATTAGTACAGGGTTTAGAAGCATGGATGGCATGATCTTTTGCGCCTCGATAAACTGAAAATTTTCATTTTTCCCGTCGCATTTACCTCTCATAATATCAGAGAACACACCTCTCCATTCACACTAAATCTTCATTGACTATCGAGCAAATCTTAAAACAATGGGTTGAGATGCAGTGAGTGGAAACCGTGGCGATCGAAAGAATCGGTCAAGGTTAACGGTTTAACTTCCATGTAATTAATTCTAATATTCTCCTTCTACCCGTTGGTAGTATTAGGGCTTCATAACGCTTAGAACTTTTTTTTTTTAGACTTTCGGTACCCATTTATAAAATGAGCTCAGAGTAACAGAAAGCAGTAATTTTATTTGATCGTCCGCAGAAAACGACGTAAATCTAAACTAGGAGAAACTTTTTGCAAGGAACAGCAGTGAGAGCACTAAATTTGTCTTATTTAGGTGCGCATAACATAGACTACCTATTATACATTTTCTTTTTTTTTTTTTACTTTCAGCTTTCAGCCATTATGTATGCTTTCTCCTGCCATACAACTGGTAGTTAAAACGAGGAGGTGCATACTCATAGAAGGAAATGAATGTAACAGTAATCAAATTCCACTTTTGGACGAACTGATGCAAAGTAACACCACTCTTTAACTTTTGCGTTGCACTTTCCCACAACTCGATGAATTCATATTTCTTTGAAGCGACACGCAAATTGTGTTTATATGTGGTCCTCAAGTGAGTTTGGTGGTTATTATGACTCCGATACATTTAACTTCTCATGAATACTTGATTCAATCTCACCTACTTCGTATTTAGTGCCATATTTTTACCACTTTTATCCTAGAAACTTCATTCCAGTATACTTTTTAATTTAGTTCTAGTCCTCATTTTTACTCCTACCATTCAACCCAATATCGTTTAACTCTACGGTTATAGGTTTTCGATTGTAGTTGTATTTAGAGGTGGTACAGTGCTTATGTATTATAGTTATACATTTGTGGATGCTATATCTAAAAAAAAGAAAATTTGTGGTCTTTCATCGACGTAGTGAAAAATTTCAAAATATTAGAAGGAACAAAATAGAGATTCCTACGGATAAAATACACATATTTAGTGCGGGATCTGCAAGTGAAGTTTTACCCTGAAAAAATACCGTTCAATAAATACGAGGTGATAAAAATGACCGTTGGCAGTCTCATTGGAAACGTTTGCCACGGTTTGACTGCTTAATGTGAGCGAATGGAAATCCTTCTCTCTCACTGAAGCTAGGGTAGCTGTGGTTCCGACTGAATTCGGTATGGGCATTAATAAAACGTTAAATCACCACATTTAATCCAAAAGAGGACGGCCATCGTCTTAAAATTAAACGTAAAATTAAAGATAAATTGTACACAAGTTAGCTTTATATGCGTTCACTCGACAAAAATGAATTTTATGCTCTTCTGTTAGAATTGAGAGGTAATTTAAAATTACCATATGTCTCTTCCGAACCCAAAAATACAATCTAACAATAAATAGGATGAAGCATGTTGAAACATGTATTTTTGGTAAAATTTTGCCAAGTGAAATTATTGAAGCAATAGGCTGACATGTAAACAATTATGGAGTAGCACAGAGGATGCGAGGTGGAGCGACTCTAGTAAAGAAATATAAAACTAGATTTTAAGGACATAATGGTCTTCTTTTTTCTGCTCAAACGTTTATCAAGTTCCAGTGTTAAAATGAATGGGTAAACTCATTTTTCTCTATATTTCTTCACAAAAATGTGCATTTATTGAGTTCCATTCAAAGACTTCCAATTACCTACAATGGACGTCATAGAAATTTTAAATTATACCGGAATTAATATTACGGAGAAGGGCGAAATTAAATGAAAAAGTGACCTTGAGGAATAAAGTTTATTCCAGATAAGCTGCGTGTATTTCGGCGAAATAATCATCTAAGCAGGGTGGTCTTTGTCATCTCTGTGGAAATAGGTTTCCCCCTCATCTGTTCCTCTAGTTCATGCGGAATATGAATGAGATACAGAAAGCTTCGGATGAATGATCTCGGATGAATTCTTATTTTTAAATACATCAATATTTACCTCTTTGGCTCGTTAGATATGCGCATTTGAGAAAACTTGGCGATGATAGGCAATACCAGTCTCAACCACCGACTTAAGCGGGTGAAATTCATGTGCTAAGACATGCTAATTATCTTCCATGTCATGGGTTCATGTTGCATATTCAAGAGTCCTCTTTCCATACCCATGAGCAAACTTTAATCTAGAATGTGGGAAGTTCACGGAAAGAAATTAGTTCCATTTCTTTTTGTTGGGATACGCAAGTGTATTTTGTTAGCCTTTTCGTTATTGTCCAAAGTAAGCGTTCATGTTTACATTGTCTCATACACATGATTGATGAAATAAAGAATGGTGCATATAGAAATAAACCATGGTTTGTATATACCTACAGTGATAAAAGAATTGTTGCGTGATGGAACAATTGTAATAGAGATTAAGCTAGTGGAAAACTTTAATGGAAATAAAAAAACTCTGAACTCAGGTGCAAATCAAAGAAACAACGTATACGCTTAACTCCCATCTTGAAAAAAAGTGAATTTCGCTCTTATTTCCCTGAATACCTGTATGAGGCCAATGCAAAAGATGTGAAAACGCGAACAATATCGAGCGCAGCCGCGTAAAGTATTTTTGTTTTTTAATCAACTGGACTCAATTAATTTTGTGTTCTTGTTCAATTTCGAATGCGGTGAATCATTTCCAATTCCGAATTCGCGTCTCCCATGTGTCACGAAATCAGCCGCGTGCTACTTTTACCCTTGCGTCAAATTTATCTTCCTTTTATTTTTTTCCTTAATTGAAATATTTTCATCAAAAATCATATAAAACGTTCGCGTAATCAATTTTTTTGAGCTATGTTCCGCCCCTTGCATTAAAAAATGTAGTGCATGTATTATAGTCCCCAAGACGGCTGTTATAAATGATGAAAAAATATTAATTTTCTTTGATTTGTTTTAACTTATTGAGTACGCACATTGTGTACGTGTCACAATTAAAAAAAGTACTATCAAGAAGTCCTAACTTCCCCTCTCACTAATGTTGGGGAAGTCCAGGAAGGAATGACGATATACAATGAGAAACTCTTGTTCACCATGAAGGAAGTAGACCACCATGGTGCAACCCATCCTTGTGCGAAGAGTCCACATCTATTTATCTGTGAAAGAGCCATTATAGTATTGTATGTCTAGCAAGCAGCAATCAAGGCACCAAATGTGTCAAGGGTTTACTTTCCGTTGTTAAGTTTTATCCCTCCAGCCATGACGCTTTCACCAGATAAAGGTCGACTGCAAAGAAAGGAGTTTGACATCTAGTGGATATCTCCCGGTGTCCTTAGTCCTTCGATTCTCGCAATCTGAAAGTCGGGGACAATCGCCCGTTGAGAACGCCTTGCATGTTGTTCACGAATCATACAGCAGTAATCAGACTCCTAGCTGCGAAATCTCGACTCGAAAAAAAGTCATTGTATATAATTAGCTCCTCAAATTAATTTAACGGAAATATTTCTCTTCGACTGTTATATTTGTTCTTCCGTGTGGGAAGCAGAATCGCAATTTTGTACACGAAATTGTTAGATGGAAACGAAAAAAGAATTTTAGTGAAAAAATTAATCTTCTAATCACAACCATTCACTCATAAATCATAAATTAAAAAAAGCAAAAGCTGACGCTCACCGAAAAAGCTGCTTTGATAACGTTGACGTCATTTTCCTCCGGTCCTTGACTGCTCTTATGGGAAGGTCAGGGAGTGGAGGGGGATTCTCGGAAGGTCTGCTTGCACAATTCCTGTCGCAATCGCTCCCATTGGGAGAGCCAACTGTGTCCCCCCCTTTGCGATAAGGCGAAATAGCTTCGTGGGCTCAGTTGTGATTGGACGAAGTCGATATACGTCAGAGGTTGCACCACACCCACTTTTCCGAAAGGTTTAAAAACATCAGTTTTTCGCCGCGTATAACTCGAGAAATAATTGACGGATCAAAAAACGGACAAATACGGGTCTTTTTATTTAAAAAAAACTCTATCAGATTCAGCAATAAAAAATATGGTAAAGGACCCCATGAGGACTAAAGCTCTAAAAGTAAAAATCGAAAATAAAAGTGAAATTAGATAAATCAGGAATTTAAGTCCTTATTTGCTTTTGTCTGAAGTATTTACCTAAAAATTTCATGCTTCACGAGTAAACAGTGCAAAATGTGTATTTGCAATATGAATATACATAAAATATTTATTATTTTTTAAGGTTGATTTTCAAATTGAATGGAAGAAGATGTAAGTAATGGTGGTACATTTGTTAGGATACTTGAAAAATGAAGCGAGGGAAGCCTACAGATGATCGTTTACTTGCATGGAGATAAATTAATTTTCGTTCTATCACAACCAACTTCACTTGTTTGCCTGATAGCAAACGTCAAGAGATTAGACATATTCTTCAAGGAAGAAGAAAGGGAAATTTGCAATGCAAAATAGTTTCCAATTAAATGTTTTTTCATCAAGTCTTCCTAACTTTCAGTTGGAAGATTCGCGATATTTTTGGTAGCCATCGGTCACTTCCTTCAAGTCTAGCCTCCCCTTGTCTCAACCCGAAGAGTGAACTTTAACGCCTTGCGTGATCCTATCTCCGAAATGAGTTCATTATGAATGATGGGATAAACTTTGTAATTCCTAAATTATTTATTTCACACCACTACTACCATGGTTTGACGGTTAACGTCATCATCAGGTACAAATGTTGTCACTTATATACAGTTGAGGTTGGTAGGGGGGGAAGGGTTATCTGCTCGCATAGGTGTGGGGGGGAAATGGAAAAGAAGGAATTGTAAACGTCATCCTTTCATTCATAATGAATACAAGCAAACTCCATAAAGTAATGCTTGAAACCGATAACCTTTGAAATGAGTTTTAGATTTAGTTTATGTTACGAATACCCATCTTTTTACCCCTGATGCATATTCACAACATTTTGAAATAGGATACATCTTCATAATAGTGCCTTCACGCAAGAGTTTGTAGTAGGTGGTGACCCAATATTAGGGATGTAAATCAAAGAATAAAGAATGAAGAATGAATATCAAGAAATCAAAAGGTAGTAGGCGAAAAAAGACTGCAATTCCACCATTTTAAAAAAGAATTTATTAACGACTAGTTTCGCTACACTCTAGCATTCTCAGGTATAAATTGATAGTATATATATCTGAGGAATGTACAGTGTAGTGAAGATAGTTGTTAATAAATTCTTTTTTTAAGAGTGGAATTGCAAAACATTTTTTCATCTACCAGCAATGGAGTTCCACAAAGTATCGGCCGCTTCCATCAACTTCATCAAGAAATCAAAACTTTTGACATTTACTATATTACGGGTTTTATTATTAATCTGTAGTTCTAAAGCAAAATCGCCTTCACCAAGAAAGTAAAAGGCTTGAACATGCAACATAGCTTTCAACGAAAAGCCATAACCCTCCGGCTCGGGCTAAGATACGAATAACTTTTCAAGTACGCAGCCAGTTCGAATGAAACTGAAGTCGAACACACCTAACTAAACACCACATTTGAGGCCAGTTTCATGTTCCTAGTGTCTGCAGTTAAACATTACCTTCAGTTCCTTTCTGACCCCACATTCTTCGTTATGCACGGGTATAAACATTCCTTACACTTGATCCCTCATTATTCTACAAATCCATGGATTAACAGATACCAAGCGAAGGTTTACTACACATATGCTTCACAACTGGAAACTCGGCTTCACTCTGGAATATAAATTTTGAACGTTCCTTAACCGTCGTTCAAAACGATGAATCATGGTTACGGGACGTTTAAAAATTCCCGAGAAGGAATAATGGCACGTTGTATTTCATTGACATTTATTTGATTTCATTTCTTCAATGATGTTTCTTCACAAAGGTTTCGCATGCATAAATACTTTTTTTGTGAAATAATTTTACTAATCGAATTTCTATGCTGAAATTGACGGCAAATATGGAAGCGCTTTTGAAGTCACTTTGTGAAGTTATTTCGTGATAAATAGCAAAAGCAAACTTCCCTTCCGGCATGCGAGAAGGGTATTTATTTTTCTCTCCACGATAACAATGTATTTTGCGAGGAAAATAACCTGTTACAAACATATTGCATTTGCTAGTTATAGTTTCCTCATGCGGAGTGGCTCAAATGCTCTGGTGTAACATTTACTAAAGACTTATCGTGGTGAATAGAGAGATTCACGGTTGATCCCATAGAAGACTAGGATTTATTGAAGGAAGGAAATGTGACCAAAAGGCCAAAGAGCTGTGTTACTTTTCATATGTTAAGCCAAACCTAGAACGTGCTTCGAGTATTTGGGGTCCAAAGAAAGTAGGTTTAATCTCGTTATTAAACAGTGTGCAGCGAAAAGCAACCAGGTTTGTTAAGGATACGTCACGGAAACATACTTGGTTGTATTCCTCACCATTTATTACACTCGCACACAGCTGATTTCGACCATTTCAGGTCACCGTAAAGAGTTTTTAAATAATACTTGGTGTTCTAATAAGAATTACTAAATTTGTACTCTTGAAGATCTACATCTACATCTACGTGATACCCTGAAAGCCACCACGAGGGTGTGTGGCAGGGGGTGAAGATCACCAAGCATGCACTATTGACATGCAAACAAGCAACTATAGGGTCTCATGCAACTAGATTGTTAATATCTCTAGTATTTAAGGGATTAATACATGCATCATGCACTACAGACTACTCTAAAATATTTCCCCTACCTATCCCTTTGCTATGATGCCTATTCTGTTCTCTTATATTACGGGGGAAAAATGCCATTTTAAATCTATCAGTACGAGAATCTATCTCTCCAATCTTATTTATCTGGTCGAATCTAGAACAATACGCTGGTGTTTTAGATGTGGAAGATGACCTGAAAAGGTTGAAATCAGTTGTGTGGCCAGTGCAATAAAGGTGTGGAATACTTAATATGCTAAGTATATTTTGGTGACATTATGTTCCAACTCTATAAAGTAAACTCGCTGACCTTTGAATTTATATACAGAAGGCTTTACTCTAGGTTTAGCAATATCGAAATTATAATAAGAATTAGGTTGAGAATCACTATCATATTGTAGTTATCCTGCAGAAATTTATGAAATATAGGTTACCTGAAGATGTTACAAATATATTAAGACACCAGCACGCTATGGTAGGTTAGATCATGAGAATAAAATTAGAGGTATAGATAGTAAGAGGTAGAGGTTCAAAAATTCATTTTTCCGCGAGCAATTAGGGGAATTAATATATTTACAGCAAGGGTACAGGAGGAAAATAGAACAGGAATCGTAGTTGCCGACGTGGAAGAGGAGTTTATAGTGATTGTGGTACTTGGTGTATCAAAATTATTAAAAGAATTAGGTTGGAAATCTCTATTAAAATGATCACTGGTAATAATAGTATTTGAATTTTAGGGTGCTTGTACGACTAGGCCATTTTATACACTTGGGAATCACTGTCAGGTAGTTTTAAGAATAAGTTTAATTTTGTACATTCATATATGGTGGGCACGTAATCTAAAAATGTTAAAACAATTTTTAAAACTCTTTCGTACTATGGTTTGGTAGATCATGAAGATAAAATTAGAGAGATATTAAATAATGGATGTTTAAAATGACATTTTTTTCTGCATACAATAAGGAACAATAATAGATTAAATCGAAGTTACGGGAGCGAATAAAAGATTATGTAAATACATTATTCATTGTTCCCTTTTCCTTTTTCGCATTTCCGTATGACACTAAATGTACACCATTACGTTTTTTTACATTATTGTCGAGTACCTCAAAGATTTGCACACTATACGATCGGTGCCTATCCCAAAGGATGACGGTTTTTCATCTGTGTTTTCAAGTCTATACATGCTCTTATATATAGGAACTTCAGACGGGTAGGAAAGATCGAAAATGGGGGGGAAGGTAAGATAAGGGTGGAGAGAAACTCGGCGTCGGCATAAGCAGCTGTACTGCATGCGAAGCTACTTTATTTCTTGGGTGAATACAATTTGTTTAAGAATTTTAGATTGACCATTGAACTCGCAACGTAGTTACTAACAAATGGTTTTTTCCTTGACGTGTTTGGTGCCGGTTGCGAAGGCATGTTATTGGCAAAACAATGTCCCAATTTTTAGACACACGTTTTCGACTCTACGTGGCATCTTAACTCCAATGAATAGCTTATGCGGTCTTAGCGGAAGATAAACCCCTCCTGTCCAGGAACACAAGTAACAGAGAAAAAATGATATGCTACGTTCTATGCGTAATTTGATGTCTATTCCACAATGAAATGCGCCTCAAATATGTAGGAGAAGTGTGGGAAGAGTGGAAAAAAGGTCGTAAGAACCCCTTCACCGGCATTAACACATCTTATTAAAAGTCGCTGGCAGGGGGACAGTATCTTTGCGATCCATTTGAAGGAGGAAGTGCTGAACTTGCATTTCCTCACCTCACTTCATAGAAATGTGAATCAGGAGTGGGATAATGGAAGCGTACTTCGCGTCTTGTCGTTTTAGTTCCCAATAGCGCTAACACATGTAGGAGAACACTGATTAAGGCATTCGCTGTAACAACTATTGGGAAAATAACCAAAATAAAGCCTTTTTTTTGGGTACAATGTGATAGAGGGAAAGGTTGAAAATGAAACCCTGAGTGTGTGAACGAGTGCGATCTACGAGGATTTACGAGAGGTATCACGTACACGAGTAGAATAATTTGTGAGTATTCCTTGAATATTGAATATTTTACCTCTTTTTAGTTTCTCTTGATGGTTACTTGTAATCCTGTTTTGTATTTGTTTACATGTTTATTATTTTGTTTGGGGTTATTTCGTTGATTCATTTTAAATTTAGCTCTATATCACATTGTGCCTTATTAAAGATTGCGTTCACATTTCTATTACTTGTGATACATAGGTCATAAATTGTTAGGAATTTCTTAAAATGTATTGGCATGTAATTCTCACTAAATATGCATGGCGTGATTAAAATGAGTACACCTTCACCTACGTATTCGATTTATATATTTCTTATTACGTTGTCTTATTGTTTGGTGGAAGAATGGCATTTTAAATCTATCAGTACGAAAGTTTACCACTGTACTATCTTTCTTATGGCCAAATATAGTGCAATATGCGGATACTCTAAATACATTTAAACCGTCAATTGATAAAGTGACAAGCCTCAAATTGACGTAAATGATTTTATAACATTTAATTCTCATTAGACCTTTTTTTATAGCAATTTTGTATTATTAACACAATTACGGAGTCTAAACGACCTTTCACAATTCTTGCTCATACCTTTGCACAAGTTCTGATTCCTTGATCAAACCTGCCTCGAACGGATCCCATACATTACCAGTATATTGAAAATAAAACCTGACAAGGCGCAAGTAGCATCTTTGAATGAGATAATAACTTCATTTCGCCTTGTAACTTTATTTATCGAATGAATAAACTTCTCTAGAGGTGTACTGCATACACAACCGTTCTAAAGATCCATTTTACCCCTTGAAAATAGCCACTAGAAGCAGGAGACAAAAGTGCTATAGTTGTAATCACATTTATGCTCTCCTAAGTGCAGTTAAAAATGTGTGACAACATAAGTGCACGCGTTATTAAGATCCGTGATTTGAACTCAAGACTTTGAAATGGAAAGTCATTAATATAATGGGAAAAATAAATTTGGTATTTCTACAAATACATATTTGTTGAATCCGTTTTTGATTTGAGAAGTATACTGTATAATGCGAAATTTTTCTTCCTGGCCAAAACACATCACACCTCTGGCGCAATAGACTTCATTAGCTAATCAAATGCTTGCAGTTGTTACGGCATCTATTGCCATTTATTCTATCAAAATAATGCACAACAAAGACCATTTGATCTTGTAACAAACAGTTCAACTGTCACTATGCTAACAAAATATCTCTGCTACGGTAGCTTAGGGAGGCTAATCTTAAAAAAAAAAAGATTTTTTCTCCGTGTAGACAACCCGCCCCTATCTCCAACTTCTCCTGAGGTGTGGCAACAAAACTGTTTTGTGGAGTTAGAATAGTTTCCCCCCGTCAAGCACTCACCACATTTCGAAAGCCGGAACTCCACGCCGCACCAACTCAATACGCTCCTTCGCGGAATCCACGGGCTGTAGAGGAGAAGTCACAAGTTCGAAGGCGGACCAGGAACCCGTCAATCACGGCGAACATTGACTATGCGGTCGTCATATCAGTAATTTCGAGCGCGGTGCGCGCACGGCCCTCATGCGGTTTGGCGCATGAACTCACCCGAGCGGAGGAGGTTGTACCCGCGCTTGTCGAGTGGAGCAAACCTCTAAAACAAACGTACACCGTTTCGCCGAACCCCATTTGATAAACGGAGGAAAGTATTCCACATGTTGACCGCGCGCGAGAAAATAGACGAGTGATTGAGGACAAGAGGAAACAGAGAAACAGTGGTGAAGAGGAGGGTTGATGGATCCGAGCGAAAAAAATATATTTTGTCTTAAGGCGAGTGAAATGGAACCTCTAAATTACACACTTTCCAACTCTCGACTAGAATTCTAATGAGCACAATGGTTGGAGAAGACGATACCTGCGCAGCAGTTACTTATTTTTGGAATACGAAGAAAAGCTAGGGTTTGCGCCATTTAGAATAGGTGGGTGTATGGATTGAGGTAGGATTTTTCAGAGAAACTGAAGAGAAACCCATCGTCGGTATTAGAACCGAAGTAATCGAAGGGTTCAAAGGGGTTCAGGGTTTAATATCCCATCCGATGGACCGAGTCATCATCATCACCAGTCGACAATCCTTAGATTGGTTTGACGTAGTTCTCCACTCCATTCTCCTATCAGCTAATCTCTTCACATTAATTCTCTTTCAAATCCTCCATCCCTCATTGTTCTATAAATCTCGTACGTAGTCTTCCTTTGCCATTAATCCCACACAAACGGAGTACTGAACTTCAAAGAATCACAGCTGAGCGCGCTAGAAGGGAGCTTCATACCAATCTAAAATCACTGCCCCTTCCAGGATTCGGACCCTGACCTTCAGGATTGCTGGTCCAACCATATTCTCACAGATCCACTTCTTCAGGAAACTGGCTCGAATCGATTAGTCGAGACGCAGAAATAAGAACTGGAAAGTAATTCCATAGATTTCCATCGAGCCGAAATATAAAATGACACCGTTATGACTTTGTGCATTGTGCATATGCCCTTTGAAGTCCCGGAGGGATCCCTGTTAATCTCTGGAAATATCGGGAAATTACCTCCGCAAAATTAGTATCTTTTATTGGTGATTCTGGCTAGGTTGCGAGTCAAGGGCTGTCAACTCAGTAATTTTATTGCTTACTCGTTGATCTCAATGGTAAACCTAAATATAATACACACTAAATCAGAGGTTCCCAGCCAATGTGCCGCGGCATTTCACAGAGTCGGGAAAACCGCTAGGGGTGCCGCGAGATTATAGCATACAAAGGAAAAATTTAAGCCGGATCAACTTCGAAATTGATTACTCTCACGCCCGGAAAGTGATCAAAGCACTTCTTCTAACCTAAGGACTAATTACTGTTGTAAACCTTCAAGCGAACACCTAAGGGTGAACACCACGAGTTGGAATTACGCGCGGCCAACAATATGTATTACATATTGAACATTAGGGGTTACGTTACACTCTTGGCATTGGCATTACACTCTTACAAATAATAAGCTAGGCACACGATCATAATAATGAACAAGAATTCGGAAGAGGAGAGCGTCGGTAGTTACGAGGACGCGGAGAAAGAGTTAAGGAGGTTCCACCGTGATCCGCAATTCAAAATCCCGTAAGAGAGCTATGTTATTTAATCAATTAATACCTATCCAGAAAAAAACCTATATTGAAAATCATCTATAGGGTGATAGCACATACACAATAATTGTATGGATATACTATTATAACGACAGGCGCCTAGGGAACCACGGCTTAATGTCCCATCCGACGGACGGAATACTGAACCTGAAAAGCCCTCCACTAGGTTCTTAAATAGGGACCCTTATGCCACTGAAAAATTCGCCACCACTGAGAATCGAACCCGGACCTCGAGATGGGAAGCCAGTACCCCAGCCACCACACCAACCCTATCTCCAAACCCAATCGGATGGATAAAAAGATCTTAGGAGGGTGCCCCATGATTGTTACCTCTGAAAGGTGTGGCCAACGTAAAAGGATGGGAATCACTGCACTAAATGAGTGCACTTCCGGATACATCGACTATATTTGGTTTAGTTACTCATAATCCTTATTATTAAAATACTTTAATACTCATTGTAATCTCCTTTCGATATCGTTTTTACAGATGTGACTGTATCCCTTTAGTTGGGTCCAAATCACAGAAAGTAAAATTCGTCGCGTATTTTGATGGTAGGTATGCATAAGCTCACGACTATGCTGCTTCATGTAACTGCGCTATGGAGAACAACGAATTTTTTAAGGCATTTATATACTCGCATCGGACACACGATTAGAGTTATTTTCCTTAGGAAATGAATCTCATTGATTTATATTGCCGTTGCTAAAAGAATTTTCGTCGGGGTTTCAAGAAATTTGAAAGGTCTCATGTCTGTTCCATATCACTCGCCGACACATTTTCCCCAGGGTCCGTCCCTCCCCTCCTCTCTTCTTTCTCCTCCGGTCCCTGGCTTCCCACTCCTTTTCCTTTCGCGCTGACAACACACGAAGTATTTTTCTTCATGAAGCGTATGGTATCCGAGGTCTTGGCGCCACGGAGACTCACGTATTTGCGAATCTGCGCGGCAGCGTCTCTTTCTTTATAATTTTGCAGTTTGCTCCACATTTATACCTTGCGAAGGCATCCCGCGGCAAGTAACCAACTTCATCAGCGACAGGCATGCCAACCATTCAGGGTAAAACCCGACCAATGACATTTTTCCGCGTAAAGTTGCAGTCGTGATCCTGCCGGGAACGTAAACTACAGGCGGCTATAACCACACATAATGCTGCAACGAGGTGGAATTCTACTCGGAAGCGGAGAGATAAATGTTCATTCGAGAGCATTGGTATTCACAGTGTGTTCTGTGGAACCCCACAGGGTTCCCAGAAACATTCCATTTAGCATTACTCAAGTATTCACATGCCGTAAAGGGATGTGAATGTCTTTGAAGTTTGAAGAACACTGCTGAAGGGAATCTCGCCATCACCTCCTTGCGTGTCAAAGAAAGCCGACGAGCGTAAGGAAATGAGTTTATGTAGGAACAGCTCATTCATCTTTTGCGAGTGTTTTTGAGCAACTAAAGAACATCAAATACCTTTAAGGAAATTAAGCCGCTTTGAAGCAGCTCAAAGGTAATTCTCTCAAAAGATTAGCGCTGAGTAAAATTACGGTTCAGCCCTTGTTGATAACTTTTATGCATATATATTTCAATTTTTCATCATCACTATCCGTAAATGAAAATTAGTTCGGCTCAACTCTCTACTTTATTTTTTTTAACAGCCAGCTCCCTAATATCAGCCCCCGTTCTTTTATACCCTTCACCATAACCCTTATTCGCCGACTTCTTTTTCAGGCCATCCAATTCACTTTTTCCTCAACGATTTAATTCATGAGATTCATTTAATTCATCGTGTGTCAATATGTTCTATGAAGACAGCTCATCTTCGAGCCAGAAATTTCTCGGAAAGGTAAGTGCCAATTATAATAAAGCGTTTTCTTACTTCTTCGGTAGTTAAATTGGACATATTTAGGCGTGACTTGGTATAGCTCCTTCGTAAAAGAGAAAGTGAAACAACACCGTTAACCTTGCCAAGTTACACAATATTCAATAAAAATGTGTGACCTTGTTCGCGTTTAATCACATTACTGCATCCGATGATGACACTAGAGGAAAAACCGGTGGTACATTTTAATTAAATACGGCGGAATTAAACAAAGTCGCCGATGTTTTTCTTTCTCTAGTTGCCAGCTACTGTCTCCTAATGTTGTTACACACAATATTTGGTAAAATACTTTCATCGCTTGAGGTGTCCTACTGATTATTTCCTCTTTACTCTTCCTTCGCTGGTTATTACACCTCTCAAAGAGTAGTACCTACTCTATTTTTATACTTACTGCTGTGGAAGAAACAACGTTAGTATGAAATGCCTTCCGGGATATAGCTGTCCCTCTGTTGACTGAGAAATTCTGCGACAAATTGGTTCCCTAAACATGGAGCGTCTTCGTCTAACTGTCGCTGAGGCACATATCAAACACTTTTGGAAGCCTTACAGGCATGGAACGGAATTTATGCATTTAAATACGGAAAAACGCAAATACACGTGAGGTGCCGGATTCCTACGCCTCCCATGGGGGAGGAAGCATTTACACGTCAGCACTCGTAGCAGTGGATGATTCGGGGCAGAGGGAGAGGGTGATGATATGCGCGGATCCGGCCTGCACACCTGGCTTTGAATAGCCTCCATCAACCCCCTGGGGCGGTAATGGTCTCTTTGACTCGCTCTAAACGCACCGAACGAGAGGAAACACTCAAAAAGGTGCCAAAATCCCGCCGCGGAAACCATGCAAGCAATGTGAATCTATTCGGGAAAAAATACAGTAGGCTTTAACACGGAAGCAGCAAGGCACTGGGAATGCGTTTAAAAATTAACGGCCGTCCGTTGAAGAGTGGTGCCGCATTACTTGGGTCTGGAAGCAAAAAACATCCCGGCGGAGTGCGTTTACTCACTATTTGTTAGCGTTAAAGAAGCAGTTAAAGAAAAGATTCCTATGGGACAAAATGAATCACTAAAAAATAAATAATGATGTGAGAAGCGTTTGTGAATCAAATTATATTAATCCCTAAACGTGATCAGCAAAATTAAAAAATGAAAAAAAAACTGTTGAGCACTTTAAAGAGGTCAATAGGCATGAAAAGGAATAAATTCATTTTCGAACGCATTTGTAAAATAATTTTCATGACTGAATCTCCTCTTCAGGAGTATTCATTTAATTTAAACTACTATGAAACCTTCTAAAGTCTCAATGTGACTTTCCTCAACATTTTAAAATTTGATTTTCCGAGTGGTGTCGAATAATTACGTACTTTTTATTTGAATCACTGCACGGAGCAAGATATTTTCCGGTTGCTTGAAAAATCTTCCTTAAGGAATATATGGCATTTATTAAAACTATGACGGAAAATAAAAATCGCTCTAATTTACACACTTTACAAAGGTGCTTTACCTTCTCTAGCGTATTCTGCCTCTGACTATCCATATTTTTTTCTGGTAGTTGGTGATTGAGCTCTGTGAGAGTTTATTTCCTTCGACACAAATTTCCAAACTGGTTCAATGTTGTCCTTAAGTTAGGTTCGATGTATACACGTATGATATTTATTTTCGAAAGAGATATTTGGTCATTATTGAAAAATGCGCTTGTATATGAATAATGCATGACTTGTTTTACTTGAAATATATTTAAAAAAATGTGAGGATGATTTGAAATCAACCCCAGCACATTTACTCCATAAATAATATCGTGTGGAAAACAAATCAATACCGAAAAATGCCTACGGTTGCATTTTGTTTCGCTCACGCTCATCACTCATCATCGCTCATCACGGTTTCCTGTTCTGTTGATTTCAAAATGCACCTGTCGCGTAGCCTCGGGTGAGCCGAAATACTATCTGGTAAATATGAAGCAGATCTGTTTGCCAGTAACGTTAGAAATGTATTAAGTTTACCTGCGTATAACAATAGGCTCGGTAAAAATATAAGATTAGAGAGATTGACTGTCGCATGAAAAGATTTAATATGAAATTATTTCAACGGGAAATTAAAGAACCTAATAGGTAACATAGTTTCTGGATAGGTTGTTGAAATATAGGCAGATTAGTCTATAGTGTGTCTGAAATACGCTACACTAACTACTACCGTTAAATTAACGCTAGTATTTAGTATCGTATATCTGTTACGTTAATGTAACTAAATACGTTACACGCCTAACCTTTTTTAACTGCACCTTTTATACCTTGGGAATTATAAAGCAATATATTTTACCAAATGCCCAACCATTTAATAAGTAATAATAATGTTTATATGTATATATAATAATAATAATAACTTAGTTTCGCGTGTCTAGTGTAAGCTTAACTAACTCGTTTATGTAAACGAGTAGTATTTTAGCAATTAGTTGCATATGAGTAATGTGCATTTAGTGATAATTCACCCCGTGCCGTATACCCTCTACGTGGTTTCCAAGGTAATTCGTATTTATCGATGCAAATGAACTCGAACCCGTGACCGTGGAGTTGGCCGACCGGTACTCTACCCTCGCGACTAATTATCCCTCGACTTCCATCGGGGCAAACAAAAATGCTGGTGTTTTGTGCCTGCGTGCCCCGTTGATTCGATTCTTTCTCTCTCTCTCTCTCTCTTCCCATTTTTAAGTGGATATCCATTTCCGCAGAAAAGTGATTGCAGCGGTGGAGTGAGCTGGGCGTGTGTGTGTGCATGTGGTGAGATGTGGGCACCCGGCACTCGATGGACGCTGCATGAGGGGAGGGAAGGGTGCGGTGGTGAGGGTTTGATGATCAGAGAGTTCTTTTCCCCCCCCCCTGCTCTCTCGACGCGCGGAATTGTTGGGCGGCTTGAGCTACGACGAGCCGCGCCGCTGGCATTCCATTTCCCGATTCCGTATCGCGACTTCCCGCTGTCCACTTTGCGGACTAATTTCGCTGCGTAATTGCCTCTTCCTACCTCCCGTACCGGGAATATCTCTCTCCCCCCCAAACCCTTCCCCCACCCCACCTCACTTTTATTTTTCCCGATTGCCCGGATGCAACGTTCGGCCACGGAGGTGGAGATGCCGGTTGCTTTTTATTTGCCGGTCTTTCCTTTTAATCGCGGCTTTCCTCGTGACGCTAACCTAGAAATGGAAATGGGATCGGATAATTAATTAATTTGCTGTCGGTTCATTTATTTCCCCAGCCCCGTGTCTCTCTACCTCTCTCCCCGTCTCTTAAAACACTTCTCGTCAACTTCTCCATCATTGAGCCGAGAGGGTTTATTTGGCTCTCCATCGGAGAACTCGTGAAGCTGACCCAAAAAACAGTCTTGTTAGTCAGTTTGCTTGGTCCAGTATTTCCTTCCCAAATCATCCCTACATCTCGGCCTGATTCTCCCACACTCCTTTCTGCATTCAGCCGAAGCGCAGACTATTTGAGCGGAGGTATTCTGTCAAATAGATAGATAGATAGATAAACGTCTTTATTGGGGCGAGATTGAGACTCAAAGTCCCCTCTTCCATCTAACCCCTCGTCAATGCATGAAATATAGCATATATATACATATAAACCTTGTTCTAAATACTCAAAAAAATATATAAAATTACAATAGAAACATAATTATAATTACAATGACGAAAAAATAAATAAGATAATATGACAATGAAAAAAAATTAATATAGTTATACAATATGAAAAATATGAATATAAGGTTTCGATAAGGAAAACAGCGTATAAAATCAACAAGATGCAAATGATAATATTAAGGTATGTGTAAAAGATATGCACAGCTGTGGGAAAAAACGTGAGGATATTAGCTGATGTCCATTACGGAAAAAAACATACTGCAGGAAAACACCCACACATAAAGGAGGGTGTGAAAAACCTGCGAAAACCCTACTGAGGGAAGGCTAATGTGATTAAAATTAAGAACAAAAATAGTACATAAATGACAGTTGAAAGTGTGGTAAAATAATCTTGCGTGTATTTGGCATGGTGTATTTGTATTTGGCCAGTATGATACGTGTCACTCTGCTGGAATTACACAGTGTATGTTAATTGTCTCCCTGTTGAGCTTGGAGGAGAATTTTTTGTAGTGACTTCTTGAAGTTAGTGACAGACTTTCATCCATGATTACTCCTAGGTTCTTAAACTCCTCACAATAAGGTATTGGGTCATTTGCTATACTTAATTGGGGTAATAATGGCTTTCAGTATCCTCGGGTATCCAATAATGATTGCTTGCGATTTTCCAGGATTTATACTTAAAAAGTTTGTTTTACTCCAACTCTTAATAAATTCAAGGTCATCATTTACGAGTCTCAGGTTTTTATACAAGTTATCGACATTCGAATGTAAATATATTTAGAGGTCATCCGCGTATAGATGATGCATGCAATTTCTGAGCACTGATGGGCAATCGTTAATGTAAAGAGAAAATAGCAAAGGTCCTAAGATAGAGCCTTGAGGGGTACCTCTGTTTGTTTCGACCCACAAGAGCATGAATTATTACTAATAACTTTCTGTTTTCGACCCATTAGGTATCAAGTAATCCAGTGAATTGTAGATGAAGAGAAAACCATGCAACTCAAAAAGAGTGGACATTGAAGCCGCAAGAATCTCACGGTGTCAGTATGCTGTTACTGACGGTTTTGAATCCCGCGGCTTCATGCCATTAGATTGCAGAAGCACTGAGTATATACAAGGGGGATAAAAGAGACAGGTAGTGTGCAGCAGGGGGGTAAAAGAGATGCAGGTACTAGCAGTCATTGTCAGCTCAATTTGTCATGTTCTTATTAGATTTCTTCTTGATTTCTTCATGGTTACCATAACGTGGTGAGCAATGCGTTTTCAAAAGTATCGGTGGCATTTGCGATGTCCACCACGTGATGATGATTTTAACGTATTGAAATCCGGGTCGTGATAGTACCGATAATTTCCTGTGGTTTGTTAAAGTTTTTAACAAAATTAAAATTTGTGACAGAATACCACAAAGTTAATATCTGTGGCAGATATTTTGACTGGAGCAATAAAGAAATTATTTAAAACTGGTGTTACAATGCATGCATCTGTTGTGGGGAGTAATTTTCAACAGAGAGCATGAGGAAGAGGAGGATTTCTTTCATTTTAACCGTGTGTCCTCCCCGAATCCTGGACTCCACTCTTATTTTTTGCTGTGTTTAGCAGACAGCGCTGCGCATTTTCGGTGGGCGACATGAAGGATAAAAAATTTTTTGAATTGTCTCATGTAATGAAATCTGTCCGAAACCATTTTTAACTGTTACCGTTTTCTACGAAGGGAAAAAGGGCGGCGTATTAAATTTATTGTAAGACAAAAGGTGGCTGTCTCCATAGCTCAAAGAATAAAGCATGTTGGGGTCAGGTTGGCGCAGTTGTTGGAGTACCTGTCTCCTTCACCGGGTCCGGGTTCAGTGGCAGAAATTTTTCCTGAGTCTTTTGGGAGAGCATTCGAGTTCAGTACTCCATCCGTCAGATGGGACGTTAAGCCGTGGTCCCCTTGGCGCCTATCGTTAAGAGCTAATGCCCACGCTTGGTTTCTCTCCACCCTACCATCCCCGTATCTGTATTACCCTCCTTGAACTTTTCCTTCCGGTCTGAAGTGCCTTTATGCGCGAGTACCCACTTTAAATCACTAATGAGAGTAAAGTATGCCACTGATGATGTCATGCAAATAATAACTCTTGCTACCCAAACCTATAGCAAGACAATGTCTCCTCTATTGCATGCGGGGTGTAATGTTGAGCTATTTTTTTCCTTCATGGATGGAAGTTTGTTTGCACTGTTGCTTATCTGCAAATTTATATTGCTATAGTGCCATAAACTTCTTTCTACGCTTCTAAGTCTTTCTGATGACAGTGAAAACTAAATAGTGACTAATCTCTCACATTAATCCTTTCCTAAAGTCATTCAGCATATCCTGCAACAAAGATTTAGCACTCGGCCTTTAAAAAATTAATGAAATATTTGCATAACATTCATTTTGCATTTACAAAAATGGATCGGAAAAACATTTGTGAATTAATTTCTTGAAATATTTATTTGGTGGAACGTATCCACAATTATCAATGCTCTTCCGTTTGAAATTATTAATTAAATTGAAAATTTATAATGAACTTAAATTAATAAAGGCCAACGTAGGAATTATGTCAAAAGGAAAATCGTGAACAAGGCCAGTGATTGTGAGAGATTACTAGCTTTTAGTAGAGCTATTTGTGGAGTAAAAAAGCGCATTGCCCCTTGTTTTTAGTTTTAAGTGATTTAATTACGACCTGTCATGTTACCTGTTACATTCCTTAGCTTAATATATGAAGCAACTTATTTACTTCAAGTTCATTTTTATCGGAGAAATGGTTTTGTCTAAGAAAGGGAAGAGAGAAAAACGCCTCCAGAACGTCTAAAAGTACCATAATTGTTCAGTTACCAGACCTGCTGGCCTCCGTAATCGCTATAGGGGAAAAACTCTTCCATATTACAACTGTTCAGCTTGATTTTTGACGATTAATGAGTGGTGAGTGAGGTGATGTAACTTACGAAAAGCAAGATTGAAAGCGCAAGAAGACAGCTAGGCTTCAAAGATCGTCCTGAATACTCAAATTTAGATATTACTGAAGTAAAAGATTTCGTCGGACGTCTTTTAACGCCCAATATAGAAAATATCCGAAGGTTTCGATGATCAGAGTACGATTGTTGAGAAGAAAACAGCCAATGCAGCGATAAACTGGACTTTTTGAGCGTTGCATAGAAAATTTGCCAAAAGAGTTTATCCGAGAAAAGGGGGAGATGTGGATTGTAGATTTTCACGCAAAAAATCAGCAAAACATGGTATCTAAGTGATTTATTTAATGGATTCATAAAGCAATTACCTATATGACGCGTATAATTACTGCAATAGGGATACTCACGGAATTGGTCTGACTGCATTAAAAAAGAAATATTTAAACCCACTCTGTCGGTTCTACAGCATGTAAATTGATTTAGGAAAAAAAAAGTTTGGCTGCAAACAACTTTTCTCAGCTGAATCGCTATAGAAACTTGAAAAAAGAGGATTACCTATCTAGGTAAATTGAATTAAAATGAAAGAAAAAATCCACCTCCATTCCTCTCTAAAAGAGAAAGAATAGCTAGTTCCAGTTTGTATGGAAATGTCGAATCAAAAAACCCTACTATCATGTCCCGAAAAAGAACATAGCGATTTAATAATCTCATCCAAGCTCCACGCAATATGCCAGAATGAAAACGGACAGCCGAAAATAATTTATTTTTACAATCGCTCAAAAGAAGGGTTGCTGCATTGGACCAAAAGTGTTCAAACTATAGTGACATTAGAAAAACAAGGTGGCCGCTAAACAATATTTTGTAGGTGGGTGGACATTATCGGATCAAATGAATTTGCATTTTTCATTCACTATAAAGGTTGACCAATCATGAAAAGGCCAATTTTGTTGAGGAACTTGTCATGCAACTGACAGACACCCATACAAAGAGGTGCCTTGCTAATCCTAGAATTGGGATATGATTAAAATGTGTATTGATCAAACTCTTTATTCAGAGTGCGAAAAAAACATTTGTGTGCAATGATTGACAGAATAAAGTACTCTAATTAATAAATCAAATCCACGAAGTGGCTAAAACAAAGGTAATTAAATTACGTGAATTTCGTCAATTAATGAACGTAAGGTAACTAGTATTTCCACAAAAATAATTAAAATCCAACAGAAAATATCTCTAATTCTTCCATTCCCTATGCCCTTTGTGAACTTTGAGGGGGTCCACTTGAGGGAAACCATCTTTCTCACCCTATTGTCCCGAGGTTAAACCTCCGTTTATTGAATTATCGGGAGACCGCCCTCTATCATGGAATTTTCTTCCATCCTTCTATTGCGGTATTATGAGACCTCCCACCACTATGTGCTCAAACCTAGTGCTCTTAATTGGGCAGATATCGTGGTTGAATTTGGAGTGAGAGGAACTAGGAGGAGGATTAGAGAGTGGCAGCGGGTAAAGGGGAGGGGTCACACTGAAGTCACCCCCTCAGTAAGAGGGAGGGGGGGGGGGGGAGGTGCAGATTATGCATTTATAGTGTACTGAGGGAGTTGGCCACTAAGAAAATTCTAAAACGCAAGCATTGTTGCGACTGAGCCCAACTTGTACTTCCAAAACGCACCGGGAGTCTACGATTGATGGAAAGGATTGGGTGGTGGGGCTAGATAGGAAGCTGAAGGTAGAGTTGCCATTTGAGCCACTTTGTTTTAGTTAACAGTTGGTTACATTAAGTAGCAGCATTAGTGACACTTTTGGTAAGAGTTGGCAACTTTTTGGGATTGCATGCTAAATTTAGTAACTTGTAGTGGGACGACTTTTATAAACGGAAATTGTCCTTTTTCAAAACATTTTTAAAAAACCTTTTCAAAGATCCTTGTCACAAACACTTTGTCAAAACAATTTCAATCAAGATAAACATGCACAGAGAGCCATCCATTCCATGGTTAAACCATCTCTTATTAATGGCCAAGCAGGGTGGAAAAAATTAATATAACGATGAAGGCAATTAACAGGGATGGAATTTCAATAATTAACATAAAATACCTTTAATCAATATGCATATGTGAAATATGTTTTATTGCATTGGTATATGATCAATAATTTATAATTATCTCCTTGCTGAAATATAATTATCTAAGTAAACTGAATTAGAAAAAAACATATACTGCCATATTGGTACGAATAATAATTGTAGCAGATTTTTATATATCGAAGGAACTATCTAGCAACCTCTTGGCAACTTTAAAGGGGTAATTCAGCAGCAAAATTAATTTAGAAATTGCAACCTAGGGCTGGGGTTGGGGGATGAAACAAGCAGATATGATTGAAAAGTCATTAATACTTCAACATAATTCGATTCATGAAGAAATGAAAAAATAAACAAACGAAAAACTTTGTTTTTAAAAAATACCGGTCTGTGGTAATGACGTAAAAGTTAGCGTATTTCTTTGTTCAATTAAAAGTTTGAGATTAAGCTTAAACATTTAATACTACGAAATGAAAGCCATCAGTTTCACTTTTCAGGAGGGAAGGTCAGAAGGTAACATAGGGGAAGGTTTGTAAAATTTACATCCATTACTTACATTGTAACCTAACCATAAGAGTACCATCTTCTTTACATGTCCTAGCTTCATAATCTTTACACTATTTTCTGCTTTACCGTGTTTTTCTCGGGAACTTAAACCGTAAACATAACAGTAAAATAGTCTAGCAAGGAATTGTATGCATTTACATTCTACGAACATGGCATTTGGTTGCTAAATGTTGACTATTGATGATTGATTGATTGATTGATGCTAAATGTTGACTATTTGTGACCAAATTTTATTTGGCTAACGGTCATATATGAGAATCATGACTTAATAAATATACCATTTACGTTGTCCACCGATTCCTTATTGCTAGACACATCGCTGAGGAGTTACTTTATTTACAGGAATTATTTAGTTAGTTGTTCAGAGATAGCTAATACCGACAGCTAAGATGTTTTGCGCCTCTAAGGAAAACCGATAGAGGAAGAGGGAGTGGAGAAAGCCTATTCTTAAGAAAATACAACAAGGTGCCCAAGTTTTATCATCCCTTCCGACAGGCGGGGTAGGAAATTTGATCTCCTCGTCAACCCTCTATTTCTATTAAGGGAAGAGACCGACAAGAAAGGACAGTCGCGCCATAAGGTGGAGAAGGGCGAAGAGATACCTAGTACCGATATTACCACGCTCTTAACGAAAGGCGCCAAGGATCCTCGGTTTAACGTTTCATCTGACGAACAGTGCATTGCACTTCAAATGCTTTCCACAGAGCACTCAAGTAGCATCTAAGAGCACTGAAAAGAATTTGCCACTGCCGATATTCCATTCCTAGCCATTCGAAATGGGAAACTAGAATGCCTTCAAAAGTAGGAAAGGCATGCCATTGAAAAATCTCTGCGACCGCTTGGATTCAACCTCGGGCCTTATTGATGATAAACCGACCATCTAACCTCCATCATAGCTCAATGATAGGAAAATACCCGAGGAAAATATGTCCGAATTCAATATTTTAGTGCCAAAACGTCATTTTTTATAGGAAATACAGTCATGCGGTATCATGTGATAAAGTTACAGGCTATGATTGAGCGTGGTGGAAATGACTCTCGTAATCTATGTAATTTTTCACAAAATCAGGACACTTTGGGAGTTCTCAAAGAGACAATATTATGACAGACAAAGTAACAATATTATATAAAAGAAAAAAATATGCGTTCCGTATGAAAAATCCAAATGACCAAACTCACGATAATTTCAGCGAAATTGAAATAGTTTCTTTTGTTAACCCGTTGACAAATATTTGTATTCTGTCAAAGTGAAATGCTGACGCAGAATTCGTTACACAACATTAAAACAATGCATCTTTTGTTGAAGCGAAATGTTAAAATGATGACTAAAAATTTTACGCCGAGAGAGCTATCCAGTGATAGAGTGAGGACGTGTAAAAATAATGACGGAAAATCACATTAAATCGGGGCCGGATTTAGGAGTATGCCACCTGTAGGCTAAATCCATTTGCCGCCCCCCCCCCTTTTTAGAGACTCACAGACTCATATGTTATACATTTTATGCATTCGTTTTATACAAAAAATGATAGATTCAGTTATTCATATTCAGTGCTGAAGAATAAAACTAAAACCACATAAAATAGTTTATTACTGGTTTGTTGGTTGACATTAAAAAGATAGATGTTATACAGGTTACCATAATACAAACATGAATAATTGTACAAACACAATATAGTTGAATGTTTGGGCTTAAGTACATTCTATACTTTCGTAAATGTTCAAAACAAAATTCTTATGTTCTTACGAGATTTCTTAATGGCAAATTCGTTAATAATGTCTTCATACGAAAGTGTTTTTTTTTGTATTTGCCTTAATACACAGTAAAGATAGTGAGTTTAACTTTCGTTCAGAAGTACTAGTTCGTAGGTAATTCTTAACTCTTCTAAGGCAGGAAAAACTACAATCTCCAGCGCAATTCGTAGCAGGTATGCACAAACTTATCCTTAAAGCGATGTCCACATGTGGATACACATTTTCTAGGGAGTTAAATCTTAGAAATTTCAAAATTACTTGCAACGATTTTCCAGGTGTTTGATCAATCCCCACAGCACAGTGCTTTTGGAAGTGGATGCACTCTTCAGTAAAATCAGAATCCAAATCATTTGTGTAGGTGTTGTAAAGATTGGTCGCCTTCTTTCTCAATATCTCTTCCATGCCTCTCTGATCAGTCTTGTTATCACACAACTGAGTTAAGAAGTAAAATCTGGCTTGAAACAAGTTATAGGCCACTTTTCTTTTCTTAAATTTACAAACAAAAGAGTCTATGACTGGTAAAAACGTATTTGTTTTAAGATCATCCCTGCCGGTAAAGTTTACTTCACCACTTCGGTTTTCGTCAGCCCAAACTTTTCTTTTTGGTTATCTTTTGTTGTCTTTTTCACAAGATGTAGGTTTGGTTATATCCATAGCTAATTTCTCGAAGTAATCAAAATGGTTTCTCTGTTCCATGAAATATTCTTCAAGAGAACCATACAAATCTGTCATCGATAAAACATCTACAGTTTCACTCTGCATGGCTTTGCTAACTTTATGAAGTACGATACTCCAGAAGCATACCATAAAAGCGGTTTCAAACCTTTCTAATCTTCGAAGAATTCCTTGGGATTAACATCTAGTTGTTGATTTTTCTGTTGAGTCATTGGAAATTTCTGTCAAAGCAATGTGTACTTCTTCCCAAGACTCTCGTTAATTTTGGCACGCATCATCTCTAGCTGACCATCGAGTAGGACACACTTTTAATTGTCTTCTTCTGATACGATGTACCCATAACGCTTTTTGAACATTCCCATCGCTTTGTAGAGCACGTAAAAATTACATATATTTCCTGAAGCAGCATGAAAATTTTGCACGCTTCTCCACAAGATTCTGCAGCAGACGATCCAACAAGATTTAGGGAATGTGCCGCATACGGGATGAATAAAGCTAAAGGAGCTTTTTCCTTTATTTTCGCTTGCAGACCATTGTAAACACCAGTCATATTTGAAGCGTTATCAAACGATTGTCCTCTGCAATCATCAATGTTTATTTTCAGATTTTCGAGCTCATTCATCACACTCTTGAACATTTCTTCTGATTTATGACCCGCTGATGGAATGAAAGTAGGAAATCTTTCACACGGCACACCGTCACTTGTCACACATCTAACATCAAAGACTAACTGGTCTACATGTGACATGTCTGGGGTCGAGTCTATGATGAGAGCAATGTATTTAGATTGTTTCAACTCTTCACAAATTACTTGCCGAACATTTTGAGCCATTAACTCAATTACCTCTTCGCAAGTCTTGGAAGAGAGATAATTTGTATTTCCACTACCACAATTACCGTATTTTTCGATGTGAGTTGCTAAGAATGGATCAAACTCGGATATCAGCTCTAAAGCCATTAAAAAATTTCCATTCCTATTAGAACCAATTACCTCATTGTCACCTCTCAAAGCGAGACCTCTTGATGTCAGGGCCTTAACGGCCGCTACAACTCTTGTTAAAACATTTCTGCAATAGTGTCTTTCTTTGTATAGTTGTTGTGTAAGCATACTGTCAACACGGTTAAGAGAAATTCCTCTTGATTTTAGAGTAATTATTGCAGATTTTTGTATTGGTGAATTTTCGTGGTGACATGCCCGATATTCTCCATTTTTCCAGTCTTTGAAACCATCTTTATCGTCAAATTGTGAGCTTTCTTTGCTGTTAAACGCTAAACAAGGTCCACAAAAAACTGATCCCTTACTTTTGGAGAAAATCATCCATTTCCTTACACGAACTTCTCCATTTTTTAACTTTCGTTTAAAGAGATATTTAGTCAAATATCTCTTTTGATCTTTGTACACTCTTACGCTGTTGGTGAAATCTAAATCTATGTTTTGGTCAAAGCCATTTTTTGCTATTAAATCTCTAGTAATATTGTTTAAGATCCACGAAGCTGGATCCTTATCTAATTTGTTAACTAATGTTTGCGAACTTACTTCTATTGCATTAGGTTCTGGTAACACAGCTGTTTTGGAACAACTTGGTCCAGTGAAAGCATAGTCGTTCCCTGTAGAATCATCACAAACATCAGCACTGCCGCTAGCACTTTCTGATTTCCCTTCTTTTTCATTATCATTCTTTTCCTCTACTGGCGAAACATTAGTTTTAAAAAACAACTCGTTCCCTGTAGAATCATCACAAACATCAGCACTGCCGCTAGCACTTTCTGATTTCCCTTCTTTTTCATTATCATTCTTTTCCTCTACTGGCGAAACATTAGTTTTAAAAAACAACTCGTTCCCTGTAGAATCATCACAAACATCAGCACTGCCGCTAGCACTTTCTGATTTCCCTTCTTTTTCATTATCATTCTTTTCCTCTACTGGCGAAACATTAGTTTTAAAAAACAACTCGTTCCCTGTAGAATCATCACAAACATCAGCACTGCCGCTAGCACTTTCTGATTTCCCTTCTTTTTCATTATCATTCTTTTCCTCTACTGGCGAAACATTAGTTTTAAAAAACAAATCTTGTTTTTTTGTTTGTTTCAGAACACGTTCTTGTTCTTGAAATTTCAATTTTGACCGTTTTTTGTACTCAGCACCATTGAGTATCTTTCTATTGTCACTCATAGTAGTATATTTTTATGAACTGTATCTTCTTTAATTGAATAATTTAAGCCAGTAATCACAAAACAATCATAACTACACAGGAGGAGCAGACCACAAAAAAATTACCGTTGTTCATCACCGATTGACACACTGTTTTACCGAAACGTAAACAAGAGAGGTTAGGAAGGTTTGTTTTGTAACAGCGTAGTGACACTGTCTGGGCTTACAGTGTTTTCAGATCGAATCACGGTGCTTGAGCCTTGCAGTGTTGTCAAACCAAATTACACTACATGAAAAATGTGCTACAACATTATGTGGAGTAAATTCGTATTATGCTATAAAAAGAATAAACATATTTCCTTTAAGTAAATGAATACGCTACATATCAAAGATACGTCTAAAGAAGTTTCTGTTATTAAAATAATCGAAATGTATATTTTCAATTTTTAGTAAATTGCCAAAGTGCCGCCCCTTAAATTTCGCCGCTCTAGGCTGCAGCCTTTTCAGCCTATTTAGAAATCTAGCCCTGCAGTCAATTTAGCTCTATAGTGACGCAATTTGTTATTTTTCAATGACACATTTAGAATAGTATTCTCGTTGCTTACATCGTGCAAAGAGGACAGGAAAGGTACCTACTTGATTGAAAATTTCATGATCGTAATTCAGGCAATCAAATCTTCGTAGAGGGATGGTGAGAGAGCCTGGTGCGAAAAGAGATCATTTTTGAAGTCTTTTATCTTACTAGGGTTTCTGCGTTGAGTTGTTCCTACGACTAAAGCCTTCTTTACATTTAAAGGCCTTGGTGATTCCTAAAATATTCATAGTAAGGTCACTGTTATTTTTTCGCTGCCTTTAGAAGCACACATACCAACGTTTCATGAATCATAAAGATGTGGTTTTTTTGTGGGATAAAAGATTCAAAATAGAGCATGCATTTAAATGTAGGACGTTGAAATTGGTCATAATCTACATCTGCAAAATACCCGGCAAGCCACCATAAAGGTATATGGCAGGGGTGCAACTTCACCATAAATACACTATCTATCATGCTTAAAGAGGATAAATATCTAAATTTTATTCGAACTATAACATATTTAAAAATATTTCAAGAGCAGAGTCTTCATAGCGTCATAAAAATCACCTAGGCCCACCTATTGATACATTAGTGTGCATATTATTGAATAAAATCACGGCTATCAGGTCCCTGGTAGTACGAGGAAAGAAATATATCTGAAATATTTCGGTTCCGCAATCAATTTCCCTAATTTAATTTTTTTGGTGCAGTCTATCATAGTACGTTCATGAAACTTGCTTAACGATATACATAATATGAAAATATTGTCTTGGAATTATTGGGAACCGTACACCAAATATTGGGAAACGTAGGACGGCATAAAGTATAAAGAGCAATATTTTGTCGTCCTTATTATTTTATAATTTTTGTCACTCATATGTAGAGATTATTTGCTCGCACTACGCAGATGGCGTGGATTGTTATTCCCTTCGCGTAAGCAGACGTAGTTCGCTGAACCTGCATCTGCAGCTACACCTGCAAGCAATGGAAAATTGGTGTGATACATGGCAGTTAGAATTAAATTTAAAAAAATGTCTAGTAATAAATTTTTGGAAAAAGAATAGCTCTCCTCCTAGCACTTACAAAATAAGTAATACTGAATTAACAAACGTGGAATCCATTAAATATCTTGGGATAAGACTGACACATGATCTTTCCTGGGGTATACACATACGTGAAATAATGGGTCAAGCGAATCGTAAACTGGGATTCATCAAAAGAGTACTGGGTAAATGTGACGATCATGTACGAGAAATGAGCTACTTTTCCCTTGTTAGACCTCATTTGGAATATGCTGCCAGTGTATGGGATCCCTAGGAAATCGGTCTAAATAATGAACTTGATCGTATGCAGCGAAGGTCGGCAAGATTTGTAAAGGGACGGTACGATAACTACATTAGCGTAACCAGTCTATTAAATGAATTAAATTGGGAATCATTGTCAGATCGCAGGTTGAAATTTAGACTTAATCTCTTAAACAAATTCCAAGACCATTCTTCAGTGATGACGTTAAAAATATTTTGCGAATCCCAACTTACTATGGTAGATTGGACCATAATTACAAAATTAGAGAAATTGATTACCGAACTGACAGATTCAAAATGTCCTTTTTTCCTCGTGCAATTAGGGATATGAATAACGGTAAATATATCCAGTACGAGTGTAGCAATGGATAACATTGGTAGCTGCATGTTGGTATAAGGACTTGAAGCTAACCCAACTAATAGCATATTTTTACATGTTTGCTTTGCTATCTTTATCTTTTTTCAAATATTGAAGTTTAGAACAGTATATAAATACTAATTCACCCCCTGCCACACACTTTTGTGGTGGCTTGCAAGGTTATTATGTAGATGCAGATGTAGATGTAGATATCTATGGAAATCTGGATTAATAACTACATTTTCTCAAATTACACAATTACCATTATTGGTATTGGAGAGTAGGTATATGGCAGGATAAAACAGTTATTTTTCAATCATAGCATTATCCTATTTATGCGGGAAACGACGGACAGACATGTAATTTTTCCCGGACAAAGTAAAGTAGTAAATTAAATATGCAACTTGCTAGAAAATTACTGGTTAGTTGGTTGGTTATTCAGGGGAGGCGACCGACGGTTGAGGTCATTTGCGCCATTAAGGATGGGTGGGTAATTGGGTAATGGTAGGAGTTTTCAGGGAACGGAGGAAGGGTGGAGAGAAACCCGGCGTCGGCATTAGCCTACTCTTAACGAAAGGCGCCAAGGGGATCACGGCTTAACGCCCCATCCGACGGACGGAATACTGAACTTGAAATGCCCTCCACTAAAAAATCAAGTGGGGACCGGTGTTCCACTGAAAATCCGCCACTTCCGGGATTTGAACCCGGACCCTTAAGATGGGAGGCCAGTACTCTAGCCACCGCACCAACCCGATCCCCCGAAAATTACTGGAATCATTACTTGTGAAAAAATTCAAAAATGACGTAGCAATCAGCTCAACATCATAAACTTTCTCCTCAGATATGAATATTGTAACATGAACTACTAAATGTATGCCTTAGCCCTCCTGGCATGTGGAGCGAATCCAATCTCTCAAATCAATTTATATCTCGTCGAAGAATTCCTTCGGTTGAGTAAAATGAAAGAAAACAAATCAGCCGTATTTTACGGGACACGGTTTAGGAATCGAGTTGAACCTTAAGTTGAGGAGGTCAGGGAGGTTGCATTGTTGTAATAACTCACCACTTGCGGTCTTCCCCCTCCCCTTTCACTCTGCCATATCACCGAGCTTTAGGATGACGTCGCATAGGACTGCAGTCACTAGCCCGACCTTGACCGGCTGTGCAAAGCTTTAGATGTGGGCAACGTGGAAGATGAACGGGTCGGAGGTCACGAAAGGAATGTTCAAGCACGCGTCGGGAGATGACGATGTCTTCTTATGTCGGTATCCTCGCTGCGCTGTGGATCAAAGACGTAGTTTTCGGATCACGACCTTCAGCTGCCGATCCTCCCTTGCAAGTGGCCAGGTAGGGAAAGGCCGAATTCTTGTCTTTCTCAGCCAAGAAAAAGGAAATGGGCGTGACATGACAATGCGTCCTGCTAAGTTACTTTCCTTCCCAAAAGTGGATTTTAACCCCATGGCAGGGAAGACTTCAATTTTTAGGGGTCCTTCCCCGTCTGGAATTTGCTGTTAGGTCGGCGACCAATTGATAACTGAAGCTTTGTTTCCTCTTGAAGGAGTTCATGTGAAGTTTTAGTTGCGTTAAATGCATTGCGTTAAATAATAGTATTGAGTGAGGTGAGCCAAAAGAAATACGTATGAGTGAAACTAAAGAAAGAAACACCTTGTAAGTACAGGCTGTATTTATTTTTAAAGGGGAATGTATAGTAAATTATGAAGCATTGTGAATAGAATTGTTGTAAAGTTAAATGGAAATATAGGTATGTTGTTGGAAACTTTAAAGCGATATCCACATAGGCAGTGGAAATCATTTTTCCTCAGTGAATGTATGTGCGTGATGTAGTTCCTTGTTTACAGGTTCTAATACAGTCTGTTTTCCTCAACTGTTGACTAGGGTAGTGCCATCTCAACGATCTTGGGATTAGAATTTAAGCTAAACCGTCCGATTTAATCTCGAGCGTTTACTACGGAATAACTTCATTGAGATACTAAACTGGGAAAAAAATTTGCATTGGTTTTGAAAGAGTTGAACGGAGCAAGTTTTGCGAAGTTAATAATAAAATACTCACGAGAGGTTCGTTAGTAGTTTGAAAATGTAATAGTTTATACAAATATTCGGTGCAGAAATATCGATTTTTGGGGCACAATATTGAAATAATATACCTATAATGAATTTTTTTTAAAATTTGAATGGTCCATAATAACATATCCGATACAATCGCATTAGCCTTCCCGTAAAGTGGCGAGGGGTCAATGGTTTAATGTCCAATCCGAAGGATGGAGCACTGAACTGGAAATGCTCTCTACAAGGCACTCAATTAAGGACTGATATACCATAGCAAATCTCTGCCAGTGCCAAAATTCAAACCCAAGATCTCGGGATGGAAGGCCAATAATATAAGTTATATTGCCAATGCGATCCGCAAACATGAAGAATAACGTTTATCTCAAAGAGTTGTTTTACAGAATTGTCTCAAATAAATAACTCTGAATTATTCTGAATGTGCCATGTTACGATCATATCGGTCAAAAGTACCTCCAAGTAGGCGGCCAGAGATGGGATGGATACGGAAGATATTGTCGAGTCATAATAGGATTAAGAAATTATTGTATGCGGATAAATGTTAGGGGCTTTATCTAAACTTATTGCTAGGATGGCTGTTGTTATTAAACAGGAACTGACAGCAACATTAGTAGAGGTGAGCTGAAGAGGAGGTGAGAGGAAGGAAGTTATTCTAAGGATGGTGATGAAGAGGATAGATGAAGTAATCTGTTATTTACTCAGTTTTTCACCTATAAATCACTGTACCCTTAGACGTCTTCATAATCCTAGTAGTCAGATAAGGTTTCGAGGTATTCTTATGACTAGGCTTAATTAGCATGGTCTAACCTATTCCCTAAAAATTATGTTATTAAGCCATAGGTTAAAATTTAGACTAAATCTATCACATAAATTTGAAGGTGATATGTATTGCTAATAACAATTAATATATATTCATAAAATGCACGTATTACGCTTAATTAAATTAGAAAAATAATATCAGAATGACAGACTGCCTTACAAGTAGATATAAGTATATGTAAACGTACTTGTAAATTGTCATTTTTCTCGCGGGTAACAGTGGAACATATTTGGCAACACTGTTACCTGATAGGTAGGCAGAGCAATCTGTCGTGAGCCTGAAATATGTTATTAAGAATACCAACTCATTTAACTGTACCTTTGCAAGTGAAATCGGGGTTAGAAATTAATGCATTTTAACAAATGTCAACCTACTCTTAATTATTAGAATTTTACGTCGATGCAAATAATTCAATCGCAAGTACCTGGCATATGCATAACTATTACGATTCCAGAAAGTGGTTGTGTTGCGCCACTTACTTGAATGTACATGTACGTAGTGCATGTAAGTTGAGAATTCAATCCCTGCTACACACCCACGAAGTGGGTCGCAGAGTACCCCAAAGTTGTAGATGCATTACTCCTAAGAGCTCGGTGCTACAGCGGAAAATATCAGTCCACGGGTTCTAAGAGAACAAAGGGGAGACGGTAGCGAGAAAAAAATGGAAAATATAGATTTCTTGTGGTATGAAGTGTTCGCGCTGCTCTCTTCACCGTCGTCAAACATGCTCGAAACAGTTTTGCACTCAGCTTTTCTATAGCATTTTCTCTCTAATTTTGAAATTATTTAGAAGGGATTTGAGTTTTTCTGAGATTTTTATTGAATGTGAATTGCACATAATTACCTAAGTATAATCAATTATTTTTTAGGATTTATACTGGTTGGCCTCAAGTGTGCACTGAATGTTTTGAATGCGGTTTACATTCAGATAAACCGCATCCTCTTATGTGAATTGGTTAGGAGAACACAAAGGTTGGGCGCTATGGACAGACAGAGACGTGACTATTAATGAGGCAACCAGGCCCGGTGACAGAATTTTCGGGCCCCTGGGCAACTGAGTGGTCCGGGCCCCCTAAATCCCGGCAAACCCCCTCACTCAATTTAGACCAGAACTGCGAACTTTCAGATTATTTTATAACCAAGACTTACCTGATTATCAGCTTTTTCTGCAGAAGAAACTTGCACACTGTTTATTACATTATCTTTTGATTTACTATAAATTGTCCTTTTTTTAAATTAAACACGTCAGTGGAATGGGATGGGGAAACAATTTCAAAATGAAAATTTTTTGACGGTGTAACACACTTTACACTTTCATTTTACAGTAATAAAAACTACGACTTACTTGAACTTGAAAATTTTATAAAAAGTCATAATAAAACGTACTTTATTTTTTTTCAAAATTAGCATATCCACAATTAATCCCATCTTTCCGGAGATACGGAGATAATTATATCACCACCAAATTAAAATGAATGCAGAGTATTCACTACAACTCTCTCAATCAAACATAACAGCAGGGAATGGGTAAAAATAATGTAACTTAAGGGTTTTGACGAACAGAATATATTTTGTTGTGCCTCAATATTAAGCTATTTTCGATAATTTGTTTTCTTCCTGTGTGCATAATTCAAGTAAAGTAGAAACTAAAGTTTTCCTAGATGAATAAAGTCTAATGTGACGTATAAATCAGGGATATGCATATTGTAACGCAGGGAAAATGAAAGGTTTGAGTAGATTTTCTCGATGAACAACCAAAAGCTCCGCGGTGTCCAAAATGTACCTTTCTGCATGAACCTCCTAGTAGGGTCAACGGCTTGGACTGCGGGGGCGAAGGGGCAAATAAACGGAAAGAAGTCCGGAATAGTGTACCTCTGGAACGTAAAATAATGTTTCGTCGGAAAAATACAGTAATTTTAAGGCTTTGAGGGTGTGAATGAGAAGTTTACTTTTGAGAGGAGAAACCTTGAACGCGATTTCGCGTGCACTTCAAGACCTTAATAATTTTATATCCCCATGATTTTATACGTGTAGAGCTGGCGAAGATCGATAGCAATGTACACACATTAAAAAAGGCGAATAAGAAGCGTTATGTTCCTTATGGCTTGAAAAAACTTACTCGCGTCTCGTCATTACCAGCTCCCAGCGCGTGTCTCAAGCTCCGGACGCGCGTACGTAAAATCAAATGTAATTAAAATTAATGTACGTAAAATCAAAATTGGCGTCGCTAACGAATTTTCAATTTTTTTCAGATCTACCTTTAAAAAGCATCAACAATTGATTTAATATGAGTCACTTTACAGGCAATTAACATGCCAGATATTTACTACTTAAAATTAATATTTGTGTGAAAATAGCGTCCGCCATTTTGTTACGTAATATTACCTACATTTAGGAAAAAAACTCCCAAAGTTAAGCACAGTAAAGTAAAAGAGTGGTTTTGACAGACCTACTAGTTTTTTATCCGACCAAATTCCTCCCACAGCGTCACCCTCAACTTAAATAGGAAGATTTTCATAGAAAACTGAAGTCGGGTGTAATTTTGGAATTTTGGCTATGTTTGAGCCCCTACATCTCGGTAAAGGCGACAGAACATGACCAGTGACATGCAATTCCATGGTTACCAATGAATTATGAGTATTTGTACCAAGTTTCATGATTCTATCTCCAAAAAAGCCATTTTGGAATTTTGTCCTTTTTTCGATTTCAGCCTATTGTGCATCGGTTCAAATTTTCCTTCCTCTCCTTTCTATTAACAAAAACCACACAAAATCATGACAGTGTGTGCATGGGCTTTGAACTTATTTAAGTAAAACAAGGAAACAAATTTAGGAAAATTTCAGAAGGATAAATTATACATCATGTTTATGAATTAATAACTTTCTGACATATGTATATATTCACAAAATTTTAAATATAAAATATTTTTTTGCTTCCCATTTTTATTATACCCGGGAGTTAAGGATTGCACTCCCGGAATCCCGGATGAAATGACAATCCCGATATCTCGGGATTTATTATAAACGAATCCCGGGATTGACGTACTACTTTTTTTCGCTAACAGGCAGCGCTAATAAGTAGGTTTTCTTGGACATGAAATGCAACACGTTAGACGTCTTAGTCCATTGACTAATATATTTTATTGGAATAAGTAATATGTCATCATTTGTAATACATAAGAAAAATGGAAATGAGCTTACGGTGCGCGTGTTAAAGAAATGGTGATCGCCAGCGTTAAACAAGATGGACTAAATTCCAGAAAATGTTGTCTAACTTTTGATGATGATCCCGGGATTGAAAAATCTCTCTGGGATTGCAATCCTTACTGGGAGGCTAGGTGGGAGGGGGGTCGCGTTCCCTCCCTACCCCCGTATAGGGGCGTTCATGTATACAAAACCAATGACACAACACTAGAATGTGTAACTTGCTACCACTAATCTGTAACTTTGACTGTAGAATAAACGATTATTTACAGTCCACTAACAAGTAAACAATAGACTTTAGGCGGGGGGATTGGGTTTCTTTTCGTTCCTGTTACATTCCGCTGAGTGGCGAATGTTCGTGGCAAAGGGAGGTGAGTGTCTCAGCGCCCGCGCTTCTCGCTCTATCGTCCCCATCACCCCAAAACCCTCTATGACCACAACAACAATGCTAACGTCACACTTCTCTATTGCACACTGACACACGCTATACCTTCACTTGTTTTTTTCACTTTTTAAACAACAAAATTTTGTATTCTTTTTGGCATTAAACTTATTCATAATTTAAATTGTTATTTTCAATTAATTTATTTTTGCCCGGGCCCCCTAATGGCCCGGGCCCCTGGGCATTTGCCCCCTTTGCCCCCCCCTGTCGCCGGCCCTGGAGGCAACATCTAAGAGGAAGAGGAATTTTTCAATTTCCTCATCTTTTTTCTTGGAGGTTACTTTGAAGGGGGCAGACATGGTGAATATACATATGGAGGCGGTGGGTCACTGACAGTCGTTATGACAGGAATACTGCTGGATAAGCTAGAAACAGGAAAAATAAGTATTGGCATCGTTTACGGTAAGGATATGAAAGGTATGGGAGATGATAAGGTCAGGTATGGAGGAAGGCTCGTCAGCGCCCTCATGCAAAGCAAAAATTAGCTCCCTCCATTGATGAAAAAACCAATTTCATGAATTTTTTATTTCAATATGCATGTATTTGCCGATTATGCAAAAATAGCGAGTCATCCATCATTATGTGTCAACAATCCTAAGATTTGTATGACGCACCTGTTCAGCATACTGGTTTCGGCTAACCTCTTCATATTCGTATATTTATTCTTTCACCTATCCTCACTACATGTTCACTGTAACTCATCCGAGGCCTTACTTTGCCATTCTTCCCGTTCACTTGTCCCTCGACGATTGCCTTCATCAGACCATCATGTCTATAGTCTGGCTAATTAAGTTGTCCAGCCTTCTTTTGGAAGTTTTCAGAAGATTTCTACCTTTTTCATTCTTTGGTAACATCCATTTTCAAATGCTTCCAGCCTTGACTTATCTACTGCTATTATAATCTATGCCATGCCATATTTTCCTATTATGTCGAAATAATGAGTCTAGTTACTATTAACAATATTCGCGACTTTAAAAAGTGGATTATTAATTTTATACCGTTTTAGCACAGCTCATGCTTTGTTTATCGCTTTATGCCGGCCCCGGATCAGGAGAGGAGAGAAATACTGTGAAGCATGAAATATTCGAAGGTGTAGAAGCAGAGCGGAAACGTTCCATCAGACCATACACTGACCGGGAGAAATGCACGAGGCAGGCACTTGCTCTTGGAAGGACGCCTGCACGCGTTCGGGGAGAGAGATACGGCGAAGCGAATCGTCGAGGGACAGCGTCGTATTCATGCGCGGCGCGCCGCGGCGATACAGCGACCGGGTGGGAAGAGACGTGTTTTAAATCGCAGCCGCAATCGGGGAGGAGGTAGCGCACATTCTGTTCGCCCGCGACACAGCAGTGCTCTTAGCTCCCGTCCATCATCCTCGCCTCCGGGCGCTGTGATTCCGTCGATAAGGACTGGGAGAGAAGGTGGGGGGAGGCTCTCGGCATCGGTTCGCGTTTGGCGGACGACGCCGTTATGTTCAGGCGTCGCTGTACCCCAGCCCTTCGCGGTGAGGGGACGCGAAACCTATTGCCAAGGACGAACCCCATTCCCAGCGCGCTAAAACCTCGCCTCCTCCTCGGCATCCGGGGTGCAGAGAGAGGGAGAGCAATAATTCAGGGGAAACAAGCGCGCAGCGGCTGCTCCCCTGGAAATCCGATCGCTTCCAGGAGCCAAACAATCGGAACGGGAGAACTCCCACTTCGGCTCTGGGTGCTCGCGAAAGATATTACAGAACTTCACGGTGCACGGTGCGTTCGTTTTCCGGCCACCAACGAGTCCACGCGCTGCGTTTTTGTGAAATTAAAACACTCGACTCGCGAAACAAACGAACGCTGACTGCGGTTTCAATAACCAAGATCCCTTCTCATGACGGTCATGCAACACCACCTTTCAGTAGAATGCAGGAATACAAGGTCGTGGTCACCCGGATTTCGTTTTCGCGAAGAATAACAGTCAATTCGTTGAAGTGAATGATGATGACGATTGTTTTCTCTGGTCTTGAATATAAAACCTTTGATATAAAACCTTTCCGATCTCAAGCTCGTTTTACACGATACTTGATTCAGCATAATATCGAGGATACTCGCTGGTATGATAACTTTCCATATCGTGTGATTTTGAAACAATATCCTAGCGATCGCTATCATACTCGCTGAGCACTCGATTTCAAACTTGATGAGCTACTAGCTCCCAGTTATCCCGTCGACACTGTAGAACTGTCGCCCAATCCCGTCACTTTTCAGTCACCATGCGATTTTCTCATATTTAAATTGCATATACATCTACATAATACCCTACAAGCCACCAGAAATGTGTGGTGAAGTCACACCAAAAATGAATTATATATAATTCATAAAAATGGATTAGTAATAATATTGGTACTAGTATAAATTTCACCATTTAAAGAAGATAAAAATTGCAAAGCAATCATGTTCATCATCAATTGCAAGCATCATGATGCTGTTAGTTGGGTTAGATTAAAATCCTGAAACCAAAATGCAACTACCTATGCTATCCATTGATACTCTCGTATTTTTGCTATTGGATATATTTACAACTATTCGTATTCCTAATTGTACGAGGATAGAAGGACATTTTTAATCTTTCAGCTCGGTAATCAATGTCTCTGATTTTGTGCTATGGTCCAGTAAGTTGTTACCTTAGTAAGATGGAGATCGTAAAATATTTCTAATGTCATCAGTGAAAATATTATCTTGGAGTTTATTTAAGATATTAAGTCTAAATTTCAACCTACGATCTGATAATGATTCCCATTTTAATTCATTTGACCGACTGGTTATACTAATATAGTTATCCTAGCGTCCCTTTACAAATATTGCCGATTTTCGCGGCGCACGTTGAATTTCATTATTTAGGCCTATTTCGTATGGATCCCATATGCTGGCACAGTATTCCAAATGAGGTCTAACTAGGGAAGAGTAGCTAAAATCTCGAACGTGATCGCCCCATTTTTGTAGTACTCTTTTGAAGTATCCCAGTTTACCCATTATTTCACGTATGTGTTTACCCCGAGAAAGATCATTTGTCAGTCTTATTCCAAGATATTTTAAGGATTCCACGTTTCTTAATTTATTTTTAATTATTTGGTAAGTGCTAGAAGGAGAACTATTCTTTTTCCAAAAATTCATTACCACAAATTTTAAAATTTAAATACAACTGCCATGTATCACACCATTTTTCAATTGCTTGTAGGACATCATTTAAATATTATTCATCGTTTGGACATAGAATTTCCCTGTACACTACTGCGTCATCGACAAATAGACGTGGCTTATTTTTTACAACCTTTTTGTTATAATTAATACGCAGAAGGAACAAGAGTGGACCTATCACACTACCCTGTGGCACACCTGAAGTGACTTCAATTGCCGAGGAGGTAACATCGTCCAAAACAACCCCTTGCAAGCAATCATGTAGAACATCATTTATCCATGATAAAATATTGCTTTCTAACTATATGTATGAAATACCGCTTCATCACAAGTAGAAGTTCGATGATCGTGTGAAACACTCTAGGACGGTTCCAGTCATGCTTGATCCCGTCCTTCATACCAATGTAGCGGCTAGCACATCACGTGTTGTGCCCGACCAAGTATTGTGTGAAACGAGAGTAACCCTCACTGATTAAAATATGTTCGCTGCAAAGTGAAATATTGTGATCACGCTCTTCACTTCTATTCTAGGTATCTCAATGGTATTTTATAATGACAATTAAATTTGTATTGCTGTAATGCAAATTAATTTTATATTTTTGACAATAATACTTACTTTGTGTGGGCTAATCCCCTGCCACACACCCTTACGGTGGATTGCAGGGTTTTGTGTAGATTTAGATATCCTACGAATATTGATAGCTCCTGGAGATCCGAAATTATGCAAAAAGTCCATTATTTTTATCTCAATTCATTATATTCATTCTAATGGATCTCATCCTTCACCATTCTGTCAGGCAGAGGACGACATTTCATCCGTTCCCTCTTACCCCTTGCCGCATCCCTCGGAGGATACGAAAGGGGCGCGAAGCTTGGTTCCTCTTCATCTCCTCGCATCCAACGCAAGACCACTACGGAGAGACTGGTTGAAACCGTGGAGTCTTCGGCACCACGAAGTGGGGGTCCAGCAGCGCGGAAAGTGAAAATTATAGCTGCCTTTTACAATGACACGTACGGCCGTACAATGGGATTTGGACGCTGATTTCTCAATTCTAAGACATTGGATGCAATTTGGAAGAGGGGATATTTCATCACGCGTCTCGAGTCTGTCCGCGACAAGATTGATGATTTTTCATTCATAGGAGAGTAGAATGACGGTTTTAAATTCAGGAAATGATAAGTGTACATTAAATTTCTTTCTTAAGTCAAGTAAAAAATATTCACTCTTTTGACTTGGTAAAAAAAGTCAAGCAATTAGATTTTACTTGCTTGACGTTTTTTGAATTTTAATTGCTTTATACCCATACACATCTGGGTATGTAGGCACAATATATTTGTACTATAACTCTTAGTAAACATTCCGTTGATATGTTGGCCTCTTACCATCTGAGTGAGTTGCTAAAAAAACTCAATCAAAATATTTTTCCTCATTAAAAAATATTTCGTCCCATTAAAAAAATATTTTTCGCGGTATGTACTTGTGTATTAAGCCGTTTTTAAATCATTCAAGTAAAAAAGACTCATTTTTTTAAAACTTCTGTGAAATTTTCCAAAATAAGTAGACTGTTAGACTAGACTAGACTAGACTATAGACTAGACTATATTCTATTTATCCAATTCAGCTTAGTTATTACTTCTTTCAAGCATCGATAAAAATCATTGCTTTCTTATTATTATTTTAGTAGTATCTCATTACAAAACTCTCAAATGGGTTAAATATAATAACCCCAATGAATATTTTGGTACAAATTTCGCGAAATGATATCATAGAGAGAAGTGACCAAAATCTGGTTTTTAATATTAAAATAAAAAATAAAGTTGTGTAATAGAAGGCTCATCATGCTCCATCGGACAAAATCTCCCAAATGGCTTTGCACTCTTATGGGAACACTTTGTGGACTTGTAATATCATTTGTCAACGTACAGTGGAAATACCTTCTCCTTTCTTTAACTTGTGGCCCTTCACAAAGTCTAATTTTTTCCCTTCCGCCGTTTGAAAAACCAAACAAGAGAATGTCATTTTGATAAGAGAGGATTTTTCAGCGAGAAAGAGATTTATGGTAGCCGAGTTTAGATGTGCTATTATAGTCCTCTTTATCTAAACTGTATGTTTTTTTTAGTTCTGTTGGTAAAAATTTTGAGGATAAGTGTATGTGTATACTGTCGATGATAATATTAAAACATATCAAATCGTGGTCACCAGAATGAGTTGAAGTTCTGGTAAGCAAGCTATCAATGAATTGTAGCTCACGAAGGTCACCCAAGCGTTTACGGTAAGAGTAGATTAAGTTAGAGAAGTATACGGTAAGAGAAGTATACGGTAAGAGAGCATTAATGAAAATTAAGAAAACTACAGTGATGGAGAAAAACGTTTGGGTTTTACAAAGAAAAATTTAAAATCATCTCCTTGATTTATACCACATCACAACGCTAAGTTCACCTATAAAACGGCAGGAAACTCGGGGAGATACGAATTAGATTTTAATTGCTTGACTCAGATCCAAAGGAGGCCGTAATGAATTTTCAGAGCTTTTTGGAGCGGATGGAGATTCAGATCATAATTTAGGAGCCAAGGAGTGCCTCTTGAATTTCATGAGGATTGAAACCGTGCGAAAGTGGATTGTGGTGCCTCAATTACATTAGCAACGAAGGTATACCAAGGATTATTTGATAACCATCTTGAACAGATTTTCCGGTTGGAAAATTAAGGACTCTAGAGACAAGTTTTCTTACGTATTTTTTAATTTGTTCACGATTTATTATTTTTTCGGTATTATTAGTGTAACGTGTCCAAAATCAGAGTTATGCAAACTGATTTTTCGCACGAGGAAGGTTAAAAAAATCTAAAAACACGTAATGAATTGCGGTAAATATCAACACTCAATAAAAATTATAATTGGACGACTTTAATATGAAATTCGGAAGGGATACCGCTCACCTCTGGTGTGCTTACCGTGTGTGTCTCAGGGTTAAAAATTTAGATCAAGTTTGGTAAGACGATTTGATTTACATTTAGCGATTGGAGCACCATAAAACCCAATCATTGTATTACCACTCATATCCCTCCCAGCCACACTATCAAAAAAACCTCGCCCTCGATTCCGGATGCCTGGTTTTAATAATGCAAGGATAATGCTTCAGACTTTTAATGTTTAAATGCAGGCAACTGACAAATTACGATTTGATTAAACACGGTTTTCATTTCAATATAAGGGTTGTGATTTATCCGCAAAACTTTTTAATGGAGTAAAATTCAGAAATAACATAGATTAGCGCAATTAAAATATTTGCATAAGATTAGTAGATCATAATAGCAGAATTTTCAAAGAGAAAAAATACCGGTCAAGTTGAATTTTTTTTTCACTGTGGAAATTAGGAGTTCACTACTTAACTTGATTTAATACGTAATGATCGAGGTTTTCTCTGCAGTGTGTGAGTTAATAATATAGGGACGCATAGGTTATTGAATCCTTGAAACAGGAATCAGACATCAGTGATATATTGACCAAGTGTGCACTGACGTGATTACCTGGAGTAGCTATATCTGAAATCAAAGCCTTTGAACTCAGTTTTTCTCGCTTTGATACATATTATCAGCATCAATTAGTATATTTTGATTACTTCAACTACAGATTATCCAATTTTTAAGATTCGCGATATGCAGAGCAGCACCGCTGGTCCTCGTAAGGGATCCTAGAACGTAACTTAAGCTCTCGTTGACGAGGCATTTCCATTTTGAGAAATGAGCTTTCAGTTTATTTTTCGAGCTGAGAGGAGTTGGTGGGTATCGGGGGAGGATGGAGGTAATGGGGAAAAGAGGTGGAGAGTCTGCGTGATATTCTCGCATCTCACGTTTCCCATAATTGAGAGACGGCGCGCCACCTTATCCTTTCGTCCTCCCCTCTCCAACCCCTAACGCGGCCCACCCCGAGTGTCCTCCTACCGCCCTCTCCACCCATCCACCCCTTCCCAACCTCTTCCTCCCATCCTCTCCCCCTTACATCTTTTCTCCGTTATCCTTCAACCCCAACTCCCACTCACTTCCTCCAATCCACACCAGCCTTCCTCCAACAATCACCTCCCCATCAACTCTTCCTGAACCCCATCCCTCTAAAATGCACAACCCTAGCAACTTCTTCCAGCTCCAAAACCCACCCTTTCCCTCAAAACCTTCCCCTAACCCTTCTCCCACCCTTAAGTTCACCCACTTACCCTGCAACCATCAACGTCCATCTCCTTCCTCTTCCGAAACCCTTCCCCTACAAACCTCCCACCACTTGGTTCCCCTTTTTCACCCTCAAACCCTCCCTTTCCTTCAACACCCCTTCCTTCCCCAACCGCTGCATCCCATCTCTTCCCGACCGAGGAACAAATGAATGAACAGAAGGAGCCCTCTCATAAAAAGACCCCGACGCCCCCGGCGGCTATTCTTAGGGCTACCTACATACGCACCCATTACGAGCCCCCGTCGGTAACACCCCCTACAGACCCTCGCTTTCTACACCCCCTCCCCCCGGGGCTTGCTTTGCCTCTCCCCGTTCCTTCCGTTCCTTTTCACTGTCTGCTGAATTCTCGCGTTCCATTCCTTCCCGGGTCTCTTTTATTACCTCGCTTGCTTGGCCTTTTGTCGGGGTTAGACGGAACCTAGTTTTTGGTTCTTCCTCCTCCCCACCTACCCTTTTTCCAGAAAGCTGAATCATTTGACTGCCTTTTTTTCTCTGATTCGGTTTTAATGCCCACTCTTGGATGACTTTTTCTTACTTATTTTTTTAATTCTATTTCAGTTCAGATTTTTCCAGCAAGACAACGGGTCTGATGAATGAAGGAAACAAATTTTCTTACGCGTTATTTCGGCTCAAGGGTATTCTTTTGTCCTCGTAATCTTGTCCCAATAACAGATTTTTCTTTTCCCTACCTTCTCGTTCCAATTCCCTATTGTCTTCTGCGCGATTATTAAAGGTGTGTCAAAAAGAAAATATACTTATTAAAATTTTCGCGTTCATGCGAACAGGTCAATTTTTTTCCTGATAAATAGTTTTTCACTGCCGGCTGGTTTTGGAAATGCTTTACGTTTGGGAAAAAGTTTTGTTATATCTCTAAGTTTCAGATATTCTCCAGTAAACTTTAGACTATGGCCATAGAAATCAGTTTATGACAAGCTCTTTGTTTCCGTCTCTCCCTTGCAGTACTATTATGAAACCGTATGTACGATACCACGAAAAAGAGTAAGATAAACATAACAGAAATCGTCCGAGAATTAATTAAATGCTTTTCAGATTAATTGAAAACTATGAACATTTTTAAGTGACATACGTGAGTAGGACGAGATTTGTTTCAAATATAACTGAAAATCGCTTAATTTTATTTATTTACAAAAAATTAAGGTATTGCAATAGTAATAAATAATGTTAGGATTGCTAAATTTTAAACTAAGTTGCTCAACTTGTATTTGATTACTATTTGGCACTATTAGAGGTGGATAAATTTAAAGTTGCAATTTGAAAGACTACGTACGCCGTTTATCAAAACTCGAAACTCATGCAACCTTTAATAATTATATATTAGGTAAATGTTTATCATGTATTTGAAACTGCAGTTTCTGCAAGGTTGGCGTGGGAAAATTATTTCGGTATTTCTCGGGAGATGAGGCCAATATTTGGATTCCTGTCATTACCAACGAATTTTATAGATAAAGGGTAAATATTTTTGTCAGAATAACATTCAGAGTCATTCTAGCATTCTTTTCTCATTATTTATTATGGAAATTTCCTTCAAACATTTCCATGATACCTGTTCAGCCCAATTAAATTTGCCAATAAATATTCATACAGCCCTGTTTTTATGAAATGAATGTTGGAAGCGTTTCATTTTTAAAATAATGGGTTTAGCCTATCTGCAGTTAAATTTTGGGTTTCTGGAAATTTTTTGCTTACTTGTTAGACTTTTCACTGAATGATGGAATTTCAAGTAATTTAATTTAATTGCTAATTTTTAATAATAAAACATATTTTATCATTAAATTTAAACATGAAAATTAACGCGAAGAAGAAATCCAATGATACAACCATTTCAACTACAGGACAGGGCCTGATAAAAGAGAGGCCCTCAATTGACTAGTCCACAGGCCTTCTTCTCTTCCTTAGAATCTTCGGCTAAGCATACGGGTGAAATAGCATTGAAGTTGGTCAGAAAATAAAATACAAAGATATCGATTCTTGTGCAAAAGTGTGAAAGGAACCCCTTGTCCTGATCGAGGTACGACATGCGCATCAACGGGATTCTGGTGATTGTCGTCTCGAGCAGGTTTCCATAAGACCAATGGCGTAGGATGTAATCATAATTATTCTACTAGTATTGGTAATTTGCTTTAACATTACACCCCTCAAGCCACCAAAGGGGTGTGTGTGTTAGTACATGAAAATCGGGAAGAATAGTTTTCGAACCTTAATTGTAGAGGCACATGTCTCCCCTATGCTACCCACCCTTGTCATTTCTTACCTTATGTAATTCCTAGCGATTTCACATTTCCTTTATTGAACCCCTCTTTATTTTTCGGTCTCCTTTAATACTATCCAGAAAAATAATTCTTTTCCTCCCCCTTACGCGATTAACTAGCATTAATACCTCTCATTTCGTTGCTCCTATACCTCTCAAAAACATCCGAAATCCGCTTTCGTAGCCCTACTCAAAGTTTCCGCTCGTAATTATTTCCTCTCATACCACTTGTATCATTTCATTTATCCTCTGCTCCTTCCTGCTAACCAACTCCAAACTTCCTCACATCCACATGTCAAATGCCTCCTTTTGTTATCGTCATCTTTCCCCAAGGTTTCTTAGCCACACCGCAATCCATTTAGATATTTCTCTAACCTTTTCTTCATCTCTCTCGAAAGTAATATCTTCATTCATTCCCTACTCTTCGCGGATATACCTCATCTACATCTACATAATACCCTGCAAACCACCTCAAAGGTGTGTGGCAGGGGGTGAATTCTCACCAAACATGCACTACATTTCATACATTTTAAAGGATTAGTCCAAACTGCAATATTTAAAGAGGTAGAAATAGCAAACTACGCATGCAAAAACGTGCTGTTAGTTGGGTTACCTTCAAGTCCTTACACCTACATGCAACTACCTATGCTATGGATTCAATCAATCGTATTGGACATATTTACCGCTATTCATATCCCTAATTGTACGAGGAAAAAAGGGAGGGACATTTTGAATCTGTCAGTTCGGCAATCAATTTTTCTAATTTTGTAATTATGGTCCAGTCTACCATAGTAAGTTGGGGTTCGCAAAATATTTTTATCGTCATCACTGAAAATATTATCTTGGAATTTATTTTGGAGGTTAAGTCTAAATTTCAACCTGCGATCTGACAATGATTCCCATTTTAATTCATTTAATAGAGTGGTTACGCTAGTATGGTTATCGTATCGTCCCTTTTCTAATCTTGCCGATCTTCGCTGCACACGTTCAAGTTCATTATTTAGACCGATTTAGTAGGGATCCCATATACTGGCAGCATATTCCAAATGAGGTCTAACAACGGAAAAGTAGCTGATTTCTCGTACATGATCGTCACATTTACCCAATACTCTTTTGATGAATCCCAGTCTATGATTAGCTTGACCCATTTTTTCATGTATGTGTTTACCCCAGGAAAGATCATGTGTCAGTCATACCTCCTCAGTCTGTAAATTACCTTGCTGATGCTTCTACTGTCAAAGGGTAAGAGAAGGTTTAGTGGTTCACAGGAATGGAACTGACTTGATCTTTTCTGAAGCAAAACTTTCTGCAAGCTCAAAAGGTATGTAATTATTCATAATGCCAAAGGAACTAAATGTGAATCAATTATTGGAATAAAACTTTTTTTTCGAAAACAAATAGTGTTAAAAAATATACGGAATCAGTATATTTCGCTAAACGCTAGAATTACTTGTTTAATCTAACTTTATCTCAAGCCTAAACCCTTGGATACACAAAATTCACATTACCCGAATGAGGGTTCAAACCCACGGCCTCTGAATTGTCAGAAAGAAGCGTTAAAGAATTGACTACGCTTACCAGAGGATTTAGGATATTCCAACTGCTAAAGTCATATGGATCCGATTAAGGGTTTAGGGGTCAGCGTGGGAAACCTTTTTCAAGTGGAGGGTCGAAAGTTACATCCAAAGTTACCATCTGGCTGAACTTTGAAATGTGGGTCACATACACGCAGGCGTCACGTGTCGTAAATTTTTGAAGTTTGTTGTTGGATTAGAATTATATTTACATGGGTTCCAGAAGGACATTGAAAAGAGATATCAATTATATAGACAATAAAAAGCACTTGATGCCTTTATTTATCACCCACCCGTTCATTTATGGCGATATTGGACAAGAACACACTGTGGAATACGAAGGATGGCTTTTTCCACCCCACTTTTAGAGGAAGGGACCGCGATGAACTGATGTTGGGGTTAAAAGAATACTGCGATGATGAACTAGAGACATATTATGAATTTTCCCATGGAATGTGGTCTCACCTGTGTTAGACATCAGTACTCACTTGAGAGTTATCATGGGATATCACTATGCGTTGCGCTCTATCTAGCGAGCACAGTTAATTGTAACGATAAAACACTGAACCTCGAGGAAATTATGTACATACATATATAATGAAAGACAATCTATTCGAGAGCCTAACTCTCCCTTATATCACTAATTTTACCTTAACTACTAATTATTGAGGACCTTTAATGATTTTATTAATGTCAAAATCAAACTTGTGAGACAAACATCCCAGAAGTAGTCACACATTTGGCGGAATTTGGTTCAACTTCTGATAGTGGCAGAGGTATTTCAATTCACATCCAGTAAAGGTGACGTGTGAAGAGGACTTCAAGTTTTATGGATTTTGTCCGTCGGATGGGATGTTTACCAGTTGACTCCTTGAAATATTCTGTGAAGAGTAGGTACGATGCGAGATATTCCATTCACTTCACCCCTGTTTCCTCATAAATCCCGCTGGTGTTGAAATATCCATACAAACTACAAACAAAGTAACTTTGCACATGTTTTCACGCAATATGAACACACATCTACTAATATATATAAAATATTTAAAAATTCGAAAATCACTCGAGTGAGTAATAGCGGACAAATTGTTAATTTATCACAGGTGTGATGAGCACATAAAAGATAGAAACCACTTAAAATGACCCAAAATATTCTTAATTTTCGCCTATAGCGGTAGACATTTAAGTTATGTAGCATTTCATGTGAATGAATGAGAAAACAGATATTATTTATAACTACCTACATGGCTAAAAACATTGTAAAATTTATTCACATATTGTTATGTGAATCATCATGATTTGTTGAACAAAGGATGAATTAATAGTGCAAAATGAATGAATTAATAATTAAATAATTAATAATTAAAAAAATGAATCAAAAGAATGAATTAATATTTCGTCCAATGTGAAAGAAAGCTGGGTCTCCTCCCTCTACCGGTCAAGTAACCCATCGTAACAATTGGCCTCCCTCTACTTAATATTATGTAGTAATATAAGGTCTAGATTATTAAGATAAAAGGGGGCTTTGTACAGGGACTCAAACGATGCCAAACGATAAGACTTATGAATTCCTATCGGTAGAGCATAAAGTATTTTTCCTGCTGATTGGATCTGGATTAGCTCTTTAACATCACCTCGCTCACAACTAGTTTCAAAATAATGACGCGAATTAATATTGTATTGGCCAAGGTTAAAACATAATGTGTATGCTTTCGGAGTGTCTCCTTATAGTTATTTCAAAAATGGTACCTGCTGCTCCCAAGCTAACAAAATGATAAAGATCTTTTAGTAATTCTATTTCCTGTCCTATCTTCTAGTAGTCGATGTCTTTTAACTGTTGTAAAAAGCTCTTTATACCCCTTTGAAATATCCCGAAATTGCAACTCAACCGTAGGCCTTTGTTTTAATATTTGAACATTAAAGCATGCGTGACAAAAACTACCTTAATTTATGTGAACATTGAAACACGCGTAAAAAAAAAACATTAGCAATGAAGTAGACTTACCATTACCCCTCCTGAAGAGCGTTCTTCACAGCCCGTTTCCCGAATTCTCAGTTTTTCATAACTAAGTCCCGAAGATGAAGATACAGCTTCACGTCAGACATAACTTCTTCCTGAAACAATCCACTTCGATTAATGATGCAACCGGATTTTACCAAAAATATCGATGCACAACTGCAGGAAATATCCGACAATTAAAGTAAATAATTAACCAGTAATATTAGCAGTGGCGAAGTGTAGCAAGAATTTTAAATGTCATGAAGCAAATGGTATCTCTCTCGGAGTATATCTCCATTCTTCTTGCATCGAGAAAAATACATCAAGAACTGTTTCAAATTTCCGTTATTTCCTCCACTTGTTCGCATGAAATCCCTGAAAATTCAATGAACATAAATAAACCAAACTATCTTAATCTACAACTTTCTTAGACTAGGGACGAGAACTCACTTCCCTTCCGCTACCGAGTCCAGACGAAAATTGAGAATCGAACGGAGATGAATGTCACGGTCTGGCGTGCAAAAGCCTTAGTCTGGCTTGCTGCCTTCGAGTTCGAAGGGTCGGTCTCCCATCCCATTAGTCTCTAGCAACAAAGTTACACTTACCCCTTGTCATAACAATTGTCTGCAAATCAAACTGATCACCTTTGAATTTTATCTAAATCCTTTATTTATCCCTTTTTCGACGGATTCCAAATTTTAAAGAATTAAAACAGATTTAAAATGTATTTATAATATTCTAAACTCACACATTTATTGTCCTGAATTGCTTTCCTCCATTAATTTCAGGGTCCCTAGTTGATCTAAACGTACGCATTCCTTACTCCATATGCCTATCCCTAGGCTATCCCTTTCAAGCGCTCACTCCACCACCGCCTTTCCTCCCTACTGAATTCTTTGGCGGTTAATATAAACTCATTTATCAATCTCGCCATGTCCCATTCTCCTATGAATAAATAAACCTCTCTTCTCTACCTCCCTTACCACGTATCTTGTATTTGTGGTATTGACTATTTTTACCCTGTACTCTTTTGTTTTGATTGCTTGTTTACGTTTATATTTCATGTTTGTTACTGCGTCACTGTATATTGGCAGAACGGCTGTATGCGAGCAATTACTTAAATAAATAAATTTAAGGCGTATGCCAGTTTTGGATTAACTTACGTGAAGTAGTTGTTGTTAGGTAACTAACGAAATGGAGTGGATTAATTTATAAGTAAGAGATACCACACTAACTTTTGTCTTAAACGGATAAGTTAATGGATTCCAACTTAATCCAAACGCTGGGTCCTTACAAGTTTGAGCATTTTAATGTTCGATTCTGCCACGAAGAAGGATCGGATGCTTTCGTTACGTATCGTGTTGGTGAAGACTGGCTTGGTAGTTTGCCTTCAATGCCTTGAAGACGATGGACGACTCGCACATTGATACATTGGCAGCAATTCAGAGTTTGACCCGGTGGAGTGCCCGAACAGACTTCATTAATTCTGCCATTTCTACAACCACTCTTCCCTGTTTGACTTCCATGCATGAAATCAAATCATCCTCATAATCTCAACTCTGTTGGTTATGAATAATTTCCCATCATCGGTAGAATTGTTGGACGCATGGGTTGCTGAGTAAAGTTCGGAATGAAAAGGAAAGCGGTAAAACAAGACTTGCCATTTAAATGCTACTTGACCCACTTACTTAATAATGGTGAGTGACGATGTGAGCCCATGCAACACCAAAAGACGTTGATGTCTCAGTTGTCTCGCTTTAGAATTCGGACCTTGGGTCATTTATCAGAATCTCTTGCTTTCTATGGGGACTGGTGACAACTATCTCCCAAAGATATGATGTGCCTTACGCAGTAAGGATTTATAATGCCCGGATCACGATACCACCGTGGCTACAAAGTACCTATATAATATAAGGAATAGGATCATTTTGGAATCAGTCTTTATGTTGCCGTTATAGCTCAACTTAAGATGTGTAATCCAACCAGCTACATGAGCCAAATAATATTTGGGAAGGTAATAGATTAAAGCGAATGTGCAGGGGAATTTTAGAATAGGTACTGCAGATTTAAATACAGAAGATTAGTGTGTAGTAATTATTTTAACATACTCATGGTTCATCATTTTCGAAACTTGTTTACTATGCTCTAGAAAATATTAATTAAATAATATGTCCAGTTATAGAATTTCTTGACTTTTCAATAATTATAACATAACTTTGTCTCTACTAGCAATATAGTTACACGGTTCTCGTAAATGCATATCTAAACTCTTCCACTAAATATGTAATATAATTTAACCGCTAAGTTGTACGTAATTAGTGCATGCATGCAGTAGAATTTTTTCATGCCTGCATGACAAGTAAGCGTATATTTAATTTCCTTTTTATTTAAAATGCACACCTGGTGACTGACCACTTCCTTTCGCAAATCCCTACGACAGCTTGCAAGGTATTATGCATATTATATAGATGTATGTTGGAGCAGCTAGACTTGTGGTAGATCGAGAACTTGAGACCTTATTTTATTGTCTGGAAAACATATTACTAGATTAGACCCGTGACGATTTTCACACTTATCTTTTCACAAGTTATCAAAGCGGCTTCTAGAAATCCAATAATTTGCAACCCAAAATCGGGTCTGTTTTGACCACAAAATACTCCAATTCTAGGTTTGACATGCCGTTTCTTAAAGACCAAGACCACGGTCAACTATGTTCCCCATTCAATCATTCTCCTTATCATCAAATCCCATCAGCCATTCCCTTCTACTTCACCCCATGTTTATGCTTCACTGCTCTGATGGCTATTGGATCGCACGCAACTCCGAGTCACGATTTGTTCCGCTATCTTGTCCACGAACGCTGCTTTGTGCCAGGTCTCAGCGAGCTCTTTTATGGATTCCTTGTTCTTTGAGAGATGACACATAATCTTCTGTTTCTATGTCACTCGCTTGAAATAAATTTACGCTTTTGCTGAATCACGACGATCGTTATTTTTTAAGTGAAACTTATACCACCTCGTCATTTTGTAAAAAAATGCGTTGAAAGATTTATATAATCGGTATCATTCGGGAAAAGTTCTAAGTAAGCTTGAGGATCCCTTAAAAATCTTACCCTTTGATGATGATACAACAAAGGGAATGACGTAGAAAAAGTGCGAGTGAGTCGTATCGTCAAGTAGAGCAACAATATATGCGGGTCCATATCCTCTAACTAGGCCTCTTCTGTCCATAGGTTTCATTAACCAAATATTAACAACTTTTAAACAAATGTTTTTCCTGAATTAATTCATTCCTCCTTCCTTATGCTTACTACCACTTTGATTATTTTTCCTCCCTCCACCTTGTTCATCAAACATTCTCTTCTCCATCGCTTTTTTTTATCTCTCGATTCGGCACTTGCTTTGTCTTCCTCCTTCGTATTTCTCGCTCTAGTTGAATTACCTCGCCAATTTTCTTCTCCTTCCAACCAACCAACTCCTCTCTTCACAATATTCACATATATGAAGCAGCCAGTGTTCCCGGGGGCTGGGGACCAAAAGAAAGCTAATTTCGCATTACTTGGTAACATTATAACTGCACGCCTAATACTATTTTTCACGGGATGGTAGCGTTGTGCCTTTCAGTTGCATGTAAGTAGTGGTATTTTTTGCATGCTTGTATAATAGTCAGTGTAATAATATTATTTTCTGCTTGATAATGCTGGCCTGGTGATAGTTCACCCCCTGCCATACACTCGTTATGTTGCTTGCTGGGTATTATGTATATGTATGTACCTAAAATCCATCGGCTTGACCTTTTTACACTTTACTATTCCTATGAATTTCGAGCCATAATGAACGCAAAGATTGAGAAACACGTTCTGGAGATAAATGTTGAATAAACATCGAAGCACATGTTTGAGTATTATAATGATTGACTTTTGGTAAAGTTCGCTTTTTATCACGAACTGAAAGATCTTAAAGTTTTCGGAGCGTAATAATATTTAATTCTTCCCAGAGAAGAGTCGGACACGGTCAAAACAACGACTGGGAATTTGATTGCATGCAGAATAGGCCCTGGCGACAAATGTTAAATTGCTTTGTCATCTATGACGCGAATTAAACTAGTTAGCATTATCTTTGGGTCGGTTATCGCGAGGAGCTGGGTTAAGCCAGGACTTCAAAGTGATTTTTCGGTACCATATCATTCACTGTATATGAGTGTTGTACGGAAATCACTTAAATTTAAATACCCCGTCGGCTGGATGGGACTTTAAACTATGAAAATACCTTGTGACCCTTGGATGTCTTTTGCCAAGAGCAGCCTAACCCGGACGCCGGGTTTCTCTACGCCATTCATCCACTTCCTAACAATTTCAATCTCTTACCAGATCTATCCTAAGTGGCGTATTTAGTCTTAGTTTTCGGCTACCTCCACAAATTTTAACAACATCATTGCCTTACTAAAGTTTAAATCTTCTTATTATTACTTAACACATTCATTATATACTTATTATATTTCTCTCACTACACTCACTACACTACACACTACTACGTTTCAGTCAGTACATTCATTAGGGACTCATTACTTAACACTCAATTAATTGGTTTCATTTAAGATGCATAAAATGCTTCTGAGGAGGTTCACCTTTCTGGCATTCGATTACGATATTTTTTCATGGCTTCGATGTGCATCGCTCTCGACCCTGAGGGTGAAAGTGAGAATGAACCATTTCAGCGATTGAGAAACTCATAGTCTTCCAAGTTCAAAAACGAAGCAGTCCCTTGCATTAGTCACTTAGTTTATTTCCGACGAGGCAAGACTACAATCCCAGTCAGCTGATCAGTAGAGTTAAATCCGTGCGAGAATGCTTGGAGGCGTTTCTGTCTGCAATAAGGACTTGATTTTCGTTTCGTCTTTTCCACGAAGTTCATGCTTGTGTTTCAGTGAGTGAAGTCTAAGATTGGAGATGTATCATATTCACAAGTATCGTAAATGTAAACTATCTCCATGGATATTATGTTGTTCACCAAATACCGCCCACAAGGAATGGATTGAACCTGTTAATGGATTGAAACTCCTCAATATGTTGTTCAGTTTTCCGGGCGTTTTCAAGTGCTATTTGTGAGAGTGCAAATCAAGACCCAACCAGTCTTTTATTCGCGAACATAGCATTGCAGTGAGATATGAATAGTGGCTTAGCTGTATGAATCACGTGATAAGTGACCAAGTAATATTGCGAAGATTTCGAGTGTTTTGTGGCTGAAATCATCTTGCCAAGAAAGATCAACCTTAAGTCGTTGCTGTTTGGAAATCCTTGCTGCAGTATGGCGTACGTCTTTTTCAAGATTTCTCGAATCTCGTAATGGTAAGTATTCGTATGGTTTGCTTCCATTTGGCGTGGTTATGTAGCTACCCACGTACATACGTAATTTGAACTGCTGAAGTTTTATGCGATCGATGGCAACGAATTTAGCTGTTCATGCAGGGTTTCAATTTGGAAATACCAACGTTTGAGCGGAATTCAAGGTAGGCACGATACACTCGATACTATCCACTGTTTTTTTGAATGATCTCATTCATTTGATTGTTTATCAAAGTTAAAATTAATGAAATTCCTATTTAATATAATGCAAGCGTTTCAACAATCGCAATAAGTCTGGCACCGGAAACTGAAATAGGATACCATTCAACTTCATAATTTGGTAGCCTGGAAATAAATTCTTTATAAATGGCATAATGGTGCTAATGTTGTTTGGAAACGATTTCCTCTTTAAATATTTCATTTTAGGACATATTTCAAGCAGTTGAGAATTACAAACATCTATTGTATATACTACCAATTAATCCCGCCAAAAATAGTTGCTTACGGGAGTATGAGCAGATGGCGCTAATAATTTATTGAGTAAACTATTTTCAAAAACAAAATATGCTGAACTTATAGGTATATATCAATATCAAAAATAAATACCCTGCAATATAATTTGCAAGAGTAGGTTTAGATATGCTATATTAATTAAACGTTTTTTAAAATTATCAATCAGGAGTTCATTGTACTTTCATGATTGGTCCTGGCTGGTGTGACGTCACGCCAAACCGTGACCTTCATGCCTGTGATCTTACGTCCGAATCTCAGTTTTCGTCGGGACGCGTCAGCGATAGCACTGGTGAGTTTTCAGCCCTAGTCTAAGAAAGTTTTACTTAAAAATAAGTTCCATTTCTTAATGTTCATTGGGCTTGCAGCCAATCGGGTTTATGCCAAGGTGCGTGGGAAGTAATGGGCATTGAAAACTGTTCGTAATGCATTTTCTTCGACGCATGGGAAATAGAGATATACTCCAAGAATGACACAATTTGTTTCAAGACATTTACAATTCATGCTGTACTTAGTAATCTGCTGCTGCTAATATTACAAGCTATTTTTTCCATTAATTGTTGGATGTTTCCGGTAGTAGTGCAGCGAAATGTACGGTAAAATCCGGTTGCTTCTTTTAACAGTGGGAATTGGTTTCAGGAGGAAGATATGTCTGACGTGAAGCAGTTTCTTCATCATTGATTACGCGGGCCTTAGTGAGGGAATACTGGGAATTCGGAAAACGAGCTGTGAGGAATGCTCTTCAGGAGGAGTAATGGTAAGTTTGGTCAATTTTTAAGCTTTTCTTTTACGTGTGTTTCCTTTTTTACATAACGTTAGGTTGTGTTTTTTGGGATTATTTTACTTCAGGGGTGGTTGTGATATCTGCCCCTTTCCCGCCGAAAATCTCATAATGTTGTTTAGTCTCAAGAACGTGTCTCGACTACTCCAGCTTCATCACGACGCCTGCTAGCTTACGGATTAACAGAAATCGAAGTGTGTTTTGCTTTCTTCCTGCCTAAATTAATAGAAACCGGGGATAGAAGTTGCAGTTGAAGCCAAAGTTCAATTTCTTCATTTTCTGTACTCTTCAAAATAATTTCTGTACTTTTTAAATAATTTGTTTTTTACGGGTGGCTTTCGTTTCGCGATCCGATTTCATAAGGATTTATTTCCATTGCATTGCGTTCGTGGTCTCCAAGTTCAGATCTCATTATCATTTTTCACTTAATTTAGATTTTTCTGTGATTGTTCCACTTCAACTTCACCACCATCCCAAAAATTTAGAAACATACATTTTAGTTGATCATAGATTTTCGCAGAGTGGAGTTTGTCAAGTTGTCTGTTTCGGGAGCGTGTGTAGCTTTGCCGTCCAAGTCTTCGCGTTCATTACAGAACGCATCATCGGGGTTAAAAAACGATGAAGTTGATAATTCGGATACGTATTTGAAGACCCTTCTCTTTCCGTCCCTAGCCTTATTTGACATTGTTTCTCGTATGGCAATTTCTTTGCACACGTTTGAGGGCGATGACCCAGTGTGGACTGCGGGTGTTTTGTAGGGCTTTCCCTCGGGTGGCAGACAAAATTATTCTCTCTTCCATTCGGCGCTGGGTCAAATACCATCGTCACGGTTGAAGTTGCATGGGTTTATTTCTATTTTGACCGCTTCCCGTAAAAATATTGTATAGCAGCGAGGATGCAAATTCTGCGACGGCGGAATTCTTTATACTCCCGAGGATGATGGCTCTCCGGTGTTCTTTCAGCCTACATGCCAGAACATGCATCCTGTTTGCCTGATATATCTTTTCCGTACGAGCATGTATCACATTAACTACCTTCGTCAGTAAAGGGTGCCGCCAGTCCTTCGGTGATGGTGAAACATCTTTGATCTTGGTCAGCGTGCTGAACTGCGTCTCGATGTCTGCTTTCCCGAGTACATCTAAATCTACACGATACCCTGCGAGCCACCTCGAGGGTGTGTGGCAGGGGGTGAAGACCTCCAAGCATGCACTGCTAACATGCAAACAAGCAACTTTAGGGTCTCATGCAACTAGATTGTTAGTATCTTGTATTTAAGGGGTCAATACATGCATCATGCACTACAGGCTACTCTAAAATATTTCACCTATCTATCCCTTTGCCATGCTGCCTATTCTGTTCTCTTCTAGTACGGGGGAAAAATGCCATTTGAATCCATCGGTACGACAATCTACCTCTCTAATCTTATTTATCTGGTCGAATCTAGCATAATACACTGGTGTCTTTAATATATGCCTAACATCTTCAGTAAAGCTATCAGATTGAAATTTCTCTAATAGATTCAATCTGTACTTTAACCTACGCCTTGATAATGATTCCCACCCTTATTCTTGTATTAATTCTAATACACTACTCAACCTATCGTAACACCTTTTGACGAACCTAGCTGCTCTACGCCGCACACTGTCTAGTTCTCTGATCAAACCTAATTCATTCGGATCCCATACACTGGCTACATACTCAAGGTGGGGCCTAACTAGTGAAAAGTAACATCGGTCTTTTGTCTTCTCATCACATTTCCCAAGTACTCTTTTTACAAATCCTAACTTTCTCTTCGCTCGGACTCATATTTCCCGGATGTGTCTTCCCCACGATACATTTTTAGTGATTGTTACACATAAATATCGTATGGTTTCAACATAGTAACCGCGTAATGTGTTCCGAAATTGCGGCGAAGTAACTCCAGCTTACGTCCCGTTAGATATTTGTCTAACTGCAATCTACATCTACACGATACCCTGCAAGCCACCGCGAGGGTGTGTGGCAGGGGTGAATATCACCAAGCATGAACTACCGACATGCAAACAAGCAACTATAGAGTCTCATGCAATTTAATCTGTCATGCTTTGGGAATATAATGAGTTCAGATGTGGGTTTGTGAGTCTGCGTCAAGTTTCATGGTATTTATTCTTTGTCCAAAAATTTGTTTAGATTTCTGACTCGGTACTTATACTATTTTCAATAGTGAATGCGAGATTTTTGGCCATCTTATTATTTTGATTGTCCATGGTTTTGGTCCATGTGGAACAAAATATATTAATTTTCAATTAGGGTTGTTTAATATATTGCATACGACTTTGGCAGATAATATAAAATTCTGTGGTGGTGATTTTCTAGCTAAATAAAATTATGATACTAAATTCTGTACATAATTGTACCCCAATTACTATCAGTATTTGATTAGCATATTTGATAGCAAGTTATGGTGTTCAATAAAATGTTAACCAGATGGCGCCGTAATGACTTTTAATTTAGAATGCAATTTCTTAATTAAGATGTTTCAAATTTGATACATTGATAGTTTTGAATGGTTGTTTTTTTAGATTAGAGTTCAGAGATCAGTATGAGATTTTGGTGGCAATAACGTGGTCTCTTTACTTAGAATAATCATTTTTTGTGATGCTAGCTTTCGCGTTGTTCCTAATGGAAGTGCTCAAATTTTACTATTTTTACTGGTCAGTCCATCGCATTTCTGTCACTTGTTTATGAGCTTTTTCATGTTCATATAAATACACATAGCTTTTTAGGATTATGTTACGCCTGGGCAATGCAGGATTGTTCTCTGATATCCGCTGCTTTCCTATCGAGAATCCCAATTTGTTTCCAGCCATCGTGTTTTATTCATAATTTGTGTCATTCTTTATGTCACAAACTAATTGACACAGCAATTCATTAGTTGAGATTACCGTGAGCAGTGCTTATAAAAAGTTCCCTTTATTGATGACGATAGCGACAACGTGAAAGATAGATCTCACTCCTGGTTTGTTGATAGATATACTACATGGGTTGATCTTCGCCTTTTCTTATCGTGAATTATATCATTGAGGGATAACTTTTGGAATATTTCAGATAACATAATTCATGAATTACTGTGTGCGACCAATGTTTTGTTTATGAATCCTATTGTGGTAATTAGTACTGATATGATGTCTTACTTAACATTAAAATATTTAGGATATCCAGGAGGTTTAGGAATAGTTGCTGCTTCTCTGATGGCCTATTTAATCTTGGCGTGGATGAGAATTAGCTCGCTCCCTTAAAGATACATGATATATGGGACTTCATGATTTCTACTCTTATTGCATGTGTCTTCTTTCAGTGACATTCCCTGTTTATCGTTGGCTCGTTCTTTTCTGTCGTAAGCGAGATATACTATTTTCTGTGAATTTCGGCGAATAAAAATTCTTCCGCATTAATTACCTCTGTCTACCAGTATTGATATCGAACAGGATAGGATACAGGAATTTATAAATATTTTTCCCTAGGGAGAGATACAAAGTACCCCTTTTACACACAGTGCTTTATTAAGAATTATTTAGTTCCCACTTGCGGAGTCCTATATTTACACGATTGGCTCTGGGGAGTTTTGCAGTGAGTATCATCGTATTTTAAGTATAAGTTTAGAGTTACTCTCCGCTCCACATTCTCATAGTTCCTCAGCTATAATTTAAATTGTGGTGTTTCAAGGTATTTCCCTGATTATTCATTTCGGAAGGCACGCTTTCATACTGGAGTATTCTTTGAAACCATCGATATTAATGTCTTGTGTTGATGATTGACTGTTTGGGCAATCCACTTGTCTTCTTACCTGCTACGTTCGTGCTCGGAAACCTTTGATTCATTGTTATTAATCAGTTATCGTGGGAGGTGTCATATCTATCAGAAAGCATTTATTCTGAATTTGAAGGTATATTTCATACATAGTATTTTCCGTGGTGATAACGTCGATAGAAAATATTGGTGAGCTACGGAGCATTGCTTCCTCCGTTGAACACTCCGTATCCGACATGTCCAGCCTCGATATTTTATTCGTACGTGGTCTGACGTTTTCAAACTTTATGATATTACGAGAAAAAGAGTCCTATTCTCCTTTTTGTAAATGATTACCACTCCTAGAAGAAGAAGATTAGATTGCAGCTTTGTTAGCTGGAAAAAAGTAGTTATTATAACAACACATTAATCGCCTTAGGCAATTAGTCTTGATTTTGAAAATTCAGTATACATGCCACATGGTCAACGTCAGTAGTAAGCATAATTTAGATATCATATTGCCAGAATAGTAAAAACATTAAGAATGTGACTTGTATCATTGTTCAAAATTTCTTTAAATTTGCAGTCACTGACATTTTTGACCAATTTTCGGATATCTCATCTGAATGGATAGATTTCATCTCCTGCTGGTGGTTGCCATTATTTTATCTTTTTATTTCATTTTTAACAATTTTTTGTCATTCTCAACTGAATCACGTCTTGGCTGTTACAATTTTGAGCACCAAACAATGTTATTCGATAAAACATGGAGCTTTTTGGAATTAAAACTGTTCTGGATTTAATTATTCCATTCGTTAAGGACAATTATGAATATTTTTATGCCATTATTACATTTGGAATGATTTCACTTGACAAATGTAGTGCATACATTATTTCTGTATTGCCACTGGCTTAGGATATTTTAAGTTTTCTTTTCTTTGCGGGAATCCAAAATGCAAATGGAATGCGGCAAAGAAAGGTATTCTCATGAGTAAGAGATTTCATATTGCGCATCGTTCGAATTAATTATTTAGTGCGACATCGCCATAATAATTTTAGTATTACATAGTTATTCTATTTTAGTTTTAAATGGCATTACTTGTTTCATTACAGTTCAATGTTGACGTACTTTTTATGATTAATGAGATTACTAATAATTGCAAGTAGATGGGGGAGGAAGGGCTCATACAAAGTATATTTCAGTTGTTGTTGAATTAGAGTGTCAATTTTGTCATCTACAAGTCGTTAGTGCAACACGAAAAACCTCTCTTACTTATTTCACTCGCACTTGGATTGATGAATTATTGACATTGATTGATTCACGCGTTTCATTATCATGTATCGCAAAGAAAACGTTTTGAAATGTCTGAAGAGCTTGTTCATAAATATCAATGTTTTTGAGTTTTTAACAACTCTTAATAAATGCCGTCATTAGAACTTACGAATACCTTAATTATTCATTTTGATACCTCGAGATTATATTCGAGCAGTTAATAGATGAGATGTAATTTCTGCGATGGTATTCTTCTGTCAGCTTTGAGACGGCTTAGTTCATTCACTTAAAATGAGATAGTAAGCTAAAATATAGTAACTGAGATCATTATGTTTTTTCGCGCGTTTTTTCTCTCCAGTAGGTACCTATATTTCCTGTTCCTCAGTGTTTGGTCTGAGGCCGTGATAAAGCTGTTTTATTGGATCTCGGTGAATGCATACAATGTATGTACATACATCTGCACATGTTCAGAGTAAATTGTAAATTATTTTAATTTAATTTTCACAGTCTACCTACATACTGGAATAGCAATTTAGTCAGTCATCTTTGAAGATGATTTGGAAAAGATGGATTTATTCCGGTCTTAGGATAGAATTTTAACTTTTTACCATTATCTTGATCTAAATATCCTAATTGGATTGTGGACAGTGCTTTTATTTCCTAAAAAATTACTGGAGTTATCCGATATTGAAGATAGAAATTCCGTTAATCACCATTTTCAGCATGCATTATGTCGAAAATAATTCACGTTGCTAAGCTGATGGAGAGTAAATATATCGAACTCCAGTTTCTAACTTCAATTAACTGTGTCATGCTTGGTGTAAATAATGAGCTCAAATGTGAGTTTGTGAGTCTACGTTAAGGATCATGAGAGTTAAAACTGTTTCCGTGGACTATTTGTTTGGATTTCTGACTCTTTATTGGCACTATTTTCAATTTAAAACGCCAGTTGTGTGGTGTTTTATTCAAACTTGTTTCATTTCAAGTTCCGCGAGATGAAATATTTTGTAATATTCATACTTTAATAATAAACACGACCAATTTCATCCACTAGAGGATATCATCAAGTTATTGTACAGAACACCCCAGTCTAGTGTAGTGAGTTGATCGCAGGTGGAGTGAGGGAGGAAGCAAGGGTTGTGGAAAGGAGACTGAACTTCTTGTCAGATGGAATGGACTAGGGATAGTCAAAGAGCTTTTCAAAGGTGGGGGAGGGGCAAAAGAAGGAGGGGGTGTGGAATCACGGATGATACCAGGTCTCTATTGTTAGGTGGTAAGACGATATCGAGGACGGGGGAAAGTCCAGAAAACATAACGTCATTCACAATTTGACCATGGATTCCATTTTTCTTTATCTCGACCTCTCTAAAAGGTCAAATTTTGCATTTTTTCCCAATGTGGTGAATCTTTGAGCAGAAACCACTCGCATAGTACTCCTCCTCAAACAGTTGTTTTGCGCAAAATGACTCTGCAATGTTGCCCGTTGCGTAAGGCTTTCTGTGTTCTTTAGAATCTATTTTAAACTAACTTCCTGTTCGACTAATATATTTCGCATCACGATCCAGGCTTATTATTATGAGAGTCTCTTGTAGTTGTGAGTTGGAATTATTGACTTTGTTGTTTGGAAATATTCTGGCAATACTGATTTTCCCTTGAAAATAAATGCATGATTTGAAACCCTTTTCTTGATTCAAATTTGCAACATTACCCGCGTTGTAAATTCCCTTCCTCGCACGTAAAAAGGAGTTTTTTTCCACGATTTTATGGTTTCCGCTTTCATCTACACCTGCAAAAAACCCTGCGGGCCACCATAAAGGTGTGTTGTAGGGCGTGAATTCAATATAGCAATTGGCTTTAAAGCAATTACTCCTATCTTCTGAAACTATAATCGGACAGTGGAATACCTATAAGTCTGGTAAACAATGAATGGCATGCCGAAAAATTATGTAACAAATGATGGTCGGAGTTGAAATGATTCATCTTTTCCGTTGAAGTCGAGTTAAAAAAAATATCAAAATCATATTTGTTCTGAAAGGGTAGAGGGTGACATTCAAGAAATATTTCCCATTCGTTTATTTTTCTACTATGAGATAAATACATTTTCCCTAAGAATTCAAGTATCGGAAAAGGCTTACAAGCTGTCCGTCTGTTCCAGGACAGACCCATAAACGTATCGTAGAGACCCTGGCATTCTGTGTTACCCTTCAGTTGAACAGAAACTGATTTTCTCTACATTGCCCACAAGTAGATCCACGAGCAGAGGTGATAAAGGATCGATCATAGACAATCTTTGGGTTTAACTGTAGTATATACTCTCAGTGTAGATTATTTATACATTGTAGTTCTGTTCTATTCATACATGGTTGACAAATTGAACCTAATTTTTTATTATGGTGTATTATTTAAGTGAGTAATAATAGATAATTGGTTTATTGAAGCAAGATTGTATGTGACCAATGATAATTGCTAATAATTCTCATTTAGCTAATTTACATTAATTAAAAGCGATGTAACTAGAAAAAGAAACTTAGATCAAGCTACCCGGGGCTATTTCTTAACAACAACATATTGAAATTATCCAGCAAGACTCATTATTTCAATAACGGCCCCCGTAATTCTTGTCGATTTAGTTCACTAGTTCTTAGTTCACTCGCATAAAAAAACGTGATGTACAGGAACTTTGTTTTGTGACCGAATGACATTTTTTGCATGTGCTCTCCTTTTAATAATGTTCCATTTCATCGATGGCTCGCTTTCCAGAGGCCGTAGGCGAGTATGGCATATTTTTTGTGACTATGACTGAATCCGCAAAATACTCCCATATTAAATACCTCTGGCTACATGTATTTATGCTAAATAGGAATGGAAGACTATAAGATTTTTATCAATATTTTTCATTCGGCAATGGCAGTTACAACGTACGCCGACGTACATAGCGGTGGATAATTAAAAGTATTTAGTTGTCACGCTCTTTACATGGCTGGCTCTCGTAGGTTTTGAAGTGAATTTTGTTACACGACACGTGGCTACACGCGGCAGAGCATGCTCTTGCAGTGAAATTTGCAGATTAATAATGTAAAGAGAAATGTCGTTATTCCGAAACACTAATATAAGATGCTCAATTTTATGTGGAATTTAGCATTGTAATAGTGATCGTCTTACTGCACTTGTTTAATTGACATTAATAAATGTGTGCTCGAAAAAAAGAAGAAAAGCCTTAGTTACATGAATTGGCGCTACAGTATGTTGGCAACGGTATTTGTGATGGAACGCGCACACAAGCCTACTTACTAACTTAATGTAGGAATATGCCTTACCAAGGTCCTTCTTATATTTTTTATAAAATTTAAATATTTCATTTGTTATTGACATGGTGCAATTAATACCAATGCTTTCAAATGGTAGGAGCGTCATTGTTGCCAAAAATTTTTCAAAAATATTAATATTAATATAATTCAAAACAAAGAGTTGTATTTACGAGGGAATGGTTAAAAACTAAGTAAGAAAATATTTAACTTATATTATAATACGTAATATTAGGAATTGATTGAAAGAATGAATGTATTCTCACTTCGTAAATTAAACTTGGTAACAGCACTTCAGTCATGTTCCAAAGCCAAAAATGAGATAATAAGAGAAAGTAAAAAATAGTGCAACTACGTATAGTGGCATACTCATGCAATTATTGTGTATGCGTTATCACCCTATAGACGATTTTCCATATAGGTGTTCTTCTGATTCGGTATTTATTCATTAGATAACATAGCTCTTTTAAGGGATTTTCAATCGTGGAGTCAAGATGGAACCTCCTTATTTTAATTTATACTGTAGTTTGGATGATTAAGGCGAGCACTTCTATTCGCTGCATTGTAAACGATGGTGATGACGTGAGAGAATGATTGCCTTTAGGCTTTTAGCAGGTTTTTCATTGACCGTAAATGACGGCACGTCATTACGTTGGGCTCCTTTTTAATCCTAGTTCGTACATTCGGTAGCATTGAAACGAAACTCAGTCACCACTGCAAACTTTCGCATCTATCCTTTCATAGTACCAAAACCTCTATATCCCTCCAGTGAGGAATCCGTGTTTCTTCAAAGGTTTGTCGACTGGTCGGTAGATGTTAACTGCCATGGGGCCACGTAATCCGAACTAGTCAGGAGGGCTGTGGGATGGAAAGGCTTGGATGGGATGGAATCTTGTCGTGGCCGTGGGATCTGGCCATGGGATGGAATCTTGGTAGTCACGTCACGTCGCTGTGTTGTCAGATTGTTTAGATGCTCTCACTCCTCTCGCTTCCATTTTCTCTCGCGCACTCTGGAGAACAATTAGCGTACATTTTGCGGAGTATTACTAAAGTTTTTCAATAATTAACAATGTCGCATGCATAATATTTTGGAAGTGAAGTTATTTTCCGTTATTTTTCCATGAATAATTAGTGAGGAATTCAAGGTCTCTTCTATATTCCATTTATTAAATAGTTCCTCGATATTCTCAGTATTCTACTTATTCAGGGCTGTATATACCCGGCGGTCGCCGGGAGCCTCGCGAACGCTGGGGTCCTCGCGAGAGAGGAATTGTGAATATAGTTGTAAAAGACTATAACATTGGGGGCCTCATTCTAGATTCCGCCGGGGGCCTCAGCGGTCATAAATACGTCACTGTACTTATTGATGTGTTAAAATACCATTTAAGCATTAAATTTTTTGAAAGAAAAAGTAAATGATTCATGCAATGTTCGGATTGAATTTTATTTTTATCATCATCATAAATCAAAAAGGCAAATCTGGGTTCGTCACAGCCTTCCGCCAAATTCTCTTATCAGTTACTTCTGCACCTACATATTACTCTGCCGGCCTCTGCAAGTGTAAGCTGGGAGGTGAATCATACCTAGACATGCATTATCTATAGCATTATTATACCAAGTCAAATCATACTCACATCATTATTTCTTCTACATCTTGCAACCTTAAACTTGAACTATTACTTCATGTGAGACCTTTCTAGTAGATTTCAATCCCTTTTCTCCCAATCTTTTGAGGACCTATTCGTTAGTCACGCGATTCATTTATCATCTGTAATTGTAAACCCTATTTTAAACTTTTTTCAACTAATACATCTCTCCAGCAATACATACCAGCTCTCTTTGTTTGCAAATTTTATTCCGGATAATGGAAGGAAACATTAGCATTATCATTGGTTTAGAGCAGGGCTGTTTATAAACAGAGCCGATATACCAGTACGCTGAAATATTCGAGAGAATACAAAGGAAGCCGTTTTATCGGAACCCTGAGCGTCTTAGGGTTAAGAGAACAGAATTCCCTCACTCGAGAAAGACGAAAAGATAGGCGTCGCGCGGAAGCATGTCATTTTTTCGTTTCAATAAGGAGCTTAAAATGTTGTCTACAGTGTTTTATATACCTACTGCTTTTTGTTACGCCTGAGATAACAACGATTCATCAATATGAAACTACTAAATGTCTCCACTGAATTCCTTGAGAATAATGTCAAGGGCCGTGCCGGCAGCAAATGCCGTCCTTGTGTTACCCTCAATGTTGAATGGCAACATTACGATACCAGTGAGCCAGTGCAAACCATCCGCTATTTCGAACTCCCAAAAATTAATTAGTGTTTTGTAGAGTTGTTGAAATGGAATAGAATAGTTTATATCCTAATAGAAAAGGCAGTTTATTAATGTGGATCCATTAGGAGTTTAAGATAATTATTCGCACGATTAAAAAGGAATATGTATCCTGCCGAATAATCATTTTTGTTTCATTGATTATATAACGTCTCCGTGGGGACTTTCTTATTTTGTTACGCTTGTGTGTAGATTATTCTTATTTCGACTCAAATTATAAATAAACAATATTTTTAAAGGGAACTGAGTATGCAATGTCAGAAGTTGGAAAAAAATACTATCCTTTCGAACGTTATTCTTCACTACAGGCTTTTTATTAGTTGAGAAAAAGTATTTTGACAACAGATATAATATATGAAACAATATTATTATTTCCATTGTACATTGTTAGATTGCTTTTGGTGACAAGTTATTTATAATTCAAACTTTTTTCTGTCGTTACAGGATGAGATGGTGAGCTACTTTCGGAACCTGCATCCCAGGAGTAGACGCAGTAGGGTGAAGAAAACGTATGGATACCCAAAACAGAAGAAGATGCCGTTTCAGCAGCAGGAGAAAGCATCGGTTGAATCATGGGTTTGCAATGATAACGTAAATGTAAATTCATTTCAGGTGTTAAGATATACAAGGTAAAGGATTGTGTAAGTATGGGTAAATATGCTGGCGCATTTTTGGTATTTGTCTTAGGAGCCCATTGCTCCACTTCCAGACATGATCACATGTGCTCACTGTCTGGAATAATATGTATGAAAGTAATTGGGGAAACCAAGCTTGGTTAATCGCATAAAGGGCCAGATAAATGTCGAGGCCCCAATTTGATATGGTATTTTGGTGGAGATCTCCACCAAGTTTTTAGGTCACTAATCTAGCGAGTCATGACTCTAGGCAGGATTATTATTTCACATTGTGTTGTTTATGATGTTTTGTCCTGAATGCTTAGTTCATTGTTTTTTCTTAAGTGTATTTCGGTAGACCCAATTTTTGTTGCTATGATGTATGTGTTCTGTAATAAATGTTTTTATAATTTCATGCTTTTTTTAAATGTTTCATTCACAGGTAAGACGCCTTCATAGGACGCTCCATGGTCATCGCACGAGACTCTTTTCCGGAGTTGCGTTTAGCTCTTAGCATTATTTTGTGGATGTGAAGATTGCTCTAGTGTGAAATCTCAAAATTCATGGAATTGCATCGCCAGTTACGAAGTGCATCCATGTGTACTAAGTTTCTGTGTGACCATTCCTCGCATTTTTATAAAATGCATTTTCGGCTTTCTGCTTTAAATGTGAGCAACTTTGCATTCATTAATTGTTTTTTTGTGTATGTATTAACCCGTTCTCTCCTTAGGTAACTCCACATCGCCCCGGCCTGCTAGTGAGTAGGAATATGTAGTCAGTTTCCAATATTTTGCAACATAGGCCCTTCTGGCCCATCGTAATGGTAGGTTAGTTAGGAGTTGCGTTTCGCTCTTAGCATTATTTTGTGGATGCTAAGATTGCTCTAGTGTTAACTCTCAAAATTCATGGAATTGGATCGCCAGTTACGAAGTGCATTCAGGTGTACTTAGTTTCTGAGTGACCATTCCTCGCATTTTTATAAAATGCATTTTCGGCTTTCTGCATTAAATGTGAGCAACTTTGCATTCATGTATTGTTTTTTTGTGTATGTATTAACCCGTTCTCTCCTTAGGTAACTCCACAACGCCCCGGCCTGCTAGTGAGTAGGATATGTAGTCAGTGTCCAATATTTTGCAACATAGGCCCTTCTGGCCCATCGTAATGGTAGGTTAGTGAGGAGTTGCGTATAGCTGTTAGCATTATTTTGTGGATGCTAAGATTGCTCTAGTGTTAACTCTCAAAATTCATGGAATTGGATCGCCAGTTACGAAGTGCACTCAGGTGTACTAAGTTTCTGAGTGACCATTCCTCGCATTTTAATAATATGCATTTTCGGCTATCTGCATTAAATGTGAGCAACTTTGCATTCATTTATTGTTTTTTTGTGTATGTATTAACCCGTTCTCTCCTTAGGTAACTCCACAACGCCCCGGCCTGCTAGTGAGTAGGATATGTAGTCAGTGTCCAATATTTTGCAACATAGGCCCTTCTGGCCCATCGTAATGGTAGGTTAGTGAGGAGTTGCGTATAGCTGTTAGCATTATTTTGTGGATGCTAAGATTGCTCTAGCGTTAAATCTCAAAATTCTTGGAATTGCATCGCCAGTTACGAAGTGCATCCAGGTGTACTAAGTTTCTGAGTGACCATTCCTCGCATTTTTACAAAATGCATTTTCGGCTTTCTGCTTTAAATGTGAGCAACTTTGCATTCATTTATTGTTTTTTTGTGTATGTATTAACCCGTTCTCTCCTTAGGTAACTCCACATCGCCCCGGCCTGCTAGTGAGTAGGATATGTAGTCAGTGTCCAATATTTTGCAACATAGGCCCTTCTGGCCCATCGTAATGGTAGGTTAGTGAGGAGTTGCGTATAGCTGTTAGCATTATTTTGTGGATGCTAAGATTGCTCTAGCGTTAAATCTCAAAATTCTTGGAATTGCATCGCCAGTTACGAAGTGCATCCAGATGTACTAAGTTTCTGAGTGACCATTCCTCGCATTTTTACAAAATGCATTTTCGGCTTTCTGCTTTAAATGTGAGCAACTTTGCATTCATTTATTGTTTTTTTGTGTATGTATTAACCCGTTCTCTCCTTAGGTAACTCCACAACGCCCCGGCCTGCTAGTGAGTAGGATATGTAGTCAGTGTCCAATATTTTGCAACATAGGCCCTTCTGGCCCATCGTAATGGTAGGTTAGTGAGGAGTTGCGTATAGCTGTTAGCATTGTTTTGTGGATGCTAAGATTGCTCTAGTGTTAACTCTCAAAATTCATGGAATTGGATCGCCAGTTACGAAGTGCATTCAGGTGTACTTAGTTTCTGAGTGACCATTCCTCGTATTTCTATGAAATGCTATTTCGGCTATCTGCATTAAATGTGAGCAACTTGGCATTCATTGTACTGTTTTATATGTGTATTAATCCATCCTCTCCCTAGCGATCACCAAACCACAACGCCCCGGCCTGCCAAGACCTGTTGTGTAGTGACGTGGTGAACATAGGTGAAAGTGATGAAGAAAGTGTTTTGTGTGAAACCTGGGGAGATGTGAAAGTGAGTGTGGTGCCACTGTGTTTGAGTGAGTGACAAGTTCATCAGTTGGTGTGCATCTAGAGGACTTGAGTGACTAGTGTAATTGACCTTTATGTAAATGTGTGCCTGTAAATAAATGGTCCAATTTCCACCTACCTACCCACAGATTCGCAGTGACATCGGACAAGAAAGAAGAGAAAGCAGCCATGACTACGAGCGACTACTAATATTTTTATGTAAGTTTTGCGTTAATGTTTTTTCATATATGAAGCCGTTTATATTATATGTAAGTTTAAGTTTTTAATGGTATATTTCACACGATTAGTGAGTTGGGTTTGAATGTCGGTCGTTTGACCCGGGTCAATCCAGGTTTGATTGTTCAACTCCGGCTTTGCCTATTGCACGGGCTCTTAGTTTCACATAGGCAGGAAATACACTCTTTGCGCCATTATGCGCTACCATACCATTTCTATGCTGTGATTATTCCCTATTTACGGTTTTTGATGTTCGCTGTTAAAAGTTTTTTTTTTGTCGCAGTAATTACTTTTTTTACATGATTTTTCCTTTTATTATGTTGTGTTTTTCAGGTTTACCCTAATTCTATTATTTTTTACAGATATATGTGTGAATGTTACATCTGAGTGAATGTTTTATTTATTGTTGGATGACGATGAACAGGGTCAGCGCCGATAGGTATGCGAATGAAGTAGGTAGGCGTAGTGTATATGTAAGCAGTAGATTTAGTTTAGAGGGTGGTTGGAATTTAGAAGGGGAAAATAGGGCTTAATGACGTAGGTGCGTAGTTTATACCTCATAGTCCGCTTGAATTCGTCGCGTCTTGCCCTGGCCCTGGGAGTGAATGCGTGGAATATGCCTCTGTGGGCCCGGAGGGGAACGCAGGGGGAAACGCCACGTTAAATAAAGGTTAACGAGCCGGTGGCGCGACCTCTTGGGTTCGGCATGGAATAGCGCCAGTGTGTTGTGTGGATGCCCAGTGTGAATGATACAATATTTTTGCCAAGCCGTTAAATTTTATTACCCAAATTTACGATTTTAGAATACCTCGGTCAACGAACTATGTGAAATTTATTTGTAAACGAAGTCTTCGTCCGCAATGGGAATGGCTGTTTAAGCAATAAAATTTCAAATAGTTCCTCGGAAATTTTCGAAGTTCCGGTAATTTTAATCAAAATCGGTATTTGACGTTAAACGTAAAAATGGTTTTTGGAATATTTTTCGGTTAGTGTGCCTCTCAAGTTTGTGCAAAGCATATTTATAATTAAATTCTACAAAAGAAATAATTGCCTCAAGCAATTTTTTTATTTATATACATGTACATCTAATAGGAAATCTTTGACTCGTCATGGGTCGAACCGGATACTGCTATTTACATGAAAATTAGCTGATAAACATGCGCAAGAAAGAAATTTATTCGTCAAAGTTTCATGCTAACAAAGTTTGATGCCGTACTACGTTTAGTTCTCGAGTATTATGTGAATGAATACGCCTATAAATATACTTACATTTTACACTGCCTATCTACGTTATAATGCAACAATTCCTTTAGTCGTCAAGAGGACATGGCTGTTTAAACTGAAGAAAATTACCATAAATCGTATTATTCTACTAGAGTACCAGTAATTTTGATACGAAATCAGAATTCGATGTTAACAATTAGAATACGCTTTGAAGTATCTTTCGGCTGGTGTACATCTCAAGTTTTGGCAATTGGTATTTCCAATTAAAATTTTCAAATGAAAAAATGACTGAAAACCGTAAGAAAGAGAGGTATTTCTTATCATCATCATCATTTGAATCGACTGGAGTCACACCGAGGATAATTAGTCACAAGAAAAATAGCCTATCATCTGTCCAAGGAGGACGTTTAAAAAACCTTCAAAGTTTCCAAGCTGTGCTATATTTGGTTGTTGAGTTTTAGCTGAACGTATTAACATGTTTACATACATAAATTCTAATTATATATAGTATCTAAATATAGTAATATATATATCTAGTATATATAAGGTTTACATTTATTGTTTTTCCCAAAATCTTGCGAAAATGTTACCCTTCTCCTTTTGTCATGCTTCCCTCCGAAGTTCTCTTATACCCACCTAGACCTCCGTGTCATTGCGCTCCTCAAACTGTCTGCTATAAGCTTTAACGTGAATTGTACCGCTGCATAAGTTGCATTTGGACTTAACGTGTTAATTTTTTCGATACAAAGACATGTGGCTTATTTTAGACTTGATGTTAGCCGTTGTTTTCTACAATCCTCGTTTTATTCGTTTAGCTGAATATTTTTAATGAAGGTACTCATTTTTATCTGCTTTATGATTGCAATTTTCTTAACGATTGATGATTTTTATCCTGAAATTTCTAATTGGTACGTCCTCCTTTTCCATTTTTATGTCATATTCTTCCGATTTATTCGGATTTTTTTCATTTCTGATCCAATCCGATGTTTTGAATGCGTAGGCTATGCGTAGGTATTACCTATAAATCCGAGGTATTAATAATATATGAGCACATAATAGTATTATGAACCCAAGTATTCTAAATAATGCAATAAAAGAATTTTGGCCTAGTCAGTACTATTTTATTGATCCTACTTCTCTGAACAGCATAAATGTTGCCATCTTTTACATGTTTTTAAGTGTTGAATAAATCAGAGATATTTCATTCAAATGTATTGTTTTTAGGCACTGTATATTTTATCATCCAGATTATGATATGGAATTGTAAATACACTTAAAAGTGCGTTAGTGCTTAAAAGTGGCAGTGAATGATTAGGATAGCAATTGTATTCATGCCTTTTTAAATTATTTTGTGCTCGGATCCTTTATTCATGTGACTTTACTTTTTCATTGGAATGAACATCTTTTAGTATCAAAGTCATGAAACTATCCCATTACATTGAAACAACATTTTTATTATTTAATTCGCCAGCGATTATGCTGCAGAATTACGTGTATTATTGTTAGCTAGACGAACCAATCTACTTCACATTGTGTGCGAGTCGCTCAAGCAGTGTCGTTCATTTACTCTTTGGTTACTTATTATCATTAGAGGCTTCTTTGTCGCAGTCCCATCGCGTAGAAAGGAACCCATCTAAACATTCTTATTTACTGTTAGCGTTCATCGCAAAAGAATTATTTTTCCGTCGTACATAGATTTTGCTTCCTGCTATCGTTTTCGTGAAGAACAACCTCATAAGTTTGTTCATGAGAAAATGCAGTTTTTCTGAAATTTTATTCGAGTTTGACATAAATGTTAAAGATGTGTATATTTTTCTTGTATGCTGGACGATATTTTCTTGAAATTTCTCTGTAGATTTTAAGCAAAAAATTATATATTTGTTTAAAGTCATTGATTTGTTACGAATTAAAAGAATCCCGAAATGACTGGCAAGGAAGCGGTTAATGTTTGTGGACAGAAAAAGACGTGGAATATTTATTTTAAAAATTATATGCTATCCTATGAAAGAAATATTGTTTCTCCCCCAACCACTTTGAATTGTGTTTTTTTGTGCCTTCATTTAGTATTTTTTATTGTTGTAATATTATGGTTGCATATATGTATGTGTGATGCTTGAAACAGGTGTGCAGGAAGTTAATTGTATATGATGTATGTATCACTTCTGTATGGTTATTCGTGCATGCTAAGTCTACGTAAAGTAATGTTCTTAATAATGTTATTTTAAATTGAATAAACGACTTCAGTTGAGTTACTGTTTATCTGTTTCTATTATCTGATTCCGTTCATATACATTTCTAAAATTTGTACCATGTACATTTAAAAGGAAATTGGGACCCCACTCCAAGGAGTGTATATTCAAATATAAATATGTGGGTAGGAAGGGGTACAAAATGACGCAGAGTGCATCATATGATTAAGGACTACCTAAAGTGCTTATTGATGCGGGAATAGAATCAATGGTGAAAAGTCTACATGTCTAATATATTTTCCATGTTTATTTGCTGTAGTTATTTACTTCATGCGCCGACCGCTTCTTCTCGATTATGTGAAACACATGTCCGGACATGCGGTTCCTCTCAATTGCTGACAAGGAAAACTTTAAGATCTTGGTTGTTCAAAGATGGCAGATGTAGAATATTTATTTTTCAAATGCAAATAAAATATTTATTCTCCCCTGTTGCAGTTTTGGTATTTGTTGTGTTTAAATTTCGTGTTCCTTTCCTTATTGCTATAATTTTGTGTGAAGCATACATCTAAAGCATACACCTATCTACCTTGGAACAGCTGTATAGGCAGGAAGTTGAATATTATAAACATATCTTCTGTTTGGTTATTTATATGATACTGGAGCTCCACTCCGTTTTGATTGATGAGAGAAGGGCTTGTTGGCCCAGTTCAGGAAACTTCGTTTCCTCTGAGGTACATATTCATATATTATAAATTTTTCATAGATGAAAATTGTATTAACTGTAAGAAAGTATGTAGGAAAATGAAGAATAAAAAGAATAAAGCAATTGTAAATTTATTTTCGTGGGCCAAATACTAAATCAAATGAGGACGAACGCTATGAAGATGAATGTAAATTGATGACTTGAAAATTCTTCTTAAAGAACTTCTTATTTAAATGTTTTATATTACTCGATTTATATATTTTATATGAATTAGCCAATAATTAAAATATTTTAGTATATTATTCCTCTGAACGTAGTTTTTAATAATGCTGTGAATGACTAAACAAATAACGAACTGTGCTTTACTTCTGGTTTTGAAAATTTAAGTAATGGTTTATCTAGGTGTATATTTAGAGATTAGCAGTTTTCTTATGCAATTGGATGCTAGAATAGCATCAATAGCGATGGCTTTTTTTTATTTTCTTCGTTTTTTAGACACGGTACCTACATTAACAATATATTGTAACCTTTGTTTGAATTTATTATTATTTCTTATGTGCTGGGTTGTGTCAATGTTTCTATGTCATTATCCCTTGATTTATTTTCAAATTGGTTTTATTTAAATTGATTCTGATTGTTTGATACTTGGAATATGACTTTTTTATGAGAAAAACTGCCATTGTATTTAATGATTACATGTTTTCAATTTTGAAAAACCGTCACCTTGGCGACTTGACTTGGCAACTTATGAATTCGAATCTCATTTTAACGCTGGCGTAATTCTACGCTATTTACCTATATTATTGTAGGTATTAAGAAATACGCTGCCAGTCTCTACTGATTGAAAATAGATTTTACGAAATCATTCAAATGAAATGAATAAAGGATTTGAGCTCCTTCATAATACTACGAGATGTAGAGGACGACTTGATTTAAAAACTGAGGTATTGAAAATAGCACCTAGTATCAACAAAACCTGATTCTCACAGTAATCAGGGAAAAGCCTGTTGGGTTATGATGGTTCCAATTTGTCGAAAACAATACATGCCTGAATGTTTTTGCTTTGTTAGTATCCCTTGCATTATGAACCTTATTTTTTTGCATGATGAGTGGAATTATTTTAATTCATAAATGAAACTATCCTGCAACTGATTGAAAAAAAATATTGTGAGTGACACTTTTTTGATTAGAAGAAGCGTGCGGCACAACAGAGGCTTATGTACTCTAATACGATTGTATATAGTCATCCTTACACTGAACTAGTTTAGAATCTTTAGAATATGATGTTCTGCTTTTTCTGTAATATTGTAATTAGGCACTTGTAGTTCTTTAGGGTTAATTACCTTGAATGAATTGAGTATTGGTTTTTCCTTTTTCACTTTGACCATGCTCGTACTGCGTTTGCCGTTTGTTTTTTACTTTCCTACATGCATTATGCACTACTTGTTTTCTGTTTCAATGTGTACAAATTATGCCCATTGAAGTTTTTGACGATCCAGCGTTGATCGGTCTTTATTGTGGCAGGTGGTAAATCGCGGTAATATTTCATTGCTGACATTTACCGTACGATATTGAAATTATTACCTACATTATTACCAGTTATATTCTATATCCATCATTATATTTTTATCCGGTTTCTGTTAGTTGCTTCGCTAGGACGACCTGAATAATACATCGAAAAATTTTAAAATGTTCACCCCGTATGTTTTTTTAGCCACATGCGAAACTGGAAAAGAGTTGTGCTCCATGCATTGAAGTGCATGCAAGGTGATCTTTCACCCTCTACACTATTGAGTTTCCTTGAGAAGTTTTATCTAATTCTACAGTTGGTGTAATTGGTATTTTAAATTTAATTTCAATGCTGTACACTTGATTTTATCAACCGAATTTCGATAACAGATCGGTACCTGTCAATTTACTATCAAAATCGAATCTTACGTGTAAATTTATTTTATGTTTTTACTGGCATTTTAAGGAAATGTTTCCTTTGACTTTTTCCTCTAATAAAACTTCTATGTTTTATTTTCTTTTACCGCAGATACTATCAATAAGCTTTTGATGAGTTAAATGATATTCGGCTGAAAATTGTACTTCTTTCTTACTAGATGAATAATTCTTCAAATGTAAGTCGCGAAGAGATATTCGTCCAATGACAGATACCTAGCGTTACCAGCCAATGAATTAAATACCTTTATATTGCGTTATTTTCTGATATAATTATGAATAAGTAATGATTTTGTAAGTCCCATTTACAATGGGATAACTATTTTTAAGGAATTTACCGCATATATTTTTATTGGAAATATTGTCTGCATTAATATTGAAAATTTCATATTTTTTGTATTTTTACTACTTTATATACTTAAAATTCATAATCTACCACGAAATTTATCGAAGTGCTTCCTGCTAGTGGCCGTGTTGTTAAAACATATAAATTGTTGACCTTGAGTTTTATGAACTTCTTTAGGAAGGATAGACCCATAAATGCTGCCTGCATTTACTGACTATATTGCACAATGAGAGCCTAAGTAAATGTTGCAAGTTTAATTCTTCTAATGATATCAGAAAAATGAAATTTTTAGGGTTGGAAGATACCCTCAATTTCAAAGGTGAAAATTTTCACTGATTGTTTTTCTAGAAATTTAGACACTTCAATTTTGATTTATATAAAATATCAATGCAACATACTCATTTTATTGAGGTCTCATAATCTTTGAGGTCTAAGGCTGAAACGAAGATATCATATTCGGTTTTCGGGTAATTCTTTATCTTATATAGTACGTGTATACGTACTTTTTTCCGCAGCAGATACAATGGCGTCTATTGATGCTGTTCAAGGATATATTTGTATTTCTTATTCCATTGTTGGTTAAAAGAAATAAGCACAAATTGACCCTGAATCTACTTACACAAAATAATTCTACCATATTCTACGACGTAGAAGTGGTAGAAGTAGATCGGGATACTGCCCAATCCAGTTGACGATGAGATTAAAAACTAACAGCTAGTCTCATATCTGTCCAAGGTCCAAGAAATGCAAATTAATAACAAAAGTGACTAATGGATGGACGCTAAACACCGCCTAATCTGCGCGAGCAAATGATTTTATTTCTGATTGAGACTAACTTGCATTTGGATTTCCGCATTCCTGGTGGTTGATTTGTGGATTCTTCCTATCCTGGAATGATAGGATGATATTTCACGACTTCTTTAAATCAATTATTCCATATTCTTTCTACCCGTCCTGCTATTTTTCATTCCGGATATTCATTCGGATTTACAATGTTCTTATCACAGTTCTTATGCATTCATAATCGTATATGGTGATCAAAGTTTACTTAAAATACCAAGAGTTGACTATTTTAATTTCAGCTATCAATATTCTGTTTGTACCTGAATAAACCAGCCTAGTTTAAAAGAACATTGCTTTGGTCGTAATTATTTTGTTAATTTTATTCCTGTGCCATCTATTTTAAATTGATTGTTGTATTTGAGTCGGTTGTCGTTATTTTTTTGCCTAAATTTTGTTATAGCCCCTCTCAAGATTATGACGTGAAGTTGAATATCAAATTCGCTTAAAATCAGCTTTTATTTGTTAGAGTGGTAGGGAAGCGTATTGGTATACCACGATAGATATTTATTTGTTGTATTACGATTACCTATAGTAGTCATTTAAAAAATAATTAAGTTCGAATATTTATAATAGAAAGAATTATATATTAGTACTGAAGAACTGCTTTGCATTGATTGAATTGAGTGTTGGTTTTACATTTTCACGTTTCCTAGCCCTGTATTACAGTACTGCTTTAATACATTACAGTATTAATATCTGCTATATGCTTTCAATTTTATTATGTATTGTGAACATAATATGTACAGACGTATGGCGATTTAGGCCGGTGTATGTGCTACCATACGACGCTGCGTCGAATGTAACGTAAATCGCGGTCCTATATTCTATACATTTTATATTATCTTGATATTTTAAGACTTACGTATGTGTTATGATTGAATTTCCACGGTCATGTTTTGAAGTAATTTTCGTTTTGCATTTCTATGATTACTAACACAAATATTTATCTTCAATTATTGGTTATATGGGTTCTGTAATTTGTCGCTAAAATAACGAGTTCAAATTGATTTCCGCTTGCTACATTGCGGTTGTGGGACCTTTCCTCAGGAAGTCATATCAGCGGCAACTCCTTATACGTTGCGCTAAACACGCTACCTTTTATTTTAACCTAGTATCACAGGGTCATAATCTGTGTCGACCATCACCTAAAGGTCATACAGATTTAGAATTTCTGCTTCTAGTTAAATGGTTAATATCCGTAATTCATCGTAGTGGCGTCAGTAATATTCATGAGTGTATTTTAGAGTAGTATACATGAATTTTATACCACAGTGAGTTGATTCTGTTCCCAACAGTTGGTAAAAAACCTGTTTGGAATTTATAAACCTATTTGGAATTTTTTGCCTCGTTGCGCCGGTTGTATTTATACTGTAATTTTCTTTAATTATCGTACTACACATAGTTTTACCTCGTGGATAAACAACTTCATCAATGAGTAATAATTTCATACGTCCGTGTCGACCAACATTGGTCAACCTTACTTCAGGAATTAGCTGCGATGCCCCCTCTAGTACCTTCTAACCTTCTTGCATCGACCAACCACCCCAAACACAGTTCGTGCCTAAAAAATGGCCAATATTGCTTCAGTGATCAGCTTTGATGCTGCCTCGAGGGCCTTTTAATCCCCTGATATAGGCCTATCTGTCCCATGAATTCTTATTAGAGTCTACTTAATGCCTATGGTCGTTATGGTAAGCGTTTCCAAAAAGAACAAAATTTGCCTGAATATCTGTACATTTTATGAAATATTTCATGATTTGATGCAAAAAACTATATTTCACGATAACAATTAGATTATTTATAGTATTTACTTCATGTGGTTCATGACAGATATTTTTGGGCAAGTAAATAATAATTTAATTTTAAAAAATCAGACCTCATACCGTAAATCCGATTACACAGTGAAGTTTTTGGGACAGTAAAGAAGTGAATAAAGCTAAACTAGGGTCTATCAGGTGAATAAAAAATAGCCTACAATCTGCAAATGGACGAGATTTGATGATTTACCAAGTTTATAGTTAGTAATACTTATGGTTCTCCGAAAAATCGTTATCCATTGTATTTCCATGTTTGTACTCAAATTTCAGTGGCCGGCGAAAGTGAAGCGATGATAATAAAGGGTTTTGCCAAAGAACACATGTGCTGCATGAAAGTTTTAGCGGGACGAGCGAAGTGAAAAACAGACTGGGGACAGATTGACCTTTATTATCAACCAGTTCCTGCTAGAAATTGCTGTGGCTTGAGCTCCTATCGATGCTCTACTTGCAAATGAATTCTTTAGTACATGATTCAGCAACACAAGGCATAATAATTATGCATGCATGATTTAGGTTTTGCATATATGTATTACACATGGAGACCTAGCGCAACGCCTGTACTAAAATATCGATCTATTTTCATCAATAAAACTGCTATAGACAGCTATTGGCAGATATTATTTTCACCTATTAGTGGCTGAAGCATACAGATACAATATGTTGGAAAAATGTTTATTATTCACTGCTATGCACTTAAACGTTTTGATTACCTTTTTGATTTCCTTGAAATTTTCCCAAAAAATTCACAAATATTTATAAAAATACTCTTGAAAATAAAACAACTAAAATATATTCACATAATTTTGAAATCTTAATGTCAATTTAAATCATTTTTTAAATGTAATACCATTTTACAAAATGAAAAGCAGTGGATTTGGGGAATATTGCGATGATTGGAAGTGAACTTTCTAACTTCGGGTGAGCGTCTGCAGCGCTGCCGAGCTGCTAACCTATCACTTCCAATTTGAACTACATATATGTTTAAGCGCATATTTTTTCTTACCTGTCTAATACATTTTTGTGTGGCCCAAGTATCACTCTAGACCACCAAGTATATAGAATAGCTCTTTGCAAAAGTTCAGTTTTTTAAATTTTGGCCCCACTGTGACAGGTATATAGAATGGGATGCCAGAGTGATGATTGACGGGAGGGCCCTTGGCAGGGATGAAAAGGGGAGGGAAGGGTAAAATATGGGTGCGGCCTATCTGCTGTCTCTCCTTTTTCTCCTGAGGCGGCGCGGGAATTCCGACGAAGGCAACAGGAAGTGGAGAATGGGCTCGAGCTGCTTTTACATTGAAAAAGAGGTCACATTAGGATGTCAACGACTCCACAGGACTATTCTTAATTAACAACTAAGCTCATTCCACCAATAAATACAGCAAAAGGAATTTACGTCCACCAGAATAAACAACTCGTAATCTACACAAAAAGGTAAAATTTAGCTTGAAAATGGACTTCTAGGGCAATAATATTTAGAATGAGTTTATTTACGTGAACATATATTAATTTTTCGTCTGAATGTCTGGTAAAAACTAATCTATTTGTCACTCCAGTTAAATATCCTACAAAACTGAATGGAAAATAGTAGTAAATTATACCTATTTGCTCCTATGCTTGTATTTATGACGGAAATTAAGCATGAGAATAATGAGTTTGAGTGGGAATATACTTGAAATTTTTTCCTACAATAGTTTTGAGCACGATCAGGATTATATTTTTAAAAATCTAAGCCCGTATAGCTTATGACGCTTAAACTTTCTATGAATTATTCCGTAGGACGAAATTCTCGTGCTTGCTTGGGATAAATTTTGGTGGCTGAATAAATTATTTATTACTATGCCGTAGTATTAGCTCTGCTAATCCTTCATCTGAGGGTAAACCTCCCTCTGTTTGATGATCAGCTACATTGCTAAATGACGGTTTTATTCACTACCACAACGAGTCCTACTTCAGTCGGAGTAAACCACGTTCTATAGATGAGCTGGAGTGGTTGCTGCTGAAGATGGTATATTTTGTACATTCAAATCCTATAGAACCTCATACTCTATTTTCTCGCTGAAACCAAGCTGTCACTATAAAAACAAATTAGTTATACGGCGGCAGCTGAGGGCGGATAATCTTAGCTTATTTTTCTACTCGAGTATTGTTGTCTCTCCCACAAATATCTCCACATGAGACAGCCGAAATGTAAAACTCACCGTGTTCCCGGAACGGAAATTCCATGACCACGTTCTTATTTCCACTGCGCGTTAACGTCAACGTCCCTCGCGATGCCCTCCTGTAACGTTGGGTGATACGATTCCTGTCGGGAAATGAAAATGATATTTCGTTGAAAATCCTTCTCGTAAAGTGACGCTAGAAAGTATTCATTTTGACACAGTGGTAATTAGGTTTTATTTTAAACGTGCTCTGTGAACGGAGACGTAATTGCACCGCGTATTTGCTCCGAAGAATCCGTTAGCGTGACCGCACAATGAATACATATCCTCGGGTAGGCTTTGGATTTCAAATGAGTTGAGAAGAAATTCTCTCACCAAAATTGCCGGAACAGGTGCGGGATGCACCAGGATTCTCATCTATCTCATTCATTTTTTTTGGAAACTGTTTCATCTTGAATATCATAACAAGAAAAGTACGGGGGATATCTAGGTTCCTAAAAAACGAAGCCATCATTATGAAGCGAAGGTATGAAAAATAGGAAATCTGCGGTGATGAAGAACATCTCGCGTTTGATTCAAGCTCGAAATGCTAAGTTGCAGATTAATTTTCAACTCTCCAATTGAAGGTAAAATGAAGGACGATTCGGAAAATCAAAACGAAAAGGAATATAATACATATCAAGTTTTTTTTTCTGAGGAATAAATTATATGCTCAGTCAAGATTGCATAATATGTATATCCCTTGAGTAAATTTTCAATAAAATCAATGCTAGGATTTTGGAGTTGGAATTTTTTAAAATCCAGCTAGTCTGATCATGAAGCAAACTTGAACGTAATTCACTCATCTGGTTTATCGTCTGTAATTTGCGATCTAGAGTTTTTGGAATATCAAAATTATAAAAAATCAAATAATATAGGAATTAGAAAATAAATAAATATAAAACTTAATAATATCTCTTAGATCATGAGTGAATAGCTCGAAAATCAGGTTGTCTTTGAGCGAAATAATAAAAAGTTCTTCGGATTTTGAGCATCTAAATAGCAAATTTGAATGTCTCTATAGTATTTGTACAAATAATTGAAACAACATGGAAAGTTAATGATCGGTTTAGTGGCTGGAATTCTGGTGGCCTTCCATCCCGAGGGTATAGGTTCGAATCTTGGCAGTGGTTGAGATTGTCACTGGTTAAATGGCTTCTTGAATGCTGTGTGAACAGCACTTCGAGTTCAGTGCTCTGTCCATCGGATAAGACGTTAAACCGCGGTCGCCTTCACGTCTTTCGTTTTAGAGCAGGCTAATACCGACGCCGGGTTTCTGTACATCCCTCCTCCGTTCCCTGGAAATCCTTTCTCCACCCAATCACCCATCTGCACTGATTGCAAGTGGCGCAAATTACCTCAGTTGTCCGTCCCCAGCCTGAAAATAACTAGCTAAGAAAAAGATGAAGAAATTTTGTCAAGAAAATTCATATATTACAGGCATTAAAAAACGGTCACGTTGGTCTTATCTTGTATCCTAAAATATAACCTCAGTACCATGCCACAAGTAATGTTTTTGATAACTCTTTAGTCATGCAAATCATCAAATTTTTTAGCTCGGGGAAAATTTATTTCCAAGCATTGATGAAAGCTCCTAGGAGCTCGGATTAATGTTGCTCGTTCACGGCGGAGTCGGAAGGTCGAAATGCACCTAGTGGCGAATCTGAGACATGGAACGGGACGAGATTAAGTGCTTGGGATCCGTGCGCAACTTAGGGCCTCAGGTGGAAGAGGAGGGGCGGTCGGAGGGACCACGGATGCTCGCATCCAGTCTCACATCTCCGTCTTTCTCGAGGGATCGGCGTCTCAAGGGGGCGAGCAGCGTGGAGATATCGGGGAGCAACGTGACCGAGTGGACTGGGAGGGAGAGGGTGGTTAATTAATGGCGCCGTGTAATCCGAACGTAAATGACGTTCAACGCGACGCACAAAGGACGGCGGTCGACCTCTTGTGACGTGTCCTCCTCTCTTTTCTATCTCTCCATCTCCACTCATTTCACACAAGGTGTTTACGCACAAAGACTTTTTATCAATCAAAACAATTTAGAACCTTATTCCGGTTTCCCTTCGCCAAAAAAAATAATACATACTCTTTTCTTCCCCCACATAGACTACTGCTATGTTGTATATTCCGATCTAACGAAAGAACTGAATCTAAAACTTCAAAGGATTCAGAACTCTAGTATTGCCTCTTCTACACGTCCGCCTGCGCTCAGCGTACTTGGCTCAGCCTGAACGTTGAGCCACCTTCCTTTCTACACGAAGCACTTAAATCGACACTTCGCCATCTGGTGCCGAAGTTTAAAAATGACATTGTTAACACTCAGCATGACTGGCATAGAAAATTATTGAGAGAATGAGGTAATTCTACTGGTAAATTATCACTTTCTATTACCTTCGGTACTTTCCGGAACTTTTTCCCCGTTTCCTTCCATTGGATTGAGAATCTTATTTATCCAAGTTTTAAATAACAACCGCGTTTTCGCGTTGAGTTGTTTAATCCGAACAAAAAGCGTATTACTTAAGCTGGGGTCCCGAGGCTTGCTGAGCCTACCCCTCGGCTGAACAATGGTGGTGCCTCTACACGGTGGGGTCTACAGCCGTTATGTCGGCTGATCCGGGCCGCTCATCCTAGCGTGTAGAGCTAGCATATGAGATACATTTTTGACATTACTTATTATGAACATGTGGCACCATATTTTGTAAAACTAGGAATGATTAAAAATATAAAATAGGCGCTTACTTAATAAGGCAATATTCACATGCAAGATAAGAACGTCAGAAAGTCCTACATATTTATAACAGAATGTATAAAATAAAATTTTAAAAGGAAATAAACATCCAACACGTCACAGGGAAGAACTCATTATCGAACATCTATTTACGCTGAGTCTTTCCATGTTACATTGTTGTGAGATATGGAATTGTATGGCACAGGATAATAACGTGCGTTTACACGTAGCATTTCACTGCTACGACAGTCAAATGCTAACAACTATTAAGTCCCACTTGCATGTGTAAATAGCAACTGCGATGTGAGTTCAGGTCGATACTGGACACATGCCGAACACTATCGATCCACGTTCGAGCTATTAGCAAAGTTGAAGTCCGTCTACTTTCCAGCGGAAATGTATCCAACACAATCTCCAACGTAAAGCAATACACGACGGAATTTGGATATAAGAACAAGGATATCCCTCCCCAAAAGGGGAGATTCTGCTCTTTAAAGAATGGGAACAAAAGATAATCGTCGATGGAATTTATTGCTAGATGAATTTAATGAAAAAATTAAGCGAAATTCACTATTAAAATAAAACCCTTTTTATTTGTTGTGGCAACGCCTAAATAGCGGCTTTAAGCTGCGTAAAAGTTAACGCAGACGCATCGTAGCAGTAGCGATATAGATACATCGCACATCTCGCGACTGTCATGGCAGTCAACTGCTGCGTGTAAACGCTGCTTTAAGAAATCTAAAAATGTAAAGATACTGTGATGGAAGTACCATAAAATGCTGCCCTAATTTGATTGAATATTGCATATTATTTTCTGCAACACCTATGAAGTGTATTTTCATTGGTTTTTTATTTTCTTATTTCCATTTTCTATGGAAATTATACAAAAAGTGGATTAATATTTTTGTAACACCTATGTATTCATTTGTATGACATATTCCTTGTAATAGAAGATCTGACTCTAAATTATGTGCTCCAATTATGTCCCTAAAGGACATCTGGTCCCGGAGTAATAAATCTCATTTATTTTTTTTTCATTTCAACCTCCTCGCCCTCCCCCACAACACTTCATCCCGATCACGTGACTTCTTCGCGGTAAAGTGCGCAGTATCGCACATATCCGGTGCCCTCGCATCATCTCGCCTCGCCTCAGCCGGTGTCTCTGCCTGAGGAGTCCTGCTGGCATTCAAGTTCGCCCTTTCCAAGGAGCCAGCGACCAAGCCAGCCAAAAAGACTCAGTGTCCTGGAAGTAAATACGTGTCCCTCCCTTTTGAATGGATACGGCAGATGCCACGTTTAACTTCAAGACCTTCATTTTGAATTAATCTTAAGTTTAAGTACTGTCTAACTGTAGGCTGAAAATACAGATTAAATCTCCATACATCAACCAGCTACCCAGCAAGTCACCTCTACAGTGTGTTGCATGGAGTGAGCAATCAGCAAACATGCACTAAAGGCTATCTAAACGACGTACCTAAGGAGATATTTGCATGAACAAGCGGGTCACAAATCACCAGATCTACGCTTCACACAACCCGTAAAAAACATTTAACCAGTACAATAGACATGCATTAAACGTATATCATTCAGGGATGCTCAAATCCTGAAATGAACAAAATAAATAAATAAATGATTCAGCACCTTAATTCCATTCCTGTTTTCTTCACTAAACCGATTTAATCTATAACACAGAAAGAAAAAACACGAGCCAAATCCACAAAAATAAATTTTACTACGATCCAGGTTTCACTGTATTACAGCATCGTCAGGTTAGTCATCGTATTCGTCGTTAATTTTGTGGATTTGGCTCGTGTGTTTTCTTTCTGTGTTATCATGTTTCGCTTCCACTCCATATCTCCTGAATCTTCCCGATTTAATCGAATGTGCGCAAATTCATTTTCATGTTAAGGCAAATTGAATTTTACGAAGGCATAATCGTGCACCTGTAGAAATTTCTGGTCTATTTCAGTTCTGGTGCTGACGATGGGACAGAGAGGTTTGAAATGCCGTAGTTTAAGCATGCAGTCAGGGATGCTTTTGTGATTGCCATGTTCCGTTAATGAGTTAGATTTTAAAAGTGAAACAAGTAATTTAGTCAAGCTACCAATATCATTATATACTGGTGTGGAGTCACGCCCTGCTACATCCCCTTATTGTAGCTTACAGGGCGCAGTGTAGACGCAGATGAACAGTCAAATGAAGATATATAATTTTTTAACACTGAAACAAGTAGTTTAGTAAAACTATAAATATCATTGTATACTTGTCGTATGCCAGGTGTGAAGTCACCACCTCCTACATAAACTTGTTGTAAATTACAGGGCACGGTGTAGTTGTATGAGAACGCTGAATGAAGAGACCTTATGTCGTATGATGCCCATTCGTATGTATGGAAAACAAGCATTTTTAAAAAGAAGTGATGACAGGGACTAGAGGTATATGCACGATGGAAAGATAAGGAAAGACTTGGATGTTGAATTTTATCATTATTTGGCCGCTGAACTCGTGCGTGATGTACGAAGGTTAGAGCTTTTGTTATGTGGTTTTTTGAGGAGAGCGGAAAGCTGGATGAAGAATAAGACGATCGAAGAATGACAGGCACTGTGAATGAGGACGGGAGGACTTTGCAAGACATTCAAAGGAGGCAGAAAAAACAGATGGAGAAAGCGTTGAAAGGCGGTTGCGATTGTGAGGTGATCGATGTGTAGGAGAGAATGAATAGGAATTCTATGCATAATGAGGGAAAGCGGAAGTATGAAGAGTATAAGATGTATATAATGCAGGGCTTTAAGAAGTTTAACGTGAAAGGAATGAGTACAGAATTGTGAATAGAGTAGGACAAGCAAGAACCTACCCATTGTAGTTATAACACTGATGTTGATGTCTCAGATCAGTAGCCTTTAGTAACCAAACTTTTCAACTTTTGCCACACACCACACTAGTGTTACCTTCCAGAATATAAAGGTACTAGTCGATGAACGAGTATAAAACATACCAATTGCTATGCCTAAAGCTGAATTAATCTAGTATTTGAAGCTCCTCATACGAAGTTGACTATGCTATGGCTCGAAATATGAAAGTATTTCACAAATAAATCTTTACGTGAAAAATGCATATCGATATAAAAACTTAAAGGGATACTGCCTCAATTGTTGGGCCATCACGATCCATGAGCCTTCTAAAGAAGAAGCCAAAAACTTGGCTTCAACTGATTGATAATACGAAGGTCTGGGGCTTGAACTCGTCATCTATATTGGAAGCCGACCGGAATCGGCGTTTACAAATTATTGGTGACCTATAATGCCTCACATCTGAGCAATTTAGTTGAAGTGTATTTTTTTTACTACTGACAGGACGCATAAACGACAGGAAAAAATTTGACTTCAAATGAAAGAGAGTCATTTGATTGAAGTGTACTGGATCATTTGAAAAATTGCTTCCCACCAATATGAACACGAGGTGGGGGTAGAAACGCGGATATTAATTTATGATATTTTCCCCCTCTCTCGTCATCCCTTGAGATTTTTAGTCGTACCTCCCTTTTTGGGAAAAGAAACCTCATCCCTCTCTGGACGCACCCTCGAACAAATTCCCGGGGGAGTGCTCTCTTTCCCGCAAACTTTCCCTTCGCATTTATTTCCATCCTTCCGGCAACATTCATCCCATCTCTCTTCCAACCCCTTCCCCTTCCTCGTTTCGGCCAAGGATCTTCTTCTTCCTTCCTCGCGGCATCGGGAGGGTTCCCACAAACCCAAAGATGGCCCTCGGAAGAATGTCGCAAAATCAACCCCCCGCCCCACCCTTCCCGACATTATCATCCCGTGCACACAGCCGCGGGGGCCTTTTGTTTGAACATTTTTCGAAGAAATGTCGGACGCTCGATTAGATTCGGTCCTCTGGGCTTCGCCACGATCCCTATGTTGGTTGGTTTTCGTTTTCTTCTTCCTTTCTCATGCTATTCAATTTTTTTATCTCCCCACCTCCATCTTCAGCGTCACGTATGAAGTCGCAAGCTGCACTTATAACGGAAATATGTACAAATAACTCCGATTTCTTTAGAGTTCAAACTAACAAGAGGAAAGGGCAAAAATTAATTTTTGGCATATCTGAAAGGTCTAAGCTGAATTATGTTTTAAAGATTTTGCATGTTTCTTGGATAGTTTACCCGTTAGTAACAATCCTCATATTCCAATCCAATTCCAAATTTTCCTCCTCCATAATTATATCTCGGACATTAGTTATTCTTAAATTCTATTTTAAATCGAAAGACAAGAGGAAGACCAAAGGACGAATACAAAGCAAAGGAAATCAGGATGTTAAAAATAAGTATTACAGGGAAGTAAAAGAGCTGACATGAAAAGGTGATGATGATATTTAAATGATCCTGTCGCTTGAGTGTATCGGAGCATCGTAGAAAAGGAAAGTATTTTTTTTTCATTGTTTTTTTCAAGTCTGTTTCCGCACTAATAGGGGCTTCACCGAGAGGTAAGGTGTAAGGATAGGAATGGAAGGGATCAATTGATTCAAAAGGAAAGTTGCGAACCGCATTAAACTATGTTTATTTGCAATAAATAACACATTGAGAAAAATATAATAATGACAAGAGGAGAAGCACTTGGAGGCTGTCCCTACGCCTGTCACACTAGCTGACCAGCACATTCCGTTACGCACTCAACGAGCCCCAACACTGCACATTAACCGACAACAATGGGGAATATGCATGAAATTTATTTATCAAAGACTAATGATGTACTTAATGCGAAATTTTCTCACAAATTTAAATATATAAGCCAACATTTCCTTTGCCAACCATAAAGATTATTAAATTATATTAAAACGTTCCCGAAAATTGACGAAAGTCACGTGACCTGAAACGCCTTCTGACGTCACTGCACGGTATAGGTTCCATATTGATACGGAGACAGAAACTTATTTTTAAAAGAAAGCGAATATATTGTTTTGAGGTTTTTAGCCGCAGCTCGAACGAAACGATTGCTGAAAAAATACTTAAAAAAATACATTCCGACAATTACTTTGGTTCACTCCCTTATGGCGGCGTTCTTCTAAAAAAAAAAGCCAACGATTGCTTGGAGGTAGCAGAAATTCTTGGGCACTATATAATGTATGGACAATTTGCTCGTTGCCATCCATACTACGTAAATAAAAAATCGAAATACAATCGTGTATTGAATTAAACAAATGAGATAAATACATAAGTTTTCGCAAAGTATTCATTTTACAACTTATCTCCACGCATGAATAGATAAACAACGCCCATAGTGATACCGTGCCGTGACGTCGTGTTTTTAAGCTTCCGTAAAGATACACTTCTCAAAGAGTAATATCTTTGTAACAAAAATGATTTCTTCAGCAACATTTTCGCCAAGCACATTATAGCTAATTTTTTTAAATGGGTGTTTTCAAGCCTGTTTCCGCACTAACAGGCGCTTCCCACCGGAAGGAAAGGTATAAGGATAGGAATGGAAGGTTTTCATGGGTGTTTTCAAGTCTGTTTCCGCACTAATAGGCGCTTCAGACCGGGAGGGAAGGTATAAGGATAGGAGTGGAAGGGATGGGGATAGGATAAGGTCCGAAGCTTTCTTCTTGCCGAAGGGTTTCAAGTCTGTTTCCGCACTAATAGGCGCTTCAGACCGGGAGGAAAGGTATAAGGATAGAGATGGAAGGGATGGGGACAGGTATCGGGCTGAAGCCAATTGCCGAAGGGTGAACTTCACATTCAAATAGTTATAAAATATAGTGCATGTTCCTCATTGCCCCCACACAAACGCCATAGAGCCTTCCAGATGAGATACAGCACATAAGTAAACAATTAATGTGGATTTAATCTGGAATGTTAACTCACCAAATGTGTTTATACCACGTGACTCCTTGGTAACCTATTCGAGATAATCCCGACTGTTTCAAACACAACCCCAACAACGGTCTCTATCGGCGCTAGGAGGAAACAAAAAAAAACGCAATATTTCGTAAGCGAGTGATACGTTCAGGGATACTCTCCCTGTATAAAATACAGTTAATTCAAAAATAGAGAAGAATGGAGGGATGCAGTGAGCCATTCTCAGAATTGGAGTACAGATTATGAGGCATCACATGAGCTTAATATGAATGTTCGAACGCTCACTTCTTGAAATTTAGAATTACGTAGCGCAGAAAATAGTGGACCTTCGTGCGCTAGCCTTAGAAGCAAAGGAGTAATATAAGTGGTAATAATAGTCACACAAGAACTTTACCATGAAAAGTATAAGGAAAGTAGAAAAGAGGAAAATGGGTGCTCGGGGAAATATGGAACTTGTAATGACTCATAAAGAAGAATGAGGGGTGCTGGATTAAACTAATAAAAAATTTGCAATCAGCCATCCGACACTGACTTTTAGGTCCTCAGTTTTCTGCAAGTTACACTTCTGGACAATGAATCAACAAAGAAAAGGTTGTGTGCTATACCAAAACCTTCCATAGTCAATATCTCGTTCTCATTAAGAACCTGCATAGTAACCTGTAAGGATGATGCACATAATTCCATATCAATCAATCCGGGTTCGTGGTCCATATAGTAGTTGATGCTTTTGAATTCTTGTTTTCGGGAGTGCAACTCGCTGAAAACTGAGAATCATTTCAGGGATTATAATGACCATGTAGTCACGTCAGTAAAGCGTGTGCCGGCATGGCAGTTCAAAACTCGCGGGTTCGAATCCAGAATGATCGTCTTAATTAATTTAAGTTCAACGGTGAATATTTGGAGCATCTTTAAAGAATGATCGTCTTAATTAATTTAAGTTTAACGGTGAATATTTGGAGCATCTTTAAAACTTCTACCCCTGCTTCCCCATTTCTGTGCTAGGATGCCATCTGCTGTGGACATGTTAGTAACTCGCTTGTCAGATAACCTAAAAGTCTTTTGTTTGAATCTAGTTTCGGGTAGAGTTGTCGCTTTCTCCTTGGAATTTAGTTTTGGCTAGATTGCACGATAAAACCTTAGCTGATGGAGCACCTTAATATGTAATTTCTTTATTTGTTTCTACTTGAGAATTGACGAGGATAGAATATTTTTTTTACATGCGATAGAAAAAATATTAATACCATCAAGATGATACAACAACCTCCTTTTTTATATAAATATAGCCAGAAGTTATGTTGCCGCACCCTGTGTATGTTAATGTTGGGGGAATGTACATACCATGTCACCTCGTTTGCAAAGAGCGAATCGGAGGAGAGGTGTACCGAACGCCTCGAACCCAGGCGTGTTCCCCGTCGCCTCATCCGCCATTCTGTGCCCCCGGTCCCATCCACTTCCCGTGCCCTACCCTCCTCTGCACCCATCTCCGCTTTAATGCTCCCATTCAGTTTCCATTCGACCTTCCGACGAATTTGATCCAATTAAGCACCGCGCGTGGTGGGAAATCACTTCCCCCAACCCCTTCCCCCCCCCCCCCCCCTGGAACCACCCTCTGTGCGCCTCCCACCCCATGTTAACCCCCTCTTCTTCTCTCCCTCCCCCACATCCAACCCCATCCGGATCCGTCCTTTGCCCGAATAACGACCTCCTCCATCGCCACCGCCGTGGATCCCGCTCTCCCGTTTGGTTCGCTTGGTTACCTGACACCGGATCCAAATTATTTGCTCTTTTTCCCACCCTCTCTCTCTCCCTTTCCTGCAAAACCGCCTTCCGGGACGGCCCGGGCCTTATCCAAATGCGAAATGGATTTCGAGTCGGTCGCATTCCACGCAGGCTGCCTCTCTCCGCATGGGAGGGATGGGATTTCGCGTTCGATCGAGTCTCTCCCGCTCCGCCGCAAAAGCTGATGGCGGCGATGTTTTTTTCTTTCGATGAAAATAGATCTTCGATCGACAAAAACGATCTTCAAACGAAATCCGCGTGCACTACGTCACGCTGAGAATGGCGGTAGATTTTAATCTACTCCTATTGCTGATGTTATCTGATATTACTTCACCTAAGCAAAAGTGCTAACACAAATAAATCCGAAAGTTGAATTCCAGACCTCTTTTTTATTAAATATATGGATGATCAGGGGTAGAAAAAGAAGGAAAATTGAATATAAATGAATAATAAATAAAAAATAGGCCCCGAAGAAGGAAAAAATACATTTTCCGAAACGTCAGCCAAAAGTTAAATATTTTTTATTAAAAAAAAGGACCTAAACTCCTGAAAAATCATCCTTATATTTAACAAATAAATCCGATCCCCGAGTGGGATTCGAAGCCAAGACCTTTGGCTTGCCATAGGAAAACACGACCATGTTGGCTCTACATTAGTTCTTTTGAGTTTCTGGCCATTCGTATCGACGTTTCAGCCAATATTAACATAAGAATAACGGTTTAACTCGGTGGAATTTATCCATCACGAAGTTTCAGGGGAAAAACACCACCCGTGAATATGGATTTGCGGCGTTATTTTCCTCTAATATTCTGTGAAGGTTAGCATAAAAAAACGAGAAAAACACAGACTTACATAGCATAAACAAATGAATAGGTAGGCAAACTGGATTCGATGCACATTTACCTTTTTTCAGAGAAAAACTAAAAAAGAACATTTTTATAATAGGCATATGTTCTACCACTCAATCAAGTACCTGAACTTGAAATTATATAAACACTCAATGTAAGAAGGTTTTACAATGAGAATGACGTTTTGATTATAGAATGCCTTATATGCAGTAATTTAGTAGGAGATTTCTTCATTCATTATTATTTTTCCGTACGTTATTAAAGTTGAAATGGTGACTCAGGTTATTGGAATTCAGCAAATTACTATGACTTTTTTTAAGGCCGCAATTAAAAATGGTTTCTAAGAAATGAACTTATTGACTTGTTTGCATGTTAACTTTAATGCTGTACCTAACTAAAACGTAAAACATATATAATGGACTACCTTACGAAATGTATGTGTAGCGATGCTTGAGTGCTTTTTCCATTCAAGAAAAATAGGAAGAAAGATATGCCTGAAAAAATTCCCTTTAAGAGATCAAGTTATTTCATCTCGCCGCTTCATTATCGACAGGCACTCTAAGCCTACTTCAAATGATAGACGAGACGAGTGGATTTATGACGACATATCTGCCTGCAAAAGAGCGACGCAGCAAATGTCATTGGAGTCAACAAAAATAACCTGGAATTTTCAACCCAAGATGTTTTCATCCTAATTATTCATTCGAATAACCTGCTTGCAATTACGCGAGGGAATCTAGCACAGTGGACCTAATTTTTGCCTGTAAATTCAAAATAATTTTCAACCAGATGAAACGTAGGTGTAATTTCATCGTGGCTTTTACTTTTATCTTCGGAAAAAACCGAGAATATGAACCCAATGAGTCAAATTGTTGAAGAACAATAAAAGTTGTAGTACGAATGAAATCTGACGGTTTTTACTAGATCCAACACGCAAGCAATGTTTTGACATCTACGTTAAGTTACACGTCCAAGCTGTACTAGTATTAGGTATAGTTATTATTTAGGGGAGTAGAATGGTAACTAAGGTTATTCGCGCCATTAAGGATGGAGGAGTAGTGAAGTATAGGCAGGATTAATGAGAGTGAAGAGAAACCCGGGGTTAGCATTAAGAAGAAAGTCTCAAAGGAGTTATACATCCCATTTGACAAATGAAATACTGGGCTTGTGGTGCTCTTCACGTTGGACTCAAGTAGGTATCGGTAAATTTCAAGATCAAGTCCTTTTTTAATCCTCTCTGTTTTTCGCCGGAAGACTGCGAGGTATTTGACCAAGTGAAAATGCAAACTTCGGTTAAAAACTGGGTTTTTAATGTGACGACATATTACAGAGAAAGCGCCAGAAATTACGTCAAACGCATTCAAGTGACACGGCTTTCTCAGTGTTGCCAAATTATCGAGTCGCATACCATCCGAAACGCTCTCCAGTTGTTCATTCTCATCCTAGTTTTAGAAACGTTAAGGTGTCACAGAGAGTGCTGAAAGCCAAACGGACGATAAGGTTAACAAATGGAGATTCATGCCGAAGAGTTAAAGAAGAACTTTTTATTAGAAGGAGCATGCGAAAAAGATGAACACGATTGATTCGGCAGAACTTGAAAGACGAAGAATTAGTAAATAACATGCTGGAGAGGACACAAACGTGTTTGCTGGCTTTCACCAATTTTATTTTAAAAGTTAGATTTATAATTTGACAAATGTCTCATGGTGAACTAGCACATCGATTTACAGTTGGAAAAAAATTGCGAAAATATTTGCGTGGAGAGTACTTATATATCGATGCAAAACATGAAACATTCGGAAGCTATTTTTGGAGGAGGCTTACCAGGAATAGTAGAACAAAATAGAAATCCAATAAAGAGATGCTAGAAAAATGCAGGCTGAAAGTGAACTGATTGTAAAAATTAGAAAAGGGAAGACCAGTGGAGGTCATTGAACACTTATTAAGACATGATACCTTCCTAGCAAACGTACTGAAAGAGAAAATTCCAAGGAAGGACTAAGAGAGCGACCTAGAAAGTCCTAATTTAAAGCGATTATCTATTAAATATAATGTGGAACATTCAGTAAAATGAATGGGATGGCAAAGAACCGCAAGTTATGACCGTAGCAACTGCTTTTCCGAAAAAATGAAGATTTTTGAAAAGGCAAGCAAGGGAGATAGCTTTAATGGAAATGAATTAATGATGAGGAAATCAAAGGCAAAGGTCGGATATCTAGGAAAAGGGACCAAAGTGAAGGAGAATATTAGTAAGAAGTATTACAGGGAAGTAAAAGAGCTGGCATGGATAGGGGAGAATGGAAGGCTGCAATTAACTAATCGTAGATTTGGTATACTAATAAAAAGGCAAAACAGCAAAAAGGAATGTAAATATTCTAAAGTTCGCTCTCTTGTCTATGCTTTAAAATTATGCTATGCAAAAAATAGTGGAATTTTATACGCTGTCCTGAGCAACAAAGGAGTAGCATAAGTGGTAAGAGTAGTAGTACAAGAAGTTAACGTGCAGTGGTATGGGAAGAATTAGGAAAGTAGAATAAAAGGAAAATGTAAAAAATGCGTGCTCAGGGAAATATGGAACATGTAGCAATATAGAATGAAATATAAAGGGTACTGGACTAAAATTGTAAAATATTTTGCTACGAAATCAACAATTACACGGACGTCAAGATTACTGTAAATAACAATGAATGGCATGTTTAAAATGCATACAATTTCTGTTAGAAATGTCTTGGCAGCATACACCGCACATAGCACTTTGGCTTCTGGGATAGGAAATCAGAATCAGTAGTGGATCCACTTAGATGTGACCAATCTCGTTTAATGGAAGTTGTACCCCCAATATCAGAATGAACGAGAGCGTCCGATAAAGCGAGTTGAGAGTACTTGAGATGCCTTTTTGGAAAAATGTTAAGTGGGGTTGATAAACGATACCGCTATGAAAGAATTTAGATACTAGTTCCAGTAATGGACTCATGTGAACGATTTGATTCCTTGTTTCGTTCACGGGTGTGGGTATGGATGAGAATCGAATCACTCCAGTGATGAGGAATAATAGGGAAACGGGAGAGAATTCACGGAGAAATGCACGAATGTGGCCTCCAAAGCGTGTTTGCTGTTCTAAATGAAAGGCAATCAACCATCTGTGGGTAGTGATGTCGAGTGGCATCACGATTTAATGGCCGTAAAGGGTGATTGGAGACTCGGATGGAATTTCGACTAATTGCTCATGGGAGATCTGTTTTGGGCTGGATGAAACTAATGGTAGCACACGCAGATCGTGAAGAGCCCTTACAGGTTCGGGTGAATTTCTGGTGATTTAAAAATCAAGTGAAGTGTTGTAATGTACTTAGTTTACAATGCTAAAAGATATCACTAAAGATTAGTGGGACTCTCAAAAGAAATAAGAAACAATTAATATATGCGAGAAGATTACTTAGATATAGGAGAGGAATAATTATCATAATCGAGTATCACCAAAGTTGGTAAGTCTTTGGACGACTAGCGTTTCCTTAAATTGCATCCCATTTTAGGCCTTTGGATTTTTGACTTGGCTTGAATGATTTGGATTTTAATTTTATGTCAGATTTTTCACAACTATCGCGCGAGATGAAAAAGTATGCTGTTCAAAATGTTGCATCAAAAAGCTCGTCCGTATGAAATCATATTTCTATCAGCAAAAAAAAGCAAATTTTTATATTCGCAACTGACGGGATGACAAAATTTGGGCCATGCAAACCAATATATGCTCGCGAGTTTACCTGCTTTAACCCTGGTTTCCACTATAAAGGTGCATCTTTGGTCTAAATCATCTTCCTTTCCGAGGAAATCGCCTTTGGGTTCTTTTCCATCCTTCGTTATCTACTGGAATCTTCCCTGTTCCTTGTATATGGTTTGAGGGTATAAAGATAAAGTGAGAACTAGAGTTTTTCTGTTTTCTATCCGCTCCTCTTCATATTATATCTAATTTAGGGGATTACCCTATGTGTACATATCGCAATATAGGTTAAATAAATGTAATAAAATGTGTGAGCTCCATTTTATGTCTTATTTTGCATTTACGGGCCATTTTGACACCCGAGCTTAACGGCTGGTTTGTGGATAAGACACTAGAAATTTTTGTCATTATCAGTCCATGTTGCAGTCATTACTTACCGCCGCCTGAATTACTAGAACCGCTCTCAGCGTATCCGTGGGATTTGGTTGCAACCGTGGATTTTCGGTATTCATCTACTTTTCATCTTCACAATACTCTGAAGGCCACCTTGAAGGAGTGTGGTAGAGGGAGAACCATCAATATACACGAGCAAGTACATAAGTCAACATATGAGATAGGTACTACTCAATTAGAGAAACATGTTAGTTATGAATGCAGCAGGTAACTAGATGTTCGGTAATTTTTATGAAATATGGTGTTTACTTGACTAAGTATTTGCATGAATTGATTAAAACATATTGTACATCAAATATGCAAATGTGCAGTTAGCATTAATTGGCGGAGTTAAACGTATTTTCCAGATGTACCGCGTACTAATCTAACGAGAATGCACCTGCTTATCTGGTAATTATCCTGCCTAACATGATCTCCTATTTTTAACAGGAGGAAATATGTATTGAATCTATCTGTGTCATCTCATCTTGTTTTCATGAGCAGATGTAGCCTGAAACGAAAATATTTCTAACGGCAACGGGAAACAGATCCAGAATCGGCCAGAATTAACTTATTTGAAAAATTCGGACTCCATTTAATCTGCGTGCTGATAAAGATTTGAATCCCATTTTTTTAGTTACCTCGATACACTAATACAATTATTAAAACAAATAACTTTCTTAAATCTTGCAGATCTCTTCCGAACACGAATTAGTTTCAAGAACATTTCCTGCAGGTCCCACAAAATATCGGCATGACCTAACAAATTTTTTTCTTTGTGAAGGCTGGTGAAATTTAATTTCCTCCAGGGTACCGCCGCGTAGGTTCATATTGCTCGGGCGACATTTTAGCCAGTCAGAACCATCAGGTAAACGTGTTACAATGGTGGTCATTGCCAGTCGTACAAATCTAAACGTATTGTAGTGACAAGATACACTTGTTTTACTACGGCAGTTAATATTCTCAGCTACGCCAAGGATCGTGCGGTAGCAGGAATATATTTGGCGTATACGAGATGAATTGCAGTTGTGGAAACTCGTATATTGGACAGACATTCAGAGAACTAAATCATCGTGTAAAGAGGGCTTAAAAAAGATATTTACGTTTATCCACCACCGCTGAGCATGCGTCTTAAGAACTCGCAGAAAATGTTGGATTTGAAGAGGAAAAAATAATTGCTAACGATAACCCTTACTTCTTACGATTCATCCAGTATGCAGAAATCAACAGTATGCCTAGTAACTATGTAAGAGAAGACGGATACGCTTTTTCGAAAACGTGGAAGCGCGTAGTCGACAATTTAACTGATCCGGCGAAGGACAAGCCCAACTGCCTGGACGGGAGGCTTCCATGTGACATGCAATAACCACCATCATAACACCTTGACCTATGAACGGCGACCGTAACGCCGGCAAAACTTATTCTATCAATAAGAAACCTACGCGGGAGATAAGCGGGAAGATATTCAAAGTCAGCATATTTTATACTCGACCATTGACAATACTTTGGCATACTAAGAGATTAAAAAAATTAAACGAGCGAGATATTTCTGTGCTTTAATTTTAGAGTTACATAAAATGATCAATAAATGAAGGACGATGGTTTGCTGTTGCGTAGAATATGGATGAAGAGGTTAGAACATTATTTTACCTTGTAATGTCTTTTTTGGTGTCATACGAGCTTACTGACTACTGAAAGAAATTTCACATGGATGAAAGAGCTAAAAAATGGAAAAGAAGAGGTCCATCTAAACTCACTCTGTCCACCTATCGATCCAAATAACTACAAATCAATTAACTACGTGACTAAGTAAAATGCGTGTGCTTCATCGGGGACCATGTGATTAGTGCAGAAGTAATGGATACATTTCACGCAATAATCTGCACAAAGAAGAATGCAATTACTACTCTCGAGCATTCGAAATGAGGAGGAATCCTCCCCAGGCTTCCGCTTTGACATCGTTCACTCCTATTTACGAAGTTTTCATGAAAATAACCTCCTTTCAAAGCTGGAACGAAATCAAAAAGTCTAGAACTCCAGAGCACTCATTATCGTAGCTTCCTTTCCGTTTGAAAGGAATCTGATGAGGTAATGAAAATTGACATTTCTTCCTCCAGCAGGGAAAAATCAAGCCGATATACTAGGAATGTGCTTCGAATTGACCTTGGCTATTAAAAAGGGCTTTGATTTGGGCTCATTCGGTAGGATCACGACCTCTTAATTCCGCGTGACGTGTTGAGCCGCACATTCTTCTGAGCTTCGATTTTTTCCCGCAGCGCAATTGGTAATGGCAACACGACGATAAGGGAGAATATGGCCTCCATTGATTCACCCTCAAGGGGAATGGAACAATGGCCTCCCCACCCAGGTACAGTGAAGAGGTAGAATGGTGAAAGAGAGAGCTTTTTAATTTTTTCCCACATCTGCACAAAAGAATCAAAGAGTTCCAACGTTGAGAGAGATAAAGGACTATTTGCCTTCTTTTGTCTAGGGCAAACAAATGCCAATCAAACTGTCTGAATTAATATCAGTAGGTGTAACGCTGAGAACGAATGCATTAAAATGTGTATTTGCTGAAGGTGAAACAGAGAGACGATTTTCAACACTCGAGCAAAACTGAAAATGAGTGAATTTAAGATACGAAAATTCTTCGGACAAAACTAACGATTATAGACCGTTAATAGCATATTTGTAAATTGAAATTTTTCCGAAAAATGAAATTGCATTAGTAGGTATTTTATGTGTACGCCTATCCTAAAGGGCTGATTTAGCTTCATTTCGAGTTATAATTTGGTCATATTTGAGTATCCATATTCAAATCGTAGTGTACTATATTGGTTTACGTGTGAATTAATTTAATAAAAAATTATCTTGCAAAAACGTTATACTTCACTTAATGTTTAAAATTCAAATATAAAGTGGCCAGAAAATTATTACAGCTCATTTTTGTAATTGGATCAAGACAAAATCACGCAATTATATCCGTCCAGCAAAAACTACCCCAAAAATTTAGCACTAAATGGTTATACAAGAGTAAATCTAGTGACGCTATCCTTTCTCATTTCTGTCAACGCGCGTTTACTATGATTTGAGCGTGAAATACTTGATTATATACCATAATCCCCTCTTGTTCATTTAACTAATTTCAAGGAATCATAAAATTACTCATTAGATCTCTAGCGAGGTAAAAACTTGAAACCGATAAATAACAAATAAAATAACTTATACTTCATATAAAATATGCATAAAAACGAAATTAAATTTCTACAATACGATGGCAGTCTCAAGTATGGGAATGAGACTGACTGAGGTCGTCTCAGAGCGTGGCAGAAATAAAATTCAATCGACAGAAATGAAATTCCTGGGAAAAATAAAAGGTTGTAAATTACAAGATAGAATCCACTATGAAACAATACACGAGCTAATTTTTTTTTTAAATTGGAAGACAAGATGATTGATTACAAAATCAGTACGTGCGAACATGAACAAGAAAATAACAGCAAGACCGCCTCCCAAGAATCGTCTTGTAGTAAGATCCTAGAAGACAAAGAAGCATTGGACGTCCTAGGTGAGGATGGTTTCCGGAATAGGCAACACTGCCTCATCCTTGAAGTGAAGAAGAAAAACTTCAACTGCCATATTATCATGCTAAATAAATATTTTTTGGTATACCTTTCTTCAAACGGGTTCATAAATAATTTTTTATGCACAAACTATATTGGGACACTTGCTTCCACAACGGTTAGGCAAAACGCCTACGTAACCTACTCTTCACCTGTTTCAATAGAGGGCATCAATTCATAAATCACCACAGCTATACATTAGACTAATAAAAAAACTGCTCACAGAATTTCGTCAAAATCTCGGAAGATTTAATTAAAATAGGCGTTTACAATAAAATGTAATGCATTTCGTTTCAAAATCATAATGTTAACTTTAAAATATACACATTATTCTCATGGTTGTTAATTAACCTCTGATTATTGACTTTTTCCCAGTGCAACATGATCAATGTTCTTGACGCATTCCGAATACAAGAATCTTCGCTCCGCAATATCATTCTACGTTTCCCCACGATTTTTACTCTTATCCTTTTTTTATTGCAGAACTAAATACTTGGAAATTTGACAGAGAAAGGAAAGGTTTCATTAATTGATGCAACACTTCACGAAAAACAGAGAAAAATCGAAGTTATGTGATGTTCACTAAATTTCCGTGAATCTGAGCCAACAGGTATGAAAAATTAGAAATACATCAGAAACAACAATTTTATGGGTCATACTTAACCTGAGGAAGACACAAGAAGGGAACTTCGTAAACGAAGACCTTAAAATATCTCTCGAAAACGATACACGATAGTAATTGTTGCTTTTACTTGTATGCTATAGCATTTACTTATAATTAACAGGGACGTTATTTTTCGGAGAAATAGTTGTCGACTTGATTTTTTATCTTTCATAAGTGTTAAATAACACAAAGTAATAAATATATTCCCTCCATACCTTTATTTAATGACAATGATACTCAGCCTTATTAGAAGTTTAAAAGATTTTCCTTAAAAAGTATTTTATACCATAAAAATACACATGAATGACAGTTTTGCGTTCAATTTTAAGTCACTTTCACCATGGAAGATCCTCCAGTCCGTGATTAATATAAAAATAACGCAGTTGGGTTATTGAAAAGTGATACTCATAAAATTATCCAGCTGTTGAAATCCCTTCTGCCCTAATGATAGAAATATTCCAACCGGTGTACATAATCCCAATAAGGTACGTAGTGCGAGCGGGGCTGAACCCGGAACCTTTTGGCGTAGACTGCTTTTTTTTTACGAGACGAACGCGGAGCGGCTCCTTTTGTTTCTCTGTCACGGAGGAAAAAAAAGGCTTTCGGAGAGCGCATTATCCTGTCCGGTTTAAATAATTGATTCGGAAACAAAAAGCCCCCGCGACAATAGGCGCTGGCATAAAGCGAACGACCTGCCAGCCGGGTGCCCCGTTGCGCCTGCCTACGTCATCACTCGTCCTCCCCCACCCAACCACCCGTCATGTCCACACCCCCGTGTGCCATTTGACTCCAATTCTCCCTCCCTGCTATTCCCTAGCTTTCTTCCCCATTAAACTCCGGTCCGCAGTTAACGCAAGTTCCCCATACCTCTTCCTTCATGCCTCCGGTGCGATAATTATAATTATTACGCTCGCGGTTATAATTACTAATCCCTCTTGGTGGGATTGGGACTTTGGTCTGTCCGTTTCCGCTTGCCTCTCTCTCTGTCTCTCCAGATAAAAGCGAAGCGTAAAGGGGTCGCTTCCTTCTACCTCCCGCCTGCCCCTCTTATTCACTTTCCTGTGTTTCCCTTTCCTTCCCTCTCCTTTCGCCAAAATCTGACTCTCCCTCTCTACCAATTGTTTCCCTTTGCCCACACTGCGCTGAATTGTAGATCAAGAGGCTTGAGAAAATCCAATGACTTCGTGCCAATGTTAAATCAGACTTGGAACTTGTGGAATAAGCATATACATTTTCACGTTTTCGTGAGTAAACTTCATAATGCTCGAGTTCGTGAGCTCGAGAATAGGGTTAATAATATCTTCGATTCATTACTAAAATGTTTTTCAACGACGGAATTATCATACCAATGACGGATTGAACTCAATAATTTACGAATATTCAGACTACGGTGATAGGAATTGATTGTCCTAAAACTGTGTCAACTGTTTTTCCTGCAAACATATAAATATTCTCTCTCTTGCGTACAAATAGCCTTTGCTGACTTTCATTCAATCACAAAAAAAATTCTTTTTCTCATTTTTTTCTAATAGCCCTTAGTTTCGTCTTAGTTTACTACCTTCTTCGTTTTTTATTCTGATCACCACAGCTCATCTGTAGCAGTTGCGGCAGCCAGATAAGTAACGCGCCTGCCTAGCAATCCATACCTCACGATATCGAATCGCTCAATAGAAATGTGTGTTGCGTTTCTTTATTTGTCAACATTATTTGGACAGTATGTATAACTTCACCAGTTAGCAGTCTTATAGAATTTCCATTATGTCCAAACTTATTGCCTCCTTTCCTTGTTCAGCATGCATAACCTCAGTTGGAGTAGCTTAGAGCCTAAAAGAATTGCCAATATGTCCACTTTTATTGCCTCCTTCCTTGTTCATTCCACAACAGTACACACTTCATACCCATCCTTAAGAGGTAAAGCATTTATAGATTCTTTTTTTTATAACAATTTCTCCGTTTAAATCCGGGTTTTCATTATATGTGACTTCCAATGTAATTGAAGGGCTCATTGTAGGGTATAATCGTCATCCCACCAGCGATCACGATGGGTTCTTGAGGATTTAAACTGAGAATCATCCGGAACCAACACTATTAGTTCATGTTTTCTTGGTTTCTTGCTAAGTGTGTCCATCTCAACCGACGGCAGCTTTGCACGCATTCCAGCTACTTTTCTCAGAGCAAAAAAGGCCCGAGGAGGCGGGTTAGAACGCTTGCGACTGCATTCGGCTGAGATGAATAAACGCCGAAGGGAACTCGGAAAACATTCATTACTCAAAGCCTTCATATCAACACAAACTATTTGAACCTTAAATATAGCAGTTGATTCTCTCACTCCAGCTATTATGGAACGGATTTATAATTTTTTTAAAAAATTTCATCGAAGTGACTTTCACTGTTCAGCACTGATTACTCCATTCAAAGTGTGATCTCACGCTGTCAGCACATATATTGCCATAGTGTGACACAAAGAAGCCGGTGGCTTACTGGGGGGTCCACAGTTCAAATCCAGCTAATGCCTCTGACCGGTTCCTGTTAATTTAAGCGGAGAGATTTCTCCGATCACCGAAACCTCAGTTATGACAGGTTAAGAGGATGGACTCTATATAATCTCCCTATAGACCAGAGATCTCACGTGCCTAGGGTTTAGGTTGAGGTATATTCTGCCTTAACCCATCAACCCAGGCATCAACCCAGGATAATTTTGGGCGGGGAATGATTGACTGAATGGCTTCAGTTTTGATTATCGATTCGATTCAAGTGACGAAGGTGGGAAGCGATGTTATGTACGTGACACAGATACGCTGAGTGTCATAAAGGAAAAAATATGCTTATCTTATGTATACATCTTTTTTCTATCAAATACACTTTATCTAAGCCCTAAAGAAAACTATTGTCGATACCAAAAGGGAAAGATATGCGATAGAAACGCTTTCATAGATTACGCTGGGTGATTGGTGTGGAATTGGAAAATATTGAGGAGAAAAGTCAGCCTAATCTTGTGTGAATACAAATTTAAAAGGCGGTTTAAGTGAGGTAACTATATATTGAATTTAAACTTATTGAAGATATTGATTTTGGCATAATAATAATTTAATAAGTTTAAGGAATGAATAATGAGATAAATATAGCGATCTAATTCACTCCTTTGAATTTATTGATGAAACATTTGCCTCAGTTTTGTGCAATAGATGGTAACTTAAAATGGATAGAGATTTTATAGAGATAAATGGATAGAGTATTAATATCAAAGCCTAAGATGAAGGAGTTGGAAACGTCGAACTGATAGCCGCTGAAGAGTTCTTTTAGTCAATATCTCCATCCCAAATTTTTCTAATGCTTGGCATTTCATTGGAATTTTTTGACTTGTTATCTGGGTCACGAATGACGGATTCAGCCCGTGAAGTTATGGAGGTTAGGTATCTATGCACGCCGGTTAAAAATCCGGAAGATGTCTTAACTCTGTCGACTTTAAAACCTATCATTCCCCAAAACAGCTAAATTTTCAGTCTTCGCTCTGTATGCCTACAACTGCAACGACTTCAATACAGTGATTAATATGAAAAATGCGTTAACAAACCTGGTGATGTAAACTTATACCTTAGCATATTTGATAACAATAATTTCTGTACTTAATATGGAGATAAAAAAGATAGCCTTGGCCCATTTTTCAGTTTTTCTTTGGCCCTTTACCTTTGAGACAACTTATCGAGTCCAATTTTTATAATCCTGGAAAATTGGAGTTTTCCCTATTTTAGCCTCTGGACGTGCAGATCCTTTGTTTATTGGAACTAATCAAATTGAGTGGTAACATATCGCTAAATTTTACATCATGTAGCAAACTCGGCTTTGGTTTATTCATGTATCATTGAAAACGTAATGAACGTTGAAGATGTGGGTCACCACTTTCTGAACCATGCCTCAACTCACCAAACTCGCACTTCGCAACGCCATCAGCACGAACAGTTTACAGGAAGCATTAAACTGAATTCTTTCACCTGCAGGTCACTCAGGCTACAATTTTTCAAGCCTTGCAGGCTCGATATGGAACTGCACGGCCCAAAAAACTTTGTGGTGGAAAGTTCTGCGGCAGTTGGCGACGGACAATTCGAGTCTCAGATTATCGGAATCGAATGGAATTCGGGTTACCGAACGACGAGTTTTTTGGGGCAATAATTTCGCGTTGATCACAAAAATAAAACAATGGAGACCCAAAAAATGTTCTCTTAAACCTTCCAGGAAATCTTTCTCCCTGTATTCCTATCCCATTTTGGTTCAAACCAGGGTCACTGGAGCGGTAAATATCACGAATCACCGCAGTCAGATCCCCCTGCGATTGAAATATTTTCCTCGGATCACCATTTTGCACATGAAATGTGTGGTTGGCCGATTTCTCCATATCTTATGAATCCGGCTTGGAAAGAACGTTGTGGAGATAAGTGATCCCAAGATTCCAAGATTCTTAGAAAGTGGGAAAGACAGGAAAGGACGTGACTCATTGTTGGCCCTTCCATCCTGCCCCTCTGCCACCATTTCTTCCCCCTTGAAAACCACCGCCCCTTCCGATTCACCCTCGCATCTTCAGCGGTCCATATCATCGCCAGAATGACTTCACCTTGCGGAGAGGAGACCATGTTTTATTCATGAGCCGAACGTCCCATCCGTTATTTATATCATGGATATCGGGGCGGTAGTCACCCGCGGAAGGGATATCGTCGTCTTTGACGTGGCTGGTCCCTGGAAGAGGCGGATTTTTATCTCTGAGCGTAGCCAGAGGGGAAGAAATCAGATCAGGGTCTTCGGAATCCCTCCTGGGGGTTGGTTGACGGGAGGTGGCAGTCATGGGCACTCCACATCCGGATTTATATATATATACATTCAATGATTTCGACCATCTTCTAACATATCCCCACGATTACTGACACTGAGTATCTCTTATTCTTTTTGCCACTAGATAAATTAATGTGAACTACTGTCTCAACATTGTAAATCAATTCAAAATTTCTCTTAAATTAGACGATTAAATATTTATGAACTTTTCGTATCCTATTATGCTACTTGAAAGAGTTATGTGGTTAGCACAATGTGAATCGAGTAATTTATTAATGTTTTAAGGTCATTGGTCATACTGATCAAAATACCGGCAGTAAAATGATTGCCCAATGAACTGAAACCTACGCTAATTATTATCGCAACAAATTATTGCCTCGTTTAGTATTTTGCTTTCACAGGGGACCTAAATTTCATCAAAATGGGGAGTGTTGCTTTTGCGTTCCCATGCATAAAATACGTTTACTTTCGAATCCTCAATCTTAGAAGTGTTTACCATTTCTATGGCTATTCCTGTAAAGTCGTCCTCATCGAGTAGCCTTGTATTTCATGAGCTTCTTCTGTTAAGTTTACGTCGCACCACCTAATGTAAGATCATAATCTTAAAATTTACACAATATCCGGGGACAGGGTGATTACCATTCCAACGAGTAATCGACCTGGGAACTACAGCCTGCTCATTCTCATCGACATCGACAACGATTAACTGCACTCCTACAGTATTCCTGGCTATCTTTGATTGGAAATCGATTGACAAACCATTTTAAAGGAAATTAAATATGAAATATTTCAGCGTTTTTCAAGGAAAAGAGAAGAATTATTAGAATGTCACAAACAAATGAAGATGATTAATTATAACTCGTCGCCTCCATTTTACAGACTATTGCCATTTAAAATGATAAATTGTTCAGATGAAATCATGGCAGTCTTTGCCACTTTATACAATGTGAAAAGAAACATACGCTGCTGAAATAAGCTATGTTATTAGACAACATAATTTTTTGACCATAAAACCACAAAAATTGAATACAAAAGTAAAGGGGAAACGGAAACGAAAATGAACTTGATAATAAGAGGGAGGAAAAAATGAGATTTAATGTTATACCTGATTAGTATTAGTTTAATGCAATAGTATTATTGTTATACCATATTTAGTACATCTGATGACAACCGTCGAAATCTGGGTAGTGGAGGAAAAATAAATTTGTGGAAAAATTAGGTTTGTCCATTTAAATTACAATGAATCGTTTCCACGATGTTACGGCCGGTGACACAAACTGCGAGATTTAATGAGAATAATCAAAATTTAATTTAACGAATAAAAGATAAATCCATGTATTCTAATAATTAGCTCCTTGAAGTTTTTTTCATAAATATATTGTGGAATACTCAAAGTTTACTTTTGTTGCGTTCTTTAAATAATATTTCACTACTTCCTCTTAAATGGATTCATAACCTCTTCTGAAGGAATCACATCTCGACCTCTAAGACCAATGCAAATTCCACGTGGAATTTTGGAGTTGACTTCCCAATATCGGTCGTGTTTCGATTCGCTTCTTAAGACGTCGAATTCGCACGTTCCCATTTCCCTTTACTACAAGTTAAATTACCGTGCATCTGCTCAGGTTCACTTCTCCTCATCAAAGCTTTCGAATGCTTGCTTGGCGTTAACTAGTCCTCGACATCCTTCAGACGTTCCTCCTCTCACTTTAAGGCCCTCGATAGAATTTGGCACCACGCAGCATTTCCAATTAATTTTCCAATTCCGACCTTCATGCATTAACCCTAGCCTCTAGGAAGTAGTACTTTAAATTAGTGTTCCGAGTTGACAACTAGGGATTTTCTATCCTTTAATAACTCCAACTCTTGAGTTTACACTCAGGTAGAGAATAGGAATAAATGTAAACAACATTGATTAGAACACTGGTTCACATAATTTCATTGCACATTACCGATTGCAAAACAGGTATATTGAGCACCATGGCATAAACTGCTCAATATACCAGATCTGTATAAGCGGAAAATAAAGGGTAAAAATGCTCATGAAAAACTGAGGCATTATTAGGCATCATTTAGCTATCATTTACTTTATTAAACAAGTGCCTGTTGATAATTGTTTTTGTAGCACTAAGTTTGGCAGCTTTTCCTAGTCTACAAAAAACCTGGGTTTTATCACCATCGCGTCGCTTAGTTCTGTAAATAACTACTAATTGGAACGTTTCTAAGTATTATTTAACTTTTTCCTTCATTTGCTGAAAAAAGGGAAGTATCCTACATATTGACGATTCACCGAGCTCAAATTTGTGGGAGGAACGTTCTCTGTTACTTCACTCATATTTTTACAATTTCACCATTTTTTAAATTTTTGTGATAAATATCGTCCTGTAAAAGTTGGAACCGCAACATTCTTGGTGTAAGCTATTGACGGACAAAAGAGGGCTTGCTCTGTTTAGTATTATTCTTCCTTATTCTTAACTCCCTCCCCAAGGCAATTTAACATCCCATCCTTTTCCTAGAAAAATCTATAAAATAATCAAATAAACTTGCTAAAATTGAAGGTACGTGGCCTAAAACTTGTATTCTAAATATTTTTCTGACGTGTGTGTATGTGTAATTTTGATGAAGTAAAATTTTCTTCCTCCTCAGTGAAAATCTACCCAAACCAACTTGGATCGAAATAGAAAACATTTTAAAAATGGCTGTTTCACAGTCTTGACGAAGAAATTTTGATATGGACGCTCTCTTTATCCATACAATTCTATAACACAAAAATTAGCGAAAAACAACCCGAAAATTCCCAGTCAAAAATTACGATCCTCTTTTTTGTTTCATATACATTAAGTTTTTAAGCACGCTTTATTCCTCCTTCCCGAATAAAAGCTTTAACGTAATAAAGTATAAATACTCCATCTTCAGCCAGGAACTGATGGTTTCGGTTAAAAAACAGGTTCGGTTCGGACCTGTTCTAATCAAGCAGTTGGAGGATGCACATGAAGTGGTTTTTCAAATTTACGAAGATATTTATTCCCTCCTTGTATGTGATATAGGAATGCTAAGAATCATAGATAACCTGATTGTGTTCTTATTATTTCTTTTGCGCTTCCTGTTTATCACTTTTGTGTTTTATATGGTTGTGATTAGTGTGACACATGGCTCCTTTCTCATGAGTTATAACATTTCCATTATATTTTAGTAAACTAATTTTCTAGTGATTTTATCTTAAGCTTTAACAACATTTTTCCCGTAAGTGACCCACTTTAACGAATTTAATTTCCCGATGAATTTTCCTTAGCTGCATGTGACCCTATTATAGCTGCATGTAACACTATTATCCAACACGTTCCCATGAAGTAGCCTAGTTGCATGCCAATAGTGCATGTTTAGTGATCTTCACCCTCTGCCACACACCCTCGCGGGGGCTTCCCAGGTATTGCGTAGATGTAGATAGATATAGATGAACTATTTTCAGCGCATTCTTAAACATACTCTCCTAGAGCCGTTACCATTCATTGCATTATATTATATATTTTGGAAGCAACTGATGGACCTTGCGTCAGTGATTGATTTAACATGTACCTAAGTACTTACAACTCGCGATTTAACACTTTACAATCGATTCAAGTGGCAGTAGCGTGCGTGGGAAAAAACGAAGAAAAAAAACGAATCCTTCACTTTAAATGGGAGTTAGTTTCCTAATAATTGCCCATCTGAGAAAAATTTATCAAATAGTTTCGCAATCGAAATATTACTGTGAATTAGTTAAAAGTATACACATATATTTACTCATTTCACTCTTTGTGAATCTAGAATTAAAATATTTTTTCCATACATCATACTCTCAAAAAGAAATTAATCTATTGAATGGAGTTCACCTCAATGGTTATCCTGAGGCCGGTCCTGAGGCTGAAGTCTAGAAGAGGCTGTTATCCTGAGGCTGAAGTCTAAGCGATTATCTTTACGTATTCAGGAGTGTTCTGACTTCTGAGTCCCTCGAGTAAAATCCGTCGAATATGCGCTTCAGATTCTCAATTACCAGAATTTAATTTGATTTAGCTCTTTGATTTACTCCTTCTCTTCCCCCTCATGAATTCTTTAAAACAAATTTTCTCTCCCTTTGTATCCTTCTAAAGTCCACTCCAACACTGTTCCTTACACTCATGAAATGATTCGGCCGAATCATTCGCATCGTCACTTGGTCTACTATTTTCTCTTTTAATCTCCACTCTTGCTTAAGCTAACGCGCTTAGCCCATCAAATCAATCCTCTACATTTGGTAAATGACAAGAGTAAATTATTGCTTCCTCATAAATTTGCTTTCCCTCTTCTGGGATTTTATATGTACTGGAGCGGTGTTGCCATTGAACATAGGTACGACATTGGAAATAAATTTTAGGGAACTAAATTATCTTTGGCAGTTCGCTGTGAAAATGCTCCACAATTTTAGACCATATACATTTGGGTATGCTTCTCTTCAAACCGGCTGCATATACAAACTACAGGATGGCTTCCATTAAGTTCGGGGTTTGGAAGTTTGCAAACAAATAGTGTCTTTAGGAAATTGTTTACAATGGTTCACTGCCTTGAGTTTTCCTTGTAATAAACGTGGGCTTCAAGGCAGAACGTCAACAGTCTTGGGAGTGAAACTTCAAAACCTTTCTATCCAGGTGGATTCCGGAACTAAAGTTTGGTCGGATCCACTTCTGCCTCGTGCGGATGGAAAATCCTCCACAAAGCGGGTTCCAAAGTCTAAACGGATTAATGAACCGAGTAACGAGCAGGACTGGGAGATAAGCGTTCGCCTCGATCTCCTTTCATTCGAAACGAGGGCTTTTTCATTTGTAGAGCAGAAATTGGAAGGGAAATGAGAGATACAATTGCGCGACTCATAGTGGAATCTAGTGCGTGGTAGGTAGTTACATTAATAGAGAGTTCGGGAACGCAATTCTTCGACAAAATGGGTTTCCAATCTCAGCCTGCATTCACGCGGTGCGGTGTCAGCGGCATGCTTTATTCGCAAGGGACGAAAAGAGAAAATTTCGAACCTTTTCGTCCGCAGTGAACGCCCACGTGACCGCTTTATTCTCGCATTGGCTCTGCGATTGAAGGGGGAGAAATACGGAACTGATTGCATCGCTGTTGGTTCTTGCTCTGCTATCCATCCATCCTAATACTCTCCTCTTCTCTCCCGCCATGTCCAGCGCATATAACTGATATAAACCCTAGAATAGATGGCCGTTTTCACCATTCTTCACTTCAAATTTAAAGCCACCCTATAGTTTTTACCCTCTATTATATCCCAAGTAGCCTTAGACTGCTCCCACAGCGTGGTATTTATTGGAAGCCACCCTATAGTTTTTACCCTCTATTATATCCCAAATAGCCTTAGACTACTCCCACAGCCTGGTATTTATTGGATGTATTTTATATTAATATGCATTAGAAGGTAGAGAGCTGTATGAAAGAAGAAGAGAGGGAATATTCTAAGAGTTTATGAGAGCAGGAGTGAAGCTATGAAGAGGTTAAGATTTACGAAGAGTTAGGTTTAGGCAAAAAAGGAATTTTCCAAGATATTTCGATACGTGATAGACAACAAATGATTATACTAATAAAGAACTGGGTATGGACAAGAGGAAAAATTATGTTAGAAAACATTATGTCTTAACCTTAAAAAATCTTATAAAACTGTGATAATACGGGGATTCAGCGAAGAGAAAAATCGAGTGCGTTACTACATCTATGTGATCTCAGGAATGGTGGCTATGCATTGCTTTCCTTCACGCAGCCTTGTGCGCCTTAGTTTCAATTGCATTGGAATTCAAATCTCGGAAGTAACCAATCCCTTCCTATCACTATTTGGCGAGGTTCATATTTTGGGAGTGCGCAGGGCTACACTCGGGGCCGAAATCTTTCGTCTTTTTCTCCAGCCTCAACCTTTTCCAGGATCCCGTCATGAGTTATCCCTAAAAAAAATCCTTCTTTTGCCGACGTAATTTTCATACCGACATCAGCGAGTGCCAACCACCTCCGCCCAATTTGCTCCTCAGAAAGTCGAGCTTTGGCCTCGTCGAGCGACGTCGATTGATTTCCTTCATTTTTTCTGCCGATCGTTTCAAAGGGCTGCCGTTCGATAGGCACTCCCCAAAAAGCGGAGGCCATTGCGAAAGACCTCTCGAGACTTTGATGGTGTCGAAGGCGGCGATAACACCAGCGCAGCCGCTCTGAATGAGCGGGTGCACTCGTCCAACCGGCGACTTTGATGTCGAAAATGGCTCTATCTTCACGGGAAAAAATATCCTCTTCGTTCCTCGTTTCCAAAGAATGAATAACGAAAACCTAAGGGCCATGAATAGAGTTCTCTTAGCCTTCTTTTATGATGCTAAATCCCTTGTTATCCAGCAAACTTCAGTGAAAACGAAAAGAATGAATTTTTCCTTTTTAAATTTGCGCTGCTCGTTTTACTGATTCCCGAGGTAAAACTGTAACTCATTTACCGACGAAAAATTTACCAAAAGAAGTCGGTGGATTCCTGATTTCAATGGAAGGTTTTACTATTTTAATAGTGCTCTAATGTTTGCAGGCTATTTTTGGTGAGAAATAAATTAATAAAGAAGTAGACGTGAGAGTTCGTGCCATTATCATGGGTTTTTTAAAAGTCTGTTCCCGTACTTCCGCATGCCAATAGAGAAAGAGGAGAAAGAGTCCCTTTTTACGCGACACATCATTTTCGGTGAATCGGACGATGCCTACCGAACGATGAAGGCCCCAGAGCCTTCACCTCCTCCCAGTGTGAACGTAGGTGAAGGCTTTCACTGTGGAATATCGGACGGAATCATATGACGGAAGTTGGGCGAATGTAAAGCTGGGCTCAAGCGGACCTCGTTTATGAGCGTGGACTTGGCTCCACCGAGAGACCTTGGTTCACGGATTGGAGTTTGAAATCGGACGATTTAATGGAGACTGATGCACCCGACGGCACATCTATGGGGTCGGCTAATGCGGCATCAGAACCGGCTGAGACCTGCGGTTCCCAACGATACATATGGTGAAATACTTCGCCTTACTCGCCATATAGCAACACCAGATGATGATCTGGGAGGCATCCTATCAATGAGACCACCAATATCGTAATTTCCGTTCAATGAGTGCATGCACTCCGCTGGTATATGAATTTGAGTCCAAATTCGATGGGTATGGTTGGTTATTTAGGAGGCGACCGACAGCTGAGGTCATTTGCGCCACATAGGATAGGTGGATAATTGGGTAATGGTAGGAGTTTTCAGGGAACGGAGGAAGGGTGGAGAGAAATCCGGCGTCGGCATTAGCCTACTCTAACGAAAGGCGCCAAGGGGACCACGGCTTAACGTCCCATCTGACGGACGGAGTACTGGACTTGAAATGCCCTCCACTAGGTACTCAAGTGGGACCGCTTTTCCACTTGCCGCACTTTACCGCCATAGTCGAGAATCGAACTCGGGCCCTCTGTAAGGGAGGCCAGTACTCTGCCACAACACCAACCCGATCCCCTTCGATGGGTATGAAGCAAGCGTCTTCTAACGTAGTATGGTAAAAGTTAAACTGCGAAACAAGACTGCGAAATAAGGATTTTTATATGTTGATTAGATGGAGGCATTTTAGTAAGTAGTTTGGTCAAATCATTTGACGGACAGAATGGACAGTTCCATCAAAAACGCTTCAACAATTGGTATACAGTATTTCATTCAAAAGATGTTTATGAATTATCTACAATGTGAATCATAAGAAAAAAATATATTAATCACAAATTGTTACAGTATTTAGTAAGAACCCATGAAATACTACAGGATTCTACTCACATGAAGCTGAGAGATTTTTTATTTTTGGATAAGGGATAGATGGAGATTTTTAATTTTAAAAAAGATAAACTCATCCATTGATCCTAATTATATAAAAAGAACACCCAATGTACCTATTATATATCAAAACACCCATTATATTCATAATTTTAATAAATGAACACAATGAATGAAGTTTATCATTTTTAAATGACAACAACATCCATCGCATTTATTTTCAAAAGAGATACAACACCCATATCGGTATTTTTTGTCTATCAACAGATAAGTCTAATGTGATATGAAATGAATATGCTTGCATGTGAAAAATGCATAATTAGATCGTAGAGGATCTGTACCAGCTAGATACTATATTTGTATATCAATAACGGGCCTCGACAGTATGGGATATTATTAAGCTATAGAATTAGGGCCACATGCCGCCGGTGAACGAGCTTTCCCGGATCATTGATTTAGTCTCATAAGATCTATTCTTTTTTTAATAGTAATTTTTTCCCTCTAGTATGGTGCTAATGCTTTCTAGATGCAACATTTAAAAGGAACAGGAACAATTTGGTTTGCTCATACGATACATTTACAACACTCAAAAAGTGAAATCGCAAGAATATTTTCTATCGCAATTAACTAGACATGACCACCACCACTACCCCATTACCACTAAGTAATCTTCTTTTTTTGGTTAGTTCCCGAAAAGAAGGTCATAATCAACTTCTGGCTAAAACAATCCTAAAAATATTTGAGAAAGGTCTTCTAAGATGTATATTCGTATGTATTTTTACAGTTTCGAGTATAAATTATGGATCTAAGTTTTGTCAGGCTCAAGAGCATAAAAAATTGAAGAACAGTATACGTTTCAAAAAAGAAGTGAACAGTTTACAGGTAATTCGGAATGCAATTCGATTTTGCCAGATAGGTGTATAGATTCCTTTAAATGGGTATTAAGACATATGTAATTGACACTATCGAGGATACTATCCAATTCCTTCGGCTTCTTCAAATAAATGAATAATTTGAGGTGGGTTAGCGTAATGAAAAATAAGAAATTCGATTAGCTGGGAAACAGATTATCTCTATTCACGGATTGTCGAAATCAATTGTACCCCGAGATATTGGAAAAGGCAGTAAGGTTGTCTATCCATTTATTTCATTTCTACATTGATTATATTTGGACGAGAAGACATCAAAAGCTTAACGCTTAAAAGAGGAGTGATGAGTATTGACACATTCCACGAGTTAATTAAATCAGCTTACTTCAGCGCTAATGTAATTGGATACGAACAAATGAGATCTACCTCCAGGCATTAATTCTTCGAATAAAAGAGTCCTGTCAACTGATTTTAAACCTTCAAATGAATGAGATTAAGAGAGAGATTGAGGAGTGAGACCTTGACCGGATCAGGTGACCTTTTCCGGGTTATTCACCGCGAAAGGGTAAAGAGGCAATAGAGGCAATAGAAGAATGAGTGAGATCAAAAGCAGACCAGTGGAGAGGATCAAGTCACTAAAACCCTAGAGCACATGTGCCAATGCACTTTGCTATTATTACTGACTCTAGTTGTAAAAACTTTTATTATTCCTCTACAGTTATATCAAAACATTGTCCTTATTACCAGACATGACTATAAGTTTTCGGAACAAGCATACTTGAGACACATTTGCTTGATAATTATTATGGACGGATTTATGGGTTCCTCATTTCGACCTATCGAATTAAATTGATATAAGATACATTGTTCAAGGGCACGCCCTATAAGAACAAGTGTCTACATTTGACGAAAGAATTGCTCCGGCGTTTTATATCATTTCTACCAGGTGTACTAAAAATTATAAATACAAAACTAAATAGTCATAAATACATTATCAGCCACATATAAAATTATGCCTAACCACCAAAAATACTTCACAACTAAATAGTGAGGAATAATAATTGGAAAGTGTTATTTACATAAATAGTTCAAAACAAGTAATCCATGCGTTTTCGTTTTGAAGGAGTCATGTGAACATATTTGTTTCAAAGATATAGGCCGGGAGTTCCAATATTGTATTGAAGCTATTTTCAATGAATTTTGTAAAGTGGTGGTGTGGTGCGAATGGCACAGGGTAGTCAGCAGATAGAAAAGATATAGGGTTTCTTGTGAAGACTGGAACTCAGTCATTGTCATAAGCAATGCAGTGATCGAGACACGTGTAGCTATCTCCTAAGTGGTTTACTTATTTCGTGAATATGAGGTTATTAGAAACATTTCAAACGGGTATTGTGTGACTCACTTGATGCAAATTCAAGTTGAAATCACCAACAATTATGATGTACTGGTAAGTCGGGTAAGGTCTCGGGTATTCTTTTCCAAAAGTCATCGACTAAACTAACTTTAGGGGGACGACAGTCAACAGATTGTAACAATTTTGTTCCGTTAACACCAGAGATTCCACATATTATAAATTACTGTCGATAAGGAGTACACTGAGGGGAATGAACTAGGATTGTGATTTATTTATTTTTACTTTACTATGAATATCTGCTCCTACAACTCCTAAAATGTTTCCTTCTCTATCTTGTCGAAGAAGGGTGTAATTTGGCCATCTACTCATTTTAATCATACTTTCAGCGAACTCAGCTGCTCAATTAGCGTTGAGTTTTTGCACTCAAATGGCCTCATGGGGCACCGTGCGCCTAATCCGGTGTTGCAGTCCCTCTCTCGAGAGAAGGCGGGCCGTGTTGCATGCTGGGTTAGGGAGGAATAGAAGCAACGCCTCCGGAGACGGAAGAAGACCCGCTTCGCGCGTAATCCACTTAGGCGAGCACTCGAGGCGACGACGCCTCCCGGCCTTAGTTGCTCCAACAGTTGTCGCATCCCGAGCTACAAGCATCAGCAAAGCCCTTTGAAGTTTGAACACCCGCTCCAGCAAAACAAACGTCAACTCACCGGGTTTAAAATCGAAACACCATCCGCCTCACTCGAATCCGAAAATCGATTGGTCCTCGAGAAACATGTCGGCCTCCCGCGAAGGTTTAACTTCCGAGTAATCGAATTTCGAAGTGAAAACTCGATGGAACCAATTCCGGAATACGCGGTTGTTCGCCGTGTGCATCGCGGATTGATTCACCCCGTGACCTTTAATGTGGGAGCTCCTCTCTCAATGTAGTTATGAAATGTGAGTTGCAATATCAGTTGAAATGAAGGCAGCGAATCTTATGATAAGCTTTGAAGTGTGCGAAGCCTATGAATACCTTAATTTTCTCTGAAAAAAATCAGCAGACAAAACGAAAATGAGATGAAACTGTCGCTAAACGTATTTAGCAGGTGTCACAGAGTGAAAACCTTTATCTGTAGTTATTAGACTAATTTAGCAATTGAGTTAAGCCAGAAAATTTATCTTCGCTTGGAGTGAGTCCAGTAACGTTTTGATGGCTTGGTACTTACCTCTTTGAATTAAATCAGAATCGCACGCTGAAAACTTTGCAAGTGCGAGCTTAGCTTGCAACTATGATTATCTTAGAATTACTCTACATACTCCAAAGAGATTCATCAAAAATAACGACTTCGTATAGTTTTAAAAGGCCTCGAACAGCCACGGAATTGACAGAGCCACGGAATTTTTAGACAATCCTCAAGGCATTTTTGAACCACTACCGTGAGCTGAAATTACTGAAAAATATTCTTAACCTACATATCCATAATGAAGGAGCTTTTTGAATACACTTGGGGCAATTAAACAGCGCCTCGTCTCAGAGGAGTAATTACGGCGATGAGCGAAATATAGAAAAATGAACCTGAATCGTAGAAGTTATTCATTTTTCATTCTTTGATGGGTTTGCAGAATCCCATTATATATTAATTTTGTGCGATTAAAACGAAGTACTCTTGAAGATTTCATGACGTGATAATCAGTTTAAAAAATAATTACAGTCAATTTTATTCATAAGCACTTATTTTAGCAATTTAACCACCCAACATAATTCAGGGACTACCATACAACACGTAACGCTGATTTTCACTTCATTTTACCCCATCCTGCTCTGCAACACTCCGTAACAGTCTCTAAGGCTATTGCATTGCCTCATAAATTACGCAATGCTGTCAACGAACCCTATCATTTTTTGAATTATTAAACAAATATTTGTCATAGATATCTTATTTGTTTCTCAATGCTCCCCATTCACTAATTAATATGTATATCATCATTATTTTTAAACCAATACAAACCTTTTGCGCAATCCACCTTCCCCACCCCTCCCCAAATGATTTAACCTTTTATTGGGCAAGTGAAATATAATCGGGAAGTGTATAAACAAAATAGAAAAGACAGTTTTTAATGTTAACGCATTGACAATTTACGACAACTTCCATTAATTATTTATATGCACGATTAAAAGTCCAAATGCTTCCTATTCAGTTTGTGCTCTTTCGGGATTCATTCCATGGCTGTACATTCTTTCATCAAAATTTAAAGACCAAACATACATTTTAGAAAGAACTTTAGGGACCAGTATGCGATATAATATGTAGCTGTGGTTACTCATGCATCGGTCAAACCAGCAGACCCCTAAAATACGTGTCCAGGAACCTCAGAGAACTGTTAAATATCAAAATTGTTGCTTGTTTGAAATAGCAGAATACCATTGTACTAGCCCAATGCACAATATTAACATGGAAGAAACGAAATTAATGACGAAAGAGGTCCGCCATTTCCCAAGATTGATAAAGGAGGCTATCAAATAGGCCTCTAAATATTAACCGGGAAGACGGTTATAAATTAAACAGCAGTATAAAAGGGAATTTTCAAAGTTTTAAAATTCGGACTACAATAAAGACGTCCTATGTAAGTCGTTAGACGTTCACGTTATCGACACTTTAACAAACCTGAGGAAGGCAGCAAGAGTGCTGACGAAATAAAGTAAAATAATGCACAAACACGGAATGAATCCCAAAAAAACACCAATAGAACAAGACATTAATGTCACGTGCTATCAGCAACCCGTTCTTCTTCCCCGTTCATTCACGACATTACCATGGGGGTATTCTTTCTTCATTACGCTTAAAGATTTTGATTTTAACAAAAGTGATAATCAAACACTGTTTTTTGAACGTAATATTAGCATGCGTTGATAGAGATAGGTAAAATATTCTGTACACTGATACCTTATCTATCACTTTAGGGTTTAGATTAATGGAGAACAATGGATTTTCATAACAGAAATAGAATTTGTATATTATAAGAAATGAAATTATTAATTATAAATTTCACAACTTAACGGAGGGCGAGACCTCAATTTTGCACACAATAGTGCATCACAGCAGTTATGCTCGCCCTTCCCCCTGCTTTAACGGTATGATTGATGGGCAGCCCCTCATTCACAATTTATAGTGCGAAATTGTGATGAAATTATCTACCAAAAATTAACTGGCCATTGAATTATATCAATGAACTGAACGAGCGGATGGGAAAGAATAGAAAAATTCGGCTTCCTTTCATAAATGACGTTTGAATGGAAATATAAAATATTGAATAGCGAGAAAAAAAGAGGGCCAGTTGTGTGTGAGCTGAAGCCTAGATGGTGGTGAATGACATTCCGTTGCTCGTTTCGGATTATCTGCTGCGGTCATTCGCTTTCTGGTTGTCCTTCCCTAATGCCAATTATAAATGACGTCGCCGCAATGGATGCTGGGTGAGGATGAATTTGGATCCGTTTCTATTGGGGCCAAGCGATTACTGAGCGCATCTGGGATATTTCAACGCGGTCTCGCGATTAGTTTGAGAGCTGGGATCGAGAGAAGTTTGACGGTGTCACGGAGCAATCCGTTCTCGCGCAGCGGCATAGCCTGATTTTTGACCGGCACCGACAGCTGGCGCGGAGGTTCCTACTCGATGGTCGACGCGAAGTCACGGATGCCATTGTACTAAAGTCGAACTCCGCCGAAGTTGTCCTTGGGGATGCAAGCCGTGCGACAACCAGCGGGTGGCGGGAATCAATGGCTTCGAAAGCCGAACATCTCATGATGATAAACCAGGGAGGGATTCCCCAGGGAGATAGCGGAGCTCTGCATCAGGCCTCCTCGAATTGAACACAACGATTAAGATAAAAAGTAGAGAGATCTGCTCTTACCTCCAATGGAAAATTTTCATTCTCTCGCAATATTTGAGACAGCAATCAACGCTAAAATTTTTAAACAAGAAAGGAAGGATAACAGTAAAATAAAGGAATAATTATGATTATTTTGCTACACAGGAATCGACAGAACTTTCAAAATAGTACCTCAAAAATCCGATAAATTCTTAAGCTATTTAAAAATACCTTATTTTGTTGAATAGATTGTAGAAACCTAGAGATTTTTAGGTATAACTTCATTATTTCATTTCATTTGTTCTTACAAAAGACCGACAGTTCCATCGACCTACATCGATAATTCCGTACATTTGATAAAACCTGGCAGTGGATAAATAAAAAAAGTCCGAAATATTTCCAAAATTTTCTTTCCCATTCTGAAGAGCATTTATTCTCTAGAGTCCCGTACAGTTGTGAAACTAAACGACCTGCAAACGGGTTTTCAAACGAAATGGAACAAAGAAATCAAAGAATAAAGGGACAATACGGCACATAGAGTATGCATAATTGATGCAATTCGTTCGTATTGAAATATCACAAGGGAAATAACTTTGATGGCCAAATCCTATTCTTCGTGCCAATAGCAGTAACAGCTCGGACGTTTAAATGAAAAAAGAATGTTGTGAGCTGAATGTAACATTTAGTCAATCACATAATTACTTCTATAATAAAAATGAAAACTGAAGAATAATTAATGAAAATTAATAATAATGCCACTGTCCGAAGTGTTGGTACACACATCCCTACTTGTACTTATTACTATCGAACACAAGGACGTTTTCATAAATGAATATACGAAAACCGTGACCTTTATGGGGTTAAAAGTCAAATTAGATGTTGCTCATTTTTGATAAATACTCTAATTCATAAAAATCTACATTGACATCTTAACCCGCAATTTTCCTTTCCCATTCTCACGCATTACTTCATGCATTCTGTGCTTTTTCTAATATTACCAGCTATCCTCTTTTTGAGAACCTTTTAAAAATATTTGGAGTTTACCATAACAAGAAAATGAAATTGCACACATAGATTAATACGGATAAAAGAAAGTTACAGGGGTGAAATGAAGATGCTGGATTTTTTTTTCATTTTAGGATATAAGCATGAGATACTAAAATATGTAATTCATATCTATAGTGCTACTTAAATATTTCTTTGCATGCTGGATAAGAGTATAAAAATGAAAGGTATAACTTGTAGTGTATGTCGCGCATGATATTCATAGGAATATCTTCTTAGGTGTGTAGTAGAAGCAAACTTTGGTGCAATTGTGGAGCGCAAGTTTTCGCATCAAGAAGAATTTCCATTTACCTCTTTCGTTGCATGTGGTGCTTTGTAATCCAAGCTTTCGCGTCCATTACAGGCCTCATTATCAGAGTTAAAATAACGAAAAAGAAGTTGAAATCTCGGCTATTAATTGAGGAGATATGCCCCCTCCCTTTCCTTCCTTAGCCTTGTTTGGTAATGTTTCACGCTGGCAGTTTCCCGCTCGTGCCAGAAGGCGAGGCATCGAATTTTAGTTGGATAAGAAATAGTTGGCCCAAACACCAATTGTAATCGATATGAGAGCCAAGATGGCTGGATAGACCATCCACTTTAAGTAGACGTTCACTGTTTGGTCGGCGCACCACTTCATTATACAGACAGCAGTCCCAAAGAGTCCAACTAGCAACCAACTAGTTGGATTGGACAACCAACGCAAATGTTAACCCGTTCTGCAGAGCAATACTTCCAAAGCGCTCTGCTCTGTTTCTATAAGTAATGCAAAAATGGAAACATTTCTATTAAAAGCGCGACGATGCAGTTGCATGCATCTATCAACAGCGCAAAAATACCACATTCCACTTGGGAGAAAAGAATTTCGTGCCAAACGCGTACGATATTTTGTGTATCGTGTGCATACCATAAACGGTCATAATGTCGCTATTTTTATTTTGTACCGTTACGAAGAGTTTAAAAGAAATTTAAGGGTAAGGGCGTGGAATCAGACCTAACAAATAAGGCATTGAATGATATAAAAATTTCAACGTCTTGGGGGTGAAGGCATTTTAAACTCGTTTAGCTGATTGCTTTAGAATGGATTATTTTATCGGAGAATATAAATTGGTGGCATCATATTTGTGATTCTGTGCTATCAGCGGGGAGTTTAAAGTAAGAGCAAGATCGATAGAATATTTTGCAATGGAAGTGGTAGTGTGTGCATTTTATCTACATCTACATAATACCCTGCAAGCCACCATAAAGGTGTGTGGCAGGGGGTGAACTCTCACCAAACATGCACTACATATCATGCATAAAAAAAGGATCAGTACTTTTATAGGTACTGTTAAAAACTACGCTATTTAAAAAAGATAAAAATAGAAAAACATACATGCAAAAACATGCCGTTAGTTGGGTTAGCTATAAGTCCTTATACCAACATGCAGCTACCAATGTTATCCATTGCTGCACTCGTACTGGATATATTTACCGTTATTCATACCCCTAATAGTACGAGGAAAAAAGGACTTTTTGAATCTGTCAGTTCGGCAATCTATTTCTCTAATTTTATGATTATGGTCCAGTCTACCATAGTAAGTTGGGGTCCGCAAAATATTTTTAACATCATCACTGAAAATATGGTCTTGGAATTTGTTTAAGAGATTGTCTAAATTTCAACCTGCGATCTGACAATGATTCCCAATTTAATTCATTTAATAGACTGGTTACGCTAGTAAGGTTATCATACCGTCCTTTACAAATCTTGCCGATCTTCGCTGCACACGTTCAAGTACGTTATTTAGACCGATTTCGTAGGGATGTATGTGATGGGTAGTAACATTGTGTTTAGATGAAATTTATCTTGAATATGAAATTAAGATTACAATCTGTGTAAATACAGGCAATTTACCAACATTCCAGCTGGTCATCTTTGTGAGAATGCTAAACAGTAATTTGTGCGTGGCTTTCAGGCTTACAGTTTGACTGCATACTGCCGTCTAATATATGAATCTGTATCCTTATTTGAAAGTGGAACTATCCTTGCTACATTAATAAACAGTATGAAAGCATATTTGCTCGGTCAACTTGACATTTTTGCATGATAATAAAACCACATCGTATCCAATAATGTTTATCCACAGGGATATATGAATACATAGTGAAGTCAACAAGCGAATACGTGCTGTATCAACTACAGTTGGATGTGAGAGCCAACTACTCGCGGACTGTGAATCAAAGATGGTTGGTGCAGCCAACTCTGACGCATCATTTTAAAATGCTACCTCGGCCAACTAATTGGATGGCATCCTATTATCCAACAAAGTTGGGTGCCATGTCTAATTCTTAGCTGCTGCATCCAATCCTTTTCTTTTTCAATGTGCCCAGCAAACCTCCTCGAGGGTATGTGGCAGGGAATGAGTTCTCACCAAACATGCACTATTTTCTTGCACTTAAGCTTCCTTATACTATCAACCTAACGAGAAATTCCTATGAATATTACTTGGGACTAAATACATTGTTTTTAACCTAAAATGCAAAAAAAATATCTGAGAAGTGCTACAGGCATGTATTGTATGTATCAGTAAATGCATGTCATGCATACATGCTAAAAATTTGATAACATCCAAACTAAAATTATAAAAAAATCTATCTTTTTCTGATCTCTGAATATTTCATCACTCAACATCAATCTGATGCGTGCAATTTAATTTTTAATGTTAAGGTAAATTTATTTCATGTTGGCACCGTGGTGCGAGAAGCCATGATGTTGTTATTGCTACCATAGTGCTTCAAGGGTCACCTACCCAATGGTGTCTAGCAACGATGTTACACTTATCTCCATATCATAGCAATGACTTAAGCAGAATGCAGAATCCTTCTCACCAGGACGTAAGTATTTTGTAGTCCATAAAAAGAACCTATAGTGAGCACACGTGAAAGGTGCCGATTTGAGACAGTTTACAGCAGAGTGGGAAGCAGAGGTATAGAGTAACGAATGGCCCATCTATCCCCCGAGGCAGGGAGTGGATCCGCCGTCAAAACCTTGTGCATAAAAAAACAGTCTCTCTCTCTCCAAATTACGACTCGGTCGCTTCCTCCACTTCGGCATTCAGTTGTTTCGCGCCGCGCCTTTACCGCGATTATAAACTCCGCACCCAAACCCAATTTGTCCCTCAGACCAAAACTTTTCCCTCTCAATCCTTTTCCCTCTCTCCCACTTTTCGAACACCGTCTCTTTTATTTATTTCCATTATTTTTGTGTATTGTCCCTTCCCCGAGGAGCTGTGTTCATTTTTCAAATGTGTCCTCTTAACTTCCCTTTATTACCGTTTTTCCTTCTCCATAAATTTCACCAGCTGGTTTATTCATGCTGAAGTTATAATTTCCTCGCCGTATATTTTTTTTTTTAAATTTCCACTGAGATTTTACTGCTATTTTCATTCTCCGCAATCCTTTTTGTGGGCGTTTACCTGCGAGTTGTTCAACTTCAGATGGTTGTCGGTGGCCAAAAGCAGTTCGTCTCCACTTATATTTCACTGAATTTTTTCCCAAGGAATTTCCGTTTTTCCATATTTTTAATGACTATTACCAAACTATGCATATAATTTACTTTGGTTCATAGGATTGGAATATTACATTTAAAGGTATCGCATTCCAGTAGCTCTATTGTATTATGTTTATATATGGAAAGAATAATGCTGCTATGGGAATTAGTCTTTCAGAAAGATTATGTTATTCACTGATCTTATTTTTGCTAACCCGAATAACTGTATATAATATATGCTTGTTAGCTGACTCGCTCCTCTGTAAATATGTGATACTCTATCACATATGAGATATATTTAGTTTATGAAGTAGGTATTGTTTGCGATTAGATTCATGCGGTGCATTTAGCTTTATATTTTCTCGAGTTATAGTTTAATTCTATGCATTCTTTATTAGTTATTTTGCCACAATTGTATTTATCATAACATTCTAAGTATTTCTGCTGTTTCAAGATGAGTATTACATTGGTCTGAGGATATGTCCCTGCTACCATTATGTCTTCATGGAGAATTTAATCTCTGCAAGTCCCCTCAACGCAGCGAGGTATTTAATTTAATTTTGACGGTTTACGATTATTGGCATCCAAAGTGAATTTCACTAACTTTGAACATCTTTTCTTTTCAGATGATGCCTGCCCTATCTTGAGTGGTTTGATTTACATGACACACTACTAATTATTAGTACAGAGTCATTCAGTTCGTGTCTTCCACACCGTCCCAGTACGAGAGTGGAAATATTTCCTTTCTTTTCCGTTACAGTCACTTATTGCATTACTTTCTTCTGAATGTGTAAGTAGTGGATGAGTGAACTTATTATGTTTTATTAAACGTGAGTGTCAGTATATCTTATTCTCACACATATATATATGTATAAGTATACGAATAAATCTTATTACTTGCGTAAACGTATCGTCTATCGTGTCATATATTCCTTTAAACCTGGTCGATGTTCTCTTAAGGAACCTCAAGATATTAGGAAGTTTGCAAGGATTTGAAGGAATGCAAATGACATAGGTAAGACCTACTGTTCATTTATAGGAATGAGGGATGAGCATGAATCATTATTGTAAAGAGTAAAAATACGAGTGATTGACGTATGTTGTCAATTATAATCACATTTAATAAGGTAAATTTGCAATTATATGAATAAACAGTAACGCATCAACGTTATATTGTTATATTAGGTATCTACTCGAAGAAATACATTTACGTGCATTAGTTACATGTTCCTTATTAGAACTTTACCAAAATTATTCCGGTTTATTTAGGCATAATACTTCCCACTCAACCTAAATTTCAACTGATATTCTTATGTAGGAGTGCAGCAATTCACAAAAATTCTTAGAAAGTATGATCTCAAAGAGAAACGACTACGTAAGAACATTCATCCAGCCATTCATAGCTCAATGACTGGTAACAACTTAATTCTGATAACTCATGGACTTGCACTATTTACGCTATTTCGATTATATCTACCTATTTTCGGCGTAAGGGGATCTAGAAAACAGCAACACTTGTTCCAAAATTATTTCTTTCCATAGAGGATGTTACATTTCATTATACGATGCACAATTAATGAACTAAGTACTAGCATTTCATAATGAGATCAGGAATTAATATTGAATGATTTGCTAACTGAGCCATATAATCACTATGCATATTTGATGACCTTCTTGCTGGAAATTACATGATTTCTTCGCAGAGATCAATCTCGATTTATTCCACTCGAGAGCTACCCGACTGATTTCTCCGGTACCGACAGCTCAAGCCTGTCGGTAGGATCCACCGTGACCCACCGACTAGAATTCGCCGGCTCACTGATCGGGTGCTTAGAGAATCTCTCGTCCCTTCCGTAGGAGTCGGTTGGCCGTCCTACCCGACTGGAGGCCACCGTACCTTTCGGTAGGCAGTTACAGAATGACCCCCCCTGGCCACCCAAAGGTCGCGGTTTAGAATCCCTCACAGGGTATAGATCTTTTATTTGTCCTAGGAATAAGACCTCAGTTTAGACGATGCGATAAAACCTCGGAGGTTGGAGTACCGACAACTCGAGGATACTACCTACTGCCACTACAATGAAAGGTGCCATGGGGCCAAAGGCTTAACTGTCGTCTGTTGAACTGAGTATGAACTCAAATAGGAACTGGTTATCCTATTGAATGCTCTGCTGCAGTCATCATTCGAACCCGGCCCCTCGGGATGGGAGGCCAGTATTCTGGCCACCACACAAACCCCTTCTATAATTAGTATTCTATCATTAGCAGTGAGTGATGGAAATTATATTCGCGGTCCCAAAATGGTTGAGACTCGATTTTGGCGATTTTGAAGACTTATCTGTTTTTATCCAATAAATGCTTAGGGCTAAATTGAGAATCTGATATACAGTCTCGCTTCTTCTGCTTGCGTCCTGAGATCCCTACAACGAGTCAGATTGATGTAGGTACGGATTCTAACTGCAAAGGTGGTATTACTTCTCAGCGTGCGCTTATTAGGTACAGTTGATTTCCTTTATATGACTCAGCAATATTAAGAATCTGAGCTACGATCTTACTTCTACTGCTTACATCATAAAATGTCTATCATGAGTTAAAAAGGATATACAGGATAAAGGAATTAAAGCGTGATAAGGGAATAGTCCTTGGTAAAGGAATTAGAAGTGGGCAGAAGAGATCAGTTAGATGTTGCTGTATGCTTGCTTTGCTATTTTTTTCTTTTTTTAAATTGTTAAGTTTAAACTAGAATATAATTATTTATCCTTTTCATGCATGATATGTAATGCATGCTTGGTGTGAATTCACCACACACCTTTATGGTGGCTTGCAGGGTATTATGTAGATGTAGTCGTAGTAACTTACTGACGGTTAGCAACCAACTCATAAGCAGATTAGGAGCACTCTTTTTCATATAATGATGCATGTTAAATGAATATTGTACCGTAATAAGTCGAAATAAAGGTTAACTAAGGCCTGACCCCTTCAACCTTGCCAAAATACATCCGCATACGTATCCATTCCTGTTTCTCTACCTCGATTCGACCAGTAATCCGTATCGATTCCGCCCTCCTCTCCCTTTTATTCAACTTCCAAATTGTCCTCGAGTTCACTGGTTTTTATCGCGCTTGCTTGGTCGAATGACTTCTTTTTTTTAACGGAGCTTGTGTTTGGGCGTGTTGTTGTCCACGTGCTAGTCATCCCGCGACTCCATAATGCAGGAGGAAGTCTCCCCTGAACAGTGAAGAGGACCGATAGGAAAAAAGAAAGAAAGGAACAGATAAAGCCTTCGGAATGGATTGACGGGATGATGCAGCCGCCGCCGTTGGGACAGGATATTGGAACTCGCGCTGAAACCATCCAGCAGGCAGCGTATGTTCCTCAATGACAGTACACGACAGGGCGAACGGAACATTTCTCAGGATGGCACGAGCACAGTACTTCAGATGATCCAACTTACAGCATGCGTCGTATGATTATGGGAAGACGAATATGGATAAACAAGGACTAGTGAACGATAGCTCTTAAAAAAATACCCTTTCATTTACAGAGCCCCATGAACGACCTACTATTACTTCATAAACTCAGCACGTCCAGCCTCATCATTGCATCAAATACTGCTACAACGGGATTTAGTTGTTACATTGTGAAACAGATTTATCATATTTCAGGAATAAAATGATTATCAGTTGCCAATAAAGTGTTTTACTGCTTTATGTTTTCTTGCTTTTTCTAGTGATGTTTTCCAACATTTATCGAATAAATAAACAAATACGCCCTGGTCCAATTCCCAGATATCGATTTTTTTCTGTTGAAATATAGCCTATTTACCTTCCCTACCGAATATGTTTATGTGTTTTCCTGCATTTAGCGAGCAATACCGAGAGAGTAAATTGCAATCATGTCTTGATTTTTGTGTCATTATATCACGACATTAATCCTACGTTAGGGTCACGTAAGCATATTCGATACGCAACGGGTTTCCCATGAGATAAATCACCGAAATTTTTGCCTCAAGTACGCTAGACACTAAAATTGACGAAAAAAATAAAAATAAAGTGCTTATGTTTCTCGCTAGATGGCTTTAAATGGCCTCCGGTAAAAATAACGTGAAGGTAGAATACTAACATAAGTATAAAGAATTTGATTTAATAAAACAGTGAAATGCATTCAGTTCTAGTTTAGAAATAGAGGGCTTCTTTTGAGGATTTCATGTTCTGCAAAAAAAAAGTTTTCATATTATGAAGTACAAATTACGAATAACTCACATTTTAGAAGAATTTTCTACAGTGCTTGGTTGCTCCTCCGTCAAGCCCCACCATAATGGAGAATATAATTTGATGCGAGGAATCAAAACCTGGAAAGCAAAATAGAATAGTTAAAACTATCGCGATCCACATTCTGCGTGGATTTTTTTTGTGTCAACCTTCACGAGTTTTGGTTTAAACCCCGTTATATCCCGTCTAGTGCCTAGGGAATCGTACGAGGTGAGTCCCCGTTGAAAATGCACAAAAAATAGTTGAAGTAGTACGGGGAAAATCTCGGAACGTGATTTTATTAAGGAGAAAAAAAAGAAGCGCAAGGCGTATGTGAACCTAGGGCGTAACGGTAATACAAAGCACCTGCTCGATACATAAACGGGATGAAAAAGTAAACAAGGACGGCGAGAGAAGGAAATAGGCAGGGACTAGATAAAAATGATGGGACCGGCGCAGTGACGTCGCTTATCCATCCACATATTGCTCCCCATATGGCTCCGAGTTGGGAAAGGGTAATATAGGCGGGGTGGGATGGGGGATTTGGGGGTGATGTGGTGGCATGAGGGGGAGGAGAAATGCACACGGGGGGTGGGAATTGAAGGTGGGGGGAGCACTTCAGTGGAAAGGGAGCTGAAGGGCAATTCTCTCTCTTCTGTTTCCCTGCGTGTCGGGGGATAATGGATATACCTGGCCGAGAACGGAGCGTGGATCATATGGGCTGCTGCAGCCGTCGCGATCACTAATCGTGAGGCGAGGGGGTGGTTCACACGCCACCCCCTTCCCTCCCTCCACCTTCGCTCGCGGGCTTGGTCGCCACAGATGTTTAAAGAGGAGCGGTGTGACCGCGAACTAGGAAACGTCAGGGGATCCGCGAAGGGAAGGGTTAGTGGGGGAAAGATCGGGGAATTCATCACGTCGCCTGGCGTGTTGCATGCCGGATTCAATGCCAAAAACAGCTTGCAATGTGCCAGCTGTCTTCGCCCGTATCCACACTGTACCCCTAATGCATCCTGAGTGGGGAGGAATAATGTCAGGGATTCTAATGAAAAACGCGAAGACAAGGTCAAGCAAACCTTTAATATGAACGGCGTTTTTATCAAAAGTGCTAAAAACTTCGTCTACATGGATGGAATATAAGCGTAGATTGATGCATGAATGCAGCTACTGAGTGTCCGAATATTCTCCTCGAAGGTGCAGAAATTGGGAATTATTGCCAAACATACATGACGTACATTCACTAATAAATATGTTGAGACCTATTATTGATGGTATTGATTACTTCAGGAAATATGGAAGAAGAATTTTGTAGTCGAAACCAAAGAGTAGGTACTACGGTACATTGAGAGAGAAAATGAAATTAGCGGTTATTGCTTACGGGAGGCAGCAGAAACAATTGAAGAGTGAGAGAGAAGAGGATATTAAAGGATTCAATAGAATGGGGAACGTATTGCAAAAGTGGTGGAAGACGAAACGGCATTAGGCGAGTAACAGCTACATTTGCACATTAACCTTCGAGTCTCCACAGCCCACAGGAGCATATTGGTAGGGGTTGAGCAATAGATAAAAAGGCGAATAAGATAATAAGGAAGGGAAGCTCTCTTTGTACGATAGTCGTCCGAGGCAGAGGAAATACAAGAAGACAGGGGTTTTGAAATAGACAAATGTATGTTGCGGGCTTATGGAGAAGTATACTAAATAATAAATGCACTTAATGACACTAAATAATCCTTGCCGTTTAAAATACCTACCTATGATAATTATAATAGAATTAATGCGATACTAATCCTAAATAGATTATAGGTACGTTTTGAATAAAACATACACTTTAATTCTGGATAACTTTGGACCCAAAAAAACCCTGATTACAGGTTCATGTGACCCGATACAAATGTGAGTTCTTACATCAGAATGAATTTTGGCCCCCTAATTTAACAAGACTCCCCACCCCAAGTGTAGAGTATTTTGCCAACCATCAGTCAGCATGCAGATATATCCTTTTTACCTTTATGGAAATCGTATGTATTGAATTTTCATCATGAACTCAAACATTTATTTTCGCTTCCTGAAAACGATAAGGGACGATAGGTTAAAGGGATCTATTTTTAAGAATCGGAAATTATTGATTTTGAGGGCAGGGAGATGGACTCATTTTATCTGCCTATAATGATATAAGAGGAGGAAGGGAACGACCCGTGGAATCAAATTACCCTCATGCATCAGGGTGCGGAGGGGTCTTTGGCTCAGCATTTTTAGGGGAGTTTTAACTGCGTTACCGAGGTTTAAAGATCCAAAGTTTCCCTCAGTGTTTAAAGCAGTTAGCGAATATTGTCTCACGGGGTATCTCCGCCTGACAAAAATATAATGGCTGTAAAAATTGGGGCGAGTGGCGAGGAAAACGGGTAAAAGCCAATAAAGTCGAAAATCAAATTTCAGTAGGTGGATGGATGCAGTAATGGCGGAAGGGTCGGGAGATTGGCGGAGGTTGAAGGGGTCCAGCCAGCGGGAACACCGAGAGAATATGGAATAAAGTGATATTTTTAAACACATGAGACCAATTTAAATGTTGACATGAGCGCGCGTCATCTTTGCCGTGACATTAAATTTTCTCGGCACCCCAATCAAATACTGTCAACCACCCACACGGAGATACGGCACAGTTTACAGGTAAGCAGTTCTCTCCGACTGAATGTATGGAATTACCTGGCAGCTTGTCTCCAAACTTGGGAATAGTTTTCTCTTCAAAAGTCTCCTTAGGAAAAATCTCATGGAAGGAGCAGGATTATTAGAAGTTTTGAGAACAAATATGTTATGAGAAGGCTTATATGGAATCCACAGAAGTTGAAATTCCATGAATTTATTAGAGAGCAAGGATGAAACTTGAGGAGCAAGAATCAGTTTCCATGTCCTGGCATCCAGCAATTTGCCTTTGTCAAATGCGCTTCTTGCTCAAAACACTACGGGGGCCTTGAATATTTGTCCAAACATTTCAGATAAAAGCCATATCGTGTAATATTGACTGATGTTTTTGGATCAATACTTTTCGGGGACAGTTTAATGAATAGAGAAAGTTCTCAAATACGTACGTTTTTGGCAAATCTATGAAGTGTGAGATGGAAGGAGAGGTGAAGCTTTGACGCAAGGTATTTTCATCATATATCTCATGGAAATGGCACAAAAGATTATCACTGCAAATTTGGGAAAATTAGGCATCATAATTTATCATTAAGAAAATTGAAATAATAGAAATGCAAATCTTCGTACATGAGGTTTTAGGGGGAAGTAGTGAAGGATATGAAAGAGTGCTGAGGTAATATAGAGAAGTCAAAATTGAATTGAATAAGGCTATACTTTGTGAAAAATTGACATTGTGTAAGAGAAACTTAACTTTGTATTTTTTCACACTTTTATTTGAGACACCCTACCGGTTTCGACACTCACGTGTCATTCTCAACCTTGTCAAGGGAGTGTCGAAACCGGTAGGGTGTCTCAAATAAAAGTGTGAAAAAATACAAAGTTAAGTTTCTCCTACACTAGAGAGGAGTAAACTCATTGAAGAATCGGGTGGAGAGTTGCTTCAAAGCATTCTCCGGATACACGGCAAGGGCTATTTTGACACAACTTATTTGATACCAATGTGAAACGAATTTATATTAAGTATTCCAGAGATTCTTTTTATAACTTACTATTTTCATTAATGCTTGAGAACAATGCAATGCTGCATGCATCAGAGTTTAAAAATGATATTGAACCCTCAGACGCAGCATTCACTTTTCTTAATATGCATGACATTCCGCACAGTGGATGGTTGACGGAGCATGTGTTCCTGTGCACCCGAGTATTCATGCATAAAAGATGATTCTCACAGTATTATGAATGGGCCCCGTCGAGACACTTTCGGAAATTCAAACATTAACATTCTTTAGGTACAAGAGCGTGTATCACGAAACAACGTTGAAGCCTCAAAGGACAGACATAACGATGATTATTCCAGCTTTGTACACAATCATCCAAAAATGATTTCAAACTCTCTTCTCGAATATATTGAAAGAACGTTTAGGCTAAAAGAATTATCTTAAAAAGACTTATCATAAAAAAATGTTGGTGATTCTTGTGATGAAGCTAAAAAGGTATTATTTGAAAACTGTGCTGTGCAAAGGTATTAACTGTGGAGGGAAAAGGAAAAACTCTAGTTCAATGAGTAAGCAATCATATATATTATGTCGGTTGCATAAATCCCTTTCTCTCTACTAATACACATGAAGTTATAGCTATGAATATGGTATCAGTGGATAGGAGGTTTTACAGACTTGAGGCATAGCATACTCAGTTTACGTTTAATAATAATATCAACATACATTAGTCACAATGTCGAGAATCATCGAAAGAGTTTGATAGCAACCTCTGCAGTTACAGAGCGACTTCCACTCACTCACTTGTTCTCCTTCTTAGACACTATAAAAAGATGTAACAACCAACAAGATTGTATTTTACATTTTTATATGGGCTCCTTTTAGAGTTTTTCTCCTAAAATTAGATTAGAGTTGTGAGTCCCTCAGGACTGGGATTAAGTTTTATTCAGTTAATTAAATCACTGTGAAATTTTATTGTAATATGGCTGAGACACACCCTGTTTACATAAAAGGGACCGAGAAGGTAGTTTTCAATAGTGAAATTCTTGGCCAAACGTAAATCATTGATGTAAATACCCGGTTTACACGTACCGAAAAAAACCAGTATTTGTCACGTGATTATAGGGTTACTATGATAAATGCCGGGCATTTAAAATGCAATCACGGGATCCAACCACAATCAAACTTGATGGCTTAAATTTCAGAAGCATCAGACATTTAACAGGATAAATGGGAACTGGTATTAAATATTGAAATTAGGTATGTGTCGCCTGTCTTGCTTTATGTTTGGCTCTATGGTTGAAAAGGAAGAAGAACGCAGCATTTGACAGGCTATTCATATTCATGAGTCATTCAGTGCCTCATTTGCTGAAGTGCTTATGCAACAATTTATCTCCGCGTCCACACCGTTGTAGATGTGGGATTTCGGGCAACGTTTAATTTGGCTTCATTGTAAAATCAGTCAGAGCTTTCAAATCGATTCGTAACTTCGCAATAAATTTTTGATGACATTTATCGCGTGAAGAATTCCATAAGATACGCAGTTTTAGCCGAAAATTAAATCTGCCGCTGTTTTGTTCTTTTTATTTGCTTCATTTACTGAATGAAAAATAAAGTAGTATATTTTGTAAAGAACCTTCAGTGATGAACTTAATCTCGAGGATACAAAATGGTATAGAAGGTAGAAAAATGCACTATGCTTCACTTTTTCAAACAAGGGAATGAGAGAGAGGAACCGGACACCGGGTGAATTTCAGGACCTTTCCAAAGTGCGAAAGAAGGAGTGAAGTCTAGAAGAGAAAAAATAAAAAAAATATTATTAAGCATGCTTTTCCAAAAAAATTAAAATCTAAGAAAAAGAGATATCTTCACATCGTGCTAAAAATCTAAAAAAATAATATTTTCTCGAGTGAATTAAAGTTTAGCCTAGTACTAGAAATTTTTAATAGAAATTCAAGGAAATTACCCACACAATGAATTATTTATGAACGTTAATAGGAAGTAATTTTGGTTTCAGCAATAAAACATATTTAAAGTTGCCTATTTATGCAAGGTCACAACGAAAAACGTGGGGCGCTCCTTCATATCCGATACCAATATAAATTAATTAAATATAAAGATATTGGTATTCAGTGGAATAGAGCGCTTCAATATATATTATTTCCAGAAAATATTTAAATGAACTAAAGTTAAGGAGCGAAATATAAATGAAATCGCACCCCATGCTTTTCCTTGTGATCTTGCATAAATAAGCAACTTTAAATATGCTATATTGTTTAAACCAAAATTATTTCCTATCAATGTTCATAAATAATTCTTTGTGTGAATAATTTCCTTGAATTTTAATTAATTATTTCCAGTACTAGGCTAAACTTTAATTCACTTGAGAAAATATTATTTTTTATTTTTTAGTACGATGTGAAGATATTTCTTTTTCTTAGATTTTAATTTTTTTTGGTGCTAATGGTGATAATGCTTACAAACATTTTTTCATTTTTTTATATTTTACTTTTTAATCCTAGAAAATTAGATGTCTATAAAACTACACTAGCTTATTGTAAAAGTAAATGTTTGCACTTTATGTTATATGTTATAAATATGTTATATTTAAATATGTCTAAGATAACTAGATGACAAATAAACATCTAATTTGCTAGGACTAAAAAGTAATCGTATGCGAAGAGCTTTGTATTTCAGAGAAATATCGCCAGACAAAAGGCACGTAAAAATCTTCGTTTTGAACAGACTTCCTTGTACTTGTTTCCCATATTTTGGGATAAAATCCCATCAAAACGCTTCATGAACTATGTGTAACGATTCATTCGCAATTATGAAAGTCAATGCATTGAAATCTTAAGTTTTTCGAGTGGCAAAACAATCGATGAAGGATTCGAAGGCGAGTCCCTGACATGGCATACCCAACGTACTAACAACTAAGCCATGTGAGGCTTACGCAATTGAAGTATATTATAGTTTAAAAGTGGTAACCATGCAAACGGGACAAATGGATGGAACCGTGTAACCATGGAAAAGCGAACTAAAGAAAAGAATGTAGAAAAGGAGGAAATACGAAGAATGCGGAGGAAAGTTCGGCAAGAACGAGATAGTTAAATAGAACGTTTGAAATGCATACAAGGAATAATATGCCTCCGTTCTGGACGCCAGCGGGATTGAAGCTCGGGGCAGGCAAGCTGCCGGCATTCCGTCACATACTCGGGCGACGAGTCCATCACCTTATCCTGTTTGAACTTTCCTCGTGGCGGCCGAGACTCAAGAATAATGTACCGTCAGAAAGGAAGCCAATTTTCTCTCAGAGCGATAGTGACGGAGCTCTGTTTTTTGGGAAACATTTTCTCCCATAGTACCTTAATGTCTTAAGATCAGAATTTATAATGAGCATCTCTGTGACGCAGCGAAAATATTTATGATTTACGCGAAGGTTATTTTTGATTCATTACCCCCTGAATAATGTGACTAAACAGCTTAAAAGTTTGTTGAACAGGCTACATTTTTTACTCACTAGACTGATTGATTCATTCTAAAGAAATAATCACATTTAAAGGAAATAATCACAGTTTTGGAAAGCAAGTTCCAAAACTGACATCGATGTGAAATCGTAAAGTGCATTTCAATTATTAGGTTAAAACTGATTTACGCATGCCCCAAAATATTCACGACAGCGAACCGACGCCCATATTTCGAATCGGAAATCGAAACAGGGAGGCAGCACACGCCGTGATTTATGAGTAAGATTACCTGTTTTCGACTCGCGAGAGGCGTCAAATGTCGACTTCTGGTTGTATTCTCGCGCTCTCCGACGACAGTTTTATGTTCGCGCAGGGAATCCGACGGCCAGAATGCATTTGTGGTGGAGGGAGGGGGGGGGGAGGGCGATGTCAGAGAAATGTTACGAGTACCATTCCGCTTGCGTGATGCGGAAAAATCCGAGTTATGGGTCACAGTTTAGCTTTCGACAGACCTCGACGCAGAGCTGAAAGAAATGGGGACTGCGGAATACGACAGAAACGTGCGGGCCCACCAATGGGAACGCGGGAAGCAAAGAGGCAGTTAGCAACGAGGATATTTCCAGCGAGGACAATGCTGAAATTAGAGGATTTTTTGTTCACGTTGGCTAATGCCGACGCCGGGTTTCTCTCCTCCGTTCCCTGTAATTTCCTGCCCTCATCCAAAAATCAACCTCTCCTAAACAGCGCAAATGACCTTAGCTGTCGGTCGGTTCCCCTGAATAACTTACTAATGGTGTGCAGCGAAGAGCAGCTGCGTTCAGTAAAAGCATTAAGAAAGGTTTAAAGGTGTATCGAAATTGTTTTTTATTTATTTTTTATTATTTAAAAAACAACACAGTTGTCTTTTACATCGGGCACATTGACAAATAACAATGACATAAGCACTAGAATTGTGAGAAGAATTAGGGTCGGAATCATTATGAGACCGTATGTTGAAGTACCTACAGAGTAAATCTCATGTAGAAGTTAATGGATGGCACGGTTCCTGAAGATGCGGATATTATAATAAAAACCTTTCTCACTACAGTTTACTATGGTTTGCTAGACCATAGAGATGAAGTAGGAGAGATAGGTAACAAAACGGAGGTTAAAAAGCTCCTTTTCTCTACGCACAGCTTGGGTATCGTGTAGTTGCAGATGTTATACGAGACTTTTAGATAATTTTTCCTTCAGGCTCACACTAAAAATGTATCTCAAACGCTGAATGCGAGGAGAATACGAAAAAATAAACGAAAGTTAAATATAACTTGGTGCACGGTATATTTGAATTTGGTTTTTGAATTTCGTGGTCGCGGATGAAGGGAGGGAGGGAGTATGTATGATGATAATGGTGGTAAGAAAAATATGATATGACATGGCGTATGATGATTAGAGGAATACATTGCACGACAGGTTCTAATATTCATTCTTTCCTCAAAACATTTTTGGTCACAACAAGTTCAATACTTCTCACACCAAGATGCCTCCATAATATAAATTTATCTAAATATGAAAATGAAATTGTACACATTAGTTTAATGCGGATTATAAAAACAAACAGAGATAAAATTAAGATGTTGGATTTTATATATTTTTTATCTTCAAATTATTTAAACCACGCATGAATTACTAATGTGTCATGCATGTTTGTGGTGCCTCTCAAATATTTCTTTGCATGTTGGATGAAAAGTAGACCTGGTAACGTACGTCCCGCATGATATTCATAGAAATCTCTCCTTAGGTACGCAGTATTAATAATTTTAGTGAATTTTACGTAGTTCATGTTTGGTAATAACTCACCCCCTACCGTTTGTAAGGTAGTCAGTAGATGGAGATATAGTTCGGAAATCTTACTCTACAACTCTCTCGCCCTCAAGACCATCTTCACTGGATGCGTTCTTCCGATTATTGAATACTGCTCCGTTATATACTCAACAGCCTGCCCATCCAACTTGAAAGTTTTGGAACGCCCCCTAAATTTGTTCTTGTCCGTTGTCCGTCACCGCGTACCACACCTCCGTTCCTCCTCCCGGTCTGAGATTATGTCTGCCCTTTCTTTAATCCCTCTGGCGACCCGTAGGAACATCTCTGACCTGTCTCTTCTTCACACTGCTATTAACGGTCAGTTCCGCTCCACAGAATTCTTCCATACTTCTCTCTCCATGTCCCAGTCCGTCCTTTACGTAGCAATCACCTCCTCTACCTTCCAAAATTTCGACTTTCTCTCTCCCAGCGTTCCCTTTCCTATAGACTTCTTAAATTGTACAATTCTATCTCATCTTCCCACCCTTCCCTTGATCTCTCCGCACCCTTCCAAACGTTCAGCAACCACCTTAAAAATATCTCCCCGACTCTTAACAATCACCATTAACAATTCTGTTTCTATATCTTTTAATACTGACAAGCTGATTTTCATTTTATTATGGTATTTTATGTTTTATTCTTTATTTTGTATACTATTTTTGTTGTTTTTGCAGATTTTATGTTAACTTGTTCACTGTAAAGGCCGGCACCGGCTGTTTTTGAACATTTTAAATAAATCAAATCAAACTTCATTTGTTGCTTCAGTCTTGCCAGTACACGCAGGCCAGAAATAGAAAGCGGACTGCTGTACCTGTATCAGACTAACGCGATTCCAATCCGGCTTGGAGTTCAAACTTGCCATGCAGTTACTTAGGTTCCAATTTAAGTGGTTCCTATAGGTGAGTGAGGCTTTTCATTCAAAAGTTATTATGCGTTTGGAAAATGCCTAGCTTCCATCTAATATCTATCCGTCTCCGACTTAAATCTTAATTCGCTGACGCAAAAATACGTGAGGTCGTACGGGAGCAAAATGACGTGTCCGTTCCACTTCCCCGTTTTATGTACATTTTTAAGTTTTTTATGCACCTATGGCTATATAGCACCGAGTAACCTAAACTTGAAGCTAAGTGAAATACAATTTCCACTCCCGAGGTGGGATACCAAAATTCGATCTTTGTTTTACCATGACGCTTAAGTTTCATTTAGTGAACTTAGTCAAATAAATCATAAACCTACCAACATATTTTTCAATCCATATAAAGTCCTAAACGGTGTAAAAGGACCTTGCAAATTTAGGTAGAAATTCGGCTGAGATCCCTTAGAGGTGATTTTTAGGTTACCAAAGTTTCTTGGACTACCATGGCAGCAAATAATAATAAATAATGGGGAGTAATTATCCTCATATGTTTTGGTAAAGGGAGATATTATAGCAATTCTCTTCTGACAGTAGGCCACAGAATGTAATAAAAAAGTTGCATTTTCATACTTTGCCTTTGATGAAATTTGGCAAGTCGTTAAGATTCTGGCTCAGAACATCGTAGAGAGAATACAGAAATAAATCGCAAATCAAGCTGGCGAGCTGAAAAAAAGAGTTTAGAAAAAACTTAACGAACCCTTTGGGTTTTATTTCACCCTCACTGTATACAAGACGTATCGTTATCAATACAGGACACTAATCGCAATCGTTTTCTCCCAATAGTCGTATCATTGAGGGAGGGAGCACGGCGATTAAGAAGAATCCCTGTCACTTGTGTTCAGTGAACCCACTCGCTCGAAAGAACTCTCACACCTCCTGCGAGTGGTTCTCAGTCTTACGGTCGGGATGAGTCCCACGGGAAGGGAGGGAAAGAGGAGGAGAGATGAAAGGAGGAAGGACGGATACGTGGAACGGAGGGATGGGAAACGGAGGGAGGGAAAGAAGGGAACAGCAATATCGCCCCCGTGGGGCCTGCCGGGAGGCGTTGCTATATCGGTGTGGGGGTGGGCGCCAAGGGGGATGATGTAGGGGGTGGAAGCCGTGGCCTTTCAGGGTTGCGCGCACTGAGGTGGTCAAAGCCCAGGGTACTGGGTGGAGACGCCCTGATTAGGGAACAAGAGGGGGCGTGTCCGCGGGGAGGAATGACTGGGGAAGTCTGCGATGCGTGTATATCGTAAGGGTATCGATACACGACTGCATCGATATTTAACAACGTGAAAATATAGCAAGATTCCCAAGGTTCAAACGAAGACTATGACGTGGGTGCGTAGTATAAATAGCCCCCCTTTTCATAGCAAGCCTGCATCAATATTATTAATTCAAAAACCATTTGCTGAATTCCGATGGTGAACCTGTAGAGAATGTGATATTAATTGTCGCAATGAGAAGAAGGAAAAAAAATGTGTAGAGGCTGTATATTGAGTATACAATGGAGGCGGTTGTGCTTAAACACTACATGGCAAAACCACTTCTCGAGTGCCGCGTCTTGGACTGTATGTTCTGGTTATGGATGTTCTAAGGAGACGTTTTACTAAAGTTAGGGCTTTATAACGTAGACGACAAAAGAAGTAATCCTTTAAGCATGGGGAAAAAACCAGTACAAAGTAAAAACTATCACGAACCCCCGAATTAATATGTATACGCCTCAAAGTGTGCTGTCTGGGTTATTATATCCAGTTTTCATTCGTAATCAGCACTTTCATCCTCGAATGCAATAAACAGTTCATGTAAAAACTGGGAGTTATTTTAAAATTCCAAATGAAGAGATATTGCATCTCCGCTACTTGAGAATAGGATAAAATACCATGTTACCAATGGGGCAGAAGAGAGACCAGATTTGCGTTCATCATCCCAATGGTTGCGGTTGGTATCCGAATGGGACAAAAATGAAAATTAGCGGCCGTGGGCGAAATAAAATGAAAATGAATACCCCTTGGGCATAATGGTTTGTGTCGCATCCGTTACCTCGTTAACCTCTAATGCATATTTCACGTTTTTGTCATCAACAGCTAGGATGTGCAATCTCTCATCAACGATCTGGAGAATCATTCGTTTTGGATCCACGATATCTAACTACCGTATCGGAGTCATCAACAAAACTGAATCGATTCTTTTCATTTGATCGACCTTTCTGTATTGCAGCAGTGTCTGGAATGACGATGGAAAGAGATAGGGGGGGGGAGAGACGGGAATGATGTCGGTGTGAGCTCTTTCTACGGACGGGTAAGAGGAAAGGGCGTTTCGATTTGTTTCCTCTCATTCCCAGGGATTTGCTCGGGATTTATGGCCCCACACACCTTCACCCATCCCGTCCTCCCCACTCCTTCATATTTCTACCGGGATGACTCCTGAAGGGACTCTTCCTTGCCGTAAATAAGCAAGGATGAGAGGGGAGAAAGGGGAAGAGGGGGAGTTGAGAGTTGATCCCGCAAACCGTTGTATATTTTATCCCATTCCCCCTTCTCGCGTCGCAGAGAATACACTGGAGCCTCTCTTTTTTTTAAAAAGTTATATAAAACCCATTAACGCCGGTTGAGCGTTGGTGGTGCTTAAAAAAATGAGAATCACATTCCGCCCAGAATGTTATACGGGTATGAATAAGTTTTAAAGCAATAAATGGGGATGGATGTCGCTTGGGATTTATGGTAAAAACGAAGCAAATGCTTTGTTTCCGGTGAAAGGAAAGCCAATTATTTTATTACAGATTCAAAACGATATCGATTTTAACCGGGAAAATGACAGAAATTCATTGTATCTTGTTTGGTTAAAATCACCGAACAAGAGAATTTAAATCGTATTTTTATTATTTAAAAGTTAGTTTCTCGCGGGCAATGCGGTCGGGTTGAGTTTTTTCCACTTTTCACCGAATTAACGAGTTAAATTTAAGGAAGAAATCCCACAGTTGGCATTTTTACTGAACTTCTGAGATCTTAGTTCTGTTTTAAAGTCGTTCAATTGAATCCATATTAATACAAGAGCTCAATTTTATGATGTAATTTACCGAGGAATTCCAGAGAAAACAAAACAGGACAATCGCTATGCGGAAAATACCTCAAAGAAAATGGAAGTGCGCTTGGTTAGGAAAAAATGAAATTGTTCTTGTGAACTGTCTCGGCGAGATGTATTTATTAATTATTGTAGAGGTAGTTCCGTTGAGGTAACATGGACATTCTTAAAAGTGCATTTCTTGATAACGGGGCTAAAAATGCGCTTTCAAGGTAAAGGGATAACTATTACCTTTATCGATATTTTTCCTCTATTACCTGAGTGGTTTTCAAGTCTGTATTTCAGACTGGAAGGAATGGAACAGGGATGAGTACAAGGAAAGGGAATGGAAGGAAAAGGATGAAGGGCAGAAAGAAATCTGGCGTCGGCATTAGCCTGATCTTGACGAAAGACGCCAAGGGGACCACGACTCAAAGGTTCACCCGACGGATGGATTACTGACCTTGAATGCTTCCGACAAAGAACTCAAGTTGAGGCTGGTTTAACAATGAAAAATATATTGCACTGCCGAGACCTAGTTCCAGGCATACTATCAATGAACACACGAGCCATAGGCTGTCTATTATATTTGTCGACTGGTACTAGGTACTAGCTGGAAGATGCAGTTGGAAAGCAAGGTAAGTTTTGTAGCTGTCCAAGAAGGGAAAATTGGAATAATGTTAAGCGCGTTATAATGTTGAGTATCTTGTATATATTCTTCCCCTTTTCTAATATTTTTTCTTCTATTTCTTCATCTAGTAACTCGTACTCTGGTTCTATAGTGTCTTTTCATAAAGTTGTGCATTCTTCTTCAATATTGCTACATTCTTCTTTTTTATAAAGTATTTAGTATCTTCTAGTTGCACATTCAATTGTTCTATTGGTAGATCAGATTCACTCTGGGTGAGAGGGCAGTAATCCAAGCACTACATTGATTCGACTTCAGGTGTTTAGTCCACCACAAGATGGAACATGGCAGGCCCTTTTGGTAACATCATCTTGTGAACTCTCATCATCAAATCATCAAACGCTACATCGTTTGTATCACATTTCTTTTTTCGTTACTCACTTGTTTAATATCATATAAAACCCTGACTCCTTTCTATAAATTTATGTATTTACAAAAGCTTTACAAAATACCTATACTTATAATCCTTCACAAATGCCACACTTACTGAGATACCAAAATGAGCGCCATATAAATGAAGCTGTGTAACCTGAATGGTTTCTATTGAAATATTTTTAGACCAACAAGAACAGTGGTGTGCAAGTGAAAGATTTCGGAATAAAATTGACGTTGGTCAAATAAAGTTTTATTTGGCAATATACACCCATGAAACTTTTATATCGCCGATTTTTCAAACGCAAGGTCTCATGTCCTCAAGGCAATCATCTTACCTTGCATAACTCTTCTCGCAAGTGAAATATTTCAATTCTTGGACCGAAATTGAGAACAAATTCAGACTCTAATACTGATGTGCTCTCCTGGTAGGATCATGTGCTGTTTTCTTGAGCTCATCAGTAAATGGAGCGGACTTTTCTTCCTCTTTCATGCAATTTCTTCAACTTTTCGCTTTCCTCCAGCTGGGGATATATTTTCGTATAATATAGTATACTTGATTGAACATACCAATCTTCCGCGTTACAGTGCCGCGCAGTACGAGCACCTGCCGTAAAGGTGTGTCACCATATTTCTTCCGCGATATCGACAGCCATTTATTATCTCGGGAGATCTGTCCCCCTAACTCCGGCGGCTGTGATGTGGGACTTTCTAGACCCCCGATGGCTGCGAAAAGCTGGCCATTTAGGGGTCAAGGGGGGTGAGTGGCAAGGCTACCCATACACCCTTTCGGATGAGCTTAATGATGAGGTTCGACCGACCACGCGTCATGTGACGCACTTCCTCACACCCGGCTGCAAATGTTGGTGCTACTGTTGCACGTATGGATGGGATGGTTTTGGGGGGATGAGAGGTCACGGCAATTAAGTGCAGGTGACGGACAGATCGGAGGCGGCGTGAATTACGACGCCGTTCGACATCCGAGGAATTCGCTATCATTCATCTGCGTCGTGTATCTCGCTAGGTATATGTAATGGGGACGCTTCAGATTCATTATCAAGGTCCCCGAAAAAGTGAATCCTTTCTTGCAGCTGGAGGAGAGTTGATCCGATGGGATACGCACGTTCTGTGCTCGCACGCGATCCCGTTCATTCCAGGATGGAAGCAGAAGATTCATATTATGCAAACGGTTATTTCATTATTTGGATAACTACTAGGCTGCGTCATCTTCAAATGCATCAAACAGAACATTGGGAATGGGCAAATCAAGTATTAATAGGAGCAAGTTCAACAGCCTTCAGTACTAGTTATACTTTGCAACTTCGCAACAAAATAATAGATTGAACACAAGTGCCAATTTGTATGCATATAATGCAATCAAGAACGAAAAGGGTGGTCATAAGTGATAAATAGCTTTAATTTTGTTACAAGGGTGGATTCTGGAGAATACCTAAGAGAAGAAAGGTGTTATGTCGAAGAGGTTACAGGTATTATTTTTTTCGTTGCAATGAGTAAATATTTGTATTTTATTATATATATTTTAATAGATTGATATTGTTTGTTTATAGCTTGGTGATTTGAGCTTCTAGTTTTAGAATGCCTCGTATTTTTTAAAACTGTTTGAAAACTTTTCCTACGTTTGGTGAAGTACCTCTTAAAGAAGTTCATAATTAACAATTGCAAGAAGGTTAGACGCAGCTCTTCATTCACTTAATCGCTTTAGCAGTCAATTTTTTCTGTAGGCATACGTAATGCTTTAAATACATTTCCAATTATCTCATACATGGCTGTCCTTCATCATTCTTCCCGTCAACCAACCTGCCAGGGACCTATTTGCCTCAAGATGTGTATCTTATCATTTTCAGATTTTTCTAAAACTATTATTCTCTTTCGAGCTTAAGGAACCCTTTAGAGCCCTTTACGAGTCACTGTGTATATGCATTGTAACCTCTTAACCTGCTATAATATCACATGCTTAACATTAGTTTACGCAATGTTATCGTTCGCCCATGACACACACCCTTGCGGTCTCTTGTAAAGTGTTAAGTAGATTCCAAACACTAACAGTCTTCGTTATCAGCGGATGTTATAGTCATAATTACATACGTATGCTCCAGGTAGGTGCACTCCTAATGAAATGGCTTCCTACTTTCTAGCTTGTTTTTCCTTCTTTCGGCAGATAATTTTTCTGGTTGAATACCCTTTTCGTCCGAGCAACCAAACTGGCTACTTCTTCAGTGCTTCCTTCATCACTGGTTATTCTCTTCTCCAAAACTAAACTCACCCAACTCTCCAACTTTTTAACCCCAAATTTACTATAGGTAATGTAGTAAAAATCTTTGTACATTTCTCTATCTGCTATTACCTACAGCAGCTTTTACGGTCAAAAGAGACCTATAAAATGCGTGTCATAAATTCTGTAACTGAACTATAGCATTAGTGGGTTCCTTTTACGTTCTAAAAGTAATAAATCAAAAAAATAGAAAGCAAATGGCAAGTGTAGTGTATGTGGAATATTGATCATTGACTGATGAATCCTCAGAGTAATCTATTTTTCGTGTTTTAGTCGCCAATAAATGACAAACCCAAAAATGAACAATGAATCTCTTGGACGAAAATGATTTTATAAATATTCTTGGTAGACTACCGAAAGCTATGGCCATGAGTTCTAACCAGTATAGGTGGGCAATACGCAGGCATTTGGGCTTGGACATACTAACAGGAAGAAGTAAAGAAAATCGTTTTAAGCCCAGGCTGAATCCGGCGTCGACATTAAACTACTCTCAACTTAAAGCACCACCGTACAATGTTTAACGTACACTATAGCAAATTGCGCAATGAATTAGGTTGTTATTTCTCACTAATAGAAAGAAAAGATATAGAATTAAAAATGTAAAAAAATTTATCCGCATCCATCTATCTTCTATATATATAAAAATGAATGTATGTGTGTGTGTGTGTGTGTATGTGTGTATGTCCTTTATGCATTACTACACCATTCATCGGATCGCCATGAAACTTTGGGAAGTTGTTGAGTACATTCCCGAAAAGAGGACTATGAAAGCGATTTTTCAATATCGATACTTTATCGATATAATATCGCTAAAGTATCGATAAATTGATACATTATTGATACAAAATTGAGGTGAAATTATTTAGTTTTTCAAAAGGAATGTATCGTTGAAATATCGATACTGTATCGAATGTATATAAATTGTTTGTCCTTTATGCATTACTATTCATCGGATCGCCATGAAACTTTGGAAAGTTATTGAGTACACTCCGCGAAGGTTTCTACAAAATCGATAATTCAATGTCGATACTGTATCGATATAATATCGATAAAATATGGATACATCGATACATTGTTGATACAAAATTGAGGTGAATTTATTTAGGTGTTTTTTATCAAAGTTTTATAAAGTATCATTACAATATCGATACTGTATCGATACAATATTGATAACTTCATGCATTACCACAACATTCATCCAATTTCCATGAAGCTTTGGTTAGTTGTTTTGTTCACTCCATGAAGGTTTGTACAATATCGAGAATACAATATCGACACTGGAGACGGGATGTGCATCCCATTGAACTTGCAATTCATTGAAACTCTCACGTGCAACATATTCAAATCATCCGGCATGGGACAAATATTTCAGAAATGCCAACTTATTGCTTGGGATGAATGCACAATGGTGCACAAAGCATCGCTCGAGGCTCTGGATCGATCATTGCAAGATTTCTGTTGAATCCTGAGACCATTTGAAAAGCATTAATATTGCTTGCACGACATTTCAGGCACACATTACCTGTAATTCCTCGATTGACACTAGCGGATGAAATAAATGCTTGCCTGAAATATTCTACTTTGTGACGACATGTAAAGACGTTAAAATTATGTACAAATATGCGTGTCCAGCTGCAAAACAATCGATCAGCTGAGATATATTGTATACCCATAAGAATTGTGAAATTAGACATACTATAAACGTGCGCTTTCCATTTAACCAGATTGAGCCACAGCAACGCGTGGCCGGGTCAGCTTGTATTACATATAATATGAGATGATTCGTGGTGTAATATTTAGTTAACTGTGTACAAAGAGGTCAAGTGATTTTTGGCGGGGACTCTATCGCAAAAATACCAAGACAAGATAGCAAAGCTATGTGGCGAGACGTTGTGGGCACCTGAAGCATTTAAATTGAGGAGCAGAAATAAAATTAGAGTAATGACCGAGAAGATGCAGCTGAGAGGAGGGAAAAATTGGGTGAATAAAAGTAGCACAGAAGAGAACGAAAGGATGGACGCAGGGGATAGTGAAGCCTGCGACGAAGAAGAGGATTCTGGGTGATAGGAAAAAGGAGAAGATAACAGTTAGCCTTTGTAATCGAATGAAGTTTCGAACTGCTTTTCGGAGATTATAAAGAAAAAATTTGTTGCGCTGGAACTTTAAAATATATATCAAGTGAAACTTAATATGTGTAAATATTTTCAGCACCTCCAATGCTTATGCAATTTATTTCCAAATTAAAAGATGAGTTCAGTGAACAGTTTTCCCACGGATAGAGGAAACTAGGAGGCGCTAATATTTAAAGCAAGATACATTTCAGGAGACGCTAAATGCTTTTTACAATTAAAGCAGTGACGCAAAGATAAATGCTTCGGCATTAGGAAACAGTTTTAGGTACGTAAGGGTTTTGTGATATCGAATGCTGTCAGTAGTGCTATGGTAGTCCGTATTTTATTTCCTTCTGATTTGTTTCCACCGTAAAACATGAGAAAAAAGATCGAAGTGGGGTCCTGGCTACTTCTCAAGAGTGCTTCTGAAGTTTCGCCTCAAGCAGCCATGTCACGAATGCACGAAAGATACGTGGGCTAGAATACACACGGCTTGCTCTTCGACCTATCTAGAATGGGTTGCACGTGGAATGAACACGATCAATGATTAATATTACGGTTGATCCCGCTCTGAGTGTCATGTGAACATGAAAAACTTTTTAAAATGTGAAGGCCATAGTGATGATTGGAGTGCAGAGGGCATATCTCGTTGATACATTGCTATTGTTATTACTGAAAGTTGATTGATAAATTGAGCCTAAAGGTTTTATTGTGGAATGATCAAAGTAAAAGTATGATATTATTTAAATTTGTTCATTGATAATCGGCTGACTGTGTATGTATTTTGTCATGATAGGTGGAAATGACTTCTAATGGGTTTCTTGGATTCTTAGGGGTTTCTGCTATCTCTACAGTATGCAATGTCTGAGCCCTGGCACCATCTCACATTGTGAGATAGTTGGATTTGCCTCATTCAACTTCCCTCAACTCAACGTCGGGAAAGCGCTTCATTGCCCTTTGCACTTGCTTTATGGAGAGCTATAACGCAAGATTCGGTGGGATCTTTGGCTGAGCGCCATGTCGGGTTAATCACATCAGAAGACATCTTACTAACAAGGTGTGACTGTGAGATGATTACACGACTTGTTCGCCACTGGAGGACCAATTTACCTTTGGCCCTCGTAATGCTTCCTCTTCCTTCCCGACCTCCCCTTCGTTCCTTCCCCTTCGTTCCCCGTGACCTCTGACCTACGGCACCCTCCATCCTTTGGCTTACCTCCCTTCTACTCCCTTCATCTCCTTCTCTCTTCCGAAAATGACCCAGATCTACCTGATTGCTAGCGCCCCCGTCTGTCCAGGCACTCCCCTTTAAAAACAGCTGCTAATCTATTCCATTAAAACGAATGGAAGTTTGCAGAAATGCGCGGCCAATGGCAAAATTCCAAAACCATTCCGCAGGAAAGGTCTTGAGCTCTATGTTACAAGGAAAGAGGATTCGCGGTAAGAGGTTTGGAAAATATAGGGAAGTTTTCCCGACCAAAGGGAGGAGTAAATGTCGCTCCGGGCATGGCGCACGTTCGTTTGTTCCCGCAGTCCAACTGTTTGACTCGATTATCTGACGGGGCCCTGGCAGAGTGAATTAGATTATATCTCCGCTTAAAGACTTTTGGGCTCCATGCCACTTCTGTTTGGCGGTCATTTGCATTACAAGGAAATTGGGATGCTCTGCATATTTTGGAATTTCCTTGGACATTCTTTCCTCCTCCGTTCATCCACTGCACTTTTAATGGCGGAAAAAACCAGCATGGTTACAGTACCTTCAAGCGTTTCTCCCCTTAATCTAAAGAGCAACCTCAGGGCTTAACCATAGTTAGGCCATTACAAGGCTTTCGTTGTCGCTCTGAAATATTAGGCACGAATCTCGTTAAACGTTCAAACAGAGGAAAATGTGTTTTTTACAACCATAATCGATATTCTTTTTTCTAGTAAATCATTCAGTCAGCCCATAGTATATTTTTATTCCTGCGTTGAGCACTTGGCTGTATTTTTTGTACTGTTGGCTCAAAGTTTAGCTTAATAAACGGACGATACCATTACACCCCGCTCCATCTCCAGGATAGTACCTACTGTTCCCCAGGATTCTCTCTTCGCTCTTTAAAGTGGAGACTATAATGATTGAGCCTCATATATTCTTCAGAAAAAGATGCTTATTTTGTAAGTTTTCTTTTTATGCTCATCAAAGTAATTATTACCCATTACCAGTAAACTTCATATGATGCCCATATAATATCTTCAATGCAAATACCATAATACTTCTGCTTCCATTATATTAAATTTCTCATAATTGCGATTCTATCATGAGCTCATTTTCCCTTTCTGAGCCAAATATGTTCTTTAGTACATAGATGTTCGCTCTTTCTGAAAATACTCACAACCATTCTTAGAACGACCGTGGCGGCAAATATAATTAGCATTTGCATTGCATACCGCTGCTTTTCTCTGGTCCGGAATAGGGACCTTTACCAGCGTTAATGCAGAAACAGAAATTAAAAAATATAATTACATTTTACGCTCTAAATAATTATCCATCATAGTTAATATACATAGGTATACATATATATGGTAGCGAGCTTAATAAAAATACCTCAAAAACCTCTTTTAGACCCTCTCAGTTATTTCATCATATTTTTCTGAATGAACGTTCCAAATCAAAGAGCCAGATTTCAATTTACTTCCGACACATATGCTTCTAATTTGAACGCCGACATTTAAAGGGTCCTTTTTTCATCCACAACCCACCCACGCCCCTTGCGACGCACCCACGCACTACCGTAGACGGGACAGGGAGAAAAAGCGACCGCGGGAATGATTCCTAACGGCGACACCAAAACTTGCGCGCACAATTTTGCGACGGCACCAAACGGAATTTTGGCGGTAGAAAAAATTTTTTTTCGGATCGCCAGTCTGGGTGGAAGTTGTATCTCACTCATCACCCATCTAGCGACTAGTCCCATCCCTCGCCGAAAAAGAATGAATTAACGTTTTATCTGTAGTTGATTGACTCTTTCGTTTCCATGTAGCGAAGAACAATGTTGTAGTCACACAATAATGAACTCATCGAAATGAATCGTCACTCTTAGATCATGCTGTAAAAACAAAATTACTTATTAAATTGAATTTGTGAAAAGGTTTCTCAAAATAAAGGATCATCATGATAAAGGATCATAAAAACACATTATCAAATCAATTCTCCGTTTCATCTTCATTTGCTAAAGACATCTCTGGATAACAATGTCCCTCTGGCAATGAAACCTTACAAATACAAAGTGGCAGTTGCCTGCATAAAGCGTTAACTTTTTGGTGGCAAATAATTCTAACGACTGCACAAATACTGAGAGGCGTTTATTTTGCATCTATCAAAGTTCCCAAATTTTTTAGTCGTTTGTTTACAGCTGATTTTAGTCTTCTGAAGTTATTCTGTTCTTTTTATTTGGTTTTTTAACTTGATCAACTTGTCCCTCCCCAACCCTCCCCCCGAAACTTTTTCCCAATGATTTTGTTGCTCTTTTTTTAACTGGGCATGATAATCTGGATTACAGTGCATTTAATTCCAGTGTTAACAGTCTCAAAACTTGATCACTAGTTTGTTGCATGTGTGTGGTTAATAATTGTTCTTTTCAATATGATATGAATGTCTGCGTTGAACATCTGTTCTGGGGCCGGTCAAATTAACTGCTTCTTAACAAGGTAAGCAGTGCAATTTAACCAGTGAGAAGAGATGAGAATGGGCACTGTGAAGTAAATACCAGGCATTGAAAATTAAGGGGAGAGAATTGTAACATGTCGGTACCGAACGGACAAGGCTGATTTGTTTCAAGTTATGCTGCACTAGACTTACTGTCCTCGCCAAAATCTTGTAGACGAGTTTGATCGAATCGAGTCAGATTGAATCAAATATTATCAAATCGAGTCATGAATCAAATATTATCATTCAGCTGAAGTTAGCACCTTATTTGATATCGAATTTTATGTTTCCTGAAGAAACGCAGCGCAGAAAAAGCACAGCGTTGCCGGCGGAGTGTCCTGCTCTGCGCTAAAAAAAATGGGCCCTTTTTTTACTCTAACGTAAGAAATAGGCCCAAAATTTGTTTTTAAAAATTATTCTAACAACGTAGTCAGTCAACAACAAAATTAATTAATTTACTATGTAAATATCGTGAAAATCCGACGAACGGTTTCGGAGTTATTTAGGTTTAAACTCGAGTCTCCAAGATTTTGGCGCGGACATTAGACCCTCCCCTCTCCCTTCCCCCCTCGCGGAGCAAATCTCTGGCTACGAGCCTGCCTTGGAGTAAATTTCAGTTCTAAAACTGGTTATAAGTTTGCCTATTTAAACTGCATATGAGAAGTTTGCCTCCATGTTTATGTACTTTGCTGTGTATTTGACGAATTTTAAAAATGTATTGCATTATGCATCACGCTACCGTATACCGCGCGTAAAAACAACTTCATCCGTTCAAGTATCGCGAATAGTAAGCCAATATATCCGTACCTATTTAAAGCAACTTCATTCGTGCCAGAATCGCCAGTAGGAAGCCCGTATGTCCACACCTATTTAAATAGACGCTACCTTCTCAAATCAGCCACGATACCTCCCCCAGAGCATTATAACCTTCTTGTTCGTTTACGCTATCCCTACGGCACAAGCACGCACCGCTGTTGACCAAGCAGATGGACGAAGAGAGAAGTGACCGCGATAATCATTCCAAGCGACGACACAAAACGGGCGTAAACACAATTTCGTGACGGCATCCGAGTCGCTCATCGGTGGCGGTGACAATAAAATGTATTCCTGTTCGCCAGTCTCGGTGGGAGGTTGTAACTCACTCATCACTCACGCCATCTAGCGAGTCCCTCGGCGAAAGAGGACAAATAAGATGAGGCATCGAACGTAATATCTGTAGTTGATTGGTTCTTTCGTTTCCATGTAGGAAGTGGAAGACTGGATAGTTGATGGGAGATGGGACGTGCGAAATTGAAGTGCGTGAGTGTTTGTGTGCGTGTGTGCGTGTGACTGGAGGGGAGGGAGGGGGTGACCTTTTGGGAGGGGAGGGGGGAGGGTAGGTCGAGGTCGGTATGACGACGGAAAGGTCGGCTGCGGGACAAGTCAATTCGGGTGGGGCCGACGTCGGCGGGTATTCTTCCGCATGCCGTCACGCAGAGGAAAATGAAATGAGTTAGAATGGAAATTGAGTGCGCACTGAAACGATTAAAAAAAAATGAAATGCCTCGGTGGGTAAGTATCCCCAGTGAACCGGAAAGTAATTAAAGGGCGGACAAAAAAAAGTGACGGGTGACAGGTGATGAGAAGCAACGCACACAAGAGAGTGAGGAAAACAGAAATATGTCCATGCTCACCGCAGACGACTCGGGATGATCAATAAAAAATTGGGAGAGGTCTGTAGGGTGGAATGCATTGGAACACATGTCCCAAGCATGAAATGAGACACGGATAATGATACAATTCCTCAGTTCAACCGGCAGTTTTATATAATAATGTTAAACTGGTGCCTAAGAAAAGTGAATGAGAATCACAATTTTGCTTTTAACGGGCGTGAAGGGGTATGGGCAGGAAAAATAGAAATTAAGCAGGTGTAATCAATTAACTTTTGACAGAAGTGGGTAGAAGATATATCAAAATCGAGATAGCCTCCAATCACTGTTTTACATATAATAAAATTAATCATTGACAAAGTGACTTTGTGGAATTTATCCTTATTTACAACAAGTGAATGCTTTGTAATTTTCCACACTCTTTATTTTACATCTACCGGTTTCAAAGTTTACACGTGATTATCAAGAGGTTCACTTTAGAATAAGAAACTTTTCAGTGAACCACTTGAAAATAACGCGCTAACGTTGAAACCGGTAGACGTAAAATAAAGAATGTAGAAAATTACAAATCATTCACTTCTCGCTAATATTATACCAGCATTTTTTGATTCTATACTTGATAGTGTAGAATATTAAGCGCGTGAGGATAATTGAAAGAAGTGTAACCACTTAAGGACGGGATGGACGAGAGAAAATATGTGTCGCTAAGTGAGGAAATAAAGTTATTCTCACCGGTCGATGGGATCCAGAAGTAGACCAGAGATTGCTTTAGTTTAACACGTTATATGGGCCGAATTGTTGAAGATGACGATAGAAGAGAGAATATTGGGTTAAAAGGGAAAGGAAATGCAAAGGGGTTATCAACCTCGTCCAGGGGATAGGAAGAGTGTTGAACTGTTGAGTAAGAGGGATAGGTTCAGTTCCATTGGATGGACGTTTATCGACCAATGAATTTTTTTCAGGCTGAGTCGTATCAACAAAATACCCCGAATGCAACAGTTGACCCAACAGATGGCAAGAATTACCAATTGTAATACTGTTTTCAGTAAAACAATTCTGATTTTTCTGTCAGCCAAGTTCAACTAGGGAACGAAGAAACTTTGCAGGCAATAAAGCTTCTAATTTCAACCAAACCCAAGTCCGACAAAGAATCATGTGTAATTCATGGAAAATACGTGCAACGATAGAGTCGACATTCTGTATATTATCTTATGAGCGGTATTCTATCAACTTTCTAGCTGTTTGCTGTTGTTATTGGGGGAAATGTTGTTATGGACCATAGGCCATTTTCGTCTTTTAGGATAGGTTGGTAATTTGATATGGGTAGGAATAATATAGGGAACGGAGAGAGAGTAGAGAGAAATTTAGCGTCAAAAATAGTCTCCTTTTAACAGAAGTCTCAAGCCCCACTTCAAAACTCAACTGTTAAACATCCTATAGCTGATAACTCCAGGCTTAACTATGTGATACCTTTCCACAATGAAAAATAAAAGTAATGCATAAATAATGAAACTTTGTTATTTATATTTAAATAGGCACGGCCCGGGTTTCATAACGTAGTTGCATATTCACCTGAAGATGTAACTACGTTATGAAACCCGGATCGTGCCTATTTAAATATAAAGTGAACCTAAATATGTGTAATTCTTTTATTTTCCGTTAAACATCCTATTTGATGAACCCTATAGGGCACTATTGTAGTATTGAAAAATACTCATGTAGTAGTAAAACTTGTTCATTAGGTTCTCCAGCTGACTAGGATATATTTTTCCGTCAAAACTGACCTTAAATCTACGAGGAACTCTGCATTCATGCCGTTGGCGGGATTCGAACCCGCATTAATTCGGATGCCAGGTCGGCGTCTTGCATTCCTGTCTATCGTGTTAACGCTGAAATGATCTCCTCGAAGTACTTAGTAGTGCCGAGATTCCAATAAAAATTACTGCGACACCGAGAGTGATAACCCAGGTCATTGGGATAGGAGGCTACCTGAGCAACCTTCACTCAATTTCTCACCTTGGGTTCATATTAATTGCCATGCGAAAAAATTTCTCCTGCACCGGGAATCGAACCACAGACCTTTGGCTCTGCGGGCCACTGTGCAGACCACTACGCTGCCTAGGATCCCTAATTCGCCTGGCAATTTTAAATTAGGGATCCTGGGTAGCGTAGTGGTCTGCGCAGTGGCTCGGAAAGCCAAAGGTCCGTAGTTCGATTCCCAGTCCAGGTGAATTTTTTCGCATGGCAATTAATTTGAATTTCACTGCCGTTCACGCGGCAGGGTTGAAATATCCTACATTCTCACCTTGGGGATATTCATTCACGCTTTCACTTCGGGAAGCACGATTTAACGCCTCGCGGTCTTCACCATCGTCAAGCTATCGTCTCCCGTTAGTCACGCATCAATCCTTAGATTCGCAGAATGGGCGCATTCACCTCGAGCGCCATACACCGCTAGGTGCGTGCGACCGATTTCCCTCAATTAAGTCGATCATACGAGCATACTGCCCTCTGATTAGGGAGGGTTGGGGAGAGATAGGAGATTGACAAGGAGAACGTGGTCTGAGGAGTGGAACGCTCCGTGACGGTTCGGGGTCGAGGGACAAGCCTTGGGGCTTTGTTGGGGGCGGTATCCGTCGAGGGGCGATTCTCCGAAGGGATAAAGCGGACTGAAGGGTCCAGCGAGAAGTGGGAGGGTTGCACAGTGGAGAACGGCTTGGATTGGGAAAGAGAGAGAGGGTGAAGGGGGGGGGGAGGGAGGGGAGGGAGGCTGGGGCGAGAATGTTGACCGTGCTTGCGGGCTTAACAAGGGCGAGGTTCTCTGAGCGTATAATCACCCGAAGAGGAGGACGGCGCGCGGTTTCCAAGGTAGGGGTGGTTGGCAACGGGAGTGGCTGGAGAGGAAACGGGAGAGGGGTCCACATGGGTCGAGGAATCCTTAACGAATTGGCAAGGGTAGGTGGAGGGGCGGGGACGGCCTTTGCAAAGTATAGAGAGAGCGAACAGTTGCGGGTTGGCGAAAAAAATTAATTACTTAATTAACAAAAGCGACTGCGGGAGAATAATAAAGAGACGGAAGGAAGTGATGATGATTAAGTCAAAGGGACAAAGGTTTCTGGATGCGTCCGTCCTCTCTTATTGTCGGCGAAGGATATGCCGAGAGAGGGAGAGGGACATTGGGGCCGGGAATAGACCTCTCCTACTTTATGTTGCTCGCTACAGTCGAGTGAAGTCGTCCCTGCTACGCTCCACGGGAAGATGGGAGGGGTTTTCATGGGGAGATGGAATTACTCTTTCGCGGACCCTCTCGGAAATTAAGGCCGCCGTGGCCTACCTTCATAGCTCATTGATTAGTTGGGTGCGGAGAGACGGTGGATATGGTGAGCGTTTCTATTCTATAACAAGGGTCTTCGCGAGAGATGTCCCGTTATTCTGGTCACATTCACCTTTGAACTACCAACGTTCTGAGGGAGAGGAGAAAGAGCTTCGGAACTACCAGAAGTAAAGACTCTTTTTCCCATTGTCTCGTAGTAAATTGTCATTCCATGGATTCAAATGTCTCTCATATGCTCTTCTGCACCTGACAATGTAATATCCAAAGGCATAAGCGATATAGTCCTTCTATTTACTTAGCCAAAGGTCACGCTTGGCGTATCACGTATATGCAATACTGGAACACATTGAGTATTTATTCGTTAGGTTGAATTTGTGATGAGTTTTGAGATGATTAGAAAGATGAAATTGGATAAGTGTACTTTGATTTTTAGAATTTAGGAGTTCTATTTGACTGTAAATGACTGTAAATTTTGGACAATAGCGGTTGCAAAAAAGTCGAGACTAGAAGCAATCGATATGTGATGCTACAATAGAACAATGATAATGAATAGAGAGAGAGATAGTAACTGGCAACGAAGGCTTAGGATGAGTTTGTGAAGTCTGATAAAAATCTAAAAACAAGGCAGAACTACGTAATGAGACACATATTAAGACATGATTGTCTCATATCCGCAGTAATCGATGGGAAACGAATGCAGAACTCTCATGAGACGAATTGAGCAAGCAGTGATGGCATGAAAGAAAATATGGAGTAAGTGGCTAATAGAAGAATATAGAGGAGCTCTTCGTCAACTCTATCTTAGGATACCTATATGATAACATATATTTTGAGGATGACAGCTGATGATAGGAGGCTAGACGTGTCCTTTGGCTGAGCGCACAATTACAGCTTGCACAAAATTGCACTCGGACATTTTCTGCACCTAAAGAAAAGACCTCTTGGCAGTTGACTACCGTTCACACGCGTGATCGTATCACGATTTCTTATGTAAATGGGAGAACTCACCGAGGTTGCGGGTGTTGCCTGCATATTGTACGTGAATTCGAGCATTACAAAGCAAATTACGGTCACTTAAGTAGCGGGTCAAAGGGGAAAGGCCAATTCAGGGCGAATTAACTCCATTTGAATATGAATATGAAATTTTCATGCGATACGAAACACTTTCACGAAACGCAGTACCAACGCATTTCCTTTCGTCGAATATGGAACAACATGTAGTGATGGAGACGGGTCTTTTCTTATGTTCACACGCTTTTAAACGCACTATATTTGTGATGATTTAAACTTGGCTAGAAAGAAAAAGTCTAAAACTAAATGCTTAGGGAATATAATACACTATGTAGTAGGACAAAATATTAATAATAATTTGATGGCATCCAACGCTGTTTAGATTCAGTCAATTGATTGATTAAACTAGAGAGACTAAAGAACAAGAGATTTTCTTAATTCTGACTCAATTTGCTCGAATTTGTTGCAAGAGATTACTTAACTTAAACTTAATTCTTAAACTTAACTTAAACTTAAAAAACTTAAAACATTGTTTCTTGTATATAACCATGATTACCAACAGGGTTTTTTATAATATTTTTTGTGTTTGAGGACCGATCTCTCATTATATGAAGTTGAATATTCGGTTTAATTTTCCACGAAGATTGGGAACAGTTGGCAGTTCTATTACTGACAGAACTGGCGGTACGCAGATTACTAAACTACTTTTTATCTTTCGTTAGTAGCTATGTCACAGGGTGGCCATCGAGGGATTGTTGCGTTTCGACTCTGATTTGATTATTCAGGGAGATAGATAATCGATGCTGGAGAATGTGATGCGGTCGGTCTCTCCTAGTAGCTGGGAAATGGAGATAGCACCCGAAAATTTCTTGATCTAAGGCTGTTGGAGGGGAGAGAATATGAAAATTGGACTTGGGCGTGTGACGCGGGCGTTTTGCAAAGGGGAAGCTGGAGGTTATTTCAGCTTCCCTTTCGTGTGGAACCCACTTGCCTCAGATTATAATCTCCCACTCTGAAACACTGAGTTGCCCACTGGTCCTTTCCCCGTCGTAGAAATTTAACCAGGATACTCTTTTTATATTCACCGCTCCACTTCACCTCCTCCCCTTCCCATGTTTTAATAAAATCAGCTTTAATTATGAGAGGTTAGTCACGCAACAATGCAAAAAGTCTGGACCTGTTTTTTTTTAATATTTCTTGAGAACTCAAGCGAGTAGATTACGTAAAGTCCCTGAAGATTTAAGCACTTACCTGCATTAATTAGGGCTTTGCGGGGAAGGAGGTAAATGAGAAGGGGAAAAAAATAGAGCTTATATGAAGCGCATGAACGCATTACGATTTTAATATCACACCTGAGATTAGTGGAGAGCTAAGCTTTTTATGGTAACGTGCGAGAGTATTATATACAATTAGAGAAAAAGAGGGATGACCGTGACGTTGAAAGTTTTGAGTTGGAGCTCCCTTGACCAATTCTAAATTACCTATTCCTTGAGAGATTTTCAGTTAATCACCGGGAATATAATTCTTGACGGAATCGGAGATGCGAAACCATCATGGAGAGGAAGACGAGCTCCTTCAACTGAGGAGCATAATATAATTAAGCTTTCCATTTCCCGAGCGTGCTTCTCTCGCTCCATATTTAAGGCCACCAGCAGTTTCAACTTGTAGTGAGATGAAGAATACCCCAGCGGGAGTAATGCTTGCTGTCTTGATTAGCTTTACGTTTAGCAGTAAGTGGATGCAATTAGTAGGTGCGATAAAATAAATATGTAAGTTATCATATTTTATATCGCGGTGAACAATTGGATAAGCATTTTCACATTTACATGAAAGTGAAGAATTATTTAAATATGAAGAGATTAGCCGATGGAAGTATTCAGTGGAGAGTTGCGTCAAACCGATCCCCGGATTGCTGACAATGGAATGGCAGGGGGTCATGTGGATGTATAATTTGAAAGTTTAGTCTTAAATTTTCCTCTATGCAAATAATACTACGCTTAGAAAAATGTATGCCGATTGACCTGTAGCCATAGTTTTCATCAAATGTCAGCGTAAAAATGGCCAAAAGTTTACGCGCAATATTTTATTATACGTAGGATAGGCAGGAAATAACTAACATTTCCCTGCATTATATTTATCCTTTATATATTAAAGTTATATTACCATACAGTGAAAATTATTTATTCAACATCCATAAAAGAGAGAGGAACAGGAAAAAAGAGTGGTTACGTTTTAATTTATTCAGTGCATAGAAATTTCTGAGAAGCTATTAACCTTATTTCCTAACTTCAATCTATCCTTGCCTTCGAAGGATCATTGGAATCACTCGAAGCACCAAGCAATTTTTAACGCCGGGTGACAAATCATTACTCTTCCGCACTCCACGAATATTCGGCTCCGCTATGGACATCGCCATGGGAGAGGCACTATAGAAGGCTCCTCGCTGATGTTTCGTGCCCGTTAAATGGTCGGCCCCGGAATCTAGGGGCCCCGGAGTAGAGAATCTCCGGCAATTATTCACAGGCCCGCGCGGCGATTATGTGGATGGCGGCGTGGTTGAAGAGCCTCGGCCCTCATCGCCACCATCTTCATGAAATTAATACCGACGGGTGCGGAGAACGATGCGGTATTTACACGGCAAAGAGATCCTCGAGGCACTAAGGCGGAAGTGTTTAATGTGGTTATGCGGAAAAAAATATAGAATGGCTAAGAGCGAAATTTGAACAATGGCGCTGCGGTTGAAGGATCGACAACACGGGCAATTTGACCAGCACAGAATCGACGGAAGGAACTCACTGTCAAATACCACGTAAGCCAGAGGGATGCCCAATTATTTAATTTTAAGCCTATTAGCTAGTTTGAGCTAGCTCCCTTGTCATTTGGAGTGGCTTTTGAGTCCTTTTGGAGAAGGGTTTTGCGGAGTGCATGAGAAATTGGCTTAAGACACTTTTAACAGTTTTTCATTAGGAGCAAGAACAGGAACAAGAGTTTAAAGGAATACTTCTGGATTAGAGTTCATTCATTCTACAGAAAAACATGGCATGAAATTCATAGAGTAGCGAAAATGAATTTAAAGGTGACCGATACGAAGAATGAGCCGGAAAAGGGATGAGGTTAGTGAGCCGGCTTAGAGAATTTAAAGTTTAGAGCCTAATGCTGGCATTAATAGAAATATGACAATCCCTATTTTATTGCAGTGTAAAATATACGATATATAAAAGCTATACGTCTATATCCGTACTTTAAGATCAGTGCATGAAAAGATGGATAAAGAAACGGGATTATTGAAACATAATGCGAATGGAACTTTACCAAAGGAAATGTTAAGTGAGACTTATCCGTTGACTTGGCTTCGATTTTTTCATCCTCTCTTGCCTCAACTTACTCATAAAATGCTAGGCGTCATTCCAATCAACTGGGCAGTTTTAAGAGAAGTGGACATTCCACTTAGAGTATGTGGTGATTCCGTTGCTTAAAGGAAATTACACAGTAATGCTCATGATAACCACGACTCGAGGCGAAAATGCAACAGTAGCATATCTGCGGAAGCGACCGGCAGCTATGGTCATATGCGCCACTTAAGATAGGAGGGTAATGATTTATGAGTATGAAATTTTTAGGGAACGGAAGAAGGGAGGTGGGAAACCATAAGTCTGTTTTAATGCCTTCCCTTAACGGAAGGTGTGAAGTGATTCACGGTTTAACGTCCTATCCGATTGAGAGAGTGCTAAACCCAAAGTGCTCTCGACACATCACTCAAGTTGGGACCGGATTACCAATGAAAAACCTCCACCAATCCTGAGATTTGAACCCTGACTCGTGGGAAGCTTGCACCGAAGCATCCTCATCAACCCAATCCTTTCTATCTGAAAATGTAGGATTATAGGCCAAGCTTTTTACAAACGCATGTGCTCATTTTTTATATTATCTATATTATTCCAGCAGCGATTTATTCTGCACTTTAATGACGAATTTTTAAGACACGCGAGACCAAAGACGCAGATTCTAAACTTTCAACAGAGAAAATGATTCCACCACAACATATTTAGGGGTCAATACGTATAAAGATTTGTATGTCATGACTGACATAATTATGCAACAGCCCTTGCAATTAAAATAATATGCTTGTATGCTGCAGCAGTGAGCGAAAACAAATCTAGAGAAGAAGATGGACTTTGGTATTCTGCCTCTAAGAGAATGCCGTCATTCAAAGGAAGGATCAACTAATTGCAGGTCAGCATAACGGATAAAGAATCTAAGACGTAGTACATTATAATATTTTTAGAAGTTATAAATACTTGTATGCTAAACTAATTCTTCTATGCTATTTAATACATCCAATCCAGGTTTTATACCAAAAAAAAACAGCTGAAGTGGTCAATAAAAGTTAGCATTCTATCGCATTTTAAGTTCCTTTATTTTATAGCAACACGGTATCCTCAAATAAAAAGGTTACCATGTCTCATGAGGATCCATTTCTAAAAATAATTTATTTCTAGAAAGTATTTGATTTCATGTCGCTTAGATATTGAACTTTTAAATAATACTCTGTAGTTGATACGAAATATATCTTATCCAGGAACATTATTTGTGACATTAAAGGAGTATGATCATGCCAAAATGGGTGGAAATTAAACAGAATTTAAACAGCTCACCTAAATGTGAGCTGTTTAAATTCTTATATTTACACCTACATGTGAAAAAAATCGTAAACTATAGTGATGGTTAAGTACAGAAAATTCCTTCCCTAAAATTATATGTATTAGCACACGGAGAGGAAAAAATGTGATTCCTTTTTTGCTCATGATAAAAGTAGCTAATATGCACTAACGACGCTACCAGCTGGAGTAAACCTGAGTACCAAAACTAAACTTAAGAGCAGCAGATAAAATAGATAGATGGTGGGCATTACGATGGCATTAGGCGGCCCGCAGACTGATCCAAAAACTGCATACGTACATCATTATCATGCCTGAAAGAAAAGACGCACGCTGTAATTAAGCTATAGCAGCTGCAATATGTGAAAAAAGGTAATAAAACTCGGGGAGTGCCAGGAGAGAAAAGTGTAGAGCGGAACATTCCATGATACACTGCTAAACACCTTGATTAAAGTGGCTTCATGCTCCAGCTGCAGTCATGACAAAAGTAACCGCTCGAAAAAGCATATGAAAATGGAGACTCAGCTGAATGCATGAAAGAGAGGGGAGGAGTGCATGGTGACAGGAAATAAGGAAGTGGCGAGGGCTGAAATGAGCATTCGTCACTTCCGGGCGCCTCGACTGCGATATTCCGAGTTGGAGGGAGGCGGGGGGTATCTTTGTTACGACTCCCGGATGGGGACTCACTCCACCCGCGAACAAACCTGCTTGCATTTGCACATCTGATATTCGCTTATCCTCGGATTATTGGAACGCACGACGGCATGCCCGGCCCGCAAACTAGTACCAAAACACACACATTCACAGCATACGGTATACCAAGCCTCACAGCACGAGGCCCGAGCCATCATCAAAGGCAACTTATTACCCGCGTTCAGTACTTCGGTGGAAGACCGAGTTCTTTCCAGCTTTTTAAATAATCCTCACGATTTGAACGGTAGAGAGAACCGCTCCTTTTATTGTATCGTATCCCTAACCATTGAAAGGGTATTCAACTCGCACAATTCTCCTCTGAGGATTCCACGGAAGTGAGATGCTGATTCCACAGGAAAAATTGCTTCCATGCAATGTAACGTGGAAACAATTCCTCTGTCCCTCTCCCTCCCCCACAAGACAGAAGAAAACTGGACACATTTCATCGCAGAATACTCTCCCAAATAATTATATTTTCCACAGGATTTAACCATTCCAACGCTAACGACTCAGAATTGAAAGAGATTATCGACGAAGTACGTTCTTCAAAATGAAAACTGATACGGATTAGCGTTCATGAAGCCGCAATATCATCAAGTATCTACAGAATCCCTCTGGCGTATTAAATTTATTTCATACTATATCAGAAATTTCAGGAGCTGCAACATATATTATGATGGGTTGAATTTTTAGCTCGTTGACGCTCTAAATTACTGTAGGTATATTTTCTGAGACGCTGAGAAGAAAGAGATGGATCTGAAAATAACAACGGAAATTCAATGAGTTTCAAATTTAACTGCTGATTATATCCGAGAACAGGAAAATGCGCATGATTCGCACCCAAAGATTTGAAAATATGAAATATTAATAGAATGTATACCTAAATTTTACGGTCTTTAAATTAGCATCTTTGAAGGGGAGTTAAAATTTAATGGAAGAGATTACATAGTAATTCAAAAAGTATGATGAAAGAGTAACATAGGGATACTTCCTTATTTTCAGTGAGTGTATATTATTAGTAGGTATCTGTGGAAATACCCAATTAAAACCTTTAAAATGTTAATGGCCCTTACCAAAATTTCCTAATGTCCTAGACTATGATTTTAAATACTTAATTTTACTTCAAGTCTATATATTTACAAGAACGAAAATTGGGAATACTTCTTTGAAGTGGGCATAATGAACTCACTCATCTTTCCTCTCGCAAATCGTCCTCATTCCATGGACTAAACAGGCCACATCGTGCTGGCGGCTACGGCACAAATTATCAAATTTTGAGGGATTCAAGAGCGTTATAGCCCTCTCTGCATGAGGCATCCAAAAATATGGCGACAGGGAGAAATGTTTTCTGTGATACGTTGGGCTAATGGAAAGCCGTTTAACGCTTCCCGCCACACGCCCCTGCGGCGAGTTACAGCTCAGAGGAGAGAAGCGAAATGGGAACGAAAACGTAAGGGCCTCCAAAATAGAAGAAAACGATCGCCACTTTGGAGTGCTCGGACCACGATCGGCAATTAGGCGTCCATAGCCGTTCGCGAACCGCGACGACCACCGTTCCCCTTAAATCTACCCCGAGCGACGACCTCATTCCCCACGGCTCTGCAAGTATTCATATACGTGGGCTTCCATTAAAAAAATTACCCACCGTGGAGGAGAGGAGACCTTGGTCATTGACCCGGAAGAAGCACATAAAATCCACGTACGTTCGCACCAAATTTTCATGATTTTCATGGAATTCTAACAATGCTGCATGCAAATTGGGTCCACTTTACGCTTTTTTCTTAATGTTTACATGGGCACAATGCTTCTTTTTCTCATATCTAGCTTCTCCCACGCTTAATTGTAATTTTTTACGATGAACGTCACGAAAATTATATGCATGCGTGCAATAAATCTAAAATCGTGTATATTTGAAGGTAATAAATATGTAGATTCCACAATTTTAAGAGTTTATCATGGATAGGAACGGTCACAAGCGGGCATACAAGCTTTTCTTTCATTTGAACCACATATAACAGGCACCATAACAGGCGCCTTACAAGATGCGCACCACATGTAGAGCAACCGGGGCGAAGGGCAAAATTCCTAGGCATTTTATTAATCTTGACTGATTATCCTGGGATAATAATAATTGGCATTCTTTACCGTCATCATCAGATATCAATCGTGAAATTAATTTGACCCCAATATTCACACGATTCTCTTTTCGGTAAGCATCTTCATACTTATATAATACGTCTCTTCTACATCCTTGCCCCGTATATCTCATTTAAGGCCCTTATTTGTTTTCTTTTCATTCACTCTCCCCTCGACGGCTGTTACCATCAGACCAAGTTAATTTTTCTCCAGAGGAATTTGGTCTTGGTTGGTAATTAAGGTGTCGAAGTTTCCGTGGCTCACTCCACCAGTTACAATTCGGTGGGAATCTTGAGAAGAATTCACTCGTAATGCTCGCCGGTGTTAGCTTCAAATCCATGAACTTCAAAAGATTATGACCCAGGATAGGGCCGATTAGGTTGTCCCCTCGTCTTTTTAAAGATTTCACCGAACTTCTCCTATCCCAAACCCTTCTCGGGACCCCTTAGATTGCCGCTCGATCGATCTAGGTACCGTATTTACTCATGTAAGCTGCGAACCTTTTTTTCCCGAAACTCCGGGGGTAAAGAGGTGCGCGACTCACACGTATCCTCCGGATTTTCTTGTGAACCGCACACCTTTCTTCTTCGAATTCCTATTGCTTGCATCGCATATATTTTCCTTATTGCTTGTCTATAATGTATTCCTTCAATTTCTACCGAAGACCGTTTCAGGTTAAAACAAAAGTGGCAGGGGAAAACTTGAAAAACATCAATTTTTGAACGAAAATATCTTCTTTCCTCGCGAATTGCCGAAAAATGGGGATATGCGGGATGCACGAGGGAGAGGCTCACACAAGTGAATACGGTATTTTATCTTAATCATCGCCATTATTCGCATCAATATTTTCCCATTAATATAAAAGTTCATCAACTGCAATTCTGCCCGCCAAATTTTCAATCACCGATGCGCGAGTGTTCCTTGACTCAGGGTACCATTCCATTCCCCTCCCTTGTGTTCTCTAGCACCGTCCGAGAGTGGCCCCGAGGTAGGGTCACCCGAAGACCCGCTCAATTTCTCGCATCACTCATGCGGGCATCGCTTCCGCATCACATTCTGGTGACCCCGAAAGGAGGGATCCGTCCCCTCGTTCCTCAGGGGCCCTGGAGACCGCAAATAACCCCAATATTTAACGCCCCACTCTCCCCCTTCAGTTACGATCCCCTTCGCAAACATCTCACCCCACAAATTTCCGCGCAGTGCAGGGTCTCCAAGGACCGATTCCTTCCCAAACCTGCTTCCATTTACGTTCCACCGCATACACAAGCAACAGCTAGCCCTCTCTCCCTGCGGTTTTGGGCCCTGGACCCGCCAAAGACCCTACCTCTCCTCCTTCCTCAGGGCTCTTACCAGCGGAGTGTCCTCCAGTCGGGTCCCAGATTCGGAAGAAAATCGGCTGGAAGGAAGCGCTCGACGATTGATTTAATGATCGCCTCCCATACGATGATACATTCCTTATAATTATATCAAGAAAGTATTTTATATACTTAGTTATAAACGTATTTGAATAAGGACTTATAAATGATAATGGCAATGGTAAAACTGAGTAAACTTAAAAAATAAAATTTAGTTTATCATTAGTGAGAATTAAAAAAAATGTTTTCATGGACTCCTTTTATAGCTCGTTATCCACATTTTATTTTTCTTACCATCTTTTCTATACTCAAAATTTGACAGTAAAGACGTAAACATTCTTCAGGGAAGAAATTTATCTCTGCAATACGCCAATAGGTCATGTGTTTCTCAAAGAAAAACTCGCACCGACCTTAGCCTTTTTCACATTCCATATGCTCGTACCAACCTCTACCTTAATTCCTTCCTTATAACGGCTTCCAGATTTTGGAACTCGCTGCCCCTCCACATTAAATCCTCCTCCTCCCTCCAATCCTTCAAAAAGAGAAATTGTATTTCTATTTAAATAATCAACATTAAATTGTGTTAATTTCGTTCATTAATATATTTTGGCGTTTAACTGGTATAATTTCTGTATTTATTATGTTAATTATGTATGTGTAATTTTGAATTGTGTTTATTTGAGCAGAATGTGCATTTTTGTTATAATGTATTTGCTCTTATGGGTTACCCCAGAGCATTAATAAATATTTCATTCATTCATTCATTCATTCATTCAATATAAGAACGGAATCCATATACATATTTGTTCTTCACGTTCTCTCTTTGATTTAGTGTACATTGTCAAACGTTTTCAATAAAGTTGCCTTTTTACAACTTCATTCAAAATCTTTTCACTCCGTCACTCTTACCTGCCTTAAAAATGTAAGATATTTATTATTCTTTTTCCGTCTGCGTCAGGAAATCCGACTCAAAATGGTTGAAATTTCAGATATACTCTCCTATAGGTATACTATAGCTGTATATCAACAAATGAGTTGTCACATATAGCGCCCACATTAAGTTTTTAACTGTGACCATTTCGTGAGTATCCCAAGCATTTGTCACATATTAAGGCATTAGAGAAACCTGCGTCTTCATCCTTTATTTATCGATGCTTAATTCTGTACAGGATATGGTATTCTGGTGAGCAAAGAGAGAAGCCAGTATAATTAGAGTTAATCTTGTAGCACGATCCATGGTCTTGTAGAAGTTCGATGTATTCTTTTGATTATTCAATGACGATTGAAGACATGCCCGCGTGTGCAAAAGCGAATATGACTAGTCGACAACTACCAGCTCATACTTGGAGCAATAACAACAATAGGACCTCGGAACATTATCAAGCATTAAAATAAAGGATGGCAGTCAATACGAATGTAGCCCAGCATCCTGTATCAGGCAATACTACTAAGCTTTAACCGGTGAACTCGTGTTTTTGCAAGATCGAGGATCGAGTGAAGCCTGTTTTATAAACATGTATAACGTTTACTTGACACTTTTTCCTTTAATCATCCTTGCAAAAGATATTGATTGGTTAATCTTAAGAACAAATTTTTGGAACTTTTTTCTCATCGTTCGTAAATTAAATAACGCCTGGGCATTTTTTGTTTTGAATAAGATAAACAGATTCACATGAGTTGATTCAATCGCTATTTATCTAGCCTCCAAATCAAGTTGTTTTACAGAGTATAGGTTTTTATTCTCGCATTCCGCTGTAAACAAACCATAGCTGGGTATTTTCAAAAACTTTCTAAAATACAGCTAGAGGGTTAATGTGTACTTAGTATAATAAACTACAGTATGAGACTAGGATAAAAACTATAGCACACAACTGAAACACTCTCTCTAAAATGATAAAATCCATTACGCAATGGCATCCGAAATAAAATGACCGCCTCAAAAGTAATGCACATAGAATATACCTCAGCAGCTCATATACTAGCTCATTTAGGTGAAGAAAAATGCTTCTTAAACTTCGCCTACCCACTTCTAGACGGCAGTATCTCAAGACATCCAGGCCTGTAAAAAGCTGGCCTGTCAATCCAAAGGTACGAATCCTACTCTAGACATTGGTGCTGTGTCTGTTTCCTAGAATTAAGATCTTTGTTGGTTATCTAGCCTTCATAGAGACCGCCATACTGGGTAACTAGGAGGAGAGTTGGAGAGTAAAACATGAGATTCAAACGATTTAGCCTTTTAATCTTACGGACATGCAAGCGGATAACGGATGGAAGGTAATTATTTATTGTATTATTGATAAATTCCTTTGCATCAATAAATATTAATAAAATAATAGCGTGTGGACTCTAGCGTGTTTATTTGAAAGATTTTTTCGGAGAGTTCGGGGTTCAGATGAGCATTTAATATCAAACATTAACTCCCTTACTTCATTTTCGTAAATGTAGCAAACAGTTTTCCTACTAACCTGTGTCGTAACTAAGCGTTCATATCAATATGTAAATTGCGGTGGTACAATAAATTTTCAGTAATATTTTGTCTGTCACGTGTACTGTGACAGGTCGTCGATCAGCGAGCTGGATTTTATGAATGCTTGCTAACATAATCGAAAGACGAGCAACGAGGCCGGAATGGAAGGAACCCTCACGATACACGCCGTGCGTCAATGTCTTATGTAAAAGTGCCATATTTCATCGGGCCCAGAAGTAGTCAGGGTGGTGGTTAAAACCTACGGCCGTTTCCCCCGATATAAGTGAGATATATCCTTCCCTCCCCCTTCCTCCGAGAGGGTGTGGACTTCGGCCCAGTTATGGACCCTTTCCCTCCGTCGTCAAGGACTCGGAAGGTGAGGAGGAAATATTATATGGGATCCGAACCCTCCGGGCCACTCAATCTCCTCCCGACTCCAATTTATTCATCTCTCTCCTCCCCCGAACCCTTCCGCCCACCCCCACAACGTGGAAATGAGGACGCTCCGACCGGCCGGCCCGTCAATTACGTGAGTGGTGTGCGACGGACGGCAGACGCCATCTCCTCTGTGAACGGGGCGGTGAAACGCCCTCATAATTTCCTTCCACCCCCGCCACACCTACCCCACCAACCCTTCTCGTTGCAGCCCCTGAAACTCGCTCGCTGAGTAATAAAGAAGGAATTTCGGTTTCTCCCCACGTAGTTTTTATCGATAGCATTCTCTCTCCCGGATACTTCGATGATATAAAAATTTACAAAAATTAAATGGAAATTTGGCCAAAGTAGGCGAAAGAAAAGATGAAATGAAATAACGAAACTAGTGATGATAGGTTAAAAGGAGAAGTGATCTCTGTTTTGACATCCAAAAAAATACCATGGGGAGTTCCAAAACTATTTCTATTTATCTATGATATCCGATAAATAGTGTTGGTGACAGAACTGTGGATAATAACAGAAAAAGTGCCGAAACCCTAGTATTTAACTGGAATGTCAGTTGGTTTTAAGGGTACTACTTACTACTCTTAAGTACTCTTACTCTTGGTACTAAGGGTATTACCCTTACTACTCCCAACGTATCCGAAATGAAATTCACAGCATAGGGCAGGAATGTGGCGCAGTTCCTATAGTAATACCACGAATGATTTCCAGAAAGGTCCGGTGTTATCCTAAAACTTGCAGCTGGGATTTAATTTGACGCGTCCATTTACCGGATTTGAAATAGTAGCTCTTAATAAGCAACCAAATGGCTGACTGATTGACCAATCAATATAATAGTCTTTTTTAGATATTTGGTATTAATTGTTGTTGTTCTCCGCAACGAACTCTGGAACAGTGTTCTCCCAACAGAGGAATCTGTCTCACTTGTTGGGCTCAAAACCTACTCGGTACGCCTGGAGAGTAGCTGTGTCCCTTCGCTTAGTCCCCTCCAACCTTGATTTCCACGAAATAATCGTGTGCAACGTAATTATTCACCAACATATGCTCTAAAAAGCAAATATAAACTGAACCATTCCTAGTTTCCTGTTGGAATTTGGTTTTCCTGAGGATGAAAATTTGGATGCAAGAATAAAATGCTGGAAGTCTCCACTCTAGCTAACCAAGTCTGCTTATTAGAATTTCTCTTTTGTTGACTACTAAATGATTTATCGAAGTAAAGGATTTATACCGTGAAGATGGGTATAGCCACGTCTACACACTCTTGAACTAGGTTGCTTATAGAGACATCTCATAGTCTATTTGTTCGATTCAGGAATCTGGTGGGTAGCCGTATTTCGGTAGATAAGAGAAGAGATTACCAAATATCTAGGTTTACACATCAAGGTAGAGAGATTGGTACCATTCTATCTAGTCTTTCTAGTCTAGATCTAGTAGCCCAAAAATAACACAGGTTCGTTTAAGCTGGATATGTATGAAGAGATCTGTCGAAACCCAGGACAAAATTCACACCTGGGATCTCTGGTCAGTTGCCTAACGCTGTACCCAATGGGCCACTATGCTGACCACAAACGTGTACTCTGGTATAATTAGAATTTTTAGAATTCGTGGAGAGGATGCCGTCGGTTCTAGCATGGTATTAATGAAAGGTAATAAGGGGTCAGCAGTTTAACATCCCTTTCATCGGCCCTCTTAGTGCTCTCCTCAAAGTACACATGTAAGGATCACTATTCCTAGAAAAGAAACACTCAGTCAGGACGGAGATTCGAACGCAGGCCCTCAACCAAAGTGACAAGTACTACATCCACCACACCGACCGAATTATCACAGCATTCTTGAAACTGATTTCTTAGATTTCGATCAATTTTTCGCAGACGATGTCTTATTAAAACCTAGAGTGGTAATGACATTTTAATTAGAACGGCAAAGCCCTTCTCAATCACCTTCTCAGGAAAAAAGGATTACTTCGAGAGGTTTGCTTTTAACTCCATCTAATGTCTGCGTTTCGCAGAGACGTATCACTGGAGCAAACCTTAAATAAATTAAAATATAAACACAGGTTAATTTTCCGCTTTCACAAGGGATGTCATAAGTAGTTACTTTCATCATCAAACTCGGGAAAGTCGCTAAGACTCGTTTGAATAAGAATGTTCCCCCTTCCTTCGTCTGGAAGCACGAAAGAGAGAGGGAAATGAAAAGAACCCTTGATGCCTCCTGAGAAGTCATTGTGTCATGGACTCTTATCAGGCTTTTATTGCCAACTTCTCTTCCTTCCCAGCCTTTTTAAGCGTTTATTTCACTTTCTATACTCCTAACCTCTCCTCAGCCCTATAGAAATCCATTTTAATGAGGTAAACGTCTCTGAAACCCGATACCTGAAACGATTGCAATCCCCAAGTTTTTCTTCGCGATCTTTTATTCGCCGTTTCAGAAGCGAAGGAAAACGGAACAAATTGAAATTAATTTTGTTCCGTTTCACAAGGCCGAAGGGGAGAACGGAGAAGAGAGTAGGCCCCGTATACTCTCAACCCTTTACGCTTCACCTAAGACGCGAGAATCTCGATGGAGAGAGGACAGGAAGGAACATGAAACTAAATCGCGAGACAAACTCCGTGCCCTCCGTTCGTTCCCACTCAACTCTCACACGTCCAATTTCAATTTCCAACATCTGCGTGGAAATTCTTGAACCTTGACACAGCAGTGATAGGACGCTGAATCGGTTCGACTAAGAATTGAGAAGGAAAACTGATTATTTTATAAGAGCCCGCCGCATTTAATGATTATGCAGTGTGAACAATTAAAGTGAAAGTTACTCAGTAAGGGCAATGACATTTATTACATGCTAGTGATACTGTTAAGAAAAGGCATTGAAAGATTCAGTAAACCCTTGTTGGCCTCTCTGAATATTAAAAGCTTACGGAGGTAAATACTGAGGAGTGATTTCGCATCAACAATGCATGCCCTCCCAAAAGTCTTTATTCATTTGAATATCAAGAAACTAAAAATTTTGAATTATCATTCTGAGAATTATTTAAGAGTATGATATAATGGATAATTGTGCACTAAGGAGGGGGAGTTCAAGAGATTCGATGAATGACCGAGTATAAAAATACGTTCGCTAAATAGCGTGAAAGTGTTTAAAAATGTTTTTTTTTAATAAGGATTGATATGGAAGTTCCTTTTCGGAAACGTGAGTGTTTGGAAGATTTAGATGGAATATCGTCGGCAGATTCTTGAAACCTACGATGTGTTAAATAAAAAAATTTACAGGAGAGACAAAAATTTTAAAAGTTTTAAAATAGTGTTTTTATATTAATTATATAAATAAAATATATTTTATTTTATATATCAACACAATTATATCTCATTGTAGGTTTCATAGGCAGATTCGCCTTGATGAGACGAACATTTTAATACCAAAAACTCAATTTTGGCATTTTGTTCACATTTTTTGGTTTCAAGAATCCGCCGACGATATCTAATTTATCTAATATTAGTTTTCCACTCTTAAGACCTCACAGATCACTTAACGGTATATATATTTTTCACTCGATGTATTTGCTGCCTTATATAATAAGTTTAATTAAAATTTAAAGAGAAGTCATGGAGTAAGTTAAGAAAGTAATGGCTGATCGGGGAGAATAAAAAAGAGACCTCACGATGCGCTTGACAATGAAAGCAACGATCCGGTGAAATGAATTTAAAAGTCAGTAAGAGCAGGAGTATTTTGCTGTTGATGGATCCATCTGCATTTACATAATACCCAGCGAACTTCCGCAGGGACGAGTGGTAGGGGGGTTAAATTTGAACACCCAGAAAGGAACCTCGACGGGGTGGTCAGGAGGGAAATAACTATCAAATATGGACAACGTATTTCCATGCTCTAATGGTTACATTACTGCTAGTTAGATATTACTGCTAATATCTTGCTGGGAAAAGAGTAAAATGAAATCAAATGTGAAGCTGATGCGCACTGGAAGGATTAAACAGACAAAAGTTCAGTGACTCACGACCGATTTTGGCTGTTAAGTCATCCTAAAATACAATATTAAAATACTTTCATTTTGTGCCTGTATATATAGTCAAGTTTGATGTAGGAAGGGAAGGGGGGACGGGAGTGGGCACGGGCGTAGGTGGGGGATGAGATGAAGGGCAACAAGGGGGATGGGTTAGGGAAGTTGATGCCATTCAGGAGATAATTGGAATTAATCACAAGGCATATCGATCCATGTAGGCATCAATCTTCTATCTCTTTTCCATACAATTTCGTATCTCTGGTTGGAAGTAACTCAGGTGGACATGTCCAGAATATGCCGGGCAAAGGTCGATGAATAATCTTTGTTTTTCAGTGACATCTTTTGTTCCTTCATTCTCCTTTAAAATTCTCTCCCCCTTTGAGCAGTATATAATCCCATACAATCATGACATAAAAGCATTTACACCTCTCTTTTAAAATTAGTTTCAATTTCATCTTTGATTTACTTAATTACTTTTGTAGATTGGAATTTTAACGTCAGGGAAGGTCAAGTTGGAAGAATAATTGGAATATATGTTTTGGAATGTCTAAGTGTCATAGGGGCAAGAATTTTATAATTTTGCGGACAGCACAAGTTGGTGGTAGCAAACGCTTCGTTTTAACCCATAACCGAAGATGATACACTTTGAAAATGCCAGAAAACAAATTAAGAAACCAAAGTCACCAGTGCCTTGTGGAAGAAAGATTAAGAAAACTGTTGAAGGACTGCAAAAGATAACTGGGGGCAAATATTGACAGTGAACACAACTTCATTATGTCGAAATGCCCTTCGCCATTCAAGAAACTGAAGAAAACGATGAAGAACATTTGCAAGTAGAATTATTGAAGGAAACACAGTATCGACTGGCATTTCGGATGGAAGTAGCAATGCAGAGGGAAGAGTGCGTGAATGTGAAATTAGTGAAAGAGAGATGAGAAAACATCAAAAGCGGGCCACAGAAACCCACAAAAGAAGTTATCGGGAGATGAAAAGTGGTCTAGAAGAAGCCCTGGATTACGGAAGATATCTCAGACTTGATTGAGGAGAGAAGAAAATACTAGAATGCGAAAACTGAAAGTGGACAACTCTTTTACAAAAGAATAAGACATCTTAGAGCTATAAAAGCTGTACAAATACGATTGAAGGATTAATGAAGAGGCACATAAAATAACCTCGTACATGAAAGGGTGGAAGTTGCCTGCTTTTTTCAGTAAGGATTGTGAACCATTTCGAGGAATGGAGCGCAAGATGCAATGCCATTAGGCACTAAAATGGAGAATTATTTTTTGAAATGAATTTAAATTTGAGGGATAAAATGAATATTGCTAGCAAGGATACAACTAAAAAGATCAGCTTACTAATATGTTGGAAGAGGAAAATAAATTTGAAAAGAATGATACGGAATACGCAAAATTAAGATCAGAATTCAACGAAGAAGTATGGGACATGCAAAAGAATATTTTTTTAGGTTGATGTTGCTTCCACAAAGATAACTACAAAGGCAGGAGAGAAGAAAATTGAGTGCAATTGCTTGTGTGATATAAACTTCTATAAACTATACAGAAACTTCTATTGTGTGATATATAAACTAAACTAAACAGAAGAAATGCCCACGGATTTTGAAAGAAGCATTATCATTCTTAAAAAAGAAGAGGGGGGAAAACTGTTAAAATTTTAGGACCATAAACCTGACTACAAATGCCTTGACGATATTTAAAAGGATGATTTACTGAGTTCCTGAATGAAGACCTATCTGGATTTAGGTAATGAAGGGTGAAAAAGAGAAGCAATTTGAATCATAATAGGTCAGTTTGGATCATCTCACAAAGAAGAGAGAACTAACCGACGTCCATGGCGTTTATGGATTTGAAAAAATCTGTCCAATTGAATCAAAGAGAAGCCTTCAGGAGTAAATATCCATGGAAAAAAATAGCATGCTGCGAGTTTATGATGACATAGCCGTTATGACCGAAAAATATTAGCTTTGAAGAAGATTACGTTAAGAAAAGGAAGAACAATAGCTCGATAAATAATATAATCATGTCATTAATCTTGCTGATAAAATGTCTGGTCTTTTTTCATCCATTTTCATGAAAATGACTGGCTTTCCTTAGCGTTAGAACTTTTTAATAGGATAAGGTAATTCTACATTTCCCAATCTCCCGTTGAGAAAAATTCAATAGAAAACAGGACCAATACTAGCTTCTCCAGTTCTAGTTAAATCATTATTGACTATAAAGAATCCAACCTTCCTTCATTGAGATACTGGTGAAATAAAAGAGGCAAGGTTATGTTCGCGCAATATCTCTACAAGTCAAGAAAGAAACATGCATTGATAGTAATTTTGCATTGCTAGAATTTTTATTGAATATGCAAATTTTATTATTTTGCGAAAAGAAAGAGATGCGCCTTAAGAGCAGTAATTCTAGCAGCAGATTCTACCTGCATCCTAGCCATAATTTCAAAAATATGGGGAATTAAGAAAATATTTGCTGTTAAGTATTTTAAATGCTATAAAAAATAATTCTAATTGAAAATATCAATTATCACTTATGTTAGAAATTACAACCATGATAATAACATTTCAGTGCGCAAAAGGAAATATTATTGTAAACATTGCTTAGAGTTTAGCACATTTTATCATTTATATAAATTCGAAACATTAATAATTCCAACCTCTCCCGGCACAAAGGCAAATTAATATAATTTTAATGGAGTTATACAATTTAACGATGCCAATGAGCCTCATTCATTTCCTTTAATTTCAGTAATTTGATTTCAATGCATAAAATCCAGTTGCATTTCCTTATTCATTAAAATATTCATATTAATATGTATTTATGATAATGAAGGGTCATTATCATAAATAAATATTAATAAAACGCACTTTTAATTTCATCGCACAAATGGACAAAGGCGTATATCTAATAATAGTACACGTTATTTCATTGGAAACGAATCGGACTGTGATTTCATCTCTGGCATGAGAAACGAGAAACATGCATTTCTGTACTTCTGTATGGGCACTTCTGCCATATTTATAGTAGCTATAGTAGTAATATTGCAATATTTGAAATAATATCAGCAAGAGCCGAGAATTTACCTTAAATATGCCTGCTATAGTGAAAAGGATGGGAATAAAATGGGTCTGCTTTTGGTGCGATTATACTGCGGGTACCGAAGAGAGAATTAAGAGAGCAAACTCAAATAAAGTTCTGAATACAATTAGTCGAAACGCGGAAGTGGTCTATGACGTAAAACTACCCCAAACGGGGTGGTTTTACGTCATATATCATGGTGTGTTATTGGGGGCTCTCCACCCAAATGGGGAGAGTAGCTATAGTCCTCAAATTTCATCCTTCAATTTCATGGGGTAGGTTAGTGTTGACGTTGGAGTACTGGCCTCCTATACTGGAGGACCCTCATTCGAATCCCATATTGGAAGGGTTTACTCGGAACCGAAATCGCAATTTTGTACATAAAAATCGTTACATGGAAATGAAAAGAGAATTTTAGTGAACAAAATTGATCTTCTAACCACAACCATTAACTCATAAATCAGAAATTAAAATAAGCAAAAGGTGACGTCCATCGAAAAAGCTGCTTTGATATCATTGACGTCATTTTGCTCTCGTCCTTAACTGCTTTTAGGGGAAGGGAAGGGAGTGGAGGGGGGTTCTCGGAAGGTCTGCTCGCACAGATGCTGTCGCCACTGCTCCTGTTGGCAGAGTCAGCTGTGTCCCCCCATTGCGATAAGGCAAAGTAGCTTCGCGGGCTCAGTTGTGTTTGGACGAAGTCGATATACGTCAGAGGTTGCACCACGCCCACTTTTCCGAAAGGGTTAAAAACATCAGTTTTTCGCCAATTATAACTCGAGAAATAATGGACGGATCAAAAAATGGAAAAATACGGTTCTTTTTATTTTACAAACTTTACGCCGTATGGGACGTTAAACCGTTGATTCACTTGTACCTATCGTTAATTTATATGCCAGGTTTTACCACACTTTTGCTCCACTTCCTACCGGTACCCAATCGCCTTACTATTCTAAGTAATGAAAATTATTTTTGCCTACTACCTCAAATAACTAACTTACTACCTAAATATCTACGACGTGTTACATTTGGCACATTTTTTGCAGAAATAAACTGAGAAATGACAAAAAAATAACTTGAAAGAAGAAAAATGCTATCTTTATCTGCTGCTATTTGCTGCAAAAAGGTTTTGCGCGTCACATGAACACAACACCATGACAACCTATTTTTAAAGCCTAGGGCATCACATTCAGGTGAAGAATGCTATTTACGCCACTCACGCAATAAACGCGATGGAGAATACTGAATGTGGGTTAGGGAAGGAGGTAGTTAGTATGTAATGAATAGAGTCACCTTTTAACTACACGTGAAAACTTTTTCAAATAAGACCTAGGTTTCGACTGAGTCCATCGTGTATACGATGTCAGGTAGGGGCCAATTGACCTGTAGATCTCAATGGTTGAGTGGAATGAAGGTAAAGTAGGCAAAAGTTTCAGCGTCTAGTGTAAAATGTCCATAAAAATATTATGTGTGGAAAGAATACTCTTTTTTATAATATAGAATGAAGAGGTTTTTTTACACTATACAATAGTGTTTCATCAAAAAGCTGACAACTCACTGCATTAAAAGTCCTTCAGGTTTTCAATTTCAAAGTTCTTTTACACTAATAGTTTGCTCAATTTCACTCCTGCGATTAAAAATAATATTCTCTAAAAATTTCCTACTTTGAATATTTTTCACTATTTTCTCAGCCAAAGCCTAACTTGACTTCAGATATTCACTTTAGACATATTCCTCCCTTCTTTCGTGTCACGTTACCTTAAAGAGCAGGGCTGATTGGTCTCTGGGCTTTAAACTGGGATAGGACTTCGGACAGGTCCCGCCAAAGTCACGATGCATAAATTCCCTGGGCAAAAAACTTCTTTGGGAAACCTCAAACGGGTCAAGGAAAGGAAATGGCTTTTGTACTCATCATCAGCATTGATCAAGAATCCAAGGATACGTTTCCTGCAGTTCTCCACACGATTCTACTACCGGCCTACGTTTTTACACTTAAGTAATTCTTCTTCTTCACTACTTGCTTCATACATCTTAAACGAGGCCTTCCTTTGCCATTCTTCCCGTTCACGCGTCCCTCGAGGATTACGAAGATACGAGTCTCAAGATATGGCCTATGCTGAAAATAATGTCTGTCGCTTCTTTCCGTAGTATCTGTTACAGGCAACTATTGAGAATGAACTCATAATTATACATATGAAAACCCATACATGTGGAGCGTTAATATGGCATTTTAAGTCACGACTTACTAATTACTTGACTCTTTCACATAAGATATTTCGAGGTTGATAAGCATAAACAAACTAATAACACAGAAAGAAAAACACGAGCCAAATCCACAAAAATAAACTTTACTGCGACCCGGGTTTCACTGGTCGTCAGGTGACGATGCTGTAATACAGTGAAACCCGTGTCGTATTTAAGTTTATTTTTGTGGATTTGGCCCTTGTTTTTCTTTCTGTGTTATCATGTTTCGCTTCCACTCCATATCGCCTGAATATTCAGAATTTGGATAAACAAACTATTTTGTATGCACTCCATTCCGTGATTTGTTTTCGTAACTTTCCAACAGAATGCAAAAATATAAGCCATTATTCATGGATTATGAATTGTGAAAATAATGAAAATCCTGTAGCTAGCGTTGCTGTTGTCATTATCCTGAATGCATACCTTCATCAAGGAGCAGTGCAAAAGAAAGAGACTCATGATTTGAACCAACGCGCAGTACGATCAGGCATGTGGTAATCAAACTCCCGCATAGTTGGAATACGGCGATGCTGCTCAGCTCCCCAGTGCCTCGCGTTTAGACCGACGGATCTCCTCAAGGCGGGGAAAGAGGATTTCTCGGTGAGCAGTGCTGCTAAGGCGAATACACCGCGCGCTAGAGTTATAAAGTCGAGCGCTCAATGCGTGACGTGTGAGTGCAAACGGGACTGACAAGATTGGTAGGATAACTACAAACATGTCTCAGGCATAACCAGCAAGTAATAAATTCCGATGAAAGTGGATCATATAATAACCGTATGCATGATATTAATGGTCACATTTTTTTCTGCTTGTAATGAGGACTTCAAAAGTAACTTGGATACAAGAATAATAATGTTATGGCCATTTTTTTGTGTCACGTAGAGATGAAATGTATATTTCGCGATGTTTTTTCGCAAAAATATGTGGGACTCACTATAATTAAGGGCATGAATGCATTCAACTATAAAAATCCACAGAAAAAAGAACCGTGATAAATATATCATTCGGGATGCAGTGAGAAGGATTGCAATACTGCCTGTACGATGGTTTTAGCAAATGCTAAGGTGATTAATCGTCCCCTAAACAGGGAAAAGCTTTTAAGATCGGTGGAATACGTGCGGGTCACAGATTATGGGATTAGATAGGAGTCCATTCGGTATCCAGAATAAGCATAGTTACTCTGTATAACCAAATATTGTGTCAAAAGTTCAAACAATGACAACATTTAAGCCGCAAAGTAGTGGCACTAATCGCCACGCAACTCATCCATATAAAATACCACCAAAAATCCTCCCTGAATGCATTATGTAACGCTAATCTTCCTCCTTAATGTGTCAAAATTTCTCTGGTGGCAGCTCAGAAAAATGAGCCCAATTTGTTCTTTGACTCTTTTTGTCACTATTTTTTTGTTTTGTTGCATGTTGCCACCTATTTATTGTTTATTTAATAATGAACGTTTGTATGAAGCTGTAGCCGAAAAATCTCTACTTATTTTCTATTAGTCTTTTAGTTAGAGATAGATATCTTCTAGTTTTACTTTTGGAGACCGTACAAGCCAACAGCTACGCTTGGGGGTGTTCACACTAGCGTTAGGACTTGTGATTAAAACTCCTGATAATTTACGTATAATAAGATCTATTTTAATTCCACCCCCTAATGAGCCCTTTTCCTAAAGGGGAAAGGGCATTATAACTAGTCCTCCGGTGTCAAAACTTTACACAAAGAAACGAAACTTAATTTTAATATAAAAATAGTGAGGCGTATGATAATTTGGAAGCTAAACCAATGAGTGATGATGAAGTGAAAAGGAGTATAGGCCATTAACTTCGTGTATGTCTTCGGATCATAGAAATTATTACTTCAGTAACGAAGTAAAAAACCTGCGTTTCTTGTCAACCTGAAAAATAACAGCATTATTGTGGTGATCCTAAAATTGCAATTGCGCAAATATGTCCATTGATGATGAAGTCTTTTGATTTGTGGCCATTTACATTCCATTAACAGGGCCGCTCTCTCACCGCTTCAGTTTTTCCCTCGGTCCCTCACTACTCTTTTAAGGGGCTGGAAAGGTGAAAGTGATTCCTCACCTAGGAAACCACTTTCCTCTGTCCGTCCACCAATCCACTTGCTCCAGCACTCTCTATCCCTTTCCTCCCCGTTCCAAAATCTCTCTCTCTCTTTCTATACGCTAGAGAAAGGACCATTTCCGGCCTTTTCATTCATCATCTCGCCCGCTCCTTAAAAGCCACCCTCATCCGCTTCGCCTTGCCTGACCCTTGCTCACGCCCTACAAGGACCCTTTTCCGGCGGCTTATTTGACTCCTTATCCTCTTCTTCTCCTGTTATATCTTTCAAACGCATATATAATTTTTTCTTTTATTTATTTACATCTATCTTTCTATTATTTATTTATCTACTATTTTCTATTATTATTATTATTATTACCGTTATTCCTCCTTTTGATTGTGAGAAAATTTGGAGTTCAGCCATCTTGCTCTTTTCTTCACCAGCGTCAATGGTTTGATCATCTCTCACAGCCTGAGAAAATCAGATTTAAAGAATGTTAGGAAGTCAAATCGCCAACTGATGGGAACTTATTTTTACACTCCCACCGACTGCTGCCGACGTTTCCAAAGCCGTTGCAGTATTTTAACTGAGGTGGCAGAGGACGGCAGAGAAGGAACGGTATTTTGCATGAAAAGTTATATGCATGCTACGTAGCAGGTGGCTAGATGTAGTGTTCAGACCAAGGATGGTGTCGCAAGCTTCTTCACCAACTCATCAGCGTCTTTGAGACCGTCGTCAAATGAAGGCATACTGCTCTCGTGTGCCGTAATTTAAAAAAAAGTAGAGGTAGCAAAGGATATGGTTCATCATATATATGTATCATATAAAATATTTGGGTTCATCTATACTTGCGGAATCATGGGGAGGATCATAGTGTTTTTTTGATTTCCAAATAAAAGTCAGAGCCAAGCGTTTTTCAGAACTTAATGGAGTGGAATATCCTTTGTCCTATCGATTGACATAAAAGTTAGTGATAGCAATGATCTTGTTCTGCAAAAGTATTTCTTTTTTCCTTTGTATCCAACGTCAGAAACAATCTTCCTTTAAAAGATTATTATTTACATGAGAACCAGTTGGTTTTGAAGTTGGACTCGCATAATTTCAAATAACTTGCGGTGGCCTCTTCGCTTTCTATGCACATCCGCCGTAATTTTATGTTTTTATTGGAAATTTAAGCCACTTGTCATAAATCATATCAGCATAATTAATCCTTTGCTGCCACATGTTCCGAAGGGCCATTATCTTGGGAAAGAATGAATTGCTTCACTCCTTTTCTTGTTTGCCTTACGCCATCCTTCACTAACTCTCGCCCTTTTATTCGCCGCTCACAAAAGGTTTCCAGGAAAATTCCTCCGCGCCCATTTCCTCCCCTTTGACTTCTCGCCAGAGCTACGTTGCGTTCCACACCGATCCCCTTCATCCTTTCATTCCATCCCCTTTCCTTCACCCCCGGATCTCCCAAGCACTATCTACTTCCACAGGAGCAGCCGCGCGAAAACTCCGAATGTGTGGACGCGAACCAGAATTACGACCCCATGCTCTAATCGACAGCAGACGTGACTTGGCGTCCGAAATGATGGAGCGCGTTGAAATTCAGTGGTTCCCGATCATTTAGAGTCGCGAGCACACTTAAAGACTTGCTCGAATCTCGTGGGACATCAAGCCCCCTGACTAATTCCTGAGGATACACAGGGGCACGATGCCGGAGCACCTTGAATTCGAGGCACGTTCGGGTCCTCGCGGTATACCGCTGAGCCGCTGGATAGCGGTTGGGAATACGCGCCCCTGGGAGACGAGGTCGAATTATTTCCGTTTGATTAAAGCGCACCGCGTAGGAGCCAAACGTGTTTGTAGCGGAAGCGGGGTATCTGAACTTTCCAAGCGTGTCGCGCCGTACGTTTTTATTTTCTTGGATCCATTTACTTTCCTTACACATTGCCTCCAAAGCAATACCTCCACTGTGAATAGATAGTGGCATCAATGATATGCATTTCCTAATTTAGTAGAGTTGAGAGCCTCATATCGCTTTAGCTATAAGTAACAAGGTAATACTAATTTAAAATAAAAACCTTTAAAAACTAATTTAATACACCCTATGTGATGACTGTGAAAAAATAACTAATTAAAATAATATCGTAGATAATGTTAAATATCCGCAAGGCAAGGATAAATTAAATGGATAAAAATCAATGAAAAGAAGAAGATAACGAGATACACCTAACTAAATAGCTACCTGATAGGTATGCAGTCACAATATAAATACTTAAATACAATATAATCCAAGAAGGGATTTAGATAGGCTCTGTTTCTGTCGGGTAAGGATTCTGTTCTCGCATTTCAATTGTAATAGCAAACTGATGCAATCACAATATAAATACCGCTCCCAGAAGAAGAAGAATAAAAAAATAAGTCTACTTCAGAGGAACAGAAGCCAAACTGTTGAAGTAGGATCCCCTAAATAGACGAAGTAATCAACCATCCACAACCGACTTTCCGTGACTTAGTGAGTAAAATTTCAAACACGTTACATCATCAAGGGAACTACTTTCGGTCCACTCGTAAAAAGACTCCTCTTGATTGAGTTCAACCTTCTAGGTTCCCCGTGAGGTAATTCCTTTCAGGAAATAAGATATCGTTGATTCCGTGGAAAGGAGACTCAGTGAACGAGAAACGTAAAGGAACAATGCGATTCTCAAATTACAACAGAACTCAACGAGCGGCTGATCACATTGCTTAAAAAAACGTCGACTCACATTCTAGTTTGGAAGAGTATATATTTTAAGATCTTATAACTTATGTACCATCAGAGCCAAGTGTTAATTCAAGATTTACAGCTCCAAACTATCCATTTAAAGTCTCCAACAGGAATGATGGATGGTACCCAGGATTCAGTACGCGATGAAAATAGCATTAGTTATTCGAAGCCAGAAGTCTCATATTCATTCAGAAACTTGGATTACTTAAAAAAAGCTCTAAATGGCTTCAAGAATAAAGTTCAGTAGGAAAATTATGTATAGTAATTTTTTTTACCAAGACTCTCATGGACATTAACCGACCAGAAAACGTTCAGTCATATCAATAGAATAATTTCTAAGAAGAACGCTAAAGAAAACATCATTTTTCATTCAAAATGAACCTTCGTAATGTTGATATTGCCCCAAAATAGAAACTGAACTCGGAGGAAAAACGAATGTTTCACTGGAAAATCACTCAGTTTTAATACCCTGTTTTCGTCCCAGGATCCAAATCAGGTAGGACCACGTATGTAAGGCATTGCCGACACCTAGTCACTTAGAGATCGTCTCCATTCTCCGACAATTATTTAAATTGACAGTGAGCGAAATAGTCTACGAATGCGAATCAGCAACTACGTGTGGAAATTTTTTTTGCGTGTGATAATAAAAGCATTTGCATGAAAATTAAAGATGAGCATAGCAAAGATGCCATTCTTAGTGATGCAAATGTATTTCATGAATGCAATTTTAAATAAAAACTCAAGGTTGATTTACGAAACAGATTTCACCATTTTACATAGCATTGCTTAAACATGAACCGACGAGGATTTTTACGATTTTTAGCTGCAACTCAATTAGGTAATTCGAGCGTCAATTAGATTATTTTTCTGAGTTCAAACACGATATAATATTTTATTAAACAATATGGCACTTTTACGCAGAATTAAAAAAAAGACACGGCTCGTTTCAAATCACTAATCCATCTTAAGGAGAAATATTGCTTAAGTGTGTATTCCTTCCACCAAATAAAGCCTAATATATTCAATTCATACACTATTTTCCATTGGGACAATAAACACTCACTAAAAAAAGTTTGAATTTTTTCCCAGAGGAAATTCTCCAAGGACAGCTTTTTGGGCCCAATCTTTATGAAGTTACATTCATTTCTATTCTATATGTTTTCTAAACACGTAGATGTTCCCCATTTACATTTCTTCAATTGAATTCTATGTATCAACATTTTTATAAAAATGATTAACAACACATTATTATGGCATACCTCATTTACGATTAATTTTTTTCATAAATACATTAATTTAAAATAATAAGTTCTTTCACTGTTTAATAATAAGAGGGTTCACGGTTATTTTTTGTTCTGAGTTAGGTTAAAGAATTACGATGATAAGCAATAAATTCTGTGCGTAAAACATGCAACAGACTTGATAATAGAACCATTGTTGGTAGAGTGAGGCGTTCTGTGGCCAAATAGAGTAAGGACAGCTAATATCTCACCTTGAAGAAGTTTTTACTATGTGATAAATTGACCAAAATATCAATCTTAATAATATTTCAAGGTCATAGGAAAATATGATATTTATTTTAAGTAAAATAAAGATAATAGTTATAATTTCGGATGATCTAGTGCTTTTCCTCTATTAATTTTGTTGCTTCATCATTCATTACGCCGTATTAATGAGTCCAAAACTAGCTTATAGCTACAAGTATTGCCTAAAAAGGAGTATGAATAGGCAAAACTTATGATTCACACAGTGTTTAGGTAAGAGAATAGGGTGAAGGGGGTAGGGAGTATAGAATAATTAATACCAAACACTTTGACATAACATCTGCATAAGGGCCTTAGCATAAAAATAGCCAAGTTTCAACATAACATTCAAGAATAAACAATTCAATTATTCTAAAACTGTGCGCATGGCTTTTTGGTGAAATAATTTTATTCTATTTTCAAATGGAGTTTTTCTTAGTTACGTGAGGCAAAAGTGGTATAGAAATATTTACCTCTTTTTGTAAATCTTAATGAATGAAAATAAATGCGTAAGAGTGAAAAAAGTGAACAAACTGATTATTTAAATACACGACACTGGTGAAATTAAAAGTTAGTGATCGTGCATGAAACTCAAATAATAAATGAACATGCCGAACTATTAACTTAATTGCTGGACTGACGCCTCATGAGCCATATAAGGCTCATGAGGCGTCAGAATACTACACTTACAGAAAAATATAAGGCCCAAGGGTTATGGCAGTCTTCCTATGAATCTTGTCTTTTTGAAATACATCGTTTATATTGCAGGGCTGGAGTATCTGATCTACGGTGGCCCCCAAAATATAGATTTGAATAAATGCAATGGCAGGCCCGTCTATCTTTTCCTTAAGCACTACGCGATACTCATGCAAAGTGGGTTATAAATAAAGGAAAATTTAGTTCCATGAAAGGTCATTCTATTTTGAATAATGGTGGACTATTAGGCGACTCTCCAACGCAGATCCAAAAGCATTCATACCATAAATCGTCAATTGTGGAGGTTTTTGTACTCTTGATAGCGGAAGCACAAGAAACGATAGATTTTGATAAGTTTCACGCATTTTCAAAATGGTTAATGCTGACCAGATGTGGTTCATAGGTTTTAGTTCATCATTGAGAAATACTGTGTTTAAGTTGGGCAGCAAAGTGTAAGAGTTTATTTTTATATAACTTATATTAAATAGAGGAATAATGTCAATGTTTAGTTACCCAATTAAATGAGTTATTTCTTTAAATAGGTTGAATGTTCATTCTCGTTAAAATAGGGACTAAATCATACCACTTCAAAGTAGATACCGAACGTGGTAGTAGGTCGGTAACATTCTACCCCTGGCCACCCAAATGTTGCCGGTTCATATCCTGCCCAGGGCACGGATGCTGTGTTTGTCCGAGGATTAAGACCTTAGGGTAGACGATGCGGTTAAACGTTAGCGTTGGAGAATCGAAAACCTACCACTATTACTGAAGCTACTACTAATATTATTATAGTTCATCGCCTTAACCGACCGGCGTGGAACGACAATGATCCCTACAGTGCAGTCTAATTTCTGCAAGAGCATTCACAGAACTTGGAAGATAAGTATCCATCACAAGAGTTTAACCTGTATCAGTTAAAAGAGTGTGATCCCTTAACGTAATTTGAAGAAATAATAACATAATGAAATCTGAAACGGAAAGCTATACTGAAGATGTAAGATATGTAAGATATGAGAAATCACTGCGTATCGTGTAAGATTTGACCAGTTAAATACATTTAGAGAGATTGATTGTCGTACCGATAGATTAAAAATTTCATTTTTTCCGCGTTCAAACAGAAAACACAATATGCAGCATAGCAAAGGAATGGGTTGATAAAATATTGTTTGAGTAGTCTGTAGTGCATGATGCATATATTAGCATATTAACACATAAATTCTAGGAAAATACAGATAAATATATTTAGACAAATGCCATTGTAGCTAATTTTCCCTTTATTACTATGTTTATACTAACCATCTAGTTGCATGTTATCCTATTGCCTTTTATGATTCCATGTAGTAGCCTAGTTACATGCCAATATTGCATGTTTGGTGATCTTCACCCCCTGCCTCAAAGTGGCTTGTAGGGTACTGAGTAGGTGTAGATGTAATTTAATTATACCCATAAAACATAGTTCAAGTGACGTAGACGGAGGGTTTGAAAGTTCAGATGAGCTACGTCAAAAGCTGCCCGTCCCGATAACCAATGAAAAATCCCAATGCAATTGTTCTCATATTGTATGAAGTAGTTTAATGGTCAAATGTTTTTCAACCCCATCCATTACCATCTTGTCCAAAATAAGATGGCCATAATTCCGGGATGGGGAAATGGATACATGGAGGTAAGGAAGCATTAGAAGCATTACGCTGAGTCGGAAATACTGGTTAGTTTCAGGAACGTGAATGTCCTTGGTCCAACGAGAGTGGAACGATGGTGGAATCTAGGTCGGACGGGACGGGATGAGGGGAACGGTTTGATGAGGGTCTTAAATCAAGTTCAGAAATTGATAGTGCTGCCATTCGCGGGAGGAAATTCGAACTTCTGATCTTTAACGGCCTCCCATGTTCGGCACCTTTTCTTCCTCGCAATAACAGAAGTCCAAGCTCTGCGGTACCAGGCATGCTACTCATCTTCTCATTCCCTTTTATTTCCAATCTTTATCCCTTGGCACCGAAGTTTTTCCCACTTTTCCTTAAAAATATATGGGTTTTGTGTGAAAAAAACCAAGGATAATCGTGATATGATAACGAATGAGTTCTTCTTAATCGAATTACCCCTGGATCTTATTTTTGAAGAGGAGAAAATTGACCAACAACGCGACATAGGCATTAATCGTAATCCTTAGAGATCCATAACATATAAAATACTTTTAACTAGCTTACAAAGGAACAAGTTAGATAATGAAATGATTAGCACGATATTATACCACATTTGTTGAACAAATCATATTGTGCATTCTTTTATAAATCTACTACCATGAAATTTCCAAAATAGCTTTTTTATCTTCCCGTAAAAATAATACATAAAAAATCATAATTTAATATTTGAATAGTATAAAATTACACGAGGGAAGCCAAAAGTTATCTAATTAGAACCAGCCAGTTAACAAATCTCGCAGCATGAATTTTTCGGCTTTCCACTGAAAGTGACAAGTAAATGTCGACGGAAATCGTAACGGTGCGATGTTATCTGCATGTTTCTATGAATGATATATAATATTATCATATACACTAAGAATACAGGTTTCATTTACCACTCTCCCACGAAATAGCCTTGCATGACTCATACCTCAAGCAGTGAATTTAAATGTTCAAACATGCATCATGGGGGATGATATATTATAAAAAACGTTGTGTGTGCTAACATCCGGTCTAAATAACGAAGCCCAGCAAAGCGTACATTTGTTATTTTTACACCATCCCTACAATCAATTTCCATTCGAAAAATTTTCACAATAAGGAATTATTTTCATGAATTTGACAATATCTGCTATTTACAAATAATCACGAGGAAGATATGAACGAGTGAAAAATGAATAGGATTACAATAAGCAGAAAATACTGTTCTTGTTTCACACGGCCATATGTTGGGGAAGCTTTCTTTGCATGATTTTAGTAAATATAGAAGTGACTTTCACGTCTTTCTCATTCCTTTCAATTGAAAATACTTCTGGCTGCTGAAGGCTATATAATTTGCCACTAATAGTATGATTTATCAACTATGAACTCATTCATAGTAATAGGAAGTGATACTTATTCTCGGTACTTTTGGCTCTTTTACTTAAACCAGTTCGTTGTGAGCATATGCGTCGGGGTATTCTGACCCGGCGAAAACTTGAATTTATTTGGCTATTAAGTGATGATAACCATGGTTAAGGATATTACTAAAATGAGGTGGAATGGGAATATATGTTTCGGCCTTTATGGCGGAGAATGTGAGGAGGGCGCTCAGAAGGTTTTGGGAGACGCAATGAGGACAATGAGTGAGCAGAGTTCAGTGGTATGAGGGGGCGCTGAGAGATGGCGCCTCGGTAGCGCCACCTATCCCTTCCTTGCATCCTTCTCTCCTTAGGCGACGACACTTACTTCCTCGAGCATTCTCTGCTGTCCCCGCGCCTTGGGAGACGGAAGAGGAAAGGAAACGGGTTCGGCGGGAGGATGCATAAAAATTAATGGACACGATAAGGAGGGTGAAGAGGAAGGGTGAGGAGGAATGAATTAGGCTGGGGAGGGGAAAATGGTTCCGTTTGCGGTCGCCAAGGGAACGTTCCGACGGATGAGTGGAAAATATGAGGAGCGTCCCTTGATATTTTTCTTCAAACCCAGCGCCCAATGCGGGCAATTTATTCGTGCACCCGCTAGCGTCTTTCTTTTTCTCTATTTTTCCCCGCGCGTGCTTTCGGGAATGCCCGGGAGCGTCTTATTTTTCCGTGGACCATCGCTCATCTCTCTCGCAGCCGGAACTCTCGCGGTATCCCACCGTGCCTTCTCGCGAGGTTTGTTTGCGTCAACGCAGGGATCGCCCGTTATATTTTTTCATTATTTTCCCTCCCGGTTGAGGCAAAAAACGCATGCATATTGTTTTCCTTCTCCGGGCTATCTCTCTGTTGCTGTAGGGCATCCACGTCGGGCTTCTTTCACATTGCTCCTTTCTCCGCCTTCCTCTCCAATAGCTCTCAAACACACGCATTGGGATTCCACAGGAAATCTATGCAACTGTCAGGTTAGAAACGTGGTCTCGAGAGACCAGTTCTTTCTGCGTAGAAGTTGAACACTCGAGAATTATATTCCTTTCAGAAACTTAATATTGATGGAAATAGAGTGAATAGGAATATTGGGAGGATTTTAATGGACTGGGCATGGAAAACTGACGAATATTGTACGAGGAAATAGGTACCGATTGAACGTTTGACTGTTTGCTGATTATTTATGTTTTAAGCTTCGGACTTGGCTTTTGATGGGCGTGGAAATGACACCATATTTTTGTATTTCATCGGCGTATAAATCAATCACGCTCGATGAATTTAACAGTCTCTGGTGTAACTCTATGGAACTTATTCATAGTGATAGAGTAAAAAAATAAATCCTACATAATTTCAATTTCAAAATGTTTAGCTTTAAATAGGTGGCAACCCACGAGAACAATTGTGCAGCAAATTTCTGAAAACTGGGTATCGTTTCGTGGACTTTTTATGTTACCAAATATTACACATTTTTTAATGAAAACCATTGCAAGTGGAATCGACAGTGAGTTGAGGATTCAACATTAAAAGAGCCATACTGAGCTCGAATTCCCAAAAAGCCTTGAGAACGCACTATTGTAATTGAAATGGCGTTATTGTAACAATGGAAATGAGGTAAAACAAATGTTACTACCATCGATTTGTTGGTTCACTGTGTACAACATACGGAAATGGCTGGGTAATTGCCAAATTCTTACTATCCGTTTCATTTCACCTAACAAGCTTGTGAAAGTATCAATGTGATTTATGGAATTCTTCTGTAGGAAGGATATTTATGGGATGAAAGAAAATTAGAGAGAGACTTGGCTTCGTCACTAACTGGCGGTCAATGGAAGGCGAGAAACGGTTTACGGATCAATGCTCCATTCGACGGACGGAGTACTGCACTTGTGAAATTACTTGTCACATAGTATTTACGTTAAGAATGGTATGCAAATAAAAAATCACAGTCACTACCGGTATTTGAAAATTAATCTTCAGAATATAAGACTAATACTCAGATACTGACCTAAACCAATCACTGGGATAAAACTACCGCTCCCCTCCTGTATCACCTTTTCACGATACTCGAACTGAGGCAGATTTTCATTTACGGCGATCTTGTGGATTCTTTTAAGGTCTTGATTATAGGTTGACAGCCAAGTTCCTTCATCAACTGCTCAAAGGGATCAATTATAGTTCTACCTCTCCAGTTATTACCTTTTGCTGTACTAGAAAATAGGTGCCTAAGCACTATTTAAAATAATTTACGTAGTGCTAACTAGTTCACGGTTTGGGGACCTACTACCCCTGCCAAACCCCCTTCGGGAGGCTTGCATTGATAACATATTGATGTAGATGACCAACTTGCCGTATGTTAGTAAATGCCCAAACCAGATATTTCTTCTCTTCTATAGCATTTCAAGCCCCATTTTTCCTCCTATATTTTGAAGAACCTCTTCATTTAGGACTCAGAATTCTTCAGGACTTTATTTGCGGTAGCATCACGTTCCAACCTCTCCAGTTATTACCTTTTGCTGTACTAGAAAATAGGTGCCTAAGCACTATTTAAAATAATTTACGTAGTGCTAACTAGTTCACGGTTTGGGGACCTACTACCCCTGCCAAACCCCCTTCGGGAGGCTTGCATTGATAACATATTGATGTAGATGACCAACTTGCCGTATGTTAGTAAATGCCCAAACCAGATATTTCTTCTCTTCTATAGCATTTCAAGCCCCATTTTTCCTCCTATATTTTGAAGAACCTCTTCATTTAGGACTCAGAATTCTTCAGGACTTTATTTGCGGTAGCATCACGTTCCAAATGCTTTCGTTCTTCTTTCTCCAAGTTTGCAGATCTCACAGCCGTAGAGCTTGACGCTTCATACAAAGGCCTTCATCAAATGTATTTTTTACCTCCAGATTAATATTGCTGAAGTTTGGTATACGTGGCTCATTGCACGCCTCCTACAGTGGCCCATCTGATGTTTTGTTGCTTCCTAAAGAAACATCCACGGTCTCTGAAGTCCCTCCTCCTAAAACCAGTTCAGGTCTGATAACTAGAAATTTCACCACCATGACCGTAGTTCTGATTTTGTTTATTTTCATGCATAGAAGGAGGTGGAAAAACTATTGTTTCCATTTATTCCCGTTTATTTTATTATTCAAATTAAATAATTTTGAACAGGGCATTTAAAAATAAATGCACTTTTCACACCAAGCGTACCTAAATATGCGGGTACGCACCCCTTCTTTTCCACGCGGTACACTGAGATTTGATTTTTTTTACCACCTATCTTGATGACGCGTTATTCCTATTTCTTGTATTATAAATAAGCGTAAAATAAAGGAAGAGACTTTACTTTGATATATGGTGCATTTAAGACAAGATAACAGTCTTGATTAATCGCACAATGGTTCTGGAATTGCGCGCTGATAAGCGTGATTGCACTTTATTCGATGGAGACTGTGAACTTTCGTGACAGGGTTGATCAGATTTTCCTTCGATATTTCCGTATTCTAATTTGGGGACCTTGATGAGAATTCTCCAAGTGCGTATGAACCTCAAGTGGGAGGTCTAACTGCCTGGACCTTGATATTGGCTTAGCCTAATGTCAAAACCAATAATCCTCGCAATGCCCTCCAACCCAATCTCAGCTCCTACCTTCGAACTGTGGCTACAGACATTCAAATTGTCGAAGTTATTCCCAGATTCCTAGCCGAACCACAAACTCTTGGCAGACGTTCACTTTGGGTCGTGATTTTTTGATTCCCGGGGAGAAGGCTATGCTTAAAAAAAGCTAGAATCAATTACTTTTACCACGAAAGACGTTACTTGATCGGTTAGTGAAAAGGTGTTACGATATGTTTAGTCGTGCATCGTGATTATTTAAGAAAGCTGTGAATACCTTTTAAATCATATGTAGAATCAAAAAATAGAGCCACTGCAGGAACATAAGGTGGTTCTCTAAAAATATTAAAGATTAATCAAAAAGAGAGATGGTAAGGATGTTCAAAACGTAATTTTTTCCGCACACAATTAGGAACAGCAATTTGATTGAGACTATCAGGGGGAAAATAAGATACATCTACATCTAAAAAATACCCTGCAGGCCACAATAAAGATACGTGGCAGGGGTTGAATTGTCTTCAAACATGCACTACACATAATGCATAAAAAATGATTAGTTGTAATATACTGGTCTAAACTTCACTATTTAAAAAAGATAAAAATATCAAAGCAAGCATGCAGAAATATACTGTTGGTTGCGTTAGCTTAAAGTCCTTATACCAACATGAAATTACCTATGTTATCAAATGATACACTCGTATCGGATAAATTAACCGCTATTCATATTCCTAGTTGTTCGAGGAAAAAAGGGCATTTTGAATTTGTAAGTTCGGCATTCAATTTCTCAAATTTTGTGATTATGGTCCAGTCTACCATTGTAAGTTGGGGTTCGCAAAATATCTTTAACGTCATCACTGAAAATATTATCTTAGAATTTATTTAAGAGACTAAGTCTAAATTTCAACCTGCGATCTGATTCTGATTATGATTCCCAATTTAATTCATTTAATAGACTGGTTACGCTAATAAGGTTATCGTACCGTCCCTTTACAATTCTTGCAGATTTTCGCTGCACACGTTCAAGTTCATTATTTAGACCGATTGCATAGGGATCCCATACACTGGCAGCGCATAACAAATGAGGTATAACAAGGTAAAAGTAGGTCCTTTATCGTATATGATCGTCACATTTACCGAGTACTCTTTTGGTGAATCACAGTTTACGATTAGATTGACCCATTATTTCACGTATGTGCTTACCCCAGGAAAGACCATGTGTCAGTATTATTCTTATTCTTAAATAGAGAAAAACAGAGATAGATAATGTAGGTTTTAATGAAGATCTATTTTTGCATGCCAGCATGTGACTATAAGTAAGCACTTACATTTATTTGCATGACACTCTAGGAATATCAAATATTTGTATCAGCGTTCCTCCACCCAAAGGGTGAATGCTTTTTATCGAAAGCAGTAATGCATAAGAAAATATTTTATTAATTAAGTAAATTTTATTCATATTTATATTTAAGTTTAACGATAAAACCTGTAGTACAATAATGAAAATTAGGTATGACTATCGTCATAAATGCATGCGTAGCGTTTAACCCCTAATTGCAAACCCTTGTGGTGGCTTTCAGGGTAGATTAAAGAAATTGTTGCAAAATCGAGTTATAATAAATATAAGTGTTACCTGTAGGAGTAGATAGCGTTTTCATGTAATGGCTTGGCTTAAAATAAGAACGTATTCCGAGCTGCAACCATCTCCTAACCGAGTGATTCGTTGTTAGCTGTGACCGAAATTTATTGGTGTAAACGATGACCAATGTTCGTCCAAGGTTGTAGGGGTATTTCATCGTGAGTTTACTTTCTGGGATAACCTTCCACTTACATGCGACTACCGCAAGTACTTTTTAGGGTATTACCGTAATAAATTTTCAGAACTTTAACGCCCAAAGGGTAATCCAGGAGTTTGTCCTTTCGAAACCCCAGACATGTTGCCTTTGGCAGAGGATTTAAGGAGAACTTGATATATTAGGTTTAATATACTGAGTGTCTGAGGCTGAGAGAGAGGGACTGCTAACAATAAGGGTATACTTTCAAGAAATGATTCAGCGCCCATGGCAATATCAGTTACTGAAGAGTATCATTGCAAAATAAAATAAAGAAAATGAGAAATCGAAAAGAATGTCGTTAGGGTTAATAAAGTATAGTTTCTTAAAATTTATTTAATGTAGAATATGAATGACTAGAGATGGAAATGGCCTTTCAGTTGGAATATATATGTTTTTAATTAACAAATAGGACAAAACATGCTTTCCGTGGTTTAATTAAATATCAATTGATTTTCAATGCAACTCTACGACGTGGTATTTATTATTTAATTGGTTCATTTAAATGATTTCATTCATGAATTTGTTTCTTCCTAGAGGATATACATCTACAACAGTAGTTTGAAACTAAGAGGGACGCTAATCCGCAAATACTAGCGTAAATGCCTTGATTATGGATAAAATGAAAATTCTTTTGGTTAAATACACTGGTATTTCATTGCAATTAAATCATCAGTGCAATTACTCAAGTTCATTTTATCCATTACGGAAATGTTCCACAAGATCAAGCCAAAAGCTTTTAAATATATGTGATTATTGTCCAATAATTAAAATCCATTTCTAATGCGAAGATTGAAAAAGTTGGCGGTGAGAAATTTTGAAGATAATAATACCAATGCCAAAAGGTTAAATCGTTGGCATTGTTGCTAATATCTACAAAATCTTCATGAATTACTCCCAGTCTGTCAGCTATAGAGCATAGTCCTTCCAATGGAGCTTCACCTAATGCTACGTGAGTTGCTTAATTATATATCATTAGTACGAAGTATGCCGCTTCTTCATCAATTTATACTCCCCATAGTTAGCATGCGGCAGTGGTTAAAACGTTGAGGGTCATATGTTTTACAAATGAAATGCGTACGCCAAATTCCAAGGTTAATACATGGAAACAGGGTCCTACAAGCAACGGTTTGCGCTTCTTCTAATATGATTAATAACATCTAATTTGCAGTTATTTTAAGCAATCGTATGCAGCTCATTATGATGAGCAAGATTCACTTGTTAGGCTAGAATAATGACTGTCTCATTTTTAAATAGATAGGAAAGTATTAGGATGTAATTAGAATATAAAACAACGCTGATAGATAATGTTAATTAAAAAGTTTTTTTCCAGTTCCTCTTTGGAGTTTTTCGCATTTCTCTACTGAGAACATGGACCAGGTGTAAGGTCCTGGGGCGTGGACGAGTTTTCATTGTCCTGAAGCAGTGAGAACCAATCATGTAAATGACATCGCGCTCCAAATCATTTGTACAGTATAGATTTAGTGGTGTTTTTAATGAATAATTGCGTGATGGACCGTAAGAGCTCGGATTTGAAAAACTCTCCATAAGGAAAAGAAACTGTTTATCTGCCAAAACACGAAGCATAGGAATTCGATATAAAGCGCTGCAAAATATTTCCTAGTACTCAGCTAACCAGACCCAGCCTGAATTATTTATTATCTCATTTACTTAATTATTTTATAAATTATTTCTAAGGTCGAAGTGATTTTTGGGACATTTTTGGTGTTTGATCACTAGCCTCTAAGGCCGATGTTTGTAAAACTTGCCAAGCAAACGAATGGAACAAATGAAAACACACAGAAAATAGGATCTAACAATGCATATATTTCTAGTTCATTATTTTTTTGTATATTTCGGTATCACATACGTTTCCAAAATAATATATTCTATTGTTTTACTAAAACAAAGGTGTAGCAATGGAATGAAAATTTTTGTGGCTAAAAACACTCAAATTCTACCAATATACCAATGGTCGCCTTTGGATTTGAAAAATGTCACAAGTTATTCCACTTCAGCTTTTCAGCATGTTGCGTGAAATAGAATTTCCTCATTCGGTTAAATGAATTTGATAGGTGTTTGCTAAGGTAAAAATAATCAAAACTAAAATAAAAACAAATTTACATCGTTTTGGTCTAGTACTCTTAAGTTTTGCTACTTTTGTGCTAATTATATGCCTCATTATGCTGTAATTTAATTACTCTATAAATTTAGCGATGCACAATTCATGTCCTAAAATAAAAATATTTTCTATCATAAAAATGAGGATAGTTATTGTTACTGCACTAATGATTTCAGTAACACGCAAATATGTGACTAGTGAAATAATGATGTCTGGCCGAAGCCTATTATATGCATACTGATGGAAATGGACTTAGGCGAGAAAGTAAAACAAAGACAATGTCCTGAGCAAATTTGAAGATGAAATACTAACCCCAAAAGGTTTACATGCTACATGATACATACTATGTTTGATTTGATCATATATGTGATACTAGAGAGACTGTCGAATGGAAAAATTTAAACTGCCTAAGGGAAGAGCTTTTAGAAAATTTTCAAAAAGACCAAGTGTTAAAAAAGGCTGCTCATTCATTACATCATAGATTTAAATTCCACTAGAAAGTAAAGCCTGTGCGTATCTTTATTAAATTCATATTATTTGGCTTAATACCATTATCGATTAAGGTGAAATACCAGAAGAAAACAAATTGCGTGGATTTTTATGGGAATAAAAGAAGAAAATAACTTCACCACATTGTCATATGACAGAGCACGGCGGTAGAGCTTTGACACAACAAAGGTTTTCAGCTCCAAATAATTCGCTTTAACAGCTATTTTACAGAGTTTCGTACGCAGTGAGCGCCGCTAAAAAAAGTTCGAACAAACTTTGGCTCCGTTGTAAGGAAATGTTAGTTTTCTTTTATCGAAAGAGGCTAATGTTCTACCACACCCTTCGGCGACGAGTCTTCCTTCTAATTTTTTTTGCGTGGGGAAAAAAAATTAAACTTAAAAGAAACACTCCCTGTTTTTTTTTAATTTTACATCATCCACCGGAGAATATCACCCTATCGGATACCCGCGCCTAATAGGCTTTTTACGGCGGTCACACGGATGAGCAAATGGGCCGCCCGTCGACCCGCCTCTAAAAAGAACAGCGAAGGAGAGGAATAAAGAGAGCGGGATAAAGGAGGAAAGTGCTGGAGAGAGAGAGAGAGGGGGGGAGGAGGTGAAAGGGTGGAAGAACAAAGGAAGGACGGGCTTCGATTTTCATTCGGGCCCATTTCCGAAGGGGTGTCTTCTCCTTTTTCACTTTTGCGCCACTTAACCCCTCGATGGGGTGGAGGACGGGTTGGGGGAGGGCGCTGAAGATGATTGGGCGGGGACTGCCGAAACGACGGGGGCGAAATGTTCGAATAACCGACTTCCGTTGCCGGCAATTGCATAACTGCCAACAATCGCAGGGATGTTCGGCCGAGAGCAGGCGCTCGCGCTGCCGGAGATGACGCTGAAGGCAGTGACCTCATTTATAGATTGCTAGAGCAGGTCCATATATTTTCCATCGAAAAAACATTTCCTTCCTTTCCTCTCTGCTTTCTTTCCCCCACTACAACCTGGTAATAGTTTTTTCAAATCGGTTAAGAGAATAAGAAATTTTAAACATTTTCCCATTACATTCAGAAAGGATGAAAGAAATCGATTAATGTTTAGTTATTTTACTGAGCGAAAGAAAAAACTCCTGCGCTACCATAAATTGAAAAAGTCCATTTAAACCAACGTAAATACATAATTGCGCCAGGTATCGATCCCGGGCCCTGAGCCTTTTTTATATAGCCTATAGCACCTTCTGGTGTATACGCTAGAATCCTACAAAATTTCATCTCAATCGGTCCTGTAGTTTTAGAGGAAATGCGTAACGAACAGAGAACTGGCGGACAGACAGACATCTACATATACATCTACACGATACCCTGCAAGCCACCGCGAGGGTGTTTGGCAGGGGGTGAAGATCACCAAGCATGCACTACTAGCAGGTAAACAAGCAACTGAAGTGTCTCATGCAACACCACTACATTTTTTATATATTAGTATGATTAGATTACCTTCCCTTTCATTAAGGAAAATGAACAGCAGCAGGTCAAAACCATAACCAAAAACATATCCAAATCATCTGGCATGGGACAAATATTTCAGAAATGCCAACTTATTGCTTGGGATGAATGCACAATGGTGCACAAAGTATCGCTCGAGGCTCTGGATCGATCATTGCAAGATTTCCGTGGAATCCTGAGACCATTTGAGAACGCATTAATTATGCTTGCACGAGATTTCAGGCAAACATTACCTGTAATTCCTCGATTGACACTAGCGGATGAAATAAATGCTTGCCTGAAATATTCTACTTTGTGACGACATGTAAAGACGTCAAAATTAAATACAAATATGCGTGTGCAGCTGCAAAACAATCGATCAGCTGAGATATACTCACATAAATTGCTGAAAATTGGGAACGGAAAGGTGCCAGTTGATCTGACCTCAGTAAAAATTTCATTGCCTCATAATTTTTGCAATTTAGTAACATCAAAAGAAGAAATGTTTGATAAAGTATTTCCCAATATTCAAATCAATTATAAAGATCACGATTGGCTAAGTGAACGAGCTATTCTTGCGGCCAAGAACAAAGACTTCTACGAACTTAACCATATTATTCAGTATAACACTCAAAGCGACGCAGGCACATATGTACAAGACCGTCTACACTGTTGTGGAAGCAGATGAGGCAATTGGTTATCGAACGGAATTTTTGAATTTCCTCGATTTACCAGGGATGCCACCGCACGTACTGCAATTGAAAATCGGCGTGCCAATTATCATGTTGCTAAATATCAACCAGCCAAAGCTTTGCAACGGCACGTGGCTTTCAGTGAATAAATTAATTAGCAACGTGGTAGAATCCACAATCTGGACATGAACTTTCAAAGGTGAAGGTGTCCTCATTCCTTGCATTCCTATGATTCCAACAGATATGCCGTTTCAATTTAAGTGATTGTATTCCCAATTCGATTGGTATTTGCATTCACCATCAACAAAACTCAGGGTCAATCTTTAGAACTATGCGGTTTAGATCTAGACACGGATTGCTTCTCACATGTACGTGTATTTTGTTGCGTGTGTGTTGCGTGTTCTAGAGTCGGCAAACCAGACAATGTCTATACCTGCACAGACAATGGAACAACAAAAAATATTGTATTAAGAATTGTGAAATTAAACATACTATAAACGTGCGCTTTCCATTTAACCAGATTGAGCCACAGCAACGCGTGGCCGGGTACAGATTGTAATGAATATTCATCGCAATAATAAACGAGTGATGAATTACAATGATACTGTGACCCTTCAATGCTACTGTTGTCCTTTTAGCTTGCAATTATGAAAAATATACACAAAATCATCTTGAGCAAAAACGTTGAGAGTACATATTACAAATGTACGTATAATTCTCCACTGATCTTCTAACTAGTACTTATAAATTTTGCAAATTCTCTTTCATACACCAATATTCAAATCGGCCACCATTTATTTTATTCCATTATCGCTCATTCACTATTGATAGGCGTATACACAGGAAAATAAAAATAGACATTTTGAGTTTTTTTACTAGTAGTTTTGGATATCTGTACGGTAGTAAGTGTAAATTTAATTTTCTTTTGCATGATTGAAAAATAATTGAACACTTGTTTATGTCTGTTCTCCGACTCTTCTACCTTCTTCACTAACGATAAATCACTAAAGATTTATCGTGGGGAATACACATTTGGGAAATATGCGACCGAGCCAAGAAACAGCTAGATTTTTGAATTAGTACTTGTGAAATGTGATGAGAAGACTAAAGAGCGATGTTACTTTTCACTAGTTAGACAGTGTGCAGCGTAGAGCAGCTAGGTTTGTCAAAAGGTGCTACGATAGGTTTAGGAGTGTATCAGAATTAAAACAAGAATTAGGTCGGGAATCATTATTCGTTCGTAGGTTAAAATATAGATTAAATCTATTACGGATTTAATTACGGAAATTTAAAACGGATAGCTTTACTGAACATGTTAAATATTTATTAGAAACACCAGCGTATTATGCTAGATTCGATCAGATACATAAGATTAGAGAGATAGTTTGTTGTACCAATAGATTTCAAATGTAATTTTTCCCGTAGGTACTATTAGAGAACACAATAGGCAGCATAGCAAAGGAATAGTTAGGCGAAGTTTTGTAGAGTAGTCAGTAGCGCATTATGCATGTATTAGCAACCAATCCCTTTATTACTATGTAGATGCTATCCATGTAATTGAATGTGACCCATATTATTAGCATGTTTCCATGAAGTACCCTAGTTGCATGCCAATGGTGCATGCCTTGGTGATCTTCACCCCCTGCCACACAACCTCGCGGTGGCTTGTAGCGTATCGCGTAGATGTAAAATACAAGTCTAGTGATGGTTCACCACACGCTATAGCCGTGGCTTGCAGGGCATTGGGCAGATGTAGATTGTGCGCTTTCAAGTTGGAAATCGACTTACTAGGCTGGATTATGGGTTAATTGAAGCTTATATGCATAGGACATCACATATCAAGACACGGCCGATTAATTTGCCCCATCTTCTTTTCAAAGTTTTCAGCAGATTGCTCTTCTCTCCCACTCTTCTTAGAAATTCCTGACTGTCACTCTGTTCATCAATTTTATCTTCATCATTCTCTTGTATAACCACGCTATGAATGCTTTTAGCTTTGAATTCTTTGCTAATGAAATTGTCCATGCCTCACTGCCATGAAGAAACATGATCCAGATGCCAGATTTTATGCATTATAAGTAGTTCCTTTCTCCCAAGTTTGTTTTTTACCATATAAGCAGATTTTTCTCTTAAATAATGGAGAAGATTAAACGAGAATGAGAATGTCCTCCTACTCAGGGATATTCTACCAATTCCGTCTTACTCACCCATCGATAATTAATCAGCTACCCAAATGGCATTATCCTTTCACATCTTCTAGCTTTTGTTCCCCAAGTTTAATATTGGTTTAGGTATTTCCCATGGCCATTTACTGCAGAAGCATTCTCTTTGGAGTTATTTATGGCCTTTGGCGTTATCTCGGCGTAAACATAGAAAACGATGGGGGTCGGGGCAGAGTCTTGCATTTCTTTATTCTTGATTCTTCTCATTGATTCTTGATTGATTCTTCAGATTTAGTCACAGCTTCTTGCATTTTATGCAAACTGTGGTAAATCTTCGGTCACTGTAGGACACTTGACCTCCTTTCAAAATTCCAAGAATTAGGTATATTCCAATTCACGTTGTCAGAAGCCTTTCTAAATCCAAAAGCGCAATGAACGTCGGCTAGTTCTTCCCCATTCTCTTTTCTTTGAGAGGCCTAAGGGCAAATGTTACTTCTCTTCCACCCTTGCTTTTCCTGACTGTGATATCCTGTTTGCTATAATATAAATCTCTTCTAGGAACTCCTTTGTTATTTGTTCTACCCTTAGGAATATTTTCCTTGTCAACGTTATCGAGATTTGTGTCGGCGAATCATGACATTTTTATCCCATATCATCTTAAAAACTGCGAGCTATGAATAGTTGGAGGAGCGAAGAAATAAATACTGGCAAATAAAAACAGAAACGGGATTCGGATAACCTTTTCATTTACGAGCATGCTATACTTGATAGTCCAAAACAATTTTTCAATCAGCTTACTTATGGAGAGAAGTGGTAGGTGATACAATATATAGCGACGAAAAATATTGTCATCCTCCATCACAGACCTTATATTTCACGGTCTACCACCAAAATATCTAACACAAATAACGAGAAGTCGTCATAATTTATGTGGTACCAAAATTAACAATGATTAAACCAAAATATGATGACTCCGTGTTTGAATTAATATATTTCCACTTCGCATAGAGAAAAAAACGAAACGTTTAGCAGTTTTGCCAGAATATCTCAAGCGAGCTCAATATTTGATGGAAGTTATATTTATCAGAAATCAGTATATATTTTCCACTATAATATAAATTGGTATATATGATTTCCTTAAAAAAAGTATGCATGAATTACAGACTGATGACCTGTTTCAGGGCTCATTGAGCGATGTATATATATATTGGCATCAGTTACGCTAGAAACATTAGGCCAGTTTATCAAGAGGAAATGAGGTAAACAAAAAGGGGATGAGGTACAAACAAATAGAGGTAAACAAGTAAGGGATGGAAATTTTTTTCTATCATGCATATTGAAATTGAAATTGCAATTTGAAAGTGCAATCATTAGCAATAAGCATTTTATTAGCACTTGGTGGTGTACACGAGATTTAGGCATTGATTTGGGTTAATATTATTACATAAAAATTGAGGGAATAGATAGGGCCTCGTGAACACACATGAATAAACACAAGATGCTTCTGGACGTCAGGATTTCCAGGAAAATGAAGAGGCGGAAGAAGGAAGAGGGCTTCCTCCATCCCTAATACGACGTGACCCTTGAGTCGCCCACTTAGCTCTGCTGAGGCCGACTTCCGAGTTGAATATTATTTCTTTGATATGTGGGTGGTAAGTTCCATTTATGGCCATTATTGGCCTCCGCACTTTGACTAAACATACGGGCTTCTAAGCTTGATCTATACCAGCTATTCCACTTATTTTAAAGCCGGAAAGTCTTTATTGATTTCAGAAAGGAGATGACTTTTGAAATAAAATTCAAGACTTAGCAAGAGCGGACATAGGAAATTAATATGAGAAAAAATAGAGGTATTAATGTAAACGAGATACCGGAGCGACTAGTATTTGGACTGGAAATATGATGTAGAGGAAGTCGCATTCATTCCGAGTTTTTTTCAGTGGTACTTGAACCCAGTCGCTCTAAAGTTGCTGCAATTACCTGGAAAGACCTCTATACTCGTACCAACTTTACACATCGGGGAAACAGAGAGTCAAAGCCTGAATGTCCCCTTTATTCCTAGGTTCTCTCAGAATCATTATAGGGCAACGATAAGTAAATAAGTGATAGGTCGAAGACATTGGCATTCCCGTAATTGGTGTATGCTACACCAATTTACACACTTGTAATTCCATAGTACATACATACCCATCTTTAACAATTTCAGGCGATTTAAACAAGATAAGTTGACCAAATAGATTATATCTCTGAAAATATTGTATTTGGTACTAGTCTTTTTTGTAATTTGCCTCAAGTTTATGTAAAGGATACTGTGGCGGCAGCGCTTGCCAGCGTTGTTGTTTTCTTATTTATTTAAGTGAAGGTTTATTTCCATTTGAAAGAGGACGGAGTTTCCTCTCCCGTATTTTCTATTTTTTTGAAGTGTGTTCATTATTTGTTTTCATTGACTGTAAGTGTCGAAGTGTTATGTGTTTCAAAGGTGCGCGCCAACCGCGCGAAGATGACGTCCAAGTGATATAGGTGGCACTGAAGTGCCAAAATACTAATGTAAAATAGGTGGCGCCGTGAGAAAACCACGTGTTCCCCCCCCCCTCCCCCTTCCCACGACTGGACGGTGGCAAAAAAGAGAGAGAAGCAAGAGGGAGCTTGGCGGTGGCTGAAGCGAGCTAGATCCTGGCGGTGACACAAGCAGTTGACCCCAGAAGGCGTCGGGTGAAACCCCGAGCCAGATCGAAGGACGGGTCCGAGCAGACAGTCGCCCAGCAGAGGGGTGATAAGCGGCCGGGTCTTCCGCTCATACACGAGCCTAAAACCTGGGCTGCCAAGGATCGCCGAAGGAGGCAGGCCAAGATATCGGCCTACCAAGTGCAAGTCTTCTCAGCCACGAAGCCCTGAGCCAGCAGCACTAACGTGTCGACAATAAAGTAAGACCGGAGGTGTTACTTCCTCCGACGAATCCCCCCGAGTCTCCCCCCCCTTTATTCCCTACCATCGAATCAACTCTGACAGAGCAACCAAGAAAGACTGAACTTTCGTGCCGCCCCCGTTGAGAGTGTTATTCTGTTTATTGCGAGTGAAATTTAATTTTTTTATTGATGACTTGTTTTTTTCTTAGTGTTGTTTAACAGTCATGTATTCATTTAGTGTTAAGTTTTTTTTTGTTAGTAAATTTGCCACCCCTACTAACCTTAAGTGAAATAAACCTTGCTCATTTAATTGTAAATGTGTCAGTATTTTGCATTTGTGAAGACAGGTTTCCTCATTCCCTACCACCGAGTCGTTAATCCTATTCAACCCGCTTGTTTCCCTACATCGCCCCGCCCTGAGATCTCGTGTGAAAGCCGCCCGTCATAATACAAAATATTTAGCTCAGAAAAATGAGGTAAAAATTAATGGAGTTGGCTTCATTCACTTGTTTACATCAACACACTACTCTAAAAGCCATCGCAAAGGTATAAGAAAGGGAAAGACTACACATCAGACATGAATTCCGTTAAGCCTCTTCTTTGCTAGTGACATAACATTACCCTTGTTACTAGTAAGACGTCTATATCTACACCAAGGAAACACGCTTCCTTCCCATGGAACACAGATTTCAATTTTGAAATTTTCATCATGCGGAACAGACGCAGCAAAAGTATTATAGAAATATTTGAGATAACCATTAAGAACCTCCAGGTGTCTCTTTCGGGAGCCGTCGCGAGTGGAGCTTTTTCGTCCGAGCTCTCGTCCATTGCAGGCTGCATCATCAGGGTGAAATACCTACGAAGAAGTAGCATCTTGGCTATTTATTGGAATAACATGCCCCCCTCCCTTAGCCTTATTTCGCATTGTCTCTCACGTCCCCTCTTTCCCCGCTTGCGTCATAATGTGATGACTCATCTTGGACCCTCTGTGTTTGGAGGGCTCTCCCTCGGGTGGCGGACGAAGAATCCTCTTTCATGCGGCGCAGAGTTTAATGCTGTCGTCACGGTTGAAGATGTTTGGCCGTTTTTCTATTTTGACTACTTCCCGTATTAATCTTGGGTAATAGCGCGCGCGGTTCTTTCGATATTACCCGTGTCTTGTCCGATAAAATATTATGCTTGACGCCTGGACCTCCGGAGGCTGCGTGTTCGGTGACTGCAGAATCCATAGTGCTCCCGTGAAGGATCGCTCTCTGGTGTTTTTTACTGAAGATGTTAGGCAAATATTAAAAACACCAGTGTATTATGCTAGATTCGACCAGATAAATAAGATTAGAGAGATAGATTGCCGCACCGATAGATTCAAAATGGCATTTTCCCCCCGTACCATAAGAGAACAGAATACAGTAGGCAGCATAGCAAAGGGATAGGTAGGGGAAATATTTTATAGTAGTCTGTAGTGCATGATGCATGTATTTATCCCTTAAATACTAACAATCTAGTTGCATGAGACCCTATGGTTGCTTGTTTGCATGTTAGTAGTGCATGCTTGGTGACCTTCACCCCTTGCCACACACCTTCGCAGTGGCTTGCAGGGTATCGTGTAGGTAACGTGGGTATCGATGTAGATGTAGATGTTCTTTGGGCCTGCATTCCACTGAGCGCCCTATTTGCCCGATGCATGTTCTTCCGCATGAACAGGGGATCTCATAAACTCCCTCCGTCAGTAAAGGGTGTAGCCGGTCCTTTGGTGATGGTAGAACATCTTTGATTTTGGTTAGCGTGCTAAATCGCGTCTCGATGTCTGATTTCCGTATTCGTAGTATTCAGGAAATGCGTTCAGAAATGCCGGCCACGTAATGGATGGTGGCGTGCCCCATCGTTTCTTCGTCGGAAAATCTTGCCTTCCTTTTGGTGTTTCTCCTGAAAAATGACTCAGAGTAGCCATTCTTTCCGAGTGCTTCCACGATGTGGTCCACTTCAGTTTTTTTATGAGGATTCTTCACAAACTACTCTGCGCCTATGCACCAACGTTTTGATCAGAGCAGCTTTTTGTTTAGGATGGTGATGGGAGGCTGCGTGCATGTACCGGTCGGTGTGCGTTTTCTTCCGGTACACCGTGTGCCGAAGAAAACCATTGGCACCTCTCTGCACCAAGTCATCCAAAAAAGGGAGGGATCCATTTTCTTCCACCTTATGGTAAATTAAATGCAAGGATGCATGGAGTTTAGCTCGTCTTTGAAGACGATGCATGGTAGTTATTTTTCTTAATGACGTTTCAAAAAACATATTGATTGAACTATCTTCGATGGCACTTATTTTACCATATATTTCCACCAATCGTCAGCACGTGATACATTGCATTGCATGGAAGGGGTTCAAAGCCATTGATAACCTGTCAGTTTTCCTGGTATTATGGAATTAAATTTTTCCAGGTTTTTATTTACACTAGTCGTTAAGTCTCTCAGATCACTCTTATTTATTTTGTAGTTCACTTGCCAAATCAATCCAGTGAAACTGACATGCGATCATCAAAACTGATATAACTTCAACATACTTTTTTGACCTAACTCTGAGTACGTCGTGAACATTTTGGTACCAAACACATCTGCGCCGACCTCATAACTTCCCAAATTTGTCAGCCCAATGACGTTTAAGTGACTAACCCCATGTGGAAAACTATTAGATCTCTTACAAGAAAACTAGAGACTGAAGAATTAGCTGTCACTAAAGCTGATAAGGCGAATAGCGTCGTGATCCTCGATAATGAAAGTATTTAAGTAAATGTGCCGATTTCCTAAATGACAATTCTTTCACTATCCTTACCAAGGATCAAGCGCAGTGTTTCTATAGGCGAGTTAAAGAGACCATGGCCGCCTGTACGGGACTTTTCAACGAAAAGAAGAAATTTAATCTGATTCTAATGAACCCGCTACCTCCTAGACTCTTTGGGCTGCCCAAAATACACAAAAATTAGACAATATTAGACCCCATTCCTATGGTGTCAAGTATTGGAGCCGCGAATCCCAAATTGGCAGCCAAAGTAAACAATATTTAAGAAGCTTCACTTCCCTTTCCTCAAAGTTTAGTAAGAGGAACTCAATTCATCTGACAGACATCCTTAAAAAATATCAATCTACCCAAAAAATGCGGAATAGTTATTAGAATTAACCTTTTCACGTCAGTCTCCATTGCAGAAATACTAAATATGACAAGAATTTTCCTACGGGACACACAAATCAATAACATCCTCGCAGAAGAAATGCAATCTCTTTTAGAAACGTGGACCAATCAAAAACTTCCTTTTTAATGGCAGTTTTTATTATCAATCGGATGCCCTGGCCTCCTCCCTCCTCTCTCCCCGTCGTTTGCCGAAATGTTTATGGCAAATTTAGAATCTAACCTATTTAATTCATGAAATAAAGACTCAAATTATGTAAAGTATTGACTCAGATACGTGGATGACGTGATATGCTGCTGGTCCGGTAAGAATCGTCAGCAAGACTGTTTTTAAACCTTTTAAATAAGCAACACCGACGCATAAATTTTAAGTTAGAAAAAGACACGGTAAAAAGATCTGAATTTTTTAGACTTGGAAATACCTAAAACTTAAGGCAACTATGGACTTCGTTCATCCAATGTCACATAAGTTTCTCATTATGTTAGGACTCCTTAATTACTGTGTCCTTATATCCACAACCTTCAGAGTTCAATAACTAACTAAAAATAATTACACATATTGTGTCGGTAACCGGTTACCATGAGCGTATAATTGACCATATTCTGCATTAGAAACGCCAGACGTTACCCATCAAAAACTTGTGAACCCTCTCAGTGCCTCCATCGAAATCTACTGAGTGGTGCAAATTACAGTTTTTTGGCGACCTTTCGTATAAACTGGCGAAAGAACTCCAGAAAGAAAAATATTAAATTTCCTTCTACGAACCATTGACATTAGGAAGTCTCCTGTGTTATGCTAAGGTCAAGCTTAATCACGCCCTCCAATCAGGAGTGTATAGCTTGCGGGAAATATTACGTCGGTCAAACGGGTAGGAGCTTTGCCACCCGTATGACAAAGCATAGGAAAGGGGACTGGACCTCGCTTGTGGCCAAACACCTTTTGGACGAGTAACAACAGCGCATGTTTGACTCAGAGGTTCTCCACGTGGAGAAGAAAGGCCACAGATTGGACATTGTACAATGATTGGAAATTGTGAAACAATGGAAAAATAATCTAATGAATGAGCAAATTTTCAAAATTCCTTTCCTGGCCATCCCAGTCCCTAGCCCTCGTGACAACTTGCCACCAATACACCGTGACCTTCGTACCCCCCATTCTACAATTCCCTTCCCCTCCAGTCACTGAAATGGGTATATAAATGGCAATACTGCACTATGGATTGCATAGATGCACCTGATGATGGTATAGCGGCTGAAACGGGTCTTACGTATAATAAACATGTTGAATAGTGCTATCTTGTTTCGTTTAATCATGATTACATTCCACTACATCTCACCACAGTCAGTTACTTTTATGAATTTCAGTCATAATGCGTATTTATATGGCGCAACGAGCCTTCCATGTAGCTTTAACTGTCATATGTGAGCAATGTGTGAAATCATTGATCTCTATCTCTTTCGGAAAGCTACGTTTTCCGCAAATGACAAAATTTGCCGAAGGCCGAGTAATTAATGGTGAAATGAGTGGGCCGGGAATCAATTTGGACACATCCCTCGAGTAAATGCCAAACAGAAATTTCGCGTCTTCATTGGCCGATTGGGGAAAGGGACAAAGGTGATTTCGGAACTAATTTTCAGAGGGACGAACCGTGCTCTCTCGTGGCAACGTGTGACGGACATACAAGTATTGCTGGAAAGCCTAATTGGTCCTAAGGGCCTTCGGGCATGATGCGTCACCTCCACCCCCGATCAACTCATTCTACACTTGAACAGTATTGACCAACTTCAGCCCAACACTTTCGTCGTCCTTGGTTGATAAACTTTCCTCAAACACCGCCCAGAAACTTGTATTGGTGCCATTGAATGATAGCAGCAGTAGTCACTACACGACCTGAGACTATGAGTGCTATTAAGGGTATGTTGAAAGATAGGTAAAGGTTAAATTTTGAAGAGTAAGGCAAAGCATGGAGTCAAAGAAATCTGGTGTCATCCAACGGATGGAGTATTGATTTTAAAATGGCTTTCATGTTACACTCGTGAAAGCCATTGATTCTGACGAAAACTACTGCCATACTAGGGTTCAATCAAAGTTTTAGAGAGTTATTTTCTAATTAGCAAAATGCCAGAAAGTTCAAATTTAATCAAAGTTGGAGATGATAGCGCATATTTTGCAATGTAAGGTTTTCCACTGATATTTAGGGACGCATTTATTATATCCATTGGAATAAATTCATAAATTCTAGAATATACTTCTTTAAGATTAATCACCAGAATCTTCATTCTCTTAAAAAAAAACGCTTATTTTATTAGTAAGGCACTCACCAGCACCTTTTCGCAAGGAAATGAAACTTGGATAGTCCATGAGAAAGTTTTGAATTAATTACTCTAATTATGCAGCCGAATGAAGTTAAGTTAGAATTTTGAGGTCAAAAAAGGAAGTGGAAGAGTAGAAAATGCATGAGCAATGAAATAATTTTTAGAGAAGCTCGATTAGTGGAAATATGCATAGTTAATATGCTCCGTTAATGCAGTTATTTCTCAGTAATGCATGAGACCCGTCAGGTTAAACTTATATCAATAATTGTAGTTATAAAAAGAAAGAATTAGCCGAGATATTACCCGGAGGCTAAGATGGAGCATATTGTCAGGAGTTGAAATCCTAGAAGACGAGGATACACTGATGCACGAATGCTACAAGAGGAAAAGGTGCACGTAAAGAGAAGGTAGTCACGAAGAAATTTATTAAAAACACATCTATCGATTTTAGGGACTCACCTATAATTGGGCTTTCTTTTATGTTTCAACTGTAAAAAAAGTCAAAAAGGATATTTATGGTTTCAGTTTTTGGGAGTCGCATTCACCCGATACATTCTAGACACTTAATCTGTTCCTAATCTACAAACATGTCCAAAACTTCATCCACTCTTATTTTAAAAAAACACCTGTGGGTTGAAATGCACTTTCCTGCACCATTTGGAATTAAAAATGAGTTTCTTAGCCATAAATCCATACTGCAGGTGCTAGAGTAAGCATTTTATTTCAGAAGTCACTTTCAAAAATTTTATCACGATGAATGCGGTCACTTTGGTAGAATATGGAGCGTATAATTTTGAATTGCAGGTGCAATCTGTTGCATTATGACAAATCCCCCATCTTTTCCCAATGCCATTCAATAACTCATTCCAGATTACGAGGTTTATTTAATTTTCTTCTGATTCCCACACAGCTGTGTAAGCGCGGAACGGAATTTTTAATTTCTAGCCCACCATGCGCATATGCATTGTAATCAATGAATTCGCAGAAGTTTTGGGATATTATTAATTTGCGGATTCATGAAATTAAGGAGGTGACACATGCTGATGTAAATACTCTTCAGGGGTTTCGTGAAACCATCACATGTCGAGGTCGAATGAAGTCTAATATATTTTAGCTACAGCTGATAACTTCAGGCTTAACTATATGATACCTTTCCACAATGGAAAATAAAAGAATTAAACTTTGTTAGGTCCACTTTATATTTAAATAGGCACGACCCGGGTTTCATAACGTAGTTATATCTTCAGGTCATGCATGCATCTTCTTTATATAACAAGTGTTGTTTGTTGTACTTGTTATATAAAGAAGACATATGTATGATCAGTCACCTGAAGATGTAACTACATTCTGAAACCCGGGTCGTGCCTATTTAAATATAAAGTGAACCTAACAAAGTTTCAGTCTTTTATTTTCCATTTTAGCTACATGTACTCAATACCCTGCAAGCCACCTCTGGAGGTGACGTGAGGTGAATAATCAACAAACGTACATTGCATAAGTTAAACGATCAGTTGAATATTTCAAATCAGGGAACGTGTTACCTACCCATTACACTATGGTAGTAAACGAGTAGTACTAATGATAAAATATAGATATTATGGCGTTAGTCATGTGTAGGAATCGATTAGATTTAGGTAGAGTTAAAGAGTTCTTCCAGATGCATGCCACACACCACCTAAATTGCATCGACCTATTTGTGTATTACGTCGCCTATTATGATCTCTTATTATTCGTTGGGTGATGGGCCTTTTTAAATATATCCGTTTTAACAGTCAGAAGGGTGGAAATGTAGGTACGGTGGTGAGAATTCCGGAGTCAGCGAGGGCCGCTGTTAAACGTCCCATCCCATGGACAGAATGTTGGACTTTAAGTGCTCCTGTACTCTTACTGTAAAAACATTTAGCAGGAAATAAATGTTTATCCCGTGTTCGAACACGGACTCTTAGTATAGGAATATAGTGTTCTAGTCACCATAGAAACCGATCCCACCCTAAAGACATGGGTTTGAATCTTACATATTTGCAGCCTATGAACTGGGATTTATCTCTACGGTGGTGTGATTTAACTTTTCATTTGTAAATTGGTAAGCAAAAGTGAAAGAAAGGCATATATCGGGAAAATTAGAATGCATCACATCTGATATTATTCATGCCACAGCTGATGAGCAGCTGAGAACCTTACAAAGCACCTCCAGGGAGTGTGATTGGAGACTACCTCCAAAAATGCAGCACGATATGTTACCATGTAGTAAAAAAAGTTGGTGCTAGATATGTAACGGTACGGGAATAGAAACTACGAAGGAGTTTATTATTCATTGAAGCGTTTCTCGAACGGTGTGTATTACAGCCAATAACCTTAACTGCTAAGCATGCGAGAGTAAGTATTTCATGGAAGGCTGGAGTGATCATGTATGAAAAGTTATTTCACCTTGAAGATTTTTAAAGGATGCTCCCGAAAATAAGGACGAAAATGCCATTAAAAAAGTAAATTAATTAAAATAGCAATTTTTTTCCGAAAGTATCCATTAATTTTCATTAGCAACCTGACATATTATCCAAAACGACCTGAATCACTATCTGTTTTATTGAAAGACAATAAAACTCACAGATGATTGCGAAAAAATATAATAATGATTCATTTCGATGAAAAATTATTAAAATTATTGATTTAGATTTAATTAATTACTAGTTATTTTCCAATTTTTTAAAAGCTAATTATATTCATAATAATATTGATTATCAATTATTACGGTAAACTGGTGGTTAGGTTTACCATTACCATCAAGAAATATTGCAGCGATACGTTATGAAACCCATTAATCTTCTGGATAAATAAGCCTGTCACACTAATGGCTAAGCAATGATATATTAGGCCATTAATTACTGCATGGGTCAAAATGTCATTTCCAATTATTTGATAAAATCTGAATTCATTGGTTATTAATCTGATTGTTCCGTCATATCGTTAATACTCTGATTTTCTGTTCGAACAACGATTGGGATAGATTTTTGTTGTTTCAATGATAATTTACATAATATCTTTTTTAAATTCTAGATTTTAATTGCATTTCAAAACCTTTACTTTCCCGATCAACCAAAAATACTTTCTTCAGTTTTTATGTGGTTTTCCGTAAATCTCATTAGACTAACTGAGACAATAATACTGATTACGAGGTGACAACATTTTTTAAAAGCACATTACTGCAAATTATTGACATAAATCTTGAGGACTCTCTTGAGGGTATTGATACAAAGTCTTTCTGGTGTGATAATGAAAAAAAATATACACTCGAAAAATATTGAAACAAGATCAAGTAATTGTGTATTCATTCCTAGAATCATAAAAAATTCTCCTAATTAATATTTATTCTCTGAGAAGTCTATAAAATGTCTACCTTGTTTAAAAAAATTAAGTTTTCCCTTGGAGTAATACGCATACTCTTAATATTATCGTAAGCACATTAATGGGGGCGTTTACTCGGAACCGAAATCGCAATTTTGTACACGAAATTGTTAGATGGAAACGAAAAAAGAAATTTAGTGAAAAAATTAATCTTCTAACCACAACCATTCAATCATAAATCAAAAATTAAAATAAGCAAAAGGTGACGCCCACCGAAAAAGCTGCTCTGATAACATTGACGTCATTTTCCTCCCGTCCTTGACTGCTCGTATGGGAAGGGGAGGGAGTGGAGGGGGATTCTCGGAAGGTCTGCTCGCACATGTGTTGTCGTAACTCCTCCGATTGGAGGAGTCAGCTGTGTACCCCCCTTTGCGATAAGGCGAAGTAGCTTCGCGGGCTCAGTTGTGATTGGACGAAGTTGATATACGTCAGAGGTTGCACCACACTCACTTTTCCGAGAGGGTTTAAAACATCAGTTTTTCGCCGCTTATAACTCGAGAACTAATTGACGGATAAAAAAACGGAAAAATACGGGTCTTTTTATTTTACAAACTCTACCATATACGGCTATAAAAAAATATGGTAAACGACCCCATTGCAAGTTCTTCTTAAGCGATTGTATCTCATCGGCTCAAGATATCTCTTAAGTGAATTTCTTAGACGCTATTTTAGGTCTGACCAACTTTGAGGTGACGCTGCATTTTTTCGTTGCATTTGTTTTTAGATACTGCTGCCAGGAACCCCAGGGAAAGAAGAATCTTCATGCCAGCGCAAAAACTTTTTTCGAGCAAGGCGTCCATTGCTGCGAGGCAAAATTACGCAAGTATAAGAGAATGGTCATGCATGGACTATTTCATTCTGGGAGGGATCTTGCCACATGATGGGCAAACAAATGTTTTTGACGCGAATTAATGATATTTAGGCTAGAGTGCATCACAACCTCAGTTTAAAAAACTGCGAATGTCTGTCTCTTTTTATCGTTGCATATTATATAAACCTGAATTTGGTAGCCTTAATCAACATCGCTATATGGTTTTCAAAGGTTTTCCAGAGGTAAATTTCACTACTGCCAATGTTTTATAACTGTAATACAAATAAAAGTGCTTACCTTTTTCCCGGTTTTGCAATTCCATAAATCCTGGATGAAAAGTTATTCTTTCCCGGTATCGGTAGACTTTCTCCGTAAGAAATGAAAGGAAATTTTTTGGAATATAAATATAGATAAGATTGATTATGTATAATCTATAATACCACTTGAATTTAAGTAAATCATTAATTTAAAATGACAAACAGCTATGCATAAAAGTAGAACTAGGCTTTGTGCGTTGAATACTTAGAGTTATGTTATCATGTGTTGAACCTGTTATTCAATTTTTGTACAGTTTTTGAGGTTAATCGCATATCGTTTTAACTTGATGCTCTGCTTGAATTTTCACTTGGTTTTTTAAACTTTATTCAAACGAAATGATTATAGTGTTATAATTATGATAATATTATTTTAATTACAAATAAAAAGGATTACATGAAATTGAAGCGAAAGAGCGAAGTAAAGCAGATTTTATCCATTCCTAATTCTCTAGCAATTTTTATCAGAATTCTTGTTCCGGGATAAGAGCTAAATTGTCCTGTTTGAAAGTAAAATTTCAGATTTTATTTCAATGATCTTTCCTTGGCCGAAAGCGATAAAAATGCTCGCACGTTAAGAGAATACCAGAATTTGTTGTTGAATTGCTATTTAGATGACAAGTCAATAACATAATGAAAGGTTGCATCTAAACACCTTTGACAACATTTATAAAGTATTTTAGTAATAATGGTTTGATTTTATCTCAGTACATAGTTATATAATACATTATGTGATGCACATAATGGGGACAATAAGTGATCATTGGAAATAGATTTCCAAATCAAATTACTCTTAACTATTTAAATAAGAAAACCCATTTAGGATTGTGTTGCATTGGTGGCTTGAGCAGATGATTTAAATCCTGAAGAGGAGTGCTTACGTCATAAGCCAAACGTTTTAAATTGACACATAACGCAACTAGCTACAATAACTGCGCTCTCCCTTTCTTTCGTTAGTTATTTTGGCGTAAAAAAGTGTAGTAAGGATATAAGACATAAGTTCAGTAAATCTCCTTCCCACTTGTCTCAGCTCGAGACGTGATATTTGGACGATCCCAAAGCATCCGAGAGACGAACTACACACTTTCCATCTTCACTCCAAAAATGAGGAATTTGCCACAAGAACAACAAAGTCTTGCCACATCTTGGCACGTGGATGCTAAAACACAATTCTATTTTCATGACATTAAATTTAACTCTTCCTTAATTATAAACTCCCCATTTATGTTTTGAAACCTCCCACTCCATATTTATAATAGATATAAGTTACCAACTCTTATGCAGTTACCACCTGATGATGACACAGTTTCGTCGAAACCTGTGTGATATACATTAAATAGACATTAACTATCAAGAAAGTTTTGCTGAACATGAAGAATCGATTACATAAAGTTACGTCACAAATAATCTATTAAAACAACCCTCCATAAAGCCAACTTATTAGTTCTAACAGATAATTTCGTAGAAATACAATGTTAGATCAGATAAAAACAAATTATATCTACTTATAATTAGAAAACCCACACTCAGATTTTATCAATAAATAATCGTTGATATATTTACATCCTTAATTAACAATGGTTTCATGATTGAGAAATCTCCCCGTTCCGAAAGGCTGCTTGCAGGGTGCGATGCGTGCATATAAAAATTACATTTACATGTGAGAGAACGCCTCATACTTTGAACTTTGAGCTGCAGACTTTATTTATTCATGTATGATTTTTACCCAAAAGGGGAGATGAATATGACGTTGATATATTCCATCAAGAAGTGCAGAAGTAGGTCATACGCTCCAGAGGAGGCATACAGTGTGCGATAAAGACGCAGGACTGAGATGCAGAGGCGTGTGAATCCAATTCTCCAGCCGCCGCCTTAATCCAATACCCGATAAAGACAATCTGCCCCCATAAATATCGGCCTGCCTGAGCATATTTACCCTTTTCTAAGATGTCGATAGTTGCTAAGCTATGAATCATGGAGTTTAACGACGGTTCATTGTAAATGTATCACAACTTTTAAAATGTTTGCTGTTATTACTTTACGCTTACGTGCAGCCATTTTTACGTTAGGAATAAAGCTTAGAATAATGGCGTTTGTTTCATCATAGTCGTAAAAATTTATTCCTTGAATTGTTTTCGAGAAGGAATCAGCCAAACATTAGTTTGTTCTATTTAAAAGTGTTATAGACCACTCTTAATGCATGTTAATACTGAAGGACTTCAGGTTTTCCCGTCGAACACTTCACATTACACATTCTCGGCTTTACCCGCCGAATGATGGCGTTGAACAGCACCGACGTTTCGGCAACTAAGTTTGCCATCGTCTGCAGGGTGAATGGCAGAAATAGCCGTCAAGACTTCAGTACTGTTCACTTCTGTCACCCATTACGAAACCCGAGTCAGCTTCATACCACGTGCATGTAATAAAAGAACAGTAAACCAGTGCAAAAATTTCGCATATTCAACCTCTCCCTACCAAAAAAAAAAGATTTATCTTCTGATGGGTTCTTGACATGAAAGAGTCTATAAATACAAAAAAGCAAAGACAGCATATTAATATTCACCTAATCTATTATTAGTTATTTATTTGCACCATTGATATCCACAGAAATGTCTCCTACCGACAATGTATCATTACTTCCTCGTTGTTTATTTACAACGTCTCCTAGAAGGGAATTCTTTTTCCATTCCTCTTTTGCTTTAAGTTTTTTAGTTTTAATTAAATTACAAACGGAAAATGTGTTTCAACGCAAATCTACTATACAATGTCAAAATTCGGTAAAACATCCTATCCACTGTTACTTTATTCATCGCTAGAGGGTTGGAATTGATCGAGAAAAAGGGATTTTGGCAATAGTCTCTAAAAAAGAGGAAAACAATTTTTGATTACAGAAGATCTGCAACTATTTAAGGCTTAAAGAAAGGAAGGAATTAAGAGGAGTAACTCTTAAATGGCTATTTTAGCTGTAGAATTTTGTGTAATGGAGTGATAGTTTAGAAATGAACAAACGATTTTGAGAAGACGATGGAAGGTAGGAATAATCCTGAGAATAAGTTTATGATAGTAAGATGACAGGCACTTGGAAGTAAAACGTAAATCTAGTATGCACATAGAAAAAAAGAATACTTTTATTCGTAAGAATTATTTTAACCTTATTTATGACTTTTACGTAGGCTTCAATACTTATTCAGACAAAATCACCCACTTGCATCCCTTAAGGAGTCAGTACTGATTATCATTATGGTTTTCATTTCTGCAATTGTAAAAGCTGCACTTTCATTTAGAAAGTTCTAATAATCGCATGAGTAAAATAATTTTATCGGCGGTACAGGAGAAGTTTCATCTCTCAAAAACTAATCAATGATTGTAAGGGCAAATTTTATGGCAAATTTTGGCCAAGTATTGATGACGCAATTATCACGTAGATTACAAAACATGAAAAGAATACCATACAACAAAGGGAGCAAGGCGGTTGACCGCCGGGCAACCGCGGAGGTGTCGGAGGAGGAAGAAGGTTGCTGGTTTAAATTGGGAGGGAAACAGAGTAGGTGGCCAAGTAATTAAGCGTGGAGGTTTACTTAAGGCCACTATACATATAGGGAAGAATGATGGGGAGGAGAGGGTGAGCGAGGAAAACAGTAGGCTCTTTGAGCTGGAAAAATGAAAGGAGGTCATGCACTGAACCGAAAATTAAAATTGCGTACGAAAATAAACATTGGTTAGTGGTAAAAAAAAACAATTAGTGGTGCTTCATTTTTTACCTGTTAGAATATTGCTAACGTAACCAGATCGTCTATAAAGCTTGGACTTTTTGCTAACAAGATAGAATGTCTATAAATATTTATGGAAGAAAATGTTTCATAACCACCAATAAAGATATATTTATGACTGGCGTTTTTCATATTCACCTGAAAACTGGCCAGAAAAGTTATATTCCGCATTCCTCCTGACTGGGGCATACACTAGGATTATATAGCAACAAACCCTTAGCCATTACCCGAGGATCATACCTATCCTATCATACCTATACCAGGCTTATAAAAATCTCCATATTATTCAAATGTTTTAGTTGTACATACCATGCACATAAAATTTGGGAAATCGGCTGCCGAACCAACAGATTAAAGATTCCTTCCTTTCCTTGAATTATTAAGGAATATTAGGGATATAAATAGCCATGATTATATTGAAAATATAAAAAAAAATTCTAATTAGTTAGCCTATCCTCATACGACTGAATAAAGACTATTTTAGCTAACCCAACTAACAGCAAGTTTATACATGCAAGATCTTCTCTTTAATTATTTTTTGAATTGTTGCTGTTTGACTAAAATGTAGCTACAAATCATCTTTAAGCATGTAGTATAAGATAATGAATCTATTGTGAAGATTCTCCTCCCTCCACCAGCCCTTGTTGTAGCTTGCGGGGTATTATGTAGATGTCCTAAAAATTTCCCATGTTTCGTCCTGAAGTTTTGGCTGCTAATGTAATGTTGGCATAAGAAAATCAAGATCATTATTTTAACTTTATTTATCGACCTCCGAACCCTTTAATTACACCGAAGGGGCTGGACGACATTGAATTACTTAAGAGTGTGAAGTTTCAGAGAATTTATTCCGAAGAGCAGAAAGGATTGCTCAATACATCCCACACATTTTAAAAATTATTTTTTAAAGGAAAACATTTTTAAAGCCTCATTTTTAAACTCGTGAGTTTTAATTTAAGTTTCGTTGACATTTATTTGTACACGTATGGCTTGGTTGTTGGTAAATTTGAAATGACGACTGTCCATTTCTCGCCTGAATACGACGCAGCGTGTTATAAAGCATTGTACCTAATCTACTGAAGTTACAAAATTCATGCAATTCATATGATAAAAATAAGTCACAAAAGACATTCAGATGAGGTAAAGAAATGAAACCATGATGAAAAAGTTAATATGTTATATAGGACCCCAGCTATTTTGCATGGTCTCCACAAAAGACATAAGAAGAGGGTTATTTTTCTCCCACACGTGAATAGGTTTGGCAAGGAAAAGAAAGCACATTTTTACCCAGAAACAGCTTTAAAAATACGGAGAAGGAATTGTTATCATGCTAGAATGCGATGGGAAAAAGAAAGCATCTTCAGCAGTTTCTCACTTCACATAATGACCTCCAGATCCCTCCCCATGATTTCACCCTTATTTTTCTAGCAACCATCTCTTCGCTCTGACCCCACCCCCAGCCAAAACCATATTTTTCTCTCTGTCACAAGATGCACGGCATCCTCGCCATTCACCATCGAAGAGCCTCTACTAAGCCCTTTGTCGCTAACCGTTCCAACACTCTGTTAAAATTTTATTCTCGTCAAAGCAGAATTCTTTTCTCCCTTTGAGCATTCGTGTGTCAAAGCCGGCCTCCTAACGGTTCCGACAGCCGTGTGCGGCCCATGTTTTTGCGAAGTGTACGTGTGGACATTTGAATTCGCTTCGCCTCCGCGCTAGAATTAAAGGAGAGGAACCCGAGAGTAAAACAGAGGGGCATTCCGAAGTGCGGGGCGACAGTCGATATCTATTTTTTCACCGCTCCCACTCTTACAACGACCATTACCCTCAGCATCGGCGGCGCCTTCTCCTCACAATTGGGTTCGTTTTATTTGCAAAGACTTTCCCGCGAGGAGCCCTAGATAGAGAGAGTGGCCTTAGAGAGAGGGGAGGCGTATTTTCCTCGTGCTGTTGCCCGCCACTTTCGGTAAGCGCCCTTTTGCCGGGGGAACGTTAAGTAGTGAGGCGGGAAGGTTGGCCATTGGGGCGAAAACTCCGCTGCGCTGGATAATTTCGGATGCATTCACACGCGAAGATGGAGTACCCTACCTCCACTCTCTTTCTCTATCTCTCGTGGATAAAGCAGACTTTTAAAGTACTTTTAAGGATATTTTTCCAGCTAGAGGGGAAAAAATGGTTTTGTCTGTTTACGCTTTCAGACTAGAAAAATAGCACAACAAATGGGAAACAAGAGAATAATTTAATTACGGTCTCTAAAATTTCCTAACCTGGGATGCGGGTATGTTTGTACGCAGAGACGGGTAGTTAATTATGTGTCCTCATATACGGGCAGGTGACATCAACATCAGCATAGATATAGGGCTCATGAATCTAATAACTATGCTGGTTAATTCAGGAAAAATAGTATTTGGCAATTAATAGAAACTGGGTGATAAAGTGTTTATAACATGCATCTATACGATGATAAATTTACAATGAACGTCAAAAGATGACATCGGAAAACCAACGTTGGCAAAGAGCGTACAAGGTATCGTAGTAGAAGAACAATTAGAGAATGTATACTTATGCAGCAGAAATGTTTTAAACAGTGAATAACAAATAATTGATCTTATGCAAGTAATTTATAAAAAAAGCCACACAATATTTTTAGTACACATATTTAGGACGGCAATATCATCTATTTAATATGACTACTAATTAAATAGTAATCACAATAACACTGTCCGTCTTTGTGAAGTATAGGAGCCATTCATTGAACTCATCATTAAGTATTAATCTTACGTAAACAAAAAGGGAAAAAGAAAAATATAAAAATCGATACATTAGCTTATATTATTCATTATATTGGAAAATAAATATTTCTTATTGCAGCAGAACCACTATTTGGTGCATGCAATACTTTATCTGTTGACAATATGCACCAAGAGTCTTGGTGCAGCAAATTTGTAGTCTTCAGTCATACTCAGCCAAAACATTGGTTCCGTTTATTATATTCGATAAGTCCAAACAAAACATTCTACCTTAAGACGCAAATAATGATGACCGCCCACTTTTACACCTTGTAAGACCTTGAAAAAATGTTATACGGGATATACGGGAATTTAAATTTCAAACAAATGACGTTTTAAAACCACAAAAATTGACATTTTATAGCTAAGGATGGATTTAAAATCAGAGGAACCTCTTCATTACGGTGACCTTATTATTTAAATATATTAAATGCTAAATTTGAAATCAGACTGAGGCGAAACTATCTCCTTGATAGTAAAAATATCGAAAAATCCCACCAAAATTTTCGACAGACGTACTCAATTACCGTGTTTAATTCGTGAAACAGTTGGAATCAGAAACACTTATTCCTGCTCCCACAATTCCCAACTTATTCAAATGTTTTAGGAATAGTATCTCGCCCTTCATTAGTGTTCTTTCATTGTTCCGTATATTAGACATTTAATAACTTTTTTCCAACATAATTTTCTGAAAACTATCCCTGAAAGTCTTTTAGTATAAATGCACTCAGATATTACCGGAAATTCCATGGCCTCAGTCGGGGGTTGGACTTCACGAGGTAAATTATGAAGTAGGTATTATTGCGAGGAAGGAATTGAAAAGTAAAAATGGAAAAATAAAAAAATATACTACTTTGTACTTGCAAAGCCTCACCTGGATTGAGGCTTAACAAGTGTAATAATGTGTAATAACAATCTTTATTCATTTGATCACAGAGTTTGAGATTTAATTAATAAAGGTGTCATTCGGGAATTGAATAAATTACAAAGGAAAGCAGATTTTTGTAAGAAATTCCTATGGACGCATAGAAAGTGTCAACGGAAACTGGAACGGTTTGTTCGGGAACTGGGGAATATGCAGTTGTCAACCAGAAAAGTTACTTGAAAATTCTAATCACACAAATTCGATTCTGTTAAGTCAGACATATTTCTCCCCACATACAACAACATCAGCGCAGGCAGAAGTGACCAATTAATAGAAATAAACAACCGGATCGAGGGATAAAAGAATTAATTTTTCCCACTAACAATACACAAATACAACGTAAAAAAATAAAACTTCGCATTGTAAATCATTCTTCATGATTAAATACATAGTTTATTTCAGCTGCACTCAACTTCATGTGTGGTGACCAACCACACCTGCAGTGTGCCCTTGCCGTAGCTTGTAGGGTAAAATGTGCAGGTATCAATATTTCCAATTAATATGAGTACATACATTACCACATTTAAAATATATTAATGCTTAAGAGCTAATACCTTATTATTAACAAAGGCAAACACGTATTTGTAATGTCATCCTTACTAATAATTCCGGTCTATACATTTCGGTGAATGTATTGATAAGTACTGATTGTTCCCAATGTGATCATAAACATGTCTTTTCTCTCACTTTACTTAGGACTTATTCGCAAGTCACTTGGTCGATGTAATTTATCTTCATCATTCATTAGTAAAACCCCATTTTGAAGAATACAGATATCTCATTCCCCTAATTTGATTTTCCAAATTATCTTATTCCTCTCCTATTCACATAACTGAACTAAAAGTTTATTATTAGTTTCAGGTAATCATTTCTCGTTTCCCAGGATATCCATTACCCTCTTCCCTTATTCTTTCTCTAATCCAGAATAAAGTTATAAATCTCAATTACAGACCTTAATACCTAGCCATTGTGATTAATAAGTATTACTCGATCCTAACCCAATACCTCCAATGTAACTCCTACATATTCTTTGCACGACACCACCTGCCAATTATTCATAATGATCACGACACTAAAATCTCAATATCATCATCATTAATGAACCAGAATCTTTTGGTATACAATCCGGTTCTGCCTAAGGTTACCCAACCTCTCATATTTATAATCCTCTCATCATATCTCCCTCCGGCCTACATACTATCAATACCTTTTTTTCTCTTTCCCCTTCTCACTTACTCAGTCTTCTCTCCCTTATTATCCTTCTATCATTCCTTTCAACATCGAATCATCCAACAATACGCCCTCCTCCCACGCTTCTTGCCTCCTTTGAATTCCACCCACAAATTTCCTTTCCTTCAACCCCATGCTTGATGGTTCCTGATAAATCTCCTAATCTTTCATATAACGGCATCAATTCTACCCTATAACACATCTCAAAGGCTTCTACCCTATCATGATTTCCCTCTCAAATAACTGTGCCACTCATTTGTGATCGTGGGAGAGATAGCTAAGGTTCGAGAAATAGACGCTGTGAAACTACCTTCTGTCTTGCTACAGGTCTTGAACCTTCCGAAAATATGCTAACAAAGTAATTTTCACTATTTGCGCCAATTTAGTTTAAGATCTCATAGTGACGAAAAAGTCATTTTACTGCGTCAAATGGCTAATATTTAAAGCAGAGAATGAGAATATAACGGAATATTTAAATAGATATATTAATTTCTATGGTATCTACTTTCAAATAATTCAGCCATGGTAATTACACAACATTTCAACAGGTCACGTCTACCGTATCAACCTTGGGAAAGAATACGATTTTCTTTTTTTTCTCTACCATTAGAAGAGTAAGAGAGGTAAATTTCAGAGATTGAGTCTTATTTCATTGTTTTACTGTTAAAACGCTAATCTCCATTTGACGAAGCCTAAGTGGTTTCATTTAATTCACAACCGAAATAGGATCTGAAGAAAAAGTAAAGAATCCAACAAATAAATGTATATTTCCACTTTAATTTATTCATTACAACTAGTATAAATGCATAGGCATCATTGAAGATGACGCCTATGCGTTGAAACTAGTTGTACCAAATAAACTTAAGTGGAAATATACATAGTTGTTGGATTCATTATTTGACCCATTCATTCATTTGATTCATTATTGATATTTATTTATGTAGGTAATTATAATATTTCTTCTATTAAGGATGTGCGGTATTCCAAACCAAATGAATTTAGAGTCCAACACCATATGCATATAGCAATGGTCATTGGTTCAAGTAAGCCAACAAGGTCTTTATCATCGTCAACTTTACAACTAATAAAACATATCTTATTAATATTACACCATATACCATCTAGCAGGGCAAATGAAATGTTTCTACTCGCAATACAAGGTCTTGAGTGATACTTTGTGGAGTATAAACATCTATTCAAAATAAACCAGTTCAGAAGGATTTTTTCTGCCGGGTAACAATACTTCGAAGCATTCAAAAGTGCTAGAGCCTTTTTGAATCCCAAAGCGAGCACTCTATTCAAATGCACTTGGAGTCAGGCGAGAATAAGTAAAGACTATTGACCTTTAAAAGGTACGTAGGTACTCAAGGAACGTGCTTTCAACTTTGGATAAATATTCACCAGACTACGCTGAGCAAAGGGTAAACAGGTGTACACAGGAAGCGTGCATCAGGACAGATTAAACCATCATTCCTTGAAGATGACATGTTTTCACATGATGCCACTCAAAATAATATCTAGTCAAGGCTAAGTTTTACATGCCTCCAAAGTATATGTTCCGGTGCATAAGGTTCTTTTCATGCATTGCTATAATGTTTAGCTCAAAATTGAATTTAGTCTACTATTTATGCGGAAAAACGTGGGTTTTCAGAACTAATGCACTTCCGCTAAAGTTTTATATGTATTTGATGAAATAACACAATTAGAATGAAAGGCATGAGGTTACAAGTAGGATTTGTGAAATGTCGATGAAGAGGAGGATGTCTGGCAGGAGTATATTGAAATAAATAATCATTCGTCGGAAAACATTGATTTTCTGAGGAAAACTGGAGTAGGAAGGGCTACTTGATGATAAAACATCGCCAAAGATAGTGGAGCAAGAATGAACGGACTGAAAATGATGGAGCTACATGGAGATTGAAAAAGGGCCCGAGATAATAGAATAGCTTCCACGTTGTAGGTTTTTTATCACAAGAGAGCATAAAAAGGAAAAACAACTCTTGAATGTTTTTGATGGCCTCCAATTACTGCTCACATAACCATTAAATGGAGTTAGGGCAACGGATTCATCCTCCAAGCGTTTACCATCAGAGTAGGAATGAAGCCTCTTTAATTATTTTTGCCCAATAAAAGTGCGTTCATGTTACTGTATTCCATCCTGCGATGTTATCGTATAAATCTTACGCTTCCGTCACAGCTTGCAATAGCTAACGAAAAGCTGCCTACTTTCTGAAAGTTCCAGTATTCCTACAATTTAGTCTCTATTCCACCACGAAGTTCTCGGTCAATTAATCCATTGATACATTATACTCTTCAATTTCTAATCTGTTGTGATTTTTACAAAGTGACTATAAAGACCGAACTCACCTCTTTCAATTATTATTCATCACTCCAATGCCCGATACACATTTAGTCGAGATATATTTCCTAATTGATTGATTTTTCACTGTTTCAATCTTACGTATTTCACTTCCAGATCCCAAATCGGCGCTCGCCCTGCACCGTTACCGAACAAACTGAATGACAAATGGGTGTGGTCTTAAATGTTGAACGTGTAAAGTTTTGATGCTAAATTCTGTTCTCGTATGCTAGCGAGTGAATGCCCTTACTGAGAGTTATTATTCCATTATCTTTAATGATTCATATTGTTTTAAACAGTGCATTTTATGCCCCATTAATGTTGTTTTCTTTGAAATTGTCTCATGGCGTTTTAAACGTTCTCTAACAGAAGTGGGGATCGCGTTGGTGCGGTGGACTGAGTACTTGCCCCCCATCTGACGGCCCGGGTTCGATTCCCGGCAGTGGCGGATTTTTCAGTGGAAAACAGATCCTCACTTGGGTGCCTAGTGGGGGATATTTCAAGTTCAGTACTCCGTCCGTCGGATGGGGCGTTAAGCCGTGGTCCCATTGGCGCCTTTCGTTAAGAGTACGCTAATGCCGACGCTCTTTTTCTCTCCACCCTCCATCCGTTTCCTGAATATCCTACCACTACCTAATTGCCCACCTATCCTAAATGGCGAAAATGACCTAAGCTGTTGGACGCCTTCCCTGAATAACCAACCAACCAATCTAATAGAAGCAAGCCTAGAGTAGCGCGGCCAAACGAGGATCCGATAGTGATCGCAGCTGGTCCCAAAGTTTGAAGCATGCTGTATTGTCCCGTGAGAATTGTTGAATATATTGTGAAGTAAACATTGACTAAATGTCTTTGTTATTATTTTGATGTCCATTGACCAAAACCACCTTCAGTTCACTTGTGACGACGAAGAACTGATTTCGCGCCTCAAAGTCACCTTTAGCATGCTAAAATTCGTGCTTTTCACGGCATATCTACCCTTAGCTTCCACATAGGCTTTGATAACTGACCCTCTTTAGTTTGATTTTACCGCTGTCTCATGATAAGTTTAACTAATAATTGCGATCATTATTTATGCATTACCTCTTCCATTACATCGCCTTCTTTCCTTATATTAAACAAAATTCGACACTAATTCTGATTTACAATTTTACCGCTCCAATACGTAGGTTCTGCTAATTTAAAGTTGATGTTGAGCATTATTAAATACGCGAAATCAAAGTACCTACGTTATTTTCTTAATTATGTCAGGAATTATTGTCAATACATGTATTGACTAACCAATATCCACCAGAATAGCAACATCCTTCTTTCACGCTACTTTAGCAACAAATAAGCTGATGGAGTTCTCAGTGCTATAATATGATTAACAAGCAGTTACTTCAAACTTATCCGCCGTAATTTCCGTAGCCCCCGCGGATTTCATGCACGTATTCTTTTAAAACCATTGGATCCACCCAACTGTCTCTGGCATCCCATCGGCGATGTTTGTGGAGAAGACGAAAACGATAAATATTTTGGACCTTGTGAGGAAGGGAACCAAGAGGAAAGAAATAGACACGATTCAGGTTAGAGTGAGTGTGGGGTTCATCACTTGTGTTTTCAAGCCTGTATCCGCGCTAATTGACACTTCAGACTGGGAGGAAAGTGGCAAGGATGGAATTGGAAGGGAAAAGAGGAAGGGCATAGAGAAGCGTGGTTGAGAAGCCGCGCCTTTTCGTGAAGAAGAGGCGCCAAGGGAAACAAGGCTTAACTTCCTATTCGACGGACGGAGTACTGTACTTGTTCTGCACAAAATACTTAAGTACGGACCGAATTACTGATGAAAAATATCTTCCACTTCATTGGATTTGAACCCGGACCCTTCAAGTGAGACACCAGTACTCTAGCCACTACACCAAGAATTGAAAGAGTTGTTGAATCATTCAAAGCAACTCTGTCATCTATGAGCATTGATGCCATGAATATACCGGCCGCTTTGTACAAGAAACGGAGAGTTCAGGCATTTTACATTCCTGTGAGATACCAAGGATCATGCTTTTTCCCATCAATGGCAATACGGAGAAAATGGGTGAGCACAAACTTTATGCGAATAAAATAAAACTCCCCAAAAAGGGAGAAAAGAACGCTTTGAAAACACACTGTAATCCATCAAATCAGTAAAACTCTACATGCCGAAGTGGCAGTCGTATTTCTTCCTATGCTAAACGACCGGCTGAAATCACCATTGCCGGATACTAGCCATCAATATTGATGACTTTAAAATGGAGCGCAACTCTGGCATGTAATGGACTCACCCTTTTACAACAGGGTTGAAAATTTTTTAATTTTATTTTTGTCAAGATGAAATGTGTGCGGTCTTAAAACTCTTAACAGAGACAAAGTAACAGAAGATTAAAAACAAGCTCGTATTGTCGTTTAAATTCCAGAGAATATATCCTCGGTAAAAGAATGCCACAGAGTAAACGCTTGGGGAGGTACATCAAATATTGGACAGCACTAAAAATTCATTCCGAGTGTCGCTTACGACTTGAGTTGGGATCGTAAAAGGTTATCAGAATTTAACAACAGATGGAAGAGGAATAACTCACTGTTTCTCCTTGTATTAGTCCCAAGAGTTTGTTCTCTGGGTATATGCAAAATGTAATGCGGTTGTTACGCTGGGACATTTCAACATCAATGAACATAGGGCGATAAAATGTATCCGGAGGCTGAGATAAAAAAATGGAGGGATACAAATGATAAAAAAATATGTTTACATCAAACGCCAAAAATGAGATAATGAGATACAATAATTACTAAGTCTTGCAACATAATTTTTAAACAAGCGTGGTTAACTGTGACAATTCCATTTTCTCTGTTTTTTCCTCTAATGACATTAATGATTGAACAAAGCAAAAGAAACTGCCTCGAGTGCCACTTTGTGTAAATGCTTCATACGAAGGATATTTGTTAGCGTAATAAGACTGTATTTTAACTAATAATTTCAATTTTCAGAACTATTGTATCTTCTCAAAGTACATCATCGAGATCGCCGAACCTCAGTAAACATATTGAGTTGAATACAATTATGCAGTTGGATTTTACATTTGGGCTCCATTTAAATTAGCCGGCAATAAGGACGGTGGTTCTTGGAAAAGGGTCTTTTATCATAGTTGCATTACCAAGAAAGATGAATTCGGATTTGACATAATTAGATGTAGATGTAATAGTGGAAAACGTGACCCATTTAGTACCATAATAACATAGTATTAAATAAGATAAATATTTTTTGCAATAAATAAATTTCTATAATACCTTGCACTCATTCTTCAATGTGATTTGTTCCGCTCTTGAAACACTATTCCTAAAAATAATTTCCTTCTTCAGAAAGGCGAATCCCCCACCCCATGCATGACCTCAAATTCACCTACCCTTTGTCTCCACCCCTCATACTGGCGTGTCTTTTTCCCTCTTTAACGCCAATCAGTGCTGCGTTGCCGCCTCTAATTACTTCCTCCCCCCTCCTGCTCCCCCTCTCCTAATTATCTACGGCAGCTTCCTCTCATTCCATAGTTTCCTTGGTTTACTTTACGTAAATCGTGTTTCTTTTGTCTTTATGCAGATTCTTGTAAACCTCCAATCTATACTCATGCTCTATTCTCTCGTGTTTTCATTCGAATTTTTTCTCAGTAGCTTTCAACTTACTCTGTACGTTACCCATGTAATGCTTCCTTCATTTTTCAGTTTACCCGTGCGAGAGTTCATCATATGATTTCATTAATATTTCAGCCAACAACGATTTATAATCCTCACTGAATTCTTACTCTCCGATCCTCATTATTTTTTACACAAAAATTGGCTTCTATACACTTTACTTATATATTGTACCCTATCTTCTTTGATATCTACTGCAATAACTCGTTTATATTTCCGCAAACCTTTTCTCCAAAGATCTCTAATCTTCATTTTTATTATGGTTCTCTCTGCTGCCTTCTTTTACGATCAAATTTAAGCTCCTATGTTCCATTTTATTATCTTACCCCTTCTTATCCTTTTAGCTTCGGTATCCTATTTAATTACCCTTCAGATATGGCCCAAGTCCAGTATAGAACCGATAAAACAGGATTTTGATGCTGAATCATTATCCTTGCCCAGTAATTATATCAACAGATCGGCAACTACGCGCATCTGCAGGAAGTTTTATTGGCTAGCACTCCTGTCATTTCGAATTGTTGCAACATAGCTTACACATTGAATCTTATTTTTTCTTAAAGAGGGCATTTTCGAGCAATGAATGAGACACTGCCATTTCAATGAAACCGTAGAGTTTTTAATTTATTGAATCGATTCATATAATTACTGACACCACATAAATTATACCATAAAGTAATAGAAAAGCTAAATAAAGCCTTATCACAATTCCCGTAATGAGATACCTTAGAAAAATAAGTGAATGCCATAGTATAGAAGATGAGAGTGAGTAGAAAATACCTAAAAAATAAGCCACTTGGAAAACTTAATTTTACTCAGAAAGTGGAAACAATTCCTGTGACCAACCATCATTCATTGCTCATAAATGCTCACTCTGGGCGCTCCAGTTTCAAAATAAACTCTTTTGCGGAGACAGAAAAGGAAAGGGTGGAAGCTAATCTCATGGTCAAGAAAGGAGAGCGGGAGACTGGTGGCAAAAGACGCCGACATCACGCTCGGAGTTTGATCTGTTCATGAACGCCAAATCGATGGCCTCACCCTTGTCACGAAGTAAAACACGACGAAACAAGAGTAATGTCATGGCGATGGGAATTCCAAAATGGGAATCCTTCTGCTCTGATACCCTGAAGGAAATATAATTAAAGGATTCAAGCGTATGTGATACATCAAATAGTATCTGTTTTGGATGTTTCCTATTTCTTCCCCCATTGATGAATTTGCAGCTTGTCTTCAATAGTAGCCAACAAATGAGCCATTTTTTCGTGAAAAATATCCCAGAGAATGAACTATTTTGGAATGTGTAATGAAGAATTCTCAAGAATTCTTCCTCACGCCTAGGTCTCTGAATACATTGTAAACATTTAAGTAGGAGGTGTATTGATATTATAAATATTGGAAATGTGAAGCAACATATTTCCTACTGCATACTATCGAATGCCATTTCTATCTGATACTTATTTATCAATGGATTTTATCCTGAAAGTACAGAGTAATGAGCCATGTGAGTCAACTTCAATACACAATAATCAAAATATAGACGGAAGGGTCGTTTTGTGCCAATCTCACCCCAATAAATATTTTTTATTTTTATATCCCTTCCTGTCCATAGCATATGCAGCAAGCACTTGTAGAGAGCTTTTGCTCCTTTGCAACTTTGCTAAATGGATTTTTGTGAAATTTTTATCACACAAAATTCCTTCAACTTCATCCTTACAAGTTAGTCTTCAAAAACTGTGTCTATTACTACGTTGAAATGTGAACCCTTAAGAAATTACGAGGAAAATGACAAGCCGGAATTACTTTTTCTTTTATAGGAATGTTTTATTTCTATAAAAGAAAAAGTATTTCCTCCAAAATATATTTCTCTTTCCCGTAAAATTCATGATGAATTTGTTTTCAAAAACATAGTAATATTTTTTCGCCAACTGAATCTGACAGTTTGACTTACTTAGGCATTTTAAGTATTTGATAAACCTTTTCCGTTTAGGAATGGGAGGGTAACAGTTCAGCCTGTCTCGAATACAGAAACCATTGTCATTACCAACAGCATATCATGTCTAATTCTATGACACTGGAGTGTATCGCAAAATTGGATACTGATGATGGTTAGTAAACTAAGATACTAGTTCCAGAGAATGAGTTTTGCCCTTGATCTTAAATTAATTAATATATACTTCTCTGATGTGGGCTGATTTCATCAAAAAAAATTAAAGGGTATCTAAAGTATAGAGTATCTAGTTGGATAAACGTTAATTTCGCTCGTTTAGATTCTCTAAATTGACATTTTAAAATATATTTCTTGTCCTAATAATGATATTTCCAAGAATTATTTTGGCGAAAGAATTGAAAAATTATCAGATCAAAGAAATTTCGATAGAGAAGAATAATAAATGTCCATATATATTGTCATTCCATGTATCTCTCATAAGATTCATTCTTTTGCCTGTCTATATTTTTATCGAATAAGCTGTATCTGCGTGCGGTAACAGAAATGAAGTCTGGTACTTGAAGACTAACACTGTGGAATTATAAGGACGAGGAGCTTTCATTTCTTAGTGCCTGAAATATGCTAAATTATTTGAAGTGATTAAATACCCCGAATGTTTTACAAAAAGTAATGGAGGAATATTGATATAGGTTAATAAAACTTCTCATTTCCAATGCTTAGGAAAGAGCAAAAAAGAAAAACTTCGAAGCACCTTCCTGTATCTTTGGTGGGGAGATGCATATAATGTTTTGAAAAAGTACAGAAAATCGGAAAGGTATGCACTTCAGAAGATGAGATACGTCCATGGCAAACTCCCCTGTAATAATACCCTTTCCCTTTCCTAAGGAAAGCAAAAGGGAAAGTGCGGGCGGACAATTGTTATTGATGCCTGGACCATAGCCAGCCAAGGAAACGATCCGATCGAGTAAACACACACAAACATACGCCGCATGATGGGAAATTTCCGACCTTCCCTCTGTTGCACCAATCCCCTGTGATTATGTTACCTGGGAGTTGATTCGCAAATTGGATTTCGAAATTTCCTCTGCCTTCCCGACCAACCAGCAACAGCTCGGCTCCGAAAATGAATTGAGCGGACTGCGGCATGGGGAAGGTGGGCCCCCTTCTCCTCCCGTAAACTTCCCCCCCCACAAACCTTTCCACCCCATCCCTCTACCTGCCCCCCCCCCCCTCCGTACCCACCAGGGGGGATGGCACACCCATGATGGTGGCGACCAAGTGAAATGTCCCAGGGACACAGTCCCGGAAATTCTTCCTTCCCCATCCCATCTTCGAAATTCAACATCAAGAGGCGACTCCTCCGGGGATTGCGTTCTCTTTCGTCAATGGCATTGCGAAAGATCAAAGAATGTCTACCTGTGATTTGATTGGAGATGATTAATTTCGCCCCCGTCCTGCTGCGGCTAAGGATATATTCGACCAGATCTACCGGCATTCCATTGCAGCTCCTAAGAGCAAAAAGAAAATTTCAAATATTGACAATGAGTGAAAAGAAAAACTTACTTTGAAATGAGTTATTTGTAATTCAAATTTTTCCAGTCATTTTGTTGCAATTCACTTGATAATCCAAATTGCAAAAATCTATAACTGTTGTGGAATAGAAAAATGATGTTAAATTTTATTTGTAATTCTAATTTTTCCAGTCATTTTGTTGCAATTCACTGGATAATCCAAATTACGAAAATCTATAACTGTTGTGGAATAGAAAAATGATGTTAAATTTTAATTTAAAGAACATATGAGTATTTACTAGGTTTTGGTAACAATTTTATACGATTATTGAATATAGCCACACGATTTGTTGTACAGTGTGTCATACAATTAACATTGCTCCACGTTTATCTCGAGGTTCGACTGATGGAAGCATATGAATTACTTCCCCTTGAATTCATCAAAAATATTCTCTCTTTCTCAAACAATTACATTCCCTCGGCAAAATATGTAGACTTTTCTTGTCAATATTTTTACTTTCAGTTTGATGCATGCAGGGTAAAATCCTCTTAGTCTTGGTACGACCGAGATATATTTAAAATACGTTCAGACAGAACGTTTGACTGGGATAGTATGAAATTTTGGAACATGAAGGACTCAAAATAACGGCGAGGAAACTATTTAGTTCGTTAAACCCGTTTTTTTCATGTTGCATTGGCTTTGGCACGAAGGGAAAACATATAGCAATGCGTGATGGACTTAACGCATTTCAAGAAATAATCATTTCCAAAAAACATAACAGTTGGACAAAAGAAGCCTGTTGTGTGAGAGGAAAAGCAAATGACCATATTGGAGACATATTCCACGACGAATGGAGACCCATGATTTTAATTCAGGAAATAATTTTCTCCCTTTAAAAACATGTATCTAATCACCGACAGAAGTAAACATGAACAGTTGAAAGGCTTATACCCCGTTACGTAAGTCAATACTCCCTCTAACATGTATGATATGCATTACCTTCAATCTCAATTGCGATGGAGTGTTTAGTAAAATAAAGGAAATGGTCTGTGATTAATGGAATGATCGGCTGCAATCAACTTGGAAATCTGCGTTTTACTCAACTTTGGCTCACCGACAACCTCGCAGTTAAACGGAACATTGCTGGCGCCCTAATCGCCTCAACGACGCTTTGAAATCCTTTAGTGGTTTTCGCGCATTCATCTGATTCGGAGGCTTTGACTGATCGATCGTCGATTTGCGATGGGGACGCCGAAATGAGAGGAAGGTCTTGGTGCTGCGGCAGCGGTGTGTGTACATGCTGCTGTTTGCTTTGCACCGCAAAATTTGGATTCCCTGCGTATGTTAATTCGATCTCTGCGACCCGCGTGTTCTTCCTCGGCTTTGGAGAACGAGCAATTGAGGCAGGGAAAAGGAAAGAGAGAGAGAGAGAAAGAGGAGATAGGAAGGAAGGGAGAGAGCGAGGCATTGTGGGCATTAGCTCCTTCCGCCTGCTGATGCCTTCCAGATCCCCAGAATCGAATTCGCTTATCTCGTTTAGCCTCCGTCTTCCTCTCTCGCATTACCCTATTTGGTCTCCTTATTTGGCCCCCTATCCCATCTCCTTAACCTCTCCTCCTCATTTACCCTCCCATTCTCTGTTGCCATCCCCTTTGTTTCGTAACATTCAATATCCGTTTTCCCCTCAAAAGGTAACGTCCTCACGCAACAGCGATAACCTTAACCCCATTCATCCTCTCCCTACCCATCGAACAGGGCACGCTACATGTGCCCCCTTAACTTAAATCCAAATACTCCATTCAATTTCATAATAATGGGATCGTTATTACTACGGTTCAAGAACTGGACCTTGTTGCGAGTGACGCGCGAGGTTTAACGATTAATAGAATTTTCTCCTATATAGCTGATAACTTCATGCTTAACTATGTGATACCTTTCCATTATGGAAAATAAAAGAATGAAACTTTGTTAGGCTCACTTTATATTTAGATAGGCACGACCCGGGTTTGATAACGTAGTTACATCTTCAGGTCACTGATCATGCATGCATCTTCTTTATATAACAAGTTGGGTTCAACAGAAAGGACATCTATCTGTCGGAAGGGAGTGAGGTGAGTTGGGAGTGGGATTAAAAGGGATAGAGGGGGAAGGAGCGATATTAGAGGTTGGGTAGAGGCATTTCCCTGCGTTGATGGGTCTTCGACCAGTGGAGGGTAGAGTGAATGAGGAAACGAGGGGCAAAGGTGGGTGAAGGAGGAGAAAAGATAGATTAGCGGGGGCGCATTATGTTTTACAAGGCACAATAGTCAATGGTAGTTCATGGGTCCGGCTGCTGAAGATGCGGGCACTGGGATAATGATTTCCCGGAAATGTAATGGCACATAGGTTACTGGGGGAATTTTTACGAGTAGCACTGATTGGTACAATTTCCAGGAATATGTTAATTGCACACAGGTGGGTGATCACTGTGGAATTTTTGGTTGTCATTGTACGAAACTGTACGAAAACGAACTTCTACGTAATTCATTTAACATTATAGATAATATAGATTTCAATTATTCAAGTATTTAGTTGCAAGGTATTCGACATTCGACTATTATTATTACAGATTCAAGTAGCTGTAGGGCGAGGCTTCCAACAGCTTATACCTTTTGCTTCATTTAGGATAGTTAAATTTCAAAATATACCTACCTATCCTGTAGTATACGTTATCATTCAAGGAACTGGAAACGGATGATAGACTCCCAGCGTTGGCATTATATTGATATTAACGAATGGCAACAAACGATTCACGGTTTAATATCCAGTCTGTTTGTCAGAATACTGAAGAGCTATCCACATTTTAATCAAGTAGGAAACGATCCACCGCCGAAAAATCTCTGTCAATACGAAAATTCGAGCCTCGTTTCTCGTCATGGGAAGCCAGTGCTTTTGCCACCACCATAACAAATCCAAACCCCTGAATTCCGATATCAACTTGACTGAAACCATTTACATCTAAAACCTAAGATAGGGCATGAGATCATTTTCAACCAAGCTCTCGGACGATAAACATATATTAAATACATAAATCATAAAACTAGCGGCTGAGCTTAAAGCCACCGAGTGCGTCCACCGGGTTGAGGATGGTGGGTCGATCTCTAGACATAGAGGTTAGCTGCGAGATAAGCGAGTTAACTCGTCGAATAAGCAGTCGTGGACAAAAAGCGGCGGCACTCTGAGGTGGTATTGGTCTACCATTCGGTAGGATAGGCCATTAAATGATACAGAAACCTGTGAAGATGCCGTGACTTGGCGACGGGAGGCCGCCAAAAATGCTTCCTAGCACCCGGAGGAGTGGGCAGCAGCTCTTCTTCACATGAGTGAAGGTGGAGTCCACAGTGGTCGGTACAGTGACACTCATTTCACTACTGGCATGGTAATTTTTACTTTAACAGCTGTAGTACTGCGATGTGGAATGCAAGGGAAAACCACCACATCATTATGACGAGGAGTCGTAGTCACTCCACTCTTTTCTTTCTTATCATTACGTGATGGAACCCTCTCGAGTAAAAGAGAGGATCTACGTCAATATGAAGAGGCTGGCCGATAGAAGAATCGAGTGGAGGGCTACGTCAAACCAATCCTAGGATTGTTGACCGATGATGATGAAATCATAAAAAAATAAGTAGGTTATAAATAATATATCTTTAGACAGTATTTACCTGGGAAGTCTATGCTATTGAAGAAGCCAAACCATCCGTTACGCGGTAGTAGCAGCGTAAATAAAATACAGTAGAATCCCAATTTTCCGTGCTAATGACTGGTGGAGGGTGCACAAATAATCGGGAAGCACGGATAATCCACTGTTTGGCTCTTTCAGGATTCATTTCTTTACCATGCGCCAACAAAATAAATACACTTCCTAAGAAAATAATACAACCCGACAATGAAGAGATCCTTGCTGTACATCATAGTATTTTATCACAAAAAAGAATCCAGTGGAGCTGTCCCGGCTGCAATTAAATGTTCGCAATTCTCGGGCGAGCAAGACATCGGACCAGTCGGTGGAGCCTTGTGAAAGTCCCGGTTGGAGGAAAATAACAAAAGTTTACTTGTCTTTGAGACCACTGCCCGTACACTAAATAGACTGTCAATGCACGGATAATCCGCAGTCCAAATAACGCGCGCACGGATAGTCGGGAATTCACTGTATCTTTCATTGCGATCAACCCCTAGGAAGGTTAAATGTTACTGGTGTATGTACGTGAAGGAAATCTTTCGAGCAAAAGAGAGGAGCTGCGTCAATATGAAGAGGCTAGCCGATAGAAGAATCGAGTGGAGGGTAAAGAGTAAATGTAATGATGAAAGGGTGCTGGTACAAATTTTTTTTGGGAGCGTATACTTGATTCGTTCGACATTAATACTGGCACGTAACTGAGGACTCACTCTTATCCCATTTGATAAAGCTGTAAAGCCATCTATTCATTTCTCTTTTACCTGTTCATTTCCATAAATATATCAATTTTGGCAGCAGTTGAATGAGATTTTATTGTGCTACAACTATCGAGGTTATATTCCACGCATCCTCTGCCTTATCTAAGTTTAAACCTATGGAAAACACACGAAAATGGAAATCCGAGCCTAAGAGCTTTGAAAGTTTGCAGACCGGAAATACACCAACTTTGATTAATGAAGCCTCAGGATATATTTTTGCGTATCTATCGTATGGAGGGAGTGCAAAGCTCGACGCCCATTCATATAGAATGCACCCAAAGTCTGTGTATTTCCGCTCCATCGTGCACGTCCATTGAGTACAAGGTTGCCATTTGCGCCATACAATACAAAGTAACCTTTTGAGTCATCATAAACCCATTTTTTCCTTTGAATCTGGAATGTATTCTTCACATACCGAACAAAAATGAAGGGCGCTTTGGCACAAAGTACAAAATGAAAGATACAAAGATGCCAAAAGAGTTCGGTAGCGTTATTTAAATACTTTTAGTATTTACTGTGTGCTTTGAATCTACTCCGCAATCACAATTAATATCAAAATGGCAACCAAAGAGACGATCCGAATATTGGTTTCTATAGTACTCCACCCCTTTACACTTTCATATCGCCACTCACTGGTACGTTTTTTTCCCAATATATCTCTCTCATCTGCATGGCATGTTTCAGAACTTAAGGTGATTAAATAATAATTAACAACAAACTGTTTAAATATTATTCATTTCAAAATTATTACTGCAATACGAGTTATAAATACTATTAATACAGTGGATGACTAAGTATTATTGTCAACAACTACAACATGGATTTACGCAAGGTATGTATCTTATATAAAGCACAACTCTTTCAGAAATAGTTGTTTTATGCTCTTTATTAAACTGTACTAATACCTTGTAAAAAAAATCCGTAACAAATCCCAAAAAATAATCATCCAAAAACTAACAACACTCTTTAAATGTCCACCACATTTAATTAATAACCATGGTCAAAAGCGCGAAAAAAATACACAAAATTACTATTTGCCCTCATTGTTTTTGCTTCAGGCTCCTTTTTAAGAAAGTGGATGCTCAAATAAGTAATTTATTTTATTTTTGCTGCTTTCATCACCAAGGTGATCATAGACGACCAAATAAGTTGGCCAGAAGGTAATCACAACGTCTTTTCCGCCTTAATAATGAAACTTTTCACAAAAAACATGAATTAGTTGTGAACTTTTTCAAAGTATTTAATATTCAATGACTTTTTTAAAGCCAAAATCATGAATAATTAAATCAAGTTAAGTCAGCAGTTAAAAATTTTTTTGTTTGGTTTTTACAGTGATAAAACAATTTGAACCTCATAATATTCAAAATATTTCAGATATGTTGCTACAGTTGCTATTCGATTGTAATCTATGGATTTTAAACTGTTTTTTTAAGAAGTCGTGGAGAAAACTAAACGTGAGTTGTACTATATGAATTAGAGTAAAGAATGAGAACGTCTTTAAAGTTTCCTTTGTTCCAAAAGAATGGAACGGAGCATAATATATTGGCCTCTTCCATTTCCTTATCTCGGCACCATTATCATATTCTTTTTGCTCCTTCCTTCCAATCCAGCTTCTCCTGCGCTTGCCGCTTGCTCCTGCTCTGAGCGGAGGGCGGTGCAAACTGGCCTCTGACCTTTCGATCCTCACGTTTCCTCTCTTCCTTTTAAACTACATCTTTTTTTTTACCTCCTATCTCCCTTTAAGTCATCTCGCCACATTAAATCAAAAAATGAAAGAAAAATATGGGGTCGTTAAAAAAATGTTTTCACTCCTTTTCTCCCCTCCCTTGAACAGAGCCGCTCGGAATTTGCTGCCTAGATTGTGTCACCGGTTTAAGATTGAACGCAATATAATTGCGCACGTCTTTTTTCCGTCTTTCCTTCGTCGTAATTCAAACAAAACAAAGTGATTTTTTTAAGATAATACATTTTTTAAAGAAATTCCATGCGTAAATTCTTTAAAGGATTAGGCGTCGCACCCACAAGAATGTGAAAATGGGTTAAAACACATGTTCTTGTCCAAGATAAAAAATCTGACAAGCATAAATGATACTTACATTTAAGCAAAATAAATTCAAAGCTCGCGAGATAGCCACCAAAACTTTAGTTACCCGCTGAGATCTCAGCGGGTAACTCCGCACAATCATACTGGAGTAATGGATGTTGGAGATGAAGAATTCAATGTCCCACTCCTCAAAATAGAATGACTTAATGCCTAGTGTGATATATAACAAATTTCTAGGCTTGACTTCGTGGAACCACATATTGAACACGTAAATAAGTTCACTTTGTAAAATTCCACAGATTTAAATCTGTCGAATTTTACAAAGTGAACTTATTTACGTTAGCCTAGTGTGATGTAGACATTATGCAATTATGCTATTGTTATGTATTTTCGGAAATAGAATTAATCACGATGAGTAATGTTTTCCATATATGTACTTGACAGGTCTACAGTTATTCACCGCCAAATATTCATTTTTACAATTTTGGGTGACTCGGAAATTTAGCAACTTATTGTTAAAATAGATGATAAAAGATGCTGATCTTTACCATGCTTTTTCTTTGATATTTTGAATAGATGAGATACGATAACAGTCGTGGCGCAGGATTTGAATACAATCAAATAAATGCAAAGCTTACGGAATTCAAGAGGTAATTGAATAAATATAGCACACTATTTTCTGAGCTGTAGAGATTATGTACTAAAAATGTTTGATATTCATACCCATGGTGCTAAAATTCTATTGGCAGTGGAAATGTTTTTTCTAGTATACGTTTTATTCCTCATGTTCTCTACATGGACTGTTGCACCATTAAGTCATCTCAAAGGCAAATTACCATGCAATCCTAGCTCTTTGCTGTAAAAATTTGAAGGGTGACAACTGCACACCAACATTTCATTCTGCCGAACATTTATTCCTTTTCGCCATTATCGGTTTACTTATTTTGTTTTCGTACCACTATATGCCTTAAATATCCTACCCCCGGCATTTCGGTCGCCTTTCGACACATTTTCCTGGAAGCAGAGTGGACGGAGGGAATACTTGAGGTTTAGTGGAATGCTGGAGGATGAGAGAAAGGGAAGAGAAGTGTTTGCAAACAGAGGCAGGAAGTGCCTTTTGGCATTTGGATGATTCTGGCGAAATGGAGAGCCGAATATGTCGGAGGATCGGGATGACAAAATTATGTATAGCGTACTTTGTCTGGTATTTGAAGAAGCTGCGAGGTGCGGAAATGTGTCTAAAAGCTTTCAGTTTCCTTCAGAATCAATAGTATTGCTCGATTTCTTGAGCTGAGAAAATATGTACCATTAGACCTATTTTCATTAATTTACTGTACCTTATTCGTCCATTAATTCTAAACGTAACTATTACATTATACTTATGCTGAATTGTTTGAGTCTTACTTGATTACTTAGAATGTTTATATCGTTACTTGTCTTATGCATTATTTATGCTGTCAACATCCCTTTTAGTGAACTAATTCAAAGCTTAAAACGAGGAATGACGCATCAGTGAATACCATTTATTAAAACCAAATTCCGTCATAGCATATTCGCTTTTCGTTAAAACACATTGTTTGTCAGTACTTTATGTTAAGAGAGAATTATTATAGATCAAAGCGTAATGGCTCCATGGACATAATGCAAATAAACATCAAAGGAGAAATATTATTGTCGGTAGGAGGCATGTATGTCGACTTCAATCGTGAAAACTGCTGAGTAAATTTTAAATTGCAAATCCTTTCACATCAATAAAATATCTTGGCTATTTTGTACATGCCCTTTTACCCTAACCATTATCTTTCAATAAAACCAAAAGTCATTGGAGAGGTTGAATGAGAGGAAATTTCGCACTGGTTTCCTGCCCATCTGCTTTCAAGTTTGTACCTACACCTATAAACGATTCAGGACAGGAAGAAATTTATAAGGACAGGAATGTAAAGGTAAGAAGGGTTGAGAGAAACCCGGTGTCGGTTTTAGCCTGCTTCTAACGAAAGGTGCCAAGACGTCCCATCCAACGGACGGAGTACTGAACTTGAATTCGCTCCTCAAAGCACTCAAGTAGGGACCGGCTTACAAGTGAAAACTGACTTGCATGGTCGAGATTTGTACCTGAGCTCTCCGGGTGAGAGGGAAATCCGGCATCGGCATTAGCCTGCTCTTAATGAAGTGATGCTTCAAGGGCATCAATGTTAAATGTCCTAGTTGAAGTCAGGAGTACTTTAGCAGCTCCTCCAACTCGACCCCTTAAGTTTTCACAGGATAACAAGCAATTTAATTATTTGTCATAACTTACATTTACAATGAGCTCTATGCTGACACCACTATGATAATGCTGACGCCATGTTTCTCTACAGCCTTCCTCCGTTCCCTAAAAACGTGCAATTTACAATTCTCTCATAAGTTATTTATTTGCACGACTGAAGTCAACATACATGCCCTTTACCCAGATACCCACCTAGGGTAGATAGCCTTAGTTGTCGTTCGCCCCCCCTTTTTTTACTACGTACAACTACAATGAACAGTAAATTTGTAAAATTCACCTGGCAAACAATTATTTATATTCAATTATAAGACTATAAGGTCTACTTCTTATTCATACATTCTCTCTTACCCCATCCATTACCTATAACCCTCACGGTAACACCCTGGAATATCCAATCTCATATATGTATCTCATATATCCACTCCGCTTACATGATTAGGGCTTGCGCCATTTCCTCACAGAAATTCACAGTCACTCGCCTTCGAGTAAATTTCTTCTCTTTCATTTCTTTCTCAGCCTCTTTACATTTCCTCTCTCTCTACTTTTTCCTTCCGCATACTTTTTTCCCTCAATTTAGTCCATCCCCTTCTCTAAGTTTCATTCACTTGATTTAGATGGAATGGAAAAACATCCCTGGGATTCATTATACAAATTACCCATTAAGGCGCTCACACAAATTGACTGGTTGAAATTTTTAAAAGTGGAAATAGGACTGAAAACTTTTGCAATAACTTATAACATCCAAGTTTATAGAAGGTGGAAGGTTTTTTGGATTTAGATCTTTTGTTAAAATAATATTTACTATAATTTGTTGTGCAAAAATGGGGAATGAGTGTGGAAGACTTACTTAGTGTAAGAAAAACAGAGAGAGAGACTTGAGAAAAACAAGAGTTATAAGAAAACCCATCAAAGATAAGAACGCAAAATGACTAGTCGTCTTAAATTGCTCTAATCGATTCCGAGAAAACATTTTTATTAAACAGAAAGGTGCTTTGAACGATCATTAAGAGAGAGGGATGACCCGTGTGGGAAAAAATCAACCTTGAGCCCAATTAAGAAATGTATTGTTCTATTGAATCAAACAAGTGCAGAAATACTATAAAATATAAATATTTTAAGGCCACTGTCACATTTAAAAATAACAATGATAATGGTTTCTTCCTTCTAACAACAACTAAAAATTAATTTATTTGTGAAATATTGCAGCATTTCAACAAAATAACTTCAAAATACGATGGCTCAAACTATTTTAAAATGTTTAAGGAAGGCTAGAGGATACAATTTGTTGGCAATTACGTTTTATTGAGTAAAAAACGCGGGAATTAATGGTATTACACCAGAAGAGATTTCTGAGTACTATTGGCAAAAGTATTGTAAGGAGTCATTTAATACTTATCAGCAATGAAGCGAGTTGCTTTCCGGAAATGAGGAAAGGACAATAGGACGATGAAAAAAATGAAAAAATGGGGATTATGGGAAGCGTAATTTGTAGATTAATAAATTATTATACACTGAATGGAGTTGGGGAATAATTATTACATTGCGTCTTGGAGAGAGGGGAAAGGAGTTAGCTAACGTGACTAAGTAAGGAAATACGAGTTCTGTCGTGAACACGTTAGATCTTCTTGACAATAAAAACGTAGAAATATTGGATTGAGAGTACTCGAGAGTACTAGATTGAGAGAAAGGAGTAAATTTCATAACTTCTGAGGAATACCTATGAGAAGAAGAAAATATTTGAAGAGTTTTAGTCATTAAATATTTGGAGCGGTTATGGCTCAAGAGGTGGGTAAATACAAGAATATCACTTTGTTGTATGATTAAGGATGTAGGCTCAAATGAAGATTAATCGATGTTTTACCCAGGGTGTAAATCAAGAGAGTTGAATATTTCACTGCTTTATTTTATATCCTGTTACCATGTCATATTTTGTTCATGCATTGCTTTATAAATAATCTCTTCCTCTCGAGACTGATTTTTCCTCAGCGTAAGTAGTCCTTTCCAATACTCTCGCTCCTCGATATTGATTCCCACCTATTCATCCTAAGTCGTACATTTATTCTTACACTTATTATTCCCCTTGAATTATTCCAAATTAAATTACCATGCTTAATAAGTAAGAATGTGGTGATTGGAGGATATAATATATTTAATTGTCTTGAGAGATAGATTTGAAATAGAGTCAGTGGAAGGAAAGGAGGTACGTATGTCCATGGCGTTAGTGTTTTGAATGGTAGTAACGCTGGTATCATTGGGAAAAGGTAGAAAAAATTGAAGTTATTGAGCAGGAGAGAATCGTTTTAGTGAATCCAATGAACGAACAAACGCAAGATCACACGGTTCAAAGTACGACGGTGGCCCCACTCTATAAGACGATAAGAAAAGATGAAGAATGTGAGAGATAGTTCCTAGAATTATCCTTGTTAATGAGTTCTCACGTCCTCATTGGAAAACTTAAACATGTGATAAAGAGCAGTTATACTTAAGCTGATAAAAAGTACGAGAAAATCAACTGGCCTTCGGGGTTACGAAGTACACGCATCATGTTGTGAAAAATCGTCATTATCGGTCAGAAATCCTAGGATTGGTTTGACGCAGTCCCCCACTCGATTCCTCCATCGGCCAACTTATTCATATTGATGTAATTCCTCCCTTTTACAGTCTTCACAACCTGTTCCATGTATCTTACACGAGGCCTGCCTTTCCTATTCTTCCCGTTTACCTTTTCCTCGATGATTTTCTTCTTCAGGCCATCGAGTCTTAAAATATGGCCGATTACGTTGCCCTGTCTTCTTTTTAGGGTTTTCAGCAGACTTCCCTTTTCTCCCACTCTTCTTAGGACTTCCTCGTTACTTACTCGGTCCATCCATTTAATCTTCATCATTCTTCGGTGGCACCATTCTTCGTGATTTAGCGCTTGGAAATAATCGAAATATGGTAAAAAATAGGTCTCGTAAATGTATTTGGGGGTGATGGGAGAAACAAAGTTGATGTGGAATGTTAGTAAGACTGAATTACGTGGTGTCCTTTTGTCTGATATCATGAGAAAAAAAAGCTGTGTAAAACAAGTTTTGCACCGGGTTGCTAAATGTGAACTTTTCTCTCGAGAAATCATGCTGTCACTTCGTTTATTTTATTTAAAGTACTTTTACCCTTCTGATAATGATTCGGATAATTTGCGAATTTTGCGCATTCAGAAAATTATCGTTCTGTTCAATTGATACCCTTGTTACGCACTCTCCCTTGAAGTTCCGCCAACATGCGAAATGTTTTACATACGCCACCGTGGGGATATTCGCACTTCTTGGGGTACGGAATTACATGGGTGGCCTTATTCCGACGTTATGGTCTACACGACTCTCGAATGCGGAGCTGCAATCCGCGACAGCTGCTCTCGACGCCTCCGAAGACATCGTCTCTCTCCCCCAATGGCATCCCCTCTGTTGGAATTTCGCGATCGCTGTCCGCGAGCAACTTCAGTCGGCCCCATTTCAATCTGAATCCCGACAATCACCCCCCATCCTCCCTCTTCCCACACCCTCTCTTTCAAGCGACCCAGATTGCCAGCCAGCCTCGCGTTTCTACGCTTACTGCGCTATAATAACGCAAACTCCGATCCCCAAAATTTCACGACATCACCGCGTCTGCGGAACGACTGGGGAAAAGCGACTTCCCAGGTCGTGAGTTCTAGGGATCCACTCATTGAGAGGAAAACTCTTAAGTGGTTTTTGCTGGCAGCTTACCGGTCCCAAAACTACTACTGATGATTTGAGATACATTTTATAGCTATTACGGTGGCTGGGGCGGCAATGGTGGGCCATTCAGTGTATATTGTGATAAATTTTACAGTGCGTCGACAAAATACTGAGGCCACATTTCATTTAAGTACGGTACCGTACATACCATTACGGAAATTTTACAGGAATTGCATATTATATTTTTTCCATAATTAAAGAATATTATGACGTAGCGGAAAAAAGAATGTCATGGTCACGATTGATAGTTTCCAGTGCGGTATTCGAAATTAAGGTGAATAATATATTTCAATGTGTTTTTTGTACGCTGGTGTCAGTGTGACACGGTGCTTGTCCGAAGTCATCACAATAATATGCTTTTATTATTTTCAATGAAGAAGAAATTATGTACGCCAACATCATATCATCATCATCATCATTGGTCAACGATGATGCTGCGTCAAACCAATCCTAGGATTGGTTTGGCGCAGCTCTCCACTCGATTCTTCTATCGGCCAACCTCTTCATACTAACGTAATTCCTCTCTTTTACATCCTTCACAACTTGTTCCATACGAGGCATACTATCCTTGCATATTTATTATTTTATTTTCACCCTAATATTGGCTAATTGTAGCTCTCTATTCTCATTCTCAATCTATTACTAGCTAAATTATATCCCAATAGCTCTCCTTTTCTAAATCCCTCCTTTTTTGGTATTTATCATTTGGTGTTCCTTGTGAGGTCCATCTTTTTATTTTTGCATCAGGTATGCTCTTGACAAATCCAGATGTATCCAGTCAGATGTATCGTTCGCAACCTGAGGTTTATGCCTCAGGTTGCGTCCGATACATCTGAATATCTTCTGCCATACTCTGTTCCACTTAAAATACAAACCTGGTATGAAATTGGCTTAAAATTGTAGTTGTCTGAAGCCTCTGAGATAGATTTCGAATACGACGTCATTTTTTTTAGCTAGCGTAGGTAAGTCTATTAAAAAAACTACATTTCTGAGCGATCTACCAGCAAAACGCTGTAACAGGTCATATATAATGAGCCAGATCAAATTTCTTGGAACGGCCATTTCGGCAAATATATTTTAAATTGGACAGATGAAAGAAGCTTATACCTTGAAGAGAAAGACGCGAAATCGCGAATCGGAGAAATATGATGTATATGGCATTCTCCTTTCCAGGAGACGCCAAAATTCTCCCCAAAATTTTGCGTTTGAGTTAACAAATTACCCCGAGATAGTTTCTGTCCTTTATTTCGATGAGACCTAAAAGGTGCACTCCCGCAGAAGGGAATCTCGCTTGTCGACGACAGAAGGAAGGAATCCGTTTCGTCGAAAAGGAGATTATCTTCGACTTCCGAGAATGTGTTCAGCAAAGAACAGAAACGTATCAAGCATTTTCTGAAGCCGATAAAAAATGGTTTCTCTTACCATGGAATGATCAGTCGTAAATCTGCAAGCATGTAATTAGCTCATCACCCTCAACATCTAAAAGACTTTTCATATTGCAGGTAGCGTCAGAGAACTGCAAATTCTGTTGTGATCATTTATTAGGAAAAAATGTCACCTATGGTGGTAGTAATCAAACTGATTAATGTCTAAATGCTCTAAACTTAATTTTGCAATGATAGTCTCTCCAGATTCATTCATATCCTCCGCTGGTCCTTTTCTTCGTGGGTGGTGATAAAGGAACATCTTTGAGAATGATTTGCACGGAGGTGGGGCTATCAAGTTGAAATGCACTTCCTTTTTTATATTTGGCACAAGAGATTTATAAATCACTATGAGCACTTAGTAAATTGGTTTAAAGAACGCAAAAATTCGTTTTGCACGGAATCTATGAGAAATATTTAGCTGAAACTTTTAGAATATCACCTGATTAATGTAAAAGTTAAATTATTTTCAAAATACGTTTTCATTTTAAATCCGAAATTTATTATACTCAACACCTCGTTTCACGTCTAATTTTTAACACTGAATCACTATTAATATTATTAAATCGAAGAAATGGCAAAGAACGAACATCTTTCCTATTACTTAGGCTACATTATATTACTTGGAAAGGGCTTGGACTCGACAAGTCGTACTTTGTGATATTGTTTCTAACTCATTTTTATAATGCTACCACTAAAAAATATTTAGGAAGAGTTACAGTCATATATCGCATCAATATGTGATTATAGCATTTTATGGGGAAACAGCATTAGAAGGTGACTTATCATTATAGAATTTATAGAATGATTATAGTATTTTATACTGATACAGCATTATAAGATGATATCAACAGCCATTTTTCATATTTTGTTACTCTTTACTTTGGCTCCAATAATTATAGTCAAGTGAGGGGTGCAAATTAAACTTATTCTATAATTTTCGTAAATTATCGTTAACATATCTGACAAGCAGTAATACATAAATCGCCATCAATTATTTCATGTTTAACGTTGTAAGAGAAAAATGGTGATACAATAATTGTTAGGTTAAAGCTTAATAACTACCAAAGTAAAGCCTATCACTGGGGAGTTAACAATTATTTTCATTACTTTACATGTTTTTCAATCGTGTAATTCATGTCCTTGACTCTATTGACTTCAAATACAGACATTAAAAATTAAATGAGGAAATATGAGCACACGTTCCTGGTGATTTTAGGGTGATGATTTATGCACGTCACAGATGGCCGAAGGCAATTGCTACCTTTCCATAAAATTTGTAAATCATTTTAAAAGGCTCGGATAATGTAGTTCCATCGCGGTCTGGTAATAATAAACTCCGGTGAGGAAAATCACCCAAAATTTCATGAATTTTTATAAATGTAGTATTAAAAGGAGGATTTATTTGGAGATTAAACAACGTAACGTGGCAACTACTCAATTTAATACAAAGTCACTGCACCTAAAAATATAAGTGGCACTCTTATGGGTAATAAGATCACAACGACCACTACTAACAAGTAGGTACTATTTGAATTCACATTTTTTTACGTAGGAACGAGATTTGTACGAAACTTATTTCGGTGTATACTTGAGTTTCATTCGGTCGGCTACGACTAAAAGTGAATCTTATCCACACTCATTACACCGGTTAACTCTGGTGCACTTACCGTAAAGGGTGTATTTAGAATATATTCCATTCGCAAATTTTCTGTGACACTGGTGGGCAAGTTTTGGAGACTCGGACTTCTTTCGGTAAACCTTTGATCACCATCCGGGGCACTTTGCCCTTTATGGTCGAGGTAGGTAGAATTATAATAGGAAATTAACGGTGGAGAAGGAAGGTTATTTTGTTAGGGTGGGAAGCTCGAATGGTTATTGTATTAAGGGAATATATTTATAAGGGTTAATCCAATGGGAGAGAAAGGTTATTTTGCTTAGGTAGAGAAAATTCTTGGAAGGATCTGGGGGTGAAGAAGGGTTATTTTGTTAGAGAGTTATTTTGGGATAAGGAAAATTTTTTGGGATGACTGGTTGCTACAGGTGCGCTTTTGCGAGTTCAGGTGGTTGAAGTTTGGGGAGCAGTGGTGCTCCTTGCCCCGTGGTGGTGTGGGAATAGGTGATGGAAAGGTTAAATATTGGGTTATAAGGGATTGAGGGTGCTTCGTATTCTTCTAGGCTCGATGTTTCTTCAGGTATGATATCTTCTGTGACCACTTGGGTGGGAACTGGGAAGGGTTTTAATTGTACGTAAAGGGATTCAAGGTGGGTAACATTGGCAGGAAATTTTGGAATATGGATTTTCTTTAGAGGTTTGGAAGGAAGGAGCTTATTGCGAGGATCTTAGGATATTCTTTGGAGATATTTGGAGAAATGTTAACGAATAGCTCTTGAATATCTAAGTTGTGAATGTGTCTCTCAGCAATTCCCTAACATTCTTATTAATTTCACATTTTGAGAACATTGAAAGAGGCAAATGAGGATGTAATAGGTATACCGTTTCTGTATGATGTCATATCTCTTTTGAAACATAAATTCTCCAGTCGTTGGAATTTGCATTCGATAATCTCGCTCATGCATCTTACGATGCCTAAACCCACAGATACACTCATACCATTTTACTGCGTGAAAATGAATTGTACACCTTTGCATTAACAATCTAAGATATGTACAAGGAAGAGTATACTAACGCACGTATGCAAAAATTTTAATTTTTGCTGAAAATTATCATGGTCGTGTCATCTTTCCAATTGATTAGACTTTTTAATGTCATTTGAAGGTCACGTAAATATCTTTAATAGAGAAATTTTCTTGCTTCAGACTTTAATACGGCAATAAATAGTGGATATTTTGAATGAAATATTGTACTTGGTGTTGGCTAATGGCCTAAGGAGCGTTTAGCAAGATAGAAGATTTGTTAAAACCCCAAGTTACCTCAAAAATATAATTCAGGAGTATTGTTCCGGAAAATAGGAGCGTAGAATTTGAAATCGGAAGCAGTTTTTTTAATTTAAAGATGACTACGGCTTTAAAGACAAAAGATAGCTCCAAAATACTCAAGAAATGAGAAGTGGCTACCACAAAATATGTTGTTTCTTGAGGCCACGAAGTATTTATTTGGACATTTTTTTTCTACAGTGAAAACTCCTAATAGTAGTCCGACATATCCACTTGAATGGTACACCGTGCTTTCACCTTCACACAGCAGCCTATCCCTTGCCTCCTCTCTTATCCTTTCAGAAACAAGGAGCAAGAGTCACCGCTCACTAAAGGGTAACCCGAAGACCAGAAATCCCATTGCCCTCTTCTCAGGCCCATTAGGTACCCTTCTCGTCCGGTCGTTGCTCAGAGGCCGAGGGGGAGAATCAGAGTAAGGGGGGAGGCGGCCACGCCCATTAAGTCCTCCCAGCGAAACCTTAAAGGGCCCCGATCGGATTCTTTCTGCTGCTGTTTCATCTCTCTGTAGGGAGTTCCAAGAACACAGCCACTCCTTCATCTTTCACAATATTTCTGCTTCCCTCTTATCTCTTCATTCGACCTTTCGCATTTGCCTTATTCACACTTAAGCAGAATGAGAATTTGGAGATCATATACTGCAGGTGTCTGTTGGAATTATTGAATACGATGACGAATTTGTCTCTTAAAAGAATGTTTAAGATTTGAGAAGAAGACAAGATATTTAGATGTGAGGATACTGAATAGACATTTGGAAATTTTCTAAATTAGTCTAGTAGAAAGTTAACTGACCGGGATTTACCTTCATGTCGTTATCCGGAGGTGCATACACCCGTGCAAGAACACCACAGACAAAAAAGCCATTACAGGAGTTAAACCCGAATCCCACAAGATCCTCTAAAGCCCTTAGAAAGTCAGAGAGAAGGAAGAAACGAGAGGCTCGTAATGGTAATGTCAGCTGCCGGCCTGAAAACTCCAACGTCGCTTCCTTGAAACTAATTGCATTGAATGGAATACATACTGGTATCTCAAATGGTTAAGCCATTCAACGACGGCATGAACGGACGGTTTGTTTCTAAATGGAATCCTTACGGTGGAAATATCAGAGGCAGTATCAGATTTACGGAGTATCTGCCTGTTACATACGGCCAATGTATGTATTTACTCTTTCTCCCTCCAAACCAACAAAATTTTCTACACTAAATCCCACTTTAAATGGCAGTATTAGTCCTGGAAACGCACAATGCAGGGCATATATTTCTAACCTTCCTGTCCCTACGTGGCATAAAATTTACGCATTCTTTACTCTCGTCAACATTGCGATACGCCTCAGAAACCTCCCTTACTGACTTTTGTCTAACCGAACCGACCCGATGCTTAATGGAATAATAAGAAAAACACTACAGCATTATGTTGTAATGTTTTTATTACATGCCTCACTTGTTGTATTTTAACAGATTAGGTCTTCAACGCAATTGCCTTTAGTTCAAACTATAGGCAGTTTGAACATAGGCGTATGTTCAAACTGCCTATAGAAATAATTCATAAACTTCCCGGGGGAATTTCAGAGGCCCATTAGGGTGGCCTCTGAAATTCCCCTGGGAAGTGATATCGGTCCCGTATTATTCTTAAATGATACAACATACCAAATTTCCACGAAGTTAAGATTAATAGCTGATTATACAATCATTTTTTGAGAAATTTAAAAGCTTGCATTGAGTCACTCACAACTGATCTTAATTCTACCAATTCTAGGTTCGAAGACTGTGGAAAAGAATTAAATCTAAGAAAAGTGCACCGCAATATGCTTCTTACAGAAAAAGCTAAGAAATCTCAAAACTATAATTTTGGCAGAAAAGATATGAAGGTGAGAAGAACATTGAAAACTCTCTGCATTTCTCTCACCTCAAACCAGTATTCATACGCGAAATATTTGCGACCCAGGGCAGAAGAGACTGGAATATATCAAACGAACTGTGGTTAAAATGGAAGCATAAAAGAAATATGTTATTTAAAATTTAAAAGGTCTCTCCTGAAATATTCATGAATCCCTATAAACTAGAAGGGAATACGCAAAACTATTTTAACTTGACCAACTTAACTAACACCATAGACATATTTCTGCACCCATTGCACCCATGAGCGGAAAAAAAGAGAAGTGACAAATTCAGGAAAATCAACTGCCGGGCCAAGTGATACACGAATTCGTTTCTCCCACACACAGTCTACGGCTGAAAAGCAAACGGCATCTTTCAAATACATGTTACAAATACGTCATTATTAATTTACAAATTTTTTTGCAGCTAAACTCAGTGGCTAGTAACCTACCAACTCCTGCCGTATGCCCTTGCAGTGAATATCAGGGTAAAATGTGCATCATCAATATCAGCTTAGATACTTGAAAATGCGATGATTCATAGTCTGAAAGTACACTCTTTTTTCCCTTGCTCTTCCCACAACCAAAGCGAGATTGAGTACATCAGCATAGGGCGGAGACGTTAAAAATGCAGTGGGAATGGGCTCCGAACCAATGGGGACTGGATTTTCCAATAATGGAAGAACAAGAAAGAAGAGTGCTTCCTTAGTTCGGTTGCGTCTGCCCACGATTCAAGATTCTATCCTATTATCTGAAGGCTATTAGAATAAAAATTTCAATGCATGTCAATACGGATCCGGCCCCAGGCTTTACGCCTGAAAATGAGGCCACGGATGGAAATACTGGTCCTATGCGAGAGATGAAATTGTTACCCTTAGATGTGTGCCCAAGATATCGGTTAAAATTTAATCATCGTCGATGGAGTAATGGCTGATAATAGCAAAATTGAGTTATTATTGCAAAAGAATCAGAGTAGCTCCCTTTATCAGGCTGGTTTTGAATTGGTTCTACGCCTTTATATTTTCAGAATATAAATGACCTCTTGGATGAAATTAATATTCCTGCCGAAGAAAGTGTAATTCTAACCGAAATCAACTGCTTGCGTGTTTATTTCTAATCCGACAGAGACATTTGCAAAGCTCCTTTTACTAACCAAGGTTTATATAAAGCTAATATTGGCTAAAGCAGGATACTTATGTCTTTACACCTCATCGAAGGAGCTAAATACTTTGAAATCCTCGACAATGCAAGCGGTAGTTCATAAACTGGCAACTGCTGTTGAGTACTTAATTTGGTAAATCTGGGTGTTCTTAGATTATGTCATAATTAAAGCCTTAAAGTGGAGATGACGATAGGGTTAGGGTGCTGGCCTCCCACCCCGAGGGCACGGGGTTAAATCCCAGCATTGGCGGAATTTTCATTGCAATTCCTGTCCCTACTTGATTGGCTGGTGGAGGCAAGTTCGAGTCCTGTACTCTGTCCAGTGGATGTGACGTTGATCCGTGGCCCCTTGGTCTCTTTGTTTAAAAGCTGTCTAATGCCGACGCCGGCACGCCTCAAAATTGTCCTGGGATCAGCATGCTCTTGAAATATGTAATAAAGGTAATAAGACTCTCTATTTAGTCAAATTGCATAAGAAAAATCTTCCTTTTCCTACCATGATTATGCTTAAACTTCACTTATATTTCCAATTATGGATTACTGTGTATTAGTCTATAGTGATTTAACAAATGCTCTTAATATGCATCTTCAGCGATTACTTAACAGTTGTATTAGATATATATTTGATCTTCGCAGAGATTATCACCCATCTAAGTACGCAGTTGAGCTGAAATGGCTACTTCTTGACTCCCGAAGGAAATATTTCTTGGGGTCTTTCCTCTTCTCCCTCTTCCGCAATCGAAATCCTGACTACCTACTTAACCTCTTTACTCCTAGGTCATGTGTTTCTCAAAGAATAACCCGCACTGACCTTAGCAATCTTCACATTCCATGTGCCCGTACCAACCTCTACCTTAATTCCTTCCTCATAACGGCTTCCAGATTTTGGAACTCGCTGCCCCTCCACATTAAATCCTCTTCCTCCCTCCAATCCTTCAAAATGAAGTTGTGTTCCTATTTAAATAATCGACACTAATTTGTGTTAATATGGTTAATTCATAAATTTTGGCGTTTAACTGGTCTAATTTCTGTATGTATTATGTTAATTATGCATGTGTAATTTTGAATTGTGTTTATTTGAATAGAATGTGCATTTTGTTATCATTTACTTGCTCTAATGGGTTACCCCAGAGCATAAATAAATCTTTCATTCATTCATTCTTTCATTCATTCTTTCATTATTTCATTCATTCTTTCATTCATTTTTTCATCCACATTTTCATTCATTCTTTCATTATTTCATTCATTCTTTCATTCATTCTTTCATTATTTCTTTCATTCATTCTTTCATTCATTCATTTCATTCATTCATTCTCGCTTCCTCCCCCGTTTTCTGAGAGCTTCTACCATTATCCAGTTACCCGCCAGTCCTCTAAATGGTCTCAGTTATCGATCACATATCCCGAATAGTAACTACTATTACTGAGGTCTGGGGGTTAAACTTTCCAGTCACCACTTATTGAGGATAAACACATACCTATTCCTTCACAACTCGCAGAGAGATATTATTCCCGAGCCTGCACCATATCGGTCCATACCGTTCCCATCCTTCCTTACCGACCCTCTCCTGTCAATCATTCAGCGAGAGGATTTGAAAGGGGAAGAGGGCTCGCCAACAAATGAGTCTAGACCGCCAACGAATGCGAATGGAAAGGGACGACGCTGCGGGAGGCCTTTTTAGAGAAATGAGGAAGAAGATGCGTAACTCTGCGAGTCGACTCTAGCCTCCGCCAATGTCTGGACCACATCGTCCCAAACACCCCTCTCTTCTCCACCATTCCTCCCCGGGGCTTGATCATTCATTTCCCTTCCCCGTCCCCTACCGCCGTCATTACGCCCACTCTCATCTTCTGGCTCGCTGGATCGCAACGGGGAGACACGAGCCACGGCGCTCGGATGAAATGCCTCCTTCCAGTCACGTAATGCCAACGCACTTTTCCGCGAGCAAGATTAATGGCCCGCCATCGAAAGGCGTTTGTTGTCTGAGTACATTTTATCGTTGTCAGTAATCTAATTCCAAAATAACCTTGTATAATATATTAATAGCTGGTACTGTAAGGAATCAAGGCTTCGAAAACCAGCAAAATCGAAATATTCCGTAATGGATGGATTAGTTATGCAGTAAAAGAGCTGACAAGAATGATATGGCCAAGAATTTGGATTCATGCCATAATGACATGTATAAAATATTGTAGGTTTTAGAGATTTTCAAGAAGTCGACTCTCTTTTTGTCAAAAGGGAAGGGGAACGGGAATGTTTGTTAGACCATTTTTCATAAGAAAACATTATTTTACGCAAAGGATAAATCAATCACTTAGACTTATCCACTTATATTATGGTCTCTTCCTTTATTTTTTTCTTTTTTGAGATTCATTTCCCCTCACAGAATTGCATTTTTGCCTTTGTATACACAGCAAATATTTGGTTTTCTATATTGCTATTTAAAGTATATTTTCGTTCGCTTTATCCTTTGTATTTCTAGAATTTTCTTCATCCATCCTCATATCCACTTTCCCTTATGCTCATTCTTTTTAAGCCCAGTATTCATAAATATACAAAGCAATACTCCGGTTTTTAGCCTTCACCAGTATTTTCATAGCAGTTCTTCTCTTGATCCTCATCATATGTTTTCACCTGACAATAAATGACTTATTATTGATTAATAATGACAATGACAAATAATGACTTATCTGAGGGTGCAGTTTTCATCCGATTACATTCAGTACCCTATTCACAATATTCTCTTCTCAATTAATACTATGTAGTTATCAAATACATGTTATCGCACGGTAACGTAAATAAACTGAAAGGCTAAAATTCATTTCAACTAGCCTATGGCGTCTTAAAAACTGAAGATTATTTCGCAAGACCCATTTGCATCACTTTAAGTAATACAAAATGGGAATTCATCCATTTTAATACACTGAAATGTATCCATTTTCTCAATTAGGCCAAGCTAAAAACTATCAAGTCATGCGTACTTGACTTAATTCCGCGACAACTGTTGCTAACTGAATTTCTTCTATGTCTTGATCATAGGTAAGCCGTAACTCAATGAGATTCACTCAGCCTCACTCGCTTGGAAGAGCTTGAAATTTTGTTCCATCACATTTAGTTACTTTCTTCTATCCAATGTTGTCTATCCTCTCGCTAACTGCAGGCTTGCGAAATTCATTAGATTTCTAGGGAGCAATACTGCTCCATGAGGTGAACTGAAGCCAAGTACGTTAGGAATACGTGTGACGCCTCGATTGATATCAAATACCCTGGAGGAAAACAACAAAGATCTCATTTTAGAAGAGCATATAAAAACAGATATAATATGCTGATAATGCTTCAACATAATGAAACGCATACAAAATAACGAGTATTATATGGGGAGACATAAAAATGCCCTTACGCAAAAAAAGTCAGATGCCTGAGGGTGACTTGAAAAAGAAATCTCTCTGAGGTGCCTTAAAAACTCATTTAAGTGGCTTTACGCTTCACTCTTTAAGTATTGCGGAGAGAGCAAAGAGAAAAGCAGTTACTCCCTCAATGCGGGTGAAACGCAAGGCAAAAACCAGGGACTGAGAAGTCTGAAGAAAATGGTACGTGTGCATTTTCATTCGCCTTTGAAACAAAAATAAGTAAAATAATACTAAAATAGCTGCGCTCTGGCGATGATAGATCTCCTATAAGACTCCCTAGCAAGGAGAATGGAAAACTGAAAAAAAAGACAAGAAGTACGTCGGCACCAATATTTCGATGGAAAATCATCGGCAAAATCGGAAATCGATGAAAAAATTTCACCGCGTTGTCCTCTTGTTACATTTATCCATACTCACTGTTCACGCAAAGGGTATGTAGTGCAACCCTCCGATGATTACCATTTTGTCAGCGATGCAATTATTTATGACTCTCGTCAAAGGCGGAATATTACCACGGCTCTTTGTACTTTATCTTCAATTTTCCCTCGACCCTAAATTAAATATTTTCCCCCTTAAATTGATTAATGTCTTTTTTTTAATTTCTTACTTTCGATGGTTGTTGATTGGTTATTCAGGGGAGGCGACCGACAGCTGAGGTCATTTGTGCCATTTAGGATAGGTGGATAATTGAGTAATGGTAGGAACTTTTTAGAAGGAAGGGTGGAGAAAAACCCGGCGTCGGCATTAGCCTACTCTTAACGACAGGCGCCAAGGTGAGAACGGCTTAATGTCCCTTCCGACGGACGGAGTACTGAACTGGTAATGCCTTCCACTAGGAGTACTGACCACGGCTTAACGTCCCATCCGACGGACGGAGTACTGAACTGGTAATGCCCTCCACTAGGAGTACTGACCACGGCTTAACGTCTCATCCGACGGACGGAGTACTGAACTTGTAATGCCCTTCACTAGGCACCCAAGTGGTGCCTAGCGGAGGGCATCGGTGAGTAGAGTGGCACCGGTTTTCCACTAAAAAATCCGCCACTGCCGGGAATTGAACCCGGGGCCCCGAGATGGGAGGCCAGTACTCTAGTCACCACACCAACCCGATCCCCCTTCCTGCTTCCGAGGATGTGAATCAGTGAATAATAGCATTAGCCCAAGGCCGTCAAAGAGGTCATTCACTGGACTTCCTGCGTTAACAAGCAATTTGTGTGCAATGCGTGTCGGGTGAAATTATTGAGCCTCGCAACAAACAATTCAGATTGAACCTACCATGCAGCCATGGACGATAATTCATTTCCATTCAAATCACCTCTGATTCCATCTTCTGCTGAATATAACCGCCGAAATCACGGATCATCACGAGTGATCTATATTGCTTGAAGTAGAAATCATTATTTTAATGCCGTAATGGAAAATGCTGACATCATAGACCCTGGTGTACAGGGTGACTGGGGCTCATGCGTGAATAGGGGCGGACTTCGGTTTGTTGAGAAATAAAGGATTTTTTCAGCAACCAGCCTGGAAATATTATAATATATTTATATCCACTTGCAAGCCACCTCGAGGGTGTGTGACAGGGGGTGAGTTGTTACGAAACACACTCTGAAGAATTATGGCTAAGAATTATTTGAGGATGGTATGGATATTTGAATCCGCTGGTGATACTTTTCGCCTATCTTGTCTTTTGGTCCTATTCACCAACGTAGTGTGGGTACCTAACAATTCTCTCAGTGCCGGAAGTGAACTTTTCGGTCCTGTACTTATGTAAAACCCATAGTCTGGCTCGCTATCTTCGTGTTTGAAGGCTCTCCCATGCCATTGTATCTAGTCGCGAAGTTACACTTATTCTATGGCATAAAAATAAATTTTTGTAATAAGCAGGGATGGCTAGGAATAAAGAAGAAAAGAAGGTGTGGTCTCTAAAACACCCGAACTAGGTGTCGATGGTATTCCTCTTATTTTATGATAGATGGAGTGTATTATGCCTCAATCTGCCATTTTCTGCTCACATTAAAGCAAAAATTAGCATTTAAATGATATAGTACATATAGATTTCCTGCTAAAAAGGGATCGAATGTGCAACAGCAAAAGCTGATTGAAAATGAATTATACACAAAACCAGAAAATATTATTTGACGAAAACCAATGCACTCTGGCCGCTGAACATGATGAACCTTTAGCAGAACACAATGTAAAAAAACAAACTCACTTAAGACGTTCCATCAGAATTTGTCTCATTAAGTAAAATATGTCAATCGAAAAGAATCTTGCAAGCCTATCTCGCATTTCCTGCTGCACCACTGGCAAAACGGTGCTACGAATTGTATTTCTCCCTCGACAGGATTCAAGGTAGTCGAGGCACGAAACATGTTCACGGGAATGAGATTGATGAGGCCGAAAAACGTCTCAGGCTGCCTTGATACTCAAGATCATCTCCTCTCAAGGAACTTGCTTTCATCGGCGTCAGCTTATCGTGGAGCGTGCGCATGGCGACAAAAAAATACTAAAAATACTCGCTATCAAACTCACGGCATCGCAAATTCGAGCGCCTACCACGAAGAAAGTGAAGTGCATTTTCATGCCCCCCGTTCCATACGGTGATGTAAATTCGATAAACCCTTCATCAAGTTCTGATGCATGATATTCAAACTCCTGCACTAATGCCTTTTCAAAACGATACGGCGATGAACGATTTCCTCTATTTCCCTTTAAATAGCAGAATATCTTTCTATTACGAGGACAGTTTGATAAGGCAGTGACTTTTTGAATTTTCCACGTAGAAAATTTAAATACAACACTGCTCCCTTCAAATTCCATCTATTAATAGACTACTGTAAAATTTGGAGCAAGCTGCACAACTTAGTTTGTGTTATACAGCCAATGAAAGCAGACAACCTCATGAATTTTAACGAAAATGGAAAAAAATTAATTTCATGTGCTGATTAAGCGTTACTTTTGGCGTAAAAAAACCATCATCGAAACCAAGGAAAGGCTTGATAAATACTTTAGAGACTCTGCACCATCAAATCCATGGAATGATATTGGACGGTCGGAGAATTAAAACTGCGTTAGGTGGCTTAAGTTGTATCTCAACTGAGCGGGTTTATCACATTTTACATGAATATTTGGACATGAAGAAGCTATCCGCGCGATGGGTGCAGCGATTGCTCACACTCAACCATAAGCGCAACCGTGTGACCACTTCAGAGGAGTGTTTGGCAATGTTCAGCCGATATCAGAACGAGCTTTTGCGCCATTTCGTTACCATAGATGAAATATGGATCCATCAAACCACACCAGAGACAAAGAAACAATAGAAACAGTGGATTTCTTCGGGCGAACGTGCACCAAAGAAGGCCAAGGTGGGTCGGTAGGCCAACAAGGTCATGGCCACATTTTTGGGATACACGTGGTATCATTCACATTGATTAACTTGATTAGGGTAAAAGGATCATCGGCGAATATTATTCAGATCTTTTGGACGGATTCGATATTGAGTTGAAGCAGAAACGACCGCATTTGGCAGAAAAAAAGTGCTGTTCCATCAAGACAATGCACGATAGCACACGTGTGTAGTCACCACGGCAAAAATCTATAAATTGGGCTAAGAACTGCTACCCTATCCAGCATATTCTCCAGATCCAAACCTGAAGAAATGGCTGGGTGGTAAGATATTTGGGTCGAATGAAGTGGTCATCACTGAAACAAACGCCTATTTTGAGGGCCTTGAGAAAACCTATTATTCGGAAGGTGTAAAAAAATTGGTAAAACGCTAGACTAAATGTATAGAGCTAAAAGGAGACTATGTTGAGAAATAAAACGCTTATTTGCCGAAAAAAATATCTTTTATTCATGAAGTCACCGAATTATCAAACTGCCCTCGCATAAGAATCATGCTCGGCCATACCTCCTATTTTGTGTCAAACAGTGTCACATCTTTCCCGAAGGAATTTTTTTGCCGAATATCAATCAGGGTTCCGAAAAGGGTTCAGAACCCAAATGGCACTGATTAAATTTACTGATGACATTAGGTCATCAATTGATAAGAAAAAAGTCACCAAAATGGTATTTTTTGAATTTTCCAAGGCGTTTGATTCGGTGAATCATGGAACTCTGCTTTTTCGGTTAGGCAAAATGTGTCTCTCGCACTCAGCTCTGTTATGGTTTAAATTATACCTCTCTTAACGCAGGCAAGCAGTTAATGGCCCCAATGGAAAGCAGCCCTACTTTGTTTCAGTTCCGTGTGGCATTCCACAGGGTTCGGATCTTGGCCCTCTGCTGTTTACAATCTTTATATCTACCGAACGCAATCACTTACTGTAGCTACCTCTTTCTATGCTGGTTATTTGCAAATTTACTAGAGCTGTCACCCTGTCATAAAATACATTATGCAATAGAAATAGTTAATCAATACATACAGGCCATATGCAATTGGAGCACAGAAATCTTTCTCACGGTAAATGCAAAAAAAACTAAAGCCATCATTATTGGAAGCTCACAATATATCAAATCAATGACAATTAACCCGTTACCTAAAATTCGTGTTAACGGTGTTGACATTGACTATTAAATACAGTAACAAGTCTTGGTTTAACTTTAAGTCGTACACTAACCTGGCATGAACTTATTAAAGCAACTTCCAATAAAGAACATAAAATATTATATGTGATTAAGAAATTCAAGGACCTAATTCCAACTTCCCTGAGAATCAAATTGTTTAGTACCCTAATAATGCCTCATACTGATTACTGTTCTCTCGCCTATGCTAATGTTACTATGGAGCTAAATCAACAACTACAGAGGTTACAAAACTGTGGAATAAGATTGATACACAATATTCGTTTTGATAAACAGGTTACACCCTATTATCATACACTCAGGTGGTTGAAGATAGAAAAGAGTGAGATAGAAAAGAATATCTAATGAATGTGTTAATGTACAAGCTGATTAAAACTGAGTGTCCAAGTTATTTGTTTTAAAAAGTTATCTTTAATGCTAACACGCATAAACGGCTGACAGGTAATACTGAGGCATTATTAATACCAAATTACCGCACCAATGTGTTCGGTAAATCTTTTTATGTAACATCTTGTAGGTTTTGGAATTCATTACCTGATGGGAAATAGTGTTCTGAAAACATTTATATGTCTAAAAAGCGGTTGCATTCATATCTTATGCAATGAATGTAAATAAAATAATTAAGGTATGTATAAATATAATAAGTAATTGAATACGCTATTAAGTTTTTGTTACAATACTATTTGTTGTCAAAATTGTTGTATTATAAAATTATAGTTCAATCATTGACACCTTGTAAAGATTGCTAAAATTGATAAGATTGCTAAGATTGTTGATGTTTAGATGGATACTCATTTCTAATATTAAAATTACCTTGTTGATGTTGTAATGAGACTATGAACAATTAGAAAGTGCTTTCTGCAAATGTTTCAAGAGACAATAATGTCCTAGATGAAATAAAATATATATCTATTTGTTTTAATCTCGTATTTCAATCCTATTTTTGCCCATTCCTTAGATTTTTTACAAGTTTTTTAGAAATAGGCTGGCAAATATTAAGATTACTTGCCTACACGTTTATATAAGTTGCGGAAAATGTGCACAGAGATAAGCTACGTAGGTACTTCGTTCCCTACACAGCTGAAATGACAAAGAAAATGCTTCATTTCTTATATGTAGTTAAATAAAATTTGCAGGCAAACTCAATTTTTCACTACTAGCCATATTTTTATTATTTTATTTTTAATGCAACGTAATTATATACCTCATTTGTAATCTTTCATTAATATTTACCATAAAATGACCAAAATTTTGCAAGGCAATTTCATGCTCGAAACTGACTTGCATTTTCCGAAATAATTTATGTTATTTCCAATATTATCCGTTCCATTTCGATGAGTACGTTACTGAGAACTAGTAAGATCAACCGTCATTGGCAATTCTCGAAGAGGAAATAGTTTTTTGAATATTCAGATTAATTTTTATTTTTAAAAACTTATTAGTCCTAAATTAAATATGTTTTCGTAAGTAATAAATTAAGCACTTAAACGGATATTGAAAAACTTTCGTGCAATATCCTTCACTGGCGCATGATAGAGGTTGCATTAAAAATATGGTTACGCAAAGTGGAATACTGCATATTTTACCATGCCGAAGTTATAGAACTACTCGAAGCGTTAATAGGTCATCCAACCACGATTTTTCCCAAAAGAGTGCATTCCTTCTCGTGGGAGATGGGCACGCCGATGCATCATGGAAAGGGGGAGAGAGGAGAGAAAGGAAATGACTTAGGATGCACGGAATCTGGAAAGAGTGAGAGAGGTATTTGGTGCTCAGATTACAGGCCCCCACACGCGAACAGACACTTAATTCAGCGCGCCTATTGTCGCAGCCCCTGGGGAGTAACGGGGTGGGGTGGTGAGGGAATCACGATCTATTGGATTCGAAAGGCCGTCGAGAGAGAGGCAAGGTGACATCCGAATATTTTCCGGAGACCTGAAAAACACTGGGCCGGACAAACGCCCACGCTACCATTGTGACGAGTCGACCGAAAAGAGGAATGCGTTATAAGGCGGTCCAGGCCACGATACGGGGGTGGTTATTGGACAGGATAGGTCCTGCCTCTTCGCGGATGGGAGAGAAACTTTACTTCTCCCGGAATAATTTCCTCCAGAAATAGAAGAAAATCAGGTCCGGAGAACTTAACGCCACGTAGAATAAATCAGTTGCTCGTGGAGTTTCAATTCCAGGGCTAATCGAATGGAAAGCGCTAAAAAAGCACGCTCTGAATTGAGTGATTAATGGAATCAGTGATGAAGTTTTGGAAGGTTCCAAGGTTAACGATATTCGGATTTTAGCATTTCAAATGATTTTTGGCATTTAAAACATGAAAAATGTTATTGAAATTATTGGTAAAATAACTGAAGGAAGAATCTGAATATAATCTTCAAAATCTTTTCACACAAATATGAATTAGGGTCCAGGTCAAAATTGTTGAGTTCTTCAAAGATTGAGTCAACATAACAATGTTTTAATATTAATCCTTTCATTCAAAAGCTAAAATGTTACCCATTCTACTTAGTGTAATTAGGCTGTTCCGGTAAAGATATCTTGTGAAAAATTGAAAAATTCCAAAGCGTAAATGATAGTATTGTAAGAGAATTCATTAATACGGAATTTTAAACAGAAAATTATGTCACTATGAATTCTAATAGCTTCGGGTACATATTTCTATGCCTAATCAACAATGTAATATTCGGAAACCTTAATCTGCTATTATTCACCGGCCCATGTTATGAGCACATATTCATATTGACAGAGACATTACGTAGCGTATGAGATTCACGAATGGATGCTCCAGTACGCGCTCCGCCTTTGTAGTCTCCATGCGCATGTCGTAGAATATTTAATCCATCTGCAAGCTTGTGCCACTCTCCTTTCACGCAGAATGCTTTATGCTTGCCTTGAAGCGGAAGCCCTTCTACAGCTTGAGTACAGTATATTCTGAGGGAATCCCAATTGCTGGAGTAATGCGAAGAATTTGAAAATTTTGAAATACTTTTTTTCTTAACTTTTTCGATTTTCTCTAAATCTTATGTCAAGTAATATGTATTTTAAGAACTTCGCTGGTAATTGGTTCAAAAATTTCATTCTTTATAATATCACGATGATTTTGTGAGGAACGTAGAGGGAAACTATTCCTATTTATGCAATACAATGAGGAAAATCAAAGTCAGCTAGGAACCGACAATACAGGTCTCACATAAAGTAGAGGACATATGAAAACTGACGTTGACGTTTTATTTGAACTATTCCATGAATAACCCATATCAAAATCATGCCCACACACAAGTTATCCATTGCCAGCTGAACAGGCGATTGAGGACGTTTATGGGGCTTTTATCACATCTATATAAATTTGCGCAAACTTAATATGATATAGTATATTTATTAACTCCGGCTCGAATATTAGGACTGATAGGTCATGAGATAAAGAACAGAAGAAGCAGGACGGGATATTAGTGGGAAACCTGACATATAAAATCTTTTCGGCACTGATTAAGAATCAAAAGGGGGCCTGATCCTTTAACCCTAATGCATGGAGTGGAAAGGCTGGTTCAAGTGAGTGAACTCTGAACTATCAAGCCGAAGTTCAAGGAAAAGGTTTCCATTTGATTTTCTCGGCTAAACTCTACATATTTAGGTATTTCTCTTACATCCTCCACAATGCACTAGTATATATTTCATACGATGCCTTGATTTGCAATTGCTCCAGTTCACATTTCCCTCGACAACTGCATTTATCATCATGTCACAAAATATGACTGTTAACGTCGACCGCTATTCTCTTTACATTTTAATCAGACTTCCCTTTTCTCCACATCTTCGCTCAGTGCTCGGACAACTGATTTTTCTTTGGAGCACCACAGTTTTTTTTATATTCAGGAGGAAAAGGTTTTAACCCTCATTTCCATCACGGACGTACTATTAAGCAAACTAACTTCTCTCTCTTGCTTTTAAAAATTTCTACACAAATGATGATCAATCGGCAGATTGGTATTTATACACATTATTAAACCTCCTCAGTTTTGTTTTCACCTCATTAAAGGAGATAATTTCACCCCTATCTTCCACCGTATTAACTTTATTCAAGCCGTTGTGGATATTCTGCTCATTTATCACCGTAATTCACTCACCTTTTTGCATACCGTGCAATAAATTATTGAAATGGGACTCCCCTTGTTGTTGTTCCGCACCCGAAGGTTAAAATATCAACGCAAATAACTCATCGTCAAATTCAACCGAGCGTTCGTTGCATGAGGTCAACATTCGCGTCGTAAATCAATGGGGCCTATGGCGAGGGGAAGGTCATCAGGGGTTAGTGGGTTACGGACGCCCGAAAATTATCGTTGATTGTGGACGTGGCCAGGTGTGGCGCCAACGAAACCGATGCAAAAAAAAGCCGCGCCTTGCACTGCCGAAAATGAAAATGTTTGGACTCGTCAACGCCCATCGGGAAAGGAATAGCCGATTGAATTTTTTTTCCCCCTTTCGGTCTTTTTTTTTCGGCCGGCTTTCAAATCGGATTTCATCGCTTCGGCCACCAATGGCGCTTCCCCACTGGATTTGCATCGGGTGGGACGGACATGAATTATTCGGGAGAACTTGAATGATTAAAAAAAAAAGTATCCGGCCCGTCGGTCGTGTCGAGACACGTAGATCTGGAAACTCTTTTCACCGTGCACGTCAATCTGGAGCTGAATGTAGGGACAAATGCCGGCGATGATTCGTGCATCTCCCTCCGCAATAGCATCTTGATGACCCTAGGGCTTATTTAGGCAGGCATGGGTTGTAGTAACGCATAAGAGTAAAAGTTGTTACATCTACCCTCACAAGTTTTAATTTTTGCATACGGAAATCAGGCAGGGGAGTGAGGAAATTAAAATGCAGTGATTGCTGAGGGTGGTATATGCAGATTTCTTATTGAATAGAACCTCTGGTGCGGACAGCAACTATTACCGCAACGTTCTCCATGGCTCACCAATTACCTATTGTGATGACAGGCAGGATTTCTATTTTTCTTGTTCAGTGAGCTCAAAGGAAGTCAATCTGTGCCCTTTTATCCTAAAAAAACCTCTCTTCTAATACCACTATACAAGACCTGCCTTCATTACACATCGCACATTTAATTGTATCTTTTGGATATTATTACCATTATCTTTTTTAGACGTATCTCAAAGTCTATCTCATTTCTGAGGTCTGGAAATAACCCGGAATTCGGTACCGCAGAGCAAGATAAAAGTGGAATAGAATTTAAGTTTACTTAACAAATCGGGGCTATGCAACATGAATGTCCAGCTAGGTCATCATTCTATGTGCAAGGAAAGAAAGTCTATTAAATTTAAAAGACAAGATTTATCAAAAGTAAAACATACCCAAGACTTGAATAGCTTTCCATATGAAATATGGGTATAAATAATTTAGTATCGGCTGACCAATTTCATTTCTAGGTTACGTAGAGCAGTATGCTCAAAACTGAGAGGCCCCATACTTCTGTATTCGTCAGTGGATTTTGAATAGAAGGAAAAGCACTATTTGTAAAGTGACCCACTTCCGGTCGGCCAAAGCCGATTCAAACTAGCATTCCACTTTTATTCCATTGATCGTGGGCACGCCACAATGGGGCTCTGCTTTGCCTCTAATTAACGCCGAAGTCAAAGGAAACACTTGCGCGACAAAAAAAAGACACCTCACGAATTCGCTAAGCGAGATGATAGAGACGTTAGTGGATTGCTTTAATTTGAAGAGAGTCTAAAAGGGCGTTTGTGAATATGCAGACCTGCCTATTGAAGCGGCTATACATTCATGTACTTTTAAGAGTATATATTTTTACCAATTATTGTTGAAACAGGATAGAATTAAGTATAGTTGGATTAATTTTATGCGAAATTCCATGAATTCTAATTCACACAAAATAATGAAGTTCAAATGTGCTTAAAAGTGTCTAATTGGGATATTCAGTCTAGGTGTAACGAAAACATTGAAAGATTAAATCGCAGTGAAAGGATAAGGAATAGTTTAAGAGAAAAAATGATGCTAATATTTACATACGATAAAAGAGTGATGGGGAGATATAATAGTTTTCGGTACGTCGGGAAGGAAAACAGAAAATGTATTTGGGAAAAAAATAAAAACCGTTCATGCAAAGGATAGGAAGCGAGGGAGTATTTACTGATGTCGATAGTATGCCGGCCTTGGAGTAACCCAGAAATGGATGGAACTACAAAACGATCGCATCGCGATTAATTGGAGGAATTGGCGGAATCTTGGGCTGAAGAAGACGGCTGGGTTTTGAGGAGGGAGAAAGTTGTCGCATCGGAAAATGATCGGTTTGCTGAATGAAGAGGACGGAGGGAGGCGATCGTGCCTGTTTGCTGGAATGGCGAGTGGATGGAGGCGTCAATCTTGGAACTAATCCACCCCAGGGAACGCTCAATCGCTCTCGTTAAGCCCGACAGGTGTCTCGAATCAAGGGTGATGAGCTTCCCCCGATTCATCGTTTTCCCCCACTCCCTCCGATAGCCTTCCATTCATTTGGCTAGCGCAGAGCGTTCGAGGGGCCAGGGGGAAGAGATTGGAGTGGAAGAGACCGGAATATGAAAGATTGGAAGGTTTTCTATTTGTGAAGGACACACGCTGGAGATGAGATAGAGAAATGGGATTTGGGATAGGAAGCGTGAAATACAAAGCTTCCGTAGCAATCCTAATCAGTTGAATCTCATATTATTCAAGCTTCTGCGAAAGACACTACTGAGAACAACAAAATAATTGGTGAAATTCCTAATTGATCAGAAAAAATTAACTAATAAGCTAAAATCAATGCTTAAAAATAGGATTTCATTATAAAATATATCCATTTATAAAAATATATATCGATATATTTGATTTCCGTTTTAATTTGTGAAATTAAGCCAAATTTTGACAATGAAATCCTATTTTTAAGCATTGATTTTAGATTATTAGTTAATTTATTTCTGATCAATTCAGTATCTCATCATTTATTTTGTTGTTCGCAGTAGTGTCTCAGCTTAGGTTGTAGTAGTGTCTCAGCTGTAGCCTAGGTCTCAGCATGCGCAGTTAAGAATTATCACAAGGTATAGCGATAATAATTATTAAAAAATAAAAATTATGCTAGAGTAATCGATGGGAGAAAAATAATGTAAATATTTCAAAATTGTTAATGCATGTTAAAGAACATAATCTTCAGCGCAATATGTAAGTTGTACGTCCTCCTATGAGCTACGTAACTAAAATTGAACTTCGCATCACTGCATGCAGTTCCAAAGGGGAAGGCATAGAAAAGCAAATACCTTCTGCGGATGATCTGAAATGAGGGGAAAAATCTCATGTCGAGACTCGAATTGAGGGATTAAGACATGAAAAAGTTGAGGGGGTATAAAAATTGAGTGGAAAACTGCTGCAAAGGAAAACTCAGTATTAATGAACACATATTGGGGAGGGTGAGCTACGACGATTGATGTTTGCTATTATTTTACTTCATTGCATATGTAATGTTTATTCAACAGCTAGCTCAAGGGTTTAGTAGCCAAAAAGAATATATGCAAAATAGGTTGATTGTTGACAGATTCACTTTGTGGGTCTGTAGCATGATTAAAACAAAGAACAGCAGTTGGCAAAATGCATCTGCTTTAAACCACTGTATCCTAAAACAGTGAGAATTACTCCTTCTCTATCCAAGTTATGCGTTTTGTTTTGATGATATGTAGATGTTGACCATCGGTGAATTTAAGAAAGCAGTATATGGACCACAGAAGCGCATAAAAGAAACACCAAAATTCCCTTTCATCTGAGCATATTTAGTACAAATCACCATATTTGATGACAAATTAATATAAAGTCATATTTCATGACTTGTTTCATGAGTTGTGGTAACAGCCACTTCACTATTGTCATTGAGGAATTTCCCATCACCAACGCCTCGATTGCAAGCTTACCAATTAACCTCACAGTAGCAGTGATTTTTTTAAATTACTATCCCGTAGAATATACCTACTCATAAAAATCTAATGAGACAGGATATAAGGCTTTATAAAATTTGATTCGCCATGCTACAATAGGTTTGTATTCTTTTGTACACTGGTTTAAACGCACTTTAAAAAGTACCTAGTGTAATTATAATTAGTCGCACCTTTAAATGAGCCAATACACTTTTGATTTTGGAAAGAGATTGCCTAAGGAGCCTTGCATAAGCATCTGTAATAAGCATCAACCATAATTAATATGGTTTCGGTTATTTATTTGCCTTTGCCATTTCAACAGATTGATTCGCCGCTGATATGGTGAACAAGGAATTCGAAAACTGGTGGATGGATATTCAAGGCATTGCTATTGGACTATTCTTTGGCAGTTGAATCAGCCTCGAACTTCTCCTCGAACATCTTCCAGTGTTTCTCTTCATGCTTTCCGTTCCCACGCTACTCCCTACATAATTATTTCACATCCCTCATAATAGTTAAATTTGCCATTAAATTAAATATTTTTCCTTCCCCTCTAATCAACTACCCTTTTTGGAAAAGGATACCTCTGACTGTATTTTATTGTCAATTTGTTGTCCTAATTCTTAAATTAGTAAAATAAATACTCCATTTTCAAGATTCCTGCTGTACATTTTCCTTTCCTGTGTTCGTAACCTTTTCTATTTCCAAATTTTGGTGGCTGTCTTAAAGGATCTTAGGCATTCGTCCTTCTCTACGATAGTTCACTTCTCTTTTGCATGCATTATGATGCCCGAATTAAAGTATTTTTAGATCTTTTTGGCCGCTCTTTGCTGTAATGCAAAGTGTGAGCAGAAATTAAAAAAGAAAATTCCGGTGAGGAAACATTCCGGTAAACTATGTGCGGACCAATTATGTTGCTTAACGATATTAAAATATAGATCCAAGGTCAGTTCACATATATGGAGTAGGAGGGCCGAGAGCGGCCTAGGAACTCCATTTTTGCGTTCCCACTCTATCGTTGGGGGTTGGTGAAGACCGATTATGGGGTGGAGGCGTGAAGAGTGGAGGTGAGGGAAGGGATGCATGTGTGTATGTATGTGAGACGGGGGAGGGGGTGGCGGAATTAATCTCGCCGCCCTTGAGAGGACCAGGGCGCGCTCTCGGTAGAGATGCGGGGGTGGTGGGTGCCGCTTCGAGTGGGAACCGCTCCTCTCTCTCCAACGGCCAATAAATCCGACTCGGGGAACGCAATTTCAGATCTGATTGCTCGCGTAGAGGAGTGGCAAAGTAAAAAAAAAAGAGTAAGGGGAGGAAAAAAATCACTCTCGGTACCGTCGCCGACTCTCTTCTTTCCTGTTCATCTTCTTCTTCCTCGAGCGAGAGGAGGATTCTTCCATTTTGGATTTTTATTTGTTTTTTTTCTTCATTTTTTTGTTTTATTTCTGAAAAAGTAGGGCGACTTGATTAATCACGCCACCATTGAAACGGGCCGATGGCCAGCAAGACTGCGAAATACGGCGGCGGGGTCTAGCTAGGTGGAGAATCCGCGAGCTTAACAGTTTTAAAGTGGTTCTCCTCTTCAAGGAGTTTATTTTCCCTACGCCGCTCGCTAATTTACGCATCATTAAGCATCGCGAGCGATATGGATTACCCTTTGGCGTGGCAAATGCTTTGAAAAAATATCAAGATCATTAATATATATGTGTATAGCTATTTCCATCCCACAAACTGCAGCTCAGTACCAGTTGGAGGAAAAACAGTGTAGGACGAGTCTTGAGGAAAGGTTTCTCGAATCTCTTGAGCACACGTGCGGAATTTTGAGGGTTGGAACTTTACAGAATTATGTACGAGATTCTTTTATTTCCCTGTTGACGTGTGGAGAGAAAATATGGTAGACTCTAACACAGGGAATTTTAGTGACTGATTTTCGTGGTCTCGGCATTAGGATTACTGAATTTAATTCCCCTCTCACACTAATATTATAACTGATATACAGTGCCAGATGACATCGTACAGTTGGAATTTGAAGGAATGTGTAGTTGGCATAAGGATTGAAAAACTAAGAATTAGTCCGTAAGAATGTCCTAGGCTATCAAGTGTCATTGAATCATTTTATTGAGAACAAAAAATATATTTCCATACGTTCACTATTTTTATGCAAGGGATGAATATAATTTCTCGCTATGCCCACCTCCAATTATTATATTAACCTCCATCAAGCTTATGCCAAGTAATTTGAAGTAAAGTGTAAGAGATAAGCATGGATAGATATTACATGTAAGTGGATGGGCAATAAGTGCCCTTGATCGTGTCTAAAATAATTTTCAATTTTTATTACCAAAATATATTATCATGAACATGGTATTTTAATAAAATATAATCATTAGATCACGGCGAAACATCATTTGGTGCTGAATTGGTACTAAGGCAGCAGGATTGGGATAAAATATTATTTTATCGGTAAAAAATTTAATGATAAATAGTATGGCTTTCCGATACCACCGCATCTAACCTAAATTATTTATATTCATTAGGCATATTTTTTGGCAGTAAAATTATTTATATTTATCTATACCTCATCCTAAATTTCTGAAACAATTCTCATTAATTACCTAAAAATATTGATGCTAGCTGGTACTGGCATAGAGAACCTGGTTTTTGGCTAGTTACCACGGACAAAATTCACCTTCTTAAGTTTATCACTACCTAGAGCCAGGAGGATCGTTATTTCTGAAGGTTGAGAAAATCGAATTGGTAGGTGGCCCACCAAAACACAAGTGCCAGCACGTCTGTCGGGTTGCAACCCACTTGGCACTCATCCCAGAGATAGCTCTCAGGGTTCTCAGTCTATGTAGATATATCCAACGAGCTTTGCATTTATCCAGTAAACTCTATTTCTAACATTGTCAACTTGGTTAGTCCCTCTAATCTTGACTGAGCTACATAAATAAAAGGATGTACTCTCCTCTGACACGATTTAAACCTGACCACACTGAGTACGATACCCTGTTGCTACTAGCGTAATAGCAAGGTGGAGAAAAATCAGGCTCTGAATTATACAAGGATTCAGTTTTAAACAAAGTTCGTGTTATTATCTTTAAAACTAGGTAGCGGTCAAACCTCAGGTATTTTCATTCGTCTTGAAATCAGTTCAAGGGGTGGCTAAAAAACTGAGTACTGAAATCTGAAGATTATGTTGAAGTGCCTGTTGCTAACTGGAATTTTTTAAAAATAAACCGAAAAGTAACCTTAGTGGAGTGTTTTCATCATCAATGGCAACTTGATTCAAATTTGAAGGTTGTTCTATTCTGGACCCGCATCGGGAAGTAAGCCAGGGCAGTGAGAGAGTGGCTGAGGGGAGAGAGGGTGAATTTTGCTGTAAAATGAAGGAATTGGCAAGAGTTGAGTGAATTAAGTAATATAATGAAAGAATAAGAAATATTTATTCATTACTTGACAAATAATATAGCCGTTTGAAATTGCATTTTTTCTCTTTAACTCTTTAGTTGAATCGCCTGTTTACGCATATCTAAAGTTAATTTAAATAAGTTGGAATGTTCACTTTTCTGTTTTGAAATTTTTGCATTTTAGAAAATCCTATTGTTTTCAAATTCATGGCTCTATGAATAGCTATTCTTCTTTAACTTATTTCAGAGCGGAACAGTGTGGTAATTTTCGAAAAATAATTCCTTCTGGCAAAATATTCCAACATGTTGAATGATAATTTTTGTATCGAATATAGCTCGTTTTAATTGAATCATATATCCGACTTATGTCAAATATTTAAGGATAACTAGTATTGAATACCTACAAATGTTAAGGGAGAATAATTACGCAAATATGAAGAGGTTAGCTGTACGATAATTGAGTGGAGAGTTGCATAAAACCAATCACAGAATTGCTGGCCCATAATGATGACCTACAAACATAATAACTCAGCTTTGTCCTACAATTTGAAGGGCTCTTTGAATATTAGGCTTCGCATTATAATTGATTCAAGTTTTTCATGTTAGCCGTGAAAAACCTTAACCTCTGTTGCACATTTTAGGCGCCATTAGAGCGCCGCGGAAGCCAATAATAATATAAAGGATCTGGCCGGAAGTGAGGGGATCTGGGTTTGGTTTCCGGTCCAGTTGGATGAATTTTTCAAAGCGGAAATATTTATTACATCAAATATACTAATTTTAAAAAGCGTAGATAGTCTTAAGTAAAGGGGTATCGCCATTAATATATCAGTAGTGATACCTAATTTCAGATAAATCATTGAACTACTAATTACCATCCAAAATGTCTCAACATTCAACAAATTAGCGCTGTAAAGGAAAACGCCTCACATAGTTACAAGTTCAAAAATATTTTTGTTTGTAGAGGGCGGGGAAATAGACGTCTCTTTGTAAAGGAGTGGATTTCACCGAAAGAAACGGACGGGAGGAAGGACAGGAAGGCTCTATGTTCCACCGAGGACCGGAGTTGAGGGGATTAGGTGGGAGGGCGGGGGATGTTCATTACGGCGGGAAGTTCAGACCTCCGGACGTCGTAATCCGCGTGGTGGTCACGGACGAGCAAAACGTCCGGCGTCTTACTGACCACTCGACGCAAGCATCCCAACATGACGCCACGGAGAGCTGGGATACCGGGAAGGCAGGCAGACACTCGTCCCTTGAATCCGAGAAAGGGTTTTCTTTCACTCCAAGACATTGCTTTTAAATTTTAATGACGCCGCGGCAGAGAGCGCTGGTGAGCATGTCGTTAGAGTCGCACGAGCACTCGCCCATTAACGCCGCTTACGCAAGCGAGCTTCCGGTTCCATACAGAAAACCAGAGCATGCCGTGCCAATTAAAACTAGAGGCATCCACCCATAGCTGTTGGCTACCATCAACAGGGGGGCTTCTAAGAATATTCCATCTGGTCGAGGAGTTTTTGTATAATTCACGGGGTTCAATATTTGTACTTTTAACTCCATGAATTCACTTTTGTACTTTTTAATATTGATCTAAAATATTCCAGAATTGTATCAAATTCCTTATACACAAAAGACTTTTCATATCGGCTATTATGCTTTTGTATCTGCTTTACCCTGATGGAAATAGTGTTGAGATTAAAGTGAACAAGGACGATGTAAAGTAGTGCAGACTTTAAAAAGCTCTAATATTTGGTAACAAATAGTTTTAAATCTGATTGAAGATGCATGTTTACGAAGACTCAAAGCTTTAATACTTATGTAATATTTCTGAGTGGCAAAGAAAATATCGGGTTTGATAAAAACAATGACGCCACGTGGATTTTTCTGCAGTATAATTTATTTATCACACCTGGTGTGGAATCACAGATGCATCTTTCGCGTTATCGCAATCTTTATAGTTAAAGCTTACCCCTAGAGTAGCATAGGGGTTAACAATAACCGTCTATAAAATTCGCTCCACTGGTTGTGATAAGCGATTTAAAGTGCTGTGCCAAAAATGAAGAACGTTCTCTTTGACATAAATTAAATAAAAAATATCGATAACGCTAGCGCACGCCTTGTGAGATCCATGATCGAGGCCCTGAAATCTGGAGGTTACCAAGTCAATGCTCCCTCAGGTGGTGGGTGGCGTCTAGATCTTTACCTAACCGTCTTTATCTTCCATCAAAATTTAATCAGTCCTGCAAGAATTAGTCTATTATACAAAGCACCTAACTTTCAGACGACACCATAAGGACATCTCACTGGGGGGAACCAAGAAGTAAGTCAGGACGATCAGTACAATGCTTCGGTTTGTGTTACAAAAACTCCGGATAAATCAGACAAGAATTTGATGCAGAATATTAGTTTAACCAGGGCATTTTTGGAAGGTACAAATAAAATGCTGTTTTATCAAGAACATTCAATGGTAAATTATATTACAAAAGGGGTTTATCTTTAATGGTAAAAGTTTCTAGTCCATATAGGATTTAACTTATTTTACAATTAATTTTACCACAATTCCCATTTAGAACCTAAAATATTTTCGGCAGCTTTCTTTTTATTCACATTTGAAAAAGCGCTTCTTAATTTTTATAAGATTAACACGAATTTCTCACAGAATGTGATGAATCAGCGTCCAGTTTGTTGAATTAAGAGCCACGCCCGTTTACCAGTTTCTTGACTTTTTCTCTTTCTGCTATTTTTCAGTCACAGCTACGTTGAAGGCATCACAGCTGGCATTCCAATGCAGTCTTGCGGAGGCGTAGATTGCATTTCATTCAACTCCCTCGAGTCTATCCACTGTTGCCAAGGCGGGCGGAGGAAAAAAAGAGGCAGGCGGAGCGTGACTCGGCAAAGAAACCACATCGCTAAAAATGCTTCAGGACGGAGCAGTAAACGAGTTTAGCAGCATCGACGGAAATGGCCCGCAACATCGTTACCCTCACCTAATAATGCCTGCGTACGAGCGTTTACTTTTCCCATTTTAATTCAGCTCTTAGACCACCTCAGTCACGTTGCCACGAAGTCGTTAATCCGATGGGAAAACATTTCCCCCTTCACTCGCGAGAGATTTCATTCCATTCCGATTGGAACCTCGAAGCGTGGTGCGCGACGAATTGGAAGACCGAAAATTGGGTAGATGGTAAATTTGGAAAAACGATAAATTTGGAGGGGCCCATGCATATGCAGAAAACTCTGCTCCGGGCAAAATCAAGGCTGCGCGGGTAACATCTTTGCGTTGTTTCAGGCAAATACCTCTGATTACACGCCGTATAGCAAACAATCTGTTTAACCCTGTGAATTTATTATTATTAACGAAATTGCTGAAGATTGAAGGAGAAATTTGGTTGTAGAGTTATCAAAGATGCCATCGTATTAAAATATGTTCCATTATTGCTGTAAGGCGAGGATGGTCTACTAAAAACCCCCGACCATGAATATAATTTGAATCTGTAAAATTCGCTTGCACAAACCTTTCAATGTATTCACATTGTACTACGCCAAACATAATCATCCCAATCAGGCCAAAGTAATACTTTGAAAAGGACAACATTTGTAAGAAATAACTTTTTCATAAAATACTATCGTACCAGGCACATTTTCTTTCAACGTTCATGGAAGTTACATTCCGTAAGTGGGTGAAACAGTGCAACTTCGAGTGCGACGTAATAGATTAGCGAACATAATTATAGAGGTTATCGCATAGGCACTCTCAATTTCTAAGATATATTTTTGACTAATTTTTGGGATACTGCTCATAAGTCATTTTATAATTTGGTTCATTTACAATCCAGAGCAAATCGGGGTCGCAATTTAAGCAAAATTCAAGCTACAAACGAGAGACCTGCGCATTGCTTCCATGCTATTAACATTCTGAATCCTTGTTTTTGAGTAAAAATAACTTTCAGCTGCTAGCTGCCCATCAAAATCTCAATTGAGATAAAATGGCCGCCCTGTTGAATTTTCAAAGTTAAGCATGAATAACTAGGATTGGCATCTAAACCTGTGTAACATTCATCTAAAATTGTGAAACATTAATCTAAACCAGTGAAACATCAATCTGAACCTGTGTAACATTAAACGTTACCGAGTAAAGCAAAATCTCAAATTAAATGGATCTCAATTAATCCGTGGATTCAACTTTTCATCTCTTAACAAAACGAATTTGTTTCCTACAATTGTTTATTTTTCTGTGGTACTGGAATCATTGCGGAGGAAATTTACTCATTAAAACTTTTAAAATGATCCACAATATTAAGCGTAATGCATCAAAAGTCTGAGGTGTATTTCAACTTTCGTGGAACCAGGAACAGATATATGGGCTATCGGGGAATATTTGAACCTATAAAATGCCACTCCTGAAAGCGCTACATCATCATGATGTGGGAAGCAATTCCAATTCAAAAAGATTTTAAAATAATAGCGTGTACCCGGCATGGAATAATTTTTTATAATCAATTGGAGTATTTTTAAGCTTAATCAATTTCGAGAGGATAAAATAGATTTTTTTCCAATTTCAAGTGATTTATGATATTTTATCCGGTGGTTCAATACTATGTTAGAGTAAGTGGAGCGGAAATAGAAGGCAACTTTGAAAATAACCCAGGGTTTAATGCTCTGTTCATAGTCATGAAATAAGGGCAAGAATAGTGAAATAGTTAACTTATCATCATTTTACGAACTTGGACGAGGCTTCGTTTCTAGTTTTTTCAATCTCTAAATAATTTTCCATATAGGAAAAAACATGATATTTTGACCATTATTTAGTTACCATTTGTTATTTCATGCACTGTTAAGTGATTGATATATTTAGAATCACTTGAATTGACTATAATTTTTAATGCTGAGACGACATGAAATCCGATGGTACATTGAGTTCAGTAAAATAAAAGAATTTAACGTTATTAGCCAGGCTATCCTAGGATTTATCCTACCAATTAAAGTCATCTAGTTTTGACCCTTTGTGGCTTAAGTGTCCTAATGGCTATTCATGAATTTCTCTAATAATGGTAATAATGGCGATATATGCTGCTAGATAACTCGATAGAGCATTGTAGCAGAGTTTGATAAGGCCTTCAAGACAGCACTTTGGGAAGAAAAGTTATAAATGCATTTTCACCCGCCGAATTTCCTTCGAGTTTTTGTGGAAAGATTGCTGTAACTTGGACTTCATCATTTTTTATAAAATCGCGGTCATTACGGCTTTCACACAACATGGGTGAAGAGTCAAAAGACTTCCCTGTTGACTGAACCCAACGCACTTTGGAAAGTATATTATGGAGGAGGCGCGTGGGTTAAAAATCGCCCAACAAACACGGGCCTCCGTATTCCATGACTCATCCCTCTCAACTAAACTTTCACTCTCATTTTCCTCCGCCCTTCTTGTGAGTTTAAGCGAAATTTCACTGACACTCTTCCTCTCCCTTGAAATTATTTTTCTCATTAGCCTCATAAGCTAGGGTCCCAAATCCAGGGAGCGCCAATGGCAACGAAGGCTTCTGAGGATAACCGAGCCAGATCCAACTTATCCTTTTTTTTAATGGCTGCAAAGGATGAAGGGGAGCAGGGTTCTTCTAGTCACCCTTTGCTCAGTTGGCGCCCGCAGGGGGAAGGAGGGAGACATGCTTCCTTTTTTTAAAGCTGAAAAGGGAACCAGAACAACTCGGAACTCTTCTGCGTCGCCCCAGGATTCCTTTTTAGTTTACTCCTCTCTCCCCCCACCACCAGTATCAACCAGTCCGCTTCTAAGTCTCAACCCTTATCCTCCTTCTTCAAATTTATCATTTTCCTTCCCACTTCCGAATATTAAAATTCGTTTTCTTTGTCCCAAAGCAGATGTCTCCGCTTGCAGAGGGCTCAACTGGACAACGCACGTCAAACATCACTCAATGACACTTATTTCCTAAGATTTCTTCCAAGCGAAGCAGCTTTTAAGGCATACGCTTAGTCATTGTTTTTGTATTTAACTAAAATTTTTCGTAAAGAACCGAGTAGATACACCCTAAAAAGGAGGCATCAATCTTAGGTGCAGATCTTAGACATTCTTCATAACCTTATCAGCAAAGACTAATGGATGGAATCCCATTTTTCCTTAGTGCTTTTATAAGCACATAGCCTTTTTGTTTTATCTATTTCCGGTGAATAGTGAAAGTGCGTCCCAAGTGTACACAGCATTAGGCTCCTGATCTGCGTGCTCAGGTTAAAATCGGAGGAAGCACTAAGCTACGATCAAAATCTTAAAAATGTGCAACCATGTGCTAAATGAGGAGACTCATATTGCTTTGGAAAAAAGATAATGGGTCCTCTATCCTGATAAGGCCTTTCGAAAGATCAAATAGAGAGATGGATCCAACATCATTCATGGGACTGAAATCACGCTTAAAAAATATATTTGAAAAATAGTTCCCGGTATGTACATGAAGGATAAAATGCCGAGTCTATTAATTTCATTTGACTTTGACAGTTCCTGAAGAATGTTTGTGAACGTGAACGATGTAAATTTTAGAAACTGCGGCCGCAGAATTGGGGTATTTAAAAGTGAGAAATGAGCAATACAACGAATTAAAGTGATCGCTATTATGCTAGGTTAAATGGCGGGTCTTTTTGATTTAAAAAATATTAAAATGCCAATGGATTTGATATTAGTTGACGCCTATATGTAGATTGATGACTGGCATTATATGTGCATTGTTCTGCATGTACTTTGATAAATGAAACTGAAAATGAAGTGTTCTCAGAGAAACTTGCGCATGGGTAATATTGTGGAAAGGGGACTATCAAGAGCTGACGAGAAATAGTCATCAAGAGCACGTTACCGATGAAGGTAGAAATTGTACATTAAAACAATTAAACATTTTCAGTATAAGTAATGGATACAATCATGTCAACGACTCGATATAAATATAGGAGTAACTCTCGTATTGATATTGACATATAATAAACTCCCAGTGAAGTGTTAAGGGATACTAATCAATCTAATGAAAACTTTTTATAAAGGAAGCCTCACATGACACTATTTACATATCTCAAGTACATTTTGAGATATAAGGACATACCTGCAAATTAAAATTATGTAAAGTTTGCTGACAGAAAAACCGCTATTCAATGATTCTTTATGCATATGACAAGTATCTATGGACTGTTTTTTTCCCCATTATTGATGTAGGTCTATTATAATTTTACTTTACGGCCTCTTTCTCACTGCTCCTTAATATTATTACTGACTAACAAGCTAACTAATTTTAAGCTGTTCTCTATTTTTCGTCTCCTAATCTCATCAATATTTTACGTTTTAGCTTCGTAAGACGATTAATCTAAGTGTTTTCATCCAACCTATTTCTCTTTAAATATATCCATGTATCTTTCTTTTATGTATTTAATTTTCCAGGTTTAGCGGGTGACAAAAATACCAAACTTCATGAAAAATATGCCTTAGTTCTTAGGAGTTTCTAAAACAAAATATGAATCAAATCTTCTTTTGAAATTTATCTAGGTACTCTTCAAAAGTCCTTTTACCTTTTTTTAATGTCCTCTCTTATTTTCTTAGTACATTTCCTATCCAAGTTAAAAGCTCTCGCAGGCACTGAAATAATCTTCTTGTTTCTTTTCCATAGTTTTGACGTACGAGTATGTGCTAATAGAGGCTTCATTTCCAAGTGCTTTTGTTTTTCTTACTTCTGTGTTCACTCAGCCCTCCCTGCTTTCACTTAACTTTTCATTCTCATTTTATTCCCTTCTTTATTTACTGGTGCTGCTTTATCACTCACGTATATCATATGATTTTCTTTTTTCTCTCATTACAGAACCCCTTCCTTTAATAATGACAGAAAAGACACGTTTTCCAACGATTCCTCTTTCTTATAACAATACCTTGCTCTTACTGTCATTTCTCCTACGTTTCTATTTTTTTATTAGTGCTCTTTCTTACCACTCTTGAATATCATTTCAAAAAAATCGTCAACATGGTCGAGTTGAGTTCGTCAAATACCCTCTTGGTATAAGCTCCAACAGTATTAACAAGCTTCTACATAATATATGCATATAGTTTTTACATTATGCATGCATAAGTTCCAATTCTAGGAGATGTACCAGTTTTACTCCACTTCTATCATTCATATCTTCAAACTATATAATTATCTCCACCTCCTTCCACAGCGCAGGTTTTATTGTCTCCCATCATCACGCTAGGAATTGTTATTTCAAATCAATTTTGTAGACTATGGATAAACATATCTTTTATAATTCTTTGAATTTATAAGTATTAACTTGGTGATTATACACAAGTATTAACTTGGTAACAGAATCTTATTGTCATTTGTAATTCAAATTTTGACATAACGTGCGTCATGCGTTCAAACACAATTTTCTTTCCCTTTTTTATTGTTCGACTTTTAGATTAAAATTTTCCTAATTCTTTCTAATGTATCATAAGAATTCTAAATTGTTAATGCTGATATTTTTATCTCTTTCAAAGCAATTATTACCTAGCCAGGTTATTTTCTCCTAAGTCTAATTCCCAGTAATATTTTTCCCTTAACATACACATAACACAGTTCTCTTGAGAAAGCGCAAAACTGGAGGTCTGAATGCAGGCATGACACTTCGGGATATTTCTTCATAGAGACTACCATGCCACAAGTGGAACGGGGTCCAGTGGAACTAGAAATTCCTGGTCTTGAACACTGGTCTTGAATGTGGCGGCTTACGTATCTTGCCCTCCGCATCGGATGCCGTTGGCCCTGAGAGACTCATAATCCCATAGAAGTGGTTTCACACTCTAAGGGCAAGGAAGTTCCGTTTCAGCTGATTCACGCTTTGTAGAGGCTTTTGAGCGAGCATCTTTTTGAAATTGGTGAGTCCATAGATAGCTTTAACCTTCAATTTCACGGTGAAATTGAACTATTCAACTGGTCATGCAAATTCCTCTTGCACAACATCGTTTTTACGACACATAACTGAGAAGCAATATATACTTTCTCTCTTTTCTTAAGCCCTTCATTAACGGTTCATGGCTTCTGTCTACCCACGTCATTGTGTAGCAATATCATTTCGTTCTTACTTCAGCCCCTACCCGGAATTTTCTTTTGTAGATCCACTTCTTGAAAATCGTTATCTCTCGTTTTGTCCCCCGTTTTTTCTTCCAGACTGGAAATATACTTGATTGTTTCTTTTCGTAATTATAATACGTGAGGTATTGCTTTGGCCTTTCTCTTTATCTGAAATAATCATCAGTCACCAATCCTGAGATTGGTTTGACGCAGCTCTCCTACTATTTGCTACTACTACTTCCTACTAACAGCTACTACACTGATTTCTTTTACCAGCTATCTATACCTATTTCTTATATACCACTTCATATTTGCAGCTTGCATCACTACCTATATCTCATAAGGGAACTACCTTTTCTCATTAATCCCGTCCACTTGTCCTTCAACGATTGTCTTCATCAGACCATCAGGTCTCAGGATACGGTTGAGTAAGTAGAGCAAGTAAGAGTCCCGTCTTCACCTTAGAGTATTGAGAAGACTTCACTTTCCTCCCACTGATCTTAAGACTTCCTTGTCACTTACTGGGTAATTATCCGAAAAAATTCTATTTTCCGAATACTATTACCCATATTATGTTACGATGGGTATAAAGTATTTATTGCTTAGTGATGGTTAAATACTAGAATACTTGTTGATATTTAGCAATACTATTGGTCAATTGAAGAAAATCTCTCCAAAACTGTATGAAAAAGATAAGCGACTCATTGCTTTCATAGCTAAATTTGACAACACAGAGTGCTAAAAACAACAGATAATAGTCTTTAACCTAGGAAGTACGATCGTTACCAATGGATCACCACTGGCTATCATAAAGAATACTCGCTCTTTCGTAGCACAGTAAGTGTTTATTTTTGGGTGGACGCACTCCTCGCCAGTAAAATGATGAGTCACATCATCACGTGTTTAGGTCGTTTCATGCATTTCTCTGGGTGACTGGTAACCATTCTTTCGTCAAGCAGAACGGAGTATTTTTTACGAAGGTGGCTTCTTGGCCCTACTTTGTCGGCAAATTTTGCGACATTGTCTTTTATCTCAGCTAGCGTCACGCTGGTCGCTCGAGGTTTTCATGGGAAGTGATGTAAAACTGAGCGTGCATGGACTGCTCCCTCCTCGGGTGTGCTTATTGGTGGCCATCAGTCATCTGTTGCAAAGAAGCTGGTAATCTCGAGAGCCAATGGGAACCTTGTGAACGTGACGAAGCTTATACGAGGTGAGTTACATATTTTGGTCTCGGCTAGACCAAATACATAATTTTTTGCCACAAAATGAATTCTCCTGCGACGGGCGCCATGATGTATAAATTGGCGCGCCAAAAATATGGCTCCATTAAAGAAAGCAGTGCGGTGTCGTGAGGTTTATTGTATCGCCGTAATGTATTTCATAGCTATACCTCTCATGGGGAAGTTATACGATCGTTAGACTACACGCATACGTTAGGCGAAATGCCTCAGCGTACATTGACTTCGCGAAACAGTAACGTTATGCTTTGCTTCACTACAATATGAAACGCCTTAAAAGTTTATGACAAGCATTATAAGACTCTGCTCGAAATTATATAGTCTCAGACAAGAATCCACGAAGCAAGCCATAAAAGAAAGACAATGGTCCCTTGTAAATCTTTACAACCTCATTTTTCCATTCCAATAAAACGTAGGTAAATGAAAAAATCTCGATTTAATGGAGAACCAGTACGAATCATAAAATAAAAGAAACTGGTTTAAAGTAAGGTTAATATTTTTTGTATATGATATTGAAAGATAGTGGCCATATGCATTGCCAGCTAGAAAGGTCAAAATACAGATAAAATAACAAATTAAATACCCTAATTACCAATAAAAATGACCAGGTGGGATAATTATGAGATTAAGAATTTTTCATTAAAAACTATTATTAATTTGAAAATTCAACGTAACAATACTTTTCATTAAATTTATTTCGTTTCAAAGATTCTTCAGCAATAATAGTGTACATTTATGTATATAAACCTTTTATTAGTAGGTTGGTGCTACGTCAGGCTACAAGAAACAGAGAATATAGAATCAAGATAAGGGTCATCGAAGGAGTAAAAAAGAAGGTACACGATAAAGATATATAATAACGAAGCTGCGCTAAGAAAATCACTCGTGATCCTCAAAGGCCATATTATATGAGATAAATAAATATGTTGATAGGAACTGCTTATGAAATTAACCCTCCGCCAAAAATCATGTTCCTCGATATAAAGGTTAAGTGATACCCTTAGAGATATAAAATAATAAGCTCACACAAATACAGTGTTCGTCAAGCCTCCGATGATAAGAAATGGATAAATATCTATTGAAACACACATTAGATAAAATACTGTAAGGCTACATGTATTCGAAAAAATTTCGAAAGACTTTTAGTAGAGCTAAATAATATGCTGATAATGCCAAATAAAATAATTGGCAAATTATTCTAGGTGGCACATTTTATTTAATTATGCCAGAGTATTCAGGTAGAAAAAATAAGAAAACAGTTTACTTCAATTAGGAATGATTTGGCATTAATGAAAGTTCAAGAGCAATCGATTATCAGCGGATTTTGGCTGCTCTCAGGGAGCGCCAACCGAGTTCAGCAATATAATCGAGCGAAGTTTGTAGAAGTTTTTCGTTTGATGAATAATTCATTTTCCCGGTAAAATTGAGCCGGAATATATACGATGGAATGTCATGGGATTCCATCGCATTTAAAATAAAATTTCGGAATGTGTGAATACAAGAATCTCTTTTTATCAAAAAACAGGGATTGATTACATTTAGTCGATTAGAAAGGAATATTCGGTGGGAGAAGTTTTATTTGAAACTTAGGTATATATTGCTATCCAAGATTAAATTAAATCAATTAGATTTCAGAAAAATACTTGTGCTCACCATGAAGGAGTTCCGCAAAGTGACGCCACCCACATTTGCATTTATAGAAAAATACATTATCCTTTGGTAGCCTTAGATATAAAACCCATGGAGTTTTGAAATGGAAAAACAATTAAGTATCAAAATCGCTTTAATAAAAGCAGCAACAATTTCGGAAAACGAAATTGTAAACAGATACTCAACAGTGGGCTGAATGAAAATACGATTTGACAGCACTGCAACGTAAATCTATGTAGTATTTAATCTGTGAAATAAAGGATATATGAACAACTTTCTGATATTTAACCTACTTTTGGGTATCTTCGTGATGTTTTCTGGGAGAATTTTCTGTTTTCTGTAAAATTAAATTGATTAAATAAATATCCAAATATACATGGAAATGACTAAAAATTACTTTAATTCTAACCAACTTATACTTGTGGACGCAATTACAAAATTTGCATCAATCATTTTAACGTAGATTTACCTCCGGTCCTTGGCTCATTTTTGCGAAATTTTGTTGACGAAATTAGGATTTTAAAACCATTTTGAAATTAAAGATTCCTATAGACCAAAATATTTTTAATTAATTTAAAATTTTTAACTCTTTGAAATAAAAACTATGCAACTTTGTAGGTAAACTTTTCAGCATAACATCTTCAACGAAATTAAATTTTAATTAAAGAAAGACTTTCCTCTGCGTTGGAAGGAACAAAATTCTGACAATTAAACTACAGGACATATAGATCAGTTAAACTATAGTATAATATTAACAATACAGGTTTATCAGTGATATGGACTGATCAAACTATGAGGTAAATTACATGGCTTTAAGTGAACTAAAGAGGAGACAAATGATGGTAGAATCAGGGAACTCTGAAAAAGGAGTTGCTTCAGAATTTAAAATGCAATACTCATGTAAGGACTTTCACTCAGGTTTTTTTGTTATTTTGAAGCGGAAAGAATTCATTTGAACAAATCCTAAACCACACCACTCAGTCGTTAACATACGGTATGGTTCCGGTTTACGTAATTTATAAGTCACATTTCAGGCTGCTGGTCATGGGGAAAATACTAAAGTTAGCTTTGCAGCAACCTAAAATTTCTGAAAGTTTATTTTATCAGTGGAAACCTCAAAGTGTAAAATATGAGGAGTCACTTACATAGATATGTTTCCCATAGTAATGAACGTCACTGAAGGCATGTAATTTCTGAGAGTTATGCAAATAACGAAATCCGTTTATCTTCAAATTTACATTAAACCACCTATCAAAAATTTAAACGTATTCTAAAACTATAATTTAAAGGTTCCTTAATGTTTAAGATTTGCTCATCGCTATTTGTTTTTTATTTATATACGTTCTTCTACTTGATTGTGATCCCTGTAACAAGACACGTACAGAGAAACCTCAACCCATCCTTTCATCATTCTCTCATAGGAGAACTCCCTTAGCAGTGCCGAACTGAAAACTAATAACCTTATCTCTTGATTTCTTACATGAAAAAAAACTACCTTCCCACAATATCATCTTTTCCCTCAAACCTCACCGCTTATTCCACTTCTTGCCAAAATTTCTCTGCGTTCGATGGAGTGGTCCGGCGAAAGTTTTCCACTTGGATTTATCCCCCCCCTTCCCCACCGATCCCTCGCTCCGTATGCCCCTATTAAATAAAAAACCTCCCCCACCACCACTTTGAATTTTTGCGCTTGCTCTTGTATGCTATTGAATTCCTTTCCCCACTTCCGACGAGCTCCATGGACTGCGCGTCCCTCTCTTTCCGAACTACCAAACCACTCCCTCTCGTCTTTCCCTCTCAATCCATTCCCATCTCCCCTAAAGCCATCTCCTCTATATCAACTCCTGCCCACGACCCAACATTCACAATTTTTATCGCAAAGTTTAGGAAACGGATATTTTCGGCTAAGTTGAATCGATCCCTCAAAATTGTTTCCCAGAGTTTGGTCATTTTTTTCCCCACTTTTTTCAGCAACTTTTTACACAAACCGCAACTTCTCCACGAACGCCATCCCTCTCGCCTTATGACGCCCTCTTCTCGATGCTCGGTCTTCCTCTTAACATCCAAAAAGAGTTTATGAAACGGGTGAGCTACAGGATAACGAGTCCTCGAACAAAAAAAAAGGAACGAACAAGATAACTGTAAATCATAGAGGAGGCCAAGGACGAACATACCTTATTCTGCACATATTTATGGCAGAAAGACTTTGCTTGCCTTCCTCTGAATAGCGTCAACCCAGGTTTTTGTCGCGAGGATGGCCTAATTTTTGCTGAATTTGAATTTAAAACTTCCTTTTTCTCGACTGACTCAGTTCGTTTGGTAATGCTCCTCCTCCATTGAAGCTAGATAGTTCAACATCTGGTGATTAATGCATCTCAATGCTATGAAGAGCTCTTGAGAAGCCCAGGTATAATTTTTGGAATGCCCAACCATGAGTCCATTTTTAAGAATTATGCCTCTTATGTATTAATGAATGCGTCCTTTTTTTTCTGTTTCCTTAAATGAATTCCAAACAAACTTTCTTCCTTCCTACAGATGAAAATTAAAACTTCAAAAAATACCAAAGTTAACGATAACGAGAGGAAAACACAGACTGGAGTCTCCCTTTACCTCTATATTATTGAATAAAATATGTGGATTCAGATAAAATCATTTCAAATATAGTTAATTTTACGTATATCTCCATAGCTCTGATACATATTGTTAATAGAAGCGCGATAAAAATGACAAAAACAAATTGGAATATAATTATAATGTTATTTTGAAAAATATTGGACAATTCTCCATTTCAAATTTTATGCAAAATAAGCAACTATTTGAGTAATATATTCAAAGGTTAACCAATCAGAGGTATGAGAAGTGATATACTATGGTTAAAAATAACACTCATATTTATTATTATTTAACGTTACCATTATTGTAATACAGACTAAGATTGACACTGCTAGCAGTTATCAAAAATCTATTTTCTTGATAAAAGACGATGCTTGTGTAATGCATTTTTGAGATTTTATTACTTTTTGGATATATCAAGAGAGCCCACAAATCTGGAAACCCGGATTAATGTCCAGAGTTTATTGACCAAGCATACATAACGCTGATTTGGAAATAATGACAGCCACATGATCATTCAATTTCAATTCAAAACGGCTAAAAACCGAAAGCTGAGAAGAAATTCGTGTCTAATTTAGCTGCTCCATTCCATTTTATTACGCCATCGTCTTCGCAAGGATATAGAAGAAAGCAAGGATAATTCTATTATGGTAATCAACGGATAGAACTAATACGCAATACCTCGTCTTTCAGAGTCGTAAGTGTGGACTATATCGGACAGAAAGTAGGGGGAAAGACCAGAGGGAGTACAAACCCGGTCGGTTTGCATGAGCCACTGGAAATATCCATGGATTTCTCATTCGGCCTGCCCGAGAGATTGACATCTGGGACGACTCGTTCACTTCTAAGTCCTCGTAAAAGGATGAAATTTCGAATAGAAGCATTTTTAATTGGGTAAAGTGCGTCCATCAAATCTAGAGACAGAAATCTCAGGGGCACGGCGGATAACGTATTTATTCGAAATGATGCGGGTGAGGTAAATAAGTATTCGGTTGATGACCAAGGTGATGTTACGAGGTTAATGTCAACGTTTTTTTTCGTTCACCCTCATGATACCCCTTTGGGATTGCGAGAGGACTTAATCCAGATGAGATAGAGTGAGAAAAAGAGATCTGAAGTTGTCGTATTTGTGTTTAATTCCAGTTTATCCGCGATAATACCTAGGGAAGAAATTACTACCTTGGCCCATCAGACTTTATTACTTGACCATGAGATCTGCATATAGGGATAAACAGATTTAAGGCTTTAAAAGCAAACCTCGGTGGAAATAAGCACTAATGGGACGGGAACTCGAGTGTTATTGCATAATTTGTTTTTTATTTGGGCTGCATTATCATCCTCGAATAATTACACTCTGATTAAGTTAAAAAAAAATCCTAGAGCCGTTAATTTGTGATGATATATTAGGGATGGTACGAAATGACGTGTTACTAGAAGTGACCATTGGTAAAAATATTTTAAATACGGAAAGAAAAAAGCCATTCGCAGCAACAGATAAAAAAGATAGCCCTGATAGAAAGAAAGTAGATACCACCAAAGAGTGAAACACTATAAAAAGCCAATAATCAGGAAAAAAAGAAATTTTTGTCCCTCTCAAAACCAAGTTAAGAAAAAAACCCATGCATTATGAACATTATTAGACACTGTGCGTTTACACGAAGAAAAATCTGAAAAAAATGTACATTCTTTAATTAACTTCTCGTACTTTGCATTGAGGAGATTTAATCGCGATTTAATTCTTAACAAACGAGAACATTAACCTCAGTACATGTCTGTATTAAGATCGCTTAAAGATTGATACAGCTTTTCGCATGATAGTACGATTAAATCCCATAAAAGTTGAGGAATGTAAGTTGAAGAATGTATTATATTTTCATGCCTCGAGAAGATGCCTGTAATTCTTTTTTATCAAACTAATGATTTTTTCTAGCTATAACTGCAACTTTTGTAGAATAAATAAATTTAAGGATGAATTGTGGATATAATGTTGTTTGTTTTTATTTATCAGAGAATAAAGCATTGGTTATAATTGACTTTGTAAAATGCGGAAAAATCATTAAATCAAAACATCTGAATACACGATAAGCTTTTCTTGCCTATTATTGTTTTTAATTTCCTATTTTCCTGGCTCTTGTACTTTTAGTGTTGCTCAAAATGCGCCAGATCTAGCTTTGATGATTCCTCTTTGCAAACGACCACTTCTTACATTGTACGTACTGTTGCAATACGATGGTAATTTTTTGTCCCGGTTTATAACCAGTTACAATATAACACCCCATAACTTAACACAAAGGTTCCTCATCAGGTGATTCCTTCACTCTATTTTTCCACTCTCAGATTCCTGTACGGGGGTGAATCGAGAAAACTCTTGCCCTAATTGCAGTCATGATTGGCTATTAGCTTATCAAATCTTAGCTCGTCTAATTCTATACTATTCTTAAATCCCTCCATAATAACAGCTGCTTCCATATTACTAGAACTTTGTGAGTTATCCCAATTTTTAAAGGAGACGTTGTTTTGGGGTTCCTTATTTTTCGAGACTGATCTCATGCAGATGACGCAGCATCGGTTTTTCTCTCAAAGAAATACCAACTTATTTGCATAGTAACCAATGGCTGGCACTGTAACTTTTAATGGAATTCGTGGTGAATTTGTACGGAAATTTTATCTGCACAGAAATTTGGAAGATGAGATTTCTTAAGGTATGGCAAGTAAATAAAATATTCCATGAATAATAGTTAATGATCTCATACAATGAAATTGAAACTTAATATTTGGAATTGTTTTTAGAAAAAAAATATAAATAATTCCCTGGCCTAAATTTACGGGAAATCGATGGGAAGTGGGATGGCGAGAATCACTTCCTAACCCCAAGAATATCTGCGCGTGAGTGAGTAAGTCGGATTTTAATGTTACTTGGCGCTAATGCCAGACGAACCTGGTTACTGGCAAAATACCATACCGCTTAACTGAAAATTACTTACTTGTATTAAAATCTATTAAATTTACTTGTTAATCTCTTCAATGGATACATCATAATTCATGGCGCGCAAAAACTAATTACTGCTATATATACACCCTTGTACCTTATTTCCGTATCGAATTTACTTAAATCCCATGCATTTATCAAGGTAAGGCTCAAATTTTAATAATTTTCCAGTTTTTATTTATTTTCGTTGTAGCATCCTTGTGCGCTCGAAATGAGTGGTACACGGAAAAAAAGACGATCCTTTAAATTTAGTCCAAAATTACCCCCAAAACAGTGGCATGCGGTGTTAATTAGCCTTGGGCGCCTTGAGTAAGCGCTCGCGCATCAGGGAAGGTATGCATCGAGCTCGTCACTAACGTAACCTCAATTAAAAACGGGATAACTATTACCGAGAATGGGATTCTATTTAAATTATTGAATTACAAATTAACTCTGGATAATTTCCTTGGTTAATCGCATACGATGCACATAAAAATCACTTTTCAGCACGTTCATGAAGTATCTAAAATAAGCATACCTAAAATATTTTCTCATAGAAAACTTTCTTGCATTATAACTATTGGCTTGAACTTGAACCATTCCGAAAGAAAAACATGTCTGCGTAAAATATCTAGTGAATATATTCTATGTGTAGGAGATGTGCGTATTCGTACGATATACGATGGATAAAGGACACTGCTCTGGGTTTGAGACCTGATGAGTAATTTGATGTGTCATTTCGATTGCTTCCCTTTAGAAATATAAAATTCCACGAAGTAAATGAATCGGTTAAATCCATCGTAAACAATATCTTGAAACATGATAGTAAGTTTACAGAACGTTGAATGTTCAAAAATTTATATTCGAAAGGTATGTCAAGAAACTATACTCTTTAACTTAAGGTAAAATACAGGATGCAGAAAAGCATATAAATTTAATCAAGATAAATATTAATCGGTGTTATAAAATCGAATACATTGCAAAAATGCCGTTATAGAGTTCCCGCAATGTATTTGATTATTACTTCAGAGGGGTCGCCCACTGATTTGCAAAAAAATGCGAGAATATAAATAGGCAAAAAGCATTCACCAGTCTTATCCTTCTTACAATGAAAGCTCCAATGAAAACACATATCGAATTGAATTATTGAAAATTCTTTCAATATGTATCTTTGAAATTATTTTTTGGGGGCGACCGGTCACAGCGCTCTCTCCCCCCTGGATCTGCCCCTGCTCAGGCTCTTCAATTCCCCAGACATGACTGCTGCTCCATCGTATGTCGGAGCAACAAGTTTTTCTTTCAGTCTATAAGAATTAATTATATGCTTTGTATGAACAAATAACGCATTTGCAGACCCATCGGAACTTAAATCAGTGAACGAAATTAATGATTGCTGTACTTCCGAGGCGTTATCGAGGAAGTATCTTAAGCCTGGTTCACACGGTGCGTTTCTCCGGGATGGATTTCCTGCGTGGAGTGCTGATGGGTGCAGTGCGTGCTCGCTTGCTGGAAACGCTGACTACTGCGGGCTGCCCTGACGGCTAATTTGCTTGATTTCGAGGTTAGATCCGTTGCTATTATCCTTGCATGTTTTGCTGATGGCTATTGTTGCCAATAAATGTTCAGCTTTGCATCACGTGATCAAAATAAAGGTTAAGCCTTTTTATGATTTTAATAGCATTGCATGGTCGATATTGTGTTTAAAAAATGAGTGCAATTCTAAAGACTAGGGATCAAGAAACATCATTTCCACTAGAGATCAAGTTGTGGTGCTTATCGAAGCATATAGAGTTGAAACTTGTTTATATGCCGTTCGTTATCGGAACTATCACAATAAACATCTTCGTGCTGAGGCTCTGAAGAGGCTCTTTACGGATACGATTTAAAATCGCAGAGTAAATACCCTTATACGGGGAATCTTCAACTTCACCTCTTCGAAATGAAAGCTCTTGAATGGCAAAAAGGCGCATTCTGTCAATTAATCTCTACATGATCACTCTGTTTTAGACCACTGTTTCATTATGCCGCTCTACACTTGCGCATAAATGGGAATGAAGACGTGCTTCAATGCGGGTATTGCCGAAGTTGAGCAAATGATCGAATGTGTCCCTATGACCTTTCATGTTTCACTACGGCATTAGATATAGTATTGAGTTTATCATAAATAGGAGGCATAGCCAACAGAATAATTTCAAGAGAGTAGAACTCCCAGTTGGCCAACGGATTTTTATATGCAGGGAAACGTAAAAATGTCGAAACTACTCATGATTGCACTCTTTGTGTTTGCACTTTTGGTAATTCCAGTATTCCGAAATTGCAATTAATTCTCTGTTTTTTATGTGTAGATAGCATTAAATTTGTGTTATTATCTTATAAAACTATGCGAACCTCCGGACATACTACCTTTCCCTAAAAAAATGATTTAATCTTCTGTTGGGTTGCTGAAATGAAGTAGTTAGGTAGTGTGTGTATTAAAAAGCAAAGACAGTTTATTAATAGGAACATATTTACAGTTAACAATACCTCTTATTAGTTATTTATTTACACGGTAAAAAAAGGCTCCTGCCGACAATAATCCTCTTTTCTTCATTGTCTGTTTACAATGTGTGGGGCCTCTCTATCTATGGGGTCTTCTTTTTCTTTGCGCTTTAACTGAAAAGATTTTTTTAAACTTAAATAATAAATAATGTGTTCTAACGTAAGCTTAATATGCTATGCCAGAATTCAGCAAAATATTCTATCCATTGATACCTTACTTAATGCTATAGGCTTTGTATTAGTCGAGAAAAATAGATTTTGAGGACAAAAATAGTGTGCATGAAGATTCGTAAGCGCTTAGTGTCGTAGCCTACCGCTCCGTTTCCCCATGATATGGCACACTAGCTGGCGGCACTCGCGTCGCTGTCCTCATCTACCTCCCGGCCAAGCCACAGGCATTATCATTGAGTGTGAGAGATAGAGAGAGAGAGAGAGTGCTGAGGGGATCTCCGTCCGCTGAGCTTACCCATGGCCTCGGCCGTCTGTAGACGACCGTGCCCACAGTGAACATTTACGGCAAACAGGACAGGCGCGACGCACTGCCGCGTATTGAATGTGGCTAATAACGTCATAATAATCTCTTTTAACGAAAAATAACAAAGAAGACCATATATATGTTTGAATGAAGACGATACGCATATTTTTTCATCGATGCCTGGGCAAGCGCAGCTTACCTAGCTTACCCCCAATGCACGCCACTGCCCCAAAAATTCGACCTCATTTTACCAGAGGAATATTTCATCTGAGATTTCAATTTCATGGAAGCTGAAAAAGGTTTGTGTGATAAAACAAAAGAAAAATACTTAGTTTTTAGGGCAGTGAGGGCATGACATAACTTTTGATTTTTTCCTGTACCGGGTGCAAATCAAGCAAAACGAAATCTGCATTAGGAAAAGATAACCAGTCATTAACTATTTGTACTGCAAAGCAAAACGAAATCTGCATTAGGAAAAGATAATTAGTCATTAACAATTTGTACTGCATTCGATAGGAATGAGGTAGAGGGATATTATCGACAATGGGAATTATTTTTAAGGTAAAAGTAAAGGTTTTGATTATGATTTGAATTCCAAAAATACACTTAATATCATAGGTAGAATATATTTCCTCTTCCCAATCCAATATTGGGTATACATTGGTACAAAGAAACCAATATTTAGTGTGCAGACGAAATATATAACAAGCCACTTTTTAATCTAGAATTCTTTTGTAATTGGTAGCCACTTTAGTAGTGTTTTGAGTCCAACGGAATATGTTCTTGAATTAAAATTTTGATACTAATGTACAAGACAGAAAGTCAATGATACTTTATGTGTATTTCTACGTAATTTTAGATTTTTGATTGCTGGAAGTACTGATAAGTGATCATAATTTATAGCAAAAACATGTATAGTTACAGTTGTCTCCTTCAAGTTTATGCAACCAGAAAGTGAAAACTGTATGAAGTGTTGCTTATGCACCAAGGATATAAATGTAATATGGCGAATAGGAGCTTGCCAATAACACGTCCGACCTCGGAAGAGGAATTTATTTCTCTGCTGAGCTTCTCCATGAACATTTCATCCCGGATTATGGAAAATAGGTGAAATGATAAAATATATTTTTACGATTTCATTAGAAAAAGAGAAACTATTTGCGCCTAAAAAATGATATATTGCTAAGTATGGAGAAAGCAATTTTAACATACGTTCTTTCAAGAAAATCAAATCTTCCATCAACTATATCTTTTTTAATGAAGGAATAATCGAAGAAGAAGGGGAATTTTGGTGACAGATTGTAGGGTTGAGGAAATGAACGATGATTCAAAGCGAAGAACTCAGATGTGGTTACGACCACATGGATACGAGAAATATAGCTGTAAAAAAGACCTACGGGAACCGGAGAAGGAGAGAAGAAATGGATCCATTTCATAATTATGGAGATTAAATAATTGGAATGGTAATATAGGCAAAATTGTCAGCTGTAAGATCCTTGAAAGCCTTGGAGCACTAGGGTATGGAATTTAAAGGAGCAGGTACAGGCCTTATTCTCAAATCTTTGAAAAATTATATAGTATATATATGAATAAAAATATTATACATTGCTTTCACTGCACCATTCTCCCGCGCATGAAAGTCATTTTCTTCCACAACGGTTATCCCTTCAGTTCCTTCTGCAGCCGGCGCCGCTCAGATTCCTACAGCAGGTCTACTAACGGCATTTTTGACTGTAAATATCACAAAATACTCTGCATCTCTCCCTCTTTCTGGTGTTTCATTGCTCAAAAATGTTTTCAATGACATCTTACAAAACAAAATTGAAATACGATCTGGATTTCGCTGCTTTAGCATCAACTTTAAATGACTTTTCTGGATACTGCTTACGATAATTCGAGTACCTCAATATTTATCCCTCATTAATGTATACAAAAATAAAATTAATAAACAGAGATGAGACGGGAATAAAGCCACAAAAGTTTTAAAATGGTATATATAAAACAGCCTGCAAAAAAGGGATGAGGCAAGATGAAAACATTCGGTAGCTAATTTTGACAGGCTTAAAAAGTTAATTTAAAATCTTTTGCAGTTTCAAACCTTGAAACAACATCAGTTAAGACGCCATGATTAATGTGTTTGGTTGCATAAAAGATGGTCACCAAAAGTTTTTCCAATATCCGTCCGTGCCTATTTCTTTCCTACCCCATTCTGACTCGATAGAATTTATTCGAGCTATATCGGATTAGTCAGATCTATTTCGATACCTAACCCATTATTTTTCAAAACAGATAACTTATTTAGTTTGTTACGAACTTGTTTAGTTTCTGTCATGTCTCATCTCAGCACATCACATCTATGTACATAAAATAAAACTTTACACAACACCAATTATCAAATATTATTGAAAGTATAAAAGAACGTTTAGGAGACATTACGACCTGGCTTACGATATTGCGCGATATTACTGTCTTGCGAGGAAATAAACGCCATGAAAGTAGCACTTTGGTACAAGGATACAAAGAAGAACTTGCTGGAAGAATATGGTTTAGAATTTATTTTTATACGCAGAGTAACATTGGATGCAACGCGAGGTGAATCACGGTTTAAATTGCAAAAAATTGTATGGAAATATTTATGCTGAGAGCTATTTCTTGTATTTCATTGGGCCTCAAGGTCGTATTTCATCCTATTTACTCGATATTGCAAGGTTCTTTCTTCTCGTACGATGTAGAAACACGATGCATTGCTCTTCAATGACGTTTTGTATCGCATTTTGGTATTGTATTAGTATCACCATCGAATATTGGATATCGTGATAGTCCTACTGGTCTCTATACCATTCTCACAGTCCCGTTGAAGCCCCCATCAACTTCTTATTTTGCGCCAACAGCGGATTCCATCGCAAAAATAACCGCACTCTTTTTCCCTTCCCAGGATGCTCCATGGCCCACGATTCCTCCCTACTAACCCCTACCAGCTTCTGCTTTCCTGTTTATCCGCAAGGGAGCAGCAGGGTTGGCTGTAACAGGAACAGCTGCTGTACCTTAAAGACGCCTTGGGCACTCTCCTGCCTCTTTGTTTGCGGCTCTTTTCTACGAAGGGAGGAAAGGCGAAAGGGCGATTTCCTCCTTGAGCATCCCTTCCAGTTTCCTCCACTCCACCTTTTCCTGAAAGCTTTACGGAAGAAAGGGAAAAAATCGAAAGCCAGAGAGAGGGAGAAAAACACGGAGAATATGGGAAAACTAAAATAGCAATGGAGAGATGTTATATAACGCACTGTTATTATAAGTGGATAAAATTGCCATCAATTTTATGAAATGTCTCGTTTTAAAATGTGAGACGAGTCAGAAACTAAATAAACCTTGCACGCCTTACATAAAAATATGTGGTAATGGCACTATGTACTCATTTATTTACAATGAATTTTTCATTGCTTATAAACAGAAAAATTTGGACCCCAGCAATGTGAGAGAATGTAATAAAACATTAACGTAGAACAATGTTTATCATTTGCCAGAATGGCTATTCCTAAACGTAAATGAAAAAAATATTTAGACCAAGCATTTAATACTTTCAATCATTATATATTGCTGATCCGTACTCAATACATGCCTTCACACAAAACATTAATTTTCCTTCTCTGAAGGAAAAGAACCAGATATTTTCTTGAGCCAAGAGACCAGTAACATAGATGTCCAAAAATGTGGACATTTTGGAGTAGTTCCTCCAATTTCCATTCGAATTCACCCCTAACTTCGAATGATATTGTGAACTTTTGGTGTCCTACCACTTCTTTTATTTTCTGTTTCTATCTCTTCTATTTCTTAAACTAATAGCACATCATATTTCTCTTATTTATTGTTTTTAATCAAACTTTAGGCTGAACAATTTTTTACGAAAATCTTAGATGAAAAATGTTGAGGAGTATGATTTTGATATTATTCTAAATCTGTTTCCGCACTTATTTTCAGGACTATCGTTCAATTATTTTTCAATATTCACTCTAGTTAATAGACACTACATTAAGAGACTTCATAGACAGGACTGGTACTTCATTACCTAGATTAAACCGGCGACTGGGGAGAGAAGAGTACCTTTAGTGAGGCGACGTCTCGAGGGATGACTGTAAGACCTCGCTCGCTCTTCGTTTACTCTCACCAAGCAGAAGCGGAACTCGCAAGTAAGCAGTCGGAGCACCTAGATTACCCCTGTTAGCAGAGATGCACTTTAGTTTCCATAAAAATCAAGTGAGGATGCTCGCTTCTGCCGACTCCCTGGCGGAACCTTTCGCAGAGCTAAGCGTGGGAATAAACTGGATATGACGTATTGCACCGCAAATATATATACATCTTGAGTGGTAATGCATACGCGACTTTGAATTATTATGGCTATGAGCAACAGATTGAAAACTGCAAAACTATTCATTCTCTAAGTTTTCTTAAGGGTTTGCGGCAAGGAAAAACATGAAAAATTATAAAAATATTGACAGGTTTTTATGGAAAAATAATAAGATGATAAGTTGTTCAATTTAAAACTTACACCATTTTGAATGTGATCTGATTTGTAGCTCGTTGCATTATTATCCATTATCCACTCTATTACGCATTATTATTCACATAATTATGTCTTTCCAAGGCCTCTCAATTGAGGGATATTTTGTTTTGCAAAGTATACGAACAAATTACTCTTTCTACATGAGAAAATGATAGAAATTAGCATGTTAAGCGTATGTCCACCTATTAATGAGACCAAAAACTGAAATTTTTTAAAACGTTGTGCTCCCAATATTAGATTTCGATACGTTTTGTGCGAAAACAGACCACTTATATAGACTAAATATTATAATTTGATAAAACATTAGCAAAGATAATGTTTCGAAGCTCTTTAAGGTTACTTAACCCTAAGAAACGATTTAGAAAACTGTTCACTTTGTCGTCCATAAATAATGTTAAAAACAGTATGTGGATGCTGATTCATTGCCTAAAAAGTTATCATAAGTCCTTTTATTTGTTAGTTGAGACTTAGAAGTCCTCAACAAGGCATGAGACATTGCGCAATTGAATCAAGATTTTTATTTACGAGCGCTTTAACCAAGAGGAAGGCGTTGGTCTAAAGTGTGATATTAGTTGTATGAGGGGAGGCACCTTATCATGATAACACTGTAGTAATAGCCATGCAGTTTTCCAGACGCCCTTATGCGAAATTTTTATTGGATGGTTGCTTGATGAACTGATCACCTAGTATTATATTTTCATTACAGCCAATAAAACAATAATTTAGGCTTCCCGTAAAATGTATTAAATAAATTCATTAATGCAATTTATACAATAATTTCATGCATTCAAATTTTTATGAATGTATCTGACCTAGATGTCATAATACATAATGCAATGAATCATTCAAATATCTAAAAACATTTATACAGAGTTCAAATATAACGGGCATGCTATCAGTAGAACTCGAATAAACCCACCCTTTCCTTCTGGCTTCCCCAATGCAAAGAAGAAATGTTCATGGACAATTTTTATTTGCATGCACATAAATGAAGGACCAAAGGCATGCTTTCAGGAGATTTTATAAAAATTCTTGTCGTTCCTCCTGAAACACAAAGATAAAAGGGAGCATTTAAATGAGACCGCTCGGCCGTAGACTCCGCATTTGAATCGACATTAATGCGAGCGTTGAATCAAATAGCCCATGTTTACCCTGTTCGTTTATGCTGCGGGTCGTAGCGACAAACAAGAGGGGTTTAGGCGCCAGGAGTCTTTATGTCACTGAACTAGCAGAGCGAAGTGTGGTGCCAAACTATGGCCGGAACGTTGATGGGTCAAGAAGCTATGCAAAGCAAAAACATGGTGTGCTTTAGTCTGCTACATGAATCTACTCTCACATCGATCTGACTATGTTGGAGTTCAACGCAGATACTCTATGCTTTTTATTTATCATATGTTTAAAAATAACCTTCGTGTACCTACTCTGCAAAAGTAGACTTTCCGCTAAAAATTCGAGGACTCTCAGTTAACCGGAGTGCATTAAAAAAACAATAAATTTTGCCTACGCTCCATACTTCCCATTAATTACATACCATCTTTAATGGAAGCGATGGAGGCATGGCGCAGAACCGAGGGGCTGCAAACACAATAAACTGATACCCAACTTCTTTTGAGGTTGCGAAATTGCCAGTGATTAACGAATCTTTCCGGGAAATCGTTCTTTCCATAATGACGGCGAGAGGTTTGTCATCTTTCCGGGTTAAAAGAAAAGGCATCGGGAGCAATGGCCGAACAGGGAGACAAACAGTGCTTCAGAAAGGAAGGCGATCGATAAATTAATCAAATCGTTCATGAACTGACTCATCATTTCCTGCGACTCGTGGAATGCAAATTGCTGCAAAGGAATGAAGCAATCCTTCGTCTTCCTTGCGCTGAGTGTACCACAATCATGGAGCCGAGGATGCGGAGGGCAATAAAAAAAACAGCAGATGGCTGCCTCCTGAAATAGTGAGCAAATAGTCCAGAACATCTGTATAATAGTAAAAAGGAGAATGCCTTCAATGTGTCAAGCGTACTATCTCTATGCAAATAATACATACGAGCTTGGTTTTTGTCATTGATGGGCACAATATAGGAGAAGGAAAAAACAGAAATCACAAATTGCTTTTATTTTATTTTCTCTAACGTTATTTTATATATTTTGTATTGATGACTTGTATTAAAAATCTCTCATCATCATCATTGGTCAACAATCCTAGGATTGGTTTGACGCAGCTTTCCACTCGTTTCTTCTATCGGCCAACCTTTTCATTGTGACGTAATTCTTCTCTTTTACATTCTTCACGACCTGTTCCATGTATCTCATACGAGGCCTGCCTTTTCCAATCTTCCCGTTCACTTTTCCCTCGACGATAGTCTTCATCAGGCCATCGTGTCTCAAGATATGACCGATTAAGTTTTCCCTTCTTCTTTTTAGAGTTGTCAGCAGACTTCTCTTTTCTCCTACTCTTCTTAGCACTTCCTCGTTACTTACTCGGTCGATCCATTTAATCTTCAGCATTCTTCTGTAACACCACATTTCAAATGCTTCTACCCTTTTCTTCTCCGCTGCTGTCATCGTCCATGATTCACTGCCGTAAAGAAAAATGCTCCAGATGTATGTTCTGATGAACTGTTTTCTTAGTTCTATGCTTGTATTTCCTGCTGTAAGTAGATTCTTCTTCTGAAAGAATGCCCGCTTTGCCTGGGCTATTCTACTCACTATTTCTTTCTTGCTTCGTCCATCGTTGGTTACTCTGCTTCCCAGGTAACAGAACTCTTTCACCTCTTCCAGTTTCTGTTTTCCTAGTTTAACGTTGGTTTTCGCCTCTTCTCTTTTGCTGCACACCAATATCTTAGTCTTCTTCTTATTGATCTCCAGCTGATATCTCGCCATAGTCCTTTCCAGGGTCGTTAGCATCTTATTCAGCTCCTTCTCTGTCTCTGCTATGAGAGCTATGTCATCAGCGAATCGTAGCATACTGATTGTTTCTCCGTGGATTTTCACTCCAGAACACTTCTCCTTGACTTCATTTATGGCTCTCTCGATGTAAACATTAAAAATTACGGGAGACAGTGCGCAGCCTTGTCTCACTCCTTTCCTTATTCTTGCCTCTTCACAGCTGGATCCAGATTTAATTACAGCAACTTGGTTTTTGTACAGACTGTGTATAATTCTTCGGTCATTGTAGGACACTCCAATTCCCTTCAGAATTCCAAGCATTGAATCCCAATCCACGTTGTCAAAGGCCTTCTCTAAATCCACAAATGCAATGAAGGTCGGTTTGTTCTTCTCCATTCTCTTCTCTATGAGTAGCCTAAGGGCCAATATTGCTTCCCTTGTACCCTTACTTTTCCTGAATCCGAATTGATCTTCATCCAGGAACTCCTCTGCTCTTCGTTCTATTCTTCTGTAGATGATCCTGGTCAGTATCTTTGATGCATGTGTCGTCAGGCTTATAGTCCTGAAATTTTCGCATTTCTCCGCTCTCTTCTTCTTGGGAATAGGAATGATGATGTTTTTCTCGAAGTCCCTTGGAATTTCCCCTGTTGAATACATGTCGCAGATTGTTTTGTAGAGATGAATTAATGTCTTCTCTCCTGCATTTTTAATTAGTTCTGCAGGGACATCATCAATACCTGAGGCCTTATTCATCCGAAGATCCCTTACTGCAGCGTCGAATTCCGATCTTAATATTGATGCCCCCATATCATCTATTTCCACTTCGCTTTCCTCTTCAATAGCTTTTGTGCTGAGATTTTTTCCATTGTATAGCTCTTCCAGATATTCTTTCCACCTCTTCACTTTGTCCTCGTTTTCAATCAAAATTCCTCCATTCTTGTCCCTTATGGCATTGCCTCTTGCGCTCCGTTCCTTGAAGTGGTTCCTCACTATGCTGTAGGCCGCTTCCACCTTTCCAAGTGCAAGGTTGCTTTGTACATCTTCGCAAAGATTTTTCAACCACAGCTCTCTAGCTTTCCTTGCTTTGCGACTTATTTCGTTCCTTATTCTTTTGTAGCAGAGCTGCCCTTCTTCAGTTTTCGCATTCTTGTACTTTCTTCTTTCTTCAATCAATTCTAAGACTTCCTCCGTGATCCATGGCTTCTTCTTGGCAACTTTTCTTCTTCCAAGAACTTCTTTTGCGGCTTCCTGTAGTCCACATTTAATGTTTTCCCAACGCTCTTCCACTGATTTCTCATTCAGGTTCTCTCCTATGTTGTTTCCCACTGCTTTTTGAAATGCCAACTGATGTTGAGCCTCCTTTAGTTTTTCTACTTGCCATATATTCTTCTTTGTTTTCTTCAATTTCTTGAATTTTAGATGGCATTTCATCATCACTAAATTATGGTCACTGTCGATGTCTGCCCCAGGGTAGCTTTTGCAGTCCTTCACTTGGTTTCTAAATCTCTGCTTCACTAAAATGTAGTCTATTTGGCATCTTCTTTGGCATCTTAAAAATCTCTACATATGTAAAAAATTGTATCTTCATTATATAAGGCTTGATTACTCCTCATAGTCTTGGTGTAAATTTATGCAAGGATTTTTGAGCTGCAATGTATTTAAATGGTGAAAGGCAACCTCCCCACAGGTGTGTGACCTTTAAGGCTGCCCAATGCCCTTCATAAATTACTAATTGGATTTACTAAAAAACATTCGAGTAAATAAAACATTATTATTACATATCGAAGTGCGTCTATTTGGCTTATTAAATCTTTCCACGAGCAAGTTAGAACATTGGGTAGGCTGAAATTTTATTTTGTCTTTAATCTTCGAGTATCTAAAGAAAAAACTATAACGCTTTGCCAAAAAGCTCATCTCTCTTGTAGCTTCCTACAAGCAGCAGCATTGCTGACAAATTGTATGCCAAGGAGAGAAGTTTTTTTTAACCACCTTGATTTATTACTACAATTATCTACCCTTCGTTTCTGAATGAGGACTGATTAGTGCATTGCAATTTTGCAAAAAAATGTTTATTGCCACCTCTGTTGGACTGTAACCATGTAAAAATTCTGCATCATGAAGACAAAATAAACTAAAACGGCTTGCAACAATGCTAAAATCAAGGAAAAAAATAAAAGCATTCAGAATGCATGGCTCACGAGGTGGTTCAAAATGAGGGTAATGTCTTTGCGAGTCCTTCTGATTCAAGAGGGTATTCGAGGGCTCGTAAACGTCTAGAACATATTCCTGCAAGGATATTGTGGCGGTCTTTCCCACGTACACATCGAATGCAATTTGCTGAAGGCGAATCAGCATAAACATATGAGAATAAAAAACGGAAAATTCAAGATTACAAACTTAGTGAGGTGAAAGAGTTCCGTAATAACGTCTGCTCTTCATCAAGCGCTAAGCTCGTAGAATATTGATGATTTTTTCCTCAATCGAATCTCCTCTTTAAGGTCATTCAAGCATTAATGCGACAAAGCGCGAGTGTAATTAAGATCTCGGTGTCAGTGGATTTGTACGGTGGAAGGAATGTGCTAGAATTTAAATGAGTATGCCTCATTGAGCTGGGAAGTAGTTTTAGAATTAATTATTTGCGAACATTTACATTTCATTCATTTTGCCATTTAAACTCTTGATTATTTTATTGCATAGGATACAAGGATTTAATAGTATTGCGTAATTGAAGTAATTAATTGGAAATTACGACGGGCTTGCGATCCAAACAAATATTAAATTATATCGGCTAAAAAACAGTAATCAGGTTTGGTTGTGGAAAAAAAGTACGCAATGCATTCTGTGTTTACCCGTATTGTATAGTATGTATCTGAGAGGAATTAATCAAATTTAACTATTTTATTTAGCTTAAGCTCAAATTACTTGATTTCATTAAATGACAAATTAAAATTAAGAGAATGAGAAAATTTGATCGGATTTCCAGTTATTTCAGCGACCGTATAATAATGCGCTTCACACAGTCAACTGTATTTAAAAAAAGTTACACTTTTGGGTAGCCCTTGAACATGTTCATATTAATCCTAGTGACATTGAAATCCCAAAAATAACAGAAACTGCGCATTCATCGTAGAAAAATGGCGTTTCATCTGCGAAGGAAAACATACACGGTCATACAAGTCATAAATAACATTCCATACCTTTCATGCATCGCATATTTTGCGTCAAATATTGCGCTTTTACCATCTTCCTTTTCTGCCATTTGCCAAGTGCAATGATGCAAAATATTTCCAAGGTGCTTTACGCCGATCGTGCTAAACATCCTCAAATAGAATAAGGCCACGATGCATTTTGCTTTTATTAGATTGTTTTATAAATGCGCCATAGACGGTGGTGAAATTCCTCGGCCTACTCAACTTGGAAATAGCGTCGTAAGGCAATGGGGTTTTTAGGCGAATACGAAAGATGCTGAAAGGATGTGCATGCACCAAGGTAATAATTTGCTCATACAGGTACTCATGATGTACAAGATCGATACCCATGTTCGATATACCAATTGGGGTACTCAAAATCATATGAACTGATACATATTGAACACTCCTAGTAGCATAGTTATCCGAGTATAAAATGCTCAGGGATATTATTAAACATATTTGACTTCAACTTCTGATTAGCCGTTGAATTTTTCACCGGATATAAGATTTTTCGCACTAGTTATCTCGCGTGCACTGAGAATAGAGAATGAGATGGTGGGAATCAAGGGTCTATGGCTGGAAACTATAGACAGATATCCGAGTGAACCTTTCATATTTTCTTCATTTTAAGTAAATATTGATAAAAATCAATGACTCCCATCATATGATTATAAAATTACACGCCATGCACAAAAAAAGATTAATATAGATAAAATAGAAGTTTTTTGAGTGATAATTAGATTATATGTTGTAACTCTTCAGGCATTTCTCCTTATCTGCATGAATCATTGAATGTGAAATGCATATGTATAATTTTTTTAAATTATATCTTTGCACCTTAGAGGAATTGTGATCCACATTTTGCGTCTGTTCAGCTATATATTAGTAGCAAGTAGTCTTTAAGTCATTATTGTATGTATGTACGTATAGCATTCTTCGTGATTTTTCACCCCATGATACACACTCTGGAGGTGACTTGCAGGATATTATGAAAATTAGTTTAGAAAATAAAATCAATATATTTGAGACCTTTTGCTCAATTCATTGTGCGAATTTTTTCGTGTGGCTGGGATTTCCTGGAGACGAGTATGGGCAGGGTGAAATTGGCATCGCCATTGGCCATTTTCATAGCGAATGAAGGCTGAGATCCATAGTGATCTTACCTAACGCATCGACTTGTAACCAACAATGCCTTCATTGGCAATAAGAAAACGAAGGAAATGGGCTTTAATCTCCTTTGCTTAAATGATACTATAAACTTTCAATCCTTTCAAAGAGTTTAAAAAAGAAACATAAATAAAGAATGGACCTAAGAAATCTTCCCCATATAATGTGTTCCAGTATTTTTTTTGGAAAAGAAATAGTTCATTGGAGCAATTTTCACATATTAATGGTGTGACAATCATTTCTTAAAACCAAATACCTAGTAAGGAAAATAGTTTAGGGAAATACCTATTTGGTTTATCGAAAGAAGAATCATCAGTTTTCATTAGAATAATTGTAAAATGATGACAAAGGACCGCTGTTCAGTTTTAATTATTTTACCACAGTTTTCAGGACATGAAATCCCAACGCAGGAGTTCTAATTTAGAAATTAATTAGTGTGCAGGGAAGAGTAGCTAGATTTTGAAATAGTTACTATAAATATATTTGGCGTTATATTCAAATCATTAGACGCATTAGGCTGTAAATTGCTTCAAGATGGTAGACAAAAAAAGGATAAAAATATTCTTTGATAAATTTTACGCGCATTGTATTTCTAAAAGCCTTTAAATATACTAATATCTCCACCGTACAATAACGATAGGTTTTATACCATGATATTTTGCGTTAGGTAACTTCAGGCAGTCATTGATGTGTATCATAATTGTTTATACCATAGGTAACGATACATTAAAACAGTAGGATGGAGTGGTGAAAGTAGATATTCTATCTGCTTACAAAAAATATATAATAAATTGCACATGGTACCGATCTTACCAGGAGAACATTGTAAAAATTATAGTAAAAATTTGAAAACAAAAGGTTTTGACCATATTTACATTCATTAGCCTAGTATATTTGGTAAAATGTTCTATAAACTAATAGTATTCTATAATAGAGTAGTATTTTAGCTACTAATGAATGTGTCTTATGCATATTTGGCTATTAATTACCCCCTGACACAAACCCTAGAGGTGACTTGCAGGACACTCACATGTGGAAATGATAGATTATGATTATAGATACGTTCCTAAGGTGCAGCCGAGTTAATTAAAACCACGAGGTCAAGCGAAGAGCACATATGATGCAGCGTTAGTCATCACTTGCTCAGGTCACAGGAATTGCCCCTCCCCTCCCTCATTGCTGTAAAGTCAACAGAGTGCGGAAGCTGCACTCTGAGGGCGTCTGCTAAACCTCCGGATTGTGTTGCTTTTGGCCCCTGCACCCACCGGGGTGAAAGAATCGATCCACTGTCCTGGCAAAAGGCGAGAGAACTAAATAAGATGTAAGGCATCTTCCCTGCACATAGAATGGCAAGCTGGATGGATTATTTAGTTAGCCTTTTTATTTATGCGATTGTGTCATCAATAGAAAATGTTTTACGTGTCTCATGACAGCATATCGAGCCTTTCAGACAAAACAGTAACGTAATACCACTCAGCTGCATGTAATAGTACATGCACGGACTATTATTTTAGCATTTATGCTTCATAGTAAGCGTAAATTTAGTTCTCTCTGATTTAAAATGAATACCTGGTGATAGTTCACCCACTGCCACACACATGTGTGGTGCTTTATAGGGTAATATGTAGATGTTTCAACGTGGAACTGCTAGTGCTCCAATGCAAGGTTAGCAACAAGGTCATTGTGCTGAAAATTAATTAAAGCACCGCTAATATGCAAAATATATATACAAGGATAGGCTAGTTCTTCGTTCTTGATGCCACTCACAGAGAATATATGCATGCTTTTCTAAGAGAGCACTTGAACACAGAAATTTTCCTCCACATCTTTTGAAATATAAATAATTTTATTTTTGCCTTGATTCAACCCGTCAACTCGCTGAAAATTTCAGTTGCAAATAATTGCGGACTCTCTGTCGGCAAGAGTAGCCAAGCCTGCCTTTTGATGCATTAAAAAAAATCATTTCACCCATCGAATCAACGCGCGAAATGAATGCAGGCACGAGGGCCAAGGGATTTCTTTTTTTCGGGCAGCGGAAGGACGCACCGTCCTCACTCACGCAGGGAAACGGGAAATAACGCGAAAACGTCCTTCCAGAACGGACACTGGCATGCATGAGGCTGGGGGAATCGCCTCCGGGAAATTTTATTTTCAGAGGGCGAGAGAGATGAGGTTTTTTTGAAAGTTCCTTTTCAGCACGATGCATGTATTTCCTCCTTTTCTCCGAGTGAATCCACGAAAGGGCGACGGGTGTGAAATCGTTGAGCTCTCGCAAACGCCTTCTACACCTCTCGACCAAAGGGGTCCACAATCCCGGGAGCCTGTCTCGTCCGCGGCATTAGACTTTCCCCTCCGGGCGCGGCAGAAGGAAGGGAGCCGCTGCATAAGAGGAGTGGAGAGGCGGAGAAATTATTCGCACAAGTGGAGTGGACATGGAAAGCTGAGGCATCGAGAGAATCATACCAATGCACTGACCTACATAAAAATATCACCCGAGAGGTTGAGCAAGTGAGCCATGCAGCTCAGCGCTTTCAACCCCACCCTTCCCTCATTTCCCCCGGAGCTTTCAACTTAACCGTCTTATGCAGCACAGCCCCATTTAAAGCGTAGTGAATCTGTTGTAGCCCACGAGAAACTCCTCCCTCCTATTTTATTCACGCTAAAAATCACCTTAGTGTATCATATTTGTTCTATCTCGAGCAGCAAGGACGTGCTCAGCAATGGGTGACAGGTTTACGTAGCCCTTTGTGGTGATAGTGCATGCGTGTTCTGAGTCTGGGTACAAAATTTAACTCGATGGTACGAAAGTGATGTTGAAAGAACAATACTAGTACACCAGGCTTGCCTACGATGCCATAAACATATAAATAATTCTTAATAATATCTCTAGGGGTTGATAAATAAAACAAGAATACATGACCGACGTACCGATACACTTGATGACGTTAAAAATGTTTTGCGAACCCCAACATACTATCGTAGACTGGAAAATAATCACAAAATTAGAGAAACTGCCGAATTGCCGAACTGATAGATTAAAAATGTCCTTTTTTCCTCGTACAATTAGGAATATTAATAGTGGTAAATATATAACAAATAGCATACATTTAAGTGTATCAATAGATAGCACAGATTGTTGCATGTTGAGGTAAGGACCTTAAGCTAACCCAACTAACAGGATTATATTGCATGCTTGCTTTGCTAATTTTATTTCTTTAAAATTGATGTTCAGACTAGCATATATTACTAATCCTCTTACTGCATGATATGTAGTGCATGTTTGGTGAGAATTCGCCCTCTGCCACATACCTTTATGGTGGCTTTCAGGGTATTACGTAGATGTAGATGTACACTTGAAATGTCATGTTACCCGCGTACCATAAGAGATATAAGGACACAATATTATGGGAAAAGGTAGGTGAAATATTCTTACAGTAACAAACGATTTACTACTTTCCCGGGGGTAATAACCTTAAAAAGCTGTAGTAAACACTTGTGGTGACTCAAAGTTTAACTCGTCGGAATTTCTAAGAGCTTTTCACGGTTTATAGAATAGACAGTTGTGCATAAAACATATTTTAACATTACTAATACAAGCATGATCGGGAAATATAAATTAATTATTGAAAATAGATGCCTCGCTGACACTAAATAGTATATAAAAATGTAGCTACTAACCGATAGTATGCACTTCACTCGTGAATGAATGACTAGTAAATTAGTAACGTTGAACCTCTAAGTTGCATGTAAGGTATTCAACGACCAGCCACACCCCTTCACGTTGATTCACACGGTGTACGTAGATGTGAATTATATTAACACACGTAATTTATTTCATCACGTTGCCATTTTTTGCATAGGTTTTTAATGGAATATCGAATTAATAGGCATATTTATCAGTTCATAACTCTTCCACATTGAATGTAACTCAATCGAAAAAATTAAAATCATAAAATTTAATTAATCGTGAAAAACTACGAGAGATTCAATTAAAAAGATAAGAGCAGAAGATAGTATGACGACATTAAAAACGATTTCATTCCTCGCTTTGTAAAAACGTTTAATATCGATTTTGAAAATATAACGGAAACGTGAATTACATATGTTGATAGTGCGTACTGACCTTGATTCTGACAGACCTGTGCCATGCATAGAATATTATATCATTGTTCAGTGGAACCTAAAACGCAAGATATGGTAGAGGACAGTGGATTTATAGTGTAGGTGTATAAAAGCTTAAATTTGCGCGAGTAAGGAAGCATAAGTGATGACCAGATCTTGAATAAAAGCTCGGTGAAATAAATACATCAAATGTAAAATACCCGGATATGACCAATAATTCTTCAACTAATTTTCAGCAGCACTTCAGTACTTTCAAATACTTGAGAGCATACTCGCAAACTTGCACACAATATCCACGGTAATATTCCTGGGAGTGATTCAAATAATGGAAATCATTAACTATTGAGATCATTGTGGTCTTATCACCGAGCCCATCTATGGTAATTGATTGGCTGTTACACGATACTGAACAGGTTATTTCAAATTCAAGCTTTCAGTGATTGATAAAGATAAATAACTTCAACTATCTGTCCTAGTCTTGAGATTCTGTCAATGCAAGTGTATTGCACGCCAATATCCTACTACTAAGATACCCATATTTTTTATTCGTTCCTCATACTATTTTATTTTTCGATCAAAATTCTCTCAAGCATTTTCGGTAATTCGATATCAATAGTTATTCCTTGCCCTTCCAGCGATGGCTTGTGTAGGTTTTTCGAGCTCGCTTAGCTCCAAGAAATGTATTAAGGCAACGCGGATTTCTTTGAAATGGAGGATCAAAAGGAACTCACTTAAGTCCCAGGGCAGATGCTGAAGAAAGAGAGGGAAGAAAGTTCATTCCCTCTCCGAAAGATCTTCCTTCGTGGACGGACACTCATCAAAGCTCAAGAATTACTCGAGAGGAAAGAAGTAAAACTCCTCCCCCCTCCGACTAAAACATCTCTGCACCCCTTAGCTTCCTTTCTCTCCCTTTTTCTGCTCCTCTTCCCGTACCTCGTCTTCCGTCGACTGCTCGTCCCGGGCGCTGGGGCTTTTCGCGTCGCGCCTCAAGAACTGGAGAGGAAGGATGGACGGGGGAAGGCGGAGGGAGATGCACTCGAAGGAACCGAAGTTTCTCTCTGCGACGGGAGATCCTCGCACCACTTCCCTTTTATCTCCGTGATCACGGCCTCGCCCAGATACCCCGAGGGGTATTGTGGACGGAACCTTTTAAGAAGAAGGGATCGAGGAAGTAGGAAGACAGCGAGGTGAGATAGGCACGGGGCGGAGAGTTTCCTTTTTTTTTCTCTCTTCACATCATGCGTGCGAGCGCAGATGCAAGCGGTTGAAAATTCAACGCCTAACAAGGGACAAGATGAAATGACCCGGCTCCAAACGGTGCGATGAATTTGAATGTGGAAGAGCGGACGGTTTTGCATAACCGATACACTAAACTCGTTCACAACCATGCGAATATCGAGCAATCTTTTTGGTGTATGGTATGCGGGGCAATACTTTTCTCGTAAGTTAGTGTATTATTTTTCTACCTCCCTTTGGATATTTAAATATTTGAGCAGTCATTTTAAAACCGCATTCAATCTCAAATTCTTGAATAGGTAAAAGCTAAATGCCCAGTGGAATACAGGTATAAGCCCACATTACATAATATAAACACTATAAAAGTTTTAGATGTCACAAGAAAGCAGAAAAAATGGCGTTTGGAAATAAAAAAACTTTCAAAGAATGGTAATATCTACAAACTTAGTACAAAAAATTACCAATTAATTTAATCAAGATTGAGCTATAATCTCGGTATAATAATTCTCTGAGCTTCACTTTATGATTACTGTTTAAACGTTTGCTCAATCAAATGAAGTCAAAGATCATCTATATCATTGCTGATTTACATTCTTCTTATATTTATCTAGCATCATTCCAATTCACTTAGAAAATTTAAGATATCAAAACTAGAAAACTAGAAAACTATACCTCACTCTCTGATTCAACGATGATGATCCTGAATCTCCCTCTACCACCAACGCTATCACTGCCCATTCGAGGCACAGGTTATTGATATAACGTATGTCCTTCACTTCGTCTTATTTAATCTACTAGCAGGGCTACGGCTCAGCGCCACAAATTTATCATTAGCCCATTGCCAAACAGTAACACATATTTTCATCGCATTTTGACACTTTGTTCTTAAAGCTGCACGTCTCCTTCTTACTTCGCATAATCAGAAAACTCTAGGCCTACCTCTCTTGATACAAATATTTTTCAGCTTGAAACTAAATCATCCTATACCTTTGTTACCTTCTATTAGATGGTTGCTGTTATTTTCCTTCTTATAGATTCTCTAAGTATGGCCGCAGCGTTGAGAAGCGCCATGTCGTAATATAAAATTATAATTATTACATTATCCTCAAGTTCATACCTCAAATTCCACTCAATTAAAAATGTCTTGATAAGTAAAGATATTTTACGCAAGCGTTTTACTAACACGACCGATTGAACGACTTAGGCATCATCAGATCATCTTAGGCATCTTAGGTATTAGGCATCACTTAGGCATCATCACATCAAAGGGCATCATTAAATTCAATGGTGTGAAATAACTATACCTGATATTGGTATATAATGTAGTCCTAAGAAAATAAATGGGTTGCCCTGGTAAAACTTTATATATAATCATACATTTGATAGATTACTTAATTTTAATATGCAAAAGTTTCAAAAAAGTTACGCCAGAAAACGAGTCAAGAATCACATCTTCTAACAGAAAAGTCATTGGATCGAAAAGAATGATGTGATTCATATTCATAATTTATAGTGTAAGCTATGCCCTCGTTTGCTGATAAATGTGATAAGAATCATCTTCTATACAGTACTGTAGAAGTTAGCGCAAGGGCTGTGGAACTCCACATCAGGTATGTATTCCCGTAGGGTTAAACAACCCTGTATTAATAAATTCAGTACTGGTTAGTTGTACTCTTGCCTTAAATTCCTCATGTAAATAAGGTATTATTAAATGCATATAGTTTCTTATTTCAAACTTAAATGCGGGTCAGACAGAGGAAAAATCTTGCCCAAATATATATAGTCGCATGACATGCGTTCAAGAAAATATTTTTAGCATAAAAATGAGGCTTTGGCAAAAAAATAAGCGTACCCTCTCCACGAATGTAGAATGACAAATTTTTGATTTCATAAGATTTTTATTTCCTTCGAATGATACAGAAGCTTACTTTTGACACGCAACTACGATTTTTCACACTAAAACTGTTCTTCACGTGCATCTATTCAAAAATTTTAGATTTGAAGGATGTGAAGTCACACTTGGGCCTAAAAATAAGAACAATAAGAGCACAAAAAGTATTTTTTTTATCCACACTTCGGGATAGAGAGAGAGAGAGAGAGTGTGTGTCTCTCCAAGATGTTACTCAGATGATTCAGGAAAATCCTCTTCTTTATCCCCCTGATCCTTTCTTCCATTTTTTAGGGGAGTCATTTAAGGGAGGGCCAAAAAAATACGACTTCATTTCTCCGGCTCTCCTTCCCTGGTCCCAGCACCGTCTCCCTTTCCTTCCCCACCATCAGCTCGCCCGGACAATGCCTTCTGCCACGGTTGGCTGGCTTGGGCGGCCGACCCCTGAGAACTTATTCCAGATGGTCCGCGAACCAATTTGCTCCAGTGTTCCTCATCCTCCGTTTTCTTCCCTCTCCATCCCTAAACCCTTGGTCCTTCACCCAATCGCTTAAACCAACCCCGCCACACGACCTCCCCGTCCTTCCCAAACCAATTTCTTATACGTATCTTCCCTCCTTTTCAAGGCGACTTAACTTCCAACGCCACTTTTTTCACCCGGACCGTTGGACCGCGTGAGGGAAATCACTCTGCCTTAAAGCTGTTGTTTGTCCTCCAAGTGAACTCGCTCCCCACGACCTCAAACGTTATCGTTTGTATGTTCGTCCTTACTGCTTGAACTCTCTAATTCCGCCTTCTCACAACGCTCCGGGGGCGATTAAGTGAAACTGGGCATGATCTCTTGTTACGTTTGCCCCTAATAACAACTTGCAACGAAAGCTCGCACATGTCGCCCCTGAAATTTCTACGACAAACTAGTCGACTACAAGTTAACAGGGCCAAAGGCAATTGATATACGCCAGAGGACTTGTAGAAGGAAAAATAAGAAAGAGGAAGTACGTAAAAGGTTAGTTCAAATGTTTTGCTGTTATAAAATATATCCCCAAGTGGGTGTCTCTCTGCTGAGGGTTTAGACTCCAGACAAATCATGCTGAAGCACTAATATGGGATTGGAAAGAAAGAAGGGTTTAAACAGTGGTTTGGACAGTGTCCGAAAATGTGTGGCCTGCTGGTGTCCCAACGCTCACTAGTTAGAACAAACCAACATAGTCTTCGAAAACTACAGCCACCTATTCTACAACCACAGAGTACCTACTTACCCCGTAAGACCCCTCGCCGGTGTACACTTGGAGATGTCTTATCTGTTAACACCCGCAATGAGTTTTCCCTGTTAAATATATTACTACTCAATAAAAAGCACATGAATATTGTGCAATATGCCCGGAACCAATCTCCCACCCACGTTTTGCCTACATTCTTTTTGTTTTACACCAAGAAGAATGAAAGGATACCTTGCGTTCCTCATGAACTACACTTCAACTTGGATATATCCAAGTTGATTATATATTATGTATTATATAATATTCAATCAGCTAGCTGCACGAAGTCCTTTATAGCGCATCACTGAATACTCCAAGGAACTACAGCTTCCTCTTAATCACAATCACCACTAGAGAATAATCTAATCAGTCTCTGAAGTATGCAGAACTTTCAAGGTGGCTACCGTAGAGAGCGTATATTTTTTTCTAATATATCTTTTAGATGCCTTACTCCCGGAATATTGAGTCTAACATTTGTCAAAAATGTTGTACGTAATTTAAATAGGTACTTTCGTACCCATTTCAGGGTAGTCTGCATTTTTTCAGCCTTCACTATAATTATCTATTAACAAGTGACATATCGTTACTGCATCAGAGTTGTGAATTGAGTCAGTGGTCCTGATGATAATTCAGAAATTATCTCTATCATAATGACCCAATGAATTATCTACCATTCTGTTTTACTACTTTGAAAAATTGACCACTCAGTGCTTAAATGAGAACTTTTTCATAATCAAGAACGATAGTACACTTGAAAAATTGCATAAAACTCAGCGTACGAGCGTTGCCAGGAGGCAGTATTCCTTTAACCAAAGCCTCTAGTTCCGAGGTCTCTTGGAATAATTTTACGTAACGTTGAAACTCCGAACGTAATCTCCTTTGTCGGGCTCTTTTTGACAAAGCTTTGAATTCGAAATTTAATGGGCGTGAGAATTCTAATGCTCATGTAATTGGCTTCATTATCAGCCGACGATTCTATTCAGCTCCCTTTTTCTCGAATATATATTCCATGCGTTTATATTCAGATCTTCACCCCAGATTGGTCCTCTTTCCAGGAATTTTGTTTGAGTATTGTTAACATTGGAATTGATGAATTTACTCCGGCAATAAGGTAATAATACATCTACATAATTCCCTGAAAATTACCGCTACAGTGAGGGGCATGAATCATCAACAGACTTGATTTCAAAGTAAAAGAGAATTTAATATGTACACACTATTTTGTAGACATGCGAAAATTTTAATCCATGCATGCACTAACTTCAAACAAATGAGAGAAACAATTATACTAATTTTAGAAGAAATTTTAGGCATTCATTCATGGGATACGAATAACTCATTTGCTAGTCTTTATAAAGTACTGTAACAGTTTTTGATAAGTCAGGCATTTATTTAAATATGCGCGGTCATCAAACAAACATATGAGCTTCAAACGTTATCGAACTCTTTGTGTGTATGTGCAGACTCACATGGGGAGAATCTTGAATAAGCTATTCATTCCGCTATTTAAATCAATATTCCTCTACTGCATTGGGAGAGGAATGTCATAATGCGTCAAGATTTACGGTATTCATAAAACTTCAAGTTAGTATATGAATTTATTAATGTAATGTAAATTATCTTAAAATTTTTAAGGACATGATCAATGATTTATTGAAATATTCATTGGAACTCTTTATTAATTACGACATATTTTAAGCGCTCTAAAAAGAATGCATACGCATGGAAATTAAGATAAATGCACAGACATATCCAAAAACTATTTTACAGCTGAGAGTCAATTACATCCAGAGCAGTCTCTTACTAACGACCCATGAGTACAATAAATGCATGAATCCTATAGAATATTTGACAGTGTTACCAAAAACATGGAGCGATGGGTCAGTAAGACAGACTCTAAAAAGATAAAGGACGTAAGTAATTGCTGGGTCAAACTGAGTACTCGCGCGGAAATTTACCTGCAAAGGTATTCAAATATTTAAGCAGTAAATTAAGAAGCATCTTCCAGCTTTAGAATCTCGGATCAAAAGTGGAGGTATAATCGTTTCAGACATTTAAATATACATAATAAAAGAATGAAAAAAGGAAGTATTTTTAAGAAATGTTCTTTCTAAAATTGCGAGATAATCCACTATCTAAACTTCAATAAATGATTCGGTAAAATGGTGGTATAGTCATATAAAAATAATTGAAGTACAGTGAAAGTTTTATTCAATTCTTAACTTCTAGGTTTATTGGAATTGAAGGGCATATTTAAATTTAATAACCATATTGACGGGAAGTAGAGAACTAACATAATTCAGGCTGTGGGGAAATGAAATGTTTGAAAATAATAAGCGTTTCAATTGATGCTATGTGCCCGTAAATATAAGGTAAAAACCTACATGAAATGTTCCCTGTACACAGAGAAAGTGTATGTTCAATAAACATAAAAACATCTGCTAAGAAAAAATATAATAGTATCACAACATCGGTCAAAGATTTTTGAAGATAAAACTTCCGATCTTAAGGTTCGTGTGATGATCTCAGTAATAATACATACAACGTGCACAAGAGTAAAATTTTCTTTTAGCTAATAAAGATAAAGTGCAACCTCATTATTTTAATTTATTGTTATACCAGGAAGTGTCGGAAGTAATAATAATTCTATGGCTACGGTTTTCAAGTATTTGTAAAGAAAAATCATCTTCATCATCATGGGTCAAGAATCCTAGGATTGATTTGACGCAGCCTTCCACTCGATTCCTTTATCGGCCACTCTCTTCATATTCACATAATTCCTGTCTTTCATATCCTTCACAACCTGTTCCATTTATCTCATACAACGTCTTATTTTGCCGTTATTTCCGTTCACTTTTCCCTCGACGATTGTCTTCATCAGAATATTGTGTCTTAATATATGGCCGAAAGAAATATCGGTAATCGGCAACGAAAGAAATATCAGCCAAAATTAAATCATTCACCCCATCCAGCTGCTAAAATCAGGTCTTGACTAGAGTATAATATAGTATGCAAGAAATTAGGCGTTGTGGACTCACAACGCCTAATTTCTTGCATTTACACAGTGTAGTGGTTCCTAATTGCTAGCCTGAATTTTGACAGAAAGGTCATACAAACGTAGCTATTGCATACTGAACTTAACTAATTCCAGTTTTTCAGATATTATCTAGATAGAAGCACGAATACGTCAATAGGAACGTGGAAATAGTCCAGCAGCATAGTGTACAGACTCTATGAACTTCGGTAAACGGGCGCATAAATAATGCTAAAATTTGAATTATTCACCAAAATCATTTATTTTTAATGGAGTGGGTGGTTTCTTTAGATCAATAAATGAGGACATATAGTCGATAAAGGCAAGTGATACTTGGTGAAATTTTAAAAAATTGAACATATTCAGAAAATAACTGTATAAAGCACAATATAATTTATTGTTCCTATAGATTGCCCGTCGAAGCGTCATTGTACAGGTAGCAATCATGATAGCTGCTACCTGTAAATTGAAGTTTGAACGACTAAATAGATAAGGGAAATAAATAAAAAATAATGTAGAGTTGCACAAAGCTATTTTCTTAACATGCTCAAAAGTTGAGATACTTTACTTGAGAGATTGCATTACATCATCTTCCATATTCCAAGGAGTTGCAGATGTCTGAAATTCAGATGGTTTGATAGCTCTTTTTCTTTCACTCTCATGCTGCTAGGCTTGTTTCTAGTCCCTATTTAGAGTCAAGCAAAATCATTGCACTGATGCTGACGTGGTCACCCTAGTCTAGAGATTTCACATTGTTGGAAGAATCCATGGAGTCTATAAGTCTTTTATAGACTCCATGGAAGAATCGGACAAAATTGTCTCTTTTTTGCGTATGTCTCGTTATGACATAATTGACACTTTGAAGCATCTACTGATTTCCCGGTTCGTTGGTGTACCAAATCACTTTCATTGCGACCAATACGCATCCTTTTCACATAACACTTGAAAAGGAGGGTTAGAGCGAGGAAGAGGGAGCAAATGACTAAAAACGATAAATTGATGGAGGGAGGACACACTGCTGACGCCATCGTGCAATTAGCCGCGGAGAGATTGTTAATAGCCTACGTTTGGTCAGTCGGTTCCATAAATTGGATAATTTAAATGACCCTTTTGAGTTGCGGATCGAGTAAATGTTACGGATTTCTCATTACCTTGTCTCTCTCCGGCAGCTTTGATTCACTATTTACTGCGAATTGGTAAAAGCCACGTCCGCGAATGGTGAAGCGAGTAGAACAACCCTGGGAATGATAGCTGGATCTATATTCGTGGTCATCAAAGCGCTTCGTCAGAGGAAATTTTTCATTGCCTGTCACATGCAAATGACACCGTTACTTCGTTGCATTCGTAAATCATATCATCACAGGTCGTCAGTCCTTAGGTTGGTCTGACGCAGCTGTCCACTCTTTGTCCTCTAACTTCTTTGCATTAACACAATTTGTCTCTGTTTGCAGTCCCGTTCTTTTTCTCTGTCATTGTTTTTTTGAGAAAATGTTCTCACTGTTCTCTCACACATATTTCTTTCATTTAAAACGGAATATTATGTTACAAGAGTTGATTTGAGTTGGAAGGGGGGTGGCGAGAGTGAAAGAATCCATGCATGTTTGTGTAATGGCAAGCGGGGACCTTCCATAAACCTAAAAATGCTTTTTGAATACTTCGATGAAATATATCACGTGCAGTCTTCCTCTTTAAACCTGAATTGGGAATCGGGGAAACATTGAGAAGGTGAATTTTTCAGCATGTCAGCATGAATCAGTAATACCTATCTGTAATGCATGTTTCCTTTACCTTTAAGATATTTACTTACATGTTCGATGAAAATTGGAGTTCATAGTTTTGCCTTGACTTATATTTATAGTAATACCCCATTAGACAGATAATATGAACTTAAGTGCATGTATGTAGCGTCGGCTTGGAGATAACTCACCCCCTGCCACATACCCTCTATGTGTCACCTTCCTCCAACTTAGGCAAAAAAATTGATAGCATGGTATTGCAATGGAAAGAGTAGACCACACGATAACGAATCATTTCATGGGGTGTTAGATTTGGATGGGAATAAACGGGAACAAAGAGGTAAACAATGCTACTGCTATAAGATATGGTTTTACATTAATATATGGAGTAATTATATATATCAGGAAAATAAATTGAATGAATGCTGAGAAACTGACATTTTTCAAGGCTCTTTTCAATTAAATCTCAATCAAAGTTCTTTGCCAAAAATATTTATCAAAGTAGTTATTTGAGAGCGAGACAGGAATTAAGGAGAGAGAGCTTATCAAAAATCAGTTACGAAAAATCGGATCGTACTAGCAAAGAAATGGTTTTCGAATACCAGAATCGGAAAAAATACTTTTCAGAAACTTTTATAAATTCACCACTAATTAGAGCATAACTATATATTTCCATCACCGTCATTTTTGACACACAATAAACAAAATGTACTTCAAGAAACTAATGGTGAATATACGCACATCTAGCAGTCATCACTTTCAGTGCTCCACGAATTATGGACAGGCCTCGTAGAATTATATTAACCTTATAGGGTGCCTAACTTCCAATTTTTCTTATTGTAAAAAGAAATTATATAACGTAATTGTATTGGAAGACTAAATTATTATTATTATATAATTATCTAAAATTTAGAGATCTTATCCAAACCCCTCCCTTATTGTCTGTTTTCCTATCTTACGTGTAGCTGATTCTGTCAAAGAATACCTTGTATCCCCTACGAAATGTTATTCCTTCGCTGCCTATATTTTTCTAAATTCACTCGGATAACATCGTTACCTACTTGAGGTTACATGAGGTTCGTAATCTGTATGATGCACATTGGAGAGCAATAAAAATTAAATTTGACCTTCTGAACTACACTCCAAACTTCTAAATTTGCCGAGAAATTTCCTAGTTTGGAATCTGTAACCGCAAAATAATTGAAACGAGAAATAATAGTGGTAGAATTACTAATTTGCATGGACTATCAAAGCTTTTGGATTATTTTTATATCGATAGCGTGATGAAGATTATTATGCATATTGAAAATCGTAAGCATGGAAATATATCACGCCTCTCTCCTGCACATCGGTTGGTATAATGTTAAGCCACGTCTTGCTCCATAATTTTCCGATCGTTTGAACCTTACGTCATGGCGTGCTCATGAATATATATGAGGGGAATGTATAAATATCTGGAGAATCGGCCAATCATAATTGCGCATGCCTGAGCATAAATGAATTCCAAAGGTCGCGGAATTTCCTGAAACCTTCTGGGGCCTCCCTCGGGATCAAGAGCGGAGGATGAGGAAGAGTCTCTGAAGGGAATGAGGGTGGACTTTTCAGGTTATTTGTGCTTCGCCACTGGGACCTAAGGCCAGAGGAGCAGTCGGTGCGGGCAGGGGTTAAGGGTACAGTGGGGCATGGGCGGAGAGGGGGGGAGATGGAGGGAGAGCTGAGGATTTTAAGTCGGGGGGACGCACTCTCTTGGAAGGGGGGCCAGGCAGGCAGGGGGCAACGGAGAAGTTGGTTGAATTATTCCTCGGGAAAGGGACAATTCACTTACCTGTGGGCAGATGTTGGAATCGGGCAAAAGGCCTTAGTTTACGGTCAATTTGAATTTCAACCCTTCGACCGATGAGGAGCTTAAACCACGCTTCCTACACTCCAAGAGCTCAGAGTCGTCCTCCCTCCAAGAGATCTGCAAGAGAGTTTAGAACTATCTTAACCCAAGCAATCAAACAAAGAAAGTTCATGTAGGCCACGGTAACACAGCAGAACATGATTAATTCCTCTACAGCTAACCTGTTGCAATGATTTGTCACTCGGAAAGTATTTTTTGTGACACAGATTGTTTCAAATATAACATTAGGCCATTCAAGGAGCGTATTTATAATTAAAACCAGAAGATGTTCCTTGAAAAATCTTTAGATGGTCTGAGTAGTAGTCCAAGTTATATGCACTTAGCCAAAAGAAAGTGAAGCCCGTTTCACACGATACTTGACCCAGCACAAAACCTAGTGTGCTAGCCGCTACTGGATATAGAGGACGAAAACTAGCACGATTGGAACCTTCCTAGGACGTTTCACACTTATCATTGACCTTTTGCTTGCTATGAAGCGGTTATTCCATATGATTCCATGCTAATTAAAAAAGAGAAGTTCGCACAGCGGCTGCAACGTGACTTGATTGGTCGAAGGCTACTGGGTCCTACTGGGAGCTTATAGAAATCCAGTACCGCATCAAGTATGAAACCTAGTAGATCAGTGAGTATACTAGCCAGCATACTGGCTCTATTAACACGATGCTGGAAAGCCAGCATACTCGCTAATATACTCGACCTTATGCTGGATCAAGTACCGTGTGAAACTGGTTTTTGATTGGACATGTATGGGTAAAAAGGTTGATATATTTTTCTGAACAATGCGTAAATCGGCTATAAATAACATTAAATTATTTGTTAATATACCCAAGGTTTAAGAGGCACACAGTGACTATAAGAGACCAGGTATCAATTCGTTGCATAAATTATTCCAATAAATTAGATAAATAAAAATAGCTTAGCGTTCTTCTTTGACTACCGCCTACCTGTATCTGATCTAATTGCTTTTCCACTCAGTTTCGGTCGCATTAGTTTCTCACAATTATCATTAAACCATGAATTATAATTCCAGAATATTCACTGAAAATTACGGAAACTGATACACCACTCACCTATTAATCTTGAATACGTGGAATTGCTTGCGCTACGTTAATGAGCAAATATGACGAAAATTTTCATAATTTAGCGATTAACGCTATATAAATATACTATTCTATATTTATAAGAAGGCGAAATTAAATTTTTTTAATGGCCAAATATTGATCAATGCGCCGTAGAATGTAAGCTACTGGGAATGGAACTCGGGAAAATAATAAATAAATTATTTTAGCCTTGCCTAATTAAATTGTGTTGGATCATAGTCTTTAATCTGCGAAAAAATGAATCATATAATAGCCACGTAATAAGCAATTAAATATGTTCGGCAATTGTTGAAATACAACTCAGAAAAGCAAGATATTCATCCATATTCTCTAGTCTTTACTATTTCGTATAAACGCAATGAGCGTTTTTTTGCATCCAATTCGTAATAATCTTCAGGGGATGGAATCTGACAATGGTCAACATTTTCCCCTAAAAATTGTATATTTACATGTGATTCAGTTTTTCATCCAAATTTACACCCTAACCAATGAGATTCATGTGACTATAAAATGCATTGAAAAACATAAGGTGCACATTAATGTCTTTATTTATTGGAATACTTTCTTGATATTTTTCTTGTATCCTATTTATTATACAATTTTCTCCTTTAATTGGGGAAAAAATCAAATGCAGCATGAAATAAGTTATTCTTATATAAACTGTGGAAGGAAGAAACAGAGCCATCAGCCACCTTAGTGTCAGGTAATGCCATGAGGTAGATGCCACTCAAAATAAATGCTTAACCCTAACGTAAGTAATATGAAATAAGGGCTGAATAAATATTAGTTTTAGAAACAAGATACGTAGCTGCCACACGCTTTTTTGTGTCTTTATTCTGTCGGGAATATGTTTAAAGAAAATACGAAAGAAAGCCTCCATTCTTTTTTCTTCATTCTCCCTCCATAAATTTGGCAGACCCAACACGCATCTTAGCCGATGCTCTAAAATTTTATAATTAATCAGTGTTGCTGTGCATCATATTACTGATGAAATAAAAATGATTATAATATATTAACATGCGTGAAATAAGTTATAATAAAAAACCTATTGCCCCAAAAAATAAGTCAATGTAAAGAGTTGAAGGTCCTTATATAAAATATGATGGCATATTTGCCATTGGTTTTTGATATATTATGTATTGTTCACTGCCACAAACCGTCTGACGAATGTGCAAGCAAAGGTACGCTTTGGATGATTTATACACCCATTACAATATATTATAATAACATGCTGATGAAAACAGCAAAATAAATGATAGTTACAACCCTGTGTTGCTACTTCATGTATAAGCGACTATCAAACCTCGAAAATGCTTTTCCAATTCCACAATCCGGGAGGAATTTTCCAAACATGTTGAAAAAAGTCGCCAACTAGATGCACTATAGATCGTGAAAGAAACATAAAAAGCAATTGAAATACGTATTACAACACAGTACTGATTACCATCTCTATTTATTAATCTTGAAATTGTTTTGATGCAGCTCTTCACCTGATTGATTATGGACTAACCTGTGCGGATTACATTCATTCAATTTAACAGCATTCACTATATGCTTCATGTATACCATATGAGGCGTTTTACCGTTGTTCTTCCGAGTAAGTTTTTCTCAGCGAAGGCCTTCATCAGATCATCATTTATCAAGATGTGGCCAATTTCGTTGTCCTGTATCCACTTTCGAGTTCTCGTCACGTGCTAATTTTACAGCCCTTTGTAAATCATTTCGTTTGATCCTGTAATCTATTAATTCATCATCATTATTTTACAATAGTAGATACACTTGGAATACCGTTACTGTGGGCTGTATAATTTTGTTAACTACTCGATATGATGAAAACTACTGTGTTCTTAGCTCTAGCGCGACCTCTACGAAACATCCATGGCAATTTCGAGGGAGTATATAAGGCGGGGGTGAATATTATATTCGCATCGGAGTCCGCTAGTGAGACGCAAAAAGATCTATTTTCTCTTGCCGAGCAATCGTAAGGGTAGCAGAGTATTATGGCAGGGAAGAAGAGAACAAGCAATAATGCCAGTGACCAACGGAGGAGCGCAACAATCTACTGGAAGACTTCACATACACAATAGTGAAGGGCAAATAGGGAAATTTTCCGGGTTCACGATCAAAGCTTAAAATGCGCACACTTCAATTGACAAGCGCCAAATGCCTATTTTCCTCCTAACTATCCCTTCAGGCTATCGTATGATTGGAATTCTTACCATTAAACGTGAACGTAATTAGACCCAACAGCTCTGGCGTGTTTGATTATTCTAAGCCACTTTGCGTGCGAGAACTTGATGAGAGGTGAAATCAGTTGACCAACGCCTGATCCACATGTTCAAGCATATTGAGAATTTCTCTTGTACGCATATTGACGACAGTTGGATAATATTGGTCGTAGATTGAAAATCCCACCTGCCTTCAAAATGTTCATGGAATGGGGGCGTTTACTCGGAACCGAAATCGCAATTTTGCACACGAAATCGTTAGATGGAAACGAAAAACGAATTTTAGTCAAAAAATTAATCTTTTTACCACAGCCATTCACTCATAAATCAAAAATTAAAATAAGCAAAAGGTGACGCCCACCGAAAATGCTGCTGTGATAACATTGACGTCATTTTCCTCCCGTCCTTGACTGCTTTCCGGGGAGGGGGAAGGGAGTGGAGGGGGGTTCTCGGAAGGTCTGCTCGCACAGATGCTGTCGAAATCGCTCCCATTGGCCGAGTCAGCTGTGTCCCCCCCTTTGCGATAAGGCGAAGTAGCTTCGCGGGCTCAGTTGTGATTGGACGAAGTCGATATACGTCAGAGGTTGCACCACACCCACTTTTCCGAAAGGGTTAAAAACATCAGTTTTTCGCCGCTTATAACTCGGGAAATAATTGTCGGATCAGAAAACGGAAAAATAAGGGTCCTTTTATTTTACAAACTCTATCGGATTCGGCAATAAAAAAATATGGTAAACGACCCCATTGTGGAAGCTTTTTCGTGGGTGTTTTCAAGTGTTTCCGCAGTAATAGGCGCTTCAGGCCGGGAGGAAAGGCATAAGCATGGGAAAGGAGAGTGCTATGTGAATACGTGCCATAATCTCTAAACTCACACCATCTATCACTGAGAGATGAGAATAACAACAAGCCTTAGGAAAATTTTAATGTCACATCATGCTTTACGGACAAACTATGCGGATCTGGTACAATTTAGCGAACCATGGAATTTCTTCAGAATCAATTCTGTTGATAACTTAGACATAGCTTAGTGACTGTCCTTGAGTGGCTAGAGCATATAAATTTGATGGTGCCATATTGTGAAATACTGACACAATAGTGCAAGGATAATACAATAAATTCATTAATATACAGTGAAATTGATTCCACGCAATTGTCATGTTTATCGCTTAAATAAAATATTTATCGATTTTCGAGACTTTAACCTGAGATTTCTTACAGCCCAATAATTGTGGTCAAAATATTCTTATCTTGACAAAAAGTTGGTGGTAGGCTAAATAACAGTAATATAAAAAAATAAGTGAAACAATATATGTATAGTGCTCTCTTCTCTTAATGCTTAGTTCAATGCACCCACATTTTTCTTCTACTGTATTCATTTAATCTTTTTCGTTCCTCTTTTAATGATCCTTGATGCAACTCTCCCAGGACTATACGCCCAAAATTGGAAGCATTTATTATCACGAGGTAATTAATATAGGAAAAAATGATACCGATGTATTCGTTGCGCCAGAATTTTACAACTAACAACATACACATAATTCTATTTTCGTTCTGTGTTGAGCGGAGTTAAAAATGTCCAGCAATCAGTGATTAATTTTAAAAACTTGTTTTTTCTCTATTTTCTTACCAACCGCGGCATGCTTATTTTAGCTCCCTCTAAGCTTATGCATCAAAATAAATTCTCAGGCTCCAGAGACACAGTCATAGATAGCCTCTTCTTCTTAATTTCGTGAAATATCTCCCGAATCTCCCGATTTCTCCCACACCACGCGCCGTCACACATTACATGCATCGTTGAGTTCATGGCCTTATAAAGGAAAACGATCGCTCAGACTACTTCCGGCTCCTGCCGTGCGTGGCGCAGGAGAAGAGAAACAAGCAAAGGTCGACACTTTGGGTAAGAGCAAGGAAAGCGTGGACGCGTGTGTACGTGCGGTCCCACGCCCTCATCCACCGCTTCCAAGTTCCTTCCATTCATCCACGACGGCAGATGCCCGCTACCTCCCTCCCCACCTTCCTCCAAATCTCTTCCCGGCCCGCAGAGGCTCGACACCGCAAACTTTGCCGCCTTTCCACTCCCTTCTCCCCTCTTCTGCCTGCATTATTTATCAGGGAGTCGGAGGAGGCGAACGGCGATGTGCCGAGAGATGAGTGGAAGTGAAAGAGGGCGGCCCTGGATGAGATTTTTCGGCATGGGCCGAGGAGATGCCAGTCCATCAGGGAACGACCCCTGCTCTCCCTCATTCTCAACCTTTTCGAGTCCTCCCACGGATTTTTGAAAACAAAAAATATTACCTCCACTACATCAGGGCCCTGTCTTGGGCATCGTCTGGATGACTGCTTTCGGCAGGGGAAGCGAATATTACTTGTTCCGCGTTGTTGTGAGACATGGCGTGGAAAGGGAATTATGAGAATCATCGGCGCGATGAAGACAGCAAAAATGATTAATTTTTTACTCACAGGTTGCTATTTATCAAAGCTTTAATTACCCTACCGTGGTGTTGAAAATCAAGCGTCAGCTTCACTTGTTAGTATACCTAGTCATAAGGTAACAAAAACATCTTTGATGAAAATGCAGCAATGAAGTCAAATGTTCCAGAAAGGTGATTCTGTGATGATGATGATGATGATGATGAAAGGTTATTTCAATTAGAATAATATTCGCGTCTTCACGAGTCTTCGAGCCCCTTCTATATGCATAGGTGTTATTCTTGTGACGCGGCATCTTAGTCACTCAGTGACAAATATATTCTTGAGTATAATCCCTCAATTCTTAAAACTGACCATGTATTAGAGGAAAACATGTTCATCGCTGCAGCGATAGGATAATTTCTCGCCAAAATTTCTAACATTTTCCATTTTTAGTTATCACGAGGGCTTGAAACTAAAGGAAACCACGGGGGAGAAGATCGTTTTGAAATTAAATGCCACAATCCAGAGTATTGTTATGGTATAATAAAGACGTTTTAAGCATAAAACCATTTTGTAAAAATAAATAATGACACCTGATGCTCTACTTCTATTTCTAACGATGTTATATGTCATTGAAACGAATTGATTTTCACACACTTCTGAGCCCAATTTCTGAATCAACAAAAGTTGTGAAGTAAAACCTTAATAAGAGCAGAAACAGAACTTTTAAATCCCGACCTAAATTTTGAATTCTTCATTCTTGGCTTCGTAAGGATTGATGGGAGAACATTTTATATCATTGAAACGGAACGGCCAAACAGTCAGTCTAGTGTTGGGGTTTCCAAACTTCAAATCTTGCATCCCACTTTTCAGCTCAATTATACACAGATTTACAAAGAAGATACTTGATTTTTTGCTTGACTCATGCATTTTGGTAAACAATGGACACAATTTTCATTGGAATTTTGTTCGCTCACTTTCAGTCACACCTACTAATTCTATGATTTCCCAAAAGAGGAAATAATCCAACTGGTTAGAAAACACTGATATAAATAGTGAATTTGACGCCTATTGATCATTGAAATATAATCAAACCAACTGAATTTAATTTAAATCCAAACTGTATGCATCTCAGTGTTATGTATTTCTGAAAAAAGGAACTATCAAAAGAGCAAGGAAAGGAATTCGATGTGTTTTCTCATTCTGGACTGCGACACGCACTTGCTGATGGGCTCGGTACTTAACTGACCACTTTCTAATTTCCGAGTTTAGTAAAATGCTTAAATTGATAAATAAAACGAGCGAATGGCAGAAATCAAAAGTTACTCCAAAATATGTAGTGCTATAAGTACCTAATTTCCCTATTAATAAACATCAAGTCCATCGTGCATTTCCATTGCATAAATGTAAGTTAGTAGACGAATCCCGATGTAGGTATGTTCCCATACCACTCTTATTTGGTTTCAAGTTTGGAACTGCAAATAATACTCATTCGATATCCAACGGTTGATAATTAGGTATTCCTTAACTTTTAAATGAGGTAGAGTTCTATTGTAGCGTTTATGATGAAATTCTGCCATGAAAATATCATCTCAGCAGAAAAAATTCAAAGCGTTTTTTTAGGAGTAATTGGAGGTTCTTTTTACGAATATTTATGAAGAAAATTTATTTTGTGGAGGGTGTGTTTTGAGTTTTCAAGCTTAGATTGGCAGAATCACGTAAATGACTGCACTGTACGGCAAAATATTCATGCAATAATGCTACTCGCACTGCGAATGGACATATAAAAGAGTTTCCTTATCATTGCATATGCATCTTTGATCAATTTGCTTCAATATGAAGAGTGAACTATGTCACAAGATACAATAAATACAAAAGCGGATTGAGGGTGTTTTTATTTGGATTGCTACAGATCATACGGAAAAAATGTTTGCGTCATTCTTTAAAGAACCTGTTAAAATATGTGTATTTTGTGCAATGCTTTCAAAGTTCTGCTAAGTTTCCTTCCATTCAACAACCCTACAATTTAGTACATATTGGGGGATGGTCTATGCCTCTTGAGTGTCTTTGTATTACATCTGCGTTGCCCCCACTGTACTTAATCTCCACTCAGTCTCCTTCCATTTCTTTTTTTGTGCACCCCTCATACGTTATTCCTTTAGAATATCTCCTATTCTGCTTAAACTGAACCCCTTCCTTTACTCCACTATGACACCTAGCAGTAACAGTCTTTTTCAGCTGATGACAGGTCCTTTATGCGGAAGCTTCCCAAAGCTAGGAACACCGGTATATTCATCTTTCAAGCTCTCTGCAGTGTTAACTGACATACTCTCTTGCGCTTATCTATCAGGAACATCTTTCTGCTTGCGTTTATTCATTTTGAAATCAAAAACAATCCACACCATTCTATTAATTTTTTTACCTAGTACTTGAGCATTGTTCATGACGTATCGTTACGAGCATCTCACTCTTTGTACGACGCAGGAGAGAACTCTGGAATAAAATGCTAGATTTGTTATCTGAATAAAATTTTGATGCCAATCAAATCAAAAATTATTAATTTTTTGACATTTTCTTTGGATTGTCACTCGTAGCCTTAATTATGAGAACTGTAAGTCGAGGGTTGCTCGTGAAATCTCTTAATTTTGTGTTGCAAAAAATTTTGTGGATAAAAGGCTCGAGGGGAAATTTAATAACAACGGTATGAAAGAACGGCGGATTTAAAAGAAATCCGAGACCATTTTTGCCACTGTCACCGTTAAAGAGATTTACGACCGATTCTATGCAAATGAGGGAGAGAGGCGGATGAATGCTGCGATTCTCACTTGCAACCCGTCGTCCTTTAATTAGCCGTTTACCCATCGTAACATCTCAAGGTCTCCGAGTCTGACTCAGACTTTCACGATGATGACAGCCAAGACCTGAGAGGCTGATGAAGAAAGCCGTCAGCATTTTTTCTGATAGGACTCGTGGTTGAATGGTATTAAGGTTTTTGTGCTCGATAAGGTTCGTCCCAATGTCTCGCAAAAGATATCCTGCTAGAGCTTTAGAGGAAATTGGAGATGCGGTCATCAATAAATGTCAATCAGATGTATAAACTAGCTTTGACGTACTTTTCACTCCGTTCTCCTATGAGATAGCACCTTCAGGTTAACACATTTCGTCTCTTTTAATACCATTTACTATCACTCACCACCTGTGCCATATAGGTCTGAGGAGACAATTTACCTGTTCAGTTTGTTTCCTTCGATTTTCTGTGTCAAATATCAAGAAGTTATCTGCATTGTGAAGTCTGTACTACCACGCACAGGCGCTATAGAAAAGATTCATAGATGGCAATGGAGAAGGAAGGGTGGAGACAAACCCGGCGTCCAAATTACCCTGCTTTTCAGGAAATGCGCCAAGGGGACCACGGCCTAACGTACCATACGACGGACGGAGAACTGAGCTCGAATGCCCTCAACAAAGCACTCTAGTAGGGACCGGTTTTTCGTTGAAAACTATCTGCCACCGTCGTGATTCAAATCCGGGCCCTTTTGGTGAGTGGCTAGTACTGTAACCACTGCACAAACCGTCAGTCGACCGATCTGTCTCAAGTCCAGTTTAGTTGTATGAAATTCCAGTTCCATGAAATTATCATTTGAACAACAGATCCCTTACAATACGGGAGTATTGCGTGTATATATGACCTTTAAGAACAGAGGAATGATGTAAAAAATCCTCCTAAATTATTAGCTTACTTTTACGGTGCACTATGGTATTCTAGTTTAAACGAAAGGCACAAAGTGGCCCATGGTATAGTGCCTTATTCGACGGACAAAATACTACACTCGATGCGCTCTTCGTACCTACTACGTTCTCGTCACCGTTTGTGAGTTTATCAATTTATTATATCCTCATCTTCCTGGAACTACTTTCGTCACTCAGTTCAATTATTCCAAATCCATTATTTTTCTTTAGTTTTATCATCAAATGCCTCCAGTCTTGCCTTTTATATTGTCGTTGACTCACTACCATAAAAGGAAATGCTCAGATGTACGTCTTAATAAAGTTGCCTTACTTCCAAGCATACACTTCCAGCTACTTTAAGATATTTTATCATACAAAGTATCAATTTTGCCTGGAGAGAACTCACTGGGGTTATCTCACTTCTGAGGCCAGATTAAAACAATTTAAATTCTCGAGCACAAAATTCAATTTGAATGATTATTCTCAGGGGGGTTATTCTTAAGTAAATTATTCGCTGCCTAACTCACTGAATTAATGACAGCCTTTGGCCTTTAAAAACTGCAAACCATTATATTGTATCTTAAATCTAGAAAACACAATAAATTTAAGTTTCTGTAACTTAATTTATGATGAAATCATATTATTACTATTTGCAGCTGGAGTTTATAAAATTAAAATAAAGAATTCAATTTCGTAACGTATCTCTTTGGCGATGATCTAATTAAATACTCTGAAATGTCGATGACACGTCAAGTCTAAAAAAAAGCAGTAATATGGTAGGTTCTCTGAGCGGTTAACAATTATTTCGGCACCTTAGAAATTTTAAAATATGGTATCGAATAGTTGAAAAGACCAGGAAAACCCACGTTTCCTTGATAAAGTATCTACGCAATACAATATACTGTGTATCAGTATATTTTATTTAAATTATTAATATACAGTATCCATTTTAACAACATTACGCGGAAAACGGAGACGGAAAAACGTAAAAAAAGTCTTGACCATGAACGACTATAACTTAACTACCAAATAAATTTCTAAGCTCAAAACCAAATCTGATTTCTGAAATAAAGAAAATATTAATAAAGTATTTTCGCATACCAAGAATAGGATCCCAATTTTTGAAAAGGGTACTGTATACCATACTCGGTGCGCGTGATTTACATGTCAATTTTGCTAACTGGGCGATAATTTTATGATATATTAAAGGACCATAAATTGTTCTTCAAAAATTTAGACAGAAACTCACACATATCATAGCACTTAAATAAAAGTGGCCATTTAAGTAATTTTATTCCCAAAAATCATTCATTAGAAGAGAAAAGATAGCCACCGATGAAATAGAAGAAGGGTGGAGAGAAAATCCGTGACCCCTAAGTGCCCCTCTTAAAGAAGGGCGCTTATGGGTCCACAATTCTACTCAAGGACTCGAATGAATAGAAGTGCTCTCCGTACAGCGCTAAAATGAGGGCCTGCGCATTAATAGAAAATATTTCGAGCCCGGACCCTCAGGATATGATCGACTACTGTAGTCACCACTTCACTCTGATCCCCTATATATTTTTCACTATTATACAAAAGGAAATAAGAAAGTGATTATGGAGAACAATGGATAAGCGATTTACTAGGTTTGATAGTAGATTGCTTGCGGGATTGTTCGAACGTTAGAGAAATACTGAGTAATAACATGAGTTTAATCTATAATCAGAATAGAATTCAATTTTAGCAATTCATCAGAGCAAGAAAATAATATGCATTCAGACGGAAGCGGTTATTGACGATTATGTTAAATTAAAAAGTTAAAACAATAAGAGGCACCACGCTATGGATACAAATAGTTGGATGCCTAGAAAAATCTATTTTTAGAGAAATGTAAGGAATATGCATGCACTCCTACAATTTGATTGGAGCCTTAGATAAATTCAAAGGCAGATGACCGGAGGAGTAGCATATTTACTGGTGTTTCACTCTCACAGGCCATGTGAGAAATGCGGCAAAGGTATCGAGAGAAAATTTTCATCCTGCTCTTATAAAAAATTCAAAAGTGTTCCCCACGCAAACTCGAGAAAGGTAAGAGTGGGACGTCTGTTGTCCCTTAATTAATGTTAACGAATAGGGGGGAGTGCTAGGGAATTGCCTATGCCGGCGGAAGAGGAGGAAAATTGGGAATGGGAAAAAGGACGTTCACCGGATAAAAGATGCAAATTCAGGGAAGATTTGCTTTTCTGGACTTTCCTCAAAATTAGAGAGCGCAAACTTTCAGGGAAAACGCTATGGTCACGCACGGAATGAAGGCGATGAAATGTATTTACGTGATGAGAAAGCGAAAAGATTTAAAAAGGTGTCCTCTCCCTTAGACTTTAGGATTTAATTTTTGGCATCAAATTGGAAAGAAGAGGTATGCTTGACAACATAAATGTAAACATTTTACTCTAAAAATATCCTTGAATAATGTCAATCGAAGGAGGTAAAACAGTTATCACCGAAATGAGAAGAGGATAAGATGGTACCTCAGAATGCACGATTTTCAATGAAAATACTTTACAAATAGGTAAAATGCAATGGAAAGAATAGTAGCTGGGGAGGTAATGCTTGATTTCTGGCATTAATTCGTTCATCTGAGTCTCAGCCCATTGTTAAAAGTGAAATAAAGAGGGTAGTTCGATCGCGAAGCAATGAAAAATAATCAGATATGCACTAGATTTTTGAATTATTTGTTATCTTATAACATCTCCATGAAAAAATAACAAATATATGTTTCGGAAGCGTAACAAAAAACGCAGCGCACAGATATTTAGTATCATACAACATCTATAAAATTTGATAAGAAATGTATACTGTTCGTTTTTTGGAAAGATATGCATAGAAATATTTAAGGTCACAATTAAAAGCTAATTTTTATCGTTGAAAGATTTTGTAACATTTTAAGGTGAAACTCGTTGGATTAGAAAATAAATGAAGGATACAATAAACTATTTTTTGCAATTACACGGGAGGTAGTAACAATCGTCGAAAATTGAGACGGGGATTTTAAGTGCAAATTTAATGTGAAGCATCACGTAATGGCGATCGAAAAATTTTGGAATACAAGATGGGTATATTACATTTATTAGGCATTAATCATCATCATGGGTCAACATTCATAGGATTGGTTTGACGCAGCCCTCAGCTCGATTCTTCTATCGGCCTTCCTCTTCATAGAAATGTAGTTCCTCTATTTTACGTCCTTTACGACCTGTTCTCGATAACACATACGAGGTAAGCCTTTTCCATACTTCCCGTTCACTTTCCCTTCGTCGATTGTCTTCATCAGGCCATCGTGTCAAAGGATATCGGCCTATGGATATGGCCGATTAGGTTGTCCCAACTTCTTTTTGTAGTTTTCAGCAGACTTCTCTTTTCTCCCACTCTTCTTAGGACTTCTTCATTTGTCACTCGGTCGATCCATTTTATCTTCATCTTTCTTCGGTAGCTCCATATTTCGAATGCTTCCACCCTTTTCTTCTCCGTTGCTGTCATCGTCCATGCCTCACTGCCGTAAAGAAACATACTCCAGATGTATGTTCTGATGAATTGCTTCCTTACTTCTAAGTTTGTATTTCCAGCTGAAGTTAGATTCTTCTTTTGATAGAATGCCCTCTTTGCCTGGGCTATTCTATTGACTGTTTCTTTCTTGCTTCGTCCATCGCTGGTTATTCTGCTTCCCAGATATCAGAACTCTTTCATCTCTTCCAGTTTTTATTTTCCTAGTTTGACGTTGGTTTTGGCCTCTTCTTTCTTGATGCACACCAATATCTTAGTCTTCTTCTTATTAATCTTCAGCTGATGTCTGGTCATTGTCCTTTCCATGGTTGTTAGTTTCTCTTTCAGATCCTTCTCTGGCTCTGCTATGAGAGCGAGGTCATCAGCGAATCGTAGCATGCTGATTGTTTCTCCGTGGATGTTCACTCCAGAACCATTTTCCTTGACTTCATTGATGGCTCTCTCGATGTAAGCATTAAAAATTACGGGAGATAGAGCATAACCTTGTCTCATTCCATTCCTTATTCTTGATTCTTCAGAGTTGGGTCCAGATTTTATCATAGCTACTTGGTTCTTATACAAACTGTGATTCTTCGGTCATTGTACGTCACTCCAATCCCTTTCAGAATACCAAGCATTAAATTCCAATCAACGTTGTGTCAATCAAGGCATTAATATTGCACTAATTTTGCTATTGCATGGCGGATAAACATAACTAAGCCACATTAAATGGCAAATTAGAAGTGGCAAAATGGAGAAAACTGGAGTAGATATGTTAATAAAAATTGCTTTTTCCACCAGCTTCCCAAGACCTACATAAAAAAACTTATTTATGTACACAAAAATCCCACTTTGCAGATATTTTGCCTGGATGTTTTCTTCACTTCTATATTTCGGCGTTAAAAGTTCTTATATAATTCCCTGCTGAAAGCCCTAAAAATGGCTTGTAGCTTGATATGTTGATCTAAAAATTCTAGAACTTGTTTTTAGGGAAATCAATGGGCGAAGATTGGAGACTTGACGGGAGGTTTATATAAAATGATGGATTTTATAAGCTGAATAACGAGAAAGGGAGAGATATAAAGGAAGGAATGACTCGGTTGAGGAACATTAACCGCTCATCACTACAGAATGTATCAACGATGCAAAGGAAATAAAAGATAGGAAATTCAAGGAGTGACCTGAATGCTACGATTATAGGTGAGGATCCTCTATTGAAAATAATAAATATAATTGAACACTATCTAAACTGAATGCACATGCAAATAAATTTCAAAAATATGGAAGAGCTATTCGCGTCCACTCCATTAAGCCAGGGACGTAGGTTCAGAATTCCTCGATGAAAAAGAGAGGTGGAAATAGTTGAGCCGATCGATCTCGGGATCATATTTCGAAAACGACGGTGCAATAAACAGTAGAAGGCAAAGCCGGAGCCTTTCACGCGTCGGCGAAAGATAAGGAAATAAACCGAAGATGCTGCAGTGACCTCAAACGGTAAACGAATTCAATCTAACGCTTCCACCGAAGACCTTTCTTTTCCTTTTGTTAATCATTCGGGAGGGATAAATGCTTTTCTTTTGTTTTACCCGCGTCTAATGCCTGCAGGCAGCGGACGACACCGATCTCCTTCGTCTCATCCTCCTGCAGGCGATCACAGCGCCGCCTTCGACCAGGCCTTCCCTCGCCATAACCATTTAAAACCAAGAAGGGATCCACTTCCCCCTTCTGCGGTTCCGCGGCCCAATTTCCGCCCGCCGACGGCTTAATCCACCCCCACCACCACTCTCTTCACAGATCCCCACCTTCATCGTCCGACCCTCGCACCAAATCCATTTATTCCCATGCCTTTCTCTCTCTCTCGCCTAAGTAAATATATCCAGGAACGAAAGGCTTATATCTCTCGTGCATGGCACGGTAATCTGGTGTGCTAATTGTTAGATCTTCCATGCGTGGGTTTTCTATATTTTTCACGATAAGGCGGTGAAGTGAATATTTTTGGCGAGAATTAATGTATTCATTCTAATTTTTCCTATTGAGCTATGCATCTTTCATTCAACAACGTACTTTATTTATATACTGTCACTTTTGCCTTTTTGACGCTAAATCAGCAATTTGGTAAATGGAAAGAGGATAGGAATTTTAATTGCAATTTTGGTAGCAAAGAAACCCGAAATGAAAAAAAAAGAAATTGAAAAGGTGGTGGCGCCGCCGTTGGCAAAGCTTTAGAAATAAATATACTCTTTGCATCCTGTCGAAATCTATGCTAGTTGACACATCATTACATTGATACTACTCGCTATTCTGAAACAAATACGTGATTATACTTTGTATTTTTAGGCCAATAAAATTTGCCAATACTAAGAAGCTAAAACATTTACCTTCTGTTTTTTTCCCGATTATGTACGATTTAGGGGTTATGTAGACAGGTGGAAGAATAAAGTCTCATCTTACTTACTTAGTTACTTATAACTCACTCCCAAACACCTTCAACCCTCAGCCTTACTGGTCTACATTTGCCTTTTTTCACTTTATGGTTCCAACTCCCCTCTATTATTACTCAATTTAGAGAAGGGTTGCAAAATGATTGGAAGAGGGTAACCGAGAATGATACAGCATTACAGGTTTCGGAAGAGTAATGGACGGGAAAAATTAAAGCCAGAAGGCCGAAGCTAATAATGAGGATTAATTGTTACATTTAACCGTGAGGGACGAGAAGACCGCGAAATATAACTGGAGACGGAGGCATATTTAATCTTTCCGCGATAATCAAGGCAGTAAGCCAAGGTTCGAATCCAAACTCGGGCTTGGAAAATGCATTTATCTAGAGATTAGGTTGTCTTGACATTAAGTTAGAACGGACGGTGAGATATAATATAAGCAGTCCACAAAACCTAATCCTGTAAAGAATTAACTTAATGTCTATGAGTCATCGCGAGAAGAAGGCACAGGAAACAAGTTCGGGGAAGGAGAGCCAGTGAATAAATATTCCCTGGTGGGAACTTTAGATGAATAAAACCATGAATGACAACTCTTTATGTCTCCATTTTGGGAAATAAACATTCTATGGGTGGATAAATAGCGATTAAAACTTTACCTGCCATACTCGTTCCTTGCTGAAATCCAAATTGATTTTCAGCCCCTTAGACTCCACCACATCCCTCAATTTCTTCTGTGACCTACTTAATGTAGTCAAGTCATTGATTCTTCCATCATAATTCCCTTCGTGAAATCACTCTAATCTATTATCATTTCTACTTGGCCACAATCAGGGACATTCAATTCATACTCTTTCTCGAGAGATACATAATTCTTTACTGGTCCCTTTCCTCCATTCGATGTGAAGAAATTTTAGTATTTATAACAGTTTGATAGCTTGAAGCGTTATGCATAAAATTATATTTATAACTTATTATGAATGCGTTATTATGCATCATTAACCATGTTTTAATAGTTCTTTAATAGGACTCCTTTTCATATCTCAAACGTGCATTAACATCCTCAAGGGCAACAATCATGATGTAGTGCAAAGGGTGCAACCTTGCGAGTACCTTGCGCGTCACCTGAGCATTAACCAAGCCTTTTTATTTAAGAATAAAATGGTATACAACTGAGCACATCATAAACTCGTGAACAGAAATTGGATGTAAAGATAAAATATTCTCGGTTAGGGATTAATAATTTAGTACTGAGATATGGAATGTACATGAAATTGAATAAGACGATGAGGATCTATTTCTTTGCTTTATTTCACCTAAAACTATTAACGGTGAGCTGGTTGAAAAATATTCAATGCAGGGTGGCTTAAAACACAAAAAAATTTTAAAATTAAGTTTAAGGGAGAAAGATAAATAAAAAACGGAAGAGAAAAGGATTAACTGTGAAACAAATGTAGAAAAAAGGATTTTTACTGTGTTTCCTATGAGAATCTGCATTCAAATACACTCTTTCTCAGCTGTATCTACCATTTAAATGCTCAGATCTTAGAGGCAATTTGGAGGTGACAGCTGAAAAAAAGTCAGCTATCTTGAAATGAATGTTCCGCCGTACTTTTTTGGCCATTGGTTTCATTGCTAATGAAATTGATAGTTCATGGTGGGGTATTTTTGGGCACATGATCACAACAAAGCCCAGTGGTACTGAGAAAAGTGACCAATTCCAGCAAATATTCTTGTATTGCAACAAAATTATTCCAATATTCGTGCACGAATGCGAGGCATATCACGCGGAAATTAAGACGCCTAAATTGTGTTTCGAAACGTAGAAAGCGGTAGCAGAGTCTGCGGAATCGCCTCGAGAGGAAATGAGTACTCTGCAAAAACAGATACTCCCAAAAGAGAAACAAGCATTGAACTGTCATTCCCAAAGGCATGAGACGCGAAAGAAAGCAGCGGGGGGAAATGATTGATAGCAGAGGAAATGAGCGATGGCTCAGGAGAACAAAAATAGTCAGACAGGCAACCAACTAGAGCTGTACCGGAAGAGAACACTGAAGAAAACTAATCCTGAGAAGAAAAGTTAACAAGAGATATGATTGTGATAGAAGAGGGATTTCTGCGCGCCAATCATTTATAAGAATATTTATATTGAGTGAATTCTTTATCTAGAAAAAGAATAATGTTAGAAATAAAACAATGAAGGGTAGCGTTGTTTAATTGAAGTAGTTTCGTTGGCATGCTCCCAAAGATATATAATATTTTTTCACTTAGGCAGAGTAATGGATAATTTTTACCTAGGAAAAGGAATAGGTGGGAAAATAATTTTTAGCCAGCTGTTTCTACGAAAATATTTTTCAAATTTTCAAAAGCTTACGGTCTTTTAGCAAGCAAACCATTTCAATTTCAACTCAAAATGACTTTTTTATTCAAATTAAATCAACTTTTTTCACTACATCTTACCGAGTTACAGTATTTTCATTGGTATTTTTCTGGAAAAAAGAAAAGTAACCGAAATAAAGTGTAAAATGGTGTGTATTTTTGAACATTTTTGAAGCACTTCTGAATGAAGTTGATACACGGTCCATTTATGTATAGGTTCTAAATTAGCTGGAAAAGTTTTAATATCAAGAGATAATTAAAACCCTGTGTTATTCATCGGGGATATATACATACAATCCCACTTCTTTTACCCACTTGCACGGCCTTAAATGAGGGTGAGGCCCCTACCTGGTTGCCTTCGCGTCTTGCGTGGTTTTCCGTTCCTCTGAAGCGGCTCCTCCCCCCTTGGCCACAACGTCATTATTTCAAGGGCCGTTGAGTTGACCCGTCCGCATAAACCCTCCCAGCCTTCACTCTCCTCTATTGTGACGCTAAGGCTCCACGTTTACCCCGACATCTGAGTTTCCCTTCACCTCTCAGTTCAGTCACTCTCACGGCCTCCTCGTCCTGCCTACTACTGCGAGGCAACCGATGTGTCCCTTGTACGCTCACTTTCCACTCCACGACTTCCTTTGGTCCCTTACCACACCCTTACAACACCCTCATAATGTCCGTTACATTCCCTACAACACGGACAAGGTTGGTCGTCAAGGGATAATTATGTTTCTTTATGGTGAAATATTAACTCATGGTTATTTTATCGATCAGGGGCAGGTCTGAATGTGTATTCTGAATATTTCTTGTCCCTAAGTTTCCTTTCAAAAGGCTATTGCCACTAATTATTTCACATCTCAGCCGGAGGTTTCCTAACGCTCATCGTCTCCATAAAAGTATCGATCATTTTCTCTCTTTTTCATGTTTGACGAGCCTCCTCCCTTTCTTCCTTCAACAATGTCTCTAATTACCTATTTCGTCCAACAATTCAGCCCCATTAAATTTCTCTCTTGAGAATCCCGTTTCCTTATGATACTTCATCACTTTCGTTTATATTTATTCTCCTTCTCTTTAAGATTAATTTCCACATTTACATTACTCCAATCAATTCTCTTCCTCTTTAGAAAGGGTCCATAGATGAGATAAATACAATTGCCAGCTCTGTTTCTTCACAAAATATCATTCACATCATAACCAAAGGATCCCTTTATCGGTTCACTTCCAAATGGGTATTGGGTCCTTGAACTGACGCAATATTTATTTCAATATCTCTTGTGTGCAGCATTAATTTTTGCTGTATACTTAAGTACGCTATCAAACCTGCTCAAGAATATTTCCTTTCACTTTGGCGATACTGATTCCATATTTTATCTAGTGAATTCTCTATTCATTCCCATTTTATTAAACCTTATTCTATTTCGTCATATTGAATTATTGGAGAGAACTATGACGGTAGCAAACAATGTTCGTGTACGGAAAGTGATTCAACTTTGAATCAATAATTATTAGGCAAATATAAAACCATGTACAACGGTCGATATGGTGGCATGATATTTTCTTATGGGATGGATAAACGAAAGGCATTTTTCCACTTGGCTTGTAGTACATATATAAATAGCAGCCTAGACAAATAAATTAGGTCATATTACTCCTATCATGGTACCAAGTGATACTTTTCGGCATTCAATATTAATATCCCACAGAAAGGCGGCGAAAAAATTCGGGCTCCAAGAAGAAAGAGGGAGTAGAATATAGCAAGGTTTCTACATGGAATATTAAAAACCAAGCAATGTTCTGGTTTGCCACGTTTCTTCTCGCAAAGTCAAGGAAAATTTTACTTTTTAGTTTAAATTTAATTTTCATTACCAGAAGTTTCTCTAAAGATTATTTGGTTCCAATTACCTTGCAAGCCATTACTGTTATTGGCGAGATTCAAAAGCTGATATCGAGTTATCCGTCTGTCTTATTCATAATACGCTTTATCAATCAGTTTCATGTAAAAATTTTTTCACATCACACAAAAAATGGCCATTCCACCGATCAATGCATTTTGGAATCAATACTGAAACCATGCTGAGAATGCGAGGATAAACTTCAAGGGGCGTTATGAAAGTACTTTAGATATATAGAATAAATAAAATATAAAAAATAGGCCTGCATGTTTGCTTCTTATTTACAAGTAAGTTTTCTACATTTTTTGCTAACAAGGAATGGAATGGATTGAAACTGTACCACATTATTAGTTACAGGTAATGTTAGGATGCCCGAGAAGAAGAGTAAAAGAATAATCCATAAGTTTAATGTTATATGTGTAGAATTATACTTGATCATATCCTTCGCATTCCCAAGATGCTGCGATATTTAAACTTTTCTGGGCCAGAAAACGCAAAGGTAGGGAGCGTCCAACGACGAAAATACAATTGATATGCTTTCAGATTTTGTGCTTGAGAGAACAGAAGACATATTCCGGATATTAAGATGCCCGTATCCCGCAGTAATGTCCTTGTTGACGAGTTATTCATCTTTCAAACTGTCTCAATTGTGAACGCAGACTCCTCGGAAAGGTCTCCGACCTGCCAGGCTGCGTAATCAAAAACGTTTGTGGGACACTCCCAGGTTTTTCAAACTCTGATTAAATTCACCGTCGTTGACGCCAGGAATGCGTGGCACAATCCAAGGAATGGGCCAAGCAATCGCTTTAATGAAAGCACTTACCTTACGCGCACCGACTTGGCACCAGAACTGAAGCAATTAAATTCCTGTTAGCGGTTTACGAACTGCCGGGAAGTAGCGAACGGTGAGGTGGGCAAAGGGGAGTTGCACGGGGAACTGAAGCGAAAGGCGGTGTACGGGGGGAGCAATGCTTTTGAAGGGGGATAATTAACGAGGGAGAGTGTCGCTGGGTTGGGGGTGACGGCAAGGAGGAAAAGGCGGTGCTGCGGGCGAGGGGAATTTGTGGGTGATTAACTCTCGGGACCACAGCCGGGTGCGAAGAAGGGATGATGCGTATCCAGTGGATTTAGCTTAGGGTGCGGGTGATGGGTCGGCGAAGGGTAAAGAAAACATGGTATGAGGTGGGGTGTAAAGTGGTTTGGGTGAAGCGATGAACTGATCAGGCCAATGAATGAGAAAGTAAAATCGGTGGTGGATGCATTGCTGAAAAGAGTTGCATCACTCCCTTACGACGCCTTCTTTGAGACAGTAGGTTTAACACCTACATTTACAGCAGGTGAAATACGCGTAACAGGACTCTGCTTTCGGTCCTATACGGAGGCCATCTTCATCACCTAGTTTGCACAAAGTTGGGCTGGCTTTCTTCAGTCTGATTCTCCAGCCGGAGAATTTCATTTTGGAAAGGCGCTAGTTATGATGCCTACGTAAACCTCTTACAGTGTTGTTGAGGCTTTGAGATTTTGCTGACGCGTTGAAGTGGTTTCTCGTTGATTCCCCCTCCCCCTCCAATGGTATGGCTTCTTTCCTTAAGGCTGCTCAATATTTGATTTAGTTTGAAAGCAATTAAGTTAGCGAGCTTGCAGTTCATTCATTTGGCCCTTTGGCAAATGGGTTCACCAGTATATTTTATGCATCAGGAGCTAATGATTACTGATAAACACATGTCATTTCGGTTTGTGGGCTGAAGTGTAAGATCATAGTTCTCTGAACCCTCACTAATACTTGAAATCATTAATGAAATTGAAATTATAGTAAGGCCGCAAATGCCTAATCGAATGAGTCGTAGATTCTAATGAATTAGTTGCCCGTGGCTGGTGCATGCATGACTAACTCGTTTTTGACATTAAGGTCTATTGAATTCCTTAGTGGATGCATGATGTAGATAGATGTTTATGTAGTGCGTGATTGGCGATGATTCGCCTCCAGCTTAGATTTGGGTTACAGGGTAATCAGCAGGTTCATGATGAGGAATAGACAAAGAACAGTTACTATTTTCTCACTATATTTAACACCAACTATGGTTTCGACAACCGAGTCCTTCGTTTATTCCTCATCATGGAATAAACTAATTTACCAAAGTGATGCCTTATACCAGTAATTATACGCTGCAAATGCAGATGAAGGTTGGTACTTATTTTCCTAAGTAAATTTCCGACAAGAAGATTAATAAATGGCACCAAGTAAAACGTTTATTTATATACAATGTATCCACAACCTGCCGATGTGTGTAACAGGAGAACAGTGCACCCAGATAAAGACATTTTCGAGCAATATCCAGTAAATGGAATAATTGTACTGAAATGTTAGTTTAAATCGTGTTTCGCTGGTTAAGAAGAAGCAATGTTTGAACGCTTGCGGCGTAAAGAAGTCTACATAATCTCCTTTTGGTATTTCTTTCGCTCCCACCATGCATTGAAATTCTGATATATTCGATCAAGAATATAGGTACTGTACTATAACAGTCTGGCTATATTTACACCGAAGGAGATATTACTGGAAACGTAGGCTCCGTATTAGGTATGAATGTTTGGATCAAATTATCGGTAAACGATGAGATTAAGAAATGGCTCTGCTATTTATTCAAAAGAATTTATTTGAAATGTATGAGCATCATTTAACTGGCTTAAATGGGTTCAATTAATGGCCATTGATGTTCTGAGAGTGTCACTATTCGCATTCGAAGGGGAAAAGTACGAGATCAAGATAGGAAACCTTTATTACCTCATTGAGCAGCTTCTAAATTCCATTATCTAAATATTAATTCTGAAGGGGATTAATTTTAATTGGAATCCTCTCTGAGGAAGATGGCAGAGTTATCCCGTAAACGCTATCACCCGGGGTGAAACATGAGAAAAATTCATTATAAAGATAGAGGTGCTGGCACTTCCCAATTAAGCGATATACAGATCGGGAAATGGAGAAACATGGTAACGATCTAAAGACATACGCTATTTAATAAATAGCTCATCAAGTATGAAATTTGGATTCAAAAAGCTATATTACCAGGTCAAAATTTTATCATAAAATTGAATGTGAATCACGAATGTGCAAAAGAACATATAACTAAGTGAACGTCGGCTCATTTATGTCGATAAATGGGACCGTTTCATAAATTTATCACCTTATGGTGACGAAATCACATCTTAGTGTATCGATAACAATTATGGAGGAAAGTTTTTTTTATACTAGGTATTAGGGATGAAATGTAATGAGATTGAATCGATTCGATTCATACCCAAAGCTTTTCCAAATATATTGGCATGGATTACGAATGTGGAAAGTAATCAGAACACTATACAAAATACATTAACCAAAATCCATTAAATGAGCCCCGATATCCCCAACATAAATACACTAATTTTTTTCAGCGTATTTAAAAATGTTTCATACAACTTACATAGGTTAGTGTCATGTATTAAAAAAAGATGTATACGAAATTCCTGGATGCGCGTTTAAAATTAACATAATATTTTTACGATGGACATAATTTAATAGATGCTCAAAAAACCGTAAATATTAGGATACATTTTGAGATTATTTTAGGTTATGGTGTAACAGAAGAGCTTTGATTATGCTACTAACGGTATCTTCATAGATAGCTATTTTATTACGCTTAAATACTTCACAAGTACCAATGGAAGTTTTGTTTAAAAAGAACTAAAATGCTTTTCACAAAGCGTACAACGGCACCGGATACTTTCCCCGTCCAAGCAACAATGGCAGTAGCACCGTAGCTCATTGTTGCATGTCAGTAGTTCATGTTTGGTGATCTTCACCCCCTGCCACACACCATCGCAGGGTATTGCGTAGATGTAGATAGATCGCACAGCAAAAAACTCTTTTAATGATTACAGGACTAAAAAGAGTTTTGCATCGCGCCTTTCGGACAACCCCCTACTGCGAGTGGAAGACCTTATTCGCACTTGCGTGGATAATCTGTTTTTGAACCATTCCCGAATCATAGCAATAACTCAGGCCAATAATTATAATTATTCACATTTAGCAAAACGAGTCCAATTGGCCATATCGAGATCCACAACTCAATTCGCATACGAGTGCAGAATTAATGGATTGAGAAAGGGGGCAGAGGAGATCGTGAATCCGATAATTCACTCCACGATGCAGTTCACTTTGCTGCATCGGCAGGTACGAGGCAAGCTTCCTGAGTTCACCAAACCGGATACTTGAATTATTGCTCAATACCGTATCGCAGCCAGCGGCGGCAAATGGTTATTAAATATTGGAATAAATGAAGCGTAGAATTGGAAAAGGAGTGAAGTTATGTTTGAGGCGTTCCAGCTACCAGCATCTCACGCAAAATCCGAACAATACTTGATCCGATGAAGAGTATGGCACTGATGTCTGGAGTGAAACTTAAACCCGCCGCGGTCACCGGATTCTCGGACTGGTTATTGATCGAGGTAATGTGGTCGATATTGTATTGGGTAGTGGAGTTGTCTTGCTCCTTAACGTGGCCAATAATGGAAGAAAGCAGGTGCAGAGGGAGCATTATGAGGCATTGGAGTTAATAAATGTGAAGAAATTTTACAATTACATCTACGCAACAACCTGCGAACCACCGTGAGGGTGTGTGGCAGGGGTGAAGGTCACTAAACATGTGCACTAAACATCAACAAGACATGAAACTAAGAGTTACACTGCGACTACTAAATGGAAACACGTTAGATATGAGTCAAGTGCAACAAGAAGAGAACATCAAGTATGTGCAACAAGTATGTGCATAGTAATAAAGGGATTATTGGCTATAATGGCATCAATATAAATATATTTATCTATATTTACCTATGATGCCTGAGTCAGTAATTTTGAAATGTGCATCATGCACTACAGGATACTTTAACAATATCTTACCTGCTTTTAGAGATATTTTTCCATTAATGATAATAAATCAATTTTGATTGCTCGGGAATATATTATGAACTGTTTGCTAAGCTGCCTATTGTGTTCTCATATGGTGCGCGGGAAAAGGAACAATTTATAGGTGAGAAAATCTCTCTATTCATATTTGTCACTACATTTTTCTAATAAATTCTCTAATCTTATTAATTTCTCTAATATAGAACAGAGTGAAATACTTTAAAGGGATTTAAACAGATTTAAACAGAAAATAAAAGAAAACGTTAAATTAATTAAAAGATTTGAGCAGAAAGAAGGGCACATCGAAGAAAATCTAAAAAATGTACTATTAAAAGCTGACATTAAGTATCATAAGAAGTAATATGAGGAAAAAATACTACGGTAAATAATGCTAATACAGGTTTGAAGCGTAAAATATATTGTCTACTAATTCATTTTACATTTAATGGACCATTTGCTCTTCGTTGCTATATCTTATCAGGAAAACTAAATGTGATATACCGTGGGACCCGTTACAGGAATTAAACTCTTGTTCGTGACCAGAAATGGACATAAATAACAAATATTGATGCTCTCTACTCTGCCGTAAATTGAGCAGCATTTGTAACCGTTCACTTTTCATCGAATATAAGTTGTATAGGGCGAGGTAACGAGAGTTACGTATGAAACTTTAGTGAATTCCCTTTTTTTATTTTACCTCACATCATGTAGTCTCAAAAACGTTAATTACAAGGAGATACACAATGTAAAAAGCCTATTAATTAGAGCAAAAATCTGCCTTCTGCAACAATATTGATATGAAAAATGACCACTGTGAAATAGGACGCACTTTACAGGTTACCTCATTCATATAGATTGAGTCACTTTTATTCGTATTTTATCGTATTGATCAAGCTTAATGAACTCTGCGATGGACTGGCCCATTTACAACGTCGTGTTTATTGGCTACTAAGATTGAACACTTACAGTTTTTTACTTTCGAACGCCAATCAACGCGCTTAGTAGCATTGACTCTCCGAAATTAATGCAACGGTTCTAATTCAGCCTTGATTTAAGATTTTTAATTACCAAGGCAATGATATAGCAGCAAAAAAAGAGTGAAAGAGAGATAAGCGGAGAAGTGAAAGCAAAAAATGGAGTCAGATTATGTGCATCTACATTCATCTGCATAATACCCTGCAAGCCACCATAAAGAAGTTTGGCAGGGGGTGAATTCTCACCAAACAAGCACTACATGTCATGCATAAAAAAGGATTAGTAATAATATACTAGACTAAACTTCAATTTTTAAAGAGGTTAAAAAAGGCAAAGTAAGCATGAAATATTATGCTGTTATTTGGGTTACCTTAAGAGGACGCATCACAGCCACTGGATAGGAATAGTTCTGAGTTACCGCTATACATATCCCTAATTGTACGAGAAAAAAATAACATTTTTAATATGCCAGTTTGACAAGAAATTTCTCTAATTTTGTGATTATGGTCCAGTTTACCATAGTAAGTCGGGGTTCACAAAATATTTTTAGCGTCATCATTGATAATATTGCCTTGAAATTTATGAAAGAGATTAAGTCTAAATTTCAACCGAAGCACGTAGGAGTATTTTCACTCAAAAACCGGTCAAAATTATTTTTGCAATGTGATCCAATAAAAAACAATTTTTGGCCTTAATTAAATGTTAATTTACTAAATATACAAACTTGACACGAAAACTATTACAATATATCTTTATTCAGCTTCGAACTGTTGATCATCGTCCTCTTCGTCGTCATATTCACCTTTCTCTATATTTTCGTCGCTATCATTTTCATCTGGAGATAAAGATTGGGAGCGTGTAAGAGTGTGGTGGTAAAAAGGCGAAGAAGATTCATGTATTGTTGATTTTTTGAGGCTTTTGTGAGTAATGAAGAAAACAGCCCTGTTGAAACAGTTTTGCTAATCAAAATTTAAGTTTGAATGAATAAAAAACAAAATGGCGGGTGAGGGCGGACAATTGTGTTAAACAATTGTCATTAGTCTAAATTTCATGTCTTTAAAAGAAATATATCTCGACAAGATCCTATACGTAAATAAAAAGATTAATGTCTCAAAATTCTGAGGTAAAAAAATACCCATAAAAATACGTACAATTCAAGCAATAAAACAAAATGATGTTGTAAGGTATATTAGAAAGATACCTTACACATCCATACTCAATAGGTGTCTTTCATCTAAACGTAACCACAATAGAGAGATAAATAAATTTCACATACGAGAGTGCACTAACAGGTACTTGCGTTTCCTATAAATACTCTTATGTGCGACGATCTGACAATGATTCCCCTTAAAATTCATTTAATAAATTGATTATGTTGATGTAGTTATCGTACCGTCCCTTTACAAATCTTGCCGATCTTCGCTGCACTCGTTCAAGTTCATTATTTAGGCCTATTTCGCATGGATCTCATATACTGGCAGCGTATTCCAAATGAGGTCTATCAATCGGAACATGTAGAGAAGGGTCGCAGAAAATTATGCCACAGTAGAAGCGTATAATTTGCGAAACATTGGTGAGTTCTTCCATAGTTTAATAAAGTTTTCTACGAGAGCCAACTTGGGCAATCTATCCACACAGAGGGTCTCCGGTAAGTAGTTAAACAAAATACTACGTTCCTTCCAATCGAAGAGTGAATAAAATCAAAACAGCAATCACGTACAACGACAAAAATCAATCAATTTTATTGCTCAGGTAGAGTCAAATAAGCTCCAGCGGTTGGTGATTAGTAAGGAGGAATACAATTGTTTTCCTGGTTCAGTGCTGAGATCAAAAATATAATGACCATTTGTGTTCGGTCCATTGTAACAAAGAAATTTATTTTAATTGGCTTTAATTAGTCCGGTAGAAAGAGAAAACGGACCGTACGAAAATCCAAGGGATAATGAAATGACTGATGGTACAAATGATTACTCCATTTCATCATGCTAACATGAACGCGAAGGTATCAAGTTTTATTAAATGCGCATTTCCTCGTTGACTCATTTCTCCCGTAGTTAAAGTTGCCAACCTAAAGCTTTTTTGCAAGAAAAAATGACTTCATAAATTTCTCATTAATACTGCCAGAAGTAATTAATACCTACATTAATTTCAGGACAAGTTCGTAAAATAAATGCACATTTTTTACAACCTGATATTTACGTTTTTTTACGTTTTAACATTTCATTTGAAAATATTCAACCATGCTTCCACTATTTAGGTTTTGTGTTTTTGTTGAAATGCAGGCACTGCAAAATATCTCTACTTTATTTGAATGGGTTAAGCGTGTAATTTCTCTATTTCAAGGTTTAATTCTTTCATTTCCCTAACTAGTAGATATTTTCATAATTTATTTCCTTTCCCTTACAACGTGTGTGATGACACTTTCCCTATTCATTTCTCCATTATTTCCCAGGGAGATATTTTTCCATAAAGGCCATTTCATCCCGTACTTTCGTCCACTACGGATGTGCTTCACTGGTTCCACTTTTGATCGATGTACTTTCTTCCCCGCTTCAGCACGTTCATTCGCTCCCTTTCCTTGGCGTGAAACGAGCCATCGTGTCTCTGTTTCTTGATATATTTGAAAGAGAACCAATTCCAGGAATGACGTCCTTCCATTTGCAGCGGACTCACGTGATCAAAATTAATGGCTTGAATGAACAACCTGACCGCGTTAGCTGGGGCATAACTTTCCAACCACGAAAAATAAATGGCACGAGTTCAAATCCCAACTTAGACATGAATTGGATGGGTTTTACTAGTAAATGACAACAATCAAATATATTTAGCAAATTCATAAATAAATTCTTTAATTTTCAAGAATATTGAATTCGTGGTGGCAACAAGGATTGACGTAAGATTTTCTGACGCAGTATATATCAATGTATCTGGTAATTCCTATTGAGTATTTAGAAGGTTTTTACAGGGCTACTTCGATGAAGAATGATTGAACTCATCTGAGGTTCCTACAGATCCTCATCGACTCATGATGACAAGAATTTTGACTCCATTTCAACAGTTCTCTTCAAAATGAACTAATGTTGACGAAAATTGTCCCTAGTTCCCTATTGTTATCATGAACGAAGGGTGACATCATCGAGAAAAAATCCAATCCTTCCTTCTTAGGAATGGCTCGGAGACAAAATTCCTTTGCGTTAATATTCAAGAAATAAATTGGTCACACCAACAAAAAGGGCGTTCTAAGCTAAATTCACCGGCCACTTTCTCAAATAGTTTGATTCGTCCCCATTTATGCTCCCCCAGACGGCAGTATCAGCCGTTTACAACACGCTTTACAGTATATTATAATATAATTTTGGTTAAAATCAGTAGACACAGAGCTTACATGTTACGGTCAACAAATTGAAACTGGACCAAATAAAATAGTTTGATTGAATTCCGCCCAATAAAAGTTTTTTTAAGATAGGTAGTAGTGCGCAACTTGTAGATTTTTCCATTAGTACTTTTTTTAGCAGACTTAACTGTAGCGGACTACATTTGTTTAAGTAGTTGTATATGGAATAGCTACAAAAATTTCAGTAGCTTATAGCTGTTCTCAGCAGCTACTTTTCCAATTTACTCGTCAAAGCCATGAATTCGAGTATCACCGAAGCAACGAACGAAAAGTCACCTCTGCCAAAATAGCACCTGTTTCATGCATATTGATTTGAAATATTTACTCATCCTTTACCTGTTCATCCGATTTTCTCCAAAATATATTACTAACTTAGTTGAGCGCGTCACTCAGGAAGCCTTTCTTAACCTCTTTTTCAGTTTCCTCAAGACTTTTTCCCCTCTCCAAAACACACTTGTTTTTTCCCGAGGTATATAATGGTCCTTTTCATGGAGGAGTGGAATTATTAACCACATACTGTGCGCATCTACCTTTCGTAGAAACAAAAACCTTCAGGATTACACAAAAAACAAGTGAGAATGCCTCTGTTCGCGTAAAAGATAAAGGGTGTAATATTTCTCAATTCTGACCCTGCTTCAAACCAATAAATATTTTTATTATTATTAGTTTTATACTGATGAAGGTCGGTCTAAATTCACATTTGTTCCTAAACTACTAAATTTCAAACAATTTCCCTCCTCTGAGCCCCTCATACCTCCTACCTCAAATAACTTTATCAAAGCTACTCCTTATTCTCTTACTCTTCCTCGCTTGCCCAACATTTTCCCTTCAATCACGTCTTTCAAATCACCCTTGGTCTTTATTACCTTCCCTATCCACACTTTATGCCTTCTGCTAAATTTCTTAGTCAAATTTATTTCCTCTCCTACCAATTATAGCACTTCATAATTCGTACTCCTTTCGACTCACTTTACTTTCTCCATGCTTCTCACATCTCAAAAGTCGTGAGTCTATTTTCATCGTTTTTTTCCTTCATGCCCATGCTCCCGCACCATAGAGTGCCACGCTCTTATTTTAAAATATTTACTTATTTACTATCCTACTTCACTCACCTGTAATTAGCTCACGTGTACGAGTAAAAGATTCTTTTGCGGATGCGATTCTCCTTCTGACTTTAATGCTTCTATACCTTTTTTTCTTCAACACACTGCCTACATAGCTAATTTACTGCATCTGCTCTAGCTTCTGTCCTTCTATTTCTAGATTAAAACTGACCCTCTTTTGTTCTTAATCATTTCATTACATTCATTTTATAATGATTGCTCTTCATTCCGTATCTTTGGGACTATTTTTAAAAAGCATACTTTTTTTTAAGCCATGGGCTGACTAACCGCTTTGTCATCAGCGATTCTCGCGGATTTCATCAATTTTCCTCCCAAACCTCTCTCACATTACCTCAGAATATATATTAAACTAGCAGGTTGAATTCCAATGGGGGTGAAAAACACTGAACACAATAAATTAAATTAAAAAATGAACTGTTTGCTGTTTAAACGTATAAGCATACATCAAGCAAATCATTTGACTCGGAACGATTGTTGAATTAACCACAATAATGAATGCGGTACCACTTTGAGTTCTCCATTACCGTGTAACATAAACTACTCATTTCAAGATTCATATCTGAGCATAAATTCCTCAATTGGCACACACCACCTCATGCTAGTCCACTGAGTACATTATATCCCTTTTGAATTGATAAAAAACGTCTACATTTGGCCCGGTGGAATTTCATCTTCACAGCTAGGTACGCTCTATATTTATGGTGAACCTTAACATGTGAAAAAGTATGAAAATTACCTTATGACTGAAAGATATTTATGAGCATCAAAATATATTTTTGCATTTGCCATTTTTCAATTGAGATGTATCTTTTACGAAAAAAATATGCCAACTTTTTTAAGTTTATAAATTATTACAATTTTCAAATTAAATATTTTAAGATTTTTATATTTAGATTGAAGACATAGGTGATGTTAATTACGGTGAGTCTTGGACTTGGCTCTCTCGGTGCAGATTAGGTGTCAAGGTTGAAGTTCTTCTCAAGGAAGACTTCAGAACTCCATGGGTCTCTTTACACCATCTCGAATGCCATTTATAAATTCCGGTTCTGTCTCCTGTCCCTCTAGACTACTCCTATCTTCCTCAATATTCCCATTAACTTTCCCCACCTCACTCTGTCGAATGCCTTTTGGAAATCATCAAAGTACGCCAATGCATCCTGATTATATTCTTTGATTTTTTCCCACTAATATTCTTATCACTTGTATCCCGAGTGGCCCTTGTGAAATCTAAAGAGATCCTTGCCTAAAAATACATTTTCTGTCTAAAAAAATCCTTATATTTATGGTTATAAGCACGTCCTTTGCTGCATGAGAAATGAAACTTATCGTTTGTTAGCCTTTGCCCCCTTTTGTCACCCTCTTTTTCGGTATAGTTATCAATACGGTTTTTAGAAGCCACTCTCCCCACTCTTATATTTACGAGAAAGCCCATATAATCTCTCCCTTCCTCCTCTTACTAGGTTCTTCAGAAGCTCAGCTGGTATATTATTTGCCCCCGTCACTTACCCGCCTTCATTTCCCGCAATGCCTTCTCTATCTTACAACCCAGTATTCCTGGCCCCAGCTCAGTCTGATCTATGCCCTTTTCCAGTTCTATCTCCAGGTTTCTTGGCCTATTTTCGCTGTTTTCCTCCGACGTATTCCACTCACCGATGGTAAATCTTCATTCGTTTCATTCCACCTTCTGTCTTTCATTCTCGGTACCGTTTTCCATTTTTGATGTCCAACAACTTACAAACCTGAGAGAATTGAATGCCTATTTCTCCTCCTCTCCGGAGCCTCTTCATCAGCCCACATTGCCGACTCCACAACTTTCTCTCGCTCTCTTTATTTATCTCCTGTGTATTTTTCTAATATTATAACGTTTTCTGCATAGCTCTGTTTTCATATTTTTCTATTTCCATCTCTTATCATTTTTTATATCATTTTTCTGCTGAAACCCATGGATTCTTGATCCTCCTAGCTTATTCTTTTCCAATAATTTTCTCAGCTGCTCATCTTATTTCAGTTTTTATTTCTTATTCTACATTTTTTCAACTGTTCCTACTTCCTTCTCTTTCTTCATGCATTTACCAACTAACTCCTGATACTTCCATTCGCTTCGTTTCAATCAGTGCTCTTACATCTCACTTTTTATTAATAGAAATAAATAATTTATCTACTTACAATACTTCATATTTCAAATATCCAGAAATACAATGATACGAGGAGCTAGTTATATCAGCAGTCCTTCACTCACTTTTATAGCTAACACGGGGTCCTTTTAGAAAATTGGAGAAGCAAAAAGTAGGAAAAATGTCATAATGTATAAATGAACGCTATTAAAACAACTCAGGTATATTCAAAGAATAAAACTGATAGTTCTTTCATATTAAATAATTGGCAAGATAAGTTCTTGGTTCTTTCTCATCCTCAATAAGTAACTTGGACACCTAAAAGGCAAATGAAAAAGCTTTATGTTAAATATAACACACTAATTCCATCAGCTGCTTTTGTTAAGACGCCGTTTTCGGAAGATAAAGAAGTGGTGCGTCGCACAGGGAAAAAATATCAAAACGGAATTTCGAGGCACAATTGCCGCTGAAAATAAATAAACATGCATGAAATCACTGCAGGATTTAATTTTTTCTATAATATTTTCAAAGTACTGTCCCTATGCTTCTGATATTATGACTTTTACATGGGCCATCATTAAACGATCTTACAACGATAAACTATACAATTTTTCTATTTAACATATTACAAAAGGGACTTGCTTTAATGCAGCAGACATGTTTACACTGTAAAAAGTAGATCTGATTTTAAGGTACAAAAGCGATCTGAATTTCAGATGCAACAATTTTAAGACAGGGTATGTTGAATTTCAGCAGTAATATCTTGTCTAAAAATAAGGCAGGTGAACGGCTGAAAATCAGACCATCCAGAATCCTGCTTCCTCTGTTTCCTGCTCAACTGCTCCTGTACCAACCATCCATGTTCCTGCCTCTTCCGTACCTTAAATCCGTGTTCCTGCCTTACAACCAGACAGCGCTTAAATTCAGATCGCACTGAAAATCAGATCAACTTTTTACATTATAATGTTGGTTCCTTTGCTTTACATGCACTAAGATAGACGTCCTAGAAAAGGCTGTTAGATAATAATGAGATCTGATGAGGGCTGTTCACCTATCACCATTATGTAAGATAGAGAACTTAGGATAGAACCCTAAATAATTGATACTTAATTGACTCAATAAAACATATATTTAATTTCTCGACACCTAAATGTAAATGGCTCATTTGCGCTCATATGTTAAGAAAGTTGTTCAAACTACCGTTTCGATAGTTTAAAAAAAGTATCTGAAAATATTTTATACCTACTTTTCATGAGTATCTGTATTGCAGCTACATTCCTTGAGGAAGTAGCTAAAAAGTAGCAACCTACAAATGTTTTTGCTGCTGACCAATCCATATTTAAGATAAATGTATTTTCATAAATACTTTAAAGAAGTTAACGTTACGTTGGATAATATCTATGTCAAAAGTAGAAGGGGTGGAAGTGCTGGCCCACGAGTGAGGACAGTTTTTTGTCATGAGATGCGATGGGGTGAGATATCAATTCAAAATCTTTCCCCTCTATAATCTTAAATTGACTCCCTACGCAACACCTTCAGGTGGATGGTAACTCCTGCTCTTATCCCACAGCATCTAGCCCTCCGTCCTTGTTCCATCGTCTTGCCTCCCTCGAGTTCCTCACGATCCCTTGAGATCACAAGAGGGGTGGATCGGACGTCTCTCAAGAGGAAATGGGGAATCGATCGTTAAATATTAATATCCGAAGCGATCCTTGACCTGAGCTCCCAAAGGACGGACGAGAGAGCATGCGGTGAATTAACTCCCCAGGGACCCTCTAATTGGCGACAGGAGCGTCAAAGCCTTGCTCGAGTGTACAGCGATGGCTTTTTCTTTAACTTACCTCGAAATATGCATTCTTCCACAAGGCACATTTGAACTACACCATAAAATCAAATGGCACTTTTAAATCACTTTAATGGGGAGGGTAAAAATGTGTTTGGCTCAGAAGAATTTTAGCGGGGAACATTAGCGCGTGAATACCGACGACATTCTGAATATTAGACGGCAAACCAATTGTTTTACCTTAAAATTTTCAAAACTTCCTTGCCTCATTACGAAATTGTTGAGCACATCAAAGTTATACGTAGTATATTCCAATTTATACTTATTTGAAATCGTACGTCCTGTCTCAGCAGTTAGGCTGAGGTTAAGGTTATTCCAGATACACCCAATTAAATATACGTACTACGTAATGCACTGAGTTTACCTTTGTTCTGTTCCATGAAGGAGAAATTTGGAAGCGGAAAAAGAGTTAACAAATGTTCTTAATGAATAAAATAAATACTTATACTGTAATTATCAAATTTACATCTAATGAATTGAATTTGTGCACATTTGAATTGTAATTATTTCAGAGGTCTGTATTTGTATCATTGTATTGATATCTGAGTAGTTATCTATTTGTATACTATGAAGAAGAAATTATTATGAATTAAAAAAACTTTATATCGGGATTTAAAGTGCTATAACAAATACCTATTCAAAGCAAATGCGCAGCGTCCATTATAAAGCATGATAAATGTTTTGAAATGAAAAGCTGTGCAACATGAGTCTTCCGTATTTTCTCAGTAAATTTATCTGAAACACGGCCTTGAGGTGCCTTGTGGATTCTCAGATGATGTAGATGCAAAATTTGTCGACATAGGTACTTAATAGTAACACTGGTATTGTGGTAACTAACCATATGGATGTTTACCAGACGGTAATCATGACTGATGTGAAACCATCCCATGCTGCAGACATACTAATGGCTTACAGAATGTTATGTAGATTAAGTTTAAATTAAAAATAGCCAAAAAATGATCTTTCTGGACCCAATCATTGCAATGACTCGAAACCAAAATTCTATTTTTTGTATTACGACATGGAGTTAATATTAAGGATATTTATGACACATCAAAATGCGCAACTAGCTAAAACCTTGCTACCTATTGCAATGGAAAATTCCTCATTTTAGTGAGGAGTTGACAAATATGAAATGCTAACCAAATGTAAACAATAAAAAAAAATATCTGAAATATCTTGAATACAATACAGCTTATTGGCCGCATCTTATTAAGGAAGGAGGAGAAATCATTCATGAAAGAGTTACTCGCTCCTTAATCTGTGGACAAATTTGGTTCCGGATGAACAAGAAGTTATGAATGTACATACTTGAGGAGGCATTGGCGTTCTAAGCCATAGGTAGCAATGAAGTCAAAATTGGGGTGCTTGAGAGGAGTTACGCCCTACCTAATTGCAGGGTAGTCGGTAGATATAGATATTGGTAGACAGGACGACTCAGATAAGATAAGAGAAATAATCTACACCACAGATAGATTCAAATATTAGTTATTTCCTGGATTCAGTTCAATTCATGATGGTCTGTACACTTAGCCCATAGCCTAACAAAAGTCTCATAATATTAGCATTATCAGCTCAAAGGAGCAATAAATAAGTCCTATGCTTGAATAGTGTTGTATTGAATATCAGTAAACCAAGAAGAACATATATCTCCTGCTTTTTGATGACCTAAAACAATTTCAAACTCGTATAACTTTTTCCAACAATAATTTTAAAGCTCTCATTTCAGATTATACTTATTTTTCATTCCTTTGTTACAGATTACACTAATTAAATAGATAGCTCCTACATAGTATAGGGATTCTCTGACACCACGAAATTTGCGGAATTGTAGCGGGTAAGAGAGATGGAAATATTATATATGATAAGTTTTCATCTATACGAAGAATACAAAATAATTAACGGTTGACGAAGTAATTCTGACGGAAGGAAAATCTACAAACTTGAATGTTGTGGACTGCTGAAAAGAAATCAGGAAAATGATTGTTTGTAAGGTATTGAGTCTCGATCACATTTATCACAAACCAATATTTTTGTCAGAAAGGATATGAGGGAATAAACAATGATGTCAATGGAAAATGTTAGGGATGTGAGATGATCTCAACTGTCAAACAAACCGAGTGACAGGGTTAATATGATTTTACCTTTCTCCAGTCTTGACCCTGACCCTGACACTTGGTGGGTTAGCGTTTTGGAATTCAGCAAAGGGATCACGCTGAGGCGCCTCTCCAATCAGAAGCGGTATCCACATTTATGTGGACCATCAAGCAAAAACTATTCTCGGAATTAGAAACCGAATCCAGGGCACAAAGTCGGGGTCCTGTTACGGATTCGCTGCAATTGATTAAAAACCAACGTAATGGTGGGGAAGAGGAATGGTTGGGTGGCCGCTCCTCGAGTCTTGGGATTGAAATAAGAAGAGAGGGGGTAGAGGAGTGTTATGAGGATGAGAGAAAAGGGTAGGGGGGAGAAATGGATGGGAAACAGAACAGCGGAAAATGGCGAGCTGGAGACGGACGTGAGATCATTGGACTGGAAATGGGCGTTCATTTCTTCTACTCAAGGTCCTTCCTTTTCTTCTGTCGTGACTCGGTACTTACGGAGGAAAAGGTAATCCAGAAAGGAATAATAAAAGAATATCGGGACTGAGTTGCAAAAGCCTTGAGGGAAGAAAAGAGGAAACGTAAAAGAAAAACATTTTTTAAATAAAAAGCTCATCGATTTCCCACGGAGGAAAATATCTGACATATCTTCTGGTTTATTGGAGCGTTAGTTAATTTGCAGTATGTTGAGTACCAAGAAAGAAGAAGATTTTTCCATTACCTCCATTACGAGAAATTACAAAGCAGAGGCTTGTAAATTCCAATTCCGCATTCTTTGTGCCAGTCATCCTTGAATTTGGGCAGAGTTAGGCAATTCATGAGAAAGAAGAATGTCTATTAATCTATTGCTCTCATATAAAATGCTCAAAATCAATCATAAGAAGTTGCATATTATTTCGTAACACTTAACTCACATTAAATTCTATAACAAAAGCTAATTGCTATTAATACAACATTTAAAAGCTGTGCGTGGATAAAAAAAGGAATAAGAGTCACAGAATTATGGCTTATATCTGAATTTATACAATATTTTACGAACATACAAATTTTATTTTGAAGCGAAACATTTCTATAATTCGTTATTAACCTACATTTCCAACCTTATAATGGATTTGAATCTAGGGTACCAACTGCAAGAAGTAATCCATTCTTGCCACCTCAATAAATTTACACTTCAGGCATCAATGAGGGTTTACTGTTAATAGTGTTATGAAATTGCATAACTAACTGTTAGAGTCATCCAGCAAGGATACATTGATGAACATGACCAAGCCATAAACTGAAAAAAATGCCAAATCGTAATTATAAGAACGGGAATTCACCAATAAATATGTGAATCGAAGCCAAAATGAATCATAAAAACTCAGTCACTTAACAAAAATATTGGTGAATATAATAAACTTGCACTTACTTGAGGCTCAGTGAATTAGTTAGAAATATAATAGAAGGGAAGATTGAAGGGAAGGCTCTGCAAGGAAGACCTTGGGACCAATATATAGGGCAAGTAAAGAAGGACGTGAAAGAGAAAACATACCAGGGCGTGAGGAAATTACCATTAGGGCAGAATTATTGGGGAATAAATAAAGCCAGAATGGAGGGCTGCAGTAAACCAATCCTAGGATTGAAATACTGATGATGATAATAAATATTAAGTTCCATCCCGAGGGGCCGAGTTCGATTCCCGGCAGTGGCGGATTTTTCAGTTGCAAACCGGTCCCTACTTGAGTGTCTAGTGGAGAGCATTCAGGTTCAGTACTCTGTCCGTCGGTTGGGACGTTAAACCGTGGTCCCCTTGGCGCCTGTTGTTAAGAGTAGGCTAATGCCGAAGCCGGGTTTCTCTCCACACTTCCTCCGTTCCCTGAAAACTCCTACTATTACCCAATAACCTACCCATCCTAAATGGCGCAAATTACCTCAGCTGTTGGTTACCTCCCCTGAATATCACATAACACAATTATGATATTGGCAGATAATTTAGTTAAGTTTTACTAGAGAGGAAATAAGATCGGAGGATTTCATTATTTTCATTGGATATATTCGTTAAAGGCGTAAAGAAGTCTGACATTCAATTCCTTTTAACTTCCAATTGTAGTATTTCCCATTGCTGATATATAAAGGTACCTAGTGCTCGAGTTAAGCCAAGGTCAAGTTAATGTGAACTTGAAGAAAAAAAATTCCTAGTTTTTCAATTCATATTTTTCTCACTATTTTTGCCTGGGGAATAACTTTGAATATTCTGGGGCAGAGGTGGAGAGCTTACGGCCATAAGACCTCTCGCATGCGGGTTTTTATTATTCACCAGTTTTAGCTTTAGCAGATAAAGAGTTAAATTGAAAATTAAGTGAAGTTTCTTTCTCATCATTTTCCTTTTGAAGTTGTGGACACATATATGAACTCCTAAAGCATTCCATAAAAATGAGTGAAATGGAAAACACCTGCATTTTATGTGACCCACATTGCACAAATCGTCGTGACGAGATCCTCATGGCATGAAGTCAAGCATTTTGATTCGAAAACGCTCTCTACTTTGTGTTCATGAGGCGCAAATCACAGCCCCTAAAAATTTCCGGGTAACACTTCCCGCTGTTAATACAGGTTATTGAAAGGAAATTTGAAGCCTTGAATTGTATTTTGTTCAACTCACAAATCAAGTTTGCAATCTCAATCTCGCCATTCGACATATAAATAGTAATGATAACTAGAGTCAATCATTATAAAAGCCATATTCAGTGTTTAAATAACCTAATGCATGGATATTAGCCAACACCCCAGGCATCGCTTTGTAAAAATGATTTGATATCCAGAAATGAATATCGATTACTCAAGAGTATAAAATCGACACTTATTAAACATACGGAAACCAACCTAGGTTTCCGTACTGTGTCATCTTCAAAGTAAAGTATTACGTTTTTACGTTTAAGATGATACAACCTGTTAAAACCTAGGATGGGTTTCGTATATAAAATAAATTTGAACTCTTGATTGTTCATTATTTATTTATAGGGTAATACATGGGGAAAAGATAAGGATGAAGGGATTAATGATATAAAATAGAGGATTTTAGGAGGTGGATTAAGAACTTGGGTGTTTCTTTGGGATTGCAAAAGAGTGTCTGGATGGAGTCTTCGGGTAGCGGGGCGAGGATGCGCGATGGGCGATAAGTACGCCGCTCTAGTGGAAGATGGACAAGGTCACTGGAGCCAACAGTGCGGAAAAAACACGGATGCTTCTGATTGCTACGGTGGTGGTGCACTGCACGTTCGATAGGACGTAGCAAATGATTCTGCAAAAGCCATTGGTTCGTAAAAATTATAGTCCGTTAATCCTTTCTTTAGGATGGTGAGGTAGCATAGGTACCTTCTCTTTCTCATGGAGGAAAGAAAAGATCGGGGCCGGTAACAAGGGAGCTATGTCACAAAAAGACTAGTGACATTCAAAATTCGTCAACGCCATTCAGTCGAGCGGATGTTTTTCTTTCACACTCTTCCCTCTGTAATCTAAATTCTCGAATGAACACCAACGATGGTTCTGCAAGCAGCTCGTTTTGATGGATATACCTTACCAATACGTCGAAACAACTCACCACAATACTCAATATGAATATTCGCTGAAGTATATAAATAACATTTAAAGACATTAACTCTATTCTTAAATATCAACTGAAAATGATAATGAAAAATGTTACTTTGTAAGCAATAAAGAATCCATTTTTTGGTGGTACCGGCCGCAAAAGTCAGTTCGATAACATACCACTGGGAAAAGTAAGAAATCGTGGGTTAAAATCCTTCTGAGGGCGTCGATTCTATAACTTGAGTACCTATCTATATACCATAAGATAATTATTAGATTTAACCCTTCAAGCGCGGAGGAGATTTAAAGGAATCCCATCTCGTAGGTCGGAGGAGATTTAAATGGAAATGGAAATTAAATGGTCGCCGCGACGTAGTGACTACGTCGCTCGACGGCATATGAAGTCCGAGCCCGACGTAGTCACTACGTCGCTCGACTTAGACTCTGCAAAATAACTTAAGCAATGGAAACACCGAGATTATATTTATTTTTGTGGAACAAATTTTAGCTTTATATTGTTAGCAAGTAGGTATATAAGGTATTAATGCTATTCTCGTAAGAAGATAGGGAGATATCAGTAATAGTTAATAATATTCAGCTTCAATACTCACCAATCCAAACTTTTAAGAGTTTCTATTCGATAAGTTAGATAAGCGTTCCCGGATTTTTTTTATTCCTACGAGAAATTGTGTAGGTTTCAAGAGGGGGCTCAATTCATTCAAGGATTTGTAAAATAAAGAACCCTCATGAATGGAATATGTGATTTGCTATAATATTCCGTTCGTTCAGCATACATCATAAGACCTCAAATCACGGCTATGGTTAGTAGCGTATGATTTATACAGACTTAATAAATGAATTAAATAATTAAGGCAACATAACTCTGTTAAAGACGTTATTTTCGTAAATAACCTTCACCATGTCTTTATTTTTTTAAGAAGTGTACAAGTTGAACAATGTTATTTACGGTGATTGGAAAGTTACTTTCTTGGTTTAATAATTAATGTTTACCACAGCGGTTATTTTTATAATAGCGTTTATCTCCACCTGCAAAATTTATTGCAAATTCAGATTTGGCGGCCAGGAGTCACTGATCGTATACCTTTTTTTTAGCACGAAACTTTATTCTATTTCTCTTAAATTACCTTTTATTGACAATTTATTTCATTTGTCATGATTTACCTTGGAAGAGCCCTTTGCTTTTGCCGTGATTCTCCTGACTATTCTTACCATAGTGGAGAGTAATGAAGTTCCCGTGCAGGATATGAACCTTAACACTTGGGATGGGAAAATGGCATTGAGACTAGGAAACGAATTCACTACACCACCATGGAGCTCAGCACCGATTAGTATTTTTAATTAAGCGCTTAACCCATAAAATGCATTATGAAAAAAATTGATAATTGCGTTCTAAAATTGAAACTCAGAAAGGTTTTGAACTCTATTTTCTTCGGTAGGCTGAGATAGAAGTAAAAATCTGTCCCACGTCCATATTTTTTTCATGTGATGTCCTTCTTTCTCGCCACTTGAAGATATCCGATCACCAATTGCCACTTTTTTAAATTCCTGTTCTTAATTCATTTAAAAATTTAAAAAGACAAGCTTTAATTAATATTCAGAACCTACTTGGAAGATCTTCCAGCAACACGAAAAGCCAGATAAGGGAGCGGGTTAAAATTCATAGAATCAACGCGGGATAGAACTTAAGAAACTAAATATGTAAAATGCTTTCACCGCTAACAAATTTCTCATGTTTTCCCTGCGTATCGCCTGCGTGAATTCATCTCGGGTTACCTTGAAGATGATGAGCAAGTTGGTAATCGAAATGTCGGTGGATATGGAGAGCCAGACCCGGATGAAAATCCGAGAAAAATCCACGCAGTTTTCAACGCGCAGTTTGCAATAAAGGATCTGTTGCTTTAAGCTCTGAGCGATTCTATTTTTTTAGTATTCTCAGAATAAAACTGAAATTTCCTCCTCGCTTACATCAATTAACCCTTTTCCAATTACCAGAGAGCATTAAGGGCAATTACAAATTGTTAGGGAGAACCTGAAGCAATTCATTCGGCATCTTAAAGTGGATCTTCTTCCACATTGATGAGCCTGAATATCCTCCACGATGCCAATGGCAATTTTTTGGAAGTTGGCCAAACATTTTGAATTTAAGTGGATGGTCGTATAATTAAGGTTTTATGTTCCAAGACAATGTTCAGCATTGGATGCAATTAAAAAAGTGCGGTATCAGCTATGATCCAACTCCCACAGGATGAATCTGATTTGAAAAGTGTAATTCGGACTACATGTAATTCAGGCTAGAAGTGTTTTATATCAATGAATATAGCTCCAGGCTATAGCTATTTATCCATTATGGATTCATTGTCAAAAATTGCCTATAAAATGAATATAGCTCCAGGCTATATTCAATGATATACGTGCATTTTTTACTTTACCTCGTCTAATTAGCGTATTCAAAAGGTATTTTTTTGCATTTCTGCATTGTCGTAAGTGTAAAAATATTCTCTCTGATTTACAGTGAAGACTTGGGTGATATTTCACCTCCTGCCACCCATCCTGCTGAAGCTTGCAGGGTGTTATGTAAATTTAGTCAGAAACTAGTTGCCTCAACAGTGTGTAGTCAGTATTGTGGTTACTAACCAAGGAGGTTAGTGGTTTTCACACGACGTAAAACTTAGTGTGATGAACAATGTAATATATTTTTACAATTTGTTCAAGAAACAGTGCGTGTGAAACAGAGTGTGCAAACACGCTAATAAGCGCGAAGTATGTAGTTTATATATGTTAAATTCGAACCAGTTTTGCAACGATGTGATTCCCAGTGAAATTATATGCATTAATAGTCTTGTAAAGTGTTTCTGATGACGTTGCGAAGACTAATGGTAGATTTCATTGTTATTATTTTTTAGTGCACGTATAGTCCCAATAAGAGGCCTCATAAACCACTATGCTAGGTGGGGCGTAATCCTTCCCAAGCACGTCCATTCTGGATTTCTTGTCACCCATTGGCAAGCATGCCAATAGGTTGAACTTTACACTTAATCTGTTAAATTACTTCCATGATAATATTTACACTGATGACGTTAAAAATATTTTGCCAAATCTGGACCAAAATCACAAAATTAGAGAAATGGGTTGCCGAACTCACAGAATCAAAATATCCTTTTTTCATGGTACAATTAGGGATATGAATAGCGGTAAATATATTCAATAGTATAAATACGAGTGTATCAACGGATAGCACAGGTAGTTGCATGTCGGCATAAGAACTTTAAGGTGACCCAACTAATAGCTTGTTTCTGCATGCTTGCTTTGCTGTTTTTATCTCTCTTAAATTGACAAGTTTAGAATAGAATTTAATTACGAATCCTTATCATGCATGATATTTAACGCATGTTTGGTGTGAATTCACCCCCTGCCACACACTTTAATGGTGGGTTGCAGGGTATAATGTAGATGCAGCTGTATATGCCAATTAATCCTCTAACCTCCTTGCTCCTAACAATAGGATAGTTTGCTCGAAGAATGATGCCACCCCATGCCACACACCTCTGCGGCGGGAAGCAGGATACCGTGTGGATGAAGGGAGTGCATTTCATCTCCGCTCTTGCGGTTATCTCCACCGCACACCTGCCTGCCTCTCTCTAGTCCGACACTCCTTTCGCTTCCTCTTCCTTCGTTCCGGTCTCCGCGGTGGCTCGCGTGCCAGTCGTCCACCGGCAGGGAAACTGGAAGGGCTGGGACCTACTATGGTGACGACCCTGGATTGCAGAGGATCAGAGGGGGTGCGAATGGAAATGTCTGCTCGACCGCCGACGAGAAGGTCATTAGAGTCATTTCTCTGGGTCACCTTTCAAAGTTCTGCTGAGACCCTGACCCTCGATCGCCCTCACAAATAATTTTTTACTTTGGAAGCAAATAAACCACCCAGAGAAAATATTATAGTGAGAAATCTACATCTACACGATACCCTGCAAGCCACCGCGAGGGTGTGTGCCAGGGGGTGAAGGTCACCAAGCATGCACTACTAACATGGAAACAAGCAACTATAGTGTCTCATGCAACTAGATTGTTAGTATCTATAGTATTTAAGGGATTAATACATGCATCATGCACTACAGAATACTCTAAAATATTTCCCCTTTGCTATGATGCCTATTCTGTTCCTTATAGTACGGGGGAAAAATGCCATTTTGATTCTATCGGTACGACAATCTATCTCTCTAATCTTATTTATCTGGTCGAATCTAGCATAATGTCACGTCCCTCCTGGACGCTACGTCACTACGCATGTCCTGCCACGTGCCGATCTGTGAACCAAGGTCACCTAACGTGCTTAATCAAGATCCTGCCACGTGCCAAACTGTGGACCAAGGTCACCTTCTCGAGATATTGCTCAAGGAACGGCCGTCTTAAAATCAAACAACAGGAAATCTCAAAACCGCTGAGATTTCCCCAGCGGACCAACTCGCAGCTGTCCTCATCCTCTCCCTCCGAAGGCATATGAGCCAACCTTCTTGCGTCAAACACCTGCATCCGCCCCCTCCCAAAGCGCGGCACATCCTGGAAGGGCCACCGCCCAAATGAGTATATAAGGAAGGTCCCAGAACCGCGTCGGGGAGTCGGCCGGCGGGAGCAGTCCCGCCGAGGAGTCCAGAGGAGTCGTCAGCATCCGTCGAGATGGGAGCAACCGGAATCAGCCCTCGCCAAAGGAGCCGTTCGTCGGGGAGCCCTGAGTCGCCGTCGGCGGTCACCGAGATGGTGACCGCTGGAGCCCGCCTTCGCCAGTGAAGCAGCCATCGGCAGGAGTCACCGAGGAGTCGTCGCGGGACCTCGGGGCGCGCCACCCGGCGCTTGTCGGCGGATCCGACGCATCGTCGGACCCGCTAGCCCGGCCGACCTCCAAGACAACGGAGCTACCTGCAAGCCTGTTCCGCGAGTACTGCCGTCGCCGCCGCCGTTCCTAACCCTGAGCCGACCGTCCGTTACGCCAGACCTTCGTCGATCACCCCGAATTTCCTTTACATCAACTATGTTGGTGACTATGTCTATTTAGATACAATAAATTGGGTTAATCACGATAGGGTGTGTCTCATTTCTTCCAACAACCCGGATCTACCGATCTTATCTGAGCTACGTAACCTTAGCGCCCCCCAGTGGGACGTGACAATAATACGCTGGTTTTTTTAATATGTGCCTAACATCTTCACTAAAGCTATCCGATTGAAATTTCTCTAATGGATTTAATCTGTACTTTTACTTACGCTCTGATAATGATTCCCACCATAATTCTTTTATTAATTCTGAAACGCTACTCAACCTATCGTAACACCTTTTAACGAACCTAGCTGCTCTACGCTGCACACAATCTAGTTCTCTGATCAAACCTAATTCATTAGGATCCCATACACTGGCTGCATACTCAAGGTGGGGCCTAACTAGTGAAAAGTAACATCGCTCTTCTGTCTCCTCATCACATTTCCCTAGTACTCTTTTTCTAATACTGTTCCGGAAAAAACATTCATGTCAGAAATAATGTCCCGGGGAAAATATTCTTATGAGAAATACAACCCCAACCTTTCTTGTGCTCCCCGTGGGAAGATATGTGCCATCTCTCCTATTCAGCTCGGCACGTGCTCGAGTAGAGTCGAGAGTGAAAAGTGATCTAATACGTTCCTCGGGTTCGCGTGCGAGGGTGCCATCTGACTCCGCCCCACCCCACCCTTCCCCCTCTTCCTCCGACCCTCGAGAGCGAGTATAATATTCGTGCTAAGGAATCAATGTCTGCTGCAAAAAATATCCTAACAAGTGTCCCAAATCCAGATGACGAATTACACTGGAGTGTAACACGGTGTGCGTGAAAAAAAGTATCATGATTGTAACATTTTTTTGACGAAATTGTCTCAGAAATGATTAAATTTGTGTACCTTGTTTTTTAACTCATTTTTCCCTACCCCGAGATGTAAGTACACACATAGACATATTATATGAGAAAACTGACATTTTGAAGTTTAGAATGCGGATTACATGAAAATGAGCCAAATGAAAACGAAATACGCCCCTCCTTAATTTTCCCCGAGCTCATATAGGCAGCATCTGATGCTGTTTGAAAGCACGCCTACCAGTAAGCAATAAAAACTAATTTTATGTTGAACAAGGAGGTGAAAGGTACTTCCACAAAATAATAAGTATATATATCTATATTTTACCCTGCTGATTCACGCTGTATGAGTGGCGAAGTTATTTTTTCATTTTTTATACACCTTTATGAAAACACAAGCGTATGATTTATATCATTCGTGTTTTGCGTAAGTCCATTCGCTGCACAAGCATAAATACCCTAGGATTGCGCTTTTCCTTCGTCCAATGTGACAAGGAACTTTTTAATTCATATTGAGTTTCATTGACTTGGAATTTTTTCTCAAATTAGCATGGTGATATTTCGATAGGGAATCACAAAAATTGCAATGACATAACTAATTCTCTTTTCTTCATTCACAACATCAGGTAAATACTTTATTTCCTTTCTTCTCTTTTTATCGAGTGGCAACTATCACGCAATAATATAAATGAAAATTAATTGCCAATAAACCTATACTATTTGGGATTCAACTTTTTCTTTAGCAATAACACCACAAGCACAGCTTGGCTTGGATTATAAAAAATGAAGGATACCAATGATAACCAAATAACATCAAGTGAAATGTTACCTTCACTTTAGAACAGTTGTTAATTAATTCACATTAATTAATAACCTAAATATTTTATGGATACCATTGAAAAACTCGAAGAAAAATCGAACAAAATTATTATTTCCTAATAGCAGCATTGAAATACTTCATTTCATTCTGTCCTAAAGTGGCAATGACAGAAACGAGCATCAACATGTGAGGAAGAAGGTGAGTATTTAATTCAGCAAGCTAAATTTTACAATGGGGAGAGCTATTTTGGTGCCGGAAACATTAATTTATAAACATGACAATTAATTTTAATGAAGGCGATCGTTGAAATGACGGACAAAATTTCAGTCCGACCTAAATTAGGAAAAAGATAAAATTATAAATATATGGGAAGCCAACTCCAGTCGCTATTGTGATTTCCACTCAATATTTCTATCTACCATTATTAATTTCTGTGTACAATAGGTAGGTGCCAGTAATTTATGTTCACCCCATTGGGAATATTAACACCAAAATTGGCCAATCAATGTTGAAACAAATGTTTTAGAGTGTCTAGGTGACTTTATGTTTTATCGCTCATTAAAATTGCTTGTTACTATAATTTGGTGAGTAAAGTAATGGGATGCTTTTTTAAAACACGAATCAACTCCAGTTCTGCCTTTGAAGGACATTGGGGATAGTTATTCAGTGATAATTCTCTCGTTTTTCATCAAGAAAGCTATATCATATTTGCAGAAACAGTGAGTGCTGAAGGGGAAATAGCTCGGGATAATAATTTTTTGGGGAATGGTAAGGCAACCATGTTGTTTGTGTGCCTTCTTTAGCTCAAATTGGCTTTTTGAATTAATTATTTGGAATGAGGAGTGTTGTTTTGTACGCCTCAGTTGTTTTCATCCCGAAGTTTTCCCACCAATTGACAAACATGCATGCTCTCGCAGATAAGATCTACCTAGCTTACAGTTATTCGTGTTATCATTACCTCTTCTCACCAAGAAAAGTACTGCATAAAAAAGAACGAAAATTTAAATGCAAACAAGGAAAAAAAGAGTATTTCGCTGCAAATACTGAATATTGGGATCCAGCACAAAACAAAACAAAAGTGTAGGTACATTGAAGGTGCAAAAATATACGAGCTTAATTGGCGAATGGATATGCTAACACCTGAATAAAGATTCACTTTCCAGGACTTCTAATTAACTAATGGATCGTTTTTCACCAAAGGCTAGATGCTACCTTACTCAAAGAAAGAATTTACGTATTGAGCCAAAGTTCGTATGCCCCTGGGCTACTTGGTAACCTTTTTCCTTTCATATCATTGGATCTAAATTTTATCAAATAAAAAAATAATCATATGGCGACAAATATAGTCGGCTTATTTAAACATATCTAACTATTGATAAAAATACAAAGTTACGAATAATTTTTTAACTATGCTTGGGGATGCTCAAATTTCTGTTAAATGACGCACCATACACAATTAAACTGTAAATTAGACACGATATTACTTTTATCAAAGAATAAATCCATATTTAGTCAAATTTTTCTTTAAATAAAGGTGTGACATTACAAATGATTGAAATTTGATTGAGTGAATTTATTTGAATCCTGATATCATTTTGGTGCTGTCATCCAAACTGATTTTGTTCGGCAGTCAAACATAACGAGTTAACAAAAGATTCAACGAATCATTTACAAGAAATAAACAGAAAATGTACCTCTCAATATCTCACTCATTTGAAGTAAGCGACACGATTTATGAATTTCACCGTATTTTCGTTATTTGAGTTCACTGCAGAAGGTTCGTACAGCTTCACTCTTTTTAAAACGATACCACTGTGAAAATGCCATTTTTCATCCATTTGACTCGCTTGAAACCACTTTGCATCAACTTGTTCTCTTAATCAATACGCAGCTTAAAGAGCAGATTCAAAAGGATAACGCTCAACTTAACATGAAAAACCCATTTTCAATTCCTCGTTAAGCCGTGAAATTTCAATTCCCAGAGCTAAATCCGCCAGACACGCCGAGACATTTTTTTTTTATTTTTTGGCTCAAATTTATTCATTTTGTCGCTTTCGAACTTCTTTTTGTTTTATCTATTGCACAGTAAGTAAGTGTGGAAACAACTGGTATTCAAGCAGAGATACGTTCTTTATATCTCTTTATTAGAGATATAAAAATAAATAAAGGGATTAAGAATAAATTAATACACACAGAGAATAAAATAATATTATCTCCAGTCGGTGAATTGACTGTGCTATACACTACAAATATGTGTCGGTCGCAGATTTTCAATGAATATGTTTTTCCGTTTTATAAACCAGCATGGTTTATAAAACGGTATAATCTATAAGCAAAAGTTTACGGTACATGTTTTTCCATTTTTATATTAGTACTACTAAATAAATGATATTGCATTGATTGCAAATTAATTGATTTTATCATTTGACTGGCAAATTCAGTAAGTCATACTCGTGTCCATAAGCCGTAGTTCGAAATACGATCATATGTAATGCATTGATCCGAAAAAATATTTTTAAGTGCAATATTTTGATATAATAACTGTGATGAGTGTACATTAGGATAGGTAAGGAAGAAAAATATATGAGACAGAAGAACCATACGTTCTCTTACAAGGTACTATTTAAACATTGTATTGAATCAAAAAAAGGTTTTAATCTGAACATTTAAATTGATAAAATAACTGTTAGTGTTAATGCTATCTTTGCTTAAATGAAAAATATTTTAATCAAAATATTATTGATATTCATTTCATCAGTGTGAGTTATGAGCTTGCACTTCCTGAGAAAAGGTTTCTTATGCCCGATTTGTAAGGTAAAAGTAAATAACGAAATCATACGTCCTCATGGTTCTAATATAGTCTCACTCAGCTTTACTCGTCCCCTTTTATGTTATACACAGTTTCATTTGGCAGCGAGTCATTATAGTCAATATTTATAAACTCAGTTTCGTCACAGAATTGGCTCACCAGCAAATAAACAGGTTTGATACCTAATCGGTAGGGAAAATTGTTTTTAAAAGTTCTCAAAGACTTGCGTCAATAATGTAAAAAAATTCAATGATGTGCCTGCGTACAACATACAATAAGCCTAGCGTTGGCGCACAGAAGCGAACTACGTGGCGCAACAGTTCTCAACGGATTCTATTTCAGGATACTTTGATAAGTCTCGTGATACAAGCAACTTGAATTAGCTCGATGTCGCTTTCAACTATTTTCCTGCAAGAAGGAAAAAAATTGACTGAAAACAGGTTCCACAATTTTGTTATATGCCCATGGTAAAAACTTCAACCCTGCCATATTCCTTATACCAATCTATGGTCATCAGCATTCGCTTGATTTTCTAGATTATCAGGTAAAATTGAAGGAGGTAGATTTTCGCAAAAGTTAATCAACTTTCACCACGCATTGTCAATGCGTGAGATTAAGGATAAATGGTATGAGAAATCAAATGTAAATATCAGTAAATATCAACTGAGAATGATCATGGAAAGTCTCCAAATTCAGACTAAAAAAAAAACATTTTTTCACTCATGGCCAGCTCTTTCGATTTCAGCCCACAGTCGGCAATTTTCATTCACTCGAGCCATCTTCCCATCCCTCTTCTCCAAATGCTCCTCCGCCTTCGCTTTGAGAGTGCCGACTCACTCGAGTGAGGTCCCACTTCTCCATTGCCGCCGCTTGAGCATGCGTGACGCGAGGTGAAAGTCTCCCCCAGTTTTCCCTCGGAAGGTCACTTCTCCGCTCACGGTGGCATCCCTTATGTTCCCCGCTTCGAGGGCTTCCACTTACCGACTTTAGCTGATACTGTTTTACCTTCGTGGGTCTCCTCTCCAAAAACACTCCAATACGGAGAGAAATAACTCCTGGTCATGTCGTCCATACGCAAACTTTTTCTCAGCACATATTCGTGAAGTGCAATACACTAAGGTATGCGCTCGAAGGGCGCTGTATAATTTAAACTTTTAGTTGGTGCAGACATCAGCCCTGTTGGTGCAGACATCAGACAGCTCTAAGAGTTTTCTCTGCAGCTCTGAATGGCCAGAAAGTTGCCAAATGAGAGAAGCAACCAGGAATCCTGGATTATCCTTCACGAACCGCAGAAGCCAAGAGATTGCACGTAGTGTTATTCCTCTTAATTTATGAATATTTATCTCTTCCATCAAACAATAATAGATAGGCCCGGGTGACCGGGACGCCGCACAGTGGGCTGAAATCGAAATTCTTTGGACAAAATTACAAAATGGCTTTTTTGGAGATATAATCATGAAATTTGGTACAAATACTCACAATTGATTGGCAATCAAGGAATGACATGTCATTGGCCATGTTTTATTGCCTTAACCGAGATACGGGGGCTCAAACAGAACCAAAATTCCAAAATTACACCCGACTTTAGTTTTCTCCGAAAATCTTCCTATTTAAGCTGGGGGTGACGCTGTGGGAGGAATTTGATCGGATAAAAAACTATTAGGTCTTTTAAAACAACTCTTTTACTTAACTGTGCTTAACTTTGGGAGTTTTTCTCGTAAATTTAGGTTATGTTACGCAACAAAATGGCGGACGCTATTTTCACGCTAAATTTCACATTAAGTAGTAAATATCTAGCGTTTTACGAAAGATCCTGTCAAGTGACTCATATTAAATCAATTTTTGAAGCTTTCTAAAGGTAGATCTGAAATCAAATTGAAAATTCGTTTACGACGCCGAACATTACATTTGATTTTTCGTACGCGCGTCCGGAGCCGGAGACGCGCGCCGGGAGCTGGAAATGCCGTGACCCGAGTAATTTTTTTCAAGCCATAAGGAACACAACGCTTCCAATTCGTCTATTTTAATATGCGTGGATTGATATCGATATACACAGGCTCTATGTGTATAAAATAATGGGGATATTGAAATATTAAGGTTTTAGAGTGTACGTGAAATCACGTTCAAGGTTTCACCTCTCAAAAGTAAACTACTCTTTCACACCCTTGAAGTCTTAAAACTGCGGTATTTTTCGCACTAAACATTATTTTACCTTCTAGAGGAATACTATTAAGGACTTCTTTTCATTTCTTTGCCCCTTCGCCCCAGCAGTCCAAGCCTTTGACTATACCAGGAGGTTCATTCAGAAAGGTGCATGTTGGACACCGCGGAGTTTTTGGTTGTTCAACGAGAAGTTCTACACAAATCATTCATCTTTTCTCCTTTACAATATGCATATCCCTGATTTACACGTCACATAGACTTTATTCACCTAATAAAACTTTAGTTTCTACTTTACTTGAATTAAGCTCACAGGAAGGAAACAAATTATCTAAAATATCTTAATATAGAGGCACAACGATATTAATTCTATTAATTAATTAACTAATTAATATAAGGTATGCTCTTTCCTATTATTTCCTTGCCGCCAATTACTTTTTTCTATGAAGCTCTTTTTAAATATTTTCATTGGAGTGTATTTTATAGTTTTTCATGTAATCATCGTTGAGCCCTAGTACTTTCATCCATTACCTCGCTGTTTTCGTATATATTTACCAAAATCAGACTGAATCATTCTTAACCCTTCTGAAATTTTTCACAGGTTTCTAGAGTCACTATCTGAAATATGTATCGTGAAAAATTAATCGACTTAAGCTACATGATCAAGTAATAGAAGCGAGGGCTATATCTCTGACTGATAGGAAAGAGTTCTTGTACAACTATTTATGCAGAAGGTTGAATATAGAATCAAATGCCGATGCCAAAATAGCGGTCCGGGATTGTACACACAAGGGGTTTTTTGTTCCGTACCTGATACGGTGGGAAGAAAGCTCCCGCCATAATGAGAGGTTTAGGATCAAAAAGCAAAATTGGATGGATTAGTGCATGTATTTTTCTGAAATTGTAATGATGTTTTCACAATGATTCCTTGTAGGAACTTTGAAAAACATAGAACAATGTAAAATAAGTGATCAAAATAAAGTGAATTGTATCTATAATTTCTTTTTGTTAAATGGGGGGGGGGGGGGGGTGCGGAATACTCCCTAGCCCGGGTAAACATTTAATCTTAAGTGGGCCTTGATGCCCTGATTATAGATGTAAATTTGTTTAAATTTACATCTATAATCAGTAAGGTTGTTTAAAACAATTTTTTTGTGGTATTTTGTAAAAGTTTGTTTCATTAAATCATTGACCATGGAATACCACCAAGTGACTGAAGATAGAGTTTTATTTATAGCCCTATAAGCCTGGCGGAATTTCCAATTCCATCTAAAATCCGTCTAAATATCCGAGCGGGAATTATAGGTTGTACAAACGAGGTAGTAGGAGAAATTTATACAAATGCGATAAGGAATGTGGCACGCAATGCATTTGTCCAGTTTTACGATCTATGCTGCTGGGGATAAACGCTCTAATGGTCATTTTCAAGACAAAAAAATGTTTAGATGTATGCATGGCCCCTAATTGAACTGGTCTCCTGAACATAGCATGTATTGCATTTGACTGCAGATGGATGGAGAATACTCTTTTTGAAAAATGATTTGACAGCTATTCTTTTTAGATTCATTGAGCTTATCACTCCAAAAGTAACCTACTTATCACGGATGGACACGAATTTCACATGAGTTATCGATGTATCTAGTTAAAAAATCTGTTCATCTTTAAGTTACCACCACGAGGAATTATCTCTTGCAACGTTTACACGTAGGGCCATGAAGCCTCTAAAAATTATTGCGGTAAAAAACTTGTTTATTCTCAGAGGTGGTAAACTTAGGTCCAAAAACCTTATACCCAAGATTCGAGTTTTTTGGTGGAACGTGGATCCCAAAAATCGACGAAATATTTTGAAGAAAGCATGTCTTATACCATTTACATCAACTGTAATTCCTGATGATGCTCATGATCTTACTACTCTGGCAAAACGGACAATATTTAAGAAAATTCAGTCTCGCAGTATTGGACCCAGGAGAAACTTAAATCAGCTTAAATGATAAAACACCTGGAGCTCAATAAGGTAAATTTTTCCCTAAAATGGGTCAGAGGAAATAATTGAAAAAAACAATTAAGTCGAGGCTTGCACTAAAGTCTTCGCCATATTTTGAATGGTATAAGTAATAGCCGCGGTCGCACTTGCATCAAAACCAGGAACCAGGCACAAGCACGCAACCAAGACAAACATTTCTGGCGTGTGACTGTTTCTCTTAATTTATTATGCCTCCTAAAAATAGCCTGTTGTGGAAGTGAAAAGTGGAATGTGAATGTCACGTTTGCATAGTTATAAGTTTGAATAAAAACTTGAATGATTGTGAAGAGTGTATAGGAAAACAATGACTCTAAGGGATGGTTTACATTACCTAATTACTATCCTTTAAGGATGTATTTTACAACGACTATCAATATAACACAAAGAGACTTGGATTATTGGTCACTAGCAGGATCCAATGAAATGAAATTGTTTTCCACTGAATTTAGGGAAGGATAAATTTAACACTTTTTGAGGCACAAACTAAATCCCTTACGTTACAAAAAGGTCAGAGAAGAATATGCATGGAATGAGATAAATATATCCAACAAAAATGATTTCTCTCTTCAAAAGGCATTCATCTATGAACAAAAGATCTTCGATTATTATTTAATTTCAATTTAGCTGAAAGTAACCGTTCCCCTCGTTGGTTTTAATGAAATATTATTCTCGGCATTCACACAGTTCTTGCGAGAGAACACAAAGAAGAATTTCACAGAATAACCGAAATTGCGCCTCTGAAACCAGAAATTGTCTTTTTTTTCAAGTAAATAAGCTCGTAAAAGATTTCATCACTTAGAATAACTAAATATGAGTATGTATTATTATTAATTTTTGTGCTTTATGTGAATATAACACATCCTTCAATGCATACAATTTATTGAAATAAATTAATTATTTGCAGAAAAAGCAGGTCGGTTATGTTCCTCCAAAAGCTACGCTAGTCCTTTTGAGTTCGTTTCAATGGGCAGGTATAAAATTTCTTTTATTCATGACATGCTCAGGAGAACGGACATTTATTTCTGTCACCTCTGGTATTAAAAGATTTTCAACGTAACGCCCCTAAAATTATGTCACTTACGGGGAGGAGATCCGTATTCTAAGCTTCCAACCCTCACCACTGGCAGAGTCAGCCCAAATACCTTCCTTTCAACATGCGAACTGCTGGCATTGATGTGAGCTGAGTCCACCTGATCTCTGGAAATCCAGTTCAATTTTTAAGCCGTCGTTTCTTCTCCCTTTTTCCTGTCTCTCTCTCTCCGCTTCCATTATTGAATTTAGGGAGTTTTCATAAAAAAGAGAAAAGGCTCCTTCATTTACTTCCCTTTCCTCCATGCCCAATTTCATTTTCAAACTAAATTGTGTTGAGAGTGAATTTGATTCAGCAAAAAAACAAGCAACTCCGCAGCTCTTTCCAGGCAATCGAAATCTATTCACACGAAGGTCATCTCCGAATCTCTATTTAATCTTTTAGGCTGACAACTTATAAGATTCAGTCACTTAGGTTATTCTGAGCTAAAATTGAATATTTGATGAGGAAATAAGCTGGTGGTTCCAAAATCAGAAAGTACTAAGTAATAGTGAGTAAAATTTTTTTAAATGGCTCATCATTAGTATTTCAATCCTAGGATTTGTTTACTGCAGCCCTCCATTCTGCCCCATTCAGTGTAAATTTTCTCAAGACCTAGTATGTTTTCTCTTTCAGGTCCTTCATTATTTTACCTATATATTTTTCCCTTGGTCTTCCTCGCGGGACCTTCCCTTCAATCTTCCCTTCTATTATATTTCTAACTAATTCATTGTGCCTCAAGTAAGCAAATTAATTGGGGTCTTGCCTAAAATTGTTTGCAGATTATTACCTATATTATAGGTATATATTACTTTAAATTACCAGAATTTTATTTCATTAAAATTCTTCATTGCAACGTAAAAGGACAACCGGACTTCAAACAGAAGTCCCAAGTAGTCATAAGAATTAAGCTCGTGGGCACCAGTGCAAGAATGCATGTACTTGCTGGGCATCTAAGAGCGCAGCCATTGGGATATATTAGATTGCTTCATTTTTATTAAGTATATATGTTTCACTAATGCACCACTCACAAAATCATACTTATAAAGTTATTTGAGCTAAGAACAATAGAAAAGTGGAGAGCTTATTACGATTCAACTCACGGAACCGAGCAGTAGCTATTTATTCCTTTATGATAAACAACAAGATATGGCACTTATTCCACAGGTTTTTATTGGTGGTACAACGCGTTTCAGCGGTTAAGCCATCATCAGGTACCTGTTGTTTATCATGATATCATTCCACTACGTCTCGCCGGACACAGTTACGTTCATTTATTCCTTTTATGTAATGTAGGTACTTTCTTAGAAAAACTGATAAACGACGAAGGAAATGCATATTGAATGTAACTTGGTATTACCATTAATACTGAGTCACATTTTCTATTATGAACTGTAACGTTGACAACTTCATTTATGAGACTGATTATTCCCCATTACTCCTACATATATGGATGTTTTGGCCCCTTTGGCGCAAGTCAACGTTCTCAGGATAATAGCAGATATTCCATAGAGAAAAAAATCATTCACCTTGACCGGGACTCGAACCCGTGTCCTCTATTTCCGGCCAGGTTCTCTACCAGTTGAGCTACTAAGACGTCCTCTTTCTCTGTGGAAATTATAGATGTTTTCAAGGAAAAAGTTTTCACGACCAGCCCGTCAGAACTTTGAACTTGTTCTCAGGATACTTATTCTACGATACGTTGATTCTTTTTTAGCGCAAATACTGTAATTGTGATTATAAATATTGGAATTGGAAAAAAATAAAAATGCCGTCTCACGGATGTGAATACAAAGTTCATATTCAGACGCCCATTTTTAAGGAAACAAAGTAACTACAAAAGTGTATCAGGTCAAATAAAAAAATGCTGGATATTTCTTCATCTTACAGAAAAATTACATAAAACACGGTGCAGAAAGGACTCACACTTATCACAGAATATGTAAGCCTAGGCTTATCAAAACCTCAGTTTTCCTCTCCAATGAAGACTTACTCTGTGTTATCTTTACCGATCTGAGAAGTGTGTGAGGAAATATTTGATACTTTGAATAACTCGATATTTTCAATGGCCAGCAGTGGTTGGTCGTAGCTCTGGACTCAGTCCGAACACTTTCTTCTCCCAGATTTCTCTGTGGCGCATCAATCACGGCCTCCGCAACCTCGCCCCTCTTCCCCTCCTCCTTTTAGCTTCTCAGGAGACCCTGGAAACCCTTTAGCACATCTCCCTGACCCTCATCTTCCACTCCAGTTCCTCTCACTTACTTCCCACTCCCCTATCCTCTTCTTCTCCTTTCTCTTTTCCTCTCACTCCTCATTTCTCCTATTCCCTCAATTCCATTCCTCTTATCACACCCTACGCAGCGGCAGCTAACCTAAAGGTCACTCATTTACTCCATTACCGAGTCCACAGTTAAGAAATAACTCCAATCATGCTTTTATATATAGATACACATAAGATAAAAGGACTTTATATAAGACCACAATAGAAAAATTTGTTTATTAAAGGATTATATTTATGGTAATTTTGGCAATTTAAATAAAAACGTGTATCTATACTGATCACCCGGAAATCAGGAAAATGATATTACCAGCATTCGAGGTGATATAGTAATAAATAAAACATTCTTGGTCTTTCAGTGAAAACTGAAATATTAAACCAATATGGTCGAACATTACAAATCTTCTCCCTGGTACTACATGTGAAGAGGCCCAAAATATTATTTGTTCCATTCAAAAGCTAAGAAACTGGATATCTCGACCGACTTGACTCAACTACTCGCGATAAAATCTAACCTGGCGAAACCAAGCTTAAAAAATTATCAGTAAATTAAATTACTGCTATAGCAAAATAAAATTAAACTAGGGTGATAAATAAAACCAGTAGGTAGATAATATTCAGTGAATTTTTTACCACGAAACCACGTTATATTCCATCACCATATTATGCTATAGCACCCAATCCTCCACCAAGAGTCAAGTAATGAGGTGCACTATCTCAAACTACTTCAGCATACAGTCAGTCATTGGTTCCGCATGCCTTAGAACAAAGCACTAGATTGGGGATTGAATATTGGAAACATCGCTGGTGAGACTGCCGCTGCACAACTACCATTAAATAGAACTCATGAGAGACCGAATGAGAGAAAGCTTTTGAGGCAACGCCATGGCCAAACCCCGAATGAATTTTTCACACAATGCTCCTGCTCCCATCTTATTGTGAATACTGTACATGCTGCTTGAAATATAAGTCAAAGAATTTTGATGGAGAGAACCAGTGTATCTACCGAGAATGCAGCATTCGCAGAAGACGGAAACAGAATGGAAAAACTGTCCCTTTATCCTCCACCCCGGAAATAGCGCAGACAAAAAGAAACCCAACAATACGAAGAGCTGAATAGTTTTAGAATTCAAGAAGATGGGAGCTAGTGAAAAAATAAAACATAAGATTTTTCCTTTTTAAGTGCTGTCTGCTTTATAAGAAAAAGAAAACTTAAAAAGTTTCCTGCAAGTGACTCCGAGGTTCCCACTTGGCTGCGTTCATCTTGCTTTAACTTGTCACCTTATTTCACCGCGGCGTACGGGGTGCGAAGTGAGCAGTGGTGAGAGGCGGAGGAATAAGAGAGGAAGAAAAGGGCGCGATACTCGCGCGCGCTGCCGTGGAAAGAGTGGGTGGAATGAATAGGGAATGGCGAGAGCGAGAGAGAGAGATAAAGGGAAAAGGGGGAGAGTTGAGTGAAAGAACGATCGCCGAGAGGTAAAAATTCAAAAAGAGGAACAATAAATCGCCACGAGACCTCGGTTACACTTTTCCACCCTTTTAGGACCGCGTCCATTTCTTATGAAAGGGAAGAAATACTACGGTTTTTACAGCGCCACTATCAACCCTTCGCCATCCCCTGGTCCCCACAAGATCATCGAGTCTATGAGAAAGACGCTACTTGTCACATATTAGGATTCATTAAGAATATGCCATTAGTATGTGGGATCCACACGAGGAGGATATGATAAAGGAATTAGAACGTGTGTAAAGAAGATAAGCAAGATTTACTAAAGGTCGTTACGATCATTGTATTAGTGTTACGAGATTAATAGAAGATCAGAAATGGGCTAATTTTGACTAAATCTCTCAAAATAAATTTGAAAAAGATATGTTTGAAGATATCGTTAGAAATATATTAAAAGTTCCTGCCTATTATGCTAGATTTGATGAGTTTCAAAGATGAGAGAGATTGATTATCGTACCAATAGATTTAAAATACCATTTAACCGCGCACCATAAGAGAACACAATAAGCAGCATATTAAAGGGATAGGAAAATAAAATATTAGTAGTCTGTAGTGTTTGAAGCATGTTTTGGTATTACTTAACTTATGCACATTTGCGAATAGCAGATAAATATGCCTAGAGATATGCCTTTTTAAAGAGTTATTACAGAGAGACGTTAAAGAGTAAAAACGTCTAGTAGCACCTAATCCTTATATCTAACATCCCTCCTTGAAGTAGTGGCAATGCAGCTCTTAGTTGCACGTAAACAGTTCATGTTTTGTGAACTTTACCCCCTGCCACGCACCCAAGTGTTGGCTCTGAGGGTATTACGTAGATGTGGATCATTGCTCACTTCGTCCGCAACAAGCGGAGTCACTGGGGAGGATAATTGAGGGCCGGACACAAGGGTGGAAGGTGGAAAGCGCTCTTTGTCCCCGAGGGTTGGTTGAACGTGGAGGAGACCGAGCGGGAGGGTGCGTCTCCTGTGTGCAGTTCGCTCAGGAGGGCGACGCACAGACGGTGAGAGGATGACGACCCTGGGATGGGCGCGAGACCGCGAGAGGCGCCACGTGCGTCGCCGCCCCACTCGGCGCCCTTTGCACTGTCTTCCTCCGCTGAACCGGCGCCCAAGTTTATACGCAAATGTCACAGAAGTGAATTTCGCGCTGATGCGCTCGAACGGCCAAGGAAGCTAAAGGTCTACTCAGCCTTCACTGTTCATTATCAATGGTAAGCACAACATTCGTACCAGAGAAGATTTCAACCCTGTGAGGTTTGAGCTTGGGCGTGTTAAAATTCACGCGTGACAATGCTTTACCCTATGTTGAAATGAAATTCATAAATCAAAGGGAGCAGTAAGTTATAATGTGATTGAACGTGAGGTGAAAGATTTGCCACTGCAATGATACATTGCATAATTATATATGAAAAACTATTGTGGTTAAAAACTCTTTCCCATCATATTCTTCTATGCAACAATACACCCCTTTGCCCCCCAAATTTCCACCTCTGGTCAAATTCAATATTTTTTTCTCCTCTCTCCCATCATTCTGGCTCAATATGCCGGTGCTTTAATACGTAAGTACTCTAATTCTCAAAGTATTTGTTTATGAACACATTTCTGCAATTGACCCAAGTCAATCTTCCATCCTGAACGTGAATAGTGAATGGCAATGTTCTGTTATGTGTCTTCACAAACATAAAATAACCTTTTCCATTTGCGTGCAACATAATCGTAATTTAAACAAAAACATGTTACATACTTTGAAATTATCTTCTTACATCATGGCTCTGGGTAAATAATATTGTTAACCATTAACTTCTGCAAGGTTTATTATAATCATTTTTTGCTCTGGAAATGACTGACGGGTTATGCTTTGGTTCATTTTATTTACTCTATGAAGAAAATACCATCAGAGATGCATTGAATGGAATTCAGTGTCATATTGCAGACACCAGCAAACATTTCGCTACCATGCAATTAACATATCGTGCGGGCTATTTGTCAATTCATGACTTCATTATCCAGAAGCAATTAGAAGATATTTTGACTTTACTTTCCTTCACATAAAAAAAGAGTCCCGACACAAATTTAACTTCTGTTGCTAGAGACCCTTCTCTGGCTTTCGATTAGATTATAATAACTCCTTTATCTCCTCCGTTAGATGTTACAATTAGGTTTCGATCCTCTCGACACTCCTGGTCGTTAGTAAATATGTTTGCCGAAGGACATGACCAGTGGTAATTTTTTCTCTCTCCTTCCCCAGCCCCTTGGCCAAAATTCTCGGGATGTCCCATGCCTATAGAAGCGGGCATGTCTGTTTCCTGATGATACCATAATAAGACAAAGAAGCTGGTTGCTTTAAAAGTAAAGAAGTGGAATAAACAAAGGAATTACAATCAATCGTGTATGAGAGTTCATAATCAATAGTGAAGAGTTTCCTTACAACGTCTGAGAAATCCTGATGCCATTAATTCCCTCAGCCCTTGGATCTCATTGCGGATCATTTTTGAGCCTAACGCACTACGGTGCTGTTAGCTAATAAATAAAATAAGTAGTAAGACATTGGCTAGAAAAGGTGGGATGGAGTTTCCATTTTTCTGTAGTCTTATCAGCTGCCCTATTTTTCACAATTGACCCGGACTTCATCTCGTTAAAATTCATATTTTTTTCATCTTAGCACCAAATACTATCGAATAGTCAATGAAACTACACGGCTGTGATTCCTGAAAAAAGAATCAATGTAGGATAATTATTTACCCATGCAATGTGTTAAAATGTTTCTCCTCTGGATGCAAGAGAAATGTCATGTCTTTGATTCAATGCAACAAAACGTCTACCGTCTAAGATGGGCCGAACGTGCTTTGACTTCCACTGCGCAAGACAGACAAGACAAGTCAGGCAATGACTTGCCTTAGCCTTCCCAGTCACCTACCATACCCAGCAAGACAAGAAGCTAACGCCCTTCCGTGACATTCATACCTTCAAAAAAACCCTTCTCAAGGAGGTCGGCCCAAGACGAAATGAAAGCCATGACATTTCTCCGTAAATGTGGCGAAGACAGAAAAGTGCGGCTTCCGTTTCTATCCCTCAAGAGAATGGAACTACTCTGCCTGACTTCTTTTTACATGTCATTCTCAAAACACGTACACTTCAAGTTACGTGGAGACGTACCCAGATTTTAGGAAACAAATGGCGTGAAAATAGCTCATTCATCTTCAAGCATTCTTTGATTTTACGCTCCTCAAAAATCGAAGTAAATAATATATTTCTTCCCTGAATGTACGAAAGAGTTTTGAGAAGCAAACCAATGTACAGAAAGAGGCGATAACATTAATGCACAAAAGCATGGAGCACTACGTGATTCAGTCACAGACTGTTCGTGTATAAGTCACACGTGTAATAGATATTCATGGTTCAAAATTCGAAATGTATGTACTTAAAATATATTTAAGGATCCTCATAATATCATCAAAAATAGTACCAAATAAATTATTGAATTCACATTGAATCATCAGCAATGCAATTGCTGAACATTGTAATTTAAAACACATTACAATTGCAATGTGCTTAAACAAACAAATAGTTTTGGTTACATAGATACTTGTACTTGCTTGGAAAAATACAATATTTTTTAAAGAATATAATTACAGGAGTACATCGTGAGCAACGTGACAATAGTCATATGCCTCACATGACAATACATAACAATGACATGTGAACATTATAATAGCATGTGTATTGTATATTAAATATAAAATGCATTCAAATGTGAAATTAGCAGTATTTTTAATTCACTTCAAATAAGTAATATTAATACTTCAGAGGCAGAAATTCCAGCAGGTACTGGTACGCACAAATAAGAAAGAAAAATACAATTGAAGGGTGGAATCGTGAATTTTCTTTCGAAAATGGAATGCAAATTTCAAAAAGGAAAAACTGAGTTTTACCATAAAATAAAGTTACTAGATAGGTTTTAATTAAGGTATTGAGTTGTGTTGCCGAGATTATTTCGGCTTATAAGTAAAAAAATAAATAAATATGCAAATGTGGGTAACGGAAACATCTCGGAATGGTGGCCTATATGTCGCGACATTCTGTACCAACATTAGGTATTGATTTAAGCTTTGCCCAAAGAACATCGTCAAGCATTTATACTCAGGTATCATGTCTCTTGGCAACGAATTTGTCTGGGAGAATATGGAGAATCTCCAAGTTGTAAGCATTCCGGGTGCGTGATTCGACGCACTGCTGTGCAAGCGTTATGACGGCCATCGCTTATCGTACGACCCTTTCGGGTAATGGTATACGAAGCAAACACTTCCCTTCATGTAACAACGCAGAGACAGCTATTTGAAATGACGAGGGGACGCGTATAAAGGAGCAAACGGCCGCTGAAGCTGCCCAAGGGGGCTTTTCAAGTACCAAAAGTATCTATGAACATGCTTATGTTTCGCATTATAAATTTTGGATGATATTTACCCCATTTGTTTTATCATAGTTAATGTGAGTTGCACTATAGAATTACTTGAAGTTTTGTTAACAATACACTAGTATAATGAGAGGATTTCACAAATGTTCGAATGAAAGAAGACTTGAAAGTACCTGTTTCAGAAATATCTTTTACACAAAAAATGCAATGGTAGTATTGACCTCTTTTGCTATGGAGTCATTTACCCGAATTCAAATTTCTTCATGCATATAGCCCAACTAAACTACTGATGAATTGCACACCAGTTGAATATCTATTTATGTAACACTTTACATAATAAAAATCATCATTAACAATTATAAATAATTATGCTTAGTTTTATTTAGCTCTAACTCAATGATTCTTTCGGCCAACTTCATGCTTATATTATTCTTTTTTTTTGCAATGGATAATCCCTTAGTTAAAAATGCATATCTTTGCAAGTAACCAGACAGGTTTCTAAGAGAAATTTGTCAAACGATTGTAAGCATTCATGTCCACTATTTAGGCAAAATATTTCATTAGTTCCATTAGTTATGCGAATTTTTTGCAGCTTAGGAACATTTTCAATTTTTGTTAACTGTATAGTTAAATTATTATTGAGATAGACCTTGAAACTTGAAAGAATAAATATTTTTTCAGGGTAAAGCAATTAGGGCTCAAAATCTAAACTTTTTTATGGCAGATATTCGGTGAAAACGTGAATTCATTCGGCCTTATTTATATTGTGTTGTTCTCATCACAAAGCCTGAGTCAAAATTCCGATAGCTGAAGAGATTTTCCAATAGAACCTCTGGATCACACGTATAGCTGTGGAAGAATTGGGACTTTTAGTCAGAAGTAATTACTGTCGAATGCTCATAGCCTCTATACCCGGAAACCCTGTCCAGGATGACGCATAATTACCGCAATAACCTCCTACTTCACTCTTGTTTACTGCCGCCATGAACATAGAACATGCTCAATACAATAGTAAAAGAACTGCATGTAGCAATGTGGAATATGGATTGGCCTCGGGAATTTAGTGTATTACTTCAACGACTCTGCCAGAAAAGAAGGTGACTGAAAACACGTACAATGAGATTCCCATGGACCTCATTACTGGTATAATATTACATGAAGTATCATCCTCATTAGTCAGTAATCTTGGGATTGGTTTGACGCAGCTCTCCATTGGCTTATTTTACCATATAATTGTTTCATCATCATTATCATCAGTTATAAAAAACGAAGTATATCTGCAAATGACCAAGCCGTCGAAGCACCCTAAAAACCTTACGAAATATATCAATATAATATGAACAAAATGTCTACATCTATGACTTTTTACACTAATTATCCAGTTACATTGCTAGTTTGCTTAGTTTTCAGCGGTAAATAGTAATCAGGGATACTAGAAGATAGGAAGGATTAAGTATGTTTCATATGCATGTAAATGTTGGAAGAGTAAAATATATCAGTGGAGTCTCTGCCTAGCTCGCTACTTTCAATCTCCAGTTTTAATGTTAACATCATTGGTGGTACGGATTTTTTGCTTGAGCATACGTCGAGGAAATGAAAATACGCCCTATACACCACGGTGCCTAATTTTGCATTAAATATGGCTAGTTATATATTTACCATAATTTTTAACTAGTGGGATAACAAAAAATTTACAAAATAGTGACGCGGTCAAATATTTATTTCCTAAAAATTTCCTAATCTTTCTATAACGGTCACATCAATCTGTACAAAAGTACTCAATTTTCATCTGAATAACTATGCAGAAAAAGGTAGTGATTAAATTGATATCATAATAGTCGATTTTATTAAATATTTGCAAAAAAGTTACCTTGATATTTCGAAGAATTTCCGGGAAAGTATTAATGCTGGATCTCAGAACTAGGGAATTGATGATGTTTGAACAATCTTAATTACAAAAATGTCTGACGCGCAGGAATATAAATCATGAAACAAACAATATTACAAGTATGGTTCGTATCTTGCTGGGTATTTTGGTCATGTCTTGATAGATAGCTATTTATAATTGTGGATTTGAAAAGGAGAATTAGGTATTAAGGCACTCTAAATAACAATGTTGTCTTGTACCGTCTTACAGAAATTTCATGACAAGTTCGAAGTCAAAATCAAAATCGCACCCGTTGGTTGAAGAGCCTGCGGCTCTGTAGGGACTTGACTACCAGGACCTGGTTTTAGATTCGTGGTACCGCCATTATTTCGAAATAGGCGAACATATCGAAGGCGCTGATGAGCAATCGATCAAGGGCAAGAGGCTGAATCACTCGCTGTTCACCCCTTCCCCACGCTAAGGAGCGCAATCATTCACTCTTGTCTTCTTGTGTCAACCCTCCCCAGGTTACATCCGTCATCCGAGCTTAGACACTTAGACACCAAGTTCCATTCCCTTCTCCAGAGAAACTGTCTCCAGAGCTGACCGCATAATGCAACTACCCAAATTTGGACGCCAACTCGGGGGTCTAATCCTCATGCACCTCACCATTTATCTACACCCTAGAACTCTGAAAGCTTCAAGTCAAATTTTTTTATCTTCCCTCCCAAAGCCTAGGGGCTTCATGCAGTTAGGACTCTCAATTCTCAATCCTCGAGCAAAGAAAAATTGTGACCTCAGATTTGTTACAAGTACAGGTGCCTTTGGAAATTAAACAAGTAATTTAGAGCGGGCGAAGAGAAACGCTAACACATCCAGCCTTAAAGAATAAGAGCCCAGGTCAAATCCGTGAACTGCGGAGTTTCTTCCGTCTCAATGAAATTTGGATTCATTGGATGGTAAAGTGCAACGCAAAAGTTAAGGAGAGGTGTTATTTTGCGTTAGCTAGGCCAAAAGTCGATTATGCCTCTTGTGTTTTGGACCAATGGGAAAGTGGATTAATAAAGACATTAGCTAAAATTCAGATGATTTCAGCTACATTTGTGAATAACTGTTATCAAAAGGATTACGTGTAACTTAGCGGCTGCTTCGCAACGAAGACATCAAGCCAGACTACGGCATTTACAATAGTACATGACCGACAAGTCCACTTCAGACATAGAGAATTGTGATTGGCGCACACTACATATGTAGACAGGATCAAAAGGATAATATAAGAGAAAGACACTGCACCGCCGAAAAATTGAAGCATTCTTTTTTTCCGCAAAAATCCTTGACCATTGCAACATCAAGACTTCTCTTGCCATAATGCCTCCTTAAAATGAATTTACCTTAGATTGAATGTGATATTCGACTCATTAGATGATAATGAGTGGTGTGAAAATGAAACAAAATAAACAATTTTATTAAAGATGGTGGAATTTTTAGGTAATAACTATGCATATTTTCGCAAAAATGCATTAAACCACGACCGGTTTCACCCACTTAGGGCATCATCAGGTGTGGTTTAAAAAATGTTTGTGGAAATATACAAATTTATTGCTTGTTAATTAATCTCTCTTTAGGCAGGTACAGGGAGGTATTTACCATATGGTCTCTCTGCGGCGGCCTCGCGAATAGTGGGGTCCTCTCGAGAGAGAAAATTTAAATATAGCTGTGAGTAACCAAGCACCTACTAGCATAGTATTAATAGTGAAAGATATTTGCAATCATTATGAATTGTCTTAATATTCAAGCTGCAAGGTTGCAAGACTATAATTTTGGAGGCATCATTCTAGATTCCGTCAGGGGCCTCAGAGGTCATAAATACGACCCTGGTTAGGAAGTTTATGGTGAACGTTTGGTAGCTCACCCCCTGCCACACGCCCTGGAATTGACTTGCAAGGTAGAAAACTTATAGCACACATAGCACATATATATGTAGGTTAGTGTATGAAAATGACAGTTCGCTGGTAGAGTAAATATCATGGAGATAGACGGAGCGACGAGAGGAACACGCAAAAACAATGTAACGCACTTTCCCCGACTCATTTTCGGGTTTTTTCAACCTGTTTTATTCAATATACGGGTCTCTTCGTCCATCTCCAATTTATATCAGTATTCCTCTTATCGCTGAGAAAGGTGCCTGTTTCTCACCGAAATATTCAAACCAGATACGTAAGAGTGTTTTTTTTTGTGTTTAGTATGCATTTATTATTAACACCTGGGAGCATATAGAGATAGAGAGGCGAATAAGAGTAAGCTTCACTTCACGCTGCTCTTATTAAACCATTAATAGCCTTTTTATCATGGCTACTGAAGAGAAGTGTGAATTGAGTACCATTGGCCTGAATGCAATGTTTTTCTTAAGGAATTACTCGAGTTCTATGACCGGAAGCATTCGAGGTAAGGGGAAAGAAAATTGCCGGAGTGGAGCCGGGATTATTATCTTGCTGGAGTTCCACCCATTGTCGCCGAGTGAACCGCCGCGAGAAGCAATTCCGCAGAGCATCGCGTGCGTACACTCATTTTTTTCCTGGATACGCGTCACCCCACGCAGTTCCGCGCGAAACATATTTGCGCGAAAACGTGCTTGTTTCGCTGTTTGGATTTCGGACCACTTCACCCCGCCGTACGCGGCGACAAACGGTGGAGATAGCCGCGTTGTCCGAAGTGGTCGCGGGTGCGATGCATGGGGAGACAGCAGAGGGTCGGGGGAAGTAGCGAGGAAAGAGGGTGGTTGTGCGGCACGGACGGAGATATGGACAAAAAAGCGGACAGCAGTACCATCACACCATGTTGTCATCCAGTAGGCTGTGCCTGCTGGATGACAACGCGTCAACAACTGAGTCATTGGTACCCGATTAGATATTCCATATCGAACAGCAGTGCTAAGCGCTTACGCATAGTAATATACTGCTACAAGTTTCGACTCATGGTGCGTGTGAACACGTTCTACTACGCGAATACGGATCGATTCAACTCTTGGTCACGTGTATTTAACTCCGGTGCAGATGACCAACGGAGTATTTTGTCTTTCGCTCAACTATGGTGAACTATAGTGTGATGGCGGTTGACATTAAAAATATGAAATTGATGAACCAACTTAACCAATTGTACGTCTCGGCAGAATATTGGCAACTACCCATTACTTATAATCAGTCTAAAACTTCAGTGGCATTAGAATCAACGATTTTACCGCCGTGTCTTAAACGGTTGCGAACGGTTGCGTGCTACGTGCAAATGAAACAAATTTGGAACGGAAATGCATTTAAAATGCCTACGATAACAATGGTCCTAATCATATTTCATTATGAGATACTGAACTGATCTATCTATATTGTAACTAAATATCGTATATTTTATTTATATCACGCATAATATTGATATTGAATAACAAGTCATAATATCGCACCTTCCACCTTCGTAAATAATGCTGTCCTGTTCTAGACCCATTATAATCTTATTTTACAATATATAATTAAAATAAAGAAATATGCACTTTGTAAGAACCCACGTGTATTCAGATACACATGAAATCTTACGAAGTGCATTGTGTTTATTTTAATCATGTCTCAGTTCCACTAAATGAAACCGTCTACGATTAACATAATGAAACATATAGTCTACAAAAATATATGTATAAGGCAATATGCAAAAAGCGTCGACATTATCGCTACCCAGCGCATCGACTTTGACTTCGGACCAGTTGATACAGATTTAATAATGGGAACTTCATATGCTTTGATATGCATGTGAAACCCACTTTCGTAATTGTTCTCATGTTTAACTCATGTGTAATCTCGCACTTTTATCTCATCGCATAACCTACACTGCAAAGTAATACATTAATTTATTACGTTTGTTGATCAGTCAGTGATTTAAAAATAGAACTATAAAATATCGTTCAGTGTAATATTCAGTCAGAATGAGGGTATGAAGTAAAATGAGCTAAAGAGGAGAATACTGAAGGAAAAAAAAATCGGAAGCGGTGAAAGGAGAATACATAGAGGTGATCTCCAAATATGTAATTCCGCTGCGAAAAACTTAATTGCTGTAGGTAAGTCTTATGCATTGAAAGCACTGTGTGCTTTCCCTAGCGACTAGCGACGAGTGCACCCTATTCATTTTCCACTCTCTCCTAGTTGGGAGGAGAAAGGGATTTTGAAGATGGAAGGGAAATTCCTCTAGGAGATATCTGACAGTGACTGAAGACAGCGGGAGGAGGAAGAATGAAAGAATGTTTAAAGATCGCCGAGTGGAAACGGACGTCCGGGAGACAGAGAGAGGCGCGGACTGGACGTAGGGACGAACGCCTCTCTCTCACCCCCGAGTGAACTCAAAAGGAATTCCTCCGTCCCCCTGCAACAGCCACCATCAAGAATGCTCTCATTCCCTCCTCTGGCCCTCCTTTTTCTCCCTCGCATGCCTACGCTTATTCCAAGCGGAAACATCCACAACACACTCGGAGACAAATGGATTTTTTTTATCGAGGCGAGATATCTTAAGGGAGGATCTTCCCTGAGAAGACCGAAAACTGTTTTGCTTTCTTCCAGCACTGAAGGAAAGATATTATGACAGTAACGAGAAAGTGAGATTTCTTTGGACGGATTACAATATAAAATTTGCCTCTTAGGAGCTGCGAAGGTTTTTTTTCTATGTTTAAGTATGAGTATTTGAACTCTTAACGTTTCCCCATTCTAGAATGACATTAACGTTTCACAGTATTCCTTTCTGAGGCACCTTTCACCAAAGTGAAAATCCACGAAACATTTACCTTCTAACCCTTCCTGGATGTGTTTTGTTAACCACTGAACTACAACAACGTGACAAATACATTACATTACCCCAGAACGTCATTTACGTTTGTCTAGGAGATAGCTGTGGCATGCATTGTTGACCATTGTAGAATCCGCTACATAATATTTTATATTTTCGAAAATAATACTTCTTCTGATTATACCTCAAATATGATTGCAAATCTCATATGTTTATCTGCTTGTTTTAGTTCATGAATCAAATTCACTTTTTTCAGTTCTTCTTTCAAATAAAAAGGAAAAAAAAAACACTTGTTGTAAATGTTATTCATTCAGTGAATTTTTTGTGGTCCTAAATAGTTTTTATTCAGCACAAGAGCTATAATTATAAAGTTTTATAGATAATTAATATATAAAACTTTATATATGATTATAAGTTATAAAGCTATAGAATTTATAATATTTTATTTGCGCACAGTTGCCTCTACCACCAACTATTACATGAAGTGTGAGCATGAATGGGTGAGGCACTTCCTCTCGTTTACTTTTCCTAGGTTAATGAGTAATTTTTGTATTAAACTTATAATAATACAGTCTACCTAAAATGATAAATGTTTCACGGAGTAAAACCTTTTTTCACTTACCAAAAATGGTGAAAAAACGCTTTGTTGAAATGATTGGTGTAGAATACGCCGTGAAATTTGAGATTATGACTGATTTTAAGTTTTCAAAATATTTATTAAAGAAATTCAATTTTACACTACCAGAAAGTTTTAATTAAATAAAAGAAAACATTTTACATGTAATTAGCTCTTCAAATGTCGTTGCAATGCAAGAGATTATGTTTTTAACAATTAATCAAAGCGGTCGGCTAAGTCACTCCAACTAATTGGGGTTTGCGATGGTAGTCTCCGAGAACACAACTCGTAATGAATCAGATTATGTCTATCCTATACTTACTCGGTATGAAAACTGAATGCATTAATTCTATAAATTATTTATAAAAAGAAATATTGTTATATACCTTATAATGAAGAGAGTTGAGAGAACATGCAAGAAATTACCATGCACCATCGACAAAGTTGAAGTAATTCGAAAAAGCATAGAAAATAAACACAAACAATTTCGATGACTCAAAAATTGTCGACCAGCTATGTGTCATTGAGGCACCAGGGAAATATTGACTCAGAAATCCAGCTTCAAAATGCAACGGGCACTCCTAAAGTGCAGTGCTTGGTATTGCGCTACCTATTTTTCTCCTTCAATCCCTCCTCCTCAATCCTATTCTCCCCGACGGTGGCGGGGTCAACACAATGGCCTCCACGAGAAAAAATTACTGTTCTCACTCTGGAGACGCGTGGAGTGGAAAAATGAAAACAAGATGGGGATGATGGGACGGGGAATTAAGGGAGGGTAGTTGCAATCAGGGGTCGAGTCGAGTACCGTTTTGGGACAAGGGGATCCGAAAGGAAGGCGATAGGGACGGACGGGGTACTGGAAAGAGGGGTTTGGGGGTCGCAAGGGGCTCATAAGCCAAACGGACGAGGGTCCCACCCGATCACTTCCCCCCAGCCCCTCCCTAAACACCCTCTTCACTGCCGTCCCCTAGGTAGGGTTAGGGAGGCCGTTGGTTGAATTTGCCGCTCTGCTCAAGGACTAACGAGGGTTGCACCCGATCTGTCCCCACCCTCCTGTGCTACACCGGGGTGGTGGCGGGGTAAATTGAAGGGGGTTGGAAACGTATAAGGGTGAGAAATGAGAAGTGAGAAAGAGGTGGGGTGATACTACAAGCTTCATGAGGGAAAGCGATGCTGGAAATTTTTTTAATTGTATTTTTTCCATGCTCGGAAGTCCGGAACGAGATTGGCGAGGAAACACTGTTGACTGACGTGTTCCTCAGCGGGTGAGATGGATTGTTTGACAATGTTTGCTGTGGCCGAGACGAATGGTGGAGCACATGGGATTTCGGAACAAGTTCCCCTCAATAAAGACGGATGGATTAGTAGAGGAAAAAAGAGATGGACTCTTTTTCCCGACTAGTACTGAATGCATTTCAGCAGGGGTTGGCAAAGCTTGAACGAGAAAGAGTTCGAATATATAACTCCGTGTGGAAATCAAAACACAATAATACGGACTAATTGCTCCGTAAATCAGGCTGCGTTCAGATCAAGTGCTGTTAGGTATATAGCTAGGGGAATCCCCATCTACGCAATATCCTGCACAATATCTTTTGGAAAAGTATTAATTTGTGCTATGACTGAGGTACGCCTAGTATCAGCGATTTAATAACACTTAGACATTAGTAATGTTACTCAATCACCCCGATTGCTTAGAAATTTAGATGTTACTAATATATAGATGGATACTTATAGAAATACTTGCTATTTTCAGTAATTTTAAATAAAAAATACATTTTTCAGCTTGTGACAATGATATAAGGCTTAATAATTCAATTTTTCAGTACTTACTAGTACCGAGCAATGGAGGCCATAATATATCTAATGAAGTCTGTAATCACTGTATGCACCCGAACTTCACTCAAGTAGTAATTAAAAATCGTTGGCACCCAGCAGGAAATGTAGCGAACGACAATATATCGTCGCTAGTCTCTGAAAGGGGTAAAAAGCCGGCAGTCCGCCAACGACCGCATCCCCCAGCCCCTGCCAACCGCTCCCTCTTACCACCTCCTCCTCTACCCTCTGTGTTTGCTTCCATCACATAGTAAGGCACTCAACACAGCAGTAGGAAATAGAAGCAGGATTGCTGTTGCAATTTTAAAGGATTCCCTTATTGAATCCCAACGGTGATCGCAGATTGGACATATGATAGGCTGCAAATATCAAATAGTGAGGTAATAAACAAAATAGTGAATAACAGTAAAGACTCCGGATCTTGGGTTTGCACTTGGAATCAGAATGATGACAAAACCCTAAACAAGTATTCAGCAATACCTTGCGCGATAGCTTAATTTGAAAATGGATAGAACTAGCTATACGTTTACATTAAGTGGCTTTTAAGACAAGAAGCAAACACTTTCATATCATTGCGAACCCTGTTACTCGAGAAGACAAGACAATGATATTAATTCATTATTCATTTGCTGTTAAATTAGTAGATTTTTTCTGAAATGATTGATTTTTTACATTATGAATAATATCTGTAAACTGATTTGCGGATGCAAGAGGATTTAAATTTTTTACCTCTCTAACAAAGTACTAAAGGTATAAAATAAGGTAAGATGAATTAAAAATGCATAATTTCACATCAATCAATGCATCAATCAAAAATTATCCGCAGGAAAACGGGAACTGTAAAAATATTTCCAGCCATTCTCGTTAAACTATCAAAATAATTAAAGAGCTCATGGAAGTATTGCAACTGAAGAGCGATACAAAATATGGCGTTTTATTACCACATGTTCAAAATATCTCAGGGTACAATATAAATGAAGATTGTGTATTGTTATATACCAAATTAGAGTACTTGCTTAGTTCAATTGCAGAAGTCTCAACTTTGTGGACATTCATTTTCAATTAATAAAAGGTACAATGTTTTTCCACTAAAATATGAATAATAAGCATAAGTTCTTTAAGTATAATAAGTTTTCCTGCGAATAATTGTTGATTGATAATTAGTGGTGAAGTTATGAATTTTTATATACTTGCCTAGTGTTTAAAATAATAGTAGTTCTGGAATATATACACATATCTTCCTCCATGTACGATACAAAACAAGAAGATATAAATGAAAAAGAAAGATATAAATTTAGGCTTTCTGCTCTTAGCCGAAACATATTCCGCGCATCAAGGTTACATAACTTTCCCAAACTGAGCGAGCAGTCAATGCGGGACACAAATTCTTTCCCTCTCAGAAGACAAACAACTTGCTCGCGCATAAACATATCCATGACCGCAGAAGCCCCACAGTCATGACGTCGTTGGCCTTCCTTCGCGCTCAAACCCCATCTACTGGCAGCGCCCTCCGATCTCCAATATGGAGGATCCCTTAAACCTCCCCCCGACCCTCCGGGCCTGCAAAATTAATCCCGCCACCACTCCCGCGACCACACACCCCTCTGCACTCCCCAGAACCTCTTTTTCTTCTTCTTTTCCGCAGAGGGAACGACCGGAGCGAAAAAAATGGCGAGAGACACGCCGACTCATTGCGACGACGGACCCAGCCATCCCGAGCACTTGGCGAGGCTTTAAAAAAAATCACTCCCAAAAGATGGAAAAGGAAAGGCGTTGTCGATATGGAGCCTAACGCAGGGAGGGTTGGAAAGTGATAAAAGGAATCTTCAGGATGGATCTTCGAGCCCCCACTCAAATGTACTCTAATACTGTACCTACCCCGACTAAAACTCAAGCTGCTCATGAGCTGTGTGAATAGCTGACTTAAATACACTCTCTCAAATAGAGTCAGTGTTGGACACTTACAAATACTAGATCACCAAGTTTAATCCCTCGGGAAACCCATCTATCAACGATTGGTTATTAAATGTAACAAACCGAATAGAAGTTAATCCATCCATAATTTAGGAGCTAATTTTCAGACTTTTGGAGAGGAAATAAAAAAATGTTTCACGAATCCAAACAAAACATTTTCAAACGAAGAGTGAACCACAAGCCAATTTAGAGGACTTTTTTCAGAAAACCAAGATTTGAAAAATTGGGAATACTTCATCACAAATTACTCTCCAATGACCTGGATATTCTATCGTATTCGTGCACTTCAAACTTTAATGAGGAAAAATCCATGGATTATAAACTAAAACATGAATGTAAATAGGAATGAATGGAAATATCATAGTAAATATCAGAGAGTGGGTAAATATCAAGTAGCTGGCAAAGCCTGTAAAGTTCCACTACGGAGAGCTACCGATTAGAACATTTTCACGAGCAGTATTCTCGTCGTGAGATTCCAGTGGTAAAAGAGTAGCTAATGGCAGCTGATATCGGAATGTATATGCTTCTCATTTATTCTCAATGGTTTCCAAATCACTCCATTAGCATGGAGGCAGCAGTAGGTGAATAAGTTGGAACGGCTTTCACGCAAGGGCTATAACATAAAAGTAGGATTGGAACGGTGAAAGTGATGCGCAACTGTTCTGCGTTCCCTTCCTGAGAGTGGCAGCTTTTATCGATGGTATAGCAGTTCTTCCCAAGACGCCGTGAGGAAAGCACTTCAGGCGCTGAGCATCGTCTCCTGCAAGATGGGACGCGGGAACAATAAAGAACCCCCTAAAACCCGAAACATGTCTTTTCGTTGGTGACGTTAAGTCAACACCACAATCACCCCTATACAATTCTTTAGATGATATAAGGTGCGCCTCTTTTACCAAAGACTAGTACTTGTCACCAAAAAATGTAAAATAGACACGCTGTGAGTGAAAATTCCTAAACGGAATACAAATATGGGTAGTACTAACTGCACGTGCATGTAAATCGATAATAGCTTGGGATAGGGCTGTCGTTGCTGCTAGGGTCCAGGAGGTGTGTTTGAAACCGCCGGAATATTCTCGAATTGGTAAACAAGGATTCAAGTGATAAAACACGTAAACAATGAATGATGAAAAAGGATCTGATGCTTTCCCGGCGTATGCTGGTAGTGAAGGCTGCTCGGGTGCTCCACCGGGTAATCTCCTCCATGGCTGCCGACGTTTCGGGGTACGAGTCGTACTCCATCATCAGGGCTGAATGTCGTGGCTCGAAAAGTGGCCGCCTTATATAGCGGTGTCGGGGCCTCAAGTTCCCTCTGATTGGTCCTTGGGTTTAGCCAATCGGATGCTTCGTAGGACAGGTCGCCAAGTGTTGCTAAGGGAGTAGCCACCGTCTCTATTCATGCTATTGTCCGCAAGCCGGATCTCTATGGCCTCCTTCGTAATCCTTTCCCAGTATTTCTTTTCTCGAGAGATGATCTTCACCTCGTCCCAATGGATAGCATGGTTTTTGTGGATGCTATGTTCGGCCACCGCAGATTTTTCAGGTTGAAAAATCTGCGGTTTCAGAAATACTGGGAAAGGATTACGAAGGAGGCCATAGAGATCCGGCTTGCGGACAATAGCATGAATAGAGACGGTGGCTACTCCCTTAGCAACACTTGGCGACCTGTCCTACGAAGCATCCGATTGGCTAAACCCAAGGACCAATCAGAGGGAACTTGAGGCCCCGACACCGCTATATAAGGCGGCCACTTTTCGAGCCACGACATTCAGCCCTGATGATGGAGTACGACTCGTACCCCGAAACGTCGGCAGCCATGGAGGAGATTACCCGGTGGAGCACCCGAGCAGCCTTCACTACCAACAATGAATGATGTTGTAATCAGCTGTTTTAACACACTCACTTTGAGAACAATTCGTGTTTATGCCATGTGACTCATTGGTACCTCCTTGGTACCTGAGGAAAAATGCTACGCAAGTGAATTATATACTTCAAACCATCTTTCTATATCAATGTATAGCATAGGTAGTTGCGTGCTGATATAAAAACATTAACCCAACTAACAACAACTTTTGGAATGCTTTCTTAGTTAGTTACATCTTTTTTTTAAATTGTGAATTTTGGACTAGAATATAATTACAAACCTTTTTATGCATTAATATGTAATGCATGGCACACACCTTTATGGTATTTTCAGGGTATTTTGTAGATGTACAAAATTAATTTAATTTCAGGCCAGTCGCTAAACAAAAGTCGCAAAACATTCCGCATAGAAAGAACCATAATAATCACAACAAAAAATTTAGCAATGGGAAACCTAGAATATGGAGGCTAGATAAACGTTTAAAGTAGTCTGCCACGAAAAGTCGGATGAAATTGGTCCAATCGGACCGGGTTTAGGCACTAGTTAGCGCCTCGCGTAAGGCCCAAATCATTCACGACGACTGGACTTCAAAGAGCCACGGCAGGTCCGCCAACCCCTTTCAATTTTCCTTCGGGGGTGGTTTGGCGCGAATCCACAGCACCAACGGCGATGAGTTCCACGCAAAGTGAATCCCTCCCTCATGGTCCAAAACTCAATCAGACGGACGCTCCAAGCCCCCCCTACTCCCACGCCGACCACTCCAATTCCACAACAATCATGGCAGAGGCACCATGCCTCACTCACTTCCGGTCAGTTGCTCTTCTCAATCCCTTTCCCTAGAAGAGCCAATGGACAAATCCAAGCCCTAAATTCGACGCTTGCTTCAAAATGCAAAACCTTAGCTGACAAATGCTCCATTTCAGGGCGATTTTTGGCAGGTGGAACCTCACGGTTTGAATACTTTTTTATAAATCCAAAACTTCTAAATCCAATTTTAGACTGCAGAACCTTTAAACAAATAGCACATCGATACTTAAACAGTATGTCCAACAAAATATTAGCAGTCATTGAATGGGATCAGGGCACTCTGTGGAAATGGGGTCCAACAGTCTTAAATCTCTTGAGTTCATATCGAAATCGAAAAAAGAAAACGCTCATTTAGTTGTTACAATGACATTTGGCAATAATTTTCATTCTAACAGGATAGAAATTGACTGCCTTTTGGGGTTATAATTTGTTGTTTTTTGGGAATAGAGGTAATATTCACTCGAAAAAGATGGCAAATGTATCACCCAGGAAAAAGAAAAGTATGCATTATTGTATTTAAGGATAAGGTTGAAATTCTAACATTTAATGCAGTATTTCAATATTTTATAGCCCAAGTGAAGCCCAATTACAATGCTGTCGTTTACATGCATGTATATTTTAAGAGTCAGTTTGGATTCATTTTAAAGTGCTGTTACAACGCTAATGTGAAATTAGTTCCAAATAGAACTCATTCCAAAAGTTATAATTTACTTGGGCTTTGAAAAGAAGATATTGCATGATATAAAATTTAAACACTTCTAATTTAAAAAATATTCTATAACTCTTATGTTTCGGCACCTCCATTGCATAGCAACTACGAAATCAAGATATGGCTGAGAAAGTATATTCTGGCCCTTCAATGAAAAACCTTTAACGACATCAACTAGGTCGCGTCTCAAAATGGCTGACCATGCTAATGCCAGTCAGAAATCAGTGTGGTTGGAAGAGCAACCCGATTGGCTCGCAGCCCTCGCAGCTTTTTCGTCGCCGGCACTCTTCAACTACTTCCCGCTTCCGATTTCATACGACATTACTCCTTTAATCCATTCCTCACTTTTTCCTGTCATCTTATGTACATACCTACAGGTTTGCCAAATTCCGACCACACATTTCATCCTTTCAAGGGAGCAAAACCCTTTAATTCAATCCTCTGCTTTCCTTCTTCCCCTTTGGGAAGGGCTCTCATACCACATTCTGAACTTCTCTCCACCGATCTTCCCCAAACTCCACTCGGTGGGGTTTTGCTCTCTTCTCACACTTTGTGAACCGTGGATCAACAACAAGGTGGTTTATGGGGGCAAAGGAGAAATAAAACCATCGAGACATGAGGGAGCCCTGGTGAAGAACGAGAACGAACCATAAGAGGCAAACAGGGGGATACAAAGTGGCCAGATATCACTCTTTATATGTTTACGATATCATTTGGGGTGTGGAATACATTAGTTTGGGAAAAACACTTTTTTCTTCCACTGGAAACTTCCTCCATGACCTTCCTTCCAACACTACGTCAACACAATACCCTGAGAGCGTTCGCGAGGGTGTGTGGCAGGGGATGAAGATCATCAAACATGCACTACTCACATGCAACTATGTGATGCAGTGCTACTACTCCATGGTCACATGTTAAATATGAGGATTACGTGCAGCTATGGGTTTAGTGACCAGTGGTATAGCACAGGGAGATTTTAGGGTTTAAACCCCCCAAAAACATTATTTACCAGTTATATGTATTATATGCTAATAAAGCCGAATATGCTAATATACCGAAACATTGAATGAGCCTGCAGTAATAACACTAAGAACATGGAGCAAAATTTTAAAATTCTCATGCATCATATTATTATCATATATCAATTTACTATATTTTGTAAATTTTGCACTAGCCTATAAATATTTGATTATCAGGCTGAATAATATAGTTGAATTGTCTACACGAAAAGAGAATGTCAGTTTAATTATTGCTTAAGTGAATTATAATCCAAATGGCATTTTATGATGATGCACATAAATACTAATGAAACCACCCTCTCCCCATACGAGATCCTGCGTACGCCACTGTTGGTAACTACATATCTATTAATGAATTGATTACTGGCTAGAAAAACATTTTCCTAAATATATGTATCGGTATTTCCCTAATCATATATGTTTTAGTAACGCTGAAACATACATCATGCACTAGATACTACTCTAAACATTTTGACCCACTTGACACCTTGCTAAGCTGCCTATTGTGCTCTCTTATGGTATGCGGGAAAAATGATATTTTGATGCAATCGGTACGACAATCGATCACTCCATCTATCTACGACAATCTATCTATGATGTTCATCTGATCAAACCTATAATAATACACAGGGGATCTTAATATATATCTAACGTCATCTGTAAGAAATACTCTTCGAATTTGCTTAAAAGGTTTAGCCTTCATTTTAACTTGCGTTCTGATAGTAATTCCCATCCTAGTTCTTCTATTAAACTCGTTACACTAATGCAATCATCATAATGGCCTTTAAGCCATGTCAGAACCAGCTTGGAAATCCATTACTCATGTATCTGGGCATAGATTTATTTGTATCTCTTGTGATAAGCTAAGTACTGAATTATGTTAGACGAGAAGATGCAGCTTAAGCTGTTAGGAGCGCCTTGCAATGTACGTATTCTATTATTACTATTTTCAATACCAGTCTATTTTAGATTGTTGGCAATCTAAAGTAGACCATCGCCATTGCCATCCAATTTTCATGAAGCTTTTGTGCAATCGATTTGTGCGCCAAGAATTCTAAATACAAGTTGGGCAACGGGGCCCTGGCGTACCTAGCTATAAATTTAAGAAATGAATCCATAGCTTAGTTAATAGTTCCAGATTTCTCTTCGCCCTTTGCTAATTTCTCACTCCTCTCCGTGAAACCCATATATTCTCTGGTTAGCACAGTAATAGATGTCCATGAAACTTGAGCCTACTGGCCCACATAACCGACAATTTGTTGCAACAAATTAACATGGACCGCGTCAAATCCAGCAACACTTAAATTCTAGGCAGACATGTTGATGAATGCTTCCACGTAGGGGTGAATTGTGGAAGCAGCGGGGTTTTTGGTTTCACAAAACTCTCGTTACAGAGGACACGGAGGTTAAATTGAAAAAACACTGGCATCATCAGGGAGACATAATTGCATCTTTTACTGACATTAATTCTTTAAAGAAGGCTATAGAGTTTGAACATAACCTAAGGGTTATTTATAGTTAACTTACTTTTAAAGTAACTTCAAAGACACTAACTGACTTAAGCAGAATATACTATACTTTTTGAAATTCCTAAATTTCTATAATTCATAAGTCATCTGAGGTAGTAACAGTAAATAAAATGATCAACCTTGATAATGATTGTCAAACAATCGAAACCTAGGTCGGTGAAAAATAAATTTGTGGAATCTTACCAAGTGATCATTTTATTTACTATCATGCGGTTCCACCAAGTGAAGCCTGAAGATTTCCTCTTTATGAGGTAATAACCACAAAAAGCGGTCTAAATTTAAACCAGTTGATAACGAATACGTAAAGTTTTTTATTATTATATTTGAATAGCTTCAGAAAACGAAAGCAAAAATAATTAGTAACGTTTCTCATAGAAATAAGAAAGTTATGGTAGTGAGCAGAGGACATTTTCATCGATCAATGTGGTTAGTCTGTCCCCAGTTCGTTATCAGTGGATTCAACCGTAAATTCACTGCTATTATTTACAGCCTTGGAAAAATCTGGGAGACTAGAGTGCAACGCAAAATTAGTTTCTCACCTAAACTCTTCTTCCTTAACGAGCCACTACTGATAAAAAAGATGGTGGTCATAAAAATTAATTGCTAAATATAATGACCCCTCTCACTTTCCTTACTTTAAGTCACTTATCTCGAAGCGAGGTGACCCCTGTGGTGCAAGCTCACCCTAATTTTAACGTCGCTTTTAGCTGGTTTTTAATGGGAGAAATTTCACATTTACCACGTCCGCACAGTAAGCCCTTTAGAGGGTCTTCAAGTTTCAACAGCCAATGTTCTTCCGCTTTACAAGCACAGCCTTTTCAGATCCTCACCATCAAATCCCTTCTACTTTTTTTTCTATCTCCTCATCCTCTATTCACTTGTCACCATAAATGTACATGACCAGGAGGATCATAGTAGAATGAAACTGTAGCGGTTCCTTTTGACATCGAGTTTGAATTGCTTGGGGGGACGGTGATCCAGGCGACGAAGGAGTGAGTGTACCAGGGATGAAAGGGGGTTGACATATCGGTTAGTCGTCAGTGACGGGGGTTGACGTTTCCCTCACCACACGCTGACAAAACGTGTACTTAGACGAGGAATTTGGAGAGGTTTATACTTGGGCGGAGAATTCAATGAGAAGTCTCAAACTCTAATTCTCTACAAACACTATAGAAGAAATAGTTCTATAAGTTCAATCTCAGTTTTTCTTTTTGTTCACTTAACTTACATGAGTGGTAAATAATTTGTAGGATATTCTATAACTTTCTAGATCAAAGTTGAATGTATTATTTATCGCGTCAGCCATCCACCTTTTTTGTAATAGTTAAAAGTCGTTGTAGGAACTAGGAGCCAAATAAAAAAAATAGTGTTACTTTGCTACGGAAATATAACTTCTCCCATCAGAGAATGAATGGCTAATAGTCTTTGGCATCAACAACATTTATAGTATCATTCATAAACCATTCAATTTAACATTTGCTATCCAGGAAACCTCTCAAAATGTGCAAATAATAAAAAGAGAGAATTATTAGTTTAATAATCCTAGTATATTTTGAGACGGAAAAATCTGTTTCATTATTATCTTTTTAAGCTTCCATTGACTCGAATACAGCTCATCTGGCCATTGTAAACCTAGCTCAATAACAAATAACAGACACAACAAATACAGCCATGCCCTGGGTGGGGAAAACCCGATCAGGCGGTACTCAAACCCGCGACCTCAGGAAAGACAGGCGAGGGACCCCACCACCACCACGGCCGGGATTCACGGATTCATAATGATCTTGCGGTAAAACTCAACTGGTAATTGGTGGAACATGATCGCATAGTGAAGAGAAAATGATGCATTTTAGCAAATGCATTTACCGTACGTTATTAACCGAGCAACATCGCCTATGGTAGCAGATTCAGCAAGTTAAAGCATACAAATAACTGGAGACCGAGCGGCTTGAACCCATAACCGAATACAAAGCGGAATTGCCATGTTATGCTTACTCGATACTAGGCCGGAAAATCCGACGTTGATTCAATTTCTGCGAGAAGAGAGAGCACACACTTGTCTCGGGGCCAACATTAACCAGCAGGGTAAACTTCCTGGCTGGCGGAAGGCGCCTCAAGGTTGCTGGGATGCGCTGATTCCTCCACGGGAAAGTCTCCCGTCTATAAGTTTACACCAGCATCCGCGAAACATCCTTACGCACTGCAACATCGTCTACCAGGAGTTGGAGCAAGACCAACGAAAAAAAATGAGCCAGCGCCTTTTTGTCCCTCGGCCACACGCTTAAGGTGAAGAAATAAATGCTCTGAAAAATCCGGTCAGTCGAGGGTCAAATAAAACCAGCGCAGAGCGTCCACTTAAGTCCCTCTGCCCGTTTTTCGTCCATTTAACTTCCCGGGCATCCATTCTGAAAGCATCTCTTCCCTTACCTTCCCCCTTTCACAGATTTACATTCAAAAGCAGAGGCCAGGGAATGGGAGAGTTCGTTTTAACACGCACGCGAGTGGCAACACTAATGCCCAGCGATAAAACGTCACGAAAAGGAACGGAAGGCATATTTCTTTTTTTAATTTCTATTCACAATGAAACAATTAGGATCGCGTGACTAAGTAAGTGTTTTTTCTGATTTTTTTCAGAAACTCACTTCTTGCTTCGGACATTATTTGCGTTCATGATATTATGCTTAAACGTTCTGGGTTCGTTATGAATGAGGAACAATTGCCTTTTATCAGCAAAATACCGACAGGATTTTTCTCCTCAGAGGAATTTAGAATTAATTAAAATTTCATTATATTATTAATTTATTTTTCCAGCTGGAAAATTGAACGAGATGTAATCGTTTCCTGCAACATCGGTGTTTATAACTTCCGAGTTCTCATAATTTAAATCTACGTGTTCTACACATGCATAAAGCCTCATTAATTTCAATACTTCAACAAATGAAGGAAAACAGATACAGTGGTACTGCTCTCAGATGTATTAAATCACTGATTGCGCTTTCCTTGTAAAATATTATGCAGAGACAAGATGGTTTAAAGTAAGGGATATTGTAGGCATTTTTTTCAAGATTATATACTTTCTATATTTAATACAGACTTTTTTTCAAGAAAATTTAGATGTGAATATTCTCCTGCAAGGAAAGGATGACTGAAAAAGAATCAAAATGCGCAGAATTTGAAGGAAAAAATGAAATTAAAAAAAGAAAATTCATCACTCCATGTAAAAATATTATGGCTATATATAGAATAGAATAGAAAACGTTCTTTATTGTTCTGGGACTATAAGTCCCCTGGAACATCGAAAAAATATATATATTACATGCCAAAAAGAAAAGAAATAAAAATAGATACAGCGAATATAGTCAGGGCAACAGCCGTAGAATTGGATAATGGATATTATACATATAAATTAACAATAAATAATAAATACGAATATAATGAGTATATCACCGTCGTATAAAGCGTATATGAGATAAAAGTTATTAATTAATGACGAAAATTATGCAAGGGGAGCGAATCTTTGCATAAAATATCCCACCAGGATCTTCATACCAAGTGTCGTGGCTGTTAAAATAGGATTAGGGGCCTTATTAGCCACGAATCTTTAATGACGCTCATTCTAATATCCACGGAGGAGGCTTTTAGAAGAAGGAGGCATTCCATGATATAATTCAGCATTACAATATTTAGGACAACAAGTGTAACAATAATTTCATGGCATGAATTATGTGATCAAATGTATTTGGTCCGCAAACTAGCCAAACCCAAATACACTAGCAAAGGCGGGGCTGCGATGCACTCTCTACGGAAGAATTGTGATAGCAATGGGATGGAAATTACAGAAATGGAACTGTGAAAGTAAGGTACTGGTCAAGATAATGACTGGAATAATTGGAATCTCCTGTTTCTTCTCATGGAAGGGAGTAATTAAGTTTTAGAAATGTGTCACTAAAACACCCGTCGATCGTGAGGCTAAATTGGGATCACCGATTCCTTTTAAATGAAAACACTGAAATAAATACGACAAATGTACACTCCATGCATACTAGCCGAGATCTCGTTGACTTTTAATACCGGAAAAAACATTATTTACAATTCGTTTGCTTCAAAAAGAGCATGAAAGAAGAGTTGAGATCATTCAAGTTTTTGCATAAGTATTTCCTACAACTCTGAGAGTGTAAATATTTATAGATAGGTGGACACCCATAAATTTTATAATCAGAAATAATAAACGACCGCCGGCTTGGAAATGGAATGATTCAACTGTTAAATTAGACCATAATTGGTTATACACTGAAAGAGTACCCAGCGTTTCAGGCATTTATGAAATCAGTATCTGTTTCTCTAAAACCGGATGAAAAGTAAGGAACCTCTAAATTATATTCATTTGGCACTTAAATGGGTTCACTGATATAATCCAATTCTGTTTTCAGCCTACAATTCTCTCGAATTCTTTCTTCTTAACACATATGTAGAGAGTTCTTAATATGCATGCTCTGCATCGAGTAATGGTGAATGTCAATATGTCCATGGAACTGCAAATACATCCTTGGCGTGTATTTTTCTCGCTAAGATACGTTACATACCCGCAGTACATGTTAGGTAATCAGGACACCCTACCCCATACGTATGAGTTGGCTAGCAAGGTATTCTGTAGATATAGATCAGGTGTAGATGTTGTTATTAATACACAAAATTATATTCAAGTTCAGCGAATTTTACTAAATATATATGTACTTCTCTGTAGAAATTCTGCTACTGTGTACACTAGCAGCTAGTTCCGTAAAGGTTTGTCGCAGTTAGATCGATATCCTTAAAGTTATACTTGCCCGAGACAAAACATTAGGGCAATAATTCCCATTCCGTCCAATTTGCAACTCTCTTATTGAGTTAACGAAGCATACGTATGCTACTGAAATTGCTAAGGAGTAAAACTCCACTGCTTCCTTCTTTAACCCTTCGCTTTACCTCCGCTCGTATGCATAACACGCAGAAAGAAAAAAACTAGAATTAAGAAGGAAGCTTAAAATTATCTTCTCTCTCCTCCCATAATAGTTACCTGCCAGTATGAGGATTTTAGCACATGAGGACCAAATGGGGAAAATAAAGATTTTCAACGATCAAGGGACTAAAGAAGGAAGCCAAGTGAATCAGAATTCATCTTTCTTTCCTCCATTAATGGGACGGAGAAGGAAGGGACGTATAAGGGCGCAGTAAAGAGCACACTAAACCAATTTTTTCCCCGGAGCAACCTCAAAATAGGAGCCTCTTCTGATTGCAGAAGTTCAAGCCTTATTCAAGCGGCGAAGCATTTGGCCATAAGCCACAGGTCCCAGTGATTCCGCAGTTTCATTCACCCGACGAAATGGTGGAATAGATTACGCCGACTTAAAGGGGACCCGGTCACCCAAGCCGCGGGGAGTTCGAGAAGCCGACCCCCGAGGAGGTCGAACGAGTCGACGGCATTGGGAACGTGTTGATTCCTGTGCCGCATTACGGCCGAACCGAATGCGTGGTGTATGAGAAAAAATGGCATGGTGAGAATGAGGTAAAAATCTGAGTACCGAAGCAAACAGATAATTTATAATTCCAGGATCAATGATGTTCAGAGGATCTTGTGTAGTGGATTAAATTGAAACGACTATGCTACTCAATTTTTTACGTTGGATACTGCAAAGATACCACAATTAGATAATATTGTGAGTACCGGAGCAAGTAGATAATTTATAATTCTAGGGCTAATGATGTTCAGAGGAGCTTGTGTTGTGAATTAAAATGAAATGATTATGTTGCTCTTTTTTTTGTGCATTACTTACTACAGAATGAACACAATTTTAGCACCATAAAGTTCATTTCCGAGTATGGATTTCTTAAGGGTATTTGAAATGAAAATATTGATTTCAGAATGACCAAAATATAGCAATGATAGCTAAAATTTCTGCGAGATATATTCAGTAAAGTACCTACTGCCAGCTAAGGCTATTCTTCACGACGGAGAATCATTAGTGTTACTTTACCCGAGGCACTGCATTCGCTCAGTAAATAGATACTCTAGCTGTCACCTGTTCATGAAGAAAGTCATGAATTACCACAATTGAGATACGGAAATGTGATCGCCACTACTAAAAGGTGAATATGGTCGTTCTTTGGTGAAGTTGGGGGCAAATTCGAGCTGCATAAAAATTTACATGTTACAAACTCCAGCTCAAAATACATCCATTCTATCCCCACAGAGACCATCACCAATTACAGGAAATCTCGAAGGGTTTCAAAGAGAGAGGGTTCCGAAAGAAAAAAGTTTTATTCCTGGCATTTACAAGAAAATTAATTTTGAGGTAATGAAAACTACTATATTTCAGTTCCAGGCACAAAGATGCTAAGCGATAGGCCTTTCAGAAATATATTATACAAAGACCCTTTGATTGTGAAAATCAAGGCAAAATTCTCTCAATGATTTTTAATTTGACTATTTCTGGTCCTTTTCTCACAAGAATGGAGACAAAGACTTCAATCTGAAGCCGAAGACCTTTCTTTTGAACTCGAATCATCATTTTCCACGTGAGCTAACCTTCCGCTCCAAATCTCAAGTTTAATGCAACGAGCCAGAAAAGATGACTTCTATTGTTGGCGTGAAAAATGTAACCTTCATTCAAAGTCGCAATTAAACTGGCGTTGACCGAATGGAAGCGAAAGGAAAATTTGTTTCACATGTAGATCATTTGAATGTGGCGCCTCTGTGAGGGCTTTGTTGTTGGCTTAAGCGCCGCCTGCCAGCAGAACAAATATTTCGATTTATGCATAGATCCAATCCACCGACGGGAAATAATACATTTTCAAGGACACCATGCAGATTGTATCCAATGATGTTTTATGCATTGTGAACCTTCAAAGAAACCTAGGACTTAGTATTTTGCATTTATCCTCGACTTGAACTATTTTCTTCACTTGTTGGAGAGCGTTGAAGAAATTTAGTTGCTGCATCAACGTAATTTCCTGTGAGCCACCGTGAAGATGTGTGGCAGGGGATGAATATCACATAACAGACACTAAGAATTAGCATTACCGTCTTCTCCAACAATATTTCACCTACCTATCCCTTTGCTATGTTGTCTATTGTGCTCTCTTATGGTACGCAGGAATAATGACATTTTAAAACCATCGGTCCGACAATCTACCTCTCTAATCTTATTTATCTGGTGAAATGTAGTATAATACGCAGGGTTTCTAAACATATATCGAGCATATCCTCTAACCTCTATCAAAATTAAAATGTACACACGAGCTAGGTAATGTTTGCAAACTTTAATTGTACCACCTTCGGGGTGATTAACACATTCATTTCTATGAAGAGACCTTTTCAAATTGTCGAGAACGACCAAATTCGCGAAAATGTGAGCATTATCTTCATTCTAGAAACACTTCTTCTAGAAACAGGAAAAGTAGATATTACATCATCCACTGCCACTGATGCAATAAACATAAATATCGTATAAAAAAACGAATTTATAAACTTAGTTCCCGTCATTCAAATCTTACTTACTTTTCGCTGGAATAACGCAATTCACCTCCATCAAAGAAAGAAAAATCTCTTTTAGTCACAATCAAGATTTCCTTAATTTCACAAAAAGGTGCGATAGAGTAAATGAAACCTAAGGCAACCGATGTGAATATTAAAAAAAAAGTCATATATGAAGCTCGTGATCTACGTATTTGAAAACATGATCACATTTCGCAGTAAAATTTGTGTTTTGGTGGTAGGTTTTGGCTTATTCGCCTAAAATACCTTCGCACTACTTGCTGAAGCAATTTGCACATTTTAAAATCGAAATCTAGAACGACTTTTTTATTTTCCCTTACATTGCACCTTACATTACACCTCTTTTATTTTAAATTTATAATTTCTTACCTGCGGAAAATACAGTTCGTACATTTTCCCCACACTCGTTTCGAACCTGCAACAAAAAGCAAACCATCACAGCTAACGTTGACATCTAATTCCAACGGATGCGGAATCAAATTTTAAGGGATACGGTTCCGCTCACGCCGCGTCGCCACATCACAGTCCACGGAAGTGCGTTTTTTTTCAAGTAACACGGAATGCACCTCAAATACCGAGCGCGCAGGAGAGTGGACAGATCGCGATAGGGTCCAATTTGTAGCGAAATGGTTAGTTAACTCGAGGACCATAAATCTCGTGGATCGCGACGCGCCGATCCGGTTGGCTTCCTGGGCCGGGAGAGGCGAGGGGGAGGGATAGAGCAACGTCCGCGCTTATTCCCATCACGGGCGCCTGAGCAATGCTTGACGCTGGAAGGTAAAATCAGAAAAAGGGGACGTGGGTATACTGAACTGAAGGGCCTGGAGGAGGTGAGATGGCCCGAGCATTTGCATGGACCAACAATATTGAGGGATCCCTAAATTCAAGTTTTTACGAAAAGATTGTCCAATGTTCAGCATGGTTTCCGGAAGAGTAGATAATGTGAAACTCAACTTACACTCTTTTCCCACGATATTTTAGTTTCTCGCGAAAATACTATTCCAGTGGATGAAAAATTTCTTGATTTCAAGAAAGCTTTTGAAAAGGTGTCTCATAGCAAACTAATTTTAAAATTAAAATCTTATGGGTTGGACAATAATATTATTGGTAACATTGGTAGCTGCATGTTGGTATAAGGACTTGAAGCTAACCAAACTAACAGCATGTTTTTGCATGTTTGCTTTGCTATTTTTATCTTTTTTTAAATAGTGAAGTTTAGAACAGTATATAAATACTAATCCTTTATTATGCATGATGTGTAGTGCATGTTTGGTAAGAGTTCACCCCCTGCCACACACCTTTATGGTGGTTTTTAGGGTATTATGTAGATGTAGATAGCTAATTGTAAGATTTTTTGCATCTTCTGAAGCCTTGGCCTTCAAGATGGGAAGCTCACACTCCAGCTACCACTCAAACCCGATAATTAGTCGGCTAGTGCAATAGGTATCCAATCAAAGCGGTCGAGTTGGAAACGCGACGGAGGCAGAGTTTATTCAATTGAACCCTTGGCCTCCTTGAACGTCTAGTAAAGAGCTTCCGAGATCACTACTCCATCCACCAGGATGGGGCAATAAGCAGTGGAATTCAAGTCGCAAATTAAAAAGGAAAAGAAACACTCAAAGACCTCCATTGCATTGCGTTCATTCAAAGTTATAGCCATCATTGAGATTATCTTCACCACCTTATGTACAAAGAAAATCCCATCCAACACAGAGTGGTCTATAAGTTCTGGGACTGAATTCACCCTCTCCCCCTTTTCTATCCGTCTATTTTAACAGGTACGAGTAAACTATATTTTCAAACCATTTTCAGCAGGACTGCAAATTGTTGTCAATCTGTCCCGCTCACTACATAAAACTTGAATCTGTTCAACCATTGTTTCTGAATAATTAAAGTTAGGAAAAAATAGGAATCGCCTATGATTGAAAACGATTTGAGGGCATGGCATTTAAAGTTTTCCGAATATGTCCTCTAAATAACATGTATCTAATTTCAATACACTCTGTCATATTCTACCTTTGGTCAACATTCAATTTGCATTCAACACTTCACATACGATAAACACTTGATTCTGAATCAGGTGTTAAATTCTCCATTGATTCTATCTGTATCTTCCTAAATTTTGGATCAAGGTAGCTCACCTCATCTTTGCTCTGTCTCTAAGACGCAATGTACTTACATGATAAATAACAGAACCTTAATGTTAGACATTTTGTTTTACTCGGAAAAAATCGGAGTCAGATATGGACCATTTCCACTCACCAGTATTTCGTATAAGATTTATTACTTCACAAAATTCAACTTTTAATGCATTAAAACCATATTCCATTTGAACAACAGCTAAGGAATATAATATGTAAGAAATTGAAAAAATAGACTAGTAGCAAATGTCATTAAGATCCTCAAGAGGTAGTCTAGGGGATTTTTGAAAGAGGTGACTTTATTCTCCTAGTCTTCTACGAAGGATAAATTGGTGCAATATTTTTTTAAAGTTCTGGGTCTGGCCAGCTATCATGCTTACAGGGCTTCCATCGCTTTCTTCATGGGTAGAGAACGCGGAGGTTGGCTGGAAGCGGCTGGAGTCCGCTTGCTATTTTAAAGGAGTGCAGATTCCGTCTAGATCTAAACTGGTGCAGAGCTTCCTGAGCGCGTAGTCAAAGCATTAACCATTGAATAAAAAGGAGGAGGAAAGAAGGGACGGGGGTAGGATCTGTAGAGGTGGAGGGGGCCCAGAAGGGAAGGAGTCGATACGAGAAAGAGTAAAGACCAAGGGGCAAGGGATTCAGCGGATCACCCCTAAAAGGTGAGGTGGGAGAAATGAATAGAGACAGGAGAAGACATGAAGTGAATCCTCTAAATGGAATTAAAATTTTAAACCATTACCACGGTGAGCGATAGGCCGAGATAATTATCGAATCTGTAGTCGCCAATGGTGAGTATATCAGGAGGCCGAAAAATAATGCCTCACCGATATTATTTTTAGGCTTTTTTTGTCTTTTCTATTTATATAACCTACAATCTTTGAAAATGGCTTTTAACTTCATTGGCGCTGAGTATATTTGAGATTGCCTAAAATTCAGTGACAAGAAAGGAAAATTGGGACCTTCAGGCTACTTATTAATGCATGCTGAGAACGAAAGCATAATGGGCTTATTGCCGGAAAGTGATCTCATATCCTATAGGTATAATTTCTTCTATGTTGAACTCAATGAACAAGTTAAAGAACAAAGGAGTAAAGCCCAAGAAGTGAAAGACTATTATCTACATTGCTTTAATTCATCAAGACCAACCGTCTTGACAACCAACTTGGTTGTAATGACGGTTGGTCCAAGTTGGAACCAAGTTGGTTGTAATGGAAATGGTTTCTTCTCATATGTTGTTTTCTGTTGGTAAAAGATATGACCAGTGTTTAATGTTTTAACATTTAAGATTTTATCACTTGAAGGCGAAGTAAGGAAAGTTGATTTTTGCATAGAGATAAACTTTTACGACCTCATGGTGGACAGTAGTGGTCAATGGCATTTTCTCACCCGGGTTTTTCTGAGTAAAAAATCAAGTAAAAAACAGACTTAAGCAACGACTGAGGTTTTCTTCAGCATCATTAAAGAACTGAAGTTTTTGTAAGCGTATCTTTATTTTGTCTACACGAGCAAGAATGGTGATACGGTTTTGACCTTAGGGCTAAGTCCCTGAAGTGCTTTTAATAACAACAGAAACATACGAGCGGTCAGAAAGGAGACGTTTATTTGCACGTAATAAGTAAACTTTTAATGACAAAGTTGAATTATCTGCTGCGTCTCAAATGACATAGAAATATTAGCAATAAAAGCACATGAGCGGTATTAGTAGTCAATAGATTGTTCGGTATTATTATTGAAATCAAGGCCCACCCATAACGGTGGGGTCCTTGGTGTATTTGTACGTCAGAATGGGTGTGAAAGTCGAAACAAACAAACCAAGGTCATCTGATGTAAATATGAACAGTGGAAAGAAAAGAGCCCATTCTGGAGGAACTAAAACATATCGTGTGATGCAATGATTATTATTCTCAAACGGCATTAAATTCACCGTGAAAAGCTCAAGTTATGAAAACTCAGAGCCATTTCCAGCTTTCAAAAAATAGCGAAGGTGGTGAGAATTTTTGGGAATACTGTAATTTTCCAAGAAATGTAAGTAAAAGCGATATGCAAATCGCTTTAACTTAGCATATGGGGTGATTTGGCCCGACTCTTATCTGGAATTATGACTCCAGTAGATGAGGGGTACTCCAGGGAGAAACTCTCTCACCATTCAAATGAAAAGTCCGTGAAGCGTGCCCAGTAGGGTTCCCATAAGGGTACTCCCTTGGCACGGAGGTGAGCTCAGGGAACATGAATTCCACCGCTTCGCTTTCGGTGACCCCCCCCCCCCCCCCCTCCCCTTCAGGGATCGTTATCCTTCGCGTGGACTCACGGAACCTCATCATCATCCTCACGTGACCCTTCCCACCAACCCCCGACATTCACCGCGCGGTCATCGTTTAAACCGTTATTACTATCGCCGGCCGTTCATCTGGACGAGAAGGGCGTGCCTTTTTTTAGAGCGTGTTCATGCTGAAGCGCACGCCAGGCTCTCGTAATGAAAGAGAATTATACCACGGGAAAGGGGGAAATATTTCTTAGTTTGCAGCGATGAATTTCACCGGGCACGTTACCTGGCGTCTCCCTCTTAATAAATCACTTGTCTGCAGAAAGAAAATGACGTCGCAGATATGACCGTAAATTTAAGGGAGGAGACTGACGCAAGGATAGATTTTTAATGAATCATCTACTCCTACTATAGGTGGCTAGATGTAATATAATAGATACTTTAGGAAGGAGAATGTAAGAAGTTAGCTAAGCGGTTATAGCACCTGTCAAACATTTTAGTTCTGCATCTCCCACAAGTATTTTATAAATTCAATGATTAACAATTCTATCCGGTGAGCCGTGAACTTTATTTAAAGAGTTCTTTGCTTTGAAGCCCCTGATTCTCCCTTTTTATTTGGTACTAGTCTTCATGGGTTTATAGGTATTCCAGCGAATAAAGGTATATCGTACCACCTAACCCAATATCTTAATATTATGGAAAATACAACATCTATATCCTTAGCGGGATTCGAACTTGAAACCTTTGGGTTTCCAGGGAAACACGTTACTAACCTGGCTTCTACGACCTGAACTTCGAATCAGCTTATTACATATCTTTTGATGATTTACCATAAAAGGCATATGCTAGAAGGTATTCAAACTCGCTGGGAATGCGATCTTAAAAAGGGTGACAGTAAAAGCACAAAAACAGCATAATAGAAATTTTAAAATGATAACAATGTGCATACCATTGTTCATTCTCACGTCAGCTACAGCAAGACCTTTTAAGAGAAATACATGGACTGACAAGTGGTTGGGATTATAGTTGGAACCACTTGAATTCTACTATTTCTATGGAACCTGTACTTTTCTGGTCACATCTAATGTAAATGTTCGGTCTTAACGTTCACTCGGGGATTAATATATTAATTTTTTTCCTCGAAATTCAAGTAAAAGTAGTTTCAAGTACAATTATTCTTCAGGACATATACCTCAACATCGACTGACTAAACAAATATTGGCAAACTCTGTACCTATTAAAATAACGTAAACGATCGTTTGGAAGAGAAACCTTCAAAAATGGCTGTACAACAGATCCATCACTGCAAATATAAATTTTGAAAATTTTGCATACCACCAAGGTCCACTTCTAGCTATTTAGCTATTTAACGAGTTAAGCTGTGGGAAGCTTGCACTTTTTTTAAGGAGAGTTTAACTAAACTGTGTAAATGTTGCATCGTAAAAAGTAAATTTCAAAATGATTATTCTATGCTAATTGGTCCTGTTCATTGTGATGATCAGTCTGCAAATTTATATTCGGGCAGCCTTCAAAGAAAGCACTAGGTACCCCAGAGTAGGTTCTGTCCTTTTTCAACATTCAAAAAATAATTTGCCTTTGGGAGAGAAAAAAACCAAACCATCATTTTCAATAATGCCACTGTAAGAGTAGCTAATATTTCATGACACCTTTAGCAAGTAGTGTGAAATTGTGATTCATATAAATATTAATCATCTTTAGATACAATGAAAAACCGTGAAAATCTTACTATATTTCTAAATTGAATTGGCACACAAGCGCAATCCCTGGAGATGGTAATACGTGGTTCTAATAGCTATACTGCTCTTAAAATTTTCTTTTAAAATCCAGTAGGAAGATAGTCTTAGGATTTTATCGGAAAATTAATTAAACAATGAGGATCGGGCTGCCTGATAGTAATAGACAAGCTTGAAGATTTAAGAAGACTCGTAAATACCAGGTGAGTCTTTGATTAATGTGTAATATGATGCTTTGAAAAGAGAAAAAGGAGGTAGACATTAATCTAAAAAAATGTGTGTAATGGAGTAGCGCTCTCATACCAATTCAATAGCAGCAACAGAGAACGTCATATCTCAACTTCCCATGTCAAAGCGCAGGTGACGGAATGCAACAGCATGCCCTGACTCCTAAAATCATCTTGTGACGGAGGAGTATACGCTAGATCAGAGCTGGATTGGACGGGGAGTGTCGGATAGAATAGGTGCATGGCAGCCTGATACCCATAATCCAAAATTAACCGTGTTGGATGGAGGTAGGGTGTTGGATGGAGGTAGGGTGGTGAAAGGGGAAGGAGACAGCCCCATCGCCAGAGAATGCGACGGGCTTGAGCGAGTTGTTTACCGAATGCTCTGTCACTAGGGGGAGGTGTAACCAAGACTTTTTGGCGCCGATCATAAAGGCTCGTAGCGACGCCTCCGTCAAGGACAAGGAAGAAAAAAAGAGTAGACTAACGAGACAGAGTGATGAGTCGTCATTAGGAGATTCATGCTGGAATAAATTGTAGGTTCAAACATTTTTTGCGTCAATCGATACGCGAAGTTGGATGCAAATTTTAAAATTTGGGCCTCATCCCAAATAGTAACCTCGAGAGATGGTTCAACCTGATCATAAGTATTACTCCCAAAATATCAGCGGATATCGATGGTACCTTACCCAACCAATGAAAAATTGTCTTTGGAACTCCATTGTCTTATTTAAATATTTAAAGGTCATCTATGTATTGTTTTTTATTTGAGTGAATGCAAAAGCGTATTCAGTGTTTCACGGTTATTATACATCTTAACATCTTTAAAACACACTGAACAATTTCACCCCCAACTAGAAGTGCATTTGCTGTGTTTTATTATTCCATACAAGTTACATGATATACTCAAATTAGAAAAGTTACCCACTGTGGAATTTATTTTGATCTGTCGAAATATAAATTATTTATTTTGGCATAACTTCAGGAGCGAACTTTTGCAGCCATAGAAGCAAATGAATCAGGAAAACTCACTTATTTCTACGGCTAGTGAGTTAATGAATATATGCATCCTTTACAAAGGTCATGTTTTCCTCCTATAAAGGTTTAAAATAACACGAAGGTAATCATTTAGATTCATTCTAGTACAAAAACTGCAAAAACAGAAAGATAGAGAGATATCTAGAAAAGAGAGATCTTTCCTCTGTTACACCTTCCAAAGTACTGCTGAAGATAATCACTAAGCACAAGATTGTGGGCAACAGTCGAGGTGTTACCGACACCTTTTGACGCTGACCATGAAGACACGTAGTGACACGATACGCCTTCGCACGAGACAACAGTCGTAGGAATGGCTAACGTCTGTGGGATCAAGATTTATAAATTTGCATCCGGTGCGCACCGTATCCTTAAGTGGACCGGACTCCTCTGAGTCGACACATCCCCTCGAATTGGGGAGCAAGGGTGTCGAGACGAGTGGGAATAAGTGTTAACCCCTTCACGTTTAATGACTTCCCGCGTTCGCTCCCAGCCTCCTGCTTCCCAGCGCTTCCTTACCTCATCCCACCGTCCTCCCCCCAACCCCCGATGCGTGTCTGCTGACGTCTGCGTGGGATGAGGACAAGCCCATCCCGACGGATGTCGCACCAATTAAGTGTTGGGATATTTTCGCATGCTCCCACAGAGTGAAGGGTGGGGGGGGGGGAGATATGGGATTGTTTCCCGGAAGAGAAGGGTTCGGGAGTTATCGCTGAAGCAGAGGGGTCTCTCCCTCAGTCACACGCCCGTGGGGAGACCCTTTGCAATTACTCAGCGTCGGGTGATGCGAGGAGACGAGGGAGTGTAACACAAAAAGTCAGGGGGGGGGAAGCGTCGCGTTCGCCGTGGGGAGGAGAATATTAAAGGGGGGGGGGGAGGGGTTGTAGATGGAGAGAAAAGGGTAGATTCACAATGGTGGGAGTGCAGGGGCCGGTGAGCGAGTGCCGATACCCTTCTTCGCCCCCCGGGGGTGGCGACGCGGCCGCCCGCCGTTAACTAGTGTTTCCCATTCGCTGACGTATCGCGACAGGGTTCCTCACCGTTTCCAACCGTCCGCCAATTAATTCCGCGAACATTGTTTTGGAGCGGGTTCCGGTGTCCTTTGGCCGGGTTTTGGTCATTTTTTTTTGCGGGAGAGCCATTGTCCACACACCTTCCTTCCGGATCCTGTGCGAAAAATCATGACATACGGACTCCAAATTAATTATGACTGCTTTTTACGCATGCATCACTTTCCACAATTTATTTAAATAGCTAGACGTTTCACTTTCACTTGCATCATTGCTTCACACAAATACGCTTTTCATGAGATTTCTTAGCAAGAAATGCATTAAGGTGCTTACGATAGCAACCATAAAATATGGGTTTCTGAATAGTTTTACATCCTTCCTTTTTCCTTCGGCAGCAATTTCTCTAATAAAATGAAATAAAGTTTAATTGCCTTAATCAAAGGGATTATTACCTCCCTCCCTACAATGCGGCTTTGCCGGGAGCAAAACTAATATTTCACTGAAATTTTACTCAGTTTTAATACACCATCACTATAAAAGGAAAGACATTATGAAAACAGCATCTCGTACAGAAATATTAAACATTAGGGGGAAAATGTTTCTAGAAGAGAAATGTTTTCAGTGTAGAAAGTTTTCGAGAACAAGAGAAAACTTACGAACGAAGCCTCAAGCAAGAGTGATAAGAAAAGTTTAGTAAAGAGATTAATGGTTAGAAAAGAGAATAAAATGATATAGCTTGGATTTTGAAGGTATCAATATCGGAATATTGAGAGTATGAAGAAGACTGAACACACTTTGAAAAGTGTGTTTTTGGGAAAGATAACGTACAATAGACAGAAAAAAACAACGATAAAAATGCTGAAAATGATGTGAGAGGAAAGAAAATTGCTGGAGAAAATTATAAGTATGTGGATAGAACATGGCAGTTGGAATGTAGTGAGAAGGTAGGAAGCAGGTAGAGTGAGAACAAGATTGGCCAATGGGCTGTGAAATGAAAAGGGATATGATTTATGCCTAGCAAAAGATAGGAATTGGGGAGAAAGTGGAGTGTTTAGAACAAGTTTGGGAGAAGACGTAAAGCAGTATTACATCAAAATGTGCCCTATCCGGTGTAACACTAATAATAATTTTTACTCGAGAAAATATATCGACTCCTTATATTTTCTACTTTCCTACCTGCTAGCCAAAATTTTTTGTCTCTTTTTCTCGCATACAAAATGTTATGTTAACACACTATCCATGCTATACATAATACCATGTTTAACACTTCCTTACTTATTGTCCTTCCCGTCCCTCGTACATTTTTTATTCTCCTCCACACCCACACACACCCATGAATCTTTGCTCATGATTATTATTGTATTCAACCCGAAGTTTGGTTTTTGATAGGTGAGGGTATAGAACCCCGTACAAAGACATCGGCGTGAGTTTTGTGGTATTCCATTGTAATTTCTGTTAAGTAAAAACTTTTACTTAATCCACTCTTTAGAGTATAAAGTACTACTTATATATAAGTGGTTTACGTAAAAGGTTTTTGTCTAACAGAGATCATTTATTGCATTCTCTATTCAATGCCACACACTTTATACTCTTTACTACACCATATACCAGCAATGTTAATTCATTAAAATCTCGAACATGGTTCCCAACATTCTATCTCCAATTATCATCTCTCAAAGCCCATCTCCCCCTACCAATATCCCGATTACACCTTACAATTTCTCACTTGGAATTTTCTTACCTATTTCATATCTTCACTGTAAAAAGTAGATCTGATTTCAAGGTACAAAAGCGATCTGAATTTCAGATGCAACAATTTTAAGACAGGGTATGTTGAATTTCAGCAGTAATATCTTGTCTAAAAATAAGGCAGGTGAACGACTGAAAATCAGACCATCCAGAATCCTGCTTCCTCTGCTTCCTGCTTAACTGCTCCTGTACCAACCATCCATGTTCCTGCCTCTTCCGCACCTTGCATCCGTGTTCCTGCCTTAAACCAGACAGCGCTTAATTTCAGATCGCACTGAAAATCAGATCAACTTTTTACAGTGTTCTTCCAGCTCCATCCCCATATCTCTTAGGCTTTTGACCCAAACGCTGGTATCTTTTGTAAAAAAAAAGGATTTGTAGAGCCACAAGACACCAAGGTCTGCATTGGAGCGCTGCTGTACCCAATCTCAACTTTCCATCCTCAATGCCATCCCATTAAATCCGTCTTGAAGACAGTTTTTCCCAAAAAAACCACAACAGTTGTACGGAGCGGGTCCAGGCCCTCGGCTACCGCGTCGAGTATAAAGACGGAAAAGCGAGAGGGCTGTCATGTACGGATGGTTTGGTCCACGTGTGTGCTCACGACAATGTCAACTCCTTGTACGGCCGTATATGTGCGCGAGGAGTCTCACGGAGGCACCACCATTGTACTTCTCAGAGCGCCATCCCACTCCCGCTACTCCTTGAAACAATGAACTCTGGTGAGAGAGAATTTGAGAGGCTGAGAGAGACTTGGGAGTTGGGGGAGGAGAGGTAGGCAGGAAGAGAGGTGCGGGAAAATGAAGGGAGACACCCACCCCTGCACGCTTGGAAACTCATATATTGTTTGAGGATTGGATTTGGGAAGGGGTGGGCAGGGTATTAGAGCTTGGAGGCAGGGGTAGTGGGGGGTGTGGGCGGGCAGGGGGATGGAGAAGGAGCCAAATAGGGGACGTTCGCCTCTCCTTCCAACCCCTTCCCCACTTCCTCGTCCCCTCTTCCACCGTCTCTCGTTTCGCAACAGCTCCCGCTCATCCTAAACAACCACCCGTTCCGTCGTTTGCCGGGTCAGCTGGAAGGGGAGTTTTGTCTCAAGTCTCCAGCATTGTTTGGCGTTGCTGACCTCTTGTGTTGCGGGGAGGGACCCCGCCCAAGGATCGTATAGTTGTCGCGAGGTGAATGGCCCTCGATTTGGGGATGTCTTCAAGACCGCGCTTGACTCGGCAAGGCAGCAAACGACAGTTTTCCCTGAAACGGAAAGGATGTCACAGAAGAGGAAGAGTTCCCACTCAAAGAGTTCGCGCCCTTTGATCGCATTATATACGCCTTCTCCTGTGTAACCTGCTTCACGGTAAGGTACGACAATCTGTTCTAGATTCAACATGTTATTCTCTGCCCCTTTTCCCTCTTTGAGTAAATGGTGGATATCATGGAGCTCGCTTCTAAATCCTTTTTGCAAGCATACGCAATAGGATGTTCTAACAGTTACAGGGATCTGAAGTGTATTTTACGGTCAGTTATGATAATATTATTTTTTTCATCACTGCGAGAGAAAATTTTGATTTTATTTGCTCACATTTGTCTTGGAATATTTTTGAGTCCAGAACGCGGTACCGTATGAACGATTTCGCCTTCATTCTTGAGTTTTATGAAGATCCAGAGAATTTTCGTTTTTCTTTTGAGAACTTTATTTGCTCTATCCCAAAATGGGTAATAATCTGTGAATAATAATGATAACTTATCATATATTTTGGTTTCCATTCATTCTCTGTTTTAAATGAACATATGAAGCAAGTGTTATGCGTGGAATAACACACAATGACTCCAAAACAAAATAAAATAAAACACTTATGGAAGAACGTAAATTTTATTCCGTAGCTTAACATGCTTTCTCAATCATTGCCAAACATTCCAATGTTTGTTTTTAAGGCCGTAAGACCATAGCATCCGCCACATAAGTATTGCAAAAGTGACTAGGCGGAATTTTTCTCCCTAAAACTAAGTAATTAAAATATATGTAATAGTTTCCGTTTAAATGATATGATAGGAATAATAAAATCTAATTAATTATTAGCCTTAATACCTTGTAGTAATTATAGGGGTAATATGCAGAAGAAGAAAAAATGGAATACCCTGTTTTAAGTTTCGTTCCTTACCTATTCTGGTAGTCAGGGCCTAAGGGTCTAGTGCAGGCTCTATTCCTGCGACGATAGAGCAAAGGGTGTTGAAATGAATGCATGTGAAAGAAGAATATTTACTTATTTGATACTCCCACATGCGAGTAGTAAACCGTAGAAGATAACAACTTGGTAAATGAAAAGGAGGAAAATGGAAATAAGAAAAAAAATATATGAGAAGATATAAAATTGCCTTCATTTTGAAGATGAAGCTACTAAATCTCCTTCTCTTCCAAGTTCCTAGTCAAACATGATTTTCATACAAATACGAATGGAATCCTCATGATATATGCGCATACGAATTCTCCGTGCTGAAATTAAAACTAGGGTTCATAAAAAAATAAGCAAACGCATTCGAAACTGCTGGAAATAGGTCCTATTGCCAGTAGCTTCGCATGCTCTCATAAATGAAATCTCAGCTCTCAGAAACGAAATCTCATATCAGCAAAAATGCAAGGAATAGCAAACATCAGGTGTTTTGTGAAAAAGAGCTATTTCTAAAAATAGCTCTTCCCTATAGCATTGTAATTTAAAGAATAAATGGTTTTTGAATACCAATATGAACGAAATAAAATTTTTGAGGCATATCAATTATAAGACATATTTAGGCAAGTGATCTAATAATATATTAAAAGAGCTAATAAATCATGCCATTAAATTGACGATGATTTTGAGAAGTTGGAGTTTTTTGCGCTTTAAAAACCCTTAAGGTTACAGTGGTGGGAGCATATAGGAATTATCAAGGTTTATCGTTTCATACAAGACTGTAGAGAACCCAAAATACATAGAAAGGTAGCCTATAATTCGTCTATAACTATGTGAGGCGGCTAAAAAAATGCGCTTAACCTACAGGGCGATCAAGTTGGCTACGACTTTGACTTTTGCTTTATTTAACCTGGGTGGGTTAGGACGACAGTTGCGTCCTCTCTACCACCCACCCAGGGTGTATGCTGTAACTTAGAAACCATTGTATGGGCTATTTGCAAGAAATTTCCTCAATTTAATTTTTTCACGCATGTAATGGTATTCGATTAACATATGACAGCATCTGGGAAGCAATGATCAATTTCACTGGATTGCAACGAACCCGTCAGCGCAGGAGAAACGAACTCTCGCAGTTGTAACACACAAAATCATTACGCGGTAACAGGAACTAGAAGAGCGTCTAAAAATAGTCCTTAAAAATAGTCACATGGAGGTCTGGGATATTTCCGAAAAATTACAACTAAACAGAGTGCGATTGAATAACGTCTGGGACTTCTACAGCACTAGTTACCGAAAATAATATTCCTGTGTAAACATAGGCATCGTGGGGAAGATTTTTTTACCAAGAGCACACACAAGTGCTGAGTATATTTCGTCAGGAGATGCTCCACACACCCATTTGAAGTACAAAAAACCCACCTTGGTGTGATCCAAGCTCGCGGTGTTATTGCTGGCTGACAAAGAATTTACCGCAATGAGACCGGCTAGATGAAGTATCAAGCGCAAATTTGGGAAATGGGTGGTGGATAAAGTTATTAGACCAAGTCATTAAAACTTTCGCGGTCCATATTATGACTTGTTATATGTTTTTTGGGTTGTCCACGTCTTGTTAACTGGTTTGAGGGTGGCCGACGTTTCCTCTCCTTTGCCGGAGTCTTCCTCAGGGCTACTGAGTACTGAGCCGGAGACTTCCTCAGGGCTACAGTAGCCCTGAGGAAGTCTCCGGCAAAGGAGAGGAAACGTCGGCCACCCTCAAACCAGTTAACAAGACGCGGACAACCCAAAAAACATATAACAAGTCAGTTATTAGACCGTTAGAATATTGATAAGGGAGTCAAGAGTCACTGCAAGTGTAGTGATTACCCTCGATTTAATGATATTTATTGTTGCATGTTTCCTTGTAGTACCTTAGTTGCTTGTCACTAGTGCATGCTTGGTGATCTTCACCCCCTGCCACACACCCAAAGTGGTGGCTTGGAGGGTATTGCGTAAATGTAGATGAATGCTATTTCCCAGAAGCTGTGTTTTTCATCATAGGGAAAACATGGAACTTACACATCAAAACGAAGAAATAGAAGTAGATTTTGGTTTTAGGTACTCCAACCGATGAGGTCATATTTAAATATCTAAACAGATAACAGGAAAGGTAGAAGAAAGGCGATAGCCTTATTATTGAAGTTTCTTGCGGTGGGGAAACTTATGAGGTTTCAACTGCTGTACGAGGGTTGCTATTTATATTTCTGGCCTTGGCAACAGTAAGTGATGCCAGGCGTTACCTGATGTTAACATTAGAAACTTGACACTGTTGAACATAACCTTCTTCAGAACATTTTGTCATATGAGCGCGAGTTTTGCTACTTACAGTAACTTTAAAAATTTATCTCGGACATAAAATGGAATTAACTCGCAAACATTTTCGTGCGATTATTTTTCATAACTTTCGGCGTGGATTACCAAGGCAGGAGTGCATCGATGAACTTAATTCTTTATACGACGATAAAACACCACCCTACAGAACTGTAAAAATCTGGTATAACGAATTATGTTGTGACCGACTTTCGCTGCAGGACGAATTCCGTGAAGGTCGTCCAAAATCGGTTGTTGTGCCAAAAAACAACAATGTTGTACGTGAACTGATAAAGCAAGATCGTCATGTGACATACCGTGAGATTGAGGCACCTTTGGGCATTAGTATGACAAGTATCAATAAGATATTTTATAATCATTTGACCGTAAAAGAGAATTGTTCGCGTTGGGTCCCGCATAATCTGGCAAGCGCTCAAAAGAAGGCTCGTGTCGATTGGTACAAGGAAATGTTGGAAAATACATTCAAGGTGCATCAAAGGCTGTGTATAGCATCTACACAGGTGACGAAATATGGACTATACATATGAGCCAGAGAAAAAACAACAATCGACTGTTTGGGTCTTCCAAGACGAGTCAAATTTAACAAAATGTGTTCACAGAAAAAGCACATTGAAGCAATAGGTTGCCTGTTTCTTCGGCATTACCGATCACGTGGCGTTAGAGAATCGTAGGACGGTCAATTCTAAATGGTACACGACCATTTTTTTGCCAGTAGTCTTCGGAGAAATTCGGAAAAAGTCGAAGAAGAAGCGAATCATTCTTCACCATGACAATGTGAACTCTCACACATCGGCTCTAACAAAGGAATTTTTGACCACCCAAAACATCGAAATGGTGGTTCATCCGCCATGCAGCCCAGATTTGGCACCCTATTACTTTTTCTTTATTCCCGAACATCAAAAACAAATTACGTGGTCAACGTTTTTCGACACCGTAAGAAGCGGTTGATGAATTCAAAACACGTGTTTTGGAGTTACCTCAATCGGAGTGGAAAAAGTGCTTCAAAAATTGGATTGAACGAATGTACAAAAGTATTGATCTTCATTGAGAATATTTTGAAAAACAATAAAACCAATATCAATCATAAATATTTGTTTTTTAATTGTTAGGCCAGAAATATAAATAGCAACCATCGTATAATTATTTGCAAGAATATTATTAAATCAGGTAGTTTCTGCAGTGCAGTTTCTAATTTTCATTGAAATTGCGCGGGTGAGAAAAGGGCGACAAATATTACGGATTTGATCTGCAAAGAAATAATTCATCGAAAAAATGATGAGATACATGTAACTGATGTCAAGATGAAGCAGGGAAAATATGACGGCCCTGTACGGAATAATAGCTAATTTTCCCTTTTAGACCTAATTTGGAACATGCTGCCAGTAAGTATATGGGATCCTTACGAAATACGAATAGTTAACGAGCTGAAGCGTGTAGAGCGAGATTTGCAAGAATTGTAACGGGACGGAATACTATATTAGCGGAACTAGTCTATTAAATGAACTAAAATGAGAATCATTATCAGACGGTAAGTTGAAATTTATACTGAATCTCAACTAAATTCCAAGATAATATTTTCACTGATATAAAAATATTTTTCAAACTCCAAATTACAATGGCACACTGGACCATTATCGTAAAATTAGAGAACTTGTTGTCGAACTGGCAGATTCAAAATGCCCTTTTTTCCTCGTACAATCAGAGATATGAATATCCAATAGTATAAATACAAGTTTATCAATGGGTAGTATAGGTGGTTGCATGTTGGTCTAAGGACTTTAAGCTAACCCCTCTAACAAAGTGTTTTTGCATGCTTTCTTCGCTATTTTTCTTATTTTTTTATTGAGAACTTTAGACTAGAATGAAATCCTGTTTATGCATGATATACATCGCATGTTTGGGAATTCACCACACACTTGCCACACACCTTTATGTTGGCTTGCAGGGTATTGTAAAGATGAAGATGAAACAGGAAAAAATACTGTTCAAGAAAGAAAGAGCATTTTGTAATAACAGATCAGCAATATTTCTACGTCAGAGCATAAGATGTTTTGAAATAATATATAGCTTACTAAATATTGGTTATGATTTTACAGATAGACTTGATATATATACAAGCAAATATGTGGAAGGTGATAAATATTATGGGCCAAAGAAAGGAGTGGCGAAGGTAACAGTCATTTATAATGTAGAAGGTAGGGTAGATTTGAGTTACTTCATTAAAACTTGCCCAAAGTAGCAGGAGACTCATGGTCATGAATTATGTACAGCTGATAGATTGTACATGAAAATCTAAGGATCCACTGAAATATGACGAATGATGAGCATGAAAACGCTTAATTGGTGGCATTTATTGTAATGACTAATGGTACCACTCATTCGACGTTATTTGGGAGGAAGTATGATCAGCCAACCCCTATACAAATACTTGTTGAGAAAGAGAAACAATCATATTTCGCCAAGACATAGTATGAAAAATTTTAAGATGGAAAAATTAGCATGACCACAACATCATATTTTCAGCATCAATTCATAGCTGTTCTTGTAAAAAATTATCAGCGTCAACTAAAATTCCTCATGCCTACAGGAAACTTAACACAGGGTGTAAAATTAATGATTCCAAGGATAAATTAATGAGGACATCATCGCAGTTTCATGAAAATAATAGCAGGATAAATGAGAGGTAATATCAAAGGTGACGTACTTTGGTGTCAATTGCCTAGCTAATATCACGTGTCTCGTGGCTGCATACGTAATGTTTTCCTCGGGGCGATAGCGTTGCGACTCATAGTTTCATGTAAGCAGTGTTTAAACGGGGTACAATTTTGTTGTGTGGTGGTAAGTTTTCTAATACATGCCTGGTTACGGTTCACCCCCTGCCGCACATCCGTGTGGTGGCTTGCAGGATTTTAAATAGATAGAAGTAGATGAACATAGGTAGGCGCAGAGGGGGGCATATGGCCTCATCTAGCCCAGGATGAATAAAAAAATAAATAGGCTCGATCGTCGTGGAACTGCACGGTTCAGAAGGCGAAAAAGGACCGAAGAGAGAGATAAAGGAAGTGAAAGAGACCTTCGTATGCCACGCAGTGAAGAAGTGGATTGCTACGCTGGAACAAATGCCATCCGGGCGCCTTAACGTCGGCGTAAAACAGAAAAAGCTATATCGACGCGAAATGAGAACCTCCCCACTACGGAGTTCCAATCGCCTTTTTTCCTCCTCCACTCCGAGCGAAGGGCGAAAAACGAGATAAGGGGAGAAGAGAGACAAATAAGAAACGCGGAGTAGGAATTGGCAGAGATTATTGTGGGCGTGTGGAAATTTTCGGAGTGGGGCATAAAGACTCCTCGAAAGGAGAGTAGAGCGATGTTTCAGAGTCGTATAAAGCGGCAAGGGGTAGTTTTATTGTAGGACAGGGTGGCGTTATGCAAATCCATTTCGGGAGCGTAAATACGCCGAAGTATGTAGATGGAGGAAGGAAAAAGGGATCTGTGGGAGCGTGTATGCCAAGGAGAGGCAAGGGGGTCTAGAGAAGGATTAATGAAGTTTCACGGATGCCTGGATATAAAGTGGGGATTTTGCACAACACGGAGTGCTTATCCAATCACGAAAGTTCTGCCCAATACGGGTGCGTTTGCGATAAATCGTTCCGAATTGGCGGAATCGCTCAAAATTGTGAGCGGTTATAAAGCTCTCTTCCTCCAAACTGTTTTCTCAGACATACCGTTATTAAACTGCTCTAGACGTCTACGATAAATAGTTCCCTTTTATTAGAATTTCCAAATTCTCACGAAGTTTGCATAATGCGAAAGATTCCCACAACGTGCCTCTTTAGTTGATCGAGAAGTTTACTTGAGAATGTAATTCTTGCCATTCATTTAGGCTGGAGTAGAAAGAGCAAGTTCATTACTCATTCGGTTTTCTCGCGTTCCCTTGCCACTTCTTATGTATTATTAGGCAAATCAATATTTTTATCAATTCCTAATTTCTCTAGAGCTATTTTAGTTGAAGAAAATTACAGCACTGGGAGATAATGGTGAATAATTAACTGATCAATATTTTTACCTAACTTTAATTCTGTCATTTTCATTTGCACCATTAATTTGGTATATTTTTACCCTGACTTATCCTTTGTTTAAATGTCGATTCAATTCGATCTTATGTCATCGGAAAAAATATAAATAAAAATTATTTTTTTAACATACATTAATCTATTATATAATGGTGCGATATATCCTCAGCCACTAGAGCACTTAAAACTCAAGACTATTTATTTATTAAACTTATCATTTTAATAATATTTTGCAATTCCTAGCAGCTCTAGATCGTTCCCAAACGTAGGGATTTAAAATAGAGAACGTAATATCAGCCGTACTAAGGTGTATGAAAACAAAAACTTTGTTTGTGTGTGAGGGACTAACATCGCTCATTCTCCTCTTAGTCAGGTCCGTCAGGTCTAAAGACATTTTTAGGATTACAATGCGAAAAAATGTCAGTACTCACTTGAGCATCTTAAGATCGTCTCTGTGTTCCTGTATTTCAATAAATATAAGTTTACATTAAAATCAGAAGCAAACAAAAGAATATTTTTTTCTAATTTTATGCTAAAAATCTTTGCAATAATCCACATCTTTTCCCCATATCCACCATGAATTCCTTTTAATACATTATGGAATCTCAAGTACATATTTTACTTCAGTACACTACCTTCACTATCATGCAACACGGATTTAACTGGCCACCAATACCGAGATGTTCGAGTATAAAATATAGAATGCCCATGAAATATATTTTACAGAGATCCGCCAGGTTATATAAAACCTGGCCTGGTTTTCATTTAACTACTTTTGGAGTGGCTAAGACAATGGTTTTCATATTTATTGAAGGAAATAATCATCATAAGTTGCATTTTTTTATTTTTAGAAAAATTAAAACATAATTTTCTCAAGCATTCATTATTAGCCTTATGACTGCTCAAATTAAAGCTTCCATAAGAAAGTAAAGGCATACGAATGAGTTCATGAAATTTAAATTATATAAAATGGTATATGTTCCATTGAATATATTGTAAATCAAATTGGGACAGTACATGCAGGAGTGTGACCAATCCAATGAAAATATTTCTCTGTCATGGCCCTTGAGGTTAATTTCATATTGGAAAACTTTTGTCCTGTCGCACAGAGGCTGATAATTCATTAATGAGATCCCGACCCAGAGAGACAAGTTAAATTTCAAAATGTGATTTTTGAAAAAAATTCATAAATATCACACCATATTCAGTTACTGACAAAACTTTATTTCATACTCTACTTGACTCGGGATCTTTTGGAAACTTTTGGAACAACAGACATTTTACTATACTACGTATTATATGTGTAGCTCCAAACCTCTCCATTTAAATAACTGTGGCTTAAAACATAATTTTTTGCAAACTCTTGAGTTCGCAAAAAGAGAGAACTATCAAGAGATCGGGTCATACGGAAGTTCACTAAATGGTCCTTCCACAATGAAGACTGCTATTTTATACCTCGCTTCTTTGGTCTCGGTTTAAAACTTAAAATATGAATAAAATAGAATTTTATGATTGGTAAAGTGGAAACGGAATCTCTAAAACGGAACGTACGTGACCAGTTATAGAACTTTTTATGGCCCGATGATTTTCATGAGTCATAAAAAGTGCTATAAAATTTTAAGGCGCGGTAAAACTGTGAAAACCTATGCATATCACAGGGAGAACCGAAAAATGTAGAACGTTTTGCGTGGAAATGGATTTATTCTTCAATATCAAGCAGTCAGAGCCTTTAAATAACCTGTTCGACAGCCGCAATGGAGAATGGCTAGATTTTATCATGGGTTTCATGCCCAATTCAACTGCACATGCACCAAACTCGCTATTTCCAATGCAGGCAGGGGATATTCCAGTGACAAGGGTCGACGACCTTTAAGCTATCCTCGGGGCGATTTGTGTGATTGGCGGATTGGATGCAACCCGCCGAGCGATCTGTCGCAACGGTGCAGCGGAATTTCATTGAACTTGAATAGCGTTGAAACGCGCACAGATGGAGCTGATGGAGTTTCAATTGCGACAAAAAGAATCGCGTGGGTTGATGCATCGCTTCAACTGTTTCAGCCACCATTATAAACGAGAGGTCGTTTGCTTAAATATTAACGTTTCCGCGCACGTGAGAACGTGTACAATTCGTGCGCTGATGGTTTAGTGCAGCGACACTATGGGTGGACTTGATCCCTCTAAAAACATTTGATAGCGACGGCGCTTTGAATTCTACGGTTAGGCTAACTGCGTAAAGCTTAAGTCTGGGCAAGTTTGATGTATTTCAACTCAAGAATTCTTTTCCATACTTGACTCTGAATTAATGATGTAGCCATGTGTGTAAATATTACTTTTAATTATAGCTTACCTACTCAAGCGAAGAATGACATCCACCTTTAGATTAAAATAATTAAATAATTTATTTAAAGTATTTTTAACTGCTCTTTCTTGTATTTCACGGCCTTTCCTGACTTACATTTTTTTCCAACTTGAGTCTCTCACTTAACATCGTCATATACTGACATTACCTTCCCGTTCAACTTTCTGTCTAGGTTTCAAGACCTTAGCAACAGGCTAAAAGTTCATGTGCTTTCGTTCTCTCGCTGTACTTCCTTTCTTATGTGTTCAAATCACATTGATCCTACCTATAGCAGTAGAATTAGGCCATGAGGTACTCCAGGTTCTTAGGTTATCTTCTTTCTCATCAACATCTATTTACTTTTCCCATCTTCGCTTATTACTTTATAAGGTTTCCAGGACCAGCTAATATCTCCACACTTTCTATTTTGGCGTATTTGAATTTCTATTTGGTATCTTGTTGAAAAAATAAATGAATATGTAGAACATTGCATATTCCACGTATTCATTTTGTTTTTTGTCAATAGTTTCTAATAATAACTTCAATATGCATTCTTATTATATTTTTGATAGGACTTTACATTACTTATGCATTGGTTGATTCGTTATCTAACTGGGTAATTACAAGTCTTCTAATATGGATTTCATTCTTACCTGCATTATTTAACGCTCAACTGGTAAATTACCTGTGATGGAATTAAAGACTGCGTTTTTAACGTTCAGGCACACGTGATAGTTGACTGGTGGAATATTTGTGCTTCTACTGATTTTCTCTAGGTTCTAGCGTGAGTCTTTTCATTATCCAAGGTTTGATATGCATACAATAATATACACAGTAACATTTCCCTGAGAATGGTTATTAGATGTTGAGATATAATGGAGTTATTCTCCTCATACTACCGAATAAATGACCTGATTAGAGCTCTAAAGGAATAGCAATATAATAAGTACGAAGTGTGAAATTTCATTTATTACCGAATAATATTTCTAAGGTATTTGAATTCCCTTCGTCAACTGACACTCCAGTCATTAATTTTTACAGAAGAATTTATTTTTATTTTTTTCCAAAACATTCATTCATTGTTTATGTGCTACATATCTTTAGTCTTACATAATGATTTCAATTTGTTAAAAGCTCAATATAATATTGCCTTAACTAATCTCCTGATATCGGTATTACATAAAACACAAGGTGCGATACCTCAATTTCTGGTGAGTGTTTCTACCAGTAGATCATTCATTTCTTAAAACAATCCAAATCATCCATCAATTGTTGAGTATTTCGAGGCTCTTTTGTGACGTATTTTAAAGGAACAATGTTATTCATCCGAATATTCATCTTAGTTTCAGCTTAGTAACTATGTTTTCAATACTGGCGGGGTCTAAGGAATGTCAAGCACTTTTATGGAATTATAATGAATCTTGGCTCTTTTTTTCTCCGGATATTATCCTCTTCTAAATGTGAGTCGCTTTGGCCTGAATGCCATTTCCAAGAAATTCCTCAATTTTCATTCTAATTATACTTTAAAAACTTTTCTCATTTCGTGGGAGTTGGGTGATTGGTCTAGAGGACTTCGGAGCGGCTAGGTTCTCTCCCGCAGACTCTACAACGATACAATAATCCCCCGCCATCCATATTTTGTGTTATGATAACGTTCCGCTAATGGTGCCTCATCAATGCTTTGGATGACGAACGCTGTTCTCGACACCATAATCAGATATCATCACCATTACATTTGGATAAGGGTTACGATCTTGGAAATAATATGGAATGGTTTTTCAGAAATTAAATCGCTATTAAACACTATTGAGTAAAGAGAGATTACATAAGCATAAATCGTTGAAGAAAACGGTATCATATATAAAGTACGTAATCAGTTTTAATTATAAAATATACGCCATATGAAACAAATTGACTATTCAATATGCATGAGACATGGGGCAGTGGAATTTTCGTTCAAAGACAATTTTATGTAGTTAACTACACGGTCGGCGGAAAGTACAGCAAAATCGGTGGAAAATGCAAAGAAATAAAGACAAAGAAGGATAAACTAGTGCAATTGGTGAATAAATATGGGTTGACTCATTTGTTTTCCATAAAACATAACTCAGATTTTTATTTTCTCCCATGCAAATGAATCGGTTTTTGGAAACTATTTTTTTCAATGGTGAAGACATAAATACATATGGGCGATAAACTCGAGTGCAAAATTCATCTCCCACACATTATGACTGATTGGCATATTAAACTGAACGTTTTCTGTTTTATCCGTAAAATAAACATCTAAATCGCATTAAAATTTATTTATGTTAAAACTCTATTGTTAAAATGGAGTGTTTTACAATTTTAAAGTTATCTACCTCAGCAAGCTAAAATGTTATCATCTTAAATGACGTTTTTCATCACGTTTAAAATTGATGCTAGGAGTTCTCAAGGGGGAAGCGAGGTAAATAAAAATTCGACGGAAACAACGAAGACAAGGAAAGAGTTCGTTTGGATTTTCCTCGTATCCAGACTCATTCTTATTATTTGCGCGACAAAAGGACCCAGGAAAAATACTCGTAAGAAGCGAAGGAAACCGGGCAAGGCATTTATAATAGCCTCTTGCTGTTTCACCAACTCGTGAGCACTTTTTTTCTCGACTCCTTCAACTCATATAATAAACATGCATAATCTACGAGTGGGCTTGGAGGATACTGGGGAACGGTTTCCCTCTCATATCTTCGCTCGCTTTCCATAGAAACACTCGAAATGAATAACCATAAAATAGAATAATGCATGAAAAACGCTCTCCTGTCTCGCAACTCATACCAGATGGTGCTGTAGGAGTTCCAAGACTTATCCAACCGAGACTATTCCCAGGATCATACACGCAGGCAAAATTGATGCACTCGCAGACTATATAAAAAAAGGACGTGCATATGGGGGAGGAATTGAAACTGCACGGTAGTAGTCCAAAGCTTTTATTTCTGAATTTTTCTCCCTAGCTGAGCATCGCAAGCCTGGGTATTGTGTCCCGTACGGGTTGACGAGGGCGTGAGAGAGCAGAGATGGAAAGAGAGAGATAAAGAGCGTTTGAGATAGCATCGGAAGGGTGGAGGAGGGTGGTTAAAGGAAGCTCGCTTTCTCCACCGAGCCCGATGTTTTGCCTGTGACGGCAATATTTCAAATGGCAAAAAGGAGCAGAGAGCTCAGGATGACACACACGGATCGGGAAGCGGTCCAGCCCCGCGGAGGAGGGGTCGTTCGGAAGTGAGATAAAGAGAAGAAGAAAAGCGGGAAGGGGCGTCCAGACTCGTAAGAAGAGGATCGGGATTAGGAGAAACACATTCACGGTCCCCGAGCCCTGCTTATCCCGGGATAATCCGCCCTATCAACGGCGTTCTATGCCGATCGTCCCCCGCCCTCCGCCCGTTCGGAGGTATCAACGAGAGCGCTGTGGTGGAGGAGGGAAAGGCATTTAATTTCCAGCCATAAATGTTGCGTAAGCATATTACGCCCTCACCCGCCAGACGTCGCGCGAATCCCCCGCCTTTTCCGATCGGCCACGCCCACCTCCAAACAATACGACCGATCCGAATTCCGCCTACTCCGGTCCACATCCACACACCCACGTCTCCCCCTACAATCAATAAACAAGCGGGCGGGGTTAATGGAATTTTTCTTCCGAGTCATTAGCACTCATTGACGTTTAGGAACGCATGGGAAGCGCCTAATCGCGTGTGAATAGAGAGAGGGAGAGAAAGTGTATGAGAGTGAGCAAATGTGTTGGGGATTAGAGGGTTTGCGGGTGTGCACCGAGGGCGTTGACCGGGAAACCGCCTGACGGGGAAGCAATCCCATGCATGCGAACACAAGGACACCATTGACATTCTTCGGGGAGAAAATTAAAAACAGGAAGTTCAATTCATTCTGAGAATGTGCTGATTCACAAAACCTCTACTCTTTTACTGCCGAATCGAAATAGAATTAGAGTAATAGACGCAGTGAAACCGGGAAGATGCAGCTTTCATAGATTTAGAGTAATCAACAAAAATCTGGCTGTAGCTAGCTAAGGGAGAAAGAAATAGAGCGCTGTTATACCGCTGGTTTCCGCGGTGTCTGCTGTCAGCGTCAGGATTCCGGGCATCCCGTCTGGTCGGTTGACTTTCGTAGACAATATTTTAATCCAGTATCCATGAAACGCTATTTGACTTGACCTGAAAGAGTCACTGGTATAGAGGACTAATCTGCTGCCTACCAGGTTCAACCGACGAGGCAGGGTACCCGAAAGATAGACTCTGAAATGTAGCGTACTTTTCTACATGCTACGTAGACACTTAAAATATTTGTCAACCAAGTACCCTTGGTCAGTCATATGCTATTGGATCTATAATATTATACATGAATATATAAGCGTGACAAAACGTAAAAAAATAACGAAAGAGAAGTCCAGGAAAAGAAAAAAGATGTCAGGTACATGTAGAAAGTTCTCTAATCTGGCATTATTTCAATGAAATAGAACAATGAACTTCCAACCAGTCAATTATGCACTAACTGAGGAAATAGGTAGTTAACTTTTTAAATTTTCAAGGTTAATTTATTTGCCCAATTTAGCTTACTCTCTAACTTATTCCTAATAAATACTCGACATCTATGCCTGATTCGGCCCGAAGACGGGATTAGAACATGAGAATGATAGGTTGTCAGGCCCATAGGCTACCACCTTATTGTTCTGGCTACATCTTTGGTCTCCGCTAATAGGTAACAATGACAGAGATATTAAACAAAGACCACAAACTCTTTTTTAACATTGGTACGGAGGAATGGGTGGATTATAAGGAGATGATAGCGGAGATTAGGATATATTAAGGTCAACAGGTGGATGAAGAACGTATTAAGAAATTACGGGGTACCAAAAGTTTCGACTGCTCAAGAATGGGTAGGTTGGCATGGGTGACCGAGATAATAACAAAGATTAGAGAAGATAATGGAAAGGGAGTACACAGGATGTATAGCCGTAAGAATAGAGAAGAACATGATAGTACCATAGAAGAACCATGATACGACTATGGAAATATATCAATAATATAAAAAAAACGTTAACGTGCACCTAACTTTGGGGATGGGTACTGATGTAAGAAGATGTCAATCATGAAAAATTCGCAAAAATCCCTATGCATACATGCATTGCATAGAGTTTATAGAAATATAGTTTCAAGCTGTAAATGCATTAAATAAACTAAATAACTGCAAATGAAAAAAACTGTAGCCTGCGTATAAAGTCGTTCTTCCACTTTCGTACAGGGTTCACCAAGGGTAGTTCTCGCACCGATACAATTCCATGCCTAATGGCACGGTCCATTGCCCAAAAACGTCCACAATACGAGAAGCAAAGGGTCAGAAACCATGACACAGGTGTTTCCCACATCAGGCAGTCAGAGACAGTAAAATATGAGTAGAAAATGTGAAGGTGGTGTGGTAGATTGGGAAAGAATGCAACTGGGTTGTTAGAAAGGCAAAACGGAGGGAGGGAGAGGGGTTAGTGAAAGAGAGGTTAATCCACCCGTGGTGTTTTTATGGGAGTCGAGGACAACGGAGAAATACCGAGGCGTGAATAATGGGAAACAAGTAATAAGGAGAAAGACAACGCTAAAGAATTGCGAGATGAAGACATGATTTCTAATATCTTGCGGAAGTTTGGATACTCGAATGTATTTAAAATAGGGACAATACATTTCTAAGAGGATGAAATAGAAAATAAGGGATAATATTTTAAAAGGTACTTATGATAGTTTAAATCTTGTGTTGATGGAATGACTAGAAATAAGATTAAGTTATACCAAAATTACCAAATTTATAAAAAAAAATAAATATTGAAGTATATCACTAAGAATTATATTTTTTTGATAGATTAAAAACGCAGGACAGTTAGGAAAACTTAATAAAACTTTTAACTTCAAAGTTGATCGGTGTTTTCAAATTGGAGAACACTTACCATTGTTTTTTCGTGGCACAAAGTAGGTGAGTACAGTTACCAGGACTTTAGTTTTTGTAAGTAAGCCTTCGGAACGGGAAGGACATCAGAAATGACATAAAACGGAATCGTGTCCAGATGGAAGGGTTTTGAGGGATCATTCCCTCTAACGGCAACCATTAGTGCGTCTCCGACAGTGCCCTTTAAAATATGCGAGGCAGCGCCGTTCCTCGGAGTGGACAGGCGTCGAGGATTAGCGATTGTTTCGAGCGAGAAACTGCGAGTATAAATCATCTCGAGTCCTTGCTATCCCTCCTCGGAGCGGTCCAAGTTCAAATGCGTTCGCAGTGATTGTAATCCTTCCAAACTGGGGAAATAAATTTCTGGAGATTAGCCCGAGTAAACTCACGTTACCACTTACAACATGATATATCTCACTTAAAAAATTCATTTCCATCAAACCGTTAAAACGATGGTGCTCTTATAAAAATGATGGATGCCAATTCAGAAACAAATATTTACATTAGAAAAAAATCCCTGATGGTAGTGTAACGTATCAAAATTTAGCCATATGATGCTGGGGAGTTGGGGAGCCGCCATGTTGGTTTTTGTACAGAATATTTATACGGAGACATAGGGAAATATGGCGTCGGCCTCGACAATGGCCAATTTGTCATTGAGCCTGGTGATTCAGGTCATTCGGGAGTTGCTTTCCCAAGAATAGAAATTGTCTCGCAGGCTATTGTTGAACTCGCGGCAGGTTACGGAGGGAGACTAATTATGGCCGGGCGTTAACAATTAAGAAGTGCCGATATAAAGAGGGACGAAGAGCGAGGCTGGGGCTGCGAGGCTTCGAGGCGGCTAGTGGAGGAGTCGAAGGAAGGTGAAGGCTGATAGTCCAAGAAGAGGGAAGTGTCTTCTAGGCGAGTCTGATAATCTAAGAACAGTGAAGCGGCGTCTAGCTTCGAGTCTGATGGTCTGACAACAGTGAAGTGGAAAGTGGCATGGCGGAGAAGCCAGGATTAACCCAAGGAGACGGGGATCGCCTCAGCTAGAAACTCCAGATAAACTAAAGGGATAAAGCGGTCCACTCCCCACTATTATGTAGGTACTTATTTTTAAGAGGGTACTGGTTATATTTTATGTGAAAGTGAAAAGTGAAATGGCTCGTGAAGTGATCTATGGCCTGTAAAAATTGAGCCTGAAGATACCAAGAGTGAAAGTGATATGTTGTGAGGGTAATTTATTATGATACTGTTTATATTTTGTTGTATTGTGTGTGAGAAAATTAAATTCAAAAAGAATAAATTACATTTATGGCGCCCAACGCTTGAGCACGATAAAATATTAGACGTACGGGGTTGTGTGATAGGCTACGTTTAATAGATACCACGAGGAGAACCTGAGAGGTGCAGAGTAGGAAGTGTTCACGTTAGAGAACGCGAGAGAATTAGACATCGGGAAAATTACTACAGATTAAGTGTTAGTAGTAACGGTGTAATTGTATAAGATGGTACGGGCAAGGAAAAGTCTGTTCGAGTTGAAGAAGGCCGAGGTGCAGGAGGAATTGAAGAAACTAGGGTTAGGCACCGAAGGAGTTAAAAATGAATTGGTCGGTAGGCTTAGATCTGCCCTCGAGGAACAGGGAGTAGTCATTGAATCTCACAAATTCGAGGTCGAAGACAGGACTCCAACAACGATGGATTTATGGGCTTGGTTGAAGGAAGAGAAAATCAAGGAGAAAAGGGAACGAGAAGAAGAGAGAAGACGGAGGGAAGAATGAAGACAGAAGGAGCAGGCGGAGCTGTTAAGAACAATCTTGAGGGAGCAGGCGGAACAGCTGAGAGGAGCGGAAGTTAGGATGAATACGCGGATAGAAGAGGAAAAAGCAGAAAGGCGCGCTGAGATAGAGGCTGTCCGCGAGGAGGCGAATAATAATGTCCAAAGTATAGCGGCGGAAACACGGAAGGATTTATATAATGTCAAGGAAAGGCTGAAGGATTATGAAAGCTTGGCGATAGAAACGCATGAGGAAGTGAGGAATATCACAGAAAAGATGCAGCTGCTGACCGCAGAAAAATTGAAGGAAGAGTCGGAACTGCAAGGAAAAGTACGAATAATAGCGCAGAATGAAGCAGAAAAGATAAGGCTGCAGTGTTCGCGAAACTCAACCGCAATTCAATCACCGAGAGTGATGATGAAGATTCCATATTTTGACGGTAGGAGAGGAGCTAGGCCTATGCGATACATTAGTGAGCTGGACGAATACCAAGCCATGTACCAATTATCCTCCAACGAAATGCTGAAAATCGTAAGACAAGGTCTGACGGGATCTGCAGGCGAATGGTTTACCGCTATCTCACATCTACTAGAAGACGTAGAGCAGTTCACACAGCTGTTTATGATGCAGTATTGGGGGCGTGAGCAGCAGATGGAGGTTCGGAGGACGCTAGATTCCGGCCGGTACGTTGAACGAGGGAATATCAGCCGAGTGGAATACGCAACATCACGAATAAGCACTGCAAAGGAACTAAGGCCACCGATGGAGGACGAGGAAATAATCTATAGGTTGGAGCATCATTTTGGTCCGGAGGTCAACACGGCAATCATATCGCAGCAAATAAACACCATCCCACGATTATTATCATTGCTCAGCCGATACGATAGGGTGGTGCCGCAGCCGATACAGGAGACGAAGGAAGAGAGCCGAAGAAGATGGACAGGAACCGAGGAAAGGAGAATTGATTCAAGAGGCCGTGGATACAACCCACCACCTCAGAATCAAAATGGTAATAGATATCCTAATCCATCCGGCAAGCAGAGGCAGACATCTTCGGTGAGACGGTACAGCAGCCGAGAACAAATGGATGGACGGAGTTACGAAGAAAGACCACCCAGGGAGAATGCAAACATCCGCACGATGATTGTGGAAAACTCCGGGAGTAGTGAAGAAAGGCATGAAGAGCAGGGAAACGCGAAGGGGCGAGTCGTGCAAAAAGTCCCGACACGACATTAGCCAGAGAAATGGGGACCGAAGAAAGGAATAGAGGAGACAGGAGCAAATGCGACAAGGAAATCAGGAATATATTATGCATACCCGAAGATTTGACCGAAAAAGAAAAGGAACACGGATCGCATGAAGAAAACAAGTGTCCGGAAATTGTAGTGGAAATAGGGGGGCGGAAGTTTAAGGCACTAGTGGACACCGGTTCAGAAATCACGTGTCTGAATGAGAACACATTTACGGAGAATCCAGAGGTATTCAATGGTGTATTGGAGGTACCAATACGGGGAATTCAGGTGATCGGAGCAATAGGTAGGAGGAGCGGGAGAATTAGTAGACAAATCTTTCCCACAATAAACATAGGGAAGATTGATGTAGTAATTAATTGCACCATCATACCTAATCTAGTGAAGCCGTTAATATTGGGCACGGATACATTAGAGATGCTGAAAGCGGAGATTAATTATAATGAAAGCACCATAATCCTGAGACAAGGGCGGAAGATGGAAGAAAGAAGATTCGGAATGCCTACGGAGTCGTCACTGAAGCTAATAATGGCAATTAAACAGGGGCAGTATGAGGAGAGAGAAGATACAGTTTCTATGGAGGAAATCCACAACAGCATGAGAAGCATCAGCGATTTACAGGAGAAGGAGTTTAGAGAATTAGCGGGTATTATTTATAAGGAGAAGGAGATTTTCAGAAATACGCCCGGAAAAATAAAGGGGTATTATTATAAGGTGGAGATAAAAGGTGACGAGGAGTTCCACGGGAAAAGTTACAATGTACCGCTAAATTACCGTGCGAAGGCACGCCACGCTATTAATCAGCTGTTGGAGCAGGGACTCATAGAAAAGAGTACATCACGATATGTATCACCCCTGATATGTTTACCGAAGCAGGATGGCTCAATAAGGCTATGTCTGGATGCAAGGGCGGTGAATAAGATGATGAAGCCGGATTACGCTACTTCAAGAACGCCTCAAGAAATATTTCAAGATTGTGCTAACGTAAAATACATGACATCTTTAGATCTCACGCAAAGCTTCTACCAAATTCAACTACATCGAGATTCTCGGAAGTATTGTGCAGTTTACTTTGAAGGATTTATATACCAATTTACTAGAGGGCCGTTTGGCTGTGCAATTAGCAGTAACGCATTAGTCAGAGCACTTGATTACGTACGTGGAAAGGAAGTAAAGAAGTGTTATCTCAATTTTGAAGACGACTTACCTTGTCTGATGGCAGACAGCACCCAAGAAAAGGAAGATATTCCAGGGTTAGTTGAAATATTTCGGCGTAGAATCATAACAAAGGGGCAGAGGGGAAGAGTGCTACGCTCTAGAAAAAAAAAACAAAAAAAACAACACAGAGAGAACTTCGAGATAGGAGATCGGGTTCCACTATGCACAAACGGAGCGATGAAAATTCCTTGTATCCCACATTAAACCATAAGTAGAAATCACTGCACTCACAACAAAACGCACAAGAAACCAGTTTCACATAGAACATCGCGCAAGCACAGTTGAGAAAGGACTGAGAACGTAAGAAAATAAGAGCCGAGTCATGCGATTTTCTAGTTACATTGTGAGTAAGCGTCGGCAGACACAGATTTACCGCGCCATTTGTACACATTTTATCGCAAGGTCGCAGAGGTGTAACAAAGTAAGGGCTTGTGATTAAAACTTTGTATTTGTGCGGTGAGGGAGTGGATCTACGGTTACTAAATTGGTGTTTAAGTAAAGTCAGCTGGGTGAATGAACATTTGGACTCAATATGATGAGGCTGACAGTTATAATGTATAACTTTAAAGGTGAAGGAGATTTTATGTTTGATGTGTAGCAAAGTGTGATTCCTTTGATTACCTGAAACTATTTTATTGATGGTTACGCACTTGCATGTTTAAATATGTACATTTGGAAATTACATATGACCCAATGTTTTATGTAAAATGTATAACTTATTGTAAAGATGTTAAATTTGAAGAGGGCATATGACATTTGTTTTGAATATTTGTATGTTATGTTTTAAAGGTAAAGTTGATGTTTTAAAGAAGGGTATAATTGCATTTATTGTATTTTATGAATGTATGTAAACATAGTGGATGTGGACCAATTTCAGGGGCAGAACGATCTTTAGAGGCGCCGGGGCGACGCTTTATTTTAATTAGAGGCTTCGAAAGAAAATCTTATAGGATATAATATTTGCTTTCGACGGGGCAGATGTAACGTATCAAAATTTAGCCATATCATGCTGGGGAGTTGGGGAGCCGCCATGTTGGTTTTTGTACAGAATATTTATACGGAGACATAGGGAAATATGGCGTCGGCCTCGACAATGGCCAATTTGTCATTGAGCCTGGTGATTCAGGTCATTCGGGAGTTGCTTTCCCAAGAATAGAAATTGTCTCGCAGGCTATTGTTGAACTCGCGGCAGGTTACGGAGGGAGACTAATTATGGCCGGGCGTTAACAATTAAGAAGTGCCGATATAAAGAGGGACGAAGAGCGAGGCTGGGGCTGCGAGGCTTCGAGGCGGCTAGTGGAGGAGTCGAAGGAAGGTGAAGGCTGATAGTCTAAGAAGAGGGAAGTGTCTTCTAGGCGAGTCTGATAATCTAAGAACAGTGAAGCGGCGTCTAGCTTCGAGTCTGATGGTCTGACAACAGTGAAGTGGAAAGTGGCATGGCGGAGAAGCCAGGATTAACCCAAGGAGACGGGGATCGCCTCAGCTAGAAACTCCAGATAAACTAAAGTGATAAAGCGGTCCACTCCCCACTATTATGTAGGTACTTATTTTTAAGAGGGTACTGGTTATATTTTATGTGAAAGTGAAAAGTGAAATGGCTCGTGAAGTGATCTATGGCCTGTAAAAATTGAGCCTGAAGATACCAAGAGTGAAAGTGATATGTTGTGAGGGTAATTTATTATGATACTGTTTATATTTTGTTGTATTGTGTGTGAGAAAATTAAATTCAAAAAGAATAAATTACAGTAGTTAAGCTTATTTTAAAATGATTTAAAACGTGAATATTTCATGATCATTTAAACCAAAAGGGTATTGGTGGACCAACATAACTGAAAGAGTTTTTACCAGGGTACTGTTACATTTGGCTAAAGAGCACTTTGGTGAATGACGAGGAGTTCAATTCGATACAAAGTATTTTTTGGGTCCAATACTTCAGTTACAATTGAAACAAGTTTTTACGATTGCATAACGCCTGACCACAAGTACCAAAATTGATGTTATTTCCCAAATTCTTGCAATTTTTGTAAGTTATTAAAAAAATCTATTGAAAATAAATTATTTTTTGTATTTAATGAAATGTAACGTTAAAAGGCTTGAAATTTGCATTGTAGAAGCATGTAACTTTCAGAATAAATGAGTCATTCCTTTTATTAACTATAAGTTAACCAGAAACGTAGCCCACCACTTCAGTTACTGAGGTTCGATAGCAAGAAAGAAATTGTGCAATTTGGGAGAGAAAGAAGGGAGACAGGAACATAAATGAAAATATATTAACTGCAGTAAGAACTAATATTTCGTCATGCATCTGAGAAAGTAATGTTGTCACACCACTCATACCAAGCCTTTCCTCACCAAACATACTTCCATAAATCTGCATATAATTAAAATGGGTGCCAATGGATAGTCACCTTGATAATGACTAGAACCACCGCGAAGGTGTGTGTCAGGGGGTAAATATCACCAAACATGCACTTCTAACATTCAACTTATACTTGTAATTCTATTTTACTGGAAAAATTTTAGATAATAGAGTAACGTGCAACGACATGGTTAGTTTCTGTATATTAACGAAGTTTATAAAGAATACTGTTTATAAAGGAATTTATCTAACTATTATCTCTATTTTCCTGACATACATGGGTTAGTGATGCTAAGCGTGCAACATGCACTGCCTACTACTTTTTCAATATCTCACCTACCAAGCCTTAACTACGATCTAATATTGATTCCCAGCCTAATTAATTTATTAATTTTGATACACTGCTAAACCTATCATAGCATATTTTAACAAACCTAGCTGCTCTACACTGCACACGGTCTAGTTCTGAGATCATACTTTATTCATTCGGAACCCATACATAGTGTGATCATTTTTTTCATTTTCTGATTTGATAATGTAACGATGTAATGACTAAATTTAAACCTGAAATGCCAAATGTTAGGCTTCCAGTTGAGGCATGACGTGCAGCGTCCAGACACTCATTCAGTTCAGGGGTGGGATGACGTATTTTTGCCAAAAGTATTCTCCACTCTAATCCGATTAACCTAAATCAACAGTGGCCTGTTTACTTCGGCAATTACATTGCTAGAAGCTGCACTTAGACACATAATGGAGTTTAGAATGTACTGGAAGAGGCATCATATCTGATCAACGTAATATCCTACGTGCCATCGTGTATGTCAGGGGAGCTGATATGAGAAGCCAACGGCGATATTGGTTCGTACCTATCTTGCTACTCGTGATACTCTGATAGATGAAGTTGTTTTTGCCCCCCACATAACCTAGAATGGTATTATGAATAATGAAGTCATTCAGTGATTCAGCGATAGGGTTTTTTGTTGGTTTTTTTGTATGGTTTTGATAGGTGAGAGTAGAGCTCACCCCGTACTACTAAGCCAATGACGTGTGAAATTAACACATTCAGGGTAGGTGGGCCAGTTCCCTTCCCTGGGCCAGGGGGTTTTAGATGGGGATGTGCAGAAGGCTCTTCCCAGGATTTGAACCCGGGACCGTTCGGTCAGTAGTTCAGTGCTCTACCCACTAGGCCACCACGACCCCCTAATGAAATATAATGATATGATTATGATATTGAAATATATCTTTAATCTATGATCTATGATAGTGAAATTTATGTTTAAAATTTGTCAAATAAACAGAGGAAAGTTCGAAAAACAAGCTCCAAAACGTAGTTTAAATAGGCTAAAATTCAATCAGATTTAGCTTTAAAATTATTTCCCAGGGGAAGTTAATGAATTTCATTTATAAGTCAAATATATTAATACCTCTCTTAAATAGCCTTATAAAAATTAATTGACGCCACTGCGATGAAAGTTGGTCACGATTTCATTGTTACTAATGTTTCAATGCTCTTACAGCTCCATAAGAGCCGTGATGTAAATAATAATATAATTTTTGCCGTAATGAAAGTACCCCCATTGTAGATTCATTGTCACCAATAAGCTGGCATGTCCATACCTCCTTCAGTTCATTCGAACTTCCTTGAGACATATTGCGTCACAAAAATGTCAATAAAAAGAGCGCCTATTGTAATTAAGCTTCATTAAGCCAGAAATAGAATAAATATGAATTAGTAATTAAGTAAAATACAAAGAAGAAAATATAAAATATTTTCCTCTCTCTGTCAGTGAATAACAGCAAGTTGTTGCTATGAAAAAGCGTTTCATCTACATCTACATCTACATAATACCCTGCAAGCCACCATAAAGGTGTGTGGCAACGGGTGAATTCTCACCAAACATGCACTACATATCATGAATAAAAAAGGGTTAGTATTTATATAGGTACTGTTCAAAACTACACTATTTAAAAAAAGATAAAAATAGCAAAGCATACATGCAAAAGCATGCTGTTAGTTGGGTTAGCTTTAAGTCCTTATACCAACATGCAGCTACCAATGTTATCCATTGCTACACTGGTACTGGATATATTTAACGTTATTCATATCCCTAACAGTACGAGGAAAAAAGGACATTTTGAATCTGTCAGTTCGGCAATCAGTTTCTCTAATTTTGTGATTACGGTCCAGTCTACCATAGTAAGTTTGGGTCCACAAAATATTTTTAACATTATCACTGAGAATACGGTGTTGGAATTTGTTTAAGAGATTAAGTCTAAATTTCAACCTGCGATCTGACAATGATTTCCAATTTCATTCATTTAATAGACTGGTTTCGCTAATAAGGTTATCATACCGTCCTTTTACAAATCTTGCCGATCTTCGCTACACACGTTCAAGTTCGTTATTTAGACCAATTTCGTAGGGATCCCATACACTGGCAGCAGACTTAACATCTACATAAAAGCGTTTCATAGTAATTTAAAGAATAGAAGGTCACACAGTATATATAACATGACGTGATTGTTCCTGTATGCACATATTGAATGCACCACATCCCAGGAGCAGAATGAAGAAGCTCGTATTCATATGAGAGGAAGTGGAGACCACTGTACATAAGTAGTTTGTACAGCGACACTCATTTCACTAGTGATGTGGAAACATTTATTTTAATGGCTATAGTACTGCAATGTGGAAGTCATTGGCAAACCACCACATTATTATCCCGGGGAGTCACAGCTACTACACACTTTTTCTCTTATGAAGACGTAATGGAACGGTCTAGAGTAAAATATCCTAGAGGAAAATTAGTCCCCCTTACGGTCTCTGGGCGGGGACTACACAAGAGAGTATTTTAGCTCATGATGACCTGATGAAGACAATCTTGGAGGCCAGAGTGAAAGAGAAGAATAGAAAGGAATGGATCGGATAAGATAAATGGAGCTAGTATTGAAGTATGTGAAAGAGAAGAGCTATGTATGAAGTAAGCTAGCGGATTGGAGACTCGAGGGGACAGCTGCGTCAAACCAATCTTAGGATTGTTGACTTATAACGATGAAGTAATGATACAATATGGTAATTGAGAAGATGTTTGCCGATAGAAAAATAAAGTGGAGAGCTGCTTCAAACCAATTTTAGGATTTCTGATTAATGTTAATGATAAAAGAAATAATTGGTTACACTGAGGATTGAGTGACAGCAAACCTAACTTATACAATACATTTCTTATAAACAAGATTGAACATTTAAACCCAGTTCCTCGCGACACTTGATTCAACATAAGACCTAGTGTGCTAGCCGCTACTTGATATTGAGGACAGAATTTAGCTACTTGTGCTTGCTATGAAAAAGCGTTTCATAGTAATTTAAAGAATAGAAGGTCGCACAGAGTATATAACATAACGTGATTGTTCGACGGCTACTGGGTCCTACTGGAATCTAGTTGCAAACTAGTACCGCATTATGCATGGAATCGAGTAGTTGAGTAAGTATGATAGCGAGGATGCTTTTTCGCCACCATACTAGTCCTACATCACACGATACTGGAAAGGATACATAATAAGGAGTATTCACGACATTGCACTGGATCTAGTATCGTGTTAAACGGGACTTAGATACATTTATTTGCGGGAATAATCTTCATAGGATGTGAATGCCAAAAATGAAAAGCTCTGTCTCTTCTCAGGAGTGCATGACGATAGAGCACCACCACCGGAGGGAATAAAACATGCGTGGTGATTAACCGATTGCTGATGAATATTTTATTATTTTCTCTTTTGCCTTCTAAGAGCCCCGATGGCTGAAGGTGACATGCCAGAAAAGAAAAATGACAATCCAATTGTTTTCCATGAATAAACAATCTATTTTAAAGGGAATTTACGGGAAATATTTATGCAACATCCCCGAGGGTAAGATTATGACGTCGGGCACAACAGAACTAAAATTGAATACAGCTTAGCACAGAGGTGCGTGGGCTCAGCATCGCGTGAGCTGAAGAGAAAGAAATTGTTGAAAAGCAAAAGCGTCGCGGGAGTGGAAAGAAAAAGAAGCGGGGGTGGGAGGATGACGTAAATGCCGTCGCGACGACACAGAGGGAGGGAAGGGAGAGTCTGGTGAAAGTGAGAGACATAGTGGAAAGGAGAGGAGAGAGGCCGATAGCGAAGAAGAAAAGAATAGGAAGGAGGACGCGGGAAGCAGTTCGACGTCGAGAGGGACGTGAGGGGCAAGGGGAATGGCTAAGAAGCGAAAGTTTTTGTTTATGCGCGAGGGAAGGCTTGGGACGTGCTGCGAAGAAGAAATTGGGCGGGAGGAGGAGAAAGGAAGGATATGGAAAAGAAGATGCGTTCCGGGAGGGAGTCATGGGGTTTCTTTATTAGAACCATGGGCGTAATTCCTCTCCCACGCTGCTCATATAACGCTCCCTTTTCCTTTTATTCCTGGGAATGCTCAATTTGGTGACCTCCGCATGCAGAGAAATGAGTCTCCAATCCGTCCAAGATCCACAAAGATATTCGTCGAGAAAATAATCCCTCTCCACGGAATAGAACAAGGCCCACTCTTGGATAGACCCAAGTCACGGGGTTTTAAGGGTAATTGCCTTTTTTAAGTCTCTCTGAAGGAAGGCATATTTACTGTCATGATGTAAGCAGGATTAGAGAAAGAGAAAGGTTACACGGATGGAACCAGCCAACCAACCCATGAGACATCACGCACAGCTAGATGAGTAAGAGATTTTGGGTGAATATCCGTCATATTATGAGTAGGCAGAGATGGGTATCCTGGTGTCTAAAAAGCGAGACAATAGGTAGCCAAAGCAGTTGTAAAACTTCATAAAATCCAAGATGAAATTCGGAACTGTAACCTACGGCCTGCGACAAGAAAGGATAGGCAAGGATTATTCAGCCCATAATAAAACCGAATGGCCAGTAATACCACAGAAACTGGACAGTTTCGAAGGATACTTAATCATACCAGTAGCGCATGTTAAAAAAAAAATTCTGCAAAACGTATAATCGAGAATAAATTCACAGGGAAATGAGGACTTCACTACAGAAAGATCATAAATTGGCGTAATTAATGCGGATAAACGAATCATGTTTAGCGGGAGAGATGAGGGTAAAACATGTGAAGGAGTGACAGTTAAGTTAATTTAAGCAGCATTTGGGAGGATATCTTCTATTTTACTCCTGAGAAGCATAAATGAATTTTATTTCATAATCAAAAACTGGTGCTATATTTGTAAAAAAAACGAAATTTAGGCAAGAGTGATTTTAAATGAGAAGCTTGTGATTCCCTAGCCATTTTCTGCTATAATCAAAGGCTGGTTTTTGATAATATCACGGAATGAGATCGGAGTAAGATAAATGCTTCTGACCGTGACGAGGCGATTAGTGGACAAATGCATTCATATGATAATCAACCTGGAATGTCAAATTAAAATTCGTTTGACTTATGCATCACATGCCACCCAAAAATAATATTTTGAACTTAATAATCACCTGATATTCCTGTGCAAAATGTACAGCATGATAGGAAACTTGAAATTCGAGCTTGCAATATTTAAAATAGGTGAATTTAGTGGTGATTAAAGAACGTGAGATACAAAGAGAATGATAAATTATCAAAAAAAGGAGACGTAAAGAGAGGAAACTTGGTTTTAGGGATTGAAAGGTAGCAAGCAAAGTTTGTCTATTGTCTAGCAAAGTTCTATTGACGGATAGACAGGGGTAAATCCCATCATCAAATTCAAGGGAAACAGACGAAACCTCTTTTTTCATTGGTGAGAAAAGTAATGTTGACAAATTAAAGGTAAAATATGTTATCAAATGTATCTCTGCGTTGTGAAAATTATTCAGCCATTGGTCAGCTACAACTTGACAAGATCAAATAAGATCTCATCTAAGAATCTAATAATGAATATAAGAATGGTAAGTGAGGTGTTTGGTATCTGCTATTATTATGACTGAAAAGAAAATACAATTAGCTCGAAAAAATAGCTCAATTTCATATAATTGGGCGGGCAAAATTAACGCACGCATTTTTTAAGTTCTTTTAACTGCATGAAAAAGAGAGAGATTTAAAACATCGGTCAAATAACGGACATGAAATGTCAAGTCTCTCAATTTTAAAAATGTTCTAGAATGATAGAGTCAATGTAATGGCTACAATTAAAAGTTTAATAGGAAATATCCATAACTGCTAGAATAAAACTGCTTAAATTCTAAAATAAGTTTAGATCTTTCAATTCTGGGAAACTGTGTTGGTTATCCCTTACACCGCTCAAAACCTAGTACTTGAAAAAGCAACGTTTTATGCAAAGTTCTCATTAAGTGACCAGGGGCACTAGACTATATAGTGAATGATATACTATGAATATTAAAATCATTTATATAAGGCTGGATAATGGGTGCGAAAGTTTCCAATGCATATGTGGAGCTTTCTTATTTCGTAACACATTAAAAGTGCATTATATGAGGCTTAAAGAGCTCTTTCACCATGTTCAACAGCATTTATAATAATTAATAAATTCACTTCCCCCTTCGAAATGAAAAAATACATATGTTTGCGCCTAGAAAAAATAAACTGAAACCCCAAGCAAAAAATTCGGGGAAAGCTATAATTTAGGAATGTCTCCCATTTCTGTTTTTGGTTACCACGGTATCTAATTCAATTTCTGCTTTTGGTATCCGATGCGCTAAATTGAAGACGCTCACTATTGAAAAGCAATAAACCCGCACGCGTGAAGAAGCTGAGAACTTACCGAGTGTTTTCATATAAAACGAAAAGTATTTAAAATATGGGCATCAGAGGGAAATTTTTTCAGTTTGTTTATCGATTTATCACCTTGTGAAAAATTTAAAGAGGTGAAGCTACTAAAGTAGATTTAGTATATTTTAATTGATTCAATTGAAGTAATTAGATATAAATAAAATATTAAATTAAATATGTTGTTTCACAAAATCATGCAATACATTAAAAGAATGGTAACTATGTATGTGGGTCTTATAACGCCATGTGTCAGCGGAATATATCGCTCTTTTGTTATCATTTAGCTCATTTCAGCTTTCAAACCTTGAGAAAATGGTAGCGGTGAAATAGAAACTACCACTTTAGATTGTAAAATTGATAAGTCCAATTATTTTCAATGAATCCAGGCAGAGTGTAGGTGAATCGATACCTAGCTCTTGAAAATGGTAGCAGTGAAATAGAAACTACCACTTTAAATTGTAAAATTGATAAGTCCAATTATTTTCAATGAATCCAGGCAGAGTGTAGGTGATTCGATACCTAGCTCTTTTGTGGACCTATACAACGGTTTGAAATTTATTTTAGGAAGTTTTGTATTGGAACAAGTTTTCAGTTCTGATTATATTCCAGCCCAAGGGGACACATAATTAGCTCCCGAAAATTAGCTCCTCATCTCAAATTAATACTTAGTGAATCCCTCAAAGATCATCGTCATTGGAAAGATTGGAAGATAGCAAAGATATCCCAATTTGTAAATACAATGCTAAAAAGAAGTCAGTCCCATTTCACTAACATTATTACCATGTTAAACTATAGATCCTAAATTAGACGTCTACATAGCGTTACATCTCTATATCACAGATTGGTTAGTGAAAAAACAGCATTCGTTCACTAATATCAGGTATTGAATAACATAACTAGATATTTTTGCTCATGATATCTTAGTTTCGGGCAAAGATAACGTTCAGATTGATCCATTGCTTTCCGTATATTACCGGAAAAACGTTAAAATAGGTAGTAAACTTATAATTAAGTTACTCACAAATGCAGTATCCTATGGGATAGAAAATAACGTAATGGGATTGGTATAAAAATAAATAATTGGCAGCGTATGGTTTTCCATTTTGGTACCTCCACGACAAGGAAGGTTTGGTGCATCAAAGAAACCGGCCTATTACGTTATATTCGACCAGGAAAACAGGAGAAAAGCTTTCGTGCGAATATATTCAAAATGCCTCCCCGCAAAATATAAGATATCAAGCTAGGCAATATAGTAACCTGATATAAATGTGAAATTTAAGTAAAGGTGACCGAAGTACAACACATTCTCGGCAGTACTTACTAATGTTAACTGCACTCTTGCATGCCTTACGTAAACATTCACTTCCGCGTTTTAACAAATGCCAATTCCATAAATAAATATCACATTCCTGCGGAAACACCTATCATTAAGATGCGTGTGGCTTTAAATAATACGTTTTTCTAATGAAGTAGCAATGCGTCCTTTGTTTCATGGTTACATATAAGTGATAGTTGGTGAACATTGATACCATATCACTGTACTTGATGTTTGATTTAAGTTTTCAAGTCCTGTAACGTACACGAAGTAACATTTGATGAATATTGACTTCATGCCGCACGCAAAGTACTCCGTAGATACAGATTTATCATACCACCAAACACGTTACATAAAAACAAGGCATGCATAAATTTTAATGCAATAAATATAAAATAAAATAAAACAATTATATATTTTCATCTCCTCTCCGTGTTCAAGGAAAGAAAATAAACAAACGTCAAAGTTTATAGGATCTCCATGTTGCATCAATCCTCAAAGTTAAAGTCCAAATTTGGAAATACGATTAAAACAGTGAGAGCTGAGGGCATAAATTCAAGCTTTTTTCACCCTAGTAAAACTTGCCCTTTAATAATCATGTTTTAAAACTTCAACTGCAAACAACGCATAAGATTCCAACTAGTGCTTATGCGTAGCAATATCTGTAGCAATTAAAGAACGAAGTTGGCATGGTTGGAAGTTAAACGAAAGAAGAACTTTGAACTTCTGTGACTAATGAAAGTGATTAAGTGTGGACATGAAGAATAATCTGACCCTGCTTTGTGCAAGGAATAATCTTTACCTTTAACTCTTGCCTTTTTTAAAGCATGAGTACGAGGATAAATCAAATACTTTTAGAGGATGCTTTAATTTAATTTTTGCGAATAACAGCGTAAAAAGAATTTGGATAAAACATTTCTCAATATGCGAGATTTCCGCCTTTTGACCTTTCTAACTTCAAGCAAATAATTATGAAAATTTCATAGGCGGTTTCACATTTCCGAGTCAATGAATTGCAATTTCAAGCGATCACAATGGTATTTAAGGCTTAAAAAACAGTCATTTTTGGAATTGAAGATCAATCAATGTGCGAGATTGCACCATAATTTGGTCCATGCGCCTTTTTTGGGGTATTTTGCAAGTAAATTTGTTATTTAGACCAGACGACCTTTTATTTCCTCCAAACACTCTGTGACCCTTGCACGTTATAATGCAAAAGAGCCGACGAAATGTTGGCTCTGCATCTGTTTCTGAACAGATTTATGCTCGGCCTTAGAGGCACTGGATGTCCACCAGCGTAGCTCTAGTATTTTAACAGATCAAGATGTGAAGTGTGCGATTCGTTGGTGTGATATTGGTGCAAATTATTAACACAGTTCCAACAGGCCGCAAGCGAGAACCACGGAGACGCGAAGGAAATTCTTCGGATATCCCGCAGGCCGGCAGAAAACTTACTGCCAGTGAATGGAGTAGGGGGATTGGAAGGGGTTGACCTGGTTGTAAGTATCGGCCACCCTGGCGCTTCGTTGTTATGGCGCCATAAACTCCCTCAGCCCTCCTCGGCCGACTCTCTTCTCGAGAACCTTCTTCGCACTCTACACCGATCCGAAATCGTCCTTTCTTTCGTTTTCACTCTTCCACGTCGTATTCTTCTTCGAGAGCACAAAAAAAATCCCGACAGGGATCCTTTCACCCGTTACACCAAACCATTGGCAGAATTCTCACCCCTTTTATTGGCAAAATATCTCCTGCCTCTTCTTTCGTTTCAAGTCCAAGTCTTCCTTTTCCTTTGCTCCCATTCTATCCTCTCTTTTTCATTCCTTCTCTTTACCGACCGTGACTCAAGAGTCTAGCCGGTGGACGAAGGGAGGTCATAGGGCGCGGAAGTCCTGAACTTCGTCCCGCATGACTTTGCCGTCTAAACACAACACAGGTCTTTGAGAGCCCCTGCCACCAATGGTCGCGGACTCATCGCTGCTTCACGGTTTTTCCTCCTCGAGAAATCTGTGCGCAGAGGATTTGTCACGTTCCCTCAGCCTGTTTCAAACAGTCAACGTCATCTCACCGCGGTCAGCTGGCTTCCTTCCCTCGAGGTTACGGTCACATAATGCCCTGGTTATTCACTTCTCGGGAGGACTAAGGCAAGGTTGCATGTGCAACACGAGTAAAGTGCAGTCGAAAAAGTCTAATTAACGGCCGTGAAAGTACACACAAATGTTGCTCTTCATCCCATTTTCCCTAAAAAATGAGTATTATTCTGTTTTTGCACATTCTTTGCGGTGAATGAAGTTTACTTTCAAATTTACGGTATTCCAAATATTACTCTCTAGGTGCCTCTTTCACCACTTACCCTCTTGATTACCTTAATTACGGTCTTTATCTCTCATCACTTTCTTTTCTGTGCCTTCTCTGTTTTATCTCTGTACTTGATTCACCTCAATCTTTCTTAATTGAAAAAACATACACCTGAAATACAACATTAATGTTTACTCGAAATTCGATTCTGGACAGTAAATCAATACTTGTTTTATGCACACAAGAACTATTTTCGAAGCGCAAAGCTTTTATTTATGTGAAAAATATATATGTACTATCTGAGTATATGGATAGGAGAAATGAAGACTGTTCCGCTATTAACGGTAAACTACAGTCAACTGTCAATTCAGTGAAATCAAAGTAATGCTTTAAATATACTATGGCTTATAAATTGCGCTCTGTTCGCGTAAAATAGAACTTGTGTAGTCATCCACGGAAGAGAGGAGTGCCTTCTCCCATCACTTCCTAGCTCATATTTTCATGAATTTGATTTTCGTTCACTCACTGTCGAGCGTTTGACTTTTACCATCATCATTCGGGATAGCTTCGGACCCGACAAAAAGCCATTAGGGTAAGTGGTTTGAATATCCTCTCCCGTTTGCACATACTTGGTAACACTATTTGATGTTTCTCTGGGTGAAACCCCTGATAGTCTCGGCCTGCTTACGCTAGGCTTACCATAGGCTTTTAAGTGAGAGAAAGGAAGTTCTGAGAATCACTCACTATGTGCCATGAGTACCTGTATTTTGAAGCAACAAATTAAGTAGTGGTTACGCTTAGAATAAAGAGACGGGCCCTCAACGCGCATCAAGTTACAGATGCATTCCTAAATTGGAGGATATATCAATACGTAGAGTGAATGGAGCAAAAACATGCTTATTTAATTGTAGCTTGTAATTCAAAATGACGGATGCTACCTTAAGACACCTTCACGACATGACCCCAAGGTAATTTGTGGAGGATGGAGACAATAAAACGATGTACATATATCTGAGTACATATAATTGGCCATTAAGATATAAGGTCTACTAAGTACTAGGTACTAACATACTAAAATATAACTGGGTGTATGCATATGTATGCATGTATGTACATATAGCAGCCAATGTTATAAAAATGCTATATTATCACCGTGATAATACGAGGCCACATACTACTTTCATCACACAGATGTTTTTGGCGAAAAATAACAAGGCCGATGTATCTCATGCAGTTTACTCACCCATCTTGGTTCCTTGCAATATATTCTGCTTGCCAAAGATGAAAATCAAATTGAAAGGGAGGAGGTTTGATGTGATAGAGGAGATTGAATATAAATCTCAGGTGGTTATGGCAAATTCAATGAAACAAGACTTTCAGAATTAAATCCCGTTCGCGACAGAAAGGCTGAAATTTGTGTTTAAGATCCCGAAGGAACTATTTTTAAAGTAACAGAGAAAAATAAGAATAAGTTATCCAAAATCTGCAATTTTATCCATTGTTACATTTCGAGAAGTTTTGGTTAGCACCTCATATTAATCCCAACTTATTAAAGAGATCACAGTCGAATGTATTAGCTAAATGGAAGAAATAGATTTGTCGGCCATAAAAAAAGGCTAAATGTTTTATATTTTAACAAGAAACTACAAATGTGCCCTATAAAGATTTTTCCATGTTCCTGAAGAAGTAGAAACAGTATTCAACGGAGGTTTATATGTAAGTGATTTGGATTCCTGATTTCAAAAGTGATATATATTCAAGGTGGCACCAGGCTATTCGAATAAAACATCTTGCCCGATAAGATACACCTACCACCCTAAAAGCACATTCATTCACAGCCACAATCCTTCTCTAGGAACGCAAGTTAGCGTGAGAGAACATGTTAGGAATAGGGTTATGGTCATGGAGTCTTGAATCCTTTGAGAAGGTTTAAGATTTAGATGAAAATCTTAGTATTTACTTGGAAAAATCAAAGCGGAGGGAGTTTAATTAAGAGAACCAGTTTATCTGAAAAAACGGATGGCACAATCATAGGGATCCTTATTCTTGCGTTCAACGGCACGAGAGGTTAAGGGCTAATAAAGAACCCAAACACTTTGAAATAAACATCGCCCTTCCTAGTGGCATTAGACTTCAAGTCTTAGGGTAGGAAATAACACGAAATGCTCCCGAAGAAGTTCCTTCCCTTCACTGTGCCGAAACTTTTCTCCCGAAAGAGGTCCTATTTATTCTCACTCACGAGACGTAGGCTAAGGAAACAGGTGTAGGTTCCCCAAAGGTCCCATTCGAGTCATAATTCACAAGAAAAAAATCTCACTACTGCTACGCCGTTTGGATTTCGTGGTTTTCATTTAATAGGGATAGCAGGAAAGGGAATATCCTTTTGGAATACAGAAATCATTTTTTCTCCCCAGCCGAGCCAGCGCCGCGAAAACCACAGTAAACCGTTTAATTTCAACGCTTCAAATCCCTTTAGAAAGCAAGTGTTTGCGGCAAACAAACGCAGTTCAAACAAAAGAAACCGGTGGGCGGATGACAGGACGGGGGAATATGGAGGAATCGCTGGTGGAAGCGTCCGTATAAAGTTTCCACCGGTTTGCGCTAAAGCCTAATTAACGACCGCCGCTTCCGGATTGTATACATGGGCGACATTTCACGTGGAGGGAAAAGGGGAGCTGTTGGGGGAAAGGGGAGATGGAGAAAGTAGTGGGGAAAGAGGGAGTTAGGAGGAGAGAGGAAGTTTTTTTGCCACTGTTGAGTCGCGCGCATCGGAAATATTCCAGCCACTCACCAGTTTTGTCGATTTTCCTTGTTTTCCAAAAGTATTTTTTGTAACATCCGATCGTTTCCTCACCTTCCGGCTAAACACGCAAATCCTCTCCCTTGTTCCTTTCACTCCCACCCCATTAGATCTTACTTCGCTCTCCTCTCTAGACGCCAGCCCAGTTAATGTGGCAACCCTCGCTCCGGGCCGAGATTTCTTCACTGCGGTCAAAATTCGTGGTCAGGTGGTAGCTCAAAACAAGGACCCAGAACTGAATCAATGGAGAGTAAGGGGCAAGAGTAGATGGAGAAAAAGAGAGAGAGAAATAAAGAGAGAAAACAGGATACACTTATATCTACCCTCCTCAACTGCTTGGAGGGAGTGTGGCAGATGATTCATTCTATCCAAACGGTGGAGCTGCCAGACCAATAATGAACGTATCCACAATAAAGAGGATCTATAGGTCAGTGGCTTTTCCGTTTTTCGTAAAAGGCCAAGTCACCAAAGTTCACGCAAAACGCCTGTTCCGTTACTATGCACGGAAAGAGCATTTGAATCGTCTGGCACTTGTTAATTTCTCTCCTTGAAAAGTTTTGGAATATCCTCAGTCAACCATGGTACCGAGTTCTTTTCAGCAGGTGAGTACGTTTCGGTGCGTGCGTGTCTATAAATTGCAGGACATAAGAGCTAAATGATTCACATTTAAAATCAATGGAACAGGGCGTGTTTTCAAAACTCCAGTCCAACAAAGTAAATCTTTCTGATAGCAACCCGATTCAAATTTTCTAAAGTCACGTGATAGAGTTCACACTGTAGCTCAACGAGTAGTAATGAATTTAAAAGCAATACACAACAGGTCATGCCAGAAATGACACAGGGTATTGAGAGTGAATAGAAACCTTTTCCAAATTATTAGCAACACGTAGAACAATGAGGGTATGACTTCCGTCAGTTTGGTGAGTAGGATTAAATGGAATAATAGGAGATGATTGCAAATCATAATGTTATTAACACCTGAACATTTGTAATCAGAACGGTTATTATCAACATTAAAATCGCCACTGATAACCGAATCATTGGGCGTAGGATAAAATTCCAAAAAACACGTTGAAAATTAGCTAGTAAGTCACACTGTGGTAGACGATAAACAGCACACAGTAAGAGATCTGTCACGTTATATCTCAAATTATGAACAAGAAAACATTCTTTGCAGATAGGGGAAAGAGTAATGATGATGGACAACAAACGAAGTTAAATAAATTCCGTCAAGAATACCACTTTTGAAGAATTCATAATAACAAAATCTGTGATAAGAAATTTAACAACAAGATACGAATAAAATACATTTCAATATTCGAGCGTGCCTAACAATTATGGGATATTTGATATCTCAAAGGAGGACTTCTGTTTCGTTTTATAAATTGGACGGAACAAACGAACATAAAACATTTATATTACATGAATACAATGTGTGTTATTCGTTATTTGCTCGTACATCAGATATCATCTCCAACAACTTCCTCGTTATCCATCGTACTACTCGTGCAGACATTCGCTACAGCCCTATTTCTTTATTCCGTACTATCCAGAATATCTGTATAGATTTATGCTATGATTCATACGTAATTAATATTTATGCGGTAAATAATTATCTGCGCTTACAAAGCATATCCTTTATGTTTACGTTACTTGATACAGTAAGCCTTTCACTTTTGAACTAAAACAGCTTATGACAACATTAGGTTAAATACATTTTCTTTGAGTAAACATTTCCTTATTCACAGAAGAGTGGGACAAGGAAGAGCAGCGGTAATCTAGACGACACAAGGTGGAATATGGATAAATATCCACAATGCTCATGAACGTTTTGCTTTGATCAGTAGAATCATAAGCTTTCTAAATAAAAATATGTATTTTGCGTGACTCTAGACATTCATCCTCAGTATCATAGTGGGCTTCTTATTCCACGCATGAGCTTTTTTCACACTTCCTTTACAAACATCATTTCCACTTATCCTCAACGGATATCCTGACTGTTTGTTTTGATTGTTCATTTTTTGAAATTAAACTTATGGATGAAACTGAATATTGGATATAAACCATCTAATATAACGATCCAATGATAGCTTTAATGATTTCCATATAATTTCACCATGACTATTTTCTTTACTATGCCAAATCTTGAGAGGCATTTACATGCTAGGAAAACTGTGAAGAATACATTAGGAATTTATTGTGAGAAACGTTGATTAGTTAGGAAGGTAGATAAACAACAGCCTTAGTGGAAATACAAGAAGACTCTAAGATTTGGTGTTTTATTGGCGAATGGGTACTAGAAAGATATGGTGCATGTGCTCCTGATTTCTCATTTGGGATAGTCGCCCAAATGGAGAAATCAGCTGTTGCGGAGCATAGCATAAAAAGAGACCACGCAATGCTATGGGATAAGGCAAAATTACTTTGCCGATCACATTTACATTGGAATAGATTCACCAAGGAGGCCATCGAGATCCGTCTCGAAAATAATGACATAGATAGAGACTCTGCTTTCAACCTCAGTACCACCTGAAGTCCAGTAATAAATTGCATCCGAGAGATAAGGAACGGTGGCCCGGCAGCAAATATTCAAGGAGGCCAACAATCGAGCCCGTTAAATTTTAACTGACGTCTAGACCAATAAGGAGACACCTAACCTGGACGAAAGATACACATATATAACGGCAATAATATAAATTCCGGCACCTAGAAGTCCTGAAGATGAAGAGCGAGTCGCTGTTTGAAACGTTGGCAGTAATGGAGCCTATTAACCGGTGGCAAGACCGAGAAACATTCCTTAACTAGAAGGCTCTATCCACATACCTAGCATTAGAATGTGATCGAACATTAATGACTTTTACTAACATCAATAATATACAGGTAGTCCCCGACTTACGACCAGGTTTCGTTCCGAAGACTTGGACGTAAGTCGAATTGGTTGTAAGTCGGGAATAATATAGTACATACGTTGTGCCTGTAGGTATTACACTGCCTAAAACCACTAATGTACCAAGCGATGTAGCTTTATGTTGTAAGTACATACATGCTAATTTAATACAATGCTAAATTACATACAATCATTGAAATAACACACAAATCAAAATAGTAATATAATTCGTAAATTAAAAATCCTTAAGTACTAATTTGTAACGCCGGTGCGCGGTAAACATAGAATGGACGCGCTGAACATTTTACGATCTTATAGACGTTGAACCTCCGATACAGTTAAACTGCAACCATAACGAATAATAACCAGAACTGAAAGATATTTATAACTAATTTTCATAAATGCTGATTACGTCGTTATGGCACACTTAATGAAGAAAAGAAGAAACGAACCCGAATGACTTTCCATGCTCTTTCCTGGATGACCTGAAGAACGATTTTACTCTGGGTGCCTACGATTCAGAACGGCGATAGACGGCGATCACCATATTGGTATTTATTTCTTTGGTTCGCCTCGTATAGGAGATATAGCCGGCGATAGATGGCTATTCTATTTTTTTTATTTTTGTAATAGACGAAAGTACCACGGCGTGGCGATCGCCGTATATCGCCATAAATCGAAGGCACCCTCCATCGAATTTAGATCGAAATGAACCACTTGGTTGAAGTGATTTCGATACGATTCAGTAATATGCCAGATGAGTTGTCATAAAATCACGCGTTTCATTTGATGCTGATGCGCAGAGATTTCTTACCTTCATCGGTTCACTCAGGATCACACACCTTATCTCAATATCTGAGTGTCTCATTATCAACTCTTTCTTGCCATTATAACATACCCTTAATAAATATTAAAAATCGCAAAGGAGATGGATAATAGCGCGACAATCAGTTGAGCTCACAGTCGCTCAAAGGTAACTATTGGCGTAAATTTAGGATCTTTAATGAAAACTATCAAAAATTATTTATGGTTAATATATTTAAAAAGTTAGCATAAAATGAAATTTACCTTAGGTCCTCTTCATATATCCTTTGGACGCACGAAAGTTGTTCGTGAAAGTCTAATCTGAAGAAGAACAGTCGGGGGAACGCAATGGGATATCACAAATACATATCTCCATTCTCGATTTCACCAGATTTACTCGTGGAAGGCAATGGGAATGTAGGTTGTGTTGGAGAAACAGACTTGTTGGAACTCTTTTTCAAAAAACGTCAAATCGAGGTTGCACTGTGCATTTTTCTTCTCATTATAATTTTTTTTTAACTTGCTAGAGATCCCTGGATCAATCTCTCCACTTTCGAAAATCGTTCCGTGTTTGCATCCATACTTACGAGCAACTGCAGACCTTCGTTGAATTTGCTAAATGCTTGGGCCAAAGTTTTTCCTGAGAATGTCTTAGGAAGCGAAATTTTACTCTCTTCGTCAATGATTAGCCTTTCTTGCTCTGCTATCTTCGCTGATTAAAAAACCCTTTAAGTCCTCATTTGATAATTCTTCATTGGAAGCTTCCAGAAGCTCATCTACGTCTTCATTATCCACTGCTAAGTCCAGCGCTATTGTCATCATTATAATTTCTTTACTGGCGGTTGTCACAGCATTTTCTTCCTCAAATCCCTTAAAACCATCGGCATTCCTTTCAAGCATCACCTTTCTATATACCACGCATGAAATTTTCACTCACTTTGTCCCATGCCCCATCTAAGTTTTGTATGGCATGAAGAATAAAGCCTTTCAATGATCAATCTCCTTTTTCCGTAGCTTCTATAGCCATTGCAACTGTGTTTCTTTCTAAGTTGCGATTGCTCCTTGATCCATTGGTTGGACGACAGATATTGTATTATGAGGTATGAAAACAACTTTTACATCGGGGTGCAGATCATTTAAATACTGGGAATGTCCAGACGCATTATATCAAACAAACAAAATTATAAATGGAATATTCTTCACCAAACAGTACGCCTGTTCTTCTGGAATGAAACTGTAAAAACCAGTCTTCGAACAACGCAAGCATCATCCATGATCTCTTATTGGACCGGAAATATGTATACCGGCAAATCTTTCTTGTCCACACTCTTGAAGGCTCTTGGGTTTTCACTATGGTGTATCAGCAGTGGCTTCTACTTTTGGTCGGCAACATTTTCCCCAGCAAAAGCGTTAATCTGTCTTTGTGCGCTTTAAATCCAGGTAAACTCTTTGTTTCCTTGTGGATATAGGTACGATCTGCCACCTCCTTCCACAGGAGGCCTCTCTCATCTACGTTACATATTGGTTCAGGCAAAAAATTACCCCTCGCTACCAACTCATCAAACTTCTCCCGAAACAACTCAGCGGCACTGACAGCCTCCGCACTTACTTTTACACTATGCAAATGCACACGTTGTTTAAACTGATTAAACCAACCACGGCTGGTATTAAATGTTAGGTCACAGTCCTCCTCTTTTTTTTGAGGTCCTCAAACTAACTACGTGCCTTTGCTTGGATTGTTGGTAAACTCAACGGGATCCGTTTTTTAATTTGATATTCAATCCAAATCACGAGTAACTTCTCCATTTCGTGGATGGGCCCTTTTTTTTAAGCCAAAATTGTTGTCTTCTACGTACAGTACCTTTGATAGCATCCAGAATATGGAGTCGGTCTTTTATGATGGCACTAATGGTGGATTTCGTCTGGCCAAAACTGGTTGATATAGACGTCACAGTTTGTCCGGCATAAGAATGTTTCACAATGGCTAGCTTTTTTCCAAATCAATAGCCTCTCTCTATCTCTTTTCACCGACGCTAACACAACCAATTCTTATATGGGTGGCATTTTACATCATACGGTTATCACACACAATAAAGACACTTATGGTGGCCGGGCGTACTTGATAACTACCACAGCGGTCCTCTTGACTGCCTTCTGGCAATATCCCAACGGTGCTGATCGCTCGACCGTTTGTCGAACACACTGTAGACACGCTCGAACTCATTATAGCGAACCCGAGTACATCGTAGCAGCTTTAATTTTCCGCGACGCCATCTCTTGTTACGTACATATTAATTTTACAGAGTCAAGACTGCGTGGAGCAGCTTTCCCGTAACTCTACGTACCATAATTCCTTTGTTTGTACATTCCATGAGACGTAAAACTTTGTTAGTGAAATAATTACCTTTGTTATAGCGGCCCTTTACTTTAAAATACCGCTGCTAAATATATGTTTCTCGGCGGTAACGCATTGCGATACTTTGAACGCGCTTTCCGTAACATTTTCAGAATAAATTTCGAAGCGGTTAAAATTTTATGTTTTGAAATAATATTGGTCGTAACTTCGGATGGTCGTAAGTCGGACGGTCGTAAGTCGGGGACTACCTGTACTAATAATCTTAGTGAGCAAAATTTCCTTCAGGATAGGCTTTGAAGTATGTCTTGCGTATGAAGTATAAAGTAGGCCGTGCCTGATTTGAACTCCAAATGAAGTCATGGCATACTCACTTCTAATAATTATTTTATTAATGACGCTAAGACAGCAAACAAAACACAAATAAGACGATGAGCAAAAACCCACTCAATCATCAATCTGAATTCACCGTTCGCAAATTAGCCTGGTTCTCTGAAGTAATTTGCGTAACTAACCGGAAGGTTGATATCTGATCCACAGTGGACCAAAGAAACCCGAGTGGATCCACTTCGCCCAGAGAACTTACGCAGACCTCGTCTTGGTGGAGGCTTCACTTTCCTCAATGAGGAGAGGGCCCGCCCTTTGGATCGATAAAGGTAAATTTATTCGAAACTTGAACCGCGAGGCAACTCCACCCTTTTTCTACCACCCTCCTCCCCCACTTTCTTCCCTCAGTGTGAATATTAAAGAGCAAAAATTGAAGGGAGGAATGGAAAGGTGATGACGGGGAAAGAAGGAAGGCTAATACGACGATGCGAGATGAGTCAAGCGCCACATAATTGAAAAGGATGAACGAGATGAGGTGGAGAGGGAGAAAGAACCAAATCGAAAACATTTTTCACCAAGGGAGGAAAAAACAGGGTTGGGGGTTGGTGGTAGCGGGGGAAATTTACGGCAGCGTTTCGATCAACTTTTAATCGAGAGGATTACAACCGCTTCGGAATGTGCGAATGATACCAAGAGGGAGAGAGAAAGGGTGTGAAGGATTTCACTCGGATCAAGAAAGGGCTGTCAAAAGAAGAGAAACGAGTCAGAGAGCGATAAAAACAACGGATGGGAAGATAAAATGCGCAAAGGTGAGGAGGTGGAAAACGCGTGAGGAACGAGAGGCGAGGAAGAGATTGTAAGTGACGGGATCAAGAGGGAATGGAGGAGGAAGATGCTCTGAAAAAAGGAACATACCGCTAGATATCCCATTTAAAACGAAAGGAAAGGCAGATTCGGACTTAGTCCCTAAGTCCCTTAAATCCACTGTCAGTGTGTGAGAAAATTAAATGCTCATCAAGTGTTTAAACGTTTAATATGCAATAAAACAATCTGAAGATTGAAGGAATGGTGTGACCTCTAAATATGGAGGTAAGCTGCAAGATTACTCTTTGAATAAACAATCGTGGAAAAAAAGCAACGGCATTTTAAGGGGGTATTGCTTTATCTCTGGGTAAGGCAGGCCTTAAAATAATACAGAACCGGTGAAGATGCCGTGAAATAGCGACGGGTGGCCGCCAACAATGGGGAACATGCACTATTTTTTATGACTCTTTGAATGTGAAGTTTATTAGCTAAAATGTGCTTGGCGAAAATTTCACTGAAGAATTAAGTTTTGTTACAAAGATCTTACTCTTTGAAAATTGTACCTTTTCGTCAGCTTAAAAACATGACGTCATGGCATGACGTCACGGCACGGTATCACTATGGGCGTTGTTTATTTGTTTATGCGTGGAGGTAAGATGTTAAATGAATACTTGGCAAAAACGTATGCATATATCTCATTTGTTTAATGCAATTAACGACTGTATTTTGATTTTTTAAATTAGTAGTATGGATGGTCACGAGCAGATCGTCCATAAATTATATGATTCCTGTAAAGTGCCCAATATTTTCAGCTACGTTTATGCAATCGTTCGATTTTTTTCAGAAGAACGACGCCATAATGGAGTCAACCAAAGGAAGTTGTCGGAATGTGCTTTTTTCAGTCATCGTTTCGTTCGAGAAGCGGCCAAAAACCTCAAAACAATATATTCGCTTCGTTTTCTTTTAAAAATAAATGTCTGTCTCCGTAGCAATATGGAACCTATACCGTGCAGTGACGTCAGAAGGCGTTTCAGGTCACGTGACTTTCGTTAACTTTCGGGAATATTTTAATAGCATTTAATAATCTTTGGGTTTGGCACAGAAAATTTTTGCGTATGTATTTAATTTGGTGAGAAAATTTCGCATCGAGTACATCATTAATCTTCAAGAAACAGATTTCATGCGTATCTCCCTTATGCTTTCCATTACCCAGAGGAGAGGTCAGCAGCTCTTCTTCATGTGAGAGCACGTGGAGACCACAGTGCTAGGTACAGCGACACTCATTTCACTAAAAGCGTGGTAACAATATTACTTTAACGGCTGTAGTGCTGCAGCTTGGAGGCAAGGGGAAACCACCACATTATTATCCCGAGGGATTTCAGTTACTCTACTTTCATATTTTTACCACAGATTGAAGAATTCAACGAAGTAGTCTTAAGAAGAGTGGGAGAAGAGAAGTCTACTGAAAACTCTGAAATGAAGACGGAACAACTTAAACGGCTATATCTTAAGACATGATGGCCTAATGAATAAAATGGTTGAGGGAAAAGTAAACGAGAAGAATGAAAAAGGCACCCCTCTAATGACATATATGAAACAGATTATGGATGTATGTAAACGATAAGAATTACGTTAATATGAGTAGTTTGATGGATAGAAGAATCGAGTGGAGAGATGCGTCAAACTAATCCTAGCTGACTAATGATGACGAAGATTGAAGAGAACGAGACAATTTGTGACTCCAATGCTGAAAGATGAAAGCTAGGAGAATGTATTCATTATGAATGGCAAATAAACTTTGTATTTCCACATTTATTTGTCTCGCACTACTACGGCCATGGTTCATAGTTATAGATATAGATAGATAAGTTCAACATTATAAAACAAAGAGCACTAAGTAATGGGTACCAAGAAAACCTCATCCATATATTATACCGTAAAAAAGTGGAAAAGATTGCTGTCCAAACCATTTATAGAACCCCCACCCAGTGTGACAGTGTTGATAAGTGGAGGAAAATTCTTTAATTGGGTAATTTGTCCCTCCAAGCAACCAAAGTTTTCCCAAAAAAGTGTATCAGACCCTTACAATAATTGTAACCTTAAAAATCTATTTTCCAAATCTAAAGAATTTATTCCGAAGTTGGAAAGGAGTGGTGTTTACCAACTTAAGCTTGAGTGCTCTGCGATTTATATCGGCCAAACGGGAAGGAAGTTCCAGGAGAGGGTGAAAGAGCACATTGCATGTTTCAAAGACCAATATTTAAACTCGAACTTCGCCAAGCATCTTTTGGACAACGGTCATAAAAGTGATTTTTCCCCGGACTTTTTGACATTTTGAACAGAAAATTTTTGAAAAGTAAGGCCCCGGCTAGATGCTCTAGAACAAGTGGAAATCCTAAAATGCGTTCACGATGATTGCAACATTGTAAACGACCTTTTGTACGCCTCCCGCTCCCCTATCCTCAACCTCTCTCTGTTCCATTAGCCCCCCACCTTTCATACCTCAGTGTTCCACTATATTCAACCTCTGAATTCTTTCCCACCACCCGCTGGTAATTGCACTGAAGGCTCTACTTCCACCCTCCCATCTCTCTCCCCTCTCCCTCCCCCCACACCACCACCTTCTTTTCCACCTCCGCCCCGCCAACCTCAACTGTATGTAAGTGACAACATTTCTGTAACCGGTACCTGATGATGACGTTAATCGTCGAAACCATGGTCGTAATAGTGCGAGATAAATAAGTGATGAAATACAAAGTCTATTTTGTCATTCATAATGAATACAAGTGAATTCCATAAAGTGACGCCAGAAACCATCAATTTTCTAGGAGAATGTAATTAAGTGAATTAACTTATTCAGCAAAATAATTTCATTGATGTATAAAAGTAGTGCGTTGCAGCAGAGATCCGAATGCTTATAATTGAGGCATTTAATATCACCACTATTATACTTAACGTAAAAAAAATGATTTCAATGATTTGCGTAAAAGAGATTCTCCGGGTGTGAATGAAGCGAGAAACTGGGTAAGTGGTTAGAGCACTCACTGGAAGGGCCCGGGTTTGAATCCCGCTAGTGGAAGATATTTTCATTCGCATACTTGCAACTGTTATGCGCAGAGCATACAAGTTCAGTACTCTGTCCGTCAAATGGGACGTAAAGGGTTGGTTTTGGCGCCTTTCGTTATGAGCTGGTGAATGTCGACGCCGGGTTTCGCTCCGCACTTCCTCTTTTACTTTCCACTCCCATCCTAGTACCTTTCCTCCCGGATTGAAACGCATGTGAGTGCGGGTACAGATATGAAAACCACAGATAGATAGGAAGCGAGGCGAACCCTAGAGTGGAAGGAGGCTTTTCAGTGCTTGGAATGAGTTGGAGGCGTCGACGCGAAGGGGCGTGTGCCCTTGGATGTGAAACGGGAGGTGGAAGAATCACCGTGTCGCCTTGGAAACGGATAAGGAAGGGATACGTCAGCACGCTTCCGCTCAATTCGTAAGGTTGCGGTGCGACGACAAGAGGCTGATGGTGGGGGAGAATGAGGGGGGGAGAGAGAGAGAGAGGGAGAGGGATGAAGGTAGGCGTGGGAAGTGGGAAGGGAGTGGGGAGGAAAGTTTGAAAAGGGAATGAGGGAACAGGGGAAAAAGCGGCCGGAGCTCAGGGGGAGATCCTCGGGGGAAATATTCGGGGAATACCGAAAAGGAACGATAGGCAATGAGGATAAAAAAAGGAAAGACGCGGTGTGATGAGGGAAAAGAGCGAAGAGGAAAAGGAGAATGAGGAAGATGGGAAGGTTTCGGCCGAATTCCCGGATTCCGCAAACGGAAGGCTTTGGCGAAAGGGGTGATGGAGCGAAGGGGAGATAAAACTTTGGTGAAATGAGAAAAACTTTCTGTGTTTGTGCGGGGAAAAATCCCCGAGCCCGGAGGTGTTGACGAAACGCCCCGACCAACCCCTGATCGAAACACTCTCCACATCCGCGTGTTAAGCAGAGGGGATGAAGTGTCTCGCATGAGAAGCATCTTGCCCGAGGAGGGATGAATGGTCTGCCCAAGGAGTGGAAAACCAGTGCGGCGGCCTTAAAGTCTTATGTGGCCTTCCGTGGTCAACAGTTCGGTATTCTGCAGTGTTGCGCAGGAGGGCGATGCACAGTGAGGCTCTTCCAAGAAAACATGGCCAAGATTACAGTAAACACTCAAATATTCGAACCATAAAAGAGAAGAGTAGGGGAAAAGAGAATTCTGCTAACAACTATAAAAAGAAGAAGGGACAACTTAATCGGCCATATCTTGAGACAGGATCGCCTGATGAAGACTATTGTCGAGGGAAAAGTGAACGGGAAGGTAGGAAAAGGCAGGCCTCGTATGATATACAAGGAGCAGGTTGTGTAGGATGTAAAAGCGAAGAATTACGTCACAATGAAAAGGTTTGCCGATAGAAGAATCGAGTGGAAAGCTGCGTCAAACCAATCCTAGGATTATTAACCAATGATGATGATGATGAACAATATATTGTTTTCTACCTCTATTAATTTAAAAAATAAGCTTAAATTATGAACATTAATGGTATAAATTATTTAAATTCTAGATAAACACTTAATTTATCGTAGCAGCCGCTATATTTAAATGGATAGCATTTCATGGAGGCTTTTCTGATGAACAAGCCAAAAATGGTCTACCTTCAAACGTTCCATTGCAGATTCACTGATAGATTTAAAAAAATGCATTCCTTTTGAGTTAAAATAGCTAATATTAAACACCAAGATCATAGTGCTGTCATAGTTTCGTGAAAGTATGACAACGTATGAGGGAGTTCAATCGGAAAATATATAACGCTTATTTTTCATTAACCTTGTCAGTTATAGATTTTAGGAAGGACGCCAACAGCGTAGTTCGTTGCGCTATTTAAGTTAGGGTTATAATTGGATAGGAGTTGGAACTTTACAGGTAACTTGGGAAAGATGGAACGAAACCCGGTATCGTGATAAGTCTACTCTTAATGAAGTGCACCAATGGGAGTGCGGTCCCATCCAATGGATAAATTATTGACCTCTCTAATTCGCATTTAAGTAGGAGCTCGTATACCTGAGGAAAATATCTAACGCTGCTGGGATTTGAACCTGGGCCCTCGGATTGTTAGGCCAAACCCTTGTTACTACACCAACCCGATTCCCGCTAATCTTTTTGGAAGCGGTTCTACATCTACATCTATCAACATCTACACGATACCCTGCAAGCAGCCGCGAGGGTGTGTGGCAGGGGGTGAAGCTCACCAAGCATGCACTACCGACATGCAAACAAGCAGCTACAAGGTCTCATGCAACTAGATTGTTAGTATCTATAGTATTTAAGGGATTAATACATGCATCATGCACTACAGACTAATTCTAATCAAACCTAATTCATTCGGATCCCATATACTGGTTGCATACTCAAGGTGGGGCCTAACTAGTGAAAAGTAACATCGCTCTTTTGTCTTCTCATCACATTTCCCAAGTACGCTTTTTATAAATCCAAGCTTTCTCTTCGCTCGGCCGCATATTTCCCGGATGTGTTTTCCCCACGATGAATCTTAAGTGATTGTTACACCTAAATACCTTATGGTTTTAACGCTTTCGATCTTCGTGTTATTAATTTCATAGGATCGCTCTATCGAATTATTCCTCCTCCAAAAATTGATAGCTACACACTTTTTAAGGTTAAGTTCTAACTGCCGTTTGTCGCACCACTCTTGAATTGCATCTAAATCACCAAACGGTTGAAATCACCCAAAGCACACCTTGAATACGTACTGAATGAATAACATGTGTGACCCACAATGTAGAGTTCGGTCAGATGCAATCTATTTTGAATGAATGTTTTGTCCTTCCAGTTTGAAAAGGTTCCACACCCACGAGCTGCTCTGCTCCCATCCCCTTTGCTTCCCTGGGAGAGCAACGGAATAATCTGAGGAAGTGGGGCGGAAAAGTTCTCCAGGCCAACGGAAGAACGTTACCCAGCCGGTCGGTATCAGGCACGATGGAACGGAAAATGCGGGCTGGGGCGCAGAACTTGGTGGCACTGACACCCGTGGATGAGTTCCAACAAGTTCCACGATATGCGTAAACGAGGGAAAATGCTTGGGACATCACGGAAATCAGCCCGAGCACCAGCGACAAGAAGTTGGAATTGCACTCCTGTGTGCAAAGGCACCGTCATGACTTCCGCCTAAATTTCATCCCCATCGGAGCTGCAAATTACAAGAATGGAGGCAGCGAGGAGTATGCAAAAAAATAAGCAGAGGATGAAACAAACGTAGCAGGAAATAGCTACGGAGATAATTAGCGCTGATGAAGTTCGCAGCGATTACAGTTTCCTCTTTCCACTTGCATCCGAATCGCTCGCTCAGGGTTCTCTGTGAGGGGACCCAGAGGTCCCAAAGGACGCTTTGCTGGATCATAATCTCGTGAGAGCAAACAAGTCAGGATATGCAAGCGTCAAGGATGGACGCACGGCCATGAAGCATGGAAGAGTAACGCTAAGCACACTCGGCAAAAAAATAAAAAGTAGACGAAACATAAATCCCACATGCATTTTAAAAAGCCAATGTTACGCGTATTTTGTGGCTAATAATTGCACTGCATATGTAGAGTGTAAGCTCTAAAGAATAAATACTGAGTAATGATTGATATTCTGGTCAAGTATAAACTAGAAATTTCACATAGTCCAATTATTGTTTCGTTATGATCCCTGCATTATGTACAGAATATGACTATTAGGTATTACTGCACTTGAAAAATCTAAATAATGAGAAAATTCTGATCTAATTACTAGTAAATTAAGAATAATTATTTCTCAATATTATGAAACCAACACATTAAAAACAAAGGAATACAATTTTGTTTAAATTAGTGTCTTAAACGCATCAAATCTTCTTGGGTGGACAATTGTAAATCCACCTATTCCAAGATCTCCCCAAGTATCTGGATGTGTTTAGAATCAAGCAATTATTAACTTTTCTTACACCTTACCCAGAGGTCCCAAAGGACGCTTTGCTGGATCATAATCTCGTGAGAGCAAACAAGTCAGGATATGCAAGCGTCAAGGATGGACGCACGGCCATGAAGCATGGAAGAGTAACGCTAAGCACACTCGGCAAAAAAATAAAAAGTAGACGAAACATAAATCCCACATGCATTTTAAAAAGCCAATGTTACGCGTATTTTGTGGCTAATAATTGCACTGCATATGTAGAGTGTAAGCTCTAAAGAATAAATACTGATGTAATGATTGATATTCTGGTCAAGTATAAACTAGAAATTTCACATAGTCCAATTATTGTTTCGTTATGATCCCTGCATTATGTACAGAATATGACTATTAGGTATTACTGCACTTGAAAAATCTAAATAATGAGAAAATTCTGATCTAATTACTAGTAAATTAAGAATAATTATTTCTCAATATTATGAAACCAACACATTAAAAACAAAGGAATACAATTTTGTTTAAATTAGTGTCTTAAACGCATCAAATCTTCTTGGGTGGACAATTGTAAATCCACCTATTCCAAGATCTCCCCAAGTATCTGGATGTGTTTAGAATCAAGCAATTATTAACTTTTCTTACACCTTACCCAGAGGTCCCAAAGGACGCTTTGCTGGATCATAATCTCGTGAGAGCAAACAAGTCAGGATATGCAAGCGTCAAGGATGGACGCACGGCCATGAAGCATGGAAGAGTAACGCTAAGCACACTCGGCAAAAAAATAAAAAGTAGACGAAACATAAATCCCACATGCATTTTAAAAAGCCAATGTTACGCGTATTTTGTGGCTAATAATTGCACTGCATATGTAGAGTGTAAGCTCTAAAGAATAAATACTGATGTAATGATTGATATTCTGGTCAAGTATAAACTAGAAATTTCACATAGTCCAATTATTGTTTCGTTATGATCCCTGCATTATGTACAGAATATGACTATTAGGTATTACTGCACTTGAAAAATCTAAATAATGAGAAAATTCTGATCTAATTACTAGTAAATTAAGAATAATTATTTCTCAATATTATGAAACCAACACATTAAAAACAAAGGAATACAATTTTGTTTAAATTAGTGTCTTAAACGCATCAAATCTTCTTGGGTGGACAATTGTAAATCCACCTATTCCAAGATCTCCCCAAGTATCTGGATGTGTTTAGAATCAAGCAATTATTAACTTTTCTTGGGAGCGTCATTTTAGTTAAAAAAAGGTTACTGATTATGGATTTTATTAATAAATCAATAACATCTCGTTGGTGGAAGATAAACTACAAAAAATAAATGTGATTTAAATATGACAATAACTGCCTCACATAATACTATTATTTCCATAATTCCATTTAATGAGGGAATTTGTTGCCTTGCTTTTTAAAATGCCACTGTTATCCTGTTTTCATAGGTTACTCATTTCAAACACAATTCCCTTAATTTACTGGAAAACGTATAATAAATTAGCTGACATAAAAAATTAAGTGCCTAAGTTGCTAGTTTGCCACTTTTTATGATATTTTTCTTCAGAAAAATCCAATCAAAGTAAAAGATAATTTTCACTAAAAAAATTACGAATTTTCATGATGGCTATTTTACTTAGCATTAAAACGAAGTATTTTATAAGCATTGGAAAATGTTAACAAGGTTTCAGTCAATCACGGGAAAAGTAAAACTACTTAAAAATATTTTTTCTTTCATATTTCCTCCATGAAAAATATTTAATATCCAAAGTTTCATCGGAGCGTATTAATGTATGCATTACCAAGCTGACCAATACTGCTCAATTTAAAGGCTGGTCTGAACTTAGAGCGGGTTTTTTTTCCAATTTGATGCACTCATGAAAGAGTTGTGTCCCGCATATTCACTCTGAGAAAGGCTGAAAAGTGCTAGCAGACAAGTACTCAACACTTGCTCTAATGGGATTGATAAAATGTTCTGCCTCAGTGGTCAGAGAGTGACGCAATACATGGATATTCCGAATCACGCTTCAAAATCCTATGCGTAGATGGGGAGTTACGTTCATAGAAGAAGAAAAATGAGAGTTTTTTACATTGGTTTTACGGTGATCAGAGTCAAATAGCATAAACATTAAGCAGCCTTATTAAAATAGGAGCTAGGGTAGGATTAGTAAGCAAATAAATTAGCAGATATTTTATTTAGTTTGATATGAGTGACAAAATTACTGCAAGCGGAGATTCGGACGGATATAACCACTATACAGATTTTGCATACCTAGTTCAGAAAACATTTTTGCTGTTATAAAATTTAAACTTATTCTGCTCATGACAGCCTTCAGTCATTTCGACGAATGCTTCATAATGCCCTCGTTCGCTACGGTTTAATTTCCTTGATTTTATTTTTTAACCCAAGTATTACTTTTCAAATCGAATTAAGCAATAAAACTACGGTACCGGATGTGAACATGAGAAGCTTATTCATATCGCTACGCTAAGCTCATTTAAATTTGACGAAACTTCTTCATGACTGAAATCTCCAGGGATAATCTCCCAGGAAGTAAGGTGAGAGAGGTTGATTTATAGCTTCGGAAACTTTCCTGACCCAGTTCCAACAAAACCTTCCCTCAATCCGTAGTTATTCACTTATGACCCTGTTACACGTCCACTTTCCAGAGAGTTCTAATTCCTCGAATGCATTCGTAAATAAATCTTCGTGCAAATATAATTCAGATTCGAGATGAGCAGAAAGTCATATCTATGAATATGTTCATTCATTTACGCCCATGTATCGCATGAAATAGAATATTTTAAAGTGATTGAATATTTCCTCACCTTATTACCGACCGAAAAGTTGAGAAAATGTCAGTAATGATTATGAATACTTCGTAAAAATTTTAATCAAAGGTAACCCGATGGTCTTTTCATCTTATCCAAAAAACACTTAAGCCAGATTTTTTATGCCCTGTAAATCAGTGTAACTTGATTTTTCAGTTATTCTTGGAAAGAAGAATTTGAAGGTAATTTCGCACCATGATTTATTTTTGCGCCAAAATTATAATAATTTGTCTCCTATTACCTTAGCTAAAACATAGCCTTTGATAAGCTAAATTAACATGATGAAAGTGAGTAATTAAGTAAATAGACTAAGTTACTTATCTTGACGATTGGCTCATACATAGCCCTAGAAAATGTTGTGTATATTCAATAATTGATTATTTGTTTAATGAATTTGACGTGCAGGTCAATGTGACAAAATCTGTACTCATCCCTACTAAACACATTAAATATTTAGGGGTCCACATCAATAGTGATGAATTATCAGTGCAGTTAACCCCCACCTCGGTAAAACGTGTGCTCGGTGTAATACCTATCTTGCCCAAGCTCAGGCAAGTCGGAATTCCAAAGGCAGCGGGATATCTCATTTGGATATGTTGGATTTTAAGACTCCCGACCTTCCTGGTCACCCAAGTGTTTCGAAGGGAAAATAAGTGATGGCTAGGACTAGCGGACTCAGAAATCTTCAACCGAAAAGTGATTCTCTATAGACCTACTGACACTATACAAGTGTACACAGACGCCACGTTGACGCAAGGAGGAGTAGTTGTCCCCGATTGGGAAATATCCAGGAACTTTGAAATCCCTAGTGATTTGTCATCAATTAACGCTGAGGAGGCCTATGCAGCTCTGAAAGGTCTTGAACTTGTCTTAGATCTATTAAAGCCTTGAAAATATTGTGTATTAACATAAACATGAATATTGATAATACTACAGCTCTGTACGCATAGAGGCGTGGTCAAAGTGTTATTTTTACCTTAAATCCTGTATTAATTTACATGTACTTAGCCCTTTTAATAAAAGAACAACAGTCACATGCAGTGACCTGGGCCTACGTACCATCCGCCGCCAATCCGGCAGACGCGCCCTCTCGGGCCGTGCCCGTCTGATATGCCAGAGTCCGCCATATTGGCGTCTTTGGTACATATTACCAGGCGGGTGCGCGCCCGGGAGTGACGTTATGCTTGGATTGAGTCGAGTGGGGATGGTACGTGGGTCCAGCAGCAAAGTTACTAAGTCAAGATAAATAGAGTATGTAAATAGTAAGGTAAATACTACTACTCACTTAATTAACTTATTTGTAAATAGGAGAAAAGAATTGGCAAAAAGTAATTAGGGCTGACTTTATCTCGAGTAGCACTGTGGCAGCACAAAACTGATTTACATTAATATTTAAATTTCACCTTTTAGTGACCACTCGCCAATTTTCTTCATGGCCGACGTGGTAAGAACCACCGATTCAACCACACTAGTTTGCAATGAATGAATAAAAGGTCATTTTCTTCGCAAAATATGTACTTGCTATGATGGTGAGAGCTGATCTTTCTCGACATTCTTTTCTAAAAACAGTGTTTATAAATTCTCGGGATCACTTTATGGTTTCTAATCGATTAATTGAGTTTATAAATTAGTTGACTTACATTATGAACTTCGGCGTTCTTGTAGACCGGGACTGATGGTATTGCGAGACGAGGTCTGCTTGGGAGAGCCTGTTAGGTTTTAGTGCAGACAGAGGTGAGGAGAATGGCAAAGGGTCCACTAGCAGCCCGGTTTGGGAAGTAGGCTTGGTTGGTTAGAAACGAGGTTCTTCCGTGACTGCATGGTCAAAAGCTCGCCGTTGGTCACCCTGTACCTCAAGGGCCAGAAGCTTGGACGATAAAGCGAGAATCACAAGCCCCCATTCAAAAAGTTCCCAATTAGGCGCTGGCCAAGTTGAGAGGATTTGTGAGCCATCGGTCTCTTCTTATGGTCTCCTCTCTAGTTAAAAATAAAGAAGAAATTGTTCAGGTACCAATAGACTTAGAAAAAAAATCATGCAACCTCCAAATAACTACCGACCCTTGCCATTGTAACATTTGGCTGAAAATCAAGATATTCACATAATATCGCTAGGTACTTGTACTCTGCTACAAACTAAATACCGATTAAAAACCAGAATAGGCCCCACATCCCAGTCTTCCATACGATGCATGGAAAATTCGGTAAATGTAGGCCTCCCTTTACATATTTGGAGCAGATGTGAAGGCTACAACATTGAAAATCCATGTAAATGTGAAGAGGTGAGCTGATAGAACAATGTAGGGAAATTTAGCGCAAATAAACCATTGGATTGATGACACGTGGAGATGATGGTGAGGGAAGATATTTTATTTTTACTCTCAATAGGGGTATAAATTATTGATCCTTTGACGCGAAATATCATCGTATAATTTCGCACGAGCGAGTTAAGGCTAAGTAAGGTAAGGTTAAGGTATGGGTTTGCAATGTGTCAAATGAGGTGGATACTAGAACGCAATTTTTGAGGGAAATTCAAATGGAAACTGAACAAAAAATTGTGATCCTCAAAAGAGTCCACGTCTTGGAAAATCGACATTTATTTCTTACTAATATGTAAGAGTACACAGCAACTTATTAAATATGAGTGTACTTTGTTATGGCGACTGAATTAAGCTAGGAACATACTTTTTTAATGCCATTGCGTGATGAACAGCCGGTACCTCGGAAACGACAGAAATTTATCCGCTATATTCCCCAATTTATCCGTATACTAAAATCGTTTCACACTACAACAGTTTTAATATAGCAGAGAACAGTTTTAATTATTCGAAATGAATGAAAGGCACATGCTTTTATGAAAGGTATACAACAATCATGTTTAGAATTTCAAAGTATAATTTTTGCGCTCATTTTATCAAGACTCGATCCATAACGTTCTTCACTATTTGTCACCATAAATTTTAAAGGGGAACTTTGTAGCTAATAAAAAGCAAATAAATACCAATAATATGCCTTAATTCGCAATTTTTGCTTCGAATAATTTGATAAATACGTCGGTTATCGTGAACACAGATGTGTAATGGTTTAGTAGGTGATAGAGTCGTTCTCTTTTAATGTATTTTACGAATGGTAGCACTTAAAAGAGTTAAAATACTCATCGGGTTTTGCTAACGGTAGAAGGAAGAGATTTCCGCGTTTCAATGCCGAAAACATTGACCGGAAAACTCTCACAGCTGAGCGCACAAAGCCTTTTCGAAAGATTTGGTATTTATGGAGAGGCGGGGCGCACACCACATAAAACGTTCAAGGGCTCGCAGAAAGAGAGGCGGAAGAGCAAAGGGCAGGGTTTGTATTTTTTTTGGCAATTTACTGGCAGTCGCAGTCAGAGATAAGCGGCGTCCAGCGTGACAAAAACCCTCTTGTCTCTGCGCGGTCAATGCTCCGTCGGTAGTGTTCCGGCGGAAGTAATGGAACTACATCCCAGTTTACATCCCCAAACTTTCCGACCGGCAGGGCTATCCTGAATTTACGCTCTCTCTCTCTTTCGGTCCCACACACACACCTCTTCAAATTAACTCGTAACCCAAAGCCGAAATCTGCTTCAAGCCACAAGGTTTCCCTTCTTCTGCAACTGCTCTTTGCTTCCATGGTGGGCGAAAAACACATCCTTGCGCGGTAAAGGAGGTAGTACGTAGTGTTCCATCAGCCTCCGCTGCGGTCAATGCTCTTTGTGGAAAAGCAGTAGTGTTCGACTTTTAGCCTTTAAATTTCAGCTTTCAAGATCGTAATATCGAAGAGTTTACACTGATTTTGACGTTTCATCGATGCATAATATGTTAGTAACATAAAAGTTATGTCTTCTATTCAAAATCTGAGTGATTGGTAAAAAATAACACGAACAATGTAATTACTGGATGGATAATTCAAAATCTTTTTATACCCTAAAAGGATTAGAGCTCGCAAATAATGAGTGAAAACGAAAAGTTGTTGGGCTTCATTGGTTTAAAAATACTGAAACTAAAGCTTCATTTTCTAGTGAGACCATGCGAAAAGATCACTTGCAAAAAATCATTAGGTAAGGTATGCTAGGAAATAACGTCGAGGAAATTCAATAACTCGGGCTTATTCTCATGTAAGCATATAAACTGCTGTTTTCAGATTACTTTTAGAATATACATTCCCACTAGGTGAACGTTGCTATATGTTATGCCACTAATATTTTTCCTTGCTCATTGAATATTTGTAAACAAGCGAACATTCAATTGGTGTAATGCAACAAAAATTAAAAATTGTAAGACATTCTAATACCGTGGCTGTCCATATTATTTGCCAGAGATCAATTTGTGGATGAAATTTATCTAAATATTTCAGACGATTGAAAAGCTGGGTCAAATTTTTATGGTAGCGTTCTTCATCATCTTTTTGCTTCCTAGTACCCATTCAAGAGTGGCGTTTAATGAGTAGTCCCAAATAAAATGAAATATCTAAGCAGCTAAAAATGAAAAAAAATATCCAATTAAACACTGTTGAGAATTATATTACTCATAAAATCACCAGCTGCTAAAAAAATTAGATTGAAAGCGATTAAATTCCATTCAATTATAACAGTCCCCCTATCCTTATATTTCTTATCCCAAGATCTGGTGCTCATCACAAGCTGTTTACAGATGTGCTGAGTGTTGAGATTATATCATAAAGTCGATCAATGCAAATGCATGAGGCTCATCACTGTCTTTCTCGGCCAATTGCCTTGGAAGGTTTTTAATTTCGGAATGCGTTGGCTTCCAGAAACCGTCGCCTTTCAAGTCATCACACAGCATCAACTTGAGAAAACACTTCCCCAACACATTCGCACATTAGAGCGGAGCATACATCAAGCCTTTCCCAACCCCTCATTTGCTTGCATAACAAGTCTTCAAATATTCCGGGCGGTTTTAGTTTTCAGGGAATCCCACCGGCATTAGCACCATTTCGGCCGGGGCGTAAAAACATACACGAGTGAAACTCCACGCCCCCTACCCCATTCAGAGCGCACCAACCCAGCATGCCCCTCTTTCATTTCAAGCCGCGAAACCGAGGAAGTCCCTCAGTCGGGGTGATTAAAGCCCAGTTCCCGTCCCCACCCCACCCTACAGATTAATCATCCCCTTCCCACTTAATCGCCACATTCCGCTCCATCCCCGCATTAAAATATTCCCTCTGTCAGATCCATTCTCATCCCTTTTGAGCCACGTTCAATTTACATTTCCACCCTCTCAGCCTCCATAACCCAACTCCCCTTTTGTCCCGGAATGTGAGGATTGGGAAGCTCTACTCACTTTTGACTTCGAGAGGTGAGACCGCTCGGGGGCTGAAACGGAATGAAAGGGCGAGAATGCCTCCCGCCTTAAGACGGCCCTTAAGAAAGTTGTGAGCATCTGGGAGGCATTACGGCGCGGGTGGATCGCAAACACGCGCCGGGGAAGTGGATCTCCTCTCTAAGACTTTCGCGGACCAGGTCGACACGATTCATCTGAAAATATTAAATCGTGATGGTGATGGGAACGTTGTGACTGTGAGCTAAGAGGGCATTTAATTATTTCATTCCTTCAATGGTTTCATTGAAGAAAGGAAGTTGTAACGGAAATAAAGGTGGAGTTGAAGACCTGCCGATACATTTCACTAATATCTTGGCCAATCTGGCTAACCTTCGTGGGACTAAGAGACTCAGACTTCAATGCTTCGTTTCCCATTTAACATTTAGAGCTACAGGGGAACATAAATATTTATTTTGCTCTTTTAAGGAGTAACCTTGTGTTGTATTGCGCTGGATTTAGTTTCAAACCATCAATATGTCAATAATTTACATATGAAACGTTAATTATTTGTAGTTAGTATTTATAGAACCCCAACAACAAAGAGCAACACCATAGACATTTGCCCTCGGGTTCATAACATTGTAGAAGAAGACAAAAATATATCTATACATAGAGAAGAGAATATACTTGGCTAGGATTCTTAGGAGTTCCCTTAAGTTCGCGGTACCTCCACTCCGACTCCGAAACTCCTCAGAGTTTACCGGTATTTGTGCAACCCAAGGAATATATTTATATTTCTTCTTCATTTATAAGACTATAGACTATTGATTAAAATGCCAAGCAGTTGTTCGTCATGGTTTTAAACAGTTTTCCCTTAAAAAAGGAATGATCCAATCTAAACCGATTGACACAGCAGTTTTTTAGGGTATATACCGCTCATAATTCAGAAATAACTAAGTCTAGCTTATATCTTAAGCGTAAATACATACTCCCGTATTATGCATAATTTATGAAAGATATCAAAAAACGGTTAAAAACAATATTTTGGGGGAATTGGTAGTTCTGTCAAATCATGACTCTAAAGTATGACAGAATGATAAGAATTTCCCTTCGTTTAACGATAACGATGAAAATAATTCAGTTGGTTGAGTTAATGGACTTTGTACCTAATATATATCTAATACAAAATGAAAAAATGGAAAGCAGATGAATTACGCTAAAATTAGTGCAATATGAACTAATTCTGAAGATTCAGGTGATATGGAGTGGAAGCGAAACATGATAAAATCAGTATTACAGCATCGTCACGTGACGATGCTGTAATACAGTGAAATCGGGTCGTAGTAAAGTTCATTATTTTTGTGGATTTGGCTCGTGTTTTTTCTTTCTATGTTATTAGTACAATATGCAGTACTTCATACATAAATACATTAACAATAATTTAATACGTTAATATACTAAATTTGAATATAGCCACTAAAACTGATTATTCAAGAGAAACAGTTGAGTAAGTTACGAAAGCTCTTTTTCCAATATAAGGTATTCTGCGATGAAAAAACTACTATTAAAGCTACATAGGCAAAATCGTTCCATAGTTAAATCATCACTGTCACAAAAATCACGTTTAACAAAATGCATTTCATTCAGTTTCATTAATTCTTATACGGGAACCTGAGTGCGAAATTTTGGGTCACACTTTTTCCCTATTCGAAATACAAATCTCTTCTCTTCCGAATGGAAGTGAAACGAGAGAATCCAACCGAGCGTTCCCTCACCCCCTCCGACTACCGCCATTTCTATCAAAATGTATGCGCCTGCTAACGCACATACACACGCGCCCGTATAAGAATCCAGAGGGAGCAAAAATATCCCCGTCTCTCCTCACATTCGGGGTCTCGGGGCCAGGAATCGGTCGGGGTGGGCCATTGAGACTTATGAGAAGGAAAAGAGAAGAATGAAAGAGAAAAGAAGGAGAAGGGACGCAGAGATATTCAAACGAATTGGGACGCAGAAAGAAAGAAGAATGCCGCGGAATATGAGAAAAATGATCACGCTGGGGAACAGGAAAGAGAAGAAATAAGAGGAACGATGTTACCCAAAGGATAGAAAAAGAAGGAGAAAGGAGGAATGAGCAAACCGTTGAAGGCGACTGGTTTCTTCAACATTTATACGGAGAGAGAGGTAAGCGTTCGCCCTTGGATCGTCACATATACATTCACACGCGCGGCCATTCGCATTTCCTGTCATGAAGGCCATGTTTTGGAATGGAGCCGGACACGGAGATCGAAATGGGTGGAGAAGGGGTGCAGAAGACCGTGGAAGACGAGGCAAAACACCACACATATCGAATGAGGGGAGAGAGGAAAAGAGTGCGGGAATACATTCCCTTCCACAAACTCTTTTTCCCTATGCACTCGGAAATTACACACAACGGGAGATAGTTTCCTTATTGAGTTCAGACGTAACCTTGACTTCAGCGTCGAACTATGAGATAGGGGGTCAAAAAGTCAACAAATCGGGAGGCGATATTGTATACATATGGCAGAGCCATGATTACCCGCTTGGCCGAACATGACTAATAAATTCGTAACAATAACTTGAATCGAGTCAGGCGACATTTTGTAAAAAAGTGAAATACTAGCAGAAAAACTTGAACAGTGTATTTTTCAGACACTTTATTGAATTATTAAACCATATTGGTTTCGACACTCTTGTGTCTTTATCAAGGGTAAAGTTTCTCAATATCTGAAGCCTCCTAGATGCCTCTGTTGCCTTTACAGTTTTAGGAAACCGAGAAAAGTTATCGATTAAAGACACGATTTAATCGGGCAAGTTGAATCGCTACGGACATTAATACATAGAAAAATCAATTATATTCCTTCTAATTGGACAGGCAGAATGAGGAATCACCGCAATATAGAAAAATTTTAAAGAAATTTACGCCAAATTTTGATAAGTCAAAGTTATTCAAGGACAGGCAATATACTTCATATAACCGTTGGACGTCGGCAAAGACGCTAGTTTCAAAGCTGCTTAGTGAAATAAATAGATGAGTGGGATAAAGATAAAGCAGCATTTACATATTAAGGATACATAAAACGGCCTTCTGCTATAAAATTGTCAAAATGAACCTTAGTGCCTACAATACAAAGAAGCATTAAATTGAGCATTAAAAATTGAACATTAGCATAAAAAGAGCATACGACTGCAGTAGAATTCCTGCAAATGACTAGAAAGTTTCGACGGAAATAAAGCCATGTAAAGTATAAAATATAAATCTTTTAAATTAACTTTTAATTTATCCTGTCATTTTATAATACTTTTAACAATCCTATAGTATAAACGTTTAGCCTAAAATTGGCACGTTTATTGCAGTATTATTCTGTAAAGTTCTATCTTTTTAGATAACCATAACTAACACTGACTTAAAACTTAGTAAATCACTACATTTCGATAACCCGCGCGGTTGAAGGACCAGTGGATGATGAGTGAACGGCAAAGGAAGGCCTCAAGGTATGATCTATATGAAACATGTGATGAAGGATTTGAAAGGAAAGAAATACATAAATATGAAGATATTAGCCGATAGAAGGATTCAGTGGAGAGCAACGTCAAACCAATCCCAGGATTGCTGAAAGATGATGATGATGAACCAGCATAGTATAGGAAGGTCTTTTATTCGTCTGATCTGATTTCAACTTTTCTCATTTTGACATATTCCCATTAGAACTATTATGAGCATTATTTTAATTTAATAAACTTAATAATCATCTATTTATTAACCAACAGTCACTGAACACCGTGATATACCATTACTTAGAAAAACATTGCGTTGTCAACAACATTTCTTGTCAACCAAATCATGGGTTGATGTTGTCCATCATAGAGTTAATGCAGAAAATAGGTCATTAATAAATAAAAGGGAAAAAGCGTCATAATTTTACCAAATATTCGTCATCATTATCATTGATCAACAATCCTAAGACTGGTTTGATGCAGACCTCTGCTCGATTCCACTATCGAACAACCTCTTCCTTTCCTAAACAACGGTAAAATAATAGCGGAGCGAAGAAAGCGACGGGGTTGGAGACTGGGTCACCATAAACTTTAAAGGGGGCATAGCCAATTTGTCAATTAATTTATATGTTCTAGAAATATCTAATAAAAATACGATTTCCGTGTTAAAGATTCGAAGCTTAAGAAGTTAGCTAAGCTTATGAAGAAGATAAAGCTTCTGCATGGGGACAGCGTAGGAACCACAAACAAAACTCAAAAATTAAGCAAAGGACCGTAGGCCTCTATACGGAAACGCATATGTTTTTCAGCGCGTGACAAGCGTTGTAGTGATTTGGTCTCCAACACGGATTAATATATAGGATAGGAATGTCAACAAAGAAATTCGTACCCTTAGTGTACGGTTTCCTTCTTCCGCCGCAAGCTGTCGCTAGCATCTAGCGATGCTAGCTTTTGAGCGTTGCACTGAAATAATCTAATTTAAAGAGTTGCAGAAATGAAAATATGGTTCCCAAAAATTTGAAACCCAAGCAAAGTACACCTTATTTACTCGTACTAATTTTCCAATTTCTATCCACCGCGAAAAAAATTAATTTTACGTTGCAAGTGGGTGGAAAACGTGGGTGACAAGTGCACAAATCTCGCATAGTATATTTGCATTTTTGTAACTAAACATTATGGTGGAATTCAAGTTATCTCAGCTTCTTTCGTCATAATGCAGAGATGCGTTTGAACGTTGCTAAGTTTGTTTCTTATTCTCTCTAAGTTTCATATTGTTACGTATGATTAGGTCATAGGAGGCGTGCCAATTTTTTGTGACATTTATAGGTGCATAGGGGTTTGCGGAATCCTTAAAAATCAAAGTAAGTTTAACAGAGAGGCAAAGTGTTGTTAACAGGAGATAATACCAACGGAAGGACATTTTAGTATTTATATTTAATATCACATCATCAGAATATTCAAGTAAAATAAGCATTTTTAACCAGTAAATTTCAATCATTTTAATTCGAACCTTTAAGGAAAAGTTGACACGCGCTAATTGCAATTTAATTTAAACCCTTTTAATGCCAATTATAAGTGTAGTACCTAATAAAAACATAAGCTTGAGTTTTGTCTTCAACATGCGTGATAGTGCTATAAAATTACTTTGATAAAGAGTATCCTTTTATAACTTTAAGAACATCATACTTTGAGGCATATTTCCGCTTTACCTTCACAGCACTTTAACGACATTAAAAAACTATTCAAGCGTTGTGGCAATATCATATACATTCAGAAGCAATTATTAATAATGTAGTTAATGCACGAATTATTAAAAATGCGTAAAATAATTAACTCATTATGCTTATAACGTGCATTTTTACCATTTCAAGCTCACTCAACATATTCAGAAAATTCCTACGTGATACAGAGAGATAAGATGAGACAAGGAAATCCATGATTCGTAGAAGATACTGATTTCATTTTATTGTCAAACAAAACATTTTTAAACACATTGAATTTAAAATGCAAATAAAAATTTTAAATTGCATCATGTTTTATGAAAATGAGAGGATTTCTCGGTAGACTGATTTAAAAAAAAATTAAGTCTGCATTTATTCTTTTATACTGCTGCCTAAGTCTCATTAAATTGAAATAATGTAAAATATGTGTTATCATATCAGTCCCATGTGTTTCAGAGGGAAATATAAAACACATATTGTCCAAACATAATTCTAATGTTCTGGTATAGCAATCTGGAAACATTATATTGCTAATAAGGATATGCTCCACTTGCCTCAGCATTATGCAAAGGTTATTTTGCTTTATAATAGAACTCATAGAATTCAACAATGCTAGCATATTGACGTCACTTTTAGATTTGTATTAATCCAAAGAACTGGGACAATCAATGCAGTGTACAAATTTTCTGAATTTCCTACAGAGAAATCCAACCACATAATAGATGGGTGGATATCTGGATGATATAAGGTACCTACGCCATATTCCGACACGGGAATAATCCCGACACCCGGGTGCATTGCTAAAAGTACTGAAATTGGTGGACAGTTGTAATTAAATATGGGACTGGCATCTATCAACGAGGAGACACAAAAAGTTACCTTGTCCTAGGTGTGGCGCTCGTTGTATTAGTGCACATTTTGTGTTTTAGTGCGAAATGCGTGCGTCTTGAGGTATCATTTTAACCAATTTTCTGTGTTTCATTTTTAGAAAGTGATATATATTTTATATCGCTTAGCAGCCTATTGTTGCTGAATAGTGCAGCATGCATAGTTAGGAGAAATAATTGATACACAGTGAGAATTTCAAGAATGAGTGAGAAAGATCGTGGATTCCCTAATTCCGACAGGTGTCGGAATAAGGACTAGTGGCTCTTAATTTCCGTTTAACTCGCACATAACAGTACCGGAGATCGTTGAATTATGTGCTACTTTTGTAAACAGCTACTGTGGTTTTTCAGTGCTCAATGATTAGCTGTTTCCTTACATTAAAATATTTAATGAGAAGAACGAAAATTCATTGAAATAACTGTTGCAACTTATGCACGAATTTTATTAATTCAGAAAATAATATGATAAAAAAATATTGGTCGTCTGCTCTTTTGGTTTGTGATCAAGGGAAGGAATTATGCCGGAGAATTTTTTTTTTCGGAGAGGTAGGGATGCCGGTAACTGGTCGACTGAGAAGAAGGGTCTATGCCCACTGTGAAATCAATGGAATCACACAATTTCGATGAAAACGCAGGATTAGCTGGTAGAATGTTGATGAAGTTATTTTTGAATAGACGCATGGATGTATCAAAGAGAAGGGCTCAGAGAATGAACCAAGGTAGAGCCATGAAATTAAAACTCATGCTCGTGAAATATTACTTTGAAAAGCTAAAAAGTATCGTGATTGAACACTATCTTATGCAAATGCCAGGAAATAATTACAACATTGATAAAAAAGCATTCCGGAAAAAAGAAATCCTAAACTGGAGACGCAGGCAAGTCGGGTGCTAGTGAAATGCCTTCCAATAAAAAAGAGCGCCGGTATTTCACCATTTTCAGAGAGGACAGGGTGCCGATATTAGTCTGTGCAGCGTTTGCAAACAGTATGTCCATGAGGAATGTGCAGATGCTAAATTTCGTAGAATTTTCTTCTGTCCTTAATGCTATGACTAATAAAATATTTTCAAGTATTGTCATGAACGCTTTATTATGAAATTATTGCTTTCTTTTGCGTAAATAAAACTTATTTCATTACAGTTTCCTACTCATTTTTTGCTTTTTAGCTCTTAAACTTACGAACCACACACTGTCGGAATTAGAAGCATATCTGTGTCGGAATTCGGGCCATGGGGTCCAAATTCCGACATTTTAACATATTTTATTCAAACTGATGTAACTGTGAAAACAGTGCATATATTACCAAGCAAATCAGTTTTGAGTATTGTGCACAGCACGGGCAAAGTTTCGTACAAATATGGGCTTTGTACTAACTGTACTTTGTAAGTTTTTTTTATTTTTACCATGAAACCTTAGCGTGTCGCAATATAGATCAGTTACATTATAATAGAAATACGATGAATCGTTATTTATGGTTATATATACGTGAAATGCCACGAAAAAATATGGTTTTAATTCTTAATATAACGAGGCTGAAGATGATTGTGACAACAGTACACCACACTTCTTTAGGCATTGTCCTAGTTTTCTTTGACAAAGAACTCACAGTGACAATATCGCAAGAGTTGGAAATGTTTTCTTGCTGAAATAGCCACAAACTAAAGTACGCTAACTGGCCACTAAATAATTAAACAATTCATTACTAACCGATGTTTTCACATGCAAGCAATGCATCCAGGAAAATTCTAGCATCGTTAGGCAGTAGCGACAACTGGTGGCGAAACACTGAAACCGTACACGAATGGTACGCTTTCGCTATAAGGCGATAGCATTAAGCTTCAGGGGGCTGGTCTCCAACTCCAAGAGGAATCACTAGCGCGGGGTCCCATGATACCAAGTTTCCGAAAAAATCCCGTGAACATCACACATTATCTGAGCACGAAACGGCTGATGGTTACACGAAAAGGATATATGTTGATAGTAAATTTTAAAAAACATCTTTTCTTTTACGGTACATTTATTTCGTAACTTTTTTAATAGGCTTATTTGTAATAAGTGACGTTACATCAATGCCTAACGATACGAGAAAAGAATACAATTTTCGTACATACATTAATCTATAAAACACGGTCAAAACAGCAAACTACAATGTGCGAGCACAAAATCTCTGGAATTTGTTGTGTTTTGAATAAAAATATAGGTGCTCGTGGAAAAATATCTCCGCTACTTGTGCCAGCGACCCTTACAGCATGATCGTTCACCGATGTTCGTGTCTTAGGAAACACAGCTTAAAAGTGAGTTTCTTGTCTACATTGTGAAGCGAATAACGGAAACGATCTTTCGGTCACGCCCACAACCGAGAAGATGGGGACAGTAAGCCGAAAAACAAAATAGTATAAAAAATGCGAAGGAAAATAAGGGCGTAGGAAAGGGGCGAGACAAAATGGCCTTTATCTCGAGGATGGGAATAGATGGGAAATGGAGGCGGGAAGGAGGAAGCAGTTGAGGATACGGAGGGGACACATTTCGCGAGCGTTTTTGCGGATAAAATGATATCCACTTGGATTATTTGCGGGGACCAGCGATGATCCTGTGCGTCTTTCCCTCAGAAGCTCATTCTTGCTCCGATGTGCTCATGAAACGAGGAAGAGTGTGGAGAAATCCTTTTGCTCACCTATCCTTATATGCCAGTTGGTGGCTCGGTTTAATCTTTGTCTCTCTCTCACCTTTCCTCGGAGACCTCAAGCCCCTTGAAAAAGCCCCCAATATAACGCGATGCTGAAATCGCCGCAGGGGTTTCCTCGCGGCGGTAGCGCCTCCTTAGCTAATCCAGTAAGCACACATGAGGGTCTCCATAAACTTTTGATTCGGTATAAGCACTGCCCTTGCTCTCGATCGAACACTGCTAGTTTCATATTTCATTCGATAAGAAACGTTTGATTTGTTTTTCTGCCTCAGACAGATTTGATGCTCTAGTAGAATTACTTCATCAGCTGTCTCTCCTCAAGCTCTCATCGTTTAGTTGACACTTCTAAGCAGCTTGCCCTAGCACCGAGAGTTGTCACGTCATTAACGACTCAGTTTCACTAGCGAATATTGGTGAGAGCAATTCTTAGGAGTTAGATAAAGTCACAACAAAATCGGCGACTTAGATTACCACCCTTGATTTATCTCCGTATGAACCGAGTTTAATTGCACCGCAACTGCCAGTACCTTCATCCATTGAAAAGCATAAACCAGTCCCTAGCATAATTTCACTCTTACAGTTCTCTGTCAAATTCATAAATTCACTATTTGCGAAAATTTTCCTTAAGAATAACCACTCCACACCAGTAACTTTGAACTTATCATTCGTTCACCATCAACTACTTACCTAAATGATTCATGATCGTTTAGATTTCTCTTTCCAGCATGTTGAGGTACCCGTCTTGTCCTAATATTGCTTTGATTATTAAGGCTTTGTTAGAGGTGTTCAAAATGTTCACGGATAAATCACGTTGTCTAGCAGGTCCTTTTCAGATACAAGATGTCCACACATATCTGAAACATTAGTCTATATTGTTCAAATAAAGAAAGTCACCTGGAAAGTGTGTATATTCAAAATTGCTCATGAACATGTCCGCAATGAATTTGTGACTATAAAACTCATTATTCCGCACCAATTTGTGATGTTCGCTGACGCAAGTGCAATGACACTCGATTCATACAAAAGAAATCATGTGTGGGAAATCAAGTCACTCATTTTGTTGTCACTTTATCTGACTACTTAGAATTGCTCTCACCAATATTCGCTAGTGAAACTGAGTCGTGTATTTAAAGGCACGTACAGATTTTAGTGAAAATGCCCAGAAAATTTTCCTCAAAAGCTATCGAATGCTACTCACATTCAATCATATTCCATCCCACGTGAATGCTTGTTTGTTTTATATGTTTGACCTTTTCTCTCGAAGGGATTACTTCATCAAACAATTGAACAAAAAATCACAGCAAAGAAAACAAAGCTATTATCCGTGTAATCGATTTACCCCGCTGGCAAAATTTGCAGTTATGGTGAATTCTGACTAAGCGATAAGCTGAATGAAAACATATTCCTAGATAAAGAACTGTATGACCAAACTATTAATGAAACAGATCACAGAAAGCAAATGAAGCACTAGATTTACTTTGGATACAGTTTTTTCAAAGGTGTCTACGGTTTTGGATGCGAAAATTAAGAAAGATTGTGGCTTCACACTTGATGTCAATGAATCAAGAGCAGAGTCAACCAGGAAGTGCAATGAAAAGAGGAAAATACCCAAGTTTTCCTCTGCATGAATACATTATTAAACTGCATCTAATCAATCCGTATCGTTATGGTGAAAGTAAACTTTCTAAAAATATGGCAGAGATTAAATGGGAGGCATAGATAGTAAATCTGTAATTCATAAATAGTTCAAATCACACAAGTAAAAATAACATATGGTTAATTAGGAAGGGCCATGCTCAGTGGTAAGAGATAATCCTGTGGTCAGACTAAATGGAAGTGGGAAGCTTCAAAACTCAATTTGTTTATGACATAACCCTATTTATCCAGTAAGCCAGGTATTTAAGTCATTAATGAAGGAGTTACTGGTTCAGTGTTGAACGAAATGAATGAATAATAAGCGAAGGGAGCAAGTGTAATCTTATAACTGAGGTGTAGGACAGCTAGTCTAATATAAGGTTGGAAGGCAAACGTTAAAAGAAAAGAAAGATTTAAATACTTGGGTAGATTTGTTGAGGAAACGGGATTCAGCAGCAGGATTGGAATGGAAATACTCTTAAAGAAAAGTATTCTGGAGCAAAAGAAATGTGCTAATAGGGGCTGTAGTTAAATGCATGAATTGAAATTTGGAGTAATTGTAAGTGACAGGATTTTAAGTTGCACATAGGTTTGGAGGACAATGCAGAGGATGAGCCGGGTAAAGGGTAAGGTGTACTTGGAGGAAAGGGGAAGGTGAAGGAAATATGTCAGTACTTGGTAGGTGACAAGAGTAGGTGCCGAAAGGGTTCCATCGGAGGCAATAAAGATCGGAGAAGGAGGAGCTGAAAGTCAATGGATTACTAAAAGGTGGAATTGAAGGGGAAATGGTGTACTACGGGGGAGAGAGAAAAATAAATAGGGATATTGAACGCTGGGAGGGATTATGGAAGATATGAAGAGTTTTGAAGAGCATAGGATTGTATAAACTCGCAGTAGCAATAGATTATAAGAATGACTGCCGGGTAAGGAGGAGCTAAATTTGCTGGAACTGTCCAAGAAACGTCCATTTACGGTAAGGCGTTGAAGATGACATTTTTGTTTAAAGAAATGCCATTAACTAATTTATATCATTTTCATAAGCATAGCCAGCAAATTACAACATGTATTTGTGACAAGGAACCTATTGAAGGAGGGGGAAGAACTTATCTCAAATTTTCGTTCACCAAATGTAAGAGGAAAGGATTAATTACATGGGACTTGCGAAGGTGCTACTTGCAAAGTGGAGCTCCAAGTTTGCTAGAGAAATGTGGGTTCAAACATCTTGTGCTGAAATGCGTGTTCTGGAACTCTTTATCGCAGGTGCACAGAGAGCATTTAAATTCCATTAGAACAGTTTTTACATTAAACAAAACCAAACTTGTTTCGGATCCTGATAGCGTGTTTCGTAAAAAATACCACTGGCCATCGGCAAGTTATGACAATGAAGTATGAAGCGACCGCTGAAGAAATTCAAATCTCTCGTCCACTTATTCTCCCCGCTTCCAGATATATTTGAATCCAAGAGAAGCAATCAGCTCAGACGGAGTCGATTGCATAAGCTAATACCTGCTGAGAAAGGATGTGGAGACTTATCGGGAGATTTTACATAGATACAAATTGGTCACTAAGTTTGCAGTGGAAGCTTGAGTCTGGCTTGAGTTGAGTTTGAATATGAAGGTAAATGGGACCAACATGAGATTATATATTAGAATTGGGTTAGAAGATAAAGCAGGAAGCGTGGAGATCAACTCGGTGTCAACATTCGAACCCATTACTGTGAGCGAAAAATGTATTATAATTCACAATTGGTCTCTTTCGACGTGCGGAGCAGTTAACGCGGTTCACCGACTATGGGAATGGTATTGAACATTAAACAATGTCTGCCGGAATTTAAACATGGACCTTCGGGTTGAGAAGCTGACTATCCCACCGGATACCTCCATCCCCTTCCTATGCAGCCTACCATGATCTTTTAATGCAATGAAATTGCAAATATTGTACATTTATTTAACATTAATTCAAGCAAATGTATATTAAATTCATTCATATACATGTATTTATTGTTCATAAATAGAATTATGTATATTAATTCCTAAACCAGTGGCATAAACAAGAAAAGGAAGAGAGAACAACTGTGATGAATGAGATATTCACGAATTCATTTTTATCAAGCACACTCCATTGCCATTATGCAGAAATAGATGTTATCAATTCCAACCAACTTTGACCTTCTTCTCGTTCTTATTTTTACCACGTAACTTACATCGAGAAGTCGTTACCGCAGATAATGACCATATGCCTTTGCGGTGGTGCTCAGAGAAACTTGTAGGTGTAGCCGCAGTGAAGAAGAAAGGAGAATTTTAAAATATGTCGCATGAAGTCGCGAGCCAAACTTTTCTAGTTTCACCCGCGCCTGTGGAGGGAAGTGGAGATAAGGTTTTTTTCACTTAAAAAATACAATTGCAAATCGAAATTAGGGCTGTTGGCAACATCCAAGGTTTTATCCAAGCCCTGAAGGACTTAACTATAAAAGTAAATGAAGAATATTCGTGTGCAATACTATTAAATGTTCAAAAATATAGATCATTATTTAAATTTTGAAAAAAAGAGAAAAAGAGAAACTTAAGCACAACATCAATGAGCTTATTAAATTATCAAGCAACACAATGCTAAAAATAAGTCTTCGGTAGCAAGTCAAATGACAAAATTCTGAAATTTAGGTTTTATCAACCGCAAAGCTACCAAATTTTGCGGAATATTTTACAGATTCCAGATCAAATTTGATTTGTCACGGCTATATGTATATACATTAAATTAATAATATGAAAATCCCGTGAAATGCTCTGTCCATTATTCTCTCTTTGAAGGCGTTGCTTTTTAAGGTAACTTTTTTGCTGAGGTTTGCGCTAAAAAATTTCCAACTCTCCTTCCCAAGCTGCACTCTACTTGAACAGTTGACAGAGCCCGCTCGTTCTATTTACCTCACTCATATCCAATGGTTTCCACCTCCAAAGACCATTGCATTCCAGCAAAACTGTTTTATGCCCTTAAGTTTGAAAAACCTTGATGCTTCCTTTAAATCCTCTACAGCAGAAGTTTCCAACATTAAAATGCAAAAATTCAGACGGAAGAATGTGTTTACTGTTACTTCCACAATCACTGAACTTCATGTATCAAAAATCATGAAGCGTTTAGCTAACACATAACACAGCTTCGAGCAGTTGTAGTTATTTTGGAGAGGCGACCGACAACTAAGGCAATTTGCGCCCGGGGGATACGTGGGTAACTGGTAAAGGTAAGAGTTTTCAGGGAATGGAGCCAGGGTGGAGAAAAACCCGTCGTCGGCATTACGAAAGTGGTAAGGAGTCCACCGCTTCCTATATCCCTGCCTCCATATCCCTTCCGGTATATGGAGGACTCAACTCGAAGTGCTCTCCACAAGATAAGTATGGATGGGTATACCAATGAAGAATCCGCCATTTTCGGGAAGAGAACCCGGGCCCGTGAAATGGGAGGCTAGTACTCGAGCTACCAAACCAACCTGATCGCCCCCAGCTTCGACACCTCTGCTCTATAGCTTCGTTGTCAGGTATATCATTACTTGTCCAACAATCGTAGTAAATGTCAATTCTTTCTTGATCTTATTGAGGGTATGATTTTCATCTCGGTATAATAGTTACACCTCATTGATTGATTCCACCTTATTAGGAGATGGATTCCATGAGCGAATAAGAGGAGTCCACGCAAAAGCGTCTCCTTATCCTATCAGCGAGTTTATTCGACTTGCTTCACATGTCTCTCGCCGTTCGCACGCGAGAGCTAGTCATCTACATCTACACGATACCCTGCAAGCCACCGCGAGGGTGTGTGGCAGGGGGTCGGTAGTCCTCGAAATCGGGGAAGTAGGCGCATGACCCGTATTGATTGTTTGTCCCGCATGATATTCATAGAAATTTCTGCTTAGGTACGTGGTATAAGTAAGCTTTATTGCATGTTTGGTCACAACCCACTCCCTGCCCAGCACCCTAGAGGTGGTTTGCAGGGTAACCATGTATAGATACAGATCTATCGCTTTCTTCCCTCCACGGCGTCTGCCATCCTCAATCATTGCCCACGGAGTCGACTGACGTTCTTCAAACCATAACGACGAGGAGCTCGAGTGCTCGCTCCTGCGTAGTTCATCACGCAGGTCACCGCTTCGTGCATACGGTCGTGAGTGAACAAGAGGAGTCTCCCCAATCGTCGTCGAGTCCACTCGACTTGCTTCACATGACCCCCGTTCGTGCACGAGGACAAGTTTGTGAATTGGGAAAGTAGGCACGTGACCCGCATTCCTCCTCTCTCGAAATCCCAAGTTCTAATCCTCTCATTGGGAAATGCATACGTCCTTTACATGCCACCCAATGCTCGACCTCAATTTCCTTCCCGATATGGGTAAAAATAAACCTCACGGGACTTAACAATGCTTTAATATATGCACCCATTGCTGTAGCGTGAGATTTGCCAGGACTAAATTCCCCCCTGTGAAATTGGTGTTCGAAATTTATTTATCAGAGAGAAAAATAATAAATTAACTACCCCAATTTTCAGAAAATAATTTATTTCGCTATAACATTATATTTTATTGAAAAGGATTTATAATATTACGAAGTTTTATTAGACAATAGTCGGGACAGTTTTGGCTAGAACTGGTAAAGTAGTTTCGTAACTTGGTAATATATTGGACGAAGGTTACCACAGTAGTAAATATGCTAGAAGATATACTACTACAAGTCAAGAGTACTTGTGCAAGGATGTTAAGAGGACATTAGGAGCAGCTTGATGTAGATGGTGATCTTAGGGGGCGTCCATTAATTACGTGAGGCGTTTAGGGGGGAGGGGGTCCAGCCGAATCTCACCCAATCTCACGTGAGGGGAGAGGCGAGTCTCGGCAAATATCACGTAATTTTTCCCGCAAGAAACAGTGTAAAATTACGAAAAAAATGGGCTAAATTACTTAAAATATGATTCACCACTAAAATATGGCTAAATACTACACAATCATATTTATTGCGGTTATGCGAACGCCACAGAGTAGCACAGTAGCCCCTAGTTTTTTTTAGCCGCCACAGGCCAGGCAAACGCGCGATTTTCTCACTGTGATTCTAGCCTACGCTGTTAGTAGTCTTAAATACCTACTAGTCTTAAATAAAAATTATTAAGCAAGTTATAATTGTTTTTTCAACAAATCCAACGCAATCAAGTACAAAGTAACGTATGTACACTAAAAATAATGCGCATTTTAAAAAATCTTACGTGAGATTGGAGGGGGGGGGGGGGGGTCGAGCCAAATCTCTCGACATCTCACCAAGGAGGCAAGGGGGGGGGTCGAAAAATCGCCAAAATCGCCGCACGAAATTAATGGACGCCCCCTTATATGGACCTGTGTATGGATTTTGGCCATGGATGACGAGGAAAGAGGAGGAGAATGGAAAAGATGCGATGCACGAAAAGGTGGTCTAGTAAGGAGGGGTTGAAAAAGACTGCTGATAAGATTGCTGGCCAAAATTAGTAGGTGGGTGGATCTGACACTCAATAACAATGGAATGCTGAAGTTTGTTACTGAAAGTGGGACACTGTGGGAGCGAAAAAGAGAGAGAGAAATAAAAAATGGTATTTCGAATAACATCTACATATTTATCTACAGAATACCCTGAAAGTCAGCGAAATGGTGTTTGGCAGGAGGTAACTCATCAGAAAACCTGCATTTTAAATCATAGAGAACTATAGCTCCGCTTTATATCATCCAGGCGTACAAGTGTACAAGGGTACAAGGCGCCTGCTCTACTCACATGCAAATGAGAGAGATAATGATACTGATATGTGGAAAATATTAGAAATGCATTCATGGGAAACGGAAATGATAAGATGACGCTGAATTGTTAGCAGATATGGAGTAATGTAATAATAATTTTTTTGCGATGAATGTTGATGAACATATGAAGATGGGTGGAAGATACGACAACTTACAGTGAGAAATAGAGTAGAAATTTTGCAAATAGATAGTAAAATGCAATGTAGAGACACTCCTTTGAAACCTACCCAGAAGAATATTATAAATCAGTGATAACATAGAAGCTAGAGCAATCAAATGGTCATCAGTTCAAGACAGGGCGTGGCTCAGTTGGAAGAGAGCTCTCTTACTTACCGAAGGCTCCGGGTTTTAAATCCACCTAGGGATTAAATAGGGTTCTCTTATGACGCAACCCTCTACTTCGGGATTTCTTCAACTATGAGATCCATTCGTTCCCTATATCACCTTCCTTATAGAGTACCTTTACTATAGCTCATCATATCAATACACCTTATCAAAATTATATAATTCGAAAGGTGATGAACAGCGGTCCACCCTGTATTCATAAATTTCACCAACAGGGATTTTCCTCCACCAAAACGAGTCAGTTCGCACGTACACCATCTTTCTATGAGACCACTGACGGAAAAGGATAACTTACTAGCGTCTCTACCGCAAATTGAGAGTATCATTAAATGACTTTCGGCTCGGTGAGTACAAGACTCGCCGATCAAAAAGATCAATGAAGTGAAGTGTGTATAATTTCACTGAGCATTGAATTATAATTTGCCAAGTGGAATAGAATATTGCTATTCTCAATTTTTCACCATATGTACATTACATTCCCCAACTCTTTCGTCTCCATTGCTTTCAAATGGGTGCTAATAAAATAACTTCTATATTCGCTCTAAGAAATTAATTTCAATTTTGTTAATTCCTAAGTATCCCAAGATTCTGATCTATTTTTCATTCTCAGCAAGAAATTTCCAAACAATCAAAAGATACTTTCATAGCCGTCATCGAAAATTTATAAGAACAGAGATAACAAAAATATAAGATGGTATCAAAATTAGTCACTCAAGTCGTTGGAGAAAATATAAACTAGTAAAATAAACACTCTAATTTAGTTTAATGTTCTGCAATTATAGAAATAGTATATATTGAGTAATATGGTATGCATAGTCACATAAAAAGGATCAGACTGAATTGAGGGCATTGAATTTGTGAGTTCTTTCCGCTTTTATCCTTTCTCAAGACTGGAAAAAAGTCTTGTTTCTTACTCTCTAAAATTCAATTCAGTCTAAAATACATAACTATTAAACATATTACGTCCATTGAGGTAAATATTCTGAGACAAATCTATCAAATATGATAGTATAATTGGAAAATTTCATGATATCAAATGATTAGGTAAATCATTTTTCTTTACTTATTTATTTTATCACCTTCATGCTCGAAACTCTTGAGATATATTTCTCATTAATTTTTTTCACAGACTATCCCAAATATTTTGTGTATTTTGGATTCCCTAAATTGATATTTATCCCTATTGAGTAGGTCACCATTATTAATCTATATCTTCCAAGAATCTTTTTTTTTCTAGATATCTCTATTTGTGTCCCATGGCCAAATTCATGCAGGATAGTGGAATCGTGAGTAAGGTAAAAGTGGAGGTTGGAAGCAAGCCGAGAAGGTTTAGAGAGAAGAATTAAAAGAGGCGAGTAATAAATGGGTTTGGAAGCAATGGCGTCAATAATGAAAGGGACATTGCCCGGCTTGTGGAACTAATGCGGGAATTGCATGCTTTTCTCTCGTCTCACTAGATACGGATTGCATTGAATTAGGAGAATATTTATGGGGCCTAATGGCATCATCAACTAAAGATTAGCTCTGTGATGGAATCTCCTATATGGTTTTCAATATCATGAGACGTAATCAGGAGAAGTACGTCATTATTATTGCCATTTTGAACTCGATCGAATCACGCAAGGCTATCAAGGCCTGATTCAATCGTGCTGCGAGAAATAACGTGGATTGGGATATTAATTTATGAACCATTTTTTCAAGGATTGCGAACTGGCCAGTAAAAACCTTAACGAAAAATCTCGTTTATATGCACAAGAGCAACATCTCTATGGAAAAATAATCAATTATCTTTGCATGGCTTCTAACCCGGTTCCTCCTGATTTTCATCCAGATGCTTTATCCAGTCAAGCTACCGATATATTATTTTGCATTTTGAATTTTTTCCTAATAACCGGACCGAAATCAGGAGTTCTTCCTTCAAATCCAGGCATGGTGAAGACTTATTTACTCTGGGGAAATATTGTTTTTCAGACATTTTTTCTCAAATCAGTAGCTGATTGCGAGCGTTATTGTACCTCAAGGGGTCGTTGTGGCTTAATGGGTAGGGGACTGGGATAGGAACCGGAGGGACTCGGGTTCAAAGCCTGTTAAAGCCTTTTTGGACATCCCCTCCACCTAAAATCCTCACGATGTGATTGGATGATATCCATTGGTTCAGATTTCTGATTATAAGTGGTCGTTCTGGGAAATAAACTGGACCCCCTACTCTGAATGTGTACATTTTACACATTCTGGGTAGTAAGGGTGGACTTAAGTAGGTGAGCTCTACCCTTACCTATGAAACCAATCATCGGGCAACTGTATACAGTAACTGTAACTGGATACAGTTGTAAATTAACACCACCAAAACAATTGCTTTTCAATACTTCAAGAACATCACGAGGCAATGGAGAAGTATTTTGAGGAAGAGATTAGTTGACGCACACGCATTCCTCGCCACCGCGTGAGTGTTTTCCTCGAACAGGCAAATCAATACTCTCTGGACGGAGTTGATTTCGTCGTCCCGGGACGAATTCTTGGCATTCACGAGACGAACGGCCAGTGCAAATAAATTATATCCTTCCACCACCTCATTCTCACCCGCACACAACTTATAATGCGTGATTTAGGAGGCAGGATGGTGCCCGGACTCCCAAAAACGTGGTCGGGGCGAAGGAGGGATGAAAGAAGGGACCGAGATACGCCCATAAAGAAGGAACCAGTCAGAGGGATAGAGGGAGAGGAAGAAAAATTCGGCTTTAAAGCGTCCTTGCCTCACGCGTCTGCAGCCGAAAACTTCCTTTTTGAAGAGCCCACGGGACGGATAAGCCCCTGCTCTTTTCTGAGTATTGCCTTAACAACGACGGGCTCACCTCGTTCGCTCACACATAGCCGAGCTCTCGCGCTCTCAAAACGTCTCAATTTGACCCGGGAGGGATGGGGGAAGGGGCAAAAGATCGTCGGCCCTCGCCGAGGGAGGCCTAGAATATGGCAGCCGGGGAAGGAAGTGTGGAGAGTTGTATTTTTGCTCTCTCTCTCCTTCCACCAATGCCCCACGCCCGTGCCGTAAAAGAAAATAAAGTAAAAAATGGAAGGACCCTCCAACGACGACCCCAATAGTGGTTGCGGGCGCTAGAGGGTCTGCGATGACTTTCCTGGGACGATATGGGACACGCGTAGAATACGAGAAGAGGAAAGAATTCAAGAAAGTTGTGAGAGCAAATGAATACGAAAGAGTTCACGACTGAAGGGACTAAATGTTTCATCATCATTTCGACGAAAAGTACGATCTTTATTTTAAGAAGGAAAGCCTCTGGGAGTAATGAGAGGGATTAAGCAGGAGAATTTAAATCACAAACATTATTAATACAGTCGGTTATACTAATAAATACGAGCAAAAGTTGAATAGTCAAAAGGAATAAGCCATAAAACTGGTTCGTGTCATATTTACTTATGAAATTAAAGATGTTCATCAGATATTCATGCCTGCAAAAGGCAGAGTGAGAACTTAAATTAATTAAAGATGAGAAGAAAACGAGAAGAGGATTAAGGGTACCAATGGTAGAGAGTTCATTCTTTCCTTTTGGTGGGTCGATACAAATCCCCTTTCATTACAAATGGCTAATGATGATGGTAATGATACCGTTCACTTTAATTAAGTGTTCTGTTTCTTTGAGAGGACATCATGTGATCATCCCGATAAATTATTTAATGGTTGTTGGCAGAAACGATGCACATTTAGAACTACTTGCTACGTTCGACGAACTTACATTACTCCTTACTACGCATGCACAATCATCATCATTACTTTAGTGCCACACTAATTATTATAAATTCTTAAACATTTCGTCGCTGTTCTTCCCCTCGTTACCCTATTAGATGACATTAATACTTACAAACACCTGAAATAAACTCCTCAAATTTCTGCTGTTCTTCAAAACTCTTCTTTATATCTTCCACCGTACTTCCAAGTACCCAACATACACCCATTTGTTCTCTCCCACTTTCCCTTATCCCCGTCTTTCTCCTCTCAAACACTGCTTATCCATACTTCCTCCTCATTTCCGAATTTTTCTCAACAACTTCCTCTCCTCGCGCACCATGATTGACACTTCTATACTTGTCTTTCTCTTTAATTCAAGAGTGCCCCTCTTATCCTCCTCTATACCCGCATCCCAAAGGCCCACAACCCATTCACCTCATTATTAACTCTTTTTCTTGAAAATGACTATGTCCTTATAAAATTACTCTTCCCCGCTACAAAACAATCTCAGAATAATAAACGTCCTCATATACTCTAACTAATGCGTACCTTTGTGTTCATTTACTATTTTATGAAATCTCATAAATTAGTTTTTCTGTGATCAATCTTCATCCTATACTACTCACCCTGATGCTGTAGTGTGAATCCATGGCTACAATTCCTTCGTTAATTGGGTAATTAATGCTTGATAATGTGCAATTCGATTGAATTTTCCTCAAGTACTAACTACTCCAAGGTCCTTCTCACCGTTACATTGGTGTGAAGGTAAAATCTCGCCGGTGATTACGGACAGCTCTGCCTCTGCGTACAACTGGCCACTCAGATTATCCCTGTTTTACTCTAACTTGTGCCCTTTTGAGCCAATTATAAGTTTCTAATTAGATGTCCAACACTCCAGGCAGTTACTTATTTCTCTAACGATTTTATAAAATTCTCCATTTGCTGTGAATGCTGTGAATTACCACAGTAATTCACAGCAATGAGCATTGAATGAGCAATTCACCGTAAATGCTGTGAATTACTACTGTATTTTTAATTTACTAATATATGACTGCTGTATAATTAATGAACTATTTGTAAGGCCGGTTTTTATAAATATGAAAAGAGTGCTGTAAAGGCCTTTTCAATGCATGCTACGCCACCTCCACTTCCTTTTGCTTGACTTCATCGCTTTAATTTTACCGTTTTGAAGATGGATTTAACTGAATTGCTTGGTCATCCGAACGGTCACTAAGAGCAACATTAATTTTCAGCGTGCCACGCTACCAGAACGACAAGGTTAATGATGGTCTTCGCTGGGAATGGTATATCGATATTATCCACAGACACCTATCTCTCCATTATAAACCTCAAAGAGAAAATTTCTCTGGCTTTCAAGACAGGGAGTGAGTGCCGGAAGCTCTCGCCGCAGTGGATCTCGCCAGCCGGGCACTTCAGACGACGTTGCCGGGTAAGAAAAACTAAGTAGGCAGAGCAGAGGAGTATGAAGCCGCATCGCCCACGTAATTACCCCATGGTGAAGCGGAGACTAACTGGAGCGAAATGGAGGAAGGAACATCAGCGGTGGCTCCTGCCTCAACTTCTTGAGAGCCTAATTGAACTCGGACACACAGTGCGTAGAGGGATGCTCTAACTGCAATAATTTTGGGCATGGGAGCCCACTAGGGAGTAAATGATGAGTTCTCCCCACAAGTTTTCTCTAATACTAGACCTTGAGGTCAAGAGCGTTTCAGAAAAGAATACTTGCGAGTTAAATTGGTCCGTGAAGGATATTCTTGGTAATTTAATGCTTTGGGGAATTAGTTGCCATTGAGATACGATTACCAAGTGAAGGAATACACTTTCCAAGAGCATACCACTTGGTAGAAATTGCGAGCAAACCTCTGTATCCACATTTTGTCAATCGGGCTTTTATTTATTTACCTTAGCTATTAAAATTTTTCATTCTCAGGAAAATGGGGGTATTTCAATGCTCGGAAAATATTATGACGTGCTCAATTTTTTCGGCAAAGAATGACCTAATGAGAAAGTTTTCCATCGCTTTTGGTGGAATTAAAAATGAAATTTTGTACTGTGCTCATTCAACCTTAATCAGCAAATGATAAAGTATAAAGAAGATAGAACAACTCCCTCTAAACTGGCATTTGACTGTATAAAATTCCCAAGTCTTATTTCTGGCGAAATTATAAGGATAAAATTTTTAAAATATACTAACTTCCTATCTACAGCTTTTCATCAAATGTTTCAGAGACAGATTCTGGTATTTTTTTCATTATATGCATTCAATTTCTTTCAAATCTCTTTCAGTTACCTCTTACTAAAGAACATCTCTTGATAAAAATAATTTTCATATTAAGAGGAAAGAATTCATGACGAGAGTAATGTACCTACATACAACATGCAATTCCACAGCATAGATTTATTGCAAACTCAAGGTAACCTTAGTTTCACTAGATGATGACGCGCATCAGTTTCCTATAGGTAACCTCATCCTATGAGGCAGGTTCAGTTATGGAATTAGATCGTATGCAAAGAAGACCAGCGAGGCTTTTGAAAGGTCGTCGTGATAACAGTGTTAGTTTCATTAGTTTATTAGAAGAACTCAGAAGTCATTATCGATAGGCATGTTTAAATTCAGGCAAAATATTTTCAGTAAATTTTAAGCTGATGTTTTTGCTGACGTAACAAATATATTGATAACACCCACATATTACGACCACTAAAGAAAATTAGAGAAATATTACTACACAGATAGAATAAAAATGTTTTCCCGCAAACAATCATAGATCATAATAGACAATATAATGAGCGGTTATGTTTGTAATGTTGTAGCGTAGGTTGGCGTGCATTATCGTCATAGCTCAACGAAACATTGCTTACCGCATGCTTGCAAACGATAATTCGAATTGAAAATATTGCACGACAGCAAACGCCTGACCGAATTATGACAAATATATTAAATGGTAAATGACGACCTGTCATGCGCAGAAGGTGCGCACATGACTATCACATTTTAATTATCAAGCTATATTATGATCCATATTGCATCTAATTGTAAGTATATGATGCTGATTTTGTATATGATTGGCGATGATTCACCGCTTGCCACACACCATAGAGGTGGCTCGCATAGTAACCTGTAGATGTGAATGTAGATTTGATAGATCTGCCTTCGACGGACCTTGAGTTTAAGAAACTACCTCACGAAAACAGCATGAAAAGCAATCGCAGACGCGTATACGCTTGAGACATATGTCTTGATGGAACACATTCCCCTCCTGTAAAATAATTCCAAAGAACTTCAATGAATGGAGAACATGACTGACATATTATTTTTTTAATGATTTAGGAGATACATGGGTTGTTATTGATACCTGGTGTATGAAAGATTTAAAACTAAGCACTCAAATGAAATCAATATTTTTATGTGAGGCTATTTGTGCCTCCAAATTATAATATGAAAGTATGTTAAAAATGAAGAAGTCCAAGGGGTTTCCAGCCGGGTGAAGGTGTTCAACGCCCAGTTCACCATGAAGACGTTGGCAGACTACGTCCTCAAAAAGTCGATGATGTTCAACACCTTCACCCGGATGGAAACCCGAGAACTTTTCATCTTAAGCATTCGCGGGGAAAGCCTAGATCTTAGATCATGAAAGCATGTTTTTGCCCGTGGATTAAATGAGGTAATTAAGAAATGAACCAATTAATTAGTACACACCAATATTTTTAAGCCACTATAAAGCTATCAGAACTATTTAAAATTTATTTATTTTTGTAAACAAAAACTTTTTCTGGGTTTCTATTTTTGTACAAATATACCATTTGAAAGCGAAATACCACACTTCATAAAGAGGGTTGAAATGCCACTTTTGGAGCATATGCAAATTTGCTGGGGCTTCTTTATAGAGTTCATATCTATTCTGTGGGGCCCAAAAAGGTAGATTTCGCTGATATCCCACGATAAACGCCACCGCCTCCTCAAAAGTCTTCTTAGAGGCCGTTGGGTGCTTGGGGGATGGGAAAGGCAGCGAAAACAAAAAAAAATGAATTTACGAAAAAAATAATTATTAAAATGAGGAGACTGAGCAGGATTTTCTGAGCCTCCAGAGCGATGGAATACAAGAAGACCTACTGGGAAAGGAGAAGGGTGGAGACTCTGGGGTTGCCCTACTTTGAAGGCGAGAGGAATAAGGGTGGAGAAGGATGAATGGGCTCAGAGGGTGGGCATAGGAGAGCATAAGGTAGTGAAATGGAAAGGGTTGGGCGGTGTGTACGTGATGCGGTTACATGAGGGCGGGTTACAAGGCGCCAATGTTAGTGGAGGGAGAGAGTGGATGTCGAGCGTAAGTGGAGTAGGTGGGAAAGAAAGGAGTGGAGGATTTGGGCGAAGCACTCGCCGGGGAAAAAGTTGTAGCGAGGGAGAGTGGGATGGAGGAGTCCCGTGGCGTCGCCGGCCGCTTAGCAGGCGGCGTTGACGGACCGCCTTGGATTTCTCTTCCGCCATTTGATGTGCGTCTGGATCCATTTGATCAGCAGCACCCACGCACACGATCCCCCCCCTCTTCTTTTTTTCTCCGCAACTGCTTAAGCCAGTGACGAAATATGACCGTAGTCGGTGGAAGCTAATACGCCGAGTTCACTTCAATATTTTGGATGAGCGCAGGAAGGGAATCTAAATCGGTGGTGTGAATGATAAATATCGCATCAAGGTTGAAAAATAGTCGTATACCATAGTTTTCTTTCGGATATCCCGGTATAAATGATATTGTAAGAGTAACAATTTGCTCTGCCACACCTTTAATAAGCATAATACGTAATGTAAGTAATAGCGGTTATCAGAATACTCTATGGCGCTATTCAAATTAAATGAAAAACCAAAGTTAAGCCAATATTTTTTTTTTATTTTCAATCCGAAAAATTATTAACTGCAGACCTTCATTCTTCCTAATTCACTGCTTACTCGTGCAATGCTCGGTACTTCTCTTTTCCTGAATATGTACGCATATATTTGTCCAATGTACTCATCCTTTCGTTTTCCTCGTGGGGATTTTACTCACTGTATGCTTCACACTATGTTCATCACAAAACTGTTTTACCTGAAGGTGTATTGACTGCACCGTCCACACTTTGGATCCTTCAATCAGACCTTCCTTCCTCATTTGAGTTCAATTGGTGACATTTGTTTTATGAGAATGTAAGCCAGTATTGCTTTATGTGTAATTTGAAGGTGAACCCAACAACAGGCAAAAGCCTTAGGGTTCACCTAAAGCTCCAAAATTCATATTGCATTATTTTTTGTATTATTTATAACTTGCTGGAGCAAATAAAATATTATCATTTTCATTTATTCTGTGCTTTTTAATTTTTTTATTGCATCCGAAATTCACGCATCTTCAGCATTTACGCCAATATCACACCTTGAAGATTGTATCTGTTCTAAGCAGCTTTTTGATACTTCTGAATCAAAGAGTTCCACACTTCTAACCAAGTTTTCATATACTCCTTCAGTTTTTATTGTAACGTTCTTCTTTAGTACAATAGCGTCATCTTCATTACAAATGCTTTATTAGCTATACTATTTATAGGTTCAATTCCCACCGAACATCAACTGTACCAAGTGATATTACTCTAATGGAAAGATAAGAATACAACATCTTTTTGCTTCTTTCCCTGAATGACAAAGTTTACCTTCAGTCAAGCAAGCCAACTTCACTTATGCTTGCCGGTGTAAGCTCTACCTATAGCGTAAAAAACATGTCATCTGTTCTCCATAGATTTATCTTCTTTGTCGTTGCAAAAAGCCACCTTCTTTGGAGAGAAAATGTGTATGTAGAAGCATTTAACGTACATACTGGAACAGAAGAGGAAAGTATTTTTTTTAACATGGCCAATATGTTCGACGAGTATGTAATGCAAATAAATTACCAACAGCTAAAAACCAGTGGAGATGAAAATCAAATTTAAATATATTAACGTGGTAATAAAATTCAATGCATTGCAGAAAATTAATGAAAAATTGCACTGCGCTTTGTTTGGTCCTAAGCAAGACATATAATTGTGACTTGAGTCTAACTTTATGAAATGATGCTCAAAATATAAACAGCAAATAGCAATGGACCAAGTAAACAGACTGTAATTGATTCACAGAGCTGCACATTATGTTGCGAAGTCCAAACTCTCGCACAGTTCGTTGTGGATGCGAATTCTTTGGGTAAACAATTTTGTAAGGGACCGCGAAAATGAAAGAGACAAAATGTAAATACGAGATACAACAAAGGCCAGAGGAAGAACAGGATAAGAATGAGACAAAAACTGGCCTTTCACAGCGTGGTAACCTCTTCTAGTAAAAATAGGGGAAAGGCTCAAAAATGTGTCCCTAAGACAAAGAAATGCCTCGATAAATTAACCGCGATACAGTCCCATGGGAAAGGGGATATTGGAAAGCAATACGTCGTGGGAAATATGCCCTTCCTCTAATCTCCAGCAATGAATGTGAAGGGTAGGGGTTAGAAAAGAAGATGAGGGCGGGGGTAGGGAACTCGTCACAGTGTGAGCTGCCTCAATGAGGTATATCACTGGAGGAGAGGTCCGTAGTGGAGTTCTGGAAGGGAAAGCGAGAGATAAATAGACTGGGAGGAAGATAAGACAACGATTGATTAGAGGATAGCTGAGGAATTGCATGGAAGGAAGTGGGGGGAAAAGGGCTTTTGCTGGAGGGTAATTTGATGGAAGGGGTGAGAGTGGTCCACAAGAGAGAGAGCGGGAATGGAAGGGAAAAAGAGTCGAAGGAATCCAAAGTCGGTTTGGATTGTGGAGTAAGGGGGGAGAAGGATGAAGGGTGGAGATGATTAAGTGGGGGTAGGGAGAATAAAAGCCGAAGAGGAAATTAAAGTGAGCGAGAAGGAGAAAGAAGGAGAGGAAGAGCGGACGATGTTATGCCTATTGGACATTCTCCTCAGTTCAATTTACAAGACAGTAGAATGGACGGGGCATCAAGGCCAGGACTTATATTAACTTCGCCTTATCATAACACTATCTGGTTTTGTTCTGCTACACTCCACCTAAAGGAATCTCCAATTTCAAATGTCTGTTAAGGAAAGAGAGGAAACGATGATAGAATTTTCGTTATACAATGACTTCAAGCAATTAAAACTTCGTAAATGAAAGTGAACATAAATCGCTGTGCCAATATATATATTACAATCATGTCTCTTTAAGGTAAATATTCTTCCAATTCAAATAATTACACTATTTCAATGATATGAACGGTTTGATTACTTAGCATTAGAAAATTCAGCTAAGAAAACCGTAACGGAGTTGAAATTAATGAGGTCTGATAACCTCTGGTGAGTGCATATTCTCCTAAGTGAGTGGATGAATGTAACGTCGTCAGCTGAATAAAAGTCATCCTTGCTTAAGAAACAGCCAGGAAAAAATGCCTGATATTTCTCCTGATATTCAAATATTCACGTTATATACGCATACCAAAGATATGAAATAAGATTTTTTGGGTTAGTTGCGGATTTAAAAAGCATATAAAAATTAATGACGAACCAATAAATTTTTTCCCTCCCCCTAGTAAGGACTAAGCATGCGAATATGTAAATTTCTATTGTACGTAGCTGATAACAACCATAATAACAAACTCAAAGACGCTCAAAGGGAAATTAATAAAAATCAGAAAAATATTAGTTCGATGGAATTGAATTGTGTCTACATTAACCTACTCCCTACGAGAGACGTTAAGGCGTCCACAGTTAAACTTTCCATTCGACCGACCAAGTACTGCATCGGAATGATTCCTCGAAAGGCACTCAAGAATGGCCTTCACAGCCTATAACAGCATCCTGGAGTTGAATGTGTAGACAGCACACCGACCCAAAAAGTACGTCTACGATACGCGAAAAAGACAGTGGGTGACTCTTAAAACTACCAATGGAAAACATTGTAGGGGCAGATGACGTGGAGAGGAAAAAGGGTGAGAGGTAATGAAAGAAAACAGATGAAGAGCGAAGAGAATGGAGGATATGAGGGAATGGGGGCAGAGAGGAAGGATCATGGGAAGGGAAAAGAAATATGAAGCAGGAAAATAGTGGATTGGATTTGCGGACGGAAACTGGCCAGCCAGAATTTTTTTTTATAAAAAAAACACTGGGGGCGAATGTGAATAGGGGTGGATATAGTTTGGGAGGGTGAGAGTGGCGTTGCACAGTGGGCTGAAATCGAAATTCTTTGGACAAAATTACAAAATGGCTTTTTTGGAGATAGAATCATGAAATTTGGTACAAATACTCACAATTGATTGGCAATCAAGGAATTACATGTCATTGGCCATGTTTTGTTGCCTTGACCGAGATACGGGGGCTCAAACAGAACCAAAATTCCAAAATTACACCCGACTTTAGTTTTCTCCGAAAATCTTCCTATATAAGCTGGGGGTGACGCTGTGGGAGGAATTTGATCGGATAAAAAACTATTAGGTCTTTTAAAACAACTCTTTTACTTAACTGTGCTTAACTTTGGGAGTTTTTTTCGTAAATTTAGGCTATGTTACGCAACAAAATGGCGGACGCTATTTTCACGCTAAATTTCATATTAAGTAGTAAATATCTAGCGTTTTACGAAAGATCCTGTCAAGTGACTCATATTAAATCAATTGTTGAAGCTTTCTAAAGGTAGATCTGAAATCAAATTGAAAATTCGTTTGCGACGCCGAAAATTACATTTGATTTTTCGTACGCGCGTCCGGAGCCGGAGACGCGCGCCGGGAGCTGGAAATGCCGTGACCCGAGTAAGTTTTTTCAAGCCATAAGGAACACAACGCATCCAATTCGTCTTTTTTAATATGCGTGGATTGATATCGATATACACAGGCTCTATGTATATTAAATCGCTTATATATGCTCAGGGAAAGGAAATAAATTATCGAAAATAGCTGAATATTGAGGCACATCCAAATAAGTCCTGTTCGTAAAAACTCTTAACTTATATTATTTTTACACACGTCATAGGTGTTATGTTTGATTGAGAAAATTTTGGTGAACGCAAAGCTAAGTGAAAGTTTCTTTGCATTTATTTTATGTTCGGGCTACATCCTTGCCCTGTACAGCGCGGCGTAGGGAATAATAGCCACCCGCTCCTGCCGCCGAACCCAGGGGTTTTCCTTGCCTTAGCGAAACTGTTTTGCTCTCCGCCTCTAACAAAGGGGCCTTCCGCATTTTATTTCTGTCGTTGGAATTCTTTGACACCGTAGGCCAAGGGTGCAGTGGCCCTTTTCCTCCGGGTCTGGTTCCATAGCATGGGTGACGCCTGGGTTTTTCAGTACCTAGTAGTGTGTCAACTCCGAGAGTGTTTGGATGTAGAGTTTTGTGCATCTTGTCAGCTGGCGATTTGATTTCAAACCCTTTTTTGCATTGTATATTTAACTCTCAGTGCAGGCATGGCAGTGGCTAGAGAAGAGAGAGAAAGGTTTTGTTGAGTAGTGGTGTTGTTGTAGCGACTTTACAGGATCCTACCATTTTTCGTGTGACTGTACAATACCCTCCTCATCATATTCACGTAACATTGGCGTGTCTGATTTGGCGGTCATTGAAAACCTTTTACCTGTCAATTCCTGAGTTTCAATAAGGTATGCTCTTTCCTATTATTTCCTTGCCACCAATTACTTTTTTCTATGAAGCTCTCTTTAAATATTTTCATTGGAGTGTATTTTATAGTTTTTCATGTAATCATCGTTGAGCCCTAGTACTTTCATCCATTACCTCGCTGTTTTCGTATATATTTACCAAAATCAGACTGAATCATTCTTAACCCTTCTGAAATTTTGCACAGGTTTCTAGAGTCACTATCTGAAATATGTATCGCTGAAAAATATATCGACTTAAGCTCCATGATCAAGTAATAGAAGCGAGGGCTATATCTGTGACTGATAGGAAAGAGTTCTTGTACAACTATTTATGCAGAAGGTTGAATATAGAATCAAATGCCGATGCCAAAATAGCTGTCCGGGATTGTACACGCAAGGGGTTTTTGTTCCGTGCCTGATGCGGTGGGAAGAAAGCTCCCGCCATAATGAGAGGTTTAGGATCAAAAAGCAAAATTGAATGGATTAGTGCATGTGTTTTTCTGAAATTGTAATGATATTTTCACAATGTACATCGAGAAAAGGCAATTGTTTGGTTGTTATCTTTCCATAGTCTCTTTTCCACATAATTAGTCACTTTGAGCCTTGGACTTCATAATTTTGATGAAATTTACACAGGAGCACCCGGAAGACCAGAAAAGAGTTTCTTGTTTCATCTGAAAGAACTAAAAAACGTAAAATTGAATCTCTTAGGACATCTGATTCCACCGCCGAGCTTACGATAGCAGCCTCTGAGTGTGAGGGAGGAAGGAAATATTGCGGCTGCTACGTTAGTGACTGAAATCACAACCACAACACCTACTAGGGCCAAGAGAGTCTTATCCAAATGGTGGAAAGGTGATGTAATTCAATCAGAAATTCCTGTAGAGAAGGCGTTGTCACTGATGATATATACAGAGCTGATCAAGAGTCAGTATTACTCCTGATTAACCTAGATCACATACAGAGATTTTCAATAATTTTGAGAGCAATTTCAAATGGACAGCTACTTAACGCCGAGGAATTCACTCAGTACTGCTTCAAAACTGCTGAAGTGTACGTGGAGCACTACGCATGGTATTACATGCCACCTACAGTACATAAAGTACTCTTTCACGGAGGGGAAATTTCCAAAGGAGTAGCCCTTCTGTTAAGGCAGCTATCGAGAGATTCAATGGAGTTTAGAAATAAGGACGCTCAGAAATTTCGAGAGAGATTTACTAGAAAGTACTCCAGAGTGGCCACAGATGAGGATCTATTTAAAAGGCTTTTGTTAACGTCCGATCCATTTATTTCCTATAGCAATCTCCCAAAACAGAGAAGTTTGAAAATGCCAGAAGAATTGAAGGTATAATTGGTTTTGGAAGAAATAATTGAGGAATAAATGGACTCAAGTAGTGATGACGATTCCTTGTAGGAACTTTGAAAAACATAGAACAATGTAAAATAAGTGTTCAAAATAAAATGAATTGTATCTATAATTTCTTTTTGTTAAATGGCTACAATACTCCCTTAAAATAAAATTCAAATTGTAATTAGTCGTTCAGCTGAAAGAAAATTACCGTCGCGCCGCGGACCACAGTAGAGCGATGCGGAGATAATTATATTACCCCCAAAGTATAATGAATGCAAAGAGTATTAACTTATACTAACCTTTGACTACAATACAACTATCTCAGTCAAACAAAACAGCAGGAAGTGAGTAACAATACTGTAAGTTAAGGGTTTTGACGAACAGAATTAATATCGTTGTGCCTCAATATTAAGCTATTTTAAATAACTGGTTTCCTTCCTGTGAGCATAACTCAAGTAAAGTAGAAACTAAAGTTTTATTAGGTGAATAAAGTCTATGTGACGTGTAAATCAGGGATATGCATATTGTAAAGGAGAAAAGATGAATGATTTGTGTAGAACTTCTCGTTGAACAACCAAAAACTCCGCGGTGTCCAACATGCACCTTTCTGAATGAACCTCCTGGTATAGTCAAAGGCTTGGACTGCTGGGGCGAAGGGGCAAAGAAATGAAAAGAAGTCCTTAATAGTATTCCTCTAGAAGGTAAAATAATGTTTAGTGCGAAAAATACCGCAGTTTTAAGACTTCAAGGGTGTGAAAGAGTAGTTTACTTTTGAGAGGTGAAACCTTGAACGTGATTTCACGTACACTCTAAAACCTTAATATTTCAATATCCCCATTATTTTATACACATAGAGCATGTGTATATCGATATCAATCCACGCATATTAAAAAAGACGAATTGGATGCGTTGTGTTCCTTATGGCTTGAAAAAACTTACTCGGGTCACGGCATTTCCAGCTCCCGGCGCGCGTCTCCGGCTCCGGACGCGCGTACGAAAAATCAAATGTAATTTTCGGCGTCGCAAACGAATTTTCAATTTGATTTCAGATCTACCTTTAGAAAGCTTCAACAATTGATTTAATATGAGTCACTTGACAGGATCTTTCGTAAAACGCTAGATATTTACTACTTAATATGAAATTTAGCGTGAAAATAGCGTCCGCCATTTTGTTGCGTAACATAGCCTAAATTTACGAAAAAAACTCCCAAAGTTAAGCACAGTTAAGTAAAAGAGTTGTTTTAAAAGACCTAATAGTTTTTTATCCGATCAAATTCCTCCCACAGCGTCACCCCCAGCTTATATAGGAAGATTTTCGGAGAAAACTAAAGTCGGGTGTAATTTTGGAATTTTGGTTCTGTTTGAGCCCCCGTATCTCGGTCAAGGCAACAAAACATGGCCAATGACATGTAATTCCTTGATTGCCAATCAATTGTGAGTATTTGTACCAAATTTCATGATTCTATCTCCAAAAAAGCCATTTTGTAATTTTGTCCAAAGAATTTCGATTTCAGCCCACTGTGCGTTGGGAGGAATGACGGACCCCCTCCCCCACGGGAGAGTGCCAAACAAATGCAGGTTGATCCAGCAAACGGCGGGGGATGAAATAAAAGGAGAGCGGAGAGAGAAAGAGCAAACAAGCAAATGAACGCGTTTCCATGGATGTTTTCACGCGGTGCGGATACCATTTTATTGGTCTGTAGCAAGCAAATTTAGTTTGAAACGTCCATTGGCATTTATTTACTTTTTCATCCTCGTACCATAATCAAAATTCCACGTTTTATGCTTCCATCGTGTGCGGCGGAAACCAGATTCCCATTTCATGCCCCAAATTTTTCGATTTCATGAACTGCACGCGAAAAAAAGGGGTTCACTCATCAATCTGTAATATATATTTTTACGTTCCATTATATAATAGCAAAAAGGTAGTTTGATGCAAAATTTAAGCGATTCACGTGCAATTTTATGTACATTTAATGATTAATGCGTACATAAATAGCATTGCTGAAGAAGAGTAGAGGGTTTTAAATACCAAGCAAAATGCTTATCGAATTACAAAGCTAATTATGTGAGAGACAATTATTATGAAATAGAGAGACATGCATTATTTTTGCTAATGTTATATTGAACTCCCCTAATGATAAACCAGCACATTTTCGGAGCGAATCACCGCAAATGGATCCATGACCTCGTGTATTTTGATACTCAACTGATAGTCTCCCGGATTAAAAACAGCAGCGAGACTTTGTCTTTCAAAGGGAGGAGGTGCATCCAGGGATCACTATCACCAAAAGTAGTTAAAGCGGAATCCACTTAATCAACTGCGGCTTTGGGTTTATAGTGAATTCCAGTGAGATTATCTAGGGTTTACGCTAAATCTGGTTACATTGGAGAACAAGCAACAGTATCATGACCCCACATTCTTCGGAAAGCAACATCCAACGTCGATACAATTTGTTGTGAGACAATGCCATAGACAAATTTAATCCGTCAAAATATACAAGGTTGTTTATATTATTCATATGTATAATTACTAAATAAGCACTTGAAAACCTGATTTTACATTATTGTTTGGTTCCTCAGCAGAGCTAAAAAAATTACCCTCAAATATATGCCAGATTAATTTAACAAAAAATTCTTAAGCAAATGTATTAAATTTTAGAAATAATTTTCCCGCACCCATCTAAATATTTTCAAATTTAATTCTAAGAATTTAAAAAATCAAAAAATACGAAAATGTTTTTTTCTAATGGATGGTAACAGATCGTGGAAGCTAAACATAGTAGCATCATAGGGGGTCAACAATCCTAGAATTGCTTCGACGCAGCCCTCTACACCATTTTCCTATCAGCCAACCACTTCATATTGACGTGGTTCATCTTTTTTACATCTTTTACAACTTATTAATATATTGCGAGGCCTGCCTTTCCCATTCTTCCCACCCGCTTTTCCCTCGACGATTGTCTTCATTAGGCCATCGTGTCTTAAGATATGGCCGATTAAGTAGTCCCGTGTTTTTCTTAGAGTTTTCAACAGACTTCTCTTTTCTCCCACTCTTCTTAAGAATCCTTCGTTTGGCCTTTGGTCGATCCATTCCACCTTCATCATTCCTCGGTAGTACTACATTTTAAATGCTTCTAGCCTTGACTTCTCTGCTGCTGTTATCGTCCATGCTTCGCACTCCTTTCTTTATGCTCACTTATCTACTGCTGGGTTCTGATTTGAATACAGCCATCTAGTTTTTATGCTAGCTGTGAACAATACTTCGGTCATTTTATGGTACTCCTATTACTTTCAGGATCCTCAGCATTGAGTACTAATTTACGTTGTCAAATGCATTCTCCAAATATACAAACGGTACAGACGTCGGTAGATTCTTCTGGATTCTGAACCTTAATTGGTCCTTATCCTTGAATTCCTTGAAGCCTTTCATTCTATTCTTCTATAAACGATTCTTGTCACTATCTTCGAGGCATGAGACGCAAGGCTTTATGGTCCTAAAATCTTCAAAATACTCGGCCCTCTTTTTTTCGGCAATAGAAACCAAAGTAGCACCGAATGAAAATAAAGAAAAATTAGGAAAGAAAACAGGATATTAAAGACTTAAGAAAAGGATATTAAAGTATGAGTAGCTTGATAGGAATATCAATGGAAAAATAATTAAAAGATAACAGGGTCCGTAAGCTAACATTTATCCTGATGCCAGAGACTTCAAGAGAAAGCTAAACTAGGAACTATGCTTGTTTTTTTATATGGATATTATGGAGACGAGACTTCAAACTATGGCGATTGATATTATAATACTCGACTCGCATTGAATCTCTTTTTTCAGGTGGGTGCAGATTCATGATGGTGAAAAAGCCTCGTATTTTTATCCATATCAAGATCAAACTTTTCCTATTAGAACGATGAGAGGCATGAAGCCTCACAAGACTTATGCTTAGTAGTAGAAATGGGCGGTATCTATGAAATGGAAAAATCCATCTATGGCTGCAGTTCAACATTTCTCTATTGGCTCAGAGTGCGTGCTCCGTGATTTACGAGTCACTAAGAGTATAATTTCAAGACAAGTTTTTCATCAGGTTCACTTCAATTCACCCTCTTATTTGAGCAAAACCCTAGTTTGAGAGCAAAATTCAATCCGTAGCTCCCGGGTTGAATTCTCCAGTCTCCGGGTATAAATGAGGATTTTTGGTATTGGAGCGAAAAATAATGATCTATTACAGTAAACAACTTTAATTTTCTATACGAAAAGGCTGAAATACGGTCAAAAGCTTGATAAATTTTGTGGAGAGTAAAATGATAAATACGCGTCAATTCAAGTGCATTAACCAGACCTTGGAATGTTGTCCCTGGGCCGCTACGACGGCCAACGTGGGTAAGACACGCATGTAAATGGTGCCGAATCATGAATATTAGCGTTCTGCAATGTTTCAGCTTTATCTACTTAAAATGATATCAGTATGCTGCCAGAAAAATGCACTTGCATCGACTCATAGCATGTAGATTTATATAAGGCTCCTTCATCCTCTCCACCTTTCATGGAGTTAAGTGCCACACAACCTACTGTACTATATTCCGTATGAGTAAAGAACGCATGTAAGATGCTAAGCCCGGTTATCAATTCCTTCCTTTCCCAATTCTCTAGGCATTTTGATGGATGTAAAATATGGCGTAGAAATAGATAATTTTAATTGCTGAAATCACCAGATTAGATGTAGTAACTCCCATTTCACGGAGGGATATAGCATTCACAGCAGTCAACTTATCGCTCCTTAAGTACATTTTTGTTTTTCAATGATTAAATCCATAGAATACCTTCCGCTCATTTTTACGTTAATGGGTGCATCTACAACAATGTAATGTGTATTATTTTGCATTTCTCTTAGGTAATACTATTAAATATGGCTTTTACCCATAACAAATAAATATAGCTGCCCAAATTGAGAACATATGTTTTTTTTAGTAAATGCCTTTTTCTTATTCATACCGGACGCTACTACTTTGCAAAATATAGCGATGCCTAGTGGGAAGAAGTTGATAAGTCGTCTTCCGTTTCCTCGCTGGAGGAGTGCTCGGCCACTGAGGAGCTCCTATATCAATAAACGTCACAATCCGGGGCGTGCTCATGAACCTTAATCTTCGAATTTGGCAAGGGCCTTGTATGCCAAGCGAACCCTTACACTCGCTCCTTCCTCCCGGAGTTTCCGAGTTCAGAGAGAGAGAGGGATGGAGTGAGTGTGCCGCTTTCCCCGTCCCCTATCCACTCCAAATCCCCTCCTTTCCCTTGGATAGCAGCGGCCTCACCCATTCGCTCGCTTTCTCTCTTCCATCGCACACCTGGAATTCCCCATTATCGATTGTCCCCTTCGCTCTCTCCTTCCTTAACTACCGGAGGGCCGCTTCCTCCATCTCTCCTTCCCACCCAGTCCTTCCCTCCCCTCGCCATCTCTCTCTCCGAAGGTGCTCAGGCATTCACACACTCCTTGACGCGATGCGCCCGGGATGCTCCGATCTCACCTTCATGGATCCTCAAAATGTAGATCTATCGCTTACTTTTGCTCGCCACGCCCATTATAACAATGAATCACCACAACGAAAGTAAAGAGTTTTCTGTAGAGTTAATGTGTTTGCTATCGCATTTAAGGCATGGGTCACGACCAGAGAACCCCTTGGTCAAATACTCCGGCGAATAGCTGAATCATCTGATGAAGAGTTCTCAGATTGAGTGGCTACACTCCAGTGTTTCTAGAGCCAACACCGCCATGAGGTGTAAACCTGCGTTACGCTGATGATGTGGTGGTATTAGACCTCAAAGCGGACCTCACTCAGCCCGTTTGACGACTTCATCAAAGAGGAATTAAGGAAAACTTTGAGACTTGCCCATAAAAAAGTTCTGTTTGAGCTACCTAGAAAGGTTTCAAATTCTTGAGCTATATATTCGTAATTTCTGCTGTAAGCATTGCTAAACTTCTCGTCATCATCATTGGTCAACAATCCTAAGATTGATTTTATGCTGTCAACTAACCCAATCATAGTCACAGAATTCTACTCTTTAACATTCTTCCCCACTTTATCTACATGTCTCATACGATTAATTTCTTTGCCAATCGTCCCTTAACGTTTCACTCGACGATTGTTTTCGCCAGGCCTTCATGTCAAAACTTTTCGAGTGATATTATATTTACTTTTGGGGAATAAAAATACGATAGGTGAGCAAAATGCACCTGTAGCAGAGAGTAAAATTAATTTGATATTTATTGCTAGATTATTGATTTCAAACTGAAAAATCAATTAGCAAAATCCGCAAATTATAATACTCACTACTTTTTCCTTAAATTTCCTATGTATCTTTGATGAACATTGCAAATAGATAGATTATTTGCAATGGCCACAGGAAAAACTCAAAATTATTATGTTATTGAATGGTAACTCTCTAAGCTAAAATCTATTTTCTAACACAATTAGGGAGAGGACTGGCATAGTGGATGGACTGTCGGGTTTAAATTTACTGCATTTAGGCTCAGGTCTTGACAAAATTGGAGATTTTACTGTGGTATAATGGTCACTACTACCTGTATCTCGTTCTAATGAGCTTCACGTTCAGGATCCCGGACGTAGGTTGTCGGTCGTTCTACCTTCCCTACATTCTTTAAAATTTCACTCATTTACAGAATGACTCCCTCCTCTAATGACGTAAATGGTATTAGCTATCGATCTAATCACATGAATTTATGTAACTCGTAGTTAAGACACGTCCCGTGAGAATTTTAATCCATTACCTGGAAAAATCAAAGTTCTTTTTCAACTGATAACCCTGATGGTGAAAAGATATCACAGAATGACGGCAAGGAAAGGCGTTTCTTTTATCACCGCTGTTGGCTACGTCTCGTGGCAGACCTTGATGGTATCCCAAATTAGTCTGTCATGTGAACTCAGCTGATTCTCAGAGATTTTAGTGAAATTTAGCAGGTGCATGTGATATATACTGATTCACTGCAGCTAATTCGAAATAGTTAGGAGCCCCTTCCCGTACTATTGGTAAGAAGAAGTGGTAAAACAAAGTCAGTTGATATTTCTTCAAGATTATTTTAGGGGTCCTATTTTTTCAGTAAATAAAATACCGTTAAAATTTCCCTTGGAGCATTTATTGAAGTTACATGCTTGACCTTTAGGGAATGGGCAAAAGTGTTACAATCATCGCCTCTGTATATTGCCACTAAGCTTAAGAACCCAAGAACCCAATGTTGTGAATAAATGTTGAAACAAATTCAGACAAAGAAGCCAAACTAATTTATGGTAATCACAAAAATTATAAGATAAATTAATGCAGAAAATAATAAAACGACGGGTTTTACGGAACAATTTGAAAAGAGTCTGTGCATTTCTCGCTAGTTGTTTATTTCCCTCTTCTGGTAGCTTATGTCCATGAGTCCATAACTGCTGATTGGTTGGAAATTGAAAGCAAATAAGTCCGCATAGGTTCGACACTAGCAATGCTGTTTCTCTCATTGAGCACAGAATAATGCTGATATTTTCTCGATTCCAAAGCTTTTTTCTGAGTGGACACTGAAATAACAGTCATTTATACAGTATAGACGAGTTATGGTGTTGCAAGTTTTGGGAGCAACTTTTTAACAAAGCATTTTGCAGTCGAAAAACTAAATAGGAAATGAATTTAAGGAAGACATTTATTCATTGAGGAATTCTTTTGTGAATTCGTCTCTAAGGTTTTATGAATATTGATGTTCCTTGAATAAAACCAAAAATACGTAACTTTAGGCGAGCTAATTTCATTTTTGAGTGAGTACTTAGATAAAAACGAGGGGTTGCTTAGTTAAAAAAATAGTTTCCTATACTTGTATGCCGCAGCAGAAGTATTACAGTAAAATCCCGATTAACCGTGCGCGCGTTATCCTGGCTGCGGATTATCCGTGCATCACCAAACTATTAATTAGGGATGGGTCGGTTCGGTTCTTCGGTTCTCGGTTCCACCGGTTCTTGAGCTTAGAACCGGAACCGGAACCGAGGCCAAAAAGAATCGGTACCGAAATAATTGGCGCGAAAACCAGTTTGAAACCTGCTCACACTCTGAAAGCGGAGGCTTCACACTAAAACCTGGTGAAATAGTGTACTTATTGTTAGATGTTTCAAAGTTGCCGTGAATTATTCTAATTCAGTCGTTAAAAGACTATATGATTTATTTTATTACATCCAATTTTAGTAAGTGATGAAATACCGCCGTAATAAGGATATTCTGATTGATATGTATGTGTTAGGTCCACCTCCTTTGTAGGTACGAGTCCTCATATCATTTTCGTAAATTATATCATAATATAGTGTATAAGTTTTAGAAGATTTCATTCATGCTTTGGACATTGCTTTCGTTAAGTCAGCAAATTATTCGTCATTTGTGCAATAGCATTAACTTTGCTCATGCAAGAGAACGCTGTCTACTTCGCCACGCAGTAAATAGCATACGACAATCGACTATTTGAAAAATTGACAGCGCAAAGATAGCCGGAAATGAAAGGCACCCGCAATATGCGGTCAATTGCAACTAAATTGTTTTATCAAGTTTCTTCTTCCCTTGATGCAAGGGTCGTGTTCAGCCAAGTATCAACCGTTTGCCATTCACCATTCTGCTTTCTTGATTACTCGACTATAAATGGGCAATCATTACAAAAACATTGGGTTAAGTGGTCATGTTTAACTTAAAAAAATGTTTGTGCCATGAAAGGTGAAGAAAAATGCACGTGTCGGATATAAAAGCTGATATTGGTATTATCTTCCCATGGGAGAGTGTAACAAGTATTTGCAGTAACATACGAATTTAAATATTTAAGTTTATGAGAAATATGTTGGTAATGACAAAACCGTGGTCGAAAGTACACACTCGGTGTATCTTACGCGTATCATACTTAATAAACGTATCGCCGTTAAGTATAATCACGGAGATCCCGGAAAGATTCCGAAACGAAATAGGAAAGCAGAATCTTTTGAAACGACGGAAATGGTACACGTAAATTTATGTCAACGCATGTCACACAGATGGTCTAACTGAGATGTAAGCCAATGGTGAAAAAATCAATCGCGCAAGGTAGTGCCAAGTTACCATCAAGAGCCATGGCATACGAATCAGCACTGTTAGCACTTCGTATGGGCCCAGATCCCAAATATCAGGCCCAGATGAATGCTTTTTTTCGGACTTTTCCGAAGTGTCACGAATGTGGCCTTAACGGAGAAATGGCCGAGAAGAGGCGGTCACCCGTCGTCGGCTGGGCGGGCAACCGCCTCCATCCATGGATGGGCAACGAGTATAAAACCAAAAGTGCTTGAGTTCTATAAATATTTCACATAAAGGGTAAAATGGATTAAAATTACAAAACACAAAAATATTATGAAGTATTCTTTTTTAAGCAGGATGTCTCTGAAAATGATTATTGATTATCTTATCTTACCATTAAGCAATGCAAAGTAAGTGGTAAATTAAGAACCGGAACCGAGAATCGGAACCGAGAACCGAAGTTAAGAACCGAACCGGAACCGGAACCGAAAAAAAGTGGAACCGACCCATCCCTGCTATTAATTGTAACCGCAAAGGTCTCAAAGATAAGTAAACTTTTGTTGTTTTCCTCCAATCGTGACTTTCACTGTGGTCTTACCAACTAGTCCGATGTCTTACGCCAGGCTTCGTTCCGCCACCCGAGAATTGCGACCATTTAATTGCGGCCGGGACAACTCTACTGGATTCTTTTTTGTCATAAAATACTAGACATCGACATCTGCATAATACCCTGCAAGTCACCATAAAGGTGTGTGGCAGGGGGTGAATTCTCACCAAACATACACCACATATCATGCATAAAAAAGGATTAGTATTTATATACTGTTCTAAACTTCACTATTTAAAAAAAGATAAAAATAGCAAAGCAAACATGCGAAAACATGCTGTTAGTTGGGTTAGCTTCAATTTCTTATACCAACATGCAGCTACCAATGTTATCCATTGCTACACTCGTATTGGATATATTTACCGTTATTCATATGTCTAATTGAACGAGGAAAAAAGGACATTTTGAATCTGTCAGTTCGGCAATCAATTTCTCTAATTTTGTGATTATGGTCCAGTCTACCCAGTTTCTCCAGTCTCCAGTAAGTTGGTGTTCGCAAAATATTTTTAACATCATCAGTAAAATGTGGTCTTGGAATTTAGTTAAGAGATTAAGTCTAAATTTCAACCTACGATCTGACAATGATTCCCAATTTAATTCATTTAATAGACTGGTTACGCTAATAAGGTTATCGTACCGTCCCTTTACAAATATTGCTGATCTTCGCTGCACACGTTCAAGTTCATTATTCAGACCGATTTCTTAGGAATGAAAAATATCTTGAGAGAGTTTCGAACTAAGATCGTTCAATTTGAGATCCGTACACTTTACGACTGGCCCAACTCTCCTTAAAAAATTGCCATCTGAGGAATTAGAACCTGAGACCTTTTCATGTATAATTCAGCGCAGTAACCACTACACCATGCGAGTCATGAGCTGTAATGTACAAAGAGGATCTTTTCCTTGGCATATTGTGTTATTTTCTTAGGGATTGTATTTATTTTGATGGCGCACTGGTGAGAAATGAATCCGGAAAGAACTGAAAAGCGGATTATCTGTTTTTATCGATTATTCGTGCAACCTTTACCAGTCAATAGCTCGGTAAATCAGGAGTTTTCTGTAGTTCGAAGAAGTGTGATGTTGGAGATCACCGAGTATCAAGCCCAACAGCGTAAGAGTTTGAAACTTCAAATTGCGGGATTCGGTTAATTTCTGTGTGCCACCTGTAGGAATCCACATTTTTGGGTTGGTTTTTCAGAGTAGGCGACCGACAGCTGAGGTCATTTGCGCCATTTAGGATAGGTGGGTAATTGGGTAATGGTAGGAATTTTCAGGGAACGGAGGAAGAGTGGAGAGAAACCCGGCGTCGGCATTAGCCTAATTTTAACGAAAGATGGCAAGGGGATCACGTCCCATCCGACGGACGGAAAGCTGAACTTGAAATGTCCTCCACTAGGCACTCAATTAAGGACCAGTTTTCCATTGAAAAATCCTCCACTGCCGTGAATCGAACCCGAGCCCTCAAGATGGGAGGCCAGTAGGTACTCTAGCTACCCCACCAACCCGATCTCCCGCATGTTTGGGGTGAAACTGAATTCATCCTATCCATCAGATTTGAACCTGAAATTCGTTGCAAAAGTAGCCGAGCAATCTTTATGCTGAAAAGTTTAATTTTTCGTATTAATTAGCTTCAATTCAAATTCAATCGCTACAGCATCTTAATAAATATGCAGAGCATGAGTAATACGGACATTTCAGAAAAAATGTATGCAAGTAATTGGAATAATTTGCTAGGAGACCACTGAAAAGATGAATGAATGTATGAAGATCTATATAATAGGGGGCATGCGAAAAAAGTGGTGAAAAAGATTGGCCAAATAAGATGAAACGCTAAATGGATGTGGCATTTACTGGAGAACGCGTTGAAAAAGTAATATTAGTCCCAAATAACGGGGATTTTCAGAATCTACTGCTCTTTCCCCGATCCCATTACTCAAGAGTAATAACATAAAATTACCCTTCATTACCGAATTGTCATTTAAGATAAACATATCTATTCCCTCAAATAAATTTAAAGTGTGCTCTTATATTCCTGTGGCCCTGGGTAAACTATTGTTCAATTTTAAAGATATTTTAATACCGATAGTAGTGGAGTATATATGTTGAATTGAATGAGCCCCTGGTTGTAATGGTTTTTATATTGGACAAACGGGAAGGAAAACAGGCATTGTTAAATCAGAAATTTTCCATCTTTTAAGGCCGTTTCATACGGTCATTTATACTGCGCAGGCTACTGCGAGAACACTTGCGCAAGAAATATTGCGCCGTGTAAAGCGACAACTTGCGAGGACAGGCAGCGCCACTGCGCGAACGCTTGCGAGCAAATTAGATCATGTTCTAATCTGATATATGCGTTCGCGCAAGTTTGAAGTTTATTTCTCTCACTAGATGGTGTAGATGTAGTGGCAACAAACTGCCAGGGGAATGCTAGCAACTAAATAGGTTGTTGACGATTGAGTTGAGTGTTTTTGTTTGCACTCAACTCCGTAGGTAGTGAATAAAGTGCAATAATGATGATCTGGATGATTAATCACGTGGAAGCTTAAATTTCGTGCGTAAAGGAAGAACCTGTTACCTTGGCCCACATCCGTTCGTTCGTGGTGAAAATTTTGGGCTAAGTATACGGGACTAGGGTCTCCACTAATATGTTTAGACTATGGTTTAAAACATATTTTAAAGTGGTGGTAATTTATCGCATCTTTCACGTCCAATTGATTGATACTTAACAGATCTTGACGTTATGCGATATATTGACGGTATTACCGCTACTGAATGGTATATTGTCACTGGCATAATGCACCGACAATTGCACCGTGTAAAGCTGTCAAGCAAGCGTCCTCAAAATTTTCTACGTCACGGACTTTCACAGACCGCTCAAACGGAATGAAAGTCAACTTGCGCAGTTTCAATGACCGTGTAAAACGGCCTTTACTAAGGGTGATCAAAAGTTGAATACCTAATTGATAATGATCACTCATCTAATCTTATTCCCAATATTTTACATGTTTGTGACCAGGGCAGAAGGCTAAATTTTAAGGAAAATTTTGAAATTTTATCATATTTTAATGCTCATAAAAACGATGTTTTAAATGGCCTAGTCCCTTCCAACCTCTACCCGTTTTATTCAGTACCTATTCCCTCACTATCATCCCCAATGTCCGATAATTTGCCCTATACCAGTGCTTACGAAGCACCTACCCTCCCTTCCGTGGCGTTGCCTTCCGACACCCCCTTCTCCTCAGTAACTCCTCACCTCCCTTCCTTTTTGGAATTCGACCTTTTCTGCCCCTCCTCTTAGGTACTTCTATAATCCCTCAAGTTAGCATTCTTATTACCACTTATCTCTTATAAATGACCTGGAAAGGTCAAAAAGTGTCAATCAGTCCAATTATATTTTGTGAAATAAAACAAAGATTTTATTTTATTTATAGCATGTCGAAATTCTACCAAGTGAACTTGCTATTTCCATGAACATTTTTCATAGCTCACTAAATTTATTTTTTGTTCCAAACAATTGTCGGAAATCCAGGCCGTCATTTCTTTCCGAACTGTCCAAAGATAGTAGTGCCCTGGTTAGTAGCACCCTCACGATGATTGAATAATGTTTCAAGTTTTTATAATAAAGTTTCATAACGTTATATGCCATATATGTTTCCATAACCAATCCCTTAAGTAGGTACCTAGTAAACAAACGAAGATTCACTCCTCATTAGTGAGCTTCCACTTAAATGAAGGAGCTTAAAAGGTGAAGAAGGTTGGAAGCGGAAAGGAGCTTCCTGAACCGAGTGTAGGGTAGCGGGTATAATGAGGTGCTGACTGAATTTGTGATAAGAATTAGGTTCTCACAAAGAAACACGAACGATTTAAAGGTTGTTATTCTACTTACAAAACAATAATCATTCAAACGTGTAATCCTGGTGTCAAACAACAATGTATTACAAAGAGAGCGTGACAGTCTACTAGAGAGTACTACAGAGTTATTTTCTGCAACAATTGATGCGTTTCTGAAAATTATCTCAATAGAAAGACATAAGTATAGCAGAAAATGATAGAAAGCAATGTCTATTCAAAGAAAACAAACCAATCGCAATAGAATCATCGAAGCGGAAACTTCTCTGAAAGTGTAGCCAAATCAAATAGAGCGGACACTTCAAACATTCCTATTTCGACGGATATTATTTTAAGGAAAAAATTAGCTTCGACTACGATGGAAATGATATATTTTACCAATATTCTATCCCACTAAAACTGTCGTATATATGATTCAACGGATGGATTTATTGATCATGCTTCCGGGCAGATAATAAACAGTTAAGCGTTCAAACTGCCAAAATAGATACTCTTTTGCTCCACAATAGTACAAGTAATGTGACAGGCTGGCAATGTGCTCAAAATGATTACGGAGAATCAATGCTTTCATAGCTTTTTAATAAATACCAAACATTCTGACGGGAAAATACGAAAAATATGGTACAAATATTGGCAAGGTAAAAAAACTTTTAACTTTTTTTACAGTGGTAACTGATGAGAGGATCTGAAACGAACCGTAATTCACTTTAGCATGGAACCGTCAGGTACATTTAACTGGAGTTCAGAGAACGTGGTGCTTTGGTAAATCCATCTGTGATTTTGAGACTTAAAACCGACTCAAATCGTCGTTTGTACTGGTGGAAATGATGCCAATTCACCTTAGTAATCTAGCGTCTGACTGTGCTTAAGACAATATTTTCCATTTTTTAGCTGCTTAGATTTCTCCTTTATTTATAAACATACTTACGGAAATATTTACAAGCTATCTATGCACATTTTTCAATTATAATTTTTTTAGTTTTTAAACTCTGCAATCAATCAAAAACGTGCAGCTTAGGATAGAGGTTATCTGCTTTTTCTCTTGTGAGTGCTGCTCAGGCGACCAGTAGTTACCTCCGATTAAATTTTTATTTATTGTTCCAAAGCCGCATACAAAGGAGTATACTCCCAGTCTGGGCTGACATTGACAGAATTTATTATGGCTCTAGGTCTAAAGTGTCATATAGTACGAAGAGTTCATTTATGGAGGCCAGAGGGCCCATCAAGTGCTGCCGTATTAATGGTTCTCAGTCCGTTTCTCCATTCTCATTTTTGAATCATAGATCTCAATCCACAAGTGTGATAAAAATGAGTAAAATGTAAAATTAATGCAAATCATGGGCCTAAAACCGCCCGGAAATGTAATGAATAGCAATAAAACATTTTGAATTTGTTTTAACACCCTGCTACTATTTTCTGATTATCATTATTCGTATAACGCGACATGAATGGTTTAGGCTATACCTGGATTCAGAATCTTTTCACAAAAGGATATAGTTTTATTCAGATTTGTCAGACTTCGTGATTTACTGTTCACAGAAATTTGAAGGGAATTTTGCTTGTTCCATGATCATGTCAGATACAATGAAGCTTTTAAGTCTTTACGTGAATGTTCGAATCGTGATTGTTATCATTTTCTTAGAGCTGAACATGAGGAGTCCTCAACATGGTTCTCCAGTAGTTTTTTAAAAAAGTTATCATAAATTTAAAACGCATATATCAAGGTAATTATTTGTCCTCTGAACGAACACCAATGATTTATAACCTCCCATCTGAAGTTCAACGGGTATCCTCTGCTAGTTTTCCATTATTTAACGCTTCGTAATTGAGTTTCGTACTTGTTTTGTAAGGAATAAGAAAGTATAGCCAGTAATCAGAGGCGTAGTGAGTTAGGGGCGGTCCGCCCCAGGCTCCGCTTTCACCATAGGCCACCAAATTTTAGTTTTTCCTATTTTTGCCAGACCCATAAGAACCTTGGTTTGAATGAATAATTGGTTGTCTTAGCTGTCTTTTGAACTACATAATAAACATGGTAATAAAAGAATTGATGAGCATTAATGAATAATTCCCTTTGCATAAGAATTCCCTTTGATAAAGTGACCAACAACGTCCGCGAAAAGTAAGATATCACACCTGGTAAAGTACGCGGGGCAAACCCAAACAACGAAATTATATAGCTATAATGACCCGCAAAAGTTCCAACCAAGAATTAGATACTTATCATCCTTTATGCATTGCCTTTTGTTAAGTACTAAAATATATATGTATACAGTACTCAATTCCTTCTTCTTCAGTATCTTTCAGATCAAAAGCGAGAAATAACTCAGAAGGTTTTAAGAAGATTATTAGTGTAAATGACACATAGCTGCACTAAAATATTGTTCTCTGCAGGTGAACATCACATCCGTCATCCAGACAGCGTGTAATAGCCTCGTGTCTGCACCGTAAATCTTCGGGAACTAGATATCCGGATGCCACTCCCGGAACGAAGAGGGAAACCATACCTCAAAGTCTCCCACCAAACAACTCCAAGGTAATGCGAGGAGGCTCCTCGGACGTATTCTCCGAGGTGACAGGCCACCACACTTAGTGACATATACGTACGGCGCTTTTAACACCTTCTCTTTATGCCTTACACTTGACGTAAATGTTATATTCCAAATTTTTGATATACTTCTACGTACCAAACTTTAAAAAAAGAAAACACAACAACAATATTTTTGCCTAAAATTACAACTTCTACGAAACCAAAAAAATGATTATGACGGTGGTCAAATTGTAATGAATAATTGAATTATGAACAACATGAAGATATTCAAAACCAAATAAATTAATACAAGCATTCGGGGTCTTCAGATTGGCAATTCGTTAAATTAATTTTTCACGGAGAATCCTACTGTAAATATCGTGCTGAATCTATGTAAAAAATGCGGAATCACCATTAAAGTTATTAGTCTTGAATTTGGAAAGATAATGAGGGTGATTCTTCTACTACTGCGCTGTATACGTTTAAAAATGGACTCAAGCATACTTAGTTGGACCACGATCTTTCGTGAGTTGGACGATGTAGGCGTGTAGGAGAATTAATTTTAGTCATGCCAGATGAGAAAAAGTCTAAAGGCAGAAGAACAGGAAACATTTTTTGCTAATGTAAGGGATGGAATTATTCCCAGAAAGAAAACATTCAGAAAGACAAGAATTCATTTTCCTTTGAAATATGTTTAATTCATGACATAATATGGTCTTTGTAATTCTAAATTCCCTGAGTTTTTCTATTGTAGATTTCTCAGGGTGTCAGGTTAAAAATTATATTGTGGGAATGCATATGTCTGTTTAGGGCCATTGCCTGTTGGATTGGAACACAGTTTTTACACTGACTATATCTCCCTAACCCCTCATATACACAACAGATTTCTTTTTGTACCTAAAAGAAAGACATTTACACTTTCTAATACAATGATTTTCTAATTATTAAACGCAAATCCCACGAGGATTAATGATGGTTAAAATATAGTATTGCTAGAATGAGAGTCTGTTTAGGCCCATGCGTGAGGGAGTTGAGCACTGTTATTACACCAACCATATCTCCTAAACCCCTAAAAATCACAAAACAATTCTTTCTGTACCTAAAAGTACAACATTAGGAATTTCTAAAACAAAGCTTTTATAATTTTTAAATCCTGTCCCACATGATTTTTTTTTCAGCTCCGAAAAACCAATTGTTTCCAAATTTCTCAAATTCAAGTGATCTTTACTTTGTAGTAAATGCTCATATTTTATGCTTCTTAATATATTCATACGCTAAAAACGTATGACTGCTACGGTAGGAAGAACTGGTCCGTTTTCAAAATTATTTCTTGGTGTAATTTTTGGCTAAACTTGTGAAAAAAATGAATTTTGGAAGTTGCATTTACAATGAAAAAAAGACACTTATTCTTTAAAAAAAGTCCATTTAAACTCCTTCGTTAACATTTAGACTTTATATGTTTTCTATTGACACCTTCTACATGCGTATGTCACGTAAAACCAGTCTGCTGCAGCCTGTAGAAAAATAGTCTAAAAAGACGATTTTCAGGCCTTAACGCAATGCATGACTGCCTATTATTCAGGGGAGACATTTTTTTATGCGAAAACAGGGAACGGCTTTTGGCTCAGGAAGGTTGACAGTATCTATGCACCAATTTTACTAGTAATCTCAGGTGGTGAAGCAGGTTGTTTCTGATAAATTTGTTGATTTAAAATGGAATGACCCAAAATGGATCGATCGAGTGACAAACGAAGAAGTCCTATGAAGAGTGGGAGAAAAGAAAAGTCTACTGAAAACCTTAAAAGAAGTCGAGACAACTTAATCGGCCATATCTTAAGACACGATGGCGTAATGAAGACAATCGTTGAAGGAAAAGTGAACGGGAGGAATGGAAAGGGTAGGCCTCGTATGAGTTACATAGAACAGGTCGTAAAGGACGTGAAAGAGAGGAACTATGTTGATATGAAGAGGTTGGCCGATAGAAGAATCGAGTGGAGGGCTGCGTCAAACCAATCCTAGAATTGTTGACCCTTGATGATGATGATGATAAAGCCAAAATCATCTGAAATCCTACTATTTCCAAGCGATTTATTTGGTTTTGGTAAGAGAATATTATTCACGTGATTTAAAGAGTGCTTAAGGGCATATTTGGGTTTAGAATTACATCAAATACACAGAAAACGATAACATTGTAGCTTCCTTCCAGCATTCTATTAAGGCCTTTCCCCAATAAGATTTCTCTTATTTAAGTGTAGTGCAATAACGCTTTCATTAGCTAATAATAATAGGATCACAAATAAGGGAACCAAAATTGAGCTACTTTTATAATGTTATCATCAAATAAACCTGCAACAAACATTATAACATTTTGCATTTTTTAAAAGGCTGTTTATTAACTTTAATTTCTCAAAGGTCGAGAAATATATCCTATATAGTAAATATATTATCAATTAGGAGCTGAATGTGTTATTCTTCTGACGCTAATGCAAGCATTACTGCCAAAAATAATGAGATGATATTTAGTACAAAACCCAAAAACGAATTTTAAAATATACACGCATTATGCAATGTGGTGCCAATAAGGCTCTTTGTATGAAAGTGAACCTGAACAAGCCAGCCTCGAAATTCAAGACCTCGCGGAAAAAGAAAGGCTTTTTCAGCCAATATTTTGAAATTACGGTCTTGACCTACGATAAATTTGGGGAATACCGAAATTACTGCCATTGAGAAATACCACCGATGATACTATCAAAGGTCCCAAACGATTCTTTTCTCCGATGGTGCGAAATATTCGCATTCCATAGAAGATTTACGATATTGCGTTTATTCGAAAAAAAGCAAAGATGTAGAACTGCTAAATGGAAGAAAAGTGTAATAGTCCATTGAAGAAATGTGTTCTTGGGAACGAATCTAAACGGACCACATTAATTTTGCGTTTCTATCTTGATTCCTGGAAAGTTGAATATTGTTATCTACGTTCTCATTCCATTCATAAAGTGTTCTTTTGGCGTAACAAATAACAATTTGAACCATTTGAACCATCAACCATTTGAATAAAATTAAAAACTATGTGAGAAAAGAACCTTCAAGATAAAGTTTATGTATTTTTTTACAGTGCACTATTTATTTCTTTATATTTGCGAATTTTGTCCAAATATGCAGTCTCTGAGGCCTATTACAACGCCTTAAGATCGCGGTACTGAATATGAAACTACACTCAAAATATTCCTATTCCCTATGGACTACACGGCATTTGAGAATATCAACTAATTTAGCTAATTTTTAAAATCCAGTTCCTTTAAAAGTGAGTTTCTTTTAAGGAACGCCTTAGTATTCACCAGCAAAATAAATGTGGCAGATGATTTAATATTCATTGGATAAAACTTGTGGCTCGTGGCCAAAGGGTAACATATGATGTCGCATAGTAAACTATCTATCAAGGGGTAAAAAATATTGCATCTCATTAGCAATCTAATTTATATTGGCGTTTCAAGATTACTCTGCTAAATAATGCTGTAAAATTAAAGTACACTCCGGGGTTAAATTTTCACATTTTTTCAGTGAAACAGAATTGCAAATTTTAAAAGATAGAATGATATGGACACGCAGACTTCTGGCTTCCATTCATGCTCATGATTTTTTCAATGTTTTTGCGCATATTAAATAAATACGCTCAATTAATTCCATCTCCATATTGAGCCTTGATAATTTGAAGAACTTTTTAAGCACTGTCATTGTCAAAATAAATGTTCATTCAATTAAAAAGCAATTAATTAGCTTTCATTAATAAAGCTGAAAACCATTTCAAAAATCAACAATAATTATATTCTTGAAGCCTAGTATTATGAACAATTTTCCTTCCCAGAAGTGAAGAAAAAATTTATAAAATAAATCATATGCCACAGATGTGTTTAAAACGAAACGGAATGCACGACATACCTTAAGGCCCTAAATGATAATCAATGTGCAATAACCGTGGCTACGACAGGATACATATAAAAATGCCATGTAAAACCTTTCCATAAATATTTATAATATTATTTTGTATGAGTATAGACAAGTCAGACCCTCTCCTCGGATTTGATGTTAGAGTCAATATTACAAAAAAAATTAAATGTGATTCTCGTTCAAAGTGTATGAAAAATTTAATTGGCTTCACTAATTTACTCATGTGTACAATTTTGTTCAAATATTTGCATCAAATAATTTCCTCCCAAGCTCAAAAATAAAATCGAACTTATTCATTCAAATATAATTGCCCTTCTTCACTGCAAGAGATTTCAAGTATGATCATCAAAACACATAGCCACTACAAATTTTATTGAACGGAAAACTTTTAACCACGACTGCATTTAATTAATCTCAACAACGGCTCTCAGCACCGTTATTTCACTAAATATACTGCTACTTTTTATTACGTCATTACAATAGTTACGGAAAAATAATTGAACATTAATGTCTATTACTTATAGACCCTACTGATGATAGATAGAAATGTTATATCCGCCTAATAACGTTAACGGGTATCTTTCATCATTTATAAAGCCAAATTTCCAATTTTTACCCCACCTCGGCTATAAGACAGTATTCAGAAACAAAAAATATTATTTTAGAATATAAGAACCTGGCGTGTAAGTAGAGGGTTAAAAAGAACCTACTAATTTGATGGTGTCATTAAATTGGCAAGGTGTGTTTTACAGGAATGTGCTTATCATAATGAACTCATAAAGGTATTTGAATTTTTCTATCCGCACAAGAAAAGAAATCAATGGGTTAAAAAGTAATTCCAATGAGGTTTTTTACGATGTGGTCTGTGCTTTCCGCATCCGCTATGAATATGTGAATGTGGTCATTATCCGTGAGATCAGATAAGCGGTGTTCTCTTAGCCGGAATAAGATTTCATTGACTTCACCTACATCCATGGCCCTTCCACTCGAAATGGAGGCTACAGAAACACGGCCTACCGCTGCGGCGGCGGATCACTGAAGTCTGGAAAGCCATGCTGCGACGGAAGGCCGTAGCAGAGGTCCACGATGCCGGATGGCTCCGCGGAGGTTATTGGTGTGGTGTGACGATGGAAAGTACGGTGTCCTTTGAGCTAGTTGGGTGCTGCAATTCAAGGAGGTGGAGGTTCAATTTGAGTACCGCGCGTTTCACCGTTTTCCGTAATGGTGTTAAGGAGGTTGGCTCGCGACTGCTTGAGTCAAGTTGTCTGAGGAATCTTATTAATTTAAGTACGAGTATATGCCTGCTAAGTGATCCTTACTTCACAAAGAAAATTACCTAAGCTATTGAAAATCATAAGTATCACAAGAAATGTTATGTAAAGTCGAAGGATTTCTTTTTTATGATAATTTTAATCAGCTCGACTATGGAGTCAATTCAGGATTTACTTGAAAGAAATAAATTCATGTACTCAATGAATGTACTAATTTACAACACCAGAATATTACTATCAAACATTATGTTATAATATTTTTCTGAAATATGCTTTAATATCTCATTAGTAATGATATTATTCATACGCCATACATTTTGGCTAGAGCGACCGCAGCGCCACTTGAAGACAACTAACGCATTTCGTCTGCTATAAGCGCAGAAATTGGTGGATTTAACGAGAAATACGGTGGGTTGATGTCTTTTATTTCGTGTCATATTATTTCTTGTGAAATTTCGCAAAAAATATCAGTTTTTTGCAAAAATGACATGTCACTATGGTATTTTTAAACGTTATATTCCCATGTGATGGCCATTCTCGCCGTTAATCGTATGTAATTTCAAATGCAATTTGTACAAAAAGGAGTATGGGTTGGTATATTTGTCTTTACTTTATTAGACAGAGGAACTTTAGTTCTATAAGTTCTGAAAATATAAAAAAAATGACATGACCTCCACTTTTCGGATCAACCTCCTTAACCCTTTCAGACCCGATTTATTTTTAACCGATGAAAAATTTTTTTTTCAGTTCATACCTATTCTATATAAATTAAATAATGATTGTATGTAGTTTAAATACCCATTGTACTTATATTTGTTGAAATAATTTTATGTCCACTGTAATGGACATTTGGACTATAAGGTTACTTTTGAAATTTAGTGCCTCAACACACTACTAGATGGCAGAACCCTTGTCCATCAGGAAGTATATACGTTAGCTAGGTGTCTATGCTTCTTATGACTGATACACCAGAGAACCAGATATATCGATTTAAAGCTGCGAATCGTACCTATTACCTTAATTGCTCAAGCGTGTTTTTCACCAAAACAATGTGGAATGGAAATGAATCACATATTTTCGGTTTGAGTTGCCATCCTTTGTGACATAAAATTTAACATACCTGCTAAATACCAGATTATACTAATGGCGGATACGGAGAGAGGTACCCCATGCCTTCCATTCCTATCCTTATACCTTTTCTCCCGGTCTGAATCGCCTATTAGTGCGGAAACAGAATTGAAAACACTCATGTAATGTATACTAAGGGTGTATACTAACTTTTTCGTAATTTAACAAATACATACTTTTTCTTTAGCAATTTAGAAACCTTTATCATAATACATAAAATAAATATGGTAGCTATTGCAGTTTTTTAAATGCAAAAGCCCACGTTTTCAATGTTCAGCAAAAAATGTTACCTACATAAAAAAACACACACATGCCTAATGAAATTGGTGCGAAGGTTTCCGCGGCGTTGTTCAGATGTTCTCTGCATCTCGGGTTCTGCGTCCGCGTTTGTTGACTGGGGGTGACAACAGTTTCGCTAGCCGTCCTGCTAGCGTCTTCAGGTCGAAGGTGAGGAAAGCTGCTTTTTCGCCGTCTTATATAGGGCTGGTAGAGTCCGTGCTGCGCTGTGATTGCTAGCAGGACGGCTAGCGAAACTGTTGTCACCCCCAGTCAACAAACGCGGACGCAGAACCCGAGATGCAGAGAACACATGCCTAATGCTTTGCCGCAGTACAGTCTTTCTCTTGGGATGTATAATGGACCCATGATAATATGTATTCCAATGAGTTTTCAATTTAAATTTTATCTGTTGACTCGAAATTTCAATATCCTTTTATTTGTCTTTACGGACGGATGTTTTCATATTGATCTTCACCAATGCAGTGAGGAAAATAATTCAAACGAACCAACATCAAATTCGTATTTGTCTTTTTTCTCTATGGTACTCTGCAATCAAATCGCGTGGTTGTATTTCTGCCATTTCCACCTTAGGTTGACTTAGTCGGTAACTCCAAAATTCAGCACTTCCTCGTTTTCCGGTTGTCCACTTTTAAGAGCATGATTTTCAATCTCACCTTCACATTGGTCAGACCTTCACCATTAGTTCCCGTAGTTTTTCCATAATTGGTTGTAGCATTTACTAACATTCACACTATATCAAAGATAAATATTTATTTCTTCGAGATTGGATTATAGAATACCTGGCCTTTGTGGGATGTGGGAACTGGCTCATCTGCATCGCTTCCATCACTATCTAAACCTTCGATTTCAGAGTCATTTGATTCCTCAAAGTACTTAATAAATGTTCTGATGGGCTCAGCATAATTGCAATTAAATGCATCTAAAAATTACATAAAACGTTATAGTACTGGAATCACTATCCATTATTAAATCGCATAAAATGTAAATTAATGAAAAAAAGTAAAATAAAACTAATGGCGATGCCTAAAAATATATAACCCCAGAGTATATAGCAACAAAATACAAATAAAAATAAATAATTAGTCGGAATAGTGTTAAATTATCTTACAAAACTCTTCGAAAACAAATACTTAGAAAATAAAGGATATGGAATGATTACAGCACTGCACTGGTAGCATTTACCTACGTATATATTATCAAAAAGGAAAAGAGATAAACAGAAGTGACCTTTCCTCGTGGTCCCAATGTCCATTATAATGGACATTCATTTAACGATTAACGTGGCAAAAACTAAAAATCAATGGTTAAATTTAAGACTCATAGTACAATTAATAAACATTGAGGAATGTTTAAAAAATTCTGCAAGCAATAGGAGCCTATAGTTATAAAAAAATAAAATATAGAATATCACATATCTTTAGGAGTTGATGATATGGATACCATTTCTGAAACGAGCTCCCTTCGTAACCGAACCGCTCTATCGACACATGGCTCCACACACATAGTAGTCGACAAAGTATCACTGAATGACGGAAGCTCATAAAAAAACGTGAGAATACATTGAGTACAGTGTAGCAATAAATTGAAACCTAGGTCCATTACAATGGACACCAGGTCTGAAAGGGTTAAATCATAGTTTAAAACCCTAAAAACTCCTCTCCAGTTCTCCTTAAACGTGCATCAATTTCGCCTCCGTTGACCAGCAATCAAACATCGAAAGACTAACGCTGAAAGCGTCGTATGAAAAATGAAGTGTGATACCACGTATTCAGCACTTTGAAAGTAGTAACCTTCAACTACTCTATATCACACTTCACAAGCTATGAACTGGGCGAGAAACTTCAAATACATTAAAACCATGTAGGTACTCTCCGTTCAAATGGTGAGGTAATTCTGAGGGTGATATTAATCGCCAGGCATCGAGAGGAGCACTAAAGTACACTTGTGTGTATCAACAAAACTTTCATGCTTTCATGTGTCCAAAACCCAAGAAAAGCAGTTATTCCTCTGTCAATTATAGCAATATTCCTCTCTCAATCATCTGATATCAGTGGTGATGAGCATGAAAAATCGGAAATAATTCTATTTTACATCCATACGGGTTGATACTGCTGATCTATGTGTAAGGCATTACTCACTAAAGCGTGGAAAAAAGTGGTTTCTTGCGCCGTTTTTGATATTATATATTTTGCAGTATTAAATTTATCTGTACTGAATGGAATAAAAATGAACAGGAGAAGAAGAAAGGGACCAAGGCGAAAAATTTTTGATTGTTTTAGCAAAAGAGTTATTGGAGTCAGAAATAAAAAGACAATAGAATACATGCAGATCCTTACGGCTCGAGATTTTCGTTCATATATCCAAACGATGATGGCCTTTAAATTTGGTTAATAAGACTCCGATTCGCAGGTTTTTTCCGTTTGGTATAGGCTCAATATTACGATGGCCATTAAGGATATGAGGCAGAAAACTTGTATCTAAAAGCCACTATCTTCCATTTCCGTGGACCTACTTTGACAGCGGAAATTCAAATTATCACGATGTAAAGGTTTTTTCATTAAAGTACAATTACTACGTTTTACTTCCATTCCTATGAACTAACGCTTATTGCCTTGGCCGTTCGGGTGATATCAATTAAACTCGTCCATTTGGCTCATTCAAAATAATTAAAAGCTTCAACATTTTTTGTCCCTTAATTATTGATATTTAATTATTCACAAAAATACTGTCATCCTTTTGACTGATACACGAACATGAAATTCTGGTTAATTTCCCCGGTTTCATTAATTCAGACAAGCAGACCAGACACGATGGACATTTAATCAGAACTGAAATAAAAAGCTCTTTGCAACATGATGAATAAATTCTGAGGATTTATAATTCTCAAACTATTCAAAATTATTATCTAAAGGACCAGACAGGAAAACCCATTTCCATCCATTTAAACTCCGGGATAGTGAAGGGCGCATATTATCTGCTTTTTTTTAAGTAATGTACGCACGAGGCGGGACGGGGAAAGTGGATGAAAATGATTCAAAAAATATATTTTAGAATAGAAATATGGTATTGGATGAATTATATATTCTTAACAGAAAGAAATGAGAAAGGAGACCTATGAAAATGGATTCGAGTACAGAATATTCTTCCACATAATTTTTAACAAATAATTTCCAAAAGAACAATTAAATTGAGTTAATCTATACTATAAAAAGCCAAAAACTGAAGGGAGACCCTGAACAGAAAAAGCTGAACCAATTAAGTCGATTTTGGTGCCTCACTATTTGTATAGCATGATATATACTGGGAAAAATCTCCAAATTTCCATTTTCAACTCAGATAATCTGTATATTGAAAACGTCAATACAAGCTTATAAGATCCAAGGTAATTTATCAAAACAACCACGTATCAACGTCCAATTTAAGCGCTTTAGCCTCTTCCTCGATAAGCTTATATTTAGAATATATAAGTAACTGTCAAATATGTATTTCCAATTATATCAACCAAGAAATAATTGCAACCCTAGAAATGTCGAAAATTATATAGAAGTGCTAGAATTTTCTAAGGATTTTGATCAGAGACCATATCACAGATTTTTAGAGAAGAAACATTCATGAAGATCAGAAGCTAGGGATGATATTCAGGAATATTCGTTCAAGCACCAAGCTTGAGACCCAAAAATATTTTCGTGCCACATAATGAAAGCTATGGTAATTTTTGGGAAAATCAATATGTCGTATTTTATAATACCACTCTAAAATATGATGGAATATCTAAAACTATGAAGTTTGAACTAAATTGTGTCAGAAATTTTAAGTTTTAGTTTTCTAGCTCTCAATTCTGACCGCCTAGATGGGTCTGCCACACACCCGTTCCCCGTGCCACACACCTTCGCGGTGGCTTACAGGGTATCGCGTAGGTGTAGATGAGGGTCTGCTTAAATCCTACGAGATTAATTCTGAAACGGTATAATCCCGAACGCAACGTAAAATCATAATAGTGAGTCCTTCGTTAGACACCAAAATTAATCTTGAACGATAAATAATATGAAATAAACTACATATAGTGGTGTTATAAATGTTAGATCATCGTTACGACTTTGACCCTCAACCCCATCACTTCCATCCCTACCCTTATACCTTTCCTCCCGGTCTGAAGCGCCTATTAGTGCCGAAACAGACTTGACAACACCCATAATAATCATCGTTACCTCCGCTGTCGTTTTATCTGCTTATATAATATGATTGCACATAAGCGGAGAAGAGCGATCAGTGGATTTATGGCAACTTGATTTTCTAGAACTATACAAAATTAAATTGTTCCAGTACGTGTTATTTCTTCATGATTTGCCTAAAGAATAATTAAAAATCGTTTTATTTTTAATCGAAAGAAATAAACTAGGCTTATCTGAAACTAACAACCACCACGTTAAATTTTTACAATGGCCATTAAATAAATAACGAAGTAAATAACTTTAAAATAGGTTTAAGTACAGATGTTTTATGTAACAATGATAAAGTATTTTAATAAATATTATTTAGACTATTTACAGTGAAATAACACGTCCAATCTTTTACATTAATAATTCTGTGAATATAATCGCTCCTAACAATATTTACCGGTCTGGGTATTTTGCCTCTCATTTTTGTCCTGTTATCAAGTAGTAATTAATATAAAAGGAGCTACTAAAACTTGTTGAAAAAATATACGTATCCGCATATTATTGCCAGGCACAATATACGCAGTATATTTTGACCCGTATTCGATCAGTAAAATATTCCCTTTTCATTCTGGTGGAAACTTGTTTGAAGGCAAAGGGGGCATTTCCCTTCATCAAATATTCCAGGAAAAATTTAATATGAAATTCATCAAAATAAAGCGAGGAAAGAGAATGGAGAAAGGTGTAGAGAAGAGAGGTTTCACATTATTTTTGTTTACTTTCTTTGGTGGGTGTTGGAGTGGAGGCGTAACTTTCGAGAGCAGGTGGCCGAAAAATGACTGCTACCCATAATTGAAGAACGTATGGTGTTTCAAAATACAAACAACGATAAATAAGTGATTTCACTACAAAAATACAGACACTGGATTTACAGGGGAAAAAATAGGAACGAAATCGTGAAAACTGGATTAATTGTTGGAAAAAGCTTATTTTTGATATGACGTCCATCTTCCTTGGATTAATGGCCATTTTTCAAACCACTTCGCCCGATTCAAAACATTTCAACCACATCCACTCGGACTTGAATTGCACACACGGCTCAAATACATCCGCATATTATTTTAACTCTTCGTGGATCTGTGAGGTATATATAGATACCGGGATCAAGCTGTAAATTTAAAAAAAATCCTTTCTCAGATTAGCTCATATTTACAAAAAGTACATTAATACGCATGAGACCAGGATCTGAAAATTATATCCACGATTTTAATAGATACTAACACTTGGATTTCATTAGCATAACTTAATGGCAATATCAATGACACTGTTTTCCGGAGCCATTGCTTGGTTTAATGGAGTAATTTCAAGTACTTTTCCCAGAATACGTAAGACAGACCGGGAGATGGTGCGTAAGACCTTACTACTATTTAATTATATTCTGAGCATCGATTTCTATACCAGCTATCTATGAAGGCAGGAAGATGAGCTGAAATACTGAATTGTAAAGGATAGTTTACTAGGAAGCCTGGCGTATAAAGTTCCTAATTAATTGAAGTCAAAGGAATTAGGGATTAATGCTTCATTCAAAAGCGCTTTGATATGTGAAGTCTTTTATTTAGTTTTTACCACAAGTTGAACAATAGCGATAAAAAGCTCAATAAAAGTTAGCTTTAATACGTATTCATCTTCTTTATTGCACCCCATATATTTTTTATCAATGATGATAGGACTAAGAAGCCACCTTGTCTTTAGCTATTCATCGTGGGACCGCGATATTATGCAGCTCTTGGGCTCTACATGTCTTGTGAAAAATGCATGTCTACTCTAAGCAATTGTTTCTCCAATTTTCAGCTTAAAAGCATTTTTACTTCCCACTTTTGACTTTACCTACATACGGTTCAAATGTCTCATTAATGAAATATTTTTGCAGGTAAGCAAAGTTTTAGGTCTTTAAGCATAGGTGATTTTTGAACTGGAGGTTATCATTTTTAGGAAAAAAACATATATGTAACCTATAGTTAACTTCACTAAAAAAGCAATCGTTTAAAATTCAATTATTATTCCTATAAGCCAACGAGCAACCTCGCGTCATTTATGATATTTCAAGTCTAACGCAGAAGGATATGTTACCGCAGTGGCTAAAGAATTGTTACGTCTTCTCACATCAGATAGCTTCACTTTTCATCTCGCCTGGTGTCTATAACACCAATGGACCTCTCCCAGAATGAGTCACCCTTAAAAAAATGGACAATTTAATTGCCTCACCAACGCATGATGCGGGGATTCTACCCACATGTGCACTTGTGATTTGAGATGACAAACAGTATGTTACATTATCTGTCAGCCAATGATGAAAAGAATAAAACACGTCTCATAGTATATGATACCATATTAAGTAGTATAGCCAAGGTTCAAAGACGAAATATAGGTAGTAGCTTTCATGGCTCTCATGATCTCCGAAAGATAAATTATCTCTACACTAACAATAAGACTGAGAGCTGAACAAAAATAAAAAGCTATGAATTACACGGTAAAAAAAGTGAATTTCAAGATAGGTGTGTACTACCGCGAAATACTGAGTTGGAACATTAATTTAATATTTTAAGACTAAAATTAGAATTATTGATACCTACATAATTTTACTGAAAAATGTTGGTAAATTGAATGATTCTTATCTGCCTTACGAATGAGCACATAAGTCTTCATAATGCCCTGTAAGCCACCGTCGCGACGCCACACCACACGCGTCGGGTGGTGTGGCAGGCGGAGAATCTTCACTATAGATATTTCATTTCATTTATATAACTATCGTACTTATAGTGGAGTTGCTACATTTCAGTTGAATGATAGCAACTTAAAAAGATGTAAAAGAACAAAGTAAGTGCACCTAAACATCCTGTTTGAAGCCCAAATGTGTTGTTAATCAAAATCTTAGCACAGATTCTCCTGGAGGAAAATGAAAATGGCTCAAAGAGAACTAATAACAGTGATAAAAATATTATCCTTTCGTGGTAATAAGCAAAATAACTGGAATGATGATAACTGAGATGAAGACCCATGAAAGCATGAAAGATCTATTTGAAATGCGTTCCAAAGAAGATGGATACTTTTCTTTAATCCATAATGTATGTACATTGCGGTGATATTTTGAGTGTGCAGCCACCACATCAGGAATGGACAGTATGATTCAACTGAATTGAAAATGAAGAGAGTATAAGGCGATACGGGCAAATAAATCATGACAATTTTAATTGATTGTGGCATCGTACAACACGATATTTCAAGTTCATAAAATTGGGGTACCGTTCGAACTGTAGATGATTCACTTTACTGGCCTAAAACACTGAATAATCACATTCGTACATACACACGTACATCCTTTAATACTTGATCATTCTCGAAGATGGGTTTAACTCAGTAAATATTTCCATGGGACAGGCAAGAAAATACAATGAGGAAAACTTCACGGTTTTAGAACCCAGCTGTACGAAATGCTTTTAAGGATGGAAAAAAGACCAAGGCAAACACATTACATGTTACTTCCAGACATGGTAAACTGGGAGAGCAAAAAATATTACATTCGTAAATTCGAGGAGAAGAGTTCAAAAAGTTTAAAGAGGCACATTGAGAGTCTCCGCGTCTTGGACCAAATGGTCTTCTTGATCCCTTTCTTCAGCCAAGCTCTTAAGTCCCAATGGCAAGAGCTCAACCAAAGTTTCAAGCGTAACAGGATTTCGGCGCCCTGGTGCTTTCTGCCGGGAGAAAGCAAAGAGTAAAATTCTGTCTCCAAGAGTCTATGTAACTTACTTATCTTCATGGACCGCATCTAATGGAGTGCATAAAAATAAAGTGGATTAAAAATTTCAAATTTTTTTTAAAACCACATGAAATGTGTCAGGGCATCGCTTTTAATGTGATCATTTATTAAATAAATTAATCAAAAAGAAGAAACCGGAGAGAAAACAAAAAAATTCCTAAACTTATTTCTTATCAACTGCTAACGTTTTTCAAAGGAAATATTTCAATCATTACTCACAAAGGTTTTTATTTGTGATTGCATGCCATTTATTACGATATATTTTTATTTAAGAAATTCAAGTATGTGTTATGGTTCACTTTTTTCTCGGAGTGCGGAAACATACTCCGGTAAGGTTTCGCCTGCTAAAATGACTCATTCATATATACCTACAACCGAACTACAAGGCATGGCTTAACGTACTAGCGGAGAATGGAGGAGTCAATCCGCTATATTAACTTCAGAGTCGGCTCTGTCAGAGGACTAGTGCCCTATGGAGACTACTTTTTCATTTTAGCCGCGGGAAACGTACTCAATGATACGGAAAACTGCTGGAGAATCGCTGTCGTACGTTAGCCCATCTCAAGTGCCCAAAGCCCAGAGACATGTATTTTCTTTTTTTAGACGAACGAGTAAACAATCAAACATCGTCTACCCTTCCCCCAAATAATTTCTTTCTCATTCATTCCTTTAATTTCCCTTGTTCCAAGATGCGATAATATTAACTGGTCAGTCGAAATGCGTTGCAGAAATGCGGTCATCAATGGCCCTACTAATGCACGTGAGGGTAAGACAAGGATACCTGCGTCTTAAATCTGAGCATTTTAAATAGCCAGAAGAATATAAAAATGAAAATAGCAACAGCCGTTTAACCTCGGAAAAGAACGAACACAAAGGTGTAACATTCAGTAGGAAAAATTAAATTTTCACCTTCATTCACTTTTGTGTCTTTTTAAAAGTGTCTCTTGACTAATATTTTAATTGAAATTCAAAAGAATATTTTATACTGCCAGTATATGGAATACTTACGAAATAAGCTTGCATAACGAAGTAGAGCATGTGCAGCGAAGATCGACAAAATTTGTAAAGGGACGATGTCATAATTATGTCATCGTCTATTAGATAAACTAAAATGGGAATCCCTATCAGACCGTAGGGGAATATAAATACTTAATTTCAGGAAATATTTTCACTGATGGCGTCAAAAACATTTTGCGAACACCGACTTACTAGAGTAGACCGGACCAAGAGCATAAAATTAGAGAAATTATTTGCCCTACCGACAGATTTAAAATGTCTTTCTTTCCTCCTACAATTAGGGACATAAACAATAATAAAATAGTATGTAAATATATTTATTAGTGTATATAAAATTAGTGTTCACCAGAAAGTTGGTTTTTCATTGGTGAGGGTAGAGCTCACCCCGTATACAGCAGTCGGGATGTAAAAGTCACATATTCACGTAACGGGGGCCAGTTTCTTTCCCTGAGCAACCTGTAATTTTCTATGAAGTTCTGACTCACAAAAAATCAAATCGCGCTAATTTTAGGTGTTCACAAAGGCTTCTGCCCCGGATATGAACCCGGTACCCTACGATCAATAGCTCAGTGCTCTACCCATTACGCCTTGTGCCACACCTATTAGTGTATTACATAAGTACCTATATTAATGCATAGCACACTATGTAGTGCGTGGTTGGTGTAAATTCACCCGTAGCCACGCACCATTATGGTGCCTTGCAGGGTATTAGGCAGATTATAAATAGTAATACTGTGTTCCATATGGTTACGTGTTTCCCGTTTCTTGGGATTTTGTTTCGTTCATCTGACTCCTGCACTCTATCACATTTGTCTCTTCTAACAGTTATGCCTTTAACTTTACTTTCGTTCTCCCACATTTCTGATGAAGGTGATCTCTTGGCCCTTGAAGATGAATCTCAGAATTCAGCAAACTGTGCCAATATGCAGACAACGACACCATCGAATATATCTAATCACTGAGAACATTTTTAAAGAAACTAGTTACTACACAAGGCACTCAATGGCCGTCCGATGAAACAGTCGCCGTGCCTACAATTCCCTTTAACGAACGGAAGAAAAGTACTTTCCCCTTCTGTCCCGTACAAATTGACAACCGAATGATTGGTCCGCCGCAACTGAATGGCGCGGGGGGTCAACCGCAGCGGGAAGAGCCCAGCTGGGACGACGAGGAGAGGTCGGCCGAGGGAGCAGTGACCACTCTCTTGCTCGCGAGAGGGGCCAAATGAGCGCAGTCCCGGGATTCCGACCCTCGTCATTTCGAGGAGGGGAGGAAACGGGAGTACCCCCACCCCCCACTCGTGCCCGCATGCCAGCGATACCGCGGTCCGGAAGGGGGGCGTCCACAGCATCGCCACCCCTCTTCCCACATCTCGTTTAGCTTCCACCGCATTCCACACATTCTCCTCCCTCCAATTCTTCATCTCCTCTTCCATCCCCGTTTTCCCTCCTTCCTTTCTATTCTTCCATCTCTTCCATCTGGTTCCGACATTTCCCACCCACTCCATCATTCCAGGACTTACTAAATCCTAAACCAATACCACTCAGGGTCCTTCGTTCGTTGAGAGCGCTTTTATAGTGAAGTTGACTCTAACACGAGGATTGGAAAAGTTTCAAGGAGCGACTGTATTTTCCGGCTAACTCATTATGTGATCATGCTTTCTAGATTAATTTAAACCTGCCCATAATTTGTAAAGTCAAATATTATTATGTATGTACATGGCTCCAGATTCTGAATTGCACATATTACAACTTTTTTTAAAACACAATTTCAGGAATTACGACATTGACAGCGGAAATGGTTAATAATAAGGATAAAATACGATCATTTGCAGGAATACGAATGCAAAATGATAATTAGTAGACATTTTACCCCTTTCCCCGTCGATTTTGTATTTGAGCAGGGTCATTTTTCCACCCCTGAATAAGTCACTGACGCCAGAAACCCATAAGTAGCGTCACGAATCAGAGCCCACGACCGAAAATCGAAACTTGTCACACGTATCTTTCAGGCCTACGAGCAATTCTATCAGGTCAATTTCGTGGTTTTTCTCTATTTAAATGGGATAACAGCCAAAATTTATCCATGGCGATGAAAATGCTCCACCCATAACATGAATCTATTGAATGGGAATCAACTCGACGGTGCTGAAACAATAATACCTCAATATGAACTTTGTAAGTTCACGTGCCATGATTTGTAAAGGGCGGCAAGATTTGTAAAGGGACAGTATGATAGCTATATTACCATAATGAGTCTATTAATTGAATTGAAATGGGAATTATTTCATATGGAAATCAGATCGTAGGTTGAAATTTACACTTAATTCCTTAAATAAATTCCAAGATAATATTTTCACTGCTGACGTAAAAAATATTTTTCGAACTTCAACTTACTATGGTAAACTGGACCATAATCACAAAATTAAATGAGTAGATTGCCGAACTGACAGATAAAAAAAAGTTTTGGAAAGAAAGTTTTCCAAGTCTCAGACAGGAAAATAAGCCATTCTATTTCATTCATATAATTTCTTCATGAAGGAATAGGTGGTTAACCAACGTACTCGATACTTCTGACTAGTAAATAAATTTATTGCTACAAGTTGATGGAGGCTCAACGTTTATACAGAATCCACAAAAAACTATTGCAAACAGCATTAGCATCTTGTAATAACTGATTACTCAAAACATACGAGTGATAGTAAATGTAGTACTTCATTATTCGAACACAAGAGAAACTGCTAACACATCTTTTAGCTTAATTAGATATATTACATTAATGAAATAACCAATGAGAATATGTTTACGAGAGTTTAGGCCAAGTCATTTTTACAATGATGTGAAAATGATAATCTGAGATTATTACGAATCCAAGTCTTGAAGCGGTTCACAACATTAGATGGGATTAGAAAAATGAAAAAGGGGAGGAAGAGAAACTGACTGAAAGGTTTATTCCTATCTTATGATCCGAAAGAATTAAGTCTAGAAACAGCTTTATCTTTCCATTAAAATAATTGATTTACAGATTATACTTTTATTTAAAAGAGTTTTGATGCATGACTTCATTTGCATTTTTTATTTTACTTTGTTAAATCGAGGTATTTGTATTGTGATACAATTCTTGTTTTTACATCAATAGATAAAATGCACTGGTGGGACGTGCTACCAATAACTTGCTTATCATGGGAATTGGTTTATTATATCCAAAACGCATGCATAACTCGCAGTCAATTTCAGTACACTGTGATTGAATATTATGTTTTTGGAAGAGATGCAGTTTGTGCAAATAGAAGTAAGCCCAAAATAAACGTCATGCTTCTGAAATTGAAATAAAATAAAGCTACGGGTATTTCTTGTGCAATTGAAATCATGCAAATGAATAGAGTCAGTGAGATAGAAAATTAAACCAGCGACTCCCTTCACTGTGAAACGAAGAGAAAACAGAATGGCATTAATGAAAATTTAGAGAAAGACCACGCATATCCATTAACATTGCAGGCAATAGGTATACGTCTCCTTGATAATAGAATCCAGGGTACGATGACAGAAAATAAAACTTGGCTAGCAATTCTGCGCATGAAAATACATGGCCTTCTGCTCGGTATGCATGAGGTACAAATGAGATCCTTGCAGGAGAGAAATAATAGCACCCGAGTAGGTTGTGAAAAGGTGACACTGCACCCATGACGGTCCAATGGCGCAAATGAATGATTTTCAAATTACGGGTTAAACTACCATGAATCAAGAGAGACTCGGACAGTGATATCGCTCAATATAACCCTCTAGCAATGAGGACAAGTCATGTGCAAATTACAGAGTTATTTCATGCTCCAACAAAATTTAATGCTACGCCTCTTAGATCGTTTTGTGACAGATTTGTCATGAAAGCCGGAAAAATTAACGAGACCTTACCATTCTTACGGTTAATTATGCTTGTAATTTTCACATCGTTTATAACGGTACCGGCAATGCGCACCTTAACACTCCTTAAAACAATAACTTACATTCATGAAAAGATGTGCAGGACCATGTTTCCTGTCTCAATTACTCGCCTATATGCATTATCAGTTTCTACCACAGCAGAACTACAAATAATTCAATATTTGATTTACATACTTTCATTCTAACCTAAGGCTTTTCCAAAATGATTCCGAGAATTTATAACATCCTTCAAGAGTATCTATGTTAAAATTAGTATTCATTTTACATGTACCGCACTGCATTTTAAACTATTTTAGCAGAAACTTTTGACTGACTGTCAACCTTAAACAAGATATTCTATGTATCTAGCCAATAACATTGATCTACTTTATTCAAATATCTTGCAATCATCGCAATGTTTGTACTATTCACTTGGTATGTATATTAAAGAGGAGATGCGAAAAAGTAGGAACCTTCTCTATTGCTAGAGGTAGTAGGAGTATCGCTCTAGGTTCCATTAGCTGCAGGCTATTCTTGTTGCTACTAGTGGGCGAAATGACCTACAGCTAAAGTCATTTTCCCCATTAAGGATGAATGGGAGGGGGATAAGGATATTTATCCTGAATACATTTTTATTGACTCTCCTAGTATGTGTCCTTTCTGTAGTTACCTATCTATGTGTAAGTTATTTATGGTGCTAGGTGCAAGGTATTTATGTTTATGCATGTGCTATGTGGAAAGCCATAGTAAGCTCAGTCAACAGTATTGTAATTATCTTTTTTAAAAGGCGTCCCTTCAGGCCGATTGCCTTGGGGGACACTTAGCTCCAAATTGATTTTCATCAAATGTTTTGTGAGTTTGTTTAGCCAAATAACAAACTTTCCGGTTAGTACACTAAATTACTTACATTAATCTCCACGCAGTAGGAATACGCCAAATGTATTCACTCATAAGTATTTGAGTTCCCGAATGAATACATGTAGGTATCCAACAGATACATGAGTACCTGGACGAGTACGTGAATACATCGGCGATTATATGAGTACCCGACGAATGAAAGCAAGGAGAACAACCTTAGTGACTTGACGAATACTTGAATACCGGGTTGAATACTCCCGAATACGAGAACCCGAATGCATACCTAAACTATTCGAGTATTCCTGTACCCACCTCGATGGCTACCCTATTTACATTCGACCGCTAAGGTACGCACGACTCTAAAATGCTTACCACTGCCAAATGTGCCTTGAGAATTGGTAGTCCTGAAGGATCTGGATAGATCCCAAAGTTTCGATATGGCCATTTGACCACCTTGAATGACCTGAGGGCTGGGCGTTCCCAAATGCACATGCAAGGCCGAAGTCTTATTTCTTCCGCACCCTCAGGGTGGATTACAAGACGTGAAGAATGAGCAGATACTCGCGTGTGAAATGATCTGCGCTATAGTATGTACTTACTTTAAGAAAAGCTACTGATAATGTACCGGGAATTTTCAGCCATGAACTTCATTCTTTCAACGATGTCTTTGCTTTTCAATGCCAACTTTTCAATTATTATGGGCTAACTTATATATGCCAAAGTTTCTCCTGCTCTAGGGTTGAACTATGATATCTCAAATAAATGCCAAAAATTTAAATTTTTTTCTTTTTATAGCAGTCATCATTCAGATCGCATGTAGAAGCGCTTGCATGCATTGCCACCTCATCTTCTTTCAGCAAATACTCTAAATTTTTCCTCCATCAACACAAGCTCTTCCTCGTTGAAGTATTTATTCTTAAATTGAGGATCTAAAAATGCTGCCAACCGCAAGAGGTCGGCTTTTTCATCCCATTTCTCGAATGGCTTCCCTAATGCTCAGCGCATTAAGAATTTTAAGTTTCTGCCTTCCTTATTGGATGTCATTAATCTTCATAATTCACCAACACCTTTTCTTCTGTCATAGCACAGGGACTTCTTTAGTGAAGAAATTGGCCAGTTTTTCTTCCTCAGCTTTGATCTTTCCCTCCATCAAATAAGTACAGTATATGGAACATATTGCTGATAATTGGTGAACCTCTATATCATGTGTATTACACTTGACACCGTCACCTATTCTTCACTGCACATTTCCTCCGTAATTTCATAAAGAGATTTTAAGACTTCAAATTGCTTTTAGTGATTTTAATTTTCTGCGAATATTTTAAATTCCCCTCCTTTACTCTTTCCTATGGCAATATGGTCTGGAGTTGAATGTTCGCCAAAAGAAAAGCATATGTACTTTACGTCTAACCACCATTTTGTGGGACCCACCAGCGGAATTTCAATTTGCAGCATGTTTAAGAACTCTTGCGCAGATTTTAATCACGTTTAAATTTCTAGTTAATCGCAAAGCCCAAATTCCTCTAAGTTTCTCAAGAACAATTTTAATAGATGTCCGTTTCAACGATGACTGGCAGCCTAAGTTAATAACGTGCCAAAAGCAGGAAATAAGCCCCACTTCCCATTTTTTTCAAGGCTTTTTGAAGGTTTGCATTATGTTTTAACTTGCAACGAGTGCAACTTTGCTGCAGTTCCTTCCTTACTTCACACTCCTCCAAAGCTTTCACAATTGTTATTTCTGAAGTAGTGTGCTTGTAAATTTACACCAGTGAGTGCACTAAAAAACAAAATTCTTCATAGTTCAATCTTCGCTGATTGAGTGAGCAGCTAGGGAAACGAGTTCATAGTGATATCCTTCCATGAATCTGTTGTGAAAAATAAAATATTCACGTTTGACATCAGCCCGCATCTAACGCTACCATCTGTTTCCTCGTTCAGATTTCTAACTAAATATTCCGTGAGGTACTACCGGGATTGCAGCTCGCAAGAGTTCACTTCGTAAAATTTTCGGAGGCCTCGTTCCTCAACCAAGTAGAAAGTTTTCTTGTGAACAACTATGGAATGTGCAAGTATACTATTTCTTTACTCTTGCTTTTTTGTGAAATTAATTATTTCACAGAATGCCATCTATGAAATAAAAATAAGACATATGCTTTAAGTACAAAACAAGTATATTTATGAATAAGTGCATAATACCGTTGACATAATTTTTTGTGCTGAATAATACGTCATGATTTGAAGGGAAGTAATGAAGTAAAGTGAATGACCAAGAAAAGTATAATGCTCGGAAATAAATAAAAAAGCTTGGTATTGCTTTAAAGTAATCCTTAACGGTAATGATAACGGACTTCCTATGATGGTTTCATTTAATCTGTCCTGGGAAGCAATTACTATGCTCATGAATTCCACTGCCTAAGCTTTAACCCTCAGAGGGTTGTGAATGACCGTGCCACTATTTCCACACAAATGCAAGGCAATATCTCCATGATACTAGAATTCATTCACGGAGAGAGTGAGTCAATTTTACAGTGGTGCCCTGATTACTGTTCTAGGTGTGATATTGTTCCCTGTTTGCTGCAATCACTGACAAAGTGACAGCACATGTGTTTGGTAATTTTGAACCTTTCTGTGAACCTTTCTACAGTAATGTATGCTAAACTTTAAAAAAATGGGGCACGAAATTATTGAACGGGAATATGACCTTTAAGTTCTGAATAACTGTTTCATTCCAAGCGAATGATGTAAAAGTTAAAATAAAAAGAAAATTTTGCACGTACTCATCCCATTCTTTCCTTCCTCGCTGTGTCTTCTTGAGCCAGCGGTGATTTCTCTCCCATCAAGTCATATTTAGGAGCTGAATTAGGCTGGTAATTTCTTCATGAAATAGGAGGAATGAGTGTACGTAAAAGGATCAAATGCTTTTAAAACGATAAAACCAAGCAAATATATGAAAATAAAAATAGATGTGACAGGACTGTATTGCGTAAATAAGTAAATTTACGAAAAAAACTATTTGCAATTGATGTAACTTACCGGATTCCTCGCCGAGTCGAACTTCCAACGCAGAGCTTCCAATTCGTTTGTTGAATTACACGAACATTCCTCTCGGCCTCTTCCTTTGGCAGCAGAATATTCACGAGTGGGCCTACACTTCCATTAGTTGCTTGTTCACGTTAAATTGCTGGAAATAATTTGTTGACACGCTACGCATGACACCTTGTCATGATACTTCAGTTTCATCGAATGCGCTCAAATTTTTTGACAACATCCTTCAGATTTCGCAGAAGGCAAAGAAAGCAGGGACACGTTGCAGCTTGAGAACAACCTCAAACTGAGGGTTTCGCTCGACTTCCTTCGTATTGCTTGAATTCCATACTTAGGAACGTCATGCATGCCATCCCGAGGGCGCGGCAGAGAGGAGACTGACTTCGGACTTTAATGTGCATTCGAGAACGCCCAAGCCGCACGTCATTCAAGGTGGTCAAATGACCATTCCGAAACATTGGCATTCACCTATCTCCTTCAGGATTCCCAATAGTCACGGCACAGTGGGCAGCGAGAGCATGAGTACCTTAGCGGTCAAATGAAAACAGCTGCTTTCATCGAGGTGGGTAGGTACTCGGATACCCATCTACCCGAGGTATCTATTCATTCGGGTTCTCGTATTTGGGAGTATTCAACCAAGTAGTCAAGTATTTACTCAGGCGCTGAGGTTGCTGTCCATGTATTCATTCGGGTACTCAATCCCTCGTCAAGATATTCATGTACCTACATTGCAGGTATTCATGTACGCATAGAGGTATTCATGAACTCATTCAGGTACTCATGTATTCGTAGGCACCTATGTTTCGTTTGGGAACTCAAATACCTATGGGTAAATAAATATGACACACTCCTGCTCCACAGTATCTTGTCTGTTCAAATATGTATTACTTTTTACAATCTATAGTAAATTCTATTCCCGTGAAACTATAGCGTGTACCAGTAAATAACGAAGCTTTAAAAGCATTGATTTAGCAGAGATTAACTATTTGGAGAATGTTACGGCACCTTGAACGAATAAAATGGAAATTCACAAAACTGTTATGAGGGTCAAAATAGAAAATGATCTAGTCTTTGTGGAACATAACAAAGTTTTCCTTTTCATTTACGAGAAAATGATAGCTTTAAGAAATATGAGTAACAATATTAAACATCATGATGAATGGAAAAACTGTTATCACTCATCAATTAGGATACGTGTATTTCTATATTTTACATCTGCTCCTAAGTTTTTATTATGAAACTGGAAATGAGACAGTCCTTCGAATAAGTTAGGAGCTGTAGCTTAACCAATGAAGTTTTGTAAATATAAATTACATATTTAAAACTGCACATTAAGGTGACACATAATGTGAGAAAGGCAGTAAAGTAACGTAAAATTTATACGGGTTATAAGTCGAAGCAGGAGCTAGAAACAGTTTTACTGCTCGCTTATTTTTTGCAATAAAATTATTATACCGTACCTACACAGGTTTGGATGCATATAAAAAGAACTTTCGAGTCCATTCCACAATAAAATAGCTATATTCTGTTCTCCTTTCATTCACTAACTCACCATATTTAGTTAAATTACACGAAGAAGTCCGAGATAATAATTTAAGGACTTTCAGTGATGTCAGACGTCTTTCTTATAAAATAAAGAGATCCCCGAAAAGTATTCCCGGGAAAGGAAGAATTAAATACTGAATTGGTTTCCAACATCATGAGAAGCATATGACGGATTCCTACGCCAATTCTCCTCAGTTACGTTCCCGACCGAGACTCAGCGATGACCCTACTTCATTCTTTTTTATCCTGAAGGCGGGGGAGCGCATTTTCCCCGGTTTTGTCGAGGGCTGGATGGTATCCCCTCCCCCTCTCCTAAATGGCGTCCCCTCTCCCTCTCAGTGAGGGAGGATTCAGGGCGCATTCTCCTCCTCCCACGACAAATGAAGAATTACGAGCGCCTTCTTTCCATCTCTTCCTCTGCCTCACTCACCGCCTCTCACGCTTTTTATATTCTCCGCCTTCCTCTCCATCTCCGGCACTTGCCTGGCCATTGTTCCCGGAGAAAGCACCGTCGCGTCAAAGAATAATTGGCGCTCCGTTGGGAGATATTTGGGCGGTCGAGAGATACCGCCTGCCCCTTCCCTCAGGGGGTCCAAGGCGTAATTCCCTCTCCATCCTCCCTCCCTGCCCAGTCTCCGAAATTCAACACAGAACATACTCTCCCTCTCATCCCCATCTCTGCCCGCGATCTTTCTCATTCCCACCCCTTTAACCCGCCCAAAAATCCCAGCTCCATTTCCATCGAAGTCGTTTGTGTTTGCGCTCTTACGTACAGTAAGAAGCGTATAAAAAAAAATGCTACAAGGGAATTTTCCTGCATCTTTCAAGAATACTGGGCGGTTTTCCAAAAAGGAATTTTATGAATGGCAACATTAAATTTCCTTTCGTAGGACCAGAACCCTAATATTAATGACAGCCTATCAATTAATGACATAATAATTTAAAATGGATTTTCCTTGTTTGTAATCCATAATACATTGGAGAAAGATGCATCAAAGAAAATAGGGGTATGAAAAAGTATTGAAAAAATTAACAAGAAACATCCCCCCAAAATTCGAGTCACAACATTGCCTCCAAAGGAGTATTCAAATTATGCAAAACTAAAATTAAGAACAGCGTTTCCACAATGCAGTCATTTACCGTAGTAGAAGGCATATAAGAAGAGGCCTCTTTTCCCTACGGCAAGACCTTAAATTATAAGACCAGGGGCTAATTTTTTTAACCATATTTTTGAAAAATATGTGCGTCCTATATATTTTCAAATACGGTACCTATAATTGGAGCACGTGTACCGACATGCAGACATGAGAAAATTGTTGGAGCTTAAAGAAGAGCATGGATGTATTTTGAGATTTGGTTCAACAGAGTATGGAAAAATTAGGAGACTCGGGTAGTGAGTTGGCTGGCGGATTGGATGACGAGAATGTCGTGAGGTGGAGTAGTAGGTACGCATCTCATTATTGCACTACATGGGGATTCATCTCGCAGAGTCTGTCATTGAGTATCTGGGAGAAGAGTTCAGGAGATAGGACAAATGTGCTCAAACAATGCCTAGCATTATGGAATTATTGAAAATTATTACAAAAAGAAATAAGACTATATATTTGCTCGTATCCCTCTTTTTACAATTTATTATAATGTCTCATGAATACATATATAACATTTTTCACAAAAATGTATCATTCTATCTCTCAGTTGCATGTAAATAGAGCATGCAGGGAATAGTATTTTTGCGTACCTACATGACGCTAAGTGCAAAATTAGTTTTTTTTCTGATTCAAAATGCATTTCTGATAGAGGTTCACCTTTCAATAAAACAACCTTGCAGTTGCTTATAGGGTATTATACATATGCAGATAGATGACGCAAGAAGTTCGAAAGTAACTTGGCGGAGAGTAAAATATTTAATTGACGGTAGACCGATACTATAATTTCGGTTTTACAAGCAATACAGTATAAACATGCTACAAGCAATGCTACATAATGAGAGTTAATATTCGTAAAATTGATTAATAGCTTAAATTCGACCTAATTCTACTCTTCCTCAATATCCAACGTGTCCAATTCACAAGGTTTGAGCACCGCTATTTTAGGCTCCCAAATTACAGTCCGATTCTATGTGCTCCTTTATTACGATATGTAACGGATTTCTCCGATTTTTTGTCTTCTGCTTGTATAAAATATCAAATATTATTTATATACCTGGGCCATTTTTAGAAACTAGAAAATGCTTTTACTTATAGCAATTACTCCCTTCCAAACGATCTTTCCTAAGGTTAGGTCTGATAAATTATTCTCACACTTGTTCTCTGGCATGCTTCCCCATTGCCTAGGAATGAAAAACACCTTGGACTTCTTTCTTCAAGCATATCCCAGCACATAACTAATTTAGCTGGATGCATTATTCCATCTCAATTTGTAGCCTCTACTACAGGTACTATATACAATCGAAAGATGATGTAACACCATACTCGTAAAATAATTAAGATCTACTATCAGAGAAGGGATTTATACTTTAAAAACAATAAAGAAACAGGAGGAAAGTAATAAAGGAAATGAATATAATTCAGACTTCAACAATGGATTCCACAGAAACTAAAATTTACGATAGTGGCAAGCAACATTCGCTGCTTATCCTAATTGGGACTTTTTAGTAAGTCCTACTTAGGTTAAGCACATTTAGTCATCTAAAAGTTCTGGCAAAAAACTCCATTGTCCCACTAATAATGACCTGAAACTAAATTTTACAACATGCTTCCTCATGCATATCCGTGAAAATTCACTTGCCGTCCAGCTACCTTGTCCAAGAAAATTAAACTATATTTACTTTAATGTTAAAACTTACTATTTTATTCGGATACGTGTGGAAAAAAGTGATAATTTACTCAAAGAAGGAAATAATTAGGTGCATACCTTATAGGTTAAAGAGACTATCAGCAAAGAAAGCGCTATGTGAAATAAATTTGCGAGAAAGTTCTCCATTCGTTTTACGAACTAACTTGGATTTGATCAAAAACTAATCTTATGGAATAAGAAAGAAAACATAAGAAATATTGAATTATTTTTCCAGTTTATTGCTACTCAATATAAATTTAATCTCCCATCTATGATATTGAGCGGGCATAAGAACCTCATCCACAACCATATTTGATGATTTCATCATATGTGTATTGATTTAAAACAAAATAAGGGGATAATATTCAAATTATTATTTTAATAAGTGGAGGCATTTATCGCTAACTTAGCCACGTTATCTAATACGAAAGCGGGACAATATTAGCGTAATCGATTATTACAATAGAAAATAGACTTACGTTTGGCACTATATTTGGTCTCAGGAAGTTTTGCATGATGAACTGCAACATACACGCCAAAGACGAGGAGAAGAGACAAAAAGGCAATACCAGTGAGGGTCAATCCAGTACCAGTAATGATGTGGGGTAATATCAATCGCGTGAGTCACACTGAAAAAAAGGAAGAAAATTAGCTTCATTAGTTATAGTATGGTATCCAAGGGAGGTGACCAAGTGCTGAAGTCAGTGAATTTAGGATAGGTAGGTAGGTGCCTAGTTCGGCAGAGAGGGAAATTTCTCAGGAAAAGGAGGAGCGAAAACCGGCGTATACTTTTGCCTAGTGCTAACAAAAGTCACCAATACGTTGAAGGCTTAAATTACCATCTGACAAATGTATTAGGGTCATTCCACTTCAATGGGGAACTTGCATGGGCTGACGATTGTTATAAAAACTATTTTGAACAGGTAAAACGGAAATATTAGCTCGCAAAAATACCTAAATTATCTCCATTCATCATCAGAAGAAATAAAAAATTGACTTAAAAAATCAAGCAAAATTTCTCTGAGCCGACCACTGCGCGAAGACACCCGAGCTCTGCCGAGGCATTGTGTGACGTCATCCGTGCCTAATCGGCCGTCCGAGTACGGTCTGAGTCGGGAAATACACGAACGCATGCTGTAAACATTGTTTTGGTGGAGGATTTAGTCGCTCACCGTCACTTGTTCATGTGCTGTTATTCTTGGGTAAGTTTTCCTATTGTTATTGTGCCACGATTATTACTTGGGATATTAAAAATGCGCTTTCGGGATGATAAAATAGACTTTTTACCTCGAATATTTCAGGTTTTAGAAAAATGGATGATTACGTTGCCGCTCGTTTGGACAATATTCCTGAAATTGATGCCATGACCCTCATGGCATTTGTTATGACAAATGATTGCTATACGTCGGCGGAAAAAAAAGAAAACTTTTTCTCCTGACCGGATGGGAGAAAACTCTCGTTATGAAAAATTTGTAAGGCGAAGCTAATGAACTTCGTACGGACCAATGGAAAGTCTCGTACCTTAAAATGATGGTGGCTACGGCTGTTTTGCTTTGGTAATTTTGCAAACAAACCTTTGGACAAGAAGTAATGTAGCTCAATGAGGTTATGCGAGTGATTTTTTCGTTATTTGCTTTCGATAATACTTGTGTGACATCGTGGACATGTGTGCATTTAAAGCCAGCGGCATGAAGTTACCGTCGTTTGCCTCAAAATTTCGATTTTTATGAATACAACGAGAATAAATGAGAGATATTTACTTTGAATCCTTTGTTTATAATACTCATTAATGCGGAGAATGAAGGTTAGTTTATCAGAGCGAGGCACAAATCTAGAGGATTGGCCTTATCGGGAATGACTTACCCTTGATTTAATAGTTCGTATGAAGTTCATTATAGGGAATGGACTTCCCAGCGTACGATTTATTTTCTTCAATGACACTAAATAGTATACTGGTAATAATTAATTACGTTATAACAAGAATAGTCGTCTTGTTTTCAAGGCCAATAGTACGAAGCACGTTTATCCACGTCATGCTGTTGGATGTTAGGTAAAAGGAAGTTGAAGCATTACTTATCTTATTACATACCTTTATTTTCGCCAGAAGTATCACTGAATTTTTAAAGTCGTGACCCTTATGCTCACATTTACCTCTCTACCAACATTCACCGGTTTAAGTGCTGTGCTATGATTTAGTTATTAAACAACACTAACATCAATATCAGAAGGAAATATCAATATTTTTACCTTCAGTATTTTCATTTAGGAATTTAAAGTGCAATTTTAAAACATAAAACCTGATATTGATTGTCCTTCTTTGCTGAATAAATACATTGGGGGCATTGGGACATGATCCCATAATTCTATCCCATACATTAAATGGTAGTGGAATAAGGAAAAGTAGCACCTGCTATTCAAAACACTCAACACAAATGAACCCGCTTATTGATTTAAAAATCATTACCGTCCGACACCCAGCAATCTATGGAAAGGCATTAGTATAAGCTAAACAGTGTTCTTTAATCATCACCATATCACATTCAATGCCAGCATAAAGTTTGTAAATGGCTATAATAATTCAAAGACCTGAATTTTTTCAAATTTACTTTGTAGCCCTTTAATTAAATACCTATGTGGGAAACAAACAACTTATGTGGCAGAGTATAGTATAGCATTATCTGAATGTAATTCTCATGAACATCAACACTATAACTACACCACCGTAACATAAAACCATTCTCAAGTCTCGATTACATACATAGTAAAAAGACACAATGACCCTGGGTCTTATACTTGCCTCATGTCATGCTAAAGAGATTATGATGAGCACTGCACTACGCCGCTACATAACGTTACAGATCGATGTAATTGTATTAAGATAAAAAAAACTTCGGCACCAAATCAATAGCAAAATATATCTACCTTGTAAAGGCATTGTTTTATTAACTTGAGAGCATCAGACCTAATACACACGTTTTCAAAGAAACACATCGCACAGTGAGTACATTTCAACTCAGCTGGCACGTAAAAGGATTCGGAAGTTAAACTATCTTGACTCTAACTTGTAACTCGTATCGAGTAACAATACTATCTGTCACCTAATTTGCTAATAAAATTACTAAAACACCACTCAGGGCCGAAAAATTGCTTCTGAAGATTCGCAGAGCAATGAATGTTTTGGAAATAATCAACAAATCACTGTCGAGATGCGCACTTTCTCCACGGGAGAAAAGAAGAGGAATTTGATGGCGACATCCTTGAACAAAAAAGCGAAATTGTTTCAGAACATTGTTCCGAATATTCCACCGAGAAATAGACGAAAGTTTGCGGACATGCGCTGATGGATAAAGAAATCGACAAAATAATTGTCGAACTAACAATAAGTGGTAGTGACACGAGTGGAGACTCCGACACGTCATTCTCATCCTCGGAAGAGTGAATTACAATCTAAATGCGCGAGCTGTTTTTAATTACAACTTTGTTAATAAAGCAGAAAGAATTTTAGTTGATTGAATATTACGGTAATTTTAGTAGCTATGATTATTAACTTAAATTGATAGCTTTTGAGAGAAAACTATGCCTACGTTTTCCAAAAACTATCACGTGTGTGCCATAGGAAATCAGTAAATCATCGCTTCGTTTCAGTTTATTCATTACTATATTGTAGTCTAGTAAGGTTTGGAGGTAGGTTGCGTATAATTTAATATATTTTATTAACTTTTATTTCCTCACGATGCAACCAATGTAACTTTAATTGTGATCCAGAAATTGAGAACGGAATTATTATCTCATTTTTTTATTCTCCTCATTCTCTATTGGAAGCCTTGTTTGAGCCTCTTTGTTATATGTAATGTTCCACGGCAAACATACCAATAAATAAGGTTATTAACATTTATATGCTAAATTAATTTCCCTCCACCACGGCCAGTTTTGTGCCTTTGTGTTTTCCTAAGCTCACCGGAGTGAGGAAAACTGGCAACACTGTTTGCCTCTCCTTCAGTGAGTGAGTGAGAGAGTAAAGAAGGGGAGGTAAGGCCGGGAGGTGGGGTAGGTAGTCGTAGCTCCTCCCACCGTTCACCGAGAAGGACCATTTCAACGCGGCTGGACTCTACCCCCCAGGAGAAACTTACACCTCACCTTTGATAGAAGTCTGGGTTAGTCAGTCACTTATTGACATTGTGCATACGTTTCTTCTTGCGTTTGTAGGCAACCTAATAAATAGTTTCTTAGGCACCTTGGTTGAGGTATTTTTACAGCCAGGTGTTAAACAATACTTATGCCTCGAACAGATCTCGCTGGCTAATTACAATGCTAGGGAGTTGGGTCGATGTATGGAGCGGGCACTGCAAAAGTAAGATGAACTTTCGAGATTTAAACTATCTTGCCTACATATTACTCATTATTGACGTGAAATATCAACTGTATACCATTAAGTGATTACCTACTCAATTAAAAATCAGAGGTGGGCTCACTTTTGGGTTGAGTAGGCTCGCTTGAATCACCCGTGTTGGTGCGCTGTTAGCCCAGCGGTAGACTGCTTCGGGCGATTGTTCGGCACTGTTGACGTCATCGGGTATTCTTCAGCAGTGGCTTGGGGGGGAGGGAGTTTTCGGCGCGCTTTAAAATGTCGCTATTTTTAGCATTCAATATCTCGCGAAGGAAAACTCAGATTTACATGCAGTTTTCTTTGTTGAATCGAGAAAATAATTTTCTGTCCGCCTGTAAAATAAAACAAGTCATGCAAGTTCCCCATTCAACAAACGTTTGTCCCTTAGGGTCTCAGATTTTGATAAAAATTGGTGCATGGGAACAGAATCAACTCAAACTGAATACTCACAAACAGTTTTGTGAAAAAAAATTTATAAGCGAATTATGCATGTTTTAATTTTTTCGCATTTTTAGCAAAAACCGAGCCTTAAATCATATAATCACTTATATCTCCGCTTTTAAATGTCATACAGCAATGATTAATAGCTCTTTTTAAAGCTTAATTTTTATTAAATGCAAATATACCAATTAAAAATTAATTTCTTCTAAACCCTATTGTTGTTCATTACTAATGTTTAAAAAATTGTTAATAAACTTTTCTCAAATACTCCATCTCAGAATCGGCCTAAACTGTTTTTCCTTAATCTAAACATACCCAGCTAACAATTTCAAAAATAAAATTTAGTGGCAATTCATAAATGCGTTTTTTATAAATATTTAAACATATTCAATTTTCTCTCCCGCGGCCCGTCGGCTCCCCCATTTGGAATGCATGCAGCAGACACGCGATGCAAGCCTAAAAATTTCCTAATTGCTCAAGGTCGTGGCTATATGAGATAAAAATTTATTATAAATTATAAATGTTGACAACAATTGTTATTTGTTCTTTCACTTTTCGAGCTAAATATTGAGTTGATCCAAATTTCTCTTGAATTTTTGCCACACTCCAGCTTTTAGGCAGTGTAGACAGGACAAAAATGTTTTCACTGTAGGAATTAGCTTCAGCAAATTTTTCCTTGAGTTGACTTAGCATTTCACACCCTACTAACTCTTGTGGGCCGAAGGAAGTTCTTGCTTTTCTCCATACTTTCCCGATTGCTCTTCGATAAACAGAAGTAATTCTATGCATTTTTTCGTTAGAGTATTTTCTACTTCTCAATGTTTTTTTCAATTTACTGGTGAAATACCGATTTCGGATAAACTTAGGTTGATTTTTTCTAGCACAGATTGACGAGGTGAATAAGGTGCACCATCTCTCTCTCCTTGTGAGTCACTGTCATTGCTGGAGTTGCTTGTAGGTAGCGATACACGAGCCTCCGCAAATTGCGGTTGTGACAGTACTGCTTCTACAGCCACAAGCCGCTCAGGAACGTTTTTTTGATGACTGATGGGAGACCTTGGTGTGTCACCTTTCGCGACTCTCTTATTCAGAAACACTCTGCACTGACGACACAATTTTCTGCCCTCGACCAAAAACATCGCTCTAGTGCTGAAAATTTTCGATTTGTAATATTTGGCAGTAATTGGATATAAATTAGCACTGCGGATAATTCAATGCAGTTTCAGTGAATAACTACACAGTTTTTGACACTCTGAATAGAAAGCAAGAAACGATTTTTCATTGTTAACGCACGCTGTTTCCACTTTGACAACACTTCTATCCTCGATGAGCTACAGATCTCTTCGATACATTTAAAGACACTGTCTCGCGAACACTTTCCTCCTCTCACTGCGCCGATGGAGCAAATTTTAACACAATTTTGACAGTTAGTTTAATAAACTATGTACGAGAAAAAATAGAAGGCAGACAGCTCTTGAATAAGGAGATGCACACGCGGTGACAGACCACAACAAACTGAGGCTTCTTCAGTGAATAAACGCGGCTTTCAACAAAATCATGTGGAGCTAGATGGTCTTCCTTCAAGCTTTTAGGCACATACCGCAATGGGCAGAATTCACTACCTACGGGGTCATAATAATAGGGTTCTGAAAGGAAGTGGAAAGGTTTTTACCCTCTTGCTAACCGTAGGTGCCATTAAATATTTCTTTTTAGAGAGAGCTACGTTTACGGAATAGGTCTCAATGCACGAATAACCACAGTTGCAGGCTCTCGACTCGAATTGAAAATGAAGTGTTTTTGCATGGATAAAAAATATTTGGGCACTAAAATCGGAGTTAGCAGTAAATTTGCCTACAGAGATAGAGTGATATAGCAAAAACGAAGAAATTTTTCTGCTTGAACAAATGATACCAAAATTCCATCATTGTAATTTATTTTCATTTCATTTCATCAATTAATTATACTTGAATATTCTTAAAAAGTTTTTTGATATTAAATTTCACAGATTTTTAATACAAATAAAAGTTAATCCGCCTGGAAACTTAAGTGGGGCTCAATGGTAAATTTCTTTGCAAACATCCATTTAACAGAACAAATAACAATTGTTGTTAGCATTTATAGTTTATAATATATTTTTATCTCATATAGCCACGACCATGAGCAATTAGGAAATGTTTAGGCTTGCATCGCGTGTCTTCTGCATTTATTCCACATGGGGGAGCCGACAAGCCGCGGGAGAGAAAATTGTAAATGTTTAAATATTTATATAAAACGCATTTATGAATTGTCACTAAATTTTATTTTTGAAATTGTTATCTGGGTATGTTTAGATTAGGGAAAAAAAGTTTCGGCCGATTCTGAGATGGAGTATTTGAGAAAAGTTTATTAACATTTTTTTAAACATTAGTAATGAACAACAATAGGGTTTAGAAGAAAGTAATTTTTAATTGGTATATTTGCATTTAATAAAAATTAAGCTTTAAAAAGAGCTATTAATCATTGCTGTATGACAATTACGAGTGGAGATATAAGTGATAATATGATTTAAGGCTCGGTTTTTTGTCAAAAATGCGGAAAAATTAAAATGTGCATAATTCGCTCAAAATTTTTTTATTTCACAAAACTGTTTGAGAGCATTCAGTTTGAGTTGATTTTGTTCCCATACGCCAATTTTTTATCAAAATCTGAGACCCTAAGGGACAAACGTTTGTTGAATTGAGGTGGAATGACCCATTACTGATTTTATAGTGCTATGCACACACCTATCAAGCAGGAACCAGTTATACAGTGGCAAATCTCGGCCACTATCAGGAATTAAGATCATGACGGATGGGAAGCACTAGCTACTGCGCTAGCGCTAGTGCCAGCGCTAGCGACAACACCTTCTAAATTTTTGTTTCATTAGTTACGAAATGAAGGAAATAGAAATCAATACAATTTTCTAATTATGTCTTCAATGTACTCAGGAGTTCAATTATCTTTCTCACTCACTGTTTCAGAGGAGAAGAATCAAAACATGCGGCAAAAGGCAATGAGTCGATCAGAAAACGAAAGAGAAAAACGCAGCTTTGGAGGTCTAGTAGCAACATCTTTTAATAGCATAAGATAGGTATTGACTCAGAGACTAATATACGTATCAATAAATGGAACAAAGCATTTATCAAAAAATATATCGCAAACTTAAGGAAACATATTGGCAATATTTTTTCTGATGACATATATATGTCATATGACAATAAGAAAGGCATAACCATACAAGGGGCATATTTATAATATCCAACAAATTATAGAACACCAACATATTTCATGCATCATATATACTCGATAGACGCTTTCATATTATTTATTCCTTAACACTCTATCGAAGCGAGATTTGACAGTTAAATTCGAGTAAATTAGCCTTAACTATTTTTTCCGCACCGACTACGATAGCTGATTAAATCTCCCACCATTACTCACTTAAATCTAAGAATATTATCAATAATCAACGGCAAAATACCAGAAATGTCAATCATCGATTGAATGAATTAAAGTGGGAAGAGACAGTTTCCATCATTTAAACCGAAGCAGCCCAAGAAAGGGTATAGTCTGAATTTTCATGTCGAGTGCCTCCATCTGGAACCTAATTTCCTGTTATAGACTATTTTTTCCCCACAAAAAGATATTTCAGTGGCCATGTATACGCTACATTTAATTGGTTCTCCGCATCGACCCATCTCCTATTGGAGATTGCATGCACATAGTGCGACATCGATCGTCACTATCGCTCATCGATGAGCCAGCAAAGATAACGCCGCCAGCGGTGCAGTCTGCGGATTTATCGAGTGTAGTTTGTTTTTCCGGCCGGATTATGAGAAATCAAACGTGCTCGGCATATTCTATGACGGACCAGCCGCAGCAGTTGCGCGACCTCGGCGTAGGGGGAGGCTGGGTCGGGGAGGAGGGAGATGAGGGACGAGGGTGTTTTTAATTTTCCGTTCCTCACGCGCGCGCGGCACGGGAGCGCTTGCATTGCGATAACTTCTCACCAACAGATGCCGCAGAAGCGGATGTAGGAAAAAACTAGCGAGAGAGACGAGGAGAGAGAGGGGGAAATAGAAAAACGTTGGAACGAGGTATCTCGTTTGAGCTCTGCGGTGGCCTCGGAAACGATTTGCATCAAAGTGGGAAAAGAGATGAGGAGGTTTAAATGCGCCTCAAGGGTATAGGCGGATCGCGCACCATTTCTCTTTTTCTGCTCGCAATAACAAAGCGCGTAATCGCCTATTCATCGCACTCGTGAGATGAACAGAAAATAAATAAACTCGCGAATTTTGAGCGCGCATAAAAACGGCAACAGAAGAGGTTTGCGCTAAACCGACTCGTAAAAGATTCACGAAAACGGCTAAGCCGATTGAAATGTGTTGCGACAACGTTTTGAGTACTGAAGTAACTCTATTCACAAGTGTCATCCTTCGAGTACTGAGTGGCAGTTGAACTCGGGTTTTAAACGCTTCTGCAGCTTAGTTTGCATCGCAGTGCCCATCTTAAACCTTGAGATAAATAGTAGCGTCCACCACCCGAGAGACACGGACCCACGATCTTTGGATGATCGGGCCCTGACGGCCAAACCTAAAGGTCACGGCCCGATCTGGACACTGCGACTGGCTGTTGACAGCTGAAACTACATCTAAGTAAAGACTCACAAAGGAAAGCCTTAGATAGAAACTAACTCTTAGATAGTACACGAAGCAACTCCACTTCCTTCATATAAATATATAACTAAGGGTGTTAGAATTCTTGGTACATTGTCTATCAAGTCATTGCGTAGCATTGCTTGATATGTTATTTATATGAATACGCAATCGTATTTTTAATCAATTATTACCTCACTAATGAAAAAGGAGGTTGATTCAGAGACCAACAGCTTTTAAAAGTAAATCTCGTAACATATGACATACGGTCAAGAATTTGATTAGTGACATTAGAAAGGCCGGTGCAGGTTTTAATAGATTTCTTATAATCTCTTTTAACACGCATGAAAGATTATTTTCCTGCTCTAATTTTTCCTCAATAGTTAATCCTGAGAAGTTAAACCAATGCACAGTCGGAGAAAGGTTGTAAAGTAAGTCCAGATACTCTTTAGTCCAATACAACGTCCACAGCAATTGTGACAATACCATATAGGCAACTGATTGCAGCTAGATTTGGCGTAGCCCACAACCAAAAGTAAGGTACTTCTAAAACGATACATCAATTAATTAGGAGCATATAATTTTCACATTAACTGTAGCCATAAATACAAATATACCGCATATATATTATATTCACTTCAGATTTCAGCTTTTTGCATGAAAATTTTAAAGCAAAAGAACTTGGTCATCATCGATTATAACGGATACCTCAATCATCAACATTGGTAACGACCAACCATCGCTTGATATTAGTAGTGAAAAAATAACTTTTACCCAAAATTTTGTGGTTAGATTGGATCGATATTAAATATTTTCGAGAGAAATTTACGTATTTTTCCAGCCAATGGTCGAAAGAGTGAACATTTTGTAAAATACTCCGTTAAAAGAGCGAACAATACGTTACTATATGTTAATTATTACAATATTATGTAACAATATTGTAATAAGTAATAAAAAAATATGTTACTATATTACTTAATTACCGACGTGAAAATTTGCTCTCTTGTCAATATTGTCATAATCATCAACGTCAACTGGTTCCATTTGATCCAATAATGAGAACGCCGCGCCGTGGTTTTTCAACAGATTAAAACCGTAAGTGGCAAAAATTCATTCATTCTGAAAACATCGACCCCACCGCTCTCCATGATACATTGTGACGATGATTAGGCCTAATATTGGGCTTCCTTTCTCATTTTCCGTTTGTTAGTACTGATCCCACAATCCAGAATGATTGAATGGAATTGTGTGAATCTGGATATTGAGATAAATGGCTAGGTAACCAATTCTGGTATAGTCCACAAATAAATTGCTGTTAGTGACTGGCTTGACATTTGCCAATCCTTGTTTCATTCATGGTACATGTGAACTTTTCTTAATGGTGATAAATTACTGTAGGTGCCACGGAAATTGCATTTCTCTCTTTGCGTCAAATAGGTACTTTATAAATTTGGCATTGGTAATAATTAAAATTCATAATTTAAAACTTAAGTGAAATTAAATCACTCACTTATACTTGCATATCCTCTAACCTCATGGTTACTTCAAATATCCATGAGGTAAGAGCAAATAGCAGCCGTAGCCTACCAACATTTTTGCCGTATTTTTTGAAGATATTCAATATTTAAAATCAACTTTTTATGACTCGCGATGATTATTGAACGTAGCAACCTTGCATCTAAAATTAATTTAAAATGTAATTTGTATTAATTATTACTTTCTTCACTTAAATGAAATGGGTATCAGAACGGACTAAGGGTCGTATTACGCCACAAAAAGCCGGTTCAAAATATTCTCTTTTCGGTTGCTACGCGCCATCATAAAAAAATATCTTGTGCTACGTATACGTATACGCTTGCTCATAGACTCGTGTTATATCCCTAGAACTCATTTATTCCGGTTTGAAGGATTCCAAACGGTATACGATAGGCGAATACGACTTGAGGGCATGGTCTCCTAGGGGGTTATTGGATCCCGCTAGCCCGTTCACGGCGCTTCCTTCGAAGACATAGCATCATTCAATCATCGAGCAAAGAAAAAGAAGGTCGGGAGGCGCTTTCTCGGAGCAGCAACCGATTTGCCGCGAAATGATGAATCTCCCGCCACTTAAACGCCCGCGAATGGAAAAAAAATCCGGAGGAGGAGATCGAATCAATGAATAAGGCGAGGCGGGTGAAAAAAAAAGGTGAGTTCAAATGGGAGAGGTGGAAAAGAAAGGTTTTTTTTTCGATCGAGGGAAAAAAACCCCGGGGATGGGAATAGTAATAATAAAAAATGCACATAAGTCGGGGGCGAGATTGGAATTGAAAGGGTAAAGAGAGAGAGAGGGAAGAAGCGCAAAGAGAGAGGAATGTCGGAGCTTGCGGAGGACGGAGAAGAGGTTGGATAAGGGAAGAGTGGTGAGATTGGGTGGCTGGTCCAATCTCACGCAGCATGCTCAAAGAGAAAGAAATTCTGGTGGGAAAAGCGAAGGGGAAAGAAGGGGAGGTTGGATGCTATCCACGTTATCCAAACACGACGATTTTCTGCCGTATCCCATGACCGTAAACTGGAATATTTATTTTGAAGGGGGTTAGGTGGGAGGGTAAAGTTTCATTTTGGTCCAGGTATTACGATCTTATCTGAATATGGGCACTGTCATAAATTCCACTCGCGCCTTAATGTGTTTATTCAAACTAAATGACCCGGAAGGATGACGCAGAAAATAGTTAGAAGCCCATTATTACGTGTGAGAGTAAGAGATTAAGGTTTTTTTTATAATATATAAAAGAGGCTAAGGTAGCAATGTGCAGAGCTGGGGAAAAGGCTTTTTTTGGCTCAAGAAACATGATAGAAAGATACCAAATGAATAAATATCTTAGTCTCCTCATCTACCATCCTTGGGGGGCCATACAAATAATCCCTGCCCATGTGCAAGATTTTCCGTCCTTCCTCTCAAGATTTTGCTTCCAAAACACTACCAATGGCATTATTTAAAACAATATGGAGAAATTCCCGGAGTAAAATTTATTTTCCCGCGTGGAAATTTTCCTATTTTCACCAGCAAGACCCAAAAATTAACACAAGGGATAGAAAACGCTTAGTGGATGCAACTATATACCTCCACACCATGCTTCTAAAATTGAACTAAAAGATACGCTATCCACATATTCGAACCAATTTTGGCTAAAATATTATATAATCAACGTTTCCATAGTAAATTCCAGATCTCATGTTAACTTAGCTCCTGCGCCATAAAATTTGACACTAAAAGAGATATCGATTTGTATATTATAAGTACACACACACCTTTGTTTACACTCCAACCAGGGTGGCCAACCGAGAAATACGTGCAATAAGTACTTTTCGTGTGCAAAAATTACCCAAGTTAAACTCCTAAAATACTTGGGAATAGTTTTAGATGAAAAATTTAGTTTTAGTAATCATATTAGGTATATATGTGACAAACTAAGGTGTATTTTGTTTCAAATGTCGCACCTAAAGCACTATTTGCCTAATGAGTTGAAAAGAATAATGTATCAAGGCTTAGCTGAGGCCGTAATACGTTATGGTTTGACGATTTGGGGTAGCACAAACTCCACCATGCTGAATATGGTTATGACTACAAAATAAAGAATTTTTGCGCATATGATGGTCAAGGAAAACAATGTGGGAGAAGTATATAAGAATCAAAGTTTGTTACCAATAAAATAATTGTCTAAATATGTGTTAATTTGTGACAACTTCTTTGACAGCAAATTTATAAAGCGACGTGTGATTAATACTGACATGCAACTGCGGCGAATAAATAAGTTGTCTGTACCTAAGTATTTTAACCTCCATGGCAAGAGATCTTTGGCACATGTAGTCCCTGTGTTGTTAAACAACTTACCTATGTCAATGCATGATATTAATAGCATATCTATTCTTAAAAAATCACTAAAAGAGTGGCTCATTGGCTAATACTGTTAAGCTCTTTATTGTCCAAAACGCTACACAGCAAAAAAATATATTTTCACTAAAGGCACCTGCTGACAAGCCGCTTCGGCTTAGCAGGACCTTAACTGCACTGTTATTTTTTTTTCTTTTTTATTATTTATAAATTATAACTCTCTATTGTGATTGCACCACTACATTGTAAACAGGGAACCTGCTGATAAGTATCAGCTTAGCAGGACCATACAATATAAAAAATAATTCATAATGACTAGACACTAGAAAGTATGCTTGTAACTGTTGTAAGTTGTAATATTTTATTTTTTTGTAACCCATCCATAGGGAAATTACAACATGTAAGCTTTTTTGAAAATAAAAATTTATTATTATTAAAAAAAAGCTAATTATGAAAAATCCTTACGGAAATATGAATATTTTGATGGCTTGACAAGAAAAGTTTAAATTGAAAGGAAATATATTTAGAACTATGTTTTTACTGTCCTAAGTTGTAACCAAATTACATTTCCATAAGGTTGAATATTAACATGTGCAACCGCTTTCAATTTCAATATTTTTAAATAAATATAATGATGCTATACCCCAAAATTATGTTCTTGTCGATTGAAGTATTGTATGCAGGAGATAATCATAAAGATGAAAAAGTAGCACACATTCATAACAAAGCGCACAGGCATTACTTCCATTATCGTCTGAAGACTTTTTGAGTGCATTGGGTCCCAAACAATTCAAATAATTTCTCAAAAATAATAAAATATAGCAAAAATCATATCCCTATTCAATTTATTGGTGCCATAAGACGCAGATCATACAGAATAGGAGAGAGGAAGTGTCACAGGACAGAGGTGGAGAGGGAGAAAGAGAGGCGTGGCCCTTAATTGGACGAAATTGAGACCACGCGCACAGAGATAGAATTTCAAACCACATCGTCCCAAGTCCTTGGAAAAGGACGGCGGCAAGGGCATAGAGAGAGTGGGTGTGTGAGCGCGCGTGAAGGTGCTAAATAGAGACCGAGTGGGTGAGGGTTCTTATGGATCCTCAGGAGGATTTAGAAAAAGCAAAATACGCCTCGGTGGGCGGAGGGAAAGGATTTGAGGGACATAAGGATAGGAAACTGAAGGGGACGCGGTTATTCCTAGGGAATGGATTACGCCGTGTAAGACCTGAGCCGAGGGGATGAAATGAGCAAAGCCATTTGGAACAAGATAGATGACCTGGTTTTCAAGGCAGGATCAGACATTTAGAGGACCCAACACGGCAACTGCTTTCGCCGTGCTTATTTTAAAGAAATTTCGGGTTTAAGCGGCTTATGTAAAGAAATTGCGTGGGGAGCTATTTGAAATAGGTAATGGATAGAGGGAATCTTGCTGCTCTCAAATATCGAACTGAAATTGTGAAATTTGAATTTTTTATTGATTTGTAATTGAACTTGCATATTCGTTACCTTAATAACTCATTCCCTTAAAATATTCAGAAAACTGTAATTCCACCCGGCTTATTTGACAAAATTTAACAGCTAACTTTGTCCTCTGACTCCAGTCAGCTTCCAAATTTTTTTTCGGGTCATCAAAAATTTCCACAGCAAATGATATAGTTCATTGATTCCTCCATATGTTTATAGTCAATTTTTGAATCAAATATAAGAGAGTACTATTACTATGAGCGGCGGTGCCATGGTTCAGTGCGCCAAGCGCTGAGGTACTGACCTGACGTACCGGATTCGAGCCGGGTTTCTCCGGTTATATCCCACGAAACCCAAGTTTACAGCCTGTTTGGGTGAAAGTTTTTCATGGAAACTAGAGGCGGTACAGGGAAAGAAAGTGGTTCACCGATTGGATATGTGAATTCTACATGCCGTCACAATTAGCACTTTGGTTGAATTATGCCAGATCTAACCACAGCCACTTTCGGATTCAATTCTGTGGTTCTAATTTCCTCAAGTATTACGAAGCCTCACCGATCTTACTACTTTTTACCGGCCAGATATCAGACTCAGGGTTTTCTCTGACCCCAAAATTAATTCTACTATATTTATAGTTGATTCAAGTACCTTTAAAACTGGTACACTTTCATCCAAAGCAAATTAACAGCAAATATTACGTGCGATATTGAAGTACCACAATTTATATTCCTCATCACACCGAAAAGAGAATACATTTTAATGAAATAAGTAAAAAAAATATGAATAGAAGTTATCGAAATCTGGATTTAGGAGGGCCATAATTATCCCTTTAAGGGTAACGGGTAAAAAAAAGAATATTACTTAAGGGTGCAATACAAAACAATCACCGGGTGTCACATGTTGGCTTACAGTAAACATACGTCGTGAAACGTACTATCAACCCTTGTTTGTTCAATAAATACGTGGTCCAACGAATAATTGATTCGTTTGGGTTTTTAAATCGTTAACCTTAAACATAAAATGTTGAATCAATTCTAATGGGGAACTTGCATGGGTCGACGATTGCTATAAAAACTATTTTGAAGAGGTAAAACGGAAATATTAGCTCGCAAAAATACCTAAATTATCTCCTTTCATCATCAGAAGAAATAAAAAATTGACTTAAAAAATCAAGCAAAATTTCTCTGAGCCGACCACTGCGCGAAGACACCCGAGCTCTGCCGAGGCTAGGTGTGACGTCATCCGTGCCTAATCTGCCGTCTGATTGTGAGTCGGGAAAAACACCAACGCATGCTGTAAACATTGTTTTGGTGGAGGATTTAGTCGCTCACCGTCACTTGTTCGTGTGCTGTTATTCTTGGGTAAGTTTTCCTATTGTTATTGTGCCACGATTATTACTTGGGATATTAAAAATGCACTTTCGGGATGATAAAATAGACTTTTTACCTCGAATATTTCAGGTAAAAAAAATGGATGATTACGTTGCCGCTGCTCGTTCGGACAATATTCCTGAAATTGATGCCATGACCCTCATGGCATTTGTTATGACAAATGATTGCTATACGTCGGCGGAAAAAAAATAAAACTTTTTCTCCTGACCGGATGGGAGAAAACTCTCGTTATGAAAAATTTGTAAGGCGAAGCTGATGAACTTCGTAAGGACCAATGGAAAGTCTCGTACCTGAAAATGATGATGGCTACAGCTGTTTTGCTTAGGTAATTTTGCAAACCAACCTTTGGACAAGAAGTAATGTAGCTCAATGAGGTTATGCGAGTGATTTTTTCGTTATTTGCTTTCCATAATACTTGTGTGACATCGTGGTCATGTGTGCATTTAAAGCCAGTGGCATGAAGTTACCGTCGTTTGCCTCAAAATTTCGATTTTTATGAATACAACGAGAATAAATGAGAGATATTTACTTTGAATCCTTTGTTTATAATACTTATTAACGCGGAGAATGAAGGTTAGTTTATCAGAGCGAGGCACAAATCTAGAGGATTGGCCTTATCGGGAATGACTTACCCTTGATTTAATAGTCCGTATGAAGTTCATTATAGGGAATGGACTTCCCAGCGTACGATTTATTTTCTTCAATGAAACTAAATAGTATACTGGTAATAATTAATTACGTTATAACAAGAATAGTTGTCTTGTTTTCAAAACCAATAGTACGAAGCACGTTTATTCACGTCATGCTGTTGGATGTTAGGTAAAAGGAAGTTGAAGCATTACTTATCTTATTCCATATCTTTATTTTCGCCAGAAGTATCACTGATTTTTGAAAGTCATAACCCTTATGCTCACATTTACCTCTCTACCAACATTCACCGGTTTAAGTGCTGTGCTATGATTTAGTTATTATCATCGGACATTCAGCAAAATACATTGCAATAGTCTTTGTCAAGAAAAACAACACTAACATCAATATCAGAAGGAAATGTCAATATTTTTACCTTCAGTAAATTCATGTAGGAATTTAAAATGCAATTTTAAAACATAAAACCTGATCTTGATCGTCCTTCTTTGCTAAATAAATACATTGGGGGCATTGGGGCATGATCCCATAATTCTATCCCATACATTAAATGGTAGTGGAATAAGGAAAAGGAGCACCTGCTATTCAAAACACTCAACACAAATGAACCCGCTTATTGATTTAAAAATCATTACCGTCCGACACCCAGCAATCTATGGAAAGGCATTAGTATAAGCTAAACAATGTTCTTTAATCATCACCAAATCACATTCAATGCCAGCATAAAGTTTGTAAATGGCTATAATAATTCAAAGACCTGAATTTTTTCAAATGTACTTTGTAGCCCTTTAATTAAATACCTATGTGGGCCACGAACAACTTTTGTGGCAGAGTATAGTATAGAATTACCTGAATGTAATTCTCATGAACATCAACACTATAACTACACCACCGAAACATAAAACCATTCTCAAGTCTCGATTACATACATAGTAAAAAGACACAATGACCCTGGGTCTTATACTTGCCTCATGTCATGCTAAAGAGATTATGATGAGCACTGCACTACGCCGCTACATAACGTTACAGATCGATGTAATTGTATTAAGATAAAAAAACTTCGGCACCAAATCAATAGCAAAATATATCTACCTTGTAAAGGCATTGTTTTATTAACTTGAGAGCATCAGACCTAATACACACGTTCTCAAAGAAACACATCGCACAGTGAGTACATTTCAACTCAGCTGGCACGTAAAAGGATTCGGAAATTAAACTATCTTGACTCTAACTTGTAACTCGTATCGAGTAACAATACTATGTCACCTAATTTCCCAATAAAATTACTAAAACATCACTCAGGGCCGAAAAATTGATTCTGACGTTTCGCAGAGCAATGAATGTTTTGGAAGTAATCAACAAATCACTGTCGAGATGCGCACTTTCTCCACGGGAGAAAGAGATACGTCGGGCTCTTGAGTCGGACGCTTACACCTCACCTTTGATAGAAGTCTGGGTTAGTCAGTCACTTATTGACATTGTACATACGTTTCTTCTTGCGTTTGTAGGCAACCTAATAAATAGCTTATTAGGCACCTTGGTTGAGGTATTTTAACAGCCAGGTGTTAAACAATACTTATGCCTCGAACTCATCTCGCTGGCTAATTACAATGCTAGGGAGTTGGGTCGATGTATGGAGCGGGCACTGCAAAAGTAAGATGAACTTTCGAGATTTAAACTATCTTGCCTACATATTACTCATTATTGACGTGAAATATCAACTGTATATCATTAAGTGATTACCTACTCAATTAAAAATCAGAGGTGGGCTCACTTTTGGGTTGAGTAGGCTCGCTTGAATCACCCGTGTTGGTACGCTGTTAGCCCAGCGGTAGACTGCTTCGGGCGATTGTTCGGCACTGTTGACGTCATCGGGTATTCTTCAGCAGTGGCTTGGGGGGGAGGGAGTTTTCGGCGCGCTTTAAAATGTCGCTATTTTTAGCATTCAATATCTCGCGAAGGAAAACTCAGATTTACATGCAGTTTTCTTTGTTGAATCGAGAAAATAATTTTCTGTCCGCCTGTTAAATAAAAAAAATCATGCAAGTTCCCCATTCAGAGAAAGGCTTTCCTCACTAGAATTTGGCATAATTTTCCACCTGCCAAACTTGTGGTTTTATTAATAAGTTCACTAGGATGGAATGTAATATTTTACAGCAAACATATTGTTGAAATCAAGAAACGTATTGTTTACTGCTATATTTATTATTATATTGTATATTTATATTCGTGGTTTCAGGCGTGGTGGAATCTATTCATAATGGAATGCAATGGTACACGGACACGCACGTGTCACGCACACGGAAGTGACACGTGGAAACAGGAAGTCATTTTATTCCATTTTGTCTATTTGTAGTTGATTCAGGTCCAGCTGAAGGCAGGGCGACGGAAATGACCGCCCGGGGCGCCGCGAAGGAAGGGACACCGTGGGAATGGAAAAAGCTGTTTTTATTCGGAGATTGGCAATTTACTTAATGTCCAACTAGCAAGTTTGCAACTTTTTTCACTACTTAATTTTTATAACTGCTTTTAACCTGGTAAATATTTGTTACAAAAGGGTTTGATAACCGGAGGGGGAAGGATTGGGGGGGGGGGGGGAGGGGGGGAGAGGGGTGCCGCAGGATTACTCTCTCTCCCAGGTGAAAATTTTGTCTTAAGCCGGCCCTGGTTATATTGTTATATTCGTAGTAACATGCATCTATTTTTAGTCACATAATATATTGTCAACCTTGCAGCAATACGGTAGGAAAATAGAATATGGGACATCCACAGATTTTCTGTACCTTTGCTGGTGTAAATGCAATTTGAGACACATAATATTCCTTAAAAAATCCACGTAGACACCTAAAAGAGAAAACTCAAACAGCTACTAAAATAAATGATGGGAAAGTATTGATTTTAACCTGAGCGACACCGCATTGGAAACGCAGATAAAAAATCGTAATCGATCCATCATCTTTCCACGAAATTCATTTAACTCGCTTTCATATTTTTTTGAGCAGGTTAATTACCTTTGACATGAATTTTATTAATTACACAACAAACTCTGCTCTCGTGGCTCGTAATACTGGCTCTTAAAGTAAGCACATGAAAGCAAATTAATTCGGGTACATGATGTTTCTGATAGCGCCACGATAAGTTTACATCTTTGGTGGAAATTCATTTTCTCGTGAATTAAGTGAGAAAATATTGCACCCAACCACCGCCTCAGGGAAGATTTCCACTGAAATAGTAAGTCAGCGGGAAAATAAGAAAGCGATAACAATGTAACTTTTGAGGGGTACCTTTTGGGCATTCATCATCATCATCGTCATCGGTCAACAATCCTATGATTGGTTTGACGCAGCCCTCCACTCTATTCCTCTATCGGCCAACCTCTTCATATTGACGTAGCTCCTCTCCTTTATATCATTCAAAACTTGCTCCATATACCTCATACGAGGCCTGTCTTTTCTATTCTTCCCGTTCACTTTTCCCTCGACGATTGTCTTCATCTTTTGGGTATTAACGGGGAGAAAAAGCATAACTATGGGCTCACTGCGTTGGCAGCTTAATTCTTTACCGTTGTTCAGTACCAAATACTTATTGAAGAAGCGTAATAAAATTTAGCCAAGCATGAACACGCAGCTCAGGATCTTTTTTGAGGAACTCCTTCAAAAAAGTTTTTAAAATCCCAAGAAGTAGGTATCCCGGTATCACAATAGGCTACGACCTGAAAGGGTCAAAATAATAGGGCCATCAACTGCAGGAAAGGTCGCTGATTTGAGGCTTTCAGTCATGATGTTTCTTACCCCGCATCGCTTTGGTTTCATGAGTACCATCATTTCCAGGCAGGGTTTCAGGGTTTCAGAGAAATACAAGAATCGTCGGAAGGAGAAAATTTCAAATGGGTCTATTCATGTACAAATTTTTAAAAGCTGAAACCCCCTTCGCACATTTTCCATCCTTAGTAATGACGGTAATGACTTAGTAAAAATATATAAGAATACCGGAAATGAAAATAAATGAATCGTACCTTGGAACAAAATGCACCATAATCCATTTTATATAAAAAACTGCAACGTATGGAATTCTATTCCTCAGCATCTGAAGAATTTCAACGCAAAAGAAAGATTCAAAAAAATGTTTGCTTTAATTTCTTTCAATGAAATTTGATATTAATGATTTTGCATGAAACGGAAGAATGAATATTTTATCCTGATGTAAATACTTCCATGCGTAGAACTTGTGTTTGAATTTATTGCCTCGAGTTGTAAGATATTATTCGATTCTGACAGATGGATTATTTTCATTGTGATTGTGATTGTTTTTTTCTGACCATTTCAGGTCTATCTGAGCTGTTATCACGTATTAAATGATCCAAATTAAAGTAATCTTAGAGCAAATAAAGTACCTACTGCACTTTAATACTATCTGTGTATCAAAGATCTTAAAAATCTAATTAAAGATACAATATTTGGCTATTGTAAATTTATTCTGCATTTATAGGTATCCAGCGCTTGATTTATAATGCTCAAACTTAGAAAGAGTGTAGTGGACCGGGAAATATCACTCCCTTCTGCATATTTTGCGGAAATTAGAAATATTGCGGCAGTGAATGGTGCAAGGCATGGAAAGCATTTTAGTCGTATTTCCAGAGATATTTTTACATCGATATTCAAGGTTTAGTGAAATAAATCAGTATGAAAAAGGCTGTCAGATTACACTCCTAAATGTGGATGATGAAACAAAGTGAATACATTAGAAAAAATCTTTAATAGCTTGCAACATGCAATTTTCTGTTAACACTTGAGTGCTCCAATTTCGTCAAACATCATATAGTGCTCGCACATCTTATCTAATTCTTAGGGTATTTTGTCTTTTCTTATTTTAAAAAATGGTTCACTCAAATATCTCAAAGCTGCGGGATTTCGTCTGGTTGATTTTTATCACGCCCCTTCCTCTACTCACCTCCCAAGCATAAGCCATATTGGCGGCACATTGCGTCTCTTATTATTACTATCTAATTAGTAATTAGTAATCAATGACCTATCTGACATGTAATAGACAAAATTGGTGACAAACGGGGATGCGATGATCATACTATAATATGCTATAAAAATGCAACATATTTATACACATTTCAGCTTTCCATGGCTCTGGTGTGAAAGCATCTCAAAATTCCGGCAAAAAATAATAATTATGATCCATCATGATAACAAACCAATTGATACTACAATTGAACCATAGAAATCACATATTCTTAGTAGAATTCTAAAGCTGCATTCACCAATAATTTTAAATCAGTGAAAGGCACAGTAATTCTTAAACAAATTTCAGAAATACTAAATAAAGCTCCATTCGAGCGAAAAGTTTTTAACCGTTATCATTTGATTTCGGTAGAAGCTGAAATGGGGAAAATATACCGACCCCATTAGCAATGCTAGGAAAGAGATATCAATGAGCTATTATGCTATCTCTCTTCGCCTAAAGAACAAACCAAGAAAATCGCTCTGGAAACAAATAATATATATTAATAAAGTACTGGAAGCATCATGTAGAAAACGGTAAGAAGCAATGACTGCGAAATCCTCAATCTGATTTATCATCATTCGTTTGCAATGAACAAATCTTATTTTTTTGGAGAATGGCAAAACGTGACGCGTTAAAATAGGAAAAAAAATTATATCAAATTAGAAAAAAATATTCAAGCTGCAAGCTAAAGTAAAAAATTATGAAATTCCACTTAAAACATTTTACTTTAAAACGGTATCACGATGACAATTAAATCCTTGCTTACAAAACACTTTCATTCGTGGGATAATAGGTACGCGTATATTTGGGCTATTTGTCACGATTTTCTAGGTCATTCCTTTGGGGCACCAGGTTGTGTTCCCAACCCTAGTTCTTGACTGGGCCGTGATTCGCAACCAATGCACTTGTTTTACCGTCTAGCTGCAATGCGTAATAGACTTCTCGTCTCTATAGCAGCTTTACTTACATGCTACGAACATATTTCAAAATATTTCACTTTTATTTAGGCATACGCACAATGACGAAACTAACCAACTAGTCTCCTAAGTCTCACGCGATCTTCTGAGCAATCAGGTTTTTTTTGCACACCTTGCTTGAGGGTACTTTATGATTTCCGCCAGTCTTTTGTTCTAAGTCATCTCCCAGGGCCATTCCCTTAGGCAGCAACCCTGTGGCGACCAAAGTGCGCCTTGCACTGAAGACAGCTGCATTCGTCCAATACTGACGCTGCGCCGCACAATGTCAGATAGCCGATATCTTGCCCGGAAGATTTCTGGGTCGCCAGCATTCCTACGCATGAGGCCCGCAAAAGGAGAGGCGCGGATCGAAATCTTTTTTTTTCTCTACCCCAACAATCTGCATTCCTGCAGGCAGTGAAGAATCGTTATCTTGCCACAAAGACGGGACCCGGGTGGGTGGCAAGGAGCACAGATGGGAGGAAGAAGGGGAGAGGTAAAGATGAAAGGAGTCGGTAGGAGAAGGGAGGGTGCGCTGTAAGACGATCACCTTGAGAGCTAAGGAACAAGGGCTATTTGGAAGATCCCACCCCTCCCCCGAAGATAACAAGGAGGAGAGAGGGTAAGGACGGTCATGCATACACAAACATGAGACCCTGGATGCCCAATAAAAAAGTGAGGAATCCGCTAAGAGAACACAATAGGCTCATGTTGACCCTTTTTAGTCTCCTTGAATTCCTTTATTTTTGTGTCTCTGTGGGAGTAAAGAATTTCCATATAAAAGGAGTGCGATGAAGAGATAGCAGCCTCTTGAGCGATGTGAGGCATAAAAATTTTAAATCTCGTCGTTGAAGAACTCGGGAAACGAAATTGGCGAGCGGCTCGGAGATGAGGGGAAGGGAAATGAAATATGATTGCCTCTGTGAGAATCCCCCAAACTAAAGATTTGCTTCACTTGGATTAAGCGAATCTCACATAAACCTAATCCCTTTTAACGAATTTACGTTCGTTAGCCACCAGCGTGAAACAAATATCACTGCACACTTGCATCGATTGATATTTCTGGATTAATCGCATTCTGCTTTTTTTTAACTTCGCACGATTTTTTATTTTAATCTCCAGAATTGAATGGCGCTCACTCAGTTTTTTTTTGAATTGAAGTCCAGAAGCTTTCGTCAATTTTCCATGCGAAAGTAAAACATCCAACAGAAGCTATAAAAAGAAACCCTTAAATGTCAAAGTGTTCGGAGTATGAGGAACATGAAAGAAACTCATTCGGACACGGTCGACTTAACGTCAAAATATACGAGCAGTAAAACATGCAGAGCAGGGGGAGAGAAGAAAACGCGGAGATCGTATATACATTTTGTGCTCGTATCAATGCATTTAGGGACAGGGAAGAGAACCAAAATCAACCTACGGCATAGCGGGGCAACACGATTTTTTTCCAAATACGTACAATATGTATAATACGAGGCAAGAGTCGTTTTTAGAGTAATGGTCACTGTGACACAGGCGAAAAACGTGCAATCGAGAATTTTATGACTGCGATCAAATCGTGATCCACAAAGCTTACCTTACTGCATGGCATCGCTGCAATCATAAACGGCAAGGATGGATACGGGCAGTCGTGTACCGCGAGTAGCCTAAAGAGGACTTTTCATGGCCGGACACGAGGGAGCGCTTCCACAACTATCTCGAATCCTGACGCAACGATCTCCTATCACGCCTGTTCCCATAACTTATTTTCACAGATATCCTAAAATGAAAACTACAGATATTCTGCTGGGGAGAGAATTCATTAATTCACAAACAAAGCAAAAGAAATGAAGCGATTAGTAAGCAACATTAGGCTTACTTTCTAAGAGAAAGATTGAATGCCAAGTAACCTTTTCATTACATTACGGATTTTTGAGCTCATGTTTTTTAAATAAATGCAACGAGTAAAAATAACAGCTAGTTGCTACAAAAAAACTGGGTAAGTATCAACTGTTTTAAAATCTAAGAATAGGTAACAAATAGACTTTTCAGTTAGATATACCGATGAAAACTATAAGTATTTCGAATAACTACTAATCACTCCAGTTACAGCAGTGGCATTAAAGGAATAATCTCTTTATTTCAACTCGTGCGGGCATAACTCTGCGCTGAAATTAGTTGTTTTCTATCTGCCAGTAGGAATGATGACTAAGGAATTAGTCATCTGAGATATTTAGAGCAAGTTGAGGAGAATGTGAAAGCGATGAATCATTTAAAAAAGCATAGGTTTGTAGATAGAAGAAGAGACTACAGCTGCATCAAACCAAACTTAGGAGGCATAATGATATAGAACTGATTTTCCACCTTTAATTTCCACTTATTAAATTATACGGGATATATCATTTTCATGAAAAGACCACTTTGACATGTAGGTGATTAAACGCCCACTAAGGAAGAAGAAAAATGCTGAATACATGAACGACCATAGGGGTTAGTTTACATCGAGTTAGCTTAAAACTTGGCGGCTTATATTCATCCGGCTGCAATACTATTAAATATGCTTATGTTTTGTTCAGAATCAATAAATGAAAGTAGCCATTCAGAGCAAATAGAAGCCTTAATGCCACGTAATTTTGTTTTATTTATGCGAAAAGCGAAACTAAGAAAACCTCTTTATCTACCAATCCAAAGTGTTAAATTTTTTATGCCTTCCTCTTACGTAATCTCTCCAATATTGTCATATATTGACAAGGAATAAAATTTTGAAGCATTGATTTTTAATCACTAACACGTATGGATGAACCAAGAAATAAAAATAAAATGACTGAGGAATAGCCCGGGAAAAGAGGGAATGGGGTCGTTTACCATATTTTTTTTATTGCCGAATCTGATAGAGTTTGTAAAATAAAAGGACCCGTATTTTTCCGTTTTCTGATCCGACTATTATTTCCCGAGTTATAAGCGGCGAAAAACTGATGTTTTTAACCCTTTCGGAAAAGTGGGTGTGGTGCAACCTCTGACGTATATCGACTTCTTCCAATCACAACTGAGCCCGCGAAGCTACTTCGCCTTATCGCAAAGGGGGGGACACAGGTGACTCGGCCAATGGGAGCGATTTCGACAGCATCTGTGCGAGCAGACCTTCCAAGAACCCCCCTCCACTCCCTTCCCCCTCCCCTGAAAGCAGTCAAGGACGGGAGGAAAATGACGTCAATGTTATCACAGCAGCATTTTCGGTGGGCGTCACCTTTTGCTTATTTTAATTTTTGATTTATGAGTGAATGGTTGTGGCTAGAACCAAAAAAGAATCTACTCTCACCTGTTAATACAAGCGTGCATGTAAGGTAACAGTTTACTAGGAACAGGCTTCATTATGGCAGTGAGGCATAGACTACGATATCAGCAGAGAAGTCAAGGGTGGAAGCATTAGAAATGCGCTGCAGAAGAATCATGTAGATTAAATGGATCGACCGAGTGAGGAATGAGGAAGTCCTCAGAAGAGTGGGAGAAAAGAGAGGTCTTCTGAAAATCTAAGCAGAAGAAGGGACAACGTAATCGGCCACATCATGAGACATGATGGCCTCATGAAGACATTTCTCATAGGAAAAGTGAACGGAAATAATGGCAGAGGAAGGTTTCGTATGAGATATATAGAACAAGTGATGAAGGATGTGAAAGAGAATAAATACGAAAATATGAAGAGATTAGATGATAGGAGAATTGAGAAGAGATCTGCGCCAAACCATTCTCTGGATTGCTGACTGATGATAATGATGTAAACATTTTATGAACAACAAGAATTTTTGGCATGCACGCCAATATAATTAAGCGGGAAGAGAGAGGGATGTGATGTGGACCAAAAATAAACAGGAATCATTTTGCAGAGCGTGGTCCATTTGTAATTCAGGCTTCGGCTGCTAGGAGTATGCATATCGAACTCTTTTGAAGTCATTAAGGCATGCGGAAACGTTAGGAGAGGTGCTGCATAGTTCCTGTGAATTTTATAGTGAGAGCCCTTTGGCGTACAAAGGTAGTTTTTTGCATGGCGGATTCTTGTGAAGAATGCGCGGTCGTGAAATTTTGCTTCCTGCTTGGGAAAAACGCTGATAAAACAGCTTACAAAGAAGATGGTTTAGGAAAAACACAATGGAAGGAGTGTTTTATTGGTTTCAAAAGAGGAGAAAAGTAAGGGACACGGTCTTCCTCGCACAAGGGAGTCCATCAACCTCACGGATCGATGACAATGCCAAAAAAAAATTAACGAACATATGCACGAAGGTTGACGACCGACTATTGATGAACTAGCTGAGTGTTGCTGGGATGTTGTAGAGCTCAATTAATTGAATTTTGACTGAAGATTTGAAAATGAGGAGGGTGCCGACCAAATTTGTGCCGAATTTGCTGACGTCGCGAGGAGATTTTGCTTGGGAACCAGCCGCAAAGTAAAGGAGCATGACTCCATACCCCCACCCTCCTCACTCGCCCGATTTGGAGCCTTGTGACTTTTTTATGCTCCCCCAAGTGAAAAGGGACTTGATAAGAAAATGTTTTGCTGATATTGGCTTGGTGAAATAAATAAAGCTGGAGGCCCTGAAAGGCATCCGAGAAGAGGAGTTTCAAAAATGTTTTTGAAAACTGGATTAAAAGGTTGTTCAAGTGCATTCACTCAAATAAGGAGTAATTAGAGCATGACTAATATTATTACCACGAAAAACTAAATAAAAATGGTTAAATGAGGAAACCCGGTTTCTTTTGGGTACCCCCACGTACATGGAGCAAGTCAAAGTTCATGAAAGAGAAAAATACGTAAATGTAAATACTCTTTCAGTGACGAGGTCAGCTGGTAGGGAATGAAGTGGTGAAATGAGTCGAGACAATCTCAGAATTGTTGACAGATGATAATGAATATATACTAGATATCAAAATCTTGTAACATCCATCTTCGTCATTTTTGGGACTTTATTTGATGGTAGATAGGGAAATGATTAATTTAAGACGAGCAAGAAATACGGTCGTCGGCCCACGGTAAACAGCGAGCTCGACCGAGTTAAAATTTTTGTGATTATTACAGCCCACTTTCCCTCTCTTAATTAGTTCCAGAGGGAAAACTTTGCATCGTCAATTCAGATGTGGAATATGATCACCTCAAAGCATGCATTCGCTCTCAACTCGGATGAAATCAACATCCTGCGGAAATTGACACACGTCCGAACCGGTGAGCAGGGCCAGTATGTTGTGCGCATCGCAGCTCTGATTGAATCTAAACAAGGGCCGATAATGGACAGCGCCGAGTAGCGAACGGGAAGGAGACAGGAAAAAAGATGCCATGGATGATTGAAACCGAAATAATGGATGACTGCACGCATTTAAAATGGCCGCTTCCGAATCGGAAAGCAGAAACTGATCAGAATGTGGACGGAGAAAAATATTACACAGTGAAACCAAAATATTAAAGCTAAACAAAGAATTCTGAGGTACAATGACGAATAATTTTCTTCCTGTGAGAGTTTTGACGGAAGAGAACAAAAAAATAAAAAAATAAAGAGTGGAAACCAAATCTTTTTTCTCTCGCTTTCATAGGTTTTCTCGCTTCGACGAATGAGAAAAATGGATTGGAATCCAGGAAGGAAACCAAAATTATAGATAGATTTCGGTTGGTATGTTACACCAGCAGCACAAAATAAAATATGAAACCGGAAAATTTGTTTTTATATCATTTCTTACCCGAATAAAAATATATAAACAATCTGTTATCGATAACTTTGAAAGCATTTCATCTAATCCAAATAAATATGACAGAAGGTAGCCTGGGCAAGAGACTTACAGTTGGTGATTAAGTTATCGCATGGAAAAAAAATCATCTCCCAGTTCCCTTACAAAGGAATGATAGTGAGTGAGCATTGCTCACGCCAAATAGAATTTACATGCCAATCATCGGAAAACATGAAATTTTCATTACGATCGTTCCAAGAAAAATGTACATCACGTCGAAAGAATTTAATAAGCATTATTAAACATGCTGGTGGGAGTGTTTGTAAAAATTGATATTGTGTGAGATACGCTGGAATAAATTTGGGGAGAATAAAATTATTAACTTCACAGTGAATCGGGTGAAGGAAAAAAATATAAGTAGGAAGAAACAAAAGCAATACGGAAAGAGAGAATCAAACGCTTCCAAGAGACGAGTTATAAAACGTCCGCCCGCTGTTAGCGAGTGTTATTCATTCCAATTTCAAACGAGGCAACTTGCCTTTCTAATTTTTCTCTCCATTCGACCCGCACCTAAAAGAAAATGAGCAAACCTTTGATGAGTTGAAAAATACTTTACTTGACCCTTTCCATTAAGTCAGACATCTTTTTCAATATTATTTCCTAAAGATTCCCTGGGTACTTTTAGAGATGATTGTTTACCAGAGATTCTAGTCAAGCCTTTTTCCAATTTCCTTACAGTACAATGCTCTTTAGCTCATTCTTGATTGATGACATTACTTTGCCTCACGTCCTTTGAGGAATGGAGCTCTCCACTAAGAAGAATAGTTAAAAGTTTAGTCAAGACCCCAGATATATTTTCTTCTCATTGAAATTACTGAAGTCTTGATAGCATCAGAAATTGCATGCTGAAAAGATGCTTCCTCGGACAATAAGATATAGCTTTAGTCCCAAAGATTGCATATTGGAATAATGTTTGAATCCATGACTGTTATAACATTTTGGCACCACACAGATTCACTAAGGAGGAAAAGAGGTGATGATCATAGTAGGTATTAACTTTTAGAACAATAATATTACTATGCCAAGTTATGATGGATAAGAAATTTACTCTTCGCTGTAAAATCCTGTAAGAACTTCCTATACAAATTTATTTCACCTTATATGAAGAGTTTAATTATGCTTCCATGACAAGGTATTTCAAAGGTTATTACATGTGACTAACTCAACATTATTCTTTAATGTTATCTAATACTTTAAAAATAAAAAAATAGATACAAAACAAGGAAAATAAAAACTTCCAATAATCTATGTGTGCATTACACTAATAATAATTTTCATTTGTTTCATTCTCAAGCAATATTCATTTCAAGGTTAGGCTAAATAGGTAAAGAAACTAGAAGTAGGCTGTTTCCATATACTTTTCCTAACAACTATCGTATTTATGTGTATGTCTATTAGACAGATCTAGATAGTCACAAAATATGGTCCTAATTTGACATGTTCCACATGCCCATCCGCGAATCGAATCCACTTCTAACCGTAATTTCGTCCTCCCTCTCTCATAACCTTTTTTCATGGGTGTTTTCAAGTCTTTTTCCGCACTAATAGGCGCTTCAGACCGGGAGGAAAGGTATAAGGATAGGAATGGAAGGGATTGGGATTGAATATCAATAATTTTTTAGGTGTTTATTTATTATATCGAGAGAATTTATTTCTTTGTGGGCATGGTTGAAGCGATGGGTAGTTTTGTATTGTATTGTTCAGTATTGGTGGCTTCGAATCAATTGAAACCATGAGAACGACATTACTTTAGTCCTTCTCTTGCGCTCCAAGATTGAAAAGAATTCTATTCATCCCTCGATGCTGACCCAACGGCCTCTTTTTCAGCCGACCTCAATCAGCGCTCTCTAACTCTCCCCATCAAAGTCACGCACTCACAAACACCGAAGCGCCGGCGCCTCTGTGAGCGGCCGAGGCGCCACCTAATCCCAATCCGGAAGACCTACGGTCCGTGGGTCAGCTTCCCACTTGACCTCCCAGTGGGGACAGGGGGTGATACGAAAGGGAGCCTTAGAGGGTTGCTGAAGTAAACGAAGGAGGAAGCTCTTGGGGAGGGAGCTCTCGAGAAGGAGGGTCCCGGGAACTTTTCCATTATCTTATATTGTACTCGGAAACAGGGAATGTTTCGGGAAAAAGAAAAGCTAATAAGACGCTTACACGCAGGAATTATTGATAAGAAGCAGCACCACAGAAGTCCTTTTCCGTATATCTAGGGAAAGTTATTGATACAATCCGTTCCCCTTTGCCAGATACGGGAACGCACGTATCAGTACCACGAAGACAAGCACTTTCGTTAGTGAGGACCTAGGCTCATTATATCATCCCAGCCTCTCAAAAGCCCGCATTGGAGCTGCAATTGCTTAAATACATTAGTTAATTAACGATAACTCATCTTGTTTTCCCACCAGCCTTAAAAAATATATGCTGTGGAAAATATTATTAAACTACTGCCGTCCAGGAATCCAAACGGAAGTATGTATTCATTAACAAAAAGGAAAGAGTAATGTTTCCGTGCCAATACTAACCCTCAAGATTTCACGAAGGAAATTTTGAAGAATAAGTTTTTTAGTCTCGTTTATAAGAAATTGATAAAAATTCAATTCCACTATACAATAAACTACTCTTTAATTCAAAATTTTTCTTAAATATTCTTTTAAGTCTGCATATGTTAATGCACGTTGACATGTTTTTAAGATATCATGATAGTTAAGCAGATATAAATACCGCGATGCCTTTCTGAACTCAGTCACCAATAATTTGCGTTCAAATAAACAAATAGTATGAAAATATGCTATGATTATCAGGAACACGCACTAACATACACATTTTTACGTCCTCCGGGTTGATTGCTTGTGCCCGGATAATAGTTGTACCAACGTTAGGGTTGACATCTTGCCTGAAGAAGTCGACTTTAATGCCATCAAATCTGTTGCCCAGTAAATTTGGAGCAGCGCTGTGTACATCCCCGAAGAAATCTCCAACTCTATTGCACTGCTGACGCTTTCGGAAGGAAATTTTCTGGAGAAATTCACCGAGTTAAATTGTAAATTACGTACAAGTCACGCTTTAAATATTGGATCGTATTGCCCAACAAGGACTTTCAAAATCATAATTTGTTCACCAGCTCTTCTTGCGTAGAACTCCGAGCGCAATAGCAGAGCAAGGAGTTAGATTCAGGTGCCGTTCTTATGATGGAGGTAATTTATTCCGTAGTTTAGGCTTCGTATACTCCTATTGGTAGAGACAGATGGTATCCTCAAATGATCACTGTGACAGAGCGATTGAAGCATGTTACGTAGCGTACAACCGCCGTACACTAGTGTCAATAACACCATGTATGGCATTATTCACAAAGTCTACACTGCCTAAGAAGCACAAAAAGTGACACCTTGTGGTGAGAGGATTTTAAACTGCACTTAGAAGTCAAACATCTAAAAAAAAATCCTCTAAAACTGCCCGTTTCACTAATAAATATTCTATCCACAATGCTGAAATAACGTGCTAGTCGTTTTCCATGTCTCACTTGAAAGTAAAAATATCTCAGCCTGATTTATAATGAGTTTCTTCGATTAAATCCAGAAGCACATGTTGGGAGGTAAAAATATTAGTGATAAATTAGTTTAAAAAGGCATGCAGCCCATAAAAGTCAATAAGTCAATAACGTAATCCCTCTCACTTCGATCTCCAGCTATTGCCGTTTAATAAAATTAAAAACCATCGGTATAGTCATAAGAAGATTGATTTAGGTTATATAAAGGAAAAGGTGCAAAAGAAGTAGTTTTTAACCCAATCAACTCATCGCAAATCCGATGTTTGTCTGAATTGAACATTGGAATTCCATACATCGAATTCTAAAGGAAATCTGGGTTTTAGGAAGTTCCCGAAGTTTTCCTTAACAGCAACCAGATCACGTAGTTTATCCTTCTATACATTCCCTGAAACCATAGATCTCGAACGTTCATTTTGTTCTTCCTCGTATTGGCCAAGTTTTTTCCATATCAAAGCAACCTCGCTCAGACTTCCCATCATTGATTTTTCCTCCACAAAAATTATTCCTAATCACCTATCTTCTGATCACGTAAATCCATTACCGTATAAAATACTAATGAAGTGATTCTATTGCTTTCAGGACCCCAATATCTTTGAAATTTAAATGTAATTTATCAATTGAAGATATTGCGAAGGTAATACGTGCTGCAAATAACCTAAAGTGAAAAATCACATTCCTCTGTACATTGGCACGCAAAAGAGAATTAATTAGCTCATGGAGTTATAATAACGAAGGAGTAAGCCAAAGTTCAGGTCCTATGCCGTTTTTCCTCCAAAGCTACATAAAATTTTACCATGTGATAAATAAAGTATTAGAATGAAAAAATGCTTATCTTGTTCTAAAAATAGGTATCTAAACTCTACATTGAAGTGAACACAATTAACAAAGCCTTATAATTTAACGATAGAATACTTTTAGGAATAAGGAGTTGTCTTACTCGTATTGAATAAGTTTTTCCATAGAAAAGCAGCATAACTCACGCTATTCATTTATTCTTCCTAAACATATCCCTGAATGTTGGTTGGTTGGTTTGGTTGATGATAGAAAAGCTCACCGAGTGATAGGCTCCACATTATGTGTGTTTACACATCAGGGTAGTACGGCAAGTTCCTTTCCCTAGGCCTCCTGCACTTCACTAGAATGATCTGGTCAGATCTAGTCCCATGCAAATAAAACAGCTTGGGTTCGGCTACGTTTAGGCCTTGAAGTTTGAACCTGGGACTTACGGTCGACAGCACGACACTCTAACCACTGGACTACCGCACTGTTTAGACTTCGGAACATTTATCCATCCATATTTAAGGCTGAACAACGAGTCATTCATCAAATCCGTACTATTTATTAGTTCGCTCCGGCGCATACTTGGGTGGGTTGTCTTTGTGTCCCTTGTTTCACGTGAAATAGGTCTATTTCGAATGCCAAATGGACTCGTCTGTGATTGAAAGTAAATTGAATAGGGAGAGAGGAGACATGTGAGGGTTAAAGGAATGCGGGCAGGATCAGAGAATGGGAGTATGAAGGTGGGGAGTATGTTTGGCCGGAGTGGGATTGGGAAGTAAAGATAAAGATGGCACTCGACGGAGGGGTAAGAGGGATCAGGCGGATGAGGAACGAGAATGGTGAGAGTAACACAGAGAGGTGGCTGGAGGCTGGAAAAGAAGAGAGAGATTCGGGGGCCGGAAAGGGAGAAAAATGTGTTCCGACCGTCCCGAAAATAGGCTCCTCTCACCCGGACAATATCTCGTACCATATGGTATCACTTAGGTTTTGGGCACAAAGGCCGTTCGAACGGCAGAAGCGGAGAAGTACAGTAGAAATTAGGAAAGTAAATTAGATGAAGGATAAGATCTTCTTCGCAGCTGCTTCAGAGAATTAAAATAGGTAATAACTTGAATTAGTGAAGGCAATTTTCTGGATGAATTTTATGTGCGGGAATAAAAACGATTCCTATCATACAACCAAAATGAGCAGTGCTAGTTAATCAATTGTTTTCAAACAACCGTTAACAAGAACAATCACTGTCGAAAGAAGCATGTTAAGGAAACAAGCCATTTCTGGGGATATTTTGCAAGGGAAATATTAGCCAAATGAGCTGAATGGAGTAAATAAGTGTCAGTAAAATAACGAGTTATAGACAAAATTTTAGGATAAACCAAAAGGAAACTGGACTTTTGCGTTGTCTGGGTGAATTCGGAGTAAATATTTTGTCTCACCATTCGTTTTCTCACTTATACAGTCGATTGGCGTTTACTCATTTATTACATAACCTGGTGCTATTACCATGGTGTATTCAGTTGCTCTGTACTAGATAGAAGAAATATCGTCCAGTGGGTGGATATTTCTTTGATCACCTCGCTTCCAGTTATGTTATGTTATGTTATTTAGGGGAGGCGACCGACAGCTGAGGCCATTTGCACCGTACAAAACAGGTGGGTGATTGGGTAAAGGTAGAAGTTTTCAGGTGACGGAGGAAGGGTGGAGAATAACCCGACGTCGGCATTGGCCTACTCTTAACGACAGGCGCCAAGGGGACCACGGATTAACGTCCCATCCGACGGACCGAGTACTGAACCTGAGATTCCCTCCATTATGCACTCGAGTAGGGACCGGTTTTCCACAGAAAAATCGAACCCGGACCCTCGAGATGGGAGGCCAGTACTCTAGCCACCACACCAACCCGATTCCCACCTCGTTTCCAAGCTTCAAGATAAAATAATATTGGGGCTGAGAAATAAAAGTGAATGAGCATAGCCGTAAGAGAAGAAGAAGGCGAAAAGGTGTTGGGATGAGGGCGGACGGAACATTCGAAAGAGTGTCAGAAGATATAAACAACGGCGTTACGTGGAGGCAGGGAGCGCACTGATAAAGCGACGAGGGATGGGCGAAAATTGGACATTTTTCAAATGGAGACTGGGCAGAGAGCTCGTCGAGAAATGCGATGGAGGCTTTCAATTGGCCAAAGGGATTGAGCAGATACAACGAACAATTGGAACATGTATGTGTTGAAAGAAGTAGCAGGCCGCTGAGGGTGTAAAGAAAGGTGGTATGGGTCCCAAACGACGAAAGAATGAACGTGGGACAATGGTGACTGAAAAAGGTTCTTTCACTCCACTTCCCTTCCGTAAGCTGAATTAGTATTAATTTTAACTTTTTTTTATTAAAAAAAGAAATTTCACTTGCGTAGGATCAAGGGTCACCAACATCATTAGGGGAATTATTTGCTTAAAATAATATACTGGAGCCCTAGAGTGCAAAGATTTATGTCTGATACATCAATTTAATGTTGTTTCATCTCTTAAATTTTATTTACTACTGCCAATTTCATTATGCAAACGATAAAAAATAATACACGGTGGCCTAAGAGAATAGATAGTTGCCTAAATAATTTATTAAATTCTAATTCCAATATAAGATTTTTTAATTGGATATTTTTAGAAATATTATTTGATGTATCAGCATAGTTTTCTTTCTCAGTTTCTGGCGAGATAGTGAAACATGACATAGGAGGCATGAAACATTACCAATGGACTACATGTCTGGATTACTTTCATATTGGCGCAAAACATAAAAACATTTACGGAATCACCATGGTGATGAGCCATAATTGTGATAACTAGCTTTCAACATATCAGAAAAAGAACACTTAAGTCTTCTTAAGCAGAAGTGGGATACAAAAATTATGATGCCACGGGAAAATAATCAGAGCAAGCAAATTTCTCTGAATAATGTCGGAGGAATATATCAAATAAATATAAATAATAAGAAAAAAATTGAGTGTATAAGGGCTCATGCTGACTAACTTTGACATAAAAATTAGTCACAAAATAAAAATCAAATAAGATGCATCTGATAACAAAGCATTTTCTCGTAAAAGACTGTTGACTCGGATGCACTGACAGCATGGTACACATGTAAATACCTTTGGGTTTAAGTAAAGCCTATTTATTTCAGCCGAATTCAACCCAAATAATCAAAGACAACCGTATAAAGATAATGAACTACCATTTTAATGAATAGCAACAGTGATAAAAGGAGTCAAAATTAGGGATGAAAATAAGTGAATTTTCTTGAAAAGAGTAAATCCATCCAATCTTGTTACTTGTTCTTTTTGAGCAGACTGTTTTTTATGTGATTTATTAAAATAGTATTTTTAATCTAGAAATAAAAGCGTCGATGTAGGGTGGGCGACTTAAGGTTGATGAAAGGAGAAAATTTAATTTTTCGTCACTCGCTTTTATTCCAAAAAGAGATCCATTGCCCTTAGCAATCTGTTCTTTCTGGTCAGAAAGTTTTTGAAGGCTTCAAATTAGGGTAAATTAAATTTTCCGCTCTCCACCAGCCTTTAGTTGCCCACCGTAAGGCTTTAAAGGCCTTACTTAAAAAGTTCGTAAGGCTTTTACTTCAAACTGTAAAAAGTACTACACATTCTAATGAACCACATTGTTAACTATCAGTTCATCAATGAAAATTCCGAATGATACATGGAAGTGACTTTTCGATAAAATTTATTCTCATATTATTTGACATTCGTACTCTTCCAAGTACAAAATTGTTTTCGGGGAAGGGGAGGACATATGATCAACATTGCTTTATAAAATGAAAGTTCTGGATTCTGTAGATCATAAACAAAGTCATTGGCACCTTAAAATTCATCGTATGTATAATTAAAGAGGAGGATGAAATCTAAAAAAATTAACTTTCTACGGAAATTCAATTAACAATTAGATAGAAGAATCTAGAAGGATGGAAATTTGGATGATAAACCAATGCTTTTTCATTTGGAAATGGGAGATATTAGAAGGCAAATTTTCTAAAATATATAGGTATCAATTTTAGAAAATTTAAAATTCTTTCACTTAGTACTGCCCAAATTGCAGTATTGTGTATATTTAGTGCAGTAGGTGCATATTCAAGTGATTACATCTGAGAAAAACCAATCTGAAGCCAAATTATCTCAATTGTTCTCGGAAATCCTAGTGACAGTGAGCGAGGTATTTAGGAAGTCTATGAAGCTACAGAGAAATATCGCATCCGGGAAGATTGATCCCACATCGTTTCTGCTTCGCTTTCGGAAAGATCCTCACAAATGAATGTGCAAATGATCAACCGACAGTCACCCGTCTTTAATTTGGAGTGGGACCCGTATTAAATGCATTTGCTTCACAAGAACGAGTGAGCATCTCACAAGGGCCTTCTTTAATGGAATGAATTGCATTGAAGCTGTACCGCTCGAGAAGATCGTTCCTCCTTCAAAACCAATTAAGTAGCAGCAGCAGTTTTAAGATGCGTTCCTGAAATACAAGGCAGGCCTTGCTTAACAATTATGTGGAGAGCATCGAATTTCATATCAAAACAGTTCACTTGCGTCAATAAATACAGAGGGTGGACTAATCGACGCAAGGGATAAGTGTTTAAATTGTTCCAACCATGAGAGGTAATTGATTCATTCCGTTATATTTTAGGTAAGCGGGAGCTATAAAATATCGAAAAAAAATTCCAAATTTACGCAAGAGATAGGTGCACTCGCCCATTAAAATCGTTTCATGATACTCGAGTTTATCAATTGTACTTATTCCGAAATACCCTATGTGATAGAAAATATATTCAACTTTAGTAGCAAAGTGCACGTACAAAAATGTCATATTATGGCTTGATAGATATAAAAATTATGCGACAGCTTTCAAAATGTAGATAAGGCAAGATTTCTTGGCATTGAATGCTAAAGGTAAGAACGTGATCCATCTCGTATACTTTCCTAATAGACTGGAAAGATTGCCAAAATTCTGGAAAGTACCACTAACTCGAATACAATATAATTTTTTAATGTAAAATTCCACGCAATAAGAATGATTTAACTTTCACCTGAATTATAGAACAGAATTATAAATTTATTTTCATAGGAGAAAGAAACTCGGAGAAAAATCATCTCTACCATCATTTTATTACAAAATATATCAGACTCGGTCAGGATTCAAACTCATTGTCAGTTTTTTTTAGATTTTCTAAAGTAGCTGGTATTAAACCAGTATGTATGATTGTAAATTTTGAAAATTACGTACATTTTGGTTAAATACTCAGAAAAATACAAATAAATAAACTTTCATAATAATATAGGGGATGGAGGATCCCTTAACTTGATTATATTAGTTTTCACAGTAACCGAAGAATTTTGAGTCATAGTACTGTGCTAATGGCCAATACAGGTTGATGTACTAACTTAGTTCCACAAGTATTGGAAGATAACAATCTTTAAAATTAGCTGCTTAAGCTGCTGAAAAAATAAGAATAAATTACCTGAAATCTTGTAAATATAAATATTTTAACGTATAACTTTTCTTATTTTCGCGCTGCTCTTGGGGCAAGGCTTCAATTATTACATTCGTTCATGAGCAGCTGTAAGATATCTACGGACGAATATAAGTGTAAACGGTCATTGAAATAAATAAAAATCTCAGCGTAAAATACGACAGAATTTAGTGAAAAAAGGAGAATACTCCCTGTTGGAAATTTCCCTACAAGATTTCCCTAGAACGTAGGGAAAAGCAAGGAAAAAATTGAAATTTCCCTAGAAAAAATGCGTTTTCTAGGGAAATCCCTCATAGTCTAGGGAATTAATTTCCCTAGAACTCTTTTCCTTAGAAAATTTAGGCATTGGGAAATTATTTCCCTAGAAAAAAACGCTGCTCTGGGGAAATTTTTTCCCTAGAACTTTTTTCCTTAGAAAATTTAGGCTTTCGGAAATTATTTCCCTAGAAAATACGCTGCTCTAGGGAAAATCTTCAGGCCTAGGGAAAACGTTATTAAGGAGAAATTGCCCATATTATTTGAATGATTCCCTTTCACTTTATCAATTTAGTGATTACATTTCGCCATTTCAAGGTTACTTCTATGTTGTGTATACATTGATCACATAGTTAACAGTCACAACTCACAATTAATAACATTTGTGACCAAACAAATATATGCTAACCCACATCGTGCAGTGCTTGAAGCCAAGAGAATTAGCAGTATCAACAGTGATAATTTCGGAAGAATACCTTTTTTTCGAGGTTGGGAACATTTTCGGTAAGTTAATGAAGTCATTTCTTATAATCATGAGCAATCCATAATTTTATGTTAATCATTGAATTTGGCGATTTCGGTCATAACAAATTCTATCTTTGTTTATGTCATTGTTGTCAACAGAATTCAAATGGCAACGGAGACTGCATTTTCGCACGCATGGGTTCAGTATTGTGTAATTATGATCATAATTAGTTCAATTTTCTAACCATAATCCTTGACCTCCTCTATATTTTCAGGTGCATTCATAATTGAATTAAAGAAGAGAATAAGATTTCATCCAGCAGAAGGCAAAAGAATAAACGTGTATGCTAATGAAAAATGTAAGCATGCTGCTAAAAAAGGAATAAACATTGGTAAATTTAAGTTCTTTTCAATCATTCATTGTGATATATGCCCTCTATTCCACTGATTTTTATCAAGTCTTCCCTATATTTATGCTTAGGTTTTATGTTTTTTTGGATAATCATGTGCATTATTGTTTATTGAGTGGAATATTTACCTAAGGAAAATTTTCCACGGTACCTAATTGCTAGGGAATCATTTTCCCTAGAAATATTTTCTACGGAAAATGGGGGTTCAATTTTCTAGGGAAATATTTTCAAGGGAAATATTTTCTAGGGAAAATTATTCCCTAGAAATATTTTCTAGGGAAAAAGGGGGTTCAATTTTCTAGGGAAAACCTTACACTTTTCCAGGGAAAATTGTAGGGAAAATTTGTAGGGAAATTTCCATCAGGGCTGAGAAAGACTCCTCAGACGAGCTGAAATGGACCACGGGCTATTCCCAAGTGGACACGATCGGACTGACAGAATCGTCCATCTGTGGGCGAAAGGTGACGATCATTTGTGGGAGTTAACGCTGTCGATATGATGTCATTCCTTTTGGAAAGTAAGCTACTCCTGTTACTTTGAAGGGGATGGGTGGCTCGGGGAACGAATTAGGCATGCCGGAGGGCAAGGAGTGCCCAACAACACTGTCTGGCAGATGGCAGCAAACAGAAGATGCATTTTCGGCATGATAAATTGGGGAAGCATAGAGATTATAAGGGACTAGATAAGTTTCAAAGAAGTTGCCGTTCAAAAGGAGACTCATTCCGTAGAATTTGAGCAAATTAATGATAATTATAACATAACTAAAACATACATTTCATGTCTAAGAATTCTACCAATATTATAAGTTATACTATCAACATCTTACATATATCAACATCAATAACTTATACCATCAATATTATGAGCTATACATTCTTAAATCATTGTTAACATCCACAAAAAGAAAAAAAGGCTGAAGTAAACAATGAGACTGGGGGCCATAAACTACATCAGAGGGATAAATTTGTTAAAATGGTTCAAATTAGACAGAAAATTGATTGATAATGTATTTTATTTGGCATGGAAATGGGTTTTGCAAGTAAAAGACTTGAATTAAAAAAACTATCAGATCAATGAAGCATTAACATGAAGCAAGGAACGGACGAGATGATTACTTCAAAAAATATGTAGGGAAATAAGAGCTTACATTATATATGAAGCGTAGAATTATTTGGCTGAATACATTGGTATTTGAAGAATAACACGTACAAGGACGCACGACGATGCATGGCATAGGTGTTGGAGGGGAGGAAAGTTATAATGGAGAACTTAGCTGGAAAATAAATCGAGCAAATGGTGCATTAACAGCACGAAAAAAAGAGAAAAAGTACCAAAATTTTGGAGAAAATGAAGGAAGTATGAAGTTTTTCCAGATTTTAAAATGCCGGGAAAACTCTTATACCAGGGAAAATTCCGAGATGGTCTCGTGATGGGTAAGAGAAATGACTGCAGCAGACAAACTATCGATGGAGGTGGACTGTGGTGTTTTTGTGATTCTCCATCCTTCAATTTGAATAAAAAACAGAATTTAATTTCTTTATTATTCGAATTGATCTATAGAGAATACTTCGATAACATGGTTTCTTCCAATTTAAAGTACATGGATGAAAATAATATTTAAGTAGTTCATTGAGAAAACATTCACGTATTTATGGATGTAAACTGAACTGTTCTTGGGGATGAATGGCATTCATTACTTATTAAATCCTTGAATTTAGTGAAATTGGTTTTGATAAGTGTTCGCGAATGGTAATCACAGAAACGTAAGTCTCACTTAACTGTTTTCAGAGGCTGCTTTTTATTTTATTGCAGTCTTTAAGTGAGGCGAAATGGAAAGGAGGATTAAAAACTACCCGTGTCCGGGACATTTTTCCATAATTTAACCTGAGCGGTCTAATCTAAAGATGAATGGAGATGGGAATCTTAATTGCTTACTCCGAGTCAGGGCTAAATTAAAGCGGCTGGTATTCCATCTTCATGACGGATGAAGCCATCATGATATCCCATATGAATCTCTGACTCACGTCATTTGTTTGATAGATCTATAAAAACTAGGGCAACTTCTTTGCTTGATTGTAATTATATACAGTTCATAGATAGTTTACTGACATCGAACACGTTGTTTGAACGCAATCGAACAATACTGTAGGCCAAGGTAGTTTGCGGTTAAGAGTTGCTATCTAAAGGCCGAGGGATTGAGTTTCGGCAAGGGCATGGGGGTTTTACTCGTCGAAAAAATAGGCTTGGAATTACTATACGTTAGGAGATGAGATACAATCTAAAGGGAGCTCCATGTGTTACGTAACGCTGGTTTTCCACTCATTAACTCCCCTCCACTATCCACGATAAAATACTCTAAGAACCACCTTAAAGTACGTAGCACTGACATAGAATTCTATTTTTTATGAATGATAAAGCAGATATTCTTTATGAATAATATATTTATTTCTAAATAGTATTAATAGTTCACTAATGGCATATGTTGTATGATTTGTATTTTTTTTAGTAGGAATTAATTTTTTGCGTTTCTTATTCTTAACGTGACGCGAAGCTATGTGCTGTAGCAACGTCAACATTTTGCTCCACCTTTCCCTTCATTTTTTCCATAAAAGCAAAGAACAAAACAATAGAACAAGTACAACCATTTATCCAGGACCTTTATGCCTGACTTTCAATAATTTTGATTTTTCCACGTATCTCATCATGCAATAAAAATTCGTACATACTGGGACTTAATCAATGAACCAATGAATCATTACACGTCAAACCAAGCCACATAAGTATAAAATAAGACATACGGTTTGACACGAGTGAATCTTGATGTTGCCATAGATCAACCTTGATCGGTATTATCCAGTACCGAACTGTAAGAGCCTTCAGCAACACATTGCAAATCTTTTGCATGGTGAGATTTAATAGGTAATATATATGGACATCAAGTATAACCCTATGAAGATAGGCAGTAATATTAATATAAAATGATATAATTTCTCATAATTTACGTTGCAACAATATAGAAATCACTTCAAAGCAGTTTAGAGTTTATGTATTTATGTGTTGGCCAACGGCTCTGTATCACTGTAACAGGTTCAAGATAAGTAAAATAAAAGCTTTAACTATTAATTATCAAGGGAAAAACACATTGCCAGCTTAAATGTGTGTCTCATATAAGAAAAAAGGTACAATTTTACACTGGTAATCACTCGCTCGTGATTGTGGTGTTTCCTTTCTGTTCGTAAATACGTCAACTTTTTGAAAACTGTTTTCTTATGTCTTTCCTTTTACATACTTCAGTTGAAAAATGTTACTATTCCAAATCTTTGGATTCAAAATGGTAGAGATTGGTTAACTAAAATATCTTATACAAATGAAAGTGTTGGCAAATAATGAGGGAACATGAAATCTCAGAACTCCGACTCCTCACTGGCAAAGATTTGTAAAAGGTCCTATTTTTCTGTGGGTGGAGTTTATCATTTAACAATTACTTTTTGGAAAAGAGATTTTATGACTTATGTTTTAACTGCACGTCTCTGATCAATGTCGTACAAATGACATACGCAACCGTTATGTTGAAAAGACTGAAATAATTTGGAAGAGGCAAGAATACACGATAAATGTTTTTACCGACAGGAAATGCCCAAAGCGCTCTCCACGCCACATGCCTCCCGTTAATCATCTAAACAAATAGCATTCCTCAGGGATAAAAAGACAACGATCGCTCATCCTTAAGCAAACTACTGCCTTTTTCAATGCATTAACGAGAAATAAACTGGAAGCAACGGACGGATTCTTTTAATCTTTACATATTGCCCCATACAAGCAGAGTGAATACCTTTTGTTTTTACTTTTTGCTGCCCGGGTCAAGATTAGTCGACCTACATTTTGAGGTGAACAGAGTGGCAAAACAAAAAAAAAGACCTGAGGCTTTGTAGAGGGGAAGAAAAACAACGTTTTTCGGTACCAAGACAATGGGGCTCCTTTTGACGAAAAATAGTCGTCTTAACGAGTATTCTTCTCACAATTGCACGCAGCGAGCTTCATTCATTTTCATTCATCTCAGCTTGATTTTTTTCTCGAAATGGGAGCCGCTCGCTCTCCAGGGCATCGTCTCACTGGAGGTGAGGCCATTTGATTTTCGCGACAATTGTAGATTCATGGAAGGTTGGGAGGAGTTAGAGACGGACAAAGAGGAAGAGAAAGATAAAGGAACTCTCGGGGGGGGTTTACCTTTCTTTCCCTTCCCCTCTCCGAAATTTACCATTGGTCGTGTTTTGGGTGCTTTTGCGACACAGAAAAGTTCTCAAATTATTCAAGACATTCAAAGGAGAGCAACTTAAAATAATTTCAATTTTATTCCCCGTAATGGGAGTGCCTCTTAAGGGGGAGTGAATGAAAAATCTGACCTGGATGAGGAGATGAAATTGGACGCCTTTTTGTTGCATGGTCTCTTTCGCTAACGCCGTAGTTACTTATGAAATGAGGAAATTAATTTTTCAACAGGCAGAAGTGATTTATTCTTAACGCTCGAGTAATTTCATGGGATTACTCACTTTTGCCTACAAACATGGACATTCGAATACGAAATTTAGAAAAAAATAGACAAAAAACCGACGCTACCAATAAAAAACACTAACACCATGGGAATAGTACTTCAATGGAAAATATTTGAAGGTATGAACAAAAAGATATCCAAAAGGACAAACCTGATAGAACTGAACCGGAAATTTGGGCTAGGAGTCTATTTTAAAAGAATTATATAAATTCAACTGTTATTCCTTCAAATGTATATTATTATACAATTTTTGTTTTGCTTTTCAGTTTGAACATAATTTCAATATGAAGCTGACGGATAGTGGAACTGACTGGAGAGCTTAGTCAAATCAAGCTTAGTACTCTTGACTTATGATGATGATTAAGCCAAAACTTCAAACTCGGATTTTGTCCATCATTAATTCATGCGTTGAAATATGAATTTGTGTTATTTTTGTGAATTGAACTATTTGAAAAGTTCCCCAATAAATTGAAGTAACTTACAAATTTAGCAATAACTATACATGAAAGTGCATTAGAGCGTAAACCACTGCAACATGAACTTATTTGAATTTCATCATTTTCTTAGTCGCCAAATATTTTTCCAACATCAGATTTATTATGGAAAATAATTTCCCTTAATTCCTACATTCCTGCGGATAAATGTTTTTTTTTCAACAATGAATTTTCCTGTTGCTCCTTCACAAATATTGGTATTATTTAAAATTATTAGTGCTTAATTATATAGCAATCAGTAGTGGAGCGAGTAGTGATGTGACATTTTAGGGCTAGTTTCAGTGGGTTCTTGCGAGAATACGAAGCCTCTCTCATTGTGCTGACGTGTGTGTTGCGACTGTTATGTATAAAAAATATCTCTCTGCAAGCAATATAAACTGTATAGTGTAAATCATGTAGCCATATTTACAAAAGAATTGACAAAGTTTCAGTGTATGATAATTTAATAACCTATTGCTTCCGTTCAATATTTTTATATAACAATATTTTCCACAACTATCTTCAGGTAATAAAACAATGCTACATTATGCCATCTTTAGCAATGATATTCGAAAGAAATGTGGGTATAATTAAGCATCTTATTTCTCTGGAATTGTCATTAACGTGAGAATAATCGAGAAATTTACTGGAAATTTCTGTAAAGTATGGTATAAATAAGAGTCTAATCTGTCGATGGCACTCCACATTATTATGGGCATTACGTTAGGGCCGAAAAGAAATTATTTTCAAGTCACGTGAGGTATTCATAACACGTGTTAACGATTTCGCCGACGAAAATTTGTGAATTTGATTTTCGGATCAATGCAGTGCAGATAAATGCAATGTTCGGATCAATTAAGGCTTATACTCATCGATAAAACTTCTTTTCCCACAATGATATTTATAATCCAGGAGACAAACGAGAAGAAACCCTTGTGAAATAAGTGCCAATCTTGATCAATGTTTATATTGCCTAAATATCCTATTAAAAGTATTTGGAATAGCAAGAGGCAATTAAAAAAAATCTATTTTCAATTTTTCTCCAAGGTATTTCATAGTAATAACTTGTGGTATAACGCATGGTGTGGTACAACGCATTGTCAAGGTGTTTCCATGTATTTTTACTTTAACCAATGGAATTAATGCGAAGAAAGTTAACTTCACCCTGATGCGTAGTAACTCTGCACGGGGAAAATTCAAAAGCATCAAATTTGTTTTTCACGACGGCACTCAAATCCCGCAACATCCAGCACGCTCTCACCAACATTCACCAAGAAATGTTTGAAGACTTAATTCGTCGTTAGCACCGCATACATCTTTCTCTCTATCGTGCGTCAAAATGACTTTAATTAGGGCAATGAAACTTTTTCGAAAAAAAACTCGCCCTCGAAATGCCATTTCATTCCACGTAAATAAAATAATTTCCTGTCCGGGGAGACCTTCGACCCGTGCTGCAGCATCCGCCCGAGAGATTATACCAATCCTAATCCGCTTTACTCGAGAATACTCGAAATACTCACGGACGGACCACTCTTTCGAATGGTTCCGACCCGCCTGCCCACAAAGGCTATTTAGACGCGGGTGAACGGGATGACGGAGTCGTCGGCCACCGCGCCGGGCGCTTTCACGCTGGGTAATCGCTCATTTCAGAGGCACAGGCATCTCTCTCTCCCTCTCTTTTCCTCCCTCACCCCTCCCTAATAGCTTTTTTTCCCCATTTCCCCATTTTTTCCCCATTTCACCCTCCCCCACCCCCAATTCTCTCTCCCTCTTTCTCCGCACAAAGATCCCGAGTCCGGATTTTAAAATACTTCCCCAAAACCCGAGAACAGATCCCACTCCCAGCTCCTCTTTTTCCCAATTTCTATCCGTGCCTTCCGCAGTCGGAGAGGCGTGCATGAGAGGGATTAGAGAAAAAAAAGAGGGCGCCGTGACGTAAGGGTTGAGATGGGACGTGCAGCCCAGAGCTCCGAATAATAACACTCGGGACTTTGCACAGAGAGAGAGAGAGAAGTAGACGTTAAAGCTCAAACTCGGAGCAAAATAAAAACTTTCAAAAATAATAAAAATAAATCCCTTATCTCTCAACTAACGTGCAATCATTTTTTTAAACAGGGAACGCCTCACGCTTATGAGTGAGTTAAAAAAAACTTTAGAGGCGTTGGGAGCATGTTTCGTGGGGGATCTGACTAGGGGAGGAATTCAATATGTGCGTATACAATTGCACATGCGTATAATTCTGAGCCTTCCGCTCGCTCGGATCGCGTGACGGACGAGGCGTGATAGCACTGTGAACGGGAAGAGTCAACGGACACGACGGAGCCTTTATTTAAAATCACACGGTGCAACGTTTTGAGTACTAATGAAAAAATAAATGCGTGGGAATTAGGTCCTTTACGGATATTCGCCAACATGATGTAGGGATAAATTTGTTTAAGAGAGTAGAGTGCTCTTTATGTGACTTTTTCAACACGGAGGTTGGATTAATTCTTATCTGCTACATATTTCACAGGTGTATTTGGTTGTTAACTCTTCGAAAGACTGTTTTTAACTTTTTGCCTCATTAAAGATTGTTATCTCTTCAGTCAATACAAAAATTTAGGTTTAATTAATTCTAATCTGCTACATATTTCACTGGTGTATTTAGTAATTAACTCTTCGAAAGACTTTTTTTTTTACTTTTTACCTCATTAAAGATTGTTATCTTTTCAGTCAATATAAAAATTTAGCCACTTTGATGAATATTTCTTGGTTGTAATTAAAAGAAAATCACATTATTTGATAGCATAAGGAACATATGGGACATAATAGCTCAAATGCCCGTAGAACATAGATACCCACATGCCATACCTACTGCTTAAATTTTACGAGACTATGTGCCTAATAAACAAAGGTACTAATAATGAACAACTATTTAAGATTAACTTATTAAAGTTGGAAACAGACAAGTGTATTTTACACAACTAATAATATAGGTTAAGAATAGTTTATACTTCAGATCGTTGCAATAATACTTTATATCAATATTCACTCTATTACTGTCTCTAATCCCGTTATTTCCGAGAAGTTTTGCTTTAAACCATTTATACTCTGTAAAAACTATTACCAACGCAACGTGTATTTCTCCACAATGATAAAGTGATGATTGAAAATGGAAAAGAAAATCATAAATTACAAAAAATTAAGAGCTGACAACAACCTACGGTAAAAAACTGTCCGTACGTATTTGACAGCATTATTAGCCAACTAGTTTATTAAATAAGTATGGAGTAATAATTATCCTATCCCTCCCTTAGATGGTTATGGAAGTATCATTTCCACGCAAAATCCCGCTTGCGTACGACAAAAGATAAAAGGCTAAAAAATTATTTTTTTTGCATCAAGAGAAAGAAAACAGCATATTGTCTTAAAAATATCTAAATGGGTGTGGTCATATTTTAACATGTCATTATAAAAATTTAGGAGACTACACGTAGGTTCCAGTCAATGGCAAATGAATTTAGCTAAATGTGCCACTGTAGATTGGCAGGAATGCTCTAAGTGTACCGACAAGTTTCAAATAAAAAAATAAAAATAACATTAATGTTCACCCATCGTATATCCACGCCTTGGAAACTGCTAGCATTTCTGTCATCATTATGAGATAAGGAACATATCACAAACCTTTGATTCTCTAACTTTTCAAATTTGAGTAGAGCTCATGATCGCAACGACAGCATCTGCTGTCACTTGCTTGCGCCTTGATAGAGAAAGTTCAAGAGGCTCCATAGCATCCGGTCCAAAGCAACAAAACTAGTAAACATAGCGTTTTGAAGAATATGGGTTCGATTTTCACATTGAAGCCCCTGCAGTGTGGAATAAATTTCGTCACTAAAAGCAATTTTTAGAAAAGATGAGAAGCTGTGGACAAGTACCTAAACCACGGTCCTCTGAACAGTATCCCTGCTACTGAGCGACAATAATATCGTATTAGAGGTTGGGATAGTAAAGTCAAAAGGCTCTTTTGAGTAAAGCTTTGTGATATAAGCTCGTATGACTGTTAGTGCGTGAGTATAATCTACCTCTGTCCTATTTTATTAGCATGCGCTGCTCAACAATATCAGCTCAGAATTAAAACAGAATTACCAATTCAATGAAGAGCTCTTTCCAGAGTAATTTACAACAATTTCTGATGTAAGAGTGTGAGTAATAGCTGTAAAATGATTGTAATGACTAAGGAATCTTTTTACGCCGGACATGCTCGGTTTTAAAGCTTTGGTAAATGACGCGTGGTGAAGACTATAATGAAAACACAATTGTTTCATTTGTAGTATGGTGCTACTTAGTATTTACTATACGATACATATTTTTTTGAAATTAATAATAAGCCAAATATTATTCAAAATGCTGCAAAGAATTGAATTAAAAGGAAAAAGTGTACTCAGCCCCACAAATCTTTAAAGGATAACACAAGTTTTTAAGCAGAATTCTCTGGTTATTGTAAGGCACATGTAATGCCAGTGATAATCCTACGATTCTCTGTCCTCATAAATTTTGAGAGTCGAAAATGTCACACCCTGACGCCGAGATATTCACATTCATTTCCACGGAATACGATAGCGGTAGAAATGCTGCATGAATCGGAGACTACTGTAATTCCCAAAAATGATAACAGAATATTCGGAATGTAGCACAAACTGGCATTTGAGCTCGAAGCACATCCATAATTCAAGCGCGTCACTGAAGGATCAAAATATATGATTACACATGTGTAAGGCCTTGCTCTTCCACTGTTTATCTTTTCGTTATCCACTTTATGACGGAGCGTGGCTTCGAAGGAAATCGCTTTCCTAATCGGAAACAATTTATGCGCTGTGCCTCTAAGCGATGATGACTCTCTGCGCGGGAAAGTCAAGAAAGAAAAACATTAAATACCAAAGTAAATTCTTTACACCCTGCTGTTTCAAATTTCACTCAATGCAGCGAATAAATATTGTCACACACATATAAATAGTCCAGTGCGAAGTATTTCCAGAACAAAATTCATGATTACTTTTTCAACATATTAATGACGGTCGACTTCCTGCGAGGGTAGGCTGAAAAGTAATGCACACAGGCTTGTAGACGACAAATGAAATGACCTACAGAAGCGCACTTGATGGCATTCGGAATTAACATTTCCCGTCTATACACAGGTGCAATTTGAAGGCATTGCGTTCATCTAGTGTGTTTTGAGTGGCGGAAGTATGGAGACGTGTTCTAATGCTATGTCAACGCGAGTGAAACAGCGTGCTGCAATCGGATATTTAACTGCTGAAAAAGTTACTCCTACTGAAATTCATCGCCGTTTAAAGCTGTTTATATTGAAAATGTTGTCTATAGGTCAAGTGTAAATCGATGGGTTATAAAATTTCAAGGTTTCCAGCTTGGAAAGGCCATAATTGTTGATGAAACACACAGAGGATGTCCGATCACTGCCACAGACGATAAACATTGCAAACTCTTCTACGATTTGGTTCAAAATAACCTGCGAATAAATCAAAAACATATGGCAAACAATATTGGAATATCCAAGGAACATGTCGGCTTCATTATCAAACAATTGGGATACCATTGATGGTTTCTGGCGTCACTTTATGGAATTTAATGAAAAAAATTTGAAAATATTGCTGTCCAAATCATTTATAGAACCCCCTCCCAGTGTGACAGTGTTGATAAGTGGAGGAAAATTCTTTACTTGGGTAATTTGTCCCTCCAAGCAACCAAAGTTTTCCCAAAAAAGTGTATCAGACCCGCCTTTTACAATAATTGTAACCTTAAAAATCTATTTGCAACATCCAAAGACTTTATTACGAAGTTGGAAAGGAGTTGTGTGTACCAACTTAAGTGTGAGTGTTCAGCGATTTATATCGACCAAACGGGAAGGAAGTTCCAGGAGAGGGTGAAAGAGCACATTGCATGTTTCAAACACCAAAATTTAAACTCGAACTTTGCCAAGCATCTTTCGGACAACGGTCACAAAAGTAATTTTTCCCCGGACCTGTTACATTTTGAAAGGAAAGGCCCCCGGCTGGATGATCTAGAACAAGTGGAAATCCTAAAATGTGTGCACGCTGATTGCAACATGGTAAACGACCTTTTGTGTGCCTCCCGACCCTCAGCCTCTCCCTCCTCAGCCTCTCTCTGTTCCATTAGCCCCCCACCTCCATACATTGTGTTTCACTATCTTCAACCGCTGAATTCTTTCCCACCACCCACTGGTAATTGCACTGAAGGCTATACTTCCACCGCCCCTCTCTCTTCCCTATCCCTCTCCCTCCCCACCACCTTCCTTTCCACCTCCCCTCCACCAACCTCAACTGTATATAAACGACTACTCTTCTGTTATCTGTACGTTAATCGTCGAAACCATGGTAGTAGTGTGAGAGAATAAATTGTGGAAATACAAAGGGTATTTCGTCACTCATAATGAATTGGGATACCGTAAATTCTGATCACGACGGGTACCACGCCGTCTCACAGACGAGAACGAACAGCGTCGATTGAAGTGCTCTGGGAAACCTGAAGTTTGAACAGATTCCACTCCCTCCTTATTCCCTCAATCTTGCGCCTTGCGATTTTTATTTTTTTCCATTACTAACGAATTACCTTAAGGGTAATCATTATACCGCAGACGATAAGGTATCGCGTCCTGGATTCGAGAAAGGTTGGAAGAATTTTTCAGTGACGGAGTGAAAAAACTTGTTACACCTTGGGAGAAATGTGTTAGGCCTAACAATGACTAAGTTGAAGCATGATTTTGAAGGTTAAGAATTGTATTTCAATTTAGTGTTTGCCCGATCTTGCTATTTGTTTTCGTTTGTTTCCAACAAGCACGTGCGTATTACTTCTCAGCCTACCCTCGTATTTTTTCCATTTTCCTCGTGTACAAACATTTGATTACAAACTCCTGATTACGAACCTATGATTTTGCTAGTTGATGTTGATTTTTTTTGGTTGATGCAGTAAATTTAACGGTTTTCTGACTTCACTCATCCATTATTTCTTAGAAAATTATCCCTTATTGAGAGCATCACCAATAGGAAGGTTTAAATCATCACCCTACAGTAGCAGGAGATTAAAATAAAATAATACTATTTTAGATAACTTAATCGGTTATGGTTAACTCATTTATAATTTTAACAGGAAAATTGATGCAAATTGGCGTGGGACAAGTAATATTGTTCTCTGCAATTTATCCGAGCCTGTGTTCGCGTTAATTATTTTCCAAGACAATGTTCCGTCTCCTGTCCTGCAGGTGTCAGCAGACTAACAAATCTGTCATTTTTGAAGTGAGTACCCACCCTTGTGGGCGCTTCATACAGGGAGTAAAGATACAAGGATGCGAATGGAAGGATAAAGAGGAAAGGTGGAGAGAAACTTGGCGTCAGAATTATCCTGCTCTTAACAAAAGGAGCCAATGGAGCCACACATTAACGTACCATCAGATGAAGGAGAAGCATACTCGACTGCTCGACATGAAGCGTCCAAGTAGAGACCAATTTGCCAATGAAAAATATGTACTACTGCCGGGATTCGAACCGGGCCCTTCTCTAACCGCAACACAAATCCGGCTATCTTGATCTACTCGTCGAAGGCGGTAGCCAACTAGGCCACTTATATAGCAACTAGCCACTTATATAGGTCGTTTTGTACCTAATCAATGATATTCCGGGGCACAATTCCACATCTACTCAGTATAAAGGACGTCTATCCGTCCTCTCTTCGGAAGTTACCATGAAACACAAATTACGGGATGAAGACCGGAATAAAATGAAGATATCATCCCGCCGCTGAAAGCTTCGCGTGAACACAAGGTGTTGATTTCAGGATATTGCCGTTCTGCTTGTAATTCAATTAAAACCAAAATAGTGCTAAACATAGAAATGAAGGGCTCTGGCTATGCCGTCACATTGACGTTCATTTTAAGTCATCTTCTTCTTGAACTGAATTCTGGCGAAAACAACGCTTACATCTCTCATCTCTCTCAAGACATATATATATTTACAACGTTAATCTCTAGGACTTTTTAAACCGTCAGATTCCAGAGTCGTCGAGATCATGGTGTCTTCGCCCGTAATCCAAGCGTCCCCTTTAACTGCCAGTGCTGAAAGGAGACGCTAAGTAAAGCCCCAGGCGCTGCGGGGAGACGCCACCAAAGATTTCCGATAGAGTAGGCCGATTTGAGCACCTCAACGAACCCTCGCCCCCGCCCTTCACCCCTCCCACCCTCCCTTCCCACCCACCCTCCCTCCTCCCCTTCCCTCCTTCCGATCTGTCATCGCTCCGCTCTCCGTGGGTAACGAAGGTGGCAGATGACTCAGACCCCCCTCGCAGAAATTAAGCATCGAACGCTGCCTCTCCTGCCGTCCACGACATTACGTTGAGCCACTAAAATCCTCGAAGGCGATTGCGAGGCGTTGCCAACACAACGCTTCTACGCTCCCGTTGCATTATGGACTGCGAAGATGTTGTTGACAGGTCTTCATCAGCGAACCTATGATGCTGAACTCCTTCTGCTAACGGGATTGTTGAAGATTCATCTACATAATATCTACATAATACCCTGCAAGCCATCATAAAGGTGTGTGGCAGGGGAAGATTGCGTGCGTCTGAACCAGCAAGAGAGCCAGTCTCGCAATCTGTAGCCGAGATATACCATAACACTCTCCTGGTTTTCATACTTTTTTTTAAGAATGAACGTGTTGTGAGCACGATTATTTTGGATTATTCTTTTATTGAGAGATTTCTATTGTAAGATTTCCATTTATATGTTTATCAATAGTGAAGTGAATATAGTTTCACTTTCGACCTTTCGCACCTGGCCCTCAGCCTTTTCCCGTGAGAGAAAAATTATTTGCATCTCCCACATTTTCCTTACATGTTTCCTAGTTATGAAAACTTCCCGCTTCCTCCCCTCGTTCACCTCCTGCGCGGAAGATCCGCGGCAGACCCTATAAATAAGCTATCACGGCTAGTATCGGGGCTAGTTAGTTATTCGGTTAGTTAGTTGATGGTTCTTTCCATGATTGTTGCAGGCGTTGTTGATTGATTCGGTTCGTACGCGCACGCTGATCGACTCGCTTGCTCCAGATTCCGACACAGAGCAGCTTAACTCTGTTGCACACTGACTGGTAAGACCCTTCGCCCTGTACTCTGTACTTCCGAATTGTATCTTGTCCTTCTTTTAGGCCCCCGCCATTAACATACTCCCCTAAGCTTATACAGTTTACCTAAAGCGAATAAATGGTCTATCATAAACTCGGAGTTGTATGTCTACTACTGTCACCATTCCGACGCCAAGGGCAAAAATACTTATCACATTTAATTCTTAGCGGCACTCGCTGCGTCCGCAGGAGGTAACAAGACGTCATCGCGTTCGCACCCAAGAAACATCATTTATTAAGAACTGAGAAATTTGATTCTTGGTTGACATGAAAAAAATGAGATGAATTCAAATAAAATAATTATATCGGTATTATTTGACTACGGCCCTAATTATGAATTCGAGGGGACACTTCAATCACTAAATCTTCATTGACAAGAAGTACATGATACTGCGCAACGATGATATAAATGATTTAACAAAGGTCCCTGGCATTAAATGAAGTTGGCCACTTTATCTATTATTGGCCACTTTTACTGCAATAGGCAATATCTACAAAAAATATAATCTGAAGAATAATCTTTAAATGAAAAGACAATCTAATAATCTAATCTAATAACCACGTACATTCATAATTTAAGATATTATTTTTTAGTACCGAAAATCACGGTGCTCATGTTACCTCATGGTGCCCAATGAGTCTTAGTTTCAGTGATACAGATATAATTATATAATCACAAGAGATTATTTAAAATATCACAGCTAAATAGTTTATTCATGATCCAGACACATAAGTCTATACTTAAATGAGTTAAAATACATATAATTGGTAACTAAGCATATAAGCTTGTTTTAGCCAATCTTTTCACCAATTAATTATGTCACTATTTTTCCCGTAATATCAATAATTGTAAATGAAAAGTAAATTTCACTATAATTTATTAGGGTACCATGATTTTTCTTTGAATGCATTCTCCCGGGAACGATTCCACAATGCACAAAGTGACGTTTAAACTTCATCATTTTTATTCATTTCCAGGTAGTAGTTGAAGTATTAGAGTAAAGATAATAATCCTCTTCGTATTCTTAGATCCAAAATGTCCATCTCTCTCACCGCTATCTTTCCCTTTCTCAGTCAATTCAATCATCTTCTCTCACATCCTTGTCACTTCAAACAAACAAAACTCACTCGCAAAGCATCAACGAACAAAAGTTGAAATGTATTTGAGTTGTACTGAAATGGATCAAGGAACTTTAATATAGTTTTGACTTATGACATTTCTTTTACTGCAAAACAACTTCATCTAGAATTTATCAGAAGATAGTATAAAAAAGATAAGGGCTTATTACAGTAGATTATTTTAATTTCGCATATTTTAAACAGGTTTCACCTTAGATCTACCTTGAAAATAGAGAAGCAGGTGGATTAACTGAGCACTTATATGCGTCCACTCAGTTCCAATTTCTCTCCTTCAGTTTATTTTCTGAAAATAAATTACCACTTTTCAATACAGCGTAGGTTTGCGGAACGAATAGGTCTTCAAAAACCTCACAGTGCCTCAAAAACTTCAAGGCGGCTTCTTATGATTGAACAGTAGCACCTGGTACAACAAAGAGTTCTTTGTATATACTCCAGGCATTTTATATTTTGTACAACGTTCGAGCATGTCATAATCCAGGCGCTGGGAATCATTAATATTTCGAATCAGAAAAAGTATAATTTATAATTCATTCCCGAATACCTACACTTTTGATTGTGTAAAAGTTGTCACATTAGAAAGCGGTTCATTAGACGGAAAAATAGTTCACACCCCGATTCACTCCTGTCAAAAGAAATTTGGAATTTAATTTAGAGAAATCTTTTTTTAATAGATACCCACACTCAATTTACTTGAGGATACATTAATAATATATTTAATAAGAAGAAAGAAGAGACAAATGTCTAATACAATCACCCTTCGTAGCAGGAGAAGAGAGAAAAAAGAAAAATGCTAAGGAAGAATGTTAGCAGGATGAAACTCGTACTCAGTGAATCATTCGTGTTAATTCGGAGTGCAGCACCGCCCTGCATGACTCACCCTAATATTCTATTAACTGAATATTCTCTTCCTTCCATTGCTGCCACAACATAAATGCGCCTCTCCTTGCCTTGGCCTAAACTGCCGCAAGTGCAAATTAAATTTACATTCAATTTGGGATAACCACGTTTCCGGTTCCTCCGTCTTAATAAGATTAAACGCTTCTAATTTACATGGAGGAGGAAGCCATTTCGGAATCGCTTTCCCAAGACGGAAAACTTCAATGTCCATCCAGACAACACGCTCTTCCTCTCAGGCAGGCAACACACTCAGGAGGAATAATCAAAATTACATGCACCATGAATAATTAGCGTGTGTCTCTGCCACCAAGCGCACAAAGAATATCTAAGACGCTGCACACTACCGTGCATGAAAGGTGGAAATGACAGGATTTTAGGGAAAGAATGTGGAATTTCAACTTCTTCATTTTATACAATTTGATGGAACAGAATTTCACTGTTTTTCTTGGCATTTATGCTCCATTTTTACCAAAGGGATATTTTTTCAATAAAAAACTTATATATATATATATTTATCATTCAATGACCCATAGTGCTGTGAACACCACGATAGAAATATAGCTTTAAAATTAGTATAACATTATCAACTGATAATAATCTTTAGCTTAAGATGAATCCTCACAAACATTTAAGCGTAGGAATATAGCATTTTGCTACGAATACGGTTATTAATTGTAACATACCTACCCTATAATATAACTATTGTCACTGCCCTGGGGTTGCTACTGAGGGATGTTGGATGCATTAGAAATGAATAAATTAGTTTCAGGTATCGATTTAGTGGACGAATTGATCTTTACGAGAAAAAGGAATATCACAAATATTTAATAACGACGGCAACAAAATTTTCTAAAGCATCTAAATTTTCCTCCTAAATAATCGTGTTGGGCAATAAGTGCCCATTAAATGTAGGAACAATTTGCATACTTATGAATAATAAACTCTTTGCGTAAGCTAAGTGTACAAATAAGAGTATGGACGAAAGAAGGAAAAAGGAAGGTAAAAAAAGGAGAGTTAAAAAAAATCCTAGGCATAAAATATTCTGCTTATCTGGACAAATTAAATCGGTTGAAATATAGCCTCATTATTTATTTTTGAAAGCGAACTATTTTCTTGATCTTACTACACAGTTATTCTATTAATTGAGAAACAAGTAGACACTTTTGGTGGTAAAAATAATTATTTAGAAGAGAAATCGAAATTGCATAATGGAAAAACTAGATAAAGTAATTAGGGAAACATAGGATAATGCAGCTCGAAAATCATCTTCAACAGGAATTCTATTGCTTGAGTTTCCACATTTTGTCAGAAAGTAGAAGGATAGGAAAAGTTTATATTCCAAGCACAAAAAAACTACGGATAAAGAAATGCAATCAATCTCCAGCCTTTCACCATAGGCTGTTGGCTGAATACTTAGCCATGAAAGTTTCCTCGAGTAATACCTCGTAAACTCGTGTAAGAAAAGCAGGACCTGAATTTACGGCAGCGGGGAGATTCACGGAAATGCCGTTGAATCTTTCGCGAGACAACGAAGAATGCATTGGATGTGTTTTAGGAGTGGAAAAGGAAGCAAGAACGAAGCATCTCATTCTTCCTCGGGTTGATTAATGAAGAGTTCCTTACCAGATCTCTAAAACAAATCCCAACGATTTGTGAGCCAGCAGAATTACTCACATCTCGCGTTTGTCTTCTCTCAGGCCGCGATTCGGATCGGTTGACGAGTATTTTTCCCGAGGGTTTTCATCGATTTTTGCGTGTAGCTTCAAAATTGATCGTCAATGGATTGTTAAATTGACAAAAGCACTGATAAATGCGCTGACGTTGGGGAAAAAATTCGAGCATGGGAATTCCTTACCTTGGGAATAAAAAAATGGATTATCATTAATCAAAACAGCTTGGATGCATATTATTGACATAAACTGATCGAGTTTCAAATCAACTAATGATTGATTGCACTTGATTATCAATGTATGCATGACAAATTTGGTCAATTTTTTGCAACTAACAGAGATAATTAGGGGAAACATGTCAGTGATTGCATATGATTGAATTTAGCAGAAAATTAAGAAATAGGTCCCCTAAGTATCTTTGAGCTGTAACCTACTACGTTTGTATTTTTTAATAATTATTTGGTACCAAATGAGATGCAATGCTATCGGTTTGATGAATTTATGAATAGAATACATTTCTAAAGACATAAAATTAAAACTTCCAATTCTCAATTTTGAGTGTAAAGGAACATCTAGGCTTTTAAATAAGTAATAAATTTACAAAAAAATATATTTCTCCAATTTCTATTCAATTATATGAAAATAAATCACACTTTAACAGAGTTAAATATTATCTTAAAATTGCATGCATCAAAATTATAAGGAGTGATACATGTACATCTACATCTACACGACACCCTGCAAGCCACCGAGAGGGTGTGTTTTAGGGTGTGATAGTCGGTATCCGATTGGTTCATATACCAGGCGTGCTATTGAAATGAGGCATGCCGAAGATTGAAAATCCTATAAGTAAGGAGAGGCGCCTTTACTTGCAGATGAACAGCCTTAACTGAAACACGAGACTTTAAAAAGTAAACAGAAAAATCTCAGATTCTGAAGTTACTTGCTAAAGTTTCCTGAGCTTAACATCACAGCTAGAAATTGGAATGACGTTGGAACAAAGCCGTTACTCCCACGCAATTTACATGAGACTTTGCTTTGGTTAGATTTTAACTCTTCTCTCTGACTAAATCAAATTCATGAAAAAATGAGGAAGCCAAACGATGGCTGACCGGGTGATAATAGCCATTTCAAATGCAGTGCCTAGTGTTGTGTTATCTTCTTGTACGTTTGGTCTACATCAGGTATGTAGAGGCGTAAATCTATCTTTAAATATCATGAAAGAAAGCAAAGAGCTCAAAGAGCTTTCATAAAAATTTCAGGTAAAAGATGTACTATTCTAAACATTAATATGGTACGACAATATGTTTGCATGTGTCCACAATCAACATTGATTCCTGCCAACTAATTCTTGGGTTTTAGGCTCCTGGGAACCTATTTCGAGATACAAACACTAGCAACCAACCGCAGTGTTTCGTCCAAAGTTTAGAGTAGTTCGTGGGAGTAGACCTCACTCAGTTCTAATCCCAACACTGCGTGAAACACATAAAGGCATGGGAACGGAAGCAGTTGCTAGTCCTGCTCCTGTGGTTAACCAAAAGTATCTAGTACTATTGAAAAAAATCGCCCAATCAGGTATATTTTAAAGCCTCTCCTTCATTTGAAATCAGGTTCATCGGTAAACTACACCCCCTCGGCTAGTATATAGCTTGTTCAAATGCAGCGTGAATATTCTATATCAGCTACATACGTCACAGCTTACGAAGAAACTGCCAACAGAGCCAACACTTGCCAACAAGAGTGAAAGATAATGACAATAATGATGAAAAAATCGATTAAATGTAACTATCGTAACAAATCATAGGAGAGACAGAGATTATCACACAAAAACGAACATAACTGAATTTTTGGAGCATTCAGACTCCTTCTTAAGAAGCGTAGGTTAATTTGAGTGTATTCTTTTTGTGTTATATCATAAATATATACACAACACTTTCAGAAATACTACTGCACTAGGGCCTTGCACTCGCAATTTGCTGAAAAAAACAACAGCAAAACCTCTTACATCTATTATTTTTCACCATCTTTTACTTCGGATTTTCATACATTCTAGCTCTCTTCAACTCGTCCCAAACCCCTTCTCTCTCCCTCCCAATCCCCTTAATCCAATATTTTTCCCTAAATCACACTTTCAATATTCAGTTACCCCTTGATATATTCTACTTTTTCATCTTTTCAAATTTACCTACCGATTTCCTTCCCAACCCTTCCATCTCTAATGCATCCATGTTTGTCTTCCTCTCCTTTAAGAAAAACGTCTTCAATATTTCCATTTCCTAATTCCCGAAAGGCTTTATACCCATGGTCATTGGCTAGCAGAAAAAAAACCTGAGGAACAATTCTTTTAATCCAAATGCAAAACTTGGTCAAGATTTAGCTAAATACTGCTTTCATGCTAGTGTGGGTTGCAATACAGGCATCTCATCTTGTAGTACGCACATCAACTTTTAGCACTAAAATTATGAGCAAAATGTGAAAATCAAATAGTTAACCATAGGCTATTAAATTGGCTTTTAAATGTGCTTCTACTATGCAATTTATCAAAATAAAGACAGGATGTTGAAAAATTATATTGTAAGGTGCATAAATGCTCAATTTATTAAATTTAACTTGGAAGCCATTTTCATGTTAAACGCTTTATTGATGGAAATAACAAAATTATGTTTCCCTGGACACTTAAAGTAAGACCCTTCCTTTCCTCCTGATGGTGCCACAGTCCGCTGTTAGACCTGCTGCAATATTGCTCTCCAGGTGTCCCGGTTTACAGCCTTAGCTCACCATCCTCTAACTACCGTCTTGTTCAGATCGCACTGCGCTTGATACATCCATCTGTTCTTGGGACGCCCCTGATTCTTCGGTTGAACAATGAACAGTTTTCCTTTAAACGTCCTTTTCGGGATAGGAACGGGGTTGGGGATTGGGGTTGGCCGTGAGACAACGCCAATGTAGCTTCTAAAACTTCTTGTCTATCTAAAGCTATATCAGGAGTTGATGATGCTAAGAAAAGATCAGACCAGCCGCAAGTTATCTCCTGATGGTAAAAAACCTTTTTCCGACGCAATACCACAATCAGGACATTTGGTACTACGCCCAAACTCTTGTTTTCAAATACTACCTGGGTTAAACAATCTGTTCCAGTTTCCACCCTCTTTGCTTTTTGCTTTATTTCCTTTCTTCTCCCCTAAGAGAACGTCATCAGTTTTTCATCCCTTACCTCCCATATTTAACCTGTAACTCATCTAGTAGTTAACCTTTATCTAGATTGGTTATCTCCAAACCTAACCACATTTATTCACTCTTCTTCTAGTCTCCTTACCCATTGCTTCAGCCATTTCTTCAGTATACATGTCGAAGACGTGTTTTTGAGATTATTAAGATGGAAATTTCCAAGGAAAATGACATTAAAGCCAGAGTATGATGAACTTCAGTCTTACCAGCCGAATATAAATTATTATTGATCATAATTTTTGTGAATAGTTTTAAAGAATGAAAATTTAAATTTATCATCAGAGATTATTAGGGGGGTAAGAACTGCTGATATAGAAAACATTCTCCTTGATTAGATACGTAGATGACAAAAGTTATAAAGTAGAAGGTAGGAGGAAATGTTTCAAAAACAAATTAATGTTCAGCATCAAAAATATTGAGTGAAAATAAGAAGTAAAGTTTTACAAAATGACACTTGCATCAAATAAATAATGCTAGAAATAATGACACTAATGGTCATTTGGAGTAGAATATAGTTATCGTGGTGGTTGGTTTTACTTTAAACAATAAAAAAGCTCTTAGGTATTATACTTACTGCTCTTCCGCTCACTAAGCAAGGATGGAGAGACAGTGAAAATGTTCTCTTCAAGTTTTCCTACATTTGGCCACATTCCATTGTTAGCTGCTCATACTAATGCAAGTAAACTTCTGCGTAGAGATGCTGTCAAATGTCTGGGAAAAGTCGGGAGTGACTTAGCGACTGAGCTCACAACACTCACAGACATGGCGCCGTTGCGCAGCCGCAAAATGGAGAAGGAAGGTCTCCTCGCAAAAGTAAGAGGAGCCAAAGAGAGGAAAATGTAAAGAGACGAGGGACGGAACCACAGAGGAAACGGGAGGAATGGAAAGCGACATGTCAAGACAGGAAGTTGGACAGCGGAGATTTGCAGGAGAGTGAGGTCTGAAACAATTTCCGGCAGAAATTTCGCACGAATGTATTACAAAAGTGAATCCGGCAGAAATAAAGGGCGCAAGCATAAACCACGGAAAGAAGCTAATATTTCATGCACGTATTATTCAATGAAATTGTAATGAAATTCTTCGCAAACTTTGAGGTATATCTCGTAAGCAACGTTGCGTTGTATAGAGCGTAGCAAAACTCGTTTCACCGTCGAGTCTGGCCCTTCATAACAAACATCATTTAGGTACCTATGGCTCTGCATTTCTTTCAGGATCGCTCCGCGTATGTTGGCTTCACTTGACAACACTTGACAGCAGCCAACATACGTGGAACAATCCCGAAGGAAATTCAGAGCCATTCATTGCCAAGCCGCGGAAACCTTCGAACGAACACCATTTACTTATTTATTCATATTTTAAAGAACACACCACTCTGAATTAAACGTCTTTTCTGCAAACTTTGAGAGCATTGTGGTTAGCGTGTGGCAGCCAAAAACGATACGTTGTAACAAAATTATGAAATCAAAGACTTTTGCTCTTTGATGTGAACATCGGAATAATCATGTACGTGCTAATTTTCCATTTTATATAAATTCATCATAGCTTATTATTTATGATGGCAAATCCCTCTCCTCAGCATATTACACGTGCATTGATTCTGTTGAAACCATGTGAAAATTCAAACATCATTACTTAAAAAAAAGGGATTGGATCGAGTACAACCTATACGTTTTTTTGAGTGGAACTAAGTAATTCTTATGTCACCCATCGGATAAAAGAGCGTTAATTCTATGGATGCATGCCGGGTGTAGCAGGGCTCCTGCACCCATTTCTAATGTGTTTACTCCTGAAAATCAATGCCATATCTTATGAATTGTGAAGATATTCTAATAAGCAACACAAATTATAATGTTTCCTATCCAGTTTCTGTAACAATAATGTTCACAAAATATTTACTAGTGTGCGTAACTTTAACTGGTTATTAATAATTTTTGATAACATGAGAAATAAACTATTCCCTCTCGGTGCTTTACCTCTCAAAACTTGGAAAAATTCAACAATGTTACCCATGGCATCAACAGCATACAGCAACTTATCACTACATATAATATTTTTCATATTTCCTGCTATGTGACATCATTATGATTTCCGATTACATTATAATAACTGTCACAAACTCCTTTCATGCTTATCCATTACTGAAATTCCTAATCCATATTCCTTCATGACTCATTCATCCCTCACAATAGCCCATCCATTATCACCGCTTATGATAGCCAACTTCTTGTATTCAGCTGGTATTCATGCCTACAGTGGCATGCCAAAATATCGGTGCCATAAATACGATGGGGAGGACAATGCCTCTAACATGCCAATAACGAGATTACATTTTCCGTTGGCAGTAAATATTGAGTATAGCGGCTTTCACTCCTTACACCTCTGTGCTCGATTTCCGAGGCATAGTTCCTTGGAGCCGTGATTGATTTAAATGGCGACACAGGAGAGAATTAAAGAGAGGGTGTGGAAGCGGGTGGGGTCAATGGGGAGGAACGTGGGGTCAAGCAGCGTGATATATATATTTCAGCGGGGCGAGACGGGGATGCAGGAGTGCCCCGCCGATAAAGGGCGCTTGCAGTCCGCCTGTCAACGCTTGGGCGGTTCTCCCTTTGAGGGGGGAGGGTTGAGCGGGCGAGCGGACAAAAGGCGAGGGTGAGCGACGGACGGGAACTCCGCGGTCGCAGTGATTGGTGATCGCACCGCACGGAAGAGCGCGCCGCTTCCTTTTTGCAAGGGCCCCGGCAATCACTCGGAGAGAGGGGAAAAAACAAGTGAGTGGGAGGCGAGGCTTCACGGCAGAAAACGAGTCGAGCGCGGCACGGGAACCGAGGGAGCCTTTCGGCCCACAATGCGCAACAAATAGTGATAATTAATCAAGTAGACTACGCATAGGGAATCTGTCTAGGTATCAGTCAAGTAGTGGATAAACTCCAATTTAAATATGCTAGCAATAAAGATACCTGCCTTAGTATCTGCCACGGGTTTCTGTGTAGGTAGTATCTATTCCACAAGTAGTGGATACAATTCCATTGTAAATAAGTAGCGATAAAGACACCTGCCTTAGTATCTGCCTAGGGTTACTCTCTAGTTATCAATCCGCTAAGTAGTGCATGAAATTCCAATGTAAACTTGTAGTGATAAAGATGCTGGCCTTGTCTTAAGACTATAAATACTGGAAATTTATGTTTCTTTATGGCGTACAATTTCTCTCTCTCTAAAAATTATTGAACTTGATATTTTTATGATGATTAATTGAAATGGTAAATCGACTGTAGAACAAAAACAACAGCATAAGTTCAGAACTATTATTGATTAAGTGGATATGTGTAAAGTATGACAACAAGGAGTGAATGGACGAAGGATTGGAATGGGTTTTCGTGTATTGTCCTAACACTGGCCTGGATTTGAGTTCGTGCATTGACTAATTATACTTATTGGATCCCCGGGTCTTACTTGAGAGCCGTGAGGCAAGAAATTAAATTGCATTACTTTGTCCACCAAGTGTGACGATAAAATCGAGGACCTCTTGCCGCCTTTAGTTAAGAGCAGTTTAGTTAAGGCGGTTAAGGCTAATGCCAATGCTGCGTTTCGCTTATCCCTTCCTCTGCTTCCAAAATTCTGCCACTTCCCAAATACTCTCACCTAGACTGAATGTCCATTTACTTCCCGCAAACTATGCGTCCGTAGTTTCTGGTCATTTTTCCCACCTACAACTCCAAGAAGGGTTCCATTCTTGATTTAAACACATAGACCCAAGAGTTCCCTGGTGCAATTTTCCCTTTGCTGTCAACCGCTCTGAACACAAATCCCACCCAACCCTTCCAAGAGTTCCTGCACCGAATATATTTTTGTTATCATGGTATTTAAGATTAGTTAGAATTGTCAAACAAGGAAAATGAATTCAAGGTCGTAGGATAAGGAAACGTATCATGATTAGCAGCTGAATCTTAACGAATAATTTAATTGCGTATTGCAGTGATGAAAATATCTCTTTATCAGAGAATTTTTCACTGCGCTAGAAGCCTGAGATACTCCTTTGCTCCATATAAATCTGGGAAATGTACTTCTTTTAAGTATTAAGAGCAGAAGGAATTACAATTTTATCGGGAATCACATCTCAATTTTCACTCATAGGTCTATATCTGAACCACCCTTATTACAATATTATGGTCCATGTTATGTATGCTTTCCTTATTCCATTGCAGTATATCCCGCTGTGATTATATAACTCTCTTTTGTTACATGCCTTATTTGTGTGAAATAAAATGAATTCCTCTTTTCTTCAAAATTGCTGGATTTTCTGACATTAATCTTTTTCCCCACATAGACATTATACTTCCACCTCTTCAGCAAATTTGTTCCCTGAGTTTAATACTAGTCCTAACCCCATCTGCATCCCCATAAATGCATACCATAATCTTTGCTTTGTGCTAAAAATCTTAAGGTTATATGCCATTAAAACTATCGTAAATAAGCCAGAGTCTTTCAATTTTACTGTTTAAAATTTATTTTCTGCACTTCCATGAATGCTGTAATGCTGAAAAATCAAGGAAGCATTGAAAATCAACAATTTTACAAAAACCAAGCATTAATTGAGTGAAAACGAAGTGATTTATAAAGAGGAAAGTAGAGAGCAACCGAAGTAATGTGGAAGAGAAAAAACCAATCAAGTTTGAGGGCATGTGCGAGTTTTCTCTTTCACCATTTCTTAAGGTATAAGAGAGTTAAAAGGGGAATAATTGGCTAAAAAATCTGTCTGTTAGAAGAAAGAAGTGGAATCCATTTTAAAAAAATAAGCTGAAGAATTAAAGATTAAATCTTAAATTAAATTAAATAAAAAGATTAAATTAAAATTAAAAGTCTGCTTAATATGAAAAGTATTCAGCAGATATAATTTCACATTTCAAGGCATCAATTGTTTCAAATTTCAATGTACACAAAGCTATGATTCTTGAAACATAAAAAAGATCAAATTCCAACGAGGTGCGTTGGCAAGCATATATCGATGAAATAAATGTATGTCTACACATGTTTTCACTGCAGTGCAATCGTACTTAGTGAAAAAATAAAAATGTTTAAAAGCAATAAACCACAGTATTTCAATGTGTCTGACTTTTTTATTTTCTCCATCACGATTTCTTAGGAGGGGATGTAAATGGAAACATTACTTATCGTTCAAACTTTCATATAGAGGTTAGTATACATTTATATTGCACTATAAACCCGTAAGCAATCAATGTAAAACAAAAGAAGGTTAACTAAATAATGGTGTTAGTGTTTTATTATCCATGCATATTCTGCTTTATTAATTGTTTTTTTTTAATTTCAAACAACTGCAGTGAATATATAAGTTATGGCGATAACTATTCCCCTATAGCCTTGATGGTAATTTAAAGAATGTTAATTTGTTATAATAATTTTGAGATACCTATTAAATATGTACAGGTCTAAAATCTCACCTATATCAAAAACTAATATTTATTGGAATTTATAAAAATTTAGCAGATTACCAAATTAACACCATTAGTATTTCCAATTCCTTTACATATTTATTTAATTTCTCTTGGTGCAATCCCCGCATTTCAAATAAAAATAAAAATTTATTTCAAAATATTTTAATGAATAATGTTCCCATATTATATTAATAAAATAAAGCTTTGCTCTATTCCACAAAATACGATTAAATACTGGTCTATTAACTTGCTTACTATTTCTATGATAATATGTTCCTAGTTATGCTCCATTATGGATTTGAAATAAATCAGATAATCTACTTTCAAGACAAAGGATATGGTAAGTTTAAAGAATTAACAATCGGATGTTACTAGCAGTGGATAGTTTCTAGCATAAATATAAAGGATGCCTAAATCTTAGATGAATGCATTTGAGGGAGAACGGATTAATCCAAAGGCCATTGGCCGCTTAAAAGTGTGGTTCTCTCTCCGTGGCCCTTTATAACACCTTGTAAGCAGTTACACCGCTGACATTTAAAAAGAACCACGTTAAAAGGTAATGAACTCCTCTCCGAAGCGAGTCCTTAAAGGAAAAATGAAGAAGGAACGTTAAGATTCGTCACTCGAAACGTCAAAAGTGTAAATGAGGTATTCGTTCCGTTTACTTTCTCACTTTCTTTTGCACTTAAATCCCCCATGGAGTGAGAGTACCTACAAAAGGCAAAACGACAGCCACTTCATCTAGAAGTCATGGCGACGCCTTTGAAAATTTTACGGGCGAAGCAGCAACGGCATCTGGGTCGCTCATCAACACTCGAGTGTGGCCTGAGACTCTCGCGACAGGAAGAGTGTTGAAGGCGGGGGGAGGGGGGGAGGGGAGCAGAGGCACGTGGGAAGGAAAAGGATGTGAGAAATAGCAAAGAAGACATGCAGGCAGTCGTGAATAGAACCAGAGTTGACGAAAGAGAAGGTAAAATCCGCGAGGACATTAATATCCTATTTAGCTCCTCTCGACTGGAAGTTGCTGGGGTAATTTCGAGGCAGGCGACAAAAGATCTCAACTGAAGCGCACGAGACCCATTTCAGTAAATGCCGAGATGAGAACAGAAAGCACCGACTGGAAACGATTCAAAATAGTGATGTAGTTTCCACGAACATCAGTTCGAAATTCCTATTCCAGGCGACCGCAAGAAAATGAATACCTAATTGAAAATCCGCAATCAATACTTCGATCGACGAATTTTCAATATTTTCAATAAGTTTCAAGCTGTGGCTTTTTATACAGCACATTTATTTCATTCCCAATAGCGGTCCCTTTCATTAATTGCACTGTGGTGACGGCAAATCGTAATGCAAATTAAATTATCCTATAGTTTCTGAAACTTCACCATCATAAACAGAATAGCCACAGTTGCAGTTGCATTAACCTAAATGATGAAAGAGTGATAGCAACATTTCTCTCGATCCAATATTCCTGCCTACATCAAGTTTTTAATCATAATCATATCATAATTGTATATAGCATTCACTATTTTTATGCACTTTATCTTACATGATGCCTTTCCTCCATTCACTTTAATTACTAAACCAAAAATTACAATAAAGCATCTTCATCACTGTTTCCTACCACAAAAGTATAGTAGCGTAGAATATAATAATCTGCAGTTAAAACTATCCAATAACAGAAAGAACCTGTAAGTTCTGAAGGTATGGGTATCATATAATTTATATTTCAAGAGCGTTAAATAGGCTGATAAATATAATATGGACATAATAAATGAGAACGGATTCGGACTAGAAGAGAAAAATAGCGTAAGAAAAGTTTTTAAGGGGTAAAGAGTTCTGACGGGAACACTGCGTAATAATAAATGATGGCTTAGCTTACGGTAATATTAAGGTTTCTCTACCACCTCATCACATCCATATGTTCGCTTTCAGAAACAAATGTATCTTATTACTGTAATATTGCAATACTCGTAGTTGCTACGAAAATATAATAACGTGACTGCGCCCAGATTCTTCCGATACAGATTAAAATATTAAGCACTCTAAAATGGATGAAAAGAATAGGTAGGAGCTAATCTCTCTGGAACCTGACTATCTGGTATGTGATCAACCTCTGGTTGGTTGGTTATTCTGGGGAGGCGACCGACAGCTGAGGTCGTTTGCGCCATTTAGGATAGGTGGGAAATTGGGTTATGGTAGGAGTTTTCAGGAAACGGAGGAAGGGTGGAGAGAAACCCAGCTTCGGCATTAGCCTGGTCACAACGAAAGGCGCCAAGGGGACCACGGCTTAACGTCCCATCCGACGGACGGAGCACTGAACCTGAAATGCCCTCCACTAGGCACTCAAGTGGGGACCGGTTTTCCACTGAAAAATCCGCCACTGTTCTAATTTCAAAGATTGGAATAGATAAAAACTACCAGTTCACAATTAATACATATTTGGAGTACTATTACAGTGGAGTTAGGTTTTGAGGGACTGCAACTGCTCAAATTCCACCCTCTAATAAAATTAAACCTAAGCCCAATTCTTTGAGAAACCCAGTTTCACTCTTCCGGGTGGGTCGTGATCCGGAATGTGGATTTCAACCCTTAACTTTTGTGCAGTCAGGCCGGAGTCCGTCAACCAAACTGTCAGGAGTTACTAACAACCTTCCTACTGTAGCCACCGTCATATACCCCTTCATTGTATTCAGTCATTAGACAACATTTTCAAAAGTACATGAATTATTTCTCGATTTAGCATCAATCAGCCCGGAAATATCATTACTATAAAATTTGTTATTGTTTATTATTTGTTAAAGTCATTGAAAAGAGGTTCTGCGACCTCTTCATTCCTAATATTTTCAACAAAAACTGAATTCCGGGTTTTTTTGTATATTTTGTTCAAATTTAAGGCCTCGAATATTGTTAATGGCAATAATTGTTTAAAAAAATATATTTTATTTACCAATAACAGGAGAATGCCATCTAAAATTTCAACTTCGAGATGAAGAAAACAATTTTTAGAATGTTGGCAAGCTTTTTTCGATTTCAATCCACTCTGCACCGGCAAGGATTATCCACAAAGGCTTTTATATTCGATCTGATGGAAATGAGTAATGGGGAGGGAGCTGATACAGAACAAATGCAGTGAATCACTTCATTACGTATTTATTGCGTTATCTTAACACTGGCACAAATATTGAGAAATATTTTCTAAGATTGTAAATAAGAAATATAAATACTAGCTAATACTGAATATTTAGGAATTTGGGAATTACTTGCATGATAAATCTTTGAAATAAATATCACAAATAATGTGTGCCTATAAGTGATATATTTTAAACATATTTACATAAACCATAAAGGACTATCAACCAGTTTTAATGCTTTTTTTAATTTTTATAATATCAGAGTATTTTTTCGAAAATGAGCACAAAAAAATGTATAATATTCCTTATAAGAACCAGTCTTGTTGACGGTTATAGTTTAATTTTACACCTTTTCGCGCAATTCATAGGCTGTAAAAATGAATAATAATATTGATATACTATTGACTGAGCGTTTACTGGGCGATATCAGAAAACTATTGTGGCCCTGTAAAAACGATACATAATCTTATGATACGCTAAAGCATTCTCTCCATTTACTTCTGTTCACATCCGTCTCATATGCTTCTCTCGTGTAAGACATAAAATGTACTGCAGTAAAAACTCTAATTCCTTAATCACGTAATATCTTCAACGCATAAACTCATTTGTCACCTGCAACTCCACTTTAGTTTTCCTTCATTTCCATTTCGTATATATTTCAACCAATTAATTCCAAACCTGAAAATATTCCTATTTAAGTACCATCATGACCACGGATGTCATATAGATCTAAGCCCTCCAAGTTCACTAAATTATTAGTATTTATCTCCAAGCTATACACAGAACGCTTTTAATTTTAATATAATAGAAACATTGTTTGAGAACGGAATAAGATGCGTGAATAGCCACCAAATAAGAAAAATAGCCATTGAGAAGTAAAAAAATCTAAAACCAATCTAAAACCAATCATTAACCCATCAGAAAATAACTCATCAGAGAAGATAATAATAATAATAATAATTTCTCTCACAGAATAAGAGAGGTGTTCTAACAAGGAAATTTAGGATATATTTAAAATTACAAGCAATTTATATGATCGTTACTCGTGAAAATTCTATGAGACTCCACCTCAGGAAAGAAAAAAAAGCTATTACTATGCTAACATTTTTGAGCTGGTTTGGCGGCGGCAGGAATGGGTCCTCAAAATGGGCATAAAAAGAAGCTTGGATCTTGCACGAATCCATAAATTATTCATTTTACCTGCAGGACAGCAATATTCTGAGAAATAAGGTCACTTTTTATGGCTTGGAAGAGATACGTTCATAAAGGAAATGCAGAGTAGTTCCGAAGATACTTCCCGCTTCGTCAAAAGTATTTCTTGAATGGCGTTTAAAGAATTAGGTCCCAGATGCTATGAAAGATAATTTAGTACCCAAAATGCAGTGTTATCTTCAAATACACCACATGAAATATGCCTATAGCTTTACTAAGGAGGACAAAAATGCATTTTTAAATGCTTAATAAGAAACATTCTTATTTTATATCGTTTTTATGTCCAGAATTTACCTAATATAGAATGAAAAAAGATAATTGCGATTGAAGAAAGGAGTGGTATCGGCATGGAGGAGAGATCCACTTATAAAAATTATACCCACCAAAGATTCAAGCCATCAGAAAACATTAACCGAGGATGTCATAGCGTAGACAATATAATTCATCTTATAGAATAGTGTTACAATTAATGCATTTAACCTATTTACATTTGTATTTTAGCCTCGAAATTAGACAATGTATTTTCATTTATTTTTCTTTATTCTCCAATAGACGGGCTTCCCTAAACATGGATATATGCTCCATGATATGCTCTTAAATAATGTTGATAAATATAAAGAGCGAGAAACAGGTGGAAAAGTGGCTATAGTTTTCTCTATCTAATTAATGACCTCATCTTATTATGGTCACCATGTCCGTAGGACTTTATAGTTGATCTTACATCCCTTACCAATGACAAGCGACTTTATGAATATGGGATCAATATGGTAAACTACCTCGTTCCCAACCAGTCTTTCTGGATATATTGCTATGTTCGCTAGGTAGATCATGTTGCATAGAAAGAACTATTCTTTCCCATTAAGTATCGTGTCGAGAATAGTTCCGTGGGCAGTTATTATCCAAGTCTCCCTTTACTTCTTATTTTTTAATATGTGGCAGTTCAAGTAGTAGCAAGCCCTTTCTTCTCTTGTTAAAAATTCCTAGCACTAATATCCCGACCCGAATCTCCATTGTCCTTTGAGAACGTACTTTATTACACTCTGATTAGATGTTTAGAGAATCAGCATAAAATTCCAATTGTTTATATTTGAAATCTGAAAGTAGTACCGCTTTAGAGAATTTTATGCAAACCAGGTCTCCACTTCATTCTTATAACGACTAACATCTTCAACAATTTTCATATTACGCAATGAGTACGGCAATACATATTAGGTACGTTTCTCTATTCATTGAGTTTTTTAATGGCATTAAATGCGGTTATAATGGTGAAGATTCATGTAAAGAATAAATACCTCTAAAATAAGAGCAATGCTATTTTCTTACAAGAATCTGTCTAATTTTATTTCCTCTTTTCATTTAATTAAGTGAGCTGAAAAAATAAAGTTTGCTTAATGCTTAACAAATGGTGCTGCGATGTTTTCCATGCATTTCACTTCCCTTAAATACTTATGTGCCACGTTTAAATGTTCAGAACGAGAAGAACACGCGGGGTCACGTCAAGGGATATGTTTTTCAAAGCAGACAACCTCGTCTCGGCCTTCTGGGAAAGGCTGGGAGACCCTTCTCTGGAGGAACAGCAGGAAACCAAGCCGTCCGCTGACACATTTGAGGCAGACTCACACGAGCTGGCTATCCGCGCAGAAAAACCAAGGCGTCCAGGGTCGCTTGGGATCCCCACGTTAAACGTCCGCAATTACAAAAATTAGCTAGGCCACCGTGTTCGTGGAATGCCCCTCACGACATGGATAAGGTTAACGTGGATTAAGTGTCAAGACGTTTATTTAACACACCCTCCGTGTGTCGGATGACCAGAATTCATGAATAACAAAAATAAAGACTTTCAAGGTGGATGAGAGAAAGTGCAAAGTCTAGTTAAGTAGGTTTGAGCAAGATCAAAATAAATTTCTCGAGGATTTTTTCGATTTCAGCTATTTACAGAGCATTATAAACATGTTTTAATTACTATACTTAATACATAAAAGGTCAATAGACAAGGTTTAATGGATTAATAAAGTTTATTACGACTGCCGAAGAAAATACAAATAGACAGTAAGGATTAACCCAAAATGTTTATTGGAACATCTGGATTAAATGAGTAAATGGAGTCCTTCATATGTGATGGAATATTGATTTATGATTTTATTATTATAACGTGTTTGAAAAAATCTTATGACTCGTGAACCACCGCATGAAAATTGATATTTGGCACAAAGCTAAAATTCTTAAAATATGCTTTCATTACACTAGCAGATGTAATATATCTGCAAGTTTCATCCATCGTTTCTATCCATAATTACTAAAGAACTAATACAACATAGCTAACTATTATCACTATCCATCGTTATTTTATGAAATAAAGACAATCAATTCACTTAACTGTTGCCGCAGTTTCTATTCAGGTTAAAAAATAACTTAAATGATTACAACCGCATTTAACAAATATCAGTAAGACATTTTTTTGAAGCAAACATGTGGGCCTAGTCCTATATCACATATCCTTACATATACATTTCCCATGCAGATCGTTTTCGTTGTTCCCTTTTGCCGATTAAAATTTATTTCATTTAAGCTTCAAATAATGGAGGTGAAGGAGGAAATTCTGACCCCCCTCCTTCTATAAATATATGTCTCAACAAAACACAGGGATTCTGACGATCGTAACCAAGACGATGAAGAGGACTTAGTAATGGAGGACTCTTAATAAGACCAAGAGTGCACACAGCTTCCTAGTGCAAATTCCAGCTACGAAAACGGCCTCTATCACCACTTGTACCCATTGCACCTCCCTTATCACTGTAGCCCTTAGCTAGCAGCAGTCCAACATAAAAACCGGCCTCAGGCATCTCCCAACTCTGCGTTGAAAATGTCCTTATATGGTGGATTATAAATATCTGTCAACCTGAACACCTCTCTATCAACCCTTCTCATCAGGACTGACAAGTAACGACAAAACTCATTTTAACTTTATTTCAGCCAAAACCATGTGTCAAGAAGTTTTTGCTCAAAAGGTGACGGAAAAAATGCCACAGTAAACGGGGAGTAAAATATTACTTGTTTTGAGGTTGTTTAATTTTTGCAGGAAAACAAAGGCAACATCTTATTTTGCACTGGGCATTTACGCTTGCTTTTACTTCCGTACCACTGGTGTGGGCCAACTATCAACGGGCCAAGCAAGAATGTTAAGGTTATCAAAACGTACCTCTCCCACTCGTACTCAAGAGGCTTCTTTTCGGATCCAGGATACGATCCATTTTCTTGCATTGGTAAATAGAACTTGAGAATGTATTTTTTTCTGCGCGTATTGAGATTTTCTCAGTTAAGGACAGTGGCTGTGTTAGCGAGTTCGTGGAAAGAGAGAATTATAGTCCTTATTTAATATCGGTGTAACAGCTACGGTGATATACTTTTCAAATTCCACTATAGACTCAAAATTTTTCAAGCCTTGACAGGAATAATGAGCAAACATGAAGGAAGCATAATGCCATTTATCTAATACCAACGATTAGCATTATAAGAACTATCCCTGCCTCTACTGATAATTAAATGTAATATGCATAGGTTATACCCTAAACTTACTAAGCTTGAGAAATAATGTTGCCACGCAAACGGGTCATTAACCCAAATTAATCAAACTAAGTAGATCATTTGCATAAAAATTTGGCATGCCCATACGGGCTCGCCCGAAAACGAAATCACATATTTATTTGGCCAGTTTTGGCGTATTATGCGTTTCAGTGTTAAGGTTTTAAGAAAGAAAACACAATTATCGACTACATTTAACAAAGGCAAATTAAAACGGTCAGAGTTCCTTTTTCAATAAATTTGAAAGCCTACTTAGCATACTCCAATGAATTCATTAATTGAAATGGCTTTACAAAGAAATACACTTCCCTGGTACTCTGAGAGTGCGCAATCAGCAACAAAATTTAAATACCTCAATCGGACAATATGAGAGGAGAAACTTCGAAAACTGGCGTTACTTTACAAAATTTTTTCTAAAATGGGATGCCTAACTCTGACAATGTTTAGTAGACTTATTACGAATAATAAAAGAAAACTCATGCAACCCTAGGTCGTTATCAGAGTGACCAAATGTTTATCCATTTCTGACAAGCAAAATGAGGTTTTGGATTTATATTTTAAATATTCCCTCTAGATAAAATCAGTGGTGCCATTTAAATTTTAGATATTAACAACAAAATCAAAATTAAGGATCGTGAACTTGCAATGAAATCTAAACTTAGTCACACGTTGAAAATATGCAAAAGTAGAATTTTCTCATAGAAAAAAAACAGTTCTTGTCAAGGTGAATGATTTTTTTCTCTCTGGAAATTCTGCTATCGAACAGTAAAGACCACAAGTACAGATGATTTTTACCAAAAAGTGAGAGCTGTCTTCGAGAAAACTATTGGGGTGGACGTCTCTTTCAGGAGCCTGTCTCGGATATCGGTGCTGAATGACGAACGATTTTCGAGCATTTTAAGCAAACTATTTTCGCACCGAGGGGCCAGCTTTGGAAATGGAATATAGAGCATTCCCATCGGAGAAATCCCCTTCCGCTCTACTCCTACTCCCGCCTAGCACGCTAAACACCCCATCTTTCATGTTGCCCTTCAAGGACCTAACTCCACTGTAATGGATTTCCTTTCACGATTCCCTTCGCCGCTCCATCGACACCATTAAGGGCCCGTCGCAAATCCTTGCCCTCGCGAAACACCTCAGGGTTGCGATTAAAATTCCCCAAAACGGGGTCGGAACAGACGCCTCACAATCAAAAGAAAAAAATTGGAAAAAAAGGGATCGTTGCAGGAAAGAAAGGGGGCGAGTCTTTTCTCCCCGCCGTATTCTCTCTGTTCTTCCTTGCCTCGAAATTTCAGCCAGGGGAGTAAAAAGTGCCTCTCCCGTCCACAGTTTTTAACGGGTATCTCCTGAAAAACGGAGGGAGGGAGGGAAGAATAAAAAAGGAGTTAGGAATGCAGCGAATGCACGTCCTCGGAAATGGAAAATTATTCCCCTGTCAAGCGCCAGAAAAATGGCACTCTTCTGGAAAGAAATCCTTCCCCCGTTCTTTCTCCGTGAGTCAAAGGACGCAGTTTACGAGAGAAAATTGTTTTTGGGATGCGATGCTCTTGGGAGTCATTAACTATGTCTTTCATATCTCTGCATTATGTTCAAACCACGTTAATATCACAAATGGCGCAATACGAAAGCTTTAATTCTTTAGCTGACGTTTTTTTCAGAAGAGCATTCCTCAGATATTTAACCATCCCTAGTCATCTTAAGTTTCTTGGTGTATTTTCACTCAGAAAATTCTGATTTATAGCAAAAAAAGTGAAGGGCCCTTAAATGTCACTAAAATTATCAGTTGAGAATAGTGTCTATTAAAAGGTAAGCATTTTCTACTTTGGAGAATAGATAACTTGGGAGAATAATCATCCCAAGGCCTCGGAATGAGGGAATAAAATTTTACATTTTTCTTGGCATTGAAAAGTATATCTTAACTTCATTTCACTTAATATACATGATATATTTATTAATTCTACATATACAGAAATACACTGCCACCAAAGCATAAGGCTCATTAAATATTCTTTGGTAGCTCAAAATAGAACAATTTGAAACACTGGTATTAGTTTTTATTTGAATGCAAAATTCCTTTTTTCTCGTAACATTCTTTGATTCTCATACATAATAAAATTACTTCCACTACATTAAAATTCATACGATTAATTAAATTTTATACAAATCGAGATGAAGTTAAGGCATAAGAAGTACCCAGTAGTAACACAAAAGAAATTAATTGATTTCGATTGGCAGTTAACTGTATTAGAAAAATGAACCTGGAAGTACAATAATTTTCTTTAGATTATGTAGGCTCTTTTTAATGCAAGTTATTTGCAGGTTTTCTTAATTGGAATACTTTCCGCAATTGATATCCAAGCTCTTTGAAATTAATATCCAATGCTAAATCATCGGCACATTTCTTGCAGAGATGCTTTCTTCATCCTTATAGCCTTCTGAATTTCATCCTTATTTCCTATTTATGGCTGCTTCCCTGATGCTTACGTGATCAGGAGTGCATCGGAAGTAACTGGAGACCGAAGGTACCATCATTTCTCCCCTTGATTATTTAAATCTTAAATCTTCAGATGCAAATGGCTCACTTAAACCCCATACGGCATTACGAGCAAAAAAATTATATGAAGCACTGATTCATCACAGATTCTAATTGAATTCGACATAAAATAACTACCTGCGTTAATTTTAATACCGGAAATCTAATGCTATGCTGGCACACTGGATACATTTGTCTTTCGATATTTGTTTCAGAGGGAAAACCTTTTTCAAATACATTTTACTAGTAATTGATAAGAGTTAGCAAGTTTTGAAAGCCACGGACAGAGATATATCTAAAAAGCACCATTTTTTCTACTTCACTTTCTCATAAAGCTGTTTAAATCAGTCCCCTAGATCGAAAATTACATGCTATATATAAGGCATTAAAAATATATGCTCAAAATGTTTCATCAAAGTATGCCGACACATTTCGTTTGATCCTAAGGCCGCCTAATCCACTAAACTTCAATTAGCGTAGCAACGTAATATTTTCACGAATAATATAAGTCCACTGAAAATGGCTTAGGTCTATGGCAGAGAAGCACTGTAAATGAAATATTAATACTGTGGTACGTTCACAGATGTGGATGGACTGGCAGATCACCGGACGAGAAGGGCCAAAGGGAAAAGATTTAAGAGGGAGATGACGAGGTCAGCATAGAGGGTAAGGTGAAGGCATCGCCCTCTTTCCGGCATTAAAAAATTAAGGAAAAAATCATCCCCGCGAAACACATCCTTTTAGCTGTTCCTTCCTCCTTTTTTAACACGTCCCCTACCACGCCACTCAAAACTGCTCCTTAATGAATTATGCAAAAGGGTTGATTAGGGGTGTAGGAAGGAGAAGATGGACGGGAGGTCAGAGCCAAAGATGAAGAAGGAACGATTCTGGGGAGGAAAAAATTTCTGGGTTGACGAAGATGGAACAGGGTATGGATTAGGGGTGTCTCACACCAAAAGGGTTGGAAATTAAACCGGCGAATGAGGAGAAATTAAAAATGGGAAGAAGAAGCCAAGGGTGATCGACTTAAGTGCAAAAAATTATGATACTGCTGATAAAAAACGGAAGTAGCTTGAGGAAGCAAATGGAAAAGATGTTCGAGCAAAGCTGTAAGAAACCCGGATGAAATGATATCAGCTGGAAATTCGTACCAGACGAGACTTACTAGATGGTATACTTTTTTCAAACCGTCTAGAAGATAATTGACTAATGGAATGGTTAAAAAATAGCCCATACAAATGCAATTGTGACGAACAGAAATTTAGGGTAGACACCGTCTATACATACAATTACTACATAAACTAATCACTCCTTTTTATGCATGATACGTAATGCATGTTTGGAAGGGTTCGTCTCCTGCCACAGGCCTTTAAGGCTGCTTGCAGGGTAATATGTAGATGTAGGAATAGGAGCCATTCTAGAAATATCGAGTGTTGATGAAAGTACTTATGGGAAACCTTTGGTTGGCAACGATCCAAGGGTGAGCTGTGTTCATTTTTATACTGGATTGGCTAATTTATGCTTCAACCTGAACCTTCCTGTATCATTGCTCAGTTCCGAAAGGGCAACAAGCCAATAAAGGGCGATTTGTTAAAATAAATGTAAACATGCAGCATTATTCTTGCTGTTCAGTTATTAATCATGGAAACGACGGGTGAAAAGTCATCGGCTTTGCAATTCGGTTGACGAGGCATACCCAAATTATAACAGCAAATAAACGCTTTACCACATGCCAATGCATGAAAAGCATTTCAAAATAAGTAAAAGAGGCGGAGGTAAACGTTGCCGAGTAGGAGCAAACGGAAAAAAAACAACTGAGGGACATGAGACGAAAGCGAACATTTTTTGGAGAAAGGGAACGAATTATTTACACCCAAACGCTTGCAAAAATGAAAGCTAACTCTTTGAGCTGGCTCTGTAAGAGGCACAACTACGAACAAAATTCGATGCGTGCCCTGTTTTCATCCAACCGACTCTTTGAAAACCAAAAAGTCCGCATGAGTGTCCAGCGGTTTCCTGCTGGAAGAACCCAACGAACAAAGCTCGGCATCGACCACATTTTATTCTCAGCCGAGAGCAAACACTCGATTTAGTCTCTGATGCATCCGGGAGATACCTTATATAACTGACCGGTTATCTGATGAAGAATTACATTTACTTTGACCAGGGCGTGTTCAAAGGGTTACACGATCGACAACATTATCCTTGATTCGAGACAGGATAATCCTGTTTCATAAAAGTCACCCAAAAAATTCTTGACAGTGTAAATGTGCAACAAATTATGACAAAAATATATTTTCAACCAAAAACATTACCGGTAAGAAAGATGCTAAAATACAAATATAAATTAATGGGATAAATGCTGAACGAGCATTGCAGTACTGAGGTTTTAAACTCACTCCAGTGACAAAGAAATCCTTATTACTAATAAAAGTAAACATTTTTAACTCCATACCATAAATATAATTTACTGTACAAACAACTTAATGACCTAAAAGAGAATTTTTGCAAAGATAGATGGCATTGCACGAATGGTCCTAACATTGATTTGCTCCACAATACCTTCCCAGAAATGATATCATTCTGGCATATTCTAGTTTGTCATAGCTGAAGAATATTATGGATTACAATATCGAATGACGTTAAACATTAATAATATCTGACAAGTGAAAGAGATATAAGGAATTACGATGAGATGCTATTGGACGAATGCGGGAAATAAGGAAGGAAGTGCAGGAAATATTTTAAGAGAATATTATTCTTAATTGAATGATAAACCTGAAATGACAACAAGGCTACCTGGTTTAGAATTTTTAACAAGAGAAGGAAGAGCTTGCTACTTCTCAAACCGATAACTGCAATACATAACAAAATAAAAGGTAAAAGGAGTCAAGTGAATAATAAATGCCTACGGATCACTTAAAAAAATAATTTCTTTCCATGCAACAACATTAAACCGGAGATATATAAAAAAAACAGGGTAGAAACGAGGTGGTTTACCAAATTGATCACGCATTCCCAAAATAAAGTCGCTTGTCATTGGTAAGGAATGTAAGGTCAAATAGAAAGCGACGAAGATGGTGGTCATTATAAGATAAGACGATTAATTAGAGAGAGTGTGTGCTAAAGGTAGTTATATCAAGCGCATGGAGCATCACAAATAAAAACAATGGCTTCGAATGATAGGATCTACATCCGAAATACCCCGAAATCCTCATCCATGGTGTGAGGAAGGAGGAGTATCATCACCAAATGTGCGCTACGCCCATGTGGTCATAGATATGTAACTACGAAGTGGAATAAACCTGGTAATTGTACACAATGAGGCATTTCTAACTATATGGCTAGTAACCAATAGTTAATAAAATTTTATTAATAGGTTAAATTAATAAGTGACTTTACTATAATATATGAACATTACCATTTTCGGGGTGTACTTATTATATTTTGGTTGTGTCAAGGACTTTTCAGATGCTTTACTAACAGTTATATCTACATTTAGGGGCCGGTTCTAGGGATGGCTCGGTTCGGTTCTTCGGTTCTCGGTTCCACAGATTCTTGAGCTTAGAACCGAAACCGGAACCGAGGCCAAAAATAATCGGTACCGAAATAATTGGCGCGAAAACCAGTTTGAAACATGCTCACACTCTGAAATTGGAGGCTTCACATTAAAACCTGGTCAAATAGTGTACTTAGATGCTTCAAAGTTGCCGCGAATTATTCTAATTCAGTCGTTAAATTACTATATGATTTATTTTATTACATCCGATTCTAGTAAGTGATGAAATACCGCCGTAATAAGTATACTCTGATTGATAGGTATATGTTACGTCCACCTACTTTGGAGGTACGAGTCCTCGTATCATTTTCGTAAATTATATCATAATATAGTATATAAAACACAAAAACCTAATGAAGTAGGTATGCTTTGTATGTCTCTGAAAATGATTATTGATTATCTTATCTTACCACTAAGCAATTCAAAGTAAGTGGTAAATTATGAACCGGGACCGAGAATCGGAACCAAGAACCGGCATTAAGAACCAAACCGGAACCGAAAAAAAGTGGAATTGACCCACCCTAGCCGGTTCTTTTGACGCCCTTTATGATCTTTTATTTTTCACTGGAAGAAAGACACTTTAAGCCTGTCTCTACGCCTAACTATATTTTCTAGTTCGGTTTTCATAATCGAATGGAACGTAATACGCAGTCACTCACATAAGATTTCTGTTTCGACCGAAAAATGGTTATCATCGTATGTTTAAAAACATTAAAAATAATAAGAAAATATATTGAAAAAATCATATTTACTGCAGATATTATTATGAACTTTATCATCTACTGCCGGATAGTGGTTCCTATCGCACCCTTATAGTATGTATACTTAAGACAGCTATAATTTCATCACGGCCATTCACAAAGTTCACCCACGTCAACAGGAAAGTTCTCATTCTTTTATCAGACCTGTCTCGTATAATTCCCAAGCACAAACGACGTGCTATGCATCAAATGATTTTTTATTTTTACAGAATCCTCTTCAAAATTCACTACTTATTGGTAGTTCACCAGGCCCATATAAAGTTGGGTTCAAAAGTATGCCAGCAAAGTTAAAGACTCCACAATTGCTACAGAGGGAAAACTTAACTTCATTTACTCTTCTATTGGATTCATAGTACCGCTAGCTCGACTAATCAAATTCAAGACCAACATAGTCCCCATGTCTGAAATCAGAGTTCTTTGAAGAACCTTTTGAAATCGTTGGAGGTTAGGTTTTTCAATATTTAAGATGTTGTTTGGAAAAGAATTGAGATAAAACCGCGGTCATTGAATGTAAAGGCTCTATTAAGATTTTTATTCTCATGCAACGGCAATCACGAAATTTAATGGAGCAAATAACATTAATAAATGTAAAGAGGGGACCTGCGATAACTGAGAAAAGATCATAAAAGTAAGGGAAGCAGATAAATGGCATTTTCGTAAGAAATAATGACGCAACAGAGAGAATGCATGCAATCTGTGTGGAAAACGGATATTTTTCACGGGGATACCAATTTCCGTTACAAAATGAGTCGCAAAAAATGCGTAAAAGTTCGTAATAATGTTGCGTCCACAAAATTGCGGCAAAGTGGTACGCTATATCACGCGCGATGAATCGTATTTCTTTCTTAAGTCGTTTTTCAGTCCGTTTAAATTAGCACAAATATATACTGCTTAGAAATAATGTCCGGAATGAAACTACGAGTATGCACGACAAAACAATCGACGTTGTAACCAGGTACATCTTCTTTTCAAGATTAACGCACATATCACGAATATAATGATCTATTATATGAATACCTTTAAAACCCCATTTCTACACAATAGGTACCTGTATCTCACCTACTACGGGCGGTCAAATTCACTGACAAACAAGGCTCAAGCTATGCATTTTATTATACTGGTCAATTCACCATCAAGATATAACGCGTAGTTGAGGATGACTGAGTTGACTTATTAATAAAATCACTCTAATAGACACAAGTATGACAAGGAAATCCAGAGAAAAACTACTCTTGCAACTTTTCCACACCTGTATTCTCCAATAAGTCTCACCTCAACCCACCAACATACTAGATGTGACCGTGTCACCTTATTAGCACTTCCACTGCACGTGCGTCACCAATTATTTCGTGATAATTCCATTGTAAAGTTAAATAACAGGTTACATGACAAATATAGTATACGTCATTCGATCAAAACCACATTCCAATACACAAAATGAACTAAGGGGAGGTTTATCTATCAGTGAATAAATAAATATCCTAGAGATACTCGGCGTTTAAATGCATTTCAAACTCTTTAAATATTGACTCTTTTTCACTCCGGGTCATTTTCCCTCTCTGCAATCTTCGAAGGTAGGTAGGCTCATGTGACTTGGCTTTTAAACCAATAATAAGTCAATGATATTCCGCATGGATATTTTCAATCATGTTGTGCTCCCGTGTTTGCTATCGTTTTCCCGCTGGCATAATCTTGCACAACCACGTTTCGGGCTTGTTGGCTAATGTTGTAATCGAGCTTGTAATTCAACATTGCAGGAGGAACCCCTGCTGGGAATATAAAAAGCAACATGTTGATTGTCCCAATTCATATCCCTCTGAACTCAGTATGAAAATACCCATCACATACATAACCGCCTACCTGTATGATGAGCCCGAGGGAAGACCACTATTTCTTGTACCTTGTACGCCTGGTATAAGCATAACAGCCACTTATAATTAGCCTCCAAAAAAACTGATTAGTAACGTAACAACCACAATACCAATTTTTAATTTCAGGTTCACTAATGGCAGAGCTAAATCATTTGTACGCTAAATAAATTGCACAGGAATTATCACCTTACGGTATTACGTTTCTATTGAGTATCAGAACCTTCAGAATAACTTCGATGCTAGCTTACACTTAATGCTAGTCGTTCTTGAAATTTACTGAGCAATTAGTGATTAGAGAAAAAATTTTATCTCCAAAGCACTCACTACAACTCCCACATTAGTCAGTTAACATTAACTTTAAATACTGCAGGCGTAGATATCTATTTAAAATTGATAAATTCGGATTTAAATAGATTTACACGTCTGGTTTCCAAGTAAATTTTGATTCGTGCAAAGAAAGACAACTTTGATGAATTTGGAGCTTAAAACGCAATATTAAATGAATCGTATAAGGAAATCGAAGGAAAGAATTAAATACTACATTTAATTTTGTAGGTAGAAGTAAAAATTTCTATCCAATATGTTGAGTGCAACTAATTTTAAAAAATGTGAAGAAAAATATGCACGGAATTAAATACTTTTTAAATGCTTTTTAAGTAAAATGTAACAATAAAGATGTAAAAACCACCATTAAAATTGGCGTAAGGAAAAATCTTAGCGCGCCCTTACTTTATTTTCTTAGTAAAATTATAAGCCATAATTGGGATGCTTCCTCAAAATTTCACGTTTTTATCGCTAGTAGTTTGGGCTGTGAGTTGATGAGTGTATGCGTAAGCCAGTCAGGACATTTGATTATACTATTGGAGAAGATTACGAATTCCGCAATATCAATTGCATTCACTGGAAAAGGTGAGAAATGAAAAGCAAAAACCGGACGAGTGTTAGTGCAAAATATATGCACTTGTACTGAAGTAAATATTTTAAATCACTCATGAGAGTCAAGATTTATAAAAGTAAGTGGGCAGTATAAAGTTTTTTTTCTTATATTATTAAGTTATATTTTACTCCACTGCTCTTTGTTACAACGTCCAGTTGCAACAAAATATTTATCAATAGAGAAGAGATGATATTCGGTATCAATAGGTTCAACCGTGAGGGCGCCGAGGGTAAAAATTCTGCACAGAACATACAATTTTTAATCCCGCAACAACCTGCTTCCTCATCCCTTGCTCACCTCGCTACTCATGCTAACGCTGAGAGAGCAGCGTAAGGTGCTAGGCGTAACGCTGAGTTTTTCCTCGAGTTCACTGGAGGGTTCCGATATCGCCAGGTAATGGTGATGCTGTGGACAAGGTGAGTCAAGGAGGAGAAAAGTAAGAGAGAGGGGAGAAGGGTGAATGGGAGGCGGGGAAGGGAAGGAGGGAATTCTGAGGCAGATAACGAGCGGAGGGAATCGACGAGAGATGAGCGGGCGGGGGATGAGGGGAGTGAGGAACGTCAAAAATCGGTTCGGGGGAGAGCAGGGGGAGGAAACGGGAGAAGAGAGGCCGACTACTACCTCCTTTCGCTTCTCCTCCCCTCCTCCGCTCATTCAAATGTTTCTTCTCCTCTTCCTCCCGAGGGATCCGTTTTAATTTTCGTCTTTCGTGAAAAGATCTCGGAGGAATTCTCCGTCTCCTACACCACTCCCTCTCCCTTATCACATTGCCAAAATCCGAGTCCTTAGAATGTTGCAAAACCTACATAAAATATGTGGCAAAAGACTTCCTCCTCCTTTGCTAGGCAAATCCTGATCCTTGAAAACTTTGCTTGCGCCTGGGAATTACCTAGTGGCGTCTAGTGTACTTTGAAGGTGGCTGCATAATTGAAAGCCCGGCTCAAGATAATGAATAGGCAAGTTCATCCAATCGGGTTTCATTTGCATTCTAAATAGGTAAAATTAAAACTAATGCATCTTCAAGAAAACTTAGTGTTTATTCAATGCACAGGGAGCGTCATCCATTCTTAACACGAATTCAAGCATGTTACACTGCTTGCATTGAATTAAAATATCAATAAGTATCCTTATCTCTGGTTATATTTATTGCACAATTTATTAGTAATCTCACCACGATCACAGAAAATGTTTTTAGGCAAAGAAATGGGAGTAAAGACGTTTGAAAACACTGAGGTAAGCCTATCATATTCCTCACACAAATTGTTTTGTACGACTCTTTTGATAAAAGACACTTGAAACCCTATGAGCTTGAATGTACAAATCTTAGCTGCTAAATTTTTTTTTCATCACTCCTCTTTACTTTGACGACATGATAGAGAAAAATCAAGAAAGGAACTGCTTAAGAAGTTATTTTTATAAGGAGCATGAGAGGAAATTACATCAAAGTAACCTTAATGTTTATCAAAAAATTATGATAAGATATTCATTACTCAAAATAAAGGTAAGTTGAAAATAAACGCATAGAATCCTCAGATTTTAATGGTGTGATGTAAACGGAACCATAGATAGAAAGTTAGCAATCAAGTACCGTTTTTCGACTCGAAAATTATATTTGACAGTCAGCGTCTCTCTATATTAATAGTTATAAGTTTAAACGTACACTTTCCACAATTTGGCTAATTATGTTTGCATTATAAGTTTCGTACTTCTTTGTGGTTAAAAATTTATTATTTTCCCAAGTTATGCCCCAGAAGATAGTCTAAAAATAAAAATTTATTTGGAGTTCATTTAATTGATCGATTTAAAAAAAAACTTCTTACCAAAATGGACACGACAATATTCCTATCGTTATAATATTTATGTTTCTTTCAGAATTCAATTTCATACTTTCTTCAAACAATCCACTCTCAAGAACTCAGCCTCTTTTTAAGTTGATGACGCCCATATTTTCCTCGCTCTTTGACGTTAATTGCAATCAACAGAATAGCTCCCGTATTCCGTTTCACTTTATTTTTCCGGGCCAATCTCAATTAGGGAAGGCATTGTTAGTCGCCCAAGGTTTTGAATGTTTCGCCTGCCCCACTGTTTTCCCCCTCCTGGAGCGGGAATTAACATTTCTGGGAGGATGTTTGCGAAAACGAGACAGAGCTGAGAGGAGGTGTGGAAGGAGGTAGGCCGAAGCGGAGGGAATAGGACGCGGAGCATCATTCCGTGCGCCCGCGCATGAATTAGGGATGTGTGACCACCGCGTTGCATTCCGACCCCCTTCTCAACGCTAACACTCCGACGTCGTCGCTCCACTGTGGGTCGCCTCCTCATCTCTCCACCCTGGAGCCGAGAGGAAGCTTCCTTCTCCCTACTAATCTCCTCTGCACGCTCTGCCTCCAAGGGCGTGGGGCGGAAGAGGAGGTATCGTGGGAGAAACTGCACACTCAAGCTGCTGAAGCATTCTTACATGCATTATTATTGAAATCGGTTACTCCTCCGATCGAGTTAGATTTTGATGGATTGCTTCCTGCAAAGCCCATCCCGCTTTACACAACTCTTCCCTCGACGATGTTTTTGCATTCAAATCCTCGTACTTTATGCATCTGTAGCCTTAAAATATCTATTACCGAATGTGTTATCTCCAGTTTAAAAATAGAAATGCTTGAGGTGAAAAGTGAGATGGTACCTACATAAAGAGAACAGTTGAAACGTTGTAGCCAGGCTTTGAATAGGTCGAGGTATTAAAATTTGCTTTGGAATAATTCTTGATAGGAGTATTTCGTAGGAAGAAAATACTTGGCTCGGAGTAGTTATTTTATGATCAAGTGCAATGAACATTATTTAAGAATATTAAGTTCATAATTGACAAGGGTTCAGCCCATATAATAATATAATAAACCTACCAATAGTTACATACATATTACTACATCCTTTAGCTAAATTCTATTGTCCGTTATTAAAAGTTTCACACATTTCTCTATTTATTTTTAATTTTACTGCTTATTTTTGTGCTATAGTTGAGGTATTCAATCGTTAGCAAGTAAAGTATTTTATCATTTACAGTAATTTAGTAAGATTATTAGGTCTTCTAAAATTAATGGGTTTTATTTGGTATCTTCCATTGATTCCAATAATTGATACTAATTTCTCACTCCTTAATTTCTACTCCCTACCATTAATTGTCCACTCCTTTCATTCTTAGTTGATACATACGCTTCTTCCGAGAGCATACTACGTCGATCCCTTTGTGCTCAAAAAATTCAAGGATCGCGAACTTAACAGTCACCCGCTGAAATTCCGTAATATCAGTATTTTCAGAGAAAAATCGCTCGTCTTGATTGACATGTTTGGAATGAATTCGTTTGCTTGAGGCAAATCATTTTGTGCTCCCAATCACATCTTCAACTTTCACACACTAATTCACCACCCCCGCGTTGGATCATGAATAATACAAAATTCGATCTAAGCAAATTTTCACCTAAAGACTAATAAGTCGCCCAAAAAATTAAAGAGATGAATATAAAAGTTTGCAGATACTGCGTACTTATTCATGGTACCTTTCATTTCTCCCACCCTTACTTTCAAGCACAAAAACCCCGCCAGGTGGTAGAACCTCTGGCTGAAGTAACGAGAGGGTACCAGGTTTGAATCCCGGTAGAGGCAAACGATTTTTTCTATGAAAAGTCTACTCCTGTCCCTAGCGGCTGATCTACATTCCTTATATCCTGCACGGGATTTGTATTGAAATCCAACTGATCCAACTGAAACTGCATTCCTTTGGTAGGGATATGAATATATGCATTCGTGCACTCGGAGCGGCAGGCCGCTATTCCACTAAAGCGCTCGCGAGGGTGAAAAGGGAGGCTGGGTGTGTGCGGGTGGAGGAGGGAGTGGGTGCCGGCCCCGAGGGTTTCTAAAGCCGCCGCGTCGCCTCCACAAAGGGCGGTGACGACGCACCGGAAATCATTCCCGGCACTCGCTAATACTTCCAGAGCAGTCTCCGAGCGATGAGGGTTGGCGCGATATTCATCTCGGAACTCGCGGGGTGCGAACAGTAAAAGAACGAAGCGGTAATTGTCCGGAGGGCTCCGAGGCACCATCAAGAGTTTTCATCGACGAAATGCATTACATGCTTTAAATTCTGTATTCCACTTCATAAAAGCCTTTGCGAGAACATGAACGAGATGCAATGAAATTCCAGTCTTTTTTTTCATGAGCAAAGCTTGTGGAGACATTAATGAAAGCTTAGTTTCGTAAATCCTACTGAATCGTCTCTGTCCCAATTCGTAAACCATAGTTGGTGAAAATCCCCAGTTTTCATTATTCCTCAAATGCGAACTTTGTAGTCATGACTTTAATGCGGTTTCCTAAAATCCTTCTCCTAAATTTTCTCATTATTTGATTGGGTCTTTAGATTCATTTATATTCGTTTTTTCGTTATTTTGAGTAGAATAATGACTATATACAATGGCAAACTCACGGGGACAAAGGGGCCATGATCCCCTTAGCTTTCTACATAACCCAAATTATTCTTTAATTGACAAGTCACAGTCACATAGTATGGTCAACAATTGCAAAAATAGCAACAACTCGTTGAATCATTTTATTCGAGTATGGCTAGATCAAAGATAAAAGAAAGGCCCTTTTATCTGTGCTTTGACACATTACTAGCTTAGCATATGCCTAAAAGTTTATGACTATTTTTGTCTGTACATCTGAAATGGCTACTTATAGGATGCATACATATACTAACACTATAACCGACTTTAGCATGCAAAATATACTGATTAAAATAGCATTTTGCATGCACTTTACAAAAGAACGGGCATATAGTGGGGTCCCTCTATAAAAAAAAATCAGGGTGCGCCACTGACCTGTAATTTAGGCACTCAAAACATGGACACATGAACTCTACAAACAAGCATCCAGGAAATGTTATCACATATATTAGTTCTTAATGGAGCCTTAACTTTACATTTGAAACCCATAAATAAAAATAATCACTTTTTCCGCTTTAATCGCTTAATGGTTGGCGGATAAAATTACTTGTTGGAATTATAAAATTACTCCAATTACATAATGTCTCTATAAATACTAATTTACAAGGATCTATAATTGACTAATAAGAAAAAACTCCTGTTGGCAAAACAGTTATGTGCTTAATTACTTTTTCATGCATGTCTAAAGTGTATGATGCATATATACCCTACAAGTATGCGAATAAAGCAAATTCTATAATGCTTAATTTCATTTTTACTGTTGGAAACGTAAAAAAATTTTCCACGATGCCTAATCAAATTAACTTGTAAGCAAAAGAAAGAGAAATTTCTCTGGTGAGTTTTAGCCCGAAAAGGAAGGAAAAATTTTATTCTTTAAGAGATTCAATAAAACCACTGATCTGCTAGTAATACACATTTTATAAGCATCAGAAGGGAGATCAAAGGATGTAATCCATCATATAGAACTACACAATGAAGAGTTCCTCACACCTGCATGTGACATTTAGGTGGTCATTTCAACAAATATACAAGAAATGCTCCTTTAGCATAGTGGTTGCTTTTTCAATATAAATCATTTTATATCAAATGCGTTTATTATCTTTCCTGAGAACGTAATTAAGGTATCATACAAAAATTTCCTAAATTTGTAATCCTATTTGTGTTAAACTCAAAAATATAATACTAAACTAACTAAACCAGTAAATAGAGAGTAACGATTAGAAATCAGAGTAAAATTATGAGGAGGAAAGCATAGCTTGGAGGAAACAAATAGTTATTCCCGGAGAATATATACTATCCTTGAATAATAAAATGGGCTAAGAGTGAACTGGCAATTCGAGTACCATATCAAGAAACAAATTACAACGAAGTTGGTACATGCTAAATACGAGAAAATTACAGCTAATACTGTGAATTATTACTTACTTTTACTTCACTACATTCATAACCGTATATTGTTCAGAAACCTGTTCTTATCGTAAACTACTACAATAAAATATTTATTGAACAAAACCAGATGCGAGTGCACAAAGTTTTTATATGATGAAAGTACCAAGGTTTTTAAATAACTCTTTGAGGTTCAAAGACAATGGTGAGACAGATAATTTAGTTACATCTTCAAACACCGATGCCTTCTGGCCATGTCATTTTTCTGAAATATGTACAATTTTCATTGCCAACAAACACTGAAATCAATGCAAACTGACGAAGCGGTCATGCCGTTTTTAAAGATTGAAACCTTGAGAAAAAGGACATTTAGGCCATGTCAATAGCATGTTAACGTCAGTATCCATCCATCAGGCTATCCTAGATTTCGTACTGACACATTGATGTCTAATGACTGTAATAGGGAACGAATTGCAACCAGTCAATTAAGGACCCGGCTAATTACCCGAAAACACAGGAAGCATTGATCAAAAATGCAAAGCGGGAGTAGGGAGAGGGAAAGACGTAATTTATGGAGCCGTCTACGCTGCACGCAACCTGAAACACCCACCTCATGCTCGCTTCAATCAGAGGTGAAGATTATGCAAATTGAAAGCGCCGGCGACGCCCCCAGTACGTCAATAATCCCGAGACCCTCCTCTCTCCTCCATTTTCAATCGTGATGTCAGCTGATTCATATTCTCGAGCGCCGCTGAAAATGTTTGCGAAGCAATTTTCCCTGGTTCTATCGACCGCGCACCGCCCCCTCTCCGCCGAATAAAGCGGCGATCGTAAGGGAATCATTATATCGCCCCCACGCCCTTTCTATGCCCTCCGAATTGCTCAGGAAAAGGGTTGAAAGCGATGCTTTATTACTTATCAAAAGCGTCACTTACCTCTAACACAAGACGACTATTAGTCCGGATGTGTGCCACTGCTGACCTTGATTGGGAGTCGGCGATGTGATGTGAGTTGATGCCAAGGGGATCATGTGATCCTGGAAAAAGGAGATTGAAAAGTGTAAGCGAAAAAATTAACTGTGAATGTGAATGAGACGATGGAGTTATAAAATCAAACATTATCATTTTTGCAGCTATCACTGGCAAGAGAAATTGTCTCTAAAACTGGAAATGGTTTAGTAGTAGTATTAGTAGTAGTGACATTTGGGGGATGTGGCTGACAATGAGGCCATTAGCGCCACAGAGTGAGAAACTGGGTAATGGTAGGAGTTTTAGGAAACGTAAGAAGGGTGGAAAGAAACCCGGGACGGCATTGGTCTATCCTTAACAAAGTGCGCAAAGGGAACTACGGCTTAACATCCCATCCGACGGACGGAGTAGTGAACTCGAATGCCTTCTACAAAGCACTTATTTAGGGATTGGTATACCAATGAAAAGTCTTCCCTTGCCGGGATATGAACCCGGGCCGTCAGGATGGGAGGTCATTACCATAGCCACCATACCAACTCGATCCCGCTCATAAAAAGATATAATAAGATAAGCATACATTATTGTTGTCAAGTAGTGGTACTAGTCCGAAACCTAACACATGTGGTTGAAGTATTAATTCGCTGGGTTATGGGAGTACATTCATCTTGAAAGTTCCAAGCTAGATTTTACTTCTTCAAGGGGCCCGAAATTAAAAACTAAGGAGAACATGGAGGTAGAGATCTGAGTACATGTAAGTAAGACCAGAATGTTAGCAAAAAGAGGTCATAGGTGAACTAGGAACTCCTGTAAAAAAACTACTTTTTACGATTAATATAAAAAGTACATTTTATTTAAACTCATTATGCAGAATTATATTATTAAATAAGTGACTCTCAATTTTCATTCATGATATGACTAAAGATGCTTTAGGTTACAAGCTTATTCATTATGAATATAGTAAGATTTTTTGCTTTCCCGGCGTATTAATTGTGTGAGTCTTTCGGACCTTCCACCAGGTCAATGCCTTCATCTACGCCAAAGTTCCAAACGACACATTTTCCGTCATCAGGGCTAACAAAATGCCGTGTTGAATTTGTGGGTATTTATATATTCTGCCAGTGGGTGGCGGGTGGGGTAGGAAAAGGTGTGGGAGGTGAGAGGGATGGGGGTCAAGTGCCTCCTGATTGGTGGAGCCGATGGTAAAACTCTGTGACACTTCCTAGTGGTTGAAGGCCGTCCTTTGTATTTTGGATACATTTTAGGACAGGTGTCCAGGTATTGCTTAGGTGGATGCCAGCGTCACGGTTAAAATTTTTCTTATCAAGGCGGATCTCAATGGCCTTTGTTCAATTCTTTGTAAGCCTGTCCTAGTGACTATGAGCATTTAGCACGAAGATCGAAAGCGTTGAAACCATAAGGTATTTCGGTGTAACGATCACTAAAGCTTTATCGTGGGGAAGACACATCCGAGAAATATGCGAGCAAAGAGAAAGCTAGGATTTATAAAAAGAGTAGGGACTTGGGAAATGTGATGAAAATACAAAAGAGAGATGTTACTTTTCACTAGTTAGGCCCCACCTTGAGTATGCAGTCAGTGTATGGGATCCGAATGAATTAGGTTTGATCAGAGAACTAGAGAGTGTGCAGCGTAGAGTCGCTAGGTTCGTTAAAAGGTGTTACGATAGGTTGAGTAGTGTCTCAGAATTAATACAAGAATTAGGGTGGTAATCATTTACAAAGCGTAGGTTAAAGTACAGATTAAATCTATTAGAGAAATTTCAATCGGATATCTTTGCTGAGGATGTTAGGCATATATTAAAAACACCAGCGTATTATGCTATATTCGACCAAATAAATAAGATTAGAGAGATAGATTGTCGTACTGATAGATTCAAAAGGACATTTTTCCCCCATACTATTAGAGATCAGAATAGGCAGCATATCAATGGGATAGGTAGGAGGGTGGGGGAAATATTTTAGAGTAGTCTGTAGTGCATGTATTACTCCCTTGAAGACTATATATACCAAGAATTTAGTTGAATGAGACACTATAGTTGCTTGTTTGCATGTCAATAGTGCATGCTTGGTGATCTTCGCCCCTTGCCACACACCCTCGCGGTGGCTTGAAGGGTATCGTGTAGATGTAGATGTCCCTAACGGCTGATTTTTCCGGTTGTGCCAAGCGGAAATGTTCTTGGTGTTCTTTTAACCACGTTTCAATTGTCCTGGTGATTTCGACCGCATAGACCTCTCCGCACTCACAGGGGATTTGGTATACCCCCGGAATCTTCAATCCGATACGTCCCTTCGCCTTTACTATTTGGTTCCTTATTTTCGGAGGTGGTGAATGCACAATTTTTATGTCGTAACGCCGGAGTATGCGTTGAATTTTCCCCGATATGTTAGCGACATGAGGCAGGCAGGCCTAGGCCTCCGGTCTGTCGTCTTCCTCCTTCGTGCGGATTTTATTTGGTTTGAAGGACTTTTGAGGGCTAATTGGATTTGCCTTTTGCTATACCCATTTCGTAGGAAGTGTTTTTGAGGTGATGCAGTTCACCCGGTAGGCGCTCTTCATCGGCTATGAACTTCGCCCGCTGAAACAACCCTCACCTTTACTCTCCCCCACCCTCCTTCCACTGGCTAAAAATATATAGATGCCCAAAAATTCAACACGAGGCTTTTACTTAGCCCTGAGAACGGAAAACGAGTCGTATTACGAAACGTCGGCGGAGATGGAGGCATTGACCTGGTGGAAGACCCGACAGATATTAACACAATTATGAATATTGCATGGAAATTGTCCAAATACCTAATTAGTTATATTCGACACCACCGGTCTCACTAAATAGTCTGACGTGATGATACCGACTCTACTATTCAACGCCGTGTCGTGTCAAATATACTTGCGTAAAATTGAACAGTTTTTTTATGAAACACTTAATGTTTAATGCCAACTTAATGTTAAATTCTGCTTTGGGAACGTTAGCATGCAATAGGCCAACTACGTTGGACTGAAGACATTTCAAGCCTCTGTTTTTAGTATCTGCTCGAGTTTCTTCATAAAATGAAAATTGTCAAAATTCAAGAAAGCAAGCAAAGCGAACAGCTAAGGAGATGCAACTGCTATTATCAGTAATGCACATGTCTATGTCAGATAGCCAATTGGAAATAGCACTAACGAGAGCTTGTACTATGCCCAGCCAAAACATGATCTTAAAATCATTCATAGACACTCACGTGAATAGAATTCGGAGGTGGAATTTAATCACTGATTGAAAAATAAATGATGTGAATATGACCATAGTGAGTAACAGTCTTCATGATCAAACTTGAGGGGAGTTCTCCACCTACATTTGATTGTAAAGGGACGTCATGATAACTATATTAGCGTAACTAGTCTGTTTGATGAACTAAAATGGAATTATTGTCAGACCGCTGGTTGAAATTTAGACTTAATCCATTAAATAAAGATAATATCGTATATTCACTGATGATGTTAAAATATATTTCGAACTCCAACTTACTATGGTAGACTGGACCATTATCATAAAATTAGAGAAATTTATTGCCAAACCGACATATTCAAAATGTCCTTCTTTCCTCGTAAAATTAGAGTAATGAATAGCCGTTAATATGTATATCCAGCAGTATCAATAAAAGTTTGTCAATGGACAGCATGGGTAGTGTGACAGACAGTATGTTGGTATAAGGACTTTAAGTTCACCCAACTAACAGCATGTTATTGAATGCTTGATTTGCTATTTTTATCTTTTTATAAAATTGTGAAGTGTAGGCAAGGATATAATTACTAATCTTAAGCTTATAATAATTTTTATGCAGGAAATGTAATGCATGCTTATGGTGAATGCCACACATTTATGGTGGCTTTCAGGGTATTGTGTAGAAGTAGATTAAACTTCTATCCATGAATTTTTATTGCATTTGTGGGTTTAAGAGTTCACTTAAGAGTTTACGTAAAACTATGGGAGTTGCGGTTTAATATAAGCGCGGAATATTACTTTTTAACTGAAACACTTGCACCCACGGCCTTACTATTGATTTCATCTCCTTCCCCTCCCGCTCGGCAGAAATTGTTTTGGTGCCCGGGAAGCGAAAATTTTCACACTCCTTCCTCTTTCGCCCAAAAACCTTCCCACAGTCGAATGGAATGGTATCGATAAAGTTCAGGTTATCCGTTACCACAGGCGACTGGCGCTCCCTCCCCCCCAACCCTTGCGCAAGCTAAATGAAGAATCCTGGAGTTCCCGATAAATGTTTCAGTCTCCCTTTCCGTCGCATCCCTCTCCCGCGAACCCGGCGCTACCCCTGGGATAAAGGGTTGCCAACTCCGAATGTACTCACCCCGGAGAAAGGGTACAATGTTCACAAGTAGGGTGTCCGACAGATCGTTTAACACATCAAAACCGATGAGTCCGTAAGTGATGTAATGAACAGATGTAATGAAAGAAGTAACAGTTTGGTCCGTCAAAATCAAGAATCTTTATTTCGGCTTTTAGAACAATATTCGCCGTAAAGAAGGGAAGAATTAAAAAAAACAATTTAACTCAATCCTGAAATTTGTAACCCTACTATGAACTTAAGCTAGCCTTTATCCACCTAAACAACATTACTGGACGACCATTGAAGTACAATTTTGCAACTGGAAACAAATCAAGAGGTAATAATCATTTTTTGGAATGAATGAACAACTTGTTAAATATTTACAATATAAGAAGACTTTAACTCACTCGAGGTAGTCTAGTGGGTATAGCACTGAACTACTGACCCGAAGGTCCTGGGTTCAAATCCCGGGCAAAATCCTTTCTGATTTGACTGATCTGATGAACTGACAAGATTTCCTCGCGATTCGATTTTCTGTGAGTCAAATATTCGTACGAAATGGCAGGTGGCCCAGGGAAAGAAACTGGCCCCCCTACCCTGAATGTGTAAATATCACACACTATTGGCTTAGAACGGAGTGAGCTCTACTCTCACCTATCAAAGACGTCACCTATCAACCTTCTCTCACCTATCAACCTTCGGGTTGAATCACTGTGTGCAGAAAACGATCAAATATTTTCAATGTCCATATAATGTTTGAAAGAATGGGAAGTGCAACAATTTACTTTCTATGAGGTGAAAAATACAGGCCATAGGAGAAGTCGAAATATTTTTACCGAAGTTAACTACGGTAGTCCTATTGTTACGATTTGAAATTTTCAGAATGATTATGTTTTGAAGGCTAAATCAGCAGTCCCTCGAGAAGGAAGAATATTAATTTTACATGAGCCAATTTGAATTTTGTGTATTGTACCTAAAGTAAAACGTGCATGCAATCATTCAACTTTCGGAATCTATTGCGTAAATAAATTTCCAAACTTGATCTCGAACATTTTATGTTAATTATTGAATATACTATTGAAAAATCAAAGACCAAACATCATATCTGATATGTCTTCCAAAAGACGAAAGAGCTTCTTGTTTAATGGAATAAAATTAACGATACCTGTGATTGGGGGAGTTACTTAACGATAGCCACATTTTGGGAACTAAGTTGCAATTCGGAATAGTTGGTACCACTGCCAGCGAATCTCTCAACCCCAAATCGGCGCCCGCCCCCTCGTGTGTTGTCGGCAAAAACATCCAGCCCGCTCTCCTGGTATTTCAACGCCGATTCACTTCACCCCAACTCGCCCTCGTCGACACCATCGGTCACCCCCGACCCCTCCGCCTCTCCCTGGCACACCAACGCTTCTCAATGCTTCCCGACATCCCCCGCGCCGAAAGCCCAAGCCCGCCCTCCACCTCATCTCCCTCCGCTCCCTCTCACGTCACTTTTACTTACTCAACGTCACTCACCACCCTCAATCGCGAAGCCTCCCAGCGAATGGAAAGAGACCCTGTGAACAGCACGCCAGGCCAAAAATCGGAGGGAGAGTTGAACGCCTCCATTCTCCCCACCCAACCCTCCACCTAATTGCGTCCAACACGCCTCCATAGCGAAACGACTTCCGTACGAAAAGTTATGATTTTGGTAACTGAAGTCCATTTTGGGAAAAAAGCACACTTCAAGGCTCATTAAAATTCGCATGCCCCCTTGATTTAGAAAAAAACACTTCGTGGAGAATGAAATACGTATGAATACGACCCCTTGAGGGCTATTATCATGACCGCATTGATGGAAATTGGATTAGCAAGTCTTCTTCAGTCTTGCTTCGTCCAATATTCTTTTCATTCCACATCACACCACACTTATAATCTCACTGCAATATTTTAGCTAAACACCACCAACATTTGGAACATACCTAAGTTATAGAAACACCAAATGTTTTATTTACTTTTACTGGTTTACTTCTAAAAAGGGTAAGTTTTTCACAAAGTATCTATCATCCTCTTCGTATTTTATGGTTCCCTCTATCTCGAAGGAATTTATTTAGGAAGTATTTATTTACGTACTTTTATTTCGCCTTGAAAAACGGTATCTACGTTTCATACCTCATCCCCCACTGTACCTAAATTCCAATAATTTCTCTGAAGAAGTAGGTGTTAAAGGGAGCACAAAATTGTGATGATTTCTTTTACAGTTGATGCAACAGATCAGGAGAGTAAAAAATTACATTATTCCAACCATCTTAATTGAAAAGGAATATTGGAATTTTCCAGCTTAGGAAACTCAGTCTAGACGTTCAGATAAAAAGAGTTCAAAATTTATCTTTAACAGACATAATTTCCCACTTATTCCTCATGTTTTTCACTCTTTTCACTCAGAAAAGTAATGAAAAACTTTTCCAAATATCTCATGGCATCGGATCTTAAAATTTTAGTACCATAGGCATGAAAACCATTCTGACAATGTCTTTCATAGGCGTACAATGAAATTAAATTACGAAGGGCTGGTGCCTACCAGATGGGTTCGTGTGGTAGACAATACATTAACCAACTTGCACAAAATTTAAGGGTTTGAATCTTCTCCGACAGCTAGGATGCGTTGCGTTAAGAAGAAGAATACACGCTGGGTCTATTTGCATTGGTAAACAAGCAGAAGACTCAACAGGCAACCGCGAAATCAATTACATCACTGGGAGAGATGATATTCCATGGAAGAAGATTGACTCACACACAATCCAAACATGTGGTGGATAGATTCTGAATGCAACGCAGGCAAGTTCCTCAGGCGGGAGAACGTGATGGATATTCCGAGAAATTCATCATGCTAATTGTGATGAATGATGACGAAAATCAGCTTTATGCTTTCAACGCCTTGATTTGGTGCTTTTGTACGATAGAGAATATTTTTCGTGTGGAACCTAATTTATCCCTTCGAAATAAGATGAACGAGCGATATTTGTATAAAATGATTGAAGCAATCTATTATGATCATTAGGAGACTTAGCGTGCATGTTCCTCAAATCCCCTGTTAATTGCCAGTCCTCATGACGGCAATTGTTCCAAGGGCAAATGTCAATAACGACCAGACTTCAATCACATACTGTCATCAACGTATACACAGCGAAATTCGTGCATACACGTAGACTATAGACGACAATTTTGTGGAAAGAGTATGGAAGAGAGGTGTTAAAAACTACCTTTAGCGTAATATCTATTATAAAATATACACATTATTCCTAAACATCTTGGGTTACCATGCTTCGGAAATTCATTAAAATAAATGCAACAATAATAATCTACGTCAATACATCCGAAAATGACGGTGGAATATAAAATATTAAACTTAATTTCTTTCTTTTCATTCCATCCAGAAATGATTCCATATTAAAAATTTGAGAGGACTATCTCTCAAAAGCTCACTTATGATTCTTCATGTAAAACCTTTGTGGCAATTGAAGAGTGAAAATGCCCAATTAGGTGATAATTAACGAAAAACTCGGTATTCGTCAAATGAAATCAAACCAGAACAATCTGTGGCGCGTCATTTGAATTAAACATGTCGTAAATTGCAGTTGGTAAACAAAGCAGTAATAATAAGTATTGGATTTCGCTGCCTGACTTAAGACATTTATTCGAGGAGAAATACAATACCCACGAACTAGGTGGAATTCGAACTCGTGATTTTCGGGTCGCCAGGTCAGCGCGTTATCAATCTGGGTATCACGGTCAGCTGGTAGCATAAAAATATACAGAAACAGCAAGGTAGCTTGTCTGCCAGATAAATTATGACCGCAATAGCATGCTTATGTTTGTTGTACTTTCCAATCATATCTTGGTACTCTACGGCGCTTATCAATGCACTTGAGTTACACAAAAAAACATCAAAGTAAAAGCAATTTAAAATTTTAATTTCCTCAGCTTACTTGCTGCTGACACGGATTGGCATAAAAAATGGCTCGACTGAGGCAATTCACGACCGAACGAAAAATAGAAGGTAATAGGTGCCTCCGTGCTATTTTTCACCGCATACAGTGATGAGAGAACGTGACTTTCGTTTCGCAGCCAAAGTAAAGCTGGTTCTTCGTGAACCCCATGCCTCGCCTCCTAAGCCGGATTTTGGGGTGAAGGATTAACCTCAAGATAACGCTCGTTTATAATGCAACCCGAATTAGGATTTAGGAAAAGTTGGGTCGTGTACTGCTGAAGATAGAATGCGGAGAATGCGGCCAGGAACGAGTAAGCATCTTCAAAAAAACGTAAAGAAATCTTGAATACATGGGAACTTTTGAAATTCAAATACACCGAAGAAATGAATTTCAACTAGTAGACATTTATAAACTTATGAAATGGAGATATAAAGCAGTAGAAAATCTTCTCGGGTTTTCCACCGGGTCAGGTTGCCCATGGCCGACGTTTATAAATGGAGTTATAAACCTTTCTCTACTAGAGTGATATAAAAATTTGTATTTTTTAATGCATTAAATCTTCATTAATTATATACGGTTGTGTACCAACAAAATAAAGCTGGATACTTAAATTGGAATTGGATATGTTTTGACACTATTGCAGAAACAACCAAATGAAATATTATGTGAGATAAAATATCTACTTTCACGTTGTTACCTCTTCCCATTAAGCCTTCTTTCATGCTAAAAATATGTCCACCATTACAAATGTCCTGATACTTTACTTCATATGATTGTTAGGGATAAAATTTCCTCAAGACAAAAATGATACTAACCCTTGATGGTATTAACAACGACTGACTATTAAGTGATTCATACACATCAATTTTCTCAAACGGAGAGCTTTGCGTTTTTAATTGAATCTAAATTTTACATTAGTATGCGTTACATAAAAATGCACAAAACTTGTTGAAAAATAGTGGTATATTCAATTCCATCCTTTCTTATGACACTCAGAAATCCTGGTGGCATATGGCTGAGAATCAATTAGGCCAGGGGTATGGTCCGAGTCAATGCCTTGCAGGTGACTTGGACGTGAATCGTAGAGAGAATGGTTCATTGCCGTGAACGCGCAAGCACCAGCTTTTTTTTCTCGTTCTACTTCCTATTCCTCACTTTCTTGCCATAACACTCGGCGTTTCACTTTTGAAGAAATAAAGCCTGCATGACAATTCAAAATTGTCATTCACAATAGTGAGGTTTCCTATTTTTTATTGTCATCATCAGAAGTTCATCACTCCTGGAGTGAAGTCTGAAGCCGTTCGATTTAAAAATAACGTTTATTAATTTTCCTACTTAATTGAAAAATGGAAATTTCAGTTGCGGGGAAACGGGTCTGAAAACATTAGTACACCAGTCAAATCTACGCGTGATCATCTTTAATGGGGTTCGCGGGAGCAGAAGATTTCACCACCAGAAAGCGCAGGAGGTTATAAAACGACTGTTAATACCATTTCCGAGACTTACCGAGCTTTTTAAATGTTCATAGGTGATTATTAACATATTTGTACGAGAGCTTAGTGGTTCTAAAATACAATTTTGAGTTCTGGCTGTGAACATCCCTTATGCTTTGCAATGTAAACTATGTTCCTACGACATCAACAATATGACTGCTGCGGTCCCACCATTTCTTCAAATGCACTTGAAATTTACGCTTAATTTTCTTCGAAACTGGCATTCTAAACTCTTTAACCCAAATTATTTTCGTGCGATTAGTACGAGTATGTTGTACAACGTGTCGCAGTTAAAAAATTTTCCTTCAAATAAGGATACCACCATATTTTACTTTTGTGGAAATTTCCAAAAAACAAAATCAAGGATTAAATTTGTACATAATGAAAATATTTTTAAAAAATAGGCAAACAATGGAAAATGTCGACATTTGTTACGATTCAAAAATTTTATACCTTTTTGTGACTGAAAATAATATGTTAAATGCAAAGCGTAATTATTTACTTCAATAGGTTATTCAGGTCCTCCTTTCAATAGTCGAAACATTTTCAACGCACGCGTATTGTAGATGTAGATGTATTGAGTACATAGTTACATCAATCAGCTGTCTGTATTTTTCCTGTCAGCAAAAGTATGCTCATCATTGGCATACTGACGACGCAGGAACAATATCCAAAGTAGCGAATGCCGTGTAGCGACTCATTTATAGCTCATCATTATCACCGGTCAACAGTCGGGTCTTGTTAACTGTTATATGTCGAACCTGTCTGGTCCTCCACCGATTCTCTTATCGGCGAACATCTTGATATTAGCATAAATCTTCTCTTTAATATTCTTCAGTACTTACTTCATATATCTCATAAGCCTGCATTTTCCATTCTTCCCTCTCACATTTCCCTCGACGAGTGACTTCATCAGACCATCGTCACTTAAGATATGGCCGATATTTTTTGTCTCCTCTTCTATTTAAACATCTTTAGCAGAATTTAAAAAACTTCTCGGGTTTCTAGCCGAGTAAGATGTTTTGTTGCTAACGTTTCGATGGAATACTCCTCCATCGAAACGTTAGCAACAAAACATCTTACTCGGCTAGAAACCCGAGAATGTTTTTTAAATATCATTCGCCGAGAAAGAAAGAGATCATGTATCTTTAGCAGATTTTAATTTTCTTCCTACCTTATTTAGATTTATTCCTTTGTTTTTCAGTTGATCCATTTTATCTTCTTCATTTTTCGGTAACACCACATTTCAAAAGCTTGCAGCCTAGTCTTCTTTGCTACTGCTATCGTCCATGCTTCGCTGCCTTAAGTAGCATGCTCCAAATACTTGTTCTAATGAACTGTTTCCTCAATTCCTCACTTGTATTTGCAGCTGTAGCCAGAATCTTCTTTCTATAAACTGCCCTTTTCCCCTTGGCCATTCTACTGACAATTTTTCTTTTGCTTCGTCCATCGCTTGTTAGCTCCCAGGCGTCCCACGTAACAGTACTCTTTGACCTCAAATTATTGTTTTTCTAGTTTAATATTGGCCCTAGCTTCTTTCCTCCTACTGCATGCCGATACCTTAGTTTTCTTTTTATTGATCTTCAGGTGATATCTGAATATTTTGCGCTACATATTTCCAATTGTCTTTTTTAAATTTCCTTCCATTTCTACCATGTCTGATATGTCATCGGCGAAGCATACTGATATTTTCCCAGTAGAAATTCACTCCCGAAGACTTTTATTTGAATTATTGGATGACTTTCTCGATGAAGACATTGAATAATACGGGAGATAGTGAACCGCCCTGTTTTACTCCTTTCCTTATTTTTACTGCTATACTGCTGGGTCCTGATTTTATTACAGCCATCTGGTTTATAAATAGACTGTGGATTATTCTTCGGCCACATTTATAACTCATTACTGTAAAATTACACTTTCTTATTTTAACGATTTTCTGGAAAGTTTAGAATTTAATGGAGTTATTTAAAACCATTGTATATCATAACCTTGTATACTAATGGATTTTTATTCGAAAATGTACTTAAGTGCTGGCTTGAAGTTTTCCGCAATGTTGCTACAGTGATAGATGGCACCGAGAGAAAAAATTAGATTTACATTTGTGAAGGTCTGTGTGCTTCACTACTATACTGTTTGGAAAGAAAACTAGTGATTTCTAACTACCTTGTAATAGATCAAATATCTGACCTCGGCGTTATAGGCTACTGACTCGCGCTTCCATGATTTCATCTGTTTTTTAGGGTATAGGGGTCTCCTATGAAATTACTTTCACACATTCGAATTGAATCGCATGTCTTAGTTTACTCTAATGGTACTCAAAGATGTTGCATGGGCTGAGCTGTTTACTTCACTATACTCTCTAGCGTATGTTTAATGCGTTTTGTCAACAACCTGAATATTTCACCAAAAATGTTTTTTTTTGTCACCGGGGCTACACTTTCTCATAGAACTTAGGGGTTCATGCGTGAACTCGTAAAAGGGAAAGAGAACCCGACCATTTAGCAATTAAAGAAAGCCCTTGCATTTGTCCTCCATATAATTTCCTATTTTTGGTCACGCATTTGAATCTCGCCACTAGATTCGAGTATCTTACACATGCAGGCCTTTTCTGATGTTTTCGCGGAGTGGTGGGCGGTGACGTATGCGTCATGGTTCTGTTAATTTCCTTTATCTCCTCCATCGCCTTTTTCTGCAGAATTCTGGTAACTTAGGTATTCTTTTTTATTGCTCCTTTTCCTTCTATGCAATCCTTCTGTTAGCTTTTCTTCGCAGTCTTCATTAAGTACTATTGAGAAATTGCTATGCCCCAAGTTCCTGGTCTGAGAACCAAAAAAAGAAGGGAATGGGGCTTTTCAGCATCAAGTGCACCTTTGTAAAGTCGCAAAAAGCTAGCACACAAATTTTAAAATTTCTGAGAGATTTTAAAATTTCTGAGAGCTCAAATATAAGTGTATTTGAGATAACTTTCAGAAAAAGAAAAAGCATAACGGAACTAAACACAAAGCATGCTTTCTTCCATTAATGAGTGTTTTTTATAGAGAATTTTTTAATGTTATCTTTAAAATTTCAGTTATTTTAATTATAATTTACTTCGCTCGAGGAAACTGAGAATATGGAAAAATTCATGTTTTAGAGAACGGAAGTGTACGATGTAATCGATAATTAAATGACGAGTAATGTATGTAAATGGTCACATGACCGTAAATTAAAAATCTAATATGAAAAAATCAAAGGTAATGCATATTGTAAGAAAATGAGATCGACTGAAATGTGTAAATATAAATAAACATGGTCATGTATATTTGTATACTAATAAGAAATAATAAAACAGCCTGAAGCTGCCACAAATTGCTCCAAGTTAATAATTATAAATATTTAGGTGTATGAGTAAACCACAGATTTAAATTTGGAGATCAAATTCTTACTTGAATAGTTAATTACAAATACATTGTCATACCAAATATATCATATTAAAAATGTTGTGACTAGCAATGTTATGGTGAAAGTATACTAAGCTCTATTAGAATCATTATTAAGATATGGCATACATATTTTGGGAAATACTGCAAAAATATACACATCCAATTCAAATAATTTGCAAGATAGGATTGTTAATACTATTTACAGTGTGTATAAAAGTGGCAATAACAATGAGTAATTAATCAATTGCTATCAGAATTTAAATATCTTACCTTTCCAAATGGTATTCGACAAAATTGTATTGGTTAACTACTATTTTAGTGATTACTATAAGATTTATAGGCAATGCCAGCTTGATATGAATCTAAGAATGGATATTTATAATTCACCAAATTTTAACATGCTTGGTGAGAGACTTGAGGAACCAAGGCTGATTAAAATTTGGATTGCTTATCTGGCACAGGTAAATCATATAAGTGACGTAAAAAGAAAGGCCAAAAAGCCTATGTTAGAAATGAAAGTTTAATCCAACACGATACAAATTGGTGTTTCTTGTTTTCAGTGAAGCTTTATGACACCAAATATCACATCTATGTAAGCTCCTTCTGACGAGCAGTTTAGGCTCAGAGGAACTTAAGAGGAAGAGATATATTTTTTTTATTTTTGTTTGTACGATAGCATATGCCACTTTTTTCTGTGTGTATGAACGTACATACTTGAATAAACGAATTTATTATATTTTTAAATTTGGCATAAGCATGCGTAAAAAATAAGAATTTTTACGCTGCTACAGACTCGAGGGTATCCATTAATGTTTTGCGCTTCCATCCAAGTGCAAAACCCTATACATAATCAGTGACGCAATTTCATTACTTTGATCGAGAATTCAGAATGAAAGGAGAGAGCGAGACACTGGTTTTTCAGGAAACAGCGCGAGGTGAGGTGGACCGACTTGGGTTCCAGCAGGAGAATTTACGGGCGAAAACTTTCACGCCGGCAGTGTGCACTCAATGAAAAAGCATTAAGAAAGGGTGTTTGAAAGAAAATTCTAAATTAGTGAGCGTTAACCCTTCCCGCGAGCATTCAGCGAGCACCTCAGACCAGTTTAGATCGTCCATTTCTTCAGCCGGAAAATTGGGCTCGGAGACTTTCTGCTTTCAATTCGGCGTATGGCGACTTGGCAACGCGTCTCTCCTCTGGCTAACTCTGAATCCCAGCTTCTCCCTCCTCCACCAGCCTTTCCAACTAAACTCTTGCCCTTAGGCAAGCAACAAGGCATCCCCGGCTGCCTCTCCTCGTCCTCTCCCTTGCCTCACTTCTCCCTCACGATGTCCTTTGAAATCCCCTCGTTGGCTCAAGAAAGACACCAGACGGAGGAGAATAGACTTCCCAGCGCAGGAGGACGGCTTTGAGAATGGTTGGTGGCACACATTTTTCGCAAAAATGTAACGTAACTGTTAACGCATCTGTAGCAGGTTCGATTTTAATCGTGAAACGTGAACTTGAAGGAAGTCTATTTTTCATTTCCTTCTGTTGTATGTTGTTAATGAATTTTTAACGCTACATAAAGCATAGGGTACTTCTTCCATCTTATTATATCTTAACTACTTAGCCATCGTTTAGATTTTCTTAAGCTCATTTCATACATACTATACGTTAATATAGTCGAGGCTTAATTTCAGCATAAATTAGGGAACTACCAGATTTTTGTACCCTTGAAAATGACGCAGAAACTTTGAAATTGATTTCGTAGTACTGAGTTCTAAAAATTTTAAATTTTTTTCTCTCTCACCTTCATCCCGCACTGTTAAGCACCCTTCCTGCAGTGCGAGTCTCAAATCGGGGAGAGACAGATGTATAAATGGACACAGCAATGCTGATTTATTAGAAAAAAGGATGAAGGATAAGAATTTTTCCTTGCCCATTTTAAAACTAGGAGAAGTCACATTAAAGGAAATGATCATGAAGATTCACAGATGTTAATAACGAGTGATATCAAAACTATATTACAGTGTTTATCATTCAAGAGTAAAGTGATAAAAGAAGTGAATCCACTTAGAAGGAATGAAAGGGCATCTTTTGTAACCAAATATTTCCGATTTTACCTTCTTTACCAACAGGGTCAATAAGTAATACTGTCACTTCTAATTCTCCTTTATATATTTTTTTAATCCTTTTCCTCACTTTAGTATCTCAAAAGATTTCAACCTTCGTTTATTATTCCACCAGGAACAAGTTTATGAACTAAGCAGTGCATACTGCGAATAGTTAATGTTATATAGAAAAACTACATAAGGTACAAATATACTAATTCTAAGAAAAGATTTGGTACGCGGAAGGTGTACGCATTATTTCCGGAATTAAAATTGTAAAGTCATAAGTAATTTAGGCAATCACATTTTCGATTATTAGAAAGTTACTGTCATCATTGAAGACGAAGTACCTCGAAGATGTACGAATTGCGCCGTAGCCTCCCCTTGCGCTATTAGAACCGAGAAAAGTAATGTAAGACATTTTCAACTGATCAAGGCCTTTAGCATTTTGGATTTTTGAGTGAATTTGATACGCTAGCAGGAAATTTTTATTCCACGAAAAAGATAAATAAAAAGGCGGAATTTATTAAAGCTTTTGGACTCATGAGATAGCAAGGCAACCTGTTTCGGAACCGGTAGTTCCGAAATCGGAGGGGTTCAGCGAAAGGACCCTGGGAGAGAGTTGAGGGGAAATTCTGAACGCTCCCCTACACACTCCTCTTCCTCCGAACTAACCCTCAATCCCGCCCTCGCTATTGCTTCCGCTCGCCTTTTTTATTTCTCGTGTCGCTCTGCAAAATACATGAGCTGACTCCCAGTCTGTTAGGAAGCAACACAGTAGAAAGATCTGAGGATGAACTTGGAAGAGAGTTCTGCAGATTTTGGGAATTAAAAAAAACTTGCCTTTTGGTTTTATTTTTAGCGAGAAGATGTTGCAAGTGTGTGTGCGTCTCAACTTACGTCGAGTGGAACGTAGTACAAGTCTTCTTAAGTGCATTAGAATTTCCGAACCGAAACCTTGGGAGCGAATTAAAAAGTTACCCTGGAGAGTGACTTCACTATCCTTATCACAAGACGGCTAGTTTTACTGAACCACCATTGGAATTTCTTCCGCTTCTCGATATTTATTTTTCCATCGGAAACTTTAAAACGTGACTTGGAGGCGACTGAATACCCAAAATCGCGTCTGGAGTGATAGCATTTAAAATGGAATGTAATATTTCCGATTTAGTGTTTAGTATACACACCTGAAAACATATATGGGTAAATAAATTGTTAGTGGATATCAATGTGCTACTTTTCCGTATCATGCTCAGCCAAAATAGGTTGGTTATTATTTTTAGGCGAATTTTTTAACCTGAATTTTTAGTGCAAATGCTGAGTCGTTGTAAAGAAGGAATAACAATGTGATCTCATCGAATCAGAAAGAAAATCTACTAATCCTTCAGTAAAGTGCAATGTTAAAAGAAAATGACAATTTTGAGGACATTGGAATATTTGAGCCTCAGAAAATATTTGTTAATCGCAATACTCAACACAGAAATTCAATGCTGTCAAGAGCTTATCTCATGAAAACCTTTGGAAAACTGAGCAAGATAAGCATTATGGACGAAAACGGGTTAGTGACACGGGTAATTATTTGCTAAGGGACCTCATTTCATTTATTCATTAGGTATATTATCAAAATTATTTAACAGGAGGTAAACTTTTCTTTGAAGATAAGATCAATAAAGAAAGTAAGAAGCTGATGAAGGTGTGGAACTACGTCATAATAAATAATTAATAACAGTGAAATCCAAGCGCAGACACACTCTAAAATTAATTATAACGGAACAGTGAAATAGGTGCTAGTATAACTTCCTACAAAGTATTTCCAAGATTCTTCCCAGTATTCTTTAGTCTTTTAAATTTCCTGCTCTCTTTTTCTTCACTCACAATGACTAGAGTACCATTCATTAGCTAATATTACTTTCTCCGATGACCACCTCAAACTTTTTTAAGACCGAATACCAAGTGATTAAAGTATGTAGCTCAATATGCTGTGACTACCAGCTAATTAGCTGTCATACATGGCTCAACAGCGGGCCGTTTTTGAGTACTTATACTACATTTGTGGAGGAGCAAATATTTTTCCATTCTCCATCCAATGGAGGACGATTTATCATTCCTGAGATTGACCTACCCTCCTTAATTGACTCATACCAAAGTTTTAAAGCGATTAAAATTACATTCAATAAAATAATTTTCATCGTTAAAATAAAGCTGCTAATGGGGCAGTCAAATTAAAAATAAGTTAATATCCTCCACTCGAGTTTTTCTAAGTTTTCAAAATATCATCTCAATTTAACTCAATTACAAACTAAAGTGCACATCGGAATGACTCCATTTTGTCCCCATGTTAAAAATACCAGCTAGAATTGCTTAAAACATTGCTAGAAAAATCGCGATAAAAGGTAGATGAACGCACTTCAAGTAAAATGCCAATCAACATGTCGTTAAGGAGAACATCAGAGCAAGAATGATCACATTTAAATCACGAATTCCAGCGAAGGTGCTTTAATGGTTCAGATTGCATCAGTATGGGATTTTGTACGGCACCAATTGTCCTGGTTCGGATTTAGACTAATATTAGTACGAAAGTAAAAATTTTTAGCAAGCGAATACAGTTAAAGCCTTCATAATTCTAGGGCTTAATACCACCTTGCCACGAAATGGGAAACAACGATCAATTGAGCTTCCGATAGCACTTAGGGTAATTTTGGCGAGAATAACAGCTCATTGTCCATTAATGCTGTCTCTCTATAATGCCAGAAGTGGTCATTCAAGACTATATTTTTTCGTTTGGGAAGGACCCCAAATGGCTGTTTCCTTGCACATCTCGAGTTACGTTGTTGTCTACTCAAACATTCGGCTCGAACAACTATAGTCTCAGTTTCTTGAACACCCAAAGAAAATACTACATGCTTTCATCTAAAACTATGATCTTGCTCCGAAGAAACTTCAATTAAACTACAGCTCTTGGTAAATTTGACGCTCCCACTTTGATGAATCGTTTTGCAGTAGCCCAAGGTTCCAAGGTAAGGTAAACACAGGTTTCCAAGTGTAATTTTTACGCTAATGCATAAATACAGATTCTTTACACAGTGGTAATCAAAGGAACTTAACTTCGAGATGTGTATAGGCACATGAGGGGCTGCCCTGAACATACTAAGGTCGGTAGGAACATAATTTGTTGACATTCTGCTAAGCGTGAAGAGCGTCTTTATGATAGGTTATATTTGCTCCTCAGAGCTCTTCACACGGATAATTACTTATTTATATGCAGCCAGATCTTCCTTTGGTATGACGCATTAATGTACAGTTGCTCGTGGCGTTCGCTCTTGAAGTTGAAAAAAAAAAATACAAGACCGCCCGACGAAGGATCATTTTTCTTCCCCCAGGAGTCGGAAAGCGCACACCTCATCACAGCAGGCGTAAAGGCGTCAAGCCAAGCTTCGGATGCGAGCAGGATGGGTCCATGGGGAGCGGAGGAAGGGAGGAAATAGATCGCCGTAGATAGGGCGCCGCTGACGGCGATTCAGGCGGTGACTCGGTCGGGGTCATAAAAAAGTGGGACCGGGTTATTTAGCCGTCAATGGGCCTTAGGGACCTCGACGTTCTCATGGTGGCAACAAGGTCATAAAATATGCATCTCCTGCCCTCTAAAACTTCATTAATACGACAAAACCCACACCAACCGACCTCGGCTGATGAAACTTATCGTGGGACAACCCCCGACTCCAATTCCCTAGCGTCTCTTGAGATGAAGAGGTGGCCAGACGGGGTAAAATAATATCGCTAGGCTGGCGATAAATGATTAGAGCTGTGACATGGCCTCGCGGAAAAAAATTCTACAAAGCCGGTTTCTCATAATTTCACAACCTGATTAAACGATTTTATTAAATTATTGCACCAAAAATATTAACTTTAGCATATATATATTGTGTTAGCTCTCTCGGCAAATTATGTATGATTACTAACAGAAATATAGTGTGTGAGAGAGAGGTGGTAATATGGAGTTGAGAATAAATATACGTATAGAGATTTTTCATAATTTATGCACTCGTTATGGATGGATTCGTCACACATGGATTCGTCTTATAAACCACAAGACGTCCAGAATAGTCATCCTCATTGTCATCAGTGATTCGATTCTGTGATTGATTGACAACAGCCGATATTTCGGTTTCTGAAACATGAATGCCATATTTACAAGTTTGACTTTTTTCTTTTATCTTAACATTTTATTTCACTTTATACTCTGTTCATTTTGAGTTAAATTCATTAATAGTCAACAAATGTCCCCAATCATATTTTCCCTACAGCTCATTAGTGATCTTATACTATCTGCAGCCCGCAACTACCTTTCTTTTGATATTCGACTAAACCAGGTTTCAAACACTTCAGTTCTTCCACTGTCCGTGAAGCTAAATTTTTCTTGAGTTACATCCATAACGTGCGTCACTAGATGTGAATGATTCCATGTGATTTAAATGGCTATTCTCTCTTAATAATAATAATAAATAAATTGAAGGGGTAAGCGCCCCCCTGGCACTTGCACCTCTTTATATCCATTGTGCCAACCCATTTTTAACCTGCCTGACACCCGCAGACAGTGGACAAGAGCACCGCGGTATAGGTATGGATGAAGGCCACCCATCCAACCTATGTCCGGGCCCAGCGTTGCTTAACTTCTGTGATCTCACGGGAACCGGTGTGTCGACGTGGATAGGCCCTTCCCCATTATTCTCTCCTGCTTCTATCTGTACATAAAATAATAACCGTGCAACAGAGAAATGATCTCTTTATCACGATACTCACACGATGAAGTAATCGTAATTGCTTTTGGCCAGCAAGGCATCTTCATCGGCCAAGGTGAAAGAGACGTTTCGTATACTTCATGGAAAATATTTTTGCCATGTGAGTGAAATCCTGAAAAGTCAGTAGCCCCCACAGGAGATCCCTTATTTACCTTCGCTTCTCTTATCATCATTTCATTGATTTTCCGTGTGAAATATAACACCAGTGATCCCATGCTACGTCATCTGGATCCTGACTTTCGTTAAATGATTTATAAAATTATAATATTAATGTAACAATAATGGTATATTTAATATAAAAATATATCATACCTAGAAAGGCATGGTTGTACATTTATTTAAATTTTTTGAAATGACATCTTGCATTAAAAATTCTCATATAAATGAACGTGGTAGGATACCGCGTTTGATAAAAGGAGAGCAAATACATGTAACAATTTAATGCATTTGGATGCACTAGGATTCCGATACATTTCCGAGGCGGTTTATATGCTGGGTGGACAAAATCTATTTTCGGCTCTCGTCAATTACAAGGTATCAAATATAATTTATTGTACTTAATTCAGATACATAATTTACACTGTATAAGATATATCTGGAGAAAATGTTGAATGCTACATACATAAATCTTTCATCTTTTTTAATGATTCTTACTAAATTTCAATTTACGACAACGTTTCAGAATCGATGTAATGGAACTTAAACACCACGAAGAAAAATAACCCTTAGGAGTTTTACATTTCTCTACTTAATTGGTACTTATTTCATGACCTTTCGATACTTGACATGATTTTCAAGTGTATCTCTCCTTTTATAAAGGTTGTACTTGACAATGAAGTTAACCATAGAGACCGGTCGTGAAATAAGTACCAATGAAGTTAAAAGGCGGAAAACTGTAAAGGATTTTTTAAATCGTAAATTTGAATGACTCACAGGAAACATGTAGTCACGGTGGTTCTCTGGTGGAAACACATCGAATCCTGGCGAATTTTATGATAGATTCACATGTCTAAGTACTTGTGCAATTTGTTTGAAAACTATTTCCTGAAATTCGAGGAGGGGATCGAACCGGAGACGTCGAAGGAGAAATACTAGTCTCTGGTACCTCTCGCAAATTTGATCCTCGGGGAAGGTCAGACAAAAAGGGTGGTGGCCCTCTCTCATAGGCACGCTGGGATCATTTCCCGTCAACCATTATCTCCGCGTCATGTGTATGCTTGGGATTTCCTTCCGTAGCACTCTCAATTTCCGCCGCGTCGCCCCTCCCGAAGAGGAAAGAAGGAGACATCGCTTTCATTTTCCACGCGATAAACCTTACGACCGTCGCGCTCGCTTCCGTGACTGGGACTGCCCCGTGCATCGCATCACGCCTTTAGTGCGGAGGGGAGGGTGGAGCGAAACGGGAGCAGTCTCACGGAACGCTCTCGCGTTTTATGCGATAAATGCGGCAGATACCGACGAAATGAGAGTCACATTTACGGACGCGACCCTTGCGCGTGGAAAGTACGGAGAGGCCACAAAACTGGCAGAATTATTTCCCCAAGCCGGATGGACCGTAGAGAAATGGGGATGAGTGCTGTGAAGGCTCGGTTAAGGGGGGAGGGTTGTTGTCACCAATCTTTTAGCTTATCCTCGGATATATAGGACGTGATGGTTGTAAGGTGACGAGTGATAAACATTGATATAGTGAAAAGGGAATTTATCGGATTGGAAGTCGATTTCAACCCCGTTTCAATCACGTACTATCCCCAAAATTAACAGAAACCGAGAATTTTGGGAATTTTTCATTGTAAAAATACACTTAGGGTAATAATTGGAAAAGGATTAGATCACATAAATGAATGAAACCACATTTGGTGGGGAAGGTGGAAAGAAAATAGATTTCTGCTGAAAAAAATCGGAAAGAACGTAAAGCCCGTTTCACACGATACTTGACCCAACACAAGACCTAGTGTGCAAGCCGCTACTTGATATTGAGGACGAAAACTAGCACGATTGGAACCTTCCTAGGAGTTTTCACACTATCATTGACCTTGTGCTTGCGTGAAATGGTTATATTATATGATTCCATATTCATTAAATAAGAGAAGTTCGCACAGCGCCTGTAACGAGAACGTGATTGGTCGATGGCTACTGGTCCTACTGGGAGCCACTAGAAATCTAGTACCGCATCAAGTATGAAATCCAGCAGCTTAGCGAGTATAATAGCGATCATGCTTGCTAGTATACTCGACCTTGTGCTGGATCAAGTTAATCAAGCTGTTAAGAAACAGGCTTAAGGTCCGTGGTTCGATCCCCGGCAATGAAGATTTTTTTCAGTTGAAATTTGGCTTCTATTCACCTTACCCATCAAATGCATGTTCGTTAATTTATGTGCTCCTATCCTTTTCCAATTACTAACCTTGGTATTTTTTAGGCCGCTTGTTAATAATTTTTCATGTCTGAATGAGCTATCATAAAAATATATACGTCAATCGATAGGATGTATTCTGCTACAGCTAGATTGGTAACGTGTTAATTTTGGAAACATAAAGGATGTGGGTTCAAGTTTCGCTTCTTATGCAGATGGTGTAAAAATTGGATTTCGTAACGATAAAAGCTAACAAAAATATGAAAAATATACCTATAAGCTGCGGGAAGAGGCAACGTATTGGGAACCATTGCTATAGGAACGGTACAAGTAAGGAAAATAAATGTAAAATTAGGGTACCCTTCTTATGCGTACTTCATCTCTTTACACATAATGTATACATTATTATATAGGTGAAGAAGATAATAACAGAGATACGGAAAATTTTAAGGTGTGAATTTTAGTGGAATAACATTCAATGTGAGTAGAGGGATTAAAATAATCTGATAAACAAGTTCTAGCAAGTCGGTAAGAGAGCAACATATGGCTGCTAATAAACGCCAAACAAATTAAATCTTAAAAAAATGAAAGGAAAATTGACCAAATGAATCAAAAATTGATGAAATCCTGCGGCGGCTGGTGATTGAACATTAAACATGAACGATAGGATTTGAAAGGCCGTGGAAAAAGAAAGGGTATTTAATTCACTGGGAAGATGTGAAGAAGGGATAAGCTTTTTATGCCATAAAAAGTGCAACATTTATTCCAAGATGAAGGAAAATTATGCATGGCACACTTAACTTTAGTAGTTAGATACGTACTGTAATATGAATATATTTCGCGCGAATGTCAATTCCTTCTAATCCGTAAAAAACTGTTCCAAACAGGTGAAAGTCCCTTGAATGATGGGTATCCGTCACGTTAAGTCCCCGCAAGATGCCGCAAAGACGAGTAAAACGAAAGATTCTCGATAAAAGACTCTTTGCAGCGTGCTAGTAATGCCTTGCAAATGAGTTACGAAAATTAAGAGTGGGTTGAACACATAATTAGTACTATAAAGGTGTGCACCATATGAATGACATAGGTACATAGGAAACAGCTATCAATAAAATAGGGCGAAAAAAAATAAATTTGTGATCATAAACCTGTATTTATTACGGACTAGCTTACGATATAGCTAGAACAGAAACACACCTAAAGATTTTCCAAACTCATATCAGTCGTCACTGATGAAATATAATATGTCTTCACTGTTTTCAACATACTTAAGGCCCCTTTGATGGAAGATCATCATTTCCTCTACTGTATTCCACTGGAAATAATATGGCTGCGTATTAAACATTGCACTTACATCATTTGCTTCGCAATTCATGTCTAAGGAACGCAATTTTTACATTTTTATGTGACGCGTTTGGCTCGCGGGGCAAGGCTCGCAGTCAACACATGAGCCACTGAACGAGGTCCCTTAGCAGCTCTCGCGAAACGTGATTCCATTCACTTTGAATGAAAGATTCAAGCTACGTGGAAGCACCTCCCTTCGGAATTATTTTTCCCTCGCGAAGGAAACCCCCTTTTCCCGTTTTCAATATCCATCCACTTCCTTCTTGTCTCTCCCTCTACGTCTTTCGTCGCCACTTCCTTCCTCTCCCTCTTTCTCTCTCTCTCTCACCCCATACCATCCTTAATCTGCATTCCTCTCCTCTCCCTTCTCCTCTTCTCTGACCCCCTCCTCCCCACATAAAAAACCCAAAGCTGTGATTCTCGTCACGCGGAGATCTCATAACGCCCTCTCGCCCCCCAGCCCTCGTCTCATCCTGCGCACCGCAATTCCCGGGGAGATGGAGGAAGTGGAAGAGAGGGCGTGGCAGGAGGAACTGTGGATGGATGAGAGGAAAGGGGAGAGGGCTCGCATCCCTTCGGAAAGGTCCACAGGCAGGGTCACCTGCTCAGCCGTTGGGACCAGGGAAATACCAATGTGGGAATTAAATTGTTTCCCCTTCAAATAAAAGTGGTACTTTCTAGATTTATTGCAAATTTTGCCGCGCAGAACAACAGCCACCGTAATCGAAAATCGATAAATTGTGCGTGTTTTCCTGTGAATGAGAGTTTTTCTTAAATATTAGAAAAATCCTATTTGAATAGTGTTCTAAAATAGTATTATTGCTTTTTAAGACCATATAACTCTTTTAACAAATTGGATAACACAAATAGGTATTGTTTAATTTTCCCAAAAAATAACCAGGCTACGTTTCTTAAAAATGGTGCCCTGGGGTGGTTTTGAACCATACGCATGAGATGATGAAAATCTCAAAGTATAAAGCAGCCAACCAGTCTGACCATCAGACTCGTCAACAGACTGGCTACCTGTAATGAGCCGCAAGCAAACAAATCCAAAGGCAACCCAAAGGTCGCAATATTTACCTCTGGAGTATATTGGGTCAGACGGAAAGGAATAATTTTAACAACTTATGTAATGCATGCTTGGGGTACCTAAATACAGCCCATGCCACACATCTCTATGGTGGTTTGCAGGGTTTTGTGTAGCACTTAGATCACATAAAAATGTACTTCTTCTGCCACTGTAAATCATTATGTATTTTTCAAAAGTTTGATCCATTATTTGAAAATTACGCATGAGCAAACTATTTCAGTGAATTCATTCGATATTCTTCTATAAGGTATGATTTTATACCTTGGATACCTTAAACTGTAATACTTATTGGACTGGATAATTCAGATGACAGACAGACTTCAACACGGCTGGCCCATTAAGACTCACGAGCAGGACAGAGCAATATTAGTTACTTTTGTTTATGCATGAGTGAACGCGAGTTCTGTAAATTATTTTTAACATTCATTTTTACACTTACATACTATTCCACTTACATGGTGAGGGCAAGATGGGGGAAAATGGAATAATTACAGAGGATAATGAATTAAAACTATTAGCAACTCACATTCTTCATCCTACATTTTTTATATTCGAATGTGGCAAAACATTTATCCTTTAGCGTCCTCCCTTTTCTTCTGCGTAGCGGATTAATGTTTTCTCCAAATTATAGCAGCTCTATATATCTGCGTTTTGCATATCGGAACATTTCCATAAAACCTTGAGCAATTGCGTGGCACAAGTCTGCGGCAACGTTTTAGTTTCAAAACCACGGTACTGCGGCTTCTCGCACAGGAATGTGTGGAGGAATTTCCGTTGGAATTTCATATTTGTGGATTGATGAAGCTTGGCTTACCCCCCAACGCCAACATTGAAATCTAATTAGCAAAACTGATTCCGACTTACTCATCCTACGCAACGCCCGGCGTTCCTCCCTTGGGGATTTCAACCTGGACGAATGAATGGTGGTTTCTTCAGAGGCGTTGCCTTGCCAATTACCTCCTTCTAGCACGTGCCAATAAATGCCAAGGAAATCAATAAAGCGGATAGCAGACTTCGCACTTCCATGATTAAAATTAAATATTAATCACGCCGTTAAAGTATGAGAAAGAGCGTTCTCCTGCTACTCCAAAGATTCTGGCTCAAGTAACGCCTTGAGTGAAAGTGCTGGAGTCTCTTTCCTTCTGAGATTTGATAACAAACGAGCGGTCGTTGGGCATAAAGTGCCTACATGATACACGAGCGCTTTAGAACGACGCAGAGAGTAAGCTGGTAATAAATAATAAAGATGGCCTCCAGCTCTTTAGCAATTTTGAGCGGAATAGAATAAATTACCTTCTTAAAAATAGATGTACCTAAACTTTTTTTTCACCAAGTATTACATGAAGTAAACATAAATTTCGGAATCGGTAGTTTTCATAGGATTATCGGTACTAACAAATGAATATGAAATTTACTATTATAAACTATCTTAATGAGGGTCCCTCAATTACGTATCTATAGGATATGATTCATGGGAAAAAAGAGTATTGGTTTCCTATTCGTAGAGTCAGGGGTAGAATACCGAGAGCCAAAGATTAGATACATCAATTCAGTACAGTTCTCTGCTCAGTACCGTAAAGAGAGAACTTGAAAATTACAAAATCGTCAAAGACTTCGTGTTTAAAATATATGTGTGGGCAGTATAAGTAGCCAAAAATAATTTTATTTCGTCCCTTGAAGACGAGGAACTCTTTACTTTTGGTAGTTTTAATGTCGAGAAGGCAATACCAACGGCGACTTCCTCTCCACCCTTTTCCATGAGAATCCTAAATATAATGAATCACTCTATCTCGGAAACTACCTCTCGGTGGTAGTGGGGTATATCTCTTAGTTGCCAAACTCGTGGTTGCGGGTTTGAATTCCGCCCAGGGAGGAGTTCCATTTTCCGGGGCAGGGATTTATCTGTAAGAGCACTTGTTAGTCTAATGGGGCATTATGGGTGGGACACCAATGTGACTTTGGCAAGCAGTGACTAAGAGAGACGCCGGGTTTCTCTTCACACTCCCACCGCTCGCTGAAAATACTGCCGAAAAGCCATACTATCCCCAAAAATCCCAATGACCCCTCGATAAATGGTTATCCATAAAGTACTTAATTAATAGGGAGTTTTACTGCATAGTAAGTTGAGCCATCGAGCATGGAGAAACTAGGAGTGAACAGATAAATTCTTGTAATTGGGGTGCAAAAAAGACATCCATTATAGAATGTGCATATACACCACTGATTAACATTTTTCAGCTCATTGCGCTGAAAAATTTGTTCCTAGGCAATTAACCCGAGTACCGAGTATATTATGAAACATTAGAGAAGTTGATATTTTTACTTCATCAGCATCTCACCAGTAAGCCACCACAAGATTGGTTTGATGCAATATCCCTTCTATACATCTCATACGAGGCCTTCCTTTCCCATTCTTCCGATTCACTTTTCCCACAACAAGCGTCTTCGTCAAGCCATCATGTATGAAGAGAGAGCCAATTATGTTTTCCCGTCTTCTTTTCAAAAATATTTAAACAGATTTATATGTTCTTCCTATCTTATTTGGATTTATTCGTTTGATACTCCGGTGATCCATTTTCTCTTCATTACTCTTCTATAGCACCCTATTTAAGAGCTTGGCTTCTCTCCTGCAGTGATCATTCATGGATCACTGACGTAAAGAAGCATTCTCCAGATACCAGTTTTTATGAAGTTCTCCTTTACTTCGGAACTCTAAGCTGTAAGTAGATTCTTCTCTGAATAGAATATTCTAGCTGTACCATCGGCAAACTACAGAAAGCTAAATGTTTCCGAAAGTGTATATTATACTGAGGCCTGCTCTTTGATTTATCTTACGGATTTCTAGATGTGACCATTGAAAATTACGGGGAACCGTGTATTATGTGGGACTTCGCTTTTTCTTTCATTCGTTTTCGCTGTGCTTTTCCCAAAGGTAAGCAGAAAAGTATCAGGATATACAATTTTATAAATAAAATTCACATGAAGAACCAAGTATGGAATTTCAATCCGATATATTTGATATATATGGATATATGCATCTATGGATATATAAATTTGTGATACATGTAAATGTAATGAAAAAAACAACTGGAAGGAATGCTGCATTAAAAGTCGTTAAAGATACAAAGGTAGCATAAATGAGGGCGTAATTCAACAATTAAAATTGTGGGGAAAAAATAATTGCATTATTTCCGTATCAAGACATCAGCTGTAATGAGAACACGGAGAAAGCAGCAGCAAGTCTTTCTCGAATTCGTTAATCACCGAAGAAGGTGCGTTCACAGTCGACTGGCCCTTCGCAGTGCAATCTCAACTCCTCGCAAACTTCCTTTCCAGAGCGAATATGCGGAATTTCGTTCGAACTCCTCGACCATTTTCACAGAGAAGATGAAGTAAGAGTAGAGGCAGGAGATACGGGAGGAAAATCATTCAAAAATGATTTTGCCTCGGGGGAAAAAATTTGATGTTTTACTGAGATAAGCGAAGGAAAAATGAATACAAAAAAATGACGCGTGCGCTCCGAAAAAGCCGCATCGTTTATTGCTGTCGGCTTTGGGCTTTCACTCAGATCTTGTTCCACTCTCCTCTCGACGGGCGGCGACGTAGGCAAATGCGGAAGATTGTTCGAACGACAAGCTAAAACCATCGAGCGGCGCCGAAACTTCTATTCCGCATTCATTTCCCCCGATTTCTGCACCCAAGTCGAGCATGGAAATTCCGCTCTCCTTCCGCGAGAAACTTGGTCGTATCCAGCGCTGGCAGCTCACCGCTTTTACGAACCCGGCAGAGCAGTGGGATACGATTCTATCACCGCGACCTATCAAAGTTGATGCAGCGCACAAAAGTCACGCGCTGCGCTCGATTCGCATTCATTTTTTTTCTCCCGTGCTATAGAATAACGCACAATTGAAGGACTCCAACGGTTCATAATCCACTCTCGTTAACATTATGGGTCAATAATTTTTTATCCCTTTTCCGTTCCACGGAATACCAACTAATCGGTAAAAAATATGATTCGATAAACTTCGAGAATTTTGGCTAAAACTGGTGTACACTTATTAACAGAATTATATATTGTTAACAATCACATGCGACAGAAGAGTAACAAAATTAGGTCTCTTTTTCATCCAGTTTCCCCTCTATGAAGAGAGTCTCTTGTTCGAAAACTCATCCTCACTGCTAACGACCTAATACTATCCTGTCACTCAATTTTTTATGACCATATAAAATATCGTATAGCAGGAATATGGACGCATTAGTCTAATACTCATCCATTATTACCTTTTTATCATTTAGTTCTGACTGGATTAAGTTAAGTACCCTATCTCTTTCAGAATAAGATGATGATGAAGTAAGACAAAGGAGATGAGGTGAAAATGATAGAGTGGAAATACCAATTGTGCTCGCCAACTGGTATGAAAATGATATGAGAACAATTTTTCAGCTAAAATATCAACTGTATTTATCATTTTAGGTTACCGCTCGTTTTGATACTAAGTAACACATAACTTAGGTTCATGTTGAATCACTGTTTAGGAAGCGCAAATTTCGGTTTGGCCATGAAAATATATTACAATATAAATTATAATCAAGATTAATCAAGCGTCAAAATGTATGAAAATAACCTCCTGGAATAATTTCAAGCTCCATTAACTATTTTACCGTGAATCTCCTCACGCACTGCTGAGCGAGGCTTAATGCGAAAACCGGACAATACCTTTGCGGGACTTGCCAATTGCACCAGGCATTCCATGAACGCTTCTGCGTCTGAACTGTCACTAATTCACCTTTTGCACGGCTCCCCTCTCTCAATAGCGCACTAAGGGGTGCCATCACGAAAGCTAATTTACTCCTCGATTTGTGGGGTTTTTCCGAGTTCATGCACTCGTGACCTCTCCCCGCGTCACCCGTGTGCGGACACCTCCCCGGCATAGAGCGTTTGTTTATTTCACATAAATATGCATGCAAATACGCGCGTTTGATGTTCACGGCATGTATGTACCTTCCAAAATGTCTGTGATCATAACGGATGCTGAAGAACGTGAAGTTGAAAAAGTGGCACAAATCTGTGACCTCATCCCCCTGAATTAAAGTAGTCACATCTTAAATACAAACTAGGTAGTGAAAATAGTGTTTTTAAAAAAAGACGAAAGCAGCACCTATTTGAATTCAAATATGAAAATCCAGAGGCGGATGTTGTCAAACCAAACGAGAAACGCACTCAATTTTAGGAAAATTCAGGCACAAAAGCAGTAATCTGCAGCTAGAAACTAATCATCATTATCATCAGTAAACAACGCTTAGGGTAGTTTGACGTAGCTTTGCACTCGATTCTACTTCTAGTAGCAAACCTCTTCACATTCACATAAAATATATAAAGCGATAAAATAAATAACTATAACATGTCGAAATTCAAGGAAGTTTAACATGATTTTGTATGACCTCATCCTCATCCCACAACTCGTTTGCATATGATAAAACTGAACTCAAGTCCAAAGAGGTCCGTTGAAGCAGATTATCCATCTGAAATTCAGGATTAAAGGAACTTCAACTACCTCTAGCATGAATTACTACAAAGATCCAGTCTTTCAGACATAAGAATTCAGCATAAGACAGAAACCTTGAGAGGATTAAAATAAATAAATGATATAAATTTCATTTGAATTGTATAAAATTATCCAAAAATATCATGTTTGCCTAACAAGATATAGAAAAATTAATCCTTGTTACTACACAATCAAAGCAAACTTACAAAGTGCAATTATTATTAAGGTATATTCGAGACACATGAGCATAACCACGGCCTACTTGCACTAATTACTTGTTTCCTAGCGTTTATGCAGCAAGTTAAGTGATTTTTAGAGGAGTCAAATAACACTTCTCTCCTTTTTGATGAATTTCTAGATTCGCAAACTTATTTTACCTTAAAGGAAAATTTAACCACCAAGAAAATAGGATAGGCTTATCCACATTACACTTAGAAACGTTCCATTCTCCCTCGTTTCTTTCTGTTTTCATCCGTGATTTAACTTCCTTGTCTTTGTGTTATGTGAATAAAGATAGACTCGATGCAACGTGAATAAGTGAATAGATGCCAAACCTGGACACAGCATGTAGCAAAATAAATCAATGTCAGAGTTTTAACTGAATGCAGTCATAGTCAAAGATGATATGTTGAGTTCTTAATGAAGTCAAACAGCATCGCAGTTGAGTTGCATGACCTCGGTCTTAAGAAAAAATATTTTTCTACCAGTGACAGGTAATACCGGGCGCTGTCATCTCCATTCGAGGAGTATCTTGCTCTTAAACTGCATGCTTTTGAACGCATTGATGGACAGAACAGGAGGGAGGACAAAAGACTCGATAAGCAATCGAAGATTATTCCTCCAGAAAATTCCTCCAGGCTTGCATCGCAAATTCCGATAAAAAGAAGGGACATCAGTAGATGAAAATGGTATTACTTTAAACAAGAAAGAAACAAACAAAAACATATTTTAGTAAATGCTTATTTATAGAACAAAATTTACTAAGGATGAAATGTTTCGCAAACAAAATCTCACTCAAACAAATTGCCATTTACCTTACATTAGCAAGCCTCCAAATAACAGCTTGTATCAGGTAAACGTTGATAGAAATGCATCCATCCATTAAGAGACGTTCCATTCATCATAAAGGAGAGGAGCGACAAGGAATTTCGTCAACAGAATATTCTGAGAGAAGGAGAGGACATTTCTGTCATATATGATTTTTCGGTATAATTATTTATTTTAAGAATGAAACATGAGTGCAATGGGTGCAAAGAAACATGGTTTTTGAAGCATACTACAAAGACACGACCAAGAAAATTCTACGAAAAATTGAAACATGTATACGTTCAAGGAAATGTTATTAGGGCAAGTCCGGGAGAGATGGCCCCACTTTTTTTAAGTGTTCATATTTTTGTTAATTATTGTAAAATCGGTTCTATCGTTTGTTGTCCCATTATATCATAGATAACGTTATAATATTTCATAAAATATAAGTGAAATTTAAATTGAAAATACCTTTAAAAAATCAATATTTTATTTTTTCATTGGTCCATCCTACACATATGCTATGGGTGAGATGGACCAAGGATATAGGGAGAGATGGACTATAACTAAAAGGTATTAAATAAACTTGAAAAAAAATGTCTTAGTGTTAAGAATATTTTAATAACGCTCTATGGTTAGTTACAATGTTACTAAACTACAAATTTGCAGAATTAGAAAATATAAGACACAAGAATCTAGCCAAGAGAATTAAACGGCCCACAAAAAATTAATGCAATGAAAAGGACAAGTTTTAATATTGGAATACATTGCTTAATGTTTTTCCTACTATATTTGAAGTGGTCTTTTTTTCTTCCGTTCTCGGTGTCGACAAAAATCACACAGATCTCCAATTTTTTTACAGTTCTCATGAGACCACCGGGAACAGATTCATTCAACCCAATCATCCTTGCTACTTGTTGACAAATAGTTTTCGAGACAACCAACACATTGATTTTTTTCCCATTCACTTCCATCACTTCATTTCACTTCCACTGTTATCGTTGTACACTATTCCCTTTTCAACTGTCTTTTTCTTTCGTGGGAACAACATTCTTTTAGCTTCGCGTTTCCTCTTTCTCTCCTCTTTCAATTGTTTAGTATTCTCTTTCTCCTCTTTCGCCTTTATAATACCCTTGTATCGTACCCCTGTATAATACCCTTGTACCCTTGAGGCGTCGCAGTGGTGTATAGTGAACCGTCACATATTGTTTTCATTAAATATAGACATGAAACTCAATAATATGGACAATTTAACAAACTACAACTAAAAAACAGTAACTATGAAAAAAGATTTTACACACCTGATATCTTTTTCTTTGAATAACTATCAAATACGCAGGTCAAAGCGGCTATAAACAACAAGGCGTGTCTACGTAGTCGGCCATGATACCAGTACAAGACCAGTAGCGCGCTAGGGCGGCTACATTCCGAACTATGCAATCGGTCCATCTCTCCCGAGGTGCCATCTCTCCCTGACTTACACTATATATATATCATATATGGACACACATTAAGTATATACATTCCTATTTACATACATATGCCGAATGGGTCGTTTTCGACCCATTCAGAAAAAAATCTATCTTTCAAAATGTATCACAATGTAACAATTTGAGCGCACGGACAATGTTTCAGAAAGATGTCTCAAGGAATTCGTACGCTTAGATCGCATTATTTTCTACAACAGTCTCTGATGAGGACGTTCATATTCGTGATGGAAAAAGAGCGGTGTTCGCGTCGCGCTAAATCTTAAGATATTTTAAATGTAATAATTTTACATGCGATTTTTAACATCTGAGAGTTGCAAATAGGTGAGCATATACGTTCATGAAATTTAATGGTATTGTTTTGATTCGTGGCAGAGTTACGGCATTTGATAGAAATAGTGGGACGGTAACGACCCTCTCGGCAAAAATACGCAATGTGCAATTATTCCCGTTTTTATCGCTGAATACCCAAAATGGGCTATTAATATCTATGAATATGTATTTTTTCTGTATACCTATATATCGATGCAATTTTAGACTCAAGTTACATTTTTTATACTTATTCCTACCGATTACATTTATTTCCATTTCTATCTAAAGCCTGGTTTAGGAGTTATACGTTAGATCTTATCAGAATTAGTATCTGACATTAATTTCGGAATCACAGTACATTTTCTATGAATTTCCAAGGTCGTATAGACATTGGAACATAACGACGCCCATATTCCTCTTTCTGGTGCAAATGTTTCTATCAGTGCTTCAAGCAAAGATGGCAAGGTAACTGATGAAGACTCTGGTGATGAAGAATGCAATAGCCCAAACAATTTCAATCGACGCCGACTCCAGGCACAAGCGGAGCTGGTTATTTTGGATAATGGTGTTAGCTGTAAAAGAAATGAAGAGGTAACCATCGAAATCGGTGAGCATGAACCGACGACGAGATGCAGTACAAAATCCAAAACAACAGTGAGGAAATGGGAATCTGGGGTGCTGCCCTGTCACACCTGTCCAAATGCTCATATTTGTCACAAAAATGCTGCGACTATCTCAAAAAGTATTCATCCGCTCGATTTTCTCCAACTTTTTCTCAACAAAAACGTTATAGACACAATGGTTTCATTTACCGTCAGTTACGCTGCACAGAAGAAAAATGAGTCACTAAAGAGAGGCATGTGTGCTACGACAAGACTACTGTCTTCACACAGATTTATATGAGGGTCGCAGATGCAATGAGGGCCTTCTGAGAGTCCTGTTAGTGTAGATCTCGGAGAATCAGTGGTTTATGAAATTTCACTTGTATTAGAGAAAAATTTTCTAGTTCTTTCCATTTTTTGATAATTTCTTTACGAACGCCAATCTCATGTCAGAAATGCGATGGAGAGTAATGAAAACAACAATAACGGTCTGAGTAAAAATATAGAATAATTTTCCATTGCCAGGTACAACTACCATGACTAAAATATCGAGGGGTTCCTTCGAATTCGTAGTTGATGGAATGGATAACTTTATCGCAGTCGCATGGAGGGACAATAATGTCGTCTACATGCTATCTAACGACCTAGATGTTTTCCTTATTCAACATGCTCAGCGTTATCCTCTTTATGTGAAAATAAAAATAAAAACTGACCAGCCGTTGGTTATTTTTTGCCCTGTAATAAGAATATGGGAGATGAGATGGTTAAAAACGTATCTAATGACAGAATTAGGATCGGAGGAATTTGGGATTTTGGGAAAAAGTGGTATATGCCTATAATAATGTAGCTACTAAATGTTTCCATGGGTAATGCTTGGATTTTAAGCCGGGAAAAAGGGCATACACTATACTCTCTTGCATTCCGTCGAGCGGTAGTACAAGCTCTCATACAGAAATACGTCGTGGCATCTAAAACCCAAGGTCCTCTGAATTTATCCTCCCTAAATCAAAACCCAGCAGGGACGGCTCATAGCGAGATTCAAATTGTTACCGGTCAAGCGAGAAGATGGTGTGCAGAGTGGAAGAATAAGACAGTAAAAGCATGTCTAAAGTGCAAGGTTCCTTCCTCTTCATGATAGGTGTTCTTCACTGAATCACCAAAAATAAGTTCCGTGTAAAATGTCTCATCCCATTCAATTATCTCAATTAAAGTATTTATCTTGAATTAATAATAATAATTTAATATTTTTAACCCAATTTTGCCAATATTTCTGTATTTTAACAATTTCATGGCTGAATACCAATTTTCCTTGCGAAAATTCCATTTTTTGTCGAAGGCAATTTCTCGACCCTTGATAGCTTCTATGTGCCATTAACGACCCACCCTATTTTTTCTTAAGTAAAAGGTATAGAATTTTTAAACTATTTTTTAGGTGATCGGGATAAGGTAATGATATAGAAACTGAAAGAAAAAGCAAAGTTTGAAAAAAAAAAGTTTTCGGCATGGATGGGAAATGGTTTTTGAAGCGTTCTACAAAATACGACCACGAAAATTCTACGAAACATTGAAACATGTATGCGTTCAAGGAAGTGATATTTTATATATTATATATGGACACACTTAAGTATAGACATTCCCATTTACATACATAGGCATGTATATTAATGAGGAATCAGACGCTACGGAGAGCTTCACAATAATTGTTCAAATGTGAACCCTAACATTTCATTGTGTCGCCAACATATCTCATGTTAACTGGGTACCTACGTTTCACTGGCTCCCTCTCACAACGACCCTTCCCTAAGTCAATGGCTCTGGTACGCCCACGGTCACCCGCGTCAGGGATAAACACTTCTCGCCAGCGCTCTGGTCACCTCAAAGCACAAATGAGCGCCCTGCCGCTTGAGACAAATGAGGGGCAAAACAGAAACGAGCAAAATGAGAAGCAGGGACTGAAATATATGTATGAGGGTTTATATATATATATATATGTATCTAAATATGGCTTCATTAATCTTTATACTTATGTGTGTGCGTGAGTGAAGACCATTTTGGAATTGCGCCAAGAGCAAGTAAAATGCTATCGAGCGGACGGAGTCAGTGAGCGAGCGCTCATGAATTTTGCAGTCCAAGAGCCCGTAGGGACCTTAATGACCCTCAGAAGGAAGAAATGTTTCTTTTTTTCTATTATAGTTTTAAAAATAAATCCCTCCGCTACAGCAAATCTAAAGTAATGGCGCAGAAATGGAATGGTAACTTTATTAATGGCGTCGCTTCATACCTTATTCCCTAAAGTAGGGAATTTTCACTAATTTTTCCCCCGACCAAAATATTTAATTTAATTTTTCAAATAAAATTTAACATACCGAGTTGCTTTCACCATTATAAACTGATCTCAACTAGACATCGTATTAATTTCCGGATTTTCCACTGAAATGGCTTATCTCATTTCCTGATCTTAAGTATATTTATTTACATTCAAAAATGTGACCTTGGTTGATTCGTATTTTCCTCGACCCCAATTCATCATAATTTATCACATACAGTAATGTATCCTTGAAAATCAAATGTTATGGCCCGAATTTAATTGCAATAATTGCAATCCGAGTGTGCTAAAATGAATTTATTTCTTGGAGCACGACAGGTTGAACCACTTCCTGTGTCTTTTTCAAGATGACTTCACGAAAAAGAAACCATTTACCTAATTTTAAGACATCACTGCTCAATTTAGCATCATTTTTACAGCTAAAAAGAGAGTGAAACTTAATGGCTGGGCAAATATTTTAGGGCAATACTTCGCAGGATGGTATGATGAAAGCATCAGAACAAAACGAAAATGATGAAAGCTATCAAGATGTTCGACCAATTAAAATTTATAATGAACACAATGGAACAAAAGCGATCTCGACACTCATTAAGCAGAACTCACTCGGGTGTAAGTCTCAAATCCAGCTAGTGTAGTCCTTGTCGTCAACGAGATCGGGAATACTCAGGAGGATTCAAAGAAAAGATACTCTTGGGAAGAAGGAGAGTGTACTTATTGGAAAGTATCAATGAGAGTGAAGGAGGAAAATACGAGAAGTACGACGTTGGCGCCCTCTCGCTCCAGCGCTCACCTCTTAAATGGACCACTTGGAGGGAGTCTCGAAGAGAAACGACGAACCGCATGAGAGGGTGAGGTGGTATAGGATCAGGCATTCATTATCGTTCAAGTGATACCGTCTCCATCCCCGCAGTGTAATCACCCCCAGTAAGCCGCCCACCCATAAAGGATACAGCATACCTGTAATTTAAACGGAAATTTTTTATCATGTCTTCAAATCCTCCTGTTCATATCCATTGAATGGAAATTCCTTCCATTACCACTCAAAAAACTGAAAATCCCGCATGGATATGCATTTCGTGTATGTTTACGGTATAAAAGTTGAACGTGCAATTTTCAGACAAATTAACAACATGGCTGATCGCATTGATAATATTGCTAGTTCCAATTTCTATGAGGCTGTTTGTAACAAAGCACTCAAGTATCTCTTGGTTCTTCTCGCTCCTTCATAAAGAAATACCTCACAGTTGTACGAGAGTTGTAGAAGTCTCAAGCAATCTCATTTTTTATGACTCTGCTGCTCCCTAAGTGTTTAAAATCTTCAAGTTTCTGGGTTATACGAATCGCATATTGAATCATTCTTATTGGATAAATTGATAAAATTTCAAGTTTTTTTGACATCAAAGACGAAGACTTTCGGAAGCTCGACTAGTCAGTCTTTTCTAATAAACTGATCACAACAAATTAATAAATTAGTAATTATAAACCTGAAATACACACTTCTTGTGTATTGAATCCAGCAATAGTAGTGTAAATATGGGCTAGGACTTCAATGACATCTAGATCATTTTTTCACCACTCATTAGTTAAATTAAAACTTTTTCTCTATAAATCATATTTCCATTTTAACATTTATGAATACAAGCAATTGGTGAGAAAGCATAAAATCCTCACTAATACCTCTTGAGTACATTTATGTTACGCAAGGTGAATGTGCCATTTTCCACATAAAACTAGTAACCTAGTTAATTCGTTAAAACTTTCGCGGTTCATGATATCCGGCGTCGTTGTTTTTTGGGTAAACCCGCGTCACAGCATAAAAATGACCAACAGTTTCGTCTCCGCTGCTGGAGATTTCCTCAGGATAATGACATTGCATGGTTTGCGCGTAGATTTATATTCTCACGGTGGTGGGGGAGTGGATGAGGGTGGAGGTGGGGGTTTCTCGATTTTTCTTTTGGTTCTCGAAATAACTGGAATCCAGGATGAGCTTACCATTTGTCCTTGGTTTCTAATAAAATTTCTTGCATACTTCCTAATTTCGAGGGCCTCTCTTATTAACCTGAGCGAAATCTGAGCGATGGACACCACAGAGAAGAAGAATTGAATAAAATAAAGGAACTCCTCGTAAATAACGGGTACGAAAGGAGAGAAATACAAAAAACTATTTCGCGAAAGCTAAAATCTTCACCTCGACCATTGGACGAAGAAAATGTCGACAAGAAAAAAGCATACCTGCCTTACATCAAAGAGACCACCGATAAGATAGCCAGAATCTTAAAGATGTATCACATAAGATCTACAGGGTGCGTTCCGAAAGTAATGCAATTATTATTTTTTAAAGTAATTTATTGAACAGATTTTCGCAAACACTTAAAATTCTTCAAAGTACTGTCCTTGGGCCTCTACATATGTTTTCCAGTGACCCTGCCATGACCGGTACGCACCCTGGAAGGCGTTTTCGGAGACCTCTCGCAAGGTCTTCGTCAGGGCTAATTAGATTTCTTATATGGACGAAAAAAGGGTTCCTTTCAGGGCTGCTTTAATCCAAGGGAACAAAAAGAAGTCTGCTGGGGCGACGTCAGGACTTTAGTGGGGGGTGGAGCAGCATTGGCACCTGGTGTTTGGCCAGGAACTCGCGGACTCGAAGTGCGTTGTGGCAAGGCGCGTTGTCGTGATGGAGTTGCAAGGTAGTGGAGATGTCTTTTCTCGTCCTGACGACCCTTTTACGGAGCCTTCCGAACACATCTACGTAGTGGGCAGCGTTAAATGTCTGTCCTTGAAGAACAAACTCCTTATGTAACACTACTTTGCTGTTGAAAAAGACAATAAGCATTGTTTTCACTTGTGATTTGCTCATTTTTGCCTTTTTGTGCTTGGGAGACTGGTTGGTGTGCCACTCAGAGTTTGTGTGCCACTTTAACCACCTCAAAACTTTTGAGTAGGACAGAGTAGAATCTTAAGAGCCTCACAAATCATTTTGTTAGTCTCCTCAAGAGATTTTTTCAGGTTAGCACAAAACTTAATCGCGTAACGTTGCTCGATCGTCGATTCCATTTTTTCCGTGACACGGTCGGCGAGCAGAGGTTTACAATAACTGATGTCCTGCCGCTTCCACAGCTTGGAGATCACTGAGACCGAGTTTGCAGCAAAGCTTAGCGTCCCCGCCACCTACTTCAAGTAATCCGATCCCACTCCGACCAGTAGGAGTTGCGCGGGAAATTCAATTGCATTACTTTCGGAATGCACCCTGTATATTCAAACCTCAATGGCAAATTAAAGGCTTCTTACGCAGCGTGAAAGAAAAAGATATATTAGAGACGGAAGGAGTCTACAAATTAAGCTGCCGATCGTGTGATAAGGGGTACGTAGGTGAGACGGGCAGAACAATACGGACAAGAATAAAAGAACATGAAGCCGCCATTCAACTGGGCCACTTCGAAAAATCAGCGGTCCCAGAACACGCCACCGAAGGACATGAAATCGACGTGACCAACGCAGAAGTCATAGCAAGGGAAAAACATTTCAAGACGAGGTTAATAAGAGAGGCCCTCGATATTAGGAAGTATGCAAGAAATTTTATTAGAAACCAAGGACAAATGGTAAGCTCATCCTGGCTTCCAGTTATTTCGAGAACCAAAAGAAAAATCGAGAAAACCCCACCTCCACCCTCATCCAGTCCCCCACCTCCACCACCGTGAGAATATAACTCTACGCGCAAACCAAGCAATGTCATTACCCTGAGGAAGTCTCCAGCAGCGGAGACGAAACTGATGGTCATTTTTATACTGTGACGCGGGTTTACCCAAAAAACAACGACGCTAGTAACCCAGTTGATCTCATTGATATTATGGCGTATTTCCATTTCCATGAGGCTTTTGGTAATGGAGTTCCTGAGTGTTGGTTTTGGTTCTTCTCGCCCAGTTGAGCGAGAGTTGCTATGGCAGCTAATGCCAATTGACTGGACGAGGAGGGATTGGCCTATTTTACTTCCATGATGGCAATTTCTCGCTGTACGTGACTATTTCTGGTTTTAGAGTTAAAAATTTAGTTTTCTAAACGGAATAGATTGATTATTTCTCTACGACAAGTTGATTTTCTCCCTATAGACACGAAAGATCTCATCAGTTGAAAAACTCAGCAGGTATACAAATTTATGAGCTTCGTGAAAAAGTTGTCATAGATTCCAGAGTCTGTTAGTATTTTTTTTAAAGGAATAAAAAAGTGTATTCTAGTCAGCAAATGGAATGGTGCTCCAAGAGGAGAATAATATGCAAAAAAATACATATTAGGGTACTAAGGTGATTGGGTTGCTTAGTTTTTGCATAAAGAATGACGTTTGGGATTGGATGCCATTGATTGAGGACAAAATCAAAATCATTTCACAGAAAATTTTGAGAGCCGCAAAATTATCCGGGGTGTGCACCCAAAATGAAGAGAAAAGGTAGCAAGCAGAGATTGAAAAATGAAGGTGAGAATGAAAGGAGCTAAGGTGTGAACGAAAACAATAGACGCGTGGTGTCGCGCAATTATTAAACGAAATAGACATTTTCATTAGGCTACCAAAGAAAGGGATGTAAGGGTAACGGATGAGGATGAAGAGGTAAATTAACTTAATAGTGGAATTATAACAAGCAATATTTTTCGAATAAAGGAAATAAAAGAACAAAATTATCTGAATGGCAGTTCAAGAAGGAAATTTTACGTGAAGAAAAATATCTCATTAATGTTTGGTGACTTAAACTCATTGAAAATATATTCAATTCACTATTTCAACCTAAAAAGCCATTTCTGCCTTCTTTTTCTGTACAGCCCACAGTAACTTATACAATAATATACACCTCATGTAGGATACATTAAAGTATGGCGGTAGAGAGCTCTCCCCCTTCATTATCCTCTCTTCTCTGAAGAGCTCGTATCCATAAAGCCTTCATATTTTCTTCACATTCATTTCCCTTAATCTTTTTCTGCACTGCCATCACCCTCTCTTTATCACTGCCCCCACTACAATTACGTAAGAGCCAGTAGAAGAATTCTTGCTATCAGTTTTATTGAGTCAAAAATCATATATAAATACTTTGTTGTTAATATTCTAATAATACTTGCAATGCATCTATCGAATAATATAAATATCATTAAAAATTAATGCAATAATGTTGAAAGTAATGCTGTCATACGGTACCAGTTCAAGCGGAGGCCCTTGTTTTTTCCTTTTTTCTTGAGCTATACGGATAAAATGGGGTTCTGAAATATATACGGATTAATAATACATATTTACTTGTATACTTTAGTTTAACATTCCAATATACCCGGACAATGGAATCATTTACACCACAAAAAAGAACTCAAATTCCCAGAATATAAGTTTTTATCGCCTCCAGAATTGTATGGCTTAGGTATCAATGGTGGCGAAGGGGATATTTTTATCAGCATATGGACGGATAGTATCTAGTAGCACTACTGTCGGCACCAAACTAATAGACCATTGTACTCTGAAAATTTATACCGGGGTATGCATCTATAATGTAATATATATCATTTTAAAGGTATTTTTATTTCCAATATAGTCAAATTTCTATTATAAGTACAAAAAGGTCTAAACCGCAAAGCAATAATCAACTCCGCGCATCCTGAAAGAATTTGTTTTCTCAACTTCATGATTTTTGTGAATCATCCTAATGAAGACTACAAAGCTTACAGCAAATAAACTTTCGTCAAAAGTAGCTAGGATAAATAAAAATGCATATAACGGTTAACATATATTTAATTATTATGGTCTCAATAAACGAAAATGTTTACACATGATCTAGTCATAAAATTAGACTCTCATTGCAATGTTGAAAAATGGCAACTATTTTTATTTTATTTGTAACTTTTCTGTCATCCGAAAATATATGATATGATACACGCGGTATTAGTAGAGTGTTCCTGGCCTACATTAAAGTAAAGACACATAATTGGCGTCAATGGCAACGAATAAAAAGTTCGTCGTTGATTATCTTACTTTTTCAAAACAACTGGAAATTTCCAAAAGCCAGAGGCTATATACATATGTTTTAATGGATCGGCTCAGAAGTAAAAACCTACGTTAATTTTATTTCTCACATTTTTTATCCAATTCTGGATGAGAGTATAAAAGTCCTCGTCCTTTCCCTCTTCCAATATTGTACAAAATTATAATGGCAACCTGGACGCAGAGCTCGAGCAAACAAACCAATTTCGTATTCGAATGAAACGTCTGCTTGTATAATGCCCCGCGGTGAAATTAAAAACGATCGCATAGTCGCACATTAGCAGAATTTGGGCGCAAATGATTCCATGGAAATTCCTCTCCAGAAGCCAGATAAGTGCCGTGGGGCAGAACACAGTGCATAAAAATGAAACAGCGGTGGATGAAGAAGGGCGTATCGCTCCGTAGGGTCTCATTCAACGGTCGAACAAGCCAACTGCTCTGTTGGAGGCATGCAAGATCACCAAGCGAGACACCCCAACGTGCGCACAAACAAACGCAATCACAAAGCCTGAACTCGTATACGAACATAAAACACATACCCACTCACGCTTAGTGCTTTTGGTACAAAAATATTGAAATCAGGGATGGGTCGGTTCCACTTTTTTTCGGTTCCGGTTCCGGTTCAGTTCATAACTTCGGTTCCGATTCTCGGTTCCGGTTCTTAATTTACCACTTACTTTGCATTGCTCAATGGTAAGATAAGATAATAAAGAATCATTTTCAGAGACATACTGCTTTAAAAAGAATTCTTCATAATATTTTTGTGTGTATGTAATTTTAATCCATTTTTACCCTTTATGTGAAAATATTTATAGAACTCAAGCACTTTTGGTTTTATACTCGTTGCCCATCCATGGATGGAGGCGGTCGCCCGCCCAGCAGACGACGGGTGACCGCTTCTACTCGGCCATTTCTCCGTTAAGGCCACATTCGTGACACTTCGGAAAAGTCCGAAAGAAAGAAAAAATGTCTTCGGATTGTGCCTCTCTCTTTATCTCTCGCACACAGGCAGGCGACCCTCGCCCGTATTTTGCGACCGTGTGCAGGCCTCTACTAGTTACTGAAGTATTCCGTCTCTTTGGGGACACCATTGGACTCTTCTCTCGAAAATTTATTTTATGCCTCTTTTCCGAATGCTTTTTCAAGTTAGGAGTGGATTTACATGCACCCCTGTAAAGCAGGGAATGACAAATATTACGCTTTGCGAAATTTTCATTTGCTGCATCAACCGTGAAGTATTTCCACAATTCGGAAGACATTGCGAAGGATTCAACCACGTGAGTAAATTAAGGCGTAATTTCACCAGCTATCGATATTTTTAAAATATATAATATCGATAGGCATGCCGTATTTCGATAGCACTTCATTTATCGACATGCGACTTAGGAAGCATTCATCTGGGCCTGATATCTGGGATCTGGGCACAATCGAAGTGCTAACAGTGCTGATTCGTATGCCATGGCTCTTGATGGTAACTTGGCACTACCTTGCGCGATTGATTTTTTCACCATTGGCTTACATCTCAGTTAGACCATCTGTGTGACATAAATTTACGTGTACCATTTCCGTCGTTTCAAAATATTATGCTTTCCTATTTCGTTTCGGAATCTTTCCGGGATCTCCAATGCCGTGATTATATTTAATGGCGATACGTTTGTTATGCATGATACGCGTAAGATAAACCGAGTGTGTACTTTCAACCATGGTTTTGTCATTACCAACATATTTCTCATAAACTTAAATATTTTAATTCGTATGTTACTGCAAATACTTAGTTACACTCTCCCATTGGAAGATAACACCAATATCAGCTTTTATATCCCACACGTGCATTTTTATTCACGTTTCATGGTGCAACAATTTTTTAAAGTTAAACATGACCAGTTAACCCAACGTTTTTGTAATGATTGCCCATTTATAGTCGAGTAATCAAGAAAGCAGAATGGTCAACGGCAAATGGTTGATAGTTACTTGGCTGAACACGACCCTTGCATCAAGGGAAGAAGAAACTTGGTAAAACAATTTAGTTGTAATTGACCGCATATTGCGGTTGCCTTTCATTTCCGGCTATCTTTGCGCTGTCAATTTTTCAAATAGTCGATTGTCGTCTGCTATTTACTGCGTGGCGAAGTAGATAGCGTTCTCTTGCATGAGCAAAGTTAATGCTATATTGTACAAATGACGAATAATTTGCTGACTTAACGAAAGCAATGTCCAAAGCATGAATGAAGTCTTCTAAAACCTATACACTATATTATGATATAATTTACGAAAATGATATGAGGACTCGCACCTCCAAAGGAGGTGGACGTAACACATACATATCAATCAGTATATCCTTATTGCGGTGGTATTTCATCACTTACTAGAATTGGATGTAATAAAATAAATCATATGGTCTTTTAACGACTGAATTAGAATAATTCACAGCAACTTTGAAACATCTAAGTACACTATTTCACCAGGTTTTAATGTGAAGCCTCCGCTTTCAGAGTGTGAGCAGGTTTCAAACTGGTTTTCGCGCCAATTATTTCGGTACCGATTCTTTTTGGCTTCAGTACCGGTTCCGGTTCTAAGCTCAAGAACCGGTGGAACCGAGAACCGAAGAACCGAACCGACCCATCCCTAATTGAAATCATAAGATAACTGCCGTGAACTCCATCTAGTCACCTCCAGACAAACGCTCGAAATGTCAGGAGATGGATTATGTAGTGACCTTCAAATCCTTAGATCCACACATGGTATAGATGCACTTAATGTGAAGTCCTGCTTTGGTTAATGTCAAATCATCATCGAACATTAAACAAGAAAATAAGTGGGGGGATTAGTGGTGACGTCAGGCATGCAGGTGAGTGCAAAAATGTTGAAATCATATGATAAATGCCGTTGAAGTCATATAGCCACCTCCAGGTAAACCCTCGAAATGCCAGGAAATGGATTGCGTAGTGACCTTTAAATGCTTAGATTCACACATGGTAGAGATGCACTTTATGTGAAGTCCTACTTCAGTTAATGTCTAACTATCATCGAATATTGAACAAGGAAATAAGTGGACCAATTAAGGTCACGCCATGCAAGAGGTGTGGAAAACAGAGTCCTCTCCATGAAATTCTCAAAACCACTCCCCAGTTATTTTTTGGCAATCCAGAGGACTCTGATGTGCTAGCATTGTAGATCGCCATTTGCCAGTCAATTTAGCTACACAAATTACGCACGATTACGCAGAAAAAAGTTGTATTTCTAATGAAAAAATATTTTTTCTATTATCAGGGCTGTTTCCCTAAGATGCGGTGACGCAAAGCACGCTGCTAAAAGGCAGGTTCAAGACTGTTCAAGACTATAATTTTGGTATCACGAAAAACGAAAAATGCAGTCATGACTGTAGGGGATCAATGTGCATTCTATTCCCTCGTCTATCCCAAGTAGTTTCTGCCTACCATTTCAGGTGAATTATGGTTTACTCTACAGAATTTAATAACAAAAACTGATTTCAAAATATTTTATCCACCTGGAATGTTAAAAATGTTAAAGAGAAAATTTTTTTTCCGAAAATTAACAGGAATCGCCAGTAGAAACCAAATACATAATAATTAACGAAAGCAACATTTTCACATTCATAACACTTTTGTGATAGTATGATTAAATATCCTTTTATTAAGAAGTGTTTTTAAAAGTCAGTCCGCATATCGGGTTAGCCTTTCACCTACATGTAGGACAATACCAATGGCTGCATTGGAATATATAGATACATAAAGATCAAATTACCATATATTCCATGACGATCTCTTTTTACTCCATCTAAAAAATACTTCTTCAGCATTTAATAAAGACACATTCATAGAAAACTAACAGCAGCGCGCCGTATATTTTTGAGTCGGGATGAATAAATTCAATGCAAGAGTGATTCTGGGCTAGTAAATATTACCATAATATAGACCTCACACGACTGTAAAGTTATTTGCATTATTGGTTACCTCGTCTCAATATCACAAATTCCATTTGATGTCGCTTCCTAATTAAATGTTGCGCCCTTCTAAGCTAAAATTCAATAGAGCGCGACCTAATTCCCACACAAGGGCAAATACTACTACCGACTCACATGAGCGACTTTGAAGTCATACCGACATAAATGATAACTTCAAAGCTTTTTCAAGGAGGATAAAACTCCTTCATCATACTACGAAGCGTTGCGGAAGAATAACACAAAACGCGATAAAGATGTACTTAATTGATACACATATAAAAATACATGCTCAAATACTCGAGAAGAATTTCTACCTCTTGTTCGCCGGGAAAGTACTAGATCTTATTTTGTAATAGAAAAATTTGTGGCAGAAGAGTTTCAGGGCATTTTTTGTAAAAACTCATGCATAGCATCATTAGGTAGTATAATTGCAGCAGAAATGGATTTGTAAATGCTGTGTGATTTACTGAGTAGTTAAAAATTGTATCGCGCCATTTTTTACCATTCAAACCATAATTATCTCCCATTTCTATGAAATCTACCATTTCCAAATCATGTTCCGTATTTCCATTTTTTAACGGTGCATTTCTTAGGAATGTCAACAACATAATTTTGTCATCATTAAAGAGAGAAAATATATATGGCCGATTCGTAATTTAATCTCCAATTTTAACATGGGATTGCAAAAGGATAGACTCCTTGCTCTCTTTCCTAAAGGCAGAATAGATGACTTAACTCGATGGCAATATGCACAAGCGAATCCTAAGCGAGCCATTAATAAACTATAAACTAAATAATAAACTTACACTAAATAATAAAAACTAAACTTATACTAAATAATAAACTTAAATATGGCTCCTTCCTAAGAGAAGAGCATTTAAGCAGCCAATTTGAAAATTAACACGCGAATCAGTTGCTCAAGAAGTGAAATTCACATACTTCATTATGCATGAGGACAAAATAAATAGGTTTAAATTATAAATTTCAAACATAATTTAAGTATTGGTTTAATTTTCTTCGCTGATAGGGAAAGCGACTGAAAATATCCCTTAGCAGTTCCCTCTGTGGGAAGCGACTGACCTCACGAGAACTTCATTTTCTTTTGAAGTGAAACAGGTCCGCAGCCACGTTACAGGGGAGCGAGCACTGGGGTAGACAGTTTCATCAAGCGCATAATTGCTGGCTTGACATGATTCAGTTTACGCGTTGGATTCCGCCAATGAAAAACGACGGGATTCCTGAAGAGCCAACCATTGAAACGGGAGAAAATTCGTGGCTAGTTTTATTATTTCACCGCCGGGCAATGAAGTTCCCGACACGAATTAAACGTGGGTCGAGGTCAGTGGTCCATGGCGAAGGCTCCGAAGTAGTTCCCGAAATTATTCAAGGATGAACAGAATTTACCAGAGCACGAAATACCCAGATCAAAAGATATGGTGAGGAAATGAGAAATAGTGCCCTCGTAATGAGCCATTAGGGCACAGTAGTGCAGTTTATTCTTGCATTTCGCAGAGAGTTAGTTTTCTTTCCTCAGAAATAACTACGCCAATGTATTTACCACTATCTATTATGATGTCATTGTAATTGAAAGCAGCCGACTCCCTCTTATACTAACCCATATTGAGAAGGTCACCACTTTTTCTGCTCCATACAAGTTATGAGGATATGTTTGCGAAAGATGAAAGGGCAGATTTTATTTAGGTTTTCAAGAGGGAGTGGACCAAATTAAATCACTACCATTCTCGTTAGTCTAAATTTATTTAGAACATAAACTAAATGGTTGGAGCCGATCATCAATGCCATATGAAAGTAGTAAAAGATGTAGAATCAAAATTGAGGAATTCAGCAAAAATAAAGGAATGAAATGCGCTTGGAAAACTAAGACATATGAGAAATTTTATAGATGAGTTTAAATGTAATTGTCAGAAGCTAATTAGTTTCTTAGGCAATGGAAGGTCTTCACATACAAAATAGGTAATGGGCAGCCAACGAGTGGCTCAAAGCTTTAATAAATGTACACAATCCTTTTGAACAAAAACTGTGCCATGATTGGAGAGATACATTACTCTGAGACTTGTGAAGATATCATTGAAGATTTAATCCTGGCCTCAATTTTTCAAATACTATCTGGCCAATATGACCCTTAGGATACTTGCCTTCTAACGGTGAGTTATCGAAAGGTTCCATTTCCTTGCAACAAACTTTATTCACACTTTTACACATTTATTCATGTTTCCAGAGGGAAGAGAAAAACTTTTCATACTTAGTGTGACAGAAGAAGAGATGACCTATAGCACATCATTTCCCGAGTTACTTCATTAACCAGGGATCGCTTCGCAAAACCACAAATAAACGAATCACAAACTCGTATTGTATCATGGACAATTGCTTATTTTCCTCATCCTATGATGAGGGAGAGGATTAGCAAAAAATTCATAAGAAGCGCTGCAACTAACTATAATGATGGTATCATTGCAATGCAAGAGATATTTAACAAAAATCTGGACGCAAAGGTTTTGCTGGAATAACTAGTATGATGATGGAAATATCTTCATGCCACAGTGAATGAAAAGGTAAGTAACTTTACGGACACGATATTTATTTATCCACAATTGTCCAGTTTTCATTAGTTTTATTCAACAACATTAATTCAGTCACGCGACGTAGTACAGGGAATTATTTTAAATCCACAAGATTAATGCAACTTATTGAAAATTTCATATAGTTTATTATGATTTAACTGTTCTTAAAACAGATATTTATCATTCAGAGCACAGTATAAAATCTATACTTTAGTAAGTAAACTCAGTTGACATCTGTTAGATGTCAACTGAGCGAGTCAACTGTCAAACATCCAGGAGATCATTTTGTGGCACAATTAGGTTCAATCATCAAATAAATTGAATCAGGCTCAACTTTGAAATATCGAAGTATCTCCGCATATACAGCAGCTTGTCAGACTATACATATTTAATGCCACTGTACGCTGAAAGGCGTCGCTCCAATTTCAATGAAATCAAATTGTAAAGCCTTCAAAGTTGCTGCGCTTATTTACCACGGAATCAAATATCGATATTGCATTTGCAATTATCTAGTTATAGGACTCAACAATCTGCATATTTCATGCCCTGTCAGAAAATATTGAACATACGTAATATCATCCTGAATACTCATCTGTATGTTGAAATTAGAGTATAAGAAAAGAAGAATTTACTTTTCTTACAAAATATGAGAAAGTCATTGATGGGCCATTAAGGACTCATGAACAAGAAAACGTTTCTGGAGCATAATACTGTTTTAGAAAAAAACGTAGAAAATTGTTGTACGTCTTCCATCCTCTCTCCCAATCAAGATAGAGGGAGAAGATTACTGGACTTTCTATCTACTTCTCTCGACACTCATTAGTTCGAAGTGCAAGCAAATAAAAAAGTAAAGAATGATAGCGAGAGGATGGCAATATATCTTGGAAGCGATCGAATGCTTAGTTAAGAAAATAAAGAAATGATTTTCAAAATCAGTTACGTCTACTTTCGAGAAGGAAGTATTACTGTTTTATTTCTTTTATACCCTTGAGTGGATATTTCCTGAAAAGTTTGTTTATGGAGAAGAGTACTTTCAAATTCCTCTTTCCGATACAAATGGTCAACATTCTGTATTATTTTACTTAATTGGCATCTCATTTAATATCAAAGATGTATGAAATCGGCAACAATGATTATTTGCGAAACATTACGTATTTTATTCCCATTTCAATAAGTAGAAATTATGTTAACAATAAAGAAAGTTTTCTTGCCAATATTTGAAACAACATTAAACAATGACTTCCAGTCAACTCAATAACAAAAACCTTCAACCCCTATTATTTGAAAATTGGGATATTATCCTGACCCCTTTGTCAAAAATCTTTATTCTTACCTAAATATACAAGCATTTCTTTATTTGTCTTTCGTTTTTAATAACCTCAGTTTCGTACGTACACTGCATTCGCATATTCAGAAAAACATTTTTCTTTCAAGACAATAATTATATTGTTTTAATATATTCGTTTCCAGCTCAAAAGAAATAATTAGCATATCGCACAACACTTTTTTTCAATGGTTTACTGTAGCAATGCAATTATCTCCCTTAAGGATTTTAATGAAAAAAAGAAAGTTGATAAAATTCTATGCCTTTTTTAACACCAATAATCAACTAAGTGCATATTTTCTTTTTATTAGAATAAGGTGTGCCAATACATAATTTATAGCTTTGGAAGAATTTTTTAAATAAGATAAAGCTAAGAGAAAACCAAGCTTCGTATTTGAGAGCGAAGCCGCCATAGCTGGTTTCCCGTGGTATCCCATAATTTTTAGTCCTCATGCAGAGATACAATGTGATGTATCACATCTATTTCATATCTACAAAAATAATCCCATCATTATGAGGAGGAGGAAAATTCGGTGGACGTTGGCTCGTAACGGCGATATGTAATACTCCATTAATTGAACAGTAATCTTGAGCATTAAATGGAAATTTTTCCAACTAATATTTTCATTGTTTTAGAGATGCTATCACTAATCTGTATAATAAAACTACTACGGCATAAATCAGTACTCTCTATGAATACTTGATCATGGAAATAATCACACTGTCGTAGCATATTTTTTATGACACACATTATTACCAATATGGTGCAATACTATCAGCTCTATTATTCCAGGTTAATCTATAAGTGTACGCCAACCGCGTCGATGTACTCACACAAGTATCAAATAAAGATTAAGTTATTAACGTTTATAACAGTATATTGACTATGGAGCAGCGTTTTAATTAATGGCTTACGTATAGCCATATGGCGGAATATTATCTACAGTTTGACAATGATGACTTAAATTATGTTCAAGAAAATGAAGAAAGTACGCAATTTTTCCGAGGAATTATATGCATAGGTATAACACACTGGAGTTTGCGTTTCTGAAATGAGTTTTGGGTTTGGGAAAATACCTCAATTCATAAGTGCCAGACATTTTTCAGGCTTAAAGGTAGGTATTGATGCAGTTAAAGGCATTCCATAAATAAAAAAGAGATGCATAGTGAACAGTATTGTAGTCACTCATGTTCCCGAAAATCTCGTGAAATATACAAACCACCTAAGAATCAGCGTTGGCTGCTAACCATTAAAACGTATTTGGAGGAATACATTCACTGTTCCAGAAAGTTTGAAAAACGAGAAATTCCTAAGGCAACATTTATATACAGTCCACTAAGAGGAGAGCTTATCAAAACAATGTTATGTTTTTATTAAAAGGTCAAAAAATGTTCCCAAAAGTCGTGAAAGTCAATTTCAATGCTATTGATTAATTTCCTTTTATTTCGCCAGGACTCAAAAAATAAAAAATAACTGAAACCTGTGTGAATTTCTTAAGCCTTCAAGTGGAGATGCTATGGAAATGACGGATAATTATACACCCAATAAAATCTTTAAAAAGCAATTATGCATCCAGACACACCGTAAAACACAGTGATGAACTAGTTTCGATATGTTGACAATATACTGATTTTATGGAATGGACGAATGGACAGCTGGACAAATTTGTTAATAATATTAATCTAAAAATTATATTTACTTCTGACACTAATGCTAACTACTCCATATTTGTTTTTTATATTTGACTATTTCTCCGGTTAATAATCGACATACCTTTTCCATTTTTAGAAAGTTATCAGCAGATTCAGGACACTGCTACTCATATAAAATGATAGCGCTCCATTCCCTTTTCCCTGGGCTATTAAATGCTCCACGTAGTAAGGATGAATTTGAAAGGGAAAGGAATTCATCTGAGCAAATATATAAAAAAATCCCTCTCGTCTTGGTACTAATGGTTTCTTGACGGAGATAAAAGACAAATTGATAAACAAAAAGAAATAATTAAATGCTGCAAAATTTTAATCAGGTGGTAATTGTGAGAAAAATAGTAAAACTTCGTTTTCTTTTGGATAATATTATAACATTACTTACAGAATGGCAAGAATTTTCCCAAGAGTGGAATTCATACACTATTTCATTCAAATCACCTTATGCTAAAAAACATGTTTATAAATTGCAATGACAAAGAGGATTAAATGAAGAAATTAGGAATTTACGAAAATAGAAAGGTGGTGAATTTGATGATGTGTTTATGGTAGAGACTTCACGAAGTTTTACCACCAGGAGAAAGAAAACTTATGGTAATTTAAGAAACGATCATGAAAACAAGGGTAACTTCGCGAAACACCTTTAAAATAGTAACCACCAGAATGATTTTAACATCAAAGTTTTGCAGCAACCTTGGTCTTTCCATTAATTGTCTTGGTGTATATAAGGAGCTTCGTACGTTTCGTGATATCACCAACCACGACTGTCAGTGCAGAATCATCACATAAGGGATGCTTACGCATTGACACCCCTGTCGTGGAAGAGTGAATTTTTACTGTGGATAGCAGAAGTTTCTCCCTGAAAATAAATTTAGTGATGGAATAGCACAAAGTTTTTGAAGAACGTGTTTTTGTCTATAAATATATATTTTCAAACAGTTTGGGTGAATTTCTTGGCAGGTTAAATGCATAATTATATTTTCAATCAGCATATGGGGTCTATTAAGCACTAAATATGTTATCCAGTCAAAATCTTGTTGCTAGAGGAACAGCAAGAGAAATACCATGAACGTCATACTTGCTGTACATATTCGAGATACATATCGTCCAGGTCAACCAACTGTTAAGGTTATGCGGAAACCGAGGAGCAGGATCCTAAATGCATTTGCTCTTACGCAATATCAAGAAGGAGCAATAAGCATACATCACAAGTTTCCGCTTCTTGATTAAAATCGTTCACCTGCCGATATCTCACGAGACTCTAATGTAGAAGCCTCCATACATCGTAATATATGAGCTGCTGCAACTGAATGGTGTCACTTTTCAAATATAATTACCTGATGGAAAAAGGATACGAACATTGCAAATTTCACTAGAAAGCTTTTTATCTAATTTCAAGTGGCATTTATATAGTGAATTTTGCATAGTTTGTTCCCCTTTTCCACCATGGCGAAATTTCACACAGTTACATCTCAGAACATACGATTTGATAACAATCAGCTGACAATGAGCTACCCTTATATGCCCTACTGAATTCATCTTCATTTTTAGACATTGCGTAGCTATTACTACTTCAAATACGGTTTATTATGGCAATTTTAGTCTTTTGGTGTGATTTCCTTTAAACCTTTTCTGCAGTCGGGCTTGATGACCCCAATTGAAAGGAAGGTGGAGGGTGGCCTTAAATTTATGTACAAAATATATGGCTGGTATTGATGATGAAGTCTCTTGTACTTACGACGGAAATAAGTGAAAATTATTTCGTCGTATTCTTCAAATTATTCTGAAAACCGTTCACATGAGTTATTTTTTGTCTTATTGAATTGTAAGATAAAACATTGTGCTTCTACCAGGTTTTTAAAATTTCTCCTGCATTCATTTTATTCTATACTTATGCAATATGTAAATATCCCGATGTCGGTCTTCTATCAGTTGTAAAAAGAAAAATTCCAGATGTCATTTTTGAAATTTCTTTGACACTCTTCATTGTTCGTTGCTATCATTTTCACCCCGTTGGTAAATGGCTTGCGGAATATCTAATATTACTATCACTCCAAGCATCTTCTTGATGGATCGGAATGTGTTTTTACATCCAGGAAGGTTTCCTAGCTAACTATAAAATTTTTCTACACCATTCCACTCTCTTACCTACGTGCGCATGTCGTAGTACGTCCATTATCAATCCTCTCCGCATGACAGCAAGAGAACAGTTTTTTCTCGAAGAACGAAGAAAACTACCGCCGGAAATTTCCACGTCTCCATTGCGCCGTGGGAGGAAATTTGATTGCAGGCATCAGAAGAGTTATTCCGCGCATTAGGAAAAGATTTCGCAAACGAGAGCGCCGTCTGCCGATTCGTCCACCCCCCCCCCCCCCTCCCCACACACACTCCGTCATGTGCTGCGATAGATACGGCGACGGGAGGAGCATTCTTCCGTTCCGGGAATCGAAATGAATCCCGACTACCCGCGGAATATGCATTGCTGTGGAAGCGTCATCTAATAGCAAAAGGGTCCCCCTGGGAAATTCATTCCGTCGCCTCAGCTTCGAAAGGGGACGCACGCTCCCCTCAGACCCTAATTGCTCCCACCCCCATTTCCTACTCCCGAAGCGTCTTCCGCCTCTCGTATATTTAGCCTTTCCGAGACGTACTCCCCTCCCCTCCCCCCTAACCCCCCCCCTAAGCGCAACCCCGATTCTCACCAAGGATCCGCACATCCAAAACGTCTCCTCCCATTCTGAGAAATTACTTCCCCCAGCTGCCACGCTCCTGCCTCCTGTGAGTCGCGCTTCTGTTTCAACTTGGCAATGCAAACGACTTAGGTGACGAGGATTCCGAAATCATTCCTGCCATTCCTTCCACAAAGACATGGCAATAAGTTTGCAATGCACCAGGGCACGTTCGTACGCATAGCATCAAGCTATAACTTTTCTACGAGGTCATAGATGTTTCATAATACAGTGGAGAAAGAAAATCGAACTGAAAAACGCGATTCTATACATATATAACTTGAAATTGAATAAAACCGTGATGTAACGTAGCAAATATAACACAAAAAAATAAAATCATATAAAATCTCGATGTAACGTATAAAAATATTGCACGGAATTAAAATGAAATAAAATATCAATAAAGCGTTGCAAATTTAACACAAAATTAAAATTGTACAAAAGCGTGATGTAAGGTATTAAACTATAACATAAAATTGAAATTGAATCAAATCTCAATATAATTCATCAAAATACTATAGGTATCGTAAGAGATAAAATGATTGTCTGTTGCAAAATAAAACAAAAAGTTTAAATTATATAATACTATTCAGTTCCTGTTTTAATTCTGAATTAGCAACTATATTTAGTAAATATATATAGATGGCGAGATACATGTGATCGTCATACTTTTATAATTGAAAATAACTTTTCCGCTAAAATCACACTTTATTCGCTCGAATTCAGGTATATAAGTTGACTCTGAAAAACATTATTGGCAACAATGTAGTAATCAAACTAATTTCTTGAAGCTCAGAAACCCTGGGTTAGGTAGAAAACACCGAGTCAAACAATGATTAGGAGGCCGAATCACCCCTGGACTCACGAGTGGGTTACTGAACATATATTTAGCGATAAATCACGAAAAATTACAAAAAATTGGCAAAATTATGAACTTCCGGTGAATAAGGAGGCCAAAAGTAGCTGATGCAAGATAACAACTCAACAAGATTAGGATATCTCTTTACTAAAACAAGAGAATTTCATGAATATGTTTTCTTTGTAGCTCCAAACCCTAATGTCTACAAGTTATCTTTGTGAGCTAAAGAAAAGAATCTTCATTAGCGAAGCTTCCCAGAAATGATGAAAATTATGCAAAATGTAAATTTATGTCAGCAAATATGATAAATGGATATTTTAGATACTAACAAATGGATAGCGTTTCTCCTAAATGTTATGTAAAAAAATCTGGGGAAACACATACGACTCAAAACTCTATTTTGCAGAAATGGGTCAGGAAGGAAATATTTCAAGAAATCGTGTTATATGAAGACCTGAACTCAAAACGACTAAGACAGGAGTCATTAATTTTCCTTTTGAATTTTGCGATGCATCCGTGAATGCAGCGAATGAGAATGATCTCTTCTTGTCATAGAATGATGCTCTTGTGCTTTCAGGGGGCTGGTGAAGGACAATCCTTCGAGGGAAATCCAAGTCCCTCATTCAGCGTATTCATTTTAAAGATTAATGTTCAACATTCAGAGAGTAAATGGGTAGGTAGAGAAGTCGAAAATAAATCTCCTGGCGTCTCAAAGGCTCAAAAGAAAAAATAGAAAAAAATTTACTTTAAAAATAAAAATGCCTTGCTAAGCTTAATTTCCATGAGCAATTTTATGTCACACCCATTGATACTACCCTCTGCCCTACTTTTGAAGACAGATCTTTAACGGAGTATTTGAGCAAAAGTCTGTACTTGAGCAAAACATCTTGAATTAATATGACCTTAAAAATGAAAAAAAATCCCTATTACATCCTTAAGATGAATATGAAATGCATTCCATATTTGCTTCTTTCCAATGCTTACATGGTTATAAAAGCAGAGCATTTAAGTGCGTGAAATCTATTCGTTGATGTGACGAATAAAATCCTAGTATCTTATCCTAAGGGCCAGAATGCGGATTCCAAAGTATTTTCACAATGTATTTGACGAATGACTTAACGATTGAGAAGCAAAATACGTACCTCCTTCTTGGTACATATATATTAAAAATATTGCTCGATGCCCACTTTTACGATAGGATTGGTGTTATAAGTCCCTGTGGGGACCTAGATTCAAATCCTTGAAAAACTTTCTTTATGACACTCTCAAATTTAACGTGGTGTAAAAATCACCTTAAAAGTGGTAATCGGAATTTCGGATTGTTTAGATATACTTTGTAATACTGGGTTGTCTTTCGCTGTTAGCAGAGATATAAAGAAGAGCGGTTTCTCTTAATTGCTCGAAGTTCTCTAAGGAGATGATATGAATTGGAGGGAAATTGGGGCCAATGGTGTTAAAAGTACATGCCTCCCATGTCGAGGGTCTGGGTTCAAATTCTAGCAACGTCAATACTTCAATGGGATCATTTTTCTTTATTACGTGCTGTACACTGTACTTAACTTAGAATTCAGTATTCCGTCTGTCGGTTGGGAAGTTTTACTGTAGGCCTTGGCTCCGTTCATTTACAGCTTGTTAACGTCAACTCTCTTTCTCTGCTCTCAATTAAAATCTTCATTAAGCCTATTTATTTATTTAAAAATTTCCTATCCTAGAGTTCGAATGACCCTAGCGGCGATCACCTCTCCAAATGAAAACAAAAAAGAGCGGAGAGTAAATAAAAAGAATGCACAGTTTTGGAAAAATGTAGCGTCAATGAATCCCGATATATGCACAATATATAATGCATAGGGTAGACATATGTAAAATATATGTAGGTTTTTTAGGTTTCAAAGGACTCCGAGGTGAAGGCTGTGACTCTTACCTACCGCTAGACCCCTCTCTCCTCCCACCCCCTCTCCACGACAATCCACAACCCGTTCATCATTTCTCATTGTCCTCACAAATCCCTTCCTCAACGAACACCTTCGTGAATCAACCAACCTTCATCCTGCTTCAAGGATTGCAAACTGGTCGCGATATACCTTAACGTTCCGTTATTTACCCAGCGTCTGAGTGCCCCACCCCAAAAAGTCCAACCACGTCCCTCATTATATTACCGCTCATTACCGCTATCTGGTGCTTTGCCAAAAAAGGTAAGTTTGGATGGACTAATTACATATCAGTGAAAGTAACAGTGATATGAAATTGGCTTCATAAATGAAGTGATAATACCAAAATATAACGGGCATTAAGTATTAAAGAGCATAAGAGAGCAAAATCTCCGGTATAAATCCACTCAATTAGCATTTTGTAGCATCTTTTAAGAGATAAAAAGCTATTTGATTCGTCATTTCTACAAATGTCATATTAATTAAGGTTCCTGATGAAGTTATACGGAAAGCTCTGTGTGAGAAACTTGGAAGGCCTTCGTTCCTGGGCTTAGAAACTACCAAGAAGATAGGTCTACTGGGGATCATTAAGGCAATCCCAGTCAAGTTATGATTGTGCCGTGCCTCCAAGAACAAACGCTGAACACGTGTCACTGGAGTGGAAGTTAAAGCGGCTAATAGTGGTATGGGCGAATAAGGGAGAAAGTTGTTGAGATGAAGAGGCTAGATGATCATTACCTACGCAAAGATTAACTGCACGCATGTATTCTAGGAACAGCATTCCCTCCTAACGCATGCGTTAGGATAAAGATGGGATAAAGCAGAGCAGGGGTGCATAAAGGAGACGCTGAATGAAATCTAGAAAGCTGCAGCAAAAAAGGCTGTCCACACAAATGATTAATGCAACGCCGCCCTGAAGTAATATGCAATGGACACATGGAAGCAACTGATATGTCTGTTGACCGCAAGGAGGTGAGTTTGTACTGGAATAGCATCGCAGCGACCTTCTCGGCAGGTATGGATATGAGTGCTTGCTAAAAATGACACCCACGGATTAAGTTGTTTTTTGCAAGTGGTAAAACTTAGAGTAGTAACGTGAATACGGCCGATAAGATAGGGCCGATTAAGTAGTCTCGTCTCCCTTTTAGAGTTTTAAGCAGATTTTTATTTCTAGCACCATATTTAGAATGTTTTATGGTGCTACCGAAGAATGATGAAGATTAATTGGATCGACCAATTGACAAACAAAGAAGTCTTGAGAAGAGTGGGAGAAAAGAGAAGTCAGCTGAAAACTCTAAAAAGAAGACGGGACAACTTAACCGGCCATATCTTAAGATACGATGGCCTAAGGAAGATAATCGCCGAGAAAATGTGAACTGGAAGATTGGGAAAAGCAGGCCTCGTAAGAGATATATGAAACAGGTTGTGAAGGATATAAAATATACGAATTACGTTAATGTGAAGATGAAGGTTGGCCGATAGAATAATCGAGTAGAGAGCTGCGTCAAATCAATCCTAGGATTGTTGACCGATGATGAGTAGCATGAATAATGTAATGTATTTTTAAAAGTTCTCAGAGGATTAGAGTAGAGTGTACAAGCACGCCAACAATCCAAAAATACATAGAACAACTAGGTGAAATACTAAACTGTTTTCGTAATAAAGCTAACTCCCTTGAGAATCAAATACATAAATACCTGCCTAAAATAGTCTAAGTAATATTAACAAATTCTGCAGTCATGAAGTTTGGGTACGACTTCATAGTAATTAACCTTTTAAAATACAAACAGTCTACAATGTCTTCAGTCTTCCAAAGCCCTCGAATTAAACGCAATATTTTATAAAGAGTTGATGAGGCATAAACTTTCCAAGCACCAACATTCTGGTCCCATTTTTACCCATAGGATGCATGCCTATGCCTCCCGCAGTGCATTTTAACCTCCATGGATTGCACCAAGAAGTGAGTTGTTCATCATGGATTGAAACTGAGAGCCACCAAAATTGGGTTCAGAAGGGGTAGGGTTGATAATGATTGATGCCGAAGATAATGGAAGTGCACTGTCTCGATGACCGAATGAGCTTATTGTGATATAGAAGCTGAGATAGGAAGGGATGGCAAAGGAAAGGAGGGAGCAATTAGTTAAGAGTCGACGACGGGTAAAATTCGAATGAGTCTTCGAACGCTAATGGTGGAAAGGATACAAGAATAGTGTGCATGAGAGAGCTGGGAAAGAGAACGCGGGAAGATATCTACATGATACAAGGAGTATAATCATTGCTGCACTGTAAAAAGTTGATCTGATTTTCAGTGCGATCTGAATTTAAGCGCTGTCTGGTTGTAAGGCAGGAACACGGATTCAAGGTGCGGAAGAGGCAGGAACATGAATGGTTGGTACAGGAGCAGTTAAGCAGGAAGCAGAGGGAGCAGGATTCTGGATGGTCTGATTTTCAGTCGTTCACCTGCCTTATTTTTAGACAAGATAATACTGCTGAAATTCAACATACCCTGTCTTAAAATTGTTGCATCTGAAATTCAGATCGCTTTTGTACCTTAAAATCAGATCTACTTTTTACAGTGTGTGACAGGGGGTGTTGTTGGGTCGCTACCCATTAAAGCTGGAGAGAAAAGGAGCCTGGTAGGAAACGAGATGAAAGGAATCTACGCACTCTATTGTGTAGGAATTGCGAAACCTGTAAGATAAAAATGAAATTCAGTTTTACTTTCTCTCACTCATTCAGTGATTCAACCCGAAGTTTGGTTTTGATAGGTGAGAGTAGAGCCCACCCCGTACTAAGCCAATGGCGTGTAAAATTCAAACATTCACGATAGGGGGGCCAGTTCCTTTTCCTGGGCCACCTGCAATTTCCTACGAAGTTCTGACACGCAGAAAATTGAATCACGAGGATTTTAGATGGGGGTGTCCAGAAAGGCTGTTTTTACTTTCTATTCCCGAAATTTTACTAATCAAATCCACCGTGAATGGCGGGGATAGCATTTGCTGTATTTTGTGCCTGTTGAATCGCCTTCAAACTTTCTTGTGGCCCTTGGCCAAAATTTAAACTTTGTAGCTCTCGGAATTTCCACCCAAATCCTTCCAAAACCCCCGTAATGACTTTCAATAGAAGCAATAATGTTGTCGGTGGTGTTAAGATAATATTTTTTTTGACGGAAAGTATTGTTGACGGACACGAGGTGCAGAGCGTGCGGAGGCCAGCCGGAGATTTAGGCTATATACTCTCCGGGTGCAGCTTTTATGCTCATACATAAACCGGCACAACTCGGCTCTAGGGGTGTTGCATTACCATCTCAGACACCATTACGGCATAGACGCGGATCTGGTGCTGCCTTTCGACCCTGGACACATCGAGTCCGTCGTGTAGAACGATAAGTGTAATATCCGGTGAAATTATTCCTTACCCACCACCAGACAGTTGCAGGCGACGAAGCCTGACAATCTCTCGCACGCCCTGTACGTGATCGAGTTTTCAGCACCGGTCGAAATGAACATGGCAGCGAAGGAGATAGAAAAAATGACCAAATATCAAGATCTTCTGGGCAAACTCCGGCATGTGTACGCTGGCTACTCAGTGAAACTGGTAGTCCTCATCGTGGTTAGTGCTTAGTACTTAGTAGTGTCAAGAACTCACTGATTTGTCATTGATTTTCAAGATCTCATGGTGAGACTCGGAGATGGAAGTTACTTTATAGTAACAAAATAATAATTTTATTTTTTCTGTGGCAAAGCCACCTTAAAAGACAATATAGAATTCAACTGGTGTTAGTATCGGACACTAGTGTGCTATGCATAATGAACGGGATAAAAGTACTTCGTAAGCAGTACGGAAGAATGAGGTTGGATTGGGGGATGAACCTGTCTAGAGAGAGCGATGAAAGGAAAGTCCATTTTGTCAACTCGAAGAGAAAAGACGGCAGAGGGCGAATTCTTGGAGCCAGGGACAGGTGATGAGGAAAACTTGGATGACCAACGGGGAAATGAAAGTGCGTGCAAGTCGAACATGACTGATTCGGAAAGTAAGGGGGGAAGGAAAGTGGGAGTATGGGTGAAAACGGCTGACCACGAATTATTTCGTTGATTTTCTAATCCCATATCCATAAACGGAAGAGACCACTTGTACACTGTAGATTTTAATTTATTCTATCTGTTTGGTCCTCAAAATTTTTATTAGTTGGAGATATCGTTTGTACATACAGCCACAAGAAAAAAATATTTCCGTAGTGGAAAAAGTTCAGTATAGTCCAAGCTCGGCCTCTTAAAATATTAGGGATATTTTGAAAATGGTTGTTGCAAAATAAACTTTACTATGTATCGTTCGAAATCAATTGAAACATCCACCGTAAATAAATGAGCTCGGAAGAGAGGAGATAAGAGGGAGAGTGAAGTCGGAGGAGAAACATGTGGTCGTAAGAAATGTTACGACAGTGACTTTGTGAAGTGAACTACCGATACTATTCAATTCTGCTTGACTGAAAATTTTACGACAGTTTTAGCCTTTGTAAGTATGTCAGCGATATGCCCCTGGGCAAGGGCCTAGCCACGTTGATCCGAACCGTCAAATCTCCGAAGTTAAGCAACGTTGGGCCCGGACAGAGGATGAGCAGCCCCCCTCCATACCTCTACCGTGGTGCTCTTGTCCCCTGTCTGCAAGTGGCGGGCAGGTTAAATGTGGGTTGGCACAATGGATCTAAAGAGGTCTAAGTGCCAGGGGGGCTCCAGAAGGCCGCCGCCCACCTCTCCAACTTACATTTTACATGTTAGAAATAATTAATGCAAAATTAAGTAAATAAAAAATCTAGGGGTGATTTCAGAGCTACTGGTCATAAATCACAAAGAGTTTGAACGATATTCATCCGGTGTCTGTCTAGAAACAAGAAACTGTAAGGAAGACTAGTCACGCCAGGATTCAGATTGCTAGTAGTTATTTTTTCCAAGTACATTATGGGTCTTATTAGTAAAACAATGTCTGCGTCCAAAGATGAAATTTTTCCTGGATTAAAGAACCGTCAAAAAAATAGGAGTAACTGAATATACTACATATATAGAAGATTTAAGACTGTCTATCTTCATAGAACTCTTTAGTTCATAACTACTCTTCCAATCGCTAGTGTGCATGTGGTTATCTTACAAGAGATGCAGAGCTTGAGGATATAGTAATCGGATAAAATGATTCTGTGAGATTAATACTAAAGGGTAAAGTCAAACAGTTTACAATGAAATCAGCACATTTCAAATAAGAGGAACAATTCCAGATCAAAACATTATGAAGTCCATCTTAAAAGTTAGGTACGAACCCCAAAAGAGTAGAAAATCATGAGTAACTGCAAAGAAGTATTGAAGATATTTTTGGAAAATAATTTGGAAGGAATAGTGCAGGAATTAGAATATAATGCTTGCGGTAATGACATGGAAGGTCAGTAAGGCATCTGCTACAGATCATGCTAACGGAAGTGGAGATCAAACGCGGCGTACATTATGCACAGAATTCAATATAAATTCCCAGGGTGGAGAAGACAGAGGAAATCTCTGCTTAAGGATTCCAGGAACAAGAGGTCAGCCAATAAGCTTCTTCTAGCGATTAAAGACGCAAACTGGATACTGAACTTCTCCTTAAAGAAGACAGACTGCCTCCAATTAAGGAAGTTTCTCATGAGAAAATATAAGTAGTGAAAGCCAATGTACAAGAATGTGAAGAAATTTTGCATAAAAACTACTTTGTGCAGGAATACAAGTAGTAAAATATTAAATATTATCAATATATTCAAAAAGGTAGGAAGAAGAAACATTTGGTTTTGACTCGACTGTATAACCTTCATCAAAGGATGTATTAACAAATTATAAATTAGAAACAATACATAAAAATGTCAAGGCATTTTTATGTATTTATTAACGTTTTTTCTGATGCCTAGATCAACACTGTAAAAACCTTAGCTTTAACAAGGCCTTAAGGTGAACTTATTAGAGCTAAAAGTTAAGATCTTCTTCAACACTAAAAACGAATTTTAAAATGAAAGCCACGCAAAGCTCTGGAAAAGAGATTGAAGCATCAAAGGAATATTGTAGGAAGGGTCTGAAAAATATTATTTAGTGTAAAAAATATTATTCTCCGATGTTTTGGAATGAAAAAGCTAATTATTCACGGCAAGTTGTGTTATGGCAGAGATATGCACTAAAGTTTATAATAAATGACAAACTGTTGCTATGGAATGAAGTGAAATTGGCTAACATACTCGGCGTGTTAACTAGGATCCCTTGTTCCCGATCGAGGTAGATGATTTTTCACCAAGGATGTAATGTGACTATACTTTGAATAATCGATTTTTTAAGCGTTTTATTAGTCATTCAGTAGGCTGAAGTTACCATTTGGGCTATCATCCGCTTGAAGAAAAATGAATTCATGAGATCTCTGTTACAGTTTAATTTGATGACCGTTCATCGGTAATACCGCCCGGTTGGGCACTATCCTGGAGGAGACCGATTTTTAAAAATCCAGTTTCTTCAACACTTTCACCCTGTACATGATATTGAAAATCCATTTTACGACATTACTGAAAAGACCAAACACGTAACCTCTATCTTCCTCAGTATCTTCGGGGAAAAAGAAAGGAATACCAAAACTACACTTCTGTTTAATTAATCCAGCATCATTTTCTTGGGTTGTTGGTTTTTCTGAGAAGGCAACAGAGAATTAAGGTCATTTGCACCGTTTGCGATTCGTTGGTACGGAATATTTTTGCCGCTTCTCAAAGACTAATTTAAGATGATATACCTACATTAAACCTGTGGACATAAGTGTTTTAGTTAACTGGCTAAATTCAAAATTGTTCATCCTCTCTCGTTATTAAAATCAACTTTAAACCCGATTTTAATCCTTGCTGGTGAAAACCAGGGATTTCTTTGATCGTCCGCATCAGAAGCAAAGGTCACCATAGAATCCAAATATTTCTTTTTATTTAAATATTTTAGGTGAAAAATCCGAAAATGGAATGGCAAGCGAAATGAATTTAGCTGCGCTTGGACAACACCATTGGAACGCTATTTTTTTGGGATATGGAAAATGAAAATGGAATATTCGGATCAAACAAAGTTATAAACGTGTGCATATCTTTACTCGTCAAAAGAATATAAGGCTTTACATTAACAGGTGGGACTTCATTTAAAGCAGAGAAATATTAATTTTCATTAATTTAGCACTCTCTTTCCCATTTCTTTAACAAACACCTACCATGATCAGATATTCACTGGCCTATATTTTGCAAGTGAACTTAAGTGTCAAAATCATATATACCAGAAAAATGAAACAGCGCCTTCATAAATACGGAATAGATCGTTACACGGCAATTTTGGTTTCAGAGTAACTGTTTTTTTTATGCCAATATGAGGTAAGACGAGTTAAAAAGTATCCTCTCCTATGGTTTGCCGCATCATGAAGTAACTGATCAAAAGGGCCACTTAGGGGAACGGGTGCATTTCATCCGGTAACCATATCAACCGCCATTCTCTGAATATGGAGCTTAGAACCTATGAGCCGAGGAGACGAAGGGCTCGTGGCCATGGTAATAGGATGGCGGGTAATCGCCTGTAAAAGCACAACGGCCTGGTCGCAGGGGCTAAGGATAAAGTGAAAGGGTGCCTTAACTGCTCACTGCTCACGGTAAACAAGGGACGTACCCTTTCAACCTCAAGGTCTCTCGTAAAATGGCATGCGGTGACCAATATGAATGAGGAGCATCACCAAGGCATTACATCAACGCTCTCTCAGCCTGATTTCTTGATTAAATGGCGCTCCATTGCACAGATTAGCTATCGTCATGCATACACTTGTTTTTGCTGTCAGCAAACCGCAGTTACATTCGATGCACCTTACGTTTTACGAACAGATAACAAGTTTATATCTCGGTAATATTCATAAGAAATAAGACCAAAGAAGCTATTAGCAAATCACGTGTTGATTAAATGAACTGTAGGTGCAATTTAATTTGCAAAGGTAACAAGTACATAGGTCTCCGTTCTTTGAAACCTTTGAATTTATTTCTAGTCACAAAACACATGAATTACGATAGAAAAACCCCTTTAGCTTCCTTTACCCAGTGCAAATTATTCTTCAAGTATTTATTCACTCCAACCGCCTCTTAATTTATGTACATATTTATAGAAATGAAGCAGAAATTATTATTTTCCCGGAATTTGAGCAGTTAGTAAAATAATTATTCGTTGAGAAATTGATTTCATATCATTTACATTGGCGTTTGGTTTAAAACATTTCCCTGTTATAAATGACAAGAATTTTTCGATTTTAATTGCATTCATGAGACTTTTCAGTGTAAATATTTCAATAAATATGCCGCACTCAAGTTTTAACCGTTCTTTACATGGTAGCTTTAATTTTTTTCATTATATCAACTTAAATACTAGCAGCTAAACGAAGAACAAATATTTCTAGGACTTAAATAGACTCTGGTAAGGCCCTTAATTATATGTGTTTGGAATATGTATTGTTTATCCAATACTCAAGTAATTAAGGAAGGTTTACTTTCCTAGTTGCTCTCATGCCCTATATATGGGGCATTATTCCTTCTTAGGCCACTTAGTACTCTTTGGGTATAAAGTAATGATTAAAATCCTTATTTCACCAAAAATAAGATTTTATGTCCAGATATTTGTAAAACATATCTCCTTGACGTCAAAAAGAAGAGAAAGGAGTCTCATCGTTGGGTTCTAAATAATTATCTCAGATTATTTCCATTCCCGATTCAGTCATAACCCATTGCGAGATAGAAATAGCACCAGTCAATTGAGTTCAACTTGACCAAGTATTTATACCTACTCAACAAAATTCTAAACCAGGTCTCAGCATTTATATATCTCTCCAGAGGAAAGCACAATCACAGCACATCAAACACACTCATTCCATTTCTAGGAGACACTGCATATTGGATGATAAATTTCTCGGAAAAAATTTCGAATACATAAAAACCTCATAAACTCCTTCAAAGATTATTTAAAGGCAGATATGTTAAATCTATAGTAAATATAAAGAAGAATAGAACTAAAAGCTGAGGAGTTCATGGGTGGGGATTAATTCGGATTCAGGAAAAGTAACGGTAAGAGAGAAGCAATCTTAGGCTTCTCATAGGGAAGAGAATGGAGAAGAAGAAACCTACCTTCATTACATTTCAGAATTAATAGATGTCTTTTGAGAACGTATATTGGAATTTAATGCTTGGAAGTTGGAAGGAAAGGAGTGAGACAAGTCTGTGCACTGTCTCCCGTACTTTTTAATGTTTACATCGAGAGAGCCATCAATGAAATCAAAGAGAAGTCTTCAGGAATTAATATCCTCGGAGAAAAAATCAGCATTCTGCGGTTCACTGATGACATAGCACTATTAGTAGAGACAGAGATGGATCTGAATAAGAAGCCAATTACCATGGAAAGGACAATGGCCAGATGTCAGCTGAAGATAAATAAGATATTGGTGTGCAGCAAGAGAGAAGAGACCACAGCCCATGTTAGTGTAGCAAAATAAAAACTTGAAGTGTTCATCAGCAACGACGGACGAAGCAAGAAAGAAATAGTCAGTAGAATAGTCCAGGCAAATAGGATATTCTATCAAAAGAAGAAGCTAGTTAGAGCTGGAAATACAAGCGTAGAATTAAATGGAAGAAGAAGCGTAGAAGAAACAATTCGTCAGATCTGGAGTGTTTCTTTACGGCAGTTAGGCATCACGATGACAGCAGCGGAGAAGAAAAGGGTGGAAGCATTCGAAATATGGTGCTACAGAATAATGATAGAGACTAAATGGATCGACCGAGTAAGTAACGAGGAAGTCTTAAGAAGAGTGGGAGAAAAGAGAAGTTTGCTGAAACCTCTAAAAGGAAGACTGAAAACTCTAAAAAGAAGACGAGACGACTTAATCGGCCATATCTTGAGACACGATAGCCTGATGAAGACAATTGTCGAGGGAAAAGTGAACGGGAAGACTGGAAAAGGCAGGCCTTGTATGAGATACATTGAACAGGTTGTTAAGCATGTACAAGAGAGGAATTATGTTAATATGAAGCGGTTGGCCGATAGAAGGATGGAGTGGAAGTCTGCGTCAAACCAATCCTAGAATTGCTGACCGATGGCGATAATAGTAAATATTACATTTAGGCTTGTATCTGTACTTCTTTTTAATTAAAAACCGATGTAATTATCTATGAGCTACTTATTTCATGACATCTTAAATTGCATTATGGATGCCAACTTCACGGTTAATGACCTACAACCCCCTGCATCACGTCCTCATGGCGCCTCGTGGGATGAAATGTGGACGTAGATGTGAGCTTTTACTTGACTCTCGGTTCTATCACTATGTTAACTCCTCCACTGTCATTCCTCATTTTTTTGAGTGGCCCGAAAATATGGGTCGTAATTAAGTACCTCAAGGCCTGTAGAAAATCTCTTATCTCTTATTACATCGCTCGCAAAGTAGTTTCCTTGTCTCGTCTGAGTGATTTTCAATAAGCCTGAACAATAGCTAGGAGATATAAAGTAAGAATCTTTCATGAAAACTACTGGGAGACATTTAAACTTGACTCAGTAAAAGGTCTGACGCCAGAGAATTCCCAAGTTCTTTCAATAAAATGAGCGTTAGTGGCCAATGCGCTCCATGGCTCGACCTCAATAACTGCACTTAAGCGGCTTGCTAACAAAGCCTGGGAGATTCGTTGTCGATACGCCCCCAGTTCGACATGGGTAATTTTAAGTTAGTAAACAATCGCCTCTTAGCAAAAGGAACTTTGTGTGCCCATAGCCCAAAGTCGATAGGTACTCGGGGCACGAAGTTCGTTCTTAGTACGTTGAAGATTTCCTGAAGTTGTAAAGTAAAATTAATGTAAAATGATGATGAAACCTGATAAACCATTTACTTGCCAACACTTGAATAAGAGGAGATCTTTATTAGCTCTTTTAATAATATAATATTCAGAGATCTCACGCGAGATAGCCTTTCAATAACAGAGCCACAAAAATTTGCTACAAAATTGATCATAAGTATTTTTGAGACTCCTTATTAAGACTAATAAACTTCAACGTAAATGCCTTCTTACTTAAATACGCTAGTATAATTGTCAAAATTCAGATAGGAAACGATGTAAAATTAATAAAAATGAGAAAATGCGAACATAGAAGTAATAGAGTAGAAGATAATGGAAAGGCAATTATCGATTTCACTCACTTCACTCACTATACCTAAGCATTTTAGACAGTTGAGAGCGCTAGGATTACTTTCCTCGTTTTCCTCGTACTATCGATCTTCATAGATAGATTGTTTTTTTTATCTTTATGTATTCTTCGTTTACTTTGCGCGATGAACCTAATAGGTATAAAAAATGATCTGCATCAATGAATAAAACCAGTCAACAACTATCCTCCAATATGAGTGTGATCGTAGTAAGTTTGACTTCACTTATATTTAACACTAAAAATGATTCTTGGTAAACAACTTTAACGTCATATGCATTTATGCATTCATTAATATCCACACATATTCGTGCGAATTCCGCTGTTAAAAGCGCACAATATTCAAGTAAACGAGCTCACAATGTCAGTAAATTGTACAATAAGCTCTTTATACTAATTAAGAAGTACCTATACAAAGTTTAAATTTACAAATAAGGGAAATATTTGCTTAAAATACTTTTTATTCCACTGACTTTCTTGTGCACTGACTATAAAATAAGTGCAGATATTTTCCTAACATTGTATATATAACATGAAACAATTGAAACAAAACAGAACAGAAATCAATTGAACATTAGAATAATATGGAATTAACTAAATTAAGCACTAGGTAAAATCAACAATAAAAAATCACGAATGAAAACATATAATAACCAGAAAGTGTTATGAAATCGCTTGAAGTGCTAATACTCGTGCATGACGAGACAAATATGTTCATGCCCATTGGGTGGTCACAAGTGATTTTCAAAGGATGAACAAGGTATGGATAAAATTTCAAAGGACATGCCCTCAAATATATGAAATCCTAGCAGTTACGAAATGTTAGGGAATCTAAGGGAAGAAATTAGGGTCTCTGTTAGCCAATTCCCATCGATGACATCAATTTCCCCTCCATTATTGGTTATTCACTCAACTGAGAGACCTTCAAGTCAAATATGCCCTGAGTTAAACGATGACGTTGAAAAGGGTTTGGTATTTAATGAGAAGACTCGTCAAGCACACCTTGTGATGATAGATTCTCCCCGTCGTATTTAACTGACTCCTCCGTAAGCCATTCAGAATTTTCATACGATTTGCCCGCAAAATCCATGATCACAAGCCATAATGATTCACTTTCAACCATATTTAACCGATGTATTAAACCATACATTTGCGCAGTATTCAACAGTCTATCCACCAATGGAACAACCTATGATCAACACATGTAAACCCATCTTTTTCCACCGGCATCGATGACTCAGTCGTACATATAAAAATTAGCATTTCTAGTAGTGAAAGCTGCTCGGGTGCTCCACCGGGTAATCTCCTCCATGGCTGCCCATGGAGGAGATTACCCGGTGGAGCACCCGAGCAGCCTTCACTACCAGCATACGCCGGGAAAGCATCAGATCCTAGATCTAGTTCCAAAACAGCTTCGGGGCTTCGATTTTGAGTCTAGCAATTGAACACCAGAATTGTAACGAATACAACATCCACGAAAGCTTTGTTACGTTGTGCATTAGCAAGTGTTGTTTCAGGGACTTTTTTCTCCTTCCAATGTTTAATTTACTGAAGAAATTTACGAGGTTTTGAAGAAAGGATGCCTTGAGCTTGAGCGTCACATTTCTATAATACCATCAAACACACCCATCAGAAAGCCAATTTGCAAGACCAATCTGGAAGTTCTAATTCAAATTGACTTCTTAATTACCTTTTGTCAAAGAATGTGTATGCGATCTTATTTTAAAAGATTGAATTTTTAGCATCTATAATATAATTAATTCCATTGTGTCCCTCAGTTATCCCAAAGTCCCAAGAGAAAATACTGCAAAATCGGCGTCAATAAAGAGAAAATTTTTAAAAAACTTGGCCCAGAAAAAATCTAAGCTTCTGAGTGTATTTAGAAGAAAAGCCTTTAGTAATAAAAAAAAACAAAAAAATCAATTCGGATATAACCAGGGTGACCCTTTTCCTCCGTCACATATTGGCCATGCATTGGATTCGGGTTTATTTCATGCCACGACAACGAAGTTTCATGACCTGTAAATTTAGAGCAAAATTCACAAAGAAGATTCTTTCAATCCCCTCCCACATCTTGGTTAAGTGAATTACTCGAGGAATTCCGGTACATAAACTGTGTACCCTTTTTCTATTCGGAACGTTGCTCAAAAGGAAACCCATATGCCAAAGATTATCTTTATTGGTGCAGAGAAAATAAATTTAAAAGCATGAATGTAGATTGGCCAGAATAAATGTCACTGGGGGAGATGAAAGCGAGGAAAATAAGGAATGAAGTCAGGTCTTTGTGATTTTGCAGTCGAATTTTAAATTTTTCTGCATCCCAGTTCGTCCAAATTTCTTGGCTTCAGACTATTGGAGAATGAAGTCGCCCATGGGCTTCCGGTCAAAAAAAAATGGTTCGTCCACCCATATCCTTCCATCTTTCCGGTAATCAGTTTTTTTCTTCGATAAACTCCAGATATAACGACCAAACACACTGGCGAACATTCTATCCCTAGCCACGAATTTCGTTTTCGAGCAATGCTCGAATCCTGCACATTCGCTTGTCTCCACTGTTCCGCTTCACCGTCCATTTCTCTCCTGGGGAGGATGTAGAAGCGTCGCTATATTAGAGGCTTGTTCTCTTGAATAACTGCTAATTCTTCCTGAGCAATACTCATCCCTCTACAGCTTACTTCCCCAATTCCCAAAATTCCAAGCTCTGTTTATAAAAGACATTCCAGGGAGCGTTCTTCCAAAAGAAAGCCGATGATGTACATCATACGCCCCGGGGCTAGTCGACATGTTATAAAAGGAAACTGGAGACCACTCCGACCCATTACTTATGCATGCATTGGGTGCGTGAGTCGACGCTGTTATTTTTGTGGGATCCACCTCCCAGCGCATGATTTCCTATCTCATCCAATTTATCATTTCCTTTTCCTAGATTGCAACCTTTCCTTCCTCTTTCTGAAGTCCTCATTGCTTCCCTGTCGTAATACTTTTCCTACTACCCACTACATTTCCTTTTAGCTACACTTCTGTCTTCCTGGGACCCTCTATCACTCAACAAATCCCGATGAATAATTGATTTTAAGCTAAATATTAGCTGAACTCTACTACTTGAATACTAGATATAATGACTGGAGAATAAGTAATTTTCTCCCTTACTATCTAAATAAAAATACATTTTTAAATCCCTTCTTGTATTAATTTTACATTTGGCTAAGCGTGATTTATTGCAGAATCCCACTAAAGTTATATATGGTGGCGCATACTAAGATATCTCCGGCGATAAATAGACAATAATAGAACGTCCCCAATATCTCAATCACCCACTAATAACTGTAAATTAAAGCTAAAGAAAAGCAGATGGATGTTTATTATATTCAAGTAAACATTTATATACATATATTGTTTAGTACAACAGAGATCGGAATGGGGATGACAAGAAGAGGAAAATATTTATCTTACCGAGAGGGGTTGGCTTGGAAACAATGGTGTGAAAACTTAAGGGGTGAGAAAAAGAGGAGAAAGTCGATTCATTCGGCTATTTCACGATTGCGTATCTCTCTCCACCATCTTGCGAAGACCCCTTTGGTGCCGCCATCTAAAACACGACCGCATTGCAGTGGGAAGGGAGAGAGACCCATCCTCTCATATGATCACTGCTCTTTTCCCCTTACAGCCCCTTTAACCCACACTATTCAAGGCCCATCTAGAATTCCTCCCTGTTTCTCCTCAGCTTCATTCTCATCCCTTCACTCTGCTCCGTCGCCTAGGCTACGGCGTTTCACTTCGGGGAGGAAAGTATCAAGAACACTCTTGCAAAAGTGGCTACTGCTTGCACCGTTCCATCTTCCTCAAGGGGTATCATGAATAAAATATTTCAATTTTTGTAGGCAATTTTAATGCTGGTAGAGATGAGATAAGTTTCTCCTCCATTACCTATGCTGGATGGAATGTCCTAGTAAGAAATCCAAAGTCCTATCTCCTCAATCCCATAAAAAATGCATTGGCGTGACGTAGACACTGATACCACACTGAGGAAATGACCGAGAGAAATTTCAGCAGCAAGATTATCAGATCCATTGACGGTATATGATTTTTTAACTGATGAAATACGGATATTTTTGATCTAAAATTCAAAAAGGGATCAGATTCATACTAAAACAGTGACTGAGATAAAAGTAAAGTGTAGACAAGGGTGAAAAAGTAGGTTAAGCAATTAAGATACTTCTATCGTGGAAATCAACATTAGTAAACTGTATTTCATTTATTATATACCGCAAAATTCTAACATTACATCAACCAATATCAATGTGACTGAATTTATTGTGATTTTATCGCTCATATTAAATGACACTGAAAACCTAAACCTAAACTATACCTAAATTAACGTCACGCTGTGAAAATATTTGTTTCAATTAGCAGATTGGGTTGTGCAGACTTTAATATCGAACCTATCAGTAATAATTAATCACAGAATTAAATTATTCTGATGATAGAAATTAGTTTTTAAGCGCAAGCTAAACACTGCTTGGCTGTAAAAGGTGACACATTTGTGAATAAACACTGAGTTGAGGTCGAGTAATCAAACCAAATAATAACTATCCTAAAAAGCACTCCACTAGCTAAACAGACTCACCAATTTCACATCATATGCGGTTTCCATTACCAATCAGGAGCGCACAAAGCATGATATTTTAGCCTCAATTTCCTCGAGTTCAATTAAGTACCCAGACGCAATGGCATCGGTTCATCAATGAACCGACTACAACACGCAAAAAATAAGGGAGGCTTCAAATGATTAAACGGTGAATTTAAGAGGAGAGGAATCCAAGAAAAATGTGAAAGTAAAACAGGAACTGTCGCTATAAAATAAAGTGGATTTAAGCAAATATTTTTTACCACTCGTTCATTTGTAATGCTCCTAAAGCAGGGAGGAAATTCCTCCATTAGTGTGGTGTCTATTGCAATCGTATAAATACAAACAGACGGATAAGAGAGAAAAGGGATTATCATTCATCAACTACCAGATGAGGAGAAAGCAGAAAACAAAAAAATAGCATAGATGGTCATCGGCGAACACGAATAAAAATAGTGAGACACACCCAATGATTCAACGTCCAGGTGCATGCATAACAAAACTCTGCAGAGTTAAAAGATGGAAGAGGCTTAAAAGTCCGGAAAACTAGTCGGATCGCTCCAGTCGCTGCCAAATTCCGCCTCGGTTGCTCATCCACTAAATTTATAGAAACACTAATTGGTTCGTGGGCAATATTGCAAATGCAATTACCAGCCCAGAAAAAATGCAGGACTCCTGAAACCTCGACATATACAGCCATTTTTACCAATCTATTGGGGAATTCTACGTGGTGAAAGGTATTAACAACCCCTCAATGAAAGGTAGAACTCGGTGTCACCAGGAGAATAAATACTATAGGGTGGCATGGGATAATGAGAGAATACGGCAACTAAAAATTCATTGATATTGTGTCCAATTAGCGGAACAATCGAGTCAGAAATAATGCAGCTGCCGTGACTTCAGTTTCATTGGACTGGTGATTCAAAGGTTCTAGAATTGGTGGCAAACTGTTTGAACAAATTACATTAATCAAGTGATTGAGAGAAACTGAAATGCATGAAAAAATCCGAATTTCCGTAAGAGATTCGCGTGGGACTAAAATACTTGCTAAAACGTTCCACGGCTTAATGAAACCATTACTATTATCACCACTTACATTAACAACAACTGGTTGTATTACCAACTAAATATACGCTGAGGAATAAACGGACGCTAAATATACTTCCAGGAAACTGTATCGATAAAGTTCGGAAAAATAGCTGCATCTAACTTACAGCTACGTTAAAAAAAGATAGATACTAGTTTTTGGGATCCTAACGATGCAAAGTCGCTACTCTACTCTCCATTGTTATATTGACATACTTTTACTTTCCGTCAGATTTCGCTAGTATCCAACGACGTTTCAGAGTAGGCCGTAGGCAAGTTATTTATAGCCGCCATATCAACCATCATTGTACCCTAGTAATGTAAACAGGGTATATATAGTAGTGAGGCATGAATGGTAACGGCAGCTGTGAAGCCAAGACAGGAAGCACTAAGATGCATTATTATAATTAGTATCATATTATACTGTTGCATAATAATGATAAATATAAAATGGATTAAATGAGTAACAAGTGAAGACCCCCGAGAGGAGAGACCCGGGAGGCTTCAGACCACATATCCCTATCCCTTCTATCCCTTCTATCCCTTCCATCCCTATCCTTATACCTTTCCTCCCGGTCTGAAGCGCCTATTAGTGCGGAAACAGACTTGAAAACACCATGAGTAGTGAAGACCCCCATCCCTTCCATTCCTATCCTTATACCTTTCCTCCCGGTATGAAGCGCCTATTAGTGCGGAAACAGACTTGAAAACACCCAAGAAAAAAAAGTGAAGTCCTAAAAAGAATAAGATGATTAGTGACCACATGAAAATTTGATAAGAAGATAGAGCAACTCAAGGACAGGGCAACTTGCGGCATGCTTACATAATGAAGATAATAATTCAGAGAAAAGAAAATGGGAAGAATGGCAAAAGAAGGCCTCGCATGAGATATGGAGAGCAAATAGTGATGGGTGAGAATTATACAAGGGTGAAGAGTTGATAGGAAAATTGAGTGGAGAGCTGCGTCAAGCCAATATTAGAACAGATGAAGTCATAACGAGCCTCAACCCATCATTATAAATAATGACATCAATTATGTGTCATTTATATGTGTTCTTAATTGAAGAGAATTAGAATTTTTACTTCAAGTGGATCCAATGCCTCATAGAGACACACATATATGGAAATATACATGAGAAGAAATGCCGAAATTTTCTTTTGACTACTCAACGTAGCCGTGTATCCCGGGGCCGGTTCTAGGCCCAAGCGACACAAGCGATCGCTTGGGGCGCCAAGCTGAGAGGGGCACCAAAGTGTGACACAATAAAAATACTCTGTAATGTTTTGCAAATATACAATAAGTGAATAACAAAATTTTAACCATAATGTTTATGGCACTAACAGGGATACTATATATGCGGTTCGCGTAAGAGTAAACACTCTGTGACGAAGAATAGCTTACCAATCTGCACATATATTCAATGTCTCAGGCTCAACGTGGTGGAAATTCGTAGACATTAATAAAGAATACGTAGTAACATCCTACAAGATTTATTTGGTATACAACCGGTTTCATCACATAGGCACCTGAGATGTCGCCTATGCAATGAAATCGGTCGTATACTAATAATCTCGTTCTATAAGTTACAAAGAAATCTTTATTCTAGAATGCGCCCCCTCTACAGCTCGCGCGCCGCGGTGCCCCTCTGCCAACGTTGCCACCGAAATGTATCTGGCGTTGACTTATCACTGTCAAAACAAAAAAAACAACGACGTAGTCTTTCAGTTAATGCTGTGGAGTGCTCTTGTTCTGTGTACATGTTACCAATTTCAAATGGGTACTTTTTTCGGGTGCATTTGAGAATTTCAGTATTTTATTAATATCTTTTGATTCACTAACGAAAATGTCTGACAAAACGAAATCGTCCGGTGCCTTTTATCGAAAAAGAAGACCGCAAGAAATTGAAGAAAATCAGAAACAAGCTAAGACAATGAGAATTTTTTTCACGCTGCCATCTACAAGCATGGAACCATCTAACAGAGAAACACAGAGTTCCGGTGATGACAGTGGAACTACAACTGTCTATTGTAGAGTCGAAGCTATACCAATACAAGAAAGAACTTATTTCATTTGTTTATTACTAATTTGTTACCAAACTTATATTCTGATTTGTATTTTTAAAATTTAAATTTAAAAAAAATTAAATGAATCCTTTTTAATTTTACAATTATAAAAACTTTTTTTTTAATCAGGAGAGATTTGCCACCAAATATGCAAAATTCAATGGTATCGTTAAAAAAAGTCTGTAGAAATATTTTATTATTTATGAGTAAGGATTTTTTTCACGCTGCCATCTACAAGCATGGAACCATCTAACAGAGAAACACAGAGTTCCGGTGATGACAGTGGAACTACAACTGTCTATTGTAGAGTCGAAGCTATACCAATACAAGAAAGAACTTATTTCATTTGTTTATTACTAATTTGTTACCAAACTTATATTCTGATTTGTATTTTTAAAATTTAAATTTTAAAAAAATTAAATGAATCCTTTTTAATTTTACAATTATAAAAACTTTTTTTTTTAATCAGGAGAGATTTGCAACCAAATATGCAAAATTCAATGGTATCGTTAAAAAAAGTCTGTAGAAATATTTTATTATTTATGAGTAAGGATGAATAAATCAAGTTTCTTTGTTTTTATCGTAAATAATAGTCCCCGATAGAAACGGAATGTAGCAGTGTCAGTGATTTGATTGGGATGTCAGAATGTGCCGAACCTAATGATAATGTAGATGAATCCAATCCTCTTGTTCTGACAAAGGTGCGGTGATTTTTATAGCAAACATACATAAATCGTATTCAATATTTTAAAACTTACGTTTAGCAATGTAATTGTAGGAAGAACCACCTGCCGCACCTATTTGTTGACTTGTCAACTGATGATTGCGGAAAATGGCCTGAAAGAATTACTGATGGCATGCGAAAGTCAATTGTAGAAAGAGGCCCTTTTCAAGTAACTGATGCTAAATTTCCTGTCGATAATACTGGTAGAAGATTTACTCCAGCAAACTATAAAGGAAAATTATCTAACGGAGAAGAAATCCGCAGAAAGTGGCAGATTTATTGTTTCAAAAATTCAATTTTTTTATTGCTATAAACTAATTAGTGCTGAAAGTATCTCACTTTCTGGCAAATTTGGATTATCAAACTAACGAAATATGTCCGGATTTCTAGCCCAACACAATAAATCCCCTAGCCATTTGAAAGCATGCCAATCATGGCGAGAATTTCATCTGCGCTTACGCCAAGGTAAAACAGTTGATGCAAACCAAAGTTTGCAAACCATTCATGGTGACAGTGAATATTGGTATGATGTATTAAAAAGGTTACTTTATGCAACGTAATTCCTTGGGACTCAGGAATTGGCATTTCGAGGAACAACAGATACACTATTTAAAAAGAATAAGGGGAATTTCTTGAAATTAATATAGCACATAGCCACATTTGATGTTGTCTTCAAAGAACACTTGCGAAGAGCAAGTTCTAATGAACCAGTGTTCATTATCTTAGTAAAAACATACAAAATGAATTCATTTTTGTGTTATCAACACGCATTCAAGATCATGTATTACATGAACTTCAAAAAGCGTCATACTACTCAATATTATTTGACTCTACCCTAGATGTAAGTCGTGCAGAACAGGTGTCGATCATCATTCGTTTATTACAAGCAGTGAAGAAGTAGCTATTAAAGAACATTTCCTTGGTTTTATTCCAGTTACAGACACTATTGGTAAGGGTGTTACTGACATTCTCTTGAACGAGTTGATAAGACGGACTGGTATATCACATTAGCCATTGAAAGCGACACTTTGAAGTTAATTGACACATTCTATTTTGAAAGATTCTGCGAATTTAAAGGCTATAAAAATTCCAGTATAATTTTTTTGCTCAAAATAACAATATTTAGTATATAAACGATAAAAATTTAACAAATATATAAACTATTGTATTACTTTGTTTCATTTATAATTTTTTTAACTACGAATTTGTTCCTTTAACTCACTATCTACTCTCTATTTTCCTATAAGTTTATTAATTAGAATTAAAATATCTTTTTCAAAGTTCTAAATGCATCAAAATCAATAAAGTATTTCTTTGGGCGTTTGTTTCTATTCTGTAAAAAATTTTAAAAATGGCAGTAGCCCCTTGAATAAATCAATAAAATTACGGCGGAATGTCTTCGCAATATTTAATATAAATGAAGAAATAATCCGTGTCCATAAGGTGTAAGTAGGAGTTTATTATTTTAAGGCTCGAAGGTCCTATTAAAATCGTAAAAAACAACAAAAACACTATTATTTGCGAGGGGAGCCAAAAAAATGCTTGGGGCGCCAAACGCTATCCCGCTTGTGCGGAGAAATCCACTCGGACCGGCCCTGCGTGTATCCCACCAGTGTTCACAGCGATGTACCACGCAATAAACACACTTAGTATTTCTCTGAGTTTAATTTCTCGTGGCAAGACATCATTGCGGTCATTCTACGTGCTACTCATTTCTCAACGGGTTTTTTTCTTTCTTATTCCTTAGAGACCTCATCCCTTCTCCTTCCGATTTCAGCTTACATTTTGTTGCCACGAGCGATACAGAGAGGATAAGAGCGTGCAGCGCTTCGAAGAATTTTAATTTCTGATCCTACCTGGCGCGAAACTTTGATGCAAACCATTATTTCAGCCTGGTCGAAAATTTCATTAATATATTTAAGTTCATTAATCCTGAACTGGAATTATTATTAAAGATACAACAAATTAATTTACAATTAAATTCAATCCTTCGCTTCAGTCTCCATATTAACGATTTTATTCTTTAATTTCGTGGCTGCCATATATTGTTAATAAACACTCCGTTAAAATATCATTCAATTAAAAGAAAACGGCATTATTTATTAAGCACAATAATGATATCGAGAATCGTAAATCAATCTTACATTTCCGAATGTATCCCCTTCAATGTGACTTGAACAGTTTGGCAACTTCAGCAAAAATGCAGTCCTTTACTCCTGAAAAAGAAGAAAAAGTGAGTCAGTGTGACATAAAAATAAAGTTTAAATATAGAAGAAGAAATAAAATAAACTTGCATGGACTATTTACGTTTTATTTACTTAATCACATATGATATAGGTAATGAAGTTCTTTTCAGGAAAACCAAAGCTTGATTCTCCAAACTCTGCTTTCAGATAACCAATAATGCTTATTACTACCGAATAACGAATTAAATAGACAGATATGCACCTCTATATAAATACATGTTTATAGGGAATATTTCTGAGCACAAATAAAAAATTTGGTAGGGAAGAGAAAATTCAAAAACTGCAGAAATGACGCTTTTGAGACCCAATCGTATTTATATAACGTAGAAAAATAAAGATTTAGGATAAATGATACGTGCCGAGACAACTCGTTTGATTCAAATACTCATGTATGTACTTCAGCAGGTAGAATAATGATGTATGCTGAATTAGGACAAATTATGAATGAAAATAATCTAAATATGCCAAACCTATTTTTTTAAATCCAAGGATTTTAACACGGGATCACTATAAAAATTCTTAGAGAACTCATAGGAAAAGAAAACTGGAGATCAGTGCATGCAAAAACACCAGATAGTCACATTCAGGGCCGTATTTATCACATGGCGTACCCGGCGGCCGCCGGGGGCCTCGCGAGAGAGAAAATGTAAATAGGAGTTTTTGCACTCAAAAACCGATAAAAAGTCAAAATCACCAAGCTAAATTAAAATATTTTAAAAAGTGTTGATCTTCAAGGTCGATTACCGGACCGTCTATTGGCAGTCAATACCATCCCCACCACATACGCCTATTGTTGCACAGTCAGTCGGAACCAAGACGATAGGAAACGCAAGTACTTAATCGTGCGCTCTTGGATGTGAAATTTATTTTTCTCGCTATTATGGTTCGTTTAGATGAAAAACGCCCATTGAGTATGGATGTGGAACGTATGTACTTTATCTTACAACAAAATTTTAGTTTCATTGCTTAAATTGCACGCCTATAAATGGTATTTTTCTGGGTATTTTTTATGGATGTGGAACTTATGTACTTTATCTTAAAACATAATTTTATTGTTTTATTGCTCAAATTCTACGTTTATAAATGGTATTTTTCTGGGTATTTTTACCTCAGAAGTATGAGATATCAATGTTTTTATTTACATACCGGGTGTTGTCAAGCTATATTAATTTTATAGGCATGAAATTGAGACTAATGACAATTGTTAAGTGCAATAACATTGTCCGACATAATCCGCCATTTTATTTTTTTATTGATTCAAACTTAAATATTAATTAGTTAAACTGTTGCAACAGGGCTGTTTTATCCATTACTCAAAAAATCCTCAAACAATCAACAATACATGAATCTTCTTCACCTCTTTACCACCACTATAGAGGAAAGCGACCATGACGACAAAGAGGACGATGACCAACAGTTTGACACTGAATACAGAAATATTGTAATAGTTTTGTGTCAAGTTTGTATATTTAGTAAATAAACATCTAATAAGGTCAAAAATTGTTTTTCATTGGATCACATTGCGAAAAAAATCATAAAATAATTTTGATCGGTTTTTGATGACCCATAAAATGGTTTTATGTGGTAAATTGCAAATTTTGTCTTCTTTCTGATGGTTTCCCCATTGCTGTTTTAAAGAAGCAATAGAGGACAAGCAAGCAATAAGGGAGGTTGATATTTTCAATTTCATGAAAATACAAAAATAACACATAATGACCATTGATTATCACTAAATACAACTAATTTGGGATCATAAATGTTAGAGAAAAATGTTAAAATGAAGCCGCCTTAGGAGAACACATCCCAGTCGACACAGAAAATACGGAAATATTCCGGTCTAATTGCGAGTCGCCAATGGCCACTATGGCCATGGTAATGTAAAACGCTAACCTAGCCCAGCGTCCAACATTGCCCAATGGTGGGTAATATTTGGCTTGCCATAATAGGGCTGGCCAAACTGTTACCGAATATGGCCAGAAATGGGACAGTAGTAGTAATCAAGTTCTTGGCAACTGTTCTTCATCTACATTGAAAGAATCGCTTGATGACAGAGATAGTGTGATTACATGTTACACTTTGAATTGTGAAAATTCACTTGTGTGATTTTCAGTCTTTCTTTAACTAGTAGGCCAAATAAGTTAAAATATTGATATAAAATATTGTCAAAGAAAAATATGTTAACTTGTATTGCAGGTGTATAATTTCTAGTGATGATGGGATTGATTTGGGCATTAGCTGTTCTTGAATACATTATTGATATTATGAAATTTTTTTCAGTTTCGCTTTGCTTTTTCCCAAGAATGAAGTGGCAAAAATTGACTGGCAAACAATTCTCTCTACATTACGATAAGGGGGCATTATTATTTTATTTCTGATGCTCTTATTTTTTTAGGGGGGAAATGAGTTTTCAAAGATTTTTAAAACAAAATAACGTAAATGATAGGCTATGCCATGCCAAATTTGACAAGACGTGCTGCATTAATTTCAGCATGTTTCCATGTAGTAGCCTAGTTGTATGTCAATGTTTGGTGATCTTCACTCCCTGCCACAACTTCTCACGGTGGCTTGCAGGTTATTGCGTGGATATAGATATAAAAATGAAATTATTCCAAATGTAGTCAGTATTTATTGATTATGTGCATTACTTTTTGTCCCTTACTTCTTTAAATATTTTCCTTTGGAAAATAAAATATTAATATTCTTCACATTGAAATTGCTCAATTCATGATACATCATATAGATGCATCGAATTGTGTTTAGTTATATTCTGGAAACATTGCGACAATTCAGAATGTTTCCATTGTCCATTCAGCCACATCGTGGTCACTTTTATTTCGGCCCATGCATTGCCAGGGCGCCAAAACCGTTATGGTACCATAAGGGCTGTCCACAGCTCGGCTATAATGGCTTGCCTCAATTCGACCGAAAAGAGGCATTCCAACGTTGTCTGAGAGGCAGCAGCGCATTTTCACTATCTTTCATTAATCATGGCTTATAAGTTAACCCACATAAATACATGTATCTCTTACCTGCGTGTATCATTGCGTTGGCATTGCAGATAAGGTAATCGGGTTGCTGTAGTGGCTATAATACTGGCCTCTCTTCCAGAAGGTCCAAGTTCGAGGGTCGGCAAAGGCAGAGCATTTTTAGTGATTTACCGGGCATCATTTCAGTACTTCATAGAGAGCACTCCTAGTTCAGTCTTCCGTCAGTCGAATGGGCGTAATAGGGCGTAAAACTTTACGATTTTTGTTAAGAGCAGGGTAATGCTATCCTATATGGTGCAAATGATCTTAACTATTGGGAACTTCTCCCAAGTAACGTGCTAACTACCACTGATGGAGGTAATTTCGTTACTTGGTAGAAGGTCGTTTTAAAGATAAGTTGATGTCAACGAAAATGAATCTACGAGGTGATCCACAGACCAGCTTTCAAAAGATTTTATCCGAAGTGAACTCAATGGCTGACTCCCCTGTGTGATAATAGAGTGATTAGACTAAGGGCGACATCAGGCGGAGTGATGGTAATTAATTCCAGAATATCATGTGAAAAATCATAAAATTTTGGTAACTTGGTTGGTGGGATATTTGCCACATAACTTAATATGTACTTGACTGTGATACTGAGTATCGCAATTGTTAAACATAGCTAAATACATTCGTATGGATCCATATTAAGTTTATTAACACCAACCTATCGATTTCAACGACTATTGAGTCATTTAAGGAAAATTAATGAACAACCGTTTTCCACTTACATAAACGAGCCAGGGTGGGGGCTTGGGAGAAGTGGAGGTGGGAGGGCTGGTTATAAGATTAGCGAAAGGCAGGACGTAGAGCAGTAAATAATGTCAGGGCAATGATAACGTCAGTGGATTCATTGGCAAGGGAGGAGGGGTTTAGAACTTAAGTTTAAGAGGAATTAAAAAAAGTAGAAATAATTAATAACATTTAAATAACGTCAGATCATTAATCACAGATCAGCGCAATGTCAAATCACAGATTAAAATTTTGGCATCGGGTTAATTGGAGTGTCTACTTAACAGGACGATTTCTAAACATCTTATTAAAAATTGTGCAACAAATATGTAAAATAATAAGCATTGAAATTGCATTTATATCCATTTTCTTGAAGAGCCAAGCCAAAACGTGACTTGTAGGGCGATTACCTAACTCATACCGCCCATATTTTGACGTTACAGAGCGCCCGACGAGAGGCATATCGCCCGTCGCGATTACGGATCGGACGTTATCACTTCGCCGGCGCTCCACAACGCCCGCCGTGAAGTGAGACGCTCGGAGCGACCACGTAACTGCTAGGGGACGTTACAGAACGCCAGAAACGAGACGCTACACATCACTGCGGCTGGGGTCGGTCTTTCATAGCGCCTGCTGTATTTAGAGTATTTTATACTGTTAGTTCTTGATGCTGAGTAGGGTGTTGGCCCCTTGGAGTAGAAAATGCGTATGTATCATTGAAGTGGTTATGAAAATCAGAACTTTCTTTGGATTTAAAGTAATGTTTGTCAGAGTGTACACAATAAATGCTCATACAGTAACGTTCCCAGCAGTAGCCCCCTCTGAGTGTAGCCGAGACATTTTTCCTCTTACTCTTTCCCTTATATATTTCTAAGCCTGGATAAAAATTCCTAAGTTTATACTAAAGATAAAAGTTTCATAGAAAATAATTTTTACAAAAGAAATATATTATGCTTCAGACTTTTAGGTGGTCCGTTTATTTCACAGGTCGCGTACAGTTTTCCATTATCTCACGATGACCATTCCCACTCGGTCCGTCAAACTTGTTAAGGGCAAATTTCTTGTGCCCGCACATTTATTACAATACGTATTACAACCGTACGGTTGTCTGTCCCACAGAGATCTTGCTACGCTTTTGCTGCTGTACCTTAGATAAATAATATGGTAACGAAACGACTCGGAATTAATAACGTTAGCCCTAACTCTATGAGCATATAATATAATGCTATAACGTCCAATCACCCAACAATCCAATATGTGATATCCAATACGCATTCATTCCTTTAAGGAGTATAAGCCTGCATAAAAATAATCGGCATCTCTGTCAAATAAATACATATGCAATGTAACACAGCATAATCTCGTCCCTTAATACATCGATGTACTACGATCGTAGTCAGCTACTAGAGCTATCTACACATGACATGAAAATTCAATAATCCTAAATGCTATCTCTCTGCAGCGGTATTTTTGTGTAGCATATGCTATAGATTATCATATGATTTAGTTATAAAGGCTGGAAACTTTATTTCTACAGGCTTTTCAACTGTGAATGAACTATTAGTCAACATATCTAAATCAGTTACATGTTAGGGCGTTCATTAAGTAGATGGTTAGGTTATAATGAGGACTATAGAGTGTGTAGGTACTTATATCGTGTACATGAATGAGAATTTGTGTAATCGTATAATAAACATGTAACATCCAGTATTCGCATTCATACTTTTTTTCAATTTTGGTACAAGGTGCACCCATGCACGCATTCCAGAATGATTTTTTGGTATTACCTAGTTCGTTAGGCTTAATGGGTACGGCTCCTCTGCATAAGGGTGAGCTCTTGTCAACGCGTTTTTACGTACGGAATGTGGTTGAATACATCCTCATGGAGACTCAACTGCAGTTGTGTTCAATCATTTAATACGTATCCAAATACGTACTGAATATTTCCTCGTGTATTCAATACGTATTAATTGGGTATGAGAGCCTACCTAGGTATTGAATACGTATCATAATATGTATTGAATACACCCTAGTTCTACTGGTATTCAAGGTTGGACGTAAAGCAGTATCCAATATGAACATAATACACATTGAATACTTCGTGCAATACTTTCACAATATGTAGGCATTGAATTCACATTGTGCTGGCCACCATTTATTTAATATCACGCATTCTTTAACCATAAATTAATTCTTCATCATCGTTAGCCCTTGTGTTCGTCTGCTACCGAATATCGATCACATGACCGCTTTCTGGCCTTGGATTGGATGGAAAGATTCGTGCAGGGAACGGAAGGACGGACCGCAGAGAAACTAATGACGCGAGCATAAATTTCTCATACTCTCGGTAGCGCCTCGATTTCGCCGTTGTTGAGAACTTCGCCTAGAGATACGTAATCGCTGGGGGCGAAGTTTTTGGACGTTACAGAGCGCGACGTTATGAAGCACGGGATTTTACGTAATCACCCTATTGAAGTCCGTTTTTTTGGCACATCTGACATGTTCTTAAACGCGAGTTATCATTTTGTTTCCCCCGTTCGGGCTACGTAAGCGCTATTACTGTGCATCACTTCTCTCTTGAAGTACCACATCATCTTTGGCATTGAATAACAGTTTATAAGGGAAGTTTGAGAATAAAAACACGTTTTATGTATTCTTGGGGATATGATTGTTGACACCGTAAGAAAGGGTGTCATTGAAGGGACATTTGCACACTTTTTTGTTTATCCCGAGGAATATTAGTAAGTGGTCGAGAATTTTACTGTTTTGGTTGTAAATATTTTGAAAGCCTAATCCTAAAAATCTTGTAGAATTGTAGAACAGTTTCATGTTTCCTCCTTCCACAATGTATCGCCAAACTCCATCTATATTGATCATAAATGTTGTCCAAAACCCCCAAGATTAATATTTGGTGACTCCAACGCTCATGTCAGAGTGCTTATCTTAAGAATCCGTTTATAATGCTCATCATCATCATCATTAGTCATCAATTCTCAGATTTGTTTGACGCAGCTCTCCACTGAGTTTTTCTATCACATAATCTCTTCATATGTACGTATTTTTTCTCTTTCAAATTCTCCATCACTCCTTCCATATATCTTTCTCCAGGCCTTTCTTTGCCAATTTTTCCATCCTATACATACATTTTAGCTCGGTAAATTCACATTGATTCATGGTATTTAATCAATATCTTCTGCACAAGAATCATTAATCCTCCAACGTAACGCCAAATCAAAAAAGCAAACAAGTATTTCTTAATCTTAAATCTTCTACTCAGTGATTATCAATTGAAGCGCGGTATTTACTTCGTACCATCTCATCATCATAAAGTATTAGTTTTGCTAAATAAGTCTATTTTTAACGGAATTACGAAATATAAATTACATTGTTTTTTTCAGGTAAGGTGCAGTTTCAGAGATATAAAATATTTAAAAAAATTTATAATACAGAAATTAGACTTCTTCTTGTGATCTATTATCTAATATGATAATAGAATCTTTATAATGCGGGAATTAAAACAATTATTGTTCCTAAAAATTAAGGAGTATAAAGATAAATGGTCTTAGGATTGCTCTAAAGGCTAAATAAAGAAACAAAACGATCCTTAAATTTTCATCGAAGGAGCGAAAATCACTGAATATGGGAATTAACTTTTGAGGTTTTTCAGGAGATGGTAGAGACCGATAATCATAAAATATGGGGTATAATTCCGAAAATGATGACACCAAGCGTTAGGTATATTTATGAAAACTCTTTAAGCCAATTCTTTCTTCCATCCATACTATGCTCTTTCTCAGTGATCCATTTTGTCACTGGGCGAGCTCATTCGACCTGGTTCCACTATTCCGCATTGGTTATCTGACTTTCCTTTGCTCTTTTGCTCTGCTTCTTCCGCTCTCCTGCCGCTGTTTTGAATATGCTGGCCATTTCATCTCTCGGCCTCCTCGCTCCACTGGGCAGGAACGCCGATGTGACCACCAGTCCCCTTTAAAGTCGGTTTTTCGAACTGCGAACTGGTCGTCTCCATGAATGCATGTCCCTCCATGGACCTCCCCAGATACGGCATTCATGAAACTCTCAATGCAGGTTTCCCTTTGCCGGTCCCGATTGCGAGAAATAAGGGCAAAAGGAGAATGCGTGATCCGAGACACGCTGAGGGAAGGAATAACCCTAGGGTGGGGCACGAGATTATCCCCCGCAGATGTACAACCAGTCCTGATTCCCCTCTCCTTGATGTCAACGGCACAATGATTCCGTGTTGCATGCAAGGTTCTTATGCACTCATGCATTTTGGTTTTCAGGTTTCGTGAAACAAACGTGTGCACACATTTTCACCTCTTTCGAATTCTTGTGCTGAAGACGGATTTTGCAACAATAATATACCCATACAGGTAGTAAATAGTAAATATGACTCAATATAGTCATACACGCCTGATGCATATAGGTCAAACATATTATCATTTTATTCATTTCTAAAGTGTTTAATGGCTTCGCTTACTGTTACCTTGGTTACATTTTGAAAAACTATTTTCAATTAAATGAAAAGGATAACATAATTCCAAAATATATTTCAATTTTTACTAAATTTATCAATTACATTCCAACCATCATCACTCCACACCTTTTATTAGCAACCATATGTTCAATTTTTCACAAGTTTTTTTAAACTTCATCATAAGAACATGATGTATAAAATACATTTCACTTAATCACAGTCTAACGTAGGTTGGTTCGATTGGTGAGGTTTGAGCTCACCCCATATTATGCTATTGGTGAGTAAAATTCGCATATTCAGAGTAGGGGGTCGATTCCTTTCCCTTGATCACCTGCGATTACCCACGGGGTTCTGACAACCAGAAAACCGCACCCCGTGGATTATAGGTGGAGTGTCCAAAGAGGCTTCACCTGATTTGTACCAGGGGCCATCTGGTCCACAATCCAGCATTCTAGGCCATCTGTTTTTTCCGTGTGACTTGATATCTTTGCATCGCTTTAAGACTTCTCCGTGGGCTGTTTTTGGGATAGACGCAGGCTGTCGAATACATATGCAAAACATAATATAAATCCAAAACACCTTCAGTGAAATTTATAGAGGCAATTTGCAGATAATGATTTCACTCAATTGAAGTAATTCCGATGCCGTTTCATGAACCATAGTGAAAGAGGACTTCTATGTGCCTAGGCATGGTAGAATAGGTTAGTTACGCAAAAAAAAAGAGGAGCTTATGGCGTAATGAGATCCAGTTCAGGGCGGAGGTTGACTGGTAGCAGGACGAGATCCAAAACGCAGAGATCGGCAGAAATCATTTCATCTAAATGAAATTGAGGACGCAAAAGAGATGGGGTGGGGCAGTGAGTCAAAGAAGTTCGCCACCAGAGAGCGCTCTCCCATTTGGTCTCCAACCTCAAGAGCGAACTCGCATAATCAGGGCGAAAAAAGGACGTAACGACTGTCACAAAGGTCGCAACCTAAAAAAAATACGACTTTTCATATTTCGACCGGTGCGGACATGCGTTCTATGGCCTTCAAAAAAAATCCTTCCTCCGCAAAGCTGCCAGTTATTTTTTTCAGCCCCGATCCACCCACGAGATAGGAGGGAGTACAGCGGCTTCTAGCGAAGCGCGGGTTTTCTAACTGCGTTGCAGACATGCAGACTCTGATGTACATTTTGCAATCGGAAGTTGTGACCAACACCACAAAAACTGCCAAAGTAACTTCAGGTCAACATGAAGTGATGGTTAACGCTAACACAAAATGGGATCTCGATGAAACCAAAGATGACAGTTTTAATGACAGTCACTTTTTGTTAGTACATATAATTATTACTTATACATGACACTATTACCCCAATTCTAATTTCTTAAACATATTCAATCACTTTTTTATATATTTAGACATAAAAAATTGCACATGCTGCGTTCTATATCTATTCTTCTATATATTTTTTTATTTTCTAGCACAATGACCTCCAAGCAAAGGAAAGGAAGCAGAGGAAATATTTCAATTGTTTATTCTCACATTTCTTCCATTTTCAATCAATCGTTTCTCAAATTGCTATAATTTTGGTATTTTTGCATAATTTCTGATGTTTTTCGCAAGCTCACCAGCCGTAGTTTTTTCAAGAGGATTAAGGGTTTGACGTAATAGGAAGAAGGTTTCGGAATCGCGAGGATGGGGATCCGGACTTGAAAAGCACGCCAGATCCGCTTGCATCCGCTGTCGTCGCACGCATGCACTAAGCCCGGGACGCACCCTCCCATTCCTCCCCCCATCCCCCGTGGAATGGCCTAAATACGCTCACTTTTGATCCCAAATCCGATTTGCCCCTCCCACCCACCCACGGATCTTTGAAATATTCCGCCAGAGTGGACCCAGCAAGCACGGAGCGAATTCACCACGATTAAAGCACTTTCGATGCACTGGAGATTTGATGGGCGTGGAGTGGAGAGGGATGTGTTTCTTTTTTTCTAATATTTTATTCTCCGGAATAAAAGGAATCGAGCGGTATACGCAAAAGAGGCCCCTGCGGCTCCGGCGGTCAGGGGGAAGGGAAGGAGGGCGATGACGAGGAGCCACGAAGACCTTAACCTGTTTCCATCCTCTCTCTCTTTGTCCCTCCCTCGCTTCCCGCAACCCGACCGCACGGAGACTGCCCTTTTCCCGTGGACCCGGAAAATGCCCTTCCGCACTCCGTTCCCCGGCCGACGGACGGACAGTGGGGTGGCGTTGAAAGGGTTGAATATGCAAACTCCCATCTCCCAACCCCCTCGTCAGTGACCTCGCTTCGAGGAGCGGAGGCAAAAGGAAGGCCGTGTGGGCACGCATTGAATCCTTCGCATGTCGAACGGCGAGCGCACCAAAAAAAAAAGAAGGAATGAATGTCACACCGCCGCTCGGAATACAGGGGAATTGGATTAAACCACGACGTTTCGCCTTCGTAGCTGCCGGCGTCGTTATCGCCCGAGCCCCGTTCCTTCCCTGAGGGAGTTTTTCCGCCTCTTCTTTTTGCAAAAACGGAAATAAAGTCGAAATTCAGCCATGAAAAAAAAATCACGACGCTAAGACTCCCGTGAATAATCCCGCAAAGGAGCGTATGAATATGCAATTGACTGCGCTCTTGCGGGTATAAATGCTTCACTTCACCATGCACAGATATGCGCGTATAAACAACGTACAATGAAGCATGTACGTATTAAATCTGCTGAAATAATTTAACTTTAAATTGAGTGCAAAATTTAAAAAACTTTTAGTCACCCAAAACTGAAAAGGCACTCCAGAGTTTTCACGCCCATCGACCACATCCGTGAAAAGCATGTAACCGTTGCCAAAAAAGTCTTTGTATGAATAAAAGTTGGTAACGGAATCTCAATGAAAATAAGCATAAAATAATTTTACCATCAAAGACTACAATTACCTATATTTGTATTTACAGTGCGAAGATATAATAAGCAAAAGTAAGGAAAATCATTAGGAAATTTTTTTTATGAATGACTCCGATACCTTCTTTTAAATTCTACTCTAATAATCTCAGTTCACCTGCCCTTACAAAAGTGTGTTTGTAAAAAGGTTAGAAGCTAAATTTTACACTTCACATGATATCTCCTTTCAACAGTCACTTATATCAAATCAATATTTTCAAAAAGGCTCGAAGGCCTTGGGGGAGGCATCTCATCTTATTTGAGCAGCCAGATCGGCCATATTGGTCGGCACAGGTCTTGCTAATTGCTATACACAAGGTTTCAGTTGTTTTTGCATGCGGTAAAGCTGAAAATAGTTAAATAATAACGGAATGCAATGCTGAAATTCGTCAACTAAACGGTTGAAAATGCGCAAATACGTAACTACAAATATGTACATTCAATAGGTTAAGTTAGAACTGTTTATATGTTAAGCAATGAACCCTCAGTAGAACTAAATACATACATATTCCCTTATAATGGGAATATCAATGCATTGAATATTAATTTTAAATCAATAGGGAGATTAAAAGATGCCGCTAGGAAGAAATTTGAGGATGATTTCCTAATTATTAATGTTTCAACACACGTACAGTCTCCAGTAGATGCCTAATAAAACGTAATTATTTGTACGGAGTTGGCGGAAAGTAATCGTTCCCAGGTAACACAATTCTGTTTCATTGCCACCCATAGGCCAGGACATTCCTCTTCCAGTGCATTCTAATCTTCTTTATTTTTACGCATATACATCATATTTTTCAATATACCTACCAGAAAGCGAGTACATTAGGGAGTACAATGTTATTAAAAGGTCTTGCTACAATTAGTACATTAGGGAGTACAATGTTAAAGGTCTTGCTACAATTTTTCCTTGTTGAGTAATAATATTACGGAAAATCATTTTGAGGCAAAAAGCTTTTTTTAGGATTTTGCTAATCTCAACGATGGCAATAAAAGACATTTTTGCTTTTATAATTAAGAAAAGAGCGTCAAATGGTGCCTCAACTGTTGCTGCTTATGACGGATTAGATCATCACTTGAATCACATTTGAATTCGTGCGATGTAGCTTGCCACTCCACTGATTTCATAATGTAACTCTCTATTCCTCCATGACTACATTACGTAACTCATCTTGTCATGAAAATCTACCTACGTTCCCCGGAGATGAGTCAGGGTCAGGGCGTCCGAAGCAGCCTTGTCGCCTCCTTCCTTTTCGGCACGACCCATATGTCAAGGAATCCGCAAGGGAAATGTTTTTATTCTCTCTCCTTTCTATCTTACGATAGAGAAGTGAATACATGGCACTGTGACAAGACGAAAAGACGTAAGGAGACTGCTGAGTGTTTGCGTAGATAAGAACGGAGTCTTGGGTACTTTTGATATTGCAGAGAGATGCATGAGACTTGCTCGCTACAAATACTTGAAAGTTTGATAAGTTTTCCTTTGATGAAAAAATTCATGAAGAGATGAAATTAGAACGAACGCACAATCCAAAAGTGCATTCCGACTATTCGTGTAAAAAATGTATGAAAGGGGAATGTGCTCTGGGAAGTTGCTCGCCAAGTAATCACACTGATTGTCAGAGATAATATGTAACGCACAAGATCACTCAAGTATAGATGTGGCTCCTGGTAGAATGCTTTGAGTCATATAGTTACGCATAACATCCAAATTTGGCTGAGATTAGCCAATATGCTCAATATGAATGCTAAATAATGATATGCACTTTTTTCTAAAACTGGGGGGCAAAATCACTCTAGAAATAAATATTACCATTGCGAATTCCATGTTTTTTTACCTGAAAATATATGCTAAACTATGTATAGTACAAACTGTGACACTCATACGGTATTGATTGACTTCGTCGACCAGTAAGGTAATAGACAAATTACTAACTAGCCATCTGCAATTTGACAATCGGTTACATTGATGGTTTCAATTAAAAAGAAAATTGCGCACAACCAATGTGTTACGTCCTCTACAGGATAAAATCGGAAGAGATGGTATTTTTCCTTTTTTATTTCCTTATTACACATTGGTTTGTGTAATATTATTCCTACAAATAATGTAAATGTCCTCTCATACAAATATATATATTTTTTTTTCTTTATAATCTCTGGCCACCAATAACCGTTGCATACCGTTTCAAATAAAAAGGAAGGAAGAACCTTTTTTGTAGGGAAGTAATCCTGTTTGAGATAATATCATCGGCATGAACGATATTTGGCTGGCCTTTTACGAAAAAAAATTGCACAATTGTTTTTGCTTTCATTTTGTCCTTTTCATTTTCTTGCTTTTTAGCCAACCAAATGTAGATTGTCCTACATTTTTTCCATTACCTTATGGAGATAGCCGGTCCAGAAGATTGCCATAACATTGTCATGGGCAACTCTAACTTATACTGGATCAAAGATTCAACTATGAGCCAAGACTAAATTTATTTCTCGTTCTCGAAGTTTTTGTAAAAGTATGGAAGAGGAAGTATGCTTACTAAGAATTTTGAGAAAAGGCTTAGTGAGCACTGAAATGTTCTTAGTTAGATATTTAGGAATATTTGATTGCAGAACTCACTCCACAGAACAGGAAAGAGTCGTCATAATGCCCCAGAGTGAACTTTTCTTTCAAGTTGGACAATTCTGCCTTCGAGTGATCATTCAAAACTCGTAGTTTTAATCCGCGACACCAGACGTTTCGACGAGTGAGAAGCCTAGCAAATCCCATTGAACGAAGCCACGAACTGACAGTCGATATCAAGGGTCGTGCCGCCAACTTTTGATCGGGGCCTACAAACATAAAGTTACGCTTTAACTACAGGAGAATTCTTTTCCCCTTACGCCCTAAACCCTTCCCATGATGGAATAATGTTTTGATCGTAATCCGCTGAGAAAGAATATGTATCTGCGAAATCAGTATTAATCAATACTAATGGAAAATTCATAAGAACACTACTCAATTAGTTAAGAAATGAGAAGACTTCCGATTCTACGGATTGAATGAGAGAAGTTGATGAATTTTAACATATTTACGTAAATGTATATTGCATTATGAACTAGTTATTTCACATGAATCGGGGAGGATAGCCATCAAGAGAACATTGCCCTGAATTCATCCCATTCCCACCAAACCACAGAAACTTTAAAGCGTCTTCAATATTAACCGAATACTTTTGATTAAATGTACTGAAATACTCATACACATGCTGTAAATAGTATAAAGTTATCCGGAACATCTGAAGTAAACATCATGAATGATTTAAGGTATAAAAGCGAGTAATGCGTTCTAAAACTTCTATGTAAAACTATGTAAACGATTCCAAAAACACTATTTACACAGGATAAACCCCAAAAATGAGTTCTGAAGGCACACTTGTGCTGACTAAATTTACAGCGGTACTAAAAACTCACATCCAAAGGTATATTCGTATTTTCTCTTTGCCAAGTAATTATTGTACTTGGAACTATGGAATAATATGTTTATTTGCATGCCCATATATGCTAATGTGTGCAATATAACAAATACCCTTTTGCATTGTATAAAGTACGTCATATAAACCGTAATAAAATACCCAATGCCACATCAACAGCCCTGTATTGTGCATAAGATATTATTTTGACGCGCACCCATAAATACGCTGGAGGCATATTTTCTGCTCAATAAAAGCAAGATTTAGTTGAAAAGATCTTTCTTTAAATATTTAATTCTCTAGTTGGATAAATTCTATTATTATCAGGTTTTTCTTCGGCTAGAGTAAGCTTTCATGTTTCGTTACTAACTTACATAGTTTCGACATTTCGTGGTCGGTCCTTTCCTGAAACCTATTTCAGTTCTGAATGCATTGTAACCTTCATCTGAAATGCCAACTTTTTCCGTTTAAATATAGTGTTCCGTAGATGACGCCCTTTAATTTATCACCCTTATTAAATGCTGTCAAAATCACTTGGCTGCAGCAGTTACCCCGAACAAGTTTCATAAATGTCAATTTTAAGCCATCACATATTTTAAAACTCTAAAAATTATCATTTATGCTTTTAATTTTTAGCATTTTGGGGAACGACCCTTAAGTAATCGACATTAATTGCTAAGTTGTCGAGCAATATTTTAAATATAAAGAGATAAAATGTAATTAAAAAATAAATGTTTCACACCGTGGGATTATCGACAAATGTAAATCTGGTATAAGTAAATGAATTAATCAATCAATAAGTGAAAGATTTCCACTTTCATATAGGAGTTGAAAAGAAGTGCTTCTGGAACAAGAGCCTAAAATTTATAAGATTTTGAATCGAAAGTATGCGGATGTTTCATTTCCTCCCAGGAGATGTTATTCCTTCCGAACTGTGAGAAATAAAACCCAGATTTCACATTATAAACGACCGTTCCCAATTTTTTTCCCAGGACGTGCAATAATTTACGCATAATTACCCCTTCCATGAAAAAAATTTTAATGAGCCGATCTCGGATTTTAATTATAAACAAACGCAAACTAATCACCGGTGAAATGAAATTACATTTCAGAAAATTATGATCCCAAAAGCTGAATTCTCCACATTTAATCATAGCATACGGACTCACACGTTAATGTGCATTATGAGATTAAAGAGAAAAATGCGAATTTTCCATCACCCACCGCGTATGTCATCGCACTACCGTTGAAATCTTATTGCAAAATGACGGCCGAAAATAAAAGGGAGTGCCAAAAACGACGCATTGACATTGCTGCACAAAAATTACTGATTAAGCACGGAAAACATTATTTGTTTGCTCCTGTAAATGATAACAGAAATAGAGCAGACACGATTTAAGCAGAGAAAGGAAAAATGAAATACCTTTGCAAACCATTTTGCATAGTGTTCCTAACTTGGACTATTTTATTCTTTACAAACTATGAAGTGGTACCCCAGCGTTATAATATCTTTGACACAAGGAAAAATGTATCCGACGTCCGATCCACCGATGGAGGCTGATTTCAGGAATAAAATTATTGATGTAATTGCGCAAGCATGGAAAAAAACCGTCTTAAGGAAATAGTTTGAGGTAAAAGAGGTAAATTTTGAAATTTAACTCTCCGAAATAATTATTTAATATTTTAATAATGCAGAAAAAACTAGGGTAGAATATCTTTCTCCTCACAGACGTTAAACTTGGTTACATTTGCTCGCTGATGTGCCTAATTACCAAGAAAACATAATCAAAGAACAAAATATATTCAAATTTATCAATCTTTCAACAAAATATATATTATCAAATATATTAGAAAAATAAGGATTGCTCTTGAAATGAACATGATGTTAAATACATATATTCCACTAAATTGGAACAATATTTCATATTCCTCTCTGACTCATATGCCACAGGTTTATTTTAGCTTAATTAACTTGACTGGAGCGTTATTCAATGACACTGACACGTATAGTAATTAACTGGATACATGTGTTCAACCTTGTGAGAAAAAACATCCCTTTGTCTAGAATTTGAAGCCGGGACGATCTTGATTTTTCTACTTGTTTTTTATTGCTCTGAATCCGAATTTTTATGAATGTTATTGCATGGAATTTTACATATTCACTACCACACTCTTGTTATTGCCCTTCCAAGTGCATTTCACACAATCTTTTTACAAGCATTCACTTTTGTAGGTAAACTAGGTTTTTCCTATTAATAATGGTAGATTTTGAGAGTCCTGGCAAATTAAAATATAAGATCATTGTAGAAAATAGTCGAATGCCAACTTTCAATAACTGGAATTTACAGAATGGAATTACTTTTGATAAACATTATTTATCTATGGTTTACTTCATAAAATTTGCAAAAAAACTTTAAATGATAAATAATATTGTGGAGTCTGATCATTGGCGTAATTTTTGCATTGTAAATCATCCTATGATATTAGGATCAAATAGAAAATAAGGACTGTATTTTAGGGTTTATTTGCATGAGAACTGAAATGGACCAGTTGTTATTTTTGCACAAAATTCGATAGAGGCTAAAAACTTGCTGCATTTGATTGTAGATGACGCCCATAAGAAAGGTACGCATGGTTCAATTTTATCCACTGGAAGCTGTATTTTCTCTTATTAAGTAAAACTGTAAATAATAGTCTTAAGACATTGGGAGGACAGCAGGATGGAAGAATAAATGAAAACTTTTATTCTGTTTATGGATTATTTTTTCAAATCGATATTACAAGAATGATTGTAAAATTCACGAAACATTTTTTAATATTTTGTGCTTTCAGCAATTCATGCCCTTGACAAATGACGCTATTGTTGGCGTCGAGCTCATCTCTTTGAACTTTGGTTACCTTTCTAGAAAGAGGAGAGTAGAGGAAACTTATTGACTGTTTACTTAGGTATTTTGTGAAATCTTTCCATATAGTAATAAAGATATTGTGAATTCCACTGGTTTAATGTCGGTACTACCGATTTCAGCCGTTAGCACCCAAAGGCCGAAAGCTGGATGCCTGGGAGCAAAGAAGGATTGGCCTCCATTGCAAGGACTCAGGACTGTTGTACGACATCACCTTTTTTAACCTCCCAACCTTACTTTCAGTTGTTTTACCCACGTAAAATCCACGGGCTATTCAACCTTCCCCTAATCCCTTTCCCACAATTCATCCTCACATTCATTCCCTCTCCCCTCCCCTGCAAGTTCCCTAACTGTTAATAAAGGCACTCGACGAAAAATATTCTATTATATACCTGATGATGGCCTAACCGGCTGAACCGGCTGATGATGGCTGAAACCGATAGAACCGACAATAAACCAGTGGAATTCACAATTTTCTACCTCTTTAGTACGAGGGTAGAGGAAGATATATTGGAGCTCGAGTTCAAAATTATTAGCCTTAACGGTGAAATGAAAATCCATTTTGAGGTGACAAAATCTATCAATCTGTCAAGCGACGCAACAGACCGGCATGCATATGGGACAACCCTAAGTCAAACGTTTACATTAAATGCGATATGCCTCGTGTCACCTGACATTTGCGAAAACATGAATTCGAAAATCTGAAATATTTTCAGTCCACTCCATTCCAGAAATATTTTCTCTCCACCACAAATAAATTAAATCCTCGACGATAAAATGGGTTATTCACTGATTCGGGATATATCAAAATTACGATGTAACTTTTCACTAGCTAGGCCTCGCGTAGTATATGCAGCCAGTGATTGGGATCCGAATGAGCTAGGTTTGATGAGAAAACAGAGGTAGCGTGCAGCGTAGAGCAGCCAGAGTTGTTAAAAGGTGTCACGATAGGTATAGCAGAGTATGAAAATTAATAGAAGAATTAGGTTAGGAATCATTATCAGTTCGTACGTTAAAGTACTGATTAAACCTACTACAATAATTTAACACGGGAAGAAACGTAACGAAACTGAAGGTGTTAGATATGTATTAAAAACCCCAGCGTATCATGCTAAATTTGATCAGATAAATAAGATTAGAGAGATGATTACCGTACCTATAGGTTTAAAATGCCATTTTCAAAACGTCATTTTTCCCACGCTCCGTTAGGGGGCATAATATGCAGCACAGAGCACAGCAAAGGAATAGGTAGGTAAAATATAAGCGTAGTCTGCAGTGGTAGCTACTAGTTGCATAGTTATCATTTCATGATGTCTTTAGGTTGCATGGTCGCATGGCTTGGTAGCTCTTAGTTGCATGTAAATTCTGCTTGTTTGGTGATCTTCACCCCCTGCCTCACACCTTTGCAGTGGTTTACATGGAATTACGTAGATATAGTTTTAGATAGCTTTTTATACACTTTAGAACTATAATCCGGCAGCAGGATAACATATGCAAAAACAAAATATTGCACCTGGATAAGATGAGTACAACCAAAGTAAAGAAGTTTCTTTTTCATTATTTATAGCTACAAATCCCGACATGCGTCTTGCAAGTGCTAGTTTCTTCAACTACTACCGTTCCGATCAAGCTTTCGTGAATTAGGCCATATCTGATATTGACTATACATATATTAATGGAAGCTCTTACCTGTGCCGTTAATGTCTTCACAACATTTGCCTTTATTTAGCGCTGTTTGATTAGATTAGCATAGGAGTTTTTGTTCCTAATTATTTCAGTCCCATCGTTAACACTGTTAACTTTCTTAAATGCTGAGACCACACTTTGAATGCATTGGGCAATATACACTTTATTTAGATTTTCGCGACATATTAAGTATTAGACGGATAATTTTAATCGATAGTTGCACTCCACTGATCAATATATCATTGGTTGACATAAAGGGCGTAAACTTCGAAAACGAGCGTTCTTATATCTGTAATATTAACCTCTAGCACTTGGATCTGTTGCATGATTTCCTTGCTAAAATCTAAAATCATGAATCACCTTTCGATGTTCTCCATCTTCCGCATGCTAATGCATTATTTCCGAGTTAATAAATTAAAATGTAATGATGCATCGGATGCTAACGTCTTCAATTAAAATAACAAATATGAGATGGAGCATAAATAGGAATTATTGGCTTACTCAGTCAATAAAATTATTACGCTTGAGATATTAAATCCAATATTTGACATTACCATCAATATTTACAAGCATAAAGACAAAATGGGTACCCACTTTTGAAAATGACAAAGACCGAACTCTCATTATTAAGCACATTTTTAAAATACTAGAATGGGTTGTTGAACTATTCTCCTTTAAATTTTCCATTCGTAGAAGGAATTGCGGTAAGTGGAATTTTGAAATAAAACACGCAAAGATTATACATTCATTGATTCTACACTGAATAACATTCCTTACATGAAGTTTTATATATATGGAAAATTACAAAGTTCATTTCACTATTATATTCAAATCCAACTAATATCGACGGAATCTTTGGGATTCTTAGTTAATATGCTTACTGAAGCGAACCTCATCACATGTACCTAACCATGGAAACAGCTTGCATGTCAAAATTTCTCTGGCTAAGTAACAAAAGAGCGAACTAATGTTTATTTTCACTTTGAGAATTTAAATGCAGACTATTAGACGAGCGCGATTTTTCATGCATGGTAAGGCACATCAACTCTGTCTGTCTCAAAATCAAAATTACATGCAACAAGATTAATATGCGCCTCTCTTCTGGGGAATCGTTCCTCAGTAAACTTCTTCAAAGAGAAGTCTTGTGTGCATTTTGGGTTACGCATATCTGGTGCTAATATCAAGCGTATATGTACATCGGGATGGGGGACCAGTGTTCACCTCTTCGTAGCGTAATTGGAGCGGCAGCAAGTGGAAACAGCGAGCTGCAAATGTTCTCTCTAAGCTTGCGAGCGACATTTCCGATTGCTTGAGGACGGGTGTACACGATCGATCCGTTTACACAGTGAAAAGGGCTTGCTTTCCGGTTATGTCCTGAAGGGAGCCATTCGTCATTTGTCCAGTGATCTCAAATATTTCATGCACGACTCATCGCGAATATCCAGATGCGATGAAAAGTTTATTTATCTGCTTGTTACCTTCAGAGTTACGACGAGTGAGGGTATTTTTCGCAGCAAATATTTCCTAACACTCTATGCCTGTACGAAAACTCCTTTATTTAAAAGTAAATATGCAAGAATTCTCCATCTATTTACCGCAGTAAAAAATTACGCGTATGTTAAAAAATCGATTGAAATTTTTTATTTAACTAACACATGGTATAATTAGATTACTGTGCACGCTGTGCACTCTAATCTAAAAGCCAAGCATATCATTTAACCATTCCCAACCATATGCAACACATAATGCTATGTCAAAAATACCTCAAATTCTAAAAAAAAACATTAATGCATCAGAAGTAAATAATGGTTTAATAATTATCTAAATGGAATAATAACTTCAAAAAAATATGCATAAATTTAATATTTTCATCCATTAGGATTTTGCAAACAACATATGAATACAAGGCAGGCATCACGAAAATATAAATCTACCGCCGAGCGCTATAACACTGTCTCCATTTCAATAAAAAAGATGAATTGTTTCATTAATGGAATAAAAGTATCTTCAGACTTCTTCATTTGATTTCTGCCATGCTGTGTTTTGGAAATAAACAAGCAACTTGAACTGCTTAAAAAAACATAATCGCCTGAACGATACGTTTTAAGCGGAAAAAGAGTCTCGCTCTATTTCGCAATTGCTCCCAGAACTGAGTATGTGAATGATGAAAGCTACAGTCAAGATGAAGCCATAACACTACCTCTTGAAATCCGTCTAATTTCTCAAAAGACTCGGTCGTTTCACGTGAGATGCGTGTGTACACAAAAAAGAGAAAATTGGATACACCAAAAGCCAATCAATCCTTTGAAATTTTAGTGATGCGATGCTGGACTCTGCTTTGACATTCACCATTTTTCCATTTCAGAAAGAGTCGCAACTGAATGACAGGAAATCGTGTTGGATGACCGAAAGGCACATGGCTTTATCGACAGACCGTTTTCTTTTCCTTTTGAGAAACATCCTCTTTCGAGAGGCATATTGGGTAAACTTTGTGGTCGTGTTGTATGGTTTACGCAATCGGATAGTGGGAAAAATAGAAGTAGGTTATCGGAAAATGAAACAAAAATTATAAATGAATATTATTTCTATACTAGAATATGTTTGACATTGAAATACTACCTTAAATGCAATATAGTCCTCAAATAAAAAGCAAAAGTCAAGGAATCGTGAGCTTTCCACTCATAAATGACCTTTTACCTACGCGTGGTACTGCAAAATGAAATATTTTTTTATATCCGACAGAAGTATATGCATGATTTTTATGAACTTGAGTCCGTAAGATATGTAAAAAAAAAAGCTTCGGAAAAGTCGTAAATCCATGTTAATAGTATAAAACAAAAGTGCAGCTAGAAATAGCAACAACCTTTGCAGAATCAAGAATATTTAGCTTGTATTAGGTGTTTTTTTAGCGCAAGATACTTGCGCTGTGCCTGTGAATCAAGATCACGTCCTTTAATACGCTTAATTATTAAGTTTATGTTACATGTTTTCTACAGAAAAGGAGAACGTTATTTTAATTTAGCTCATTGGATTTTATAAATGAGCAATGTATGGAATATATATCTCGCAAGGTTAACACAAGTTTTAGATTCAAGTCCGGGTAAATAACATGCAGTCTCTATATTTACGACGTTATTTAAACCCTGATCAGCAAATAAAACAAAAAGCTCGCAGATATAGTACAAAACTATTAGAAATAAAATTTACTCCATTTAAATTTACCTTGACGTTTTAGGGAAGCGTCAAGCGTTGTTATTATTAAAGAAGTCATTAGATGAATTTGCGCCATTATGGAATAATGGTTGCCTGAGTAGAGTTGAAATAGGAAGGAGGTGGAGGAAGAGTTAAGGTCAAAACGGCATCAGTACCAGCTAGCGGCCATAACGAAGAGTGACAAGGGGTCCGCGCGACGGACGGAGTATAGCACATTGTCGCTCATAAGGTAGTCAAGAAGAAACCATTTTACCACAAATAAATATATGCAAGATGACTCCGAGCCCTAGGTAAAGGAGATTGTTACTCTTGCTTCTTCACTGAACCAGTATCCTAGGCCAAATGTGCTAAATATTAACTATTTTTCTGAGAAGGTAATCGACGGAGAAAGCTATTATGAAAATCCAGTAGATGAGAAGGAGGTAGTGTAAAAAGATAGATCGTGCCAGTATTCGTTTCCTCGGAAGAGGAACACCAAGAGAATATTTCCTGAAATTTTTACCCGTCGAAATGCTGAAGGAAGAGCTTTCTACATGGCTATTAAGCATATAGGCCTAATTTTCCGTTTAAAATGTGCCGGAACTAACAAATTCTGATCTTTAGTTACAATATCGGCAGTTGACCCTGAAAATAGAAGTCTTTCCAAATACTAAACAAGCCTGACGCCCTTCACTTCTCTTCATGGTGAACCTGAACATATATCCTCACAAATGTATCAGGATAAGATCTATAACTTAGTTATATTGTTAAAATTTGTTCTAAAAGTTATCAAAAACTATGAGACAGTTAAACAAAAGCATCCTATCAAGTTATGCGACACATTAAACACCGAGAAACCATTGTGGAGATTGCTTGCGGTATTGTAGCCGAGGGAGGGTATCAAATTCTATCAAACCCAGGGTAGATCAAAACGTTAAATACACGCAATATTTGATGGACTATTATCCCTACTACCTTTTTACAATCAATGGCTCCATGATTGGTGTAATTATTTTGTATAATCAAACAATCAATAACCTAAATTTATCCCGTTTGCCTACTTCAACAGATCCTAAGCTCTACACGCTCGCCCTAAAAAATACCATGAAGCTATTCTCAATGCCAAAACTTTGACTTTTTTTAGACAAAGACTAAGATGATGCGATAAATATGTCAGGTTTCATTAATATTTTCACGTCTCGGCTGGCCAAAATTAGGAGCGAAACTTTCCGGTCATAATCCGCCTTTCGACCCTTTCCCAACCGTCAATAACTGCGAGGGGCATTGTCCTAAAAGGCGAAAAAAGAGACATCAATATGAAAGGAAACTTTGGGATACGATGGAGTTCCTTTGTGCCTCAAAACCATCTCGAGAAAGAAGACGGCTTGGATCACTTTCGACAAACGATAAGTTCGAGAAGTTCTCGGTAAAAGCTTCCGTGATTACTGTCGAAGCGAGAGTGAGGGTGGGGTTAAAGAGGGAATGGGAAGAGGACGGGGGCAAAAGTGTTAGGTGGGGACACAGAAGAAGGAGCAGAGGGAGGCGAGAAAAAAAACGGAGGGATATCCGGCAGAATGGGAGGGAGGAAGAAGGGTGATCAAGAATGGATCCTGTCTTTTCGACTTACGACCAAGTTTTTGATATCCGTGTCTCCGTGGAACCCTTGAGAGACGGATGACTCTTATCCCCATGGTTACGGGGTTTCCGTGCGAACCATTTCAAGTGTATGCAGGATGATAAAAATACAAAAAAAGGGAACGAAAATGAATTCTTCCTCTTATCGTGAGAAAAAACTCCCCCTCACTCTTGAGAACGTGGATTAAGTGTGCTAAGTGTCTACACCAAAAATCAGTGAAGTCACTAAAGAGATAAAGAGATCTAAGGAAGTCAAAGAAGTGATCGTGAACTTGCGGTCTTAGTGGTGGTTAGTAGGAAACATTACTAGAAAAGAGGTAGTCTGGGGATGAGAAACTTTATTTCAAATGTGACGGAGACGTACTCTTAGAATTTAGGGTTTTTTTTTTCCCAGTGACCCTCACAACCAGTTTCAAAACAGTCTCTTCGTTGACAATTCTGAAAAGAGATGAATCGTTTTCAACAAAAATCTTATCAGTTATTTCTATTAATTTCCCAGTCATGATATCGGCTCCCATATTAACAAACGCTATTACACGCGGCTTTTTAAGTGGCTTGATGCGTTCATTATCACCTAAATATATCCTATTTTAAATATTTGTACGACCGCTCAGGATCACCAGTAATTTGATCGTCGTTTTCGTTCTTTGCGATACCTATATATTATTTAGTTTGTCTTATTTCTCTCTGCACCGGTAGTCGGATTATTAATCTTGGAGGTAGTTGAAATATTGCCTTCGGCAATTTTCTAATACAGGGCCCATTTTGTTCATCATCTCTGATATATCCCACATCACAATTGTCCATCAATCCTACCTGGCTTCCTTCATCCATTTATTTCCCATTAGTCATGTATCTTTCAATACCTTCTGTCATCTATCCTCATATCTTGTCATACGAATATTACCTTCCTTTCCACATCAAGCTCTAAATGAATTCTAGGCTCTCTTATCTCTATATTTGTGCTCTTCTATCGAACAATGTTTCCATGTTACCTCTCATTTTTGGTACTCCACGCATCTTTTAAGGCCTTTCTCTCCTCTTTTCCCAACCAAATACAAGATTTCTTCCCCAGAGCCAGCGTTTCTGAAGCGTACAGAACACCATTCCTGATTGCCGTTCAAAAGTCTCGTAGTTTGACGTTCTCACCTAGTAATTCGGATAAGATTAAGGAAAATGAGCAAGATTTTGGAATCTATGTAAAAGCTTCATTTTTTTCTGTTTTGAGGGCCCATTCAGTGCCCTTTTTTCAGTGGGAGTTGCCAAAATAATATCTGTAAAAAATATGAATGCGGCTCTACTTATTGGGCTCACAGATAGTGGAAAATAGGGGAGAAATAGGGAAAAATTCTACCCATTCCTGCTTCTATAAACGAAAGTAATATGAAAAAGCTGAAGCTTACCTGCCAAGAGAAGTTTTATTTAGCAGTATCTATTCCCTTATAATGTGTATAATTGTATGAAACATAATAGCACTTGAGTATGTTTCCTAATTTAATGCCAGAAAGATATTGAGGCAAAATTATTCATGCGGTAAGGAACTTTTGAATGAAATGTGAGAAATATCTCGATAAAATTTCTACCCATTTTCCCTTAAGAAAAGACCAGAGGGAAGGTAAACGGATCCACACTAGTACTATATATTTTTCTTATAAATGGCAAAATTGATTTTTAAATTCAAAATCTAATGCCAGGGAGGGAAGGAAATAACATCCTGTTTTGCGCGCTTCAAGTATTCAACTAATTGTCTACGTACGAGAACAACCAGCAGCCCTTTCGCCACAGAGCTGGCCACTTTTCCTCTCCTAAAATCATCCCCTTTCCCTCTCGTATATGAGATATGTACGTCCTCTTTATATTGCCTCTTTCCCTTAGTTTTACTCACCATTTTTCACCTCCCAGTCCCTCCCTTCAACTCCTGAACGAATGCTCCCCTGAGCGTATAATCCTCTTCTTCCTACCTGCTCCCTTCCCTTCCGTCCGTATGCGGGCGTGTGTCACGGGCTGCTTCCATAAGTTATCTACCACATCGGCATACGCCCCCTGTAAAACCCTTATTTACCTTAACCCTTATTCTAATCTCGTAGTACATTTGCGGAACCTCGTCAGAGAAAGGAAGGGGAAATTTTCTTTAACATGCAAAACCAAGTGCACGTACTTTAGCTCTCTTAATGACTTGTTTGATTCTTAGTTGTGTCTATAACTCTGCTAATTAAATGCATTTTTGTTTTTAAGAAAAAATCTTGACAAAGCCTCTTAGAATAAGGAGTATGTTTCTGTTATTTCGTTGAGATGAAATAAATATTTTTCAATTTGTTCCCATGGAGGAGCAAGTAGATTTAGGAGTAAAAGATTCATCACGCATGGAAGCAACTACAATTCAATTCGGAAAAAAGAAAAGTTTTATTGTCTTGATAAATATTTAATGTAAAGAACGACTATGTGCTATAGGAATAAATACTCAAAAACGAATGTGAAAACTCTTTGTTCCGTGAAAGTCCTACATTCTAGTTCGCATGCTTACGGCTGAATACAAAAAATCCATCCATCGTTTTTTAAATTCGTGATGCTCATCCCCATTCCCCATCTATACTTTAGCATTCAACTGGCAATGTTCACTTCATCTCTTTTCATCCATCCTCATTCATCATAATTTTTAGGGGTAGTGGATAGGTAGAAATATTTTGCAGGATATCATCCACAGATCCGCTGCACGTTAGACAATGGCTCCGGATTAATTACCTAGGTGGAACTCATTATTCAAAGTCATGATCTGTATCCTCGTTTAGCTTACACTCAATGAAAAGCTTGCATGCTACTGGAGGATTTATAAAAAGTAAAGATAGGCTGCAACTGTTACATACGATTGATACCCTGATTGAATGGTAGCATGAGACAATCATAAGGTGTTCCTTATGTAATATATATCAGTTACTATTATTATTAAATAAGACAATTGCACCATTAACGAGGTAAAAAATATTAAAATGTGTAAATGATGCCGAAAGTATTATTTTCCAAAAATTTTTCATTATAATGTGATTTGTTTTTCTTATCATTCTACCATGTTTGCATTATTGTTAAATTGTATTGCAAGCAAAAGTTCACCAGAATTAAATAAGTAAAACTTTCAGTTTCATAATCAGAGAAGAACGGTTATTTAACGGTCGCCCAATTTTTCGATTTAAAATACGTTATTAAAACAAAAAGACAACTAACAAAGAAGATAAAACTATGTATTCTTTCATATGATCTATATCAATGGTTTTTCCCTCATAAGCATATTAACTGACCCATTGCAAAAATTGCACGAAATGGATCGTGACAGTTTCTCTGTTTGTTAAGAATACAATAATATTTATTTCATATTTAACAAAGCACTGAAAGAACTAGCGTTGAAAATGCAGAAGAAACACCAAGTTGCCATTAGAAAAATTTTAAAAATTGTGGAATTTTTAAAAACGGCTTCATCCGCTCTTTACAACCATGAAATTCCAATGATTATTTTTTCTATCCCAAAAATTCCAGCTATGATGAGAGGCTTCTTATGCCATCAAAACTATTATAAGATGGGATGAAAATAGTGTAAAATATCCTTCTTCGATCTTTTGTTCCCTGTAAATATTGATACAATTACTATCTTATAAATTTGACGCTTCATTTGTGCACTATCAATATATTCACCAAAATGACTCCAGAGATTGGATCCACATTCTTCTACAACAGTTCTGAGTATACGAGAGAGTCGCAGTTTCTTGGGTAAGTAATGAATTTTACTGGAATGCAGGGCATTTTTGCAGTAGCGCTGGTAAAATTAACGGTAAATATATTTTTTGCGCGGATTAACTAAATAATCAGGGAGTTTTCGTTTTCAACTCAAGGAAATGTGAAAACGACGATAAAGTTCCCCTTTAAGACACGCTCACCGACACTCGTCCCCACCACTTAAACTATCTGGCCATGAGCCAGGGGTTAACTAGAGTGCTCATATTATATCCGTATGGGAACATCAACATAAATGCAGAACGCGGATCGGATCTAGATCAAATCCTAGATCCTGCACATTACATAGAAGAAATGGAGGAAATTGAATAGGTATGACAGTTGTGTAGCAGAGAATTTAAATGATGGACAGTCATGAAATAAAGGGTGTTATTTTTATGGGCTTATTTCCAATGTTGAATTGCCAAACTATGCAAAATATTCTAGTAACCATGGAAAGGGCAATGGCCAGATATCAGCTAAAGATAAATAAGAAGAAGACTAGGATATTTGTGTGCAGCAAGAAAAAAGAGGCCAAAACCAATGTCAAACTAGTAAAACAAAGACTGGAAGAGGTGAACGAGTAGTTACCTTGGAAGCCGAGTAATCAACGATGGACGGAGCAAGAAAGAAAGAGTAAGTAGAATAGCCTAAGCAAAGAGGGCATTCTACCAAAAGAAGAATCTACTTGCGGCTAGAAATACAAGCATAGAAGTAAGGAAACAATTCATGAGAACATACATCTGGAGCATGTTTCTTTATGGCAGTGAGGCATGGACGATGACAGCAGCGGAGAAAAGAAAAGGTAGAAGCATTCGTAATGTGGTACTACAGAATAATGATGAAGATTAAATTGATCGACCGAGTAAGTAACGAGGAAGTATTAAGAAGAGTGGGAGAAAAGGGAAGTCTGCTGATAACTCTAAAAAGAAGAAGGGACAACTTAATCGTCCATATCTTGAGACACGATAGCCTGATGAAGACAATCGTCGAGGGAAAAGTGAACGGGAAGATTGGAAAAGGCAGGCCTCGTTTGAGATACATGGAAAAGGTAATGAGGGATGTAAAAGATAAGAATTACATCACAATGAAAAGTTTTGCCGATAGAAGAATAGAGTGGAAAGCTGCGTCAAACCATGATTCAATGACTAAACAGCTCGTGGATTGGTCGTTCATTACATAAATGTAATTCAACATAAACATCTAAAAGTGAATAAACTTTTCTAATTCCTCTTAGAATGGAGGAGAGAATAATTAATTTTATTCACGTCATTTTTCACCAACACATTTTCTACGGTTGATATTATTGATATCACAAAATATTCCATGAATATTGGTGTATCTAATCACTGCCTTTTGGCACGTGATGTCATAGTATTTCCCCACTACGTATTATTCTTGATCTTCAAGCCTTAATTCATTTGGTTTTTTTTGCCAAACAATAAACCAGCAGTGAACTTGAAATAATCTCAACGCAATCAGATCCCTCTCCAAATGGAGGTTTCTTCATTATAAGCTATGGTAAATTAAAACAAGTTTTAAATTGCCTAGGGGTAACTCACCAAAATCATTAAACTCATGTATAAAGAAGGGAGCGGCCTGTTTTTCGTGCGCCAGATGTTACATTTGGAGATCGAAATCTGGCAGCTAACTGTTCCGTATGCTTCAAAGTTTTACTTCCAAAATTGTTTTCATTTGGAGTAGCGGTCACTGACTGTTCCCTTAATTTTGCCCCAGAGCGCTAGTGCTTTTTATTCACTCTTGCCACATTTTCCCTCGGCATAGTTGTAGGTCAGAAGGTCGGAAAAGCAAGTACTCCATAGCGATGCGTCAAGCGCAGTGGACAGGCGAGGAGGAATACTACCGCATGTAGTCCGTCGAAAAAAAAAACACTGTCATTCCCCTCTCTTTCCCCTGCTCCCCGTCCTTCCTTCCGCTTTATCGCCCCTCCTCTCCCTCGTCTTCATTCCCCTTTCCGCTCTCATTCCGGCCGGCATTCTCCCTCGGTTCGGCACAGCAGAGGAGCCCACCAGACCGCAGCACCCTCTCTCCCCGGCACTCACCACACTCCCCTTTCTTTCCCCTCTCGCACGCAAACAGAGGGACTTGTTATCCTTCCCTCCCACTCTTCCGCCACCTCGCCTGTTTCTCTTTTCTGCTCCAACCTTCCTTTGGTATCCTCCTCTCCCCATATCCCGCAGGATCTCACCAAACCCCTTTTATCCGGGGGGATGAATTTAAGAGCGGATGATTGGGCTTTAGATAAGACCACCAACCCCCTACTCTGAGTACGCCATTTGTCCATCTGGCTAGCAGTTTTCTTCTTTTTGATCGCCGTTTCCCATTCTTCCCATGCCTCTTCCTTTTCCATCCGGCAGAGTTTGCTGCTGTTGCGCGTCTGCTCTTTGGGCCATAATTTTTTACCGATCGATATATTTACAGTCGTCATTTTCGCCAAAATAAACTTGTTCTTGATCTATCGTAACTCTGTATCTCGGTAAATTGTCCTATTTACTCTCGTAAAACTCGCCTTATGTCTGGATTTATATTAAATTTTTGTGCGCCTGGACTACAAAAAAACTAGGTCGAGAGATGCAAAATGCATTCAAATGTTGAAATCAAAACGAAAATCCGAAAATACATTAAATTGATGACACCAGATGTAAATAGGACTAGAAAATGGCACGTTTGAAAAAAACATGAAATTAGGCCAGTCAGAGGCTGTGTTTTGAATTCCAACTGCAGAAACCTAGAGCTCAAAACCGGCCAAGGGAGGATAATTGGCTATACAATTGAAGATGCATGATACATCTCCTTTATGCAATATGAATAATAGGGATAATTTTTAAAGTATCATATGAGTAATGTAGTATCCCAAACCTTGGTGAATAATAATTACTAGCCAGGCGGGCCAGGCGATTAGCTTTCAGCGGGCATAATTTTAAAAAAATGAGTTTAATTCATGAGTGAGCAAATATGGCACCATTTTGGCTATATTAAAAATGTATTGCATTATTCAGAATATGATATCATTTAAGCGTTATTAATAATGAATAGTAACATTCACATTTCAGTATCTGTGGTATTAGGACTTTAAAAAGCTGAAAATTCCATAATTTATTCAATATGCTAAATTAATTTCTTACTGTTCAATTGAGTATTTATATAGCATTAGATGTTACATTTTAAGCAGGAATATAAAATCACTCACCTAGGGGAAACCGGTAAATCTACAAATAGGTAATGAATTACGAATTAAATTAATCTACACAAATATGTGTTATTAAATAAAATTTTGTACTGACTCAGATGACTGCAAGTAAGACACATTACGGACATTAGTACAAATAAAGTGGAAGGCGAGTTTTTGTGATAAATATTATGGCTTAAATATGGGAATTCCTCTCGTTTCCCTTGCCTGCTCATACATGCTGAATCAAACCTTGGAATATGTCATTCCGATACTTAAAGAAATAGGTAAATGAATATTTTATACATAAGTATGCAATATACTAAGTGGCAATTTATAATTCGGAAATAAATTTGTGTGCCCTGACGTTTTTGTTTAGTACCTCACCTTGGATGTGGACGATGACTTTTTCTTAAGATTAAGCTTTTTTAAATGGTGATATTTAAACTTCGATCCCTTCGAATTAAATTCTACCGGTACCTACTACTTGTCTAGATTCAAAGTACCTATATACCTATTAGTGCTGGGTGGAGTAAAACATATATTTCAACACTTTATAAGTTTACTTTTAAGTTTACTGACAGTATGAGGTTAAACGATTCTAAATTTCCTCTGCCAAACAAATTTTTGCTGGAAAAAAATTGTTTTCCTTATTCGAGGGCAATTTGGATTAGTTCCATCATTCTTATTGGAGTTCTAAATCATGAGCAATATAAAAATATGAGCAAAATAATATTTTTAACATTTAGCGAAATAATGAATACAAATTACAGCGAGTTTATAACTCATCAATATAACATCATCCATAAAAACCCATGAAATTACCATAGCAGTCTCACAACAGGCGAATCCTAGGAGGAAGCAGGAGCATATACAGTTTTTCACTCGGACGAAATTTGAACTCCATCTAATAATGAGTCAGTAAGAAAATGTAACGCAAAAATGTCAATTATAATTTAGTAAGATTCAAAAAGAGTGTGGGCGAAGGGTGAAGATGAAACTGAGCCTTTTCAAAAGTATTCCCACTGCCTTAAATTTGGAGGAACTGAATGGAACTTAAATAGCTAAGCACATTGCTGGAATGGTCTAAAAAGGGATTATTATGGCTCGTATTTAAATATATAACATGTAGAACCATAAAAAATATTGTGGCTTGTTAGTCGTATAACTAAAGAGGATTTTCAAAATAATTTATCCATCAATGATACGATATTTTATAGTTTTTCAGCAGGATTCAGTTTCAATTCGAGAGATTTCTGCTTACCGTATAAAACCTACGGAAAACATTTGCTACTCAAAACATTTTAGCCAAAGAATATGAGTTAACTAGAATAAAAAAAAGTTGATGTTGTTTATCAAATTGGGAGGTAGTAATTCAGGGGGGATTCACGACCACGGCAGGCGTCACAAGGATTCTTTGTCTTGTGTCGCCATTCGAGCCCGAGTAATTGCGCGAAACATGCACTTCTTGTGACCTTAAGTTAGGGTAAAACGCCTTCATTAAGGCCAATGTAACGAGGGAGATGACGTCATAATGAGTAAATGCAGGGAAGAAAACTTTTATTTTTACGTGGCTTGGGCTTCAGATTTTTAGGCAGTGATCTCCCCGCAGGTCTAAAAGAGTCATTTGGATTCAAAAAGTGGAACAAGTGTTCGTGTTCAAACTGTGACGCTTTTTCCCCAACGACTTCTCATATTTTTCATTCCCATTTTTAAATGATGCAACGACTAAACAAGAAGGGACTTTTTGCGGGAGCGCAGGAAACATTCTTCAAAATAACACATGGCCAACAGAGATACACGCAGCTGATCATGATAACGTCACGGTTAATGCGGAAATTAATTTCCTCTCAGAGGCCCAGAAAGGTAAATAAAGTTTGGCGATACTACTAAAAAGATGCATTTTATCACGCCAGTATCAATGGCAGAAAACTTAGGCTTTATTAGAAAAACATTTAAATACTTGGGTAAGGACTTCATAGCTTTCGTCCATCCCGGATTATAAAGCAGTGCCACCTCTAGGATCTAGCCTCAAAGGTTCTTCTTTGCTATTGACAATGAGGTAGGGAGTGAGAGAAATTGGGTGATAAATTTTCCCCTTATCCCCCACGCTACTCTTTCCAATGGGTAGGCTTTCAACGACCTTATTTATCCCTTAGGACTAATATACACATTTCTTTATATAATAAGTCTCCGTTTGCTTGTCACAAGAAATGTTCATAACTACTCAGAATACAAATATGAAAACCCCTAGGGCTATCTATATGTGCCGTCGTAGGTTAAGTGATTCTCCATTTCAGAAGAAAATCTTCATTTTCCTGTGATAATGTTCTCAAAAATACTTGTACTAGATATAATATCGCTAGCAATACTTTCAATGGTAGCATCGAACACTATTTTACATCAAAATTATCAGTGTATCGATAATAAAATCTAAGTGATTGGTGTTGATTTCGAGGTAGTTGCAGTTTTTGGGGCACTAATGGGGCAAACTAGGCAAGAAAGTTACTTGGATAACACTTGCCAAGATAACTGACACCCTAAGAATAAAATGTAAGCATATAGGACCGAAATTCAGATTATTTAAACTGCTCTATACAGTTCCACCGTATTCAATTTCTGAGAGTTTTGCAATTTTTCCTTAAATAATCGCAGGCAGCAACGGACCATCTATTTTCCCTCAGTACGCCATCCTATGATTGTTGACCGATGACGATGATGCATAGAATGGAAACATTCTGCCCCAGTTGACTTTTTCCGAGTTTTTTTTTAGCTACAGATCGTTTGTATGCGACATGTAAACAATGTTTTAACTACAAATAAGTGTACCTATCAATCAAATATAGGTCAAATATAGCATGGTGAACTATTTTTGTCCCACTGGAGGTGATTGAATTTTTCTTTGTGGACATTATGCTATTGGGCACATTAGCTACTATGCCGTTGCGGTTTTTCGCTACCAGTTCATAAGTTTTGAACTGTTAGATGATTCTAGGGACTTTAACATTTCTTGTCAAAAAATCTACTAGCTTATGGCTGGAACTTTTGTATACGGGTCATTCCATACCATTTCACCAGATTTTTAAAAAAGTTGTTGCAGCACCATTTCAGAAAAAATTCAAATTTAACACACTTACTACTACATGTCTGTAAGGCTCAAAACCAATTTTTGTTAATTTTTTTTCCATGACCTCAAGGACTTACAGGGCCGCGAAGGTCACAGCGCACTGTAAAAATGACACTTTCAGCGAGTATCGGTAATTAGATTTACTCAGAAACTACAGGTTGTAGTAGAATGGTTCAAATACCATTTTGATGGTCATAAATTGAGCTTTCATTTGAAATATTTTTAATAACCTTACTATGTAACATCTATGAGAATGATGAGTACAAAGTTTTGATACAAATTGCTGTTTTTTACAACTTTTGCTATTCATTTTCTTATAGAAGGGTTGTGATCACAAGGTCTATATTTTTTTTATAGTATATTTGGGTACCATAGTAAATGTGTGTAAGAAAAAAGTTGTGTGTTTGTTAAGCCTTTAGCTGTTACAAGCTTCCGCAAATAGGAAAAATTGAAAATTTACCATTTTCGGGCCCCTGTATCTCTGGTGGGGGACTTATTAAAAATTTGAAATTTTCAGTACAATAAGCTATGATCCTATTAATAATGCACTAAAAATTTGGAGTATGTGTTTTGGCTAGTTTGGAAGTTACACCAAACTGAATTTTCAAAAAATTTTCTCTCGCTCACTTTGTAGAAGCAATGTATAGATTGTTGCATATAATTAAATGTTGCCAGAGATAAATCCAAATAATAGTTATAACAATACTATCAAACTAGTGCCTTGAAAGTTGAATATTTCAGTTCCAATAAGAAGTAGGCACGTAGCCAGAAATTTGCTTTGGAGGGGGGGGGGGCTAAGTCTAGTGTTGCATGACTTGAAACAAATCAATGTACTCATCATTCTCATAGATGTTACATAGTAAGGTTATTAAAAATATTTCAAATGAAAGCTCAATTTATGACCATCAAAATGGTATTTGAACCATTCTACTACAACCTGTAGTTTCTGAGTAAATCTAATTACCGATACTCGCTGAAAGTGTCATTTTTACAGTGCGCTGTGACCTTCGCGGCCCTGTAAGTCCTTGAGGTCATGGAAAAAAAATTAACAAAAATTGGTTTTGAGCCTTACAGACATGTAGTAGTAAGTGTGTTAAATTTGAATTTTTTCTGAAATGGTGCTGCAACAAGTATTCGGTGAATTGGCATGGAATGACCCATACTTCAAACCGGCTTGTGCGCATGTGAAATAATGAATTGTGACGAAAATGAAAACATTTGTATCTTACAAGGCGCTAAAAAATGCAGTGGAACAAGAAGAAGGACAAATCTTCTCAAGAATAGTATCTATTTGAAGGTCATCTCCTCGAGAAGAGCATATCTTCGACGGTCTCCAGTGATACAGATTTCGTTATCAATAACGTTCGTCGGCCCCGGTGGCGGCGTGGTTAAGTCCTCGCCTGCTAACCCGAGGGTCACGGGTTGGGGTCCCGCCTGAGTGGGTTCTGTCACCACTCAGGACATGGTTGTGTGTGCTCGTCCGTTGTTACATGTTAAAATACCCCGATGTAAAGGCCACACACGGGTGTTTTCAAGTCTGTTTCCGCACTAATAGGCGCTTCAGACCGGGAGGGAAGGAAAGGAAAGGAATAGGAAAGGATAGGAATGGAAGGGATGGGGATAGGGTAAGGTCCGAAGCTTTCTCAAAGATCTGTAAAGGCCACATGTGCTGTTTTCGGTGGTAGTGGAAAATAAATAAAAATAAATAAATAGATACATTTTAATCCTTATAAATGCCATTTTATTACTCGTAATTAGTGAATTATTTTGGAGAACCTAGAGTAGGACAAAAAGAAATTGTGCAGTTATTTATACCCACTTACTAATTGGGTTTCAGGTCTAGAAGATTGATTTTTTTTACCATTACAGTAACTTCAATGGAATTCTTGTGGAAGTGTCCTCTAACAATTGAAACCTGAATGTCTCATAATCTTTGAGATCATGACCAATTTACACATTGAATGACTTATTAGCGGTTTACTATGAATGAAACGTCAATTTTTTTCTCTCCATATCAAAAATGAAATCAGATATATGAACAATATCAAATGTAAATTCGCCGAAAATTTAATATTTTTTCATTAGCATTCAAATACGCCCTTGGCCTAATAAAAATCACGGAATCAAATTATAGTTTCACTTTTACCTTATAAAAAAATATAACAGAGGATAAGCCGAACATTTGAGGCCATAAAAGTAGTAAGTTTTTGCAATATTCCACCGAAAGAAATACCACTAGATTAATTTTACGTTGCCTTGTGGAATTATAAAGAAAATATTCTAAAGGTAAGATAAACCGTTGAGAATAAAAAACGTACACGACCTAAGTTGGATTTTTCACGTACCAAGGTAAAATAAATTAAACTCCATCAAAGCTATTTGGGCTGAAATACCAGCATACATTTGGCCAGCTTACTACCAGGGTAATAATTATTCGCATTTATATTTATTTTCCATTCGTATTCAGCATAACATTCTACAACTAATAATGTAAATCTCCTTAGTTTACTTATGATCCTAAGCCAAGCATCAACTGTGGGTCAAATAAGACGTGAGAATAGAATTACCCATTGATCTGTATGTACCTTCCACGATGTAAGTCACAACAGAAAATATAGTCGTAGTCAGATCGTAAAACACTTTATCTTACGAGATGGCATATGATCGCGGTGATCCTTGTATCAAAATACTAGCGTTTAAATTTTGATTAATTGATAAGCGTTAAAGAGCGTGAAATTACTACATAGTAAGTAGCACCTGTGGTCCCTTACCTTTTCAACTCGTGTGGTGTGTAAGAAGCTACCTTAAAGTGCTTAATATTTTTACTAGATAGGTTAAAGGGTCAGAGTTTCCGCTCGCTTTGACAGTATTCTTTCCTCCCTTTGACTTGACTTTAAGCTAACCCAACTAACAGTTTTGCATGCTTGTTTTGTTTTTTTTTATCGCGAAGTTTAGACTATAATATGATTTCTAATCCTTTTTCCGCATGATACGTAATGCATGTTTGGTGTGAATTCACACCCTGCCTTACACCTTCATGGTGGCAGGGTATTGTGTAGATGTAGATGCATAGTGTGATAATTGGACAGATAGTCATTCCAGATCGCATTCGGTGTTAACTTAGAAGGACAGAGGGAATTAAAGTGCCTTGTGACATCGGAGCTCCTTTCTATGATCACTGATGTAGCGTGGGCACTTAAATATTCCCACAGGAATAAGATACATTCCCGATAATAACTTTAAGTAATGCAAAATATCTTAACGGAGTCACCCGCTGAAATTCTGTTACAGTCCCAATAACCTTGTGCCTTTTGAAAGTCTTAGTCTGCCTCGCCGTCCTAGAGGCCGGAATTCCCCATCCACTCCATACGGACGGACTCCGTTTACCGAGTAACGCAAATGACCTCCGCTGCCTGGCCTACCCACTCAAATGGCCACGCGCCCCACCACTGCGAGCACGCACATTCCAGGAACCATTCTTGCAGTGGGAAAGGCCCGAAAGAAAAAAAAGAACTTCCGGCCAAGGTGAATTGGAGATGTGCGGAGGTGAGTGAAAAAAGGCAATGCGCGTGTGCGCTGTGTGGAAGAGAATGGGGGGAGGGAAGGGGAGAGGGTATGGCGAGGGTCAGGGCGGAAAGAAGCCGTTCAAGGGGTGGCAGCACTCACTCTTCCCCTCCCTCCCTCCGCAGAAAATAAGAGCGCGGCGTGGGTGGAGAGGCGGGTGAGGATAAAGTAGCCGGGACGAGGAAAACAAGAGGTCCGCCGGGAATTCGTCGTGCCCTGGATGCGGAGTGGATTGAGAAGTGGGGAACGGCCACAGCAGGAGGCCTCCGGGACGTAAAGGGAAGCGAAACTGGCCCGAGGAGAGAAAGCGGCGGAGTCTTGCGGTGGTGGTGGCATAAATAGGGGAGCTCCGTAAGCCAGGACGTGCGGAAGGGCATGTAAAATAAGACACCCCAACGGGAAGGAAGGAAAAGAAAGGCACTGTGAGAGAAGCGGCGAAGGAACCGCGCCAATTGGTAGTGAACAAGGTGGGGGAGGAATCTCTTCTTTCACCCTGGGGGCGTTGAAGTCCTTCTCCGAAGATTGCACTAGAGGCAAATGGGAAAGTCTTCACTCCCATTCTTGGTGTTATCGGAAAAATGCGAACAATTTTCATGCATATCATTCTGTTAATGGAATGGAAGGCATAGTCGAAGCATTCTCGCACTACTGTTTTATAAAATTCGTAACGTTAAAGTACCTTGGTAAAAACTCCTAAGTCAAAACTCATCAACAAGTTGATGAAAGTACTAGCAGCATTATAAGGAGGTTAACTCAAATTTCTTTTTATACTTGGCAGAAAAGGCTGAAATCTTTACTCAATTCAAAGTAGGCATTGAATTGGGATGTTGATCGAAGGGTATCTCCACAGGAACAAGATTTTTATTAATCTATTGATGTGCAAATAAATATCAATTCTTTGTAATTTTGGCAGGTGAGTTATTGTTTCTTGGCCTTCAGATAGGTAAAAAGTAATAATTCAAGTTTTTTTATCATTCTGTGTTTGCTTCTTTGTGACAGCAAGAAGCGGTCATGGGCAATGCGGAATACTATCAGTTTTGGTATTCCAATAGTGTCCAGGCAACGTAGCAACGCATGACACTAACACTGACACCTTCAGACATTTTTATCGATACACCCACAAGCCAGGTTCGGACTCAGTGTGCTGGCAACACACCATTCACATGAGGCTAAATTCAGGATTTGAGAAGGATGTTCTGCCTCTTAGTTTCAACTCTTCTAATGGTTCCGTTTTCTGTAACAATTTGAACTTTTCGATTACACGAAAGCCGTAATTGCTGAACATTTGCTTTGTTTGGTCAAGGTTAGGGACCATTAACGACCAAAATTACATTTTCCAATCGTAAAATGAAAGTGCTTAATACTTCAGGTACCTAGGCGCAAGTACTAAGGATACGTTAATGAATATGGGTCAAAGTAATAGCATTGACACAGAGATGGAAATATTAATGTGGATACCATTCTACTCTCTTCACGGAAGAAATGGCTAGCGTAAAAACTAGCAGTTTGAAAAAATTAATAAAAAACAAAAACTATTGTTTTAGTTTTCTCTAATATTTTCTCTGAAAGCCGGGCAAGTTTATCTTTTCCGATGTAGGAAAATATTCATTCAATGAGAACGAGATCATGAGCAACGGTAGCTAATAGGGTTTTTTGTGATAGTAAAAACAAAGCAAAAGCATGTTGTTTTGATACACCATGAAACGAAATCGCCACTTTTCCATTTTATTGTTATTTTGGCCGACAATTGAGACTTCCCGCATCGTAATGGAAACGGAAATTGATACAAGTCTTTCCTTACTTTCGAGTTTCTATAGGCTGCAGCATAAACTTTAAAGAGCAATTACAAGCGAAAAAAGGCAAATTTAACCAATAGGTATTCTTTACCCATTAGGTACGTTTGCAATAATTTAGACCATATCCAGTTCTCTAACTTGCTGACAGGGAAATTATGTTAGCTAGGGCAGAGACTAACTTGTATCGAATCTGTTCTTCATTGCATTATAGTAAGTATTCCGTTAAGCTCCGCAAGCGTCTTGATATTGCTTGCACTATGCTATGCATGCGAATCCTCATGCAACAGTTTGCGCGCAACTTTTATTTAACTTTGGTTTACCCTTAATCCTCTTAACAAACATTTGTTTTCTGGCACGTAAAAAAATGCAAGTAAAAACTGCAGTGTGATAGCAAGGAGAATAATGAAGTACATCCCACTCCCTTTTTCTGCTACCTAAAAAAGACATACTTTCAAAGCTCCATCCAGGTGCTACATTATTTGAAATCACCCACATTATTGCGGCTGAGCAGAAAAACCGTAGGACCTGAGTTTTTCCAATTTCGTAGGTAAAAAATGACTCCAACAATCTTGCTAAGGCGAATACCGGTTCTCTCGAGTTCCTTGTGGAGAGTATTTTTGAGTCCAGCACTCCGTCTGTCGGGTGGGACGTTGAGCCGTGTCCCCTTGGCGTCTGTCGTGAAGAGCTAGGCTCATGCCGACGCGGGGTTTCTCTTCACCCTTCCTCTGTTCCCATGAAAACTCCTACCTTTACCCAGTTACCCAAATATCCTCTCTGATGCAAATGAATTCAGTTGTCTGTTGCCTCCCCAAATAACTACAACTATATCTATACCATGCCCTTATATGATGCTTTCGACGCATCGTTACTTCTGATCTGAAGACGCTAGAAGGATGGATGGAAGAACTGTTATCACCAAGGCACAACCAAACGTGGAGAAATGACAGAAAGCCGTTAGCATTAAGAAAAACCGTCGTCAGCGAAACATATTTTAATCGTTACCATAGAGCACCACTACGTCACAATTTAATCACTATTAAGAATCAACATTTTTTATCAGTACTGGAGTGTGCATTTCAATCATTCTAAGAGAAATTTGTCCAAGTTGACGACGTCCGAGTTATTCCGGAGCGTGAAAATCAGTACAGTGGGGGAGGGAGAAAAAATAAAAATACGGACGAAAATATTAATGCAAGATCTTCAGCGATCGATCCGAGGATAGTTTGGTCCCCACCACAACCGGCCGTAACTTCACGCTCCTCTGTCCTCGGGGCCTAAGCAAAAAAACTTGCAAGAAAACGAGGCGGGCTCTCCGGAGTTCACGCAGGTCAACCGCTTGGAGTGGAGGGAGTGTAACGTGGAGGAAAAGCTCTTTCCGAACAAAAGGAAGTTCCGCCAAGTGGTGGCAGAGAATCATATCTCAATAGGGGATGGGCGGAAGGAAAGTTACTGAAAAGGAAAGCGAGGGTGTAGCGAAAGCGTGATAGGCGGAAGATAGGAGAAAAAAATCCGATCTCTTGTGCCACACGGAACTTTTCAAGACTAGCTTTTTACGCCAAAAAAACTTCTCGTGCTCCAGAAAACGCATTGGCCATTATCACGCTGTGTTTCTTTGCGCTTTTTTATGAAATCAGAAAAAATATATGAAACTGAGAGTATTTCCGAAGGGCGACCGACCAACTTGAAAGAGAAATGAGACGTGGTAGAGTATTGACAGTTGACTGCTGAAGACGACATGAGAGCAACTATTGCTTTCAGCTAAAATACTCGCAGAGGAATACTTTTTTCACGACAAAAGTGATCATTCACTCTGCAGAAGCGTTCATCTTCAAATGAGACCAAACTCTCTTTAGTTTCAATTTGTAAGAATATTTCTCGTTCTCACAAAGTTATGGATTTTACATGTTTCAATTATCTGATAGGCAAAACGAGGGAAAACAGAAAATACCGGATAAATCCATCTACGATTTATGGCGTAATTCTTATATATTTATTCCAAACTTAAGTATTTCTCTGACTTTAGCTACTCGCGTAGCACCTTCAGTTTCAGCTGATCATGAATCGATTTTTCATTCCGGAATCTCTGCGAAACACGAACACAGACATCAGGGTGGGAAATCATAACTATAGCCACCTTGAAAACAGTACAACCTTTTTTCTTTGAATGCCAACAATGCATGCCATAATTTTTTATGGCACAAATAATGTGCATTGTGACTGCAAAAAAATTACGTTCCTCCAAACGTCCACCAAACCAGCCGCGTCTAAAGATGCGCAGACTAAAGATGCGTAAGACAGGCATTCAAAAGCCAGTTGTTTAGTCTACAGCCTCATGCTATATTCAGTGTTACGTAAAGATTGTATAAAGACTTCAATATAGCCTTGGAATCCGGAGCAGCTAAAACCAAATTCCTTACGCTCTAACATTATCAATTAGATAATAAATAGTCCATTTGAAATGGCTTAAATGTTTTAATACCATGGAAAACGTTGATAAGGCTAATATTTGGGAGAATTTGAAAATTATTAACGCAATTAGCAATGAATTTATCATTACCTCGGCTGAAATCCTTTAAAGCCATGTGGATCGAAAATATTTTTCCCTAGAATTAAATTGCGGTATCATACTTTTCAAACCTACTCAGGATGAGATAACACACCATTATACTCGCCAAATATCTCAAGGAATCGCAATGAGAATAGATAAATGGTTACATATAAGAATAAAAAATTATTATGCTAAGGGAAAATTCGACTTTAAGAACAATCATTAGACAAAGAAGCTCATTTGCAGTTTTTAAGTATAATATTCCCTTGCTACTTCCCTAATTAAAGGCTTCAGCCGAAAATTAAGTAACCTTCTTTTAATTACACCCAGAAAGGAAAACCATGGGAAACTAATACAAAATGAAAGGAAAAATTGAAGTGCTAGCTGGAAAAAAGAGTTCGCGGAAGGAAAATCAGCAGATTGAGCAAAAAAGGAATAATTAAAACAAGCATGATCCCTCGAGCATTTCTTGGAATTACTGCGGAAAAGGTGAGTATCATCTTTTCAGCAGATTGAGCAAAAAAGGAGCACTTAAAACAAACGTGATCCCTCTACCTTTTCTTGGAATTACTGCGGAAAAGGTGAGTATAACCTTTTCACATATTAATTTGGGATGGTTAAAAGTTTCAACGCGTCTTCAGAGAATGTTATCAATGCTCCATATAATTACACATTATGGATTCGTTTACAAAATCTGGAACGCTATCTAAAGGATCAGGAAGAGGAAGATATAAGTATCAAAAATCATCGACATAAGTCAACAATCCTCAGATTGGTCCACTGAGTTCTTCTATCGGCTAATCTCTTCATATTTACGTATTTCTTCTCTTTCACATCCTTCATCACCTGTTCGATATATCTCACACGAGGCCTTCCTTGCCATTCTTTTCGTTCACTTTTCCCTCAACGATTTCCTTCATTAGGCCTTCGTGTCTTAACATATGTCCGATTAGGTTGTCCCGTCTTCTTCTTAGAGTTTTCAGCAGACAATTTTCTCTCTATATTTTAAAGACTTCATTTGTCACACGGTCAATCCATTTTATCTTCATCATTCTTCTGTAGTACCACATTTATAATGCTTCCACTCTTTTCTGTTCCGTCTTCCACCCTTTCCTTTGCTGTCACTGTTCATGCCCCAGCATCGAAAAAATTTGTTCATATCCCAATTCATATCCACTTTATATCCCAATTTGTTCATATGGAGATGAATTTGAAAAAAATAAAGTGAAGCCCTTTTCAACACATATGAAATATTATAGAAGGCCCTGAGGCACTTAGACCTATTAGCACATTGTGTCAACCACCCTACTATTGATCACACAGCTAACAGCTCTCCTATTGGGATATCTTGATTTTTCACAAATCCACTCACTGTACTATTTTGTGGACTACTCCGATTCCTCCTCACAGCAGGGCATTTGTGAGATGTGCGGGCTGTAGTTTCATTATCGTCTTTGCACCTCCTGCTTCAGGATAAATCGGCAATATACAGGAGGTAGTGGAGCTTCAGCACTTGAAAGTATCTGGTTGTACCAATATCGTTATCGGTTTGATCCTCATTGTCATCGCCTTGTTTATTTACTCTGAAGGGCACGTTGTAGAACTCTTAGCTATTCTACTGCATACATTATATGTTAACAAACTTCCTTCTAAACGTTAAAGCTTAAAAAGGGGTCAGCAAGCATCCTTTTTTGTGCATCCACACCTAGTGAGCATTTCAACTTCCTCTTAGAATTTTAGACTGCGTAAGTCCTGAAAAAGATCAAAAAGAAGAAGACTATGACATTGGTGTACAGCAAGAGAGAAGAGGCCAAAACCAAAGTTACAGTAGGAAAATAAAAACTTGAAGAGATGAAAGAGTTCTATTGCCTGGGAAGCTAAGTAACCAACGAATGACGAAGCAAGAAAGAAATAGTCGGCAAAATAGCCCAGGCAAAAAGTGAATTCTATCAGAAGATGAATCTACTTACAGCCGGAAATACAAGTAGAGAAGTAAGAAAATAATTCATGAGAACGTACATCTGGAGCATGTTTCTTCATAGAAGTGAGGTATGGATGGAGAAGAAGCTGGAAGCATTCGAAATGTGGTGCCATACCTTAAGGCGCGATGGCCTGATGAAGACAATAGTCGAGGGAAAAGTGAACGAAAAGAATGGAAAAGGTAGGCCTCGTATGAGTTATATCGAACAGGTTGTGAAGGACGTGAAAGTGAGGAAAAACTTAATATGAAGAAATAAGCTGATAAAATTATTCAGTGGAGGGCTGCGTAAAAACAATCTGAGGAATGCTGACTGATGATAAGGGTGAAGTTCTCCAATGGAAATGTAACAAATTAACCTGGGTAAGGAAAGAAAGCTTTGCAAACTTTAAAAAAATCTTTCCATAATGTATTTGTTATGCGATACAGTAGCCACGAATACCTCTACCAAAGGACTATTTATTCCGCTTTCGAATCTGCCGATTATCACCACATAAGTAATACATTTCAAACCTCATTCGTCCAAAAACTTCTTTTGAAAAGCGCATATAGAGAACTAAGAGAGATTTAAGCACAAATCGAATTTTTATCGTTGTATTTTCCGTGTCTTTATCCATATCGCATTCAATATATTTTATTGAATCACTTTTATTTCCGCGTCTTCCATTCCTAGCCTCCTGACTACTGAAAAGGATAAAGGAATCTGGTTTATCTTAAGTGAACTTAAGAGTTCACTAACTTATGCTTCTTCAAAGCCACTTTCGAGCGATCCAGAAAAAAAGAAACAGTTTGATAAGTTATATCTTTCCTACTCCCATCTCTGAGGGAAGGGTACCTTTTTTTCGTGTGAATACATCAAGTTTCTCTTGGAGTTCATCCCTCTCCCTAACCGAATAGACTTTCCGACCCCGCTGCCCGTATCATAAATATTTCTGAATTAGTCCTCTCCGATTCGACAAACATTGCTATCCCCTTCGGGAGATGGATCGGCCGGTTTTTTGAAATATAAATCCAGGGGTCTTGCTTATCTCCCGAATTCTCGGGACCCTCGAGATGAGGTGAGGGGTGGGTGGGTGGCCCGTATCTATGGGAACGTGGAAGTCGGAGCGTGAAAGTGGCAGGTGGGGAGGATGGCGAGGCATTAGCGCCCTCTTCCGTACTCCATCGAGCATCCATCTCCACGGGGCCGCCGGCGAATGGAAAAAACGTGAGACGAGGAGGAGTTTCTCGCCGCGCCGCAGAAAGGCTTAAAGGCACAGAGCGAGTCCCAGGGTCCTCCCATTAGGAAGGAGTGGAAGCAATATAAGTGGAATGGTGATAAGGGTCTAAGATGGTGGATTCGGTGAGGAGGGCTTGCCTAGAAAGTGGATCTGGGAAGTAATGGGCACGATAGGAGTCGGGGAAGTGAGGAAACGTTGCATGCAGCAGGTAAGGTGGCTGGAGAGGGTAATCGAAGACGGATGTGAAGTCATTTTCGGAACTCTCTTCAAAAATAAGGAAGCAAAGAACGTTTTCTTCCTCCATTAGTTCCATTCACCAGATATGCCTTCATCCTTTCCTCATCTGCGTTTTCAATTCTATATTCGCCCTTGTAGGCGTTTCAGACCGGGAGGAAACGTGTCAGAATGGGAATAGAAGGATAAGGGGGAACAGTGGAGGGGTAACCCAGCAAGAGAATTAGTCTGCTCTTAACGAAAGATTCCAAGGAGACCACAGCTCAACGTCCCATCTGATGAATGGACAATTGCACGTGAAATTCTCCCCACAAAACATTCCTTAATGTGGAGCCTTACCAATGAAAAACATCTTCCACTGTCGGGATACGAGTCAGGGTCCTTAGAGTTAAAGACCACTACTCTACACCCTTTTCGAACATTTCTGGGGATACTGTAGGTGTGGCAGCCATAGTGCTGTCCTCCAATGCGAAGGGACTGTGTTCTCGGTCTCGGCAATGCAAGATTTTGAATGAGATCCCGGTGCTTACCGGAGTGCTGTCTGGAGATATCTTCGACCTCAGTCGAATTGGATGAACGAAGCAAATGCCGTTCGCTACGAATAAACGATGCTTACCCTCCATCGCTCCTTTGCTATTTTCATCTCTCCCCAAGTTCTCCGACCACATTCTATGATGGGTATTCCCTCAGAAATCAGTCACCTCCTCTATTAATAACCAAAATGTATTAGAATAAAACAATTAAGGAAAATCAGCCTATGAATAAAATAAGTTACCATGGGTCATCATCATTGGTAACAATCCGACAGCCCTCCACTCGATTTTTCTATCGGCTAACCTCTTCATTTGACAGAATTCCTTTCCTTTATATCCTTTACAACTTGCTCCATGTATCTCATACGACTGGCTTTTCCATTCTTCCCGTTTACTTTTCCCTCGACGATTGTCTTCATTAGACCATCGCATGTTAAGATATGGCCGATTAAGTTGTGCCATCTTCTTTTTAAGGTTTTCAGTAGACATCACATTTCTCCTACTCTTCTTAAGACTTCTTAGTTTGTCACTCGGTCGATCCATTTTATCTTCAGCATTCTTCCGTAGCACCTCATTAAAAATCTTATAGCCTTGACTTCTCTGCTGCTGTTATTATCCATGCTTCGCTGTCACATAATAAAATGCTCCAGATGATGTTCTAATGAAATGCTTCCTGACTTCCACGCTTGTATTTGCAGCTGTAAGTACAATCCTCCTTTCGTATTAAATTTCCTTTTCGCCTGGGCAATTCTGCCGGCAATATCTCATTTACTTCGCGGTTTCCATGGTTACAAATGAGGAAATCACTTATGAGCACTTAAACCGACCAGATAGTTACTCATAGCAAATATCGTTATTTTTGTCATCACATCTTCAACCTCCACCATGCGCATCTCAGCGTAACATTAATACCATTATTAAATCAGGTTGTGAAGCATGTAATTGCGCCCATTTGTAAACACATATTAGCATACGACGGCAACGTCCCTGCAAATATTAATTTGCCAAAGTCAAAGACGCCATACTATCACAGAAACAAAAGTAGGTAGGTAGGTTCATATTTATAGGGTGCGTCGATAACTATGGTCATTTTGCATAACGCGATGAGCGCGCTAAAATCCATTTCTGTATTTTCTTCACGATACCCTATTGTCCATCGAATACATACTACCCTTTTATCCCTTAATAGATAGGGAATCAAAGTTATTTTTCTCTGGGCCCAGGACATATGGGTATTGCAGGAAATAAGAAGGCGGATGCAGCTGCAAAAGAAGCTCCTAGGGCAGTGGAGTGAACTTTGGAGTGATGTCCCAAACAATAAGTTCATCATAAAGGGTCAACAATCCTAGGATTTGTTTGATGCAGCCCACCACTCGATTCTTCTATCAGTCAACCTCTTCATATTAACGTAGTTCCTCTCTTTCATATCCCTTACGACCTGTTTTATGTAACTCATACGAGGCCTGCCTTTTCCATTCTTCCCGTTCACTTTTCCTTCGACGATTGTCTTCATCAGGCCATCGTGTCTTAAGATGTGGCCAATTAAGTTGTCTTCTTTTTATAGTTTTCAGCAGACTTCTCTTTTCTCCCACTCTTCTTAGGACTTCTTCATTTGTCATTCAGTCGATCCATTTTATCTTTATCATTCTTCGATAGCACCATATTTCAAATGCTTCCACCCTTTTCTTCTCCTCTGCTGTCATCGTCCATGCCTCACTGCCGCAAAGAAACATGCTCCAGATATACGTTTTGATGAATTGCTTCCTTACTTCCAATCTTGTATTTCCAGCTGTAAGTAGATTCTTCTTTTGATAGAATGCCCTCTTTAGCTGGGCTATTGTACTCACTATTTCTTTCTTGCTTCATCCATCGTTGGTTACTCTGCTTCCCAGGTAACAGAACTCTTTCACCTCTTCCAGTTTCTGTTTCCCTAGTATAACGTTGGATTTGGCCTCCTCTCTCTTGCTTCACAACAATATCTCAGTTTTCTTCTTATTGTTCTTCGGCTGATATATGGCTATTGTCCTTTCCATGCTTTTTAGCATCTTATGGAAAGGACAATGGCCATATATCAGCTGAAGATCAATAAGAAGATAAAAAATAATAATAAATAATAAGTTACGGACAATTAAACCGGTTACGTCAGGGTGGCCCACCTCTGTCAGGGATATCCGCAGAGAGGAAGTTGTCAAGATACGTTTAAGAATCGGGAATTGCGCCCTGACCCACTCGTTCCTCTTTACAAAAGATAAAATTCCTCCTCAATGTGATGGCTGTGACTGTCCTCTCAGTCTGTGACATATCCTGATGGAGTGTTACAAATACCGGAAGAAACGTAACAGGCTAGGCATCAGCGGTGACCTATAACAGAAACAAAGATAGAGAAAAAATCCGAAAAGTGTATCGACCATTCAGTTTCCGAAGAGGCTTCTACTGATTACGGAAAATATTTGGTATATCAAATACGTGAAATGTTAAGGGCTTAATTGGAGTGCTTTAAAATAGTACGCCTTGAAATGTAGAATGAAAGACTACTTGGTGGTGAATCGAAAACCGGTTAATTCATACACGAAAGCGTTTTGTTAAATTGTGGGCATACAACGTATGTATTTGGATTCATGTGCAATTCAAGGCGCCATAAGACGAGTTGAAAAGGTTGTCGGCCGAAGAACTAGAGATATAAATGAAGAAAAATGATTTTGAGGATATTATACTTCTTGTCTTCTTACATTTTTGCATTACAGTTGCGAATACTAATACGATTCCAGTAAGTATCGCTATAAAATAAATAGAGAACTAATAATGTATCGTTCATGGATTATTTTTCCCCGCATTATGCAGCTAAAAATGTGGAAACACCTAAATATTCACATAGGTTACTGGAAAAGACGGTCCTTTGAAGGATAAGAAGAAAACACCTCGAAACTAAGAAAGCATGAGCAACGCCGGGAAGGGAATCATGAATCGTATCGAACTGAATTCATCTTTCTCTACTGCTGCACTCTACTAGGTGCAAACTAGACTTACAGATTCCGAAAAGCGTAAGACCCGAGCATGACTTCCAGCCCAGACAGCACTTCACTTCAACTCATATCTCAACTCATTAAATACCATGTTACTATGTCAACAAGATTTCGATCGTATTCAATATCAAAATAATCCCGGACGTCAACGCACCAATATAATCCCTATTAAATTAGGTCGAAGATGCTAGTCACGCCTAGGGCTTGGATGATGTGTTTGGATTAGGACTAAGATCTTAGGTTAGCCTGTGTGATATAGCCGCTAGACCAACTCTAAGTCCAAGTCTACTGCTAATTCAATATAATTATATGCATGTGTTATTATGACACGAAAACGATGCAAGATCCATTAGAATCCCCGCAACGCAGAAGCTGAGGAAGTTACGCATAATTAGAGACCGGTAGCAAACCTATAGCGGCTCCATTGGTTCCATATGTACTTGAATCCATATGAATAAAAAAATAAAGACAATAAATCTAAATAGTAATGCTACCACATAATTAAACCTTCGAACAAGCAATACGAGATAAAAAAAACTTTAAATTTGACTGGGTGAGTGAATTTCATTATTATCGAGTTAGTATGCGTACTCTGTTATTGTCAATTTACTTCAATTTCACTGAATGTTCGAGCTAAATATGTAACAACCACTATATATAAGTCTATCTGGCGTGAGAAAAGGCAGGTTATTTCATAAAAGAGGAAAAAAGAGTTTTTCTGTTAACTTGAAACCACATTCAAGAATATAAGAGTAATCGAATAAAAAATAATTTACCTCCAGTTTTTTCAATAATCAACGAAACTTCTGTTTCAAGGCGTCTTCCTCAGCCCAACGCCACCGCCTAATTGTTTTCATCTTGACTCTCATGAGGAGAAGCTGGAGTCTATTTTAAACACACATGGGGCCTATCAATTGAAAACTACCGGCCACTAAATATTATACCTGCAGAGAGGCAACTAGCATCGGTATTACCAATATTATAAGTTTTAACTGAATGCTCCAACAGTCATTGTAGCAACATATGTTGCTCACAATTGTTGAGTTAATTTATTTCTTCTGCAGCAAACCTTTGCGTTTGATGCTATCTTCGATTATTAACGTAGGTGACGTACTCGGGAGCATAATTTATTTTTCAGGAACATTACGGTGAATTTTAAATCTAACACTATAAACGAGATCAAAATAGACATTGACCGCTTTCATTACCCTGAATCACACTTTTATAAAAAAAATTTCTCTATTCCTATGCCAAAAAAATAATTTACCTCCAGTTTTTTCAATAATCAACGAAACTTCTGTTTCAAGGCGTCTTCCTCAGCCCAACGCCCATATCTTAGTGCTGGCCGTGTATATATTAATCCGTGGTGCTGGCTAATTTTTTGGCGAATTTCACTGACATTGAAAAAGACTCGAATAAGAATCGGAGTACTCACAATATTTTAAGGTTCAGTAAATCAGGAAAACATCTATATGACATGGATTTAATTCTGCCGACATCATCCCAAAATGTGGTAGCTCACTTTGTGGTCACAAACATGAGTGGCAGGAAGTAGAAAGGCAATTTTTCCCCGTCGAGAAGTGAGGGGGTGGGGGAACCAATATCTCTTCCCGTCTTGAGCGAACCTCCCCAGGCCGAACAAAGGAAAAGAAATCACCGCGCTTACGTTGACTTTCTCTCTTTTCGAAAGGAATGACTGACGGAAAAATACCAAATGGGTGAAGGTTTCTCTTGGTTCCGAAATCAGTTTCATTATAACGGCTCTTAACTTAATTTCGCGACCGCCATTCAGCTCGGTATCAGATGACCATTCTCTGAGACAAGCAGACATGAATTCTTCACCAACATAAGCATTCTGCAAAATGGTACAACTATCAAACGCCAAATTATTTGCATGAACATTGAAAACTTAAATGTATAAAATTTCTTAGTTGACTATTTTTTGCATTATCAAGTTTAACCTCAATTACTAAGACTCCGACAAAATCTTGAACTAAAATAAGTTTAATGCTAATGAGAAACAAAGAAATATAAATTGATAACCATATAAAAAGACAGGGATAAGAATGACTGCAATTCAGCTGAAAACGATGAAAAACTCTGAAATTGTTGACAGTCAAAAGATACAGAAAATCTATTTTGAAAATATATCAAGGAATGAAGAGCTACGTTCCCGTGAAGGAATTTTATGAGAAAAAAAGTCACAGGTATCAGTGTATAATTTTCATGACCCAGTGCATTTGTATTCCGATAGAGTCTCTCCGTAGAATATTAGGTCGCCTAACGATAGCAAATACCCAAAGCTAATTCTTTCCTTTTAAAAAACATGTTCTATCATAGCCACAGAAAACGTGGATTCGTTTTTGCATGTGGCTTACAGTTTAAATGTACTTATGCAACCGCCTTCTAAAAAATAATTCCTAAATCTATTTTACTTTCCGTACATTATTATCTTCAAATGTTCAATTTTCTCTTCGCCAATCAAAAAAGTAATATGTTGTAGGACAACTCATTTCGAGAGTAAAACCTACATATCTGAAATAAATTTGATTAGGATTCCTACGGTTGAAAATTGCTATTTAGAGAAATAAAAATGGCAGCTTGCGCTCGTGACAAATCTCTTTCATCCACGCCATTTTACTCAATAATCTTCTCTACCCATCACTTTTCTGATGAAAAATCCTTCCATTTCCCAGCCCGCTCCAACACTCTCTAAACCCAATTCTTCGCTATAAGACCGGATCCGGCGATTCGAATCATTAGGGCGACCGTTCAGTCAATTAATCAACCGATCAATTCGCCAGAAAAAAAAGTATTTATTCCTTTGCCAGTACAATGTAGAGAGAGAGGAAAATATCTGTGGGCATCATATCAATTCCAAAAAAAATATTTGGAGGCCCGGTGAAGCGAATGCAGGGAGGGCGTGATTCCGAATCACCATCATCCGACGTCGTATTCCGGAAGTCCCAGAGTTTCCGGAGTTATCGTGATAAACGATCGCTTTTGGAGGCTACCAAACCCCATAACTCTGCCCGAACAACTTGTATTGCCTTTCCCGGATCCACTCTAACCCTATCTTTAAAACCCTCACTCGAAGTACAGCCAATAGAGTTACTCTGTGCTCTTAGTTTAATCTAAATCGATGTCTGAATCTAGAAATAAAATCTAGAAAGAGTTGACGAAGAGGAGGACACTGAGGGATGGCAATTCAAAGGGAAGTTGTAAAGAAAAGATTGAAGGAAAAAAGAAGAGGAGCTTCGCTGCTTCCGGACCTCCGGACTTTGGAGAAGAGAAGAAGGCGTCAGATGAAAACTTTTGAGATGCTATAATAGGAGAGGAAAGGCCAAGTATTCTGTTCGCAGAAGAAGACAAACGATGATATATGAGTTAGGGCTAGGGAAGCTTGTTTGTTTTCGTTGAGAATCCCAAGAAGATGGAAAAAAAGGCCGCGCGATATTCCTGGCGTCCATGTGGTGTTGAAGGCTGTACGAAAGGTGGGACGGTTGTGAAAGCGTAGTTGATGCGAAGTGGTCAGCTAGAAAGAAAGTTCGGAGAATAAAGAGCTAGAGAGGAAGGAATAAAGTTGAGGTGAAAGATGCCCAAGCTGTTAACTGTTAAAATTCTTAACACGATCACAGGAGTTTTTTTTGCGAGGCTAACAGAACCGTCAGGTAAAAGGTTGATTATATTCATTATTCACCGCTCAAACATTTTTAATTGTCCCATCGGATTATATCTGGAGATGAAATAATCTCCAAATTACTTATTTGACTCTCACAATTTTTTCTTTCGCAAACTTTATAGGGTAGATTTATTTGCTCATTTCACGTATAACATAATAATTATCGTCCACAATAGGGTTTCGGCCTGCAAATGCATTCATAAACCAGTCACGACGGTGTGATTATCGCTTTTATCCAGGTCTCGCTCACTTTAATCACATTTCGGTCAGCATATTATACAATGAAACTCAATGAGATGATTCAGCGTACCAACTCACGGTCGAACAGCGGTAGAATTTTACTTCAATGTGATGGATGTTTTCATTCAGCGAAATTGAATCGTTTTACAAACTTTAAATACAAGATGGTTTTCAAAACTGACCCATGGGAATAACGTAGAAACATTTTTGTGAAATCGTAGATGAAAATTCTTGTATAAGAGTAAGTTTTTTAGGCTTTTCTACTGCCAAAATAGTGGATTTTATAGCTATTCAAACAGACCGAGGTGAGAGAAATATTTCAAGCAAACAATTCAAGTTAATCAGGGTCTAAGAACAAGGAAGATACATCCTCACAATTCCAGCTATCTTTCATCAGGCTACGAAGATGTCCTAAGAAGGGTAAAAGAAAAAAAGGCTACCGAAAACTATAAAGAGACCAATCATATCGACCTTATTTTGAGACACGACGCACAGTGGGCTGAAATCGAAAATATCTCCCCAAAATTCAAAACGAGATTTTTTCAAGCCAGGAAGCTGAAATTTCGCATAAATATTCTCAAAAGACCTGTGCATCCGATAATCCAAGGCAATTTCCTTAGTAGTCAACAATTGACAATTTACATGAGATCAAAGATGCACAAATTTCGAAAAATAGTCTACACTCAATTTTCTCACAAAATCTTCAAAATCAAGCCCTTGCTGAACCTTTATGGGTGATTAACTCGAATAAAAGGTGATTTAATTAGATGAAACATTTTTTAACTTTGCATAATGTAGTTTACTTACATTTTTGTTATTATTTACCGAAGATATTAAACAAAATGGCGGACCCTCATTTTTGGTCATTTATTTAATACATGTAGAGAAAAAGTAAATTGCATCGCCGAGCATTACGGAGTAACTTACATGGGGAAACTCTGGAAATCTTTCATGGTGCGATCCGATGAGTTATGCTGCGACCGTTTGGAACACCGAATTTCACATTAGTTTTTCGATCGCGCGGTCGAGTCTGGTCCAACCCGCCTGCAATGGGGCGGCAAGTGTGAAAAAATTACGCATTTTATCAAGTGGAGTAAAGGTCTAGGAGGTACTGAAACACTGCTTTCTTCGGGTGCCTTGGGTGTTGCAAACGGTCGCAGCGTAACTCATCGGATTCCCACCACGAAAGCTTTACAGAGTTTACCCATATAAGTTACTCCGTGGTGCTCGGCAATGCAATTTACTTTTTCTCTACATGTATTAAGTAAATGACCAAAAATGAGGGTCCGACATTTTGTTTAATATCTTCGGTAAATAATAACAAAATGTAAGTAGACTACATTAAAACAAAGATAAAAAATGTTTCATCTAATTACATCACCTTTTATTCCAATTAATCACCCATAAAGGTTCAGCAAGGGCTTGATTTTGATTATTTTTGATAAAATTGAGTGTAGACCATTTTTGCGAAATTTGTGCATATTTGACCTCATGTAAATTGTCAATTGTTGAGTACTAAGGAAAATTCCTTAGATTATCGGATGCACAGGTCTTTTGAGAATATTTATGCAAAGTTTCAGATTCCTGGCTTGAAAAAATAACTTTTTGAATTTTGGGAAGTTAGTTTCGATTTCAGCACACTGTGCAACGGCCTGGTAAAGATGGTCGCTGGGGGAAAAGTTAATGAGTAGAAAGGAAAAGGATGGCCGAAGTATAATAAATAAAAATAATGTAGTAAAAGAAGTGGATGATAAAATTACATATATAATATGAGGTTATCTGATAGGAGAATCTAGTGGTGAGCTCTGTCATACCAATCTAAGGATTCCTCACCCATGATGATGATAATGAAATTTGTTGTATGGTCATACATAACTAGCTTTCATAAATTGCTATTTATTTCTTTCACATCATTCGCACACCACCTGTTTGATAACTGTTGGTTTTGCTTCTTACCGCATTAATCGCATAACATTTTTCCTTAAGGGAAACTGATTGGAAATGTTAATATTGGTGACTCTGCTGTTGCGTTTGGACAGAGGCCAAGGATATTTAATTCTATGCACACATTTATTGTGTACTGAATTAACCATTGCATATAATTAAAATATCCGCGAAATTTAAGATGCGTAGGTAGACATTTGCACCACGAAAGCTTTACAGAGTTTCCCCATATAAGTTACTCCGTGATGCTCGGCAATGCAATTTACTTTTTCTCTACATGTATTAATGTATTAAATAAATGACCGAAAATGAGGATCCGCCATTTTGTTTAATATCCTCGGTAAATAATAACAAAATGTAAGTAGCCTACATCAAAACAAATTTTCATCTAATTACATCACCTTTTATTGATTTAAGTGACCCCGTCATCGGTCTATTACTTGCCCACCCCGCGGTCGCCACAGAGGGCAAATGGCTTTCCTAGGCGGCGCAGATGCTTTTAAGCCTTTCCTAGGCGACACATCATGCTTTTAAATCAAGTTCATTTCCGCTACAAATTAATTGAGCTTTTGAAATGAAGTAGGTACGTACTCTTTCTGAAGTTTTCTTAAAGTAATTAACGGCATAGACCTGATGATGGCATTAAGAATGGCGTCAATAGATCACCGGTAGATGAGCGACTAGCCCTCGTTCCGCCACCATTGGCTCCAGCAGAGGGTGTGAATGACATAGATTGCATCCTCCTCTAAGTGACCCCGTCATCGGTCAATTACTTGCCCACCCCGCGGTCGCCACAGAGGGCAAATGGCTTTCCTAGGCGGCGCAGACGTACACACTCGCGTGGGTTTGCCGCGGTCGGCCTCGGGAGGTGCCGTACGATCGCCTTTGCGTGTTTGCTCGCCGCGGAACACACGCTCCAAGGCGTGCGTTGGTTCCGTGGCCAAGTCGTGCATGCGTCTGTGGGGTCGAGAAGCGGCTGCGAGACACGCGCTATTCTGTCACTGTATCCATCCACGAGGAAGGCCATGATGTACTTCCCGGAAGGCTCCCCCTGTTAAACGGCCTCGTTCAGGTGAGATGGCTTTTAGCACCCTTTCATCGCGAGAATATGGGCATAAAATTGGCCGAATTCAAGTTATCCCTCGAAATTCCATGAAACATTTACTATAATGCGTCGGTAAGTGCAGCCATTTCCAAGAAGCTTAGTATCTTTTTAGGGGAGATCTCACGTGTCCCTCTCCTTTGTCTTTTATATTCGCCGTTAATTAACTACGACTACAAAAAGTCTCGCATGAAAAATAAAGTAGTAAATAGGAATGATGCATTGAATTGTAATCAGAGTTTACCTCTGGGAAAGGCTACTGTTTAGAAAGGGGGGAATATTAAACGGATTTAAATGAAATGTAAAAAAAATACGTGAGCTGCAAGGTTAAGAGCAGTGATAATTAGTACATACTAGTACTGCTGCAGGACTTTTACTTTGCTTTATTTTAGATAAGCGTTTTGTATAAATCTATAAACGAGAAGAAACTTAAAACCTGCTTGTGAATTGCTAGCCATTCTTCATTGAAATTGACCACTAACCCAGTAGCTCATCAACTGCAAAAAAGTCGATGAGCTTAACTGAAATTGGTATATCACAGAGTTACTCGTGTAATATTTTTTCACCAATAGGAGTTAAATCTCGGTATAGCATTAACACCCGTTATTAGCTAATATATTTACAGGCCAACATCGATTTTTCGACATGGATGACGAAAATGGCGAAAATTGTTCATCAATTAATCAATTCTGCTATTTGATTTTTGTTCTAACTCTATTTAGAATTCTTTGTTCTTTTTTATAGCTCATCAATGAGTAATTACATAAGTATAAGACGAGGATATAGGTATAATACCCCCAGTACCACTTTAAATGTAAACTGTGTCGCCATATAAATGGATACTTAAGCAAATCAACTGTATTACAGTATGTGCGATTTCAAACTAATATGTTGCTTCAATGTAAAACGTCAAGTACGGTTAAAAGTTAAGAGGAATACATAGGAAAAAGGTTGATGAAATACCATAAATATTTTACTTTAATGGGGCTCATGAATTCATTTTCAACAGGAACTCATGAGTGCAAATATTTAGAGAAAATGAAAAGGCAGGTGAATATAGGATTTTTTTATAATCTGAAAACTATCTCACCTAAAGGGTAGAAAAATAGGAACTTTCCGATAAAATTTAAGTGAATATGAATACTGAAGAACTTAGTACTGCATTGCTGGTATTTATTGATCTACAGTGCTGTTACTTCTGTACAGCTATTTTCCGTAATATCACAATCACAATCTAGCTAAAATGGCTATGAATGGGGTGCAATCATAGTAGTATTTTACATTATAATTTCGAAAATTCATCGTAGTGATATCATAAACGGTAGGCTCAACTTTCTTCAAAGGAAATGAAATAAACCCTGTGGCACACATCGAAAATATTAAACTAAGCTTTCATTCCTGCATTATGGTTGTTAAAAAAAGGCGAAAATTTAATTATTCATGAGTTTGATACTCTCAAGATTTTAAATGGATAATAATATGTTTTAATATATTTTAACGAGATTCCATCGTTCCTTCCTACCCCTCTCCATTTTCTCTCATCTGATTCGGCACCCTTATTTGTCAAGTATTCCTCGAGGGGAACTATATCGAGAGTTGCGAACTGAAATTAATGTTTCAGGACAGTTAAATGAAAGCCCAGGGGCGCTGATATAAACTGGGAAAAATATAATAAAGGAGGGAAAATGCAGATCATCGGATTCCATTAATCAAAATTTTTCGTTCACATTCGCTCTTCATTTTGGTGAACAGCGCTTGCGGCGTTATAAAAATATTAATCCGATGAATGCCCCTTAATATATACGCAGTTCATGGAAGTATCGGACGGATGAAAATAACGACATAATTTGCTGCAAATCTAGAGTTATTTTAAATAGAGTGTTGGGGCACTCTGGATCCATACTTCAATATTTAAAAAGCAAAAAGGGGAGAAACAGCGGGAGGAAGAAATGGATGACGGAAGGGTACAATTTTATTGTGAACTGTCAGAGTATAACAGTCATAAGTTTGCCAGGTCAACTTCATAGTCTCCTATAACGTTACCATATAACCCGTAACCTGTGATTTATAACCAAACGTTGAGGTAAATATCATGTGAACCGAGATTACTGGAGGGCTGGGCTGTGGCGGTAAATATCATGAACGTTAAAAAATACAAAATAATGATGCAAAATAATTTTACTACTTTGCGGTAGATGCTGCAAATGGTATCCACTTTATCGTTTTTTCTTTCATTGTTAATCCTACACACAAATACATGTGCCGCGAATCAAGTGTTCAATCTGCAGTAAGCACATCATCAATCGAAAATTATTGCAGTTCGTTAGACCTCGGAGGCTTTCGCAAATACTGGTACGATTTCGGATTTTTCGATAGTCTAAGCACCGGAATACCAGAAGCATTTAGGCACCGATCCATACTTTTAAATGAATTTGTTGGCCTCTGAGGTCGAGCAAACCATTAAGAGTAATTCTAAAAGCCCTAAAAAATGCAGTGAATGTTCCAGAGGGGTACTCAAATAAGGAGAAGTGGCCTTCGATTTTAGGAAAGAGAAAAGTGCCTTTGAGCCCCGTGACTTTTCCAACAGTGCTCCAAGAAAAGTATATCCCTTACGGCGATACAATGAAATTGACACTAAAACTTAAAATGTGGCAGTTTCTTAAGCCTATAATGGGCATTAATGTACAATGGAATCTTATTATTGCATCTAAAAGCCCATTGTTACCGACCGTTTCTTTAAATCTCTCGAAAAAATATGCAGCAATATAAGTTCTACCAAGAACCAACTTTCTTCAAAATTAAAATGCTTGTACTTTGGTTATTATTAATAATAATGATGTTAACAAACTGAGCAATATCTAGTTATTTATTACAATAGTGATGTGCATATTAATCAAAAGATACCGAAAAATATTATAGACGTCAATATTAACGTTAAGAACGTTATATACACCGATAAGACGGTAGATAAATTGAAACATTTTGGACCCTCAAACCTGAGCACATACCTTGAAGAAATTATCAAGAAAAACACAAAAAACAGTGACTTAAGAAAAACTAAAGTGGTTATGCAAAAATTTCAGGTAATAGGTATTTGGAAACGTTTGTGCAAACTGAAAGCTACAAAGACCCCGAGGCCCATATCGAGAGATGCAAACCGCCATTCATGGAATTTGTTGTGTTGGAAAGGGTTATTTATTGGAATCATCAGCGGAGAAAAAATAATGAGGCAAGTATTTTCGATCACCCCTCGATTAATAATGTCAAATTCGAGGAAGGAAGTAAAAATGAAAGGATAAGCTACGAGGAATATGTCCACGAAAATTTATTGGTTAGCACACGTCTTTAAAATCAGAGAGTGAAGCGTTAAATATTGGCAGAGCGTGGTACTAACCAACCGCTTATAAGATGATGATGGCAATGGCAGATGACTGAACTATAGGTCCAGACGAATTATTAACATAAAACTATATTAGCAGCAGTAAATACTTCATTAAAAGGTGGTTAAACATGAAGTATATTGTCACAGTCAGTAACATCAGGAGAAAAGGCATGGGCTTTAAGTTACAATTGCGAATCATGGTGAATAAAATAAGACATCAGAATTGAATGAAGAGATTCAGTGATTAAAAAAAAGAGAAAAAACTTTGAATAAACTTAATGACAAACTAATGAGCACATTTGTACTCCGGGTGAGCTCATGAAGGCCGGATTGCGAAGGATCTCAATATCACGGAACTCGACGCCTCAAGCCACATTCCTGTGTATTTTCATCTAGGGGAATTCAAAGGCCCTATTTGATATGGACCTGCTGTTTTTAGGACTACAAGTATAAATGTGCAGTAAGAAAGAAGAGGCCAAGGTCAAAATTAAACTACGAAAACCAATACTGGAGGAGGTGAAAGAGTATTGTTACCTGGGATGCCGAGTATTCAGTAATGGACGAAGCAAGAAGAATATAGAGGAATATACATAGTATAAAGAAAATAGTAAGTAGAATATCTCAGGCGGAGAGAGCAGTCTACCAAAAGAAGAAACTAGCTACGGCTAGAAATACAAGCTTGAAAGCCAGAAAACACTTCATTAGAACTTACATCTGGAGTAGACATCTTTATGGCAGTGAGGTATGGTCGTTAAAAGCAGCAGAGAAGTCAAGGATGGAAGGTTTTGGAATGTGGTAAAGCAGAAGAATGGTGAAGACAAAATGAATTGACCCAGTGACTATTGCAAAAGTTATGCAAGAGAAGTGAATTCGACTGAAGCCTTTGAAAATAAGACGGGTCAATTGATCGGCGAAAAATGAGCGGTAAGGATGGAAAAAGAAGACCTCTTATGAGATATATGGAGAAGTAAGGGATGAAAAAGAGAAGCATTATACAAACAGGATGAAATTTGTTGATTGAAGAACCAAGTAGAACGCTGCATCAAATCAATCTTAGTGTTGGTTACAAGTGAGACATAATGAAGTGAAAATAACATCTTGGCAAACGAAGGCTTCGCATGAGATATATATGAAATCGCCTTTGGAGGATGCAGAAAGAATATATTAATATGTAGAGGTCCCTCTGTAAAAATCGAAAACAGATGTGCGTCAAACTAATCTTAGCATTACTAACTTAAGATGATGATGAATTGTAAGTGGGCCTTTTCATGAAAACACAGACCTTAAAATAACCATCTGTCGTGCCTACCTTACTCTTTAACGGTAAAGGAAATTTTGGGCAATTTGGCAAGAAATATTCAACTATCTATTACAAATAAAATCTGATTTTTCCATGTCTGATAGCTACATAGCCAGTGACAGGCTTTGAGCTACCCAACTTGGACCAAAGTGTCGAGATGAGGACAGAAGAAGCTTGCTTGTTAATCCAACTTTCTGTCATGTTTCAGAATTTAGTAATACTAGAGAAAATCAATTAAGAGGCAATGAAGATTCAAACTCATTTTTAAATTGAATTAGTTTTCATTCTCCAAAATGGTTAACAGCCCTTGGTACCAATTTGGAAATGCATAAAAGCTTAGAGCCAGTGTGAACTCAATGCAACCTCGAACAGCAATACGAACCAGTATCCATTGTGTGAGAATGGGAATTCTGTAATCTCAATTCTTCATTTTCATGCAGCGTAAGAAATTAAATCCACTTCGAATACGAAGCAGATTAAATTTCAGGATGGGCTGCATTGCAACTACATACTCAGAGAAACACTCAATGTTACCTGACAACAAGAGGCTGAACAACAAAAAACTGAATAGTTATTTTGTGGAAGGAGACGAAAAACTAACTTCTTGTACGTCTGTCAAGCACTGCCAAAGAATTCTTTTATTTTCCATTCCCTAGAAGGCAGTAAATCAATCTCAAGAAACTGCTAAGGGCACTGCTTTCTGCTCGTAACAGCTGCTGCTGAAGTTTCACCTCCACTTCCTGTTACAACGAAAGTTCTCTCAGAATGTCAAGAGAAATCTCGGACTCAGGAAGGGTACAGGAGTTACAAGTGAGTTTGAGCAGGAGTTGAATAAAAGACTAGAAGTTTGGAGAAGCAATCTAAAGGCAAGCAACCAATTGGAAGAGTCAAGGAGCTGAAAGTTAAGGACAAGCCTGAAGAGAAACAGCTGCTCAGGGCACGGACGAAGGATATCTGGACCAATTACCATAAACATCCGTCACTGTTCAACAAACAAATGTGAATATTTTAATGTACCTGATGATGCCCTAGCGGGTGAAACCGATCGTGCGAGTTTATAACCGTTTGTGTGTAAATAAAAAGTTTTACTTTCTTGTGAAAAGGAAACTAATGCAAGCCTAAGATTTTCCAAGCATGCAAAAGTACACAAATAGCCTTATTGTATAGATGGTATAAACCTCTATTTGATTCCCAAAATGTTCCACACCACTGCCAGTAAGTTTGCTAGAGCTATTCCATACTCGTATGAATCTGAAACGGCTTACTGTATATTTCACAGTAGCCTAAATGGATTTTTTTAGTGTTGAGCAAAGAAAAATTATAATAGCGCAATTTAAAATACTGTTTATCAATGAGTGAGAAAGGATACCAATAACCAGGTATTAATTATTGTACGATCAATATAAAAAATGGTTTCCTTTACAACGATACATTCCTTTTTCAAGCTTATGACGGTGAAAGGAACGTACACCCTTTGCAGGCCGAATAAAATGATTTATAAACGCATCCCTCCATGAAGAACTTTTGAAACATTAGTAATATATGAAAAGAAAATAATGAGCTGGGACATTCAGAATAAGATGCAAGAGCAAAACGCCAAAATGAATAGGGGCTTGAGCAAGCAGATGAGAAATCTATCCTACGTAGCTCTCCAGTAGAAGCGATTCCAGAGTATGAAGAATGAAATGCATCCAATAAACAACGGACGCCCGATAATAACTCCTTAATCACGAAATTTCCCGTCCCAACATTATCAAGAGCATTTGAATCCGCAGATGTCAGAATCCTCCCCTGTTTGCGACGTCGGTACAGAGTGGCGAACCTGTAGGAGAGGAAACCAACTAAATAATATTGAGAAGGAGAAATGGGACGCACGATTGACACTCTGCCAGCGAGAGAGAAGCGAAGGCCAATGAAGGGTGGCGATAGGTCGAAATGGTGGCATTTCACCTGGGTCAGGCGTGATGAGGAAAGATGGAGTTTCCAGGTCATGACGAGTGCAGGGAAAACATGAGTCTGCGATGTGGAGGCTAATTTGAATTGCTGGGCTCCCCATCAATTGGATTATACTTCCTCATCCGTTGAATGCACATCAGCATTCATTCCAGGGTAGTGGTCTCGGTCGCAAACTCTAATTACGAGATATTTATCTATATTTAACTTTTACCCTGCTAGCCAAGGATGTGGAGAGTGAAATTACATACCAGATTGTAGAGTCCACTGCGATGAAAGAAGATTTAAAAAGAAACCTTACGAATCAAGATTCATGAACAAACGTCCTCATGCAATGATGTGATATTTTACTGTGGTTCATGTACGAAACTCTTTAAACAATTGGCTCTATTTATCCTTATTGTTAACACCTCATAAATAAATGGAAACGAAACAGCTACTCCTCAAGTCGTTTAATGACGCTTTAAAATAACAATGCCAATTGGGAGGGTGATTAACTTTTAAGGTAACTTAGACCAGAGTGCAAGGATTCGCGTTATTGATAGCGATAGCTAAATTACGGAAGAAGAATCAATGAATGATCTCTTCCCTGATGTCTTCAAACCGATCCCAGAAATACATTAGAAAATATTTTCAAGTTTCCTCACGGAAATTGCCTAAAGTACAGACAATATGACGTCATAATTCATTCACAGCTACCAATACAGTGCATTAATAATACACCTGCAAGGGAATGACGATCGTTTTGAGAGACATAGAATTCACATCACTTAACCCGAATTAAGCATTCTTCTCGACGCGACGAGTCAAATGATACCTAGCACTTATTCAGTAGTGCTTTCAGTAAGAGAATAGTCGATAGTACTTTCAGAGATATTACCTATGGGGTCAAAGACCACGGGTCATTTGCTGTTCGAGGATACTAAATAACTAAGGAGCTCACCAGTGGGTATAGTCAAAGTGAAAAACTTTGAAGGCCATATGCGAACTAATTCGGCTGGACGCTTCTTGTAGCAGCAATACATATACCAGGAAGGAGGAAGCCAGGAATATGAAAAGGGAATGATACTGAAGGACGCTTAAATCGTTAAATGATTTTTTCAGCTATAAAATTCTTCCATTTTTCCTTTAGGTAGTGACGGAAAAAGAAAATATAAAATGTATTATCTACTATTCTATACATAATTCTAAATGTTTTAGAAATTTATGCCATGATTTTCATATGAAAAATCCTGGGTTCATGACCAAAAATGGCAAATAATGAAAATGGTGAAACTAGGTTGATTTATCTTTCAGCTCCACAGCGCGACAGCTCTTGACCATTAATGTACTCCGTAACTTCAGTTATGAATAAACAAATCAGGAAATTAAGTGAAACTACAGTTTATATAGGAATTCCGCTTTCTGTCGCACGAATATTGCTCAGATATATGATAACATATTACAAAGTGACGAGAGTGAGTTCTCACAAATGTATGCGATTGCATATGCTGCATTACCAGAGCATCGGAATATACCTATGGGGGCAAAAACTAAACACCCAAAAAGGGCATTAACAATATTCTGATGTAGCATGAAATATTACTTGCTAAAATTGAATGTGCATTTTGTGTTGGCATCCCATATCCTTTTTATAAGTTTAAGCATGGATGTTACGTATCGGCCTGAGTACATTTGCAATGAGGATACTTTAAATGATTTATTTACATTAAAGTTTCGAGTTTACGGATAAAGCAACGTTGCACAGAATTTATTGACAGCTAAAAGTTAAGTAGAAATAGAATCCATAAGAATTTTATTTGCCAAGCCCTAATTCGTCTTTTCTCTGGGGATTTTATTTGAGTGATGGATCAAAATAACCATTGGTATGTGAGAAGAATGAGGGTCCTTGAATAAAAATATCATTTTTCTCTGTCCGTTCTAGTAAAAAGATTTTTTTCAATCCACCAGAGGGAGAAAAAGATTCAAATATGTCTGAACTAAAAAATTGCATGAATTTACTTTATCCCGCAAGGTAATATTACCATTTGTGCATTAGTACAAATAAACGAATTTCAAGTTTTGATAATGAAACATCATTTTATGGTGAGTTTCGAAGAACACATTTTTAGTAATTACTAGCTGAAGGTGCCCGTTGAAATTCAACGTGAGGGAGAAATATAATAATTACAAAGTGTATTAAGAAATTTTAACATTTTTCATTAAGGGGCGATGATAAACTTGTGTTATGGATCTAGCTATGACTCCAAGTCACTATCGGAACTATAAATATAATTTTAACCAATGTAAACATCTAATTACTGCCTGGACTGATACCTGGGCATTTACAAAAAATAAGAATTTTTTTTTAACTTGTCCAGAAGAAACAAAGGAGGTTAGGGGGGTGCATACCAATGTCTATTGTTGACAATGAGGCCACATCAGTTTTTGGGAACGATAGCACCCGCCTCTTCGGCAAAAAAATATCTCTAGCCAGTTATGTATGTTATGCTTGTCTTAATTCTCCAACTTCATGACAGTGGCGTCAATAAACTTCCTTCAGATACGTATTTATGCATTTTATTGCAATAAGAGAACATTTTATTCTTATTATCTACTAGAGATATAGCCCACTTTTACCAGGTACTTGTCGCCCGGTTGCATATGTACCTTCTACTGTTTATTTGACGCATAACTATATCAAAATTTTTTTTTCATCTTGCTATTCTTATTTTTTGATAAGACTTATAAGACTTCATCATCATCATTGGTCAACAATCCTAGGATTGGTTTGACGCAGCTTTCCACTCTATTCTTCTATCGGCATAACTTTTCATTGTGACGTAATTCTTATCTTTTACATCCCTCTTTACCTTTTCCATGTATCTCATACGAGGCCCACCTTTTCCTATCTTCCCGTTCACTTTTCCCTCGACGATAGTCTTCATCAGGCCATCGTGTCTCAAGATATGACTGATTAAGTTTTCCCTTCTTCTTTTTAGAGTTGACAGCAGACTTCTCTTTTCTCCTACTCTTCTTAGCACTTCCTCGTTTCTTACTCGGTCGATCCATTTAATCTTCAGCATTCTTCTGTAGCACCACATTGCAAATGCTTCTACCCTTTTCTTCTCCGCTGCTGTCATCGTCCATGATTCACTGCCGTAAAGAAAAATGCTCCAGATATATGTTCTGATGAACTGTTTCCTTACTTCTATGCTTGTATTTCCAGCTGTAAGTAGATTCTTCATTTGAAAGAATGCCCTCTTTGCCTGGGCTATTCTACTCACTATTTCTTTCTTGCTTCGTCCATCGTTGGTTACTCGGCTTTTTAGATAACAGAACTCTTTCACCTCTTCCACTCTCTGTTTTCCTAGTAAAGACCTAGCTAAGACTTCATAACACTTCATTTAAGTTTCTTATCACGTTCTTGTGTCCCAAAATACAACAATTTTGAAAGCGGTACACTTCTAAATATGGTATAAATCTATAACATATTCATCTTTTAAACCTGGCAGAAACTTTCAATTAAATACTTTTAGTTTTACCGAATGCAAACCTATTTGATCTGGGAGTGGCGCGAAAAGTATGCCCGTATGATTTTTCCGAACTAAATGGCCGATCTAGATTCAAGAAGTAGCTGCTATACCTTTTTAGTGCCTTTCAATATCTTCACGAAAAGAACAATGAAGTTCACGGCATAGCTTTTGGACGAACATTTTTAGCATCATTGGAATGGCATCGATGAACATCCCACGGATACGTGATGAGACATTATGCCCCATTGGGATTTGAATTTTTTCCCTGGTTTTAGTTAAACTATCTCAAATCTCAAGCTATCTCCATCTACCACAATTTTGAAAGCCTTCCTTCTCTTCTCTTCTCTTCATGTCCCAGGTCGGTTCAAATACACAAACCCGTAAAGAAAAAAAATCATTCACAATTTGAGCACCGCTGAAGCATTCATTTAATTTAATCTAATTGTAAGTGAATGCAAAACTACTAAATCCGTGGATATTGCTAGTAGTCAGCACGTAACTTTGTGTTGAAAAATATGGCTGAACTTCCTTCAAGAATAGCCTAAAATACCTTCAGTACCTTCCTATATCCTCGCAGAAAGCACGATGCTATTTACACCATCCCTCTTTGACGAACTTTTTAAGGAGGTTCCGCCGTGACTCCGCAATTCAAAATTCCGTAAAAGGGCTATGTTATTTTAATGAAAAAATACCGATCCAGAAAAACACCTATACGGAAAATCATCTATAGGGTGATAACGCATACACAATAATTGTATGAGCATGCTATTATATAGCACGCTGTACTTGCATTCTATTTTTTTCAAACTCTTTTAACTCATTTTGATTTTGGAACATGACTGACGTGTTGTTGCCACGTTTAATTTACAAAATGAGAATACGTGCTCAATCCCGCTAATACGTATTCTAAAATTGGTTAAATATATTATTACTTAGTTTTAAACTATTCCCTCAGAAATACGACTCTTTGTTTTGAATTTATTTTATATTCATATTTTTTTAAATTGCAACAATGACGCTGCTACCTTTTGGAAGCATTGGTATTAATTACACCATGTCAATAACCAATGAAATATTTAAATTGCATAAAAAATATAAGAAGGACCTTGGTAAGGCGTTTTCCTAAATTAAGTTAGTAATTAGGCTCGTAAGCACGTTCCGTCACAAGTACCGTTGCCAATGATAACAAAATACGCCACTTTCATGTAACTAAAGCTTTTCTGCTTTTTTTCGAGTAAGCATTTATTAATATCAATTTAACAAGTTTGGTAAGGTCAGCATTTTTTCCCAATGCTAAATTCTACATAAAATTGCGCATCATAAATTAGTTTTTCGTCAAAACGTCATTTCTACTTATATTATTAATCTGCAAATTTTACTGTAACGGCCATGCTCCGCCGCGTAACTATGTATAAAATAGCTGATTTTCAACGTCTTTGTTCTACAAATATATGATGGAAAGGCCTCATTATTTTATTGCCAAGCGATAGTGGACCAAAAAATGATGTGTCCTTAATTTTCACAAAAATTACATCTGCTTCATAATTAATAAAGCCTCCTAAAGCATCAACGATGTTTTCATTTCGGTGACGATAATGGCAAAGGCCTTATAACACTCAGAAAATAACCGAAAAAAGCAGTAATTTTCAACGTAAATTACACATTTCCCAGAAACCTCAACGACAAAATGAAATTCGGTTAAAAGAATAAGAAAGTTTTAATATTTTCCCGTTAAATACAGAGAAAATGAAATAAATTGTTTAATATTTAGTTATTTTACCGATCGAAAGAAAAAACTCTTGCACTACCATAAATTGAAAAAAATCCATTTAAACCGATGTAAATACGTATTTGGCGCCTGGAACTGAACCCGGTCCCTGAGCCTTTTTTATATAGCATATAGCACCTTCTAGTGTATACGTTAAAATCCTACAAAATTTCAGCTAAATCGGTTCAGTAGTTTTTGAGGAGATGCGTAACGAACATAGAACCGGCGGACATACAGATAGACACCATCCATTTTTACATATTAGAATGATACAGTGTTGTTATACCTACGTAAAACAAAATCATATGTGCAAAATTACTGTTTTTCGTAATTTTCTACTTTCCCATTCCCCATCATCATTTTTCACTTTTTTCACTCCGGAAACCACCAAATATACATATCCTGTATTTAAAAGCTATTAATATCACGTTAGAAGGCTCTCTGATGAAAAACGTAGATGGCAAAAGGTTAAATTAGCAATAAAAAGGCGCTTCCTACCAGGCCAATAATAAAAACGTATTTAGGATGACAATCCACACTTCGATACGCTGTGAAAATAAATATACAATCCTCGGTGCACTTTGCATCTCCACAAGTGATTTTCCTAAGAGGTCATTTAGAGATTTCCTGAAAGGATTGGGTGGAAAGACAGGGAGAGATAGGTCCCGGTCCGCACGCTCTAACTCTACTGAATGTTAACTTGGGTTACCATACGTATCGACCTCCAGCGCCTTGTACATCCCACAACATCTGTAAATAAAGATTTTTGCGAACGAAATAAGTTCAATCCAAATTCGTTAGCCCTGATGACTTGACCGCATTAAAAGTAATTTGCGGCATAAAATAGCGAGGAATATAGTTGATTTTGGGCGAAATCGGCTGGTGAAATGCAAAACGGGTTCATAAAATCTTTCCTAGGTAGGTGTCCTGCGTGTGAACTTAAATGTACAAATGGTAATAAATGTCAATGGATATGAACAAGAACCTTAAGTAAAGTGTAGCCATTAACAAAACATATTATTATTCTTTCATTTTTATGCATTTCATTTTTGATTTATTTGAGAGAAAGGGGATAAATGGCAGAGTGCTTAACAACCCAATCCAAAAATCGGCTCAAATAAATTAATGAAGCATTCTTCCCGTTAACTAATATTTAATATTTGTTATGAAATGGCAGGACACTCTTCAATTTTTCTGTTCATTTTTTGATTCCGTTGCAATAACCCGGGTGCAGTGATGGATTTTTGAATAATCCGTCACCACATGAAGTAGAATATCTAGGCAAGGAAAGCCATAAACGAAATGATTGGTTTTTTAATGGGATGAATAGAGGAGGGATGCACGCTGAAGGAAAAAACAACAATACAATAATAGAAATATTAGAAGGTAACAGAGGAGAGTAGCACTAATCAAAGCAATCAATAATCGACATGAATGCTATTGATAGAAATTAAAAGCCAAAAAATTGAATCCAAATCGTCCACAAAGCAACCGTTCTTTCTTGTGGATTTTCATTGCCTATCAGAAGCTTTCGATACTCTGCGGCGGTTTAATCTAAACTTGGGAGAAATATAGGTATACCTACCCACCGCGTCGGCAACAATTCCCTTACGAGAATTTAATTCCTGACCACAATCCCACGGCTAGCTGGGGATAGCTGGGGGCCATTGGATGTGAGTTCATTTTCGGTGACTCATTTCATTATTTTTTAAACAATTTTCTTTCCAAATTTCATTAAAATGTCTTAGCCAAATTCCTTATTATGACTGATTTATTCTTTAATATCCTTTAAGTATGAAAAAAATCAAGATCATAGATTCGAATATCAAATCAGCACAGATGTATGAATGTTTGCTGTCAAGTAAATAGTTACCTAGGTACGAAGAGGTTCGCTGAAATTAATATTGTCGGGAATGGATTAATGTCTGCAAATTTTGTCCTAATATATTAAGTGATAAGGCATTTGTTAGAAATTTACACAAAATTTGCATTTCCAATGTATCACCCTGTGTAGCACTGACTGAAATGGCAGAACCACCGAGCTCAGTTAAAAAATAATTTTGCGTCTGTTAATCCCCGGAAGAGGTGCCAGAAGTCCAATTTAACTGCAAGCTAAACGCAAAATCTTTATTTTTCTCGATACTGAGATCGCATTAAAATGTTTCATAACGTCCGAAACAAATGATATCCCTGGTCTTCAAATGTTTTCATTATCCTTCATAGCGTATCTACAAAAATTAGTTTGGTGCCCCTATCGGAGGCAAGTATCGGAAAAGTTGTTAAGAAGAAACCATGGATCACGGAAGAAGTCTTATTGCTGATTGAAGAAAGAAGAAAGTACAAGAATGCGAAAACTTAAGAAGGGCAGCTTTGCTACAAAAGAAAAAGGAACGAAGTAAGTCGCAAAGCCAAGAAAGCTAGAGACATGTGGATGAACAATCTGTGCGAAGATGTTGAAAACAACCTTACCATTGGAAAGGTGGAAGCTTCCTATAGGATAGTGAGGAACCACTTCAAGGAACGGAGCGCAAGATGCAATGCTATAAGGGACATGAATGGAGAACTTTTGATTGAAAATGAAGAAAAAGTGAAAAGATGGAAAGAATATCTCGAAGAGTTATACAACGGGAACAATCTCAGCACGAAAGTGATTGAAGAGGAAAGCGAAGTCGAGAAGGATGATATGAGAGCATCAATATTGAGATCGGATTTCGACGCAGCAGTAAGGGACCTTCGGATGAATAAGGATTCTGGAATTGATGATAAACCCGCATAACTGATAAGGAATGTGGGAGAGAGAACATTGGCCCATCTTTATAAGTTCATCTGCGACACTCAACAGGAGAAATTCAAAGGGACTTCGAGAAAAACATCATCATTCCTTATCTCAAGAAGAAGAGAGCAGAGAAATGCGAAAAATTTTAGGACTATAAGCCTGACGACACATGCATCGAAGATCCACAAGGATCATCTACAGAAGAATAGAACGAAAAGCAGAGGAGTTCCTGGATGAAGATCAATTCGGATTCAGGAAAAGTAAGGGTACAAGAGAAGCAATATTGGCCCTTAGGCTGCTTATAGAGAAGAGAATGGAGAAGAACAAACAGACCTTCATTGCATTTGTGGATTTGGAGAAAGCTTTTGACAACGTGGATTGGAATTCAATGCTTGATCTTCTGAAAGGAATTGGAGTTTCCTACAATGAGCGAAGAATTATCCACAGTTTGTATAAAAACCAAGTAGCTGTGATTAAATGTGGACCCAGCTGTGAAGAAGTGAGAATAAGGAAAGGAGTGAGACGAGGCTGTGCACTGTCTCCCATAATTTTTAATGTTTACATTGAGAGAGCCATCAATGAAGTCAAGGAGAAGTGTTCTGGAGTGAACATCCACGGAGAATCAATCAGCATGCTACGATTCGCTGATGACATAGCTCTCATAGCAGAGACAGAGAAGGAGCTGAATAAGATGCTAACAACCCAGGAAAGGACAATGTCCAGACATCAGCTGAAGAACAATAAGAAAAAAACTAAGATATTGGTGTGCAGCAAAAGAGAAGAGGCCAAAACCAACGTTAAACTAGGAAAACAGAAACTGGAAGAGGTAAAAGAGTTCTTTTACCTGGGAAGCAGAGTAACCAACGATGGACGAAGCAAGAAAGAAATAGTGAGTAGAATAGCCCAGGCAAAGAGGGCATTACATCAAAAGAAGAATCTACTTACAGCCGGAAATACAAGCTTGGAAGTAAGGAAGCAATTCATCACAACGTATATCTGGAGCATGTTCCTTTACGGTAGTGAGGCATGGACGATGACGGCAGCGGAGAAGAATAGGGTGGAAGCATTCGAAATATGGTGCTATCGAAGAATGATGAAGATAAAATGGATCGACCGAGTGACAAATGAAGAGGTCCTAAGAAGAGTGGGAGAAAAGAGATGTCTACTGAAAACTATAAAAAGAAGACGGGACAACCTAATCGGCCATATCCTAAGACACGATGGCCTGATGAAGACAATCGTCGAGGGAAAAGTGAACGGGAAAAATGGAAGAGGCAGGCCTCGTATGAGTTACATAGAACAGGTCGTAAAAGACGCGAAAGAGGAAAAATATGAAGAGGTTGGCCGATAGAAGAATCGAGTGGAGGGCTGCGTCAAACCAATCCTAGGATTGTTGGCCCTTGATGATGATGATCGGAGGCAATTGCTAATAAAAATTAATACTTTCAAAAATTTATTTTGCTTCTCTTGTGAACGAATATCCCTTATATTCTAATTTTTCCCTCATGAGAAATGAATGGATTATATTTAATATTAATTTCACAGAGCTCAAGAAACGATAATTGAGGAGAGATCTGGCTGGTTTATTTACAGTGTTTGCGATAAAAAAACCTCTATTTCCATGCTTATTTGTGAGTCATTTGAAATAATTTTAAGCAAAAACACCAACTCAGGCATACCTAGAACACACCAGAGCCCAAATCAACGATGAGCTGCACGTCCGCAACAATCAAGGCCTTACTCTCTTGACCGCGAGCCTCGTTAAAATTGGGCAACGGGCACCACTGGATACTCCCTACAATGAGGTCTAATGACCACGACAATTGAGCAGATCCTTGCCATATCCAGCCACCGTTGATTGCCGCCAACAAAAGCCACACTCTGCCCACAACTTCCTCGTTCAGAAGCAGTGATCTTACCGTTGCATAGTTAGTATTTTTAAATGTAAAGTTATCGGTACGCTTAAAGGCATTTACTGTAAATGTTGACTCAGTAAGCTCTAAAAACATTATTACTTGTTGATCAGCGTAGCGAGAGCATTATTTATCGATCAGAATAAGCCATAATTGCAACAAGTATAAGCCACCGTTACCATAAAAAGAGTCGTTTCACGCATGATGTGATCGAATAACATAATTAAAGAAAATTACAACTTCTTCAATTGATACCGTTACCATCACTGTGATCTCAAGTAAATTTTTGCTATTAGGATTATCTAATTCTTTTCTTGGAAATCTCACTCGATGTTGCGCCAGATCCCATTATAAATAGATACATTCACTCCAGTAAAATCAATCGCCGCTCAATGGGGTGTGGGTGATAAAGCCACTTACCTCCCCTTGGGGTCAGGAGAGCGTTTTATTGGATAAACTGTACAGCTGAAGACAAAAAATATATTCAGAAAGTAAGTACCAACACACAACTAAAATCGTCGTGCAAACGAAGGGATTGCAATCGAGAACGACCGCCAACATCACTACGGTTCAAGAGACGACAAAACAGACTTAGGTAAAGGTCCCACTTATAGTTAGGTTTCAAGTATTTTTTGGTAGTCCAACTTTATATATGCTACATGCGCAGCATCAAAATAGCCGCATACTATCCTGAGATAAAGCCAAGTGCTATATGCTGGAGCTCCTACTGCAATTTGGAGATCCAATACATGAATCTCTCTTGTAGGCTGAGGGAAATGCCGCAAGTCAAAGCCGTGCGACGAGCTTCTCCTCTGGAGGCCGGAGCGAGATATTTAAATGGCAATAGTAAAATAGATGAACATAAACAGGGTCAATCGCATATTGTTTGGTTGGAGAATCCGAGAGCTCAGATGGACTCTTCCAATTCCCTCAATAGTGGCGAGAAAAGAGGAAAAGAGGAGAGGAAATGTGAGACCGGCATTTCAGGGAAACAAGGTGCAAAATGAGAGCCCAATTTGATTCCACGGTAAACATTTGATACGCAGAAAATCACAATTCACGGTGGAGGAAGATTCGTCGGTGAAAGGACGCGCGACAGAACAAGAGAATGAGTGACAGAAATCGAATGAACTTTAACATTTGGAAAGCGATAGGCAGCGCTGGAGACAAACTCACTTGAAAAACAATTGATCGGCGTAAAAAGGAAGAGGAAAATCGGCGTCAACAGCAAGAGGAAAAGTTCTTGGGACACGAAATAAAATTTCAAAATAAAATATGTATAGGAAAAAACAAATCCTGCCCACCCCCCCACCCTCTTAAACCCAGATTAATGTTATTTTCCATTCGATTTCTCAATGCACCAATTTAATTTAATGATAACCCAAATGCCTCATAACTTGAAAGACAAGTGAGAATCAGCGACTGCATGCCTACGAATCTGTTAAAACGTTTAAGGGTAGGAAACTCCAATAAAATAACAAAGTGTGTCTAAGGACTTAAATACGCAATCAAGCTTTTCGAATGTGAAGATAGTGTGGTCAGAGAGCCAACACTATGGAGTGCATGGCCTATTAAAATGAAGGGAACAGAATGTATAATCACAAAAAACGTTTCAGTTGCACTTCAGGCATCTTTCATACAACTACATACAAAAACGAAATCATTAATTTCAACAATAGAACCTTAGTCCCAAATTCGAAACAGTGTGATTGAGGGCCCAGAGTAAAAGAACGTTGATCTGGATTTACAGAACTACATTAGAAACAAAATAGGATTACAGATTGGATTTGAAATAAACGGGTATTACATATTTTGTCTAGCACTAAGCGACGTATCTTAAGGATAAATTTATTTGTAAGCAGATCATAGTCATCCATGTTCATTTCGGGTTTCTCGCTCATTGTTACCATTGTGTGATAAGTTAAATATCAAATGATATATCCTTCGTCATCTATTATATCGATCCTGATATTGTATGTACATACACTGATTTTTATGTTTTTTAAAAACTTGGCCTTATTATACCTTAATCTCTTCGTAACGCATCATAACAACAAAAATTCAATCACACCATTCACCTTACGCGCAATTCTTTGACAACTGCCCTTTTATTGACAGAAGGAATTGTCCAGATGCAAATGAAATTGACTTCGGTAATGGAGAAAATTAATTCATATTTATTCCCACGTTGATCCCTTCTCTCACTCTTCCTCACAAAACCTGAAATAAAATAAAACTGGTGCAGTTGCTAATTTAATCCCCTGGGTGAACATCTGCTCCGCACTCAACGGTTTTCAAGGACTGCACCGCCATCTTCCTCAATATTCTCATATTCGAACCACTAAAAGACTATCTCGCTTTTATACAGCTGGATTGCAAAGCATAATTATGCACCAGTTACATTTATGATGATGATCATGGCTGGATTAATTTTGATTCATTATTCACTTCTCTTACAAAAATTAGCTGCTTTTACGCATTTGTCATTTCTCGTACCGAAATTATATTTATCAGGTTCGCTATTAGTTCTCAGTTCACTAATTGCTATAAAAAAACTACCAAGTGCGCCATCCCAGACATCACCCATATTACTTCATCCATCTGCTTTGCAAGTGCTCTCGGGTATATTTATAACTCTGAAATATTTTAAAAACAAGCAATCAATCCCAAGTACTTATCTGGCACTAATCTCAGCGGGCCTCCTTTAATCTTTTATGAAAATCATTCAGTCACCCACACTCTCTAAGTTGACTGAACTTTGGGCAAAAATAACTCATTATTATCAAAGCTATCCCCAATGGATCTAGTGTCGGTCGAGCATTTCATGTAAACCTTTAGCAGAGTCCTAAAGTCCGTTTACACCTATTTGAAGTAAGGTAGTCTATCTCCTAGTCTGCATTTCCCCTCATTTTTCGACTCTTATTTTGAAAGGATTCCCCTTGAGTACCACAGCAGTGATCTATCCACCGGGTGTGATCTGCCTTCCCCAGAGGGCTGAGTATCGTAGTCCTATGGACTACGGTAATATACTGTAGGACCTATAATGCTTTATGCATCACCCATGAATACCCTGGGAAAAAAGCAAGGAGGCTAACCCTGCCTTGGCGTTTCCAATCTGACATTATCAACATGGTGTTGCCACACAGGAGACAGATGCTATATCGCATACACCGTTGGATGAATAAGCGCTGTGAGAAATAAATTACACCTACAACTCACCTGTTATGGGTGACCCTGCTTGGAGCGCAAATGCTCCCGTCATTCCAGCCTTCGCCTCCCTAGGTTCCTACAATCTCTTCCCCAGTATCAAGAATATATGTATTCCAATAGGAGGGTTTCCAACCTAAAATAACTATTTATACTGAGAAGCGTTGCCAAGGTACAAATAAAAAGCATAATCCACCAACCGTAAATCGGGCTGCCTGCAGATCTTACGTATTTGTTGATTCCGCTCGTAGCCACATTATGCACTTCAAATAATTTTTATAACAGTTCATATCAAAGGAGTCACAGCCATAAATTTACATGTTCTCAGTACTGGTGATGAATATCCGCCACGCTAACATACACAGGTTACATTCCCATTATACACAAGGAGCCATGAATAGGGACCTACGATAACCAACATAGCAGAACTTGTATTTCTGTTCACTGTGGCGTAAATATGGAGCTTAAAGTGGTGGCATAAAAAAAGGAAGTGAGAATAGATACGAAATTTTTGACATGAAGTATATTCCTGAAGTGAAACAAGAGAACCAAAAATGTAGCCAAAATAAAGCTGTTAAAAAATTATTTCCGTCCAATATCAACAAAATTTAACTCCATGTTTAAAAATATGACGGTAATGAGCAATACAAGATAAATAAATATGAAGACAAGTAAAAATAAATTAAATACTTGATTCATATATTACTACACTATGATTTTTTTAGCAAGTTTATCGGTTGATGACCGCAAATTTTTAGTGTAATGTTTGCTCATCAAAGCAATCAACACATATATTTAATCATTGTTTTAATATTAGGCAAAACCTAATTATGTATCAAAAGATGCTTTTAAATACATTAAGTAATGTATGTACCTAAAACCTTAAATTTATAATCATCCACTAGATAATGTAATATTTGGCATCGTTCTTTAATCTGAAACTCACTTTGTAATGCATCCTAATAGTTCTGCAAAAGTCATTGTTGGCCCACAACATTAATATGCGTAATTCCATATTAATTTTACACTCTAAATATTGCTCAATTTACCTTTGTTGAAAATACTAGACTTGAAACTTAAACTGCATTTGTGGTGAAATGGTCATTGGTATTTTCAGTGAATGGAAAATAAAATATCTTTTTTATGGTTTGTTTTTGAATAAACGTACATAGGAGTATTGTGGTAAACGGAAAAGCAATTTATTAACACATTTGCTCACAATTCTCACCCTCTCGAAGCAGTGGCTGAGATTTTTTTCTCGTCATTACGGCGACCGCTTCGCCGATTCTGTCATCGGGGGGCGACACCGTGGACCACGCCGCCGTAGTTTCCTCGGGAGGTCACGACCCGACACCGAGTCACGTCTCCGGCGGAAAATGAGCTCTTCGGGACACGAGCGCGAAAACTCCGCCCTCCCACGCCGAAGATGAGAATCGTTCCGCAATTAAGCGCCCTGTAAAATGCGAGTTCTGACCGTCCGTTCGCCTGTCGCCCTCCTTGTGCCCCACACGCACACCACGAAATGACTGCAAGTTCTCTCTCTCTTCTCATGCCTCGGGATCATAAACCAGACGCCGAGTGATTGATGATGAACGAGACCAGAGCAGATGTTCTCGGTAGGGGAGGCCGAGGCAAAAACGCATCGTAAACTCCCTTTTAGCATCCGGTGAGAATTACCTTTCTGGAAAACGTAGGAGGGAGCCGTGGAGAATATCTACTAAAAGATTTTGTGATCCTACGGGCAAGGAAAATTTCCCTCTAAGGCTTTATAATTAGGCATCTGCAACTAAATTAGGAGTTCTAATATCCGCATAGCCTTGTTAGAACATTTTCTTTGCCTCCATTTCTAATGAACAAGCTTACACTCTTTACGCCTTTTGTGTATTTTCCAATGATCATGCGTTCAACAATGAAGCTAAATGTTCCTCCCCACATCACCGTCATAAATATGTCAAAAATAGTCATTTGCTTTTCAATATTTATCTTTATCTGAATAGAAATGGTAGAACATTCTTAAGAGCAGTGGCTAGGTGATAATGGTTTGTTTGCTAATCACTAAAATATAAGAATAATATTCAGAAATCATTTTTAAATATAAAAATTCTTAAACGTTTACCAAAGGTACAAAGGCTATTGCCAATTATTTTCTGCTGATTTATTTTGCTGCAGAGTGTTTTATAAATTACTCGTACTTAGTTTAGAACTTCTAATAATACAAAAATTAATGTACTGGGCAAGGAAATCGCAACACCCACGAGCGCTGTTTGAATAACTTACGTGCGAAATATAAGATTTGGTTTTTTCCCGGCGTATTAGATGAGTGAAAGTTTCTCGGGTCTTCCACCGGGTCAAAAGCTCCACTTTTGACGACGTCTTGGAAATTAGAGACCAGGTGGTAAAGGCAAAGGACCCAATTAGCCAGAAGAAACCGGGAGTCTACCAGATCCCATGTGAGTGCGGTAAAGTCTACGTGGGAGAGACTTGCCGGATCACTGAGACGAGATTAAAAGAACACCGCGGACATTTCCGTTTGGCGCAACCTGAAAAGTCGGCAGTGGCAGAACGCAGCATCCTCAACGATCATGCTATTTTGTAGGACAAAACAAAATCACTTGCCCACTCTCAAGGCCACTGGGACCGGCTGGTCAAGGAAGCCATAGAGGTCTGCATCAAAAGGAATAATTTCAATCGAGACTCTGGATTCCACCTCAGCAACACATGGAAGCCAATTTTGAAATGCGTCCGGAGCATGAGGCAGAACGGCAAGCCAATAGGAGGACTCATAGAGTCAAGCCAGGATTTCCGCCAATCAGGAGACACTTGACGTCCTAGCAGAATATATATAAACCCAGCAAATATGACACGGAATATCACAGCCCTGAAGTTGGAAAACGAGTCGTTTTCCGAAACGTCGGCAGAGATGGAGCCTTTGACGCGGTGGAAGACCCGAGAAACTTTCACTTACGAGCGAAATTTAAAAACCAGCCTTTTTCTAAGATCTACTTAGGCTGGCTGAGGAAGAAATAAAGATACGAGGTAAAATATAAATGTGGATCCCATTGGAATAGGGGAGGAACGAGGACTTTTCGGATTCTGGGTCCAAATTTCAGGGTTGTGTGACGTTGCTCTCTTTTTCCTCCCCCGCGCTTTAGCGAAACTGGGCGTTATATGCTCAGGCACTTATTAATAAATTTGACCCTCTATCTGGCATTATTAAGACAGTGAATGGTCAAAGGTTCCGCAAAATCTCGTTTCCAAAACCACTATCCCGCGAAATCACTGGTTATGCATCAATATCAGGAAAGATGTTCATGAGAACCAACCCAATACTTATTGCAGCAATATTATCATTCAGAATCATCAACCTGATTCGGAAAGTGTATTTTTCGTGTCTACTCATTAAGCAAGGACTTTAACCATTGCATGCGAGGAACCTAAAAAATGTAAAAGAGATGGAAACCATGAATCCACATTTCATGAGCTCCATCTCGCTAATGAACGGCTCAGCTTTAGGCACGACGTGGGTTGCTGAGCTCACTACGTTCGAGCTTCAGTTACCACATAAAATGACAAGGATTTACAGCATTCGGTTGCGATACTGCATTTTAGAGTGATTTAGGCCCCCTCCGTAATGAGAGCAGTCTCTGCAGAGCAATTCAAGCTGCACGGTCGAATTATTTTACGAAAGTTTGGCAATCCACAACCCAGCGGTGCAACTTCCCGTGATACTCAAGGCATATAGAAGGCGCATCCTATATTTGTAAAGAATAGCCCCTTCCCTAATGATGCTCCGGAATAGAGTGATCAAATGAATGAAATAAAACTCAACCTTAACTTCAAGTACTAAGTGCGATAGAATATATTACATTCTTAACATTCAGGCACAGCCTCATGCTAAAAACTGTGAATTCGAATAAGTTTTATTGCCCTACCATAGCCTTTACTTATTGCTGTGTTTTATAAAATAGCTTGGGGCATTACTTAAGGGTCTTTTCCGGATCACATTTTAAACAAGAGAGAACTCCTGCCAAAATTCAACGTAAAGGTACGTGAAAATATTTTCATGAAACTACGTTTTGTGCAAAAAAAATGTATGTACGCTTCAGGAATTTTCAGATACGTTTAAATCTACAGAAAAAACATTTAATTTTTAAGGATGAACAAATTTTTTAAGTATGTAAAAATTTAATAATTTTCTGAACCCAAACTATTGGTGTACAGGAGTAAGATATGTTTTTCAAGTTGTTATCACAGAACTGGGATAAAATTTGTTTGACAAGCCAGCGTCGAACTTAGCTGGAAGCGTAATGATCAACCGCTGTCTTCTAAATATCTCATTCGATGTTAGTTCTCATATTTTGTTGGAGTAAATGAATGCCATGTGATAGGTACGAATTGCTATGATTTAATTAAAAAGAATTACATAAGGTAAGAGAGTCATTTTTTACAAGGAGCTAGCAATTATTAAGCGTCTAATGTCTGTGACTTCCACAAGAGAAAGTGATGTAAAGAGTTAAGTGAGAATGAATGGATATAATGCTTGAAAAAATATTTCCATACATTTTATAGCAAATTCATATTATATGGTAACTAATAAGCTTTGACGCTTGCAGAAAAAAATCCAATGTGAATAGAATTTCCCTTGACTGCCGAGAGATTTTACTCGTCAATGCCACACCACTATCTATTACATATGTATGGGAATATAAATATTTTTCTCGTAAAAATAAACGAATAAATCTATTATCCTCCTGACTAGCATGACTGACATTAATAAAAAAATTCAATTGTTAAACGTATTTTTCAGAAAGTGTACATTAACCAGGGTAAAACACAATCGTATCATTAGATAAGACATGCCATCCTATAAGGCGTATCTTATCACATCGAAATTTGAAGAAGTCAAAATTTTTACATTGTAAAAAGGTCCAAGTTTCATATACTCACAACAAATACATCATAGCCAACCTTTAAGTAACCAGCCTTTCTTTCCAAATATTACACTTTTAAGGTATGGACAGTACAATTCATCTGAGATCATAAAAATGGTATCCCTCACAGCGATTTCAAGAGATAGGTACAGTAGATATACCTTTTTTTACTTTCATCCCTGTTTGGATTCCTTGACGAGATTCCGAGATCCTTGTGATGTAAGCAGGGTAAATACGGAGCCACGATCAAAAGAATGACTGTACAATGATATCCGTGTTTTTCATTGGAGGCTCGCCTAAGTCTACTAATTGAGACTTTCATCAGCCATCTACTGCTTGTAGAAACTTAAGGCCACGCGCATCTTAACGCAACGTAATGCAATCAGTCACCAACGTCTACTATTTATAAAATTCAACGTCAATGATGTTTCTTGAATTCAGCTGCGTGTGACGTTTCGTTAGTGATCATAACTTTCGCGGTCATTGTAGAGCCCTTCTTCAGGAAAGTGATGGAATTGGAAAACGGAGAGGTATATATACTTTCAGGTCACCGAACTTTCCCCCCTCCCCTTGCCGGTGGTGACTCTGACGTCAGACTCAGAGAACCCCCGAACAGTCTTTGACGACAGTAGTAGCTGCGAAAATCCCCGATCCATATTTATAAACTTGTGTATACATATAATTGAATATAATTATAGATATCCTGACCCGTGATAGCTGGTACGAGAAAAATACATTAAATATGTCAATTTGGCAATAGATTTCCTAATTTTATGTTTATTGTCCATTCAATTATTGTATGTAGAAGCTCGCAAAATGTATTTAGTCATCAGTAAAAAGATCATCTTGGAATTCACGTTAGAGATTGAGTCTTCATTTCAACCTACAGTCTGATAATGATTCCCACTTAATTTTTTCTATTAGGATAGTTACGCTTACGTGATTACTGTATATTACCGTCCATTTGCAAATTTTTCCGATCTTCGCTGCATACGCTCAAGTTCGTTATTCGGTCATACCTGGTAAGGATCTCCCATACCCTGTCAGCATATTCTAGGTGAGATTTAACAAATGAAGTTTAAAGAAAGTGTAGCTATTTTCTCGTATATTTAATGCTATAGGCAGAGTGAATGGATATTAGGTAGCAAGAATCAAATCTATTCTGAAGAACATTATCGACGTCCAAGAAATGGAAGGAAAATAAAACATTTTTTTAATAATATGAAAGTACTAAGTCAATAACCTTATCTGAGTGAGAAACAATTTACGTACATTTCAGAAAAGTCATTAAAAGTAATTTTGGGATATACTATCAAAACCGAACCGATGGATGAGTAATAAATGTATATACCTAATATGTATCAGATTAACACAAAATGAGTTAAATGAACACGTCTGAATGGACTTCCCAACGTGAATATTTAGAAAAGTATATGAAAGTTTTATTAGATGCCTGTGAATTTTTACGCCGACGTAAATGATAACTCATTAGGACATGAAACAGTAAGTACCATAATTATCCTCGCTCATCAACTCCTCTCCTCCACACCCACCAATCAACCCTCTCATTGGCTACTCGGCTGGTCACGTCAAGCTTCCCTGAACAGGGAAGGACATTGAAGAGGAGAGCACTTCTGGCATGTAAGACGAGGAAAACCTGTTTACGGCCACCCGCAAGTGAGAAACGCCTTTTCGTAGGGGGTGACGGCGTTTAATTATGCCTTTTTCAAGGTAACTCCTCTCACTGAGGAAGAGTCTCGTCGGAATAAAGCCTCTGGAATGATATGGTGGAGGCAGAATTTAGTTTTGTAATAATGGCCGAGGTGCCTGAAAGCCGATCTTTGCCTACACTTCACCAAAAGGAGCCAGCAAAACAACATGCTCTTCCGGACGGATCAGTGAGGCAACGCTCCGAAATTTAATGAGCAAGAGGGTGGCAAATTGGAGTTCCGCAGGGAGAAAGGGGATCAAAAGGTGAGTAAGAGGGAGCATTACTTCGAGGGAGCATCACTCACTCCACAGCATCCTATTCTAAGCCCACTATCACTGCGTATGGAAAAACCGAGAAAGTGCCAGATTTTGGAGAGGGAAAAATATATTGAGCATCTACGGCCAAATGATTGTTTTGGGCTTTCATGGCGCTGATACTTATGCATTCTTAACCCAGAGGCTACTTTCAAATTAAAATGTCTTCATTTATTGTGAAACGATTTTCTGGCATGCATTATCTTAAAAATTAACAAAGGCTGAATTAAAACTTTTCGTCGGAATGGATCTTGTGTCCGATACTCGCCTAAACGTAAAACGAACTAAAATGCCTGTCTATTTCCGGACGCCAGGTGAGAAACATTTTTCTTGCCCCTAAAGGTAAGATTTTTTTTTTATTTGCCTCCCAATTTTGGGGTGGAAACTAATATGTAGTAACTACTTACTGTGAAAAGCTGATAAAGACGCACGATCGCACAACACCATAGATCACCCATGAATTCAAAGAGGTAGATTTGTCATCACGATACATTAACAACGTATCAGAATGTTTAGACGTCATTATACTAAGATCATACAATGACGATACACGAAATCAGTAGATAAGGAGACGAAGAAGTGTAAAGCAGCTTCAGAATTAATCGGTACATAAACAATTGGCCACTAAAGGAATGCTCTGAAGCTATAGATAATTTTAGTTGTAACTCAAATCAGGTAGATGAATTAGGTAGCTGTAGATACCCAATGCCGTTATTGAAGGCAGAATGCTGGGAGGAAAAGAAATAAATTGTGGATATTGAGAAGAGAGGACTATAAGAAGGCATGTCAATCTGAAAAGGTTGCAGGAAGATAAATTAATGACATTCAAGGAAGTGTAAGAGATCAAAGCCAAGGAGGCTAGTGATCATCTTGGTAGGTATGGACTCAAGGTCTTGCTACTCGCGATGCTCGTGTGAATGAAGTTGCTTCTACGCGCGGTAACACTTAAGAGTGGTAAGATGAATAATGGATTGCATTTTTTTTAAATAGTAAAATGAACAAAGAAAAGACCGCAAACTCGCAAACAAGTACCAAATATGTAGTTTAAACAGGTTGAATGCGAACTAGTTTCGGGAATCAATCCCAGGAAAATAAATGTTTTAATACCTCCCTCAAACAGCCTTAGGAAAATTATAGCTGATAACTTCAAGCTTAACTATGCGATACCTTTCCATAAAATAATGGAAAAAATATGGAAAATAAAATAATGAACCTACCAAAGTTTCATTCTTTTATTTTCCATTGGGGAGGTTAATTGACGCCACTGCGAAGATATTTGGGTACCTCATTTTTACTTATGTTTTCATGCACATGCAGTCTACATAAGAGGCCGTATAAAATGGAGTTTGGTTTGCTTTGGTACGGAGTAGGTGGGTCCTAATCATTCCCAAACACCCCCAGTTTGGCTTCAATATTGCCCATAGGTAGGCATGCAAATGCCTCCTCCAGTATATTCTAACCTGCTTGATCAAAACTACCTGGTAGCATCAACATCAGTACATCAATTCTAGGATTTTCTAACTGCAGCCCTCTATTTTTCCGTGTTTGATGTTTTCACTGCCGTTTTATTCTTCTTCCTAACATACCTCATGGCCTGTCTTAAGGTTTCACATTCGATTTTCCCCTCCAGTGTGTTATTTCAAAATTCGTTGTGTCTCAAGGGGTAACCAATCCATTGTGTTTTTTTTCCTGAATATTGGTGAAAAGACCATTTTCATATTCAACCATGCTGCGTGATTTCTCACTTATTTCCATAAGTTACATCTTCAGCATCTATCTCCGTGTTTTGAAGGAATTCAAGTCTTATCTGATTAGATCTTCCAATGGTTAATACTTCTGATCCGCGGAGTAATACTGTGCTTATGAAAGTAATTACGTATTCCTTCATGGTCTCCAGTAGGATCTTCTTTGAGCATGGAGATGTCCCTTCGCCATGAGACACTTCTATGCCCGATTTCCGTCGTTTTTCTTAATTCAACGTAATGCTGCTCTCGAGATATGTGAACGTTTCCGCCTGATATTTATGGTTTCTCCCTACACAGAGGCTTTTGCCTTCATCTTGCCGACATCTGCGTTTTACATTTCTCTTCCGCATATCAGTATCTTGGTTTCTCTCCTATTGATGATCATTTTTTATTTTCGAAGCCCTTTCTTATTTCCATTCCGGGAGGACTGTAAATTTTTTCGGATCTTTATTACGATCACGATATATACTTAAAATATCTTAGGTTTGGGTATTCTTCCAGATTATATATTTATTACTCAATACATTACATTATGCATTATGCCTGGTTATAATGGTCAAAATTTCACTTTACTTAGGAAGTAGAAATTTTCTCAAATAAAACTTAAAACACATTGGAAAATACTGCAATACCATAATAATAATACTAATTCCCGTTACCGTTTAGAGTTTGCGAGATGAAGTCTCTTTTTGAAATCCTTATGACTTTTTGGGAAAAGGTTTAAGACTTCTGCAGGCATGGCATTCCACCATTATATCGTTCTGTTTGCGAAGGAAAACTTTTCTGTATCTGTTCTTTGTTGCCAAGCCTTTATTTTAAACCTATGGTCTATTTTCCCTATTTGGTGTGGCTCGAGCAGCCTTGTGCTGATTTCCTCCCATCCCATTTCCTTTCTGTACACCTTGTACAGATTCCCTAGCCTAAACTCTTTCGCCTCTTCTCAAGGCTTTCCCAGCTCAAACCTTTCAGCATACCATTCACGCTGTCGCACCTCTCATGCCTACCTTAGACGCATCGAGCAGCCAGCCTAATGATACAATTAATATTTGTCACAAAACGAATGTTAGGGTGGACAAGAATGATTCCTCTATTTGTTTAATTCCAAACATACTCCTGTTAATAATTCACGTTATATTTTCTATTCATCGTCACTGGTCACCAATCCTCAGATTGGTTTGACACAGCTCTCCACCGAGTTCTTCAATCGGTTAATCTCTTCATACTTACGTATTCCTTCTCTTTCACCTCCTTCAACGATTGTCTTCATCGGGCCATCGTGTCTTAAGATATGGCCGATTAAGTTATCCCGTCTTTTTCTTAGAGTATTCAGCTGGCTTCTCTTTTCTCCCAGTCTTCTCAATACTTCTTCGTTTGTCACTCGGTCTATCCATTTTATCTTCATCATTCTTCTGTAACACCACATTTATAATGCTTCCACCCTTTTCTTCTCCGCTGCTGTCATCGTCCATGCCTCACTACCGTAAAGGAACCTGCTCCAGATGTACGTCCTGATGAATTGTTTCCTTATTCCACGCTTTCATTTTCAGATGTAAGTAGCTTCTTCTTTTGGTAGAACGTCCTTTTTGCCTGAGCTATTATACTGACCATATCTTTCTTGCTTCGTCCATTGTTGGTTACGCGGCTTCCCAGGTAGCAGAACTCTTTCACCTCTCCCAGTTTCTGCTACCCTAGTTTCACGTTGGTTTTGACCTCTTCTCTTTTTCTGCACACCAATATCTTAGTTTTATTCTTATTGATATTCAGATACTATGTGGCCAATGTCCTTTTTCCATGGTTATTAGTCTTATCAGATCCTTCTCAGTCTCTGCTACGACTGCTATGTCATCAGCGAATCGCAGCAAGCTAATTTTTTTTCATTGGATGTGCACTCCAGAGTTCTTCTCTTTAATTTCGTTAATGGCTCTCTCGATGTAGACATTGAAAATTACGAGAGACAGTGCACAGCCTTGTCTCACTCCTTTCCTTATTCTTGCTTCTTCACAGATAGTTCCAGATTTAATCACTGCTTCTTAGTTTTTATACAAACTATGGATAATTTTTCGGTCACTGTAGAGCACTCTAATTCCTTTTAGAAGTCCAAGCATTGAATCCCAATCCACATTGTCAAAAGCCTTCTCCAAATCCACAAATGCAATGAAGGTCGCTTTGTTCTTCTCCATTCTCTCCTCTATGAGCAGCCTGTGGGCCAGTATTGCTTCTCTTGTGCTCTTACTTTTCCTGAATCCAAATTGATCTTCATACAGAAACTCCTCAGTTTTTCCTTCTATTCTTCTGTATATGATCCTTGTCAATATCGTCGATGCATGTGTTGTAAGGCTTATAGTCCTAAAATGTTCGCATTTCTCCACTCTCCTCTTTTTTGGAATAGGAATGATGATGTTTTTCTTTAAGTCCATTGGAATTTCTCCTGTTGAGTACATGTCGCAGATGGTTTTGTACAGATGAGCTAATGTCTTCTCTCCTGCACTTTTAATTAGTTCTGCAGGGACATCATCAATTCCAGAAGCCTTATTCGTGCGAAGGTCCCTTACTGCAGCGTCAAATTCCGATCTTAATATTGATGCTCCCATATCATCCTCTTCGATTTCGCTTTCCTTTTTTATCACTCTCGTGCTGAGATGGTTTCCGTTGTATAACTCTTCCAGATATTCTTTCCATCTCTACCCTTTGTCTTCATTTTCAATCAAAAGTTCTCCATTCTTGTCCCTTATGGTATTGCATCTTGCGCTCCGTTCTTTGAAGTGGTTCCTCACTATCCTTTAGGCAGCTTTAACCTTTCCAAGAGCAAGGTTGCTTTGTACATCTTCGCATAGGTTCTTCATCGGCATTTCTCTACCTTTCCTGGCTCTCCGACTTTTTTCGTTCCTTTTTCTTTTGTAACAAAATTGCCCTTCTTCCGTTTTCGCATTATTGTACTTTGTCTTCTTTCTTCAATCAGGTCTAAGACTTCTTCCGTGATCTTTAGCTTCCCTAGTTTAATGTTCGTTTTGGCCTCTTCGCTTTTGCTAAACACCAATATCTTAGTTTTATTTTCTATTACACATTATACTGCAATATATTTATATTTTTTCTTGATTTTGTATAGCTGATTATTAGACTTAAAGTTTCCTTTGCAGAATCCAGAAAGTTATCATGCAATAATACTCGTAGAGCCAAGCTCTTCCCGATTCGTGTGACATATTCCTTGGGCCAGGAGATGAATAGGGTAGTATCCTAATTTCTTTGTTTTCTTGGTCAAAAGTTTATGATATCTTAAGTATTTTTCTTCATTAATTAAAAAGTGAAAATTTTCAAAAGCACGTATATGTGGCGGTACACTACGGCTTACCGGTCATTGTCCGTGTGACATCAAAAGTACGTACACTTTACTTCCCTGCGGCTATACTAGGTGGTGCTGCGGACGCTTCCAAGCAGACAATGAACTTCGTGAAAGTTTATTAACAAGTATTTGATCAGGAGGTATTCAGTTTATTTATTATGATACACTACTAATAATTTAATTTAAAATTATTATTCAGTTTATTCATTTAAAAACAGTTAGTATTCATTTTACAATGCGGAAATGAACTCGGCCCATAATTTTTCCAAGTTCATGTCATGCTTCGCGGCAGCAGATGGCTCCACAATCAGGAAGCGTAGGAGGCTAAAACGACTATTAATGCCATGTTTTATAAAAGAGACGTTCCGAGCTTTCATAATTGTCATATGCGATACTTAATACATGCTTACAAGACCTCAGGGGTTCTACAATGTAGGGGTTCTAGGGCGAAGTTCTAGTGCTCTTTGATGAAGAAAACTACCCGTTTAGAAAGATAAAGAGTTTAGTACTAAGAAGCGAAATTGAACAGTTGCTACATAAGCAAAAATATGTAAAAACCACTTCTACGCAGTCGTAACTCTGTGAGAATAACCGAAAGGGCAAAATAAACTCTCTCTCAAGTTGACGGCGATTGGCCGGTTTACGTCAAAGTGCTCGTTCAACAAGAATATGCGTTATGGCCGCAGGGCTCATCGGCAGCCAATGTCAACTTGAACTTTAGGAATGAAGGCTGTGATTGCCCGGCGTGAATTTCCGATAGGACCAGCAGCTTCGAAGAACTTGGCTTCACTTTATCTTGGCATGTTCAATTGCATGCGAAACCCTGGTTCCATCAACAGCTTAACATGATTATTTGCAATTCATGGAAACAATCTCAGCCTCTACTCTGTGAAATTTTTCCATGAATGAATATGAGAACAAACTTTGTAATTTTCCACAAGACTTTAATTACCCCACCGATTTCAATACATTGGTGTCATCATCAAGGACTCTATTGTAAAAGTCGTGTGGAAAATTTCAAAGTTTTTCTTATTTTCAATTATTCTGCACTTGATATCATCTGAGACTTGCCAGGCTTCACTGTTTACATTTTAACAGAGTTTTGACGCTGGTATTAGCATCATTTCCACCATTTTCTGAAGAGACATAATAATAAAAGTACGCACTATCAATAGTTATGCATCGTACAAAACACACGTATGTAAACGTTAACTTCCATCATCTATACTAATTGAAATATCAAATAATACAATTTTCAGCATCAAACGACTTAACAAACATTTAATGATTGTTCTATTTACGAGGAAGTCAATGAGAAAAGATAACCTAATGTTTAGCATATAGAATAATATGAAAGCACTCTTAGTTTATCGACCTGTTGAAACTGTAACACTGGTTTTATCTTGAGGGTTCATCGGTAACAGGAAATAAAACATTACAACCTTGACATAGTTTCGGGGTTTAATAACACCCTATCTTCAGGACTTGGTCAGGGCAGGGATGTTTTATTGTACAATAACGATGATGAATCCATGATGCTAATGCCAAAGAATTTAAAAATGAGATTTTATAGACATTGTGATAATTGATCCATTAAAGCCAAGCCTGAAGATAGTGTGTTATTAAACCCCGAAACGTTGGCAAGGTTGTAATGTTTTAATTCCTCTTACCAACCTACCCTCGAGATTAAGCCAGTGTTATAATATCAAAGGATAGATATTTCATTTCCTCCAATAATAAAAGTTTTTTCACACTATCTAACCTAAGCTCAATCCACATATAAATATATATATATCTATGCCCAAAGACTCCAACCTTAGAGCTAGTTCTAAGGTTAGCAAGTCCAGTACTATGGCATGCCATATCAATATGTTTAACGACAGGGAATGTTTTGATAAACCTTTTTTCGGAGAGATAAAAAACGAAGTATTCGCTAGCATGCTCAGCTGGAAAGCTTTTTGGGAAGTGCCTAGGAGGGCAGTTTATCCACTGAGGCAGTCTTTCTAACCTTGCTATTTTTATTGAAATGGATGGGCCACTCCCTTCCTTTCCCTCTCTCTCTCCTTTCAGCCCCCTCCACAACACTCCGTGTCCTCTCGAAGGCAATCAAAACGCTCCTCCTGGTGATCTGTTAATCCACTTCTGAGCGGACGGCTGGCACGGCAGACGATCGCCAGCACTGGGTGCACGGGAACCGCTGGCAAACGAAGCGCGAGACTCACTGAGTCGATGAATCTATATTCCCCGCAGAGTTTATTCACCGTCACACGTATATTTCCATTAATTTACAGCGTGCGCCATCCGTCTTTCCTTTTGTTTAATCGCATGCTTGATACACAGAGGGACTACGGTGAGCATCACCAGCGCCAAACAGCAAAACATTGGCGACCAGAGAAATAAAGCGCCCGTTTCACGTCACGAATCCCCCCCTAGAGGGGAAGGAGGAATAAAGAGTGGCAAATGGAATGCTCCCGATGCAAAAATCCACGGTTTCCCAAAAATCCTCTGATTAAGAATGATATACGCCTCCGATTCCCACGGGACTTGTATCACCACTAAAAGGACCGTTAATTAAATGGAAAAAGAATTCAACTTTATGCGCCCAATGAATCATTTGAGTTTAGCGGAGCGAGGCGAGTAATAACCCAGTGAAGAGGATTAATCGAGCACGCGGATATTTTTTCCCAATTCTCGCGAAGATGAACCATGTTGTGTTACGAGCTAAAAGCAAATCACGCGTCGGTAATATTCGGGACTACTCTTCGACGCAATCAATCAAGTCTAACAAGGAAATAGATTGCTGAGCGAAACGAATTTCAATTTGGCACCGCATTGGAGTCTACACGATGTCCCTAAGTCGAGGATCGCGGTTATTTTGCGAATGAACGTTTGTGACGCCGTCCTGATTATTAAAGGAAATAAGAGATTATTCGAAGCATTAAAAAACATTCCGGACGGGGAAAAAATAAAATACCCTCAGTCGTCGAGTAGTTTCCGACCGGCTCAGTTAAATTATTCTCGTTAATGGGAAATTCGTATGTTTATTTAACCAGAATATCCCAGGTGATTAAAACAGGATAGCTGTAATTATTGCTTGATTGGCTATTCCCAGAGAGGAAGCAAAAAGAAAGGTCAACAGGATTTTTAAGCAAATAATAAAGGTGATAAAAGCAGGTAAATTCTTAACTTTTTGGGATTAAAAACTAGAATTTACTACTAATATGTACTTCTCACAGAAAAGCAACGTGATGTAGACGGTTATTATTCGAAAGAAAACAACCTCTGATGGTAATGAAATTATCATCTATTTATGCTAATGTTAATTATGTAGCCCTGAATTTAAACTTCAAGCATGCTTACATCTTGTAAACATCAATATCGTAAAGTAAAACTTCAACGCCAACAGTTATCCATTATGGAATTTTACAAATTTAAAAAACGTGACAGCTTGATATTATGGAGGCAATCGTATACCATCTTGATTGCATCACATTTTTAACCCAAAATTTTATTGCTTATAGAATCTGTAGAATTAATATACTGAGCAGTATAAAAAACAATATATAGGTACTATTTATAAATAGGTACATTAGCTTTCAATAATTTACGAAATCATTTGCGATTTTATGCATGAATTAATAATGCCTGGAAAGCAATGATTTTACAATGAAATTATAAACCCCTTTCTTGTTTCGTTGGTATTCTTTCAAAAGTCAAACTTCGCATAAATGGCCCAAAATATGAAGCCATTCATGCATCTGTTAAGAGCAATCTAAAATATTAAAAATATATGCATGAACATTAATGATATGGAGACGAAGATAAGTTAATGCTCGATAAAATGGAAGGATGGGATGATACAATCATAATTTGAGAAAAAATAAAGCAGTTGGAGCACTTCAGAGCTTGGGTTTTCTAATCTATATTGTTGTAAATAAGGCGGTTAAAAATATTAGAGCAGACGATATGTCCAGTGATTTTGGCAAAGGATGACCCTGAGAAACACTGAATGGTTCCCTGTTCATAATGATAAATGAATTAACAGATGAGCAAAGAGTCTTAGGAGGAAAATCAAAGGAATTTGAGGAGGAAATAAAGTTGTGGAAGAGGAAAGGGACGGAGGTATAAATGAGAAGACGACGGAAAAGGGCCGTTGATTTGGATGACATGAAATGCGATAAATAATATACCGTGTAATTGAGTCAGATAAGATCCATAAGTAAATTAGTAATTTTAGTTAAATTTTTCGCTGATCAATAGCTCCTTTGCAGTTAATCGACGAAAATCCTTCGACATGAAATCATGAATCTCGGTCACCATCTGGCTAAATGCTACAAGTTAATTATTCGACTTTCACTGAGACTTAGGTAACCCATTGCCATGTTACTCCCCTCAAAGAAATACGTACTGAACTCTGCATAATGCATTTTGAAACTAATATTCGACTCGAGAACATGAAGGCTTCCAGTTTAGTCTTTTGTATAGAGTACTAGCCATCCAGCTCGTAGACCCTAGTTCTGATCCTGAATTTTCAAATTTCTCGATGATATACAGGTCCCATCTTAATCAATGTGATCCTAAAGCACTTCAAATATTATACACATCCGTCGGATATGTCTTAATAAGGACTTTTTGTCGCCACCTTCAAGAGCCAGTTCTATCAGTACCTTCCCGCCGATCTTAAAAATCTGCAACCAATTCCTATTCGCTCAACTACTCTTAATGGGAACAAATTTGACCTAAGCTTCTGCGCACTTCTTCAGATTATAAAGACTAATGCACCAGACTCTGATATTACTTCATGCAGTGTGAGAGGGCCCTAAAATGGAGAAAAATACGAAAGGATGTAAGAAATCCCGGCTTCACTCCAAAAATGTCTGAGCTTCAAACTGTAATGGGGGATTTTAGTCGCAAAACCACCTTCCACCGATCTTTATGCATTATAAAAGGTTAATTTATACTGAGTAACTTATAAAGAATTCCATTAAATTAATAGTATGCAAACTATTCTAAATAACTGCAGCCTTCAAAAATAATTTTCCATCCTTAAATTTAGGCCTAAATATTTTTTCAGTGCAGGACTTTTTTCTGGTGAAATTTAATATTTGCAGCTCTGAGATCATCAAACGGTATTTTAATTAAAAAGTCCACAGCCAACGCTTTAAAGTTCCCATGCAGCAAGCACTCACGACTAGAGCTCCAATTACACTCACGCAGCCCTGTGCTAATTTGATGAAGCAAGCGATGAACGCAACGGAATGACCACAGCAACGGGGATCAAAACACACTGACCGCTGCCAAATAAAAATAAATAGACTTGAAAATTATGTAGGGGTGCCTGAAAATCACTATTTATTTTCGATATGTTAATTCCATATGCCCGTACATGTACACGAAAAAGTGGAGCTGAGATAATGCAGCAAGGAATTTAACGCGATGGCTGAAGCCATGCGAGGAAGGGAAGGGTATATAGTGAGAACAATAAACGCTTAAAAATCCGGTGACGAAATGTTCTGCCGCCCGCAAAAATCACCGAGTTTAGCTCAGAGAGGTGTAATATAAATCCGTGTTTCCCCTAAAGGACGGCTCTATCTCTTCCCTCCTTCCCCACCTCGAAAAACCATTCCAGTTGGCAGCGTTTTCGCGACTCGGCTACCGAGACGACGCGGTGTTTTATTGAGGTAACTGCATTAAAACTTCCGCCCGATGGATCATTCCTGATCTTAGAAATCCCGACCACTCGACTCGACTTCACCGACCGACACCGAGTTCCATTTTTCTATTCTGCTACCAGTGAGACACTCGAGGACGGAAAAAAATACATACACAGATCTGTGTATGTAAGTGTGTGTGTGTAAAAAGCCCGCTCGCTCGATGGGAGAGAGTAGGACCGACTGCATTCAAGGGGAAGAAATACTTATCCCCCCTACCTTCCTTCGCAATCCACCCCCTTGAGAAATGAATAACGCCGTGCGCCAAACGGGAGACCCTCATTAGTGCAGCGAAGTACGTAGCCTCTTCGGTTTATCGGCACAGAAGGGATGTATAACTCAGTGACACAATTGCGTGGAGAACGGTCCCGGGAACATTTTTTTCTTTCCTCCTTCTTCCTCGCTGGAAATGCGCCACTGCCGTCTCGAAAACTGAGACAATCGCAGATGTGCTTGAGCCATGCCGAAAGTAGGGAGACTGCTATGAGTAATTTCGTCTCCGTTTATCGGATGGAAAATCGTAATTCAACTTCATTCCGCGCTCGCTTCGCGGTTTTTTATCGCTATCTTTTCAGCAGCAACTTCGACAAAAAAACTACTCCTTGTCATCAGAGCGCTCTTATGTGATTAGAAGAGCAGAAGCTATAGGACAATTCATATAATGCTCAGTTTTTTTCCGCTACCTCAAGTTAGCAGATGTCTTTTTTCATCAAAAAATTGCTTAGCACTTCTTTCATATGATGCGCATATTTCTAGCTTGTGAGAGATAAATGATTTTTATCATGACTGATTCCTATCATTTATGATTCAGTCATCATAAATGATTGATAATGTGATATCCTGTTTGAACGATGAACATGAAAATATTAATGTTCACCATTATCAAAGACATGTTATCCGCTATATTGCTATTCATCAACGACCATTTGACTGTAAAACACTGTTTAAAGTATTTTGTTTTGCATGGACGAAATACAAACTAACTGGCTCGATAAATCTCCAAGTAGAATGAAAAAGTATATTCACGATAACACCATGGTGGCTATAGTCCGAGAGACTTCATTTGTATCCGAGTTTCGTCAAAACTGGCGGTCTTAGCTCGTCGTAGCTAATCGTAATCCACATCCTGTAATAATAATGCAATTACTTTCACGATTCCAATCGAGGAAGGAATAATACACCTTTTAGGTGAAAGAGATCCTGGCTAAAATCTTGCATTTATGGACATTTTTAACTGCAGCACTAATTTTTGGAGGAGGATGTTATAGGTATATAGTATAGTAGTCAGAGTACTAACTCCCCACCCATAGGACTAGGGTTTGATTTGAAGAGAACTTCAACTCCAGTACTCCGTCCGTCGGATAGGTCTTTAATCTGTCTACTCCTTGGCTACTTTAATTAATGGCAGGCTAATGCCAGCGCCAGGTTTCTCTTTGCCCTTCCCACAAGTTCTTGAAACGTTTCCACGCATACTCAATTACCTACCAATCCTAAACGGCGCAAAATACCATAGCTGTCGGGGCCTCCTATGAATATATACCAATACCTTTAATTGGATTGACAACATGATGAACAAGCATAAGATACTGCGAGAGAACATTAAACATCTTCAGACTAATTATTAACTCACTGTCCAAATTTTCCAAAATTAATAGCAAAGATAAATTCATGAGTCTTAATGCAGTTATTTCCTTTGACAGTAAATAGACACCAACACCTTCAGGAGCAAAAGAAAGACTTTATTCACATCTGAGGAATTCCATAGTTCACAGGAGAAGACAACGGCTACAGTGAGCGCGGCCAGCCATTAAGTTTATTGTTTCCAGCGCGGCTGGAGGCAGGAGTAAACTCATTTTAGCCATTGTATACCTGCTCATTATTCTCGGCATCAATTCTCATCCCTCCCCTGGTGCGTCCATTCCGAAACGGCTTGTAAGAGAAGAATCAAAGTTTTCATGAACGACGAGGCCTTGGAGAAACGCCAAATTTCCTTGAATTATGAATTTCGCGAGGGGGTGTACCCTGAATGCGCCCTGCTGGCTTCAGTGAGATGGCAAAGAAGATCTTTTCTTTTTTCCTCCGGATGGCAAATATTTTAGTGATAGAATAAACATCCGAATTCATCATCCAAAATGCGAATCACATAGCTACCACATCATATTATGCTACCAGGAAGCATGAATAGGATCAATGAACAACTTCAATTAACTTTTATTGCAATTCTACAGTGATCACAATAATATGGATTTTATCTAATAACCAACAGCAATTTTGTTTACTTATATTCCCCTAAATATAAAATAATATATATTGCCATTTCCATCAGATCACTAGCCCGAGAGAGTAAAGGGTGTAAATATAATTTCTACGAAATGTAAAAACAATCAAGAAATTAACTACAGGCATCTAGCTAATCTAATTTGGAATAATTTTTCAAATATTGTTATTGATAAATAAATACCAGTAAATTTGACCATTGCTAATGCTTGAATTAAAGCTCAGGTGACTGACCAACAACCTAAAAGCCGCTTTGACACCGAAAATAAAAAATCAACGCAAAAGTGTAAAGTAAACTATTTCTATTTCAAATAAATAGATAACGCTTGCAAAAATATTTGCATTTTATTCATAAAAAAATTATGTCATGAAACACCAAAGCGTTTTCAAAAAAAATTATTTTTAGCTTCTTGATCTTTTGGTTTTTCTTGTTGCCTTCCTCCGTAGTTCATACACGGATATCAATTAAACATTCAACAAAGTTACAGCAGACAAATTGAATTTAATAGTTATCTACGACAGTTGCTTTACTACGACTAACAGTTACTTAAACTAACACGGTTTAACTCTGGTATGTACGGGTAGAATAATAAGAATTCCGATACAATTTTAGTATAAATTTTCTTTTACTTCACCAAAATACCTTTCTGGTTCTATTAAAAATTTTCCAAGCACTAGATGCATAATGATCATATAACCATATTTTTACATGCATCCAAAAATGTTATAGAGTTGAGGAATGACCTCCAAAATCATATATTTTCTAAGCATCATCTAGTAGATGTACTGAGATTTTAGACCTGTACAGAAGAATAAATATATTTAGGAAGTTCAGTAAGTAAATGACATTAAATTCAAAATATGCAATACATTCCAATCAATGAAAAAAACTTTGCATAGTACTGATATACCGCATATCTAGTTAGATTCAAACTCTTAGCGAATCCTACTGGTTAGCGGTTGATGTTCCCATCAAAGGAATAATGTATTAAAAAAATGAGAAATAGCACGCCATAGTATTTAGTTAAAAACATAAATGAATGCAATGAAACAAAACAATAGAGTCACTAAAATATTTCAAGTTTTCCCGGTGTATACTAATGGTAATTCGCTTCCAGGTTTCATTCCGGGTAATAGCGTTTAAAGGTACCCACTAACTCCTCAACGGCTGTCTACTTTGAAAGCGATGGGGGACTTAGCCGTTGAAAAATCAGTGTCTTTAAATGCTATCACCCAATTTGAAACCCGAGAGTGATTCATAAATTGTAGTTACTTGCGAAAATACTTCATCATCATCATTGGTCAACAATCCTAGGATTGGTTTGACGCAGCTTTCCACTCTATTCTTCTATCGGCCAACCTTTTCATTGTGACGTAATCTTTTACATTCTTCACAACTTGTCCAATGTATCTCATGATCTCATGATCATGAGGCCTGCCATTTCCAATCTTCCCGTTCACTTTTCCCTCGACGATAGTCTTCATCAGGCCATCATGTCTCAAGATATGGCCGATTAAGTTCTCCCTTCTTATTTTTAGAGTTGTCAGCAGACTCTTTTCTCTTACTCTCCTTAGCACTTCCCCGTTTCTTACTCGGTCGATCCATTTAATCTTCAGCATTCTTCTGTAGCACCACATTTCAAATGCTTTCACCCTTTTCTTCTCCGCTGCTGTCATCGTCCATGATTCACTGCCATAAAGAAAAATGTTCCAGATGTATGTTCTGATGAACTGATCCTTACTTCTATGCTTGTATTTTCTGCTGTAAGTAGATTCTTCTTTTGAAAGAATGCCCTCTTTGCCTGGGCTATTCTACTCACTACTTCTTTCTTGCTTCGTCCATCGTTGGTTACTCGGCTTTTTAGATAACAGAACTCTTTAACCTCTTCAAGTTTTTGTTTTCTTAGTTTGACATTGGTTTTCGCCTCTTCTTTCTTGTTGCACACCAATATATTAGTCTTCTTCTTATTTATCTTCAGCTGATATCTTGCCATAATCCTTTCCATGGTTGTTAGCATTTTATTCAGCTCCTTCTCTGCCTCTGCTATGAGAGTTATGTCATCAGCGAATCGTAGCATACTGATTGTTTCTCCGTGGATGTTCACTCCAGAACACTTCTCTTTGACTTAATTTATGGCTCTCTCGATGTAAACATTAAAAATTACGGGAGACAGTGCGCAGCCTTGTCTCACTCCTTTCCGAAAATACTTAAGATATAGATAACAATAGCGTATGCCCATATGGCATACAGAATTCAGCAACTCAACAGGAAAGAACAAATAAATCGTTAATCTGTACGCCATATGCTTCTAAATTTGAGCTAGATGAATAGATGAGGCAGATGAAAGAATTTAAGGTTCATTTTGGCCAAAAATGTTAAGAGTCCTTGGTATAATGGAATACTTTTTTTTTTGAATGGAGTATTTTATTGAAATGACTGAGCAGGCTTTTGAATATTAAAATTGACTCAACAGTATAAATATTTGAATATATAAAAAATACCAAGGCTTTTTGACAGCCGTATTTATGAGTATGGGATGGCTAAAGACTATCCCAAAAGCCTCTCGCAATTTTAAGAGACTGAAAAATTCACTGGGGCTCTCTATATCTTCAGACTCTGATACAGATATCACACTCAAGACCCTTGAGGTGAGAACCTTTTTGAAGAGGTTTTTTCGACCCCATTCAAACCTAAGGGGCAGGACGAACTTCTTCTTCCAACCTTATTTCTTACAAATATTTATTTCAAAATTTATGGAAAAAGCATCCACTCATCAAAAAGACCCGAAGACGTATCTGCAGCGTCTCTGGAACTACAAAGCCAGTGACGTATTTTTTCCTTTGCATTCCTTTTTGCAGCTTAGTTTCTGGCTTCAATTGTGTTGCTTTTTTAGTAATATAATGTAATGTAATTTTTAATAATGTAACTTTTCTACTCAGTAATGTATTTCATCCATACGGAATAAGAATTTCAGCAAACTAACATACTACTTTCACTCCTTGTGTCTTTCATTTACATAAATATTCACGTTACACTAACTATGGATGCTATGAATATTTTACATGTAAATCACCATAAAATAATAACAGTAAGTATTCTTTGAATTCCCTGGCATACTGTTAAAGTTAAATACAACTGTTACGAATGCTGGTGCACTCGGACATCAGTTCGCGTTTGCACGACTAAAAAAATTTACGTTGGCCTTAGCAACTAAAACAACCTCTTTAATTCATGCCATTAACCTGTCAGGTAATAAAATTTCCCTCGATTAATAATGATCACTTACATCAATAAAAATACGGGATAAAAATAAGAGTTTACCTCCGGAAAGATCAACCCTTGTTTCTTTTAATGCGCCTTTGAAAATTACTGTGCTTTTGTTCTCAACGCAGACAACGTAAAGTCATTCTATCTTAAGACCCATAGGAGCTAAACTCTGAATAGTGTCTATGTGTAATTTATATCGATATGTCAAGTGTGAGATCCAGAATCAGCTGCCAAAAGGTGGTTCTTCACGAATTAAAAAAAATCGGTCGACGTTAAAAAAAGTAAAATGGAAGGCAGGAGGAGGACTCAAAATGAACGAGAGGTGCAAAAAATTTTCGTACCCTCAAGAAGGGAAAAAGCTCGCGCAAATAACTCTCGCTACCCTCAGTCACGCCGCATTGAAAGATCCGGACAAAAGTTCAGCTCAGAGCTCAGCCCGTTTGGGGCGAAGCGTAATGAATTTGTAAGTTTTAAAATTGGTTTTAGTACAAAAAAGAAGTGGGTGGGTGTTTTTTTTGGTGGGGAGGAAGGTGGAAGCGAGAGATACGGTAGAACGTGTGGTAAAGGGTGGCCGGCCTTTTGGGAAAAGGGGGTTGGGATAGAGAGATAGGGGCTGCGGCTGGGTAAACGGAATTCTGGGCCCAAGAAGGAGCCAAAATGGGAGAGGGGAGAGAAAGTGGATTAAGGGGTCCGAGGATTAATGCGCCGCGGCCGATTAATCCATCCTTACTCCCATCGCCCCTCCCAAGTTAACCCTTTCTCCCTGGGAGGGAAGTGAAGGAGAGGGATATCTCCAAGCGCCACAATTTTTCATTCGAGTAATTTGTACTCATTAAAGCGTGCCTCGGTGGCAGCGCGGGAAACCCGAGCTCTGGACGGACCGGTGCGGTTGTTTGCCGCAGAGGATATTTTCTTTCCGACCTCAAACTCTCACTCTCCCTCCTGCACTCCCAAAACCGACCCTCGTCCTCTCCAAACGGGGTGGTATATCACCCAGAAATTGCCCGGAGAAGAAACGGGGCCATAAAACTTATGATAATATCTTCAGAGGCAACTTTACGTCGGAAGAGCGCAAAAAAACTACCGACCTTTCAATCTGTTTGCAGAGGGATATTTTGCGAAGTCAAGGCCAGGAAATGGCCAAAACATAGGAAAAACATGGATGCACTCCTGTAGTGTTGCAGGACAGAATTCAGTGGAGTGCCACTTCGATTTTCGGGAAGGATGTCACCAGAAAACTCAAAATATGGCTCTTAATAACCGAATCCAGAGTCATAAGTGACGAGGAAGACAGTAGGTTGCCGCACGAAGAAGGTTGCCGCAAAGGAGGTTTAGGAAGTGGTTGAGTATTGTGTAACGTTAAAATAACGCAGATGTAAACAGGGATACGAATATATTCAATGTTTTAGCGAGAATTCTCAATATTGTTTTATATATTCTTCTTAGTAAGCTGATGCGCGTATCTTTATATTATTACTTGATGATTTCAACGGCGAAAGCACTGCAAGATTTAATTCAGCAGATAACTGACGAGTTTAAGTTTGTATACTAACAGGGCGTAACACGAAGCAAGCACTTTGTAAGGCTACCCAAGGAGTTAGAGCGGAGAGTCGAAGCAAGAAATATCGACACGTTCACAAACAGCAAGCGTGTTATCGTCCCACACCGCCACAGGCATGGAAGATTGAGTGGGCACACAGGGATAAGGGGAGCCAAGGGGAAGGACCAGTTGATCTTGACGTGGGCGTCTCAAATACCAATCTCACATTTCTAACTCAAACATGGCTATTTCGGACGTTTATGGAGGTATGGATGCAATTGGAATGTATCTGATATTAGTGTTTCTCCAGTTGCGTATCCGAAACACTTCGCTGATGATAGCAAGTAAGCAATGCTCGAAAATAAAAAGTAGGTTCAACGTTCCATGAATGGAATCGAAGCACATGATTGATTACTCCCAATGTTGACCCTTTGGACCTTTCTAAACTGGCACACAATCGAAGTGGTATTAGAGACATTGCGTGCACAAGGTATTTCGGTATTTCAACGAAATTTTGTTGGCACGTGTAATGCGAAGGATTTCTACGGAACGAAATTCTATAAAGCAATTTTCTCGCGAATCCGGGTCTATTGGCAAGAAAGCCGCGACACGTGTTTCGGATTTTATCTCCAGTTACAGAAATAAATGTTTCGTTAGCTATCTCAGCATCTTTTTCGCGATATCCCCTTGTAAGTCCTGAGCTAAATCCTTATATAGAGTCATCCTCCATGTATAAAAGAAGATTCGAATTCAATTCAATTTGTTGGGAAAATACATTCTAGACCTGGAAGTCACGGCTATAGAGCAAAGGGTCCTTCTGCCTAAAAGATAGCAGCAATATGTTACTCTGAAAAGTTTAATAGTTCTACCGGTGATTTTATAATGTTTGCTTAATGCAGTTTCACGGAAAACTAGCACAAACTTTCACATTAACGAATTTACTGACAATTTATCCGGCGTCACTTTTGCCATCAAATTTTCCCGCAACCCCATTCATTCTTCACCCTTGCTAATTCTATCTTCGTCACCAAGAGATGAAGAGTAGCATTATTTTACCGTGACAACATCGTCATGAGAGCAAACCAGATTAGTAAGACAATTTGTTTTGGCACAATTAATTTCGAGTTGACAGGCAAAAGAATCACAGTCATAAAATTACGAAAAACTATCCTTAACTCTTTTGTTAGCCCTTTGACCCATAGAACAAGGAAAAAAGGGTGGTACTCTCCTTTAAGTCCAACGCCTCTCATTCACATTGATGATTAGGTGAGCTACGAAGGCATCTTCGCCTACAATAACAAAGAAGGTTTATTTACAAATAGCGTGATATGCTTAGATGAGACGTATTCGACGGTAGTCGTCATAGGAGTGAAGAGGAGTTTGACAGGGAAATAAATTGTAGGATAAAGAGATAGATATGAATGGTTTGTGGGTAATGCTTACAGCTTCCAAGTGTAGGAATGAGTCCCAATTCTATTGCTTTAAAACCCCACACCCTTTACTCCGCGTGCACACTTCAGACCCGAGGGAGAACTTTTTCATGGCGTGAAACAAAGTTAAGTAAATGATTGCATGCCATTGGAAGTAATTAAATGCAGTTGTAGATATGACCTTAGGTAGTACATGATAGCATTTCTTGTAAGGCGGCATAGCATTTGAGTTTACATCGCCGTTTCGTACCTATACTGCCAATCCGATTAAACACGATTTCTATAACCGACGCGGGTTTAAAGCCATACCAGCACATTGCCATTAGAATAGCAATTCATACTCTCGCGGCAGGTGGTATTAAATAAAATCTCGACATAATAAATTAGAATCATTTTCATCGTCAATTTACTGTACAAACACTAGCAATGAAACAGTACTCTTAATCGATTCTCACATAAGACTGATACTTTCGTAGAGGAGTCAATAACATTGACAAATGAAAAAAATGAACGAGCATTTCTTCCCGTAAATTCCATGTATCTATCCTAAAATGACTATACCTACACGTGTTTTCTATCATTTCCTGAGGATGGAGAGCGACTAGCAGTTATGCGTTTCCTGGCCCAGTAGAAGATCCGAACAGTCTTCACTAAAGCGTATCAAACTCTATAGCAATGTGTGAATGTTGGTAATATCTTACCATAGTCTGTGACTAATAACGGCGATATTATCTGTAGATCACTTCGCAGGGGAGGGGGGGGGGGTAAGAATGATAAAATATTTCGGCATATATTTCTTTACAAGTTTACGTATAAACTTCATCATCATCATGTCAACAAATCTAGATTTTGATAGTTTTCTACTCGATTCTCCTGATGGCTAAACCTTTTCATTTTCGTGTTATTCTTCCCATTCCTATCCTTCACTACTTGCTCCATATATTTCATACGAGGCCTTCCTTTAGAATTTTCCTTCATGTACTTTAATCATGCTAATATACATACTATCTTTTAAAATCATAAAATAATCTGGCAATTACCTCTTATTTTGAGATATTTCCATTTTATATGCTAGAGTTCTCGTAGAGGGATTTATACAACGGCTGCCCATAAACAACGGAAAATGTTTATATTTCCTCAAATAGGGACTTTAATTAATGCTTTTATATTTTCACAAGCCATTTAAGGCTGGAATCATAGTTGTGTTAGCTGTGAACGCAGATCTATTGAAGTGAAGGCAATCTAATGTATGAGTAGCCCATAAATGCGGCTTCTTAATCTGAGCCTTGAGAAAGCATAAAACGGAATACGCTCCCGCTAAGCTCACTGCCCAGCGACGCCCTTATATTTTTTCCAAAGGATGCCCAAGTAGGAAACAAAATTCCATGAAAATATCTTTCACCAAAGAAATTCAATCCAGAGCCCTCGAAGTGAGAGGCTGGGTGCCGTCCAATTCGGAACTTTGTACTTTCAGGCCGTCGTATTTACCTACTCGTAAACTCAAACTGTTCCTTCAAAGGGTTTTCCGAGAAAATGGCTCTTACTGAGAAGATATCCACTTACCCTTTCACTTTTGTAATCCTAATGACTTCCAATCTTATATGGTTTGAGTTCTCCGTTCTTATGGCCCATTAACGGATCTAGCAGCTGAATGGAACGACGTGAGGGCTTTGTACGACTCGAAATATTACCATAATCTATGACCACGTTTATGAAGACGCATAGATATGTGTGATTGGTGCAGAATCAATCGTATTTGTACATATAGCTAGAATTGTTATTGAGAAAGGACTAATTTTTTTTCTCATAATTGCAGTTGAAGGGGAGTATTCTCATCAATGCCGATAAAACGAACTCGGTACGTAAAATTTCCTCAATAAGGTTTAATGTTCTCCAAAGTCCCAGTCATAGCCACATTCCTAGTGTAGGTCTTTGATAAAACTTTGCAAGGGAGATTTTTCTCATTTCGAATACATGATTCCTTGCTAAAGCAAGTGGTCTTGCAATTGGTGATTTTCTCGTCAAAGTGTCATTTTTTTAGGTCATTGACTTTGATCATTCATTAGCCAATTGCAGAGTCAAATTTCGTAATTAAAATAAATTAAATATACTACAATTTTACGTATATAGTATACCTTGCCTTAACTTTTATTCAATAATTGTGGTACTTTATTGTCCTTTAAATTTTTAAAATTATTTTTAGGCTAAATGGTTCTACCTTATCCCTATATCGCTCTTTTCCTGAGGTGGGAGCCATTTGAAAGGAAGCACTTAGTTCAAGTTTACACCGTCGTTATGTGAAATGACTGGGAAATGCGCATGATTAGGGAATTTTCTCGGAAGAAAATTCAGACGGCCACGGAAGAGTGGCTGGAACAAGGAAATTAGCGACAGGGAAGGTGCGAAGGGAAGCATGTCGGGAATGGTAGAGGGCTCAAGGAATAGGGCGCAGTTGTGGACAACAAGAGAAGGATGCAGGAATTGGGATGGGGGACCTTGGAATGAAAACGAATCCGGAAGGATAATAGGATTCCACAGAGTGGGAAAGAGTTTTTAGCGAAGAAATTGGCTGGCAGAAATTGGGAGGCAGTGAAAATTTAGTCGTTGAAATTATGAAGTTTGAAAAGATATAGTTCTTTCCCTCTTTACCAAGCACGTATCCATTTCTAGAATTTTAATGGCAAGAAAAAAATTTTTATGCTTTTATCCCCGTAGTATTGCTGTTTCTCTATGAAATATTATTTATAGAAATGCGTAAACGCAATCACTTTTCCAATGGTTGCGTTACTGTATGATTCCAACACGAATGTATTTATTGATGGTTCTGAAAGCTGAATCAAACGATATTACAGTCATGAATATTGTCAGTAAAAAATCCCCCTTTATCGTTCACTGAATGACCTCATGAAGGTTTTTATTCGTCCATTAGTCTTTTATATCACTTTATTGCAAATTATGGGCACGAATATGAAATGATTAGACTATACGCACACTGTCCCGGTGTTATAATGTACGGCTAAATATTTTTGAAGTTTAACGCAACTGAGATTTTGCTTTTCTGGAGCTAATTTCCACGTAAACTAATGTTTTGTCTGATGTACTTCTTGAAACGAGAAGTTACTACAACTGGTAAAGTAACTCAGTGCCTGCATGAAAAGGTGGTTAAGGTTGGCGTGATATGGCGTAAATATAGTATGGACTGTTTTTATCTCATAATACAGGTAGTAAAAATAATTTTTTAAGCATTGTAAACATAAATTAATTATAAATAAATAAAGTAAAAATAAATACCTTAAACACTGTAAACATAAACGAATTTTGTAGTACACATTAAAGTTGGACTACCTTGAAGTGCACTGCAAATGTTGATCATTTATGAATGAGTATTGTATCTGGGAAATGAAGTTGCGCTCTCTTTCTATAACTGGTATTTTTGGAAATGAACAGTTGCCACTATTGCGATATTATTTGGAAAGCACTCATCTTAAATGCCATATTACTATTTGTTATGAGAATTTATGTAAAAATCGATTTATATTCTAGGAGTTATTCTAAGTGAAAATTTTCAATGACGATACTGGTTATGTCATCTACGTCCCTTTTATTTATTACCATTGCATTCCGCACACGCAACGTTGAAACTCGTTGAAAGACATGAAGATATTTATGGTACGGTGTAAAAAAAACAACTTTTTTACTAACAATTTCAATCGATCTTCAAATATTAAGTAAATAAGTATATCAGCAGCCATTCTCAAATACCCGTATTTGCTTTATAATTTCTAAAATTTAGCTGACATTTTTGTAAACAAATATTTATGTGAAAATATTTTTTCATCAGTGTAATCCCTCATTAAAAACATTTGCTAATTTTATTTGGTCTTCACTCGCAGCGTATTCATTACTCAAATTTGTAGCTTCATTATAGCCATGAGATATATACTCAATACCAATTTTAATTTCGAAATCTCTCGTCGAGATAATTAGTAAGCCTTTTCAACATAAAATGGGAGCCTCAGGGCGAATATGGCTGTGTTTTTTTGTTGAACCCGCGTAAAAATGTGGCTCTAGTATCATATTTTATTGACTCGACTTTTATATGCTTATTAAAACTACTTTTTTATTTATTCAAAATTATAATTCCATTCCAATAGGCCTTTGAGATTACAATAAGAAACATATCAAAATTGATGTATTCAATACCGAAAAATATATGCACGGTGTTTGAGAGTTTATAAAAATGTTAAGGCACCTGAAAGTAATGACCACAGTGTATTTCAAGAAAAAACATGTGTAAAAATTGTGAATACCGAATAATGCAGAGAATAAATGGCAGTAGAAAAAAATTGATGTGAAAAAATACAAATTTTAAAATACTGTTTTTACCTTACGCAATTGAAACCAAATGAATCGAGCTATGTGAATTGTATTCTAATTTCATAAAATGAAAAAATTCCATATCTCAAGGAAAATAATGCTCTCTGAGGAAGAAGCTATGAATGAAGCTATGATAAGGAGGGTAAGTAAAATTTTCGCAGATCTCTTTTTGGAATGAGTTACCTTAAATCTAGAACGAAAAAATAGCATACGGGAATTTGAAGGAAGTGGACTTGTCCCTATGCAAATTTAATATCACTTCTTAAAGCTGAAAACCTTGAGGAATTGTGTAAAACTTGATAAATGTAGCAGTTTCCGGCGTTACCCGGTGGAATTTATCCATCATGGAATAGGAATAACAACACTGCAATTCCTCTAATAACTTTATAAATTATACGTGGAATTGCAGTGCTGTTATTTCTATCTCCAATGGAACTCCCCAATAGTAAATTTATTCTATTTGACAAATAAAGTGTGCTTTCTTGTCGTATACTGTTTTAAATTTTTCTTCATCTCAAGCTAGTCCAGGTATTTCGTTGCCGACAATTCCGTGGCTTGCTCAGACATCATCTTCAGGGTATCGAGTGACTAGTCCACGTGTTGTCGCGTTTATACTAGTTGTTTTTGACTAGAATTTTTAATTAATGGCCAATTATGCCTTGAAATTGTCAATTTCACTTTAATCTCGATGAAATAAGATGGCACTTAATTTCTAACTTGCTAAAACAATAGTTTTCTAAGGAGTTGTAATAGCAGTTATGACAGTGGTAACAATAGCCGTCTACCTTACATCCTGTTCATGGCTGTGTGTAATGAATAGGCTTGCCATTCCTACGACCTGATCTAAAAAATGTGAATTGCAAAAGTCGTAATATGAATTCAGTCAGTTGCACTTCAAAACAACAAGTTTTAAAGTGCAACTGAGTGCTTCCTACGACTTTTGTGACTCAAATTTTTTACACGCAATAACCCTGGAAAGGTACGTTTAGAGATTTTCACATCAAGGCTAAGAAAATTGCTATATGCTAATTGCCACTATATGATAATATACAATCAAAAACAACTCCTTTGATTCAAGCCTTATTGCTAGAGCATGATTTTTGAACAGTTGATAGTATGTTTAAGATAATTTTTATATCTACAATTTTAAATTACCATTCGATATTTAGCCATTTTTTAAGTCACAAAACTTTAAGGAAGAGAGTCTCTGGTCTTTTAGGAAAGCATTTTTCGATTTTTTATGTATGTACTTATTACACCCGACCGAAAATCTTAATGATGTAAGTTTATGATCACATTTTTTTCAGAATTTAATATTATTCAATTCTGAAATTACCAATATTAAAAATAATTACCTATGGTATTTTAAGACACAAAACTGAAATTCAGCAGAACTTTTAGGTCTTATTATGAAATATTTACTGTCCACCTATTTAGATTCATAGTGCGACCTTAATCTTTACTGTAAATAACACATTATTAGGAGTATTTGAAAAATAATTTTTAAACGACAAGGGTGATAATGATAGTATACATTGATTTCTCATCATTTTTTCTATTTTCCCCAGCATAACTTTACCATGTCTTGCAAATATATTTTCCAGTTATTGAATTTCTGGTATTTTCTTCGTCCTGCCAAATTCATATGAGGAAAACATCAGCCAATCATTAAGAGGAACTCCCCAATAGTATATTTACTCTATTTGACAAATAAAGTGTGCTTTCTTGTCGTATAATGTGTTTAAAGTTTTCTTCATCTCAAGCTGTCCACAAGTCCAGGCATTTCGTTGCCGACATTTCCGTGGCTTACTCAGCCACCATCTTCAGGGTATCGAGTGACTAGTCCACGTTTTGTCACGTTTATACCTATGTGCTAGCCAGAGGTCGGTGTCTCCTGATTAATCAGTGCTCATTCTTCCCATGTTTTTGCCTTACAATTATCAAGTCTTTGAATGGGTTTTCACGATGAACTCAGGATATATATGGCGCCACCATTGATACTGTTATCTTCTATAGGTGCCGTTATCTTCAATGGTCTCTTTAGTTTATGAGTGACTATGCTCCGCGATCGCCGATTTATCCGGGTATTACAGCATGATGAAACTCCTGAATACTATAATTCTGGTATCCATGGTTCCGCCAACTTTTTTTTTAAATTATTATATGTTTTTATTACACAATTTAAAACAAAAATAATTAAGACACAATTTAAAAATAAAGCCAGAAACAGCGAATACAAAGTTTACCTCAATGGTTGAAAGATGATTTCGAAATTTATATGTCAGTCACCTCTCGCCGTTTCTAATTACCACTAAATTCCTATTGGAGCACAATTTGTAAGCAGTGGTGCCGTTTATTTCCTCTCATATACATTGCAATTGCTCCTATCCCTAGGTAGTCGTCCACCGCAGAAATCTCTAGTCACTCCAAAATGGCGGTTGACCATCTTGCACGTTTCAATTTCAATCGTATTCCAAATTCCACATTCCTCTTCACAGATCTGTTTTGCTTGACTTGAAGCCTCCTTTATACACGTTTCCTTTTTTAGAAGGCATAGTCTTATTGATTTCAGGATATTTAGATCCGTTTATACCATTACTTGCTTCAAGTTTTTTACTCTTTCTTGAATCCGAAGAGTCTATTTTCCCGCGTCCTAGACCCTAAATGCTGCTACGCTTGATTCATGTAATCTCCCGAGTCATTAACGCCCAAAGATTCGAATGTTGTCTAGTTTATCACTCAAATATTTAACTCTACAGTACTCCATCACCTCTTTACTTTGTTTAAAGATTCACAAGGTGGATAAAGTCGTTTCCTTCAGGATATAATTTTCCTTGGCTTTCAATTGGCGGTAAGTATTTTTACCTCTCATGTAATGAGATGAGTCTTCCTTTCGAATCTCTATCTTCTCCATTTCCATGTTTTTCTATTAGTTAATATATGCGCAAGACAGTTTAAGAAATGATAGAAAACTATTCTTGGATAGATATATCTAAACTGTCCTAGGATGGTACCCTTTAAGCCAAGGGTAGGCTATATCCGAGTGTCACTGCTGATTCTCCTCTGATTAATCGGGTAAATTCATATACATTGCAGGTGATTGGTATTTTAATTTTGGCCCTCCATCTATTACTAGATAAACGAATAAGGTATTTGATACATCACAAAAAAGTTTACATAGAAATATGTATAAAGCAGAGACATATTTTTCGTTACTATTTATAATAAGAATCATTGTAGAAAGTTACAAGAGTTATTCAAAATGTGAAATAGTTTAAATCACCCTGTGTCAAAAATTAAGCTTCGTTATGATCATGTATTTGCCCTGCCTTCAAAACTTAGTTTCACATATACCGTTGGAGGAATATGTTTAGAAAATATGTTTCCAGAGCTATCGTGAGCTGTCTAAGGTGATCAAATACGAGTGGTTTACAAGCTTTTATGCATCGATTTTCATGCATTTTAATGAAAAAATGGAAACTGATTTTTTTAATCTTTGCCTGAAACTTATAAAGGATACTGTATAATCACCTTAGTATTTTTTATGTTTTTGTGATAATACTTATTGTGAATGATGTCACGTGATGCTAAAAATACTATTTGGGATCAGAATATAGAATGCATTGGATGAAAAAAAAATGTAGCTTCGTTAGAATAGGGTAGTTTCCTTCATCAAAGAAAACAGACTTCATTAATTGCGATTTGTGCCCTGCCATAAATGTATTTAATTTACGCAAAAAGTTTGTATTGAGAAATCCCAGTTTACTAGAGAATTAAATGTTAATTTTAAGGCCATTTGAAAAGGCTCTGAAATGGCGGGGTGCGCTGCCTTCATGCTGACGTAACAGGTATGTAGTTTACGTTGCGAAGCATAGGAAAATTCGTCTCCTGAACTTACCGTTGTATTTCAGGGCCCCTTAGCTCTAGTGAATATTTATTAGTATTAACCTGTAAAAACTATCAATGTTGGAAAAGAATTCTCAGTTAAACATGGTATTATTAGTCATTTTATAGGCTCAAGGACGTCCTGCTCGCTGTGTCTTCTGCTACGACGAAGCATGGCGTGAAGGTCGTGCGGCGATAGGCGAACTACATGATATGCTTGTGAAAGGAATACTAACTGATTTTAAATGAATCAACTGCATAAGTAATGTTAAATAAATAAATAAAAGTTAATTATAATTAATTAACGGAATAAATATGCCTCCAATACTTGTTCATAAGCTTTAACGGCGTGCGGCGTCTATTTGGAAGCGCCCGCAGCACCACCTGGTGGCAGGTAGAGGAAATAGTTTGACGTCATGAGTAGGATTAACCGGCATGCAATAGTTTGTCGTCGCGTTTTCGCGCCATTGATTTTTTTCACTTTTTAATTAATGAGGAAAAATACTTAACGTCATTTAAAAATCGAACGGCTTAAAACACGTACTCCAGAGGTTATAAACTTTCGATCAAGACAATAAAAAAATAATAGGAAACTACCCTATTGGATGAATTCTATGTATATTCTTTGTGGTCCTTATTCCTTTAAAAATGCATACGGTTGAAGTCTAATTTATCGGAATATTAATAGAAGAGTTTTGGAGCAGTGCTTTGGAAATTATAATTATATGTGTTGGCACATTTTGTATTGGCTTTAAATTTCCAGTTCATTTCATCGCACTTTTCACATTATCAAGGTTGAATTGGATAATATTGAGAAATAACTGTGGGATGCTACTTGAAACTATATGTACACTTTTATTCTTAGTGTCGATTTTGTATTTTATTCGTAATCATAATATGACGCATCACATATTACTCAACATATCTCAGAAACAAAACAGTGTACATACCATAGTTACGAAGAAGAGTGAAGTTTTGAATCTATTTGTAATTCACCTGGTATCGTATAACGCCGTCGATGGCATCGATACCCCACTTAACATTCACACTGAAGCGCAACATGCATAAAACCTCCCCTTTTATTCATCCACGAGAATCGATAAAGATAGCCTCGTTATGCAGTCGGGAAACGTGTGGACCATCGCTCTCTTTCTCTCCGATCTGCTAGAGCCCAAGATTTTTCACTTTAATAATCCAGGAGAAGAAATGATTTACATCCTATTGCACGGGAATATTTTCATAAACGCTGTCTTCCGGATAGATTTCGTGAGTATGTATTAGCGTCAAATATTTTTGGGGTGGAAATTTTTACTGAAATTAAAGTGCCGTAGTGAATATATTACGCCATTCTACAACTAGGGCGCTGTTTTAGTCGAATGCAGATGAGGAACTCACTTTGACAAAAGGTTATGAACGATGCGCGTGCTGAATATCGGAGTGAAAACGTTATGAGCCGGAATATAAACAGGTTAAAACAAGCACGTTCAGCATGATGACGTATGAAATGTTCGTGGAAGTTATTCCCGTTGAGGATAATTTAAGGCAAACGATGCCTGAATATTCTATCAAGCCCACTTCGGTCGCTGTAATAATTCTTAGCATTGGTTTTCATCATTAGTTTATTGAATGTCATGTAAATAATCTTTGACCGGTTTTAGAGGCCTGAACACCGCACCTTCTCAAAAAAAATTTTATCTCTCCCTTCTTTACATTCCTCTTTTTGTTATTTTGGAATTCACTGAATTTGTTTTTTCTTTCCCCTGTGTTTTCATACGCATGTTCACTTGTGTATATTTGTACCTCATTTTTGCAAGTACAATCCTTGAACCAAGAAACACTAACCAGACGGGCAAAGCCTTGTCACCACTCCTCGGAACTCAACTTATGCCAAATAGACTGTTCCCAAAACTATAAAATAATGCTTCCATCTCATTCTCCCTTTGAGTATGCACATGCATTTCCATCAAGCGTCATGCAAACATGCATTCGCGACATTTGATAATTTGCAAGGCCCACAATCGACCCGGCCACCGAAATCACCTTAATACGGTAAATTATGTGTATTTGTCACCTTATCAATTCTAATAGGAGCCCTCCAACTACATATAGTATTTCACAGGTACCTAAGTGTTAACTAGCGTTGAATCCTTTTATTCAGAACTGTCATCGACGGAAATCTAACTCTTCTCCATTCACATTGACGGCCGCACTCACTACCAAATCCTCCTCTTTGACCCCTCCCAAAATATAGTTTACAATAACATCCATTACGTGTGCCATCCATTTATGGCTCATGATTTTAGGCGAATGGGACGCAGGACGTATAGAACATCCTAAAAATTTGGGACAGGAAGCCTAAGTAGCGTAGTGTAATGTGACTTGTACCGGCAAGCCGAAGTACTGTGGTTCGATTCTCGGAACAAAAAAACATGGTAATTTTCAACACCCGGTAACCAGTATTAGGCACAAATTAAAGTGATTTTAAGTATTTCTCTTTAACTTCTATTGGAGCTTACTTCAAATCAGCAAGTAGTGTTGGTTAAAGTGAGAAGTCCGAAGGCAATGGCGATCATTTCGGTGACGATGGCATTTGAACTATTCGGGTTCAATAAAGCACAGAAAGTCGAGAACAAAAATTCCTTTTCTCCCTCCACACTCAACCCAAGACAACTCCCCTTCCTCTCTTCTTCTCCAGCCTTTCCTCCGAGAGGCAACACACTCCTACCAACCAGACCTCTGCCGTGTCCCGTGTCTCTGTGAGTGTCTTCTTGTAAGATTTAAAGAATGAAACGAAGAAACCAACAGAGGAACGCAGTGCAGCGAGGCTAAAAAATAAGCAAATAAAACTTAACAACAATCCTAGGTGAGATACTATTAGAGTAATGGAAAGATGGCAAATAAAATGAATTGAGATCAGAAGAAATTTCAAAAAAGTAAAATAAAATGGACGAATTTTATAGGTTAAAGAATTGTAAGAAGCCATAAGGGGAAGAACAACACAAGCATCGTAAGAAAGGGCAGATACCTTGCTAATACAACTGATATTTATCCGAAAAAAGTGCAAAATATGTGCTGGGAGGATTTAGGTGAAAGACATTTGACCTATTGACATAGATAAGCAACGTAAAGGTGACAGTACTATCCCACAAACATTATGTAGTGAAATAGAAAAGGCTTCACCTGAAATGGAGAGGAACAAGGATAATGATGTAACATACATCCCATTGGAATAAATATAGACTTCATAAAAAATGGAAGGAGAGCACTTTTTGGCTGGTTCAGAAATGAGCTTGAAAGGTGGTGCCCAAAAGGTATCAGAACTCAGTTTTTATTTATATTACAAACAAGCAAACAAAAATATTTTCTTTAATCAAGTCCCTTTGGTTAAGTTGAATTCCTTACAATGGAGTACTTATCTATGGACCTAACAAAGTAATATATAGCAGAGGAGCGCAAATGAATTTTTAGGTTACAACAAGTTTGTATGCAGGATGAGAATGGGTACACATGAAGCCATATCGGTAGTGGAGTTAGAGGAGAGCTATCCAAGAACTAGGGGAATTTTTGTTCTCCTTTATGGCCTTAGAGAATGTATTTTGTAGACCATTGGCTGAAATATACGAATTTATTTTAGAAATGTGGGATTTATTGAAAGAAGAGATGCCTTAAACCTGTAATCCAGCCTAAGAGAAACAGGTACCTATGTTTGCATATGGAGAATCGGAATGGCCAGTGTTGGGCTGGAGAGAGATGGAGGCAAGGCTGCCCATTGTCTCCACTACTTGCTATTGTAAACTCTAAATAGTTACCAAGGCACCAGAAGATGTGGGTGTGGAATATATGCAGGAGTGAACCTAAGGAGTAAAGTAGATTTGCAGATTCTCAGAGTGAAAGATTGAGGCGTGTGAAATGTGTAGTTCAGAGTTTCATATTGAAATAATATGTTAACCTAACTTATGCTAATATTCTAATATTGAGTGATAAAAACAGTGATAACATCAGAGGTAAAATCAATTATTACAATTGGACAATTATTCTATTTAGATTACTAAGGTACATTTATCATGGCTCTTTCGTCACTCTTCTTAGTTTAAGATCCTCCATTTTCTTTTATCGATATTCACGCAGATGTAAAAATAAAATTCCGTGTATACAGAGCCATTTTACACACTCTACACTATAGCACTAAAACTGCTACTGTAATTTGACTAATGATAACCATTTGTTTGCACAAGGGTGCTTCCTGAAGTTTGAGTATTAATGGTGTAAAATGAGGCAGTACATTTGAGAATTCCGCATATGATAATGAAGTTCATCGAAGCACGCAAAGCGCACATGATTTTCTGGGTCTTGAGAATGAAACGCACCCACATTTTGAGGTTAATACCCCGAAACATTTCAATTTGCCATTCAAGTCTTTCTCCAAGCGCGCTAGCGAGGATCCCCTCATCTTCCAAATCCACTTGGAGTGCATCTCGTTCGAAATGCACCCAACACCCTTATCCTCCAAACCGTCCTCCGGGTGGGAGGGGAGAGGGTGGCTCAAAAAAGAGGTTCGCTCGGTTGTTCGGAAAATTGAGCTCTCAAGCCTTTGGGACAGTGGGAGGAAGAGGGGGGGGGGGGATCGGAAGGAGCAAGACGAGGAGGATGGTATGGTGAGCGTGCCTTTTCCCGCGTGCCGAGCGGAGAAAGAGATGTGCCAATCTCACGGTCGCTATCCTACGCACCTTGCACCAAACTACACGTCCATTCCCCTCGCCCCCCTCGTCCCGCGAGTCTCATTCGTGCTCCTCCAGGGAGGGGGAGACCATGTTTTATTCATGAGAACTCCGCGGCGGTATCCTTGTGCATGGGGGGAGGAGGGAAGGCAGCATTGCGACTCACGAGAAAGAGGAAAGTCGAGACGGGGAGGTAAAAAAAAACATCCGAGGTCCCATCCGAGGGAGGGGATAAATATTTATAAACGGGCCAATATAAAAAGGGGGCGCACTGTACTTCGAAGGGAGATTGAATCTCATGTATGAGGTCAGCGGGATGCTTTCTCACGACCCGAAAACTTCCAAGTGAGAGCGCTAATAAAAACTCTCTCTTAACTCCGAAACCACGCGTGAAGTTTTTTCCCCGCTGTTTGGATTCGCTTAGTGTGGGGGAGAATTCCGATTTTTTTTTAATCCCTCGGAGCGCAAAGGTAGCGTTTATTTACCGATGCGTGGTGTAATCCCCGCGAAAATGGCCGAAATTCTCTCGTTGATGGGAGAGCAACGGTTGCTTTAACTTCTTCCTCGGATCTCGTCGTGCGTTAAGTGTTTTGGACAGCTTCTTGTTATCCTCCATGTGTTCGGAGGCTGTCTCTGTGCTTTTTCAATTTCCGCTTCATTCTTCACTTCGTTTCACCTTTCACTTTCTCCGTTCCATTCAACTTGATTCGGCTTTTTCTCAGACGGAAATTGGCGTCCGCTTTCAAGGAACGGGAAAGTCCGAGACAGGGTCGTGACAAGGACTCGCCTTGAGTGAGTAACGGACACCAAACATACGCTTGAAAGAATTAAGCATGCATATGCAGGGGCGTAGCCAGAACGATGTGTTGGGGGGGGCACGACCCGGGGGGTCAGGGGGTGGAACCCCCCTCTGGGGAAAATGTGAACATTTTTATCTCTAGAAATCACATTTTATGCTATTTTGGCTCTTAAAATTACACAATTGATGGGTTGTCGGGAAGCTGTTTTGCTAAAACATACTAGACTATAAAATACAATTTTCAAAAATGAGGTTTTTTTATAAATCTAATCACTATAATCAATAACTTTTACTCCAAGAAAAAACTTAACTTTTACTCAAAGAAAAGAATAATGGAATATAAATAAATCACTCTTGCTTTATGAAAGATGTAAATACACTATTTATTTCTTTACAGTGTTCTAAGTTCTTTGTATAATCCTAAATACAAATTCAACAAATCTATGAAATTATTTATTGTCCATTGGTCTAGGGAAAAGAAATATAGGCTTATCTTACATTACCAAATCCATTCTTCTCTTGGAACAGTTTGAAAATCGCTCCACTACTTCTTCAGCACTAAGCGGCACCTGCCAGTGAATGTTGAGTAGGGCTAAGCCGTTGAGTCTACCACCAGATGTGGTGGATCGTAACCACGTTTTAAGTCTACGAAGGGTAGAAAAGGAGCGTTCACCTTCAGCAACAGTGACAGGAATTACACTTAGTGTTTGAAGCACTTTCTTTATATTTGGGAATAAATCATTGTCACAGAACGGTAAAGTATGAAGAGGACATGATGAGATGTTACCAACTTCCTTTTCTTCTATTTCCCATTTCTTCTTCCAGATTTCAATTTCATGTAGAAGCATTAGGGTGTCAACATCTGGAAAGTTGATTTCTTTCAAAGCCTGTTTGGCGATGTCCATTTTTTCTTTTACAAGGAAGCTTGGCACCACATACTGCAGCTTAGAGACCAGGTTGAAATGATCCCCAAATCTTGATGTACATTCAGATATGCAGTGGTCCAAAAATTGAATATAGACATTAATTTTAAAGTAAGCTTTTGCGTCTTCTTGTGCAACATTTGATCTATGAACCTGCCTTCCACAGACTCGCGGTAAGGACATCTCGATGTTGTGCTTCGTTGCAAGATTTTCTGCCTTAATAAATATGTCATTAAAACTTTCATCGGCACTTTCCCTCTTTTCAATGAGTGTAGCTTTTAGTACATCTAAATGTTTTTTGGCTTGCATTAGATCTCTTTGTCTTTTTTGCAAATACCGGCTAACAGGCAGCATCAAGGCAGTTATTTCCCCACAGACAAACATGCTTGTTATAAAATCTGAATTTAAGAGAGCATGTATTAAAGCAGCAGCTCCAGAGTCTGGTTTTACCTCACTGATTTCCTCGAGCGAAGATATTATTGCATCAAATAATGCAATAAAATCCATCAGAACAGTGTGTCTTTCAACCCATCTCGTTTCACAAAACTGGCCAATAACAGTTTTTAGAGCATGGCTGTCAGGACAATTTTCAATATTCTTTTTTAGGACTTCTCTTCGAAAACTGCTATGCCTTAGGAATGTTATCACACTTCTGATTGTAGCCAACATATTTTTAATATGTCTAGACGCTGTTGTGCTATTTGTTGCTGCTACAATGACAAGGTTCAATGCATGACTACAGCAGTGAGTGTACAAAGCATGCGGGTATTCCTTTGAAATCCTTGTCTGTACACCCTTAAATTGGCCCGCCATATTGGCAGCTCCGTCATAGCCTTGCCCTCGTAATTTGTTTAAGTCAAGACCAAGTTTTGTAACAGTTTCTAAAATAACAGAGGCTAGGTTTTCTCCTGTTGTGCTTTGAACTGGTACAAATGTCAGAAACGCCTCAACAATCATATCATTTTTTAGATAACGGACACTGAGGGACAATTGTTCAATCCCACTTATGTCTGTCGTCTCATCACACAAAATAGAAAAATATGATGATTGTTTTACATCAAAAATAATCTTTTCTGTTATAATATTGCCACAAATTGAGATGAGCTCATTCTGGATTTGTGGGCTAATGTATAATGCATTTTGTGACCCTTTGTTGAAATGCTCTTTTAACACTGTATCTCCAGCATCTATTCTAAATTTTAGCATGGCTCTAAAATTTCCTTCTCGGCTTTCCTCCTCATCATCTTCTAGAATGTCTGAACAGCTTCCTTCACGATGTCCACGTAAGGGAATATTTTGTCTACCGTGAAACATGACTGTTTTCACTATTGACACGAGCTTTTCTCTGTTTTCCTTAGCCCGTTTTACAGCAGCATTGTCTGTCATGCGTATAACATCACAGGATCTATTTTTATAAATATTTTTGAATGCCTCACTATCCAAGACACTATTTTGATGATAAGTGCTGATTTCATGTTTTTTTAACATTTCAAGTGCCTTCTTCCATTTTGTGAGTGGCTGGGTAACCAAAGTGTTAATGGTAGCATTATGAGATGCACTTTTACCAAACAAAAAACAATGTTTACATAAAATCCCATCAATATTTTTGGAATAAACAGCCCATTTATACTGCTTCAGCCAAGACAACTGACAACATCTACTTTTGCTTCCCTCTTTTTTTGAGGGAAATGTATACGTATCTAAATATGTACAACTATCTTGAGTCAAAATCTGGTACTTTACATTGTTATCAATGTTAACTTTAGGCGTTAATAATATGTCAGAAATGTCATTAATATTAAGCCCACTTACACTATTCTGTTCCGTAACAGTTTCTGACGAGGTGCAGGTGGCTTCACTGATGTTAACGTTATTGTCCACTACGTCACTAGTTGTTCCAGTGTCAGAAGGTTTACTTTTCTTAATAATAAATGATTCTAATGTCCCTTTCCGCTTTCCAATGTTCACTTCAGACATGATAATTAAATATACACACTTTCCACTATCAGTTACTCACTTGACACACACGAGAGAATACAATCATTTAAAAAAAAATTTGTATCACAAGACTACACTCACATCGTCGCTATAATGACACATCGACTAGACAGACACGACGAACAAATGCTGTCAATGCAGTGACGGACGAGTCCATTCGGCGAGTCGGGAGGGGAGGCGACAGTGCGTGGCGCGCGACAAGTGGCGATCTCAAGTTCAAGTGGCAGGTAGAAGCACTATAAATGAGCATCTTATGAATACAATGTGTTCGCACTCAGACGCTATAAAAAAAATGGTAGCTTTGCTGTCAGGCCGGGCGCAAAGCCGTGGTTCGTAATGTCGCTTCACAAAAGTAATAGTCAATATTAGTTTTGCTTCCTAGTATTGGTGAAGTAGAATAAATTTGTTTTATCGGTTAATATTTTTCTGCTAAAATTAATTGGTTTGGGGGGGGCACGTGCCCCCTGTGCCCCCTCCTGGCTACGCCACTGTGCATATGCCTCATGCGCATGCACTTTATGTTCTTGTATTTATTTGGTTTAAATTAGTACACTTACTTATGATTAAAAGCCCCATAAATATCCGTAGTACAAATCTCCAAGCTATTAGATGTATTTCTTCGTGCCTTCCCTGTTCAAAAACAGTTTTGGGCACTTATATAGATAGTTAAAACAGTATATCAATCCTATTTGTACCAAAAGAATTCGACATGGGGAGTATAAGATTAGCTACTTTCATAACTCCTTTATTTTAATATTATTTACGGCCTGATTGGGACCACATAATTTAGAGAGGCTAATGTAATTGATGCTAATAAGTTTGGGTAGCACTAGAATATCATTTAAATATATCAGTTTTGGAAATATAAATTTGATGAAGATTTTCTGGAGATATTTTCAACCAATTGGAAACATTTTCAACAGTTAGCCATAGTAATCATAAGTGACAAAATCCTTCAGTATAGAATGCATGAAAATTACTCATTTCTCTCCCGAATCCCACGCTTCTCTCCATTCAGATCCCTCTCAGTCCTCCACTTCCCTAATTCCTCTCGGAAACGCTTTTAATTTCCTTCCTCACCTTAATTTAGCGTGGACGGGCGTATGTGCGCAAGTGAGAAGACAGAGGTGGCTCAGTTTCGATTCGCTGGCATTGCCTTTCTCCCGTTTTCCCGACCGAGAATTGAGAATTCATTACGCAGTCTCTTTGTCGAGGGGCACCGTGGGAGGAAGTAGAAAGTGGACGACGCAATTTGGAAAAGTGATTAAACCCCTCGTCTAAATACCTCTGCAATCCGTCCGTTGCTTTATCCAGCTCCACTCTTAATTAAACTTGTTTCTCTCCATCTCCTGCTCCCTCCCTTGCTCATCCTCACATCTCTCTTTCCCGTGTCTATCTACTTAAAGGCCTTTTTTCACTGTATGTACCTTTCTGAAGGATTTCATCCTTCAATCCCTTTTCCACCTCTCTCTCTCTCTCTTTCTACCCAGTTTCAATGTGTCTTTGGTTTCCTCTTCGTTTCCTCTTCTCCACGCATGGCTTCTTGAACTTTGTAGTGCAACAGAGCCAATGTCGTCTGCATTCTCAGAACTACGTTCATTCAGGATTTTTTTTCAGCTCTGCCTGCGTACGGATGACTCCGATATTTTTCTCAATCGCCTGGGAAATGCAGAAAAGTAAGTTGACGGGCGGCGCCTATATCTGTGTGTCGAAATCTCCCTTCCCCCCCTCTCCCGCCGTGGGAAGGAACAAAACATCATTCTTCAAGTAGGCAATGATACCTATAATTCTATCTAAGCAACAACGATGGATTTTGTCTTTCCTGGCAAAATCGTGGAGATATAAATATCATTCCCTTGCTTTCGATTGTGTTGTCACGCTACTCATTTATAGAACGAGTATCAAAATACAGCTTCGTGGTGTATCTATAATTTTATTGAATGAGGATGAAAATTGTTATTCATTGCGAACTATTTTTCATTGCGTTTGTACCAAGACAAGTATTTTTGTTGGTTTTGGGTTTCCTTACTAATTAAATAATTACTTTTTACGAGAGATTTTACATACTTAATTGAAAAATAGGAGAAGAAAAAAGAACCCTTCAGTAGATTTTTAAAATACTATTTGATCATTCTGGAATGCATGATACTGTATTACCGTAGCAACTTAGATTTATAATTTATATTCCAACCTTTGAGTTCGTAGGTTTTACTAATGACTTTCCCCTTAAAGGTGGAGATTTATCTAGCCGTAGCTGGATTTCAGGCAGGTATGCTGTGAACAATTTAATTACTTAGTCACCGCGGCATAAATTTTAATTCTTTGGCTAAGCTTAGGGATTTACTGCTTCAAATATTTAATTGAATGAATCCTCACTCAGACTCGTCATCTACCCGAACAAAGTTTCCCGTCCTTAGCTTCTGAAGACTCAGGAAAGGGGTACCGTTTTCGTCTAATAAGTAGAAAATTGTAAAAAAAGTTTGCCCATAACTCGGTGGTGATCGGCTCTTAAATACAAGAGAAATAATAGATTTAGGTGGAAATTTTCCTGCTGAAATTGCTGGGATATCAACATCTAAGATCATATTCTTAAGTTAAATTGTGTAAAGATCTTAAGAAAGCAGTAGGAATCGGAAGGGGACGGAGAAAAATTGAAGAAAAACCTAGCGTTGGCCACCTTTAGTGGATTTATTTCTTTTGCTCTCATATACAGTGGATTTTGGGTGTGTAAAGTATAATTACTTCTGAAGTTCTGCCCACAGCATAAGTTAGTGGTGGCCAACACATTGTTTAAAAACCACAGCCGAAGAAATTACACGTGGAAAATGCCAGGAGACAGATGAAGATTTCAGATCGACTACATTTAGTGAAGCAGAGATTTAGGAATTGGGTGAAGGACTGCAAAAGCTACCCTGGGGATAACATTGACAGTGACCATAATTTAGTGATGATGAAATGCTAATTCAATCAATCTAAAATTCAATAAATTGAAGAAAAGAGTGAGGATACATGGCAAGTAGAAAAACTGAAGGAGGCTCAACATCAGCAGGCATTTCAAAAAACGGTGGGAAACACTATAAGAGAGGACCTGACTGGGAAATCAGTGGAAGAGCGTTGGGGAAACATTAAATGTGGGCTACAGGAAGACGCAAGGGAAGCTGTTGGAAGAAGAAAAGCTGCCAAGAAGTAGCCATGTATCACGAAAGAAGTCTTAGACCTGATTGAAGAAAGAAGACAAAGTACAATAATGCGAAAACGGAAGAAGGGCAATTTCGTTACAAAATAATAAGGAACGAAATAAGTCGGAAGGCCAGGACAGGTAGAGAAATGCCGATGAAGAACCTATGCGAAGATGCACAAAACAACCTTGCTCTTGGAAAGGTGGAAGCTGCCTATAGGATAGTGAGGAACCACTTCACAGTACGGAGCGCAAGACGCAATGTCGTAAGGGACAATAATGGAGAAATTTTGATTGAAAATGAAGACAAAGTGAAGAGATGGAAAGAATATCTGGAAGATTTATAGAACGGAAATCATTTCAGCACGAAAGTGATTGAAAAGGAAAGCGAAGTCTAAGAGGATGATATGGGAGCATCAATATTAAGATCGGAATTTGAAGCTGCAGTAAGGGACCTTCGTATGAAAAAGGCTTCTGGAATAGATGATGTTCCTGCAGAACTAATTGAAAATGCAGGAGAGAAGACATTAACTCATCTTTACAAAACCATCTGCGACATGTAGTCAACAGGAGAAATACCAATAGACTTGAAGAAAAACATCATCATTCCTATTCCAAAAAGAGAAGAGCGGAGAAATGAAAATATTTCAGAACTATAAGCCTTACAACACATGCATCGAAGACATTGACAAGGATCATATACAGAAGAACAGAACGAAAACCTGAGGAGTTTCTGGGTGAAGATCAATTTGGATTCAGGAAAAGTAAGGGTACAAGAGAATCAATACTGGCCCTTAGGCTGCTCATAGAGAAGAGAATGAAGAATAACATCCCGACTTTCATTGCATTTGTAGATTTAGAGAAGGCTTTTGACAACGTGGATTGGAATTCAATGCTTAATATTCTGAAAGGAATTGGAGTGTCCGACAATGATCGAAGAATTATACACAGTTTATGTATAAACCAAGTAGCTGTGATTAAATCTGGACCCAGCTATGAAAAAGCAAACATAAAGAAAGGAGTGAGACAAGGCTGTGCACTGTCTCTCGTAATTTTCAATCTTTACATCGAGAGAGCCATCAACGAAGTCAAAGAGAAGTCCTCTGGAGTGCACATCCACGGAGAAAAAATTAGCTTGCTGCGATTCGCTGATGACATAGCACTCATAGCAGAGACAGAAGGATCTAAATAAGACTAATAACCATGGAAAAAGGACAATGACCACATAGTATCTGAAGATCAATAAGAAGAAAACTAAGATATTGGTGTGCAGCAAAGGAGAATAGACTAAAACCAACGTTAAACTATGGTAGCAAAAACTGGTAGAGGTGAAAGAGTTCTGCAAACTGGGAAGGGGAGTAACCAACGATGGACGAAGCAAGAAAGAAATAGCCAGCAGAATAGCCCAGGCAAAGAGGGAATTCTCCCAAAAGAAGAACCTACTTACATCTGAAAATACAAGCGTAGGAGTAAGGAAACAATTCATCAGGACGTACATCTGGAGCATGTTTCTTTACGGGAGTGAGGTATTGACAATGACAGCAGCGGAGAAGAAAAGGGTAAAAGCACTTGAAATGTGGTACAGAAGAATGATGAAGATGAAACGGATCGATCGAGTAAGTAAAGAAGTCCTAAGAAGAGTGGGAGAAAAGAGGAGCCTGCTCAAAATTCTAAGAAGAAGACAGGATAACTTAATTGGTCATATATTAGGGCCCGTATCGTAAAAGCTTCCTCTAGGCTGACCTCTACCTCTATGACGTCAGGAGCGGGCGAATTGGTATCCTAAATCCGACCTCTACCTCAAAATCGTCACCTCTACCTCTAAATCCGACCTTATACTTAGAGGTTGGTTTGTAGTAACCTCAAAGCGTAAGCGAAATTATGGCTGAATTGATGAATTTTTATGAAATGAACGACTTGGATGAGTATCTTCATCACTTTGAGGATAATGAGGTCTTTTTATATGTACCACGCATAAGACTTCACGACAGGGATAACCCTCTAGAATTTTATGCGCACGATGAAGTTTTCGCTATGTATAGGTTCCATAAAGCGATAATAACAGACGTATTATTGCTTATGCTACGGCCAGAAAACGTGGACATGCGAGGCCTTCCTGTCCCGAGAATAATTAAGTTATTGGCTGTATTAAGGTTTTACGCCGCTGGAAGTTTTCAAGTAAGTGGGATTTTATTGAAAACGACTTATGCAGCGGTTATGTAGAGCTCAATGCTAGTGAATACATTGCATGGTTATAGTTAATTCTAATCATACATAGTTATATATCCAGTAACTTCGACAAAAAAGTTTGAAATATTTTATTGCCAATATAAAGCTAATAATTAGCAATGTTTAAACAGTGCAGTTTGGGATAGGGGTAAAGTACTCGCATCACAATGACAACGTCTGAGGTTCGAGACTTTCCGGCCTTAGTTTTTTTTTCATCGCAGTTTCGTTGTACGACTATCCCTGGTTTTACATATTTTTCATGTGTTTACCCGGCATGCATTTTAACTACTTTACGTACTTCTTACGTAATTTGCTAAAATTACGTAATTAGTACGTAAAATAGTCAATTACGTTATTTACCTATATCACGTAATTAGTACGTGGCGGAAATACGTCCGCACGACGTGTCGATTTTTGTGTACGAAATTAACGGAAGAGCATGAAGTGTGATCGTGATTTTTAATTTCCGTATCTTTGGCAACGCAGTCCCGACGTACGTACAACATTTGTTCTAATTTGTCTGGTGCCGTGATTTTCCAGCGCTGTGCTTTTTTGGAAAAACTAATCGCAAGAGAAAAAAGAACTTTGAGAAAAAAGAAAAAAGAGACGTTGACATTGTGATGCGAATACTTTATCCCTAACCCAAACTGCACTGTTTAAACATTGCTAATTATTAGCTTTATATTGGCATTAAAATATTTCAAACTCGTTTTTTGTCGAAGTTACTCATGGTATATAACCCTATATGTGGGGTGATTCGTAAATAACTAATCAAGCACTACCTGCCTGGCAAATTTCGTCAAAATCCTAGACCCGAAACTCGGACACTCCCCTTGTTAAATAAATACCACACTGTAAAGATAACAACATTATAGCGATTCAAATGAAAAGTTACGTCTGGTTCATAGATTTGAAATGCATTCACAAGTACTCCTATACCTTTGCCTCTTGCTTTAGATTGTCTCCGGCGATTTTCATGGATTGGCTCAATCTACAATGTCCAGATTGATAAAGGTATGCGATTGTATTGTTATTCACATAAGTGAAAAAATTGACCCGTCGCGTTTTTACATTTACCACTAATTTGGAACGCAGTATCCGGCAAGCTTTGTAATTTATTTACCTTTCAGAGTATTTAACACACATACAGATAAAGTCCTCGTCAGAGAGACAAAATTAGTTGACTTTTGAAGGTGCACAGGTGATTTAATGAATAATTATGTGTAATATGCTACAACAGTACAAGGCACAGTACTTCTGCACAAACAGGCAACATACACACAATTTACTGTCAATGTAAGTCATACACGATGGTACTGATTATTTGGGACATATGCTCTTCAGTTTATTAACACACAACTAGCCAGGCAACTGCCAGAAATTGTGAGGATCCCACAGAAGGCGAGACATTTTGCGTGACTTCGAGCGTCTATCTCCACTGCGCATTGCTTTACAGAATACGCTTCGAAAAAATCACCATAGAATACTACTAGAAGACTGTCAACTACGCAAGCAGAAACTTTCTCTTGAAAAATGCGTCACTTCCGCCGGCTCTAACCTCTCCTCCTAGAAGCCGAGAGGGAGGAGACTTTTAACATACGAATAGATAGAGGGACCTCCTTCGCAAGCAAGGTCAGCCTCACAGTAGGCCAGCCTGTGGCTCTACGTAGAGGGAACTTTTACGATACGGGCCTAAGACTTGATGGCCTGATGAAGACAATCGTTGAAGGACAAATGGATGGGAAGAATGGAAAAGGAAGGCCTCGAGTGAGATATATGGAACAAGTGATGAAGGATGTGAAAGAGAAGAAATACGTAAATATGAAAAGATTTGCAGATAAAAGAACTCAGTGGAGAGCTGAGTCAAACCAATCTGAGGAATGATGAATAATGATGATGATGATAAAGATAATTAATTAAATTTTTAATAATTGCTCTGCGAGTGTGTCAACTACAAAATGACTCTGTTCACCCTGTTCTATGGTGAGTGTCTCTATCTATACCCCACGTTACTACTCGTATAATAGGTGCATAGTACCTATTGTAGTCACCTTGATCTATGCCTATTAAGAAGGCAGGTTTTCCCTTGTTCTCGCGAAAAACATGGCATTTAACGATAATGGGTTTTAAATAATATATTGACGAAAACTGCCTCTTAAGGCTAGAGTTATTTCAATCCTAATCAAAGGAGTATACGCGAAAACTGCTTTTCTCCGAATGTTTTTATGAAATTACTTATAAGATGGGTTCTTCTTCAAAGTCGCATTTTATCCCTTTCAATGAAATTTCTGCTTCACGATTTCTTATTTCAATAACTCTAAATGAATTCCAAAGGACTACCGTTTTTTTCTCATATCCCCACCTTACCCTAACTAATTTCTCGCTGACTTGTGGCTAACTAATCTCTCGCATAGCCTTCATACATACCCTTGCAGCAAGTCTTGTATCCATTTTTCTGCCTCTGGATATCATCTTTCTCCTTTCCTCCGTTTGCTCGTCCAACGTATGAACCTTTATATGGCTGCTATTACGCAGCCTTTTTCTCGTTTGTTGACTGACCTTTCTCTCGAAAGTCTTTTGCATGCTCATCCATTTTCTCCGTAATCAGCCTTCGAATATGCATAAAGCCACTCTTGGTTTACTTTTCTCCTTTGCCCTGACCATGATCTTGGGTGAAGATAATTGAACTGGCATATTTCATCTTTGTTTACGCTCAGAATAATATTCTATGATTTTTTTAGAAATCACTCTTCTTTTCTTTACTGCCAGTTATGCACATGGAAAAGCTGACAAAGTCCCTATAGTATTTTATAATATGACCATCATATTAATAAAGGAGGTAAAACTTAGTAATTCCACACAAACGATTTTATACTCCCATGACCGGTTTCACCTGCTAGGGCATCATCAGGCACATTCACATGGCACCATGTACCTAAGATTGCCCTCCCGGGAGAAACCGGTTGTGCGCGTTCATATTTTTTTTGCGTGGAATTACAAAGTTTTACTTCCTTTGTTAATATGTTGAACTTCCAGAAAGTTATGCCAGAAACAGTTAATTTTGAATACATATGGCTATTTTAATGAATATTGCTGTTGCTTCACCTGGCTTTCGGATTTTCTTTTGCATTAAGGCACGAATATGTTTCAATTCTTTGTCTTAATTTTTTATCATTACGCATTTCATCAATGTTAATATTGATGACGCTTAATCATCAAAAATATGCTATTCCGAATATTTTTTTTATTCTTGGAAGTGGACCATCCCATTTTTACATACTCATTTATATTTCCCTTTGATTACGACCAACATTATGAGATAAACTATAATTCTTGCCTCTACGTGTTGTCATCGTATTTCTATTGAGAGAGTACCTTTTTTCGCTATCGCCCATTTTATTCTTCCCATATCCTTGAAGCAACACTGATATTTCCATGATTACACGCCGCGGGCAAATGAGTATTGCTTTTGCATTTCATGGATAATGATTAATAAGAATCAACCTCTTTTATTGACTCTATTAACCCGTCAATGAAATTGACCTAAAATGAATGTGAGAGGCATATTAACATGCAATTGAATTGGAATTAAGTGATTCAGCACATTAGCTTAAAACTATAACCACTGATTTATCGTGTTTTCAGCCATAGCCCGTATGTTGCTTTTCCTTGGACTGACCATGAAGCGAATGTTAACAATAGCTCTTGCTTACCAATGAGCATGTGATCCTAGTGGGTAGATAGAGTCCTGGGATAGGAAATCTTATCACCTCAGTATGGAAGGATTAAAAGAATTTAAGGTACATTGCAAATTCGTACAAGAATTAGTCATTAGTGGCAAACATGAAGCTAATTTATGATTAGAAATTTATTATTTTCCAAAGAGTACACTGGGTCTACAGGCGGACTAAAGAATTATGTGAGAAAAATTGAGATGAGTTAAAATAGAAAAATTTGTTAATTAACAATATAGTTTGGCATGTAATGTGTTTCAAATAAATGTACCTAGTTCGTTTTGTAGTTGTGTACTTATCATGTACGAATTCTTGCATTGATCGGAACGTCAGTTGATTTTTCTTCATTTGTCGCTGCCAAGCTCCAAGAAGTTCCTTATGTTATAGTGCAGGGGTGGCAAACCTTTCGGCTATTGAGTGCCAAAGTTTATGAAATAAGAGTATACTCGCTCGACTCGCATGCCACCCCATTGAGTGAGATAGAGGTATCGATCGAGCGCCCTCCCAGCTCCTCGTGCCGAAAGAATTGCTGCGCGTGCCACTTTGGGCACGCGTGCCATAGGTTCGCTGCCCCCACCATAGTGACATCTGGTCGCTAACTTAACTACAGCTTATAATTATAGAACCATTAGAAATGAATTTTTAGCTTGCATTAATATCAACATTTGTTACACTTAAGATATTTTATTTCCTCTTCTAGAATAGTTCATTCGATTCACCCACTGAATTCAATACTCGTGTATCTATTTGAAAATGATTCAAAGTTTCCTTCCAATGTTTCCTTCCAAATGTAGCTGTTGCTTCTTGCATCTTCTTCTTGCTTCTTGATCTTGCTGTATCAGGAATTTAATCGTAATATTTGTCGAATACTAATACATTTTATGTTCTTTGTTGGGTATAATATCCTTCGATAGGCCATAAAAAAATAATTTAATGGTCATCAACATCATTATTCAGCAACCCTGAGGTTGATTCAAAGCAGTTTTCGACTGAATTATTCAAACAGCTAATCTCTTCATATTAATTTAATGGTAAGGTAGGATAATTGTCAAAATTTTTAAGACCTTTATGGACGTTATTAGCAAAAGAGCATTTAATATGACATCAGGAATAGGAGGTCCTCACTCATTGTAAGCTAACATCGTGGTAGCAGTTATTCGACAGGTAGCTCACGGTATTTTCATTATTTTGATATTTTAGGATTCATAGTTAACTGGCAAGATGAAGGAATATCCAGGACACAGAAGACGGGTGGAGACGACGGCATTAGAATCAGCCTGCACTAAACCAAATAGACCGTGGTCCAAGGTTTAAAGCCACATCCAACGGGTATAGCGGTGCATTTAAAGTCATTTTATGCATCACTCATGCAGGGACCAGTTTAAAAATAAAATCGCCAATGATGTTCCTGGTATATGAGCCTTTTCTCTTCGGCCTTTATGCCAGCATCTACCTTACACCCAACACCAATCCGATCCCCGTAAGGATCATCTGTACTTGATGACTTATAGAATATATCGTATGTCGTATGTTACCACTGAATGCAAAACTAATATTTTATTTCCAGTAAACCGACTGGAAAGGGTGTCATATTTTAGGCCAAAGTTTTGTAATTAGCAGGAAGTTCTACGTTATCACGTCACTAATTTCTTTTAATCCATTATCGTCTTTGAAAATTTTCCTTTTCACCAACTTGAATTCAATAGTTCTGAAGCATAATCTATCATCCTACACAAAACCCTACCTTTTGACCCCCATATCTCCTTTAAGCCATCATCTCCCATTAAAGAATACCGCAGGAAACCATTCTGGAGCCGGAGTCCTCTCAACTCTGCGCCTCCGTTTTGGAGCGCAAGCGTTTCTCTTCCAGTGGAAACAAACCCCAATTCACGATAACTTCATATCTCCACAATGAATCTCAAAAAAATATCTTTAGTTTATAAGCTTGATATACCGGATTCGAGGCTTAGAATAGGCATTGATAACCGACAAGTTTAAATAAAATAGCATAAAAACTCAACTCCGATGATGCTAACGTATTTTCATTCATTATTTTTAGTGTTTTGCTCATGCTCAAATGTTTGCCATGTAAACTGTCCATTGCGAGGTTAGGAGTTAGGCAAGGTACTATTGACCATGAGTTTGCAGTCTCTAACTGACCTCCATGCATTGCACACTCACAATCAGTTCCGAATGACATTATTATGTTTACAACGATTCTGCTGTACGTAATTCAACTTTATTCCATGATTTTGCCTGGAAACACAGCAAGAATATCCAGACTTTCACTAAGTAGTTTGACGGCAACTAAAATGGTTCTTTAATCCTCAGCAGTATTATTAGTATAATACTCATCTAAAAACAAGGCTTACATGTCTAGAACACTTCTCAGTATTTAAGTCCAACTTTTACATTGCTCTTAACCCAATGTTTATCGGGCATCAGAAGTACATCTGTGAATCACCAACGCTTAAATGGCAAATTCTGTCACGTTTATTTTTTTCACCTGAAAGTAATCGCAGCGCCTGATGTAAGACTCTTATGCCTCGCGTACTTATGTTTCCTAATTAGGTGGTGCGTAAGTCACTGATTGAAAAAAAAGTCTTAGTCCAAGCGGTGAATATTGTATTTGAGCTAAAATTACTGGATTTAAGGATAGATCTCTCATCCTAAATGCTAGCAACTGTACTCACGTCATTTATCGTAAGATTTATGGAATTAGCCTATTATTTAATTTATTCTAGCACCAAATATCACAGCTATTCCACAATGAAAAGCACAACTTAATAACAATTTCACAGAATCTTAAGGTTACGAATCATCACATAAGGAGCTCCGAGCTTCGGACCTTATCCTTTCCCCATCCCTTCCATTCCTATCTTTATACCTTTCCTCCCGGTCTGAAGAGCCTTATTAGTGCGGAAACAGACTTTAAAACATCCATATAAAAAAAAAAGTTTACGACCGTTTTTGTCGAAGAGTCGACATCATCAGGTCTGTGAAATTGTTACCAAGTTGTACTTTTCATTATGGACATGAAATTGCAAAGTTGAGCCTGAAAACCAGCAAGTTTCTCACAGTTATTGTCTAATTCCATAATCATGCCGTTGAAATGGTTCATCAGAATATTCTACCGGTTCGGGTAGATTTTGCTAGCGTTTGTTAGAATATATTTTTTCTTCATATTAGAATAATTATTACCTCCATTCATATTTTTCCGAATGCTATTTATTTTACACATCTCCATCTCTTATCATATATTATATTGTATTTAATACCTCATTTCCTCAATTTTCTTCCTCCATCCAACTATTGTCTTCTAGTTTCCGCCAACTTTCTCCTCTAACCACCCATGCTAAAAAGTTCGTCCTTCAGTCTCTCGTTCCATCCATCGTACATATGACTTTCACATTTACGTTTATGACTACGTATACAAAAGGTTTATTGCCCTCCGCCATATGAAAAAGACTTATATTCACACTTATTAATCAACATCTATTTTATTCTTCTTTCCAAGGTGTTCTGGCCTCGGGTTCCGGAATTCCTCGCACCATATCAAAAATATTGTTAATCATTTCTTTACATCTCTGTACGAGGTTTTCATCAAAGTTTCAATTACTCTGGTAGACGCCTACTTATCCAAAGTAAATATACTAATTTAATGAAATCTGCACCCTTATTTGACCAGAAATATACCCGAATAAAAAATCTGTTCCAGCCGATTATCAGTTTTGCCTATTTCCCTCGAGAATCTCATGATTTAGGTTTCTTGCGATTCAACCAAGACTAGTTTTTCTTTGACTGTATGTTATAATTATTAAAGTCTTATAATATTAGCCAAAAAATATCACCTTCCAGAAAAAGGAAAAATAATTCAATGATATAATTTTATGCCAAGTAAATTTCACGTTTGAAATGTATGTAAATATGGCTGTTGCGAAACATACTTAAACCACCTGGGCTAAGAGTATAACCAAGAAGACAAACTTAGAAAAAGTATAGGGATTGATAATCTTTATAGAGCATATTCATATAAGAACAACGAAGCTGGTTGGCCACTTTCTTAAGTACAAGAACTATCTCTGTCAATGTCACCAATATCTCTGGAGTAAAAGTCTGGGGAGTAAAGAAGACCAAGGAGGGAGGTTATAGAAGAATATTACTAAAGGTTATAGGATGTCAAAATGAAGAAGAAATGAAGAAGGTAGTGGAAAGTGAGAAGAATGGCTTCATAAAAATGGCACAGTGTTCAGAAGATAATGATAAATCACGCACATAAAAAACTGCAATCATTGAGGCGATAGTGTACATTGCCCGATTGAGCACCAAAATAAGGTATAAGCTGCACATGGTGACGGACTATTCCAAAACGTGAGACAGTTGGCGTCCACGTATTCCCCGCAACTTTTTTTTTAGTCATAATTGGATTTGACGCGTTATACGTGATTACGGCAATCGTTGGCATCCTGTCATTTCAAAACTGTTGAGATTTTGTTTTCATCACTTTTTAAATTATTAATTGATTTGACAAGCCTTCTTCATAAACTAATGGTAAGCATTAAAAAAAAGAATGGGCCTGATGAAAGTGAGAGTAGGGCCGACCGCAGGCCATATATTGAGAGAGACACCGGTGACAGATTGATTTACAAAAAAAGTGGGTTTAAAGAGAGCGAGTACTAGGCACCAAAATCGCAATTTTATACATGAAATCGTTAGATGGAAAAGAAAAATGAATTTAATCGAAAAAATTAATTTCTAACCAGAGCCATTCACTCATAAATCAAAAATTAAAATAAGCAAAAGTTGACGCCCACCGAAAGAGCTGCGTCAAGGATAACTACGTCATCCTTCTGCCGTCCTTGAATGTTTTCTGGTAAAGGGAGGGGAGTGGAGGTTGGGGCGGAAGGTCTGCTCGCACAGATTCTGTCGCAGTTGTGATTGTATGTAGTGGATGAGAATAAGTCGTTTGCAGGCGCCTTTTTCCGATAGGGACAAAAGCATCAGTTTTTCGTCGCTTTTAACTCGAGAACTAATCGACGGATCGAAGAACGTAAAAATGTGGGTCATATTATTTCACAAACTCTATCAGATTTAGCAATAAAAATATGGTAAACGACTGCATTTCACAGTATAATTTACTAGGCTCAGAAAATGAATAACCACATCACGTTATTGATAGTACAACGACAATACAAACCAATTTTTCTAGTAAATTACTACGAGGACAAAGGTGTTTAATATCCATGCTTCCATAGCCGGTTTCAATCAATTTTTAATAATTTCTCACGGTTGGACAACCAATGAAAAATGGATTATGATTAGCTAAAAATTATTCCACTATATTCCTAAAACCTAAAGCTAGAACACTAGTAGCTCTATTTCAATTTAAGCATTTTGATGAAAGTAGATGGATGATGATGAGCAATGAATGGAAAGAATGAATTGGATTGATTGATTATTTGATTAACCTTGGATATGATATCGTTCAAATAATGGCTGCGGTTTTAACCAGTTACCATTACTCTTAATGAAGGAAAGCACGAGTATTTATCATTTGCCAGTATCAGCAATTTTTGTCAATGCACCATTTTAAAGAAAGTGACATACGAAGTGTCCCAGGTAGAAAAAAATGTTAAGGAAATGGGGGAAAATATTCTGATGACATAAAACCCTCCTAAATCTTGATGTGGCTATATTCTCATGAGTATTATAATTCGTGCCGATAGTTGCACCTGCTATTTGGTTTTTTGGCCATAAGAGATTTTCCGACGAGAACGAGCGTGATTAATTCCTAATTAATTCGGTCACAAAATTCCCAAAATGAAGAAACTAGGGCTGCATTTATTCTTATCATCATTTACTGCTGCCATCAAGAGAGACTATTCCTTTTTACAAGAATAATATATCCTTTTACTTTGGAAGAAGACGACCAATTGTCAATTAACTAAAAACGTTTAAAAACAATATTCAGATAATAAGAACTGTAAATAAAAACTATTCCAAAAAAGCATCGCTTGTATTACCATGGTGATAAGAAATTCGTAAAATATTTTGCATTAGTCAGAAATGGACGAGCTCTCTAAACCACTCTATCATCAGTACACTTTATCATAAATCGCAGTTTTAGGTTGACGTGGCTTAGACAAACTTAATTATTAATAAAGATACGGCAATTAATATAAGACAACGTAAGTAATAAAGATAAGGTAAGTAATAAAGATAATATACTTTCCATAGGCTCAAGCCAATTCGAGTTCCTTTGCCAAAGAAGCAAACGTGAAGAAGTAACTTCGTTTTATTCACTTTCTCCCATCAAGATAAAGTTCAATATTTAGATTAATAGCACCCAAAAGTCCCTGGCATTCAAAAAAAAAAGTAATAACACATGCAGTAGAAGGGCTAAATCAACTTACCGGTCCAAGCGAAGTTCCGTTCATTCATGTAGCGTCCTTAGAAGTTTTCTCGTGTGGGTCGGTTCCCCAACAAACTGGCGGTAGCCCTCGGCGTTCCGAGGTTTGAGTTTCTCTAAGTGACCCGGTTGATTCACGATCACTTGAAGTCAAATGATGCATGCTAAGCGGCACTAAAACAAAGAAAATGTGAATGCAAACTTCAATTCCGTACATGCGTGTTTAAATAATACTTTTTATGAGAGGACGGCAAAACTATTATGGATCCAAAAAGTTTCCACCATTCCATCAAATACGCTCGCAAAAAAGTTCTTCATCATTTACATGCCAGTTTCTCTGCTCCAAGGCAACCAAGAGGGATGACAGTAAGCTTTTGTTTCCAATCAAAATAATTTCGTCGAAAGTTTGGCATTAATGTTCACACAAAAGGAAATTTTTTTCATAAGGATAACCGGGCGATTGGTTATAGTTCTATTACTAAGCCCAAAAATATATAGATCACAGTATCATGCGTCACGTAGTGGAATTTAGACATATTGGATGAGTAAAAAACTTTAGCAATTTTCCACAATGTAATTTAAAATAATAAAATTACAAAACACGTGTTTCGGCTTACTAAGCCATCATCAGGTGTATACGTATAAACTTCCGTGACAGCAGCGCAATATATAGGAAACGGGAAGGGGATGGGGATAGAGGAAATTGGTTGGGGGGGGGAAGAGGATGAAGCACTCTAAGGAGTTTGTCCTTGGGACTGTATTAGGTAAGTGGTGGGTTATTTGAAAAAGGAATAGCTAACAATGGGGAATGGATTCGGAAAAGTTGGTCATTCAACAAGAGGTTATTATCACTATGTATAATTTCCCACTGTTCCCATGCGTCCAGTCTTGGGCCTTTTCTTTCAATATGCAGGATTTCCGGAACAAAGAGGCAATGGTGCGATGTCTCAAGGAGGTGTTTGGCCAGCAGTGACGATTTGTCTCCCTTATCCACACACCTTCGATGCTCTTGAAGTCTGGTGGTAAAATCCCTGCCCGTCTGTCCAACGTAATATTTATCACAGCTGAGGCACTCTTGACTTTGTAGACGCCTGAATGGAATTTTGGGTCAATGGCGTCCTTGCTTTTGCACAAAATGTTCGATAAGGTACACGGATTGTAAAAACACACTTTAAATTTGTCCTTTGGGAATATTCTCCTAAGTTTGTAGGAGAGATTACCAACAAATGGTAGCCTACACCAAGACAGGAGTGTCCTTGTGCTCCGGACTTTTCAGTGAGAGAGACAAGATTAGACACCACTCCATGAATGTGCTTCCCCCTCGACTGTTCGGACTGCCAAAGTTACATAAAGTGGGTGTACCCATTAGACCGGTAGTCTCAAATATTGGAGCCCCGACCCATAAATTGGCCTCAACACTCAACGACGTCCTCCGCTCTTTCACGAATTTTTCATCCAATTATTCCGTCCCAAATTCCTATAAATTAGCGGAACTGTTAAATAACCCACAGGTGCCTGCGAACTCAAATTAGTCTCTTTCGATGTGACACCTATTTTCCTCTGCCCCAGTTAATGAAACCTTACACTTAACCAAATGCTTGCTACAGGATTCCGGGTCAAATCCAATCATAATAGAGGAAATACTATCGCTTTTAGAAATTTTTACGAACCAAAATTACTTCCTTTTCAACAGCAGATACTACAAACAAGTGGAGGGTCTAGCCATGGGATCCCCTCTCTCCCCACTTTTGTCCGAAATTTTCATGAACAATTTCGAAAACAATTTCTTCAAATCTGCAAATCCACTCTTAAATAATGTGTTCTACTGGTATAGGTACGTGGATGATATTCTGTGCTGCTGGACAGGGAGCGATCGTCAACTAGATTGTTTCCTGAGAGTGCTAAACTCCCAACACCCTGGAATCAACATGACTATGGAAAAAGAGACAGAGGGACATTTAAGCTACCTGGATCTAGACATTTCAATAGTGAACAGGAAGCATTATTTTGGTATATTTAGAAAACCCTCCTTCTGCGACCTAGTAATCCCAGCAGACTCTTGCCATCCCATGTCACACAAGCTTGCGGCATTCCAAACGATGATCCATAGGTTAGTGAGCCTACCCCTCTCCAACCCAGAATTCAACAAAGAGCTGGAAATCATATGCCACATTTCAACGTGCAATGGGTACAAAAGAGATATTATAAACAAACTCCTGCGTAAAAAGCTCACAAAAATAGCTATTTCCGAAATAACCGCTATCCCAGCTTTTGAACCGGATAAAAGAACTTGGTGTAGGCTACCATTTGTTGGTAATCTCTCCTACAAACTTAAGAGAATATTCCCAAAGGACAAATTTAAAGTGTGTTTTTACAATCCGTGTACCTTATCGAACATTTTGTGCAAAAGCAAGGACGCCATTGACCCAAAATTCCATTCAGGCGTCTACAAAGTCAAGAGTGCCTCAGCTGTGATAAATATTACGTTGGACAGACGGGCAGGGATTTTACCACCAGACTTCAAGAGCATCGAAGGTGTGTGGATAAGGGAGACAAATCGTCACTGCTGGCCAAACACCTCCTTGAGACATCGCACCATTGCCTCTTTGTTCCGGAAATCCTGCATATTGAAAGAAAAGGCCCAAGACTGGACGCATGGGAACAGTGGGAAATTATACATAGTGATAATAACCTCTTGTTGAATGACCAACTTTTCCGAATCCATTCCCCATTGTTAGCTATTCCTTTTTCAAATAACCCACCACTTACCTAATACAGTCCCAAGGACAAACTCCTTAGAGTGCTTCATCCTCTTCCCCCCCCCAACCAATTTCCTCTATCCCCATCCCCTTCCCGTTTCCTATATATTGCGCTGCTGTCACGGAAGTTTATACGTATACACCTGATGATGGCTTAGTAAGCTGAAACACGTGTTGTGTAATTTTATTATTTTAAATTACATTGTGGAAAATTGCTAAAGTTTTTTACTCATCCCAAAAATATACTTGATATTTAAAACATTATTGTAGAGAGAGCAAATCAGTTGAGAAGAAAGATACACATATGTTTTCTTTATTATAACCGAAAGCATATGTTTTCAATACGCTAAATCAATGGTAAGAACTTCGAATGGACGACGAAATACGATTACGAATATAATAAAGGCACCAAGGGGCCCACGCTTCAGCGTCCCATCCAACAGAAAGAATACTGAACACTGAGTGCTCCTCACACGGGACTCTATGTTGGACTGGTATATCAATTAAAATCCATACCACTGCCTGGATTTGAATCCGGGTCCTCTGGATGGAAAGACTATAATCTTATTATCTAAGCCATCTGATCCCTCCGTATTGATAGCATATACCGGTGTTGAGTGGAGACGTGACAAGTGATCAAATGCAAGTTACCAGAAGTACTAGGAGTAAAGCCACTTTTTTGAAGGTCTATACAGTAAGTTCAACCTTGGAGTGATAAGACAATGAAAAAAGATATTCATCAATGCATGTCGGAGATGCGATAGTAATGATGCAGATTAAATGAATGAAGTAAAAAACATGCCTGATTTTTACGCCTGTAAGATAAAAGTAGACTATATGACACGGCCTACGTACCTACACCTAAAGGACCGCATATAGCTCTGCAAGAATATTTGAAATCCGTTCTTACCGATCGGTTCACAAATCAGGCCACAGAAAAGATATTTCACTGTGCGCAATTCGCCACTGGAATTATGGCCTCAATAGTCCAGCCGAAATGGAATCCTATACGTGCCAATTGCTAAATTCTAACAAATTGGCTTTTCTAAACCAGAAACTTATTTTTTTTAATTTATGACTTTTTCCACAAAAATTGCTATTCATTACTAACAGGAATGACTAACAGTGTGAGGACATGAACCAAAGAGGCTATCATAATTTCTGCCTCAAGCTTGTCAGACATATTGAAAACGTAAGAAAGACAAACTTTGATACTTGCCATCCAGTTACAAGAAAGAGGCGTATATCTTAAGTTATATCCGAAAGTTATAAAGGAAACTAATCGAGGGTTTATATTATATGCATCATATCTCACAGTAAAAGAACCTCTAACCCTTAGAAGCTCAACGTGCCGATATATAGGCTCAATATAATAATTATTTTTCTTCAAACTATATGTTATCAACAAAATAAATATTAATTACTCTCATAGAAAAAAATTAAGTTAAGCAGAAGTATGTTTAAAAATTCTAGGTCAAATTTTAGTCTAGCAATTATTGTAACAAAATGTGAATATTTTCAAGAATGAGCCATGAGCTGGGAGGGAGATGCGTGCATGCCACGAGCGCTAATGGGTTAAATAATTTTCCTTCCGATATAATGAGTATCAATCAGAATAAGTGATGGCTAAATGATAATAGGACTTCATAAATAAATGGTGAAATGTATACTGCCAGAGTTATTCGCCAAAATGCTCTCCGTTCCAATGTGTGCAAATTCATCTTTCACGAATGCACTAAAACAAGTGTTGCAGACGTTTTGGCATAAAAGTGTAGCAACAAAGATAGGTACTGAAAATAATGGAGCACTCACCTACGTGCTCTATCGGCAGCGTAGTAATATTCATGCGGTGAAAAGTTATTATTTCTCAATAACGATAGCATCATGCTTCATTAACTCAACTAATTCTGTCGCCGTAATTTATACTTCATTTCCACCAAGAAGAACTCTGCTTAGCGCAAAGGAGATAATTTTGGAATAAATTAGTACCCCAGTCCTGTGTATAGAAAAATAAATTATGTGGCTCAGCCAACATAAAAGAAAATAGCAAACAACGGATCATCATTATCAGTATTTCAATCCTAGGATTGGTTTACTGCAGCCCTCCATTCTGCCCTATTCAGTGTTAATTCCCTCACGCCCTGGTAAGTTTTCTCTTTCACGTCCTTCTTTATTTGCCCTATATATTTGTCCCTTGGTCTTCCTCGCGGAACCTTCCCTTCAATCTTCCCTTCTATTATATTTCTAACTAATTCAATGTGCCTCAAGGTATGTCCAATTCATCTGGTTCTCCTTTACCGTAGGGTTTTCCATACTGTCCTTTCTTCATCTGCTCTTCTGTACACCTCTTCGTTCCTCCCTTTATTTGTCCATTTAATATTCAACATTCGCCTCCAGCACCATGTTTCGAAGGCTTCAATTCTTCGTTGGTCTGCTTTCCCGATGTTCCAAGTCTCTGATCCATAGAGTTCCACGCTCCATACGAATGTTTTGATGAAGTGCTTCCTTGTTTGCAGCCGTAGGTTCTTTAAGCACAGTAGTTGTCTCTTCATAAAAGCCTCCTTAGCTTGTGCTATTCTTTGCTTAATGTTCGTCGAGCTTCTTCCATCCCAATATATAGTGCTGCCGAGGTAGGTGAAGTCCTCCACTTGTTCCAATTTCACTCCTTGAATTGTGGTATTTTCCCTAAGTTTCTCTCTTCCGCACACTAGGATTTTAGTTTTCTTCTTGTTGATGCTCATATTTTATTCTTGAAGTACTTGGCTTATTGTGGTCAGGGATGCTAGCAGTTCCTCTTGACTTTCTGCTACAACTGTGATGTCAACAGCCAACGTTAGCATGTTTATTTTTTCGCCATTCACCTTGATGCCCTTGATACCAATTTCCTCTGCGGCTCTTATTTCTTCTTCCAGGGATATATTGAATAATGCTGGGGAGAGGTTGCATCCTCGTCTGACTCATTTATTTATTTTGGCTTCTATCTTCCTTCCGTCTTTCATTCGCATTGTGGTGACCTAGTTCTTGTAGAGATTATAGATTATTCTTTTATCATTGTAGTATATTCCAATTGCTTACATTGCCTTGAACATCTTGTTCCATTCGACGTTGTCAAAGGCCTTTTCCAAGTCCATGAATGCCAAATATACAACGGCTTATTTACGTGTATCATTTTCTCGTCCAGTATCCTTAACCTGAGTACATCCTCCCTAGCTCCTCGGTTTTTCCTGAATCCGAATTGATTTTCTGAAAGATTCCCTTCGATCTTTCCTTCCATTCCTCTGTTAATTATCCTATCAGGTATTTTCGATGTGTATGACACCAGGCTAAATGTTCTGTGCTCTTCGCATTTCTCTGACCTTGGCTTCTTTGAGATTGCGATCATTTCACTCCTTTGGAAGTCCTCTGGTATTCTCCTTCTGTCATAGATATCTGTGATTATTCCAAAGAGGGTATCTTATGCTTTGACCCCGAGTACCTTGGTGATTTATCCATTTATTTTGTCCCCTCCTGGTGCCTTGTTGTTCCTTAGGTTTTTCAAACAACGGATATTATTAGCCAATTATTAAGGAGTAAAGGAAGACGGATAAAAAAGTATCAGGTATGTTTGGGAAAGTAAATTAACAACGAAAAAAGTTAGATACGGAGACGCATCAATGAAGTACTTGAAGATAATGGCATAGTGAAGGCTGTCATAGAAGGGTAAATATTGGGCAGAAGAGAACGAGGGAGGAAATGGATAGATATGTTATGTGGTATTAAAGGTAAACAAACGTAACATATTTTAAAGTGCAGAGGAAAATAAAAACATAAAGAGAACCCAAAAGTGGCTAGAGACATCCTACTCTGAAACAGAAATCAGAAAGACTAGACTGACGGATGGGTCACCATGAAACCATGTAGATTGCGTTTCTAAGATGCGAAGGCATCTTAGAAAATAATTCATACTTGCTAACATCAAATCTTAGAAAATAATTCATACTTGCCAGTTACAGGATTAGGGTAAGTATCATATAATACAGCGAATATTAGACGATGATTTGTCATAAGTATAGAAAATAGCAATGATCATCATATTAAAATTTCAACCTGACACTTAAAATGGGATACGCCACATTTTCTTGATATACTATAAATGTAAGTTAATCTATATATGACCTTAGATCATAAAGTATTTTAAAAGCCAACAGACACCTGACCTAACCAAAGGTAATGCAGAATACAGAGTAGACGATGAATTGTTGAATCAACAAATAAAAATTCCGGCGCATGACCATAAAATTCAATAAACAACTGTTCAAATTTAAGCCATAAAACTATTTAATTTCCATAAAAAAATGATACTCAGCAATGAATGTGATGGGTATTTAAAACAGGTTTTGAAAGGTGTGGCTGAATCACTTAATCATTTTATCTCATTTTTTAATTTGCTTTATACTTTCATCAATTTTTATTCATCTACGATTTAGTTTAAATTTATATTTACCTGAGGTGTTTCAATTCAGAGGGTAATTTATCTCCACCTTTTAGGAAAGAATGAATACCACCGAGTGACACATACAAGAGGAAAGCTAATATATTAGCTTGAGTCATGAATTTCTCCACATAAGTCGACGTTTGCTTTCCCAAACAGACCAGATACATTCCACGTCTCATTTGTCGCATTAGAGTGTAAATTAATTAATCTACGTAAATATTCGCCGAGAAACACACAGGTTATTGTTTATAGTATTCATAACAACAGTGGTGGGCCAACGGTTCATCTAATTTGAACAGCTCAAAAGCCAATAATTATGTAGATGCGGTTTGGTTAGGTAACGCAAATAAACAACTTGCTTCATCTCTGAAAATATTCGCAAATATGCAGTCAAGAATCAATGGCAATCAGGTAAGAATGTTCGTTTGAATTTACTAAATCCTCTATTGGAAATAAAATATTGTAGATTAAAAACGAGCATTTTATTCCGGCTCTATTTATAAATTATTTTCGAAAGAACTCACTCATTGGTCAAAAAAAACTGAAAAATAACAGGAAAGAGATTGATCGAAAATGGTCTAATTAATTAAGTAAATTGTTTAAGCTCGGGTTCTTAGTAACTCTCGTAGATATTATTTTTTCATGCCACCCCAAATGACATTTTGAATTCCGTCTCACCCATCTTAGTGAGCCATCCTTCACCGGAATCAACGCAAAGGTAGATGGAGGAGAATTAATACGAGTGCTGATCCCCTATTTTCTAAGTGTTGAGCATTCTGCGCAGCGGTGGTTATTCCAGGGTCCAGTGTTTTCCCTTCGCCAGCCGGGCGAACGCAATTATCGTGGGGTCATCGCCCAATCTCGACCCCCCAGTCTCCACACAGTCCGCCTCTCATATATAACACATGCGCGTGCAAACAAACACCGGAGAGAGGGGTTAATTCCTCAATTATTCGCGCTGGATGGCGAAGGGAATCGCGGAGAACGAGATTGGTGAGGTAAACCAGTAAAAGAGAGGGTGGGGGGGGGGGGGGATAAAAACAGTTGACATGATGTCAGTTAATAGGGACAACGGCGAAACCGCCGCTTTTGTTTTACATAAATTGGTTTCGGAGACGAGGACAAACGGGCCCTTCCATTCTACACTCTGTGCGAAACGAGGCATCCAGCCCTGATCCCGGATCGTAAGCAGTTAAAAGCAGCTGCGTGGCCCGTCCAGAGGGGGATGCCCGCACAACACGCCCAAGCTACGCCCCTGATAATGCCGCTACAACCCTCTGGCCAGTGCTGGCGGGGTGGACGGCCCCGCCGCCGTAAATGAATGCAGCGACATAAATTAGGCATTCAATGAGGGGGTGTATGAGGGGTGGGACGTAAGGGCGGGTGGAAGTAATGGCGAGCCGAAAGACCCAAGGGCTGCGTGGGGAAGAGCAAACCGTTTCCGGGCCTGTAATCCCAAAATAATCCCTCCACTTAGTGTGATTGGATGAAAAATACGCCCCGATTTTCTTCGCCACACCGTAAAATTTTCGCTCGGCAGTTTTCCACACCGAATCATCAGCACGGGGCTTTCACGTGTCCATAAAAACCCTTTGATTGGACGCCATATACCGACTCTACAAATTAAATCGTAAACGGCGCTTAATTTATGAAGAGGCTTTAGGGCCGAACGAATGGGAAACACTTTTCGGGATTTTTTCTTAGGCGATGATAGGAAAAAATATATTTTATGAAATACATCCAAGTCATCATCATCAATCAGCTACGGAAAGTTCAAGAAAGGTTTTACATCACCTTTTTAAAATCAAGATGTAGTTCTAGGCATTAATTATAAAGTTACAAAAGTACTTAGATCATTCGAAAACGTTTGCACCTCATTTGAGAATCAATTACTATTGGTGCATAAATTATTGGCGTTGAACTTAGAGCTGTAAAAGTAGTGAAACAATGGGAAGCCTGATTTGCACGAACGATCCTAATGAGTCATCAAATCGAATTGAAAATACCACTCAAAATTAACCTCGACATCTGAACGGCATGTATTATATTTTCAGATGCATGTTTATTTATATCTATCAAGTTATATTAAAGCTTAGGATCTAGATACGAATTCTTAGAGTGACAGGCTGCAATATTCATTAGGTCTAAGAGTGAAATAATATCATCAGTAGAATAAATTCAATGACCGTCAACACCCCGCAAGGTCAAACAATGCTGTCGCTATGTAGAGTTGTTTGGTACCTAAAGTTTAAATTAGCTCCTATATTTTTAAATTAAAATAAAATATTGTTGATCAAAATTATTCTCAGAGCATTAAAATCAGTTAAATGTTTACGTTTTCCACATAAAAGCTAATAATCTCCACAGCCATCACAAGCAACAACGATGCGAAATCATTTATCTTTTATTTTAATCGAATTTCTCGCATTATCTGATAAAAATATAACATATGTCAACAGTGTGAACTCCATTCTCAATTTAAACATGAATTCCGTCAAAAGTGATTTGAATTAAGCCGTTCCCGCGTTATGATCAAATTATTGGCATTTTTATCGTTGGTTTTTTTATATTGGCTAATTGGATTTTTTTGCCTGTTCAATATTGAACGAGCGGTCAAAACTTTTATTTGGAATCGAAAATATTTTACTCTGTATTTCACGTTGTTACATTTCATTGGGTTGAAAATATTTTAAGGAATTTTTAATGCTTATCCCTCCCTAATTGTACGGTGATGAATCCCCTAACGTGCAAAATATATCGAGCTCACCTTTCATTGGGTCCACCTGTGGCAACATCTCAGTCAAATTAAGGTTAAAGATGGCACAATAGGTTTAAATATAAGTTTATATGCCTTTTGCGTCATGTAATACATATAATAAATATTATTATTCTCTATTTAACAGAATCGCAATTGGAGTATCAGTAATTCCGGATAGGTAACCAACAGAAAAATATTTGCTTCCATAAAGAAAAGATGGGAAATTAGGCATAGTTGAGTTTAGGGAGCAAAAGAAGGATGGTGTAAATGACGGCATCAGCCCGCTCTGAGATAAAGTTCAAAAGAACTCACGGCTTGAATGCTACATCGTACAGAGTACTGAACAGGAATTTTCCCCCGCACAGCAATCAATATGGACAGTTATATCATTAAAAGATACCACTTTTGGAATTTTTATTCCACCCAACATGGCAGGGCTCTTGTCACCTCACCAACTGTGCCTCCAAATACTATGCGTGACAAAGGATGTGATAGGGGTTCTAGTCTAAGTCAATGGTTCTGAATTCAGATATTAAAGAAGTGTTTTTTTAATATCTGGCACACTTATTCTTGATAAGGTATTGCATCTTTCCAAAATTCCTCGAAACTGATTGTTATATCTGCAGTTACTGATTTACTTGCTCTGGAAATGTAATTCCTGGAATACGTATGCACATGGGATTTTTATACATGTAACAACGTCCATTTCCAACATCTTAACTCGTGGATGAGTAGTGTGACAACATTGCATGTGTAAATAGCCCACATTCTTTCTTATTGCCTAATAAAGGTTGACTCAAATCACAAAAACACATTCCGGCTCCAATCGTGACAAAGTGCTACAAACTTTATTTCAATTGTACAGTTGATTACTGGGATAAAAAACGGACCCCTCACATATGTTATTTAACGTGTGTTAGAATTCTGTCAGTTATCTTGAAAGAATCACTAATGTCGTTCACTGGAATCCTCTACATAGCGATATAGAAGTGCGTGTTTCTCATGGTCACTATAACGTATTTTCAGATTTTTACTCTCAGGAAGGAGAATTGGTTAATAGTAATGAGAACGCATCCTTGATGCTTCCTTATTGACATATACACAGGGTACGTCAATGGCCCTCTGTCCATTGACTTGAGTAAAGTTAGTCTAAAAACAGTACTTTTGAAAATTGGAAAAAATCCATCTTCGCCGATTGCTCATTAAGTTAACCTTAAATGTGAGGACTTGAAACTATTTTGACCCTTGTTGAATATGAGAAATACAAATGCAATACATGTGTGGACCTCAGAGTACTTGCAATTCTGATTGGCATGCAGCTCTGTCACACAAAGTGCTTTTGCTTTCTATGCGAACAGGACAGCAAGGACAGGAAAATCCACTATACTGAATAACAATGCCCAGCTCGTAATGCAGTACTGCCGGTATAGTGGAATGTTGCGAACACTTCTCTTGTTGATTCGCGAAGGTGTCAGAATAAATATCAGACATTTGACTATGATACAAGTTAAGACTACAGAACATAACTGTAGGCAATACAACTTGAAACCTGTTTCTCTGAATTTCTCTCACTCAAGTTCCAATGGCAATTATAAACATTTTTAGCACAATCATTTCATACGTTAATGAATATTTAATCAAATGCTGTTTTGCCGATACCAGAACAAATGAAACATGCTGTAGCCCTTTGGACTCAGAGGAGCCAGGTTGTAAATGCCTCTCTTTTATTCATGCTCTCTACAGTTATCATGTGAGTGAATGCTGAAGAAAATATTTTTAAATTAAAAAGGAAATTAGCAATCATGGCCCAAAATAGATATTAGAGAACATGTATTCACGGAATTCATTGCCTTGACGATTTCAACGCGTCGCAATCTGCTCTATCTGCACCGACTTCATTCATGAAACAAAAGCCCCGCCTCGCGACCACTCTCCTTCACTACGCAGCGGAAAACTTTTCTCCAGCAGAGCCTCGATGTGCTCACCTGGCAAGGTATTCCATTTGCAGAATTCAAAACTTATGGGACTCGCGGCGTGACCAGAATATCATTGTCAACCGAATGCCAGGGTATACTCTCAAGAGGAAACGAGGCGAGGAAGGGAAAGTCCTAGCAGGTGATTTTAAAACGCTTCTCCAGAGGGAAACATGATGGCACCCAGAAGAAAGAGATACTATCAGAAGAACCTTCTTTGGCAAAGGTTCTATACAACCGTCAATGCTCCATTATCACCAAGAAAGGAATTTGGCCCCTTATATTCCATTCACGTTGCCTCGAAAAGCACTGGTGCATGAGCAGGTGAAAGGGCTGTTAAGTTTTTAAAATATTTGAACGCCTTACGAAACACCTACCTCTTCTCTCCTGCCAGCATAAATTGTCGCAGCTCTAATACTAAGACAAAAAACATCACCTTTTTGCATCAGAAACAGATAAAAATTCAGGAATTTAAAGATTTTATACAGAGCTGTGTTAAAATACATCTAATAATGATAATGGAGCAACGTACATTTCAGTAAGCAGGGAAATTATTTTTCATCATTATTTGGCATTAAAAATATTAGAAATATAAGTAATTGCTTATTGCAGAAGAGGAAGATTAGATTAATTCTATTAAGTCACTGGGAATTTAACAGATGAGTGGCTCAGGCACTGGGCCACATACCAATTTCCTGAGATCAAATTACAAATGAACGATATGGTTTTGAAAGAAAGCGTAACTGATGAATAGAAAATATATTGCTATAGTACTCTACCTGCATGAATTTTTTTCAGCACTTACCGACTTGTTTTCTAAGCGCTCAGTTCATGATCGTAATGTGTAAAAAAAATACCAAAATAAAATGAATTTAGCTTTATTTAAAATTCAAGATTTTCAAAAAATACCCAAATGATCAAACTGATAAAGCAGCTCTGAATTAAAAGAACTTTTTAGTGACCTAATAATGACCAAATTTGCTCTGCATTCATAACTTAAAAAGCGAAAATCGCTGTCACATAATAATATTTTAGTTAATACGCTCTTAAAATCCCAGTAGATGTTGAAGAGAAACAATTTTCCCAAAAACGGATATCATTGACATAAGGTAGCGAGAACTTTAGGTAGTATTTTTGTAATATCTGAAGAAATTTCTTCAAAATTACAATAGTAGGAGCTCCATCGTATAAAATTTGAAGACGGTAAAAACGATATATATAGGAAGTTTATTTTTCTTCTTGCTACATTTTGGAGGGAGGGAGCTCTACGGATGCATTCAGGAGAGTAAGCAATTAGCATGGAGACATTATTTTTTCCTAAATAGGATCATGGATCGTGACATGAATCGGGTGCGTGCTCGAACGACGTGACTGGTTCCTTCGAAGATATAAAAATAAAACACATGGATTAAGTGCCCATTGCTATATGCTACTCCATGATGTTAAGAGTGGCCACAAAGAAAGAGGAATCAAATTTACGGCCAAAAATTATTTTTTTCCTCAGATACTGCGATAACCTAAATGGTAGAGGGAAATAGAGAGGGAGAGAGTAGTGGAGGAAGAGAAATAGCATAAACAGCTGGACGCTCCGGGGGATTTATTTGTGTAGAGGAACTGAGAGAGAGAGAAAGAGCGAACAACAAATGGGCATGTGTTAATCGGGAAGGAGGGCAGGGGAGAGACGGGAATAAGAAAGGGGAGAAGGAGTGGAAGGGGAAGAGGGTGGAGAAAGGGAAGGGTGGAGGAGAAAGCGGCGGGTGGCCGTGGAGCATTCGAGGGAGGGAGGCATATCCTGGCTGGCCAGTCTATCATGGGGGACAGCGACCCCTTTCAATCTTCGAGCAGAGCGGAAATGGAACTCTCCCGGCCGCTCCTTTCTTTCCCACAGCCTCCACAATCTGCTCGGCGGAGAAAACACATTCTGAGGCCACCAACCTCCAACTCTCCTCCGCCTTCTCTCTACCCCCTCCCCTCATTCCCCCTTTTCCCTATATCTCTTCGCTGTTCTGTTCTTTTGTAATTTCTAGCCATTGTAAAAACTGGAAAGATCGTATGGGTTACATTTGTGGCATGAAAAAAGCTATTATTGCGTAATAAATTGTGTATGAGAACTGCCGATTTATTGCGTAGACATGTCCCTTCGAGCATATGTAAACGTGCCGCATCGAGTTGTGTTCGATGGAGTCCAAGCCTATATTAAATTTAAAAAGTTTGCCACTTATCCAACCTGAGTTCCCACGTCTATATCCACACTTAAAAGCACTTCAGATTGGAAGGAAAGGTACAGGGAGCGGCAGAATGGCCTCCCCGATTTGGGATGCAAATAAAAACCAAACCAAGAAAGATACAAGAAGAATGTATATCTTTCTAAATAGTGCATACAATCCAGTTTTAGATTAATTAATTTCAAAAATGACGTCATTTAATAGTTGACCATTATTGGCAATACACTGATTAAGTCTCTCCCAGTAGTTTTCCATGACCCTGTGGGTCATTTCGGGTGGAATAGCAGCAACTTCATGCGTTACCCTCCATAAGGGCTTCCAGAGTTTGAGAACGATGTTAGTATACCTTGGATTTCAAGTAGCCCAGAGAAAGAAATCGTACGGGGACAATTCAGGAGAACGAGGGGGCCACCTATGTCACCAAGCGAGGAAATAAGGCGCCCAGGAAACATTTTTCTCAGAATTCCGAGGGATTGACGAGAGGTGTGGGATGTCGCACCATCTCGTTGGGACCACACATGTCTCTTCCCATGTTCATGAAAAAGATCACCCAATCTACGCCTGAAAAAGTTCTCGGTAAGTGCACAATATCGAGTGGGCGTAGCCGTTGCAGTAACACCATTCTCTTAAAAAAATTATCGACCCCACACACACCAAACTCAAAAACGGCACACCATACTGTAACCTTAGGACTGTGGAGTGGCCAGTAGATGTCCGTTGTAACGCACTACCTGTCTGTCTAAAGTTTGACACTCAATTTTGGATTGTTTCTTATCAGGAACGGGATAATGCCGAGCGAGCGAAAAGCAAACACGAATGGCACGCTGTGTCGAAATCAGCGATCCGCCATTTTGTATAAATTCCACTACCATGAAAGCACACTGTATTCCCTACCACACCATGCTGTAAAATGTAAATGGCATGAGCAGAGCTGTCTTTATACAAGAGCCAACGCAGTACCTCCACCCAGCCCCTAGCGAAAATGTTCTCGAATCGGGGAGGTCATTCTGCCGCACCCTGTACAAGGAAAGAATTTCAAGTATAAGGAGGAGGGATGCAGAGAAACCCGGCGTCGGCATTAACTGGCCCTTGACGACAGGTGCCAAGGGGTCAATGTAATTTCCCATTCGACGGACGGAGTACGAAACTCGAATACTATCCACAAATCACTCAATTAGAGGCCGGCTTACCAAAGGAAAAATGTCTCCCACTGCCGGAATCCGAACCCGAGCCCTCCGAGTGGCGCAGTACTCTCACCACTACGAAAACCCGACCCCCGAATGAATGAAAAATTACGAAAAATAAAGACATGTCTGTGTGTATGTCAGAGTAGATGAATATGGCACCATACATTTGCAAACTCATGTAAATATGAAGGAAATGCTTTGTTTCTTCCAAGACGTTAAAGGATTGTTCGAAGGGGTAGGAATGGAGTGCGAACCAAATATTCTCTCATACAACATTAACACTAATTAATATTTTTATTTTTCTAAAAGCCCAGGCTATCTATGTTTACATAGATTTAAATTATATTCATAGTTCCAATACCGACTTGGATCTAACTCCATAGCAAAAGTTTCTCCCCTAATTTCTTCCCTTCCGCACATATTTCGCCCCTTCATGAAAAATGATAACATTTCTTAACATAATTTGTATTTATTATATTTCTCCCTCCCGTTGAATTTCAACGGGCAACTTTAGCTAGTACTCGTGTATAAAAATGGAATGGTGTCCGTCTGTCTGTCCGGCGCGGTGGTTCTATGTTCGTTACGCATCTCCTCAAAAACCACTGAACCGATTGGGCTGAAATTTTGTAGAATTCTAGCGTATACACTAGAATGTGCTATAGGCCATGTAAAAAAAGTCTCAGGGCCCGGGTTCGATTCCTGGCGCCAATTTTGTATTTACAGTTGTTTAAATGGACTTTTTCAATTTATGGTAGTGCAAGAGTTTTTTCTTTCGCTCAGTAAAATAACTAAATATTAATCGATTTCTTTCAGTATTTCTGCATTTAATGGTAAAATGTTTAAAATTTTTTATTCTCTTTACCAACTTACTCTTTGTCGTCGATATTTCTGGGTAATGTGTAATTTACGTTGAAATTTAATGTTTTTTCGGTTCTTTTCCGAGCGTTGCTAAGGCCTTAGCAATTGTCGTCTCCGAAATGAGAACGTCGTTGATACCTAAACAGTGCGTCATAGCGGGATTCAGTACAACCGTATTCCGAAGTGGTCCGCTTTCGTAATTGCTATCTTTTGAGACACAAGAACGTGACAAGAAACTTATTTTAAGTCCAATCAAAAATAAGAGTAGCAAGATGATGAAATGGTGATATATTTACGCGTCAAATATACAATAGAAGGTGTGAATATGCGCAACCGAGCGACGAGTACCTGGTTTAAGCAGGGAAAATCTGTACTATTTAATAAGAATAGAATTTAATCTAATTGGAATAAAATGCATTAATACCTATCCATAGGAAGTTTAATGACGCCACTGTCATGAAGTTGGAGAATTGAGGCAAGCATAACATACTTAAAAGGTCAGAGAAAATTTTTTGCCGAAGAGAGTCGTACTATTCCCAAAAACCCGAATCTGGCCTCATTGTCAACACAGAGAGATATTTGTATGCAACTCCCCTTCTAACCTCCTTTGTTTTTTCTGGCCTGAAAGTTTCTAAATAACATTCTTATTATTGTAAAGGCCCAGGTATGAGTCCAGGTGGTAATTATATGTTTACATAGGTTTAAATTATATTTATGGTTTCAATACTGACTTGGAGCCATACCTCACTCCATAACAAGTTTTTTGTTCACTCCTTCATGAAAAATGTTTAAATTTCTTTATACAATTTTTATTTATTATATTTCTCCCTCCCGTTGAACTTCAACGGGCAACTTCAGCTAGTATTCTATAAATATGATACATTTCTGTTTATAGTACACTAAAAGTTGCCTAACAAAATGTATTTTACCAATTCCAACTGCATTTTAAGCATAGAAGCCTCTTTCGCGGGAAAATTGCAATATATCCCAAAAAAACTAATTTCTCTTCAAATAAATATCACAAAAATTTCTTTTTTGCTTAGTGGCAGTTCTAGTATATCCTTTCTATTATAGGGGGACTTACTTGGACCTCCTAGGAGAGAAAAAATATTTTTTGGTATTCCGGAGCTACCTTGGGGTGCAAACCAGAAGAAAAGCATGAAACTTTAAAGCATTCTTTAATTTTCTGACCTCAAAGGCAATTCAAGACTACTATACCAATGATTTTCCTTCATTTTATAATAAAAGGAACCAGTCTCACATAAAAGGACTTGAGCTACAAAAATAATGTTGACCGTCTCGAGGGTTTTCGGGTTCATCCCGCGTTGATTCGTCCTTCTGGACGACAGTTTCGCCGGCATTACAGTCGGCATCTTCAGGTCCGAAGTGATTAAAGCAGGAAAATTGTTCGTCTTATATAAGGCTCAATTTTAGTCCGGTGCGCTCTGATTGCCCGTGGGGTTGCTGCGCTGTGATTGGCCGTTAGGCTTGCGAATACGCTTCCAAGCATTAGAGAGTTGGTAGCCATGTTCCCTGTTGAAGCTTTTTGGGCGATTGGCGATTTCTATAGCCTCACGTAAATATTTATTTTCCTTAGCGATGCTTTTGCTTCGTCAAAATTTATGTTGTGTCCGGGAGCTGACCAGGCGTGCTCTGCGACAGTGGAGAGGCGGAATTGTTTCTTCTTGGTGTCCCTTTGATGTTCCTCCAATCTGCATTTCAAGGACCTGGAGGTTTGGCCGATGTACGATTTGCCGCAGTTGGGTTTTATCTCGTACACGCCTTCATGGATGCCCTTCTGTCGGCGATCTTTTTCCGTTCTGAGGAGGTCCAAGGTCTTCATGTCGCTGTTAAATCTCGTGACGCTGCCATGCTTAGCGAGGACTCTGGCGATCTTCTCAGAGGTGCCTGCGGCGTTTGTCTACAGGGCATAGGTCTTGGCCCCTTGTTTGACCTCAACCTCGAAGGTCCTTTTTAGGGCCATCCCTAGTTTTTCTTCTTCCTTCCTGGAAGTCTTGAGGATGAGATCCCGGCTGTATCAATTTTGTTGGAGCACTGTCAGGAGATGCTGTTTTCTCTAGTAATGGAATCTGCATCAGAAATAATGTGTGCCATGTGGTATAGGGTCTGGATTACAGATGATTTCTGCCTGGGGTGGTGATGGGAGTTGAAGTGCAAATACCGGTCTGTGTGTGTTTGCTTCCGGTAAATGGAGTGTCCTAGACTACCTTCCGGTCTCCAGGTGACGAGCGCATCCAAGAATGGAAGTCTGTTGTCTTTCTCTATCTCCATAGTGAACTGAATGGAGGAGTTCTGGCTATTAAGGTTCTGAAGAAATTTGTTCACCTCTTCCAACCCGTAGGGCCAAATGAGGTAGGTGTCTTCTACGTATCTTACGAAATGTGTTTTTATCTTTTCGCTTGACTCTAGGGCTCTTCGTTCTAAGTCCTCCATGTACAGATCTGCTTATACCTTATCCGTGATGTGTTTCTGATTTTTTGAAACTGAAGTGAACAAGCAACCCTTTACCTTCTTGAAAACCATCCAAATATAATTTTTCTACTGTAGCCTAAATTACAAATAATGTTTCCGTTATATCCTATCTTTTTATTGCATTACTTATATCTTTGGGGATCACATCGGAAAAAAGGGAGCTTTCCTGAACCCACCCACACTTTGCTCACGCCTCCATTGCAATCCTCGGCCACCCACCAACCCACCCAGCACCCTTCTCTTTCCCATCACCTTCCCCATTGCTCTCAGCCATCAACCTAATACCCGTCCTCACTCACTGCTGTCGCAGGCAATCCTCGGTCGTTTCGTCCGCCAGCTCTTCGGAGTCCATTTCCACGTCCGACCCTCTCTCCGTTCCATTTCTCGCCTGGAGGGACATCTCACTGCTACCACCACCACCCCTCTCTCTTCTACGCAAGCACCTTCCACCCCGTGCACCACGGACTCATATGCTCTGGGGCACTGCACCACATGCGGATTCATTTCTCGTTCGCAATCAGGAGAGCATCATCGCAGCACAAAGATTTGAGCTCTCTGAGCGATATTTCTCCTCCCTCCATTCCACCTGCCAGAATTAACTAATACAAACACTGAAGCTTAGGTGAAGATGAGGTGAGATTTTTTTTTCCTATCGAGAAAGGCCTAAAAATTCCTATGTGAAGGGTCCTCCAACCTAGTGAAGTGAAATCGCGCTGAATATTTAGCAAAACTGGTAATGAAAGAAAATCCATCGATCCCCAGTAATTGTTTGAAATCGCTTTTTCTCGTTGGCAAAATTCTTTTTGGCTTTTTGCTTTTGGCTTCCTTCACACATATTTTTTCAAAAGTTTATCTAACACATTTACATACTTTTCAAATAATTTTAAGATTTAAAGTTATTATCCAATCTTAATTCACCAATCATATCTTGTTTTTTTTAATAACACCTTCTAATTGTTACGAATAGTTGATAAGTCATTAAATAAATACTTTTTCTGCATTTGTACGGATAAAGCATACTGATCATATCGTCAATCTCTCCTCCATTATTGCGGTCCTCTGAGGGTATCAGCCGTAAGCTATTGTGTATCATGTGAGCCGCTATTAGTGAAGTACAAATTAGTGGGGTATCTTTGGCTACAAAAAAAGATACTCGGAGTACTGAAATTAAGCTTAATCTCAATTCAGCTCATGAGTTAATTTAAAATTAAAAGCCAGTGTAAATTAATGTCCACTACTGTGATGAGGTTATGATGATATTTCCACCTATCAGGAAGGAAAGCTGAAACATATATAATTTTTATTTCTACCGTCATTATGGTAGGCGAACGACAGCTAAGGTTTGCGCTAACCTGGATATGAGATTTCTTGGTTGCATGCAGGATTCATGAGAAAGGAGAAACATTGGAGAGGGACCCGGGGTCGGTATTAGTCTATCTTTATAAATAGCTCTAAAGGCCGCTTTACACGATACAATTTTTTGTACAATTTCTTGCACAAACGCTTGTATAAACTGAACGAAATTATATGTTTGTCTGAAAGGAATTAGAACAGGTTCTATTTCCCGTTCAGTCATTCAGTCAATCGCACAAGCGTTCCTACAATTTGCCGCTTTACACGGTACAATTTCCCCATAAAAGAGTTTGTACAAGAAATTGTACAAAAAATTATATCGTGCAAAGCGGCCTTAAGAACACCAAGGTTCAACGTCTCCTTCGAAGTACAGATTACTGAACTGGAAATGCCGAGCACACAGCACATACCCAAGCCACACTCAAGCCCCGATAATCACTAACATCAGAACGACGAAATCCACTTTTTCCTTTTTCCTAATTTATTTTTCCTATTGATGATAAAACATTTTTCATATCGGAGATAAAACAAATTTTTGCTCCAGAGCAAAAATTACATTTGATGGATACATGGATATTTATTTACACAGGAGATGAGAGCAGTTGGCCAGGTTGACCGGTATTTCCTACTTTGAGAAATTATATGATCTGGATTTATTTTTAGCAAAATATGGCATGTCAAAATCGAGTTTCCTTTTAAACATTAACTTTAGCCTTGCAATAACCCTAAAACCTAGTTTTTCTCGAATTTACAACTACACTATGACAGGTTCTTTAAGAAATAACATTTTTATGTTCTGTAGGTTGATTGCCCTGTGGCAAAATTCAGAACTTAAAACATGGCGAGGAAAGAACAAAATAATCACATTTTCTATGGCTACATGTGATTTTATAAATGACTTATATCAGCAGAAATGCGAATGGCTAGTACAAAATTAACATGTATTCTGTAGGTGGTATTCTAAAATAACTGAAAGCCTATGAAATATTGTTAACAATGTTCTATATCAGAATCCAACTTGAATAAGAAGAACTGCTGACGAATCAGCTTGAATATGTTGCACCAGTATCCTTAAAGAGAGAGATGGAAAAAACTTGCTCCACTTACAAGTGTTAATGACAGCTAGAAATGAGCCAGGAAATATTTGAAAAGAAAAATCCTTTCGGGAAATGAAAACATCACGAACGGAGTTTTTTCCCCCGTCCAATCCATTTCGGAAGCTGCAGGTCTTTCGTCAGCAGGTATTTTTTTCGTAAAATTTGATTCGCTAAATTGAGGGAGAAAGAGCGTGAACACAAAACTGAAGCAGCAGGAGCGGATGATTGATGCATGTCGCGCTTCCATATCCGTCTTAATTAACGCACTTTCGGATAAGGGCCATTTCCATCGTTTATGGCCTCGTATTCGTCACATCAACTGTTTTTTTTCCCCCTGCCTCCTCCCCGAAAGGGGGAGGGTCCTACTTCCTCTCACCACATCCCCCTACCCACACCCCCAACACGTCTGCTCCCTCACCCTTAAGCGCCCCCCTTCAATCCCTCGGCGAACCGGATGGGGAAATAGGGTAGCCCGCTATAACAATCAAGGCTCGCGTCGTAAAAGCAGCGAACGTTACGCAAACAGAAGCCAGGGGACCGGAGTCTGCAGAGAAAGAACGAAGGACCATGGAGGAGGAAAAGATAATAAAAAAGCAAATCTTTAGTTCGGGACGGGGAGAGAGAATCCAAGAAAGAAGAGCAATACGGCAAGAAATGAGTAAAATACCTCCTATTTTGCCTTAAAACGATTTATAACGCCAGTATTTGTATTTAAATGAGGCCTTTTTAAAACTGCGTAAATTGTAGAACCAGCATAACATGTGTAACAAGGTCCGTCTAAAACTGACCACACAAGATTTGTTAATAGATAATATTTTTATGCGCGATCCAGTTTAATAGCAGCTTAATTGTTCCAACCAGCTAATGAAGCTCTAATAACCTGAATTGTCCGTACCAATCAATTAAACTACGTACTTATATTTGCTCAATGTTAATACTCACCAGGCTTAAGAACACCGGGCCTCAGTATATTATTGTATGATTTTTACCCGAGTCAAGGACCGCATAGAGGAAGCTTATCATGTAAAAGAGGCAACCAGTTTGTAAGTTCAACTTGGCAACTATTAAAGACTTAAAAAGGTATTTGATACAGTATAAAGCTTAGCAGGAGGGAGACGAATAGGAGCCTATAACAAAAGAGTTTGATTTCCGATTACACATAACTTAAGAGATTTCTTTGAGGTAAAAGAAAAACAAAATGAATATGGCATATTCTTATGGACATTACCTTCTACGATGATACAAGGAAATATTCATTAGATTTCAAGAATAATATTAGATTAAGGGGACGCCGGGTAGAGAGCCAAACGCTCCCACCCAAAATCCTTGCGATTCGAATTTCTGCGAGTCAGAACTTCGCAGGAAATCGCAGGTGGCCCAGGGAAAGGAATTGGCCCCCTACCCTCAATGTGCGAATTTCAGACGAAAATGGCTTAGTACGGGGTGAGCTCTACTCTTGCCTATCAAAAACCTACCTTCGGGTTGAACACACCTTTCCTAAAGAGACTAGAGATTCATCACATAAAATTCCGAAACGGAGCAAAAATACATGTAATGCTGTATATAATGCTAAAAGGTTTAGAATATAGAAGAGAAAGAGATATCCATCAATGTATTGAACATTTTCATTGCTATTTTCAACTAAAAATTGAGGATAAAATAAGCCATATTCTATGGGAGAGGTGTGAAATCCAGGCATTTATATTCTAAACTTCAGATCTGTGTCCATATCTCTGGTTAGTCGGTGAACGATTCACTGATCAAACACAACAAATGGAATACGCACAGCATTATACTTATAATTAATTATAAATAGAAATGTCTGATTTTAAGACGGAGTTGGTACTTATATTACAACTCTTGCATTTTATCCTGAGATCCAGTTCCTAACTTCCGGAGCAGAGATATTTTGCTGGAATCCCCTGTCCCAACTCTGATGTCTTGTGTAGAACAAATCCTTCTCTACACAACGCCAGTAGACGTGGATATTAAGCTCGGAACAAATAAGCCCCCAAATTAAAAGCGGAAATATTATGATTCTCCTTCCAATATGATTCTTCTTGAGTTGCCTTACAGATTTGATACTCCACCATCGACCACATCCAATTAGCACAGTTAGGACTGGAATAAATTGCAAAGTAGCGGAAATCATTTTAAGCTAGTTCAAATGCTGAGGTTACCGTGTTAATTCCAACCTAAATTTCTTTCGTCATTTAAGACACAGGTGATTACGACCTCGCTACCATTCGGTTGCCGATCGGATAATTCGAAAAGTGGGAGGCGAGAGAGAGATATAAATAAAGAATTATTAGTGGCAGGAGGCGTGGAATACCGTTTTAAGGTACTCCAACCTCTTACACTGGATCGCATTGTCTAACAGCTCTGAAATTTAAGTAAAATGCAACATGCTATATTGTTTACGGGATTCAATTGATGATATATAGGATTTCCAACCCATCTAATTAACTGTGAATTAATCTAATACGGTCCCCGCTGGCATGAAAAATGAGCAGTATCTTTCTCATGGGTGAAATATTAGAGGAGGAAGCCATAAAAGGATGCAAAAAACGTGGGATTAGAGATAGGAAAGACGTCATGCTCGGTTTTAGCCGAGTGTAGTACAATAACTACTTCCTATTGATTCAGTTTCGTTGTTTATTTAAGGGATTTGGCCCTAATTATTAATGTGACCGCTCATTCCTTTCTCCAGAAGACCTTCTTACGAAAATACGTGCGTATTTTGCCCAACACTCAAGGCTCTCTCAAGATATAAGGTCTCCAACAAAGCGAGCGGGAGCCAATCAATATCTCCTCGTGAAGTTTCGAAGGGAATTTCCGCATCTAAACTTTCGAATGGCTTCGAAGAAACTATCAAATTACAATCCAAAATTCATCGATAAAGTTGAGATGAGGCATTAATTACCAGAAATTTAACGTACACGCTAAGTAAATTGAATGGAAAGAAGGGATCGGTAGTCAGTGTGCCTGTTTTGCGCAACATATTTCGGGTTTATTAACCGGATATTGCTCCTATCCTCCAAGGGATTCCGGCTTTATTTATCTTCCGGCTATTCTTTATTATTTAGGAGAAAACTTTTAAGGCAGTTTAAGCCATTCTGCCTTTAAACGAAAAATACATTGATGCCTCTCCACGTCCACAGATATTTCCATATTTTGAATAGCCAACAACTGTCGAAACCACAAAAAAGTCCTAACATCAACAGTTACAGGCCTGCAATACAAATATTGAAAGTTAAAATTTGCGTTACTTCTTCTTCATTTTCACTTAGCTTACAATAAAAATTGAGACCTGTCCTTGGCATCTTTCAAAAAATTAAGGTTTCCAGTGAGCATTAATCATATGCTGTTTCACGAAATGCTCTGGTCTGTAACTACGAAAGAGGACGGTTATTGAAACGCCTATGTTTCTTTTTTATATTTCCTGCAACCAGGGGATTATAAAAGGCGACCCAGTTTTAAATGGTGGTCAAGACCTTCCTAGAATGGATAGAAGGCGACCATTGTACTTGGGATGAAAGCCACACCCTTAAGCCTGTTTTTCCGATAGGAATACATAGGCATTTCAAATGTTAACGAATTGCATTTGCTAAGTTTTCCTAAACTACCTGATCGAAGTAATTAAATAAATGTACCTCATTTTATTGTACTTATTATTTGATGATAGTAAATACGTACAAGCATTTAGTGGCTGGTAAGAGCTTATAGTCCTAGCTCAGAGTTTAAGACGTTGAAAATAAATGCCTGCGAAAAGCGCTATCTCTATTAACATTGAAAGGAAAGCTTGCTAATGTCTTATCGCTGCATAAAGCGCCTAAATACCTCTGCTCGACCGTTCTCCGCGGAAATTCACTAAAAGTGGCCCCACTATGCGGTCGTAGGGAAATTGTCGAAGAAGTCTGCCGAGAATAGGCGCAAACGCGATGCGAACCACCAGCAGTTTGGGACACGAGAGAGACGCACAAGGGAGCTCGCCGGGAGAAACTTTATGAATGTTCCAAAAGGTCTCAAAAAGCGCCTCCACCGTCATTTGGCACCGCGAGTCGCGTCACAAATGAGGTTGATCCGATTGGAATGCACCCAAATGACCCACTAAACTTCATTTTGCCCCACTTCCATGAGAAAAGTTACTTCACGAGTGATAAAAAGTAAATGTCCGAGACTTCCACTTCCGAAGAATCCAATCGCTGCTAAAAATCTTGATGCCAATGGTTTTACATGTCCTCGGAATTGATACCTAACTCGTTGCCATAAACGTCAACTTGAATTGTATTTCTGCTATTCTACAAATTCAATTGTGCGCTGATTTACGATCATGATAATAGAAGTTTCTTCTATGATGACGGTGTTTCAGTTCATGGCCAGTTGGAAGAGAAATGAATATTTCAATATACATCAGTCAATCGGTTGCTAGCATTTAGAAAGAAATTCCCGAAGAAAAGTTGAGCTTATCGCAACGAACAATATCCAATTTACGTTCGAGCAACTAATTAAATTAGAATAGTGAATAAATGATTTTTAACTTGCAGTATCAGTTTGTTTAAAGTTAGTCAGTTGTACAGGGAACACGACAAAAATCCTAAGGTCAATTTTGATATTCAGGATAGCTGAGTTATTGGATATTTTAGTAAAAGTGGGGTGGGTGGAGAGAAATTGGCGTCTGCATAGCGCACTCTAAAGGAACGGCTTTGAGGGACCCATGGTTTAAAGTCCCATCGGACGGACGGAGTACGGCGGCGCTTGAAAGGCTCTCCGCCAAGTGGGGACTGATATGCCAATGAAAAATCTTTTACTCGTCCGGAACTCGAAACTGGGCCGCACCGATCCTATCTCATTTCTATTTACACCAAAAGCAAACATGCTTCCACGTAAACTCTTAGACGGATGCAGCATATGCAGAAAAAAGTGCAGAAAGACAAATGCAGGAAGCTTAGCAACATTCATTAAATTTTTATAAATGGAGGATGGCCAATCCCAAATACTTTTGTGAAGCATTATTTGATATTACACCAATGCTGTACTAAAATCATAATTTCAAAAATCTGCTGATTTTATTATGTCAAATCCCCTTAATGCGTTCCAGCTGCTTGTTTCCCGAGGAGACAATAATCAACGTAAATGCAATTGAAACATTAAAGCATATTGGAAAACTCAGAAGTGAATAAGGTAGATAATTATTTATTCATAGCCGAAAGAAATTCCTCATCGTACGCACAAAATATTGCTACTGAATTTTACCTTGTGAACATGTCTTTATCGATGATATCTCCACTTTATTCGTAATATAATCTAGAAGGCTACATTTAGAGCCCCCAGTGGCAATGGAATACTTAAAAAAAGTCGAATTGTCAGGAAAATTGTTCAAGTTTGACTACCCATTCCCTTATTCAAAAACAATTCTTGCACAGTACATCAGGTGTCCTACGAGTACGTTTCGTCAAAGCGATGGGCAATAAAACCGAGAGCTCCGTTGTTTTAATGCCACTTTAATGACTCTGAGCGACATTGCAGCGACCTGGAAAACGTACACACTCAGGGTGCGCGGCATATTTTTTCCGCGGTGAAAAATGGCAGTGACGTTTTGTTTTGTAGTCGAATAGAGCTTTAATGCTCCATTTTCCGAAATCACGCCGTAACCTTGGCCATCGGGGAAGAAAATCCCGCTGGGGGTAAAACCCGGATTAAAGGCGAGCGCGGTTTCCGAATGTTTTTACGTCCCTCCGCTAGAGTTCGCGCGTGCTTTCGCGCGCTGGAGCTCACGGTGTCAGCCCAAGACCGCTCTCCAAATTCCAGAATAGTCGAACGCGGAGAATTTTTTTTTTCTCCGGGTAGCAGAGCAGTCGAAAAACACAAAGGGGAGCCCGTTACAAAAAAGATTGGTCGATCTCCATCCGACGCCCTTGAAAACCTCGCGATTCTCTCTCTCCCCTAGTTTCCAAACCCTTCCCTCGCCAATCGCCCCGTCCACTATTCTCCCATCCCCTTCCTTTTTCCTCACCCTTTTTCCCTCGACCTGCATCGAAGGACGTGAAAGAGAGAGAATCATGGTGGATGAAGTAGTTTAACGAAAATCCCTCGCCTGACTCATCAATCTCCCCGAGGTTTTCGAATTCCCTCCCCCCTTCCGAAAACAGAAGAACCCACTCCTAATATCCTCATTCTCTCCCCCTACTGCTGTTCATCCTCCCAAACGATTGCAGCTCCATGCCTTCCTCTCCCCAGCTCTTATCTTCGTGGGTGTCCGTCAAAGAGCCCAGCGAATGTACGGACGAAGAGAGACTTCTGATGGAACTGCACAACTTTGATAAAAAAAGGCCTCCGTCGGCACATCTGCTGTATCTCGACCTATGAGTTAAATAATACTTTATCTCTGTCTCTCAAGCCTTCATATCGGGGAGTACGTATTGAAGAAGAGTCAAGCGGAGTCGCTCGATCACACATTACGCAGCCCAATGACATGCAACGTACCTCGTTGGTTCTACGTCTATGGTGAATTAGCATTCAAGCACGTTTCTTCAGACTAATGTAATAATAATAGCGTATGCTTAGCCAAAGTTATTCAAATAATAATCAAGTATGTAAATAAAAAACGTCAATATTAAATGATGTAAAAACAAACTGATAAATCATACACACATACAAGAATCCCTTTAAAATACGGTATTCATTCTCCTTATACTGATGATGGCGATCATTCGCTGAAACCCGGGTCGTGTTTCCTTGAAATCTGTGGTATTGTAAAAGTTTTTAATAAACCTTGGTGTAATGGAATACCACAAAGTTACTTCACAACGTATTTTATTCATACGCGCAGCAATTCCAAAGAATATGTTCATTAATGTGCTCCATGAGTTTTGTGGTTAGTTCAGTTGTGTTAATGGCTGATTTTTCGAGTCTTTCTCCTGCTTATGTTCTCCATCGCGCCTCATCCTTACGCCTAAACACAACTTCAAAGTTCTAACTATTGTTGAAGTATTTTGACTATTTTTCAATAAAGTGTCTATTTCTAAGGAGATGTATCATAAAAAATTGCTTTTTCAAAATGTTTGCTATTCTACTAGCATTTATTGCATAATTGCAAAATATTTTGGAGTAATTAAGATGGAAACTCAACCTTGCACCTTCCTTCCTAATTCGGAAAAACGAGTCATGTTGAAATATTATATCAAGCCTCAGAGATCGCGAGATTACCTTCCATTCATAGGAGTATTAGGATTTCACATAAAAATCTCTTAATTTTATATTTTTATATAAATAGGTGTATTCAACCAAGCGTAAAATATCTCATCGACTGTAGATTAAGGAATATTGACTATTGGTTGAATATTGACTATCGAGGGAATATTGACCTCAACCAACTTTATGCTATGCACTACAGATTCTGGGCGTTTCTCTGCGTCAGGATGTTCTTTGGTAACGGCAGTTTATCCAGTCACTCCGCCATAATCTTCAGGCCCGAAGGACATGCTGAGGATTAGAAAACTCCCAGAAGCCCCTCCACTGAGTAAAACATCACGGTAATCGATCGCTGTCGACGAAGCTACGATCGATTTATCGCTCATGTAAATGGAAAGAGATTCCTATAAATAATCTCTTCGGTAAGGCCTTGCTATCTTCTCGAATTGAAACATCCGAGCGTACAATGTTTCTAAAGCACAAAGCTTCCCATTGATGATTGAATTTCTTAGAACTAATCGCCAAAATTTAAGTTCCCTCTAGATTGTGTGAAAATGTATACTGCTATAAGTTAAAATCCTCGCTTTGTGTACTACTGTAGACGATCTTCGGCAGATTCCTTAAGACGAAAATATAAGTCACCTTCCCAACTATGCGACAAATGAGCCTTGTAGAAGAAATATTTTATTTCAAAGGTTTTTAAGTAGATATTAATCAGCTATATTAACGCCATAGTTGCCGCCTTTTTACCAAACACTCGGTGACATTGGGTTTTTGTAATAATTAAGCGAGAAAAAGTTTGCTAAAATAATTAAATATAGCTAATTAGTGTCTATTATCGAAAGTTTGGGGTTAAACAGAAGAGAGATGAAATCGCAAATTTATAGCTCTCCTCTATGCCTCTAGGCAAACAAAACAAAATAATATGAGAATACAACTTCTATGTAGTGAAAACGCCATATAGGATGAGGTTTCTCAGACAGCACAAATAATAGAGAAGCTTGTACGACCTAAACCATGGACGTGGATACTGATCTCCGTAACACGTACCTTGATAAAAGTAAGGACTACGAAAAAAACCATCACAAGTCTCCACATTTGGTCGGGAAGTTATCTCATATTGTTTATAGACTCTCATAAACCTAGGATGCGATCACTGCCATCTATGTAGGTTAGAGGATCCTGTTAAAGATAAATATCACAAAAAATCGTGGGAGAGAGACGCGATATCCATACCGTGAAATCTCGATCTTGCTCGAAATGATAGCTGTATTGCTCGGTACTGGTCATGAAAGATAAGTAACTAGTCAGAACTTAGAACGTACACGTAGATGAGGCGCTTGAAATAATGGTGGTGATACCTTTACACAATCGAGATTTTTTTTTAAATCACCCTTGAACACTCAATTTTATTCCTCGCTCCCGTTTCTATTCAACTCCACCAACTTCCTTCCATACACGCCATCGTACTTCAACTCCGCACCGCCGCCGTTCCTCTCAAAACTCATCCCTCGCTCCCCTTTTGTTTCTGAGGAAATATATATTCGCGGAAAAGAAGATAGCGGGCCCCAGAATGAGAGAGGGAGAAGGATCAATGCTGACCAAAAAGAATGCGGTCGATAGAGGAGGAATAGATGGAGGGAGGATGGTTTGGCGGCAATAGGACCGCGATAGCAGAAATACATTTCGAATGCATGGGAGAGTGACAATAATTCAGACTTTTAACTAACCAATCCCAGGGGTTAACACTAGCCTTGAAAAGTGTCGTTTAACAAGCGTGTTTCTGCTTGAAGGATCCTGGTTTCAAATGCCATACGTCAAGTGTCGGCAAACTGCGCCTCGCGAGACATGTTTGACTCTCTGGGTGCTCATGTGGCTCTGAAGTGAAAAAGAAAATCGTAGTGTTTATTGAAGCATAAACTGCCATCAATAAATGGAACTAGCTTAGAATCGTTTGCTATTGTTATTTCGTATGTTTCCGCGTTGGTTGTTTGCGAATTGTTGGTATGCTGGCGAAAAATTTCTTTCCGTCCTTTTTCGGGATTCCACCACGTGAGTCGTCAGTCACGTGCTGACAGCGATTTCCCCAGTCGCAAGTTACGCAATGTAACTCCAAAGAAATTGTTTTCAGCAACTTCCGGTCCTCGTGGTGAAATTCCGAAAAGAAAGGATGAAAAGAAACCTTTCACCTGCATCGTTTTCTATTGCCAAGAAGTGGCCCAGGGAAAGGAACTGGCCCCCATACCCTGAATGTGTGAAATTCAACGCCTGTGGCTTAGTCCGGGGTGAGCTCTACCCTCACCTATCAAAACCAACCTTCGGGTTGAATCACTGAGTGAGTGAGTGACATCAATGGCTCTTGACATTTTATTAACCGTTTGTGAGAGAACGGTTTTGGTTCTTCCGTCTCAAAAATTTGCTGATCCCTGGCATGAACGATGGAGCTACCAGACATTTTTTTCTCAAGACAGCAGCCGCTATAGCTACGTTTTTAATGTGTCGGTTTTGCAGCCGCGGGTTGATGTCCCACCTCGTGAATGGATGCAGTGATTCAGTTGGGATTTGCGTTTACAATATCTCAGATTAGATTTTACAGTATAGCCTTAGTCGTTTGAACACCATGAGCCAAAGTACATTTATGTCAATGTCAGCGCACGAATGTGCACTACCAATTTTGAAGCCTGTACGATGAAGTTTTACCACCAGCTGCAAGTTAACTACGCAAGAGAAAAGCTCGGTTGAATAAGAATCACACGCCTTCCCAAATGTATCGCTTAGAGGTTGATTAAAAAATCTAAGGATTGGATATTCAGGGGAGGCGACCGACAGCTGAGGTCATTTGCGCCATTTTAGGATAGGTGGGTAATTGGGTAAGGGTAGGAGTTTATTGAGGGAACGGAGGAAGGGTGGACAGAAACCCGGCGTCGGCATCAGCCTACTCCTAACGAAAGGCGCCAAGGGGACCACGGCTTAACGTCCCATCTGACGGACGGAGTTCTGAACTTGAACTGCCCTCCACTTGGCACTCAAGTGGGGACCGGTTTTCCACTGCCGGGAATCGAACCCGGGCCCTCGGGATGGGAGGCCAGTTCTCTAGCCACCACACCAACCCGATCCCCTTAGGAAATTTAAGAATTGTCTATAGGTAAGATGATAGCAGGAATCTTGAGCTTGAAGGAATATTTGTCTGCAATGATATGAGGCACTAATAACCCGAAGAACGGAGTATGGCGCCACTGTGAATGCATATGATTGCATCGCTCAAGTATTACGTCCACGATTTGCACGAAAGACCAGAAATGGTATCGTAAAAGAAAGAGAATTTCACTGTCATATTCTTGTTGGTCGAGAATAAACATCCGAGTAACGCCTTAAGGTATCCCAGATAAAATCTAGGTGATGGATAAGCTGGCAATCATATTTCTGGGAAGTATGAGAAATAGTCCATGGGAAAGAGACTGATTTACCTTAAGTGTACTCGTAAATTTTCCATGTCGTGGAGCATAGAGCATTGTTAGTTTACCCTTTATCAAATTTACTCTCGCGACGTTAAAGCTGAATGATGCTATGCTCGCTACTGGCTTTTTGCTGACTTGTGCAAACGAATCCATCATGAATGCAAACTCAGTCACATTTACGCGCCAGGGAAAACCGTATTTACATCTATTTAATGACTTATATATATATATAAATATAGTTCAATCGATAATTTATGGGCTACAGTTTAAAATTGACATTGATTCAATTATAATGCATTTCAATGGTGTTTGTAACTTAATAAATGACAACAAATATTATGTTAATACTGTGTAATGCCAAAATAGCAATCAACAGATGAATCAAATAAGTATCAGGATAACGATCTTAATAATTCAAATCTTTTGCAAGTTATTGATGCAAGGAAATAATACGAATTATAATTCAATATATGTGTCGCCGTCATGTACAAGTTCGTATACAAATATTCCGATACAAATCTCCAAACTTCCCAACCTGGTACTCTTTACTTGAATTATTCACTAATTCAGCAATGATTCGGAAATTGCAAATTGACCCTCGTAGATAAAAATTTATAAAAACTTTTAACTGGAAACATATAATATGCAACAATGGAGAATGTGATCCAACAATATTCATTTACCTTTAAAACTATAGTTCTTCAAACGTAAAGTATCTTGAGGAATAATGAAGTGAAGGACTGACTTGGTGTGGATATTATTTTCATTTGAAACAGTATATAGAAAAATTAAGTTAATTGAAGGGAAATATGATTCGGGTTTTTATAGAATGGATGTGAATTGAGAGAAACAGTGGAGAATTTAAATGGATCTGTGACGGTCAGTCGTGATTCCTTGGAAAATCTAAAATTATGAAGTGATGAAGTCCCATTGGACAGATTGCCAATCGTGTAAATCATTATTATTTTAACACAAGATGACTTTGTACTTCTCACTATGGTTTACTCATCAAATCACATATCACGACTAGCATATGCATCTTATGCTGTGAAAGGATAGTCAGTACAAGGAAGGAATGTGGGCCATCAATTAGTCATGCAGAATAGTTATCAGTGGTGTGCAAGTGCTGAGAGCTTACGATCTAAAGGTCATTCAGATCGTGGCATTGGAGTATCTCCTAGTTAAGGGAATGGCTAGAATTGCGGAAGTACTGTCAATGGTATTTTAGTTGATTAGGTGAAAATTCATTTTATTGTGATGCACGATCTACCATTAAAACTATTTTCTGAGTTCAAGAAAAATACTAATGCTGTTTTCTTCAGCGGCTTTAAATAGATTACATTGGCATGATCATTGTTCTCAATATATATTTATAATTGAGCATATGTCCTTAATAATTCTGCATGCACATTACCTCCATGGCGACAATGAACCTAAACATATAATAATTCTTCAAAATACATAGTTCATTATTCAACGTGGATTAACGCACGATTTCGAATATAAATGAATATACTTGGTTATAAACCGGAATACAAATAGCCTTGCTGAGTTCCTGATTTTGTTTTGCGTCGCCGATGAAAAAAAGGTACAGCAACTATTGCCGCTTCTCGCATCTAAAGAGTCAACGATCCTTATTAGCCCAGTCACCTGCTTGCAAGCCTCTTCTCTTTATTTTTCAATATCCTTCTGGCTACTTTGCTTCCATTTCTTTTGTAGGCTTCCACCCATGATTCTTTCTGCCGGAGTCCAGTTTAATAACTTCAATGATACACCTTCCTCCGTCTCTCTCCTCAGGTTTCCTAAATATTTTCATTGTTTTTCGTTTGTGTCGTCAATAGTTGCATTCTACACTGGTATTTTCCCTCATTCATATCTACATCTACGCCATACCTTGCAAGCCACCAGGACGGTGTTTGGCAGGGGGTGAAGACCACCAAATATGCCCTACTTACTTGTAACTAGAGCTACATTGCTACTACTTCATGGAGACACGTTAGATATAAGAGTCTCGTGCAACTAGATGGTTACTAGTAGTATCTAATTAGTAATGAAGTAGTAGTAACTAATTAGGAATGATGTAGTAGTATCTAATTAGTAATGAAGCAGTAGTATCTAATTAGTAATGAAGTAGTAGTATCTAATTAGTAATGAAGTAGTAGTAACTAATTAGGAATGATGTAGTAGTATCTAATTAGTAATGAAGCAGTAGTATCTAATTAGTAATGAAGTAGTAGTATCTAATTAGTAATGAAGTATTAGTATCTAATTAGTAATGAAAAATTACCTACTGGTAAGAAAGACATTTATCTGAATATATTTGTATATAGTTCTCTAGCATGCATGCGGTAATGCCAAAACATGCTTCATACTACTCTAAAAATATTTTATCATATCACCTTTGCTCAGCTGCCTATTATGTTATCTTATGGTATGCAGGAAAATGATATTTAAATCTCTTATTACGGCAATACTTATCTTGTTTATCTGATCAAATTTATCATGATACGCAGTTGCTCATAGTATATATTTATAACGTTATCTAATAATAGATCTGTTATTCTCGCAATACGTTTTTCCCTTGATATGTCGTCAGTGATGATGACACCCAAATATTTAATGAATGCAACGTTTCAACAATATTTCATTTCTTTTGGTACAATACGCACTTCAAGGGGAAGCTATTATTTTCCTAAATTTTCAGAACCGTTTATTTTTGTATGCTTTGTTATACACCAATCATCAATCGCTCCTAAATCTTTAGCTAACGAGTGCCTTTCGTTTTCTGCTAAGTTCCCTACACATTACACCGATCACCTGCAAAGAGTAGAGCTTACTACTTTTAACTACTGTATTCATTTCATTCACGTAAAGAAGAAATGAAATTGGATCTCTCACGCTTCCCTAAGGAGCAGCCGATGTAAACATTACTTAACCTGAGATAACACCATCTAATACCACCCTTTGAATGGGCTAATTTATAAAGTCTCCTATCCAGCCTATAACTTTATTGTCTATCCCGTAGGATAACTCCACGAGTAACTTAAAGTGGAGCACCTTATCAAACTCTTTTCTGAAGTTGAGAAACGCTGCGTGTACCCGAACGTTACCTTCTCTCGAAACTAAAATATCATGAAAAAAAGACCTAGTTGATTTTTGCATTACCGACCCTTTTTGAACCCATACTGGTTTGTTATCAACAATTCCTGCCTATCGAGGTGCCCCATCATTGAATTGGCTAGTATGTACAATTGCTCTATAATTTTACATCATAATACCGTTGGTGATATTGGCCTTTAATTACATGTCTGTTCACTATCGCCGCTTTCGAAAATTGGGGTTATGTTTGCTATCTTTCAGTTTTTGTACACTTCATTTTCTTCGAGGGATTATTTTATATATTATTGTAAGATACGGAGCTAATTCTTTGTAAACGCAAGCAGGAATTTTATCAGGACATAACTACTTGTTCGGGCTTATGTTTTTTAATAAGGATTCGATTCCGCTACAAGAAATATTGATCGGAATACCGGTTGCTGAAATAGCTCAGGTCAAACTACGCCTAGATGATTAAAAACGCTCTGAAAGAAAGTAATTCAACAAATTAGTCTTATTTTAACTGGAAGTTGTCATTACGCCACTATAGTTTTATAAATTATTAACTGTTGACTTTTACGTTCCCTATGCTTTCCTAAGGAGGCCTAAATACCTTTGGATCATCTTCTATTTGTCCTCCGAGTACTTTTATTTTGAATTCAAATAACGCTTTTCCAAGGGCTTTTTACGCGGCTGCTGTAATAATTTTAAAATTTACATTAGTATTATTTCATTCGTAATTTGTAACATTTTTTTCATTTTCCTTTGTTTCACGTGACTTAGTCGTTGGCGTTTTAAATCTTTTCAAACCTCTGCGATGTAACTCTTGGTTCCCTCTTCTCGCTCTTTGGTTTAGAGGGCATGTATTTGCTGACATGTGTACGCAAAATTTGGAAAAACTCTTTCTGCGAATTGGCTGTGTCACTGTTTTCCCTGAAGTTCTGGAATTTTTCTAAAGAAATCTGTAATTTACGCATAAATCCGTTAAAATCCGCTTTACAGAGAAGGTAAACCTTTTTTTTGCCTCTAATGTTCTCCTCGATACTCAGAGAAAATTTTACGATTTCCAAGAATACGAACGCTGATTCCGTCAACATTTAAACTTTACATTTTTGATGTAGCCTTGCTACGAAACCATGGGGGTACCTAATAAACGTGTATGTGGAAACAGCAGAGTTGATACCTTTTCTCCTACTTTGAATAAATTCCACAAAGTTTTGCCTGAGACGGTGTCGTATTACGATGGTGTGTCGAAATCTCCACCTATAATCATCTCTCGTTCGTTGTTACGGGGCATATTATAGTCGATCTGTTGTTCGCGTTCTATTAATAAGCGTACATCATCATGGCGTGGTTCACAGTATGCAAGAACATATATTACTTTGCATTCAGCGCACTGAACTACGCTGCACCAAGCACATTCCATTTTATCGGGAATCATCTCTGTGTTGCTGACTATTGTGTTCTTAACCACGTCCATTTTATCGGGAATCATCTCTGTGTTGCTGACTATTGTGTTCTTAACCACGTTAAATACTCCTTCTCTCAGTTGACGCTCTCCATCTCTCTTGCATACCTGACATTATACTGGCAAATTTTGTGATCGCGTTGCAACGTGAACCCTTGAGTTTAGAGCGAATCATCTCCTCCATTATACTATGTCTGCTAAAATTCGTCTCTTACGCATATTTTTTTCTTATTACCCGCACTTCAGACCTATATGCCGCATCTGGGTTTATCATATTTTTTAAAAATATTTCTATTTGTTGAAGTTGTTTAGTTACCGTTTCACAACAATGGACATAGTGCTTTATTCGTTTATCCCCTTTACCAGCATTCACCATTATATTTTTGTCTTTCCCGTCTTTTCTCTCTGCTGGTCTAAAAGCCCAGACAAACGAAATGGGTAATGGTGATAAGCTAGTTTCTTATCCTATTTAAAAACATTTACCGCTTGAATTCCCAAAATTGAGCACTGCATAATGGATGGATTAAAAATATTTATAAGTAATACCTAGAATCAACAGTAGCTAAATTTAACTGACCTATGTTTATATATTCTTCATTTCACTTATTTCCCTTTCCGACAAGTCTAACACAAAACGCTCAATTAATTCAGAGGCACAATGAAATAGCTCCGATTCACTTTTTATTTTATGAATTTACACAATAGTATGATGAAAGAGTTAATCTTTTAGCAATGAAATTTCAATTAAAGTGTGAAAGTTATCCCATTGCAGGCTAATCAGGAGAGAAAAATGAAAAATACAGCATGGTTAAACAAAATGAGTAATTATCCGTCTCCTTAACCAAAATATGCTCGTAAATTTAGTAATCTCCCCGTCGCATAGAGAACGTTCTCCAATTCGCACGCAATGCTAAAATTTCGAGCGTTACGAATTGGCCACTTTATCATGCCTATGAGTTCATTATTGGATTTTGATCGCATCTATAACAGGGGCAATTGATCACCTGTACATGCCGATTATACCGTATTCCTTCCTTCCCTACCTACACTACACAATCTATCTTAACTGGATGAAGATGCTGGAAACAGCTGATAGACTCTCATAATTTATTCCAACAAATCTAAAGACATCCTTCCTTCGCCTTCCTTAGTAGGGGTACACAAAAATAAAAGAAAAGGTATTTTATTTACCCTAATGGAGCAGAATCGATAAATCGCAGAAAAGCGAAGGTGGTATCTTCTGAAAGATGTTGGATCATATATAAACGTAAGGCCAGTGCATTAGCATTCACAGTACCTACTTTCTCATGAATGTGCACCCATTTATGCACTCTCGTCTTGGTGAATCCCAGTCTTATATACAAATTCTATTGTGATATGAATAAAGCCCAATGTAAGTTGTCGAAACTCATTTAAACCTTGCATCTTAAAATACCGATCATAGTAAAAATGTACTACTTTTTAATTTAGACGATTTGTTGATGTTTTTTACGCATTTTCTCGAGACTGAAATTACTGCGGAATAGATGATAATCATCTTCACTTATTCTCATATTTAATTACCCGTAATTTCAATTGTTTTAGCGTAAATCCCTTCCTTTCCACCCTCTTTTAAAATATTAAATAAAATTAAACTTGTTCTGAGATCGTATATTTTTCTCCCGACCGGAATGTAGGCAAGGTCGCGTTTTGTTGCATTTAATTAATCTACAGCAGAAACAAAGTAGAAAATCGGCATCGGAGAAGAGCAGAGCGTTAGTTAGCTGATTCTTTCTCTAAAGTTTCTTCAAACGCATCAATATCGTTCCTGGTGATTCGCTAGGAACTATCGCACCTGCAGACGCCCGAAGTGTTTCCTCCGGCCGGTGGTGATTCAAGGGGACAATCTTTCAGCAATTCCCATTCCCAACCTCTCTAGATAACTTAGACCACGCCCTGAGAAACCCTCGACCTGCTCCTCCCCCTGCCCCTTTGGACCCCTAAGATGCTGAAGCCTCCATCTCCTCGAAGGTTCCGATTCCTCGGCTCGGACTCGGCCGGACCGGGGCAATGTATTTTGGACGCCCCTCCCCCAAATTGCTCCATCCCTCTTCGGGCCGAGGGACCCTCGCATTTATTTGTCCCCTCCTCCCGAGCCATCCTCGCAACACCCCTCTCCCTCCCCCTCCCCCCTTCATTCCGTTTCGCCCGTCCATTTATCCCTCGAGAGATTTATCCTCCGCCCCACCAATACCTACACTGCCCCTCCTGCCGGCCCACGCGAACCACTCCCTTCCTCCGCTCTACTCTCCCAAGGAATACTCACCCGCCCACACTCTTAAGCCCCGCTCACTGTGGATTTGAGAAACATGCCGTGAATCCGAGCTGGACTGTAAGGAGGTGAAAACGAAAATATTTAAGGGAGAGTACACCCGAGAAATTCCCACTCTCCTTGTATGTCATTTTCAAAATATTAATTTCGATGGGGAAAATGCTATGCTTTTCAGATCCATCAAATATAAGGCTCTAATGATTCAGATAAGATATTTACTAAGTTTTTAAGATATTAATAACCCTTCCAGAGGAACCAACCGTGCTGACATTTACTAACTGAAACACTTGAATTATTAGTGACTTCCTATTTTCGTAAATTAATTTCTTTTCAATTTCCTTTATTTAATTTAATTGATTTTCGTACACACATGATATATATTTGTGTATCTTTATTATTATTAATTAATAGTAGAGTTATTTTATGTAATCGCAAATACGCTTATCCCCGTCATTAAGCTAATTAATGATGAAGTGGAAGAGTAAAATGTGGAAGCATTATCTACACATACTACATGGATTTTCCACTCACGTACCAGTGAATGAAAAATAATTATTCCCATACAGATTTCAACTTTAAAGCAAATAAATACGAATTGAGTTCAGTCCATTCCCTGTTTACCCAATTTTTTTTTCAAATGAATAAACAGGAGTACTATATTGTGCATATATACTGCACACAAATTTCATGCAAGGCTAATTCATCAAGCACAAATTTTCATTTCATGCACAGCTACTTTTAAAGACGCTAATATTATCATGAAAATCTTGTCTTTACCAGTGTTACCATTGAGATGTTTTAACTACGGAATGTTTTTATTCAAATTCTGCATTATATTAGGTGTTAATACTTTAAATGAATAAGGTATCACCCGCTGATTAAGGTATCGCCCGCTTAGAAGGAAGATTGCAAATATTCATTTTGCACGACTCAAACTTCACATTGCATTAGCTTACTTTACATCCGATTCGAAATCCTTGAGTTAATAATGTATGTTTTCATATAAAATCCGTGGAACTGTAGCTTCGTGGTTATTTAAAAACTTACCTCGAAATGTTTTAATCTTAATGGCTAACTTGGTCTTTAAAGTAAGACCAGGAACTAAATCTAATTACGATGGTTTACTTTACGAATCTACAATATAAATTCTCCTGTACACAAGCTTAATATCAAGTCTATATTATGTTCTATGCAGATACCTAATCAGGTAAGTTAAATCTAAAATTGACATTATGAGAAAGGAAGTGTCGCAAATGTACGGGGTAGCAGGTAGGGTAACAGAAAAGATATTGCGTCCATTGCGCAGTGAGCTGTCATCAAAATAGCGAGGGAAGCTTCGCATAGTTAGCAATTTTGATATCATTGCTTCCTTGCGAATAGTTGTCAACTTTGAATTGGCATGTTTGCTCTTCTCATCTGGATTGCTTGCAATGTGTTTCAACTGAACTTCTGATCGGAAATCGTGAGAGCTAGAGTGGGCAAGCCTAGAGTGGGCAAGCCTAGAGTGGGCGAGATCACCTTCAGCACTTCACTCCAGATTCCATTCCTTCACTTCGAGGGAGCTACCAGCAGTCTAAAAATATAAATTTAATCCAATGCCTTTTTCGAATACTGCAAAACTACAAGGATTTACATTTTCGATGCATAAAAATACTGAAGTAACAAGCGTGTTATAAAATCAATAAGGCAAATATAAATGCACTCAAATGAAATGTATTTATGATATTTCGGTTACGCTGCCATCTTTGTCAAGGGAGAGAAGAAAGAAGAGTTGTCTCTTCTCTCCCTTGCTTATAATTGATTTGTATGTACTAGGATCGTACTGCGGTACGTACGTATCTCTGGCAAAACACCGCCCCTGATTTCAAAATTAATGTCATCAACAGCCTTTCAACTGGTGGTAATAATCAAATAATCCAACCACAATTCTTTTAACTTAAAGCCTTAAGTCTGCGTTCGCTTGAATATCAACATGAATACCATTGATCTGGTTTCAAAGGCCTACCACTTTACATCCTGAGCTAGTTAACTGTATATTGTTAAATTTATTCGCATAACAAATGCCATGTAGTTGTAAGAGAGTGCGTCTAAAATGTTTCTCTTCGGCCATTCATTAGAAACAATTAAATAGAGTTTATTAAATACTGAAATGATACCGGATCGATGGTTGTGATCAAAAATCTTCACTGTCACATTTTTTCAAGTAACTCCCCAACTTTAAGCGTTCGTTGCATGTATTTATTTAAATATTATAGGCCCTTGAATATCAAAAGACTCGTATGCAAACACAAATATTAACTTATCATGGGGCAATCTCGTATAATTTTAATTTACTATGCCCTGATTAAGTTGCTACATAAGTCTGCCAGGAGCCACTTAGTTCTCAGTCAAAACCATTACAAATATGATAAATTAGTTTAAGTACCCGAGAATGGATTAAATATGGCCGTTAGAGTAAAAAAGTTGGGCTACAATGTGTGGTTAAAAAAGTAATGTCTTTCCTTTAATCACGTAATCTCAGTTTAAAATCAGGGTGGTAACAGATGCAAATAATGCATTAGTAATCGATGCTCCGCAATGTAAGCATAGCGGAAATGGAAAAAAATAGTATTGGTATATTATAAATGTTTGCATTGGGTATACTCCTCTAGCTATACTGCACTTCATTGCACTGTGGATTTCTGTACCTGGCCAGAAATCACGAGGTTCCTAGTTCGTGCCCCGTGCTTTTTATTAAGTTTGCTGTTCAGTTTTTTATCCTAGTGAAAATAAATTGCTGAATCAGGGTGATTTTACTAAAAACAAGATATGATAACATTCATTTGGTCCAGCCAGAGCTTCAGCCTTCGGCCTGTATAAAATGGAACGCCTGCCTTAGATGCAAGGCAGAGTTTAACGCTGTGAATTGCAGAATTCAATTTTGGAGCAACGAATTCCTTTTAATCAACCAATTGGCGTAATTAGCAACGTGTTTTGACAATTTTGAATTGAATACTTGTTTAGAGACTCGTGGTAAAGATCTGTAAATAGCATTAAATTTGACGTCAATTTCATGAGGAAATTAATAAAAATGTTCAATGAAATGAAGCAACACGATTTAGTTCATAAATAAGGTATAAAAACCACAAAAGAATCATTGACGTCTGTGTTATCGTAAGGTTACCAAATATGAATGCCCAAAATCAACAGCGAAACTTCCCAACTCAATCAGGATTAATATCCAAATATGAATGAGACCAGAAGGAATAATTCCGTCCTGCTCATTGAAGATACATTGTAATCGCTATCACTAATGCAATTTCGTGCATTTATTTATATTAGGCATCAAATAAGTACGTCAAACAAATGAATATAGCCATGAATGTTTTTCGTAACTAATCGTGTCCTTGATTGAGAGAGCTAGCAATCGATTAATTGCAATTGACTTAAATATGCCACATATATCTTTTGAGGCAAATATAATGGAATGGAAAAATAACCTGCTAAAAGTCAGTATTTAATAAAGTAAGAAGGAAAATTATCACAATTTTTTCGGTTGGTGGGAGCCAGATTGGATTTGGTTTTTCCTCTCCGAAAACATCTGTAAACCTACCATCACACGCAGTTGCACACCACTACCATTGAATATGTAATTCGTGACTTATAATTTCTTTGAAGGAAAAATTAGTTAAGCAGGTAGTTGCTCTGGATAGTTACCGGACTCAGTTTTATAGCTCTTAGGTAAATTGATACTGAGTCTCTGTCATAAGTGAATAGCAATCTCACGATATTCAACGAGTCATGCATCGGAGAGAGCTTTCAGCACTCAAAGTTTCACGGACAATTTCAAGCCAACAGTCCTATCCAGTGGCGTAGCCAGGATGTTCTCCAGGGGGGGCAACAATAAGTTAACGTTCCTGAACTCAAGATTGTTTTTGTCCCTTCATGAAAAATGTTAAGATTTCTTAATACAATTCGTATTTATTATATTTCTCCCTCTCGTTGAATTTTAACGGGGACCTTCAGCTAATTGACCTATAAGTTTTCATTTGACTGATGAGCCAGGGGGGGGGGGGCAAGCACCCCACCCTGCCCCACCGTGGCTACGCCCATTGTCCTATCCCATATCTCTCACTCTCCACCAGGAAAACACTCGGGCCCAAAGGACACAAAATATTGAGTAAAACAACTCTCGAGCATTTTGAGCCAGTCGGGGGGTATGATCCGGGAGGAGGAGCTCGACAATCCATAGATTCGAAAATATTTTTTGGGCAACGGTCACCACTTGTACTTTTTCCCGATACTTTACGATAAAATCAGGATTCACGTTAGTATATGAACAAGCAAAAATAATTCGTTTCTGAAATAAATCGTGATCCTGGCGCCACAAGCCCGTTAAACACAAATTTTAATAATGTATTCGTATCCGTAAACTGTGGTGTCAGCATGCCGCCAAAATATATTTCCTAAGGTCTTCAATAGAAAATCCTTAGAAGAAGGTCTTTTCTTTTAAATAGCAAGGTCGAGTGATCTCGGTACTAATTATACATCGATAAAACGATCTATGTATGATGTCAACTGACGCCCCAGCCTATATGAAAAATTCAGTAGATTGAAGATTATGGCCGATTTCCTATCAATACTGGCAATCGTAAGGGCATCACACAATCGTTATATGGGGAGTAGTACTACTTCCATAAAAGTTTACCTAATAAGAATTTGCAAGCAATTTGATTACGCCAATAACCATTTCAACAATTCAAGAGATGTTTTTCACTTAAATTATAAAAAAGGTGACAAGGGATCCTCCATCTAATATCATCATCTTCTCAATCTTGTTTAATAAATGATCATTCCAGGAAATTTTCCCATGAGAGTCAAAAAATATTCAAATCTAGTTATTCCTAAAATAATATATTGTTGAGTTCCGAAATCCACAGAAGTGAATGCCACTTTACTTATGGTAATTTCTTGCTTTTGTTGCATATGAATGCTGGACAACAGTCAAGGTTGGGTGAATAAAACCTCAATTCAGAACGGAGTTCGCCAACATTCTTGGCAGAATATTTAATGTTTACCGGAATAACGCTTGAATAATGTATTTTCTCCCTCTTTTTGACGACTTTCTACTGAGATTACTATTTTTACATTCTCAGGAAGGTGGTGTTTTGCAGACGAAGATAGCTTCATAAAAGAACGACTACATTCATTTCTAGCATAAGTTTATGACAAAATAACACAGCGACTTTGTTTTCCATCTTGCATAAAATAATAATTTCGCTTTTATCCTTTCAATTCAAGGGAGTAAATCCCTTGGTTAGAATAAGATAAAATTATCATCTGCATTATCTTTTCATCGACACCAAGTTGAGGTATTTACATCGTTTACTTTCCGTGCACTTTATTATCCCCAACGGGTCAAGTACGTTAAAATATGCTCACCAGTATCAGTGCAATAGCAGTACCTACTGGTATCATTTGGGACGAAGGAACTAATTTACTAAATTTTCATGACTTGATAGAATCTATGGCTATTTATAGCTGATGATAGCCATAGAAATATCCTAATACTGTATCAGATCATGAAATAGACTGAGACAATAATTGAAGGCTCCATTTCATTTACATTTTTTTAATACTTTGGTTGGAAAAAATTAACAAAGGAACAAGAAGAAGCAGAACTTTCGGCGAGAGTCTTTCTAGTTTTTCGGAGAGAATATCGTGTTTCCGCTTTCCATTCTAATAATTGACAATTGTGTTGATAGTGGCAGAGAAAAATATTAATTTTTTTCGCCTATTCACTAGCTGTCATCAAACATTACCTCAATTTTTTATTAACTTTGTGCTTTCATGCTCCGCCCGTCCGTTCACAGGCTACAGCAGCACATGAATCCGGGTATTTTACATCCCCTCGCGAGAAGTCACGTGATAAGGCAGTTTTTCCTTCAAGGAACACCGACCGTGGATCCCTCTCGGTTAATCATCGAGTCAAATGTGTTTATAAACTATTTTCCTAAGATGAAGGACCTAACTCTCATCTACTTTCAGTGAATGACTTATGTCCTTCAATGCTTAGCCTTATGTATTGCTTATTGGGCAACCGACTTATACCCGAAGTAAGCCTGATCTTTTCCTTAACAAATAATAATAGCAGCATAAAGAAATGTACGCAACAAATAATAAGAATAAAAACTTAATTCAAATAATCGCCTGAATATGACACATGAGAACAGGAGCGCGTTGTGTGCGATCTAATAATTAATTTTATTTAACAGTTATAAGATTTTCTTGTCATTATGTTCAGTTAGCTCATATGATATTACCGGAATCAGTGGTTTAGGGTCTACAACCTTTTATCAATGATTAAATATCTGAAGAATATTAACTACGATACCCATCTGGCCTTTCACCCTACACGTGTCCTTGACACATCCTTCTTGACGCTTGGTCCTTAAGTCAGTAATGGTCGAGCATCAAAGATGAAATGAAATTCGAGAACTCTTCGTGTGGCACCAAGGCCTTAAAACACGATCGGCAAAATACATCCGGTGAGCAAGGATAAAAGAAAAGGCTGAGAGAATTTTCGGCCTTCGACTTCTTAGAACAACATCCTCCTCGCGAATGTTACTCCCCGTTCATCCGAATATTATTAATTCGGACCGGCGACAAAACCATTCTTCTTTCTCGCAGGGCAGAACCGGTTCCCGTGTTTATGACCCTAGCGTGATGGCACATCTCAATGGGGCCCGACACGATTCGACTGTGGCGGGATGCTTTTTACGCCACCCCTCGCACGAGGGTCAAACCCTCGCACACTCGCCCTCCTCATGTCTCTCAATTTTCTCCAGAATGAAAAGGGTCGTCTTTCCACTCCTCTCGCAGACATTCTCTTCCTCCCAGACCATTTTACATTACCTCCCTCCTCTCCCACCACTACAGCTTCCGTGCTCCTAGAGTGTTCTCGCCTAACCCCGTCATCCATCGCTCAGAACCATTTATTCCCTTCGATCTCCCTTGGTTGAAAAGGGTCTGAACCCCTACTTATTCCGTCATACTCCTAGTCTCACCTCTCTGCACCTCCCCAAAAAAGCTCTTCTTCCGAGAATCTATCGATGCACATTCCCTGCCATCCACCTCCTCTGTCACTCCCCCTCACACGTCGTCAGGAGACGTTGTCTCCCACCAATTTCACTTTGATATCACTTCCATTCCTCTTCTGGAAGCATTCGCCATGGTGTAATTTCCTCGATAGTCAGTCCGATTTTAAAATATAAGCAAAAGGACAGAGAAAAATAGTTTTGGAACACTATTTCCTAGTGTTTCTATTCATTTGCACTTTTTTAATCGAGAGATGCAAGTTTCGTCTTCAAGTTTATCGTTAACCGACTGAGGACAACGTTTGGACTAGAATATATTTCTAAAAAGCCTTGGTTCGTATAAATGCCTCTTCTTCCTCGAACCATTTCAATTATCGCTTCAGCCAATTCGCCCGACCTTACTTTTCTTCACCTAAAATGCCCATTCATTTCTTCACCCACACACTGGCTTCACCAATATTCTCCTGTCACATCAGTACTGTCATTCAGTCGCCTCTTGTGTCTAGCAACGTGGCCCATCCAACTACTCTCTACTCCAACTACTACTCTCCGAATTTCCTCTAGAAACCTCTTTTAATCTAATACTCCTGCTTACAGACTATGCCAAGCACTTTTTCCGTTTCCTTCCACACTATGCAATTTTTTCACATCATTTTTTCAGACCAATATCTAAAAATCCCTTCTCTTATTATTTAGGTTTGATAAAACGGAAACGATATCTTGACTTACCTTTTCATTACAGTTCCACCTCAGATCCCTTTTATAAGATCTTCCTTTCTGCCTGACTTCATTTTCCCATTCAATTCTCACCCTAATTTACTTAATATTACGGTTAATTTCACTAAATACTTCGTCTCTTACGTTAAATAAGTCTTCAATATACCAAACTTAAAATAACAGCTAGACTAACCCTTTGCATAGTAATATAAATCAAACGTTTTTTTAGTTTTCTTGATTTATCCCTGTATTTTTAATGACTCTGATGCACCCTAATACCTTATCTTTCATATGTATTACCACTAATATAATATAGCAATTTAATGCTTTGGATGATCGGCAAGTTTTGTTTGATCAATCACAAAAATTAAGGTTCATCATGCAAAAAGTTAGGGAACCGATATTTTCATGTTGAAAAACTTGTCCCATCATAAACGTCTCTCACTATAATAGTTTAATGATACAAAACCCATCAGAAAAAATTCATGAATTTACCCCTGGCAGTAGCTCAAAAACGTGGTTGCTTTTTTTATTTGGTGAAGAATTTAATGATGGCCCACAGGTTATATATAATAGGGTTGGTGAACGCAAGCGAGCTCAGTTTTTGATCGTATTTCAGGCCTCGAACATTTAAACAGTAGAAACTCAAATAACGATGAAATTGGGAATATATATTTTATCTGCCTATGAAGCTCACCACATCGGAATAATGTTCACATTCTATTTCACAATCCCCCCACTAATTTCAACATTTATACACCTGCACTCTCTACTTATATACCTACGCATAAAAAATTGATACGAAGTCTTTTATTTCATTACTATACTAAAATTCCACCAATTTAATCAAACAACTATCATCCTAGTAGATTTAAATGCTATCCCCAATAATGGCGATTCTTTAATCATCCGCTCTTCAAATGTTGTCCTCTCCCTTTCGGTTGACGTGCCGAGGTGAACGTAGCAGCAGAGGAAAAACTATTAAAAGAAAACCAACTACGAATGCGCTACTTGTGCGCAAAGAAGGTTGTATGGCCGGCGAGAATGTTCAAACGAAGAAGTCTATAATAGGGTGCCAAAAGTCTGATGAGCACGCAAGTGAGAAGAGGGGACAAATTGGTTCTGGGACCCACAAAGTGACGAGAGGTCAATGGGCAAATTTTGAGGTTGGCTTGCTGAGTGATTACATGTCGAAGGATAAGTGGTGAGGGATAAGTGGTAGGGAGGACCAACCGACGAAGACCTTGGATGAAATGAATTAAATGGATAACAACATAAGTGAAAGGAAAGACATATGAGAGGATAAACGAACTAACCGATATTATGAGTAAAAGGAGAGCGTCATCGGTCAATTTTAGGATTGAAAGCGTTGAGAGTGATTAATGAATTAATGATTATTAATGATGAACCGGAGGTTTCATTTAGTCACCCTTGTCGGAGGACTGGGCGCCTTCATTACCTTCTATTTCAGGAATAATTATTCATTTCTTTTACATCATTATTACATAATTTTCCGGTTAAAGTCATGAATTTAAGGGAACGTCGTTACAAAAAACTCCTAAAGAATACATTGAAAAAATACGTCAATGCCGCTGCAACCAGGTGTTACGTCATTAACTCTTTAATTTTACACAGTTAAGAAGCATTCAATATTTAATCTAAATTTACATGATATCCTGCAAGCTACCATACAGGTAGGGGGTAATTTTTACATTCATCTACTACCGCAAAAGCTCAAAGTGGATTAGTAGCTATATTTTAGTTGAATTCAATCTAACATAATAATAGTATATTCACAAGCATGCATAGCCTACCAATCTGTCAATGCTGATCAAAATTTAATCTAAGAAGATACTTAAAAATTTACATCATAGCTTTCACAAATTGGTATTATCATCTCATGCTTTGGAAAGCTCATGCTGCAGTCACAATTTCAAAAATCTGTATGAAACTACAACGTGATATTGATATCCGGCGTCGTTGTTTTTTGGGTAAACCCGCGTCACAGTATAAAAATGACCAACAGTTTCGTCTCCAGCAGCGGAGACGAAACTGTTGGTCATTTTTATACTGTGACGCGGGTTTACCCAAAAAAACAACGACGCCGGATACAATGTGATAGTTAATTTGCTATAATTTCCATTTTATGGACGGGTACTGATAGTGGCTTTAATTCAATGCTATTGATTCACGATATACTTTTCCGGAACTCACAAACTTGACAAAGCGTCGTTTTCCTATTTCCATGTTACGTGTAAGGTTAACTTTATGGAACCTATTCATGATTGAAAAGGAAACTTAATTTTGTCGTTCCACATAACTTTATTAAAAATCGACCCGGGTTAGGTTTAAATTAGGTGATACATCCCCATTACCTGATGATGACGTTGGATATCGAAACCCTGGTCGTTTTTTAATAAATTTTGGTGAAACGACAAAGTTTTCTTTTCATACATGCAAAGGTACTGTAAATATTGATGCTTCCGAAAAATTATCTTCTGTATAGAGACCTTTGTGATGAAAATAAGGAGCAACATGAAGATGGAGATTTTTAGTCAGAAGTAAACGGTAACGATGGGAAAAAATCGTAAACATTAACCTAAATCACAAAAGCTGTAAGAATCTCAAGTGATCTCAAGCTTTCAAGCCTTGATAACTACTTGATAATAATATTGTATGTTGATAATATAATATATGTAATATGTGTTCTTGGCCATATTTATTCCTTATTGTATTTATAATAATACGAAACTATATGCATTTGTTATTTGTTATTGGTGTCCACCCATTAATTATATTCATACTTTGGGTGACTGTAAAAGTCAATAAATAAAATTAAAAAATATTAATAATCGAAGAATTGCTCATAGTGAATAACTACCAGGAGTAGATAGGTTTATTTCGAAGTAGATATAATATACAAATTCACATATTATCACCGAGTTCACTAGGAGAACATTATTAAATAAATACCACGGTTTTTCTATAAAAGTCCTAAGTATGCAATTTCTAATTGAATAGACAGAAAAAAATATTAGGGGATCGAAAATAACTTCGTACCTTTGTGTCCGAGACGCATGTGCGAGAATGGCGATGCATCATTGCACGAGGAACGCGATGCATTTCACCGACGCCCATGAATTACAGATCCTCGCTCCCAAAATCCGCATGCCACAATTTGCATTGATAAGGTAAAAATTTCGCTCCATTTGCGAATCCTCTACCTCCTGTCCTGAAAAAAAAACCCAACCTCAAAATACCAAAAGCGAGAGGAATTCTGCCGTGTACGCCACCTAATCAGAATGCCTGACGCCTCAATGCGCTGCGTGCCGCTGAATAACAGTTTCTGTGATAATAACATGATATATCGGAGACAATATCTCCCAATAAGACGTCGAATCCTTCTCCGTTACGGCTCGTATGATGTGTTTCTCCCCCGCATCCTTTCTTCTGAAAGAGACTGGGAGGGCCGGGGGCTCGTGGCGAGAATGCGCCCGTCTCCCCCGATTTATTTTCAATCTATCAGACGTCAGGGTCGACGATAGCTACAAAATTGGTTTCCGTCAGCAATAACAACACTGATAGTTCCGACGGGAGAATGGGAGGCGCAGGGTGATTTGGACGTTGATAAGTTGATCATTGTGAAAGTGCGAAATCTCTGATTATTATTCAACCCCGTGCTTCAGCAAGGATTGAGCTAATAACCTCACAGATTCTCTCTCTTACCGATCAAGGTGAAGAAATTATGGTAATAAATTCGCGGGATAAAACTCAGTAAATTATACCTGAGCTTTTACTGAAGCCCGCAGGAGGATATGAGCCGTTGTGAAATGAATACGATTTAAAAAATTTAAAAGGCCTTTATGTCAGAGATAGGTAGACAAAGATTTTTTTTCGCCAACGACAAGGAGAAATAATGAAGATTTAACTTTATAAATATGATCGATGCCATTAGATACTAAGTACGAATTTCCACTACAAACATAAACTGCGCAGTCTATTAAAACGTTGCCCTAATTTATTGGTTTAAATACCTAAATAATTCAAAGTAGGTAATGGTGTTGTTCTATCTAAATAAGGTTGTGATGGCTTACCACGACTGGCTTGTTTTATGCAGAAAATATATTTAGAATAATGATAATAAATAGAATCATATTTCATATGGTTGAATAAAATAAAAAGTATACGCCAATCGAAATCAAAAGAAACATCGAGTGCGACATCCCTAAGTTTAGCCATTTCAACCAGATCGATAACCATTCTTGACTAAACTCGTAATTGCACCTTATAAAGGTGAGAGAGTAAGTGATGTCTTTAAGTTTACCTTTCGTTATAACTTTTCCAACTTTCATCACGCACATTGGCACACCAAAGTGTCTTATGCCCATTGTATTTGAGTGCGATAGTCAAATGAATCAGGCATATAAAAGTATAATAGATCTTAAAAGCACCCTAAAGTACATTGAATAATGGATGACTGGCAATGGCAGTGGGAGGATTTTCTAATACTTCAATACTACTTTAATTTTTATTAGTATTTTAGTATTTGATAACACATTTAACCCTCAGATTTAGGAGTACTTGCAACAGAGTATTAATACAAATTTCGACTATATGAAGACTTTGTATTTACTTATATGGCACACCTTGAAATATCATTAGGATTGTTTTCATCATTGTATAGCACTGAGTTATACACATCACCCTCGCTAGCAGTAGCCGGATCATAAGATGTGGTGCAAAAATGCTTTCTAACTACGATAGCCTGGTCATTCTCACCCTCAAAGATCACATATTTGAATCTTGCCTTGGCCATGGATGCTGCGTTAGTCTCAAGATCTAAACCTTGGTAATAACCACCAGAGAATGAGCTCTGCAAATTATATAAACGAGATCCAAATATTTTGTAGCATTCCAAGGTCTAAAAATGGATAAATCCTTTCATTTACATTTTTTTAAAGAATAAATTGTAGTTATTATTCTCTGAATTTAACTTCTCCGAAGGAAAAATACATGGAGAAAACACATCACAAAATGGTCACAAACAATACAAAAAATTAATCCCAAGGATCTGCCCTGTTCTCAGAGACCTTAGACTGAATACTAAGCTCTAATATTAGCATTAACATAATTAACATTAAAATTAATTAATGAGATAATTTAATCGGCCATATTTTTAGACATGACGGTCTGATGAAAGCACTTAAAGGGAACTGTGAATGTGAAGAGTGGTAAAAGATACGTTTATTGCTGGCTATATTAGGGACAGACAATAAGTAGTAAAAGAGAAATTAATGTGAAAGAGAAATTTTATTTAAATTAGGAGTTCATCTGATAAAACTAAGTCGGAGAGCTGAGTAAAATCAGTCTCAGTACATATGAATAGTTATGTTGAAAGTCACTTTTCCTAGGGGTATAAATATAGTTACTTCACGAAGGATACGCAAATGTTTTAATAATTCTGTCTCTTTAAAAATGCATTTTTGTGATTAGTATAAGGATATTCATCACATGTAACCTTAGAGTCTAACAGATTATAGGAAGTAGATTTATTGCATCACCCAACTTATTGCATAAAAACATTATTCTCCTATTCCTCCCTCAATTGTAAAGCACCAGTAACTATGACAGAGCTAACATAAATCATCTCAGCGAGTGGGATAAGGGCAGAGAATTTATCACCACGATGGACAGAGAATTTATCTTCAAGCCCTTAGAGATGACCTGAGCAGTAGGAAGTGTGCTTAAAAAAATGCATATGATATTGCCCGAAAAAGTTGTCCGGTAACTAAATATTTATGTGCTAAAATATTATCAAAATGTGCTTGTGCACCAAATAAATTAAGCTGTCATTTCCCAGATGTGGTCAGTATAATGTTAACTATCTGAGGGACTACAACACAGAAAATTTATTCCTTCTCGAATCACTGATTTGAGCGTATTATTCTAGCAAATATACAAATATTTTTAATACATTCTTCATTGTATTTTTACAAACATCCTAAAACTTTTATACAAGGTTTTTACATGTGCACTTGGTCGTGTTTTTGTAGTTTAGTTGTGCACCATTTTTTTAGTACGCATGATAAACAAAAGCATTCAAGAATTGAATATAACGTGAGCAGTGAAGGACCCGTTTTAAAGTAGATGGAATGCCGTCGGAAAATTTAAGGAAAAGTATAGTGAGATAAAGCTTGGGTACTAAAGCGGGGGTACATAGAAGGAAAAAATAAGGGTTAAAGTGCACTTGAAAACATTTAAAAGTCCAATCAAAGCTCTCTCTTCCTGATGGAAGAAGACGGCGAGGATGAATAAGGGGAACGGAAGAATAGCGAGCTTCAAATTCCAAAGAATCGGGCCTTGATTAGCGATTAAGAAAGGTCAGAGGGAAGAGAGAGAGGCAAGACGAGTGGACGGAGAGAAGAGAGGGGACGTCTAAGTAAACCTCTTCATTACCTCTCTATTATTGCGTGAGAGGAAGAAAAGGGAAAGAAGATAAAGGAGTTGGCCACTCTGCAGACAAAGATAAAAATGAAGTGGAAGGAAAGAAAGAAAGCGACTCATTTCAGCTGTAAATCACTAGGTACATAGGTATTCCTGCGTGAGGTAGATAAAACAGAGTGTCTAAACCTGAAGGCGAAGTGGTATATTCAACGAAAATGCTCGTAAAAATGCAAAAAAAAGGCGGAATATCATTAGTGTCCACCAGAATTCAATTTGCGTAAAAAATTGACTTGATGATGCCTGCCTCAAAATATTCGGTGCTTAAAAGATTTGCCGTAATCAGATGATGAATTTGATTATTCCGCAACCTTATAATGCCATGCTACGCATTATTAGGTATCAATCGTTACTTCGTCTATGAAATGTGAAACCATGATGGAATTATTTGGCCAATGTTTCTACTTCAAATAACTTTATAATACTTCCTAACTTGGAGAAAAAGGATAGTAATGACAACAGTTTAACGTAGATAATGATATAATGGTATCAATTGTATCAATGGCATATTATGATTTCCATGGTCGGGAAAAGAAATCATTAAGTGGTATATTGATAATACTCAATTATTTCTAAATGAAATTAACCTGGAGTCTCTGATAAGAATGTAAATTCATTGGTAATTCAATGAAATAAATTAAGCGATTATTTTACACCACATAAGAAATATTTTGACCTGGAATAGATGTACATTGTTCAAATACAACCGATGAAATAGAACAATCGGGAGATATTCAAACTGTACAATAATTTTCTTGATTTTCAATATATATGTAAATATACTCATTATTTTTTATGTTATCAAATATCGGAATAATCTTTATAGGCAATATCTTATAGTCTTGCGTCAAATTCATTACGAACAAATGGCTACAGTAAATTACATTACATTTTAAGTAAGCAATGTGAATTCAAAACAAAAATGAAAATTTTGTCTGGGAGAAAGCATATTCAAATTTAACAAATACGAAACATAATATTGCAGAATAGTATGTTCTGAAAAATTCCATTGAAACAATCGGTAATAGTTAATCGAACTCGTTCAGAAAGATCCAACTGAGTGAAATGATGTGTACAAAAACCTTCAAAAGGTACAAAAGAGTGTAGTTATAATGAAATATGGAGCCAAGGAAGTGATTAGAAACAAACAATCGATATCAAGATAAAATAATCCAAAATGAAACTGCACTGTAAGTTATATGAAGGTATTAGTACAGCCGATTCAATTACAGTAGATACAGGCAATTAGAATTAGAGAATTACAGTTCAATTAGATACAGACGAGATTCAATTTGGCACTGTTGAATATTTTCCGAACTATTTAGTGTGCAGTACCAATAGACGGTTGAAATTACCAACGTATTTTGTATTTGTAGTTCCATAGCATCAAAAAAAAAGAAGACGCACGCGTCGTCAAAGGTGCCTGAATAGTAAGGCAGATAAAAATGGAGCCAATGAGACTGACGGGAGGCAGAGAGAGGAAACAATGACGGAAGAGGATTTGAGGGACGAATAATGTGACCCTGAGTAATTCTAATTCCAGATTCCCTTAGATTGCGTGTGTATCATGCACGGTGGACGGGAGGAATTGTAAGTGGGCGATGAGGCGTCACAAAAGAGGAACATGAGATGTGAAGCGTTCGGAGTTGAGTTTGAGGGCAGTAAAGGAGATGAGAGGGAGAGAGAGGGATTGATGAGTGGGGGGAGGGGGGTAGGGTATGCTTCACCCGTGTCTCCTCATTGGTCCTCCTCTTCCCCGAGGGCGAGAGCGTGAGGAGGAAATGAAAGTGAGGCAATTTCGGGATTGATAAGAGGTTGCGGACGGAGGAATGCGAGAGGCAGGGGTGGCCATGGGGCGGATTAAGCAGCCCGCGGGAATCTTATTGTCTCCTCTTCTCCCGCCCCACTCTCCGCCCGCGGAATCCTCAGAACTCTCCCTTTTAGCCGGGATTTCAATCGACGATCATGATTAGATACATTTCCAGAGGGAAGCCCCACGTCTTGAAGACGCATGATCGACTTATTTCGCGCTAACGACCGAATTTCCGTCCTTCCTTGAAGTCTTTCTTTTTATGTCATCACAGCATTCGTTTGATAAACTAATCATCTCCCAAACACGCATCAGGATAAAAAGTAGGCCCGACATGAGGCCAACTTCTAATATCCAAGTACCTAACATAAAGAATAGAAATAGTCGCAAAACTCATATTTTGCGCCATCGCTCGTACTAAACTGAAAACAGCGTTTATTGTTAATGTGGAGTTAAGTATCGTATCTACGTGCAAGTCAATTTATTTTAGAAAAATTAAGCTACCTACCAACTCAAAGAGTTTCCCATAGTTTCAATATAATCCAATATAAGCTATTCCCAAGAAACGGCAAAATTACAAGTACCTAAGCATATTCATCCAGATATATAATGGTTTGCATGATTTTTAATCACTCATTACCAAAGGTAAGATCTAAGATCTTAAAAGACTGTAACAGTTAGGATCTAGAACAGCGTAATCTAAAATGTTTTCAACATCAGAAGAATCCACTGTTGAGATAATTTAAAAAAATAAAACCCTATCGCCTCTAAACTCCAATAAGCCCAGAAAAAATATGCTATAGAAATTACGGAACGCAGCATTATAGAGATAATACGCTAGTCACAGGAGAGAGCATTAAAGAATTCACTCCTCTTCTGCGATGCGATGCAATGTAATGCAATATGCAAATACTATTATTACTAAAATGACCATAAAACAATGTGGCATGTAGATGAGAATATGATAAATTACCACATAATTTATATCAAGATAAGTTTGGAGAAAAAAGTATTAAATTTACTTCAAATCAAATTAAATGGCATTTAGCTAAAATACTATGAAATAGATAATTGTACATGATAACTTGCGCTGTATGAACTTCAATGCGAGTTAAAAATCGTGAGCTGAAAGAAATGCAGGGATGTGCTACAAGGAAATGGAAGGGACACAAAGTTATCTGATAGGTGGGATAGTTTTCCTGAACAGCGTTTTGCAATACATTTCTGATAAAAAATAAATAATCTAAGAATTCCTGATTGGGAAAACTACAGCATAAATGTATACTGACCTACAAAACTTGAAAACTAGATAATTTATAATCAACAGGGTATTAATTAACACTATGAGCAACAAAAATAGATGGATGAACAGCCTTAGAAAGGATATTAAAAATTATCAGGCAATAAAATAAAGCCCACCTTCTAAAATCATTTGTCACAATTGACTTAGGACAGATATAGACCGCTTGAAAGCTTTAAAATCATAATTGATTAACCAGGTTGCTCAGATCTGATGTGAGGACGCGATAAGTATAAATTAAGTTTCTTCCAAAAAGTTTCGCATGATGAATGATGACCACCTTTATCGAAAAACGTATTCAAGTGCACCTGTTCTTTAAGTGGGGGAGTTCAAAAGAATTTTTTTCGTCTTTATTTACAACTTGTATTTTTAAAGCAATATTTAAAGACGAGTATGTTGGCTTAAGAACAGAAAATATCGAAATAAACAAATAGATTTCATGTTGTTCGGGATGAAATAGCCGTAAACATTTTACCATATTCCGTACATTACCATTTGCTTTACATAAAATTCGTCTTTCCGATGGGAATATCAGGCATGTCTAATGGAAACCTTAATTAACGGGTTTTGTTCACAAGTGATATCTCAGATTCTCTCATCAAAAGGGCATGTAAACTCAGAAATATCATCGCTTACTAAATTATCTTTAGCGTAAGCTGAGCAAAACATTTCTTGATAGAGGATCTCACAAACTATTTTCCATTACGCTTATAATTTATACCCCCACACGCAGGCCTCACACTGCAGTATCAGAAAAAAAGAAGCCGGTCAAGATTTTTCCTTCTGATTTCTTTGAGCATGACGAATGGCAAAACAAATTATAAAATATGTCTTTAAGGCAAAAAAATAAGAGATAAGGCCATGTCAAAACACTTAAGAAGGCTAAAGAAAAATCACGCCACATTACGGCTTTCGAAATTTGTCTCCTAAGACGAGCCACGTATAAATCTCGACACTTGGAAGAAAAAACTCCAAAAATAGAGGAAAAAATACCATTCGACGCCATAGATTTGTTTCATCAAGTGAGGGAAGTCGTTACGGGCAATCCATATGAAGCGGGAAATAAGTAGACACTCGAACGCTGAAGTTTTTGAAATAAAAAGAACTCGAAAGGCTTGGTCCCCTCTGGCCTCCCAATCGGCGGCATAATTAGGAAGTATCTTATCAACTCTCGGTTGCCTCTCAATCCGCATAAACTTGAAAGCCTCTCCTCCCAAACTTCTCAGACCCTTCCCCACGATCATCTCGGGACTGGAGGGAGAGCGAAATGAGAGGGGAACTCCGACCCGAAAACTACCGAGTAATAAAAAAAGGGAATAGTCGACCTCAATTTTTCCAACACCCCATCCTAGAGGAGACTCCGCCCGATGAATGAAAAAGGAAGTGGGCGGAAAAAATGAGTGAAAACCTCCACTTCTCCTCCTCCTTCTCCGGCGATCCCAACTCCCTGCCCACCTCCTCCCATCCTACACACGCAATTTTCTCGGACAAAGAGAGCATTTTTAGCGTCCGTGGCCGTTCCCGCGGCTCATTTCGTGTCGCGTTTCCCGTCCCAGTGATTGACGCAGCCGCCTTCCTTTTCCCCATGCCGCTCCGCCGGTCGATCAGACGAAGCACCACACTCCTCTCCTCACACCCCTCTTGAAATCTCCCCCCCCCCCCAACGCCTCCCTCAATAGCGTCCCCCCCGAAAACCCTGCACGAAATCTCGGAGATAATAATGGGAAGAGTGGCGGTTGGGCGGGGGATGCCATAGGATGAAGGAGAAAGAGAGAACAAGAGGGATGGAAAGGAGGAGAAATGAGAGACAAGAGAAGAGAAAAAGGAGACGGGAGGAGGGAGAGAGAGAGAGGGGATTGCGAGGATTTTTCAAAATGAGATTCCAGAAAAAAAGTCAAGGAATGGGAGGGAGAGAGAGAGAGAAGGAATGAGATCGTTCCGGTTATTTTGAAAGGAATGTAGCGAAGGGTTGGGGGACGAGGGGTGGCTGAAAAGGGAGGAGGGTAGGCGGTGGTTTGAGAGAGGGCGACTAATGAGTGCGGGGAGCCTGTAGCTGAAAGGGTCTTTCTCTATCTCCCTCCCTCCACCCTTCCACGACCATTCCCAGCTCACACCCTCCCCCGACCATCCCCGCAGAAATCCCCCAAGAGGCGGCGAACGTTCGCTGGAGTAAGCCGGACCACTCGGAAGACTGCGCGGATATCCTAGAGTAAGAGGGGGAGAGGACGGGCCGGGGGTAGGACCCTGGGATCCTTAAGGCGGGGAAAGGGAGCCACCCTCCATTTTACCCAAAGATCCCGCCAGCATTGAAAAAAAAGTGTTGGAGGGGAGGGCGGCTATTAAAACGGCAGGCGGACCCCCCAATTGGAACTTCTGGTAATGCCGGAATAATGCAAAGAATCAAGCATCACGTTTCCTCCCTGCTTTCTTCCGCAGCTCCGAGGGGCTAATCTGGCGTGACGAAGGGCGTCTCAACTACAGGGTCCCCTCGTTATAATTTGGGCGTGTTTAGCAGCCCTGTAGTTCCCGCCCGCGAGAGGCATTTTTTCCACCAAACTTCCGAAAAATGCAAAGACCCCAGCACATTAGATAAAAGAAAATAAGTAGCCGACATTTTCACGCAGAAAACTGGTTGGCATCCGAGTTCATTTCAAGATAAGGCTGATTATGCTCCTGTTTCTGAACGGATATTTCATTGTCCTTCATTGTGGCTCAGATGTTTGAAAATGTCACGCTATTCTATATATACGATTAGCAATGTTTAAGTTCAATATTACGCACTTGAATCGCCAAATATGTCAAAAATTGTGACAATCAACCATATTTCCAAGACATTATCTACGCTCCTACAGGGGGTAAACTGGAGGCCCGAAGATTAAAATGATTTTAACCGAGTGTAAGATACACAAATATATAGATTACATTGGTTTTAAAAGGAATCAGAAACAAATAATGCACAACTAATTATAATTTCTTTCTCATTTCCATTCTTTCTCCTTTCCCTCATTTTCTAGAAAATGGATCTCAATTGCACCCACGAAGTAAGTACTAAACTGAGCTGTTTTAACAAAGTCGATTCAAATAAAATTATAGGAAATTCAAAGCTCACAAACTTGCAGCGGAAACCTTAATGACTTTGCCCGGGGAAATTGCACAATAGCAGAAATTACACTGAGAAAAAAATCATTCACCATGACCAGGGCTCGAACCCTGACCCGTAATTTCCGGTCAGGTACTCTACTGCTTGAGCTACCAAGACGTTCTATTTCAATATGGAAATTACAGAGACTTAAAAGGAACTAGCTGTTGCCGAAGTGCTGGACAACCCTCTATAATTACCACAGTGAAAGAGTGCTCGGGTTTGAGCTCCGATCGAGGTGAATGATTTCACTGCTTTTCGTCTAGATTTTCTGCTAAAATGATATGATTGTTTTTCACGTTTTCCATAATTTCACCTTGCTTCAAAACCCATAAATATTAATATCATCGATATCATAAGCAGAATATTCCATAAGATTCCCCTTGTAATGTATTCCAACTAGTGTAATCAGAGTTAGAGTGGTATTCAAGGGTAGTTTTTCTATATATATATATATATATTAATATTGTAGCGTGTCAGTCAATCAGTCTGTCAGTCTGTTATTCTGTATCCGTTTTGTTTCTTTCTCTCCCAAATTTTGATCTAAAAGAGTGAGGTTTGGTGCGTTGAGTGTGGATTCTCTGTCTGTATGATTAGGTAGTAGTTCTGGATTTTTAGCAGTTTTTGGTGTAGAGAAAAATGCAAATAACATGGCTTTTGAGAAAGGGAGACAACATATAATGGAAATATGGCGTGGAAAAAAGCATAAGAACATAAAATAATTAGAATGGGACACATTTCTCTACTTGTAAAATAACCATTTCCTTCTCTCTTCATACAAAATGCTAATGAAAAGTGCCTGCAAAGCCGGCAGCAGGTCTGCTAGTCTGTTTTAAATTGCGGAACTACTCTCAAAAGCTGACCTGTCGTGTTGTCGCTGTAGTTCCGGATTAACATATATTTTTAACTATAATTAAATTGATACTGATGGCGTACTGCAATATCATTTCCGTTCCAAGATATGGACATCAGACTTAAAGCGCAAGTTCTAAGTTACAAATGAGTTCATGTTAAGCATGGACAATTTTCAGCAACTTTTAAAATCTTATTTGCTGTTTACACTAGTCATGGAGGAAAATGCAATACTTGACTGATTGAAAGAAGTAATGCAGCAGTAATATGTTATCTTGAATTTGATGACACAAAATTGGCTAAAACTAGTGGAAGCAATCATATGATGAGAACGGTTACCCGGGTATCTTAAACAATTACTTCTACTCAGGTGATTTGGTTAGTTCCTGCTCTATCCAAGACTGCCCTCAAAATCGATTGAGCAGTCTCCATCCAGCTGGACCCTGATCCATTAGGGTAATTGACTGTCCAGTTAACCATATTTCAAGAGGCCTAATCACTGCGAGGGGGCTCACGCAGGCAAAGGAGTGCCTGGAAATTCCAATACACCTCTGCAAGTATCTTCCTTTAAATTATATTATGCAACGCACAGAGATCAACACTTATGTAGAAAAGTACTGATATTGACTTGATGCCTATTAGTAATAGTAGGCTTGGGCTTTGGGTGTTCCAATGCCTAAGGCTATGCCGCACTGTATACCCTATGCCCTTAAGACTAATACAACCACATCATGCCTGTCCAAAGCAAGACTCAAACCAGAAAGCGAACGGCGATTTACCGATAAAGGCACTAATTCCAGCTTGGCATAATGACAACAATCTTGTCAAGTACTGTTCTTATACCATAATTTCACTCGCTTCGAGTAAAATTCGGCTACAAAATGCAGTTATTAATGAGGAAGAGATATTAATGAGGAAGATGTTCAAATTGCCTTAATGCATAATACAATGCCCTAAATCATTGTGTATAATCTTCATTTGGAATACTATACATTGCATGTATCATTCAAAACGTTATAAATATTCCCTCAAATATTCCTCACTGTATGAATAGTGCACTTCGATTCCAATAACGGGATACCAAGGTTCTAATATGGAAACCCTAGTATCTTCCAAAAACTATGAGAAAATTCCAAGTACTGTTCTGGCATGTCGCACGACGACAGCAACTTCATCTATAGGTCAAGTTGCAGCATGACAAGTTATTTACATTCCATTAGAAAAATATGGAACTATTCTATTGGAAATCAGGAAAGTTTTACCTTAAAACTCCAACACATTCTTCATTTAATTAGAAGGATTACTACAATCCTTTCTGGCTTTAAGTGTTCAACATTCCAGTGTTACAATCTTTCCTAGTCCTTAGGTAGTAATTTTTTAAAATACTTTTCACCGCACTACTTCGAATATGTTTTTATGATCCAGAATATTTTTTTCATTCTCGCTATGTACTCACCTAGACGGCACATAGAACCTGTAAAATTCAACTAATTGTAAGTAAAAATAGAATGGGTTAAAAGAGCTTTCTGGTCGAGTAAAAAAAAAAGGATTCAGTTTTGTTATCACCTTGACAACCTTCCGTACCATCTATAAGACTATTTTTCGTTACAGAAAAACTAGTTAATGATAAACCCGAAGGTACACTAAAAACCTTTCCACAAAATAAAAATTAATATTTTTCCCTTTATTGTTTCATTTACGGATACCATTGTAAATATTTGTTGAAATGAAAATTCCCTCACATGCAGTGATCGGGAGATGTGAAAGGCTACAGTTAATGGGAGTAGCTGGCTCTTCCTGCAATTAACATTAATGATGATTTAGGTCATGTCCATGGGTATTTAAATTTATAAGTCCCAGTGATGATATAATCAAGTTCACTAATCCCAAATCCTGTCATAACCAACGAGGCTCAGCCTTTTGGAAGGGTTAAATGCCATAATAGGATGTATAAGAGATGACATTCTAAACTAGTCCCTAACAAATCATGAAAATTCGAAATAACATCCATGTGTATGTGCATATGTCTACATACTCTTTGATATGACCTTCAACTTAATATCGTAAGCCTACGCCAATAAATACACCTTCCAGTAATAATAAAAACAGTTTAAAGAAGTAAATTATAAACATAACTTTTTGAACTTAATGGATATACTTCTCATTATGCGAGTTTTACTCACGTCAGTTATATCTCATCTTATTGCTACCATCCAAATTATCTGCTTCACCGTCGCTCCCTCACTTTCTGGCTTCCCAATTAGGGCCAATCCTAGTGTCTATTCATTGGGGATGGATTTCTTTCGAGCCACTAAAATTTTAGCCATCTCGAAACCATTTATGTTTCGTTAAAATTGCTCCTCAACTCACCGCCGTCGTTTTTTCGCTCAATCTCCCCCAACACAGTGAGCCTTCAAGATCTAGCGCTAAACGCGATGCGTGCCTTTCTTTGAGTTTTTCCAAAAAAGTCACCTTATGCCTGGATGCATGTTCAAAAAATACAAATTAGACAATGATGCCTTTTGTGCGAGCGAATTTTGAATCGAATACTTTCAGATTCCCAAGCTTGTACATTGATTTCAAAAAGACGGGCCTTCATGACGCAAATTTCATCACGTCCGGCTATTAAAAAAAACTTTACTAAGGGAACTTATTGGGCCAATTAGAAATGAAAACACACATTATGTGGTAATGAAAGATTATTCACAAAGTAATCTTCATACAGTTTGGTTATTCATATCCCCTTGAAAAGCTACCGGATCCATCTCAAATCTATTCTTCACGCGCCGCCCTCTCCGAGCGTCCAATCAACCGAGCTTCATTCAGAAAAAATATTATATTTTTACATTTTTTTCTTTTCTAGTGGTACGCATGACTTCATCTTCAAATATCAAATCTTATGCTCAACTTCCCTTGACGTCCTTACTCTTTTAAGGAGTTAAGAAAACTTGGTGCGGGGCTAACTGAATATAATATCCTTCTCCCAACAATTTAAGATATTATTTTCACTTATGCCGGAATTTGATCTTTGTGATAACTTCATTTTCAGTTGTCTCCCAGTATTTCGTCTTTTAGTATGATAGTATTACAACCCATGAATAGCATATCATTCGCTAACTCCATAGGGGTTTTTGTAAAACATCAAATTACTTATAATAAAAGATGAATATAATACTTCCTCTAAGGAAATGCGCTGCAAATTCAATAACTTTACAGCATCTACTAGGAACCTGAAGCAATCGTTATTTTTAACATTTTATTGAATTTAATATACAGCCTTTAGAAAAATTTGGGGAAAAGAAGGATTCCAAATTGAGTGTCCATTGTGCGTAATTCAGCAATTTTTAACCTTCATTTTCAGAGTAAATGCCATAACAATTCTGTTTAGGTTCCCCTTCACAACCACGAACAAACTCGTTGCTTAATGCTTCAGATGTAAATCGCCAATTCACGAACAATAATGAATCAAATTAATGCTCAGTAATTATTTATAACTGGCAATCATAATTGATTATAATAAAAACAGTTTAATTAAGTAAATTATAAACATATAACTTTTTCAACTTGATGGACTTTTCGTTAATAAAGTTGCATTCACGGAAATTATGTCTCATCATATTGCTATCATCCAAATAATCTGCTCCAGAATTGCTCCCTCACTTTCTGACTCCCCAATTAGGGCCAATCCTAGTGTCGTTTCACTGTTTCAATGAACAGACCATGAAGAGACTAATAAATAAATCCGTTAAAGTCGGAAAACCGAAAGCTAGGTTTTACAAAACATACTTGTAAGCCTGTCAGTCATAATTAAGGCCTGTAAAAAATGAATTGATGGCAATCATTAGACTGTAATTTTGACCCCGAGACCAATCTAGCCTCGAATAGACTCACTTCGCATTTCATAACTAATTTTTTCCTATTCCAGCGTATTCTTTAGGAATTCCAGGGCGAGTTCGACATTCTTAAAACACAGAGAAACCTCCGGAATATCGAAGGCAATGAATAAACAGCAAAAAGGTCGTACTTTCTTTCACAAACATTTACCTCCTCTGATTCAACCCCACCATTCCATGACCAGCTGAACCCGTTTCCCACTTTCTCTCTCTCTGGTGCTGTCTTTAAGTGGAGCGGAAGGTGCGTGTCCCAATGGAAGGTCAAGAGAGGTAGAGAGAGAGAAAAATAAGAGGACGCAAGAGAGGAGGGTTTTCCACTTCAGCGGAGGAGGGTGAGCTGGGAAGAGAGTTTCGCCCCCAAAGAGATGGAGATGGAGCGATGGAAGGAGCCTCCTCTTGGGGCAAGATTTTACAAGTGTAATTGCGAGCTCAAAAGGAAAACGGGGTCGCTGAAAGTTTACCTTCACGCCCAGCAATGGAATACCACGCCTCTTCAGCCTCCATCATCCACTCAGAGAGAGAGGAAAAGGACGGCTCCTCAAGGAATCTCACTTTCGTTTCGTTTTATTCAACTGTCACGACTCATTAGCGGCCAGCATACCTCTATGAAGAATATCCGTGAGGAAGGAGTCCAAAATAACATCACTCACATTGAAATGCATGGAGAGAGCTGGCTGCTGAATTCTTAATTTTAGGGCTGGGGTTTCCGACCTCAGGTATCCGTGCCCTCAAGACGTATGGGGTATTTATAAATCGGGTACAGTGAACAGCAAATAAAGAAAAAGTACATTATACTATCAATATATATTCCAAAAATAGTTATACTATCAAAATTTCCAGGTTATTTCATGTCGGTAGGTACTGTTCTTCAGCCATATTCTGGTCCCTTCTCTTACTATAAATATCCCCATGCTGATCAAAAATGTATTGTAAGTTAAAGGTTTGCCTCTTCAAATACCCCCAGAGCAATGATGGCACGTTCGTTTTAAAATTCATATCAGTTTAAATGGTGGGGTACTCTTAAAGATGATAAAATCTCCAACTAGCTATAACTTCACCTATGCTAAATCAACACGAAGATCTGAGAAAATTAATTCCACAGGACGTGTAGAGAGATTGTTATATCAATATAACAATAAATAAATGAATTAATATCAAGACGAGGTGATCCGTGGAAGGAAAGAAAAATGAATACGAAGAAAGAGATCCGTACATCAGCATCCAACGCTTGTCGGTGAGGAGACAGGACGCTTATAGATAACGGCACGTCCATTTGGGTTGACATGTGTTCTCTATTCGAGAATTGAGTAGACGCCGAAAGCTTCGTGTTCCCATTATTAATTCACAATAACCTGTCTGTCTGGATGTCAGACCAGAATTTAATGCGAGCAAAATAAATTAAATTCAAGTTAACATACATATATATATGGCCTAAATTGGCGTGAAGAATTATTAAACTCTAATTACTTTCGAAAACGTTGATTCCATGCAGCGTTGCTCGTTGCTACATTTCATCTCCGTAAAAATATTCAATTTTTGAGGGTTTAATCTACTTCTCAAGGTAAAACTTGATCTGAAGCCTTTAGTATGAAATCTTCAACTCCTGCAGCGCCCCAACATATATCCAATGACATTGCGGTTTTGCAATAAAAGTTCGCAGCCGTGTCTCATATACCACTTTCTTCCTCATTTCGGCAATGATAACAAAATTTTCTCAGGTAACTTCCGACTAGTTTTTGGATGCATTTACGTAGATTTATATTATAAACAAAGTATTCACGATACTTAGGGATAGGGGTAGTACTCGGACGGTCTGTATGGTTTTAACCTCAAATTTATCACCAGTGACTATTAATACTCTATCCATCCGGACCAATATCAAACACATATGCTCCAAGGTGTAAACTTTGAGGTGTATTTTTAATTTAAAGGGGTCCGTAGCATCAAGGATAAAAAGGTTTTTACAACTATGAAAAATATTCGTGATGGTAAAAAGAGCTGTAATGACATTCAGAGCTGCGCGCCTCTGTAAAAACTGAAGAGTGAAAATGAATAAATTTAATAACGGAGTTTTATTTTAAATTACCCGCTTCTCATTGCTAAGTATAAAGCGAAAAAATTTTCTCGCTTCTCTCATGAATATTTATTTCTGTACAATGACAAAAACAATGAAGCATGTTGACATGGCCATGCTATTTTTATTTTAGTTCCATAAAAATTTCATTCAGTAGTTATGTTAATTTAGTAGCCCTGTCTTTTCTAATATACTGCTGTGAATGAAATGATGAATAACATGGAAGAAGAAGGAATACTTCCGTTTTATATTTATTTTTAATTTAAAATGAATGTGAATGCATAAATTAATTCCCACTGGGAAAGCCTTAAAATTATCACAACGGAGTGTACTACACAGACCTTTTTTAGAGTTCTTAATCTCCTTTTCCGAAAAACAATTCAAGATCCTATTTCTACGGCATGGTGCCATTATTTTATGGAGCAAGTCAGAAGAACCTATCATTTATTTATACCAAGTTTCATCGGACAACTTCGGATAGATGTCACCAAAAATTAATGCCATCGAAAGACGAGGTGATCTAGGAAAGCACTCGAACGAAGTAATCGGAAGGAGAAGATACTATAGGATTTATTGTACGCACGAATTCATCACAAGATACGGCCAGCACATTGGATTCACAGAAAATTTCCGATCATATATTAAGAATGTTTTTCTTTTACACATTAATTTTGTTATTTCCCATGAATTAATTATTTTCTTGGGAGAAAAAAACATCGTTTTTACAATTCCACGAGAGGAAACATTATTCTGAGTCCGTTTACTAAAGGATATCCACGGAGACATCTTTCATATATGACGAACCAGATGTGAAAGAAACAGGAAATATGCTCGTGTCGGTAGCTCTAAGGAAGTCCGCAACGCTTCCAGCAAGCCAGCATGTGTCCCTAATCCGGGTATTAAAGTCTGGGAACGTCCGTGCACCTATGCTGTCCTTGGGATGAAAAAACTCCGAAAAGGATTTGCGAGCTGGCATTTGCATTTTCCCCAAAGTTTCAACGAAGACAGGTGACGGCTAAAACGTGTCTCACGTCTCGGCAGCAAGAAATAGCTAACAGACACGTTCTTCTCTACGTATCAAAACTACAATCCTAGCATCATAAAAAAATCTCCTACTGAATTCATCATCATAGATTGGTAATCCATGATGTTAAGCTGCTATACACAACTTGTGTACACAGACCAAAACTGTGTTCATTCAGAACTTGTGTACATAGGATTAAATAATGCATATATTAAATGTAAACATGATGCAAATGTAATGTAAATACACATATTAAATGTAATCATCCTCCACCCTATTTTGTGACCACTGGCGGTGGTCACAAAGTAGGGTGGATTTACTGAGGTTAATTTTTACCAGGAATTCATGCAGTAAAAGTGGAATGGCAGCAGTGTACTACGCCATTACTATTAGAAAAAAATAAGTCTATTGAAAAATGTAACGATCAATATTTATAGCCTAACAAAGCATAAAACACAAGCTACGCAACACTGCACAGATAAATGAAACTTCAACAATAGGATAAATGAAATTACACTCCGAAATCAAATATAATGTTGCCTAAATACTTTAAACATTAGCACATGAATTTAGTTATTTTACATCGATGGTAGTTACAAATAATTTTCCCCTAGAATTTTTGAGTGTAATATGTTTCTTCTCAAATAAAATACGACGATTCAATGGAAGCATTTACGGTCTTATTAAACGAAATACTATGTTTTTAGGCTTTGGAGAAATTTTTTCACACCGATTTGCTGTCATTATAATAAATAGAGAAAGTAAAGATAAAAGGACATGAGTCACCAAGTGTATGTGAGAGGAGAGCCCTGACTATAGCCTCACCGTAATATCACGCAATACTTAAGAGTGGAGGACATGTCCCAACTAGGCCACGACCACAGAAAACCGATCTCCAGCGTCGAAATTCTTTTTCTTGTAGGAGAAAAACTGGCAGGAACGAGGGAGACTCTACTGTGTGCTCCTCTTGCTTCCGAGAGAGAGGGTACAGCGCCGATAATACTGGCGTTGTCAGTTTGCCGATGGACGAGTAGGCCTAGAGAATAATACAACAGGTAACGCGTTTTAGGAGAGAGGGTGAACGGTGGAGCAAGCTTTGAGGTGGCGAAACCGTTTGTGTGGGTGAACGGGAGGGAACGGTGGGGAAAGATGGAAGGGGGAGGAAGAGTTGGGCCGAAACACGCGGGGATAAAGTCTCGACTCTCGCGAGAGAGGGTGGAGGGAGCGTGCAAGTGAAGGAAAAATTCAGATGGGCTGAGGGAGAGATATCGACCCCAATGGGAGTGGAGACCCCTCATCCCCCTCTCCCTCACTCATTGCCTTGTCCCCCCCCCCCTCCACTTCTTTCCCTCGTCTCTCCAGAAAACTCACCCACCGCCCCTCATCTTCCTCCTCCTCGACGCGCGCAATGATGCGTGACACGAAATACCTCCCTTCCCTCATTTTCTCCCACGCTGATGCGATGCGCCGCTATCCGGCTTCAAACATGTGGATCGATGCGTGCATTATGTCGGTATTGGAAATAATCAAATTAAAATATTATAATCGCGTGACTGGAAAGATCTGTCAGGTTTCACACGAAGACTTGCCTTTTGATCAATTTTATGTGCTACATAATAATATGATGTAAAAACCCATCTTTAGCTATGTCAAGTCTTTGAGTATTGATGAGACTTTATACACATCATGCATATGTGCTAAGGTTTTCGTTAAATCCCATATAATGCCGTTTTTACAAGCGGTTTCATTACTAAGGGTAGTTCTATGACAAAATGGGGGTGGCGTTGAACCATTAAACGTTGTCATGATATTTTATTTATCTAAGCATTCTTAAACACACACTTCCGTTCTTTCACTGTTCACCTAAATGCTCCATGGTAAAAATACATCAGCCTGGACCATTTTTAATTATTTTGAAACCTTTAATTGACTTCTTCTCTATGAATCATTGGAATTAATAAGGTACTAACGGGAAAAGTATTATTTTATCATTCCAATTCTGTTTTTATTTTGCTGTTCTGCGCTAACTACTAAGCTCGCCACTTAGAATTTCTTATTAAATAATATTATGGCATATACTATGCTATAGTACTTTCTCTAGAAGTCTCTTTCTCTGTATAGTTCTTTCTCTAGTTTAGAGGTTTGCACCCCTTAATTTTGTCTGCCCCTCCATTTAGGAAGACAAATTATTTTCATCACCACGCACACATGATCAGATTTTCTTTCTTACGTTGCTATTTGGGGTATCTGCCCCTTATGCAATTTATTAAGCATTCTCTTCTTCCCTGCTGATCGTCACTGGCTCCGGAGCCTTGCCACTCGGAGTCGCTCTGAAACTGACTCGCTTCTCCACTCTTATCAACGTCAACAAACCTAACCCACAAAGCAACTTCCCAACGTAAAGACCCTTTTAAGCTTCTGTCATGAAACACATAGGCGCACGATGTCTCGATTAACTTGCTCCACTCAATGAATCCAACACAATGAAGACAGCGAAAAGGAAGAAGTTTGGAGGCAAACGAAGAAGGAAAAATTAAGAGTCCACCATAGCCGCAGCGCTCAATATAGAGAGCGGAGGCATATAACCTATTGAAAAACATATCTACATCACAGCAAAGCGAAAATGGTCTCCTATCTCCGTACGAAAAGTAAATCCTAAACCTAGAATGTACATAATGACAGCCATGGATGGAAGAGGCAAGTAGCCTCCACCTCTAAACATAATAATAAAAATGTGCCAAAACATTTTTAATTTGAGATTTACAAGTGATCTCTACTCGATGATTAAAAGAGGAAAAAGTATACAGTTGAGCACCCTTAATCCGGGAATCCTTAATCCGGGAATCCTTAATCCGGGAACACCCATAATCCGGCAATTTTGCCATAACCAACAGCCTGGTCCTTCATTGAAAATGCCGAAATATTGCTTCATAACCTGCCGAGATATCCCATTCTTAACGTTAATTTTCCCATTACGAGAATCAGAAAAATTTAAACATATTAATTTCTGGTACTTCGTGTACACTGGAATTATTCTGCAACTTTAAGTAAACATAAATCTGAAGACATCACCGAGACGGACTACGACTAATTTACAGATCGGCCACTTTCAATGGCGCGCGCATTTTCGCGCCCGATGGACCACTAGACGTAATTTGATAAAATTATTTGTTATCTGCTTATGTTTCTCCCAAATCATGTCTCATCTATACAGTTATGGCAACAGCAGAGAAGAGAGAAATCAGTACAAAACGTTAACGATCGCAGAAAGAGTGCAAGTTGTGAAAAAGCTTGACGACGTTGCATCAGTAAAGCGTTTGTCTGGAACATACCGCGTGGGGTCTTCAACAATATAGCACATTAAGAAGCTGAAAGAGAAAATACTCTAAATTTTACTGTTAAAGTGACACGAAGAAATGGATGACAAGGAGAAAAACTATAAAAGAAGATTTAAGTGCTGACTTAGATCGCGTGGTTTCGATTGCATCGATGTGAAGGCCTTAGTATTTCTGGCCAAATGCTAATGGAGCGGGATAAACTATTTCAGAAACAGACGTCAATCTAGAAGACGTGATGTGGGAAATTTCGCGTGCATGGAATAGTATTTCGCAGTCAGTTTTAAAACACGCGTGGTTAAAATTGTGGCCTGCTTTATGGATTGATGTAGACGAAATAAGTGGGGATTTAAAAAATTTCATGTTTCTAAGGATAAAAATATGACGATGGAGTTTGCAAACACCATCCGTAAGCCTGAATTAAAGGAAATGGAATTGGTAAATTTAGAGGAAAGGATAGTCAGCGGCAACGATGTTCTCACCACACAACAAAACAGATGATGAAATCATCGAAATGGTAATTAATAACAATAAATCCGAGTGGGGATGAAGATGATGAGCCTGAAAATGTTGAAGGAAGACTATCATTGATGGTTGTCTTTGAACAATGATCCAGTCCGATCGCCCGCGAGGTAGTGATGGGCGGCCGTGTAGACGACACACACGCGTTGACACCGCGCTGAATCAGCTGATAACAAACCAAGCACGATAGGAAGTATGTAGCACGAGACAATGCATAAGAAATATCAAATTCTATTTACCCTTTTCCACTAATAATATTATACTTTTAAATGTGCATAAAAATGACGCACACGATGCGTAGATTGCGTTATTCTCACTCGATCTCTGCGCAACTTCGATACTTTTAAGTAATAACTTTTCGAATTAAGAAACAATTTCTTTCTGATTATTCTCAGTGACTTTTTAAAATAATGTTCAGTAACTTTCAAACGAATATATTTTGTTACAAATAACTGACTCCTTTCAATGAAAAAACCCGGACGTCAAAAATACACCAATTGCCATGCATGACCCATAGTCCGGCAAAATCCCTAATCCGGCATCACATCGGTTCCGACTGTGCCGGATTAAAGATGCTCAACGTATTGTAATCACAGAAGTAAATTTTTTAACCTTTTCGCAAGATTCTTACTTTATAGCTAGTGAAACAACGTAGATACACTGGCATACGACGAATTTCCTGACAGTGGTCGCGAATCAGAAATTCAATCAATTGTCTTGGAGTTGTTAGTGAAGAAGAACAGCCCTTCAGGGGAACTAACACATTATAGAAGATTACATATGAAAGAGGAAATTTTTGGCATACATCGCGTTCAACTCGGGTGTATTTTTCTATAAAAATCTCCGCCGAGGTAGTATTAAGATGCCGTCGACTCATGACAGTGAGTGTAGCCATGCCACAGAATACATCCAATAGTCAACACGAAAAAACGTTAAAATGCTGAGAGTCAATTGGTTAAAGTAGACTTTTCGTCTCTCGACCATCACATGGGAACAACACGGCTCTGAGATACGCTTCGATTTTCGTTTTTTGGAAGATTACGAATGATGATCACCATATTTCACTGCATTTCAACATAGGCATTCAATTTTATCACGTTTCTAGGTCATTTACTGCACATACTACCGAGTGTGTTGTATTCAGAACCACATATTCTCAGAATAGTGACGCCATTTGAACGCCATCATACGTCATCTCAGCCATCTCCTTAAATCAGTGAAGTTGATATAATGGTTTCCCATTATCATTAGTTTAATACCTATCTTCTTGAATATTTTCAGCCGAATAATTCCCATTTACATTTCATAAGTATAATAGGCTCCAAAACTTGTTGAAATACCGAAAATTATTGGAATAGTGTACCGATTACCGAAAAATGAATATTTTTACTTTGTCGAATGCAAACTAGTTAATTGCGGCCTAAAAATATTTCTTCCTGAAGTGAGAAAAGCAGTATAGAAGGCTGGTATTGAAAAGGCATATCTTAAGATGATTTATGATTACGTTTTACCTCAGCTTCGTAATGTTTTGAAATATATATTTTTATAGTATGAAAACTGTGGAGTGCATGCTATTTCACATAAACTTGTTAACCAAACACCTAACTGATTTTCTCCTTGTACACCACACGTAATGGAAAATTACGATAACCACGCTCCATTAGCTTATCGTTTAGTCAAAATTAACCAGATTACTTAAAAATAGGCTCCTAAAGAGAGATATTGCCTACAAAAAAGCAAGAAAAGAATGCAGATTAAGTTGAATTCACCGGAAGACATTCTCAATAAATATACCCTTATTAATTTAGATTTAACGTATTGCTGTCTTATCTATTATTGTTCTTTTTTCTACCAGATCTTTCTTCTGACCACATCATAATATTCCTCAGAAACTATAACTCATATTCCTCAAAAACTAACCAAAAGCAATATTGTCCATCATGCTGCACGCACAGGTACACATACTTTCTCAACACGTAGCATATATTCACTTTTTTGTTTGGGAACTTCAAAATACACCCATTTTTCATCGAATAATACCTTAAATACATGCCGTAATTTACTGATAAAAAGGCATGCCACTTAATTATCCATGCAGTGAGCGTAAAACAGAAAAATCGAAACATTGATGAGAGCAGAGTAAAATTCAGCGTGTATTTAGTACAAGTTCACTCACCTATATGTATCCTTTGTATCGTTGCCATAATATAGTCAATATTGTGGAAACTGTGTTGTGATGCATTACCAGTATAAAATACTTTTCGTGACATAATACCTTGCTCGACTTATTCCCATTTACATTCCACAAATATAATAAACTCCAAAATTTGTTGAAATACGAGTATCTTTAAGGAATTTAAGAATAAATTTTTTAAGGTCCGAATATTCAATGCAAGATACATTTATACTGTGTCCAGAATACTATTCTACACAAACGTATGGGCAATTCAACCATACAATACAGCGAAAATGTGAAACATTTTAAGATCTGAGAATATTTCACTAAAACAATTTCGGCCCTTACGACAGCCAACAGTTTGTTTAGAATTGAGAATTGCACAGAATAACAAGAGCACGCCTAGGTTCCTGAGGAAGAGATTTATAGCCTAATTTTCTTTATTTTAATTATTTTCAGTCCGTTTTATCACTGTGCATACCGAAACTAACAGAAATTATATTTTATGTAATTTATTCTAAGGCACATATATATTAAAAAGCCTCATTTTCCTCTCTTCTTGCCGTACCTAATATGTTAGAATAAATTAAACGGAACTGTCTATGGCCGGATATATTAGATGGAATGAGGATGAAGTTTGATAACGCAATTTTACCACCCTTTCATGTCAGAGCCCACGATCGTAAATGAGAATGTAAGTTGATGCGGATGGCAGCCATTCCCAAAGACTAAGGAATATTGTTTCATTAAGATATCGGATAACGACGACGTCCGATCAACTAAGACCAAAGCTCTTATTAAAATCGCTATATACGCCATGGAAGACTCAATCACTTTGAGCTGAAATGGGGTATGAGATGATAGAGGTTGACTCCCGTCGAAAGCCCAGCCTTGTCAATCCAATCCTAAATTAGATTTCATGATGAGCTTTGACATCAATAGGCAGATGTGAGGGTTATAACGTAGCTGATAAGCCAACCAAGATGTCAGCTATACGAGGAAAGAATTCTGACATTTACTCCAAGTCTAGAGTTCATTTCTTTTACTAAATACAGAAGCATCCCAGGTCAACCTCTAGTATTCAAGTAACTCTAGTAAACCTCAATGACAAAGAAACTCCAGCTGTACCGGAGAAACCACCTCATAAAACCGCATCTGAGACGAGATTCAATCCTGGGTCGGTATTTTTATCCAGAGTTTGAAGTAAAAGGTGTAATATTCTGGAAAAAGGTCCTTAGAAAAATTATTTTTTCCAAATGTAAATCTAGTTTGAAAAAGACCGCTAAACCCGAGGTGATATCCAATTTGACAAGTCAGAATAATATAAATATAAATTTTACGCATCTAAAGTACGTTATTTCTAAATTTTAAGCATGAAGCATAAGAATAAACCATGTTTTGTACATGTTTTACTCATTAAGCACCAAACTTTATGTGTAGTACGATTGGAAAAACCAGCCGATTTTGGAGGTTTAACTCCATAAGGAGTACGTATGTTAGCTGAGTTACGACGTATACTAAATAAAAATGAAGATTGTGAGAGGAAGGAGTCGTTCGAAGGGTATGAGCGAATATGATGATTGAAAATGGTTATTAAGAGGATTAATAGGAATGAAGGAAATAAGAGAGTGGGTAAATTAATCGAATATTTATGGGTAAAAACATATAACGCTATATAAGTGCATATACGGGACTGAGTGAAAGAAATAATCTCAATAAAACGAAGCAATTTTCATGGTATTAGTACGAAAAACAAGTTTTCATTCGTCTAGCCAAATGAACACGAAGCAATGAAAACGACGATCTAACGTTCTCTTTTACAATCATAAATTTTATTTTTCTTGTACAGGTAAAGATCAAAAGATGGCTTATTTTTATGTAGCACTGAGATCAGCTAGTTATAAAAAAAGGGTTAAAGATGGTGTGATTGAGAAGCTTCAAGAGTTTATTTTATTTTGCTGGCCAATCCTCCTGACTCTGACTCTGTCCCCCAGAGAGTACATTGGACAAAACTCTCTGCGCAAGATAAAAGAAAATCCGGAGGACTGAGACCATTCCTGGGGCTTGTGATCCCAAAAATCGGCGCCCACCGGCCGAGAGCCGCCCCGTAATGACCACACCCTCCCAGCGCGACCTCCAATTATTCCGTGGTCTCCTCTGCGCTCCGGACTCCTCGGTCTGTTACGCAACTCGTACATTCTCCGACTTGTTCCGTTTCCGGAGCCATTCTCCTCCCCCACGATTTTTCCGCCACCCCCGCAATCCCCTCCTCTCCACGGACGGACCATCCCGTCCCGTCGGCCCTTCGCTTCCTTACGCATCTCGCGTCCCTCTTTCACGCCTCGTCTACCAACCCTTTTCCCCAACCCCACCCCTCAAAACCCTAGTCCTATGACCCTGCCCCCCTTTTTCCCTCTCTCCATGCGTAGAGAAGCACTTTAGGTGGGGAAGCGACGGACCCCTTTTCCCCATTTACCGAGTCTCTCTCTCCTCAGACCTTAACATGTACCAGAGAGGGAGGAGACTCGTCCCTCCAGAGCGAAGCTCACCCCCGCCCCCCTACCCCGCCCACTCTCCACTGGAGCTCAGTTTCCACTCCCTGCCGCATTATGCGCGGTAATCGCCCCGCTCTGGCCTCCCCTCTCCGGAGCGCGGCCGGGAAGGCGCGGGCTGCTGCCCCCGCAGTCGCACCCGTGTTCCGAGGCGAGTAGGTCGGTCGGACTGTCTGCGAAACGGGTCCGTTCCCCTCCCGAGAGTCACCCCTTCTCCACCGCGGAGCCAGGGTTCGCCACGGAACGGCGCACACGTGCGGTCGGTCGCTCTCCTTCGAGCGGGATCCGGAGGATTCGAAGCTGAGCGCGCTAAGGCGTCCCCGTTCTCCGCGACGGCCGCAGAGCTCCGCGCTTCCGATCCGCGAAGACCCCGGTAAAGTCGCGGCAGGCATGAGTGCAAGATGGAGTGGTTCATAAATAGTTGTGGGAAAAAGTTGTGCGGACGCGACCGTTCCATTGACAGAAGCTCAGTCAGAAAGAAGTGAAAAAATATCGGGTGGATAAAAGAAAACCTGTCCATCGAGTTCCCGCCTCCTCAACCTTTCCCATACCTCGAGTGTGTAGGACATCGCCGTAAGAGAATATTCCCGGGGGCGTTACAAAGGTGGGAATCCCTGAAGGAACACGGTGACAATGAAAGAGTGATCCCCGAGTCCCTGAAGTCGGAAAGTAATCATTTTCCTCCTCCTCAACACAAAAGTGGCAACAAAGGGTCTTATAATCCCTTTCCGTCGTGCGTATATATTTTCTTGGCGCTTTGACACATTTTTCCGTTCGCCCCGATCGATCATCTATCCAGGAAGGTCCTGATCATCGCTCACGTTCCCTCTCCTTCCATCGGTGAATTTCAATAATCCGCGGTGACAGAAACTTGGATTCGATCGAGTGGAAGGAACACGGTGTCGTTTGCTGGAGTGTGCTCCCTCGGAGATACACGCCGAAGGGGACGATTCATCGGGCAAGCAATCCACCAACGGAGAGGACCACAGTGAACGCTGTTCTGCGAAGTGCGTTCCCCCCAGAGAGAGCCACTCAAACAGCAGCGCCCGCGTTGGCATGAGCTGACATTTTCCACACCCGAGTGCCTTCGAAGCCGTTCGGTGGATCGTCGTTCCCTCACTGTCTCCACATTGTCAAACCAATCGGCGCGGTCGACCCGAGTGACGGCTAGCCGCTATCCATCGCCGCGCCTCGGATAAGGGCGGAAGGGAGTGGGAGAGACCGAGAGGGAGAAAGTGAATGTCGGAGAGGGCTGGGAAAAAAAGTTGGTCAACATCGGTAATGTGACGGTTCAGACGTGAGCTCTTTACGCTTCGGGATAACCTAGTGAAGTCAGCCTTTGTGACATTAATCCTTCCCCTTCGACATCATTGTGCTCATGAGGTGGACGGAGGACGCGATGGTCAGCTGTGGCGAGGAAGAGGGAGAAGAGTGAGAGAGGAGAGAGACGGACCAAGGAAGTTTCCGTTGGGACGGCCGTCGCGACGCTGGAAGGGGTGTTTGCGCCCGGCGAGGAAGCCTGGTCCTGTGGAGGGGACGCTGCCAAAAAGGTTTTCCACGGTCCCACCCCTTTTTAGAACCTTCCTCCCATCCCTTCTTGCCAGCTTGACCACTGCGAGGGGTCCCGCAGGATGTTTGAGTCTGTTGCGTGTGCTTAAGGATCATCCGGCGTTCAAGTGCGACGGTCAAATAGTTCAATTGAGCGGCGGATAATTGGTTTTGTGACGGTGAGGGAAGAGACCCTTCTCTGACTCTCCGTCCGCCACTCACATTGTTTTCTCTGCTGTGGATTTTTTGGAGAAGAGGAGATTTTTTTCAGGAACTCTTGATGAGGTGAGTGGCGCGTGAAATTGCTTCGGCATTCAATTACCAGAATGCGTTCGGTGCTAACGCGCGAGCTATAATGATGTTTCTTGATACGTGGTGTTTCGTTAAATACTATATAGGCACTTATGAGGCGATTCTGCTCATTTTTTTCATTAAATGACGTATTACCACTCTGCTATTATCTGATCCTATAATTCAAATATAGGTTAAAGGTGTAGTAAAAATGATATTATATTAAATAATTAAGGCAAACAAATTTCTTAAAAATGATGTAAACATAGAATCTATATTGGATAATTTCCTTAGTGGTAAACCAAAGGTTGGGAGTTCAAATCTTGCCTTGCGGCCATCGTGTGTGCCCCTGGTTTAAGTGAGATAATACAGCAAAACTAATCTTAATTAAAGTTAAATATGTAATTAACTTAATAAAAGTTAAAATTTAATCTTGCCACTACAGCTACCAGGTATTAATACTATTTACACTTTATAAGTTATCCAATAAAAGGACAATAAACGCTGTTGGACATCAGGAATGCTATGATAAGATTTTTAGTAAAACATCGTGGTATCGCTATGTAGTATTTTATTAACTGTAGTAGGATATAGGGTCTGGATTTAACCATGATTTTAAATTATACGAGCTATTCACATGCAACATTATCTTTGAAATTTTAATGAACACGGAAATAAAAATGTCATCAAAGTATGATAATGAAATGAAATTGAGGTGAAACCAATGTCATTTCGTTTGTTTTTTCTAAATATTAGCATTAATAACCAAAGATAAAAGACTTCCGTTTCACCTGTATATCTCTCTGAATTCCATCGCAGAATTTCCTCACACGCATGAACAGTCAGTTAAGCGGTTTTTGCCGATGATCGATTCTGTGTCGGTCCTGAAACAAGTTTCCGCGAAATTCTGACGATTACTGCAAGCGAACACCCAATGGAAATAGTCTCCAAAGGTCATTTCAACAGCTCGACCGCTTAAACATGCGCGAATGCAGCTAATGCAAATACCAGAGCTTTGCACAATATTCCGCTTTGTTTTGACGCTCAAACTTTCACTTTGATATGCTTTCCTAAAAAAAAATTATGCTAATTCAAACGTTTATGTTGCCAGTTTTAATCTAAATATTGAAATGCGGCCTACGTTTTGAGGTCACTGAGCCCATGAGATAACATTTAAATCTGAATATAAGGGAGGCGTCTAGTTGTTTACGAAATTAACCGAGTGTTCTGGGCTTCCGAAATTCAGAGCGGGACGGTGCCCATTCCCATTTTCAACTGAGTGCTCCGAAGCTTTTAGCTCTACGGCAATCCATTCGATTGAAATCTGGTTTCGTCATTTGTCTTCGGCAATTCTTCCTGAATGTCGGGATGGTCTGTTCATTAATTCACTTAATGATAGGGATTTACAACAGCGGAGGAAAGGGGGAGGAATACAGTTCGTGTATTCGAGTGAGAATTCAATCCACGCACGTCATTCACGACACCCGATATGATTAACGGTTCCCCTGTGTGCTAGGAATAAAACTCTTTCGTTAATACTTCCCATTTCCATTCCCCATTCCATACGTCTTCGAAGCCGTACATGAATTTCGCATGAGAATACACGAAAACGTCCATGGAAATAAACTAAAACATTTTTTTCCATTCGGTGATGGCACAAAGGATACTAAACATTTCTGAAATTGAGAAAATATATGTCATGGCCATCAATATTGTGATTCTACAGTTATTTAAATTCCAGAGTTTAAAATAAGCGAGGTAAGCTAAAAAATAAGGTAAAGTAAATCAAATATATAAATCGATGCATTATCTTTTTTTTAATATGCGCAGCATTAGTCACACGCCTTAAGTAGATTTAGTAGCGATCAAATGGAAATTCTGGTGCTAGAAATAAATCGTGGTTAACAACCAATAAAGTTATACTTATGCCTCACTTATTAAATAAGTTTTGGGCTCAAAGTGAAAAGCCGCAATGGAATGGATAAAATGATTAACTCAAAAAACCCTTGCTAAGAAATCATCACTATAAACGTAACAGGAGTGTTTTAGAAATGTTCGAACTATCAAAGTAATAATAATTATATTCGAAAAACGTTGACTACGCTCTTGTTGCATGCCTTGTTTTCTAATGAAATCGAATCAATAATTCAGTAAAAACTAATAAGAAAATGTTGATCAGCCAATCCATAACAAGACATTTCTTTACCATCAGAAGAGAAAAATATCCTATTCGGATTCCTTCCTTTGATACACATCTAGGTTGCTGAATTTATTTAAATATTTCAGGTAGTCAGGACTTCATGAATAAATATCACTATGTGTTACCATTCTGGAACACGAAGGTGTCGCTCTCCTAAAAGCATAATGGCGTTATCTAAGAAAGGCGATAAGAATTAACGGCAAGCTGTCTTCATGATATATTGGGATGAATAACAGTATCTAACATAAATAATATTTATAAATAAATATAAATAAGCTATATTCCCCTCTACAATGTGAAATTCAATTTAATAATATTCTATGTTAAAATCCACTCAGATCGGTGCTCTGACAAAGAGTATCGGGGAATTAGCACCATTTTGGTATTTTACGACAATCGAAATTCAATGATGATTTACATAAAAAATACGTGTCTACAAGTAATACCAACAGAATAGGAGCACTCACATAAAATAATTCATATCAACAAGGGGGGAATGCAATTATCGCTCAAAAAGTGCATGCCTAAATTAGAAAATTGCAAGCCTTCGTGCAATGCAAGACACTAGAATTGAAAAGATCAGAATGTGTGTAAAAGTTATGAAATATTTTAAGCGAACGAAGAAAAGCAATATCGGGTTACCTACCGAATAATCTTCAAGCGCACAAGCTGATTCTTCACCACTCTTAACTTCACATTGCTCGCATAATTTCCCTTCTCACAGTAGTAACCTAGAATGGAAAAAAAACAATTAACATTTACCAGGTAATTAACTCATAATATTTACATGATTTTCTTCTCATCACAGCCTAATTTAACTGCATGAGGCCAACTTTTAAATCAACTTTAAGAAATTTAGTCATAGGGTGTATTACATTTATGATCCTGTTAATGATATGGTTTAGTAACATATTTTATCCTACCTTAACAGCAGGATGTAAATACAAGTGATCAAAAGCAAACTATCCTCTGTCCATAATGCCTGAACTCTCATTGCCATGTGATCAATGCCCGCTTTACCATGTACCTGACTACTTTTGTAGCTTCAAGTATTTTTGGATCCAAATCCTAATTTCTTCAGACGAAACCCTGTGATTTATAATCGGTAATAGTAACATTAACGAAACTGTGAATAAATAATTGAGATTTTCAATAATCAATAAAATGAGGATTTTCAATTGTCAAGATAAAAATAATCGTCCCTATGCTTAAGAATAATATTTTTCAATCAATGAGCAGTAAATCAATTACCTTTTCTTCGGCGAGATTAGGGATGCTTTAGAACTTCGATATTTTAGCGATGCTTTAGTACCTCTGGCTATCGATAAGGCAGATGCCTTTAGAGCAGTACTATTAGACACATCCCAACTATGGACTGCATCAACTGAAATTAGTGGTTTGAAGTACCTGACAAAATTTTGTAATTGGTGATAACGTTTTCACGATACTATAATCGATTTTCAATATGGATAATGTCATGGAGATTCGTGATCGAGCGCCAGATGTAGTGGACGCTCACTGTTGGGTCATTCTTTCGATTTTGAGGTACCATGCGATTCACAATACCGTTACGCGAACAGCTTTATGCAAATGAACGCCCATCTCCTTACGTGAACACGACCCAATATTTGCGATACGCACATTCGTTACGTGCGCAAATGTGTCGAAGGGATGGAGGTGTTCCATCGAGAGCCAGTTCAATTGAAATACCAAATTGTTCGCTCCCTTCCGTTACAGGTGGCGATGGACGCTGGAGCCATTATACTGAGCGAGAGGTTCCGACCCGGACGCCGGGGGGGCTAATTTGGACCGCCGTCCCGGCCACTCTTGGACTCCGAAAGCGACCTCGGCCTCATCGCGGGGCGCCGTCACAAAACAAGCCTTGGTGCACAAACGATCGGCGCTACCTTCGTCATCGGTCAACGGAAGGAATCCGCGCACCGTTGGCGAGGCGTCAGATAGGAAAAGGAAGGAGGGAACCGCCGTCCCGGGCCGCAAATAGAAGCCCGGGAGAGACGGAGGACACACACCAACCCCCCCAGTGATCCCTCGTCTGACATCCACAAAGGCCGCTCCCCACGGAACGAGAAGAAGCAACGGTAGTCCACACAGGCGCTCACAGACGTGCGTTCGAGGTTTCCACGGAGTGCAATCCTCTATTTTTCTCCGCACAAAACCGCACGCTCCACATGACGTCCAGACCGCGACTTCGATGCCTCAAGCACAAACGTGCAAGGGCGTGAACGAATCCCGTCGGGAAAAAAGCCGTCATGACGGTGTTGCGGGGAGAAACATGCTCGAAACTTTCTCATGATTACGCCCGCGTCCACTCGTAGATGCGAGGGGCGCATCTATCACTCTTAAGACTCATTTGACAGCAGGGGGGTGGGGGAAACAGATAAAGCATGGTCTCTTCTGAATATAAAGCGAATAGCCCCACCGCGGGATGACTTTAAAATAAAAGTTTTCCTGAAAACTCCCCGCCGCGCCGTTTATCTTTCCCGCAGCCCTGCGAGTGAAACGGATCTCGGGCGTGATTGATGTTTGAAAAGGGGGAGGGAGTGAGGGGAAAAAATACACGAGCCGCTATATCTTGGATGGTAAAAACAGGGGGGAGAAGTGTCAAATCGACCTAACTAATACCGAAACTAGAAGAATCAAAAGTATCAAAATTCCTCCCTCCACTCCCACAAAGTCGCCCTTGTCCTAAAATCCTCAGTGACCGAACTATCCCTTCTATCTTCCCCCCCTGTGACCTCTCTGTGACTGTGTAACCCACCCACCCTCCCTTCTCCAAACCGAAAGTCACACCTTTATGTGCCACCGATGTGTTATTGTTTGAAACAAAAGAGTATTCCTCACGGATACACCTTCCGCTCCTCCGCCCCCTTCCTTTTCTGCTCGTCTTTTGTTCGCTGCCTCACCTCATATTTCGAACCCACGCCGCGTTGCTGGGAATAAGTGCCGGTGGATACAAAGGAGGGGCGCGGAGTGGGAGAAGAGCAAGTGAGAGTGAAGGAGGAAGGGGAGGAGTGAGAGTGAGTGAGTGAGCGGGACACACGCGGAAGGCGAAAACAAAAGTGCTCTGGGCCCACCTGAGCCCGGGCCCCTCCCCCACCCCCCAACAGTCCCACATTCGTTCCCACCGTTTCTCTTCGTCGGTGGTGGGAACGCCGACGAACGGGAGGAGAAGGAGAGAACGGTGCGGTGAAAAGTGCAGAAGAGATGGGTTGGAGTCGCCGCAAGCAGGGGTGCGGCAGGGGGAGCGGCGGAATGAGCGCGGCGGCCTGCACCTGCGGCCTGGCCGTGCTTGCTGCGGTCTGCACCCTCACCGCGGGCACCGTCGTCCAAGGTATCTCACCCCCGACACTCATCACGCTAATCATCCTGTGACCCGATTTCGTCATCCCTAGGTAGCGTTAACATCATATGTTTACCTCCAAGTTTTGTTAATATGATAGTTGCCGAGAGTTATGGTTTCGAATAGGGATGGGTCGGTTCCACTTTTTTTCGGTTCCGGTTCGGTTCTTAACTTCGGTTCTCGGTTCCGATTCTCGGTTCCGGTTCCTAATTTACCACTTTCATTGCATTGCTCAATGGTAAGATAAGGTAATCAATAATCATTTCCAGAGACTGAATTAGAATAATTCGCGACTTTGAAGCATCTAAGTACACAATTTCACCAGGTTTTAATGTGAAGCCTCCACTTTCGGAGTGTGAGTAGGTTTCAAACTGGTTTTCGCGCCAATTATATCGGTACCGATTATTTTTGGCCTCGGTTCCGGTTCTAAGCTCAAGAACCGGTGGAACCGAGAACCGTAGAACCGAACCGACCCATCCCTAGTTTCGAATCGTACATCAGGCAGACGGTAACTGGGATTTGACGTCGGCAACCGAGTAACGTACCCAAAATCATTTTTAAACATTGAAAATATTCAGATGGACGTTATAAAATCGGAGCCTACATATGATGGAAAGATATCTGCCATGACGGAATACCGCACTTGCACGCCCCAAGTCTTTAAATTTGACCGCTTCGGGCTTCGTTCGACGATTGTGCCTCTCACAGAGGTTAAAAATATTGAAACCAGCTTTTTCGCTGCTATAAATGAAATAAGTTCACTTGTAACTTTGTGGAAATTCATCATGACAATTGATTTATTACGAACTTTTAACCTGATGCTGATGCTTAGCGCCGAAACCTGGGTCGTGAGTTTGTAATTTTATTGTGGTTTGTAAAAGTTCGTAATAAATCACTTTTTCGCTGCTTTCCCGTTGCCTGAGACCTTTATTTTACCTCATGAATCACTGAAAGACTCAACGAAATATCAATTCTTTAAGTTTTCCTGTTCCCTTTCCCCGAGTTTTGTCCAAAGACTTTCCTACGAAGGGCCCATAAACCTTGCATTTCTCGCATAGGTACCTGAGGGAACTTCAACCAGACTTGAATACATGACCCTCTGGTCTGAAATCCAATGTTCTATGTGCCGCATCATACAATAAACATCAGGTCTTAACTATTAATTTCAAGGAATCCCTACATAAACAGGAATTTTTCCATTTTCATAGTAGGGAAACGATTTCCAGCACATAACCGATATCCCTTAATCCACTTACTAAAGGTTTACTAAGTGATTTTTCGGCTGCCAGATCTTCCAGGCAAATCCCAGATCCATTCAGACCGCTGGAAATAGAGTTTTTCAAATGGAAACACTAGGGGAATGTCCCCCAATAAATTCCTTCTCGTATTTTCAAATGCTATAAATTGATTTAAATATAACTTTCCTGCTTCTAATTCGTAAATATATTTCTCCATTTGTGTTAACAATATGATGATTTCACAGTGGAAAGAATATGATTAATCTAGGAACTCCCTATCGCGTGAAGAGGCCGAGTGTAATTACGCGCTCCAATGCATAGATTTCAAGCATCCCGGGCGTACGAGTAAAACAAGAGTAACGAAGACAATGGATGACATGCCTTATCAAGCAAATTGTGCCAACGTTTAAGAGCAGTGGGACGTACGGTGATAAGGATAAATTTCGAGTCAATGACGGCTTGAAAAACAAAATGAAAAACCACGAAATTAATCCTGAATGGCTTGGTACGATTCAAGCTGCCCATATTAAGCTGATGAATTCAGTTAGATAACGTCTGACTGGCAAATGTCTTTTTCAGAGGAGAGAGCGGGTGATTAACATTTCCACTAGATTACCAGATGAGATCGTACATTGGCTGAAACATTCACCGACACTGAGACGAATATAAATACACGTTAAGCTTAGATAAAATAACGCAGTTGCGGGAATTACAAAAATAGTCATTAATTTCACAATAGCCAAATTTTGTTAAATCTGCATCATTATTATCATTTGGCATATTGGCATCAGGCATGAATATACGCTCTACATACTGAAGTAGAAAAGTGAAATGGGGGTAGTTCCTTTCTCTTAGACGCCGGGTGTTTGTCTGTACGGTCTAGTAGTCCTAGAAAAATAGGACTTTATGGTGCTCAAACTACTTGAGATATATCGCACTGTGAAAACTAAATTAATTCAAAGAAAACATCCATCCCCATGGAGGGATTTGAACCTATGACCTTTGGTTTGCAAAGTGGATGCGTTATCAGCCTAGTTAGAGAGCTCTGCCCTAGATAAATACTGTGATTGAGTGACGCTGAAAATGCCCTACGAAGACCGTTTCTTCCCTTAACTAACTAAGGGCTATATCCACGGAAACCCACACCACCATTAAATAAATGAAGAAAATTAAATTAAGTAAATAAAAAATTAAGAAAAATACTGATTACATAATTCCACTTAAAAATCGACTGACTCTGTGGAAAAAGGTTTAAGTTAATGTCAAAATCGTAGTGTAATTATGGTAAAGAATGATCGGACGACAAAACGGAATCAAATTATTAATTACTGGAGAAGAACGTAAAGTGCCATTAAAAATTAATGCCTTCAAATAAAGCACCATGTTGAGGCACAAACATAGACGATCTATCGAGGGCAGCTAACTTTTATCCCTAACTAAAAACTGCTTTGTAAATGAAGTATATATTTCCAGTGGTAAAGAATCCAAATAAATAATTTTACAACCACAAAGCATAAATGGAAATGACTTTTCCGAGGGAATTCGACCACAAGACGAAAATGACTTCCTGCGAACGGAAGTAATACAACATTTATAAGGGAAAGCACGCCAAAGCTCTATTTTCGCTTTTCAGATAAAATGATATAACAGACGGTGAAAAATGGAAGACAGAAAATGACAGTTTCCCGTGGTGCAGTGTATTATTTTCAGTTTTATGAAGGATATACACCAATTAAAAATGTCTTCTAATCTGAAGAACCGGTGAATAATACATCACCTTTCAGTTTTCGGATACACTCAATAAATATGCGTCCTGTAATCCTGCCTCATAACTTCCCGCCCACTTGTGTCGTGAGAAATAGAGAGGGAATGGCTTCAGAGATTAAAATTTTCCTATTGCCAGCCATTTGACGCTGTAAATGAGCACTTTCTCCTCCCAGCCTCAAGCTAATCGGGAAATAATGGATCCCACTCGCAGTTTCTTAACCCTGGTAGTTTTCTGTATTGTTTGGGAGCATAAAACTACTTCAAAGTTCCGTTTGGAGAAGAGAAAGTAAATTTCTCCTTTATGATAAACATGGCATTTTCTAGCGTAGGTTTTCCTACCTATTTCAAAGGTTACAACAGATTATGTTTGGCGTAAACATTCTATCCACTGTTAATTCTAAACGGCAATGCTTATTATTTTCTTTTCTCATTTTGGTTCAGCGTACTGAGTTTACAGGAAGAGGGCTTAAAGCTATCAGACAGCGTTGCGTGTCATATGCATCGCTTACTTTAGCACAAGAAAGTTTTATAAGAAGATCATTTATACAGCTGTACTAAGAGCGATCTTAGAGTCAAGTTATCCCAAACTGTTTTTGAGCAAATCGCAGTTAATATAACAAATGCTCATTTATTAGTGAACTCAGGTGCTAAATGAAACTCTCTTTCACATATATGAGTGGAATCAAATCAAATGGGAAAATTAAAGGCTAAAATTAAGAGTGCTTTCGTCCGAAATACAGTATAACTTTGAAACGGCATTTATCGTTTAAGCCATCACCGTTATTATCTCGTGGCCTCAGGTCATACATATCATCGCCTTTTTTTCCATTGGAAGGATTATTTACATAATATATGAATTAAAATATATCTACTCAGAAGTTACATCGATATACTTTAATCTGCAACGTTATTTCCCAAAATACAACTAGATGTATTTTCACATTAGTATTAAATTGAATTCAAAGAGGAAAAACTATGCAACAGATAGTTCTTTATTAATACACTAACGTAAGATGCACATCTTACCATAAAATAAATCGAGAGGAAAATGAGGCACAAACCCGTCTTTGACAGCCAATCAGAGGCTTACTCGTATTATTCAAAGAAAGGTCTGCAGATTCCATTAAAGCTTCATTTTATCATTGGGAAAATAAATTAAACATAAAAAGATCGACACTTATCGAGATCCTTCTCAGCAGACGCCTACATTCTAACGAGGAATGCGAAGAATAATGAATGAGACAAAATATTTCTCCCTCAAATAAATTATTCTTAACTCACTAAAAGTCATGTTGTTTTTAAATCAATAATTAGAAGTAGATGTCCCATAGTATAAATCTCGTAACATTTGTATGTTCAAATATCATACCTGATTTAAAAATCTGCTTATGATATTGGAATGAAAATACATACTCTAGCGTTTACTTGCAACAGAAAAAGAATTTACCAGGTCCCGCACTCGTAAAAACATCGATAAGAGCTAACCATGCCGTTTATGATCCTAACTTTTTAGAGATTTTTTTTAGGATTCTATAACTATAAATTTGCATCTCTTGCAGGCTATATTTCTTTTACAAAATTAAATTAGAAATAATAATTCTATGAGATCGAGACACGTACCACATGAGGGAAGAATAAAGATACGTATTCAGGTCGTGTAATGTTGTTTCCAAATCTAAATAGTGAGTACGATTTAAAAATAAACATTTATTTTGTATATATGTTTTATTTCAAGCAATCCATGTCCTTGATGACTGTCGCTATCGTTGGCGCCGAGCTCAAGTATTTTCCAATAACAATTCACGGAGATTTCAGGACCGTATAGAGCATAGTGACACAATGATAAATATACCTCTAATCGTATTGCCTAAAATTTTAGCTATGTATATTGTGTTTATTACATATGATTATATGTAAGGGTATATTTCTAGCTCTACCACATATTTTTAAAGATTTATCGTTAACTTAAAAGCTGTATTCAGCGTCAGTGTTGATCTGGTTAGTGAGGGTGGAATTATCACGTTTATCCATCATCACATTATAAAATGTACACGGGGTTGAATGGAGGGCAGTTACTTGTCCGGTATCATCTACGGTTTTCCAAAAATATATCCAGGAATGTACCGAATTCAAGTCTCCATCAATCGTAAATTGCATAAAGCTTGCTTACTTATCATCTTACACACATCTTTCAACATTACTACCAAAATATGTAGGAAAAGGACTATCCCAAGTTAATACAATACTTCACACTTTGTTTCAACGCATAGGCATCATTGAAGGCGCAATTATCCAATATTTGTCGGTCCAAATGCATGGCGATGAATGTGACAATGAACGTATTCGAAAACAAGCAAAAGCTACTCATATGTAATGGTCAATATTAATATGGTATTCACTTTTTCAGAATGTTTTCCATATCATAACAAGTGAACGCATTCAAGGTCAAAGTCCATACCTACGTTCCATGGTAGTTCATTTCTCAACCTGGACATGGATGGGCAAATATTTTTTGGATGCAATTATTACACTATATTTTCCAGTTCGGTAACTAAGTCACAATCATGAACGGCTGAAATTCACGAAGTAACTTGCATCTAACCTCAAAGACAAATATTTCACATAATTGTTGCTTCTGCGATAAAATTGTTGATTCTTTGCTGCATTGTCTCTAGAGAAACAGTTTATTCACACAATGCTTCATTAGTATCAACTAACATAAAATTAAGTAGATCACCAACAAAAACTACAAAAAACAGTGTTAGAAAACAGATTAATTAAAAGGAACCATTTCTCGTGTTCAAAGAAATGAGCAAACCTTTGTACTACCACTCTTCACAATAATAATAAAAATTTCGGCTAAAATTCTGTTGGAAATCCTTTCGATTATGAGTTCTTCTCTCTCCTTCTCTTCGAGGATGAATCGCCATGAACGAATTAATCTGGATCATAATGGAATTGGTGGTGATTGCCCTCAACAGCTATTGTGAGCTAAGCAATACGCAGCGAAATTAAGCACAATGGGACTGCCAAACGGTATCGTACATCGCCGACAGCCGCAGCGCAATCGAAATTCCATTCAGATAATTGGACATCGGAGTAATTACGGTCCACATAATCGGAATTCTGACTATTTGATTTCCGAACAGCACGGTAGAATATGAGAGTAGGACTTTCCATTAAATTTTTTCTCACCTGAGAGGCCGAGGCTAGAGCTGCCAGTAGCTTTCAATCAGAGGTGCCGACAGTTAGAGCATGTTCTCATTGAATAGATCATCTACGAAATAGATGGAAGCTCTCGAATAGTGGATAATCGCTCGTAGTGGCTTGGTGACTCTCGGTGAGATAATTAAAAAAAAGGGCATGTAAAGTGTAAGCAACTCTAATGATAAGAAAGTTTAATTACACTGTTAGCATCGGCATTCTACTAGCTGGCTTGTTTTGGCAATGGACATAGATAGAAATAGATAGAATAGGCAGCATGCACAAGCATGAGAAGTATAGAAGACGTGAGGCCATCTACTCTAAGCTACAATTCAGAGTCGACAATTTCGGAACAGAGGTTCGACAAAAATATAACGGACGTCATAAACGCCATGCTCTGCAAACCACAAGAGATTAAAGAGGTTGCATTAGCGCAAGACCTTTTGAATAATAAAGCGGGATACATAATAGTCCAGGAGTTGTATTAGGGGAGAAAGTGAACCTGAATTGAAATTCAACCAACCTCCTCGGAATTTCCTATCACTGTACCCGTTGTCTCTTCCACTCCTCTAGTGAAGTTCAAAATAATTTTCAAGTCTAAAGGAATAATAATTCAATATTTTCACTTAATTTCTATCCATTATGACTTTTCCATGCCTATTTTTGGGACTATCATCCTAGATGCTGTATCGATTTTACTGTGCTCTTTTACCCCAACAGTTTTTCACTAGCTGGACGGAATTTCTCTACATTCTGTCCAATTCTGGAATCAAATCTTTTTGATATAGTCCCGGAACGCTGACAGCATATTTGATGCGGGGTCTGGATAGGGATAAATCCAGAGGTGGAAGAATGGAAAAGCATAGCATTATTATGCCCGGGAGCGACCGTTCATCCACTTTGGGTGGCTTGCACTTCCATTTATTCTTTTTCCGGCATATTTTCGTCTGATTTGTTTTGTTTGAGATAATTTGGAGAAAACATTTACTTAAATAATTTTTGGAACATTTTTTATGGGAATAAAACTGGGTACGTACAACGAAAATGCGAAAAATAAGCTCCTGTGCTTCCAGAATTACTAAAATTAAACGACCAGTGGAGCATACATTTGGAGCGGAAACAACAGGATCAAACTGGTACCAAGTCCTCAAACGGAAATTAATAAAATAAAATCCTCCCAATGAATGTGAAAAGTGAGTGAAAATCTTCATTTCGTACCACTCATCACGTTTAAGAATTTGTTGGCTCACAAGATATTATAGCATTTGAAAGTCCACTCTCTGTGAACCATAAGACCAAAGAGCGGAAAGAGAGATTTTGCCAGGAAAATTATCAATAATGCAAAAAGGAAAGGATATTACACTAATTTCGAAGATTGGAATACAATCTCCGGAGAATGCTGATATGGAAATTGAAAATTATATTTTGAAGTTACGAAAAAATGGCCAAAGATGACTAAATATGCACGCTTATTAACTGGTCAGGAGAAACACCCTTCTTTAATAACCACTGCCAATTACAGGAAAAAAGATTTTTACGAAAAATATACAACTTGTTTTCATTATTTTTAATCATTGGTTGTAAGCCAAAACTGAGCACAAAATACCCCTGGTTCCATTTGAACTTGAACACTTTAAGTATTCCAGTAGGCGCTGGGAGATACGTAAGGTAGGTACCCATTACAGTTGAAATTGAAAATAAAAAAATGATCATTCGGGAAATGCATCTCGGAAAAATAAAGGTATAAAATGAAAGATCCGTAGGTCAACTCGACAACTTCATTTGATAGACTAAGTTCTAAGAGTATCTGAAGAAGTACGACAAATTAAGTAGAAATTTAAAAATAAAGTAAAATGATAGAGGCTAGGAGGCCAGAGAAAAAACAAGGATAACGAAATTGAGAAGCCAAACAAAGCTTTGAAAGAGAGAATAATGACACACCACTACTGACACATTAGTGCTGACATATTTACACATCATTCTACTGAGAAATTTCTCAATTTGTTGCAGGATACTTCGCCTATAAAGGACAAGAAAGTACATTGTTTATGTAAAATAAATATATGTATATACCTTCTAAAGAGCTCCACGCGGAAGCGAATATATTCCACCATAAGCTACCTTCATATACCATCGATGATACTCAATATATTCAGAAATAGTTAAAGCAAATTTGTTCTTATATTACCGTGCAAATATGTACAACAATGAAATGCACAAGGTAATTTATCATGAAATAGGGCTCAAAGCAATCCGGATCTATCAAGTAACATGGGCATGTAGGGTTGACGAGTACTAATCTAATCACTCCCTTACACCATTATCATACTCCCGTTTATCTCTGTGCTTACTCACTATTCTTGGCACTTCGAAACCTAAAAAAAAATTTGATACTCAGAAACATAAAAATTTTATGCCTAAAAGTTTGGAGATGTTCCAGATTTTTTCCCCGGGCTGCTGTAGTCGCTTTGAAAATGCACTAGTTATTTTACCGTCTGCGACTCTGAAAAATATTCTATATAGCTCCGAGAAAAATGTACGAAATGTCTAGTCAAAGTTATCGGGATGATTAACTCTACCCATTTGCTGCACAAGTAATTCCTTTGGCAGCATGAAATTGCTTTTGCAGTGCGTCAAATCCACACTTGGACATTTTATGGGGCGTAGGAGTGAATAAGATTAGATTCTCATATTTAGACTCGCATGGCAGGTTTGCATGAGTGAACTCAACTTATAAGAGTGATCGAGGGATTCCTATCGAATTTTTACGTTTACTAATGAGCAGATCGTGCAACCAGTTGACTGGTCCGTCACAAAACTTTTAACTTTAAAACTCCTATTGGAGAATGATCCAAATTCCCTTCACTCTAGCTCTCGAATATTTTTGATTCACGAACAAGCATGCAATCTAGTTAATTGGTCGAATTATTCGAACGAATCTGGAGACGCTAGTATGAATGAAGAACTCAAAGAGGAATGAGGATGACGTAGAAAGACACGGGAGCAGTGTGGCGGATATCTCATCGGCGGTGGCGGTATGTCTCACGGATTTTCAAGCAACAAATAGACACTGACCCGTCTCATCCCTATATACCTATTCAAATATATATTGATATAAAAAAAGTTGATTAAATTAGGTTCACAACTATGATGTATTATAACATGTGAATGTCTAAGGATTACAACGCAATTAAGATTGCATTTGTTTGATGACTCAATGCAGAGAAAAACACTTCTGATAAGAATGATTAGAGTATCATTTCTTGCATAGATTAATTTCCGAAATTTATGCAAAGCGCATAAAACATTTTTAGGTGTATTGTGTTATAAATTGTATATATTTACTGAGGGGTTTTTGAGAGAAAAAGTTTTAATTTGGCGTAATTTTTAAATATGTAAAAAGCCTTCGTCGAATACCATACAAATTTCAACAGCAGAAGATGTTGCGGGTCGGTCGTACTCGTTTTTGAAGCGCTATTCTCGACCGACAGCACCTTGTCTTTGAAACGTAGTCGGTAAAACCTCTGACGTTAAATTGATCGTTTTGTGGATTCCCGATTTTGCATGATTTGCGTCATACCCTGTATGTGTTTGCAGTACCTACTTTTGCACAGGTTTAACACCCATGCACTTCGACATATCATCTAAACACGTAATTTTTGATAATTTAATTGCAATAATTCAGTCATTTAAACAACATTATTGCTATTTTATTACATTTTTTAGTTAGCACCGTATTAATAATTTTCACTTAAATCACCTTTAACGTTCTTTTCATCGTAGTTCAGAGATATACCTACTATTTTTGTGCGCTCCGAGTGGCGCGAAACATACTGCCTATATTTCGCCACAGTCTCCCCCCACTGAATGATACTGTGCTTATGTAGTGCATTTTTAACATTTTTTTACACTTTTATAATGGTACATCTACATCTACATAATACCCTGTAAGCCACCATAAAGATGTTTGGCAGGGGGTGAATTCTCACCAAACATGCACTACATATAATGCATAAAAAAGGATTAGTATTTATATAGTGTTCTAAACTACACTACTTAAAAAAAATAATGGTATATCGTATAAACGCTAATATTTGGGCGATTAGAATCTATTGAAATTTCAAAAATTACAGGAAAATGTTACGTTCGCTTTTATGCCCGAGGGAGACTACTGCCAACAGGCCAGGGAACACAATAGGTATTAGGCACCATGAAGGGAGGTAGACGGTAAGAAAAGTTAGATCTAAGCGATTGGGCAGGGATAGAAGTTCCAGAAGGGTCGCTATCAGCCGCAGATGAATACGAAATGAGCATTTTCTATTATTAAAGTGCCAGCACGACCATTAGGCCATGCAAGAGCACTGCTCTTCGTAGAGTCTTCACGGATCGTTCCTCTATTGCCCCCTTCATGGCGAGTGCCCTTCCACGCTAACCGAGAGAATGCTCGAGGGATGAACACCCTCGTCCCCAAAGTGAGCCGCTCTGCGTCCATTCCGTGGATGCGAAAACGCCGATTCACCGCCCGGCCCCGGACGCATTTCCCCGGGACTTCACGGCGACGCTCCCGTCAGCGGAGCGGCGCGTCGGCAAACAACAAGCCGTCATATCTCCGACGACCATTCTGCCGAAGCAACCCTCTCTTCCCCCCTCCCGCCAAGCACCCGCATTATGCCAGGGCCTCCCTATATTAGGTTGTCTCCGGAGCGACTCTCTTTCTCCCCGACCTCCTCTGCCCAAACCCCAAGAATCAAAGCAAACACGCACATGAAATCCCCCCCGACGCAGTTTACAGGGCCATGCTATTAATGCCCTCGCAGCATGCCCGAGCATTTGCATACATCAACCCGCCCCACAACCGCCTCTCCCATTCTCCTCTCCTTCACCGCCCATTTCATCTTTTTTTCCCCAAACAGCCTGAGACTCATCATCCTCCCCTTCCGGACCACCTGCATCACTCTCGCCCCCCCCCCCCACCCTCTCGTCTTCCCGCTTTCCTAATCCCGTACTTCATCTTCCATCTTCTCCACCCCAATCTCATGCAGGGCAGTGCGATATGCGAATTTGAGTATCGAATTAACACACAAATGTTTTTCCCCATAAAGAATCGTCATATCGAACTCACGATGCAATACCTAAATATAGCAATGTTTCATGTGAACTTGTATAGTGTGGAATAGAACCGCAAACCGCACAAAACAGTATTATTCACGCTATCAAACGATTCTGATTTTGGAATGCGTATCATCACCATATACAATATAAGACACGATGCAGTATTGAATTTCGTAAATTTGAATGGTCATCACTGGTGCTATCACCCAGAGTCTAAATTTGTCTACATTATCTTGCTGGTAAATAAGTAGAAGTGATTGTTAAGGGGAGACAAAAGACAGCTGAGGTTATTAGTACCACTAAGAGTAGCTAGGTGGTTGAAGTATAGGAAACGGCGGCAGAATTTAGGGAAACCTGGTGACAGGAATCTTAAAGAGTGATTCCAAAGGGTTCACGGTTTAACGTCCCTTCAGTTGGACCGGGTATTGCATCCGAGTTTACTTCTGCATAGCAGCCAGTAGTATCTCTGCAACTCTTAGGAGCCAACCTGGTTTCTTCGCAACGGGAGACCGGTGATCAAGCCAACCTTCCAACATGATTACCCTGAACAGAACAGATGTATTGCACACACTAGTTTTTCAGTTTTTAGTTTCCATGAAATATTTAGTCAAACTGCGAACAGAATTTCGACTACAGTGCAAAAATAATGAACGAAATAGCATCAGGGCATATTTTAGTCTGATTCCAACGAATTGGACTTTACTGCTTTGAGCGAAAATTTCCGCGCTTACGACATTTAAATTATAACCAGCACACATGCTGCCTGCTTTGCTGGCAGTCTCTGTATGGTGTGCTCTTGAGGTGAACTTTGTGTTTTTACGTTATTTTTGCACTACTCAAGTGGGAGCAGTGGAAAATGTGGGTATGTATATATTTTCCAAAAATGAAAACAAATTTGGAATAGTTTGTGAAACATAAGCAAACATTTTGGAGTAAAAAAATTCATATTTGTCATTCCTCAGTGCATTTCTCACTGTAGTAGACTGAGGAGAGTACCATTTTTTAAATACAGTCACTCCAACGATCGGTTAGCCATTGCTGCAAAGATGAAGGCAAAAATTCTGCCTTCTATCACATCGAGAGAGTCACAGGACCTTAAGATCATTATTTCTATCTTTTAGGTGAAGATATCAGTAAATTTTTTATTTTAAATTGATAAAAAACTGAATAGTTTGGATGTAGGACAGTTAATGATAATTTTAAAATGGTGGGTATATTTTCGAATTAACCTACTGATTTAGCAACAAATATTAATACATAATAAAAGTTTTATAACCTTCTTTCAACTATTACAGAAGTAGGTAATTCAAAACGCCAAGCTGATAATTCCCAATTCAGACACAAGATCGGGGCCTGTAGGAAAAAATTGTTTTATTTCACTATCTGCACATTGAAAACGTCAATTAATACTTCAATACTTACAAAATTGATTGATGAAACTAATTTCACTTTCTTCAACTTCTTTAATCCAATTTTTTCCCCTTTACCAAAAACGTAAACACATTTACTTAGAAACGTAAAAAAATTTGCATAGCAACTGGTTTCCCATGCTAAAAGATTGGGAAGACACCATTTTTCTCTGCACCACAAACTGCTAAAAATCCAAAACTACTACCAAATCATACAGAGAATCCACACTCAACTTATCAAACCTCACTCTTTTAGCTCAAAACTTTGGAGAGAACAAATCAAAGCGGATACAGAATGACTGACTGACTGACACGCTACAAAATTAATATATATATATAGATGATAGCATACATGACAGAACTTTCTCTTTATGGTTAAATTTTCTGTTACATTTCAGCTCTTGAAATTCATTCCCAAATGCTGAAAATGAAAACATTTGAAACAAATATTTCTGTTCATCTTCAATTTGACACACAAATTACCAGTATTCTTTCACAATATCAGGTATTCTGCGATGCATTAGGATCACTTTTAAAAGTCACATCATAACACATTAGTAAACATTGTAAGAGCCATCGCCATAATTCATTCTTTTCACAAAAAAATGTCTCATTTATTATATCCTCTTTGATCCTTCAAATTACCCTCCTGCATGAACAAATATCATTAAAAAATGGTGTCACCATCAAGAAATGATTTTGAAGGAATGGATCACCTCACCATAGCCTCCTTCTAACTGTATATCACATACGCATGTGGATCAGGAAGGAGGTGGGAAGAGGGAGCGAGAGAGATGGCTCCATATCTTCGTGAAACTCTGAGACATTCCGAAGTTACATTTTCACGAGTCGTAAAGGTAAAGCATATACTAGGGGACACAGGAGTATATATATAGAAAAAACCGCATTGGAGTTAGCGTCACTGTTCTTCCCTCAGTAGATAGCGATGAAAATTTTAAAATCAGTGGTGCTACTAGAACATTGAACTCCGTCGTACATTAGAAACCACAACAATACATGATTATTAACACAATCAATATTTTTCAAAAATTGGGTTCAAATGTTTTGTTGCGCGATAAATATGCGAATACAGAAATCATTGGCCGAAAACGAAACTTCCATGTGAATGTTTTGCCAGCCCCTCTACTTCGCCAATTTGTAGGCATTCAGAATAGCTAGACATTAAACTAATTACACTCGTCATTAAACAGAATCGATACAGTAAACCAGTTGATGTTTCGCTTCAAACATGACGAGTATTTATCATCCACCAGAACTTCATTAATTGTAAATTTCCCCAAACTATATTTCACTCCACCACCCAGTATTACCATCCACAACACCAGAAAAGCTAAGGAGAGACATAAATCGCTTACCAGAACATTGGGATCCATTGTAAATTTGAAACCACATCAATACACCCATTAGTACCTTTGCCAGAGTAACGTAAAAATAATAGCTCTTTGACAATGATTAAAAATTATTATTATTCCTATAATAATCAGGAAAAACTCAGAACTCTCAGTGGATTATCATTATATTACTTATATATGGAAAATAGTTGATATTTAATTTATAATGCATGCATTTTAGCAATGATACCAGATGAAGAGAACTATCATGACTCCTGGCTATAATCCCAATCCATCGCTGTTGCAAGTGCTAGACACGATCTAGATATTACGCACACAGGTTTATACTGGTTTCAATTTTATTTCATGCAGCAAATATAATCCTTTACACGTCACGTACACGCTAGGGTAGTCCTCGTAAGATAATATAACTACAGAGACTATCCCCTTCTCTTGATAGAACATTTACATACTAGTCCCACCACTCGGCTTCGTTTCGGCCGCTCAAGGCTTTGTTTCGATCAAAATTAGCAATTTAGATGACGCCAGATCACCAGCATTTCAGTAATCGTGCAGTAGCCACAATGGCAGCATTCACGGCCTACGGTTATAGTTCTTTGCTAGTCAGTTTTGTCACACGTACACCAAATACCATGCCAGTTTACTTTACACCACCTTCTATATACTACCACCCTCTACATACTCTACACCACCTTCCACCAATCTACAAAACTTACACATTTCTGTAATAAATACCTTGACAACAAGTTATGCGGAACGCGCGGCTAACCACTTGATGATACCCTATTTATTTATATCATAATGGAATTTAACCATTTGCGAAACATAGTATTGAAAAAAACCTCTTCGCCTAGATAGTAAATTATGTTGTTTTTTATTATATCAACCTGCCATACCATAAATATATTTTTATATTAAGGAACAATTATTACTTATATCGATATTGAAACGACCGATTCAAAATGAGATATAGATATACCTTAGACAGATTTTATACGGAAATCGCTTGCAAAAAATTCTAAATTCTGTAAAACATCGTGCCTTCCATATTTTTCCCTTAAGAAGTGATAGGGTTGTCGGTAGTAATGTCAACAGAGAACTATCATCTGTAAATTATAACGTAAAAAGCCATTCAGCATTGCATTAAATATATTTCATTAGCTTTGCAGGGCCAAGATGAGTGTCATAAACTAGAAGGCAAAGAAGAAAGATGAGAAATTCATGAAAATTTTCACACTTAAATTACACACCCTAAGTAGTGGATCGGAGGAGAAGAAAAACTAGTTTGCAAGTAAAATAGAGTAATTTTCCGACGCGGCCGTAGAAAAAAAATTACAAAGTTAAAATGGGCCTTCTCTTTTTTATGTCTCTTGAGAAAACAAAAACGACTGAGTGTAAGACAAGGAGGATATAACTGCGACTCAATTCTGTCGTGAGAAATGACTCGCTTTGCGCCGAGAAAAAACGCCGCAGTTTTTTTGCGAGGGAAGAACTGGAAACGCTCAGAGGGGAACGAAATGGGAACTAGCAACTTCGTCCTAGCGACGCAACAGACTTCGCTCGTCAGGGGAAAGAACGATAAATATGGGAAAGAGCGACCCCTATTGGTGACGTGGCCCGTGAACAATAAAATTGGATGGCGGCACACATCAGAAATGGAACGTATTTCATCCGTGGTAGAAAAAAAAGAGGAGTGCCTACCACCACGATGGATATCAGACGTGACCTCTTGGAAAAGAGAATGGAGGAGACGAGGAAAGGTCGAGGGCAGCGTTGTTGCGAGGTATGGGGGGATAGGGTGGGATCCGCAGGCGATTGTGCGAAATAATGGCTCCATATGACGCCGAAGAAGTCGAGAGAATGGCGATAAGATGTGAGGGGGTGGAGTAAAGATGGTGATACATCTGCCAGCCATCAGGGACAGGCTGCACTACATGGAAGCGGAATAATGCTTATGAAACTATATTTTTTAGCAGACTTCAGTATTGCTACACGCTTCTTCTCAATCGCAATAAATCGGCAACGCTCTCGTGTTCGTCAGATAGAACACCTTTCCTGGCAAGAAATCGACTTTGGAACATGTCATCGCGAGGATCACCACATATATCGTCGACAGTTCGTACAAAATATATAACTGTAAAGATTCATCTCACTAGCAATAGCGTTGTTTTAATAAACGTTTTAATGTTCCCAATGGCTTGTTATTCAAGCCATATTTGATGGAATAGTAGATATTACACAGACCGTGTATTTGAAGTACACTTACTTACGTATGTTGTTTTTATCATAGCAGTAAGTGTAGGACTAGGTAAGGTGGTGCGATAATACCTAAGAAGTATAAGTGCGCAAAGAAACATCAATACTTCTTTGAATTTGAATGACCTTGGAAAAGTGCCAAGAAGTATTACTACTTCCTGGACTTTGGTGAAGGATTAGTCAATTGAGAAAAACCACTCTGTAATCTGGAATTTGACCTGTTTGGTGAAAGTAAGTTCGCTATGTATTGCGCTCAATAGAGAGGGGAATTAAAAAATGCAGTGTAGTGCCTGTACCTTTTTCAGTGTCTCATACCAAAAATCATTCATTTTGAATTTCATTGGAAATTAGCAATAAAAGAATTGAATTTTCCGAGTATAATGTTCAGTTTTGCTAGGTATGCTATCTCCAACTTGCCTCCGCAGGTGATCTCCCGAGGCGGCACGCCTTCTCCTACAGGGTGGTGAAATCATGGAATGACCTTCTTTCCTCTCAAAGACTGTCCGGCAAGAATTTTTCCCTCCTTCTGCAAAACTCCTATGGGAGAGTTTTAATGTGTAAATGTGTTAGTGATATGTCTATTAATAAGAACTCTTAGCCACTTCCACAGAATTTTATTTTACAAACGACCGTAACTAACGAAACCGGTCGTTTGTAAAATAAAATTCTATGAAAGTGACTAAGAATTCTTATTAATAGACATCATGACAACCTTCCACCACGTCAATGCTTCGGACTTTGATTTTATGGTTAGTGATATTTTATTAGGCTGGCTGGCTCACTGCGGCCTCAATTTCCTGAGATTGAGAATTTTTCAACAAAATAGCAACTTTTTTGCTAGCAGTGGAGCCTTTTCTTCATCTTACCTTATAAAGTTTTAAACAAGTAAATTTGAAACTGAATATATTAATGACACTGTTATGAAGAATAAATAATTTTGAAATCAATTGTCATGCAGTTTGTTTGCGTGATTTCGTGAAGGAAGCATTCCATATTTAGCATTAATTGGATGGGTCGCGAATCTGTTTTTCTTCTTTGGGTTTCTTTCGTCAAGGAGTAGGAAGGCTCATGTCCACTGTCTCCACCCCTTCTTCTTTGCGTTTTGATTGTATACATAAACTTTGGTCCGAAGCATGATTGAGGCTTAAAACCATTTATGAATTCTACCAGATTTTTTATGGATCAAGTAAATTACCTCGTCTTAATTTCTTCATTTCAAAATGCTCACGAAACTTCTCCCTTCTCTGCTTCTTCTTAGAGCTTTTTAGAAATTATGCAGTTTTCCATTTGAACTGCATCATTTCTCTAATAATAAAATTTCCACTACTTCGGGTTTCGCACATCAACAGTAACTAGGACGATCCTTGATTCATTTCCATAAAACAGCTTCCTCTAGAAGAACTGAAGATTAAATGGTTCTCCTACTTCCATGATTTGTTTTCAATAAGCAGGTTTTCTCCAGCAGAATATCCCATTCAGCTAATGTATTTCACTACTAAATACTGCCTATTCCATTCATGGTTCTTCCATTGCCTGTCATTCTTCTACTCAACCAGTTAAATTCTTCCTTTTCCCGGAGGCTTCTTTTTCGCTACCAAATAATGGTAAAACAATTATACATTCTACCACTCCGAATATAAAGTATATATATTAATACCGCAGTATTCCCGTAAATTAAAGAGTGAATAATTTATTTTATAACTTAAAGTCTAGTGAAGAACGCTGCAAAAATTTCCACAATTATTACGGTAACTCAAGAGCGTGGTATAGCAGCGGATAACCGTCTACCTCCTCATAGGAACTATGGTCCAGAATAATTAACCATTAAGAGCCATTAACATATTGCTAATTTTCTAAGGACCCTAACGTTTTGAAACCAAAATATTTCAAAAAAGTTACTCACACTCGCACACTGATGTTACAATTTATCACCCACTCGCGCAAATTATATTAACAATTGGTCAACGAAGACTACTAACAACCAACAGCTATCATTCATCCCTTTACTAGCATCATTACCGCGATACCCTAAGCTCTCCGTCTGGATTCCAATCATCAATCGAAACACCCTGGCTTCTTGGGTCGGAGGCGGGATACGAACCCGAGATCGATGTTCCATGGCCGAAGGGGGGGTGGGGTGGGTGGTCTCAACCCCAACGTGGGAGGGAAAAGCCGCAGGAGATAAGGGGTTGGAGGGAATAGGAGGTGGAGGTGAGACAACGGAAGTTTCCCGAGACAGCAAGGTGGAAGGAAAGGGGTGGGGAGCAGGTCCGTCGGCTTTACGGTGGCAAGGAGCCTGGGGAACTGGAGGCCAACCAAGGCTCCCCAAGCGATAAGGGAAGCCTTCGAAGCGACGTCCCGCATGACACGTGGAAGCGAACCAGCCAAGCCGTCCGACCTCAAGCAGGATTCACCACCGGCAACGCCAAAGGCCCTGCTCCTCTCCTGTACTAACACCCCTCTCCTTACATTCCCCCTCCCATTCTCCTCAAGCAACTCCCTTTCCAGTCCACATCTAAACCCTGAAGCCCCTCAGCTTCCACTGAAGCAAAATTCGCGCTATATTTAATGAATATCAACATTTCGCTAGCGATGTTTCTACACCCTAAGAGAAGTATAGTTGGCGTTGGATTTCGCGACACATCCCAAAATTCTCCTCTTTTATGCGCCTCAAAAATGTTGCCATGCCTTGAACTTAACTTTCATGTTATTCATGGAATAATGTTATTAGCCGTCCCTGTAATGACGGCTATCATTTTCAAAGTATAACGGCGGTACGAGCAGCGAAATCTTCCCCTCCAAAGCCAATGAAAAATTTAGTTAAAGGTCCAGCATAAAAGAGCAGCCATATAAAGGACGCTGCTAGAGGTTGTGATCTTCGTCCTGTCCCCGGCCACCCCAGTGGGGAACAAACTACCTATGAGGGACGGAACCTACTCCTCTTCAGCCGCGAGCTGTTAGTAAGGTTCCGCCACCACTACTCTCTCCCTCATCTATTGCCCAGTCCGTTTTCCATTACTATAGTTGCTGGATCGTCATTCGCAAAGATCCCATCGGGTTTTTCTCAGTTCTACTTCAGTGTTAACCCTATTCTTATTTTTTCTCAGAACAAAATAATTTAGTATTATGCATAAATTTAGCTTTAGAGGTGCTCTAGCTTCTAAAATTACGCACTGTCTAAAGTGACTAAGTCCCACAACGGATTCATTTAACGCAACAACGCTCCATATCGACTACTTATTAAAGTATCAAAAGTTCTTGACTAAATAAATAGATAATGAATCCTCTGAATAATGTTTCCAGCGTCTATAAAGCCTCCTACATTCTATATGATCAAATTTGGGCATTAAATCCTGAATTAGTAGGTGATTCTTAATTCTAACAAGGGTGTCATACGATAGAACGTAACGACTCCAACCACTAGATTTGCTGGTTTAATGCACATGTATTTGATACTTTCCTCTTTTTATGTGTTATGATTAGTTTACTATCATGGTCGGTAATACGGCGGGGTGAAATTACGGTGGGCAAATATGTTCCGGATAGACGAATATCAACCCCACAAACCCACTGGTAAATAATGCATTTATCGTATACCCCATGCCACCACAACTATTGGTTAATACCAGCCTCAGCATGGGCATGGATGCAGCCATTATGCGCTGAGACCCGAAACTCAATAGAGTACATTCGGAGGAACAGAGACAGCCCACTTTTCTTTCATAATAGGTATTCAGTCCCTTACGCAAAATGTCGCGAAGCCTATTTTTTTAAATAAATTATTTTACCTGAGTGGCTCAAAAAGGTTTACATTTTAAATCTTCTATTGCAGAAATCCTAAAAGAATTTTTCCATACAATCATCTCTAGAATCATTGCTCCACGCTCAATTTGCCAAAGGAGAACGGAAAAATATATTCATGAAGAATGAAGCATCTTCTCCAAAGGACCACTACTACAGTGCATTTCTTACATAGGTATAAGAACCTTTCCATAATTAATTAGCATTAAATCCTAGGCTTCTTCCGTATTAGTGTACACTATGAAATTGGAACTTCGCTATTTTACAAAAATTAGGAGGTTGCGGTTTTATTAAAATTACCCACAATTTCTACAGCAGAATACCGCACTTTTTAAAGGTCGATTTCTCCGTAGAATACATGCCTACCTAAAGATAGAAAGAGTGCAGAGAAATGGATATCCAAGAGAAGACGAGTTAAAAATAAGGAATATTTCTTGCGTCAATATGATGAGATTAGTCGATAAAGGAATCGATCGTAGAGTTGCGTACCAACCGTAGGATTTATGTTGTGATGATTTTGAAGAATATTGTATTAAAATATACACTAAAGGGTACAATGCCAAGTAAAAATAACTGATTGCTAATTATTTATTTTAATTTTTAGAACTAATTACAAATAATAATTTGCTGGTAGAGGTCACCCCAGCTGTACTTTATTCCTGGGGGGTGTGCGTTTTAATCGTTTTAGATTTAGGTTTAGATTCATAGGGTACGTCGACAACTATGGTCATTTTGCTGTATTTGAATCGTTCGAGATTAATTCGGTACGAAATAACCCGAACAAAACGTAAAATCATACGGGTGAGTCATCATCCCATCCCAGGCATCATCATGAGAAGAAAGTGACTGTGAGGGTAAGAATATTTTCCAAGTGTCTCCATTACAATGCACACAGAAGACAGCTTACAGCCCTTTGAAAAGGACTGAATTTGCATCTGAAATGGAGGGTCAACTACGGGAAGGGATCCTGCGTCCTATATAGCCGCCACTACGGTGACAATATGCATCAGGCGCCGTACATAGCTAGGTGTCCGCTGAGGGAGAGCGTGGCTTGTTCTCATCTCCACCATCCCTGTCGAGGGGGGAGTGGGGTTTGGAAGGTTTGATATGATCCAGGGTACGAATAGACGAAACAAACCGCTATTGCTTCCGTCCTTGGAAGTAATGCTAGAATTGAAAACTTTGTTTTGTGACAGAATGGCTATTATGCAGCTTGTATGGTCGGGTGGGAAGCGAAAATTGACCATAGTTATGGCTTCGCTGACAAATGAATGTTCTGTAGTTATTGCGAGGCCCTCATGACTACTCTATCGCCATTGGGCAAATTAAAGCCATTCATAACTTCCAACTTGCTTTGCATAATACATCAACGGAAATAACATTCAAAGGTGGATAATAACCGTAGAATATTGTCATAATCGGTTCATACTCAAGCGGTTACACCACGCGCAATGGAGAATATATTCATTCCAACACACAATTACTTGCTAGGAACTTAAAAAATAGTAAAGACATTTATAGGAAACTATAGCTCAAAAATTTATGGCAAATTAGGCATACATTCAAAATAAAAGTAAATTAGTATTTCTCTGCGGAAAAGTTCACAATACTTGGATGACGTGTTTCCAAATGATTTATGGATAGCCATTCCAGGACTGTAATGATTTTATCGGTTGAAAGTTTTAAAATCTTTATGGCCCTCCACTTTAGCATTACTACGATATTTGTCACCGGAATACATCATGCCCCCAAAGTTATCCCTATTAACTTGATTCGTCTACAAAGCATTTAAATACGTTAGCCCATAAATTTTCCGCGAACCATTGGCATAGAGGGGGACCACTCCAGCGTGACAAGGCTGATGTGACGAGTAGCAGAGAGGCAAGGCATCCAAAATCAGCGTGACACCATCAACGGACGACGACCGGGGATTGATTACCTCTCGAGTGAAACTCACTGAGCAGAGTTCCATAAGCTTCCCTTTCCACGGAGCGCAAACAATGACTCATCACCGACGCGACGTGCTCCTCGCGGTGAGCGGCTGCCTTCAATCAACTGTTGCCAGCATTGAGACGCAACGACCTGAGATTGACCACGAGGGGCTATTTCCATTGGCACGGCAGGGGGATAGCTGAGCTGGGTAGCAATGTATCACTTACGGTAAACGCAGAGCTTCCTTCTCTCTCACGATGTGTCCTCTCTCTCTACCATTAGTTCTCTCTCTCTCCTTATTTCTCTTGTCTTTCTCTCTCACCTCTTTTTCTCTACTTCTCTATTTCAGCTTTCTCTTTAAGTTTCCAGTCATTTTTCTAATCTCTGAATGACTGTGGTGCATTTTCAAGGCACACTCTCTTACGTATACTTCCGCATGTGCCCTCCAACCCGCACTTTGGATTTCTCAAAAATTATTCGCTAATTTAAATTTCTTGTGAAAATAGGTAAAATTAGGCATGCAGAAAGAATTAAAGCGTGACAAAAACTTCCTTGAGGTAGCTTCATCAAATAAAAAAATTGTTTGCGTTAGGTTTTACAAAAATTTCGGATTTAATTCTTGAATGTCGAAGTTCAGAAATCCATTTTCATTTGTAGCTTAAATGTTTTTTAAAATGCAGTGTTATTGAATACAATTATCAATTGAATCAATTAAATAAAATAATCAATCAGAAAAGAAAGATTCAAATATACAATGTTACAAAAATATTACAATGCAAAATAAGGGAGAAAGTTATGGGTTAAACAAAATTACTTATAATAGCATGAGTAAATGTGGCGAAGAATTAAATCTAATGAAATAAATAGTGTACGGAATGAGGCATAAAATTGTGAAGTTAAGTTTTATTGCTCACGATAAATTATGTAAACGCGAAGCAAGCCAATGTTAATAACAGTATAAGTCAAAGCACATTACATTAAGTAGTTGATTTGATTTCTATTGCAAAGGAAGGAGGTATAATCAAACGAGGTTCCGATTTTATACTTGGTAAAATTTGGTAATGTGACGGTTCTCATTGACGGATATCAATGACTGGATCTCTCTGGTCAAAGAGAAAGCTTGGATGAAAATGAATAGGAACTGAAATACTTCAGCATTTCCGTTTGAAGCGACGAATTTTGTAGAGCTGTAAAGGCCTTTTTGATAATATTCACGCAATTAAAAATGGGTTCAAATTTTTAGGGTTAAAGTGTCTCAGAGTGTACTTCCCGTCCTTCAGTTGACTATTCCCCTGGATGATAATCAAAATTTCATGATTTTAATTCATCCTGAAATTACGAATCCTTGAACTACGTAATGGAAGTGTTGATTAGTGTTAGATGCCTAAAGTCACCTGTACACGATACTCGAGACTGATAAATTAAGTGTTCCGCACTCTTCATACATTACCCAATCATTCTAAAACCACGGAAAATACCGATTTCTCAGTTACATAAACCCGCACATTTTTATTTTAGTTTGCGACTCTGCAACGTGGAATTATACAAATGTTGGTTTCAAACAATTCAAATGAATGAAGTTACTCAAACGGTCTTAGTGAGTGTTCAATGGATTAACATTTTAAAATGAAAGCTAAATTCTTCTGCCCTCTTTTCCAATAGACTTCCACAAATTATTGGCCTCAACCACCAAGCATGTAAAAGCAAAATCACGTTTCACGACATCAAAATGCAAGTGTTCGGCAGTGGCTAACTGGCACCCGGCACTTTGGCTATTAAATGCACAGCAGGTTTTTTGGATGGCGATGCTTTGCAAGAGCCCATTATTTAATAATAAAATATAGAAAGATTTAAGAGACTAGTGTTAAGGTTGTGTAAAGTATGTAAAATACGTACGTATTGTACTTGGTCAAAAAGGATAGGTTAAACAAATACTAAAACTAGAGGAAAATAACAAAAAAATATGTAGTATAGAACCAAATGCAACAGTAAACTTAGTTTAATATGATAAATTTTAATGTCAATGCTTTCTGTACGATGCTTGCCTTTGTAATTTTTTCATTCCATGTTCAATCATCTGGCTGCCATTCATGGTATTACTACAAAATCAGTCATATAGGACTGAAGAAATGGCTTCAAGCTGTAACAATTTTATTTTAGCAAGCTATAAAAGTAGTTCCCATTGATTATCTAGCTCCCATAGATTATTAAGTGAACAATACTAGCAATACTACTGCACTCGTCTATGCCTTCAATCAGCCACTACCTCAAAAATATCCGATAAATAATTTTCACTAGCTAACGGGTTTTTGGCGCAGCACATTTATCAGTTCTTATGGCTTGGTATCCCACTCATATTTATGAACCAAGAGATGTAACGAGCGACTTCACTTGCACGCTGCAAAGGGTCCCAAAAATAAATAACTGAAATATTAATATTATCTTACTTTTTTTCTGTTTATTTTTATAGATAATAACACTACTACTTCATCTAATACTACTTCATCGGCATAAAATACTACTTCATCGGCAAAGATCAACGCTTCCAAAATGGAAAAGGGATTGCAAAGGAAAGGAATTATTGATACAAATATTTAAAACAATTGATTTCATTTAAAATCTAGCCAATCTGTGACTTTTTAAGGTAATTTATTACACTTCTCTCTTTTTTAATAATTTTCTTAATTTTTAAATAATTTTGTATGCCTTATTGCCCAGATAAAGTGGGCAAATCAAAATTTTAAAGAAAGTTACATCATTAGCATTCAATCTTCATCATATATTCCGTTCGCTCGCTAGGTACTCTTGACGTAGACAAAATGTTACGGGGAGTAGAACTTGAGTTCATCACTATTGATGTTGAATATAGCATAAAAAATAAATAGCCAGCCTTGATACCGGCGTGACTGATTAAATATTCCCAAATAATAGCGAAAAACTATTTTCATATATCTCATTCTCTTCCATCCACCATTTAAGTACAGAATGTCTACTAAGTAACTTGAATCTATAATATCAATTACAATTGATTTGTATTTCTGTGACTATAAAACATTTTCGACTTCAATTTATTCTTGTACTTTCCCGCTTTCAACACGATGTAATAAAACAGCCATGCCTTACAATATTTACAAGTGGTAATAGACGCCTTTTCGAAGGCAAGAAAGCAAATACTGGCGTAAATCTATCATCATCTACCACCATAATGCCTGAATTACCATGAAAGCTATTTTCGTGTAAACACTTCTAGACGCTCAAATTCTCACTGAAAGGCAACTTGAATTTATTTGTATTGCCTTTATTCTTGTCTTCCTTGAACGATACTCTCTAAAGCATCACCAAAAACTTCAGTGAATTCCTTAGCCGAACAACCTCACTAGCTGATAGAATTACGAGCCCGTAGAACTCTAATGAAACAACTTCGAAGAGGAAAGCATTTCGTGCCAACAGCAGACGATAGAAATCGAAAGATACGATCCCAATTAAGATATCTCCCACAGCGACGATCAGCTTCAGAAACTCAAGCCCTTAAGCCTTCAATTCTCCCGTAAGAAAAGAACCGAATGACTTCTTTTCACCGCAAGTTTAGAGATAGCTATTTCTTTTAAAATAAATAGCTGAAGCGAATACAAAAATTGTGGATTTAAACATCAGTTGAACATCTTTAGATAAATATTATTTGATGGAAATATTCAGTAGGAAAAGTATCAAAAGAGAAATTTAAATGTACTCATAGACAGACGAAGGAGGAAGAAGCCAAGAATAATATGTTGCATTCAGTCAAACAAGCAGCAGCAAATAATTAATCACTGATTTTAATGCGAAACGTTTCATGTATTCCAGAAGTCCATAAGACATCTCTCATTTACCTGGGCCACTATTTCACTGGTTTATCTTATACATTAACATAATACACCTCATAGATAACTTACGCATAATTAGGCCTACAACCCCTTATAAATTATTAATCTACATGCCTTTATAGCAGGGATAATCTCAAAGTGGTAGAAAAACCGAAAGAAAACTAGGAAAGATACAAATCAAATATCAATTGAATTTCATTAAAAAGGAAAAAATAGGTGATGGCATGCAGTGGAAGAGATTATGGCTAGAAGAATATTAAACTCGGCAAGTAAAAGCTAGAGGAGATAAGCGAGTGTTGCGAGAGTATCTGGCAATTCATAATACCAGCAATGGGCGAAGTAGGAAGGGAAAAGTATACAGAATATCCGGGCAAAGAGGGCATTCTGCCAAATGTAGTATCTACTTACAGCTGAAAATACACGTATGTAAGTAAGTCAACCATTCATCAGAGCATTCATCTAGAGCAAGAATTTCCAAGATATTAGGGCATGGATGATAACAACAGCATACAAGTCAAACCTGGAAGCATTCGGAATGTGTTCCTACAGAAAAATGGTGAAGATATAATTGGATCGATTGATTGACTAACAAAGAGCTCATCATAAGTGCAAGAAAAGTGAATCTACTGAAAATTTCTAAAATAAGACGGAACAATATAATCGGCATTTTCTCACTACATAATGGCCTGATAACAAACCAAACAAAAAGAGTTAATGGGAGAAATGGGCAAGAAAGGCGTCACATAAAAATGTATTACGCATGTTGTCCAGGATGCCAAAGAGAAGAATTAATTAAATATGAAAAGCTGATAGAGAACCGAGTAGAAAGCTGCGTCAAACCAGTCAAACCAAACTAAGGTTGGTTCATAATAATTATAATAAGAGTTAACCACCATAATGAAGTAGTAAAAATGAATTTCATTCGTTTTTAACTGCTATCTATACATCTTCTAAAGCTGCTGTAACTACTCCTGAGTGGATATTTACACTCCTATATTTTATTTTTTATTTATTACTGTAGAAAGTACAAATTGCCCGCAGTAGCACGGTAGATAACACGACGGCCCGATAACCCAAGGTCAAGGATTCGATTACCGCCGAGGATATATATGAATGTAGTTTTTGTCTTAGGATTAAGCCACTAGGTTAAGCGTCATGATATAATCTTAGTTATTGGAGCACCCAAGACGATTACTACTTGAACATAGAAGTGAAAACATAAGTGTATTTAGAGCACCATCCAGGATGCGAACAAGGTTCAGGGGTTATTTCCAGCAAATATGCCATGCTGAAACATTTTAGGATTCGATTGAAAAATATAAGGATAGCAGAGACCGAACTAAACCAAGAACATTTTCTGTCAAACGTCATCACAAGTCACTCGGAGATTTACTTATCTGTTTAAGAGAACAAGCTGTCGTGTGAATCAAAACGAGTGAGAAATCCAAAATTACAAATTAACTCTAAAAAAGCCTCTAAGTTATAGCATGATTAAGGAACTGAAAACTCAAAAGTAACGTTCAAATTCACAATCGAGTATTTTGGAAAATTAGTTTTCTCAGCCCAATTAGCAGAATGCCGTGTCATTATTATCTATTTTACATACTTATTTGTCTAACATGATTTCATAAAATGCAAATAACTCAAATATTGTCTCTTATATGTTTCATTGGTTCATAAATGTTTCGTGAATATTTAACATTCTTCACGTATTTTGCTAAGCTTATAGATTAAACTCTCGGCATTTATTTCAGATGCTTCTGGTGTGTTATAAGGTCTAAATTTTTAGCGTCTATGTACAGTATTAATTGTTATGAATAATTTGCATGTGGAGCCATTAAACTATTTGCACTTTCTAATTAAGAAAAGTAAGTTTTCATGTGATTAGTTGAAACATTTACCCTATCAATATAAAATAAAAAGTTGAATACTTTGAATACTTTGAAGCGGCCATAATTTCGTAGAAAATTCAATATAACTTTTGTATTGTGTTGAACTTTAGGATTAAATAGGCGTAAAAAATGAATCTACTCAGGTTAATGTATCGCAAGAGAGGGAGGGAGCAATATCAGGATCAGGAATAGTACCTACTGGGAATGCGTAGAAGAGGAAATGTCAGATTATCTTATTGAAAAAATTGCGTTACAACACTAGGTATACTTCCACTGCCTTTAAAATAAAATGCGTAGAGCCAGTGGGCATTTGAATTGAGAAAACTCTAATGAAATATTAAATTATGCTGATATTGAGCTGAATTTCACACATCGGTGAGACGAGAGGCAATCGTGAAGGAATGGAACTGGTGGACAATGGAGCCGCATTGTGATTCCTTTAATAACTCGATTTTGATGCTAATGCTATGGATGGCCTTGCGACACGAAAGGGAAAGCAGTCTGGAAACCCCTTCTACGACAGTGAGTGTGAAGAAAAAATAGGGAGTCCCTCCGTTCTACGCCTAGCACTTCGGACTAGCATGCCATCAGGATCAAATATTCGCGGGCATTAATCGAAATGAACTGCTCGACTACAACCAGTCTGCGAAAGCGGAATACGGTCTTCGTAGGCGAATGTGTCCCGACACTCGCTGGGATGGAGACCGGCGGAGGACCCCCACCTTCCCGGCGAGCCTTCTCCATCACGTTCGCGAGAGCGTGATTATGGAGTCAATGCATACTCACACACACATGGTGAATATTCATCGGCGCTCACGCGAGCGCATAGGGTGACGGGAGGGAGTTCCCCTCACGTCGGACTCAAAGGGGAACGAGGATGGTTTATTGGTTTACGGCGCACCCGAGGCCAATGAGCGGGCGAAGGGCGACGCGCTAACCAACTTTCCGATTTCCCCCGCTCCTTGCCTAAGGAACGCGAATGGACAATATAATAAGCGCCTGAGGTGGCTGGTGGGCGGAGTTGAGAAACTTGTTCCACCCCGGGTGCTGAAAATGAAAAGAGTAATTGCGTTTGCTATTTACATCAAAATCTAAATATTATCCCGAGGGCAGCCTAAGGGGTGTGGCAGAAGATCGCCAGTTATAGGCGGTAAATTGATGATCTGATCGCTAAAAGTGGAAGTCAACGCAGATAACAAGTTTTCTTTCGGCATGTTTTAATGATTCTTAGCAATTTTCCCTAGAGTTTTTGCTCTGATGTGAGCTACAAAAATAATTCCTTGAATAGACAGGCCAACAACATGGACTTATATCTGAGGCCTCACATCTATCTATGATTTTAAACGGTGAAAAATATGTTCCTGACTTTCTCTTTTCAAGCAGCTCTCATCATGAGATTTCAATCATCATACGAGCGTTCAAATTAATCGTGGATACATTTTAGAACCTATTGAGGAATTTGTATTGAAAGTGTAACCATCGTATAAATTCACGACATCAATGAACATACATGAAGTATTTAATGATTGTTTAAATTGTATCTCGCACTTCAAAACACCTTCGACCTATCTGATATGTTAGGCGGTAATCGTTTATGAGCAGAGAATATGGAAAAGTTAGGTGTGAGAGGAGAACTAACTGCTATGAATATTAACATTCTGTATCATATTGATAGGTTTTTATAAAATATCTGCTCTAAAAATTGAGGTACTTGCAACAGAAATAACGAAGGAGTAAAGTAAGATAGTAGTTAAAATCCGTTGCACCTTAGCTTGAATTTTAATGTTTCATGTATATCCTTTTTTGTTTTTTTATCTATTATTGAGGTCATCAAGACGGTGCTAATTCAATTCAGTAATACTGTGGATAAAATGCAACTACGAGACCTAAGGAGAGAGAGAGATATCTCACATTTCCAGGTCCTGAAATGAAACTGGCGAAAGTGGTTTCCTCCAAAAGGAATTCATGGAAATCAACTTATTGTAAATTCAAATATTTCATTTTTTGCGATCCTATTTCCTAGACAGGTATTTTTCAAAGCTATGTTTTGCATTACTGCTTGTCTTCTCCTACTACGACTGCTGGTACTAATTCAAACTCAAGGCTACTAGTTACTACGCTCATTTTGAAAGTTGATCATAAATACTTTTAAATAAAGATAAAACTGACCTCTAATGTTGCAGGCGTCGGGGTTTGTATTCATTCTCAAATTACATAAGTGGGAATGGAAACACATTTTATTGTTTTAATGATACTACAGAGGTATTTTCTTGATATTACGGCCGAACGAAGCATAGCATACCACGCATTTTTGCTCAGCTACTATGACACACAGAACACGATGCATGATATGTAGTGCATGTTTGGTGAGAGTTCACCCCCTGCCACACACCTTTATGGTAGCTTGCAGGGTATTGCGTTGATGTAGATGTAGAACATACATAGTGCAAATACATAGGCTGTTGCTTATTCGCTGGCCAAATAACATATGTGTTGTATGACGTTTCATGAACAAGCTGATTTTATCTTTAAAAAAACACAACTTTTATTGCTTAATTTATTGTACTAACATGGTCATGGGCATTAATATATGAAAATAGGCGGACGCAAGCGATTTTGTCTGTCGAAGTCGATTATAGCTGCTGCTAACGAGGGTTTCAAGCGGCTTTCAGCAGATGTTCTCACCATTGAAAGAGCGAAAAAAGATGCAGCAAGACGCCTTTAATTGGCCCTTATAGGAATGAAAGAGCCCTCATTCAACGCTTTTTGCCATTTCCATTAGATCAATTTTCCGGTCACGTATTTCCAAGGAATCAGAACAGCATGTACCACGTTTGTTTCCCATAGACTGCCGTATACATTCTAGTCAGCTAATAATAAACATCTCCGAATAAGTAGGTTTAAATCTTAAAAAATTAAATAGAAATTTTTTTCGTCTTTACGATAATAGGTATGTGCAAAACGTGTACACGTCTTGTTGGCAGATCTGGCCCCTGGAGTGTAATAGAGGTTGTCGGATGCATATCAAGGTGACTAGTACAAAATCAGCTCAGCTACTCTAAGGAGGTGAAATTTTCTGAACCACATACACCACCGAACATACCCCCCGAGATAAAAATAAGACTTTCCCTTTCACCGTAAAACATGTGAACAGCACTTGTTTATGGAATTACGAGTAGATTGACGTAGATCAGCTTCACAAGGCAGCTTTAGAGGTGAAGATAGTATCCATGCATAAATTCTAATAGTACTGTTTAAGCTCGCTTGATAATGATATGAGCATTATAAATGAATATGATAGGCCATGAGAAAGAAAAACAAGTCAAGAATATGTTTTTTCCTGCTCTTTCCAGAAATTTCTTGGGATGGGGAAACCAAAATGGTTGCCAGCCTAGCATGCAACTTACATTATGTAGCGTGTGAGTTGCAGAGAATGAGCTGCATGTAACACCGGCAAAATGTAGTGACAGGAATGATTAAGTTATTTGCTGTCATTAGAAGTTGGAGGCCTCCGCAAATGGGGGATTAAATTTAAGGTCGTCCCTATGTAAAACAGTTAATCTTCACAAGACTATCTCCGCCACAGGTAACAGAGTCGGCTAAAGTAATTGCTTCGTATTTAGGGAATATAGATATCTATTCACCAAACACCTCAGGAAAAATATTAAATTGAAAAATATGTTGAAGCCATCACACACTAGTTTCTCCGTAATCTATAAAAGAAAAGAAATTTCTTCAATATACGAACGTTTTGTTTTCAACTTCCACATTCCAAATTAAACAATAGAATAAACCGTTAGGACCATAACGTAGGGAAAAAAATCTTTCATAGCCCATCCTCCACAACCTTATGCTGAGAATGCTTAGTATGAAACGAATCATGTGAATAAACGTATTATATTTAATCATCGACCGCTTATGATCGCATGATATTGAGCCAGATCAAACTTTCTTACTGTCAACCATTAACTACTACATCCATTTCTACAGGTTTTTCAGAAATACTATTATTAACATTAACTACTACCTCCATTTCTACAGGTTTTTCAGAACTAAAAAATAAACATCGAAAAAATTCACTTCCTGCATGGGAATATTCCGTTCAAAATATGCTTCCTGCTAGGTAATAGACTGTATCACTTCATCATTGGAAATAGCATCCTCACGAAATGATTAGAAAATGTGGAGCCATCATTATCCCAGGATTCCTTCGGGGCATATTTAAATCTAGCGTATGAGCTTCGGAGAAAACTTCCCCAAGGATCCACAAAAAAAGCATAAGCGCTCGGCGTGTTTTTTCCCTATTTTATATTTTCCCTCCGCCCACACTTGGAGGACGCGGCCTTTTGAAATGCATCTTTGGTGTAGTTTGGCGTTCTCTTTCAGGCGCTAGGGCCGTTTGTAGAGGAAAAGAAAAGAGGAGAAAATGGAGCGCAAGCTGATTCTCCATTTTTTATTTTCCTCCATTTTACGTCTTTTCATGGGAGGCTCTATCACACGTACCACGTCCAGCGCAGACCCCCTTTCATCGGTTAACCCTTCATTCGGCGACTAACCCTCGCGGGCCAGACGGTGGAATGCCTGGTCGAGAGAACAAGAGGAGGAGAGAGAGATTGTGTGGGGGAAGGTGGGGGCGAGCGGGAGGGGAGGTCGGGGAGGGAAACTCGGGGTGGAGAGAGGGGTGTGAGTGAAACGCTAGCAGGTGTGTGCCGGGACCGAAATCGCACGGACCGCGCCATTATTCTTGCCTTGCACGTCCAAAAAATCAGACGGTGGTGGGTCCCGGGGATGTGTTGGTCGAAATAAAACGGGTCGGTCGCGCCAAATGAGAAGTAAAGGAGAGAGAGAGGATATATGAAAAGGCAGCTAAGGGGCGCTCGAAGGAGTGGACCCTGGGATGTGTGCGAAGGAAGCAGAGGGGAGGAGAGATGGATGCTGGATCCAGCAGGGGAGGTTTCAATGCACAGGACGGAACAAAACCGCCACATCTCCACCGAATTAAAGCAGGGGACTGGTGCGTCTCAGGGCACTCTCCGGCTGACGAATCTTTCTCCAGCGTCGTGAGAATCGCCATAACCAGCGCTTTCAAGTTGTAGATGCCTCAGACCGGGATGTAAGAATGGGATTTTAAGGGACTGGAGTAAGGGAGGAGAGATACCTCTGCAAATCTCTTAGCATGTTCTAAATGGTCAAGGGTCCCACAAATTTACATCCCATCCGAAAGACTTGATTCTGAACTTAGAATGCTCTCTACACGACATACTAGTGGGAATTCCATTGAACTCCGAGAATTAAGCCATGGGCCTAGCGTTGAAAAGTAAAACATTTTCTTAAAGTCCTCGCCTCGTCAAGAGAAACATTAATTTCTTCTATGTGCCTGAATACACTTTTTTGATCCGCCGTGTCTGCTCCAGTTAAGTCTCTCGAGTTTCGTTCCCTACCGTGAATTTAGTGTCTATATGCTCTCGAACAAGAATAGTATCTAGGAATGGATTCGGCCGCTGAGCTTTGCTATCCAATTTGTTAGAAATATTAACATGAAGCAAATATTTTCACAGAGAAATGTGGAATTCTAAATTGAACCATCCATCATATTCGTACCATTTAATTAATGATTTAAATGCTCGATACAGCAAAACCAATGTCTGAAATAGCAATGGAAGTTATAAAACAATGAAGAAAAAATCAGAACCGTCCGATGGGGCTATCTTTATTTGTTTTACACTAGCATTCTACAATCTACACAATGCTACACTGTTGCATCATGAACAATCATTTTTTATGCTTTTTTCGGTTTATGGAGCACAGCTTATTCGGAGTGACTGATGGGAAACATATAGCGTCATAATGTATCTCCCCACATTATGGCTGGAAAGAATTTTTTTATTAAAGTCACCATTTTGCCAGCTAGTTCCCTACTTTCTATGCTTTTGACACCCTATCCCTCGTCCCGGAAAGAAAAAAAATTGTTAATGCGTAAGGAGATAGCTCAGTTAAGGTTCAGAGCGGTCAGTCTAAGGCCCACTTGACTTTCTCCCAACCCTGTAATTGGTTTCTTCCTACCTTTCTGCCAATGCCTGCTATATCTTTTCGATAAATTTAACATTTATCACATTGTGCTTGTCTTCCCAACCAACAAGAGCACTGTCTCTAACCCCCATAAACCCACACTTTACACTCTCTGCACGATTATATTTCCCTCCTAAAGAATACAATGCGAGCATTTTACGTTTTCACAAGGTACGCTGGAAATTTACCTTATCTTGCTAAAACTTTATAATTTTGAATTTCAGTTTAAATTCTGAAGGGAATAACGTCTTTTCCGATTCACTTCTACTCACACTTTGCTAATATTTAAACCAAATTACATCTTCTTCCAAAACCCTTATCATGCATATTCCATTGATATTCAACAATGGTAACCAGAAGAGTGACCGCCTTGCAAGATCATTGGACTTCCACATAACCTAGCGAGAATATTTCTTCTGGATGTGGTCGCACATGATAGGGTATAGGGCAGGAGAGGTTCAATAAGAAGTCCATGCGCCATCTTTTCCCAAGTTAAAATAGCAGGAAAGAAACCAGGTGGTAAACCATTGGCTTCATATGGCCGCTACTTCGAATCCCGTCCCATGGATGGATGCCCCGAGGATGTTTGTGAACAGATTATTAGGTTACACGGTATGATATGACCTTCGCCATTGGAGTACCTTAAAACCCAAGTCCACTCCTACTGAACGCGAAGTGGCTTCAATTCAACTGATGGTGGTGCGCTACAAAACACAATGCAGGGGAGGACAACGGGAAATCGCCTCAATTATTCTTTTCATAATCATGAGGAACATACCTTTAAAGTGAGACTCAAATGGTTTCATGAATGGCACAGGACAAAGAAAAACACAGAAGAGAGGGTGGGTATTGTATCAGAGGGGCGGGGAGACGCACATTCGTAACTTTAGGGTAGGAAATAGCGTTGTCATGGTGCGTGAGTTATGAGCGAGAGCCAGTTTTTGAGGGAGGGGTGTGGCTGGGATGCGTCAGGCCCTCCCCCACAACACGACCCCCTCTTCTCTCCCGTAGCACTCTCTCCATTACTCACCGGGGTCCTCCCTGTGGATCTCGGACGCCCGGCCAAAGAGAGAAGGAAGAACAACTGCAAAGCGGTCATTTTTTGTCCGGTGCGAGTGACGGACGTCGAGTCCTGCCGCGAGAGTTTTGATGGCTCTCTCTCCTTCTCTCCTCAGAGCTGAAGTCTCCGCGGAGGATTGGGTAATCCGCTAATGACGTTGGCGAGCGGCTGCGAGGGGGGTGGGGAGGCGCAAACAAAAGACTGTGGCACGCCAGTGCATCATGGGAGGGCGCGAGAGCTACATATGCCAGGTGTCGAGTTTTAACGGATTTAAAGGTGGTAACCCACTCCATGCAAGCCAGTCAATACAACGGTGCGCACTCCTATCTGGAACATAGTGATTGCCAACGGCTTCGTCGAGTCTTAAGTCTGCGTCTGAGCATGTAAAGCAATTTTTCCTTTCCTTTAATCTTATCAAAAGTTTTTGCGGGATTTGCCGACTTTTCTACTTAAGAGATACATTAACATTAAATGTTCAACTCAACCTCGTGGTGTGGAAATGTGGATCCAAAGGCAATACATTCACGCACATATTTTATGTCATGATACCACCATGGGTCGGCAAAGTAGGCACGGCTCGCGAGCCACATGTCGCTCTTTGAGTACGTGTGACTCGGAAGTGAAATGTAAATGAAACAATCGTATTTTCATATACATAGAACGCATTGAAATTTTTTAATGAAGCTAACCTAGTTTCCATGATTGGTTCCCACTGGAAATCGTGTAAAAATAAAAACTCTTTACAAACCGGATATTAATAAAATATCTTTGAAAATGCAGGCTATCTATTCATACTAAAGAAACAAGAGTAATTTTTGAGTGATTTGTTTTCACTTTAATAGAGATATAGTCAATACTATTGCTTCTAAATTTTATACCTTAAATTTTAATTGCTTCAAAATATATTATATTATATGGCTATCCTACAATTTTGAAGTAGTTATTAACGACAGGTTTGGTTCTTCCGTCCCAAAAGTTTACCAACCCCTGACCTAGACCAGCTCAGAAAGAATAAATACTTAATTTCATACATACACGTCAGATAGTTCGTAGAAAACCCACGCTCGGATAATTAAGACCTGGCAAATTACTTCATTTAAAATCCATCTGCTACGAACCAAGTAGGGAAGAGATGGGATATGAATGCGATATTATTTCCTTTTTACCAGCAGCCTCACCAAATCAACTCAACCGCCTTCATATCTCATTCCACTCAAGGACACTTCATGAGCCAATGCTTTATAAAATTCAGACTCAAGTTACATGTTTACGGTTGCTTGGTTCGAGTACCAATAACCTATTTCCAGACGGAAGAGCGGTTTCTTGGTACACGATATTGCTAAATTCGGTGTGCTGATTTGAGATATTTGAGGACAAAAATTTTATTGCGATCACGACCTATTTCTCCTCTGAAAACTCTCCGAAGAGACGATGATTTTCTCCGAGTTATTTCATCTCTTTTCTCATTCCCGATAAAATTCAGTGGCAATGTTTCCTTTAACGTAATATGAAAGACAGGATTGCTGGAGAAATATCCTCATTCTTCCGACTCAGTTATCATTCCAATCATAACGGATCCCCGTCTCTCACGATCGAATCGATTGCCGATCTCCTTGTTCTCAACGCACTCGAGGAGGTGAGATCCCCGCTGTGACCCTGGAGTGCCGTGGTGTTAGAGCACACAGGGTACGAATGCTTGCTAAATCGTTGAGCTGAGAGGAACGCCGCTGAGTGGTAAAGCTGGATTCCAGGCTAAAAGCGACATTTCGGGTAGAAATGGGACAAGAAGCTGAGACGCCGATTGCATTGCAAAAATATTGATGTTTAAAATTTATTCATCTACCGGTTTACATTTAAAAATGATTACGACGACTACATTTAGAATTCCACATAATCATGACGCAGCTTCAGGAAAAAATCCTCTGCGTCTAAATCCGGTGCTATAAGAAAGATATGGAAGGAAACAAGAACCATTTCGAAAAGGTTTTAATTGGATTGCATTTTCATCATAATCGTGATTATTGTAAAATCACTTGCGATCAATTGTAAAAATACACTTGAAGCAGATCTTTACTTATTTATCTCTATCGGCAAACCACATCATTTATTTCATGATATTTCTCTTTTTATGCTCTTCAATATTTTCTTCATACATTATCTGCTAAGCCTTTCTTCATCGTGCTTCTCATTCAATATTGGAAAATGTTAATTAAATAAAAACTTTACGGTACAGGAGCTAGTCAACCGTAAGGTTTTTGCACACAAAAAAACTCATTTTTTCTTAGCAAGTCACTTCTTATCTAGTGCCTATTGGTTTTATTCCGTTTACACTGAATGTATGAAATTCCGGAAATACAAATAAAATTTGGTACTCTGAACTCAGGAAGTAGGTAAGGGTTTATGCATATCAGTAAATGGCTGACAGTAGGTATGCACAAAAGTGTGACAACATTGGTATATCTGGTGACGAAGCTTGATGCATATCACTTCAATGTCGACCAATTCTGCAAGAATTAAACTACGCTCATAATTACAAGCCCTCAATCCCAGTATTTACAAATGAAGGATTTGAAGTTCAAGATCTATGTAATTTTTTTAACCATTCAATCCCGTCGCTTCCCTCTCAAATTTGTTCAGTGGATAACAATGGATATTGTGAATGAAGTAGGAGTATGCTGAAAATGCTGTGATTGTGCTGACTACAAAATATATTCCAAATACTCTTTTTTACATTCCTAGTCAATTCAGATTGGTGATCAATTCATCTAGGAGGAATTACGGTGGAAAAAAATCTCAAAATGGCCCGGAAATAGTTTAAAGAGGTGAGATAGAGAGGGCATATGAAAAGTTTATGGAGGACCGGATGACACCGGAAGGCTATTGAGTGAAAGGACACGCGCCTGTTTTTGTTATCCCCTCGAAAATAATGGAACGCCACCTCTGGATAAGAGAGGAGCGGCAGTGGAAGGAGGTAAAAACGTCGAGAGACCCTTGATTCGACGTACGACACCGCTAACGAGCAAAAATTTGGTTTTGATAGGTGGGAAGGAAAATGAAGGATGAGCTTTATCCTGAAATTCAACGGAAAAATCAGTCACCAGACCCCTGCACAAGAAAGACTTGAAGTTATAAGCCAAAATCTAGGGAATATGTGGCTAGATAATCAACTTCCCTTTCAATTAATAGAGTCGGACACTAGCATGTAAAAAAAATAGTGAAGAGATATTTAGATAAGACCAATATAAGACTAGCAAAAACTATAGAATTTGGATAAGATTAGCAAATAAATTTTGGTGCACTAGATTTAGAATAGACTAGCTAGAAGTAAAGAATTGGAGTTAATGCGCCATAGAAATGGAATTTTGCAACAAAGAGCTGCTATGTAAATACTCGGTGGGCGATGAACAAATCATTCGAGCGTGAAATAAATAAAACATAGAAACACAAAGGTGACACTGATTACCACCTTGGTGCTAGATAAGGAAGGCGGGCAATTACATTAGAGAGAGTTTTAATTAAAATTAGTCTCCTATTTTTTGTGTTTCAGTGTTTTACTTATCGTGCACTAGTGAGTTGTTCCCCATTCATCGAGTGTATATAGAAATAAATTAACAAATTGGCAATTTCACTAGAAAATCGATTTCAATTAATTTCACTTCAAATCATCCAATTTAAAATGAAGAAAAATGTAAAAAAATCTTCAATTTTATCATTATTATTTTCCCAAATAGAAAATGGATAAGATAACAACCATTCTAGATTAATTTCGGTACGTATCACCAGACTAACATGCATAAATTTACCTTGCGTCATGAAATATAGTACCGGGATTGAACTTGAACGATTCAAACACACCCCCCTTGGGGAAAATAATGTCAGCCTGCTGATTATGACTTGGCCTTCGATCATTGGTAAAGTTTTAGTGAATTGTTCCCTGAATTCCTGCCAATGCAGAGAAAGCCATTCTCTGAAATGTATTAAAGGACATTTGAGATTGAGGGTGGGTTCAAATTACTTAAGGAGGTACCTATATATCGGGGAGGAACAAAATGGCATTGCTTTGAGGCAAAATTGAGGCGATATTAAAACAAAACTATCCCTTCTGCCATCTAACTCCAAGTCAAAAAAATTTTTTTTAATCATATGATTGTCATAATTACCATTATTATTATTATTTATTAATTGTTCTTGGGCTGGTCCATTAAGAACATGATGGGGTTATACAATACAATGGGAGACGTAATACACTTATTATAAGTATTTATTCCACAAATTTATTTTAAACCCAACCAGTTTCAACGTTTGCATGTCATTTTCAAGGCTGCAATCTCCGAAGTTTCTGGGAGTACAAGTCAAATATATGCATACCAAAATCCTGGGGGGGTGAGGGGAGGCGAAAAATGGTTGAGGGAGGAATATGCCACTGAATCACCAATTTGGGGTCAAAAGGGGATTTGGCGTTAGATAGTGCTTTGGGTGGGGGAGGAAGGCGGGAGTTGAATTTGGGGGGAAGGAGAAGAAGTTAGGATATTGCGAATTATCAACTGTCAAGGTGAAGGAAGGGACTGCGGAAGGTTATGGTGCAACACGGAGGTAAAAGGAGAGAGTAAGAAGAGTCATTTATAACCAATACATCAGGAACACCTTGTCCCTTAACAATTTCAAATATCTCTAAAAAAATCCAGTTTAAATCCTTTTGTCATTTATAAATAAAATCTTGGGCAAAAAGTTACCGCGATGTCCAGTAGGGGTGATCGTCAAAAACTTTTTTTCGAATTTCAAGGGGTTTGGGGTCAGAAAAGTTGTGCATGGGGCTCAATATAATGCAGGATTTTTTTCAGAATTTGTGTCGAACGTCCTGAGGTTCCGCCAAGTGGTTAAAGTTTAACAATTTAGGCCATTTTGGTAAAAATTTTAAATTAGCGAAAGAACGTGCTCCGCCTCATTTTTTTGTAAGAAACACGTACATATTGTCAGAAGGTAAGTGAAAAGGGGCTTGGAAGTAGTTAAAACCCCTAGGAACACTAAAAAAAAGATTAATAAAATCGAGGATAGGCAACCCGGCATACGCGGAGTGGATATGCCTGCGTAGTTCTTCCCTTGCTACCGTTCCAGTAACAACCCAGAACTCACCACGAGGAGGTGGCTATGCATCGAGTTCCACCCGTGCCCAACCCAACCTCTCAACCAAAATGGGCACTTTTAGCATTTAGTTTGAATCGTGGACCTTGTACTGACTTTTATGGCGGAATTCAGGCTTATGCGCTCTGTCCGCAATGATAGTTTTGATGAAAATATCTGTTATGTCTCCCATAGACTACTGCAGACGCATCCTTCATGAGACGAACATGTCTCTCAACACTTTGAGCGTGGACAGGAACTTGTACGAATTTTGGCAATTCCGATCTTATTACGTTAGTTGCCATTTTTCTAATGTCTTCCCCAGTCAAACTCTTTGGAAGCGAAGGTTAAGTCACAACAATGCTATTCCAAGCTATCAAATGATGATACGTCTTTGTTTTCCATTGTAATTCGGGCTCTTCAAATTTTCTCACTAGATTGTTTTCGTTTTTTGTATATCTAGCTTGAAGTATTTTTTTAAGGCTCGCTCTCTTGCTTTCTTACTTTCATCCGTCATCATACAGATGAGCATGTTTTCAGGATGACACCAGAAAGCACCACGTTGTATAAATGGATCGACAACTTTCAGCAGGTCTTCTCTTAAATACCTTGTGGAGTGCACCAAGTCGAATATGTGTCGAGCTCCATCAACGCAGTGAGGTTTCGATTTAATCATGAACCACATCTTAATGTATACTTTCTGTATATAAGTGACCAATATCAGCAGTTCCTCTGAGGGATTCTCCGTTGACAACCACAAACGTAAAATTCTAGCAGCTGTTGTAACCCATCTGGCGTGGAAAAGTTTTCCCGGTGATCGTTCAGCTAAACCCATCGGGCATTTTCCGGACGCAACTGCTCTTGACACATCTATTAGGTACGCCTGATCACTATTTATGTCAGCAATTTATATATCGGGGTGACTAGCTGGGATGGTTTCAAAATCAAAAACGGGAAATCTTCACAGTTTTGTGTATGCTTCCCAATGCGGCCAGTGTAGCTCTTGGGTCCAGCCGTAACTCCATCTATATGAGTAATAAGGTGTCGGAGAGGGAGTTCATTTAAATGGAGATGACAAATGCTCCACTATAATGGCTTATTTAAATGCTCTTCCAGAATCCTAATGATTCCACAATTTTTTCCTGTATTTACAACAGTGCCATCGCAGCTGACTGCGCAAATATTTGAGAGTATCGCAAGATGCTCTCCCATGCATTGCATGATTGATCTTGAAATATCTCTAGCTGTGCCGGAAACAGAAGTCACGTGAGTGATGTATTTCGAGTCAGGCTCGCATATAATCACAACTTGTTCTTCTAAAATGGTACTTCTGTAATATTTCCCCCCTTCTTATTTTGAATTACTGTCTGATCCTTTCTTCCATCAAAGTAAATCCCCGCTACGGTTCCACTATGTTCTGATTTTTCTCTTCCTAGTCTTGGTTGTAGTCTCTGTCTTTTAAGTTTCAAGAGGTCTATGACTTGGGATGAGTCCTCCTTGTTCACAATATCAAAATCTTCTAATACTGCCGTTGATAATGCTGCTCCTGTAGCTGATGGAACTCCGAATCTGTGGCATACCCTTGCAAGCTCAGTTAGTTTTGTTGAATTGCCCTTAAGCCCTTTTCTTTGTGAGGTTGATGGACGATACTCAAAAGCATTGTCAGACTGATCATCTTTAGTTTCATGATTTTTCTCGGAATTAAAATTGTAAAAATAAAACACTTTGTAATTTTTAATAGTACAGGATATTTTCCCGAAACATTATGATGCTGCATTTTCCCTGCCACGGTGTTTACTAGATAATGACAAAGTTCCGTTGAACTCCATTGGAGAAAAATGTATTAAACTGTAAAAAATTACGATGTGTTTCATACGAAAGATGTACAATATGTATCTCAAAATGCCACAAAGTATAGCTAGATAGCAGTAAATCAATTAATGTTATCTCCCTTTTCCCTACGTAGGCGTTGCACACTGCTCAAAACAGGTAACGGCAATCCCGCGGCCAACGATCACGTCCCGCCCAACCAGGCCATCATGGCGTGCCTGCTGGGTTGCATACCCTCGATTTTATTAATCTTTTTTTTAGTGTTTCTAGGGGTTTTAACTACTTCCAAGCCCCTTTTCACTTACCTTCTGACAATATGTACGTGTTTCTTACAAAAAAATAAGGTGGAGCACGTTCTTTCGCTAATTTAAAATTTTTACCAAAATGGCCTAAATTGTTAAACTTTAACCACTTGGCGGAACCTCAGGACGTTCGACAAAAACTCTGAAAAAAATCCTGCATTATATTGAGCCCCATGCACAACTTTTCTGACCCCAAACCCCTTGAAATTCGAAAAAAAGTTTTTGACGGTCACCCCTAATGTCCAGTCTCAATTATATGTATAGCCAAACCTGATTTGGGTCATTATTTAATTAATATTTCTTATGTTCCTTTGTTCTGATAGTGAATTTACGACCAGTTTGCCCAACATAAACACCGATACAATAATTACACTCTAGATGATAGACACCGCATTTTTCATACCATTAATCTCGTCCTTAGCGTTAAAAAGATGTAGCTCTCTGTAAAATTTACTTCCAACTTAATTCAGCTCTCTCTAGAAGTTAACTATATCCCAGATTTTAGGCCTGACGGACTGATTTCGGAAACTTCCAATTAGAAATACTAAAATTCATCTGGAGTTCATAGTTTTAAAAAAACTATGTATATTTAAATCCTTCGGATATTGTCCTCGTATAATTATATTTCACTATTCGCGCAAGAGTGAGCACATGGAGCACAATGAGCATGGAGCATGCATTATTACGTTTTATTTGAACATAAAATAATGCGCTTAATCTGAAGCTTACTCTGGTTGCCGAACTGACAGATTCAAAATGTCCTTTTTTCCTCGTACAATTAGAGAAATGAATAGCTGTAAATATATCCGATAGCTTAAATACTAGTGTATGAATGGATAGCATGAGTAGTTGCAAGTTGGTATAAGGGCTTTAAGCAAACCCAACTAACACCATGTTTTTGCAAGCTTGATTTGCTATTTTTATCTTTTTTTAAATTGTAATGTTTCAACTATAATATAATAACTAATCCTTTGTGTGCATGATATATAATGCATGTTTCGTGTGAATTCACCCTTTATGGTGGACTGCAGGGTATTATTTGGCTGTAGATGAAGCTATATTGATAACTGGATATTTACTGTTTGAAAATATTCTCTGCTTAATAGACTATAAATAATATCTTGCAACTATTATAAACAGGTTTCCTTGATGTGTTCACATAGACATCTATTCCATCACTTCCTCAAGCATAATATATTTTATGGTCATTGAAAACACAGCACAAGAGTCAAATGCTTAAAACTCTGCTTCAACACTGCTAGTCGAAGTATCCTATCGGAAAAACCACCGTCTCAGTTGTGGGAGGGCTTTTCGAAGAGAATGGGGATAAAATGCTCCAAGGAATTCCACGCCTAGAGGCAAGGACGAACTGAATAAGTGCCCGAGTTGTGTTCATAGTGGTGAAACAAAGGAGAGGTTGGGAGTCTTTCACCAGATCCAGCATGAGATCCAATGACTTGCGCCATTTGAAAGACTAAAAACCTTTCAAATCGTTTCCTCTCATCCCTCATAAAGCACTACTAGATAATGGCTGTACTCTGATACCAGATCACCTTTTTTTCAACTTCCAACTTCACCATCAGTCTCCATTTTCGCATGAGATCATTTATAACGATTTTTACCATTAAAAATTTTCCCACGAAAAATCTTATAGGACTCAAAACAGTATTGATTTCCGGCTATTTATGCTTCAAACTCAGCGTAATCATAAATAAACTGAAAGTTCACTGGCTAAGGGTAACTTTACAGCAAAAGGTCTTCACACTCGTACAAAAAGAAATTTAATATCACACACTTGAATGCTCAACTTCAGCCTAAAAATTGAAACCAAAACTCAAATGTTTCCCTTCTAACAAAGGAGAACTTTTGAGTTTTCATGATGGAGAAAAAACAGGTATAATTATATGTATTTTTTTAGGTTTCTCAATGCTTATTATTAGGCATCAATCACCCCAAGTCAAATTACGTTTAAATTACAAGCAGCAAAATTCTTATTTTTAAATAACCTAGTCACGTTATCCTTGATTTGGTGTAACCTGCTATTGATTACTAAATTTTGGCCTTATGTGAAGATCTTTTTATTTATTTTGGAGTACCATAACTCCAAATTCTTTTTTATTATTCCTTTCCTCATTATTATGTCTTATGCTATATGATACTATTCCTGCATGCTTCTATATGTATATTTTTAAGGCTGCGCGGCAACTTAATGAATAAAACGTGTCATATACATTATTATATACTAATTCCCAAGCAATTGTGATACGAAAACAAACTGTTTAGTCAAGTTTTTCACCATCATCACAGTAAAGGCGTTCTACGAATTAATGTTAAATTAGATAATGGAACTAATTTTACATAATGGTCTCAAATGTTAACCACCATATTTTCATTTTCTTTTTAAGAAGGTTGGCTCGCGACCGCTTGAGTCAAGTTGTCTGAGGAATCTTATTAATTAAAGTACGAGTATATGCCTGCTAAGTGACCCTTACTTCACAAAGAAAATTACCTATGTTATTGAAAGTCTTAAGTATCACGAGAAATACGATGGAGAGTCGAAGGATTTATTTTTTATGATAATTTTAATAAGCTCAACGATGGAGTCAATTCAGCATTTACGTTACAGAAATAAATTCACGTACTCAATGAATTTACTAATGTATAACACCAGAATATTACTATCAAACGTTATGTCATAATATTTCTTGAAATATTCTTTAATATCTCATTAGTAACGATATTATTCATACGCCAACCATTTTGGCAACAGCGACCGCAGCGCATTTCGTCTGCTATAAGCGCATAAATTGGTGGATTTAGCGAAAAATACGGTAGGTTGATGCCTTTATTTTCATGTCATTTTATTCCTTGTAAAATTACGCATAAAATATCAGTTTTTTGCAAAAATGACATGTCACTATGGTATTTTTAAACGTTATATTCCCATGTGTGGCCATTATCGCCGTTAATCGTATGTAATTTGGAATGCAATTAGTGCAAAATGGAGTATGGGTTGGTATAATTATCTTTACTTTATTAAATAGAGGAACTTTAGTTTTATGAGTGCTGAAAATATAAAAAAATGACATGACTTTCACTTTTCGGATCAACCTCCTTAACTCTACATGTATCCTATCTCTCATCAGATTATTCGATGCAGTATTCAGGCAATCAAGCACTATGAACTTTACAATTCCGGAAATTTCATAAGTAAAACATTAGACAAGAACTGTCATCCGCTCATCCTTCCCTATTTCATCCCACAATGTTATACCCTCTTCGTGCAAAAAAATAAGTCTTACATTCTATAACTCCAGCGTTTCTTCGTCAATCTCCCAATTACCAATACTACAGGTCTGACATCAAATTTCTCTCAATATCAAGCCAAGCCACCTCTATTCTCTCTTATATATATGTTGACAAACCCGTTTTTTGCGCCATTCACTTATCAGTTACCTATAAATAACGTTCGTAATTGTATTCCACAAAAGTGAAAATTGTAAAATTCTTCAACGGCATATTTGTGAGATACGTATGCTTTTGGAGTTGCTGCAAGCATCGTACTCCGTGGAAAGGTATGCTCCATATCGAAAACCTATGCCTAACCTATTTCTTTCCTTCAACAATGCAAATTATACAAATGACTGCGAAGAGTTTCGTACCTGCCTAAGCATTAATCCAGCCGAGCTATTATGTAATTTACAAGATGAAATCATGAATACTTGTACGTGCCTGGCTGGGATTTTTATTGCGATAACGTTAAAAAGTATCCTAATTTTAATACCTTAAAATACAGCACTCTCGTTTGCTTATTTTGACGGCACTCCATCATAAAATAGCTTCTATGGAGAAGTGTGAAATTTTGACCGTTTCAGTAATTCAAAACCTCCTCGCTCGAGTAGGTGCCTTCTGCAACGCCTTCGAGCAAACAGCAATGCCGTTCAGCGCTCAAGGGAATCGAGCGACGGAACCAATTTAATTTCTGCTCCTCCAGCAAGGACAGCGCTTAAAACATATAAACGGGAGGAAAATAAGTCTCTTTCTTCAAACCTCCGAGTTCATAAGCGTGCGAGAGTGTGCGCGAGAGCAAATTTATTCAGCGGTCGAGTAATGGCCGGGCTTGTAATTCCCGGCGACTCTTAGTTTGCACAGCCTCGAACGAGTTTCAACTTTCCATTTCCAGCCTCCAACACGTAACCTCCACATTCCCTCCCCCTCTTCCCACCCCCACTTTTCCCAACCCTCTCTGAGTGTGTGAACGAAATTGTAATCGTCGCTGGGAAGGGGACGAGAACGGAGTGGTCGGTAAAGGGGAGCTGAGCCAGCGCAAGGGGGAGGGGGGAGGGGCCGAGTAACGGGTTCCCCCTCCCTCCAATCCAGACCAAACAATTAGCGCTGGGGGATTTTCGACAGAAATTTACGCGAATGAATGGTGCCGGGAGCTAAGCGCGAGCCGGCGCAGTGAAAACTCAATATCTCTCCCCAGGAATGAAGTCCCCGCCTAGCATAATGGCGACGCTCTTTATCCATTCTGGTCGCTCGCCCACCGCCCAAAGACCCTTAAGCACCTTCCTCTCGTATCCTCGAGTACTTCCTCAGAACGATCTTTGCTCCTTTCTCCCTTCCGCTCCTTAATCTTTCAGCTCCCCTCTTCCGCCGAGACCTCCTCCATCCCGCTGCCAAAGCCACACCCCATCCACTAAAACGCTCACCACGTCCGCGTTCGCCCCTGAGCAAAGCCAATTTGTCAATCGAGTGCCCGCGGACAAACCCCTAATTCTGGCGGTTCGCCTCACCTCACAGCTCTAGGGTACAAGAGAGGGAAGGATTTGGATAGACGACTCTCACCGTGTTTAGGATATGGATAGTGCCAGCTTACCTTACCGGCCTCCACGAAAAATAATCCACTCTTTAGTGTTCCCCGCGTCTACTTCTGCTATTGACTTAACTAATCGCCCATGGAGGGAAATAGCAACTCGATGATCAGCATCAGTTCCATTGCTAGTCTCCGGCTTATGGTAGGTTATGACTTCCAACAAGACGGACAGACTTTGTACTCAAAGTGCTCACCACAAGTAGGTACCACAGATACCAATGTACCAATGAAAAGCCCCAACCACCGCCGGAAATCAAACCACGGCACACGGGATAGGAGGCAAGTTCTCTAGCCATTACACTAACCGATTCCTAACAACTACTATTATGTTATTCTTTGACAGTAGATATACCCTCGGACTTCAAGAATAACATCATTACTTCTATCCCCAATAGCAAGAGGAGTGATAGCTGAAATTCTTCAGGACCATGAGCCTGACGGCACATGCCTCAAAGATATTGATAAGTATCATGCACATGCGGAAGAATAGAAAAAATAGCTGAAATTTCATATTCATAAAAAGCATGTGAAAAAGCACACTTATTGAGTTTCAAATCTTAAAATTTTGATGCGCAAGGAGAAATTTCTTCACTGAAATTTATCTTATATGAGCTAAGAGAGCATAGAATTAGGCAATTGAAACGGAGAAGAAAATTACAGCAATAAAACTTTCAAAAAGGGCGAAATATTCTGAGCCCCAGTCAACCATATATAAGACGTAATCAGAAAATATACAAAATTTGTAACTAAGAAAACTTCATTCCTTCTGTCATGGCCGCGATACAGGTATTGCAGAATTCTTCATCTTCTCCCTCCTTTTCTCCTGGGCGTAGACCTGTTACCTCCACTCCCATTCTACCTTTTCCCCGTGTCCGTGTTCTATCATCTTCTTGGTCAAATCCTCTCCTTTTCTCCCGGTTTGAACATCATTTCTTGAGGTTTTCATTATTCTAACCTCATCCATTCTACTTATATGCACACTTCCATCTAATATCCTTTTCAGAGCCGATTTATTTACACATTCAACGAAGCATTCTCTTCTTTTGACTTTATGCCTTTCTCTATCAAATAACTATAACAAAGCGGAAGACGTTCATTTCTGTAGTTTTGAGAATTTTTTTATCGCTCTATAGTTCCAGGTCCCCCATGTGCGCTATTATTGTGTATACTATCCCTATGCTCCTTTCCCATGTGTTTCATCCGCCAGATTTTGTCATTACCTAAAGCAACCTTTATCCTATTTACTTCGTTCACCTTTTCTCTAACCTTCTTGTTAATGTTCCCACAACTTCAAAGTTTTTTCTATGGTATTCGAAGGACATATTTTGCTGAATAACTTTCCCATTCATTTCCAGCTTACAGCGCAGAAGTTCTGTCATTTTGTCATATAAATAGTTTTTTAGGAAATTTGAAAATGCTCAATTTTACGTTGCTGTATTATAAGCGTGCAAGTCTTTACAAGTACATATTTTAACTGTCTACTTGCATCAGAACAACATCGTCATCATAGCAAAGAGTTTTCATTTCCTCGTATACCATTCTATATCATATTTATCTTCGATTTTTTATTACCTAATTCATAACTATATTGAATGATAGAGTTTATTAAGGAAAATTGACAATAAATGCCTATTTTTCATAGCATTCGATGGCGACTTCAATGAACTGAATGAAGGAATTATCGGACTGAGCAAGTATTTTACTTTATTATAGGGTACGTAAAACAAATGCTCGCTCAATAAGTTAATCATGTCATTCGATCCTTTGAAGTGGAGAGCTTTTTCAAGCTTATATTGAAATACATTGGTATTTTAATACATTATTCAGCATTAATACTTCATTCAATCGAGTTACAAGTAGAGCAATACCACCATTGCCTTTGCTTAATATTTTGAGCGTCGCGAAGTACACACTACATCTCCTTAAGAAGCGTCAATATTAACGCATCCGTAATCATTACTTTAAGACTTATAACGACAAATTTTTTCACTGTCATAATGTTTGCAGATTAAATTAGTGGGAACTGATGTACAATAACGTTACACGATATTTAAGGAAAGTCCTTTCGTGACTTAAAGAGTTGTAGCTTTATTGACTGAGCAATCAGCGTTCGAGCCTTAAAGAAAAACACAATTGGATTCTTACTTTTTCCAACATATTGTGATGGTAGGCTCACGTAAACCCCTCCACCGACGTCTCTTTCCCGCGGTCATGCCCTACGCATATTTCAAGTTGCGCGGGCACACGCCATGAGCGAGCGAGCTAAAATGAATCACTATTTCGTTTGTCATTCTGTTTGCCCAACCCCGTGATCGGAGGGTTTAAAAGGGGTTGCATGGTAAATGTGTACATAAAAAGTGACAGTGATCAGTGCACGACGTTTGAGGGAAGGCCTCAGAGGGAACCAAAAAGAGAGAGAGACCGCAGCCGCATGGTTGAAGCAGCACGAGATGGCGAGAAACGCTTTTGTGCACTGATAAGAGATCCGGTGGTAGGCGCAGTTTGACCTCCCGGTTACCGAGCTGCAGCCAACGGGTGCCAGGAACTGCTGAAGGAGTGCTGGTCCGGTTGGAGACGCTTCCTGCAAACTCATAAGTACTCGAAAATCTCCCTATTTCCGGAGATTGGCCTTCCCAGATATTCTTTCTCTCGACGGTTTTAAGGCCCCCCCTTCCCAAATGAATCGACAAGTGAATTTAATTCACGACCACGTGTGCGACTCAACGAAATCCTCAAATCTCTTCATTTGATTTATGTGTATCACTCATCTCCCGTTCGTTGCTTGAGAGACTCGAAGTATGATCTGGAACGTGGATCTTGTATATTCAATTCATTCTGGTGTTTTTTATAAGCAACAGCATTAATTGCAGGTATGAATTGGTTATAGTTTTTCATGTCTTTTCTTCCATCAGTTCATTCACCCACTAACTAACCCCTTCATCTCTCATTAGTTTTAAGTAGCGTCGTTATTGTAAAGTGTTCTAAATTGTGAAACGAGTCAGAGTTAAATAAATTTTCATTGTTTCGTCAATGGAAAAACGCGGTCGCTCGCAGTAAATGGAATATGCTGCCAGTATATGGGATCCCTACGAAATTGGCCTAAATAATGAATTTGGAACGTGTGAAGCGAAGATCGGCTAGATTTGTAAAGGGACGGTATGATAATTATATTAGCGCAACCAGTCTATAAAACGTATTAAAATGGCAATAAGTGTCAGATCGCAGGTTGAAATTTAGACTTAATCTCTTAAATTAATTACAAGACAATATTTTCATTGATGATGTAAAACATATTTTGCGAACCCCAACTTACAATGGTATAATGGACCATAATCATAACATTAGAGAAATTGATTGCCGAACTGACAGATTCAAAATGTCTTTTTTTCCTCGTACAATGAGAGATATGAATAATGGTAAGTATGTCCAATATGAGAGTAGCAATGGCTAGCATAGGTAGCTGCATGTTGGTATGAGGACGTAAAGCTAACCAAACTAACAGCATGTTTTTACATGTTTGCTTAGCAATTTCTATCTTTTTTAAATAGTGCAGTTCTGACTAGTATAATGATACTAATCCTTTTTTATGCATGATATGTAGTGTATGTTTGGTGAGAAATCACCCCCTGCCACACACCTTTATGGTGGCTTTCAGGGTATTATGTAGATGTATAATAGATGTGGTGTACGCCCGTTTGCTCCATTTAATGCCTTACCCTAATGCGGTCAGGTTAACCACGCGCAATTGTACCCGCTGCCATTCATTAGATCTCCTCGCTATACCGACTCGTAAGCTAGTCCTACGGTAAGTGAAGTGGCCTTGGTGGCGTCCTTATGGTTATAAATTCTTTTCCAGGGCCCCTTTTCCCTCAGGGAACGGCAAGGAGGAAATCAGAGGGGATCATAGTTTCCAGGAAGGTGGAAATGACGGGGGTTTAAGTCTTTGAATTCAACCACGCTGTCTTATCGAAGGATCAACGCGTGTACCGTCAAAATATGTGTAAAGTGTGCGTTTTTCATTTGACCTGACGTATAGTTCAACTGTTGTAAATGCGCGCGGATTTATTTTGGATAATTCGAGATGACACCGGAGATATATACGACACAATCTAATTATGGCCTAATATGTTAATTTTAAAGACAGGTTAAGACAGGCTTCGCAATGGAGTGCGAGCAACAAAGGGATTTTAAAACTCATCAAGAGTTACAGGATTTTATGATTTAAAGTGTAATATTCGTCAGTTTCGAGAGTGGTCATAATACACGTCTCGCCAAGTTCTTCATGCTTAGTTGTGATATGTCCTTCACACCAAAACACACTGCTGCTCAGCAGGCCCGGCCACAATTGTTTTCAAAGCCCAGAGTTCGGCATCTCACCGCATACTAAAAAAGCTACAAAATAATTTACAACATCAATGCATGAATATTGATTCCCATGAATTTGGCATTGAAAAAAAACAAGCATTTTTATTATTTTAGTACAAGGCGATCCGTCATTGAGGTTTTCAAGAAATGGTAGAAGTTATAAATTTGGCGCTGACACAAGATAGGAAAAACCATTGGAAGAACAGGTAGTTTAGTAATCAACAAATGGAATAAAAGTGAGTGAGATATGAAAAAATGAAAGTGTCTATTAATTAAGACATTTTCACCGAAATTTAAATGATTAAAACTTCAAATAAGCTATTATTGTTTCTATTATTTTGGATTTGATGGGAAAGAAAGAGATAGGGAAAGCTAATAAAATACTAAAACCCTTTTGTATTGACTGTTTGAAATCATTTGGGTTATGGGCATAATTTTAAAGATATTTTTACAAGCAATGTGCGTATAAAAATAAATACAGAAAATTCAAACGCAGATTGATGGAACAAATCGTAATTTTTCAAAAAATATAGATTTACTCACAACTTGAGTTTCGTTCTAACTATATCATAATAATTATAAGATTTAGTTCTTTCTCGGCGAATCATATTAATAAATAATTGTTCTGAGGACGATGGAGGAGTGTTATATTGAAACGTTAGCAGCTAAAATTCTTACTTGGTTTGAAACCCGAGAAATATTTATATCATCATATATATATATATCATCATAAGGTTCGTCATCTCGCCTAATCCGTCTTTATGTATTTAAATGCAGAGTTGAAGGTTTGAAAAAACGAGAGGATTTCGATCAATTGCATCTGTTGCCGAACAGAGATACGTTATATGTTGCAAAAACAATTAACGCTTGAGTAAAAGCATGATAATGGAATGAACTGAGCAAAAACGTGGAATTACGCTTGCGCTCAGTAAAACTTTTAATTAACTCCACATAGTTTACCCTTCAATGCAATTCTATGATTCCGAACATAACGGCAATTTTTAGCGATGTGACGAAAAAGGTGTTTCAACTGTAACTGGCAATCAAAACATCAAATTTGTAAAATCTACCAGCCGTTATTTATGCTTGCGGAGCCTTTTAAATCTAATTTTGAACGTAGATTCCGGAATAATGAATAAAATATTAGGGAAACCCAGCAAAACACTGACTGAATGGTAATCCATACAGAGGGAATAACAAATGCTCATCTAAAATTTCAAGTACTAATGAATTTTTAAATAAAACAAAAACTATCCAACAATGGAAAAGTATCGCACTAATAAAATTAAGTTTGTGATTTTGCGCTAACACCTCCATTTCCTATGTATATATCGTGTTTCGACAAAAAACCTCTTTTACTCACTTTTACTCTTAACTCGCTCTTAGTGTCACGATTGGTGTAAGTACATGCTAAAAGCAAAAAGATGTAATAGGATGTAGAATACAATCTTTCAAACATTAAATTGGTGAATTTTTCAATTGAAATAGGAACTATTTCATAAGAACAATGATGTTATAGTCTTCGTAACTTTCTACTCTCCTTCGTTTGGCAGCAATCTAAACACATCAACTCATTTTCCATGTGAAATAATGTTTAGTGGTTCTATTATCTTGTTTCTGCGCTATTTGGCACGATAAAGAACTAGTGCAAAGGTTAATTAACAGTATCATTGACTCACCGCTTTCGTTGTTACTTGAGTAAATTTGTTGATTGAAAAGATGAAAAAATGCCCCCAGATTGAAATCTGAAAATACTGCGAAATTAGTTATTATTATCTTCGAGAAATATTGCATGTAAAATCAATCAAGCGCGATTATTAGCCCTGAAATTAAGATTTACGGGATCCAGAGTTCATCTAATGCAGTGACAAATTGAAGGAAAGCGAAAGTGCCGCGAAAACCTTATTAAATACCCGATAGAAGATATTCCACAGGTCTTATAGCAAAATTGGTTTAATCACCTGGGTGGAAATGGAGAACCGGGTTGGACTCCTGGTCAAGGCAAATTATTTTCTTCTCTATTGACCTTCTTATACCTATAAGGAAAGGTAATATTTACCTAAGCTATATTGCCTATATTATTATTTCATTCTAAGACTGAGACTGAGAGAGAGTGCAAGATTTTATTTCCAGCGTGTTACTATTTTTTACATAAATTTTTGAATAAATTCTTTACATGATGCATTTCAAGTATGAACACGTATAATATTGCGTCAAATGCATAAGCTTTACCTGTGGCCGTACAGATAACCTTTAAACATATCAATAAAATCTACTGCATCAAACATTACATAGCAATCAAACTGTTTGCACTTATATAGGAAGCACATTGGCATTTTAACGCCATCGACTAAAACGCATAGAAGTGTTTATTTCACTATGTCAAATGACTTCGGCACAATTAATGATACCATTTAATTCCATGTTAATTGTAGATAATCAAAACTAATATAAAAATACTATCGCTTGTATGCCAGCTGGAAGGATAGTCAGTAGGTGGATTTCAACCACAAATTTTGCATGAATATTGGGAATATGCCACCGTGGCTTCACATTTACTATAAAAGCTTTTCAATTAATCAGTGGAAACACATGCAAATATATCATTCCTTGAATTTACCAAAATCTGAAAATGCTGTGAAGTAATCGGATTAAATATGCATCAAGATGCATAAATCTGTTGTCCAGGGTAAAATATATATTTGGAATGTTAAATAAAAGTCAAACCACATTTTAAAAATAATAAAAGAAACAAAAAATTAACTGAAACCGCAAGTGATGAGAGGAGGTGAACATAATAAATTACTTTGAGGTCAAAAAAATGTATTTGTCCTAATTTGTGTCAGCCTCGCTTCCCAAACTTGAATCGTGGGATTCTCTTGGTTGTAGACGGCAACTGCGAAATAAAGAAGTCCTTTGAAGAAACTCGATCGTGGGCTGCGCTACCAGCCTGGAATGGAATCTCCCGAGTAAATTGCGAGTGGGCACGAGGAGGTAGCAGGAACAACCATTAAAGGACTTCTTCCGAGGTTACCTATTCCTTTGTCTTAAATGAGTTGGCTCCCGTGCCTCTCAAGAGGTAGAGGGGAAGACAGGAGGCTGAGGGAGGGAGGAGACATTATTGGACGAGACGCCCAACCACTCACCAACATCCTTTCATTTCCCCCTCCCCGTCCCACACCACCCGCTCCTCCCCATACCCCAAGAGCGGTGACTCCAACCTTCAACACCGAGCCAATCACCCTTGAGCATCCTTCCTACAGCTTTCTCAAACACCCATCTCCTCCTACCTCCTGCATCACCCTACTACGGCACAGTGTTCGAGGCGAAATTAAGGCAACTCCAGGCGTTGTGTTCCGATGAAGTAGCCTGGAACACACAACGGAAAAAGCTTACGTCTCAATATCATACGCACGGAAGCATTTTCTTTGTCACCACGAATTTCAAAACGAAGTCAAGAAATCAAGTTGAGCGTTCACCGGTTGAAAGGAAGTCCTTTATTTAGGTGAAGTTTCCCCTACTCCGTAATGCTCTGATGTGAAATGTCTCCAAAAGAGAAACGGTATTTTACGAGGATGTATCATATCTGAACGAAAACACTTCTTGCGAGACCGAGTCTTCTGCTAAAAAGAATAAAAGTGTGTCGCTCAATCAAGATGGTTTTCTCCCGAGCGCATGTGGAAAGACAATACTGGTATTCTTTGACAGGTTTTCGAAAATTTGAAAAGGAATTCGGATTCTTTCATTTTAGCGTTGATTGCAACAATCGCGGAGTGAAGCCTTGAAAATTTCAAAGTTATGATGTAAATCATTTCTTTCTTATTCCGACTCAACAATGCTTAGTTCTTCCCCCCATGTTGTACCAGGAAGAATCTGGAAAACATAAAACACGCTGCATGCCTATACTCATGGTCTCCAGTTTTAAGAGCAGTCCCCAACAGCTTTAAGAGTTCGGTTGATACCTGGCTAGATGGTTTGTGGCTATATGATTATATTATGGGAAATATATAGAATATAGTTTGATGATTGGTAGATATACACTCAATATGATTACTTTTTTGCATATATGCCTACTTCAGTGTACGTGTTATCCATTTATTGGACAAACTGAGTGCAAGTTTCAAGATGGACTAAAGGAAATTAGAGTTAGAAGTCTTATTACGACCCTAATTTCAATTATAAGTACTTCACCCGTACTTACTCGGACTAGGGTTATGTTCGGAGAGCGTGTCAACGGCTGTAATCATTAGAGCATTAGCGACCCAAAGCAAGATTACATTTGCCAGATGTAAGGCTCAAAAATTCTCTAAATATTAGACTCGTATTAAATTTAAATCACGACGTAACATTACTCTACTGATGTTCTATTTAAGGGAGATATTCCATGGGCCAAGACAGTTTACCTTACATAGGAAATACATTATAAATGGGAGGACACTTAGTCATCCATAAGATGAATATATTGTGGAAAAATGGATATAAAGTAATTAGACGATATTGCTCTTTTGCCCTCTCCAAACTGTTTTCAGCGATCGAGCCCGATTTCCCGAGCACAAAGAAATCGGATAGAATCACACCTTTTTACGGAACTAAAAGGAGGAAATTAATGCAATCAAGACTTCACTTCAATCAAGGTACTAGGTATCGGCCCTTCAGCCCGAGTACTTAGAGTTACAAAGAGTCTTTAACGCCCACTAGTGGTCACGTTGAATGAAAACCCTAACCTTTCGACACTAAGCCAAGAGATGGCGCGCAGGCACGGCATTATGTCAACAAGCCATTATTCAGAGCAAGGTATTCCACCGTTAAAATCTCGTACAGTTCACCAAGTTTTAGTGGGTGGGAGGATAAAGGAATGAAAAGCAATTAAGTACTTTCTTACGAGGCACAAAATTGAAAACCTTAGGGAAAGTTTTCTTCCCCGTAAATAACGACGGAAGAGAAAATGGAGAGGTATAGCGTACGGATAAAACATTAAAAATGGTGTTAGACATGTGATAGCTAAGTGCAATGGCAAAAAGTCGTATGGGTAAGTGTCAAAGGTGACCAGATATTCCTGAAGGCCCATATTTTCGCTCATGATAAATGACAGAAGAAATGGATAGAAATACCAGCTGTAGTTATTACTGATCGAGTCTCGGATTAGCTGAAGAAAAATGGATACTTTTGTTTGTTTTCTATCGCAAAAGTGAATTGTTTCGCTGATTTGAGATTAAAAGATTTCAGAATAAAGGCGTATTCGCAGAAGTCCGTATACTAAGAGCATTTAAAAACAAGTTGCGTCTTCAGTTAAGGAATGACAAGTAACAGGCAGAAGACACATTTCTATTTGAAAGACACAAATGGTGCAGTGGGAAGAATAAAAATAGCCCTTCATCCGAGAGCATCACAGTAGTGTACTAGTCCTAAATCCCTTTTATGCTTCCCTGGAGAAGCTATACATGATGAAGCATATAACTAACAGAGGCCAGCTCTTCACCACTTAACAGTAAATTCTGGCAATAATTCATCATGACTAAAAATTAATGAGACAAATTAATAAATGAGAGAAAATGGCAATGTGAATATTCAGACCAATGAGTCATTATGGAAATATTAATATGGAAATATCAGAATCAAGAGGCATTCAATCGCCCTCTAAACGTTCAACTGTGCCACTGAGGGAATGTTTTAACGCCCAAAATATTGATATCGATTAGAATCGTAGCACTCGAAATACATGCAAAAATCTGAAAACTTAATAGTACAAAAAGTAAAAGCCAAGAACCTATCAAGCATTAATTGAACGCTGAAAGACTCAGGTTATTGTAAATGCCACACTATAAATTTTATTATGTATATTCCATTTCCATCCTTATCTCATCTCTTTCAAAAATTTACCTTTTCTCACCCCTTCAACTCATGCATTAAAATCAAACTTTTATGCAAAAAACTAAAATAAATGGATAAAATAGCTACTCATTCAAAGTTGCATTATTTTCTTTACAGCAAATTGATACTGCAGCCGACTTATCAACGCGGAAAATCAGTTCAGAGAACATGTTTTTCAAGTCATACAGGGTGCATTCCGAAAGTAATGCAATTGCATTTCCCGCGCAGTTCCTATTGGTAGGAGTGGGATCAGACCACATGGAATAGGTGGAGGGGATGCTAAGCTTTGCAACAATACTGGTCTCAGTGCCCTCCAATTTGTGGAAGCAGCAGGACGTCAGTTATTGTAAACCTCTGCGCACCAACCGTGTCACGAAAAAAATGGAATCGACGATCGAGCAACGTTACGCGATAAAGTTTTGCGCTAAACTGAAAAAATCTCTTGAGGAGACTAACAAAAAGATTTGTGAGGCTTACGGTGACTCTGCTCTGTCCTACTCACAAGTTTCGAGGTGGTTAAAGGCCTTTAAGGAGGGCCGGGAAGAGGTTCACGACGAACAACGCTCTGGGCGGCCGTCAACCAGCAAAACCGACAACAATGTGGCTCGTGTTCGACAATTGTTGGACTAGGACCGTCGATTGAGTATCAAGATTGTTGCCAATGAACTGAACTTGTCGTCTACTGTTGTGTTTCGCATTGTTACTGAAGATTTAGCGATGAGGAAGGTGTGCGCCAAGCTCGTGCCCAAGGTGTTGTCAGATGACCAAAAGACCAACCGAGTGGAAATTTCAAGTGAACTTTTGCAACGTGTTGAAATTGAACGTGATTACTTGGACTACGTCATCACCGGTGATGAAACCTGGGTTTTTGAATATGATCCAGAAACAAAACGCCAAAGCTCTGAGTGGCACACTGACCAGTCCCCCAAGCACAAAAAGGCAAGAATGAGCAAATGAAAAGCGAAAACAATGATCATTGTCTTTTTCCACAGCAAAGGAGTGGTCCATAAGGAGTTTGTTCCTCAAGGACAGACATTGAACGCTGCCTACTACATGGATGTGCTGGAAAGACTCCGAAAAAGGGTCGTGAGGACGAGAAAAGACATCTCCACTACCTGGCAACTCCATCACGACAACGCACCTTGCCACAACGCGCTACGAGTCCGCGAGTTCGTGGCCAAACACCAGGTTCCAACGCTGCCCCCCCCCCCCCTATAGTCCTGACGTCACACCAGCAGACTTCTTTTTGTTCCCTCGGATTAAGACAGCCCTGAAAGGAAACCGTTTTTCGTCTATAGAATAAATCCAATCAGCCGTGACGAAGACCTTGCGAGAGGTCCCAGAAGACGCCTTCCAGGGCGCGTACCGGTCATGGCAGAGTCGCTGGAAAAAATGTGTAGAGGCCCAAGGACAGTACTTTGAAGAATTTTAAGTGTTTGCGCAAATCTGATCAATAAATTACTTTAAAAAATAATAATTGCATTACTTTCGGAACGCACCCTGTATACAAGACGTGAGAGTCCTAAAAAGCTCTCCTTCCGCAGTAAAAAATACCACAGCCAGAAGAGTTGAAATGTGTTACACTTCATTACTCCTATTTACTCAACCGCAAACATCGATTAGTAACACTTGCAGAGTGCATATTCCAGAAAATTTCAATGTAGAGGTTAGAAGGCCACAATTTTGGAGTGAGAATTTTCAGGGTTTCTCTGTAGCAGTCATGCTAGTTATTTGATATCCCACAGAATATGCACCGCCATTCTGTCGAAGCGCAATTCTGCGGCTTGTTGCAGTCTTCTCTCAAATGCCATCAGGTTGATTTAGATGAGCGTTCCGTTTTCTATAGCCACACACCTCGGGAAAAATTCACTGTGCTCGACATTAAGCGGATTTCAAATTACTGGTTCACGCAAGGTAAACGACTACTACGATGGTGGACGCTTTATTAAATATATATTTTCTTAACACCAGGAAAGTTATTAACAGATATATCTCTAATCCATCAAATATCTCAGTCAATCTGAATGAAGCGATTCTTTCTGAATGCATGGCTCTAAATGGTTTTAATATTTTCTTCGAAGTCTAGGATTATAAGATGTGATCTCAATTATCGACGAGAGAGCGGAAATAAAACTGTAAAGAAAACAACTTGTGAACTTAAGCGAACATGTGTAAGACTTATTACAGCTAAATTGATAAAATATGGAGCATGGTAGGAAATATTTTAAAAACTTTTATTTCAGCTGAGCCACGCGATAAAAAAATGAGAACAAATACATGGAAAAAATCCGTTTTTAAATTATCTTATACAACTGTAAAAATAGTATACCCCTGTTTTTTCTATTTAGCCATTGAAACTAGGAATCAACTCCTCTTTAGAAGAGGCACACATAATGAATAAATTCAGCAGCAATTTGCATCCATTAAAGATACTAAATCAAGAAGAGCAATCAAATGGGTTGAAAATGGAAAAATATCGTATAACTTTTTTAGGAAAAAACATGAGCCATGGATGTTCACTACTAGAAGTATTGGAACTCTTGTTTTCCGGTTTTTTATAATGAAAGAAACACTGTAAAAGGCTATACCAATCATGATAAATAAGATATATTAATGAAACGTGAAAAATCCTAAACTATCCTTTTAGAAAAAATCGTTTAACTGTTTCATAAGGTAATTAGAATCAACTTGATGAACATTTTATCACTCTAGCGCAATGCTATGATCTAAATACTAATCATAATATCTAACCAAATCTGATAGTTAAAAGAAGCTGGCATTATGACTATCAGGATCTTTTCGGAAATGGTTTCTAGTCAAATATTGCTCCCAGTAACAAAACTGCCCGTTTCCTTTCCTCTCCTGCGACCTTGGTCAGATTTTCTTTTTCCTCGTTTTTCACTGTGTTTGCCCTTTACATTCCTTTCCGCACATAACTACTAAAATCTATTCTCGTCCTTATTCCGAAAATACAAAGCTACTGAAAGTTACAGTGCCATGATTCATATTAAAATTTTTAATTGGGTATGCTTTTATTTTTACTGCCACCTGAAAGCATTTTCTTTTAAATTTCTTTATAAATGGATGAAATTTCGACGTAGTTTTACTTATACCCTTTTATCACCATATTTTAGGATTTATACATCCAAAGGATGTCAATACCTCTACGTGCCCAAAATTGGCTTTTGTCTATAACATTTCTTGTTAGCCTTTACTTACTCATCATCAGATCCTTACCCTGACTGGGCAAATAATGATTGGTTATTGCTAATTTGACTTTATCATTTCTTCCGGCAGCACTTTTTAACTCTAATTTCAATTTTCACTTAACTTAAATTCCTTTTATGATTACTTCCATCGCACAATTCTACAGATTTCTCGTCTAGTTATGCACTTAATCATACTATACTATGTCGTTCCTACCATCTTTGCTTTCTTCTTCGGTTCCCGGATTCCAATCAAACATGCCCATCAATCGTTTACTGAAAGCTATGTCATTCATTATTTTTCAAATTTGACCAAGTAAATACATTGGCTACATTTTTCTGTCTACGAGTGTAGACAGCCATTTTTCATTCACCCATTCTGCCTCGAATAACTAACCATCTATCTTTAATTGTTATGATCTAAAGGTATACCACGAGAGATCAGAAGGCTCGTACTCCCGACTGTGACCAATCTTAGTTCAACCCCAACGCCATTATTATGCCACCATTTAATTCACTTCATATCTAGGGTCTTCATTTCTAGGGTCTTTCTCTCCTCCGGGTCTAAGTACTATCCTAAAGTTAGACGGCAGAATTTCCGGTGAAAACTCGATACATTGCCACTAATGAAGCCGAACCACTACCCAAACATTTAATTTACGAAAAATAATGTAGAGAGCATTAAAACCAACTAAATAAGAGAGATCCGTAGCGCTCGATCTTCCACCCAAACCATGCGACTGACCACGTCTTTATATATGTTACGCGCAACACTGACTCAAAACTTTAATGGGTCACCGAGGCCGAGTACTCGCTCTGAAGAAAAGCCCAGAGTCTGAAGAGCCTTCTCCCTACCCTCCCGGTTTCCTTGGCTCTTCCTCCGTGGCAAAGGCGCTGCCCTTGAAGAAGAAAAGCCGAGCAAGCAGTAATTAAACGTGAGGCTCTCCCAGAATCTCCATTTCCACATCTTTCCGCCCGAACAAATGGAGCGGTATATTCATCCTCGTCGAACGAGCATGGATTTCGGGAATTTGCGAGTGGGAGAGGTGACAGATGGTGCTCCCCGCGCCAAGCCTTGTGATGCACACGTATTATTAACTCCGTAACGAACTCCGCCGAGGGCAAGGAAGGAACGAGAGGACGAGAGCAGCCAATTAGACACCTCTCTCTCTCTCTCTTTCTCTCAAACTCTCACCTACCTTCGCAGAGAAGCGCGGCAAAGTTGTAGCTCCCCTCCCATCAGGATCAGTGTTCTTCATCTCAGCTTATTCCTTAAGAAACTCACATGGAAGAGATGTTCTCGTGTTACATCACCGAGCGATCGATCCTCTCTTCTCTGTTGTGGGTTTTATGACAGCTAGGAGTTTTTTCTATTAAAAAAAACAATAATTGAGTAAACAGGAATAAAATTTTTATTTGTTTTTCAAAATGTACAGCCCTATCAAATGCAATGATTGTAAAAAAAAAACTAGATTTAATTACGTTTCTCGAGGAAATCTTTTTAGTGAACCACAAAGTTTCCACATATTCTATTTTTTTTAAATACACAGAAAAGGTCAAAGTGAAACCATATAGTCTCAAATCCCATTCTGGGAAACCGATTTTTAACGGTAAGAGATCAACTGTTGTAGTGAACAATAATTTGTAGTCAATGGACAGTCTCAATTTTGAAAATGCGAATTAATGAAAGTTATATTTGCTCAATATAACCACAAATAATGCCTTTTGAGGAGAATACATGCATTATTAGAATGAATGACTAAATATTTATGGGCCTTAATAGTGAAGATAGCTTTGAAAGTGACGTCACAGAAAAACGTTCATCTGATGATGCAATCGAAACGATTGCTTTATTTCTTGATTAAAAAATATAACATTAAATCAATTGCATAAATCCATGCAACATCGAAATAAATATGAAAATTGTACGAGACTACACACAATTGTATATGCTGACTTCACAAAAACTCATCCCTTTCAAATGGGAACATTTCCAGTCAAGGGAATAATAAAATTACTATAGTGAAACCCATATTTTGGACTATTCTCATTGCCTTCTCTACTGTTTTTTCTACAATTTTAATAAGGCAATTCAACGCAAAAGAGCCCAATGAGTTACGTCTAATGAAGTAAGAAGCAAACTTCATTCCTTAATAAGACAGGAATGGAACAATAAATGAAATGAGGTTAAAGAATTCACTCTCTAATATTCTATAAAGCAATACTATAAAAGGTGGGTCCAAGGATAAGGAATCTTAGATGAGTAATTAGGCACAAAAGTAGCTTCACAAAGCAATTAAATGATTGTTTTTGCCGTAATCTAATGATTCCTTCATATTTTTTATTCGTGATTGAGACCCAAATCTTTTAATATCACGTCTCATTAGCACCCATGACCCCTCCTTCTCCCCCAGCTATCCCGCCTATAACTTACACCTTATGTAGCTTATAATATTATCTCATTTGCTTTCTATAAACACATGATCCATCCAGATACATGAATGAAGTTGGTAACTGTAGCAAGGTTGATTGCCGATGTGTTTGCATGACAACTTGATAACGATATTCGCACTATCAGATGCCGCTTGAGTATATCGGAGCATCGAAAGAAAAGTATAGTTGCGAGCAACAGTTAACATACAATTGTTTTCCGTAAGTGAACAACAATAAGGGAAAACTATACAAATAACCAGGGCAAGACACTGGTTCCAAAAAGCCACATTCTGAGACAGCTGGAGGCATTTGGTCTGCCGCACTACTAACAGACCGCCCCGGCTCACCCGTTCCGATGCTCACACCGTCCCAACGCCGTCCAAACTAAGCAGTGACACCGACACACTGCCGTCGACTCGACCACTTGTCCCACGGTAGGGGGTTAGCGGTGATAAGGGGAAACAAGGGCAAAACACACGTGATCTGTTGTAGACGCAATGACAATAATAACTCAACACAACTTAAACATCATGGGTTTGAATCCTACCTGTTGTGTTTGTTTTCTTTGATTCATGTCCTTACGTCAGATGGTGCGATCAAACCAAAGCATTTCGCATTCTAAACCACAAAAGGCACGAAAAGCCGAATAAAATTACGAGTACTACTTTTTTACGAGCTGGGTATCCATTTCGAAATTCCTCGCCTGCTCCCTAAAATATGACAGAACAGTCCCTAGCCCTGTATGTCACGGGAAAATGGGAGGACGTGAATATGAACGCAGATAAGACTGTGAACTGTTAAGCTAGGAGAAAAAGCATATGATGATACTCCCCATATTATATAAAATATAATCAAGAGAATTTCAAAGAAAGAAGTGTAGTGAGGAATTTCAAAGATAATTTCCAGGTGAAAAATTTGGTCACTTATAACGTAGAATACATAACTGTAAAGTTGGGCTGATGTGACGACTGGAGTACTGGCTTTTCTTCCTGTGGGATTGTGCTTGAGTCTCGACATTGTGAGATGTAATTCAGATCTAATACAAAATTGGCGATGCAACTCAAATTCCAAGTGGAGAGACTTTAGCTTCAGTACCTACTCCGTCCGTCGGATGGGAAGCACTTGGCGCATTTTTTTAAGGTCAGGTTTGATTACGACTCCGGGTTTCACTCCACCCTTACTTCTCCTATCAAAACTATCCTACTAATCCTATCCTGGTATCCTATCCCACAATGCAAATGGAAAATATTACCTCAACAGATGGTCAGCCACCTATTAAAAAAAACATAATGTACCCAAAATTGGCGATCTAGTATCACGATACTCTAAAAGAGCACACAGTATATTTTCTGAGCGCCCAAGGGGAATCATCAAGTATAATAACAGTTGTTTACAATCTAAAACAATTCTTTACAATACAAGTACACGTTACTAGTTACTCGATGGCATGATGTTTACTACAGCTTGGAGTCGCAGGAGTGGAGTAGTTTGGAACAACAGGGGACAATGCAAAGAAAAAAAATTATAAGAAATTTTTTTCCGACAACCTGCCTCATAAGAAAAATAATATCATATCTCGCAATTTATATTGAATTCATGAAATTTATTTTAAATTAATGCGTTACTTTAATGGTGGTGAAATTATAAACTTATCTAAAGTGCAAAACTGAAAAAACTGGCTCTTTATATCCCAGGTTGATTTACGCAGCAACAGAATTTGAAACTATGTTCAAAATTTCTTCTTCTGGTATTTTTAAGGTTGAAATTGAATAATAGGCCATTTCACGACCTAGATTTTCTTTATATCTTGGAAATTAATCCTGTATATGGTCTTAAAAAATAACAAATGAGACGATGCTTACTTTGCAAGCAACAAAAAATACTGTGGGATGGACATGTAATTCCCTTTTAATTTACTCTGAATTTACCACAACTTGGCATTAAAAGGCTTAAAACTTAAAAGTTTCATGCAGAAAAAGTTAAAAACGCTACACGTCAGTTACTTTACGATGAACGTGCATTCTACCGGTCAGGAGAAATGAAAGCATCACGTTCACCTCCAGAACTCTTTACCTTCTTTCTCTTAACTCTTACACCACTAGTTCATCAAATGCCTACGTACCATAAACATGCAATTCCCTGTTATATGAAAGCAAAAAACTTCTGAATATTTAAAAGTCACCGCTTTTGCAAAACCATTCCAAGGAGTTTATTTTGGAACTAACACACAAATCAACGGTGAATCAGCAATAAATGTACAAAATTAAATTTCTATAAATAGCGATTACTGCATGAATAGTGAAATAAATAAATGCTCACCATTGTACATGTATAATTTAACATTGGTGTACTGGTGTCATTTATTAACGAGGTAATGATTGCCATGTCATAAAGTAACATCAATTTATATTTTATGTTCACGATAAGTACTTTAGGGTGTTCAAAACGGCAGCCAATTAAAAACGCAATGATTGCCATTGAAGTAAATCGAGTTTATAATATTTCTGCGCTGGTCACACGTGCTTTCTACGATTTATTTTGTAAAGAATAGCACATTGTTGAGGCATAAAAGATATTTTTTTAATTTTTCGGACATCTTTTTTCATTCATAGAATATAATATTGACACATCAAATATAGGATTTATTTGAAATAGATACACAGAAACTAACTAGGAAATACTAAAATCTTTTAATTCTACTATTAATAGATACACGTATTACTTACAAATAAATTTTATATATACAAATATATTTTAGCATTACGTGCCAGAAAACATTAAAAAAACGACTAATTTATAATCAGGTAGAATCCTACAGAATTAACTCGCGTATTAAACGGAGACAAATAATAATCCCCAACAACACACCCTCAAGGTGGCTTGTAGGGCATGTCGAAGATATAGATATAATAACCATAAGATGGTAAATCTTATTGTTTGTCTATCTATATCTGTAATATAAATACAAAACCGTGATTTTGTCAATAGATTTTTGAGAACCATTTTTATTTTTCAGTAGGGTGAAAATCTTTTTCTGATCATTGGAAAGTGATTGGTTGGAAATACCAACGGTGGCATTATCTAAAACAAAAGGTTAGACGCAAAAATTATGCGCCAACGGCTTTCTTCCCGAATGGATAAGGTATACCATTAAAATTCATTCACATGCTCCCTGCTCTAATGTTTAAAGAGCTCCCTTACCACCTATAAAAAGTGGGATTTACTAATGAAAAACGATTATAAGAGACCAAAGAATTAGAATTAATGGTATCAAAGGAAATTTTTCAGAAGATACAACTTCCATGATTATATCGCACATTCTACCGTGACTTAATCCTGAGCCCAATTGATAGACAAGCACAACATCCATACCCGAGGTAAAATTCATATTCCTGCCTTTAACTAAGGAAAGAATGAACAAAGGAAATGGTTTTTGTCTCGACCTTATGGAGCATTCCCATTATTACTAAAACGAAAAATTCACTTGGTAATGTTATCAGTGGTATTTATCTTGTAGATTTTTCATTTTTACTTCTGCCTTTAGGTCGTTAGATAGGTGCGTCACTGGTCTGATGTAGAAAAAGTTCAGTATAAGCCTTCTCTGAGAAATTAAAATATTAATTGGAGTACGATTCCATTAAAGAAATCAGCTTATCTTTTGAAGTATCTTTTATAGCGTGAAAATACCAATATATTTTGCAAAGTAAATGCATTAAAGGAAAGGAATCTTCTCAAAAGTCATTAGCAACTTTAAAAAAAAATCATGTGATTTCTTTTTCAAATTATGAGTGGCAGCCGGATCGGTGGAGAGTGAAGTTAAAAATAGTAAGTATTCATCATAGTTTCTAATTACTGCTTCATAATTTTTTATTGACGATCTTAAGGTGTAAGTGCCCTTAATAGCTCATTTACCGTCGAAAATCAGAGAGTTGGCAAAATGCAGCCGATCCACTTCTGAAAGAACAGAGGCTGGAGAAAGATAATGCACTGGACCCTCTTCGGGGGTTGAAGGCATGGAACGAAAGTGGGATGGAGTAGGGACGAAGCGAGAAATAAGAACGTGAAGAGGGAAGCAAAAAGAGAGAGGCTTAGCAGGAAAGCGGTTCGAAAGGGATTAAAAAAAATAGATTAACGAGGGAGTGAGAGAGTCATATCTCGGAACAAAAAATATCGGGGTGGAGGTGGGAGAAATGATGAAAAAAAGGAGAAGAAGGCTAATAAAACGGAAAAAGAGGGTTTCGCCGTCGCCTTCCATAGTAGAGAGAGGCGTGAAAGTTTTAATTGCTCTCGTAATGGCGGATGATATAACCGCTCGAAAAAAAATAATAAATAATGGCGCTTAATTATGAGGAGTTTATGATGATGACCTTTTTGTCGCCAAAATAAATACCATCACAGAAATAATGAAAAATTTTAGGAAAGAGTAACTTCTACTCCATCACCACCCCGAACCCCGTTGTCGAGGGGATGAAAATCTGAGCAGCAAACATGTGCCGCAATAAACGTAATGAAAGGAATGACGGAATAGGTTGGCGGGTAAATGTGCAATTACCCGAATGATTATTCTGCACCTCGGAGTGTATGGAGCAAACTGCAAAATAAGACTTTTCAGAGAAAAGTTTTCAAAAAATAAAAATATGAATTTTCAAATATGACTCAAGAAAGTGAAGGTGAAAAAATATAGGTTAAAATTTAACTTCTAAGATGAAAGTCGTTATATATTATTAGTTTCAGATTGAATACTCACTGAATCATCAAATATTTCACTGAGTTTTCACAATTCAGAAATGAGCTCAACGAACTCATGATTACTCTTTTTAACCCAGTTAATTGGTTAGAATTGTTTCGGATATATTAGAAAATGTTTACATACAAATCTCAAGATGTTTCTGTCACTTAAGTGTTTGATAACAGAAATTCCAAGCCATTTCAATCATTGCCCTCTTTGCATAACTCCCTCAGACTTACCTCATAATTCACTCTTCCTCTTTTAAAAGATAAAGGCGAGACCCTTTGATTACTTCTCAGCACTCTCTCGTTTCGGCTTTCCGTATGCTAAATTAACCCAGAGTTATTTCAAGTGAACAAATACTAGGGAACCGTTCTTTTCTATCGGGTATGCAATTACAATTTGCAACTGATAAAGTGCCGGACAAATAGGCAACTCTGTAAGGCGGTTTCTCTAGTTCAATCTCAATTTCAGCATAACTATGGCTTTCCCCACAAACTGTTAGACCTTAGCTAACCCATTAAAATACGGATTGAGTGTAATAAACATTTTTGTCAAAAAGCTTATTGAAATAAGAGTATAAAAATAGTTTAGTTAGCCATCAACTTTCTCATATCCTCGTGAGCTCTTTAAATAAATTACAGAATAGGTAAACTTTCAATATGCAAAAATTCAACATTGTAGGAGCCAGCTAAACAGAGATTTGCGAGGATGCCGACAAAAATGTCCACTTTGTTTGAAGAGCTTCAGATGCTACCTAAGGAAATCCGGCGTTATGTAAAATATATGGAAAAATAGAGGAAAATAGTATACAATATGTGGTTTAAGATGAAAATAGAAGACATTGGTGGCAACTATGACCTAACTACCTACAATGTACAGCGACAAAATTGGGAGTATGTAGATATTTTGCAAAATATGGTTGAAGTTATTTGCATGAATATTTGGCAAGAATAAGATTATTATTATTACAGATAACATTTATGAATTGATTTGAAGAATTCATCCTAACTTTTCTCCAATTAACCTATATTCCTTCACACTTTCAATCACCTTGGGTTTCCTAATGTTTTCTTACAATTTTCTTCGACCATCATTCGCAACACATCCACTTCCAATGTTGCCTCTATGTATTGTGATTATTTGGGAAACAGCTGCGTCATTCATTGATTTTTCTATTCATGGAAAACGCAAATATGACCTATCGCAAACAGGCCAGAAAATTATTTTAATTCACTCATGTATTATAGTGACAACATGATGGAATAAATGTGAAAAAATATTGAAATACCTTCACTTATAATTCAGAGAAAGCAATTAAAAGTTATTATCTTTAGGTAACAACACAAGATTTAAAAAAATTATAGAACCATCCATAAAGAATGTCATGAATGATGATCGCGATCCATCCATGCACGAATCACGATGTATTATCACCAAAAAATAAAGGACCAGAAAACACGTACATGAGATGAAAAACATACTCATGGCTTAACAACGCCACATTTCAAAATACATTACAATTGTGGAACACGCATCCCTAGTAATTATAGCAGCAAGGTGGAATTTGGCAAAGCGCATGAGGACAGTTCAGGGTTAAAAAGGGACAAGGCATAAGGAACCACAATCGATATGCTGTTTGCCCCCCATAACATGCCCGTGAATTTCAACGAATAGAGTTTATTTGGATTCAGCTTTAGTTTTCAATCCGAATACACGCGGCTGATGGCCGTGGATACGACTCGTAGGTATCACGCACATTACTGTCTAGAGGCGCCCTATGACCTTTCTCACAAAAATCCTAGGTGTCATTTATATTAGTTCTATTTCTCTTAACTTCCTCTCCCGGTTTTCCTTCGCACTGACATAGCAATTAAACTAGGTAACCTTAAGTATGAGTCCAAAAATCAAAGTTGTAAGTGTTCTAATTTCATATAAAATGAAGTTCTAGTTAGATCATTTTTTGATAACTAAGTTATTTTCACTTAAAATCCCAATTGAAACAATTGCACCATTTTGGCAATATAAGGATTGAATAATCAAAATACGAGACAGCAGAATAAGTTAATGGAAAAACATGATTAGGTGAAATAACTGTCAAATATAACGTGAAAATGTCATTCAAGGTGGTCTCGCCTTAAAGTCCTACAGTTTAAGAGAAGAGTGTGCAATAAGGATGCATTCTTTTTTAACTCAATATGCTTCAGAAAAAAATAGGAAATTAGAAATTCCGTAACAGGCTGAATACAGGTTTTGTTCATATTTCACGACATTTACCATTTTTCATATTTTTGACGTACGAGCCATTAACTTCGCTTAAAATAATTTTTCCCATTTACACCCTTATATATTTTACATTAATTTTTCATATATTTTGATGAAATAAATGCCCTGAAGAGCCGGAGAGTAATCAGCAATTAATGCCCATTTGGAATCGTCATTCCCCATTTATCCTCAGATGCTGTGCCCTTCATCCCTCATTATGAAACCTCACAGCAAAGCGGAAATCATTCCAGCATTCAACGCTAATTCATCCCGACGGTGACTTTTCCTCTTCGACTCATTTCTACATCACTTTTTTTTCTCTAAATTGGCCGTCTCCGATTAGGGACGAAATCCTCCCTCCCTCCCACCCACACTTGCACTCCATCCCTAATCCGCCTGCTCTCGGAGCTTTTGGGAAAATGGAAATGGGCCTCTGACACACGCACCAAATCTAACGCACTGACGCGGACGCACACACGCACGCACACACAAGCGGAAATATATAAAAATAACATCCCCCTTGTGTGCTCTCCCTCTCCTCCCTCCTGATGAAAGGAGGGGGAAAAATAACACCTCGCCTCGTCCGGTTCCTCCTTATTCCACACGCTCCTATTACCGCTATCCCTTCCGCTTGCTTGCTTTCCGCCCCTCACCCGCCACACTTACAAACATGGCTCCCTTCGACACATCTCGTTCCGAACTTTTCCCCCCTTTATTCTTTTGTCCGGGACCCTTTCTATCTCCTTTCCTTCCCCCTCTCTTCGTCCTTTCACTTTCCGCCCATCACGCATCCTTCTCTCTTCTCCATTCCCTCGTCCTTGATCCTCATATTGCTCACCGTCCTTGCTCACCGACGCGCTCTCCTCTCTCTTGCCTTTGCGCCCACGCTCTTTAAAACTGAACTCGCTTCAACTGGGTGGAGCTGGGAGCGTCCCGGGCGGCAAGAGGAGGCCCTAAGGGTGCCGTGAAAGTGTGGGTGGAGCGATGGAGAGAAAGCGGTCGTGGTGGGAGGTTGAGAAGGGGGAGAATGTGGGCGGTGAAAGCATCATTCTTTGGGGCGCTCTCTCGGACGGATATAAATTTATCAAATTGAAAGCTCCCCATACGTCAACTTTATAACGTCTCCCATCCTCTCCACCCCTCATCACCCAACATCTCTTCTCGTTTTTTTTCTCTATCTCTCCCAGTCAATTAGTCCTTCATTAAAAATAGAAGCCAAGGTTTCCCCTGAGCATTAATGTGCGAGTTAAGGATAAGAATCGCTCTCGGGAGAAATGTAGAAGGTCCGTTGGCTCGCATTAAATATTTCTTGCTGAAATATTCACGGAATATAATGCAAAAACTGAAGTTGGCAGATGGTATTCGTCTCTTTTTCGGTGATGTCGGTAGAAATCCCAAAAAGGGATATGCTAACTTGGTTTTCACTAGAAAAATACTTTATCAGTGAATAATATGAGTTTATGAAAGTTATTCAATCAACCAGAGTATTGCCACATATCTTGAGAAACTATGAACAACTCTATCCTTTGTTTTCCTTCCACATAAAGGGGTTTTTACATAACAACCACTTTCACCTACCACTATGGATGATAGCTACAGCACTTTTTAAAATCCTTATGAGGAATGGCTATTATATCGTCCATAATATTTACAGGTATTAATTCTGTACTATAAATATAAATGAATTCTTTCACATATTACATGATAAATCAGTCATTAATTGTAATTATATACAGAATCAAATAATTCTTGCAACAAGGAATGTATGCTATTCACACTGTGTGCACTATATAATGATTATATATGATGCAACAAGATTAAAAAATGATTACGTTCTGCTCGCCTAACAGCAAGTCACCGGTGGACACTCAACGTTGTCGATACGCCTGAAGGAGTAATACCAAGACACACAGGTCACGTGACATCTTAGCAAACATACGACATTGGGCCTGAATGGGCAGTATCACCATATTCACTTGACACTACTAAATTAATTCTTTGCAATAATCCATTTCAAAACTTTACTTATTTTCCGTGTTGTGGTTGTCATTTTTTCGTAATCATATGTGCAGGTTTTTGTTTTACTGCAGACTTATTCTGGAGCAACGCCATATTGCTTCTCACCAAGCTGATCTTGCCACCGTTTCAAAATTCCCTCAAAAAATAGCTACTGATCCAAGGGATATTGACTGACCAGTGAGTAACCATAGATCGTTCATTAGAAGGTCCCCATCCATTCCTCAACTGCAGTCTGCTGAACGTGACCAATGTTGCATTCTTCTAGCACATCATACAATTAAATATACACTCACATTAATACAGGGAATTTAAATAGATATTGTTTACCAATAAATTAACAAAGAAGCCTTATTGTTTCGTGTCTGACATTTTCTCTCATTCTAATTTTCCTAATACGAAGATGGCGCAGTGAAAATCTAATTATTCATTTTCATGTGACTATAACTCCATAATTCTACAGGTAAATCAAAGGCAAATAAATATTAACTAAAAGCAAACAATAGTAATTAGGTATTCGGGGGATAATAGTCAAGTTAAAATTAAAATTGAACGAATATAGGGTATGATGATGAATTTTCCAAAAGATCTTATGACGGATTACATGAGCAAAAGTCTAAAGAAAGGTTTTCTAAAGAGATTGATATGAAGGGTGGTAGTAAATGGACATAAGACCAGGAATTCAATTGAGAAATGGCGAACATGGATGAAGGAATGCTTTGGTGATTTAGACATGGAGTATAATAGATAGAATGATGATGACTTGAACAGAGTAATGGAGAGAAAAAAGTCATTGGCGAAAATCAGGAAGAGGCATAGTGGACGAGTAGAACAAAATATTTGGTGCGAATTCACAGGCCGAAATCCGAAGGCCGCCATTAAAGACGCTATACATATTAGGTCAGCAGAGAAGAGAAAGAAAAAGATTTCGAATTTTTAAATGAACGGGAAAATAGAAAGTATGCTAAGGTTTGGAAGGAAAGAGTGTGAACAATGAGCCGTTTGAAAAATACAAAGCAGAGCCCATGGAAACCGTAGCCTAAAAAGAATAAAGCACGCATCATTAAATTGAGGTAATGGTTCATTAATTGAGTTAACAGATAATGTAATAATTTCATAAATTTTAGTTAATGCAGTTTTGAAATAAAATAATACTTTTATACCAAATATTCTCGCCAACCTATAATGTAAATTTCCAAAAATCACTTAGGACAAGAAAAACATATTTCCAAATATCTTTTGAATGCTATACTTCAGATTTCATGCAAACATTAAATTCAGAGGGAAAAAACCAATAATGTATCCATATAAAAATAGTCAGGGAATTTTCAATTTCATATTGATTTATCGATCCAGTGAAAATCACCGTATGCCATTTAATGAGAACCAAAATAATTTTTGATTGATGGAAAAGATTAATTCAATTAAGAGTGGTCAGCAATCTATATGGAGCAAATTTCCTTATACATATTGGTTTTCAGTGACCAATAATGACAAACATTTCTAATAAGATATATATAAATTTTTCACTTTGCCCCTAATTGAATTGATTCCTGAAATGTGCTCCCAATAATGAAATTGTACTTCCAGTAATGGTGGTTACGCAAGGGAAAATTGAAGCCCAACTGTATACCTTCAGGATCAGTAACTTCCCGCAAAGTTTAAGAATAGTTACTGGTTTAAACAGTTTATTCTCTTAAAAAGTAAGAATTACTGAGTGATTTGTGTATGGTGTTTGAGATGAAGTAAATGGTTGGATTATTCAGTCACTAAGTTCTAAAGAAACTTTAATGTCTCATTCAAGTTTTATGATAGCTCTCGGTCCGTCCGTAGTTTACATGATCTTCAAAAGCATAAGCATCTTCAAATACACGATTGCGTGAGTGAAACTGATACAATTTGAAATTAATAGCGATCAAATACCATATTTTGTAACATCTCTTGCAAGCTTCTCCTTTTTGAGGAAATATAATTAAAATTTAAAATGTTCCAAGAAGAGAAAAGTTACTGTAAAAACCTTAATAACATTGCAAGAGAATTGATGCTGAGGAAAAAAATCCACAGTTATAAGATGAGGAGAACAACTTCGAAGGACAAGATAAGGGCAGCAATTTGTACGAAATGGAATCATAAGGCTGGAAAATAGGTACTTTGAGGTTATAATGACATCGAGAGCATCGTGCTTGATGCACCTCTTGCAGGAAAAAATCTCAAAGAACCTCTGTTCGCAACCTTGGAGAGTAGACGACAGACAAAGAAGAGTAGTCAATGTTGCTACAGTAATCTCCCGATTTTCCGTGCTAATGACTGGTAAAGGGTGCACTAATAATCGGGAAGCACAGATAATCCACTGCTCGGTTCATTCCGGATTCATTTCTCCACAGTTCGCCGCCAAAATAAGGTAACTCCCTAAGAAAACAACACAATCTGCCAAGGAAAAGGTCCTCGTTGTACATTATAGTTTTTTATGACAAAAAAGAATCCAGTAGAGCTGTTCCGGCCGCAATTAAATGTTCGCAATCCTCGGGGGGCGGCACGATGCCTGGAGTAAGACATCGGACTAGTAGTAAATTCAACAGTCTTAGGCGTGATATGGTGGAACAGCATTTTAAAATAAAAATGCGGTAATAGTACTGTCCACTTGAATTTTTAATGTAAATGATACACAACACGTGTTTCAACGTTCCTTAGGACGTCATCATTAGGTCTACACAAGTTGTCTCCAATGGGAATATTTATACATGAGCCAAGGAAAGAGGAGGAGGAATTCTTGACCAATGAAGGAGGTGGTAGTTAGGAAAGGGGGTGGGTTGGGGGGGGGGGGGGGTATTAAGATTTTTCCAATAACTTTATACTGGTATTGATATGTGGACGATATTTTAGTACTGTGGACCGGAACAGATCGTCAATTAGACACGTTTACTTCACTTCTGAATAAGCTCCTTTTATTTTATCGGAATAGTAGGTAGGGCCGTGGTGAAGGTGACGATTGGAGGAAAATGACAAAAGTTTATTTAGCTTTGTAGCCACTGCCGATAAACTAAATAGATTGTCGATGCACGGCTAATCCGCAGCACGGATAACACGCGCACGGCTAATCGAGAGTTACTGTATTTGTTCTGCACATTATACATAATTATCCTCCTCTGGCACCATAAATTCTCTTCTTCAAATAGAATCAATTTTTTTAACTCGGCTCATCTCCTATGCCAAATAACTAGAATAAGGTCAATATCGTAAATATTTTATGGACCCCGTAATGAATGACAAGAGAGAAAGAGTAAATATTTGTGACTTCCAGAAAAACGTATCCTTATCACCTAAATCTATCCCTATAAGAAGTATTCTTCATAATGTAATGTACTTTTCATATTAGCTCCAACTCTCAGTAACATAATTTAGCAATTCCTTCCCTCTATACTCTTAGTTATTAGCTCTCTCTTCCTTCAATTTCCCATTCTAACTAACCTTTACCCTCTTATGCCATTGCCTTATCGTTCTTACTCTCTGGCTTGTCTTCCAACTTTACGTGTTTATTTTCTCCGTGACCTCTTTCCTTTGTCGGCTCCCAACGGCCTCCTTTTCACGCCCTTGCTATTCCACTTTCACTCCCTCTCAAGGCGTCCTACCCTCACGTAGGTAATGGCGTGAGCAAATTCTCAAAATCTCCCCTAAAACTCATCACCATCCTCCCTTCTCTCAACTCCCTCCCTCTCTCTTGGTCCCTCATCCTTCAAATCCGCCAAAGAACAAACTTCCTACATCTTTCATCCCATCTTGTCAGTCGTGTTTTTCCTGAGTTTGCGTAGAAGTTCTCCTCGGAGCAAGCGTTGGCCACAAACAAGCATATTACGGGCAACATAATTTCAAATTACTGGCCGATTCCCATGATTAGAAACTTTGAAATCAATTTTTATGAGAAAATAGAGATAGAGGTAGAAATTCCGAAAGTCTGCATTACATTAAAACTAGGTTTTACTTATTTTCAACGAAATCCACTAACAGGTGTCACTGTTTCTTAATACCAGCCATGAACTTCAGGTCTCAGGTTTACTCTTTTGAGAAGCTAACTTTAAGATAAAGTTGGAGTAAAATATATATTTACATTAATTCATCAGTTAGCCTATTGTGTTTTACTTAGCACAACAAAATTTAGGATATAGCCACATAGAGTTAATGCTAGGGGATAATATTGTTAAATGCATGCAAATAGTAATGAAAATAGATGAAAGTTTCTGGTGCGATGACTTAAGTTTTACTTACTGTGTTATAAATTAATAAAACGCTGTCACATAAAAATTAGTTTTTCGCGAATGTTGTAAAAGTTTTTCATTGTAGTTAGCTCAGAATTTTGAGAAAGTAATATTTGTATACTCTTAATGTCTTACCAACAGAAAATTTGATGAAATTAAAAGCGAGTTTATTTTACAAGAGCTGGATGACAGACATAATTATGAAGACAAGAAATAAAGTACACTAAAATTTTCATAGATATAAATAATTAAAGATAAATATTTTTTTGTTTTAGCATGTTTTATCAAATCTATTTTTAGGAGGAATCTGCATTAAAGGCAAGAGTTTTAAATAGAGATTTGGCGGATATAGACAATACATATATCAGATATGTAAGAAAGTTTTGATTAATCGATATCTGACATTCCCAAATCCCCCGACGATTCCCCAATAAAATTACTTTGAATGTCTTGTGCGATTTATATTTTGATTCATTTCACTACGTAGCTAATTTTACTGTCATAGGAATAATAAATATTAAACATTAAGATGACTGAATTGACTGATTAAAGGTTGACTGAAAAGGGCTCCTAAGCCACATAGCATCTCTTTGTAGGGACTTTGAAAATTAGGGTATTGCATAGCTCCTTTATGAAATTACGCATATTAATAATCCAATAATACTGAGTTGTCCAATTGCTTCCATCATCCCACGATAATATTGAAAATAAGTCGTGGTGACTGTGTGGATTTGGAACAATAGTTTGTAAAAGCTTTAAGTATTCATGTGCCCAATCACCTCTCCTACTACTTTTCTGTACTACAAACGTTATTATTTTAATGGACAAAAAATGAGGCGAGCATTAAGAAAAATTATTTTTAGAAATGAGTCTTATATTAATATTTTACCGAAAATAATTTGAATAGAATTCTGCTAGGTACATGCTTAAACACAGGGAAGGACGCTGATAAAATTATTTCAATAATAAAATACTTTTTGTTCCATTTAATGATGCTGCACACGTCAATCGATTACAATAATTCTCCTTTTCTTAAGGAATCCTTCTCCTATCACCTTCTTCATTACATTTAAGCATATCTTTCCGGAATATCTGCTCAATATGACATCCCTTGATCTGTGTATACTCTTACTTCTGCAAGAAATTTCTTTCGTCACCCACTCTACTAAGCTTATTCCTTTCATTTACTTACATACGCTTATCTAATAACAGTCACACAATAGTTCATTAAATACGTAAAAATCGCGAGGGGACAACAAGAAGAAAATATCCCCTGATTTAAAAATCAGAAAGGATTGGGCATGTGAAAATGGACAATGAAAATATCAGAATAATAGGTATTCAAAGAATATTGGCGCAGTGTTCTAATAGCCGCAAAATCAGGACGTATATTCGTACCATCTTCATTAAATATTGTTTTCAATTATCATGACCACATGGTACTCTGATGGAAAGTTTTTTATGCAACTTGCTTAATAACTATTACCTTAGGAAGTCAAAGCGAGCTTTTTGGTGAGGTAGCAGGTAAGTTTAACGCAGGAGAACAGTGGGAGACACGAAGAGACGCGGTGAAAAGGCGGAATTACGGTACACATCAACCACCACAAACAAACGAAGTATCCTATACGAGCAAAAGCACACAGAAGGCACCCACAGCGCTTGATTCCACGACACGCTCGGGTGGTTTCTCGCCCTGATTGTCACCGAATGGTACAGTGGCTCCCCCCGTGCGAGGCGGGACGGAAAGCTCTCGCCCACCCCCCCCCCCCCTTGAAACAGTGAGGGAGACAGCGGGAAAGCAGATATGTGAGAATGACGGGAGACAGTAGTGGCGAGGGCGAAGTTCGCGCGAGGGAGAGGTCTGTGGCGGCCGACCGGGGATACTCACGAAGGGGAGTGCCGAGGCATGCTTCCTTCCGCTGCCGCGAGAGGTAATCTCCGCAGGCGTCCGTGCCCGCGAGCGTCCGTGAACACTGTCCTCCCTCCGACAGCTGGATCCGAGCTAGGGCGGGGTGTAACCTCATTTCGCGCCTAAGTGGATGTCTGTCTGAAAGACGAAAGAACGCCGCTGAGGGCGAGGAGAGAACTAGGGGACGCCTTTTATTATGAGTGGCCACGTAAAAGCAACACGTAGGGGGACAACAGCTTGTGATGACGCGCATCAGCGCACGTGCCAACGCCGGATGCCGACGTCCGTTTCCGTTGGAACTCACGCCGGCGCAACGGGCGCAACCCGCAGCCGCACTGCAATCAGCCTAGCTGCTCTATCCTTGGGTGTATGCAACTGAAATGCCTCCTCGCTTTGGGAAGACGCATAAACAAAAGGATCTCGCAAAATAATTAATCTCTCCCAACTTCGCTCGCCGCCAACGCAAAGGCACATTTCGCGTTCCTTCTACTTCGGACCAATGCACTACTTATATTGCCCTCATCTATGACTTTATCCTCGCCCGGGGATAAATATAAGGGTGCATAAAATCCAATAACGATACATATTCCACCTTCTACGTTTTATTGTAACTTTTACATGTTAAGTTACCTAACAGAAATACTTTTCCAAATAATTGAGTACATAAAATTAAATTCAAATGATCAAAAAAGAAAAATCAGAAGTTGCAAAGAAAAAATTATAAAACTACCGAATTTTTGTTGCCACGGCACTTCAAGGATAATCCAGTAAAACAAGGCAAAAATATTTTTTGTCACAGTATTTTTATAAATAGTATTTTAATAAAACAGTTTTTGCATAATCCATAAATGAATCTAACTCTCAATTTTTACTGAATTAAGTACTTTTTGATTTAATACCTGGTTCTTTCTATTTTCTGATATAAATTCATTGAATGAGAATTCACATTATGTAATTTTTACGCTCCTTTTGTAACATATTTGCTCTACCATGAGAGTAACATAATTGTCATGCGTACTAATGACGTATAATGTGAGCCTGGTGTATATAAATATCCCAAACATTTTTAATATGAATATATCCTGGCGATTTAACAAAGCAGTGATTCAAAACTACAATAGTATATGCTGCACTAATACTACATTTCAGTATAGGATTACTAAGATCTCGTACAAAGCTAGAACGAAGAACCGCAGAACACGGTCAATTCTTTCCATCTTTGATTTTTTCAGCAAGCATTCTGAAATTTTCTTCATCTATAAGTCATCTTCGGATTCCCGTAGGTTAGCGTTTGCTACTTTTCCCAAACAAGCATTGAATGTTTTTCAAATAGCACTCTGAGAGGGGAAATCTTTACCTTATTCTTGAAGGACAATGTTACCAGAGGCTTTAGTAAGGAAATCCCCTACCACGCTCCTCATAAAGGGTAAAGGTGAAGCAGACGATAGCAGAAGAGAAGGAGGTAAGATAGGGGTAGTCTGGAAAGATGAAATGCAGTTGGAAGCTAACACGTTGGGGGTTCCCTTAATCAGAGTCGAGATGCCCTATTTCGCCGTTCAAACAGGAAGTACTTGCCGTGATAAAAAACTCTGAAAAGTTACTAGATGTTAAATTCATACGAATATCTTTCACCTAAACTCATTAAATTACATCACTAGCAAAGATATAGGTTTTTATTATTAAAAATTATTGGAACGCTATAAGAATCCATAATATTGATTAAGAATAATATAATAATATCCTGTAAAATAAAAAATCTATTATTTCAGGCTTAAGTTTTGAGCAGTCCTTTTTTAATTTAATCCTACTGGTTTTGTTTCAATGACAGTTGATAATTCGCTAAACTGAACAAAATGAAAATTTCCTTAAAAGACCTCGTATCCCCTTAATTTTATAAACTTGCAATATTTTCATGCATATGTGTATATATCATTGCAACATATTACATATAACTGAAACAGGGGCTGCAGACAAATGCCGGACACAAACTTGTGGACTTTAAAAATTGGTAAAAATGGGATAAATGGAATGAAGACCTTTTAATTGTGTTTTGATAGCGATGGAGGTGATAAATTATAATGCACTAAACCATAACAGGAGAAAAAAATGGAGATGGAATAAAGCAATTTCCCAAACAGGCTAACCTAAATGAGTGAATGAAATTTCACCTATTACGATGACAGCGTTAGCCCATAACTTACGAATTTAAGTCACATACACAGTTTCCTTCCCTCTCACTCTCTCCACTAAAAGACGCTCCCCAATCTCCCCCAGAAGAATACACAAGAACACTTCTTACTTTTGCAGCTTTAAAAACTTATTGTAATACATCTATTTTCTTTATAGAACTGGAATAATGAAGGAATTATTTCTTTAAATGTTTCTACATGTTTTTTTCTTCGTGCATATGGCTTCAGTATGCATGAGAGAGAAAGAAATCATTTTTCGTTAATGTACCAACTCTATAGAAGAGAACATTTCTCACAAAACGAATTAAATGATCCAACTAATGGAATTTTGAAAGCGATATTTTAATTATAGTGTGCGAAAACTATGAGAATTTGAGAGCATCGTTAGGAATATTCGCTTTAGTAAAACATAGAATCCTTCACGTGGAACTCTGGAATAGTCAATCACAGATCAATGAGTAAATAGGGTCCAAAAATATGCTAGCCAGTACCGCGATCCGGGTGGCAATTCCCTTAAGAAGACGAGAGTTACAGTGGGTTTGATAAGGTGCTCTAACCTGTCCTACGAGCAGTCTTTGTCCCAGACCACACGCACCAGTGAGCGCCACTTGTGATCAGACTGCAGGGCTTCTGCGCGGGAAAGGGTCACTCGGGTAGCGGGCCACAGAGAAGCGTTTCATTGATTCCATCGCCGCAGTCGTTGCCGTCGCTTTCCAAAAGTCAGGTTGCCGAGTTGTTGAGCCAGGAGATACCGCCGCCGGCTCCGAATCGGTTTCCTGAATTTTGCAGCAAGCAAGGGAAAAAAATAAGTTTCTCCTGCCGCTTCGGTCGCCCGATAAGCTGGAGGCTCCTTAAAGAGGACGTGCGAGAACGAGGGGTCCAAATGGTGTCATTTTTCTTGCACAGATTCGACCCAAACTCAAGGAAGCAATTCAACGTAGCAGATATTGATTTTTAGGGAGTAGCAATAGATCCATTCCAAGAGGTTGGTAAACCATACAAACTAGACTCTCTGAAAAAGGGTTTTATACACCTCAGAGCCAAATCTGAGCACTGATCTGGCAGTTACTTTTTATCGAAAAGCGCGGCTGTTTGACAAGATGGTTCCCTACAGTGTTGCACTTGAGATGAAATACGGTGAGCTGATGGATAAAATGCAAGCCACATTTTATAAATGGTTTGTTTAGTCATTACAGCAGAAAAATAAAAATCAATAATCTCACCAACTCACACATATCAAAATCGAAATTATAGAGATTGCTGATGACAAACTAAAAATTTTAGCAACTATAAGCACCCCATAGCTAAAACCAAAAGGACTGAATATGATGCATCCAACATGAACTGCAAGTCGAGAAGAGTTATGTTACCAGAAGACTTCTTTAGGTGAAGGAACGCAAGAAAATTTCAAGGAGTCTACCGAAACACCAATTCACCATCTAAGTGAAACTCCGGCTAAGTGGCACACAGAGGACAAAAATTATAAAAAAGGAATCGTCATAAACTTCACATGCATAGAGAAGCAATCTAACCATTCTGGTGTGGTGATCTCAATACTATGCAACTCCAAATATTAAATGGAGGAAATGCAATTGTGTATTAGACATAGAATAATGAAAAAAATCCTAATCACCACAGTTTTCGAAAACTCGGAAAATGAGAATGATACTGCCGTGATTCTCATTAAAAATCTCCGCTTTTTTTATTTTTTTGTACTTACCAAGCAGATCTAATAAGAGTAAAGAATGGAAATCGCTCCACACAAATACAACAAAATTTTCTGCTAGCATGAATCCTGCAGAAAAACAAATAGGCAGGAAACTGGCTTACGTACCTACTGGCGAATTTTTTTTTTAACTATCAATTAAATCAACATCATAATGCTTGAAATTTTTTTCAATAGTATTTGACATAGTATCGAGAGCTATAAACCGATTACCGAAATATATGATAAAGAAATTTCTACAAAACATTATGTTTCCCTGCTCAGAAATGAGTCTCATTCTAATCGTTACCTAAAACGTGTTCCATATGCAGTAGACTATTTTATCTCGAGTAAAATAGGACTGCAGGTATCTAAACACCAGAAGGCAGAGCCATAAGCCTTAGGTTTATTATGTATTATCTTTCCTCACTCAAAACTCAATACAAAAGTCACGGCTAAATGCGCCTCTATTTGAGATTCATAATATCTTAATGAAATAGTGCCGAAACTACTTTAGTCGTTCCTAACGTAATGATTAAATGCTCTCTTTAATTAAGAGCTTGACTTTTTATCTGAGAAGATTTATTTCAGAAGCAAGAGATACAAAGGCTGAGCGGCGGTGCCAAGCAGATATTTATGCTTTCCTGGATGCGTTAAATATATTCCCCATCTAAACCAAGCACCCGTTTTCCCCTAAAGCAATGAACATGGGCACAAAGCTAAATCAAAGGAACGGTTTAGTTCTAACCTATAGATTTTCTGTTCACATAAGGCACCACATGGCCTCATAGTGAGCAACATCCCCGTGCATGCGAAAACTATGCACTTAACATACAACCAATCGTTACATGGCAGTCTTAGTAACACTGAGTAAAAATAACTTTCAAATGCTTTACAATACATCAATGAATACAAGTCATTACACACACACTTCCAGTGAAGAATATACTACGAGAGACGTCATAGTCCTGAAAAGAATGAAAAGTAGCTATTCCATTGCAAATAAAAAAATGTTTTAACCAACTGAGTTCATTTTTGTGAATCTCTCCCGAGAGAGAATTCAATATAAAGATAATTATGTACTGCATACATCCCATACGTCTGCGATTTATGAACTTCTGCTGGATTAGATGGCAATCGCTAGAAATTTTAAAGTGAAATTTATGGAATTTGGAAAGACGGATTCCATTGAAAAACATCATCAAGTTAGTAAACATCATTGCATAGTAAATAATTATTAAAGTTATTTAGTAAATCAAATTAATTTGGAATTTATAGCTGATGATATTATTATTTCATCACAGAAGTTTTACTTAACGATTATTGATGGTCCACCACAAATGTTGACACCTTACAATAGTAAAAAATATTTTCAATTGCGTGGTTTCTCGGGTCCTCCACCAGGTTATTGCGTCCATGTCTGCAGACGCATCGAAACGTTGGACATGGACGCAATAACCCGGTGGAGGACCCGAGAAACCTTCACGTAGTAGATACGCCGGGAAAGCGATCTTTCTTCAATATTTTCACGCATAGATTAAAACTTCTCTAACATTGCGAACTGTTTCTGAACAGTGTACTGAAACATATTTTACCGTTCTGAGTATGATAATAGTGCTGATATTCAGATTATCTTAATTTAGAGGTCATTTTATTAAACGGTTTCATCAAAGTAAAGAAAAATAAAGTAAATAGTGAATAATAATACTATATGCCATACTTATACTTGCAATGACCAGACATTATTTGAATATAAAAATTTGTTTTGTGAAATTTAGCTTCCTTATTCTATTGCCATCTATCATTTAGGTTCATCGAGGGAAAAAGACATGAGTGGAAGAGATTTATGTATTAAAAAAGATTTCATTTCACATGCCTCAGTTTTTTTACGTGGTGTTACTTAAAAAAGGATACAAATTAAAAGATTGATAAACGAGCAAAAAACTTCTACCTATAGTGGGAAAATATAAAATACTAATTAAAACTCTACATAGATGATAAAACATGGTGGGACAAGAACTGATGAAAATATTTATCATGCAAAAATTAATGTGATCAATGGTCGTCATATTATTACATACCTAATTATCATGCAATAATACGATGCCTTACTTTGGCATTCTTAAAAACGCTCCAATGTCAATTCACACAGCTACGCTTAACAGTGCAAAAGCATCCTAAACATGAGGTTACAAACACTAAACGAGCGCATATCAATGAATAATATCATTAAATTATCGATAAAAAAAAGTAAAATGATAAGTATGAAGTACAGAATAAGGCAACAAATAATTTGGAGAAGGCATTGCATAAAATGGATTTTTTCCATAGCATTCTGTGAACTGTAGTGGAAAACCCCGCGAGGAAGGCAAAAAGGTTCCTCTACAAAATGAATCAAAACAAACATAAGCGAATATTTTATATTTCCGAGGAAAACTGAGATGTACAAAACAACCTTGTAACCTTGCACTTGGAAGGGTGGAAGCGGCTATAGGATATTGAGGAACCACTACAAATAACGGAGCGCAAGATGCAATGCCATAAGAGACAAGAATGGAGAATTTTGATTGAAAATGAAGACAAAATGAAGTGAAGAAGAAAGTGAAGTGAAGAGACGGAAAGAATATCTGGAAGAGTTGTACAAAGGAAACAATCTCAGCCCAAAAGTGATCGAAGAGGAAAGAGAAGTCAAAGTGTATGATATGGGAGCATCAATTTTAAGATCCGAATTTTGCGCAGCAATAAGGGACCTTCGCATGAATAAGGCTTCTGGAATTGATGATATTCCTGCAGAACTAATTGAAAATGCAGGAGATAAGACAAACTCATCTTTACAAGACCATCTGCGACATGTACTCAACCGGAGAAACACCCAGGGACTTCGAGAAAAACATCATCATTTTTATTCCAAAAGAAGAATCTACTTACCGCTGGAAATACAAGCGTAGAAGTAAGGAAACAATTCATCAGAATGTATATCAAGAGCGTGTTTCTTTATGGCAGTGAGGCATGGAAAATGACAGCATCGGAGAAGAAAAGGGTGGAAGCATTCGAAATGTGGTGCTAAAGAAGAATGATGAAGATAAAATGGATCGACCGAGTGACAAACGAAGAAGTCTTAAGAAGAGTGGGAGAAAAGAGAAGCCTGCTGAAAACTATAAGAAGAAGACGGGACTTACTCAGCCATATCTTAAGACACGATGGCCTGATGAAGGCAATCGTCGAAGGACAAATGGATGGGAAGTATGGCAAAGGAATACCTCGTGCGATGTACATGGAACAAGTGGTAAAGGATATGAGAGAGAAGAAATACGTAAATATGATGAGATTAGCTTTTAGCAATTCGAAGAACTCAGTGGAGGGCTGCGTCAAACCAATCTGAGGGTTGATGGCCAATGGTGATGAGGAAAATTGGTCAGGGTAGTAGTAAGTTGAGCTAGTATCAGCAGGCGACGATTTTTTGTATCAAAAACATAATAATTGATCAATGAGTTTGCTACTTCTTTCATCGTAATGGATTTGCTCCTGTTGTCCAGAAAGAGAACGCAACGAGAGCACCGAAAGTTTAAAAGGGTATTTGTATTTGCTGTAGGAGACTCTAATCACCATTAGCGGGTGCAGACATCGGTGACGTCAGATTTTCAAATGGCAGAGACAGTGGTGATTGGGATCTTGTTTAGATTTGAAAAAAGTAGGTATGCCACAATATTCCCATTGATATTCATGCCTTAGATTATGAAAATAGATTGAAAGAAGTGACAGTTTACGGATTGTTTTATTAATTAGCCAATCGCCGCTCCTCTCCTCTAGCATCCACGCTTCATACTTTTAATTAAATCATTGCTGAGGGAAGGGCCCACCAAATCAATTGGATTCAATCAGCAAGGAATCGAAAATATAACAGTTGCGCTCATTAACAGATAAACCAAATTTAGCTGCTATTCGAGATTTTTCTTTTCAAGCTATGGCATATAAAGGATCGTTTTAAACTCCGGACGCAATTCAAAGGAAGCACTCATGTGGGCAAATCGAATTACTTTTTCCATTCCAAGGAAAAGCAAACAAAAAGTGACCGAATCGCATGGAACGGCGAGGCATGCCGGACAGAGACGCAGCACGAGAAGATACACACTGAGAGCAGAATCGTCTAATTGAACCAAATTACGCAGAGGGCACTTGATTTCCACTCGTAAATTTCTCCCTTTGAATAATCCACCCAGGTCAAATGGAGGCCTTTAACGGCGTTTGCATATGATTGGATACGCCAGGAGGATTACCCTTTGAATTTCTTTTAGCCCACACCACCTTCACCACGAGAACCGTCGCGAAAATCCGGCCGAGAGGGATCCAGGGGAAGCTTGAGGTGGGCTCTGGGAAGGTGGAATGGGATAAATAGGGAGCAAAGAAGGAGAATAAAAGCAGCTCGGAAAGGGATTTACGTTCCATGAATCCCCCTCCTCCCGCCCCCCCCCCCCCCCCCCCAATCTCGCGGCCAGAGGGGGAAGCCGTGTTTCATCTCCCCCCACCGCCGCAGAAGAGAGGCGGCTGGCTATCCATCTTCCGCCAAAGCGGATCTTTGATCCCACTCATGCCACCCCTGCCAACCCGACACACGGCTACCCCTTCCCCTCCTCCCCGTTAACCCTACTTTTTTTCACCCGGCCTTTTAAAATCATAGCCCCTCCCTCTCCGCTTTTCAGCCTCCCCGAGCTACTGGACCCTTTGAAAAATAAAGAAAGGCGAAAAAACCGAAACCTTCCCACCCCACCACCATCCACGCCGAGGTCCTGTTTATCTCCCAACCCGCTGCCGAGGCGATTCCTCCACTTGGCTTTCACCCAAGGCGCGTCATGGAGGGCGGTAGGAGGAATATGTTGAGTTGAGAGAAGAAGGGTTCGGTGGGGAAAAAAGGGTAGCATTCCCCCAAACCAACCTCTTTCCCGAACCCTTGGCCCATCCGAAAGAAAGAACGGCCCGCCCGGGACGAGGCCTCCACCCCCGCTCTCCTCCCTTTCTCCCTCGCAAAGGGCCCAAAGGACGCACGGACAGACAGCCGTATTTTACACCTCTGGCGGGGGTGAGTTGGGCAGGGAAGACGGCAAAGGGTGGAGAGGGCAGTCCGTGAAAAGTCCTGGGCCCCTTTAAGAAATCCCCTTTATTCGCAGCAAAAAAAACCTCCAGCTCACGCTTTCCTCTCTCCGTCTACTATTTTTATTTCTCCTTTTTCCTTCCACTTTTCCCCCTTTATTCCTGTGGCCTCTCTTTCTTGCGCCGAATCCTTTCTTGCTCCTCCCTCTCGGCCTCCTTCCTCTCACCACCATCCTTAACTCCAAAACATTCCAACTGAGGCGCCGCTTTCATCCACCACCCACTCTTTCACTCGCTCTCTCTCTCTCCGTTTGGAGGAATCTTTCCCTTTGTCCACCTCCCATTTCATTTTTTTCTCCATCCATCCTTCACCCTTCCCTACGTTCTCGTCCCTTTTTCCCCTTTCCCGCATGATTCATTTCCCTTTTCTTCCTACCCTCCCCACCCTTTCTCCTCCACCCAGCCTCCTACACCCCCCTATCCCTCTGGCATGTGCTCTCGTCAACATTTGCATTTCGGCCCGCCACCAGCAAACCGCCGCCCTCCTCCGCCCCGGGGTTGGTCGGTTTAGGGGGTGCCGGCCACGCACGAATGGGGGAGAGAGAATGGAAAGGGTTATATATATATAGAGGAACGAGAGAAAGAGAGGCGAGGTGTTGAGGTGTCTAAGGACGACTGCTCAAACAAAAGCGGTGGCGAGGAAGAGCCGACGCCTCAACCGCCGCAAACTCACGCATAAGACAAACAATGAGTTGGGGGGAGTGATGCGTCCGCTGCAAACCCGATGATGAAGTTTTCGCACAGTCCCCACGCGCGTGAAGGGTCGAAGGACCTACAAGCCCTCCCGGCAAATGGAGGGCAGGTGGAGCGGGAGAAGGAAGACATTCCTCTGCCTTTTCTTCTCCTCTCTCGCTTGGGAGATAACGTTGTTACGGTTTTGCGTCAACTTGCGCGACTTTCCGACTTCGTCAGTCTCTCCGCGAAGAGAATGTGGAAAAAAAGAGGAAGTCCGAATTGGATTCCGCACGAATTACTGGTGGGATCGGATTGGCTGCCGGGACGCGAATGAGAGAGGCCACTTGCGGGAATAGGAAAGTGAGCCCTGGAACTCGCAGGAGAGACTGGAGAGAGAGGCTTGAGTGCACGGGTTCATCATTGGTTGTCAATTTATAAAAGAAGACGCATAGCTGGGCGCGAATTTTTATCCTCTCGATTCCGCAAAACAACGATCTACCAAATAAAAGTGTAGGTGATTAACATAAGTAATTTTTATATAATGTTAATTGATACTCAAATTGGGACCAGTCAACGCAATACATTTCGAATCTTATTTTGACGACAAATTAATGAAAAAATTAAGAAAAATCATTAATAGAAAATTGAAGAAAAAAGCATAGAAGCATGAAAGTTCCAAGATGAAGACTAGTTTGGAGTTAGGAATTGCAGAAAATACCATGAGATGTCCTTTAGACTCCTTGAGACCAACAAGAACAAAAGGAAAAGCATTATCCAATCCTAGGCCTTTTAAATTTTGAAAAAGTTTATAAGCTTATAAGATGGTAGACAAGTTAGATATGAGGACCAAGAAGCAGTGATCAAATCTGTACCCAGCAATGAAACAACGAATTAAAGAAATGAGGAGTCTGTAAGCTGTTACTAAATCTTTAGTCTACTTCAATAACGCAAGTATAGAAGTAAAAGAAATATCTTGATAGGTAAGCATACCCGGAGATTGAATGTAGTTGTTACGATTTATTGAGCGTATGAATGAGTGTATTTGTTATGAATGAGCTCAGAGGAAATCTAAAAAGACGACGTTGTAATTTGGAAATATTATAACGGAATATCATTCAATGATTAATTAAACTTGTAAATAAAAAGTATGAAGTTGAAATAATGTTCCCAATTGATGCAAGATAACAGAAAATTTACATAAATAAGGAATAAACCGCACTGCATCTCTAGCAAAAAGGGCATGCTTTAAAAGGAAAAAATGCTCTCACCAGGAAATGCTATCTTAGGATTGATTTAATGAATTACATACAATTAATTACATTGCATGCTATAATAATGAACATGGGCTATAATATTTGCTGAAATAATGAAATAGATATATTTTAAATGTGGCAATAAAAAATATTTCAATCATAGAACGAGTAATACAGTTAGTTTTCCCTAGTAGGGGAGGATATAAAATGGTAGAAATGCTAGAAAGTCTGGAGAAAACTCTAGCATCTCTAATTAAGCACAACATTAAGTATAGGCTAGTCGTCAAGGGAGACAAAAAGGAAAGGCCTGGAGATGAAGATAATCGATGAGTTTTAATGATCATATAATATAAGGTAAAAAAGTCAAGAATGAAGTTAATTTGAGGATGTTAGTGGATAAATGAATCGAATAGAGAGAGCTCCATCAGGTTTATCTGACTATGGATGGCCAGCATTATTAGGTCCGAATCCTATATCGTAATTACTACATTGAAAATGGAAGTAAAAAATAATTTAAAAATAAATACAAACTGTAAATAATTATTAGACTGGCTCGCCATGTTAAGAAAGAAAGCGAATAAATTAATTAAAGAATGTGAAGCAGGTACAACAAAAAAATAGTAACATATTCCTTTAAAAGTCTTCATCATCATCATCAAGGGTCAACAATCCTAGGATTGGTTTGACGCAGCCCTCCACTCGATTCTTCTATCGGCCAACCTCTTCATGTTAACGTAGGTCCTCTCTTTCACGTCCTTTACGACCTATTCTACATAACTCATAAGAGGCCTGCCTTATCCATTCTTCCCGTTCACTCTTCCCTCGACGATTGTCTTCATCATGCCCTCGTTCTTAATATATGGCCGATTAGGTTGCTCCGTCTTCTTTTTATGGTTTTCAGCATACTTCTCTTTTCTCCCACTCTTCTTAGGACTTCTTCATTTGTCACTCGGTCGATCCATTTTATCTTCATCATTCTTCGATAGCACCATATTTCGAATGCTTCCACCCTTTTCTCCTCCGCTGCTGTCATCGTCCAAGCCTCACTGCCGTAAAGAAACATGCTCCAGATATACGTTCTAATGAATTACTTCCTTACTTCTAAGTTTGTATTTCCAGCTGTAATAGATTCTTCTTTTGATAGAATGCCCTCTTTGCCTGGGCTATTCTACTGACTATTTCTTTCTTGCATCATCCATCGTTGATTCCTCTGCTTCCCAGGTAACAGAACTCTTTTTACCTCTTCCAGTTTCTGTTTTCCAGGTATAACGTTGGCTTTGGCCTCCTCTTTCTTGCTACACACCAATGTCTTAGTTTTTTTCTTATTGATCATCATTCTCATTGATAACTGGCCATTGTCCTTTCCGTGGTTGTTAGCATCTAATTCAGCTCCATCTCTGTCTCTGCTACGAGAGCTATGTCATCAGGGAATCATAGCATACTGATTGTTTCTCCGTGGATGCTCACTCCAGAACACTTCTCCTTGACTTCATTGATGGCTCCCTCGATATAAACATAAAAAAATACGGGAGAAAATGCACAACCTTGTCTCACTCCTTTTTTTATTCTTGCTTCTTTGCAGCTGGGTCCAGATTTTATCACGCTACTTGGTTTTTTATACAAACTGTGGATAATTCTTAGGTCATTGTACAACACTCCAATTCCTTTCAGAATTCCAAGCATTAAATTCCAATTCACGTTGTCAAAAGCCTTCACTAAATCCCCAAATGTAATGAAGGTCGGTTTTTTCTTCTTCGTTCTCTTCTCTATAAGCAGCCTAAGGGCCAATATTGCTTCTCTTGTGCCCTTACTTTTCCTAAATCTAGATTGATCTTCATCCAGGAACTCCTCTGCTTTTCTTTCTATTCTTCTATAGGTTATCCTTGTCAATATCTTCGATGCATGTGTCGTCAGACTTATAGTCCTAAAATTTTCACATTACCGCTCTCTTCTTTTTGGGAATAGGAATGATGATGTTTTTCTCGAAGTCCCTGGGTATTTCTCCTGTTGAGTACATGTCACATATGGCCTTGTAGAGATGGGCCAATGTCCTCTCTCCCTCATTCCTTACAGTTCTGCTGGATATCATCAATTCCAGGAGCCTTATTCATCCGAAGGTCCCTTACTGCTGCGTCGAATTCCGATCGCAATATTGATGCTCCCATATCATCCTTCTAGACTTCGCTTTCCTCTTCGATCACTTTCGTTCTGATATTTTTTCCGTTGTAAAACTCTTCCGGATTTTCTTTCCATCTCTTCACTTTGTCTTTATTTTCAATCAAAAGTTCTCCATTCTTGTCTCTTATAGCATTGCATCTTGCGCATGCCAAAAACGTCAGCTAACCATTTTTTGCAGTAATTAGGTATTGACCACTATTTTGCACTGATCTAAGTATCTTGCATCTGTGAATGTGTAGTGTTCTAAAAATAATTATCATGATGATCATTATTTAAACTTCTTAGAGTAGGTTTATATTGAGCGTAGGAACCGATTTGGTGTTTTGGTGATATGAGGCATGGGCGATTACAGCATCGGAGAAAAAAAGGGTGGAAGCATTCGAAATGTGGTGCCAAAAAAGAATGGTGAATATTAGATAGATCGACTTAGTAAGTTACGAGGAGGTCCTAAGAAGAGTGGGGGAAAGGAAACGTCTGCTAAAAACTCTAAAAAGAAGACTGGACTACTAAATAGACCATAACTTAAGACATGAAGGGCTAATGAAGACAATGATTGAGGGATAAGTGAACGGGAAGATTGTAAAAGGCATGAGGTACATGATATAGGTCGTGAAGAATGTGAAAGAGAAGAATTACATTAAAATGAAGAGGTTGGCCGATTGAGGTATCAAGTTATTCGGGCTGCGTCAAACCAATCCTAGGATTGGGACCGATGATGATGACAGAGATGATACAGAAATGCATAAAAACGAAAAGCCGTAGAATAGCACTTTGAATAATAAAAAATACTGCATTTAAACTAATGATACATATTTTACAATAAGTTTAACTGAAATTGTTCATTAATATGACCCTTACATATGAGTTTAGTACAAAAGAATATTAAGTCTTGGAGAATATACCAAAATATATACCATGTGACAAAAATATAAAGTGAGCTCTAGCACATTCACCATAGTTATCAGTACACATCACTGAGCTAAGATTCCAAACAGGACGTTGAAAGTAGGCAACCGCAGTGGTTAATTTACAAAGAGACTGTTTCTGAGGTTTTCTGCTACTTAAGAAAGTTGACATTCGGTGTTTCTCCCAGAGAATCTCTACTGAGCGTCTTCGTCTGTGAGATGCTAGCTGAAACGCGACGGGTGCGTAGAGCCACAAAATACTACACATTCAGAAAGCCTCAAAAGCAGCCACCGCATCAATTAAATTAGGAGCGTGGGTTTCTTTAGCGAAATATCTTGATCGAAACCTGAGAAAATTGAAGCCGTTCCCTCGGCTTCAAAGCCAGTGCAACTTCGTAGACGCTCAAACTCAGCCCACTATCTTGCCGCAACGTTCCCAAGAATATAGGGGTGCTTCGCCGTTCCCGCCACATCCCATGCCTCTCTCTTTCTCGTTCTCCCTCCCTCACTCCATTTCCCCTTCCTTGACGTCACCCTCTCGCCAACTTCTATTCCCTCTCGTCTTCGACAACAACCCAATTCCCCTCCGGGCACAATTCCCACCCGAGCAGCGACGACTACATCTCCGCTTCTTTACTCCGTCTTCGCTAGCGCCCTACGACCCTGCTTGTGCCATACTGTCGCTGTAACCACTATCGTTGCTGACGGCGGGACGGTTCGGGCGAAGATCCGGGGAAAAAGAAAACAAGACATTTCAATGCATGCCATATCCATTCGTCCACTGGAGACGGCGAGGATCTCCACATCAGGCAGACTGATCAAATGAAATTGACTATTTACATGAAACTACTCATGTTCTCATTGCGCTCAAATCCTTATATTCGCCAGAAACAAATTGTTACATCATTAATCCATATTTTTTAAATAATTCCAGAGTATGTTACGTAGAATGTTATTTGGTTCCGATTCAGTTTCGACCACATACTATTCAATTCATTTAAGCTAAATTTACGTCTTGTGTTAACACACGAGCATTAATTCACAAATTATTCTTACCCCAAGCTCAATTTATTGTATCTGAACGTTATCAAGGCATAAAAACCGTCTGAGATGTTCCAATTCAAAAGTAATTACTATTCATGCAAATAAACGATAGGCCTGATATGCTTCGCAACATCGGAGGTGTCGGCCAATACATAATTAGCTTAATGTACGCTAGCTATACTTACTACTGGTTAAATCGGGCCATTTGACAATTTCTCTGGACACACATTATTAGACACGACGCTCTCATGAACTCAAAAATTGAACTTAAAGAACTGTAAGAAGAAGAAAGTAGAGGAAGATCTCGGATGAGATTCATAAGTGGTGAAGCATGCAAAAGGAGTGAATAATGTAAATGGGAAGGAATTGGAAATGAGAATGGAATAATGGTCACAATCTTGATTAAGCTTCGAAATACTGTCCAAATAGTTTTACTTTTCACTATTGTTGCTTATGATGATAAAGGACTCTTCAAATTGAATTGCTTTACTGAAATATTTGAGTGTCAAGGCTATTCATATGACGAGAAGCCATCTCTTCAATGGCTACCCACTAAAGTCAGGTTCTGCTATTCCGGGAAACTCACAATGGAACAAACGCTGAATATACTATCATTCTCCTGGCTCGAACACGTCGCCCTATGCGGCAAGCGAATCTCTACCAAGGGCTAATTACAACTGTTCTTGTCATAGAAGATTTAGCGTTCAATGGGTTGCGCCAGGCCTCCTCCCTGTATTGTATGTCTCCACGTAGTTCGTAGAACGGTGGGTGAGAATTAATATCGAAGAATAAGCACGTTATACGTTCATTCCTCGCATTTCATGGGACACAAATGCCTTTATTTCTATTACAAGAATATACTAAGTTTTGAAATATATACCAATAATTTTGAATTTCCACAATATTAATGCTTCCAGAACATAGCTGCGCAAAATAAAGCTTAAGGTGACCATTATGGGAAAACTTAAAGTTCCATTTCTATATATCAGCAAAAACCAAAATCCAACCCAAGACACAGGGTGAAAACACAGCTCTCTCATTTCAGTACCACAGCTTTGCGTCAAGGAGGTAGATTGTTTAACATTAATAGAAATGGTAAAAGTTCCTTAATATTACACGCTTGAAGATGAATATTTACAAACCCAGTAAAATTTAGTTACGTTCACCAAGACGGCCATAGATATCAGCTAAAAATGTGAAGTGATAATACCTGCGCTGCAAATTTAATGTAATCCTGAGCCTCAAGTCTAACTAGCCTTCACGGCCGCAAAGCTTATTCTTTTCTACGCCTATTTTATGCGCTGTGACCTCTTGAGGAGATGATTCGATTGACAGAATGGGGGTACTCAAGAATGAACACTCAAGACATGAGATAAGAGGGATAGAGGTATTGACTTAGACAGGGCGAACAACATCAGTACCTCAAATAGAAATTATTTCGCTTGACTCGGTACCTGACGGCTACAGGAAGCGAATATAACGCCAAAATCGATTAAAAGTCTAGACGTAAAAGGTATGGAAATAATATGTGCCGTAGGGAGGGAAAATACAGGGGAGTACCTACTATAGGTAATAAATGAAACTAATTGCAATTTTCCACTAGATAATTTATTAACGACCCAGGTTTCGGTGTGAAACATCATCACCAGTTAAGTGTTATACACCAGCATCACAGCATAATACATAGCATAGCATGGAATCCCCTTACTCTGCCACCCCCACCCATTTTCTCCTCTCTTTTTTTCATGGTATATTTGCTGTGACGCTGGGGTATAGCACTTACCTGATGATGACGTTTCACATCGAAACCTAGGTCGTTATTAAATTATCGAGCGAAAAATTGCAATGTATTTCATTCATTATGTTTGAATTTCACCTAATCACGCCTGAAATTCTCTGTTTGGCTACTGTAGCCGTTGAATGCAGAGGACGCAATTTTTTTCATGTAATTTAAGCCCTTCCAAGAAAAATTATTTAAAAACCAAGTAATGAAAAGTAATAATATTGCATGCCGGGTCAAACTCGGTGAAATAACACCTGACAGCGGAGAATAGTCGATAATTTTCTTTGCATCATGATCTTGGCACTCTTCTTACTTACATACTTATATTTTTATGGGTCATTAAGAAATCAATATACACAATCACGCATTAAGACATGTATTCTTCAGGCTATTTGAAGATTGCATACAAAATAAACTACCAGCTCAGCTAAAAATGCTTGTGGATGGAAAAAATGAGATCATTTTTTAAAAGTTTTATTGTATTAAAATATTTATCTCTAATAACATATTTATTACTTATTCTATTTAATTTTTATGGCATTAAAATCTCTAATAACAAATTGATTACTCATTCTAATTATAATGAATATTTATATCATGCATTTAAAATACCTACATAGATATGTAATGAACTGGAACGTAATAAATAGTAGATATTAGTATTCAGATGTTAATTACCTAGGCAACAGAGGAGAGTAAAAGGACTTTATCACCATTTGGTTTCAAAATTTCAAAAACCAATATACTTCCATTTCCAGTTATATAAAATTTTCTGAAACTTAAATTCTAAATTATCGTAAACAATGGTAACCCCAGACTCTACTCTTAATAATTAAGATCTAAAACTCCTTTTCCAACACTAATCCTATTCGTAAATTTTACATTATTTCTTTGTATATATCGTTCGGTCATATTCCAGTCCATTCCCGTTTATTTGCCTCCGTTACGTCACCGTAACCTAATTCATATTTTCAGATCACGAAATCATAGAACTAAAATAAATATAGGATGAGAATAGACAATGCGCTCAGCCCTGTGTACCTATTCTTTAACATATTGCTATCCTTTCTGATGGCGGTGGCGGGGTAAATCTCTTGCCTGTCAATCTCGAGGTTTGAGATTGACAGACAAGAGCGGGTTTGAGAGAATTTACACTCTTCAGGGTATGGATGTTTGTGTACTATCTGCAATTAATGTAAGAGAGGACTTTACTGACCTAAACTCGCTGTACTTATAAATACATGTTTCATTTAATTAATTTCATTTAATCCTTTGTATCTGTGGAGCCGGAGGCATAGAGATAAAGAAAAAGTGTGCCATTTTCAGGGCATCAAAAATCTGCTCCACCGTTTTCAGTCACGGACAAAATAACTATCCAGGCACATACACGCTATCCACAGAGAGGGAGGTACAATGAACTCGATCACCTAAGTCGTCGACCTTAGGAATTCAGCGAAAAAATTCAACTCTCTGGCAACAAGTGGAATTTTAAAACGTAGCTTAGCGAAATACATTCAGCTGTGTACAAAATTTAGTACCCATATAAATGTGATTTTCAACTTTCCACAGCTATGATAACTGAATCCATCACAAAACAAAGTCGGCATTTTTAACGTGGACGGAGACAAAATCTATTACCGCAAACTGGTAAACTCATGACTCTGAAGTCATTAGGTTCTGAGTGAAATACTCGATTATTAACAAATTAATATCTTACTTCAAGAGGGCACACCCATATCTTCTTTCATCTCCCATTCCACGAATCAAAGAAAACAAACGGATCCAATTGCAATCTTTTTCCTGCTAAAATCTATCGCTGAAAAATCATTAATCATCTCGAAATGGACGAGGAGGCTTTAATTAGAATTCTAACGAGACGCACAAAAAATGTATATTCTGTGACGCCGGTAGTTTTTTCATTAAGTTTCATATGAAGCATTCCCTTCAGGGCTTGAGGAAAGGGTAAAAAGCCAAGAAGAATTTTAATATCTCAACCCCCTCCGCTTCTCCTTCGCTCCTCGAGATTCGTGTCAGCAGGATCTTGGCCGCGTAGCGAGAAAGGGGAGGAAGAAAAACTATCGAAAGCATTAGGGAAATCGCTTGCCCGCCGTCTTCGCTTACACCCCCAGTGCCTCTCTCTCTCCCGCTCCTACCAAGACGGATGTATCTCCAGTTTCCTCGGATTGGACATGTGTTGCTGACAGAGTTTGTTATTTCGAGGAAGCGCTCCCAGGAGGCGTTCTTTTTTATCCACCTCTTCCCTCCGACGTTCCCGCCCCAGAGTCCATCACTTGAGGTCTTCCACTCCTCATGGCGTTTCCTCTCGAGGGGCCCGACGAATAGCATTTACCCATAGCCACTCTGTCTTTTTCGCACAATCGACAAGCGACGGACGGCGCATGGGATTCCCTGGGGGGAGCTCAATGGCTCTCGAACCGACTCACTGAGTGAGGAGCGCTGATTTACCTCGAGAAGTCGTCGCTCACCACAAACTTCCATCTTCAAACGAAACTTTGCAATGCGAATATTTATTGCTGACAACAAAATCAACTGAGTTTCCATCCGATCTGCAATGACGTCCATGCGACCCGAAACAGTAATTAATAAGTATGTAAACTCTCAGAGAGTGAGGTCATGAACGCCTTGAAGGGGTAAGTTAAAGCGGCAAAGGGCTGGTATGTTTACCAACTCTGGCTCTTGTGAAGTCGGCTTGGTAATCCAAATATGGAAAACCATTGTGATATAAGAGAATTTTAACTATCATAGCAAATAGACATAGCCTTTAATAAGAAATTCAGGAAACTCTATCCCCTGTACCTTTATGCATAAAGTGCATGGTAGTCCGTAGTTGTAATTTAATGACATCGAACGAAGTACCGTCATTATCATGGCCTTTCCTCTTTCGATTGAAATTTGGGTCTTGAGAGTATATCTGTCTCAGTATCTAATTTAAAATATATTTGTATTCTTCAATATAGACTCTTGACTTAAATGAATTATACTGTACTCAAAATATATTACAGAGTAAATTGTAAAGATGTATTCTATGGTAGGTTTCCGTAAAAAGGAAAAAAATGTGACTAATAAAGCATTGATATTTACCAAGTGGCAAAAAATATATTAGTGGAGATAATAATTAATACCCTCATGAAAAGGGCTATAGTAATATTGAGCACAGTCGAAGTAAACGCAGGATGATTATGAGTCATATAATGGTACAAATTTAAGGCAGATGGCAAGATTCAAGAAGTCCTCGGGCTTACGTCAGCATTTTAAGGAATGGAGTGCAATAATCCACAAGAATCGATTCACGACTTATAATTGTTTAATAGGAGTGACTCTCTACTTTTGTAGGTTCATAAACATATAGACATTTATCGAGAGCCTTTTTCTAAACATTGGATTTATAGCAGTTCTTTTTAGGGGCCACAGCTGTTGAGATAACTCTCGCAAAAGAAAAAGACGGCAAAGCTTGAGTGGAATTGATCGCAAAAATTAGTAAGACTGAGTAGATTCCACATCTAGACATCACATATGAAGAACGGCTCATATGATAAGTAGGATATTTCTTCCCATTTGATCTAAGAGGGACCGAAAGAAAAATACATAAAATCATCCCACAATATTAGCTGATAAAATTCTTATCATGTTTGCATATAAAATCAAAAGGATGTATGAATTGAAATATGAATAAAAAATTCTAAAGTTTATCATAACATGAAATACGTTTATAACAAAATATTTAGTCATGAATGTCCCGTTTATGATGAGAATCAACCGTTTCGTAGTAACTTTGTTGACCACCGTGCCCTTCGTAAATTTCTCTTAAAAATAAAATACGCATATATTTTAATGATTGAAGTAAAAAGCCACAAAATATTATCACGGCATAAAATTATTTTCCAAAATAAGAATAACTTTAAACACTATCACGGGTGATTCACTTATTTTCCATACTAAAGATTTTCCCAAGCATTTCTTTCTAGCTTATCAAATTATATGCTGACAAATAAAGAAAATCTAAATGACTAAATGCAAATTCTTATAATAACCTACCGAAAAATTCAGTGATTTACTTGTTGGACGTGCTTACTAGGTCACACAGCTTCTAACTTAACGGCAAATTTCATACAGACGAAGCCACTAAAAATGTCTTCAGAGTATACGTCTACTAGTTGGTTCTTCAATTCTCGTTCATACAATCGCATAATATTTCAAATTATGCTCAGCTTTGTGTAGATTTTGAAATATTTATTCTTAAAAATACAGTTTAGTACTTTACCCATTGCAATAATGTCATATTTTGAGCCAAACATTAAAATAATGAGCTGATTAGATATTATCGCCTGTCAAAATAATGAATATATTGAAGGGGTGGGCGGGGGCCTTCTGGAGCCCCCCTGGAACTTAGATCTCTTTAGATCCATTGTGCCAACCCACATTTAACCTACCTGACACACTCAAACAGGGGACAAAAGCACTGCGGTAAAGGTATGGAGTAGGGACACCCATCCAACCTCTGTCCTGGCCCAACGATGCTAAATTCGGTGATCTCGCGGGAATCAACCAACCAACGTGGCTAATCCCTTGCCCAATAGCCGGTCAAAAGTGTTAGTTTTCCAATTAATCACTGCTTCTTCGGACCTAATAAATAAAATCAGTTTCACTCCGTTTTAGACAAAAAATTGTTTTTTTTTTATTAATCGAAGTTTTTTGAGAAAGTAATTAAACGAGGTATCCCTACTAAAATTTCTTTGAGTATGCTTCTCAAATAATGTAAATAAATAGTTTGCAGAATTCAATTCAAATATCCATACGTATGTTTCCTAATATTAGGAAAAATAAGAAAAAGCCATCAAAATTTACCTAATCAGCCTAGTGTTGGCGTGATTATATCGTTAGCATTCGTTGAATCCTCGTCTTTACTTATTTATGATTCCCCATGTCCTAAGGATTAACTTAGACTTTCTGAGGGCTAAATGTTTACATACTTTAATTGCATGTTTTACTCAATAACATCGTTGGTATTTGGACTTTTGGTTCCGAAATACCATGCTATCCGGTAATATACGCAAATTAAGAGTTAACCCATAAGAAAACATATTAAAATAAATGACCCTTCGGTTTCATTGGCAGTTAGTACTGACTGATGATGAGAAATACTGAATGATGAGAATCTTTTTTCATTTGTCTTTGGTCCCTTTAAAAGTACCGTGCCGAGTGTGCCTACACTACGAGCGCAGACGTCCATCCGACGGATGTGACCTTAGACCGCGGAAACCTTGTCGTCTTCCACTCATAGCAGGTTAATGCCGACAACGGGTTTCCCTCCACCCTTCCTTCCTCCGTTTCCTGATTTATTCCTGTCTCTACCCAATGAACTACCTTCCTAAATTATGCACATCACGTTAGCAGTCGGTCGCCTCCCCCAATTAATAACAAATAATTAACAATTGGATATCCGTTCTCTAACTGGACACGAGTGGAAAAGGAATGGATATTCGGTCACCGATGTGCTATGGCGAAGGGTGAAGGGCAATCAGACAAAACAGCTGACGCTGTGGCTCGGTGTCCTTGAGCGAAGGGGCTCTCCTCGTAGCCGGTCAAGCAGGAGCTCCTTGCTCGGTCACAAGGAGGGCACAGCTATAGAAAATCCCAGAATTGAGTCCACTCCTTCTTTTCATGGAAGAATGCCCCAGGTCTTTTAACTCTTTGTTCCATTTTATTTTCGGGCTGGACTCGGTGGGCTGATTTTCCTCCACCTACAATGCTTCCAACCTTCGGTAGTCTCCCACAACAATCAAAATTGTTAACGCGTGGCAATGGACAGCTCAGTTTTCCTTGCGTAATTATTCTTTTATTTGATATAAAACAATGATCGACACAAATGTAATAACTCTTTAAGAAATGATAAGGAAAGCCAAAATAATTTGATAAAATCTATTTCCTATCAGTATTACAACCCTAGGATTGTTTTACTCCAGCCCTTAATTCTGCCCTATTCAGGGTATATTCCCTCACGCCCTGATAGGATTTCTTTTTGCGTCCTTCTTTATTTACCGTGCGTACTTTTCTCTTGGTCTTCCTCGTGGGACCTTCCTTTCAAATTTCCCTTCTTTTATCTTTTTAACTAATTCAATGTGTCTCAAGGTATATCCAATTCATCTGGTTCTTCTTTGCCGTAGTGTTTTCCGTATTGTCCTTTCTTCATCTGCTTCGATATTCTCCCTCTAAATCGAGAGCACGTTTCAAGGAATGCGGCTGCCAATAGATTTACTAACCTCGCCTCCTTTTTCTCGCTCCAGATCGGGAGTACTGGTACAGGGAGGCCAAGTCCACGCTCGAGGAGATCCTGTCCCGGGGCTCGGGGGAGGGGAGCAAGACGGGCGAGCAATCCGGTTGGGAGGTAGGCGTGGCCAGCAACGTGGTTCTCTTCGTCGGCGACGGCATGGGCATCTCTACGGTGACGGCCGCCAGGATACTCAAGGGCCAGAAGCTCGGAGGGCCCGGCGAGGACCACAAGCTGGCCTTTGAGAAGTTCCCCAACTTGGCTCTGGCCAAGGTGAGTGCCCAAATTTCATTTTTTTTCCCCCATGCGGTAGTCGGAATTAAACTGACAGGGTTTTATCCACACTGTTCACCAAGACACAACTACCTGGGTTTTAACACGTGACATTTTCGCCATGCAATTCATATCCTGTGGGTGTATTTAAAACAATTCCACCAAGTGACGGTTTCAGTGTTAGGTCATGTGAGTCGGAAGTTGTGGTTATCAATCCTCATTCATTTCACGTTAGTACATCTTTCCAGTCAGATTTTGGGAAATAAAAGATATTAGTTTTGGTGGTACCTCTGGTCCTATTGTCCTTGTATCGGAAGTGATCCGGTATTATTTCCGCCTAACATTCCTACTGCCTGTGTACCAGGATATTTTTTATCCATAAATACATACACATTTAAAATTATTCAAAGTGACAGAGTTCATGGCTTCAAAACTACGTAAACAATAGCTAACATGGGCAAGTAGGAGTGAAACTTCAAAAAATATTCCATTCAAAATCCGAATTTCAACAATATATAGTACATAATTTTAAAAATAAACTAGGAATAAAAATTTCCAAAGAATTTCCTCAGAAATTTAGCTACCGAAATAATGTTGGGGAAAAAAGTTCCGAATTTAGTCTTAAATTCTAACATATTCGCTTTGTTTAAATACCCTAAAATGTTACCTACCTCACGAGGTTAAATTTTGGCAAAGGACTCGAACGTTTCTATAGAAGAAAACGGGAATTTGAGTGTTTCTGAATCTTATTAACCACTTTAAAAAGCACCAACATAATCAAGTTAATATCCAAATCGTTAACATATTCCTAGCGTTGAAAAATTATTTAAACCTTATCACATTCTGTTATCATAAAAACAACATGTTTTGTGTTGCACATGTAGTCTGACTGTACTCATTTTATGATTAATGTCAATGACTAACTATTTTGCAAATCATAATTGGATTCCAACCCCCGGGCAAAATATCATCATATACGTAGGTCTTACTGTAACTAAGAAGTAATAATCGATTGTGCATCCATCAACTGTATTTTCTCTCATTTTCATATTCCACCCACTCTAAGTTCCATTCCGTTTGGACTACAATATATTAGAGTTTGCTCCATGTGAATGAAAACTACATTTTGTAATAAGCAGGCATTTTAATTTTCCAGTTTTCATAACACTAGAATTACCCTCAGAATAGTCTTCCTACCCCCATTATCCTCACAATATCCTTAGCTTTTCTAATAGGGTACTTCAAAATTCAGTAAAGAAAGACACTCTTCTCCGTTTTAGTTAATTTTTTTCTATGCTCGTATGTTGTTCACTATACAATTTTATACTAACCTGGCATGTACCACTGGTTTTGTGATGATTTCATTGGTAAGTTATTTCTCAAAATCTAATTTCACTGATCCTAAGACTGACACGACATCTGTGACTAAAGCAGGATTCGACCCCGCCTCGTTTGGGTCGCTAAGCAAGTGATTTCCTGACATGACTACGGTGAGCGGAAAAGGAATCGATTCGATTCCGACAAGATATTTGAAGAACATATATTCAAATTTATACCTATTTTCATTTATGGTGGCATGAAGTCTTGGTAATGTGTGAGGTGAGAGGAGGGGGCTGATATGAAAATGGCCACTTTCGCTCTCTCATAGTCCGTTCTATCGTATGTATAATTGTCCACCAGTCTTGAGAAACTCCTATTACCTAATATAGGACTTCGTCTCTCCATCTCCCCTATAATGTAAATCGTTGCCAGAGTAGGATAACGCATAAATGTCGACGGTACCGATCGTGAAAAAACAGCAGCTGGAGTGAGTCGGTATTAACGACTTCCATAGCACTCAGTGAAGACGTCACCGGGCTGAATCCTCAGCGTTTTAGACAGTGATGCCCAATCCCTCGACCTTTTCATTTCGCCAGCTGTCTCTTCTTTTCCCTCGCCACCCATTTGACCTCCTAGAGTCTTCCCGCCTTCGACATTTCATTCTGGAAAGGTGGTCGTGGGGTGGGGAGGCTCGAAAGCTCGTCTTTTCAACGCGACTCATCAATCTTGTCCCCCTTTTCTCTTCCTTTCTTTCGTCTACCGCACTCCAAATGTTTTTCTCTCTTCTGCCCTCCCCTCCCCTTCCTCTCCACGTCCTACTACACTCATTTCCTTTCCCCGAGGAGCAGCAAAATATATGAAGGGGAAGGGGACCTTTTTAGGGCTTCGTTCGTCGGGGAACTGATAACGAGGCTTAACCTCACTGGTAGGAAAAATAAAAAGAATTTTCACCGACCGAAAATAAATCCAAGTGATATGGCGCTTGCCTAATCCAAAGAAAAGACGTCCCCCCTGGCACATTCCCGCGCGATTACGCTCGATTCCGCTCCAGTGGTCGGGAGCAGCAGACACAGCGCCAAGCAGCGTCACGAATACGAACATTTAGAAGCGAGGAAGATTGCAGAAAGGTTTCCATGGGAAACATTTCGTTAAATGTTCACTTGGGATTTCCTCAAACGTTACGCAGACTTCACTAAATATAGTAGAAATTTGCATCCACATCATTCCGTTTGTCAAAAGTCGAATATTTGACGGAAGTCATTGCCCTCCATAGTCTTTGATTTCTGCGTTATTGCTACATCCTTAAATACATATTTCATTTCCATCCAGCTAGCATTAATCCTGGCTATGCCACTGCCGCTGCAGAGATTTGTTTTCACTGTCTCGCAGTAAACTACAATCACCATTATCTATTACGATCTATGATCGTCAGAGAAGTAATTATTTATTAAGAGGCGACCGACAGCTGAGAACGTTTAGGTTTCACAGGTTGAACAAAGATAGGGATTAAGGGAATGAAGGAAGGATGGAGCAAATCCCGACGTCGACATTAGATACTCATAATCATAGGCACCCAAGAAAGGAGTACGAAACTTGAAATATCTGCTCTCCACAGAGTACTGAAATTGAGAATTGTACACCGGTAAACATTTTATGCCAATTCCGGGAGTCAAACCAAGCCCTCGGGATCTAAAGTCAATGCTTCATCCACCACATCAACGTCATACCCATCCATGTTCATATTTTGATTTATGGACGCAGTAAAACAAGAGTGATGGGAATGGACTATATGGCGGAAATTCCATTGCAATTTCCGCCATATAGTACATTATCTCCCATTCCAGAGACATTCCTTCATTTGTTTTTGCCCAAGCTATAATACTCTCCCCCCTTTTCTTAATACAAAAATATGCGTAATACCTCCAATTACATCTACGCTTTAGTTTCCTCTTGGGAAGGGCAAAGCAAAATGATATGATCGCAGGCCAATCTGGCCTCTTGCTACTACAAGTATATATGAAAAAGAGTAAAATTCATATAAATTAATTTTACAGTGAAAATGAGATCTAAGAGCTTTGATCATACAAGATGTCCATATATTCATAAAGATTATAAAGTATAACATACCAATTTAAAACGGAGCTCAAGTGATAAATGCCAAATGGTACTATTTCTTAATTGAAGAGGTGGCAATATATGACCTCAATTAAGCTACAGGTAATAATAATGCAATAGACGTAAACTGATAATTAACATTAGTGGTTTATAAGAGGATCATAGCTAAAAATAACTATTCCCCAGCGCCTGGCAATACGAGTTATGTAAAAATTTACTACTGCTGTAATATTAGGACTATAAATTCAACTCTGTAACAATATATGAGACGTCTCCAAAGCATTTAACCAAAAACTATAATATTATCATCATGTCGTAACCCTAATACGGCTTGAACTTAACATGATGGCACATAACCATCACATGGGCTATATTCATTTTAAGGGAAATATTGATTTCTCCTCCCAAAGCATTCAATTTAAACTGTTTAAAAATATCAAAGACTTATATGAAATAAAATCCATCTATTATTCCTATTTTATATATATTCAAAAATGCCTGAATACATAAAGGCATTTTATACTGCTTTCATTTGAAAGGTTAAACTTAACAATGCGCTATAATTAAAATATATGGTTGGCATTTAACTTACCGCGTGTTATAATCAATATATTGAAATAACATAAATTAACTGAGATATAAATGAACAGTTTCGGTTAAAAGCTTAAATTTTGGAGGAAAAATGAGAGGCAGCAGAGAAATATTTAAAATAATCTAAATCATTTCATTCAATAATGATCACAAAAAGCGTATTTCCTCTCTACTAACAGCCAATTTGGATTTATGGAAATAAATTCAATGAACGGAGATTTAAGGTAAACTAAAATATATTGACTTCCGAGAAACTATCTATAGATGAATTCCTGGTACAGTTACATCATATTTTCAATTTTTAGGTATTTTACTTACAAATTCATTAGAAGCTATTCCTACAGTCACATTTAAATATTCACGTTTAGTGAATTTATTCTCCTCCATAGAGCTTGGGAGTTGGGAAGCTTAAAAATTCTAGGTTCTATAATGTTGTAGCTTGCCTGTTACAAAATTATAAAACCTATATTACTTGAAATTTCTGGCTGCATGGAAATTTCTGTTTTTGAGAGGAAAAAACAAATATTTCTAAAGGAATCTTCATAAAAGTTTCATCCTTTTTCCATTTCATGAAGGATAAATGAGATACGAGAGAAGGAAAGGTAGAATGGAGGTCATATTTTAGAATTTGGTGGAATGGTGATGAACAAAGGCTATAGGGAAAAGTCATATCTAAAATCGGCATCGTTTATTAATAAAAGTCGTAAACACTCGGGACAAAGCTAATGCTATGAGAATCTGAAAGCAAAAGTCACGCCTAGTTAATAGAATGTAATAATTATACGAGAGAATGGAGAGAGATAAATGCATCCTCGCTCTGCTTTTACTTTACAAACGACGTCACGACATCAGTGAGACATATCGATGTTTTGCTGGATAGGTGGCCGTTTAAATTCTGCTGCACTAGCAGGTCTCAGTACTCGGGTTGGCCAGCTGCTGTAGGGTGAGGTCCAAATCAGGATGGAGAATTTCGAAATGCGTGCATTCTCCGAAAATATTGAACTATTGAAAAGATTGAACTACGTAGAGCAAAAAAAATCCGTTAACAATTACGCGCAAAGAATTCATCTTGGACATTTTCGTCTTGAAACTGATTTTCTACCCCGATCTTGTCTTTTGCCACATTTGCACAATAATATACGCGATAGATGGAAAAGTAGATAGAAATTCCGAGCATCCGTGCGGCAGTGATACGCCATTAAATTTGGTGCGCACTCAACGAAGTCCTTCATGCCTTTAAATAAATAGGTGCTGATCCCTCGTTTGAGTGAATGAAATTTACCTTCCGGACAGAATTAGGATATATGTATTTAAATCACAACCAATGAAATTTTTATTTAATTTCCATCAGTTTGGACTCAATTCCTTAAAAATGAGATACAAAGGCAATCAAATTTGCACCATGTTACTACTTCCATTCTACACCGATGCTAATTCAATTCCAACACATTTCCAATAATATTTCTTTCCATTCCATCCACTCTTTAGAATCCTGTTTCATTACATATCTTCATACCCTGTGCTAGGCCCTAATATGACATGTCTGCACTATCTATGAAAAATGCATAAGCATCCGAAATGCTTTTAGTCTTTGTAGTGATCAAGGTGAGAGTGATATGTAATTTTAATCATTCAATAACTTTTCCCACGGCGTACGACCTCGTTATTTATCTTTAATTTGTATGTGCGGCTTCACTCTGCAACATGTTAATGAGCTTAGGTTATCTACAATGATAATTTAACGTTTATTCTCAACTGTTCAGTCTAGAATTTCATCGCCATCTTCGATCAACAATGCTGAGATTGGTTTGATGCAGCTCTTCATCACCTAACAACTTCATATAAGTAAAATTCATCTCTTTTACATCCTTCACAATTAGTTTCATGCATATCATCAGAGGTCTGCCTTTTCCAATATTCCGTTTACTTTTTCCTTCTCTTCATCAGGTCTTGTGTCTTAAGATATTGCTAATTAAGTTGCCGTGTCGTCTTTTTAGAGTTTTCAGCAGACTACTCTTTTCTCTCACTCTTCTTAAGACTTCTTCATTTGTCACTCGGTTGATCCATTATTTCTTCATCACTCTATAATAGCACCATATTTCAAATGCTTTTAGCCTTGGCTCCTCTGCTGCAGTTATCGTCCACGGTTCGCTGCCATTAAGAAATCCTTCAGATATATGTTCCAATGAAATGTTTCCTTTCTTCCACGCTTGTATTTTCAGCTATAATCAGAATCTTCTTTTGGTAAAATGCTCTTTTTGCCATGTCTATTCAACTGGTAATTTTTCTTTTACTATGTCAATAACTTTTCAATCTCGTCCTCAAATAAATTCCCATTTCAAAGATCCTCGATGTTTTCATACATTTCCTGCGCATTTTCGCTACAATTAACCCTACACGGAGGAAATAACATGGATAATATCAGAGCAAACGTGGATATTAATGAAAAAGTAAAGTATTATCAAAAACACAACTCAGACGAATGATTGCTAGCGATGAAACAGATGAAAAGAGAACGAGATGAAGGTGAAAATATTAAGTTCAGAAAAAAGAAAAAGCTTCCGGGATAGTTCGCATCGCAAACTAGATTTACAGTAACTCGTAAATCAAACTTGGGGTACTTTGAAAGATAAAACATTACATAAAATGATGAAAATCTAATAGAAAGAGTACCCATAACCATCGAGAATATTCTTGGGAAGATAAAGCGCACTTAAAGCACTAAATAACCCATAGAATCATTTTTTGGATTGAATTGACGAAGTGCCCAATCTTTGGAATGGCCTATAATATCTTTTTATAGACTTTTCCCCGGAGAACAGAAGTCGAACCTACTTCCCGAGCAGTGGTCTCATTCAAAATTCATACAATCATGGATTCTTTCGTTTCATCGATAGCAGGCACGTCCTTCGTGTTGCTTTTACCGCTAATAAAAAACTTCCAAAGGAGCATAATCAATAATTTACTAAACATTAAGTACATATGATGTTTGAAATATTTAATCAAATTACTTTAAACATCACATTAGGTGCTGCCGATAGGAAGGAGATGAATCTTTCATAAATTATGAATCGTCACCACCATACATAAATCCTAATCTTGGTTTAACGTAGATCTCAACCAGATTCCTCTATTGGTTAACACATTCATATTTATATTACTCTCCTCTTTTGCATCTTCACTACTTGCTTCAAAAATCTCATACAAGTCATTCTGTTTCATCTGGCCGTTTAATTTTCACGCAACAACTGCCTCAAAATATGGCCAATTAGGTTGTCCTGTATTCTTTTTAAAGTTTTCACTAGACTTTTCTTTTCTCTAACCTGCCTTAGAAGTTCCTCGCTTGTCACCCGCCAATCCATTTTATCTTCATTACTCTCCTATAACACCACATTCCAAATGTATCAATCCTTGACTTTTCTACTTAAGCCTAAATCATAGTGTACCGGGTTGTGGATGGTAATTTGTCAACTAAATGTAGAAATGATCTGCAAAATAAGGGACCCTCCTCGTATAATGAGGAATCGTGGAGAGTAAGAGGTAGTGGTGGTCAGAGGAGGTGTTTACTTATCCTTGTAAAAGGCAATTGACACGTAACATAGTTTCGTTCAGCGCAGATGGACGAGTAAATGTGATGAAAAGTTCATTCCAAATAGGTACATATCAAGCGTCTGGGAACTAAAAAATAGGGTACAATGTGTAATAGGGTAAAGACTTGCATCTGTGATGCGAAGAAAGTTTGATTAGGATAGTCAAGGAGAGAAAAAGGTTATATCTATATCATGGGAGGATGCAGGACAGGAAGCCAAAGTGAATCTATGATAACCTAATAGTAAGATGAATGAATGCTATGAAATATCTGCACACGTATCATTACGTAATATTTTGTCTTCCAGATCCAACACGAACAAAGCAATAATAAGTTCCCTCACGCTTACATATTAAAACAATTTATTTCCTCAATTTCAAAGTTTAGCTCAAAATATAAAAATTTTACGATGATTCACTGAATACCATACTTCATTGTCATCACTTCCATCTCGCCATCTACTGGAAAAGTTGTGAATGAAACGGGCGTAGGTGAAACATATTGTAAGCTCAAACTTTAATATGCATTGAGTTCCAATGGGAACAGTCCACTGCTTTCACGAACGTGCACCTCCAAATCCCTATGGCCTACTTCCAGCCCAGTGTTCGTTCGTCCTCATATCTCCACACTCCTTTCTCTCCCACGCTGCTGCTGTCCTCAAACGTGGAAATAATCCCTCCCTTCGCCTTCAATGCCCCCTCAGCCATTCATTCACCTGTTCTCTTGCGCCCTTATTGTCACTCCTTTTGACGAGGATCCCCTTGCTTCCGCTGTCACTGCAATCGCCTCACTTCATCAGATTGTGTTCTATCCTCCCTCCCGCAATTCCTCACTCCTCTGGCCGGCTCTTCCCAAGATTTAAATTCAAAGTGAAAGCAATCGTGCTCAAGTGCACTGAAATCTGCGGAACCGAACCCAAAGCCATGAAAAAATGCAATCGCACTCCACGATGGTAGGTTATTCTATTCGATCTATTCTCGGTTAGTTCAGTTACCAGGCACGACGGCGCCATTTGGGTGTAAGAAACAAGGCCATGTATTTTTATTTCTAAATACATAGCCTTGGAAATAAACTATCCTAGAATACCGAATATGCAAGGCCGTCTAAATTACGTCAATTAATTCGTAGAATTAAAGGTCAACAGATTTTGTTAATAGATATCATTTATAAAACCAATAACCAACTTTAAATGAAGCATTTAGTGATTTTATGTTCATTTGCATTATAAAATACGATTTTTCAAATTCTTCACGTCTCAGCTTTAAATTCCTGTAAAACTACTACAGAAATTCAGATAACTTTTCTTAGCACGTCAAGCAAATACGTATTTAAAAACTCTAGTGTATTAGGTCAGGTTAGCTCATGAAGATAATATAGAAGGGATAGGTGATAGGAGAAAGAGGATTTCTTCACCTGTTATGTTTTCTACACCTCTTTAGATTTTTGTCAAGTAACCAGGAAAATATACAACGGGTTTCAGCGAAATCTATCATGTCACTTCGAGGTGAGCGGATATATTGCATCAATGTGAAGTGTTCCCTTGATAAATTAGAGTTTAACATTGAAATCAGTTGAGCAGTCACTTGCAAAACGATTAATACCTCGTAGACAATGCATATCTAGTGCTGAGACTCTCCCTGCCACATATCGTTCTTGTGGCTTGCTTAGTATAATGTAAATGTAGGTTTAGATATCCCAATATTTTGTGACCACGATTCTCTGAGCATTATGTAATATTCATAGTTTTAACTTTATCATGAACTTTGAGGAAAATAGCAAAGCTGATTTTCGCTTTGATTCCACGAAATCATTCCCAAGTCAATCAATTGCATTCCAGCAAATCAGTCTCCACGACCTAATACCTTAATCTATCTTGATGCTATTTTCTTGTTACTGAGAGTATTGACGGAATACCCAAAGTAGCTAAATATAATTCATTGATGAAAAAATGGTTAATTAAACTCTCGAATTCTTAATAATCATCCCACACAGGGATATCTGATGTGGATAAGAAAGTTTGGAAAATTTATTTAAACAGATCTGTCATAAATATATTGTTGGAATTAGAAAAATATATTTTTCTCCGGTAACTTAAACAAGTCCTGTGCTTAAATTTAGCCTACATTCTGAAGCACGGAATCCCTATACAAACAATTTAACATTAATGACCTGCCCTGCGCCCTGCAAGAAACATCAAGGGTTTGTGGTAGTGGGTAATGATCACCGAAAGTGTATTTCGTGCGCGCACTAATACTCACAATACTATTCTAATGGAGATGACAAAATATCATGACGACATACATAACAAATTTCACTTTACACGCAACATGCAAAGAGCTGTTTTTAATAAGCATATTGCATTGTGCATTTAATAGTGCACGCACATGGACAGCATCAACTACCTGACAGAGTTCTAGGATTTACTACCTGCTATCTCGACATAACCACCTCCCTTGAAAATTTGTTTTAATCTTCATAAAGCGGTTTGCTTGAAATTTGCTCATTTATATTATGATATGACGGCAAGGTCTTTCCACGAAGGCATATTGGAGTGTCGAATCTTGATGTTCACGAACTATGTAATGGATGAATAAATATTTGTATATACAATTCAATGTTAATTTTCCCAAAAAATAGCCACAAAAATCTTCAGCGATTATTTTTAGCCCACGAAAGATATGAGAAATATATTCAACAATAAAGTTGTTAGATTAAATTACAATAATCATCATTTGCATTTAATGAGGGGTGAAAAGAGAAGTGCGCTTACGCACGTGGTGTTACTTTTAAAGGAATTTGTTCTACTATATGCGTGAGTTTCCTTCTATATGGACTCGGTGATATTTTCCTCTGGTGAAAATAAACGTATGATGGTATTTTAAAGCCTTTCAGGAGTCTGAAAAAACTTTCCCCTCGTGAGACTGGCTTTGGTCTTTGTTCGACCCATCTGTGCATTCACAAAGGCCAGCATGTTTGTGTAAGCCTTAAATAAGTCCGGTGGTTAAAGAGACGCTAGAGAGCCAAAATAATTCTACTTGAAGAAAAAAATGCACAAAATATTAAAATAAAATATCGATCGTCGGTCTAAAAGGTAATGACCAACTTGTATCGAATGATTACAATGAGTATGTGTCTATTTCGTTGCCCTAAATGTAAACACCTTTCCTAAAATGATGGGCCTACAACATCCTCAGCCACAAGGTTTTATAATGGGCTGAATGCTTATGATTTTTGGTAAACATTAACTTAAAGTGAATTTAGTATAACATCATCATATCCTAGTTAAATTAGCGCCTTGTGTAGCTCGATTCCAGGGATAGTAGCAAGAAAGCCGGCCATGGTAGTCAAATCGGTAACACGCAGGCCTGGCAACCGAAAGGCTACGGGTTCGAATCTCACCAAGGGCATTGGGTGTTGTTCTTCCCGTTGCTTAAGTTCTTAGGTTAGACGGAGCGATAAAACCTTAGCCGTTCGAGTACATAAATCCTCAAGACTACTAATATTAGTAGTTCTCATGCCCAGTTGCTATATTTTTTTAGGGTGGGAGAACAAAAGCTGATTGAGTTGTCAGGGCACTCTCCCGCCTCATGAATACGTTTAATAAAATCCTAATGGAATCAATACTTATATTCAATTTATCCCCAAGCCTTCTAGCACCTGATTAAAAATATGTATTGAAACATTCTGCTACTCAAATATTAAATGCCATAAACGAAATTTTTCGAAAAAGATATACGATCGAGTTAAGCGAGATTTAGGACAGACTCATATACCAGTCTGCATGTTACCAAAGGGATTTTTGGCTGAATAAAAATTTGCAGATACGCATCAGGTAAAGAATTGGAACAATCTGTCTGTCGGGTATATTTGACCGGCGTGAGATTAGTATAATTAATGAGTGCGGAAGAAATGACATGGCGCTTTCTGTGTAATTATCTCTAATCAAGAATTTGATAGCCTGACCTGCTTTTCAACCATTATTTACAGAATAAGTATGAAATTTAGCTGGCCATAGTAGCCAGGTCGGTAAATTTCTGGCCTGGCAACCCAAAGGTCACAGTTCGAATCCCACCTGGGACAGATATGCTGTGTTTTTCTAAGGATTTTGATCTTAGTTTAGATGTTGCCATCTAACCTTAGCCGCTGGAGCTCCTATAAGCTATAATTACCACTATTTCACGACGGATAAAATACACTGAGACGCCAAAAACATACACGAAAATTTTATTAAAACCCGTTACAATGTGCCCCTCAAAAAGAGATGATCACTCAATTTCTCTTCCGTGGTAGTGACTCCTCTTTAAAAATTAAACTGCATAAAAAAACCATGCCCAATATTTCCTCAAACTTTTCGTTTTGGAAATATAACTTTTGCGGAGCCAAAGCCGTCAACCTGGGAGCTTTGAGCATTACCCTCTCCGTCAGCAATCCACACCATCATTTTAAAGTCTCCTTATCAGCACGGTCGGGTCAACTACGCCCCGACAAACCCAGTCGACCCACAAAGAGTGTTTCCCCTCCTAAAACTTTGGCTTTGAAAGGCATTTGGCGGTTTCCGGGGCAGTTTTATGTGCCCGCGGGAGCGAGAAGCGCAATGACGCAGCGAAATGGACCTCAAAGTGAGACGTAAATGCGAAACGGGGGTGAGTGGGGACAGAGGGAAAGGACAGAGAAATTGTTGTGCGGTCAATGGGCCCGCGTTCGAGCCTTGAGGGGAAACGAGTGTTGGGGTCATAACATTTCATGAAAAGGACACGGGCGGCGGGCAAATGGGTGAGGAATCCACGCGACTAAAGGCATGCGATGGAATTGACGGCGGCATGCTTGCATTCCCGTCCCGAAGATGGACACCTTTCGAGACAAGATCCCTCTGAGGTGTGTGGCATCCCTAATGGAGTGAGCGGGACCACCACTCGTTTACCCATTAACTCCCCTGCCGGGACTAATCAATTATCACTCGAACTGGCGACCGTTTGTTTGGATTCCGACGGACTGAATGTAATGGCGATAACACAGTGCAACTCCAGAGGGGTTGTATTTGAAACCGTCGGAGTTATTTCTAAAAGGTAACCAAGCAGTCACGTGGTATAAACACTATTTTTACGCATAAATTGGTATGTTAAAAACCGCTGATTACAACTTCATTCATTGTTCACACTTGTGTTTTATCTCATATGTAGGCTCTACAATCGAGACAGATGAAAAAAACTCAATTGAAAACAATTAATGATATTGTAACGATTGTATTTCGATTTTTTTTTACGTAGTATGGATTGTAACGCGCAAATCGTCCATTAACTATTTAATGCCTGTTTAGTGCCCAAGAATTTCTACTACGCCTATGCAATCGCTGTTTTTTTTTTAGAAGAACGCCGCCATAAGGGAGTCAACCAAAGGAAATTGTCGGAATGAGCTTTTTTAAGTATGTTTTAGGACATCGTTTCGTTCGAGAAACGGCTAAAAACCACAAAGCAATATATTCACTTCGTTTTCTGTTAAAAATAAATGTCTATCTCTGTAGCAATATGGAACCTATACCGTGCAGTGACGTCAGAAGGCGTTTAAATCACGTGACTTTCGTCAATTTCCGGGAACATTTTAAATTCATTTAATAATATTTGTGGTGGGCGTGGAAAATTTGGCTTATATATTTAAATTGGTGAGAAATTTTCGCATCGAGTACATCATTAATCTTCGAGAAACAAATTTCATGCATATTTCCCATTCAAGAGTGCAGCAAATGGCAGTTATAACTTAGCCCTAATTATGTGTATCTATAAATTTTTGTAACATTAACAGTTTGTTAATATCAGTAAAACAACAATTGAAAGAGTTGAATCCATAAGGTACTTAGGTGTTACAATTACTAAAGATATATCATGGGGAAGAAACATCCGAGAAATATACGGCCAAACCAATACAAATTGTTTATTAAAATATTAATGGTTAAATGTGACTCACGTACCATAACAGAACATATTAGGCAGCATAGCAAAGGGATAGGTAGATATAAAATTGTTTGAGTAGTATATGAAGCTTGTTTGCCACTACTAACCAATTCATGCTAGGGAAATACAGAGAAATACATTTGGAGAAAGTTTTTTCTAGCATGTAATCACTTCATTACTATTCTGATACTAACCATCTAATTACATGTGACTCTATCACTTTACCTTGAAGTACTATCATTGCACCTCTTAGTATCATGTAATTGGAGCATATTTTATCTTCACTCCCAACCATACACCCTCGTAGTGGCTCACAGGGTAATGCGTAGATGTAGATGTGATATATAAGCTTCTATCTCAGCCTCTGTGACTGTCATATACGGAGTGAAAACGCAAGCCATGGACCAACCGCCATTAGCTATACAGTTAATTAAGATATCTGGCTTCATGCGAGTAAGAAGGATTACATCTAGTATGAAACGCAGCACATAATATTCTTTTCTATGAACATATACGATCCTAGCTTTCGCCAAGCAGTCATAATTTTTGCACTAATCTATATACTATTTAAAATATCCCTTCTAAACCGATGTACATACACACATTTGCCCATGGTACCTTAAAAGCCCTGGAGTCAATTCAAAGTGAAATAGCAAACTGTGGTTTTCATTAGATATGTATGTGCCAAACTAAAGGCCTCCCTCCACATTTTGCTATCTCTGTTACGTAAAGGGGGAAAGACACCTTCAATGAATCTTAGCCTGAAGAATGCCACTCTAAGGAAATCCTTGGCATAATTGTCATTTTCAAAATGAGATAGTGAAAAAAAAATATTTTTGGGCATTTCTTCTAATAATTAAAATGCACCCAAGATTATATTTTAAGTACCTAATATTTTATTCACTTCATTTACTGGATATGGTTTATTTATCAAAATAAGGTAACGGATATACACTTGTTCATTTATGAATTCAAGACTCGATCATTGTTAAAACAAAAAATACGATACCTTGGGTAATAGATAAAGAGTTCATGGAAAATCAACTACACAAGTATCGTAATTAAATAAATATTTTAGACGAGTAATAAAACGCTGGAATTTTTTATGTGAAATTAGACGAATTTTGAGTCTTACCAGTTGCCTTAGTGTCAAGTTAGGTATTCCGATCGAAATAGCGCTACATTCACTTTCAAAGCTGCAATGTAAGAGCATTGTTGTTACTTTTTCAACAAAACTTAGATATGCCATTAGTGTAAGAAGTTATTTATATAGCGCAGGTGGGAGATAGAAGGTTAGGTTCTGACCCACAAAATAGTCAGCCAGCCTCCTTGAGGCCAGCCTATTTACCCATAGGGACCAACGTTCATCGGCCTTCGTCCACTCCCCTAATACTCCTTATAAACGCCAAAGCCTTTGCGTGATGGGCGCCGCTCAATTTTTTCCTCTCCTCCATCTCCTTTGGCCCTCGGGGTAACGACTCCGGGCCCTCTCCATCCAAAGGGGCGTGTCGGGTCAAAAGTGCGTGGTTTTTTGCGCGTGAGGCCTCTATCCGTGCGTTATAAAAGTCTCTCCCCCTCCGCCTCCCCTCTCATTCCGCCTCCCCTCTCATTCCGCCTCTTTGCTTCACCCCTCGTTGGCCTCCCTGCGAAGGGAGGGGAAGGGTCATCTCGCCCCCAACCGCAACTTTTCCCAGGCCTTCTCTTCGTGGAACTTCTTTCTCCTCTCCGTCCACGCTTTTCAGAGCCTTTCCCTCTCCCCCCCTCTCACTCCCTCTCCCCTCCCCTTCCGTCAACCGGAGAGCTACCCTCCTCGCCCAGATTCCATAATTTTTTTTTCAGTCTCCGGCTCGCTGAGCTTGAAAGTTTCCACCGGCGTCGGCCGGTCGCGTCATCATCGTCGTGGTGCGTCGTTCGGTAAGGTGCTCCCCCCTCCCCCCACGTACCACGCGTCGACGGTAGCTTAAGCCGTTTACACCCTTATTTTAGAGGGTGGACGGGTATTTGGGTCAAGTGAAGGACCCGAGGGAAGAAGAGAAAGGAAGTTGAGGACGTACCCTCGGCACGCATGAGTCCATGTATGTACAGGGTCCCATGAGCAGCAAAGCGGTCTTGACGATGTCATTATAATCGCCGCCCAAAGTTCTGCACTTACGTAATTTTCAGATATGGAGCGGTTTTACAATCAATGCTTGGTAAATTAATTCCTCATAGGAGCCGGTCTGAGTACGCTTCACTGAGAGGTTGCTTCACATGCCATCTAACCTGCTGTGGTATTTATTGGAATCAAACCATTGGGTCAATCAACTAAAGTGATATATTACAAAAATTCTCCCTTTCCACAGACAACACAATTATCAATCATATTATTAATCAGGCAGGGTAATGAAATAATTATGCTGAATCACACAGTTAAAAGCAGACCATGAATCTTAACAAAAAAACAATTTATTTTTATTACTTTTTGGTGTTGAGGCTTGAGAATCAAATCTTCAAATATGCACCGTAATAGCACGTCTGACAGAAAGTTTTAAGATTATAAGCCTCAAACTATAATTTTACCAGAATAGACAAGTGTGGTAAGGGAAGTTCAGTATCTGGGCATAACTTCGAATCTATGATTGGGAGACCATTTCAAAGTATTTTTGGATCAGCGCTGAAGAGACTGGAATGTTATCAATCGAAGCGTCGGGAAGTGGTTCAGTGAAAAAGTAACCTATACATGTTATTCCGCATTGATAAGGTCTCATCTGGAGTAAGAATTTTAAATTAAATAAAAAAGATTCGGTAACTGAATAAGGAACGAAGGAATGTAAAGGGTTTCATAACAAATTCCTAAGAAAGTATTTTCACTTGACAATTGAAAGATATTGGTTGAGAAACCCTAGAGAGAGGGAGAGATTGTTCGAAAGATTAAAGCAACTTAAAAAATTCCAAGTCACATGAATTCGTTTCTGAGAGTGCAGACATATATCTAACCACGCTGTCTATCAGCAATACTGGCTGAAACGACAAATTAAGTATGTTTAACTGTCGAACCCTAGAAATACAATAATTTTTTTGACGCGCATTAAAACGACCACAGCGCAAAAAAAAAGTCTGATTTTTTTCATAAACATTACGCTTCCCACACCATTATTAAATAATATCTTTTTTCTCAGCTAAATCAGACCTTCAAGGCTGGTGAACCACCCTTGCGCGCATTAAAAAAATCCCATACAGTTAAGTCTTAGGGAAAATCCTTCTCTCCAGTGTGTTTCAAGCTACACTATCGCGAATCACCATACGTAATAACAAATGACCTTTACTGACAAAGTTAACAAGAAATTATTTGCCGGACCAAGGAGTTAAAATACCACTCAATTCTTGTGTCTCAATTTAGTGTACCCTAATAGATAAATGCTTCTGTTTTGTGTATTTTACGCCAAAGATCACCATTTTTTTATTTAATTGTAAGTAGCAATCGACCTTGAGGCAGTGAAAGGGCTTTTCTCACGACCAATTGAAATTATTCTAGCGGTGGAAATGAGATTTGCTTCAGGTAAGGCCACCCAATTCTATTCAGGCCGACGGGTATTTTCAGAGTGAAAGGTAATCCACGTAGCCAGTGTCTGTACCTCAAAGGGGTTAGGGCCAAAGAGGTCTGACCTCAGTGCAAAGGTGCCTGTCGCGTCAGTAACACAACTAGAGAGGGCAACAGAAAACCACGCCAAGCCTTTTTTCCGAAGAATATTTATGGACACATGCAACAATAGATATAATTTCTTGAATTCCAAAAACTGACGGACACTGTTGTCATAGTCATGTGTAATCCGAGCTTTAAAGTAGTGAAAGCGGTGGAGGTAAGACTGAAAACAGTAACAGTTGAAATGATCATGGATTTTATTTCTACTTACTGAGATTAAGATCAAAACCCTAATTGTCATACATATTCACATGTGAATGAGAGGCCATGGAATAGAAGTGGCAGAAATAATTAACAAATAGTTATGAAAGAAATACTAAGATTCCGAGAACGTGAATTAATCTTTTCGGGTCAAACATTTAACTAAATAATTTTGATCCCGAAAACAGATGAAACCAAAGTTGTGAAGGCTATGGGGAAATTACCTCATTCTCAGTTTCGGTTGTGGTTGGTATTAACAGCAGAAAAGTCGTAGAGAGCTCTTAGGTAAAGTAAGTATGGTTTAGGGTGATTAAGGCAACTCGGTACACCATTTCCTTTACGAGAATGTTAATAAAAAGGAATATAGATTATATTCACCTGGAGAAGCAATAAGAGACACAGAGGAAATTGGTATCAAGGGCATCTAGGTGAATAGTGAAGAAATAGACATGCTAAAGTTTGCTGATGACATCGCAGTTGTAGAAGAAAGTCGAGTGGACCTGCAAGCATCCCTGACCATAATGGACCAAGTACTTCAAGAATATAATACGAGCATCAACAAGAAGAAAAGTAAATTCCTAGTGTGCGAAAGAGAAAAGCTTAGGGCGAACATCACAATTCGAGGAGTGAAATTGGAACCAATGGAGAACTTCACCAACCTCGGCAGCACTATAACTTGGGATGGAAGAAGCTGGACGGACATCCAGCGAAGAATAGCACAAGCTAAGGAGGTGTTTATAAAGAAGAGACCACTACTGTGCTCAAAGAACTTACGACTGCAAACAAGGAAGCACTTCATCAAAACATTTTATGAAGCATGGCACTCTATGGACCAGAGACATGGAACATCGGGAAGGCAGACCAACGAAGAATTGAAGCCTTCGAAACATGGCGCTGGAGAGAATGTTGAAGATTAAATGGACAGATAAAGTGAGGAACGAAGAGGTTCACAGAAGAGCAGATGAAGAAAGGACAATATGGAAAACCCAACGGTAAAGAAGAACCAGATGGATTGGACATACCTTAAGGCACAACGAATTAGTTAGAAATATAATAGACAGGAAGATTGAAGGGAAGGTCCCGCGGGGGAGACCAAGGGACAAATATATAGGGCAAATAAAGAAGAAAGTGAAAGAGAAAACATACCAGGGCGTGAAGGAATTAACACTGAATAGGGTAGAATGGAGGGCTGCATTAAACAAATCCTAGGATTGAAATGCTGATGATGATTAGGTTACATTCAGGATTTTTGCCTGGCTTCAAGAAGGTATGTATGAAAGAATTGACTGGTGTAAGTAAGGAGCAGATTATAAGGATAGGTAGGTCATTCAAAATGTTACACAGCTCAGGAAGAAAACAGGTAATAGTTCCAGCAGAGGGTTAAATTGAGAGTGAAAGGGGAGAGGAAATATGGCAGGTTTGTCGATCGTTGCCGTTTCACGCACATGCCAACGAAATTTCACGTGAGCTATGGTGAGAAATGTATACAGCAGTAATAATTGGAGATAGGATAATGCTTACAATTACTTATGGCCAATTGTCGCTAGTCTGGTCAGCCAATAGTTTTCGATCGATGCTGGTAGCGTTATAGCAGTATGGGATGAAGATTAATGATTAGAGAAATTAAAAAATGAGGTTCTTCAAGAAAAGCAACTCAAAACCTATACATGATAGTAGTAAAGCAACATGAACTTGTAGACAAATTCAGTTAGTTGTAAGTATTTAGTGCTCAGTAGACGTTTTGCTACAGACATTCCTAGAGTTTTATTCTATTAAGAGGCTTTTAATAAGACAGGGGAGCATAAAACAAGGAGATTATTAATTTAATGTGTGATATGACGCGTTCCATTGTTTGCTGAGCATAGACCAGAATGGAAGGACAAATGACGAAGTTTTTGGCATGAATGGGAAAAAGAAAAAATTGCAGGAGAGAGGTAAATTAGGTCAATGGATCCAATAATTAAAAGCGACGGTTTACTGAGGACTATCATGATATAATTAAGAATCAGGAAGGGGTAAAACATAACCAGCCATTCACGTAATATATAGAAGGATAGTACGTATTTTGAACTGAAGAGGGTAAGTGCGAGGATTTTCTCTCCCAAAAAAGCCGAAAGAAAGTAGATATGATCCGAGAAAATTTACTTTTACCAGTACAGCTTCACTAATCTAATGTCATCACCTTAGTTTCTAACAATATTTTTCTGTAAGTAATATCAAAGGGAAAAGTAACAGGATTATTGGAAGAGTCAGGCCTTGTATGAGATACATGGAACAGGTTGTGAAGGATGTAAAATAGAAGAATTACGTCACAATGAAAAGGTTGGCGGATATTGTTGACCATAGTGTTGTTGACCAATGACGATGATGATGAATGTTCAAAGCAATACAGGGTATGATTGTGTATAACTTTAGTATCCAGCAAGTAATTGAGTCGCATTAATACATTGTTTACATCATAATATTCCAATTTTCACGTCATCATGGTAGAGATTCAACAACCTCCTGCATCTATGTTAATGACTGTTAAATTTAATACTATATGGATGGACAATTTTTTTCTGGTCTACGTGAAGTCCCAGGGCTGTAAATGGAAAACAAACACGGAATTAAAGTGCACCCGTTTCACGACGCAATATTTAATTTTGCTGAATCATATGTAAGGTTAGCTATAAGAAACCTTCCATAAATTAGGATAAATAAACTGAACTTATTACAATTATGACCAGAAACGAAACTGATTCGCTTCATTATGGGCGAATGCAAACGCTGATAAGCATTAAATATTTACATGAATTCACGTCTGACAAAATTTCATGACGAATTTATGACATATTCATCTAAAATAACGCGTTGACATTATAGTATGACAAGGAGCTTTTGTTGCTCCAAGAATTGCATTAATGAGAGATGAGTGTAAAAAATATATTAAAGTAAAAGGTAATTATTGCGCCGTACATCGCTGCAGCCGGACTCTTCGAGAGGGTTGGAAACGACAGGAAATACCCAAGCCATAGAAATATCTCCTTTGCTCCATTACCTCTAATATTCTGTTAAAATGGATTTAACATCCAATTATATCTAGTAATATCGATTTGATATTCCGCATGATAGAACAAATTATTGCTGCTTCACTGCCTTGGGACAAATTCCATGCTAAATGATAAGTTGAATCTCATTGCAGTCCTTGGTAGGAAAGAATATCAACCGCAACTTAGTAGAAAACATATTTTACTAATCCTTCTTCCCTTAGGTTCTTTAGTCAGTGTGTACAGACATATAATAGTTATTTCATAATCTTAAGTATTGTAAATGAGAATATTATGTGGCAATTATCTAATATTTAAAGCTAAGCCACATTTTCACCAGTATGAATGAATTTTTCCGTATCGTAAAATGCATAGAGGGTCTTTCCTTAATACACCTTGAACCACATAGCATTGAAGGTCAGAAGTACAGAGTCCCCTCCATTACTCAGTGTTTGTTACAAAGGTAATAGTTGAAGAGTTCTCATTAGAGGAAATCGTCCACCTAGTTAAGGTAAATTGGGTAACAGGGTGATTTCATACCCCTCAAAAGGAATAACACTATCGAATTTTCCCTCTAGTGCATCTAAAAAGGTAGTGAACTGCATGACAGGTTTTTTCTGGTAAGAAATAGATAAAGAGAGTTTAAAAGTAAATCTAAAACGAATTTTAGTCATACGGTGCGCAGATATTTCAGAGTCCCCAAAGCAGACGAATTATGAAATAGATAACAATGGGAGTTAGGGTGACAATGCTTGCGAGTATACAAAACGGAGATTGACGAGCGCGTTGAATGAGTAAATAAGGGGAAGTCAAGAGAAAATTTATAGTTGGGGGAATTTAAGCAAGGGAAGAATGAGAAAAAATAGTAATGTTTGAATGGAACCACATTCAAGGAGTGGAAAATAGTTTTACTCAATATGAATTCACTATCATAATCATAAGCATTCTACCCTCATTGGTAGGTTTACTGATAGTCACCTACTGCTGTAAGCTTCCCTTTTGTGTCGCCTCTCACTTTATTCCTAAAATAATCCTCGTTTTCTATTTAAACCCCCTCATTTAATTTTCATATGCACCTTCCTAGCCTTTAGAGTACTTATTCTTTTCCTCCCAGTCCAGCGCTAACTCAACATTCTCCTCCTTAACACTGTCCCATTTTGTATTAACTCTAAAAATGTGTACTGTGAACTTTTGTTATCATCTTCAAATTTTAATTTTTTTTTTGCTCTCTTACCTTCTGTAATGCTGAATTTTTTGTGTATGGAGGAAATGGAAGTCAAAAATTACTCAGTGATACCTTTGTTTTAGAGACTAATTAACGATTTGGTGGAGCCATATTATAAGTATTTCGCACGTTAATAACCAGTAAATCTTAATAAAAATGTTGAAAAGACGTTACTAGATATTTTTGGCTTCTTTTCTCAAAATTTTATCTCATGTGAGAAAATCACGCGTGCACTAATCTACGAAAATGGAATAATAAATGTGGTGAACAAATTGCATGCAATATTGTTAGAGGTAAGTTGTTCCACTGTGCTGAGAGAAAACTTAGGTTGAATGCATGAAAAGAATGTGTAGAAGGTGGGAAATGATAGAATTATTGCGAATACCAGAAACAAGTAACATGGAAAACAAAATTTCGATTCCACCATTGCGTAGAAAATTACCTGCGTCAGAAAATTAGTTTTTAATGACATTCTCATTTGTAAGACAAAAAATACTGGCACAAACCTAAGCTAGTTTTTCGATTAAAACTAGTGCTGCCAGCGCATATTACTTGTCTATGTTGCCGTTACTTTTACTTCACTCTTACAGACTCATTCACACGACCAGCACCCTTGAGTAGTGTGGTAGGAGAGAAACATGAGGCACGAAACAGAGACGACTAACCCTAAACAATGGTGTAGCTAAAGAAAAGCTAAGGGAATTTTAACTCATTTAACCGCAGAATGATCATAGGATAAAAACAGTCCTGGGCTCACATGGATATTCTTTTCGCTGGACTTAACCAATTGATTACAAATCCCGAGAGCATTTTCATCGTAGGAGATTTGTCGCTCCAAGATTTCGTCCGAATAATGCGGATTACAGTCTACTCTCCCTCTTGGAAACTGCGGTCCCTCTTCTGAAGGGACCAAAGTAACGCACCACTCTCTCCGGAGTTTGAACCTCGGCTGAAAGAGTTAAAATAAAAGAATGCCTCTCTCCCTCGGAATAAAGTGAGAACTGAGAGGAGCTAGAGAGAGAGGGAAAAACGAGCCGTGAGATAAAAGAGGGGATGATGCGAGATTAACGTGGAGTTAAAAGGATGTACGGAGAGGAAAGAGAGCGATAAAACGCATCGATTTGGTGGGCGACGTGTGTATGGGGGGGGAGGGGCTTGGATTTAATGGGGAAAGGGGGTGAGGCGAAGTAACTGTCTTTTTCCCTTTCACCCTTACGCACAAACACCGTCCGCAAAATTAAACTGCCATCGTGAGGAGATAAGCCGAGCGCATTAGGATCCCTGCATTGGAGAAGACCTGACGCCCTTGGTGGGATGAAAAACCCGTGTAACGCATGCCATTTATGCCGTTTCTATAAAGCCGCGCCTAAATCGCTACGATAAGAAATTAAAGTGATCACGCCCACATCAGCACGATAAATGTAATCCAATAGAAAACAATGGATGTAGGTGGTTGTATACTTTTTCACTTGGGATTGTCGAAGAATAATGGTTAGAATAAGATAAATGATGAATTATTTGAATATGGGGATGATTATTGAAAATGCAAAACGGCTCAGTGCAAATTTTGTGTAATATTCCCAGAAAACAACACAAGTATAAGAAAACTTTGTGGCTATCATAGGTTGTTTGGTCCGCACAATCGATTTCAGCCTTTAGGCCATCATTAGGTAATTACAACTGTCAGAAAGTTTTGTTTTAGTTCTGCTTTACCATGAGATCGTGCACGATGGAATCAGAATATCTTTTAAGGGGGGCATTTATTCATAACCGAAATCACTAATCTATACACGAAATTGTTAGATGCAAACGAAAAATTAATTTTAGTGAAAACATTAATTTCTAACCAGAGCCATGCACTCATATCAAAAACTAAAATAATCAAAAGGTGACGCCCACGGAACGAGCTGCGCTAGAGATACCTACCTACGTCACCCACCTCCCCTCCTTGACTGTTTTGAGGAATAGTGGAGGAGAAGTGGATGTGGGGACGGCATCTGCCTGGAAATATACTGTCGCAACCAATAAATAACCCATAATAACTGAAGAACAAAATATTTTCGTATACATTTTGGCGTGACTAAAAGTATGATGAGGTTTATTTACTTATTCACAAATTACGATGTAGTCGAATATGCAATGCCTTTCGAAATACCCCGCAAGGATTCTAACAACCACTTCCATTGACTGAATCAGCTGTGCGTCCCCCATTGCGATTTGTCAATGGAGCTGCGCATTCTCAATTGTGATAGGACGAAGTGGATGACATATGAGTCTTCTACACGCCCACTTTTCCGAAAGGGTTAAAAATGGTTAAAAACATCAGTATTTCGCCGCTTATAACTCGAAAACGACTCGACGGATCGAAGAACGGAAAAATTTGGGTCCTTTAATTTTTCAAACTCTATCAGATTCGACAATAAATAGCATGGAAAACGGCCCCATCGCACCAATCCGCGTGTAAAGGGCGAAAGAGATGTGAATGCACAATAAACCATATTTATATAACGAGTAAAAATGCACTCTTACCTCCCTCGGTGGGTAACTGCCCCTCTGAATTCATTTTATATTCTTCCTTTCCGCAGACCTACAACAACGACGCGCAGATAGGGGAGTCCTCCGCGTGCGCCACCGCCCTCCTGTGCGGCGTCAAGGCGAACTTCGAAACCGTCGGCCTGGACTCGAGGGGGCGCTTCGACAACTGCTTCTCCAGCTTCACGTCAAGAGTGCCCTCCCTCATCGACTGGGCCCAAACCGAAGGTAAGGCATCCCCCTCTTGCCTACCTGAACCCCACGCCCGTAGTACAAAGCTCACCTTCGCTCAGCACTCCTTCCCGCCTCGCACCCTACGCCTTTCGCTTTCGCGCGTGTATTAGATTAGAGCAGGAGCGGCTCAAGTGCCTTCCTCGAAGGGGACAACGCGGCAGAAGCACAAAGGCATCGGCGGAAAGAAAAGAGCATCGTATTACACGTCGCTTTCACTTATTCTCAAGCATGACGTGGAAGGTGGATTGAATAGAGGAATTTCTTAGGTGACACAATTTCACGTGTCAATCATTTTCCTCGTAATCGCCAGTCATTTCCTCATAATGAAACGCCGAGAAAAAAATAACACACAACGCACCGTGCAAAGAATTTTCTCTGATAACGGATGTTTACTTTAATGCATCAGGTAATGTACATGAACATAGGAACATACATGAATAATTAATTCTATGGGCAAATTTTATGCCTATATTATTGATATCATAAATACATTGTGATTTCTAGAGCTGCTGCCTTGAAATAGGCTCCAGAAAACTCTTGAAAATCGATATTCCATTTTGACTACATACATTCTCAAGAATCGTTCCTTGTCGGCCTATCTACGGAGTTAGGCGGAATAATCTTTAACTTTCCTACCTTGTGAGAGTTTCACTCTTCCATGACACTTATTTCTAAAGACATTTTATATGACAGGGAGAATTTACTTTGTGAAGTTAACATTAAAATGCTTTCAAAAAGTTTCCTTGATAGTATATTTCATTTCGGCTCAACTTCAAAACAGATAATTTCAAAATTAAGGGCCTGAAAACCACACAGAGACAACACTAATAGAATGTTTAAATTACTCGGAAGATAGAATAAATCATAAACTTACAAAAAAATAACAATTTTATCAAACATGGGTGATATTTATGAACGCAAAAAAAGAATTCGTATGTGGATGCCATTAATCAAGGAATATTGGTCTAACATAATCAGCAATGTACAATTGTACGCCGCACACTGACCGATTTTCGAACAAACGTTTTCAAATTAATAATTGTAACATGCCTATATCACGTCTGATAAAGATAAAAAACTAATTTCTAAATATTACCGAGCTTTTTATTATAAAAAATAATTATCGTTACATTAAAGCCATATTTGAGTTGATTTATGCTTAAGGTAACGGAAATAAATGTATTGTAATCAACAAAATGATGGCTAGTTATGTGTAACAATGTTAAAAATTGTCTTTATATGTTACATATTAATATCAGATTCTTCGGTGAGAACTCCAAGATTTCTAAAATTTTTTGATTTGATTAAATATTTTATATCTAATTAATTACGTGTAATGCATCACAATTTTGTTGTTGTCTACAAGTGCTGAAATTATGAGCCACTTGCCTAGAATATCAAATCAGATATGTGTGAAATTAATTCCTTTGCATGCAAATGTGTTTTCTATTGATAAATAAGTTTACCGGTCCCAGAATATTTTTAAAAAGGTATTCCGAAGGAATTGAAAAACGGCAATGAATATAGTAGTCATTATACACACACTCACACCCAATGTTGCTGTTCCGTCTGATTTCCTATATTATAATCGTTAATCAATGTGCTGTTTGCGGTAAATTCACTACTGAGAGAATAGCCAAAAATGTAAATTAATGAAATCGGTTCTGAGCATAGAAGACATTTGCTTTGCCAGGATACAATGTGCGTTGCACCATTTATCACAGCTGTTGCTATGCAACATCCCCCCCTTTCTATAAAATTTTCCAGTTTATGGTCTCAATTACCCAACAAATGATTAAACTCCAAACATGATTTGGTAAAAGCACGTACGTATTACTTCGTAATGAACCTGGCAACCTTTGGCAATGATTATTAATCCAATCCAATTCACGGTAGTAGAATTATTGGATTACTCCTATTCAACCGCTAAATACGGATTCAAGTCATGGTCTATTGCTGTCACCATTAATTTCGACGATATATTGAATATCTATATGCTTAATGATGGACGAGAGTGAATAAATATACGCCTTACAGCATTCATTCAACATATATTTGACGTGAGAAAAGGAAAAACTGTAGGAACACAAAGTAAATGAAACTTTGAAATTTTGGAGTTCTAAACGTTGAAAAAATAAAATACTCGGGTGTGATAGGTAAAGGGTCATATTTTTAATCTGGCTTTCTAAACTAAATCATCAATAAATGCAAAATTTAGGTCAATCACCAAATTGACTTTTTGATATATCTCGCGCACAAAATATTAAACCCTTGGTTAAGCACATAGATAAATTTTTTTATGGGCATTAAGTACATTAAAAATCGTTATCTCCAATAAAAAGTTTCGCTTCTTGTGAAAATACCAGTTTAACAAGTATTTCATTTCAGAATGAAAAAACAAAATATTAGAATTGTGCTATCAAAAACAGATAGTTGTAGAACAATTTATCATTATTCCTCATTTAAAAAAGTGTAGCATAATACGACATGTATAACAACTTTAAAAAGTGACTTTTTTACGTGATTCTCCGAATTTGAAATACGACGCCATGCAGCAAGCGATGTGACTGCTAAAGATGACGATGGACTATTTGGCTATTTCCTTAATTGTACGAAAATTTTTGATAAAGAGAATTGGAAAGGTAAAATGTGATGAAAGCAATTCAACCACATTATGTAAAAGGAGTAAAATTTAAATGGTTTCAATAAAGATGGCCCAAATTTGATATTGTTCGAAGTGAAATTCTTAATATTATAAATTTTAATAAGTACACTAATATGCGTCACATAGAAGTAAATATGTACTTAGGAAGAGCTGCCACACGAATAGTAAATCACACTTGGGTAAATACTTCCCAGGGGTTTAGTTTAACAAGACAATGATAATTATTTCACATAAATATATTAAATCAGAAGCTATCAATGGAAGAATTTAGATCCTTTCATGTCATGCCAGCCTTCGAGTTCGTCAGTGAATAATTGAAATAAGATATATGCATTTGTAATCCACGATGCTATCAATCCACAAAAAGACTAAGTGGATGGGGTTTTCTCCACTCCTGGCTAGTGCAATCGTCACTAACGCAATCATATTATTGGGCAATTTATATTTTCACTCTAACGTACCCTGCTGCAATGGAGTTTTACTGGGCTTCTAACACCTTAGATAAGTCCTACGCCTTAAATTTCCGCCGGAGATTTAGACTGTAATGGCGGATCTGTTTTTGATCCTTGGCTTGATTATTTTTATAAGGATTATAAACGTTGTATATCATATAACATGCTATGAGAAACCTGTTCTTCGCTACCCGCCAACTAATTTCCTATTCAAACTCGCTTCATCCTGACCCCGTGCACTTGGTTCATACTACAAGTGTGGTCGAAGGAGTGTAAAGTATCGGCGCACTTTCATCACATTTCTCAAGCACTCCTACAATAAATTCTAGTTCTCTGTTAGCTTAATCACATATTCATACCATTCTTCACTTGATCTTCGGGTCGGCCTCGGTACCTAGGTTGCCGACGCGCCGGCCTGGCAACCGAAATGTCGTGGGTTCGAATTCATCATAGGGTATAACCCAATAGACAGCATATCAAAGGGATAGGTAGGTAAAAAGTCAGTAGTTCATTACGCATGTTTTAGTATTACGAACCTATGCATGTTAGAGAAATACAGATAAATATATTTAATAAAATGTATTTAGTTTAGAAATCTTTCTAACCAGTAATTCCTTCGTAACTTTGTAGACACTTCACATCTAGCTGCACGTGACTCCTGTACCTAACTTGTTTCCATGCAGTACTATCTTTGTAGCTCTTAGATGCATAACATAAGTGCATGTATGGTGATTCCCCCCCCCCCTGCCAAGCACCCTCGCGGTGGCTCGCAGGGTATTACGGAGATATAGGGTTTGAATGTCATCCATGGCTTACGATTAAGAGCACAGGAGTATTAATTGTTGCACCTATGAATCGAAATCTAATTGCACTGGATCTGCGGAGACAGTCTTTTTCGATCGCCATTCACGACTTCCTCTCTGCATGATTCCCCGCAGGGAAGGCGACTGGGATCGTGACAACGACCCGCGTGACTCACGGCACGCCGGCCGCCTTGTACGCCCACTCGGCCAGCCGCTACTGGGAGGATGACGGGAAAGTGCCGCCGGGAGCTAGGCACGCCTGCAAGGACATCGCCCGCCAGTTGGTGGAGGACGAGCCCGGGAGGAACATCAACGTGAGTCTGTTTGCTGATTATTTTCGCAGCGATCGCTGCAGGGTGATTTTCAGTAGGATGATGCAGAAAAATAGCAAACTAATCAGGAATACATTATATTCAAGTGAGGCCATTTTCGGCCATTTATTATGAATACTGTTTTATTTTGCTTATTTCCATTATAATCGAGGACCCAAGAACGGAAATTCTACGCTATATTTCATTACTGTCACAAGATAAAAGACCTTCCTTGTTACAGATGCCTTTCTTCAACGAGCTAAAATCGAATGGTGGGACAGGAAGTTAAGATGCATTTTACTATTTTTTCAGACGTAACTAACAAAAAGTCTCGCATTGCATGAATATAACCCAAAGACAACCTCTTTCAAACTTTTAAGCAGCATTTCAAACGTGTATACCTTCTTAGGGGTGATTTTCTGTTACGCCAATGAGACCGCGTCCAGACTAATTTACATCCATCCATCAGACAGCATGGATCTAACAACCGATCAATATCCAATACGGCCGCTCATGTAAGCTTATGGAGCATATACACTATATATAATGTAGTTACCAGTTCATTTATAGGACACCTTGGCAGCCAGGAGTTATTGACCAATGCTCAGCATGTTTTCCGAAAGAGTAGACTTTGTGACACCCAAATTGCCCTTTTTTCGTGATATTTTATATGTTGGAGACGTTAACACTCCAATGGATGTTATATTTCTTGATATTAAGAAAGATTTTGATGAGATATCCCATAGGAAGTTACTAGTCAGGTTAAAATCTTGTGGGTTAAAAAAATCATCCCTATTTGATCATGAATTAGAGACTTCCTAAATGACTGCGTGCAAATGGCTGTTTTGGACGGTGTTACCTCTCGGGCAATTGAAGTAATGTCGGGTGTGCCACAGGGAAGTGTTATAAGTCCTCTCTTGTTCCTTAATTGGTATTAATATAGTGGTAAAAAGTATGTTTCCTTGGCCAGTGTGTGCCATCACGAGGTAAGACTAAACCACAAACTGGAGCGTGCGAATAGAAGATCGCCAAGATTGGACGATACGACAATACTGAAAGCGTAAACAGCCTATTTGAGGAACTTAAAGGGGAATTTTGATCAGATCGTAGGTTGAAATATAACCTTAATCTCCTAAGTAAATCCCAATACGGTATTTTTACCGTTGATGTTAAACACATTTAGCGAGCTCCAACTTCTATGGTATTGTGGGCCATAAGCATTAAAATTAGGAAAATTGGTTATCCAATCCACAAAATTTAAGATGTATTTCTTAACTCGTTCTATTGAGAATCTAAATAGCCATGAATACATTCAATAGCATATTCACAAGTTTATTAATAGCTTAGATAATTGCACGTCAGCAAAAAGACAGCTAAGCCGACTAATAGCACGTTTATACACGCCGAATCTATTTTTTTATTGATAAAGTTCAAATAAAATGTAGCTACTAATTCTCTTAAAGCTAATTAAGTAGTGAGCGTATCGTAAAAATTCAGCCCTTGCTACACCGCCTTCTGGAGAAGGGGCTGAATCTTTAGGGACAGAGGTTACAGTTATGGTGGCTTGCAGGATATTATGTAGATATATACGCGAATGTGAATGTACTTAAATAAAAGCTCTTGGGTTTCCAACCAAGTCAATTGCCGCCGACTTTTTGAGGTCCGACTCGATCCCCATCATCGGAGTGGCTGAGAGCCGTGTAATATTTGGCCCTTATATAAATCTGCCATCACCGAATATTGAATCTCCTGCACTGAGGAGGTGAATTTCAGCGAGAGGAAATTAATGTAGTGGCTCTCCAACTATTTGGATCGACTTACGAAGGAAGCCATCGAAAAATGTCTCAAGGCGAATAACATCAATCGGGATTCCGGTTCTTAGTTCAGCAATACTTGGAAACCCATCCTGAGAAGAGTATGGAATACATATTAGAAAAAGGCTATTTCAAGACAGCCATTCGTAACTATACCCGTAAGGCGCTGTGCATGTGTCACCTAACAAACGACCCACAGTATTTATATAACTGCCAAATTCCTGATGGCGAAGATCAAACCAGAACACGGAAGCAATGGTCCTATTTACCCGATTGGAGTCCCGAGGGCTTTTCTGTAATTCTATTCGACGGTAAAGCACTAAACGGTTCTTCTTAACGTGAATGTTTTTACATGTCTACTCTTAACTGTGATGGTGGATCCAGTAAGTCACTCTCTTTACCATAAATCTAAGCGTTGAAGAAGTATAGACGCCTTCCTTGGACGACGCAAGCTCCAGAATAACCATTCTGCAGGTTAGCGTTATATACGGCGATGTCTTATTTTCTTAGGATCACAGGTGTAAAAAAAACCGTATCATCATAGCCGTGATTTGTATTACACTCTGTTAACACCCTAATAATTCGTTCGTTGAATCCAACCGATGCATCGGTTGGATGTTACAAACATCACGATGTTTGTTTCGTATTGGTAGAGTTCAAAGTAGAATCAAGGTATGAATCACCGTATTCGGGTTTGGATTTTCAGGAGGTAAAACGGACGAGTTTATGAGATGATGAGTTTCATCAAGCTCCTGCTAAATTCACTGTTATACCGTCATCTGTATTACGGTTACTTGAAGACGTAGCAAATGTTTACGAGGTGCAAAACATTATCATAAATCCACGCGTTAAGGAGCACGAAAAGCAAGGCCGAAGTCACCACCCAAAGAACATTTTCCGGAGTCCTTCAGAAAAGGCTCAGGTTTGAATAAAATGAATACATTAAGTAGAGACTACAAAATAACGTACCTCGCACTTTCCTGAGCAAGAGGTAAAGCAATCGTGCTTCTTGAGAGTGAATTATAGGAGTGTAGTTCACAGCGGCATAAGTGGGCCTATTAGGGCAAATGGGCCCTAGAAGTCTCAGATTTTAATTTTTAAGAATTAAACAAATGAATGTGCAAAAATGCCACATGGAAACTCCGCAAAATGGACAATAATATTTATCAGCTCTTTTCCGCATTACGAGTAAATTTAAGTATGAAATATTAATACCCCACATGATTTACTCAGCAATTGAGTCGAAGTTTCCTGCTGCAAAAGTCCTTGTGAAAATATTATTCACAGCATTCAAGCTAGGGAATAAGAATATAACGAAATAGGTTCACTGATTATCACAAGGAGTTTTCTCAATTACTGTCTGACATTAATTCGAACAGTTTTCTGCAGTATAGTGAGGATAGCCGCGAAAAAAGTTTTTGAACATGGAAACGCCGAATTTAAAACAAGAAAGTCATTCCAATTTCATTGCACATCTGTACCAAAATACGAACGCTACTGAATAAAGAAGTTTTCCTTAACCCAATGTATGATAATTTAACGGTGTCTTCATAGTTTTCCGACGGCAGCTAGCCGATAAATAAATGCAAAAACTGATTGGAGTATGCACTCGCCAATAGTAAGTAACTCTGATATAAGTTTACAAAACACGTTCGAGATAATGAGAAAGTGCAAAAAAAACTATACCCTCTAATAAGTAACTCAGTCATCGACTTGCAAAACATGTTCTTGAGTTAGACAGGGCTGGCGGAATACTCCACTCTATTAGCGAAAAAAAATACTCCGAACGTTTCGCCGAAAACCTCCTCCAACCCTCAAATATTTCCTCACACTGTGGCGGAGTGGATTACCCTTAATAAACGAGGTCGGAATACTGATGAGACTAGGATGAGATCTCCGATAAATTCCTTCGTCCCAGCTTACCCATGGCTTCGCTCTAAGAGGCCCTAAACACATGCAAATTCGCGAATTTCTTCTTTGGGACACCACACGCATAAAATGAAGTTCTACACCCGCATTTGTCTTTCTCGTCATCAATCCTCGCACAGCATCCAAAACAGTGCAGACAATCGACCACTGGAGAACTCATTAGATGACACTAAATCATTTTAAATTTCCACCTGGGAGGTGATGAATGCAGATATATTTCATATTTTCTCCATGTAACATTCTTAAGGGGATATTAAGATATTATATTATTAATTTCCCTCTTTTTTGTTCCTTCATCTCCCCCCTTATAACGCTCCGTAGCAATATCTAAGAAAGTCACAGACATCCTAAGACAATACGCTTGGCAATCTATTAGAAGGTATGAAAATACCCTGCCAACGCACCCCCTTTTTTGTAAAATATAAAACAGAAATGCTTTATAAATGCCTTATTTACCAGTGCCATTGTATATTTACTAATCAGTATCTGATTATTTTATAACGATTTTCCCCAGCGTATATCATAAGACTTTACTTCTTCCTCAGTCGATAACGCGTCTTAACGGCGGAAACGGACTTCACCTCACCATTTAGCGCTGCTGTATAGCAATGATCATGGAATGGAATTCCACCTCCAGCAAAGATAGCGTGTTTGTCTAAGAATTAAGTTAGAGTTAGACATTGTACATGCTTGAATCTCATAAACCCGCGCATTTCTTCTAATACGACTAATATTTGTTAAAATAATACTGTGTGTGGTTGTGAGGCGCGTCAGCATTATGTTATTAGCGCGCGATATTTGTTAGAAGAACACTACTGTACACACAGCATACGTATCCGAGGCAGGTTCCAAACGCGCGACCTTTGGAACGCCAAGCTAGTAGCCGAAGTGGTCAACTCGGCCGGCACTGTACTTCAGCAAAGAATAGTTTGAAAAGACCGTTTCCGAAGGAAACCAGGAAGCTTTGAGCAAGGAAATTGGACTGCTCACATAACAATATTTTGTGATCGCGAGGGATTTGCAAAAAATGTAAGCGAAGGCGAAGTTCTAGAAGGCACCAGTGACTGTAAAAAAAAGTAGGAAAGAATGCATGCACGTATCCGTGTCGATGGTTACTTTCGGACGACTCGGCAACACCATCTCGAAGATTCCAATAATCCAAGGGGTCTTGGTGTCCCCTCCTCTTTCTTCCCGCCCATCCTCTTCCCACATACAACATTCCTCGACTCTCCCGCTGCCGCCGTTCCGGGTGGGGCCCTCCCACCACAATCTCACCCACTCCACCACCCAACACAAGCACCCGCGTCTCCCACACCACCACACTTCCTCCACGCTCACCGTCCCTCGACCATTCAAGTCACAACGCCCCAATTTGACCCCGAGTGGAGAGAGGGAAGAGTGAAAGCCACGATTGCGCGCTATCTTTGTGTTTGAATGGAAAGGGACCAGATTTCGAAGACAGGGGAGGCCGAGAGTAGTGGCACATATGTACAGAGGGAGAAAGAGGGCAGCCACTTCAACTTCGGGGAAGGAGGAAAGGGAAAGCACCGAATCGAAAGCATAAGAGTATCCAAGAAAGATTATATAGGATAAAAGACCGTAGATTGAATCGAACGGGAAATCAGTTTCTTTCTCTTTGTTGGCCAAAAATGAGAGGCGCTGGCAAAAAAGAGCCAATAACGATGTATATTACACGTTTATATTGAAAATTAAATGTTTTCATAGCTTAAAGTCAGTTCTAATGAGACTAGAATGTCCTGGAGGGGACATAGCAGCTGATTTGAGAAGCCAGCGGCCATCTTGGTAGGCACGGACTTACTATTTGCGATACTCGGACGGATGAAGAAGATTTTGCACGCCGTAAATCTTAAAGGGTAATGATATGATATTGGAGTGAATTTATAAAATTCGTCAAATAAAGCTTGGTTCTTACGTTGTGCGTACAACCTGGAGCGTTTTTCCGGAATGGATATCGTGCGTGGAGTGCTGATGGGTGCTGTGCGTGCTCGCTTGCTTGCTAACCCATGAGTTAGCATTTCAATGCCTCCTCCAACACATTTTACCTCCTTGGACAGTTCAATAAATCGGGGAAAACTTAAATTCATACCAGAAAGATATCATTTTGAAGAACCCAAACATCAAGCGACGGCCCAAAGCAAATTGTCATTATCGTAATTCCCATTTTCATTAACCCAATGTCCAAAACATGAAATAACTTGACAAATAGTCGTTTCAAGAGGTAGCTATCCGCAAATTATTGGACTCCCTAGATCACTTTGACTCCTCCCTAAAATCCGAATCTACGTATTATCCCGGCAGTAGTTAGGGTAAGAGGTAAGCAGCTGAGGTGATTTGTGTCATGTAAGTTTGGTGTGAGGGAGGGTGAAGGGCGAAACAAAGATCTGTGTCGTCATTAACCTACACTTCTTAACTAAATGACCCAAAGGCTCTTTATTTACCTATCCGATTGACTTGAGTACTAAATTTGGGATACGCTTCACCCATCATCCGACAAAAAATCGGGAACTTGGGAACAAAATAGGTTAAGGCCTCAAAGTATCTTCGCTGTACCCTTAAACTTTAACATCACTACTCTTAAACTGTAAAATTTAACACAGATCATTGATGGAGGGTTGCATGGAGTGAACTGCCACAAAAAATTCACTATGAACATGCGTTCCATGCTCTGGGAAAACATTATACCACTAAACTCATAATATCCAGCGAGTTCCGCATGATTCGGCGAAAATAAACACTTTAAATGTGGCAACTTCTGTGGCTGTTCCAAAATATTTATGGTGAAAATAAACCAGAAGATATCATGATGCTAGGAAAGAATTCTAATAGCAAAAAGCGAAAATCTAACGACTGAAGGCACCACATATCTTAAATATCTAATGCATGAGACATAATTACGTGTTGCTTATCGGTTTATAACTAATCTTCCCTTCCCAAAGGCATTTATTACACATTCAAATAGTTCACGTAAAATTAGGAAATAATATTTTATCGCAGACTGAAATTTTCATTAAAATCAATGACAATGTTAATCTAAAATGCAAACCAAGTCACTGCGCAGTAACCTCCAAGAGAGACAAAAATAATAGTTTTCTTGATGAGTAGGCAACTGTTCATGGGGGTTTCACTCCTGTCGTTTGCGACACGATTGTTTCAGGCCATCTCAGGGAAATTCTAAATCTATATTCTAACTGGTAAATAAAAATAAATGATGCAGCGAATTGGAATGCCAGTAGTTCGGGAACGAGCTTAGTATGCAAAAAAAGGCCATAGAGGGTCTGGGTCAACGGTGTAGAAAACAAGAGCTCAAGGATGATAAGGTTAAAGAGCGAGACAAATGCGATCAGTGGGGACCATTCCATACCCAGACCCATCCGTGGAGATCCCTTAGGGTCTCTTCAAAAGAGCCACAATCGCTGAGAAGCTATAACGAATCAATTCAGCTCTGCAAACTTTAAGCAGTGTTCCGCAATCATTAGACCTTATCTACTGAGTAAGACAGGGAATGACAGCCACGGTGACGTTCCACAAAGACTAAATTTAAAGCGCTTTTAATGCCTGAAATTGGGTTGTTTTTGGTTATCTCATGGCCTGAACTTATGCTAGTTATTTAGGGGGGGCGAAAGACAGCTGAGGTCATTCGAGCCATTTAGAACAGAGAGAATGAAATAGATGGAGATAAACCCGGCGTCGGAATTAGCCTACTCTTAACGACAGGTGCCAAACGGACCACGTTTTAACGTCCCATACGACGTGCGGAGTACTGAATCTGAAATGCCCTCCACTAGGTACTCAAGTAGGGACCGGTTTTCCGCTGAAAAATCCGCCACTGCCAGGATTTGAACCCGGGCCCTCGGAATGGGAGGCCAGTACCCTTGCCACCACACCAACCCAAATCCCGGCCGTGGTGTTCAGGTTGGTAACACTCCGGTCTGATCACCCGAAGGTCGCCGGTTCGAATTCCCATTTTTAATGGGTGTCGAGTTTGTCCTAGTGTCAAGTTTCTGATTAAATGAGGTTTGATGGCGCGATATATCCTCACTAGCTGGAACACAATGAAGCCTAATCGTTTAATGTACATACAACCGTAAGTTTCCGTGGCCATAATGCGTTAAATTTTGCATTCTGAATGCACCTGATGGGATTCCAGCGAAACCGTTGTCAATAAATCAGAACCAGCGCGGCGAAACGCTACCGTTTTTGAATTGTCAATTATCGTACTATATTCAAAGTTAAATAATAGTACTTCGTTCAACTGCATACTATAATTTCTTCCATTTTTAACTTTCTGAAAGTAAATACACACTTTCGGCGATAATTTGCAAGGATATGTGTACCAACTAACTCCGGAGAGTTTCATACAACGAATTGAAAAGTAATGGCAGCATTTTCTAATGCTATCAATACATAGATATGTTTCATAAATAATGTTTGAAATTGATCACATGTCTGGAGTATTTAAGCAAAACATCAAATTAGAAACTCATTAGAAATATCAAGCCTTAACAAACTTCAAAATGAGAATCTGGGAGAAATCTACTTAGGGGACGAAATGTCACATGTCAAGAGTCCATTTGAGTAAACATGCTAGTTTAAATATATTTGGTGAACCAGAAAGATATGCCTACTAAAACTCCTTTTGACCACGGTTGTGTGAAGCCGTGAGTTGCGTCAGTGAAATCTTTTGCGTGTTACTTTTCACTATTTTTAAATCATGGAGGGCATTCAGCTAAAGCTGAGGGCACAAGCAACAGAACTGACCTTTATTCAGCTGATGGAATGCCGCAGCGTGTAAGTCCACGAACTTCCCTCCTCCGGGTCTCCATGCCGTTTGAAGTTGATACGTTAAATAGTTAAACCAGAGTATCGACTCTGGTTTAACTATTTAACCTGGTCAACGTCACTCACTTAAGTATGGGCCAACAAGAATATTTACGCAGATTCGAAAATATATCGAAGAATTTGTCACATCACCAACATTCTAAAGAAACTTCGCTGATCCGCCAAGTCAAGAATACACTCGGTACCTTCTCTAAGGCGAGCTACCGACGCAATGACCAGTTGTTTCCGATCAGGTCATATTTTGAGTCAAATTCGGCCGGGAAAATTTTTGACAACGCAGGTGACATCGATACCCTATGATTGGGCAGAAGGAAAGAGGGAGAGGAGTGGGAGCGGTGACCGAGGGGGTCGTGGAGGTGGTGTGCGTGACGCCAGACTTCAACGGCGGACTCTCGGGAAGTTGGGCAAGTCAGACCGAGGTCAACAACTTCCCCGGAGGGAACCTCTCACCAAACTTCGCCACTGCGGCAAGGCTATGGAATTGGAAGTAGATTTTCAGGTGCTCCAAAAGATAATGTTTTATCTCGCAACATTGGCTTTTATCACGTGATCTGCTAGAATCCTTCTTCTATCCATTTTATGTCAAAGCTGGACATTCAAATGTCTCCATCACCAAAATATGGATAGGGCAATGAGCATAAAGTTAGGGAAATTGACTGACAAACCGACATATATAAAATGTCGTCATTCCTCGTACAATTGTGGATATAAATAGGATGTGGTTATGTTCAATAGTATGTATACTAGTATATAAATATATATACATAGGTACAATGCATATCTATTTATGTGTATTGTATGTACAAGTATATCAATACATAGGTTGTTACACGTTTGTATAAGGACATTAAGGTATCCCAACTAATAGCATTTTCCGGCGTGCTTCTTTGGGTCTTTAAACCTTTTTTAAATTGTTGTATTTCGACTATAATACAGCTAATAATGCTTTTTAAGCATGATATGTGATGCATTTTCGGTGTGACCTCATCCCCAACCACACGCCTCCATGGTGGCTTGCCGGGTTTTATGTATGTACTACATGTAGATAAATATATGTTTTCGGTTCATGAGAGGTGAAATTGTTACAGCGTCTAACTTATTGTTAGATGCTTTTGACTCCTATTTAATGTTTTACCCATATTTCCCATTCATGTTAATTGTATGCAACCTAACGACGCTTTCTCCCAGAAATCGGCCGCTATAACGGCAAAATAAATATTAAAAACGGATCCATTATCACTTCTCACTACTTGGAGGCCATAGGATTAAATTCTGTCAAGAGATTTTCTTCAAAAAAAAAGTTTTCTAATATATATATCAAGATGCCAAGCCCAAACAATTACTGGCATATACCACGTCTAATGTTTGCAATAAGCACAAATAAATCTATTTTTAAGCCTAATATACTGAGTGTTCAAAGTATATTTCAGCTGGGTACTCCTATTTAATAGGAATAGGAAAGATCAGTTCAATGTTTACACAGCAATGCAAATAGAGGTATTTATTTCCTGTTCCGCGGAAAAATTCTTGGTAGGTATCAGAATATCACTACCTTAGCTATAAATAGTGTCCATAATAATAACGCAGAGCGCAATTTTTATATATCACCAGATATACAATGACAACCTATACATAAAGGTCAACAGAACTACCTGGAAAACAAAACGTGTTTTGAAAATCCTAAGTCATCAAGACCTAGCCTGCAGATGCCAATTTACATCAATCTTGATGCAATTCTGCAGCTTTGCATTCGTATTAGGCAGCAAATCCTTAAAAAGATTAATTAAAAAAATTAAGCCAACAGCCAAGTGAGCCGTATGACCTTTAAATGAGTTTATAGATGAATCGGTATGAGATAATAAATTAAAAAGCACCTGATGTAAGGGCAATATATGAAAATTATGGGTGAATCGTGTTTTGTTATCGAATCACTGCGCACACTCCACTTATTTGGAGAGGCAGTGCTACACGAAATGTTGCAGCAAGAGACATCACCACCACTTACACGGGTGAAGTATTGAAAATTCACTCTCGCAAGTAATTTCAACCTCGGGTAATCATTTTAAAAACTGAATCCGTAATTAATGACCGAATTATTGAGAAGAGGAATTTTTTCTCGTAGTTTCGCAACGATGGTCTGGAATTGGTGAGGTCGTGGGCTCTTCTGTGTTTTCCTAGAGACGTTGGAGTCCTCCACTCAACATTTCCAGCGCGCGCATTCGCATAGAATTCATTTTGAATAAACTCAAATGGAAATTTAATGATAGGAATAAAGTTCTCTATTTCCTGCTTTTTAAAGTCTTTTAAATGCAATATACATGATAATTAACGTCTATGAGAGGCTTCAGAATAAATTCGCACACGCTAAGCAAAAACAAGTTAAACATTTACAGAAATTTGCTCACCCGAAAGGAGGAACAAGTAATGAGTCCTTGGGTCAATTGAGTCACCATGTAACTTGGAATGCACCAGTCTCGGCTCTTGAGAAGTTGCTCCCTCCTTCTAGAAAATTGTACTTTTAAAAGGGCCCACTTAACACAATTCCTCTTCAAATTGAATATCCGCACCTGACCTTGGTATAAGAATGTATATCAACGACCTATTTTCGTACTTATATTTTTCAAAGTCAACAGGGCAAATGAAATAACACCGAAGGACCAGGGTCTTTGTTGCGAGAGCAAAAAGATTAATGCAGTCAGTAAAAAAGGAAAATATTTGGACTGTTTTTTATAAATACAAAATTATCCAATACATAACTAGTTATTAAGATACTATGAACTCACCGGAAATGTATTTTGTCTCCATAGACATAGAAAACATCCTATCTTTTTTAATTGCTCGCCAACAGTGAATTATCTCTTCTCTCAAAATGAAAGTAGGCAATTCAATTTTATCATTTCATCAAATAAAATGTTCCCATCAGAATAAGAGTCCTGGGTGCTGAAATATAGTGGTTCAATCTGATTGATGTATCATTTTTGTCCCACGAAAATTATACCGCGCCAGCAATCACAAATAACTGCAATTGCCGAAGGAACAATACCTTGCGACCAGCAATTTGAGATTTTCAAGACGCTATTTTAAATATTTTTATTTCTGGTTCAAAACCTATCTCTGAGAGCTTAATAATGTCATCATTGCCATTTCTGCCGCGATGTGACCTCTGAAAGAGTGAACTTGAAGCTTTGTCTAGTTAGCAGAAATTAAGTAGCTGAACGGAGATGTTGGCGCGACTCCTTTTTGGACTTCTTTTCGCGTGAATGATGTCTTAACCAATAATGTCTCTACTTTCCCTCGAAGCATGAAACTGAAATTTTTAAAATCAGGCACACAATCTAAACTTATGACCAAGGCAATAAAATATATTTTTAAGCTATTCAAAGCTTGAAAAGATTTTGCACTTTAGGAACGAAGAAGTAGTGAGGTGAACTTCTCATAGCACAAAGTTGCATGAGAGTGAAAAGGGCATATTCCTATAAAAATGCGCTTCAATAATTAAATGATTTCGGCAGAAATTTTTCAGTTACAACGTGCACATTCAAGGAAGTATTAGTTTCTAACTGAAATATATAAATGCATTGCGGAACTGATATAAGACTCCAATGACATGAAGTAATCGCTCATTACATTATGAGTCACGTTGAACTCGTTTTTATGGATGCGGGACGTGAAAGGCGCAGGTAACAGACAAGGTGCTTAATGAAGTGCCACGCAGAACATATCCGTTTAGAGACATACATGTATATGGATCGAAAATGGTGCCATGAGCGCCGAAACGTCTCCGATATACTTATTAAGTGTCCCCTTTTTCGTGTGCATATGTTTAATATTCTTTTTTTATTTTTTGTGTGAATTTCCATACATGTATCCCATTTCCGCAACGGAAATATTTTAAACGAGCAGCGTAGATACTTATTTAACACCGTGCTTCGCTTGAACTTGATAGATATCATTCACTTTGATGAGATTTTACTTCATTTTCTATGTTTTTATTAGAAGGTCAAATTTGAAACGGAAAACATGTGTCACCCTGATTCCCTCTCAGTAGTAAACTATAAAAAAAGCACAGAAAAACAATTCAAAGAAATTTTCAAAGAAATATTTTCTGAGTGACGTGGCACACGCTTCTTAATCTTGAAGTGAGAAGGAGAAAGTAAGGACATTTTAAGGAGCCAAGAAGGTCAAGGAAGAAATGAAATTTCCATCTCTCCCCTCATCCACCTCCTTCTTCCCGTGAAGTGGAACTTTAAATGAAGAACACACCCTCCTGGAAACACCTCTCCTTTGAAATACAAGGAAAGCACTCCGGAGGGGTGAAAGTGTGTTCCGAGGGCCGCCGAAAATACAGCAAAAGGAACCTCTGGCGCGGGGAGGCATTTTTCGACTACGGGTGAGTCGAGGAGTCATCACGAGCCCAAGGGGGCACGAGAGGAAAGAAGGTAGTTCGGAGAAAGCAAGGGTCGCCGAGTTTTTACTTTTCCACGCGCTTAGCCGAAGAGGTCTCCGGGAGGAAGGATAACAGGGATAGGAAGGGTATGGGGGCGTGAGGGAGAGGTTAATGTCAAAAGTGAGAAGCATAATGAGAAGACGACAAAATTTACACGTAATTCATCGAGGAAGTTGTAGGAACAATCTTAATATGGTCTATAAATGGCCTCTCCTAAAAAAGACCGGCCACTTGGCGTGAAATTATTAAAGTCACGCTCATCCTTCAATACGTGAAGAGGAGGATTCACTTCAGTAGTCTCCATGGAATGTAAATAAAAATATTACCCTTCTTCACTAAAGGCATGCGTGAGGAATGAATTAAATATAGAATTACATTATACATATATTAGAAGTATAAAATTATTATTATTACTCCAAATACTTTCGCTGAGAGGGTGACTGATATTTAATGTGGCTGCAGATTGAAATTGCTATTCACATGTGACCTGTTGAAGGCGATGAAAATTGGATGGGAAGGAAGAAAAAGAAAGGCTTCGTATGAGATGTATGCAGCAAGTAGCGAAGTATGTGGGAGAGAAGAATCATATGAATATGAAGAAGTTTGCTGATAAGAGAATCTACAAGGAGAGCTGTGGCAAACCAAGCTTAAGATTTTTGTCCAGTAATGATGATGATGGAATTCATTTTGCAACCACCGTCTAGGAGCCATATTTTTTACTACGAACAAACAGGTCCAAATAATTACCCAAAACTGTATTGTTTTAATGCGAAAACCCACTCTAATTCACGACCAAGTCCATTATGTAGTCCTTATTTCATTATTAGATAATGCGTCATTATTTCGTCCCTCAGATTCCACTTGTATTCATGATGGAATGCACATCAATCCATTGGTCCGCTCAATAGGGTCGTTTACTCGGAACCAAAATCGAGATTTTTACACGCTTGTGTACAAAATGTGAACTTTCATTTCCATCGTTAGATGCAACGAAACATGAATTTTAATGAAAAAATTAATCTTCTAACCAGAGCCATTCACTCATAAAATATTACTGCGGGAGGTGTATTACACTGTTTTTAGGGAAAGGGAAGGGAGTGGAGGGGGAGTGGGTTGGAAGGTCTGCTCACACAGACCCTGTCGCAACTCTTCCATTAACAGAGTCAGCTGTGTGTCCCCTATTTTGACAAGGTGAAGAGGGAGCTTCGCAGCCTCAGTTGTGATTGGACGAAGTGGATGACGTACAAGTCCTTTGCTCGGCCACTTTTCCGAAAAGGTTAAAAACATCAGTTTTTCGCCGCTTATAACTCGAGAACTAATTGACGGATAGAAGAACGGAAAAATGCAGGTCATTTTATTTTACAAGCTCTATCATATTCTGAAATAAAATTATATGGTAAACGATCCCATTATACCGTTCGAGTAGAAAAACTTAAATATATCAAGTGAGCCAACGATGACCTTCTATATAAAGACACCAATTCAGGCACTTGCTAGAATTTTTTTACTGCCCTGTGTCGTGCAATTACGAGTATTTTCTAGTTTCTCATAGGCCACTTTGTGTCTCATTTTGTGCAACGGAGAGCCCACTTACTTTGCAAGCTATCTGAGAAAATGATGTTATACCTCCAAGAATGGATAATTTTTCATTTTAACTAGGTTTTATAGAAAGGTAATCAATCTCGTAAGGGCACCTCGTGGAGATTATATTACTTTCCACCGTAGATGGGAGTTAAGATCAGCGCTTCAGTTAATTACTCATGGGTATGACCTGTTAAATAGACCTGAAAGATGAGTGGCTTAAAAACACACCTCGTGCAAACAGACGGGACCACGTGAAAATTGAAATTCATCACACGCAGTGAAACCGGAGTAAACGACAATGCATTCCCTCCTATCGCAATTTCACATATTTTTCAAATGATAAATTAAAAAAAAAAGAGAAGTAGTATTTGTTTTTAGGTGCTCTAACGACTAAACTTACATCGCACTACCTAATATAAGATATTAATCCAAGGACAAATAGATTTTGTTCAACATTTATCGTACCATGCCCTGTTCGGAATAAGGACCGCGACTTCTGGGTTCCCAGTCAGCAATTTACCGACTTGGCTAGCACTTGTAAAATGTAAAGCGTTTTAATAATATTGATTTCAATGCCAATTTTACTAAAGCTAAATATTTTGTTGTAAGTACTAAAAATCTCAGCCACATTTAGAAGTAAAACTTTAACATTTATCAGAAAATATTCAATATCGAATTTCATATAAATGAGAACAAGTTTGAGTGACATTACCGATATTAACTTTTACGCTCATGATCGACTCGACCAAAGTAGGTTTGCAGTCTTTTAGCCTTTTCCTTGTCGGTTGAAAATACCAATACACCTTTGAATTAGAAAGATAAATAAAAATTTGTGACTCAGAGCATTAGAGATAATGTTAAGGCACTTACATTTGAAATCATTCCCATACGACGCTAAGGAAACTCTCTTCAGGCTACATTTGCGATAATCATGTATAGATTCAAGTATCAAACGTCGTATTGCTGTCAGAATCATGTTCTCTTCTTTATAGGATCAAACTCACGATGGTGTTGTCCAAACTTACAAACAAATTTGAGTTAAGGGATTTGGTGCTAAACTTGAGGTTGTAACTTCGCGTGGCAATATTCAGTACATACCTGAACACACGCCGTCCATTTGAGTAAGTGCCATCCTTCACACAATTCCAGTAACGGATTTCATTGAAAATGGTGGTCACAACATCATAAGAGTCTCAACCGCTGAAAAGTCGACAGCACTCTCCAATTAATCTGGGCAGCAACTAACGCTGACAAACGTCATTATGAAGATATACGGGAGCTGGACCTTAAATTATTGAGAGTGATATCATAGATAAAAATATTACAAACATGTATTGAATTTCTAATGTAAAAAACATTCTTCTGAATGCACAAATTTCCTCTAAAAATATCATTTCGTTTATTTGATATTCAATGGTTATAATGACCTCTAATTAATCACCTCAAAGCATATTTGAGCACCTGAATAAATTTAAAGGCTAAAATGGAACACGAGGATATTATAATAGAGCTATGGCAACGATAGATTTTTTTATTTTTAAACTATGCAAGGAGAAACCAGGAAAATAATACGAGACAAATTTTCAGTCTCATGTTTTGATTGAAGACCATTGACGAAGATGACATTCGGAAATTAATATTTCACTTCCCCCCTAATTCCCCGTGATTCTAATGACTTGATACATCCTTTAATCTTTTTCATCTTTAAAGCCATCAATAAATATTTCACTTTTCCTCTGTCTCTTGCTCAGTTCGACTCCTCGATCCCACGACAAAAACATATTTATCCAGCGTCGATGAATTGGGACTTAAAAGTTTCGAATATTTAAATAGTAAAATTATTTTATTAATGATTGGGTAATTAATTAACGGAACATCTACATTTCGTTGTCCAATTTCCTAACGAAACAGTTTGCCCCAAAAGTATGCCTCAGCCCCCTCCAAGGGATCATCCAATGCAATACACCTCCATTTCATCCTAAACGATCGTATCCAATTGAATCCCATCCTACTTGTAATTTCCTTTCGTCTAGGTTTCCGAAACTCGTATCCTTCAATTTCCCCTCTAGGCTTCTAAACCCCGTGGATCAAATCCAAGTTGAATGCTGTTAAGTGGGTTGATAGGTGGATGGGTAGCCGTTGGTTCTAACCACGGATTAATATAGTTCTAACCTCCGCTCGATTGGAAATGAAATTTTTACGGCCTTTCCTATCGATTTCCTACTCTCACCAAGTTGTGAGCTCCCTCCCCTCTCAATACCAGATGAGAGCGCTCGAGTTACCATTCCTCTGTCAACACGAAGCGCCTGATTAACATGCAAATTTTTAATTAGATCCCGAGCTCTTCAAGGTCTCTCCAAATAAGCACTCCCTCACTCGAGGAGAGAGCGATGGTAGGAGGAACGGGATGTACGTCTTTCTTTGCCGGTTAAAAATATACCTAAGTTAGCACTTCCCAGAAATGTTACTAAAACTCGTGTTCAGCCATATAAAAAATAAACTTGGTGTGAGGCAGTTTACATCAACGATGCTCTTTTTTTGCACACTATAATGATGACTAATATTTTAAAGGCAGGAAAATACTGTAAGACAAAGAGGCAATTACACAACTGAGAGAAGTATCTATAGAAGCATATAAGAGAATTATTAATACTTAATTTCATTGCAAATGTAACCTTTAGTAGAGCCAATTGGCTGAATTAGTTTAGTGAGCAGGAACGGCTTGGGTAACACCGTGAAACTAATTTTCAAGAGTAGAATAGCTTTTATAATTTGAAAATCAGCAGTAAAATATTCAGGAGGATTGAGTAACGAGGAAGATCTCAAAAGAGAGGGAGAAAAGAGAAGTCTTCTGAATATCCTAAGAAGAAGACGGGATAATGTAATCGGCCACATCATAAGACATGATGGCCTGATGAAGACAATGGTAGAAGGACAAGTTATAAGGGAAGATGGCAGAGGAACCCTCGTATGAGATATACAGAACAAGTGATGAAAGGTGTGAATGAAAAGTAATACGAAATCATGAAGAGAGTAGCTGATAGGAGAATTGAGTAGAGAGCTGCGTCAAATCAATCTCAGGATTGCTGACTGATGATGATGACTAAAATTGCCAGGTTATTGTAATAAATATTTGTTGAAGGCAATAATTTTTCCTTTTCCGATCAAGGATAAATAAATTGTGCTTAAAATGTTTCAATCATATTTTACGTAAAGCGTAGAGAAGTAAAATGAAACACCTACTCCATGGATATAAAAAAGGTGAAAATACCTAACACTGTATTTAAGTTTCATTTCCTCCTTTAGGGATCAGGAATTGAGGCAAAAATTCTCCTTACCTCCGGACATATAAGGTTTTTAAGGCTAAATTACGGTTATTTGTGAATATATATTTCATTAATATCAATCTTGAACTATATTTCAGCATATGCTGCAGGCGCTTTTATAACTATCCATGAAATTCAAAACGAAAATTTTAATTTTTCTTTGTGTATACCAAATAAATGCAAAACGTACTGACGATAAACAATAAGAAATGTGTCTATATCTATCATAATCTGAAATGATACGTACCTACGAACATCATAATAAAATCAAAAAGAGGTACATACATACTTTGCATAGAAACGAACATAATAATGGGAGTAGTTTACTTTTAATGGAGGTTTCGCTCCAACTCCATGTGCGAAATTCCGTAAAATAGCTATGCTATTTAAAGCGTGAACTCCGATTCTAAAAAGTATAATGCTTGGATAAAAAAAGAAAAAATATATGCTAAACGATAGTATGTTGAGTAGCAATCCATTTTTTTATCTGCTGTTTGAACTTATTTCGACTTCGGAACATTGCTGACAATTTTTGCCTAGTTGCCTAGTTTAATTTTCCCAGTGAAAATAAATGAAAATTACTGATATTAAATCCTGAGGATTATATTTTGGTATTTAGTTTTAAATTATTTGCCTTTAAATACCACTCCTTGTTTTGAGTCGTATCATAAATAATTTGACGAATAATAAATTAGTAACACCGACATTGATAAGTATCTTTTGGAAACAGTGGTAGCAATATCTCCATATCAATTATTAATTACCATATTTTAATTACATAAAAAAGGGAAAACCGGGCTTGGTTAAAGGAAGGCCTAGATTAAGTTGAATAATTGAAACATTTTTCTTTATACATCAGATATATGTTAAAAATTAATATGCAATCTACAGCTGTGATTACCTGTTGAGAGTATTTAGCCATAAGTTGCTATGGTTGATGTAAAATTGTTTATCTTTAATAGCAAAGTATTATCACCAGGTTATATCATCGTCAATCATTATCATAAGGCTTTTGTAATTAATTTCAATTTGTAATTAATTAATTTCAAATTTTCAATTCAAAGTGTTTTTATACAATTTTTCTGATCTTACTCATTTACAGTTGATATGAGTCACCAATAAACCAGAAACAAACCCTCGAGAATTTATTCAAGGCAAGGAGGTTAGAATGAACTGGAGGTGGCATACACAATGAACACATCCTAGCCTACAGGTGATAATGAAGCCAGAATGAGTGCTTAGTAGGATTAGGTCCCTCCTAAGCACAAAGCATTGCGATTTATATCAACTCTTGTGGAGACCGCATGTGAATTAAAACATAACGCAAAAAAATAGAACCCAATTTTCATCGCAGCGTCTTAGGTAATATTCCTAAGTCTATTTAAGGGATGCAATAATGTCTTTCATTAGCCTGGGAGTATATTATATTCCTTAACTAATTAAAAGGCAAAAATTAATTGATATCATTTAAACAAGCAACCTAGATCAATATTTTTACAATGATACAATTTACATGACGCATATTATACCAGTTTTCTCCGAATCACTTGTTTTTGCACTGTTCATGTAAATGGCATGTACCCAAGCATAAATTTGCTTATTTAAATGGCTTTTTTCTTCACATATACAATGAAAAGTCCACATTATTTATCAACCATCGATATAATAGACAAAAAAATCAAATACCTAATTTTAAATTTTGAAAAACTTCTTGTACTTTATATTCAGGTTATATAAATTGGTCATTCCTCCTTAGTCAACAGTGATGCAATACGGCAAAAAAAGATAATGCTATGCAATGAATAATTTTAAATCGCTATGATTCATCTACCGTTTTGTGGATATCAAATTTCTAACACATCTCCTATCACTAAATGAAGCAAAAGTCTTTTGTGGCATTAGTTTTCGACGTATTTCAAGAAAAATATGTGTTAGGAACGGTAGGATTCCAACCGCGTATAGCTAATTGCAGTCTGCCTAGGATTAGTTGAACTATTTAAATCATCCGTTAAACGAGACATTTCTTCTTCAATTCTTGACGATCATAGAACGACACTGACTCCATCACCATCGGGTGATAACTTCGTTAGCCACTGAGTTTTAATCACCTCTTCCACGCCCTTGACTGCCTCTCTCCCAACAGTTGAGTTTATGTTGAGGATTCACGTGTTGTCGCCTTCAGTCGGAAAGCGAGAAGAAGAGAAAGAGAGGTGAGGAGAAGTGAGGAGGAGGAGGAACGATTTGATTGCGAGGAAAATTGTGAGCAAGGCAGCGGGAGACTGAGTTGGGAGGTGAGGAAGGGGGGCGGGAAGAAGGGGAGAGAGGGAATTGGTCGGGTGAACGGATTGTTCGTCAGATTGAATGCCAATAAAAAGCGTGGACTGGAAGAAGACGAAAAAAAGGAGAGCAGGGAGTAGACAAAGGTGGATGATAGCCTTCGTAGTCGGACGGGAGAAGGTGATGGAACTCTTTGGATCGGGAGGGTCGGGGAAGGAGTGACGCAGAAGGGGGAGGAAGACGAGTGAGGGCATTTCGAAATGGGATCTCAAGGAAAAGGATTATCTCCAAGAAGTCTCGGAACAGGGGGGAGGCCTTGAGAGGCGGAGTGGGTTGTGGAGGAGATGGCGTAATCCTGGGAGGAAGAAAATAAAAAGGTCGGTTTCAGCGAGTAAGGAGGTATGGTAAGAGCAAAGGGAGGGCTTCATTTACATGGGCTACTCTGAGGACATTGAATCACCTCTACAGTTTGAAAACCGGATGAAGGATAGTTCTTAATGACTAATTTAAACAGCAGCCCCTATCAAAGATTCAACTCAAGAAATACATGACTAAACCCAAGAGGGAGGAACAAAGTAGACTTCCTTCTAGATACCACATGATATATAATAGTGCTACTTAAAATAAGAACAATTAAAACATACAATTCCATGCATTGTCAAAATATAGTTCAGTAGTATTCGAAAAAATTAAAGAAGTAATTTTCCTGTGATGAAAAACAGTGAAGAATAACTATCATCGTCATTCTATCAAATGAAATCTTTCACGGTGGAAAAGATGAAAATAGAATTATTTTTGATAAACCTCATAAAAACATTAACATCGCCAAAGTAGACACAAAACAGCATTCAAATGACTGTAAGATATGGAGACCCCTTAGGCGTATAATAACGGTTATCTTATATAATTATATATCTTGAGGAAATTTTAATACTACAATTTTTGCTATTTTACAGTTTGTCGGCGATATTGCTTTCGTACATCGTCTTTTAAATCATGATCTTGTATTTCAACCTAAAGTTGGCAATAAGAAGTTAAGCTATCCCCGAACATCCCAGTCTTCTAATTTTTATAAACTTCATAAATGCCTATGAAGAAAGCTGGTCAACATTTACCAAAAGAAAGTGACTCACGTACAGGATAGAATTGACAATTATGAAGATGACATATATTACCTTGATCCATGAGTGATGGAGGATGGAGTAATACTGGTAACTAGAACGTATGAAACTGAAGATGAAGCAGGGAGCCGACAAGAAGGCTGGTTGGCTGAGGACTTGGCGAGGGAAGACGAATGAGAAGATGCCGGGTGGAGGAGTGATGAGGATAAGGGCAAACGCATAGAGTCCTCTCACACTCTCTTTTCATCACCGAGGGAGAGGGAGTGGGTGGACGAGGGTTCCTAGAGTGGGAGGGGGGAGAGGTGATAAGCCGCGTCAAGGAAAGGGAGGAAAGAGTCAAATCTTCGCCACGGCCATAGAAAGAAACGACTGGAAAGGTGTTTTCGAGGGTCAAAAGGGATCGCTGAAGGACGGAAGGATAAAAGGAAGGGGAAAGAGAGGAGGGTTACTGGAACAAGGGGGTGAAGGAGGGTAGTACTACAGGAGAATAAAGGGAGGAATGAAGGACAGACAAAGACGTAAAGGGTGGTCAGGGCGAGGATGGAGAAAAGGAGATAAGTCACAAAAGAAGGGGCGCAGGGGATGAATCTAAAGGAGGGCCGAATGTTGAATTGATGGGGCTTCGCAAGAGTGAGAAATTCTGCTCCCTCGACATCTACGCGATTGCATTATTCCTTCGGGTACGCCCAGCGAGCATTAAACCGCCCATACACGAGAAAACCATTCCTCCGAGCATGGTTAATCTCCTGGAACACGCGTCAATTATGAATTGCGACACAGATCTAACGTCACAGAGTTAAGATACCATCTTAATCGCTTTTACTCAAATCGAAAATCAAGCCAGAATAACACTAAAAAACGAAAAACTTAATACCTTTTCTGTACACAATAACAGTCCTCAGGGTAGGTTTAATGTACTAATATTTTGCTGAAATAGTAACAAGACTGGTGATTAATGTTTATGTATGATAGAAATGTCCAGTCTTTATGCGATGACAATGGGGATGCCTGCCGGTTTTGGCGATCCTAAGTATATGTTCAATAATATTGCCAATCCTATACAATTAACAATTCCCAAAAATGGCACTTGCCGCTTCCTGCTTAAAATAAAATTACAGAAGGATAGCCGGAAACAAATTCTTAAAAAGAAACTTACGGTAGCTGTGAGTACTTCAGTCTCAGGGGGGCGCAAATGCCTACAGGCTTGTGACACATCTTCATTAATTACGCATTCCATTCACATAGAAACACACCTTTTTCACATTGCTGTCATTCTCATGACGTCCTTTGTCCATCTCCTGAGCCGCGAAGACAGATCAATGTGACTTGTAGGAGGAAAAATGCTTCTGAGTTGAAATCAAAATCACAGTAACAAAAATAACTAAATCCTATTTATTGGATGCAAATAATGCATTTATAGAGTACTAATGCAGTTTCCGTATGGCCGTATGGCAGAATGGCCGGGGAAAATTATTTTCTAACTTCTAAAAAAAATACTAAAACTTGAACGTTTTTCATGATCAGTAAATAATAGTACCATTATATCATTCCAATCAGTGAAATAAAAAAGCTTCATCAAAGTTTGAATAGATAAAATCATAGTTTGAGTAACTATTTCCGTTCGCTAATAAACACGTTACATTAATAGGTCATATTCATATAAATTAATAGAATCATGTGGTAAGATGATCTGTAATTTAGAAACGGTAAGGATTTTCGAGTTTCCTTTTTAAATGATGATAATAGGCGAAATTTCTGATGTGATGGTGAATAAATTCTTTTTCAACTTTCATTTTCAATTCGTCTAATTATTTTTTGTAATATATCCTGATATCATGACTCACAGATTTGTTTGTCCTTCATTTTCAGATATTTCTTCAATAATTCTCCCCACTGCAGGGCTTTTTAATAGGCCGTGTGTTAAAAATATCTCCAAAAAATGTTATCACTGTCAAATCCGCTCGAATTGGCTTGGTGAAGTATGAGAATATTGAAATTTCCATCGGTAGAGATCTTAATAACCGAGTTATTAACAGTGCCTCTTCCGAAAAGAGACGGTGTGAAAAGCATGTCTTGATGTACTGTTATAGTTGATTTAGGCAATATTACGACAAATTTTTTATCGGCCAAGCTACATACTGATACCAGGCAAGGTTTAGCATGGGATTTCCCTTCCAGTAACTTCTATCTTTTTGGTATTACACACTACCGTATATTTTGAGCACAGGTATCGCATAGTATTCCCAGCAAAAATACTTTAGCGGCTCCACACATGACTTTTCTTGTTAGTATTTCTCCACTACTCTTCGGTATTGTCAATGACAATCATCTTACATTTGATGTTGAATTCCTCTATGTACATACGTTAACATTTGCTCCCAATGCGAAACATTTCCGGCGTCCATATACCTACCAGGTGAAAAATAATCCATTTTATGCTATTTCCTTGCAATGCAGCAGTTTTATATGCACACCAGTAAAATTTAAACTAGTTTCAATATAAAATTCAAGAAATAGCGCCTTAAAACCAGTTATAAAATACGTAGGATGAACTATAATGCCACAATAAGGCATGTAAACTTCCATTAAAAATGACGAAGACATCTTGTTTACTCTTGTGAACATAAATACCAACACACTGCAATTTTTTTACCTTAATGGGTTAAACCCATTTGCAAATTGTAGTCTGCACATGAGTGTGGCAGTGAAACAGTTTTCGCCATCCTAAATCGTCCAACATATCATGAGATAACGTAGAGACCTGTTCTTTTTGGAGCAGAAGAAAATAGAATTCCCCTGTAAATGCCGAATACGAAGAAGGAAACGGAAATTCATAAGAATACGTTTTCGCCTCTCGTCTCCGTCTTAATGACCCCGGAGGAAGTAATGGAATGGAAACGTTCGCCATCTGCACGCCCCACATAAGAGGATAGTGCTCAGAAGGAAAGACTGCTTCTGTCTCGAAAATTGATAGGGGAAAATCCACAGAGAGACTGCAATAGCAGTCCGTGTGATCGTTGGAGGCCTAAAGATTCTATTTCCTAGATTTCAAGCACAATTACGCATTGTAAATACTTTCAAACACATCTGGATGAAATTACCTTACATAAATCATTTATTTCTGCTCTCTAAAATGCTCTTAAGCGAGTTCTGTCTGTTCATTCAATGGTACTATTAAATCAAACGTAAAATACAAATACTGTGGTGGTTAAAGTACTTTAGCTCAGAAAACAATCGCAATTTGACTGTCAATATGTCCATTTCATTGCAGTGCTATTGGGCAAAGGTGTTCGTGAACAAGGCAATTGAAGTGCATTTTTCAAACCGCATTTGATCACTCTCTCCTCCTCTCTTTTTTAGGAGCAATTTCTCTTCAAGGGCTTGAGATTTCAACTCCTTTCACGCTATCAGTAACAAATTCAAGCGCCAATATTTCGTCTTACAATCTGAATGTGCTTTGCATTTACATGGTGCAATCTTTTTAAGTTCATCAAGAGAGTTTTCAGAAATTTGATAACACTCAATATTGTTTTTAATTGTTTAAAATTTTGCATCACTTCCAATAATCTTCTTTTGCCGGTGCTGTGACTAGATGGCTTCCAACCCAAAGTTCGAGAGCCGAGACCCGGAAGTGTTGGATAATATCCAAAAGTATTCCGATCCAATTCGAATTCCACGAGTAGGGCACTTCGATGTTAGCAGTCCGTCCATCAGATAAGACGTGAAAATGTACATTCCTCGGCGCATTTCTTTAGGAGTAGGCTAATGATGATGTCGGGTTTCACTCCTCAGTTCTTCGAAAAAATCCTTCAGGGCTTATATATTCACATATCCTTAATGACATCAATTCATTCTGCTGAGGGCTACCTTTGTGCATTTCCATGTGTTGTCACCTGCCTTACGCCATATTCATGGGTAAATAATCCTAATATTATTTACCCATGATAAATATAAATAAGGAAATAAGTAAGATTGGTTTTAACGCAGTTCTCCACTCAATTATCTTATCAGCCAACCTTTTCATATTTACATGATTCTTCTCTTCCACGATCTGAAGATCTTGATTTATATATTCTAAGGGAGGCATTTATTTCCAATGCTTACATTTACTTTATTCTCGTGTATTGTCTTTATCAAACCAACATGTTTCAATATATGGCCGATTAGGTTGTCCCGTTCTCTTTTCAAATTTTTCAGCAGACTCCATTTCTCCCACTCATCTTAGGGCTTATTCGTTTGTCACTAGGTAGATCCATTTTATCTTCATCACTCTTTTGTAACACCAAATTTTGAGCGCTTCCATCCTTCTGCTGCTTCTCTGTTCTTATCGTCCACAAACTTGCATAAAGAAGCATGCTCCAGATGTAAGTTCTAATGAAGTGTTTCTTTACTTCCTCCATTGTATTTGTAGCATTAAGGAAATTCTTCCTCCGGTATAATGCCCTCTTTGCCTCGGATGTTTCCTGCTTCATTGGACCATTGATATATATTTGGCTTCCCAGATAGAAATAACCTTTCACTTGTCTGAGCTTTTGCTTTGCTTTGCTTGAAACGTTTAATATTGGTCTTGACTTCTTCTTTTTTACTGCATTTTTACCTTTGTTTTCATTTCATCAATCTTCTGATGATATCTTGCATTTGTATTTCCCATGCTAACTAGAGTGCCTTACTTATCGATTCCTTAAATTCTTGCTCAATAATAGTACCTAATAAAGGGCGTCTAATATAGGCTAATGGCATGTCTTAGAAATCTGTTGACAGTGCCGCACAAGTTTAAACGTACAAGTACTAATGAGTCTTAAGAATAAAAAGATTTTGGACATCAAAGATAAAATAATTTTCATTACACCTTATAGCTACAGACTTGCTATTGCATGCAGCAAAGACCACCGAAAGAGTAATAAAAGGAAAGTTGGGTGATAGGGCAAAAGAATACTTACGGGAAGATCAGTCTGCGTTCAGGTAAAAGATGGAAAAGTATCGCAATTAGCTATTGAGAGGAAGAGAAATATAGGATAAAAAATGCATGTGCTTGTATTATATTTTTTTTTAATTTCGAGAAGGCCTTCGATAGAGTAGAAAGATTGAAATTCTGCTGGGAACACCTCAAGTATATTATCTTTGTCATTTATCACGTGTCGTTTAGCCAGTCAGCAAAGATAGGGCAGGCATTAATAAACGAGTTTTAATAGCTGATTGATTAATATTGGAGGAATATTGTTTAGAGAGAATTAAAATCATTGAGATTCTCCAAAGGTTAGAAGAATAGGTTACATAGTTTAAGCTCTATGGTAAAAGGAAAAACGGGTAGAGTAAAATAAATATCTGAATAGCGTTTTGGATGGAACTGGGTTATATATCGGGGACCTCAGTAAATAGTTGCATTATGAATAGAATCTTCTCCAGAACGAAACGAATTAGTGGCGTGGACTCAAAGAAAGGTATCCAAAAACAAACAGAGTAGCATAGACAATAACGTGGATTGTAGAATCACTTGCGGCACATTGCTGAGAGAAAGATCTAAGAACGAAGGTATTAGGCTTTGGGACTGGATAGCTCGGAAACTTTTTGAGATATGGGTTTAGAGGGGGACGGAGAAGAAGGTCAGTGGATAAAGGGAATGAGACTGAAGGAGTGTATGGTGGGTGAGGATAGGAAGTTTTTGGAAGAAATGTGAAGGAGTTAGAATAAGTTGATGGAGGAGATATTGAAACACAATTGGACCCTGAAAGTTTTATACCGAGGGAAGAATGATGGGTAAGAGGCAGATAGGGAGGAAACGGATAAGGGCTCTGAACAGGAAGGGAATGGTGCAAGATATGAAGGTATACATAACCCACCTACATGAATCTGACAAGCATAGCTATTGTTACCCCTTCGCAAATATCGTGTATTCTTTCCAATAAGCTTAATACTGAATTCCCTTTGCTATACTGAAAAAATAATGTCAGAAGTGGAATAATGACAGGTCTGCCACAATTTTATAAAACATTAATGGCCTCTAATATACATTATTTCTTTGGCATTCCTTAACTATATTGGCATTTCTTAACTAACAACTAAATGTTTAACTTGTAAATATCGATGGTAGCCTTACTACAAGTTTAAATGTTCCTTAGGACTACCTAAAAACATATTACTCATAGATTGGTCAATGTTTCATTGAAAAACTATTTTGTTACGCAATAAGTTATTACTAAATATTGAATTCACGATTTAATATGATGCATATGTATGTACTATGAACTACTGCAATTACGAATAAATTAATATTTCACTACAGGATTTGTTTTAGTATAGAATAATTCTCGCGGCTAAGTTTAAAGCCACCGAGTGCGTCCACCTGGTTGCGGATGGTGGGTCGACCTCTAGATATAGAGGTTAGCTGCGAGATAAGCGAGTTTACTCGTCGAATAAGCAGTCGTGGACAAAAAGCGACGGAATTCCGAGGGGGTATTGGTCTATCCCTGGGTAAGGTAGGCCATTAAATAATACAGAACCTGTGAAGATGCCGTGACTTGGCGATTGGAGGCCGCCAACAATTATGGATTCCATCGAGCTCTTCTTCATATGAGTGAAGGTGGAGACCACAGAGGTCGGTACGGCGACACTCATTTCACTAAAGACGTGGTAACATTTACTTTAACGGCTGTAGAACTGCAACGTGGAAGGCAAAAGGAAACAACCACATTATTATCCCGAGGAGTCGCAGCTGCTCCACTTTTTCTTTCAATCAAGACGTGATGGAACCCTCTCGAGTAAAATATTCCGGAGGTTGTTTTAAATAGTCCCCCATTCGAATTTCCGGGAGGGGACTACCCGATAGAGTATATCAGTCAAGTGTGATAAGAATTTAGGGTGGGAACATGGAACGTGAGATCGCTTCGGACCTGCGGAAAACTGGAAAACCTAAAAGGTTGAAATTCAAAGAATGGACATCGACGAATTATGTATCAGCGAAATGAAGTGGCTCGAAGAAGGAGACTTCTGGAGCGGAAGCTACAGAGTTATACACACGGGATCATAAATGGTAATGCTGCAGTAGGCATAATGCTCAGAAAGAGCGCCGGAATGCGTGTGAAGAGCTTCCTGCAATACAATGAAAGAATAATAATAGTGAAGATCGAGACCAAACCTCTAGATACCGTAGTGATACCGTAGAGATTCGCTGATGACATAGCACTCATAGCAGAGACAGAGAGGGATCTGAATAAGATGCTGATAACCATGGATAGGACAATGGCCATATATCAGCTGAAGATCAATAAGAATAAGACTAAGAAAAGCCCAGGAAAAATAGCCTCAGCGGAATAGCCCAAGAGAAGAGGGCATTCTATCAAAAGAAGAATCTACTTAACACTGGAAATACAAGCGCAAAAGAAAGGAAACAGTTCATCAGAACGTACATCTGGAGCATCTTTCTTTATGGCAGCGAAGCATGGACAATGACAGCAGCGGAAAAGAAAAGGGTGCAAGCATTCGAAACGTGTTGCTGCAGAAGAGTGATAAAGATTAAATGGATTGACCGAGTAAGTAACGAGGAAGTTCTAAGAAGAGTGGGAGAAAAGAGAAGTCTTCTGAATATCCTAAGAAAAAGACGGGACAACTTGATCGGCCACATCATGAGACATGATGGCCTGATGAAGACAATCGTCGAGGGACAAGTGGAAGGGAAGAATGGCAAAAGAAGGCCTCGTGCAAGATATATGGAAAAATTGATAAAGGATGTAAAAGAGAAGAATTACGTAAATATGAAGAGATTAGCCAATAGAAAGACTCAGTGGAGAGCTGCTTCAAACCAATCCTAGGATTGATGACTTATGATGATGTTGATGATATAATAACTTATGTTTTCGTTTTCATAATTTTTTAGTAACAAGAAACCGGGGAATTAATTTATTGTCCGTCAATCTTATACCTGAGATATTATGGGAGTGGTACAAAATGACACTCGCAGTGTACGCATCCTTAAATACCAGCTACTGCGACTGCTTCCAATTTACCACGTCAATAGGAATAAGTTAAATTTAGGTTTCCAGACCATCTACTCAATCTACTTTACCATGCACTTCCACAGAATTCATTGTTTCCAACCTAAAAATGCTAATTTTTTTAAATTCTTCTTCCGATGAGAAAAAAAACGCCTTGTAAGGCAAAAATGACAGCTTTAAAGTTTAATTCGTTAATTTTATTGCATGCAAGAAATGTACGACTTAGAAATTAAATTATCTTAGATTATGCATACTTTTCACTGACATAAAAGGAGTGGGAACGTCCTAGTTTTTTTTAGATACAACAATAGGCTTTTCCTCAATCTTTAAATACATATTTCAGCACAGATTTCAATGAAGGAAACAGAAAATCAAAATATATTTTTTTCTCCATTGATTTTAGGGTTGTCGCTCCTTATGTTGGAGTTTGACGACAACATTTTCGCTGGTACTCCAACCCGTATTTTCATATCCAAACTGTTGTTGTTTAACTTACGGTGAAGACCCTTAAAGAGCCACGGGGATAAAATCTTGAGACTAACGCCGTAGGAACCTGAGAACCAATTTCCCTGAGGAGTACACTTAATAAAAAATTGTTAAAAAAAACTACCCGTGCTAGGCAGTGTAATCAGCGTAAAAGACAGGGTTGAAGGGGTTAGATGGTTGCTATTGCCAACTAAGGGTGTATTGATAGAGAACTTTCATTTCCGTTCAAACGATGGAACCGAAGGACGTAGAAGTTTCATTGTCTATTGAGTGCTTTGAGTTAAGGTGGAGTACCTACTTTTGAAATCAAAGACCACCCTATTGCTAAAAATAATAGTTCTAATTCTATATTGAGGAACCTTATCCTTGATTTTTTAAATTCAACGTCCGCTTTTCTTTCACCAACAATGAAACTATAAAATTCGCTCGAACCGGATCAAATGTGGGGAAGAGTCTAGGCGAGAAATAATTTCAAATAGGAAATTTTATGGAAAAAGAAGGAAGTTAACAACGGTCATCTCTATATCAACGTTAGTTGTAGTCGAATTCGGAAAACGTAATGTGTTCTGCGACTTCACGAAAAATCATATTTTATACCTTCAGTTTGGAGGATGCTTGTTCCGACAAGGAAAGATAACTAGATAATGAACAGTTAGCGGATACATACCTATATGAGATGATTATCCTCATTATAAGAAGAAATTCCATGTCCGAGCAAAATTACTAGAAATTCTCTGGACAAGGATGGAGGAAAGTTCAGAGAGTCAAGAACTGAGTGAAGGTAGTGAGGGAAGACTCCTTTACCAAAAAGTAGCGTGGTGGTGGAAGAGGAAGGAAAGGGATTGAGTAGAGAGAGAGAGAGAGCGGGGATGGAATAGGCAGCAAATTCGAGAGAAAGATGGAGGAGATAGCAGGTGAGTTATTGTGAGGTAGAGAGTGGTGGAGCGAGTTATCACTCGAGAGATTGAGTACGCCGAGGGACCGAAGCTTTTTAAACAAGTTCACTCCGACATGGCGTCCCTGATACGCCCACTCCCATGAAAGGGATGGAGAGGATGATACGTTCGCTCCATCCTTTGGTACGTGGAAACATTCGAGAGTGTGACAGAACGAACCGTTAAGACAGCGATGCGTGCGTGATACACTGACGGGACGAGAGGTAAAGTTGTTCCCCACCGCCAGACCTACTCGCTCAACCCTCTCCCGAACTTCGTTCCACGCCCAATATTACGATTTATACGCGTTGTAAACGTTATAGGGCTTGCTTTCCTGCCTACACTGTGCCATTCCACTCCAAGTGAATTCAACTGCGTAACACTCATAGCAATTGGATGATTTATTAGAAAGCACTACGCTAGTCACAAATCGAAGAGTGATGCAGGGTTTTCCACAATCATTTTGGTCCTCACAAACCTTGAGGAAATGTTTTGCGAGACATGCGAATAAATTGAAGTGGGACGTGGAAAGTAGATAAGGAACAATCCTTAGTCTTCTTCCAGTCACTTCTTCTTCTAGTCACAATTCTATTCTCTATGATGAGCACGACAGAGGTGGAGTGTGATATGTTCGGGATGCAGAACTGGGATATGAAGACGAATTAAATAAAATTCTCAGAAGTCTGAAAAACTGAAAAGATTTTAAGACTGGGGGGCCAAAACCAGAGATTTAAATTGAGAGAACTAGAGGCTGTTTTGAACAAGTAATGATAATAAAAATTGGGTATGCCAAATGGAATTACCGATTCGAAATGGAAAGCTATGACAAATAAAATACGAAATGGAGAAAGTCATAAATATACCAAGTAAATAAAATTTATGAAAATAACTTGATGGAGGACTATTAATAAGTCTACTGAAAGTCTGAAAATTGGAGAGTGCTTGATAAATGGGGAGGAAAGAAAATCATAGTCAAGTTATGGCAAGTCGAGGAGGTATATCATAAAAGTGTAAGGAAAGTGGTAAATTATGAATAAAATAGGAATGGGAAAACATACAGGTCACCAAATGTCCAAAGACTTAAGCATTTTATTTAACTGTGGATAAAATACGTTTGACAATGATATAAAAATTAAGAAATAAAACTGAATTCCACTACAGCAGAAACACGAGAAGCTGGCAGATGCATACTAATGAATTGCACTGTTAATGAACCAAATGAGTGGTTGTGCAGAATAACAACCAGTTAAGGGTTAGATGAGGCACTTGCTAGTAGAAGGTGAGTAGAAATGAAAGAAAGCAAGTTCCTTGAAATAAAAATGCCCACGTTGAAGATCGAGTATTAGTTACTTTAATGAAATTCAATGGAAGTTTAACATTTTAAAGCTGAAGTTTCTTCAATGAAAACTTCTAGCGGGAAAAATTTAAGTTACATCAACCGTTGGCGTAATTTAGTACTTAGAGTAAATTTTAATCCTTAATTATAACGCCATCTTCAAAGTCAAGTACTGTAAAGCTAGCCACGTAAACCCTTAATGGGGTCACTCGCCAATGATCATAATAGCGTAATTTCCACAGAAATAAATCATTCACCTTTGCTAGGATTCAAACCCGGGCCCCTCGAATTAGATCCAGGTTTATCCAGTTAGGTACTAAGGCAGTTTAACTTTACTCAGCTTAACCCTCCAAGGGCAATTAAGCCCTTGGAGGGTTAAACTGAGTAAACTAAAGATATTTTTTCTACCCTTAAGGGGTAGAAAATATATCTTTAGTTTTGCAAAGCTTCATCTAACCTAACTTTCTTGAAATGGATAGCTCAATTTCAGAGAAAATGCTATCTTTTTTCATCTTAAAATACCAAAAGCGAGTCAAATAGAGTTTTCTACATGTAGGTAAACTTGGCGTAATATTAGGCGGGGTTAAACATTGCTAAGATTGCAGCAATATCGCACTGATCATCCATCCGTCAGTATATCTTGAACAACATTTCCAAAGCCGAGGGATAGGCAGAGAAACAGAGGGTTTTGAGGATTTCGGTCTGTCGTAGGCGTGTTTAGCAGAGTACACCAGGGATGGAAACAGGTAATTTCCCCGCGAGGTGGAAACGCCATGTTAAAACGCTGACTGGAGGAGGACAAAGAGATAAAGAGGGAAGAGGGAGCGAAATGAACAAAGTAGGTGGAATCTCTCCGTTATCCTGCGCGAGGCAGGCAGCACGGAATAAGACGAGGAGCGGACCGCAGGGGCTTAATTGCAAGCAGCGAAGGTGGAGGCAAGGGAAAGGAGGAATATGGTGAGCATCAGAAGATGATGCTCAGGAAAATAACCCAGACAGAGAGGGAGATGAGAAGCAAAGGAAATGTAGGGCAGAATGAGCAAGTCGGAAGAAGAGAATAGTTCTCCTAATGGCGAGAAATAGATTCATTATCAACGTATACGGGTAGCACATACAGCAATAGAGATATATGCATTTAAAAGTTAAAGAGACTTCGTCAAAATCATTTAAATTATTTTTCATGTATTTTTCACTACATTTTAATACGAATAGAGGAAGCCTCTTGCATCATGGTGGCACTAAACTGTATTTCAAGGAGGATTAATACCTATTAAATTCAACGGACTCTTTGAGGCTTCACTTCGTGGAAGTTACTAATATCCGTAGTAAAATGCACTTCGTAATTTTCCACAATTTTATTGGCGGTACGACGCGTTTCACCGCCTTGCTGCATCGTCAGGTACATACAAATGTGCCGCACGGTAGGTAAGCCAGGAAAGTGCATTTTAGTGCGGATATCTATTAAATTAGTCAATAAATATCCAGCTTGAGGTATATTATTCCAAATTGTATGAATTACAAAATATAAAATATGTGGTAGACTTGGGCCGGAGGACTCCTGATACCATTCACTCCCACCGATTTGCAATCCTTGCTGAGTAATATTCTGTTGAAAATAAATTCACGTCAGAAACTACAGAAGGCATCGGGAAATTCACTGAACACCGGAGTTTAAGTTTATATAGCTAGTAGGCCTATTGGATTGTTTTTCACCCTCCAGTGAAGCGATTCGCAACAGATCAATACGACATTGAATGAATGTATAGTTCAGAAATCTAAATATGTATGTATTGTCCAACATGTATAGTTCAGAAGGCTCAATATTTTTATTCATATCCGTTATACTATAAAATTATCATATACTATACTATCATCTGCTATAAAATCATGCATATTTTTATTCATATCCGTTATACTATAAAAAGTGATACATTAGACCATCATCATCAATAACCGTAAAGTCCTTAAGCTCATCACCATCATGGGTCAGCGATCCTAGGATTGGGTTGACGCAGCTTTACTTTTAATTCTCCTTTCGGCTAACTTCTTCACATTTAAATAAGTCTTTTCTTTTAAATCTTACACTACTTTCTCTATAAATTTCATAGAAAGGATTCATTTGATATTCTTTTTGCTCATTTTCCCTTCCATAACAGACATCACCAGACCACCACGTCCATAGATATGGCCGATTCTGTTATCCCATCTTCTTTTTGCTTCTGACGTTTCTTTTCCTTACTCTTCTAAGAGCTACCAGCTGCGTAAAGCGCGTAGCCGTTTACTCAACTGGATGAAAAACGATGGATAAAGAAAGATAAATGCAGGAAGAAAAGTTGCTATAACGAAGAAGATTTTTATCACAAAAACTATAACACATAGCAGAAAGTGCCATTGCCTAAACCATTAGGAAGAGAAAATTGCTCATAAAACTGTTTAAATTGTGTTTACCTTTCTACACCAGCAATCCGTTAGCAATCGTAGTGGTTGAGGGAGAAGTTTACAGAATATAATTAAGAAGAGGGGTAATCCAATGGCATTCCTTCTGAGGAACAAAAGTCCGCAACCAGACTACTTCTACAAATGGCCGTTACGGACAACATCGCTAATGGGACGCAGTAGAGGACCCGAGGCAAGTGTATGAGAATAACTCAAATATCTACGACTATTTGAATGGACTTCAAAATAGTAATACAGCTGGATAAAACTCTGTAATATGACCCAATATTTAGTCTATAATAACAACAATATTGCAATTTAATGCAACTTGTATCAATATTAACATACAATAAGGATAAATTAAAACAAAACAGTTTTATTCATGATTATCAGCTCTCATTTTGCAAAAGTTTCTGGGAATGCGCTGCAATCTAACTATTATATAAATTTAGCATCAATAGGAATAAAATTGAATGCTACTTTGAAAAAGTATTTGCCAGAAGGCTAACTGATATTATATACGTAATTACCTCCTAAATAAAATTAATAAAATTCATTAAAAACGGATGATTAGCAAAAATTCTTTCACTCTAAATATTTCTGATCCAAATACAATGTAAAGCCAAATCACGATATAATGACGTAATGAAGGAAACTGGCGGAAGTTAAAACACTTATAAGTTAAAACACTATATGTACCGTAGGAACTTTGAAACAGGAAAAGAAGATAATTTGATATGAGGCCAGGGCCGTCGTTGACAGAGGCCATCTAATTCAGCAACTTTTAAGATACTCCATGAGATAATTCAAACGGAAAATATCAGGAAATAGTCAAATATATTTTATATAAGCCTTCGTAAAAAAAACTTAAAATTAAAAGTATCGGATGATATTAAATTATTATTTCCAGCTGCCTAATTTGATAGGCTGCAAAGTGTTTTTTGAATATACGTGAATTCACTTCAAAGAGTTGTTTTATCCATATATATTAATTTTGTAGCGTGTCAGTCAGTTCGTCCGTCATTCTGTATCCGTTTTGTTTTGTTCTCTCCCAATTTTTGAGTTAAGAGAGTGAGATTTGGTGCATTTAGTGTAGATTCTCTGTCTGTATGATTTGGAAGTAGTTTTGGATTTTTAGCAGTTTTTGGTGCAGAGAAAAATGCAAAAAATGTGGTTTTTGAGAGTGGGAGACAACATATAATGAAACTATGGCGTAGGAAAAAGTACAAAAACATAGGATAATTAGAATGGAACACATTCATACTTTAACCATTTCCTTCTCTCTGCATACTAAATACTTATGAAAAGTTCCTGCAAAGCAGGCAGCAGGCCTGCTAGTCTGTTTTATTAAACGTTCCATTAATTAATTAACTGGCAGTGTCAAGATATTCAAATAACATTCAGCAAGTTTTGTGACAAAAATATCTCTGGTAGCTACTATGGTAACCACCTTCTGTCATATTAGAGAGGACTGAAGGCAATAATAAATAATCTGGATGCATATTAAATATCTGGATACATATTTATTTTGACCAGTGGCACAACCTACGACTGAACATCCCGCCCACTGGCATGAAAATTTATTCTGAAAGTGGTGATCACCACTTCAGAAGCGAAGCGACAATAGTGAAGAAAAACCCAAAGCCTTTGATAACACTAAAGTAAGGGAGACGGCGCCCAGAGAAAAATGCAGCTGAGACCGAGAGGAGAGGAGGAGGGAGGTGGCAGTTAGGAGCTTGGCTATACTGTTGAGGGAGATAATAGCAAAGCCTGTGCGAAAGGGAAAGCAACAGCTGAGTGTTATATGTGAGTGAATGAGGACGAATATTGAAAGGGAGCATAAATAACGAGAAGGATTTTGTGGATGTCCGGGAGTGGATAGCGGAAGGCTGCATTGGGAGAAAGAGACCAAGGAGGAAGGTGCGGAGGAAGGGTCGTTTCGATTATTTTTAAGCGCTGATGCTATTCGAGTTATTTTATCCAATTAGGTGCTTTTAATGATACACTCATGGTTCAATCCTCATCGTATTATATAGCAAATATTAGTAACGTTTTATATAGTTCCTACCACTAATTAATATCTCTAATAGGTCTGAAAAATTCCGTGGAATAATGGTCTTCTGGACAGGATTACAACCAATCTCCAGCCTCTCTCAAGCAGGGTCAACATGAGGACCACAGTGCTTGCGATTCCTTTTTAGAGATCCTTATTATTTAAGGATGGAAATTTTAGGAGGGTTCACATGCAAAGCGTTCCGTCGCTCGGTTTGCGGTGACGGAAAGTTTATTTCCAGGAGATCCTTTTCGTGTGCTTGATCGCCATTCATAGCGGTTGCATCAAGAGTTTACTTCTCTTATAGTGGTTCCCGTTAGCATGCATAAAAAATCAGAACTTACCCATAAGGCCCTCCTCTTTAAGTCTTCATCTCTTCGGCCTATCGTCATTTGGTCTAAAAATCTTCCCCTACTAAAAAAAATTATTTCCCCCTACTCCATCCTATTCGGAAATTCTCAACTGTATTACCTTCTACAATAGCCAGCAATCTCTCATTTCTCAATTTCTGCGGCTTTCGCTATCTCTTTTGCATAGTGTTTCCTCCCAACTCTGTGTACCACAGCTTCTTTCGATTCCTCCCTACCCAGCTAACACTCTTCACTTTCTTTCATATCCATGCATCGATTCATCCTTTCTTGTCACATTGTGTTTTCGAGAAGTACAATTTCCTATATTGCATGATAAAAATTAAAATATTCACATTATGTTGTAAAGTACCGAGTTAAGGTCAAAAGTCCCAAGCCATAAGTACTTACATCCATACCATCGCAACAGCCTGGAGATAGATGCTTAGTTGCAATGACTTTAAACTTGTCTTTCATTATTCAATTGCACCCGTTCGGATGATATGCATAGAGATGTAGGTAATGTTTAACGGAGACCGGCTCAGAGGTAATTTTCGAGGATTCCGCTGAGTATACTTCGCGGATATTTTCATGCCAATTTTACTTCGCCTTAAGGAGAGAGGATAAAGTTACAAACCGGAGGTGGAAATTGTAGGAGAGTGGGATGACGAGTGAAATGGGAGAGCTCAGGACGATAGGGTACCTGCTGGGTAAAGGAGAGAATGAGAAGGAAGGAAGGACAAGAAAGGAGCGGCCGGAGCCACAGGAGGAGAAGTCAAAGAAGGATGAGAGGGTAACCACCAACACTAGTGTGTTTGTGCGAGCTAGTGCGAGTGGGGAATGAGAGGAGAGGGTGAAGATAAAGGACAGAACTGGGCCCTTGTTTCGAGGAGGTCCAAAGGGTTTCCGGGGTGCGGAGAGAGTAATAAGAACGAGCTAAGCGTGGGCGTGGTGGATCTCGGGGGACTAGGGCACTCTGGGTGGGGAAGAGTTCGGCAGGGGTGGAAAGTCAGTGGGATGGAGAGACTTGCCAAGGAATGAGGACGTGCTGTTACAGCCCCCTTACACCCTTTCCGTCCGACAACCCCTTCCCCCTTTCCAACACACGATCACCCTTTTATCTCGACCCCACCGCCTCCCTATCCCTTCAATCCCGAGCCCTACACGCTCGTCACACAAAAGAGAAGAGTTGGAAGGAAAAAAAGGAAAGAAGATACCGCCACGTAAGAGACCGGGTCACCGTCCTTCCATATCCTTCAATAGGCCCTTAACTCTCCAATCAATCTCACCATTCAATTCGGCAGTTAGGAGAAAAATTAATAACTGCGTGGTCACTTGGGGCAGATATTTCTTGCATCCCTATACGCCATTAATTTGTTTTCCCTTTGTGACGTTGTATCGTCCGAACAAAGAGTCCCATGCCCCGCTTCGTACCTGAGGGATCTGGTTCCGACCAGTTATTTTTCAATGACGATATTTTATTTTCAGCGCAGAATAATACGTTTTCTTTCCTTTTGAGATGCGCGATACTAGGAAAAAGATTTGAATGAAAAACTAGCATATGAAAGAAACTTCAATATGGTACTCTGGAATGAGCAGCGATACAATGAAAACTGGTTTTAAATTTTAGTGACCAATGAATTCGTAGGCATATATCAAAACAGCAGTCTTAACCACAATTTTTTTAGGAAAGGAATGCATTTTAATTCACCTGGGATACATTGTATTACTCGTTAGAAATACGCGTGGTATTTAAAATTAAATAGACTGAAATGACTATAAATGATGATGTATTAAAGGAAACTTCAGAGTTAACCTAAAAATTCACTCATCTTGTTGTTAAAAAATTCTGGTGAGAAAAATAATAACCACATAAAGCAAATAATTCAAATACAGATTAAACATCGGTTCCATTTTGTGTAGAAAGTTAAAAACTAAGCGTCAATACCAGTCATCAATACTTAAAACATGTTACTAACTTTTGTGTATAATTGTACCCATTTTTAATACCACTTTCTGGTCAACGACGATTATTATTCAGATTTTAAATTTCTTTCTCACTGCAAAATAGTAGAGTATAGTAGTAGAGTTTAAGTAGTATTATCAACGTACATTGTAAAATATTTTACTTTTAATTGTAAGTTTTATACTTTTTCTATGAGTTCCCAATTTTTACATTGCATATCAGTTTGAAATATTTCTGTCTTAGCTAGTGAGCTCCTCTTTTCTCCAACTAACGGAAGCTAATGTAAGGGGAAAGTGAGTTTCATCGTTACAAGGATACCGGATGTAATTACTGATAAGGTCTACTTTTAATACTTATCCATCATTTTAATCTCATATGACTTTATTTTCAATAAAGTCATATGAGATTTAGTCATAAGTCTATTTTTTTCGCACTAAAAATTCCATAACCGATTGAAAAACAAAAAGGAAGTAAATTTCCATCATCATTTTGCGTCGACAACTGCTAGGCCGTGGGTTAGAGTGATTACTGTCTTACCTCCAAGTACTAAGGTTAAATGATTGTGAAAGGAAATATTCTTCAAAAATCCTACATCACAGCAGATTTCAGGTAACTTCCACCGTCATTAAAGTTTTCCACATCACGTTCGCGCACATCTTTAAGCTAAACGTGTAAGCATTTTTACATATATTCGAGTCGCTTGGAGCAGAAAAATTCCATGGATTTCAAAATGCTGTTTTTAAAACACACCAACAATACCACACCGTTAGACTTCGTTGTGGCAATTAAAATATGTTCTTTCTGAATTCCGTAACAAGAACCTTTGAGGGGAAGGGATATGTACCACAAAAAATGATTCGACTTGGATGTCATCATGCAGCACAGAGGGCAAAGCATTGGGCTGGAAAATGCGGCATTTGAGTTCCAAAACCAGGCGCAGAAACATTTTTTCGATGAGAAACACTCGGTACACGTGCTCATCGGAGCGTGAAACTACAGCTGAGCTCCGCGATTCCGTCCAAATCCACCCGACACGCACCAGTTAGTGCATACCGCTTAGAAAATGGAAGCGTTTTCTCCACTTGCATTCGCACCAGCATGCAAATAGATAATTGGCCAAAGTAAATTAAATTTTAGTAAAGTACTGTACGTTTGCACTTTGCGCACCAATATGGGGGAGAAATATAACCGCATCACGAAAAAAATCGGAACTTACTAAACCAGGAACAACAGTAATAATGGTGAGGAGCCGTGTGCCACACCGGAAGAAATTTCTCGGATGGCCCATTTCACCCCTTCCTCGAGGTATGAGTATGAAAAGGTATGGATAAAATAAATAGATAAATATTCCTCTGTTACTGCACCACGTATGTCGGGAGCGAAAGTATAAAGGAAAAAATTGATCCCTTAAGATCCTTAATAATATTATTCTAAATTATTAGGAACAATAAGAAAAAGTGTCGCCAACTTTTCTACCATTAACAAGTCTGCGCTCTACATTTAGAGTTAAACATTGCAATGAAAGCGCTGAGCTTTATGTGATTTCTCAACTTGGCAGCCTCTTTAGTGCGTTAGGGAGATAATTTAATATCCGTTGAATGACTTCCTTTGCCTTTCTATTTTCCCCAATTCTATAGTTACTTAGCTTACATTGAGAGTCCCGCTTTTCAGTTGAGATAAAGAAGAAAAAATAAGGATACACCGCGCCATTATGTTGTTCCGCCCAAATCATTCCCTCCAGTTGTTTACTAATTTTTTCCCGTTGGCGCACGTGTCGTCGCCAGGGTAGCCCCAATTTAAAAAAATTCTAAATTTCTCCCTCACCTTATTTTTTAGTTTCCACAATGGCTTGCGAAGTACGAAGCCGAAATAATGAAGAACACACCAGTCTTGCAGCGGAAAGCGGCCCATGTGCAAAGCAGATAAAGAAGTTATATAATATAATGCGGTGCGCGCGAATTGCTTAGACCGCTGTAGGAAAAGAGGTTGGGGCGACCCTATTTTAATGACAGGCGAGTCGGGAGTCTCTCTCTGCAGCCCCACACCCTGAATGGGCACGCATTTTCCCTGATCCCGCCCCCTATCAACACTTGCGGGTCCGTCACACAACTACTTGAAAAGCAACACACACTCACGGAGAAGAACACGTCCTTGGCCTCCTTCCCTTCTCCCTTCTTCCCCGCTCTGAAATCCTCCCCATCCCCGAGCCCCTTACGCTTGTCCCGCAACCCCTGGCCCCCTCCCCCTTCCAAGTGTCCTCCTCCTCCCCCTACATCCCTTCTATTCCATTATCTTCGCTCTCCACCCCACCTCTCCCTCCCTCTCCCGCACAATTCTTCAGAGCAGTTCTGTAAGTGCCTCGAGGGCTTATACTTTTCTCTTGGCCAACTTCGCCAAAGATATCCTAGCCTCGCCGCCCCTCTCTCCCTTCCATTTACGTCTTCCTGCTCTTTCTCCCCTTCACTTTCCTCCCCCTCCAACCCTTGCTGTCATACTTTGTGCCCCCGCCCCCCGTCACTGCCGAAGGATGTGCCTCCCCAAACTATTTCTCTTTCGCTAACTTGTCTAAGCACTTCTCACTCCAATGCTGCATCCCCTCGACGGCTCCGCCTCCCTACCCTCACCCTTTGAACTCGCCAGATCCTTTTTGGCTGACATCATCCGTTTCGCAAATGCGCCCCGAGTGTGTATGTTTTTCTTTAACGCCGCATGCAATGTTTTGATGCCCTTTTCCGCAGAGGAAATTCATTAACGCCAGCTCTCTTTTCGCACTCCAGTTCCGCTTTTGCGTGGAGTTTGCCCAACTCGCTTTGTGCCCTTGGAACCAACCAAAGTTCTCCTAGTAATAAAATAACCACCGCGGTTTCCGATGTTGAAGTATACCGGTGACGAAGTTAAATTGATCAAACGAATTCATCTTTAGACGTTTTTGGAACGCAAATTCCACTGAGAATATCGACTTCGATAATTTTTTTCTTTCATAAAGGAGTTTGTAATCAATAAAAAGATGCATCTCCAATGACATAATAGCAAAATTAATTTGCATAGCGCTGCTACACGAATATTCTGTATCTCGTTATTCTTACTTAAAGCAATAGATAAGGAATATAATTTCTAAGTATACATCATATTTCAGCTGCATAGATCCAGAATATTTCAAATGTCTGTATTAATTCAACTGTAAATCAGAAATATCATCATACTAATATATAAAAATGAAATGGTGTCTGTCTATCTGTCTGCCAGCTCTATGTTACGCATATCCTCAAAAACTACGGAACCGATTGAGCTGAAATTTTGTAGGATTCTAGCGTATACACTAGAAGGTGCTATAGGTTATGTAAAAAAATCTCAGGGCCTTTTTTCGATTCCTGACGCCAATTACGTATTTACATGGTTTAAATGGACTTTTTCAAAATATGGTAGCGCATGAGTTTTTTCTTTCGCTGATTAAAATAATTAAATATTGGTCGTATTTTTTCATTCTTTCGTGTTAATGGGAAAATGTTTAAACTTTCTTATTCTTTTAACCGATTCACTCTTTGTTCTCCAGGTTTCTCGGCATTGAGTAATTTATGTTGAAATTTACTGTTTTTTCGGTTCTTTTCCGAGCATTGCTAAGGCCATTGCCATTTTCGTATCTGACATGAAAACAGTGTTGATGCTTAAACAGTTCATCAAAGCGGGATGCCGCAAACGGCATTGTGCTTTTCGCGAGGATATAGGAAGGTACTGAAGGCATTGTAGGCTATTCGTGAATCAAGGTCAGCCAAATTTTGGCGCACAAAGATACGTGCTGACTGCTAGTGCTACTCACAGATTTAGAAGGTTTTGATTCGGTTTAAATTAGGAGTATTTAAAGAATCCTTCAGCGGTATTGAAAATGTGATTTTTCTATTTCTTCACGGATTTGTGCATATGAACCAACCTGGGACGTGAAGAGAAGACATGGAACGCTTTCGAAATCGTCATCGAGTGAAATAGCTTTAGATTTGAGGTAGTTGAACATAAACCAGGGAATGAAAATCAAATCCCAATATAACGTTATGTCTCATTGGGTATCCGAGGGTTGTTTATTAATGCCATTGCAATTATGCTAAAAATTTCGTCCAAAAGAGATGCCGTAAACTGCGTTGCTCTTTTCGTGAAGATATTGAAAGTTATTAAAAAAGATATCGCAGCTGATTCCCGAATCTACATCGGCTATTTCATCCGGCAAAATCATAAGGGATAACCTTTGTGCTACTCCCGGATTAAGTAGGTGTGTATTCGGTAAAAATAAAAATATTTAAATGACAGTTTCTGTGGGGTTCAAAAAGTGGATATTTTATATAAAAATACCGTATTCCGAAGTGGACCGCTCCCAAAATGTTTTGTATTGTGAGACACAAGAACTTGATAAGTAACTTAAATGAAGTCAAACCGAAAATAGGAGTAGCAAGATGAAAAAAATTGTAATTAGTGGTACATCAAATATCCCGTAAAAGGCGTGAACGTAGGTAACCGAGCGACACGTACCTGATTTCATCATCAACATCGGTCAACAATCCTATGATTGGTTTGACGCAGCTCTCCACTCTATTCTTCTGTCGGAAAACCTCTTCATATTGACGTAGCTCCTCTCTTTTATATCCTTCATAACTTGTTCCATGTATCTCATACGAGGTCTGCCTTTTCCATTCTTCTAAATCTGTACTAGGATATAAGAAAATAATTTAATCTAGTTGGAATAAAAGGCATTGATACGTATCCGTAGGAAGTTCATTAACGCCACTGTCATGAAGTTGGATCATTGAGACAAACATAACTTATATGAATGGCCAGAGAAAAATTTTTTGCCGAAGATGTGAGTCCTAATATTCCCAAAAACCCGAATCTGGCCTCATTGTCAACAAGAGAGAGACATTCGCATGCACCTCCCCTTCCAACCTCCTTTATTTCATCTGGCCTGGAAGTTACTAAATAATATTCTTATTTTTATAAAGGCCCAGGCATTAGTCCAGACAGTAATTATATGTTTACAGTGGTTTAAATTAGATTCATGGTTCCGATACCGACTTAGAGCTAACTCCATAGCAAAAGTTTCTCCCCTAATTTCTTCCCTTTCGCACATATTCCGCCCCTTGAAAAATGTTAACATTTCTTAACACGATTTGTATTCATTATATTTCTCTCTCCCGTTGAATTTCAACGGGCACCTTCAGCTAGTATTTAAATAAAATCTGTCGTATTTCAACTGTAAATCAGAATGTTTCAAATGTCTGGTTTTGTGAAAATATCGAAGTGCCACACGCTGGATTCAAAGAAATTTTTTCATCAAAAATAACCCAAATGGAGCACAATTAGAACACTAAACTTGTGACTAGTTTCGCTCAGTTCCCAACTAAAATGAGGCAACTTATAGCAGAGGTAAATTACGGAGTTGTGTGAGAGAGGGTGTTAGAGTATCCGTAAAAGGTATAGTGGATGGAGGTAGAGTTGAGTTAAACTATCGGCATTAGCCTTAGTCCTATACTAATCGAAATGGGATAAAGTCTCCATGTCCTAATGAATTCCTCTTTTGACTTTTTCGGAACGAAATATGCACTAAGAACACCGACTTTGAAACAATTCTTTTCATTGAAAAGGGAGTCTATAATCAATAAAAAGATGCTACGCGCCTACCTGACCACCAAAAGGTTTCGGGTTCGAATCCCCCTTCTGGTACGGGTGAAGCATTTTTCTTAGCATTGTCTTCAGAAATATGTAACTTCAACTTTGAGTATCATCTACAACCTTAGCAGCTCTACAACCTTTGCAGCAAAGCGCCTCAAGCTTTAATTTTAAAGGCGACCAGATGTCCACTATTCCATTCGAGGTGCGTAATGCTATGCGCAAAGAGATCTCCACAGAGCGCTCAAGCAGTGAGTACAAAACTACAACGATAAATACCTATTTGCTTATGCTGGTATTAAAACCACGTCGATCGGGATGCTCCAACCACCGCAAAAGGGTAGTGTTTTTTTTTTATTGCATTGAGCAGAAGTTAATGACCTCATTAAGCCGTTCGATTTTAAAATTACGTTAAGTATTTTTCCTCGTTGATTAATAAGTGAAAATTATCAACGGTACAAAAACGCGACGGCAAATATTGCATGCCGGTAAATTATACGTGTGGCGTGACACTCTTTCCTCTACCTGCCACTACCATCTGTAAAAAAAAAGCAAGACACCCGAGTATGAGGAGCTCTATCGCCTAAACGAAGCAATTAATTTCAATGCAATAAAAAGCATACGAAAGAGAGTTTATTTCTACGTTGGATCATTGAATTTAAAAAATCTTGGGCTCCATAGTATTTCCTGTACTTAATTTTTTCGCGTAAAATCAAGTTGCCCAACTTTGAGCGCTTAGTATTCCCGTAGTTTTCGTTCCAATAACTTGCGATTTTGATATAAGGAAGCCAAATCTAGTAGTAACAGTTTGTAGAAAATAAATTGTTTATACCACTAAAATTGATGGATTTGTTTTTAACAACGCAAACCCCTGCTAACTTCGAAACAAATGGGTCAATTGAAAATTGATTGGTACTGTTGTATGCCGTGGAATGTAAGTAATGTAGGTACGTAGAGCATACACGTTAAATTTCATTGAAGTTGATTGCTTCGTTTAGACGATAGAGCTCCTCAAACTCGGGTGTCGCTTTTTTTACAGGCAGCAGGTGCTGCTGCGGACGCTTCCAAGCAGGCGGTGCACTCATCTAAAACTTATTAACTAGTATCTGAGGTATATTTATTCAGTTAATTTATTATGATTAGCTTTTATTTATTTATTTAAAATTATTTATTCAGTTGATTTAGTTAAAAACTGTTACTGTTCATTTTACTAAGCATATGGGCCAACTTCACATACCGTGAACTTCACGCCATTCTTCGCAGTAGCAGATGACTCCACGACCAGGATGCTCTGGAGCCTATGAAACGACTATCAAATCCATGTTTAACGGAGGAGACTTTTCCAACCGTGATAGTTTTCATAGGCTATTAATGACACATTTTCAATAGAGCTGATGGGCTCTGAAATACAATGGTAAGTTCAGGAGACGAATATGTATTTCCTATGCCTCGCAACGTAAACTATATACCTGCTAAAACAGCATGAAGGCCGCCATTTCTGAGCTTTTCCAAATGGTGTTAAAATTATAATTTTTTAACTGGAATTTCTCAATCCAAGCTTTTTTGCGTAAAATTGATACATTAATCGTAGGGCACGAATCGCAATTAATGAATTACGGTTTTTTTTGATGAAGGAAACTAAGCTATTGCCCGACCATTGAACTTATGGTCACCTAGTTTACACTATTTCCGGTGTCAGGCAAAATTTTTTAAAGATAATTTGAATGATAATAGCGCTGTTCCACTAATATGTATTAAACTTAAAAGTTCTATGCTCTTATTTCAACGTAGGTGCACATCTCTATTCTTCATGCAATGTTGCAAAATCCTCTCAACCCATTTATCTAACTAGCGTGAATTAAAAATTAAAAACAAAGAGGGACGGAGATGATTCCTCCATTAATCACTCTTGAATAAATATTTCCCCTGAACCCCACATAACAAAGCGATAGGGAGGCAGCGGGGAAATAGGGAAGCGAATCCTGCTTCCATTTTTTTGTTCCAAAAGGTTCTGGCGTATAGGTACCTCCTGCCTTCACCCTTCCCTATTTCTTCCCGGCTCTTTTGTTTTTTTTTTGCTAAAAACGGTGGATGGAATAAAGGAGGGACTTGGTACGTCCTTTTAAACGCTAATTGGTCGAAGCTCAGGGCCGCTGAATTAATGGCAGCCTTACAGCCGAGTCGAATGTGACTCCCGCGACGTGGAAGACCCACTTCACCTCCATTACACGCGACGGCCACGGGCAAGAAGGAAAAAAATGTATGGATGCGCGGATACCTATTCTCGAGCCGATCCTCGCCTCTCCTCACCTTCCCGCTCTCATTTCCTCCAGGGCAGCAGTCTGTCGCCCCTCCTCCGGAACATTTTGAAAGTTGGCAGAGCAAGAAATACGTTTTGGTTAAAAACGGCCCTGGCGACGCTTCCGCTCCGCGAGGATTATTACGGCACCGCTCATCCGGGCATTAAGCCAGCGCGGCTCTCCCAAGGGCGGAAACAAAAGAATTGCGCGACTCGCTGAGGGGGAAGGAAAAGATGGCGCGGGGGTTGCGCTCGGACCGGAGCGGATCCTTCTTTTGTTCCCTACCGTTTTCTACGTCATCCCTTCCCCCCTATCATCCCCAAAAAAATTAAATAGGAAGGGAAGCAACCTAAGGCCATAACCGCCCAAACCTTCATTTTCTTCCCCCGCCCTTTCCCCAAAAGGAAAACACGCCCCCTCAAACGTTCGCCCCATTTCACCGTCTTCAAGGGCGAAAAGTTCAACTGCCACCGGCAAGGAATCCCCACCCAACCCTCCAGTTGCACAGTCTCGCTTCGAATTTTGACGCGCGCTAGAGTATTTTTCGCTACCGTCTTGCATCGCATCGAGGTGAAAAGGTTTTTCACCGTCTTGAAGAAAAAATAACGTATTCATGCACATGTATTCCTCTCATATTTCTGGCCTGCACCTGACAGGAGTATTTTTCCAGGGTATTCCACCTCCCGTGGAGAGAGATTCGTTCGGGAGAGTTCGTTCAAAGAATGCAACTCCGTTTTATGAATTCTCCTGACGGAGTGCTCCCATTTTCCTGGAGAGAGATCGCTGGAGATGTATGCGGTGATGGCCGCGAATTCCGAAGCAGAGCTTTGCGAAAGAATGAAGGCGTAGGCTGGCGGAGATTCAATCACCGTTAGGAAAAGTGTAGCAGTAAAAAAAATTAAACGCCCATTACTCCTTACTTTACGGCACTGCAATGTGAGATGAATAATTTCTGCGAATACCTAGCAAGTAAGTTGGCATGGCGAGTGCACTCTGATCACTTTGCGAAAGTAGAACTTTATATTGAGGGAATGGCAACATGGGTGAAAATAGCACAGGATTTCTATTCTTCCTAAGGTATCGGGTTCGTATATAGGGAAATATCACAATGATATCTTCATCCGGGCGACGTGCGGTCAGCATTCTAAGGTCTATACTTCGTCCGTTGGATCATTATCATCATCGGTCAACAATCCTAGGATTGGTTTGATGCAGCCCTCCACTCGATTCATCTGTCGGCCAACCTCTTCATATTAAAGCCATTCTTTTCTTTTACATCCTTCACAACTTGGTCCATATAATCAGGCCCGGTGACAGGATTTTCGGGCCCCTGGGCAACTGAGTGGTCCGGGCCCCCTAAATCCCGGCAAACCTCATCACTCAATTTAGACCAGAACTGCGAACTTTCTGGTTATTTTATTACGAATACCTGATTATCAGCTTTTTCTGCAGAAGAAACTTGCACACCGTTTACTACTTTATCTTTCGATTTAATATAAATTGTCCTTTTTTAAATTACACACGTCAGTGGAATGGGATGGGGAAACAATTTCAAAATGAAAAATTTTTGAGGGTGTAACTTGACTCTTTCATTTTACAGTAATCAAAACTAGGACTTATTTGAACTTGAAAATTTTATAAAAAGTCGTAATGAAACGTACTTTTCTTTTTTTTCAAAATTAGCATATCCACAATCACTCCCATCTTTTCAAGATATGGAGATAGTTATATCACCACCTAATTAAAACGAATGCAAAGTATTCACTTCTACTAAGCTTTGCTTTCACTGCAACTCTCTCAATCAAACATAACAGCAGGGAGTGAGTAAAAATAATGTAAGTTAAGGGTTTTGTTGAACAAAATATATTTTTTCGTGCCTCAATATTGAGCTATTTTCGATAATTTGTTTCCTTCCTGTGTGCATAATTCAAGTAAAGTAGAAACTAAAGTTTTCCTAGATGAATCAAGTCTAATGTGACGTATACCTGTAAATCAGGGATATGCATATTGTAACGAGGGGAAAATGAAAGATTTGAGTAGATTTTCTCGATGAACAACCAAAAGCTCCGCGGTGTCCAAAATGTACCTTTCTGCATGAACCTCCTAGTAGGGTCAAAGGCTTGGACTGCTGGGGCGAAGGGGCAAATAAACGGAAAGAAGTCCGGAATAGTATCCCTCTGGAACGTAAAATAATGTTTCGTCGGAAAAATACAGTAATTTTAAGGCTTTGAGGGTGTGAATGAGAAGTTTACTTTTGAGAGGAGAAACCTTGAACGCGATTTCGCGTGCAATTTAAGACCTTAATATTTCTATATCCCCATGATTTTATACGTGTAGAGCTGGCGGAGATCGATAGCAATGTACAGACATTAAAAAAGGCGAATAAGAAGCGTTATGTTCCTTATGGCTTGAAAAAACTTACTCGCGTCACGGCATTTCCAGCTCCCGGCGCGTGTCTCAAGCTCCGCACGCGCGTACGTAAAATCAAATGTAATTATTGGCGTCGCTAACGAATTTTCAATTTTTTTCAGATCTACCTTTAAAAGCATAATCAATTGATTTAACATGAGTCACTTTACATGCACTTAACATGCCAGATATTTACTGCTTAAAATGAATATTTGTGTGAAAATAGCGTACGCCATTTTGTTACGTAATATCACCTACATTTAGGGAAAAAACTCCCAAAGTTAAGCACAGTAAAGTAAAAGAGTGGTTTTAACAGACCTACTAGTTTTTTATCCGACCAAATTCCTCCCACAGCGTCACCCTCAACTTAAATAGGAAGATTTTCATAGAAAACTGAAGTCGGGTGTAATTTTGGCTATGTTTGAGCCCCTGCATCTCGGTAACGGCGACAGAACATGGCCAATGACATGCCATTCCGTGTTTGCCAATCAATTATGAGTATTTGTACCAAGTTTTATGATTCTCTCTCCAAAAAAGCCATTTTGGAATTTTGTTCGCGGCAAAGGGAGGGGAGTTGAGTGTCTCAGCGCCCGCGCTTCTCGCTCTATCGTCCCCATCACCCCAAAACCCTCGATGATCACAACAACAATGCTAACATCATACTTCTTTATTGCACACTGACACACGCTCTACCTTCATTTGTTTTTTTTTCACTTTTTAAACAAAATTTTGTATTCTTTTTGGCATAAAATATATTCATACTTTAAATTTTTATTTTCAATTAATTTATTTTCGCCCGGGCCCCCTGATGGCCCGGGCCCCTGGGCATTTGCCCCCTTTGCCCCCCCCTGTCGCCGGCCCTGCATATAATCTAATACAAGGCCTGCCGTTTCCTTCTTCCCGCTCACTTTTCCATCGACGATTGTCTTCATCAGGCCATCGTGTCTTAAGATATGGCAAATTAAAATGTTCCGTCTTTTTTTAGATTTATCAGGCCATCTTGTTTTAATTGTAAATGAAAAAAAATTCGTTTTTCTACCCAGATTTATTTCAAGATGACCTAGGTTTCAACGAAGCTCGTCATCATCAGGTACATTGGTAATAGATATACTATGTCTTCTATTACCAATGTACCTGATGATGACGAGCTTCGACGAAACACTGGTGGTCTTGTTGTATTAAATCTATGTGGAAAAGCAAAGTTATTCTTATAATTTGCAATGAGAAGCAAATTACACGCCCGAGACAACAGAAGAAATCGTTTCTTAAGATATGGTCAGTCGCGTCTACTTTTTAGAATTTTCAGCAGGCTTCTCTTTTCTCCAACTCTTCTTAAGACTTCTTCGTTTGTCACTCGGTCAATTCATTTTGTCTTCACCATTCTTCAGTAGCGCCACATTTCAAATGCTTCAGCCTAGGCTTATGTGCTGCTGTAAATGTCCATACTTTGCTGCCATTAGTAACATTCTCCAGATGCATGTTCTAATGAAATGTTTCCTCACTTCCACGCTAATTTGCAGCTATATACAGAATCTTCTTTTGGTAAAATTCCCTATTCGCTTGGGCAATTCTACTCTCATTTTTTCTTTTACTTCGCCCTTCGCTGGTTACTCGACTTCCCAGGTAACAGGTCACCTCCTTCATTTTTTTCCTAGTTTAACGTTGGCCCTGTCTTATTTTCTCCTACTGCATACCAATACTAGTTTTCTATGGAACATTATATTATGAAATCCATAGAACCTTCGTATTTTTTCCCACCCTTTCTCCAAATCTGGAAGTCTTCACCGTACTCGACAACCTTCAGATTCTTATGTCGTTACAAAAAAACAACCAGAGATGTACATATACATCTACATAATACAATAATAACCAACATAAATATGTGTGGCAGGATGTCTCACACCAAACAGGCTTTATCTGTCAAACTCGAAGGATTAGTAGCTATATACCATTTTAAACGCAACAGATTTTTTTAAATATGCAAACAGGGAAGCAAGTATACACAAACACGATTTTAGTTGGGTTATCTTAAATTCTCCATACCGACATGCAACTACCCTTTATTTACAACTATTCATATTCATAACTCTACGAGGAAAGGAGGATATTTTAAATATATCAGTTCGGCAATCAATTTCTCTAATTTTATGTTCAAGTTCAGTTAAAAGATAAGTCTACATTTTAACCTACAGCCTGGTAATTATCCCCATTTTAGTTCTTCTAATGCTGGTAACGCTAATATAATTATGATATCATTATCATAAAATTATCACATTACTCCCTACACGCTCCGATTCGTTATTTAAGCCTATTTCGTAAGGGTCCCATATAACGGTAGCGTATTGCAAATGAGTTTTAACTAAGGAAAAGTAGCTAGTTCCTCGTACGTGATCGTCACATTTGCCCAGTATTTTTTTGATAAATCCCAGTCTATGATTAGCTTAACCAATTGTGAGTGTTTACCCCAAGGTAGATATTATGTCAGACTTATTCCAAGATATTTAATTAATTTAACGTGGATTTTTCTATGGATTTAGCCCGATTTTCTTATCGATTTTTCTTGAACAATAAACATTTTTCTATCTTTATATCTATCTAATTTAACGTCATAACAGGCCTGCCTTTTCCATTCTTCCCGTTCACTATTCCCTCGACGATTGTCTTCATCAGGCAATCGTGTCTTAAGATGTGACCTATTAAGTTGTCCCGTCTTCTTTTTAAGTTTTTCAGTAGGCATCTCTTCTTAAGACTTCTTCGTGGCCATATAGTAGAATGTTCCAGATGTATGTAATAATGAAATGTTTCCTCACTTCCACCCTTGTATTTGCAGCTGTAAGCAGAATCTTCTTTTGGTAAAATTCCCTTTTCGCCTGGTTAATTCTAATCTCAATTTTTCTTTCACTTCGCCTTCGCTGGTTACTCGGCATCCCAGGCAGCAGAACTCTTCCACCTCCTCGATTTTTTGTTTTCCTAGTTTAACATTGGTCCTGAATTCCTTTCTCCTTGTGCATATCTATACCTTAATTTTCTTTTTATTGATCTTCAGATGATATCTGATCATTGTTCTTTCCATATTTCTTAGTGTCTTCTATATTTCTCCTGTTTCTGCCATGACTGCTATGTCATCGGCGAATCGTAGCATGCTGCTTTTCTCCCCGTGGATATTCAATTCCGGAGACGTTTCTTTGATTAAATTTACCATTTTATTTTTTATTCTTACTTACTTAAGCTAGCTTAGTTATAAATGTCAAGAGAGTCAATTATATATTTAATTTTCATTGAAACAAGTTCAATACCTTTTTCAACATTGAAAATGGAAAAAAAATAATTTTGTTCGTATAATATGCATCAGTAAACTCTAATAAACTTTGACTCTGAAATTTCTAGCGTATTGGAATACAGTACAGACAGCAAGTAATGGTTTTAATAACGTGGAAAAGGAAGAGGTATTTTGTCTGTTCTTGTGTTGCAGTGTGTTCTGCTTGTAAGTTATAAGAGGGAGAGATGAACGAATTAATCTCTATTATTTTTGTCATTCTTGCAGTTGAACGGTAAGAAAATGTTTCTCTGTAAAATAATAACCTGTTTTTAAAATCGAACAACAATGATGATTTCAATGGATTACTCACCACCCTCCCTCGTTTTGGTCAAAATTCATCTTCCACTCTCAAATAGATAATTTTTGAGCTCGTAAATGACGAACATTATACAAGGATATTAGCGCTAAAAAAACTTTGAAATATAATTGAAATATTGATGTATTACTTCACTCCAGTTTATTATAGTTTTGGAAATTTCTTCCGTTAAGACATGGCAAATTCTATGGGAAGTCATTTATTATAATATGGTAGGATGAACTTAATAGTAACTGCTAATTATACCTAATAGAGACAGTGTCATGATATACCTCTACTACATTTCCACAGCATTACGCAAAGATAAAAGGTTATTGAAAGGAGACGTATCATTCCTCCTTTTCCAAGTGATTTGAACTTGTTAATAATGTAACGGAAAATCAGTCCAAAAATGGACGGATTTTCCGTTATATTATTAGCAAGTTCAAAGAATATTGTTCTCATTTTAGCTTAATTACCTTCTAGGTTAGCATAAAGTAAAACTCAATGACATTTGGCAAAGAATGACATGGGAAAGGAGTAAAAATGCAAAGAGACAATGAATACCAGATGGACCAGAGGTTGAAACATAATTTTTCTGGTCCACAAAGTGGACCAGAAAAATTATGATAAGAACCTACTCAGTGAAACAATGACTCTTACTTCTACAGTCGAAAGAAGTTTGGATAAACTTGTAAGAGCAAAGAAGACGGTATCTTGGGAAGACTTTGAGAGAACAATAAGAAAATGAGGGCTAAAGCGATTATAGGGTAAGGAAATCGTGGCGACGCCTTAGACTCGGAGTAAAAAATTGAGCATGTAAGGACGCTCTAAAACTCTGCCCTCCAACAAAAGGTAACATTGATCTTGGCAAAAGGCCTGCAGCGATTTCTTCATTTTCGATAGTTTTTTTACCAGAGGTATCTTTTACGTGAATTTATATTACATCACCTCCAAAAACTCATTCATTGCCATTTAAATTACATGTAGGTTACGATACACAATATTCTGTTCACAGGGTTGAAATTCGGTCACCACGATGTGTCAAAAAGGAGAAATTTCCTTTGATTTCAGCATAGTTTTTTACTTTAAACAGTGTGAAATTCATCGCAAAAGAATTTCGTTAGTCAGTCACCACCACCTGATAAGCACATCGCAGCCGAAACTCTAAGCTCAAAGTACCAGCCCGAGCTTCCGCTTAATGAGGGTGACCCGGTTCCTAATGAGTTAGGAGCACGTAAAGAGTTCCTTCGTGGTTGCGCGATATCGACGCACCCTGAACCTTTCGAGATCTAAAGGAAAAATTTAACAAAAATTCAGTTACGTACACGAAACGATTTTCAAAACTCACGTGTACAAAAAATGACCATATCTAACCTTCGCCTCCCACTGGCTCACGCAAAAGCGAGATAAAGGAAGGGTCCGTCACGAATATAAAAATTCCATCCGTTCCCCTAACACTGAAGGCACGGTTGACCTGATTGATTCTGCAGCAAAACTTGTTACGTTTAATGTAATCAAAGGCCACACCAAACTTATTGATTTATGCAGGGATGCTCTCAGTGAATCATGACTACAAGGGCGTGAGTAAAACGTTGGCGGAAGGGTGAGAAAAACTGGGCGCTTCTGGAATTTCAATCGTAAGGGAAAGGTTATCTGGACAGTTTACTGAATAAATACAAATTGCACACATTAAATAATAAACATGCATCATGAAAAGTTTGATAAACATGAAATGCAAAAAGCTGATGTTAAAAAACTTATCATGCCTTCAGTGGTTTCTTAGTTTTTTTCCAATTTCCCTTTAGTATTTTAAGGGATTGGCCATGATAAGTACTAGCAAGATTTAGTGTAAGATAGTTTGGGTTGAAATTGCAATGGAAGCCTAGGTGATTTAATGCTTGGTTTAGGAGTGCAAAAGTAAATAACAGATGTATTTCCCTGGAACGCAACAAGACGTTTTTAGAGTTGCAACCACCTCTTTTTCTGGAATACTCGTATATCCATAAATTTGAACGCATTTTTTCGTTTCCGGTTTGATTCAGGGGGAGTTTCCCTCTCTTATTCTTGGTTGTATGAGCTCTAAGAATATTGTTGTAGTTATCTGGTCAAATAAAGTAACGTTGCTGCCATAGTAATATTTATAATCTTAAGAGCTGTCAAAAACGGCTTCCTTTGACGGCCTTAGCGACCACGTAGTGATTTCCTCGTCTACTATTCCCGAGATCACGGGTTCAACCACTTGGTTAGGATTTTCACCGTCAGAGAATGGCTCTGTGGTGTGTTTTTGGTATTAGTTTAAGTCCCCAATATAAAAGCACGTCTGTGCTGCTACTGGATCGATAAGAAAGAGTTTAAAAAGCATGAAAACTTTTACTCATTAAACGTATAGTACGTTCCTGCTAAAAAAAACTATGCCGCAAAAATACTTTGCATGGAGAGAACTTTAAATTAAAAAATGACTTTATCCTACATTTTTTAGAATGTAAAATGTACATTTTTTGTATTGCAATGTAGATGCAATAAGAGTGGCTGAATTGCCCCTATTCAGTTATCCTAAAATTTCAGAATGTAAATTAATGAGGAAATATAGCAACATAAAGGAAATTATATTAATCCACAATTCCCATATATAATCCCCATTTCCTTTTCTTAACTTTCTTCAAAATTCATACTGAACTATAAATGACCAAACAATTCATTTCATCAGTGTCCCTTTTCAGGATCGGTATCACCCACCGATATTGAACACAAAGGCTAAGAATTCACATTAAAGAAGCAGCAATAAGGAAGAAGGAATGATGCCAGATTCCAAACGAAAAAAGTTCAAATGAGCTGAAGACTGAATCACTGATCACCACTTTTGTCAAATATATACATGTATTATTATCTAAATACCAAAAAACACAGAACATCAGGGTAAAATTCTCACCCTATTCAACGTACAAACCCCCGGCATACATGTATCAGCTTGTATGTAATCCACCGTGCTAATCTCCTAGTAGAGATGTGGTTCGGTATCCCTGCAGGATTAGGCAGGAATGGAGTAGGCAAAGCGAAATTGTTGCGAGAGTAGGAAACGGGGCAAGGTCGCAGAGGCATTAGTTGAAAGCAGCGAAAGGTGGGAGAGGGAAGGGAGAATGAACGTGCAAGCGGAGAGCGAGGATGATGGATGGTTTAAAATACACTCGGAGGGGATGAGGGGGGGGAGGGTTGAAAGGTAGGAGACAAGGGGAGCGTAAAGAGATGATGAGGGGGACGGAAGAGAGGGCGCGGAGACTCCTTTCGGCAGGGTCCTTGCGGAGGAAAAGAGGAGAAACGGGCGAAGAGATGAGACTTCGGGAGATGGAAGCGATGAGGGAAAGCGTGGGTGGGTAGTGGGAAGGGTATCAGAGCGAGAGAGAGAGATGGAAAGGGAGAGGTATAACAAGGGCGGGTTGGATAAGGAAGAATGATGAGAAGCCGAGCAGAAGGGGGAGAAGGGAGGATTAAGGGAATAAGAAAATAAGACGAGACCGTCTGGGACAAGGGGAAAGGATGGGGGAGGAGTAGGTACCGCAGAACAGGGAGTGGGAGGGAGGAGACGGAAGTGGGTCGGGATGGGGCGGAGGAAGAGCTGACATGGAAGGAATACACTCCAGGGATATATACTCTTTATTTGGGCTAAAGGGAGAGAACGAGACCTATGAATGGATAGTTTATTTAGAAACAACAGCAACAAAATGATCCGCAATGCGATCGTGTATGAAATATTTTCCCTGAGCTGCACTGGTTAATAATTAATAAAACACTTGACCTGAATATGTTCGTGGTTACTTTTAATTTTGAATCTCGGCGATGGCATTTAATCAGAAAAATAAATACAGTAGACCTTTTCAGGGCATTTTGGAAACCAGCTGAAGAGAATAGACTGTCCAATCTGTTGAATGAATCATAAAAATACAACACGCAAAAAGAATACCACACTGTAAAAAGTGCACTTCATATGAGTATGCCAGAACTTGCTAGCAATTACAACGTTACTTCAACTACGATGCTGGCTAGTGGTATTGTGTGTATGTATTCAAGTACGAGTGATCAATAGCTTAGTAACAGAAATTTTGTAGTAAAGGGCGGATCAAAAAACAAGTAAGTTGAGAAATAAGGGGGTTTTATCGTTAGATTCCAAACTCTGCTAAATAAAGAGCAAAAGGAAAAGAAGGAAAATTGAATATATTCAAAGACGCACAGACCCAAAACGACAAAAGCATCAGCGGATAACAGCGAGAATGAGATAAGACTTTGAAGAGGAGGAGGAGGATGAGTAGCAGGAGAGAAGCAGTAATGGCATGAGAGATGTAATCGTAATGTCAAGCGCTTCCATCTCATACGGGGTTTCATCGCTGTCTCCCTTGCAGCACCGGCTGCGGCAGCTCGTAACGCATGTAGGCTGAAACGCTGCTTCTCTCTCCATTTCTTCCCATTTACCGACCCTCTGCACGCAACACCCCCAGGCCCCAAAATAGTCGAAAGAATGAGCCTCAAATTACGGCGTTTTTCTCAAACTCTCAGCCACACATTCACGCAGTCTTTCTATGCCACCGTACGGTGGTCGAGGTAATCATTTCTCACGCATTAGATTCGCACTTCATGTTTCATATAAATACATCGCTTTAAAAACAATAAAAGTGAAATTCATGATAGCACGCTCTAAAACTAGACACGCAAGAGGAATATATGTATTGGATCAATATGATGTTAATTGGCATGTATTGAATACGCCACAAATAAATAGCATTTTTATTCCTTGATCTTTTGGCCATAGCTTAAATATGCAAAGGAAATAGAAAGATTATTAGGCGTATAAAGTATCATCGCTGCTAAATATGATACTTCATTTTCATCAGAAAAAAATAATTTATTCAGCTTTTCAATAGCATCGAAGTTTGTGTCGTGCTCATCTGACGTAAAATACCTCTACCTTACGTAGCACATAGTATTCATGCTGAATTTATGAATAGTGTAGTAGGTATTGAAAAAAAACGTGAACAACCAATTAAATAAATGAACAGATTTTCCTAAAATCGCATTATAACTTTTTCCCAACACGCAATTCGTTTGCGATTGCGAAGCCTCGTTGGAGACCACAATGTTTATCTCTTTTTGAGTTTGAAAAACATCGATTTCGCGTAAAGTGCTGAATAATTGTTTGTGACTATGCAATGGCGACAGTATACCTTTATTGATTCATTCATTCAGAATTATAACGTGATCATATTTTATTTGTTAGCCCATTGAAAGGATGCCAATACGCCCCAAACCTCTTGTCGGTATTAATTACACCCTCTTCGGTGTAAATGACATCGTATTTGGTTACTGAATTACTTTCCATTCTCAAATTTAATTTGACAAGCAAAAACCCAATTATGCTTAGCTTTAGATACATTTTTCGCCGATAGTTCACTCGTTCAGTTCATTTGCTATTTGTTTGCTACATAAGTACTTATTAATCCCTAATTATTCAGGTCTAAAGATAATATTTTCCCCTCATGGTTGAGCGTATTCCAAAAAAAAAACCTAACATAATGGCCTTTTATTTTGTATGATGTGTCTTCCGAAATATAATATGCGTTATGCTGGCGACCTGGTGAATACAATTCACCAAGTCGCCAGCATAACGCATAAATTTTTTGAAACATTCCCCAAGTCGCCAGCATAACGCATGAACTTGGTGAATAGTGAGAATTTCCGAAATAAAATCTTCTATAGGCTGTCAACTGGGTGAGGATATTTTTTATTCTTCATTACCCCAATCAATTGGACCGCATCCTAACAAAAACCTGTTTAAACCTGTTTAAAGATTTTTTAAATTGAATAATTTGGATTACATCCGGAAAAAAAGGAATCTCACTGCCATGAGTCGAGACCAAGTTTCTCCCTCTGTATCTGTCCAACCGGAAGCTAAATATTCTCCGCGCTCTTTACTAGGTGGTTATGGGAGGTGGTCGTCGCCACTGGCTGCCCAAAGTAGCCAGGGATCCAGAGTCGTCATCCGAGGAGGGCAGGAGGCTGGATGGGAGGAACCTCATCGAGGACTGGCTGAGGGACAAGAAGAGGAGGAATATCCGAGGGCACTACGTGTGGAACAAAGGTCAGCTCGACGCCGTAAACCCCAAACACGTGGATCAACTGCTCGGTGAGTACCGATGTCGGTCATTTAAGGATACGTTTGAGTGATTCTGTCAGATTTTCGTAGGGTACAGACCTCATTTTGTGTCATTCTATCCGAAAAAACATTATGCAAAATTATCTGATGCATAATCCCGTTGGGTTATATAGATTTGTTCTTCTCCCTTGACCTAGAGTTGTGCCACTAGCGAGTCTCAGGCTTCCTATAAAATTCATATTGTTATTAATACTTCATCCAATGTTTGATTGTGAAGTGATTGTGCCAGCCAGTGTAATACTAAATACTAACTCAAAAAGCTCTCAAAAATTCATGAAGAGCAGATACGAAAGAAAAAAGTAACAGATAAATATAATAACTAACGGTTAAATCAGCTTATAATACCAATCTTAGTCGCCAGCACCTCTCTCTGATGATTAACTGAGAAAAATAAAATATTAGTTTGTTTCGCTTGCATATTTTTTGGCTTTACATATCAAAAGTTCACTGTGTAGCAGGTTTGGCAAACAATATGGTACTTAAGTTTGCCTTCAAAATGTATTTAATTATTCCTTTTCATTATGGGTTCAATCACTAACCTAAGCAACAAACTCCGATTTCATATCCAATAACCCATAAATTTTTTAAATTACTCATTTTGCCTACTTATTTTCTTCTTTTCATCGCAAGCCGATTCAATTTAATTAAAATAAATGTCTGCATCAAATAAATAAATGACAACATGTCTTTATGATCGGTTTCTGGGTTCTTCTATGAGTCATGTTGTCAATTGATAGCGACAGTTTCTCCAGCCATCCTGTTGACGATGGGAATAACCCGAAAACCTGTCATCAATACGATTTCATACCCCGCGGTAACCTGAGATTCAAATTAATAACATTCTGCTTCATATCTGTGCTGAAGCAGGCTTTGCTCCAACGTCTAATGCTTTATCGCACCATGTAAAATAAGTTATAAATTGATGACAAAAATAAAATCTATGCCTGACGTGGGAGTCAAATCCGCTGCCTTTGCATTGTCAGGCCCGAGCTTTTCCGACCTGACTGCCCCAGTTAACTTTTGCACTAAGGTGAGACGGACTACAATAGCTTGATAACCTGCGAATGACTGCGATGGTGTGATCCATGAGGTGCTAACATAAGGATGGAAAACGTAACACCTCTTAAGAGGAAGGGAACTGTCTATTTCCGTATTATGTTATCAAATTTGGGGATTGTACTACTTAAGGAGCAAGAAATACAAACTCAACTTATCACTGAGCATAGCGGAATAATCATCGCAATGCTGCCAGAAGAAAAGGATTCTTAGACTACCGGAACGCTTTTTGAGCAGTTATGTGTTAACACTCTCGTTTAAGCTGCTACATGTCACGCATTACGAGCCTTATAAATTTAATTGACATTACGCAGAACTAAAGCCACAAGCACCGCAAACCGCAGACTGCCGGCCTGCCTCTGTAATCCATTTTTTATGCTGAAATCAAAATTTGATTGGACGTAAGGCACTTAACACGTATAGCCATATATCACACAAAATTGGAGCCGACATATATTTCAACATTGTTGGACATAAAGTAGCAGTAGGTATAGATGTCGGACTGCTCAATAAAATATGGTTAACTGTGTTAAAAAGCATTGTAGATTACAAAGATCAATCAATAAAATAAACCAAAATTTGAGAAACGATAAATGATATAAATGTATGACGAATAGAACTTACCTTGCCATATTGAGGTTCAAGCAAACAGTAGATTAAAATAAATATCTAAAAAACCAAGGCACAGCACTATATGTGTTGGTATCGAAGGACATAAAATACCAAGAAATATAATGGTAGAATGTGTCCCATTTGGCATTTAACCCATCATTATAACTATCATACTGCATGGTCCGCCTAATAGAGCAAGTTATAAAATGTCTTGTTCGACGCATTTAAGGTTGACAAACTGACTTGGATAGCACCTCTCGCTATTATTATAATGGCAATTAGAGACGATGAGCCATGCTCCATAAATTCGAGTAAAACTAAACCACTGGTTTATCTTGACCACCACTACAAATCTTAAGTTATGCCAAGCATAATATAAAACACTACGCCCCATACTCCCAACAATCACTATCGGCTTTAAAAATCGACTCGATCGATTCAAACTCAATGGTATTAGATGTAACTTTGCGGAAACACTTACTTATAAAATTACGAGATGGGAGTATGTTTTCCCTCTAATAATTTATTTTCTGCAACCTAGGTTTTATTATTGAAACGCATCATCAGGTAATGATGCTCTTTGACAACAAAATCTAGGATATAGATAATAAATAATACCTGGAAAAACAACTCACCTCTGGCTTTTTTATAAGTGACTGGAAATGAACAATAAATAAGATGGAAAATAATAATATTTTATAATCATTGAACTTTTTATCCATAATCCCTTAACTAATCTTAATAACTCGAAATTAACTTCATAGAATTTCTCTATAATTAAATAAAACCAAGGAAGCCGTAATGTATTCCAAATTATATTTATTGAGTGATAGTTAATGTACTGAGTAACCCTCAAAATTTTCCTTTGTTTTGTTCAAATGCTAGCATTAATCACTATAGCATTAATGGATATTCCTCCTACATAAAACCTTGCCGCCGAAGAAGTTCTTCATAAAGGGAAACTTAGCGCATGGGTTAGGGGATGCCGCATTTCCATAACTTATTACGATTTCCCTCGAATCACGAAACACTCGATATCAATCCACACTAATAATATTCAGCCCTCTCAACCCTGAATGAAGGAACTAAAGATTGAAGAAGAAGAATTATTGCGTCCAGAAAATTAGAAGTCTCTCCCTTTGCATGAAATAAAAACCGATAATTAAGAGTCTAAAAACATTAACTCATGAAATAACATATTTCATTTTGTTAAGGTTGCACGGCGAGTAGAAAATAATGAACGGCATAAGAAAAGAAGCAATTATCAAGCAGGATGACATATATTCATAAAGTTGTGCAAAAATTACTTCGTCAAATAAAGAAAAGGCTAACCAAGTCGCAGAATAGAAAGAATCAGAGTTCGAACATGTTTTCTATAGTTAAATAATTCATAAAACCTTCTATTTAGAAGGTGGCAGAATTTTTACATGGAGATATGGATTACAAAAAATGTGTAAAACGAGAGAAGCGACGACGAAAAAGCGTAAATGTCCAAAATTATTTAGGAAAAAAAGAGGAACTTGGCAATCAAATTTGGAGGAAACCAAGAGTAATATGCCAATGGGAGGAAACAGAGGATAAATATAAAATGCGTCCTTAAGACAAGATTTTCCATGTACAGAGATAATCATTTTTTCTTGAACTTGAACAAGCACAAAAGGTAACCACCCAGCGAAATCTCATAGAAATATTTCAATATTCCATATGTAATGCTATGTTGTGTTATGTTCCGTATGTTATGGAAAAATCAGAATTCAAACCATTTGAAAATAAATCCAGCATTATTTATTTTCGGCCTTAAAGAACCATTTTGGGTGGCTACAACATAACCCAAATAATACTAACGAATACTACGGATTACCCTGCAAACCACTTCGAGGATGTGTTGCAGGGGGTGAATAACCATCATACAACCCCACAACCATCAACCAAATAACACAATACAACCGCAGAGGACGATTAGAGAGAAAAAAGAAGATGTATTCGTAGAATAATGGTTTACATGAACACCCAGAAAGAAACGAAAGAATAGCTGATGTTGATTACTTGACCAGAGGTAAAACGAGGACGATGAGTTGATCCGGCTTGTCCTCAGTTTCAATATCCTTTTACTTTCTGTATAGTCATTTCTCATGCTAAGCCACTTTGACTAATCAAGTTTTACTATCAATTTTCAGGTTTGTTTTCCTACTCTCATATGGACTTCGACGTGGACAGGGATAAGAGCGACGATGGAGATCCATCTCTGGCAGACATGACAAGAAAAGCCATCCAAATCCTGTCGAAGAACCCTCAAGGATTCTTTTTATTTGTCGAAGGTATAACGAACCTAAATAACCGCTTACATCGCTCCAATGCTTCCTCAGTTTATGACTACCATCAACTATTTTTTCCATAACGATGGAGATATTTTAATGTGGCAATGAAATAGCTATGTCATATTTTATAGACTTTTCTTAGGCTATTTTAGCCCTGATATAAGCCTCGTCGAAAGCATTCAAGTAGAGGTTTATGCTTTTCATCCTTGCGGAATTTTTAAATAGAATATTATGGGTAAATGTAATAAATTATAAAAAATTCAATCCATTATTTAAAGAAAATTACGTGCCCGAATATCGGTTAGTAATAACCAACTTTACAACAAACATACTGTATCAAAGCCATAAATATTGATATGAGTGTCAAGCTCCTGTCTCGGAGGAGTGAAATTGAGAGAAATGATTCTGGTGTGGAATAAAATTAAAAGAGCCAGATATTTTCTGGGTTTCCATATTGAACGAAGCTACGTTATAGATTTGTATTTATTTTGTACATGTGCCGTGACGTTTCCTGATATCATGAGCCATACATGATTTTTCCTAAATAAATAAATACAGTCTAATGAACAGTAGCACTGTTTGTTAATGATGAGGTTATGAGAAAGACATTCTAAAAGTTTCTAGGAAGGTAAAAGGTGAAAAAACCATTAGATTATACACTGGATATTTTTAATGAAGCTACACTTTATCTTAAAGGGATAACCTAGTTTTATTTTAGGATATACTTCTAAGCGAGATCATTTTGAAATGTTTATAAGATGCAAAAGGGATTTAATAAATGAATTTTAAGCGCATGAACTAATAATGTACATTTCTTGGGTAAGCGGGATATAATCTATTAATGGTGGGGTATGTTCATTAACGTGAATGTTTCAACTTTTAAATCTATCAGGCGGTCGGATAGACCACGCTCACCACTACAATAACGCATACCGGGCCCTGGAGGAAACCTTGGCCCTGGAATCAGCCCTGGAAGCAGCCCTTCCGCTGCTGAACCCGGAGACGACCCTCGTCGTTTTCACCGCCGACCATTCCCACGTACTCGCCCTCGGCGGGATCGCGACCAAGAGGGGAAACCCTATTTTAGGTTGGTGGGGCTGGATGTTCCTCCGAAGGCACAGCGACTTCAATTTTAGGGAATCATCCACAGCGATCAAAATGATGCCATGTCATAACTGAATTTTCCAACTTTTCCAAGATTTAATGAAAAGACATAAAAAGTCAGCCCAACTGTCTTGTACGATTTGAGATATTCCTTTAGTTCAAGTCCCTCATTCCCGCTAAAATTCTAATACTTAATTAAAGTATATAATATGCTATCCGTTGTCAAGTGTACACTTCAACTTCATTTGCTAAAGAAAATAAGAATTAATATAACGATTTTTATATTTTATACACCTTATAATCAATAAAAGTATGTCATTATCACGTTATTATGAGACAAGTCACAAAATCTGAATATTATCATGATGTTTTCATTGATAAAATCCAGCGATGCCTCAATCCACTCCAGACGCTTGAGCATTTGTTGTGAAAGGGCATCTTTATACAACGTAACGTTAATTTTATACTTTTTCAATATCTACCCCCTTTTTCGATATCTTCTTCTCCATTAATAAAGTTCTCTAACAGTATCTAGTAGATATTGCAAAATGGTCTACATATACCTCTCTTTTTAATGAATTGCATAAAAAGTGTTCATTTCTTAATACTATTCTTTATTCACTAGTTTGTATCATCAGCATAATTATTAGAATAAAGAATTGATTAACTATGTGTATTTCTCCCAGCGTAACGAAAGGCTTGCACCCCGCCGATAGCGCATCATTATGGTTAGCCGAACTCCTCTCCCTCCATTTATATGGGAAGAGATCGCATCAAGGATGAATGGCCCCTGGGGGACGAATGGCTTTGAGAACTTTAATCTAGAATAGAGCGATCAGCACCAGATTTTTTCACCGCGAGATATGTATGAACTTGAAAATACATGCATTCTATTTTTCCACAGAGAATATTACCAACAGGGATTTTTCTTCCCCCTTCACTAGTCTTGGTCATAAGTTTTTTCCATTCCATCTTCCAGCCACAATAATTCTATTCGCTTTCACAAAATTCCGGGATTTCCAACATCCAAGTTCCATGTAGGTCACCTCTCGAGTGAACGCTGAGCAAAGTTAGGCTATGCTAAGTTTCGATAGACGCCACATCACATCCATCACATCTATCGATCGAATTTGGGTAATGTATGCGATGGAGAACAACTAAATTAGGCCTCCAGGGGGAACCGAAGCAAAATTTCAAATATGAGTGTCTTAAATCAACGTCCGATATTTCAACCAAAATTCCCTACCAAGCATCGGCTACCCACCACGAAATAGGGAAAACTCCTCTCAGCACGCCAGTGGGCATAATTTCCGTATCGCTCTCCTCACGTCCAATAAACGAATCACTGATTTTAATTTAATTTTTTAGCCCAAGATAGCTACATATTTCATTTCCCTGAGGGGACAACGATGCCACGAATATATCTGCGGACAGAACGAAATCTCGTCACGGAAACAACTGCACATCCACGTGCGGATGGAATTACGGAATTAGAATATTGGCTAAAATGTAGATTTCCAGAAAACTAAACTCGATGAGTGTCAGCATGAAAATGGATTGCATTCGTGTTCCTTCTCTAAGTGCATTACGCGGCAGTCTCCTTTCCGCCAGTCATGGAATCGAACTTTTCCTTGGAACAGGTGAAGGCAGGACGAATCCGCAAGAATGGCGCACATCAATATTAAAATTTCCCTTCCAATGATTTCGGAGAAATACGGCCAAAATTTAGTTCTCTAGTCTCAAGACCCCGAGGGCTCAGGTGTGCCGGGTCTTCCAAATATTTCATCCTTATGGATTTTATAGGATTTCCATAAGTTTAAAAAAACAATGAAATTAAATTTCTCAGTTATTCTTCCATAAAATAAATAGTGATTCGTAGCCATTTAATACGGCAGATGTGCGCTATTTATCGATACGTATATTTCTCCATCACGTGTATTTTTTCAGCGCGGAATTCAAGAAAAAAAATAAGTTAATAATATGCGTAAACCTAAAACAATAATGATACCTCTACCGCAGGTGGGAATAGATCCGGCGAACCTTGGGTCTCTACACCGGCGCTCTACACCAATACCGGTATAAATGTCGAGAGATAGGACAGAAGATGATATATTTCAATAATGAGAGGGAAAGACGAAAAATCAACTTAGTTTTCCTCATATACTATCTGCGTACCAAGAGTTCAATTTCAGAAAATCTTCTTCGCGGTAGTTATTCGAAGGAGACGTCCGACAGCTACCCTTAATTGCCCCACTAATAAATAGTGGGAAATTGAGCAGAAGTAGGAAATTTCAGGGAACGGAGGAAGAGCAGAAGAGTGAACCCAGGCGATGGCATTAGCCTTCTGTTACTGAAAAGAGCTATAAGGCCTCGCATCACGAAGCCGGCATACGGCGAGACCGACAGAAGGTAACTGACCTTGAATTACTCTCCTCACAAAACTTATGCAGGGACTACTACTTGCAGCACAAAAAATCTTTCATTATCGAGATTTAAATCTGGCCCTTCGGTATGGGAACCCAACACAACAATTTGATCCCCAAATTTAACTCCCTCCGGAATCTGAAATAACATAGGGAAACAATGAAACCTTGATTAAATCAATAAACAAGTAACTATGTATATTTCCACTTGAATTTTATTAGGTACTACTAGTTTCAACGCATATGCGTCATCTTCAGGTACAAGTCAATATTCTTTTCCGCTGGCATATATACCCAAAAAGAAGGAGGGAGGGGGAAGGGAAGGAGGAGAGGGGTAGGAGAGGGATAGAGGTGGAGGGGTGGGTTGGGGGAAGGGGTTAGATTGTTTTTGGTGAAACCAATAGGTGGGCGGGGGGGGGGGGGGAAAGTGCATCGTGAAACCTTGATTAATTGGCAGAGGCTGGTGCATTTAGTTCTCTGGATTTTACCTGTAAAACGTTAAGATCCACTGGATAGGGAGAGTATCATGTAATATCAAGTAATACGTTTTTCCCGGAAAATACTCTCAAGCAAATGCAAATGAATGTTTACACGTGTAATGTAACGGGTTTTTATGATATTATAGCGTGATAGTTATGAAAATAATTTCACGAAGAATATCTGATATTAACTACAAAAAAGTTGTAAAGCCTGCAGCAGCATTTGCCAAGGCGTGAAAGAATTAAAGAAAAAAGTCGGAAAAGCATTAAAATTATGGAAAATTCTAACTAAACACCCATAAATCTCCACGAGGTGCTCCGAACCCTTGGCCGTTAAGAATCGGGGAGAACAAATAAAATATACGATGAGACTCAAAGCTATGATTGTCTGTCTAAGTCATGGTGATGTTTCACAAAAAAAATAAAGAAAGGAATATTAAAGGAATCCGATGCGTTAAAGGAAACAGATTTCCCGACTGAGACATTTAACTACCATATCGTTTCTTTCCCACAGGAATTCACAATGGGTAAATGAGTTTTAGGCATGCAAAAGATGGAAACAAGCCAATTATGTGACTAGCGATGGCTTCCATTTGACTGTGAAAAAAACCTTTGCAAAGTTTTTCACGCATAAAAATTTTTTTCCAATATTTGCGATGACACAGCTCAATTTAAACCGCTGTAATACACTCCAAGTGCTTTTAGTCAAAACTTACTTTTCTACTGTTGCGAAAAATTAAAATATGTGATACTACAAAATAGTTTTAACTCTTCTGATTCAATATACCAAGAGTAATATAATGCTCTTTACGATTTTGTTTTTTATTCTGCTTACGTAACTTATTTTCCTGACACATCTATTGTTAATCTCGTAAATTCGATAAATCCTAAACTGAAGAATAAAAAAGAAACATCATGCCATCTTTAAGAAATGCGTATTATTCCCCTCACATGACATAACTATAGGTACCTCGTTTAAGCACGAATGTATCGAAAAATCTACAATTTAAGCAAATTAAATAAATGTTGATAAGGAACCAAATTACGAAACCAATGTACATTTCCTGAGATGAAAGGCCAGAAACCCCACCTGAAAAGTCATAGAAAGTATATATATTTCGATTTCAAGACAAGTAACCCATAATTTTATCTAAATGCCGAAAGAAATAATAATGTACTTAATTATTTGATTGCGATGGATAATGGAAAAAAAGACGCTGAAACGCCCAAACCTTCTCCTTTCCTCCATTCACCTTTCATTTGGGACTATCTCTCATCTACTTCTCGCTTTCCTCAGGCGTGGATGCCAAGTCCTCCGACGTGGACGGCATGCCATACACGACCCTGCTGTACGGCAACGGGCCGGGGTTCGGCCGGGAGAACTTGTCAGGAGTGGACACGGGGGCAAAGAACGCGGTGCAGCAGTCGGCGGTGCCACGGCAGTGGGCGACGCACGGAGGTGAGGACGTACCCGTGTACGCCAGGGGACCGGGTTCGTCCCTCTTCAGGGGCTCCCTCGACCAGACCTTCCTCCCGCACGCCATGGCCTACGCCGCATGCATCGGGGAGCACAAGGAGCGGTGCAAGCGGAACGACTCCTCCTCCACAGGGAGACCCCAGCTCGGGGGCAAGCAGCCGGCCCTGCTGCCCCTGGCAACGGGCGGGAGACAGCCGCAGCAGCACTCCGGAGGATTCTTGGGGTCGTCCGGGGGCGGCGGCGACCCCAACGCCTGCGACGAGCAGTCCGCCTCATCCAACGCCGTGAGGACGGCGGCCGTGGGCACGGCCATCTTGACGGACGGCTCGTCCAGGGCCGCCGGGGGGGCGAGGAGCCTCCTCCCGACCGTCGCCCTCGTGACCGCACTGCTGGGAATCGTTAGGAACTTGTGATGCCCCGATTGATGACATAGGCCTTCGGTGCGTCAGAGATTCCCCACTCAGCGGGGATTTGGAACCAAAGTTTTTCCGCGTCCATTCCAATCACGGTTGCCCCATTGACGATTTGCACTCGAGGCTTCCAGAAAGGGAGGCGAAGCTTTAATCTCTCTCCCCCGTCCGCACCGACCTGGGGTGAAACCCCACGGCCGGAACGGTTGGATCGACCACGTCTCTCCACGAAGTCTTAATGGTTTTTAATCGCGGGGTGACTGTGAAAGACAAAGTGGGACCACGACGGGAGATGCTCAATATCACCGAATAAATTAAGAAACGTGCGCCGTCGCGAAGAATTCGTCTTTCTTGGTGTATGAATCCAAAATACATATCGGGAAACTTGAGTGTCGTTGTCTAGATTCAAAACATAAACATGGAACAAATGTCGAATCTCGGTTACGAAACTTAACGTAAGAAGTGACAGAACAAAACTGTGGTGATAAAGTGAAGTGCGCATATGGTGTCAGAATAATTTGTTGGAATCGAAGGCTGTCCGAATGAAGCATTGAGTGATCGATGATTTTAAGAAAACTACTTGACTGTTAACAAAAAAAAACCCTTGGTCAACTGATCGTTCTCTTTGTAGGAACATTCACCATAAATGTTCAAAAAATCATGAAAACGTTTTATTTTGCTTTTGAGTATTAAATAATATGCGAAAGCAATTCAAGTCGTTGCATATTTCCAGCTGATTGGATTAATCTGGTTGACCCAAATATTTGCCAACGAAGAATCCCATTGGAGGATGGGGTGGGAATCATTCAAATCTTGTTTACTTAAAATTTTCAAAGTCGTCAAGGTAGGTAAAAGATCGAGAAATTAATTAGTATCAACAAGGTAGTTCCAGTTTTTTATAATGACATTGAATCCGAAATAGTACAAAATAGAGGAATCAAACGGCACTCAGCCATCATGCAAAACAAAGGTTTTTATTTATTAGGCGCCAAGCTTATTTTTCCTAAAAATATTCAACTTAATCGAGACCAGACCAATGGAAATATCTATGGAATAATGTAGTATTTCTATTATAATATATCGCATTTTCATAGCTTATGGAATCATATTTTTAGGTCTTTATAAGGCTACAGGTAAGCAGTAAATCTGCTTACAGGTACAAAAAATGGAGAGAAAAAATTAACCGCAAACAAAATTTATGACAGCTGTAGCAAAATTGCCAGAAAGGGGCAGGCAAGTAAATTTCATGCGACAGTCATTGGCTCAACGACTTGCCAAATATATAGCAGCCACCGATGAAAATTTTTACCTAAAACAAAACGATGAAATAACTCACAGAACAGAGTGACCGTCACGAATTTCCTGACAGACAGTTTAATACGTGATAACTAGATTCTGTTTATTTCAAACATTATTAGAGCATTTCAAACATTATAGAGCAAAATACAAACGTATTTCAAACATTATTAGAGCATAGCACTCTTTTGAAGTGTCAATAACTCAATAACGTTTTTTAAACAATATTGAGTTATCGACATATCCGTTATATCAAATAAGGTATCATGGTATCATAAAATACACGTAAAAATGGAATATTCATCAACTTACTACTTATTAAAAATTTATTTATAATAATAATATGCATACTATTATTTTAAATTATCCTATCTCGTCATTTAAAATAATAATATTCATATGCACCGTTTCATCAAAGACCACCTGATCAATATTGGATATTATTTCTGTAGTTAGGGTTACTTGGAAGCACCTACGATCTCAACGTTCCTGGAAATTTTTACTTACTGGTGGAATTCAATGGAAAACAAAATGCCTAATGTATATTTCACCGCCATCTTCATGTAATGAGGCTAAAATTTTGCGGACGAAATGTACATAGGATAATATTCTCGAATGTTGTCTCTCAGCATGTTTTTTTTCCAGGAACTCATTCACAAAATATAACCACATTCTCCATAGCATATAAATCATCCAGGATGCAGCAATTATTCAAGGAGGAATTTAACATCTATATTTCATAGTCGCTTCCCGTGTGCATCCACTGCGGTCATTTACCAAAACTTTGAGCGTCATAATTTTAGTCAGCGGCTTAAAAAATGGCTCCAGGCATCTCCAGACATTGAAAAGAGGAGGAAAGGAAAGTTTATTTTCCAGCTCAATTTCAAAACTCGTATATCTTTCCCTTTTGGAGCCGCTGGTGGCACATTCGGGACGGTAACTAAACAACCCGCCGCTGGAGGAACGGATGCGGAAGACGACACATCAGACAGGGAATGAGCCATAAATGTGACAGATAAAGGATACCGTCTCGTAGAAGGACTTATTTTTTCACCAGGTCTGCCTTGCGCGTAAAACAAGAAATAAAAGGAAAAGACAGTAGCCGTGCCAACGATGCCCTAATACGATAGCCAAGCGCCGAGGTGGGTGAGCGAGCTACGTGTGAGGGCGTTCCCTTGATTTCACCAAACAAACGCGGACAAACCCCGCAACACGGTAGAAAAAGGTTGAGCTGGGAGAAAAAATACTGAAGGATAAAGGAAAAGAATGATGGAATGGATGGCCGTCCTCTTGAAAATCCCCACCGTCCCAATTGCTCCCCAGCGAGAAGGGCTCCCCGCGACGGAAGAGAATTGTAAATTGTAATTAAGACTTCTTTGGGCATGGGAAGAAAAAAAAGGATATGCATGCATGAGTGTTTCGCGAGCGTCGGGTGGAGAAGCCCATTGTTGACGGGAAAAGGGGTAATTTGTTTCTGAACTTTTATATCGCGAGGAATTACGAGAGCGCGGGCCTGGAATGGGTCGGAGAACGAGAGAGGGGGAATGAAGGGAAAAAAAACTCTTTTAGGCCATTCGAAAAGTGCGATTGATGCCGAGGACGGAGCAGCGGCATTTCCAGTATCGTGTTCCCTTTCCTAATGCCTCCCAACTCCCCGCGGAGGAAAAAAAAGGAAACAAGGGAGCAACGCCTTCCGCGAAGAGCGCCCGAAAGAAGAAAGACGAGAGAAAGGAATGAGGCTTGGAATAATAGGGGCGTTTGTTTATATGCATGCATAAAAAGGTTTTTTCGTTGCCTTACCCTGCCTTTCTACTCCTTTTTCCGGACGATTTATTTATTTCTTCAATATATACAGGGAACGGGTAAGTTTCCCTCGGCCAAAGGTGAGAGTAAAGAGAGAACTTGGGTAGCTCGCGTTAGTACACAAGAGCGGCGAGGGTTCCAGGGGCAAACAAGGAGAGTAGGAGAAACTGGGAAGCGCGATTGAGTGGGGAGGGGGAGTAATGGGATGTCCGGAGTGCACGCCAATACGGAATTCCTTCTCACGCCTTCCGGCCAGCGCCCCCTGGGTCCACAGACCAGCTCCCTCACGCCCCTTTACCCCATTCCACACCACTACACCCTTCTCGTTTTCAAACAATCGCGTTCTCACCTACTAATTTTTTAATAAGTTTACGTGCGTCATCTTCATTTTTTTCTGAACCAGTACCCATCTCGACTGGTCGAAAATTGTATCCTGCATCCAGTAATGAAATGTTTATATTGAAACACAAACGGCAGACTACATTATTTGGCCAGTTGATCATCGACTATTACAGCTGGTGCTAGTAGATTCAGATATGATTTGGTGAAAAAATATGCACATATATCGCAATATCCCAATCACAAACGTGCCTAACATACACCAGCTAGGTGCATGCACATGTATCGAAATCATTTTGCAAGCTATTTCTAGAATTTCAATTTAAAATTATGTCAACAAGTCCTCTTTATAACCAAAATAATTCTACATAGGATATAGTCACCGTACTGATATCTTAAATGGTCTCATTACTAACAGCAATACATAAAGGTCACAGGATAAACTATTTAATTTATGATGCTTCTGCAATCAAAGAAAAGCACTCAACAGCATTCAAGCCACCAACTGGTAAAAAAACAAGTTTGATGATCAGCCACCATCATTGAGTGGTGAATCTGTTTTATGATAATTTTGCGTACATAGACAGTAATACGAAAGCAAATTAATTTATTTTTCTTGCAGAGAATATAAGCGCCACGAAAAACGTCGGTCCATTGCTTCTCACTCACATGACACCCTTAGCTTATGTGAAAGCAATATATACAAAGTTGAAGATTAATCAATCATACACAAAAGCAAAAAGTATTCTCAATCTACAAAACACAGGCCCCTTCTCACTCCATTGCGGCAATTGAAATCAGATTACGCATCAAGAGAGCTGAGAAACAGCTGTAAAATCAATTCCTTGCATAAGAACAAATTTGAAAATTCCCTGAGGTTTACCTTAGGTTTGAAAAATTTACCGGCACGCAATAATCGGTTCGACTTCAAGTTGAGCACTTCTGATGCCAGGAGTTAGTGATAGCTTGGTGGGTTTCTACTCATCTTCTGCATTGCTTTCACTATTTTTTATATTTATTTGATTCAATTTCTAGTCGTCGTTAGCGTTCTAGTGTCCTAGCAAAGTTAGTGTACCTTTAATTTGGTCCCTCTAAAGTCATTAAGGCACAAGATAGAGCCGTAAATCACGTGACTCGCAGTGTAGAAGCCTTTCGGAGGGACAAAAATAGAGTATTTTCATAGCGGAGTTTTTATGAGACCATGCACAAAGATTTGTCGATAGCGTAAGATCAGATGATGTGAAAGTCGCATTGGATGTCTCTCATTGAAGCGACATCTATCTACTTTTATTTATCTCTGCATGTAAGACCTGAGCGTCGTATTTTTCAGTGAACATTTTTCTTTAGTAATTAACGCAAATGTATATGGAGATTTTCGTTTATTTGAACAATTCTTCATGAGGAATTAAGAAATGCTACTTATCCCCCAAACACATCTATTGGTGTTTTTATCATCGGTGAAATCTCTGGCGGAATTTGAATGTAAAATATGTCTTGATAATACTTTTTCACAATCCTACCGTAAGGCAGTGACATTGACATTGACAGGACATTGACAACAGGACCTAGGTCACTAGATGCACTGAATCCTGTTGCTATGAGCCGATCGGGGGTATTGTAACGACTTTTAATAGCACGCGTGTTTGCGTAAACCATTATTTTTCATTTTCGCTATGAAGGAAGAAAAGGATAGCTCTCTTCATAGATCGTCAGGAGCTTCAATCCACTAACTTCAATACGAATATTGAGTAGCATTACCAATAAATTCGAAGATGGAGCTCCGTACATAACAACAGCGAAAAGGGAACGAAAGAATCTGAAAAAAAACATTGAATGGATCGTGTTTGCTGACAATATCCAAACTAAAAATGGACTGTTTTTTCATGACAATATCAAAACTATTATAATTCTAATTACCACGAGGTATTTGGTTACCTACACAGAAGAGGAGAAATATGTAACCAACAGTGAATATTAAATGTTTCTCTTCCTTGCAAGAGTTGGAATCGGGACGTACACCATACAGACCGGATAGGAGTAAATGCAATTCTCCCGATGTTAGTGGTGCAGTTAAATTGCTCTAAATTCTCCTAACCTAAACAGCAACCTCTCAACATAAGCTTAATTTCAAATCTTCAATGCACTACTAAATGTTAATTAACTCACAACTCATTCACTAGAGTTAATTCCTATCTTAATAGAACTTTGGTAACTACATAGGTGACTCTCCCCCAACACCCTCGATGAGGCTTGCACGTTTTCTAGTTGTAAAAAGAGAAGTTTGTTTTACAGCCACTGCAGAAACAAACATTACCGCTCTAATATAGCTAACTTTTATTGCAGCACAGTGAGTTTAATGACATTTATGCCGTGATGGAGTCCCTCGTTCATGAAAATGTTCCGCATCGTATAGTTTTACCGAGTACTACTTCCCTTGCCTCTAATGACCAGTTTATAATTGCATTGGTTAATTAGCTTTAATATCAAGATGTTTTTATGCTCAGTTTTAATAGGCGATAAAATGATTAATGAACGCCTAATCAAATCAGTGAAACTTAATCAAATCAATAGTTAACTATTCTTAAAAATTGACGATCTCTCAAATCGTAGCACATAAAATAACCCCATTTATATTGACTGTTTTCCCAAAAAAAATATATTTTTAAGTAATTAGAGTCAATATTTTTCTGTTCTTAAAAAATTGCTTCATAGGAATTGGAAGTTAATGAGCTGAATATCAATATGGAAAAAAAGTTTTGAGTCCCGCTATGACATTTCCCATTATTACCCATGTTGCATTTATTGTTATACTTCTTTATGCTAAATATGCTCCATTATTCTGAGTGAAATAACAGATATAGTATTTAGTTTTCTGCAAGTGAAACCAATGTAAATCAGCTTTCAAAAAACGACATAGAAATGTGATAGCGGATACTTTAGTCCGTAATCAAATGTTATTGCTGCAAAAACTGATTTCAGAATAAGGGAATTTTAATTTTACATGTGAATTCTGGTAATTGACAAGGTTCATTATACGAAACGCAAAAAAGTAAAATTAAGTCGCCTCGCCGCAATTACAGATGTGTACAACTTTACCCTTCGACATTTAATAAGTCCCAAGGAGCCGTCGATGGTTTTTTACAGTGTACGGGATTTATTTTGGGATGGCAAAGTAATTTGTTGAAATTGCATCAAAACTACTAGGGTATTAGAGGAATGATTTCACAGAAAATAACTGACATCTGAGGATTCTTCGACTCCGATAAAATCCATTAATGCAGTCATGCTGACTTTCTCCGATAAAATACTCGACGCTTTTTTGCACCGGTTTGAATCACTTAAACCCAAATCTCCAAGCCCTTGATTGAAGTTTGCAAAAGCTTTCACGGCTATTAATTTGGTCAACTTACAGTGCCCCAACTTTGGTCACCTCAGGCAAATTTTCCTGCTTCTGTCAGTCATTGATGACCACTAAGATATCCCATTAAGCGCCCACGCCAAACCTACCTCCGTCCTCCTCTCCCCTGCTCCCAAACCTCTCCTCACTCTATAAGAAGCGGGGCTCGGCTCATCGCATAAAAAAACCCTTCTACCTCAAACCCCCTTCCCAACCGAGCTCAAAGAAACCAGCCTCGTTCCGCCAATGCGGTTGCCCCACACTCCGTCATTCCTGCCCTAACGAATTTACACCCTCTTACTTGCTCCCAACTCCCTCTCCGCTACTTCCTCCCCGTCCTTTCCGCAGCTGCCTCTCCCGTTCTTCCCTCGGATTCCTTGCCCTCGACACGCAGAACACTCAACTCTCTCTCCCCCGCTGTTTCGTATCCGCCCTCTCTTTTAACTTCCATCTTCCTCTTCATTCGGTTTTCTCCCCACGAATTCACTTTCCCCTCCGCTGCTGAAGATTCCCCTCTCTCTTTCCGACTCCATTCTTCAATCAACCACGCCGCTCTCACCTCATTCCCCCACCCAACAATCGCCATTCCCTCCCCCACGCATGCAACGATTGACTTACAGCGCTCGCTCTGAGCCCTCGGGTCTTGTACGGAGGAAATGACGCAGCTCTCTAACCTATCGCACCCTATTCTCCAGGATCCTCGATGGAGCGTTGGAAGGCTTAGCAGGCAAGCAATCGGGGAACTGGGAGGCACGACTGGAATGTTCGCTGGGAATCCATCAACTGAGATAGTATGAAGAGCGGAGGCGTGGCTCGAAAGCTTCCGATAAGGAAGGTTCATAAAGTTTTGAGATGGTTGCCTGGCAAAGAGTAAAATTTCACTGTTTTTCTCAACTTGTATGGGACAAATTATTTATAGGCATTCATTCTCTCCAGGCACATTAAACCAATTTATAGGCAAGAGGCATCCATCCCTTGGATTTTAGCCACTCCAAATTTATTCCGCAATTCTGGCTCACAGAATTAAAATACTAACGTCAGCGTCAAACGTAATTACATACCCCCCCTACCAAACGCGATTGCGGAGGCTCCAGAGTTTAGAAATAATTTTAGTAGCATATAGATTGTATTTTAAAGCCAATACACCAATCATTAACCGATAATCATCTTCTGGTCCATTTGAAAGAGAAAATAAAGTAGACAGAGCCCCCGTTCCACATACCGTCCATTCGTCTGATTTGTCCAACTGATAGCGTGGCACAAAAAAAGTAGGGAGCACAAAAACACCAATATTTTGGATATGTTAAGTCAGCAGATAGCACTCCACACAATTAAAAACGTTTTAAAAGGTATGAAGGGGAATTATATTTGAGGCGGTTTTGATCTTTCTTGCAGCTCTTCAGCCTTTGTTGTGAAATCCATTGTCAGTCAATTCTGTAACATGCACGATAGTGAAAATGACTCTTTAGGACATCTTTAATCAAATAGTGCATTTAATACTCTAAAACTGGTGGTATTCCATAACGAACAAGGACTTCAGTTGGAAAACATAATGACTCATTGTTATCACATGTAATCAGTTTTATGGTGCTTGTGTAGCAAAACAATTTGAAAAGAAAAACTCTCAAATACCACCTTAAATGAACGTCGATCACAATCATACGCTATCTACATACCGTCCATTCGCCAATAAATAATAATAAGTAACACGACTATTAAGTATTTTTAACTCTTAACTGTGTGATAAGATTACGTTGAAAAGGTTTAAGTTAGTTACGCTAAGAGATCAAAGTTTTTATTTCCTTTCTAGGTGAACATCCGAGTGGGCAGTAATGTGTAGAGGGAGGAATGGTAGATTTTTCCATTGGCGCCAGAGGTCAATGACATGAATGCGAAAGAAATGGAACAGATGAACATGGAGCTCTATTAGTATTTCGGTGGGTGACCAAGCGTTCGCAATCACATTTTTAAGTACTTATAGAATCCGAAGAGGAAGAAAGGTATTCGACTGAGATTGAAATATAAAAACTGCAGTATTATTTCAAAACTAAATATGACCGTGCATTGTGGACTGGAGCAGCAAGGGTATTGTACCGTAGTTACACCATGGCCTTGGAGAAAGGACGTGAAAAAAGATTGCAGGTGCCTGGCGCATGGGTCTGGAAGTAATACTGAAAAAGTGCCGGACAGAAAGAATATGAAAAACTGATATTGGTGAGCACAGAGAATTTCCTGAAGAAATTTAGAAGGAAAATTCTTAAAGGTGATTTAATATGAAGAAACGTTATGGGATTTAGGCTGGGCAAGAGAGTAAGAGATAGGAATATAGATTTAAGGGAGGTAAGATAAACCCATGCAGAGCTGCTGAGAGAAATATCACAAAGAAATAAGCGTTTGAAAGTAAGAAAAAAAGTAAAGCGTTCCGTGAAAACCTACACAGATCAATAAGAGGCGCAATAAGGTTAAATGCAACTTAAAACCACTTAAAACGTTTAGCACTTGATAGCCATTCCATCTGTACAAAGGTCTCATTGCATTTCAATTACCTCCACGTCACAAGAAAAATCCTCTTTATTGCTTTACGACGACTTAGATGCTTTTAGATGGATTAGAGTTCAGATTAAATCTAAGTTGAACGAGAGTATAGTGCTCTATGCACAAAATCAATTGGTTTCATGGTGTTTGCAACATTATCCTAGGAATATGAGTGAATGATAAGTTATATGCTTTTTCTATAGTATAAATATTTGTTACGATTTGACATAAAGTAACTTTTTCCGAAAGATTGCATAGCAAATATTATCAGTGTACACCTATAAATCAGAAAATCCAATAATCTAATCAAAAAATAATTATGCTTAATTTAATCAGCAACAGCCTTTATATGTGTGGGCTCAAATTTAATCTAGTTTCTGATTAACGTGGAAAATTGGAATAAAAGGAGCAAAATTATATGATCAACGAAACAAGATAAACAAGCTAGCAAATGATTTATGACTCATGAAACCTCCTGCCAATTAGATATATTTGTGATACGAAAGATCACGATAATATTTTTTATTTGCTATCGCTCATGCATAAAATTATTTGAGTTACAATTAAATGATCAATTGAAAATTAAATTTGATTATTTTTTCAACGTAAGTCCCACAGGTTAAAGTTTATATAAATATCAACGCAAATCCTTGGAAATTTAAGCTACTGATTTCCGTTCATGCAGTTACACTTTTGTAAAATATAATCACTTAAGTTACGAAATTAGCTTCCGTATCACGACCACAATATAAATAAAATCTGAGATTCATAGCTTATACCGAGCATAAAGATTGTGGCATTTCATACACAAATACCAGTCTGGTAGCGCTGCTCAAATAGTTCGCACTTTGCTCCGAATTTAAACAAGCACCATCAATAAAGATCACCAAGTGATCCGTAAAAGTAATTGCAACTTTCACTGCAAAGGACTAGCATAAAGGCTGGACATGGTATTCATGTCAATAATCCACTGATCTGGTAACCCAAAGGTAATGATCCTGCTCAGGGCTTAGATGTTGTGCTTGTCCTGGGATGAAGATCTTAGGACAGATGGTGCGATAAAGCTTTTATCCGTTAGACAGCTAAAAACCCAAGACCAGTACTAATAATAAAAGCCAAATTCGCAATTGGATTCCGAAATAAATGCGTTCATTTCATTTTCTTTCGGAAATTCTCAAAAATAATGCACCAAGAATCTAAGAAGACTATATTTTTGGTGAGGGTTGAATATTTTAGACACATTCAGCGTACCACGAGGTCAGAGAATCCTACTCTCTTGTTGTCATGATTAGTATTTGCTTTTCAATAAAAATATATCCCGGATTATTTCATGAAATATAAATTAATTTTTAAGGAATATATGAATAAATTTGCCAGCATAAATCGACCACGCACATTACTTTCTAAATATGCATGAACATCGACGGATGAGCTATTCCTGGAGCACATCTCCGACGCCATTTGAACTCTTTTTCACCTCTGGTCGCTAATACAATTATGATGAAATTAGCGGCAGCTGCATATTTAATCATAAAACAAATTGGTGAATGTAATGGTAATAAACCTGAAACAGCCTTGTTCGACTGCGACTTAAGTACGATCAGAACGCCATTACAACATGTATTTGAACAATACTGCGGATTTTTAGAAAATAATATCACGACACTTGATCATCGTCTCTAAAACTCAAACAAGAGTAAGACTATGATAAAAACAACAAGCTATCAGTAGTGATAAATATGACTTTTCAGTACTCATTAGAGGCAAACTAATAAAAAAACTAATTGCGAATATAACTCCAGGTTTTCAGGTTTTGATCAAAAATATCCCAATAAGTTCACTTTCTATACCCAAAACTCACTCCCTTAACAAATCATTACAAGTTAAAACATTCAATCCACGAAAGAATTAAGAATCAACTTTAATATTTCGAGATATCGTTAATTCTATTAGAATAATTGTGCGATGAAGAAAGAACATTTTAAAAACGAGATAACTACGCACTGTCATCCATGAGCTTTGGAATAAAATATTCGACTGAAATAAAGTGAAATACATAGTAATACAGAGCTTAAATTAAATAAATCTTTGAAAAAATTGTCTTTTAGATAAGAGCTACATTTATCTCTAAGACTTTTACAGAAAGTTAAATAACAGACCAATGCGCTAAAAACAAATACCATAAAAGCTTCTTCTCATTCACATAGAATAGCACTTCATTCAGTAGGTATAATAGAACTTTCATCACTTACTATTGCTGTATGAAACGAAATTCTTCAGTTGGATATTAGAATAATAATAATAAAAGGTGAGCTCCGCAAGCATACCGAGAAGCCCATGCATGGAAGTTTCTAATGAAACTTGGAAACGAATGGGCTATCGAAGGAGCTCACGTTCGCCTTCCTGCGCTACGCAGGTCTGAAGTCCAAAACCGAGGCATTCGCGCTCGCGTGCCAAGACAGTGTCATCAACACCCTCGTGTACCGTCGCCTCATCTTTGGGGCAAACGTGACGGACACGAGATGCAGAGCGTGCCGAAGGCAGCCGAAGACTTTATATCATCTACTCTCCGGCTGCAGCTTTTATGCGAAGAGCGCATACATAAACCGGCACAACTCGGTTCTGCGGGTGTTGTACTACCACCTAAGACACAATTACGGTATAGACGCGATCCCGGTGCTGCCTAACGCCCCTGGAGACATCGAGTTCATCGTGGAGAACAATAAGTTTAAGGTCTTGTGGAATTATTCCTTCTCCACCACCAGGCAGTTGGAGGCGACGAAGCCCGTTATCGTTCTCCTCGACAAAATTTCGCATGCCATGTTCGTGATCGAGTTTTCGGCACCGGCCGAAACGGACATGGCAGCGAAGGAAATAGAAAAAAGAACTAAATATCAAGATCTGCTGTGCGAACTCCGGCAAATGTACGCTGGCTACTCTGTGAAACTGGTGGTCTTCATTGTGGGCGTGCTTGGTGGTGTCAAAAGCTCACTGGTTGAAAATCTCAAGTGCATCCCAGCGTGCAGGGCGCGAGCGGATGCACTTGCAAGTGCAATGCAGAAGGCTGTCCCTCTCGGGTCCTACCGCCTGCTTCGTGCGCATGACCCTAATGCTGGGTAGCCACCTATCCACCGGTGGCGGACGTGGCTACCCTTAGGCGCAACCCCTCTCGAGTCTCCGGCAATTATGACGGCAACGAAACCTGATGCTAGCCGGAGACTCGGAGGAGGAAGTTACTGATTGTAACAAAATAAAATAAAAGGTGATAGAATAAGACTAAACGAACTATATAAAAAATTGGCTGAGATAAATAAGTAGCGGATGAGTATGAAAATTTACAAAGATGAGAAATTACGGTTAAATACAGGAATATGATGTACCGACTAACTACTGAAGATATTCCAAGAAAATTGGGTTGTTATTTTATTGCCAGCAAGAATAGATTTCCATTCACCACGTCTTTCCACTCTTCTCACTTTTCTATTTCTGATCCTTTTTTTCTGGTTAAATTTCCTTCCCTGCTTTAGCATACGTCCTCTGTAGGTATTACATCCGAAATTCCAAAACTTTTTCCCATCTTTCCTTCGTTCCCAGAATTCTACCCTTAATATTGACCATCATACTCTTATCGCCTCAACTACTGATTTTTCCCGTAGTACTATATCCCCTTATTTCAAATAAAAACTTTCTTATCTTCCCCGCCATGCATAACACTCCCTTATTCGTCCTTCTTTCCATCCATCTTCCATTTTCCTTTATTCTCCAGGCCCACATTTCAGAAGCCCCAACCTACTCTCGGCCTGTTTCCCCAAAATCCATGTTCGGCATACTTCACACCAAATCATCCAATAACCTTGTCTTTGCGTCATTAATTTTGGTTCTAATGTAAAACCTCTTATTTCAATAAAAGCCTCTATTACCTAGCCAAAACAAACTACCTAAACTTCTAATTTCCTCCATCTTTTTTACATACTATAATATTTATTTTATAGTAAGTTTCAGGCAATATTCCCAGGAGAATATCAATACTTTATATTTCCCTTGTGATTAATCTTCATCCCAAACCTTCAACTAAGAATTTTAAACACGTCTGTCAGCATGTGCAACCCCAATCAACTTACGTCTGATCATTAGTAAATCACAGACTTTTTCCGCTCTCCTCCAATCACCTATAGTTTCTGCTTCGTATCACATTAAATATCTTCGGTACATACGCTAAAAATAACTGGTTACAACAGTAATCTTTACATGTACTTGCCGGCCTATTTCCACCCAATTGGATTCTCTGTATCCCATTCCAGCCTGTACTGAGTCATGCATATGCTCCGATCGAGCCACCTACTCTGTCTATCTCCGCCTAAATTTGTAGCATGCACATCAACGTTTCCTAGTCTACTATATCGCACCCTTCGTGAAGGCAACGAAGCAAGGAAGGAAATCCTAATTGTGTTCTAGATTCCTCGCTACTAATGATCTCATTAACGCAGTGGAATCTCGAGTTGCCCTGGCCTTCCTGGCAGCAAACTGATCCTCAACGGTCGTTTGGTCCCTTCTTCCGCTCTAACACGAAATACAGCTCTTGCTATGAGAGAGAGGAATGGGCCCCATCTGCTTTGAGAGAAAGAGTTCTCGAGTTTTCCTCCAGGTTGCAGAGTGGACCCGGTCGGAACCCTGAGAACAATTCTTCCGAACAATACGCCGAGAAAACCTGAGATGCTTCATATGATATTGTCTCCGCATACGTACGTATTTATCTAAATGCAAAAAACACTTTTACCCTTTTTTTCGACTGTCAACGTTTTCTTCATACCCTGTAGTGGCAACAGGAAAGTTGAGTGAATTGATGACGCTACTTCTAAATATATATCTAACCATATGGTTTTTATGATTTGTAACATATGGTTTAAAAATTTAATCATATGTATAATTGATTTCATACCTCCCAAAGTCTCCCGGAATGATTGACTTGCAATTTCGTCCGTATTGTTTTTATCATTGTTTTGTTATTACCTACCCGTCCATGCCGAAAAACTCAACTGTTTTCTCATCATAGTCATTTCTGAAACTCAATCAATACTTTTCCATCCTCCATAACACCTATCCCTGACAACCATGCTACAATGATTCCTTACAAATAAAAATTCTCTCAATTTTTCGAGATTCTATCACCACATATCGTTAAGTAAACCTTTTTAATAGTTAAATTTCACTATTCCACCTTCAACAATAGAATATCTTTCTGATTTGCAAATGGTAGCCTATTGTGCATTTTTCTGTTCGTAACCAAAGCCTCCCCATGCACTCACATTCCAGATACAGGGTGATGATTAAAAATGCTGTTTTTATCTAATAAATGGCAATGATTCTGGCAAAAATTATGTAGAATCACTATGGCATTGAATCACAATGGTTCTGAGCCTAAACATTAGTAACGCTGAAAGCGTTTTTGCTGAACTACTGACGACCAAGCTTATGAAAGGCTCACTATACTTCTATTGGGTTTCGAATCATGAAGTTAAACTGAACGAGAGATTGGCAATGAACCACCTAACATTATTGAGAATGAGATTACATCCCAACTCCTGCCAATGTATTCTTGATTCAAACTCACATGCGCAATTTTAATCGCGATCGTTAAATGGCCAGTAAAAACCGTAGGTCTGAAAAATACCCGTTCCTCTCTGGGAACGATGCCAGGGGAATGGGAACAAAAATGAATCTGGAAGAAAACCTTTAAATTTATTTCACTTCCAAAGGACGCTTGCCAAACGTTATTCTCATCTCTCGCGCGTTCAATTCCTCAATTCACTCTCATTTAGCATGCCTTCCCTACTGGACGTTATGCATCCTTTCGCTTCCCTGCCCTGCAGGGAATCTGCGTAACAGAACGGGCACTCAAGGCTACCGCGCGGAAGCATATGCCACGTACACAACGCAATCGCCCAAATAGCTTCGCTCATTACTGATTAGATGCAGCAGATGTGCGGGCAATAGTTTGTTCCTGCGATCGGACAACCATCGACCTGCTGCATGACAAAGGAGGGAAATAGCAACGCTTAGGGGGCCACCGTTTCTTGCTGCACGTATCAGTTGCCTAAATCAGTGCCTTATGTTTGATTATGAACTTTCCCACACACCTTCATTAATCTCTGCTACAAACAGAAACAGTTAGTTAGCCTTTCATAACCCCAACCATAAGCTAATACAGACATTAATGGCGAAAACTTTACTGCTGACTATCGATTATGATATGACTTGACAAATATTTTTACATCGAAGACTACAGCAGCTATTTCAGGTACAAAACGTAATTTTACTCAAAATAAATAGTTATGGCTTTAGCTCCTGAAAACTGTGAAGCTGAAAAATAATAAAAGGTAAGAAAACGCGATGAAGGAAATTATTTCAATGCACGAAGTTGACCTCTAATTTGAATATAGTTTAGCATATGAGTATGTGGACATATCTCGATGGGTGGCGATTATTTGTTCACAATTTGTAATTTTATACTCAAGAGAAATGACATTTTCATAGAATAATTGAAACGTTTATAAAAAATTGGTAAAATTAGAAGTATTGTTGAATGTAGGTAATAAAACTATGATGTGAGTTAGGAAACAATAAGGAATCGTGCTACTTACGGAAAATTTTTAGAATTTTAGAATATCCCGATGCTGCGTTCTACTCACACAGGATGATGACACTATGGGAAAAATATATTCCATACCATGACGTTTTATTGTTTTAATTTTGACAGAGCTTGAAGGTGTAAAAGGCGTGCTGTGGCTTTTACCAACAATCCCCATTCTCAAGTTTTGCGACATGTATGTAAAAGCGCCACGAGCAGAACAAAAATTCCATTAAGATAATGGAGGAGTGGAATCGAGTTGAAATACGAAGATAGCGATTCACGCTCCTATTTTTCATCCACGTATATTCACGTTAGAGAAGTCATCGATGGTAAAATCACATTCGACCTACTTCCAGAATTTTTCCTTCAATTCTACCATTGACAGAAATCCGGTGAGTCAATACAATTTATTTTTCCTCTTGCTACTCCTTGCTGGTCAATAGAAGGCTTTCACGGGAGGTGTATAAGGTAAAATTCCATTTCCCACTGCCTACGATCGGTGACATGGCATCTAGTTGAACATAATTTCATACACGTCGTCCATAATAGTCAGATCTGCTGTTTTCCACGGACAAAATCCTCGAAACAGAGCTTCTTGGGCTAATTAATTTTCTACTTTGAATGATGGTATATTCCCATCCAGATAGGGAAAACGAAAACCTTGGTATGTATTCTTTACTAAATTTTTATTCACCATAGTATTCCATATTGACTATTCCAATCCAACAAAAGACTGTTCCAAAGAAAGAGAAACGAGTTGAAACAATATCATAATAATCTTATAAAGATTTTGTTGACGAAGCTCTATCATGTTACAGATAAATTTGAGGATACCACATTAGGGATTGATAAACACACACCATATCATTAACCAAGAGGGGAGACAGTTTATCACCAACGGCACACTCTGAAAAATATCTGGCCCCTGGTTCAAATCAGCTATTGCAATTATCTTTTAATCCTCTCTCTTTGTCCAACAGTTGATGGTAATAACCTAAAGGTATACTGCAGACAATATAATAATTTATAAGGTCAAAATTATTCTTTCGTAATAATTTCACTGAACCAGAGATTAAAATTTAAAAAATCGAATTCCAAGCAAAGAATATTTTATTATTATGGAGTATTGAGTTATCTTAAAAGCAATCGATTCTACGCATCTATAAAAGTATACAGCTTTTATTATCAGGTGCATATAATTTGAAAGATGATTCACTATAAATTTGCTCTTTGCTGAGCACCCAGGTTCAGAAATAGATAGCAGAGTCCCTTATGGCCACACCGCTGTACAGGTATATTTTTTACAAAATATGAAATTTATTTTTACAAAGATCTCTACTTACCGATTCCTCAAAAAATCGATGTGCATGATGGGTTCAAATGTAGCCAGGTAACCCCTTAGATGATTCTCCATTCTCTGGAATCTGTAAACGCCAGTAGCCAGATAAAAACAATGAAAAACGTTTTTACAGTGTTGTTTATACATTTCAAACCAACGCTTTTCTTTAAACATATATCGCTCGAAATGCAAATGTCTTGGATTTTTATTCTGAGCTAAAAAATGACTCAATAAAATCGTTTAAGTCCAATAGCTTCGGATCCATTAAAAAGGAAATATGCAGTATTTAATAGAAAATATAAGTTTTTTCATCAAAATTTTCTCCTTTTTTCAAACCACAGAGACTAGACTGCATAGAGTAAAAGGAAAACTTTTTTCCCTTGACAATCACCCTTGACTAACATCCCTTGACTCCCTTCCGCAAACTTCAGACCCACTTCAGAACATCCCACTCAGTATTCTTCCCTACGGCTCCCAGGGCCTCCTCAGCCCATGAATCGGCTGCTGCGCCCCGGAGAAAATCAAACGCCAACAATCGAAGGGCACCATAAACACCAGATGAGAGCGGATTGGATTCTGGCTTCGGATGGAGAGGAGGAGCGGGGAAAGGAACAAGATTTTCAGCGGAGGTCAAGGGGGAGGGAAGTTGGAGAATCAGCGGCGGCGCGAGAGATGAAATCCATTTTTTAACAGCCAAACCACGGATCGACCCGAGCGATGTGATATGGCCGTCCCCACCCACCATCCCTTCTTCTTTTACCCCTCAAAAAAGACCTCCATCATACCATTCTTCTTCCGCAGTTTTCAGCTCAACCTCTACCCTGCATTCCCCGTTTCGCACGCACTCAAAAGCATAAGGAATCCAACATCAAAAACGTTTCTGAAAGCCAAATGAACGGCAGGTATTTTTCGTTTCGTTCAAGGTGATTTTCGGCGAAAGAAGAGGGTAGAGGATATGAGAGATAGGCCGGAAAAAATTCTTAGCCTCATGTCTTGCCACCGATTTGATTATAACATTCTTCGAAATATCTTCTACTCGTCTTTTCTTCGACTTCTACTCGAATTTTCCTCGAATAAGTTCACATAATGCGCCTCTCACCGTCACTGACCAATTCAACGTTGAGAATACTGCGTTCATTCTAAATAATCGACAGAATATTTATTTCTGTCGATTTCTCGAATAAGTTCACATAATGCGCCTCTCACCGTCACTGACCAATTCAACGTTGAGAATACTGCGTTCATTCTAAATAATCGACAGAATATTTATTTCTGTCGATTTCTCGAATAAGTTCACATAATGCGCCTCTCACCGTCACTGACCAATTCAACGTTGAGAATACTGCGTTCATTCTAAATAATCGACAAAATATTTATTTCTGTTCCCAGGAATAATTTTCCCAAATTTACATTGAAACATCAGCCATCTATAATCACCATCAAAATTTTTCCCTCACCACAATAACTGAAAGGTAGCAAAAAGAACAAGCCAACTTCCCATTGAATTTTTGTCACCATATTCCTAATCAATAGTTCCCTATTGCCCTTTGTAATCTTTTCCATCGCTGTACCTCAAAACATAAGGTAATTTGCATACTTCAGCAGGGCAAAAGAGCAAAAGAAAAAGCTGGGCGAGATGGCAAATAGCTGAGGAAAACAATTATCGGCGTTCTAGAGTCCAATTTGCACTAGGGTTGTAATTACGCAGCCTGGGGCATGGGGAGATGCGAAGAAAATATGAAATAATGTAATGCAAAACTTTGCATGAAAACCTCTCTGAATGCACCAATTGCTGCTCAGAAACTTTTTTTTTCTTTTTCAATAGTTTGATCCATGAAATGTCGTCCATTGTGTGTAGTGTGTGTAGTGTAAATTGACTTTAAAGAACGGATAATAGGCAATCGGTCAGAAATCCAAGATCATTTTAGTGAATTACATCTAATTATTAATACACGATAGATTTTAAATACACAATATTCGAGAGCCAATGAATAAAAATGTAACAAGTTCTAGCCTCGTAAAACGAAATAAACATAACCAGCATAAGGGTGTAAATTTATACACCGCGTAAAAAATGGGACTTGGATTGATAGGGTTTAACTTCATTATAAAGGTAAAAATCCTTCGGCAAAGGTAAAAAAATTAGCATCCCTAAAAATAGATGGCCTAAACGGCAGCATTCAATGGGCAGATTAAGCTTTTAACTGCTTAATCGAGAAGTTACTTCAAATGAGAAAGCTCATGCTCATGACTAATCCAGAACATATTACAGAAATCTCAGTAGAATTTCTGATGTTCCTAAGCAGGTATTTCGTAGATATTGCGGCATAGATACTGCGGTATTTATGTATCGGGTTAATTTTTCATTATTGTAAAATATCGTGTGCATTAAATTGCATAAAATACAATACTTAACTATACTAGCGTAAAAGGCAACAGGGAATAGGTATAATGAACAGTTTCACGAAAAGAACTAGAGTTGAAAAACAATATATTTTGCTGGTACCTTAAGCACTTTTCAGCTATATCAATATATTTTAAAAATTCCCAAAAAGAAGAGAGCGGATAAATGCGAAAATTTTATGACTATAAGCCTGACGACACATGCATCGAAGATATTGACAAGGATAATCTACGGAAGAATAGAACGAAAAGCTGAGGAGTTCCTGGATGAATAATTCGGATTCAGAAAAAGTAAGGGAACAAGAGAAGCAATATTGGCCCTTAGGCTGCTTATAGAGAAGAGAATCGAGAAAAACAAACCTACCTTCTTTTTCTTCTACCTACCAAAGGCTTTTGACAACGTGGTTTGGGGTTTAATGCTTGGAATTCTGAAAGGAATTAGAGTGTCTTACAATGACCGAAGAATTATTCACAGTTTGTATAAAAACCAAGAAGCGGTGATAAAATATGGACACAGCTGTGAAGAAGCAAGAATAAGGAAAGGAGTGAGACAAGGTTGTGCACTGTCTCCCGTAACTTTTAACGTTTACATCAATGAAATCAAGGAGAAGTGTTCTGTAGTGAACACCCACGGAGAAACAATCAGTATACTACGATTCGCTGATGATATAGCAATTATAGCAGAGACAGAGAAGGAGCTGAATAAGATGCTAACAACCATGGAAAGGACAATGGCGATACATCAGCTGGAGGTCAATAGGATGAAAACTAAGATATTGGTGTTCAGCAAGAGACAAGAGGCCAAAACCAACGTTATACTAGGAAAGCAGAAACTAGAAGAAATGAAAGAGTTCTGTTACCTGGGAAGCAGAGTGACCAACGATGGACGAAGCAAGAAAGAAATAGTGAGTAGAATAGCCCAGGCAAAGAAGGCATTCTATCAAAAGAAGAATCTACTTACAGCGGGAAATACAAGCTTGGGAATAAGGAAGCAATTCATCAAAACGTATATCAGGAGCATATTTCTTTACAGCAGTGAGGCATGGACGATGACATCAGCGGAAAAGAAAAGAGTGAAAGCATTCAAAATATGATGCTATCGAAGAATGATGAAGATAAAATGGATCGACCGAGTGAAAAATGAAGAAGTCCTAAGAAGAGTGGGAGAAAAGTGAAGTCTGCTGAAAACTATAAAAAGAAGACGGGACAACTTAATCGGCCACATTTTAAGACACGATGGCTTGATGAAGACAATCATCGAAGGAAAAGTGAACGGCAAGAATAGAAATGGCAGGCCTCGGATGAGTTACATAGAACAGCTCGTTAAAGACGTGAAAGAGAGGAACTACGTTAATATGAAAAGGTTGGTCGATAGAAGAATCGAGTGGAGGGCTGCGTCAAACCAATCCTAGCATTGTTGACCCTTGATGATGATATTTTTAAGTACATCACCTTCTTGCCATTTTTGTGGCTCAGTAAAAATGAAAAACGAAGGCTAACAGCATAATAAGGTATGGAGAGTGGACAGATGGACGTTGGTATAAAAACAAATCAAGATACTTCGAAAACCAAGCCAACATTTCAACTTCAAAATTCTGACCGCATGAAAATAATTAATGCTATTAAGGCCACATCACTGTGCGCATTAATGCTAAACAGTTTATATTAGAAATGATAACTCTCTAGAAATTAATGATATCGCTTTTTTTGTACTCCAGGCGCATGGAGAAATCTGTGATCAGGAGAATAGCTTCTTCTCACATTCTCTAAAATCTGGAATAAACGACGCTTTGATGACTTCAAGTTCAAAGGGGGTCCATTACCGCCCAAAGGGAAGATTCAATGATCCAAAGAGATAGGTCACGTTTGGGAATAGCGGTGTAATTGAAGACTAAAGTTTAATGAGACGGTGATGAAAACTGAACCTTTTTCATTTGCAAAGAAGATAAAAGGAACAGTATGGCATGGATGCAGTCTCAATAGAAGACATAAAGCCCCTTAAATTGATGAAAAGTTAGCGATATTAAATCCCCTTAAGTAATCTGTGTAGCTTAATAAAATAAACTGTATTTGAAACGAAGATAAAAATGTAATGCAAAATTAAACTTTGTCCACCTAACTTCCTCACAACTTATTCACCAATGTGATATATTTTGCCCAAGCCTATCATATATCATTCCACAGACCACATTACTACGGGAGTCAGAGCGTTAAAGTGTCTGTCTAAAAACTTAAAGGTCGTCGGTTCAAATCCTGTTCAAGACAATGACATTCTTTTTATGAATTACGTAAGTTCCACGGTGAGACATGATCCAAGCAGTTGGAGCCCCACAAGAGCTAATCTTGTCCACTACAGGTATTCTACATCACCCAAGACACAATAATTGGATTCTAGCAAACCGAAGTTGAACAAACTCATTGATTAAATCAGGATTACATGAGTGATTTCTATGAAATATCATCCACTACACTGGTGAAAATAAATATTATTACTTAGGCAATCAAAGTGACGGGAAATACCTAATATTAACAAAATAAATATTATCATACGCCCAGCCTTTGTTGAAAAATTGCTTTTTTCTGTGCGAATGCTCGTTATGCACTTAGCTAATGATTTTGCTGCATGATCTGGATCAAAAGTATGCGCAACTATTGAGAAGAAGCTTCTAGAAATGACATTCTTATAGATTATTTTCTACGGAATTAGCATAGCTAATACTTAATAACGGATGCACCAGTTAATTATTATATATCTACTATACATTTATTTAACATCTAGTTAGTTTTTATTTATTATCAGTTATATGTTTTACCCTTCCCCATGGACTAAGCCTTCTCATGGTGTGATTGGGGCTTCCGTGTTCCCGTGACCCCAAGAGCTGCACTGGCGGGAGCAACTAATATTTCTCCTGGTAGGGTCACCCATGCCAAATAAGTCGAAGGGTAGGAGCCTGACGAAAGGTAGTCCACGTACCGTACTCCCAGCGTCTGTTCCTCAGTGAGGCGGCTGTGAGAAGGCGTCTGGTCCCAGCGGGGTGGCCTATCAAGTGATAGTGTCACCTTTAAAACACTATTGAGGTAGGCAACGGAAACCACCTCAATTAAACTCTCCCAAGAACATAATGGACTTGAACAACAGAGAATTGAATCCTGGCAACTACGGGGTCCGGGACCAAATTAGTGGGACGGGTGTCGTGCCCGGCAGCAGGGTAAGCAAGGACTCTGCGGTCGTCATCTCACGAAATCCCTGCACGAAAAGAAAGACGGTAGCAACGGAGCAAACGAATTTCTAGGGGAGGATCAGTTTGGATTTCGGAAGGGGAGGTCCATTCGGAATGCGATTGCAGTGATGAGAATACTATTGGAAAGGAATCTAGAATACAATCAGGATGTATTCGCGTGCTTTGTTGATTTCGAAAAGGCGTTCAACTGAGTGAGGTGAGACAAGTTAATGGAAATATTGCGGGACATAGGAGTAGACTGGAGAGACAGGAGACAGATCCGGGATTTATGCGTGGAGCAGAAGGCGCAAGTGAGAGAGTAGCCGATGGAGAATCGGATTGGGCCACAATAAGGAGGGGAGTTAGGCAGGGCTGTCCGTTATCGCCGGTACTTTTCAACATATACTCGGAGGAAATGGTGAGAGAGGCTTGGGATGAGCTGGAGGCTGGAGTAAAGGTCGGGGGATATTGATAAAATCAGTGAGCTTTGCGGATGACCAAGCGCTAGTAACCCAGTCAGCCCGTGGCTTGCAAAAAATGCTGGTTGCGTTGCAGGGACAGTGCGAAAGATACGGGATGAAGATAAACCAGAAGAAAATTAAAGTAATGCGATTTTCAAGAACAAAAAGGGCTAGTATAATCAGAAGCTAGAGCAGGTAGAGCAATTTAGCTATCTAGGCAGTGTTTTGGATGAAAAAGGGATTGAAGTGAGAAGGAGCATAGCATTGGCAAAAGAAGCTTTTACTCGTAGGCGTGAACTAATGACTGGGGCGTTGAGTAGGGAAGTGAAGAAAAGACTAGTGAAAAGTTTAATGTGGAGCGCTGCGTTATGTGGGGCGGAAACGTGGGCTTTGCGAAAAGAAGATGAAAATAGACTTAGGGCTTTTGAGATGTGGGTGTGGAGAAGGATGGAGAAAGTAAAGTGGGTCGAAAGGAAGACGAACGATGAAGTGCTACAATTGGTAGGAGAGTAAAGAAATTTGATGGATGAAATTAGGAGAAGGCAGAAGGTGTGGATGGAATAATAGAAGGAGATGGTGTTTTGAAGGAGGTGATTGAGGGGAGAGCGTTGGGTAAGCGGGGAAGAGGGAGGAGAAGAACGGTTAGCTTGGATGGAATGATGGGTGGCAGGAGGTATGAGGGGCTGAAGAGGGACATCGTGTGAAATGTATGGAGTGGGAAGAATTTAATGTCCATTTAAACCAACCTTCACTGGTAGAATACTAATAATAATAATATGTCTTTGGTCCGTTTTTGGGGTAAAAAACGGACCACTGGGCTCCTCGTGAAGTCCCTGGAAACGGCTTCGGCCGGGTAATGGTGGCCGACTGCTTGTGGGGTTAACCTCCCCACTCGCGGAAATCCTGGGTTCCGAAGAATTCCAGTAACGCCACCCACAATCGGCCCTTCTCGGATGAGGGTCCTAGTGGAGTTGGGTGTGGCAAATCTACGCCTTCAAAAAAGGGAGTTCGCATGGAGTGGACGGAGACCCTGAGGGGAGACCTTCTTGCTTGCCATGCTGCCAGTGATCCAAGTCGCAAGGGATATATGGCGAGGTTGCACTCTTTGTGGTGTGAGATGCATTCTGAATATAACCATCTTCGCAGCAGAATTTGCGTTACTACGCCAATCACCTGTGCAAGAAAATGACACCCCAACCGCTAGGTCAGATTAGTACACCACCGGCCAAGGCTATATCTCCTACAAAGGCAGATGAACCTCCTACTGCCGGGACTTCCGCCGATCTTTCGGTGATGGTAGACGAGACGAAGGCCGATTCTGGTCGACAAAAGCGATTGAAAAGCACGATAAACTACGATGAGACGACTACTAGGCAGAGAAATATTCATCATAAAATTTCTCTGCGGGACCAACAGCTGTCCCAGTTGAATGGCATCGTAGATATGTTCCTGACGGAAATAACCAGTCTGTGGGAAATAGACTGCGTGGTATATGCTGCCACCACACTATTGGCCTCTCCCCAAGTGTCTCCCACTTGGAAGACAAAAGCAGCAAATAGGCTTAAACAGCTTAATGCCAAAATCACGCTGGCAAGACAATAGGTGTCGACATTTCAATGTGTGATATATTACCTTTCCTCCGGCCGGGTCTTTATGCCGAAGGTCAAGCGCATTGCTCGTACAATCTGGGGAGCGCAACACACAGAACAAAAGAGTGCTGCTTATCCTTAAGCAGCACGAGATGGATAGAGTGCGGGCACTGACAACGTCGAGGAAGAAGTTGGTCAAGATGATCAATACCAGGAAGGAGACCTCCATCTTCTGCATTCAGCCGTCCCGTCTCTTCCGACTCCCTCCCCCTTTGTCCAAACACCACCAACTGTCCCGGAGGTGGAACGTTTCTAGAAGGACATCTACGAGATCACGAAGCCATTCAACGAAGGCACTCCAGTCATTGCACACTTTAAAGAGTTCTGTGACCCCACATAGCGGATATGGATCGTTCCATCTCAGTCACAGAAATTGTTGTGAAGAAGGCCTTCTCCGGAAAGAAAAACTTCATTTCTCCAGGAATGGACGATGTGAATAACTTCTGGTGAAAAAAGTTCCATTCCACGCACAAACACCAAGACAGAATCTTCACATCGTTCCTTTCAGGGACGGAGCCAATTCCGTCCTGGCTGACTGAGGGGCGAACGGTTTTAATACCGAAAATTGGAGACTTTTTCGATCCGAAGAACTACCGCCCTATAACCTGTCTCAACACTGTATGTAAGGCATTCACTTCCATATTGAACGATCTTATCCTCCGCCACGTCCAACGGGTATGGGAGTTAGTGTACGAGTAGAGGAGGTCGAAGAAAGGCATCGCGAGATGCAAGGACAACCTGCTCATTGATAGGTGTGTGAGCCAGGACACTTGTCAATACAAGCGTAACCTCTCAATGGGCTGGGTGGACGATAAGAAGGCTTTTGATACTACCTCTCATGAGCTGATTATAGCCATGCTGAAGTACATGAAAGTTCCATCAGAAATTGTGTCCTGCATCGAACGCCTGTTACCACTGTCGAAGACGCGCTTCGCCATACCATTTGGCGAGAAGACCGTTTACACGGATTTGGTAACATACCACCGTGGCATTTTTCAAGGCCTTAGTCCCCTCCTGTTCTGGTTATCTATCCTCCCACTGTCCGGTCAGTGGAGACGAGGAAGGGATATATGTGCTTTGTTCCGGCAGAAAGGGAGAATAAGGTCACCCATTTTTTCTACATGGATGACATGAAGCTTTATGCTTCAAGCGCGAAGACCTGCGCTTGGCGTTGTACACCGTACGGAGATAGGGATGGAATTCGGATTTGACCAGTGCGCGACCATCCATTAGGGGAAAGAAAAGATTTCGCAAAACCAAGAAGAAAAGTTCGCAAAACCAAAATTTCGCATGCCATAGCTCGTGGACGGAAACGCTATTCGTCATCTTGATGATGATGAAGCTTATGAATATCTCGGCGTCCCACAGCGCCGGATGCAGGAGGTGAGAGCAGTGAAGGAAAGGTTTACAGCCAAATACAGGCATACTTTCAGGCGCATCTGGAGCTCTGACCTGTCTGGCAAGAACAAGGTTCTTGCGACCAACACCTTCGCGGTTCCAGCATTGCTCTACTTTTTCGGTTGCATCAAATGGAATGTCAACAAGTTGCAAAACCTCGACAGGGGAACGAGGAAAATGATGACCATATATCGTAGTCTTCATCCGAAGTATGCCGTCACCAGATAGTATCTTCCAAGAAAGCTAGGTGGCAGAGGTCTGATAAGCCTGGAGTGCCTTTATGACAGAGTAGTACTCAATACGGCATGCCGCGTGTTCGAAGCACGAACCCCCTTATGTTGCTCGTAAAGAAACACGAGAGTTTCGGAAAAGGGGCGTTCCTATTCCAGGAGGCGAAAAGGGCAGCAGACGGCCTCGGTTTGGACTTGGACCTTACTTCCAGCGGAGATGCGTGCGACAAATCAATCTTGTCTCTGAAGGCGGACGTGTTAAAGCTCGAAATCAAGAATGCATAGCAAAAGACCCTGCTCCGCAAGCATACCGAGAAGCTCTTGCATGGAAGTTTCTATCGAAACTTGGAAACGCATGGGCTATCGAAGGAGCTCACGTTCGCCTTCCCGCGCTCCGCAGGTCTGAAGTCCAAAACCAAGGCATTCGTGCTCGTGTGCCAAGACAATGTCATCACACCCTCGTGTTCGTCGGTCGACAGCCGAAGACTTTAGGTCTACTACTCTCCGACTGCAGCTTTTATGCGAAGAACGCATACATAAACCGGCACATCTCGGTTCTGCGGGTGTTGCACTACCACCTAAGACACAATTACGGTATAGACGCGATCCCGGTGCTGCCTAACGCCCCTGGAGACATCGAGTTCATCGTGGAGAACAATAAGTTTAAGGTCTTGTGGAATTATTCCTTCTCCACCACCAGGCAGTTGGAGGCGACGAAGCCCGTTATCGTTCTCCTCGACAAAATTTCGCATGCCATGTTCGTGATCGAGTTTTCGGCACCGGCCGAAACGAACATGGCAGCGAAGGAAATAGAAAAAAGAACTAAATATCAAGATCTGCTGTGCGAACTCCGGCAAATGTACGCTGGCTACTCTGAAACTGGTGGTCTTCATCGTAAGCGTGCTTGGTGGTGTCAAGAGCTCACTGGTTGAAAATCTCAAGTGTATCCCAGCGTTCAGGGCGCGAGCGGATGCACTTGCAAGTGCAATGCAGAAGGCTGTCCCTCTCGGGTCCTACCGCCTGCTTCGGGCGCATGACCCTAATGCTGGATAGCCATCTATCCAATGGTGGCGGACGTGGCTACCCTTAGGCACTACCCCTCTCGAATCTCCGGCAATTATGACGGCAACGAAGCCTGATGCTAGCCGGATACTCGGAGGAGGAAGTTACGTTATAGTAACTAATTGAATAATGTGTTTTTTTTATTATTTATTATCAGTTATATATATAAAGCCTGTTATGGAGAGCTCTTGATGTGGAACGCCACACTTCCCTGAATCAGCCTCTTCCATTCGGCATTCCAGATCGCGCGCACAAGTAACATAGATATTGATACACATACTTATACACATAGATGTTATTTATGAGTAGTGCAGCAATGCAACAGTGTAGTAGCTTCCCGTGTCTAGATAATGGGTAGGTTGCCTAGATGGTTTGACTGAATCAGTATTTACTGTATATCTAGGTGCAGCGAAAGGAAAGAATCATGTTTGTCACACATTCCATCAGAAATGGCACAAATAGATGATAAACTATTGCCAGTCCTGGACTTCACTCAACTCCTCCAATCCATCCCCGATTCCGAACTTCTCTTTATTACCCAACGGCTAAAAAATAATACTACATTAGAATTATAAATATTTAATTGATCCGCTGAGTGAGTTCCGAGGAATTCGTAAGAATAGTGTGGGAAAACAATATTCTTATAAAACCCTAAAAAGAAGACGGAAAAACTTAATTGACCATATCATGAGACATGGCCTGATGAAGACAATCTTCGAGGGAGAAGTGAACTGGAAGAATGGCAGAGGAAGGCTTCATATGAGATACATAGAACAAGTGATGAAGGATGTGAAAGAACAAAACATGAAGAGATTAGCTGACATGAGAATTGAGTGGAGAGCTGCATCCAACCAATCACAGGATTGCTCACTGATGATGATGATATAGTAAATAAATTATAAATGCAGGAGTTCCTCAATACTCACTCCAGTAAAAGATTATATGGATCACTCTCTAATGATGTTTAGCTCGTGGTTGTGGCAGGGATAAATGGCGCCACGAAAGTGTATAAAGATCTATCCAAAAGAGGGGGAAAATAGGAGTTTGAGTGCCCCACCTACGCATTTGTTAGGGCTTCGATGAGCTCACTTCAGTTCACAGACCGCCTATCTTCGACCAGCAGGGCATTCATCATCATCCTCAGAACAGAGAGAAAACTCTTTAAGAATATAGTAGATTGAGTCTCGCGCAATGAACCAGTAGGGAGGAAGATAATTGCAATCAAATAACCCAGGATAAGAAAGGGGCAGGGAAGACTGAACAGAGAGGAAGTAGCGAGGAAGTGAGGTTTTAGAGGCAGAGAGAGAGATAAAAAGAAGGAGAGAGAGGAGGCGGGTGGAGGAGCATGAAAATTCACGGCACCACTACACGAGCGCACACAGAACGCACGAAGGAGATGAGGAGGTCGGGGGAGAGAGGGCAAGGGTACGGAAAGGGCATCCGGAACCTTACCGGCGCCTGCCTCGCTGCCGGAGGCAACCCAAAGAGCAGGCACGTGAGGAAAAGTTCGGCGGGCATCCCCGGCATGAAAAACGAGCGAAAACAACGTCCTTTGATCATTAAGTAGGAAATGTGTCTCGTCCGTAGAGATATCACATGCTTGCGTTCCCAGTCATTAATTTTTTTTTACCTCCCTTTCACGTCGCGGATAGCGTCGTCGGCGGCGTTGGCGGCGGGGTAACGCCCTCGCCCGCCAATCAGGGGGTCGAAGGCTCAAATTCCTCTAAGGAGGGATTTAACTATCGAAGAAAACGAGCACCACGTGGGCGTTTGAGCTTGTCAGTGAATGGCCTGAGAATAACTTGCTAAAGGTAATTGGATACATCCCACGCATGGTCGATAAAATTAATAAATAAACCAGCTGACGATACCCGCAGAAATTATAGGGAGCGGAGAAGATTTTTAAAAATATCAAATAAGATTCTTAGATGTTCTTACGTACATAAGCAGTAAAAAACCATGCACCATTCAATGTACTCCTAATCTAATTTTATGCCGCAGAAAAAAACGGTAAATCGTGAATAAAAGCCACGGAAATCAGCAAATCATTATCCTACCTCATATCGGTTTATTGATACTTCAAAAATCCTTATTTTAAACGTATCTAATTACGAGGCAAAGTTATTTTTTTTAACAAACTTTTTTTTCTTTCAAATCACCACTTTAATTGGTGGGTTTATATTCATACTATGGGTATGCCAGTTTCATTGACTTTACATGTTTATTTCAAAGCGACTAATCACGGATTTCAAATTAGTGAAAAATATTCCTACGCTATATTTGTTGAAACTAGAATATTAGTGCTATCGATACTTCAGTTTCTCTCAGAGACAATATGGGATGACGATGCATGTACCCAGTGAACCAATCTTTAGACGGCACTCGAACTACACGAGCGCATTCCATAGGGTCTAGGAAGCCGTCTGCACATAGTCAGAGGTGCTGCAACCAGTGGGCTTTTCAAAAATTACAGTGTATCAACTTGCCCCTGTGTCAACTAGCCCCGCTCTCCCCCATGCGTAAAATATTAGCCCATTAAGCAAAAATTAAAAATGTTTTCTTCCCATTTTATGCTATAATCTTTCCAAACACAGATTACTTTATCATACACACTATCATTTCTAAAGTCGTATATGAGGTGAGTATTTACTAGACAGTTCATCAACCGGTACAATGATTGCAACTGGCATATAAAGAGATACACAGGCTTCCAACGCAACTGTATAAAAAAGTATATTCTGTAGCATAAAATTGAATATTTAGACAATAACAAAAGGTATTTCAGGACTGCAAGGACTTGAAGAACAAAATCGTCCAATTATTCGAGTCTGATACTTTTCTATAAAAGTATCAGACCTGTATAATGCGTCATACCTCAAGCGCAGGCCTGTATAATGCATCATCATTCCTGATCATAACAAATACAAACTGATTAAAAGAATATAAATACATAAAATTAATTTCCTTTCATATGAACTTAAAATAAAAAAGAGGAGGCTAATCCAGAGCGTTTTTTCATATACAACGTAAATACCTTTCTCGAAGGTTTTGGCCAAAGTAATATAATCCTTGAAAAGTAACCATTTCTCAGCTCACTATGAACCCTTAAATAGTATATACACCGGGGAAATTCTTCTACGCATAAGGAAACATTTGAAGACGCTCCATCGGGAAAACAAAAATGGATTACCCCAGTGGTCAAAATATATAAAAGATAAAAAGACTAAAACCATCTTAAGCACATTTATGCTGTGTTTTTAATGAAAGAAATTGAGTTTATTTAAAAATAGAAATGATACTCAAAGATGGCCTCGATGCTTTTTTGTTCATAAAAGTATTCGTAAACTAAGGCATGTAGGCTAGATGATCAAAGTAAGGGTTCTTCTTTCATAAGCATCCATCAACAGTACCTTTGATGCGCCAAACCGCAATAAATGGAAATCGATGCAAATCAGCTCCTAAAATAATCAGAAACGAATTTCCGACTAAATTTTTATATTATTATATCGGGTATAATATTACCTTCACTTTCATAAAATTCCTCCTATACCTTCTGACTCTTTCAACTCACATTTCGTACCGCATAATTTTCCTCATTTCCCACATCTATGTTGCAGTAATGAGAAAGCTGAAATGGAATAACTAATTCTATTTCAATCCATCAGTAGGAGCGCTACTTTAGCTTGCGGATATCCATATATCCAAGCCAAGGAAGGATTGGGGAGGGAGGGTACCTTATTCGGCGTCCTTTTTTTTGGAAAAGGGATTTTCTCTCTTTATCCGCTTTTTCTTTCTCTCTATCTCACGTATCATTAACTACCATTTCCTCCGCCCCGTTCAAAGTAGAAATTTCAGCGCGAACGAAACCCCACCACAGAGTGGCCTATTTCATTTCTTTGCGGCCCACGCCGGAGGACTGAAGTCCGCATCAAGATTAAGCCGGCAGGCCGTGTCTATTTGGTGTGGGGTATTCATGGCAAGGATGAAAGAGAAGGAAGGATACCATGGCAACCCACACATAAAAGGTCCCGGATGTTCAAACAGTGCTGCAATGGGAGTTAAGCCGCACGCAGATGCGTGCATGTGGTAGGAAACAAATCCGCCTCCTTATTTTCATTTCCTACAAAGACGCGTTCAATATAGATTATAATGAAACTCGGGTTAGACCTATCTGAAGATAAGGATTCAGATTAAAGCGACAGACCAAGAATAGCAAAAGGGAAAAGAGTAGGTTGCATGTGAGTTAATCATGATAATTATCAGAAGAGACGAACAGTAGTTTAAATGCATAAAAATAACCAATTCCTGCACAAGTTAAGTATGAGTTTTTTTATAGGACTTGAGAACAAAAATTCACGAGAAGAGAATAGCTTTCCCAACCCAAACCTAGATAACAGTTTTTTTTAATGTGCAGACTTGATTATCAACACTAGGTCACACAAAATAGGATTATATGGAATGATATGTAAAACCGCACACAATTTTGGAATATCATCAATGTCAGAATCGCGAGCAGAAGCGCAGCAGTGATGTAGAATGACAGTTATATGCAAATCATGTAGCACTGTGTATGAAATAGCAAGGAAATTAATCTCTATCTTCCAATCAAAAGTATTGAGACTTCAATGAAGGCTTCTATGGTGGAAATGGTCCATATATCATACGCAAATATGTGAGAATAAGATAGACGGGGATGATTAAAGAGAAATATAGAATTTTAGATGAAGTTTGTCACCAGGCCTACTTTTGACGTTGATTAACTATAACGGTAGGAAATAGCAAGGTGGAAGTTAGACAGAATTCGCTCCAGGCATGAATGTTCCCAATTTCCTCATACTACCCTATTTATGAGTTTCAAAAAAGGAGAATATTATAATTCATTTCATTCATTTTGATACAGGGTGACCCTAGGGTTTACGGGACACTGTGCGACTATGGAATGCGGGCCCGGAAAAGGTATATTTTTCGATAACCTGAATTATAAAATTATACGGCAAAATTAGATTGAAGGTTTCCGCAGCGTTGGTTAGATGCTCTCTGCATGGTTCCGGGTTTCCTTCCGTGTAGGCTGGCAGGATGACGGCAGTTTCGCCGACTATCCTATCAGCGTCTTCATGTCGAAGGTTGCAAAATATTATTATATTTAATAGTTTACTTTTTACAATTAAGGAAAGGTATAAGAGTATTATAGCTATATTTATCCTCACGGTGACCAGAGGTCCCCCAACCACGGTGACTTTGGAAGCGCGGGGCCCGAGTCTGGAGCCCTACTTGGCAGGCGCAAATGGCGCCTCTATTTGTTCAAAACGAAATATATTTTATAACGCACCGCTCATAATGATCCACTACTGAGCAATTTCACCGGCGATCCTTCATTTATAAATTATTTGTGACGAAAAAATCACACTGGGAGGCAGTATTTAACCCCACAAATCTGTTTAATGCAATGGCTGCATTCAAAATTCTTTGGAGTGCTATAAAATTTATATTTCAAATACGGGTCACATATCCAGAATCTGCTAGGCCCGGAAACTACTTTCCGATGCATATCGCTAAAAGTCATTCCATCGAGCCCAATTCAGCTGTAAATTATCTTCCAGAGAATTCCAGAATATACAACGTATTTTCGCACCACCATCGAGAATATAAATTCCGTTTTCTGCATTCAAACGTAGAGAGCATTGAATTTCCGGTCCATAAAACTGAATTACTGAAGTGAAAAACTTAAATTTGGGTCCAAAAAGTAGTACTTTTTGCTCTGACCTTATGCAAATGGACTAGTTTCTTGAAAAGTTTGTACAAATGAAGGTACCAGGAATGTTTTGCGAACATATTACAAATATTAACGTGAAAAGTGAACCTTTAGCAAGTAACTACAGACGAGGTAAAGCTAATTCTGGCGGGATGCGGCAATACGTCCGCCATCACGATGACATCCGAGAAATCTCATACAAACTCTAGGAATGAAAGGACCCTAAAATTGGCAAATATTGATTTTCAATCCTGGCCAGTGATTTATTTTTTTCAAAAAAGAACTCGAAAAAGTGCTGCGGCTTTGATTCGTTTTTCATGGCTTCACAATCTCTGAAAGTAATATATATGATAATTTGGACCGTTGTTGCCTCATCAACGAAGAAATGCTTCTCTCTCTTTCTCTCCGCCTACTCGTAAAACTCCGCCCTCTTCAGATAACGATACGACAGACGCTCTTGCTCTCTTACCTTTCACTCCCTCCCCGAATCCGAAATACGCTGCAATTTTTTAAAATATTTTTAACGACGAATATCGTCATCGAGTTTACAATGTTATCCGCGCACAAATGAAACTTGCTAAAAAATTTGCTACTCGTTTGAAAAATGCAAAATAAATCGAAAAGCTACATTTAAAACAAGGAGTGGGCCAGACGTAGGGCCTTTATTTTCTATGCCTCTTTATATCTCCTGTTCCGTTGGGATACCGAAAACGAGCAAAGTCGGGATCTATATAAATAACATTCTGTAAGTTAAAAACATAGCGAGGTCATCTATATAGATCTACCATTTAAAGGTCTTGCTTTATTACGGATAAATAAAGATATCACCCCCAGGCCATTGGGTAGCTTTTAAATTTTTGTTCACCTAAGTTTTTTTCAAAATATGCAAGAAAATATCTTACTTTTTATCCTCAATGCCATGCATCATGCTAAGAAAACTAGATGAGGTCTGGTGAAGACTTCTTTATGTACAGATAAAATTCCTGTGAAGGATTTCCATCTCGACTAAAATAGTACTGGAAACCTAAAGGACTGATCTTTGTTCCGTCGTTTTCTCGCTATCCTTATTAGTTTCGAGAAATATGAACGAGATAGTAAAGCTACTCTAGTCTCCAGGTCTCCACGGCCGTGACGGCCATGGAGAATTAAAGTAAATTTTAGCCCTTATTTTAAATTAACTTAAACGGCTTTTAATTTTAGCCCTTATTTTTCACTAACCGTACTATAAACCATAAGCCCCTCCGTGATTCAAAACTCAAGTTTACAGCTCTCTAACTAAGCAAAATGTTCCCCCAAAAAGGAACACTTTAAGTAACTAAATGAAACGTTTCTAAACAAAAATCCGTTGGAAAGAAAAGTTTACTGTTGCGTTGCACGTAGAATGCATATCATAATTTTCTTTTAACCAAAGCGTTTCGTATGTAGCGGCCACCGAAATACGGAGGATCATTAAAAACCGCGGGCTGAGCTAGCTACTCCATAGTTAAGTCCTTACTAACCGAACAGCTAGAACTAAAAATATTACACTTGCCGAATCTCCTTCCCAAGCTAAAATTACGGAAATACAGAAAATGGAATTCTAACTTCGTAATGCCTCAGAGGTAGAATTTGCATTTTGCGATAGGATATGGCGCACTTATTCTTGCCTACATGCTCGCAAAAGTACTCCGATGTTTTAACATAAATACGCCTAATTTGGTCGAGCAAAATATTTAATATAGCCCTAAAATGGCATAAAGTCCTTTGTATAAAAGATTTTATAGTTTATTATAGTATATATAGTATAATTTACATAGCTACTTTAAATTGAGAAAATAATTACTACCTAACCTGCTGATTAATATTTTCTATCCCTAATAACATGACTTATGAAGTCCTATCATGTGAACTTATCCATTTCATATTCGCGGAACAAAAGAAAATATAATAACCATAACTACGGAATAACTGACCTAAGTTTAGCGAATTTCTTTCGCTTGAATCATTACATTGCTTGAAAATATTATCGCTGCAATATTTGTTAATAGTGTTTTCAAAACAAAATTTTGAATGCAGTATTTCTCCTTTTTCAGTAGGATTAATGATAAATAAAGACGTATTACACAATATACCGATCCTGGTTTGGGTAGTCATTTTTATTACTCCCGTCCCACTCTTCCTCCTTAGTTATGAACGCTTTCATACTGTTCCCCATTCTTGCTTTCCTAACAGCCTTTCCTCTATAATAAACAAGTTTTGTGAGCCCAACGGCGCCTAGTTATTTCTTTCATCCATCCTCTCTTTCTTCTCCTATTTTATTCAGCAGATTTAATTCTTTCCCACCGTCCCAACTAGAAACTTTACCCTTCGTATTTATTTATTATATCGTAGTTCCTCCCAATGCACTTCAAAAGCATTCAATTTTGCATTCCTCTGCCCTAAGGTCCATTATCGCCTGTAGTTTTAGCTGTAAGGAGTTTTCTTTTGGGAAAATGACACCGTAGTCAGCACAATGATGATATTGCTTACTCTTAGTTCAAATACTGATAAGTCAGCTATTTTGACCTAAGTCAGGATTGAATCGAATAAATATTTACAATAACATTTGTATTCTCCAGTTAGTTTTTCAATTATGTCTGTGGTGATTTTATTAACTTCTTTAATACATCACCCTCAGGTTTCACACCTGGTGATAGCCATTAAATGCCAAAATGTTTACTAGTCACATATTTATTAAAAGATGCTAGTTTAGCTCTGTCATTCACATATGTTAATATAATGTCAGTAGAGCTATTTCCAAACAGTTCATAAATTAGATTGTTATTAGAATGAATATCCTGCAGAAGCTGATTTTCATCCATATTATCGGCTCGTAAGTGTAAGAGAAATTCAGCAAACTCTTAATGATCTAGAGCCCAAAGATATTTGCCATCAACAGAAAAACATACGTTGAAATTAAACCAAAGGAGGTTTCTTTTAATAAATATATCCATTATCCATATATGTATGCCGGCCAGGAATCTGGACGTGACATCCATTGTCAAAAAGATCATTGGTTTCAATATAGCTCATATTCTCCAATCCGTGTCAAGCTCTGTAGACTATGCAAATACGATGTAAAAGACATTCTGTCATAATGAACGAAATTTACTGACTACATGCTCAATTTTAATATGAAGCTATTTCTTTTATTACGTTGTGTGGTGAAACTAACCTTCGGGTTGAATCACTGAGTTGGTGAGTGGTAAAATCTTATGATTGAAGGCCTCCTGAAGAATTGCTTTGACTTATATCATGAGTTTATGATAGATGCATTGAAACAATATCTTGAATCTATTTTTAAAAATTCCGGTTTTCAATTTTTCCATTAGTTCCATCATCATTGTTATGAGAGTTTTATCAGTACAACCTCCAACTTCCCTTTGTCTTCATCATGAGGTGTCCTTGACTGTAAATGTGAGAGGTGAGAAAAGAGGTGAGGTGAGAAAAAGGTGAGAAAAGTAATCTCGTCAGGTCACACACCGCATTGTGTATAGTGATACTTCATTTAGTACATTATTAGATTCAAGTTTCAGCTGATTCCTGTATAACCAGCTATTATGCCATGGCGGTACACGAGACCCAAGATCAAACAATATGCCGGCGTTGACCTATGAACTCTAGTTTTTATGCAAGTAACGTAGTATGATGCTTTTTCTCGAGCCAAAATTGAATGTTTAATGGGGCCTTTAATGCCAGAAAATCTTTGGGAAGAACATAATGTAGTATGCAGTGAAATTTTAATTTAAATTGACGACAATCCGAGTATATTACGGATAATAGCTGACCAAGATATTTTTTTAATATTCAAAACGACAAATATGATTTTACATTACCTTATGAAGCATTGGATTAATAATAACTTTAATTGAAAAACATTGTAACTCCTTTCTTCTTCATAGAGAATATTTTTACATTTTTAAAATTTTTCTTCTATTCCTTTAATTTCCTAAAATTATTAGAATGAAATTCGTCTCCAAGCAAAGCTCAGTCCCTCAGATACTACATATTATAAAAAGAGCAGCTGCTGCTGAGTTATAGCATGTCAAGTGAGTGAACTGACGGTATGTGGGAGGATAGCTAAAATCACTTTCATATATTTATTTAATAGCTTTTTATTTAAATATTTTCTACCGTATGTTGTCATTTTAACTGGAAAAGAGTTAATATTGCATAGTGATGTATTGAAAAATAAGAATTAGAATGTATTTGGATAGGATAGTTTTGAACCAAGAAATTCAGTTGAACTTCTGAAGACTAATCATGCAAATGTAAATACCAGTTGCCCATGAATATAATATAATGAGAAAAAATGTATGCCATTATTAATTTTCATCATACGTTTCTTCGCTCAGGTATATTAAGAAAGATATTAGTTCCTACCAAATGGTTCATCTAAGAAGATAGGATTTACAGCTGATTCGAACTCGATAGGGCACGTTCCATTCTATCGTTTTCTGAAATTCGACAAGTGAAAACATAGATACCCACGTGTAGCGTTCCCACAACACCCGTATAGAGCATACATTGCTTCGATACGATCTTCTCCAATGGCCTTGGCCATAACAGAACTTAGGGCGACATCCCATAAAATACATCTAAATGCTCGAGCTGGCGAGCATGTATATGCTACGCATATAGTACGCGGGTGCTCCGAGTAAATATTTATTTATTTATAGGCGGCCCTCTTCCTTTTCGAGAAAATAGGATCGGACGGTAACAAGGGGGTCCCTTTCGACGGGTGAAATACGAATCAGAAAAGGCGTGGAGTGAGAGACAGAGATAGATGAGGAGGGCGGGAAGAAGGGTGGGGTGAGTGGAGGATGCTCCCCGTACGTCGGAAGAGAGTGGGGAGGAGAATCGAGGGGGAGGGGGGTGTCTGGGAGAACGAAAATGATAAAAAAATAGGATGGAAAAAAAGATGAAGCGAGGGAGGCGGCAAAGGAATCGGTGGAGAATGACGAGCGAAGGGGCGGAGAGGGAGGGGAGGGGGAGGGGGGCGCGGAAAAGAATCCAACCAATTCCCTCGTCGCCGCCCGGCGGAAAAATGGGAAAACGCTGCTTTTCGGAGCGAAAGGGAAGGAAAGGAAATGTTCAACGAGAGGAGGGAAAATGAGGGATAAGGAAGGGAGAGGGAAGGGAATAATATATATATTTATAAAGGGGGGAGAGGCTATTGGGGTCGGTAGGGTGAGAACATTGGAAGCACGGGATGGAGGTGTGTTGAATGAAGAGTGTCTTGTGGTGCATCAACTGGATTTCGGAATGTGATCCTTGAAACTCGCATATCCTTTTTGGATAATATTGCGCCACCTGAATTTCGACAACAGCGAATCCACTCGGAGAGTATTAATCACAGGTTAACACCTGGGGCAAAAGAGTTCCTTCAAAAACGTAAGTCTCGATATGACATGCGACCAACATAGGGGAATGTTTTTACTTTCCTGAGACACTCCTTCGTTCTAAATAACTTCACGCTAGAGTCGATTTCTGTTTTTATTTTTAGTTAGATGTTTTCGAACCTGACATTATTTAATTAAGTCTACAGATGTGGTTGTCACTTCGGGAAACCTCGGATACCGTACTGGCTTGTATGCTTAGAAAATAATAATCATGACTAATTGCTGTCTATGCTGATGCTATAATTAGTCCTCTCAATTCATCAATGACCTCCTGCACGGAAAAAAAATTCTCGTTAGAATAACTAGAATCCTGGTTATTTTTACTACACTGTGTAGTAAAATATGAACCAACCCGATTCCTGGTTATAACTACTACACCGTGTAGTTAAACCAGTCTGGTTAGAATTACTACACTTTCTGGTTATTTTAACATCCCTGTCCAGTAAGAAATACTAAATCCGCAGTTAAAATTACTACACCTTCTGGCAAAAGCAGCAGGGTTTTCTCGTTAGAAATACTACGCAGCCAGTTGAAATTACTACACTGATTGGTAAAAACAGCATGACTGCCTGGTAGGAAATACTACATATTCTGGTAAAACTGACCGGTCAGGAATAATATTTTTTTAAATACTATAGTTCTTAGTTAGTATACCTGTACTTTATAGGTGGTCTACCGAGTTATGAATTACAAGAGATTCAGTGGATGTAATAATACAAAATAATACGGTAGTATTGTAATAAACATTTATTATTTTGCAGATTTTCATACAATATATGGACAACCTAAATAAGGCATGACTTATAGTACTTAACAAGTACAATTCACATTAGCAAAAAAAAAAGAAAAGGATACATAGGTACATGTTTTTATGCTATCAACCATGCCAAACAACACATTTGGTTAATTTCCGTCACTGATTGAAATTCCACACCTTTTTCGTGATGGGCAATTGACTACCTCCTGTAGAATTCTACAACTCACAGTTGACACCCACCCTGTCTTATTCAAAGTATGTACACTGACAGTCAGATCACTTTTTGAGGCGAGCTCATAAAATGTAGGGCATATCTCCGTATCTTCAGTCTCCAATTCCTTCCTCGCGTCATCAGGGTATGGGTCGTCTTCACCCCTTTCTCTATTGTCGATATCATCAATAAACGTGAAAACTTTAGAATTCTGTCTGAAATAAATAATTTCAGATGTAAAAAATATTGGATACAGAAAATGCATGCCGGTTGACTGGTAATTATGTAGAAAATCACTTCAGCGCCCGTGCGTGAGTAACACGTACCTTTAAAAACACCTTTGAAGACAGAAAGAATCCAGAGCTCCAGTAGTCGATCGACTTACTTCTTCATGAGTATAACATTAACGGGAGCAGTCATAATGGACTCACTATTAAACGTCCTCACGCTTCAACCGGCAAGATACTACTGAGGCTACTTAGTCCAACGATCGTTGGGCCGTCACGGCTATGCAACAATGTATCAAATGTAACAATTTTCGTCCTCGCGCCTCGCCGACCGATTGTTCGGGCACGGCGGAAGCTTGACACGGCGGTACTCGCGTCGTTGGGGAAACTATGTAAGCGGTTGTCTGGTAAAATTAACCAGGCAGCCGCAACCAAACTTCTGGCTCATATTACCGGACAGGATCTGGTAACGCGAGCTAGGATTCTGGTAATTTTAACCAGGATTCTCGTTATTCTACCTAAGAAGGGTTCAACCAGGATCAGTGTGGTAGTTCTAACTACACCTTTTTCTCCGTGTGTGAGGAATAGATTATCATATGCACATTATCATGGAAGGAAAGGTATATTTTTCTCTGTGGGAGGCAAGAACTTAAAGAACGGATGCAGCATGAATGTATGACGCCTTTAGATGCACATATGCCAGATGGAAATGCACGCGGTAGGAATAAAAAAACGTTGTAAACTACATGACCAACACCAGTCAACAACATGCAGTACTACTGATAAAAACCGTGGTTTCAAGGGTATCAACATAAAAGTAATTATGACCCTCATTAAATATCGACCACAGTAGTCAGGTCGGTTACGCATCAGCCTGATGCGTAATCAGTCTTAGGAAACGGCCTAGCATTAGGCCAGGAGTGTCCAAGATTTTTAAGAGAGTGGGACGATTCAGTGGTGGTGGATTTCCACAGGGCCTCGCGTTCCAAGAAATACATTTGATTTTTAGCACTAACATAAACATTATATTTATTTTAAAAAACATTTATCCTTTAAAAAAAAGGAAGGCAAAAAATATATCATGAAAAAAGAAAGGGCCTTATGAATATCATTTTACTTAAAATACAAATAAAGTATGCGTGTTAATTTTTCCCTCTGGACCGCATATATCACCGTTCTGGAGCCCATGCGGCCCACGGGCCGTGGACTGAACCCTCGTGTGTTGCATGTTGCGATACAACCCTAGCAGCATGAGTACATTAAAACTTAACGCCACTACGCATTACACTATTACTTGCGTTGCATAAATGAACGATAGACACATTCATGTGTTATATGAAAAGTACAGATATTTAATTAATCACACTTAACACGGAATTGTTTACAAAATAACAACATATGTTTTTTCACACTGGAAAAAGCATTATTCTGTCATAATCGGAGCCTACTAGTCAGAAAGCACTACGCCTGCTGCCTAGAATTAAAGAAGATAGGTTGAAACACTTCCTCTCTCATCCGCATCGTAGCCAAAAAAGACAAAAAAATCACTCTTATTCCCTCTTCATGGAGGTGGACAGGCATCAAAGAACTCAAAAAGGTTCTTGAGGCCAGAATCGTTTTCACTGACCACATTCCTTCGCAGACCACCAGTGTGGAAGAAAACCTATGGCCATTTGTCTGTGAGCAAACCAGAACTTACGAGCGAGAGGAATGGTGCGCCGTTATCGTCCCTTAAAGGGTGGTGGGCATTCTGGGTAGTTATTAAAAAGCCCAATATATTAATAGCAAAATAATGGCATTATTCACCGTCAAGTAAGAGTCACCGAAAGTAGATAACTTTTGGCGCCTCTTTGGGTCGCTCTTGGGCGGAGTTGACCGCCAAATCAAAATTTATCCCAATCGGTGGTTTAATTGCCCCACGCAACTCTGACCCAGCGACGCGTTAAGGGTTGCCTACCTGATTTTGCCATAAAGAAAAGCCGTAGTCACATGATTTACTGCCTGATTCGCAAGCGCAAAACCTGACATGTCCCGCCGCAGGCCCAAAGTTCACCAATCAAAACGCCTGCCGTAGTCTCCTACACCCTCGTAAATTTCCGAGGCGCAATTTGCAAACACAGACTGTGCAGAAATTAAGATATCAAATCTTCTCCTATTCATTTGATGGCCAGAAGCATTTTCTGCCATCCACTCCGCGTTTCGTACCAGCGCACTCTTTTTCCTCCTCAAAATCAATGCACACCCTCCTACAATTTTTCTACTGATAACGCTGCCACAACAAAAGATACTGATATAGAGATGTTTTGGTGATTTTAAGCAACCATACGATTGCAGAAATTCTTAGTCAAAGCCAAAGATCAATAATTTCCAAGAAGCAGTTCGCTTTAAATGCACCACGAAATTTAACAATTCATTCAAATCAACGATTCAATTGACACATTTACGGTCAACTACTGGGCGGTTGATGTGCTTTGGCAAATGAGTATTTGAATAACGGTTTCAACAATAATACTGGCCAAATTTAAACATATCCCCGTTGCGACTGTGTTGTCGAATAAATTCGAAGCTTTAACATTTTCTGATCTCCGAGTTTTATGCTTTCACCTCGGGCCGATGTTTTCACCCTCACAAAGGCAATCGCACCGCTTGATGGGGGAAAGGGAGAAGGCAAGGGAGGGAGGCACCACCGCCATATTGCTCCCACGGGAAATCTTCTATCTACCCTTTCCCCGATCTCCATAACTCCCGGCCGCCACGTTGCCGTGAACGCGAGCGCTCCCTCTGCGAACGGAGAGGAAAGCAGCTCTGCGCCCGCACGCATTCAAAACCGCGACAATAAGTCCCTCTATAATCCAAAAACAATACTCCTCTGGTGCTGGTCGCACAGTTTCGTCTCTCGCGCAGTAAATCATTTCCCCCGGCTGCGAAGAGATATGTTCCATTACCCCCACGATACCCACGCCAGTGAAGTTTTGAATCTGTCCGTTTCATTTATTTAAAAACGATGAGTACTAGAGACGCAAGACTCCGCTGGGTATTTGATGAGAGTTTTCCGTAAGCATCTCAGTAGAGTTGTCACGTACGTACACCAAGAGTAGACGTAGAGAGGTAGATTTTTGGGATGACATCAATTTTGTTCTTTGATTTTGAAATTCATCGATGAGATTTCAGCCAGAGAACTTAACTGAAGGAGAATATACTTAAGCCATTGCGCCGACGAATACTGAATAGGATTAACGTAAATGCTAGCTGTCGTATTTATAAAACGTTACTGATTCTTTCATTTTAAATTAATTCCAAATTTGTACTCCAGTGATTAACCTCTTTTAGTATACCTTTCGATGGATAACGAATAAGACTAGAAAAAGTCCTAAAAAGGGAATAAATCACACTTTCGATAATAACCTTTGATAACGATTCTTCCTTTCATATCATTCGTGGTTCCTGACCAATAAATATATACTCCTTGCTTCCTTCAAGAAAAAATATTACTACCTGATTTTACAATGCTGTGTTAAAAGTTTTCATGGTATGGAAACCGGCAGTTTTGATGTTACTGCTCCCACCAATCAACTAAAATTCTGATAACCTTTACAAAATTGTGACTTTTGGTAATAAAGATCACCAAATTTCGGGTAATGTTAACCACGCATAATAATCATCATCGTTACCACTAGTCATCAATACTAATATTGGTTTGATTCACTTCTTCAGACCATTTTTCCCCCGTCTAACATCTTCAATTTGACATAATCTTTTCTAGAAGATCCTTCTTCCCTTGTTCCTATAGCATTCTTTCCATTCACTTTTCCTTTGAAGAATTTCTTCATCTAATCCCCATATATCAATAAGTATTGCCGGATAGGAAGCTTCATCTTCTCTTTAAAGTTTTAAACATATTTCACTTTTCTCCTAATCTTATAACTTTTCCATCTTTTAATCGGTCGATCCACATAAATGTTATGATTATTTTACCTCACCTTGTATCTCCAGCTTCCTTCCGTTTAATGTGCTCTTAGCCTCGGTGCCTACTTCCTATTCCCTTCTTGCTTTATACATTAATTGTTTATTTATGTGTGAACTGCTATTTATGTATAACTGTGTAATTGGCTTTGTTCTATGCTCCAGTCACCAGTTTTCAAGGAAAGCATAACAAAGGCACGAAAGCTGTCTCCCAAACAGCTATATTCCTTCACCTAATCAAACTACACATTATAATACAGGGTTTAACTGTGGCTGTTTTTGTTTATTTATTGCTTTTTATCAATACGTATTTATTCGTTTATTACGGGACGCAATTATGGCCATTTGCAAGAACATTAGAATGAGGCGGAAGGCATTAGAAGAGTTTGAAATTATTCAATGAATCGAAGAGTGGGGGAAACCCGGCATCAAATTTAATCTTTTCTAAATGGGAGGTGCCAAGGGGTCCATTATTTAACGTCCAAACCAATGGGCATGGTGCAACACTTAAGAGTGCTTTACACACAGCATTAAAGTTGGAGCTGGTATTCCACTGATTAAACTGCCACTTCCAGATTCAAACCCAGATCCTCAGAATCGGAGACGACGTCTTAGTGAATAGGGGCCCAGCACTCAGCCCACCGCACCAATCCGATAACGTCTAATTGTTTTTTTTTTGTTAATTGCCCCTAGGCATTTATTGAGATACTTCACGGAAAATTTCTTCAGACAGAGCAAGATCCGATTCAAGGTTTAACTATTTACCACCAACAGTGCGACATCGTCTTGTGGGGTATATTTTACATCACACGAAGGGCTCATGCACATCTTCATAACACCTGGCAAGCCTGCAATCAAGAACTTCCGCCATTTGACGTCGCAATGCCAAGCTGATTTACACACATGGCATGGAATCACATTGTGTCATTCACGCAGCGCCGGAGAAATTTAAGGTCCTTACGGACGATTGCGGCCCGGCCCGCGTGGCACTTAGGAACGAAGGGGAGCCCCATCGTCGGGTGCCTGAAAAAAGGCCGCGACGCATCGGCCATTTTGCAGGACCAAATTTTTCCGCTCATCCGAGATGGATTTTCCCCGTGCCACTTCGATTGTCACGCCACATTGGTCCCAGAAACGCTGAGTTGGAACGAACGTGGCAACCCCATTCCCACCCAAGTCCAACCCACTTTTAAGCGTTCATCGACGGTGGTAAGACCGAGGAATGCCGCTAAGGTCCGCAGTAACTTAAGGGAAGGATGATGCAGTGAGGAATGAAATGAACGGTCCATGCATTCAGAAGCTTAAAATTTAAACGAACTATTCTGCAACGGGCATGAGAGAAATAACACCGGCCAATGCATAGCAGCATAATTTGTCATAATTTAATTGTTGGGATCACCCCCTATCTTCCCCGATGGTAGCCATAGACTTGGGTTTCAGACTGATTGACAAACCCGGCACGATATAACATTGTGTCACTCACGCAAAGCCGAAGAAATTTAAGGCCGCTGCGGACGATTGCGGTCGTAGTTTTTGACTAAAAAAATCAATTGCTTTCATTAAAAAAATCAATTACTAAGGTATTATGAACACTGCATCTAACCTTACTTAAATCCTAATACGGAAACGAAATCAATGGTCAACGCAGGATTTCAACTCACGACAGTAGAGTGGCCAGATCGGAGAGTAACGGATTTTACTTCAGCAGCTGGCTAAATAATTTCCTTCAATCGCTTTCCGAGTCCTATTTCCCGAACCTCCATTATCTTCACACATATGAACATGCCATTTTTTTCACCGCGAGGTATGGGCACTACTTGATACCTCACATTGGTAGGGACAGGAGAGAGAGCATGCGTCATATTTTCGGCTGAGGTCACTCCGTACACGTATGTCAGAAAATTCCATTCATTAACTTAAGATGCCATACCAAGAACGCATAAGCATGGAATCGAAAGTGTAATCTCCATTTAACTTCATATCGTTTCCAAACGATTAATCAAAATGAAGGACAAGAACAAACAGCCTTGCCGTTTGTTCTTGCTCCCATTGACCTAATCCATTATCGTTTTTAATATGAGGCTTAATTCTATGCTCCTGTCACCAGTTTTCAAGCCAAACGTAGCAAGGGAAAAATGCTTCAAATTCACTCTTTAATCAGAACTTCCTGGAAATTAGTGTAAAGAATTACTATAAAACAAGCTGTTCATTACTATCATAAAATAATTTAATCAAGTGCGAATAATCAATACAATGTCGTAATTTAGCAAAACTATATTCAGGAAATCGTCAAATATAATTATGAAGCTAGAAAAATCTTCTGACCAAAGTTGCAATTACGGCGGATCCAAGTCATTATTTTTCTTTTTTCCATAACAGGTACTGTTTTATTTTCATGTAATCCATTGAATATGCCAATAAAGTAACATGCTTTGTGGCCTTGATGCGTCAAAACTTAAGCCTTACAAATGACTAAAAGGACACTGATAGGATATAAGAGAATCTACATTAATGCCATTGGCAGGTGCGAACGATATTTGATGGACCTACATCACAGTGCGTAAAAAATACTTTGGCGTTGCATTAATTTAACCATATCCATTATTTTAATGAGTTTTGCTAAGCCATCGCAAAGATCTGAGGCTACAGCGTCGCAAAAGTAGTCGAAACAAATAATGCATTAATAAAGTGAAACGCTAAATAATTGTTTACTTACGAAGGTACAAAATAGATTATCAATGCATGCAGAAATGAAGAAGTATGAAAGTGAAACCTTTTTGAGCAATTCTTCATAAGAAACCGGCTTGAGTAGCAACAACGAGAATACCAACGTTTACTGAAGGCTCATTTTCCAAAAAAAGAGCACTTTGGTTCACGATTCGTCATAGAGCAGGATAATGGTTCTCTTCAGAACGATTGTGTCTGAAGATGAAGATGTTCCAAATACGGACTTGGGTACAGGTAGGATAGAGTAAAAAAGGAAAAGAATCGTAGGACAAGATGAGGGAGATGAGAAGATTTGGAAGGAAGTTGCATTGAGAGACTGCGTTGGAAGAGATAATAGCGGGTCCATGGGAAACGGAGAGGAAAAGACTTTTTAAGCGGATGGATGGGGATGAAAGGGGGATGAAAAAATATGGTGCATCAGGGGTAAATAAAGCTGAGAAAAAGATGTTTTCCTTCATAAAGTCTTTAGAAATTTTGAAAGAAATATATAAGGTTCCACGTACTGTAAATAGCTAAATGTATGCAACAGAAATCCTATAACACTTAAAACTCAGATGAACCTTAAGAAGATATATTAAATATTATATTACGAATAAATACCAACAGCATTTGAGCTCCAATTTTATTCCACTATTTTTTTCAACCTCACAAGAAGCAATTAATATGATTGAACGAGTCAATGACGGCTGATAAGCACTCAAAATCCATTTCAAATGACGCCCCGCTCAACCGTATCCTACTCCCATTATACGTAACTTAGCTCAGATTTGAAGTCGAGCCGTGACTTTGAACACCACCGGTGGCGTTGATGCATTGAAATATCACGTTAAAGTCTAACTTCGTGTTAATTTAGGGTTCATTTCTTTTGAAAAGGAGGCGGGAGGGATTTAATCGAAATCTCTCCACCCTTGCGGAACAAGTTGGGAGCGACGAATTTTAATTACGCGCAAGTTTCCCCCGAAAGTCGGTATCGAGTGCGCGCTATTGGGCTCCTCGGCCGCCTCGAAGACGGGGATTTGAGAATTACGAAAGCCTGAAGTGGTGGGGATGGGAGCGAGAGTTGAACCGGCTTGGGGAGAGGGGCAGGAGGAAACGCTTTTCCTTAAGAAAGGGTTTTGATGAGGGTTTAAAAGGGTTAATGGCATGAAAAGAGAGACTTATAATTGCGATGAGGAGGGTGGTTGAGAAGGGCAGTGGGATGGGGTAGAGGAATGCGGTGACGATGGAAGACAGGGCGACGCCAGCGATTCGGAAAATAAAGAAAAAAGGGAAATAGGTTACGGTGGGGTCTGGTTGGGGAGATGGGTGGAACATTTAAAGGGCCTACTTCTTCCACGGAAAAGGAGAGGGAAGTAGATTGTTCGGAGGGTTGATTCGGGAAGAGCTGGGGAAGGCCATAGAGAGAAGGGGGGTCTATCATCTTGTGCTCCGCCTTCGGAAGAATGAAAAAAATCTTCGGCGATGTTAGAACACAATTCCACAAGAAAAGATTCGCCATTCGTAATAAAAATATATATGCTGAAGGGACTCGATTTACGATTTCATACCATTGATTATCCAACTCTTTTGTTTCTTCGCCAATCGCGATGCGTACGTAAGGTATGGGAAGTATGAGTTTTGGGGATGACGGGAATTATTGTTTGCGCGCGACTGAATTCTGAAATGAAACGAGTTTCAAGGATGTCACAGCGACGATATGCACTAGGAATCGTTTCGGAGAAAATTCCAGCTGGATGAGAAGTCTAAAAGCGCCAAAATGTCGTTTAACAAATGAGAAGGCTTCTAATTACATGAACAGATCAGTCAGTGTTCACAAAAATTCTCCCAGGAAGCATTGTAAGGACATGAGCTTAGTTTTCGTAACCAATAAAACTAATATATGCAATGAAGATTAATATTCCGTACAAAAAAATTAAATACCTTTTGGTGGATTAATTTTTGTTTTTCGCTGATACATGCATACGAGAGCAGACGAATGAATAAGAGATTTTTTAGTGGAGCCCTAAAATGTTCAAAATATCTTACAATTGGATAATAGTAGTGAAAATAATGCGGACTCGCGAGTTCAAGAGATCTCTTAAGAATATTCATAGGTAATACAGCAATAAAATTTCCTCCATGGCGTAAAACATACCTCATTTGTCTTTCTTGCCGAGAAATACAAATATACAAAATAGTTATGGAGTATTGACATTGACATTAAATGAGTTTTTAGGAATCTCAGATCAATGGCAGCGAGGATAAATTGCTCTCTGCCCATGCATCATCATGCTGGGTAGTTATCTCATTTTTATTTTCACTGGTACCCTGCATCAAAGAGTAGCCAATTGTAAAAGAATGAGATATCGGAAAATGTGAAAAAATAATAAAATTAGGAAAAATATTGAGCTATAATGTTTTGAGTTTTTTTTGGATTTCATTGTAAATGTCAAACAGGAATCGGTTAAATTTTGTCGGTTTGAATCAATAAAATCATGAAATGTGACGTAGACAGCTTCTTCAGCCGGAGTCGTAAGAACAAAGGTCTTGGAAGATTAATCAACCCATTCAGCATCAAAGATCAAGGATTTTTCAATTCGCAACTTTTGGGTTGTTTCTGCATAAGTATACGGTTCAGGATCGTCTGATTTATGCTTTCGTTTTGTTTCTTTAAATAACTTATAAATCCCCATCATTCCTAAGAATGCATGCGGAATGTTTCAAATTCACAACTTTCAGGAACGGTGCTAATAACTTTGTCCACCGGATCATGTTATATTCATTTAAGAAAGAGCATATCATGAACAATGACTACCCTTATCTTGAGGCTACGCAGAAGAACACTGTTCACAGTCAGGATCCTGTGACTAGCACTACAGGAACATGAATAGCGCCAACAAGTAACTTTAGAAATCTGAAGAAGAGTAAAAACAGTTTCACTAGATGTAGCATTAAAAACAATCACTATATCACATATTAAAGCAATTCGTATGAAGGCCACAAAAATGATTTTCACCTTTTATAAGTACCCAATAAATAATAGCCGTTTAGCAGGACTACAAATCACTCTCAGCCTCCAACAAGTGGTATAAATGCCCATCCGATCATTTTTTTATTGCAAAGCTCATATTGGATAGATAACAGTCCATACGTCACAATTGAGTCAAAGCTAATTTGTGGTGGAAGCTATAAAATATAGGGTGAGTACTTTTATTAGAAATGAAGAGTTCGCTTCACATATTGGGGAAAATATTTGGCCCTAATCAGAATGAGGTTTAACAAATGAGCTGCTAATTTTTCTTTTGTAAGGCAATATACACATAAGGAGCCATGTTTTCTTTTTTGGGTTTCAAATCTATTGAAAGAACCTGGATCGGAATCACTATTAGATCTTTGTTAATATCCATGGTGAATATTTTCAAAATTTTGAAGCCAATGTTATTTAGCAACTACTAGCAAGTATTTATTTAGAAACCCTATCATACTACGGTCAATTTCAATTAAGATACCTGGCTAGATAGAACATCACTAACGGAAAGATAAAAAGATCATTTTCCAATGATGATAAGAAGAATATGTGTCATAAAGGTTGAAAGTATGCTTGAGTTTTTTAAAAAAATCAAAAAACATCTTAAAGCTCAATGAATGAAAGCTTTTGTGCAATCCATTAATCTTATTTATACACAATACCTGCTGCTAGCTGAGTACTAAGCAGTTGTCCCGTTGAGTTTTCTGAGGTAGATGAAAAACCTTTCGGCATGAAAAATAATTGGAAAGCGAATTAATACTCAAGATAGCTAGAGAATTTGATTGTATACACCAATGACAATTATTTATATGTTCTTCTTCCAGAAGGCAGGTCGCAACACCATCACCTCACATGAATTTTCTTAAATACGTAGGCTAAGGAATTTTTTTTAGTTTTGGTGATCAATAAGTGAGACGCGGAGACACGACTGAAATAAATCATTAACTCTCATGGTAACGGAGATGATGCCGTAATCCCAAGGACAGATAGGGAGGAAAGCAAAACATCCTTAGAACGGTGACGTAGTTCCAAGAAAAGACGCCAATCTACAGAACCAACCACCTCGTTCCCATCTACCATAGCAGGCGAAAACTAGAGAGTTATCCACGAACTATATTTTCTGGAAAACCGCACAATGCGGAAGATAAGGGAACATCACCACTCCCACGGATTCCAAACTCAATGAATCCTAGTACTCTCACCTAGCCAAGCCAACTCTCTAGAGTCGATGACTAAGGTTCTTTTCGTGATAAACACACTGAACGTACGTAGCGAACGTCACTGGGATGCCAGAAGCCTAATCGGTTGGGAAAGCAGATTTGAGGGATTGTGAAGGACTACTGCGTGGGAGAAGAAGACGGCTGATTCGTCGGGCTGAATGGGCAAACTCTGAGGGTGGGGGAAGAAGGAGAATAAGTACCAAATGAGAGAGAGGGAGAGAGGGCGGAGGAAAATACAGAAGAAGGGCGGCCCGAATATGGGACGAACGGAATCCCTCTTCAAAAAAATTAGTCCTTTAAATAAAAAAAAGGAAAGACGCTCGCTGTCTCTCCACCGAAGAGAGGGGAATCAGAGGATTTGACGTCAAGAGAGCGATAGGGAAAGAGAAATGGTAGGTTAGCGGGAAAACGGACAGAGAGAGACAGATAGGGGAAGGGGGAATCAACAAAAGAGAAGGAATGAGGAATGGTAGGGGGTCACGAGGGAACAGACTGAGGGATATATTAATGAAAAAAAAGATGGGGGTACACAATAAAAAATGTAGCGGAGCAGAGGGAGGCGACTTTGGTAGAGGGAAGGAAAGAGAGGGGTAAAGGGAAGAGAGAAGAAAAGGGAGGAGAGGGGGAGAGAAATATATGATACCCGCACTAGAGAAAAATATAAAAAGAGTAGACGGACACGAAAGGAGAAAGGAGTTAAGGTGCGTGAGTAAGAATCGGGCGAAAGGAACGACCAAGGGGGTCAATTAGAAAACAGCGGGTAGTAAGAATGAGGAAAGAAGTCAATTAAAAAGTAGTTCTTGAATCTTTTTTTACCTAACCATGAAATGTGTGGGGAGAAATTAAAAGGAAGGAGAAAGAGGGAAAATTTGGCCGGACTTTAAGACTACCGAACTTCGACCGAGAAAAGGCAGGGAGGCTGGAGATGGATTATGGGTCGTATGTTTTCGTCAAAAAGGACAAGTGGGAAGGAAGTGGGTGAACTCTTTTTTTTATTTCACCCCTTCTTGCACTCCTGTGTGCGTTCCCCAGTGAGCAGGAGGATGGAGAAAGCGGACTTAGCGAAGCGCCCCCACACTACTCCCGTGTCATCAGTGTTTCCCCCTTACTTTTTGAGCTTTGAGCCATGTAGCACATGTGAATTAAGGTCCAAAACAGTTACCCTCTTGTTTCTGGAAAAAGTGTAAAAAGAGAGAGAGCATTCCCCGGTCTCCTTACATGACGCGTAATTAAAATTTTCCACTATCGAGGCCCGCCCTCCAAGGCGCCGCCATAACGAAGGGGTCGAGGCCTGTAATGTTCCCGAATGTTTTTTCAACAATATCTCTTTTGCGTTCGCGGGGATGCGGAATTTAAGACTGGTTAGAGCATGCATGTATCCTAAATTTTACCTTCAAAAACGCAAAGAATGTCTCATGAGGGAAAAGCGAAGTAGGAAAGGAGTTGACATACTGCGAAACAAATCTCCCGCGGCGCAGGAAATTCTCGAATGAACAAATTATACCCACTCAAAAATCCACATCCAGATGACGCTTGGATTCAGGTTACGGTTCGTTCGTATACTTCCCCATTAGGGAACATTGGTGGCATTCGTATAATTTTTAACGAAACAGTGTTTGACCGGCGGCAACTTAGTGGCAATTCTGAGCACCCACAGGAAATTACGTGCTTTTTTTCAGCAATATAGACGAAAATTGTATCAAGAACGCAATTAATAACAAAACGGTACTAAGCTGAAATGCTCATTAAATTAAATTAGAAACATAGTATCTAATACCAAGTTGTGTATATTTTTCTTCAACATACCTATGCTTAATTATATCCACTACTATTTCATCATTAGGGGAGCATTATGTGGGTGAAACTCGTAGAAATAAAGATAATTATTTCTTTCTCAAACGAAAGTTCTAAACGAATGTTTCGAAAGTTCGAAACCAGTCTTGAATGGTGGAGAATATATTTCTGAAAATCTGAAGGGGAAGCACGAATTGCGAAATGCAGTATATATGTAATCCATTAACAATTATTTTTCTCTTCACTACAGTATATCTAATTATATATGTATTGTAAATAAATTGCATGATTAAATAGCTTAATTAAGCCTAATCTATTCTGTAGTATAAAATTATAAGCCAAAACCGTCAAGCGAAAGTGTAGCGCACGATTATTTGGAGAATCATGTGTTGCACAAACATGAAGGTTTATAAATCTTTTAATGCCGTCAACCCGCAGAGTATAGGCTTTTTATTACCCTGGTAGTACCGGCTTTGATGCTACACACCTTTTTATTGCCCCAAAAGAACAATGGGTATAGTCGGTTATTCAGCGTGTAGTGTTATTTTTTCGGCATTTAAATTATTACTTATATTCATATACGCAAAAGATATGAACCACAAGAAATTAAATTCCACAAGCAATTTAAATATTACGATGGAATATATTTTTCTGTTTCTAATCATGAAAAGTTCCATAAAATATACCGATATTGGGTATTTTTTAGAACCCTCAGCTTGGAAACCAAACGCAATGTTCAAGTTGACTCTCATAAGAATTCATTGGGAAGTTAGGCGCAGACATACATTAAAATGCACTATAGGCTACAACACAGCTGAAGTAAAGATTGGCCATTTTGATAGGCATGGGAATGGTAGTCCAACGTATATGGGATGTATATGGGAGTATATGTATTTTCCTCCCAACGTATAATGGTTATGGGAATGGTAGTCCAACGTAGAACGGTTAGAAGGTACTATAACCATCATCGCAACTGATTCCTGAAGCCAGTTATTCCTGTAGCCGGAGATGAAGGAACTGTTACTCGCGGTCTTCATGAATGACGTTGTTGAAGCACGTGGTTAAATTGAGGTAAGGCGGAAATTGCTCAACAATTCGCCAAAAAATTGTGAAAGTACGCTATTAACTAAACAAACACAATGTATGTAGTCTCAATATAGTAGTATGTAGTTATTATTCGGTGGACGCGAACGACAGCTAAGGTTATTTGCGCAATTTAGGATAAGTGGGCAATTCCATAGAAGGAGGAATATTTCGTGGAATGGGGAAGGGTGGAGAAAACCTGGTGCCGGCGTTAGCCTGTAAAAGGCACCAAGGGGTCCACGGTTTAAGGTCCCATCCGACCGATGAAGAACATAAATTGAATATCTCTCCTAACAGCACTTTTCCACTGAAAGTTCTCTGCTACATTCTGTAATCGAACTCCTCATGGAGTGCCAGTGCTCTGTCTACCTTTATGCCGAACGGTGGTGCCTAATCCTTCCTAAGCATCCCCAACTGACTCCATTGTCACCCATAAGCTATCATGCCAATGCAACCTCCAGTACTTCCTAATTGTATTGGGTCTATGGGAAATGAAAGGGAATTCGTGCCGACACACCATAAAAAAATCATTTAACATTGAAAATTAATGGGGGAGCGAGCGAAAAAAGGGGGGTGGAACTGTCATAGTTGGATAGGGGGGGATTACCCTCCTAGTTCAAATATAAAACCAATTAGTGACCACAATTATCCTAACAAACACAACATTGTAAGCACTTATCTCTGATTTTGATGGCTGGATCTAAAAAATTTAAGTTTGAAAAAACAAATATACCGATAATAAAATATTTATTTTAAGTAGCAGAAATAGAACCAAAATAAATTAGTAGTTATTTATGCGTACATTCTCCGTCAAGTTTTTTTTATTTCGCAAAAATAAGGGTAACTAGCTCAAAATTTCCTTAATTCTTATTTAATCTTATCTTACTAGTTTATGTAAATAACTCCACTCTTATGTTTAGCATTCTTCACTAATTTCCCGAACTTTTGCTCACCTTCGTATCACTAATTCGACCAGAACTGGATTAATGTTGATCCAAGGCATTCGCTTAAGCTATCTAGCAGCGTTCACCTGCTCTTAGTAACGAAAAATCTAGAATTAACACTCTGGGACGATGCGACTAAGGATCATGGAAATGCTGTAATTTTTCTCTTCATTGGGCACTTTCATGACATGCATCACTCAAAAGAGTTTCTATTTTCAGAATGACGTTCCCATTCCACCGGAGCATAATAGGTAGGCTTGGGTAGGTTGAAGACTAACAACTTACTATTCCACGAATATTTTTGCCTAATTTAATCGAATGAACGGGTCAAAATCGGCACGAATCACGAATTTCCCTTCACTTTCAAGCCTCCTTGAACATTTTGGCAATTTAAATCGAAGGTTCTTATGCCGTTATGATGGGGTAATTATCCGACTTAAATAGCAGTAAGTACTTGGCTTTGGGAAAGTGGGCATACGGAGGTGGGAGTTGCTGAATCCCCCAAAACCCTCCTGACGTACCCATTCCAATGATACATACTTTATATGCAGGGCTCTCTTGTGGCCCATATGCATGCCACAGAAATGATCCCTTGAAACATGATATTAACTCATCTCATCTAAGTTTTATTTCCGCTCTAAAGGCCGCTTTACACGATACAATTTTTTGTACAATTTCTTGTAAAAACGCTTGTACGAGGAAATTGTATTGTGTAAAGCGGTAATTTGTGCCGTGTAAAGCGGTAAAATTTGTGAACGCTTGTGCGAATGACTGTACGGAAAATAGAACCTATTTTAATTCCATTCAGACAAACATACAATTTCGTTCAGTTTATACAAGCGTTTGTACAAGAAATTGTACAAAAAATTGTACATTGTAAACCGGCCTTAATAGGCGTTTCAAACCGGGAGTAAATGTGCAATGATGGTAAGGGATGGGAAAGTAGAAAGCATGTGGAGTAACTCAACGTCGGAGACCGGCCGTTGTTAACGAAAAGATTTCCCATTCGACGGACTGTACTAGAATATAGTCCACAAACGTAACGGCTGGTATCACAGATGAAAAATATCTTCGAACACGGGCCCTCCTGGTGAGAGGCCAGTAGGTACTCTACACCAACTATTGCACCATTACCATTATTGCACATTGTAACTAATACACCAACCCGCCCCCCAATCTAGACGCTAGTGGTTATCAACTCTGCCAATTCATGATAGGCATTTTTGGAAACTTTCGGTAAAACCTGAAGAAAATGCAATATATCACTGTGCATTATCACGTGGATACTAATCATCCAGTTATTAGTGTATGGTGGATGCATATCTAACACGTTCCTCTAATTAACGAAAGGGATCGTATTGTATTTACTAGTGAAGGTACTATATATGTATTATATGTTAGGTAATTACTCATACCAGGCGGCATCTTGTGTGCCCTGTAAATGTAAAAATACGGAATATACGATTTATTATAGGCCCGATATCACTATCTGTACTTTTAAATTAACATAAATTGTAAGCACTACGTGTGTTGAATTCCACGCAATTTCGCAACATCAAACCGATGGTTTCTGTGAAACGAAATTTTTCCACTCGATATATTTTTTCATTCCTAAACGATTCTCATATCGCGCACACCTAATCCATACCCCACAACTCTCCCATACTTTTTCTCTCACCTTCCCGGCCCGCCTGCCCCAACAGACGAAAAAACAATCTGGAAACCCCATATACGGTCAAATGCCTTATGACCGCGTTCCGGGATTCTGGAGAGACTTACTAAAAGAGAGGAAGGGGAGAAAAAAGTGGGAGAGGAGACTGAGTAAGAGGAAAGCAAGCCATGAGGAATTTCTTCACTTCGGATGGAGAGAGAAAAACGAGGCTGTATGTAATCGATTCAGTGGGCAAGTGTCCCCGGTAGTCCCGAGAGCGCCGGACCCTCAGTTCCGACACAAAATTCCGCGGTAATATTCCGTCCTTCCCTGAGAGTAATTTCCCGAGGACAAAAGCCTCCCAAATAGGAATGCCATTGCATTCGCTGCAGGATGGCTAAGAGAGAATATTTAACCAAACTTGTAACAGTGCATGGCACTAGGAAAAGGGGCGAAAATGCACCAAAATACCACCAAGCGCCCGAATACTATGACTCTTATCAAAATGTATTAAATATGGAACCCTGCGTAAAAAGGCTCAGGAAGGTAAAGGATGATTCCATTCGTTCATAAGCCTCTTCATGCACATTTATTATGCACAAGGACTTAGGAACCATTTTTCTTAATATGCCAATTTGAACACGTTTTTACTCGTTTATTTCTCATTTGAGTATCGCCATCATGCGCACAAAAATAAAGGCAATTTTTAAAATGGCATGAAAACGTCGGAGTATTAAGTTTACTCAGGCACTGAAAACTGTGGCGCTGGCTGTAATGTCATCAATTACATCAATCATCATACAATCATTTAAAAAAATAAGTATCAACCTATTTAAAATATACTGTATAAAATCATTTTATCCTTATATTCGCTCCAATTCAACTGTCAATCATTGATGGTTTTAATAAATAAAATAAAAGGACATGAAATTAACGATAGTCAGTACATGAAATTTTAGTGTTTGAAAGCAATTTTCCGGCAAATAAGCTATAGGTAGTAAAGTCATCAACATATATGTATGTAGGTACAAGATGAAGCGAAGAAACGTTTTAAATGAGCATTTCATAGCAAAAGCATACGAATAAACATATTTGCTGTCATTGGTAGGAACTCATGGAAAATATGCTGCCAAAGAATCACAAGATCCGGATAAATTATATATACCTTATAGATAAGGGGAAACTCCCAGAAAAGAAATCCGGTCCACACAAAATAACGATAAATGTTTCAACTAGAAACCCTGGAAATACGAGGTCTGAGCACTATAATAAAGTTGTGACGGAATTAACACGTGGTTTTACAGGGTTGAATAATTATAATCCGTTGATAGTTCGAATGACATCCGCTGATAAGGAATACTTTCCCGCGTCACTAACACTTAAAATCGATATCGTGATAAGAGAAACACTGGAACATATCCATTGTATCATAAAAAATAGCTACTGTTTTAGCACATGCAATGCCATTCAGAAGGTGAACTATGGCCATAACTGAGCGCTGAAATCCTAATTCCTCCTAAGGTAAAGATAAGTAAGGGATAAAGGCGAAAAGAAAATAGAATGGGAGGTAATTGGTCGAAGGCCAACAACTGTTACCTAGTGATGTAGGTGGCGTGGGGAATTGTATGAGTGGTCTTATCTAATATTACCCAATGGTAACGATGGAGGCTCAGGTACAGAAATGTGGCCTAAATTAATATCACAATGACAATGGTAAACATTAACATTCTCCATTTTTAATGATAAACTAATAATAGCAATTCTTTCAAAAAAATATAAGTAAAATGTAAACTAACAGTGTCATAACTATGGACATTATTCACGTGGTGGAGATGAAGAAATATATGCCACTGCCATAAATTTGTTCATTGCATGGCTGCAAAAACAAACGCCATTTATTTTGCTTCTTTAATAGCCGGTGATCCAAAACGCTTTGTTTGATTTTCTCTCTTGCTATCTGAACACCGAGCGAGTGGATAGAAACCTGCCAAGGGAATGTTTCTTTTCGAGGTCGATTCTCGTTCCAATAAACGCTTTTCCAAACTTTTTGTAGCAATTTTTAGCGTACTATTATTTTTATCATACGTCCATCAAATATATGTCATATTCGCTACAGTAAATTTTTGTACACAGAACCTTCGCACATACTGCAATTTCATCCTTGCTGCCACGTAATAAATAGTCAACACAATTGCAAAATGACACTCGTTTAGTCATCCGGAATTAACCGCTATAATTCTATAGGCGTATAACAGAAATGATAATTAGTACCTACTAGGGATTAACTTTATTAAATCTTCAACACGAATGAATCGTAGGCTAGTGGCTTTAGTTACGCATTCACTGCAAATCATTGATACATTTTGTATCGGAATCATTGCGGCTGTCTTTAGCATGTACTAAATCAGTTCCTCATGAAAATTAAAATCAAACGTAGGGAGTAGTATGACATATTGTTGCATGAGTTCTTGATCTGAAAATGATAATAATAATAATAATAATGAACAATTTGCTAGCATTAAATCTGCACTTAACAATAAATAAGTTTTTAACCACATCCGCAATTCTAACAGAATGATCCTGCAGTTTAGGTGGTGATTCCAACCTTTTCCTAGTTTCCGTATAGATACCAGAATACCCTGTAAAGGAATATTGAATAGCAGTTTGAAATTGGATCTGCTATCTCATGTAATCTATTTGGCTGGAGAGTAGAAGGTAATTTCTTCTCTATGACGGAGACTCGTGACGTCTGTTTTTTCTTTAAATTTATTCTCCCTAGAACAGAATCCGCTTTGTGGTTTCTGGCTTTCATCATTCGCCCCTAATCTGTTTTGTGCCACGTTTTCACCAAAGAGAAGGCTAGAATTCCATGAAATTCAAATTAAATTCATGAAAAAATTGTTGTAAAGCTAATCTTGGAAATACAAAGCAACGTATATTCGTCTCGCGTTGAAAAATCAAAGTTTAACTGAATTTTTCCCGACGTGATCTTAGCACCTACTATTATTATTTTTAGTATTAAATTAGAGTAGACGTGCAGGGAAGGTTCACGTAAGCGGTCAAAGAGAATTTTTCTCCTACGATATGGGTAATGTGATATTGAGGGACGTGTGGAGCACGCAGTTATAAAGTCACTAACAAGATAAATCATTCACAGAGTTGAAACAGGTATTTTACAAGCAAAATATTCCCCGAGTCTCATCGCATTCCTAAGAATAAAATGAAAGACAAACTTCGGAAAAATGGCAAATAAATTGCATAAAATTGCAAAAGAATAGAAAGATAGCATGGTAAGTCAAATTCATGGATGTTCACTTCATGTAAAAGATTAAGTATTTAAAAGTAAATCCCTTTCGTTTTGAAAATATATATTTTCAAAACGAAATTATATTCGATTTTAGGCTGAATGAAATTCGCCACATAAGTAAACTCAGAAAAACATTTCAACTTAAAATACAGACTAAAGAGCAATATTTTAATTAATTAAATACATTTGGCATTTTTACTTGATCGATTGTACCACATAAAAAGAAGCATTTGGAAGCAAAGAAAATTCCAAAAGATCCAACCTAAAATCCTGAACCTTTATCAGGCACCAGACTACAGAAATAAACATCAACGAGTCCATAAAGGAGGCTTTAAAAATAAATTCAGGTATGAGACAATTTTAACATTCTCTATGAAAAACCTTCCTAATTTGAATACAATTGGGAATTTTACTAACACCCAGATTGCTAATCTAATATCAGGCATTGAAGTTTGATTTCATTTACTAACTAGAATGTAAGAAGGTAGAGGAAAGAGATGGCTTTGGAAATTAAATTGATTTTCAAGCGTTACTAACTTCTAGAAAAATCGTAGAGATGTAGATATCAATCCTATCCGAATTTGATGATTACTATCACAATAAAATTCAATTATAACATTCTGGCGACTACATTGTCATCTGACTTACTTCCATCAGTATGTCACACCAGCTCATAAGAAGCCACAAAATTAATAAAATAATCCTACTGCTGATTGATCTTGGACAAATAGCTAATGAAAACATCCGGTTAAATCTGGTATTATTGCTAATGAGAAGTTGTATTCACGCCCCTTTAAATTTTAGGTATTATAAGCGCACTGCTCTCAAATGCAACTTGTTTACCTCCATAAAATAATAGCAATAACTTTACAAAAATTCCGCTCAGATTAATAGAAATTAGTCTCAAAGAAAAACAAGAAGACTGTTTTGACGGTGATCAATTTGTATTCATAAAGGATAGGGTAACGATAGAAGAAATGTTAGTTCTTGGACTAATTCTAGATAGAAGATTAGAAGCTAAATGACGGACACACTTAACATTTATAGACTTATAGAAAGCCTTCGATAAGCTTAATTTGAAAATATTACTCTGGCAATTAAAAAAAAAAGGTAGATTGAAGAGTTAGAAAAATGATCCTGAACCTTTATCAGGTACCAGACTGCAGAAATAACCATCAACCAGTCCATAAAGGAGGCTTTAGAAATAAAGTCAGGTATGAGACAGAACTGTCCTCTCTCACCATATGTACTTAATTTGTCTCTTGAGAATACTCTTTCAGGGGTGATTATTATAAGAAATGAAATCAATATAGACGGCAAGCAAATTTAAGATATCCATTTTTCTGATGATATTGTGGTTTACACTGGCTCAAAGAAAGATATAAATCATATGCTTTAGATACAGCAAGATACTGATACCAGTGAAACTCATCATCATTATGAGTCAAAAATCTTAAGATTGGTTTGAACCAGACTCAATTCTCCTATTGGTATACATCTTCGTATATAATATAATGCATGTATTTTATACTGTCCAATAATTGCTCCATATATCCATATCCTCATATCCATATTCTTCCCATTCACCCTTACCTCAACAATTGCCTTTATCAGGTAAGCATGTCTCAAGATTTTGCCAATTAAGTCGTCCCGTCTCCAACAATGTTTTTAGTAGACTTCTCTTCTCTCCTACTCTTCAAGACTTCAACATTAGTCACTTGTTCGATCCATTTTACCTTCATTATTTATCTGTAGCTCCACTTTTATAATGCTTTCAGCATTGAGTCCTTGCTGCTGTTACCGTACATGCTTAAATTCTAAGTGTACTCCAGATGTATGTTCTGATGAACAGTTTACTTACTGCCACGCTTGTATTTCCATCATGTAAATTCTTATTTCGATATAATGCCATCCTTAGTCAATTCTTCGGTCATTGAAAGATACTCCAAGCATTGAATTTCAATGTAGGTGGTCAAAACCCTTCTAAAAAGCCACTAACGGAATTTATATCGGTTTTTCCTCCATTTCTTCTCTACAAGCAGTCCAAAGGCTAGAATTGATTCTTTGGATGCTTTATTTCTCTGAATCCATATTGGTCTTCATCCAGGAACTCCTCTGTTTTTCGTTATATTCTTACATAGATCATCCTTGTCAATATTCAAGGCATGTTTCATCAGGCTTATGTTTCTAAAATGTTAACATTTCTCAGCCGTCTTCTTTTCGGGAATATAGTGGTGATGTTCTTTTGAAATTCTGAGGATAACTTTCCTGTTGAGCATTTATCGTAGATGGTATAGAACAGATGAGTTCTTCTCTCCGGAATTTTCAATTAGCTCGGCAGAAATATCGTCTATTCTTCTTCTTCAATATTTATCCGCAGGTCCATTACTGCTATATCGGATTCCAATCTAAAGGCTGAGTCAGCCATATGATCATTTTCGGCTTCATTCATCTCATCGATTACTTTCGCACTGAGATTGCATCCGATGTATATTTGCTCGAAATATTCCTTCCACCTCTTCACATTATCTTCATTTTCAATTAAAAGTTCTCGATCCTTGTACTTTATGGCGTAGCATCTTGCCCCCTGTTCCTTTTGTGATTTCTCACTATTGTGTAGTATTGTTTTGTACGGCTGACTCGCTCTTCTCCAATGTTTGCATTCTTCTATTTTCTTCTCTCTTCAATCGGATATATTCTTCTGTGATCCATGGCTTCTTCGTGACAACTTTTCTTCTCCACAGAACTTAGAAGTTTGCCGAAGCCAGGGTTTGATCCCATTCGAGGAAAAATCTTTCCTCGGCCAATTTGCAACACAATTTCTATCCGTGCATAACGGCGAGAAAAAACCTTATATATAACCATGAGGCTGTGGTTTTCAACTCTTTACCACGATTTTAAATAGAATTCATCCCCGCATAAAAATGTCTACGCTAAAAAATTTTTAATCCAGCAACTATCTGCAGGTAGATAGTTGATACTGTTCTGATAGTTGACAGGTAGATAGCGAGATACTGTTCCTCGTGCACAAATGCTTAATTCATATAAAAGTCATAAATGTTTCTTTATCCCGAGAATGGTGAAAAATACTTTCCAGGGAATTTCGTGCTAAATTTCTGAATTACAGATACGAAGGTCGCTGCCGGCAACAAAATGGCCATTTTCGTCCATGAACCTTTGATCTACGGGGAAAAAATTTGATGCGGAAATGTTTCAAAATATCACACTCCGCTCCAGTGGGGTAGACCAGGGTGGACAACGGAGTGTGTCCAATTTGTGCTACCACATGACGGAGCCGGGTGATCACCATATTTTTCCCTGCTAGTTAAACAAGCGACTGGCGGGACATTTGCGGTATCTCACGACACAACAGCAAGGTGAACAACCCTCCAACGTTGGCCTACGCATCATATACGATGCCGTCTCGCGCAGTCTAGCCCCTGTTTAATCAACGCCATCTCTTCCCTCGACCTAGAGTTAGCAGGTTATAGGTCATACAAATGTCACTTTTGACGTAGCTTGCAGCAAACATGAAATCAACCCGAATAGCTTCTCTACCTACGGTCCCGCACAATGCCCGACCGTACGGCCACGTACCCACGGCTAAAACGCGTGGCTTGCCGAATTTTGAATCTCAGGTTGGCGAAGTTTTCATCGACTACTGCGCCACCGTTTTTCCCCATTAATAAAGAAAGTTTATTTTATCCAGTCTGCTATTGCTTCCTTAATTCGTGACTTCAAATTACGATAGAGTACAAATTTGTACGCATTAAAACTCAGTTAGTGAAAAAATATTTTTGAGGACATTTTGCATCAAGCACCTCATCTAAGGAAAGCATTTACCACCAAAAAGGATGAAAGGAGAAAATATGCGAGGTAAGAAAAAAGAGAGAACGAAAATAAATCAATGCATTTACCTTATTTATACTTGACCAAATGTAAATGGGCCAAAAAGCTCAAACTATTCACTAATTTGCCATGGTACAAATATTACCTTTAGGAAAAATTATTTTCCACAAACATTTTGGAGAGAGGAAGAGGTCAACCGCATGAAATCATTTGTTAACCATCACTAGAAACAAGTTCTAAACCGCACACTCTAGACCACAGCATCATTTCAGAGAAATTCTTGCACAACAGCAAATACTACCAGGATAATCAATTATCTCGCATGACACAAGATCCAAGCCCAAAATAAAATTTACCATGCAGTAGCATAAATCATACAATCAAATCTCCATCTAATCACTGTAAATGTTCAACAGCATTTTATTACTGTTAACAGATCAAGAATTTTATTTCACCCTTCACTGCCGATGTTCACAAAGGTGCCTCAAACCACGAAATGAGAAATGCCAAATATCGTTGAGTGCTTTACTCGAGTAAAGGTAAAAAGGGCCAGGCCTCCGTTCTTGCTCACACTTTTTTATGCCGGAAGGGATTTTAGGCGAGAGGAAATCCAATAATTAATCTCCTGGGGCCACTAGGCTCCCCCATGACGAGACCCTTGGGGTTTCCGCTGCGGTTGCTTCAATGTTATCGCTAGCATAAAAACACAGGAAGTTCAATTAGTTTCAATATTACCGTACCCTGCAAATAAGATCAAGGCAAAAATCTAATATCTTTGTCCTTTCTATGATATCCAATCGTATGTGGCCCTTCAACAAAGAGTAAAAGTCGTTACAACAGAAACTAGAATGCTAATGGCTTATGCTGAAGATTTTCTTTTGAATGTTTGGCCCGATTAATATCCTTCTCCCGATACACACAAGCTTTCTCGTCGGGTTCCATACAGTCATGTAGAGGCACCAACACAAAAAAAACAAGAGATGAAACCCAAAAACGGTTCCTGTGGCAAAAAATGGCATCGTTTTCCATAATCCTAAAAATTGTGTATATGAAAATGCTGTAAAAATTATTGACTTAATACTGATGATGCTATTTCTTTCTATCGATATTTTGATCCCTGGTAAGAATAGAGTCTAAACATTAGCCTATTGCCTGTTGGGCATTTTGATCAAAGAATAGTAAAATCTAAGGACGAAAAATAAATATCTTATAATGAAGTATGTTATCCACCACTTTATTTATGTAGAAATGGAAAAGTTGTATGGAGTTGTTTGGTCTTTTTTTTTTGAACGACCAAACAACTCCATACAACTTTTCCATTTCTACAAAAATAAATATTCAATAGTTCCTTTTCTTAATTCAACCATAAGGTATGACAGTAAACAGTGTTTTCTTCATTGCTGCCGAAGTAGGTTAAAATATGAGAGTTATTCCATTTTTTGAGATGGGTACTAATTGATTTTTTGTACCCAATATTGCCCATTTTATAAAATTTCTGTAGCCCATTTCCAGGATGAAATAAACACAAAATTCATGCTTTTACGACAAAATCCCTACGTGTTAAGAAAGGGGGTCAGAGTCGAGAGTGGCAAACAGTGAAGGAAGAAGGGGCAGGAGGGTAATTCAGTGGAAAGGGACGTCGCAGCCGCCATACCCTATAAGGAATCAATTTCACTTGGCGAAAGAGAGAAAGATGGTTGATTCTCAGCTACAGATTTCTTGTTCTCTCCCATTTCTGAGGATGATCAATCTTAAAAAAAAATGTTTCACGCTATCAACAGAACCAACTGTCCACCATCTATTTATTACTCTCGACTTAATTCCACCACAGCATTTGACCAATCGCTTTCTAATTTACTCGTTTCAATTCAAGAAGAATGGCAATAATGGAACTCAGAGAAAAAAATATCACATAGGGAGCAATGCATAACATTCATAAAAATATTTAATAAAGCGATGTCATGTTGCCAAAAAAAACTGATTCATTTAAGTAATATTTTCCACGAAATGAAAGGAGTGTAAAATGGAGGCAAGGATATGAGTCACTCTACCGGGTAACAGCAATTTACTTTGATTACTGTCGCTGATTAGTAAGATTAAAATGGCTCCGCGGTCTGCGGCAACTCCTTCCTTGAGCCGATAAAAGTAATGAGCAAAAAATATGATCCTCGATAGATGTATCTCTTCGGTGGTAAGATTTGAGATATCATGGGATACTTTTAAGAGAGCAATTTCATAACATGAAGTGATTCCTGAAGGGCCTTGATTCATGCAGTCCCTCTCGTAGAGTAAGTACGTATGTGCAAAACCATTACCACCGCATGATAGGTGGTAAACCATTATTTATCATCGGTCGCATTACCACTCTAAACTTTGAGCCAGAGGTATTATATGATGAATTGATACATTACTGAATAAATTACCAATAAAATACAATTACTCAATACAATCAGCTCATATCGTCAGTTTATCTACTATTTACGGGATTATATCAGATAAGGCTATTTATAGATCTTTTGGCATTTAAATTAGCACATGAAGCTCGTTGCAAGTTGCGAGAGGAAAAGGTTTTCTGGACCAGGAATCGAACCACGAAACTTTGTTTCTGCCTTAGCCAATCCTGGCACAGGAAACCTCTTCCCTTGGTAATTTTTAACGCACTCGATACCCATGCATGACGGCAAAAATGATATATCCTCAATATCATTACATTATGCTGATGTGATGCTAATGGTCTTATTCAATTCTACTCCCTTTAAAAATAATTAGACTCCTGGCAAAAACTCCTATCAACACAAATATCTGATGGGATTTTATTGCTCAGAGTGAAGGGTTCCCAGGTAAAGAGGAAACACATGGGTTGTTATTTGGAGGGGTACAGGATTAACTCTCACACATAATAACCACGACTCCCATTCAACATCAGTCATTATTGTATCTATATCACAGAAAATTTAAATGGAAAACTCTGGCCGTTGATGATCCAAAAATGTCGACAAAACATAAAATAACAATGAATGCTGGACGAGGAAAATAAAACATGAATGCCAAATTCTTTCGTTCATTCCATCCGTATCGACTAGTTAAATATTTATCACGAACAGACAAAGGAGGTAAAAGGCATGATAGTGATATGTTTATAAAATATTTTCTACTGTTTGTTACAAAATCAACATACCGAGATAATCACAAAACGGATAATTGGCTGAGAGTGTGTTTCGTGAGTCTATGGAAAAAATAGCTTGAGGTGTATAGCATTTGAATAATATACCAACCCCAGGGAATAAATGCAAAAATTGTCTCTTTCATTTCACAGAGCGGCAAAGGGCGAATTATCGCTGAACATTGAAATTGAAACATCATTGAGCGTAAGTACACGCTATTCAATGAGAAAGGATGTGAAATATTTCCGCTATTTTATGCGCACATATACTGCGTTATTTATACGAAAGGATATAAGCATATTAATCAGGATGCAGGAATGAGAGGATGATGCACCACATCCTTTCTAATTGTGTTTGACACATACAAAATATTTATTGAAAGAACGAGGATAAAAATCTGTGTTGGACAGATAAACGATCCACGGAGATGAACAAATGAGTCAGGGACATGTGTAACAGTATTATACACCTGACTAATGACAGTAATTGGAACGACACAAATGGGAAATGCAAATGGCTCACTCAATCATTCTCATCGATTTGAATGGCAATTTACAATGGCATTTTAGTCGCTTTGAGGTATTATTCATGTGAATAAAAGTAAAAATAAGAAATATATAACCTCATAAGGAAGTCTATCACAAAGAAAGGGCATATTTCTAGCATGATTTATTTACTTCATAGCCGCAGTATTTTCGAATTTCACACCATCACCCTTAAAAAAAAGTCTAATATAGATACACATTTACTTCCTTTTCAATATCCCTCCGAAGTTTAAATACCCTTCCAAGTTTGTCTTTAATACACTCATACCTCACATATACCCATTAAGTATTGAAAAAGCCCTCTTTTCAGGTCACAAAGCTCATTCTAACATAATTCATTATCAATAGCTACACCATTTCGGGTTTTTTCTCATGGCAAGATTTTTTTAATACTTGCGTGCAATTAATATTTTTGTTAAATTTTACTGAAATTGAATGATTATCAGATTGTGGCTCCGAAACAGGTACACTTAATTAAGTGGCTTAAGAGGCAATCTTATTCGTTGTATCATCTTTATTTCTATATTTTCTGTATATCTGGAGGAAATAAAAATTATCTTATCTTATTTAGAAACACTACCACACTATTTTATTCCATTCAAGAAAATGGTTTCTTCCCTAATCTGCATTTTTTATCCTTCCTGAATCATGCTTCCATCGATCTAAGTCCCATTATATTATCCCACAGATGCAGATGCACCACCCTAGACCACCACATGAACTGGTCTACCCAGTCTAGGTCAATGTTAGGTCGCTATCCAATGTACCTCATGCATCCCTTTTTCCCGCATTTCTGATTCGTATTCGGTTACCATACATAACGGCAATATAGCACACTCCAATATCGTGTCAATGTGTGATAATTTTACTATATGATTTCTTGCCTTCTCCCTCCCCCCCTTCACTCAGACCAATAAAAGTTTAAAATATCAACACAGGGCTCAAATGGACGACTGATACCATTTTAACAGGAGCCACCCTTCAATATTTAAATATATTGGCGACATAATCTGTTTTATAAATAAGAAAAATAAATGCAATGTTGATCTACTTGACAAATGTAAATACCGCGTTCAAAATAGGCCTCATAGAATTGAATTGCAACAATAAATTCAGTTCAAAAAAGAATGAAAGATGTTAAATTATGGAGACATTTACACATGGCAATAGGTTGGGGATTGAGGTTTTTCCATGACTGAGGGAGCATCACGGCTGTATCGTAATACTTCCAGATGCCAAAATCCAGAGCAAGTTTATACTGGGTTCGAGTGGAAGCTAGAGGTGATACACAGGTGAGTTTACGGGAATATATAAAGATCGAGGCTTATCATGGAACCAGATGCTTTGATAAATCAAGGGTGCAACAAATAATTATTGCTTAATTTGACTTCATATCGCGTTAAAATCTACTGTTTCAATGTGTAAGTTCCACGTAATCCTGAATGGAATTATTATTAAAGTATATCTAAAAAAAATCAAATACACGAGAAAACCCAATGAAGGAGTCCTTCATAAGTATACAAGACCAAAAAGTAATGGGATGGGCAAAATTTATTTTTGCAACAATCTACATGAAAATAAAATTATCCTTTGCAAATTTGACTGCAAAATTTGTATAAGTAATTTGTTCAAAGTAAGTACGGTACTAATGGTTACCAGGGGGAAAAATCGTTGGGACACAGATGAGCCTAATAAAGGCAGAACGTAGAGAAAAAAATTATGCGCGCAATAAAAATTTTTTAACTGATAACTATATTGCTAGAAATCTTGGGCATACAAGTAGCTCTGATAGGTTATGTTTGATACATTAAACAAATTATTCTCTGTCGACCAAAATGTGCCAACCAACTACGGATGCCAAACACAACTTTCAATTCAGGTTACTTCAATCCAAAATGTGCATCTCCTTCTGTCACCGACAAGCACCTGGGCAAACGACATTCCAGTCGCACATGGCAACTATATACGTAACATCCTCGTCGTATCATTTCGAGAACCACATGCATCAATAATCTCACCATACGTACATCTGGTGTCCCATTTTCAACGCAGAAGCTAGAAATGAAGTGAGTGCTTGCGCTGGGCTAGCAGCAATACGATGGCATGCCTTAGCCCCATGAATTGATTTTATGATACTGGGACCATGAAGAGATGCAGACCAGCTAGATAGTGCTAGACGAAAGACGAGATAAACGCATTCACTTCCTCGCGTTTGGATGAGGCTCAGGACATTCGGCTTCTCGTTACCAAACACACGCTATCGTAAATAAACTCAATTACACGTCACCATGGTAACGTCGCCTGAAGCAAACTTTGAACACTTTGAATAGCTATAAGTAAGTAAAGTGAGTAAGGGTATATAAGATACGGCATTGGTATTTATCTAAACAAAAGTGGTGACGATCCCTGCTGAATAAAAATTTTCAATCCAAATAGAATGAGGCAAATATATCATGCTCTATAATGCCTATGGTATAAGTATTCTGTAAATACACCAAGTTATAGATACTGATGAGAGCGATTGGATCACAGTTACATCAAGTTTATAGCGGATATGAGATAAAACTCAAATCATTTTACAGTATTTATCCGATATCCGTATAGTAAAACATTATGAATGACAACTGAAGCATACAAAATCAATGAATCTTGGCATTTTAAATTATAGGGCGTTTAAAGTAGTAGGAGTATTATTTGGCGTAGACGACCGACACCTAAGGTCATACGCGGCACGAAGGATAAATGAAATATTGGGTAAAGAGAGGAATTTTTCCGGGAGTGAAGGCAGGGGGGAGAGAAACCTGGTGTTCCTAGGCAGTTATCTTGTTCTTAACGAAAGTCGCCAGGGGTCCACGGCTTGTCTAAATTCGACGACAGCGAACTGGACTTGATGTGTCCCCCACACCGCACCTAAGTGACCTAAGTGCACATAATAGGACCAGTATACCAATAAAAAAATCTGCCACTATCGGGACTCGAACTCCGGTCCCCGATATGGAACAACAGCAACAAAAAAAAAACTATATTAACTGATCCCCATGGTGTTTAAAGAGGGTGTTTCAAAAACTATCGGATCGAACTCCCAAACAAAAAATTAACTCTGAATTATTAACAGATGACATCCATCAAGTTAGTGTCGCTGAATGATGGAAATTCATATTAAAATACATTAAGCCGTAAGGGCCATTAAACTGGTAACGATCCTGCATTGACTATCTATTGACAGTATACAAAAATCGTACAAATCCCGAAAAATCAATTCATAATCCATTCACATTATTGTTAGAGGAAGGATAAGAATACATATATCTCGAAAAACTGACTCCCTTCGAAGCATCGCCTTCAGTATATATCTTGGGGAAATTGGCTCCTATTTTATGTTCGTTAGGTAGATACATACCTATATACCAATGGAGGAGGAAATAAAAGTCAAAAGTGCCTTCACGCAATGAAATTTTACGATAGGCTTATTTTTATTTATGGAATAGAGAGGGACAAATTAAGTGTAGCAATTAATTACAAGGGATTTACTTGTCCGAGAACCGTCCCTCCTCTCCCAACGCCTTTCTATAGAAAGAATTGGGGGCTTCTAAGGCCGGATTCCTCGAAAAAAACCATTCTCACCCCACTTGAGCGAGATAAAGGGATGAACGAAGTGGTTTGGAAGCCTGTAAGAATGACAAAGTAAGAAGAGAAAGAGGGAAAAGAAGGCAGAGATGGATGAGGCGGAAAGTAAGAAAAGAAGGAGAAAAGGTTTCAATGGGATTAATCCCTCTGGTCTGGGGAAGGAATCTACATCCTGATAGACACATATATGCGTATATGAATATTAAAACACCTAAGTACACAAGCAAATAACCACCAAAATCTGCAAACGATAAGAATATAGGGGAACAGGTTGGTGCGACGATCAGAGTAAGGGTCTCCCATTTCATGAGCCCGGGTTCGGATCCCGGCTGTGGCAGAAATATTTCAGTCGATCCCTTAGTCTCAAATTCAGTATTTAGTGTAGATCAGTTCCTTCATGTTCAATGCTTTGCCTGTCGGCAGCATTATTAAGCCAAGGACCTCTTGATACCTTCCCTGAAGGGTAATCTATTTCCGATTTTCTCCCCTGCGTTCCCTGAAAATTTCCTATTCCCACCCATCTTTTCTTTAAATGCGCTCAAGTTCTTTTCTAAGTCCTTTACGATCCTGAACTCATATATGTGCACATATATTTAATAATTCTTGATATCTGAACCCTAATCCTCGGAGTAAGAAGCCACAGTGCTAGTCAACATTTGTAATGAACCGCAACTGCGATCACCAGGGGTGTTACAAATATTATTTCCCCTCCATAATAATTATAATTCATTTAGTAACATACCTAAAAGTAAATAACAATCGCCAACACCTAGAAAAAATAGAATGACATTCAAAGATCCAGGTTTCACTCATAGTATTTTTATTTTCACTCTCCACCACGCTAACAAAACAGTTTTACCCCTGCAATCATCTCAAAACCCTTAATATGTCCTCGTCTCCGTAGCTCATAATCCAGGACACCTACCGTATTTACCTCTCAATCTAATAAGATCTTTATTAATATTTTTTTTACATTTTATTCAAAGCTCTCGAGATAATTTCTGCCATTTAATACCTTTTCAAGTTCAGCAAACCTATCATTAGTACTTAGGGCCACTTTTTATTAACACTACCACGTAAAAAAACTGTTCCACTTACACAAGTCAATTCCAATTAACTTTGATGTCTAGCTTCGTCTACTTTTGCTCTATGACCTCGTACTTTTATTTTTCTTTCGATTGATTTTCATCACGAATCTCTCTGTTGGAATACCTACTGTCGGACCTCTCGTCCGACAGTAGGTACTCCAACCATTTGTGTGATTTAATGATGCAGGGCCTTCGGTGGACCTAAACGTTCAAACTTCACTCTCATTTATGCCTACTCCAAGCTACTTCTAGGTTTCCTTCACCCTTCACTCCGAAAATAGTGTCATATCTTCTCTAGAGATTACGGGAAATCCTATCTGACTCCCCTCCGTATGAATTCCACCGACATTCTTCATCAGATTTTTTCAGTCGTCTGGGCCATGTGCAGTTTTAGAAGTTGTAATCTATCATTCCGGTCTACTGTTACGTTTTTAGTGTCTTCATATTCTTCTAAATTCTTCTTGAGGTACATGTAAAAATAACCTCGTTTTCCTAAGTATTCCTCTAGCCTAATTTTTTCTGTTAGTTCCAATGTGTTCGAAGTTGTCCTTTCTTCCTAAAGTCAAACTAATCCTCCCATGACAAGTCGTTTACCCTTTTCTCCAGCCTTCTATTTACTATTTTCGGCACAACCGTTGGAGCAATACGTAACATTTATAGCTATTCTAATTTTATAACTAACTATAATCATATATTGACCGCTCTCTAAATTATTCTTAAACATAAGCAAACGCCGTTTTCTTTGGACAGCAACCTGGTTCGAGCACTGGTACCTACCACGGAAACGGTATAGAATATTTCTGTGAGATCAAAGCCGTGCTGTTTAAAGTTTACGTAGAAATTTTCCACCGATGATTTTTTATATACCCATAAGTTAATATTATATAGATATGTAAATCATAATTTCAGCAAATATTAAGCGCTTATAGTGTCAAAAAGAAGTCGCCAAAAAGGTTATCTATGATGATCTCTCATATTGTAAATAGAAGGCCACTGAATGTAAAAGAGCGAGATTGATGCCCTGCTGCTTGAATTGAGTATGAAAACATTGAGTATGAAAAGCAGCATATGAAAAAGCTCTGCGTAGTATATATGCCGGGACTAAAACCTATGACAGAGAACGCTGTTAAAAGGCTTTGTCATTATTCGAAGTTTGTGGATCATCTACAAGAGCATCTGTGAGCTGAGATAGCACGCAATAAATAGATATCGGAATATGCGAGTAAAACTTAGATCCACTTAGAAACAAATGAACAGAATAAGTACTTACCACATTGGATAACCTCCCGGTGATACTTCTCCGATGCTGGTAAAACCTCTTTGATCGGCTGGGTAGGTGATCACCTTCTTTGGAATACCAGAAGACTCTTCCTAGTCAAGGAAATAAAAAATCTTGCTTAGAAAAATGTGGCAAAACAAGAAGAGCCCTGAAGAATAAAAGGCCAAGAATGATTTTTCACGGAAAATGATTTTGTCAGTAGAAAAACGCTTATTCTCACAAGACGTTGATGTCAATGGGAAAACGCTATAATTCCCTCTTCGAACTGGTTCCTCTTGTGCCACATTCCGCGGAGTTATACTTTCGCGGATTTTTACTGCCTCCAAACTTACGACGAGGGGGAAAATGCTTTTGTCATATGGGTGCCATCGAAGCCGTCAGGAGCTAGCGTTGAACCTTACATTCTCATTGATCTATATACACCATGTTGCCTGAAGGATGTAAAAGATCGCTCGCTTTCCACGTACATTGTGTCGCCATAATAGAGAAATTGTAGGATAAAGATAATATTGAGAGGAATCAATAGAGTTTTATACTAGTTTAAAAAAAATATATCAATCCTGTTCAGCTATCTAACCATCTATTGAAATTATCCCATTGAGCATAGCAACTCGCGGAACGTTCTCTGTTGCTCAAAATTCAATGCTGTTCCTTTCAAATGTGTCGGTATTTCCCATCAAGGCCCCATTTACGGCATTAATCTTTTAATATGGAAGGCTTTATGGATGCTTCATTTTTCCTGATAAAAATAAGAGCACATACATATTATGAATTCCCGCATGAAGTAAATGATGGATAAATTAGGCAGTGAAAGGGAAACCTATTTTGTGTTCTCATTTCATGTTCTTGAGTAGTTAAAGAGGACAAAATTTGTCTAGGCCTCCATAATGAAGAAGTTAATCATTGATATCCATTGTCTAGTGTGACCGTGGAGGGGCCAAAAAATAGGAAATTGTTTTCGAAACAATATTCCACGAATAATTAATGAAACAAGATGTTTTCCGATATGCAATCAAGCCGTGGCCTGAAACTTTCATCACCAGCCAGCCAACCAGAGCAAGTTCCTCACTGCACTTCAAATTCCAAGGATCATACTTTTAAAGTTATAGTGACAAGATGATATCTAAATTAAATTGAAAAATTCCAACCTCTTTCCTGCCTATGGACAATTCTTTTTTACTCATATAGTGTTGAACAGTTGTATTGGTATAACTCGAAGGAGAAATACAACCCCACATTAAGAATGAATAAAAGGAAATAATTAATGAAAAAGAACTTTTGAAAGTTAAAATGATTGGTTAACAGAAGCTTCATGATTATGTGGGAAATTTTACACGCAATCATGTCTCAATCAAGCAAGAATGCTACGTATAAGTTAACTCTTCCCAGTTTCGGATATTTCACTCGTTTCATGCCACATAGTTAGGGAGCAGGGAATAACAAGCAGAGAAAATTCGAAAGCAGGGGCATGCTTCAATGTTGCGTTCTGAATACCTTTCACGGCATATCAAGGCTAACAACACAACGGAGGCTCACGCTACAACGCGGAACAACAGAACATCCCTCCCGGAACGCCGGGTTGCCGCGACAACCAATAACGAGACGAGAATTGGAGGGAGAGAGGGGGTTTCAGCGGATATGAGAGGGATAGAAAGGGAATCGGGAGAGGAGGGGGAAACACATCTCGGCATTCAAGAATCCTCCCCAGGACGGGAAGGCATAAATCGGCACCACCTGGTGGAGCGCATCAAAGATACACGTCGAATTGATGAACGCGAATTTATGACCCCCGCTGACAAAAGCATTTCACAAAAGCTTTCCTCCAATGGATGTGTTTAGGCATCATCATCATCATCATCATCATTGTAGCCGCGCGTTCGAGGGGCAAAGCTCCCTCCGCCAATCGATGGATGTGGATCCAAAATGCCACTTTACCGGCGTCGGCGCTGCATTATTAAGAGGTCGAGGTCAAAGACATTATCTCCCGCACGCCGCTGGCGTAAGTGAGAGAGAGAAGGGGTGGACGGGGAGAGAGAGAGAGAGACAAGCGCGGAGAGGGCACACATGCAATGTAGCGCGCAACAGAGAACCCTTCCCGATACGGGGGAGACCACGCCCCTCTTTGCGTCCACCCCTTTCATTTCCTCCCTCCCGCAACCCTGAGAGAGCCGGGCATGGAAGACCTTCACCCCATTGGCAGTGCAGCTCGGGAATCGCTCAGCAAAAGGCCATCGCGGCGCTCACCCGTGAAAGGGATTGGAAAAAAAAGTCAAGCAGACAAAGTCACTTTTGAATTTAATCACTGTTCATTATTTTACGAGACCAGCAGATCAGAGGATCGTCCGCAGTTCCCGCACGAGATCACCATCCCTTATGAGACCATCAGCTTCCGAATTGAGAAAAGTCGTCTCGGCCACGAGAGCCAGTACTTAAGCAGCGTTTACTGAAAAGCGTTAAGATCGTTATAAGCCGAGTTTTCAGCGCCACGAAAATAAAATTAGCTTTAACGAAAAGCCGCTACTCGCACATTGCGCAATCAAAGAAATACCATTATCAATGGAAAACACATATTTAGATGTTTGATTTACTTTCATTTTATTTTTTATTTTACCTGTATGATTGATTTAACTTAATTTTTAAATCAGCCATAAAACATACCTTAGAAAAGCATTTGTTTAATGTAAAATAAAAATACTCGGAGAGCAACTAGAAAGAAATTCGAAAGTAATTTGGTCATATATTAGGGAAGTTCAGGGAAAAAAATAGTCAATTCTATTAATAACGATAGAGGCATAATCGCAACCTCCTGTTGAGATTTGTAAAATCCTAAAGGCTAATTTGTTGAATCCTTTTTTTCAAAGCGTTTTAAATAAATCTAGACATAGTTTCTGAGAAACTCTGCATAATCTAGTTCACCAACCAATGCCCCCAATCGACATATCTTTTAGCGGAATCAAATCCTTACTAAAAACATTAGCCCGAACTAGTCTTCAGGTCCTGATGGAATTCCAGCTCGCGTGTGCAAAGAATTAGCTCCCAAATTGGCTCCGTAGCTTAAAGTAATATTTAACAAATTGCGCGAGAACATTTAGTTCCCCAGGACTGGAAAACAGCAAACGTATCGCCAATTTTGAAAAGCGACGATAGAGAACAGCCATGTAATTATAGGCCAATATCCTTAACGTCGCTATCATGTAAAATTATATAGCATATACTAGTTATTTCAATAATTGGACACCGTGATAGCTCGGATTTATTGATAACAAACCCAGTATGGGTTCAGAAAGGGTGGTCCTGAGGACTCAACTAAGTCTTTTTGCTCATGATATTTTAGTTTCGGAGAAGGAAACGTTCAGGTAGGCGCAGCATTTCTCAACTTCATAAAAGCGTTTAATAAGGTGCCCCACTTTAAGTTACTCGTTTAACTCTAAGTGTAAGTTAGCATCCTACGGGATAGGTAGTAACACAGTAGGCAGGATGAAAGTCTTTTTAAATGAACGCGTTCAAAGGGTAGTATTAGATAGTGTTAGCACAGGTAAAATAAAAGTTATATCGGGTGCTCCTCAGGGAAGCGTGATAGGCCCATATTCATTTCTTCTTTACGTAAATGACTTGAATAGAGTAGTTAAAAGTAATAAGCTCCGTCTCTTTGCCGACGATGCAGTAGTGTATAGGGAAATTAAGAATGAAGATGACAGCTACTCCTTAGCAAAGGATTTAGATGACATTGGATGTTGGTGAGTTTCTTGACAGGTTGAATTAAATTTGAAGAAATACGGGGTGCTGAACTTTTGAAAAAATAATAATTTCCCCCAAAATACTCATTATATCAAACTAAATAAAATATTTAACGTAGGATTTATTAAATTCTTAGGCGTCACCATCATGGAAGACATGATATAGAGGAAACCCATCAGAGAAATAACAGTAGAAAATCATAAATTAGGATACGTAAAAATGGTTCCAGGCAAATGCGATGAGAGAGTAAAACAAAGATACTACTTTACACTTGTCAGGCCTCATTAATAATATGCCGCTAGTAGGTATATGGTAGCCGTACGAGGAAGGTATGATAAAGGAATTAGAGCTAAAATAAGTTAAAGGACTGTATGATAATTGTATTAGTGTTACGAAATCAATCGTTGACGAACACACTTTGTGGAACAGTTTCGTCATGAATTTGAAAGACTTTGTAGTTTTCCACACTTATTGTTTTTATTAACCTCTACCGGTTTCAACGTCTCCGCGTCATAATGAAGAGTACAGTTTTAGAGCGCACCTTATCACGACTTTATATAGGGTCCGGAGTGGGAGAAAGAAGAGGGATGGGGGGGAAGTAGAGTAAACGATAGATGAATGTTTGTTTAGAAATACAATGGGACCAAGGATGGGGATTTTAAGGAGGCACTTGTGGTGGGGAATGCACTGGCATAGACATTAATGGTGGGGGGTTTAATGAGACAACCTCATTTAACAGTTTTTCACCAAATAATTTGTAACATAATATGATTTTAAAACCATATTTTTTGTTTAAAATCAGTGTGTTAATTGTGTGAGATTAGTGTTATGAGTTTAATAGAAGAACTAGGATGGAATGGCTATCAGAACGCAGGTTAAAATTTAAGCTATTCCTTTTCAGCAAACTTGAAGCCGATTTGTTTACAGATGACGATGGATTATATCGAGAACCCCTGCGTATTAACCTAGGGTTGATCAGACAAACGACATTGGAGAGATAGATATTCGTACTGATGGATTTAAAATGTCGTTTTCCCCACGTACCTTAAGAGAACATAATTGGCACCATAGCCAAGGGATAGGTAGGTAAAAATTATGAGTATATGTATTGCGTGAGACGTTTTAACATTACTAATCTATGCATGCTAGGGAAATACAGATAAATATATTTAGAGAAAGCCTTTCTAACCAGTAGTCTAATGTATTTTCAGCAAATTTGAAGCCGATTTGTTTACAGATGACGCTGGATATATATTAAGACCCCCTGCGTATTAACCTAGAGTTGATCAGACAAACAACATTGGAGAGATAGATATTCGTACCGATGGATTTAAAATGTCGTTTTCCCCACGTGCCATAAGAGAACATAATTAGCACCATAACCAAGGGATAGGTAGGTAAAAATTATGAGTATATGTATTGCGTGAGATGTTTTAACATTACTAATCTATGCATGCTAGGGAAATACAGATAAATATATTTTGAGAAAGACTTTCTAACCAGTAATTCCTTCATTACTACGTAGATACTAACCATCTAGTTACACGTGACTCTTATATCAAACATGTTTCCATGTAATAATAGCATTGTAACTGTTATTTGCAGGTAAGTAGTGCATCTTTGGTGAATTTCACCCCTGCCACACACCCTCGTGATGGCTTGCAGAGTATACGTTGGCGTAGATAAATCATCGAGAATATGATAGATGAAATTTTACTGACGCTATTCATCATATACTAAAGCAATTTATCCCCGCTGGGTCATTTGAAAAAATATTAGGTGATTATGTGGCAAGAAGAAAATATTTTTATCAGCACCCTTAATGATGAGGACCGAGTAGGATTTCGGAAAGTTCGCAGCAATAATCCCATCGACCTGGTTGGAAACCCGAGAGATTTTCTTTGAGAAAAAGTTCTATTTATTATCATGAATGTTTAGCGATTTCTATCCGACTCTCAGTTCATTCATAACTGAAACGAAGTCTTAAGATAAAAAGGTTCCCTTGAGAGCAACTTCACTTTCGTGTACCGAAAGGCATACCCAATGCTGTTTTGCAATTTATTGATCTTATTTCTTGTCGAGATTAAGCATACCAACTGATTAAATAACCGAGTATTTAATGTAAATTTGTTGAGATGATGCAGTAAAACCTGTTGAGTGTTCAAACTGTGAGCTATCACTTCTATAACAAAAATATTTTTGTATCGCATTATTTTTTTTAATTGCCACCGACAAGAGAGGACAGCTATTGAAATTGGCCATCATGAGATTAATTCACTAGTTACAGATCACTCTTGGGTTTGCTTCCTTTCGAAGTTGGACATGTCACAGATAAATCTTCTCACGCCTTGCAACGAATTCGTTTACACAACTGGGCAACTAGACACCTCAGTACTGGAGTGTGTGGTCTTATTTTAATTAATATTCAATTCAAATTGAAGGCTAACATTTAGTTCGATTTCCTCATTTCATTATTATTATTCCCGTGGCAATTGTCCTATAACTCACAGAGGGGCCATTAGACGAATTTGCAGAAAACACGTCCATGATTTGATGCGTGCCAAAAAATCAAGTAATGTAAGCCGTAAAATTTTTCAAATTTATGCACGATTTTTATCTTTCACTTGGTGCTCATCTATCATCGGCATCACAAGTTATTTGAACCCCCAATCCAATTATCCCTGCGCGCTAACGAACTGAATATTTATTTTTTTTCACTTTCACATTGATTAATTAACTAATTACCATAAATTATTGCTTACTAATTTTTATTTCCATTTAACCCCTCTGTTAACTTCAAATATTATCGCCTTTCCGATACCGAGTGTTTCAACAACCGGTGGGCATATTCTCAGAATCTTTCCCCTAGTACTGTTACATCGTCTCTAAGTTTCTTATGTACCAAATTAGATCCCTCGGAACATACGGAACATACAAATTCTGAAGATTCAGGCGATATGGAGTGGAAGCGAAACATGATAACACAGAAAGAAAAACACGAGCCAAATCCACAAAAATAAGCTTTACTACTAGTTTATTTCTGTGTATTTGGCTCGTGTTTTTCTTTCTGTGTTATCATACGGAACATAAGCAAATTCAATGCGTTTCATATCTTTGCTTGGACTTCTCATGAAAGATTGGGTCAAACTTCAAACGTGAACAGTGCACCACTAACACTGTTCTCACCTGCTATCGCCCTGGCAGATAAATATATACTTCCAAGCGGAGTTGAATACAGTTCTTTCTGCTATTCACATACCTCTTCTGCCCTAACCTTAAGCTCTATTTTGCTACGATGTTCAATCTAACATTAGCAATCTCATTTTCCTCGTTCCAAATTACACGCAATTGCACGCAATCAGAGTCCAGCTATGAGTTGTACTAAATCTGAGTTGTACTAACGCTGTACTGAGTTGTACTAACGAGTAACATGGACTAACAATTAGTTGTAAGAAGAATTTTAGTAGTGTACCTCACAAGGTAATTGTTGAAATGAGGTTACCATTACTTAAATATAGCAGAGATTGAACTGCTGCAAATAAGTATGAATAATTACTATGTTATCAAGATTTTAGCTACAGAAAAAGTGTATTCAAACAAAATGTGTTGGTACAATTTCATATGACTGACTAATGCGACCATAAAATATTCAACCTGTAATATATAGTGTTATTTCTTATGCATGAATTAAGATGAAATACTTCCATGCCTGTTCAGAAAAATTTTCTGAAGGCGTTTCGAACGTTTTAATAGTGTCATTGGTATTAGGGGCTTATTTGGCTAAGTTTGCATAGCACAAGCGGCATAAAAAATTTTTATGCCGCTCCGATGATACAATTCATCCATACAAAATATGCATTTTGCATTAATTATGAAATGACATGTCAATAAAAACATGCTCATGCTATTAGAGATTCTATTGCAGCTTCTCTAGCACTCTCAATGACTGGAAAGTAGAAACGAAAATAATAGAAATCATGTTTAACCCAATCTGGTACGATGTACCACCAATTGTGTAGAAACATGACCTGAAACAGTTTAAAAGAATTTAAGTACGTATATATGCGGCAAGAATCGAATATTCCATGCTAAAAATATTATATTCAAGGTAGCTTTTAAACAACAGAGTGAGAAGAAAAAACAACTTTGGGAACAATATTTTGAAGGACATTAAGGGTAGGTGTGCCAAAGGAAACTGAAATGGAAATGAATAAGATGAGAGAAGAGGTAGAACATGCAAAATAAATAATGAGCTATTCATTTCACTGAAGCATGATTTAAACAAATGTAGAAAACTGTGAGTATTAACATGGATCTCAAGACACGTCGTAACTATCAGAGTTTATATCAATTCGAAAGGCGGGAGATAGCCGAGATCCGTGGCCGAGATCAATCGCATAATTTGAAAATTTTGTAAGACGAGGAAGAGAATAGGTAGGAGAGATGAAAAGATTTTCGTATGAGATAGGACTCACCCAAACAAAAACACTCATCAAGAGCCAATAGTTTAATGTCAGTCAGATGGTCAATGTAAACCCCTTAAAGTTTGCCAAAAAAACTGAAAAGTCAGCCACTTAAAGCAATGGAACTCTTGATCTCCCGATCGATCAAATGAGCTAGTTACTGCGTTAATCCAAGCGCTTGCGAAAAATGAGTTCAGAGAGGGTTCATATTTCGATATGAATGATAATATTAATCCAAACTATGTATATTTGAGGAAAACAAGGTGAGTAAGACTTGGACTGGTAATGTCGAAAGAATATCTAATGCTATAATGCGTCGCCAGAGGAAATTATTTGCGAGTGAAAAAGAAAATTCTATAGCTGTTCCATGTGAAAAATTTACTTTCTTCACGGCTGTTTTGATACAGCTGGCAGACAGAAACATCATATGACGGTGCACTATTTCAGAAATAGGCATAAAAATAAATTATGTGGAGTGGAACGGAAAAGGTATCTACATTTCCAAATCAATAGAATGAATAGGGCCCAATTCCCTGAGTGAAGGGAGATGATTACGTTAAATGCGTGAAAGAATGGGATGGAAGGAGAAATCGAAGGGTGAATATATTTGAAAAGATAGTAGAAGTGGTATAAGCGCAGATAATTCAACGAGAGGAAAAGACGCTGCAATTCAGAGAAAGGGGTAGGTACAAAGAAGTAAAATGGTATAAAAAATTAAACGGAAGATAATCACTTTTTAAGTAGGTAGAATAAAACATACCTCTTGATTGTAATCATCTAAAGGTACGGCAGAAAGGGCATATATGAATGTTTATACGTATTAAATAATGAAACTAGAATTACTAAATATAAATACCAATGACAATTGAACTAATACAAATTTCACGTTTAAAAGTATTTTATCATTCTAAGTTCCAGGTCTGATCTCCGAAGCACATAATTTTTTGTGAAAAACCCAGTTCACAGAAATATAAAAATAACTTTCTACTTGATTCACTCACACAAATGGTAAATATGCGTTATTAATGGTTACAGGGAATGTGGACGTACTTGTGTAATATACGGGAACAGGTGTGAAGTGGAGAAATAATTAATCTGACCTCCCAAGTTCATAAATTCATCATTTTAATTGCATTAAAAACCTCTCTCGTAATCAATCAATGACCTCTTTCGTAATCTGACATTGTCTTTCCCCACTTCAATTGATTCCCATTGTTTGCTCCTCTCGGAAACAAGGGCTCTAAAACGCCAATGCTGTTGATGCCGTAGTCTGAGTACACATTTCGCGCTCACTTCGGACGATGTTCAAACACGGCACTAAAATGTAAGTGGTTATTCTCTTTTAAATGAACCACCCGAGCAGGAGGAATAAAACAAATTTTCCCACAGGGCGAAATCTGAATTTCGTCGTGAGCAACGGAGCCGAAATATCAAAGCGGAAAAAAATGGCGACCGCTCATTGTGCTTAACTTCATATTTCATTATGATTCATGCCTTTCACCTGTGGCTTCATTGGTTTCAGCAGAAATGAATAGGTCACGCCAACGTCACGTTCAAATACAAGCCGCGCGTTCGTGTCAGTGGCTGTTTGCCTTTAATCACGCGAAAACTGGTGTTGAGATCCGGTAAAAACTCATAAATTGATAGCGATCTCGATATGCATAAGTAAGTCCTTTTCTTCCAAACTACCGTTAATTCAAATCAGAGATTATCAATTTCAACAAGCGACTTCTGATTGATTCACTCAATTCTTCTATCCCTTTACTTAGCATGGTTTTCTCCAACTCAAAATATTATACTTGCCTCTTGTGCTTAATACGATATTTTTTTAATAAAAATGAGCTAAATTTACACTTTTATGGAAAAAATGATTAATCAAATTGTATTTATCCTTCCGCAAGCGTAATTTTCACCTTCAGCCACACGTATTTAACTGAACTGAATCATACTGAATTCAACCTAACTAGGCAAGTTTCGAATCCCTGCGATGGAAGAGAGTTAATTGAATTACCGGTCCTATATGCGTCAAGAGCACTTTAATCAGGAGACAGGAACATTAAACCGAGAACGCCTAGGCGACTTTCAATGAAAGCAGACCAATACCGATGCTGGGTTTCTCTTCACCCTTCCTACGTCCTCTGAACAATTTCTAACCCCACCAAAGAACCCACCTATCTTTGATGGAGCTAATTGCCTAAACTGTCAGCCACATTTCTAAATAACTAACAAACTAACCCAACCCTCCTGGTATTGACCCAGAGTTTTACGGTCACTTATCAGAACATCCCAACTCATACTTTTTATTTCTGCAACTCGTTTCGTCCAACTGAGAAAATCATTGACTTCCCTTATAAATTAACCATTTTTGAACAAGACTGAATTTTTTTGAAAAGCCACTTACATGTAAATAATACTGAGTTGAGAGCCACTATGGCGTAAATGACAACTAGGTATTGAAAAAAGCCAACAATACCAATTTAGGCTATTCCACACGCGTTTTCACTATAAGTAGTCACTGGCAAGATAGTGAAGTTCGGAGTTTCTTTGAGATACGTCCCAACATTTTTCATGGCCCATCAGGAAGGACTCGATTGAGGTAAAGTATTTTGCTATCCCAAATGAGTTCACCACGACATTTTACTGGCTTTTTCAATTTACTAATTTCAGACTCATGAGCAGTTACAATGAATTTCCGAAAAGAGACACTGATGCCTTTGGCAATTGCTTCTGTATTAAAGCTTCTATTTCGGAGTATGATTAGATGAGAACTTACAAGAGGTAATTGAGGTAATTAATTAGAGTAATTAGAAAAAAATAGAGTAATTAATATTTTCTTGTATATAACTTTGTAAAAAAGGTTTCTCTCGGATGGCATGTGTAAAAAAAGAATAACATTTTCAGTTTTGGATCAAAACTTCGACTACTGGTATAACAGCTACGATAGACATGCTTAAAGGAACACAACCCCAAGTGAACATTAATTTCATGATGTCTCATTTATAAACGAATTTTGATACTGATTATTTCACATTCTTTCGATAAATATTTAATTTAAAAAACTAATTTTTTAATTAAAAATGCAGAATCAAAAAATAATATAACAGACCCGTAAATAGTGAATCTGCCGTATACAGTTTATATTAATCAATATTAAACACTCAAATTAGAAAAGAAGCATTAGTTATCTCAGTCATATTCAGTTTTACTAAGAAGGTACTAAGAAGGTTTAACTAAGGCAAACCTGATAAATTTAGAAACATCTGACCTAGAACATTATTTCAACGCTTATGCAAGCTAATAACGGGGAAATGATATTACTTCGTCCTCAGTTTCCGAAGATGATTAGAGAGCCTGTGCCTTTGATAGACAAATTGCATCTTGCGTTATCATCCATATATATCATTATTCATTGATATTTCTGACTTGACTTGTGGTGTTCATGTTGAGATATCACAAAATATAAAATTTAGCTCTATATACCACAGTTCGCCAAGCTGTGAATGTGCTGTCTTACAACATAACCACATTGCAAAGGCGAATGCCACCACTGCTCTAAACCATTTCCTTCAGCTCTCCGTTAAAGACGCTTAACCCTTCTTAAATCAACCTCGAGAATGGCAAAGGCTGTGAGGGAGGGAGGAAGGGAGTGTGCGAAGCAGAAAACCCTAAAGACCCCACTCTATCCCGGATCTCGAGGAACCTCGAGGAAGGAGAAAGCAAACTGAAGCAAACATAATATATGCCATACACATTTATGTACACGAGGAGGGGTTTGGTGAGGGATCAAGTCTCCACCTGGGGTCAACGATGAAACTCGCGCGCACTCCTGGGAGAAGAGACCCAGGAGGCAAGGAGGAAATCACGGAAAACCTTTAGTTACTTATGCATTAATCCCCTTCCTGTGGCACGACAGAGCTGGCAGGAGCGAGGGAGGAGATCCCAGGCATGGGATGAACCTTGGCACAGTTGCGGGTTGTATTTAAGAGCGTCAACCCTCCCACGAAACTCATTTTGGGAATTCTCCAACCTTGGCCAAGGAGTCGGTGAAAAACCCCTTCGCTCTGCATACAGAGGAAACGGATACAATAGACCCATTGTTGCGCATCATTATTACGGATATCCTAGTGATTTAAGCTAAGATTGGATGGATATGTAAATGATTTCATATGACCCACTACAGGCGATGACTCCTTCTCTTATTACTTCCTTTCAGTAGCTCCACATGTATGCTACCTTTTATAAAACACAATAAATAGCACTTATTCCACAGATTCAATTAAAGGTACAACACGTTTGGAATAAGTGTTATCTAATCTGTGTTTAATGGTGATATCATTCCACTACGTCTCTCCGAACACAGTAACGTTCATACTAACTTTCTTCAACACGTGCATTTATGTTATTCCCTTCTCCCATCTGGTTTACTTAACATTCTCATATCTGCTTCTGCAAACCATCTTAGGCTTCAATTAGTTAAGCGTGGTTTTACAATATAGGTTTTTTGACAATGTGTCACCTATAGAATCATAATGCAGAGCTAAAAGCAACTCAATATCTATGCAGTTTTAACAGCAAACTACTTCCAGATGCTTATGAAAATAAAAGAGAGTCTGATTCCCTCTTAGCAACCTCATATATTTATTTATTTATTAGCCATAATAGTCATAATCACTCACTATTTTGATGGGCATTGAAAAGGTCAAGTGTTATATGATTGATAACAAATACAGTACAGTAGTAAGATGACCTGAGAGTGATTTTTTAATTATAGGGGCCATTGTTTTCTTGCTATTGATTTGATTCAAAGAAGTTATTTGCATAAAAAAGAAATTGTTCCCGTTTCCATCCCATAGAGATTTTCACATTTTCAATGTTTGGCTGAGCATATATTTCTCATGGGAAGGTGACTTTTCACAATATCATAACAACCACAATCAAGTGCTTTAGCAATTTTAAAATAAAGGAGCAAAAACTTTAGGAAGGAGGATATAAGGCCAAGGATGCAGTTATTGAAGGATAAAAAACTAAGCATCAGTTAAATCTACCACTATCCCACCGTGATTCTGCCATAGCATCTAAAGATAATCTTAAACGATGAAATTGCAGCGAAACATTATCCACACAAATTCTGTCACATTTTTTTAGCGCGCTAAGCTCTGAGGATTGCGAAATATACTCATGGAAGTCATTCCATTTCACTTCAACCAGTGATTGCTCATACTTCCCAGACTTTCTGGAGTACGCTCAGAAGATTCCACCGATCAGATTAAGACTTGTGGGTTTTAGTTAGCAATGGAGCACTCGCCGCATTTGACCATTGGGCGTACGCACTACTCTATACACTATGAGAATGCACTTATTTTGCAGCACTACTAATTTACGCTTATCTTCAGTCCGATCAGGCATATAAGGAGGGAAGGCGATGTAAAAGATCAGGCTAGTGTGGTGATTGCTCTACTTGCTTCTAATTCCGTGAGGTCTGTGCCAATCAGAAGAGAAGAATTATCAATAGAGCTGAAATTCGTACTTCGTTATGTGTAGAGATGGCGAAATTTGCAACGAACTATTTATCAAGAGGGTGTACAAGAGATATATTTTTTGCGCCTTCCGCTCAGAGCTTACCATAACTGACACCGGGTTTCTCTGAACTTCTTCAACCTTGGCGAAAAAACTTTTACTAACCACACTTTTCTACCAATTTATAATGCTGCAAATGACACTTAGCAATTGCATTTCCCAGACAGGTAAAGTGCTGGCCTAGAAAGCAAAAGATCGTTCGTTTAAGTCCCTATGGCCGTGTATGGCAGGTGTTTTCTAAGATCAAACTTAGATTAGACGGTGCGATATGACATTAGCTATTGGAGCACTTGAACACCAAACCCTACTAGCATGAGGTTGTGTCCCATCTAACCTCTACTGTTCCTTGTACCGACTGATTTGAAATGAGGAAAAAAGAGAACCAGCTGATAGCACTCACAGAGATAGGTATTTATTCGCGCGCGTTTCAGTGTTTGCTTTTCAGGGAGCGGAGGAGAGGCATTTGTGCGCATGCGTCACCCACACAAAAATATTTGAACATGCATTGCATGTTCAAATATTTTTTCATGCATGCATGCCCGTGCGTGCGCATCCCCATTTCGCACGGCAAAGTTCGACGCGGCGTTATATCGAGGAAATGGGAAGCGTGCATATGCACACAAGTACACAAAGCAGCCCAAAAAATGGGGCGAGGCGGATTGGAGGAGTAAGGACCGACGGCGGAATGGAAGGCGTGTTCCCATGGCTGAGAGTTAGGCTCGAGTTAGGGGGTGGCTTAATAAGAGGGCTGGAGGAGGCAAATGGGGGCAGCGATTATAAGAGAAAGAAATGGGCCGAGAGACGGGGGTGTCTTTCGTGGCGGGGGTGAATTATCACCCCTTAAGTGAGGGAGGAAGAGGATGAAGAGAGATGTGGAAGGAGCAGGAGCCAGGCCGCCGTCGAGAAATCGGGTGGGAGATGCAGCGACTCGAAGGGCGGGTGCGGGAAGTTAGTTCCGCTCCGCGGCGTTCGCAAACGGTGCCATCGAGAGGCTGAATAGAGCGAGGGGGTGTTGGGGGGGGGGGGGCTGAATGGGAAGGAGTTGAAACGGGCGGGTAGAGGAAGCAAAAAGTGTGAACACGGCGAGAGGGATTACTATGAAAGGGCTGGTTGAGCGAGGGAGGCGCCTCACCCCCACCACTACCCTCTCCCTGCCAAAAGAAGAATATGCAACGCGGAAAAAATGGATCGAAGGCAAAGATAAAGAGTGGAATGAGAAATGAAATGAAATAAGACGCCTGAATGGGTCTGAGGGCATATTCACGCTCCGGTTGTCTGAAGTAAACTTCTCCACGGCCATTCGAATTCAAAATTCCTCAAAGTTCCGTTAAATTTAGTGCGGACACATCTATCATCTCCGGGCATACGTACCGTGGAATTGACAGTAAGGAATGAAGTTTCAACAGTCAAGAAATGAAGTTCACGAAAAGAAACCAAAAAGAGTTAATAAAGTCAATCAACCAAATGCTTGAAGAGAATAGGCCAATACCAATAAAATAAATCACTACAATTTGTACTACCATCCCATTGAGGTACATGAGGAAGTATTTAGCTCCCACGATATTGTCGCCAAAAAAATATTAGAGCCAACATTAGCACGAAGAAGAACAAACATTCAAAACATGTAACTTACCTAAATTTAGACTAATTTAAGGCCATATCTCACCATGCAATTGCAACCCTTTAGATTGCTTACAAACGTATAGGCTGACAAAGATTTCCATATCCCACTACAGGATTGAAACCTCGAGGATTGAAGTGTGAATGAGTTACCTACGCCATAAATCAAAGGTAAACAAGTGCTTGTGCCGCCTCGTACCTCAACAAATAGTAGATAAGTCAATGCGAGCAGTGAATGTCGTTAGTGTTCGACGAGAAGCCGAAGTAAATAGAAAGTTTAAAGGCACGAGAGCAGAACGTATTGGCGGAGAATATGGCCTTAAATCAGTGGGGGTAGCTTGCTAATCCGGATTCTAAAAAAAAAGGCACATCGTGGCCCGCCCGCGGACACAAGGTCCGACTGCACCTGAACTAAAGTTCATCGTTTTCGTTCATCGGCTCAATCCATAGTTGCATCAGCTCAATCCGTAAGCAGATGAAAAGTATCCTATCCGTTTAGACTAATCCTCAATATCCTCTATCTAATCCGTGCCTCTAATTCAAACCTGTGTTGGTTATAAGAGATTGCGAAGTTAGTGAAAATTACAATGAAGTTAGTGAAGTTAGTGAAAATTACAATGAGAACTGCAGATTCAAGCTTTATTTTTAACATACATTTAGATATGAACACATTTAAGTACGGATATTGGTGAAAACGCGATTGAAATGACATGGAGTCCTGGTCGCAGCTGAGATGAAAGACAGGGCTATTTTTCTTCCAATCCACTCAGGGTAAGCCCATCTCCCGAAGGTTCTCAGTGTTATATATTCGTCGAGTCAATTTATAAGGTCATTTGCGCCGTTACTGGCTAGTTACTGGCTAGAGGTAAGACTTTTTCAGGGAATGAGGGAAGTGTAACGTCGGCATTATCCTCCTCTTAAAAAAATGTACCTCGGGGCCCACAGTTTAACGTCCCATCCGACGGACGGAGAACTGCACCCGAAATGCTCTCAGAACCCAAGTACGGGCCGATACCAACCATCTATCATATGGCGCTACAGCTCGTGAACAGCCCGGACATCAAAACTGGTCAGTAAAATCTTTCAGGTGAATCTTCAGTGAAATGACGATGCTTCGTTTCTGTCCGACTTATGTACCCATCCGTTGGAGTCAAATGTTCCCTGATTTGTCCAATTCTTTTTTCCTTCTGAGCACGCGTTTCCATATCCTGGAAAACGTGTAGCTATCGTTGCGGTTGAAATTTTCTGGGATTTTGCCAATTTCAATCGCATCTCTGATGACCGGTGGGAAATATCGACTTTCTTTTCTGAAAAATTTAGCCTCATCAAACTTGATAATGGGCGTAATGTTCTGGAAGTTTCACTTACTAGGACTACTGGGACTCGAACTCGAGCCACCTGGTTGGAGCACCAATTCTTTACCCACCACATTACACTGATTCCCAGGCTTTCAGTATCCTGAAGGGTAAAATTATATGCTAGCCTTGGTAGAGCTGTCTACGATGGAAAATTAACTTTAGTGTAATGTGAAATTTCAAGCAAAATTAAGCTCTATCCCCTACCTGGATAGTCTCATACACTTAAGGGCAACGTTTATAATATATTAGTTCATTAGAAAGCGGGCTGATCTAGGTGTAAAGCTTAAGTTAGCAAAAGAAGTTTTCGACCTCCTGGCAGGTGATTACGCTATACGTGTAATTTTACGCATATTTTAAAATATAGAGAAAAGAAAAATCATCTAACCCTTGCATAAAAAATCATCAAGCAATCAGCAAATGACTTGTAAACCACTTCAGTACTGCGTCCGTGCTGTACTTTATCCCATAATAAACTCACAGTAAAAATGAACAGCCTTACGGCGGCCTTTTATTAAGAATTTTGTAGTGAAAAGATTTACATAATTCAAGATAATTCCAATTTTAACAAAGCCGTCAATACCTTTTATGATTGAGCACAGCGACTATACTACTAGAGTGAGTTCACTTCATTACAACCTTTTGAATCCTACGTGGTCTTCCGTCTTAATCCGTGTCCTCAAAAAACTACAAAATTCATTTAATTTACAATTAAACATTATTAAACAGGTAAAGGAATATTTGCACTAGAAATATTAATTCGGAGCATAAATAATAGGCCTTTCAAATACATCTTAGATAGGAAGTCTATCATGATGCAAATTGAAGCGTGCCTCCCACCTACGAGGTAATAATATTTCCTGCAGATTCTATAGAAATACTAAGATTTCCTACCTTTTTTTCGGAAGAGTTGGGTTTTCTAAGACTGAACTTTTCCGATTCTCGAGCAGGAATGAGAGAGAAAGAGAACAAGGTAATCCTGAGAAAACATGAAAGCTTTTTGATGAGGTTTCCATTCGGTTGACGTGACGTTTTAAATGGATAAAATAGATAACTGATGTGTATTCATAGGAGTCACGGTGACTCTCGAAAGCTTTTAACTTCTTTGGTGCTGAACTTTCAGATGGGGATCTAAAAAAAAAATTCTATCCGATCTTAACTACAGATATTTCATCCGAAAATAATATTTTTACGCGTGAATTTTGCTACAGATTTTCACACAAAACTGAAGGTGAAACTTCGTCTATGTAAGCTCTCATTACTATGCCATGACATATTTTTCCAGCCGTAGGGTCTGATGTTTTACTAGTATCAGCTTTTGTTTTCTAAAAGCTGTTGTGCATCAATGGGAACTAAGCAAATAGGTTTTTATTACTTACTCTTTCAGAAAACATAGTATTTTAATAGAGTGGTACAGATTAATCCACTTAAGGCTTGCGTAGATTTTAAGAAACTGAGAATTTCCATCTTTTTTTATATTATAACTACCGAAGACCACATTATTGCAATGAAAATACATTGTCTTTATTGTATGGCAATCAATTACAATATTGAATATTAAAAAAATATGGAAGTACTGATTGAAAACAATTTGCACGAAGAGTTAATAAAAAAAATAAAATTGAGATTGATTGAAAAATCGAAAAATAGGCAAATTATCGGGTGCAAGCAGGTTATCTCCTCGCTAAATGGCTCTATCTTATGTATAAGGTACTTATGCCAGTTATGACGGCCGTCACTTCCTGCTCCATAGAGAACCGCGGCTTGTCGATCGATGAGAGATATCTCGAGATCCACGCTTCCTCCGAGCACGCCCCCCACGTCCCCGGGCGACGGACGACGGCGACTCGGATCAACGCACTCCCGACGCCCGCAGTTCCAAGCCAATGGGGAATATGCATGAAATTTGTTTCTCGAAGATTAATGATGTACTTGAGGCGAAATTTTCTCACCAATTTAAATATATAAGCCAAATTTTTCTACGCCTATCACAAAGATTATTAAATGATATTAAAATGTTCCCGAAAATCGACGAATGTCACGTGACCTGAAACGCCTTCTGACGTCACTGCACGGTATAGGTTCCATATTGCTACGGAGATAGACATTTATATTTAAAAGAAAACGAAGTAAATATATTGTTTCGAGGTTTTTAGCCGTTTCTCGAAAGAAACGATAACTGAAAAAATACTTAAAAAAAGCACATATCGACAATTTCCTTTCGTTGATTCCCTTATGGCGGCGTTCTTCTTGCAAAACCAGCGATTGCATAGACGTAGTAGAAATTCTTGGGCACTAAAAGTGCATAATTAATGGACGATTTGCTCGTTACCATCCATAGCTTGTAAATAAAAAATCGAAATACTTTACGTTTATTGCAATAAACAAATGAGATAAAGACATAGGTTATCGCCAAGTATTCATTTAACAACTTACCTCCACGCATAAACAGATAAACAACGCCCATAGTGATACCGTGCCGTGACGTCATGCGATGACGTCGTGTTTTTAAGCAGCCGAAAAGGTACAATTTTCAAAGAGTAATATCTTTGTAACGCAACCTAATTCTTCAGCAAAATTTTCGCCGAGCACATTTTAGCTAATAAACTTCACATTCAAAGAGTTATAAAAAATAGTGCATGTTCCCCATTGTGACAGGAAATAGGAATAGCATAGCAACGAAAAAATATTATGGCATAAAGAGAATAACTGACAAGGGGAGTGTCCGAGTTCCGGGTCTAGGATTTTGACGAAATTTGTCAGGCAGGTAGTCCTTGATGAGTTATTTACGAATCACCCCCCATATAGGGTTATATATCCAGAAACTTCACCAAAAAACGAGTTTGAAATATTTGGTTGCAAATATAAAGCCAATAATTAGCCATATTTAATCAGTGCAGTTTGGCTTAGGGGTAAAGTACTCGCTTGACAATGTCGACTTGCCAAGTTCCAGACTCTTCGTGTCCAATTTTTTTTTCATCGCAATTTCGTCGTACGACTTTCCCTCGTTTTACATATTTTTAATCTGTTTACCCGGGATGCATTTTAACTATTTTACGTATTAATTACGTAATTTGCTAAAATTACGTAATTAGTACGTAAAATACTTAATTACGTTACTAACCTAAATCACGTAATTAGTACGTGGCGGAATTACTTCCGCACGCCCTGTCGTTTTTTGTGTATGAAATTAACGGAAGAGCATGAAGTGTGATCGTGATTTTGAATTTCCGTATCTTTGGCCACGCAGTCCCGACGCACGTACAACACTTGTTCTAATTCCCCTGGTGCCGTGATTTTCCAGCGCTGTGCTTTTTTGGAAAAACTAATCGCAAGAGAAAAAAAGAACTTAAGCTCTGTAATCATATAATTGTAAGTATCTACCCTGGATATATAACCCTATATGGGGGGTGATTCGTAAATAACTCATCAAGGACTACCTGCCTGACATATTTCGTCAAAATCCTAGACCCGGAACTCGGACACTCCCCTTGTGAGATAAAATTGAAGTAAAGAGCTTTCAAACCAAAAACTGAATCGGTGAAAATAATGGTAAATAGATGTCAAGGATAAATCACAAATGAAATAAAAGCAACAAACTTACTCCGCAACACCAAACTTTTCCGATTCTCGAGGCAAGTTTTCCAGACGCAGGCAAACCAAACTGAAAGATAAACATTTCCAGCAAGTAAACAACAAGATTCACGCTACCCTTAAAACCTCGGATAGGTATGCAAAAATTAAAAAACTAATAAAAGTAATACGATATTTCGATTTTTCGATACTTCTATACAGTCAGGGCTTAATGCTGAAATTTTACATTAAAGAAATATAAGGCAACATTTTAGTCTAATGATGTATCTACCAAGAAAGGACGATTAATACAGGGTGCATTCTGAAAGTAATGCAATTGAATTTCCCGCGCAACTCCTACTGGTCGGAGTGGGATCGGATCACTTGGAGTAGGTGGCGGGGACGCTAAGCTTTGCTGCAAAATCGGTCTCAGTGATCTCCAAGCTGTGGAAGCGGCAGGACATCAGTTATTGTAAACCTCTGCTCGCCGACCGTGTCACGGAAAAAATGGAATCGACGATCGAGCAACGTTACGCGATTAAGTTTTGTGCTAACCTGAAAAAATCTCTTGAGGAAACTAAGAAAATGATTTGTGAGACTTACGGGGACTCTTAAGACTCTACTCTGTCCTACTCAAAAGTTTTGAGGTGATTAAAGTGGCACACCAACTCTGAGTGGCACACCAACCAGTCTCCCAAGCACAAAAAGGCAAAAATGAGCAAATCAAAAGTGAAAACAATGCTTATTGTCTTTTTCGACAGCAAAGGAGTGTTACATAAGGAGTTTGTTCTTCAAGGACAGACATTTAACGCTGCCCACTACGTGGATTTGTTCGGAAGGCTCCGAAAAAGGGTCGTCAGGACGAGAAAAGACATCTCCACTACCTGGAAACTCCGTCACGACAACGCGCCTTGCCACAACGCACTTCGAGTCCGCGAGTTCCTGGCCAAACACCAGGTGCCAATGCTGCTCCACCCCCCACTACAGTCCTGACGTCGCCCCAGCAGACTTCTTTTTGTTCCCTTGGATTAAAGCAGCCCTGAAAGGAACCCTTTTTTCGTCCATATAAGAAATCTAATTAGCCGTGACGAAGACCTTGCGAGAGGTCTCCGAAGACGCCTTCCAGGGTGCGTACCGGTCATGGCAGGGTCACTGGAAAAAATGTGTAGAGGCCCAAGGACAGTACTTTGAAGAATTTTAAGTATTTGCGAAAATCTGTTCAATAAATTACTTTAAAAAATAATAATTGCATTACTTTCGGAACGCACCCTGTAGATTTCCACGGACACTTTTCATCTAACAAAACCTACCCTAAACGGCGGGTGTCCCTATTATTTTTTGCTCTCTTTTTTACCCAGCGGCTCCTTCCCTATATTAATTCTCTCTTCGGATTGGCGTGTTTCTTACCCTTCTATATATTGACTGAGGCAGGCGAGAACTTTTATATATTATCCGTAACTTCTTCTTCTATATATTTTCCGTAATATCTTTTCCCTTCCACCTTGTCCTCAGTTTCACATCATTCTACCTTTGATACCGTCCTTCAGCATTCCATCACCCCCAAGTACCTGTTACATTCACCTACTCTGTGTTCTTCTAATTTCTGCAAGCGATCCTCTCTCCTCTCCAGCCAAGTTTGACCTCCTTACCGTCTATCGCACTTTCTCCATACTCCTCAAAATCCATATTTCTAAGTCTTCTAATCTTCTCTCGTACTCCTTTACAAGTGTTCAGAACTCAGATCCATTTGATACCTACCATATTCCACTTCAAGCACTTGAGAAACCTTTGCTTTACATCCCAGCTTGAGTTCTCCTTTGTAAGGGAATGCCTGCTTAGACACCACAATTCTTCTCCTAACATCATTCCTACTGCGTAAACCTTCGTCCAACACGTACTCAAGGAACAAAACTGTTCTTCCTGTTTTAGTTGTTGCTCTCCGACTCTAATACATATTTAGCTTTACCTTATTTTTTCCCGTGAATCTCATAGCGTTTATTTTCTTTTGATTAATCGTTTTCCAGATCCATCATACTGCACCTGCAAAACTTCTAGCAGCGCGGCGATTGCAAACATTTGCTATCCCTCTTACTAACACTTGGTCATCGGGAAACATAAAAGATTACATTACCACTCCTCCCACCTTTTTTACATTCACTGCCAGCATCAACCTCCTCCCACACCTCATTTATCTTTTTCTCCGAATGTTATCGATAAGTATTGTGGAAAATGGGCTGCTTTACTTCACTGCGCGCCCTATAAGAATAGTGCGTGCAGTGAGGTAAAGTGAAAGCCCATTCAAATTCTCCATCTGCTGTCCTAATCTTAGCTTATACATAGATCCCCAATAAGATGTTTAACCTTCCATTCTATTTTTATATTCCTCAATGTATTCGTTAGCTCTCCCCAAGCTACTCTATCAAACACCTTTTTATCTCTACGAAACAAGCAAAATAATCCATTTCTGCTCAGTTTCATTTTCCAGTGACGATCTCATCAATATTATCATATCACCTATTGTCCATTTCAAAAACAAATTGATCTTCCCCTAATACCTAATTTGCTCTCTTTCCGAGCTGTTTATTATTCCAAGAACTAAACCTTTGCCACGTGCGAGATCAAGACAATCGTCCTATAGTCCTGGCAAACAACCACATCCCTCTATTTAGGGATAGAAATCAACACAATTTTTTTAAAATACCGATTATTAAACATAGACCTGAAAAATACAAAATTTTAAGTTATAAATGTATGCTTCCTTACGGTAAAAAGTGGCTTCTTTCTTGTTTAAACTAAAATTGCTCTTAATAGTTATGTTAAGTTTAACTTATTAGAATCAAATATCGGTGCACTTTTCCACAAGTAATTTATTAATGCGTACGACGCGTTTCGGCTCACAGAGCCATCATCTGGTACAAGACACCAACATACATGTTAACAGCGTATTTATACATATGAGAAGGGGTGGGGGGGGAAGTAAGAGGCAGAGGGAGGGGGGGGGGGCAAAGGTACGGTTGGGGGAAACAGTGAGAGACGGAAAAACCAAGGAAGTATGGAACGGGGGAGGAGGGGTTCTTGAATGAAGGGACGCGTGTCAAAAGAAAGGGATACGAGGCGGCAGTTAGCGAGGCAAGGAGGAGGTGTGTGGGAAGTCCCCGAAAGGGAAACTGGGAAAGGAGTAAGGGTAAACAGCAGGGGTTGGTGAAGGGATTATTGGCGGTAAAATGGTCAAAATAAGGTGGGGGGGAGTGGGTGGGTGGACCGGAAAAAGAAAGAGAAAAACCAGTAAGTTTAACTTACATTTTCCTCTCGAGTTCTTTTTAGAGCAGTTGCCTCTAAAAACCCTGATGAGGTTGGACATGGGGTCAACGTGCGTCGAACGTCAATAAGAAAGGAGAAATTGCCACGTAAATCCCATACTCAGCAAAAAGAGTAGTTACCTTGCCATAGAGTATTTGTTCTCAGTCCAGGGTGAATAATTGAGAAACGATCTTCATTCACTGCAAGTTGTCGCAAGGGAAAAGAAAAGAAAAATAGTCGAAGAAAAACAAATTATCTATCTCAATGTGAGAATCGTTATATTTGACAGCTTATTTCTCTCAACCTGACGCTTCTGTCTACCCTGATGATGTTGTGTGGGATAAGATATATGCCAGCAGTGTCATCCTCGTGTGACTGGAATTTGACTTAGAACTGGATATTAGTCTGCAGGGCTTAATATCCACGTAAACAATTCCCAATTTCAAAGTAACATTTTCTATAATTTCATATTTTTATGAAACGCACTACTTTCCTTTCTTTACTTTTTATAACCATTTTCTTTATTTTTACAATTATTTTCTTTATTTGCGATTCTCAACTTTGTGAATGTTAAGTTTCATTAATTGGATATTGAATTCTTGATTCGTACCCTATAATTTACCGAAATGAAAAATACCCGGCTTTACATTTTTCCCTGGAGAATAATTCATTATTTTTGTAATGAATCTTAATCACTCTATGTTCAGCAAATATTTTAAATTACATCCCCAACAGATAAAGATGGAGTAGTAGTGACACCCAGGTATTAAACTCCTCAGTCATATCTACTCTTTCAATATTAAAGCTAAGGTTGATGTGAGATTATTTGTCGAGTTACTGTTTATTTTTTGAATCCGTCGCACAGAATTTTCAAGAAAGATCACCACGTTCGTCAGAGTAGGAATCTTTCACGTAATGTTACAAGTACTGGGTACAATCCTGTAAAGTTCACCATCAAATTTGATAGTAAAACTGATTCCCAAATCGATTTAGTTTTCGTTTCGAATTGTAAAAAGGATCTACAGTAGTGATCGCGGTAGCGAGTATTTTTTCAAAATGAAAGCAGATTTGATCAAGATCATTATCCACGTAATCCACGTTCTATCTTCTTCTTGTGCTACCTAACTAAACCTAGAATTGGTGTAGTGCTATTCTTCAAATGGTTTTCTCTTGTGCTTTTCCCTTCACTTTCTCTGTGTATTACACAAAACGTCTTCAGTTGCTTGCGTGAGCAGTGGATCTTTCTCTCAGTCCTTCTCCCTCTTTATATCCTTCCCTAATAATTTTAAGACCTCTCCATGACGAAGAATGTAACTGACGTGTTGATCCCTCCTTAGTTTTTTGGTGCTCCAGATGCTTCTATTTTCTCCCACTTTTGGGATGACGTCTTTGTTGGTAGCTCTTGTCTATCCACTATATTTTCTAATTTTTCCTGAAGCACCAAGGTTCAAAGGATTTCAGCTTTTTCCTTTACTTCTACAGTCCTTGACTTTTATCCGCATAGAGCCATGCAGGGCTATTGACTGGGAGAAGTTTTTCATAAATCTTTCTTTAGTTTCTAAGCTGATTCCCGTACTTTTCAAGTATCTATATTTGCTATTAATTGCAGTTTTTATCTAATTTTATAGTTTACGTCCTTTTTGCTCTTGCCATAATTGGTGATTCCTTCCCAAAGAAGGTGAAATCCTCCATTTTCAACTTCTCTCCCTTCAATCATACTTTTACCTAGTTTTATGACCATCTTTACCACATGCCATCATTTTATGAAACTTAATAGCATTCATCATGATTAAAAGTTAAATGAATACTAGCAATTTCCATAAAATGACGCCAAAAACCATCAACCTCATTCAGTATGATTGTAACACAACCTATGTTAGCATCTACAGAAGATTATCTACATGCTATGACCTAGAATTTATTTAAACCTGATTACGTAGCATATTCATTTAAGGTAGGTATTAGAAGAAGGCATTTGTGAGTTCCTCTCGTTTCCTGCTACACTATCTGTATCAGGAATCGGTTAGGAAAGGAGTTTAGGAATGCCACAGGCCAACGGGAATAGTACTGCGAGTTCTTGTGCCACTGATTTTAACTGTGAACACAATGTGCACGTTGTGTGCACATTGAAGACGGAATTGAAGCCGGTTGGAACGAGCAGATCTCAGTGGACCGATTGGATGATGGGTCCCTCCTGGAGGGAGACCATAGGAAACGCGGGAAGGGCATCGCGTAGGCCGCACCTTACTGGGAGTGGATTCCCGTCACCGCATCTCCCGGCCGAGATCCCTCAAAGGGGAGCGGCAGTGGTGGTGCGAGACAATGGCACCCTCGGTGGTACCATACGCACGCCGCTCCATCCCTTTGCGGAGCGCGCTTAAAGACTTTTGTCAGATTTACAGCACCTCGCGCCCTTGGATAAGGCGGCGGGTTGGACCGGGATGGAGGAGCTCGCAACGGACGTGGGGCTGGCAAGGTTAAAAGAGGGAAGGGATGAGAGGAAGCGGTTGGAAAGAGTGGGAACAGAGAGGAGGATGAATAGACGGACAGGGAATGGGAGAGAGAGAAAGAGAAAGGAAGGGAAGTGATGTATGGTGAGAAGTTCGAAATTCGGAAGCGGAGCACACGTTGAGTCCGCGGGTGGGCGGGACTGGGGGAAAGGGTGGAGGTTCAGAAGTTTGCCGTCGAAATAAAGGGTTGCCCGGGAGAGGGAATGGGAAGAGGCATCACGTGCGTGGGAAATGGGGTGCCTGGGGGGAGAGGGGTGGCGAGGAGTGGAGAGCCACGGTGGGCGGAAAGTTGTCGAAGGGAGACCTAGGCGGCGGGGATACGTGATGGTAGAAAGCACGAGCGATACAAAAGCACATGGAAAGATACATAAATACTAGGGCTGAACGAGAGATAAAACATTTTTGCAATCGAAAATGCGGTTATATTGAAGTGGCCGCTCCGCCATCCCACACGGAATGATATAAAAAAACCGGATGATCCGGAAAGAAAATTATTTGAGTGGGCGTCAATATTTCTCCGTTCCAAACCGAACTTACAGCGTATCGACTCGCTTTGTGCTGGAGATTGGTAGCTGTTTCACGTCAAATAAAGTTCGGTAGATGAGTTACTGATTCAAATAACAATCTAATATTTTTCTTTGATATGAATATACGCGGAAAGATAAATTACTCTTAAAAAGAATGAAAGATGGAATTCTCTATTGGTTTGCGATCCATATGAGACATTACATATACCAATTCACAGCGGCATTAAGGTGCTGCCTACGCATTAAGTTAACGGATACAGTGGTCTTTAGGAGTGAAGTGTTTGTTTTAGGTGTCTCTGTACAGTTTGAGTCAAATTGTCCCGCAGAAAGGAAATTTCCAGAGATGGAGACTTGCAGTGTAACAATTTTAAAGTAATCAATGCATTGAATTTCATAGAAGAGAATTGGCACAGATATCACTGCACTTTATCATACAAGTCTTATGCATTCTAACTTGTTATTCTCTCCCACGATTTCATTCCTCTTTCACCCTCTAGAGGACCTGAAATATCGCCCTGTATAAAACATTACGTTTTCTCCATTCTTCTCTACCACATATTTGAGAGATAATTTGTATACTATTCTTCAGTTGCATATAAAATCAATTAAAATTCCTTAGGTGGTCAGTGCTCGAAAAAGCATTACATTCAATGCTGAACCAGAATGTCATAGATTACAAGCTCATAAGCGGCGCACCGCGGTGGTTTGGTCGTTAGCTTGCCGAACAGACGACGCAAAATCTGTGAGTTTGAATCCCTCAACATGATAGGGTGGTGTTTTTATCTGATGCCCGAAAAGAGTAGATCAGGTGATGTGCAAGGACTCACATTTGTGGCTTATGGTAAAATATAAGAAAAAAGATAAAGCTATACTCTCAACTACATTTATCTACTCCGATTACTCAAAAATCCCATTAAATGGATTATTGTACTCCTCCAAACTGTTAGGACCTCAATGGAGTATGCAGTCAAATTATCATCTCCAGATAAAAACCATTAAATAAGTATCTTTGCAATATTTAGCACCTTTGTATCCCCAAAGAGCAACAATTTAGATCCTTGAAAATTTGAGCACATTGTTTGGATAAACATCATGATAAAATCCAACAGTATTTCATAACAAGTCTTAAATAAGTCATAAATCCATAAATAAAGTTCGAAAATACCTAATCTAAAGTCAAAAGTTCTGATTCAAATCAATCCCCTCTAATGCGTACTCATTCTACTCCACACTGCTATGGGTGTGGCAAAAAGACGTGTGAGATCCCTACATGCTTATAAAATATTTAGAAGAGTTTAGTGAGTCATCGAATAAGCTCGCAAATTTCTAAGTAAATAATAAACTCAATAAAATAAGAAACTGGTATGCTCCCTCAAAATACTTTCCCCTCCTTACATCCTTAGATCACCAGAATATTCCTCACTATAGAAATAAATACAAAAACATCTAGACATGTAATGGCATGTTATTGGCTTCAATTCTACGAAATAATTTAGAAGTTTTTCTGACTTCAAATTTGAGCCACTCCCTAATTTCCAATGGCACCTATAAAATATTTTTAATATCCTTCGAGTTTCGTAAAAATAATTTACAGTGATGAAAGAGAAAATGTAAATCGTTGAATGCTTTGGGGCAATTCAATGCACTAGCTGTCTTTAGGCTTTCCTATTTATACGGTCTAAATGCCTGCCATTTTATTCTCTCTTTGTCGCTTTGACATCAAATCCTTAAATCTAAATATGCCCATTAAATTTTTGTCTGCGCTGTTTTCCTCCATATTTTCCCCATCCGGCTTCTCACCTACACATTGCAGGCTGACCCCATGCTTTTCCTCGAATCCTAAATCTTAGTGAAGCAGATACTACTGTAGTTCCGCACACAACATAAGTAAGTTGTTGCCAACTTATTGTTAAAAAATCACAACCGAAAAAGATACAAGCGGAAATTCCAGGAGGCAGAAGATAATTTCAAATAGACTACATTTTCGTGAAACAGAGATTTAGGAACCAGGTGAAGGGCTGTAAAAGCTACCCTGAGCCAGACATCGACAGTGGCCATAATTGAGTGATCATGAAATGTCATCTAAAATTTTAAAACTGAAGAAAACAAGAAATAAAATTAGGCAAATAGAAAAATTGAATGAGGCTCAACAACAGCAGGCATTTCAAACAGCAGTGGGAAACAAGATAGGATCTAACTGAGAAATCATTGGAAAATTGAAGGAAAAACCTTAAAATTAGACGGCAGGAAGCAGAAAAGAATTTCTTGGAAGAAGAAACGTTGTCCAGAAGAAGCTATGAATCACGAAAGAAGCCTTGGGCCTAAATGGAGAAAGAAGTACAAGAATGCGAAAACTGAATAAGAGTAAATAAACAAACTGAATAAGAACAAAAGAATAAGGAATTAAATAAGTCGTAAAACGAGAAAAGCAAGAAAAATGGGGATGAAGGACTTGCACAAAGACGCACAAAACAACCTCGCCCTTGGAGAAGTGGAAACTGCCTATGTACCTAATGATGAGGAACCACTTCACGGAACGGAACGCAAGAAATTCCATAAGAGGCAGGATTGGAGAATTTTGATTTAAAAAGAAAATAAAGTGAAAATGTAGAAAGAGTATTTCGGAGTTATGCAAGGGAAACTATCTCCACGCGAAAGTATTCGAAATGGAAAGTGAAGTCAGAAAGGATGATATGAGAGTCTCAATCTTAAGATCGGAATTCAACGCTGCAGTAAGGGACCTGTGTATGAATATTTTTCTACGAATATTATTCTTTAAATATAAGAATATTATATTTTTAATACAACGTATGAATATTCATTGAATAAGGCTTCTGGAATGGGCAATATTTCTACCGAGCTAATAGAAATGCAGGAGGGAAGACATAAACAAAGTCTTTTGCGACATGAATTCAGGAGGAGAGACATTGACTTTGAGATGAACATCATCATTCCTATTCCCAAAAAGAAGAGGGCGGAGAACTGAGAACATTTTATGACCATAAGCCTGTAGACACATGCATTGAAGATATTGCCAAAGATAATCTTCAGGAAAATAGAAGGAAAGGCAAAGGAGTACCTGAATGAGGATGAATTCGGATTCAGGGAAAATAAGGGCACGATAGAAGCAACATTGGTCATTAGGCTGCTCATAGAGAAGAGAATTGAGAAGAATAAACTGACATTCATAGCGATTGTCGATTTGGAGAAGCTTTTGCAAACGTTCATTAGGATTCAATGCTTAAAAGTCTTAAATAAATTGGAGTGTCCTACAACAACCGACGAATTATTCACAGTTTTTATAAAAACCAAGTAGCTATGATTAAACCTGGAATCAGCAGTAAAGAAGCGAGAATAAAGAGTGTAGTGCGACAAGGTAGTGAACTGTCTCCCTTAATTTTTAATGTTCGTATCGTGAATGTCGTCAATGTAATCAAAGAACAGGCTTCAGGAGAGAATATTCACAGGAAAAAATTGGCATGCTGCTATTCACCGATAAAATAGCAGTCACAGCAGAGATAGAGAGGAATCTAAAGAAGACTCTAGCAACCATAGAAGGGAAATAACCAGATATCAGCTGAGAGTCAATAAAAAGAAAACCAAAAATGAAAAGCAGCAAGAGAGAAGTCGCCAATACCAAAGTTAAACTAGGATAAGATAAACATGAGGAGGTGAAAGAGTTACATCGGGAGCCGAGTAGCAAGCGATGGACTAAGCAAGGAAGAAATAGTCAGAGAAACAGCCCAGGCGAAGAGAGCATTCCAACGTAAGAAGAATCTATCTTACGGCTCGGAATACAAGCGTAGAAATAAGGAAACAAATTATCAGAACTTAAACCTGAAGCATGTTTATTTATGCCAATGAGGCATCGACGATGACAGCAGCAGATAAGCCACGGATGGAAGTATTCCAAATCTGTTGCTACAGAAAAGGGATGAAGAACAAATGTATCGATGATGATGATAATCTTTCACACTCATACACACTTCACACTTTGCGATAAATGCCTTATTGCACCCACGTCTGAAATACTTAATTTAAAATTGAAATAATTGATTAGGTGCTACTGGACGACGCAAGTATTTGTTCCTAAATAAAGAGATACATAAGTGCGTAGGGGGAGCGTGGTGGTCTAGTGAGTAAAGCGCTTGGCTACTGATCGAAGGGTCCCGGGTTCAAATCCGGGTGAAGCCTTTGGACGCCCCCGAACGAAAAATCCTAGGAGTGCGTGGTGGTCTAGGGAAAGAAACTGGCCCCCTTACCCTGAATGTGTGATATTCACACACCTGTGGCTTAGTTCGGGGTGAGCTCTACCCCCACCTATCCAAACCAACCTTCGGGTTGAATCACTGAGTGAGTGAGTGATATGTTCGTGATAACGGAAATACTCGGTTCAATCAAAGAATATTTACTTTAGGAGTACTCACATTGAAAAAGCATCATAAAGAACAGCAAAATATGCTAATATTACTGTCCGATTCAATGTCTTTCATTATTCAGGGGATCAATGAGCCAGAACTCGTTGCAAAAATACACTTCCATCGCACCCCTGAAACACAATCTATTTTTAACCCTGCCAACTAATTCATGCAGCGGATTACTCTGTCATTCTAGGCATAAGGACCAAACTTTCCGTTTACCCAAGCTGTTTCAAGAATTTATGAAAGAACGAAGTCTATCTCAATTGAGAAAAGCCGTGCTCTTTCAGCCACTGCCCATCATGGGCAGCTGTTTCTTACTATCCATATCTTCGTTAAAAACATATCAAAGCTGGAAAAATGGACGGTCGAACTTTCATGGGAATAAGGCCCGGTTTTACGACATTATGGTCTAGTTAGCATTAACAATGAGTTCGTGTCGATTTTGTTTCTTTGGCGATTGTCAAAACTTCCGAATACGAAAAGTGCAACAGACAAACGAATACTTGACAAGAACGTTAACAGCATAGATACATAACTTTAGTATTCTTAAACCTCGAAGATATTTAACCGGTCCTCGTATGTATCGTCAAATGGTGCCATGCCCAATTCATTTATACACTGTTTGTATTCAAATGTATTGAAATAACTCCTTGGCATACAGCCTGATATCCACTGTATAACTGACAAGTCACTTCAATTAGACTACATATATAATGAATGAAATGTTTCTTATCTGGGTTCACAAATAAATTGATTCAATTTTTATCCTCGGTATAATTACAAATGAAGAAGGATCCACAGCTCATTGTTGAGCATTAAAACGTTTTTCACGGAAACTACACCAAATTTCTTGATAAGTAGTGGCTATCTCTGCGCTATAATCAATAGATGTGCATTAAATAATGTAAACACCGCAAAGAAAGAAGCATAATTTTTCCAAATATATTCCCATATTATACTAAATGTAAGCGTAAAAATATACGTATAAATGGAGTTAAATATTTTGATGATATGCCACTGAACAACAAATTCTCATAACTATAAGCTCGACAAGCGCTAATATTTACACACGTAAGTTCAAAACTTTTTCACCTGGTGTGTAACAGAGTGATGCGTGACCTAATGAATTCTTTCGTAACAAGGGACTGGGAATCTCAAATCTTTAATCTGAAATTACTTTATGGACGTTTTCCAGGAAAATATCCAAACCACAGCTATACAAAATATTTCCCTCTGCTTCCCATTTCTTCTATGACGAAGGCTAACATAAATTGAAAACGTTTCCGGGCCGTAGTGTCCAATAAAAAGTAACCCTGTTTGAGCACGACTTGTCGTTTGCTATCAATTAGCGATAAACGCCAGTGCTTCTCCAATCTTGTTGCAAGAAGACTATAAATGTACTCTAAGATAAGATTAAAGATAACATTTCGTCTTTTTCCACGCAGAGATAAAACGGGCAAATTAAATATTATTCCATTTCGCCCCATTTCATCCCCATCGGGAATAAAAGTGAGTTCTCCGAATCAGGGAGTAAATGCTTTCAGTCACCCAAACTCTAGTTTTACGGCCATGGGTGCATTTCCAAACTACTTATGTCGTTTTCCTTCCGTTTCGCGGCGTCGATTGGACGCCCCTTAGACTTGTTTTTTTTTAAGTATCCCCACGTCTAAAGTAATATCGCGCCGTCCAACCGAAGTTTTAAATCCTAGGGCAAATACGGCTCCCATACCCTGGGCGGAATTCAAACCCTCGACCTTTGGATTAGCAAGACCAAGAGTTGCCGATTTCACTGACGAGGCCAGATCTCGTCGTGTCTCCCTCTAAATAAGAAAACATATCTCAGCGTTCAAAAATTACCCTTTATTACCACTTGAAACACCGGCAGACGAGGAAGGAGCATTACGAGGAAGGGGCATAAGGGAAAATATTAGCATCATTTGACGCAAGTCAAATAATGCAAAATAGGAAGTTAACCTTCGGCTTGTGGCTTCGAGGAAATATGGCCAAAAATCCTTTTATGGAGATAACATTACAAGTCAGCCGGCTTAAATTATTTTTGGTGACTTAATCCCTTAATGAGAGCATTGGTGCTATAGGTTAAGGCGATCAATGGCACCAAACTGTCGGAAATATGCAGTGCAAATCGGGATGTTTACGCAAGTGGAAAACGATGGATAACCCTAGTGTAGAAGATGATAAAACCCGAGCCGCAAATTAGATACAGCATGTATTCTTCCACCTGTAATATGCATTTGTTATTATTCCACATGAATTTTTCAATTTCAAGCAAAAGAGCATTTTCAATAAATTTAATTTTGATGGCTCATTAAGAAAGAAGTAAATCGCTTTAAAATATAAATCTTTGTTGTGGCTGAAAACCATTCAGCAAGCCATCTTCTGCTACTAACAAATTACGATAGCGGCTTAAGGGCTTTAAACAGCAAATACTACAATTTTTTCTGGCCAATTTTCTCTAACATCCAAACACATACTCATTTATCTTTACTCTTTCTCTCTCTTTCTCTCTGTTTTTGTCTCTCGAATTCTAAACTATTTTACATGCATGGATACTATATTTGTCACTAACTCCTCGATACTGCAGGGTACCTGTACACTCACTTGGTTAATACTATGTAAATTTTATAATACCTACAAAATCATTTAGCAACATTTTGGCCACTATAAAGATGCACACCTTGGTTTAAATTGTAACTACATCGAAGCTTTTACGTCTAAATTCGTTTTTAAGTTGTTATTTTGAAGGACATAATGTAAATATTGCCCTGCCGTAGTTCCAAATAAGGAAATATGGAAACATTCCTAAGGAGACTGTTCTCAAAAGTATTGTATAGAAAACAAAATAGGCCTCGTGCCAGTCAGTTATGGTATGAATAACTATTTCTTACCAAGACGTCGCATTATAAAGTTAATCACATTTATAAATGACGATGGCGTGGTGATGAAATTACACCAGATTAAGTCCTCCCAAATACCTTCAGAGCTGCCGCAGCCGACGCAATTGCGAGATCTCCGCTGCTTGGAATCGACTCTTTAGTGTGCGACCTCCCAACTTTGTTAACCAAGCATGGCGAAACCCTGGGAACCCATAGTGCCGCGGCATCCGTTCAGTGAAACCTCGCTTTGAGAGGGGGATGGGGACTCGGTAGGGGCAGGGGAGCGTGGGAGGGTTGGTTGGGACGGGGGCAGCACAGCAAAGCTCGCGAGAATGAGCAAGCAAAGAAGCAGAGGGCATGATTCCCCACCCGCGCCAACGTGTGTATTTGTGTGTGGGGGGGTGGGGTCGTGGGGGTGGGTGGCCATTTAAGTCCCGCCGTGGAGATCCAACCCCTTTATAAGAGAGCGATTTATGCGTCGAGTTTCCGATCAGAAGGTGCGAAATATATGCGTTTAATGACTGCGCAAACTTTAACCACCGCATTTTGCGCCGCTCGCCGCGAGATTTATCGCGAAAGTTGAAGGCACCGCAGCGGGGTGGTTCGGCGAATCGTCGTTTGCGTAAATGACCTTCCGCTCCCCGAGCGAAAATGGGAACAGAGCTTACAGTAAGAGGAGAGCGGACCGTGGGTTGGATCTAGCGCACTTTTCTTCTCACCATTGGAATTATTATTGATACCTATCGGTATTCTATCGGTCAAATTAGCTTAGTGCACTACCGACCTTTGATTGATTTCAAACGCCTCTTTCCTTTCCAGCCTGGTACACGTATTTCCTATCTCGCTTCCTCTCTCCTCAAATGTTTACCTCTCTCGTCTCCATTCTCTTCACAACTAGCATCCCCCTCCCATCTAGCATCCCTCCCCCTCCTAAAGCGATCTCCAGCATCCCATTTCCTCTCACTGCCGACCAGCCCCCACAGCTAACTCAGTCTACTAATTTCCTCCAGCAATTTCCTTTCCTTCCTCGCCAACTATAGTGCTCCTTTGATCACCTTTCTGTCCATCCCACATTCTCCATCCTTCCCAAAAACCCTATGTTTCAAACGCCGGCAATTCATTCCCAATTTCTCTTTCTCTCTCTTTTGGAAAAACATTTTGGAGCCACATGGCCCTAGGCTTCTAATTTAGCTCATTTAGCTATTTCCTAGCTTTCAGCATCTAAATATAAAATAATAAACTGGAGAGTCGGAGTGAGAGGAGGAAAGGATGTGCTCTTCGTTCTTTCTACGTCACGGGACATTTCTGAGCCAAAATTAATACCGTGCGCCGTAAAGTGAAAATTCGCCCATTACCTCCTCATCTACTTCCCACCCCTCTGGAAAGGCGCCCAGAGCAGACTAATGAGAAAATAATGACAACAATAAGAGAGCCACTCGTCTTAAGCCAACCATTCTTCTTGTCACACTGCTCAGACTGTAATTCAGTTTTCACTGCGTATCTCCTAAGTGGTTTCACTCACTCTGGAGAGGACGTAAAAATTCTGATTATAAGTCAGAGAAATCACTAAATTTGAATTTCATTGGCAAGTGATGTTTCGAGACTACATTACTTCAGGGTATTGGATTTATTTGATGGTTTACAATTTTGACTTCCAGAGAGACTAAGTACGGTTACCGGTACTTCCCATTTTTTCTGAGGTTTCCAGGTCCCTTACTTTGCGTAGTGCTTTGTACGGAGTGTCCAGCGTGAAGAAGAGAGTGTAGCAAGAGGAGAAGAGCGCGTAAAGAATTTTTTTTAGTTCAGCACTCCGCCTGTCGGATTCGACACTAAACCGTGGATCCCTACGTGTCTTCCATTAAGAGTAGGATAATACTGACTCCGGGTTTAGCTCCACCCTTCAAACTTTCCCCAAAAATTCTCGACGCTTTCCAAATGCTCACCTATCCTCTACTGCGTACATGACCTCAGTTGTCGGCCGTCTTTCCCAATAGCATCGATTCGATGTTACTTTCAGCGACCCTCTTTCACATCCTGATTTCGTGGTAAAGAAAAAATTGATACTTTCTCCCAACGCGAATAATTACAATCAGGGGAAAATAAAACAAATAGCCTATATAAAAACGTGCGCGCTCTGCCAGCATACGCCCTTCTTTCCCCTCATATTTATTGCCAACCAATTAATTTCCGACTATCCGTGAGTATCTGAGTATCCATGTGCTGAGTATTAGTCAATGTAATTTGAAAGTCTGGTTTCACATATGTCCAAAATACTTACACGAATATTCAGCAGAAGAATGTAAAATGGAATTAAAGAAAATCTTTTGGATAGTAAGTTATAATTCAGGAAGAACATAGAAACTGCCTGTTTAAAATCAGTAAGAAGAAAACTAAGTTAGTATAATGCGGGAGAGAGAGGGAAGCAGATGTGCTCCTTAATGAGGAAAAAATAAGGAGCAGATGGAAATATTCACCTACCCCATATCCATTAGTAGAATTTGCATGGGATGGAAGAGGTATGACGGGCATCAAGCGAAGATGGCATTCATGATGAAGAGACAGCTTCTAGGCTCAAAGGAGATACCACTGAACACTATGAATAAATAAGTAAAACGTATTTGTGCGTTGGATCACTCTATGGATCGGAAAAAGTGGACTATTGTAAAAGCGGACCAGAAGAGACTTGAAGCCCTTAGCCCCTATCTGAATCTGCCCCTAGCCAAGGGTTCATTAAGATACAGAGTTCAATAATTAAACAGTTAACAAACAAGAATTAAACCTTTTTGTAGAGCCGTATACTTATTTTTTTACAATCGTTTAAATCATCTTGAAATAATTTGTGCCGCTACAAACGAAAAAGTAAGTGACACAGAATTGAAACAAATGAATTAGAAGGACAATTGAATTATATTGTTAAATTGTCATTAAAGTCCATCCCCAGGGTTTAAACTTTGTGACGTCAGCATACGGCGAAATAATCTTTTGCGAAAGCCTATATAATTGTGTATCTTTTTTAATTCTGCCAGGAGGTTGTTGTATAGACGCATAGAGCTGGTGGTGAATGAAGTATTCATGCGTTCAGTTCGATGAGGTGGATAACGGAAGTTAACTTCCGTGAACTTCGTCGAAAGTCTTTAGACGGTCGTTTATGTGCTTTGGAAGTCCGGTGGTAAGGCATTTATATCCCAATGTGAGGCATCTGAAGTCTCTTCTTTCTTTAATATTTAATATTTGGGCTCTGTTGTAATATGGTGTCATGTGAGGCGTGCGTCAATGGTGCGGGCGACACACATAATTCAGGCAAGCATGAAGGGCTGTTTGTAATCGAGTAACCTCTCCTGAGCTCATGTCCGTTCCAGGAAGTAGCACATAATCAATTATCGGCAGCAAAAGTGCCTTTACGAGTCGTAATCTAATGTTCATTGTTGGATGGTACTGCATTGACTGCAGTCTTCTCAGGCCTATAAAAATCTTCTGAACAGTGTTTGATACGGTGGCATCCCAACTCAAGGTGTTAGAGAGGGTGACGCCAAGGTATTTCATTGTCTTTACGTAAGGTAATGGTTGACCAAACATAGCTAGATGTGGGGGGTTATGGAGACGATAGAGGATTTTGTTATTACCGACGATCATGGCAGAGCACTTATTCGGGTTGACCGAGAGACCTCGAGTGAGACACCAGTTCAATATCCTGTCTAAGTCACTCGAGAAAGCAGCCACGCATTCATGTATTTTTTCAGGAGGTGAACTCTTATATATAATGATGTCGTCCACATACATCATGATATTGGCAGCCAGCGGTAATGACGCCAGGCCCCGTACAAAGATGTTGAACAGAGTAGGGGACATGATGGAACCCTGCGGGACACCTGTCTTTTGGATATGCCATGTGGGTTCATCGGATGTTGTGGTCTTGATGGAGACTTGCCGCCCTCCCAAGTAGCTTGAAAACCAAGTATAAGTATCCTGATTAACGCCAGGAAGTCTTATCGTGGTCACCAAGACATCGTGTCGGACTGAGTCAAATGCTTTATTGAGGTCAAGTGACGCTACTACTGTTACCTGACGGCTGTCCATGGCTCCCCGAATGTCGTCAAGGACGCTAATTAGAGCCACCTGCGTGCCTTAATGCTCACGAAAACCAGCTTGTCTGTCGTGGAGAAGTGACGCCCTATTAACGGGGGAGCCATCCTATCGTGGAGGATCCGGTCAAAGATCTTGGCCAAGTGGTGTTTATGATGGAAATTGGCCTATTATCTTTCGCTGTTTTCGGATGCGGTGCTTTCCGGACTGGGATGATAAATGACCTCTTCCATTCTTCAGGGTAAGTGGAGTACATGATGGACGTATTAAATATGTGGATTAGGTACGGCATGAGGGCGGGGAGGGGCAGTCAAATCATGGGAAGAGAGATGCCGTCAGAACCCATAGCTTGAGATTGAATACACTTTACGGCGTTGGTGACATCGCTTGACGTCATAAGCTGCAAACTGTGTTCTGGTACCTCGACTGCTAGCTCTCGTTCAACGGCAGTGAGGTCTACTCCGTCAAACACCGGCTCAGGGGTAAAAGGTTGGATTAGATCTGCGGTGGAAATTCCCTCCAATCTCGTATCACCCTTAGCCCTACACGCACCCTGGGAACGAATTACGTTCCAGAGGTACTTGCTGTTAACATCACCTTCGAGAAGTTTGGAAAAATGTGCGTTCTTGGCGTTGCGAATAGCCCGCTTGACGGCGTTGCGTAAGCGCTTGAACTCTTCCCAGGAAACTGCCTCCTTATCCCTTAAGTAACGACGGTGGCTATTATCTCGTGCCTTCATTGCTGTACGTATATCAGATGTGAGGTTGTCTCACTCTACGTACCATTAAAGGAGCATGTTTATCAAAAAATTTTAGGATAGTGCTCTGCAGTACTTGTACTTTCCCATCGAGGGAGGTTTTTGTAGGGATATCACCAAGAGATTTGAAGGTAGGGTCGAAAAACAGTTTCTCAGGATTAATGTCCTTCAAGTTTCGATACGTAGTCTTTTTCCAAAAATTTTTTTTACTAGAGATTTAGACTTGGCTATAGATAAGGTCATGACGTGAAATTCCGGAAGCCTGGGCCTGCCCGGTCGACGTCACCCTGTCACTATTGTTGCAGATAATGAGGTCCAACCAGTTTTCAGACGCGGGACCTTGGTGAGCAGCCCTAAGGGGGAGTAGAGTCAACCAACCCTCGAACTCTGCTCTACGGAAGGTGCTGGTCTGGTATCTATCTTTGTTCATTGGGACATTAAAGTCTCCAAGTAAGACTGCACAGTCGTAAAGCTCTGAGTAAGTGGCAAACTGATAGACGACGAGTTGCGGAGCCGTAGTTTTAGAGGGGCAATACGAAACGCCGATAAATGTGAGTTCCGACCCAACCGAAACTTCACCAAAAAGGAATTCGTGTTTAGAATCCCCGACGGGGTCAGACTTAGCTGTGGCGGTAAACTTGTATGCATCCCGCACGTAGAGGGCAACACCACCCCCTTGCTTCCTTACTCTATCATGCCGATGGAGTGTGTATCCTTCTAGGGAGCAGGGTAATGACCAGAGGGATGCTTGTAAGAAAGTTTCACTCAGCGCGATGAAGTCATAGACTTTTCCGTCGAATTTGCAGGAAAATTCCGTCCAGTGCGCGCGGATGGATTCCACGTTAACGTGGGCCACGCGAAACTCTAATCCAAGGGCATGGGGTAAAGAAGAGGGGGAGTTAGTCGTCCTCATAGAAGAACTTGTCATGGATAAGTTTATGGATGTACGCATTAGTAATCGCTGAACTCGCATTTTAATGTGGTAGTAGGATTTTACGCAGAGGACAGTAGTGAAGGATTTCTTCAATGCCACCCAAACCGTAAGAGGATAAGTTATTTTTTATGCACTCGTCATTTTTTGTAAATATTTCCTTTGAAGCTTCGCCTACTATAGTTATTGTCAGACTGTATATGTTGAGCAGTGGTTAATACATTGGTCTGACATACTGAACCAAATCAAAATTTTCAATTCTTCATATTCAAATTCTACCTTATATCTGCAAGTGATTTTTTAGATTTTATGTCACTATTCAACCTTGACAAACCTCTACTATCCTCTTTGTAATTACAAAAATTATCATCTCTTTATGTATAATACATTGGTTATTATATCCATTAGATAATATGCACGAATTGTAAAAGAGCACATACATGTATGTGCTGCATGCTCAATATTATCGAGCGATACTAGCTGGGATTGCGTCTACAAGTTTAATGAGCACGAAAATAAAGCCTTCGCTCTACTGTAAACAAACTGTTTTGGCGTGTTGGAATGATTATACTGCTTGAACACCAAGGTGCATTTTGCTCTTTCGTGCAAAAAAAACCTCCGCTTCCTCCATTCCGATAGCGAAAGCATTCGTCGTCGAAAGCACCATTAAGGAAAGCACATCCCATCATCACCGCGAAAAGGTCGGGGGAAAGTCAAAGGTGAGAAAAAGGAGAGAAAAAGGGTGGGAACGTGGTGATCATCGCCGAAGGGAACTCAAGAGCTCCTGAGCGAAGGTAGTGCTTGAGGGAATGCTCGCAGAATGGCTGGGGAAATAACCACTGTGAGCGATACAGTCAAAGAAGAGGAAAAGGCCTTCAGATAACAGGTGAAAGGGAAAACACAAGCAATATTCCGTTCCTAATTCTTGATTCTGCACCGCAGAATCTATAATTGACTACGTGATCCTGGGGCTTGTATTCCAACGCTATAAGTCAGAGTAATATTTTGTTCACTCGCTTTGTGGAATGATGCTCGTTCAATGTTCCATAGTGCAGGAATCCAAAAGCTGAACGTTGAATTTATCGCCAACTTTAGCACGCTTTTGCACTGACCTGTTGCTTTAAGATAAGGGTATTAACCTTTATAGCAGGTACTGCCCATTTATTGATCAATGAGGAATGAAGATTCGTATGCCCTTCACATTCTGCTCTAGTGGAAGAAAATTATGTTTTAAAATCAATGGTTGGTGAAATTTCACCATGCATTATGACTTTCTTTCCTAAAAGTGACCAAAAAAGTAGCCATGGTTATAACTGAGTCTCTTTCTTTTAATACCACTAGGTTCTGTTTAGAAATGTATATGCTTGGAGTCAATTCATTTGCGGTCAACCATGAAGATCTTTGAGCCTTAAAAGCCATCAGATGGTTTAAAATTGAATTAATTATTCGAATATTACTTGAGTATTTCAGCTGATATTTTGCTAAACCGTCACCGGAAATTTCTTAGAAAAGATTAGTTTGGCGTAGTGCTCGAATGAATAAGCAGACGGAAAGGGCCTAAAAACAGCAAGCGCTCTAAGCGAAGTGGTCGAAGGGTAGGAAAATCGCCCTGGAGGGAAGCAGGACAGGAGAGATGGAAAAAAACAAGAAAACAGTGGAAAGGGGAGATGGGAATCCAAGAAAGCCAGCAAGCTGGCAGCTCCGAATCACGCGTTTGTGCGGTCCAGCGGAGATGCGGTAGCGAATAGTTGAGTGGGCAGAGGAGAGATAGAGAGAGAGGACAGGATGGAGGGAGGAAAGGGGTTTCCGAGGAAGGGAAGGTCGTTATGGACGAAGGGTTACGGACCGCCGGCGAAGAGAAGCTTGGCACACACCTGCTGCCTCTCCCACACGGATGCAACATGGTGGTGTTCTCCTATAAAGTGAAAGACCCCTACTCTCTCCCAAACGCACAGCAGACACGACGCTACCCTGCTACCCCGACACCACCTCCATCCCCGACAGATGAGATGGGCCCGAAACTGTGAGGGAAGCGGAAGATGGGAAACCGGACGAGATGGTCTTCAAAACAAACCCCCTCTCCTTCACCTCTCTTTCTCTCTTTTCCATGAAAAAATACAGATGCACACTCCTTCCACCCACCCACTTCTTTTATAAAAGGTCCCCTACATGAGCTTGATGGGTAAACAAGTCCCTCCCCTCCCTTGGAAGTCTCGGGTGGAAAGAACGGGGCGGGTAAGGATGGAGACCAGGAAAAAGAGAGGAGGAAGAAAAAAATACATGGCTCAGGGAAACGAATAGAGTCGGGTGGTTAGGAGGAGTATGTAACGCGAAAAGACAAGATGCGGTGATGAAATCCCCATTTTAGGAAACCATTTCTGGGGTACGAGGAATCTCATTTGGAAAAATGAATGAGATGGGAAAGACGCTACTCCCATCATTAAGAGCTTCGATACCACCCGCCCGCCTATTAACTGTAATTCCGTCTCTCCTTCGAGGAAATCAGCTGATCCCGAGGCGAGAAATCACTGGGGTTCCCGTGAGGCCATAGACAAAGCGATGGACCATGTCCCGGGGCCTCGGTTTCCGAACCCCGACCGGCTTGGATTCGCGGGGAAAGATTTGAATTAAAGGAATCAGATACGATTTAAATACGACTGACGTCTCGGGAAATATGTTTTGCTTAGGAATAGTGCTAAAATTCTCTTGTGAAAGCCCTGTTTAACAGCTTTACTTTTTAATTTAATTTATAGCTTTAGATTAAGAATGATCCCGTTTTTCCCGCACTAAACTGATAGTGCCGTTGATAAAATCTCTTCCAGACATAAATTAGGAAGACCATATTGATATGAAATTCGTTGCAAATACACGAACTTGATTATTTTAAAGGGCAATTTTAGTATAGTCAGGAAGCATTTTTGTAGAATTATATGCGAATAGAAATTCAGACCTTAACTTAAGTCAAAGATTTTGTAGTTCTTTGCAATTGGTTCATGACTTCCAGCTATATACTAAGCATTTTTAACATATACAGGAATACCTAATATCGCAAATGGCCTTTTCAACACTCATTAAATAATGACACTAAGTAAACTATAAGCTGTTCCATTCTTCCTTAATGTACTGGATTCCGTTCAATTCTTTCCCTTATAAACTGAGTAACTTTGAGGTTTGGAAAATGCCCTTCAGGATCAGAGGATCTGAGACCATTTTAGATGAAAGTGGTGAGGTATCGTTCTAATTGCGGAGGTGAATGGAATGCGGAGAGAATCGTCCCGGAACGCATTTCAATGAAACGGACAGTTTCCCCAAGGACGGTTGAAGAGATACCTTTAACCAAACGAAGTCAGAATGGTTCGCTTTGGGAGTAGTTTGACTACCAGGCAACGCCATCGGATTTCAACATCGGTATCTGATGCCACGGGCGGTTAATATGTAACCTTTCAACGCTAAGATTAGGATGCCAAAATGGACATCATTCAAAACACTTTAGTCATGTTTAAGAGATAATGGTACAGCATATGTACAAAGCGTTTCAATACTTCTGCCATATTTCTATATATCTTGAATCAGGACGCTTTTCAAAGCTCGATCTCATAATGAAGAGTGGGTATCACGCAAACAATGAATACTCTAACCCTCAAAAAGGTCCGCAGTAGGTAAATTAGTAAGGATAGTTAAGAAACGAGTTATAAGAAAAAAGTTCGAAGATTTGAGGGGTTTTTTTGGTCAGATTCCTCTATCTTCACGCCAGTTGAGATAATGTGGCTTGCACGCATATGAGGTGCTACTCACCGAAAAGGTGGTTTTTGGAATTCGAGGTCAAAAATAATATTTGAATATAAACTGAAATATCAGCAAGTATATGAGCTTTACGTTAAATATCACAGAAATACTTTACTTTATGGCAGTACGCCATATGAGTAAAAAGTACTTTCTCTCGATTTTTGCCTCAGAGAGTAGTTACAGCACAAACTTCATTCTCTTAGTACAAAGCTACCTGTTTAAGATTGAAGGGACGCTTCAACGGGGATATACCTAATGAGATTTGGGAACGGAGAGGAAGGCTGTATTTTAATGGGAAAAAGAAAACTGGGAAGTGCTTGGCGGATTGTGAGGGAAAGTCCAACTAATTTGCGGACGGCATTGCATAAGTTTTCTCACCGCGTTGCAATTCTCCTTATTTGTTCTGAGTGTTGATTCCTTTGTCTACCTTAAAGAGCCTCGCTGTCCATTTTCCCTTTAGTAAGCTCTTAATGGATCAATTGGGTCTCCAGGTACGCCCAATCTACCTGGACCATCCTTTCAGTTCGATCCAGCACAGAAAATCTTAACGCTAACAAAAAGTCTCATGAGCCATTATTACGTGTATATAATATCTTGTATTTCTCCTAAAATGTGTACATCAAACATATGTTTATTCATATAATCATGCAATAATGACTTCTTTGAGTTCACTCAAGCCATCAAGACTTCGCAAATTTCTTTTTCTTCTTCTGTGCCCTGGATTTATTTCATCCAGATATTTATCACAATATAGGGTCGGCGTAAAAAAACAGGAAATCATAATCGTTTTCACTATTTTTGTCACGTTGATTGGAGGTATGCTTTGTAAAAAGCCAGATTTTTGCAATTAATTTATTTAACCTGGTGCCTGAATTTATTCTCCATGCCGTGGATGTCTGAAATATTTACACCTAACACGGGCATATAATGCTTTGCTTCACACCATTCCGACGTGGGTGCCTCTAAACATATAAAATTAAAAAAGGTCTCACGCAGTTACACAAACACTCGATCACAAAAAGTTTTTTTTTCCGGGGAGGTAAAAGAGCGTGTAGCTTCCTGTTTCTCTTTCCTCCTCCCCCCACCCTTTGAAGATCAAAGCCTGCCGTACTTGACGCAAATCCCATCAACGCAAAGCAATTAATGACTTGGGACCCAGTCCCCCTCGACCACGCTTCATTTACTAGGTGAAGCAGGGGTGAAGGGCAGGGCGGGCGGAAAGGGCAAAGGGATGTTAGTAATGCTTCATAGGCCGGCCGAGGAAAAGAAAGAGAGAGAGAGCGGAGGGGGACGAAGGAAGATGGCCGAAGAGAGCGGAGAATGAATATTGCAAGGGGATGGAGGGAGCTGTAGAGACAGAGGCTTGGGAAGGGAACCGGGGCATATTTCTGGATCTCGCCACAGGCCAAGGAGGAGCCGAGGGAGACAACAGAGTCCACTTCCACAAAAAATAAACTTAATCCCCGCGACTCTTTTAAATAATACAGGCATGTAGGGAAGGGGAAAGGGAGAGGATCAGGTGCAGGGGAAGAAGGCGAAGGGGTGGTAACTCCAGCCCCATGGTTATTCCCCACAGGTTTTATTGGACCCTTTCCCTCTATCTTTCTTCCCAGCTCCCACCCTCTCACATTACCATCCACGAGCATGTCCATCGCCTCCTGTGAAATGAGGAAGGAAGTATTTTTCCTACGTTGATACAGCATAACAAGTGACTTATATGCGCATATACCGTCACAGTGGCGTAGGACACCCAGTGAAACTTACGCCCACTGAAAATAATACTTCGTCACCACCGAAAAACAATGGAGAAACTGAGATCGGAGAATTGACAGTGGCTGGTAAATGCAAATGACTGTAAATTTGAGGTTCAAGACCCTCAAAAATAATTCTGTAAATAGTGAACAAGATTTTTTTGATAAATGATTAATTGATTAATGATGCTAATGCTATAATTACCATTCAATTCGTGAATAGATTGAATCAAAACATTTTCATAGGCTGAATTTTTAAGAAATATTTTCTTCTTTGAAAAATCTCTCTGTATATTCTTTCATTATTCAATAAAGTGTTTGACCCTTCTCCCCAAACATACAAGGCAAGTGTCCTCCTCGCTATATTACTAATCAGTCTCATCGTGGCCTTCGAATTAATAATGTATTAATATATTCATTGCTAACAGAGGTGTATTTTTAAAATGATCTAAAGTTATTTCATTTCTCAATACTTAGGTACTACAACTACTATTCCTTAGCAAAATTAGCAGTATTGATAGAATTAGGTTTTAAGGTGCTGATAAGCTAACATAATACTATGTTTAATCCTTAGACGAGGATATTCCCTTCCAGGATACTATTTTTTATTTAATACTACGTTGCGCAACCAGGCCGTTCACTAACTACCGCGGCCGGCAAGATACTTGAGACGGGATTCGAACCCTCAACCTCCGGACCCGACTTTCTCGCTTCGCACTTCTCTTCTTCTCAACCTCTTAAAGCCTCGCAGTCATTCTTCCCATTCTGATTGAAACAGTCTAAAAATGCCTCTATTTCACCCTACAGAGGGGAAAATTTGGAGAAATGAAATGCAAGAGACTTAAAGAGAGATCGAGTAAAATAGCTCTCCTCCGCATCCCTACGACAACACTCATTGATATTTCTTTCATCAACGATTGGAATATATATTTTCCAGTGTCTTGACACCATGTTGACGTAGGTCCCGTTTCTCACTGTTTCCCCCTCACTCACTTCCCAGCATCCATCAAATATCACATGACCCCGAGGCGTCCGGCACCTTAACTTTTAAACGGGAGAATCCTCTTACACTCCCTTTCATAGTTCCTCCAAACTCTCCTCCTTACCCTCCCACTTACAAGTGCTAATGTAGCAGCACCGTATGAAGATATTCAAGAACGCAAACTTTCCCAACGAGGAAACTCTTTAAGTACAGCGATTGCTCGAATATTCAACTTTCGTCGGCCCCCTCACGTACCCTGCTCCCTTGCCTGACCTGGAACTTCGACGATGGCGTGAGTGAAGAGGAGAGAACGTACCTGCCTTCATCCCAACCCTACTCCATAAACGTCGAGTACGAGGGAACGCGCGCCTCCTTCAACATAATCGACTCGCAAAGCGTTTAATTTCGACGTGAAAGACCCGACGATTATGAACCTCCCCGAGTATTGAACTGCTGCATGATCGCAGGGAAAAAATGCAATTCCCTCCACACTTCTTCACGATACTCTGAAAGCAGTGCACAAACCTTGCGGAAGGGGCCGTTACAACGCCAGTCGATAAATTATTTAGGACGTGACAAATATATCATGCGCTAAATGCGATAGTACCTATCTCTCGGGTGGCTGGTATCGCGGATGGCTTGTTCTTTGATAAGACTAAAGAGTCTCTTTTTCAAGAATTGCCCATCGTAATGAATCCATCAAGAGAGGAAACTATATCTTGATGTCCAGACAACTGACTGTAAACTTTCTTTACTTTTCCTTCGAGGTTTCTATCACAAATATAATCTTAAACAGATATTTTCCGTGTCAGCCTCAAAGTCGTTATATGGTTCATATTTCTCCTGTGACTTAAATTTTTCCCGTGATTAAGTGACATATCTTTAAAAAAAAAAGTATTTTACCATAAAATGTAGGGGAGGAGAATATGTAACGAATTAGAGAAGGAACAGGAAATAGGTTTTTTATCCCAGTTTCTCCATTTTTTCAGGTCAAATGCATTCGTAATGTGCCTTCATATACCGATAGAAGAGAAATGAAGGGAACTGGTTTTACATGGTGGCTTAAGTAATGACCTTTCATTCTTCCGCTTCCAAATATAATATTGCATAATATCAAATTACCTACTTATTCTCAATTGCTCTAGTAGTAATCTCACCTGACGGTCACCGATTTACCTGATTAAAACAAGTACAAGGAATATGTTAGATATTATTGAAGCTATATTCAAAATATGAAAGCCAGTGAATAGAAAAAAACTTACAACCTCATTGAATTCAGTGAAGCCACGTCTATGTGCTTTGCAGGACACGATACAAAGGGCCGCATCATCCCATTGCTTTTTCCTCCGACACACATTTGGAGGATTGGCGCAGCCGAATCCCGACGTTTATAATTTTGAGATGCCGCGGCGGTTTCGCAAACACCTCGAGGGAAACTCGAAGGTCACGGATAATGAATGGGCATACGGAGCATAAAAATGTGGCTCCCGAACGCATCGACCCGCCAATACGGAAAGGCACGCGTGTTCCTAGAGATAGAACTCAAGCTAGACACTGCCATGTAGTTATTACGATAGAAGGCCTCGTTCCAGGAGGAATGCGTGTCGCCGAATGCAAATATTCTCCCTCTATCTCTCTCTCGGCAGCCCCCAGGCAATTCTACCTTGACATATTTCCTGAACCAATTCATGCAGCCTGCCAGAATTAATGTTCTCCCACAATGAAAACAAAATATCCAAGCAATTTCATTGAAAAAATATTTGATGATGTGAATAGCCTCATACAGCTAACTGGGATTGAAATGAAAGCACTGCCACAAATGAATAAAAAATCAAATAGAATTCATTCAAAATGTGGTAGAAACCTTGTTTAACGAATTTCCTTCCACACGTGCGAGGAAAAAAAATAAATTCAACGTTTAGAGTTTCGAGCATCCGGCCAAGGTATTTTCCAGCATTTAAGTCACAATATGGAACCCAAAAGTTTAGTAGAAAAGAAATAATATCAGCCAAGCTAATAGCACACGGCTATCTTAAACCAGAGCATAACTTGCATAGCACGCACATTAATTACTAGCGACTACAAACCTCCACTGTGAACTCTGAGGTAGAAGTAATTAGGAATTGGAATTGTTCGGAGGACAGAGGTCGTATCGCAGGCTAGCATGTATTAACACAGCACAACCTTCATAACTGAGACGAGAATCAAATCCCTCTCACCAATCTCTAGTTGGATACCAATTGTCTTAGCCACGTGTTATGGCAAAAATGGCTGACTATTAGTATTAATGATTGCTTTAAGAGTTTAACTATACCACTCTGGCCATCTTATTAAAAGTAAAATATCTAAATATTGCACTCGATACACCTTTCTTGATCTACAACATCTATTTCTCTGAGGAAACTGACGAACTTGACCTGGATTGAGGGGTTATGTAGATGAGATATATATTATATTTCCCGTGTCCCCGTACGACATTCATGCCTATCACGCCCCTCCTACGTAATAATTTAGCCTCCTTCTTCTTTATTTTTTCATCAACTTGATCCGCATGACCATTCACCACCTTTGAATTCATGCTCATTAATGCTAAGTAATGCAAATTGAATTGATCACCCAGACCTCTACAGGCAAACGCATCAAAATGCACCATCGCTTTATTCTGCTGTCAAAATGTCCTCACTCTATTATTGCTCACAATCACTAACTGACAAACGGACGCGATGTAACTGCATATACCTGCTTGCGGAAATGGTCTTAGAGACAGAGAACACTTCACACATTTCATCAACAAGACGATATGCACCGAAAAATCCCCGAAATAACGGGAGTCAGGATAAGCATTATATTCAATAACGTCCTATTGCATACAGGTAACCTATCAGAGAGAGGCAACAGTGGCCATTTATCACCCCAAATAGATACTGTAATAACTTCTCCATTTATTATCACGAACTGATCAGATTTGCTAATGAAACATCAGTGATTTGTGCACTCTCTCCAATCTAAGTTTGAGCCTGATATACATATCCTGTTCGTACACTTTGTCCACATCGGTATTTCTCTCGACCACATCTACGTAATTAGTTACAGAATGTCATTGATGCACATTGCTACAGTAATTTTCTCTGAAAAAAGGAAGTCCTATCCTAATCAGGAAAGGTTACCTTGAATTCTCCCATATTTTAATGACAATTATATAATATCTGAGCAGAATGTGGGCACAAGGAGCGTCCACGCGTTGGTTCAAATGCCACAAACTTTGTAAGCTCATCCTCAAGAATCACTGTCCCATGAAAATTCGCCCATTCGTTCCTCGCCAGCGGCATAAATGGAACTTTCCGCCCGAAAGTTAGCACGGGAACGTTTTCACCACAGTTTGATATGCTCACGAAGAGGACATTACGTTTAAGACGAATGAATTTATCCTAACAACTCTAATTACGCTAAAATAGAGCCCTAATATAGAAAATGGACAACACTATTCCGTACGCCAATGGATACAGATTCACTCTCCTCGTCACTTTGATTGCGAAGTTGTAGAGGTTAAAAATCTCTATAAATAAATCAAAACAAAATCTGACAAAAAATGTCTTGGCATACCTTAAATAACCATTGCTTTTTGACTTTTGCAGTAGGAAATTATTTTTTATGGAAATTCTCATTCACTCGTGCCATTTATGCAGTCAAGTAGAATGCACTGGAGAGAAAAAATGGCAGAAATAATCTGGGATATGATTATGATTATGGAGATATCCCTTGGTAGCGTACATAAACTAATGAGTAAGTCTTTTGAGAATAGTTCGTTCAACACGACTTTTCATGGGTGGTTGTCCATAATCATGGTATCACTCAATGCTGAAGTGCGTTCTCTGAAGGAAGTTTAAAATGTTGGAAGGGTAAACGTAAACACGGCAATAATAACATTGTACTTCATTACTTCATCATTATTTGCCAAAAATACATGACACTTAAATTAAGCCAGTCAATTAGACTTTATCGCCAAAACTTCCGAGATCTCTCAAAACTTTAAGGAAGTTACCCTTGGCAATTACTCTTCCCCCCAAAAATTGAAAGACTGGCACATTTTTAAATATTTAACTGATATATATAAAATCCTAATCTGATATATATAAAAAAGTAAACATCACCATGATGAAAGCAGTATTTAAGACTCTTTAAGTATTCAATTAAGTATTAATTTAAAAATTATAGTTACTTTTGAAGATTAACGGGATATATTTTGGTTTATCCTAAATCTTAAAGGGAATTTCATACGCATAATGGTAAAGTTACTTAATTTCTCCACAAAAACGAATCAATATTAATGTATTTGTCTCCATGGCCAAATAAAATAGCATATGCCTCATGTAGGAAACATGAGACTCCAAATTCACTTAGCACTCCATAGCCATTGTCACAATTTTAACGTCTCTCATGAGAAAAACATGGATCCGTATGTACAAACAGGGGCATTGGAATTACACAAAATAAACATAACATGACAGTTCAATTTGTTTTCCACCAGAGAAGAGCATTCAGAATAAATCTCGACCAGGGATACCATTTTCATATAGGGCACAAACCTCGGGGAAAAAAGAATTTGATCCCAAATACAAGGACCGCGGGAAACACAAACACCGTCTCTTCTCCCAAATTTTTAGAAAAAATAATAACAACGCCAGATAGTCCCAAAAAAATAAATTCTCACATCTCTTTCGCCAAAATAATGTACCTACTTTTTTTTAAATCAGATAAGGAAACACCCATTGCATCAACGCAATCAATTCTATCCCTAGGAAAAACAAAAGCTAGGGAATTAAAAACCAAAATATTAGGAGATGTAGAGATATCCAGTGAAGTGATTCCGAATCATGGCTGGAGCAGCGTATTGTACGAAGAGGGGCTAACATAGTTTTGGCCTCACCAGGAGAGGAGAAAAAGTGGGTAGAGAGAGCGGGGGATGCAAAAGGTGAAAGGGTAAAGGAAGGTGCTGGGATGGGGTGGGTGCGTCGGGAGAGGCTAGGGAGGGAGAGGAGAGAATCGATTCTCATCCCAAACTGCTCCCCTCCTTTCCACCCACACGACTCCTTCCCTCTTCTCTAGCATCCTCTCTCATCCTCGCGTCTTCTTCTTTCCCGCCACGTACAGCCGAGAGTTCTGGACCATCGCGAAGGGGATGGACCAAAAAATCTTCCAACCCCCTCATTATTTCGTCGAGGGCGATGCTAGATAGGGGGTCGAAAGGAGGACGAGAGCCTTATGTGCCTGCAGAAGTAAAGCGACGCCATAAAGCGTCGCCGACGCACGTTTCAGCGACCGACTCTCGGAACTGAGCTAGTAATTACAGGAACACCCCCCACATGGCGTGCTGGTGGTGTGCATATAAGACTTCACGAGTAAAACAAATCCCTCGGCCCGGGACACGGATCTGAGAGTAGCCGGAGCTGGTCCGACGCGCTGCACCGTAATGAGAGATAAATTACACAAGTTGTAATCCCCATGAAAGGCATTAAAATACTGCAAAGTGCCAAAAGTACTTCGATCTATAAAAACAGGCACAAAGGTGTGATGGGCACAAGGTTGGTGCAGTAACTAAATTACTGGCCTCCAGTTTCGAGAACCGAGTTTAAATCTAGGGTGCGGTAGAGTTTTTTCCGGGGACCTTCAGTCTCTAATTCAGAGCTGAATGGAGTGTAGCTTCAAATTCTCTACTCCGTCCGCTGGATGCGACGCTAAACCGAGGAAGCCTTGTCGTCTTTTGTAAAGACTAATCTCATGCCGATGTCAGATTCCTCTCCTCTATTACATAGTTCTCTAGATAATCCCACCTATACCCATTAGCCCACCCATCCAAAATGACACAAATGACCTCAGCAATTATCTCTCTCGTATAATAACTATTACTGCCCCATACAAGCTCTGGGAAACTAAAAGCCGATTTTTCAATCATGTCTTTCCTGGATAATCGTGTTTTTCCTTGAAGAGATCATTGTTTTCCAAAACAATCCTGTGAAAACGATAGCTAATGAGGAGTTACGGGGAAAAGATAAACATTCGGGAGATACATATACTTGTAGTTTTAAATTGTAACAGGAACTTAGATGCAGAGTTTCTGACCAACCATTTTCAGAATACCCCCAGAGTATCCTCTCATGAACACTAAAGGTCTATCCACACAGGTCATCCCTTTCAAATATAATCCAGCAACCACCTTCTCACTTCCTCAGAATAATAGCAAAATAAAGAATTGCCAAAATGGTGCAATTACATCAGCCTTAAAAATGGCAAGTAAATGTTTAAATCACATAACTTGCAATTTAAAAAATGCGGACAATAAATAAGTTTATTACAAGACAATAAATAATAAGAGATTTATGTACACAAATTTCATTCCAACCGTAAAGATATAAGAGATGTGAACAGTTATTCTTCAGGACAACTACTTACTAGGAATAACCAAACAGTTGATCAATAAAGCTACTGATTTTCAAGTCATAAAAAAATAAAAATATTCTTGCTTTCTGGTTTGCAATTACGCGCGTTCATTTTATCCATGATTATAATTGGTACAAGTAAATGAAATTAACATTGTTTCATTTTCTGATTCCGATATATGTTCATCACTTCAAACATTAAGACTTTATTTTCAATTTTAGTTTCATTTTCAATGTTACTACACATCAAATTGTATCGAAAGATTTTTTGTTTGCTGATCCCTGACGTAGACGTATTGTAATTAATTCTCCTGTACCAAAATCGTCAAATAACTCCAAACAATACGTTTTATTTATTGGTTGGAGTTGACGTTTTTAACAGCATTTTAGCAGGATCGCATATGCTAGATAATATCGCACCATCCTTCATCTCTGTAAAATTCATTACTAGACGACAAAGCCGCATATTCATACCCGTAAATATCTGCACTAGTAGGTATCAACGTCCATTGCAGCATCTTTCGTAAATTATTAGTGGAGGCTGCCTCGCAACCCTTGGATTTAATTCCAACGGAAAAGCTGGATTTTCATGTGTTGGCAACTTGTAAAAGTGAGCAGTGATAAGTCCTTTTTTATCCCCATCAGAGCATATCTGTTCTAATTTCATTCTGTGAAGTTATGCATGTGCTTCCTCCTTATTTACATTTTATTTACTCCACATTGATGGTATATTATGTTTACCAACAAAATCTCTTTTGTCACAAAAACTGAAGAAACATTTTAGGATTCACAATATGCTAGACACCAATATCATTGCATTCCCTTCAATCACTTATATTTACGCTTATATTTAATCAATTATATACAATCGAAATATGACAAAAATTTCATATGCCATGAACGGGAACGGGCATGCATAGGCATGCATATGCCTAGCAATAGTTATCATAAACAGAATTCGGCTACAACATGCATGAAAATACTTTTCCGGTAGCATAATTTTCTATCTTTTCAAAAAAGGTAATAATGGTGTAAAAATTAAAATACTTCTCAAAATAAACAAGTGCATTACGCCACTTAGGAATTATAGAAGAAATATTATTACTGTATGTCGTCGTTCATACAATAAAAACCGTTCTCTCTAATTTTGTGTTCCAAAAATCAAAATTTTCGATCATAACTCAAGTTAAATATTTGTTTATGAGTTGAACAAGCACTAAATATTAGTCAAATTCATACTTCTTTGCGACTCATACTCGTTTTTGCCATTCATCATCTCATGTAGTCACAGAACTTCGAGCGGAAATAGATGACGAGGCGAGTCAGTGGGTTTTTTTACCAGTAGGTAATTTATTTTTCAAATCAATGTATATACAATGCACGAGCAAATGCGCAGAAATATTTGAGCACCACTAGTCTCGGAGCGGAGAGGTGAGGCAGAATTTGATCACATTCGCCAAGTATTAATTTTTAAAGCCAATTTTTTCAATTGCCACAAACGTTAAAGAGGCGTATTCCTTTCATATTTTTTTGTAATTAAATGGATAAGTAACAACTACCATGGATTAAACAGTAATTATCCTCTAACCTTATTGCAGATTTAACAGCCAGGAAGTTGAATTAATGATATATTTCGTGATAGCCAAATACGTGAATCCCACATGTAGTGTATAACACCACAATATTGATGTTTGAAAAGAGATTTAATTGCCCAACTGTAGATCTCATTAAACTAGCCAGATGTATGCTGCAAAATTAATGATAAAAATAATTCACAGCATTGTCAGGCAACGAGCAGAAAGTTTGCCTACAAAATTGCACATAATAAAACTTAGGCAACTGCGCATTGATAACTCAATATTCTCTTCTTTCAATCAACTCTTCTTCAATAAATTTTTCTGGGCGGCTCGGCTTGAGATGCTTCCTTTAAAGTCCTAATATCATAATTCTTGTTTCCCTGGTAAAGGTCTTGGAAAATTCTTACGCAATGAAATTTGTTTATTAAGCATAATCTTAGCAATCACTCATTCAATAAATAACAACGTAGCTGCGATGAAGAAATTAACAGAACTTTAATCTTTGCGTTTGTGCCCATATGGTGGATTGATTACGACTACTCAAGTGAATCACGTACATATATATTCCTGCTACGATCAGTGGAAAAAGTGTATTAAACCATCGGTAAAAAAATATATTCACACGGCTCCGAAACTAGGACGATATAACCACGATATATTTCTCTACAAACGAGCGATAGAAAACGCACGGCATGACCATAACGTTCACACATTTTATCACTGGAGTGATTATATAATTCAACTCCTTGACTCATCTTTGGGGTTAACGTGAAGTCATTCACCCCTGCCTCATGCCCACTCCCACACGATCGAAGAGAAAATAAGAATAAGGGGTATGGGATAGGAGAACGGTATTCTGCCCACGTCTTTCACTTAACATATATCTTATGGAAACAGACCGAGATATAAAGGAGTACACGGCCTCACTGCACGTGAGTAGTTCCCTTGTTGTCTCTTTCCTAGGGGGAATAATAGCAGGTGTTTTTTGTAAAAAAAAAAAGTAACTCCTTTTTCACGGGCCTTATCTTCTTTAATTTTTTCTCCAAATTGACCCCACGAACTCAATTACCATTTTTTGAGCTCACGACGCATCCTCCTACCAGGATGTGCATCCTTCGTTGCCAGAGGCGCTTTTATGGCATATGCTAACCCTCCTTAACTGCAACAGACATCTTCCGAAGCACCATACACTCATGCAGAAGTACCCTGGAGTAATGGGTTAGGCAGAGCTAATGGATAAAATCTAGGTGGATATGAAGACTCCTCACCTTTGATGACCGATTCAGCTGGTCAAAATTATAACAATACGGGTTGAAATCACGTCTTTTCACCACATGATAATTAAAGTTAAACATCTCGCGTTAACGAATATTGATCCCCTGACAGCACGTTTTTAAATAAAATAGCTTAAAATCAGTAATAAATCAGTATGAATTCAAAACTAAATTATGAAAATCAGTGAGAAGTGAATCATCTAATTAATCATATTTCATAGAATTTATGGTTTACAACGAACAACGTTTTAATAGCTTAAAATGCTCAGTTATCAGGGTCCATACTTTCCCAATCACAGTGCATTTCGAACTCAAGAATACTCTTGTGTAAAGTATTTTGGTCTTCAAGCTGAAGGCACGAGTATTTTAATGACAAACCTATCATGCTTCAATAATTATCACGTTAACGGTAACACATTCCGCAGTGTAGTAGGATTGAAAAAGTTATAAAACAGCATAACAGCTGACGCAACTTTCATTTAGTCTCAATTTAACATCCGCGGCCGAAGAAGATTCTTTTAAACATATTTTCCAGAGTTTGTGTGTTTCAATCCAGCTTTTTCATAACAATGTCAAAGAGATACCTGTAAAATAAAAATTTCCCGCAAGGCATTTAATGTCCCGTACTATTCACCTCCTGTAAATTGTCTGCTTTCCTAAAGAATTAATGTCAAGGTAATAAAATTAAGCTACTTGCCGGTAAAAATATATTTTAGAATTCGGATTCTTTTTAATTTCAAACAAAATCACAAAATATTATATCCATGGATTTAAGCGTCACTTGGTGGAAATTGCGAATATTAAGCTTGATGAAAACACCGAGTATTCCACAAAAGTATTTTAGCTTTCAAGCATGTGGAATTGTACCAAGTGCTTTCATCTTACTTAAAATCACAAAGGTTTCATTTAAATATAGACTCAATTAATTCTCTTCTCATGAACATCTGAATGGGAGGTTGCTTGCATAGAAAATTAAATGAACAAGCAAAAACACAGGGGATGAATCACCGAGGGCGAATGTAAAAAATAAAATATGCCTGATGCGATGGCCAGCAACATTCAAATAATGAATGTGACAAGAAAGAAAGGCATTGACCAACTGATCCTCGTGAAAAATGCAAAGAGCACAAAAAAGAAGGATATGTGCCGAGCGGACTTGATTTTCTTTACTACCTTTGCATTTCCCTTCACGGCTCTCTGCACAATAATTTTTGCTCTCATTTATTTTTACCATCAGCACCGATTTTAGAGGTCTAAACGTCTCAATTCATAGTGTACATTATAAACAACACGTATAGCGTTTGTTTTAGATAATTCTAAAAGGCATCTCCCATGAGTTAAACAAAAATGGCCATGAATTAAATAGCATACGCATATCGTCATTTTTTGAGACAGTGTAAAATATTTGGAAGCCAGAAATTACCCAAAAACAAAGAATTTAATGCCTGAGTTCAAAAGTCTTTCATTAAACACCATTAAAAATGCATGTTAGCAAGGCAGCAGGTTAAATTAATGGATGAAGGCGATACTTTGTGGAAATTGCAAACGTTAAACATGGTAAATGAAACAAACTTTGTATTTCCACACAGCTTTACATATTCCCCCATCGATTTCAACGCCTAAGCGTCATTTTCAAGGGGGGTCAACTGACAAAACATTTCAACACAGGGCATTATATAGGTTACCATGAGGAGTGGGGGAAGGACTCAAACCGAGGGGGAGGGAGAGATTATGATGGGAGCGAGGGGGGTGGTGGTGTGGGGAGGAAAAGGTAGGGGAGGGAGGGAGATAGGTTCCGTCAAAGACAGCATGGGGGGGGAGGGCACAATTAGCGGTGAGGGTATTGTGGCGGGCATTAGGGTAGGGGTTCAAGTCGGAATTTAATACCGTTAAAATCATCTGCGAGGTTTAAAAATTTGTCAAATCGTTTAAAATACATACAATTGGTGAAATGGAGTGTCTTAAAATTGCTACAATTCCTCAATAATTTAACTTACAATTTTTATCATATGTATGCAAAATTTGTATGCTAAAATCACTTTTATGACCAGTATCGACGAGATGTTTGGCAAAATATGATTTGCAATCACTATGGTTCACACTTAGTTTATGCTCCTTGTTTCGGGTTTTAAATTTCCTACCCGTTTTCCCCACATACACATTGCCAGCGTCAAAAAATAATTAAATACCATTACAACTATTGCCCCACATTGCACTCACCACAATGAAGCGCACTCCAATGTCGTCTAACACATCCACTGGGACTTTTGAATTAAAATGCAATTTCCCTACGGATGTCGGAGAGTAAAAACATAATCGATACTTGTCCTTCGGAATATGAGAGCAAATTCTGTGGGAAATATGGCCGAGAAAGGGTAATTTACACCACCTTGTCGTTTTATCACAGAGTGCAACTTGAAGAGAAGTTGAATATTTCACTGTATTTTGGTAAACTTTTTTATTTAGAAATTTGTGGATCAGGTGAGAGCTGTAACCGTTATTATTTCCTATAGCTATAATGGTATTTAATTATTTTTTGAAGCTGGCAGTATCGAGAAGAATATATACTAGTCATCATCATAGATTTTAACGCTGCTAGTTTATGAGTAAAATGGTGTTGGTAATCTGCGGGGATAATTATTAAAAAAGAATCCCTCTCATCTGTATCTCTCCCTCCCCCTCGGTTTGATTCCTTCCCCCACTCCTCATGGTAACATATATAATGCCCTGTGTTGAAATGTTTTGTCAGTTGGCCCCCCTTGAAAATGACGCTTAGTCGTTGACATCGATGGGGGAATATATAAAGCTGTGTGGAAAGTACAAATTTGTATCATTTACCATGTTTAAGGTAGCAGGTGTTTCGTGCAACAGGAACAATGCCAACGATTGTACGGCTTCAAAAAATAATTTAAAAATCAAAAAATATTAAACTACAGGGACAAAATTCTATGTATAAAATGGATGGGAACCTTTTGTGCTTCATGAAACAATAAGCTACCTATGGTTCGAACATTTTAAATAGGGTTCGAAACCCATGTCCAAATTCCTGAGAACGCACCGTTTAAGCTGATCGATCAACCCAAGTTATGTTAGTTCGTGCTTTGTGCGCAGACGGAATGTGAATTACCTCTTGTCACAGATTAAACATTTCTGTTATTTAAATAATTCAGTAAAACTCTCATTTTCTTTCCCCATTCGCTGAGATGGATTTACCAATAATATTTCAGAAATTCATGAGTAGAAGAAAGTTTCCTTAAAAGCCGTATGAAAAGAAGTGTTTTTCATGCTCTCATTTCCCAACCAATTGACAAATTTCCACCCTCCCAAAATCTATCACTTTGGAAAATTTGTACGAAGTGCATGGGACACTGAAATACGCCGCACTGCACTGAGGAAATGAGGGGAGATAAAAGCGTCCAAAGATAAAAGAAAGCGGTAAAAGTAGAAAAAGCAGGAAGACTTTGAACACATGTTCGACCAGCAATCATTAGAGTTCCCAAAAAGCAAAACAAGTGAATCTCTCAAAAAAGGACTCGATCTAGGATTTCTTCGACTTACTTCATGCTTCACACCAGTTTCACTTCAAATCTATGGAGGGGGAGTCATACTCAAAATTTATATGGTACAGCGCTGAAGAGACTGGTATTTATCAAACGAATTGTTGAAAAGTTTTCAAATTAAAAAGTGTGATAAAATGATATTATTTGGCACTTTTATGGCCTCACCACGAGCGTATGAGTAATACTCATGAGCGTATAGGAGGGGACACTTGGCTACTGGAAGGGATTGGATTGGAAACCCAAGGAAACATAGGTTGTTCGCAAGAATGTACAATTACGAATGTACTTGAAAAATTCAAATCACACAAATCGAATCTGAAACTGCAAAAATATTGTTACCCCCAAACTACATAAAGGAATAGGCATAAGCGACTAATCATAAAGAGAAATCAACTCTGTCGGACCGAGTAATACAAGAATTTGTTTTTCCCGAATGCACTCGAGTACAATGCAAACAAACGCGACAACATCGGGACAAAGTCTTTCAAACGCATAACAGACCATATGTTTTTATTAAGTAACAAATATTTATCCAGTAAAAACTCAACTTCACGGCTGCAGACCTACACACTGAACACCTGCCACAACCCTGCCACAAACCCTTCGGCGGTCGCAGGGTAGATGTAGCTATTTATCAGTACCAATTTCGTCGCAATTTCAAGCAAGATTCGTTGATAAAGATAAATTTAAGGCCATCACGAGGGGACGAAAATATTGGAAAAGTGTCATGCACAGTATACATACATGTATGTATAATGATACCTCATTTATGTGCTTCAAAACGATTAAAATAATGAACCGATATTACTTATGCTGTTTATTGTCTGTCAAGTGAACGTTAAAAAAAATGCAGGCAGGCTTCATATTTTTTTTAATTCATGTAAATTGGTAAGGATAAAAATAATCGTAATAATTCAATTAATTTTTCTTCAAACCTATAATACATGAGAGTTGCAGCATAAAAATTAATAAATACAAGTTTGACTCTTCATGGCCTCCTTCAATGGCCATCAATGGCCTCAACACGAGCATAAACTTATATATGGCTAACTTAGTCTTCACAATAAAAAGTCTATCATAGCGCTGAAATTCAATTGTTTTATGTCGCAGAAGGAAATATATATTTTAAAATAACATCTGCCAATCCTAATATTCTTATTTAACCACCATATGACTCTGGTCAATTCCCATGGCTCAAAAGAGAGTAAAAATAAGTAATGGATAAAGGATAAACTAAAAGATATTGAAGAATATGCTGTAAAACTTGGGCGAAACTGTTTTTATTACATATCTAAGGGAAAACGTATATATCTTAGAAGGGAGAAGTCAAGTCATCCCAAAAATAGCGTCATATTCCGATGGCGATTAGTCCTAGTGGTTCTTTCTTGCCCAGTAATATTTTCACGGTCCTATAATATCACCTTCTCATGTTGCGCTATATTTGTAACCGGTCTGCACAAATTTTTATGCATTTCATATTTCTATGTACTAATTTAAAGGAGGCATTAATAAAGACGACGATGCCAACCCACTGTCCGTCAGTTCCTCCGTTTTCAGAAGAAAGTGTCTCCTGGAAGACTAGCAGACACTAGAAGAGAGAATTTGGTAATATACAAATAGTGGCATTATGTTTCTATTTTAGTCTAGCGCTGAAATACAATATGAGTCATAGAAACAAATAGCATTAAATCCTAACTTACGAATCTTTTACGTACGACACGTACTTAGTTGATACGAGTTACGTCAACAAAGTTCAACACCTTGAGCACAGTACAATGTTATTCTTGTTACACTGCTTTAAGCTCCTTCTCCCTGCCTCAATGCAAATTAATTATCTACGAGTTGTCAAAATTCCTCCAAGGCCTTGTACTCTTTCCAAACTTTTCCCGGCTGACATCGTATAGATAGAGCAGCGTCCTGCGGAAATTTACCTCAAACTGACGAAAATGAAAATTAAATATAAGGAAAGATATAAACAAGCGTATCTAGGCGAAACCGTCGTTACTCGAAATAGATACGCACAAAGAAATACCACAAGTCATTCTGAGAACAAATTATCGCCAGACATCATCTTATTTTTTGATGAAATCGTGAACAAGCTTTCCATCTTTCACCGAGGCCGATTAAAATTGCATATAAGTCGTTGCCAGTATTTTTCATCACGTGCTATAGCTCTTCTCTCTGATCTACTTTATTTTATATCTCTTTTTCATTATGAGCCTTGCGTTGGCGTACTTTTTCGGGAAGAATAAGCTCTTTCGGTATAATACGATTGATATATTAAATTTCACCGTGAAGCACAGAGTGTAATTGTTAACGATAAAATTAAATTGATAAAAAGAAAAATACCAAAATGTAATAAAAGCAGATGTGTGCCCTGTGGAGGCAGCAGGGAAAAACCCAGACTTTCTCAAATAAATCTCTGCCTCGAAGATGTTAGTGCAGCCAAAATTTGCATAGTTGGTATGTTCACTCCACTAGGGCTACAAGTTAGATAATCGGGGGAGGCAGCAAATAGCTGATGTTATTTGCAAAATTAGGGATAGTTTGAGTAGGATTATTATAGGTAATGAAAGGAAACGTGGTGCCGGAATTAATATACCCTTCACGAAAGATGCCCAGTACTCCACCGTTTCACGTTCCAACGAACGAACCCACATACAGTTCTGGTAAGGACCAAGGTTTCACCGTAAAATCTCTGACACTGGGGGATTCAAAGACCACACCAACTTGATCTCTGGAACAATTAATTAGTTGCGCGTCGGCCCTCAAACTTCCCTGTGAAATGAAATAGACTCGCTACAAAATAAATTATGCAAACTACACTTTGGACATGATTTTTCGACGCATTTCGGGTTCCGTCGTAGAGAAATTACATCTAATGACGTGATGTTTCAGACCTGGTTTTGGAACCTTGACGACGCCGCCCTGCCTCGGGTGGATAGGGAATGAATGTTGTGTTTGTCTTAGGATTAAGATTATCATTCAGTTAGTTTAAAGGAATCGATAGCAGTTTGAGCACTTTGATACCTAACTCTAAAACCATACCCTCATGTTTATTTTACCAGGGTGTCAGAGGCATATAACTCATGAGTTTGCCGAATACATGCAAAAGCTCTCTTCACTCCAAAAGCTTAGTTAATATTCTCCGGTGTTGCTAATTCATGCATCTGTCCCGTCAAAGGAAGAAAATCAGCTACACCAGCGACATTCTCTAACTCTATATTCAATGAGGACCTGGGTAGCTTTGATAATTGGCACATTATAAACAATAAGGTGTTGTTCAGTGGCATTGATAACAACAAAAAATAAGGTAAACTGCATCCAACGTAATTTTGTGAAGTGCTTCATAACTGGAATAGAAACGAAACTTGGTTGTTCCACATAAAAATTTATCTAACATGGTTGTTTCACATTTTTATACGGAACAACCAAGTTACGTTTCTGTTTCAACACCAAAAAAGGCAACTCAGCCTTCAGTTCACCTCTCTTTCTTTGACAATTGGTCAATTGGTTGTTTTTGGTTCTTAAAATTTTTTATCCATAAAAAGTATTTAAAGGTGCACCAGTGCCAGCTTGAGTTCCGTGAGGACACTTGCAGTTCAGATATCGTCCGTGGAATCGGACGATAAACCGTAGACCCACCTTTTGCCGCCTTTCCTCCAGAGAAGGCTAATACCGATGCCGGGTTTTCTACGCTCTTCCTCACTACTTATTTTCCAAAGATTCCCAAATCCCGTAGACCCACCTTTTGTCGCCTTTCCTCCATAGTAGGCTAATACCAATGCCGGGTTTTCTACGCTCTTCCTCACTACTTATTTTCCAAAGATTCCCAAATCCCGCCACTCTGTGATGACGCAAGTGGCCTAATATGCTGGTCAACTTACCTAATAACACTAAGAGCAAAATGATAAAATTAGGATACTGTCAATAGACTGGAATATGAGGCAATGTAAAGCATGCTTTCATCGTACCCAAAAAAAAGGTTGCCTACTCTGACTAAATCCCATAAGTACTACGTAAAACATGTCTTATTTTTAGGTTGACGTTTCTGAGTGGAATCTAAATGAGAAACGGAGCACCGATCAACTCTCGCCTGAACGCATTAACGGTAAGGCATACCTTCACATGCTGCCGCTAAGTCTCCCTTCCAGGGGACTTGAGTAAAATCATCACTCAGTGACTTGAGGTCAAAGTAGTAATGTCCTCCGCCCTCCTATCAATCTCTGCCCATCCTTTAATGGATAATCCGAAGTCCGCAGTACGCTCGGAACGTCATGAATGAGGATTCTACATGCATCGCAGGTTATTTCTTTCCAGCAACGGGACTAAAACACGACATGGGGGCTATGGGTATTTTCAAGTCTGTTTCCGCACTAATAGGCGCTTCAGACCGGGAGGAAAGGTATAAGGATAGGAATGGAAGGGATGGGGATAGGATAAGGTCCGAAGCCCGGTCCCAGATTCCACGACATGGTGCATGCACAGCCCAAGAGGTAATACCGCCAGCTGACCCAGCCTCGTGTGGTTTGTAATTTCCGCAAATGGCGAGGGTGCGGCTGCCATTGCGCGGTGAGCTACATCCGAAAACATTTGCGCCCGAGAAAAGCGACCTCAGCCGTCAGGGATGGAGAAAGGGATATGGAGCGGCCTTCAAAAGCACCCAGCGCCAGCAGCATGAGAAGGGCGCATTATCATTTGACACGCCCTCCGACGGGATTTCCTAAAAGTTCCAGCACATGAAACGGTGTACTATCACGTCATTGGTCCAAATCGCGGCGCAGCCCGCGAAAGCAGGAAGATGCGAAATCCCCGATTTCCTCATTCGCAGCGAAAATGTGAGCGCCAAAGGGAAGAGATTTCACGCCAAAAAAACCAATAAAACTCGGTTCATCGCATCCACCGCCGCGCCTCGAAGCCGTCCACCCGAACTATCGGCCGCGATCGCCTGAGGCAATCCATATTTTTCGTATTTTTCGCGAGATTGACGCGCTTCCTCTTTTCACACACTCACCCCGCCTGGAAGCACATATGGGGAGTGTTGCCGGAGTCGAGTCGGGATTGTCGGCATAGGACAAGCTCTCAGCAATCTCAGCATCGATCTCTGACGGCCAACACACACGAGGGTCGATAGATGTTCGTTACCATTGCTCCTTCGAGATGGGTCCTCGCAACCATTTCCTCCATAGAAACAGGTGGGCGCCTCCATGGATGTGCCAAATTTACATAATGTGCTACAGCACAAACGTCGAAAGTTGCTGATTTTAGCGCAATTATGAAATAATTATATTTCAACGGTACGGAAATGAAATGTATGTGTTGTTTTTGATATTCAAGAGCTGAAATCGTTATATTTGTGCGTAAATGTGCCAGCTTCTATAGTGAAACGATAAAACCCTGTATCTACCTTCGTTGATTATGAATAACACCACGCAGCCATAATCGGGTATTCTCTGAATTGGCAAGTTGAACCATCTATCCCGTAGATTTCTGTCAGAAACTATGTTTTTTAATAATATATCTCATTATAATCACAAGCAATATATATAAAAGCCAAAAGAACCTTTCCACTGTCATCATATGGGCTTGTTTTTATTTAACTCCTTTCAATTATTCAATTCAGTACAGTACTTAACTTTCAGTTCATTTCATTCCTTTCAGTTCATCATCAGTAATTTCCTCCTTCTTGATGGCTCCTAAGGTAAAATTATTCTTGGGATCCCTACGAAATCGATTTAAGTAATGAACTTGAACGTGTGCAGCGAAGATCGGCAAGATTTGTAAAGGGACGATACGATAATTATATTAGCGTAACCAGTCTATTAAATGAATTGAAATGGGAATCATTGTCAGATCGCAGGTTGAAATTTAGACTTAATCTCTTAAACAAATTCCAAGGCAATATTTTCAGTGATGATGTTAAAAATATTTTACGAACACCAACTTACTATGGCAGACTGGACCATAATCATAAAATTAGAGAAATTGATTGCCGAACTGACCGATTCAAAATGTCCTTTTTCCCTCGTACAATTAGAGATACGAATAACGGTAAAAATGTCCTATGGGAGAGTAGCAATGAATAGCATTGGTAGCTGCATGTTGGTATGAGTACTTAAAGCTAACCCTACTAACAGAATGTTTTTGCATGTTTTCTTTGCAATTTCTATCTTTTTTAAATAGTGTAGTTCTGACTACTATATTAATACTATTCCTTTTTTATGCATGATATGTAGTGCATGTTTGGTGAGAAATCACCCCCTGCCACACACCCTTGTGGTGGCTTGCAGAGTATTATGTAGATGTAGATGTAGATTATCTGGTTACACTCCACAGCATACGAGAGCTATTTGGAGCAGCAAAAATCAGCAATTACTAGGAGTGTTTTCACGCCTTATTCCCGATTTTGAGTCACTTCTTTAACTCTTATGGAGAGCACAGCAAATTGATGACATGGCGGTTCTTAATGTTGTTGCTATGACCTATCTCGAAGGGAAGATGATCGATATCTTTAGACCTCACATCCACACTAACATATGGGCACTAACGCTCATCATTTTTAGCTCGTCGCCGAATATTGAATGACATCGATGTGTGGCACCATTCAACTAGCGCCCGGTCTGGCTTCGACGACTTCGAAACTTCGAGACGAAAATTCGAGAGAATTCGGGAGAGGTGTGGAACCCTCGACGAAGGGTATATAAGATTTCTCCCGCTACACCAGCGGGAGAGAGACCAGAACGAATCTTTGAGTGGAATGTATCGCGAGAGAATAAAAGGAAGTTTTCACGGACCGCTTGTATAATTCTTAGCGCCTTCTCCCACAGATGCAATCAAAGCCGTGGTCCCGCACTGAACGCAAATATTGGATGCATATTATAAGCTCTATCACGATTTATCATCCTGCATAGGCCGTTATTCCCCTCGTAGCGTTCACATGCAAATAGCAATCTCATCACTCTCAGAATGTCTGCTGTTGCCTGGCTTTGTTGCAATTCATTTTATTGGTACATATGAGGTGCACACCAATTGAGAGATCGCTCATTTTCTATCCAGTTTGAAATGCCAGCCATGAGAATCTCATGCAAACACCCAATTTTCTTTTTAATGCGGGAAATTGAAAGCTTAAAGAACAATCTAAGCATTCCTACATCCTGTGATAATCTTTGTAGGAAATAAACACACTTAACATAAAAATTAAAACAAGAAGAAATAACATATTTTTACAATTGAAATACCATCAAACGGCAACGCACAAAAGTGCAATAGTGCATTTTATAATGTACGCCTGCGTGCATGTCGTTGGGAACAAATACGAAAAGCTATAATTCCAAGAAAAACAAAGTTTTCGTCATTGGTTTCATCAACATCCATTTGAGGTTCGATGACTCTTTCACATCGATGTTTTACCGAAACCTACTTGCGATGACTTCCCTTCGAAGGTCATCCACACAACGGTTTCCGGGGTGATGGATGAGGTTTGGAGGGAGAGGTAGAATGTGGCAGGGTAAAGGGTCACCTCTGGAGGGGAGGGGGCAGATAAGAATGGTTCGCTGCTGGGGGGAGAGAGGTCGGATTAACGGCCTCCGCTTTCCAAACTTCATGCGACCGTTGCCGGGTACGTAGTTGATGAATGGGTCCCCGGGAGAAATACTACACTGTAAAAAGTAGATCTGATTTTAAGGTACAAAAGCGATCTGAATTTCAGATGCAACAATTTTAAGACAGGGTATGTTGAATTTCAGCAGTAATATCTTGTCTAAAAATAAGGCAGGTGAACGACTGAAAATCAGACCATCCAGAATCCTGCTCCCTCTGCTTCCTGCTTAACTGCTCCTGTACCAACCATCCATGTTCCGGCCTCTTCCGCACCTTGCATCCATGTTCCTGCCTTAAACCAGACAGCGCTTAAATTCAGATCGCACTGAAAATCAGATCAACTTTTTACAGTGTACATTATATCGATGTGTATATATAGAGCATCAATAACACATCGATGTTCGATATATCTTGGATCCATTTATCGTGGCATGGCATACTGTGGAGATTTGTCTTGTTTCCAAAGGTGAAACTCCGTTTCCGCGATTTTTGGACCTTCATGATGCCTATTCGATTCCTTCCATATGCCCATGAAAAATATAACATCACTAATCTTAGGGATTTCCAATTGAACGTTATATGTGGATTCCTCACGGAATAGTTTTTAAGCTTGTTTTAAAATTCAGAATTCGGTCACATCATACGAAAACAATTTGCAACTTTCACCTCAACGCATTTTGATGTATAGTGTTTTGACGGTTTCCTTTCAATATCATTTTATGTACTTCAATGAATATATAGGCTTGAATTTTTCAAAATACTTTTTGGTTTTCTTGCTTCATGTTGTTCCCTTGAACATCAACTATTGGCGAAAAATCGCCAATATTTTTAGGACAGTTCCGGCGCTAAAACTATTTCGATGCGTTGATTATTGGATGTATTTCGAGAGAGGTCACGCGCTGAGGTAGCCACACCCACTCAGATGACCCGGGCGCCGGCTCCGGCGCCTGCGTCCGGCGCCGCGGGAGGGGTGGACACGAAGCTCGTGCAAGGAGAGTGACAGCGATTCGGCGGGAAGATCTGGGAGAAGAGGATGCTGGGAATTTGGAAGCTACTGAGTGACGGAATCTTGGATTTGTTTCTCACATGGAAGAGGGGAAAAAACTGCTATCCTTGGCGAGCTACCTCAATCAATGCTACGTGACGCGAATAACAACATACGTCCAGGTAGCCCAGTTTTTGACCGTCTGGCTGTTGAGCAAAAAGCAGGCACGAATTTCGATGCCCAAATCAAGCATCCTTTCGGATTTAAAACAAATTGTACATTACGCTAGTATCCGTCTTGAAATCATTCGTTAATTCGGGACACCTCCTTGATGTAACGTGTCGAGTAAAGGAGATATCCTGATTAATAAGCGAGTTGAGCATTCTTCTCAGAGCGAAATCAGAAATACACATTTTAGGGAATTTCATCGATCCCATCACTACAATATCCAAAGAACTGGTTATAATGATAAATATCATTTAAAAAGAGTATCAATGATGGGGCAGGAATTTTCAATGTTAGTTAGTTATTAGTATGTTAGTTAGTTATAATTCAAGGGAGGCGACCGAGAGGTGAGGTCATTTGCGCAATTTAGGATAGGTAGGATATTGGGTAATGGTAGGAACAATTCAAGTAATGGAGGAAGGGTGGAGAGAAACCCGGTGCCGGCATTGGCCTACTCTTAACGACAGGCGCCAAGGGTACCATGGCTTAACGTCCCATCCAACGGACGGAATACTGAACCTGAAATTCCCTCCAGTAGGCACTCAAGTGGGGACCAATTTGCAATTGAAAAATCCAAAACTGCCGGGAACTCAACCCGGGCCCCCGTCAGTAAACCACATATTTTAATTCAAGAGTGAAAAATATTGTCGATGGAAAATATTTGAACGTTTGCGCATACTCCAAAACGAAAACAGGAGTTGGATGACACATAAGTATTCATTCGAGATTAATAGTATTTAGTGCCTCCAATAATCCGATTACGGAGTTGATTCCACTGACATAAATAAAAAAGCAATAGTATGGATGGCCTGTGGTCATCAACGAGCGAGGGCTGAACAAAATTCTGTGTTAAGATCTCCAGATCATAAAAAATACATCAATTGGGCAATAATAGTCGCACAGACGCTACGCGATTCACAAACAGAGCCAAGGAACATACGGACTTTAGGAGGTATAAGTATCTTATTTACACATCATGCGTGAAAATAAATATCAGGCTATTATGAACAAAAATTCTCTCTAGCTAGCATGTTACAACTAGATAGACGATGAACGATGATAGTTGAAGCAACACAATTAAAAGAGGACGTTACATTCGACTGAATTCTGCAAATCGTTTCTCCCTCACAGTATTCACAACCAATACCCAAAAAGGAATAAAAATTATGTAAAAAAAACGCACTGTCTTTTCCAGGTATCTTCATTTATTATCCTTTTTCGTCATCATCATCATAACAAGTAAGTAATCCTGAGATTGGTCTGTCGCAGCTCTCCACACAATTCTCCTATCAGCTAATCTCTTCAGATCTTCGTATTTCTTCTCATTCATATCCTTTATCCCTTTCCACAGCCAATAATCTTAATACCACCAAAACTCGGTCTTGCAGAGGTGACCCAAATAGTAACTATGTTCCAATAGTCCTAGACAATACCATTCTACTTTCGATTTCAGAATTACACAGAAAATTTTCATTCTTAGCCCTTTTGTGATTTATCCGCACCGAACTAAGAATTCGTATTGATGTCCTTCAGGTTATCGTAACTCGGTTATTGGCGAACTTAACCGATGAATAGTACTCCTCCCACTTTAATTTATAAATCAAGCTACTCTTATGTTCCCAATTTTCTACGAGTATATTACTGATCACTGATGGAAATGGGCAGCCCTGGCAATTCACCGAGCCACTGCCACCAAACCAAATGCTCCATCAACTATCTGGCATGCGTCTTCTCAAAGCAGTAGTGAGAATAAATCCACCGCAAAGAGGCTTTTCTTATTGAGTAGTCATCAAATGGATAACATGCTTTTTAATACGACGCCTATTTCAGCAAAGCCATATTTGTAAATTTCTCAAAAGCGCGCAATATAGATTAAGATATTCACAAAATGTCACTGTGTCACATATGTCCCTGTTCTAAAACCCTGGTAATCTCTTATACTTTATTTATTCATCCTCTTTCAATTATTTTACTCCTGGGCGACCTAATTATAAAAGGCCATCGTTCCCTCACCCTCTCCAACAATGCCGCGAAGGTCAAAGTGTGAGCTCGTTGAAACTTAAAATGTAGCAACAAAGAGTACATGTATTGAGGGAATATAGTTAAAAAAATGTGAAATTTCTTTCAACCACGCAATCAATCATAAGAGTAATCATTGAAATGAACATACGAGTTGAAAATATCTTTTGTAAAATGATGAGAAACGAGGCCTAAATATTGAAGAGTACCTACTCAATTTTGATAAGATAAGTGTAGATGAAGTGTAAACAATTTTGATAAGACTTTGACTTAAACATATTATGTAAAATACAATTTTCACCATACTTGGAAATAGATACACTTACGGATAATTCTGCTATCAGCGATGGTATTAACTAATAGGTCCTACCCGCATCATCATTTTACAGGGAATTATGTCCCACATAAAGGTATTTGGCCGACAAAAAGATAAATCCAAGCCAAATTAACAAGGAGATTGCTTATCCACAGGTAGAAGGTTTGAAACGGCGTGGCACACAAAATGCCAATTACAGCTACCAATTAGCAAGGAGCGTTTCGTTATTTTTCCTCTTTGACATCCCGAAGCATGCGGTAAACCTGTGAGCTATTCGCGTTTTTGACCGTAAAAAATGAATACGTTACGAGCATCGACATTATGTTTTTTTTTTTAATTCAACCTCCCTTTTATGTCACCAGATAAGTTCTCCTAGTCTTGTCCCTCGCTGCAACAACGGCCGCCTCCTCATTCGAGCAAGAGATATATTCTGAGGAGGCCCTCAATCCTTTTCATTCCGAGTTTCATTGGCTTGAGCCATGATACAGGGGGATAAGCCCTTATTCACCGACGAGCCTTTAAGTACCGAGCGCATCCATTTTCACCCATAATACGAAAAGAGCAATTATCGCATAAAGCATCGGAATACCTGGGCTCATTCCGCACAAACCCTACGTATTCCCTGCAGTGGGAAAGGGAAATTTTAATGGGGTTGACTCATATTTTAATGAGAACAGGGGTTGAAACAACACAATTAGGGAGAGCAATGGAATGGCAGGGAGGGATTTCTCGCGCTAATGAAATCACAAGAACCAGGGGAAGGAATCATTCCTGTCCCCGCTTTCCGTTCTCCACCCGCCAAACACGAAAGTAGTTTACTTTTTGCATTTGGCAGAATTTCGCGAGAGTTTCCTAGGAAAAACTGCTGCGGAGTAATACACGATTCCAATTTTCCCGTCATATGAAAAACAAATACTCAATTGGCATAAATCTACCATAAATTTTAGTATGGTTGATTAAATAAATAATTATAACATAATAATACTCTGGGATGGACGATTAAATAAAATAAAAGCTATTTTTATCAACCGTCCCAGAGGGATAAGGCACACGCTCCCACGACAGAAGAAAATCCGAAGTAACACTGCGCACCAATGAAAGAAAAACAAACAGTTCAAAGTGAGCATTGTTTCATTTATTAGCAGTGGTTCGACAAAGCCATGTATAAGGTTCAATTTATTATACCATTCAGTGAAAATGCTTAGCGAATGCGTAAGGATCTCGCATCTTCGAATGCATTGACTAGAAAGTCGGCACAATAACTGTTAATGCACGTTAGATCAAAAGGTAGGCAAATGAGAGATTAACTTAAATATCAATTATTCAAACTACGTGGTATGATGAAATGTCGAAATAACAAAATCGCATGTAGATTTTAATCACGCAGTCATTTACTAATTTGAAAAATAATTAAACTTTCATTACTGCGGTGCACAACCTCTATATCCTTCAGACCCTTAGGAGAGGAGTTATCCGATTTCTCAATCAAGATTAAAACTTAAAAAAAAACTCTTCTAAAACTATAATTTTCAAAAAGAATTGAGCACCCCCCCCTCCCCGTCAAAAGTAATTGAGCCAGGAAAAATAACTGTTACCTAACCTCCTTAGTATCTCTGGGTTCTCTTAGTGATAAATTTTATATTATGGCCTGCTATAAAAATTACTGTAATTACTACAACTACTGCTAAAATGACTGTTTTTATAATGACTTACATGGACTAGAATTCATTCAAATTTCTTCATCGCATACCATTCATACCATTGAAATACAGAAAAGAGGGCACAATCTAAAACGGATTTGCAAATTGAGATAATTTGTGGAATTCGGGTGATAGGAACGGAGGAAGTGAAATAGAATCTTGGTGAGGTCAGTGGTCTACTCTCAACAAAAGACTCCGTGAGGTCCACGGGGAAGCTTTCTTTTCCGACGGAAGGGCCAACATCTGTACTCTACACTATGCAGCATTAATTTAAGGACCAGTAGCAAATAAAAAAACATCTACCACAGCCAGGATTCGATGCCAGGTCCTCAAGAAGGAGACAGTTTTCACACCACCCCAAAAGAGCCCTATTCCATCTTTGTGTTGAACATCCCACAGTTGCTTTTCTCAAGATTCATCCTAATGTTCCGCACCTTCTTGATTTCATCAGTGAACAAGGCGATAAGTAAGCGAAAGAGTAACAAATCATGCAAAAATTAGATTTGAAATTGTAATTATGTTACATAATTCGTGAGTAAAAATAAATAGCGAGACAATAAACCTGAAACACAAATTGTTTTAACATTTTTGCGGGTAGTTCCACTCATAAGTTCCCTCCTGCTTGTAAACGACTCTTTCGCCAACAAATTTACAAATTACAAATAAAATCCAAAGTTTCTAAGTACGTTATTTCCTAAGTTCTTTACCCATCTAAGCCAAACTAACTTTTAATTTTATCTTAGGAGTCTTTTCCCAGGAAAATCCCACTTCGTTTCATCATAATTGATCTTTACTTTATTTCTCTTGCACCGAACAACTGCAATCCCTCAACGGGCTATACAACTTACACCTGATCATTCATCCCGACCGATTTGTCCAGCTCTCCTCTTACTTTGATACCTGCATTCAATTCCTCCCAGGCCTCTCTCGCCTTTCCCAAGGCATATGTATAAAAGAACACTGCGCTCCGTAATTCTTCCAACTCAGATTCTCCATCACCTATCCTTACTAACGCCCTTCTGGCCTCGTACAATTTTGTGGAAGCCATCAGAGACTCAGACCAAATCCTTCTTTCGGCAACACAATCAACAACTTTTAACAGACCACCCTATCAAACACCTTCTAGACGTTTACAAAACAAGCGAAAACGTGACTATAGTCTGTATTTTATATCTTGGCAGTGACGTCACGCCGGAAGTGAAGTTATTTTCCGTTAGTTTCCCGTGAATACTTTGTCCAGAATTCAAGGCGTCCTCAATCTCTTATTTATTAAAGCGTATTCGCCACGAGTTGTGCAAGTGATTGCTCGTGGGACATCGGAGTCAGCATACCTCACTGAAAAGTTCAATTTCAGTGAATCAAGTGAAAAAGTGTGTTGCATTTAAGTTATTAGGTTTGAGTGAGTTATACCAATGAACTTAGTAACCTCGGCAGTGTCATTGATGGCGAAATTCGTACAAAAATAGCTAAATGTGAGCTCTGCTCTCGTGTGGTGTGTACTTTGTTTTTTTCGAAGTTTTCTGCGGAGTTCAGCATTTATGAGCAATAATTTGTGTATTAGAGTCATATGTAATACCTCCGCTGTTTAATTCGAGTGGTATTGATGTTAAAATTAGAATTTTTCTATGTCGATGTGTAAAGCAGATCCATGAGCTCGTGACGTGCTTTCATATTTTTCTATTTTCCTCTGACAAAGGCCTAGAAAATAACAAATAATGTGTGATAAATGTTTGTGATGCTGATTTAAATTACGAAAAATGGTAGGAAGTGGATTTGTTGGGATTTAGCATGAAGAACTGTAAAATTTGTTTCGGTGTCGTACGAATTCGTGCTCGGCGTGACGACAGGTATATCTCTGATATTAAAGTACAGCTGATGCAGCCAAAGTTACAAAGATAGTATAATAAGTCTTCGTGCACTGCATTATAAGTGAAAAAGCATAAACCATGGTGTTTTCATGAGATAAGTGCTGTTGGAAAAACATTTACCGTGTCAATCAAATTCTCATTGTTGTAATGACGTAAATGTTTTGGTGATTTTGTGGTATTGCATTTATTTTTCTAAATAAAATGATAATGTGTCATAAGTAAATTTTTAAGCCGTATCGTAAGGAATGAGTAGTTCCTATGTGGTTGATGCCCATGATGAATAGAATGCCTTGAGTGTGAACGTGATTTTCTGAGGAATAACTGTGTTAATACAAAGTAGAGACCTTGACTTTAGTTCAGCGTAGAATTTCTGAACAAATTAATTTAAAATGTAGAATCAGCTTGGTGAGTGAGGGAATCATATGATTACAAGATGCATAGACTAAGGCAAACTAAAGAGATGGATGTAGGTGCACAAAGATTTATCGTTATGGTTAAACACATTTATTTCAGTATATTTTAATGTCTTGGGCAAGTTATCAGATTCATGGGGATCAAAGTTTGAACCCAGTATCAGTGTGTTTTTCAGTGTTAACTTCCTGAATCAGTTTTTCAATGCTAATAAACTTGTCATAGGCAGTCTCGTGGGATAATAGCTTTGATCTGCTTGCTTTCCTCAGTCCCGTTAGCTTGCTGTCGCTTCTGCACCTGCATAACCATTTGTAAGGAGAGACAGAAGAATAGTCAGGGCGAGGGTTGAGGTTCTGGTAATACGAGTACGTAGTTGTGTATTTGGTAAGAATTCCTTCAAGACGTGGGACAATTACATTATTGTCTACCGTTGCCGTTAAAATTTTATGCTGTAACCCATCAATAATGCATTGCAGTGCCATGGAAAATTATTCCCTTTCAAACGACTTGAAGTTCCCGCTGGGTAATTCGCTGAAGCGACAGTAAATTGTTTTGTACCTCGTAAGTTGGCAAAAATACTTGGCAACGTGTGTGATTTTTAGCTTCTCTCATTGGGGGAAAATCGATGTGTCGTCATCAATTTCGATGGCGTCACTGCCATCTAAGGCCGCACAGACTTTAATCACTACATTCCTTTCTACCAGAGCTCTCTCGTTCATTTTATGACATCACGAGTAGTCCTCTTCTGCCTTTTCCCTAAAAGTTTATTAACCAGGAACTCTTTTGACCAGAAAGTTTTCTCCTGTGATTATTAAACCAAGAAAAACCTAGCTGTATGCGAAGTCAAATGAAGAATCCTGTAGTCTTTACAAAGGTAATTTTTCTCTTTTTCTGGACAGAGATTAAAACTGTAGTAACAAATTCCACATGCCAAAATCATATGTGAATCACTGAAAAAAATTTTTTTTGAATAATTCGGTCTCCATTTGTCTGTATTTCTCAGTATTTTGGCAAAGGTAATACGCATACATTCCTGCTGCCATTCTAAAATCTAGTTCTTGAAATTCTTCCTCAGCCCATAAATCTAATGCTCCTTCATGTGGGCTTCATTGTCTACTTCTGATGCTTGTCTGCATGTGCGCGCACTGCCTTATTACAGTATAGCATTTCCATTATCGTACACCTCTTCAGCGTATTATCTCCATGTTCCTAAATTTCCATTGGTTGCGACGAACGGCAATATTTTCATGTATTTTTCTCGATAGATGAGGTCGTGTTTAACATATTCACTTATCAACATGTTCACTTTCATACTCCTTTCATTCTCTTCGTTTATTTCACGAGGTATCTTCCAATCCACCACGAACTATTTGCCATATTTTTTCCCACCATAAATTATTGCTCAATTCTTTTAACTTTCTCTGACCTGAGTCGGTATTTACAGTCATCCACTTTCTTCTCTTCTCCGCCTTCCTATGCACATAATCACTTCGTCACGTATTTACGGTTTATCCTTCATATTCACTATTGCAGTCACTTTTCTCGTGATTCTGTCATAACTCTTTTGAGCTCTTCCCGTCACGTCATATGCAGTCGTTTTCCTTACCCTCACATTAAGTATTAAGTATTATTTGTAATAGTAACTGTCTTTGTTGCTCTTTGCAACTCTGGTTCAGCCATCTAAGATACATTTCATAACTCTTCTACCTCTATTCATCATTTAGCATCTAACACGTTACTTCATTGCTATCAAGCTGCGGCTACGACTGACATAAATTTTAGCGTCAAATGGTGTCTTAAAATTGACTAATCGCATTATTTCTATATCGTTATCCCAATAATGAACAATCCGAAATTCGTTGAGCCCGAGAAACTTGGTACAGCTGATACAGCCCAACTTACATTGATGGTTCGCAATGGATTCCACCCGTTACAAATCTGCCAGAACCATTCTTTGTGTTTACATATTCCGCTAATGAATCATGCTATCAATTTCCGAATAAAAAGCAGTGTGAATAATCGCCGCTTTCACTAGTACCTCCTCCCATGTGTTTGTCTAGGTGTTCTGTTTTCCTTGCGCCGACTTTTTTAGGCAATAAGGCTATGGATAGATTCGAGAATGAGAAGTGATTGATGAATTTGAAAGAGCTACACGTTCAGAAGCTTTACAGCGCAGGTGAGTCGCGTACCAATTTAAACGTTTTCTAAGAATGATGAGAGTTTGAGAAATAATGACGAATGTCAGCCACCTTTGCTAAATGGAATTAACAAAGACGCAATAGTAAACGAGCTTTTTTTGTCGATGGCATAAACTCCAATGAAGGGCAAATTTATCAACAGCGATTGATTTCAAATGATGACTTATTAAAGGGGAGTCATAATTTATTTGATGCTCAAATGAGATTTTGCAAAATGCCCACCTAATCTTCTAAAAATTATTTAAACACTTCCTTTTAGTCATACTCCGTCATTCCGATCATATTTAATGCATTAACTATAAAGACGTATCTTCCCAACAATGAACATTCTTGATGTGAATAATTATTCGAATTCTAATTATAAGTAATTGCAGGGAAAATATCTGATATTCATTTTCTGGGAAAGGGCCTGGAGAAAATTATTTAAGCCGGAGAATTCTTCCATTAAAAGTGACATATTTTATTCACTCATCAACACAAAGAGAATATTCAACTTGGAATCAATTTAAATTTTGTTTCTAAGGGAAATGATATTTCATTTTTAGTTTCAACGAAGTGAACTGGAGTTACAAAAGAACTATGAAAATAAAATGAATAGAACCAGAACCTTACGAAGGCGTTCTGAAAATAGTGGGAGAAAAAAAGTAGTATGACGCTCATAAAATGATGGGGCAATCTTATTGGACAATTTTGAGATATTTTGGTTTGAGAAAGGCAGTCATTGAGGTAAAAGTGTATGCGAAGAATGACAAAGGAAGGACTAATATGAGATATATTGAACTAATTATGAAGAATGGAAAAGAATTTAATCACGCAAAGATGAAAAGCTAGCCTATAAAACGAGCTCGAGTAAAAGAGCTTCGTCAAACCATTCTTCGCATTGATCAACTGGACCTAATGGAATTGACAATAATCTTATTCCACTCAAAAAACTCACACGGGAGAAATTCAATACATAACTCACAGATCAATCGGAAAACATTATAACACGATAATTAACTAAAACTTATAACTTACAACAATTACAATTAACTACAACTCAGCATAAAAATTAAAAATTACCTTTAGCTTTTAATTGATGCATTAAGGTTTGTAAAAAACCGAGGGTAGTTGAAAAAGCTATAAAGATGATAAAGCTATAAAGTTGCTACAACGGAAAGAAATGAGATCATATAACGATAGCTGATCTTGAAGCGAAGTGTACAGGCTAAATTTGGGAAAAGAGAAAATTTCTGATGGGATTTCGTGAGGGGGTTAGAAACCACAGCCGAGGGTCGCGGACAAAGAACGGATGCCAAGGTAACCGGCTTAAATATTTGAGAACGAGAAAAGTTTGAGACAGGGAGAGAGGAGAGAGACTGCTAACAGAAGGGGGTGAACACAGAGCTGAAGTAGAGAATAGGAGTGCGTAGCTCCCAGGTATTTCATAAATATTTCCTGGTGGACAGCCACCAAGGGAAAAAGTTTGCAATTAGTTAAAATGTATGGAAACGCCCAAAGGTAACAGAATGGTCAAAATTTTCACATATAAAAAAACTATCAATCAGGAATCCTCAACAAATGAATTTTTCAAACTTATTGCAACCTTTATAACGGCCCCAAAGGTCAAAACAAAAAAGAAAATTCTAAACCATTATGTATTAAATCATCATCATCAAGGGTCAACAATCCTAGGATTGGTTTGACGCAGCCGATTCACCCGATTCTTCTGTCGGCCAACCTCTTCATATTAACGTAGTTCCTCTCTTTCGCGTCCTTTACGACCTGTTCTATGTAACTCATACGAGGCCTGCCTTTTCCATTCTTCCCATTCACTTTTTCTCCGACGATTGTCTTCACCAGGCCATCGTGTCTTAAGATGTGGCCGATTAAGTTGTCCCGTCTTCTTTTTATAGTTTTCAGCAGACTTCTCTTTTCTCCCACTCTTCGCAGACTTCTCTTTTCTCCCACTCTTCTTAGGACTTCTTCATTTGTCACTCGGTCGATCCATTTTATCTTCATCATTCTTCGATAGCACCATATTTCGAATGCTTCCACCCTTTTCTTCTCCGCTTTTGTAATCGTCCATGCCTCACTGCCGTAAAGATACATGCTCCAGATATATGTTCTGATGAATTGCTTACTTACTTCTAAGCTTGTATTTCCCGCTGTAAGCAGATTCTTCTTTTGATAGAATTCCCTCTTTGCCTGGGTTATTCTACTCACTATTTCTTTCTTGCTTCGTCCATCGTTGGTTACTCTGCTTCCCAGGTAACAGAACTCTTTCACCTCTTCCAGTTTCTGTTTTCCTAGAATAACGTTGATTTTGGCCTCCTCTCTCTTGCTGCACGCCAATATCTTGGTTTTCTTCTTATTGATCGCCAGTTGATGTATGGACATTGTCCTTTCCATGGTTGTTAGCATCTTATTCAGCTCCTTCTGTGTCTCTGCTATGAGAGCTATGTCATCAGTGAATCGTAGCATACTGATTGTTTCTCCGTGGATGTTCACTCCAGAACACTTCTCCTTGACTTCATTGATCGCTCTCTCAATGTAAACATTAAAAATTACGGGAGACAGTGCACAGCCTTGTCTCACTCCTTTCCTTGTTCTTGCTTCTTTGCAGCTGGGTCCAGATTTTATCACCGCTACTTGGTTTTTATACAAACTGTAGATATGATACACAAATAATATAACACAACGGCTATGATACACAACTAATTAATAAAATGTTACACCGTGCCAGGAAGAAACAGACAATGAAATTAATTACTCCCTTATGTTTTAATAACCATGACAAACCATGTAAACGGTGGTGTAAAATTCAATTTGTTGGGAACCTTTCTTACAAAGTCGCGAACGCCTTCCCTAAAGAAAAATTTAATGTGTCATTTTATAACCCTAAAACTATAGGAAAAATCCTTTTCAATTCCAAAGACAAATTCAGCAAGTGTGACCAAAGCGGGGTGTACAGACTGAAGTGCAACACTCCCAATTGTTCATCACAATATATTGGACAAAGTGGTCGGGCAATTAATACTCGTGTGAAAGAACATAGGAAGTGCTGGTTAACTGCAGACACAAGATCAAGCTTTGCCAAACATCTAATCGAAAACGACCACGAGAGTGACTTCAACCCCGAAGTACTCCACACGGCAGAAAAAGGAGGGAAACTAGATTTCCTCGAACAATTGGAAATTAAGAAAGCATCAAACGACCTCAACGTAAACCTTTTAAATGAATTTGTTTCCCAGTTTTACTCACCGTTGTGTTCCATAGCCTTCCCTATTTCCAACGGATCCTGTCCTTGACCGTAAAAATTATGTTTCCTCACCAGTTTTCCCTTAACATCCTTCCCCCCCCCCCCCCCCCCCCCCCCCCCCCCCGCACCCCCATACCACCCTCCTATACTACCCCACCCCCCTTCCAGTTTACGTATATAAGAGCTTGCTACTCTCTGTCCTGTTACCCTGATAATGTCTACGGAGTAGACGAAACCCGGGTTGGCAAATTAAAAATAGTGTGGAATATACAGAGTATTTTTATTTCATTTATACGCAAACATGCAGTTCCACCAAGTGACGCCTGAAACTGTGCAGTTCAAACTGTAGATAATTCTTCGGTCACTGTACGACACAGCAATTCCTTTCAGAATTCCAAGCATTAAATTCCAATCCACGTTGTCAAAAGCCTTCTCTAAATAATGTATTAAATAGAAAGTTATTTTTAGCTCTTTTCATGAAATATTCAAATTTTATCATTTAAATGCCATATTTCTATTCGTAAAAATCCCCGGTCTAATCATGCATCCTTCTAATAGATGATGATTAATATTTATTGATTCTTAAGGTATTTTTTAAATTAAAATTAATAAGATTCTTGACTCTATCATTAATTATAGAATAGTGAAAAGAGTAGTCTAATGTAATAGATTTAAGGGCGGAATCGTGCGTAGCGAAATACTTCGAAATAATCTGGAAGCCACCGCGAGGAGCGATAGCTATCATCGTTTCGTCACGACAAATTCCTCCCTACCGTTCCAATACCCTAAGTTACTAAAGTCCTAAGGCAAGATTTTTGTAGAGATTAAGCATGCGATGTTGGCGTTGTCGACACGTACCGGATATAAGGCTCCTTTCACGCGAGAAAAAAGACAGCGTTGGAATCAGAGTACCCTCGTCCCCTGCGCACCTCGCGCCCTTCCATCTTTTTTCATCCTTTTTTCTCTCCCTCCAAGGGATGATATTTAAATGAGAGCAGTGGGTCTTATGGGGCGACAAGGACGTACGACGGGTAAGTACCCATATCTCTCACCATGGGGAAGGCGGGACGGAAAATGGGAAAAATCCTAGAGGGAGAAGGGGTAAGAGGTCCATCTCTTCTGGCGGATGGGAAGGGATTTAGAGCGGCAATGGGGAAAAATGAGAAGGAACGCATATTGCACATGGCCTGGATTAACGGAAAGAGAAGGGGGAAAGAGGAAGAGTCGGCCGCCGTTGGAGTGGGAGGAAAGACGAGAGGGAGGGGGTGGAAATTGGATGCTGGGAGACGACGAGGGTGACGGATCACGGCGGCCAACGGAAAGATTCCTTCGCAGGATTGAATGTCTCTCCTTTTTTTTGCTCTTCCCCTGAAAAAGCGTCCTTTTATCCCCGTCGACGAGGCATACTTTGGTGATAGAATAAGTAAAACCCAATTCTGAATAGTGATTAAATCAGATCCTGAAAATAATTTCCTAGGAATGTTTTTCGGTTAATGGTAGTTTAGCGGGGCCGTCGTTCAGGTAGCTAGTGGGACGGAGGTCAGGACCGAGGGTCCACCCTCGGTCTCCTCGAAAATCGACCCTCGCCCATCCCGAGAGCTCAGCCGAGGTAGACCTTTCCCAGCGGGTGGGGTCCTCGGGGAAAGTGACCACTAGACATGGTTTATCGAAGTTATAAACTTTGGAACGTATCAACAATTTATCTTCTTCGTTGTATCGTTCATTCCATGACGTCGAAAAACGTTTTTTGATTGATGCTCTACGATAAAAATTAAGGATTTTCCTATTTTTCGCGTAAAAAGCGGATGGGATGTGGCAACGTTGCTACCTGAGAGGGCGAGTTTGGAAAAAGCGAGCGGGAAAAGACAGACCGTGCCAGTCTTATCCTGGGATCTCAATGCTCGATGCTCCATGTCTCTGATCCATAGAGTGCCTCGCTCCTTTCTTTTTGCTGATTCTCATATTAATTTCCTAAATTACTAGTCCAAAGCCAAAAAATCCTTTATATGTGTATATTATAGACCGCCTGATAGCGACGGCAGTTCAGTCTCAGGCCTGGAGAGCAAGAGCAGTAAACTAAATTCGCGCGGAAACGATCGAAACATCATAATATGTGGAGATTTCATACTTCCGTCCGTAGACTGGGACACGAATTGGTTTATCACCGGAGTAAAAGACAAGGAGCTCTGCGAGTCACTATTGTGTACCTTCACTACACACTCAATGCATCAATTGGTAACAGCATCCACCAGAGGAAATAATAGCTTCTATTTATTAGCGGCAAATGTACCAGAACATGTTGTAAAAGTAGTAGCCGAGAAAGGCATTAGAGGCCATAAAGTAGTCACGGCTCAATTTTCTCTGAGAGCTAACAAACTCACGAGCCGAAAAGAACCATTTATTTGCTCGGTAAGGCTGATTATGGTGATATCTCTTAGCCGAAGGAGGCATGTACGTGGGAGTCAGCCAATTCCATATATTTCTTCGTGCCTCACATTATTTTGGCGATAAAATGTTCATCATTGTCCTCCGGCATTATGGTTTGAAAGCTTCAATTCTTTGCTCTACTGTTTTTCGATGTCCCATGTCTCTGACCCATACAGTGACTTTCTCCATACGAATGACTTGATGGAGTGCTTTCTTGTTGGTAACTGAAGGTTTTTGAGCCATGTAGTTGCCTCTTCTTCAGGAAAGGCTCCTTGGCCTGTGCTATTCTTCGCTTGATGTTAGTCATGCTTCTTCCATCGCAAGATATTAACTGTTGCGGAGATAGCTGAAGTTCTTGACTTGTTGTAATTTCACTCCTCATATTTTGATATAGCGTATTCCCTTCAGTCATACATGAAAGTATGTTTTTTAAGTCGCCTTCAAATATGTTAGAGAGGGGATGGTTTCGTCAACTCATAAATAGGAATTAGGGAATCGTATAATGTATTTAGCGAACAAAGCAAAGGATTAGATACAGAGGATTCATGGAGAGAATTTCTTGAGGTAACCCGTAAAGCAGTTAATAAATACATGCCAAGTAAATTTATTAGTGATAATACAAAGGTATAACGCGGAGGTTAGGAAATCACTTAAGCGACTAAGGGTATGCCACGCTAAGATGAAAAATGCAGGACGGGGTCTATCGGTAGAGGAAAAAAATGAGCTAGTTCAAAACTATAAAAAATCGAGAGCATTAGCAAGGAAATCATGTCGGCAAGCGTTATCACATTTCAAGAGCAAGATGTTAGGAGAATATTTAGATAGCAATCCTAAAGCGTTTTGGTCATATGTGAGAGAGCTTCAGGGAAATAAGTCCACAGTGCACACACTTAAAAATGATAAAGGAATCAGAGTCACCAGCAGTGTAGAAAAAGCCAATACTTTAAACACCTTCTTCCAAAGTGTATTCAACTCATCGTCACAAAACGCAGTGGAACTACCGCCGAACACTTTCAGTGAGCAAATGCCCGAAATAAACATTTCATGTATGGAATAGAGCAGCAGTTAAAAAGCATAAGTAAAAACAAATCACCAGGTCCCGATCAAATTCCTTCCAGAGTATATAAAACATTAGCTTCTGAAATAGCCCCCTATCTAGAAATAATATTCAATAAAACACTAAAGAACCACACAGTACCCAAGGATTGGAAAGTAGCTAAAATTACACCTATATTTAAAAGCGGTGATAGGGAAGAACCTAGTAACTACAGACCCATTTCACTCACGTCAATCTCTTGTAAGATATTTGAGCACATAGTAGTCAGTTCGATCATGGGGCATTTGGATAGTCAGGGATTACTCATAAACAGCCAGCATGGGTTCCGGAAAGGTAGATCTTGCGAGACACAATTAGCTTTATTCGTACACGATATTTTAGTCCACGGCGAAAGCAGTACTGAAGTTGATGCGATATTTTTAGATTTTAAAAAGGCTTTCGATAAAGTTCCTCATGACAAATTAATCTTGAAGTTAGAGAGTTTTGGTATAAATAAAGACGTTGTATGTTGGATAAAAGAATTCTTAAGTGGGCGAGAGCAGAGGGTTGTCATAGATGGTATCATGTCGGACACAATCGAAGTAACATCGGGAGTTCCCCAGGGTAGCGTAGTAGGTCCGCTTCTATTTCTTTTATACATAAACGATTTGGGTACCGTAGTTAGTAGTAAGCTTAGAGTTTTTGCAGACGATGCGGTAGTGTATAGGGGTATATCTAAAGAAGAAGACGGGGAATCGCTTAGCAAGGATTTAGATGCAATTCAAGAGTAGTGCGACAAATGGCAGTTAGAACTCAACCTTAAAAAGTGTGTAGCTATCAATTTTTGGAGAAGGAATTATTCGATAGAGCGATCCTATAGAATTAATAACACGAAGATCGAAAACGTTGAAACCGTAAGATATTTAGGTGTAACAATCACTAAAGATTTATCGTGGGGAAGACACATAAGGGAAATATGCGGCCGAGCGAAGAGAAAGCTAGGATTTATAAAAAGAGTACTTGGGAAATGTGATGAGAAGACAAAAGAGCGATGCTACTTTTCACTAGTTAGGCCCCACCTTGAGTATGCAGCCAGTGTATGGGATCCTAATGAATTAGGTTTGATTCGAGAACTAGACAGTGTGCAGCGTAGAGCAGCTAGGTTCGTCAAAAGGTGTTACAATAGGTTGAGTAGTGTATCAGAATTAATACAAGAATTAGGGTGGGAATCATTATCAGAGCGTAGATTAAAGTTCAGATTTAATCTATTGCAGAAATTTCAATCGGATAGCTTTACTGAAGATGTTAGGCACATATTAAAAACACCAGCGTATTATGCTAGATTCGACCAGATAAATAAGATTAGAGAGATAGATTGTGGTACAGATAGATTCAAAATGGCATTTTCCCCCCGTACTATAAGAGAACAGAATAGGCAGCATAGGAAAGGGATAGGTAGGGGAAATATTTTAGAGTATTCTGTAGTGCATGATGCATGTATTAACCCCTCAAATACTATAGATACTAACAATCTAGTTGCATGAGACCCTTTAATTGCTTGCTTGCATGCTAGTAGTGCATGCTTGGTGACCTTCACCCCCTGCCACACACCCTAGCGGTGGCTTGCAGGGTATCGTGTAGATGTAGATGTAGATGAACAGAATAGGCAGCATAGGAAAGGGATAGGTAGGGGAAATATTCTAGAGTATTATGTAGTGCATGATGCATGTCTTACCCCTTAAATACTGTATACACTAAAAAAATGCGGGCCCTTTTCATAGGAGCCGGGCCCTTTTCAAGGTTGGCCCCTCCCAGCGAAAATAGTTCCGACGCCCCTGATATCGAGCAAATAAATGTTTCCTTTCGGCTCGTGAGATTGTTAGCTCTCAGAGAAAACTGAGCCGTGACTACTTTATGGCCTCTAATGCCTTTCTCGGCTACTACTTTTACAACATGTTCTGGTACATTTGCCGCTAATAAATAGAAGCTATTATTTCCTCTGGTGGATGCTGTTACCAATTGATGCATTGAGTGTGTAGTGAAGGTACACAATAGTGACTCGCAGAGCTCCTTGTCTTTTACTCCGGTGATAAACCAATTCGTGTCCCAGTCTACGGACGGAAGTATGAAATCTCCACATATTATGATGTTTCGATCGTTTCCGCGCGAATTTAGTTTACTGCTCTTGCTCTCCAGGCCTGAGACTGAACTGCCGTCGCTATCAGGCGGTCTATAATATACACATATAAAGAATCTTTTGGCTTTAGGCTGTCGAAGAAGGTGTTCACCTTACGCTCTTTAACCGACTCTCAGATTAGAACTCCCAATTATTGGTGTAGTAATCCTTAGCTGCAATAAAGAAGAACATATAGGAGTCACTAAGAGGAAGGTAGGTTTCTTGTCACGTGCATCGAAAACACTTACTAAAATAATCAGCCGAAGAATGGAAGGAAAGATTGAAGGAAACCTCTCGGAGAACCTATAAATGGTAAATGATTTTGGAAAATATTCATTATCTGCGATTTCGTTTGATAACCAACCTTCTATCCCTATAATTACATCCGCATCGGTGCCTTTAATGATATGGTAGCATTAAACTACTTTATTTTTATACTACGGCAGTTTAGTATCACCAAATATATTATTTCACCATTTAGCAACTTCTCTGGTCGTTGATAGTAACCTCCATTAGCCATCTTAGGAAAACTAATTGTCAATAATTTGTCATCACTGAAAAATTACTTCTGAAATTCCTCATCTTTCCCGTGACTCATGTGAAAGCCTCCATCAACTAGTCATTTCACAACGTGGAATGGAATAAGATGTTCAAGATACTGAAAGCAGTTGAGATGGACTACAACGACAAATAAATACTCTGTTGCCTCCGCAAGAATCAGGTCACAACAGAACGAATGAATGATGGAAGGAAGATAGAAGCCAAAACAAATGAGGAGTTAGACAAAGATAGAGCCTCTCGCCATTATTATTTGATATAATATATAACAAAAAGAATCAAAACGAGAAGCAGAAGAAATTGGTATAAAAGTATTCAAGGTTAATGTTGAAGAAATAAACATGCTTCCTGTTCGCAGATGGCTATCGCAGTTCTAACAGAAAGGCAAGTGGACCAGTAAACATCTTGGAATATTACGGACCTAGTAATTTAGGAAATTAATATGAGAATCAACAAAAAGAAAGGAGCGAGGCACTCTATGGATCAGAGACAGGGAGCATCGAACATTGAGATCCCAGGATAAGACTCGCACGGTCTGTCTTTTCCCGCTCTCTTTTTCCAAACTCGTCATCTCAGGTAGCAACGTTGCCACATCCCATCCGCTTTTTACGCGAAAAATAGGAAAATCCTTAATTTTTATCGTAGAGCATCAATCAAAAAACGTTTTTCGACGTCTTGGAATGAACGATACAATGAAGAAGATAAATTGTTGATACGTTCCAAAGTTTATAACTTCGATAAACCATGTCTAGTGGTCAATTTCCCCGAGGACCCCACCCGCTGGGAAAGGTCTACCTCGGCTGAGCTCTCGGGATGGGCGAGGGTCGATTTTCGAGGAGACCGAGGGTGGACCCTCGGTCCTGACCTCCGTCCCACTAGCTACCTGAACGACGGCCCCGCTAAACTACCATTAACCTTTATTTTCTCTCATTTTAAACAGAATACCCTAAAACTGTAATGTCACACACTGAATGGAAATTTTCAAGCTGCCCCGCAAATATGATGGGTGAAAATATTTTAAGGAGCTTTAGAGTAGAGTTCACTCTTTTCTGTAATTTCCATCGGAAATCACCTTTTATAAAATCAAAAAAACGGAAGGCCACGCATTATCTCTTATTCAAAACAAGTACCTCAACCAGGGACATCAGAGAAAGCTTCTTATCTCCCTTTGTATGTAAGATTTTTGGCAAAAAAATCAGTGACTACTACTGCATTAAAAGCGAGAGAGCAGTACATTTCAACTGCATACACTCCATAATTATTCATATTTAGTAGTGATTAGTTTTTTTTCAGAGATGCAAGGAGATTTTCGATAGGAGTGTGTCAATAAGTGGATTCGAAATATTGATTTCACTGGCTAAAAGACTTTCTTTCTCGGTCTTATCGGGAAAATATCCGATCCGAGATATAATATAGCCACAGGTATGCTAAAATACAACCAGAGAAAAAATCGATTGCAATGCACTCCATGAAAACGACGATGGTGGATATTAAAGTCGTACCATTAGAAATGAAAAGTTTCGAGGAGGGCTTCCAGGAATCAGGATTTGCGCTTCGATAAAAGCAATACTTCATGCAAAAAATGTTCGTCCCTCACTTCAATGGCGTACCAATCGTCAACTACCCCCATACCATCAAACTCAAGCAAGGAACTAGAGGACCAATTGAAGTGCTCGAGGACTTAAATTGAGTTGGTTTCCATCCATTGATGGGAACTGAGAACCAATTGAAGTCCTCGATGCGGGCACGATAAATGAAAAAGCATAACTGCTATCGAGTTGTTTTTCAGTAGGGTGCTCCGAGACTCACTTGAATCCACGCGGGTCGCATTTAAGTCAAGGGCTCTCCGACCGACACGGCCTGTATTATGCGAGCAAAAAGCTAAGCTGGGAGTCCGCATTCATCTGGTTTGGATAAAAACTACTCCCTCTACGCAAAACCCCGTACACCACGACAGCAGTGTGTAATTGTTGAAGATATTCTGAACAGGATATGGAGAGTGAGAGTGAAATGAAGTCCCTTCAAGGGAACACACGGAAATCCCAGAACCCCTTTCTCGTTGCAACTTGACCGCAAACTCTGGGTAAACGATCAAAGAGCTCCATGCTCTGACTGCATAGACCAACCAGTCATTGCTGTGTGGGAAATGTACATACATATATATCCCCGATAGGAATGATCAATTCGCAAGCTTGTCATTTATAAAAAGTTGGCATTAATTGAATGATGATCCGAAGATGAAGATGATCGGCATTCATAATATCGATCAGTATGAATTTTGTGGTTGACTCTCCACTCTTCCATAAAGTCATAACGCTATAACCAGAACCACTACAATTACAATTACGTTAAGTACATGTCTTTTTTCGATTTTTCTGTTTTCCTTCAGCTTCAAGCCTTGAATAGAATGTGAGGCTAATCAATTACTCAATGTCCAATAAATGCCATAGCAAAATAGTACAAATTTTCACATATGTATTTCCTAAAAAAAATGCCCTAACTAAAACGCAAATGGCTAGCTCAAGTAGCACAGAATATAGACTACGCATTACACGTTACCTATTCATGGTTACATGACTACGGTGCTGACGAGTCATACACGTTTCCCGAGATACCCATTTTGACACCATTACGATGTTTCATTTTCGATGCACAAAATTTTATCACCATACAACTCTTACAATAATCACCGTCGTTTATATATTTCGATTTTGGTAAATCTCCATAAGAAATGCAACTCGAAATTTTCAACATTATTTTAACGCACTTTCTGATAAGATAGAGTCACGAAATTTTGTCATTCGTTGAAGGGCCTATGGTATAATAGTTGTGGGTATTTTGTATCCAAAATTATCCTTGGTTTGACTTCAGGCGACCTGAAATATAATGTAGAGAACCATGCTTTTTTCAATTACTGCAGGTCAGATGAAAGTATCCTTGGGTCGACGATTTAATGAAATTATGAAAATGAAGAAAATAAATCACTAGTAATAATTAGTGAACTATAGGGTTAGGTTTTTTTTGTTTCCGATATTAAAAATAAGAATTTTTAAGCATTCAAACATTGAATTTAGATGTTTCCTAATGCTGCCATCTTTTTAAAATCACGCTTTACTTTAAACCTCTTTTCCTGCTCGGATTTACTTCCGAAGTAGCATTAAAATAATGCTTCTCGTCACTTATCATTTCAATGATAACTAATTTATTAGCTTACTACGATAAAAAAAGGTGCAATGATTTCCTTAGGAAATTTGCCGTTATTTTCGGTGGCCCAGGCAACTAGTTACATTAGTCATTATCATCTCGTGCCTGCTACTAATGACAATTAATCCTAGTACCTATCTTCTCTCTTCATAACGTTTCGGTCAAAGATGGATTATCCTATATTCCCTTTCAAATTTTAAGTAACTTTCCTCTCCTCTCCTTCAACCCTTGTGTTTCCACCACCACTCCCTCAAGCATGTCCCTGAAAAGATACCACCATCTCCATGTATTCCCTCGTCTCTCCCTAATCTCTCCCAAATGTGTACACATCAGTTTAATAATTTAAAGTTTGGTTGTTTTTTAAATAAAAAATAAAAAAAGTTTGTTGATGAAATAATTTGTGTATCTAAGAAGGAGAACATTGTTGTTTTTGTTGTTGTTTTTCACATTTCGAACCAGAAGTATGTAAAAGAAATCAAATATTGAAGTACATTAATATAATTTGAGTTGTAAAACTTACATTATGTACATAGCCCTGAGGATGCCTAATTAAAAGAGACAAAATGTTGGCTGAAATTGGTGTTAATCATCCAAATGCTAATTGTAAGACCAAAAACTCCATAAATAATTCTATCTCTAATTAAACATATTTGAACGCTATTCTTTTCCAAGCAGTTTGGTATTTAATGCGGTGTTCTATGCTATCTACCTTAACATTACATTTTCTTTTTCATTTGTTTCCTAACTTGTACTTGAACTTTGTTCTTATGTACCATTTTTAATCTTTAAGTCTCTCCTCTATGGGTTTTTATTTTGTTTTGGTATTTTGCATTTTCGGGAAACTAATTCACATCATCTATAAAAATTATGCTCTCACTACCTACTCTTCATGCCAATGCTCCTCTTTCTGGTGTCATCATTTTTTCCTCATCTTTTCTTCGGTAATTATATGAAAAGCGTAGGAGATACCTTTGCATCGCTACTTTTCCAATGGGGAACTTGCATGATTTTTTTTATTTAACAGGCGGACAGAAAATTATTTTCTCGATTCAACAAAGAAAACTGCATGTAAATCTGAGTTTTCCTTCGCGAGATATTGAATGCTAAATATAGCGACATTTTAAAGCGCGCCGAAAACTCCCTCCCCCCCAAGCCACTGCTGAATAATACCCGATGACGTCAACAGTGCCGAACAATCGCCCGAAGCACTCTACCGCTAATTGTAAGAGCGCACCAACACGGGTGATTCAAGCGAGCCTACTCAACCCAAAAGTGAGCCCACCTCTGATTTTTAATTCAGTAGGTAATCACTTAATGGTATACAGTTGATATTCACGTCAATAATGAGTAATATGTAGGCAAGATAGTTTAAATCTCGAAAGTTCATCTTACTTTTGCAGTGCCCGCTCCATACATCGACCCAACTCCCTAGCATTGTAATTAGCCAGCGAGATGAGTTCGAGGCATAAGTATTGTTTAACACCTGGCTGTAAAAATACCTCAACCAAGGTGCCTAATAAACTATTTATTAGGTTGCCAACAAACGCAAGAAGAAACGTATGTATAATGTCAATAAGTGACTGACTAACCCAGACTTCTATCAAAGGTGAGGTGTAAGTTTCTCCTGGTGGGTAAGTCTGTAACTGTTTTCTCCCGAAAACGGGAGAAAGGAGCTTCGTGAAGCGCCTGCGCGAGAGTTGTCGCCCGCCCGAAGTCTCTAACGCCTTTCGCCGGAGAAAGGAGACAAATTTGTCGCCTGGAGAATACTAGTCTCCCGACCCAAGTCTGTAAGCCCTCTGAAGCGACTTCCGACGCCCCAGACGGTCGACTCAGTCAAGGTGTTAAAGGAACCCTCGAGTCCCTCGAGTGGGACGTAACTGAGGCGCAAGGTGATAGAATACTATCCTTTAACACCTTGCGAGAGCCCGACGTATCTTTTTCTCCCGTGGAGAAAGTGCGCATCTTGACAGTGATTTGTTGATTATTTCCAAAATATTCATTGCTCTGCGAATCGTCAGAAGCAATTTTTCGGCCCTGAGTGGTGTTTTAGTAATTCTATTAGCAAATTAGGGGACAGATAGTATTGTTACTCGATACGAGTTACAAGTTAGAGTCAAGATAGTTTAATTTCCGAATCCTTTTACGTGCCAGCTGAGTTGAAATGTACTCACTGTGCGATGTGTTTCTTTGAGAACGTGTGTATTAGGTCTGATGCTCTCAAGTTAATAAAACAATGCCTTTACAAGGTAGATATATTTTGCTATTGATTTGGTGCCGAAGTTTTTTTATCTTAATACAATTACATCGATCTGTAACGTTATGTAGCGGCGTAGTGCAGTGCTCATCATAATCTCTTTAGCATGACATGAGGCTGGTATAAGACCCAGGGTCATTGTGTCTTTTTACTATGTATGTAATCGAGACTTGAGAATGGTTTTATGTTACGGTGGTGTAGTTATAGTATTGATATTCATGAGAATTACATTCAGGTAATGCTATACTATACTCTGCCACATAAGTTGTTTGTGGCCCACATAGGTATTTAATTAAAGCTTAGCCCTAGGGCTACAAAGTACATTTGAAAAAATTCAGGTCTTTGAATTATTATAGCCATTTACAAACGTTATGCTGGCATTGAATGTGATATGGTGATGATTAAAGAACACTGTTTAGCTTATACTAATGCCTTTCCATAGATTGCTGGGTGTCGGACGGTAATGATTTTTAAATCAATAAGCGGGTTCATTTGTGTTGAGTGTTTTGAATAGCAGGTGCTACTTTTCCTTATTCCACTACCATTTAATGTATGGGGTAGAATTATGGGATCATGCCCCAATGCCCCCAATGTATTTATTCAGCTAAGAAGGACAATCAAGATCAGGTTTTATGTTTTAAAATTGCATTTTAAATTCCTAAATGAATTTACTGAAGGTAAAAATATTGACATTACCTTCTGATATTGATGTTAGTGTTGTTTTTCTTGACAAAGATTATTGCAATGTATTTTGCTGAATGTACGATGATAATAACTAAATCATAGCACAGCACTTAAACCGGTGAACGTTGGTAGAGAGGTAAATGTGAGCATAAGGGTTACGACTTTCAAAATTCAGTGATGCTTCTGGCGAAAATAAAGATATGTAATAAGATAAGTAATGCTTCAACTTCCTTTTACCTAACATCCAACAGCATGACGTGGATAAACGTGCTTCGTACTATTGGTCTTGAAAACAAGACAACTATTCTTGTTATAACGTAATTAATTATTACCAGTATACTATTTAGTGTCATTGAAGAAAATAAATCGTACGCTGGGAAGTCCATTCCCTATAATGAACTTCATACGAACTATTAAATCAAGAGTAAGTCATTCCCGATAAGGCCAATCCTCTAGATTTGTGCCTCGCTCTGATAAACTAACCTTCATTCTCCGCATTAATAAGTATTATAAACAAAGGATTCAAAGTAAATATCTCTCATTTATTCTCGTTGTATTCATAAAAATCGAAATTTTGAGGCAAACTGCGGTAACTTCATGCCGCTGGCTTTAAATGCACACATGCCCACGATGTCACACAAGTATTATCGAAAGCAAATAACGAAAAAATCACTCGCATAACCTCATTGAGCTACATTACTTCTTGTCCAAAGGTTTGTTTGCAAAGTTACCGAAGTAAAACAGTTGTAGCCACCATCATTTGAAGGTACGAGACTTTCCATTGGTCCTTACGAAGTTCATCAGCTTCGCCTTACAAATTTTTCATAACGAGAGTTTTCTCCCATCCGGTCAGGAGAAAAAGTTTTCTTTTTTTCCGCCAACGTATAGCAATCATTTGTCATAACAAATGCCATGAGGGTCATGGCATCAATTTCAGGAATATTGTCCGAACGAGCGGCAACGTAATCATCCATTTTTCTGAAACCTGAAATATTCGAGGTAAAAAGTCTATTTGATCATCCCGAAAGTGCATTTTTAATATCCCAAGTAATAATCGTGGCACAATAACAATAGGAAAACTTACCCAAGAATAACAGAACATGAACAAGTGACGGTGAGCGACTAAATCCTCCACCAAAACAATGTTTACAGCATGCGTTCGTGTATTTCCCGACTCAGACCGTACTCGGACGGCAGATTAGGCACGGATGACGTCACACCTGGCCTCGGCAGAGCTCGGGTGTCTTGGTCGGCTCGGAGAAATTTTGCTTGATTTTTTAAGTCAATTTTTTATTTCCTCTGATGATGAATGGAGATAATTTAGGTATTTTTGCGAGCTAATATTTCCGTTTTACCTGTTCAAAATAGTTTTTATAGCAATTGTCGACCCATGCAAGTTCCCCATTGCAAGCGCATCCGTCTAGTTTTCCTAAACTGTGACTTTTACTTTAGTTTCAATTACAGATTCCAAATGAGCATTCTTTCCTTCTAATTAACTTACTTCCCTCACAACGGCTTCGTCAATATATTCCAAATCAGAAAATCTGAGGCCTTTTCTGGAGTCCTCTTCTTCGAATATTATGCTCTGACCGCTAATGCATTTTATTTAATAGATTATCAGATATTAAATCTACTTTTATATATTCACCATTCCTCTCACGTCACTTTACTTTCATTAAATTTATTAACTTTACAGCACAATTATGCCTCCTATTTCTCCTATCACCCACTTCCTCCTCTCCCTATCATTCCAGACCATGAAGTTCATTTTATTTGCCATAATATTACTACTTAATGTAGTACCACCTATAAGTTTGTATTCATTATTTTATGCATACATTCTTCCGTTAGTCCCACATCATGACATAATCTTTCTTGCCATCCTACACCAAAGTATGTGATACAGTACATTTACTTCCTTGATTACTGAAATGCTTTCTAGCCCTATATGGCATTAATATGGCTCACAACCTTACGTAAATAAATTTCCACTTTCATCCTAAGTTTCTTTTCCCAGTTATTTTTTTTTCTTTTTGCCTTCAGTTGATATTTCAGTCATGTCCGTAATTTCCTCTCTTTCCTTTCTCGGAATTTCTGGCAATTCATCATCAAAAAAAAACATTTTTACCTAGTTTCTTTCAACTTGATTTCTTTTTTGAAGTCATCATTTTTACGTTCGGCATTCGACCACCTATTTCTACTCGGTGTCTTCTTCGTCTCACTTTTTCAATTCCAATTACTATACACTCAACTGCTTCAGGCTTTATTTTTATTGAATTACCATTACAAGATGAAGCGTGGTAGTTATATTCCATATGTTAATATGTGGTAGTTTTATTCCACATTTGAAAGTACAATTAAACATTTGTAAATTTTGTGTACTATTATTACGGTATCAAATTAGTAGTTAATCATATACTTATGGCTCTACATCGGTACTATGAAATAATTATGGAAAAGTACCAAAGTTTTGCAATAAATATCCAAATACTATTTCTACGTGTTAGCAGCTACCTTTACCATTTGGGCTTTATACGAATCTCTATAAAGATAAGAATATGGCTTTCATACATATTCTTTCACACCAGGTAAACTCTGCTTCGATCCACCATTTAGGCCCGGTTTCACCAACCATTTGTTGATTTTCCATCAAATCTCCTTTGATAAACCTTTCCCCTCACCTACCACCACCCCTTTCCCCGCCTCTTTGACCCTTCTTACCCCCACCGCCCTTCCTAACAAACCTAAATCCGCCCCTCTTCACTTTTTTATACATACTTGGTGGAAAAACTGTTTCTTTGGTATTCACCTGATGATGACTTAACCGTCAAAACCTGGGTAGTGGAAGGAAATAAAACTTGTGGAAAAATCAAGTTTATTCATTATTATTATAATGAATCGTTTCTACCATGTCACGGCCGATAACACCATCTAGGATCAAGGTTCTTTAATTCGAGAGCCGTGAAGAGGGTTGGAAGAGGAAATGAATGAGGAAAGTGCAAAGCTGACCACAGACTAAGCTGCACAAAATTACGGATAAATGAGCGTTAGTTAGTCTGTCAGCTAACGGGCCATCTATAAATTATTAATGTGTGAGAGGTGTAACATGAAAGGCTGATAGCTAACAGAATACAAAAAGTTGAATAAATTCTCGAAGTATGAAAAAATCTAGAATACAGATTAAAATCGAAGGGCATTGATTAGGGCGAGTGCAGCAAATGTCACGATCTTTTCAGTTGAAAACGCATTGCGAATAATCACGCGGGCAAACGAGTACAGATATTTAAATATTACGTTAAAATAGGTGGCGTACAACGGTGGAGAATGCAGAGGATATCCATTAACTTGGCAGCATTGTCAAAATATGTACTATTGATGATGATAACAATGAAGGCTTATGCTACTCCAAGTGTAACCATTCAAAATGAATCCTAAACATTCTCAACTGTTACAGATTCGCCCTCGTCCGCGGTCTTACCAATATTGCAGATCAGTTTAAAAACGGGGAACGATCTTCCTCAAGAAATATCGAAAAATGTATGAAAGGGAGTGCTGAAACCAAGGATAAGTTTTGGCATTGAGGTCGGCCTCCTATTATCTACACTCCTTGACTGAAACTCTTAAGAATGGCTACCTTCCAGCCTTCCACCCCAACCCGATGGAAAACGAATTAGGTGGCCCTGGGCGGAACTTCGCCCTGGGCGAACCCTGGGCGGGCCGACGCGTGCATCATGAAGCTCGTGCATCTGATATTATCTACCAGAAAAAGGCTCCGAAACAAAAGATCGAAAGTGCAGTTTCTACATTGCAGAAGTCTATTTTTAACAACACTACGCCTTATTAAGATCAAGAAATCAAAAAGTAACGACAACCATTATTACGAGATAAACCCGCCTTACTTATTGACCTTTTCAGATTTAAGATAGCTTATTAAACGATTATAGATAAATATTTAACGAAGAGGAATTGTCAAATTCGGTTTTGTCAGTTTCAAAACGTTTAAGAATAAGGATATAAGCACCAGATAACTTAGGTTATTAATCGAAATTATTCACACATAAAATTCATACTGTGCACAAGATTCGAATTCACGATCGACCGGTATCCTATCCAACGACGTAGTAAACGAACTACCTACCGCGTTAGAGACTAAAGAGCTAAAGAATAATGTAGTAACCTTAAGGTGGTAACCTTATTCTTTAGCTCTTCAATGGTGTAGTACCTGACCTTAGTCTCTAATTTTTTTCCTAATAATAATAGTATTTAAAATTTCATAAGTGTATATATAAGTTTCACTTTCGCCAAGTCTCTCATCCAAAAGCGATTTAAAAAAGCCCTTTCTAACAAATCCCAATGAAATGATCCATTGGTGAGTTTAAATTCTGCGCTTTTTTTCTTCAATCTCCCAGAGTGAGTTGCATGAAAATCCAGAACCACTTCAATAAGTGACTGGTTGGTTAAAGTTCTGGCATTAATTCAATATCAGTCAAGAAAAGTAGCATTTGCGAAACACGTCATAGCATTTAGGAGGAATAAACTTATCGTTGATACTAAAAAGAAATCAGGATACACAATTCACTCTTAAACCATATCATACGTCATCATCATCATCAAATCATCAAATTTTACGATTCACAAATAATGAAGTTCTTCAATCAGACACAATAAAAAGCGTAAATTCTCTGAGACACGTTTGTCTCACACGCTATATTTGGGAAATGCTTATTGTCCCTTGTACAGCATACAGCTTTCCCATTAATCCAGACTAATTCAGCCCGAAAAACAATGTTATTATTTTTTCGGGCTGAATAATAATAGCATTACTTTCGGACTTTGACATTGGGGAATTTGAATCAATGGTTTTCCTCCGCCTGTTCCCAACACCCTTGAGACGAAGTGAATCAAAACTATATCTCCGACGTTGATAGAAGGCCATTTGAGATGTAAAATAAGTTCGATAGTAAATAGAGAAAATGCGCAATGACTGGAGGAAAAACAATAAAATAATTCTTAGAGTGATTTCGTCCCTAAGGTAACAAGCAAAATCTTTAGATTGATTTGAAGCAAATCCAAACTCCTTTTGTTATTACGATTACGAAATTGAAACAGCAAAATGTGAATGAACATTTTTACAGTGAACACATTTTTTAAAATAAAGCATAAAAATATTTTCAAAGCGGCTTCTTCAGAATTGACTAGGGAAATGTAAGTGATACATTTTTTTCCAATTTGCAGCAATTTCACCGTGTATTAGTTACATTCTCCAAGCACATATGGCCTCTACTACGAAAAAATATTATTTTTGGACATCGATAACGTCTGACTACTCATGAAGAGACTCAGTGAAGAGTTTTTTTTCCGCTTTTATTCTCCAATACCACATCGGGTGCACCCTTTTGATGGGCACTACCTTTTTTGAGATCATTTTTCCCAAAATAATGGCCGCTTTTTTCACGATGGGAAATTGCAATATCTTTTGTTTACAGCTGTACCACGGTTATAGCGACTAATAGTAATACGAAATGAAACTTTTAAATGAAAAAGCATTGCAAATATTCCTTATTGAGGCTTCCGCGGAGTGTCTGGTTTGAGGATCCATTCGTTTCGGGATTTCTTCTGCGTGCGTCCATTCTGGGGTGACAACACTTTCGCCAACGTTTCAGTTCGCGTCTTCAAGTCTGAAGTGTGTCTGAGCAGATTTTTACCGTCTTATATACCATTCAGTTCTGCGCTCTGATGTTCAAGTGGGCGCATTTTCATCGTCCGTTTGCCTAGTTGTTTCAATTCGCTTCCAAGCATGGGAGAGCTTATAGCTATCTTCTCTCTTAAAATTGTTGTGGTTCTTGTCCGTTTCGATCGCCTCGCGAATGAGCCTTGGGAAATAGCGTTTTTCGGTCTTGATCAGCTTGGCTCCGTCAAAATTGATATTGTGAGTCGGGCCTTCCTAGAGGTGCTCCGCGACGGCTGAAAGGCGTGGTTGTCTGTTGTTTGACGCTCTCCTGTGTTCTTGAACACGGGTCTTTAAGGCTCTCGAGGTTTGCCTAATGTAGGCCTTCCCACAATTGCATCGGACCTCGTATATCGTTCTTCCATCGGCGTATGGTCTTTACCTCGGCACAAAATGTCCTTAGTCTTAGTTTCGCAGGTATCTGGTCAGGACGTTATGTTTGGCAAGGGCCCTGGATATTTTTTCCGTGGTTCCGCCAACGTATGGTATCGCGGCGAGAGTTGTATCATTCTTTTCCCTCGTAGTAGTAGTCTCGTCGGTCCTGTTCAAGGCCAAAACTCGTTTATCTTCTTCTCTCTGAGCAACTCGGTGGATAGCATGTTGGTGGAAGCCATTGTCTTGAAAAAACTTAAATAGATGCTGTTTCTCGTTTCCAATGGACGAATCATCGCAGATGGAAAGGGCTCGGCTGAAAAGAGTATGGATAACAGCCGTCTTTTGTCGAGTGTGGTGGTGCGAGGTAGCGTTCAAATATCGATCGGTGTGTGTTTTCTTACGAAATATTGAATGACCTAGGGTCCCGTGGTCATTCCTTTTTACCGGCACATCCAGGAAGGGAAGTGGCCCATTTTCTTCAACCTCCATCATAAATTTAATCGTTTCGATCTGTTGGTTGAGGTGTTTAAGGAGTTCAATTCGACCGTGTGGCCATATGACAAATGCGTCATCCACGTATCTCAGGAAAAGTTTTTTCTCATGGGATCGTAGATCCTTCTTTTCAAATGCCTCCATAAACAGACTGGCGATGACCGGTGATAGGGGAGACCCCATCGCCGCGCCTTTGACTTGTTGGTAAAATACCCCATTCCAGATAAAATATGCGTTGTCAAGGCAGAATCTCACCATTTTAGGGATATCCTCAGGCAGTCCTTTTGCGACGAGAGATCTGGTAATCTCGATGGCTTCATTGACGGGTATATTGGTAAATAAGGATTCTACGTCGAAGCTAACAAGTAGGTTGTCTCTGCTAACTCTCAAATCCTTGATGATTTCAATAAAATGCGAAGAGTTTTTCACGTAGGTGGATGCCCTACCGGTAAAGGGTTGCAGTAGTCTGGCTGAATATCACGCCAGCTTATGTTCTGGAGAGTCGATGGCGCTAACGATGGGGAGAAACGGGATGCCTTCTTGTGAATTTTTGGTAAACCGTATAGGCGTGGTGGCTTTGGAGCAGGCTTGATGAGGCATCTACGTTCTTCGAGTGGAATCGAAGACTGTTGGAGGATGGCCTTAGTCTCTCGCTGTATCCTTCCGGTGGGGTCTGATTTCAGCACAAGATAGACGTCGTCTTGAATATGGCTGGCAATTTTGTCTCTTTCGCTATCACGACCGAGGAATTTCCTTTGTCAGCTGGAAGGATAACTAAATTTTCCGCTTCCCTTATTTCTTTGATCGCCCTCCTCTCTTCCCTGGTTAGGTTGGACTTCGGTGGTTTCGCCTTGAGCAGGATGCGTCCCACTTCTTCCCTGATTACGTCTGCTTCTGGTCTGTTAAGTTTGCAGATGGCGTCTTGCACTCCTGCAATGATCTCTTCCGTGGGAATTCTCCTGGGAGCCACGGCGTAGTTTAGACCTTTGGAAAGCACCGAGATAGCCGCTTCACTGAGGTCATGACCGCTCAGGTTGACAACCGTCCCGTCCATTTCAGTAACCAGAGTTCCTATTGTTTTGTGCTGGAGGCTGTGGAGTCTCTCGATTTTATTCACCTGTTTCTCTCGTGTCATAGAGAAAACATTACGTGAAGAGTTCCGGGTGATTATTTCTAGTTTGTTCCAGTTGTTGACTGTCAGGGTGGCGCCTAGCTCTAGATGAAGGTGGTATAGTTCCATGGAGCATTGATGGAGTTCTGATCTCGTGTGCTGAATGGTATATAAGAGGGTAAAAATCTGCTCAGAAACACTTTAGACCTGAAGACGCGAACTGAAACGTTGGCGAAACTATTGTCACCCCAGAATGGACACACGTGGAAGAAATCCCGAAACGAATGGATCCTCATTGCAAATATTTCTGGCCAATCAACAAACGCCTTGAAAGGTAGCCTTTCGGCCAGTCAAGTTGAAAACGAATTCATGTTGTATAAATGCTATCAGAATTGTTCTAACATTTGATTGGTTAACATCCTATAATCAATAGCAAATTAGCCATAAAATATTCCAAGGGACCAAAAATCGTTAACGTAATTCTTTAGTATTCCATTTTTAAATGTAAATATATGCATGAATGCATATGTCTGTTTGTGTGATGTATGTGCCTAAGCATATGTATAGGTATAAATCTATTCATCAATGAATGGAATCACAATAAAATGTAGAAAAACTTTGATAATACTTTTAATGCTAAAATGTTAACGTTTCCTTCAAAAATTATTGTTTTTCTACTCTTGCTCTATGTATATATGTTTTTGTGTGTGAAGTATTACTTGGTACATAAAATGAAAATTGTATGGATTTGTACTCACCTACTCATAGGTGCCATACAAGGCCAATATATCGTTGTAAATTACTGAATTTCATTGAAATTTCTATCTATAAAATAAATATATAAACACCAGGCATTACCTTGTATTTATCTGAATGTTTTACCTTGAGTGGTCTGACAATTTTTCTTATGCATAAATGAGGTCAAAAATTAGTTTAGTTAATTTTTTCCGATTGCTAGTGGAATGAGTAAACTACACGTTGATAAAATGCATGGTATTGCCTTTCTCTCCTAAATTTCTGCTGTAACTTATATCCTAACACGCCGGCGATGGTAACCAGCTTGGTATCGCACCTTTCGGAAAATCTATGGTCGTGGGTTTGAATCCCACTTTGGGAATTACTGTTGTGTTTGTCTTTCGATTGGGTTAAAGGCAGGTGGTGCTATGTAATCTGAGCATTTGGAGTTCTTCAAAATCCAGGTTCAATATCAATACCAAACATTATCATCAATACTTATTTAGCACATACAGTCAAATTTATTACTAGGTTGATATAAAACGGCGGACGCGGCATTCCAATCAATGCACCCCAAAGATTATTACACTGCGTTGGCAAACAAGCAATACCCAGAATAACTCACTTGGCTGAGTATAAAAAGAGACAAAATATAATAAAGGTAAGTTAAAATTCACAAACTTAATAAAAAAACTTTTTTACCTCAAGATTCGCCGGATACTAAGGAAGGAGAAATTACTGCGATTTTTCCCTATTTGCACAGCATGCAGATTCCAGGAAAAAGGTGATCTGCCGGACTTTCTGTAGCACCTTTAAATTCATTGAGTTAGTAACGAAAGAATACCGAATATTTCATACGGCATTCTTGTCTCTTTCCTATCCTATCCATAATTATTCGTCCCGCCGAGAATAAAATACCAACTAAAACTTGCAAACCATTCCCTGAAACGGCACTTCATTAGCCTAAAGCATGATCTAGTACTAGAGAACTACCGCTGATCGGGACGTAGGTTAGTAGGTACTCGGGATGTTTTGTGCCGATCGGTGCCATGCGCTGCAAGGCCAGGGATCGAAATCAAAGGGAGCCTCACAGAAACCCCCGAATAAATAAAATACCCTCTGCGGAACAACTCCATGCCTTTTGATTGTAATCGGAGTCCTTTGTTGTTTGTTGACATATTTATAGGGCCTCCGGCGACAGAGCCTCACGTGTCGAGGTGCTAAATTTGACAACAAACACGCTTTCAATCGAAATAAAAGGGACACAATGTTTCAGAATCGAGGCCCTATTCCAAAAATGTTAGTAACCTTTACACTTTTTACCGTATTTTTCCCATTACATTTAAAATACTCTGCAAGGGTTGGATTTTTCAAACTAAACAAGATTTTAAAAATTTAAATGCTAAAACTCAAAATATTTCGTGAAAATTAATGTTTCAGGCGATATTTATAGTAATCCCAGAAGTTGAAAGATTCCTACCCAAAGGAAATCCCACTAGCACCAACGAAAATAGATACGGAACGTAACGACTAATGATAATATAAAGCTGGAATATTCTGCGTGGGAATGAAGCACGAAGAATATGAACTGTCGAAAAGGCATGAATGGAAGCATTTGCAATTCAATGTCTGACAAACGATGACAATCGCATTAGTAAAGCGAGTAGCAAATGAGAAAGGGACTAAAATGAAGGAGAAACAGGAAATGGTGAAACCTGTGATAAAAAGAATGGACTAAGTAAGCATCTGGAGGAATCATGACTTATAGAAACGACTGTATCAGTAGAAGTAAAGAAGAAGAACTGCAAAGAAGACCACAGACAACGGACAAGATAAAAAATGCAGCTAATGAAGGCTGTCGAAGTTAATATATACTACAATAGCAGTATATTGCACAATAATTGTGCATTTCAGTGGGTGTCTACGTCAAAGTATTTGCGGCTCGTTTGCAATCCTTAAATTAATGTATTCTGCGTAATTAAGAGGTTAGCAATGTTTGTAATGGAAGGTGCGAATTTTCAACATTCTCATCTGAATTGCTATTGGATATTTTTGCAATTGTTGTAAAGTTTTGTTGATGTTTTATTTGATTCCTCGTCGTTATTTTTTATGACTTTTGTACCAACAACAGGGTACATACATCTTCAGTTAGTGGATCAAATATAACTCGTAATACGCGATTTCCGAACAGAAAATACAAAATGAAAATAATAGATACTATTTGATACAAATGGCGAAGAAAAGAAAACAAACAAAAATTATCTCAAGTAGAGATACCAAAAAGCTTTTTGTGTTCCGCAGGATATGAGATATCGGTCACCATGGTGACTCTTTGAAGGGAGAAAAAATATTACGTTCCACTTCCTTGTACGGATATTAAGAAATCCTTCAAAGACCAGAAGTGTTCCTTTGTCGAAATTGGAAAGAGAGAATTCTTCCGTCACCACAAGGCTTCTCCACGTGGCACCACGAAATCAAAAATGCAAATACAAAGAAATGTAAAATCCATACTTTGACCATATCCGCCATTCTGCACAACATTTTTTCAATAATATAAATACGTCATGAACATTTAAGTCTTGTGATAAAGCAAGCATTTCTTCACTAAACGCATTTGACACATTCGTATGCCTCCAGAACCAATAGAAACAGAATCTTAACGATTTATCAATCAAATGACAACCACTAAAATATCCTACCCACAGGAACAAAATGAGGAAAAATTAACACCGTGATCCTTCACAGGGCAAAGAAAAATCAAAGGAATCTGTAAAAAAAAAAAAAAAAATCTATTAAGGTAACTTGTTGCCCCAGGAATCACCAAAATCCCGCAGCAAATAGAACAAGCACGCACGCGTCATGATATTCTCTATAAAATTTGTTGATTTCTAACAAACAAACAAACGGTTACTTCTATTAGTGAGAGATCCTAATATATATGCATTTTACGAGTGATGGTATAAACTGCGACTTCCTTGTCACCTCCTTAAATGTGACTTCCGTTACAATAGCAATAATTATAAAATGAGATTTCGATCACATTTTAGGGAATGGTCATGCCGTTAAGTCAACGTCCCAAAGCACTCTGTGAGCACTGATTATTCAGTGATTATTTTGCGAATGTATGAACTGCCAACGTTGACAATTGAAATGAGGAGGAAAACCAGTGAATGCGTTTTAATTCTTCCATTTCAAGTTGGCATTTAAGGAGAAGAATGTCCGTATTTCTCAGCCATGTGTATTTAAACAAGAATAAACATTTTCAAAAGTTTATGAAGACTCTTCGATCAAGTAATCACATCAATAAACGTAAACAATTTTTATCATAAACTTTGAAGACATTTCTTCAAATAATATACGTGGCTAAGAAATATGATTATTCATCTCCTAAAATGGTAACTGGAAATTAATGATAATAAAAGAATTTCAATGGTTTTACACCTTTTCTCCATTGTGAACGTTGGCAGTTGAAACAGTGACAATATATTCACGGACTAATCAGTGCTCACCGTATGCTTCATCACAATCGCATAGCGGTACGTGCGGCTGTTGTCAGCAACAACGCCATAGATCGCATATCACTCCTGATCACAATTCACAGGTTTCGGCGGAACGGAGTCAGAGGTTGTGACTTACTTTTGTATACATATGACTCCTTCGCAGTTTACAACATATGACTCATCACTACCTTTTACATTAAACTCGAAAAGAGAAAAAAATTCACACGGCATTTTTATAACCTGCTTTCTGAAGGTTAAGAGGATTAGGAAATTGAAAGGTTTGCCTTTGATCGTTTAAGACCTTATTATCACGGCGACTAAATGCAAATGAAAAAGTAGGCGTACTTCAGCCATGAATTTCCCCTCATCAATCCCTGCAACTTAAGAGCGCATCCTCTAGGTACACTCCGCCATCGGTTGAGAGCATTTCATGTAGTAAGGCGTCACCCCACTCTCACAATGAAACATTTCTACCCGCAAGAGGGAGAGGAGTGAAGGAAGGAGCCCTGTCAATACAACCCTTTTTCGAGGCTAATTATTGCCTTTAAAGAAGCATTCATCAAAGGAAAATAATCTTTTGATCAGGAAAAGAGGGAAAGACATCTACCATATAAGATTCCCAAGAATGAGGAGTGCGGAAGAGAATTATCTGCCAGGAAGTTTGATATGATGATCTGCATTTTACCCTGCAATCTGCCGTAAGGGCGTGAGTCTAAGGGCCGCCATCCGTGAAGTGGAATTTAGCTGTGAAGTACTTAGCCAATAAATAATTAGGAATGGAATGTAATGTGTTTGAAAAAATTGTACTTTTTTTACGTTGTAATTGAGTATTCCACTCGGGAAAAACAATTTCTTGTATATCTTAGTCCGATGGAGTTGATTTCTTTTTTTTTACTCAATCCTATTCTTTTTATGTAATGTGGGGTTAGAAATATCTGAAGTACCAAATTTTAATTCGTGATATTTGAATGTTTTTTACTAGCTTCAATCTTGAGAACAACCTAGGTTCTAGGACTTCTCAACCTATCCCTTCCTCTTTTATTTTTACTGTCTGTAATTCCTTTCCCATTTTTGTCTTTAAGAGTCTCGACGACTTTATATGTCCTCTGCAATGCCCTCACGTAAGACCAGAACGCTTTCGGTTTTCTTACAGTAAGTTCTACTTACTTTTTCTTCCAGTACCTACTTTTTATTGAAATTTCGCAGAGCGGTCCGTAAAATATCCTTCGTATGGCCAATTTACTTTTCTCTTGCCTTGTCTCTATTGCCTTTTCACCAATATGTAAGATATTTTTGAATAAGCTATGTAATTTCCTTTGTTATTCATTTCCCGTCTCATATCGTTGCTTTAGCATCAGGACTCAATGCCTTCTCGCTTGTGTTTAGTGGAGATGTATTTTGTCAATCCATTGGGTAGATTATTTAAGAATCATTATATTTAAGGAATTTTTCTTTCTTAACTGAAATATTACCTCTGGCAAACTTTTTTAATTTGTAGAGGAGGGCTGTGTCTACAACATTTTAAAAAATGAGCAAAATTGAAGGTGTAGGTGCATCGTCAAAAATCAATTTGAAACTTTAAAAGTGTTCTAAACTTTATAAAATTGTTTATATTTCACAATACAATCCCAAATTATATTTGTCCAATTCAAGGCCTTTAAAACAAGCCCTTTAGCGCGTCTATAGCTGAAATAGTCTCTGAGATATACCGTAAAATGTGTAGTAACTTTTGCAAAATTCGAATTTTGCAACGCTGCCATATTTTGGAAACGGTTGCGTGTTTTGCAAAACGACTTTGGTGTTTTCATTTTCTTATCAAATGGAGCCGTAATACCAAATTTGGTCAAAATCGGTGACCCTATGGGCAATCACCTGGTCGATTTGACATGGAATGACCCACCTGTATTTTAAATTGAAAATTGTAGGCACACGAATAAATGGCGGACGATAGGCAAATGGTTTGTATAGATCTATCCAGGATTTTAGATTGAGGTAGTTGAGGTAGTCACACTCGACGTCATAGTTTTCCCTTGATAAATTAGTTTTGAAAGTGACATCGGAAGTGCAGTCATTAATAATATATTTTTAACTATGTTTACTTATCATCAATGCAGGAGTATGGCCACCATTGGACGGGCTGTGGTGGCTAGCAAGGTACAGTTTATATGGAGATGAAATTCTCTCCAAACATGAACCGGACAATATCTGTGGATAGGTACGTTTACCTACAATCTCCTGTCAACTATGTTCCGCTCACAGCGCGTCACGATAGGAAACGTGATACGTCAATTTCAGTGCGTGTCGCTTAGCCACGCCGATGAACCTTAAACTTTGCGATAAAAGGTCGCTATGCAGTGGAGGAGGAGAGCGTACTCTGTATCGGGAGCAGAGGCGTAGCGGAAGTGTGGGTGAGTTGACAGGTGAGAGGGAAGGGTACAGATATCGCTTGCTCAAAGTGTAAGTTATTGCGACCATTATTCCTCCTCTGAAAATGTCCCATGGTGTAAATACTTTCGGAATCGAAAGTCGAGAGCATTCTCTTAAAGGTTTCCTCGAACTTGCATCGCCAGGTCATGCCAAGAAAATCGAGAAAAATGCGTGTACATTAATTAATTACAATATTATTTAATGAGTAAAATGGTGCTCGCAATTTGCAAGCGGGGGAGTTAAACGTATAATAATCCGTTTTAATGCAGGAAATTTGAATGCGTTGTTTATTAACGCCTATGATTAGTCTTTAAGGTGCGTGCAATTTCTATTTTGACTTTAATCAGTAACATCATATTTATTACCATTAACCCAAACTTCAACACTTGATTTAACGTGTTATCAAAGATTCTGTTGAAGTATTACGTACTCGTAAGTCTCTTTATGTATACTTTTCATTAATTTAATGAGTCTCTCTATAATCGACTTTCACTAAAGGAAATTGTAAATAAGGTCTTATGTACTATAAGTCGCTCACTATTGATTAAAAATTGGCTCATTGAATCTTAACAGCATCAATGAGCCGAAAAAAAATATTATGTCGGTATTTCGGTGTGTATCGAGCTGAAGTACACATTAAACGCTTGGCAACCGGCATACAGGTACTTAGTACTTCAATTGTCCAATATACCACCCAAGCATGTGAATAGCACTTGTAATTTGTAGGTGAAAAGCGTGATAAGTATCATAAAGTATAGTAAAGCATGTAGGTAGAAGAAATTATGTTTTCAAAAGTCATAAAAATACGTTGCGAAAGTTAAAATCTTTTTAATGAACCCGTAATAGCCTACATTGCGTATTCCAAGGCCGGGTGACAGTGAAAACTGCTCATGGCAACGAAAGTGAAAAAAGCCGAAAATATGCATAAATTTTAGACAAAAAGTTGCAAATATTTAGCTCATCGATTAATAAAAGAAAATTGATTGCAAAACTTAACATAGGTATACGATTTTTTAATTTTCTTTTGGTCCATAATTTAACTCTTATCATAATTATTTAATATTTAAATGAAAAAAGAAAATCGTTTTAGACGATAATTTTTCCTTTCCCCCTGTTAATCCCTTTTGAAACATGAAATACTCTCTGGACTCGTAACTGGGACAAAATCTCGGAATTTTCGATTTTTCAAATGAGTAGTCTTTAAGGTGCGCGCAATAATCAACCAAAGAGAATACAGATGGAATTCTGATATAGGATTACTTTTTCCGAGGGATATTTATGTTATTGTTATATTAGGTGAAAAGCGTGAAAAGTATCATAAATTATTGTAAAGCTTTGATTGATATTGTAAAGGCGAGGACTTGATAACTTTAACTGAGATGCCATCGACCCTAACTGGGTTAGATGTAGAGATGAATAGTGTTTTACGTTGGTTATCAGGAGTTATATGTTGCAAGAAGAAATTATTTTCCTTACGCCTGGCGTAAGATATCGGACCAGTCGGTAGGGTCGTAGTAAAAGTCTCGATTGGAGGAAAACAACAAAAGTTTACTCGCCTTTGACACTACTGCCGGAAAACTAATAGATTGGAGATTCACGGATAATCCGCAGCCCGGTAACGCGCGCACTGATAATCGGGGGTTTACTGTATGTCACTAGTCAGCCTTGGGGTTGAGGATCATCTAGGAGTACATGCGCGCAAAGGGGCGAGACGAATTAACCTTTTTTTAATTAAAAAATTCCAATTTTAAATCAATGGAGGTATAACCGGATATATTGATCCAGTAAAAGGTAAGCAGTTCTTCCTGAGACTTGACTGCATCAAATTTTTTTAAGATCCCAGTAGACAACTTTGGTGCAGGCAAACAAGAAAAATTTAGTTTGTAAGAAATTACAATTTTATCATGTGCGGAGAGAAAGGATACAGGGAATGAGAAAATGAAGAGGCTTTATCAGGAGAAAAGACCCAAACGAGTATGGCTGTTTTGGTTTATGTTGCGTGGGTTACGCTTAGACAAGATAAAAGATTATTGCTATAAACGAAATTGCTGATGAAGGAAGAATGATAGTTATCCCGTAGCGTGCTGGTATTGGTCATTTTAATGTCGATCATGCTTCAACGTTTAAGCTAATCTATATTTCATAATTGATTTGGAACAATACATTATTACTATTATGCACTATTAAGTTCCGGGGGGGGGTGTGCTTGAATCATTCGAGATCAATTCCGGTACGGAATAGTCTAGCTATCAATGTAAAAACATACGAGTGAATCCTTAGTTATGTACCGAAATTAATCTCGAACGATTCAAGCACACCCCCCTGGAACTTAACATCTCTGATCTCATTTTTCTAACGTTTCTGCTCATTTCTGAGAATAGGGCAGAGGGGATTGACGAAAACATATTCTGTAGAGGCATTCTAGGCTTTCTCACAGTCTACAGAATTTGGAACTTAGCCACTCAATTTCTTCCGTAGAAACAGTGCGATATCACAACTTTCTGCAGAAGTCTCTCTTTTCCGTAGAAATTTTTTGTAGATCTCCATAGAAAGGGAACTGTTTCTACAGAAATGTTGTAAAATTTCTTACGTTTTACGGAATAGATGTACGGAATTTTCCGGCAGGGCAGATCAGCATAAAAGCCACCGACATTTACAATATTTTTAAAATGTAATATTACCATATTTTTTAAAATGTAATATAAAATGTATGAAAAGTATTGCAACTCACCCTATCCTTCCCAGTGTGGGCCTCGTCACCTCTTCTAACACCCCGGCTGTAATGGCAGCCAAGCAATCCACAACATTATTGACAGCACAGCATCCTTCCGAATATTTTCGGCAAGCCATCAGCACGAGGAGGGATGACAAAGCACACCTGTGGTATACGATCAATCCCATTCACTCAACAAATAATTCTCAAGTCTGCATTTGTAAACCTCCCTCACCAGAACCTCACTTTAGAGATTGAGGGGGTGAGGTTACGACTGGTGACGTGAGGTTCACTTTTTTCCATGAATTCAATTCCCTCTCCCAGCTATTATGTTGAATCAACAATTTTCATCCAACTTTGGAGGGTCGGTCCCGCCACCCTAAAGCCTTGGAGAACTGAAATTTTGTTATAAATATTTTGAACTAACAGGTACATCAAAGCGAATAGGGAGTCTAAAATACGCATGTTATTATAAATATTATAACGCATATTATTACGCATGATATAAACGATGAATGATTAAAGCATTTCTTAATTCTACTGTGCCTAGGATTCTTAGGAAAGTTACTGCAAAAAAATCCTGCTAGTAATGCTAAAGATAGGTCTGTATGATTTTCATGCTATTTTCCTGCGAGAATGTTTGCATCCTGCGAAGCAGAGAATTGTACGACATTCTCTGCATAGAATTTATTATGAGACCGGTTAACCAGTCGAAATTATCGAAATTTCGATACAAAGTATCATCTTTGGCTGTTTGATGGCATCTCATTAAAATATCCTAGATGGCGCGTCAACACATACCCTTATTGCGGTGAAAATTACAAAGTATTCGGTAAAATTATGTCTTTCTTAAGCCCCTGAAAAATTACATAAATATTTCGTACATAATGATTTCTGTTTTTTAACCTCTGCGTCCAGTTATCAAGAATAATCTAATGTAAGGTCAGTGGCGGCTCTTACACGTTTATTGAGAGGAATAAAGTTATAAACTGCATATTACGATACCATTGTCACTGAAGCATGCAATATTCCTGTTTTCACCTGAAAGGTTCTCAAACTTAGAGGTCTCGACGGAAAATAGCGACAATAGCTCGTAGTGATAATAGAGGCATGAGTTCAAACACAACTCTTACGTTAAATCCATTAACTATTTGCGAAAGCACGACATGGAAGGAGAGACACGGTGAGTGACCGCTAATAAATTAATGATGAATATTTAGCAGCGAGCGGCGACCGAGTACGATGTTCAAGATCTTTCTTCGATTTTGAATAACAGTGGTGATTATAATCAGTTTATATAACGCGCAGAAACTATAGTTTGATGGTGGAAAAAAAAGTTTCGCCGGAATTCCATAGTTGAAACTGTAGTCTTTCTGCCTTAAAGGCAGAAAGACTACAGCGGCGTATTTGATGTAGTTCATCAGCGCCTTTCTCAAATTTTTTCTAGATATTTGTCATGCATCATGGGAAAAAACATCACAGGATAAAAAATATGCAATAGACATGCATAGAGAGTAACGGTGCAATAGAAGAAGAATACTCCCTTTTCCTACAGACTGTTCGGCAGTTTTCCTGCACATATGACATCAGATATCCAGAATCTTTCCGACAGTGAATACCGTTAATACTGATCAGTATTCACGGAATTCCTTCGAAGGAAATGCTAAACGCTCAGCATTCGCGTTTAGTTCTTAAAAAATTATGGATGGCGTCCAATCCACGCTAATTTTTTATTCCACGTTAATTTCTCGTGAAGTTCTTAAGAAAATTTCGCTATAATTTTTTTCTATAGACCAGCCTTTAAAATTGTGAACCGTAGTATCAAAAGAATCTATCTTAACATGATATGAGAGAAAATGCCAAACTGTAGTATGAGATTGCTGGTCTAAATTAGACTAATTTAAGCTTATGGGCAGTACGAACCATACGAACAATTAAATGAAATATCACAGGATATAATATTATTCCGAAAGGAATGCATGTCACCTATACGAGAAATAGATCGAATAACATGACATCAGTCATGTTATTCGATTAGCCATGTCATGACAAACAACTTTCTTGGAAGTGCCTTTAGATATTTCACAAAAACAATTGCCAAATGATTCAAATTTCACCCTTAAAATTTCACTGGCAACATCTATGACAATAATCCAAGAAAAAATACGTCTTCGAGATATGACACATCAGTCCCAAAAGACGAAGTTTAATTACCACTGAAACAAACAATAATTGAGACGAATACAACATTGAAAACGTGAAACGTTCGTGGTTCAATTACAAAAACTGTACTCACAAAAATATACCTTATGATTGTAATTCCTACCATAAATATTTAACTTAAACGACCTTAATTCCTCATTCCATTGCTGTAGCAACCAAATGATGTGACCCAATACATACAAATTTTCAAAATTCATCAGAGTTCCTCGTTATCACGAAAGATACAACGATACAACCGCATACCGAAATCTAGGTTATACAAGACATTGTATTTGTAGTAACCACGTATTTTTGTTTTGGCTGAATCAAAAACTCCGTCTACATGCAAACTACGTCATAGCCATTGACTAACCTTGTTTTAAGTAGTATGTACCATAAACCGTTTCAAGAATTTCAAATTTGCCTCTGTCGCCACGGTTGCCACAGTTCCCAGCCTCGACACGAAACAAACGATATTTACCATCGATAGTGCATTGTTGTCGATATTACTGATATCGCTTGGTATGTAATCGATCGTAGGTATGCTGTCGGATTTCTGCAAGCGCTTGGAGTTTGACGTTAAGAAGGAACTTGTTTTCTTTAGTATATTGTGTTAAGAAACTCTGTCAAAATGGGAAAGGGATTCAATAATTACATGTGTAAAAAGTTTTTCCATCCAGCTTCAAGGGATAACTTGAAGCGTGTAAGTAATCTTCTCCTTCTGCTCAGTTCCCTGGCTTAATGTGCATCTTTATTGACGTATATCTACTCTTTATAAAGGTTTGGATGGCAGAGCAGAAAGCCGATGCTTACAAAAAAAAGCAGGAAGAGCTAAGAGTGCAATATGAAAAGGAACAAGACCTTTACAACAACAAGTAAGGATTCAATTGAATTTGACATTTTTTTCAAGCCATAAATTACCAGCTTTATATTATATTCATGCTTTGTTTTTGTAGGGCATTGTTGAGTAAGGAGAGCAAGGATAAATTAAGCGTGAATTTCATGTATGAACCACCCCCAGGAGCTAAGAAAGAACGACAAAAAGAGGACGATGAACCAGAGTATAAGTTCGAATGGCAAAGAAAATATAATGCTCCCAGAGAAGAGTGAGTTGGAATAAAATATGTTTTATAGTGCCTGAGGAGCAAGTTTTTTTTTATCTATAGATTACATTGTTCTTGTATTGGTTTATTATATGTATTTGTTTATATTGATGTTCAATGTTTCAGTGAACTGAGTGACTTTCATGCCTCACACGTATCACTCTTGGTTTAATTTCATATCAGCTACTGCAAGGATAACGCCGAAATTCGTGACCAGCCGTTTGGAATTCAAGTGAGGAACGTCAGGTGCATTAAATGCCATAAATGGGGACACATTAATACAGGTAAAATGTAAATTTTTACCGATTGGCCGGGAATCGATTAATAATAATGCATGCTGGTGATTTTCTAATAATGGACACCCACCACTGTTCATTAACAATTCTGTAGTGATATTCTGGGAAAATATTTGATTGATCGTAGTTGAAACACTGTATGAAGAGCTGTCTGTAGTGATGTCGCGGTCCTAACCTTTATATGGTTAATGCATTGGAGTTATTACATTTTTACAATGGTATTATCATTCTTGTCACTCTGCTTGGTGTGATGTTAAGTCATGTTAAATCTACTTAGAATTCAAAGCCTTTAACCAATGTATGTAATGTGTTTTCAGACAAGGAGTGCCCACTTTTCAATCAGTCAGCAGGAATTGGATTTGGTGTTAATTCCAAAGCATCAGGAAGTGGTAAAAACAACAATGAAAGCTCCACTTCTGCACCGCTTGATGCTCTCACATTGGTTCAGCAAATGCGTGAGGATGGCCTTGCATTAAAGCGAAGTGCCATGGGACTTCAACAACACTTGGAATTTCCCCCATCGCAGGTAAGTTTTTTTTATCTTGATCCACTTTTAAGCCTCAATGATGGCATTATAGTATCGAAGGATAATTTGTCCATGAATGGAAAAACTGTACCTGTGTTCAAGATGTAAAATCTACCGAGGGTAGAAATTAATGTTGCCATTCATCATTATGTCAATACCACACTACCATTGTAATTTTATTTGAATTCTGTAATGCTTGACATTAGTACCTGCATCTAAAATTGTGGTTTCCAAAGGGGTTAGTGCTAAATTCAAATGATTGCGAGATTCAAAAATATTTTGCATGTAAAATATATTTATTGTTCATGTGTAACTACTAGGTATGTGAAAATTTTAGCAAATGTGCAACATATTGCCAACCATACAGAAAAAATATTCATGGTACAATAGAGTATTTGCGTGAGGTATTTTGTTGAATTTTTTTGTAGCGAGTAATGTTTGCTTCCGAAATGCCATGTTCAAAATTCCAAGGTATAATTCCAACTAATTAATTCAAGAACTAACTTTTAATATGCATTGTTTTAGCATTGAAAATGCCTAGGTCTTAATGCCCAACCATTGGTTCTTCATAGTATGATGTCATCTCCCATACTAGCAATAGCGAAATAGCCTAGCTTTGCATTGAGGGTGAAAATGTTCTTAGCCTTTTTGAAGTTTTTTTCGTTATTTGACACTAAACTGAGTTTTTGTTCATGGAAGTTGGATTCGCAGACGCAAGTTCCAACAATCTACTGGTCATGGACATGATAATAAACGGACATTTTCTGTTCCAAACCGCAGACTTATGTTGGATGTGAGCAGCAAGATATAAAATTATCACGATCATCGTATTATTATTAGTTTTCTTATTATATTATATGGTAAACCATGAATTATGCCTTCGTTATGTATTCCCTGTAATAAAGCCGTATTTTTTACCTAAGCTCTACTAAAAAACTAATTAAGTATTTCTGAACAGTGCGCTATTAAACCTTGAGGTAGCTGCAGTAGAGTAATACCGAATAATGTGAATGACATTCATTTCAATTTAATTTATTAACTATGGAATAGTTCTTGCTTTTGTGACTACCGATAAACGCAATTCATATCCTTCATTTTTGTATTTTATAGGAAGTGGCCTGTGTTTTATTAAAGAAACCCTTCGTTTTAGTACAAATTTGTTTTACAGAGTTGTGATCACTAAATATACAACTCATATTTCCCCGCAAGTTTAAGCTTCCCTTTTCCATAAGTGTTAGGAAACTTCTACATTTAGAATCATTTAACATTAAAGGAAAGGGAATCAACTTAGAAAGAGGGATAAGGAGAGCATGTTTGAATACTATCAGCAATCGGTAACGGTAGTGAGTTGTCACAGTTGATGTCCTGTTGGTGCCTAACTGGAGTGGATGCATCTTCATTTGGAGGAAAGTCCAAATCCTCTACAGCTATCGTAGTTGATGTGCTGGCATTAGAAACAGTGCTAAGTAGTCCCATCACCTTCCTCTTCTTAACAGCAGGCCTAAAAAAAAGCACATTTGAAGGCCTAGACTAGCACTCAAACACATTAGGCACAACACTTTTTTTTATTCTGAGTAGGCCACTCATTATTTTCCATCTCATATAATTGTCAGCATTCTTTTCCAACTGAAAATGGAGTAATATACATTTAACAAACAAAATGTGACTACTTTTCCCCAAGTCTTAGCCATTGTCACTAGTCTTAATATAAATTATATCAATAGGCAATTATCACACATCTGTATCAAATAAATACAGATATTATCATTATGATCCACTTAAATATGACTTAACCATTTGAATACAACATTAATTGCAATGATATACTAAGGGTAGTAATACGATATTTTGAAACACTTAAGAAGGGAAAGATATAATGCAAACTGTTCAAAAATGATAAGTAAAAGATATATGACCTAATTATCGTAATACAACATAATAAGCTGTTTAAATACGGCATAGGAAACCCAAATAAAACCATCGGTCCAAACGATACTGATCAGTTTAATCAGCTGCAATAATATTTTCATGAACGATTAAATTGCCTTAAATGTTCCGCAATTGCAATTAGAACAACAAAAGTATAGCATAAAAAATTTATAATTACAGTGTAAGCAATGTATCACCTAACAACGAATTGTGTTACACAATTATGCCTATAAAACTACTAAAAACTTATTTCTTAAGTAAATTTGCTATGCTTGCGTTAAATTGATCAGCACAGCTGCACAGATGAGATGATCCAGAAATGAAATGATTTTCAGGTCTCTTTGAGCGGAAATTAACCAGTTTCTTCTTCATAAAGGATTACATGGGGCGTTTACGAAAATCTTTTCCGGTGTTGTCACTCTCGAACTCCTAACACAGTGGAACAAAGCCTCATCGTCTATCATCTTTCTAGCTGTAATTTCATTGCTAGAATAACTGCCTTCTTCCATTGCAATGTATTTCACACAGCAACAGAAATTGTCCCAATAATGTAAGCTGGATTAATATTAAAACAGTCACACGCCAAGTCTACAAAGTCACACTATCTCCAAATCAACAAATGGTCGAGAATGGGAGATGACGTCAGAGCCCACTGAACATGGCAGACCAGTGTTTTGGCACAATAATAAATTAGACTTTGTTTGCTGATAAAAAACTAACGATAAGCCTATAGAACGTCAGAATGAAAATTTAGTGTCTTTAAGTATCGATAGATTTTTTTGATGTAGCTTCCCAAAAGTATGCAAATACATACTCTATTAGTGGAGTTCTATAAAATCTAATGGCATAAACTATTTGTGATCTTAATCCATCGAGTAGAGCTGGTTTTTTACAGGTAGCTCTAATTTGGCTCTTAAGTACACAGTTGGTGAATCCCTGGCCTCACACAATATTAAATGAGATTTCATGTGATCCAATAAATGGGATCACTAAGTTGTCGGTATCAATATCTGCCCCAGGGTAGCTTTTGCAGTTTTTCACCTTGCTTCTAAATCTCTTATTCACTAAGATATAGTCAATTTGGTATATTCTATCTCCTGGCATTTTCCATTTATGTGTGTGTTCTTCTATTGTGGATGTTAAGCAAAGTGTTTGCTCAGTAACTTGTGTTTTGTACAGAATTTCAGAGGTGTTTCTCCTCTTCTAATTCAATTCCCCAATCCATATTTCCCCATTATCCTTCAACTCAACCTTCACAAATTACAACATCCCAATCTCCTGAGCTAACTAAGTTCTGTTCTCCTTTTACCTTTCTTGTTATTCCCATGATATTATCATAGACGTCTCCTAGTTCTTCTCATTCTAGTCCGACTCAGGTTCATCACACATTCCAACACTCTTCCTGAGCATTAAGCCAACTCCATCATAACCATTCAAAGATCCTGTGGCTTCTGCACCAAAACTTACTTTCTTCGATCACTTCATTTCACTGATTCTTAATGCATATATCTAGGTCCATTCTTTGCATTTCCACCTTCATGTTCTCCAATCTCCTACAGGTCCAAAGCGATCTCATATTTGATATTCCTATCCCAAAAATGTTAATCACACTTGACTGATGTACCTTCTCGAGTAGTCCCCTTTCCCCCCCTTCCCCAGGAGATCCAATTGGGGGACTTGTTTACCTGAGAGGGTTTCATCACATTTTTATAAAGGAGAAGAGTGAAGTAGCTGCACCTCTTGAGGGTAATAATGAGGTGGCTTTCCCTTGCATTCCACATCATAGTACTACAACTATTAAAATAGTTATTGCATGTGAAATGAATGTTGCTGTACTGATCACTGTGGTCTCCACCTTTACTCATAAGAAGAGCAGCTGCCCTCTCCTGCAGGTGATGGGGTGCATAATTGCACTGCAACCTCCCTTGACCTATTCATGACATCTTCATAGGTTTCTGTATCATTTAAAAGGCTGTCTTGCCCAAGACCAATTCTGATACTACCTTGCAATGCTTATTTGATGAGAAAGTTCACTTACCTCACTGCTAACCTTTATATCTGGCAGTCAACCCACCATCCACAACTCAGTGGCTTTCAGTTAAGCCCCAAAATTTTGAGACAGCTGTTAAAAATGTAGTAATGCAAAGTTTTCCTAAAAAATTCCAACCTAATATGCTGCTTGATTTTTCTCATTGATATGAATTATACCATGCCAAAAATAATCCTAGATAAATGCTTAAAGTAGAACCAGTGTTCTACCCTTAAATCAATTTGGTCACTCATATAATAAATAAATTGTTTTGAGTCCAATATCTTAACTATAGTTTGGATGTAATGAAATTCATTTTCACATTTCAGCAACTAGTACCCAGTGATGATGAGGACGGCAAAGTAAAAGACTCTGATATGAAGTTCTTGAAGTCTCTGTCTACAGCTCAGAAGAGGAAGCTTTTGAAGTAAGGTTAATGCATGTGCACATGCAGCATAGCATATTCTTATGTACTGGTGGTTTCTTAATCATTTTAACATCTGTTGCATGGGCAACAATGAAAGCTCTGTTTCTTGGACAACTGGATAATTTCATGTCCATCCCTCTGAGGTGAATCGATGAGAAATTTTGCAAATATATTCCAAACCATTACATTTTAAAATAAAAATGTAACTTGATCGATCTGATTAAAACGTCAATATTTTAGATGTTGATTGGTTATATTTCCTCAATTTCCTTGTAAACTTTCATTGTCCTGGCATCATGTATTGCATCGCATTTCACTACTGTACTCAATATCATTAGAATTCATTTCATGGTCATAATAGCCACAAAATATTGTCAAATTGTGAATTTCTTCTTTGACATATTTTAATGATTTCTTCCTTACCTACAGGAAACTGGAAAAGCTTGAGAAAAGAGCTAAAAGCAAGTCAAAAAAGAAGTCAAAGAAAAGGAAAAAGCAAGAGAGCAGTGATAGTGATGCATCTGTCAAAGAGAAATCAAAGAAAACTAAAAAGAGGTCTGATTGCAGTAAAAAGAGCAAGCACTCTAAAGATAAGAAACACAAGGAAAGCAAGAAGAATAAGCACTTGGAAGCATCATCGCCCTCATCTTCATCATCTTCCTCTTCCAGCTCCTCTGAATCAGAAGATGACCTTAAACCACATAAGATTAAGAGTGAAAGCAATGCAAGTCGAGAAGCTGAAAGGCACAGGCAACACAAAAGTGATGGCAATTCTAAAGACTCTCATCATAAGAAAAGTGTAAGCCACTCCAAGATGAAGGACAGTAGTCCAGCGAGAGATCCTGGCAAATCCAGAAAGAATGGGCGGCATCCACATGATGATCGTGTAAAAAAAGATTGGAATGACAGCAGTAAGCAAGTAGATGGCAGGAAATATCCAGAATTGAGTTCTGATAAAATGAAGAGGAAGTCAAATTCCAGGGAAGACGAAGATGACAGAAAAAGAAAACGTTCATCATGAGATGTGCATCCATTGAATATTAAGCATTAATTGGTGAAGTGTATTTATAGCATATATAAGAACTGATTTTTTTTGACAAGTAAATTTTTCTTCGTGGCAAGGAAGTAATAAATGTATAGCTCAATTAAACAATTATTTTAAATAAACTTTACTACATTTTACAATGGACAATGTCATTTTATTTTCATTGGTGAACTACAGAGCCCTGAAATATTTATTAGAAGATACCAGGAAAACGGTCAGAATTATCACAAGAAAATGTATCTTAAGGTCATTCAAAATAATATATACAAGTACACAACAATGATTACATCACACTTCATGAAATATTCATTACAGTATGTAATCCAGTTCATATCTAATGTATTGATTTTTGGGATCATTGGCAATGCGTGGGTACCCTGCCACTAATGCATCTTGGCCCCCAATATACAGGGTATTGTAAATCTTCCAATACACATCACGAACTTTTCTTGCTGGATGAAAAAGACCCTGAAATTGATATCCAGAATTAATAAAGGAAATATACAGACAAAGAAGACAAGCTCGGCTAGGGAACTAAATTATTAACTAAATGAATACTGACACACAGCTACACAAAATGGTGTTATTCATTTAACCCTTTTTACTGCCTGTGGGCCGATATATCAGCCCACTTACATTACATCGATGCATATTTGTAATGTTTTATTTCCTCCAATTTAGAGACAGCACGAATGTTTTCTCATAAAAACTGAAATATATTGTCAACATTGAGACAAATACATTATTTATAGATTAATACTCTTTGAGTACAGACCTGGGTCCTATAAGACACAGACTATTAAAACCAATTTCTAGTAAAATATTTACTAACCAAGCAAGAAATGAGTATATATTGATTGAGGACAATAATACAAACATTTTTAAATTCCAGAATGAATTTCAATTTTACATAAAAATATGAAATTTTTTAGGATAAATTTTGTATTTCTCGGGTCTCCTGAGACACGAGGTCCATACTCTGAGTGTTAAAATGAAGTTCTTCAAATACATATATCTTAAATTCATAACTTTACAATTTCTATGGAAATGTGCTAGGCAGTTTTTGCACTCTACTTAAAAGGGGCTAGCAGTGAAAGGGTTAAATAAATGTAACTAGTGCCATGATAAGTCAAATGCAATCAGTGAAATTTCTTTAGTGTTCTAGTTGCCAGATCAAATTACTGTATCTTATGTTAACATTGATAAGGTTTTAAATGGCATTAATGAATAAGACAATGAGAGAATGTACATGATAGCAAGGGAAATACAGTTGGCTCTGAAATTAACACCTTCACATTTAATGTCTATTTCCATTTAGAACAGAGTTTTAGGCCAAAATTCATTGCATATTAAAGCAACAAAAATTATCTATACAGTTCAACCTCTTTACAATGAGACCTCACGGTGCCCAAAAAACCCTCGCTATAGTGTATCGTCTTACCGAGGTTGGTGTATAGGAATAGTGTGTGGTAGTGGAAGTATTTCCATCCGGAGAGTCTGAGTACAAATCCCGAAAGAAGGGGAAAGTTTTTGCAGTAATTCATATCCCTACTTAATTTACCAACTAACCATCAGATGAAAAAGCACCGTACCTGCTCCAAAAAATGCAAAAAGCCTCGAAATGCAGACCATTTTCCCAATTGCACAACGGACCAAGAATCTCTTTTCTAATGCTCGTTCCATTTTCTAATGTTCATTCCATAATTTTGACTAGTTTCGCCAAAAATTTAAACCATAACTAATAAATCAAAATTGTATCGCCTTTATTACTAGCCTTTATGCTTTCCCTGGGTTGGTCTTAATTTTTATGATCAGTATATTCACGTTCTTCGTGACATTTCGCGGAAGCCATTTGGTTTAACGTATCGCATTTGTTTCAGCAGACAAAAAGAGACCGTGGAAGTGGTGGAAGGGATCCTGCCTTGGAGGGTGTTTTCTTCCATCTGATATAATGTCCACATTGAAAAACAATATGCTTTACCATGTATAACAATTTTATTGAAATAGCGGTTGTATCACAATAAGATCTCTAAAGATTTCGTTAGGCCCTCAACGTACATACAGTAATTTTATCGGATGTATATGCACAACGGTAGTATGATAACAAAAGACTGAAAAAATGGGTCTAATGAAGAGCTCTCCTATACCAACAAATGTGTTAAGTATTAAATCATGCAATTGCTCAATGATGGCAACAAAACATAGAAAAGAATATTTACGTATTGAAAGTCAATGAACTAAGAGCGCTACTCCTTTGGCACCACGTTCATCACATTACATCAAGCAGTTAGAAGTATAGGTAACAAATTTTTATTTTGCTAACTTCAATAATCTCATAAATTATAAAATTAACTCACGAAAATGTTCAACATTGAAAAATATAGAGTGAAAGAAAATATGAAAACAAATTTAGGAGAGACATTTTGGTGGCTTGCTGTTTTTTCCTTCCGACACTTAAGTGTCTTGCATTTTTGGGCCATGGTGACTATCTTGGAAATGCTCTCAACTCGCAGACATGCGAATGTGCTCTCAACTGCCCGGGAAACAAAATAATATCAATTACATATTCGTAACTGCTGATACTGCAGTATTTCCACCAATATTAACAATAAATTAATCGGATGGTGATTTATAATGTGCAGTTGATACATAACACTATATTAATTGCATTGATGTCTATTAATGGATAGTCTTAGTCACTTCCACAGAAATTTGTTTCACAAACTTATGATATAAAATTCTGTGGAAGTGACTAAGACTACTGATTAATAGACATCATGACAACCTTCCACCATGTCAATGCTTCGAACTTTGATTTTATTAACTGCATTGAATACAGATCACAAGCTATGGCAGATGTTGGCCACTTTTGGTGTTTGTTCGCCAGTGATGGAAACTCTTGCAATGACGGGAGCCAACAAAAAAAGGGTCTCGTAAAATTTTTTTACATGGCAATCATAGGGTCAATTGACGGTGCCTCTGCAATCTCTCATAATGGCAGGGGTCTCGCAATAGTCCATAATCCTTCTACCACAATTCCAATGTATTTAGCATTTCTCTGTATTTTATATGCATAAATTTCAATTCAAAAAAGCTTTTTTGTCCCATTTACAGTTTTCATTGAGCAAGAAAATAGTTACTATCCAAAATTAATATATAGTAATATATGGTAAATAATTACCATAAACTGAATAGTTTCATGTTCAAATTTGTAAAAACTCATGGTCATCGAATGAAGGGAAGCTCTGTAAACCTGAGGACTGATACATACTGTTTTACTGTTATTGGCCACTATAAAATGGCATCATTGCTGTATGTGGTTTCCTTTATTTAAAATAAAATAAAAAATATATGCTGAAACTGGTACCACCATAATAAATTTGGTGAAAATTACAAAGCTTGCATTCATTCAATGATTGGCTTCTTTAGGTCAGCAGTTAGCAATGAAATCCAATGATTAAACTACTCTTCAAAACATCATATACTTCCAATAATTTTCTGCTGCGACACCTGGAAAACAGCTGACAACCCAAAGAAAGTTTTCATAGCTCAGCATTATAGAAACAAATGATAAGTCACCAGCATTACAATAAATCGGCTGCTAACTGCATTTCATTACACACTGCTTTAGTCATCCATTGCAATGATGTTAGGCAATAAGTCGATAGATAAAATAAGTTCCATCTAATAGTAGATATCACAGTTTTGCAGTTCCATCCTCAAAGTCACTGACATAGAACTGCATTATTTCAATAAGTAATCTCAGTTTATTCAAAATATAATGTTGCCCAATTAGGTTATTAATACTTGATAATACTTAGCAGAGGAAGCTTCAGCGGATTTCAGATTTCAAGCGGAGGAAGGAAGAAGAGGAAGAAAATGAAGTATATATTTCATGAAAACTACCAATTCATGAGATCATTCAGCTACTTGCATATAACAACTCAATGGCAAATGCATGCATAATGCACAACATACATTGTGTAAAATTTCCACTGCCATTACAAGTTGGTGAAAGAAATAATGCAAAGATGGGCAGTTGTGAAACTATACTACGGTAACGCTAAATGTAAACCACTTTCTCAAGTTTATTAGTCTTGTGGTTACTAGAAGGGCACCCTAAATTCCACAGGAAAACTGTCTTAATAAACAAATGTTTTAATGACATGGATACAGAAGAGAATCAAATAAAATCGACAAAAAAGGTCTTCAGTGTGTATGACGAAAAACAAACACCCGGACTACACTGCACAGCTTCTGTTCAAATGCTGCAGGTTTACCGTCTCTAAACAATAAAATTCTTCGTATTAAGATTAAAATTATTTTCAGATCTTAAGATAGCTAGTTTTCGCTGGAAAACGCTAAATGAATGTGCACCATGACCATAGTTCAATACATAAACATACTTTAACAGATAATGAAGCTGAAGTATTTTCTCTTATACCTTTTAGTAATTTTTAATTTTCCATTTCAATGATGAAAAACTGTCCCAGTTCATTGTAGGCCCAAAAACTACTAAAAAATGTTTAGTGTTTCTCCACATCCTAAGCATAAAATATTGTACCCCTGAAAATGGTTAATCTTCATTCCACAGCATTAAAACATTTGTTTATTAAGACAGTTTTCCTGTGGAATTTAGAGTGCCCATGCCATTCAATCTTATTAGTGTTTGTCCCATGGTTTTAAATACTCAAATTTGGTATTAGCAGTCTATTACTCGGACATTTGATGCTTCCCCGGCAAAATATTACACTAAGTGCATAAATCACGATCACTCCAAGTTGGAATGTAAAGAGACTGGAATCAAGGAAACTTTCATTTCTGAATGAAAGATAGCTAACATCATGCCCTTAAATACTTTATGATACAAATTAATTAATTATTTAAAATTACTGCACAAATCTTTTCCATTTATTGGATGTATCTATTAATGCAGCTGTATATATCTAAAATAATTCCCCTAAAACGTAAGTATTCACAGAACATACATCCATAGTAATCATACCTGTAAAGCATACTGAAGAATTTTTATGGGCCCAAGAGCAACTCTTAGGCCTTCAATGGAATCCATAAAAGCTTGCACAAGATGTGGAGATGTCTCAAAGATATTTGGCCACACATGATTCAGCAGATGAACCAAAGCATCCTCACAACCAAATCCATAAACACCTAATGCCATGTGCTTGATTGCCGCACATGCTGTTTGTCGGTGAACCAAGTCCCTATGATGACAAAATAGTGAACAGTGATGAATGACAATATAATAATTATTTGATAATTTTTCACAAATGCAACAATTATAGGCACAAAAGGTTTTTAGTCAGTATCATAAAAAATAGAGATGACATCAAAGTCTACCTGTCCATAAGTGCATCCTCTAGAAGTGGTGTTACAGCATATATGTAATCCTTTCCCATCTCACCAATATATTCAAATAAAAATGATAATGATTTCAAAACTCCATTTTGTACATTTAATTCAGGAACCCTATACTCGTTCATCAGTGCAGGTAAAACAGTAAATGGAGAACAGGTCTCAGCCACAATGGCAATAGCTACCGTAGTACACACCCTGTTTTGTCGCTCTTGAACTTTCAAGTTGTTAAGAAGTGTCGCAAGGACATCATGTGGCCTGGAAAAATCAATGTATAAGATCAATTGGTTAATACTCATAGCATGACACAACTAAGTATCGTGAACATATAGATGTACACAGAATTGTGATTAAATATAAACATCACCTATAACTTAACTTATTTTCACCACGTAACAGATTTTTACAATAAAAACTGCATACAACCTCAAAACATAGAAGAAAACATCAACTTAACCCCTGTGAACGTCTGTGCAAATATACTCCATTACGAAATTTCAAAAACCTTATTTAATATTATGTATTTCACGATAAAGCTATAGGAACCAAACTTCCTTTGAGAGAATATTCTTTGAATCAGGAAAATATAACTTATGTTTCGAAAAATAGAATGCAATCATAAGAAAAAAATCCCATTAGGAATCTCTAAGAAATCAAACTCATTGCAACTGAGAGTACAATAATAAACAGAGAAGCAGAGGTACCAAAAAAGGAACCTGGAGAAGGGATCTGAAGTGAAGGTTAGTGAAGAGCTTGATGTGAAGTGTGGCTTTGTACTGATCTAAGGAATGGACTATAGGAATTGATGATAAAAGATAAGATCCCTAGAAATTGGGCACAGAAGGGAACAAAGAAAATGCAAGGGATGGAAGGGTGGATGAATGAAAGGCATCGTACATGGTTGGGGCAGAGAGGGGAGGAAGAAATTAGGAGAAGCCAGAGTCAGTGAATGGAACAAGAGCTTATTGACAAAGTAATGATGGTCATTTGATATTCCGGTTCCCGTTAGATCACCGAAGTTAAGCAACATTGGGCCCAGACGGAGGTTGGATGGGTAGCCCACCTCCATACCTCTACCGTGGTGCTCTTGTCCCGTCTGCGAGTGGCGAGCAGGTTAAATGTGGGGTGGCACAATGGATCTAAAGAGGTCTAAGTGCCAGGGGATCTCCAGAAGGCCCCTGCCCAACCCTCCAATTAACAATGATGGTCATTATTGAAGGAAGAATGCTGATTAAGCAAGGACATGGAGGAATAAGAAAAATATTATGGTAGGTATGAAAAGAGGTAGGAACAGGACTGGCATGAGACAAAATTTTCATGCGAGCCAAAGATTATTCTGCTGCCCCCACCCCCAGTTATCAAACCCTGTTGTAGTAGGACATGAAGTTGGTTGTCAATCCCTGAATAAGAAAAGATTTTTCCATTCCCATGGCACCCCAGGCTTGGGTCACCAGGCCTCAGTAGGAAGCATGTGGCTTTGAAGAGAGAAAGAGAGTAGGAATGAAGTTGATAGAAGAATCAAATGAGGAGTAGGGACACTTCATCAAAACCTACCCTAACCCAAGAAAAACTATCGATCAATATAAGTGGTTGTCATCAGTTAATCTACGTAAAGAATAAGATATATTTGATTTTACATAACATGCACATAACACAACGGAATGTGTGGGAATACAGTGTTTTAAACTACTCTCTTTTCCGATGCCACTGCCTAATCTGTACCCCAAATTTAAAAAAACTTGATATAAGATGTATGATATACCATACATAAAGCAACATAGTTATTTTCAGTCAAAGATGATAAAAATTTGGAAATAAACCAATCTGTGCAAGGTGTAGCCAGAGCATGGGAGTGTCACCGCAAACATTATTTCCTTCTGTTGGAGATCAGCTGGTTTTGGTGACACATCAGTTCCGGATACAGAGGAGTTAGTGGAAGATAACCTCAAATTTACAAACCCTCTGATTTACAAAGCTCAAATTTAAGGGTCCCTTCAACTTCGTAAAATAGAGGTTCTACTGTACTTCATTACAACAGAGGTAACTCCACAACAAAAAAGTGAAATTAAAGTTCACCATCATCAATCAAACTCACCACTAAGACACATTAATCAGACATCTCATATTGTTGGACTAATATTTAGTAGGCAAGAAATGAATTAAAAATTTTGTAGTGCCGCATGAAGATTATAAATGAAGACAGTTACTATTAACCACTATTTACTAAAAGTCTTAATCATACAACTAATTTTGATAATACAGTAATTGTGTAAATTTCTAGGCCACAATATTCACCCTCCAACAAGCAATTAAAGATAGTATGTGCAGTCAACTCACCCAATTGCTTTGGCAATGTACCCAAAAGTATTAACAGTGGCTCGTCTGATGGCCTTCTTGTGAGCTTTAAGCAACTCCAAAAGCTCAAAGCATATCCTCATCCACTCACGAGCTGAAACATACTCTGGGCCTCGATCAGCTATTCTTCCAACCAAGTCGATGCAGTTTTCTTGTACCTAAAAAGAGCAGAGGATTTAAAAACTTATTAAACTGTCGCTTTGTTCTTTTTTTTCAAACAATCCCCTTACAGTAACTTGATACTAAATGAAAATAAACTAATTCCAGAATACATGGAAGCACAACACAAAAACAAAAATTAAAATTCAGGAATCGCCCCACCATCTCTAACAAAAAAAAGTGTGGAATACAATACAAACACTTTTAAAACAAGGTATTTCTGATAACTCTCTAAAGATTTAGTATGTTAAAAAATTTAGCAATGATTACATTAATTTCCAATAAACGCGAAAATCAAATTATTATGTAAGCATTAATGTGAGCTCCAACACAACCAAGCAAATACTTCAATACATGCTGATACAATTTCTAAAAATCAATATGATGAATTTTGAATTAGTTTTAGTCATTTAAAATGCATCAATTATACTAGGTCCAATTATAATTACTGAAAATTCACCCATAATATACTGAATTATATTTTCTGTACACTACAAAAATAAATGAAACTCCTTTCCAATCTAACATTAAAAATTACAAAATAAAGAAACATTAAGTGAAATATAATATAAATGAAATGACATAGAAACCTGGATACGTATAACAAAAAACACTGTGTAACAGACATTGGAAATGGGCAAGAAACATTAATTTTTAAAGTGCACTATGTATTACGCACCTAGGACAATTAAAAACAATCATATGAGATACATGGAGCAATTTGGGAATGTAAAATAATAATAAACTGCCTTAATTTGGAGTGAGACTAAAGGGTCCCCTCTTCTATCTAGCTCTAAAAGAGAAGAATTACAAAAGCAAGAAGAGTTAGCTGGTGGTAAAGCAAGTAGAGAGCTGGGTCATACCAATCTTAGGATTACTGATTTAAGATGATGTACAAGCACAATTCACATATGCAAACTAATATTAGGATTCCAAACTAAATGATTAAGCATACTCCTAATACAGTACAATAGTAAAATATTAGCATAAAATTGAACTCTATATACATACCTTCTCATGCCTATTTTTCAAAATTGGTGTTAGCCTTGGTAGCAAGTCCTTAATGGGTGGGGTCATTTTTGTCATTCCAATGACATTCACAATAGCTTTCAGTGCCCCAAGAATACTACCAAGAACTTCAGGATATTCTTCACCAAGATATTCATACAACACCACTCCCAAATGCCCCATAAGCTTTTCTTCTTGGCATGTTTTCATCACCACAGCAATCCTAGATATGAGATCTGCTGCCTGCTGACGAACTTTAGCTGACTTATTGTTCAAACGCCACAAAATAGTACCACAAATCTGAGGCAAGTATGGTTTCACTCGCTTTCCTAACTGGTTGACAATAGTACCAAAACCGTTCAACATTACAACATCTTCCGTAGTCTGTTCTTGGAATGCATACAAAATACCATCAATCAACTGTTCTTCCAGCCTGGAGTCCACATCAGCAGCCCCAAGGTTGCCCATTATTTTCTCTATTGTTTCCATCACCATTTTGCGATATTGTTCATTTTCATCTTTGAGGTCGTCTACCACACGATTGATAATTTCAGAGGCCCCAACTTTGTTGGCAATTTCAACTGTGGTGTCAACGAGCTGCCGATAATTCCTACGGTCTAAAGCCATCCTGTGATTCCAGAAATGCTTGAAGAAGTGAGGCAAAATTTCATCCTTGATGTACTGAGATTCCACACCATCAGTGGCACAACACTGCTTCACGACCTTCAACACAATCTTTTTCATTTCCTCATCAGGAGACTGGAATTCTCGAATCAATATAAGCATCACTTCCCTGGTGTAGTAGTTTGCATACTCAGCATCCATAAGTGGTATCAAGTAACCAATGGCCTTCAAGAAGGCAGCCAAACCCTTACCACGATGTGTACGGATACCTTTCCACAATGGTTTCAACACTGAGTCAAAGCTTTCAATACCATATGGGGTGGCTGCTTCAGCCAATGCTGCAATAGCTAAGGCAGTAATGGTGCGGACCTTCTGCTGTTCATCTACCAATCCATGCTCAATAATTTCAACAAGATTCTTGAGGTGGGGAAGTATTGCACAACCCATTAGAATGGCTATTTGCTGGACAATTTTGATACCTGTATGTCTGGCCTGCCACGATTTCTTACTCCGGCACACAGCTTTCAGGAAGGGTAGCAAGGAAGGTATGCCAAGAGCAGATGCAACCACAGCAAATGCACGTGCTGTCGTGTTACGCACATACTCATCAATGTTGTCTATATCTGGACGCATAGTGGATATCATTGTGGCCAGACCAGCAGCCTTGGCAAGATTGGAAATAATTTCTCGTCCCTCCACACGAGCATAGTAGTCTTCATCAATGAGCAAGGGCTCAATAACCACCAAAATTTTGTGAACATAAGGACGTACAAGGTCATCCAACTTGTACAGGATGCGATCAATGACCTTGACCAAAAGATGCCGCTCCTGATCTTCCAGAGTAGGAGACATGAGCAAGGGGAGGATCTGATTGAAGAGTGGGCCAGCCCCAAACTCCCTAGCCTTGTCAGTGATCTGACGCAATGCTGCCTTACGCATTGGGGGTGTCCCATTCTTGATCTTCAAGAGCAGCTTCATGATTTTCCTCTCCTTCTGCTCATCTGGACTCAGACTCTCTTCATCAACTTCCACCAATAGCTTGTCAAAATACTGTGCGTCTTCTGGCTTCATAAATGGCAAGTTTCCCTTCGGCTGGTTATCCATGTATTTGGCTGACTTGTCTTCCTGTTGGATGAAAAACCCTGTGGGAGTCCCAGCAATGGGGGTTGGTGTTGCGGTCAATTTTCGTGCAGGGGTCCTAATTGGCACATAACCAGCAGGAGGCTGAAGAACTTTGTACCCAGCAGGGAACATGGTGTCCAATTCATCATCAGAAAGTGGACGATTTCGCTCATCTATCTCTCGTTCCCAACGATAAGCTTGAAGCTGTTCAGGGGTCATGGTCATAAGGTGGCCTGAAAAGATAATACAAAAATAATCATAATCAATACCTCAATAGTCATGCATGAGCTATGCAAACATTAAATTATTTGAATTAATTTTTCTTGGTCATTAAGCTTATTTTGACTTGAATACCAATAACAAACAGAAATTCCTTAGCCCAATGACTGAACATTTTTTTTCTCAAAGATCACCCCCGATAATACCTATTTACTTTTTAGAAAGTCGTCTATTGATAAATATTTTATCAATAATTATCGATTATAATTAAGCAATATTATAATATCAATATTACAACATGACTTTAAAAAATTACAAGACCGGTGAATCCCCGTTATATGTAAGTTTAGCCATTTTCAAGAGGCTGGTAAGCCAAGGTCTTTGTAAGCCAATGGGTTACGTACAAGAATACAAGATCAGCTTTAAAAGTCATCTGAAATTGATATAATTACAGTCTTTAACGTAATGTATAAATAGATAATACTAAAAGAAAACAATACAGAAAAGAGATCTCTTAGAGTAAACCAGCATTTGTTTGTTACCCTGAGCATATGTTTGTCATCCTGAGCATTTGAAAACATAACTTTATTTCATAAGTCACATATTAAGTTTATTTCATATGTCACAGTAGTTCTCTAATAACAGAAAAATTACTTCTTAGATGTCCTTTCTGCACCGAGATCAGTTCTAACAGTCACACAGTACAAAATCAGAATAAAAATAAAATTGTTTATTTCTCCATACAATGATTAGCTAAATGATCATGTTTGCTTTATGAACAGTCTAAAACATAGTCTAAAACATAGTCTGTATAAAAGTAAGTAAAGTAAGTCCTCGACTTACACGGTTAATTCGTTCCAAAAATTTCCACGTAATTTGAGACGCAACAAATTACCTATCCATTTTTGAACCATAGTGGTGCTGCTTTTACCACCGTTGGCGGCAATCTGTGACTATTACAGAAAATGCCACCTTTGGAAGGCCGTTAAGTTACCATAATACAATTCCGACAGTAAAACAAATCCAATCTTTATTTCATTGGATATTGAAATCTGAAGTAAGAATAATTACTCAAAACAGGGTTTTTTGTGATAGATAATAGACGTCATCTATGGAGTAGATAGTTAACTACGAGTCGACTTATGTGGGATGGTCAAACTACACCGAAAAAAGACGTTGATGCCAAGTAAGGCCGATGACAGGCCTACGTTTTCTTCGGGTTTCTGTCATCATGACAGTTATGCGGCAACAGCTAGTAAAATATCAAACACAAAGATTCTTATGGAGCCGGCCAGACTTTTGACCAGCGGTGGATTTCAAAGCTCTGCATGTCGTGTTTATGGCGCGACGGAACAAATAGACAATCCAATCTAATCAATAGCTCCTCATACCAAGGACTGCCAGATGCAACGCTGCTTATAGTGCCGTCTGTTTGTAAGTCCAGTCTGTTTTCTCTCACCTACTGGTGTGAATGTGCATCGATTGCGGTTGCTATGTGTTAATGTTTGACGTTCATTTATTTATACATATGATGTCTCGCAGGGAGGCATTATTGCATGTGAAGTCCACAGACATATATACTTAAAAGTAAAAACAAGGTTAAAAATTCAGCAGTGTTGTGACAGGCCTAGGAAGGGTTCAGCGAAGAGGACGAAAAGTAAAAAGGTAATCACATAAGACTTTTTCACCATCACCATATTCAAATCATCACCTATCGAACTATGCAATGACCTTAACTAGAGTGAGCGTTCTGAATGCCTTAGTTTGGCATCAACTCTTGCGCACTTGACAATGAGTCACCAGTGTATCTGTCGTGGCAACAGAAACACAGAGAAAACGCAAACATAAGGTCTGAACATCTGTGATCTGAAAACACCAGTGTGGGATGCAAAAGAAGGATGCGGGAGCGAAATTCGCCTAGGGGGCGAACTTAATGTCCCTCAGACAAAAGCAATACATTCGCAGGACTTCAGGGCGCGTGCGGGCATCAGTACTTCCGCTTCAGTGTCAAGACTATGGAAGTGTCATCTGACAAAGATGAAGCTCTCTTTTTCACCACATTGGCAGAAGATGAATAAGGAGAAAGGTATATTAGCAAGCAATACTTTCTAATTTAAAAAAATACCATTTGCAATTAATGTTCAAAAGTGTGCTTATAAATCAGTATTTGACCTAATCATTTTCATTGATTTTCGGATTGAGTAACGAATACTTCTTAACCGCTACAATGAACTCTCCTGTCAATACTTCTCACAGTAATTTTGTGCTAGACTAGTGGTGGGACATGGGAAACACGAAATGCAGAGAACTAAATAATATTCGCAGCAGGTCCGTGTTCCACAAGGCGGGATTCGCATTGGTTTGTGCGTACTGGTAACCCCCCGAGAGATTTTGTTCCGTGCAATTTTGTTCCTGCGTCCTGTGCTGGTTCCTGCAGACCCTAACACCGGCCTAACTGAACATCCACGAACTCTGGATCCATGTAACTCGGATCCGCATAAGTCGAGGACTTATTGTGCATTGTAAATGTGCAATTAAAAACATCTTAGACCATGAAAATGTATATAAAAACTACATAAACAGAGTAAAGGATATTTTAGCCTACGACAACTTAATGAGCAATATATAATATAAAACCATATAACAAGTATGGCGTATAGCTAGTGACACATAGCACTTCAACGTAGTGAGAAATGGCCTAGGGAGCACTTATTACCCTATGATTGGTATCTAAAATAAAACGGTAAGAATTAGAGCAATAAGTTGCAGTAAAATAAAAACAAAGTTTTCCTCTGAATGTTCCGCCCAATGGTCATGTTTACTTTTACATCATTCCGGGCACACCCATATGAGCATTTATAATTTTCTCGATAGCTTGTGTGCTTTTCTTGTTTTTTTGTTATTCCCTCACTGGTGCCATCACTGTTACCAGTTCAGTACAAGGGGCAACTTCATGGCTGAAAAATGTAATTCATTAGATCTAAATTCAAAACTTCGCTTAAATAATGAATACCAAAATGTGAAGGCAGGAGGATATTATTATCAAAGTCATACTGCAGCAGGTGCTAGAAGTCAGTTTGGCAGAAGATATTATGCGCAAGTCAATGAAATTCAATTTTGAACTTACAGCTGTGTGTGGCCTTTTTCGCAAAAATTATGATTTCAATCAAATATCTAGAGAATATTCCACTAGAGATATAGCAATTTTTCTGGTTTCACTGTTTGAAGTTTCGCTGATAAAAACAAAATTCAACGTTATTGACAGTAAATACAATCATGGGTCAATGAAGTGTGCTAAAACATCACTGCTAGTAGCTATCTTACTGAAATCTCCTGACTATTCACTTAAAACACCCAAAATACTGGTTTAACAAGCGTTTAAGTAGTGGGAATTGGCTGTAGAATGGTTATTTGAACATCTTTGGTAATAACGAGATTTCAATACAGCTGATTGTGATTTTTTGGCTCCCGAGAGCTCTTTTTTTATGGAGCTTCTACTGTACATTATCATGCAATTTCACCAGAGCAAATTTGAAAGGTGAAAACATATCTAACTCCCGTAAACTATGAGGAAGAAAATGAACTCATATCAACCCTTAAATTATGAATGAATTCAAATATGCAGGAAATCTACCATAAATGGTCAATTTCAAGGTCTTAGGGAGCAGCTACACCAAAAAATCAATATTTACATTCTAGTACTATAAAGAGAAACAAACCTGGAGTGGGTGTGGCCATGGCCATGGCCTTGGGTCCAGTTGGTGTCACACCGCTAGGAGTCATCATTGTCGGTGTTGCCGGGGTATGTGGTGTGTGAGGCGTATGAGGTGTGCCTGGAGTCTGTGGTGTCATCCCCCCAGGTGTCATTTGGCTTGAGGGTGTCTCGTCCCACCGGCTCCTTCTCTTGCTGGCTGAAGGAGTAGGCGTCTCCTGGATTAAGTCACCTCCACCTCCGACACCCGCTGGGCCCCCGGTTCGATCTGTCCTAGGCGTCTCCGCCCACCCACTACTGTGACCAGGGGTTTCTAGAAAGAAGATGATGTTAAAGTATTACATAGTACAAATTATCTACATGCATCACAGTGCAGTCAAACTAGGAAATCAACTGCATATCAAGGTAATCTCCAAGCAGGACCACAGAGGTCATAGCCATAAAGATTCACGACTGGATGATACCACCAGCATTAAATTTAGATGACATCAGATTAGTAATCGCTACCAATAAATGGCAAAATCCCAAGCACGATAATTTTCTCTCTACACAGACAAGTCAATAGGTCAACATTTTCCCCCTCATACGTGTCACAGAGTCATTCACCCACACATTAGAGAATTTTCAATATAAAACAAGGAATATTATGATTTAGAAAAATCAAATGCCTCTAGTCATTATATGAAATATCTAAAAGTTCTATATGGCATTTGAATAATAAATTATAAATAAAAATTAGTGATGAATGGTGCATGTTTTTCATCGGATCCGGAACCTTGCCTTGGTTTTGATTTTTTGTCTCAGTTTCGGATCCTTAAGTTTCGCATACTGGATTTTGAATTTCATTTCTTTTCTAATCATTGATTTTTAATATATACAGAAAAACAGCAACAATAGTATTTCTACAAAAACAAGTAAATTTATTATGGATAAAAAATCAACTTCCTATCATCTCTGTGGATAATAGTTTCCTAGATCACAATTTGCAGATGCATTGTATGTCATTACTTCTTACATAAAGTTCACCTTCCTTATCAAATACTCATCAAACAATACACTTTTTTTTAACCTGTACAACTATTCTTTAGAATGCACTTAAAAGAAATATAATAATCTCAATTCCATTTAATATTTGAATTATTTTCCAAAATATAAGATCCTATTGATACCATATTGTATCACCCTCTATCCAGAAATTTTAAAATGAATTTATAAAAAAACTTCCAAGTGTATCATAGGCCAAGAATAATAAAATATAGCATATTGAATAATAAACAAAATCAAAAACAGAATGGGTTTACATATTTATGTTAACTTATTCCATTGTGGGTTGCTGTTGTAAATGAAATTGTTGAATACAATCAAATTCTTTTTTAGAATCACAAAAAAATTTTAATGCCGTTAGGAGATGATTCCATTTATGGAATATCCAGGGATTCAATTTTCAAGATGAAAAAGTTACTATAGAATAGTTCAAGCTGGTTAACTAGTAGTTTTGCAATTTATGATTAATAACAACCTTTCAAAGGAAATTAGTAAGATTTCATACTCAGAAGTAGAGATTGTGTAACTTGGATCACAAAATGAGATGAACCTTTTTTCATGCAACTAGAAGCAAAATAAAGAAATATGTGTCTCGGCTATTTTCTCCATTGCCCAGGTTTGCGAGAAAAAAGTAGAATGTCATGTCGGGAGCCTGTATTCTCCGAACTCAGGTAAGCCAACAACAGCAGAGTGGGGTAGTGTGTTGCAAGTAATAAAGTTCGATTTTTATCACAGTTTACAATTTTTCATTCAGCCACTGAATCAAAAATTTTATCATCCTTAATTTCCAATCCTTGCATGTGAATACTGACTTTTTTGTACTTTTATCACTTATATTAGATTCACAAATGCATCACTCAGAAATACATTAAAAATTTAATGTAATGTTTCCATGATTTTAATTCTGTAATATAATATTTTTTTCAATTTCATTCACTAATGCCAACTTATATTATTTTTTGTTTGATTTGTTGACTTATAAATTGGCATGAAATTTATGATACTCTACATTTTTTAACTGCCTACTTGCCTTACCCTTGCCTTATTTTTAATACGTGGACTGTATTCGTATGCAGTGTTTAGGATCGAACTTGCAACCGGCAGCGCACTAGCACTCATTTTTAATAACTACACTATCATCATTTCATGAAAGTCTGGGGGATGTAGGCGACCTGTGTGACATTCAGTTTTATTTTTTCCAGCACATTGGCCTACGGAGAAAAAAGCCAAGGCATACATTTCTTTATTTTGTTCTAGTGGCACGGGAAAAAATTTTCAGTTCATTCGTGATCCGAGTTACAAATCCTCTCCTTGTTTGTATCTACCTTACCTACATTACATTCGCCAGGTGCTTGATCACAAAGCAGAGAAATTTAAAACTCTCCGTATCCGAACTATACTGTCTTTGGATTTGATATCAGCAGTGAATGAAATGAAATATCCGTGGATCTTAGGATCCAACCCAACCATCCCTAATTTCTGAGTAATACATTCATAAATCTAATTTAAACAATAAAAGTATAAAAAAGTGAATATTCAGAAGGGTTTGAAATTGAAGATAAAATTTTTGATGCAATGACTGAAAGAAAAAAACGTAACCTGTGATAGGGTGCAATACACTAGCTCTCAATATGCGCCTGATCCCGGTGAATGTAGGCTACCCGCTTGACATTTACGTATGCTTTTCTCGCGATACCGGGTCAATGGGGGAAGAGGGTCATATTTCTTTATTTTGCTTAATTTTCATAAAATTTTGTGACTATAGGTACACCGCTCCTTGCCAAAAGTCGATTGCTAAGCCAAAAAAATTTAAAATCTACGTTCTAGACCCGATTTTACTCTGCATCTTTGGATCCAAATCCGAGTAAAATGAAGGATCCGTGGATGTTTGGATCCGATCCAGCCATCCCTATAAAAAAACCATTTCACAGTGAAACTTAGCAAAACTTTTGGGCAAAAAATATTAAAAGCTACCCAAAACTTGACTTACTGTCTCTTAAAATAACAATTAATAATGACTTACATTTACACACTGATAAAATAAAGCCTCAAATTTCATTACTTGAAATCTAAAGGAGTGGAAAATTCAGCAAGGAGATTGCCTCCATTTACTAACCTCGCTCAGTTTTCGGAGTTTCATCCCAGCGGTTACGACGAGACGATGCACCCCCTGATATTCCCTTGTCATGACCTGGGGTCGAGTGGCCAGGCGTGGCATGCCCAGGAGTGGCATGCCCTGGAGTTGCCTCCCACATCCTAGTGCTGGCCCCTGGAGTCTCTTCACCACCCTTTCCATGTCCTGGAGTCTCATCCCATCGAGAGTGAGCAGGTGTCTGGAGCAAAAATTGATATTTTCATCAGAGGCCATTCACATATTTGAAGAATACCCAATCCAGGTTTTAAAGAAATGTCACTGTTACATTCACACTGTGGATATAACTCTTTCGCTTAGATTAGTTAGTAAGACCATTCTACTAAAGAATGTGTAACCATTGCAGAAACAGGGAAGAGAAACAGAATTGATAAAATAATCAGATCCAGGTAAATGAATTAAATATTTGAGTACAACAAAACTCTCATCATTCAATCCTGCTAGCAAATATAAGAACTGCCAGTACTTTACAACCATTCCACAAGTTAACAGTTTTGGGCTAAACACTGGTGAAATATTTCATCGTAGGAATGAAGGTTAAAATAGAATTTCAACTTTCAATTTCTATTTCAACCTTCCTTCCTACCTTCTACAAGTGATAAGACATTAGATTATTTTCATGCACACAATTCTGAATAATGCCAGGACCCACAAATATTCACCTTCCTTCATACAGGTGCTAGCAAAGACAAGTTAAGAATTCAGATGAAAATTTTACCTCATTTGCCTCAGGAGCATCCCATAGAGAGGCTGCCTTCTTCTTTGCAGGTTGAGTGGGTGTCTCCTCTGCTGTCTGGTCCCACCTCCCTCTCTTCTTTGGAGCAGCTTTTGGGGCATCACCATTTGAAACCGGTTTAAGGGTTCCATCTTTGGCTTTCTCGGCAAGTTTCTTGCGCAACTGAAAGAACAATCAATCATTAAGTATGTTTTGATGAATAACACAAAAAAATATTATTCCCAAACTACAACACTAATTCATTCAGTCACAAAAGGTTATTTGGGTAAATTGGAAGGGATGCCCTTCTCAAATCAGCATTATATATTGTGTACAAAGATTAATGGTGTGCTTATACCACAAACCAGCAACAACTCTAAAGCCATGAATATCCATCATTAATGAATCCATTCCCACAAGTTTGGCAGGACTGATCTAACAATCACTGTATAACTGAGTGGCTGGTTTTCAACACTTCTAGGTAACCATTAAATCAGTCCAAACCCACAAAGAAAATATCCCAGTTCATAGTTACTGAGATTTATTGATTAAATGAATGGATAATTTATGGATACCTGCTTTCAATGCTAGGTAGATATAATATGATTATATTCCATATTTTTTACTCTCATTCTTCTACCCAACATAATGCTCTCCCAGAAAAATTTTAATATATTTTGCACAAAAAATATAAGTTGATATGCAGCACAAATAATATTGTCCATATTTTTACTTCAAAGTGATCTGGTCATATGCAGTTAACTAGTGTCAAGAACTAAACCTGAAACATTGCTATACCAGCATTGAATATGTTAGCAATGGCAAACTAAAAGGTAATGTTTACCTCAGTTTCCTCGCCACGAAGCAACTGTTCTCGCATGATCTCCGTGAAAGTTCTGGACCCTATATCAGGTGTTTTTCCACCTGAAAAGAATAAAATAATGTCACGCAATGCGTGCCAGTTAGTTAGCCTTCTTTTAAAAATACTTGTGACCTTAGGGCAATGAGAGTTTATTCCGACTCCATTACAAGAAAACAATGGTAAAAATAAATTAAAAGATATCCTTTGAAAAACAGTTAAGATTTCTTTGAAATATAGTGAACAAGAAGCAACCAAGCAGTTATAGAAATATTGTTACAGGAAATAAGTTAAACTAGAGAGCTCAAGTTACATAATGCACTAGCTTGAATTTTTTTTTAACAAGGGGCAAAAGAAAATTTTCAGAAGTTGTTTCAAGAACATGTATGAATATAATCCAATCAAAAACACACACAATCCAATTTTTAAAAAATTTAAAGAGAATTCTCTCATGTTTTAGGAATGTTCTTACATTTCTTGAAACAAAGGCTTTGCTTCTGAAATTTTCTGAAATTTACTCAATACATACGTGATACCCTCCTCAAGTCACTTCATCAAGGTTTGGGCATTATTCTCCCAGCAGCCTGTGATATGGACCTAGAAGTAACCTTAACGATTAATAATATTTCTGAATTTCTCACACAATCACACACTCCTAAGGACTTATAAGGGGAATACAGCTACAGAAGCTTCAACCAATTTTGAGACTTATATTGAGACTTTCCAAAACCTTTACGTATTTTTCCGGTTAAGCAGAAATGTATTGAAACTCATTCCAAACTTAGGAAAACAGTTGTCTTCCATGGAATCCAAATGTCATTCTTGAAGCCACACAGAGTACCCATGTTCTTTCATCTACACAAAATAATAATCAAAAGAGCTGATAAAAATTGTCTCATTTCACTTTTACTGAATTAATGCAGTTATAGACATTCACAATTGGAAAATTGATTAAATGCCATTTGGTGTCAGTAGTGTGAAGCACCCAACCACACACTTATCACATATTAAACTTGAATTTCTTTAAGCCATACTTCAAAATCCTGTTTTCAGCAGACGAACTCGTGGCGTTGAAGGAATTCCTCGGAGGGGGAGAGAAAATTGGATATTAGTAGGCGTCACTATTTACGGCAGCCCCAAGAACCCAAGACAAACACCCATTTTTTTTAGCTAAGCCACTTCACTCTCAATCGTACCCATCACTAATCATTTACTCCTACCATTAATTTTCCTTTTCTATAGCGGTACTAACCATACCAAGAGCATTGATCAAATCAAAGAAATATCTAGAGACAACATCAATTCTTCAAAACAAATTCAGCAATGACAGACCATCTTAACAACAAAAATGGAAGGTATAATTATGCTTCATTCATTTGACTCAATATAAAACACAAAGGAGTCATCCTTGATGCAAATGTTATGAGAAAAAGCTACCACATGGATCTCATTACAAAGACTAAATTGATGTTTCTGCGAGTGTGAGAAATTAACTTGTTACACCACTGTCAATAGTTTACTTATAGTGTCAACTTAAGCATTCAGGATACCACTTCTGTCATCCCACTACTCTTTGTTTCTTTAAATAGTACATAATTACATATTCAATAAGTAGGTACATCTACACCATGAAAAGCAAGCTGTCTTTATGTAATATACTCTATGCCCCAATCATTCTCCACAAAAGGGAAGAAAAATACAGTATTCACCAGAGTACAAGAAGACCTTTTTTTGACATGGCTTCAAACAAAAATATCATGACTTGTCTTGGATTTGAAATATGAAGCATACCTACATGTTCAAGTGGTGCTGTTGACTGAACATTTGATTAAGTATTTCATATGAATGCATTTCACGAGACAATGAAGCAAAAACTAAACAATAATAACTATCGAAATATTATTATCACAGTGATAATAATAGTTGCAACTAATGACTAGACCTCTGTTTTTCTATCTAGCATGTAAAGGCTACTTTACACAATACAATATTTTGTACAATTTCTTGTAATGCTAAGTATGCGAAAATTGTTCCGTACAATGCAGCAAATTGCGTGAATGCTTGTGTGAATGACTGAATGACTGTATGGAAAATAGAACTTGTTCTAATTCCATTCAGACAAACATACAATTTTGTTCAGTTTATACAAGCATTTGTACAAGAAATTTTACAAAAAATTGTATTGTGTAAAGCGGCCTTAATACATCAAACTTAAGCAAAAACAAACGAATGTTGAGATCATTTGGCAGTTTCACTTTCATCACATTTATCAATAGGTGGTGAATTAATGTCTGATTTTTGAATTACATACATAACCCTGAAAAAATGGCAGATCATGTTAAAATACGAGTGTAACATATGCATTGCATTAGTGCTAAGGGCATGTTATCAAAAGAAAGTAGACTCACAGCACAAATTATAAACCTATTTTTCATTAATCATGTCGAACTGTAACTGAGACGCAAGAAGGAAATTCAGTGTATTGGAGGCTATTATGCACCAAAATAAATCTGTGAATGGTTCAATAAGGCAAGCTACCAGAAAGTCATTCAGTGGTCCAAAATCAAGCCTAAGTAGTGACATTAGTGCATACTCATAGACAGATTTCTATTGCCTATTTCAATGGACAATACAACTCAGAAAGCTCATACAGTTTGTAAATGATGTAACATATCAATACACTAATTTATACATAGCTAAGACTGGTAAAGAGCCTGATGCTGTGAAATAATTTTTGTCTGAGGCATACTACCACACTGAACTTCACTGTGTAAGAAATTGCATAACAGCTAGAGCAAATAACAAATCAGGCAATCGCCCAATCAAGAAGTCTAATTACATATTTATGGTAATTATCATAAATAATTAATTGAAGTTTTTAATATCATACACTGAATAATTTTAAACCTGAAAGGTTGTATTAGAAATGCATTCAAATTTAGTGCTGAGGTAATAATTTTCAGGATACGAGGGGAAAAAAATTAATTGACAAAAGGCAATTATTACAATGTTAATCCCGATTTGGTCATTTTCTTTTCAAAAGTACCCCAAAATGAGGGGTCTTAGATTCAAGGTCATCTTAGACTCAGGTGAATAAGTTTATTTGCACATGTGAAATAAGTACTGAAGGGGATATTTATGATACCCTCATGCACTATTTCACTCTTGGGATATACTCCTTTAAGAGCGTCTTTTACAGAAGAGAAAATGACAGCGCCACTTCAGTTGGCATTATAGTCTTCTTTTGGAAGGATAGCTTTCAAAATAACATCCCAAGAATGCAGCACATATTCCATTTCACCAATGAAAGGTAGAATATTTATGAGCATTGAAAAATATATTTAACAGGACCAGCAATTGTTAAAAGTCTCTTTGATAATAAAAACCCTGAAATCTATTACTATGATGAAATAATCTCCCTTATTATCATCAACTTTCTTCCAACTCCATTTATTGAAACAAGCAATACCTTTAAGCAATAGAGAAAATTCTCCAACTAACAGACAAGGCTAATTTCCAATAAAAGAGCCTTCATCAGTACTATAATGTTTCAGCTTCCGGAATTTGTTTCTGGGCAACTAAATGAAAAAAAGTGTAGATGCATAATGTAATTTGGTGTTTAAGCTAAAATCTCCATCATAACAAAATGATACAAGTCATAAAGCATGCCAGCAATCCTACACTTCTTAATTCTGAAATCACAGTCAAAATAATATTAGAATAATAGAAACAACACTCACTAATAATAAGCTCAAGCAAGTATTCTCACCACCAAGAAAGTTATCTACACAACAAAAATATTTGCTGTAGTTAAAAATGAATAATTAAGACAAAATATACCACAGGCAAGTACAAAAATATAACCTAAATAATAACAGGAATAACCAAAGCAATCTTTTCTTCCACACTGTGTCATAAATCAATTCCAGCCACAAAATATTTTAGATAGCATTAAATAAAGCACTAAGGGACTAAATGCAATGATAGGAATTAAATCCCAATAAATAATGAATTGCTTCATAGAAGATGTATTTGACAAAAAAATTTACTTAAATATAGAAAACAACACAGTATCATGTTGCAATGAACAGAAATCACAGCCATTAACAAAAAACTGGTAATGTAATTTTCTTCAATATATCAGTAATGAGGATCTCAATTTCCACACAGCATGTAACAGCCTTTCAAGAAATGAGTTGATGTCGATCAAACAGTTAAATGAAAGATAAAAATTATGGCCTAACAAATTGAAGTGGACTGCTTGTGAAGAAATATTCAGTAAATCGAAGCCTTGCAACCACCCTCTTAAAATATACACCTCTAACAAAAGACAGCTTGCCTTTAATGAGTGTAGATCATACGTCTGACTACAAATGGAAGATAAAGAGTAATTCTAATTTCCCTAAGCCATTCACTCACACACTCATTCATGTGGATTCATTCAATGAAACTATCAAACAAATCAGTGGCACCTGTTCCATGGCAAAGTGTGAAAATATTCAGGCTTCTTCAAAAATCCAATGATATTTTTTAAGCCACACGCACCAATACTGAAAGTACAATTTTGTAAGCACAGACATGATCACAAATCCATGGACAGGAATAATGCCACAAAATCAAATCAATAATCTAAAGAAGTCTGGGAGTGAACAAAAGAGAGAGAAGGGGGAGAGGATTTGAAAATGGACATTTACAAACCTTCAGCAAAAGGATCCACTCTCTCCGGGGATATTATCATCCGACGCCTCTTTTGCCTGTACTCATCATCTTTCTCTGCCACAGTGGGCCGCCTCCTCTCAGCAAATGGATCATAATCTTTCTCACTCTGTACAAATGGAATGAAATAAATGAATGGCCTGACATTAAGAGTTTATATATGATAATGCTGTCTCACTTTATGTTTGATAAAAAATATTTTTCTCGAACTACATAGACAATCATCAATGCATACTTTTTCATGAAAGTTGCTTTTACAATACAACATCATTTTCAGAGCTAAAAAGTATAGGGTAAAGAACCAAAATTATAAAAATTATTCAAGGCAATAAAAGCTTAACCTCATGTTTACATATCTCTTAATGCAGTGAAAATAAGTACTTGGGGGGACTGCAAGGAATGTCATTCTTTAGGTAATTGGATCAGTTACAGAATCATCACTCATTCTCATATGGTCAAAGGCTCATTAACTATCATCAATAATGTTTCTCGGGATCAGCTGTGTGTGACACTGCTGAAAATGTCACACGCAGCTGAACCCAAGAAACATCATTGACGAAAATACTAGCTGCGAAAAATCTGAGGACACATAAAAGGATACTGAAAGATACAAACTACTACAATAGGAGTTAATGTAAATGTGATACTGATGACAATGGGTGATAGCTATCACAACCTCCTATGATGGCGGAGCCATCAAGCCATCATGTAAGGCAGCATTGTAGCATATGATGGTCATGGTCTGACCTCACACACTTAGTTCTGAATCGCATTTCAACACTTCTCTTCTGTAGGTATGCAGCGATAGGAAACCTGATGAACCAATGAAAATCTACGGCACATTCCTTCACCAAAAAATTCAACGGAGTGGTTCTTAATCACTGAAATGATGACACCAGCACAAGAGAACGTACTAAACTTTATTCAACATTCTATTCATAGTTCTTATTAGGTTTTATTACGTTTTATTAGGTTATAGGTGTACTTTTAAGACTCATTTCACATAAATGACTGTGGAAATGATGTCGTCATAGGTATGAAGTTACGTTTTTAATGTTTGAGTAAAAAGATGTAGGATTATGCACAGTTTCATGCCTCGAGTGATGCAGAATGTACTTGCAGAGCGAATTTCTATTTAATGATATTTAGGCCCAGGCAAATGAGATTATTTGTAGCCCTTTAACTAAATGCACCGAAGCTGCAGTGGAACACATACAGTAAAGCCTTGTATTTGCATTATCGGAATTTACATTTTCCCGTGATTTACGTTTTTATCGGGTCCCTTCCAAATTTCTACACCTCCAACGTATGTAGAAATCTCAATTTATGTATCTGAATTTTCCGTTTTCCCAGTTTGCATTAGATGCGGGTTAGAATGTGGTATGTAGAAAAAAAAAATTCCTTTCTATGACATTTAGCCATACATACCAGTCTGTATAAAACCTTGTTTTGTGCATGCACAATTTAAAAACACGAGAGAGAGAGAGAGAGAGCAGTAATGTACACAGTGCCACTAGTGATGGAAAGATGAAATATTTACTAAGGATGGATCGATTCCAAACCCGATCCTGATTCCGGTGTTTTCCATTCTCAATTGTTGATTCTGAAATGGTACTCTATTGTTAAGTTTGAATATCTAAATCATTCAATAGGCAACCAATTATATATAGCCAAGCTATAAACTATAATGAGCCATAAGTTTTGGATATTTTTTGAAATCTTAAAACAAATAGAGTTGAGCATCTTTAATACGGCACAGTCAGGACCAAAGTGATGCCGGATAAGGGATTTTGCCGGACTATAGGTCATGCATGGCAACTCGTCTATTTCTGACGTCCGGGATGTTTTCATTGAAATGAGTAAATTATTTATAACAAAATATATTCATTTGCCATTTAATGAACATATTTTAAAAAGTTACTGAGAATAATCAGAAAGAAATGATTTCTTAATTCACAAAGTTATTATTTAAAATTATCGAAGTTGCGGAGTGAGTGAAAATAACGGAATTTAAGCATTGTGCATATAGCTGCACATGTAAAAGTTCCATATTATTATTATTAGAAAAGGGTATAAAATTTGATATTTCTTATGCTGTGCTGTGCATAACATAATTTCCCACCGCGCTTGATTTGTTATCAGCTGATTCAGCGTGATGGCAATGCGTGGGTGTCGTGTGTACGGCTGCCCATCACTTATTATTTGAGTTACTCACTTAAGAGTTATTGTTATTAATTACCATTTCAATTATTTCATCATCTATGATATGTTGTGTGGTGAGAATATCGTGGCCGCTAACTATCCTTTTGTCTAAATTTACCAATTCCATTTCCTTTAATTCAGGGTTATGGACGATGTTTGCAAACACCATCATCATATTTTTATCCTCAGAAACATGAATTTTTTTTAAAACCCACTTATTTCGTCTATATCAAACCTTAAAGCAGTCCACAATTTAAACCACGCGTGTTTTAGAACGGACGGTGAAATGCTAAAATTGCATGCACGTGAAATTTCCCACATCACGTCTTTTGGATTGATCACATCCATTTCTGAAATAGTTTATCATGCTCTATTAGCATTTGGCCAGAAATACTAAGCCCTTCACTTCGACGTAATCAAAACCAGGCTATCTAAATTAGCATTTAAATCTACTTTCATAGTTTTTATCTCTGTTATCTACTTCTTCGTGTCACTTTAACAGTAAAATTTTGATGATTTTTCTCTTTCAGCTTCTTAATGTGTTATATTGTTCAAGATCCCACGCAGTATGTTTCAGTCAAACGGTTTACTATTGCAATGGCGTCAAGCTTTTTCACAACTTGCACTTTTTCTGTGATGGTTAACGTTTTGTGCTGTTGCCACAACAGTATGGATGAGACATGTTTTGGGTGAAACATAAGCAGATAACAAATAATTTTTATCAAATTACGTCTAGTGGTCAATCAAAAATGCACGCGCCATTGAAAGTGGCCGATCTATAAATTAATCGTAGTTCGTCTCAGCGATGTCTTCAAATTTATGTTTACTTCAAGTTCCAGAAAGTCCAGTGTACACGAAGTACCAGAAATTACTATGTTTAAATTATTCTGATTCTCGAAATGGGAAAATTAGTGTTAAGAATGGTATCTCAGTATTAATATAATGATAATATCTCGGCAGGTTATGGAGCAATGTTCGGGTTAAAAATGTTTCGGCATTTTCTACTAAGTACCAGGTAGTTGGTCATGGCAAAATTGCCGGATTATGGGTGTTCCCGAATTAAGGGTGCTCAACTGTATCGCTTAAATAAAACTAACACAATTAAAAACAAATATTTTTTAACTTCTAAAAAAATTTGGGAAAGAATGCATATAAGACATCAAGGAATTTCCATATTAACTGAATTCTATAGAATTCAATACAAATAGGAGTCATTAAAATAGTAATTTAGCTTTTTCACTTTAAAAATTATAGCAGAAAAACATAATAGCAAAGCACAAAAGAATAGACTACAATGAGAAATAACTAATATTTGGAATTTTTAATATCTATAGGCATTATTACACCTTACCTTTCAATTTAACAAAAGAAAAATCATGTGGGCAATGCACATTATGATGTATATAAAAATTAATTTCAATTCAGACATTTTTCCACATTCAAATCCACAGATCATGCAGACAATTATTCAAGTTTTTATGAAAAAACAAAATCATTTTGACCCTCTCTGGATCCAACCTCTTTCTTTTGGCATCTACAATATTCCCTGCAGGGCTAAAAAGCCTTTCACTGAAGACTGTAGCTGGGGGTACGCAAAGATACTTTACAGCAAGATTTTTTCAGTCTGATAAAATGGATGTTGTGCCAGTTTCTCCCAATTTCTTCAATGCTTGCCTCTGGGTGCAATGTATTCTCACTATTGTACTTATTTAGTTCTTCTTCACCTAAAGTTCCCTAGGAAATATTCTCTGCCGAGGTAACAAGTTTCTTATATTGTGGCCAAATCACTAAACTGGAGGGCACAAGTGCCCTCCAGTTTAGTAATAGTTAAGTGGATGTTAGGGCCACAGAATCCAGTTCTACTTGAGAATCTTCTTCAGTAATTACTGACAATATTAGGCAATCTACACCACTTCCTAGCGTATTTGTATCCGTAATCCATATGACTGAGCACCGGAAATGTTGGGAGAATGGGGACTCAACTTCCCTTGTGGCCAAACACCTTTTGGACACAGCACACCGCTGCCTGTTTGACCCAGAGATACTCCATGTGGAGAGGAAAGGCTTGAGAATTGACGCTCTGGAACAATTTGAAATTGTTCAGCAAGGGGAGGAGTCCCTCATGAATGATCAGCTGTTGAAATGTCACTCCCCACTCCTAGCCATTCCATTCCCTAAACCAGCCATTGACTCACCACCAGTGCCCCCCCTCTTACCTCCTCCCCTCCACCTAACACCTCCCTCCTCTTGCCCAACACCTCCCTCCCCCGCCCCCTCCTGGTTGTCCATATATATCGCTCCCTTGACCGAATATTCTTTGTACCTGATGACGGCTTAGAATCTAGATGGCCCAGGATGAAACCCGTAGTATCACCATCAAAACTGTGGAATACGTGCTATCTCTTGATTTTTTTTTATTATTCTTCTAAATTCTGTATCCGAAGAAGCATCTAGCTGCAAATGATCTCGCAAATCGCACTTCCATAGTGTATGCATGATGCATCAATACTAGCTTAAAAATATATATACACCGCTCAATTTACGTAATGAGTTTTTCAGCAGAGATTAAGATTAGAGATAAGGCGTGGTTAAGTCCTCGCCTGCTAATCTGAGGGTCGCGGGTTCGAGTCCCGCCTGAGTGGGTTTTTTCACCACTCAGGACATGGCTGTGTGTGCTCGTCTGTTGTTACATTGTTAAATACCCCGATGTAAAGGCCACATGTGCTGTTTTCGGCGGTAGTGGGAAATAAATAAAAATAAAAAAAATAATATAGAAAAATGCACTAATGAATCTTCATAGACCTAGTCCATAATGTGCGAAAATTTTGCAAAGACGTTTGATTGCCTAGTTTCTGACTCATTGGAGATAATAAACAAGATAGTTGGGTTCAACTTTACGAACCCTGTTGGCATGAATACACATTTATAGATACATTCATGAATACACTGTAAATCATGCACACGCATTGCGGGAATGCATATATTTCAGGAGGGTAGCTTCATCATGATGTTGAATAAGGATACTCGTTCATACGATATTTGATATTACAAATTGTCAATTTTTCCGGTCCCATTGACTTCATAATATTCAGTTTCTACTGTATCAATATAACTAACAGGTTAATTGCCACCAGAATAACTAAATCCACTGAATATCTCCACAAAATTTGGTGAGGAATTTCACTATGCCTTCACGCACTGTCGAAAAGGAACACGGGAAAATAAATGACGAAAGAAAAGAAACACCGGAAAAACGATTTTCCGTTAAAGTTTCCTGGTCGATCCACTAGAGAGCGTAGGCGTGTGCTCATACACCCGGGAAATTTAAAATCACATACTGTTTTGGTTGTTTTTTTATTTCTTCAGAATCAAATTTGAAAGCATCGATTCTTCGAAACCGCTAAGAATCATTGGAATCGAGAATTGTAATCCACCCATCCTTAATATTTACACTCGCGATCCTTTTGCAGGGAAAAGGTTCGTACTATGAAATGAATGCATATAGGATGCCAAGTTATAGTTTAGGAACACCTGTGGGAGTATATTTAAACTGTACCGAAGATCATATTGTGAAGAATGAAAATGAATTTTTACCCAGACATTAGAAATGTTAAAAATACATCAACTGAACTGGTGGACAATAATAGGGGATCATTTATCTGACAATCACGCTGCATTGATTCAACAGTTTTACTACATGTTACTACAGAACAAAACTTACTGAAAGTTGTTTTATTGCATGAAAACCACATTGAATAAACAAAATTATTTTGTAGAGACATTTTTGAAGTTGGATAACTTCTTGCGCTGGCCGAGCAGCAAGGTAGCTCAATATTCTCATGCATCTTTTATGTTATCCTTAATTACACCAGAATGTAAATTTTATTTTACTTGGAAATGGATGCCAATAACAATATTTTCAGATGACTCGAAGGTTTTAGAGGTTCTTCCACGTCGGTTCATTCCTCTGGACGACAGTTAAGTCAGCATACCAGACGTTATCTACTGGTCCGAAGATCGCATCCCTTTCGTATACATATCTTCATTCTATATATTTCCTATATCATTGTACTATATATTTCTTATACTTCGGATGAAAAGATGCCATCTGGAATGCCGGTGAAACTGTCATCCAGTAGGAAGAACCAATGCGGAAAAAGACAAGATACCCTCTTCACCTTTGTCTACTCGCACTGATATAACAAAACATCTAAGATTACCGGTCTCTACAATGAATACAATTGTATGAAAAATTGCAATGTGATTCACAAACATGCTAGCTAGTGCAGGCATCAGTCGAAAAATAAAATAAAATGCCAAGAAATCATCGTATAAAGGAATACCAACTTAAAAAGTAGTTTTTATGTTCTAGATCATCAAATATCGCCGTGAATGGCTCCGTCATTGCAGGAAAGGCATTGCACAATGTATAAGATTTAGACTTGAAAATGTCCAATGGTTGGTTGAAACATTGGTAGAATTATATCATACAAAAAATAACCTGGTCATGAGCTGACCCAGGGTATAGAGCCGATAATAACAGTATCTTAAAGTCATGAAAGCATACCTTATGTATCATTTGTGATTGTTGAATATTCTCTTACCCCTGGCTTGACTATTTTTGAACAGGTGCAGTCAATGCACCCTACTTGCTAAGGGCAGTCATGGTACAATATCTATGACAAAGGATTTCTGAGTCAAAATGTAGCAGTTCTTCACCCACCATAATGTTAAGATTGAAGTCTCAGGCTGCACCTTACATAAAGAATTAAAATGTTATTGATGACAACTTCAAAATTTTGAGCCATCTAGCAGAAAATGTATGTGCCTTGACTGCCCATGAATGTCTTTTGCTTAGCACATGGTCTGGCAAGGCTAGAATAGTGGCTAGGAGTGAATTAGTAGCAATTAGAAGTGTAGTAGCAATTAAAAAGTGCAATGCAAATGGCGACACGCTCGTCAGCGGAGAGTCTTCTCTTTGGCGCTCCTCAAGAGTTTTCTGGAAGAAATCTTCCCACATTTGAATATGTGATGAAATACTACAAGTGGGTAGAGATAAAAAAGCATCAAGAGAGAGAAGGATTTGATCCATCGACCCAGGAGATTACGTATGTTGTCTCCAACAGAGTGGAGCAAGTGGAACAATGCATCTGTACCTGCCATCTCAAACCACGGCACACTGCAGTTTTGAGATATCGTAATAAACGTAGAAACATTACAAAAAGAGCATAGAAGGAAAAGTCACCTGTTGTCCAAAGAGACTTGAAACAGTTTAAGAAAGATGCTAAAAGGCTGTTCGATATTACTCAATGCAAGTGTCTTCCAAAACTGGCCAAGTGCATCTGTAAGCCATCGTTTGCCCAGGAAATTGGATCAAAACTGAAGACTGTGTGTGCCAAAGTTCCAGATAACACCCTGCCTGTGCTTGACGATGAATGGCAGCCACCCTCCCACCTGTCCTCAAGTCGCGCAACACCCTGGAGCTCCCCGTGACCTGCAAATTGGTGGAGAGATACAACAATGTAGCCAGCCATGTTGCAGCAGCCCTCGTGACTGCAGCATTTGAAGATGTTGTTGTGTACCAGAAAAGTAGTGTACCCCTTGTGACTGGAAATGTTGTGTACCCCTTGTGACCGGAAATGTTTTTGACCAGAAGAAAATTGCTCGCCAAACGAAGGGCACACACAAAATACAGAGAGCTGGCGACTGCAGAGGACTTGCAGAAGCCAAGAGACCAACCATGGATACCCTTGTACTTCGATGGAAGAAAAGACAAGACGAAAGTCAAGGAATAGTGCAGCAACGATAAATTTCACATCACGACTGCCACCGAGGGGCACGTAGTTATTCTCACAGAACCCGGTAGGGTTTACTTGGGACATGCATCACCAGAAACAGGAGATGCTGAGTGCCTCGGTAACACTATCTCCGACTGTCGAAGCTGTTGACATTGACACATCTCCCATACACTGCATCATTGGTTGTGATGGTTATCCTACTCACACCAGGTGGAATGGAGAATCTATACGTTTTATCCAATTGCATATGGGGTGTGTCTTACAGATTTCTGTGTGCCAGCTGCACGCAAATGAACTCCCCCTTCAACATATAATTGAGAAATTTGATGGGCTGATGACCGGACCAAGTAGCTACAGTGAGCCAATAGGACGACAACTTGACTTGTGTGCAGCTGCCTGTGGTGAAATTTCAAATGAGTGATCTATATCTGCCTGACCCTGAACTAGATTCATCGGCACACACCAAAAATACTCGCAGGACATGGCTCATGGTATTGGCGCATCCCACAAGAGCTGGCAGGTCGCGACCCCAGTGAAATGGATAACAGCAGATGGGGAACAACAGCCAACAGAGTGATGCGAGTGATACGTAGGAACAAGATGTCATACAGTGGCTTTGAAGACAATAACCCAGATTATCATGAACTCTATACAACAATATGGTACAAAAGAAAGAAAAATTGGAAGATTACAGAAGGAGCAAAATGTGTGGGAGATACTTCAAAGATCAAGACAATTCCCTAAAAAGTACAGAGAGGTTCTTGAAAATATCAACCAGAGTAACGCGTTCTTTGCTCATCCAGAGAACATTCTTATTGAAATTGTGAATGATGAAAGGGCCAATATGCGAATAGTAGCCTTCTGCAGGATAGTAAAGGCAAGAAAGGTGCATTCACCAAAAGAAGGCATCAGGACTTTTCACATCCCTTCACTAAACTTTAATGGATCTGAGTACACCAATATGATAAACTGGGTGTACACTACAGTTACTGCACCACCTCTCCTGGATCACATCTCAACAGAGGAGTTTGAATCTTAGCTGGCAACCAGATGGAGGGAAGTCCACCCAGGATCAAAATCTCTGGCACCCTGCCACACTCAAGACGTCGAGAGACATGTGAAAATGGTCACAGAGGCATCGGGGAGCATGAGCACAGCAGAGGAAAGGGATGGAAACATCCATCAGAAAATCCAATTAAGGAAACAAATGTCTAAGTTTGGATCCAAAAAAGATTAGAGCGTAACTGGTAAGTCATGAGACTTATGTATACGATGTAGCCAGTGTAGTGTGTTGATATTAGTTCATATGTGGGCCACAGGAAGAAGGATGGTAGCTTGAGGATGGGGGAGGGGTGTTGTTATAGAGAAGGGGAAGGGTCATTTGAGTTCCATCATACCCATGCGACTATGGCAACTTACAACATTAGCAATTAAGTAATTTTTACAGTTTTTAACATTTCTTTGCATTTTAAGACCAGTTACTGTATAAACACGTGACAATCCAATCTCTGTGGCTTACCACAACAATTCCTGACATGACTGGTACAGCATCGAAAGAAAAAGATGCTTGAATCACAACATTTACAGCCACAATATCGTAAAAAGTGAGTGTGTTGTGGGTTGCCTACCCTCAAGATAATTAACTGGATGCTTAACCGTAAGAAGTCATCCTATTAAAACAAAATTGTTCTTTGGGTACTAGGGGCTACATTTTGCTGTATGTCGAAGTTAGAATTTCGAAAAAAAAAAGTTGTTCCACGAGTTCTTGTTCTTGCCTTAGAAAACCTCTATAAATCTATAATAATTTTCACTGACAAACATTCACATTTATAAGAGATGGAGCAACAATAGCAATTCCCAGGAGAAAGCAGTCCAAATTCTTTTCATGAGTGTCTATAGGTACATTTAAAACTTTATTTACCTGTTTTAATTAACTTTCTCTCCACCAATTTTGTTGGGAATTGCACATACCTCCCAGCAAGGACTTCCACAATAGCACAGCTAACTTTTCTGTTACAACTGCTTACAGTAGCGTGTCATACCGAATGGCTTACATCCTTGAGCCAGAGACTATGAACTGTATCAGATTTGTAAAGGGACGGTATGATAATTATATCAGCGTGACCAGTCTATTAAATGAATTAAATTGGGAATCCTTGTCGGATCGCAGGTTGAAATTAAGACTTAATCTCTTAAACAAATTCCAAGACCATATTTTCAGTGATGATGTTAAAAATATTTTGCTGACCCCGATTTGTAATGAAGAATAAGAATTTGTAATAATTTGAAGAACGATTTGTATGGAAGACTGGACCATAATCACAAAATTAGAGAAATAGATTGCCGAACTGACAGATTCAAAATGTCCTTTTTCCCTCGTACTATTAGGGATATGAATAACGGTAAATATATCCAGTATGAGTGTAGCAATGGATAACATTGGTAGCTGCATGTTGGTATAAGGACTTATAGCTAACCCAATTAACGGCATGTTTTTGCATGTATGTTTTGCTATTTTTATCTTTTTTTAAATAGCGTAGTTTTGAACAGTACCTCTACAAGTACTAATCCCTTTTTTATGCATGATATGTAGTGCATGTTTGGTAAGAGTTCACCCCCTGCCACACACCTTTATGGTGGCTTGCAGGGTATTGTGTAGATGTAGATGTATCACTGTCAAAATATTAAATACTTTGAAAGGGACAATAAGCATAAAATGCAATCAAAATTATTGCAGATTTAAAATAATTCATGCTTTCAATTCACCACCAGCACATGAACCGGTAAATCAGCTAGGTGTCTTTTTTGAAACAAGGGGCTCAAATCTTGCATTAGCTTCCGAGCTATTTCTCTTGAAATGCAGAACAGTCATGGAGCAGCAGGAGTAAGTATATTGCGTTCATATTTTCTTTAAAAGGCAGTTGCTGTAAGCCACCGTCAACTTTGTACGGCGAGACATATTGGACACACGTTAAAAAATCCAAAGACGACGAACGATTTGTACATCACAGCTCTTAGTGCCCAAGTAAATAAAATATATGAAGAGCGACACTGACGCACGTCAATGAAGGTATTTAAAACTCTTGAAATGCTTTAAGATACCGTGGAACTATAATAATATAATCAGAGAATTTTAGGAAGAACTAAAACATTTTCTAATCTCTGTGATGATTAGTCTTTTGGAAGAACTTAAATAAAATTCATTAGGTACGAACTGTAGTTATTAACTTTTCATTCAGTGTACTCGATTTTGGCCGCACTTTATCATCAGTTTCTACCGTCATGCGCTACGTCGGTGTGAAGGTGATAAAAATGCTATCACGGATACATGATTGCTGCAATCACTCTCCATCGATCGGAATACTTTGCCCTTGACAACGATATCACTTCACCCTCATCAAATTCACATAACCGCACAGGTTTTGTTCATTTCTTACCACACAGCTATCTTCACTGTGGAGCATCTTTCTCGTACGGAAAGTATTGAAAGTTGATATATTTATATCCTAAGCTGTACAAATTACAAAATACAGAAAAAGCAAACATACCTGAGCTATATCGTTGAGAAGAGCAGCCGGGGCTGTAAAGCCAGGCCTTTTATTCTGGACGAAAGATACTGTGTCATACTCTTCATCCTGTAAAAGACAGGGCAGTAATTCATTACAACGTATATGGAAGAAGGGTGACAAAACAAAAACCATGGAAATCATGGAAAATTAGGGTATTCACATCGATGCATAAGAGGATCTAACTTAAGTATACGTTTACTCAAAAAAAGCACATATCCAACAAAATTCAAATGTGGTGGAACCACAATGAATGGCTTATTGAATTATAATTGCCCTTCCTATTGACTGCAATTCCAGATGTTTTTGCGTTAAATTGGAAAATTAAATGCGCTGTTATTGAATTCAATAAATTAGTAACGCTGAATTGTAAATTTTACCTCAACTTCATCATTCGCTGCTATAGACGTGACGTATCCCTCGAACTTACTCCCCCCGCCATCATAAATCTCACGATCATAATAACCACTCTCGCCAAGACCAACTCTGTCCTTTTCGAGTACTTCCTCCTCTTGGACAGTTTTCTTTCTGGCTTGTATTTCTCGTATTTGTGCTTCTATGTCTGAAAATAAATTATGTTTTCACTTTCAAATAAGCAATACAGCGCAGTCAAAACAATGAATATTATGCTTTAAGCTAATAATTTCCAGGTTAAATAACTTCGTGAGTGCACAAAAGATTTTAAACACTTATATATGACAGCAATATTCACTCAGCTATATCAAATATAGAAGATTTACAAAATATTACTAAACAAACCTTCATGAGTTCTTGGAACGGTCTCCATTTTGTTACGATCTCTGATCACCTCTGCGCAAAAAATATATATACGAGACAGAACGTACACTTCAGCCCCGTCCTGTGAGCAGATTAGCGAATGCAGCGCTATTTCGTCGAGGCGGTAAAGGTGAGAATCGTTAATGAAAAAAGAATACGAATGCGCTGTACTCAACCATAGATCTTAAATAGGATCCCATATTTAAGATCTATGTACTCAACCGGTGCTGCGGTGCTGCCACATTCTCGAAGCGGGAGTTTTAAAAATAGAAGATTTTCATGTTTACGCGATGCTTGTTTGTTTTAATGGAAACTTGAAGTCGTGTTTTCGGATCCTGTAAACACTAAACATGTTAGAAAATATAGTACCACACACCAGTTAATGCTCCATACTGCTTAGTGTTTGGTAACCTTTTGATTAATTTCAAAATGATGAGATCAGAATCCCAGGTGAATGCTCGTATCACATTGATCATTGTGTGATTTAAGTAATTGAAGTCACATTTTGTTCACACTTTTTTCTTGTAGATTCAGGGAACATCGGATTCCTGTACGTTGTCAAAATGCTCCATTTCCCAGAAAGGCTACACAAAAGATCCTTATATATCCTGCTTTGTCAACAGGACGCCGCGAAGGGCTCCTTTAATTAATATGGGATATTTTGTTCGAGCTCGAATAATCAGTGATATTATTGAATCTTACTTAAAGTTCATAGGAGAGACTTCAGCTCAGGTACTCTTCATTAATGCTATTAAAATGTACTCAATAGAGAAATAGGGCCATCCCATGTCAATTCATCCAGAAAAATGAGGTTTGACACCCTCCATCTCCATTTTATATGCCACTTGGCATGGTTTATCCTTTCATGTAGGTATGAAATCATGCAAAGTTTTTCTTCTCTATCTAAGCAGATTTTTAACAGCTATTAATTTAGGTGATACTGCAGTGTTTCCATTCCCATGGGCTTCGTGTACACATGTAGGTACCTTCAGATGAAAATAAATGTACCCTGTCATTTATCACTCGGTTATTTTTCGAATTTCACCATAGAAGCCATGAGGATTCCAGAAAAATAATTGAGTTATATTCTTAGAGGTATCATACATTTCAAAACAGTTACTTTCGTAAGATGTAGGAAAGTTTCTTACACTGAAGAGGTTCTACAAGAATTGACTATCCACCAAAGGCAGGGTGTTGATAAAGCCAAACTAATGTTTCTTATAAGTCTGAAGATATCTCCCACCACTTCTGAGTATAAAATTTATGGCATTTTGCACGATATTTTCGGATAAAAAATCTAAGTTATAGGTTTTCCTTAAACTTAGCATCAGACCCACCTTTTAAAATAATTGTAACCTGAAAAATCTATTTTCCAAATCCAAAGACTTTATTCCGAAGTTGGAAAGGAGTGGTGTGTGCCAACTTAAGTGTGAGTGCTCAGCGATTTATATCCGACAAATGGGAAGAAAGTTCAGGAGAGGGTGAAAGAACACATTGCATGTGTCAAACACCAAAATTTAAAATCAAATTCAGCCAAGCATCTTTTGGACAACGGTCATGAAAGTGATTTTTCCCCAGACTTATTACATTTTGAAAGGAAAGGCTCCCGGCTAGATGCTCTAGAGCAAGTGGAAATTCTAAAATGTGTGCACGCTGATTGCAGCATTGTAAACGACCTTTTGTATGCCTCCCACTCCCCCTCCTTTACCTCTCTCTATCCATACCTCTGTGTATCTCTCCTCTGTATATCCTCCATACATCTTCAAATACTGAATCCTTTCCCACCACCCACTGGTAATTGCACTGAACTATCTGCCTTTGGTAGATAATTAATTTTTTATTATACTTACCTTGTTTTGTGTAAGAAACATTCATAAATCTTATGAAACTGCATTGTTTTGAGAATGTACGACACCTCTTAGAAAGTAACTCAATTTTTTTCTGAAATCCTTTTGGCTTCTTTGATATAATAGAAAATTTCTGTATGGATTTAGTGATTTAAAAAAAACTGATATATTGGGATGATGGTGGGTGTCATATGGCCTGGATGAACTGATATGGAATGACCCAATAGTTGTTGCATTATTGTTCTATGTATAAATAATGATAGATAATATTGTTTTAATTTCCTTATTATCCACAGATTGTTTCCTGTGGTGCTGGGTTTGATTCAAACTATTTTTTACTTTCTGAATCCAAAAAGCTCCATTCAAATGTCATTTATATTGAAATCGACTATCCTGAAGTCGTGGCAAGGAAGATGAATTCCATCAAAAACTGTATCAGCCTCAAAACAATAATTGGCAGTGCTGGTAAGAATGTGAATTAATTTTTTAACCTTTGTTATATTCATGTTAATAGATTGAGCAGCTAATTTGACTACTTAGTTCTTTCCACAAACAGCTTGGGAATCAATGGAACCAATTACAAACTTATTGGATGTGACCTGGAGAAAGGAAATGAGCTACTCAAACTTTTTATTGAATATGGAATTAGTTTCTCCAAGCCTACCATGTTCATTTCCGAATGTGCCATAACATACATGAAAGTGGAAAGGTACACATTGAAAACTTAATAAGTAATACTATAATATAGCAATTGTAGTGCTATAGGTCAATGAATTTATTCTGCTAAATACAAACCAATTTAATGGGTAATAAATTTAAGTGTAGAGAGACATTTTCATTCTCTGCATTATATAGAATGAAACTGTTTAACTCTGGGTAAGTCATTTCTTGGGTGCCGTTGCAATGTAGCTGTAATTTTAAGATTTACAATTTTTTTGTTTCAGCTCATCTAATCTTATAAAATGGGCATCAGAAAACTTCAGTGAGTCGGCATTTGTTACATATGAGCAAATTAATCCCAGCGATGGATTTGGAATGGTTATGATCAACCATTTCCAGAAGCTTCACAGCCCACTATTGTCCATCAATAAATACCCTACCCTGGACCTTCAAAAGGATCGCTATATTGATTTGGTAATAATAGTAATACTTGTTTATACGTACAGACATAACATAATAAATGCCTAAAAATAATAGTTGTATGATGCACTATATGTAGGTAATTTATGCCATATTTTATATACAATTTACATTAATTTCCCAAATAACCATCATATACCTAATATTAAGAGTGTCCCATTGATCGTGTGTCATTTTTGACCTGTAATTTTCGACACTTCCTTTCAAGCCACATGGATGAAATTTGGGACCTTGCTAGAAAAAGGTTGTAAGTTTTGTCGAATCCAAGCTAAATATTAAACATATGACCTTTTGACCCCAGAAATAGGGTCCAACCTAAAATCCAAATTTGCCTTATGGGCTTTCAATGTTAAAATATTCTAAATACAAAAAAGATGAAACTTTTGACCAATAGGTTTTTGGGCACGAAGAACACGATGGAAGAACTTTTGAGGTCAAAAATTGCAACCGTGGCCCCTGAAAGATCACGGTCAAGGTCACAGGGGTTACAAAAAATGAATCACCGCTACAAACATGTCGAATCATAGGTTATAAAGGTGCCAAGGTCGATTTAAGGTCTTCAGATCCCTCTTTTCATTCCTTGACCTTCAAGGGTTACTCAGGGGTCAAAGGGTGAAATGATGCTAGAAACGTATCAAATCGTAGGTTTCAAAAGGTGCTAGTGTCGATGGTAAGGTCCCCGGAGCCCTCTTTTCATCCCTTGACCTTCAAGGGTTACTCAGGGGTCACAGGTCACAAATGAGGCTATAAACGTATCGAATCATAAGTTTCAAAGAGTGCCCAATACGATGGTAAAGTCCCTACAGGAATTAACTGACATTGAACGGTTGGGAAAAGGTCACTGGGTGTATCCTAGATTTAGGGCAACAGACGCATTGAATTCTAGCTTTGATAGGGTGAAGAATTAGATGAAGCTTTAGTGGTAATAAATGGTACCCAATTTCAGCGATTGAATGTGCACACATTTTATAAAATAATGAACCACAGACTTGCAAGTGTAAGTTTGTGACTAATTTTTTATGTTTAGTATTGCTCTAGATTATTGGCTCACTTTCGTTTCACTTAATTTTCCAGTTCATATATTGTAAATGAGGAGTATATGAGGCCTGTAGGAGTTAAATAGAAATTAAGTTTAATCATAAAAGAGTATTTACTCACTTTTCAGTATTGTATCCATTTTTTAGAATTAATCATCACATGCTGAATTCATACCATTCTTTATGAGTTTTACCTTCAACTCCTCCATCCAATTAAGTTTACTGCCTGAGTTTTAACTATTGTTTGCTGATTTCTAATTACCTATATTTTGTAATTAATATATTTACAAGCTTCCATTTTTAGTCATTAGTTTTTTTGTGATCATCATAAATGGGGATGTATGAGAAAATTTGTGGATCTTGTATTTGTAAGTACATCTACTTGAATTGAATTATTTAATGAAAATGTCCTGCAGATACATGGAAGATGGAAATATTGCCAGCGAGCATTCTGTGACTGAATTAGTGCTTCCAAAAGGGTGCTGCAAATGAGGCTATGACCCTTAGCAAACTGCCCCCCCTCTCTCTCTACCACTTTCTCCACATTGTGCCAACCCACATTCAACCTGCCTGCCACTCGCAGACAGGGGACAAGAGCACCACGGTAGAGGTATGGGGGAGGGTCACCCATCCAACCTCTGTCCAGGCCCAACATTGCTTAACTGCGGTGATCTCATGGAACCAGTGTGCCTATATGTAGGCCCTTGCCCCTTTATGTACATATATATATGCTGCTTATTTTCATAGAGAAGAGGTACTATTCCCTGTCAGAATTTAAAACCTCTGCAACTTAGCATACATTTTTTTTGGTGTGTTCTATGATTTGTAAAAATCCTACAGAACAAAAATAAAATTATTATCATTATTATACTTTTTACCTGAATTACCCCTGCTATAAAACCATGGTCTTGTCAGATAACAATCTATTTAGAATCTGCAGCATTGTTTCTTTTACTCCCAGTGTGATTGGCTTCCACAAAGTTTCACCTGTGACAGTGTTGTATATTTCATTCATATTTGACAAGCATGGTTTTATTATTCGTTTTGGAATGTACTTTATGCTTTTGTACTTACTAACCTTAGAATCTTGTCATCTCTGGAGCAAACTTGCACAAGATATTGCCAAAGTTATATTGCTGATACAAGTTTTTTTTCATAGGGTTGGTCATCATGCAATGCAGAATCAGTTTTGAATGTGTACCTACAAAGTGTGTCAAAGGAAGAACAAAGCAAAATGTTAAGCTTGGAACCCTTTGATGAATTCGAAGAATGGCATTCAAAGTGCTGCCATTATTCATTATCTGTTGCTACCAAAGGTATCTTGGTTGAATGGCAACCATTGAGTAAAATCAACTCATTAGGCCCATCAGGACCTCCCTCGGAATGCAGTTGGAGTCTGATTAAAAGTGATCTCAGGAGATTTCATCATGCTTCCTGTCAAATCAATAAGAATGACTTTTTGGTGATTGGAGGCTTTGGACCATTTGGCAATGGTGGAAATGCAAGACTTCCGTTTGTTTCATTAGTTAATGTGGACAGCTCACAAGGAACCTCAAAAATATCTCAGTTGTTAGTGGAAGCTCCTCCAGGAGCTAACTTAGCAAGAGTTCACCATTTTTGTGAGATGACGGCTAATGGGAAAGTGTTGATTTTTGGTGGCCGTACCTCACCTCTTGGCCCTCTATCAGACTGCCTAATACTGGCCATCTGCAGGGATGATGCCGTGATAAAATCTGTTACGGTTGAAAAGTTAGAGTTCCCATCCCAGGTGACTCCTCCTCCTCGATGGAGATTCAGTGCTGTTTTAGTGCAGAGTGATAATGATGAAGTATTGGTGGTGTTTGGAGGCCGAGGGTGTTGTTCAGAGGTATGTGTTCCCAACCTGCATTCTAAAAATTGATCATGAGTTGACTTTCATGCAAACCTAGTCTAATTGCCATTTTCTTATAGTACTATCTTTTAATTCATTTTTTTATTTAAATTTTCTCATGCAGAAAGAACTCTTTGTTTTTATACTAGGTTTCCTCAGACAAACTCGTGAACCAATTCCACCAAGTACTAAGAGCTGATACCTCTGGTTTCATTGCCTTACATTAGTTGCCTAATGCATCTGTGTTTGCCTGCTATTGAAACCTTAAAAGAATGAGCATAAAGTCCTCCTTTGAAGTCTTGAATAAAACATATTACCTAGGTTTTTTCTACATCTAGGAGAATGTTATTCTGCTACTTAACTTGTTGCCTGTTGAAGTAAAAAGCTAAAAGTCGACTAAATTACAAAATTTAGTTCCGGTTTTAAAATGTCAGATAGGTAGTAAATAATAAAATAATTTTACTACCAGTTATGGACAGTGGAATCGTTAACTTTTATGAGACTTAATAAGTGAGCAGAAATTGTTAATACACCATGTTCTGATCAGTTTTTAATGAATATGATGTAGATCATCATCTTTATGGGTCAACAATCCTAGGATTGGTTTGATGCAGCCCTCCACTCAATGCTTCTATCAGCCAACCTCTTTATATCAACATAACTCCTCTCTTTTACATTCTTCACAACCTGTTCTATATATCTCAAGATTGCAATGTAGATCATCAACACACCTAATATAGCGTGATTAGCATAATTTTCGAGCTCTCGGATTTCAAATTCTTTTAGCATAATTATTCAAGATCTCGAACTTCGAATACTTTCTAGTAATCGAGGTACTCAAGTATTCGCTTATCTCTAATTTTTACAGCTATGAACAGCTGTTGAGCATTTTAAAATTACTAGAATAAAAAATTTTCTTGGATTGGGATTCAAACCTTGGGATTTCTTATCCAACTCACAGATAATATGAAACCATGCCCTCATAGATCATCCATACTACTTTTTATTCATCTGTAGTGGCAATTGATACCTTACTGAGTTATGCTTGTGCTTTGCAATAGATTGTAGTATCTACCCTCATGTAGAGTGGCTTCTTTGAAGGCCATTTCTGCATCTGAAGTGCCAACCTTGATGGACCACAATGGCAAATGAAAATGAGCTCCTAAGCAACTCCCTCCCTCCCCCAAAAGAAATTGCCTTTAAAATAGAATTCAAAGTAGCATATAGTTCAGTGCAGTAGTGTCATCTGTGTAAGGTCTGTTCCCAGTACAGAAAATCTTTTTAGTTCACTGTTGCAATAATATCAAGTTGCCTCCCATATAATATTCTGTGTGTCCTATAAGTTATGCGTCCATACCTTTTTTTATCTATTAAGTAACCTATTTTTGAAAGTGTAAATTCTATATGCTCTTTTTAGTCATGAAATCCTAAAACCAATCAAAATTAATATTTTTTTCACCTAATGGTTTGCGATAAGTAATTAAATAATATAGATTCTTCGAATTATTTTTTATTTTCCTTGTGTATATCATGAATTGTCTCATGAAATCAAACTTACAACTACGTACTGAACTTGACCAAAGAGCTATAGGAATATTTATTACTGAAATCAACAATCTTACCATGCATTTACCATTAATGCTTAATTTTAATCATAGCAGAATCAGTTTACTTTCCTATTTTACTTCCAATTGAATGTCTGCCATTTCTTTGCTTTAGGGCTTACATAATGAGTAAATATAAGGCTTTTGATCAATTATTTCCCATTCAGGAGAGCATAGCAAACCTAATTCATTTATCACCTCGGAATATCTTTAATCAGACCAAATTAATATCTTTAATGCAAAATCTGATTTGGTTAATGTTTGCCTTCCATGAGGATATTATTTTCCTGATAAACAAGTTTGATGTGTCACTATTTTGCAGACATTAGGAGACTTGTGGCTATTAAATTTAAAAAGTTACACATGGCAAAAGGAGGAGTGTTCAATTGGGCCTGGACCCCGCTTTGGCCACAGTGCTGCAGTGTGGGAACAGGGCAAGCAGGTGATAATAAGTGGAGGTCTAATTGAGAATGGCTGTGACTACCCCTTGAATGACATCTGGAGTTGGAATTATGTCTCCAAGAAGTGGAGAAGGCTCAATTATTGCAGAGATTCACCTCATATCCCATTGTCCCGCTATGGCCATTGCTCAGCAGTTGTTGTGGATGATAATGGTGAACATTTGCTCATCATGGTTGGGGGAGTAAATGAGAACTCCAGCCAACAGCCAGGTATTGGAATCTTCAATCTCAACACAATGGTTGCCATGGAGTGCTCATTACCAGTGAGTTATTTCTCTTTTTCCTAATCTCTTTGAAGTGTTCTGATTTTAAGATGCTGTTTATTTGTACAAAACCTTTATCTGGCTCAGAAAGCACAGGTGGGATAGCCACTGAGAAATCTGGGTGGGTAGCATTATGGCAGGGCTGCTGAGGCTCCTCAAGTAAAAACTCCACGGTTGTGGTCCTCAGATCTTCAGACTAAGCCCTTAAAGCACTAAAGAGAGCATCCTGATACATCTTCCTATTTCCCCGTAACTCATAACCCTAATCCCAAATTCCTCAACAAAATTACCTCCTTCCTTAAGCCTGAATCACACGATCATTTTTTTCGTCCCTTTAAAGGGATCATTTAAGCTATAGCTTTCAGGGTCAGCAAAAATGATAGCTCAAGCTATCATTTCGGCGCTCACATGATCGTTTTTACCATCCCCTCTCGTATCATTTCTGTTCGCGAGATACGGTAAACAACTTCGTAACTATGGATGATTTACATCGTCGTCGACTGCTTTTGGCTGCAGCCAAACGTTTCTTTCAGAACGTGCGCTCTGATTGGCTAATTGACAGGCCCGAGGGATGGAAAAAAGAACGTGCTCAAATGACGAAAAAAGGGATAGCAATCCCTATCATTGCCACTATCCGTGAAGTGATCAAGTCAGACGATCATTTTTAAGCTATAATTTGAGCTATCCCTGAAAAAAGACGTAAAAAATGATCGTGTGATTCAGGTTTTAGTGAAAGAGGCCCCAAGGAGGGTCTCACCAGGTATGACATTATAAACCAAAGAGGTGGGTTTACTTGTTTAGTAGGGCAAATAATGATTGTATGAAAGAGGAGTTAAAGGAATCATTTAATGTATTTAGCAAACAAAACAAAGGATTAGATACAGAAGATTCATGGAAAGCATTTTTTGAGGTCTCCTACAAAGTAGTTAACAAATACATACAAAATAAATTGACAAGTGATAATACAGAGCCAAGTTGGTATAATGCAGAGGTTCTAAAGTCATTAATTCAACAAGGGCATGCCATATTAGGGTAAGGAATGCAGCACTGGGCCTATCAGTAGAGTAAAGAAATGAGTTTGTTCAAAACTATTAAAAAAATCAGGAGCATTACCAATGAAATCATGTAGGCAACCTTTTCAAATTTCTAGAGTAATTATAAAAAAAGGAAAAAATTTTTTCTATTGAAATATGTCTACACTGTAATTTTGAGATGCCTGAGAAGGCCGAAACCGGTAGATTTGTTTAAATATATTTGTGGAAAAGAACTAAGTTTTTTTCTTTTTTATAATGAAAAATAACTTCCACAACGTAAACTCGCCAACCATTTCTTTTATTTTCAAGAGTAAGATATTCGGAGAATATTTAAATAGCATTCCTTAGGAGTTTTGGTCATGTATGAGAGAGCTTCAGGGAAATATGTCTACAGTACACAAACTTTAAAGCGGTATAGGAATTAGGGTGACCAGCAGTTTAGAAAAAGCCAATTCTTTAAACACCTTCTTCCAAAGCATATTCAACTTATCCTCACACAACACACTCGAACTACCACCGAACACTATCAGCCAACAAATGCCTGAAATTATAATTTCATATTGCAGGATAGAATGCCAGTTCAAACAAATCACCACGTCTCAATCAAATTCCTTCAAGATTATTTAAAACATTAACATCTAAAATATCCCCCTACGTAGAAATTATGTTCAATAAAATACTAAAGAACCACACAGTACCCTAATTTTGGAACGTAGCTAACAATACACCTTTTTTTAAAAGCAGTGATTGAGAAGAACCAAGTAACTACAAACCAATTTCACTCACATCAATCTCTTTCCAGGTACTTATATGTTCACTTAGTTGTCAGATTGATCAAGGGGCATTTGGATAATCATGGATTACTCATAAACTGCTAACATGGGTATTGGAAAGTTAGATCTTGCGAGACACAATTAGCTTTTTTCATACATGATATTTTAGTCTACAGCAAAAACCTGACTGAGGTTAATGCCATATTATTATACTTTAAGAAGGCATTCCATAAAGTTTCTCATGGAAAATTAATCTTTAAGTTAAAGAGTTTTGGTATTAATAGAGATGTTGCATGTCAGATATAGGAATTCTTAAGTGGGCTTGAGCAGAAGGTTGTGGGGGATGTAACAGTTGCCGGCCCATACACTAGATTCCCTGGCAATAGTAAATAATCGAGCAACCAAGTGAACTCCAAATGTTTATTTGTACTTAGCTAATGGCACAAGATACAATACACATGTGGCGCCCAGCGTGTGTAGGGTGACATGCCATGAGGCCGTGGCAGAGAGAGACGCTTCCTGCCAAAGTCCCTTAAGCGCGAAACAATGCTCACTCAGGGGCCCCACTTCCATTCAGGACCCCACCACTGTGGGGGTCTCTGGCAGATGAAAGGGGAAAAAGAAAAACAAGAATCATGGTAAACGCATGCAGAGCATACACTAAGTACCTGTTACAAAAACAAAAAAAAACATATAGAACAGACAAAACAAGATGGTAAATGCATCTCTGTCCACCACAAGGGTCATTATAGATGGTATCATGTCTGACACAATCACATCAGGAGTTCCCCAAGGAAGCATAATAGGTCTCCTTCTATTTATTTTATGTGTCAATGATTTAAGTATCATAATGAGTAGTAAGCTTAGTCATGGTAGTGCATAGGGGTATATCAAATGGAAAAGATAGGAAATCACTTAGCAAGGATTCAGATGCAATTCTAAAGTGGTACAGCAAATGGCAGTTAGAACTGAACCTAAACACGTGTATATATTAATTTTAGAAGAGTAGTAATTTGATAGAGCACTCCTATATGTACTATTAGTATAACGACAATTGAAAACGCTGAATCCATTAAGTGCTGAGGTGTTGCAATTACTAAAGAACTATTAAAAGGAAGACACATCCAGGAAATATGCAGCCAAGTGAACACAAAGCTATAATTCATTAAAAGATAGCAAAGGAAATTTAATGAGAAGACAAAAGAGTTCTGTTACATTTCACTTGATTGGCCCCACCTGTAATATGCAGCCAGTGTAAGGGATCCAAATGAATTTGGTTTGATTGCATAACTAGACAGTGTGCAATGTAGAGCAGCTTGCTTTGTTAAAAGGTGTTACAATAAGTTTAGTACCATATCAAATTAAATAGAAGAATTAGGTTGGGGATCATCAATGAGATCATAGATTAAAATACTGATTAAATCTCCTGAAGGAATGTAAAACAGATAGGTTCTATGAAGATGTTAGATATGTATTAAGAAATCCTTTTTATTATGCTAGATTTCATCAGATAAATAAGATTAGAGAGGTAGATTGTTGTACTAAAAGATTACAATGTCATTTTTCCCATACACCATAAGAGAACATAATAGGTAGGTGAAATATTGCTAGAATAGTATGTAGTGTGTGACACATGTTTTAACATCACTTACCCATGCATGCTTGAGAAATACAGATAAATATTTGTGGAGAATGCCTTTATATCCAGTAATCTCTTCATTACTATGCAGATACTAACCACATTACATCTAATTATTATCTAGTTGCATGTTACTCTTATATCTTACATGTTTCTTCATTGCAGTAGCATTTTAGCCCTTACTTGCTTGTAAGTAGTGAATGTTTGGTGATTTTCACCCTCTGCCATAGACCCTTTCAAATTATTATGTAGATGTAGACAACTCTCCTCACCCCTCTCCATCCCTATACCCCTCATTTCTACATCCTCCCTAAAGTCCACTAACCTGATAACTCTGGCCATCTCATCATCCATGGAATGCATCTCCACTTCTGTAGATTTCTGCTTTAAGCCACTATTCCATTGTCTACTGTCATATATCAAAGATGCCCACCACTTTCTCAAATGCACCAACTCCACTTCCCAATGATAACGATATTATCATGACTACCATCAATATCACCTCACTCTGCACCTCATTCCTACATTCTGAAGGCCTCCTCCCACCACTTCCTAAACCAGCATCCAACTCCTCACCCATTTCATCCTTGCTCATATCACCTTCACCTTTGATAACAACCCAGCCAGCACAGTCCGCATCGCATCTATATGCGAAGAGGATGCAATGAGGATGCGATGTTTGACAGGATGCGCTGGCTACCAAATATCCCTCCGGCATCCTTTGCTAGGTGCCCCTATGCCAACTTTTCCGTGTTGCAGTTTCACCTCATGTATTATATTTTAATAAATCATGATTTTATAGTAATCTGTGACATAATGATACATGATTAGGGAGATGGAAGATGGGGAAATGTACCGCTATATTAATTGCAAATTGTCGAGCTATACATAACAACCCTCACTTTTTGCCAATCTAACCTGGTGGTAATCCCGAAATGAATTCACGCAGTGTTCCGAAGCCGGGAAAGAATTGTATGTTTTTCTAGCTATGGAGGTCCCGCAGAGAAATAAGTGCGTGGCGTGGATATTGTTTTCATTTTGAAAGATAAGTAATTGGCAATGGTTTTCATTTTGAAATTAAGTAATTTGTAATTGTTGACTTGATAGCGTTCGTTTACTCGTAGGACATGCATCCACACGTAGTGTCTGTCGGCCAAGCGCCATTTATACCGTATGATAGTACATTTTGGAGCCATCCAGGATAAAATCATTAAGTCCTAGAATTCCCCCACACTTACAAACGTGCATCAAGTATATAATCTTCCACTTTATTGCCTAGGAAAAAGCAACTGTAGGGAATAGTATGCGAAAACTGTAGTGGGTGTAAGTGGTACACCATACAGCTGATAAGTGTTAGCACTGTTAGTGTCGCTGGTAATTATCGTTTTGGCCGGTAGGTAGCAGCACCTCTTCCATCCTCTTCGCATCTCTCTACTGGCGGCGGTATCTCCCTGTCGCATCCTCTCGGCAGCGGTTCGGCATACGGATGGCATCCAGATGAAAGTATGCGCGCCTACCGTTGGCATCCGGATGGCATACATCTGCGAAGGGGATATTAGATGATTTGTGCCGGCTGGGAACTGCTACCTTTTTCAATATGTGGGAGTTCCCACATGTCTTATACGTCTCCTATATGCCAGATTCCCTGATTCACGAGTACAAAATTTAATTTTGTATTGAAGCATAAAAATAGTTAAAGAGATTGCCTCAAAGCATGTAATGGATTAAGTGACTTCAGTTCTTCATTACGAGGAAATCGGGAGTTTATCTATGTAGTTTTCTCATTGAGTCATTGTAGTCAATTATAGCTGATACTGTCATTCTTATCCTTCCCAAGTATCATCATGACAAGTGTTTCATTTTAATGATCTTTGAAAAATGTTAAAGCCATGTCATCTTCATGTCTGGAAGTTGATGGGGCTTAAAACTTAAATCATCACTGTTATCTAAGCATTGCTCTGAATGTCAATATGCACTGGTTTTTAATGATTTCCCAGTGTATATTGACTGCTTATTTTTCCTGAAAAGAGATAAAAATATGAAACCCAACATGTTGCACATATTGGTGATGGACCGGGAAAAAATGCGAACAATTCTGTGTCATGCTCCTGGCAAGAGTTGGAAATAACCTATGAACTATCTATTTTAAGCCGAATGGTTGTTTATACATTCTGTTGGAAGTGAAACTATAAGATGAAATGCAGTAATAATTGACTTCAAAGTGTATTAGTCATAAGTAAATTCCCTAACTTTAATCTCAAATTTTAAATATTTGGCATAATCGCATGAATTTGGTACCATTGCTTACTCCATTTTGGCAAATGAAAGTCATGCCTCTAAAAGGCATGGATCAAAAATTTTCTTTGGAAATGTTGCTGATTATTTTTTTTTTTTTCATTTGTGCAGCTCCCAAGTCCCGAGTCTCCACTGATGACATTCAACCATTCTTGCCACATTTCATCTGATCAGGACAGCATAATAATTATTGGAGGAGGAGGAACTTGCTTCTCATTTGGTACTTCCTTCAATGATCATATTATTAAGATTCATCTTAAAGAGCTATACAAATGTTTTAAAAAATGAAAACTGATTTACCTCAGGGAACTCATATTGCCAAAAATGCTGTGCATACTACCTAATGGGGTCCGATATTCTTGGAATCCAAGAAGAAGGGCCATGCACTGGGCTCATTTTTCATTTTATATACATGGATCGTATTTACCTTTGGCTTTGGAAATACTTAGCGAATATTTTTGTGTGATTATTGTGTCACAAGATTTTAGGTATTTCCATGCAAAGAATATAAGGCTGCTTCCTCAATGGCAGTCATTCATTTTAATTCCTGTTTTGAGCAATGATTTGTCATTCTTCTATTATGATATATATCTGGCATTGTAGTAGCCAGGCCAGTCAATTGAAAATTGTGGTAAAGAATGCAGAGTTTAAGTGTTGGTGAAGAACTTTTGAACTTCTTCCTCTGTATTCCTTCCAGTACAATTTTTGAGTGACATGATGTTGTAGAAAACTACAGATTGCTCAAATAAAAGAAATCTTATTATTACATACTAAATAGTTTGCATCATAACCTATTTATAGGGTTTCATTTAATAAACTCCTTTTTTAATTAATCATAACCCCTTTCCTTTTATGCCCTGTATTATCTTTGCCCAATGGTATTGACCAGATATTCCAGTTCAAGTCTGGGGAAGCCCTTTGAACTCATGTAGTTACATACACCCAAGCTTTATGATTTTTAGGTCTTTTATGGAAACCACAGGTAGTATGGGGAAATGAACTGACCACCTTGCTCTGATTAGATGAAATAATGCGAGCTTCTAATGTGGCTAGAATGAAAATGTCCGAAGGCAGGGAAATCCAATGGGGGCGTTTACTCGGAACCGAAATCGCAATTTTGTGCACGACATCATTAGATGGAAACAAAAAGAGAATTTTAGTGAAAAAATTAATCTTCTAACCACAACCATTAACTCATAAATCAAAAATCAAAATAAGCAAAAGGTGACGCCCACCGAAAAAGCTGCTGTGATAACATTGACGTCATTTTCCTTCCGTCCTTGACTGTTTTTCTTGGAAGCGAAGGGAGTGAAGGGGGGTTCTCGGAAGGTCTGCTCGCACAGATCCTGTCGCAGTCGTTCCCATTGGGAGAGCCAGCTGTGTCCCCACCCTTTGCGATAAGGCGAAGTAGCTTTGCGGGCTCAGTTGTGATTGGACGAAGTCAGTATACGTCAGAGGTTGCACCACACCCACTTTTCCGAAAGGGTTAAAAACATCAGTTTTTCGCCGCTTATAACTCAAGAAATAATTGACGGCTCAAAAAATGGAAAAATACGGGTCTTTTTATTTTACAAACTATCATATTCGGCAATAAAAAAATTATGGTAAACGACCCCATTGCCAAATTAATGATGGAAAAGGATGACTCCGAAACCAGTTTTTGATTGTCTAGGCAATCATCAACGGGGAGAGCAAGGTGAAACAGGTCAGAACCTGTCGGAAGTCCTCCTTGAAGCAACTCCTCGCTTGGCTTCCGACAGGTTCTGACCTGTTTCACCTTGCTCTCCCCGTTGATGATTGCCTAGACAATCGAAAAACTGGTTTCGGAGTCATCCTTTTCCATCATTAATTTGGCAATTGGATTTCCCAGTCTTCGGACATTTTCACCTTGCTCTGATGCATGAATTTCACACACCTTGAGCTTAGTATTTTGTGATCTCTACCCTTATTTTAAATATCATTGGCAAAGTCAGTAGTGCCTAACTTGAGGAACAATATTACATTATTAGCATGTTAATACATGTTTCACTGATTGTAACAATAGTTTTAAGTATTTATAACATTTAAAATTAGTGTATGACTGTGGGCTGATTTACAGGGTGATATTTGGAACATCAACAACAAAAAAAATAGATTTTTTTTAAATTCACACAACAATTTAAGGCAAATATCCAGTTTTCTGGTTTAACTATTCTCTTGAGTGCTACCAGGAGATTATATTCACTAACTTTCAGAATTTTTAAGGATAGAGTTTTTGAGATATCCCTCCTTCAAAATACAACTTTTTTACATTATGCATACATTAGATGGTCAATTTCAGGAACTCTATGCATTAAAATTGAGAGTAACCAAATAGGGCTACAGAATGGTGCAATTGTTTGGCTGATTAAATCCCTCTTTAGTTATTTAAAAAAATTCCAAACTTTGATAAAAATGTAAATTTTCCATCAAACAGCAAATCAGTGTTTAAATATTAATTGACTGTTGTTCAGGTGTTTGGAGCAAGGTGATTTTCAAGAGCTTCAAAACAAAAAGTAGAAGATTCTAGTCCAAATAGTTTCAGAGCAATATAGATTTGAAAAATTGCATTCTGCATCCCTTTCACAATTAGCTGCATCTTTTGCAATTTTCAAAATGCTTTAAATCGGTCAACGTTTTTTCCCAAAACTTTTTGTGAGATGATTATTGTCATGTAGGAGTAACTAATATAATTTTTTCAAAAAATTTGAAGAGGGTCACCTGACAAATATTGGTGGTACCAGCCTGAGTTGAAATGGAATTAGTCACCTGTGTATGTGTACTATTTAACGTAGTCACACCTCCCATGTCTCTTCTCCCGAACATAATTACTTTCGCTATCAATCAATTTGCCTCTCGGACTAATCGTAATAGCTGCATTTCAGCTGACCTTCACGTTACTATGTATTTTATCCCCAACTTGGAATGTTACCAATTTCCGTTTGTTCCTCCAGTTCGCTCTTTCGGCCCCATATTCCCCTTTCCTCTCTTGGGCGTTGGGAAGTATCCCTGGGTCTCATATGGTCGCCTCTTTTCTCCCCAGGAACCGACGTTGTTCATAACGTTGGTATTGTGGTTGCTCCCTTCTCCGCTGTCCAACTGCCTCAGACTGACCCTCCTCTGGTCTCCTTGGTCTAGCTCGCTCTTTATGTTGATGCATATCTTGGTTTTCCCACCTTCGTAGTCCCGTTTCGGGCCGCCTTTCATCATTCTTGATCCTGTTATATCGTCCCAGCAGTGTTAGAAGTTGTGGGAGCATTTTGACATTGCGGGATATCATTCCTGTGCTAACTTCTGTTTCAAAGTGTCATCTCTGGAGGTATACTAAGGTCTCATCTGTTATGGGTGGCGTCCATTCCTTCGCCCAGCTTATCCTTGCAGTTGCATACCACCCTTGTTTGGTTTCCTGTGTCCCAATAACTCCCAGTGTCCAGGGCCCTCCTGGTCTCCATTTGTTTCTCGTCATCCCAATATTGTGCTCGGAAGAGCTCCATGAATGTTTCATAATCATGGTGGACGTATGAGGTGGCCACGAACCAGTCTTCAGCACTGCTGGTCATCCCCTGTCTCACGATGTGTAGCATCTCCTTATCCGACAGGTGTTACATGTCTTGATATTCCTTCAGTTCGAAGATGTATCTCATCAGCCTTGATCCATTTCTCCCATTGAAACTTGGGTCTTCTTAAGTTTGCCATGCCTGTCATATGCGATCCGCGGGGTCCCAGGATAGTCTTCCCTCACTCTTTTCGCCATTTCCTTTAGCGTTTCCTCGTATAGCCCTGATGCCTTTCTATCAAATTGCTGATCGAGTTTTGTTGCGAGTGTTTCTATTCGGCCTTTGTTCTTATTTATTCCATTCTTCACGGTCCGTATTGCTTCCCTGGTGACGCCACTTAGTTCATCATACTTAACATTCAACTGTTCTATTTCTTGGTAGTTTTCTTTTACCTTATCTTCTAGATCCGCTACGCTCCTTCAGCATGCTAGCTTGAAATCTGCGATTCCCTCTTGTATTTGCTCCTTCATAGGGTTGTGGTAGCCTAGTGGGTTTAGCGTTGAGCTGCTGACCAGAGGGTCTTGGGTTCAAATCTCAGGCAAGATTCTTTCTGGACAATCCCACCTAAAATCCTCGCAATTCAATTTTCTAAATGTCAGAACTTAGTACGAAATCGCAGGTGGCCCAGGAAAAGGAACTGGCCCCCCTATCCCGAAAGTGTAAAATTCACACGCCTGTGGCTTAGTCCAGGGTGAGCTCTACTCTCACCTATCAAAACCAACCTTCAGGTTGAATCACTGAGTGAGTGAGTATAGTATTAGTTAGGAATGTTACAAAGGATAGAAAAAGATCATGGTTTTTGCTATTTTTTTTTCCTCATAATCTGAGCTTTTCAAGAACTTGTTCATTTGGATTTAAATTAGTGATGGACGGATCCAGGTTTTTCGTCGGATCCGGATCTGGAACCGGATCCTTGCCTGGGTTTCAGATCTTTATCTCGGTTTCGGATCCTTAGTTTCAGATACTCGATTCTGAATTTCATTCATTTTCAAATCCTAGATTTTTAATAAATATATAAACACAGCAACAATAGAATTACCAAAAAAACAACTAAATTTATTGTAGAAAAAATCAACTTCCTATCATCTATGTGGATAATATTTTCCTGGATCAAGATTTACGGATGCAATAACTAAATCTTATTACTTCCAATATAAAGATCACTTTTCTTATCATATACTCATTTAATGCAATGCATTTTTTAAACCTGTACAACTATTCTTTAGAGTGCAGGTAAAAGAAGTTTATTTTCATTAATAAAGGAATTATTTTCCAATTATTAATCAAATCCTTGAATGCTTTCAAATTCTTTTTTAGAAACACAAAATGTTTTAATGCGGCCAAGAAATCCCATTTATGGAATATCCGGGGATTCCATTATTAAGACGAAAATATTATCATAGAATATTTCTAGCTGCTAAAGTAGTAATTTTGCATTGTCTTATTAATAATAACCTTTGAAGTGAAATTTGAGAATTTTCTACTCCTAAGAAGAGGTTGTGTAACTCTGATCTTGAAATGAGATTAGCCTTTTTTCATGGTACCTACTAGAAGCAAAATTTAAAAAAGTCTTGGATTTTTTCTCCATTGGCCCAGGTTTGCAAGAAAAATGTAGAATGACATGTGGGGAGCATGTATTCTCAAAATCAGGTAAGCCGACAATAGCAGAGTGGGGTAGTGGACTGCAGGTAATGAAGTTCGATTCTAATCGCTGTTTAAAATTTTTATTTCAGCCATTGAATCAGAAACTTTATCATCCTTCATTTCCAACCTTTGTATGTGGATACTGACTTTTTTGTACTTATATCGTTTAAACTAGATTTACGAATGCATCACTCAAAAATACATTGTAAAGTTAACATAATGAATCTACGATTTAATTCTGCAATAAAAAAATTTTCCAGTCATTTCACTAACACCAAATTTTATTATTTTTTAAAATTATAAATTTACATGAAATTTCTGATAATCTAACTTTTTAACTGCCTACATGCATTACCCTAGGCAGCGTTAAGGATCGGACTCGCGACCGGCAGTACACTAGCCTCATTTTTAACAGCTACGCTATCATAGGTTCACGGGAATCTGGCGAATGTAGGCGACCCGCGCGACATTCGGCTTTATTTTTTTTCTCGCGCATCTTTCGCACATGGAGAAAAAAGTCACGACGAGTATTTTTTTATTTTGTTTTTGTGGCACGGAAAAAATCTTCTCATTTCTTGACCGAGTTACACAACCTCTTTTTGTCAGTATCTACTATACGTACATTCTATTCGCGGGGCGCATCGATCACTAAGCCGCGAAATTTTAAAATCTCCGATCCGGATCTGAATTTTAACTGTCTTCAGATATAATTTCAGTAGCGAATGAAATGAAAGACCCGTGGATCCGACCCGGCCATCCTTAATTTATTAATTGTACATTTGTAAATCTAATTTAAACAACAAAAGTAATAAAGCGAGTATTCAGATGTAATGATTTGAAATTGATGATGATAACATTTTCGAAGCAATGACTGAAAGAAAAAATTTAACTGCGATAGGGATCGAACTTCGCAGTACACTAACTCTCGTTGTCCGCCTGATCCCGGTGAATGTAGGCTACCCGCGTGACATCCTACGTATTTTTCCCGCGATACCGGGGTAATGGGGAAAAAAGTCATATTTCTTTATTTTGCTTCTAGTTGCACGGGTACATTTTCATCTAATTTCGTTACCTGAGTTACACATCCTCTTCTTGTCAATATCTACCGCACCTACATTCCATTCACGGGGCACTTCGATCGCTAAGCCGCGAAAATTTAAAATCTACGATCCGGATCCGATTTTGCACCGTGTCTTTGGATCCGAATCCGGAACCGAGAAAAATGAAAGATCCGCGGATCTTTGGATCCGACGGATCCGATCCGGCCATCACTAATTTAAATATATTCAACCCTAAATTAATGTTTTAGAGTTGAATCTGACCTTAGAACAACTGTACCCTGAATAATTATAAACTTCTAGGTTTTTGCTTATGTTAATGACCTTGGTGTCTTTTGACCTCCTAATTGCAGGACTGTTTAACAAGATGCCAAATCAAACAAAATTAGATGTTATGCCATTTTTATATTCATTTAATATTTTATTACATTTTACAGAATCTGTATCCATGGTATTTCATTGTACACTGAACATAAATCTGAATTTGCCTCTGAGATTCTACATTACACTACACTACAATCATTGAGGGGCTATATATTAGGTAGGATATACCAGAGATTGGGTATTCAAAACATTGTGCATGGGTAATATTCATGTATTGTAAAAATTACATAAATCCATTATACATATATTTTACTAAATCATATTACTTAAGAAAATATAGCACAAATTATGAATTACCTGAGTTATTATTTTATGAAAATATCTTTTTTATCTTTTCAATTCAATCATAGCAGATGGAAGCACTTTATAGACATAACGTCATTCCTGATAGAGTGGTCCACAATCAACATCACCACCTTCAACGTAAACAGTCTTTGTTTGGGTGTATTGCTCTAAAACGGCAGTGCCATTCTCACGTCCCAAACCACTCTGCTTGTACCCTCCAAAAGGTAGAAAAGGAGGATAAAGATTGTACGTATTAATCCACAGAGTACCAGCTTGTACTCGTTTTACAACACGGAAAGCTCGTTGGATGTCTCTGTAAGAAAGAATGTTTCTGCGATGAAGACATGTTATATTCAGGGTAGTAATTTGCTAACACTTATTTCACCAGACTTTCTACTTTTCCATTGAATAGTGCAATGGTTATCAAAACAATATTCTATGCTATTTTAAGGTTTTCGTATCACTACAGAAACTGATTTGCCATCTCTAGTACCACCACATGGACATCATCCAATAGGAAATTTAGATTTTCATTTGCAAGCATAAAGAGATGGAACTTACTTGGTAAATACACCACCGGCAAGGCCAAAATTAGTGGCATTTGCTCTTTCAATGACCTCGTCTTCTTCACTAAATGTCAGTATGGAAAGGACAGACCCAAAGATCTCTTCTTTGACTACCCTCATGTTATCAGTGCAGGAGGTCAACACACACGGGGAAAGGTAATAACCACCATCTAGAGGGGGCGGCAGTAAAGACCTTTCACCTCCACACTCAACGACTGCCCCCTGAAATAATTGCAACAGTAAAGGTTACTTGTAATCATAAAGACATACTCCTAATCATTAAGTACTCATATCACGGGCCTCAACAAAATCTTTAATCATATAAGTACCTCAGACTTGGCACTTTCAACATAGCTCAGAACCTTCTCTGCATGTTCTTTAGAAATTGTTGCACCAACAGTTGTATCTTCCTCAAAGGGGTCACCAATTTTTAGTTTCTTTGTCGCATCCACTAGATTTTTCAGAAATTCTCTATAAATTCCTTTTTGAACAAAAACTCTGGTACCATTAGAGCAAACCTGTAACAAGAAATTGCTGAGATTTGATGAAAAGGTAATTTTTGTTTTGTATTAATGAAATGCTGACCAGATTAAAGCACAACCAAACATAGCATGAAGTATTCATTTAAAAAATAAATGTACTTTACTTCTCCCTGGGTCAAAAAGTTGGCCATTAATGTTGCTTTAACTGCATTCTTTAGGTCAGCATCATCAAATATAATCAATGGGGACTTCCCACCAAGTTCCAAGGTGACTTTTTTTATTCCAGCAGCAGCTAAGAAAAAGAAAATTCTTAGAATAATAGAAAAAACTATTGTAAAAATGTTAGAATTCCAAGGAAATGTTAGGGTTCTAATCAATCAAGATAAACAGTGTTATTGCTCCACTCACAAAATATCTTCTACCTTATGATAGGTAAGTAATGAAAGAATGGTCCTTTGGTAAATCCAAATGGTACTCTGGAGCATGCAGGAAGTGAAAATATCTTGGAATCCAGGAATTTACTGGCAACTGCACGGTTCCATGTGGGAGATTTTTCCATATTGTAACAATGATTTATGCCTCATGGGTGGTAGCTTAGTGATTGTGTTGATCATGTGCTAACTCCTGGGTTCATTTCCAGGTGACGGGTAACAGTGCATATCAGTGAAATCCATAGAATATTATTTTCTGTAAATTTAGAGAAACTTTCACGTGGAACAGGGCAAGAAAGTGGCTCCTAATCGTAGATTGTGAGTGGCCATAGAATTAGGGATTTTGATGCTCTGACCACCATGGTTATATTACATGTTTCAACTTAACTTTATCCTAAAATAACTTTCTTGACAAATATGATATTCACACCTAAGATAGAGAGCAAACCCATAGAACTGTATTACCAGGCCAACACATAACAAACCTGACTGCCTTTACCATTATCAGAGTGATAGAGCAATGAATAGTCTTCGTAGAATACTCTGCAAGAGAATTATCTTCAAGTTTACTGGCTTATTATCTCCTAATCTGTTTGGTGAGGAAATAGTGTCTTGCTCTATTGCTTCTAAGGGCAAGGTGTTGAAGTGATATCTCACCTAGAACAACATCAGTATTAGTCCATTTTGCTCTGGCAACAGTTGCACTGACATTGCAGCCAGCGCCTTCTGATCAGAAGTGTTTGATGCTGGTTATAACTCTTATCTATAGCTGTAGCTAATCCTTTTGGGAAATGCTGCGTGTGATTCATTTTGTGACGCAACGTTTCACTCCTCCTACTGGGAGTGTTATCAAGAGACAACACTCTCAGTAGGAGGAGTGAAACGTTGAGTCACAAAATGAATCGTATGCAGCATTTCCCAAATTGAATAGCTACAGCTATAGATAAAAAAGCTGCGAAAACCTTCAAGCAAGGTTATAACTCTTCATGGCCTCCTTTCTAGTCTAGTGCACTGTGATTAGTTGATTCAGTTTTATTGTTGAACAGGCATTTTCAGGTCCGTGACAATCTTTTTCTTCTCTATTGACATTGTTCTCCTTTTTTGTTTCTCTTTCTCCCTTTCATGAGAGGAGTCTCATGAAGTGACATCTTCTTTTGGAATAATTTTTGCCTTCCCAAAATCAGTTGCAGTTGGTCCTCACCAGGTGAACTTAGTGATTGTGTGCTAACACAAATGTCTGTTTTACATTCTTTCTGGTGATATTGCTGATGACATCTAAGCATCCATGGATGCCTGTCTAATATATGAGCTTCCACAACTCTATTCACCCTCCCATACATCACTTTGGATTTCCACAGGTGCACAACTCATAGTGCTGTAGAAGTTGGTTTTCATCCTGACACAACCAAATGTCACTGGGTTATGCTGAGTGATTCCCCACCATCATTATTCTATGTTTCCAGCTCTTTTTAGGGCCACATCCTGTTTTTTCCCTTCCTTGCCTTCCCTTCTCTTCATATCTTAATCCCTTGCATAGCAGGAATGATGTAAAAGATATCTCATTCATCATCCTCCATGTCCACATTCATTTCATTTATCATAATCTTCTTCCCTCCCCTTACTTCCACCTGCCTTCCCTTTGGAGTCAACACTAGGCTCAACATGGAAAACCACCCCCTCCTCACCCTTTTTCTTCCTTGTTGGGCTGCTTAACCCTTGAAGGGCATGACTAGTTTCTGATATCGGTACCGATAACCGGTGACGTAGGCCGGGAAACCCTTGCTTCCCTGAGTATGACTCCTGGCTGCGCTCGTCAGAGGACAAGTAAGTCACCAGCTGTAAATTTAATTTTAGCTGTAAATAAAACTTTGTTCATTAATAATAAAGTATAGTGTTTAAAATGTTTTAAAGAACTGTGCTGTTGATTTCCCTTAATTTTTAGCTTCTGCCTGTCCTGCTGATATAGTGCAAGGGCAGAAATATGTTTGTAGTGTCAGATTCGAATTCATCTGATTTGCATTTTTCAAGTAGCTGAGTTGCGAACAACTCTCCAGCCTGTGTTTCCTAGTCTCTAAGGTTTCTAGTCTTTTGGTTGGTCTTGATTACTATTAAGGCCCCCGGATACCTCAGGGCTCCGCGCAGGCAAGCACTCGACGTGAAGGCTGGCGGTGGGAGAGGCGAGCCTAGCAGAGCGATAGGCAATGGAGGGGGGGGAGAGTTTTCGGAGGGCTAGACTACTATTCGAAAGCCGCAACATGTGTATTCTATTGTCCTATCTAATCATCACTATGACAGGTATAACGGCTGTAGTCGACTGACTGCTCATGCTGGTGGCAGGATCCCAAGGTAGTCATTCATCTAATGAACTGGAGCCTTGTTTGCGATGGAGGTTTCCGCTGGACGTAGAGAGTAGTCGACTCAACTGCTTTATGAATTTTCCATTAAGTCGATTCATGTCAGGACTTTACTTGCTACTCTGCAGGCATCTTCAGGTCATGAAGAAGCTTGCAGGATACTAGTGAAAATACTGCCCTGAGCATGAATCGACGTGGAGTAAAACGTTTAAATCAGTTGAGTCAACCTCATGTGATTTAGGTGCTCATGAAGATTCATATTTATTTGATGTCCTAACAACGGCACACATTACCATATACTTGCATTGTTCTGCTTCATCTTGAAGTTTTTCAAATCTAGCATTCTACTAGCAGATTCAAACAAAAAAGACTCTACTGTCTACCCGGTAAGAATATAAAAGAATTGAGATGATAACTATCTATAGCACTTTCATACTGTATAGGATGATTCTGTTCAGAGAAAACAATGGTATCATTCAAATTTAAGAAGCAACAAATCATATTGTTATGAATATTCATACTACTGTAATATAATTGGAACGGAAAGGATAGAGCCTGTCAAAATGGTGTATTCCATTGAGTAGGTTATCATTGAAATATGCTGCAATTGGTTTTTAAAAAATTATTTATTTTTTTCTAAATTCAGTATCTCCGGTAGAAGGTGGTTCAAGTAAAATGATTTTAACTTCTCCACCATTTGATTTTCCCAGAAATCCTGATCTCTCTGGATCTTTTCCACCATGAAACCATGTGGGGTCCAAATCATAAAGGTACAATAATCCCTTTTAGCTATATTTAGTTGCCCCTGATTTTGGTAGAAATAATCAGACTTTCTGTTCAAATACAAATTTCCCTCCCAAATATCGAAGTATTTTATTTTTCGCGATGCCCTCGATTGGTGTGATATCCCTACAGGAGTATGGACATTTCACCTCCAAAAGGCCTTTTCCATCTTGCAGCATTCCATCAGGAGAGGCAGCCAAAAATGGAATGCTGTCATCTATAAAAAGACCAGCAGGAATGACGTTATTCTCACTATCTTTTTCATATGCCTCAATGGCAATTTTTTCCATGGTCTGTCCGTATTCTATGGCCTAATTCTTTACTAATGACGGGCATAAAATGGCCCGGACTGTTTTCTGCTGAGGTGTTGCTGGCCGCAGTTTGCATACACGGCCGAAAGCAGAGGCAGTCAGCCTCTTCAACCTCTCCACCATCCATATGTTGGAGTGCCGCTGATCCCTTGTCTTCTCCTCCAGCGCTTTTCTCTCTTCTGCACTGAGAGTTATTGGGCACGAATACTGAAAATAGGGCATTTTCAACACAAGTCTATTTCAGTTCAATTCTCATATCGTCACGAATGCAGAATTCTTGCAGTGGAATTGTTTTCGTTCAAATTTCAAGATAAAAAATACGAATTCTTTGGATGCTGATTTCCGTATACAGGGCTTATTTAGTTAGCTTACCTAGGCCTTGAAATGGTACTGATAGTTGCAACCGTAAGGCTTGGTCGAAAATGTTAGCTAATGAAAATCATTACGAGTCCAAATTTTTTCCATTTGAAAAAAAATCTCACTTTCCTTCAAAATTATCAGTGTTTTTAAAATAAAAAATCATAAAATATTCATACTATGCAATACTCATTGTATAGCATATTTTTGTAGGCAAAGCGTGCATAACAGTTTTGTATCGTGAAAAGCTTTCCACGTTCTGCTTCGACTTTGAATCGGCCCCCAACTGCGAGCATGTTCAGCTACATCTACACGATACCCTGCAAGCCACCGCGAGGGTGTGTGGCAGGGGGTGAAGATCGCTAAGCATACACTCGAACTCGAACAAACAAATATCTAAGAACCAATCCACAGATAAGCCGCTCACATCTGAAACTGGAGTACAGATGGGTCTGCGTCAGTGGGGTCGGCCCCAACCGCTCTCCCCTCCCCCTTCCTCTCTCCCCTCCATGTACCGCTCTCCCCTTCCCTAGCACGTGCTGGGACTCGCTCTCCAGCTAAGGAAAAATCCTCGCCCTGAGAGAGCACGCGAAGGACAAGTGGAAATTGTGTTGCATTGCTTCGGGATTACGGTCACTGTGTTGTTGTTATAAACAGTACACAAAAATATGATGGTCCTACGTGAAGACGAAGAATTCCCGCTTTAAAGGAGTGTCATAATCAGTCATTATGTTCGGACTTTAACGTCATACACGTCATGGAAATCAGCCTATTTTCGCCAAAATTAGCATTTTCCTGAGGTCAACAGAATTATGAGAAACGCAATGACTGAAAAATTAATACATTTATTCAATAGATCAATCCTTACTCTCGAATTTTCCGCAGAAAAACTGTTTAAGTAGCAAAGCAGGGTCTTCAAGTCATGAGGTGTAGACGTCTGCGGAAGCATTTTTGGTCGTGGTATCCGACAGCCTTAAAGTAATGGTAGAAGTGAGCATTATCATTTCACTACAAATAAACCATTGAAATGAAAAAGAACCACATACCTGCAGCCATAACCTTAGCACCAGTTGGTACAGACCCAGTAAAAGAGATTTTAGCCACATCTGGATGGTGACATAATAGGGAACCAGTTTCCCCATCACCCTGAAAAGGTGTCATCGTGTCAGTCTCCAAAATCGCAGTTATCGATCAAACTCAGAATCATACTCAACACATTGAAACTCTTCATTTAATGCCACTAAAATAATTTATTATTCTCCCAACAACAGCTATCTGCTGGCTAAAAAGGGTATACATAGGCAAGAAGCATAAGAAACTAGGAGAAATATCTCGTTATGTCCTAATGTGAATGACACTGTATTTTATTCAGTCATTTTTAGCTGATTAAACATGATATGGTCGCTGAAATGTATTTACGGCATGAGTAGAAATGTGTAGCTTTCTTCTTTCGATTAAATAACTGCATTTTAATAAATAAAAAGTTCAATTTTTTGTATTGCTGTCTAATAATGGTACTTTTTTTAGGAAATTGAAAAATGATTACTATATTAATTCTGTGAATCATCTCAATTTATGAAGAGTAAATGCATACAATTTTTCATGATAATGGAAATAAAATAAATAATTCATATTCCTCACAAAACATTAAATGTAAATATAGGGATTTGTAATATTTCTGTGACTGAAATAATCTGAAGTAAGGCTGTGTACTAAGTTCAAAGCGCAAGATATACATCCAGTTTCAGTGATGGGGCTGAAAAGGCTGATGCACGCTTCCTCTTATAATTTTTTTTTATATGAAGGAATAAGCTAGACATCGGAGTAATGCTAAAGCTACCAATTAAGAGCCTGGCTTGTAAGCAACTAAATTAAATTGAGAGATGTCAATTAATGAAAAATCGACTTTTTTCAGAAGAAATTAAAGGGCATTTATAGGCATCTACCACAGTCAAGGTGTTAATCCGTGAACCATAGGTTCCATCTCTGAATAAGGACGTGAATGGTAGCAACAAGAGGAGAAATTATAATTGCATGCTATAATTTTACGGTGATGTCCCACTGTTCTATGACCTTTAACTAGAGATCCAATATATGCTGGCTGCATGTCAATAACTGCTTTCCTATTGAATTTAAATGAGATTTTAAAAAAACTAAAAAGTTTACTGACAAATGCTTTTTATTCAAATTTATGAGCCAAAGTATTTTTTTACTTAAATGTTTCTTTTTCTTTCATTCTGAATTTTCCTATACATCTATTATTAACATCAATAAACAATTTTGTGCCAGTAAGCTGACCTATACTCTTTCTCAGATGAAACTTACCAATATCTACCAATGCAATAACTACCCTGAAATCCTTAAGTCTGACTAACCTGGATAACATTAAAAGTTCCTTTGGGAAATCCAACTTCAACCAGAATATCTGCAAGAATGAGAGCTGTCATTGGTGTCAGGGGAGATGGCTTGTAAACAAATGTATTGCCACATGCTAGTGCCGGAGCTACCTGCAAGTGTAAGCGATTTAACATAAAATTTAAAATATAAAGTGGCATGAAATTATTTTTTAATAAGAAACTATGATCAGAGCAATCAGAAAGGACCACTATTTTCTTTTGAATGTTATTGAAATGACACCTTATCTCCTCTTTTGACATTTTATTATGTCATGCTAACTCTTACATGAACTACCAAGGTGACTCTACAGAACATGTATAAAATGTAAATAATAACATTAACAGGGTTACCCAGCACAAGGTGTGTAATTAAAAGCAATTTTAATTCCCTTATTACTTGTCTACAATAGATATCCACTCTTACATACTTGGGTGGAAAATAACAATTCAAATATGCTAAGAAGTCTGGAACACCTGTAGGAGCCCAGTCTATGCTCACCATGTTAGTACTTACACCTTCGATTGGCGATGACAAGCAATAAGCAGTGTGCACTAAGGAATCCACTTTCTTTGGATAGCTGTGAGATAGCTCTGCTGCTAATCAGTGACCAAATAGAACACGTGTAAGTAATACTGAAGAAATTCAAAGCTTGCAAACTATCCACAAAAACCTTAATGGCTTTACCCGCTGAAATTGCATAGTTGAGCAATTTCAGTGGGTAACGCTGTTAAGGTTTTGGCAGCTAGTTCACAAGCTTTGAATTTGTTACAAGCAAGCACCTTTGTGTTTCAATGTCGGCTTTGACCGTGAGGTCAGTAGTGCCATGCGCACGACAATGGCTCCTTAGTGATTTAATATGCCATTCAGACCAGCGACATCTTGTTCCTTTTAAACCTCTTTAATTTTCACAGTCAATGAGGAAGTCTTGGTAGCTCAGGTGGTACCTAGCCGGAAATCAGGGGGTCTGGGTTTGGGTCCCGGTCAATGCAAATGATTTTTTTCTCTTTTGAATTACTTCTATAATACTGAAGACTTGCAACCTTCAGTATTTTTTCCATATATTCTATTTCCTCGTCATCATGTAGTATATAGCCATAGGTATAGTGTTTTCCTCAATTAATATTACATTTCCATTGACTGATCATGGTGGCCACATCCAGTGGCATACTGACGGGGGGGGGGATCAAAGGTTTAAACCCCCCTCCCCAAAATTATTCCCGTAAATTACTATACTTGGCACTAGCATTTAGAATTTTATTTACTGGGCTGAAAACTATAGTTGAATTGTCTTCACGAAAAGAGAATGTTAATTTAATTATTGTTTTCATAAATAATCTAAATATCATTTTATGATGATGCACAAAAATTAATGAAACCCCTCTCAGAAGGAAATCCTGCGTATGTCACTGGCCACATCATCAGAGATTAAGATCATGGAAGTCAAAAAGATATGGACTTTTTTTGTTGAAAGTCATGTAAGAGTTAAGGAACATTTGAGGAAAAAATCCTTTAGGTCATACATATCTCCTTTTAGGGAGAAAAATGAAAAGAGGATAAAACCTTTGTTTTGGACTGAATATTTTAAAAATGCCAAATATATGTATACATTATTCCTCTGGCTTGAGATCCTTGGGACTTATATCATAAACCCTTGAAAAAATATTCTTATGAAAATCCAAGCAGTTCATGAAACCACGCATAAAGCATATGAAATAATGAAAATAATATAATTCTATGAAATATTTTGTACAAATTCCATATGCATTTACTTATCCACAAAACGACTGGTTTTGTCGGACAGTCAACATCATCAGGTAAAAACACAAATTCCTTGACAAAATTTTTTAATAGTGTCATAATGAAATTTCACAAAGTGGAGCCTGAAACCATCAAAAATAATAATAGTACAGCTCAATAGCTGCATATAATACTCAATAGCAATCACTCTCTATTGATCATTCATTCATTAGTATGAAACAATAATTAAAAGAAAAAAGCTTTCTTCCAAATATTCAACATACTTTCCATGTACACGTTTGCAAAGGGAAATTCCAGGCTCCAATACCAGCTATCACACCAAGGGGTTCACGGGAAATAATGGCAAAACTATCTCCTCCTACTGGAACATGGTGCCCTAAAATAAAGAAAGAAAAATATCCCTCAAATTTCCATACAATTTATTAAAAAATAATCAGGGCGAAATTAATATGAGTAATAGCTCTCAGGCATTCCTCCTTGTGTTTTCCATCACTGATGACAGTTCCTTCAGCCATCCTCCGGTATCTTCAAGTCTGAAATACCAGATACTACCAAGGAAAGCGCAGCAACTGCAGCAGCAGTCTTGACCATAAAATTAAATGGGAAATCACGAAGAACATTTGCTATTTAAACACCTTTTGGGATCGTTTAGACAAGAAATCTATTGAGATTGGGCTTCATACGAACAATTTTAACCAATTTCTAGGTACCAACTCAGCTCCTTTTGGATCCCAATTCTTTAAATAATTCATTGCACTAGAACTACATCTTATCATTCCATTTAGAACAAAATTTAAGTTCCACCCATGGACTAATCAGCAGTCACCTGATTGTTGGAGTTCTTATTTACACAGTAGCTTTACTTATTTCATGACATTTTCCTTGATGACAGTGGAGAAGTCATCTATTGAAAAGTTGAGTTTATTTTAAAATGTAAATCTGTAGAATTCCTGACAGCTTTTCACCATTAGTATTTGCCTGGAAAGCATCAGATCATTTTTTAATCTACAAGAAGCAAGTTACTTATTGTATCTAGTCTACTTGTTCCCATAGTAACTCAAAAAACTGGATCAAAAATGTTGTAACAACAACCGCATCGCTTTAACCTTTTTGGCCATTGACTCCTTCAACAATTTCATGACTTTCCGTTGGACTCCTCCACTTTGATATCATATAATCATTTGATAGCATCCACCATAATGCGAATGATCAAAACCTTCTTTTGGAAATTTTCAATTACTTTCTCATACTTGATTGCTCAAATTTTTATGCTGTTATATAAGCACTATAGAGTAGGTAATAAAGCTTCCTCAAATTTTTACACCACATTGGAGAAAGGAATTTTTTTCTATACAGCCTTAAAAACTCAGGGCTAAGCTTAAATCCAGCAACTGCATCCACCTGCATTACCATTTAAGGTATTGGTCTAGCCTTGGGTAAGGTATCTATTAAAATGATACATAAACCTGTGAAAGTACTTCAAATTAGAGATGGGAGGCATCATAGATACCATCAATTATGCATCCCACCTAGAGATGGGTAAATTACCACAATTTTCAATTGAGGTAAATTACAGTAATTTTTGAAAATTACCATAATTTTTTCCTGTAATTTTAAGTTTTAAGCTTCTAATCCTTATCACAGGACTCCAAACGAAATCAATTAGCATAGAGATATAAATGCCGATGTTTATATCAAGCATATCACGATGTTTATCAATAATAACTCATTAAAAAATTAAAACAAAGTTGGCAGCAACACACAATTTGCCTCTCTTTTGTCACACTATGAGAAATTTTCGTTCCAAAGACATACCTCTGCGCAATGTGCATTTGTTATTTTACTCTGAATTAATTGGAATTAATCATGGACACAATGTAAAAATATCGTTTTAGCTTCCTAATTTATAATATTACCAATCCAATGGTTTCTTCATGAGGAAGAAATTTTCTGAAAAAGAACTTTTCTGAAAATTACCATGGTAATTTACCAAGTTGCCCATCTCTAATCCCACCACGCACAGGAGAGGACAACAACTCTTATTCATAAGAGTAGAGATGGAGACAACAGTGGTCAGATTGAACACCAACACTCATTTCACTGTGGTGTGGTAACAATTACCTTAACAATGGTAGCACTGCAATGTAGGAGGCAAGGGGAAACAACAACGTTATTATTATCCCAAGGAGCCACAACTAATATACTCATTTCTCTTCAACAAAGATGTGATATAACCCTCACCATTAAACATTCCCGAGTTAAATATGTAATCCTCCATTTGAATCTGGGAGGGGACTACCCTAGAAAACACATCAGTCAAGTGTGATAAGAAATTCAAGAACATGGAGCAGAGATTGCTTTGAATGCATGGAAGATTGGAGGATCTGATGGTGGAAACATGAAGAATACGTACTCCTTGGCCCACTAGGAATTAGTGAAATGTCGCCCAAAGAAGGAAACTTTTGGAGAAGACTAGCTATTTGAATAGTAATACATATGTAGTAGGTATATAGCTTATAAAAAGAGTCAAAATTCATGTGAAGAGCTTCCTAGGGCATGAAGGGACAGTTGTGATAAAGGAGTCCAAAGCTCACAGATACAGTAGTGGTGCAGGTTTACTTGTCTAAAATGAATCAAGGACATGAAGAGGTCTCCTATGATATCGCAAAATTAATTAAACAGGTAAAAGGAAAAGTAAACCTAATTATTTTGGGAGACTGGAATGCTATTGTCGGCGAAAAGCAAGGTGGACAAGTAGATGGAAAATGAGAGCGGTGAAAGACTAGTACTGACTTTCTGCACACAACTTGGTGGTGGCAAACTCATTTTTTTAATCACAATCTAATAGGATGCAAAGAAAATGCCAAGAGACAACAAAATTTCAAATAGCCTACATTCCAAGTAAACCTGTGATGGGTTGCTAGTATCCCTACAGGCACCCTCCCCAGGAGAAGTATCTGGGGAATGCTCACCAAATACGGTGGGTATAAAGGAAAAAAATACTCAGGGTGGACCAAAATTAGCACCACTGCCTTGCTCTTTGGTGTTGGCTCATCTGAAAATATGGAAAGAAAATCATGAAGCATAATTATTTACATGGGAATAAAACCAATATGAAAAAATCAGTTGGTCTTCCAGATTGTGGGTTTTACATCAGGCTAACATCCTGGCCAATTAACATAATTTTCTGCATGAAACCAACAACCAAGTATAGAACTGGACAAAATCTTGGGAAATGAAGTGGAAAAATGGCACGAGTCAATTATGATATACATCAGATATTAAACATGGCATGTGTAATTGCTACTTGGAATATAAGAATAATGAAGAAAGTAGGGAAAATCATTGGTGAAAGGAGGAAACACGGGATGACATTTTAACTCTTCAGGATTTGCATTAGTGAGGGAATGGAATCATTGATGTGGCTTAAGACAAAATTTTCACCCAGAAGAGTGAGTTCCGGTGCACACCTCGGTGCCCCCCTCTCCTCAAATGTCAACTTCTGTTGTAACACATTCACCAGTTGAAAATTTAGTAGGTAGTAAATTAGTTTTTTGTACAGGAGGTACGATGTCAATCCCTGTATAAAATAATCTTTTTCCATTGCCATGACACTCCGGTGGCCAAATAGTATGATATATTTGTATAGGACACCAGAACAACAAAAAGGACTATTTGTGACTCATGAGGATTTGTATTATCAATAAATATTTGGGATTGCACAATAAATCACAGAATATGTAGAATATAAGGCTGAAAGGATGATTCAGGAACATCGGCATACTCAATATTTCTGTCAAGGGCTGTCTTGGCGTTCAGATGAACATGACCACTTACTGCATAAAGTGATGCCTTCTAGGTGGCACATTGTGAGTGTTACAGATTGCACCTGTGCTGATTTAGATCAATAGTTAGGGGGAAATACTCACAAACACTTGGTTACGTTGACTTTTCTGATGCCAAGAAAAAATTATTTATGTTAGGACAATGATCTATAGAAGATTATTTTTGTGAATATCAAGTTATTTGTGAAAATCACATTCTAAATATCCCGCATAATCTACATAGCCTTAGTATATTCACTCATATCCATCCACACACTTTTCAGAACCAGCACTGGTCACTTCAGACAGTTTCCAATATACTTGTTAATGAGATACATATAACATATTAGAAAGTAATCCACTGCAATTCATGTAGATATCTTGAGTCGTTCAGAATAATGAAATGAATGAATTGAAAATGAATGACAGTTATAGGAATGGGGCACTTAAGATCACCATCCTCAGTACTTTACCAATGATGGATTGTGAATGGTTCCAACCTGCTATTCTTCACTGATGTAGATAATCCTTCCTTTCAAACCAAAACTTGCATCCAACATTGGAATCCTCTTTACATCTTCACAATTCAGCTTGCCATCCAGATCTGATTATTTTCATTTCTCTACCTCAAATTCTCCCATTTACTTCTCTTCCAAAGTACATTACCTTCTAGTGTATGCAGCACTTCTGTTGCCTCCTTCAAATTTCTCTGGCCCACTCCCTTTCCTACTATGTATAATAAATTTTCTCATTTATATCTCTACAGTTTCCTACCACACTCACCTCTCACTTCACCCAACACCATGCTATCATAATTTACTATTTTCATGACTGCTTCACCCTTTTACATATACCACCTGCCAAACTTGATCATATTCATTGTCTCAACTTTACTGGCAGTAGAAGTTGGCAATTAAAAATTTGTAAGCTGAATACTCCTTGACTATTTTTACTTCTCCTGAAGCACCAAAAAGGCGGTGCAAAAGAAATATCTTCAATAGCTTTAGGTCCATCTTGTGTATACTCTTGATGGTTTGGTGGCGTCTTGGGATTGGGTGGCTGAGGAGAGGTCTCATACGACCTGCTACACCTAAGCACAGTGATTTTATCTTTGTGGGACATCAAAATTGATAGATCCCCTACAGTGACGTGCGAATTTCAACTGTGGGCTTGATATTTCCTTCCTATTAGACTACCATAACAACTATTTCGACTTTGGATTCCTTATGCTTACATTTTGGGTACACCTAGACCTGGTTCATACCTAATTGCCTACATAGGCCAAGCTGCAAATCAATTTGCCCATTGCATTTAAAAACACATAACTTGATAAGCAATAAGACCTAACAGACTGCTTAAACGAAATCAAAAGAGGTTTTCCAGTAACCAGACGAGCAATATACAGCTGTTATTTCCCAAAACCCCTGATATCAACATACGACTCAAGGTTAACTCAATGCAAACAAATAATAAATCAACCTGTCAAGGATGGAATCACTCCTCCAAAGTACTCGAAAGCTTCAGCACACGATAATATGTCCACTCTCGCCTCCCAAAGAGGTTTTCCGTTGTCTTTAACTTCCAGATGCGAGAGAAAATCCAAATTATCCCGGATCTTGCTGCCGACACTTATCAGCATGCGACTTCGCTCGGAACTCGACGTCTGAAAAACAATAAGGGGCATAATTTCACTTCGAAGAAATCGAATGGACACCCAAATAACAAAATATTAGAGTGATGTTCTTTAAAAGTTATATCCGTCCGATGGTACTATTACCTGACTCCATAGTTCAAAAGCTTTCTTAGCACTCGCCACTGCATCCGCCACATCTTGCTCACCAGACGAAAAGAAAGAGCATAGAGATAATCCGGTGGCAGGCTCCGTCACATTTATCTGCCGTTTAGAATCCACGGATTCGCAACGCTTTCCGTCCACAAAATTGAATCCCTGTTTACTGCAACAGGCATTCACTGCCCTACGAATCAATGCTCGTCGCGCCTCCATTGCCTTTGACTTTCAGCTGTAGTAATTCCAACACGGCGAACCAATGACTAATGTCGGAATTTAATTCTTAAAAAATCGGCCACAGCGAAATCATACAGCGGATGCGGTTATTTCCAATTGTGAGCGTATTCCTACGTAACGAACTCACTAACAGCTTCGAAACGCCATGACGTGCTACTAAGAGCTGAACGACGTGGCCCTGAACGGCGATGTCTATCAAACCACCGCTATGCCCTACCGATACGATAAGCCTCTATAAACTCATCAAAACGCTCCACATCATGGGGGTTCAGGGTAAATTAAAATTTCAATTCAAGCACAAATACAATATATTTCACAAGTTTGGCATGTTACATAATTTCATAAGGTCTCCAAACAAGCAATGCAATGAACATTTATGATGAATTTTAAGATTTTAACCAATCCAATTACATTGCTAATTAATATAAAATGTTCCAAACAAGAAAACATGCTAGTGGTGGCCCAAGTCGTTTTTTAAGTTGTGTAAAATTTATGCATATAATTTAATGAGAAGAATTAGGGAAAAAAATATCGCGCATATCCAAAATCGAACCCACCAACATTCACAAAAACAATTTACATGACCTTTCCTGCAAACCCACTTCAAGCAGTGATAATTTACAGCACAAGGGAAACCGGAATGTCAACAATGTCCACACGTGTGTATAACAATGCCAGCTTCAATCAATATTTCAAATTTTTAACAAAAAGCCTACGAGAAAACCAAAAGTATTGATGCCTACAGTTTCATTGCCACTTTGCATTTGGTTTTTGATAACACAGGAACCCAGTCTCCAAAATAATTACAGCAGCCTGTAGAGAAACTGCACGCTGCACATCAGCTGGCATGTACACAATCAGAACGTGAAAATAAATCCCTACTGAGAAAAAGAGTAATTGCAGACCATACATACTGATGAAGTGTTACGAGCCATTACCTCAGTTACTGAGCACGGCCTCTCGAAGATGAGGCACACATTCTTCTCTCTTCGAAGTACCACTGATACTTGCACAATTCTTATACCCAATATACTCCCGGGTAAACATTGCAGCTGTGACACACTTCTTACGTTTTGTCATTCATATCCAACCATACCAAGACGATAGTCATCTCGAAAGCTTACACATTTCACAAGCACCCCAAACTCTCTCCTTCATCTAGTCCCACTGGTTGAATGCAGCCTGAGCCATAATGGCTAGGAGAATGCGCACAAGACAAGGGCACATGTTTTGGGAGCACACTCCTGTACACATGACTACAAATCAACGCAGGGCTACAACGAGTGGAAAAAGTTAACGAATAATTTAACGGTTTGCATTTTTCAACTGGTTGGACAGCCAATCCAACCCCTCGTACAATCCATCTCCGCTAGTTGCACATGTTGCTTGAATGTACCAGTTGCGATTCCTCAGGGAATGCAGTCCCAGCTTATCTGTTATTTCGGCAGCATTCATAGCATTAGGCAAATCCTAGAAGCAATAACCATTCGGTGGATAAATATCATGTTACATACAGTAATTAAACTTATATCCAAGTATCCCTACTAACGTCAACCTCCATAAATACTCTTATCCTAAATCACATGACAACCTACAAATAAAATAACCCAACCACATCTCCCAATTGTACAACAAATATGTTTTACCAAAACAATGAGGAAACTGCCATACCTGTTTGTTGGCGAAAATGAGCAGAACCGCATCCCTTAGCTCATCCTCTGCAAGCATTCGCATTAATTCCTCCCGAGCTTCACCAATTCTTTCTCGATCATTGCTGTCTACCACAAATATTAGTCCCTAAGGTGGAAAAAAATAATTACTTTAATTGAATTCAAAAGGCCAGCATATTTTGAAGGGGTAACTCAAAAGGCCAACCAACCCACCTGTGTGTTCTGAAAGTAATGTCTCCAGAGTGGGCGAATTTTATCTTGGCCACCTACATCCCAAACCGTGAAGCTTATGTTTTTATACTCAACAGTTTCGACATTAAATCCTGAAAAGAATGTTAAACGCGATTACATTATTAAGAAAGAATGAAAATTTGACAACCATCCACGTCATTGCTGATGAGTCACTAACCCCACTGCATGCGTAAGTTACAAATAATGACTGGTAACAGTGAACTATAATTTACTGGTTACAAAAAGTATACTAACCGATGGTAGGAATTGTTGTGACGATCTCTCCTAGTTTAAGTTTGTACAAAATTGTAGTCTTTCCGGCGGCATCCAAACCGACCATAAGAATCCTCATTTCCTTTTTGCCAAAAAGGCCTTTGAAGAGGTTTGCGAACATATTACCCATGGTGGTAGATTTTTAACCCTGTGAACAACATTATTAACGTTAAACAAATTATAATACACATTGGGCAATAATACTTTGACAACTGTCATGCATTGCTGCAACATCCACCAGCTACAAGTTAGCAACGATTATAGTAAGCAAACAAAACGCGAAAATTGAACCTCTTATCGTTGAAAAGTTGTAAAAAATAGTTAAAAACTATCCAATACGGTGAACAACTGTGCCCCGGTAAGAAGCTAATGTAACTACAGTTTAAATACAATCGTGAAAACACACGACCACATTCACTCAATTTAAGCTATACTTCTTGGTTCACTACGCCCAACACCACATCACCAGTTACAGCAGGTATATAAAACACGAATAACGTTTATAACCGGAACTGATGTAGTAAGGCACGACAATGTAAAGCCGAAAGGTAGGCGAAAATTCAAAGGCATATTGTCAAATTAATCATAATAAATAGCGTCATATATATTACAAAATGTGATAATGGCATTCTTACGTTTTAACTGCTAAGAAAAAGATCTGCTTAAGTTCCACGGACTGATTTTCTCAGACCGATGACTCCTGTAAAAACGTCAAAATGGCGGACGTGGAAGAGAATTTGTGCACCTTGCCACGTACAGGGGTCTCTCAATTGACGTAATTGGACAGTCAGAAGTCACGTGGTATGAGTACAAAATATTCCCACAGATAGCGCTGCAGTACTTGAGCGCAGTTTTTCGGGAAAGTGATGTCGGAATTTATTTTTTTCCTATTCTATAGCATACGCATTAAGCTGGAGTTTGCTAATATAAGGACTCGCCATATTAGTCCAAGTTCTATTCTCTCCATTATCCTTCTTGCAAGAGGTGATTCACAAAATTTTTGTTGATGAATCCTGCTCGTTTGCGGCTTAATCCATTATTTCATCGTCATTGTCATTGACCCCAAAACTTGCGAATTCCTGTTTTACTAATCTAGTTCTCCTAATCCCCAAACTGATTTTCGACAGTAAGCCGTGTGCGGATCGGGAAGAAAATTATCTCTACAATCCTTGGCATTGGGCTGCCTCATAATTAAAACCATTAAAACTAAAAAGAATTCCTATTCGGGCATGCTATAAATTAGTTTTCCAGTTCGAGACGTACCTTGTTAAAGTGTAGGTAACAGTTAAAATTAAGAATAGATGTGTTCTATGTTGACGTAATTACGTAATAATTGAAGGAAATTCACGACAAATTGTGAGGAAGAGTTGTTGCGCCAGTAACCAAGGAAAGCTCCAGAGAACTTCTTTTGAGAGGCATAATCACACCTAGTTTTAGAGCCAAGTTCAACCTCTACCACACTACCCGACTGTGTAGGGAATAAGTAAGAAGAGAATATTTCTTCAGATGAGGAAATGTATGTCCATAGGATAATTTCTTCAATTATCGCAAAAAAGTGTTAAAATACCGAGAACGAAAAGAAAAATTATTCCTAAAAACAAAACTAATTGATATGATTGTAAATTTCATTGCTTTATTTATATTATCTTAACTTTAAACAGCAGGTTTTTGATAACATGAAAAAATTCTCATAACGTCAAGATGCGCGGCATGTCTCGCATTGCCTTTTCGCATGTATCATTTCATTTGTCAATGTTTTCATTGAAATTGGAGGAAAATTCGCGCTTCGGAAACTTGAAGTAATTTCCCCTCGTTATTTTTTATTGCGGAAACAATTTGTCTACGTATTTTAGGAATGCTTTGTTGCATGTTATGATTGCTGTCAGTGCGTGTTCACCTTACGTTTTATTCCCATGGTAATGTACGACCATGCCTTCGAAGAAAACAAATATTAAAGCGAGCTCAAGGACTTTGGAGAGGTAAGGTTGAACTGTGGAAATTGAACGAGTTTTAGCGAACAAAAATCTTGAGACTTTTAATTGATTTTGCAGGGGAGTTAATGAGGACGACAATGAAAGTGATTCAGATTTCGACGTACCATTGAGGGAAATCAAGCGCAAGAAAACCATTCCAGTGAAAGGAGAAAAATCACCTTATTTTTCGAGCGAAGGGAACAATGGATCTGTCAAGGCAGTGTTACAGTTCAATTCTAGTGCCACCAGCATGCACCCTAAAAATATAATTCATTACCTTTGCGATACAAAAAAGAATATTATCCTTAATCAATATCGGGAGACATTCCGTAGTTTAGTCATTAAAGATATTCAGAACTTCTTCGTTTACCGTTGCAACTCGCCCTTTTCTAGAAGAGTTAGCTGTTTAACCTGGCATCCCTATAATTCCAATACCCTTGCAGTCGGCTCAAAAAGTGGTGATTTATTCCTTTGGAATATTAGTGATGAGGACAATAAGTTCATTCCGGGTGTAAGTAATTGTTATTGTACGTTAGTAGGCTTTTTATGAGTAATTACTCATTGATGCCTTTATTATATGGGTTTTTGCATTTCAGAGCGGCCCGGATGGAGCGATAAAGGCGATGAAATTTGATGAATTAAACCCAACCCGGGTTTATACTGCGTCTGTGAATGGTACAGTTTGTGTACAAGACTTTCTAGGGAAGGACTCTAAAGTTTATCTCAGGATTGACTCCTCTAGGTGAATGATTGCCCCTTTTTTTGCTCTCAATTAATGCATGGCTGTTATGATTTGACTGTTGTAGTAAGTAGTTTTATTTGTTATAGTTCTTTGCGACTAATTATTCATAGGCATTAATAAGTTGAAAAGTGAAAAGAAGAAAATATAAATGTTTTAAAAAAACTGATCACTAGTTAGGAATACTTTCGATTTGGTATTCACTTATTGGTCACGGAAAAACAATATCACGAGAGATCATGAAAAATAACATGAGTAGTAAGATTTGTAGTTTGAAATGTTTTTCTTCAAATTTCTTTATAACGCCTTTGTTTGAGTACACAACAACAACAAAACCAAAAGAGCAACCTCATTACCAAACAACCGAGAACAATTACTCATAGAAGAAAAACAAAAAAAGAATGATCATAGCATGTTCCCATGCAGAATGATTTTTTTTTTCATTTCCATAAAGAGAACCAACTTACCCTTGTGCAATTAATGCTCGCAATATGCTGAAATCATTTTCGTAAAATATTTTCAATGTTGAAAATGTTTCTAGCATATGCTAGGCATTGACAAATGTCCAGGTAACCATGTGCTAGAAATGTGTGGGAAACATTTTACAGCATGTTTTGAACATGTTGTCAAAACAGGCATAGCATATTTCACAAAACATGCTGAGTATATTCTAATTATGCTTTGTAGTATATTTAATCTATCACTGTTCTTGCTGATTTTATTGGAGGAGAAAAGTCCGAAAAGCAAATTAAATGGAAGAAATTTGAACGACAATTTCAGTCAAAACTGTGTCAACCATTTACTGTGATCACTTTGTAAACTGAAATGTCAGTATTGGAGTTTGTTTTTCTTTCATTTATTTCACTTTCCAGAATTCTTTTCATCAAAATATAATATTTATGGCCAATGCTTGCCTTGAACATGCTAAAAAGAATTTTTGGAATTAGAAGTATTTTGGTCGTTGTACTGACTGTATTTCATTTTAGAGTTAGATATAAGGTACAAATATTCATAATGTTATACTTTTGCTCCTCCTTTCCATAGGTGACAAATGAATTGCCTATAGTTGCAACTACAGCGGCTTCCTACTCATGTCACTTTAATTTTCACGACTTTCGGGAAATGATTTTAAAATGAACCAGATTTAGATTTAAATATTTATTAGTCCTTCAAAATTCAATTATTTCATTCACTTGAGATTCGTACCTCATAAAATATATGTTTCAGTGTATGTACTTACAAGAAAAGCCAATATCACTGCACACGGCAATGAGAATTGAGATCACTTTTGCTTGCTGCACAACACCAATCAACTTAACTTTAATTTTATTTGATATGCATGTACTATAACCAAGGATATTTTTAACCCAGTCTCGTCTCAGTTATGTAACTACATTTCCCAAGAGGAAGTTCTTTTAAATTGTTTCAAAACTCATCACTGCAATGAGTAAGCAACAATTCCGAAGTGTTCATAGTTTAATAATGATTGAATCCTCGTTAGCTCATTCCAAAATACTGAGTACAGTAATAATATAAAATGCCTGAAAGAAGAATAAAATTGTCGTTACTTCTCGTGGCAGAAATACAATGAAAACCAGTGGAAGGGTTAATAAAAACAATGACAAATTGATGACTTCTCTTCAACAAAATCTATTTTCAACGACGCAAATTTACTCACTGTACCTGAATCACCTGAATGCTCATCTCATTCTCAAATTAAGCTGCTGTGGACACCAAAGTTTAAAATGCAATTAGGGAGGAGCTAACTCTGCCTAACTCCCACATTCATTTCTTGAAGCAATTCGTCACTGCTCCATCCCATGCTGGTATTAACTTTTCAAAATGCCATGAAATATGAGATGAGCCATCCCAGCTAGCACAAGGGGATATATATCCCATCCATATCATAATACTATCCCAATATTCGAGGGATATCATATTCTGCAAGGGAAAGGATATTTGGATATGAAGGGGAGAACCAACAGAAAAAAATATGGGATGAGTTTCCGCCTTTGAAGGGATATGGTTTCCGTAGTAGGGTATAAGCGCCGCCTAGCGGTGAAAACCAGAACAACAAATGATCGACGAAAATGATATATATCGATCATATTCCCGTAGGAGCAATCGTATCAAACACCTATCGACTGTGATATCACACTAGTAATATTCGGTATATGGCTTCTACTCAATATATTTGATGCAGACAAAACTCTATTCCTACTAAAACCCCCATTACAAAAAATATCACATAAGTAACAACTCATTTAAGAAATATTACTGCGAAAACAACCACCCACCAAAGGAATATCAATTGAACTACAATTTTGATGAGCATATCGAGAAGTCCCTGTAATAATATAAAGGTGCACCAAGCCCTGGAAAAAACAGAGTGGATAATAACAAGGAGATATAGGTGAAAACATTTGTTCAAGAACTTGAGAAAGAAATGTTTATAGGTAGTAGTTTTTTTCCTGGATTCTCCCCTCAACATGGCCAACCATAACAACTCTCCTAAAATCCGATTAGCTGTGATGAGGTAAAGCTGGGATGCATTGGTCTTCCCTGCAACTTGGTAAATAAAAGAATCTTCTGTTACTTAACTGTTTAAAAATGAAAGGTAGACACGTAATTTTCGAATATTAATTCATATTCTATTGAAAACAAACCACCCATTTCTGGAACTCTAAATAAACCACAATTTTCCAAATACAAACACTACAAAAATAAATTTAATGCTATGTCTAAGGTAAAAGAAGCTTTTTAAGATCGAATCGCCCACTAAATCAATAGGATTACCATAATGCCATTACATTAGCTTATCGTTGCCTTCCAATTACTTATTCTAAATGTTTACGCCCTATTAACTGACTTTGTGCAGTATTTTGATAGTAAAAGTGAAATATAGTCGGGGAAAAAATTTACAAAATGATAGTCAATGAAATATCAACAGACAATGTCTAAAACTTAACAGCTAATTAATCTACACATCAAAACTGTTATCTTCTTATTTAGGTGCATTAATCCCTTACATTTATAACCACCATCGTGTGTATGTATTTATCCGATGTCACTAACTACTCAAGAAATGCATTAGGCACGTCCATTACTGATCACACCATAAATGTTCATTCCCCAAAGCACTAGTTAATAAATCGTAGTGATTACCCAACTGCATGCCACATATGATAATATTATCCAGAATATATGGGGCTGCACATGAGTTGCCAAACAGAAAACTGTGTCAATAATATCATTTCGCACCTAAGTTAACAAGCCACGTCGTATTATTAAAGAGTATTACCTTTAAATTAACAATTGTTTTCCATTTTGTAATAATATGGTCAAAAAGATACTAGTACAAAATAGCGAGACACCGGCAGATATAAAAATTAAATGAAAATTACTAAAAATTTTAAAAAAGCAAAATTAATGTTACTTACCTTATTGTCTCGTACAAGAAGCTGGTTGCGATGTATATTCATTGAACTAGGTTGTTGGATTCTTCTTGGCATGTTGTTGGATTAAGTTTTTATTCAAATCAATGATACAACCATTCTCTTTCGTGTTCAATATCGTTATGCCCCGAATCCTCGTTATCAACAAACTATTTTTCCCCATGACAACCATGGAAAAACAAAACATTTATTTTAATTTGATCCGCGATTATTATTTAACAAATTTACTTTGCTTCAAATTCCTCCTTTCGCGTGACAAATTTTAAATAATTAAACTCAAGTTTGGAATGTGCTTCTTCATTAATGCTTCGCTGACGTCCTTGGTCAAAACATCAGTTTCCAAGTCTGCTGAACCCACGTGATGAAGAACCACCTCACCATTTTTGATTTCATCCTTGACAAAATGATACATTCTTCTGATGTGCTTGTTTTCTTTGTTGATCTTCTCATTGTTATTCCAATTCAATGCTGATTGACTGTCAGTTCGAACTTTTATTGGTCGTTCAACAACTTCAAATTGTCCCAGCTCTTCTAACAACTCTGTCAACCAGATGCCCTCACAAACTCCATCACATAATGCCACCAACTCCGATTCCATAGTTGATAAAGCTACCATCTTCTGCTTTCCGCTTCTCCAACTGATCAATGCGTCTCCAATCTTCACTGAATATCCGCCAAATGATTTCGAATCCAAAGTGGTACACCAACTGGCATCTGAACTAATCTCCAGTCTTCCAACTTCTCTGCCAATCTTCAAACGATACCCTTTGGTCCCCTTCAAATATCTCAAAACTCTCTTCAACGCCTCGTAATGAATCATCCTTGGATCTTTTGAGTACTGCGATAGTTTGCTGTAGGTGTATGCCAAGTCCGGCCTCGTCCCTCTCACCAAATATCCAATACATCCAAGTATTTCTTGGTACAAATCCTTGTTTGCTTTCTCCGAATCTTCGTAATCGTCAAGTTTGACTCCACTTGCTGCTGGTGTCTTCACTCCATTGCAACTCTCCATTCCGAATCTCTCAATAACCTCTTCGATGTAGCTTGATTGTTCCATGATAAATCCTTCTTTTTCTTCTTTGATTTTTATTCCTAGGAACTTCACTTCATCCTCCTTTGACACCTGAATCTTCAATTGCTTTTTCAGTTTTTTCACCAGTTGATCAATCTTCTTTTGACTGTCACCAACAATTATACAGTCATCCACGTAGCATCCAATTGCCAAAAATCCCTTCTTTGACTCTTCGACAAATACACATGGATCTGCTTTACATGGTTTCAATCCCAATTCCTTCAAAATTCCAGATAATTTCTTAAACCAACATCTTCCTGCTTCTGGAAGTCCATATAAACTCTTCTTTAGTCTAAATATCTTCCCTTCTTCAATGTTTACTCCTTTTGGTGGATTCATGTACACATGCCTGTCCAATTCTGCGTTCAAGTACGCTGCTTCGACGTCAATGAACTCCACTTTGTAATTTTTCTTCGCTGCAATTGCCAACAGTGTCTTCAATGACTCTTGCTTCATCACTGGACTGTAAGAGCTTTTGTAATCCACTCCCATTCGCTGTCGTGAACCATCAGCTACCAGTCTTGCCTTGTATACTTCTGCATCTTCGGTTCCCTTTTTCTTGAAAACCCATTTGCTTTGAATTAATTTTACCTCTTTTGGCTTGTTAACAATTTCCCAAGTCTGATAATTTTTCATATTTTTCAATTCCTTGTTCATTGCTTCAATCCATTTGATCTTGTCCTTGGACTCGATTGCTTCTTTGTAGTTCCTTGGATTGATTTCTTGCACCATATTGACAATGCAATCGGGCTCCTTCTTCTCTCTCGTTGACCTTCTTACTCCTTGTTGTCTTAATTCATCTTCTATTCCTTTTAATTCTTCTTGGTGTCTCTGTTTCAGGACATCGTTCGTGTCACCTTTTTTTCTCCCTCTTCTTCTCTCTCCAGCTTGAACAATTACCAACGGATTTTTATGAGATGAATCATCATCACTGTCGAATTGTCCTTGAAAATCTTCAACAACGTCACGGATAATTCCTGAATTGTTTTCTTCCTCGTGTCGTTCGTCTCGATTCTCTTGCCTCTCAATTGGGATAAAAACGTAGTTAGTCTCGTCATAACCAACGTCTTCTTCCTTCTTCTGAAAACCCATTTTTTCTTCAATGAACTTTACGTCTCGACTCTCGTGAATCTTCCTGTCACTCAAGTCAAATACTCGGTAGGCTCTCCTGTTCTTCGAGTATCCCACGAACACAGCTTCCTTTGATCTCACGTCAAGCTTCTTTTTTTGAACATCTTCATTTCTGTAGAAGACCTTGCAGCCAAAAACTCTGAGATGTCTGACCGATGGTTTCTTGTTTTTCCAAATCTCAAGTGGAACTTGATCCCTCTTCTTCGTAGGTGAAAGATCATGCAAGTAGCTCGCAGTCCACACGGCTTCTGCCCAAAACATCAGTGTTAATCCAGCTGCAATGAGTAACGTTCGAGCCATTTCCACCAACGTTCGATTGGCTCTCTCAGCAATTCCGTTGCTCTGTGGAGAATAGATCGTCGTTCTCTCGTGCTTGATGCCTTTCTTCTTGAAATATTCTTGCAATGTGTCGTTGGTAAATTCCGTACCATTGTCTGAGCGAAAATTCTTGACCTTTTGTCCTGTCTCGTTCTCTTTTCTCTCAATAAACTCGATCAGTTTATCGGCAGTTTCACTTTTACTCTTCAAAAAATCGACGAAATATCTTCTGCTGTACTCGTCCACAATAGTCAGCATGTACCTACTCCCTCCAATTGATTCTTGTTGCATTGGACCACACAAATCCGCGTGCAGTCTTTCCAAGATCTGCTGTGCACCTTCGATTTCGACTTCTTTGAATGGTGCTCTCGTCAGTTTCCCTTGAATGCAATCCTCGCAGTTGTCGTCCTTGATCGACACATTTTCGAGTCCTCTGACAAGATTCTCTTTCGCCAATCTAGAAAGATAATTATTGTTAATGTGACCAAGCCTCTGGTGCCATAAATTACTATTTATTTCGCTTGTGCTAAAGCAAACTTCTTTCTTCAGCTCTCGTTCATCGCTGTCCGTGCTCATTCGAAACATAAAAGCATCTGCTTCAAAGATCCCCTGTGCAACTAATTCTCCTGTTTTCTTGTCATAAATTCCAAATCCATCTTCATCAATAACTATTTTCTTGCCCATCTTGACCAGACTTGGAACTGACATCAAGTTGCTGTTTAAATCTGGAACATAAAGTACGTCTTTTATAGTTAATGCTACCTCACCATCGTCAAGATAGCTGGTTCCTTCAATTTCTCCTCGAAATTCAGCGTGAATCTTTCTGCCTGCTTCAGCCGTCACGATCTCCACATTGTCTTTCCTCTTATTAATCAATAACTCCTCTTGATGAGTCATGTGAGATGTGCACGCCGAATCAAGCATCCAAGTGACTCCATTTTCTGCATTTATCTTGTGATGCTCCCTCACTTCAAATGCATGTTGATTCTTGCCTCCTTTGAAAATTCCCTTGAATTTGCTCTTATTCTTGTAAAAATCCTTTGAATTTTCTTTAGTCTCAATTGAATTCTCCTTGTCCTTGTGCCAGCAATCACGAGCAAAATGTCCAATTTTGCCACAACAGAAACATTTTTTCTTAGTCTGCACCTTCGCCTTAAAAGCCTTGACCTCTCCTTCATTGGTTGATTTCTTGTTTTTCTCCTCATATCGCAAAAGTGCTCCTCTCATGAATTCGAAATCCACCGTTGGATTGGAAGAAATCGCTGTTGCAACTTCACTGAAACTCTTTGGTAGACCCTCGATTACGTACATAATTAATTCATAATCTTCAATATTATTACCCATTTCCTTAAGTTGAGTCTCTAATGTTTGAGCTCTAGTTAAATAACCGTCAATGCTTTCTTTCTCTAATTTTTCTAATTTAGCCAATTCAATCATTAACTGAGTCTTTCTATGTTTCTCAACACCGTCATGACGTTTCTTCAACAAAAGCCACAACTCTTTTGCATTGGAAATACCTTGACATGCTAACGCCTGCTCCGCCGAAAGTGTCATAATGATCAGCATGTTGACCTCGTCGTTCTTCTTTGACCAGGCTTCCCACTTCGCCACAGCCGCTGCATCAGCACCATTCTTCTCTGGTTCATCACCGAAAATGATATCTTGATACAATCCTTTCGCCTTAAGAACTGCAACCAATCTCATGCTCCAAAGTCCATAATTCTTGTTTGTTAGAGGCTCGATTCTTGAAACTCCAAAGTCTGACATTTTCCCTTGTCACTTTTCTTGACCTCCTGGAAATTTCACTCGTGTATCTTATAACCACGCTCTGCTACCAAATTGTTGGATTAAGTTTTTATTCAAATCAATGATACAACCATTCTCTTTCGTGTTCAATATCGTTATGCCCCGAATCCTCGTTATCAACAAACTATTTTTCCCCATGACAACCATGGAAAAACAAAACATTTATTTTAATTTGATCCGCGATTATTATTTAACAAATTTACTTTGCTTCACATGTAAACATTTACCATTGCAGCAGGAATAATGAAATGAGCAAAGCGAGGAAGCGAGCACAGATTTATTACCCAAGTAAGACGGGCTCCAAAGATGGCGATTTTCACATGGCAAAACAGATTCTCTTTTTCAGATGTTTTTCTGGCATTGGCCAAGAGAGCGAGCTAAATATCGCTAAGTTTGCTACCGTGTTGCTCAAGCCTGCATTAGATATAATACACCATAAAGAATTTAGTCCTTCCTGAGAGCAATCTCTCGCTAAATAATTAACTGTGTAATTTAATCAATATTAAACTACTTCTATTCATCCAAGTGGATCCATTATTATGATCGGATAAGTCGCTGACAGGTTTTCTCTGTGATATCCATCCCTGAAATCCGAAGAGCACTTTTCCGTTATATATCCCCTTCATATCTGGGAAACGATATCCCCTGTGCTAGCTGGGATAAGATAAATAGACAACATCGGCACACTGATGAACATACAATATAGTTATTTACTATCATTAACATTTATTTAGGTCTAATTACTACAAAATGATAAGAGAGGCAATGGCATACACATGATATTATGCACGACAGTGATGGTATTATTGCTATGATCACATTTGATAGCATGACTGGTCATGGTAGTGGACTCTGGGTATACTCCACTCAAAACTGCAAATTTGTAGATGTTGTGTAATGGAAACGTATAAATAAACGTGACTCAACAAAAAATGAGCTATTTCCATCAAAATATTTCTGTTTTTCTAACGTGTGCTAGGAATATGTGGACTGTATGTTATAGCGAAAGGAAGACATCATTTGCAATTTACACAGATTAAAAAACTTTATTCTGGCCCAGGTTTCGTTGACTCTGCAATATCATCAGGTGACAAATTCTGCAATTTCTGTTATTAGTTCCAATGCTTCTCCTTATAGTGTTATGTTTAAAATCTCTTATACATTCCATGACTGGTTTTCTTCCTGTTGATGTTTATATCATATTATTTAAGTACTTGCTTTATTGCATTCGACACGACCTGCAAGTCCTCTCAATATTCTGCTAAGATAGCAATATCATCCATGAAGAGGTGATTGACAATTTCTTCACAATTTACTTTTATTCCTTTGATATCTTTTCTCTGCCTATTCTGGGTATATATTACAAGCACTGCTGTGAGATTGCTAACTGCGAGAGGACTAACTCTGTTAATTTCAGCTTCTATATTGCTTCCACCTTTTGTGCTTAACATATGTCAGCCTGGTTTTTGGAGAATTGACAGATTATTCCCATTGTTGTAATCACTTCTAGGTTTCTAATCAATTTTAACATTTCATTCCAATTAGCATTATTGAAGGTCCTCTTTAGATATGACCCACAACTGCTGCATACATTGTTTTGTTCACAAATATAACATATTCAACCATTATTGTCAGACTGAACATGTCTTCTCTTATTCTTCTGTTCTTTCTGAATCAAGTCCACTATGATGAGTGTGGCTCATAGTGAGAATATCAGCAGAGCAGGTGATTTTTTTCTTCAATGTTGATCCATGGCAAAAAGCATACAGAGTTTCGTCCGTTATAATGATAGGTCATATTGGTCAAAAGTTGATTTTGCAGTGGCTGTCGTCCTGGTTGCATAACTAATGGTACTAGACACCATGTGAAAGGCAAAGTCACACAAACAAGGCAAGGCATAATACATATACAAGGCACGTTATCATCCTGGAGTAATAACATGGCAATATTCGAAAATACTAAGTTTCGAAAGTAAAATTTTTCGAAATTACGAGTCCCCAGGAAAAAATGGAAATCGTTTTTATGAACCTCGGCGAAAAACTGCATCAGCAAAACTATTTTTGACTGTGTAGCATTCATTTTTGCCGATTGTGGTGCATCAAAAATGAAATGTGTGAATAGTAGGTAGTGCATTCATCTCCCACATATTCCAGTATCTCCCCATCATTTTCTGCATGTAACTCCGCATATCATTTAGACCTTTAGTAATTGGAAATTGTAGCTAATGCCATTATTTATCCTGGTTATTTTTTGTTTTACCTGTTACATGCATTCTGATGTCCGAGGTTCTCATTTAATTAAAGCTTACGTGTAACGGCACGGAAACTCTCTCTGCCGTGCACCTGGAATTATGGCAGTTCAAATTCTCCGTGAACCCTCCCGCGTCCTTTAAGGCGAGCAATCCTAGCTCAGCTCTATGTTAATTGAATGTCCGCACTAAAATCTTGTAGCATGGACGGGTTGAGCGAGGGTGGGTGATGCCTTTAGGAAATTTAGGCGGGTTGTGTTGGTGGGGGTAAGGATAATGACGGCCGTGGTGTTTGGGTTTACGGTGCGTGTGGGGGGGGAGGGTCTGGTTGTGGAGAGGGAAGGTCCCAGTTGCGGGCGTATCTTACTAGAATGCCGGACTTATTGGACCCCCCTAGAATGCCGAGAGGGTGTCATTTTGACACCCATCTGTTTACGTGTTCATATCGGTGTTTTAGTGCGGACTATTTTATGTTCTGTGATTGCTAGTGTTAATGTGGCAACTTCGGTACTTTTTGGCGTTCTTTTTACAAATTAAATAATTTTTTTAATACAGCTCGATTTTAGAAAATTATTACCTGCAAAATTTTCTTTCGACCACACAATTTTTCGAATATTGTGCTGAAACACTGGATGGCGCACATAAGTGCAGTTAGTAAATAATCATTTTTTACAATCATTAATTGTTTACGTAAATTCATGTATAATTTATATGCACGTAAACCACAATTTTGTGTGAATGAAAACACAATGAAATCTAAGGTCTCTTTTATACAGGGTTACAACGAACTTCGTCTCAATTGCTTCACGTTCATGGCACTTTCGCTCTGTTTTAGCCGTATGCATGCCTCATATTTATTTATTACACAGCTTACAAAATCCAATAGTTCTGTTTTATTGCATTTTATCTTTATTTGACTGTTCCTAGTCAGTTCTGGCTCTCGCACTTCATCACACTCTTCAGAAGTTTGACAAATATTTCTTGATGCAATGTTAGGACTTCCAAGCTCCTCTGCTAACTCTGCAAAAACCCTTCCGGGGTATCTTTTGTAGCGTTATTTCCTTATAAAATATCCAGGCATTTATACCGGGAAAGTCAAGAGTATTCTGGAAAGGATGGACTGGCCAACGTCTGGTTCCTGTTCTAACCGAATATCATCGTCCCATCTGATCAATGATATCCAATCCACACTAGGTCTCATTGTCACACTTTACAGTTTCTGGAGTTTTCTTAGAGTTTTCACCAATGTCAACGTCAGGGTGAGGAGAGTTTAGAACAAAAACACACTTTCTCGGTTGCCCTGATAAACGGTAAGTGTTGCGTCACCGTTTTTGTACAATTTAGTTGAGTACAACTCTTCCCGAAAAGCTGTTATTTCAGGAAGGATTTCTCACCTTACCTTATTTACGGCTCCCATTAGACTTATACCTTTTTTTACGTCTCAGGTAAGCACAAGTGATGAGAAATAGTTATCAGTTGTGACATTTCGGACTTGCTATGCAAGGCTGCGTAAGTATCATTACAACGTGATCTGAACGCGATCGCCAGCTTGACGAGAGTCATCATTGCCAAGGTCGGGAAATCCATTTATCAAATATTTACGGTCCTTCTCTATTGCAAGCCAGCATTTTTGCTCATATTTATTAGGCTTCGATGCCATGTATTGCGTAAAGGAGCACCTAGCTTTGCTAGGAAACAGATGTTAGTCAATACTTATGAACGGTCCAGGGTTAGAGCATGCAACACAGTTATCAATAATTTTCTTCCAAATATCTGAAAACATCACAAATTTGTCTGTCTGCAACCGTGCAGAAAGACTTGACTTTTCGTCAAAGCGAAGATAGCGTAAAATTTCACAAAAGCTCAACATTTTGATCAGATCATTTATCGGACACGTCTTCAGTAATGTTATTTAGTACTGCCGTTATTTGCTACGGCCTAATACCTCTATGTAGCGCCATAACCAAGACACAAACTATGTCAATGCAACCACCTCGATGCAAGGAGAAGTCACGACCGGTCGCGATACGCCAGTGAGCCAGACAGTCAGTCAGCTACAGACGCTCGGCAGTTGCCATCTGTATTGTCGCGTCAGTACATTGTTCACGGCAACAGTGCTTCTTTGCGGTAGATAAATACATCCCTGTGTCACCACGGACTAATAGGCTGGATTGAAGATGAATCATTTGCCAAAAAGTAGTGGAAAATGGACTTACCTCACGCGCTAATAAATTTTCGAAAAATAAGTAAACAGAGTATTTTTATCGAAAATATGTAGAATTAAACAAATGAAAACTTGATGTACTGTTCGAAATTACCCGTTTGACTAGTAGTAATCAAATCGCTTCCGAAGATACGCCTAAAACGAAAGAATAAATGCTAACATTTACTGGGTGTCAAAATGACACCCTCCGGCATTTACGGTAAATTTTAATTTTTCAGATGAAAAAAAGGTAGAAGGCTATATCTCACACAGTAGTCTTGTTAAGCTCTTAAAATGAGTAAAAGTCACGAAAGATTTTTTCTTCAATACAGTTTCATGGGCAGCTATGCAAACAAATGTAGGTGTAGGGTGTCAAAATGACACCCTTCGGCATTCTAGTGTTAAGAGGCCTACAAACTGGTGCCAAATCCAGTACACCCGCCCGTGCCGGGCGTCCTCACCCATGTTCGCCTCTGCCTGTGTGATATAGATGCCCAACCGTACCCGTTCGCCCTGGATGCCCACATACTAGGCGGCTGCCCGGGTTGCTCGCCCGAACTGAGGGGAAGGGTGGTAAAAGAATCAGCGAAAAATATTGCAAACGGCAAAGACCCTTGAGAAAAAAGCGTGGTGGGGACGATCTTAGGGTCCATCCAGCCGACGGGTGACCGCCAATACTCGGCAAGTTCTCCGTTAGGTCTCGTTCATGGTACTTCGGAAAAGTCCATCAAATATCTTCGTGTTGAGCCTCTCTTTTTATCTCTCACACACAGGTGGGCGACCCTCGCCCTTATTTTGTGCCCGTGTGCAGGCCTCTAGTATCTTTATCTCTCTTGCCGAACTTGAAGAAGGGGAGGGGATGGGTGGATGGCATCATGGAACATCTGTGAGGTTCCTTCTTCTGGGCAACCCTGGGGGGCACGTGACACTTGCTGATTGGAACTGCTTGGTGTTGAGTGGAATGGGAGGGTCAGGGATGTGGCGTCCTTTGTTATCAGGAGGGTCTTCGACCCCTTCTCTCACACTCCTTTAGATCAACCCTTTTGCTTCAAGCTCAGCAAGACATATAAAGATAAACCCGCAACTTGGATCTTTCCTCTCCACAACCCTCCATGCACCATAAACCCAAACTTCTGGCCATCATATAAACCTTGAGGAGACGATGCGGAAAATAAGCCGAATCACGTCCCATTTGTCATCAAGGTCTTAGTAGTAGAAAAGAAACAATATTACCTCCCAATGTAATTTATTCCGCTGACAATAGACGAAAGATACTACAAGGGCTTAGTTCCGTGCTTTTTTATAGCTATGATTGGGCGATAGAAGACAACTAAAGTGCGGTTGGGCCAGCTGCCATCATAACAGCGTAGATGTTTGAAGCAAATGTCTATTTTTAGCGTACATACTACATTCCCGTCTCTACTAACTATTCCGAAAATATAATTCTTATTACGAAATATTCAACTTTTGTTTTCTATGTTCTTTCGATATGGTGGCTCTACACGCTAGGACGAGCGGCCCAGATCAGCCGACATAACTGCTGATCCCACCGTGTAGAGGCGCCACCATTATTCAGCCGAATGGTAGGTTCAGCAGGCCTCGGGACCTCAGCATAAGTAAATCACTTCGTTTTTGTTCAGATTAAACAACTCGTGCAAAAACAAGGTTGCAAAAGTACTGAAGGTAATAGAAAGTGAAAATATACCAGTTGAATTATCTCATTCTCTCAATAATTTTCTATGCAGTCACATTGAGTGTATAAAATGGCATTGTAAACTTGGCACCAGATGGCGAAGTGTCAATTTAGTGCTTCGTGTAGAAAGGAAAGAGACTCAACATTCAGGCTGAGCCAAGTACGCTGAGCTCAGGCGGACGTGTAGAAGAGGCAATACTGGGACGAAATTTTGACAACTCTACGATCACCGACTTAAGCATTGACATAGTAGGTACTTATTTTACGATCTTTTAAGGCATGCGTATTTTAAGAAAGCATTCACGAACAAACACAAAAGAGAACAAAGCTGTTATGATGGCAGTTACCGAAGAGAACAAAAGTTAGAAAAAACAAAGATAAAATTTTTTCAAGTTTGGTTTAACAGTGATTCCTATTGCCTCCAAACAAGATGCAATGCAATGCAATGACCTTCAACTGCCTTTCACCAGAACTTGTAACTCTTCTCATGGTCTCAGAGCTATGGGCATAAGGCTGCATGATAAACTTCCTAATGAGATCAAATGTACACACAAAAGTACTACTTTTAATAAAATGTTAATATCTTTACTACAAGACAAATTTTACTCTGTAAATCCTCATCCTCATTGTTGGCAAATATAGCGAAATCATTATCAATACTCGCATACTCTTCGAAAGATACCCCTTCAATGTTTAATAATTGAGCGACTTCACCCCATTCCTCCCTCTCCTCCGGCTGTGGGTCGTCTTGGGCATCCATCTCTCCGGGAAAGCCTGCCCTCCTGAAGCAATTCGAGATCGCGCTTCTCTCTACTCCATCCCAAGCAACACACTGACGCTGAATGGTTTGCAGGATGTTCCACTTCAATGACTTGATGTCTTCAGTGTTTCCTAGTCTATTTAGAAGATATTCGACTAGTTGCCTTCTATATGGGCAATGAGTGAGAACAAAGGACACTTGACGTGACGCTGAAGGCATCTGTTTGACGACATTCATCAGTTGACGTCTCCGATGCATACAGCGCTGAAGATTCATTGAGCCTAACTACTTTTTCGTCGTTTATTTATTCATTCATACCAACGTCAAATCCATTACATCTTGTACAGTTATCAAATAATATATATGTATCTTAAAGACATCATTGTTGATCCTATTTCTAAAATAAGGATTTTTTGTCTTGAATTAAGAATTTTTAAAATTCCCGACTCAGATCAGAAAATCATGAATAATCCACGAACATTTCCCTGCATTGAAAATTCACGAATAATTCCCAATTTTCCAGGTTTTTCCGGTCAGTGGACACCCTGATAAGGGATGCTCAATGGGATATTATCGAAATTTAATTTAAAAAGAGCTGCTCCATGGATTTTCTGTCAAACCAGTTCGACTTGTAAACCGCCTAGGCAGTTCAGAGAGGAGCACAAAATTGCCAAGCGCTCCTGCTTGGAGTGGCACCATGGTCGGAGCGGAGCAATAGACGGAGCCACGTGGAGCGGAGCTTTGGCTTCCCTTACACGTTTCTTATGGTGGGAACCATCAGAGTTGAGCCAGAGTGTCAAGTTTCCTTCATGCCCTCCACTCTGTAGGTCTCGGATTTGGACCCCTTCGAAGCTCGGAGCAGAACGGTTAAGACGCAGTATACTCCTCTGCGGTTCTACTTCCTGCTTATTACGCAAATATCGATGGAAAAAATTACCTACAAATGCAAAATACTGCATTTGTTCTCAATAATTCGTTCTAGAGGGGCACTTTTCATGTCTTGGGCCCATTATCAGACTTCGTTGCAGGGAATTAGAGAGGTTTGTTAAGGGAGGTTATTTTGCGTGCATTGTCCATTGGAAGGGTCCGGGACCGGGCCAATGACTTCGAAATAGGGAGGTTTCCTTAAAATTTCGCTGTATGGGGGTTCGTTTTAGAGAGGTTTTACTGTTTAAAACGATAACATTTATTATCTACTCTTTGACTTTACCTATAATTGGGTGTATATGTACTACAAATCTCGGAACAAATAAATGCATTGTTGTTATTAATATTGAATATTATATTGTTTTCTTAGGCCTTTTCCAATACTTATATTAATACTTCTCATGTACATACTCATCTATTAGTTCCTTTTGGTTCCCTGTATTCACTAGTAATTACCCACATAATCATTTCAACATATGTCAGGATAAAACATCTCTATTAAAGAGCATTTACCAAATAGTCTCCAATACCAGTGTAACAATAGTGAGGTTTTTTATTTTTAAAAAATTTTTATTTTATGAATGGAACTGTCAAAGTCTAGTATTTTCCAGTGGCAAAGCAGAAGGGTAGTCTGGGAGCCTGAGAATACACAAAATGATTACAGTAAAATATATACTATTTTTTCAGCTCTGTCATGTATTTTATGTTGCCGAGAAAGCATAGGAAAAATAAATATAGCCTATATTTCTGCACATTGCGTTGCGTTGACGTGGTTAGGATGTTTTGGAGGCTTGGGAGTCTGGCTGCTGGTAGACTCCAAATGGCCGGATGGCGCATGCGCATATGCTTATTCGCCACCGGATGCTTGCACCTGAAACTTCGTGATTCTTGTGCGCTGAGAGCCTAGACACTCGCACCTAGTTCTCGCGCCCTTCTGAGTCTCAGCGAATGCTCAAGAGATGGCGAGACGGAGGGAAATTAAGAGAGACTGATTCTGTATGAAACAGTTTCGCTGCATGTGAATTTTTTCTTCGTTTAGTGGTTGGAAAATAACAAGTCAACCTACGGCTAAAGGACTGAACAACAACAACCAGGGTGGACTAGACACATTTCACTAATACAGAAGGCTCACTTTTGAAATAATTGACACCTTCGTTGTCCACATGGAATCTCATTTTGAAGACTTCAATAACTTCTATTTTGCAGAATTACTAGATGAAGATCCTGCATATAATACATCATTTCCCTCAGCGAAATTGAGTATCTTATTAAATGCACTCATTATTTAACAGTGAACAGCTAAAAAATGAACTCATTAATGTCTATTCCAACGAGAGTAAACACTTGCCTGCACATTTGTTACTTAAATTTTTTTGAACAATGGCCTGGATAAAGTAGGTATATCAAGAAACTGTGGGAATCATAAGACTGATTCAGACATTTCTTGTATCAACTATATTGTCCAAAAGAAGTACGAGTACGTTGAAGACAGAGCACACATTTTTAAGAAACTCCATGACGGACTTCAGCCTAAGCAATTTAAGCACCCTGGCGGTTGAAAAGGCTTTACTGAACAACTACTCGAGCGACGAAAGTTTCAAGGAACACGTCATCTACACCTTTGCCCAAAGGAAAACCCGCCGAATCTGTATGATGAACGGAAAACATTAAGGCAAATTACTTAGCCCCTCAAGTGCTGACCTCTGTGTATGGCTGGGTGCCGGAAAATTTATATCAAATTAACAGTGGGGCGAGAAGTAAAGAAGTGAACAAGCAACTAGTGTTCTCTTCATATGCAATGCATGTTTAAAAAAAACTAGATTTTAAAAACCCACCGGAACAGAGGGTTATAACCCATTTAAATAGCCTGGTACACAACGTGTTAAGTCAACTGATTTTTGTCAACTGGAATATTTGAGTCTCTGAAGCAGCAAATTAAGGGGCCGATGAGCTAGAATACCCACTTCGAATACCTTAGCTTTCCCACTGGTATTTTCATGGTGAAATTTTGATACTTTACATTTAGCAGCTTTGTTGTTTAACACTCTGTATTTTATAGAATTGCTCATGTAGATGCTGTTTCATGTTGCTCAATGCTTCAGGTATCAAGATTACTACTCATCTTTGGATGTTTGCACGCCAAATCGAACTATTGTAGTTGGTGACACTAAAGGGTATGTGACACTGATGGATGTTGAAGGCCAAGAGATTTGGACTTCAAGGTTGCATAAGCAGAAAATTACTCACACTGAATTCAGTCCCAGGTAAGCTCAACTTTGATGTGACGCTTCATCTTCTGTATTTCCATTTATATCGTTGTGACTCAAATAGAGAGTATTGCATTTTTCAGCTTTGTCAAGTGCTTCATTTGAAAGTGGATCTTCATTAATTCTTGGTTTTATTAATTAGATTTTACATGGCAAATGTTTTGTAATTTTAATGAAACCTTAGTGAATGTTTTGGAAACCAGTCAATTTCCTCACTTTTCAAATCCTTTTAAAAGGCACATAAAACATATCAGTGTGTTGTATATTAATTTGATTTAGTTAAATGCTCTCTCTTTTTGATTCCTTTGCTAGAGAAAACTGGTTGTTAGCAACAGCATCCCTTGACCGGACTGTAAGAATGTGGGATATTCGTAATATGAAAGGTTCTTATCTTGATGTGCTTCCTCATGTGAAACCAGTGAATTCAGCTTATTTCAGGTGAGCTAATGGCTTTTCTGTTTTCTCATACACCTCATGTATATTTGATGGATCAGTAGTGCATCATCCATTTTTGTAGGTTAAAGGTAGCTAACTGAAGACTAAATGGGGTTGACTGATTTGTTAGGGGGTTTATATCAATGAATTAACAGGAAATGTTTTTTTTGTTGGTAACTAACTTACTTTAATCATGCTAACCATATTTACTGCACAATGGGAATTGTATTGCATATACAGTAGAAACTTGATATTATGATATTTTGATTTTACAAAAAAAATCTTCGGTCCTGACAAAAAGGGTATCTAAATACATGTAATGGTACTCAATATTACGAAATAACAAAGTTATGAAATTACGAACATCGGGTCTCAGTCCCGACGTGAATGAGCTATTCGTTTTTATGAATAATGATGCATAATAGCTGCGTTTTTCTGACACTCACTTAATCATTCATTGTTGACATGCACATTATGCTTTAGGAGGACTTTGAAACATAGAATAAGTAGTACATAAAATATGTCATCAATATGACTAAAAATACATTCGGCTCCGTTGCCACAAATCCAGAGTTCCCAACAACGAGTCCAAAAACATAAATTAGTCAAGTACAGATATACTCATCCGCGAGAAACTAATTGCTACGATTAGAATTTTCCTCTTATGATCCCTGTCATTTCTTGCTACCTGTTTTCCCTAAATATAATCTCATGTTGTTTATTCCGAGTGCAGTAATCATTTCAATACTATATATCAATGCTAGCTTAAAAATATAAATACGTCGCCGACGCATACGTTACGAGTTTTTCAGTAGAGATTAAAGTAATATAGAGAAATTCGCTGATGAAGCTTCATAGGCTTTGTCCAAACTGCACGAAAATTTTGCAAAGATGCTTGCTTGCCTAATCCCTGACTCATTGGAAAAAGGGAACAAATTAGTTGTGTTTAACTTTATGAACCCTGTTGTCATGAATATACATTCATGAATTATAACTTCGTAAATCATGCAATTACGTTGTGGGAATGCATATACTTCAGGAAACTAAAAAATTGCTTCATCGTGATGTTCGTGAAGTATATGTTCATACGATAATTGATATTACAAAGTGTCAATTTTTCCGGTCCGGTTGACTTCCTAATTTTGAGTTTATACTTTATCACTCATTTCTCATTATTGTGGCATATGCTTTTTAGTATTATTGGTATTCTGATATTATTGGATTCGTATTGTTGTTATTGGTATCTCGGCAATTTTTAAGGCACTTAGCCTTTTGTTGTAATTACTTTAGACAATTTCATCAAGAATCACATGATTTGTCTGAAAGCTCATGATAATGTTCAAAAATCAAATGATTTATGTGCTAAAAAAGAATTGTTAAGAAGTTCTTAATTGTGGGAATAGTTTGGAAAAAATATTATTGATATTTGTATGACATTGCCAGCTGTCACCAAATTTGATCTTTATAGGACATTTTGTGTCTTCTTGTTGTTGGTAATTATTTTCATTAACTTCATGTGACCTTGCGACATTGATGTTACAGTAGACTTGATAATACAAAGTGCGAAAATACAATGTTTCGAGTATATGAAGCTAAACTGCCGGTCCCGGTGAAAAGCCTATTGTAAATGCATGGCAATATTCAAAAATACAAATTTTTTGAAATTGCGATCTTCAGGCCCAGTCTCAAGGAACAAATGGAATTCGTTTTTACGAACCTCAGCAAAAAACTGCTTCATCGAAACTACTTTTGCTGGCATAGACACCTAACAAATCAGTGTTGCCGATTATGGTGCATCAAAAGTGAGATGCGCATTCATCTCCCACGTATCAGTCTCACCCCATCATTTTCCACATGTAACTCCGTGTATCATTTAGACCTTGAGTAATTTGGAAATCGTAGTTAATGCCATTATTTATCCTATAGAGTGGTTATTTTTAAATGTTACCAGAATTTCCATAATGTACACTGTTCTGTTTTGATTAAAACTTACATGTGGCAGCACATACCATGCTCGCTCTCGTGCACATGGAGTTATGGCAGTTCAAATTCTCCGTGAACCCTACCTCGGTCACAGTTTCAGGCATAACTGTGTGGAATTTATCTACCAGGAGTATAAGAAAAGAAAATAATGCAATTCCACGTGCAAACTTTTTATTGTACAACCTAGGTTTCACAACAGTGCTGCATCATCAGGTCACTTGCAATGGCTCTTTCTCCTACCGTTTCATGTCCCAACTCCCTCACCCAGGCAATCCCACCTTAGGTCTCAATGTCCACACGTGGACCTTTCATGGGACTACGCACATTTGGTTGAGAAATGCATGGCTTCCTAATCCCTGCAAGAGGAGCAAGTTTTCAGCTGGAGAATTATATTTCATTTTCTGGGGAATGAAAAGAGAAACTAGGTTATCCACATTGATTTCATTTGCTACAATCAGCGTTTTGTCACGTTGCGACATCTTAGGAATAAGTGTTGGGTCCAGTTGTGTGAATTGTATTTACACAAAATTTTATAGCTGACTTGCCATCACTGAAAGAGAAGGCATTTCCTGGTCAGCAGTCCTCGTAAACTTAAGGGATATAAAGTATTGTTCCAGGCACGATGTGGTGGAATTGTGAAGAACTAACAATAGAGGACATTGCAGCGTTTCCACTAAGAACTTTATTTGTCAGGCACTATGCGTTTCGTTGTTACCACAACATTTCAAGTGCACAGAAAGGGATTTTACCAGTGTTTATATTGTGAGCACAGGCGGGGTGAGTGAGGGTGGGTGATGCCATTAGGAGATCTGGATGGGTTGTGTTGGTGAGGGTAAGGATTATGACGGCCGGGGAGTTTGGGTTTATGGTGCGTGGGGGAAAATTGTCCAGTTGTGGAGAGGGAAGGTCCCAGTTGTAGGCGATTCTTTATCTGTCTTGCTGAGCTTGATATGGGGAGGGAAGTGGGGAGGAGGTGGGTGGATTTCAATTGACAGCCCTAAGACTGCAATAATACTTAGTTGCAGTGGAAGCCCCGCATAATGAGCACAGCATATAAAAATGACCTCGGGATAGGGAGAGATGTCTAAGGGACCATATATTACCCTATGATTTGCATAAAAAATAAATGGGAAATAATATGGGCATCAAGTTGATTTTACAGGGGTCATTCAATATTACGAGTAATGTACAGCACATTGCGTGTGCTCATGATGCCTATCATTTGCATTAATATGAAAACAAATTTTTCTTCCAAATGTTCCACCCAAAGGTAAAGCATTTACAATATTCCAGGCATATCCGTATGTACACTTCTGAATTTCTGAAAAGCCCGATTCCTTTTGTTATTTTTTTGTTATCCTCCTGCTTGTGTTACAAGTTCAGTTCAAGAGCCAATTTCATGGCAGGGAAACGTAAGTCATTGTATCTAAAAGTAAAATGTTGTATAGTTAATGAAAATGGAAGTGGCAGGGCAGTTAGGCATTATCAATAAAATTCCTATAGGTGGCACCTAGAGGCAGGAGATATAATGTGTATCTCAATGAAATTCAATTTGGAACTTTCAACTGTTTGTGTGTGGCCTTGTTTGCTGCAATTATGATTTCATGAAATCAAGAGAACATTCCACTTACAATTTTTGCCGTAAATGACTATTGATTACTATATTCATATACTTGGAGTAGTACACTTGTGAATACTGATGATATTGAACTCTGTGATTCTGCCCATGGTACTTCTAGTAGTAGAATGATTCCGAGAATTTTAAGTCAGCTGTTTTGTAAGGTCAATTTATAGCAATTGAAAGTGGTCTCTTTCATTTCTACCTCTATTCTTGAGAAGGTTACTTGCCCATTGCTTTTATGGCATAGCATTCATGCAAATTATAATTAACAAGCTGTACCCGGCCACGCGTTGCTGTGGCTCAATCTGGTTAAATGGAAAGCGCACGTTTATAGTATGTTTAATTTCACAATTCTTATGGGTATACAATATTTTTTGTTGTTCCATTGTCTTTGCAGATAGAGAGATTGTCTGGTTTGCCGACTCTAGAACACGCAACATGCACGTAGAACACTCAACAAATTGCACGTACATATGAGAAGCATTGTGTCTAGATCTAAACCGCATAGGTTGTAAAGATTGTTGATGGTGAATGCAAATACCAATTGTTGGCAATTGTTGCAATTGAATAAGTTGGCATTTATGAAATATTTGTCCCATGCCGGATGATTTGGATATGTTGCACGTGAGAGTTTCAATGAATTGCACGTTCAATGGGATGCACATCCCGTGTCCAGTATCGATACTTATTGTATTCTTGATGTTGTACAAACCTTCATGGGAGTGAACTAAACAACACCAAAGCTTCATGGAAATTGGATGAATGTTGTGGTAGTGCATGAAGTTATCAATATTGTATCGATATCGTATAGATATTGTATCGATAGTGTACCGATACTTTCTTTAAAAAACCTAAATAATTTCACCTTAATTTTGTATCAATAATGTATTGATTTATCCATATTTTATCGAAATTATATCGATACAGCTTCGATATTGAATTATCTATTTTGTGGAAACCTTTGCGGGAGCGTACTCAACAACTTTTCAAAGTTTCATGGCGATCCGATGAATGGTGTAGTAATGCATAAAGGACAAACACATTACATACTTTCGATACAGAATCGATATTGCAACGATACATTCTTTTTAAAAAACTAAATAATTTCACCTCAATAATGTATCGATTTATCGATACTTTAGCGATATTATATCGATAAAGTATCGATATTGAAATATGGATTTCGTAGTCCTCTTCTCGGGAATGTACTCAACTTCCCAAAGTTTCACAGCAAATTCATAGGAATTTGCTGTGAAATGATAATTTAGATATCTTCAGTAATAATGAGAATTCAATATAGCGAGTGATTTTCCAGTTCCCAAAAGCTCTCATTACATAGAGCTTTCTTCTGTAACTTGTTCAAATTTTCCACTGTAAAACTAATAAGGAGAACATGTGTATTCCATAGTATTTTTAATGGAATCGTGCTACTGGATTTAGCCTTCAGACTATCTTTAGGTACTCTTGTGTTATATGTTGATATATTGGCTTTTTAATTGCTGTTGGGGAAAGAGGGAGACAAGGAGAGGAGAAGGGTTCAGGACATCAGTGTTGTGAGGGAATGCCTTAGATAACAAAAGGGATAGGGTAAGGAAACCAATGGCATTGAGGAAATGCAATTCTTTGGAGTGAAGGCCGATCTCCCGCTGCTTCCAGGCAGATACAGTAGACTCTCAATAATACGAAGTTAGCAGGACCGTAAAATCTCCACTTCGTAATTTTGAACATTTTCAAAGATCATGAAAAAATTTTCTCTCTTTTTTCTCCAATTTTTGTCTTATGCAAAATTGTATAACTATTTTCGTCATTGTTCGGGAAAGCAATCCTTAAGGATGACTTTGTGTCATATACTGTATCCCATGTCATGAAAGATTGTAAAATAAATAACTACTTATATTTTTATGTAAATGGTTTCAAGTCAGCAATCAAAGTGTTGGCAAAATTTTGTCCGAGTATCAAAAACGTATATAGAACAAAAGTTGAACATTTTGTAATAAGAATTTTATTTTGGAATCTGCAGTCAGTAGAGATGGGCAACTAGTACGGATGCTAAAAATAGACATTTGCTTCTAACATCTACGCTGTTATGATGGCAGCTGACCCAATCGTGCTTTAGTTGCCCTCTATCGCCCAATCAAGGGTAAAAAAAAGCATGGAACTAAGACCGTTTCCAGAAAAAAAATCATTCACAGATTATTATTTGTGGTGTCTTCCATATTGTCAGCGGAATAAATTACATTGGGAGGTAATATTGTTTCTTTTCTACTACTAAGACCTTGATGACAAATGGGGCATGATTCGGCATATTTTCCACATCGTCTCCTCAAGGATCATATGCTGCATCCTTTGTTTAAGGGTGGGTCTTTGACCCCGCCCCTCACACTCTGACACCTCTAGACCATCCCCTTCCCTTCCGCCCCCCCCCCCCCCACTTAATTCCTTGAAGACCCACCCATAAGCAAAGGACACCGCCCCACGTAGCAGAAATACCTCTCAGACATCTGAGATATCTCAAATATCACATTTGATGTCTCAGAGTTTTTCATGTGACCTATGGAGACATCTCTGAAATTTCTCCAAGATGTCACTATGTCCATAAAAAAATGATCTCTGAGACGTCACATGACACATCTCAGAAAAGTCTCTGAATATCTCTGAGATGTCCCAAAGACGTTCAAGATGTATCTGAGACAAGCTCCATGTATGAGATTTAACTCTCATGTATGTCTCTGAGATGTCTCGAATATCTCGTGTAATGACCCAGAGACATTTGCCAACCTTCGTAGATGTACCAGAGACCTCTCTGAGGAGCCCTATTGTGATGCGGCAAGTGAAATTAGTCAGCAAAACATGATAATGAAATTATTTTTAATGCAGCACTAAACACATATTTAGTTTTACTGAAAATTTTCTGACCTCCCATCCTTTCCAACACTGAGCTCCTAATGTATTTTTTAAAGGAAGGATTTTTTAAAGACGATTTTTTAAAGACCCTATGGCAAATATTTGGAAAAAAATTTCTACTTTACATTTTCTTCTTTTGGATCTACAGCAGTTACAATAGTCCTATTCCCTTCATGAAGAATCACAAAGTCTTGGATGGTAATCATCATTCGATAACACTAGCATGGCAGCAGCATTGACTTTTACAACTATTATCTAGCTTTGTAACTCTGTGATTAATTTAAGATGAAAGTTATGGCCTGATTACAACAATTTTATTGCCTTTTTAATTAATATATTAAAAAATAAAATATGTATAATAAGAAATATGAAAAGTATACAGGGTGTCCAAAACCACCCGTCCACCCACAATAAGTTCCCGGGGGCACGGAAAAAAAAGTAAAGCAGAATGTCACATGGGTCGCCTACATTCGCCAGACTCACATGAACCGATGATAGTAGTTAAAAATCAGAGCTAGTGTGCTGCCGGTCACGCGTTCGCTTCTTCTTTATTGTGCTCTAGTAACACAGAAAAAATTTTCATCTCATTTCGTGACCCGAGTTACAAATCCTCTCCTTGTCATTATCTACCATACCTATATTCAATTTGCAGGGCGTATCGATCACTAAGCCGCAAAATTTAATAATCTCCGATACGGATCTGAATTTATACTGTCCTCGGATCTGAAATGAAAGATCCGTGGGTCTTTGGATTAGACCCGACCATCCCTAATTTTTAGTGATACATTCGTAAATCTAATTTAAACCATAAAAGTATAAAAATTAAGTATTTAGATTTCAGGGTTTTAAACAAATGATAAAATTTTTGATGTAATTACTGAAAGAAAATATTAAACTGAGATAAGGATCGAACTTCCTTTAGGACACTAGCTCTTGATGTCCGCCAGATCCCAGGGAATGTAGGTTACCCACGTGGCATTCCACGTTTTTTTTTTCCTCGCAATACCGGGGTAATGGGGAAGAAAGTCATATTTTTTTGTTTTGCTTCTACAAGGTTGCACGGAAAAATTTTCATCTGATATCGTGATCTGAATTACACAACCTCTCCCTGTCAATATCTTCGCACCTACATTCCATTCACGGGGCACTTTGATCACTAAGCCATGAAAATTTACAATATACGATCTGGATCCGATTTTACTCTGTCTTTGGATCCAGAAAAGAGTAAAATGAAAGATCTGTGGATCTTTGGACTCGATGGACCCGATCCGACCATCCCTTGCATTGACGGTATCGGTATCGACTTTAGGCAATCGATTCTCGATACCGATACCAATCCACAAGAATCAGTGGTATCGAAAATAGGTATCAAGAATTGACACATCCCTACTTTATAGTCCACTTCTGCTCTTTTTATATTACCTAAGAGTATTTTTTTGCCTGTGCTATTTACTTCTTCATTTCAGAGATATTCTACTCCCCTGTGTCCCATCTGAAATGTCTCTCATTTTCCTCCCTCTTCCTCTTGCCTCGCATTCAACCTTCCATCCCAGACTTAAGTTTACCATCTCCTTTCATTACAAGATCCACCTACCCCCTTTGAATTTTCTGTCTTTCCCAAAAATGCATACTATATTGTCATTTATTTCCCTTTCCATTCACTGTGTGTATCTATGTTTATCACTAAAATCACTAAAAAAAAACACTTCATCACTAACCACATCTTCTCTCATTGCGTTCCTCCAAGGTCATTTCTCAGCCTTATAATACCATGCTCCAGATCAATTTTCTTATTGAAATTTTCTTAAAGTCTTAATCAAAGGTGCATGTCATAAGGTTTCTCAGATTATTAAAAAAAGGCAACTTTTTCCATCTCAACTCTCTCACAAATATCTTTGTAACTGACCCACCCATGAGAAATAACGATTGGCAGATCTATAAAGGAAGTAAAAACATTTTTGAAAGGCATACAGAGCGACAGAGTAAATAATTATAATGGTGCTTAATGAAAGGAAGGGGTATTGATTTGGGGGATGCTACAGCATAATTATTATGAAAGGCATCAAAGGCAGGGAGGGTCAAGCTCAGTTGGTAGATGATTTGTGGTGATCATATGTTACACTTTTAAGAAAAGAAAATTCACTTTGTATATTCCACATACACATTTTATTGGCTTTCACCATGGTTTCAACAATTTACACGTCATTATCAAGGTCTACCTTGAAAATTGTTGAAACCATGGTCGAAGCCAATAAAATGTGTTTGTGGAATGTACAAAGCGACATTTCTTTTCCAATCTTGTGGTTTCACAAAGTTAAGCCTCAAATGTTAAACCGTTTTACACCTTTTAATTTATCCCAATATTTTAATTTATTTCATTATCCCCACTCTACTCTTTCTACTCATGTGTGCCATTAAGGACTGACTCAACCATATCATAACAGATCCATCCTTTAAAAAAATGGAGCTTTCGTAGGATTTCAATATCAATCTATTCATGGCTCTACTTAACAAAATGGCATATTATTTTCTGAAAGCTAGTTGCTAATTTTTTACCATCTCTAACGTTTATTTCTTATTTGTCTTTCAGTTCTACTGATGGTGTTCGTCTACTTACCACTGATCAGCACAGTCAACTACGTGTCTACCGAGGCCCACTGTGGACTCTAGAGAATGTTATAATTCATCCTCACCGACAGTTCCAGCATCTAACATCCATTAAGGTTTGAAATTCATGTCGTAATTTGATTGCTTCTTGAGTTGTTTTGATTCTGCATCATCTGATGCAGAAAAAATGATGATTCATGATGCTGTTGTTTAATTCATTTGTTTGCAAGACTGTTGATTGGATGTCTTTCTGTGCATTCCAAGCATTCATTTTTCCAAGAATTTTCCATGGGTCCCTATGCCTGTGATGATGTTTGAGCAAGGTCTTCGAAGTTATTTATGCCCTTAACTTGGTTATATTTTTCCTTTCTTTTTCATTTCTCTTACAAATGCACATATTCCTGAAATTTTCTATGCTCTCTTAGCCACAAAATTCAATTTGAGTTGTAATTCAATTTTTTCTTCTCTGAAATTTCTAATTGTATCTCAAGCTAAGTGTAGAATTCCTCCACTTCATCCTGTCCCTGCCCTCTGTTCAGTTGTAATTGTCTATCACCATTGAATCCTTCGAGTCCACTTTTACCTTGATGATTGCTAGTACTCCACAAGTCCCCACTGTTATCTACTTCCCCTTTTTTGACCTGATGTTTGTTTATCTCATTTCTCTTTTATTAATGAATTAGAATTCTTGTATTTTTTGAAATTTTCTTTCCCTGAGCATTGACTCAGCATGTCTTGTCCCAGGGGTGGTCTGGCATCGTCGGGGGCCCTCGAAACGAATTTGGGGGCCCCTTGTTTTGTTGGTGAATGGCAAGGCCTTAGCTAGAAAAATGTTTGGGGGGTCTGTTGTTGCCAGATAGGAAGCACTGTTATCCATGCTATTTGGACACCAGAAGAGCTCACAAACAAAATAGGTTTGTTTCATTGCGAGATAATAAATAATATACAGATATGTGTTTATAAATACATATTTAACATGGGTCTGTAAGAGGCAGTGCGACAAACTAGTTTCCACATACTGGCATGTCTACTTTTCCCTCAATAAATGAATTGAACATTGACTATGCTGTCCAGGCAGCCGAAATCCCTGCAGAACGAATCACGATCGAAATTCATTGAAAGTTACACATCTATGTAAGTCCACCGCAAATAAACACTCGTGGGTGACAGATATCATCTCAATCAAAGGATTCACCAAGAGCTTCCAAAATTTAGACTTGCATTTAGACTACGAGCCTTGACTGGCAAACAGCGGGCCTTTATGCATGGCTAGCATGCCCCATGGTGCACACGATGAAAGGAAGCGAACCCATGTCCTATCTCCAGGTTTTGACTCTCTTGTCTTGAGTGAGGGCCACCAAGGAATCAAATATAATCATGAACTTATTTCTCAATACAATTTTTAATTTATGGGACCAATTGTGAGAAAACTTCTCATTTACTTTACGTTAAATATCAAGGGAAGCAGTGCTTCCAGTGCTTCTATTGATGCTTTGCCACTGCATACGAACCCTCCAGGACATTGTCTTCACGTGGTTTCGTGTTTTCTCGTCTGAGAGTGTGTTCCTAAACTTTGGCGAACATGCCCCTCACTACCACTTTTGTTTAGATGTATTCATCTGGGCCTATTCATTGCATTCTTGCATAGCTACCCTTGCATTCTTAGATACCATTTGTTTTCCCATTTGTCTGTTGGGTAAGCTTTGCGCCCAAATTGGGATAGGTCGACATTTGCCAAAAATTAACAAAAAAAATTAACTGTAGTTAGTTTTGTGTCATTTAATGCATAATTTTAATGATTAAAAGTTAAAAGTTAACTTTTAAAAATTAATAATTAAATTAAATAGTTAACCATATATTTAATATATGGATGATTTTTCGGGAGTTTAGGTTTTTTATTAAAAATGAAAACTATTCAACTTTTGGCCGACGTTTCGGAGATTGTATTTTTCCGAAACGTCTGCCAAAAGTTGAATAGTTTTCATTTGTAATAAAAGACCTAAACTCCCAAAAAATCATCCATATATTTAATGATTAATTTTAATCGTTAATTTTTATAATCCTTAATCCCAGCTATGGTTCATATTAAAACTTAGCATACTCATCAAAAAAAATTTTTTTTAATAGGTATTGTTTGGCCTTTATAAGATTTTTTACCTTTAAGTCAATATGAAGAGGTTGGCCGATAGAAGAATCGAGTGGAGGGCTGCATGAAACCAATCCTAGGATTGTCAACCGATGATGATGGTGAATACTTTTAAAATGATAAATTTTTCTCAGTAAGTGCTTCTTTGTAAATAGCAAAAGAGAAAAAGCATAGATAATGTTAAAACAGGATCAATGAAAATTTTTGCCCTGCATAGTGAAAGGCAGAATTAAATAAGCAACTTTTTGGTATACAGTAAATATCCGCTGAGTGACATCATAAATGTATGTTGTAGTTTCTTGTACTACTTACTGAAGAATTATATTGTAAGTAACTACCTATTATCGAAGAGGAAAATAATTGGCCGTCTGAAGAATGATTGTTTTACATGACAGTATGTGGCGAACTGCCTGGCTCCCCGGTTTTTTTGGTAGGTGATGTACAAATTGAATAGTTTTTAGTTTTGCTTGCTGCGTTCTTTTAAAGTAATTTTCATTCTTTCTATAACATTGCTTGCGTTAAACACAGCTGCCTAGCCAACTGCATACGAACTTTATGGATTACTTAATACGATACATCGCGAAACTACTATTTCATTTTTTTTATGGTCAATGACAATAGCAAAAGAAATCAGAAGCTTGCAGGCGAAATTGTATTTTGATTGGGGAAATAGAAATTGAGGTTTCGCAATTGTCGTTCTACGCCGTCAAAAATCCGCTGAAAGTTTTATGAAAAAATACGGTTTATAACTCCGGGAACTATTCCATCTTTGCGATTTTTCACATTTTTCACGCCATATATATTCTCATCTCCATTGCCATAATGTTAATCACCACTCTTGAAGTCGATATTTTTAAGCAAAATGTTACGTTGCAATAACCATGCACGGAATATGCGAAATTTTTAACCTTCCTTATGTTAGGTAGCATAGGTTCTATAGAGAAAAAAATCATTTGCCTAGACTCGAATGATTCGGATGAACTTGACACAGGACTTGGACCCCCTGATATAGTAAGCACCTAAGTACTTATCAAAATTTGGCCTTAACCTTTTGGACGGTGACGCCATGCGCATGGCATCCACTGCTTTCTGACTTAAGTCAAGCAGTTCGATTACATCTTGTTCCTTTAAGGCTTCTAAAATTCCAGAGGGAAAACTGTTAACTGCGGTAAACTGCAAACTGCGAAAACTGCGGTACCCTAATTGATTAAAGCACCTGACCGGAAATCAGGTTATCCAGGCTCAAGTCCTGGTCATGGCGAAGTATTAACTTAGAAGGATGTAGAGTACCAGCAACCCAACTCTTCTCAGATGGAACAGTCTCCAGGCTAGTTATTGCAACTAGCCAACTGTTATTCTCCATTTCCCGGAATGGTCTAATTGCATCCTTGTTACATTCTTCAGACGAATGATTTTTTTCTCTATGGTAGGTACTTTTGCTATTGTGCTATTTCAGTGGAAAACGCCATTGAGGTTCTCGCGGTCAGTTCGCGGTCCTTCGATTTGTTCTTTATGCCATCATCATACTTCCTTGAAACTTTTAGCTTACACATATATCTTAAATTGGCATTTTCTTCCGTAGTATTCCGGTGAATTAGACTCAGGAGAGTCAAAAAATTCGAACGAGTTACTTGAAAAAATCTTTTGATATTTGCATTTGTATTACTATAGACAAAAATTATTCGAAGGAAGAGTCAAAGGTTGCCAGCATTAAACTATTCTTTCTCTGACAAAGAATGGCATTCTTTATTTCCCAGAATGGTCTAATTGCATCCTTGTTACATTCTTCAGCAGTAAGCAAGAATTTCTCAGTCGTGTCCAGTGCTGGAATGACTTCTCGGGACTTGTGTTTCACAAACTCCCTCTCCGGATCTTCATTATCCCCTTTGCTCTCCGTTCTATTTTTCACTCGCCTCACTTTCGTCAGAGCATGGCACTACACCTTCGTCGATAATAACGACATCATCAAATGAAACGTCCTGAATGCTCAGCTTGCCCATCAGTTCCTCCCAATCTCCATCCCCCTGGCTTGCATTCACTTCACAATTAGATTCAATTTAATTAAACCCTGCCCTAGCGAAGTAATGTCTTATTGTAGCGAGCAGAACGGCATCCCAACAAAGCCACAGACGCTGCATAGCCTGGAGAATGTTCCATCTGAGAAGAGTTGGGTTGCTGGTACTCTACATCCTTCTAAGTTAATACTGCGCCAATTGTCGTCGGCGCACCCTCTTTACGTGGGATATGACTCCCTGGTCTGCTGCAGCCGACTTGTGCAGTTAAGCGGGAAGAAAACCACTGTCACATTTCTTACATTAACCCTCCCTACCTACCTGGGGTCTTTTTTGACCCCAGCTCACAGAAAAAGTTGAATAACTCATTAATTTTTTCAGCTTTATGCTTCATATTTTAGGAATTCTCCGATAAAACACTTTTATATCGACTTCATTTTTTATTTTTAAAATATTTCTGACAATAAGCCTTAAAAAAAATAATTTATTGCTTGGGTTCAAGTTTGACCCCAGGTAGGGTATGTGGAACTAAAATATACCCGATCATATTTTACTACAAGGAGATGAATTTACATTTTCCTTTAGAAATAATTGAATAAATAATAGCTTTTGTCATGACTTTGTCATGAAAGGAAAGAATATTAGCATTTTATGTGATAAAATGAGTATTGCACTGACAATGAGTGTTAAAATTATTAGAAGAGAAGAAATTGTTGAGCTATGGATGTATTTCCCTCGCATGTGACACCAAGATAGATATTACGGTAATATATACACAGTCGTATCAACGTTACAACTTGGTGAATCAAATAGAGGCTTAGCTATTCAATTGCAAAATCTATTAAATGTCAGCAGTTTCCAAATGGGTGAACTTGGAGACTAACGCATAATAAGTCGACCACATTCACCTCACCCCATCACATAACAGAAGCTGAATACTTCTAAGTGATTACTAGCGTACTATGATTTCAACTTGCTCTGCAGCTTCTAATCCAACTATTATCTGCGGACAGCGGATTCGTCGTCAACAGTGTGTTTCATTTGTAATCAGCAACAGTCAACGTTTTTTGACTTCGTAATTTTTGGCCGGTTTTTGTGGTCTGCTAAACATAAGGCATTTGAAATTTGTTGTCCTGAAAAGAATAAACGGGAAGTGATTTTGTATTACAACTCTGCAAAATTCAATGTGCATACTGTAGATCAAATTATTCTGTAAAAAGAGGGACTGGAAAATGGCCATTGGCTATTTTTTTGTTATCATAGATCTTGCAGGTATAAATGCATACCACATGTATTCGAGAAAATACCCCTCTTTCCACCGAAAAAAAATTCTAGGCTGCGATTCCTTTTAGAATCAGCAAAAGAAATGTTAGCACCTGAAATTCATCGCTGAGTAGGAAACACCGGATGCCAAAAAAATAGATTTCGGACTGCGATCGAAATTGCTGGGATTGGCGGTTTTCTCCTAGTAAATGACAGAGAAATTGTGTCCAGAAAATAGGTGGTAGATGTTCCATTTGCCCTCGTAAGAGAGACAAACAACCAATGGTCTTTCTAATGCTTGCAACAGATACGTGTAAGGTGATCATGTTCAACAAAGAAGCGTCTGCAATGTGACATTAGTCACAAGTAAACAAGTGACATTAGTGTGTAGATGGAGATTTCAGATTAAAAATTTGGCACAATTCTTTTGAGTCATGAAATTTTGTAATTCACGTGTTGGCACTATGCTGCAAATGTTTAAATATTTTAAATATTATATTGTATTCAGATAATTAAACTATGTACTTAAATACGTATTTAGGTAAATTTAATCCTCATTATTCAAGACTATACTATGAGTTCCATCTAAAAAATTATAATATTTTTTTCTAAATTATGCAATGCATATTATACTGTGGTATTTTTTTTGTTAATTTATCTGAAATGTATTTAATTAAAATACGAATGAATATGAGTCATTGTAATAATATTATCACTTAAAATAATTAAAATTCACGATGGGGTCAAAAATGACCCCAAGTAGGGAGGACGTGATTTTTTTAGTAACAGGTAGCGAGGGTTAATGCCTCCGATTTGTGGTCCATGCAGCGATCAACAAACAACAGAATTTTCTTTTTTTACCTCCCATTCCAGCTTAAACTCCAAACGGCCCATTCCCGAAATATCTCAGCGGTCATCCAATAATTTCTGTTCTTAGGGACATGGTAGTTATATATTTTTTTAAACTTTTTAAAATTTTGTTGGATTTTCCAATGAAAAGCGGAGGTAATTTCACTGAACCATCACTGTTGGCATAAAATAGGATAATAAATCTCTATTGTAGAAAAATCGTGCTACATCAGCGTTAAAAATGTCTTTCGGTTCGTATTGCCCGATCAACTTTGGAAACTTTTGCCTCTAATTTCTCTCAAATCAGGATCTACTTATGCCTCAACCCCAGAGTGTTTTGTGGTGCCCAAGTTCCACCTTCTTTCTTCTACTGTAAGTTCAGTGAATCACAAGTAATGCATGCAGGGACCCCTGATACATAATTTTCCCTCGCGACACTCTTACATGTACTAGCCAATTTAGGCAAGCTTTGAAGTCACCTTTATGAACTCCTAAGTTGTCAATTGATGCAGAGCATACGATATTTAGCTCAACATATCAATGTCAGGCTTCTTCGCAGCATATCCATTTGCCTTACGTCTACCTAAAAATACTGTGCATTACATTTTTTCGATCGCTGACGTTCCGTGTGCAGCAAACGCTTGCAATACGTCCAACCTCCAGCTGCAACGCTAATCCAGTCCTTGTCACTATGCTATTTGCAGCAAACCTATAAAAAAGCAACAGTATAACACGGCAAAAACGAAAGGAAACAATAATGACATGCGTACTGGTTCAAGACTTATTTGGTTATGTCATGAAAATTTGCAAAAAACGATCATGTTGATGATAAAATTCCACGAAAGACACGTACCCGATTTTTAATGAACGTTTAGGAAAACAGCAAACACAGATTTCAAGAGTAAATGACAGCTCACGTACTTCTGAAAAAAAAAAACAGCGTTAGACGAGAAAAAATTCGTCCTAAAGAGGTCAACCAGTGCTCACGGGACTGGCTCTTCACCTCGTTGCCGGGAGGTTCTCATTGTATGGGAGTTCGTTGTAAGGGAGTCAAAATGCATGCTTTTTGATGGCAGCTTGACAGGACAAACTCCATTTGCCCGTTAATCGGAGGTCCTCGTTGTAAGGGAGTTTGCTAACGGGAGGTTTTACTGTAGTTAGTTTTTATATGGAGCTACAGGTAAACTCCTTATTAACACCTAATCTCGAACATCTATACTTTTTACCCTGACATTAGGGCAATTTGGAAATAGGCTGTTAAAATTAGAAAAAAGGTGGGAATATTTTGATTCTTACTTCCCCCCTCATGTCCTTTTCTTGACTTCTTTCATTGATTCTCAACATAGGTGTCATATCAAGAGGAGTAGTTATATTTTTGTCTTATGCCTTTTCTTGATCTTGCTTCTTTACTGCCTCTCAAGATGCAATCACAGCATCATGGTCATTGCATTGATTGTGGATCACTTTTCCATCCTTGTACAATACCTTTTTTTTTATAGAATGTGATGCTTTTATTCCAGTTGTCGCAGTCAAAAATTGTTCTCCGAACTCTTTATTAGGATGGTTCTTTCACTTGTTTTATTGGTTTGTTTTATTAATACTTATTTCTATTGGTAGTCTAAGAACCAAAATAGCTTCCTTTGTTCTCCTACTGTTCCTAAATTTAAAATGAATTCCATCTGGGAACTCCTGTGCTTTTATTTCCATTCTTTCATGTAGTGTTCTTGTTTATATTTTAAAAGCAAATGATGTTAGGCACCATCCTCAAAAGTTTCTCATTAATCTTCTTGATAAATGCTTAATTAAATTGATCTGGAAGTCCATCTTCATATTTCCATTGGAGTAAATATCACAGTATTTCATGAAATTTCATTAGTATCTTCTACCTCCTGCATCTCCCTAGCACATAGGCATAACCTATACCACAGTGGTTTGCCATGTTCACCATATTTTCTATCATTTTGTTACACTACAAGGAGCTTTTAGCATGCAGACCTCATAAGCTATCTTCCCTCTCCTATATAGATTCAGTATGTGTGATCATATAGCTTGCACTCCTTGAGACTTCTTCTTTGGGAGGGAGTATTTCGCTAATTCTCAGAATATCAAGGTTTATTCTTTGAATGTTCTTTTCAGATTTTCTAGTCTTCCACAGATGTTAAGTGATCTAATATGTATTCCATGAGCCTAAATTGCCTAATATGCTTGACTGATGTACTCTCCTAGATAATCCCAACCCTGTCATCTGAATGTTGATCTGCTTGAATAATTTACATGAGAATGTCCCATTACTTTTAATCATATATTTGAGAAGGAGAGAAGTGTTGATTAGTTGCAGTTCCCCTGGATAATCATGTGGTGGTCTTCTCATGCCCTCCACATTCCAGTAACCAATTTACCAAAATGATTGCTACCTCACCCAACAATAAACCCACACAGCCGCCAATTGCTGCTTACTGTTCCTAAGCTTATTTTAGCAAACATGCTCATTTTTCATAACCCCAATGGCTAATGGTTTACAGACATACTGCAACCTGGTGTTGCAATATTTAAGTAGCTCAGTAGCATTAAACTCTGCCTCGGAAGTATTGGATTGTATGAATGTACAATATTCTTTTAAACATGAACGGTTGGAGTACTAGGAAAATGCCATGGACTTTTTAAAGGACTTTCAATGGATTTGAAAATTTTTATGTTGGTTTTATTCTACAATACACGTGTTATATATATTGAAAAAATGTCACTTTAATATTGACCTGATTTTGTGCATCACCTCAAGTTTATAATTTTATTTTATGGATGTTGAAATTAGCACAATTATGTGCATTTTTATCAATTTTAGTTGTTTTTCAAATCAGTGTTCTTGGTTGAAATGGAAATTCATGAGCTTGATTTATAAATGTTCAAATTTGAATCTTAAAACATTTACCCAGAAACCATTAATGATATTTATACATAACTGTTCATTAACCAAAGTGCATTCATGATATATTTTTAGGCTCAGTGGCACCCATTAGAGGACATAATTGTGGTGGGCAGGTATCCTGACCCCTCCTTAAAAGATTGTGTTGGAAATGATTTGAGAGCAATTGATTTCTTTGATGCAGAAAGTGGAAACCTACTTTACCAATTGTTCCGCATTGGAGTAAGTGGGATAGTGTCACTAAATGCTTTTAACCATCTTGGGGAATATCTTGCATCTGGAATGGGTAAGTAATTTAAGTTCTTGCATGAGTCAATTTACTCAACATTTGTACGAATTCTCTTGCGAATGATTTAATGAAAAAATGTACTTTGACCTTGAAGTTTTTATAGCTGAATTGGTGCAAGGGTCTTCATAGTAACATTAATCCTTCATACTCCCAGTCTTTGATTTAATTTTATTTTTCAAATGAAGCCTGATAAAAGTTGGAAACATTTTGAAAACAGAATCTAAAATTATCGCCAGCAATAATTTAAAAAAATATAATAGTAAGTAATGTGTTCTATGTGGAAGTCATTGTGCTTGCAAACAGAGAAACCTAAATGGTCAGAAGGTGGTTTCCAGAATATTGCTCTAAAGGAGGGGTTTGGTTTTCCAGTTTTTCCTGTATTATTGTTTAAGTATATTGAAGAAAATTCCTCTTCCAAATCACACTGTGCTAAGTCTCTTGCATTGATGATATTTCTATAGTTCTTGATTCTCAGAAGTCTCCTGCAGTGCATGATTATTTGTAATGTTTCTCGGGATCCAGTGATCTGAGGTTACATTGTGCAATTATGTGTAATGTAATCTAATAAATAATAATACATAACACCAAGAATTGCCACAATGCTTGTTTTAGTACACTTCATTTATACTATTACTGCTAATTAATGCTTTTAAACCCTGGTTTTAGGGTTTAATTTATTTCTCTTAGTCCAGTTGAAGAAGTGGACAACTCATGAAATCTTAGGACTGGAAAAATGGGCCAGAATTACAAATTTTCTTAAAATAAGGAAATGCTTCATTAAGTACCCAATAGTTGACTTAAGCCTGACTTTTAACCTTTTCCGTTGATTTCCATGCTTTATTCATTATTTATTGTTCATGGAAATGGGTTAATAGGCTTGGCCTTTGGGTTTAAACCTCAGAGCCTCTTTGTGCTAATTCAAGTAAAATTCAGGCTGTTTGATATTTTGGGTTCCTGGTCTTTCTGTGAAACTAGAGAGAATACATGAAGAGGAACTGACACCTTCCTCCTCCCTCCCCCATTACTGTGACATGAAAGAATTTCATGTGTCATTGACCCCTATCCTCACCAGCATGATAAAAATAATAATAGCTTTATTCTTTTCAAAAAATGTCACATAATATACAGATGCACAAATACATACTCTTAACTTAAATTGTACTGAGATTACTTTCATAAAATTTTTCAATTAAAAAAAGGGGATACTTTATTTGGCAATCTTTTATCCTCTTCCTAAATTGAAGTACATCTTCTGTTCTAAGCTGGAACGGTAGCACGTTATACATTCTATCATTTACTTTGTGAAAGGACCTTTAATTTAATGACAATCTACAGTACTCAACTTTCAAATTACGTATCTCTGCCCCTGTCCATATAATTGTGTGTAGTTGATCTGCAGGAGAAAGTCTCCAGATTTTCTTTCACATTCAGAGATGATCTAAATACCTACAGGCTATATACAGTCATGATTCCATGTTGGATAAAAAGAGGTTTACAGTGGTCAAGGTGCATTAGCTATAATTCTGATAGCTCTTTTTTGTAGCAATAAAATTTGCTTCAGAGAAGTGCATGCCCCCGTAGTTTGTAATGGCTATGAAATAATGCATAGTAAAGTGCCATAAGATATTAAGTGGAAATCAGTGTTCTTAACTTTCTTAAGACCATTGTTGTTGAACCAATCCAGAGCCTGCCTTTGGATATTCTCAAATGGCACCACTGCATCACTTAAATTATTGCACTTTTGTACTAGGGTTGTGTCATCTGCATAGAAAACTGACTGTGTTGTCATATTAAAAGGTAGGTCATCAATCATTTCAATGAATAAAATAGGCCCAAGGTCTCTGTGGTACTCCATTTTTTATTATGCAAGCCTCATATCTGTTACCATTCAATTCCACTCAATGTTTTCTATCAGTTAAATATGACCACATTAGTTTTAATTCCTTATTTTAAACCCATAATATTCTTATCTTCCTGTGTAGATGGGATGCTCAACACGGTCAAAGGCTTTACTGAGGTCATGTAGAGTCATTGAGACTGACTGCCTATCCTCAAACTAATAATAATATAACTAAGCAATAATCATATAATTTACAATATACTCTCCAGTCACTATTATGGATTTTTCAGCACGAAAACCACAGTGTAAACTTTGAAATAAGTGATTAGCTTAAAAAAAACTCACAGATTTGATTCATAATTACCATTTCAAAAATGACTTCTTTTATGAGGGATTACAGAGATCATAAATATCTCTACAATAGGACTTTTTCATTTTCTTTATGGTCTTAATAATATAAAGTTGGGTAATTACAGTGAAACCTCCCAATAACAAATTTTCAAAAACCTCCATATTACAAAGTCATAGCCCTGGTCCCAGGACCTTCCCATGCACACTAGTAATGAACCTACATTATTATGAACCTCCATAGAATGAAGTCCGTGCCTGGGCTCCAACATAGAGGTGACCTCTATTAAACAAAATTTTTGCATGAAAATTTATAGGTTTTCATTATTGATATCGGAATAATGTACAACATTTCTAGTGATTTTTTCCATTGTAAATGAGAGCCTTCTCTTAGTTTATTTCCAGTGAACAGCATGGATGAAATGCAAGGTCATGGTCACTAGATACTGGTTGCTCAACTGTAAAAGTTTCGCATGATAATTGCACGGGGGCACTGTTGTCATAACCTTCCACATGCTAAAAGTTCATTTTTGTAACTAGTTGTGCCACTAGTGTGCCCAGTCTCATTGTTCCCTTGAAAATAAGCTACTAAAGATAGGCGTAACATAGACCATGAGGCACAAATTTTAGTTTTTCTCAGTAAGGAGACGTTCTGATGGTGAGATATGTCTATTTTAATATAATTAGGTGTTGGCAACAACATAGTGCTATTAGCACAGAAGAACCATGTGTGAGAACATTGTAACGACTTAAAATAAATTCTGTGCCGTCGTCCATTGCGGTTTGTCATTCATGTAGCACTCCTGTAAGTGCTATGGTTTACAACGGCAGGACTTGTTTTGTGTCTTGGTGCAAGGCAGGAAATAGGATGACAAGGGAAGAGAACTTCAAACTGGGCAGGCAGGAGAAATCCCCATCCATGGCCTTACCACCACTGTGGTAAGCACACTACAGTAGAAACTCGAAATTACGATCCTCAAAATTACGATATTTTGATATTATGAAGCAAAATCGTTTACTACACTCACGCACGGATAGTAAGAAGGTATAATCTCTGAGCATACGACCATCTTGCCACTATGTAACAAATTCTTTGTCGTGTCTTTGCAATGTAGCTTTAATGTGTACACAAAAGGAGCTATCTATTGCGTAAAAATGTTGCTACAGATACGTGATACTGAAACAAACTCCGCTTACGACTTTGAAAAGACATAAAGACTCCGCCCCCCTTGTGATAGCTTACAGGATACAATGTAGATTTAAATACATATCAGTGATACAAAGTGTTGTCCCAAGTACGATCTATAGACGATAAATCTATTGATTTGTCAAGTGTTGTTTCGGATCTAGCATTTCTTCGGATCTAGCGTTTTCAAGTACCGTCGTACGCTCAGACTTTGTTAACCGGATTTTTATTACAAATTACTACGAAAGTTCAGAATACTTTACATTGTATGATTTACTACTAGACCATACCTACCAATTAACGTCGAAATGTTTACAGAATGCGAAACTTGGGAGAAAAAAACAACAGGAATTTGAGGAAAAATAGTGCGCGGCTTACACGAAAATCTGGAGGATTCGAGTAAGCCACACACCCCTATTTTTTCACCGGTGTTTCGGGAAAAAAGGTGCGCGGCTTACACGAGTAAATACGGTAGTTCTTAAAATATGTCACCAATATGACTAAAAATACATTCCCTTTGCCAACAACGAGTAAAAATAAAAGTCAAGTACGGATATACTCGCCCGCTAGAAACTAATAGCTACAACCAGCATTTTCCTCTTATTATCCCTGTCACTTTTTGCTACCCGTTTTCCCCAAACTTAAATCCATGAGGGGCATTCCTAGTACAGTAACCGTTTACTGCACCCGTGCGCTCAAAAACGTTTTCACAGGCATAGGAAGAGATACTATGACATTCGGGCGATGTAGTCAGTCATGCATATCACACATGGAAGCGTTTTTCTCCCTACATATTTCAGACTGATTACCCAACCTTACTCCACGGCCTCATTATTCCGGCTGACAATAGTCATCATCGAAAGAATCTGGTTTCATTTACCATCCTCATTGAGTTTTTCGATGTAGTCATCGAGGAAGGATATCTTCTTTGTAACTAAACATTGCCCTTCCCTTCTTCTGTCACCAACAGCCAAGAAAATAAAAAATAAAAAAATTCTGAGTTTGCTTGGTTCATACGATCACTTAGTTTGTCACATTAATTCTATATGATGTTTTGTTCAGGGCGCATGCATAGTCAACGGTAAAAAACGTTCATACACCCATACATATTTAGGTCGCATAATATTATATATTTCTTGCCTTTCTCACCTACCCAGGGATATAAAATATCCTAAAAGATATCTTCTCAGCTGCGATCCTCCACAGTGACAAGGAATCTGATAAGGATTTCGTAGGCTAATACTTGTTAGAGATACACATAAGACTAGATGATAAGTAGAACCATCCCTTGAAAAACCCTAATTCACATTGCTGGAGAAGGAGCAGAAAGCCTCGTCAGATTCCTTGTCCAATCAGAGGTACTTTCATCTCTCCCTTGTATAATGGGAAGAAACACCCTGGAGGACATCAGGAGTGGGAGTTAGTTGGTACCAAGCGAGTTCGAAAGCAGGACACGAATTGACCAGGATCTTTGGGTTAGGGGTGTTGCTGCAAAAGGCTCAGTGCGTTAACACAGTCAAGGATGTGGAACCCTCTCAGACAAAAAGAAAAGAATAACATTGGAAGATAATGAGAAAATGATCCCCAAAATTGAATCAAAAAAGTTAAGTAGAAGTGCTGTTGCAGAAAAGTTTGGTCATTATGTCACCAGAAGAGCTGACAGCTTTTTTATAATAAACATTTGTTCATCATATTTCTTCTTTAATTATTATTTGCTCATTTCCTCTTCACAGATTGCCGAAAGTGATTGGAAATAAAGGGAAAGCAAAATGGAAATACCCGCCCATTCCCATGTTCTTTTCTCCCCTGGCAGTCCCCACCAAGAAAATTCCCTCAGTTTTCCATCTCCTCTGCTCCAAAACTTCGACTATCTCTCCCCCACTAACTTTCTTTCACATTTGCAGGGAACCCAGCAAAGGCTTTCCTTCCCTTCCACACTGGTCATCTGAACTCAATTGACCCTTCGTTTCCCCCTCCCTTCAAAGTCCCCAGTGCTGACCCTCAAGGAGATAAGGCCCCTTCGTGAGCCCCTTCCCTCCCTCCTGCAGTGTCCCCACCTGGCTCAGCAGGCCTCACATGCCCACCCTGAGTGCCCCTTTTTGCAAGGAATCTGTGCACGGTTGCACGAACACGTTGGGCATATCTTGATTTATGATAAAAGACCCCACTCTCCAGTGTCTTGTCCTCCCTCTCTGCAGGCATAGCCTGATGAGAGTAATAGAAAAGAGAGAAAGTAATAATGAAATCATAATTAACACTATTACACAAAAATTCAAATGTCCCGATTCTCCTCCAATCCTGTCGGGAACCCTTGTATTGTAAAAATGGAAAAAGGTGCAATTGAGAAGGTGCCGAACCTTGAAAAAATGCATTTTCCCTGATGAAAATATTCTATTCAGTCAACTGCTTTTTTCCAGCATTATTAATATCCTATGTCATTCAAGTTCACAAGAGATTTTCGAATATTCCACCATATAGCTTTAGTTCCACTTTTTCCCGAATGGCAGCACTGGGGTGCAAATAGTTTCACCACGTGCGGAATGTTTTAGCAACACTTCCGAGGCTGAGTCGAGCAACCAGTATCTAGTGACCGTGTGTAAGGTTGTGCGTCATTAGGGAAAAATGTGCTGGCTCAACTGCCAAGATTAACTTCATGCACACACACAAATTTAAACAAAAATCTACCAAACTACACCGATTAGAAGCTATTTTTTTGTTCAAAAATACAAAGGCGGTAATTAAAAATTATGTCATTCAAACCATGCCATGCCCCCTACCAGCCGGCATGCAGTTGCTGCAATATTTCCGCGTTTCCCACAGAAAAGAAAGAAACATGACAACTAAGCTGAGGTGGGATTTTCTGGTGGCTAGCAGAGATGACTGTGACTATGTGTACCAATAACGTCTCTAAGTGCCTGCCCTGCATCTCTCCCCTTCACAGCCATCCACCTGCATTTCAGTGAACAAAATCTGACTCAAAAATATAATCTGATATTTTCTTCAAGTGAATCATTGAGCTCAGTCGGGATTGCGAACAATCATAGAGGCGACCATGGCTGCAGTGTTTTTCTTTCAAGAAAGGGAAGCAGCATATTTCACGAGATGAGATTCGCCATCCCACTCAGATATTGGGCCACGACAGCTGTCAATTTCGGCAGTTGAGCCAGTGCATTTTTTCGTAATGGTGCACAAGATAAGATTTTCATCATGAAAAAGCTAATTTATTCTCATCCTTCCAAAAATGTAGCAAAATGCCATTCATATACAATAATTAGGTAATATATATGCAAAGGAGATACATTGCGCATCTAAGAATAAAATGCACAACTGAATGTTCCACAAAATTGTGTGGCATATTCAATATGTGTGAATAATAGGCATTAGTTTTAGGTGATGTAGAGTTTAGGGTATTTGAATGTTTGACCAATAGACGAAATTGTAGGCAGAATTGATAATTTCAGTAAAATATGCAGAAGGCTGGGTAAGACTGTGGCACTGAAACAAGGGGCAAATGTACTTTGAAATTAAACATGAATAGACTATCCATAACTTTCAGTTATCCAATCAAGGTTCACCATCAATTACTGTGGACCTAATTGGCAGTATATGGCATAGGAAAATGATTTTTGTCCTCTTAAACTTGCTTGCATAATAAATGAGGGTCATGTCTTACAGCAAATGAATTCTTGACTTCTCTGGAGACTTTACAATACGCTTATAGCCTTCGTATTATGAACCTTCATACAATGAATTGTGATTTTACCAGTCCCTGCAAATTCATTATAGGGAGGTGTCACTGTAATTTCCATTTCAAATTTAAGTTACGAGAGGATAAAACCTGTGGTTCTTTTTTTATTGTTTTCATATTAAAATGGTGCCAGGCATGATTTAGGGCAACAAAAGTATATTTACTCAATGATGTAAAGTTCATTATCGTATGAAAAAGAAAATCAGGTACCTCAATCTGTGTAAAAATAATATCTTTAATTACTAGTTCTTGGGTCTTGTAATTCTAATGTAGTATTCTCAGTTGCTATCTGCATCAGTTTTCTTTTGTCATTAATGCATGCTCCTCATTTCAGGGATGACTATTCTTATTTGGCGCACTAATCATGGAGGCTTAGAGGAAAAGATGAATAAGAGAATCATGCGTCCAAAAACAAATGACCAATCATCATCAGAATCAAAAAGCAAAAGGTTACGCAGGAATTGTAAGAAATTAAACTGAAAGTTTTTTAATAATCTTTTATAAACAAGTTTACTGTTTTTATAGCATTTATGAATAGCATTTTTATTTCTTTTACTTCATTTTATTCACTTGTATATTTTACCCCAGAAACTATAAATATTTTACATGCATTTATAGTATGATATGATGTATTTTTATTCATGTTATGTTGTCAGTCTTCTTTGGTGTTAGCTGCAACTTTAGAAAAGCTAAGTACCTTCATCTTTTCAATAAGAGTTCAATGTCATAAAGCTGTATTATATCATATGGAGGCTATTATCTATTGTAATTACTTTTTGTATAATTAAGTGTTATGTTGATAAAAAAAGAGTACAAAGTCAAGTAAGTTCTTGACAAAAAATTACATGTACAACCCCTTGGTGACTGCTTATAAAGTAGCCCCAAGCAGTTGTATTAGTTTCAATTTCAAAGCAGTATTTTCCTTGTGTCATTGATGTACAAAGAGATAACTTTGTTAGCTTTATTTGCATAAAATTAAATTGTTTTGTATAAAAAATGTATTTGACTACTATCTGTTGCAGATTTGTTTTTATGCATCTAATGTTTTTGGCTTTTGATAACCTTGCCCAGAGGTTGATGAATTTGTGTGCCTAGAACACTGCAGGTGAAAAATGAATGCATTTCCTGCATTTGGATATATCTGTAAAATCAGAAATTAATTAATTAGATGTCCTGTGTTGCTGCAGTTTTACTGTTGATTATATCACAGAGTCAACAGGATTATACTTGAGTCTATATTATATATATACACACACACACGCAAGAAAGGCGCACTACAAAGTCATAATAAATGCACATGATGTAAGCATAGAAACACATAAGGAGACACACAACAGTTTGGACGTTTCCGCAGACATGCTGCCTTTTTCAACAGAAAAGGTTGACAGCCGCTGGCAGAGTCCTATTCACAAGTGAAAGAGTGGGGGGGAGGGGGGGGGGTAAGAATGGATACAGGAGTAGGGCGGGAGACAGTGGCAGAGGTAAGGAAGTGGTGGCCTCTAGTGGGAAAGATTCAAACCTGGCTTTTCATATGCTCTTTCTACCAAAATACGAGCCGACTTGCCGACAAGATCTCACTTCAATAATTTTGGCATTTTCAGAAAGAACTTCTACTATGGCAAGGGAAAAACAATTGTCGAAAGTCTGATTGTGATGGTCAGTATGTTTAGAAGTGATTGACGGATTCAGGTTTTTTGTCGGATCCGGATACAGAACAGGCTCCTTGCCTGGGTTTCGGATCTTTATCTCGGTTTTGGATCCTTAGTTTCAGATACTCGATTCCGAATTTCATTCCTTTCCTAATCCTAGATATTTAATATAGGTATATATAAAAATAGCAACAATAGAATTACCAAAAAACAGGTAAATTTATTGTAGAAAAAATCATCTTCCTATCATCTATGAGGATTATATTTTCCTGGATCAAGATTTATGGATGCAATATGTACCTATATCTTGTAACTTCTAATATAAAGATCACTTTTCTTATCACATACTCATCAAGCAATACATTTTTGAAACATGTACAACTATTCTTTAGTGCAGTTAAAAGAAACATTATAAGTTCATTTTCATTTATAAACAAATTATTTTCCAATTATTAATCAAATCCTTGAACGCTTTCAAATTCTTTTTTAGAAACAAAAAAATTTTTAATGTGGCCAAGAGATCCCATTTATGTAATATCTGGGGATTCCATTTTTAAGACGAAAAAATTATTATAGAATATCACTAAACTAATAATTTTACATTGTCTTATTAATAAAAACCCTTAAAATGGAATTTGAGAATTTTATACTCCTAAGGGGAGGTTGTTTAACTCTGATCTGGAAATGCGATTAGCCTCTTTTTCATGCTACTAGAAGCAAAATTTAAAAAGTCAGATTTTTTTCCATTGGCCCGGGTTTGCTAGAAAAAAGTATGCAACGTCTGATATTTGTTTGTTTGGAAGACGTTGGGGGCAGGGGGATGGTTGTGTTGTTGATGGTTTTGGAGAGAGGATAAATAAAGGAGAGTCTGATAAGCAGCGTTTTCTTTATTGAAATTAGAGTTCTCCCGTAATATTGCCCGATGTAACGAGTAGAATGGCATGTGGGGAGCCTGCATTCTCCAAACTTGAGTATAGCAGAGTGGGGTAGTGGACTGCAGGTATTGAAATTTGATTCTTATCCCTGTTTAAAATTTTTCTTTCAGCCATTGAATAAAAAACTTTATCATCCTTCATTTCCAACCTTTGTGTGTGGATACTGACTTTTTTGTACTTCTATCGCTTAAACTAGATTTACAAATGCATCACTTAAAAATACATTGTAAGGAAAACATAATGATTCCACGATTTAATTCTGTAGTAAAATTTTTTTCCAATCATTTCACTGACTCCAAATTTTATTATTTTTTTGACTTATAAAGTTGCATGAAATTTCTGATAATGTACTTCTTTTAACTGCTTACTAGAATTACCCCAGGAATACAGCAAGGCTGTATTCCTAGGTAGTGTTAAGGATCGAACTCGTGACCGGCAGTACACTAGCCCTCATTTTTAGCAACTACGCTCTCATAGGTTCACGGGAATCTGGTGAATGTAGGCGACCCGCGTGACATTCGGCTTCATTTTTTTCTCGTGCATCCGGACCAATGGAGAAAAATGTCACGACGAATATTTTTTTATGTTGTTTTAGTGGCACGGGAAAAATCTGTCTCATTTCGTGACTCGAGTTACTTTACCTCTCCTTGTAAGTATCTACCATACCTACATTGCATTCGCAGGGCGCATCGATCACGCAGCCGCGAGATGTTAAAAATCTGCGATCCGGATCTGAATTAATACTGTCTTCGGATATGATTTCAGTAGTGAATGAAATGAAAGACCTTTGGATATTTGGAAAAATGTAAATCTAATTTAAACAACATAAGTATAATAAATAAAAGTGAGTATTCAGATGTAATTGTGTTTGAAATTGAAGATGATAACATTTCCGATGCAATTACTGAAAGAAAAAATTAATCTGCGATATGGATCGAACTTCGCGCAGTGCACTAGCTCTCGTTGTCCGCCTGATCCCGGCGAATGTAGGCTACCCGCGTGACAACCAACGTATTTTTTTTTTCTCCCGATACCGGGGTAATGGGAAAAAAGTCATATTTCTTTATTTTGCTTCCAGTTGCACGGGATAGATAGATAGATAGATTGTAATAGTGGTGGAGTTCCTCTCAACGGAGGCCCTGAGGCACTTAGACCCATTGGTCCATTGTGCTAACCACCCTTTTGAAGAAGTCACCCATAAAGGCCGATCGCCCTGCTAAAGGCCAACAAGTCTCCGATGGGGATTTCCCTTACCTCCCTGGGTTCCAAAAATGGGGAACCCAGGTACCTGTTTCGAGTCATCACCACAGGGCACTCGCATAACATGTGGGATGTGGTTTCATCCTCTTCTTCGCACCACCTACATCTGGGGGAATCTACGATTCCCAGGAGGTGCAGGTGCCTCATCACCTGGTAGTGCCCCGTGAGGAGTCCCACTACCGTTCGTAGTTGACCCCTGTTTAGTGACAGGAGTCTTTTGGCAAGCCCAGGCCTAGGCTCTTCAATGTGTAGTTTGGCCTGTCTAAGGCCTGGTGCAGCTCGCCAGATCTCAGAATGTCGGGTTAGCCCCCACATTCTAATTTCCGCCATCCCTACCGACGAGGAGATAGGTATGATTGGCTCTGGACCAATCGGATCTCGGCTGGAACCGGCCCTTGCCAGCTCATCAGCCATCTCATTTCCAGATATGCCTGCATGACCAGGCACCCAGAAAAGTTCCACCTTGCCGCATCTGCCTATATCATTGAGTGCCTCACGACACTCCTGCAGCAGCTGTGATTTGCACCATGGTGATGTCAGCGCCTTTAAAGCTGCCTGACTATCCGTGCATATGTGTATCGGTCTGTTAAACATCCCGATTTCCTTAATAGCATACGCGCAGGTCAGAAGTGCATATACCTCTGCCTGGAACACCGTAGCATATTTTCCCAAAGGGATTGAGAGCTTCCTTGGTGTGCTACCATTGTAGACCCCTGCTCCCGCTCTTCCTTCTTTCCTAGAGCCATCCGTATACCATACCTCGGCCCCAGAATGAAGTTCTTTCCCCTTTCCTCTAGCCCACTGTTCCCTATCCGGGAAGTGGGTTTTAAAGTAGGGGGGTGTTTGGTTGAACCTGGCTATCATTCCATCACTGCCCATCCCGAGGATGGGACTCGACTTTATGACCTCTGTCCAAACTTGTCTGTGACCATAGGAACTTCCTTTGTCATACCACTGTCCCATACATTTGAGACGATAAGCCGCTGTCCTTGCCTGCACCTCAGCTTCCACATGGAGTGGAGCGAGGTTCAGCAGCGTTTCCAGCGCCAGAGTTGGGGTTGTTCTCATAGCCCCTGAAATGCCCATACAGGCCAATCTTTGAAGGTGGTTCAGTTTGTTCCCAGCAGTTTTGAGCCGGACTCTCTTCCACCAAACTATAGAGCAGTACAAGAAACTAGGTTTAATGACTGCCGTATAAATCCATCTAATGGCTTTTGGCTGAAGTCCCCATGTTTTACCAAGGGTCCTCCTGCACATCCATAAGGAGGCACAAGCTTTCTTTGCCTTGGTCTCCAAATGCTCTCCCCAGTTAAGCTTAGAGTCCAGAATAACCCCAAGATACTTGACCGATGGTGAGGGATATAAAACCTTTCCCTGCAAAGAGGGAGGTCTAAAGCCCTCCATTTTCCTTCTATTGGTAAACAATACAAGCTTAGTTTTCTCCGGATTTACAGTCAGCCCTGTTTCTGCACACCAACCCATTGCCTTATCCAGGGCTTTCTGCATGAGTCCAGAGGCAGTATCAAGGTACTTTCCAGTGATGATTATAGCCACATCATCTGCGTACCCTTGAGTGTATGCGCCAGTCCTATTCAATTCTAAAATAAGACTGTCGACTACCATATTCCAGAGGAGTGGAGATAACACTCCTCCCTGAGGGCAGCCTCGAGTCACAGCTACCTTCATTGAACTGTCTCTCAATACTACTTTTACAGTTCTTTGTTCCAACATGTATCTAATCCAGCTCACAATGTGAGCATGGATACCATGTCTGCAGCAATGCATATTTGATCGAAGGACGTGTTATTAAATGCTCCCTCGACATCAAGAAATGCCCCCAGTCCGTACATTCCGTGTTCCAGCACTCCCTCAATCCTGCTAACAAGATTGTGGAGCGCTGTCTCCACAGATTTTCCCTTCTGGTAGGCATGTTGATACAGGTGCAGGGGGTGATCCCTTAATGGCCCATCCCTTATGTACCTGTCCACTATCTTTTCTAGTGTCTTCAGTAGAAAAGACATCAGACTGATTCCTCGAAAGGAGTCTGCTCTTGTGTAGTCAGTCTTACCTGGTTTAGGTATGAAAACCACCTTGGTGACCCTCCAGGCTTTTGGAACATATCCATAAGCCAGGCAGGAGCGAAATATTCTTACCATTGGAAGGAGGAGCAGATCCTGCCCTTCCTGAAGGAGTGCAGGAAATACCCCGTCCTCCCCAGCAGCCTTAAAGGGGCTAAAACTCATGATTGCCCATTTTGTAACTGAGTACGTCACGATGCTGGAGGAAAGTCTCCATTCCGTCCGAGCCGGATGGATGGGATTCCTCCCATGATGCATCTCCCTCAACTCCCTGGAGCCTGGAAAGTGGGTCTCCAGCATTAGCTTTAGTGCTTCCTTGTCGGAAGACGTGAAGTCTCCCGAGGGAAGCAGCAGAGAACCCACCTCCGCTTCTGAGTCTTTCGATAGGATCTTATGAAGTCTAGCCATCTGCGGAACAGTCTCTACGCTCTCACAGAAGCTCCTCCATGAATCCCTTTTACAGCGCTTGATTGCTGCTTTGTACCTCCGTTGGGCGACCTTAAAGTTTTCCCAATCCCGAGGCATTCTTGTCCTCTTTGCTTTATTAAAGAGTTTCCTAGTCTCTCTGCGGAGACCGTCTAATTCTGCTCCCCACCAGGGTAATTTACACCCTTCCTTCCTGGTCCTTAGGGGGCAGCTGTCTTCGTAGGATGTGATGATGCTTCTCTGTAGATAATCAACAGCAGCATCTACCTCATCCACATTTCTAAACTTGCACTGAGGTGCCTCCTCTAGGGCAGCTCCCAGCCTTTCTCGATATAGTCCCCAATTGGTAGTCCTGGGGTTTCTATATGTTATTTCCCTGTAATTGGATTCTAAAAGAGTGAAGAGTATGTGTCTGTGGTCGGACAAAGTTATCTCCCCTGACACTCTCCACCCATCAATCCTGTGCAGCAGAGAACTGGTGCACAGTGTAATATCTATCACCTCCTGCCTAATGCTATTTGCAAAGGTAGGTTGTGATCCTTTATTGAGTATTTGTAACTCCGTAGACATAAGATACTCCAACAGTGCCTCTCCCCTTCCGTTGGTGCTCCCACTCCCCCACACAATGTGGTGCGAGTTAGCATCACAACCGATCAGAAGATCCCACTTGTTGGTCTTACAGTGACTCACCAGCCTCTCCATCTCATTTGATGGTGGAGGAGCCGGTGCATCGTATGGCAGGTAGGAGGAGCAGATGACCACCCTCTTCCTGTTCTCACCTTCCCCCAGGGTCAGCAGAACTGCTGTCTGATCCCTAGTGGTAAATTCCGATAGATGCAAAGCACTTATCCCATTCACATAGATACAAGATCTAGGCCTATCAACAGTGGTACAGTAATATATTTTTCCGCCTGTCATGCTCAGGCCCCTGACTCTTCCCTGGAAAGCCCAGGGTTCCTGAATCAGAGCTATTTTGACCATACCTTCAGAGAGTATCCTTTGCAGAACCCCTGAGGCAGCCTTACTGTGTTGTAGGTTGGCCTGAAGCACGGCTATGCCAGCCATGGTTCGGCCCCGCCCACATCTTCTTCCTCCCTTGTCTCCTTCCCTTCGAGGGGGTATGGAGCCTTCCCTTAGGCCACTACCCACAGGGGCTCCCGAGTCAGACTCTACCCCCATGGGGGAGACCAGGCTTGGTGCCTCCTTGAAGGTGGGCCCAGAGAGGTTGAAAAGGATGTCGTCCTCCTCTCCCCACGAAGGGTATGAGGGGCAACTGGGATGTGTGGGTCTCCCAGAAGGAACCCCCACAGGCAAGGTTAAGGTAGTAGAGGGTGCGTCCCGACTGGGATCCCCATCGGGGCTCTCCACCGGTATCGCATCCCCCAAGGAAGAAGACAGACTACAAGAGTCCATGTGAAGAGTGCGCCTGTCAGCGCCCTCCATAGTTTTGTTTGAGGGTTCCATGTTTGGTCCCACGAGTAGCTAGGGAAATATGGTGTCCGCCCATGCAGAGCCCCGCATGCATGGGTAAGGCTAAATAAAACCGGAGGTCGCCCAGTATCCGGAGTCTCTCTGTTAGTGACTTCTTACCCTCCGCCCCGCAGATGCGGTCACCCTTAGCACAGAGACGCACCGTGGTGATGGGAGCTGTTTATTGACCGCCAGGTCTAGATCCGTCATGTTCAGCGATACCAGGGGCACCTCGAGGAGGATGTGGCTCTTCACCACGCATGACGGTCTTGGTGGTCCATAGGCATGTTCTGCCCTTGTCCCTCCCTGGAGTCACTGACCCCTTACCCCCAGTTGCACGGGAACATTTTCATCTAATTTCGTGACCCGAGTTACACATCCTCTTCTTGTCAATATCTACCGCACTTACAATCCATTCACTGGGCGCTGAGTAGCGAAAATTTAAAATCTACGATCCGGATCCGATTTTACTCCGGGTGTCTTTGGATCCGGAACCGAGTAAAATGAAAGATCCGACGGATCCGATCCGGCCATCACTAATGTTTAGGGATAGGTTCATAGAATAGAGGAATTTTGGTGGAATGCCGGTGGTTGTTCATCCTGATAGTTAATGGTGTAGTGCACACTCCAATGTATTAGGAAGGGCAGAAATTGCAGGAGAGGTGGTAAACTACGTTGGTGGAAGTGCAGGAGGGTGTAGAGGAGGATTTGTTGAGGACCAATGAAGAGGCTAAGCAGAGGAGAGAGCAGAATTTACATCTTGGACGTTTGCAAGGTGAAGAGGAAGGAAGGGGACCATGTTGAAGAGTGGGTGGGGTGGATCTAAGAATATTCCTAAGATTGGGTGCTTTTTTGTATGTTACGGATAGGCAGGCAGGAAGGAGACGATGTAGTTTGGTTGGTGTTTATGATGGGGTAAAGGTCTCTCAGAATACTTTTTATTTTGTATGAGCCGGGGAAAAATGTGGTGGTGAAATTCGATCAGCCGGGAGGGTTACTTTTGATGCAGGGTGTGTAATTAGCGGTAGGGGATAGAATTTTCTTTCTGAGGAGAGGCTCTGGGTACCCACACTTCTAGAGGGCATGATGGAGGTTATCTATGGCTTGGTGTAGAGAGGGGGCATTGTTGCAGAGACGGAGAGAGAGTATGGGATGGATTGTTTGGTGTGTGTCGGGTGACAACTAGTATAATGCAGATATTGTTCATGGTTGGTAGGCAATTTGTCGATGGAGGTGATGAATTTGTTGCTTTCAACGAGAATGTTGATATCCAGGAAGGTGGCGGAGGAATCAGAGATGGAGGAGGTGAAGGAAATTGAGGAAGTAGAGTTGAGAGAAGAGATAAAAGAGGTGAGAGAATCAAGTCTATGGGATTACAGGAGGAAAATGTCATCAATATGAAGAATCCTACTACAGTGAAGGTCAAACTCGGATATAATGAGATGCAAGGGACCAAATGCTTTTGCTCGTTATATCCATTACAAGTAGTAACTCACTGTCTTTCCCTCTCTCTCGCACACATGCGTACTCACACACATACTATTCTTATGCAGAGGTGATAAAATAACAAATATTAATATAAGATGATTGAAATTACAAAATGAACAATGTATTCAGTAAACTATCCACATGCATACTAAATTTACAAGAAAAATATGCATTTTTTGAAAAGTTAATCACATTGTTATTTTTTGAAATAATCTTCCATTGTTATTTGTTTCAAATTTTTCTTAGAATGAAATTTACATGCAATGGTTTTCATTTTGCTGAGACACAATTGAAATTCAGGATCAATGTCATTTGTTTCGTAAAAATTAGATAAAGTTTTTAAAGCAGCTTGTGCCTCTGCGCTGGACACTACATTGATAAGACTCTCACCACCATCATCTTCCTCACTGTCTACTTTGGAAAGATCTTTTTCGCTAACAGCTTCCAGAATATCCTCGTCCGTCAGTATTTTGGCAATCACAAGATCGTTGTCCACAGCTTCATAACCCTCCACAAAAGTTGTCCCAATTTACAGCCTATATTTATTCAACCTCACAGCCAAAGGAATGTTGTCACCGTCTTCCTCACTTTCTTCAAAATCTTCCCTAGGTATGAGACCTGCTTTTCTAAATGAATTTTTGATTGTTTGCGATGTGACCATATCCAATGCTTCAAACATGAATCTGATGGCATCAAGAACTTAAATTTGATTTTTTTCTTTCTTTTCAATGGCTTCTATAATTTACAGAATTAAAAGTGTACTAAAATGGCATTTAAAACTTCTAATCACACCTTGATCCATTGGTTGGAGAACTGAAGTTGAGTTCGGGGGTAAAAACACAAGTTTGATGTTGCTTAGGTTTAGGAGAATGGGATGTGAAGGGCTGTTGTCTTAAATCAAAAAGATATTCCTTTCTTTTTTTCTAAGTCCTTTGTCCCAGTTACGCACTTCTTCCTCAAAGATTGATGATGTCATTCCAAGCTTTTTTGTTGGATTGGTAAATAACAGGAAGATTTTTGACGTCTTTGAAACACCGTGGATTCTTAGATTTGCCTATTACCAAGAGTTTTCTCTTTTCAGTTCCACTCATATTTGAACAAATGAGAACTGTCACTCGATCTTTGGATAACTTCCCACCTGTGCACTTTTCACCTTTAAACTTGTGGTTCATTTGGGGAGGTGGCTTGTAAAACAAACCTGCTTCATCGGCGTTAAAAATGTCACTTTTACTGAAACCTTTTCGCGAATCTGGCCACACCTTCTCTATCCAGCCGTGGCTCACTTCTACGTTTACATCTCCAGATTCCCCACAGATTTTACCATAAACAATATTATTTCTTTTTTTTTATCTGTCAAGCCACCTATCATTGCAGACAAAATCAGAATATCCCATTTGATGAGTCAACTTCTCAGCTTGGAATTTCAATACAGGTCCACTGATGGGAATTTTTTAATTTGTTTGCACTACAAACCAACTCAAAAGAGCTTGGTCTAAGTCACTTTTTTCACATTTACGCAACTTCTTTACGATAATGTTTTTCTCTAAGGCACCTAAAATACTTTCCCGATTTTTACAAACCTTAGACACAGTTCAACAGTTCAGTTGCAACTTTTTGCAACATTTCTCTAAATCTCAAATTATGTCCAATTTCTCACCGATAGAGAGCACTTTCCTTTTCTGCCCTGCCATTTCAGGGTAACAAAGGAATGTCACAAAGCACTGCAAAGCCTTAATGAATAATAATAAATTTGTTTTAAAAAATCCAAGTGCCTCTTCCACTTTTATAAACCACTGTAAACATCATGGAGGGATGGCAGGAAGGGAAAGTGAGAGAGAGACAGGTCGAAAAGGGGCAAACCAAAAACTCATCTGTCCCTGGTACGACAGTACAGCCACTGCTCGTTCATTTGGACTAAAGATTTGCTCGTTATAACCGTAAGGCTCTCTAATACAGTCTCGTTTTAACCATTATATATTGCTCATAAAATGCATTATTTCCAAACAACCCTTCTCTGTTTCCTCGTACGACAGTACAGCCACTGCTCGTTCATTTGGACTAAAGATTTGCTCGTTATAACCATAAGGCTCTCTAATACAGTCTCGTTTTAACCATTATATATTGCTCATAAAATGCATTATTTCCAAACAACCCTTCTCTGTTTCCTCGCTATAGCCGAGATCTCGTTTTAATCATGCTCGTTATAAATGAGTTTGACTGTACTTGCCTTGCCATAGCAGAAGTTCTTTCTGAAAATGCCACAAGTATTGAGGTGAGATCTCGTGAGTTGCTCGTATTTGGGTAGAAAGAGGGTATGAAAAGCCAGGCTTGAATCTTTCCCACTGGAGGCCACCACTTCCTTACCTCTGCCACTGTCTCCCGCCCGACTCCTGTATGAATTCTTACCCCCCCCCCACTCTTTCACTCATGAATATAACTCTGCCAGCGGCCGTCGACCTCTTCTGTTGAAAAAGGTGGCATGTCCGTGGAAACATCCAAACTGTTGTGTCTCCTTTTCATGTTTCTATGTTTCCGTCATCTGTCTGTTTTGTATTTATTATGACTGCGTAGTGCACCTTTCTTGCGAGTGTGTGAGTGTATATACATATATATATACTCAATTGAAACAATCTCAGCGGAGCAAGCATACAAGTTCTCGACGAGCGAGGATAAAACACAGGTGCAAAATAAATAAAGGACACTCACAATTGCTTGGAACTGTTTCGGCACATCAAGTGCCTTCTTCGGCCAAGAGACAACTGATGGTTTTGAGGCATGCTGTGGAAGGGGTCGAGAGTGGGGTGGGGAGAGGGGTAAATAGAAAACGGTGGAGGGCTAGTGAGAAATGTTAATTCCAGGGGGTCTGAATGCTTTTATAACCCAGATATGTGTGTATATGTATATACACACACACATATATATAAACAATGTTCACAGGTGTGAAAATTAAGCACAGAAAATGAACACTCACACCTATTGTAGAATATTTCAGTGGTCACAGCCACCTTTCTCAATGGGAAGAGGAATACTAGTGAGGAGAGGGATGGTTGGAAGGGGGGAGGGAAAAGGAATGGTGTGGGGGGAGGGCTAGTGCATCACATCAATTCCAGGAAATTTACATGTTTCTAAAAGCCAAATGCAAGTTAACTCAATTGTGTGTAGTTTAACGGGTGGATCTGTAGGAGGGAGAGAGGAAAGAATTGAAAATTTGAAACAAGAGTTAAACGAAGAATCATGTTTGAGAGGAAGGGTTGCAGGAAGCACGGTGATTGTTCATACGAATATTGAGGGGTGTGGTGCATTGGCCAATATAGAAAGTGGAGCAGAGATTGCATAGCAGGTGGTAAATGACATTACCGGAAATACAAGAGGGAGAAGGAAAGTGAGGGAGAGAGTTAATAAGATGAGAGAGAGATGTGGGTAGTGTAGTAAAAATATGGCATGTTTTTCATCTCGTGCGATTACAGGGAGTGGGGGTGGCTTCAATGGTGTGGGTGTCTTAGAGGAGAGGATTAGTGCTTTTGAAAATACTGCCTTGGTTGGCTGGGCGTCTGTAAGATACAGAAGGGCAGACAGGGAATATTTTGGAGGTGGTGGTGCTGTTGGAAATGATGGGGAAGAGTTCCTTAAGTATGAGTTTGAGGGAATGTGCACCAGGGAAGTAGGTAGTGCAGATGGAGGGGATGTTGTGGCGATTAGGAAGAGGAGGTTTAGGTTGGTAGGGAGTTTAAAGGATTTTTTTGTTTAGAAGGGATTCTGGGTAGCCACGGCAGAGAAGTGACTTATGTAGGGTCAAAAGGGATTCTTATAGGGAGTCCGGGTTATTGCAAATGAGGTGGCTGTGAATGGAGAGAGAAAGAAGGGAATAGAATGTTTAGTGTGGGAAGGATGGCAGCTGCTAATGTGTAGATATTGAAATTTGTTGGTTGGTTTGATGTGGACTGCGGTTTTGACTTTCTTGTCTGACAAGGGGAGTGTCCGAGTTCCGGGTCTAGAATTTTGACGAAATTTGCCAGGCAGGTAGTCCTTGATGAGTTATTTACGAATCACCCCCCATATAGGGTTATATATCCAGAAACTTCGTCAAAAAACGAGTTTGAAATATTTGATTGCAAATATAAAGCCAATAATTAGCCATCTTTAATCAGTGCAGTTTGGGTTAGGGGTAAAGTACTCGCTTCACATTGTTGACGTCCCATGTTCGAGACTTTTCGAGTCCAATTTATTTTTCATCGCAATATCGTCGTACGACTTTCCATGGTTTTACATATTTTTAATCTGTTTACCCGGGATGCATTTTGACTATTTTACGTAATTTTAGCAAATTGCGTAATTAGTACGTAAAATAGTTAATTACGTTATTTACCTAAATCACGCAATTAGTACGTGGCGGAATTACTTCCGCACGCCCTGTCGTTTTTTGTGTATGAAATTAACGGAAGAGCATAAAGTGTGATCGTGATTTTGAACTTCCGTATCTTTGGCTACGCAGTCCCTACGCACGTACAACACTTGTTCTAATTCGCCTGGTGCCATGATTTTCCAGCGCTGTGCTTTTTTGGAAAAACTAATCGGAAGAGAAAAAAAGAATTTAGGTTTTGTAATCATATAATTGTAAGTATCTACCGAAATGTTCGGGTGATTCTAACATGCTCCTGAAAAGGTGCAATACATTAATTCTTCAAAATTAATTGTTACCTCTGGTTTTTTATCAATTTCCAAGCGACGTCCTTGATTCGAAACTCTCTCCCACCCGAATATTTCGCCCGATCACCCGAACATTTCGGTAGATACTTACAATTATATGATTACAGAGCTTAAGTTCTTTTTTTCTCTTGCGATTAGTTTTTCCAAAAAAGCAGAGCGCTGGAAAATCACGGCACCAGGCGAATTAGAACAAGTGTTGTACGTGCGTCTGGACTGCGTAGCCAAAGATACGGATCCGTATCTTTGGCTATCGAAATTCAAAATCACGATCACACTTTATGCTCTTCCGTTAATTTCATACACAAAAAACGACAGGGCGTGCGGAAGTAATTCCGCCACGTACTAATTACGTGATTTAGGTAAATAACGTAATTAACTATTTTACGTACTAATTACGTAATTTGCTAAAATTACGTAAAATAGTCAAAATGCATCCCGGGTAAACAGATTAAAAATATGTAAAACCATGGAAAGTCGTACGACGAAATTGCGATGAAAAAAAATTGGACTCGAAAAGTCTCGAACAAGGGACGTCAACAATGTGAAGCGAGTACTTTACCCCTAACCCAAACTGCACTGATTAAAGATGGCTAATTATTGGCTTTATATTTGCAATCAAATATTTCAAACTCGTTTTTTGACGAAGTTTCTGGATATATAACCCTATATGGGGGGTGATTCGTAAATAACTCATCAAGGACTACCTGCCTGGCAAATTTCGTCAAAATCCTAGACCCGGAACTCGGACACTCCCCTTGTGAGAGGCAAATGATAACATTGAGGAAAGAAATGTTAGTGATTGAGGTGAAAGAAAGAGGAAGAGGCATCAAGTGAAGAAATGAAGGTGTTGAGGGCATTAATGTCGCGTGGCCAGAGGAGGAAAATGTCATCTATGTATCTCAACCATAGTAGGGGTTTAAGTAGGTAGTGGGAAAGAAAGTTCTTTTCGAGGAAGCCGAGATACAGATTGGTACGAGGGGCTGAACCTACTTCCCATGGTGCAACCTTTAGTTTGAAGGTAATGTTCATTGTTAAACAAGAAGGCATTGTGGTAGGATATGTAGTGAGTAAGTAGTGTGGCAACTTGTGTGATGTTGGTAGCATTGAAATTTAACTGGGTGCCATTGGGCATCTACATTAGAAGTACATCTACACGAAGAAGCAACACTCCTCTCTGTGAAGGCAGGGAACAATTCAAGTATCATCACTTGCGAGAGATTAATTGGCTTGCAAGGTTTTTTTTCTGCTTAGTCTGCAATTCTTCAAGGTAGCACTCATTCTCGAAGTCACATTGTATAAGGTGGTATAATAGACAAGATGGTTCTCAGAGATTGACTTGACTGTAATTGGTTTTTGTGTGCTAAAAACCGAAAAGGGCTGCCATTAAATGTGCCCATTGGAGAGTAATGTTGACTTTAAGTAGCTTAATATGTGGTTCTCCCTTCAATGCCCTTCTGAAAAGATATCAGTCAAAAGTGCCTGTTTCACTCTTTTGAATAGCTGAAAAAGTAAGCCTGCAGTTGTTAACGAGCTTCTTATGCATGGGTAAGTTGGCGTAAAATTTGATATTTGAAATTGACCAATTATTTTACAGAATAAAAATAAGCACCTCAAGTAGGACTACATGGAATTTATATTGCTAAGTTGGGAGGGAAAACTGGCTTTGGTTATACATGGACAAACTTTGTCTTATAAATTTACCTATCCCATAGTTACTGTCTTCAACTTTTTAGATTTTCAATTTAGATAAGTGGTACAAATATTGTTTTATTAATCTTAGGTGTAGGGGGAGGGAGGCAAGTATACCAAACTTGTACCCATTGTTCAATTTAGAAGTATGAAACATGCACGTGTATAATACATAATAGCATGTTTTATTCTGCAGGAACTATTTAAGAAGGCAAAGGATTCATGAGAGAAACATAGTCAACTACAAGTAATACCAAGTGAGATAATAATTTTACAGAGAATCATCTTTAAAATATTCATCTAGAGTTTTGGAAAAATTCTACTCTTTTACTCCTGCTCTGAAGGTATTTTTGCTGATACTATTTGTCAAACTGGTTGTTTATCTGTTGTAAAGATATATTCCCAGTTTTTGGCCCTAGTGAGGCCAATTTTGTCCTAACATAATTATGATCATGAGTGCAGTAATTATGACTCAGAATTTTTAGTGAACTCATTATCATTCATACCTCAAATCCATCCTCTTTTGGAATCAATGCTGGCAAGTTGAGAGCAATTTCTGAGTCTGTTGAAATTAAACAAGGTGATTGTAATGCACTTTGGGGTCATCTATATATTAATAAGGTTATACTGATTCCTTTCTTTTTTCAACCCCTCATAATGCTTTGTAACATTCTCTTAGAACTCCCACTTACTAAATTGCTTAGCTGCCAATGAACCATCTCTTTTTGTGAATGATGGAACAGATGTTATTTGAGAACTCATTATTTATTTCACTATATATTGTTATTTATTCACTATTTTTTGCATTTCATTAGTATTAGAATGGATTAAGTGAGAAGACAGTAATAAAATGGAAATATGAAGAAGGGCAACCCTCGTACAAAGGAGTCACTCACTCACTCAGTGATTCAACCCGAAGCTTGGTTTTGATAGGCAAGGGTAGAGCTCACCCCAGACTAAGCCACAGGCATGCAAATTTCACACGTTCAGGGTAGGGGGGCCAGTTCCTTTCCCTGGGCCACCTTGCACTCAGAGGATTTTTCATTCGAGGGCGTCCAAGGGCTTCACCCAAATTTGAACCCGGGACCCTTCGATCAGTAGCCAAGTGCTCTACCCACTAGGCTACCACGCTTCTTACAAAGGAGTAAAGCGTGAAATAAGCAGTGAAGCGAGAAACTTCATTATTTTAGAAGATTGGAATGCTGTCATCAGTGAAGGCCAAAATGGAAGAATGACTATAAATTATGGTTTGGACAGCATAAATGAAAGAAGAGAAAGACTACTAGACTTCTACACACAATAGAAGCTAGTAGTAGCAAACACATTATCTATAGCTGTTCCTTTCAGGAAATGCTGCGTGCGATTCATTTTTTGACTCAACGTTTCATTCCTACTGGGAGCGTTATCAAGAGATTGAGTGTAAATCGCCTTTGTTTCATTCTTATGTAGGAGCATCCATCTCTGTTGCCCCATTGTTGGGCCGATTTGAATTTCGGGCAGAAGACGTTAGCCGTTGTGCATTTGAAGGGGCCAGGAAACCTTTCCAAACACGGCTCAGGTTGTAACCATCCTCTCTATTGAAATTATTCAGCCTTTTAGCTATTTCTATTGCTTCTCGTATTAGGTGCGGATAATAATCCTCCATCGTAGCCAAAACTCATGTTTCTTCGAACATTATTTTATGCCCAGGGCTCGAGGCATAATGTCTGACGACCGCTGACTCGTTCCATTTATGAAGCTCCATCACTCTCTTATGCTCCTTAAGCTTCTGGGAGATTGCTCGCTTGGTCTGTCCCATGTAGCTTCTGCCACAGTGGCAGGGGACCTCATATACACCCATGGATTGGAGGGGAGGATGTCTGTCCTTCGGTGATGGCAGGATGTTTTTGATTTTTTCCACCGTACAGAAACGAGTGGTGATGTTGCTTCTCTGAAGGATTTTTGCAATCCTGTTGGTGACTCCGGGGATGTATGGGAGTTTCACGAAGGCCAAAGGCTTCTTCTTATGATCTTCGTCATTTGGATGCTGCTTCCTCTCTTTCATCTCTCTTTTCATGAAGGAGTCTCTGTAACCATTTCCTTTCAGAACCCACATTAGATGTTTCATTTCGCTGTTGAGGTGCTCGGCATCACTCACAATTTTGGTGTTAACGTTTTAATTACGCAGGACTTTTGCCGTGGATGGTGATGGGATGCTGCATTCAAATATCTGTCAGTGTGGGTCTTCTTTCGGTACACTGCATGGCCTAAGCTTCCATCCTTTTTCCTTTCAACCAGGTCACCTAGGAAAGGCAGACAACCTCCTTCTTCAAGTTCTTTTGTAAATTTGAGGTCTGGATGGATGTTGTTGAGATGGTCATGGAAAGCCTCAAGTTTCTCTTTTCCATGTGGCCAGATCACAAAGGAGTCATCCACGTATCTTAGCCAGCATGACGGTTTATCCTCGCAGGTGTCCAGTGCCTTCTTCTCAAAAAACTGCATGTATAAATTGGCTATGATGAGAGAAAGGGAGGAACCCATTGCTGCTCCACTCCTCTGTTCATAAAAACCCCATTATAGAGGAACTAGTTGTTCAAAAGACAGAATTCAGCCAATTTTGGGAAGTTCTTTGGAAGTTCATCCACTGTAAGACTTGTTAGAATTTCCACTGAATCAGGAACGGGAACTTTTGTAAACAGCGAAAACACATCGAAGCTGACTATTAGGTCTTTATCAGTCACACGTAGATCCTTCAGGATTTCTATAAAATGTGCTGAGTTCTTTATTCCCGAAATCTTAATTCTTCTGAATTCCTGAAAGGAAAAGCTACAGCTATAGATACAAGAAGCTGCGAAAACCTTCAAGCAAAAATAGCAAACACATTGTTTACAAACTGCAACTAAATATGATACAATTGGATAATTCCAGGGGATATAAGATAATAACAAATTGACTACATTTTTGGGAAGCAGAGTATCAAAGACCAGGTAAAGGACTGCAAAAGTTACATGGGGTGAATATTGACACTGGCCACCACATAGCAATGATGAAATGCCATTTGGAATTCAAGAAACTGAAGAACAAAAGGCATGTAGGAAAATTGAAGGAACTCAAGCTGGCCTTTCAGAAAGCAATGGAAAACCAGTTGGAAGAGTTCATGACTGAAATAAATGAAAGAGAATTAGGAAAATAGAAGAAGACACAAAATAAATTCTTGAGAGGAAAGTTATCATGCAGAAGACTAGAATCACGGAAGTGTTGGACCTGACTGAAGTGAATACAAGAATGAAAAAACTAAAGAAGTGCGATTTGGCTATGTATAAATAGAATTGAAATAAGTCATAAACCAAGAAAAGGTAGAGAAATGTTGATGAATCATTCATGTGAAGATGTATAAAACAATCTTCCACATGGAAAGGTGCAAGCTTCCTTTAGGATAGTGAGGAACCATTTAAAGGAACAGAGTGCAAGATGCAGTACCATTAAGGACAGGATGGAGAACCTTTGACTAAAATGTGCTCAACAAAAGTGACACAAATAGGCTTCATCAAGAACATCATCATCAAGAAAAGAAGAGGGCTGAGAACTGTGGAAAATTTAGGAACATAAGCCTGATGACACATGCATTGAAGATATGAATATATTGAGAATGATCATCTTCAGGAGAAATTAAGAAAAAATAAACCAACATTCATTGAATTTGTGGATTTGGAGAAGGCTTTTGACAATTTGGCTCAGAACATAAGTATGGAATGCTAAAAGGAATTGAAGTGTCCTAGAGCTGTCACTGATATGAGAATTGAGTGGAGAGCTGCAAAAAAACTGATTAATGACTGATTATGATTATCATTTTTATTTTTTGAATCCTAACAGAAGGCTGTGTACCCCCCTCCCAATGATAGTGCATCATAACAGTTGGTGTGACTGCTTCCTAATCCCCTCTTGCATTATGTAATTGATGGATGGCCCACTAATCATGGCAATTTGTATTGTAATGAAACGGATTTGTATTAATGTCAGCTGAAATTATCACTTTCTTTTATGAATAGATATAACTATGGTTCACTCCAAGCACTTCATCGAAATACTGTAAAATGTCACTATCACTAGATAGTGAAGTTATATGAGCTATGGAGAAGGAACAGTACAGCTTATTCGCCATCTCCAAGCATGCATGGAGCAAACCAGGGCTAGATAGACTTTGAGAAAACAAGAATATTAGCAAAAGAGAAACATTATTTCCCCAGATTGATAAGAGAGGCCATCGAGATAGTGAAAGCACCTAACAATTTCAATCGAGAGGCCGGATATCCATTGCACAGTGAGTGGAAAAGGACCCTCCACCATCCAACCAATAAGGGAGCAGGTACAAGATGAGACGTCCTATATATAGGCAGTGAAAACTGCAGCGAACAGCAGTTGACCTGAAGACGCCAGCTGGAATGCTGGTGAAACTGTTGTCAAGTGAAGCCAACATACGTGGAGCAATCCCAAAAGAAATGCAGAGCCATAACTATGATTCCTTTGGGTGTTTTAAGAAAATACCTAACTGAAGAGACTAATCAAGTTAATACAGTTAAGGATTCTTATGTTGAGTAAATGTAAGATTTTTCTATGATACAACCAGGTGTCTCATCTAAACCAGCACTAGATTATTTCCTAAATTGTGCATATTTGCTTCCCTTCTTATCACCATATTTTCCATTCAACATCATTTTGTCTAGAAACCCAAAGTTGTGGGATGGATCATATGGTGATTGGAAGGGAAGCTAATTATAAATATATATTAATTCTTATAAGAATAAAGGACTATTGCAGGAAAAGTGATCATTTATACAGATCCTATGGAGAGACCTATATAAAAAGCAAGACTAAGTTGGTATAACCATATTATGAAAAATGCACCCATATAAAACGACATGTGTTGAAAGTCCCTTGAACCGGTGTTGAAACTGTGATGAAATGCTCTAAACTTTGTTGAAACCAACTTGAACTCTGTTGATCTCTCTTGTTCCTTGGGCACAAGCATTTAACCCTGTTGAAACTCTCTTGAAATCTGTCTTGATCTCTCTTGAAAATAGCTCTGTTGAACTTTCTTGTTTTTAAGTGTCTTTTAACTATGTACCTTGAAGTGCGTTGAAACTCACTTGTACTTAATGCAGCATCTCTTTTGAAACACTGTTGTTCTTCATTCCGTGTCTCAGCCAGATATGTTCCAACATCTGTTGGTGTTTATCGTAACAAAAGGACATCTTCTTCGATGCTCAATTACTTTCTCGCCATTAACATAATTTGTTCTACCCATATAGCTTACCTTAGGTCCCCGTAAGCTCTATGGTTCTACCCCATACTCTCCTAATTCAGTCCAGACCCTTCCCTTGTAAAAACAGAATTCCAACTCTTCCCATTAGTTTTTCCTACCAGGGACTCTTCCAATTAATTTTTTTCCTTCTCATGATGTATCAACATTTTCCTAAATATGCTTGGAGTTGGAATATGATCTGTTCCACTAAGTCAGTGGTGGAAAATGAAAAAGTGGAGTAGTGTCGGAACTTCTAAAATCTACTAACATTTTAGTGCATAAATTTATTTTTAGTGCATAAATTCCAATACCTATATCCCTTAAGGGATAAAGGTGTTGGAAAGTGTCTGCCAAGAGGTACGCAAGCCAGAAAAGGTTGAAAACCACCTGCTCTGTAGTTATTACCCTTCTATCTACTTTTCCATTTAATTTCAGAGATACTCCATTATGACTTTAGTCGTTGCTCCCCTGCCATCACCCCTGGCAGTAATAGGTCAACCAATTTATATAAGACTTTCTCAGAGTCAACTTTTTTGGAAAAATATTTTAATAAAAATAGAAAAACTCATGGTATGAACACATATCATTCTGCCTTCACATGGTTTATACGTGACGAGCAGTATTATCTTCCTGCTATCGCTGAACAAACACAGACATTTCTTCACTTCGGACCTGAAGATGCCGACTGGAATGCCGGCAAAACTGTCGTCCAGCAGGATGAATCAACGCTAGAGGAACCCGCAAACCCTTGAGACACCGACATTTGTTATGTAGTTAACATGAATACTTGTGCTATATTTAGACTCCAAACCTTCAAAAATGAATGGATTATCTGGAATAGACTGAATGACATTTTTTTTTGCAACAGCAATATAAAGTGCCTCACAAACACAGTCGAAATTGCACCGATATAACTTGAATATAACAAAAACATTACTTCTGTTTTGGTAATCTTTGTTGCATCAGAGGAATTTCACATAAAGCCATGGCGAGCTTTGATTATGTACAACATTTTGCGGAGAGAATGGAAAGGCGATAGTGCCAATATCTTTCGTAAAAAACTTCAATAAAAAATAATGGAGTCCAAAAACACTGGGTACCAAGTTTACAGAAGTAGCATGGAGGACGATTGCCCAAGGAAAAAGCTACAGCAAGAGGTGAAAACCCCAGAGTACGACAAATTTCGCACCTTAACCAGTGCCAACGCTTGTGGATATTGCTTTCTTTTATCCGCTTCAACATGTCGATCCTCTAAAATTTTAGTGGGCTCCGATATCGCCACCATTTGCAGATCCACTAAGATTTTTGTGGATGCCGAAACCGCCACTAATTGTGGATCCACTAATGTGGATCTTTACCCATGGGTATGATATACCTACATTAGATATGTGTGCGAATCGTGATCTTGAAAAGCGATTGAACATTAGTCCACGGATGATTTTTTTCAGTCCTTCGTGGACGGAATCGAACTTAGGGAAAGTACTGGTGCACTCGCCAGAAAAGAGATTCTCAGCCGGACGAAACTCTTATTTATCTCTCCTGGAGTTCAAAGAATATACGTTATGTATATTCATAATGGTCGTGCTTATTTTTATCCACAAAATGGTTATTGGAGAAATGTTTTATCGGTGCCAATTACCCATGTCAATCTTTTAGTAAAGTTAGTTATCACAAACAACTTAATGCCAGCCAGCAGCTGTATATATATGGCTTACCAGTCTCTCAGCTTTAACATGTGTCAGGTCGCTTAGCAAAGGATGATAGGATAGACAGGGCTTAAGTGTAGGTAGTAAGGTAAATGTAGTTGTATGCACGAGAAGTTAATCTTGTGTACCATATATTATGTAAGCATACTGCATCTACCTCTAACCTTATTTTTTTAAAATTATGAGTCCCAACACATAATTTCAAGAGAGTCCCAACACAAACTTTCAAGAGAGTCCCAACACAATTTCAAGAGAGTCCCAACACAAACTTTCAAGAGAGTCCCAACACTAACTTTCAAGAGAGTCCCAACACAATTTCAAGTGTGTCCCAACACAGAATTTCAAGGAAGATTCAATAGAGTCTGTGTTGGAATCCTGTTTCAATTTACAAGAGAGTTACAAGAGTGGTTCAGCACAGTTATTTCAAGACTGTTTCAAGGCAGATTCTTCCACTAGTGTGTTGTTAGTGGTACAGGAGGAGGGGGACTGAGGAGAGGAAGAGGTTTGGTGATTAGGACGAGACATCTCGCATTTTGTGCAATTGTAGGGTTCAAGTTTCAACCCAGCAAATGAGTGATGGAAATGGCATAAAATTAGAAATTATGGTTAATTGCTTTATACATTAATTGAAGTAGCGAGAGTCGATGCTGTAAAACATTAATTACAATGTGAGCGAAGAACAAATATACCATAAGAAATCACTTATCAACTTTGTTATCATAATTGGTATGTATGTTAGGTACTTTTCACCAATTTTAAATATTTCAACTAAACTTAAAGTGAACTGTGCACGAGCTGCTGTATTAATAAATCACAATTGTATTTCCATGTAATTGTAATTCCATTTCTATTTAATTTCCATTTACGCTGTTTTATTTCGGTTTATGCTAGTTTTACAATTGTAATTGGCTATTTACAATTGTTAACCTTCAATTGGGTGCTAATGTTAACGTTAGTCAGATGAGCTGAAAATCTCCATTGACCTGCTGTAGTAATTGTGCAACATACGTTATACCTGTATAGTGAAAATTGCATGTTAAAAGCAAGGATTTGGAATGGTCGGATCCTTGATCACCATCCAGTGATAGCCAAATCAATCAGTGGTACTAGATTACTGGCCACAATTAATCCTTCCCATAAATAAATTAATTTATTTGAATTGAATATGAATTCATGGTAACTATATACCATGGTTGAAGTCGGTGCACAGACTTCAACCAGGAGACTCAATTATTCCCACACATTATAACAGTAGTCCAACTAAATTTCATTGATTCAACAATGATTTTGGTAAATTACGAGCCCCTAAAGGAGAGAATGATGAGCTCCTTAACATGGTTATACATTGTACAGATGTCACTTTTAAGTTTAAAAATACAGAAGTACATATATTATACCAAGTCATAAGATTTATCGTGAAACAATAGGAGCATGGAAAATAATGGAATTCGGTTGATTTTTCGACAACCGAAATATTATTCCCGTATAGTTCACGCTCACCACGCAGCAGTACTAGCTGTGATAGCCAGTACAGGTACAAGTGTTACTTGATCCACACATGAACCGCATGAACGCGTATCCAGCTGTGTTGGAAGATTCTGGCACTTGCTACTGGGCGATGCTTGTAGCTACCCATTCACAACCAGACTTTTCTACTGATATGGGGGCCATATGCATGAATATTAAATATATCCATGATCTCGATAAGTACCTACCATTTACCAACAGTGGTGAACCCGAAACCAAATTTCTCAGGGTTGGTCGCAGTCCCGGGACCATAAATTCGTCATTAAAATCTAACTCATTCTTAATTGCATAGTTAGCTAAATTGAAATGCAGGCCAATATAATGCAATCTATAGATCTAAAAGCGAATGCTTAATTAGGCAGCAGCAATGCGAGATTTGAAAAGTTATGGTAATGAAACAAGTGAAATGCGAATTGCGGACTGCATGGATTTTATTTATGTGAGATTACTACTTCAGGTTGTGTCTATTTGCCACAGGTATCGAACAGATATTTGTTCAAAATTCCCTGTTATTCGTGGTGAAAGATTTTCTGTTGAGGCAAGGAGCAAAGTCAGATATTTTGCATCCCTCGCTTGAAGTTATGTTCTTGATCAGCGGTGGCTGTTACGGTAAATGCTAAATTTTAGTGAAATATGGCGGACAATACTGAATTACGTATGAATGTGGCGGCCCTTAAAAGGGTTGATCCGTACGTGAAAGACATATTAGACTCTGCGACTCATGTTGCCTTGTATACTTTCAATTCTGAAAGTAACGCGTGGGAGAAAACGGACGTTGAAGGAGCACTGTTCGTTTACGGACGAAATGGCGAACCGTATCACGGTATAGTCATTATGAACAGACTGAATACCAACAATTTAGTGGAACCAGTGAGCAATGGATTAGACTTTCAGTTACAGGAGCCCTTCTTGCTGTACAGAAATGCGAAATCTCGGATATATGGAGTCTGGTTTTACGATAAAGATGAGTGTATTAGGATTGCATCTGTTCTTGACAAGCTAGTGAAGGAGTTGGAGAAGAAACACGACAAATCACCTAAAGTTAAAAAAGGAAACCCCATTGATATATACAGTATGTTAAGTAAAGCTCAGGAAGATTTCAATGTCAGTAAAGTCAAAACTAAAAATAACATTACTGATGTAGTTGCCACCAAGCAAGCTTCTCAAAAAGTGGGTGTGAATTCTGAACATTCTAAATCGGAAGCTACTCCTCAGAGTGTGATGGAGTTCTTTGCTAAGGCTAGCACATCACAGTATTCTGTTGACAACGAGGAGTGTAAAGGACTGAAGCAAGTGCGTTCTGGGTTATTTCTCAACCAAGCCCCTACTATAGGCTTACCCTCACCTGTGGCTTGTTCAACTGTTGTTGATAGTAATGGCGTACCTTTGAAGCCTCTAATCCAGCGGCTCATGTCGAATCCTGCCCATAGTGTAGAGCACATTGAAAAGCAGCAACGATCAGTCACTCCGGAATCTAAGAAGAAGGAGAGACACCCTGTTAAGAATGATTCAAAGGTTCTGTCTTCTTCTTTGAATTGTAACTCAGTTCCTGCAAAATTAATTGATAAAGTTGAAGAAGGTATTAACTTTCTACGGGTAGCATCACCTGCCCAGCAAGATGGAATGATAGCTGCTGCTAGTGTTGGGACTGCTGCAGCTACTGTCGGTGAGCTGTCGGGTATAGATCGACCGCTCTCAGCCCCATTGTGCAGTGACTCGACAGGAAAGCCCGCCTTAATGCCTCCTGTTATGTTTACCTCCGCTCGTGTTACAGCTAAGTCTGCTGCTGGAGATTCAAATTGCGTTTCTCAGGTCCAGAGCTCACCTAGTTTAATCAAACCCAGCATAATGGGAGCTAGTGTACGCCCCAATCAAGAAAGTTCTGATGGTCGTGTCACAGATTTGTCACCTTTGACAAGGAATCAACTTCTTCAAGCCTTTACGTATTTGATTAGACACGATCCAGAGTTTGTAAACAAATTGCATGAGGCGTATGTGAAATCATTCACCGAAATTATTTCATAAACTCGTTTTCCTGCTCAAGGCATCTACATATTTTTTATGTAGTAACATTTCCATGTGCGTTTTCGTTTCAGCATGTCGTTACAAGTATTTGGTTAAGTCATGCTCGATGAAGTGGGTAAAACGTCCTCTGTACCGTTCGTTTGATATCATATTTGCAAACAAAGTGATAATATTATTTTTAAAGTGAAGGCCTTGGAATCGGTTGGTGTAAATTCCTTTGAGGGGTATAGGCCCCTAACAGCTACAGGTCCGATTGCTTGTAAATAATCCAACATAGATTCTTGTCATTATGACGTAAACAGGTAGCCTTTTCCATGGGAAAATACAGTGTTCTCATTCTGTATTGTAATGGTATAAACCATAATTGACATGGACTTCATTATAAATTCCATAATTAGAAACTGGCATTGGTCAAATCTGTTTATCCTTGTTTGGCACTTGGTTTGTTAAATATTGTACTATCATGTAGAAGAATGAGCTTATTGATTACTAGAGCATCTGGGTTTGTGAAGCTAATAGCTTAATGATTCCATTTTGTGGATGAACTCATGTAAATTTGAATAGTTTTCCCTTGTTAGTTTGTTCTATTTTTCTTTTTGCCCCCTTGTCACCCACAGGTGTGAGAGGGGGGCATAGTATACCGTTGGTCATTTCAGACCTAACATTTACATTAATTGATATAGATCGCCAAAATTTGTGATAAATTGATATTTTTCTGAAGGAAAAGTAGCATGACATTGTCAGCTGAAGGATATGTAAATATTAATGCCCACTTATTTCATTGCCACGGATGTAAATACTGTTCTAGCAGCATTATACTATTTTAATTGGTCCTCTTAAGATTTATTGTATAGAAGAAACTGTCTATATCATTACTCAAAATCTGTATAAGATAAAGTGACATAAGATGTATGTGCTTGTTGGCAGATGTGAGTTATTGATTTCATGTTAAAATGTGAAATGCTGACCATAGCAGTGTAGCACTCAAGTGATGGTCTCTACAAATATAAGCAGACTTTAGTTAATGGCCATGTTTTACTTTGGTTTTATTGGCTCTGATGTTTTGAACATGTTTAGAACTCAGTGGGATTACCTAAATAAGACAGTTTTGTTTTATAGTGAAATTTTAAACAGCTTCATATCCTGAAATTTAATGTAATTTCTGTAAACACATGACAGCATTAAGATCTGATGTAATATTTTTGAACTTACTGAAGTGGGTACTATTTCTGTGCTTCTCGAGAGTAATAAATACTCTTCTGTAAAATTTTTGATGACGTCTTGTTTTGGTTGACTGATTAAATTTCTTATTATGTATTTTCATTTGTATTCATACTCTTTTATTATTTTCTCGTAAGGTTTTAGATTATTTAGATAAGGTATTACCAGGTGCGAATGGGGTCGTTTACCATATTTTTTAAATTGCCGAATCTGATAGAGTTTGTAAAATAAAAAGACCCATATTTTTCCGTTTTTTGATCTGTCAATTATTTCCAGAGTTACAAGCGGTGAAAAACTGATGTTTTTAACCCTCTCGGAAAAGTGGGTGTGGTGCAACCTCTGACGTATATCGACTTCGTCCAATCACAACTGAGCCCACGAAGCTACTTTGTCTTATCGCAATGGGGGGACACAGCTGACTTGGCCAATGGGAGCGATTACGACAGCATCTGTGCGAGCAGACCTTCCGAGAACCCCCCTCCACTCCCTTCCCCTCCCCTAAAAGCAGTCAAGGGCGGGAGGAAAATGACGTCAATGTTATCACAGTAGCATTTACGATGGGCGTCACCTTTTGCTTATTTTAATTTTTGATTCATGAGTGAATGGTTGTGGTTAGAAGATTAATTTTTTCACTAAATTTCCTTTTTTGTTTCCATCTAATAATTTCGTGTACAAAATTGCGATTTCGGTTCCGAGTAAACGCCCCCATTGGTGTTCTAAATTTTGTGATGTAAGAGAGAGCTTGTGACTTCACTTAGAATTTCTAACTGTCTAAAATTTTAACAACTATATTTTAAAGTTTAGTATCTCCACTTGTAAGTTTTCTAGAACCATTTTTTACAGTATTTATCATGATAATCTGATGTAACTGATACTAATGGTCCTATATGAACTACCTTCATTTAAGCCCGTTTCACATGATACTTGATCCAGCGCAAGACCTAGTGTGCTAGCCGCCACTTGATATGGATGATGGAAACTAGAACGATTGGAACTGTGCTAGGAGGTTTCACACGATTATTGACCTTGTGCATGCTATGAAGCGAATATTCCATATGATTCCATCATCATCACTAGTCAACAATCCTAATTTTGGTTTGATGCAGCTTTCCACTCAATTCTTCTATTGGCATACCTTTTCATTGTGACGTAATTCTTCTCTTTTGCATCCTTCACAACCCGTTCCATGTATCTCATATAAGGCCTGCCTTTTCCAATCTTCCCATTCACTTTTCCCTTGACAATAGTCTTCATCAGGCCATCGTGTCTCAAGATATGGCCGATTAAGTTGTCCCTTCTTCTTTTCAGAGTTGTCAGCATACTTCTCTTTTCTCCTACTATTCTCAGGACTTCCTCGTTACTTACTTGGATTGGATATTCAGGGGAGGCGACCGACAGCTGAGGTCATTTGCGCCATTATAAGATAGGTGGGTAATTTGGTAAGGGTAGGAGTTTATTCGGGGAACAGAGGAAGGGTGGAGAGAAACCCGGTGTTGGCATTAGCCTACTCCTAACAAAAGGCACCAAGGAGATCACGGCTTAACATCCCATCCCACGGACGGAGTACTGAACATGAAATGCCCTCCACTTGGCACTCAGTGGGGACTGGTTTTCCACTGAAAAATCTGCCACTGCCGGGAATCGAACCCTGGCCCTCAGGATGGGAGGCCAGTACTCTAGCCACCACACCAACCTGATCCCCCTACTTACTTGGTTGATCCATTTAATCTTCAACATTCTTCTGTAGCACCACATTTCAAATGCTTCTACCCTTTTCTTCTCCGCTTCTGTCATCTATTCCTCACTGCCATAAAGAAACATGTTCCAGATGTATGTTCTGATGAACTGTTTCCTTACTTCTACACTTGTATTTCCAGCTGTAAGTAGATTCTTCTTTTGATAGAACGCTCTCTTTGCCTGGGCTATTCTACTATTTCTTTCTTGCTTAGTATGATTCCATACTAATTAAAAAAAAAGATGTTCGCACAGCATCTGTAAAGTGACTTGATTGGTCGATGGCTGATGGGTCCTCCTAGAAATCTAGTACCGCATCAAGAATGAAATCCAGTAGCTCAGCGAGTATACTAGTTAGCATGCTTGCTAGCCAGCCTACTGGTTCTATTTGCACGACACTGGAAAGCTAGTATACTGGACCTTGTGCTGGATCAAGTACCTTATGAAATGGGCTTTAGAATGAGCTGTAACTCCCAATTAAAATATTTACATTTTTTAAGTTTACCAATGAATCATTCATATATCATTTAATAGTTTAGGCATCACATTGCAGGAGTGAGACATAATATACAGTCACTTCTCCTTGTAGAATCTTTTTAAATTATATGTGACAAAATTTGTCTTATGCTATTTTAGGATTCCCCCTAAATAAATGTTCCATGATCTTTTCTTCATACCATCTAGTGCTTTTTTTTAGATGTTGTTATAGCACCAAAAATGCCAACATTATAGCAGAAGCTGTTGCAGTCATGTAGGAGTACACAGTGTAATCTATGGAAATTTCTAAACTATTAATGGAGTCCTATAGCCTAAAGAGGACTCTAATTGGAGTTCCCTTTAGGCTATAGGATTTATGTAAATAAGTTTAAGTTGATTTTTTTCAGTTATTGTTCATAATAGTTTGATTTTAATGAGTCAAAAAGGAGGAATATTTTAGTATTTAGGGTATGTAGTAATTAGTATGCAGCATGCTTCTGAGACTGAGGGTATCTACTTGGTTTTCAAACAAATTTACTGTGCAGTAAAATAAGCTTCAACCTCACACCCTCAAAAGGACAAGTCTTCTCGGAGATGATTTCACAGTTTGGATAATATTTTTTGTTCCTCTGTTTATTGGTGGATAACGGATATTATATAAAAATGAAGTCATCGGAACGGGAAACAACTCTGGAGTTGATGTGGTGGTTTGCGTTGACTTTGTATCCTGGGAGCTTAGGTTCGAATCCTAGCTGTGACAGGTTTTTCATTGGTATACTGGTCCCTGCTCGTGTTGCATGGAGATCAAGTTCTGCACTCCCAATGTCAAATGGGACATTGAACTGTGGACCCCTATGCATCTTCCATTAAATTTTTGTGATAGCTATGCCAGATTTTCCACTGCCCTTTGTCCATTCCCTGAATGATTTCTATTCAAATCCATTTACCCACTTCTCCTTGGAGGTGCAAATGACCTTAGCTGTTAGTCTCCTCTTCGCCCTCATTGTCATCTCCCTTTCATCTCTTAACTCTGTTAGTACCACCAATTATAGATACTCAGTTGAGAAGTGAAGCAGCATTTTAACAAAATCCAGCACTGCAGATAAGAGAACAATGAAAATTTTAATTTTATAATCTTATATATATATATATATATATAAATAGCCACTAGTTTCGATGACATAAAAAATATAGAAAACACAAAAAAAGGACACAAACGAATAAAAACAGGAGCTTTCGAACAGCGTTGCTGTCTTTCTCAACCAGAAGGGAATACTGAGAGGATAGGGGGGGCAGGGTATTTAGGAGTGGAATTGGAATGGAGGGGAAGGAGGAGAAGTGGTGAGGACACATTGTAGTCACAAGGAGAACAAGTGTCAGTTAAAAGGACGCATTTAGCCCAGGGGGGGTGCATGCCCTGAGGAGAAGTATACAGGTAAGTTCAAGGGTGTGCAGGTTTACGGCGGAATTAGATGGGATGAAGAAGAAGGGGATGAAAATATAAATATATTTTCATCCCCTTTCCTTATAGCCTGTTTATCTTCACCATACAGTACCACACACAATGAAATTGGAGGTAACAGGCATTATTTTGTTGAATTCCATTATAATACATTAAAATTACAATTTACCACTTCAGTGAATTTTTTATTGCAACTAAGGTTTCAATTTATACTACATCATAATCAAGTAAAAGTTATGGCTCAAGAGTCAACATATCTACACAGAAATGCAAAGGAGGGGAGAAAGGCAAGAAGTTAGATGTCATGGAAGAGGTGGAAAACATCCAGCAGGGGAAAAGGACAATCTCTACTATGTGCAGTTTTACACATGTCCCTCTCCTTTGCACCACCTTCATGTAACATGTAAGACCCCCCCTTATGGTGTCCCTCTTGGCCCTCATTTTGTGGGAGATTTATCACACAGAGGCCCTCAAGGATTTCAATGCATCTGAAGAACTTTTGGGTTTTTTCTCATTTAATGCCTTTGTGACTTATATGTTTATTCATATAGATTACTTTGTTGTAATATGTTGACAATTAGGATCAAAGTGCACCAGAAGAACTTGAATGTTTGTTTTTTAAGTCTTTGTGACTACATAATATGTTTCTGTACCTCATACCCTAATTCCTTCTCCCTTTGCATTTTTATATGATATATATATGGTGACCCTTGAGGCATTTATTTTACCTAATGATGATTTAGCATGTTGAAGCTTACATTGCATTGAACAAAATTTGTATCTTAGTGAAAATTTTCTTATTTTGTATTACCACACTCCATATTATACTTTTCACCAGTTTCTTATTTATGTCCCTTAACTTAACAACCCTGTTATTACTTCTCCTTTATGAGTAACTTCCTCTTTCACCAATGCTTCTTCTTCAAACTTTGATGTTGTTGTATATTTTCCACCAATGCACCACTCAGGAAGGTAGCTAAATTGCTCCACCTGCCCTAGCTTGTAACCTCATGCTTCTATATTAAATATTGATGTAATTGTGGAACATGGATATTTCCTAAATTTCCTTTTGGTTTATCTTCACTGTATTTTTTTGCATTGGTTTTTTAATGCTTTCAAAAATTTTTGGTAGCCCTTGGCTGACTAGCTCTTGATCCTACAGATATTATCAACTTCCTCCTAACTTAATTCCATCAAGTCTAGCCAATGCCTCTCACTTTTTCCTTCATAAATGTTTTGTAAAAAGTGCTGGTGATAGCGTAGAGCTAGCTCCCCCTCCTCTTTATTGCCTAATCTGATTCTCCATTCATTTTTGGTTTGCGTGCTATGTATAAGTTATACATAAGTCACCTGTATTTTAAATCCACTCCTATTTTCCTCCATACTTCCATGAACTTTTCCCACCTCACTCTTTCAAATGCTTGTTTAAAATCAGCAAATCATGCATAAATATATATCCAGATTAAATTTTTAGTTCCATCTTACAGGGCCTTTTACTGGGAGCAATTAAACTGAATCAATCCTCTCAATGTCTCTGTGCAATCGTTAAATGTTATCAGTCACCTATTTCTGGAAAAGAGGAGGGGCTGGTTTTCACATCCCTTTACAATGCTGCCATTTACAACTAGCTAATTTATACTCCACATATTGACGATCTTCACCTACGCTGTTCTCTCAGGTGTTTGCCATGTCTTTTTGTTCATTTCCTTATCTATCACAAACAGGTCCTCTTGGACCCTATAACCTCTCTGCCATTGAAGCCTCCACTTATAAATTTACTACTTCATAAGGGCAAGGCAAAATCTCTCTGGTAAGACCAAAATTTGGGTCGCTACTACAGAGAAGCTTAATACACCAATAATGAGACAACTTACTCTTTTCCACTTATAGCCATACTGCAACTACGTTCATTCAGTAACACATGACTCATCAATTTCAGTTCTTGGCTTAGCACTTGCTAATGCTCGTTGAGAGAGTCTTACAAGGGAGGGAATAATAACAGGGTTTATAGGAATCTGGAAAAGTCAGGGAAAATGAAAACGGTCATGGAAATCCTGGAAAAGTCACGGAAAATAATGTGTGGCCAGGGAAAAGTCGCAAAATGTTTAAACTTATCACCTGAAAATACCAAGAGTTCAAAAAACTGCACATAGGAGCGGAGGAGGAGGGTGAAGGAGGGAACGACTGGCCTCAGGCCGGCTTCGCTGTGGAGGCAGCCCTATTCTGGTTCTTTCTGGCTATTGCCTGCACAATTTGGTGAAAAGATTGGCGAAAGGTGTGCGCATTCATATTCATTCGCTAGCGATTTTGCCAGGAATGCTTCGTTTTGTCCCTCTGGCGACAAAAAGTTATTCTCAGTCAAATTTGAAGTCACTTAGCTAAATTTGTAGAAGGATGTGAGGAAGAAAAAAATCAAGACAGATTCAAATAGCTACTTTAATATGACATCAGGTTTGAAGGAAAAGCCAGGTTAGCCTTCTTTGCATATCTTTTTCTGCAATTAAAACCCTTTCTGAAGGCATATCAATGTAAGGAATGATAATTTTTATTTTGTTCACTTAAAGTTGTTGATCTCTTATTACTGGAAGTTCATATGATTAATATGAAAATAAACCTACAATGTTTCATAATTTTAGACCTCTTTGCTTCCTCACTACTACTTTTATCCCTATAAATGACCGAAATCTTGGGAGTTTTCAGGCGCTCAAAAGTCAGGGAAAATCACTAATAATGGTCTGGAAATCCTGGAAAAGTCACGGAAAATGAAAATGGAAACTCCTATAAACCCTGAATAAATATATAATCCAAGCACAATTTTGTTGAAAGAATCCCGTAAATAGAATAAATGAAGTGTTCAGTCTCCATGACCACTTGAGTTAATGATATTTGTCACCACTCAGTTAAATTAATCACATGCATGCACTGGTAAATATATTGTGCACTTAAATTCAAGTGCGTTGTTTCAATATATCCATCTTTGACATGCCAATGATCCATAGAAAAAAAAATATATATACTTTTGGTGACTTTTTTCTATGGATCATTGGCATGTCAAATGACCCATATACATGAATGTCACATGGAAGCCTTTGCACCATAGGTATTTCTTCTGGCCATCATGCCCATAACTAAATGTTAGATAATTTTATAATTTGATGGTGACTTGCATTGATATATCGAAACTCCTCTAGTTTCCCTTAATGTTTAATAATGCGATGGCAATAGAACTTCAAAGAAGGCATTTTTTTAGATGATGCAGATGAAAAGAGAAAAAAAATAGCATATCCATTCCTAACATTCAGGTTAATTAAATCTGCAAATTGTAGGCAAATAAATGCAGTGCATTTAATTGCTTCTTTTTCATCATCATTATTCAGCAATCTTGAGATTAGTTTGATGCAGCTCTCCACTGAATTCTTCTCTCATCTGAACTCATTAGCTAATCTCTTCATATTTATGTATTTCCTCTCTTCCATATCCTTCAAGTGAAAATTAAGTTCATTTTCCCTAATTAAAACATTACATAAAATATATATTACAAAATAACAAAAACATATTGGGTAGCCCTGTCCTAGGAAAAGTATTCCTCTTCAGAGCTTAAATCCACTTGTCACATCCTTCATCACATGTTATCACTGTATATCTCATATGAGGCCTTCCTTTGCCAATCTTCTCATCCAATTGTCCTTCGACGATTGTCTTCATGTCTCAAGATGTGGCCAGTTAAGTTGTCCCATCTTAGGCTATTCAGAAGACTTCTCTTTTCTCCCACTCTTCGTAGGACTTCATCATGCTTCTGTAGCACTACATTTCCAATGCTTCCACCCTTTTTTCTTTGCTGCTGTCATCCATGCCACACTGCCATAAAGATACATGCTTCAGATGTACCTACGTTCTGATGAATTGTTTCCTTAAAAAATGTAAATTGGAGGGGTGGGTGGGGGCCTTCTGGAGCCCCCCTGGCACTTAGACCTCTTTATATCCATTGTGCCAACCCACATTTAACCCGCCCACCACTCGCAGACAGGGGACAAGTGCACTGCGGAAGAGGTATGGAGGAGGGTCACCCATCCAACCTCTGTCTGGGCCCAATGTTGCTTATCTTCAGTGATCTCATGGGAACACGTGTGTCAACATGGTTAGGCTTGCCCAATTGTTTCCTTACTTCTGTGCTTGTATTTGCAGCTGTAAGTAGATTATTCTTTTGATAGAATGCCCTCTTTGCCTGGGGTATTCTATTGACTATTTCTGTCCTACTTCATCCATTGGCATGGTTACTCCACTTCCCAGGTAACAAACTCTTTCACCTCTTTAATTTTTGTTTTCCTGGTATAACATGGGTTTTAGCCTCTACTCTGTTGTTGCATGCATTTGTTGTGCTCTTAATCTTCTTATTGATCTTCAGTTGATATCTGGCCATTGTCCTTTCCATGGTTAATAGAATCTTATTCAGATCCCTCTCTGTCTCTGCTATGAGTGCTATGCCATTGGCAAATTGCAGCATGCTTATTTTTTTCTCCGTGAATGCTCACTCCAGAAAACTTCTCTTTCCTTTCATTGACGGCTCTCTTGATGTAAACATTACGGGAGACAGTGCACTGTCTTATCTCACCCCTTTCCTTATTCTTGCTTCTTCACACTGGGTCCAGGTTCCTGGCACTGGCCTCTTTAGATCCATTGTGTCAACCCATATTTAAGCTGCCTGCCACCTAAAAACGGGCCATGAGCACCGCGGTAGAGGTATGGAGGAGGGTCACCCATCCAACCTTTGTCTGGGCCCAATATTGCTTAACTTCGGTGATCTCACAGGAACCAGTGTGCCAACGTGTCTAGGCCCTTGCCCTGGTTTTATACAAACTATGGATAATTCTTCGGTCATAGTAGAGCAATCCAATTACTTTCAGAATTCTAATCTAGTGTCAAAAGTCTTCTCTAAATCCACAAATACAATGAACGTCTGTTTGTTCTTCTCTAAATGCAGCCTAACCCTTAGAAAAAAATACTATGGAACTATATATAGTGATTATATATAGTTTTCTATAATCACTATGGCTATAGTCCTATAGTTATTTGGAACATAGTGATTATAGGACTATATATAGTGATTATAGGACTATATATAGTGATTATATATAGTTTTCTATAATCACTATGGCTAAGGTATTTGGAACATATCCATGTAGCACAGATGGCTGGGCCAACGTTTGGTCATGAGGATTCCTATATTATTATTATTCTAGGTGCAGCGGTTGGCCAACCATTATTCGTATCCGTTTTGCCAACTGTTCCCCAAAGGAACAAAATTGAAAAAAAAAAGGAAAATGAAGGATCGTGATTCTCACTTACTGAATGATTAATATCTTTATATCACATACTACTTATACCCCTACCTTACGACCTACACTAACCTCCTTTGAATCCTATCAACCTTTGACATACAGCCTGACACATTTTCCAATTATGGTAATGAGACAGGGAGGCCATATATATACTGCTGCTGGCTGGCATTAAGTCGTTTGTGATTATTAACTTTACTCTAAGATTGAGACGGATAATTTGCACCGTTAAAGCATTTCCCTAATAACCATTTTGTGGCTAAAATTAAGCATGACCATTATAAATATACGTCTCTGATATTCTTTGAACTCTAGGAGAGATAAATAAGAGTTTCCTCCATAATGCTGAGAACCTGTTTTCCGGCGAGCGCACCAGATTTTTCTCTAAGTCCGATACCGTCTACGAGGGACTGAGGAAAATCATACAATCATGGATATCCATTTGAATGGATATAAGATGAATGTGACATTTGAATCCATATGAGATGAATAAAAAATAAAATGTTCAGAATGTTTTGCTTTTAAGATACATAATTTGAAACCTCTCTCCATATAGACAGCATGGTCCAGGAGAATATGTCTGTATATGAGAGGTCTATGTAAGTTATGTATAATGTATAAACTATAGAACTGTATCCTATAGTGATTATAGGAATATACCCTATAGTGATTATAGGACTATAGAACTATACCCCATAGTGATTATAGGACTATAGAACTATACCCCATAGTGATTATAGGACTATAGAACTATACTCTATAGTGATTATAGAAATTTCTATAGTGATTATAGGACTATAGAACTATACCCCATAGTGATTATAGGACTATAGAACTATACCCTATAGTGATTATAGAAATTTCTATAGTGATTATGGAAATTTCTATAGTGATTATAGAATTCCTATAATCACTATATATAGTTCTATAGTATTTTTTTCTTAGGGAAGGGCCAATATTTGTCCTCTTGTACCTTACTTTTCCTCAATCCGAACTGATCTTCATCCAGGAACTCCTCTGATTTTCATTCAATTCTTCTGTAGATGATAATTGTCAATATCTTAGATATATGTGTTGACAGGCTTAAAAGGTCCCAAATTTTTGGCAGTTCTCTGCTCTCATCTTTTCGGGAATTGATATGAATTTTTCTTGAAGTTCCTGAGTATTTCTCCTGCTGAACACATATCGCATATAATTTTGTAAAGATAAGTAAGTGTCTTCTCTCCTGCATTTTTAATTAGTTCTGCAGGAATATCATAATTCCAGAAGCCTTATTCATCTGAAGATCCCTTACTGCTGTTTCATTTTTCAATTCATCAGAACTTACATCTCATCCAGATGAAAGTTCTGATGAATTATTTATTTACTTCCACGACTGTATTTCCATATGTAAGTAGATTCTTATTTTGGTCGTGTTGAGCCTAAGTACTTCTACAAAAATGTTCTACTATCCTTCATATCTGTAAGTCCATAATTCCAAATCTTCCTCACCCAATACTTTGCCGATGAATTTTTCAGTGATGTACTACAGTGTTATAGTGCCATTGGAAATAGGTGGTTTACATATTTATTGAACATGAGAAACATCGATAAAATGCATGTTGCCGTTGCAGTAAAGATGGAAATAATGGCCAGGTAGATCGACCGATTTAAGCAACGACATTCTCATACAACCACAACGGAGTGTATCAAGTACGAAAAACACCGCGGCGAGACCCTCAGAATATACGACCCCAAGGTCGTTCCAACCTTGGGGGATGTTATTGACATGTATACATTTCAACAGCAACGATAATGCTTTTCACCCGTAACCAGAATTTTAGGCGTTGTAATCTGGAACTACAATAGGATCTTCACGTATCAACTGATGTTGATTCTTAAGCAAATTACCATGCACACGTTAGGATGACGAAGCAAGGCGAAAACTGGACTAGAAGGGACAGACCTGGTTTAGAAGATAGAGGAAATATGAGGTTTTCTAAGTAGTCAACACGCTAGAATTAATGTCTTGGTTAATAATCATGCACGAAACACCTCCAAATGCTATACAGTAAAGCAATTTCCACTATCAAGGAACACTAATTTCATCTTGCAAACAATCACATTCAAATCGAAGGAAGTACGCGTAGGAATTTCGTTATTCATTTTTATTATGGAGTGTGTTTGTTAGTTTTCTGCTATTTAAAATTAAATATGACTTTAAAATGACACGGATAATGGATTTATTTCTTCGAGTTGGTAATCATTGCACAGCTCTCTAAACGCCGGTAATAAATGAAGCAAGGTAAATTGTTTAAGGAAAAATGACCTCGTTTGGAATATCTTGGCTGCTTGTCTTCTAAATCCAATGAAGGTGATTTTGTAAGAATGACAGTTACATTTGCTAAAGAGAGGATAGCTTCTATTAATTGAGTTTTTCTGTCTTCATTTCAATACTTAAAGCCTAAAAAAATGTATTTTGGATTATCATTTCAGAAACCTTCAATCAGTCAATCGTGAAAAATGTTTACTATTTGAAGGAAACTACCCTTCTTTCTAGTGCACTGGGCAATTGAATCCATTTCGTTCAGATGAGAGCTCCAATTCGTGGTAAGTTTCTCTTCTGATGCTCTATTTCAACTATTTGTCATAGTGAAACCGTAGAATTAATTCATAATTTCTGTAATGTTTTTACTGTGATAACATTTTCACTTGGTCTGATTAATTATGCTTAAGTGACACCAATGGGAATAAGGTTGCATTCCCATTTTCAATGATTGTAAATCTACGTTGATTATTGTTGTGGGTTACTTGGAACAACCTTTGTTTCAAACTTCATTTACGTTCATCTCACGTACTTTTGACCTGTCTTCTCATACATAAGTACGATACATATATTATCTTATGTTTTTTCATAATTTTACATTTGCGACATTATGCACCTCGAGAAACGCAGACTCTCCTTAACAATGAGTGATTATCTCAGAAAGAGTATTTCAGGCACTTTTCATTGCCCACTTCTGTGCTCTTCACCCGTTTTCATATATATATATATATATATATATATATATATCTGTCTGTGCTATATTTTTATTTTCAGTTGAGTACCTACAGCATAAAATCTAATCCCTTTTGTCTATCCAAAATGCCTATCCCTTTCATCCCTTTCTCAAAATTGCCCTATTTTATATTCTCTAATGGATTTATGTACCCCATCACTTAACTGATTTCATGCCACCTTCTTAGGCTATTTTCTCAGCCAATTATCCAGCTTTCCTAGTACTGTAGGTCTAGTCTACTCATCTTGTCTAGTCTACTTTGTAATTATTTATTTGTCTTCTACTTGTTTGTTATAAATTCTTTATTCATTTCAATAACCACATTCAAATGCATCTACTCTATGAAATTCATGTTACCCCAGGGTCTAGTTGTTATTGCATCATACATATATGTAAGTAAAAGTTCTATCAGTTTATCTGCATGTATATCCACCTAGAGTTCTCTTCAGTTATTTTCTTAAACCCGTTTCACACGATACTTGATCCAGTACAAGGTCTAGTATACTCGCTAGTATCCTAGCTTTCCAGTGTCGTGTTAACAGAACCAGTATACTGGCTGGCAAGCATGCTAGGTATAGCTATAGGATACTAGTGCTATATACTATATAGTATGCTAGTATACTATAGTATACTCGCTGAGCTACTGGATTTCGTACTTGATGCGGTACTAGATTTCTAGTAGCCCAGTAGCCATCGACCAATCAAGTCACGTTACAGACGCTGTGCAAACTTCACTTTTTAAAAATTAGTATGGAATCATATGGAATAACCAATTCATAGCAAGCACAAGGTGGATGATCGTGTGAAATATCCCAGTAGGGTTCCAATCATGCTAGATTCCGTCCTCAATATCAGGTAGTGGCTAGCACACTAGGTCTTGTGCTGGATCAAGTATTGTGTGAAACGGGCTTTAGCTAATCCCAATCAAATTCAAGGATCGCAAACTGGCCACGAGAAGCATAATGGCGTTACCCGCTGAAAATGCACAATAGCAGAAATTCTCCAGAGAGAAAATCATTCACGGCCAAGGTGAATGATTTTTTCTCTGTGGAATTTATGCTAATCCCAGTCAGAAAATAAGCTTGTAGCAAAATTGCAATAAGGTTCCGGAAACCTTGGTAATGTTACTTAGGTTTCTGCAAGGTTTTTCCTGGTGGGGGAGGGGGTTGTCTCTGAACCCTGGAGCTCTAGCAACCAAGATAGCTCAGTAAACTTTCTACAAACTTGATGCAGGTTTGCTAAGTGTCTCGGACACTTGGTGCAAACTTGCAAAGCACCCAGTGGGGAAAGTTTGTGCAGAATTAAGTTTGAAGTAATTCAAAGTCTGTACAGCGTTGTCTTAATGTAGAATGGACGTGCATAAGATGTACAAAGGATGTTTCTCGCTGCATCAACTTTACCCATGTACAATGTGAACAGTCTTAGAAGATGCATTGAACCAACATAGGGGACTACGTCAAAGATGGTCTTTTTTAGCACATTATTTGAATGGTATCAGTTGGACTCATGTCCTGAAGTGCTAACGAAGCACTTAGCATGCCTTCTAATGGATCCTTAAAAAAAACAGTGAAGTGATGGTATATTTCCATATTCACCAGCAAAAATTGAATGTTCATATATTAATTCAGTTTCAGAAAATTCAATGATTGGACCGTATGTTCTTTTATTAGCAGTGGTGTAATTACGCACATGTACCTTTCACAAATTTACATTGTACAAATGTACATTTCACATATGTGAAATTTAAAATTTAAAAAAAAAAGGAAAAACAAGAAATTTAAGTACATAATGTATTTTCCAGTGACTTTAAAAGTCTACTCAGGCATGACTGAATAGTTATCTTCTCCACACTTGGCAAAAGGGAAGCCTGTAGGGTTTGGCAGTTGGCAACCCTGAAACAAAAGAGTAGTGAATAAAAGCCATGGTCCCGATGTAGTCGGCATCTTCCTTATACCCTCCAACGGAAGTATAAGTAATAGGGAATAACCCGGTAAAGAGTCATAGAGACTACAATTGGCAACGAGGTAAAAGTGCTAAATTAATACACGAGCAGTTAACCAAGTGTTGGAGGGACAATAAGTAAACATGGCAGACACGACATGACCGTTAGAACCATTCACCATGGTACAAGGCGCGAACATGGCTCAGCGATGGAAGGATTGGCTGATTGACTTCAAGGTGTGCCTGATATCTGCCAATATCAATGGATCAAACCAGAAACAAGGCATGCTGTTACATTTGGCGGGGCCAGACGTGAGGAAAATTAATGCACTAATAGTGGGGGACGCAGAGTTAGAGCCAGAGTATGTCTCAGCACGAATGGTTGGGGAAGGAGAAGGCACGCGACCAGTGGACTGTCTAGCATTTCAAGAACATCTAGTTCTTTTAAGGCCTCTAATATTCCACAGGGAAAGATGGCGCCTCAGTAGCTTAACTGGTAAAAGCACCTGGCCAGAAATCAGGGGATCCAGGTTCGAATCCCGGTCAAGGCGAATGATTTTTTTCTCTGTGAAATTTCTAGTAAGTGCAATGTAAAAGTAGTTTTAAATGATCATATAGTAGTTAGGTTTTGTGATGTAAACATTGTGACAATGCAATTCAGTAATAACTTTTCCACACAGCACAATGACATCCTATGGAGATTTCTGAGATACCTTACTGAGACATTGTTATGTCCCTGGGATATCCAACTTGCCCTGCTGACGACAATGGTAGGTCTGTGGGATATCCAAATGTCCTCAATAATGACGTTCGGGGGATATCTCAAGGAGATGTCTCAGGGGTATCCCAAGATGTCCCAAGGATATCCGAAAGATATCCCCAATTCCTTCTGGAAATGTCTCAGCAACATAGGACCCACCTGCCCTCGAAATTAGTAGCCATTATATTCCCAATAGTAATTACAGTATGTTACATAAGAGTCATTCCCACAAATTATGTAAACCTTATTCTTAATAGAAGTAGGCTTTGTCAAAACAGCAATATTACCTAATTAAGCATCGGAAACTGATACAAAAAATATGCTGTGACATTAGAAAATAACTCAACCAAGTTCAGATACTTCAAAAGGTCACTTTTATTGTAAAAAAAAATAGGATTTCACATGTCCTAATCATTTTCATCTGATTCCAGCACTGTCTGGGATGCTTTTTGTGGCTCTGCAAGTGAATTGAAGCAAAATAAGTAAAACTAATAATCTGACATCTGTACTATGAAGCATATACATAACACAAAAAATCAATTTTCAAGCAAATACTATATGATGTTAATTATGACGTGGATGGATGGAGGTGCATTTGGTTATCCAAGACAAGAAGTTGTGAAGCATCCTGAACTGAAGAATAGAATAATGAGAAATTGATTGATCCTGTATCATGGATTGTGTTGAAGGAGCTGGATTCACATGCATATACACCCATCTAAACCTACCTTAAATGGTAAATTACCCATGATAACAATATAATATTAGGACGATGACAAAACATCACACACTACAAGCAAAAATGTCAGATGAAAATACATGGTTGTGTGGATCTGAAATCCTCACAATGTACTCACCAACAAATGTCTTTTTGCCTTCAAGAATTTTCTTCTGAGCCCACAAAACTTCACTTCAAAAACCGAAGTCCCCACTTCAGCTGAAATTGCAAAACACACACGGCACAAAGGTACACTGCAAGGGTCATCATACAAATCTCGCCAGCCCCGTTGCATAGTAACGTGGTTTGCCCAAAACCTTCAAAACACCACATTACTTTAATAAAAATAAAAACATTTACTTAGGTAAAAAATTGTAATATAGAAATTTTGTGTTTTTCACCTAAAATTATTGAAGTATTTAAATTTAAATGCCGTGCTTAAGTAATTTTCTAAATTTGTGTCAATTTTGCTTAAGTGTGGAATATGTCTATGTCGTATATGACATTAAGGCAAAATTTCATTTACCATGCAAAAATAAAATGAAGCCACTATGTTACATAAGTATCTTTTCATAATTCATCCGAGGAGAAAAGGGAATGGGAAATCAGGAAGGAAAACTTTACAGAACCTGTGCATGTTAAGCCTTCTCAATATCTCAGGGACAATCGCAGGACATCTTCTAGATATTAGAGCAGCTAAAAATTTATGACCTATAAATGTAGTTATTCCTGTTTCATCAATGATCCATTAGAGAAAACAAGTACTTATCTAATACTGGAATAAAATTTCATGATTAAGAATACTAGGATACTTCCAGGCAGTCTATGGCATATCTAAGGTATGTCTCTAAGATACCTTCGGTACATTGGCATTAGCCAATTATTTTTGGCAGAAATAAAAAAAATATGACCATTCTGCTAATGAGCTACATGTAAATATTGGATTGGTACATTGTTGTCAGAAAATATTCGAAATTCACACACTACCAGTGGGACATCTCAGAGATGTCTCAGAAATCTCATGGATGTCCTTGGGACATACAAGATGGATATACTGAGAATGTTCTGTGCTGTGTGGGTTGTATGAGCATGCACATTACAACAGTGTATGTTCACAAATGATTGTTTGGAAGGTGTGGTACAGACTTCTGCTACAGGGGTGGTTACACTAAGAACTTGCCACAGCATTGCACTGCAACCTTGCTACAAGGCTGCAGCCGCAACATTGGTGCAAGGTTACAACCTGAACATTCAACATCACTACAATGCTGCAGAGTACGTGTGGCATCTGGGGCTTCTTTAACCAATTTTTCTCCTATCACCTTTGGTGCAATGCCTTCTTCATCATTGACACACCATATTGTATGAGCATTCCAATTGTTTTATTGCTTTGTAAGGAGATATTTTGACTGTAGTGACTATCCATTGGGTCTCATGAAAAGAAAGGTAGCCAATGGGCCTTTTTCTGCTCTGTCACAGCTGATAGAGGAGAGGCATTTTGTGCCCTGACTCATTATTTTCTATATATGGTGACAAGGGGTAAAAGAGAATGCCACAGTTAAGAGAAAATGATGTCCTCATCTCATGCTTACCATTGGCTTCTTTTTCCAGAAAATCTTAGAATGTACCTTATTCTTTTAAATCTTGATGAAGGCTTCCTCTGAGTGATACAGAGGAAGCAGCTAGGTTTCTGGATTGTCCTCCATGTCCATTAATTTCTGTGATGACAGTTTAACCAGCATTGTATATCAGGCGTCTTCATGTGTAGGGTAGGTTGCAGGTTTTGCTCTGTCATATAGAGGCCTTAGTTTTTGTCTAGGTGTGTCCTGATTGGTCAGTTTTCAGGAGAGGTGTTTATAGATGCCTGAGAGCATATAGCCATTATCCCTGTCGAAATTGGAAGTTTTGGTTAATTCAATTGCCTCTTGGCTGAGTCTAGGATGATATTTTTTCTTTGGCAGTGAGTTTCACATTTTAAAGTCAACATTTTGCATGGAACCTTATGTGTTCAGTCTTTGCATATATGTGTTCAGCGTTTATGTATATGTGTTCCATATGTGTTCATCGATGGCAAATAAGGGAAATTGTCTATTCTTGATTGCCCTCTGTTGTTTTTTTCATTCTGCATTTCATGGTTCTTGACATTTGCCTGATATAAAATTCCCTGCAACAGCACTTAACTTAATGGATGCCACTCTGTATCTTCATAGGTATGTGATCTTTAGCATTTCAGAGGTGTGCTGTCTTTGTGGCACAGTGAAAATATGTGATATGTTTCATAAGAGTTCTTGCAATTTTTTTAGAAGCCCCTGCAACATAAGTAATGAGAGCAAAGTGGCCTCCTCTATTTCTCATTCCTTTTCCTTGATGGTCCTTTGTAGGGTCCATTCTTGTCAGTTCTTCTCCTCCTTCAATGAAATCCTCTCGATGGTTCCGATGGGAAGGTCATTGTTCAGGAAAGTCCTGACGAGATAGCATTTCTCACTCTCGATGGAATCCCCATCACAGTTCGAGAAGGCTCGATGGTAGAAAGTACTAAGAATGGTACTCTTCTGCCTTAGGTGGTGGTGAGAGTTGGCATTCAGATACTGGTCGATGTGAGATGGCATCTGATAGACAGAGTGGCCAAGTTGTCCATTGTCCTTCTTGGTGACTAGGACATCTAAAAACAGGAAACAACCATTCTTTTTGTCCTCCATGTTGAATTTGATAGATTTGTTTTTTTTTGTTCAAGTGCTGAAGAATGCTATTAAGTTCAAATTCTCCATGCAGCCAGATGATAAAGGTGTCGTCAAAATATCTCAAAATGTGTTTGGTATCTTGTGGTATGTCTGCAGGGCTTTTTCCTCGAGTTTCTCCGTGAAAAGATTGGTCAAAATGGGCAATAGCAGTGAAGCTATTGCTGCTCCTATCTGTTGTTCGTAAAAGGCTCCATTCCGGATAAAGTAGGAGTTCTGCAGGCCGAAGCAGCACCTGACACTTCAAACCTGAAGACACCTGTTGCAATGCCAGCAAAACAGTCATCACAAAGATATACAGAGTGCCCCATTGATCGTGTGTCATTTTTGACCTGTAATTTCAGACACTTCCTTTCGAGCCACATGGATGAAATTTGGTACCTGGCTAGAAAAAGATTGTAAGTTTTGTTGAGTCTAAGCATAATATTAAAAATATGACCTTTTGACCCCAGAAATAGGGTCCAACCTAAAATCCAAATTTTGCCTTGTGGGCTTTCAATGTTAAATATTCGAAATACAAAAAAGACTGACAAAAAAAGATGACAAGAGGGATCTGGGGACCTTACCACCGACATTGGCACCTTTTGAAACCTATGATTCGATACGTTTTAGCGTAATTTCACCTTTCATCACCCTTTGACCTTTGACCCATGAGTAACCCTTGAAGGTCAAGGGATGAAAAGAGGTATCTAATGACCTTAAAATCGACCTTGGCAGCTTTTTAAGCCTATGATTTGACAGGTTCGTTGCGGTGATTCATTTTTTGTAACCCCTGTGACCTTGACTGTGACCTTTCAGGGGTCAGGGGTTCAATTTTTAACCTCAAAATTTCTTCCATCGTGTTCTTTGTGCCCAAAAACTTATTAGTCAAAAGTTCGCTAAATAATTCTGTTTTTTTGTACTTAGAATATTTTAACATTGAAAGCCCACAAGGCAAAATTTGGATTTTAGGTTGGACCCTATTTCTGGGGCCAAAAGGTCATATTTTTAATATTTTGCTTAGACTCAACAAAACTTACAACCTTTTTCTAGCCAGGTACCAAATTTCATCCATGTGGCTTGAAAGGAAGTGTCTAAAATTACAGGTCAAAAATGACACACTATCAATGGGACACTCTGTATAGACATGGAGGGCAACCCAGACTCCTAGCTGCTTTTACCTCTTTCTTTTGATCAGTCTTTATATCCATTTCTCTCACACTCTATCTATGATGAATTTATCATGAATTGCTGCCCTTAACTGACTGGTTAACAAACATCAGGTTGACCACTGATCAGAATGACTGCTGACACTAGGGGTGGACAGGTCAAAATTTTAAGGTTCGGGTCGGATCAGGTATTTTTTTTGTGACCATCGGGTCTGGTCGCATTCTATATTTAAACCTCAATTTTTTTCCTGAAGCTTATACAGAAATGTGAAAAAATATATTTATGAAGGCCAATAAAAGGAAAAGAAACAATCTAGGCCTACATGGTGGACTAAAGTTAAACTGTATTAACTCAAAAGATAAATTCAAATATCTAAAAACAGTTGACTCAAATAAAACAAATAAATACAATAGTAACTTGGAAAATGAATTAAGGGACAAAACAAGCATCTTACTGTATTTCCTGTACTAGTAAATACATTCCAAAATTGTTCTTCCAGTTCACTCAATTTGAGATAGGCTGCTATTAAACTGAATGGCCCATATTAGAAATTTTTAAAATAAAAAACAAATATACACAGGAAATATTTTGTTTGCATAAATATTCAACTCTTTAGTTACAAAAAGATAAGAGAAACCAAAATCTCAGTCTTAATCCTTTGCACTCAGATTTTTTCACCCTCTATACCAGTAGTCCACTCGGAATTTAATTTTAAATGCCCCTGGATTTCGTGTGTCGAGTGAAATTCAACGTGCGAGTTGGTAGTGAGCTATGCTGTGTCGAGTATCACTTGACACCCGAGTTGGAAACCCTAAAAGAATACAATGATAACTGGTGAAAGCTAGTAACAATTATCATTATCCATTAATATTTGTCTTGTAAGACTCATGACTTATATCTAGGGACATGACATTTTCGCGAAACGTTTTTTGCGACAAGATTCACGAAATAAGCAACTTTAGGGTTTAATCACGAAATTAACCGTGTCTTCTTTGAAACGCGATTTTTTTAACGAAATTTGAGATATTTTGCAAATGCCGGATTTTTGTAGCATGAAATATTTTCTTTAGTGATGGCCGGATGGGATCTTTCATTTTTCTCGGTTCCGGATTCGGATCCAAAGACGCGGAGTAAAATCGGATCCGGATCGTAGATTTTAAATTTTCGCGGCTTAGCGATCGAAGTGCCCCGTGAATGGAATGTAGGTGCGGTAGATATTGACAAGAAGGGGATGTGTAACTAAGGTCACGTAATTAGATGAAAACGTTCCCGTGCAACTAGAAGCAAAATAAAGAAATATGACTTATTGCCCCCATTACCCCGGTATCGCGGGAAAAAAAACGTAGGATGTCACGCGGGTATCCTACATTCGCTGGGATCAGGCGTACAACAAGAGCTAGTGTACTGTGCGAAGTTCGATCCCAATCGCAGTTTAATTTTTTCTTTCAGTCACTGCATCGAAAATGTTATCGTATTTAATTTCAAACCATTACATCTGAATACTCACTTCATTATACTTTGTTGTTTAAATTAGATTTACAAATGTACCACTCATAAATTAAGGATGGTCGGGTCGGATCCAAAGATCCACGGGTCTTTCATTTCATTCGCTACTGAAATCATATCCAGGGACAGTAAAAATTCAGATCCGGATCGGAGATTTTAACATCTCGCGGCCTCGTGATCGATGCGCCCCGCGAATGGAATGTACGTATGGTAGATACCAACAAGGAGAGGTTAAGTAACTCAGGTCACGAAATGAGAAGAAGATTTTTTCCGTGCCACAAACGAGGAAAAAAAAATAAAAAGTGACCTTTTTCTCCATAGGCCCGGATGTGCGAGAAAAAAAATTAAGCCGAATGTCATGCGGGTCGCCTACATTCGCCATATTCCCGTGAACCTATGAGAGCGTAATTGTTGAAAATGAGGGCTAGTGTACTGCCAGTCGCGAGTTCGATCCTTAACACTACCTAAGAATACAGCCGTGCTGTATTCCTAGGGTAATGATAGTAGGCAGTTAAAAAAAAGTAGATTATCAGAAATTTCATGCCAAATTATAAGTGAAAAAAAATAATTAAATTTGGCGAAAGGAAATGATTGGAAGAAATTTATATTACAGAATAAAATCGTGGAATCATTACGTTAACTTTACAGTGTATTTTTGAGTGACGCATTTGTAAATCTAGTTGAAGCGATAGAAGTACAAAAAAGTCAGTATCCACACACAAAGGTTGGAAATTAAGGATGATAAAGTTTTTTATTCAATGGTTGAAAGAAAAATTTTAAAGCGTAATGATCGAACTTCATTACCTGCAGTCCACTACTCCACTCTGTTATTGCTATTACCATTATCTCATTAATTTGCCTTTAACTTAATTTTGCTTACTGTGTTTTTTATGTTGCGTAGGGTAGCCATAACTTCTGTATTGTATCTCAAATGTATGTACTATTAACTCTTTGTTCACATTGGTATGAAGTCTTTATTAATAATATTTAAAAAAAACCCTTCCTTTAAGACTCCTTTTTCCCAACATTAAACACAGCTTTCACCTTTTTAAAACGTTTTTATTTACCGTATTTGTTATTTTTAAACACCGCTTGTGATGATTTTTATTTACCATTTTTCGGTGTCCCTACTTATATCTAGTTATTTACTATTAATTACACTATATATAAATTATTAGTAATTTTGTCAGAAGTAATAACACTTAAACCTAATTTTTTTACACTAAAAACACAGAGGATGATAGTAACTTAACATACAAAGTGTTACCAGAAATCCTAAGTGTAAAACGTATTTGGAAATAAAAAACTGAGTTTTAACACTTAAAAAAAAAAAAGTATTCCTGTCACCTAAAAGTTGATTCAACACCCAAGCTTTTTAAATTTTGGAGTAAAAGCACTATTGTTTCAGCATTTTCAGATGAGAGCCTGCTTAATCTGTTGGTAATGACATTGCCTGCTGAAGAAAACACTCTTCCAGATGCAGGGAGGGTGGGCACAGGCTGGAAGTTATCTGGAGTCCCCCTCCCCTTAGCCCTTCCGGAGAGATCTTTCCTTCCAAAACCTTGTTTACTCTTTCCTACTGCCTGTCCATTTCTCTGCATTTTCGACATCCTCTCCGCCCTTAACTTACACCTCTCCACCCCCTAACATTTCCCATTCACTCCCTCTGTGTCGGAGCCTTACTGCATCGCAGAAAAACACATTCCCCTCAATTCAGCTTCAGGCAAGATCTAGCCCCCTTACCTCCCCTCTTTCGTCTAACACATCCTCACCCATCTCCCTAGCTCAGGCAACACCTGATGTGTAAGCCTCTATACTAGAGATGTGTGAATACTACTGGCGAATACTCAAATAATAGAAAATGTTCGATATTCGAGATCTCGAATAATAGTGCTAAAAGAATTTGATATTTGAGATCTCGAAGAAGTATACTAATTACGCTATAATTGGCATGTTGATGAACTACATCATATGAATTTAAAACTGGATGGGTTCTTCTATCAGGACCATAGCACTAGTTTCTGAAAACATTTGCTTAGGAAACTCTAAACCTGCAGGTACACCCAAACACAGTGGACTCTCGTTAGCACGTTTTTGTAGGGACCCGAAATCCTGAACATGGTAATGAGGAAAACTTACTGAACAGGTTAGGCCTTCTCAGGTTAGATTGAAAACATATGTGTGCATTGCATAACTTCCAGGGGACCCATACGCTTCCATCAAGTTAGTTAATTACTGACATTAATTTATTGTAACTTTCATTTTCAATTATTACACCTCCCAAAAAATACGTTTGATACCTTGCGTTGTTACATGCGTACACGCAAGTTTGAAGTTTATTTCTCTCACTAGATGGTGCAGATGTAGCAGCAACGAACTGCCACGGGAATTAGAGCAATTAAATAGGTTGTTGATGATTGAGTTGGGTGTTTTTGTTTGCCCTTAACTCCTTAGGTAGTGAATAAAGTCAGTAAAAAATCCTATCCATTGATACCTTACTCAACACTATAGGCTTTGTATTAGTCGAGAAAAATGGATTTTGACGACAGAAATGATTTGCATGAAAATTTGTAAGTGCTTAGTGTCGTAGCCTACCGCTTCGTTTTTCCCATTGTATGGCACATGGTGCTGGCAGCGCTTGCATCACTGTCCTCATCTACCTCACGGCCGAGCCACAAGCATTATCATTGAGTGCGAGAGATAGAGAGAGAGTGCTTGGGGAATCTCAGTCCGCTGAGCTTACCCACGGCTTCGGCCGACTGTGGATGACCGTGCCCACCGTGAAAACTTGCGGCAAACTGGATGGCACGACGCACTGCCGTGTATTGAATATGGTGTATAACGTCAGAATAATATCTCTTAACGAAAAATAATGAAGAAGACCATAAGTATGTTTGAGTGAAGACCATATGTATATTTCTTCATCGCTGCCTGGGCAGGTGCAGCTTACCTAGCTTACCCCCAATGCAGGCCACTGCCCACTTTTTATGCTTTGAATCTGACATATCTCATCAATAATATAAAATTGAGATGGATGTCTACTAGCTACTTTGTGCTGAACCTCACCCCCTCCAATTTGAAGTTTTCTTTAATAAGTACTTCAGTAATTCATGGTCAATCCAACTACAGTAGAACCTCTATTTTACGAAGTTGAAGGGACCCAAAAATTTGAGCTTTGTAAATCAGAGGGTTTGTAAATTGGAGGTTATCTTCCACTAACTCCTCTGTCTCCAGGACTGATGAGTCACGAAAACCAGCTGATCTCCAACAGTAGGAAATAGTTTTTGCAGTGACACTCCCATGCTCTGGCAATCAAACTGCTCTTGAAATCAAACTAATTACTATAACAAATAATAGTCATCTGCTCATTTCAGGAAAAAACAACAGATATTACGTTATATTCTGTGTGCAGTGTATCTACATCAAATTGAAAGGATTTAAAAGTTACACCTCAATTGTATTGATTTGCTGTATAGCATAGGCATTATTCCTAAGGCTAGGAGACTCACTTTAGTAAAAGAGAATGAAACAGCCATGAATTAAAAAAAAAACAGGTGAATATTTTTCTATAAATTTACAATGGTATGAACTTGGCTGCTGCAACTGAATTAAGTTCTTGTAGCTGGTTGGTAAATCTCAAAATAAGGGGAATAAGAGAATTACTCATCCTGCAGAGTATTTTAAGCATATGCAGTTATGCATTAATTAACGAAAGGGGTATATTTAGTGCTAGTCGATTTGTGTTTAAAGAAGCCATTTTAACATGGGAAAGCCAGGGATACATTTTAACCAGGAAATTTCAAAACAAAGTTCCAACTGACCCAGTATATTTCCATGAAAAGGTCAGAAAACTCCTTTTTTGAAGAAAGCGTATCCTTTGAAATACATTTAATAATATTTCGCAGCTAATTTAAGTCAATTTTAGAACTTCACTCGAGTAAATTTGAAATTCCCTCTTTTTTGAGATGCATTCTACAGTGCTGACATCTAGCGGTGACTTGAAAGAACTATTTACTCGCGGCTACAGAAAGCGATCGCGAATTCTTACCTAACGACGTAAAACACTTCAAATGAAAAATTAAATAATCAAATTGCATCAATATTTGACTATAAGTAATTTATTATTGCAAAATTAGTATTTTTTAATGAAACTAAGCTCCACGACAGCTGCAGCAAAGCACTTCCAACGGGAATACTATTTTCATGTGAAAGGCTGAAGTAAGTTCTGAATTGGGGTTGCGGCGGCTACCTTAAAGCTAATTTAAAATAATTCCAGAGAAAATATGGATCCTTTGTGACGACGAGTTAGGTATTCACAATACACAAAATGATAGAAAAGGAATAGAGATTACCAAGCACTAATCCGATTATTTTATGAACTGGGGCATTGTTTTCGAGAAGTAGGCGTCGTGCCATGCGTCTTTGAACATTTTTTCCTTGGATCATATAATTAGGATTGAATTGCGATTTGGATGATCAGTCTCTGGGATTTTTGCTGCAATTTAAGCACTTCAAAAAGCACTATGCTGTATCGATTTTTCCACATTTCCCATATGAAATACTTGAACCGAGGGCCCTCTCAACATGACCTATCTGGCTTCAGCTGCTCCTGTCGCAGTATACAGCGATCGGTATTCCCTTGTACTGATTTCAATGCTACAAAATCCTTTCAAAAACTTCGTAAAACAGAGGTCAATCACTCCTAGGGACCGGCCTCTCACTTCGTAAATCAATAAAATCGAGGTTTTGTTAAATAGAGGTCATTTTACATGGTTTTCCTATATACAAAGATCGGGACCGGTGGAATGGTTCGTAAATTGGTGTCCTTTCGTAAATTAGAGGTTCGTAAAAAAGAGGTTCTACTGTAACTCCATATAGACCTATCAAATATATCTAGCCTTTTATCATATCTTGCAAACAAATTATACAAAAACATATAAGAATTTTTTCTGGAAGTACTGCATACTAAGCTACCTTTACTGCACCTACATCTTTCTCTGTACATAATCTAATACTACAGTCAAACCTCCCTTAATGGACACATTCAAATACATAGTAGATGCCTCCTAAAAATGGGCAGCTTTGCAATCCCTGGTAACAGAACATGAAGACTTGTAGAACTAACACCCCCAAAGAGTGGGCACTCTCTGTAACAGACAAAGACAACAGATGGCAACTTTTCAATGTCCTCCATTAACCCTTCAAGCCCGGAGGAGGTTTAAATGGATTTTAACCCAGTCGCCGGAGGAGATTTAAATGTTTTGATGCTTAATGTAGACCTGTGATCAATGAGTTATACATATTTCAATAACTAATAGTTCTATAATTTGGGGATTTTTATTGATGGTTACTAAATCTTATTCATTTTATATACAGCTTAAAAACTTTAAAAAACTTAATTAATTTAGGAGTTAGACACTTATAAATTCGTTCAAATAAAACAATTATTAGGACCGAATAGAAAACATTCTCGAAAGAAATTATATACCAGAATTACAATTTTGAAGAATACGGACTAACGTCAACACAGGTACTTCATTACACATACATAAAAACTACTATAATGGTATGATTTGATAGACGCAGAAAGTCAATGTAAACATCTCAACGGCAAATGAGCCATTTCCAAGGCCACCTTAAGACCTGGGTAGCCGAGCTCATATAGCGGTCGTCGTCTTTCGTAAAATACTGATCAGAATTCGAAATCTTTCGAAAGTCTTTTTTTATAATATGCCCATTCTAAAAGTTATTCAGAATGAAAAATTAGTGTTTAAAATCTTTTGAGTGATAAAAAATAGAGTAAAAGTACTTCACCTTACAAATTCTGCTTAGTGTGGTAATCCTCAAAGCAATCGATGCATAGTCCAGTGTCACAAGGCTTGCACGAGCAAACAGTCTCTTAGCTTTCCCGTGTTTGGTACAGGCTGCACAGTGTCTTTGAGGTCTGGCCTTATTACCTTTAGGAGGTATTCTTTTTATGAAATGCCTTTCAGTTAGTCTTGGACGCTTATTGTCTGGTTTATGGAGGTATGGCACTTATTGTTGTGCAGCGGAAAATGTTCTATTGTTTGTTTTACTAATTTGATCTGCATAACAATTAGTTTCCTCTACAATCATTCCTACTAACTCGTTATCAAAGAAAATTTAAAAAATATCTTGAATGCTTTCCAAATTATTTGCTTCCCCCTGTGGACTGGTATTACCAATGAAAATTTCTCTTTTTCCTTTATAATTGGAAATTTTTTCCAAGCATAATTCGAAGTTTCGTCCTCTACCTCATCCAAATCACAATATAACAATGAGTCAACTTCGGAGTGATCATTTATGTCATTATCACTGTCACCATCAGAACTCAAAACACTTTCATCACTTCCCTTTCAAGCAAGACGTCCTCAGCCTGTTCATCACACAACTCCTCCAACCTTTTCTCTCATGCACACACCATAATTGATGGTAGATGAGATACAACCCTGATAAACACAAACACTCACAAATATTCCGCAATTTGAAGTGTACAGCTTGTGGAACGAAGCACTTACGGAGGAAGTAATATAAAGTGAAAGACTAAAATGTTCGTAAGAACAAAATAACACTCCTAATATATTCCTTCCAGAAAAGCGACTTAGGTTAGACTGACTATGACTTTGGTAGGTTTACTGAGCTGCACGTCTTGAAAGAGATCTTGAGTCTCTTCTTTACAATTTGCTCTCCCACACTCTTTCCACGCCGACCTTTCGACACCCTAATCTTTCGTCATGAGCGCTTGGGTCTGAATGAGTTCCCCTGCCCCACAATCATCTCTAAGCTATGAAAATGGTGCACATGGCCCCCCTAGATACTATGCTGGGCTAAACGAAAGAGATGAAAACATCGTCACTCTCACTGCCCTTATCCATATCGCTTGTTGTCTTTCGAAGCCGAAATGAAGCTCGTCAGCGACCGGATATGTTTACGTTGACAGTAAGGTCATCAAATTTTTATCTATGCGCTGAATATACTCTCCCTTATCCTCCCAAGTGGATGGAAAATTTCTCTCCTTATAATTTCAAGAGTCTGAGATGAAAGTCAATTGCTTATTTCACAAAAAAGTGTAGAATACATATACAGATAGTATATATAATGTAGACGAATATTTTGTCAAGGATATCCTGCTGCATGGTAATGTTTAGAGTATTTCATGTCCATATAAATCTAGCCTGACCACAGTATAGTAGTAATATGTAATAATACATCGGATAGCATTAAAAGGCATAACAAAGTTTAACTGGAACTGAGCCCTCAACTTTTTTTTCGTACTTAACTGAAACTGAAATTATTTTCATGCCCATAGTTATACGAATATCTTTTCTTATGTCATTAAATTCTCTTATTTCTTTTAGAACTTCATATGTGATAAACCCTGGCGGCCAAAGGAACTCCAGAACACAAACCTCAAGATCTGAGGAAAAGTAGTGATTGCTCAAGGTAGGTCCCTAAGCATTTTCGAAAATTCAAATCTTCTGGTTTTAGCACTCATCAATGGATAGTAATGAATCACATTGCAGTATTTATAAATATCTTTCTAAAATAAAGGTACATTATTTAAAAAAAATACCTAGTTCTAATCTCAGCTCTTATGAGTTTTGATGGCCATGTTATGTAATGAATTTGCATTTTATTTAATTTTGGTAATGCTTTATTGTTCTTTTATTGACTATTATGATCCAAATATTTCCATTTTCCTTTTTCCAATTTTCTTTAAAAGTGATTCAAAACCATATATTTTGTACATTAGAGAGCATGAATCATATTTTATTAAATATTGACTTCATCATCTATTTTAGCAGTTGAATTGGACTTTCTTGAGGTGCATCAGTGACTAAAACAGATGCCTTATCACTGTGTGTTAGTCTAAACTAACATTCAGCGATTACATGCGAGTGTGCTTAGTCATAATTCACATATGGTGATCCTTGTATGAAAAATCATTCTGTTGTATTTGCTTATTTAACCTTTTTACTGCCGCCCCCTTTTAAATAGACTGTGTGAAAACTGCCAAGCGCATTTCCATGAAAAATCGCAAGATTATGAATTTTAGATATATTTGAAGCACTTATAATTAACATATAAATTATGTATTTGTATCAATTCTGGTGTAATATTTCATTTTCTATGAGGACGAAAAAATCAATCATGCTGTGTCTGATTTGAAGGAAATATAATATTACACATATGTAATGATGTTATGTAAGTCGGCCGTTATATCAACCCTTGGCAGTTTTCACACAACCATAGAGGGCCGATACATTGGCCTACTGGCAGTGTAAAGATTAAGGTCTGCAAAGCAGTATGAACAGTCTATTATGACTGTCATTGTGAACTTAGCTGTTCCAAGGAATGGCACATTATCAGATGTGAATGATTTCAGTTTAATATTGGTCAATCACGAGTAAAATTTCAGGTTGCTCATGAAAGGGGTGTATTTAGAGAATTAGACAATAATTTAGGGATGATATGTTTAACTTTTTTTGTAGAATATGTATCTTATATGTAATGAGATGGAAATCATTGTGTTCTTTATTTTTTATTATATATGTACATGTTTTTTTCTGCTTTACTGTGCTCTTCTGAACTCTATAAACTTTAACCTTTATATAATATATATATGAAATTTCATGCAAGTATCCTGATAATCCTTCAAACATTTTCAGTTCTTTAATCTGCTATCCATGGCTAACCCATTTTATATAATGCCCATATATATGGATAATGTTATGTTTATTTTCTCTGAGTGAAAGTCTAAGTAAGTGACAAATTTTCAGTCCTTCCCTTCATTTACAGAATATTTCAATCCTGCCGCGTGAACGGCGGTGAAATTCACATAAATTGCCATGCGAAAAAATTCACCTGGACCGGGAATCGAACCACGCCATGCGAATTGCCATGCAAATTAGGGATCCTGGGTAGCGTAGTGGTCTGCGCAGTGGCCCGGAAAGCCAAAGGTCCATGGTTCGATTCCCGGTCCAGGTGAATTTTTTCGCACGGCAATTTATGTGAACTTCCCCTCATTTGTTTATACTACATTATCGATCAGCTGTTGAGATTACATAAAATCTCTTTAGAAGTTGAGACTTTAGATAATGTTTTCCACATTTCCACCTTCATATTTTTTTCATCATTGTGCATTTAGTCCAGTATCAGCATCCATCGGCAATGAAGCCTTATCTTATGCCTTGCGTGAAGATTTGATGATTGAAGGATCAGGTAAGTTGTATATCATGCAGTATCATATTTTACTGGTAAATGTCATTTAGGCAATTTTAATTAAATATTTATATGTATAAGTACTTAGTTATATTTGCTTTAGAAAATTATTAATTAGTCTAAATTATACATGCAAAATATATTCAATGTTACCTCTTCTGTATACTTGCTAATATCCTTTCATCGCTTACTGTATACTTTTGGCAAAAATTGTTAATTTTCAGGTTCATCTAAGCATTTGAAAAAATCAATTTAGCCACCTCAAGGGAGTTATGAAAAAGTATAGTTGATCATAAGTTGATTCTCAGTATTAAGTTGATTGCTGTGAAGAAACTTTGGAATGTGCTACAACACAATATTTCATGCTGCAGTTTTACCCAATAAGGATACCATTGCCCCTTTTACTGCATCAATAGATTTATCCTTGGGTCTATTATTTTACCAAGGGCTGGGTGGTGCAGGAAATACTGAACCAGTTCTCAGTTCTGAAAAAAACCGTGTGAGACGGGGATGCACCGGTTCAATAGATCAAACCGGTGTTTTCTACTGAATCTGTGTTTTCTCCTGAACTGGTGTTTTCTACCGAACGGGGATGCACCGGTTCAATAGATCAAACCGCTGTTTTCTAATGAATCTGTTTTCTCCTGAACCGGTGATTTCTTCTTAAATGGTGTTTTATACTGAACCATTTTTTTCTACTGAACTTTTTTTTCCTCGTGAACTGCATTTTTTGCTATCCAAAAGATTTTATGTCAAAATGTTTGTTTTACCTGTTTTTTAAAATGAGTTTTGTCGTTAAAGAAGATACTTCTTAATAACACGGGTACGCTTTCTTAACCCTTAACCGGTGACGTGCGGTCTGAGAGACCGCTTCGTTTTAAAAATTATGAATATTTTCAAAATTACTATTTTAAAATGTCTATAATTCTCGTTAGCTTCATATTTTTGTATAATAAGGATATAACACTCTTAAAATTTAACGTTTTTATTTTTTATTTCTGTAAATTTGCAACTGAATTCGATTAGCGGTCTGAGAGACCTCACGTCACTAAATTGGAAAAATCAATAAACGTAATGTTGGTGGACATGATTCAAAAAGTTGTTAAAAACAATTCGTAGTGATTTTTCAAGTATAAGAATAATTAATAATTTGTTAGGAAGCATTTTTAGTTACGTGGATAATAAAGTACTTAATTTTTCTAAAATACATCAAGTAAGAATAAATGAATATTCAAGTCATTGCTGAAGGCGAACGCAAAACAAATGAAATCCGGTTTTTATTGGAAATATCAAGCATTTTTTTCTTTAAATGTTAAGCTTCTTATAGATTTTATAAATAATTACAATAAAACAGTGGTTAATTTCTCGCACCCCTTGTAGCCAGTATGCATGTAATGTACCTATTCTGTAAAAATGACGGAACCCATTGAACCCCGAAATTTCACGCGCTCACACCTGGAGTGCAACATTCATTTGTGCCTTTCTTTTGGCAGTCGGTCTCCCTTATAGTATTTGGGGACAGAACATCTAAGCATCGAGTTTTACCGCCAGAAGAAATAAAGGGGCCGATGCCGTTTCAAAATGTACATTACTAGCAAGCCCGCCAAGTATGGTTTGAAAATGATGTGTTTGACTGACGCCGAAAACAGTTATCTGTTTAATGCATATTTGTACGCAGGGAAAGGTATAATTGGAATAGGTTTGTCAGAGAAAGACAAAAAGCTATCAAAACCAACCCAGTCAGTTCTTCGTCTCTCTGAGCCAATCATGGGGTCCCACAGAAATATCACAGCGGATAATTGGTTCACATCTATTGAACTGGTAGAAAAATTAAAAGAAAAAGGGCTGACGTACATTGGTACAATCAGAAAAAATAAAAGGGAAATAACTAATGATTTTGCGCCATCCAAAGGGCACATAGTGGGCTCTTAACTTTACGGATTCTCGGGCAGCATGACTATAGTATCCCATGTCCCCAAAAGAAATAAGGCTGTTTGCTTAGTTTCATCAATGCACTACAGGGAGAGTGACTATATAGAGTCATGGAAACCAGAGGTTATTGCATTTTACAATGCGACTAACAGTGGCGTAGATACTTTAGACGAAATTTGCTGTAGCTACACATCTGGCCGAAGGACAAGGAGGTGGCCAATGGCAGTATTTTTCAGAATATTAGATATTTCCTTTGTCAACTCCTTTGTGCTTCAGCAGCCTGCGAAAGATAAGAAAGATATGACACGATTTAATTTCATTAAATCGGTAGCTGCAGATCTTGCTAGACCCCATATGAGAAGGAGAATGTCAAATCTTAGTCTCACGAGACAGGTACGATTAAGTATTGCGCAAATTCTCCATCTACCGTTGGAAGAGGCTAAAGAAGTTGCAAGGCTCGAGAAGCGGGCACCATGTAGACTGTACCCACCATACAAAAAACGGAAAACCTCTAACTTATGTTTCCGATGCAAAAAGCCTGTGTGCTTGGAATGCACGAAAAAAATTTGTAAACACTGTGTGGATATGGAGATATGAGAGCCATTGTGAAAAAATGTTATTTTAATCGCCTGCAGAATGCATCAAGAAAAGGAATAAACGAGAGAAATTTAATTGTTTCTTAATATTTAGCCTTCCTACTTTAACATTTAGGGCCTTATTTTTAAATCTGGCGAAATATTCATACTTAAAAATGATAATAGTAACTCCAGTGTTTTTGACTCCAGTTTTTTGATCCTGTTTCAAATAACTAATTTTACTGAAAAATTGGTTTGTATTGGTGATGCATAAAATTAAATAAAAGTTTTAGAATACTTAAGCAGATAAAGGAACATTAAACTAAGTAATAAAAATGGCGTTGTAACATTTTATGAATATTTCATTTATTGCGGTCTCACAGACTGCACGTCACTGGTTGTGTAACAATAATTGCACGTCACTGGTTAAGGGTTAAACTGAACTGTAAAAAGGGAGAATGTTTGCCTGAGCCAATGGTTTTGATGCGAGGCCTGAGCGTACATATAAGTTGCCTTTTGTAATTGTAACAGTGATAAAATTCACATTATTATTAAAGGAAGGCATTGCAAAATTTCCACGGATATTGCTTAGCATGACACGTTTCGTTGTTGAAACAGCATTTTCAAGTGCCTTGATCAGCCTTGATGATAATGCTGTTGTAACAGCAAAATGCGTCATACAAAGTTACTAACTCATGCCTGGTGAATGAAAAGCTCTCTAGAGCCACAGTGACTGGTGTCTGCATGTGGGCAAAATCTCTCCAATTAGCAGCAGATTTAAGTGCTTCCAGGGAGTTGATATGTGTGGAAAGGCTGATTGCTTTCATCTTGGCTCATAGTAGTCTGCCTTTCTTAGTCAACATTTCCTTTATCTTTCATCTTGGCAACAATTATGGGGTGAGGGTCTGACTATGATGCCATTTTTTGAAACATTGTTAAAAATTGGCAGCCCGCAAACCACCCGAAATTTTCTTGTGACATAGGGTGTCACATCAAATTATGCTTTAGGTAACCACATTTTCCTTAAATTTGCCATTATTTACAATATTATTCATTTAAAAATATGTCAGCCATCCTTTGGCATAAAATAAGTCTTGGAAAGAACTTACAAAACTGAGCATTAATAATCAACACCAAAATGTTCAAATTTCTTTTGCATTAGGTGCATCTTATGTACAATAAATCCCATCCATGCATGACATACGAATACAGATTATGAGGCTGCATTAAGCAGCTGCATAATCCTCTCACATCTTGCGTGTGGCAGGGGTGGATAGGAACCAGAAACAATGCCCCTTCCTCCACTAAGTCTCCCAAAACCAACAGCATTGGTTTAGTACAAATAGCTACTTCACTAACCTGAAGGATTATTAACTCTTTCTTATTTATTGTAATTGTTGAAAAAACAAAATAACATGAACAAACACACCATCCTGCTGACTTGCGTATGTGACAATGCTTTACATGGGTGAGTGCTCGCTCTGCACTCTAGTGGCCAGTTATTTGTGTGACGACAGTCAAGCGGACAACATATAGCACTGGAAAGTTCACAGGTGTGGTTGCCAACCATCCTGGCTGCAAGCAGAGATGGCAGCATGAAAGCTGAGCGATCATCGGTGTTTCAGAACTGCTCTCCAGGTGCACTGGTTCAGAACCACTTCCGCGGTGAACTTGTTCAGAACTGATTCCCATGTCCCCCGGTTTAGAACCAGTGCACTGGTTCACGATCTGATTCCCCGGTGCACCAGTTTTTTTCCTACATCTGAACCGGCCTGCCGGTACTGAAAAAAACCGAACCATTGAACCGGTGCACTGGAAAACCGCCCAGCCCTAATTTTACCTATTAGCATCCATGAAGAAAGCCAACTAGAAAGCACACAAGAACATCGCTAAACATTGAAGCATAAATAGATGTAGGTCCTCTAGAATTCCAATGCTAAGTAGATAGCAGCACGTTTAAACAAAGGGAGGATATTTTGAAAATGTGGATATTTAACTGCTGGTCGTTTTCATTCTCCAGTCATACTGTCTTGTACTGTGAATAATAAAATCTTTTAATGTTAAAATTTGAATCTGTAGTTTTGAAGCTAAAATATTTGAATGAAATATAAACTGGCATTTCCCAAATATTCCATATTGTCTTGCATTATGCCCATAATATTATAATTATAAGATTTATATGTAATCAATGACAATGCCATTACAATTGTCATTGGTCGAAATATGAAAGCAATTGTATTCCTTCATTAGTATCTCCAATATGTTCAGTGTCTCAATCAGTCTAATAAATGTGTTACTGTTTCTTACATTAAGTATTATTATTCCCAACTGTTTCAGTTCGAATATCCATTTTACAAGCAGAAACTATATAGTATATTGTTAATGGTCTTATCTATACTTGTCAAAAAGTTATTTTACATTAATTCAAACAATCTTATTCAAGGACAAGGACATCTTTTGCATTAGCATTGTAAGTTTAAAGTGGAATTTCTCAGATATATTTGTACCAGTTTGCTGCCAGTGGGCCAATACATTGACCCTCTTGGGTTGTGCAAAAACTGCTACTGACCAATCTATCAACCAAATTTTTTTACTGTTAGATGTTTGTCATAATGGTGGGCATCTGCCTCTGATAATTTTATTGTATTATTTCTATCATTATCTCATTCATAATGTATTGCCATCAGTTATGTGTATGTGTAGTCAGTTCATTAAAATTGAAATTTGTATTTTCATATGATTATGTATTTTCAAGAGTTTTTCAAACTTTATGCAAAATGGGAGTGGAAATCTTTGCACAGTTTAACTATAAGGGACTGGCACTAAAAGTGTTAATGCAAAGGTATTTCTTACACCATGTACCATAATTATGGCAAACAGACAAAAGATTGGTTAATGTAGTTTATTTATCAAACAAGGAAAACACGGGAATGCAAATATTACAGGATTATAAGCTTAATTTCCTATGTAGCTATTATCAACCATAGAATCTACCTCAAAAATAGAGAGATAGAATAGAGAGCAAACGAGTTTCTAGGGGAATAGCTGTTTAGATTTAATAAGGGTAGGGCTACTTGAAATAGGATAGCATGGATGAGGATTTTAGTGGAGGAGAGCATAGCTATGATAGGTTATAAGTTTAGAGTATTATAAGAATGTGTTTGTGTGTTGTTTAGATTTCAAAAAGGCATTTGAAAGAGTAAAGTGAGGAGAAGAATTAATGTATTGTGGAAGATAGGAGTAGATTATAAGAGTTAGTAGGGTGTGAAATGCTAAGTCAACTCAAGGAAAAATTTGCTGAAACCAATTCCTACAGTGAAAAATTTTTAGGACTGTCTACACTGCCTAAAAGCTTGAGTGTGGCAAAAATTCAAGAGAAATTTGGATAAACTCAATATTTAGCTCGAAAAGTGAAAGAACAAATAACAATTGTTGTTAACATTTATAGTTTATAATATATTTTTATCTCATATAGCCATGACCTTGAGCAATTAGGAAATTTTTAGGCTTGTATCGCGTGTCTGCTGCATGTATTCCAAATGGGGGAGCCGCGGGCCGCACGAGAGAAAATTGTAAATGTTTTAATATTTATTAAAAACGCATTTATAAATTGCCACTAAAATTTATTTTTGGAATAGTTAGCTGGGTATGTTTAGATTACGGGAAAAAAGTTTCGGTCGATTCTGAGATGGAGTATTTGAGAAAAGTTTATTAACAATTTTTTAAACATTAGTAATTAACAACAATAGGGTTTAGAAGAAAATAATTTTTTATTGATATATTTTTATTCGATAAATATTTAGCTCTAAAAAGAGCTCATTGCTGATTGACAATTACAAACGGAGATATAAGTGATAACATCATTTAAGGCTCGGATTTTTGCTAAAAATGCGAAAAAATTAAAACATGCATAATTCGCTCAAAAAATTTTTTTTCACAAAACTGTTTGAGGGTATTCAGTTTGAGTTGATTTTGTTCCCATACACCAATTTTTATCCAAATCTGAGACCCTAAGGGACAAACGTTTGTTGAATTAAGGTGGAATGACCCAATGTTTCGGATTTTTTCTCCATTAGCCTGGGTTTGCAAGAAAAAAGTAGAAAGACAAACTCGGGTAAGCCGACAATAACAGAGTGGAGTAGTGGACTGCAGGTAATGAAGTTCGATTCTTACGCTGTTTAAATTTTTTTTCAACCATTGAATAAGAAACTTTATCATCCTTCATTTCCAACCTTTGTGTGTGGATACTGACTTTTTTGTACTTCTATCGCTTCAACTAGATTTACAAATACGTCACTCAAAAATACGCTGTAGATTTAACGTAATGATTCCACGATTTAATTCTGTAATATAAATGTTTCCAATAATTTCCTTTCGCCAAATTTAATTATTTTTTTTACTTATAATTTGGCATGAAATTTCTGATAATCTATTTTTTTAACTGCCTACTAGCATTACCCTAGGAATACAGCACGGCTGTATTCTCAGGTAGTGTTGAGGATCGAACTCGCGACTGGCGGTACACTAGCCCTCATTTGTAACAACTACGCTGCTTCACGGGAATATGGCGAATGTAGGCGTCCCGCATGACATTTGGTTTAATTTATTTTTTTCTCGCACATCCGGGCCTATGGAGAAAAAGGTCAAGACAAGTACTTTTTATTTTGTTTACCTCGTTTGTGGCACGGAAAAAAACTTCTTCCCATTTCGTGACCCGAATTACTTAACCTCCCGTTGTTGGTATCTACCATACTTACGTACATTCCATTCGCGGGGCGCATCGATCACGAGGCCGCGAGATGTTAAAATCTCCGATCCGGATCTGAATTTTTACTGTCCTCGGATATGATTTCAGTAGCGAATGAAATGAAAGACCCGTGGATCTTTGGATCCGACCCGACCATCCTTAATTTATGAGTGGTACATTTGTAAATCTAATTTAAACAACAAAGTATAATGAAGTGAGTATTCAGATGTAATGGTTTGAAATTAAATACGATAACATTTTCGATGCAGTGACTGAAAGAAAAAATTAAACTGCGATTGGGATCGAACTTCGCACAGTACACTAGCTCTCGTTGTACGCCTGATCCCGGCGAACGAAGGCTACCCGCATGACATCCTACGTATTTTTTTCCCGCGATACCGGAGTAATGGAGGAAAAAGTCATATTTCTTTATTTTGCTTCTAGTTGCACGGGTACATTTTCATCTAATTACGTGACCTTAGTTACACATCCTCTTCTTGTCAATATCTACCGCACCTACATTCCATTCACGGGGCACTTCGATTGCTAAGCCGCGAAAATTTAAAATCTACGATCCGGATCCGATTTTACTCCGTGTCTTTGGATCCGAATCCGGAACCGAGAAAAATGAAAGATCCGCGGATCTTTGATCCGACGGATCCGATCCAGCCATCACTACTAATTTAGCATTATTAATCAAAAAAATAGATTCCCTTCCCCTCCCCCCCCCCCCCCCCAGCGGTCTGCCCCTTTTGAAGAAAAGATTTCAAAATCTAGATATAATCCCTAACAAATCTAAGATCACATTTTATAAAATCTAGATTTAATATGTCATCTTGCCTTCTAGAGGACATAGGAGCAAATTTAATCTAAATTAAATCCAGATTTTTAATAGGTGCAATTAATGCAGAAATCTGTGTTTAATCAAGAATCAATTTTTATTCTGGTTTATAGGTAACTGTTGGGTATCTGTAGCAGTATTCTGGGGAGGCTATCGACAGCTGAAGTGATTTCCGCCATTTGGGATAGGTGGGTAATTGCGTAGAGGCATGAATATTTCGAGGAACGGAGGTAGAGTGGAGAAAAACCCGGTGTTAGCCTGCTCTTAACGAAGGACGCTAAGGGGTCCACGGTCTAACGTGCCATCCGACGGATGGAGAACAGAAATTGAATATATCTCCATACAGCATTAATTAGGGACCGGTGAACCGCCGATAAAGTCACTGCTACTGCCGGAATCAAACCCAGGACCTCCGGGTGAGAGGTCAGTACTCCAACTCCTACCACGCCAACCCAACGCCCTTTTCAATTACTATTCATAAATTAATACACGTGAAATCCTCATAGGCGGGAATAGAAAAAAAAAAGCTTTGTACCGAAGAGGTGAAGCTCGTTCCCAGTATCTCCTTTCCTGGCTTCATTGTCTCCCGTAGGCGAGGATGCATATGCTCCTTCCTGTACCTTGTAACCTCATTGGGCTTTCGGGAAATGGATAGGAAAAAACAATGGCGAATAGGTGAAGGGAGGTTGGGCCGCTATAGGCGGACAGAGGGGCAGAGAGACTCTAATCAATTATAACAACATAAGACGTAAAATAGAGTCCAAGGACGACGATAATCATGTAAAAGTAATTTAAAAATGGCGAAAAATAGTATTGCGCCAAATGGACAGAGTATGACTTCGAAGGGGAAGCTCATTTATCTCAAAAAATATTTTCGTGTTGTCACTCAAGTATGGAAAAACAATGAGCCTAAGTATTGCATTGAAAGCCTCTAATGTGATTGAAGTTTCGACGAAAACGATGGAAATAGGAAAGAATAAAAAACCGGCCCCTCGTGAGGATCCTGACCGGGATGGAAATTTCCATACGCTTGCTCCCACACCAATCTGATCTCTGCGAGACTTTAAGCTTAAGAAAAGGCACTTCCTCAAGTTGCGTATTTTTCCATCAATTACTTGTGTTAATTGAGGGTGCTGTGGAACTGGGCGTTCGAAGAAGATTCGAATTCCGGGTCGTGGTGGCCAGATCGACAACTTGTGGCTACGTTCTCGTAGTAACGAGGGAGCAATGCCTCCATTGTGTTATGCGTTTACGCTGTTGTTGATGTGCGTGCGGAAAGCATCGACCGAATTAGAAAAGCCGCCACCTGTCGAGGGTCTCGACGACAGAGACACGAATCCGCGGAGGGAGGCCGAAGGGTGTGAAAAGGGTTTTTTTCCTCCTTGCAAAATCCGATACCAAAATACGTAACCAGGTTTACCTCAAGCGCCTTAATTTCGGCGGATGCTCAAACTGGAAAGTTCATTAGTATTGCCATTGAAAGGGAAAAATGACGACGGAATTTTTATTTCGCGTAGTATTGTGCGGAATATTTGATCCATGATTAGTACCATGATTTGATCGAGTAGCCATCAGGATGACCGCCACGAGATTTTGTGTAGTGTCCGTACTTGAATCGCCCTTCCGCAATGGTATTGCAAAAGTAAAAACTTGCGTCGAACTTTAATATTGAGTTCATGTTTCCGTGTAGTTTCATGAGGTCATTAGCATCAACAAAAATAGCACTACTTTTAAATTTTCTTTGTTTGCAAAAATACATTTATGGCTCTCGACTGAATTTTAAATTGTTGTGAGGGGCATGTTTGACTTCCATCTCAAGTCTGCCTGTATCTTTACTAGCCTGTCGTATCTAATATTGTTGAACTTATATTCATTTCAGAGGACTGCAATGTGAAATCATCCTAAGCCAAGTCTCGTGCGTCTGTTGTAAGAATGTTAAGAATTTTTATAGTTCTTATCGGTTATACTTATAAGTTGTCATTTTTTTCGTGTATTTATCGCACCTAATCGTGCACAATCCGGGTTTGTTCCAGGTACGATTTATTTTAGATAAATATTATCAGATAAGATGAAGCGTTTATCTTTTGATTATGGTGGATAAGAAACCTATTAGTTTATCTAATCTAGTGTATCTTCAGGTCAGGAAACTGGATTAATTCCAAAGTTTAGGAATTAAAAATTTCCTTCTTTCCATGGTGGTCCGGAATGTGAGGACAAATAATTAAAAATTGTTTAAGAATCTCCTTTGAAAACCATAGATGGTGAATATCTTTTACATATATTTGAACTTAGTCGTAAAAACTTTTATCTTTTTCTCAACTCCCGTTAGGCATTTTTGGAGGCGTATTCAATACTTCTGATTGGTTTATTTTGAGCTTGTAATTGAGTAGTTTGACTATCGTGTGAGCAATTTTCGCTCTTATAATCTACAAATAAATATTTAGTTTTAATTTTGTATCCTAAATTGAAGCGCTTTTTGAGCTACAAAAGTATAAATAATCTTCAGACCTTCCTTTGATGCGTTTGTGATAAATTTTGAAGTAGTGCTTTTCGAATAAACCTACAATTTTATGTTCATTTTACATATTTTAGGCCATGCACGAAGTTTCAACTTCTCTGATTCCGCTCCATAATTTACGGTATTGGTCGACGTTTTTCCGTTGGTGCCAAACAATTTGATTCGCGGCGGGAATTGGACTTGGAGTGTCCCTTAATTGCGAATCTCGAGCTTTCCTCGCTCGCACCTCGAAATGCATCTTCACGCGGAACATGGTTGTTGTGATGGCCTTGGGCGCGTGATGTCAATTTATTAAGACTTCGTTAAGTGGTCCTAAATGGTTGTGTCGACGGTGCGCAGGAGATCTTCGTGAGGACCCCGCGGACGAATCACCTTTCATGTCGCGAGGCGACCCCATAGCGGCCGACGCCGTCATCCGCTCGGCTTCGTCTCCTCCCATCTTCAGTGAGTCGTTCCCTAGTCGGGGCACCGCACTGCCGCCGCCCACGTTGGAGTGGCCACAGCCTCTGGAGCCTTTCATCCCTGACTCTTCAGAAAGTTCCTCCTACGTATATTTTTATTCGAATCTATCCCTGGAGTAGGTTGGGCGACACCTGTCACCTACCCACAGCTCATATCGGCCGCTCCCGCGCCGTTCTCTGACGTGTTTTTTTGCGGAGTGGACGCCTCCTACCCATCGCCTTGGCCGCGATTTTACTTCCGGCTGTATCTCGAGTTCTCTCCGATTCCACCGTCTGAAATCGACAGCTCGAGAATCAGCTGTTGCCCTGGACGCATCCTGACGCTGATTTTTTTAGATAACGATTCGCGCGGGAAAGAAAAATTTGACTAGCCAAGACTTTCTTCGGCATTTGTTATTCCAGTAATATCTTTAACTGTTAAGTAAGCGTTGGGGCGCAAAAATAGATATTTAATTTATGTGCGCGATTTCGGAGATGCATTTTAGCTTCGTTTCCGTTTCGACCGTTTGGAACGAGTTTTTCATGTACGATCCTGACGCGCCCAATAGAAATAGTCAGTGGTTGCTTTAGGAAATCGTAACGTGCGGGACTTTGGATCGGCAAGTTTTTTCATTTTCGTTCTTGACATCTTTTCAAAGATGAGCGTTGCTCCTGAGTGAGTGCATTCCAACCTTCCACTGGTAATCACTATTTATTGCATCGTGTTAGAATATTCTCACGAGTAGGAAGATAGGATCAATCTTAGGCCCTGTAAATGTAAAAATGGGTGGTCCAGAGAACCCACCAAATTGCCCGGCAAGTGTTGAGGTATTCAACATGACGAGAGTGTCGTCTTCTTACGACCTGAACAGCGTGCAAGACACAGTGGGCTCGAGGGGATCGGGTCGCAGATCCAGAGGCAGTGGTGGGATAGCTTGGTGGAACCCGCATGAGGACACTATACACAAGCATAATAAGGTGAGTTGGGTTCATTCATTCCCAATGGCAATGACCCTAGTCAGAGGTAATTTATTAATTCCTGCGCCTACATTAGAATTTCTGTGCTCACAGTACAGAGGGCTATTGTGCAGAATGCATAACCGGGTGGGATGATAGTAAAGGATTTTCAAGTTAATTTAATGATTTGCCGTTCTTTCTCTTTAAAGTATTTCCGCCGACTGTGTGTCAGTGAATAATTTAATAAAATTGGCGTCCCTTTGTAAAAAGCCTTAATATTAGTTTTAAATCAAAATGTATTGAATGAAATACATATTTTTCGACTCCAGTTTGTGAAAGGCCACTCCCTGTAATGATCCACTTTCGCTTTAAGTAGTAAACCCTGCTATATATTCACGGCTGGCTTATTGGAGAACAGCCGATTCCATCGTTAAAGGGGTATTCTCAGGAATGGTTCCGTTTCCCCTCTTCGCCTTCCCTTTGTACGTTTCTTGCCTATACGGTGTAAGTTTATAATGTCCATGATGAAATTCGTTGCATGAAATAGTGCCCGATTTTGTTTCCGTTGTGATGAAACCTGTCCTACTTCAATGAATCCACGGCAATCCTACTCCTATGAATCCACGGCAAAACAATTTAAAAATAGCTTTTGAAGATTCTGATCACGATGTATTTTTCTCTAAAGCTTTGGCTGCCCGACAATGGTTAAGACAAATCGGGCACTTCGTAGGTGAACATTAAAAAATGGAGGTTGGTTAAATTTTGAAATAATTATTGGTGAATAAAATCCTGAACTGAAATTTCACAAGATTTAAATATAAAATGACTAGCACCGTCTCGAAAAGAGGATGATTAGCATCAACTTAGGCGGATTCTACTAACTTTTTTGTGATCCATACTTTTCATACCGTCCAAAATCCTTATCTTCCCACCTCCCCTCTGTTTCTCACCCAATCTTCTCACGTGTGTCGTAACCTTGAATGGCCTCTTACATCTCAGAACGTCATCCATCTTCTTTTTTAAAGTCTTTCTGATTTCCCTCACCTTATTTTAGTTTGTCATGTCTTCCATTTTTATGTAGCAAAACCTCGCCGTTCTTCTCCGAACCCACCAATTTGGGTCAATTTTTCCTTATGATATTCCAAACTTCGCAGCCATTCAACGATTCCCCCACGCCGTTGATTGGAGGTTGAACAGTACACTGAATATGACTTTTAATTAGTCGGAGTTAATTTTGTACTTGCTTTCTTATACTTACTCACCTATACTCTTTTCATTGCACAAACTTCTTTAGCCAATGCCATAAATCTCTTTGTTTGTGCTGTAAATTATATTTTGAGAACTTTAGCTGCTCAATTTAATTCCTCGCAATTCATTTCCTCATAGAGCTGAGTGCTCATATCGATAGTTTGTCATACAAAGGCCGCATGACTGCATTTTATGGCTTATTTCATGACAGCCGTTAGATTGTAGCGCCTATGTGTACATTTTAAGGCAAACTGGCCATGTGGCTGCAAGTTACCTTGCAGTACCCCTTTACTAACTCAATCAGTGTTCAACCAGAAAGTAGGTTAGTTTGATAGGTGAGGGTAGAGCTCACCCCGTACTAAGCCATTGGCGTATGAAATTCGCAAATTATGGGTAGGGGCCAGTTCCTTTCCCTGGGCATCTTCAATTCCCACGAATTTCTGACAATCATAAAATCCACTTTAATCATAATTATGAGTTCGTATTGATATGGATACTGTTTTTTTTGGCGTTATTATTCGAGTTACTGTACGTGCACGTATTTTTATAAGATGATACCGTTGTTATTCTTACCTATTTTATGTCATCAGCTGAGTCTCTGTGAACAAGTTCATATGAATGTAATATTATTTTAAAAGTCTTCTCGGTACACATGTTGATTTTTAACCTTGGACGAGATGATAACGGTAGACTACTAACGTAAGATTTAAATCTGCACATGAAAGTTATAACTTTGGTTTTCCCGCGATTGGCCCTTCGTTCACAGTGAATGGGTGGTGGTAACATGGTCGACGTTTAGCTAACGAGGAGTCATCGTAATTAGAATTTCTCTAATTTCAATGATAGTTGGTTATTCCGGCGCTACTAATTTGGTTTGAGTGAGTTTCCATTTTTGAATCGCTGCCAGTTCATCTTCCACCAAAGTAGTGGAATCTATCATAATTCAAGGACGATTTCAGCCCTTATCTAATTTTTTTACTGGAAAAGTTACCAGCACGACTTAAGATCGAAATATTATCCCTAAAACTGTCAGTAACTACTTTTGCTGTGTACGGTGAGATATTAATATTCAATTGAAGAAAACTGTATAAACCCCGCGCAAAGTACTTGAAGGATTAAGACCTTGTCGGACGAATATGCAAATTGGGTGCAATGGCATTATTAATAGGAATGGTTAATCTTCACTGTGAAAGTGGCTAACTTACTTGCGGACTGCGCTAAAAGGTTGTGTTAGTGACGATTACTTCGATTCACTCTCTTGATTGGTCGGGAGAATTTATAGTATTAAATTTACCTTTGCCGGGTCTTACATATGTGCCGAGTTTTTTGGAAACTTATAGTTATTAGTTCATAACAAGGTGACAAAAGATCCTCGAAGATATAAACATATTTTATTTTTGTACGGTTAAGGAGGAACCTGCAAAGAAGAATGAGGGCCCTTTTTAATTTTCCTATTCAATATCTTATTGTGCAAATAGAAAGGAAAGAAATGCGATCTGAAATTGCGAGCATGGAGTGTTGTATGCTTGGAGATCACAAAAAATAGGCATTTAACAAAATTTCCCCCTCCCTTTTGCACTTCTATTCGCACTTTTTCATTGCTCCTATACACTGATGATTATAATTGAAACCCAAGCCTTCCAAGCGCACAATTAACCACCTATCAACATTTAAATGACGGTTATTAAATGACTGGATGTGCTGGTTCCACATTTCTGCTTGAGTTGTTACGCGTCAAGTTTACTTGTGAGAAATACCACGAAGCCTTGATTTTATTCGTCGAGGTCGAATTGATTTCGACTTTTTTTTCTCTGCAGTTTTGAATATCTTTACTTCTCCGGCTGATGCTGAAACGAACTTTCGAAATGGATTATTCCTTACTCATCTTCAAGCATATCTCATCATGCGTGAGGGTTTCCTCAAATTACTTCTGTCAGTCACGTCTTGCATAATTCGATTAATTGATTAGCTAAGTTCATTTTAAGGTCCCATGCGTTGAACGTAAAACTGAACCTGAAATGCCGTCAATATGGAAGTCAAATAGCGACCGTTAATCCATTGAAGGATCTATGCAACTGCTGGTAATTGAACCTGGGCCCTTGATATTAGGAGCCCATCCACTAGCCACATTAAGGCTGTTGTACAGGCACTTGCTCCGTAGAAAAATTGATTTATTGTATCAACTTATGTTTAATGAAGCCGTTGAATCTCATACGCTGTCCGAATTATCACTTTGCTTCATTACATCTGAGAAAACCCAAGAGTTGGCTAGGCAGAAATGGTTATTTCGACGTTTTTACAGAATACCAAATCATGTTCACTATAGTTAGCAAGATTTAAAAAAAACTGGGGTTGGAATACTGCTGTGGCCAGCGTTCGTGCTTCTTGTTCGGAATTCTCTGGTACGAATCCCTTAGGATTGCTGAGATTTCTATCGGTTTAGCCTTTTTACTTTTTAACTAGATACCTTGTAAGCTAGTATCTCAGAGCAGAAATGACTTCCTTAAGTGATCATTATTATCTATTGGCTTGCATCTTATGGTATCTTGCACCTAATATATAATTAGGTGCATTAAAATTATATTATCTTGCACTTAATGTAGGTAAAATAAAAAGAAGTACACGCGAAGGACTGCGACTTGACTCTTCCGTTGTGGTCACTTGAAATTGAGAAGAAAGCCTCTTGTTTCAGAAAATGTTGCATGGATATGCATTCATGAGTATGTTACTCGTGCGTATTCAATCGGGGAACCTAGGGAAAATTGTTACTCTTAAGTAACAGCCGTTTCTCGCTTGTAATACCTGTTCTTAATGATATTTCAGAAACAGTAGGGGAAGAGAAACATCAACATCTCAAAGGAACAGTGGTCGTACCTCGTACTCAGAACGACAGAGGTACATAAACGACATTATCAAAGTCTCAGCTCTTCGAAACCGGAATTCATAGGAAGTGCCCCGCAAACTCGAAGCTCGCGCATGCGCAGTAGCTTGAAGCAGATTCCGAGCCTTTATCGCGAAACCCAGTTTCTCATGCGGGTGCGTCAAGCATGTTGATGGAAGTGTGCCTTTTTCTTCTTTCGTGGACGCTGTAGTTGTAATTATAACTCAAATAAATCGTTGGAAATGAGCGCTGCCGAAGGTGCGTGGATCTGTCAGTGGGACTCGCTATTAAAATGCCAGCTAGCTTTTGGTCGTCCAAGAGTAGCCTCGTAGTTCATAAAAATGCGAAGGCAGTAGTTGTGTCTGTTTCGGCTGTGCACCTGTTTAGAAGGCACTCCCACCGCATCAAAACGTCCAGCGTGACTGATCCCGATGCCCAGCGATGTGCTTTCGGTTCCGTAAAAGGGCCAATGCTCGCCTCGACAAGGAATTACTCGATCGTCAGGAACTTCGTCCACTTCGGCATGCGACCGAAAATGTAGGTAACACGTTTATGAATGGCATTACTGTTTGTTTGTGTTAAACCGCAATCTTGTGTAAGTAGTGCGTGATTTGATTCTTTCTAGGAGGAAAACGTCGGCAATGCACCAGTCGAGTCACTATACCTCGAGGTAAAGTCACTTAGATTACCTCAGCTGAACCGGTAAAATTTTGTTGTAGTTGTCGAAATCGGGTTACCCCTTATTAAGGCTACACATTAGTTCAGTGAGTCGTTACTGGGTACTCAGACCCATGAGAGGTGAAGATATCTATCTCATTTTGTCAAATATTGTTTTATCTCACTTTTGTAAAATATTGTGTCCTCATTTTTTATTCTAAATATATTGCCCTCTTTGTTTTTCCCGCTTATTCTCCTGTAAAGGCAAAGAAAAAAATGTGTTGCCGAAGTAATTTTGAAAGTTTCTTCACTTCAAGTTCACAGTCTTTCAAGTAATTTTTTCATCGCTTACTTATAAATTATTGTTGCGTTTCATCGCCCATTAGAAATTTTCTTTTGTACTCACGGTGTTATTTTTGGAACGAGATATTTCTGGCTCTTATAATTGACAGTTTGTTTACGCTTACCGGCGTGGCGCTGATAAGGTGATAGCCAACTCCCTTTTCAGCCAATCACTTGGGTGATTATCACCGATATTTTTCGGGGTTGTTAACGTTAGGCAAGCCGAGATCAAGCACGACGAGGGAAAATAATTATGTGATATCAGTTGAAGTTAACAGAGCGTGACCATCCCTGAATTTGGTGGAGTGAATTTAGACCCCTCTCAAATTATATTTCTTTCCTCTTATGTTAATGACAATTTAAAAAAATTTGATAAAATAACGCGGCAATTTTCCATTCTCTTTTCTTTTCCTCTTTCGCCGCATATTTGTCGAAACTTTGACTGTAGAAAAGGGATTATGGCGTTTTGAAACTCACGTCTTCCTTCCGATTCGACACTTGCAACTTGTGTAGTGAAATATCATTAACTCCATTTACTGACTTAGAATCCGAATTTTCGTCGTGCAGTTGATTAGCTGCACCCTCTTTGAGTAGATTGTCGTGATGACGCCCTTGTCTCGTCTTCATGTGTTGTGAATCATCTGTGAGGGCCTCTTATATTTTAGATTATATTGTTCTATTTTTAGTCACTATTGCGTAATTGCGAATTGCGTAAGTTTCGTTTTTTTATTCTCAGTGGATAACGCTGGCTAAATGAAAAGTACGCAGGGGAGCAACATCAATACTAGCTACGTGGTTAATTTAAAAAGTAGATATTTCTGCTTGAAACCGGCCGTTCTCAATGAATCTCGTTCCCGCGTCTTGGTGTAGCGCTGATAGATGATTGCGGTGAGGAAGCACAGTTAAAAAATGCATTTCTTATAGGGGTGGGTGTTAAAATGCCAGTGACGTCAGTGACGACAGTTTTGAGATATTAGCATTCCGTTTTTTTTAATATGTGCTCACAACATACGCACTTAGCTTACGATCTCAATAAATCCTAGAAATTTTTGTTACCGAGAAAAATAATTTCGTGATTCTTTCACGAGTTCGATATTATGTTGAAGCGAAAAATTATTTTTTCCTCGAGTTGTCTTTGTCTTTGGCTGGCATGTAACATTAGATAACTCAAAGTACTTGGTACACTATCCAAGGGCCAGCCTCTGAAGTCATCAAAACTGATATCAAAACAAAATTCCAAAAACACCCTTACAGTGGTTCGCTGGGATTCCGCCTATCCTTTCGGGCGCAGTTCCCAGCGAACAATGATCCACAGTGCAAAAGTCGACCTATGGAAAAGACTTGAGGCGAGCTAGTTGCGAAAGGACGTTACTTTACCATTAAGGTGCTGCGGAAATCCTACGGAAGAAGCCCAGATGTAGTTTTTCGCAAACGGTCATGGCTCCGAACCCGACGGGCCGGATTATTCGCTGGATTTACTCAAAGCATGTGCAATTCACCCCTCGATACTGCGTGTCAATAATACCCGAACGATAATCATCTAGCGATTCCTATCCTCATTTTTCAGGGCCTAGCCATGAAATATAAATCCTGATCGATTAAGTTCCGCTGTAGTAGTTTTACTAAAGCGGGAATAAATATGGAAACGCCTTTTATGCATGATTTGTTTCAAGTCGGCAGACAAATCTAACACCGGAAAAGGTGGCGATGACTTGTAATTCTAGGAAAGCATTGCCTAATGGCGTAGAAAACGATTTAAGGAGGTTTTACCTCCTTTGTTTCCGAAACCTTGAGATCACACTATGGACTAGTTTGACGTGTGCGGCACTGATATCAAAACAAAATTCCAAACATTCTGTGGGGAAATCTGGAGCTGACGGAATCATCTGGGCTCTCTCCTTTTCCGACCTCGAATACTTCAGTTCGCCCGCGGCTCTTCGCTCAACCTCAACTGCGCGGGTGACCAATGTGTGCATACGGGCTCAAAAATCGGGCGTCGACTGCCTGACTCCGCGGCGGATATCCGGCCTGTATCAGCACGTCGTGTCCAGCGCTCGGTGCTGACGTGCTTCGTTCAGTTCTCTTCCTCTTATCTTGACCACAGCCGTGGATGTTTCCCTCCGGAGTCAACTGAAAACTCACCCGTCTCAGCCCACCTCTCCCTCTTTCCTGCGGCCACCTTCTGCTCTCCGCGCCGTCCATTCGTTCATTTTCCCGAGTTTCCTCCTCCCCCCTGAGTTTATCTCGTGGTCATTCCTGGCCCGCCCATGGCACACGCCCCCTCGCTGTCTGACTCTCTAGTCGGTTCATCGTTGTCATCCCGTTCCGTGTGCCCGCCCACCTCGTCACCATCGTTAGCTTTTGGGGCCCGATCCGTTTATTTAAAAGTGTCCCCTTCGACCGCGAATTAGTTCTCGGGTTGTCGTCATCCTGCATAGCGTGGAGGTGATTTATTTTTGTCATTCCGCGGAGAAATGTTAATTCCCCTCTTCCCTGTGGTATGTTTCTGATAGCCACTTTGCATTTGTGTTCAAATCAATTTTTTTTTCATTTAGGTTTGCCCTAGTTTGAATCAATTGGAATATATTTTTATTTTCTCTTTCATGGAAATGTGGTGAATTATATGAATTTGTTTTCGTTTCTTCGCACTTCGGACCAGTTTTGTTGCGCGATTTTCCTATGCTCTGCATTGATTCCTTAAAGCTCGATTGTTATTGATGTATCTTGCCCTCTTCTACTCGCGTAAATGCTATCCTAGTCGTGTCAACCACGAATAGCCGATTACCCAATTTGATTGGCGCTACTTGTTATATTTTCTTATACAGTATTTCACTCCGGAATGCATAGCATGGCTACATAATCATCGAAATTCCTATCTTGGGCCTCAAAATCCTTCCCACCTCTAGTTCCTAGGTTGCCTATGTTAGTTAATTTTTTCCCTTTGGAATTAGATACTTAAAAGCACCTTATCTAAAACCATTGTAGCATGCCAACAATCGTTTCATTCCTCGGAGTGATTGCACTCGAGACGATGTTGTAATCGGCTTTTTGTGTTTTTTTTTTGCATTCATTTAATCGTAAATCTCTCCTGAGGCGGGAGATAGTAGATCATCTGGAAGGTAATTGATTGGATCTCCTCGTTAGCTGAAGTAACGGTGCGAATGGAGCTCGACGGTAACCCTTCCTACATTCTCCGTAACCGCCTCGGTAATTCCTCTCGTGCAATCAGCAAAAGCGAGGAGTGCATCAACTCTAGTTCCTCGAGGGACTCGGAACCTCGCCCGAGTATTTCCAGCTCACATAAATCGAGCCGCGTCTACGGGAGCTTGTTGTCCATTTTCAGTTTTATGAGTCGCAATTCACGGTCAAAGGTACGTAAGCTTTTTCATTCAGTCTTTTTTTTCCATGCGTCCCGTGGGACAAGGAAAACTTATATTGTGCTCTCTCTCTCACTTCACGAGTTCCGCGAGAAAGTGAAAAAGGGTATCTTTACTGATGAATCATTTGAGTCGCTCCGAAGAGACCGCCCTACATTCTAGGTCTCCTCGGTAAGCGAATCAGAATGGTGAGTCGGACATTGGAGGTATGTCGCTGCTTCCTCGGTAGCATCCATTGATTCAGTATCCGCTGAGTCCTTCCAATTAATGAGAATTCCTCGTTCCGATTACAATTACCATTACCGATTAACTGAGGGCAGCTAGTTGTAAGATGCAGGAGTGATAGCATTTCTTTTCTCATCGATATGCTCTCTGCCAATCGTCATTTCTGTCCTCGCGCACAAGGAATGGTAACGGTAATCCATAGACCGGTCTCAGAAATGTTTCTTATATGGTTTTTCTTCGGACATCCGACATCATCTCTATGGGGACTGGGAATCCGATTCTTCGGGGCTGGAAAGGCTAAAGTTAGTGAGGAGTCGATCTGATCACGTTGCGTGAACAAGGTATGCACAGTAGCATTTTTTTGCGATTGCTGCGAACCGGCGACTTTACAACGTATTCATAGTTAGCAGTAATTTAATATGAGTTGTGATCCTTAATCTTCGCGTTTGCTAAAACTATGTAGGCATCCAAGTATAAACCCTTGCTTGCATATGTCATTCGGAATCTAATGGATTAAGAAAATAATTAAATGCTAGATCTACTTCCCATCGCTGCCTCGGCATCCGTTAGAAAGAATTGTGCTAGCTTATAGCTGTTTAGTTCTCTAAGGTCTTATTGCGTAATTGTACGATCGTCATGGAAATAAATTTCCGTCAGACTTGTATATAACCTATGAGTACAAAAGCCCCGGGTGATCATTCTCCGTTGTATGCTATGCTGCCATAATGTAATATAATTAATACCTATTACCTTATCAATTCTTCCTAAGAGATTAGCTACCCGAATGCCTCGTTTTCGCCTCGAGAATGAGTCTTTTAGATTTTCGCAAATTGACTTCATTTCACCTTCTCAATATTTCATATTTCTTGAGGAGTGAGTCCACTCAGACTAAACTTAAATTCTACGAAAGTCATCTCAAAGACAGTAAACATTTATTTTTGTCGTTAGGCTTTCCTGTTAGTGCCGAAGTTGTGGCATGTGGCTTTCTTTGTGGGCCATGTGATTTGCAAGAAATGAAGTCTGAAACTCCAAGCCATTCAATTGGAATGGCAGAGTGGAAGATAATTTACATTTACACCTCTCTACTGACTACTCTGCAAGCCTCCTCGATGTTCTGTGGCAGTGAGTGAGTTATCACCAGGCATGCAAAAACGTTTACCTTCGACATGAATTAAATTCGATTATACCTTCGACATGAATTGAAGGATTGCGAACTTGACGCGAAAACCTAAACGGCGTTACCCGCTGAAATTGCACGGTAGCAGGAATTCCACAAAGAAAAAATCACATATCATCAGGACTCGTACCCGGATCCCCTGATAAGGGGAATTCCATTATCAAGGGATCCGGGTTCGATTCCCGGTCAAAGCGTATTATTTTTTCTCTGTGTAATTTTTTCTATTCTGCGTGCATGAGCTGAAATGGCAAAAACATTGCTAAGTGTGTTCTAGTTCAATTAGGCATATGTGCAAACCTAATTGGAGATGGCCAACTTTGTAATCTACTACTAACAACACACGCCTTTGTTATATGGTGTAACGTATAATATTTATATGTAGGACATATATTACAATATTTATAACATACGTCTTGTTCTGACTGACTGCTGACTGAATCCTGACTGTTATAGCTCTACGACGGCTATATTTCAAAGAATTTTGGTTATTCCCTCTTTCACTGACACTAGCGTAGCCTTTATCAAGATAAGTACTAAAGGACCTGGTGCGGAATTAAACGTTTCTTTTCCTTTTGCCACATGTGGTCAAAAGGGATTACTATCTCTCTGGAATGCAGGAATCCTTTGATTTATTTGTTCATGTCTCGTAATTAATAAACTGTGGAGTGATATGAACCAAATGCTTTTGAATAAGTGAAAGATTAACTGTAGGATAAGCAAGAAGGCAGCAATGATATGGAGATGAATTGACCTAGATCTGGAAAGATTTCCCCTCGGTCAATGGCGCGGGGCGACGTTCATTGTCATAATGAAATAAATATGAATAGTCTTTGAATTCGTGAAGCTTAAGACTGGGGTACATAAGTTTTCCTGGTTAAACTTAGCTCATCCGTATCTTTGACATAGGAAAATTGCTGAGGGCTTCTATTTTCTCTTAATGACTAGTGTGGCGCTTGTTTACTAGATGAAAATTAGTGAGCTTGTTAAATAGGTTCTGGCATTTGGAAGAATTGAAAGGATACTGTGTTCGCCGTTGTGAGCAGATCAAATGCTGTGATTTCAATATTTTACTATGGCATGTTTTCATTGCAGTCGGAATCACTTTTCTTAGGCTTTTGTCTGTCATGTCCTTTTAATAGACTTCGAGCACCGAATCCTCGAGATGCTTTTTCAGTTCGAATATTGAATCCGTGCGGAACTTTAGATTTGTCGTTAATGAATGTCTTTAGAACTGTCATATGGCTTGTATTTGGTGCCAAGAATGTCTAATGATGATAGATGGCCCGCGTGATTACGAAGAGCCAACTATTCCATTCCTCTCTAGACGCAGTGGTGTGCTGGTGCTGATGCTGAATATCACCAGGCCGTCCTTCCAATTCTTAAAAGTGAATTCCTGTGAGCGGATAGTGAATCGAAATCATGCCAGACGTAATCATATTTACCTATGATTTATTAATTATGTGAACGGCTCCTTCGGTGATGTCAGCTATGCTATGCCCCGACCTGGCAACGTAAACGTTGTAGGTTGAAATCCTGCCTCTCTCATGAAAATCGTTGTAAGAATAAATCATACGTTAAATGGCGTGATATAATCTTAGCAGTCGAAGCATTATCATCATCATCATTGGTCAACAATCCTAGGATTGGTTTGACGCAGCTTTCCACTCCATTCTTCTATCGTCCAACCTTTTCATTGTGACGTAATTCTTCTCTTTTACATCCCTCATTACCTGTCCCTTGTATCTCATACGAGGCCTGCCTTTTCCTATCTTGCCGTTCACTTTTCCCTTGACGATTGTCTCAAGATATGGCCGATTTAGTTGTCCCTTCTTCTTTTTAGAGTTGTCAGCAGACTTCTCTTTTCTCCCACTCTTCTTAGGACTTCCTCGTTACTTACTCGGTCGATCCATTTAATCTTCATCATTCTTCTGCAGCACCACATTTCGAATGCTTCTACCCTTTTCTTCTCCGCTGCTTTCATCGTCAATTCCTCACTGCCGTAAAGAAACATGCTCCAGTCGAAGCATCTTTAACGTAAATTTACACATTCATTTTAATTTTTCTGAGTTGACGACCTACGCTGTTTCTTATACATGTACAACATAAAGGTACTCACGTAAGTGTGATGATTGTTGACGTGACATTGTGCAGTCGCTCTTAAACAAGTAAATCTAAATTGAATGGAGCTCTTTGCTGGGATGAAATAATTGGATCTATATATAATAGTTGTCTCGGACTTCTCTACTTGGACGATTGCTTAGTATTTTATTCCTTGCGGTTTGAAATCTAATCCGCCACGATTTAGGTTTATTTCTTGTTCTCGCTCTTTTCGGTGTGAAAAACATTCTGCGCGAGATTCGCTGAGTTTTAGTACAGGTATTTTCATTCTCTCCGTTTCATTCACGAACATACTATTTTGAGCGTCCTAATGCAAGTTTCCTTCATGAAGACATTGGGTTGGTATAAAATGGGCTATATTTTGTACGTGGCAATTGGCTTCACGATGTTCCAGTGATTAAGCTTGACCTACTTGCCTCAGTAAATTATCGGCTATTTTGAGAGAAAATTCCTTCTGTCGAAATGTAATCAATGCTTGAGGTCAAATGTGTAAAACGGTAGGAACACTAAAACCTAATACTGATAACGCCAAAAACTCTTTTTCTGTATCATCAAGTGAATGAATGTCGATAACAGTCTGAACCTTTGAAGAGGAACTTAAAACTCTATACAGGAAATTTCAGGGCGTTTAGGTGAAAATATTTTCACATATGGAGCGCTTCTTTTTAATCCGACCACGTCATCTGGGTGTTGATGTGAACCTATGTGCTACAAAATGTGTCCAGTTCTGAGAACAACATGAAATCAAATGTCACATTTGGTAGAATTTTCAGCCCATATCATTAATCTTCATTTGTAGGTTTTGCTTAATCTGATTACGAATATCCTAGCTGACTAAATCTTCTAGGTATACAGTGTATATATCTCCTGTATATAGATATCCATTCACTATTTTAGTTTTTGTGATCCTGAAGCTTTCTTAAAAGGGCCATTGATTATAATTCACGTTTAATCAAGAAGGCGGCTGTCGTACGAACTTCCGACTACGATTACCAATTGACTGAGGACAGCTAGTTGTAAGATGCAGGAGTATTAGCATTTCTTTCCTCATCGATATGCTCCCAGCTTGGCTGCACATCCGATGCGCTCCATACATTTTTCCAACGGGCGATATCCAAGTAAAGCATCTCGTGAGTTATGAATAACCTGAACTTGACCAGTCTGACCGTCGTTGTATCGAGGGTAAATATCTATGTCCTATTTGATCAACGCTCTCGTATGTGACTCTCGTGTTGATATTTTCTCTCCAAATGAAATCGTATGGTCCTCTCGGTGACTCATCGTTCCCAAATCTCGCCTCGTGGCCACTTGCATTCTCTATTCTCCCTCACCCGCGCGCGTGCCCTCAATTCCGATGGTACCCATTCGGTGGTTTGTCCCTGCCCTTCAGGGAGTCGCTGCCTCTTATCTCCTTCCAAACTCCCTTCCCATATTCTCGTGACCCTCTACTGGACGGGGCGCGCCGCGCTTTTTGTTCACTCCTCGACCCCAGAGTACTTCCCTTGCATCGAATGTGCCGACGATTAACCCGTCTTCCGAAATATTATGAATGAAACATCCTCGTGGATCACGAACGTGACGTCACGTGTGCGTTTCGACGTTGTTTTTCATCCCTCCCTCTCGGAATCTGTGTCGTCTGCGGGGATGGTGGTTTTGGATCGCTTCGCTTGGGTCACCAACTGCATGATTCAGTGCAGTCAATCCATTTGCCCGTTCGGGCGGACCTTCTAGTGCCGCCGCGAGGTTTGCTATGAAAAGAGACCCAAATTGTGGGGCCCTCAGTAGTGTTTGAGTGCTGAACGAATTCGTGTTGTTGCTGGTGCTCGACCCATACAAGCTGCGGCGTTCCGTTTGCGGCTTCGTCGAGACCCAGTTGGGAAATAAGTTAACTTGAGTTCCTGGCAGCGAAATCCGTATAATCGTGTGCGAAAGACCGGGATTGTCCCGGATTATTTTCATTAAGTGTGCGGAGTTCCTGTCGACTTTTATGTGAGGAGTCATTTTTTGTGTTGTGAGCTGAGACTTTAGTGTCAAAACATTCTGCTACGTTTTGGTGCTGGTTGGCCGAGTTGATTAGAGAAGGAATCCGAACAGAAAATTTCCCCCACGTCTCAACCGAGTGTTTCACTGACTTTGGATACTTCCTCTTCGGGTGGTTTGCTTTTTATCCCCGGATGACTCCCGTCTGTGGGGAGCGGAGATCCATTTGGAAGCTGCGCTTTTGCGAAATCGAGCCGTAGTGTCATATTGTGTTGATGGAGGGTGATAAGATGCGATTCCATCTAGTTCCCGGATGCCCCGGTGGTGTCGCGCCCGTAATAAGCAGAAGCGAGGGATGCATCCGGGCGGGCTCCGCGAGAGATTCGGAGTCTGCGCCACTTCTTTCCAGAAGTCGACCCTCGAGTGGTGTCTATGGAAGCCTATTGTCTATTTACCATTTCATAGGCGGCGGCCACAAGAATAAGGTAGGTAAACCCCCCTCCTGCGTCCCAATGGGCAACCGTGTATGCTGGCAGGACTCTCCTCCCACCCCGACGAGGAAATACGTGTATTCACCAATCACAAGTGTCACTGCCGAAGGAAAACAAACTGCTTTTTTGTTTCGTAACGATCGTTAATATTTTGAGTCACCAGTGACATTTAAAGTGGGACATCGTGCCCGATGGCCTCTGGAAGGACTATAGGTCATTTGTGTGACTTATCAGCTAGCCTTTTCGTCAACCTTGGGTGATGTTTGCCTTTGGAGTGGGGATTTGAGATTTCAGACGCAGGGGAGATAGCAAGCGAGTGACGTAGTGTCCTTAGGTCAGATTTGGTTTTCTATGGAAAACGGCGATTTAATGAGGCATACCCATTGATAAATTAAAAGCTATTATAGCTTGCGGTAATCCGATTGGCTCTTCGTAGAACAAGATAGTAGGAAAAAAATTACATAAATTAACTGCGGAGACCTATCCTTGAACTGTTGAGTGCGTTCACAATAAGGTGTCGTCGATCAAACAGTACTTCACTTCTTCGTCCCTCAAGCTTATTTTTTCTTCTAAGCATTTATTTTTAACTGGTTATTTTCCTATGCTATTGCCCTTAGATATGAATTAAGAGTAATGAACCATCTTTGTTGATAATAATTCCTATTTTCATTCCTTGCTCTAATGAAATATCTAGGAGTTGGCATCTGGTTTTTAAATGCGTGTTGTGAGTACTCCTTCGGGCGTTACATGGTGGAAATATATCGTAACAAATAAAATAAGACTTTTACTTATCCACCAATAAGTTTTAATAAATCCCAACCGTGACTTCAACGTTTTTTGCGCCATTTTCAAGGGTTTCTACCTCGAAGGAACCTTGAAAATTACACACAGATGCTCTTTTATAACTTAATTACAATACGTTGTGAATTATTATTACTGTTCAACAACTGTTAAGTTGGCCAGCCTCATTGAATCAAACCTCTGCTAAGGTTTTAATTGCTTCAGAGTGGAAAAGTAATTTCTTATGACTCTTGTTAGCCTGTAATACTTTTCATTAAATTTTTTCGCAGGGTTTTAAAATTTCAGGAGTGTTCTAGATTTGATGCGTTGATAACAGTTGTATGAGTCGCATGGTTCACAGGAAACTTGCTTATATGTCATGGTGGTACAAACTTCTATCGTGTAATCATATATTTACCAGCTTATTTCAATACTAACTTTATGACTGGATTGTAAGCGTAAAAATATTTTTTTGCTGAATGAGACGAAAAATGCAATTGAGCACGTGAATACCAAGTTATTTGCCCGAATATTAGTTTCGATCCATGGCGAAAAAACTGAATCGTGTTAATCCTTATTCTCAATTGCGAAATGTTCCGCACGATGCTCTGCCGATCCAACCAGTGCACCGGCTCCAACCACTCCACCGCGGTGGGAGGGCTTAAAGAATAATATTTTACAGGTACGCCAAACGGCAAACATTTTGTCGTTTCGTGTACCATAAGCGTCCTAGTCTTGCCCGGAAACCAACGCGATATACATGTTCCGAGTTGGGATTTGAAACGGCAACATTTGGAATGCCAATGTGGGATATTATCTGCACCTGACCATTGTGGTCGAGGCGCAGCCTGGATTTCTGCTTATATGACCAGGCCACTCAGAGTCGAATCTTTATGTTAGAACATCAGTCGTCGTCGAAATGATTTCAGGTTTTTCCACATCACGATGGTTCCGAGATGTGTGACGTCTTGTAGAAATGTTTTCTGCACTCAAATTTCTCGGACCCATTCGAGCTCTCTGTGTTGAAATGTAATCGAAAGCTTGATGGCTTATGAAAATTCACTACGCCTCTTTTATCCATGCGAAACGGAGTACCTATAATCCTCTCTTCATTCCTAATTGTAGAAAATCTTTGATATTTTTCCACACTAGTCGTCCGATTGACGCATCTTTTCTTTGATTCATCTCTTGACCTGGGGTGGTCGTATGCTTCGGCAAACTTCTGTTATCTTTCCTTTTAATCTCGCTAAGATTTCTGCACCATTGACGATGACGACGTGGTTTCTCTCTCCCTCCCAAGTGGCTCCGTTTACTTAGAATGGAGGAAAGAGACGATGAACATGTAGGAAACTCCTCTTATTGTTTCTCAAGCAGGTTACTGTTAAGGAGAAATATTTCTCGATTTTCAGGAAACTGACTCGCGACTGCTTCTGCCTAATAAAATTTCCGTCGTTCCATTTTTTATTGAAAAATAATTATTCCATTCACACCCTTAACTTTCGAAAGTTAATTCCGTCACATGACAAATGTTAACATTGTTTTACGGGGTTTGTTGACGTAGCTGTATTTATAAAAATGAAATTATTTTCTTAGCCTAAGACGATTGCAAGGGCAATGAAAACCCAATATCGCACTTAGTTCAGAAACGACCATTAGCTATTTCTGCTCGTGGGAATGAAAACTTGGGAGACAGTAGCGGAATTAGTGGCCAAATTAATTGCGTTCAGCTTTTCAAAAATTAAAGCCACACTTTATCGGGTAAAATATTCATGACGCGGCTGCGTATAATTGTTTTCGTTGCCAATTTTTTGGAGTGTTAGAACGTAAACTGGTCTGCAGGATTATCGGGCGCGAGCAAATATCCTTACGAGCCCATCGCACTTCTCCAAACTCCGTATGTCAATCCAGTTACGGAGGCTGCAGTAGTCGGGTCAATAAATTCCCAGGTAAAGGGCAGTCGTGGGTTCGAATCCCGCCTCAGGTTTGCATTTTGTGTTTTAGAGCTGTAATTATATAAGATTTTGCGACGCAACCGCAGCAGTTGGAACACCGTGTACAAATTTCTGTATAGTGCCTACAGATTCACGAGGAGGTATCGCGTTGTTATAACGCATGGAGCATTCGCGAAAGGCGACGATTCCGTAACTTTGCTTTTGAACGTGGTTGGGTGAAATAGCTGTAGTATCGGGTACCGATGTCGGACCGAGGTGCGCATTTTATCAATAAACTTTCTCTGTACCCAGGACAAACGGCTTCGCATTCACTCACATGCCGTTATTTCGTAAACGATATCGTGTTACCGGATTTTCTTATACCAGCCGTTCAGCGCACCATATTACGTTCAACGCCGTTTATTTTTTTTTTAATTATTTTTGCCGAATCTAAAATGACTCGGCAGTTCGTCATCATTGTGAAAAACGATCGTTGATAACATCATGAAGAGATATTATTCATGAAAAAATATTATACGTTACTAAATTTGATGTTGAATTAGTTTCCGTATGCCAAATAATGATTAAAGGTAATTCATATTTGCGAAATAATGAATTAGTAGTGCCTGTTACCAATTTTTTCGGGTGTACGAACCCTCCGTGAACTGAAATCCATCGAATATGTGCCGTTCCTACGAAGTGTTGGTCACATACTGAATTGGGGCACTGGCTATGAGGTCGCGGAACCGATGTCTTCCCTGGGGAAAAATGAGTTCTTCCGAATCGTTTCCCCTTTTCTCCTCGCGTGATCCCTTCGTGGACTTCCGCGAGGCCGACGGTCCACACCACGAGGAGCGGGAGAGGACCCTCCCCCGCTCCCAGCCTGCCGCACCTGCCTTCGCCGCCCACGAGGGAAGGTCGTGGCGCGCCTGCGAGCGGCGCCAATGGCCAGGTTGGTGCTAATCTTCCGAGAGGTGTTCCCGAGAGCGGCGGGTTACGATGGCTTCCGGGGTGGCGGGTCACTGCGGAGGGGTGTGGCTAGCGAGGGGCGTGTGGTAACGTTGGAAGGACGCTAGTCGTGGTACCGTTTACGTGCCGCTGGAAATAATTTAACATCTGATCAACTCCGATAGTGCCTAATCTTTATTCGGGTTATCGTCTTTCCTCCGCCCTCCTCTTATCACTGTCGGCCGCCTCCCGGATAGCATCTCGGTACTCAATAATCCGTAAGGAGACCTCGGGTCTTTAACTCTCCCGGTCCCGACAACCGCTGATCACACATCTTCATGGTGGATCCGAGTTCGCAAACCCTTTCCACGGGACCCGTCATCCGCTGCCCGGATTGCGACCGCGCGCTGTTTTCCACTTGGTGGGGGTGAAGTGCGGAAGTCGTTTAAGGATTTGTTGTCGTTGGACCACCTTAAGTAAGTGAGGCCTTTATTAGGTCAATGTGTGTATTGTAGTCATCTTGCTTAATAAATTTGCTGGAGTGTGCTGAAACCGGTGATATAAATGTTTATGCGAAATGAATGCTTGAATGAGCACCTTGTTCCGTCAAAATTATGTATAACTGCTGCTTTTTATCAGTGGGGATTTATACAAGCAGCAGCATAGCTCTTTTAGGGCAATTCCTTGGTTCTTTTTTCCTGCCATGTTTGCTCTCAGATTTCAAACGATCTAATGGTAAAGAATCCTAAGGTTTAATAGCAAACGTCAATTAATCTCTTAGCCTGTAAATATCACACTGTTCCTGTTTTCATTTTTAACGTATTAGGCTAAAAAAGTTTTGATTATGGTTCAACTACCTTTAAGTCACGGGCAAGTGAATGGGCCCGGGAGGGGGGGAGGGGTGGATTCTTTCCCGTTACCGTATTGCGAGGAATGATGAGTTACGAATCTGACCGATGTATCCAGTTCACCTAAAACCATAGTAAATTTGTCTGTTTATTCGGTGAAATGCATCGAACTTGATATTGAAGTGTAAGCCGGTCTAGTAGCCTAATCTCCATTATAGAGGGATGTAGGTATATCGTAGTAATAGTACGTATCTCTGTAGCTTGCTGCGAATTTCCTTCGGAAATTATATCTATTTAATACGTATATTTATTCCTGCCTCTACTCTAAAACTGGTTATAGAATCATGTAGCGACTGACATTTGCTGAAGATAGAATTGAGGTAGGCTTTATTTGCTGAAAACTATCCAACTGCCTTATTTTAGCAGTATATCCTAAGTTCTTAGCTTTTTAAACTTTCGGATATTTGCATAAGTTAGATTACCCATGGAGCACTGTTTCCTAGTTACCGTAGTTCTTAATATAAGACATAATCCCATGATAGAAATCGATTAAAAAAATAGTAAATACCTTTAGGTAATAAATCTTATCTAGAAATCCTCTCAAATGTTTCAATAGCAATCGAGTTGATGAGAGATATGTCAATGGCTCGAGCATGTGATGCGTGATATCTTTTGAGTTGAATTTTTGATAGACATCCGTCACTCCCTCTTCTAAGTGCGTATACTTTGCAAATTTGCAAGAGTTTTTTGAATTTAGGTTATCCTCTTGTAAATAAATTCCTTTCTTAAGATGATGGTTTTGGACCAGAGTCGTTTGATAATAGAAGAAGTTTAGTGAGGTCGTTGTTTTTCCCATAGCTATTTTAGATTCGTCGGTAATTGATTATTTCTGTAATTTTTACTATTGCTATGATTTTTTGTGATAACCAATGCTATTGAGCATTTATACTTCCTGTAAAAACTGATTATAACCTCTTTTTCCTTCATTCGAAGCTCAAGCTGCATATAAACCCACAGTCAGTGATCAGGTCGGTAAAATCGCGGATAGTGAAGTATCAGCTTTTTCTAAGTGGCTACCCCTAAACATTATTGCAAAAGATAAACGCCACCCCTCTTGAGGGGTAGTTAAGTGATTTGAAAACTGCTTGAAGATAAGTTCTCCTAGACCCGTAAATCTGACCTTCGACCTTTGGCTTTCTAGGTCTTTGAGGACGAAACGACGCTCTCCAGGATTTCCCATTTTGAGGGTAATTTTGGGTGGATCTAATGGTACAGTGCTTATAGGCCCTGAAGATCCATAAGCATAAACCTTTCGAGGTGGAAACTTGGCTTTAAAGAAGTCGGCATTCGAAAATATAGATACTATAATATAATTGCAACACGTAATAATCCTCTCAATTCTAGTTAAGATTCAGTTGAGTAGAAATACAACCATAGGAGACTGCGTGGGTTATTTATTCCCCCATCTGATCAATGATGGCGATGCTGACTATGTTTTAAAAATATCATCTTGCTGCCAGATTTATAAATCATCTTCCTGATGGCAAAGAGTTAATCTCTGTGTGTAATGGTAGCGACGCCTGTGTCTCGCTCATTGTCGGATTTGTGGTCTCAAACCTTCCCCATAACTGAACTGATTCACTGTACAATTGTTTCTTTTCTTCCATTTCGCAAACTCTTTCAGATATTGTGTCTAAAAACCGGGCTTTTAGTAAAGGGAGTTTGAAAACTCTCGCTATGGTATTCATTGGCTCATGGGTATTCAGGAGTGTGTGAATGTTTTCTTTCGAAATGTTAGGTAAGGTAAATACTATCGGGAATTGTGCGGAGGTAAAATGTGATGGGAACAAGCGGAAGTTAATTAATCCTAGCCATAACAAATGTTGCTTACCATATTTAGGAACGCTAAAAGAAGATGCCGAGTCTACTTCCATTTTTTTTATCGCCGAGTAAATTTATCTGAAATACTCTATTTAATTCCTCTCTCCGTAACACCATCTAGGTTGATTTGAATTTTTAGTCCCTTGATATATGTACATGTGAATTATATCCCGATTTAAGTTGTCGCGTAGTTACGTTTTTAGTCTAAGACTTCAACTTAAAAATGCTTAGATATCCTATGGTGAAGCACTTCATTACTGTTTGTTTTTAGCTTTTAATGTTTACTTATCTTAGGTGAGTTTACATAATTTAATTTATAATTATTTCCGCGTTTTTTTATTCTCACTGAAGCTCGGGAAAATGTCTATGGAAATCTCCATAGTTAGAAGAATTAGTCAAAGTAATCTAGGGAAGTAAACGTAATAATTACTGCTCAAATTACATACGTCCAACCGCGACTGCAGACTCGGAGACATTGCCTAAACTATGACTTTTCTTCGACCTGGCTTTCTGAATTAATTTATGTTTATGATCCAAATTATGAACACGAATATTATACGAGTCTAAGCTGTATGATTAATATTTCAACTATGTATCCTTTTTGGATGATTATTTTGACAATTATAAGCAAGTTGATGTAAATATTCGTTTGAAGAGATGAGAAAATATTGGAATGTGCGTAGGCAATTAAGGTAATTAAATGGATTTACTTTATGTATACTTTTATTTTTTTACAAATCAAAGTCAGTTGAAATTCCCCTCCTTGTTATAAACTATTGTTTGGCATTTCCATTCCGATGGTGGCAGAGCTTTATCAGTGTTATACCGGTTCCTACTTGAGTGCTGTGTGAAGAGCACTTCGAGTGTAGTACTACGTCCGTTAGATAAAACGTTAAGCCGTGGTGCCCTTGGCGCTTCCGTTAAGAGCATTCTGATGCCGATGACAGTTTTCTCTCCTCCCTTCCTCCGTACCCAGAAAAAACCTATTTACCTAGGTACAACCCCTAAAATGGCACAAGTGACCTTGGCTCTCGGTCGCATTCCCAGAATAACTTCCATTACTCATTTGATATCCTACTATATTTCGATGAAATGGTTGGTTGCCATTCCATTGCGTGCACCTATATCGCCGGTAGCCATTTTCCTTATAAAATGTTAATACGTTTCCTTTCGTGTTTCAGGTAAAAAATCATTTTTAATAAAACCGTCTCCGAAATCGTCTTATGATTTTAAAAAGCTCGCAGTGAATACGAACGCTATTTTCCGCTCCTACTCAACGTGGTAGAGAGAATGTTGCATTATTTCCCGTGCATAATCTTGATTCGTCTTTCACCCCAGTCGTTTTTCCACACCTTTCTTGTACTCTCGGTGACAGGCCACGTTAACCCCGTACAAAGGTATCCTAAAGTTCACGCAACCCAACTAACGTGAAGGCTCGTGACGGCCCTTAACGTCTGTTATAACCGCGGTTATCGTCGATATAATCCTTGTTGTGTCACCGCTACTCAAATCATGCTGGCTCCGTTTCCATGTCAAAATTACGTATTCGAATTTCTACGAGAACTTGTTGCTTTAGAAAAATATTATATGGAATGCATAAAACAGAAAATTTCATTCTGAGAGAATTGTATTTTCAAATTGGTACGGATAAATACTGTAGGCAAAGGGGAAGATGGCGGGCTTAATTTTCAGTTTTTTTCTTTCTCTCCTATGGGGACGATTTGACCCTCACTTTGATGAGTGATTCTGATTTTCCTCCATCGCTAAAATATTTTGACTCTTTTGAAGTTGAAGATTTTTTTTAGTTGGCCCTTTAGACCATTTTGAGTTTTTTTTTAATCTAGCCCACATATGTGATCTGTTCACGCCAAGGTACGCCGCCGTTTTGTGTATCACAGTTAACAACAGGTGACGTATGTAAGATACCATTGGAACGACTCTGGGCAGGTATCTGGATATTCTACAGCTGTTGAAAGATGCTAGTCAAAGTTACTACTGAATGGAGATTCAAATTCGTATAGAATATTTTTACGCTGTGAGCATCTGAAATCAGCTACGGGACTTCGTATGATAATTGTGCACTAGGGTATTAAATTGTTAATGAAAATCAGTATGTAACATTTGATCGTGTTCATGTAATGTAAAACAATATCTATGTTCGTGAATATTTGGCCGTTATTATTTAAAATTTGGTATTCATACTGGTGATAGCAATTTCATTGATTTTCTGCGGCACATTAACCCTTGGAATTCAAAGAAAGGCACGATTTTCCATTGAGTTTTCATTCATGTAATAGCTATATTCAAATTTTTATTTTCAATTACATGGCAATAATCTTGCGTTCTAGTATATCAATTAATTTACTTGCCATTTATTGTTAGCCTTTAGCTACTTCCATTGTATTAGCGGTTGTGTAATTTTCTGCCGGCCTTAATGTTTATTTTCGTGATTTTAATAATATCAATATTACTTAATTAAATTTAACCTATGTCATTTTGTGTTTCCTATAGTTATTTTCCTCTATTCACTTTTTAAAATATAAGCGAATATCTTAATGTTAAAGGAAGGCCTCGTGTGGGATGTATGGAACGAGTGATGAAGGATGTGAAAGAGAAGAAATATGTTAATATGAAGAGAGCCGATAGAAGAACACTATGGAGAGCTGCGTCGAACCAATCTTAGGATTGATGACTAATGATGATGATCTTAATGTGAGCCACAATTATGATTCTTCAAAATAAAAGTAATATTTTGTGCTTCTTAAACTTATCCTCGTATTTGAATGCGTTGCATACAATTCAATGGTAATGAAAAGTGGTTACTATCACAAACGGTCATATTGTTACTTGTAAGAAAATTTGGGTATGTATATAACAAATTCATGAAAGTATGTAACGTGTAACACAAGTATAAAAGTCACTATACACAAAAAACACAGGAAACACGAAAAAGGAACACCCAAAAACGTATAGATAATGGGAGCTTTCGACAAGCGTTGCTGTCTTCTCAGCCCAAAGGAGAAACTAAGAGGTGTGGGGGGACAGGGTGTTTCGGGGTGAAAAGGAGGAGGGGAAAAAAAGAAAAAAAGAGAAGCGGGGAGGGGAAGTGGTGAGGAACATTGTAGTCGCCTGGACACAAGTGTCGGTTAAAAGGACACATCGAGCCCGGGGGGGGGGGGGGGTTTAGGTACTGGTAGGGATGAGTGGGGGGATGACGGAGTACGGGAAGCGCGGTGATTGTTGATTCTGATGTTAAGAGGGGGTGGTGCATGGTACTACATAGAAGGCCGGGCAGAAATTGCATTGGAGGAGGTAGATGATGTTGGTGGAAACACAAGGGGATGAAGGAAAAATTGGCAGAGACTTGAGTGTGGGAAGGAAAGAGGCAGGAGGAGAAGAGAATATAGGGCAAGTCTTGCATCTCGGACGTTTGCGTGGAGAGGGGGGGACGTAGGTATATAGCAGGGATTTGAGAAGTGGGCGGGTTGTTTTGAAAATGCTGCTTAAATTAGGCAGTCTTTTGTATGTAATGCGGGGACATTTTGGGAAAAGTAATGAAGTGGGATTGTGCTCTGAAAGAATATGGAAAAGATCTTGTAGGACTCGTTGTAAGGAATGTACGCCTGGGAAGTAGGTAGTGAAGCGAGAAGGCGAGTTTTGTTCTTTGGTGTGGGGTTGTTGTGGGATGTAAGGTTTTTTCTAGGGATGGGTCGGTTCGGTTCTTCGGTTCTCGGTTCCACCGGTTCTTGAGCTTAGAACCGGAACCGGAACCGAGGCCAAAAATAATCGGTACCGAAATAATTGGCGCGAAAACCAGTTTGAAACCTACTCACACTCCGAAAGTGGAGGCTTCACATTAAAACCTGGTGAAATAGTGTACTTAGATGCTTCAAAGTCGTGAATTATTCTAATTCAGTCTCTGAAAATGATTATTGATTACCTTATCTTACCATTGAGCAATTCAAAGTAAGTGGTAAATTAAGAACCGGAACCGAGAATCGGAACCGAGAACCGAAGTTAAGAACGGAACCGGAACCGAAAAAAAATGGAACCGATCCATCCCTAGTTTTTTCACATTCATATATATATCTGGAAATAATCTTAAAATTGCCTCAATGCGGTTGCTCTTAAGTTCTGAGATTGCGAGGGACATTTAATCTTGTATTTTGAGTTACAACTTGAATATCGAAGAATAACAGCTAGAAGTTTACTTTGTTTTATGTCAATATTTAAGGATGATAAGGAAATGCATTTGAAGCATACTCGATTTTTACTCCGTGGGGATGTCGTAAGAACACAGATGCATTTAACGTGACCAGTCCTTTCTGTTTTACTCATTAGACAACTCTAAAACGACTGCAGTTAATCGGGATATCCCATGATTTAGGTATATATTGCAGGTTTGAAGAAGCAGTATTCTGAATGGGAGATTTACGGCCAATAATATTTTTGAAATAGTTCAATAGTCAGAGAATGGAGGAAATCTTTGGAAAACATGTCGGCCCAGGCTAACTATCGGCATAGATAAGGTGCATAGTTGGCCCGACCTTAGGTGTTATGAAACGTGCTTAGTTGACGAAATTAGGGATAAAAAAACTGATTTATATTTTTCCTTTATATGGATTACCTTGATAGAAGTTTCATTCAGAAGATATCAAAATAAAAACAAATACCACCAAAATCCTTCCAATCTCAGGAATTTAAATCTTTTTATTTCATTTAGTGTGTTCAACCCGAAGGTTGGATTTTGATAGGTGAGGGTAGAGCTCACCCCGTACTAAGTCATCGGCGTGCGGAATTCACGCATTCAGGGTAGGGGGTCCAGTTCCTTTCCTTGGGCCACCTGCGATTTCCTACGAAGTTCTGACACGCAGAAAATCGAATCGCGAGGATTTTAGATGGGGCTGTCCAGAAAGGAATTTGATCTTGCCCGGGATATGAACACGGGACCCTCCGGTTAGTAGCTCAGCGCTCTACCAACTAGGCCACCGCAACCCCCAATTTCACTATATCGTACTACGGGAGCATCAAGTACTATCTACAATCTAATTTGACGACGATAAGTTCAGATAAGGGAATCATTTGGAAACCGGGAAAACTTCGATTGTAATCCTGTTAGTTAAAGTAGTTAAAGTTAAGGTCCTTTTCTCAACCACTCATGTTCTCAAACTTACTCTCACTAGGCATTTTAATTTTTTTTATGTTAAGCAAAAATAATTTATGATTATGAAGCTCGTAGTAAACTTATTGCAATAGGTAGCAATTGCACCTTCTCGCGTTATATTTTGTTTTACAGGTAATTTAACCATAGTTGTCGCGACATGTGAGCTGATTCATTCTGACAATTATTATTGTTAATATCGTGTCAAATGGCGGATGGTTGGACTTTAAAGAAATTTCAGCCTGGCCTGAGGACGCCTACAGTGGGTGAAACGTAGCCATCTAAGATGTCAATGCGGAAGACTCTCGAAAACCTGCCTGTTCCAGAGCAAACATTTCATTGTAGTGTGTGAATAGTGAGCTGTTTTCTCCAGTAGCATGATCGATAGTGTCCTTTATAATTTTGAAACCCCTTCCGTAGTTTTCAATCGATAAATTAGCCAAGTTTCTTCCTTCGTGGCGTTTGCATGTGGAGCGATGGTGCAATAAAATTGAAAGAGTACCCAATAACATCACGCCAATCGTGTCCGTCGATTGGGAACTTAAAATGGTCTTTTTATTAGGACCATGAATTTATCTCAACTGTATTCCTGTTCATTTCTTATCACTTCCCCGTATGCTATCCATCAACGCAACGGGGCATGATCTGACGGTCTATCACTATCAATTTGTACATGATATGGCCGAGTTATTTCGACAGAAGTACGAGTGAGTCGGGAATCGAGCGATGGGTTGCCAATTTCTGATGAGAAATGAAAATTATTTTTCATCTCAGCTTTATGCACTGCCCTTTCAATACCCGGAAGAGTAAAATAGTTAAGTTGTTGAACCCTCATTAGCCTTGAGAAGTCAAATTGATGTTAAGCTTATAATATATCGGCCCATGGTACTTTACCTTAGCTCAAAAAAATATACTTTAAATGGTGTGAAAACAACATAAACTATTGTCAGTTTTAAGGATGTAAATCATTGTTCTTCAGAATATTAATAGTTGATTTTTTATGTACCTCTATCCGAAAATGTACAATTTAATCAAAAAATCCCTAGGATTTTTCGCCTAAATTACGTGTTGATGGATAGTACTTAAATGACTTTTATTAAACTCGCACAGTGATATCGCGAATATTGCAAACACAGAATATATAACAGAAGTGTAAGTGTATAGCAAAATAATGCTAAGACCTTGGGAAAAATTTCTCCCGGAATACTTGGAGAAGACTACTCCTATATTGTAGTGAGTTGCGGTCGTTAACGTAAGAGTATCCTCATTCCAAAGAATGGATATAATCGTAATGTAATAAAAAGTTGTTTTATTTTATTATGGCTTGCATGAAGACCGAATTTCATCTGCAATCGAAGACACAATGCACATGAAAGGGATATTTGCTCTGCGTAATTTTATGAATTGAATTTTATTTCTTGTAAAGGCCTTATTCAAAGAAAAATTTGGCAGATTTTGATTTTTTTTACTCTCTAATGAAACGTCCAAATATATGCTGGAATATCTGTAGAGAAAAATAATAGCAGGTTGGAATCTGCAAAAAATGAAGATCTTAAAGATTGCTTCAGTGAATTAGTGATATAGTTCGTCGACCGAAAATGAGGCAGGAGGGTTATGTTAGTATTTGAGTGGAAAAGATATGGAAAAATAGAAAGATGGAGACCCAAGATCAGATGTGTTTTGAAGAAATTATCACATTGTAATATCCTTATAATTGATAACTAAAGATGGATTTAATAAAATTAAGAACTGGGCAAGAAAGCCAATCCTGAATATTCGCAAAGGAAAGGAAGAAAATAAAAATATAGCTTAGGTTTAACGCATGGAGTAGTCAACTAGGTGTAATATTTTTTGTAGTTGAGGTTTGAGCTCTCCTCCGATTGGCACCATGTGGATTGGACCTGGAAATTTCTAGCCCATTGATGTACTCCAAATCCACTGCTTCGCATGCCAAACTTCCTTTAACATTTATTCATAGTTACGCAAGTTAATCCGCACGAACTTTGGCATATTCTAGTAGTTTCTAGCGATGGCTCAAATCCAAGTTTTGGTCTTTCAGGCAAATTATTTCCTTGTTCTCCGTTTCTCGTTATTCTCTAGCACCAGTGTTACCTCCAATAAGGAGCAGTTTTGTGCGTGTAAAGTGCATTATGAACTCAGGTCCTCTAGCCTACTAGTTAACTAAGGTTAACTGGTTAAATTTAACTAAGGGTTCTCCATATCGATAAAGAAATTCACCACATCGAAGGCGGAGAATGAATTTTTCAAGTCGACGGAGAATAACGTCAACAAGCCGACGAGTTTAAATTGAATCAGGTTGGAATTGCGTAAAATTGACGGTTTATTTGTAAAAATTTCGATTACGAGCAAAAATGCATACATTAGAGAGGTACACGTTACATTTTTATTAGATTGCTCGATTTTTGTAATGTCGTATTAAGAGGCAGGTGATATAAAATAGCCGCAATGACTGTGGAATTATAGTCCGAGAAAGGCAGTTAACTCTGAATGGTCCTTTAATCTTTGAAGATCTTCGTCCACTCTTCCCAGTATTTTTTTGCGATAAGGGAACCTCTTTATTTGGGAATCTCGTGGCTTAGAAGTACGGCCCTGAAAAGAGAGCAAACATCACTTCGAGCAGCGCGGCTCTGTAATTTTCAGAACCAAAGTCATCCGATTTTGAGATATGCCGATTGATACTGATGGAGTTCGGTGACCTATCCTTGAGTCGTGGAATTCAATACTTTTTTACGCGCTATCCCTGTGATTCAATTACAGATTGTACCCAACAGATGGCCAAATCGAATTCGTCCGTGAAATTACATGCATTCAATGAAATTATTGAAGTCCATTGCCTTGTACTGTATTGATCATGTACACCTAATGCAAGGCATACAAATCAATACACAAAGTTGTTTGATTATAAGAGCTGTGTTAAGTCTTTAGCTTTTGATGTTTGACTCGCGTTCCAATTACATCCTTGTCTGAATGTGTTTTATGACAAGTGAACCACGAAACTGCCAAAGCAGAATCACCAGTAGTAGCAAGACAACCTATGTGCTCTTTTTAGAAATCTTGGAGTGTCCGAAATTATTTGCACTGTTTCGAAGTGTTTTTTCAAGTGTATTCGTAGAGAAAACGATTTAAGAATTATCCATATGAGCTTTGATTTGCAATGGATAACAGCCCTCACATTTTCCGTCCTCACTACCTATTAAATGCGAAATTTCCCAGTAGCTGCCTTATATTAGATATGTTTCGATCAAGAGTTCTTCATGTCGCCATTTGTTTTATTGCTCATAGTAGCTGTAGTACCTGCCTACGTTTTTCGCATCTCCGATTCATCTTTAATGTTATCAAGAGTCATTTTTTCTATTATGCATCAACTCTTATTGCAGGGTCTCAAAGCCTCAAACTCTTTCTCCTTTTATTTCTAAGAATACGCCTTGCCTTCTTAGAAGTATGGTCTGTGTGTAAAAATACTGCGTTTATTGGTGCTTAGATTTTTTTAGTTCCTTGAATTTCTTTACAGCTTCAAAAATGTTTATTCGCATGGGACCTCTTACTGACATTTCTGTAGCTTTCGTCGAATTTTGAAGTGTTTCAATTTCAATCATTCAAAAGGGCTATTTTAGGAGGATCTTAAGTTGCAGATCTCATTCCCCTTTAATTATGGTCCATCAAGGATGGCACACGTAAGGCGGAATTGGACTTCAAGACAGTCACTATCCACGAGAATAGATCCAATAAATTATCGCAAAGGGCGATAAGCCACCACTATAAGATTTCATGTTGCTTTAATGGATAGCTAGTAAGTGTGGTGAAAATCGCCAGAGGAAAAAGGTTTCGGTCGCGAATCAAACCACGAACTGGCCACGAAATGTGTTCTAGTTTCTATAGATCCTCCTAAAAATTGCCTTTGGCATTAGGAATCCCGGGTAGCATGGTTTTCTGCGCGCATCGGCTCGGAAATCGAAATGCCCGTGGTTCGATTCCCGATCTAGGAATCCTTTTCCTCTTGCAATTTTCTACACGTCATAATCATAGGTCAGCAATTCTATGATTGGTTTGACGCAGCTCTCCACTCGATAATAGATAATATTTTTCTCTTCTTTTATGAACTAACCTCTTCGTAACTATAGGCAAGTAAGTATATAAGTACATTAATGTACACCATTCATTATATCTGTTTTTTGTTATCTTCTTAACCATCCAATAGATTGTTATTTATTTTCTACATATGCTATCTATTCTACACATTCCGGCATTCTAACTGAGTGAAAGGGTAAAGTGGAATGGGTCCCGGCGATTCGACTAATTCCAGTGAAAGGGGCCTATAGGGCCCTAGTAAAATCGTGCATGCCATGAAACAGGTAACCCATGGTGCACAGAATATTTGGCCCGAATGTTTTGAAAGTCGTCCGGTTCAGGAAATCGACCCCCCGAACTTCGGCGTATTGAGTGTACCATGACGCCTTTACCATGTCTACATCTAATGAATACTGTGCAAGCTACAGAGAGTGTATAACGGGAAGAGTTTATCACGAAACATCCATCACGTACAGTAATAGCTACAATGCTATTTTTTTAGATGTTGCTTATATTGTGCGATATATACACTGCAGAATTTTCGTATATTTTATGTGACCGATCTAAAGATTTATGCAAATTAGTGACTCCTGCCTGTAGGGTGGTAAATGTAGATAACAAATTTTTGTTTTTTACAGCACATAGACATCAAAAACAAAATTTCCCAATGGACATGAAACTTATTAATGATAGTATCCATTTCTGGAGTTAGAACCCCAATGTCCTTTCTGAATTACACCACTTACGCTTCCGCTCCAGGTTCCGTTGTCAACTGCGACTTTTTGTGTTCGAATTGTTGACGCAAAAGAATTCGGAACGAATGAAGTAATAATCAGTTTGTCAAATACCCGACTCCTGAAGTTATCAATGAAAGGTAACTAAGCATCATTTTATTTGATGAAAGATAAGTTCAATTAATATTTCTTATCTGGATGTTAGGTAAATAATAGATAAATGTATGGGTAACAGATATTTTTCCTTTTTTGCGCTGCATGATGAATATGATGAGTATTAGATATCAATTAGATATAAGATCGCATGTTATCGTTTCATTCTTTTTTTCTTGGAAACATTCTCGGCGGTTGATGTTACTGATCGTGTCCTTTAGAGGAGCAAGATCATTTTTAGCCATTTAACACTCGTGATAACTTACTACTAGGTTACGCAGGTTAAGAAGTTAATTGTTTGTCGACATACTGTTTTGGGTAGCGTGTTCGTATTCATCTTTCACGCTGATGTGAGTGGTGAAAGAAAATACTAAGGTGAAGCTCAGGAATGCTACTTCTCTGATCAAAATACAATATTTGACGCATATCCATGATTGAGTTCCACTCAATCACGGATCACGATTTTACAATCTGAAATTATCCCATCGCGGATGGGAGAGACTTGTACTGACCGCAGTTCTTCACTATTAAAAATTTAGGCAAAAAGTTATAATATATTAATTATGAAGACTATCAAAAATGCCCGGGTGTTTAAAGTTATTTAGTAGCTATCCTGATTGTTCTCTAGAAAAGGGTGAACTAACTGCTGTAACAAAAGCGGTTGAGGGTGACGGGGATCCCAATTGCTTTCGTTCGGGTAGGGCTTCAAGGGGAATTCATCATTCATGATCATACTTCATCATTGGCAGCAGTACAGGAACTATCGCGGAGACCCTGAACTTTGCCTTATTATCCCATCAATATGTCTGTGACTTATACCATCTGCGCTTCTAATTTTCATTTTGTCTCTCGCTCTGTATCGCATTTGCATCTATAAAATCTGATCATTCCATGCGGTCGCTGTGTATTAGACCCACTCACTCATCAGGAATCTTCAGAACTCTTTCGATACGCCCTGGAGTGCTGGGTTGTGAGTGAAAGAAGAAGCCTTCGAATGGTGTGGCGGCGAGTGTTAATTTTATCTTTTATTTCCGTCCTCTTTCTCACTCCGTCATTCTCGGCGTGGGAATCGTGAATATCTACACCCCCTACTCACGTTGCGTGGCATTGGCGCGCTCTTGACTGTGGATGCATAATTAGAACGGCGGATAGGATGCCAGGCGATGTAGCCGCATTTCTGCTGACACTTTGATTCAATGGCTCATTGAGCAATGCCAGAGGAGATAGAGGGGTTACTACCCCGAGCTCTCAAACCGTGACAGCCGAGCGAGTCGACAACGATGCGGTGAGCAATGATCAAAACATTTGTGAAATTGAGTTTATTCTCCATAAATACTTTGCCACATGTTTTACTGACATCTTTCCGTCTAGTGCTCATCTTCCGCGCAGAATCTTAGCTATCCAATTTTGTGGGTTGTTATTTTTAACAAGGGTCGACACATTTGACCTTATGAGGAGAACTATTGGTTTTTTAACAGTTGGAGTGATGGATGGATCAGCTATCGTGGTTTCATTCCGGCCTGCTTTTGGTTGCTTTTCTACCTCTTTCACTCCACCTCGTGTCCCTCATTTTTGATCTTAAACTTAGTGCCCAAATTGTTCCAACTGTTGATTTCCTGCCGCTCCCTATAACTACACTACGTCTCCTTTTTCCAATCTGAGGCAAACCAAACAATAACACGAATTATGGAAATTCGTCCAAGAAACAGAGGAAAGTGCGCAAACAAATATGTAATTAATTAGGTTAAATTTGAAACATTTTTAGTAATAAAATTAACTCTCAGGAGAATCAAATTCATTGGTAACTCCCTTATATAACTTGACGAAAATTAATGAAACGAAGAAATTTGGGTACGTTTTCATAGTTATACGTTTAAATACACATGCAGTCTCCGTAAGAGGGCGTATAAAACACAATTATTTGCTCGGAGAAGGTGGGGTATAATTGTTCCCAAGCACCCCCATTATGGCTTCATTATCACCAAAGCTTAGAAACCAACGCCTCCTACTGTTTTTATTTACTTGCAGTAACTCTTAATATGGCGCTATTCATTTTTCAATAGAGCGCTAGAGATTTTTTAATGAAGCGGGATAAGCTTAATGATTCTTAGACTTCGATCAATTCTCTCTTATCTATTCCAACAGACCAAATTAAATTGTTATATATTTTGCTTTAACGAACGTGGAAATTTTCAGTACTTATTTCTTCTCTGAGTAGAGTCGCCAATTTGCTCCCCATATTTACATCACCCGTGTGATCATGTGCTTACATTATCCAAAAAAAGATCATTCATTTGTTTAGGTCCCCAATATGTAATCCGACTTGTTGTTTGCTTTTTTAGACTACTAATGCGGGAGGATTTGGCTTGGTTCATAGGATTAATTAGTGTCCAGTTTGGACAGTTTCCACGATGGAATATGTATATATTATTAATTGATTAATAATCCTAATTAATCCTATGAACCAAGCCAAATCCTCCCGCATTAGTAGCGTAAAAAAGCAAACAACAAGTCGGATTACATATTGGGGACCTAAACAAATGAATATAGGACACCATTAACTATTAATGAATTGCCCGACAATAAATGGAGCGGGCTTACAGTTGTAAAACAGCCAGGTAAACAAGGTGGAAGCTCGACTGTTAAATATAATTCTTGAATAATATTAACAAACCATATAATTGACAGCTTAGTCATTACCTAAACCTTATCTGGGTTCGATGGTTTCAGGCTCTACACATTGTGAAATTTCATGTTTAACAGAAAACAAAAACTGAATTTTACAATATTTATTGTAAAATTTTTTTTTTTCTTCAATATGGCGGCTAATGAAAGTATTCGCAGTTGTGGTTCCTGCGAAATTACGCTGGAAAATAAGGATCAAGTGATTCTGTGCGACATTTGTTACTCGATTTTTCATCTTAAATGCACGGGACTTACTGAAATATCTTTACGGGCCCTTAACGGTAACAGAGACATATTTTGGAAATGTGTGTCTTGCCGTACCTCTAAAGTTTCACTCTCCGAAATGGCGGCCGACATCGAAACCCTAAAATCTGAAGTTCTGCTGTTAAAGATTTCTGGTAGTAATGTAGAGACGGATCCTAATATGAAGAAACCTTCGCATCAGAAGAAACCTTCGCATCAGAAGAAACCTTCGCATCAATCTAACCACAAGTTATGCAAACCGAAAGTTATGCAAGTGTCCGCTGACAACTCCATCAATGTGCCGGTTGCAAACAAAGATAAATGTGATGAAGCAATGGTGAGTGATCCTCATGTGATCACCAGTGACGAGAATGTTGACGATGGCTTTCGAGAAGTTAGACGATCTCGCCCAAAGCAACGGAAGATCGTCTACGGCAAGGCGAAAAATCTAAGTTGCTCCTTTAAAGGCACAGCTAAAAAGTGTCATATACACGTTTGGAAAATCCAGCCGAAGTCCACATCGGAGGAGGATATACGTACCTTCTTGAAGAATTGCGTGAGTGTTGATTTTGAAGTAATGAAACTTCAAGCTAAAGGAGATTATGCATCCTTCAGGGTATCCATTTTAGAGTCCTATAAAGAAAAACTATTGAGTGAATCTTTTTGGCCTGACGATGTGGCAGTGAGGCCGTTCTTTTTTCCTCGTAAAGCCAGTGAAACGAATGTGTCTACGGCTAAGGACAACAGCCTAAGTACCTGTGCTAGCGTTGATACGGTCGATATTTCCGAACCTGTATCGGTGAAGACGGACAGCACATCGACCGTCAATCCAAATGTTACCGTGACAAATCGGATGAATACCCGTGCTACTACTGGCAACTCTAAGCCGAAAAAGGAGGATGTCATCTCTTGACTATGCTCTCAGCAGTCGGACAAAAATGAAACTGTTAGTGGAATTCGCGTATTATTAATTAACATTCAGTGCATTAGCAACAAAATACCTGCGTTGGAAGTGCTGTTACATGATGAGGACATCGATATTCTATGTATTTGTGAGCATTGGCTACATTCTAGTGTGAGTGTATCCGTCGCTGGATATGAAAGAGTTAGTGTCTACTGTCGCTCAACCCACAAGAATGGTGGAGTAGCTATTTTTGTTAAGGAAGGCATCAAACTGGAAAATTTTTCATTTGACTTTATGAGTGTGAATGAGGATCTCATTTTCGAATCTGCTGGTATCAGATTCAAATATGCTGAGTATTATTTTCATGTCATTGTTCTGTATCGATCTCCGCTAGCTTGTTTCGATTCCTTCTGTGACAAACTGGATCATATTCTTTTTTCTCTTCTTAATCGTTCCCCCAGAAACATTGTAACTATGGCTGGTGACTTTAATGTTGATCTTTTGGTAAATGGTCCTAACCAGAAGAAGCTTAGGTCAGTGCTTAGCTCACATAATGTTATCCCTTTGGTTAAAACTCCAACTAGAATTACCTGCAATTCTGCAACGCTTATTGATAACATTTTCACTAATTTTAGTGACCAGAATGCTACTGTCTCGGTCTTCAATCCTTTATTATCCGATCATTGTGCCGTGAAAGCGACTTTTGGCAATATAGCATATCTGCCTAAAGCTGACCCCACTTTTCATGAAACTAGAATCTTTAGTAAACCTAACTCTCAATTGTTTACATCTTTGTTGCTCCTTGAAGATTGGACTGCAATTTATTCTGCAGCCACATTTCAAGAGAGCTTTAACCTCTTTTATGAAAAGTTTTGTTTTCTTTTGGACTGCACCTTCCCTGTTGTCATGGTAAGGACCAAAATAAAACAGCCTAAGCATTGGATTTCTCCTGAAATTATCAGTATGTCCAGGGAAGTTAAAAGACTCTATGATGCAAATAAATGCCACAGGGATGCTGATCAAATTAAACAATACTGCAACCTCAAAAGAACCTATAGGAATGTTATCAATCATAAGAAAAAAATGTTCAATGATTCCCTCATTATTAATGCTACTAACAAAACCAAGGAAGCATGGAATCTAATTAACAAAGCTGTAAATGTCAAGAAAAGTAAAATCTTGCCTTTTGTGGATAATGATTCAGGCACTCTAGGTCTAAAGCAGTTGGCTAACACACTTAATAACTTTTTTACTGAATTGCCAGTTCCAACTCCCCCTGTTATCCAGCCCCATACTACTAGAGATAATGTTACAGTAGTTCCTCACTCAATGTTCCTTCGACCCTGCTGTCCATCCGAACTATCCAAACACTTACGTAAAGTAGGAAATAAAAAATCTTCAGGCCTTGATGGTATCCCTGGCCCACTTCTTAAAGAGTGTGGGTATGCAATAAAAGAACCACTTCTGTACCTCATTAACCAGTCTCTCCTTCTGGGTGAATTTCCCGACATTTTGAAAACCTCAAAGGTCATACCAGTATATAAAAACAAAGGAGATAAGAACTCAATCAGTAATTATAGGCCCATATCTCTTCTTTCACAATTTTCCAAAATAATGGAATATGTTTACTGCATTAGGTTGAGGGAATTTTTGGAGAAGCACAATGTAATATCCCAGTCTCAGTTTGGTTTTTGCAGAGGGAAATCAACTACCCAAGCTCTCTTCTCTGCAGTCGACTTCATAGTCGAACAGCTGAACAACAGTCATGTTGCCATGGGAATTTCCTTTGACCTCACTAATGCCTTTAATTCTGTTGACCATGAGTTACTTCTCGGGAAATGCGAATATATAGGTATTAGAGGTGTAGCACACAGTTGGTTGAAGTCGTATTTGTCCAACCGTCAGCAGGTTGTTGAGATAAGTAAGGATGGGAAAAAGTTTATCTCTGATGTACAAGTTGTTTCCACTGGAGTGCCCCAAGGCTCAATCTTGGGTCCTGTCCTCTTTCTCATTTTTGTTAATGACCTATCAGCGACCCTGCGGCAAAAAGAACGTGATAAGGTAGTAATGTATGCAGATGATGTAAATTTCCTAAGTGGCCAACCAGGCTATAATGGCATTGTGGAGGTATGCAATGAGACTATGGTTAGGATGTCGGATTGGTGCTGGGGCAACAAACTATGTTTGAATGAGAAGAAAACCCAGACTCTATTCTTTTCGGCATCCTCAAGACGTCTTCATAAATTGCATTCTTGCATTGATGCAGATCTTCAACTGGGGGATTGGGTTAAATTTCTTGGTGTCCTAATCGACCCACTATTAAATTGGTCTCACCACATTGAGAATTTGTGTAAAAAATTAAACTCTGCCTACTATTTATTGTCCACAGTTAAACACTCACTTAGTGTTAAAGTACTCAAAAGTGTCTACTATGCATATTTTTATTCGCATGTGTCGTATGGTATTGTCATTTGGGGTTCTTCCTCCTTACTAATTAATACTTTTAGAATTCAAAAGAAGATTGTAAGATCTATGTGTAATGCCCAGTTCAGGAGCCATTGCCGACCTCTTTTTAAAAAATTAGATTTGCTTACCGTGCCATCTATTTATATTTACTGTACATTGGTTTTTACCAGGGAAAATTTATCTTGGTTTGTAAAAAATGAGTTTTATCATGAACACAAGACAAGACATATAACTGATCTACACGTAATTCAGCAAAATTTTAAGGTCTCCTCATTAGGTCCCAGAGTTATGTGTATAAAATTGTACAATGCCCTTCCGGTGCATTTAAAAAACACTCAAACAATGTCTGCATTCAAATGCCAGCTAAGGAAGTTCCTGATGTCAAAGTGTTTTTATAGTGTGGAAGAGTACTTTTTGTAGTGTTAATCTATACGTGCCTTCTTTGTGAACCATTTTTATATTTTTTTTATCTTGACCTGTCCAATACATTCCTGTAATGTCTCCCGGATGGAATAAATTATCATTATCATCATCATTATTCAAAAGAAGATTGATTTCATCGAATAGTTGGCATCCTCTGGATTATCGTTCGACGAAACCAGTCGAGTTTTAAATAAATCGTAGGAAATTTAATAAGTTTTTTTCTTGATCTGGGTCTCGATGCAGAGCGAATATGACTTTTATGTGAAGGTTTTTTTCAGTGAATCCATTTTTATTAAGTTCTTATAATAGTCTTCGGAAACATTTCTTCTGAGAAGAAATTTGAAATTTTCATAGAGGCCATTGGTGCATTATTATCGAATGGGGAAATGTGATAATTATGATGCTATATACGATATCGTATGTAGAAGAGGAATGTTTGCCTAAAGGTACCTAGGTTCCTAGTAAAATTTTACTCAGACTGAAATGTAGACAATACTTAACTAATACTCTGTCATAATTACCCCTTTATTCGCCTCAAATACGCTAGCTATGCTATTGTGTCATTTTTCTACTCATCCGGTATATCGTTTGGAGTTGCGTGGTGATTGGTTTTTAACGTTTGCAACGTATGCCTCGTATATGCGGAACACCGTAAGCTCGGCAACTAATTCTTCGACGCCACCTATAACCCATCTTCTAAGACCATTACTAATTAATACTAATAACTATTAATAGTCGACTGTTAATTATTTTCATGTTTGAAGGTGAAATGGATTGTTATAAAAGTGCGCACAACTTTTGAAGGCTCAAAAAATGTGTTGCTCTGCAAGAGTTCGCTCGTGTAAAAAGAGCCTACTCCTGTTGAGTGCGTTCCTCAACAGGTCTCCATCGCTCCTCAACATTTTTAGTCCTGGCCATTCCCTTTCGTCCAATAACCCATATATATTTTTTTTTTAATTTGTACAATATTTTAGTCCGATCCATCAACCATGGGGCTCTGAAAATCGTGCTCACTCCTTGGAGTATGGTAACGCGTGCCAGCACGTGGACATTTTTGCATAATATTTCTCATCGTTAAAAAATGGTGCACCTTTCAGTCCATCCGGGTAAATTTGGTGGCTGTCGATATGCGGGGAATTTGATCTGTTTTTGCCATTATTTATCTAACCATTGTAATATTATTCCATCACGTCAGCCTATTATTAATGCTTGACTGACCGTGATTACCCTTGGCACAACTCATCAACGTTCAAATATTTGTAGCATAGGGAAAGAAGCTAGCCTCCTCCACTCTAAAATCCTGCAAAATCCTGTGTGAATTTTATAAAGCTAAATGCAGTATTACTCTGAGGTAGACCAGGCGGTAGAACATTGGACTACGTGGCGGAGGTCTCGGTGTTCAAATCCACGTGATGTCTTTAGACACGTCCCTTGACTAGACCTAAGCTGTGTAATTTTCTGGGTATATATATGTCTCCTTGTATAATACATATATGTCTCCTTGATCCAACCTACCACAGTATGCAGGGGTTTTTAATTTATTTTTTAACATCTTCATAAAAGGTATGTCTTAAATTTTTGCTGTCAATTTCATCTTTATTTGAACCGACGATAAATTCTTTTTATAAAAAAAAACACGATGAAAGCTTGGGTGAAGTTTGGGGCCATTGTGAGACCCGTGTAGTCGTTCGTCGAAATAACTTCGAGAGAGATGCCCCGCAACTATGAGCTGGTTTCCGTTACGTGTACCCCCGAATTAACTCTTTCCGGCTCACGCAACTGAAACCAAAGTACGTATTGGCGCCACGGAGCGGAGGCTTTGAAGTGAATGAAAGTGTGCTTGCACTTGGAGGATAGCAGGTGGACGTGGGAGAGGGTCGGACTGTTGCAGTCCGTCAGTCAGTGATGGGAACGAGTATCTCTTTCGTCGGAGGAGGAAGTCGTCATAGAGAGCCGCGTGCAGTCCGGCCCCAAGAGGAGTTCCGCCAGCGTTCCCCTGCTTCTCCCACCCGATCGCCTCACTTCTCGCGAATCTTTCAACCGCGTCCATTTGGCCGGATGCCGACTGCGCCACCACGTGGACCGACGTCGTCGAAATCGCGCCAAGTTCGCGTCCGCGGTCGTCGCAGGAGAAGCGAGGTGCCGCGGCAATGCCTTTCGCCCTCCAGACTTCCGCCGCCGCATAAAAATTTCCGTCGAAGTTTGGGTTACACGGCCGGTGTTATCTGTTCTCGAGGATTCGGAAATAGCGTGAATACTGTCCAATCTCCAATTAGCTTCCTAACTTTCTATACCTGACCGGTCGCACACTCGAAGTAGTGTATCTGTCAAACACCTACGCTATGGATCTCTCGGAAAATTCTCATACCATCCCGCCCTTGACGGATAGAAAGTGCCCCGAATTTGACAAGAATGAAGAAACTGGTGATGCTTATTTAGATACCTGTCATTATTTTACCCTTACAGTAATTTTTTAACTTGCTCTTTTTTATTTTTTGCTAAATTTCTCTCTTTTTATTGATTTCGTTACATCCGGTGAATGTGCAGGAGAAGAAAAGGATCCCCTTTGAAAGGCTTCAAGAACTCAAATAACTAAGAACTTCAGAACTCTCAGTCGTGGAAAAATATTGTAAAAGAAAGTGACTGTTTTTGCTCAATTTCTCCTCTTTCTCAAGGGTTGCAGAAACACGCTTTGGGAATCGAGTTATCCATGGATGCATAAATGTATGAATGTGAAATTCGAGTATCAATAGACGATGCCCTCTTTTCTGCATTGAGAAGATCACAGGAAAATGTGGCTCCTAATCTTCAATGTTATCAATTAGTGTTTTCATGTGTTCAGAGAGATTATCAACGTTAATGCAAGTGTCACTACCTTGTCCCCCTCTCCGTACGATATAATAACGTTGAACCTCGCGGTGACAGAAATTGAGAAAGTCAGTTTTTCAGCATTCCATCGTCGGTTAGGGACGGGTAATGAAGGCGTGGTGGCGGAAAAGAGATGTCACCGCCAGGGTCAGCAGTCGAAGGGTTGGCCGCTGCCCTCGGGTCCTGGTGACGCTGGCCTCTACTGACGACGGAGACTCCCTCGCACCACGGAACAGCGTCAGCGAATGCCCCTCAATTTCGATCGGAATCCCAGGCTCTTCGTCGGAAGAAGAAGACGAAGTGGAAAAGGAGAACGAAGTCGCGGAGGTTCCGGAGGGATCTGCCGAGAAGACTCTACCGAGCAGCTATGAGAACAGCAACGGCTCGGCTGTGATCCCCGATGATGTCGCCGTTGCCGGCAGTTCTCTGTGTCAAATTGAAGAGGAGCACGGGGATGGTTACCGTTGTCAGTCCCTGGACCGCGTCCAGGGGACCGAAGGCGGCGGTGGACGTAACCCCCCGGGCTCAATCGAAACTAATTCCAAAAAAACCGACAAAAGGTTCCGACTGGACTCGTTTGGCAAATCCCTCTCTCGGTGCGCCTTCTATATCGGTGACAATAGCGCGGATTTGGAAAACCTCGTCACTGTGGGAGACGCACAATCGGAGAATTGCTTGGTTGATGAATCTCCCAGCAAAGATCAAACCGTGATATTGTTTCCCGGGGAAGTAGACCCTGCCCCTGGATCGGAGATCTCAGAGGCCAAAGTGTCAGTTCAGTTGAAGCAAGAAAGTGACCAGAGAAGTCAAAGTCATTCAGTATGGTCAGATAATATCTCCCGCCATGGAGGGACCATATCACTTGCAGAAGCAAGAGCCACCTTCCGGAGTAGCATATCTAAACTAACATCCCCAGATATATATGAAGATGAAGTCATATCTTCAGTCAAAGAGGGATCCAGCAGTAACATCACTAGTAATCTTCCCTCCGATTCATCTTGTCATAATTATTCATCAATACAGTCACAGAGTGAGGAGGTAAAAAGTCATCCACAGAAGTCTGAATCAACTTCAAACTCAAATGAGGGTAGAATTCAGCCAATTAGTACTCTTGCCGATGACAATATTAAACCATTCAGAGGTTGTGAAGACGGAGATACATTGAAGTGCCTGGAGGGTTTTCAGAAGGACGTGCCTGCCGGGAAGAGCATAGTCAAGCATGCTACGCGTCGGAGATCCATGGAGTCTGGTTCAAACCAGAATAAACCTGGTGGTAAAGTGATTCATGAAGACTCCTCCTCATGTTCTCATAAATCTAATCGGCGATCCCTGAAGTTGGATATTCCCCCAGGCCCAAACAAACATGGTGCATTGCTCTCAAAGACATCACCCCACACCCTCGACCTGCTTAGTATACCTGGGCCTCAGACAGCTCCACCATCATCATCAAGGCACTCAATTCTTCAGAGCCTCCTGTCACCACCGACATCCACCCCACAGGATCAGGGTGGTTCTGGCCAGGAGAGCCGGAAGTTCAGCTTTCCCATCCTGAGGAGGCATTCACACACGGTTAAGATACATATCTGGATATGTAAATAGTACTAACATACTCTAATTAGTGCACTTAGGCCTAACACCAAGAGTGTGTGGTGTCTTCCTTGTTTAGTGACTTGATCAGTGTGTTGTAGTCCTTAAGAGTCAAGATCATCTTTTACTCAGCTGTGAGTTGGATTTCGCTGCAAAATTTACCCCTTCCATTTTATCACGCAACAACAATTATGAAAGTCATGCTTCTCTGTTTATTTTGATGAAGATGTATATTGTGCTTCAGTAATATGCTGCCCAGTGAGGGGGGCTTTTAAAAGCTTTTATAATACAACTGCCTCATGATGCTCTCTGTGTGGTTCAGGGTTTTCTTCTACATTAGTTGGTTTGATGACAACGGTTTCGAAATGGTTGTCATCAAACCAACCCGGAACCTTGCAGAGAACATCAAGCCAATGTCATGGAAATGTTCCATCTAACACGACTGCCTTATACTATGTATTTTAACATAATCATAATCCTTGGGCAAATAAATCTATTATTATTATTGAAAGATTTGCTGATAGGCTAGATTAATTAGCTGCAAGGAGTGTGAGCATTTTTGTGAATGGAAGATTTTGCCATAATATTTTCAACATTAAATATTTGAAAAAAGTTTTCAATGCGCATGCTTTAATTTTATTAGTATTTAATGTGTGTAATGGTAAAGTGGTTTATTTTGAGTTAATTTTAGGCATACCTAAGGTTAGATTATAAAATTTTATTACTTGCAAGATTTTTAAAAGGCATTTGACTCTCAAACTGTATGCTGCGCTTACAAGCATGAACTTTGCTTCCAGTAGATCAATAATTTTGGTTTCATAGCTGTTAAAGCTTTTTTTTATTTTGCTCAGCCTCAAAACTTTATTTTTGAATTTTTTTTGGATATATAGCGTATCTTTGTTTTAGTGTATATTAGTGGAGTTCAATTACATTAAAGTAAATTATGTGTATTTTTGAACCTATGAGGCATAAAGGTTTTATGATTTAAAAAGCTTTATGTTCATGTAGACAAAATATTTCACAAAGGGTCCCATTTTTCTATTTTTGAATTAAGTTTCTCAACTTTCCCAAATTTAAAAGAAATGTGCTGGATATAATATTTTGTTGCACAAAAAGGCCTTAATGATATTCTTTGTAGTTTTAAGTACTTTCACTGAACTAAATTACCATTCAATTTGCCTAATTTTTGCATTTTTGTCTAATAAATGCTACAACTTATACAGTTACTCCCTGTAGTTTTCTGATTGAAGAATCACTCAAGTTCATTCTGTCTTCATTAAAAGTGCTGTTTCATGGAAATGAACTATATTGTCCTTTGAAGAGTAGTTCATTGAATGACATGATTCTGTAAAAAAAAATGTGATGACATTTTCGCTGTCATTATATTTGACTAACACTTAGTTAAAGTGTTAATTCGCATTGTTGTAGCTATGAGTGATGCAGTTATTAATAATGCATCGAGTATTGTTGATAGTGTGTTTTTATTAGTTGTAGTGTGCTGAATTGAGCATTCTTGCTATATTTGATATTTTATCTGTGAAAAATGTGTCTGCCCTCATGATTTTGTGTATTTCTATACTTGTTGAACTTGCTCAACTGTTTTAAAAAAGGTATGAACTTTTTGATTTTGCTAATTTTCCTGTGTTGAAAGTGTAATAAGCAATTTGTTGTAGAAACTTCAATGTCCTCTCATGTCCTCATACAAGGAAAGCTGAATCACTTAAATTCAGTGGAATATGTACTTGTTAAGAAAAGTTCTGCCTGAATTTTGACTATCACCTAATATTTCTGCATATACTGAAGCTTTGATACTTATTTATAAGCATTTATACTACAGATATTTTTGAAGCAAAATTATTACGTTCTCAAATGTTCCACAATGCCTAGTAATAATTTACGTATTGGAAGTGGATTCTAGGGATTTCTCTGGGTGTCACTTAAATCGGAATAAATTTTAAAATGTGGCATGACAACAAATCTTCTGCATTCCATTGGTTGCATTCCAGAATGCACTTTTCTTCTTCTCCCGCACCTGCACAGGAGGAGAGCATTGGAGCTGGGATCGGAACAAGAGCGAGGAAATTCAGCTTTTCCCTCATGTGGAGGGGGTCGCAAACAGTTAATGTCAACAATGCCACATTCTTAGCATCTCTTTGTTTTTGTGTGGTTGACAATTGTTAATGTTGCATTTTGGTGTGATTCCCTAGGATGTATTCCTACTCTTTTATGAACTTCTGAACATTGTTTGCATGTTGAAGTTTTATATAATGTCAGGCCAGGCTATTGATACATTTTCTGGTGCATGAAGCCACCAAATGTGGGCTGGAATAATTTGACTCTTCTGAACCTTTTACTGCCTTCTTGACTTACCAATGTTCATCTGTACTTGAGAGAAGCTAACACACACATCTTTTAAGGATATTCATTGAATTCATAATTTATGAGATGAAATTTGAGTCTCCCACTTCCTGATTGCAATCTTTTGATACGTGCTCGCATTTATTCACTTTGCTATAAATCCCTTGGTGAACTTAAAGTACTCATTGAATATTTGGTTTCAATTTACTCAGGAGCAGAGTGCAAGACATTTTTGTTACTAATGGTGAAATATTGTTTTGAGTTACCATTGGAAACCTTTCATAAATGCTATCCATAGTTTTTATGATGCATTAATATGAAATTGCATAAAAGTTTCTGATTTAATTAGTTGACGGTGTTTAAAAACCATTGTCTTCATATTTTTAGAATAAGATCAAATGAACTAGTTCTGATTATAACTTCATTTCGTGTTTCAGTGGGTACATGAAAACCTTGTTGCCAGAACAGTTTCATGAACCATTGGCAATAAATTTGTGTGCTTACATTAATTTCCATGCAGATCATAAGGCTCACTTTCGTTAATTATTCTTAAATGCTTCAGATTTGTCTATTTTTTTGCATTATTTCCATTATTCCTTTGATTTGTAGTTTTACTATATTTCCAGTGGTTCTTTGGAGAGCATGTTGTGTTTATTTTATGCATTTGAAGTATTTTTACAGCTAATTTTGCTGTGAATTTTATGAGTTTCACCTTGTTATTGTTTTTAATAAAATGAAAGTCTTACCATTGTTTTGCCACCATATGATTGTTCTTTAACATCCTAATAATGCCTGCTGATTGCATGTTACAGAGTATGTATGATGGATGTACCTTAAACACTACACATTTTTTTCAGACCCTTCACAACAGTGAATCCATGGCCTCTATCACCTTCCGTTCCATCGTTGGATTCATTCAGGAGGACAACTTGCAAGGGTTACAAAATTTTTTGGATAACAAGAGAGTGCTTGTCGATGATCGAGATGAGGTGAGTAGTATTTTCATTAATCTGAACTAGTTTTTTTTTTATTTAAGAAGTAATGAATCGTTATTTGAAGACTTCCACTATGTCTTCATTGTGAAGAATTTTGTCATAAAAGTTTCATTCCATGATGTTCGCTTTTTTGAAGATGAATTTCAACTGCATACCAGCTGGCTTCTTCAGGTTGTCTTCAGTAGCTTCGGCCTTCTTCCTTCAGCCAACCTTTTAATATGATACATATTTTGCTAGCATTCCAACTGGAATGCTAGTGAAATATCATCTTAAAATGTGGAGAATCGTGTTGAATGATCCCAGGTTTCCCCAGGGTACAGACTGGAGGAAGAGTTTATGGTTCCCCTCTGGGTGGCCATGTTGTTTCAAGCTGACATTGTGAAGGCTTGAGTCCTCTATCATCTTCAAGATTCATCTTCAACTCAAAGTCAGGTTACTTAAAACTCAGCTTTCAAAGTATCTGTACCTAAAATCTCTGTTACCCAGTGGGAAACCTGAGAACTCTTCCTCCATGAAAATCATGGAATTACACCCATCTGATCCAATTATTCAGTATTGATTCTTGCCACAACAAAGTTTCACATGATTTTTGCTATAGTTTTGTCAGATGGATCATCATCATCAGATAATAACTTACTGTTAAACTGCATATCACATGTAAATTTCTCCAGTCATGACACCTTTTTGTTAAGAAATTATTAGTTTTCCCATCTCATAAGTTAATTTTCATTGAATCCAATAAATATGTATAATAATGTACTCTTTATCCTTAAAAATTATATGTATCCACTTTTGTTAAAGAATAAGGCTCTTATTGGTCTAATAGAACCCTAGCAGTTAATAAAAACTGCTGATCTTTTTATCGTTCCTGAAACATGGAGCTCTTATCATGAGTCAGTAAAATTTTTCCAGATAATGACAATTAAAATTTTCATTGTTTTTACAATAACCTCCTTTAAGTACTGCATAATAACAGCAAGACAAGATAAAGTTGTCACTCACGGACAGATCCCTGCTCCCGGTATCTCTTCCCATGACTTGATATACCTGGTTTACTCTATCAAATCTCCTAAATTTAAACAGAAGTACATTTGTCAACGTAATATTAGCAGTATAAATGACGATGATCTTTTGACGGAAGCATATACGTTGCCGTGGCCCTTCATTGAATTCACTGAAAAAGTAGACGACAAAGTGGAAATTATGAATACATTGATGGTCTACCTCTTAGACAAATTTGCACCTGAAAAAAAGATCCGCATTTCAAAGCCTAAAGCACCTTGGTTAAATAATGAAATTCGGCAATCAATGGCGGCGCGTGATTTAGCCTATAGAAATTTTAAAAAATTCAGTAATGCTAGTGCTTTCAGCAGATACAAATTCCTCCGCAATAAAACGAAGCAACTCATAAGAAATTCAAAAATTAAATTTTTTCTCTCTGCCACAGCCGTCAAAAACTCTCCAGCCACTCTATGGAATAAGCTTCATTCAGTTGGTATTGGTAAAACTAAAAACTCTACAATTCCGCCTAACGTCTGTCTTAACTCTTTAAATAACAAATTTTCTCAGCCAATGAATCTTATAGCAAAGGATATCAAGGATAAAACCATTCATATGTACAATTCCAAAACCAACTCATTGACAAACAGCAGAAAACAATTCAAATTTTCCCTAGTGAGCCAGATGCAAGTCTTTGCCTCGTTTAATAGAATCAAGTCCAAGGCCAGGGGCGCTGATGGAATCCCAATAGAATTCATTAAAAAATTACTCCCTTTCCTCTTGCCATATATCACCAATATTTTCAACTCATCAATTTCTCAAGAACAATTTCCCAGTCAGTGGAAGGGTGCTTTGATCAAACCAATCCCTAAAAAGACAAGTTCTTCTCAAGAGAAAGAATTTCGTCCAATTTCATTTCTACCGGTTCTATCAAAAGCATTTGAAAAACTAATTTACGAACAAATTACAGATTTTATAAGAGTCAATAATATTCTTGATCAATTTCAATCCGGTTTCCGACATGGACACAGCACTACCTCAGCTCTTGTGAAAATTACTGACGACTTTAGAAGATCAATGGACAAGAAAGAATTATCAGTTCTTGTACTTCTTGATTTCAGCAAAGCCTTTGATTCAATAGATAGAAATATCCTTAGAGCAAAAATGAGGGGTATGGGCTTTTCTTCCTCTGTAGTGAATTGGATTACATCATACCTATCCCACCGGAAACAGAAAGTTATCTCAAATGACTCTTGCTCCTTGTGGGCCGATGTATCTCGAGGAGTACCTCAAGGCTCTATCCTCGGACCTCTTTTATTCTCTCTTTATATTAACGACTGTCCATTATCACTCAGAAACTGCAAACACCATCTTTACGCCGACGATTTTCAAATATATCTTAACTCAACTGTTGACAACTTACGTAATAATTTGGAAAACATCAATAATGATCTTGTAGAAATTAATAACTGGAGCAAAGCCAACTTCTTAACAATTAATCCTGACAAATCACAAGCCATCATAATTGGATATCCGAGAATTCTTGCATCAATTAAAAAATCTGAGCTTCCGCCCTTACGAATAAATGGTGATCCAATTCCTTATTGCGAGGCAGTTAGAAATTTGGGGATATTAGTAGATGAAAACCTATCATGGTCGTACCATGTAAATAATATCTGTAAAACCGTCAATAAATCATTATTTCCCCTTCTCAGATTGAAACATGTGATCCCCACATCTCTTAAGGCACAGCTGGTTTCGGCGTTAATATTACCGCACTTTGACTACGCCGATACAGTTTATCAAGATCTATCACAAGAATTGTCACTAAAACTTCAACGCTCTCTGAATGCATGCATCAGGTTCATTTTCAATCTACAGGTATCAGATCACATCACCCAATACATAAATGAACTATCTTGGTTAAAACTTAGTCACAGACGACAACTTCACACCCTCTCTCTTCTTTACCAAATTCTGAATACTAAAACGCCTTCTTACCTCTTTGAAGAATTCAAGAAGCTGAAAAATGTCCATGAATCCAATACGCGAGGAAATCATAAGCTGGTAATACCTCTCCACCGGACTACTATCTTCAATAAATCATTCATTGTCACTGCATGTCGTGAATGGAATAAACTTCCCTTATCCTTAAGAAACTCTCCATCACTTCCATCTTTTAAAAGGGCGCTACACAAAACACTTCTTAAAGTTCAGCGGACGGGCACATGAGTATCACAAGTCACGGGCACTCTCTCAATACACATGATAGATTAGAACACGGATGGCAAGATAAACGGCACACATTTAACACCATGTTGATGTTTGTTTTTGTTTATTAATTTTTCCTTAATTCCCTTTTACCTTTTTTTTCTATTTTTTTTTCTCCCTACCTTTTGTATTTATCTTTTCTTGAATTTCATTATAATATACTTATTTTCCTATGTACATGCTATTATATTTGAGTTATTCTTAAACACTAGCTTTACTGTCAGTAGGATTTCGCAGGTTTTTCACACCCCCCTTCTTGTGTGGGTGTTTTCCTGCAGTGGGTTTTTGCGTAAAGGATGTAAGCATAATAATCCTCACGTTTTTCCCACATTGTAAATTCTCTCACACACTATTAGATATGTAATATTGATATATTGTGTATGTATATTTCTTTTGTGTTAATTTATCATTATTTGATTCCTATAAGTGTATTCTTTACTTATTTTTTTTAACATCGGATTGTAATTGTTTTAAGTATTGACCACTATTTCTTTTATATATTTATTTTGACGAGGGGTTAGATGGCAGAAGGGACAGTTATGTCTCAATCTCGCCCCAATAAAGACCTTTTATTATTATTATTATTATTATTAATACACCGTCAAAATTTTTACTAAAAGATTTTATGTCTGACTGAAACTTCAAATGTCTGAATTCAATGGGGTTTGTTTGTATGTGCATTACTAAAGAAATTTCAGCAGTGGTCATAATCTATTTAATCTCTATTATTTTTTGTATTTGTAGAATGGCACTACTCCTCTTATGGTGGCCGCCACCAAAGGGAAGCTGACATTTGTGAGGGAGCTCCTAAACCATGGGGCTGATGCTAACGCTGAGGATGGGGTTAGTGTCTAAACAATAATCATGTATTTAATTTTTCAGGGTCAAAGTACATGGAACACATCATGGGTTGCTAAGTGCAATCTAATACCAGTAAATAATAGACACTGTAAACACTGGTCAAATAGTTCTGCATAATTAGACTGAACTTCTTAGTGTGTCGTTATTATGTACCTATTCCTATCTGGGCAAGACCATTCTTCTTCATGGTCAAAATCTCATCACTTATCCATTATTGCTATACTCAAGAGCATAAAAAATCTGTAATATGGATAAAAAATAATGTCTAATAACTAAAGTCTATGCACTTCAGATATCAATTCATTTTTTAAATAATATAATAATGGAAGTTTATTGTTTTAGTCAGAATAAACATAGTTGTTGTTAATGTAGATCTGTAAATTAGAATAATTTTCTATAATTTACTCCTTGATAAATATGATGATTTGGTGCTTAAAGAAAATGATTGGCAACATCAGAAATGGAATTTTTTAAATGTTTCTGATTTAAAGAATCAAAATGAAGTTGTTGTGAATCTTTCATGATTTATGATACTGTTCATAAGGCAATGTTTATTTATATTATAGTGTTTTTGATACATTCCTATATTTTCTGGCCTCTTCCAATTACTCTATGTGAATTGAATCTTGTTTTAACCAGGTTTTTGCAATGGCCAAATACATCCAGCAGAATCTAATAGTTCTCTCCCAGGCATTCATTCAGCGTCCTTAGCCTCTACACCTCACCCTCATTCTATTCATTTGCCAGCTGCCATGTTCTAATTTCCATGACAATGAAATGCTCACTTCCTAGCATAATTCGTATTATTTTGTCAAGTTACATAAATCTCTATATGTGAGACCAACTTGATATATTATGTATCACCTACTTTTTCAATTTTATACATACATGTTTGCATATAAACTGATGCACTTGGACATTAGTTAGGTGGGCTTTAACCCCATCAGTGGTGACTTAATTTTTAGTTGGTATGAGCAGATTGAACACAAATAGATCGCAGAAATCTTCCGGATTGGAATATTTTGGGCTATAAAGCAAGGCCCTGAACTTTTCCAGGCATTTACAAATAAGCTTGTTTATGAATAATATCCTTTGTAATAAATTTCTCATATCAAAACCTTTTACCATAATGTTGTGTTCAAAAGTGCAGCCACCCACATTTCTTTGCAATACCCTGGTGCCTCCATCCTACCTCACACAGTCCATCTACTATGTCAAAATATCATCTATATTACCTTTCTTTTTATTATGTTAAATGTTTTTTTACTTCCATGATCTTAATATTTTCCTCAATTTCTTCATCCGTATTTCAACTCGTTCCACCCTCTTCTAAGTTTTTTGTTTCTCTTATTCTTGCTGCTGAGCCATTATGTTTTTGGTGACCCCATGATTTCCCTTGCCTGCTGCCGGGCATGTTTGGTGGGCTGAGTCATTCAGCTGGGTCTATTTCTCTGTTATTAGTGCCCATAGTAAATTATGGGAAATAATAATCATGGTTGCTCCCATAGCATAGCACAAGGCATTCTATTGCAGTTTTTTACATTACTATGAGTTGAATTTTTGCTACTTTTGAATCAGTTGTCTTTTTGCAGCTGTCTCAATGAGGAACATACACTGCATGGATCATCTTGCTGGCTGTATTTTAAGGTCATTTTACATGGTTATTGACTCTGTGCAAGTTGATGTCACTTCTGTTTGAGCAGTCATCTACGAAAGCCCGTGATTTAGTAAATTTTGAGGACACTTTCATGACAGCTTTACGTGCTGCAATCATCGTTGCAGTATTGCAATGAAAATGTACCTTTAAGTAGTGGTAGTACTGTCAATATATCATATAACGTCAAGATCTATTAAATAGCAATTAATCGGACATGAGTGATGCATATATTATCACCACTTGTTTTTAAACTACATATATTCTAAACAATATAGTGGACACCCTAGTCCCATACACTTAGCCCACATGTACAGCGAACACATGGCTGTGGGCTAAGTTAGTGAGATAGGGACCTCTTCCTTTAAGAGGGAAATTTAAGCTTCCATGTGATTAATCACCCAGCTGATGATTATTGCACTTAATGCACCGTCGTAAGATTTAAGTGCGAACAAAACACCCATCTCTATCTTCAACAAGCTATTTAATCACTAGAATTCCAGTTTGTTACCACTGTATCTGCACCATCTAGCAAGAAATATGTGAAAATTGCACGATATATATCATATTGGAACATGTTCTAATTTGCTCGCCATCATTCATGCTGTGGTCCAGTTTCTCCTCGCAAGTCGTCGCTTCACACAGTGCAATATTTCTTTTTTAAATGTTCTCACAGCAACATGTGCAGTTTTATTGACCATGTGAAACAACCTTTACACTTCGACCAATCTGGCATAGGTAACCCTACCATGGGTATGTAAAATTGTTCCCACCAATTTTACCCTAGGGGTCAGAGCAACAAAACAGCTCTTTTTTGGAATTCAAATTCCTTTGGAAGAAGAAAGGTAGAATTCAATACATTTTATTACTGAGAAATTAAGGGTTAAAATAAACTAAATAGGCAGTCAGGAGTGAGGATTTTGTTGTGAAATGCATACCAAATTTACTAGGACACAGTCAAGTAAGATGACTTCCAGAGAACACTGAGAGTAGATGTACGACTACTTTTTGGTAGAAAATTGGGTTTGAACTTTGGCAGACTTATACTTTTTAAGGTTTGATATTTTGACTTCAAATATTCTGAATGCAACAAGTTTATATGCTTAAGTTTTAAGGCCAAATTGTTGTAATCTTATTACCTGAACCTAATGCTCTTATTAATATGTCCTATTCCCTTAATCTGTACATATTTTGTTATGCAATATAAAAATGTAAAATTAATGAAATCTATGTACACAAATTAAAATTACTTTCTGGTCTCAAAGTCTGTTCTTCTGTATCATTCAGTCAAAATTAAGAGGCTGAAGAGATCTTCATGTGCATTGCAATCCTCTCTGCTTGCAAAACATGCTTTGCTTAATAAAAAAATTGAGGACTGAAATTACTGAATGCATGTTATTTGTTCTGTGTGTAAGTGTAATACTAATTCCGAATAAAGCTATTGTAGTTTAGAATCTGAAATTCATGCTGTAGTTCTTCTGATGAGTTCTGATTCAACTATGTACTCAGAATCGTTATGATAATTTGATAATTCTGCCTTTGTTTGTTATTCTCTTAGCGTAAAATAATTTAAATCCAGTAATAATTACTTAAGACTGAATATATTCAACCCTAAATACCTTGCCAAAGATCTCATTTTCTACATTATTAATTGGGACTTTTGAAAAAATATCAAATTTAACACTGAGAAATAAATGGTCAAACTATTTACAAGGTTGCCTATTGTGTATATGAGTGTATGAAGTAATTACCTGTTATATAAATACAGAAGAGGATGGATTAGAGACTCTTCTGTAGATAAGTTTATATTAGAGTGCAAATACTTTCTCACATTTTGTACCCAGTGAGCACCCTATATTCTTGAAAGAAGATTCTAATTTCATTTATTAGTAATGGTTGGAATATCATGCTGTGTATGAATGTCCCCATGTGTGCTTTGTTATTTTGTGGAAAAAATGAAGTACATCACCATGTTGTTCACATTTCATCGTGAAGTATTAAATCCAATGCTATTCATGAAGTGAGTGGAATTCTAACTTTAATTTCATGAATGATCCCAGGATCATTGGCAGCTCCTAGACTAAATGTGTAGTTGTCACTTTCTTTTCATTACCTTTGAAAGGTCATAGCACCATTTATAGCTTTGTAGAGTTTAATTGATTTTTCTTTCTCTTTAGGATAACTGGTCAGCACTCTTATGTGCTGCGAAAGAAGGTCATACAGACATTGTTGCTGTGTTGTTGGACCAAGGTGCTTCTTTGGAGCATAGAGATATGGTAAACTTCAGATATTAAGTAGTTTTCTTTGAATGGCCTTCATTAATTTATTGTTAAGCTTGTAAATTTTAATTAGTTTTTAATATGTTTGCACATTTGAATTTTTTCTTTGATTCTGCTTTTCAGGAAATAAATTCTGATACATTGTGGTGAATCTTTTAGAATTACTGTGTGAAATGAATTTTTTTCATTTGAAATGAATATTTTTGATTGAATCTCAAACTATTTGATAACTTTTGTGACAACAGAGAGTTAGAGAAGAGGATTTATAAATGATTTAATGTTTTAGGGTGGTTGGACAGCTCTTATGTGGGCATGCTACAAAGGCAGGACAGAGACAGCCCATCTGCTTCTGGAAAAAGGTGCTGACGTGGCTGCCCACGGCAATTACCATATCCCATCCCTCTTATGGGCTGCAGGTCGAGGACACACCCAAATTGTTATTGATCTCTTAGCTCATGGGGCGAAGTCGAACATTGCAGATAAGGTAATTGAATCCATTGGTCATAAGAGGGAGCCATGAAGTGTTTCATTAACTTGGAAAAGTGCTCCATATTGAAATATTATCTATAAGTAATTTTTTTAATGACGCAAAAGAAAATGAATTGCAGTAGACATTGCTACTCCATTAATTGTAATCAGTGTTTTGTAAAAAGCTGATAAAATATGTAAGTGGTGAAATATGTGTCTCATAGAGTTATTTGGTAATTTTTTATAGTAATTTGTGTTTCAAACTTACCAATCAGTTTTCTCCTTGTAATTTAATTTGCAGTATGGAACATCTGCTCTTGTTTGGGCCTGTCGCAAAGGCCATGTAGAAATTGTGGAAGCCTTACTCAAAGCTGGAGCAAATGTAGATGCAGCTGGTATGGTGAGTTACCCTTTCTATTTAATATTTTCACAGTTTACGAGTTGATTTTCAATGTCTAACCTGGCCAATCAACTGATGGCTTGTGGCAAGGATAGTTAAATCATAGAATTCATCCATGCTATTAAATGTGTCAATATCTTGTTATACCTCCCTCTTTTCAGTATTCGTGGACTCCTTTATTAGTAGCCACTATTGGGGGCTATTCAGATGTTGTTCATAGATTGCTGGAACACAAGCCAAATACAAATGCTGTTGATACAGATGGATGCACAGCATTAACTCATGCTTGTAAGGATGGTCACATGCCTATTGTTGTTGCCTTACTAAATGCTGGTGCATATATTAACATCCAGGTGAGTTGAATCTTATATAATGCTTTTTTACTTTGCTGAATAATTCACTTCCATGATTCAAGAATTCAGTCCATGACTGCAAGTTTTATTTCATTTCATTTTATTTTAACCAAATTTTTAATGTGCCATTTTTATCTTAAAATGGCACATAATTACCATTAGTTAATTACCATTAGAATAATACCTCTCCTCAATAATTAATTTATACAATTTCTTTTTTAACTTTCCAACCTTATTGATTTTCGTTATATGTCTGGTTATTGTAGACTGTTGAGAGCCTATATGTGGGAATGTTCTTATATTGAGCTCTAAATAGGAAATTTGTATATGCCCATCACAATTACTCCTTGTACCATGAAAATGCGTATCACCATTCTTAAAAAGGATTCAGGATGTGTTTTCACTAATAAGGCACAACGCAGCACATAAATACATGGGAGAGTCAGCAAAGAAAGTCTTATAACCTACTCTAGATTTTAAGTTGAAAATGGCTCATGAGGCACTTTTTGTAAAATAAATACTCATTGAGCAAGGATGGAATGACCCCAAAGAACAATATGGTTGCAAAAGTGAGAGTAAACAAAACTTAAGTATACCATTTTTAATACATTACATGAGACATTGTTTCTTAAGGAATTCAGAATGAAGATACTATGAGACATTTTTTGGAGGTAAAATTGATAAGATCCTTCCAGTCAAGGGATGAATTTAATTTTATACATAATTATGATACATAGACTGTCTGATAACTGAGTTATGGATTCGGATGAAAGATAATTGGTCAGGTGTAGAATTCTATGAATGAAATAACAAAAAATTTGATTTGGTGACATTAAGTTGAAATCCATTGCTAGAGGTCCATTCAGCCTTAGATTGGGCTGCACTTCACTGAGGTAAATAAGCCCTTATAGGTTTTGTGGGAAGTTGAGAGGTTTGTGTTATCAGCTAAAAGAGTGACAAAAGCTTCTATCAAGTGATAAGATAGATCATTAATTGCTACAAGAAACAGAATGGGCCCGGAAATTCATGTGACACAGATTCCAAATATTCATATCAGAGGGTTATGCTCTACTCAATCCATCATTATCATTGTATTTTATTTTAAAATATAATTTCCTGTTCATAAGGTATGATTTGATGAAGTTAAGGGAGTGTGAATGGTACCGAGATCAGATAGCTTCTTTAACACTACTGAATGATCAAATATTTCATAATTCATAATATATATAAATATTTAATTAACATTCTGTTGAATGGAACTTGTCATAAAAATATTTAACCCTGATTCAAAATATCCTGTAACATGTCAAAAGCTTTGGTTAATTCATAAAAGATTCCGATTATATGTACTTTCCAAAGTCATAGACAATTTAAGAATTAATATAGCTAATTGAACTGATCTACCTTTTTATAAGTACATTGGTTTTCATAGAGTAATTAATATATGCATATGGTAATAATTAGCCTGTTAACAAGTTTTTTTTTTCAATTATTTTTGAAAATGGTGGTTCTAAAGTGATTGGTCTATAGTTTTTAGGATCATTTGTCACTTTTTTCTGCATAAGAATAATATTTCCTATTTTTATAGATTAAAGAAAGACACCCGAAGGAAGGGAATCATTTATAATATTGCTAAGTGTTTCTCAAATAAGATGTACAACAGCTTTGATTACATCTGCATGTATTTGATCAAATTCCACTAACCAACTGTGGATAGAGATTTAATATTGACATGACTTCTTCTCTGTCAGTAGGAAATAGAAAAATATTACACTTTCAAAAGTTATACGCAGAAGTATTTGAATTGATTGCTTGCCTAGAGATGGCATTCACAAAGTATCATTCATCAGGGAATGTCTCAAAATCACTTAAGAAACATCATTAAGATCATTCGCATAAGCAGGATTTCCTTCTGGTGTGGGAGAGCTAGGGGGTTTCATTAATATTTATGTGCATCATCATAAAAAATATATTTAGACTATTATTCACTAAAAAAATAATTAAATTAACATTCTCTTTCATCTCTAATCTCAATGCACTAGCCTTGTTAATGAATCATTCTAATTATTTTGTAGCCCCTGAAATATAATTTGATCGGTAGATGTTCATTTAATACTTTTTCTGTTTGTTTTTTTTTTTAATTTTACCAGGACAGAGCTGGTGACACTAATCTAATTCATGCAGTGAAAGGTGGCCACAGGGGAGTGGTTGAATCCCTTCTTAAAAAGTATGCAGATGTAGACATTCCTGGGAAGGTGAGAAGACTTATTTTTTGTGAACAATAGTTGCTGTTATTGTTGTGGATAAGATATTTGTGCCTTTACCAAGTAACCTGATAAACAGAGCGGGAGAATTGCGTTGAAATGTGTAAGTTTCTTTAGTTTTCATTTACATATAACTAAATACAGTCATGGAAACTTTATGCTCTTGATAAGGTAGCTTGAGCATTTTATTTTATGTAAACACTTGCACTATGTTTAAGTCTTGCATTAAACTCCTGATCAATAATAATTCTTTACGTTTTATATCTCAAGTGACCACTTACTAGAGAAGGGGAAATCTCTTTAATTTTTTTCGTTTATGCTGAATGTTGTGCTTCTACACAGGACCATAAAACAGCAACATACTGGGCAGTGGAAAAAAATAATGTACCTATGCTAAGGATTCTTCTTACTGCAAACCCAGACCTTGAGATAGCCACTAAGGTAATTTTTTATGGAAATCATATTGAATTTATTTATTATATACAACACTAAATTTAACTTAAAATTATAATGAGTTAAAGTTATAATTAATGGGTATATGAGATAACATGAATCTGTGCTGCTGAATGATTCTTGATGTAATTGGTTAATTATTTCATAAATCCGTAGAAAAAGAGTTAAAAGTAAATATGTTATTTGCTCTTAACACTGGAATAAATTGTAACAATGCTTGACAGGTGATCCAACCCTGGTTATTAGCCAAGTAACTTCTGCCTATGACTACTCTCTAATTTTCTGTAGGATGGTGACACTGCATTGCTAAGAGCTGTCCGTGTTAGAAGCATTGAGCTGGTGCAACTTTTGTTGGACAAAAAGGCTAAAGTTACTGCTGCTGACAAAAAAGGTGACACTGCACTCCACATAGCCATGCGAGCACGTTCCAAGGTACTACATCACCAGAATATTATGTTAAAAAGAATAACTTCATGGCTCTATCGTTTGAGAATAAATGTTATAGAAATTGTTGTATCATCATAAGTAGAACGTGGAAAAAAAGTCTTTTGACTTTTTGTAAAAGTGGGACTTTTGTGGTTTTAAATACAAATCTTCACCAATCTCATCAAATAAAACTGTTTTTAATGACTTTCTTAGAGACTTTATGACTTTTTTGTCATGGCGGGACTTTTCTGATTAAAAGAGACTTTTATGGGCCTTTTTATTTAAACCACATGCCTAAGTTAATATTTGGCTGTTGTGATCACATTTGTTCAACTGTGTGTTGGACGCATCTGTGTTTTTTTCATGCGGTACTACACGGAGCAGAGATGTACTGTAAAATGCAAGCTCCTAACAATTGTTAATGCGAAATTTTAATAATAGCTCCGGAAACTGCAATGAATTCTTTCTATTGCTCAACCGTTCATGAAGTAATCACACTCACTCAGTGCTTCAACCCGAAGGTTGGTTTGGATAGGTGAGGGTAGAGCTCACCCCGTACTTATCCATTTGCATGTCAAATTCACATATTGTTCCTTTCCCTGGGCCACCTCGCACTTCGAGTTTTTTTTGCTGAGGGTGTCCAAAGACTTCACAAAGGGATAGATTGATCTGAAATAATGTATTGATCTAATTATGAACCAGCTTATTTGAACCCGGGTGGTCTGCTGACAAGCCGACAGTGCTACACTGTATGCTTTTGTTTAGGAGATTAGTGGAAAAATTATACAATTATATGAAAGATCATCTAGAATTTCCGACGAGGTGAACGCGTCACATTGTGTGCAGATGATCATTCAATGAGCCTAAATTGTAGCGAGGCAAGCATGACGTAGATGAACCTGGACCCTCGGCTGCGATCAAGCGGAGAAGAAGATTTTAAAATTATCCCGAAAAACAAGAGAAAAAGGTCCTCAACTTCCCCGAAAATAGGGGTACAGGATCTGTACAATGGACAACAAATAAGTACGTTTTTCTCATTTTCGGTTTTTCTTGAGCAGGAAACTAAGTTTTGAACTAATAAATCATGTTTCAACTGCCTTATAACATTATTGATCCTATGTAAAAACTTGTTTTGTATTGTATATTATAAAATTTTCTCATGCAACTTGATTGTTAGTATTTATAGTATTAAGGGGTTTCTTCTCACAGAAATAACTCAGACTTTTGAGAGACTTTTTTCAAAAATATTGGTGACTTTTTAGGCGACTTTTTTTGCAAAATTGAAGACTTTTTTTCTGTGCTCTAATCATAAGTTAAGAATACTCAGATTGGTGACACAGCTCTCCTATTGATTCTCCTATCAGCTAACCTCTTCATATTTACATGATTCATCTCTCATATATCCTTAACAACATGCTCCATGTGTATACATTTTTAGTTTCTTGAATTGTTAATTAATGTTTATTAGTATATATAATGTGAATGGTTGAATTTATACTTCGAATACTTAAATACTATATTTCTCAGTCCTTAAGGCGTACTTTACAAATAGAAAGCATGGAAAGCATGTTCTAAAATTGGCCTCTGTCTTATGGGCCAATGGCAAAACTACATTTTCATGCATCTGATTTGCATTGTCATTGGATGTGCCCATATATGTATCTGCATTCACTACAGACTGCATTGAAGCTGCTGGTTAAAAGTGCACTCTAAGTGATTTCTTTGTTTCAGGGAAAACTTTAAAATAGTTGCTGTTTTTTAAATAAAAAGCTTTTCTTCCTACAAATGGTGAACATTGTCTCACGTTAATTATCATTTTTTTAAGTAGCCTCTGATCTCCCTGACTGGAAGTATGAAGCGCTGGATTTAACAGTAGTTATGTAATACTTGTTTCAAAAATGGTAGTGATTTTTCTATGCTGTTTTATATTTTCTCTGCAATATTAAAAAGGTAAGGGGCACGACAAAGTAAAATAAACCTGGTACAAGTAATGAGGGTTGCTGCAAGTTTAGGATATGTTGTAACAATCTAGGCACACAATTGAGGAGCAAACTAATGTTTAGTTAAATTTTAGTTAAATAAAAAAAGATTACATTCATATCTAAAAAGTAACTTCATATTGTTTATAAATTTCACAAGGACTTACAAAACTCTCAAATTCATGCTGGCACTTTTCACTAATGCCACCAAAATTCAGTGGCACTAAGAGGGTTAAAAATTGATTGCTGCTATTTTTGAGGAATGCTTTTACCATCTAGATTTATTAAGATTTGTGCCAGTGCTTTATTTATGTTAAAGAAATGTGTTAGAGGAATGCTTTTACCATCTACATTTATTAAGATTTGTGCTGGTGCTTTTTTTATGTTAGAGAAATTTGTCAAGTAAGACTTGTCTATGTTTTAATTTAGGGCATTGTATTTATGGCGAAGGTTTTTGCGGCATTCTGATGACACAGGTAGGCTTCCAGGAATCTTCCGCATTGTCATTGTTGATGGCGACGTGGAAGACTCCCGAAAGCCTACCTATGTCATTAGAGCATTGTTGTAATCAATGTTATCCTTCTGAGAAAAATAGTTTTTCAATTAATTTATAGAAATATATAACATTTTTATATAGTAACTAAATGTACAATTTTGCTGTTTCCTAAAGCTAGCTATTGAGCTGGGAAGGCTAGGCGAACTGGGGAGGTACATTTACCACAGTAACATCTAAGATATGTTGTGTTTTTAAACATTGTGGGTTATTTAGTTGCAGAATTGTGGCTGGTGTGAAGTCAAAAAAAACATATAACTCCCTAAATATGCTATTTCATGCTCCGGTATAAAATGTTTTTCTTAAAAAAAATCATTTACAGGGTATTGTTGAGGTGCTTTTACGCAACCCTAAGAATAGCCAGCTTCTATACAGACCCAACAGAGCCTCTGAAACACCTTACAATATTGATATGAGTCACCAGAAAACCATCCTGAGCCAAATATATGGTGCACGTAAGTTCTATTATGGATTATTTTTTTAAAGTGTGAGCAAGTAGTGTCTGAATTGACCAAAGAAGAAAAAATATTTTCTGAGATTTATTTTCATTTTCATGTGTAACTGTTTAAATAGCCATTGTTGATTACTTGGTGTTTTCCTAGTGCTTAAGCAATATTGGTATTTATTTATTCCATATGACTTGGAAAATAGTGACTCATTGTGTGATAGTGAAATTCATTTTTTTACCCAGGTCGATTGAACACAAGTGAGGATTCAGAAGCAATGCTTGGATATGATCTCTACAGTAGTGCACTAGCAGATATCCTAAGTGAACCATCTCTTTCACTTCCTATCACAGTAGGATTGTATGCGAGGTGGGGAAGTGGAAAGTCTTTCCTGCTGAGTAAACTTAGAGGTAAGAATGCAAGCAGTTTTTTACAATGTTGGTTACTTTTTAGATGGATAGAAACTTAAAGGGCATTCTATTTGGTCTCTTATTTTTTTTATTTGGTTCACAATACTTTTTGTTCTCAAATATTATCATTTCAAATGGAGAAGGTTACCTGATAGTCCATTGAGAAGAGCATTAGGGCTATTGACTAGAAATGTCATTATAACTTTTCTTTTCTGATTTCGAAAATATTCTGACAATGTTTGGTTATCCATGTAGCCCAGATTTTTTATTGAAGCATAATTATTTAGTTTTCTCTATTTTAGATGCCTTATGTCTCAGTAATTTAATACATCAATGTTGATAAATCTGTATGGGGGGTCTATGTTTGAAACTCATGAATGGATTTGAATGAAACTCAGTCTTGAACTTCAATGAAGCTTTTCCCAAATATGATCACAAGGTCAGATGATAAGAAGATTTTACATCTTTTCCACCAGAAAAAGGTTGCCTATGGTATGTTTCATTTTGTGTTCTAATGCTATTTTTGAAGCCATTAAATAGGTTATCATTAGGCCAATTATAAGTTTTTATACAGTATGAAACAAGAAATATGGATTGCCTACTCAATTTAAACTTTTTTTAACTCCTTCCATTCGAATCTCAATGTACCTCTCAGGTTGTACATGAATCAATTGGATAATGTGATAAAATTTAATCCAAACCCCAAAGATGTTTATGGACAGTAATGAAATGTATGGATTTAAAAAATGTCACTATATTTTTTCACAAATGTAGCTCATATTGTCTATACGTAAAGTCTTAATTATTTGCAAATGAACCTACAAAACAGAAATTTATGTGTGTGTTTTAATTTCATGAGAGTTTAATTAAATGCAAAGGCAATATAAAAACGAATATATTGCTGATGCACATATGCAAAGATGTACCTATAGTTTTTCAATCTCCAAAAAATGTATTGTAGAGAATAATGGAGTCAATGTGGAACTAGTAAATAATTTTTTTTGCTTTTATTTTGAATCAATTTCAGAGGAAATGAATAACTTTGCCAGGCAGTGGGTTGATCCAGTCTTTCAGTTCTCCTCCATGCTGTTTTTAGCTGTTTGCAATATTGCTATGATTGGAGGTGCTATCACTGGTTTAGCATCTCGTTCATGGATTGCAGGTGTCTCCACAGGAGGGGGCATTGTTGCCATCACTTATGGATTACTGCTGGTTGTTTGGTATGGCAGTCAAAGGTGAGTTTTCCTCTCCTTTGAAAAAGATTCTTTATGTTCCTTCAATGTCTGTGTGGCAGAATATTATTGAATTGAATTTAATTGAATTTATTTCATGCTCTGGGTTTCCCCATAAGAGCAGTACATAAAGAAAACATTGATAAAGTTTGCAACAAAAACAACACAACAGAAACAGCTAGCAAACAAGTCATCAAATAATAAGTCAAAAACTATAAACAATAACAATATTGTCAGAAAAGACTGAGTTACAATAATGTCATAAATTTTATACAAAATAATACAATAGTTAGGTTACATTTAAAGTCCTCATGGAAACAATAATTGTTGACAATCTATGCACAGGTTTAATTACATTTATGATTTATAAGTCCTCATTGAAACAATATTCGAAAAGTTTTCCCTTAAAGATTGGTAGAGAGGCAGAGTTTTTTATGGGCAAAGGCAATGAATTCCAGAGGTTTGAGCCAGAGATGAGGAATGATTTAAGGTCATTATATACTAAAGCACAATAATCAAAAGTAGGGAATATGAGAGTTGAAACAATCGTTTTTCGAGTGGAAATTGGTAAAAGAGATTTCTGTAATTTTAATTGATGTAAAGTTTTGTTAACTTTGTTTGAGATTTCTTGTATGTGTTGATTCCACGAGAGGTTGTTTGTTAAAGTAATTCCAAGGTTTTTGACAGTATTGCAAAATGCAATATCAGCATCACCCACCTTGATGTTTGGGAGAGTTGCAAATTCAATTTTGTTGAGTATTCTTGAGTTCCCAAAAATAATTGCCTGCGTTTTGGTAGAGTTTAAAGTCAATAGATTTTCATGGGTCCATTTGCAGATAGCAGAGACATCTTCATTAACCAGAGAGATAGCTGCAGCCAATTTAATAGGATTTGTATGCAAATAAATCTGTAAATCATCGGCATACAACATGTATTTGCAGTGTTTAAGAACTTTTGCTATGTCAAGGATATAAAGGCAGAATAAAAGAGGGCCAAGGACGGACCCTTGAGGCACCCCACAAGGTACAGGCCGCCAAGACGATTTGTTGTTATTAGACCCGATGACTGCCTGGCTTCTACCGTCAAGATATGAATGGAACCAATTTAAAACAGAACAGGAAAAGTTTAGACTTTTTAATTTGTATAGTAGGTGCATATGATTAACGCGGTCAAACGCTTTACTGAAATCAAATAAAACCATGATGGTGACCATCCTGCTGTCCATGGCTTTCCAAATATCATCTGTAACTTTGAGTAGAGCGGATTGTGTACTATAATTTTTGCGGAAGCCAGATTGAAAGGGGTCAAGTCTCCCCTTGGAGGTAAGGTAATCAATCACTTGGTGGTGGACAATTTTCTCCAACGATTTAGATAAGGCACAAAGAATCGAGATTGGACGGTAGTCAGCAGGAGAAGAGGGCTTTTTAGTTTTATTAATCAGCCTAACAAGTGCATTTTTCCATAGGCTAGGATGAACATAGTGGGACAAGGAAAGTTAAAAATTTCGAGGATTATGGGGAACAAATTTTCGGGGAGTTTATGAATAAACCCATTTGAAATATTGTCAACCCCACATGAATACGTTTTGAATCGGGGCAGAAATTTAGATAGTATTTCAGGTGTTACGTATTGAAAATAGAAACCATCAGCTTTAAAAGGTACATAGGGATCATCAAATGTAGTAGAAGCAGAGATAGCGTGTTCGTTGGAATTAATGGATACTGAAATGAAATAGTCATTAAGTTGGTCAACGGAAATGTGAACCGGGAGGGTATTTACTCGTGTTCGGATGAGGCCAAGATTTCTCAATAGTCGCCACGTATGAGTGGGGTCATTTATACCAGAAAATTTCTCAGAGTAATAAAGACGCTTGGCCTCCATTACCCGTGTTTTAACTATATTACGGAGTACCTTGAATCGGTAAAATATGTTAGGTTCTCTTGTCCGATTGAATGCTCGTCGGAGACGGTTTCTTTCTAATATTAATTTTTTAATACCAGGGCTAAACCACGGGGACTTGTGTCTCTTTGGAATACAAGACCTTAGGGGAGCAACCTTATCGATACAATTTAACATATTAGAATTAAAGCAATGTAGTTTAACATCAATACAGTTTGAATTTATAATTTCATTCTAGTCACATGAAGAAAGTTCTTCATGGAACTTGACAACATCAAAATTTTTTACATTACGATGCATAAACATTGAGGCTGGCAAATGAGGAAATTTGAAACGATAGGTTATGGCTATCAGGTCGTGAGCTGAAAGGAAAGGTACTGGGGTTTGGGAGTAGGAGATGATTTTTTCAGAATCATCAACAAAACATAGATCTAGTAGCGTGTGGCTAAAGGCTGTATGGTGAGTAGCATTGAAAGGCACAATGTACAGGTTGTTACAGAGAGAAAAATTATACAGGTATGTGCTTTCATAACTTTTTTTGAGTAGATCAGCATTAAAATCACCAAAAATAACAATATTTTTGTACGTAGGAGCAAGGCAGGTGAAATTATGTTCAAATACAGAAATGGATCCCGTTTTGGGGGGGCGATATACAACCGATATCAGTATCTTAGACATAGAAATGCTAGATACTTCAAATATAATAAATTCAGGCTTGGAACAGTCAAACACTGAAGAAGAACTGAGGATGGATACATTTAGATTATGGTGGACATAGGCTCCAACACCACCACCAATTTTATCTATTCGGTCATGCCTAATAAAACAGTAGTTTTGAAGAACAACCATATCATCACTAACATTAGGTTTAAGCCAAGTTTCAGATAAACAAATGACATCAAAGATATGTTCATTAAAATACAGTCGAAACTCATCAATGTACCTAAACAAAGATTGGCAATTTACATGACATACACGAAGGCCATCAACATTGCCTTCCTTGAGCCTGGTAACACATTCGGACTTTTGGGAACTGGTTGTTTCACTAAGTACAGCACTTTTACACTCATTGTTTGTGGATTCGGAATTAGAGTCACTTAAACTGGTAGGTATGTCTCACTTAAAAATCTTAAGGTCAGTGTCGCTACGAATTAAATGGCGTTCCATTCCCTCTTTAACTCTGACATAAACTCTCCCACCTCTTACCCATAGGAATTTAAATTTTCCCTCTTTCTTCTATTATAGGAGAATATTTAAGTTTTTTTTTCATCATGCTCACTTTGAATCTTCAATACATTTTGAATTTATCTGTAATTATAATATTAATAATTTTGCCTGATTGAATCTCATCTCTTTGAGAAAGTAAGGTGTGGTGATTATGATCATTTTTCAGTCTCTATGAGAACCATACCCACATGGCAAAGCAAGCTTGCTGCAACCTTGCAGCAAGCTTGTCATTGCAAGATAGCAACCTTGCAGCAAGCTTGCTGCAATCTGACTACTGCACCTGTTACAAGCTTGCTGCAAGGTTGCACTGCAAGCTTGCAGCAAGTTTCATGCAAGCTCCTCGCAAGTTCTGTGCAAGCTTCACACAAGTCCTGTGCAAGTTTCAACCCTGGCAAAAATAGAGGGTACGCCGAGGGTAGGAAAGCATTCATGAACCACACACAAAAACATTGCCTATGGAATGCAATTGTGCAAAGGAGCTGTAACAATGTTCCTAACGAAACAAATTAGTTAGGTATTACAAAAAAATCACTACTTGCATGAGTACCCCTATAGTTTCAAAATTTAAAAAGAAAATGACTTTCCCGCATTTGTAAACGCGAAAGATATAATTCTTAACAATAGATACTTGACCTACGTGTCCTATTACCTTATCCTAATCGACCTAACGAAATACAAATCACGATGGCTATCTAGCGCTTCTTCGCTAACAAATAACTGTTGGGAGGCCGTGTATATACAGCTGCTGGCTTGCATGAATTCGTTAGTGGTAACTAACTTTACAACATATGGACACGGATATTTGAATCATTAAAACATTTCCCCAATGACCATTTTGTGGCTAAAAGTAAGCATGACCGTTATGAATATGCATAACGGATATTCTTTCAACTCCAGGAGAGATAAATAAGAGTTTCCTCAGTAATATGGCAATCGCCATCTTCATCCGACGGGCCGCGGGATCCTTGGTAGAAACCCGTCAATACCACTGTTTTCTGTACTCAATCAAACTGTATTCACAATTAATCTGTATTCACGACTTTACAAACTTGTTCTTCTTTGTCAGTTAATTTATCGTTACGCATGCTTAAGTTAATTTTGCGCAAAATTTTCCTATTAACTCGCTCTTCTTCAATTTAGCTCGAATTGTTTTTCTTCTACGGGAAATAAGCCGTGCGCGTTCAAGCAAAGGTAACTCTACTCCTCCCTTAGTAGGAACCGTATAGTTGCAATTGCCTTGGGCCTTGCACTATTGCTACCAATGTTGCCAGAGTCCTGCAGCAAAGTTGCCAAGGTTGGCACACTTCATGCAAATTGAGCGTAACTTGCACGGAACGTGTCAATATTGGCAAAATTGCAGCAAGCTTGCATTTAGATTGCCAATCTTGGCAAGCCATACGCCAGCCTCAACCAAACTTGCTGAAATCTTGCATGCTATGTGGGTATGAACCTAAAAATGTTGAGAGTCATGAGGTTCTCACTGTTAAGTACAACTGCTGGTTTACCTTAAAAAAAAGGGAGCAAAGGTGGCAGCGATGACATGGATAAGGTGTTTGTGCCTTTGTAGAAAGCTTTGTGAGCTGCCCCAGATGGGTACCCCCAAGGGCGATGCTAGCAAGTGGGAGTCGCATAATACCGTATTTACTTGTGTTAGCCTCGCACCTTTTTTCCCAAAATGGTGGTGAAAAAATGGGGGTGCACAGCTTACACGAATCCTCTAGATTCTCGTGTAAGCTGCGCACCATTTTTCCTCATATTCCTGTTGTTTTTTTCTCCTAAGTTTCACATTTTGTGATCATATCGACGTTAATTGGTAAGTATGGTCTAGTAGTAAATCATAGGTTGTAAATAATTCTAAAATTTCGAAGTAATCAGAAATAAAGATACAAGTTTAACAAAGTCTGAGCATACAACGGTACTTGAAGAAACGCTAGATCAGAAACATCCATTTGATGAAGCAATAGATTTATCGTGTATAGATCGTAGGCAGGACAACACATTGTAGCACTGATATGTATTTAAATCTATATTGTATCCTGTAAGCTGCCGCAAGGGGGGTGGCATCTTTACGTCTTTTCGAAATCATAAGAGGAGTGTGTTTCAGTATCATGTATCTGTAGCAACATTTTTGCACAATAGATAGCTCCTTTTGCATACACATTAAAGCTACATTGGAAAGACACGACAAAGAATTTGTTACACAGTGGCAAGAGTTGTATGCTCAGAGATTATGCCTTCTTACTATCCGTGCTATCTGCTCCGTGCATGAGAGTAGTAAGTGAGTACGAATCGATCATTTAGCATTTTAAAATAATTTGCAATTATCACCCTAAAAATGTATTCTGATGTGAAATTGCGATCATTTCCTGTGATTACAAAACTGCATTTTATTATAAGCCATGCTGAAAAAATAGGAAATCGAGCAGCAGGAAGGAAATATGGTGTATCTGAATCTAGCCACTAAGAGCAAAAAGTGACAAAAACTAAAAAGGCGAACTGTTATTATATGAATATTCATTAGTGATTTATGATTCTATTTCTGCGAAAGTTTTTCTTTAGTTTTATAAGAATTATAATTGTTATTACATTGAGCTTGGTCTTTTTTGTGTATTCCTAAGACTCTCCAGTGTTATTAAATTGTCCCAGTCCACAGCTATTGTGCAGAGAGCAAACAAGACCACCACTATTGGGTACGGATGGCATTCTGCTTTTATTTGTTGATATGCCAACAGATTTCCATAATAATAGAGTAATCATGGGTTGAAATTGCATATATTTCTGCAATTATTTAAGTTGGATGTTATTTTGAACAGATGCCATTTTTATAGCTGGATGATCTGATCGTATGTAACTGTGATTACCTTGAGATGCTACGAGAAGAAGATGCACAGTAAAAGAGGCTGTGCATGGATGCACAAAGCAATGACAATTTTGACGATATTAACACGTAATTTAATCAACTAATGAGAAAGATGTACTTGTAATTTAGGCACAGAATTTCTATCAAAGAACATGCATTCATGTTATGACAAAATGATGCAGACTCAAGGGAAAAAAAATAATTTTTTGATAGAAATAATTTTTTCCTCACAAGCCTGCCCGAAAATAGGGGTGCGCGGGATACACTAGGGCACGGCTTACACGAGTAAATACAGTAAGTGCTGTTCCTGTCAGAACAACACTTATTATGCGAATGCTGCATTCAGGCTCCCTGTAACTTCAAATTAATTTCCTTTGCCACTGCACATGTTTGAAATGAACATTAAAGGCACACAAAATGCTTTTACTTTTAGAAAATTGCAGCAGTTTTATTTATATTCACATATCTTTTTGTTTAAATTGCAGATATGACTGGTATTGGCCGTACAACTTTAATTCCTCATTGACCCGTAAACTGAACAGTCTGAAACTTATATTGCAAGTTATGTTTTGCCATCCTCCTGGAGATAGTTGGTCTGAAAGTCTTCAAGCTCAGCCAATTCGGTTAGTATCAAGTTATTTCTGTGTGTTGCAGGCACTTAGCCAGAAATTTTCTCCGGGGGGCTAAGTCTTGCATAACTTGAAACAAATCAGCCTTGCCCATTCCGTGCTGACATGTTACCAATCTCTTCCCTTAATTTTCAATGCTTGGTATTTACTTTTACGGTGCCCTTACTTATCTCTTCTCACTGTTAAAGTTCACTGCTAAAATCTGAGTAAAAGAATTATTGGGAAAAAATTTTGGGTGGCTGTAGCACCAGAAGTCCCCCCCCTCCCCCTCCCCTGGCTACGCGCCTGGTGTGCTGTGAATGCATATAAAATGTTTGTTGTGTACTAGCAAATATTTTTGCTGTCGTAAAATTTGTGGTGTCATCATCCGATAGTTGTTCCCTATTTTTTTATTGTCTTGATCAAAAGTTTATAACCCTTGGAGTTCGTATTTGAAGCTGATCAAATCAAAAATGATGTTAAGTATTTTTCCTAATTAACTAAAATTTGAATCATTTCAATGGCAAACTATTGGATGTTGGTCTACTACATGCGGCATCATGAAGGTGAACTTTCCTATCTCTGCCTCTAGGTAGTACTGCAAATGCTTTCTAAGCTTCAAACAATGCACTCCATGATAGCATATCAACTAGTATCAGAGGAATATTTATTCAGTTAATTTATTATTTATTTAATTTATAATTATTCATTCATTCAAAAGTCATTCATTTCACATGTTGCAACCTTTCACAATAAAGAACATCCAGGCTTTGTGGTAGAAAAAGACTCCATTCCCATCCTTGTACCTTTCCTCCTGGCCTTAATGGCCTATGAGTGCTGGTAAAGACTTGAAAAGCACAGATAAACAGCTAGTATGAGATTAGAAAATAACTAATAATATTATGTTCATCAGAGACTTTCCAAACTTTGAGAATTTTCATAAGTGATTATTTATGTGTTTACCAGAACTTAGGGACTTGGAAGTAAGTACAATTGTAAGTTCAGGTGATGAAAATTCTCTATGCTTCACAATATAAATTCTATACCTGTGACATCATCAATATGGCTGCCACAATCCCACCATTTCTGGACTTTTTCAATGGAACTTAAAATTAACTTGGATTTTCATCTAAACTGGGATTTCTGGCAATACATTTATGGTGGGCCACAAATTAAAATTAATGAATTCTGTTTTCTTTGATGAAAGAAACTACCCTATCGTATAGTTATCAAATGTTCAGCTAATTGTTGACATGGCATTGTTTACATTTTATTCACTCCAACTTCCTTCTGATTATGGTAACCTCCTTCAGACCAATTGAAAATGTTGTCTAAAAGCTGTTACAAACTTAAAGAGTAGGGAATTTGAATACTGGCCAATTTCCTTTTGATCAGATACAATAACTGAAGAGTGTCCTAAAATGATCACAAAACATTATAGGGAAAATAAACAAGATAGCAGAACCTGAAGAAATATAAATTTATTGTGTTGTGAAATCCTCCAACAGAGAATCGTGGGAATTTTGGGAAGCTCTTGAATGTTGAACTATGTGCCAAAAAGATTTTTTTCCACCATTTTTTGGCCATTCCTCAACATTTTATCACCCAAAGGTAGCATATATTTGGTTTACTTTCATTTGTATGTATGGTAATGATACCATAATATATTTCTTAAGAAAGGAATACTTTGCAGGTTCTATTTCTCTGAAAATACTCGAGTGAGCAATACCACTGGGGGAGAAAGTTCAGTTGTCCAAATGGTAGCCTCACTCTATGATGCCATTGAAGCTGATTATGGTGCAATTCCAACACGTTTATATCGTGCATTTAGACCCAGGCCCTGTAAGTATTTTAAGGAGTCAATTTTAAACTAGCTTTTACTATCAAGGTTATGGGTAAGGTTTTTTTTCACATAACAATGGTAAAATTGAAAACATTCACTCCGGCCAGAATTTTTGAAACTTCCTTTCAGAATGACAGCTCCTTGTTTAGTGCATTTGCCTACCATTGCCAAATGCTAATTGGCATCATCCACAATGAATGTGTTAATGCATAGTGTAATTTATTGACCAAGCCTTTGGATATATGTACCTTGCTTGACTTCATTTGTTCTTTAGCTTCATGGTTTTTATCAAGTTTAAAAGCTACTCTTGTGTGGATATCCATGCTACAACAGATAATAACTATATTCAAATGATACAATTAGGGATGCCACAAATAGGCCTGTTTTGTGAAACCCAAGTTGTTGGCAACGATGGCCATATCACAATATTCACACCAACTCTTTGTTGGAAATTATAGAAATGGGCCCTAAAAAACTGAAGTTTTTCTCATGATTTTGCTGATTCCTATGTCATTCCAATGATTTGAATACACTATCTATTGATGAATATTAGTCCTTCATGATTCTAAGTTAATGTTGATTTACATTACTTTTTTGAAAAATCTCTAGGTATAAAATTCAATTGCTAGGTACAGGCACTTCCAAAAAAAAGTTAACACTTCAGAGCCGAAATTTTTCTAAGTCTCGAGTTGACGGTGATTTGACAACGCTGCGTCACGGCTTCACTCTGGCAGAGCCTCGAGAAGTTCTAACCGAAAACAAACCCCCTTCCCTCCTCCCCCGTCCTCACCTTTCCCTGTTTAGCAGAAGGGATTACTGCATGGTCGGTCTTGTTATGCCCTAAAGAAGGGGGCTATTGTGGGGACTCCATGGTTGTATCTTCCGACTTGCGCTGCGAGACTGAAGTCCTGAACACATCTCTACGCTCGCCACCGTCGCGAAAAAAACTGGACTAATTTCCAAAATAGCTTTCTTTGAGATATAGACTTGAAACTTCACATAAATACTGAGAAAATATTGCTAATTAAGGAATAATGCATCATTTGACATGATTCTTATCTGTTAGCCAGATATAGGGGCTCAAACATAACCAAATTTCCAAATAAACACCTGCATCATTTGCCTATTAACATAATGCTATGCCTTTAAATTGCCTGAGCTACAAATATTTTTTTAATCATTTAATTGCTATTCCATTACTTAGAAAAACTAGAGTATATCTAGTTCACAAGGGCCCTGGAAAGACTCCACTCTTTTCAAGGGCTGAAGGGCGTGAATAAGAAGTATGTTCCCGGAGTGTACGCAAAGAAAAATAACTCGATTCCGCGTAATCTTATCCCGTCGCACGGCTCAATATGCTCGCGATATCACCAAATAAGGGTGATGGAGGTTACTGACAATGGATACAGCTCAAAAACAACGAATTGGAAGCCTTAGGGTCCATGTCACTTCAGCAATGTAAGCGAGTCACGTCAACTCCGGCTCCCGACGCGTGGAGCCAAACCCCAAACGCGCGGTCGGAAAATCATATGTATTTTTCGGTGTCGCAAACTTACTTTTAATTCCTCTTCACTTTCGTGTATATGAGTTTTCAGCGAATTATCAGATATAAGTGGCTTGACAAGTGTCTCCCTAAATTGTTAGATATTCTCTACTTTATGCAAAGTTTTGTCTGAGAACAGTGTCCGCCATTATACGATAAGTAATGGAATAGCAAATAAACGATTAAAAAAATATTTGCAGCTCAGGCAAGTAAAAGCAAAGTATAGTGTTAATACATTATGCTATTTTTATTTGATCAAATTGCTCCCACAACGTCATCATCAACTTGTAAGATATTCGGATAAATGTTATTACAGGATTTTTTTAAAATTTCGTGATGTTGAGCCCTTGTGTCGCTCTAACGGATGAGAATCATGACAAGTGATGCATTATTCCTTAAGTAGCAAACTTTTCAAAGAATCTGTGTGAAAAGTGTCTCCCTAAAACGTTAGATATTCTCTACTTTATGTAAAAAGTTTTGTGTGAGAACAGTGTCCGTATATATCTCAAAAAGTATATATCTAAGTATATATCTCAAAAAAAAGTTATTTTAGGTTTTTGTCCAGCTTTTTTCGATTTCCGTCTGATGTGGGTCGGTCCTGTGTCCCGAGATTGTCGTTTTCTTCGACTCGACCTGCACGACGTCTGAAGTCCCGAACGTATCTCTATGCTCGCAACCATCGTCACAGAAAAAATCGTCGTCACGCATTTGCATAACATTAAAAATCGAAATTTTACTTTGAAGAGGAAATCACATATCATCATTGGTTGTTATCACCCTCCAATATGTATGTGTCCCTTAAATAATTAATTCCTTGGTTAATTGGTGTTGTTTCACGTTCGTGCCATTTCAGAGCGAGTTCATAGGCATATTTAATTCTCACATCGATGTGGTCAGAAGCTTTGAAAATATGCGATCCCAAATCTTAAGACTAGGAGCAGGCTGATAAAAACATTTTAACGTTTTCGCCGTATTGGCGCAGTAAAATGCTCGATTTTCAGGGTGAAGTAAATAACGTTCCCAATTGTGGTTGCATTTCCACGAGTTAACCTTAGCATTTATAGTTTAGGAGTCCTAATTTGAATAATAATAACTATGCCCATGAGATTATTGTTTGTATAATACCAATACAAATCTGTTATTGACCACGCAGCCGTTTCCCTAAAATCTGGTCTAATGTCTAATCTAACGCTTTGGAAGAAGGTGTTTAAAGTATTGGCTTTTTCTACACTGCTGGTGACTCCTTTATCGTTTTTAAGTGTGTGCACTGTGGACCTATTTGCCCGAAGCTCTCTCACATATGACCAAAACGTTTTAGGATTGCTATCTAAATATTCTCCAAACATCTTGCTCTTGAAATGTTATAACGCTTGCCGACATGATTTCCTTGCTAATGCTCTCGATTTTTTATAGTTTTGATCTAACTTTTTTTTCCTCTACCGATAGACCCTGTCCTGCATTTTTCATCCTAGCGTGGCATACCCTTTGTCACTTCAGTGATTTCCTAACCTCCGCATTATACCACCTTGGCTCTGTATTATCACTTATGAATTTACTTGGTATGTATTCATTAAGTGCTTTACGGGTGTCCTCAATAAATTCTCTCCACGAATCCTCTGTATCTAATCCTTTGCTTTGTTCGCTAAATATATTAAACGATTCCCTTAATTACTCTTTCATACCGTCGTAATTAGCCTTGCAAAATAAGTATACCCTATTCCTTGGTTTATAATGTCTTTCAACGCCTACAATAAATTTCGCATTTACTATTTTATGATCACTAAAGGTTACAGGTCTTAATACATTTAATTGCGCGCGCATGCGACCACAACTAAATAATTATTCGCATGAGATTTAACTGATTGCAAGAGCTCCGTAAGCATGTGAAGACATTTCCGTTGGTCAAACTGTAACTAATGTTACGCTATAATTGGTTATTCAATGCCTTTTTCCGTTCTTCAAAGGAAAAGGACTGTGACTACATACGAATATTCCCGAATACCCATTGTTTATAGGATACCTGAAGGTGGTCGCAAAATACCCCCGACTCTCGCCTTACCCTTATTCCCGACCGCGGCGTTGAGCCGCGTGTCCTCCTAACCCTGCCGAAGGATCGCCACCCACTATTCTCCTCCTACCGAAGGGAGGGGGCAGCGAGGAAGGATGGCTAGCTGGTAATTCCCTCTCAGAAAGGGTTTGCACACGTGACGCGCGGGCACCCGGCCGCCATACGGTGATCTCCTCTCGAGGGGCCAATTGCTCGGATTGCGAAGTGGGTGGAAGGCAATTAGTAAATTTCCTTAAGAACCTTTATCGCAACTGAGAATAGTAATTGCAAATTGTTAAGCTGTTCCTATATTTCCTTCTAATGGAAAGGTGCTCTATTATTCGACCATATTGCATGCTAAACAATACCGCCAAAAGCTTTGGATATATTTCTTTAATGGACGGAATTAATTCATTTTTGTGAATGAATTGTTACTTCCTTCACACCACATATGAAATTAATAAGAGACTATGAAACCTAAATCATGAAACCATGTTGAATTGTTACTTCCTTCACACCACATATGAAATTAATAAGAGACTATCAGACCTAAATCATGAAACCATGTTGATAAACGTGTTCACTCGTGGGCATTTAAATGTTTTGAAATATTCGCCCGGTAATGTGAGTAGAAACAAACTTAAAAGCACTCAGGTGGAAGAGTGGATGGGCAGACGTCTGCGAAGTTTTACCTGCTTCCGGAATACCCCTCATGCCTGGGCACTGGGCTGCAAGGGCATAGACTCAGGATGTTGAACCGAGGCATACCGTGTGCAAGGGGTCGTGGGTGCAATAAAACGTATGGAGTAAGGTTTTTGGGCAGTGGAAAGATATTCCTACGGGGAGACCGGTCCTCCCCATTGTCTCAGTACAGGGACTGAACAGAGTGGTCAAAAGGAACATGCCGCCCCCCATTTGGCATTCAGATCTCCTTTGAGGAAAGGGGAAAAGGTGGCAGGGAAAACGAAGACCAAGGCTCTGAAATCGTCGGTGCATCTTTTACCGTGTGAATAAAAAGAAGGGGGCAAAAGTAATTCAAAAGAAAAACCAGTGTATTTCTGAGTGTTACATGGGCCCTAGAAAGACTACACTCTTTTCAAGGGCGTGAATAAGAAGTATGTTCCCGGAGCGCACGCGAAGAAAAATAAAGTGATTCCGCGTAAACTTATCCGGTCGCACGGTTCAATATTCTCACGATTTCATCAACATAGATCAGTGAAGTTTTCTGACAATGAGTGCCGCTGAAAAACGACGAAATGGAAGCATTGGGTCCGTGTCACTTGAGTAAAGTAAGCGAGTCACAGATCTTCCAGCCCCAGCCGCGCGGAGCCATGCCCCGGACGCGCGATCGGAAAATCATATGTATTTTCGGTGTCATAGACTTATTTTTTTAATTTCTCTTCAATTTCGTGTTTATGAGTCTTCAACGAGTTCTCTGATATAAGTCACTTGACAGGTCTCTCCCAAAAACGCTAGATATTCTCTATATTATGTAAACATTTTATCCGAGAACAGCGTCTGACATTTTTAACGGAATTGCGCTAAAATGCTTCAGAAATATTTGAAGCTTTGGTAATTTAAAGGCAAAGTGTTGTGTTAATAGATCATGCTATTCTTTATTCAATCAAATTCCTCACATAACGTCACGATCAACTTAACTTGGAAGACATTCGGAGAAAAATTAGTTCAGGTGTTTATTTGGAAATTTGGTCATGTTCGAGCTCCTGTATCTGACTAATAGATGAAAAGCATGTCAAATGATGTATTATTCCTTAATTAGCAGTCTTTATTGAGTATTTTTGTGAAGTTTCATGTTATATATCAAAGAAAGCTATTTTTGAATTTTGTCCAGCTTTTTCCGATTTCCGTCCACTATGCGACGGTGGCGAGCGTAGAGATATGTTCAGGACTTCAAATGTCGTTCAGCGCGAGTCGGAAAAATAAGAGTGCCCACCATAGCCCCCTTCTTTAGGATATGAGAAGACCGACCGTTCAGTAATCCCTTTGTCCCATCTGGTAAAAGGGTAAAGGAGGGGGGAGGAGGGAAAGGGGTTTGTTTTCGGTCAGAGCTTCTCGAGGCTCCGCCAGAGGGAAGCCGTGACGCAGCGTTGTCAAATCACCGTCAACTCGAGACTTAGAAAAATTTCGGCTCTGAAGTGTTAACTTTTTTTTGGAAGTGCCTGTACTTCAAGAAAATTTAAAAATATTAAGCCATCAAACCTCACAAACGTTTTGGTTTTTGTTTTGCTTGTGAATATTTATTCAGATGGACTTATGTTGGCCTCTCGGAAGACTTCTGTAGAGTTTGAAAACATTTTTTGTGACTTTTAAAATTTGTTGCTCAGTAACTTCATGTGTAAGTACATACTTAGTATTTACTGTGGTTATGCTGTTTTTAAGTGAATCAAAAATTTATATCGCTAATGTCATTATAATTTATTATTAATATCCCCAAGGGAAGTGCCCACAAAGTTTGTATGTACTTCATTACTGATAGCACAGATGGCTACATTGATCACATAGTTTGTAGGCACTTCCATTTGGGATGATATGTATATTGTCATGATTGCATTGGTATCTTCACTTTTTATTTTTCAATGCACGTGAGTTTTCTCCTTTTCTATGAATATGTATTTTTTTCCCTTGCAGGACAATTTGTCCTAAAAATGTACTCTGAGACATTTGGCCCACTCAAAAAGATCTATACACTTAAGTCCTTTTACAAATGTCCGTGACAAAAAGTCAACGCCTTGCAAATATCCAGATGACCAAGTGGTCCATTTACAATTGTCAGTATTCTTTCTTTATCATGTACACCAGAATCATGAAAAAAGAATTGCTCTCCATGTTTTCAGCTTTATCGGCATCTGGAATTTCATTACTATCATTAAAATGGGGTCGGGATCACTATGTATTTTGAATTCTATGAACAAACCTCTTCATTGTATTTCTTTCTAGTAATTTTAAAAGACCTTGTATGTTTTGGAGATAACTCATCTTCTTATGCAATATGTACATACAAAGGAGTCCCATTTGGTTCTCCTTGTGCATGATGTATTAAACTGATTTTCTGTGAGTAATCTTTCAAACTCGATCGATTTATTGCTAGGTAACAGCATCAATTTACTATGTTATCCTAAGTAGCCTACCACATTGGGCATGTTGATAGGGTTATTTACTGCACAAGAACTTATGCCTCTTCATTATATGAGTATCTTTCAGTTGTGGGCATTTTATATTCTTGGGCTTTATACACTATGGATTATTCACTATGGGTTTTTATGTGAACCAAATTACCACATGCACAATATAGCTATTACGATATATTTAGTGGACTGTTTCTTATGAACCAAATGTCTCAGTGGATATTTTTGAGTGCACAAATTGTGCACTACTAATTTTTTCAACATATTTAATGCATGTGTTTTAAAAGACTTTATTGGTAGTTCTTCTTGTAGAATTTCAAGTAACATCCAGAAGGTTTTCTGCTGCTTAATTATCTTGCTGCTTACCTAATTTTAAACTTTGGCTAAAGTAGCAGCACTCATTCGGTTAAATGATGCAGGTAGGTACTTAGTTATCTTTTAAATGTGAATCTGTGGCTTATTTGAGTGCCACTTTATTTCTCTGAGTTAATTCTCCATAAAACATCCTGTCTTAGTAAAAATAAGAACTTAGAGATTATTGAAGAACTAACTATTTTATGTTTATTTCTTGTGGCTGGACAGGTCTTACGACCTTTGGAAAGGGTGAGGATTAATATAGGTGTTATTTATGTATTAGTAAAAAGCTTGCTCTTACAACTGTGTCACTGTGCAAACTGAATGGAATTTAAAAACTGAAATAACTCAAGCATGGACTTGGTGTGAAAATTAGTTGCAGTTAAAGGAAATGTATATGTAAAAAATTAATCTGTGAAAACTTTCTTTGAGATAAGCATAACAAGATGGAAGGTTTGTGTTTTAAAAAAGTCATTTAGGTGGTAGTTAGATGTCTCAGTACTCATCCCTTACCCATGGTTTAAAATATGGAAATGATGGAAAGGTGTAAGCGTATTCTGATAGCTCCAAAAGGGTAAAGATTGGAGCTAGATTATGTGTTCACGGTGGTGACTACCATGCTGATAGATCAAAGGTTTTGATTCTGCAAAGGTAGTCCCACTTAAGGTTAGGTGTTCCTAAGTTAGGTAGCCTCAATCACAGCCAAAAAGATGTTCAACAAGACTGAAGTAGTGAGACAAGGATGGATACTTGGGTGATGTTGAGGGTGGGAATTTAAAGAAATTGTCACAGGGAATGGAGGAAGGGGATGTGAATGTGTTTGTTTTGAAAAGTTGGGCATAAGACAGTACCATTTGAAGGATAGTTATTGTTATGCATATAATGGAGGGAATGACTTTAAATGGAATAACTTAGCAATAAACAAAAGATAAATAAGAACCTCAGTGTGATATGGAGTGGGTGAGTGGTAGAAAATATATCTCTTGGAAGCCAGGGTGTACCAAGCAAATGTAGCACAGGTTTATATGCCAAATATTTGCCTTAGTAAGGAGTAACTCTGTCCATCAATATCACTGAGGTGTTGAACACACAATTTGTTATGTTTCAAAAGAAAAACACTGTAAGTCAATAGGAAATTGGAGGCAAGTGGTTATTAAATAAAAATATTTAAATATTACAGTCCAGTATGAGTTGGAAACATTTGGAGGCCATAGTAAGATATAATTGAGTTTTGCAGCCCTGGTGAAAATAAACCATGACAGACAGTGTGACAGACAATGTGACAGAAGCGTGAACACAGTGTGCTTAGAATGTGACAAGAGTATGATTACAGTGTGCATACACCGTGACAAAAGCGTAAATTGGGACTCGAAGTGTGCAGAAAGCGTGATAGACACTGTGACGGTACAGTGTGTTCACAGTGTGAGGACACCATGCACACATTGTGAGGACACTGTGACTAATACCCATGTACAGTGTGCTGCACATTGTGGTCACACTGTCCATCACGCTTTGAAGGGAGCACAGTGTGCGTACACTGTGACTAATAGCCTTGTACAGTGTGCAGCACATTGTGGTCACACTGTCCATCACGCTTTGAAGGGAGTGTGCTCACACTATGAGTACACTGTGCGCAGTGTGCATACACTGTGACTAATACACTTGCACAGTGTGATACACATTGTTGTCACACTGTCTGTCAGGGTTTATTTTCACCAGGGAGGAGAAAGAGAAGACTAATGACTAAAACTTAATTTCAGTTAGGTACCTTCACAATCTCAGGTGCCAATAAATTTCCGGCAACACTAAGACTAGGCTATCATCCTTCAAAAGATGAAGTGGTTAGTTTAGGATTTTGAAACAGCATCTTATAGAAAGATCCCATGGTGAATTTCTTTTCTTAATCCATTAAGTTGAGTGGAATGATATTAGTAAAAGACAGTATTGCTGAAGTATTTTCTAGGGCAAGCGATAGACATATACTTATATACAACTCTTATACTAATAGTTGTACCCCTACCCCTTTTCAAACCTTCGGGTACCTACCTTTGCTTTCTTTTCTTCCGGCTAGCTGTTAGGTTCCACACACACCCTTATACAATTAAATATTTCACACTTTTGTATACGTTAATACCGTTAATTTGATATTGGGGTCAAGAAATCAGACAAGGAAACAGTTATAATTTCATGCACAATATTTCTGTATTACTATTCGTTTTAACCTTAATTGGGCCCAATTTACAATTTCATATCAAAATTTACTTTAATCAGTGATCTTGATTCAATCCTTATTGTTAACTCTATAGTGGGCTTTTCCTTTTAACTAGTTATTCCAACGTTTACAAACTTATCGTGACCGCTGGTTCTTGTGATCCGCTGGACTTATCTCTGTCTCACGCCGATGCCTTTTTTTTTTATCACGGGCCCCGGGACTGCTCCGCTGACGCGTGCACCTTATTCTCCTTTTTTTTCTGTTATCTCCCTCTGGGTCCTCGTTTTTCTTTCTCTCCTTTCCTCTTTCTCACTATCACCTCCTTCCTTTCTCGCCACGTAACTACCCACTTTGTTTTCCTGATTGTTGCCTCCTTACTTTTTTTTTTATTTTTAACCCATTGTTACGCCGCCCGTGATGCCACACTCCCCGTGCTTATCTAATCATTCATCGATATTTACGCCGCAGGTGCTGCCAACCCGTGGCGCTTAACCCGTCGGTTTATATAGGTAACTAAAATACAACTCAGACAGTAGTAGTAGTAAGGGTAGCAGACAATCTAGCTGGATAGTCATGAGCAAGCTTGGCGGAAGGATAGCCAATCATCGCTTGTGAAAATAACTGTACATAGTGTATTCCACAAGTTTTATTAAAATAACCGACGATGGTTTTGGCATCTAAGAATTCTCAAGATTCACAAAGAAGTGGACAGCAAGTAGCAAAAATTATGTTCAATTGGGCTGGTCATATTTTTTTGATTGGCATCCCATCAATGAAAATCCCCAGCATTATGGATTATTAAGGAAAGCCTTATTGCCAAATGCATTTAACCTAACAAACAGAAGTGCCCTCTTTAGGTGGTCATTGCTATGTAAAAAATATATTTATTTCATTGTCATTGATTATTTTCAATCCAAATTGTAAGAGAGTAGAAATAATAATAATCCTGTAATATACTGAAGATAAAATAATTTAGATGTTTTCCTGTAAAATGTAAGCATTTAAATTGCTGATAATACTACTCCTAATCAATGGATGGGCTTCTGTCTGTTATAAGGCTATTGGCTTATGTCTCTTATCTGGCTATCTTGAGCTACCTTAATTGAGCTACCTTACTCAGTCTGGTCCAAAGGGACTCTTATGTGAGAGTGCCTTGGACTTTACTTACTTTAAGGACTGATCAACATTGATACTTAGGAATATAACATTTTCAGAAAAAGAAATAATTTACGTATCTAACCATTTGAGTGAAGTTTGTATTGAAATTAAACCCACAGTTTTATGAGCATTTGTTGCTAACATTTTTTTAAAACCTTAATTCCAGGATATACATTGCATTGTTAATTTTATCTTGTAGTTCATTTGGACTAGTGGCTTGAAAGAGCAGGTTGGTATTATCAGTAAATTGATCTTTTGATTTTATGTCGGCTGTATGGTAGGTCATTTATGTATAGCAAAAAAAGAATAGGTCTGAGAACGGATCTTTGTGGTACACCATATTTTATTCTCTTCAAATTACATAGAGGGATAAAATTCAATTACTACTGAGAAAGTTATTGAAATATGTCTCTTCTGCAAATTGGTTTCTTTCGGAAGGTTGAGTTTGAACCAATTGTAGGAATTGTCCCTATTTCCATACTGATGCAGTTTATGGAGAAGAATTTTGTGATTAATTGTATCAAATACTTTAGAGAAGTCTTAAATAGATACCAGTATCGAGATCTTCTGGAGTTGAAGGACTTATTGTTTGTCAAAACAATAGCTAAATAATGCCAATATAATGGTGCACCCTTAACAAATACCCTTAAAATGTCCTCCATTAAGACTAGCTGAATATGAGTGTGAGACTTCTATTCCCCAAAAACTACCTATTTGTGGTTGTTTTTAACTATTTTTTTCTATTTTATTAAAGCAGCATTAGTAGTCATATGCCTTTTGTGGTGATAGGTGTTCTGATTTATTTTCAATCTGTTGCTACTTTTCCTTGTAATGCCTCTTAGGTTTAAAGCATCCATTATGCCATAAACCTTTATATTAATGTTCATTTGATTCATAATGTCACCAGTAAAGATCAAAATCAGCATGTTAGTGATCTTTTTCAGAAAGCTAAATGAATGTTATCCAAATAAATTATTGAATTAATGTGCTAAATTGATGTTGCATGTTTTTTTATCTGTCATGGCTCTCCTAGTATTTTGTTATTTACATGTTCTACTAGTATTTTGAATAGTTGAATTTAACCTTTAGCTGTTTCTTTGCTGCATTATTTACCTTGCTAGATGTGGAGAGTTGTTGGCTAAATCATCTCCCTTTCATTGTAGAAAGCTGTATTAACAGCAAAAATTAATCCTCTAAGTTTTTAATGTGCTCATTGCAGCATGAAAATAGTGTGAAGCCTAATATTTCTTCACATCCAACAGTTGTATCAACATCTTTGCATACCAATGTCTCCATTTTTTTTACAGTTGGATTATGCTGGTATTGAGTGATTCTGTCACTTATTTAAATATGTGCAAATTGAAGTATAGGAATGTGATATGATGAATTCATATGGTTTTTGTATTAGTTATTAATTTAGTTGTAACATCTTAAGTGGATTAATACATATGGGTGGTTTCTTTGCTGTAGATGATGTTAATTATTTTGCTTCAAGGGAATGGCTTTTCTATACAAAATATATATGCTATACGTGGATATCCAATGGATGTCCGTGGCTGAATATCCATGATTGGATGTCTTGGATATGCAACAGATCTGAGTGAAAGTAGATCTGAAATGTGGTTTTAAACATGATTCACGATCTTTAAGAGCGATTGAACATTGGTCCATGGATGATTTTTCTCAGTCTCTCGTATACAAGGATATTATAATATTCATTGGATATCCACTGTTGGATATCCACATGGGTGGATATCCAGCCATGGATATTCATTGAATATCCTTGATTGGATGTGTCTTGGATATAAATTAGAAATGCATGACATATCCTATACATCTATTCATTAGATACACGCGTGATTCACGATCTTGAAAAGCGATTGAAAATTAGTCCACGGATGTTTTTTTCTCAGTGCCTTGTAGACGGTATCGGACTTAGGGAAAGTACTGGTACACTCGCCGGGAAACAGGTTCTCAGCATGATGGAGGAAACTCTTATTTATATCTCCTGGAGTCCAAAGAATATGATTTTTGTATATTTATAATGGTTATGCTTATTTTTATCTACAAAATGGTTATTAGGGAAATGTGTTAACGGTGCAAAGTATCCATGTCAGTCTTTTAGTAAAGTTAATAATCACAAACGACATAATGCCAACCATTGCCTGTATATGTATATATGGCCTCCCTACCATGAATGATAGGACAGTCTGGAGTTAAGTGCAGGTTGTTAGGTAGGCGTATCTGTAGTATGCGAGGTACATCTAGTTATCATTCAATAAGTGGGAACCTCAATCGTTTACCTTTATTTTTTTCAATGTTGGTGATAGGGGCACCCATGCAAGGTATTATAGAATGATTGTTTTTGTGTTAGTTAATGCATTTGGATACATTGTTACAGCTTCTCTGTAAAGTGCATGCTCTAGTTAACCTTTTTGTGTACGGCATGTGGTTGATTACATCCTCATGTGCATTCAATTGGTATTGAATACGTATGAGTGGATATCCAGTGGATGTCCAAAAAGAGGACATTTGGATATCCATTGGATATCCACTTTTGGATAGATTCTTTGGGTAGATTCTTTGTTTTTATTGAAATTGTCCTACTTCTCTTTGGTGGTTGGCATGGAGTATTTTTTGTGATTGAAGTATTTTGTTTAAATTCCACCATCTGTGTTTTGCATGTGTACTGCATTTAACATTCCCAGAGAAGTTCCTCCAATGTTTCCAGTGTCTTTTTCACAGTAGGATGTTAATTATCGAAATTCCAATTTACTCATTTTCCATGGCATTATCTTTAATGCAGGTGTGCCTTTCATCCATGTTCCTCTAGCATATAATTATAAAATATAATAGATATTGGGTCAACAATCTTGAGATTGGTGTAATCGCAGATCTCCTCTCTCTCATTTTCCTACCTGCTAAGTTCTTCATTATTACATAACTCTTCTCTTTCACATCCTTCATAATTTGTTCTGTATATTTCATCCAAGACCTGTTTTTACATTCTTCCCATTCACTTAACCCTTGATGATTGTCTTCATCAGGCCATCGTGTCTCAAAATATGGTCGATTAAGTTGTTCTGTAATGCCACGTTTCAGATTTGTTTTATTTAGATACCTTTTATAATTGTTATGGGTTCGGTTTGTGTGTTTTATTTGTTCATTAGTATTAATTGGAAATGTTTTCGTATTTACATTAGTGTTATGGTTTTTTATTAGTATGATGTTGTCAAGGGTTTGTGAATGTTTGTTTGGAGAAAAGGAAGTTGTTGATTGTTGAAAAATAAAAAGACGCTGAAGGAGTCCAAACTTGTGTTGCTTAAAATTTCTTCTCCTCCAACTGGAGAGACTAATTAACAAATAGCACTACCACGCTGCTAGACTTTACAGTCCCATCTTCTTTTTTAAGGTTTTTAGAAGACTTCTCTTTTCTTCCACTCTTCTTATGACCTTTTTGCTAGTCACTTGCTCTATCAATTTTATCTTCAACATTCTTCTGTTGCATCACATTTTGAATGCTTCCATCCTTTATTTCTCTTGCTGCTGTCATCATCCATGCCTCACTGCCATAAAGAAACATGCCTCAGATATATGTTCTGATGAATTTTTTCCTTGCTTCCATGCTTTAATTTCCATCTGTGAAAAGTATTTGGCTAGCAAAAGTGTTAGTTTTAAGGTCATTTAAGATAGCATGACTTTTGTGTGCTAATGTGATTTTATTTATTTTTTTGTGAAAATTCTGTTGTGAATATAGATAAATTTGTCCCATATGCAATGTTAGAACCTTTCATCATCCCATATTTTTATCAACCTCTTTATCTTGGACACTCGGGTACTGATCAGTACTCTTCTGTGTAAACTATAATGATCTGACCATTTGATAAGCATGTTACCCTCAACATTTTGTTTAAGTTGTCATTTATGGTGATTAAAATTAATTTCCCAAATTTTCCTTTTCAACATTTTCTGAAAGCAATGATAGTATTGCCCTTAGCATATATTAGTGGATAGTGATAAGTGATATGCCATTCATCTGGTACTATACTTCTTTCAAAATGACAGCGGGGATTAGAGAGAGTGAAGTGGAGCTTTCTTCCACGTGATTCCCAGATAACCAGTTGCACTGGACTTAGGCAAAGCTTGACATTGGGGAGCTTACTCTTTCTCAGACGTCAATGGAGTTGCTTCCATCATGGTATCTCAGAGTGCTGTGTTGGCAAGTATTTCATTGGTTTCTCATCTCACCTATATCAATCTACAGCAGGAGAAAGGGAGAGATAATGAGATCTCAATAATGTGCAATGACTTTCAAAAGCTGGTCATGTGGTGAGTGAGGTCAGTTATATTTTTTGCTGAATTTCAACTTTGGTATTTCCTATACCTCCCATGACATCTATTGACCAATATGATTTATTCTCACTATCCACAATGGCCCTCATATGGGTTTCTATCACTACTGCCAAATGCCCAGCTAAGTTCAGAGACTCTTACCAGAACGCAATGGCAGAAAATGGAAGGTGAAGGTTTAATGTTCAGAGATTCACACTCTGTGAGACATTCTTAAAATCAGTAAGAATTTTATCCTAACCCTTTTGTGTCTAATACAGTACTTAGAAATCATGTAACACCATGATTCAAATAGTAGTTTATCCTTTCTGAGTTACTTAGTTGTTTAGCCTCTGACAGCTATTCTTTTCCACTTCAGATAATTTTTTGCTAATATAATTTTCCTCCTTATATCCCTGCTACAATACACATTTTCATTCAAAATACTGCCTGAAAAGGTTAAATTTTTCCCCCTTTCTGAATTATTCTCACTTTATCTAAGTTTCACTTTTACTCTTTCCAAAAAATATTACCTACACTTAATATTATAAATGTTCATCGAATATCATGGACTCTTCCGCCTTCAGAATATATATTGATCCCTTTAGCTTACTCATAAAGTAAATCCTAATGATTAGGAGTCTACCTCAGAGTAACTGCTACCCTATGACTTCCCTTCCTTATTTTATCTGTTTCCATGCCTAAGTAAATATTTTCTCATATCGCAAGTTAAATGTTAATGGTAACATGGGAGTGCATGGACTGATGCTTCTCTACAAATCTATGCCCATTCCAATGTGTCATTCCCCATTGAAAATGGCCCATTTGTTTCATATAGTGCTTAAGAAAATATTATAGGAATTATGTAAATTCCTACAGGAATTTACAGTTCCTATAGGAGCAATATGAATTAGAATCCTATAGGAAACTAACTTAATCCTACAAGACAAATTGCTTAACCAGGGGAAATTTTCTTGTCCACATGGTGATATGTTGCGCACTATAGGAAACTAACTTGTACCTATACATTGAAAAATGTTTCACAATAGGAAACTTTCTTGTTCCCTTGGGAAGTTTGAATTCCTGTAGGAAATTATATAATCCCTATAGCATTTTCCAAAACTATATAGGAAACCAATGGATGATTTTCAATAGGGTTCATTAACCCTTTTACTGCCAGTTGGCGGTCTATGGCGACATATCGGCCCTCTATGTTGTGCAAAAACTGCCAAGGGCCGATATATCAGCCTACTTACATTACATATTTGTAATATTATATTTCCTTCAAATCAGAGACATCATAAATGATTTTTCCATTCTCATAAAAATTGAAAATTTCGTCAACATTAAGATTAATGCGCAATTCACATAAAATGTAGTGTTTCAAATATATATATAATTCATAATCTAACGATTTTCATGGAAATGTGCTTGGCAGTTTTCGCACAGTCTACCTAAAAGGGGTTGGCAGTGAAAGGGTTAATCGTGCATATGCCATTTCAATCCAGAGAAGGTTCTATAGCAAGGAGTTCCACAGAGAAAAAATCATTCGCCTTGACCGGGACTCGAACCCGGACCCCCTGATTTCCGGCCAGGTGCTCTTTGAATTCCAGAGAAGGTTAATGACAAGTCACCAATCCTTCCAGTGTACTAATAATTTTGCTATTATTTTTCTATTCTTGCTCAATATACAGAGTGTTTCTTCACTCAGTGTCACCAGAGCAGGGGTATTAGGCGCTTTGCTGAGCATTTTTGACTCAGGGAACCCATGTCCGGAAACGTCACCTAAGGGAGCTGTGGGGCATGAAAGGTGCTACCGAAGGTAGGCCACCCATCATACTCGCACCAACAAAATCGCCATTTACTCCCACTTTCACTCAAATTTTGGTGGTGAATAACACGTGAGTCTAAAAGCGAATCACCTCTGGTACAGACTGGGTAAATTAGAACGCCGTGCGACGACGCCTGCGTCCGGTAGGAGGCATTAAGTCCAGGCGTGTTAACTTGTGACGCTGTGCTTCGGCGATGACACCTCAGGTCCGACGGTCCGACACCTCAGTCGACACATTCTGTGCCAAACCAACGCGGGGGATCATCGCCAAAGCACGGCGTCACAAGTTAACACGCCTGGACTTAACGCCTCCTACCGGATGCAGGCGTCATCGTATGGCGTTCTAATTTACCCAGTCTGTACCAGAGGTGATTCGCCTTTAGACTCACGTGTTATTCACCACCAAAATTTGAGTGAAAGTGGGAGTAAATGGCGATTTTGTTGGTGCGAGTATGACGGGTGGCCTACCTTCGGTAGCACCTTTCATGCCCCACAGCTCCCTTGGGTGACGTTTCCGAACATGGGTTCCCTGAGTCAAAAATGCTCAGCAAAGCATCTAATATTCATCCCTGCTCTGGTGACACTGAGTGAAGAAACACCCTGTATATGTACAAAAGCCCTCTATCCATCAAAGAAGCAAGTAAAGATGTGTTCGTAACTAAAAATTTGTTGTCATTTTAACCTGACTTTATATCTTATCTTCTCTTTATTCCCTGAACCAAACTAATATTTATCTGAGAAGTATGATGCCGCCCTCTCCCCATTTCACTTCTAAAATCTTTCTCGGCAAGTTTTGCTATGTACAAAATCAAAACCCTGCTTCTTCAGCATCAGTTCCTTTTCTCCCATTTCCAGGAGAAGACTTTAAACTGATTTTCAAAGTTTTCTACCGATCAAGACTTAGTTTACAAAATACCCATATAATCTTTCGTATTTCTGCCATCATATTGTCTTTTAAGACAGGCATGTGCCTCTTCCTAATGTAGCACTTTTTCAATCTCTTTGTCAATTGATGTTGACCCAATGATAAGTATATAGTTTGTATATTTAATACTTTGAACTTCATTACAATAAACATTATCCAAATAAATTAATCATTCAGATAGCAATAATTTGTAATGTTTGTAAAATTTATTCTATTTCTTTTAAGTTCTTGATATTTCAATTAGGTACTATCATCAAATAATTATTTGGAATTATTCGCCACCAAAACAGGTGAAACAGGATACACAAGGTAACCTCAAACCCAAGATTTGTACTTCAATCAATGGCTTGGAAATATAATCATATTTGCATCGGTAAATTTATTATGTATTTAGCATCTGTGGATTATGACATCAGAAATATTTAAATTTGTACTATAATCCCCACATGCAAACCACTATTATTTGTTTCATTTATGTTGGACTAATCAACGATGATCTAAAATGACCTAGGAAAGTTTTCGCTATCTTCCTCACATAAGAAATATGGAACTCCCAGCTCAACCTGCAAATGCTGCATAGGTTCTTTCGCTGGTGAACTGTTTTGGGAGTCATGTGGGCATTCATGGTTGGAAATCATGCAAGGCTCTCTTAGTGTATGCGTGAAAATCAAGTTGCACCGGCTACATAAGTCAAATTGACTCTCAATAGACATGGAAGACGTAAGCAATGCGCAAAGTTATTTTTCAGAAAATATGGGGATGGCCGCACTTACCATTTGAACCGACTTTTGAAAGTGATAGTGCAAATCGCAGCACTGACCATGGATTTTCCTAAGTGAAAATTTCCCCATCATCCCCTTCTCAAGGCTTACATGCACCACTCATTGTGGAAATTTCTGAAGAGCCACCCCCAATGTCATTTTGAAAGTATTATTGAGAAACCTAAATTTGTCAGGAGAGGTGCGTATACCTCTCCTTCCAAAATGCTGATACATCGTTACTTGTTAAGGCATGAAGAAGTAAAATGTTATTTTGTTTATTAATGGAATGTGCATTCATGCCAAAATCATTAAATATTGGTTAAAGTAGTAAATAGAGCTGTAAATGGCTAATGTTTTGGAAAACTTGCTGTGCCAGCTTTCATTACCTTTTTCAATCCTTCTGCTTAGATAATGTATAAAATTTTGATCAATTTATTGGGAAAGCCTTTTTTCTTTTGCTTTCAATGCTGTATGACTTTTTTCCTTTCTAGTGCGAGCAACATCGTCTTGGCGGTGGAGGCGTGTGTGCTGCCTTCCCTATGTTGTGATTGTTGTGTTCACCATGATGTGCTTTGTTGCCTTAGCACTTTGCCTTTCAATATACCTAAGGGATATCGAAACGTTAGCTGATCCGTAAGTACTTCACTTTATCCTTAGGTGCAGTTGGTTTCAGTCAGTAATTTATGCTTGGGTAAAAAAATTTGCAGTTGCTGATAGGTATCCTTCTGCTTTTATTTTCCCTGTTTTCTATTAATTGTTAATTTATTATATATTAAAATGGTTTCAATTCTTAATGATGCAATCCTTCATTAACCCTATCAATATCAAGGGAAAAATCGGTGAACTTTCGTGGTGACTAAGTTCAGTTTTGGCATGTTCTAATTCAGCACCATGAAATAATACATTTGTGACTAACATTTTTAATTTTCAAATATGTTTATAATAGCAATTACAGTTTAAACTTTTGACGTTTCTGAACGTCCTGCATCAATGGCAAGAATGTGTTGTGCGGGTTACATGCATTCAAGGAAATCTCATACGACGATGTTACGTATTGTCGCCTCGTGGCCTGACGGGCCTCGAAGAGGTCACGGTCAAGGACCGTGGAAAGAAATTAGCATGGGGGGGTTAAATGGGGTGGGGGGAAACTGATAGCAAAAGGGGAGGGGGCTTTTGCGTTGGCTAGCAGATGCCTGGCGAGCATGAGACCTCTCATGGTCGGGTGGGGGGGATTCTCGCGTGCACGACGGCCAATTTGTACAGGGGTAGGGCGGGCAACCCAAGGCAAAACAAGCTCTCCAATAATTCCTTTTCTTTTTTCAATAAACAATTTATTAATGGAAATCACAATACACATAAGCAAAACGATGAATAGGCAAAAAAATGGGGGTGACACTAATCCTAACTTTACACTAATAAGACAAAAAAAATAGGTCTGTCGCCTCCTGGGCATTTAAACATTCAATGAATTCACAGACTTTCAGGTATGAGAAACAACAAAGAGAATTCACATCAAAATGGCCCACTGATTAATCAAAGCTTCCACTGTCCGTGACTTCTTCACAGATTTCTTGCTCCAATATAATTACAGGGTTAAATTAATGCACTCATCCACATGGGTGAGAGGGAATGGGTAAGAGGAAAAAAAAATGATACGTCTGGGGCTTTCACGGAAATATCTTCTTGGGGGGAGGGGGGATGTTGGACAGCACTTATCACTCTCTGGGCGTGGACACAGCCGGCAACAGCCTCTTCCCTGCGATTATTCCTAGGGCGAGGGACGCCGTTGAAACACCAAGCGTGATGGCACTCCGTTCTCAGGACAGATGCCAAACTCCGTGCCTCGCGACCGCAAACCAGGCACTACAACTCAGAATCGGTGATTTCTCGAGACGTGGGACGGCAGGGTGCAGAGCCTAAGGTGCTCCACGGAAAGACTCGGAGACAAATAATACGCAAGCCGTGCCCGTGCAGGCACCAACTCCTCCATCTGCCGAATGCCAGCACCACTCTCTCCCGACCGTGAGACAGCCATCTGTCTCTCTATGAGCATGCCCCGCGATCGGAAGCATTTTGTTAACCTCCTCTCGTGGCAGCGCTCGTCTTCTGCTCTCGTCGCACACACAGGGGGGGAATTTTTCCAATAAGGCATTTGTACTTGTACAGAACATTAAGGATGTTTTTCATCCGATCTGGTGATAGGCCAATATTGTTTGGAACGACTATCCAAAAAACTCATTGGTCATTTTATGTATACTATTCACACAAAAAGTATATAGACTCAACTTTGAGGCTTGATATCCCAAAAAAGGAAGAAGCAAAATTCATAGAGAGCTTAGCATGTAGATAAGTTATCCTTTCATTTAATGCAGGTAACAGACTTTTTTAATAATTACTTTTGAGGCATGTTTTTGAAGTGAGGATGAAAAATAGCTCAGGGCTATTTTTTAGAGTCGCATAGGGCAGGGTCACTTTTGAGGTTGTCATAACAATATTAAAAGCACAAATGAAAGAATATTGTAATAAAATATGAATTTTACTTTTGCCATAATGTCCTTTAAGTTTCAAATATTTACTTATGTTCGTTTAAGTTATTCTAGTCAATTTACAAAACTGGGTTTTCTCCATAAGTATGCAACATTGGAGGTACGCAAACACCTTCGTCTTCATTTTAATATTTCAAATGCAAATCCATTAACGTCATAACATTTGACCATGACACGATATTTGAATTTTATATTTTTTGAAAATAAGTTTGGAATGTAGGAGGCAATGCCAAAAAACGTATGGGTTGAGCAGAACGAACTTAAGTTAAAGGCAGAACTTTAATTTTTGCTGCTATTTCAACTAAATTCACATGTGGATTTAGTCTACTTTTCTGAGGAGGTTGAGCTTTTCATTTTATAGTTTTCTTTTCACCTCAGGCTTTCCCATGGCAAATTCTAAGCATCAAACTTTGTCAAACTTTTCTTGTCATGAAAATTGCAGCAAAGTAAACAAATAAATAACATGTTGCTAAGTCATTTTAAGAAGGCATAATTTTAAAATTACACGTTTTTAGATGCTTTTCACAGAACGAATAGTTTCAAATATGAGTATCCGAAATAAACGAATACTAGAAAGTATTCAAGTATCGGGAAAATGGCTGATAGCCGATACTCTCCATCGGTATCAGCACAAGTCTAATTGTATTTATGACAAATGTAGCATTAATAAAATATAAACCCTGTTTACTGTTTGTTCATGTTTTCACTGTCAGCCTCATAGACTAATTTATGTGTCACAAGTTTCAATGATGAGATAAATCTGCAAATATCCTTGACCTAGTTGAGCTTTAAAAGTGTTATCATCAGGTGTCCTGGAAGATGGTTTTTTACTTAGTCTCTAGTGCCTGTGGATTATTTAACAGTGATTTCTTGATTAATTGGCTGAAGTCTGTATTGTCTTCAGTGCACCTAAAATGTATCATTTGTACCTTTTGATCACGGCATGTTTCATGTTCTACTCAGTTGCATATAATGGTCAGTTTTCATTTCCAGAATATATGGCACTTAAAGATCACATTACCAGATTATAGTTTCCTAAAAATCAAAACAACACCTCTTAGAGATGCCAGGTTAATACATACTAGCTTTCTGCAAAACCCTGTGGATATTGCGTGAAATGTGCATTAACCTTAAGCCAGTAAGGAAAATTGTTGCTTTTCATTCGGTGGAGTTCAAGAGAAAGAAGTCTTGCAGAAATCCTTGCATCATGCAAACATAGTAATTTTTATTTTAACATTTTGGTATAACAATTGAAAATTTCAGTGAACCTTATAAAAATACCATGCCTGAATAATCTGGTGAATGACATGGAGACAATAAACCTTGCAAGGATATCAAGAATGATATCCTTGCTCAGTTATTTCATGACCTTGCCATTTCATGACAAATCCCATAGAATTCTCTTCATCTCATTATTAAGGATGAGACCCATTACAAACTAGATTAAATTCAAAAGCTCATAAACAGCATAGTGGTTACCAATAGTTCTAACAGCATTTAACAATAATAGAATTTTAAATGCTGACAACAAATCCCAAGAAATATGGAAAATCATTAAGGAATCTAAGCCTTGCATAAACCCTCTACATGATATCCAAATACATGATTCAAATGGTAATGCCAAATCTGACTACTTAAAGATGGCATCTGATTTTAATGAATTTTTCCTCTCATAGCAAGTGCCTGTAAACTCAATCCCCTCGGACAATTATTATCAAATTCCTAACTCATGCCACTCATTATATTTGTATCCCTGTACTGACATAGAGCTGGCCAATATCACTAATAAATCTCTCACTAAAATTAGCTCAGGGTTAGATAGCATCCCTGGCATTGTCATAAAAAATTCTTTACATGTAATTAAAGATCATTTATTATTCCTAATTAATAATTCTTTAAGATTTGGAGTTTTCCCAGACCCCCTTAAGATTGCTAAAATTGTACCCCTCTACAAAGGGAAAGGTAACAAATATGATATGAATTCTTATCGACCTATCTCTCTGCTGAATCAGCTAGGGAAAATCTTTGAAAAGGTCTTTTATAACCGGCTGTCAATGTACATTGAATCTTACAATTTACTATCTCGATTTCAACATGGGTTTAGGAAATCCAGATCTACCATAACGGCTACCTACTATATGGTGGATAAAATTCTCTCAAATTTGGATAATAGAATTGAAACCATGGGTTTATATTTTGACTTTTCTAAAGCCTTTGACTTGGTAAATCACCAGCTTCTCCTGTGGAAACTTAGACGATATGGTGTAAGAGGCATCCCCTACAAATGGATTGAATCCTATCTAAGTGCACGGCATCAACATGTTATACTATGTAAAAATGGTACAACATATATATCTCCTGGTAAAGAAGTAACACTAGGTGTACCACAGGGCTCTGTTCTGGGCCCTCTGTTATTTTTGATTTATATTAATGATTTACCTGAATCATTAAATTCTGTACCTGGAGTTGACTATTGTTGCCCAGACTCTGAGTGACTGGTGCCAACACAATTTTCTTAAACTTAATATTGATAAGTCTAGTTTCATTTATTTCTGTAACAAAAACAAATTGCCTGCTGATATATCAGTTGCCATAGATGGTAAATTTGTCCCTCAAAAGTCTAGCACTAATTTCCTTGGAGTTGTTCTCAATAAATCTATATCTTGGGAAGAGCACATTTGCAAAATACGTGGTAAGCTAAGCTCCATATGCTTTCTCATTAGAAATATAAGAAATTCTGTAAATGTCAAGGTACTATTATCTATTTATTACAGTGAATTTTATTCTATTGTTATATTTAGTATTTTGTTTTGGGGTTCCTCTGCCCATGCCGATTCTATTTTCAAAATACAAAAAAGGGCTGTTCGGCTTATTAGCAACGCTCCTTGTGATGCACCCTGTAAGCCTCTTTTTAAAAAAATGTCAATCCTACCAATTCCATGTATATATATTTATATTGCAATTATGTATGTTAGTAATAACATATCTGAATATGTGACAAATGACAATTGCCATTTTCACTACACGAGAGCTTGTAAAGATCTGCATCAATCATTTGTTAGAACACAAAATGCTGCTCTTGGGCCCAAGTCAATGGGATTAAGGCTTTTTAATAGTTTACCAAAGGAAATTAAACATGAAGCAAAGATACCCGTGTTCAAAAAAAAGTTATTAACTTTTCTGAAAACTTAAATGTTTTATTCTGTAAATGAGTTTTTGAAAGTGTGATTTTCTTGTTTTGACGTGTCCTATATTTGTATATGTCTATACCACAAATCTCTGGACAAATAAATGCATTATTATTATTATTATTATTCTATTTTCTTGGTCCTTTTATCTGAGGTTTGGGCCATTATACAATGTCTTGGTTAATATTCTGCATTTATAGATAGAGAAGATGTTTTTGTTTCAAGATATATATCATTTATTTTAACCTAGAAAAGTTATTTTTGGAGTGTATTGCATTTCATTCTTTCAGGTCATCTACAGAGCGAGTTTCCTTGGTGTCAACAATGTCAGCCCTTGGAGCTGTTATCCTGGTGTCTGTGTTGGTCAATCTGGGGACCTGGGGACGTATGGCAAAGGCTCTTATTTTCCCCCATAGAACTCACCTGCAGAGAGCCCTCCGAGCAGCGACATCTGCTTCTTCATCGGGTGATTCTATGTCTTTAAGAACTGGTGGCTTCCTGCATGCATTACGAGCTGAAGTTGCCACAATGACGGATATGGTAAGCCTGCACAGCCTTGACTGTTTTGTCTCGGTATTACTGTGAAGGTTTTCATGGTGTTGTGCTAATGCAGAAAGATTCAATTCTTCCGGGTTACCGGCATATTGGTTGACTTGGGTTCACAACAGTTTCAGCTCCATTCCAGCGGCCGTCTTATTGTCAAAGTGCTCAGACTTTACAGAAGACATTCTTGTTTCTGAAGAAAAAGTTGAAATTTATAGTATGCAGAGTATTGGCATTCCTAAAATCATTAATTTTTAAGATATCATAAACCTAGAGCTAAGGGTTATGGACTTTGTTTTTATATTTTTAAAGCTGTTGTTTAGGTAGGGAAAATGTGCATTTTTATCTGTATTCTCAGTTTGTTTTGAAATAACGTGAGAAGCATTTTTTCGCAGATGGCTGTCATATCTCAGCTTCAAACTACCGAATCCATTTGAAGGATGTCACCCTCAAAATTGCTCTTTGAGTATTGTTTTTTCATTCTATGTTTTTGGGCTTATGAGATATATTGAATGCCTATATAAATATAATTTTTAATGCTCTCACATTACACGTATGATATTGGGTGTGTTGGAAAGTTTAATCCAAGTATAGATTATAATATTTTGCTCATCTTTGAACAGGTGAGGTGCTTAGATGGGTTTTGTGCCCAGCAGCAAAGCAGACTTGTTGCTATTGTTGATGGTCTTGATGCATGTGAGCAGGAAAAGGTTCTTTTAGTCATGGATGCTGTGCAGGTATGTACAATTTAACATTAGGTTTTCGACAGCAGATCTAGAATACACATTTTCGTGCATGGAAATATACAATTATTCATGGTTGACTGCTTTAAAACAAATACTTCACTGCACAATATCAAACAATTTCAACCCCAAGGTGTGGTCCAAACAAACGTAATCTAATCAAATCAAGCTAAATGATTCATTTAATATTTCATCATTGGGAATACAGCAGAACCTCGTATTTGCCTTATCGGAATTATGTTTTCCTGAGATTCACAATGTTTTTATCAGGTCCCATCCAATTTCCTCTATCTCCAACGTATGTAGAACCCTGTATTTACACCACGGCTTTTCTGTTTTCCCTCTGTTTGCGTTAGATGCGGGTTAGAATGTGATAGATTAAAAAAACAAAATGCCTTTCTATGATATTTAGCCATACATACCAGTCTTTATAAAACACTTTTTTACCTCGTTTCGTGCATATACACCTCAAAAACACTAGAGAGAGCAGTAATGTGCTACATTCTATGGAAGACTTTAGTGCAGTACACAACACGGCTAGTGACGGTAAGGTGCAATATTTACTCTTGCGATACTTTTGCTGGGAAGTTTACAGTTTGACTACTCACTACCAGAAAATAAAACTTATTGAAACTAGTTTTATTGCTTGAAAACCAGATTGAATAAATAAAATTATTTTGTTGAGAAATTTTTGAAGTTGGATAACTGCTTGCACTGGCCGACCAGTGAGGTAACTATATTCTACGTGTTGTTCATGTTATCCTTAATTTCTATGGAACATGAATTTTATTTTACTTGTAAATGGGAAATGGAAGCGAATTACAATATTTTCAGATGACTCAACATGACAGAAGATCGCATCCCATCAAATTTTCTACATCTTCGTTCCAAATATTTCCTATATCTTCTTACTATATATGTCCTCTGTCAAATTTCCTTTAATTTGGACCAGAAGATGTCGTTGTTTCAATTAAATAACTCATAATTAAACTATACTTTCACAGTCTATACACACTCAACACTTCATTTTTATTACATTCGTCTCACTTGACTACAGTTTGTAACGCCATTATTCTTCTTCGTTCTTTATTATTTTCATCTAATGCCTTAAAATTTTTGAAATGCTGGAATACCTCCGACTTGCTTTTTAGGAAGTACACAGTTAAATATCTGGAATAATCATCTACAAACGTTAGTACATACTGGGAACCTCCTAATGATGTTTTGCATTTCTCCATGACATCACTATGAATTAGTTCTAATGGTTGGGTCGATTTTCTGTCACTTGTTTTTGGGAACCCTTTCTTAGTGGCTTTGCCTAAATTACAAACATCACAGCTGTCATCTAATTTCCCTTTTATTTCTATTACCAGGATTTTCTTTATACCCTCTTCATGCCAATGTCCAAGTCTATTATGCCATTCCATTACACTACTTAATGCTACTGCACTATGAGTTTCATTTTTGTCACTATCTCTATCATTTTTTGATTCTTCACACCCTGTCGACACCATGGCCTTGTTCGATATTGCTTCTAGTATGTAAAGTCCCTCTCTCTCTGGAGCTTTAAAAATATCTTCTCCCTTGAACCTTCCCACACAGAAATCAGCTAAAGTTTCGCATGAAATTCCCTTTTTCGCCAACTTTGAGCAAGATATAAGGTTATAATTGAAATCTGGTACATATAAAACAGCCGTAAGTTCCAAATTTACGTTACCACACTTAGATGCTAACTCTACTCGTACTGTTCCCGTTCCTTCCACTTCAACACTGCCCCTTCCCATATGTACGTAGCCCTTTATTGGTTTTAATGAAATAAATGCCGATTTGTCCTTGCAAATGTAGTCAGTCGATGCGTTGTCCAATATCCACTCATTGTCTTTCATTCTCATAGTCGTCAAATTCACTGCGTTTATACATGATATCGTCTTCATGCCGCTACATACCGATTTAGGTTCATAATCTTCTTCGCCCCTTTTCTTAATATCTTTATCTCTATTTTCCGCGCAATCTCTCGCGAACTGACCACTCTCTCCGCAATTGCAACATTTTCGATTTCGAGGGCAATTTCTGGAAATATGTCCCCACTTATTACAATTATAACATTATCTATCATCATTGCTTCCATTTTTTTGCTCCATCGGTGGCCTGGTTTGGGTTGGGTGATAACCACGATAGCTTTCCCGTTGTCCTCTCCATCCTTGGTTGAAATTTGACGTCAGCGCTCCGTGTACCGCCTTTTTTTCGTCACAGTCCATCTCGTCTTCTTGCAATAATACAGCTTTAACTTTTCTCGTTGATAGCTCCCTGTCGCCACCCAGAATTGCAATGGTGACTCTGTGGGTATCTGGAAGACCTGCCAGGAATAGGCCTGCCAGCTGCTTGTCGTTGAGCTCTAATCCGTATCCTGCACTTTGGACCACTCTGTTCAAACCTTGTATCTCAGCCATATATTGATGCATCGTTTTCTCCGGCGTTTTCAGTACGTTCATCATTTGCTTCATGACCTTCAGGCATTTGGTCAATGTAAAAGATGTATGGATTTCCTTTAGAATGTCCCAAGCGTCCTTTGCAAAGTCATTATCACCAATATCTTCAATATATTCCTTAGATACGTGTTTCAGTAGGAATGCTAGGGCCTTGCGATTCAGTCGTGCTTGATCGATATTTAAATCATCAACTCGTTCTTCATCAAAACCGGGGTCTATGGCATTCCAACAGTTCTTTTCTATTAATTCAGCTTTCGCTACTTTGGACCAAGAATAATAATTTTTAGTATTTAGCTTTTCCATTCCATATTTCGTTGTGTCTCCGTCCGCCATCTTGATCTTTCCTTTATATTTTTCGCCGGCCGTCTATTCTTTCGTTTCCGCACTTTCTAACAAGTTTTTTTTCTTTTCTCAATTCTTTTTTACTTTTCACTGAGCGCCCTGGGCCCATAACCTGTCGTTGTTTCAATTAAATAACTCATAATTATACTATAGAAGATGCCATCTGGTATGCCTGCGAAACTTTCATCCAGTAGAATGAACCAACGTGGAAAAAAACCCGAAACCCTCGAGTCAACCACAGAAGCCTTCGCAGCTGCTAGAATATTTTCAATTTAGATGTAAATAAAAATTGTGAATTCTCATGATGCAACTCGCACTGATGTAGCGAAAAATCGAAGATTACCAGTCTCTACAATGGATACAATTATGAAAAATCTCAATGTGATTCAGAAACATGCTAGCTAGTGCAGACGTCTGTCGAAAAAAGAAAATGTCAAGAAATCATGGCAAGAAGGAATACAAACTAAAAAAGTGGTTTTCAAGTTCTAGATCATCAAATATCGCCGTGAATGGCTTCTTCACAAGAGGAAAGGCATTGCGTAATGCATAAGTTTTGGAATTATGGAGTTGACAACATCCAGTGGTTGATGAAACATTGGTTCAAATATATCATGCAAAAATAAATCTGGACAACTTTTTAATTTAAGAAATAATTAATAATATTTCTCTAATTCAGTTAATTAGTGTTTCTTATTCATATGTTTATTTTATTTTGTTAAAGTATGCATGAAAAACTGAAAACTGTTCTTTTCCGGCTACAGTATAAGCCCGTTATAGTGAGTACGGCATATAGCAAGAATCTCACAATGACGAATGATCGGCAGTGTACCATCAAAGGGCCCATGATTAACATGCAAAAGAAAATATAGTGAGGCCAACAAGCTCCTGCCACAGTATACGCTCAGTATTACAAGTGATATTTCTTGAGGGCGATGCACTGCAAAGTACAAATTAGTCAACTACAACTTAGAATAAAAGATTTCTGCCATATTTACATTATTTAAAGTCCAATAAAGTCCAGGCATTCATGATTTAGGGCCTGCCCTGATGTACCTTTCAAACGCTCACACTGTTCAGTTGTTCTTTTTTTAAGCCAAGTTCACTTAGGGGTGGAAGATGAACAAGTAGAAAAGCATATATCCAATCGCACGGCAGCGGAGAGCAGTGGTCTGGGTAAGGGACGGAGTTCAACACGTCTGTCTTCACCCTCCTACCTCCACCCACTCATTCCCGTCACTCCCCCCACCCACTAGATCCTGCCCCTAGACTGAAGCGGATGATGCTTGAATCATTTTTCAGCCAGGAATAGAAATTGAAAGCACTGTGCTGTTAATTTGAAGCTTGTGTATGTGCGATGTAAAGGTCCAACATTTGTTTCGTTATACTATTTATTCTAGCTTTCAGAAGGCAGTGGAAAACAAAATAGAAGAGGATTTGAATGTGAAATCAGTGGAAAAGAGATGGGAGAATATCAAAATCGAGCTACAAGAAGCTGAAAAAGAAGCTTTGGGGAGAAGAAAAGTTGTCAAGAAGAAGCCATGGATAATAGAAGAAGTCTTAGAATTAACTGAAGAGAGAAGAAAATATAAAAATGTGGAATGTGAAGAAGGGCAACTTCGCTACAAAAGAATCAGGAATGAAATAAACCATAAAGCGAGAAAAGCAAGGGAAATGTGGATGAAGGATCTATGCAAAGGTATACAAAGCAACCTTGCAAAAGGAAATGTGAAAGTTTCCTACAGGATGGTGAGAAATCACTTCAAGGAACAGGCTGCAGGATGTAACAGCATCAGGGACAAGAATGGAGAACTCTTAATTGAACATGAGGATAAAGTGAAGAGATGGAAGAAATACTTGGAAGAGTTGTACAATGGAAGTTATCTTAGAGCAGAAGTAATTGAAGAGGAAAATGAAGTCGATAAGGATGATTTGGGAGCCCCAATTTAAGATCAGAATTTGACACAACTGTAAGGGGGATCAGAGGATAAATAAGACCTCAGGAATAGATGATATTCCTGTCAAACTAATTAAAAATGCTGAACTAATTAAACAGAGTATCATCATCCCTATTGTCTAAAAGAAGAGAGCTGAGAGCTGTGAACATTTTTGGACAATAAGCTTGACGACACATGCCTCGAAGATATTGACGAGAATCATCTATAGAAGAATAGAACGAAAAACTGAGGAGTTCCTGGATGAGGACCAATTCAGATTCAGAAGAAACAAGGGCACAAGAGAAGCGATTTTGGCCCTAAGGCTACTAATAGAGAAGAGTATAGAGAAGAATCTACCGAAGTTTGTTGCATTTGTAGATTTGGAGAAGGCATTTTCAACGTGGATTGGAACATGATGCTAAAGGTTCTGAAAGAAATTTGAGTATCATGCAATGACCAAAGAATTATTCACAGCTTGTATAAAAACCAGATGGCCATAATCAAATCAGGACCCAGCAGTACAGAAGCAAGCATAAAGAAAGGAGTGAGGCAAGGCCCGCACTGTGTCCCGCATTATTCAATGTCTATATCGAGATGCCATCCAAGAAGTCAAAGGAAAGTCTCCGGGAGTGAATATCCACAGGGAAGAAAATCAGCATGCTATGATTCACCAATGACATAGCAGTCATGGCAGAAACAGAAGGAGATTTAAAGAAGACACTAGGAAATATGGAAAGAACAATGGCCAGATATCATCTGAATATCAATAAAAAGAAAACTAAGGTATTGGTGTGCAGTAGAAGAAAGGAGGAGGGGGTCATGGTGGCCTAGTGGGTAGAGCACTGAGCTACTGACCAGAGTGTCCCGGGTTCAAATCCCGGGCTCCTTATGCCCGCTCGGTGTCCTATTCGTCGGACGTTGGGTGGGTATATAGGTGGGACGACGCCTGGGAATGACAGTCGTGCGGGAAACATTGGTGCAGGTGGTATGCTGCCACATCTCTTCCTGGTCCCTGGTTCAAATCCCGGGCAAGAGCCTTTCTGGACACCCCCATCTAAAATCCTCGCAATTCGAATATTCTGCATGTCAGAACTCCGTAGGAAATGGCAGGTGGCCCAGAGAAAGGAACTGGCCCCCCTACCCTAAATGTGTGAATTTCACATGCCATTGGCTTAGTACGGAGTGAGCTCTATTCTCACCTATCAAAACCAACCTTCGGGTTGAATCACTGAGTGACTGAGTGAGAAGAAAGGAAGCTAGGACCAATGTTAAACTAGGAAAACAAAAAATCGAGGAAGTGGAAGAGTTCTGTTACCTGGGAAGCTGAGTAACCAGTGATGGCAGAAGTAAAAGAAAAATTGCCAGTAGAATTGCCCATGCGAAAAGGGCATTTTACCAGAAGATTCTGCTTACAGTTGCAAATATGAGCATGGAAGTGAGGAAAAATTTTATTAGAATATACATCTGGAGCATTCTACTATATGGCAGTGAAGCATGGACAATAGCAGCAGCAGAGAAGTCCAGACTAAAAGAATTGGAAATGTGGTTCGACCAAAGAATGCTGAAGTTAAAATGGATCGATCGAATGACAAACGAAGAAGTCTTAAGCAGAGTGGGAGAGAAGAATTGTCTACTGAAAACCCTAAAAAGAAGACAAGACAACTTAATAGGCCACATCTTAAGACACAATGGCCTGATAAAGACAATCGTCGAGGGAAAAGTGAACGGGAAGAATGGAAAAGGCAGGCCTCATATGAGGTATATGGAGCAAATTGTGAAGGATGTGAAAGAGAGGATCTACGTCAATATGAAGAGGTTGGCCGATGGAAGAATCGAGTGGAGGGCTGCGTCAAACCAACCCTAGGATTGTTGACCGATGATGATTTATTCTCATGATGAAGTCATCAAAGTTTTCCTTCGACAAAGAATTATTTATTTCCTTATAATTTTATGATTCATATGTCCTGGTTTTGATTAATTTTCCTTATTAGCAGAAATTCTGGGAATACTAATGTTTTCTGCTGCATTTGTTAATTTATGCTTATTTTTCAACATTTTCGTAAATATTGCCAGGGCCAAAGTTACACGAATAATTAAAATTTAACCCATTCAACAAGTTTTTTAAAATTTTATTTTATGATTCCTGAATTCACAGATATATACTTTTGAGTGAATCCATCGATAATTCTCAGCAATAGTATTTCACGGGAGTTACCTCCATTCGCTCTAGACCCTCCAGATGGCAGTACTAGTATGACACACGATGTTCAGCGCAACCGACAGAGGCATTTGCTTGTGTAAATAAATACTCATTGTAACAAATTTTCAAGAGATAATTGAATGTGAATATTAGAAATGGAAAGGAATAGGTAATTACGCAAGAAATCCGAAAAATGTCATATTTCGGCGAATCATTACAACATTCCTAACCAATGAATGTAACGGTTAACACTTGAAGACTGCAGCAAAGCGTACATTATTGTTTTGTAAGATTTAATTTGCAAAATGATCAATGAATATGCAATTGTGCATGAACACGGCTCTTGTACATGATTCTAATAGCATAGTAACAAAAGAGAAACGGAAAGTAAGAAAAACTGTGGGAAATTAGAGGCTCAATCCAGTACCTTCGGATGTAATGAGCACTCACAATAGCGAATGATTTCCCAGCCATTGTGAGCACTGGTTATACCGAGCTTCCACTGTATTTGCATTTTCTCGCAATTGTCACTTTTTTTAGTGGTCCCTATTCAAGTATAAATAAGGGGTTTTACTGTATTTGAATAATACAGGTATACATAGATTTTTCATAATGCTTGGTTCCTCAGTCATTCTGGATTCTCATTTTTATGGACCATCAATTGTTGGGGCAGCCATCTTTTTATGATATCATTGCAGAACATAGTGTGTAAAGTATACTACCCCTCCAAACAGAAACCATTTTTTAATCTTAAATGAAAGAATTAGTAATGTTAAAGTATGTAACTTTGCTACACTTTAAATTATGATGTGGTGATGCAATATTCTCTTTATGTCAAATTTATTTAGGTTCTAGTGTCACAAGCTGAGGTGCGGCAGGCAGCTTCTCCATCAGCTGTCACCTCTTCTTCTGGTGGAGGAAATCAGTCCAATGTGTCATCTTCTACTTCAGTTCCCTTTATCATCATCTTGGCCATTGATCCACATGTTATATCTAGGGTAGGTAATTCTGAAACTAATGTAGAATTTGTTTCTTTAATTTTACAAACAATAGTATATATACTTGAGTATGAAAGTAAAAATCATATGATTTAATAATTTTGAAGGTAGTAGTAGTAATGTTATTGTCCATAGATGAAATACATTTAGTTATCAAAAAAATAGAAAATAAAAAACTTCTTGAGCTTCTGTAGATTTTTACCATCATAGAAAACCTAATACAGTTGAGCACCCTTAATCCGGGAACACCCATAATCCGGCAATTGCCATGACCAACTACCCGATACTTCGTTGAAAATGCCGAAACATTGCCTCATAACCTGTCGAGATATCCAATTCTTAACATTAATTTTCCCATTCCGAGAATCAGAATACTTTAAACATATTAATTTTTGGTACTTCGTGTACACTGGAATAATTCTGCAACTTGAAGTAAACATATAAATTTGAAGACATCGCCAAGACGGACTACGACTAATGTACAGATCGGCCACTTTCAATGGCACGTGCATTTTTTATTAACCACTAGACGTAATTTGATAATATTATTTGTTATATGCTTATGTTTCTCCCAAATCATGTCTCATCTATACAGTTATGGCAACAGCAGAGGAGTGAGGCATCAGTACAAAACGTTAACGATCGCAGAAAAGGTGTAAGTTGTGAAAAAGCTTGATGCCATTGCATCAGTAAAGCATTTGTCTGAAACATACTGCGTGGGGTCTTCAACTATATGGCACATTAAGAAGCTGAAAGAGAAAATCCTTAAAATTTTACTGTTAAAGTGACACAAAGAAATGGGTGACAGAGAAAAACTATGAAAGAAGATTTAAGTGCTGATTTAGATCACGTGGTTTCGATAGCGTTGAAGTGAAGGCCTTAGTATTTCTGGCCAAATGCTAATGGGGCAGGATAAACTATTTCAGGAACAGATGTGATCAATCTAGAAGACATGATGTGGGAAATTTTGTGTGCATGGAATAGTATTTCACAGTCGGTTCTAAAACATGCATGGTTTAAATTGTGGCCTGCTTTAAGGTTTGATGTAGACTATATAAGTGGGGATTTAAAAAAATTTCATGTTTCTGAGGATAAAAATATGATGATGGAGTTTGCAAACACCATCCGTAACCTTGAATTAAAGGAAATGGAATTGGTAAATTTAGAGGAAAGGATAGTCAGCGGCCATGATACTCTCACCACACAACATTTCGCAGATGATAAAATCATTGAAATGGTAATTAATAACAATAAATCTGAGTGGGGATGAAGATGATGAGCCTGAAATTGTTGAAGGAAGGCTAAAATTGATGGTTGTCTTTGAACTATCATCCAGTCCGATTGCCTGCGACGTAGTGATGGGCAGCCATGTAGATGACACCCACGCATTGACATTGTGCTGAATCAGCTGATAACAAACCAAGCATGGTAGGAAGTACGTTGTGCGAAGCAATGCATAAGAAATATCGACTTTTATATCCCCTTTTACAGTAATAATATTACACTTTTAAATGTGCAGCAAAATGATGCACACGATGCTTAGATTCCGTTATTTTCACTCTCTGCCCAACGATACTTTTAAGTAATAACTTTGCGAATTAACAAGCCATTTCTTTCCGATTATTCTCAGTGACTTTTTTAAAAAATAATGTTCAGTAAATGGCAAACGAATATATTTAGTTGTAAATAATTGACTCCTTTCAATGAGAACACCCGGACGTCAAAAATAGACCAGTTTCCATGCATGACCCATAGTCCGGCAAAATCCCGGATCATAATCCGGCATCACTTCGGTCCAGACTATGCCGGATTAAAGATGCTCAACTGTATACACTTACTATAGCAAATAACTACTCGGATAGCATAGATGCAATCATATCCTTTTCATATTTGGATAGTATCTGCTGACAAAAAAGATTCGTGTATATGTAGGGTAATATCGTCTACGTGTACCATCCATTCACCCACTATGGACCCGCAAGATACCACCTACGTTGTCTCCGAAATATGTACGAAAAGATTTGAAAGTGCAAGAATACAACATGGTGGCCGCTGTCTAGGTTTTATATACCACTTTCAAGTATAGATTCCTGTTGGATCTTATTATTCTTTATATATATTCAGTTTTTAATTTATGTAACATATTATGGGTATAACTTTTACAATTACCCAAGGTTGTGTTACTTGTATCTTGTTAGTCGCCATTCGTATCTAGATAGGAAAATTTCATGCTGTCTTGGTAATAATAAGAGATTAACTGGCTATGACAATGAAATTAAATAAATTTATATTCCATGTATTCTGCAGTCTTGTAAACAAGTTTGCCCTGTTAGAGCTCTTACAATAGGTATCACTGGTATGGGATGATTCACTTGACTTATATTCCAACATGGCCCTCCATAGTAAGAAATTTTGATCTCAGTTTTCTTCCCATTGGATGCTGTGTTCAGCCATTCATTGTGTCTGGTGGAGTTATTTATTTATTTATTTTCCACTACCCCCGAAAACAGCACCTATGGCCTTTTACATCAGGGGATTTAACAATCAACAACGGACAATCACACACATCCATGTCCTGAGTGGTGAAAAAACCCACGGGATCAGGCGGGATTCGAACCCGCGACCCTCAGATTAGCAGGCGAGGACTTAACCACGCTGCCACCGGGGCCGACTATCCTCAGCAGTTTTGAATTTGGATCTTCCTTTTCTCCAAAAGATGTATTCATTATTATTTTTACAGCCAAATCTCCTGGACTGTTAATTCCAGCCAGGCTATCACACATGATTCCTATAAATTCTGTTGTGGTTTCAAATGTTTCCCTAAAAAGCTGGCTGATAATTCAATTTTTACAGTCTTAAAAATGACAAGCATCACCCTAGCTACTTTCATTTTTCCCCTGACTTTTACCACAGTGGGATGGATCCAGTACGTTGAGCTTAGGGTCTCTGTTTGTAGGTGCCAGGTTCAAATCTGGTTGAACCCACTAAGAATGTGTTCAGTTAAACCAAAAGCTGTAAGATTTTCATGATGTCAAATCTTTGTGGAAAACCATACATACTGGTGGGAGAGAGAGAGGAACTGACCCTGTGATGTGTGGTATTTGAGTCTCATGTGCAAACAAATGTATTGTTTGTAATGTTTACTCTACTTTTACAAAATAGACTGACCTTAGGTAGAATTCTGGTGGTTCTTGCTAATTGTGCTGGTCTGTAATCTTATTACCTTTGGAAGTTTAGGAAGAAATAGTTGACGACTTAGAATTTTTAAAGGCAGATGGCCATGACTACCTCCTCCTTAATCTACCTAAGGTTGGATCCAGCATTAAAAGTTTCCTAGTTTCACACACTGATAAAGACATTCTTCCTAAAATTGCATTTCTTAATGTTCTTCTACATCCCATGTCATTTTCTTATGGTAGAAATCTGGTTTGTTATTTTTGAGATTTAATGACACCATGCTGCTATCATGTTAACTACTCACCTCTATGCTTCTTTGATAGTTCTCAGGTGACCTTGGGAACTTCCCAAACTCTCTGTATCATTGCTACTATACATTCAGCTGGAGTTGACCTCAGCAAATAGCTTTGGAAAAAGTTATTGATCCATAATGACTATATATGTATATATACATATATAGTCTTACACGAGTTTTAATAATTCAGGCTGAAATACTCAGAAAAATGTTGTCCAAAACTTTTGTCAGTCATTTATTTATTGCCAGATGCATTCATTAGCAATATTTTGAAAGATATATGGATGAGGAATATGATATTCTGGGAGATAATGAAAATTCTCTTTAATGCTGAAGATTTTAACTATCATCATCCTCATTACTATTCATCAATTCTAAGATAAGTTTGTTACACTTCCCCACTTCATTCGTTTATTGGCTAGTCTCTTCATAATAACATAATTGTTATCTTTTACATCCTTTGCTACTTACTCCATGTATCCCATACTAGTCCTTTATTTGCCATTCTTCCCATTCCCTTTTCCCTCAACAGCTGTCTTCATGGGACATACATGTCTTAAGCTGTGGCTGTTTTGGTAATCCCATCTTCTGTCAACATAGCTAGTTGAACAGTAAAGGCATTTACAAAATTCTGCAGATAATTAAACACTTTCCTCCCAGGTTTCAACAAATGATCATCATCAGGTGAAATATAATTCTGCATCCTAACTGCATACCAGCCAACATCCAGAGGTGGGAAGGTTGCATGTGGAGGAAGGGAGGGGAAGGCGGGGTTATTGAGTCATGCATTCTCTTTGAAATTTCTGGCAATTCCTGGGAATTAAGCTCTTATCTGTTGTTACAAAGACAAAGTTTTAATCTTCAAATCGCTAAATTTTGTTTAACCAAACTCTATCTATCAGTAGACTGACCCTGGAGTCACACTTAGGAGTGAGTATTTGTTTCCAACTTCTGCTCCCATCCTGAATGCGCTTGCCTCCCTTCCTCAATCCCCTGCTGCAAACTACCTACCCTTTGTCTTGAAACTAGTTATTCGGTTTGACCCATAGTCCTTGAAGTCCCACCTTCCCCTTTGGTTGGTTATTTAGGGGAGGCGACCGACAGCTTAGGTCATTTGGGCCATTTAGGATAGGTGGGTAATTGGGTAATGGTAGGAGTTTTTAGGGAACGGAGGAAGGGTGGAGAGAAACCCGGCGTCGGCATTAGCCTACTCTTAACGAAAGGTGCCAAGGGGACCACGGCTTAACGTCCCATTTAGGACGGAGTACTGTACTTGAAATGCCCTCAAGTGGGGACCGGTTTTCCACTGAAAAATCCGCCACTGCCGGGAATCGAACCCGGGCCCTCGGGATGGGAGGCCAGTACTCTAGCCATCACACCAACCCGATCCCCACCTTTCCCTTTTCTCCCGATGCCCACCCTCCTCAACTCTGGTTGTTGCTCATATAAATAGTATGTGCACAGTATTACCCTCCACCTGATGGTGAAATACATTCATTCATAACCTAAATAGGGAATGTTTTTAATTCTTTTTGGTATTTTGTATAAGTTTGCATCACTCAAAACATCTTAAAAATCGAGTACCACAAAGTTACTGTGATTGGAGTTTTATCTATCCAGTTCCTCTTTAACCCTTTCCCTGCTGTGAATATACCTAGTATGATCCCTTGGTAGGCTGCTGTGAACGTGCCTTTTCGTTCTCCCTGCAGCGCTTTCACTTTTCCACTGCATGTGACGAGTAGGTTTCTGGAGAGTGAACCTCAGCGAAAGGGTTAAAAGTTTTCAGCAGGCTTCTCCTTTCTTCCACTCTTCTCAGGACTTCTCCATTTGCCACTCAGTGTGTCCACATTATCTTTATCTCTCTTCTATAACACCACATTTCAAATTCTTACAGTCCTGGCTTTCTATTGTCGTCATCATTCATGCATCATTGCCAGTAGAAATATGCTCCAGATGTACCAGCTATTGAAGTTCTTTCTTACTTCCAAGTTTGTATTTCTGGCTGATAGTAGGTTTACTTTGAAATTATTGAAAAAGTTTTTTTGGCATCAATATGAAGAACAAATGCACCCTTCTTCAGATACTTCTTTGGTGGAGTCTCTTCTTCAACCATCATTGGTTATTTTGTGGACCAGGTAGCAATATTCTTTTCTCTCTTCAATAATTTGTTTGCCAAGGCTAGTATTGGTCTTGGCCTTAGCTCTTCTACTGCACACATTTACCTTAGTTTTATTTATTGCCTTCAGGTGATATGTCATCGGTGTCTTTTCAACAGAGTTCCTCTTTTGCTCGCTCTCATTCTGTCTTCACTGTGGCAATTTTGACCATAGCCTATTGCAACATGCCATTTGCCCTGTGGATATTCAATCCTGAAGCCTTTTCCTTAACTCATTTTTTTTCCTTTATTATAATTTAGATAAATAGATTGTGGACTTGGCTTCATGCTGCCAAAAGCCACATCAAATCCCTTCATGTGTATTTCATAAATTTAAAAAATTGCATTTTAGAGTGCTATATTTAGTTGGAATAGCCCTAGCACATTTATCAACCAGTTGCCTAATTAGCTGTTTGTAGATGGAATTGTGTACTCATTCATAATGGCAGCTAAGAATTTTTTGGGAATTTTGTTTTGGTGAACAAAAGATTTTTTGTTCATTTTCATACTTGTGTCACTATTAGTATAGATATTTGTCTATGTTTTCAGGTAACCCTTTTCATGCTTTGATGTGATATATTTTTTGTTACTTAGCAATCAGGATTTAAGTATGTATGCGTAAATTGCTTTGTATTTTATTTACATTGTCTGTGGCAATTCTACTGTTCCTAGACAAATAAAAATTATTGTTATTACTATTCATTGTTTTTCCACAAAGATGGATTTAATTAGCATTTATTTTCCCGAACCTAATGCATGTCCTTCTATTATGTAGGCACTGGAAGTTAACCTCCGACGGTATGGCAATGAATGGGGACCTGGTGGTGGCCTAAGTGGAACAAGTGCTACTGCTTCATCCCTTGGCCCAGGAAATGTTGGACTAGTTGGAGGAATGGCCTACCTTCGTAACATTGTGCACTTACCTTTTTTCCTACAGTCCTCTGGACCAAGAAGACTGAGAGCTGCTGCTGCTTTGCGGCAGCATGGAAATAGACGCAGGAATCTCAGTGAAGGCTTGCAAGATGAAGTGAGTTCTTGGCTATTGAAATTGGTCCAACTTGTTTTTTTTTCTGCAAAATAATTTTTCCCGTATTGATAAATTTTGCCTGAGCAAACAAAAATGGTTTGTTTGGAACACTCCTAAGAATAATTATCAGAGTAATATAATGAGTATATCAGGATGTGAAATATTTCTGAAAAATAATTGTTAGCTTATGATGGTTTTGGCTAAGTGGAATGAATGTTTGTTGTTACTGGTTGCTTTGCTGTCTTGCTCTACAGTCACTATATTTCAATCATTGGTTCCTCATTTACACTGATGGACTTCTTTTGAAGTCAGGCTAATTTAATTGTATCAAAACCATGTCATTAGCATGTACAGTGGAAGTTTTTCATTGTCTATTGAATCAAGTTATGAATACAGTTATAAAAACTGGTTGGGAATAGACCATTGGGGACCTCAAAAAGAAGTTTTTACTAAACTAAGCTTAATTGTGCCTTCTTTTATAAAAGTATTTTCCTGCTCCTTTGTGTTGAAAGTGAGAAACCAATCCCATATTAATCTCCCATAAGTGTTTGCTGACATTAAATTTATTACTCATTTATACTGGAAGCATGTTATGAACCTACCAGGGGAGGACTTATTAATTATAGGTATGATTAAATTATTATAAGTTGAATAGGTTAAAATATATTTAAAGGAAATATCCTGTGTAATAAATTATGATCATCTCCTTTTGGTGATGGTGGTTCAGTTCTTTATTTGGAATGAGTTGGGATATTATTAGGCACAGTTTGATCCCTAGTATATATAAATGGTGGAGAAATTTCTTGTGCTTGGTAGCTTAACTGATTTTTTTGTCATGGATTTTGCTTAGTTTACCTGTATTGAATTCTCTATAGCCTTATTTAATTTTTCTCTCTGTGAATTAAATCGTTCATAGTTTTCTAATTGAATTGAATATTTATTTGTAATCAAACTATGGTGAACTAAATGTTTTATTAAAATAAATCATGATAAAATATTTTCTATTTATATATTTATTCTTCATTAATCACTTTTATCTTTATCATTTTACTTATGTCTCTTCATACAGTATTCATCAGTCGCTGCAACGCATGGAATGATACATAATTGTAACTGCCTTTCGTCTTCTCATTGCAGCATTCTTTACGACGCCTGTCTACTGAATCAGGTTTGAGTCACACAGACAGGCAAAAGTTGTCAGAACGTTCAAGTGTCACAGGAGATAGATTAAGAAGGAAGGGAACCGTAGGCCGCTTGCTACCCAGTGAGAGCATTTGTAGTAGTTTGGGCAGCAATCTTAACCGGTAGGTTGTATGATGTGCTATTTTTAGGTAGCATATAGGCACCACAATCAGTTATACTGCTTCAAATAAATTGGCATGAAGAATCTTTGTCATAAAAGAAATACTGCATAACTTGATTCACTAAAATTTACTGGAAATTAATTTACGAAAACCCTTAAGTCAAATATGTAATACAGTTAGAGTTAAGGACACTATTGCATTGGAATAGCACTTTTGAGACATGACCAGCTCTAGGTATTCTCAGATATGAAAATTGTGGAGTCTATAATTTTTTTCTCATTTGACCATGCAGTATGTTATACTTTTTTTAAAATCATTGTAGACAGAGTAGCAGTCAGGTTACAAATTTTGTAATTTGATATTGTGAGATATAAATATTGCATTAATTTGATTGTGCACTCCTAATTTATCAATCGAATGACTGAATGTACATCCTTATTTATGAAATTTCAGGGCCGGGGGAGGTGGGCCTTTTGACCTTTCCAAGGTTCTTCTCGCTGATGATTATTTCAGTGATGTCAATCCTCGCAGCATGCGACGTCTCATGAATATTGTTCATGTCACAGGTATGATTTCTCTTATATCATTAATCTACTTGCTCATCATGAAAATAAGTGTTAGCAAGAGAAATATTTTCAAGAAGCATGCAAGATAATTCAACAGAAGAAGATTTCAAGATACTCTGCTAACATAAAAATTTGTTTTCTTTTTCTCATATAGAAAATTTCATTCTATTGTCTGAAAAAAAATTTAAATTGATTACAAATGCATTTAACTTGCCTTAAATTAAAATAGAAGTTGTTAAATATAATGAAATATATCTCAAAATGGATGTGTCCTTCACTCAACTCATAAATTTTGCTCATAAGAATGCAATAACTCATGTATTAAACTTTTTATATTATTTTAACTTACTATTATAGCTCTACTGCAAATTTAGGTAAAGATTTTTTTGTCAATTCCAGGCCGCTTACTGAAAGCATTCCAGGTTGACTTCAGTTGGTATCATCTTGCTAATTGGGTCAATGTTACTGAACAATGGCCTTTTCGGATTTCTTTCCTTGGACTTCATTGTGAAACCCATCCCAACTATGAAGCTGATACTCCACTCAAGGAAATATATGACACGTAAGATAAAAATCATATTTTTCACTCTCTTTTAGAGTGGTAATTTCATAAATGTAGGTCAACCTAAATATATATTTACTTATTTATAGATTATTTATGATTATTTTAACTATAAATTTATACTAGAGATGGGTCGAATAGCAGATTTCTTGAATTCAAATATTAAATCATGACTCAAATTTCGAATTCCTCGAATACTATAATTGTAATTGATATGCTAATTATTATTCTGCAAATGTATTTGTTGCCTATTGAAGTAAAATGGGACAAGAAAATGAATGGATTCAGGGGTAACTTTGTGAAATTTTTCCATGGTGGAAATAACAAACTTTGCAAATTTCACTTTAAAATATTCACGACGCGGGTTTCAACACATTGTGTCATCTTCAGGTGAAAAAACAGAGATACAGTCCAATGTGTATATGCACAGGGTGTAGGCCAAGGAGGGGGGGTGGTGAAGGGGGGGCAGGGAGGGGTGAGGCAAGGTGGAAAGGGGGGAAGGGTGGAGGGGGGTCAGTTGGGCTGAGGGTGCGTCGGCATGCCAGGGAGTAGGTTACATCCGTGAACATCGTCTGCCGGTCACTGGCTCCTGGCTGTCGTCACCACTACCTGGCATTCCGGGGGTCTCCGCTAATCAGCCTCGCACAAGGAAGCCGAGCTCTGCCAGTGAGGAGGGGGAGTGGTGAGAACTTTCATCCTGCGTTCGCCTGCATCCGTCTGGTCACAGCGGGTTACCTGAGGGATTCGAAAGAGATAGAGAGGAGCGGGGAGTGGCAGGGGAGCATCTGCTCATTAACTAATAGGGCCTTATTCCGGGAATGCTGAATAATCTCGAGGGCTTCGAGGGCATCTAATCTCCGATCCTTATCCTCAAAATGCAGAATTTCCAGGGAAAAACTGCTGGCATGGGAGTAATCTTTTCCCACCTTGAAGCACTTCTGGTGTTCTTTTGCTCTCATGGCTTGGCTCCATCCTGTCCTGCCAATGTATTGGGCAGGGCAGTCGTCGCACTTCAATGCATAAATTCCACTTTTTTGCATTTCGGGAATTTTGTCTTTGGCATTAATGAGTTGTTTACCAAACGTGGAGGGGGCTGAGTAAGCAATCCTGTACTTATCTTCGGGTATTCTTTTGGACTGTGTCTCTGTTTTTTCACCTGAAGTTGACACAATGTGTTGAAACCCACGTCGTGAATAAATTTATAAAGTGAAATTTGAAAATTTTGTTATTTCCACCAGAAATAGGACAAGTTAATTAAATTTTTAAAAAATAATTCTGGTTGTAAAATAGGTATCAGTTATATAATAAAATAATTTTTCTGCCAATTATGGACTGTTGAAAATACCTGAACTTTTATAAGCCATAATAAGTGAGCATAAAGTGTTAATACACCATGTTCTGTTCAGTTTTGAATTAATATGATGTAGTTCATCAACAAGCCAAACATAGCGTAATTAGCATAATTATTTGAAGTCTCGAATACTTTCTAGTATTTGAGGTATTCGAGTATTCATGGGTGGTATTCGCACATTTCTAGTTTATACACATTATCAGGGTTGCTACAGGTCAGTAAAATCAGTAAAGTTAGGGAAAAGTCACGAAATTTAAATTTAATTTGGTCATTAAAATCTGGGATAAGTCATAAAACCAGGGAAATTCGATGCAGAGTCAGTAAATTTGAAAATACTGGTGGCCAATGCCCCTTACATACTCAAATATTGTAACAAAAATTTCGCTGGCTGTCAGCAGTACCCAGCATTAGTTCCTATTTTTGCCGCTCAATGCTCGCAACAAGAGCCAACGCTACTTGTGTTTCTGCCAAGGAGTCTACGTACAATCTAGTATCCCTGCTGTCTGCAAAGGCCATAGATACTATGTATCTATGCCAAGGCCATAGATACATAGTATCTATGGCCTTGGCATCCACGTTTATCTCAACTCAACACTATCCCCTCCATGCTAAAATCTTTGACAGGCTCTGGTTAAATTAGAATTTTTTTACATTCATTTTATTAGACTGACTTTAGTAATGTTATGATTTTTGGCATTCCTAATGGACATTTTATTCTGATTAAGGCAATATAATAGAATAGTATTTATTTCAAGAACCTAGTCCTTCGGACTCTAGATTCAAAATATGTTGCAGTTATGGCATAAATGCACTCTCCCAGTTAAAAAATGGTAATGGTTAAAGGTACCAGTGATTGACCTCTTAGGGGAAAAAAGAGCAGTGTGCAGGTGAAAAATTACTTTTTGTGCTTACCAAACGTGCCTAGTATGAAGTATAAAGACTTAGATTGAAATACATACATTTAAGGAACTTACAAGTTCAATCCAACCATGTCTGAAGCATCTCTTAAGCAATTTGTGGAAGAAAACTTAGAAAACAAGACAGTAGTACTGCAGGTCAACACTAACTGTCAATCACCTTTTTTCAACATGGTGCCAATGCGTGTTGCATTTTATTTTTATAGTTACTAGATGGTAGAAGTATAATTTCTCGCTACTTTACAATATTTGAACCAGAGAAAAGATTTTTTTGTTTTTGGATGGAATTCAGATGTCGAAGATGAAGTTGGGGTTGAGTTTTTTTGCCCAGTAACCTTTTAAAGTTGAGCATTTTCCTGGATGGTAATCAGTATAAAAACAGGTTAAATTGAATGTCCAACACTGCCTGTAGCAAGAAGAAAAAGTAGACTTCCCAGAGATGATTTAGACTTTGAAACAAAATACATATAGCTTTTGTTCCGATGCATCTTGCAATATTCATTGGTGCAGTATGTTTCACTTGTTTTTGATACGAAGGATAATTTTTACTGTTTCATTCAATTTTCCCCACTTCATTATAAATAATTTTCTCATTTCCAATTTTGCTTCTAGTCTGCACTATAAAACCAAACTCTAAATTAAATTACAGTTGGTTTTAATTCATTGAACTATGAATTTTAGTCATTAGTGCTCCTCTTGATGTATCTCACAAGTAAAAGCGTCTGTAATTTACAATGTGCATTAAACTTAACCATTTATGAGCAAGAATGTAATGAGATACTGAAATTGGTGACTGTTTGGAGTTTATTTGCTCTCTTGATTCTGAAGGTTTGGGCCAGAACTGTGATATGTCTGTATACTCTCCTTGTCTGATATTTCTGTTGTCTCACCTAAGAATTAATTAACCTGTGGTACGTTTGAAGAAGACATACTCTCTAGATGTCATTTTTACAGATATAATATTCTTTTAAAATAGGCTACAGGAAGCTACAGAATACGTTCTTCATGGGAGAAGGAAAGTTGTGAATAAGAAACCATGGATGATAATAATGAAAACTTTTGTTGCCCATGGATCTGATGCATTAATTTGAACAGGATATTAATAAGGTATCTCAGTATTTTGTTGTTTGCACCTACTAAATTGTTTTATTTTCATCAGGATCAAGGATCAAATTCCAGCCTGGAGAGAGGTGTGTCCTCTGGTTGACTTGGATAGGGAAGAGCGAAAGTTTGATGTATTTCTCACTTACCACAAGGCCTCACTCCATTTTGCTGATCTTCAACTCTTTCTTCCCTTCACTATCAATTTGGATCCTTATGTAAAGAAGGTTATTCGAGGTAGGATTCTTAAGCTTAATTTATACAATAATTCCCTCCTTTGTTTAAACATTTCCAATTGTAGAATTTCAGAAAACCATAAATTGCCTATCACTCAGTCTTTGTTTGAGTAATTTAATGCAGCATTATTATCTAATACAGTCTATGTTCTTAACTTCTGCATTCTATGAGTTTTCTTTCTCCCTATATAAACCATGAAAATTCATGGTGATGAATTTATTTAATCCTTAATTTAATATTAAAAAAATTGAATTTTGATATTTATTATTAGAGATGTAATGCTACACAATCATGAATAGGACCAACTAGTGCTTTAAACAGTTGAAAATTAACAATTGATAGAGATTACGCTGAATCTGCTATACATAATGAGTAAATCCTTAATGTCAATTTTAGACTTTCTGCTTGTACTGTTTTTTTCCCTCGGTTTGTTTCAAACCATTCTTGCCTTAAATATATCTCATGGTATTTCATATGTCCCAGAGGAACAGCAAAATATGGAAGACATGAGTGTACCAATGTTGCCTGGAGCACAACATCATATGATGAGTGGGCAATGGCCAGTGCCAAGTCATCAGTCCTCAATATCCACAGCACCTCTCCCCTGGAGTAGCAAGTCTTCACTCATACGCAGAAACGTATGTATTCTTTCTTGGCATTAAATAGTATCACCCATGTGATTCTATATTTTTTGTAAATTGATGGTTTCGTTGGTGGTAAAATGTTAAAAAATGCAATATTCCATAAATGGAGTTTACTCTTGGTAGAATCTTTTTTGTTATACACCAATAACAAAACTTTTGGTTGTTAAATGTCCATTCCACGTACAGTGTTCATTAGTGATGGACAGATCCAGGTTTTTTGTCGGATCCAGATCCTTGCCTGGGTTTCGGATCTTTATCTCTGTTTCGGATCCTAGGCCTCAGATACTCGATTCTGAATTTCATTCATTTTCAAAACCTAGATTTTTAAAAAAATATATAAATACGGCAACAATAGAATTACCAAAAAAACAAGTAAATTTACTGTAGAAAAAATCAACTTCCTATCATGTATGTGGATAATATTTTCCTGGATCAAGATTTACGGATGCAATAACTATATCTTCTTACTTCTAATATAAAGATCAACTTCCTTATCACGTACTCATCAAGCAATACATTTTTTAAACCTGTAGAACTATTCTTTATAGTGCCGTTAAAAGAAACATAAGTTCATTTTCATTAATAAAGGAATTATTTTCCAATTATTAATCAAATCCTTGAATGCTTTCAAATTCTTTTTTAGAAACTAAAAAAAATTTTAATGTGGCCAAGAGATCCCATTTATGGAATATCCGGGGATTCATTTTGAAGACGAAAAAATTATTATAGAATATTTAAAACTAAACTTTTAAACTACTGTTGGCGCAGAAATTATGTGCACTCAAGTTTGAATACAAATAACAAATTTACAGCTAGGCTTACGGAAAAACTAATCACACCGTAGCTTTTCTTACTTCATTTTGCGTTATTGAGTGGCAAATTTAAATTTTTAAAACGTATTTTCATATTTTTTACAACGGTTGTGACGTAATAAGTGCCCGTTCTTGACGGTGTTCGAGCAAAGCACCGACTTTGATGATCCGTAAATCAATACCAAGTCGTTCAATTGAAACCAAAGTTTAAATAGTTTTAGGTATACATGTTTTCTATGCATACTGTAAGTTTCCAGTATATAACCTTAAAATAGAAAGAGTTGTTATCAATTTTATAAAAAGTTAGCAATTCAAAACTGGGGTGTCGTAGAATTTCGTTCTTGGTGGCGTTATAATCCGCATGTCCTGAACGTATCCAATATGTAATTGTCTAATATTTCAACATATTTGTTTAATTTATTTCGATTGGTATTTATATTGGCGAAAGCGAGCTCCCTCGGCAAGCAACTGGCATTGTTTAAGCCGTGCAGTGTTGCCTCGTACATCCTCTCCTGGCCACCAGCACCTGGCTTCGCTTGTCAGCGGATATCAATGATAATGTAATCGCATCCGACCAATTTTTACATCAATTTTCCATGATACCCTTATTCTGAGTCTAAGAAGTACTATTCACCCCTCATGAGATCACTGGTTTATCACTGTGGCCAGCCTACTGTGTACGGTAGTTTCTCTCTGGTTATTGTGGAGTATATATCGCTCAAGATGCCTCCGACCACCGTTTTCTGAGTACGAAATTGGAATGATTAAGAGCAATTTGTTTTTTAAGCAAGAAAGAGAGAAAATTGGTGATAAGTGCTATCCGGTTTACCAGCAAGTTGCTGATTGTCTTGGTGTGTCACTTCGCTCGGTGTAAAAAGTATCTTCGGAAAACAGCGAGAACATTATTGAGGTAGACCCAGGACCAAGGAAGAGGCAGGGCGCCCATTGTTTCACATTGACCAGTTTACAAAAGGAGTAACCTGGCGAACGATTTATGGCTTTTTTGTCAGAAAATTATTTCCAAACATTGAAAAATATAAAGCCAAATTTGAGGACAATTTACAGGACTTTCCAAAAATGTTATTTTTCCAAGCCACGAGAATTTGTCAAAAATATTGTATTCCAGTATAAGAAATTAAATTAAAAGCCCATCTGATAGAGTCAAAATCTATTGCTGCATCTCGTCAAGCATATCTCAGAAGAATACGAGGACTGAGGAATGAAGGATATGAAATCTTCTACACAGACGAAACATGGTGCGGTCAACATCACACTTGGCAAGAAAACAGTACCTACCCTTGGCAAGAAATTAGTACGCTTGTCAAGAAAACAATACTCTTGGCAAGAAAATGAATTTTAAGCATCGAATAATGGCTTCTCAAATTATGACCAATACCGCGGGCAGCTTCAAGAAGTTTTTGATTGGCGAGGCGGCTTCAAGGTTCATTTCGGTGCTGGTAACCTTGTAATTATCCTACATGTAGAGAGTGGAGATGGATTTTTAGAAGGTGCGGGATTGCGTTTCGTTGGGCAGAAAGGGTCTGGTGACTATCATAAGGAAATGAACTCCCAGCATTTTGAAGAGTGGTTTCGAAGGCTTTTGGCCGTGATTCCAAATAAATCGGCGATTGTCATCCACCATGCTCCATATAACACAATGCTGGATCCTAAAATAAAAAACCCTACAATGGCTAGGTTAATAGCTAACAGAATAGCGTGGTTAATTGAGAGAAAGATTCCATTTCCTGGAGATATCAGTAGCTTCGAATCTCTGACCAAAGCCACGCTCATTCAACATGCTAAACCCTACTTTAAAACACCAAAATAATTAACCAAATAATGGAAGAGTTGCGGCTGATGTGGAATTAGTATGGTTACCCATCGCGCATTGTGAATTGAATCGGATCGAACAATCGAACTAATATGGGTACATGTTAAGAATAAAGTGACAAAAGTCAACAGAGAAAATGCTGAAGAGAAGGGAAAAGCGAAACCAGACTAAGAGACCTCTGCGACGATGCTTTAACTTAAGTGTCAAAGTATTTATGGAAGGAGTGTATCAAAGACGTAGAAGAGCTTGAGGAATAATACTGGGGAAATACCTCAAGTCAAGCCTCTCGTCATTGATTTAAACAGCTCTTCTGATAGTGAAGAAGTCGAGGAGGATGACACTTTGCGTGACCACATTCCACCAAATGATGATTTTTAATTGCTGTCTCATATATAGTTTGAAAAAAATTAAAAATGAATAAAAGCACACGTTTTTAAAGCTGCTGTTGGAGGTCCAAGGCCCTCATGAGGAAACCTAATGTGAAATGTGAAAGACGCACAATTGTATCTGTTCGCATAAAACAAGCGAAGCCAGGCGCTGGCGGCCAGGAGAGGATGTACGCGGCAACACTGCACGGCTTAAACAATGCCAGTCGCTTGCCGAGGGAGCTCGCTTTCGCCAATATAAATACCAATCAAAATAAATTAAACAAATATGTTGAAATATTAGACAATTACATATTGGATACGTTCAGGACATGCGGATTATAACGCCACCAAGAACGAAATTCTACGACACCCCAGTTTTGAATTGCTAACTTTTTATAAAATTGATAACAACTCTTTCTATTTTAAGGTTATATACTGGAAACTTACAGTATGCATAGAAAACATGTATACCTAAAACTATTTAAACTTTGGTTTCAATTGAACGACTTGGTATTGATTTACGGATCATCAAAGTCGGTGCTTTGCTCGAACACCGTCAAGAACGGGCACTTATTACGTCACAACCGTTGTAAAAAATATGAAAATACGTTTTAAAAATTTAAATTTGCCACTCAATAACGCAAAATGAAGTAAGAAAAGCTACGGTGTGATTAGTTTTTCCGTAAGCCTAGCTGTAAATTTGTTATTTGTATTCAAACTTGAGTGCACATAATTTCTGCGCCGACAGTAGTAATTTTGCAATGTCTCATTAATAATAACCTTTAAAATGAAATTTGAGAATTTTATACTCCTAAAGAGAGGTTGTGAAACTCTGATCTTGAAATGAGATTAGCCTTTTTATGCTACTAGAAGCAAAATTTAAAAAAGTCTTGGATTTTTTCTCCATTGGCTAGGGTTTGCAAGAAAAAAGTAGAATGAAATATGGGGAGCATGTATTCTCCAAAATCAGGTAAGCCGACAATAGCAGGGTGGGGTAGTGGACTGCAGGTAATGAAGTTCGATTCTTATCGCTGTTTAAAATTTTTCTTTCAGCCATTGAATCAAAAACTTTATCTTCCTTCATTTCCAACCTTACGAAATCGCCTAGGTAGTGTTAAGGATCGAACTCGCGACCGGCAGTACACTAGCTCTCATTTTTAACTACTCTCTCATAGGTTCACGAGAATCTGGCGAATGTAGGCGACCTGCATGACATGCGGCTTAATTTTTTTCTCGCGCATACTATGGAGAAAAAAGTCAAGACGAGTATTTTTTTTATTTTCTTTTAGTGGTACAGAAAAATCTTCTTCTGATTTCGAGACCTGAGTTACTTAACCTCTCCTTGTCAGTATCTACCATACCTACATTCCATTCGCAGGGCACATCGATCATGAAGCCGTGAAATTTTAAAATCTCCGATTCGGATCTGAATTTTTACTGTCTTCAGATATGATTTCAGTAGCGAATGAAATGAAAGACCCGTGGATCCGACCCGACGATCCTTAATTTATTAATGGTACATTTGTAAATCTAATTTAAACAACAAAAGTAATAAAGTGAGTATTCATATGTAATGGTTTCAAATTGAAGATGATAACATTTTTGATGCAATGAGTGAAAGAAAAAATTAAACTGCGATAGGGGTCAAACTTTGCACAGTACACTAGCTCTCGTTGTCTGCCTGATCCCGGTGATTGTAGGCTACCCGCGTGACATCCCACGTATTTTTTTTTCTCGCTATACCGGGGTAATGGGGAAAAGAGTCATATTTCTTTATTTTGCTTCTACTTGCACAGGAACATTTCATCTAATTTCATGACCTGAGTTACACATCCTCTTCTTGTCAATATCTACCGCAACTACATTCCATTCTCGGGGCACTTCGATCGCTACGCCGCAAAAATTTAAAATCTACGATCCGGATCCGATATTTCTCCGTGTCTTTGGATCCGAATCCGGAACCGAAAAAATGAAAGATCCGTGGATCTTTGGTTCCAACGGATCCGATCCGGCCATCACTAGTGTTCATAAAACTTTAATGTATATAGAGTAAAACCTCCCATTAACGAAATTCAAGGGACCCAAATTTTCCAGTGTTCGTTACGGCGAGTTCGTTTATCAGAGGGCATGATGTGTTTCTTACCTCAATATTTTTCAGGGGCTTCTCTTGTCCTATGCAAGATGCCGGAGTAATAGAACAAAAATAACTTGTGTTTTATATGGTAGTTTCTAAGTGACATCTTAAATGCATGCAGTGCCTTTACCTGAGATATGACTCCCTGGCCCAGTGGCTGTAGCCGACTTGTGAAGTTTAGCAGGAAAAAAAACTACCATCACATTTCATAAATTTATGCCCTCTGATTTGTGGGCCAAGAAGCAATCAACAAAAAACAGAATTTTTCTATTTTGACCTCCCATTCACATGTCAACCCTGACAGCCCATTCCCAAAATATCTCAGCAGTCATCCAAGAATTTCTGTTATGCTCGCAGGGACATGGCAGTTGTACATGTTTTTAAACAATGAGGTTTGTTGGATTTTCTAATTACAAGCAGAGGTAATTTCACTGACCCATCACTGTTAGCACAAAATAGCACAGTATATAGCTACGTTTTCATGTGGCCGTTTTTGCGTTGACGCACACTGCACCACCAATCAGAAGTGAGCATGACAACGCAGCCTGCGTTGCCGTCGGAGTCGGTCAACTTTCATCTTTCTGCGTTGACGCAGCTGCGTCAGAGCGAGGAACAACGCATTCTACCTGTCATTTGTTCGTCACATGATTCTTTCGCTGGATTATCACGTATACCACGGTTTACCACCATCATATGTTTTGGTGCGTTGCTGCTGGCGCTGCCGGTGACATGAAAACAGGGTATTTTCCTGCCGCACAACGCAACGTCAACGCAACGCAAAAATGGCCACATGAAAACGTAGCTTAACTCTCCTTACTCCTACTCTTCCCATGGCAGTGTTCTCTCTTCATGTTCAGTGTGTGATTACAATCAGATTGTGGAAAAATCCTGCTTCATCAGCTTTAAAAATGTCTTTTGATTCGTATTGCCCAATCAATTTTGGTAACCTTTCCCTCCTATTCTCCGCAATTTTGGCATCAACTTATTCCTCAACCCTAGAAATATTTTCGGAAGTCAAGTTCCACTTTTTTTCTTCTGGATCTCAATTCTTGCATGCAGAGACACCAAAAATATAATTTTTCCCTGCGACACTTATGTGTAGGTACAGGGCCAATTTATGCATGCTTTTATATCACCTGTATGAACTCATAAGTTGTCAGTTGAAGCAGAACATATAATATTTAGCTCAACATTTCCATATCCGGCTTCTATGCAGTATATTCATGTCCCATACGTCTACGTTAAAATATTGTGCATTAAATTTTTTTCGATCGCTGAAGTTCCATGTGCAGCAAACACTTGCAATGCATTCAACCTCCCTGGGCAACACTAATTCAGTCTCTGTGACTACGCTATTTGTAGTAAACCTGTAAAAAGCAACAGTAACCACAACGAAAATGAAAGGAAACAATAATAGTGACATGCCTTCTGGTTCAAGACTTATTTTCTTATGTCATGAAAATTTGCGAAAAATGATCATGTTCATTCATAAAATTCCACGAAATACACGCACCAGATTTTTAACAGACGCTTAGGAAAATAAGGAACTCTGATTGCTAGAGTTAATACCATAATTCCTAGTCACGTATTTAAAGAAAAAAAAATGGTGTTCGACAAGAAAAATTTCATCCTAAAGCGGTCAACAAGTGCCTCTCCACCTCGTTGTCAGGGGGTTCTCGCTGTGTGGTAGTTCATTGTAAGGTAGTCAAAATACATGCTTTTTAATAGCAGTTTGATGGGACCAACTCCATTAGCTCATTAATGGGAGGTGCTAGTTGTAAGAGAGTTTGCTAACGGGAGGTTTTACTGTATAAGTATTTAACCATTAAGAGTGCCACACGACGATATATCGTCGTTTGCAGAATGTGCCAGAAGTGCCAATGACGATATATCGTCATCTATGAGGAGACCTGTTAAAACAATGTTTTTCTCAATCTTTAACTCTTGTAAATTGTACATAATACAAGAATGATCTTTTAATAACTACGTGGATAAATAATTTTGATTGTTAATGGAAATGATCAACAGCTTTGGTAATTTAAATAACTGTATGTCGGACTGAATTTTCCGAGTGCCACATTTGGTTCTCACGAAACTGCTTCTGGTGCGACACTTTGGAAACTACATTTTTTGTTAGCCTAAAACCAATTGACTTTCTTCTAATGTTTTGAACTTTGTATTTATGTCGGAGATATTATGTTTGGAGTGTTCTTATCTTTTTATATGCTTAGAAACATTTTATTCTCTCCGAAGTACATCGCATTCTCGTTCGTTTTGCGAACTATTCATGGCATAGCAAAAAGACTTTAGGCTTCAAAACATCACTGCTATGTCGCTTCTGATGAGATAATTTGTTGCTGTTTCACTGCGATCAAGTCGTTGATTTTTAGCTAAGAAAGGCAGATGAAAAGATACTACGTAACTGCTTTCATGCTATCTCTCACAGCTGGTACGTTGAGTCAGCTGGGGTGCTGAGTCAGCAATGTGGCTCCGATTGTCAGCCTCGTTATCATAGTAGATGCAGCAGTAGTAATCGAAAGATAATGCTGTGCATAAAATACAATGTGTGCATCTCTTGTTGTTGTTTACACATTGAAATTTCACTAGTGGCTTTTTGAAAGTGAAATAATTCTTTTTCCTAATAAATGGCGTCAACTTCTAGAAATGAATTTTCACCTGGTGTTGACAATGACAGATTAGCTGAATACATAAATTCTCTAAGTAATGATGATGACTCTGTGGAAAGTGAAGACAGCATCCATTTTAGTCGAGACAGTGAAGGGGAAGTGTTATCAGACTCAGATGAAAGCGTGATAATCCTTCCTAAGAAGAGACTGGAAATTATTGACGAGAGTAATGATAGCGTCAGTTCTTATGAACGTGAAAGTGGAAGCCGGTATCATTCTGCAGAATCATTGAGGTTCAGGACAATTGTGATTCACTCCCTCCTCCACATTTTGCATTCCTGGAAACTCCTGGTCCCAAACATCTTCCTCCACCAAAATCTTCTCCAATCCTGTACTTCAACCTCTTTTTACCAACGCATTCTGGACCATGGTACCTCAACCTCTCAAATGAAACTTAAGTGTGGGCAAGAAAAAGTGTTTTAGAAGTGAATAGCTTCTTATTCTTGAGTATCAAGAAAAGAAATCACAAAAAAATCCAGTTTTATTACTTTCCACCAGCTCGATAGCCAAAAGCAATTCAATCATTCACAAGGGTCAAGAATTTCCAAAGGAAGGTCCAAAAATCATTGAGCAGTACAATGATACATGGGAGGCATTTATTCTTCGGATATTATGTTGTATGTGTATTTAGATGAGAGAATATTATTTGATATACTGGAAGAAAATGGTCTGCAATGTAATTTCTAAAATGGTGCTAAATGCTTATATTACTTACAAATCAAACAATCCTGAAAAAATCTCAAGAGTGCAGTTTTTTCATAAATAATATATAGCATTGTGAGTGAATGGCTACTTAAATGGAATAATCCCAGTCAGTTAACTCCTAGGACAGTATCGCCAGGAATATATGGGATAACGAAACTTTCAGGGCAGAGGGAAAAAGTGTGTGCTGTATGCAGTAGGAAAGGCCGTGGCCCTGTCCATAGATCTAGAACTGCATGAAATGTGAATGAGCTCTACATGGAATTTGTGTGTCGCATCATATTTATGAATAATATGATAATTAGTTATTTGATTTGGAATAGGGTTTGTAATGCAGTCATCGTTTTCTAAGAATGGGTATATATTTTCAAAGATTTGTAATGCAATTGTTATCATTTTGTAAGCAATAACAGACTGAAATTCTTGTTATTATTATTCAGATACCATGTTTCATAACGTTTTCACATCCATATATTCTCTTGTCTGCAAAAATATTCACATTATATACCTCCAATAATTTTGATGATTTCCCCTGAATTTTATGCAATTTGCATTGTGTTACTCGATCGAATATATATTGAAAATTCGTGCAAATTGCTTGGATATTATATGATCAATTCCTAGAAAAATAATAATCTTTTATATTTATTAATGGTTTATTTCTTTAAAGTTGATATTATTTCTCGATTTATTGGTCAAAATTGAGAAATGAAATAATTCAAATCTGTAAATTCCAAATTAAACTATAACAATTGCGTGCCATTGAGAAAATTAGCCGATTTTTTTTCATTTTATTTTGGAAAAAAGTATTCACTTTCAAATGCAGAAGAAATCATGTAAAAATAGCAACAAATAAACAAATAATGATGTTTTGAATAAAGGCCTACAAAATTAGCAAAATACCCGTGGCACTTCGGGGAATACCCACCTAAAAATCGGTGGCACTCAAAGGGTTAATGCTGTTTTGGTAAGTAAAGAAATAGATTAAATGAGGATCTTTAGGTGACATCTTGAATTAAACCTTTTGTGTGCATTTATTTAAAGTTAATTAATGAATTATGACATGGTATTACCATTGTCACATTTAGAAGTGCTCATTTTTGTAATGAGTTTTCTGCTCATGGGGGTATGTTTAGAAGGAATGTCTACTTGGTATTACATAGCATTTTCTGAACTGTTCCTTCCATGCACTATTTCACTTTTCAGATCATCACTTTTCTTGCCTGGCTTCACAATATCCATACTGCATTTTCTTACTTTGCCTCTTACTTTCTCAAAAAGCATCTTCCTTCAATAGCAGCCCTCGGTGTTCCTTTGTCCATAATCACTTGCCATATATACCCTCTGCCAATGACTTTCTTTCTTCCCCTACTATTCACAGCACTTCATCAGTTATCCTCCTTTCTGCCCATTGAACTTTTTCCATTCTTTCATGCACACACATCCCAAAAACAAAAAAAAACAAAATCTGTTGTTTATTAAAGCCAACCCATGAGGTAAGAACCCAGAAGACATGCAGAGATCATCAAATCAACGCCATGAAAATCTTCAGAACTACATGTCAAGATCACCTGTCTGCTCTGTGAGGGGGTCTACATGTTGCCATATTCTTGTGGCAAAACCTAATAAGCCAGATGGGAAGATCCATAAAATGCAGGATAAAAGAGCATGAAAGTACAATTTTTTTAGGAGAGACACTGGAGATTTTACTGCGGAAAGTGATGTCACTTCTTTTCTGGCAGATTTTAACTTTTTCTCACTTCTTTAACATTTTAAACACTACATTTGCTCACTTTCATCACAGTGTGTCACACTTCAGGAGTCTCAAATGACATTTTTGTTGCAACTTTTTCACAATTTGCCACATTTTTTGCAAACCACGTTTAATTTCTTCAAGTTCTATGCTCCTTCTTGCATGTTTTTCTCGTGCCAAATTTCCACCTTGGGAACTTTACCCATGAAATTCAAAATTAGCTGTGAATTTAATCTGATACATCCATACAAACATCACAATCGATAACATGCATACAAATACAAGAGGATGGATTTTCAGTGATGAGGACATAGTTGTGGAACGGTCTATGAGTATTACCAGTAATTAATTTTTAGTATGTTTCTGCAAAACTGAAATCTTGGCAGGATGAGGAGATTAATGTGAGCAGTGACTTTGAAATCCCAGAACTATAAGAGATATAGTAAGGATTGGTAAAATACCCTATACTCTTAAACTATTTTTAACTAGTCTTCATTTACCCATAGAGACCACCAGCTGCACCTAAAGGTCCTCAACCTGGCATAGGTTTAGTTGGTCCTGGAAACACAATGATGTACCCTGGGGGTAGCCAGTGGCCACCAAGTCAAATGGGATGGAATTACATGCTACCCCCCCAGGAAACTTTCCTCCCAACTCCAAGACCAGCTCCAATCACTGTGTTCCCTGTGAGTACATTTTTTCTTGATAATCTATTTTTGGATTAATATTATTATATTCTACTGTGATTCCAGCATACTTTTAAGAGGGCACCTTCAAAAATATTGTTTTTCAAATCTCTCTTGTAAATAATTCTCTACAAACATTAATGCAGATTAATCATTTGCCTGCCATTATACCCAGGTTTAAAAGAATTCTTTTAATGCTTATCTACCCAAAGTAATTTTCATTCTAATTAATGATTTATTGAGTTTTGGTTCTCAAACAAAAGATTCAGAAGCAATTTACTTTTGTTCAGTAGATGGAGTATTTTGCTCTGTGTAAGTAAACTTGAAGGTAAGGTTATCTTCTCCGGTTTTAATTTTGTAAATTTTATAGGTTAATTGTTTCATTATGATAGCATATAAAGAAAGGCTCTGCTCTAAAAGCTACATTGTAGAGTGTACATAATAATGTGGCATTGATTATGTTTAAAAATAAAAATTTGAAGCATTGACTTTGATAAATCCCAGCATGACAGCGTAGCGTTTATTGTAGCTGATAGTATGCTAGTGAAATGAGTTAAAGTTGTCATGGTCGTAAATTTTATCATATTTTAAATTGACATGTATCTTTAGTGTGTTCATAATTAAATGTAGAGAATTCATTGTATCACTGCCACTCGACTTGGGTTATTGTCTTACAGCAGTGCCTAGAATGTATGCAATTGCACAAAAGTATTGTGAATCAGTGTTTCATGAACATCAACTGTAGTACAAAAATATTCTCTATATCTACAGCATAACATGCTTCTCAGGAGTTTCATAAGCGATAGCATATTCTTTTCTAGCCTGAGCTGATGGAGAACCGACTGAGTACAATGTCCGTGTCTGCTGTCTGTGATCTGGTGGGTCGCTTACCAGATATAACACCATCTCTAGTTCCTGTTTATCAAGAAACTATCAAAGAGAATAATCTCAGTGGTCGTGTTATTTTGCATTGTGATTTGGATGAATTAAAGAAGGTAAGCCATTAAATTATAGGCAAGAAAGTGAGTCCTATATTTTTATTAGAAAATAAATGAGCTCAATGTGTTAATTTTATGATTGCCCTTGCATTACTTTTGGAAAGCTATATGGTGTCTTAGAATTACTACTTCGTTGAATATCATCAGAAACCTATTTGATAATAATAATACTACTTCACAAACCATATGGAGCTATACAGTCACTGTAGACCTAGTCAAAGAAAAGAAAGTAATTTAACAAAATATCATTTGCATCTTACATCCACTGATTTAGTTCATTAGCCTCTCTTAAAGTATAAAATGGGTTAAATGTGAACCACATGGTTTACATTTAATTCCTTTGTGCACATACTCAATTTACAATCAAATCTCACCAGAGGTGATTTTGAACAAATGGACAGCTTATTGTAGAGACTTGTTCCCAGTATATCATGTTGATCCATTGTTTTCTTCAGACTGTGGAAAGGAATCTCATACGTTCACTATGTAATTGTAGGTACCTCTTGAATGGTAAATATGGATGTTATGTCTCCTGTTACAATTAACAATATTTGCTTTTTTTGAACCAAAACTTCTAGTATTTTCAAATTAATCACTGTCATTATTAGCTTCTGGATGAATGATAATGGCTTAAAATGATCATTGAATTTGTTATCAGCCGAAATCGTCGCCATCTTCTTCAGTAGTCACAGAATGGTTTCATTCCTCAAATTTTTTGTGGATGCTTTTTCCTCTTCTTATCTGTGGAATGAGTATATTAATACATATTAAGGCCATCTCAAGTGCTAAATTTCCATCTTACTCCTTCCATCTTGTTATGGTGATTGCTACTTCATTGCTATGAGAATAATGTGGCATCAGTAATGTTGAAAAATTGAATCTTGAAGTCATGTGTATAGTAATCAATATTTGCAAATAAATTCTTGTGATTATTTTCTTGTAATACATGTATGATGTATTTCTATGCAATACAAGCCATACAGTTCCTGAGCCAATACTTACCCTATAAGTATTGGTACCTTACATTCACCCAGTCATCATGCTTTAGAATGTCCACATTTTCTGTTATAGAACAGTGTAGATTACACTTAGCAAGATGGCCATGAAGAGAAAGAGAATGTATGGATATTCATGGATTTCAATGGGTGGAACTAATTGCATCTAAAACCCCTTTGAACATAGTGGGGATTTCCTTTGTTAATTGTTGAATTGGAGCTCTATATGGTATTGATAATATTATCTTTTATGTTGTTGGACATTAGTGATGATGTGAAATATATATTTTTCAGGTTTTGAAGATGAACTTTGGTGACTGGGAACTGTTCAGAATGCTTATAATAGCTCTCAGAGAACAAGAGTGTGTGTCAGTGACCCAGACAGATGAGGTTGGACTTGGGGGTAAATATGTGCGGTTTGCATCATTTGGTAAGGGAAACGCAATGAGTGAGGGGGCATCATCCCCCAGGCCTTATTCTGCTGGTGTGGGCAGTCACTTGTCTCACCAACATCAGCACCCATCTTCAAAGCCATCCACATCAACAGTGTCAGAGAGCATGCCAGTTGCACACAATGTCCCCAGTGTATCAGTGACATCACCATCTTCTGAACAGTTGTCACACAATAACCTCAGTACATCATCCCCTAATATTGACCCCAACCTCATTGCTTCACAAGGGCCGTCAACCAGTGCTGCTGGCAAATCAATTGAAATTGACACAATAAGTGGTAGCCCAGTTGGAAGGACTTCATCACGTATTCCTACTGTGATGGAAACAACTCTTAATCAAGAAACTGGTTTGGAATCACAAGTTAAAGATCCCCAGACATCAAAATCTTTTCTGTCCAGTGGTAAAGGGACCGCCAAAAGCATGGATAATGAATCAGAAGGGAGGAATCCAAAGTTGGCAGCCGAGCAGCGATCACAGGGTGGCAGTTTGTCTTATTCCTCATCTTCTCCCCCAGTGTCCACTTCTGGCATCTCATCTCCCCCTCAAATGTGGCAATCCAAGCAGCAAAGTCAGCTTGAGAAGCAGGTCAGTCCACAAATAAAATAATGCGTAAAATATGTCTTAAGTGTATGTACATTTGTAAGTCCTTAATTCTATTAGAACAACTTGTTTTGTGGTAGCATTTGAGCTTAAATCAGTTAAAGTACTAATTACTGTTTTAACACATGTGAAACATTCAGTTTTTAAGGTAAATTTCAGTGATACATCATAAACAGAGATGAGAATAATGCCAAAAAAAGTAACTGGGCTCAGTTACTGGTATTCTCCTATTTTGTAATCACATACCAGCCCCAGTTAAATTTTAAAAAGTAACTAGAGTAAATCCCCTTATTTGCACTTTTCTAGGGACCACTAGAAAAAAGTGTAAATTACGGGAATACGCAAATAGTGGGAAAAGGACAATTTTCAGTTTCACATGCATACTTTAACAATATAAAGTAAATATATAAATAAGAAACATCGATAAACTGAATTAGAGCAATATTATTCATTATTTCTTAAGGTATAGAGCTGTCCTGATTTATTTTTGTATGATATATTGCTACCAATGTTTCAGCCAACCCTACTAACCATTGGAGGGTGTCCATAATTCCCAAACTTATACATTATGACGAAGCATTTCACGGCGATATTAGACGATCTAGAACTGAGAAACTGCTTTTTAAGTTGGTATTCCTTCATACCATGATTTCTTGACATTTTCTTTTTTTCGACAGGTGTCTGCACTAGCTAGCATGTTTCTGAATCACATTGTGATTTTTCACAATTGCATCCATTGTAGTGACCGGTAATCTTAGATGTTTCGCTTCGAAGATTTCCACGGATAGAAGATTACTCTAGGGTTCCCGTTTTTTTCTGCATTGGTTCATCTCACTGCACGACAGTTTCGCTGGCATTCCAGACGGCATCTTCAGGTCCGAAGCATAGGAAATATATAGGTAGTGCAAAGATATGGGAAATATATAGAACAAAGAAATAGGAAATTTGATGGGATGCGATCTTCGGACTTGAAGATTCCATCTAGAATACCGACAAAACTGTCGTCCAGAGGGATGAACCAAGGCAGAAGAAACCCGAAAACCCTCGAGTCATCTTGAAATATTGTAATTCACATCCATTTCCATGTAGAATAAAATTTATGTTCCGGAGTGATTAAGGATAACATAAACAACACATGAGAATACTGAGATACCTCGCTGGTCGGCAAGCGCAAGTAGTTATCCAATGGCAAAAAATTTCTCAACAAAATTATTTATTTATTTAATGCTGTTTTCAGGCGATAAAACTGGTTTCAATAAGTTCTGTTTTGTAGTAATGTGTAGTAAAACTGTTTGTACTTCAAGTTATTATTTGGACTCACTGTATTTAATACAAATTTTGAAACATACATTTTACCAATGATTCCTTGCTCAAGCAATAGTCCATTTTAAAAGATTTTTTTGCGCAATGGGTAACCCATTTCTTTCCGTAGTACCCCCCAGTTGTTGTTAACATATTTTCAGCAGTATCTGCAAGCTAAACTCAAACGAATGCGTACATCTGATAATTTTCACAGCCGCCCACCCTTTACTCTGGCTCCCATGAACACATACCATGAAAGCCTTCGCCGCTCTGTGATTACAATTGAGTCAGGGTGGTCCAATGACAGGTGGGTTGAGTGAGAGGTAGGGGTCATGGTAGCTAGGTTGGGAGGAACGATGCCCATGGCTAGAGATTGACAGAGAAAGAAGACAGGAAGGAAAGTTGAAAGGAAGGAAGAGAAGGGTAATCCTGGTGATGGCCATTCTGGTTATAGCCATATAACAACCTTCTAATATGAGGTGAGGGTGTTGGGTACAATAAGGGGACAGCGATTGGCTGTGAAACGTGCTGGCATCAGGGATTTCCACCCCTCTGACTTTCTGTTTTGCCCTGCCATCGGACAACTTTCTGCCTTTAGTTCTTCCTGTGGCGCTGCCTTCAACTTTGGTCGTCAGTCATCATGTCAAGCAAAACTGCGTAAGCTCATTCCTGAACCCCTGAACATCCATCCGTTTCCCCTTGCACTTAGTTGATGACTCAGTGACCTTGACGCCACGGATGATGCGATAGCCAATCCTTAGCTGACACGGCTTTGCCGCTGAGTATGCCGTCTAATTTGCTCGTCCAAGGTAATTTCATTGGGTCAACATACCAAGTTAAATTTGGAGATGTATGCACTATCAGACGCAATATCATGAAAAATATGAACAAAATGAATATTTTCAGGCATGCTTCCAGTAATATCACAGAAGGTGTATTAGGTTACCATAATTTTCTCTTTGATCTTAAAAATTTACTGGCCTGCTCTAAGCTCATTTCCCTCAAGATTTTGCTATGATAATGAACTGCTGCGTCATCATCCTTCCCCGATGTAAGTCCCCTTTCAGTTACGACCGCGAAAATAAGTATCACATTTCACTCATCACTTTCCCTCGCCCTAACTTCGCATGTGGCTTCCAATAGAGGGGAGGGGCTTGGGAGAGGGTAGAGAATGGTAGGGGTCGAGCATCACGTCAAGGTTGGCAATGAAACCAGAATTCCTTAGTGCTACAGTGTTCCAGTCAGAGCCTGGATGATGTCTCGGAAGTAAGAGAGGGGAAGGCATTATTTATGGTGCGAATGGCCCCAAATAAAGCCATGGGTGGAGCGGTCAAGATGCAAATGTACTCGAGGGGTGTTTGATTAGGTGTAAACAGCTGCTGGTGCACAGTGCACTGTAAGCATAAGCAAATGTTCAAAATGGCTTGGCGACACATAAAAGTAACTTAAGCTCAAGAAAATATACCAAAATCACAGTGACTTTGAAATAGCCACTAACTAATCATTGAAATGTGCTGTTCCAGTGAATCGTTTTGACATAAACGATACGTTGGGGCGGGATGAAAATAGACTTTGAGGCACATATAATATTTCAAATTATCCAAACCAAATTACCTCAAAAAAAGGACTGGGAAATATTGGCCCATATTTAACAAAGTCAATATTCGACCCCTCAACTTTGTTACAAACGGGCTTGACTGTACTATATTAAAATTTATTTATGGGAATGTGTTGCCCATGTTACATTTTAATGGATAAATTTAGCTCCATGAACAGATTCTGCTGTTGTACAGGTAAAAAAGTAAGTACGTCACAAGCATTTAAGATCCTTAGCTCCTATGCAAAGTTTGCATCACTCGTATTTTTGGTGGTTGTGCCTTCAGTTAACTGAAAATAGGGTTCTAAATACTCAAAAAAGAACTCTTTCAATCTTCCCATGGAAGGTTGCTAATGGAAAAGATTTGTCAAGATGGAAGTATGGTGAGATAAGATTGCAGGAGCCATTGACCTCTAAAAGCAGAAGAGCATCTGCCAAATTTTAGTATAAACTTATCGTGCGAGACACAAATCAAGAAAACTTAACGATTACTTTCAGAGAACCATGAGTAGATTAAAAGTAGTTCATTGTTACATTTTTTCAAATATTACAATTACAAGTAAAAAATACCATAAAAGTGACCATTACCGGTGACTCAGTTACTCCCTATCGTTGGTCATAAAATAGAACAGTAACCACACTTCAGGTACATCCCGTAACGGTTTAATTCATTGTAGCTTGCTAATCTGGGGATTGTTGCTTTCATGATGAATATGTAGCATCAAATCTTAATCATTGTTGGTAGAAATCTTCTTTTCTTGGGGTTGCTTATTCTGGGTTCGTTCTTTGAATTACAACTCCCCTCACCTGTCTCCTCCCAGCATCTAATACAAACCATGCACTACTGTCTACTTTGGAAGTTAATATTGCTGAGCTAGTGTGTCCATAGGGAAGACTCAAAATGTTTTAGATTTCTCAGGGAGGGATCATTTTCATTACGGAAAGTATGGTTGTGCACACATTAATGACCAATACATTAATCGTTGGTTTGCTTACACCAGAAATGCTCAGAGTGAACTCTAATGGGGTTTGGGAGAATTATTTTTTTACCTGGCAACGTTTTTTTTGGTGGCCATTAGTGAGAGCAATAGATGTGTTGGCCTCTTTTGTGGGCGTTGACTCAGAACCGAAATCTCTATTTTGTTCACGATATAGTTAGATGGAAACGAAAAATGAATTTTAGTGAATAAATTAATCTTCTAACCAGAGCCATTCACTCATAAATCTAAAATTAAAATAAGCTAAAGGTGACGCCCACCGAACGAGATGCATTAAAGATATCTACGTCATCCAACTCCCATCCTTGACTGTTTTGAGAGAAAGGGAGGGGGAGTGTAGGTGGGGGTGGAAGGTCTACTCACACAGATTCTTTCGCACCCTGTAAATATTCCAAAACAACTGAACAACAAAACATATACATTTTGGCATGACTAAAATCATCCTGAAGTTTATTTATTCATAAATTATGATGTAGTTGAGCATGCAATGTCTTTCGAAATAATTACCATGGAGTCTAGCAACCACTTCCATTGGCAGAGTCAGCTGTGTGTACCCATTGTGATTGGGTGAAGGAGCTTCGCAGTCTTAGTTGTGATTGGACGAAGTGGATGATGTACAAGTCCTTTGCACACCCACTTTTCTGAAATGGTTAAAAACATCCTGTACCTCAAGAAGTAATTGACAGATCAAAGAAGGGAAAAATATGGGTCTTTTTACTTTACAAACTATCAGATTCAGCAGTAAAAAAGCAATGGTAAACAACCATTCTACTCCATCGCCAGCAGCTCATTCATCTTCTTATTTTGCAGGTGATGATGGAAGAGGAAATGATCTATGAAGCTTTGCAAGCTCTCAATCAAGATGCTCTAATTGATGTGCTGGATGAGGAGGGTGACACGGAGGAGGAGGACATGGAAGGCTCCGTCATCGAGGAGGAAAGTGTGATCAGGGGAGGGGGTAGTGTAATCCGGAGGGGAGAGCTGCTAAGGGAGGAGCACGTCAGTGAGTTGGAAGAGGGTAGGGAGGATGTCACAGGGACTGAAGGTGAGGAAGGTGGACAAAGGAGTGTGCCTGTGTTGAAGGGACATGGGTCCAAACGGCATGATGGTGATGTATCTGAGTCAGAGAGCTAATACAGCTTTCCTGTTTGCTGTTAAGTGGATATGAAATGACCTTTTCAAGTGTGCTAATTTTTTTAACCAGATTTGATGGGATGTTCTCGCTAAAGGTTGATCTTGTGACAGTAGCTGGAATAGTTGTTTGGATTACCCATCAGTTGGGCTCAGTTTGAATCAGGGTAACCAAGGCTAGAAAATAGAAGTTGAAGAGGTGGCTCCATGCAACCAGTAATAGTGTTAACATTTTAGAGCTCAATGGAATGCAGCAAATTCCATATTTGGATGACAATGAAAGATTGAGGGAGGTAAACTATCCCAGCAGTTGTTGTGGTTTTGATTAGCTTGTTAGGTGCAAATTAACATTTGTTTGATCTTAGAGAGTCTTTTTGTGCTCTAAATGTTATGATAATGCAAGGAATTGCAAGGTAAATTTGGCAGGCTCAGCACCACGCAACAATTAGAAGATCTGTATTCGTAAAGTTTGAGAGAGAAACTTTTCTCAAACATATAATAGAGAGCTTTAGCCTTTGTATTATTCAATATCAAAGTGGTAGCATGGTCTTTCCAAATTATTTCAATTAAAGCCATGAAGCATCATTGATAAAATGGTACAAAGCACATTTGATTTGGCTGCATAAAATATTATGTGAGATATTTATTATGGATTGATTTAGCATTATATTGATGCTATGTATTAATCCATGTCTTAGATGGCCAGTAAGTCCACTTAAACCACTAATGAAAGAAAAACATCAAAATTTTGGGTTTTCATCTTTTGAGGTTATTTTGGATTTTTTTCCTGGTACTTAAGTATTATTGTATATGAATTGATTGAGTATGCCTAGGTGTCTCAAATATGTTTTAATGCTCAATACTTCCCTTGTTACAAATAATTATTCCTGGAAGATACCAATGAACGAATTCATTCATTATGTGCTGCATGTATCATTGCATAACATAAATGATTTCATCATTATATTGTGTTGATTTGTACATATTCTTAAGGAATTTTGGCATTAACATGATAATTTTTAGATGGTTCATCTTAAGAATATCCTACAAAGGTGCTAAAATTGTATGATGATGCCGATGAAATGTTGTCAATAGCACTTTAATTAATGCAAAGGTTTGAATGTGAAGTGAAAGGGAGGTTCTCTTTAGATCATATATATTTTAACAGTAGAAAAACGAATTAAACTTATGTTATTTTTATGCCTCATTTCCTTGGACTTGAATTTATTATTAATAGATATTTATAAAACTACAGTAAGAGGTAAAGTTTAGTGTTTTTAAAATAAATATAAGAAAGATGCATTGAAAGATATTTGCGTTTGATATTTCTGCTCGAGAAGTTTCAGATTTTCCCATTTCTTTAAATCTTGTTGTCATTATTCTGTGTAATTTATGATCATAAACTTCTGCTCTGTTGGAATATGCATATATCACATAATCATTTAAGGTGAAGTGTATCATTCTAGGTACCTATTTTTCATGGATAGAACATTCTGAAAAAGAATTTTGAAATCAGTTTTGGTACTATATTTAAAATATGAATACTTTTTTGACCAGGGAGGAGATCTGAAGATGTGTATGGACTCTCATTACCCTGAGATCCACTGGTAGGGTACTTAAGTTTTATTGCAATGAGATCGTTTAGGAGATACATATATTCCAAAGTAGGGATTTATTGTTTACTCATGGCAGAGAGGTTTTTACTCTTTATCAGCAAAGTCTTGAATTTCTTTTTTTATATTGCAGATTCATGTCTGGATTTCTCTTTTTATTCTTTCTCATTCTCAATATTTTGGCTTCTCAGAAAATATTGAGGCTTTTCTGATGACATTGCTGCGACCCAACTTCTTATTACTCTGATAGTAATTATGTTTACTGGAAACCTTTTCTTACTCATTTCTTCCTGGCCTGTGTTGTTGCCATAATGACTCTCAATCTTCATTGCCAATTAAGCAAATATTTAATCATCCATGTGACTCCCATTTAATTTAGCAAATCTAAATATATTGATAAAAAGGATCTGATGTATTTTATGATGTTAGTTGTGTTGGCAACTTTTCAATAATTTAATAGAAAATTAACATGTACAAGGGTATATTTTGCTGTTAGTTCACGCCCTATGTACTCTTTTACTCGCCTTATTAAAACTTCAGTTAGAGATTAAAAACGAAGTAATTGCAGCAACTCCTCAATCTTTCAAAAATCTTATATTGGACTTGATTGCTGTCAATAAATGCTTTTAAACATCCACCTACTATGTGCAAGGAATAAATTGCCATTTTTTATTCTACAGATTAAAAATTTATCTCTTGGGAAAACTGAAATATTCAAAGGCCGGTGCTGTTTATTATATTGTATGTATTTTTATTTTAATGTAATTTAATGTATTTAGTTGAGCTGTCATGCTACTATTGCTTTAAATTCCAAGGACCCCTCTTTTGTTGGAATGGCTGGTTGTCCAGTTATTTTATTCCCTGTAAGCATTTATAAATGTTTGCATAGTCCATAAAATTGATGTATATGTCTTCTCTTTCCTGAGCATTATTCACAAAAATGTGTATTTTATGGAATTATTTAATTGCATGCTTATGTAAAAAGAATTTAACATTCCATTAAATTTATTTTGACGCTATTGAATATTTTCATAAATTATATTATGAATATAATTGTTTTTAACATTCCTGGTTCATAACATGCCTCATATGAACTGTGTGTAACTTGAGCTTGAAGAAAAGTTATTTCAAGCTAAGTCCAATTCTGATCAGCTTCATTTGCTAAACTTCTCATAAAGTTAATTTCTATTGTTTCTTAATATTATTTAAATGAACCCCCTGTTTAAATTTCTTGCATCCTATCAGTAATGTCTACAGTTCCATACAACAGTTTATATTATCATTGCAACAGGACTTAAAATTTTTATGCACAATTGTTTTTGGTTCAACCTACAAGATGTAAGGAGTACATGCTAGTTGTTATGGACCATTTCCTTTTATTTGCATTTGTAGTTGATGCCTTGTGTGCATTCATGAAGTAATATCCTCCCTTGAAAGAGTTCATGTCTGTTTTTTCTGTTTTCATAACATTGAGTAAAAATTAAATTTTATGTTGAAAGGAATGAGTTAGTCAGCTTTATATATTTCATTGGTAATGAGCCACAATTTATAATTATATTTTAGTATAGAAACCTTTTTTGTTTGATTCAAGATTCAATGTTGTATTTGATTCTCTTTAAGTGTGAGCATTTTTTGTATTTATTTTTTTCCAAGCCTCTGATAATCTGAGGTTATACATTTTCATTTGATTCTTGTATATTCATTCTGTAGCAAGCTGAAATTTGTGAATTGATCCTTTTTGAACTTCATATGTTGTCATAACAAACTGGCAATGCAAATATTTGATCGCAAAATAAAGTCATTCTGCTTGCATGTTTTTCTTATTTTTTATTCCTCAAGATTTGAGCTGGCCGTTTTCAATTTAGCATCTTATGCGTCATCACTCCTGACATCTAGCATTGCTTTTAGCTTAATGCCTCATTATTTATGCTGCAAAAAGTAGTTATTAACCTTCTCTCCCTAATATCACGAGGGAAGTATAGGGAACATTCCAAGACAACTTGTTAGTCTACGACAATTTACATCTATGTACTTAATTTTCACTTACTAGATTTGAAAGCCTTGAAGAATGAAGGAAAGTAAGAAGGTATGTGATAAAGATAACTATGATTAATGTGAGATGTTGAGACCAGGAGGGGTGAAGGCTTTCAGAGTCCTAATGGTTGCCATCTCTGCGGTAAAGACATCGATATTTTATGCAGTGGGAGGTAGTTTGTGCATTATCAAGACTGTTAAGCAGTAGTCTATTTCCTTACTGGAAGTACATTCATGAGTTAGAATGGATATTCGGAGAGGTTGGAGGTGCATTTTCCCATGTAAAATCAGGGCAGTGACTACATTGCATGAGATATTTGACACTTCTGGATATCCAGGCCCTGGAAGCTTCAATAGGGTAGGAGATTTAGGTGTTGAAGCTACAGAAACTAGTTATTGGGGAGAAATTATGGTGTTTCACATTTTGGTCTTCTGCAACTCTCAGCTGGTGGTCAGGGAGCAGCATTGGGAGTGAGGGGAGGGTTAGGATTATGAATACTGTCAAGGATGAATAGGCATTGATATTCAGAGGGAGAGGGATTTCTTGAGGATGTCTGGTGCAGTATTCGATGAGTATTGGAGAGAGGAATTTTATAGTACAGTTTAATTTCTGAATTTTCTGGCAAAAAATGGTGAGTAGACTGATTGTCTTCATCATTTGTTTTTCTTGGGGGCAATAATTTGTCCAACAACCATTTGTCTGAAGGGCCAGGGCCTAAAATCATTGAAGCACTGGGTCCTGTCAGTCACCGAAGTTAAGCAACATTGGGCCCAGATGGGGGTTGGATGGGTGACTCTTCTATATACCTCTACCACAGTGCTCTTATCCCCTCTCTGCAAGTGACAGGCAGGTAAAATGTGGGTTTGCACAATGGATTCAAGAAGATATTAAGTGCCTGGGGGGAGGAGAGGTGGGCTCCAGAAGCCCCCCAGGCACAAACACAGGAGGCACAGCCCTCCACTTCACATGTTTTTCTCAGAGCACTGTAATAATCTTAGTGACTATCTTTCATTATTACATTGCTACCAGAGAGTAACTGTTTATACAATACACAAGCCTTCCAAATTAAATTAAATGATATAAACAGTCACAATGGGATACCTGCTCACTTCTTAAGAACAAATGGAGGGAGAATTTGCTAGGGGAACTCTTTCACAAACATAAATTTCCCCTACCCGCATGAGCATTCAATTTGGTCCAGGCTTTACCCCTCTTGCACCTTCCCCCTACTCCCATTTTATAATGGTTATATATAAACCCCAGAACTTTGCAGTTTTCTCCACCTGATGATAGAACAAGGTGTCGAAGCATCAGTTATGGTTGGAATAGACCTTAGAGTGGAATTTTTTAAATTTTATTTGTTTTTACCTTTCATCATGCATGATTCTAATGTAGCCTGAGACTATTTGATTCATGTGGGTGGAATACATACTCAAAGACTTAGAGGTGCTCAAAAAAAATCTTAATTTAAAGTTCTTGGGCATATTTTAAGTGCTGAACACTTTTCTAATGCTACGGACAGTTGTTAAGTTGTTGGTAAGCTGGGTGTGTAAAATAAGTCTCAACCTCCTATCTAATATTTACTAAGACTAATGGTACATTGATTTCATATCTCCAGATTTTTATGCAACTTTCTTAACGTGTTCCACACATGATTTTCTAAGGAAATGTACTACCCACAAATTGCTTGAATAGCTTAAGAATAAGCTTGGATTTGCCTGGATGGTTTCACCTGGATTGAAATTGTGGCCGGTAGTCAATACTGTGCATCACTATTTTACTGCCTATCTAAATAAATATCCATATCTAAATAATGCACTTCCTGCATTAACTTCATCGTTTGCGAGTTCATCATTGATGCACTTTACACTACTTATGAGTTAATTCCTCATCTTAACAGTGTTTTCTTACTGAGGCTACAAATATAAGTTAGCAACATGACAAAATTAATAGTACTTATTCTTCAGACATCCCTGATGAGCTACAAGCTACTGCGATTATGATCAGGTTGCCCAAGACCTGTTACCAGTTTTCCCTAAAGTGTAACCTCAAGAAATAAAAATAAATAAAAATGAAAACTAAAAGCAAAGAATATTGCAAAAATCATAAGCACTGCAAAAATGTTCAAGTCAAAGTGCAGATCACATAAGGAACTAGATTTTATGGTCATCCATTTATTTGAGGTTCCTGGAGATAAAAAAGGATCATTTTAAGTAGGTAATTGGATAATGTTGATGTTTCACTCATCATCATCATGAGTCAAAAATCCTGAGATTGTTCTGACACAGCTCTCTGCTCGATTTTCCTGTCTGATAACCTCTTCATATTAGCATAACTCTTCTCTTTCACAATCTTAATTACTTGCTCCATATATATCTCATGCAAGGTCTTCTTTTTCCAATCTTCCCATTCAATTTTCCCTTGACCATTATCTTTATCAGGCCATCATGTCTCAAGATATGGCCTATTAAGTTGCCCAGTCTTCTTTTTAAAGTTTTCAGCAGACTTGTCTTTTCTTCCAATCATCTTAGGACTTCTTCATTCCTCACTTGGTCAATCCATTTAATCTTCATCATTCTTCTGTAGCACCACATTTCAAATGATTCAACCCTTGACTACTCTGTTGCTGTCATCGTCCATGCCTCACTGCCATAAAGACACATGCTCCCGATGTACGTTCTGATGAATTGTTTCCTTACTTCTAGGCTTGTATTTTCAGCTATGAGTAGATTCTTCTTTTGGTAGAATGCCCTCTTTGTCTGGGCTATTCTACTGACTATTTCTTTCTTGCCTTGTCCATTGTTGGTTACTCAGCTTCCCAGGTAACAGAACCTAGGTAACTCTTTCACCTCTTCAAGTTTTTGTTTTCCTAGTTTAATGCTGGTTTTGGTCTCTTCTCTCTTGTTGAACACCAATATCTTAGTCTTCTTCTTATTGATCTTCGGCTGATATCAAGCCATTGTCCTTTCCATGTTAACTAGAGTCTTCTTTAAATATATTTCAGTACATGCCATTAATGCTATATCATCGGAAAATTGAAGCATACTGATTTTTTCCGTTAATATTTAGACTTCAAGACTTCTCTTTGATTTCCTTAATAGCTTATTCTAAGTACAGATTAAATATCATGGTAGGCAGTGCACAGCTTTGTCTTACTCCTTTCTAAATTTGGGTCCAGATTTAAAGAAACAACACACTTCTTTGGATTCGGCGTAATTAATTCTGAGTCACATCAAAGAAGTTAACCATAATCAACATCCTAGTTTATTAACTTCAAAAGAAAAATGACAGAGGAGTGGTGTTCTACATCTTAGACTAGGTTTTCATTAACTGTTAAACCCACCATGGGTTACAAATTTGACAAAGTACAGTAGAAGCCCGGTATAGTGAGTACGGCTTATTGCGAGAATCGCATTATAGCGAGTGATTGTCTTTGTACCGCCAAAAGGCCTATGTTTTACATGTAAAATAAAGCGGATATAGCGAGGCCAAAAAGTTCCTTCCACGGTATACGCTCGGTATTATGACAGATATCTCTTGAGGGCGATGCACCGCCTAGCAAAAATAAACTATTGTGTTTTGTATTATCTGCTAATTAAACTAAAAATACAAGATGTGTGCCATATCTACAACACCTAAAGCCAGTTATGTCCAAAAATTAGCAATTTACGGCCTTCAGTACGCACTGCGCGCTTTCATTTTACGTTCTTCTTTTGTTAGTCATCAATGGGAGGGGAGTGGACGGACGACGAGCAAGCGGAGAGGAGAGGGAGTTAGGTCCAGGCATGGACGATATTGATAATTCAATATCGGGATACGATAATTTTATCATATCGTTAGGTGGCGATAACGATAACTCATATCGTGACGATAAGATATCAGGGTACGATAAATATCAAGATAAACATCACGATAAATGTCGTGACCATGATAAATATCGCAATAAAATATCATGTTATCGCGTCCCGATAAAATATTACGATATCGCGCCCCGATAAAATATCACTATATATTATCACGATAAATATCGCGATAGAAGATCGTGATATTGCGCCCGTTCAAATATAGCGTAATCGCGCCCGATGAATTATCGTGATATTGCGCCTGTTAATCGTGTCGGAAAAAGACATGCCGTTGGTTGGCCTCCGCTTAAGCTGGAGCAAGTACGTTTGAAAACTTACTGTTCTGCTAATTCAAATTCTCAGCAGTTCTCTCACACTCTCTCTTTCAATTTCAGTGGTCTGATAGTTGACGTACTTGCGTGGACAGATAGGTGACGTACTTGCTCCAGAAATGGCCTTTGACATAAAATGAGAGAAGGCTGGTTCTCTACCCCAAGAGGGGTTAAGGTTACATTATATCATCTAACCTAAGACCTCAATCCTAAGATGAGCCCCACATCCATGCCTTAGGTGGGAATTCAACCTCAGGATCATTGGGTCACCAGGCAAGTGCATTACTGACCTGGCTACTGTGGTCGGCTTCATGAGAGCTAATCCTGGTAAGACCATCCATATAAGATATAACTGCTATGTCATCGGTGAATTGCAGCATGTGGACTTTCTCCCCCTCAATGCTGACTTTCTCACCCTCGATGGTGACTTTCTCCATCTCCTGGTTTTCTTCCTGTAGATATTCAGATGTATATGTAAGTTGGTAAAAATTGGTCAGGATATACATTTGGCAGGAATGATCCAACTGCTTTTTTTCCACTTACAAATGCATGTGTCAATCAAAGAGCATGGATAACCCCAAAATTGATTAGTAACCCAAAGATATTTTACCTACATTTACTAGCAAAATATATGTACCAGTAAATGCAGGTAAAATAATTGCATTACAAATTGAAATGGATAATTTTGTTTGTTAGCAACTGCAGTTGCATTTATTGATGATATGTAGCATAATTTCCACAACTTAGGCAACTGATTTTTTTCTCCCAAGAAAGATTTACATATGTATCATACTGCTACATTATAGAGTAGGTATCTTAACATATGTCAAGATTATCTATAGTGCACTCAAAAACATACATACCCGGAAGTGAACTCCAAGGATCTAACAATGGAAACCTTGCTCAATTATAGATTTCCTAGAAATGGATTTGTCATCAATTGTCAGTTTCTCTCCCATTCTCTTGTCCAATAAATCCATTCAACATGGCTGTGCCTGAACAAGGAAGGAGAATTGTATGATCTGATAAATACTCATAAAATGAAATTTAAACAGTATTCATGTAGGTACTTATTTACTAATTCATATACAGTATTCACCAGTACTCATAAAATGAAACATTAAATTTCATCTCAAAACATTTGAATGAACTGTCTGACTCAATGGACTTCATCCACTCATACCTATTCACACATCATTCCCTACAATACTAGATGCAATTATTCATGCTAACTACCAAAAATCAAAACTCTCATCTAAAGGACCAATAGACTTGGGCTCTAAAATACATTAATCACTACCTGTAAATATTACTTCTACAAAATCAGTATCCATATTCAAAAATAAATTGAAAGAACTCCTACTAATGAAATCTTACTACTTGGTGGGTGAGCTCCTTTCTCATAGAAAATAAGGTGTAGAGGTCATAATGATGATTACTTAGTGTTTGTAAAAAACTCTTACTCTACAAATATCACTCGATGGCACCTATACCAAATTATGTGTGTTGGCCTTTGGAGAATAAAAATATTATTATTATATCAAACAACCAACCTATTTTAAAATTTAAATTCCAATACCCCAGGATTTAATCTTGTTGTTTTTGTTCTCTTACCGACTGCAGTAGCCAGATCAGTAAAGCAGAAGCTTAATAATCCAAAGGTCACAGGCTCAAATCCTACTTTCTGCCAAGATTGTTGTATTTGTCTCAGAATTAGGATCTTAGGCTATGCATGCATAGCCTAAAATCACACTGCAGTGTGATTTAGCCTTATCTGATGGGACACTTAAAATCCAAATACGTACATATTTTCATGGTGCATAAATTATTTTTAAGTTAGCACATTTGTTTGCTTTTTTTATAAATGTAACACTAAAAATTGCTCTACTCATGCTAACTCAACCCAATAGTGAGAAACCAATCTTATTTATAGTTATAATAATATTAATTATCAGCACCATTAATCATTAATAATCTTTCATTAAAATAATGCTTTCAACCATGATTTTAAAAAGGGTTCACAAGGTGATGATGTACAAATATCATCCTGATGCTACCAGTTCAAAGAATAAACATTGGGCAGCGTCAGAGAAGAAACAATACTCAATATTTTTATCAATAAATTAACTTGAAAACAAAAATGTACTCTCTTGCTTGATGGAGAGTTATGTTAGTGGCTTAAGTATCTTATTTTTATTGAGGACCAGACACTCAACCAGAATTTAAAATAAACTTTTCAAATGCATGCCACCAAACACTATTTTTCTCGTAATTTGTAAGAGATAACCTTTTGTAAGTACTCCTCATTCTATTCCTTCCCTTAGGTTACACTTGCCGAGGGAAAAAATCATCAGCTGATCAAGACAAAGGTCTCAGTATTGCTCAAGAAAGAAAAACTCCAGGTATGGTAAATGCCGGTTATGAAAAGACATCAAAATTGGAAGATAATTCATCTAGTTCTTCATGTGGTTCAGTAAAAAATGTGGGTAGTGAAAATGAGGAATTAGGTGCCAAATGCCAGGGAACAATCAAATCAAAAGAAAGCCAGTCATCCAGACAGGCCACATTTGAAGAAAATAATTCTATAAGTAAAATAACATCCTGTGATGATAACTCAAACAAAAGTATATTCAAAACTTCGAAAGGGGATAATGGAATCGAATGTAAGTCATCAAAAGTTTACCAATTGGCCAAAAAGGAATGTGATCTAAAAACTGAGTTATCAGCCAGTGAAAGCAATTCTCAAGGTGGTCTACGGTATCAGCACTCTCTGGAAGATGATGTGTTTTCTTTGGGCTGTGATGGGGATGGTGATGACTGGGGAAATGAGAGTACTCCTCTGGTGTCTGAGACATCAACTCCGTCAGAATGGAGTATTGATGGCGATGCAAATCCAGGTGAACTGAATCATGCCTTTTCTTTGAGTATTTTGAACAGGGAATGGGAGTCCAAGCAAGAATCTCGAGATGTTCACTCTTGGGCTGGAGATGAAAAGGAAAACTTGAGCAAAAAAATCCCCACTTCCAGTTCGCCCCATGGTTTTACACCCTTTCACCTCACGCATGATGCTTTTAAAGATCCACATTTGTTTAGTAGCACAAGAAAGAAGATTAGTGGCAGAAAAATTCAAATGACACAATCTGCAGTAAATGACACAGCCACTAACTTGCATAGCCTGACTGGGAAAAGTAAAAGGAAGATCTATAAAGATAATGGGGAAAGCAATTCTTTCCCACGAGTCTGTATTTTGACTGACCTGAAGAACCGCAGAAGAGGTAGGAAACAAAATAAAGACTTATCAGAGGATAACAAGCACACTGATCATAAAGATGAGGATGGACATCCATATTTTAGTGGATGTGTTTCCACTGATTTCGAGAAATTCAAAAGAAGTAAGAGGCAAAAGAAACACTTATCTGAGAATCACATGCATACATGCCATAAAGATAGGGATGGTCATCCATATTTCAGTGGCCACTCAAGTGATGAAGGAGATACAGTCTGTGAGTCACATCAAGCAGCTACTGATGTGATTGGATTAGCAGGGCCATCCAAAGCAGAAGCAACAGCTGTGATTTGTTCCTCATCTACGGGAGAGATATGTGGTGAAGACCTGGGAAGAAGGCAAAAGAATTCTGAGAATATGGATCCATTAAAGCAACCAAATACTCCTGAAACATCAGTATGAAAAAGTCATCCTCCTTCTGGACTAACTTGAAATATCAAAGAAACATCTCAAGTCATGAGATGTTTCTTTGATATAAGTTGAGATGAATTTCTGGACACTTCAATGTGAAATCAATTGCTGTGATCACATGGTTATTAGCCAGGATCTTTGCCGAATTAGGTTCATCAGACCAGGGAATGGGATTAGTTCTTTTGAAACGCTACCTCCAATGCTCCAATTGCATTTGGCATATAAAAATCACAGCTTTGGTTAACTGGGTGTATTCAAAGGTCTTACTTTGGCTTCAGCTTAGGATACTACTCAATTTAAATCTAAGTATTTTTCATTTGGCTAAAAAAACATCCCTAGAGGAAGTGCCTATGCAGGTTGTGTCAAGGCTCAGATGGCTTCACAGCCTGTAAAGCCATGCAAAGGTACCTTCTCTAGAAAATCTTCCAAGCCACTTTATCCACTTTTTCCATTCTCTTGAACATCATTGTTTCATTTGATGGATTGGAAATGATTGAAAATGGTGAAGATCATACTACATTGCTGTAAATTGATGTAATTACCTTCAACATGCTTTATACTCTGCATCAAGACCTTGATGTTGCCAATGCCAATGAGCAGAAAAGGGACTGAATTGTACATATATGAAATTAATTGTTGTTAGATCTTGCCAAACTGTCAATAACCTTACTTTTTCAGTTCTGGAGACATTACTTTTGGAATGAATGAAGGTTATGTTAAAAATGTAGCATGTCCTTAGAGGTTTTTGTTGACCCTGGTATTAATTTGGTTACATGTACCTTGACTAAGTGGAAAATTAAATGATTGACAATGAATGCATTATAATCAGAGAAAAAGAGAGGGTCATGCTGTGCCTCACATGTTATGTATTTGAGAGGAAAGGAAATAATGATGTCCAAGGTAACTAACTGCATTTGCTATGGAGAATAATAATTTGTAAAAGATTTCATCTTCTACAGATTCTTGCATAGTTTTAATTGGAAATACATAATACCAGCTTTTAATAATAAGATGGTAAAAGATCACTTACATTTAGCACTTTAGCATTTCTTCTTGCAGCTGTACAAGTTATATTTTTTTAAATGATGTTATATTGGTGTGTCGATACTGAAAAAACTATTTATGCTTAATATGTCTTATATCTTTTCAATTGAAGTATTTTACCATTTTGGAGTTTTGATTCAAGGTGCTGATCATACGTGATATACCTATTCACATTTAAGTCAAAGAACTAGAATGGTGCACATCTTCTAGAAGAATTTGATTCTTTAAAGAATCAAATTCTTCAAAAAAACATAATTATGTTATTCAAAATAGTGTTATTGATATACCTGATGCATTGTCATCCTTGAACATAGGTAGTTACTTTAAGCAGCCAAGATAAGCTAAAAACTCCTTTTATTTCATGAATTACCCCACAACACGTATGAGTCATGAACATTTATAGAAGCTTTAATATACTTTTGAGAAGAATGGAAAAAATAACAGTTGAAAAATAGAAGATCTTATAATGGATGAAATGTCTGGCAACTTTATTTAGTCTACGCATATATTTTGCAGTTACATATCTATATTTATTCTATTTCTATGTCTAAAATAATGTTAAAACTTCAACTTTGATGTGTCCACATATACAGTAGAAGCTCCATATAACGAAAGCCCTTGGGGACCGAAAAATCATTAGCTGTATCAAACTATCATTATCACCAAAGGTGATAATGATAGTTTGATAGGTAAAAATAATCATTCCGCTGCCAATTTCTATAACTTAGTTTATTTCCACAAGGCTAGTTTGAACAATATTGTGGGTATTTTGAGCGAATAGCCAGAAGATTCCTGTAAGATTTAAGACCATTAAAAATTATATTTTCACATATTTCATTGATCCGTGGTTGTATTTAATGTTAATGACATTGAATTTCATGTTCTACGTAATCAATTGGATTACAAAACGTTGAATGTTGACACTTAGCACCCAGAAAATTACGTACTTTCCAGAGCTCCAAGCATGTTGTGGCAGCAAGCAATACAATGGAGTATTATTAGAAAAAACTTTGAATACCAGGAAAATTGTCATACCCCTTGAGGAATTTTCTCTTGAAATTTTATAAAATCAAAATTGTTGCAATCAAGGCCATACACTAAAAGTTTTAAGTTTCAAATTGAATTTCATCAAGTTCTGGGTAATATTTAATATTTGCTTTCGAATCACTTGACCATTGGGTGGAATATTCAGTGACAAGATTTGTTTTCATTTTAATGCGAAGGATAGAAATCATGAGCACAAGGTTGTGCACTTACAATGTGCTGTTTATTACTTGCAATATCGAATGAACCCTGAGTAGAAAACTTTTTGCTCTTGTTATTACCAATTTATTTTACATACAAATCAAATAAAGGGTCCCTCTCCCATTCCTTGCTATATCGAGCTTCTAGTTAAATGCCCTACTCATTATATGTGGATTCCATTGTTATTGCTGTTATCTCACCTGAGAATAGAAATGTATAAGAAGAAAGTGCTCTAAGAGCATACATTTGTGCATACAAAAATGTTTTTTTTTTTTACTTTCATTTGCTGTGAATTTCTTTAAATAAAACATTGCATTTAACAGTATTTATATTGCTGTATTAAACACATTAAAAAACCCAACCCTATCATCACTCATTACTAATTTCCTTCATCCTTTGTGGCAGTTTGTTGAAAGCAATTATGAAAAGGGCAACTTCAATTGTCAGCATCATGATGCACCTTGATAAGCTTCTCGTATCTCGCACATTTTCAAGAACATCACCGCTTCAAGGATATGCTCCATTCATGATACATTAGAATTTCAGTTATCTGTCACTCCACATTATCCAAGGAGCTCAACTCAACTGAGGCCTCCGCATTATCCAAGATGTGATTTCAGCTAATACTGAATAATTCAAATGCATATTTCATGGTACTATTTATACAACCCTGTTAAAAATTCCCCATTGCATGTCCTTATAGGGAATTGGCAATGGGGAAACATAAAATCCATATAAGGAATTTCATTTCCCTATAGGGAATTTCATGTCCTTATAGGGATTTTTAATGGAGTTCCCCATAGGGAACATAAAATCCCTATAGGGAATTTCATGTCCCTATAGGGAATTTCATTTCCCTATAGGTGTCCCTATAGGCATTGCCAATACCCTATGTGGCGCATTATCGCCAGTCATTGCGCAGATAGTTGCGAGCGCCGCCGCAAAGGGCTCGCGACGAGGAGAGTGAGGACGGAAGGACAGTTGGACGATTCACTGCAACGACTGAGGATGCCAACTATGGTGATTCACGAGGAAGAACCAAGGTTTCCAGAATGTGGTCCTCCTTTCTGTAGATCACGTACTTGAGATTAATCTAAATAAATTACTATGTTCGTTGGCTCCAATGCATGTGTTTCAGTTACCCCTAAACCCTATAAGGAATTCCATGTCCCAATAAAGATTTTCTATGCGGAATTTTTAACAGGGAAAATAAGTCGTTGCATTGACCAAAATGAGTCTTTTCTGCGCATGATGTCCTCTGGAAGCTAGGAATAGTAGAAGACCCATGAATTGCCATGCACCTTAAGGAAGAATGATCAAACTGTATTTGATTTTACCTATGACAGGCTGAAATGAATAAACCATTTGCATATTTTGGCTTAAATTTCAAAATGATACCCTCCAAAACTTGATTTTGAGGGATATCTCTCACATGAATCAGTTGCCGTGGACACAAAAAGAATAAAGTCCAGTTTACTATTTTAGCATGCAGAAACATGCCGGGAATAAACAAACTTTGACTGATGTTGATAGGAAACCCAGTTAAGCCAAAAAGATCCAATCTGACATTTTGTACATGAGCTACACACACCAAAAAATGCTTAGATGAGTAGCGATCTACTCACAGTGACTCATCCACGCTAGTGACTGCTATAGCACATCCCATTGATCAAGTTGTGCAGGAAAAATTAAAACATCATTATCAATGTCTTTTCTTCAATCAGTTTAAAAATATAAAACACTCATATTGAGGCACTTAAAGACATATTACTCGAGATTAATATTAATGATGTTGTTTATAGGTCAGCCCCAGTTTTGAATGCTGCTGTAACATCCACACTAGAAATATCTTGGTCAAAAATTCTGATAGTTACTGACTTGCAAAGTGATTTCCCACAATGATCTAAATTTGGACAGTATGATTCAGATGGTTCCAAATTGCATTATGTTGATAAAAATTATACCGATTAATGGGAGATGCTGGTGAACATGAACTGCAGTTATGAATGATGAAGAAATCATTTAAGTTTTCAATTAAGAAGGAAAATTCAAATGAATCCAATAACAAGAATACAAGGGAGAAAAAAACCTATTAAACACAAAGAAGTACTGAACGTTTTAGAACTGCAACTTGAGTGTGTTGATGAGTAACATCTAGAGATGGGTAAATTACAGTAATTTTCCGGTAATTTTAAGTTTTGAGCTGCAAATCCGATCAGAGGACTCAAAACGAAATCAAATAGCATTGAGATATAAATGCCGACGCTTGTATCAAACATATCATGATGTTTATCTATTATAACTCATTAAAAAAATTAAAACGAAGTTGGCAGCAACACGCAATTTGCCTCTCTTTTGTCGCACTATGAGAAATTTTCGTTCGAAAGACATACCTCTGCGCAATGTGCATATGTTATTTTACTCTGAATTAGTTAAAATTAAACATGGACACAATGTAAACAAAATCGTTTTAGCTTCTTAACTTATAATATCATCCATTCCAATGGTTTCTTCGCGAGGAAGAAATTTTCTGAAAAATAACTTTTCTGAAAATTACCGTTTATTACGGTAATTTTCAGAAAAGGGGTGTTGGTAATTTATGAAAAATGACATAACTGCAACCTCTGGTGAAACATATTTGCAACACTTATGCATCTCCTGCAACGTACTTGCAACATTTATGCAACCCTTTAAAATAATACTCGAGATATGCCTTTGCAGAAAAAATATTACATAATTCATTATTCCAGACAGGCGTGGGTCAATACTAACAAGAGAGTACCAATACAGTTTCGAATAATCACAATCCAAACAAGACGGGTCAAAAACAAATGAGAGGCAATAAAACAGTATATAACTTCCAAAAATTGATATCCAAACAGGCAGGGGTCAAATAATTGTAGAATATCCTACGAGATTCCCAGAGAACACAAAACCACACTGAAAAAGGCCAGCACTAGACAAAGAGAAAACAGATGGGATTGACAGGATAGCATAGCATTCGATGTATTGAAAATATATATCGATCTCATGCCATCTTCCCTTTCGCTATCTCATATGCAATTTTTCTAAGTGCGAAAAATTGTCTCACAACCAAAAAAAAATATTTCACTGGAAAGAGCTAATTTGCTTCAGAAGATGAAAAAACGCTATAAAAACCCCATATTTGAATATATGTTTGGGGTAAACTGTGTCCAAATAATACTTCGCAAAGCGACCTGCAACATGTCGCAACCTTTCTGCAACCTTGTGGATATTTCACTCCCATATACAATCAGTGTCTCATGAAGAGGAAGAATCGAATTTTTAATATATGTATCCTCTAGCTCAAATATTTTGTAATTAAATTTTTCTGACCAAACAAGTGCATCAGCAACGTAATTATGACGTTGCAGAAACGTTGCCAAACGACATGGCATCCTGCAACCTTTCTGTGACGTTTCCGCAACACATTGTGTTTACTGGGATGAAGCTACTCCTTTTGACCTTTTATTGATTAAATATGGAGAGAAATTGCATTTAAGAAAAGATTAACTACATTGAGACAATTGCTAATTTACATGTCAAAGTAAATTTAAAAATATTTTCATAATAATTAAATATAAAAACAAATAGACAAAACATAAAAGACTTTTTATGTAATAATGTATTATATAATGTTAAAATATGTAAGATTTTTTAAAATCTTAAATAAAGTACATACGTGTACATGTATGTACTTCAGTAGCAACATTCTTTATGATTAATCTCTGTATTAGTCGAATTAAGGTGAGCTTCTAATTTGGCTTTAGTGAAAATGTCCGAAGACCAGAGTATCCAAATGGCAAATTAAAGTGAAGAAGAACAAATTCTCCATAGGATTTTTTCAATCTCTGTATTGTCCTAGATTTCAGTTATCCAATTTATGATCGGTAAGAACCACCTCAGATAACCGAGGATCTTCTTGAAGTCTCTTTTTCCAATTATCACTGAGGTCATTAAAGCATTTAGTAATGACCCCTCCATATTTATCGTGGTGCTGAGAACTTTGGACAGTGATTGAATTTCCTCTTCTGCAGCTTTAGGTGGATTGTATGTGTCCTCCTCCTCCTCCCAATTAATCACACTACATTTCTGAAAGGACAGTGCCTCCTCCTACTACATTCCAAGATGTTTTTAGCCATGACACAATCTCAAACAGAATTCAAAACACCATCTATTTTGACCAATGCCGATAATGAACCTGAGAACTCTTACTCTGTACTGTAACTTTATGGTCTACATCATTCCCTGGTCCATCGAGGCTCTAATCTTGCCGCTTTGTTCAGTGGTAGAAAAACTAACTTCACATTAGATAGTACAATTTTTGGATGGCAGGGAACATTGTCCAGTAACATCACCACCAAACCATTCTTCATTTTTCTTGAAATCTTTGAATTAAGATACAAAAGTATCAATTGTCATCCAAGCTTTCTCATTGGCTTTCCATGTAATGTCTAAGTTTAAGGTTCAAATCGAGGTTTTTAAATGCTTGGGATTTCATTGATTTGCCAATAATCAATGGGACTCCTTATCCCTCAGAGCTCTGCAGCAAAACATAACAGTAAGTTTCTGCTGAGGTAGATTCCCCCTACACACTTAATTTCTGAAGGCTAGAGATGTTTTGGAATTAATAATGGAATAGTCCACCTTCATCAGTATTAAAAATATCGCAAGAGTGGTAATCTTCTAATATTGATGGCGATCTTGTCAACCAATCATTTGCATCCTCAGTAATATCACCTTCATCCCAATAAACCGTACAAAAAGATAAATTGTGGCATTTCCTGAAGTATTCCAACCACCTATCACTTGCCACAAAGTTTTCCACACGATCTTTTGCCACTTGCTGAGCCTTCTCCTGCAGCATTGGTCCATTTGCTGGTAGTAACATTTAAGCATAGGCACACTTAATCAAGTTGAAAACAGTATCATTCACTTCCCAAGTCTTTGTCTCCCTCTTCCGTTTCATCCAAACTTTTTATTTTCCTCCTAACCTTCAAAATGTAAGTACCTACTTCTATGTACCTGAAGATGCCGCAAGATGGTGAAATGCATCATATTCTGTTTTTACACAAGTTTATTGGTGGTATATACCAAAGTGCATTTTAATATTAAAAGTACAAAGTGCATTTTAATATTGATATTAGTAACTTTCACAAAGCGTAGCTTCAAACAGTCAATCACATACCTGACACATACTTTTTGATAGGTACATTTCTTCTTGGACTGTCATGTATTTTGGTCAGGGTTGGGTCAGTAGAATATTCTGTGTAGAAAATGGATAATCTACGTGTATTTTCTACCGTAGAATATGTAATGTAGAATATTGCTAATAGTTACATATTCTACATGTAGAAAATTATTTTTGCATATACTGCTAAAGAGTGATTACGATTATTGGAAAATTTTATTTTAATATTATACCAACACATTTTAATAATTAAACCTATATTTAGTGCAGTTTCAACTTAAATAGCCTATTACAAGCCTACCATTGCTAGGCCTGCCAGGAAATCACTAATTAGCCAAGACAACTGTCTAAATGCTAAATTATCCATGATTCAAAGCAATATTTTCTACATTGATTGGTGTAGGCCTGAGTCATTTGTAACCACTTCATATCATTTTTTAAATTTTCTATGGCAAGTACTTGCATTTAGTTATATATGCAGTAGGCTAGATTAAGGATTATATTAACTGGTATTTTAATTGAAGTAAAATTATGCCCATTGCCACTAAGTGAAACATTATAGGAAGTATATTACTGCACCTCTATCAAGGTCAAGAGAAAATTACCATAAAAAACAGAGCTCTTAAGTTGTTTTTTGATGGTAACTTACTCTTGAAGCCTTAAGGCTGTTCCTTAAAGGTTCTACATGTACAGGGCAGTGTACATATGAACAATTACAGGGTGGCAATCGTCAGGGAAAACCGGGAAAACCTGGAATTGTCAGGGAAAATTGGAAATCTGGAAAAGTCAGGGAATTCTCGTAACAGTCAGGGAGAAACTGGGATAGGAAATTCTCACTATTTTTCTACCATTGCATTTATCTGGCAGTCTTTCCCACCCTTTATTTCACCAACTAAAACGAATGTCCGTCGCCGAAGTGCATAGAATAAACCCCGTCAACTCGTTGAACGGGGTTGAAGTTGAAGTTGTGAATCTTAGTTATTTAGCTGTGAATCAGTCGTACGATGTATCTCTTTCGTATATCCTATGTGATATTTGCCTAGTAGCATTATAATTCATGATCACCATGTATTCCACTCATCACAAGGATTCTGAGGCTATGTTGTTCGGAAGATTTTACATCGCGTTTTTTTTAACTTTCGAGACTCAGGTCAAGAGGTAGTTGCAGCACACTAGCTTTTAGTAAATACGTGCTTGCAATTCTAAAAATACGAGATGATGGTTATTAAAATGGTAATACCAGTACGATCACACGTATAAACAAAATCTTATGTAAGATCATCTTCGATTCCCATACCCCCTTCATGAGACAGCAAGAAGTGTCCTCCTCCGCTCCCCTCCTTTCACGCTCTACGTCATTATTAAATAGCCCCCTTAGCTCCATCTCAAAGCAATTTGGTCTGGTCACAAACCACCTCAAATATAATATTCCTGAATATGATGTTGCCGATGCTAATTGCCTCCTGTTTTCACTCGAAGTGGCGCGATTACGTTTTGTTTGTTTATACAAATATTTTTACATTTTTAGTTCCCTCGAACAATCAAGGGGTTATAACCAATTTAATCAAATTGTTATTCGCTTCTAAACGTCACTCGTGCCAGCCAATTTTGATCCAGTCTAACAACTTGGGCTTGGTTTGTATTTTTCGTGTGACCTGTGCCGGAGTCAATCACTAAATTCACCATTAACTTTCCCTTCGATGCCTTTTCAGTAATCTTAAATTCCCAGAACTACCACGACACACTACCTCTTCCTTGAAGAATTAGACATTGTCAATTTGTAATTTTACTGAAGGAAACATACACGACCACGGAAATACGATACGCGGCCGCATACCCGTGGCCGTGAAAAATGTATTACAAGTGTGCATAATTTGTGAGAGGGCTTAACTTGTGAAGGTTTAATGTATTTTTTCATTTGTATAGCTTTTAATGTATTGATTTCAGCTTGTAACATTTTCTGATCTTTGACGACAATTTAATTCAGCAGAAATAAAATATTCCAATAATAGCAGATCTTTTGGCGATCAGTCAGGGAAATTGGTAAGGCCATCAGGGAATAGTCAGGGAATTTGAAAATTGGATATCAGTAGCCACCCTGAATTACTAAACACTCTTTCAAGCTGCGCAGAAGATGCAGGGGCATTAAGTAAATTATTTCCAAAATTGCTTAAACCTGGATGCTTGCATTTAGTAAGCTCCCAAAAGGTTGATGGACTTTTCATGCCCTTGTTTCTCAGCTCTAGAATACACTGTCTTTGCTATGACTCATGAATTTCGCTAGGTCTTCCAACCCATCTCCATCACCCAGGATTTGAACCCGGGACCCTCCAGTCAGTAGCAGACCACTCTACACACTAAGCCACCACAACACCTAATCAATGTAATATTTATTTATTTTCATATTTTAATAAACTTTATTTTTTTAATTGCAATTTTCTACATTTTATTAAACGTAAAACATTATTTTACAAACAAAAAAATAATCAACATAATACATATTCTACATTTTCTACACTATTTTCTACGAGTGTGTAGAAAAATAATATTCTACGTGTAATGATCCAACCCTGATTTTGGTGTACACATGGATGAGTGTCTGCCCATTTCCCACCCAAAATAAATAGGAGATGGGAGGGGATTGGGTTGGTGTGGTGGCTAGAGTACTGGCCTGCCATCCCGAGGGCTCAGGTTTGATTCCTGGCAGTGGCAGATTTTTCAGTGGAAAACAGGTCCCAACTTGAGCACTTAGTGGAGGGCATTACAAGTTCAGTACTCCATCCGTCGGATGGGACGTTAAGCCGTGGTCCCCTTGGTGCCTTTTGTTAAGAGTAGGCTAATGCTGATGCCAGATTTCTCTCCATCCTTCCTCCGTTCCCAGAAAAATCCTACCATTACACAATTACCCACCTATCCTATTGGCACAAATGACCTCAGCTGTTGGTCACCTCCCCTGAATAAACAATCAACCAGGAGATGGGAGTACGTGGGTTGAATAAAACTGAATTGGAAAGGGAGAAAAATATGCATCTACAGCTTCCTGTGAAAAGGATTTAATTTCACACGATGTGTCCATCAATGTTCTGGTCACCATATCAGCATGCCTAATGGTCCCTTTTGGTCAATGAGCCTGAGAGCAATGGCAAGCTAGAGTCCATGCTGCCCAGGGCAGCCCTTGATTTTGGCACCCCCACAAAAATCAATCTTAGAGCATCTCCCATCTTAGCTGCCGCAGAAGGCTAGTAACACTAATGTAACTATTGTAACAACTTTTAACATATCTGGCCAAAAACTAGTTACGTAGTTTAATATGATATCAGCACCATTTTATCTCGCTTCATCTGAAAATAGGGCAACAGTCTGTTACAAATCTACAATATTTTTTATTTTTGACCAAAAAAATTCATACAGCATGTTAAAAAAAGGAAAAATGTAGATCAAAGAGATGATTGATGAAGTTATATATCACAAGACTTGTGACATCCCACAAATTATACACTGTTTTCGCAAATAAAACATTAAGAAAACTCTGTACAGAGTGTCCCATTGATCGTGTGTCATTTCTAACCTATAATTTTAGACACTTCCTTTCGAGCCACAAGGATGAAATTTGGTACCTGGCTAGAAAAAGGATGTAAGTTTTGTTGAGTCTAAGCAAAATATAAAAAATATGACCTTTTGACCCCAGAAATAGGGTCCAACCTAAAATCCAAATTTTGCCTTATGGGCTTTCAATGTTAAAATATTCGAAGTACAAAAAAGATGGAATTATTTAGCGAAACTTTCGACTAATAGGTTTTTGGACACGAAGAACACGATGGAAGAACTATTGAGGTCAGAAATTGCAACTGTGACCCCTGAAAGGTCACAGTCAAGGTCACAGGGGTTACAAAAAATGAATCACGGCTTCAAACCTGTCGAATCATAGGTTTAAAAAGGTGCCAAGGTCGATTTTAAGGTCTTCATATCCCTCTTTTCATCTAATGACCTTCGAGGGTAAATCAGAGGTCAAAGGTCACAGGGATGGAAAAAATGAATGCAGGCTATAAACATGTCGAATCATAGGTTTAAAAAGGTGCCAATGTCGATGGAAAGCTCATCAGATCCCTCTTTTCATCCCTTGACCTTTAAGGGTTACTCATGGGGTCAAAGGTCAAAATGGTGACAAAAAGTGAAATTAGGCTAAACGTATCGAATCATAGGTTTCAAAGAGTGCCCAATACGATTTAAACGTCCCTCCAGGAATTATCTGACATTGAACGGTTGGGAAAGGGCAAAAGGTCACTAGGTGTATCCTAGATTTAGGGCATTAGACGCGTTGAATTCTAGCTTCGAAAGGGTGAAGAATTAGATGAAGATACTTGGTCCTGTTTGTTCCCAACTTCCATCCCTATAACCCCTTGGGTCATATGGTAGTCGTTGATTTAGAGTTTATTAATCAATGAAAAAATTCAATTGTAATTTCAAGTTAATCACTTTTATTCAATTAAAAATACTTAACCATACGTTTTATTAAAAAAAAGTATTTTAGGTGTTATCCAAAAAAATTTCAATATTAAAATTTAAAATGAAAATATCGAAGCAGTAAGAATGAAAATCAATTTTTATTCATTCTACGCACCCGATATTCCATGCCAGGCACAATTGAAATTGCCCAATAAAAGCGTGTGTGAATATGTCTTCCAGCATATTCGGAGATATGGACTCTACACACGTTGTAATTTCTTTCTTTATTCCTTCAATGCCCGAAAATGTTTTTTTCACAACACCTGGTGGACTTTGACCCCTGCCCAACCGTTTCAGGTCAGAGACTTCCAGGAGGGATTTTACCATCGTATTAGGCACTATTTAAACAAATGCTTCGTTGTAGCCACGTTTCGAAATTTGTCACTCCTAGGACCTTTGACCCCTGAGGCCCCTGAGTCAACCTTGAAGGTCAAGGAAAGAAAAAAGGGATCAGAAGACCTTACGATCGACTATGGCACCTTTTCTAACATATGATTCGATACCTTTCTAGCCTCATTTCAATTTTTGTCACCATTTTTACCTTTGACCCCTGAGTAACCCTTAAAGGTCAAGGGATGAAAAGAGGGATCCGATGACCTTTCCATCGACATTGTCAACTTTTTAAACCTGCGATTCGACACATTTGTAGTCTGGATTCTCTTTTTCCATCCCTGTGATCTTTGACCATCGTATTGGGCACTCTTTGAAACCTATGATTCGATACGTTTAGCTTAATTTCACTTATTGTCACCTTTTTGACCTGTGACCCCTGAGTAACCCTTAAAGGTCAAGGGATGAAAAGAGGGATCTGATGAGCTTTCCATCGACATTGGCACCTTTTTAAACCTATGATTCTACACGTTTGTAGCCTGGATTCTCTTCCCTTACGAAAAAGTAGTACTGGAAGTACTGGAAAAAAATAGTATTGGGAAGTACTCGTGTACTATTTTCACGGAATTGAGTACTATAGTATTGGAAGTATTGAAGAAAACTAGTACTCGTGTACTAGAAGTAGTACACAGAACTAGTACTCATGGAAGTATTGGGAAGTAGTACTCGTGTACTAGAGGTACCTCTAGTACTTGTGCATACTACCTAGTACTTGTGTACTAGAGGTAGTACACGTAACTAGTACTCGTGGAAGTATTGGGAAGTAGTACTAGTGTACTGGAGGTAGTACACAGAACTAGTACTTGTGGAAGTATTGGGAAGCAGAACTCATGTAATAGAGGGGGTGCACAAAACTAGTACATACCCCTATTGGAAGTGGAAGTGGTCTTGCAATTAATCGATAGTAGTCTGTTCGTCATTGGTCGATACAACCAACCGGATACAACTTTCCACAAACCGCGAACTATAAAAATGTTAATATTCACGTTAAAATTAATCGTGGGCACGGAAGTTGTTATTTATGGTTTATAACTGTTCTTTTTAAGAAAGGAGTTTCCTATAATTTATTTTAACTGAACGGGATTACCGTTCTGACACCTTTGGTCTTTTAGAAATGGGGATGAGTGTAGATTGGAGGCTTTAAAGATGTATAGGAGGATGGAGAAAGTGAGCTCAAGAATAATTTGATACTATCTTTCTTTAACCTGAGCTGGATGTGACAAAATTACACTGTCTTCCCCCAGCTACGCTGGGATGGAAGACAAATGAGAATGCTGTAAATGGTTGGGAAGAGCGGAATCTGTTGGGGGTGATTCAAAGAGGATAGAAAAAGTGGATGGGAGAGATGGGTAGTGGGAAGTTAAAAAATGTTATTGAAGGAAGAATCGCGTCTGGCTTCTGGATGGCAGGAAGATTATGAGCCAAATAAATGTATTTAAGGAAGCGAGTACAAGTAAAACATCAAAAATGTACCTGAAAGGTGGATAACCATTACGTGAATTGATAGTATTGGTTCATCCTAATGTGAAATAAAAATGATTAGCATTGTGATTTGGAAACCAATACTAGACATAATAGGTTCAATACTCAATATATCATGGTATCAAAGAGTAGTACCTACACACCTATTATTGTGATTACTTCTTCTTCCAATACTTACCGACAATGAAGTATTGGTGCCAAACGGACTAGTACACGATGCTAGTATTGTAAATACTTCTCCATCCAGTACTTGCCGACATTGAAGTACTGGTGCCACGGACTAGTACATGATGCTAGTATTGTGAATACTTCCCTGCTGAGTACTACATTCAGTGATCCCAATACTAAGTATTGAATTTTGAGTACTGGGGGGCAGAATCTAATACTATAGTACTGAGATTCATGTACTTAGTATTCGGGTCTGTGTACTTAGTATTGGGCTCTGTGTACTACTTTTTTGTAAGGGTTTCTCCATCCCTGTGACCTTTGACCTCTGAGTTAACCTTGATGGTCAAGAGATGAAAAGAGGGATTTGAAGACCTTAAAATCCACCTTGTCATCTTTTTAAACCTATGATTCGAAAGTTTTGTAGCCTCATTTCACCTTTTGTAATCACTGTGACCTTTGACCCCAGATATACCCTAGAAGGTCAAGGGATGAAAAGAGGAATCTTATGACCTTTCCATCGACATTGGCACCTTTTTAAACCTATGATTCGACATGTTTATAGCCTGCATTCATTTTTTCCATCCCTGTGACCTTTGACCTCTGATTTACCCTCGAAGGTCATTAGATGAAAAGAGGGATATGAAGACCTTAAAATCGACCTTGGCACCTTTTTAAACCTATGATTCGACAGGTTTGAAGCCGTGATTCATTTTTTGTAACCCCGTTCAATGTCAGATAATTCCTGGAGGGACGTTTAAATCGTATTGGGCACTCTTTGAAACCTATGATTCGATACGTTTAGCCTAATTTCACTTTTTGTCACCATTTTGACCTTTGACCCCATGAGTAACCCTTAAAGGTCAAGGGATGAAAAGAGGGATCTGATGAGCTTTCCATCGACATTGGCACCTTTTTAAACCTATGATTCGACATGTTTATAGCCTGCATTCATTTTTTCCATCCCTGTGACCTTTGACCTCTGATTTACCCTCGAAGGTCATTAGATGAAAAGAGGGATATGAAGACCTTAAAATCGACCTTGGCACCTTTTTAAACCTATGATTCGACAGGTTTGAAGCCGTGATTCATTTTTTGTAACCCCTGTGACCTTGACTGTGACCTTTCAGGGGTCACAGTTGCAATTTCTGACCTCAATAGTTCTTCCATCGTGTTCTTCGTGTCCAAAAACCTATTAGTCGAAAGTTTCGCTAAATAATTCCATCTTTTTTGTACTTCGAATATTTTAACATTGAAAGCCCATAAGGCAAAATTTGGATTTTAGGTTGGACCCTATTTCTGGGGTCAAAAGGTCATATTTTTTATATTTTGCTTAGACTCAACAAAACTTACATCCTTTTTCTAGCCAGGTACCAAATTTCATCCTTGTGGCTCGAAAGGAAGTGTCTAAAATTATAGGTTAGAAATGACACACGATCAATGGGACACTCTGTATAGCAAAAGAATGCTTCAGTGAATTACAAAATGTAATACATATGCAGTATTATAGCCTATGGCAGGCCCCACAGTGTCACCCCCTTAAAAGTGCATCTGGGGCTGACTGCCCCCCTCGCCCCTGCCTTAGGACCATTAGAATCAATTATCACTCCAAGGTATTTAATATGCTCAGTCAATTTTAACACTAATGTATTCCTTTTAATTGTTATTCCAAGCTCTAATTCTAACATATTATATATTTCCATGGGGTCAAATCTTTTTACAGTATGTATAGTAACCAGTAATCCAAGTATATTTTCCATTTTAACTCATGGAAACTATTTTTCCACCAGAATCTTACCTTCTTCTACTCAGTGATTCAGTATTGATGGTGACAATCAAGGTTCTCCATGGTTATTTATCCGCATCAAATCTTAAATGTCTCTCCACAACATTTTATTCCACAGCACTTACAATGTCTGAGGCATGTTGGGATTTGTTAAAATGATGATTTTAAATCAATTTTGGATAAGTTGGCCACCAGGGAAATATGACAGCCATAGGCCTGGACGGTCCTAACAGGAAGGATTTTTGGATTTTGACATGCTCTGTCTACAGGCTGAGATTATGATAAAACCATCCAATTTAATATGACCCTGGTGGATAGAAAGCGCATACAAGTTACACTTAGTTGTCATGTGTATGGAAATTTTGTGTTCGAGGAAACCCGTTATAAATGATCAGGGAGACCAGAACTGCTTGTGGTAAAAATGGGGTGGGGCATGGGAGGGATGTACCAAATGTTGAGATTAAGGAGTTAACTGGTGAGGCAAACTCAAAAAGTACACTCACCATCTTAGTTGCAGTGGTACAGTTCATTCGCTGTAACTTGGCTAACACTCAGTAGTCTACTGCACAGGTGGGCATAATTTAACTCAGAGAATAGAGGTAGCATTACCTAGAGAGAGGTCGAGACATGCATGAACTTGGACTAAGTCCAAACCAAATTTGCTCACTGTGCATGTCATATAGAGGGTATCCCTCGAATGCTCCCCCTCTTCTCTTATTATCCCTCCCTCCAGTGAGTTGTCATTGGCCAGTTTAATGCAAATGGGCTGTATACAGACCAGTTCACTACCTGTATCTGAATGAGTGCCGTGGTGAGGGCCTCTTTATTTGGTAGGGCCTTGTGGTCACCTTCAGGATATATGGTACCTGTCTTGGCTTCTACTTGTTGCACCATAGTTTGTGTGCCCTGTTCTTGTGCTCTGGTTTTGTTGTCCCCTCGACCATTGCCACCAGAAAAAGAGAACATGGAAAGCACATAATACACAGTATCAAGTCGCTTATAGAACAAATAATATGCATGTGACAATGAATGGCAAGGAAAGTACAAAAATATACCTACCGTATATTTTGCAGTACTATAATAAAACAAGTTGTTTGCACTTTTATCATTGCGTCAAATTCTTATTGTTAACGTATCTTCTATTTATTTTCACATCTTAATTGACTGTCAGAGGATATTTGTCTGAAAATAAATATTTTATACATTCTGTTATGATGATGGGTGGGATTTATGAGGCCAGCAGTGTCAGCAGCTAGGAGGGCACCCTGAGCTATAGTCACCTGGATATAGGTTTTGATGAAACAGTCATGCTTCTGGCTATCATATGGGTTTCGGTACCTACCTACCTGCTGGTGCTGGCACAGAAGAAATTTGTTTCTTCTTCCTGGTTCACCCCTTAAATCAGGCATTAACAAGGGTGAAAGCACTTTGGATTGGTGTTCAGCAAACAGAACAGAGTAGATATAATCAATTGTGGATGGGGGATCACGCGTTGACCTATGTTATTGATACCATTATATAATTTATATAGAAGGGTGTATACCAGGGAGAGGATTGAGGTTAATGTGAGCAAAATGGTCACGGACTTCAAAAATTTCTCCTGTTAAAACGCTGTTCACTTAAGACCCTTAAGCTCACATTTACCCTATTCAAAACTCTGGACTGTCAGGAGTTGCAGAACCTTGGTTCACATGGTAGGTATTTTACGAATTTGTAATCTTTTGCCATAGTTTGTGATCAACTAACGTCTCTAAAGGAGTACGGTTGCCTGTGGTGCGTTGTTTTGCTGTATTTATAACTTGAAATAGTTGCTCGACTGGTGAACCTTGAAAACTTCCAAAGTAGATCCAGATTTAATGTTCCAGACGTGGAGGTGGTCAGAGCAAGATGTAGTAAATATGGGGAAAATACTTACGGTGACACGTTATCCGCAGTTACATACATATGAGAATTGTTTTATTTCTTCAAAACCGCCGGTGATTTTAAAAAGTGGTATTATTTGATACCGATAAACTTAGGGTCGACAACTTAAGATTTAAAAAAAATATGAACTGCAAGAAGTCTTTCCCTACCGCCTTCGCTTAGATTTCGCGCCCCGCGATAATAAATGAAAGCGGAAGCTAGAGCTTCGCTGATAGCCAGCATTTGTTTTTCAGAACATCTTGAAGAACTGCTTCCGGGTGTAAGTTCAATCTGACATCCGGTAAATAGTAATTAATAGTCATCACCACACTGAGCTGGCAATGGCAGCCTGTGGTGATATTTTACGGTCGGAATTTCCCACGATCGACGATGATATGTACCACTATGTTGAAAGTATGTATTAATCATTATGAATTTTGTTTAATGTTGGGACAGTTTCCATGTTCATGTTCATGTCGCTGTGAATTCAACTCTTATATTAATTCATGACTATTTATGATATTATTTCACCTTATTTGAAACCAGATCTCTGATTTTACCTTCCTAGTTTTGTAATTGTTGCTTTGAACTTTTGACAGGTCTTTTATCCGGTGGAGCTGAAGAGTTCGAGGATAGCAATGAGTTGTATGAAGCCATTGGTGAATTCCTGCATCAGGTTGCTGAGGAGAAAACTGAATTGGACATCAGGTATGCATGATCTCGAAGTACAAGTGTAATAACCTTGTTCTTCAGCTCAGATTGACGTAATATTTCCCATTTTTCATAGGAATATATGTGACAGGCTCATAGGCATAATGAAACCTGGCTCAAAAACAATTCTTAACAATGGTAATGCGAAAGTTTTAAATGCACCAGTTCACCTTGCTAGTATGGCTGCAAATTTAGAAAATAACGTGGATGACATCAAAAGTATATGGGTGATGCAGAGGGATGATACGCTGGTGTGTATAAGAGTACCAGTTATGTGGTGATTTGCACCTCCTAATCTTGTGAATTTATATGTGTGAGTATTTAATTGCAGAAAGTGGACCCTAGGAAGCTCGAGAAAGCTGAAGCCAAGCTTCAACAGAAACAAGAAAAACGTAGCTTAGACTCTGGAAAAGCCCCTCCTATAGTTCCTAAGCTGGAAAGTGCCACAGCCTCTCAAGTTATGAATAAAAAGGAAACAAAGATGGAAGCCAAAGGAACAAATCGCTCTCAGGATATTAGGATAGAGAACTTTGATGTTGCATATGGTGATAGGTAATGATATATGTACTCCATGTTTAGCAATAGTTATTCTTGAAACAATTGCACAAAGGTAATGTTACTATTAAATGATAATTTTGCCATTAATTTTTACAAATTGTGTCAAAGTATTGTAATGATCTCCAATGTTTGACATTTTGCTGCTAGATGATTCTATGCAAAGTCAAGTGTCATTCAGTGTTACAACCTTTTGTTAAAGGATTGACCCGAGTTTGCATAAAATCTAAAATTTTGCAGGAATCCTTTATGAGTCTTCCGTTGATATTTATCTTTTCTTCAGGGTGTTATTGCAAGGTGCTGACATAATCCTTGCGTTTGGAAGGAGATATGGTTTAGTAGGAAGAAATGGCCTTGGGAAAACAACATTACTGCGGATGATATCTAAGTAAGTCATTTTTTAATTAGGTATATTCAGAATTTTAGGAGAGGACTATATACAAATAATTTGCTCAAGATTCTAGATGCTCAGCTAGTATGAATTTCTCATCCAGATCTCCTCTCATTGATACTTTTTGTAATAAATTTTAATTGGCAGAGTTGAGGCAAAATCCATACACGTAACCAGGAGTATACTTTCACATTTTTCACTAGTGCATGCTGCCAATTCAACAATCCCCTCAAAATTTTTAGTTAAAAAGCAAATTCTGCAACCAAACTCAACACCCTGTGTAATGAACCACACAAACTGTATACCGAAATTTCAACACTTATTGTGTATGCCTGCATATGTTTGTGCTCTCAAAACTCGAAAAGTAGTCTGTCTATTGACCTGAAATTTTGACATAGTCTTGCATTCAAATACATGCGTGTTTTTGTAGTAAAAACTCAATTTCCTTGATCCTGGATAAAATCCATTCAAATGGCCAACAATTGCATTAGCTCTTGCTTCTTCAGGCATTGTTCCCACGTTAATGGAAAGAGGGAGAACAAGCTCTTAAACTGTCACTAAACCTGCAATGCACGAAAACCCAAAATGTAACATTTCAAAATCATCAGCAATGGGAAAGGTTCTTTAGGTGTGCAAAATCATTGTATGGGATGAGTTTACAATGGCTCACAAGAAGTCGTTGTAAGCATTAGAACATGCATTGAAAGACTTGTGAAATAATGAGGTTCCATTTGGTGAAGCATTGGTGTTACTATCTGGTGACTTCAGGGAATGCTTCCAGTTATACCTCACTCAACACCAGCTGTTGAATTGCATGCCTGCTTGAAATATTCAACTTTTTGTCAACACAGTAAAAAAAAAGCATTTAACAACAAAAATCAGAATTCATCTTCAAAGCAATCTCAACAGCTGACATATTTTCAAGACAATTACTCGAGATCGGCAATGCCACTGTACCTACAAATCCAGAAACAGGAAACTTCACCTTCCCATCTAATTTCTGCTACATAATTAATTAAAAAGAACAATTATTCTCTTGATGCTCCCAGATTACTGTCACAAATTTGGAATTTGAAAATTGGAGTGCCAATTATATTACTCCTAAACATCATTCAGCCAAAGTTATGTAATGGCACATGATTAGTAGTTATAAAATTGTGGAACAATCTAATTGAAGCAACAATTCTGATTGGACCTCATAAAGGTGAAGACATACTACTTCCTCAAATACCACTCATTCTGACCAACATTTGAGTCTACCAACCGGCATTCAAGTTGAAGCGACATCAATTTCCAATACACCTTCCACTTGCTATGACTATCGGTGAAGCGCAAGGGCAGTCTTTGCAAGTGTGCGGTTTGAATTTAGAAAACGAATCTTTCTCTCATGGGCAATTATAAGTTGCATGCTCCAGAGTCTGTAAACTATCTGATCTTTATGTTTATGCAGAAAAGGGCAAACAAAAAATATAGTCAATCCATTAGCTTTACAATAAAAAATATTTTATGTGAAAAACATCTCTTTCCTTCCTTTCCTTTCATTTTGCAGCATAGCTACAATAACGCAAGGCAGGGTATTGATAAAATGGCGTGTTTTCTTGATGAATGTTGGTATTTTTTATGATAACAAATTTGGCTTCATACTTGAGTTAAAAGATGAGTTATGATTTTAATTCAGTTGTATATCGCAAGTGATGGAGGTGAAAATTTTTACTCTATGATTGCTTTAATTTGCTAGTGGCCAGTTGAGGATTCCCTCTCATATCTCAGTGCTCCATGTTGAACAAGAAGTAATTGGAGATGACACCCCTGCCCTGGAGAGTGTTCTTCAGTGTGATAATGTCCGAGAAACTCTCCTAGCTGCAGAGAAAGAAATTAGTGCCAAAATAAATTCAGGGTAAGTATTTAGGAGTAATTATTTTTGGTACATTTTTATCCCTTTAAATGAGTATTTTTGATTGATTAGATTTTAAAATTATAGTAAACCATGTTAATTTTGTTGCATCATTATTAATGTTGGCATCCCAAGCTTACAACTTAATTCAGCAGCAGAACAGCTTAATTCCCAAGTTTTTCTGTTGACTATATATTTTGTAACCTGGTACAGTAAAACCTCTTTATATCGAAATGCAAGGGATAAATTTTTTTTTAGTCTTTTGATAAATAGAGGTTCGCCATAAAGAGGTTTCAGTATGATGACCACCTATATTCTGCCTTATGGAACGTTCTGGCAATGATGTGTGTTGCTGTTTCTTTAATTACTGTTATTTGTATATTTAAATAAATGTGGTTATGACTTTTCATAGTTTTTATGTTAATAATGATAAAAACAAGGAAACTAAAACTTACTTAAGCACTCTTCACTGAAAAAATTTTAATTTGTTTCTATCATTTCTTTTCAAACTCTTTCAAAATGATATTTTCTACCTTATTTTATGATAATAGATTCTCACTGCTGCAGTCTTCAACACAAAAAAAATCCCCCTATTTTATTACGTTTTGGAGTTTTCCCGGCGGATTAGGTGAGTGAAAGTTTCTCGGGTCTTCCATCGGGTCAAAGGCTCCATCTCTGCCGACGTTTCCGAAAACGACTCGTTTTCCGAAACGTAGGTAGAGATGGAGCCAAGGGGAGTAGAGAACTCCAGAGTTCTCTACTCTCCTTGGATGGAGCCTTTGACTCGGTGGAAGACCCGAGAAACTTTCACTCATTATATTACGTTGTCACCGACGACGCGTTGTCGCGACGTCAATCTGCCGCCGCCGACGAATATGTCGTTGGCTCCTGGATGATACACTGGAGAACTCGCCATTTGCCAGCCAGTGCGGTGGAATGTCTTTGTTATTCATCTAATGGTGAACTCGCTAGCTCGAAAGCCGCGGGAAAGTCTAGTTCATCTGTCGGCATATGCGAGTTTGCAACAAAATCGTTCGTTTTTTACTGGAGAACTCGGCATTCACCAGCTCAAGTTGAGTTGGTTCGTCAGTATTCGAGTTGGTGTGTGCTCAAGAGGTGCCTTTGTTTGGACTGGCGACGGACGTCATTTCATTCAAAGGCTCCTTTCGCACGGGACGGCGCGAACCCGACCGCCGTGTACGGCGCACATTGGTCCAGGATCTCTAATACTTGGATTTATGAGTCTAGTAGTGATGGCCGGATCGGATCCGTCGGATCCAAAGATCCGCGGATCTTTCATATTTCTCGGTTCCAGATTCGGAACCAAAGACACGGAGTAAAATCAGATCCGGATCGTAGATTTAAATTTTCGCGGCTTAGCGACCGAAGTGCCCCGTGAATGGAATGTAGGTGCGGTAGATATTGACAAGAAGAGGATGTGTAACTAAGGTCACGTAATTAGATGAAAATGTTCCCGTGCAACTAGAAGCAAAATAAGGAAATATGACTTTTTTCCCCCATTACCCCAGTATCGCGGGGAAAAAAATACGTAGGGTGTCATGCGGGTAGCCTACATTCGCCGGGATCAGGCGTGCAACGAGAGCTACTGTGAGGAGTTCAATCCCAATCGCAGTTTCATTTTTTCTTTCAGTCACTGCATCGAAAATGTTATCATATTCAAATTCAAACCATTACATCTGAATACTCACTTTATTATACTTTTGTTGTTTAAATTAGATTTACAAATGTACCACTCATAAATTAAGGATGGTCGGGTCGGATCCAAAGACCCACGGGTCTTTCATTTCATTCGCTACTGAAATCATATGCGAGGACAGTAAAAATTCAGATCCGGATCGGAGATTTTAACATCTCGCAATTTTAACGTGATCGATGCGCCCCGCGAATGGAATGTACGTATGGTAGATACCAACAAGGAGAGGTTAAGTAACGCGGGTCACGAAATGAGAAGAAGATTTTTTCCGTGTCACAAACGAGGGAAACAAAATAAAAAATACTAGTCTTGACCTTTTTCTCCATAAAAAATAATTAATGAAAAAAGGATGTGCGAAAAAATAACTAAGCCGAATGTCATGAAGGTCGCCTACATTCGCCAGATTCCCGTGAACTTATGAGAGCGTAGTTGTTAAAAATGAGGGCTAGTGTACTGCCAGTCGCGAGTTCCATCCTTAACACTACCTAAGAATACAGCCGTGCTGTATTCCTAGGGTAATGCTAGTAGGCAGTTAAAAAAAGTAGATTATCAGAAATTTCATTCCAAATTATAAGTCAAAAAAATAATTAAATTTGGCGAAAGGAAATTATTGGAAAAATTTATATTACAGAATTAAATCGTGGAATCATTACATTAACTTTACAGTGTATTTTTGAGTCACACATTTGTAAATCTAGTGGAAGCGATAGAAGTACAAAAGAGTCAGTAAAAATTTTAAACAGCGTAAGAATCGAACTTCATTACCTGCAGTCCACTACTCCACTCTGTTGTTGTCGGCTTACCCGAGTTTGGAGAATGCAGGCTCCCCACATGTCATTCTACTTTTTCTTGCAAGTGGAGAAAAAATCCAAAAACATTTTTTTAAATTTTGCTTCTAGTAGAATGAAAAAAGGTTAATCTCATTTCAATATCAGAGTTACACAACCTCCCCTTAGGAGTACATAATGCTCAAATTTCATTTTAAAGGTTATATTTAATAAGACAATGAAAAATTGTTAGTTTTGTGATATTCTATAATTATTTTTTCGTCTTAAAAATGGAATCCCCAGATATTGCATATATGGAATCTCTTGGCCGCATTACAAATTTTTATGTTTCTAAAAAATAATTAGAAAGTGATTAAGGATTTGATTAATAATTGGAAAATAATTTCTTCATTAATGAAAATGAACTTATAATGTCTTCTAACTGAACTCTAAAGAATAGTTGTACGGGTTTCAAGAATGTATTGCTTGATGAGTATGTGATAAGGAAAGTGAACTTTACATTAGAAGTAACAAGACATAGGTAGTTATTGCATCCGTATATCTTGATTCAGGTAAATTTAATCCTCATAGATGATAGGAAGTTGATATTTCTATAATAAATTTACCTGTTTTTGGTAATTGTTGCCGTTTTTATATATACCTGTATTAAAAATCTAGGATTAGAAAAGGAATGAAATTCAGAAATGAGTATTTGAAACTAAGGATCCGAAACTGAGATAAAGATCCGAAACCCAGGCAAGGATCCGGTTCCGGATCTGGATCCGACAAAAAGCCTGGATCCGTCCATCACTAGAGTGTAGATAAATGTTCTATATTGTGACCTCGGTCACGTGGGGGGTGGGGGGATGTGGGGGGTTTCGAGGTGGAAAGGTACGAAATGCGGGAAAAGTTGGGGGACGTGTGGGTAACCCCGGGCACCTGGATGGGAGGTGGAAAGGGACGGAAAGGAGGGTGGGTGGAGGGGAGAAGGTGTGGGGGGGATCCTCCGATGACTGGAGGGCCGAGAGGAGGTGTGGGGGGATCCTCCGATGACTGGAGCGCTGAGAGAAGGAGAGATTTGACACGAATCTTTGTGGACTTACGTTTAATGAAATCACAAAAAAAAGCAAGAACGAAACACAAGCAATAATACATTAAATCGCCCACTCTCACCGGTGTTGGCGGCAACTGAACCACAGTAATCAACAAAGTTAATAGTCACACAAATGTAAAAGAAAACCAGTGAACGAAAAAAAATGACTTCCCTTCCTAAACTTTTCGACAATCCATCAAAGTCAGATACACTGAAACAATGAAACACCAGAATTGCAACCCTACGAAAAGAACACACACGCAATCACACATCGGGGAAAAATGGAGGGGGAGGAGGAGTCGGAACGAAGGAAAGACGCCGGCAGCTCTTCGTCACTGGGGGGGGGGGATAATTTGGGGTCCGGGGACGACACCGATGGGGGACTCTCAGTTGAGATCTTCTTCACTTGGGGGGAACAGTTCGGGGTTTGGGGGTATGGTGATTTTACTTATCAGACCTCTGGTTCTCTGTCACTGCTGAGGGCTAAATCCCTCTGGTGGCTCTTTCTCTGGGGTTGTTACGCCTTCCGCTGTCTCCTTTGGCTGAGAGAATTTCCGATGAAGTGCGTGGGGTGACCTTCTCTTGGTCACGGAAAACTCCCGGTCAATCTCCTATTTCCGTCCAACCCGGCTTCTCCTCTGGTCCAACCTCCAGCGCCACTTCAAATCTTCTCTCTCTAGGGCACTCTCTCCTCTCTTGTCGCACACTCTCCGACAGACGTTTGCCCCGAGAAAGACGTCCAGAGCCTAGGTCAGCAGAGGACTTGCAGCATGACAGCGTAACGGGCTAACCGCTAACCCCTGGGTGGCTTGCGCACCGGCGTTATATACCCTCTGAGGGGTGGTTTTCTGGGGGGGGGGAGAGTATGGGGAAGGGTCACGCTCCTTCGAGCCGCACCATCGCCGGGGAGGGGGGGGTTCTTCTGTACTTGGGGGGGAGGAACTTAGATTCCGGAGGCCGCCGAACTGTGTCCTTGTTCTCGGTGGGGGGGGGGGGCGGAACGGTGGGGACTCTTCTTTTTTTCTCCAAACGGCCAAGGACGCACACAACAGGGGTCGGAAAACGGGGAATTGGGGTTGTGGGGGTGGGGGAATGAATCACACATACATGTTCCACTTGAACAAACATACCCAAAGTCAAACATAAAATTAAGCTCTCCTTCCCTCAGGCGTATCCATCCTACTCCTACTATGTCACCGGCCAAACGGCAACGGTTACATATGCCCCCCTCTTCGGGAAGAGGAAATACGGGAAACGTATTTACGAAAAAAAAAAGAAGGCACAAACTGCCGAAAAAAAAAACATCGCGACTCGCGAGCAACACATCTCACAACCTCCTGAACGGAAGGGAAAAGGAAATAAATATGACAAGGAGGAATTATAATGGGTGGGAATGGTATTAGGATCCGGGATAAAATTATGAATTCCTTTACGAGTTCCTTTTCGTCGATACTTGGTGATCGCATCTATCTTTTCTAGGTTGATGCCGACATTATCGACATTAAAAAGACATCCCGGATATTTTATCTCCTTTTGAAGGAAACGCGTTATATTCAATCTTAAATTGGCCTTTTGCAATCGTTCATAAATATTCCTCAAACGGGACGAAAAATCGTCGAGTGAACGGATGAATATTACGATATCGTCTACGTAAGTCGTCGCGTCCTCGGACGTGTCGCGCCCCATGACTCCATCCACATACCGTTTCGACTTTCTTTTTACTAAACGCGCGACGTCACATTCCTGGCTTCCCGGCGTGATAGTTAACAATTCTGGTCTCGTCACGGGCGAAGGTCTATGCTGGTTGGCCCCAGTGATACGGTTTTGGTTAATGGAAAGCGTGGGTATCTCAATCACTTGTCCCCGCATGGATGCCACCTTATCCTCCGATATTGCTGAGATTTGACTCCCTGCGTCTGTTAAGGCAATAGTTGAATACCCGGCGCATGGCAGATGGGTGTCGGGACATATTCCCCACTCGCGCTCTCTTTCGCGGAGAGGTTCGGGCGTTAAAGGCCCGTCCAATTGAAATGTGGAAAAAACAGGGACCTCCGCCGTTACGCTTGATCGGTCTGGGCCGGGGAGTTCGGTCGACTCAAACTCCTCGCGTCTCCCAACGGGGGGTGGGGGCGTTAATAGTAGTGGGGGCGGAGCTTGTTGGCCTTGCCCGCCGAGGGTATCTACTCCTCTCATGGCTTCGTTGCTTGCCCTAGCGGCGTCCTCCGTTAGTCTCACCCGGTCACTTTTACTCTCCTCCTTTATCTCCACAAAGTCAATTTTGCCCTCTCCCGTTGGCTTATCCATTTCCTCCGCCGTCTCCGCACTCATTTTTGCAAAGCCATTTCTCATCCCTTCCCTCAATTTCGCCAAGTTATTTCTGTTCTCTTCCGCATATTTATCCATTTTCTCTGCCTGCTTGTCCATTTTCTCGGTCATCTCCGCCCTCATTCCCGCAAGGTTACTTCTATTCTCTTCTGCTTGCTTGTCCATTTTCTCTGCTTGCTTATCCATTTTCCCTGTCATCTCCGCTACCATTCGGGCCATCAACTCAGACAACCACTGCCTTTCGTCTGCGCTTCCCAAAATGCCTGACATTTCGCCCCCTTGCCTACCTTCCGTTTTGCTACCAGCTATGGTCAAATCGCCTTCGTCACTTGAAACATCAATTACCCCTCCTGACCTTTCTCCCTCCGACTCGTCCTCGTTATAGGTCTCGGGTTCCCTATACTTCTTGAAACTCTCGCTTCCATGTTCCATCTCGTCTAAATTTATCTGGATCAACCAGGGGAAGAAAATTAGGAAAGGAAAAGGGTCTTTTACCGCCAATCGCGAAGGTAATAACGTAAGGAAACACGAACAACGACAATGCGATCCCTAAATCGAGAAAACTCTCCCACGCGCTTCCTACCGCAAAACACTTAACTCGGTCAAATCGCGCACTCTCAGTCAAATCGGGCCCCACGACGTTGGGCGCCAATCATGTGACCTCGGTCACGTGGGGGGTGGGGGGATGTGGGGGGTTTCGAGGTGGAAAGGTACGAAATGCGGGAAAAGTTGGGGGACGTGTGGGTAACCCCGGGCACCTGGATGGGAGGTGGAAAGGGACGGAAAGGAGGGTGGGTGGAGGGGAGAAGGTGTGGGGGGGATCCTCCGATGACTGGAGGGCCGAGAGGAGGTGTGGGGGGATCCTCCGATGACTGGAGCGCTGAGAGAAGGAGAGATTTGACACGAATCTTTGTGGACTTACGTTTAATGAAATCACAAAAAAAAGCAAGAACGAAACACAAGCAATAATACATTAAATCGCCCACTCTCACCGGTGTTGGCGGCAACTGAACCACAGTAATCAACAAAGTTAATAGTCACACAAATGTAAAAGAAAACCAGTGAACGAAAAAAAATGACTTCCCTTCCTAAACTTTTCGACAATCCATCAAAGTCAGATACACTGAAACAATGAAACACCAGAATTGCAACCCTACGAAAAGAACACACACGCAATCACACATCGGGGAAAAATGGAGGGGGAGGAGGAGTCGGAACGAAGGAAAGACGCCGGCAGCTCTTCGTCACTGGGGGGGGGGGATAATTTGGGGTCCGGGGACGACACCGATGGGGGACTCTCAGTTGAGATCTTCTTCACTTGGGGGGAACAGTTCGGGGTTTGGGGGTATGGTGATTTTACTTATCAGACCTCTGGTTCTCTGTCACTGCTGAGGGCTAAATCCCTCTGGTGGCTCTTTCTCTGGGGTTGTTACGCCTTCCGCTGTCTCCTTTGGCTGAGAGAATTTCCGATGAAGTGCGTGGGGTGACCTTCTCTTGGTCACGGAAAACTCCCGGTCAATCTCCTATTTCCGTCCAACCCGGCTTCTCCTCTGGTCCAACCTCCAGCGCCACTTCAAATCTTCTCTCTCTAGGGCACTCTCTCCTCTCTTGTCGCACACTCTCCGACAGACGTTTGCCCCGAGAAAGACGTCCAGAGCCTAGGTCAGCAGAGGACTTGCAGCATGACAGCGTAACGGGCTAACCGCTAACCCCTGGGTGGCTTGCGCACCGGCGTTATATACCCTCTGAGGGGTGGTTTTCTGGGGGGGGGGAGAGTATGGGGAAGGGTCACGCTCCTTCGAGCCGCACCATCGCCGGGGAGGGGGGGGTTCTTCTGTACTTGGGGGGGAGGAACTTAGATTCCGGAGGCCGCCGAACTGTGTCCTTGTTCTCGGTGGGGGGGGGGGGGCGGAACGGTGGGGACTCTTCTTTTTTTCTCCAAACGGCCAAGGACGCACACAACAGGGGTCGGAAAACGGGGAATTGGGGTTGTGGGGGTGGGGGAATGAATCACACATACATGTTCCACTTGAACAAACATACCCAAAGTCAAACATAAAATTAAGCTCTCCTTCCCTCAGGCGTATCCATCCTACTCCTACTATGTCACCGGCCAAACGGCAACGGTTACAATATAGGGTTTTTGTGCATATACTTTGGTTGCACTGATTGATGAATTCAAATCCATCTTAAGTAAGGACATATCACTGTTGCTACTTCTCTAGTAGATAAGATAAAATGTTGCACTGGTAACAAGTGCATCCATTGAAAAGGAGAAGGCATAGCTTCATCTTCAATTCTCTCTAAAATAACGTGTATTGCCCCGATTCTTGTTCTGAAAAATGGGTTTTGTAACTGAAGGTGATTGTTATTTAACTGTTTATTAATATATTGCAAATATAATTTGCAAAATTATAGTTATACATAATTCATTGTTTAAAAATAAAGAAATTTTTGTTGAAAATTAACATTTACATTTTTGCAAAATAATTAATTTGGGAAAATATTAACCCCTTAAGTGGGGGGTAAAATTTCACTGATGTATCACCAGGTGGGGCTTTGCCATTAAAAATGATATAATTTTAAAATTTTGGTTAAGTATTTATATATTAAATTTATGAAGTTTTAGACAAAAATTTCATCTATAATTTTTTTTTCATCATACTTTAGCAATATTTATGGTAGTATTTATACATTTTCTTAGGAACAAAAATTATCAATTTTTTACTAATTGTGCACAGTACTATATATTAAAATGTTTATATGGCTTCTCTGTCCTAAATTGATCACATCTGGAAATGAGATTTGCTAATCCACATCGGTAGCTTCTGGAAAACAATTACGTCAAAGTCCATTCTTTTGTAATGTGTGGTTGCATTTTGCCCCTGAAATTCAAATATACTCTTTTATCCACTTTTTATGTATCTCCCATCTCTCCCATGAAACTTAAACATTTTTTAAAATTAAATATATTCATTTTTCAATTGATCATGAGTAAACTTTCAAAACTTATTTTTCGCCTTACCTCTGAGCGTGTTTTATGCCTTGAACTGGGCATTGGTCCTCTCTCCAATCACCTCTTTGTCCCGGTGAAACTATTTCCTAATATATTCTATATACACTTTTTACATTTCTTTGAAGTCTTTTTTGTCAATATTGGGCACTTGTGTGATATTTGTAAAAACAGGGTTCTGCACAGAGCGGCACTTGACACTTGTGGCAGCACAAATATGTTTCCTTCCGTTGCTTGTGTGATAAGCATACCACACACCTTTTTCGAGGACGTGCTGTTGAACCTGAGGGGGGGATAGCTATGGGTAAGTGGGTACTGGTCAGCCTTCCAGGGGTCTCCATGTGCGAACCTCGTACTCGTCCAGGTTTCTGGCTTGCAGGAGTTGACCCAGCGTATTTATTGAATAGCCGCTGTATCAGATCTAATCGAAATTCAAGGTGTGTGCCTCGACCACCATGCCTTTTAAAAATCACATAAGAATTGAAGGTGCACAAACCAAGAAGATGGCGAAATATTTCATGTAGTACTTCTTCATCCTCTTCCTCGACGTACTATATGTAACCATGTACTGGTCAGAGAGATCTACACCGCCCATTGCATCGTTGTAGTCAATGCACACTTGAGGCTTTTGCTTCGCACGGCCTCTTCTGTCTTTTACACTTTTTGTTCCCTCGTCGTGGATGCTGCTCAACATGCAGACTTCCCTCTTGTCTTTCCACTTCAGCGCCATCAATTTTTTTCTATAGGCTGCAGTAACTTCCCCAGACCTAAGCACTTTGTTCATCACAGTTTTTGGAAGTTCTTCCCGATTTCGCCTAACTGTACCCACTGCATCGGTTTCAAATTTATTGAGGAAGTCGAAAAGTTCAGGACTACTGTAATAGTTGTCTAGCCCTATCAAATATCCTTGATTCAAAAGTTTTTGAGCCAACGAAAGCACAATTCTGGTGGGTTTGGTCATGTTTTTCACGGAAATTCCTTCCACATCTTCGACAAGGTCTGTGTCTTTCCCGGTGTAAATTATCATATTCCACACGTAACCCGACTCAGCCTCACAGAGTTTGAATGATTCCATTCCAAACCGGGATCTCTTCTTTGGAATGAAAACCTTCCACCCTAAATGGCCTTTCCACAGCAAAAGACTTTCGTCAATAGAAATTTCACCTTGAGGGGTGTAGCTTTCTGAAAATTTTTTCACCAAGTGATCCAATAGGGGTTTGATTTTATATGTCTTAGGTGAAACTGTCCCTTCAGCATTGAATGCCTCATTATCAGCGAAGTGCAGAAACCTGAGCAGAAGATAAAATCTTTTTTCATTCATCAGCTCATAAAAAATTGGAGTTTCCAACAACTTATTGCGGGAGAAATAATGGCTGATTTTTGGTTTCTGAATAATTCCCTGAAGTAGTAGCATGCCGAAAAATAATTTTATCTCTTCCTTATTTGTCTCGCACCAATCTTTGTCTCGACTTCTCCTTTTCATTTTACCCATAAGATTCTTCCTATCTATTGTTTGTTGGGCGTACAAGTTCGTTTGTTGTGCAATAAGTTCAGAGATATCAGCGTCCATAAAGTGCTCAAAAATTTCATCAGACTGTTCTTTATCTTGCAATTCACCCTTTGCACCAGGAACAAATGTCTGGGGAAATCTGGGCCTCACACGACCATTTTCGACCCACTTACCGTCATCAGCTTCCAGGGGTGGATTTGTATCACTATCATTGCTGTCACTCTCACTTAGTGAAGAAGATGATTCTTGCAACTCCTGCACCCTTGGCATTCTTGTACCAGCTCTGGTTGAAGTCCCACTAGTGCCAGCTCTAACGCCGACGGACACACGTGTTTCTTCTTCTTCTGAGGAATCGTAACTTTCGTCGCTTGAAGTAACTTCATCCTCACTAAGTGCGATCATTATAGTCTCTTCAGAAAGCAACGATCGCTTCTTAGCCATAGTGGTGTGCGAAAAAAACTTCACTAATTATACCACTAAGTCGAGGAGTAATGACGATAACGTAGCACTCGTAAAAGCTAACAATCGTTAGCTTTTTCAGGAAAAGTAAATACTAGCAAAAGATACTGTATATATCACAAGTATTCAAAAACGCCAAATTTCTAGACTGCACGGTTCACTACTTTTCACGACAGAAGCAAAAAAAGCCCGGAATGGGAATAACGGGACTTTTTTCACACCTAGACAACCAAAACTTTCTCTTTTAGGGAGTCATGTACGGCAAATTATACCGGGAGTACGGAGTGTAAAAAAAAGTCGCATGATGGCAGCACACTGCAGTAAAGCGATAGAAAAGAGAGCGCGCATCTATAAGCTTAGCCCACTGAGAAAGGGAATTTCTTGTGAAGCGTGCATATATGCGCGCTACCCACCGGACGGTCGTTTAAAATCCGCGCATATATGCGCTTAGCCCACTTAAGGGGTTAACATCGAATTTGTGTTCAGAGATCGCGAAAACCTTTGTACTATAATTTTTAATGAAACGAGAATTTTGAGTTTGTGTAAAACCAAGAATTAAAAATATTGCAAATACTTTTGTGAAAAAGTAATTAGCGAAAATATGAACATCAAATTAGCATTCAGCAACTGAGAAAACATATATTTGTTCACATTAATCGTGATGTTTTAAATAAGAGTTAATTTAAGTAAAAAAATTGTAAAACCTTTTGCGAAAAAATTAGTTTACAAAAGTTATGAATCTAAATTCATATTCAGCGACCTCGAAAACCTATATAGACCAAATTTCATATAAATTGAACATTTTGTAATCCAAAATACCAATTACTAGGGATCCTGCACCACTGTGCAGTGTGCCACCGTGCATTCCTCAAAAACAGCCGTGAATGTCACGGTACAGTCCATTTCGAGTATACGGCGTTTTAATTTCTAGTAGGAGTATAATCATGAATGAAGTTGATAAGTTACTTTGCTAGTACTTTTAATAATGTGGATATAATAAGATGGCCAATTCCAAGTGAAAAATTAGACAGGACTGGGCATTGAACTATAGACCGTCACGATGACACATCAAGAATTTAGCCTTTTTGGTCTGGAATTTTAAAATTTTTGTCTTGAAAAGTCTTGAAAAAGTCTTAAATTTCTTTTTCATATATTAGTAGACACCATGAACCTGTTCTAATTCCATTCAGACAAACATACCATTTCTTTCAGTTTGTACAAGGGTTTGTACAAGAAATTATACAAAAAATTGTATCGTGTAAAGCAGCCTTTAACCCTTTTACTGCCAGTGGGCCGATATATCGGCCCTCTATGGTTGTGCGAAAACTGCCAAGGGGCCGATATATCGGCCCACCTACATTACATCATCATGTATTTGTAATGGTTACAATTCATTCAAATCAGAGACAGCATGAATAATTTTTTCATCCTCTTAAAAAGTGAAAATATATGATCAAAATAAAAAAAATAAAAAATTCATATATTAATATTAAGTGCTTATAATATATCTTAATGAGATTGCCCATTGGCTGGGCATAATGGGCTTGGCATTTTTCGCACAGTCTACTTTAAAGGGGCTGGCAGTAAAAGGGTTAAACAGAATATCACTTGGTGTGAACAGAGATATAACTGAAAATAGTTTTAAGTTTCTTTGTACGAATACATTCGTAAATCTAATTTAAACAATATAAGTATAAAAATGTGAGTATTCAGATGTAAGGGTTTGAAATTGAAGATGATAAAATTTTCGATGCAATGACTGAAAGAAAAAAATTAAACTGTGATAGGGATCAAACTTCGCTTGTGCACCTGATGTCTGTGAATGTAGGCTACCCGCGTTACATTCTACGTTTTTTTTTCTTGCGATACCAGGGTAATGGGGAAAAAGGTCACATTTCTTACAAATTTTTGAAATGGTGCATAAATGAAAATATGAGACTCATAATAGTCGTTGACAAAAACTCAAATTCAGCGTCTTTCCGTTGGTCAGTCGCTGAAAAGTCGTATAAGTGAGGACTTTCCTACCAAACGGTTCATAATTGAGTCTGTCGTATAAATGAAAAGTTTCATATTGAGGTTGGAAATACATGAGGTCTTATGAGGTTATTTGCCAGACCAAAAAAATGGTGTATGTGTTTTCTGTTTGAATTTGAAAAGAGTCTATGCTTCATTTTCCAAATTTAGTACAAGAAAAGTAGAGGACTGATAAATATAAGTCAAATGGCGAAGTTATAAGTGATTTTGTCATTTTAATATCAATTGGGTGCTCAAAATGAGGGGTCTTCTTATATTCAGGGTCGTCTTAGAATCGGGTAAATAGGTAAATAGGAGATCGGTGAAATCAATGAGTGCATTATTTGTGAAAACTTAAGTTGCAGTGAGTAAACTAAGGGGAAATCTTACCAGAGATTGTGCTGAAAACTAATATGGCATTTTAGCTCACAGTGAAACCAATATAGATCAATAAGCATACTATTTGAAATAATTACATTGGAGATTATCCTATGGCAAGGTGTTGACATTGTGATGTTTTTAATCGCAGAACTCGGATTTGTTTACCATTGATAGGAGTCATGTTATTACTTTGTTAATCCAGATTATTAAGTAGCAAAATGCAAAAGATTGTTATAATGCATATGCATTATAACAATCCTAAATAATTAAGATAGCCTAATGCAACTAATCAGTACTTGATAATCTTATTAGTGTAAATAACTTTTGTAAATAGAATACACATTGCAAACTATCAGCACGTCATGTAATATGGTCATTCCTCATAAATCCGTCGATCATGCTTTCACAATATTTTTCCCTGTCATTATCAGGAGTAGTGAATGAAAAGTCACGTGGGTACACCTAACATTTCTCATGAAAATTAAGTTCACCAATTTGGAAATATTTTACTTTCTTTCAGTATTGTTTTCACTGACATAAGGCTGACTTTATCACAGGCAGTTATGAATAATACATTAGGAAAAACATGTTAGAACTTGTGTTGCTCAAAACAACAAAAAAATTTGGTACATTATGGCATCAGGTGTCTATGTACATATAATAATGTTTACATTACAGGGAGTTCTGCTTTTCCATCATGCAGTGGATGCCCCATATAATGGGGACTGCATATGACGAGAAGCTTGAAATAGCAATAGACAACCAAGGGAACAATTACCCTATGATTTGCATGAAAAATAAATTGGAAATAACTGAGGCAACAATTTCTTTCACAGAGCTCACTTGATATTACGAGTAACATACTGCACATTGCATGCACACATGCTTATACTTATGACATCTATCGTATGCATTACAATGGAAATACATTTTTCCTCTGAAATTTCCTCACAATGGTCAGGTGTACATTTGCAGCAAACAGAATGTACTCATATTTCCATCATTTGGTTCCCTTGTCAAACCGTGGAATTTTCTTGTTGATTTTTGAGTACTCGATTTTTAAAAACCTTTCCTTGAAATTATAAGTCAATTTGTTCTATCCCTTGGATGCAAAATTCCTTTTAATGTGCATGCAATGATTGAACCATTGAACTGTGCTTGGATTGTGGGGAAGGGTGAGCAGCAGTGAAACCAAAAACCTCAGCTATACAAGATTAAATTAAAAAGAAAATTACACCTCAGTATGACTGCAGTTAACCGGAGGACTACTGGGGAGAGGGATAAGATAGGGAAGGACTAGGGGTACCAGTGCAATGCCTCAGGGAGAGCAGGTTAGTGAGGGGCATTAGGCAGCACCATTGGCATCGTCCACTCAGCCCTCGAGGGTGTTACCCTTGGCATCTCCCGGAGGCAAAAGCCCAGTCTCAGGCACAGCAGGGGCTTATATGCCTGTGCTGCATTTGATCTGCCCAGGAAGCACTTTGCCGGAGATGGCAGGGCGAAGAGGTCACATCAACACTCTGCAATCCCAGAGTGGGGGAAACCAATCCAAAAGCTGTCTGCCTAACCACCCCCCCCCCCCCCCCCCCCCCCATTTTGTGGTATACGAGCTGCCATATGGCATGGCTCATCCATCCCTGCTGCCCCCTCCCCTTGCATTGTTCTCTGGTTATGCACCAACAAGGAATGAGGTGGTGAGAAAGGATCCATGGGTGTAAGGATTCCCCCCCTTTTGTTTTGGTCCACTGGCCGTTTGATTTTATAGAGGATAATAATTGGTAAACATAAATTGCCTAGACAGCATATCCAGGTATCAACTTAATGTCAGTTTAAAATCATGTCTTTGTTTGGAAATGTTGCTCATCAAAACCATGGTAATGCTTCTCATGGAGCCAAGTTCCAGATGACTTCATCCAGATTATCAACTGGGAAAGTGTACTTCATGACAATATATGTCAGTTATTTGTCATTGAAATGTTTTTTTTTTCAGATAATTAAGTAAAAAGCTTTACATCATCCCAATAATTTAAAAATTTTTGGCAACTTTTTGAGTCAAATTTAAAAAAATATCATATTGATTTATTACACTTACATTATTTCAGTTCAAATGATCCTGATTTAAACACGCAACTAGCAGAAGTGTATGCAGAGCTACAGAACATAGAATCAGATAAGGCACCTGCTCGTGCAAGTATTATATTGGCTGGATTGGGGTTCTCTGCTGAACGTCAGCTTCGACCAACAAAAGAATTCTCTGGAGGGTGGCGGATGAGGCTAGCTCTTGCCCGGGCTCTCTTCTCAAGGTATGCCTTTTTGATTATCTTGTTGTTATAGAGTTGTTATATTCATTAACACATTTGAAATGGAGGAACCCAACAGTGGTTACCTGTGGTCAACTCTCAAGGGTATTGAGACTCACTGCTGAATCCCATTCTACTGCCTTGACAACTGTGGGGAAGGACCTGTTTCTTTGACTCTTCTCAGAATAGTCTTCCATGTTGCTCATGTAGTCTTCCATCCTGAATCCTCACGGGTATTAATTACGCATTGACATTAATGCGGGCATTAAGATTTAATGAATGTTTTAAGCTTTGTTTGCTGAGTGTCACTATATACCTCGCAGTCATGATGAGTTGTAATGATAATTAATATTTGAGTAGTGATTGTTTGAGGGCCCCTACGTCATAGAGGTGAAAATAATTTTAAAAGTTTGAATTGTGTGGAGTTTGTCTTTTGTTGAGATAACTATTTCTTTAAAATGCCTTTATTATAAATTGCCATGCAATGAAGTGCCTTCTTTTTCCTGTTTTAGACCAGACTTGCTTCTTTTGGATGAGCCTACAAACATGTTGGACATAAAAGCCATAATCTGGCTGGAAAACTATCTGCAGAACTGGCCAACAACACTTCTTGTGGTCTCCCATGATCGTAATTTCTTAGACACTGTGCCTACTGATATTTTGCATCTGCATTCACAAAGAATAGATCCATACAAGTGAGTATCAATTAATACATGCTGAAGCTGTTTGGGTCATTAGCTTATTTTAAAAATATCGACAAAGTAAAGTGCAATATTACTTGGAAGTATTTTTTGTTCTTTCATATTCAAAACTGATGAATATGAAATGGCCTATCACTTAAAAATGAAACAAAGTGAATGAGCCTTTGATATGCAGGTTTCAAGGGTGCTAGCCTGCTCAGTTAAGAGAAGTATATAATTTCCATAAAACAGTTGATATTTAGTACAGGTCCTCGGTTTCTTTGTGTAAAGCAAATAAGCTGGATGGATAGAATCACAACTGGCATTTCAGGAAGTTAGCTAATTTGCATTTTTTTCTTCAATTAACCAAAAAAAAACACATGGATTGTATAAATTTAAAGATACTTTTTCTTCTACATGACTTCTATCTGGTATCTTTCATGTTTTATTCCTCATTTTTATGATTGCTGCACAACTTAATGAGCCATTCAGTGGGAATTCATTTGTAAATGGTGTTCAGGGGTATATGTTGACATTCTTATTTGTGCATATCAATATGCTCACACCTCTCTCCCTAATCATTAGAAATTAGCTTTATTTTTCATTTTCATTGTCATCTCTCTGATATATCATTTCCGTTTCTGATGATTTGTGAATGTTCATGGACACTAAGGATTGCAATCCTGGAGAGATTTTTCGATTACGGGATTGTGATTTCCTCAGTCCTGGGATCCCGGAATTGAGGAAAAGAACTATAATACCACATGCACATATTAAATCAATATTAAATTCACACAAAGTTTAGAAACGGGGGAATATCTTCACTGGTGATGAATCTGAAGCATTGAAACCCGGGTCATGCATTTGTTTTACTTTGTTTGTGTTATTTTATTGTTTTATCTTTGATATTAAATTTGGAAAAATCCCACAAATTTACTAAAGAACCTGTTTTATTAAAGCATGAAACAATACATTTTTTCTTGGGAGATAAATAAAATTAAAGCACCAATAGCAATAGCTATTGCTCTTAAATTGAAAGAAATTGTATAATCAGGTTATCCTCACTGAAAAGTGACTTACAAATCTTTAAAATATTCCCTTAAAAACTTTATAATGTCTTGTCCCTCATTCTTGACCTATATTTATTGCAAAGCATACCTGCTTGAAAAAAGCCTTTTCTGGCTCAAGACTAGTGAGAGGAATAGCTAGTAAGTGCCTGTAAATACTTTGCAGATTTTCTCCTCTCCGTCCACTTTCACAGAAATTATCTAGCTCTTGAACTCTTCTTCTGAATGATTCTAGGTAATTTGAACTACAACTAGGAAGATATTGTTTGGGAGGAAACAAACATTGGGTAATGACCAAATCAAGTTCCTTCCTTAGCTCATCTGAACATAGTGAACCACTCTCAGAACATATAGCAGCTGACTCTCTCTCACTATGCAAGTTATCACTATATCAACTTTTGGATGCTAAAGAAGCTTGTTCTTCTTCCATGCTTGCCGATTCAAATGTTTTAGTGGCGTTATAATTATGAAAGCTAAGGAAGTTTTCTTTAACAATCGTTTAAGTTTGCTAGTGTTGGCACAGAAAATAATTTCCCCAAATCATGACCACTTGCCCGTGAACCATAGTGAAGAGACTGCAAAACCTCTGATAAATCAATTCGTCTCCTCATTATTTGATTCTGCAAGGCATTTTTCATATTATCCCCAACTCTGTATTAACATCATTTAGTTTCCGTATCAAGAATTCCAACGCAGCCACATACTTAAAAAGATTTGCATCCCTTTGGCAAAGCGCCTCCACATTGATTTTCACTGGCTGAAATGTTGCAACAAAAATAGAATTAGTAAGTTCATATTCACACACATTGAAGGAAATTTTGGAATTAAGATCAACTAAGGCCTTCATTATGCCAGTTTTTAGCATTAGAAATCATTCGATCATATCAACCAAAGTGTTACATCCAGATTTAACGTTAACAACCAAATTTTTCAATCGGATATTTTTAAAGTAATCTGTCATTTTTTGAGGGTGATTTGGAAAGTGAAGAACAGTTTTCATTATTTTTTAAATCAAAATCTTAATGTTTTGTTCTGATTGTGTACACACACCTCCATCTTCAAGTGGATCACCCCATCTGTTCCATCCCTTGACGGAGTGTCTTCATCGCTGAATTCACTTTCATCAGATTCTACTTCTTCTTTGACTTCAAATTTATTCTTTATTGCATTTTCTCTACCCTCAGATTTGTACAAAACATTAATGACTGCAAGGTGGATACAATGAGCAAAACCAGGTTGATGAATTGGTGGTGTTAACCTACCAACCTTAGCCATTACACTTGCACCCTCAGTGGTGATTGCGATAAATGTCTTTTTCTAAAGAAATTTCATACACACACAAATTTCTTTTTTTAAAACTTGAATACACATTTCTGTGGGCATGTTTCCATTAATTTTGATAAGGCCCAAGTTCCAGACCTTTGATTCTCTTTCAAAGGAGTGAACGTTAATATCTTATGATAGTATAGTCTAGTATAGTATAATCTTTTGCTGCGTGGTGAAGTATATTCATCGAAAGTTAGACAAAATGTTCTGGAATTCAGCTAATCGTTTTTAATACTAGCAATCGCTGTATATTTAACATGTGCACCTTAATCTCATTTCCGTTTTTCTTATGTATTACAAATTAGTCATTTCAATAAAATGTATTACTCAATGAACTCAGATGTCTAACATGTTGCATTTCATGTCCAAGAAAGCATACTTGCTAGCGCTACCTGTTAGTGAAAAGGTGTACGTCAGTCCCTGGATACATATACACTAAATCCTGGGATTTCGGGATTGTCATTTCATCCGGGATTGCAATCCTTAATGGACACTGGTTTAAAAAATGGTGTTACCTATTCATTACACTCTTGTAGATAAAGTATTATCTGTCATTTCAGGAGAGTTAATATATCCTTTTGGATTGTTTTTATGGTTAGAACAACACTGTCCTACATTTATAGTTTTAATTTTAAATGTCTAATCAAGTAAATTATATTTTACTATTCTTAAAGTATCCCTGACTTTCTTTTGTTGACTTAGGGGTAAGATCTATCTTGAGGATCCATCAATAACATGTCACAGGCTACTTTTTATTAGCAAATGGTTATCTTTATTTTGTAATATAGTAAACAATAAAGTTGAAAATAATGTTCTTATAGATTTCCTTATCATGTTCTTGTGTTTTGTTGGTATTAGATTCCTTGAAAATTCTTGCAACCAATGGATCATTCAGATGATTGCTATTAATATTATTTTCATTATTTTCTTTAGAGGAAATTATGAAAATTTTGAAAAGATAAAAACAGAAAAGTTGAAGAATCAACAAAGGGAATATGAAGCTCAGCAACAACACCGTGCTCATGTTCAAGAATTTATTGACCGATTTCGTTATAATGCCAATAGAGCCTCCAGTGTGCAGAGCAAAATTAAGATGCTGGAAAAACTGTGAGTTTATTGTATCATTAGTGAATTGTTTGTAGCTTGACTTGATAAGCTTTAATTTTATAAGTTTTTTAAACATGGCCCTTAAAGTGTTTACAGTCCTGTCCAGTGCTGTTTCTTTTGCCTACTTTGTATTAATGCAGACATTGATTGAGTAAACTTTTTTATTTTATGGATATAAACAATGTATATTTTCTTAACTGTTTGTTGCAGTCCTGAGCTAAAATCTGTAGAGAAGGAGGTTGAAGTGGTGCTGAAGTTTCCAGAAGCTGAAAATTTATCCCCTCCCATTATACAGTTGAATGAAGTTACCTTTAGCTACTCTCCAGAAAACTTTATATTTTCTAATGTTAATATAGGTGCTACTCTTGATTCTAGGATATGTATTGTAAGTGTTGAATTATCAGCTTTTCAGTTTATTGAGAATAATTTGATTCCTTAGTTTTACTGACATAATTACATTATTTTAGGTTGGAGATAATGGTGCAGGGAAAACAACTCTCCTAAAAATAATAATGGGCATTTTGCCCCCAACGACTGGAATGCGTCATGTTCATCGGAACTTAAGGTTTGGTTACTTTAGTCAGCACCATGTTGATCAACTAGATATGAGTGTTTCTTCTGTGGAGCTTCTTCAGTCTAGCTATCCTGGTAAGACAATAGGATTAGAAATTTATAATCCATTGTAAAAGTATAGTAATGCTTAATGCTAGTTTGTTGTTACTGGGCATAATTGATATTATCCATTTTTCTTTTATACCAATGTTTGATCAATGCTTTTTAGTCTAGGTCATATATACTCCATGGTGCAGGAGGTGGTTGTCCTAGAGCACCATTACTAATAGTCACATGAACATGGCTTTATGCCCGGCTCATAACTCAATCCCTACATAATTATCAGACTCTGGTTTTGCCATATGCTCAACCTAATTCACACATTCAGCTATCAGAAGGGCACATGCTTTTCCTGTAATCTGTTTTTCTAATTATTTTTCTTCACCGTAAAATTTTCTCAATCAGTAACTGTTGCTAATGCATGAATACTGCATCTATTTTAAACTTAATTATCCATTGACACCATCATTTGTTTTTTTAATTATTCATGTATTTTTTTCATTATATTTATACTTCAGAAAATTACTTGTTTATAATGCCGGTATTTATCCTGTTGTAGGAAATGGTATATTTGGCTATCAGGTTTGTTTTCAGTAGTGCCAAGAAATACGAGTTCTAAAATCTAAGAGTTTTAACTCTCAGATTTTTAAAATTAGGGCTCATGGAACAGCTCTGAAATCAGCAAAAATGCTTGCATAAAAGTTATTGGTGGTGTAGCATAGTGACTTTGAATTTTCCATCATTCACTATATGATGAATGATTAGATTTAGAAAATTTTTATGTTTTTTCGATAAGCAAAAGATCTGAAATTATAGTAGAAAAGTAATCTATACTAGGTTCAATAAGTTTGTCGCATAGACAAAAAAATAGTTGTAAACTATGACTGAAGCCATGAATTAACATTTGGAAAAACTTGATTAGAGGTGACTAAAGTTGAGAAGAAGACAACCCTGAAATCAAATACCAGTTCAGCTACATTGGTGTCTGGGCAGACATGTGAATAAGCTGTCTGTGAATGACCCGACCATCTGGTCAGACTTTTGCCAGAATTTGTGTCTGGACATACATCTACATCTATATAATATGCTGCAAGCCACCATAAAGGTGTGTGGCAGAGGGCTAATTCTCACCAAACTTACACTACATATCATGCATAAAAAAGGATTAGTATTAATATACTAGTCTTAAACTACACTATCAGACATGTGAATAAGCTGTCTGTTAGTGACCCGACCTTCTGGTCAGACATATGCCAGACGTTGATGTCTGGACAGACATGTGAATTAGCTGTCTGTGAGGGACCCGTCCATCTGGTGTGGAATCACGGATCTATATTTCGCGTTATCGCAATCTTTATCGTTAACGCTTACCCCTTGAGTAGCGCAGGGTTTACAGTAATCATCTATAAAATTCACTGCACTAATTGTAATAAGCAATTTGAAGTGCTGTGCGAAAAATGAAGAACGGAGATCGCATTCTCTCTGACATAAGTTAAATCAAAAAGTTAGTATAAATACACTAGTCTTAAACTACACTATCAGACATGTGAATAAGCTGTCTGTGAATGACCCGACCATCTGGTCAGACATGCCAGACGTTGATGTCTGGACAGACATGTGAATAAGCTGTCTGTGAGTGACCCGACCATCTGGTCGGACATTTACCCATGTGTAGGCTATGCATGGAGAATCATAAGCAAATTATAGAGATTGAGTTCTGTTGTTCCCAGATATGTGAAGGATACCTGGTATGGACTACAGGTCACTTATTCTCTTTGACCCCAGATACAGAAAACTGGCAGCTTGAAGCTACCTACTCCAAATCCATCGGCTCCTGTAACATTCTACATTCCCACAGCGAGTGCCAGGGAGGTAGGGGTCTGCGTATGGCAGATGGAAAGCTATTTCTTTGCACAAATTATTCTGTAATTTGAACCCTATTTGTATTTGTCCCCAAGGGATGCATTTTAAAATAGCCGAAAAGGGCATTTTAAAATATTTTTAGACATGATGACACCAAATAAGAGCAAAGGTTTTTCTGGCGGACGAGCTGTAGAAAATCTTTTCGGGTTTTCCACTGGGTCAGGTTGTCCATGGCCGACGTTTCGGTGCTCGCCATCGGGTTATCCATGCATCGCCAAATTATTTAGTGTATCAACAGCGGTCTCAAAGGTAAAGTAAACTTGTATCATTTTGCTCCAATCGTGCCTTTCTCTACAGCCCTACAGACTAGTCCGATGTCTTACACAAGGCTTCGTCCCACCAACTGAGGCTTGCAAACATTAATTGCAGCCGGGACAGCTCTACTGGATTCTTTTTTGTCATTAAATGCTATTATGTACAGCGAGGATATTTTCATTGGCAGATTCTCAGGGAATTTACATATTTTGGAGGCCCACCATAGAGAAAAGAATCCAGAAAGAACAAAACAGTAAATTATCTGTGTTTCCTGATTATCCGTGCACCCTTTACCAGTCATTTGCATGGAAAATTGGTAGTTTACTGTACAAGTCCCTGGGCTGCTGCAGCGCACTCGCACGGCTGTGGATGCCTGGAAAACCTCACTTGGCACTGAAAATGTGCGCATTCTGAAAGTCTTTGATTCAGCTGCCGACACCAACCGGTAGGAAACTCCTAAGACAAATAAAAACTCTCCAAAAGTGAGAATAGAGAGCAATTTTCAAATAAAGTGAGGTATAGTGAGTGTATTGAAAAAAGTAAGTACCCTAGCAGCCCTGCCAATGCGCTGTCAGGAGTGCTCCGTTGATTTCTGATGACAGCCTGGGTCATAGTGTTTACCGCAAGCCGACCTACACCGACCTCTATCTGAATGGTGGGAGTCATCATCACCCCTCGCAACGAGGGTGGTGCTGACATCACTATTCCACCGAGTCAAGACTATCGCCGATGAGGAGAGTATTCCCGATGAGCTGAAGCACCTCAAGAGAACGTTCCGCCAAAATGGGTATGATGAACACCAGATTTCCCTGGCCTTGAAAAGGACCTTTAACCCGAAATTGCCCAACATTAACGAGGAACCAAAGGAGACGACTGCCAGAGCATGCCTTCCGTACATTTCATCTGTTTCGGGGAAACTATCCAGGATTAAAAAAAAATAGTAATGAGACCATCCACCTCCCACCACCCAAGCTGAGGGACCATCTTGTAAGAGCATAGGACCCAATTAGACTCAAAACACCAGGCGTTTACTGAGTTCCGTGTGAATGCGGCAATGCCTACACCGGAGAAATGGGACGTACCATTGAGACGCGGCTGAAGGAACATAAACGGCATCTGAGGCTGGGACAACAGGAAAAATCTTCCATTGCCAAACACAGCATACACCATGACCACTCCATCCTGTTTAAGATGCCAAGATTCTGACACAGTCCTCAAAATATTGGGATTGTGTCATAAAAGAAGCCATTGAAATCCGAGTGAAAGGAAAAAATTTCAATCAAGACACAGGTTTTTCAATCCGTAATGTGTGGAAACCTGTGATAAAAATCATCAAAGATCAACGGAGCCTTTCCATGATAACTGTTGGTCTGAAATTTTTTTTTTTCCTTATGGCTAAAATAAATGTCGATGAACCAGAAAAACACAAAAGTTTGTTAACATTAAAAAAAAAAATTCTCGGGCGGAAAGAGATACTGGAAAAACATTCTGGATGCTGAAGCACCATGTACATTAACACCATAGGGCTACAGAAAACTGATATCTCCGCCTCCCCGCCACCACTGAATTCACTTGGTTAGGACTAATGCACAGTGCTGATTCTGAGGGGACAAAATAATTACCAAAGAAAGCTGTTTTTTCCACAATTCATCCAGGAAGCAATTGAAGTCAACTAAAGACAACAATTTTTACAGAGAAGACCACTTTGTGTAGTCAAGCACATGGAACCATGTGTTTGACAATAAAACTACCAGCTAATTACAAGCCCAACTGACTGGGTGGGAGGCCTTAATATGACTGACAATAATCACCATGATAAATTTTGACCTAAAGATGCTGACTGCAACATAAGCAAACTGTCATTTGAGTAATATGGAACTATACAGGAGATACCCAGATAATATTCCAATCCAACAGTTCACCACGAAAGCCTTGGAAAATAACTTTGAGATTTTTTAGAATGGAAAAAAAAATATCTGGTTACATTAGGCCACCCATTATTACTGTAATTTTTTGGACGTATAAAATACAGAGCTGTTTATTCCGGGTTGATTTTTTCCTATTAATATGTCTAATCGAAAAGCCTTCATAAAGAATAATTGCAGAATTTCCGCAGGTTAACATTCACCTTAACTGGGCCTTGAACCTAGAACCCTCTGATTTCCAGCCAGCGGCTTTAGCCAGTGAACACAGTCACTGGCCACCATTCATAATTTAAGAAACTCCTTATTTCGTCAATGGCTTTTCTAGATTAACTCATTTTTTTTAATCCTCTCCTGTCTGTGCCATACCTACGTCATTTGCTAGTTGCACCATGTAGTTTTTTCTTTGTGGATATTCATCTTTGTGTTCTCTTTAACGTCGCTTATTACCTTCTCGGTGTAGACTTTAAAAGTGTAGGGTATGGGGCATAACTTCTCATAATATTTGTCTTTTCTTGCTTCTACACTGCTGGTTCCACAAATAATTGGAGTCGCCTGGTTTTTTTATGATAACTGTGAATATGTAATTCTTCAGTCATTGTACTAAACCACAACTGCCTTGAGAACTCCAGGCATTGATTTCAGTGTTAGAATTATGTATAGCTTACGTTTTTAAATAGCACGTTATATATATTTTCCACTTCTGATTTCAGGAAAGCCGATTGAAGAATACCGAAGGCAGCTTGGTAGCTTTGGAATATCTGGTGATATGGCATTGCAGACTGTTGACAGTCTTTCAGGAGGCCAGAAATCTAGGGTAGCTTTTGCTAGGATGTGCATGGGAAATCCCAACTTTCTTATTCTTGATGAGCCTACAAATCATCTGGATATAGAAACCATTGAAGCACTAGGAAAGGCAATTACCAAATTTACTGTAAGTTTCATGGAAATTCAATTTTTTCTCCACAGTGTATGAATGTATATTGGTCATACCACATCAACCCGACAAGATCATTGCACTTAGGGTAACCAATTTAGACCAAATTTGGGTTGAACACTAATTTTTTTAAGATAATTTCACAGCAGGAATTCAGCACATTCACCTTACTTGACCATAAATTCATCCATATTCTCTTCCAAATGCTCCGATTCTTGCCTGAAAAAGTGGAAATTCGTTCCTTTCGATGACAAAGGTTTTTCCACTGAAAATCTTCCTTTGATTGTGGAATAGCTGCACGGCGGGAACGGGTACCCTCCATGGAAGGAGCCTCCTGAAATCTTCTTGCCTGCCTCTTCTTTTCCTCCTTCACTTGCTCATCGGTTGTAAACTCAAAGTCCATTCCTTTCACGTTCCATTTTGCCCATTGGTAAAGTTCCTCGGGAGTGTGAATTGGTTCCTTATATGGGCAGGTGTGACTAATATCATCAGTGTCTATCTAAGTCCGTCAAGGGTCCATCTGAGCCTTTCAGTGAAATATGGCATAGATTCAGCATCAATTCAAAATCATCTAGTGATGCAACAAATTCAACATACTGTAGTGGTTCTTGTTTTGAGTCACTGCAACATTGGAAAAGTAAGTTTTTTGCAGAGGTCGTGTAACCTTTTTTGAAGGAAGGCTATAAACTTCCTTTAAAAAGTGTGAAATGCAGTATCGTTTTGCTTCATACTGTTTGAAATATGTAATACAGAACTAATACTTTTGAGTAAAAGTATCCGAAAAAAAATGAATACTCGAAAGTATCCAAGTATCGGGAAAATGGCCGATACTCGCTATCGGTATCGGTCCAAGTCTAAAGGAAACCAACAGCGAGGTTATTTATATTAAACAAAAACACTTTAATAGGGGTTTATTGACAATGCTTGATTGACTGACACTGTCAAGGAAGGTTCTTATTTTTTTATTACATTACATATTCATAACTTCAAGAAGAGAGAAGTGACAACTGAAATTTTCTTACTCATATTAATACACAGCATATGAAAAATAAATTTTCTTTCCATGGATATGAAACAGATACATTAAAATCTCGATAATATGAAGTATGATAATACGAAATATCGATTATATGAAGCAAAACAGCGGGTCCCGAGGAAAAGGCTATAGTAAATGCATGGCAATATTCGAAAATACGAAGTTTCCAAAGTACGAATTTTTCTAAATTACGGAATACCAGCCCTGTCCCCAGGTAGAAATGGAATTCGTTTTTACGAACCGTGGCGAAAAAATGCTTCAGCAAAACTATTTTTGCCGGTGTAGACACCTAACAAATCAGTGTTGCCAATTATGACCATTTATGCATCAAAAAAGAAATGCGTGAATTAGTAGTGCATTCACCTCCCACATATGCCAGTATCTCCCCACCATTTTACGCATGTAACTTCGCATACCATTTAGACCTTAAGTAATGTGGAAATCGTAGTTAATGCCACTGTTTATCCTAAATATTTTTTGTTTTACCTATTACCAGCATTTTCATAATGTGCAAGGTTCTCTGTTAATTAAAGCTTACGTGTGACGGCACATCCATCCTCGCTGCCGTGCGCCTGGAATTATGGCAGTTCAAATTCTCTGTGAACCCTACCTCATCCTTTAAGGCGAGCAATCCTAGCTCAGCTCTCCGTGAAGGGGCTGTCTGCACCAAAATCTTGTAGCATGGATGGGTTGAGTGGGGTGGGTGATGCTGTTAGGAAATTTGGGCGGATTGTGTTGGTGGGGGTAAAGATTATGATGGCCGGGGAGTTTGGGTTTACACTGCGTGGGGGAGAAAAGGGTCTGGTTGTGGACAGGGAAGGTCCCAGTTGCTTGCGTATCTTTAAAGAGGCACCAAATCTGGGAGACCCTCGCCCGCCCGTGCCAGGCGTCCTCACCCGTGTTTGCCTGCGCCCGTGTAACATAGATGCCCAATTGCCCATTTGCCCCGGGTGCCCGCATCCTAGATGGGTGGCCAGGTAGTAAGCAGATGCCCGGGTTGCTCACCCAAACTGAGGGGAGGGGTGGTAAAAGAGCGAAAAATATTGCAAACGGCAAAGACCCTTGAGAAAGATGCGAGTTGGTGACAATCTTAGGGCGGTCGCCTGCCCAGCTGACGGGTGACCGACTATGCTCGGCAAGTTCTCCGTTAGGTCAAATTCATGATACTTCGGAAAAGTCCGTCAAATGTCTTTAGGTTGAGCCTCCGTCTTTATCTCTCGCACATAGGCGGGCGACCCTTGCCCTTATTTTGCACCCATGTGCAGGCCTCAAGTATCTTTATCTCTCTTGCCAAGGTTGAAGGATGGCATCATGAAACGTCTGTGAGGTTCCTTCTTTTTCTGGTCAACCCTGGGGGGCACGTGGTGGCTGCTGATTGGAACCGCTCCTGGTGTTGAGTGGAATGGGGAGGGTCAGGGATGTGGCATCCTTTGTTGTCAGGAGGGTCTTCGACCCCTCCTCTTGCACTATGAGATCTTTAGACATCCCCTTAGCTTCTCTCCCTTCCCCCCATATCCCTCAAAGATCCACCCGTGACCACCTGCACGTGCCCTCAAGGGATGCCCAGAAGAAGAGGAAGAAACGTCAAGGACGTTCCATGACACCTTTCCCCCATCCCCTTCCCACTTCCCCCTTCAAGCTCAGCAAGACAAATAAAGATCCACGACTGGGATCTTTCCTCTCCACAACCCCACATGCACCGTAAATCCTAACTCCCTGACCATCATATAATCCATAAGGAGACGATGCGGAAAATATGCCGAATCACGCCCCATTTGTCAACAAGGTCTTAGTAGTAGAAAATAAACAATATTACCTCCCAAGATCATCTGTGCCACTGATGATAGATGGAAGATGCTACAAGTAATAACCTGTGAATGATTTTTTTTTCTAGGAACAGGCTTAGTTCCGTCCTTTTATATAACTATGATTGGGCAATAGAATACAACAAAAGCACGGTTGGGCCAGCTGCCATCATAACAGCATAGATGTTTGAAGCAAATGTCTATTTTTAGCATCCATACTAGATTCCCGTCTCTACTGACTATTCTGAAAATAAAATTCTTTTTACAAAATGTTCAACTTTTGTTTTATATAAGTTTTCGATACTCGGATGAAATTTTGCCAACACTATGATTGCCGACTTTAAAGCATTGACATAGTAGGTACTTAATATATGATATTTTTAGACATGCATCTTTTGAGAATGCTTTCATGAACGACCACAAAAGTTATACAATGTTGCCGAAGAGAACAAAAGTTAGTGAAAACAAACAACATTTTTTCACGACTTTTAAAATGTTCGAAATTAGGAAGTGCCGATTTCCCGGTCCCGCTTACTTCATATTATCGAGAGTTTTCTGTAACCAGACTCAGGGGCATTACTTGATTGCTCATATTTCTATGATAGCATGCGAACGGGTGTACTGTTTCCTGACAGTTACACCAATGTACACCTTTTACTGCATCTTGGTACAAAAAGTAAATTTCTCTGGAGAAATTGCCCACAGTGACAATTTCCCATGATTTCAGGTTGTCTATGACTTCTAAATAATATGAAGTTTGCATATAAGCTATGAACTCATGCTTTTGTACTCCAGTAAAATCCTCAGCAAAGGCCTCATAGAAACTACCTACAGAGGAAGCCCGTTATAATTAACACGGCATATAGTGATAATCTCGCAATAACGAGTGCTTGGCAATGTATCATCAAAAGGCCCATGATTAACATGTAAAAGAAAATGGATATAGCGAGGCCTAGAAGCTCCTGCCACGGTATACGCTTGGTAATACGAGTGATATTTCTTGAGGGGTATGCACTGCAAAGTGCAAATTAACACATCGTACTTATCATTAGTAGCATTATTAGACAACTACAACTAGGAATACAAGATTTATGCCATCTCTTCATTATTTAGAGTCCAATCAAGTCCAGGCACTGACGATTTACATGCTACCTTGCGCACGCTCGCACATTTTAGTTGTTCTTTTGTTAAGCCAAGTTCACATAGGAGCGGAATGGGCGGAGGATGGATAAGCGGAAAAGCATCTAGCCAATCACAAGACAGCGGAAAGAAGTGGTGTGGGTAAGGGGTGGAGTTCAGCTTGCCTTTCTTTGGACCTTGTGAGTTTCGTGCCTTTTTTAGGGCCGATGAAAGTTTGCCAGTGTGGGAGGAGTTGACAGACGAGGAGTTATTGACTTAGTGAAACGAAGGTGATGACAAAATTAGTTCTCCTTCAGAAAACAAAACAGTGCCTATGCAGACTAGAGCTGAAGCACAGCAGGCTCTTAGAATAATTAGTGACGTTTACTGGGCCAGTGATGCTTCCACGATGACTTTAACAAATTTAGTGAAGGGGAAGGGTTTGTGCTATCAGCAACTGCCAGTAGACTGAAGCAGGCGATGCTTGAATCATTTTTCAGCCAGGAATAGAAATTGAAAGTACTGTGCTGTTAATGTGAAGCGTGTGTATGTGAGATACTAAAGGTCCGACGTTTATTTTGTTATGCTTTTTATTCTCACGGTGAAGTTGTCAAAGTTTCCCGTCGCCAAAGAATTATGTATTTCCTTATAATTTTAAGATTCTTATATCCTGGTTTCGATTATTTTTTCCGTTCTGTAGAAATAATGGGAATACTTATATTTTCTGGTGCATTTGTTAATTATTGCATATTTTTCAATGTTTTCTTAAATATTGCCAGGGTCGATGTTATTCGAATAATTAAAATTTATCCCGTTCAACAAGTTTATATTTTATTTTATGATTCCTGACTTCACGGATTCGTACAATTTTTAGTGAATGCATTGATAATTTTCGACAATGATATTTAATGCGAGTTACCTCCGTTCGCTCTAGATTCTCCAGATGGCAGTACTAGTATGACACACGATGTGCAGCGCACCCGACAGAGGCATTTGCTTGTGTAATAAATATCGCAGCAACTAATTTTCGAGGGATAACTGAATGTGAATTTTAGGAATGGCTAGGAATAGGTAATGGGGGCGTTTACTCGGAACCGAAATCGCAATTTTGTACACGAAATCGTTAGATGGAAACGAAAAACGAATTTTAGTGAAAAAATTAATCTTCTAACCACAACCATTCACCCATAAATCAAAAATTAAAATAAGCAAAAGGTGACGCCCACCGAAAATTCTGCTGTGATAACATTGACGTCATTTTCCTCCCGTCCTTGACTGCTTTCAGGGGAGGGGGAAGGGAGTGGAGGGGGGTTCTCGGAAGGTCTGCTCGCACAGATGCTGTCAAAATCGCTCCCATTGGCCGAGTCAGCTGTGTCCCCCCCTTTGCGATAAGGCAGAGTAGCTTCGCGGGCTCAGTTGTGATTGGACGAAGTAGATATACGTCAGAGGTTGCACCACACCCACTTTTCCGAAAGGGTTAAAAACATCAGTTTTTCACCGCTTATAACTCGGGAAATAATTGTCGGGTCAGAAAACTGAAAAATACGGGTCCTTTTATGTTACAAACTCTATCAGATTCGGCAATAAAAAAAATATGGTAAACGACCCCATTAGGGAAGAAATATTTTCATCCACCAAAAAATGCTATGTTTCAGTGAATTATTACGACAACTTTCCTAACCAATGGATGCACTGGATGACACTCGAAGACAAAGCGTAAATTATTGTTTTGAAAGGTTAAATTCGCAAAATCATCAATAAATTTGTAATTGTGCACAACTATGCTCTTCTACCTGTTTCTAATAGTATGGTTACGAAAGAAAAACGGAAAGTAAGAACAACTGTGGGAATTGAGAGGCTTAATCCATCAGCTTTGGATATAACGAGTGCTCGATATAGCCAGTGATTTCCCTGCCATTGAGAGCACTCATTATACCGAGCTTCCACTGCACATCCTTAATGTGAGTTGTTCAGGTATAGCAATTTTCCTGAGTCCATCACTGGTAAACCTAGTTCATAATGTAAAGTGGGTGTAGGAAAATTCACCAAGTCAATAAAAATGTGATGGTCCAGGTTGCTCACAAGCAAAACGGTAAGATCAATCTGTGAATGCCTCCGAAGGCAACCATCAGAGGTTTATGGTGCTGGTGGATCTTCACATAGTGTCACATCAGCAACTACATCTCAAGGGTCTCAGTCAGAGGCTTGATTTAGTTCCATGAAAGACAGTGGAACTGAAAAATCCAATGTGAGTCAGTGCTCCCAGGAAAAAAAATTCACTTAAGCTGATTGAACCATACTTTATAATCATTGGATAAAACACCTGCTACTGCAAACAAAATTGATAAATCAAGTAAATATAAGGTAAAAAATGTTGAAAACAGCCAGTAGGATTGGAAGCTGAAGATGATATGAGGTTTGTGTAATGTTCTCCGAAACCAACTGCTGTAAGCCCTGGTGCTGCTCCTTGTGGATTCTAAGGCAGTGGTCACATCTATGGCAAGCAAATAGCAAATGGCCCTGGGTAAGGGGATTTAAGGGTTGACAGACAAGAAGATGAAGAAAGCATGCTGAGATCTGGAGACACCAGAGACCCAGAGTACCATAGGGTCAGTGCACAAGCCGGGTGTCATGGTGACTAGTCAGCATTATGCCTACACTCAAAAATATTTTTCTTTCTTAAATGAAATATTATGTCTACCTAACCTTTTTTATTTGTAGAGATGAGTTGGCTCTACAACATATTTAAAAAAAAACAATTTTAGGCATAGATACATCGTCAAAAATCGATTTTAAAATTTAAAATTCTTATCAACTTTGAAAAGTTGTTTATATTTGATAATATTATCCCTTATTATGCCCTCCCAATTCAAGGTCTTTTCAATAAGTCCTCTTTGAAATATGTAGTTGCAATGAAATATGTAGTCTCAGAGCTATACCATCAAAAGTGTAGTCACTTAAGTAAAATTTGAATTTTGCAGCATTGCAATTTCGCATAAATCATCGCATGTATTACAAAAAGGCTTAGGGGTTTTCATTTTCTTATCAAATGATGATGTTTTTCTAAATTTGATCTCTCAACTACCGTAATGGTCATTTTTGCCAATTTCCTGAGTTGATGTGGAATAACCCATATGTATAATGCATCTGTTTAGGTGAAAGTTTCATGAGTTCTCCCGTGGGTTAGGTCCTTCAGGACTGACAACTTGAGGGACAACTCATCCATCATCTTCAGGATTTTGAACATTGTGTCCAGGTTGATGACCTTTTAGCTCCTCAATGAATGTCCATTGTATGTATTTATGTTTGAGTTGTCCTCAAAACGTCGGCCTTGAAGTATCCAGTCCAGTGGAGAACTGAGAGACCTTCAGCGAGATGATACACTGGGGATGCACCAAATTTAACTGGATCTATATACTTTGGCTTGGGCTTGGTGAAGTCTTAATTTAAAAAGTGGAGAATTACTGTCACTCATATTAACTATTTTTTTTTCAGGGTGGAGTTGTGTTGGTTTCTCACGACGAGAGGCTGATTCGAATGGTATGCAAGGAACTTTGGGTGTGTGGTGGTGGCAAAGTTCAAAGTATTGAAGGTGGATTTGATGAATATAGGCAAATAGTGGAGAAGGAATTAGAAGCTCAAGTGAAATAGTGCAGACATGTTAGAGAAAATGGAAAGCATGTTGGAAATTGTGGGAAGCCAAATCAAGAAAAGTTGATAAAAGTGTTCATATATTTATTGCAAACTTTGAAATTTGCTAACTATAGGTATTTATGATAAAGTTTAATGCTATGTTTTATATATTGAAAGCAAAGACTGTATATAACCTATCCAAAATATAAGAATACTAGGCTTTTAATATTTGTTATTTTTAATGAAATCAGCTGCTCATCTAAGATATTTCACAAAGTTTATTAGAACTATTTTTATTGCCTAGCAGGATTTACTTCAGAAAACTGTGACATTTTGTTGAAAATTGTGAATGCTTAGTAGAGTGCAATTGGGAATTTTGGTGCAATGCACCTATGGCATTTCATGTCAAAGTCAAATCTGTTGCTCATATGCACTATACTACTATGCATTATGAATGATAGAATAAACTTTGTAATTCCACAATTATTCATCTCACACTACTACTACAATGGTTTCCACAGTTAACGTCATCATTAGGTGCAAATTACAGAAATGTTGTCATTTACATACAGTTGAGGTGAGGGGAAGAGGGGGGGGGGGGGCAGAGGCTTTCTGCATGTATAGGTGTGGAAGGAGGAGAGGGAGGTGTGGAAGATGGAAAAGAAGGTGGTTGGGTGGGGGAGGGAGGTTGAGCCAATGGTTGCGAATGAGGATGGTGGAGGCGAGGGGAGAGGTGGGTGAGGGGATGGAAGTAGAGCCTTCAGTGCAATTACCATTAGGTGGTGGGAAAGGATTAAGCAGTAGAAGATAATGGAACAAAGAGGTATGGAGGTAGGGGGCTACTGGAACCCGGAGAGGTAGAGGAGGGGTGAGCGGGAGGCACACAAAAGGTCATTTTCAATGTTGCCATCAGCCTGCTCACATTTTAGAATTTCCACTTGCTCTAGAACATCTAGCTGGGGGCCTTTCCTTTCATGACCAATGTCCAAAAGATATTTGGCAAAGTTTGAGTTTGAATTTTGGTGTTTGAACATGCAATGTGCACTTTCACCCTCTCCTGGAATTTCCTTCCCATTTGGCCGATATAAATCGCTGAGTACTCACACTTAAGTTGGTATACACCACTCCTTTGCAACTTAAGAATAATGACTTTGGATTTGGAAAATAGATTTTTTAGGTTACAGCTACTGTAAAAGGTGGGTCTGATGCTATGTTTAGAGAGAACCTTGGTTGCTTTGAGGGACATTAACCAAGTAAAGAAAATTCCTCCACTTATCAACACTGTCACACTGGGGAAGGGTCCTACAAATGGTTTGGACAGCAATAGTTTTCTTTGACAGAAATAGACAGTTTTGGATGTTTTAGATTACAATTATTGTGACCTAAAAAATCCACCTTCTGCATCTTTTCAATCAAAATCAATCTTTTTCATCTTCTGCAACCCCCTCTCCTACCCCCACACCAACCTCATCTGTATATAAGTGACAACATTTCTGTAATTTGTAACTGATGATGACGTTAACCTTCGAAACCATGGTAGTAGTTAGTAGTGTGAGATAAGTAACTGTGGAATTACAAAGTTTAATCTGTCATTCATAATGCATTCAAGCAAAATCCATAAAGTAACGCCTGAAACCATCAACTATACTACTTTAACTATACCAAGTTTTCATGAATCAAGAAAAGTATTATGAGTTAAAACAAACCCTAATTGTTCCCATTAGAATTCAATTATATTAAAGTGAATGCCTATTGTAGATAACCATGTCCTCTGCATTTTTGGAATTGTGAGCGAGGTCTCATTTCTTGTTTAGAATGCCATCATCAAATGGCATTCTCATCTTACCTGCCTCCCTCATTTTTTTCTTTTTCTAATTTCTCAAATAATGTTAACTAGAATGTCTTTAATTCTAATATTTGATGCTCATTATGAAGATATCCAATCCCAGGCTTTCAAGTGATGATGTCATGTTAATAGCACTATTGAAGCAGGCAACAGGAATCCACATTAATTAAAAATGGCCATGATTACGATAGTTTTGGAAAATAGGAGTATGAATCCAGGCAGCAATGGAGCCCAATCCCAAATGAATGAGTGGGATGTGATGCCTGGAACAGGGGAAGAAAGGATCCGGCAGTCATCATTGCACAAAACCCTTGCACAGAAAGAGAGATAATAGCAACATTGGCAAGGAAGGAAACAGAGCAGAGGAGAGAAGCAATTAGAATAGGAACATGGAACATCAGAATTATGATAAAGGTAGGTAAGCTAGTAATTATGGAGGAGGAAATGGAAAGAGGAAATTTAGATTTCTACAGATTGTGCCAAGTGAGATGGAAGTACCAAGGAGACATCTGGAGGGATCATTTTCAATTGATATCCAGAGAGTCAGTGAAGTAGCAGTAGTGTTGTGCGATAAGTTTGGGAAAAGAAAATGAATGTAGAGCAGGTGAGTAATAGAATACTGGTTATAAGTAAAAGCAGAGCCGGCAAGCCTAATTCTGTTGAAGGAATAATTTAGTGATCACAAGTTCATGGTTTAAGCACCATTCTAGGTGCAGCTATACTTGGAAAATACCAGGGTACACAGGGAAATTTGGAGACAGGGGACACGTGGATATATCAACCAGATTACATCGTGGTTAGACAAATATTGATGTGCATTGTGGAAAAATCACAGTTTCCTGGGTGCTGATGCAGGCTCAGGCCTTAAGTTAGTTGCAATGAAGTGTGAAGTGAGATTCAAGGTGTTAGGAAGAGGGAAGAGAATAAGGAAGTGGGGTGTAGATGCTTTGATTGGTGCAAAATGTAGGGAATATCAAGAGTTTGTTGACAGGTGGATTGAAGAAGATATGAGAGAGGGGAATGGTAATAACGGATGGGAAAAAATAAAGGCAGGATAAAAATAAAGCTTCTTCATCCAATCACAATGGGTGAAACACAGCTGATTCAGCCAATGGAGGTGGTTGTTAGACTCCATGTGGGATATTTCGAAAGGCTTTGCATATTGGACTGCATCGTAATTTATGAAAAACTATATAAACTTCAGCACACTTTATTCACATCATAATTTATACGAAAAATACCCAGTGAATTACATTTTTCAGTTATTTTGGGTTATTCTCAGGATGCACAGGAGCTCTATATGCAGACCTCCTATCCCCACCTCCACTTTGTATTTCTGCCAAAAGCGTCAAGGAGGGAAGGTGAATGACCTATGAGTCTTTAGTACAGCCTGTTTGGTGGGCATCACCTTTTGCATATTTTAACTTTTAATTAATCAGTGAATGGCTCTAGTTATAAGCTAAATTTTTTCACCAAAGTTCATTTTTTGTTTCCATCTAACTATTTCGTGAATAAAATGATGATTTTGGTTCCGAGTTAATGCCCCCATTTAGCTCCATGGGTAATATGTTGGAGGAAAAGTTTTTAGCAACATTGAAGTTAAAAGGAGAATTGTGTTGGGGATGGGGGTGTTTACCCATAGTAGGGAATTAATAACCGGGTCATTGAAGATGAACATTAAGAGAAGACTGGTAGAAAGTCTTACAAAGTGCTTGGCTCTGTATGGTGTGGAAACCTGGACTTTTGGAAAAGAGGATGAAAATAGAATAATGACTTTTGAAATGTGGGTGTGGAAGAGGATGAGAAAGGTAAGGTAAAAAATTAGTTTTCTCAAAACTTCTTCTTCCAATATCCTATTAACTTTCTCTATTTACAGTTCACTATCATATCCTTTCCTATTATGTAAAGATGTATTGCAGCACACTTTCTATAGAAAAGGAATTTGATACATAATGTAATAGCAGTCTTTCTCATAGTTAGGCTGAGGTGTGTATTTCTATCTTAAATACCTATGCAATTGTCATTTTAACTTTCATATCGTATTTCTTAATATGTATTGCTGTTTGAATATCCCTTATCTACCTAGTAGTTTATGGACTACATTCCTGCGTAAATGTTATAGTCACCTGTCTTATATTTATCTTCAAATATCCTCGCCTTTCATCTTTGATTCTATTACTCCAAGCAAGCCAAGGCTCATTTTGAATTAGTTTCCTTCACATTTCCCAGTTTATCTTTAAACTTTCAATATATTCCTTGCTTAGCACCACACCTTGTTCTTTTATTGTCCATTTCAATGGTTTTGGTTTCAAGAATATTTAGTTCCTTTGTCACACTAATTTACATGAAAGCCTTTGCTTTCCTGTTTCTATAAGAACTACAACTATCTCATACTGTTTATGACTACATATTGAGTCCTATCTGTTTTAAGTGGCTGAGTTAGTCTCTGTAGTGTTTTGGACTGACAACCAGCTTTTAACGTCATAAGTTGGTTTAAATCCCATCTCAGGATTGGTTGAGACATCTATTTGACAGAAGTTTTTTTTTCAGATGGAAAATATCCCTCTATCATTCACACCAACTTCAAGAGTGGCCATTTGTCTAGAGTTTTTTGCAATATATAAGTGATGGATTCATATTACTTGTTGAAATCTACATAACATTGGTTGATATTTGAAGACACCAGTTTCACCCCTCATCCTTGGGGCGTCTTCAGGTCAATTTGATACTCGTATATTGGCTGCTATTTAATGGTTTTGCTACCAATCGAGGTTATTATTTATCTGGTTGTTATATTCCCTTGGACATTCTGTTTTCTGCACTGGATTCTGATTTGTTCTTTGTGTCCTGATTTGCCTCTTCTTGCTGTGGTACAACCACTTTCCTAGATCATGCCAAGTGGGCATCTGTCTTCTTGCTTGAACTTAGATATTTAACCCTTTTACTGCCAGTTCTTGGTTCTCAATGGTTGTGTGAGAACTGCCAAGGGCCAATATATCGGCCCACTTACATTACATATTTGTCATATTATATTTCCTTCAAATCAAAGACAGCATGAATGTTTCTTTCATTGTCATAAAAAATGAAATTTTTTTAACATTTAGACAAATACGTAATTCATATAATAAAATTTAGTGTTTCAAATATATCTATAATTCATAATCTAACGATTTTCATGGAAATGTGCTCGTCAGTTTTCGCACAGTCCACCGAAAAGAGGCTGGCAGTAAAAGGGTTAAGAAAGTATTTTTACAGTCTCTCTGATGAGCCTGGAAAAGTCATGTCTGGAGTGAATTAACTGTGAATCCATTCCAGAGTTATGCCCAAAACCACTAATTATAGTAAGCATGTTGTTTTATTTGGAATTTTAGAATAGGTATGGGCAAACAGCTTGCATTACTTTATCCACGAGTAAATAAATATATTTTTTGTGGCTACCATACCAATTGACTGCAAATGAACAGCAGCTACTTAGTTACAACAATTTTTGAGTAAAGAGATTGTTAATGGATGAGGGTACAGATTGGGGAAATGAACTGCTTAGAGGCACAAAAGTGAAAAAAGGGCCAGGAGCCTCTGGTCTAGGGAGTAATTTTCAAACCCCAGAATAAGTAAAATGTTATTTAGACTCCTAACTGGTCATAGTTGGTAATGGTGGCCTCAAAGAAGAAGAAAGTGGAAAATGAAGTGTCACCATTGATACTTTTGAGGGAGACTTAAGGGAATAATGATACAATAATAATAATACTTTTTATTACTCCTTCTACAAGAATTTCGGACAGGACATACACACACAGAATTAAAATGTCATCATATGAACATATTAATATTAATGAACATATATGTACACTGTTGTCCAAATTACAATGTCATCATTACAAAATGAATGTACATATACAGTAAAAACTCGATATTATGAAGTCAACGGGACCGGAAAAACCCACATTTCGTAATATCAAATATCGTATGAACGAGTATCCTTGGCCAACATCACGATGAAGCTATCCCCACACCCCCTGGAATATATGCACTCTCGCAACACGCATGATTTACGATGTTCTAATTCATGATTGTATCTATAAATGTGTATTCATGTCAACATGGTTTATTAAGTTAAACACAGCTAATTTGTTCCCATTTTCAATGAGTCAGAAGCAATCAAGCGTCTTTGTAAAATTTTCGTGCAGTTTGGACTAGGCCTATGAAGCTTCATTAGTGCATTTTTTATATTACTTTTATCTCTACTGAAAAACTTGTAATGTATGCGTGGGCGATGTATTCATATTTTTAAGCTAGTATTGATGTATGCATACACTATGGAAGTGCGCAATTTGCGAAGTGCGATCATTTGCAACTAGATGCTGCTCCGGATATAGAATTTAGAGGAATAAATTGCCGCTAAAAGAAAATAATATGCTTCGCATCAGGCATTATAGATTATACCTAAATTCCGCTAAAACAGTGAAAAGATTCTCTCATGATTGCTATGTCAATCATGTATTTTGTACAAATAATGATATGCCCGGTAATTTCGACAAATAACAGCCATAGCCATCTTTTGCGTGGTTATTTCCGAGACGAGCGCTCTGAAAGAAGAGCTTAAAAAGGAATTCATCTTTATGTTTACCTCCTTCCAAAAGTAAATTGTACAAACCACGCACCTCAACGGTGAAGGCGTGATAATTTCCTTTACACTGCTTCAGCTACTAACGATGGTAACATAAATCCATAATTTACGTTTTTCACTATACTCTGTGCAAGCTTCGGTTGTGGCTCTATTCAAATCAGGTCGCCTGCTATTCCTCCACTAAATTGCAGGCATAATTTAAAGATTCGATGAACGTAAAAATTGTGGAATATTTTTGCGTATGCGTATTTTGCTTCCTCTGCTTCCGATCAAGCAAGCGGATTTTCATCAGAGCATTGAATCTCCAGTTCCGGCCACGCATGAAGAGGTAATCGGGTGTCTTTCGTCTTCACCCGTCACTGAGGGGAGCACTCCATTCACCCTCATAAAAACAGCTACGAGTCCCATGGTCTCCGAGTATCTTACCTCACTTGGGAGGTTGATCCAGCTGAGATTCTAGGCCAAGGGATATCGGCAGGAAATAAACATCGAAAGAATCATATCCTTTGCAGCATAGTCACATCTTATCTTCCTCCTGCCCTACCTCAACAGGCTATGCCTGCGTAGAGGGAGGACAAGACACTGGAGAGTGGAGTCTTTTATTACGAATCAAGATATGCCCATAAAACAATATTTGAACGTGTTACACCCTGTGCACAGATTCTTTTCGTAAGGGGGAACTTCAGGGGCCCGAAAATGGGCATGTGAGGCCTGCTGAGTCATGCTGAGCGCGGGTGGGGGGGAAGGGGCCTTATCTCCGCGAGGGCCAGCACTGGGAACTTCGGAGGGAGGGAGTGACTCTTGTCCACCCGGGATTGGCGAAACGAAGGGTCACTAGGATTCTGACGAGGCTTTATGCATCTTATAGAATTAATGCGACAAACTAAGTGATCATATGAACCAAGCAAACTCGTATTTTCTGTGATGTTCTTGGCTGTTGGCGACGGAAGAAGGGCAATGCTTGCTTACGAATATGATAACCTTCCTCGATGACTACATCAAAACGCTCAATGGGGATGGTAAATAAAACCTGATTCTTTCGATGATGAATATTGTCGGCCGGAATATTGATGCCGTGGAGTAGGTAAGGTTGGGTGATCAATCTGAAATATGTAGGGAGAAAAACTCTTCCATGTGTGATATGCATGATTGAATTTATCGCCTGAACGCCGTAGTATATCTTCCGCTGCATGTGAAAACGTTTTTGAGCGCACGCGCGAGGTAAACGATTACTGTACTAGGAATATCCCTCATGGATTTATATTGGGGAAAACGGGTAGCAGAAAATGAAAGGGATCATAAGAGGAAAATGCTGGTTGTAGTAATTAGTTTCTCGTGGGCAAGTATATCTGTACTTGACATATTTACCTTTTTTTTGACTCGTTGTTGGCAAAGCCGAATATATTTTTAGTCGTGTTGGGTACATATTTCATATACTAATTCTTCTATGGTTCAAAGTCGTCCTAATGCATATTGTGCATGCCAACGATGAATGATTAGGAGACTTACTCTGCAAAGGAGCATCTGAAAATGTTGCCATGATCCGCCATGAATCGTAAAAACTAGTAATTTTTTCACGTCGGGACTGAGAACCGAAGTTCGTAATATCCAGTATTGTTACATCTATTTAGATCCCATTTTGTTTGGGACCGAAGATTTTGCTTCGCAATTTCGAGGATCATAATATCGAGTTTCCACTGTATTTACAAAGTTGTTCACATGCAATCACTTTGAAATTCTCTTCCATCATAATAGCATATCTTAATTAGAAATTCTTTGACTCTCCTCTTGAAAATCATTGGAGAGGTGTTTGTTTTAAAGTTGTTTGGTAACTTATTAATAGTTACGGAGGCCGAGTGATAGGTGCCTTTAGTAAAAAGGGAGTATGAATGCTGACTGGCATGTATGTTATTGTTTGAGCGGGTGGAGTAGTCATGATATATGGATTTCATTGGGAATTTATCAGGATTTTCTTTAACAAAGCAAACACAAGACAAAATGTAAATACAGGGCAATGTTTGCATGAGTGAAAAGTGGTTTTACAGGGTTACAGGGTCTTGGAACATGGCTTTAACTGCCTGTTTCTGGGCAGAGAAGGCTTTAGTGGCTTTGCTTGAATTTCCCCAAAACATAATGCCATTAGAAATATATGAATGCAATTTGGCATAATATATCATTTTTAGAATTTCAATAGATACAACAGGAGCTAACTTTCTAATCATGAAGATAACAAATATTTTCTTCACAATTTCAATAACATGGGGAGATCAGTCCAAGTTTTCTGCTATTTGGAGGCCCAAGAACTTAATGGCAGTTGCCTTGTTTAAGCAAGTGACATTATATCTGTTAGAAAGTTACTTTTTTTGTAGTTTTTACTTATAAACTGAATGAGCTGTGTTTTTTCTTTGTTTATTACTAGATTATTACTATTACACCACTGCTGCATTTCATGTATGGTGGTGTTAGTGTATTCAATTAACCTATCTAGGGAATCAGCTGTAACAATGGCGGATGCATCATCTGCATAAAGGGTGATTTTACAGCGTGATAGGTGATTTGGGAGGTCATTTACAAAAAGGAGAAAAAACAGAGGTCCTAATGTGGATCCTTGGGGAAAAAATACGCATGGAACATAGATTTAATGTTACCAGGGGCATTCCTAAACACTCCTTCAATTGATTCAAACTGTAAGCCTATTTCAGGAGCAATAACTTCTGTGGTGTTTATATCATGGATTGTATTTAATGCTTATAAGTTATATTAATAAATTTTCATCAAGATTCATGTCAGTTGGCCCAAACAAATTTTAATTCCTGCGAATGGGTGCTTCACATTAATGTAAAGTAACAAAATGTTAATACATAATGGCGAAAGTCATAAACAATATACGAACAGCAGTTATACTAGGTGAAAGAATGTCACCAAGTGTGGAAGGATTCATGCACATTTGCAGAATTTAAATACATTTCCCAGCAAATGTTTAAATCAATTTCATTTCCAGTCATGGCAATCTGTGTTTGAAAAGTTACTATAGTTTCTTTATCCTAGACTTGATCAAAAGACTTTTCAGTGTTTGCAAAGTGTGAACTCATCAAATTTTTGAATTACCCATAGATATCTGTAGATATTTTGACAGGTATACTTTCATACATTAAGTATACCTTTGGCAGGATTTTCTTATTTATTTTGTATGATATGTTTATTCTGGTGGTATTCCCCTGCTACAGCATCAAACTCCCTTGCAGCAACTCACAGGTTAAAATGTAAATGGGGATCGGTTGGTGTGGTGGCTAGAGTACTGGCCTCCCATCCCGAGGGCCGGGGTTCGATTCCCAGCAGTGGCGAATTTTTCAGTGAAAAACCGGTTTCCACTTGAGTGCCTAGTGGAGGGCATTTTCAAGTTCAGTACCCCTTCCATCAGATGGGACGTTAAGCCGTGGTCCCCTTGGTGCCTTTCGTTAAGAGTAGGCTAATGCCGACGCCGGGTTTCTCTCCACCCTTCCTCCATTCCCTGAAAACTCCTACCATTACCCAATTACCCACCTACCCTAAATGGCGCAAATGACCTCAGCTGTCAGTTGCCTTCCCTGAATAACCAACCAACTTAAAATGTAAATGTATTCACTAATGGGCAATAACATAGTGTATTAAGAGTAAATGCGGAACTGAAACAAAGTCAAATGGTTCTATGGAGCCCTTTTGCAACCTATTTCAATAATAATTATGTTTATTTGTCCAAAGACAGAAATACAAATAATGTGCATTTATTGTACAGGACACGTCAGTGATAGAATATACAATAAGGAAGATATTCATTGAAGCTGTAGAACATATGATCAAGTATAAAACATCTCAACTTACATTTCAATGCTGTGAGGCACAAAAACTTTTTAAAAAATGGGCAATTTGTTGTACAGATTAAGGACCAAGATTAGTACAATTAGTGCGGGCATAGGGGAAATAAATGTTATTTACATTATTGGTATTGTGAGATTATGTACATGAGCATTAGTTACAAAATCACTTAGGTTCTTTTTGACAGACACAATGGCAGTAAATATGCAAATACTTGGAGGTGGTAGCACGTTGAACTGCTTGAAAAGGGAGAGACTAGGGTCAGTATACCTTGCATTGGTTATCAATCTTAAAAGTTGCTTTTTTAATTAAAATACAGAATTAGCTTGGACGGATGAACCCCATTGTTGCACATTGGGAACAATATGAGAATAAAAAAGACCGTAGTATTGTGATAGAAGTACATCCATGGAAAATGTAGAGTGAATGGTCTGAACAAAAGAAGATATATGTTTAGATGTCATCTTTATCTTTTAGCTGAACTGACACTGCCGCTTTGCCCACATCCAATCCAAACCACAGCTTCCTTGATCCACTTATCTGCTCCAAATATAGCAATTTCCTTCTGGCCTTATTTTGATATATCTATTGTTATCTCTCACCTATGGTCTGTAGTCAGCCTCCAGCCACCTGCTACTTGCAACTGCACCACATCTTCAACATTCTTAAACACTTTGGAAATTACATACCTACTTCATCTCATTTTCACTTGTTGATTAACTCACATGATTCTTTCAGAAGACATTAACATCACTTCACCGACAATGCTGGCTTAGCCACCGACCATCCTTATGGGATCTTTGCAAGCAATCTATCACTAGATGAACCAAAACCCTATCTTAAATGCATGCCCAAGAGGAACACAATTGTGTGATTTAAATTTAATTTAAATGAAACTCAGTATCTGTGGGTCATAGGCTCCCAACCTCAGCTTCTGAGGGCCTCCTTAAGGAGTTAACTTGGTTGATTTCAGTAATGATGAGGTGGATAAAGAAAACTATAATGCGATTACATAGAAAAAAACTTTGATGATGATTATTCACCACATTGAAACAATGGTCGTAAGCTCGCAACAAAAAAAGTTTGTCCTTTCTGTGGAATAGCATGGTTTTTTTACGCTCATCACCTTCTAGAAGAAAGTTAGCTGTAGAACCTTTTGATGATCAAGACTACACTTACGAGAGCTTAGTTTTCCCTGGGTACTTTACTCTCCAGTGCAAGAGAATGTTGTCATTATCCAATGTCCTTTCATCAGTGGTCACCAAACTAAATTTATGTAGTTTATGACGTTGGTGAAAGTTATTGTTCTTGTAGCTCTATTTTAGTCCACCTGTCCAATTGTTCCAACCCTGATAGCGAAGCCAGTTGGAATCCAACTGGAATTCACCAGTGTGCTAGTGTAAATCCAGCTGGAATCCAACATGCTTTTTACATGATTCAAGCTGGATAACAGGTTGCGATCATGCTGGATTTCAAACTAATATTCCAGGCTGTCTCAACCAGCTGGATATAGACTTGACTGGTCCAGCTGGATTTAAGGTACAAATTCCAGCTGGATTCCAAGGTGATTTGCCCAGCTGAATTCATCCAGCCAAAATCGAGGCTGTCATCCAGCTGCCTTACTATCTGGGAAAAAGAGAGGTGGTTTAAGGAACTTGCAATTTCTTCTCAAGCGGTATGAGATCTATGCTGAAGGGAGAGAGACGGAAAAGAACGAGGTTCTGCATATTTCTACAATAGGAGTGTATTATAGAAGAGACTGTAGGGCATCATGTTTCTCTATAGTTGTATGCAAGCATGTAAATGCGCAGAAAACTTTAGGACCAACTTTTAAAAAGATATCAAATTTAACGCTGAATACTTTGACAATATTTCGTGTGTAAAACTAAATATATTACAGCTCTAACGCGCATTATTAATCAATCGAACAGTTACTAAACAGTATTTTTTTTATTAATAGACTAACGATAGCTCTAAATAAACCCGTATCTGAAGTAATTTTCCATGAATTGAGTAATATTGGCCGAGTACTCCCTAATAACGCAACATATTTTTCACCGCGACTTTGGCATATACGTTTTCGGATTTCCCGCGTTATATAGTTCATCATGGCCTAAAATTAATGAGGAAAGGCATGCTAAGTAATAATTAACTCCGAAAATTCACTCAGTTTTACTTTCAGCATCTAGGTTCGCGAAATTATTGAATGACTATAATGCACTTCCTTGTCGAGGTTAATTTTGTTTTGGAACAAGTAGTCAAAGGAGAATGTTGATGGGACGTTTAAAATCGTCTGCTTACGTGTTTGTACTGTGGGCGTTCCGGGCCGGGACTTTAATATAAGGGGGAAAAATGGAAAAAACCAGAACTGCGACATTTTAGTCGAATAGTCATTGGAAATTAACGAGGAAAACTGATCACACTGGATTCCGTGGACTAAGGATTCATATATATGAATATAATGCAATGCAATATTGCAATGCAGTAACATTTTGAGAAGGAATTGTGTTTGTATAAGTGTCAAATGAAGCCTTTTATTTTTCATTTTAACGCCGTCATAACATGATTACTCTTGGAATAGAAAATGTAATTGCAACAAAATACGCTTATCTGCAGATAAACCTGGCAGAGCCAATATCTCTGGGTGGTTAAGTTTGGAGCATGAATGTAGAAACTCAGGTAAAAATATCTCTTTTGCAATTCATTTGAAACTGGTTTGAAACTCTTTTAAACACATTAAACTCATCTTCAACTGATTTTGAACTGATTTGCACTGGTTTGTATCCCAATTTTTAGTGTCATGCTCATTTGGAACCCATTTTCACTCAATTTTGCAACACATTTTCAAACTATTTTTCAACTGATTTTCTGCTAAACTGTTATGCAACTGATTTTTATTCTTTAATTCTTATGCAACTGATTTTCACTCAATTTTGCAACACATTTTCAAACTATTTTTCAACTGATTTTCTGCTAAACTGTTATGCAACTGATTTTTATTCTTTAATTCTTATGCAACTGATTTTCACTCAATTTTGCTACCGATTTAAAACTGTTTTACAACTCCCCTGAGAGCACACTAAAAATTGTAGACTTCTAAATTTGGTCAATTTAACGTCTACAGATAACTTCACTGATTGAAGTTTGCTGTAGACCAAGACACGATAATAAAGTCCTATGACGGATGCTGTCGACCAAATTTGAAAACAAAACAAATTTAACATTATATGTTTTCAATAGTTCACCATGATACCCGTTTAAATATTTATAGAAAACGGAATTACTCGTACATCGGCAAACATTCTTTCGTCATTATTAGCCCATTACTGAGCTTAAACAATATCATCCGGTAGAAATTCCGCTCATATGGCCAAGTTGGCTGCACTTGCTTCGGCAGTTTTCTTTTGTTAAATCGTGCCCGCGCATGGAAACGCAAGAAACACACGTAAACATGTGCCGAATCTTATTGGAGTGTAGTTGAAATTTATCATCTCAGTGTTTTTTCACACTGTAGTTACATAATATTCAGTTGTCTTATGAATTCGTGTATTCTAAATAATAAATAGGCTCCGGTTCATCCGCTAGGGACTTGTGTACTGAGGCTGTATCGTAGTGGTAAGTGTACTTTGAAATTAAAGGCAATGGAATAATGTCTGCTTAGAAATCGTTTTTTTTCTGTAGCGTCTGCGTTTTATTGTCTTTACAGATTTTCTCAACCGTAGAATACTTGTTCTCCGAAGTTACCAGTAACGTCACGAAGTTGTTAAAAAAAATACGTCGTTGAACGAAGGATCCTTGAAATTTCAACGTGTGTTACTTTACTGCTAGCAGATATGGTACTGTAGTGGGGTATTTGGACCTTTTTCCTGTAATTGATGCCAAGTGAGGTTCCCTTTTGTTTGGTTTGGATTATATTGCCGAGTGAATAACTGTGTTTGGCAACAAAATGATGTGATATCAATGAACTCTTTATTTTCGTTTAAAATTTTGGTAATGCATAGACAGTGTCTTCGGAAACGCTGAGGAATCGATTGATTGTGTGTTGAGGTGCTGTTGTGTAAATTTTGTATAATTCATTTGAACTGGACTTCTGGTAAATAAAGGTATTTATTATTATATTTTTGTTATATGTTGATGGTTTCTGGCGTAATTCCTGTAGAAGCGGTTGGATCTGGTGTTTTTCAGGCATTTTTGTCGAAGTCATTTTTTCGTAATAGTCAACTAAATTGTTTTTATGCACAGAATAGTACTGTACCACTATAAGTTTCGACTAGTACGCAGCGTAATTATTAGTTTGCCTGATGATGAAGTGTCGTAGAAACGTACGTTACGTAGTTAGTATATTAAATATTAAACTACGTAGTTGGTAGGTATATTAATATTCTGTGGGGAAAACCAAAGTTTACTGTCTTGTTACATTTTTGTGTTGATTATCGCACTACCATGAAACTGCAAACTTTGTGCTCTCAGGGTCATATTAAATAAAACTGTGATGCAACTGCTTTTTACTCACAAACTATTTTGCAACAGATTTGCAGCTGCATTGCAACTCATTTTCCACTATTTTTAAAATCAATTGTAATTGATTTTCAACTAATTTTCATCTGGCTTGCAACTCATTTTCCACCTTTTCTTGAGGTCATCTGCAACTGATTTTCAACTGATATGCTTCGTGTTTCAAATTGCAAAGCAATTACAGATGAATTGCAAATGAGTATAGAAAATCTGTTGAAAATCAGTTTAAAATGAATAGCAAAAGAGATATTTTTACCTGAGAAGCTACTATATGCCTCTATTCATGGATTCCATTGAAAGCCTATTTCATGGCCTATAGCCTGGGTGCATAGACTTTAATCTCCAAAGAGCCGCGTAATACCTTATTCGTTCCGTTTAATAGGTACCAATGAAATTGGAATGGAGGTGACACCTTCGCATTAGGTTCCCTGTTTATATTAATCGAGAGATTCAATAAGAAAAATTTCAATGGGAAATTTTTGTTTTTCTTTCTGGTTCCTGTAAGTAGTGACAAACACAACACAAGGGATCGTGACATGCAAAATTCACCAACTCGGGACGCATCGATTACGATTATCTATCGCGTAAAAACTAACCCATAATACAAATTCATTTGGTTTAATTCGCAGAAATAGCTCTGCTAGAATTATACTTAAGCACTTATAAAATCCACCAATGCCTTACAAAGGGAAGGACATGCTGTGCATGATTGAGTCATTTCAATTTTGGCGTCCTTAGACTGAAGTTTTAATTCCAATACTACACAGTATTAGCATCGTATCATATTGAATTAAAATTACCAAAATTTTACATTGTCTACTTGAAATATCTCACACCCTAATATCAAAGAAAATTCCAGCCAATGACATTCATCATGCAATATCATCACAGGCAACACAAAAATATAATTCGGCACCAATGCCAACAACGTCGCCATCCGAGTTCGAAAGACGCAGAGTGACGTTCGTTTATTTACGCTTACGTACTACAGAGCCATCTTCCAGACTAGACAGTTCATTAGTCCTTGGTTTAGTGAATTGTGGTAGTGATGATATTGTTGACGACGTTATTTGGCAAAATATTATTTACTTACCGATGTAAGCAGAAGAAATAACATGAAGAAAATTTCTTTGTTATGTTGGGGAGATGATAAGACTAGAAAATGTGTTACATTTCGTGAAAAATTGCGGTGAAGGAAGATTGTGTCGCCAGCGTTAAACGTATTCATTTCATAAGAACAACTGTCAGGGATATTGTTCACCTTATTACTTTATCATACTCTCAATGTGTAACACAACACAAAACACCGTAATTTATTTAACTAAGTGATGAGTTTTAGGTATTGTATAGCGTATTGTGCTCAAATATAGGAGTATAATAAAATCATGGCTTTCGTGGGTGCCCATGTGCTGATGAAGAAAGGCAAACGTGGTGCAGCCGCATTTGTGAAAGCAGAGTGTCATAATGCTGCCTCGCCTGTGCACTTAAACGAATTGTTAAATTTGTTACTAAATCCTGAGAAAGCTATTGATGAGTGGGAGACTATTGATTGGTTTAAATGGTTAATGGCAGGAGGTGATACACCCGATGAATTCTCCACTAATGGTACGTATGTAAACACACGGATTTTGAGAATGCTGATATTGACATTTCATTTCACGTTGACGTTCTGGCCTTAATTTGGCGTACATTTAGTTTGTAATTATGTTTTGTGATTGTTATTTTTGTGAGCAAATACCTTCGATTCATAGTCCTCCCGTTTTTTTTTCATAGTTCGTCGTTACGACAACGCAACTACCTGTGGTTTAGTGTGGACAGCAAATTTTGTCGCGTATCGCTGTCGAACTTGTGGAATTTCACCGTGTATATCCTTGTGCGCGAAGTGTTTTCAAAAGGGTAATCACGATGGACACGATTTCAACATGTTTCGTAGCCTGTCAGGTGGTGTTTGTGACTGTGGAGATACTTCGGTCATGAAAGAGTCGGGGTAAGTGTCTTTGAAATGCATAAATATTTTCAGTTTACATCTGGAAATTGGAAAATATTTTATTTTTATACGATGCGAGTGAAGTTATTGACTGTTGAAGTTTATTCTTCGATAAGTTAGTGAAATTTTCGCAGTGTAAATATAATGATTGGTGTGGGTGGATTTATTTATCTGATGTAACTGCAGTCGATCACGAGCACACACTTTTGATCTTTATTTTGTTAATTTTCCCAACTACAAATGTTGCAAAGCAATTCAGAGCATCTGTAAGTCCTAATGTTTTATACTGACAGAAATATGGGTATATTGCTTATGGTGAAACAAACTGTAGTTGTTGATTTTCTGTACATTTCGTCAAGTAAATTGTTAATAATTACTTCACAGGTTTTGTCGACAACATGGTCCTCAAGCTCAAGTCAATAAGCCGTCAGCACCATCAAACCTGATGTGTGTGGCCGAAGCCATGATGCCTCGTATCATTTTAAGACTTATACAGCATTTACGAGAGAATAGGTAAGTCAGAGAGCGCCTTGTGTTTTTCGGAATACGGTGCTCAATTCTTTAATAATAACACTTAACAAATTGACATTTGATGTTTCTACTCGCATCTAAAACTATTGTAGCTGAAAATATGTTGTCAGATTTCACCAGTCTTCAGTCAATTATGAGAATCTTTTTATTAATCATGAGTGTTGGGATGATGTTTCTCAAGAATTTTTCTATGTACAGAGTGGTACACTTCATTACAATTTAATGTAGTTACATTATTTTTTTATTATGTGTTCTCTATTGCTTCAGGTGTATCATTCACCAACTCCTATAACAGTGTTGACTTGAGCGATCAGTTATTTTAATCTTAATTTCAATTTCATTGAAAGAATTTAATGCAGATTTCCCAAAGCACTCAGCTATTTAGCATTGGTACACTACTAGCATATATGCATATTAATGTGTGGGTTCAGATAATTACAGTTGTTTTTTATTCATAGCTTTATTTTCTCTGCTGTCATGTTAACCCTGCAGTTGCTTAACTAACTGTTTAATGTATTCCATGGATTCATATTAGAAGGTTTAACATCATGGTTTATATGCACATATATATCACAATAGAAATTAATCCTTACCTTGCACCCAAATTTTGTTTAAACATTGTGCCCACAGCCGAGTTTGGCTGCTCATCATCTAATGATCGCTGTTTTATATACACCTATTTGCCTTGACATTCGAAGACAAATTGATTTCATTAATTTTATTTGTCCACTTAGGTACTTTGAAATGTGGATTACTAAACTATACCTATATAGTTCAGTAATTCACATTTGTTGCAATTTAGATGCCGATATGCTGCTGAAAAGAAAGTGTTAATAAAAACTCAGTTCATGTATATTAAAAATTTATTATCATAATAATGAGTTTCAGCTGTAGTTATTGTTGACCTTAAATTCTTGGTAGTGGGGAATAAAAAAATTAGAGGAAAAGAGATTTTAGAGATAAAGGTGTATTGAAGTAAGTGCTTTTGAAACATCCCCACATTGTTGTCCATAACAATTTGTTTTATTCTTATATTTATCAACCGTACAAGGTGTTTAGGTGATGACAGTTGGTAATTTACCCCAATGACTATTGTCTGATAATGATGTCTTTTGATGACATCTTGCGGAGAAAATGGGAGATGCTATATAATTATTTTTCTTTATAATTGTAGAACTGCAAGCCTAAGACTGTTTTACACAACGAATGATTATGCGCATGAAATAGTTTGTGAATGAATTTAATTGATGACGATTTGGAATAGCTTCTGCTTAAGGGAATTTTGCACGGCAAATTATCTTTGGAATTAATTACTTGACTTTTCGTGTTATGAAAGGATGCGCAGTGTGCAGGACTATCAATAGTACTCATCAATTCACGGGGAATGTCCTACCAACACAGCTATTTCGATGGTCATAATGGTTTTTTATGTCATCAGATGTATATGATTGATAAAATAGAGAATGGTTTATATACAGTAATTACAATATCCATGAAATTAAGCTTTTTAGAGACTGAGGTTTAAATTAATCAGAAGTGTAACTATTAATGATGGATCAGTATGATTTAATTTTCGTATCCACTGCTATAGTGTCCATTACAATGGTGGCAGCCACAATATTATTGGAGAAAGATAGAAGGAGACAGATAAGAGAGGAGAAATAGAGGTCGAGGTATTCTAGGCCTGATTCAAAATGAGCTGTTATTAAAGGGCTGTGAGGCCTATTGTAATTTATTAATAAAGATGTGGGATCAATTTCATACTATAATAAATCTCACCAGGCATATTTGAAAGATGAAACACGGTGATGAGAGGAACAGTTTCTGTAACAAGAGGTAAATACCTTGTTCAATCTTAGATTTATATTTGTTTCCGGCCACTTGCAAAGCTAAAATTTTTCAGCGATAGGGTGAAGCGTATCCAGGACCGTACCATTCCCTGATTACTACAACAAGAATTCATGAGGGTACAATAAGTTTAATTATGCTTGAACTGTGTAGGAGTGTCTATGCTAATGACTGAGTGAACTATATGAAGATTAGTTACATGCCATTTGTTTTAATTTTTCCCAGGTCATGGTAGTTGTGATTGCAAACAACTGTGAGGTGAAATCCTCATGAATGGTATGAGAGCCAACAGAAAGGTGCCATTGGAAATATTTTTTATGAATTTTTTCAGTTCTAGTTTTCATGTTCTGTTCTAATATTTAATTGCTTTATACTTGTCACAAGAACAATTATATGAATCACATACCTGCATAATATATTTTAATAAACTCAGACTTCTCCCAAAATGTGATTAGTTGAAGAACTTCACCAGGTGCATGCCCATGAATGTTACCTATAAGAATTATATAAGATTGTTTATACTCCATGGGCTGGGCAATAAATTTAGATTGATACAAAAAGTACTGGTAATTGGATTTCATCCTATACTTGTTTAGTTTGGATCCTCTTCTACCCACTCGGAAAACATAGATGGATGTCATGCGCTCATATCATGCAATCATTCAAAGAGTCATGCGAATGAATTTTCATGCGAGGAATTTTACATTGTGACGCATAAACGTCATGCGCATCATATTATTGTCATGGTCATTAGCCATTGTGTGTCCTCTATACCAATCAAAAATAGTAGTGATGGCCGGATCGGATCCAAAGATCCGCGGATCTTTCATTTAAATGGGTTCAAGATTTGGAACCAAAGGCACGGAGTAAAATCGATTCCGGATCATAGATTTTCAATTTTCGCGGCTTAGCGATTGAAGCAACCCGTGAATGGAATGTAGGTTCGGTAGATATTGACAAGAAGAGGATGTGTAACTCAGGTCACGAAATTAGATGAAAATTTTCCCATGCAACTAGAAGCAAATTAAAGAAATAAGACTTTTTTCGCCATTATACCGGTATTGCGAGAAAACAAAATGCAGGATGTCACGTGGGTAGCCTACATTCACTAGGTGGACAACGATGTTTAGTGTACTGCGGGAAGTTCGATCCCTATCGCAATTTAAATTTTTTCTTTCAGTCACATCGAAAATGTTATCATATTCAACTTCAAACCATTTCATCTGAATACTCACTTTATTATACTTTTGTTGTTTAAATTAGATTTACAAATGTAGCACTTTTAAATGGATGGTCGGGTCGGATCCAAAGATCCACGGGTCATTCATTTCATTCGCTACTGAAATCATATCCAAAGACAGTATAAATTCAGATCCGGATCGGAGATTTTAACATTTCGCGGCCTTGTGATCGATGCTCCCCGATAATGGAATGTAGGTATGGTAGATACTGGAGAGGAGAGGTTAAGTAACTCGGGTCACGAAATAAGAGGAGGATTTTTTCCGTGCCACTAAAACAAAATAAAAAAATACTCGTCTTGACTTTTTTCTCCATATGTGCGAGAAATAAATTAAGCCGAATGTCATGTGGGTCGCCTACATTCACCAGATTCCCGTGAACCTATGAGAGCGTAGTTGTTCATGTCAATTTATAAGTCAAAAAAATAATAAAATTTGGCGTTAGTGAAATGATAGGAAAAAGTTTTTATTACAGAATTACATTGTGGAATCATTACATTAACTTTATAGTGTATTTTTGAGTGACCCATTTGTAAATCTAGTTTAAGCGATAGAAGTATAAAAAAGACAGTATATACCCACAAAGGTTGGAAGTGAAGGATGATATAGTTTTTGATTCCATAGCTGAAAGAAAAATTTTTAACAGCGATAAGAATCAAATTTCATTACCAGGCAGTCCACTAACCCACTCTGCTATTGTCGGCTTACCTGAGTTTGGAGAATGCAGGCTCCCCACATGTCATTCTACTTTTTTTCTTGCAAACCTGGGCAATGGAGAAAAAATCGAGACATTTTTTAAATTTTGCTTCTAGTAGCATGAAAAAAGGCTAATCTTATTTCAAGGTCAGAGTTACACAACCTCTCCATAGGAGTATAAAATTCTCAAATTTCATTTTAAATGGTACATATGGTATTTGGGAATGAGGAGGGGAACCAGGTTGAGGAAAAAGTGTAGGACTGTAGATGAATCCTGTGAAATTTTTAGATAGCAATATCATAATAAAATTGATGGAGTTCGGCAATATGTTGTAGAACAATGAGCCCAACATATGAAAAAACACATATTTTATGGTTCTGAAGTGAGTAAATGAAATCCTGTTGATCAATCCTTGAAGTGTATGTCTAAATCGATTGGATTTCATTAAATCACTGTTGAACCACACAAGGTGTGTTTTTCATTATGTTGGCCATGCCAGTTGGCTAGTCAGCCTAGGGGTTGCAGTTGCTGCTAATTTATTTAAAGTTGTGAAAGTTATTCATAATTTGAGTGAGGTGATGGGAATTGAGCATCAAAATTGTGAGGAAATCGGTTGAGAATTGTGTTGGGGAAGGGAGCTCTGTATTTCTGATGTTTCTAAAAATGTACTTATTGTTTACATTTTTGAAACTCATTATATTTTTGCAGCTGCTTCCTTTGATTTTTTTACTGTTTAGTATGTTAATGATATATATTTATATTGCTGCTGTTTAGTAATTTGTTTATATTCTTCTTTAGTCAATCTAGGGCTCCTGATGCATATTTAATCGCAATTCAAGATGCAGATAGGTTTTTAACAATGCTTCATGACTTCAGTGCTTTGGGAGCAGCTATGCGAAGGGTGATGACAGCTGCTCTTACAAACCCCCAGGTAAATTGTTTGATAATGTGCCTTTCCTTCTTATAATGTTGCAAAAGTGCAGCCTTTTGAAACATTCTTGCCATATCTTTTTTTTGCAAGTTAGGAATTCAATGCTATCCATGATAAGGGATGATGAAAATTTTCGGTAAAAGGCAAATATATGGTAGCCTTAAAAAGTTCAGACTGGATCCACCAACTTTGTTTGTGAAAGAGCCTCCATAAAATTTGATATTACCTCATTTATACCCTTTTCCTTTCTCCAATAACCCCAATCTCATTTTTCACAGTATTTCTGGCCAAAATGATTGGGTTTTTCTATTTTTAGTGGAATTGAAACTTTTATTTATACATATGGACAATTGTTTTTTTGGGCATTCAATTTTGCACACAAATTATGGGGAAACACCAGGAAGGATTAATGATACTTCCACAAACACACTATGTTTGTTATTGCTCTAATAGAAGTTCAATTCAAGACTGACGAACTTTGATATCCTTAAGGGTGCTTGCTTGCCACTTTGACTAATATGCTGCATTGTTTCACTTAGTAGCATAGTATTTTCAGGCTATCTTGCACTCAAAAACTATGAAATACTTGGAATTAGTCACTTGTGGAATAACACTGAAATATTCTTGAATTGGTACGAGACCCTTGAGTTTTTTTTCTTTTACTGTTAGGATGAAAAAAATTTCATGGAACTGGATTGAGCATTAGTTGATAAATCTTTATTAATTACTTACAGACACATAGTTATTCTATAGGTTATTAAAAATGTTAAATTGTTAAAATGTTTTGCCTCGTATGATGGATAGAAAATCAAATAGTTATTAAACAAGCTGTGGGTATTTTTCCATTGCTGATTATTTGATTGGCAATGCTGACCAAAGGCAAAAAGTACATTCAATATTGTCCGCTTATTGTTTGAGGCTGTGGCAAGGTTCATGAGTTACAGTTCCTCGTGGCAAAATTGACATTCTTTATACCTATGACAGCATCAGTAGAACCTTTCCTCTAAGAATTTTAATCGGATGCACCATTGATACCTATCTTTTACAAAGAACCTCATTTAACTTTAATGATCATCGAAAGATTTATAAGTAAAGAAGTTATTGAATAAACTCAATAACTAAAATAGACTTAAAAAGCAACAGCAGCCTTTTGACAGCTTCATGAATAGAAATAAGCTTTTACCCCCTGCCACATAACCTCGTGGTGGCGTGCAGGGTATTGCGTAGTTTTAGATGAAGCTTTGAGACCAAGGGTGCTTCAAGACTGATGAAACTATAGCCTTATCATTAATCAATTCTACATTTTGGAAATGCTCTACAAATCTGTATTTCCACTTAAGTATAAATGCTGAAATCTTAAGGATACTTGCTAATTCAGTTTGGTTCCTGGTATTTATTAATTTTATGAAAGTTACTGATTATTATTTACAAAATTATATTTGTGATTAATTATATCTTACTTCAGAGCAATCCCATAATTCTTGAGGGTGTAATTGGGTATACAAATGACAGCATATTTCTGCATTGTATTTTGTAACAGGTGAAGACCATTCGAAAATCACTCTTTTCTTTCAAAAACCCAAGAATTTGTTAATTGAGGTTGTGAATGCTGTGAAATATATATTAAAGTTTTAGATTAAAGGGGTTCCTCTTCAATTCTACTTACATGTTAAAGAAAGCTACGTGCCCCTGAAAAATTACTAGTGTTTATTTTTGTGTTTATTCTTTTTATGTGACTATTTCCATCTCCCTTGTTTAGTAGTGTTGTACATATATTGAAATAAGCTTAATTGTGTGTATATATTTTTCTTGATTAATTCTTGTTTTTCTTTCAGATTTACAAAAATTTGACTGATGTTGGCTTGGTAGAAAATGAGTACTCAAGGTATATGCGCCAAAGTAAGAGAATCTATGAAGAAGCTGTGAGGTCATGGCCAAATCCTGAACCTCCTGATGAGTATAAAGGTAATTATTATGGAAAGGAAAAATTATTTTTTATTATCAAAATTAAATATGTCAAAAAATTACTGAATTATCAGTCATCAGGGGTCCGTGTACAGTAAGTCCTTGACTTATGTGGTTAATTCGTCCCAAAAATGTCTGCTTAAGTAGAAATCTGCATAGGTCGAAACACCACAACTTAACTATTCATTTTTGAATTATTAGTGGTGCTGCTTTTACTGCAATTACATCTACATCTACACGATACCCTGCAAGCCACCGCGAGGGTGTGTGGCAGGCAATTAGCAGCAACCTGTGACGATTACAGAAAACACCATCTTTTTGAGAGGCCATTAAGTTAACATAATATGACAATTCCAGGAGTAGCATTAATCCAATCTTTATTTAACTGGATATTTAAATCTGAAATTGGTTTAATTACACAAAACTTATTCTTTTTTTTTGTTTTGATGGACAACAGACGTCATCTATGGGGTAAATAATTAACTACGTGTGGACTTACACTTAATGGTCTAACTACACCAAAAAAAGTCGTTGATGCCATGTAAGGCCGGTGACAGGCTTTTGTTCCCTTCGGGTTTCTGTCGTCGCAACAGATATGTGATGACAGGTAGTAAAAAAACAAACACGTAGATTCTTATGGAGCCGGCCAGGCTTGTGACCAGCGACATATTTGAGAGTGCTGCATGTCGTGTTTATGGTGCGACATGACAAATAGCCAATATATGCTCCGCATACTGAGGACTGCCATACGCATCTGCTTATGGCACCGTGGTTAACTGTTTTCTCTCACTGGTTAATGTGAGAACGACACACTATCAGCTGGTGTAAATGTGTCTCGATTGCAATTACTGTGTGGCAATGTTTGACGTACATTTATTAATATATATGGTATCTTGCAGGGAAGCATTATTTTATGTAAAGTCTATGAACTTAAGGGCTTAAAAGTAAAAATAAAGGTTAATGTAGCAGCGGTGTTGTGAGATGCCTGGGAAGGCTTTAGCAAAGAAGACGAAAAGGAAAATAGGTAATCACATTAGACTTTTTCACCATCATGACGATCAAATCATCACCTATTGAACTATGTAATGACTTCAACTAGAGTGGGCGTCCCGAATGCCCATTGTTTGGCATCAACACTTGCACGCTGGACAATGAGCCGCGTGTCGTCACCAGGTGTATCTGTTGCGGCAACAGAAACTTGGAGAAAGTGCAAGTACCTGCCAAACCGGAACATCCATGTATCTCTGGATCCGTGTACCTCGGATTCGCGTAAGTCGAGGACTTACTGAATATGCATTCTGTGTGTGATATATCTGTGGTTGTCAGTGTGTGCAATTATCGCTGTTATGTAGGGTGTGGGGGCTAGCCGCCCCCTCTCCCCCTAGAAATCAGATGTTGTGGCTCACTTTTTAATGGGCACTGTCCAATTTGTAAAATTGTTTGTGTCTTCATCCCTAGCGACTCTGCTCTGATTTAGAACACTGCACAAAATTGGTACTGTCTATGGTGAACTCTCACTAGGATGTTCCTTGATAGCACAGTTTCCTCGTTAGCTTGTTGGCATGTTTTGGTTACCTCTTAAGCACGTTCGAAGGAGGGCCAAACCAAATTTGTCCCAGGAAAATAATCGCCGTACAGGTTGATTTGATGATGGATATCTCGCAAAAGGTTTAAATCTTGCATTAAAAAGATTATTGCTTACAGAATTGGGATAATATGGTAAAAAAATGTTTATGTAGAATTAAAAGGCACCTAGAAGGCCCTCATTTCATCGTATTTTGCGTTTATTTCAAAAGTGTCAAGTAGATATTAAAACTACGAGAGTACCAATACTTCCCTACATTAAATGTTAGACAAATGCTTAGCATTAGCCCTGGGAAGGTCGTAGTTCCGAACGCTGCCAGATTACAATGATCGGCGCTGCAGTCGCAGAGAAAACCAGAAACAGGAAATAAGAAGAGACGAACGAAAAGGCTTTACACGCACACCTAATTCAAAATATTGCTGGAATGAATACAGTAAATTGTAAATTCGTGAATATAATAGGAACCAGAGGTGGTTTCAGTTTACTTTCCAAGGCGCAAGTTGCCACTGCCGACCAAAATGCTATGTGCACTCGAGTTTTAAGAGTACTCTTCAAACTCGAATATATGAAATAACCAGAGGACCTACAGAAAAGTGAATTATATCATTTTTTCTCGAATAATTTGGAGGGTACGACGTACGGCTTTCCAAGCAACAATTTGCCGCTGACCCATCTCATAACGTAACTTCGTATTTTATTCGCAAGAAATGGATGACCCATGTAAATACACATTGATTAAATTGTTCTTTACGACAGTGTATTATATAACATTTGGATATCTAAATGCCATTTTACACGGTACAATTTATTGTGCAAATGAATGTATGAAACTGAACTAAATTGCATGTTTGTCTGTATGGAATTAGGACAGTTTCTATTTATGATTCAGACATTCGCTCAAGCATTCACACAATTTGCCGCTTTACATGGTACAATTTTCTCATACAAGCGTTTGTACAGGAAATTGTACAAAAAATGTACCGTGTAAAACGGCCTAAGGATTACAACGCAATGAGAATAACATTTGAATACCACCCAGACGCAAGAAAACGCTTATGATAAAAGTGTCAGCAGTATTTTTGTGCAGATATGCCTGAGATTTACAGAAAACGTATAGAACATTCTTTTATGTATTATGTTATAATTAGCATGGTTCTTATATAGGGACCTTGATAATTAGATTGTTACAGCCCGGATATTTGTTGCTTGGAAAGCTGTGCGACTTGCCGCACCATATAGCTGCTAGCCCGCTAATCATACAATATAATTTGATATAGAAAAGGTTGATTACATTATGAACATGTGAATATCCAGATTAAACTGCATTAAGAGCCAGGAAAAACGCCTGAGAAAAACATTATTGTGTACATTGTGTTGTAATTTGCAATAGATTGGCGATGGATTTTTGAGTAATAAATTTTTAAAGTCTGCGTAATTGTTGAAAAAAATCGTCTCTTTGTCCATTTAACTCTAGTAAAAAATACTACAATAGGATTCAAAAATATTGTGTACATTAATTAATGTATTATGAAACGAGAAAAAATATAATGTAATTAAATTTTCCGTAGATCTTTAGGTTATTTCATAAATACCCATCAAACTCGAGTGCACATAATAATTTGGTCGACAGTAGTGGCTTGTTTCTCGTAAACTTTAGCCATTAGTGGCTGGAGGGCAGCACTGAAGTTACGCTGTAATTCAGGAGTAGTCTGAACGCGCATCAGGACCATCGTAGTCTGAACAAGGCACTACTCAATGCATACATTGTTTGGTGTTTCCGCCTTTGTTCCAAACTCGTTTTCAAAAAAATAAAATTCAAATAAAGTATTGCGGAATAATCAAGTGTTACGATGTTAATTGATTCTCATTAGAAATATTAATTACAAAACTAATTATTGGAGAAAGATTTACCTTATTTTATTAACTTGGGAACTACCATCATGTATAACTCGTCTACCCAACTTTGTATGCATGTTAAAGATTAACTCCATTAATGAGTATTGATATATCCCTAATGCTTATCTATAGATCCTCTGTTATTGTTTAATGTAACTAAACAAAATCTCTTTATACCCTTTTTCAGACTGTCCTTCACTTCAAGAAGAATTGGTTCATCGGACCTTCCTTGAAGAGTTGGTTTTCTGGACTGTGAAGTTTGAGTTTCCTCAGAAAATAGTTTGTTTGCTATTAAATATGCTACCTGATCCCGATTACAAGGTAATGTATATACTTATGGTAAATTGGAATGCAAGAAATATTTTATTCTGCTCTACAGGTGCATAAGTACATATGTAGGTTTCGATTGATTTTTTACACAGTTATAAATGTGTTGGTTATTCGCAACGTTGGGAATGATTAAATACCTGGGGGGTTAGTATGTAACTTTGGGCACCTCATTTGGGAAAAAGAGTTCTCACCCATTATTTTTTCCTAGCTGAAGACTACAGTAAAACCCCTCTTTTACACTTTTGAGGGGGATAAGGGAAAAAAGTGTAAATCGCAGGAAAGTGTAAATCGAGGGTAGGCACAATTTAATGAAAATAATCCCTTAAAGTATTGATAAATGTTCTATTTTTCAAGTGAACCGTGTCATAAATGAAAAGTAGCTATAAAACATGTAATTATGACCACAAAAAATTCGTTATTAATACCAAACTCTCAGTGAGGTAGATTGTACAATATGTCAGTCTTCAGAAAGAGATCATTTTACATAGGTGGTAGCTGATAAATAAATAAAACGGAAGTACATATTCCATAAACTCCATAAAATAAAAAAATCTTCTCAAAATAAAAATATTTAAATCTTTGGATAAACTAAACAAAAATATGACTTATTAATCCATATAAACCTTTAGTTTTAAAAAAATATGTACCAACCTTTACTCTCAAAAAGTCTTCTCAAAATTTAAACCAAAGAACTATCTCAGAATTTAAATGAAACATTCTTGGCTGAATTCAGCTATAACAAAAAATACACCATAAATAAATGTTCATTTAACTAGCCTCCTCCTGGAAATATTCCATTATCTTTGATTGCCTCATTTTATTTGTATTAATTGATTCTAAGTACTCTCTTTTCTATTCTGTCCCATAGCTCTAATTCGTTCTCACTTCCTGCAACACTTGATAAATATAGTCGTAGTACATTAACAGCAGAAATAGCATTGATTGCACTTTCTTTTGGTGTTCCCGTATCATCATCATCCTCCTCGCTTGCTACCTCTTAACTGATATGCTGGTCAGTGTTTCCGTATCATCATCATCCTCCTCGCTTGCTACCTCTAAACTGATGTGCAGGTCAATAGCTTCATCAATTGTAAGAGAGTTACTTGTTGACAATTGCTCATCCACTCCGACAAAATCCGAAAAACTTATTTCAGCTCCAAATAATGGCAACTGATCATTGTCTCCCATATAGCTCTATTATCTCCTCCCCCTTCTTCCAGTGGTTCTTCACTATCCTGTTCTTCGTCCTGTTCTAAGTTGCAGTCTTGAGAAAAACTAAATCCTGCTTTTTTTAAACAATTTGAAATTTTTCCGCCATCAACTTCTTTCCATGATCGTGTTATATAGTGTGGTGCATCGAAAACTGTGACTTTGAAGCTCTTAGGGTCCCTCCCACTGCCTATAAGATTCATAGCTTTTCTCACCAGAATCCTGCGGTAGTTCGCTTTGAATACATGGATTATCCCTAAATCTAATGGCTGTAAATGGCTGGTACAATTGTGTGGGAAGAATACCAGTTTTATATTCCTCAAATTAATATTGTTTGGGTGGGCTGGGCATTGGTCTAAAAATACTACAATTATTCAGTTTTGTCCACCCATCTTTGCATCTAGAGCTTGCATTTGTTCCTGAAAGACATGTGACATCATCCAAGCTTTGGTATTAGCGGCATAGGCTGTGGGAAATGTCTTGATGTTTTTAAAACATCTGGGATTTTTGGACTTTCCAATGACGAATGGCCTTAACTTCTCACTAGCATTAGCACCTAACAATACTGTCAGACGAGCTTTACTATGCTTTCCCCCATGGCAAGATTCACCTTTAAAGTCTAAATTCTTATGAGGAAGCACATTGAAAAAAGGCCTGTCTCATCTAAATTGAAAATGTCTTTTAGTGCATACCCTTCAATATGCTGTCTTAAAGAATGTTCCTTCCACTGTGTAACTGTCTGGGGATCAACACTGTTTGACTCACCACAAATTGATTTATACACAACATTGTACCTAGTTTTAAATTGGCTTAACCATCCATTTGAAGCCTTGAAGTCTTCAATTCCTAACCTCATTGCCACATGTTGTATCTTTTCCTTACGAATAACTCCACTGATGGGTATGTTAGATGCTCTGGCGCACTGAAACCATTCCTTCAAAATTTCTTCCAGTTCATCATATTTTGAATACTTGACGTATTTTCGCCTCCTTGCACTGGGTCCGCATTCCACTGCACTGGTTTTGCGTGTTTTAACAACAGTGTTCAATTGGAATCCCAAGTTCTCCGGCAAGGGAAACACGTGAATCTACATGCAAGTCAACTCTTCCTGAAATTTTTATCCTGTCTTCTATTGACATTTTCCTATCTCGTTTGTGGGCCATTTTTTGTTTTGTTCGCGTTACTTGACGCTGTCACGGAAAAAGCAGGGAAAGTGATTACTACGATTAGAATGACTTTAAAATTAATGACAGAACTTTGTAATGCACGAGAAGAATAAAACTAAGTGCGTAGATCATCATGAAAACAACCACCAATATAAACATATAGTGTCCATATTCGTGGACACGGCGCTTACAAGTAAGACGTAGAATTATTCGCAGGCATGACTGTTAAAGAGAAGTGCATATCATCGTTTTATTTCACATAATTGCAGCCAACTTCTTCCCGGAATACAGTTTTACGATGGAAGATACATATCCTTCATGATTTTACCGCATAAATGCCACTCGTAACGTAATATAAGGCATTTGGGGAACTAGCTCAATTGTTATAATTTTACCTGATTTGCCTCTTGAAGAATTAAAACGAGTTTATTATGAAAATATGAGATGAACCTAGAAATAGAAGGAATTAGAAAATTTATTGTAATTCAAAGGTCTTTCGCTTGCAAATGTCCCGAAACTTTTTCCGCCGATTTCCCTTTCGTTCCTCATATGGTTGTGATATGCTATCCGCCATTTTCTTTTGGCGGCCTAGCATAAATGGCGGACCATTTGAAATTTCGTAAGTGTAAATACGGGGAAGACATAACACTGTGAAGATATATAAATCATCGGGACTTGATGAAAAAGTCGTAAATTGCGGGGGTGTAAAAGCGAGGTTTTACTGTATAACTAAGTAGTGAAAACTCTCTCTTTGTACCAGATGGGAAAAAACTCACTCTATGAAAAAATTTTAAGCCGAAGAAATTATGAAGGGCCAATGAAAGCCTTGTACAGGCACTTCCAATAAAAAGTTAACACTTCTGAGCCGAAGTTTTTCTAAGTCCCGAGTTGACAGTGATTTGACAATGCTGAGTCACGGCTTCCCCCTGGCGGAGCCTCGCGAAGTTCTGACCGAAAAAACCCCTTTCCCTCCTCCCCCCTCCTTTATGTTTTTAGCAGAAGTGACAAAGGGATTACTGAACAGTTGGTCTTCCCCTCATGCTGTAAAGATGGTCGTTTCTCATTCTTCTCAACGTTCTAGATAGGGCCGTAAAACCAATCGGTGTGTAATCATTGAGGGCTTGTGTAGCATCTATATTCGGTGCTAAATATAATCTTTATGTTGAAAATTCAATGAAGTGCTCTTTCTTCTCAGTCACTGACACATTCTGTGCCTCTATCACTTTACCATTGAACTCAAAACCTGATAATTTATAACAAGTCATTATATAACACCAATTCCTGAAGGGACCTGTGAAATGGGCCGAGAAGTCCAGGAAATAATATAATTAATACAGATGTGTACGCGGTAAAATATATAAGTACCATAAAGGTAATTCCAAGAATAATATTTCAAAACAATTTATGACATTGCTATGAAAAACAATACAACACTGTTGTGTTGTAAATACAAATATTTTCAAAAACTAAAAATACAAAAATATTCCACTCTCATTGTAAAAGAATAAACCACAAAATAAAAATCACTGCTGATCGATGAATAGAAAGCACTTCCAAAGGTGTTGAGGCTTGAAAAACTAAAAACACTAGTCCAAAAAATATTTTAAAATCCTGAAAAGTCACTTCGGCACAATTTTTATTCACTACTGCTAAGCTACAACTGAATTTCAAAAACACATTTCTCCAATGAAAAGAAAACTGATGACAAAAAATGCCTGTCAAGAATGTCAACGGTTCTGCAGGTCCGTAAATGTTCCTTTGTGCGCGATCCCAATGAGTGGGCGATGGCTCGGGCTCGCGAAGGCTCTGAAATCGTTGGTGCATCTCTTACCGCGTGAATAAAAAGAAGGGGGCAAAAGGAATTCAAAAGAAAAACTAGTGTATTTCTGGAATGTCACATGGGCCCTAGAAAGACTACACTCTTTTCAAGGGCTGAAGGGTGAATAACAAGTATATTCCCGGAGCATATGCGAAGAAAAATAAAGTGATTCCACATTAACTTATCCGGTCGTACAATTCAATATTCTCACGATTTCATCAACATAGAGTCAGTGAAGGTTAGTGACAATGAGTATAGCTGAAAAACGACGAAATGGAAGCTTTGGGTCCATGTCACTTGAGCAATGTAAGCAAGTCACGGCCAGCCAGCCCCAGCCGTGTGGAGCCATACCCAGGAGGGGCAATCAGAAAATCATATGTATTTTTCGGTGTCGTAGGCTTATTTTAATTTTTCTTCAGTTTCATGTTTATGAGTCTTCAATGAGTGCTCTGATATAAGTCACTTGACAGGTCTCTCCCAAAAATGCTAGATATCCTCTACATATGTAAACATTTTATCTGAGAACAGCGTCCGTCATTTTTTAATGGAATCGCGCTAAAATGCTTCAAAAAATATATGAAGCTTTGGTAATTTAAAGGCAAAGTCTTATATTAATAGATCATGCTATTCTTTACTCAATCAAATTCCTCACATAATGGCACGATCAACTTAACTTGAAAGACATAAGGAGAAAAATTAGTTCAGGTGTTTATTTGGAAATTTGGTCATGTTTGAGCTCCTGAATCTGACTAATAGATGAGAAGCATGTAAAGTGATGTATTATTCCTTAATTAGCAGTCTTTCCTTAGTATTTGTGTGAAGTTTCAAGTTATATCTCGAGGAAAGATATTTTTGAATTTTGTCCATTTTTTTCCGATTTCCGACCACTATGAGACGGTAGCGACATGCTCAGGACTTCAAATCGGAATAGGAAAAAACGACCATGGAGTGCCCACCATAGCCCCCCTTATTTAGGATATGAGAAGACCAACTGTTCAGTAATCCCTTTGTCCCTTCTGCTAAAAAGGTAAAGGAGGGGGGAGGAGGGAAAGGGGTTCGTTTTCAATCAGAACTTCATGAGGCTCCACCAGACGGAAGCCGTGACAGCATTGTCAAATCACCATCAACTCGGGACCTAGAAAAATTTCGGCTCTGAAGTGTTAACTTTTTATTGGAAGTGCCTGTAACATGTAATGATAGGGGTTACGTGTGTTTGTTTTTGGTAATTTTGTTAGCAAACATTTGGACAAGAAGTAATGGAGCTTAAAGAGGTGATGCGAGTAATTTGTTTGCTATTTTTTTCCGATATTACTTGTGTGATATTGTGGACATCTGTGCTTTTAAAGCCAGCAGTAATAAAGACATAGAAAATTGTTAATTCCACTGGTTTATTGCCGGTACTACCAGTTTCAGCTGTTAGGCCATCATCAGGTACATAATAGAATATTTTACGTCAAGTGCCTTTGTATACATACAATTAGGGAACAAGGAGGGGAGGAGGAAGGAATGTGAGGGTGAATTGTGGGAAATGATTTGGGGCAGGTTGAATAGGTTGTGGGTTTTCCATGGGTGAAACAACTGAAAGTAGGGGTGGTAGGTTAAAAAAGGTGATGTTGTTCAACAGTCCAGGGTCCTTGCAATGGAGGCCAATCTCTCGTTGCTCCCAGGCATCCATCTTTCGGCCTTTGGGGGCCAAATGGAGGATTTGGTGTTCAAAGGAGCTGTGGTGACCGTCTTCAATTAGATGTTGTGCAAAGCTGGAGGTCAGTTCACTGTTTATTTGGAGAAGCTTCTTCCTGTCAGTCCAATGTACTAGCAGGAGCTTTGTCACTTCCATCACTGTTGACACACAGTAAAGAAGTCAGTATTTGGAATGTTTCCCACCATGGCAACATTCTCCTTTATACGCCAAGGTTCTATCAGGGAACACATTGAAGAATAACCCAGTCTCATCTGCATTGTACAAATCACGTGGATGGCATCCCTCCAGAAGTGATGGTAGACTTTCCAGCCATGCATCAGTACTTTCTATGCTTACCGAGGACACACGTTCTCGTTCCCAGATCTCGTTCCCAGTTGAGCGTTTGGTGTTAGCTGCGAGTGTGTGTTTTTGGGAGGAAAAGTATGTTGATAATTCACATTGAAGGTGCGTGCGAGTTACGCCAGAGGAATGCCACAGTTGACACCTACTGTCGACCAAAATATTATGTGCACTCGAGTTTGAAGGGCTTTTATGAGTAACCAAAATAACTACAGAAAATTTAATCATATTGTATTTTTTTTCCTTTAATTCTATGTTAATAGTGCACTTTAATGTTCTTTATTGTATTTTTGTATTTCTTATTAAAGTTTGAATGGAAAAAGTGGCGGTTTTTTACGTGTTAAACTATTACGCAAAGTTTATAAGCTTATTTCTCAAAAACCCTTCAAATTATTTCATCCAAAGTTTAGCAATATAAACAAGAATGTTTTATGCATTTTCTATTACTTTCAGAATTTTGTCTGTTTAAGAAATGATACTGAAATCATTTTTATCAGAAACATTTTTCTCAGCTCTGCGTGGTCGAAAAAAATGCTGTTTTAATTGTGTTGATGTCCTTAGATATCCTAATGTTATAATACATCGTTGTTAAGAATGTAATTTATTCTACTAATTTTATGTAGTTTATATTTGTATGGGCCAGAGTGAGACAAGTCTGCTGCTATTTGTGGCAGCAACGTTGCACGGCTTTTCTCAGCAACAAATAACCGCAGAACTGTCTCATTCTAAACCATACATTTTTACTGATATAAAATTAGTTGATTAAATTATGTTCTTAACAACGATGTATTATAACATTATGATATCTAAGAATCATAACGCAATTGAAATTATATTTTTTCGACCACCTTGAGCAAAGCACTTCTGATAAAAAATGATTACAGTATCATTTATTTTTCAAATAAAATTCTAAACTTTATAGAAAATGCATTAAACATTCTTGTTTATATGGAGTTAAAATTTGGGTTAAATAATCTGAAGGGTTTTTGAGAAATGCATTTTTAAATTTATTAGCATAGAATTAAACAAAAAAATTAATATTATTAAATTTTCTGTAGTTATTTTGGTAACTTTATTAACACCCTTCAAACTTGAGTGCACATAATATTTTGGTCGACAGTAGGTGGAGAAACCGAGTGGCAGGAATGCCAACGGCAAATATGCCAGTTCGAGAGATTGCACATAAATTGAATGTATCCCATGTGCCAATTATTAATTTGAAGAAAAGTGGGAGGAATCCCATTAGGATTCCAGGAAGGCGGGTTCAGGGAAACCTATAGTCACCACTCAGGGAGGCGTGTGCATAGTGGACCAAGTAAGGGCAAATACTTTTTCTACTGCCGGAGAGACTAGGGATGCTGTTCATGCCTGGACATGTCCACAGACCTTGCATCGGAGGATGCAATACGCAGGACTTGACGTCAGGCTTATAGGCGTGAAGGAATTTCTTACAAATGCTCACACAGTTGCACACCTGGATTTCTTTCATTTCTTATTTTTTCATATTTTATATTTTTTATAATCTTTCATTTCGTAAACATTATGGAGTGATTCCAAAAAACATCTTTCTTGCATAATGCAACAATGAAAAATTAGTTAAAATGATATGCATGAGCTTTCTTTTTGGGAATTGGTGAGTTGTAGCCCAGAAAAAAACTCCATGGTGTTATGCGCATGGTCTACTGTCATGTTTAAAAAAAGATAAATGTTCTCCGCAGTGTCAATGAAAGCTCATTAAGGAAAATTTGTATGATTCAGGTCTAGGAATATAAATTTCTCGATTTGTGTGGCATTGGCTTTCATAGAATAACAAATATATTATATTTTTTTCTTAATTGAAAATTTTTGTTTTAATAAAGTTGAAAAACATAATCATATTATTTAATTAGAATAGAAAAGTATCGCTGATGTGTCGAGACTGTTTCATTGGAACTGTTTCGAGGACTCTTCACCGCCTTCAACTTAAGTCAATTTTTGCTAATAATAGTGTTTATTACTTAAGCATAATTTTCCAATAACGACAAGTAGCATTACATAAGTGAAACACTGTGTCCATGTAATTTCACTGCTGGAAGGCAATCAAAACTTATCTCAGAAATAAATAAACCATCCTCTATCTCTCTCCTTGCCCGTGAGCTTCCACTCCTCAGTAACACCCTCTGCCACACACCCTCGCAGTGGCTTGCATGGTATTGTGTGACTGTAGATCTATGAGACTAGATTTCGTCGACCCATTTGTCCGTGGGGTTTCCCAACTCTGCGAAAGACAGTCTAATTAGGCCATATCAGCAATGGATGAACCACAAGTGTTCCTTGAAAAGCAGTTCAGTCATATAATCTTTTAGTAATTTGGAAAACTGGGGTTCCTAAATTCTGTGCTTGCCTGGTCAGCGAGCGAGATGGAGTGGTGCGTGCATGGCTAGATTTCTTTCATTTCTTATTTTGTGTGAATTGTGACACGTGCAAGGCGCGAGGTGGTCTGCATTGCAAAAGGCATTCATAAGTTGTTTCGGGAAAGAAAACCTTACTTGCCGATGGTGAGCTTCCATCGCCTTGTATCATGGGACCTTTGCTTTGCCAGCTCATGTTTCAATCGGGTGCTCCTGCTTCTGAGATCATCAACCCGATAAGCATTTGGCAGTCGAATCGGTGACAATGTAGTCAGATTGAGGATTTGAAGAGCCTGTTTAGTGGGTTGCGTCGGGAAGTGTTACGAATGTTTTGTAAGTAGCTGTGCATAGTACATCAGAAGCTGGTTAGAACTTATTAACACATTAACTGCTGGGTTACAATTGTTTAACTTTCACATTGGCTGGAATGATTTCTTTAATAAATAAGTTTTTGGCATTTACTTACATATTCTGAAAAAAATTTCTTTATTTTATGATTTGTTTGAACAAAAAGCAGTGTGCAACACAGTGTCGACTGCAACCCCATGAATGAGTGGGAGCTTATGCAGCCCCGAAATACACAGTAATTCCCTATTCTGTAAGGCCGTTATTCCCAACTTCTTATGTGGGTAGCACCCTTCAGATTGAGGTTACAATCTTGGGATCTCCTTAGATTTTATAATTTAACCAATTGGGCTTCCTTCTCCATTACCAAGGATAATTGGCACTTTACAGTAGTAAGTCCTTAGGTTCAAATTGTGCTTCCATTACTTTCGCCATCTGTCAGGTGTGAGAGTAAACAATTCAGGAGGAAGTCCTGCTAAACATTATTTGTTTTCCAGCAATAATCTCATGGCATGCCTAGCTGTCCCAACAACCTGAAGTTTCACAGAACACTGGTTGGAGACCACAGTTCTAGGTCATGTTGTTAGGTTGTAGGTTTTTGCCGAGTTGTATATTCGTGGTTCCCTCTAATTGCTGGGTTTTGAGGCATTTTTATTCTGAGGTTAGCACTGTTTCATGTGGATTCAGCTGGGCATCTTCGGTTTGAATTACTTTTATAGGCATATTGGTTGTGTTGTATTGCCCACACTCTCATTTGGTCTCTTTGTGGAACTCTCTCTTCTAGGTGTTAGTTAGGCAATATCTATCTTCTCTTTTGAAGTCTAGGCATTTCATTTCAATCTTCTCTCTTATCAGCTTTGGTTATTATCTGCGTTCCTCTGCTATGATAATATCATCATCAAATTTTATTTCATGTCTTGGTTTGCTCCAAGCATGATCTGCTACTGCTGACAGGCTGAATGTCTGGGTAGCCCTCTTGGGGTCTTACAGGCGAAACATCATGGACCTCCATGTATCACTAACGTAGGACTTTCCTCATGAAGAAGGTATGTGGTACACATGTATGTGGAGACCTTGTGGAATTCTTTGTGCCTCAGTTGTATGTTGCTTACTATTGCCATGAAGCTGAACCATGTGATAATGTCTTGTTTCTTCAGAACCCTGGAGATATTTTTTCCCTTGTGTTGAAGATGCAAGTGATGGTAGTATAAGCTTTTTGGGCTTCGGCTTGGATTTTCCTTCTGATGTGGGTTGTTCTTTCTTCCTTAGTGGTACTCTCTGGACCATCTCCCCATTGTATCCATTCTTTTTTAGGGTCATCGTGAGGTGTTCCTTTTCTATGGCTAGTGATTCTTCATCTGATAATTTATATGCGTGATGCACATGTCGCTTACAGTGATGTATTCTGGGAGTGATGATGGTGTGAGGTGGTATTTAGAAAGCAGACAGTGTGGCTAGCCTTCTTGTAGGCTGTGTGGCCAATACTACTGTCCATCTTCTTGAAAATGGATTTATGATATCTTTTTCCATTTCCATCATGAATTGTATGGTTAGATGCTATGAGTAGGGGTGCTGTAGGACTATCTATAGTGCTGCCGAACCATGTGGACAAATCACGAGTATCGTTCACATATCTGAGCTATAGCTTATGGTTAGGGACATGACATTTTCGCGAAACGTTTTTTACGACAGGATTCACGAAATAAGCGACTTTAGGATTTAATCACGAAATTAACCGTGTCTTCTTTGAAACGCGATTTTTTTAACGAAATTTGAGATATTTTGCAAATGCCGAATTTTTGTAGCATGAAATATTTTTAGTGATGGCCGGATCGGATCTTTCATTTTTCTCGGTTCCGGATTCGGATCCAAAGACATGGAGTAAAATCGGATCCGGATCGTAGAATTTAAATTTTCGCGGCTTAGCGATCGAAGTGCCCCGTGATTGGAATGTAGGTGCGGTAGATGTTGACAAGAATAGGATGTGTAACTAAGGTCACGTAATTAGATGAAAACGTTCCCGTGCAACTAGAAGCAAAATAAAGAAATATGACTTTTTTCCCCCATTACCCCGGTATCGTGGAAAAAAAACGTAGGATGTCACGCGGGTAGCCTACATTCGCCGGGATCAGGCGTACGACGAGAGCTAGTGTACTGCGCGAAGTTCGATCCCAATCGCAGTTTAATTTTTGCTTTCAGTCACTGCAACGAAAATGTTATCATATTCAATTACAAACCATTACATCTGAATGACAGTAAAAATTCAGATCCTGATCGGAGATTTTAACATCTCGCGGCCTCGTGATCGATGCGCCCCGCGAATGGAATGTATGGTAGATACCAACAAGAGAGGTTAAGTAACTTGGGTCACGAAATGAGAAGATGATTTTTTCCGTGCCACAAACGAGGAAAACAAAATAAAAAATACTCGTCTTGACCTTTTTCTCGCCGGAAAAAATTAAGCCGAATGTCATGAAGGTCGCCTACATTCGCCATATTCCCGTGAACCTGTGAGAGCGTAGTTGTTAAAAATGAGGGCTAGTGTACTGCCAGTCGCGAGTTCGATCCTAAACACTACCTAAGAATACAGCCGTGCTGTAATCCTAGGGTAATGCTAGTAGGCAGTTAAAAAAAGTAGATTATCAGAAATTTCATGCCAAATTATAAGTAAAAAAAATAATTAAATTTGGCGAAAGGAAATGATTGGAAAAAATTTATATTACAGGATTAAATTGTGGAATCATTACGTTAACTTTACAGTGTATTTTTGAGTGACGCATTTGTAAATCTAGTTGAAGCGATAGAAGTACAAAAAAGTCAGTATCCCCAAACAAAGGTTGGAAATGAAGGATGATGTTTTTTATTCAATGGTTGAAAGAAAAATTTTAAACAGCGTAAGAATCGAACTTCATTACCTGCAGTCCACTACTCCACTCTGTTATTGTTATTACCATTATCTCATTAATTTGCCTTTAACTTAATTTTGCCTACTGTGTTTTTTATGTTGCGTAGGGTAGCCACAACTTCTGTATTGGATCTCAAATGTATGAACTCTTTGTTCACATTGGTATGAAGTCTTTATTAATAATATTTAAAAAAAACCTTCCTTTAAGACTCCAATTCCCAACATTAAACACAGCTTTCACCTTTTTAAAACGATTTTATTTACCGTATTTGTCATTTTTAAACACCGCTTTTGATGATTTTTATCTACCATTTTTCGGTGTCCCTACTTATGGTTCTTTTCATAGGAGTTTATAGCCTTTAGTTCAAATCTCTGCATGTAGATGCCTGATATTGCTGGAGAGTGGGTGAGCCCATTGCTGCCCCCTCACATTATTCATAGAACCTCCCTTTCCAAAGGAAGTAGTAGTTCTAACATGCTGGATTCTGAGCTAGATTTGAGATCTTCCTCCCTATTAGAATTTTGAACATTCCCTTATTTGGATTCCTCATGTCTTAAAAGACATCAAAATAAAATTAAATCCTAAGCTCAGCTCGGTGTGCTTCAGTACATAAAAAATACATTAATCTTTCTCAGTTACAAAATCTCTGAAGTACCATATTAGGTAATTAAATCATCACCACAGTTTCTGCCAAGAAGGTGTTGACATTACCTAAGGAAATGAGTAGATGGAGTCAGCGAAAACATTGTGGAGTGGGGGCTGTTTCATTATCATTGTTAATATTATCATTAATTTATGTTCTTTGACATTATCAACCACTGGACAAGCACTGAATTGATATTCCTCAGAGTGAAGTGGAGTCGGGCCCTATGAAAGTGGGGAAAACTACGAAGAAACAATTGTTTCTCCATGTCGAAAAGAATGCCAACGAATTCAAAAATCCAAAACACTGCAAAACTGTATAAAACTTGCGTAAATCATACTTATAATGGAGTACTATACAGAATGTAAAGGAGTGCTATAATGATTTTAATCTCACTCAATGTATATTTCACCTTTTTATGCTTATTCGCTTAGGAATTATAACAGGACATTAGCTATAATTGAGGTTTGTGGTAAATATGATTAGAGGAGGTATACATCAAAACCTGGTGATGGGTACGTCCAGTAGAAAGTGGACAAATTGGAAAAAAGAGATTTTCATGGAAGAGTGAAAATTTTTCTTGCGTAATGAAATAGATAGACTGGAAAATAATTTATGGAAATAATATATTTATATATTCCGTCACTAACTATCAGAAAATGTATTTAAAGTGGGATTTTAATGAAGTAAGGAATACTTGTCAAATATCACCAACTTTAAAATGTCACTAAATATTTTTAAAAAAAGGTGTAAAGAAATTACTACTTATGTACATCTCTTCTACAAGGGTTATATTTTGAATTTATGGCCGCATTATGGGTGAAATGTAGTGTGTATAATAATCAATAACCAAAAATGGAAGTTATGTACTGTTACAATGTCCCCTTATAGTGTTAGCCCACATATGTAGTCAGATCATTTTTTTAGTTTTTTAGTTTCATGTTTAATGTACCCATTTCATTGCTGAAGTGCTACCCCTACCATTTGAACTTCACGAAAAAGTTTGAATTTGCTGTATGTGCCTTCACTGCATGCTTGACGATCCGTCACAAGAGTAACGGTCACAAGAGTAACCACTTTTTCTACTTGTAACCCTGTTTTTGTCTGTCTCTTTATATACTTATGCACCATATATTTTTGTACTTCATTCCTAAGACACTAGAGTAAAACAAAAATATTTTATTGGTATATTGTAATTTGAAGAAGAGAAAATTGATTTATGCTATATAGTGCATTTCAACTGTCTTTTTTTGGTCACAAGACATAACACTATTTCCATGTGCTTTTTATATACTAAATTGATGACCTGAGTCCTAAATGTTCGGATGTAATTAATAAACATTATGATTTCTAATTCATTCAAAAGTGTTTACTTTGAAAAATCTAATATTTCTATAACCCTGACAGTTTTAATGGAGTCAAATGCGTCAAAATGTCACAAGAGTAACGGTGGACAGACCCTGAGGTGGATCATAGTTTACTATTTATCTGAGCAATTAAGGCTTTATTTTTGCTGAGGGAACATTTATTAGATTTAAGTAAATAATAAGATAATCATACATTCATTGAAAAATTAGAGAGGCCTGAAGAGTGGTTTATTGATATATGTGTGGCACCGCAAACCACACACAACATTGTTTTTGTAAATTACATAAAATAAGAAGTTTTCTCGATTATTCGGTTTTAAGGCGAATAAAAAATGCGTGATAAATTGATACAATGTCAATATATTGAAACTAGCATCATGAAGGTAGCTTCATTAGTTAGCACCATCAGATAGCTGATTAGAGGATTTTTAGATATGATTATGGGGTGTGCAAGCTGGGTACAGTTGAAAAAGTTTTATATGTTGTCCATATTTGGGGAAGAGATGAATGTAAAATGTTGCTGTATTCCACATGAAGAATAGGGTGTGAATGATAGAAAATTAACATTCAATTCATGAAAAAGGGCAAAGATTAGTTTAACAAGATAAGAAGAGAACTTTAATTTAGAGAATTTAGGGCCAGATTTTGCTTCAAAGAAAAAAGTGTATATTGTTTAACTTTATTTAATTGTGTATGCTGTTATCTGTATCATACATTCTCTTGAATGTGTATTGTAAGAATTGATATTGTTGATAAGTCTGCCTTGTGTAAATCGTTCATCTTCTGTGTGTGTTGGAAAGCGCTCAGTATGCATATCAATGGGAATGGGGAACTGCTCAGTTGTTGGTATTTTACTTTGTATTCTTATCTTTTGGGCCATTTATTGAATTATTTTTTTTTTAATCTTTCAGGAGGCTCTAGCACGTGCATTTGTCCTGCACTACAGTCGAATTTCAATGATGCTAGAGCAGTCATCGGATACAGATACACTTTCGACTCGTGTAGTTCATATCAGTGTCCAGCTTTTCTCAAATGAAGGTCTTGCTTCACAAATGGCAGATAATCTGAACCTTCTGCATGTCATGGTCATCTCCTTGAAATTCATGATGAGCAAGATTCTTATACCAAGCACCCTTCATGGTATGTATTTTAATACAAGAAGTGTGCTTCTTTCTTAATATTTGTCATTTTTTAAATTAACCTTCTTCTATATGCAAGTTGTTAAATGTATTTGTTGTTGGAGATAGGAGAAAATTACATTGAGTCATTATTACACTTATGCCTTGTCCATCTCTTGTCCAGTCTTAGCCAATCATGGACTCATCTCAACCTTATTAGTCAATCCTACTTGAGAGTAAAAGGAAATATTGTATTAATGATTTTATGCATCTGCACTGCTGTTCACCATTAGTTTTTGTTGTGAATGCATTTGTGTGAACAAGCTGGTGTGAAAGTTTTTTTTTGCCACTTTTGCTAACACTTTTATTTTATGCTTTCAGATAAGGACAAAAATTTCCACTTTGTGGTAAACTGTGCTAATCAAGTGATGAAGGAGCACTGTTACTGGCCTCTTGTGTCTGATTTGAATAATGTTTTGTCACATAAGTCAGTTGCAATAAAATTTATGTCAGACAACAATTTGCTGGAAATGTGGTTTGCATATCTATCTATGTTTCAAGGTAAGCTAAGTGAATTGAACTTATATCATTAGTTTTGTAATTTTAATTTCATGTACTATGTGGCATGTCAATTTCTTAATATTTCTCACTATACCAAATGATGCCTTCATTATCTCTCAGTATAGTAATTGAGCTATGTGCTTGGCAGGGTGCCAAGTTACTATTTTGTGCTTGTGTATTGTGTTTGTTATTGTACAGGTTCCTCGAAAAGCTCAATAATCTTATCCTTACTTTATGGCATAAAGACATAATTTAGAGAATGAATGTCATTGAGTTGTGACATAATTTTCACAGGAATGAATGTAAACCAGAGGGAGTTGACTCAGCATGTAGAGTTTGAGCCAAACACATACTATGCTGCATTCTCAGCGGAGTTGGAAGCAAGTGCATATCCAATGTGGGCTTTGGTTTCCAACTTAAGTGATGTATCAACTGTTGGGCTTATACGTCGTGTATTGAAAGCTTGTTTGACGGCAATGCAGGACTGGCTGGATGCTGTCAACTTCACAGATGCTGATATGGTAGGCTAATTTTCTGTCCCTCCTAGTTTATGTGTGATTGATACCCGTCCACAAGCGTGGAGATGCAAATATGCCCAATAGCTACCGCCCAATTTCAATCATCCCAGTGTTTGCTAAAATTTTTGAAAGTGTTGCTCACACTCAAATTTTGAAACACTTTGAATCCCTAAATGTATTTACAACTGTCCAGTTTGGCTTCCGTTAGGGAAGAAGCACAACTAAAGTGGTTGATGCGATAATTAAGTGCATCATCAATGCCTTTGAAGTTAAACATAGTTTGTCTCTAGCCCTTCAAGGTGTTGAAGTTTATGGCCTCCTACCTGTGCAATCGAATGCAGTTAGTACTGGTGAATGGTACCCGATCTGAATTCCGAATGTAAGGCATGGAGTTCGACAAGGATCTGTACTTGGCCCCCTCCTTTTCCTGCTAACGATCAATGACCTACCATCTAATGTACCCTCAAATTGTGTCTTATATGCTGATGACACAACCTTCTTACATGAGTGTGTTACCCAAACCGAGGCTACCAGAATGATATTCAGCACCCTTGCAAAAGCAAGTGACTGGTTCTCAGTAAATAGACTCTTAATGAATCCAGATAAAACTCTTTCTCTAATATGTTCTCTCCAACTAGTAGCTCCCGAAAACAAGGTAAAACTTCTCAGCTTTCACCTTGACACCAAACAAATAAAAGAAGGTGGTTAGGGTTATCATAAGCTCAGACTACCACACACACTGTAAACCACTTTTTGTTAGTTTAGAAATTATGACTGTTTAGTTTATATATATTTAACACTTTGCTGGACATTAAAGAAAATCTGCACCTGTACTCTACCAGGGGTGATGTACATATCCATGCTACAAGCAGTGGCGGATTTAGGGGGGGGTCACAGGGGTCATGACCCCCCCCCAAATTTTATCAAAAAATTTTAATTTTTATTAGTTTCATAGTTTTTGTATCCTTGAAAAGGATTGCCGGCCCCAGTGGCGGCGGGGTAAATACCTCGCCTGTCGATCCCATGGTCGCGGGTTCGAATCCCGCCCGGGGAGTATTTTCAGTTTCCGGGGCATGGATGTTTGTACCGTCCAACATGTTCATTAGAAGAGAGGACTTTGAGTCCTGAAATTCGCATGTTAAAATAAAACAAATAAAATAAATAAAGGGAGTGTATATGCAAATGCATGGCTACAAGTCCCAAACGTGAGAGAAGTTTGAGTTGTCTTTATCGTAGAGCGTAGCACTCCCTACTGTAAAAACAAGCTCAAAAATAAAATAGGCTGTTAGGCATTAGGGAGAATGGATTTGGGTGCTTAAAATTTAGCTGGCGAACCTAAAAGGGAGCATGAATTGGGACATCCTTACGCAGGTATTGCTATCTGCTGGGATCGAAACCGATGAAAAACAAGAGAATGTGAAAGGGATGACAAATGATGTACAAAATCTTACACAGTCCATATTGTTAACTTTCTCATGCCATTGTGTAAAGAGAATTTAATTTGATTTTAGGGTACCGTAGATTAGCATCTTGTCATATTTTCCGTAATTTAAATAATATATTTATTTTAATGTAGAACGATTCGGCCTTCTCCTACTTCTGAATGAATCTCTCCGTCATGTCACTACTCCCTATAACGGTATATAATGTGATAAACGAATCAACTCGACTAATTATAACAATATCAACAAACTTTCAGCCAAAATACTTTCCCTCGTTGGTAGCCGTCTTCATCGAGTTCACTGCTCTCACTTTGAATGCTTTAATTCATGGGAAAAGGATGCACGCGTCGATGCCCAAATCTGAAATAGGTACCTAAATCCGCTCCCTTATGATGCCTAACGAGTTGGGACACCCTTCCAAGATGGCGTCCTCCCTAAATTCTGGGATGGTACCTATCTGGTGCATTGGGACACAGCTATGGAGCCCGCATAGTCGGAAGTGCCTCAGTGCTTTCGGCAATGTTCAGCAGTTTCCGATGTCTCGTGATAAGCTCGTGGAGCTCGACTGACAGACAAGTGAGTCTTCACCTACCCTTGAATAGTAGGAATAGCCAATATATGATATAATATGGAATAGCAGGGTCGCACCAGGCGCGTAGCCAGGGGGGTTAGACCCCCCCCTGAAATTTTTCGTCGGTGAGGAAAAAGAGAAAATAGGCAGGATGAGAGGAAGCCTATAAGACCCAAGCAGCATCGTATGGCAGTTATACGTCGGCCCTATGTCATTTTGACGTCACCAATGTCGTTTTAACATCGGATGATAATTACGATATAAAAATGACACAAATTATTCCTTTCTCCGATGTAAAATTGATATCGTCGATCGTATCTTGAATTGATAATTAATATATATCGTTTTCCGATGCAAAGATGATGTCAGCTTAGCTGACTATTAAAGGGTATAAAAATGATCATATTTTTCTGGTCGCTGGATTTTATAATTTTGAGTAGTCATTTTTTCCCCCGACGTCAGAGAGAAGAAAGTCAAAAGTTTGTGATTGGTCAGAACATCAGAAACCACTTGGAGGCCTACATATAAAATAAGAAATATGACTATTTAAGGATTCGATAACACAAAAAGAAAAAACACGATCCTGCGTTATCATGTTTCGCTTCCACTCCATATCGCTTGAATCTTCAGAATTAGTAAGGATTCGATGTTTGCTTACAAATTGCCGTTCACGCGGCAGGCTTGGAATATCCTACATTTACCGCCAAGTGCGGCTTTAGCGCTGGGTGGGGTTCACCTTTGGTCGTGGCTTCTTTGAAGCCCTTTCTCCCTTACATTGCCATCCTTGATGGACCGCGAGGGCTCAATATCTAGTACCTTGAACCTCGGTGATTGTGCCTTGCGAATTAGGGATCCTGGGTAGCGTAATGGTCTGAGCAGCCAAAGGTCCGTGGTTCCATTCCCGGTCCAGGCGAATTTTTTTGCATGACAATTAATGTGAACCCCCCACATTGGGTCATAACTCCAATAACTTCAACAGAAAACGAGTTTGAAATATTTTATTACAATGATAACCCTTAAAGTTGCGTATCTTTCAGTAACTTTCAGTAACTAAATCTTTCAGCCACTGTATAGTGGTGACATATGTCTTTTTATCATCAAATTAATATTTGCCCAATATCGTCAGCGAATGTCATTTTTATAATGGCAAATGTTATCACTTTAGACATTTGCCGATATCGGTAGCCAATATCGGATTGACCAATAAGTGATATGTGACGGTGTAAAAATGATATTGGGCCGATATCATGATGCTCCGTGGGAAAGGCTACGTTGTTGCAGAAACCGCGGACTCCTCCTTTAGACTACCAGTTCCCTCATAACTAAGTAATGAAGAAAGGAAAGCCTACAAAAAATATGCACAGAGATCACATCTTGACAAGTTCCACTGGCTTTTGCTGTCTCGTAAAGACAGGGGGCTGTACTGTAAATATTGTGTACTTTTTTCATCTGGCTTAGGAAGTGTCCACCACAACGTGACTCCACTTAGGAAATTCGTTAAGGAACCCCTTAAAAAATTTGATAATCTCTTATGAGAAAAAGGTGACCTCACCACTCACGAGGAAAACCGATTCCATGTATCTGCAGTTGACAATGGAAAAGACTTTTTACTAACATGCAATGAACCATCTTTAGAAATAAACAACCGACTAATGGGATCTGGTTGGTGTGGTGGCTAGAGTACTGGCCTCCAATCTCGAGGGCCCAGGTTCTATTCCTGGCAGTGGCAGATTTTTCAGTGGAAAATCGGTCCCCACTTGCGTGCCTAGTGGAGGTCATTTCAAGTCCAGTACTCCGTCCGTCGGATGGGACGTTAAACCATGGTCCCCTTGGCACCTTTCGTTAAGAGTAGGCTAATGCCGACACCGGGTTTCTCTCCACCCTTCTTCCGTTTCCTGAAAACTTCTACTATTACCCAATTACCAACCTATCCTAAATGGCGCAAATGACCTCAGCTGATGGTTTTTCTTTAACATTTTTGTATGCAATTATTTTCTAGATTTTCCCACTTGCGTAATTTGAAAAATCTGATCATGAGTTAGCTTTCTATAAATTCTTTTGTTTCATGATACTCATGATACCGTACAGCAATATTAGCACCCAACTCAAACTTTTTAGTAAGCCCCTAATTAAACAGATTATTTAACTTTGATGTATGTGCTTATCATCACTGTAAACCTTTTCCAATGAAATTTTTTCACATTTTCTGTCGTATGAAACATTAATATTTTATAATTATTTTAAACTTCAAGTTGGCTTTTTATTCCTTCTCCATTGTTAAACTTCTAAAATGTCTAAAATTGTTCAATTTCATCTGTTGTTAAGAATACAAATGAAATTTTAGGCTCCAAAATGCGTAAAAAATGGGTATTTGAAAAAAAAACGTACACGGGAGAACCCTCCTCTCTCCCGTGGGGGGAGGGGGGGGAGTGTACTCCAAACTCCCTGGACCCAGGTCATGACCCCCCCCCAAATTTGATGCTGAATCCGCCCCTGGCTACAAGAGGGGTTCAAAAATTAGAAATGCCATACTGCAGGCTGGCCAAATCATTTAATCATGAAAACTTGGCAGTCAAGTATTTTAATATGCTGCCTAACACAGCTAGCACTGATAGCAACAATGTGTTCCGCATTTCTCATCAGAACTGGCTTATAGCCAAACCTTTGTAGTCTTTGGAGGAATACTTTGATCTCGACTTTTCTACTGTTAGATTCTAATTTTATGTTAATCATGTATCTGTATTGTTCCTTTTCCCACTTGAATATTTGAATTCTTGAATACTTACATATTTTTAATGCTTCCTTTCTATCGTGACGACATCTATCACATTGTGTATGTGCAACAGATGAATAAAGATTATTATATTATTATTGCTCCATTGATTATTACATATTCAGGTATTTGATATGAATATTGTGTATTCATTTGTATCTAATTTTTGGTATTAAGTAAGTGATTTTAGTACAGAAAAAACAGAGATATAGAAAAATCAACAATTTGTAACAACAAATTTTGTAAAATTTTATTTGCAAGTTTTTAGTCTCATTTATTATTTTTTTAAACAGTTACTCTGAAAGCTTGAAACCTTTTTGTCTACTTACTGCTGCTGAAATTTGGTAAAACATCTTAAGTAGAATGTTAGTATGTCAAGTAGAAGATTTAGATGAAAGAAAATTGCATATTATTTTATCACAGGCATATTATGTTTTAGTAATCCGTCAATTGCTGCACTGTGATGAAGACCTCAAAGCTAAATCAATTTTTTCCTTCTGCTAAAATCAAAGGAAAAGTGAACGGGAAGAATGAAAAAGGCAGGCCTCGTATGAGTTATATAGAACAGGTCGTAAAGGACATGAAAGAGAGGGACTACGTTAATAAGAAGAGGTTGGCTGATAGAAGAATCGGGTGGAGGGCTGCGTCAAACCAATGCTAGGATTGTTGACCAATGATGATGATGATGATGCTTCGACTGCTAATATTATATCACGCCATTTAACGTATGATTTATTCTTACAACGATGTTCATGAGAGAGGCGGGATTTTAACCTACAACGTTTAGGTTGCCAGGTCGGGGCATAGCATACTTGCTTTGGGGCCTAGCTATGTCTTTTAATATGTTCTTGAGACCTTTTTTTACAAAAATAAATCCTAGAGTCCTATTTCTTTGAATGAATGCTAAATTATAACATTCCTTTTGTTCTGTTTTTCAAAGCATTCTACGGAAATATTATTATGCTATTCAAACCTCCTGTAACTATCATTTATCATCACCATGTGATCATGTCATATATAATTTAACATTGTATTTGGTTAAAGTAAACTTTGTGTATTTATATTTGCTATATTGTTTTCATTGACAGAGTGACTCCTTCCAAGTGTCTTTCCATCTTCCCCTGCATCGGTATTTCTCAGTGTTCATGTGCCAGGCTATTAAGCATGGTCTCACCCTGAAGGATGTCCTACCAGGAATAGACATGCTCCACCTGATGATGATGCATCCGTTGAGAGTCCAGGTGAGTACCTTCCGTAATTTCAAATATACCCCCTATATGGCTGTTTTTCAGCATCTAAGCACTGCAAGTTATCACAGCCATTGGAAAATACTGCTTTAGGTTGAGCATCTTGTTGCAAATTTGTTTGTTGTTCGTTCTGCTCTCTCATTCCATCTCTATCATTCATTTGTCTATTTTGTCTTCCTGACATTTAAGAATATTCTTCCCTGAATTAGTAAATGGCTTTTAATTTACATTTTTTATGAACAGACTTAAATTTCTTAACAAACTACTTTTAGCGGTTAGTTTTAAGGAGCTTGAAATGGTATTCAATTTAAATCATTTCAGCTTTTGTGTCATCAATAATTATTTGAAGGATTATGATAATGGCACAATGAATTATCCTAATTGTCCTCAATCCTGGACTGAAGCCATGCTGTTTTTTGTAATGCTTTTTTGGTTAATGGGTCGAGTGTTTTGAACTACAGTGGACTCTCGTTAGCACGTTTTTCTAGGGACCCGAAATCCTGAAGTTGATAACAAGGGAAACATACTAAACAGGTTAGAACTTCCCGGGTAAGTTGAATACATATGTGGTTTGCATAACTTTCAGGGGAACAATATGATCCTATCATTCTTAGATAGGTGGTGCTCATTTACGGTAACGAAGTTTCATTTGCAATTATTATGCCTCTGAAGAAAATTCTTATGATGCCTTGCGTTCATGAACACGCAATAATTAATTGTGACGATAATGACCAAACAGCAATTTTTTACATACAGTCCACACAAAAAGACAAAAGTTTATGGCTTTATATCTCAAAAACAGAAGAAGCAATATTCATACAGAGCATATCAGCACGTGGATAATTTAGTCTTTTGTTTAATGTTGGTGACAGAATTTTTTAATAATTACTTTTGAGGCATGTTCTTGCAGTGAGGATGAAAAATGGCACAATTTGTTAAGTCGCAGAGGGCACCGTCACTTTTGTGGTTGTCATAACAATATGAAATGCAGAAATGAAAGGGAATTTTGATGGAATATGGATTTTACTTTTCTCATTTCTCCTTTTGTTTGCTCCTTTTAGTTTCAAATGATTTACAATATTCCTTTTAAGTTATTCTAGTGAATTTATGAAATTGCGTTTTCTCAAAAAGTGTGCAACATTGGAGGAATACATTAATATACGTCCTCAAATTAAGATTTCTAATAAGAATCCATTAATGAGTTCGGAGCGAAGATGGAAACCCCGATAATATGCCTCGAGTAGAATGATCTTGAGTTTAGTATTGATGGCAGAAGTTTCATTTTTGCCGCTATTTCAGCTCACTTCATGTGTGGATTTTCGTCTACTTTTCAGAGAAGGTTGAGCTTTTCCATTGATAATTTTCTTATCACCTTAGGCATCCCATGGTTAAATCTAAGTACCTGTTGCACTTTTACTGTCGTGAATTATTGGTGCTTGCATATTTTTGATGTCCGATCAACACTTATAAAGCAAACAAGCATCACAATAAAATGCGGGGCTTTTGGGTTGCCCTTTTAATGCTTGGCAAACATTTTTTATACTTCAAATTACATTTTTAATGCAAGAATTAACCGTTTACGAGATATCCATTGTCAAGTCAACCCCTGCGGTGATTATTTTCCTGGGGCAAATTTGGTTTGGTCCTCTTCTGAGCATGCCATAGAGGTAACCAAAACATGCTAACCTGTAGTGTTGTGGACCTGAGGAAGCAAATGTGCAAATGAGGAAAACGTGCTATCAAGGAACATCCAGAGTCCACTGTACTTAAAAGTTCCAGAGCTTTGGCAAGAGTGGATTAAATAGCAATGTGTCTATAATGTCTAACGTTACATCTATCGCCGTCCTTGTGGAACTTGTTTTGAATACATCAGGAAAAGCACCACTTTTAAGATTGTGTTATAAATAGCAAGCAAAGGACAAGCAAATGATTGACTACAGTTTTTTTATGAAGCAGTTGCCATTTTATCAGTGAACATGCCTTTCAATAATATCTAGTGATGTTTTTTTTTATTACAGTAAAAGCCTTATTTACATTTTTCTAGGGACCGCTAGAAAAAAGTGTAAAATGAGGGAAAATGCAAATAGCTGGAATAGGTCAATTTTTAGTTTCACGTGCATACTTTACCAATATAAAGTAAATATATAAATAAGAAACACCGGTAAACTGGATTAAAGCAATATTTTTAAGTATTTCTTAAAGTATAGAGTTGTCCTGATTTATTTTTGTACAATATGTTCTGCCTAAGTTTCAACCAACCCAACCAACCATTGGAGGTTGTCAAATCCATAATTCCCACAGTTATACATCATGCAATGCCTTTTCTCCTATGACGAAGGCACTCACTGCGATATTAGACAATCTAGAACTTAAAAACCGTTTAAGTTGGTATTCCTTCATACCATGATTTCTTGACTTTTCTCTTTTTCGACTGGTGTCTGTACTAGCTAGAATGTTTCGGAATCACATCGCAATTTCTCATAATTGCATCCATTGTAGAGACTGGTAATCTTACATGTTTCGCTATATCAGTACGAGTTGCATCATGAGAATCCACAATTTTTATGCCTATTATGAATATTCTATTTATGCCTAAATAGAAAATATTCAAGTTGCTGCGAAGGCTCCCACGGTGATTAGAATATTACTCGAAGGTTTCCGTTATTTTCCGCATTGGTTGATCTCACTGCACGGCAGTTTCGCCGGCATTCCAGACAGCATCTTCAGGTCCGATGTATAAGAAATATTTAGTACGAAGATATCGGAAATATATAGAACGAAGATATAGGAAATTTGATGGGATGCGATCTTCGGACATGAAGATGGCGTCTAGAATGCCGATGAAACTGTCGTCCAGAGGGATGAACCAACGTGGAAGAAACCAGAAAACCCTAGAGTCATCTGAAAATATTATAATTCACATCCATTTCCCATTTCCAAGTAAAATAAAAGTTACATCCTGGAGTTATTAAGGATAACATAAACATCACATGAGAATACTGAGCTACCTCGCTGGTCAGCCAGCGCAAGCAGTTATGCAATGAAAAAATTTCTCAACAAAATAATTTTAATTTAATGCTGTTTTCATGCGATAAAACTACTTACAAAAAGTTTTGTTTTGTGGTAACGTGTGGTAAAACTGTTGAATTAATGCAGTGCGATAGTGGGATGTATGTTCCCCTGTTATCGTCCTCCAGTTCAGTTAATGTATTTTTAACATTACATAATGTCTTGGTAAAAATTCATTTTCATTCTTCACAATATGAACTTCGGTACAGCTTAAATATACTCCCGCAGGGGTTCCTAAATTTTAAATCGCATCCTATACGCATTCTTTTCACAGTAGAAATATTTTCGTGGCAAAACGATAGCGAGTGTCTATCATGGTCAAAACTCACGATTGCTGAAACGATCGCGAGTGATATTTTGTCTTGCCATTAACTAGTGTTGCTGTGTACTGCTAAGTTCAAATTCATCCATAAAACAGAGCAAATTACTATTCTCTCTCTTGTTTTTTAAGTATATATGCACAAAACGAGGTAAAACTCTTTTATATAGACTGGTATGTATGGCTAAATGTCACAGAAGGGAATTTTGTTTTTTTAATCCATCACATTCTTACCTGCATCTAATGCAAACAGCAGGATGTGAAACAAAGTCGTGATGTAAATACAGGGTTCTACATACATTGGAGATATGGGGAATTGTATGGGACCCGATGAAAACATATTAAATTGTGGGAAAACATAAATTCCGATAACGTAAATACGAGGTTTTACTGTATATCACCAAAAGGCAGTGATGGAATTGATTGAGACTGCTTAATTGAAAATGTACATAATTGAGTAGTCTATAAAGGCTGTTTTACACAGCGAATGATCATGCAAATGAAATCATGTGAATGAAATCATGCGCATGAAGTTCATGCATCGTGTATTATGGAAATCTCCTCGCATGAAATTAATTCGCATGATCGTGCAATCAAAATTAGTCTATGTTGTAATTTTGATCGCATGATTTCTTGAATGGTCATTTGATACGAGCGCACGACGTCCATTTTTGTTTTATGAGTGGGTAAAAGAGGATTCAAATTAAACAAGTGCAAGACAAAATGCAATTATAATTAGTTTTCGGAGCTTTTCATACTCATACAATTAACAGGCGTGCCCATGGAGTATATAATCTTATGTAATTCTTATAGGTAATTTATATAGGTGAATTTGGTGAATTTCTTCAATTAATCATGTTTTGGGCGAAGGTTGAATTGAAAATAGTATATTATGTAGGTATTCTAAGATTTTGATAATTCTTGTGATGTTAGATGTAGAGCAATAAATTATTAGAAAAGAACATGAAAATTATAACTGATAACAATACATTGAAATATCTCCATTGGCATTTTTCCATTGTCTCTCATGAGGATGTCACCTGTTGTTTGTTATCACAGCTGCCACAAACTGGGATACATTAGAACAAATAGCATGAATCTAACCTTTAAATCTATTCTTATAGATACTCCCACACACTTCATGCATAATGAAACTTATTTTACCCTCATGAATTCTTGCTGAATAATCAGGGAATGTTATAAATGTGTATGGTCATGGATACAATTCGCCTGTTGTTAAAAAATCTTAGTATTACAGCCAGCTGGAAACAAATTGCAAAATACCAATATAATTATAAACATGTATATCAAAGGTTGAATAAGGATCTCTTGTCACAGTAATTGCTTCTCTCGTCATCATGTCCGAACTTTCATAATCATGTCCGGTGAGATTTATTATAGTATGAAATTGCTCCAGAGTCTTTCTTAATAAATTACGATAGACCTCGCAGTCCTATAATAACAGTTCATTTTGAACCAGACCTAGCATACCCTCTATTTCTCCTCTCTCCTTCTAGCTTTCTCTTGAAGAATTAGACATTGTCAATTTGTAATTTTACCGAAGGTAACATAGACGGCCACGGATATACGATACACGGCCGCGAAAAATGTATTAAAAGTGTGTACAATTTGTGTGAGGGCTTAACTTGTGATGGTTTAATATATTTTTTCATTAGGGCGGAGGTTTCGTATATTTTTTCATTCTTATAGCTTTTAATGTATTGATTTCAGCTATTAACATTATCTGAGTTTTGACGAAAATTTAATCCAGCAGAAATAAAATATTCCGATACATAATAGGAAACCTTTCGGCGATCGGTCAGGGAAATTGGTAAAGCTATCAGGGAAAAGTCAGGGAATTTGAAAATTGGTTATCAGTAGCCACCCTGTCTAGGACTCTTGTCTCAGTAAACAATCCACACATACTATGCCATCATTTTAATTGTCAGTTAATAATGTTTTATTTACTCTTTGATGCTGATGCTGATAGTTAAAAGATGTAAAGGAGATGGAGAAAATATTCTTGTGTTGCATAGCCAGAGTTTAGTTATTTATTAATAAGTAATTAGTCTCTAGTAGTATTACACACAATTAAGACATTAAAGTATGTATTTGGTCTCATTTAAAATAATGGAGGAGATGTCCTATCCTCTATTTTCCACATTTGCTTGGCTGTAGTCATATGTGATCACTTTTGGAGCCAAAAACCCTCCACAATTTGGACTGCCTTTATGAAAGAGCCCAGCTCCAGCGAGAAGTGTAAGGGGGTCAGGCATCACAGGCTGGGCATCAATAAAAGGCACTGTAGTCTGTGCTACATCTTTGTCTATGTCGGAATGAGTGAATTTGATGTACTGACCACTGCGTGAGTCAACAGTTGATTTTCTTGCACAGGATGTTGGCACCTCAGGGTTTCGTAGTTTCACTTCTGTGCGGGGGTTATTTGTGGCTGCAGGAGTGTTGTCATTGCTGATCCATTCAGAAATGGCAACCCCACCTAGTCTCCCAGTCTTGGGGTCATATGGTGATGTGAGGATTTCCAGGTTGAGGTGTGCCCCAAGGAGACGAAGTCTCACCCCGGTTAGGACATTCCCTTGTGGTCCAATGAGGTCATCCAGGTCAATGGCTCTCTGCTCCCATGACATGATGTGATAATCTACTCCCTGGACAATGCCAAGGTCATGGATTTTGAATGGTCTGATGGGTAGCCATTGGGCTGTGGATGAATTCACCACACCACCTGGAAGGGCTATGGCATCTTGAATCTGCAAGTGAATCACTCTGTTTACCTTCACAAATCGAAGGCCAGTGACAACACGGTTTGATCCACGGTGGTCCCTATCCACACCCCTTGCCAGGACAGTCTGTAGACTGAAGTAGCGGTCAGACTTCGGTCCAGGTTGGTCACAGAAGCAGAAACAATAAGAGCAGTGCCATACCACCCAGGACCACCAGCTGTCAACTTTGGCTACATCTGTTGGACAAGAATGTCTTGTTCCCAATGTGTGTCCATTCTTATATGATATCCAGTTGTACTTTCTGTTTGTAGCATTGGAACCAGAAAGACACACATGTGAATCAGAATCTATGAATCGACAGTCAAACAAGCGACCAAGGCATTTTGGCTGTACATCACAGAATAGTCCTTGATAGCAACTGTTGACTTCAGCGTATGAATTTCCAGAATAATGAGAACAGTCCTCTCGGCAGTTATGCTGTGAAAGGAATAAGATATTATTTGTTAAATGATATTTTTTATGCTTCTGGTGGAAGGGGTAACATTTAGCTTGTGGGAATGAGGGCGGAGAAGAGTAGGTTCTCAAAAGAATGTTTTGGAATGTAGGAAACTCAATCAGCTGAAATTAGTGCGTGGCATGGGGTAAGGAAAGAGGCAAATAGAGTAAGAAACTATAGCTTATATAATAATATAAAAACGTTTTATAGGATATGGGATAGCACTTAAAATATAAACTCAACCTTAAAATATGATTTGAGAGCAATGTAGTTATCATTACTCAATGTACCTGTAAGATAATTACCTAGGTAAGGATATACATGTCTCTAAAGAGGCTGTATTTAATGCAGTAAGTTTACTTAGGAATACTCCCATCATATTTTTCTGAAATTAGGTTTATGGATATTTGCAGTGTTTACTTACACTTGGATTGATGTCTATTTCATTTTGTATATGGCCCTGTATTAGGTTTGTGAGTTGGACAAAAGTTACATTTTCTTGATGATGCTGTGGGTCACAGTTCCAGTAATCATGATTTGCTAAGGACATCGCCTGATTTGCTGTTTCGGTCTTCTCGGAAATAATTTGTTCAATCCTGTTGTCCATCACTTGAGCTATTCTAGTGTAGTTTCCTGATGAGAAAGAAAACTTGGTTACCACAATATTAGTGCATAATATTTCTTCTATTTAGTACAAAGAAAAATATGTATATAGGTAGCACTTCTCGTTACAAACAGGTTATTGTCTCTTACTGTTGTCCAGTGATGTAGTTTAGGGCATTGTCTTTCATTTAATTAATTCATCATTTTGCTCTCACATTTCAGGTTACTTTTTTGTTGCTGTAGCCATTACTTAATAAGGTGACGTTTAAAGGCAGGTTTATGGAAAAAAATTAATGTGAAATTAACGTTAACGGTGACTTATCTTGAGTTTCGGCAATGAAAATAGAATATTGTTAGAAAAAATTAGCACGAAACCAGTCTACGGAAGAATTAGCGTAAGGTTTGGTCAAATTTGAATTAGCGTGAAATTAACTTAAGAGCGCAGTGTCATATTCACTTGTTTCAGTGCCTTTCTTCAATTTTTTGTTCATATTGATAATGCATCATGGGAAGAAAGCATCACGGGATGAAAAATATTAAGTACAAGTCTACTTTTTTTTCCTCCCGACTGTACTGAAGTTTTCCTGCATGTATGACAAGATTTCCAGAATCTTTCCGTCAGTGAATACTTAAAAATATGCTAAGCACTGAGCATTGGCGATTAGTTCTTTTAAAAAACTGGTAGATGGCATCCAGTGCACACAATTTTTTTCTATAAACGCCCCATGGGCGTTAAGTTAATTTCACATTAAATGCTTAAGTTAATTTCACGCTAATTTTTTCTATAAACCCGCTCTAACACTTAAAAACCTGTTCTATGAAGTTAGAGTCCATTTCAAATGACTTATCATGTGGGAAGGTAGGGCCAGCTGGAGAGAATTCCGCCATTCTCGTCAGCTCCTGCTAATTCTCTCACGAGAAGGGAAAATATGTGAAATGGGTGAGATAGGGGAGTTGTAAATGCCAGGAAGGCCATATGTATTGCAATGCGTGAGGTAGAATGAAGGATTTTGGCAAGTGCTTGATACTTAAGTGGATGCGTGGTAATAATAGGAGGTAGGATTATACAGATATACATTGTATGGTGCCTACTGCAGAATATGTAAGTAAAGCAATTTAATATTGTACACGCTCATAAAAATCCTATGCACAATGTAATACATCAGGGTGCCCAGGGGTCAGGAAAATCTGGAAATCAGGGAAAAGTCAGGGAATTTAGAAAAGAGGAAAAAGTCAGGGAAAATTGACCTGGAATTTGAGTGACTCAGCCAGTCCATCTGGCCAACAGAGATATGAAAAGGAAGGAGAAACTCGTGAAAATATTCACTACTTTGAATTGGTACTCCTCGTGGGCTATGGTTATCATTAAAATTTACTAAAATCGACTTAGCTTGATCATCAATCTCCAAAACTTCCACAAATCCTTATTCCTTCTAGAATATTAAATTCCCTCGTTAGCATTCTTGATGTTCACAACCAACCACCGTACCCCACATCTGACACCAATATGTCACAGGAGTCGCAGCATAGAGGGGTATTGATCACAACCAGTTTTGCATGAGTATGACTTAGTCAAGAGAAGAACAAGTACTTTAGAAATAACTTATAATTATTACATTACTTACAATTTCTGGCTTGACAACCCTGGTAGGAATTAGTTTTTGGCAGGTAGGATTTGTTTACGAGGCTTTTTTCCATGGGTTTTCTTAAATTTGTGAATCTGGGAGTATTATCCAGCCCCCTACCCACAACAGGGAGACTCCCCCCTGACCCGTGGCATCAGATCTAAAATACTTGTCTTGAGGTAGGGGGCTGAGGCGGGTTTGGAGATTGAGCATCTTTGGGGCGGTGGGTAGGAGTAAGAAATGAAGGCCCTTAGTCGTACAGAGCATTCATCACCCTTAATTAAGGAATGGACCTTCCTTGATTTGATGTGGGCATCTGGCTCAATGATATTGTGGTGCTCTGCATATCTAAATGGGACCTTATTGCTCTGATGGTGGGGGATGTGAACCGCCAGCCAGTTTCCCCTCTCCCACATTCCTTCTGTTTCTAGCTTTGGTGAAATGCCCATTTGAGCCAGCAGCCTGCTGCACTGGGCTGGCTATGAGTCGGTGCGGCGTGGCTTGCGGTAGCCCAAGCCTCAAGCTGTATTGCCTCAGCTTCCCCCTTGATGACTGCTAAGAATGTTGACATTGATATTGCAGCTAGTGAGGAATTACATTAAGGAGACGTCTGAAAAAGACAAACTTCTCTTTAGAAATGAGTGCAGGACATTTCTAGTCCAAGCAGCTGAGAAGATTATGGAGAGAAGTCCCATGAAGTATAAAATTGAAAAGGCAGTGTGCTGTCTTAAACCATCCGTTAAACTCAATGAACCTGAGAAGTGCAAACGTCCTTTGAAAACTTGCTTGATAATATGAATGGAGTGCAAACACATCACTGCAGTTCAGGCTGAATATGCCAATATTCAATTTTCTACTTTTCTAGATGACAAAACTGCACTTAGAAAAATTCTTGAAGGATTTGACAGAGAAAGACCATTTAGATCATGTTTTGTTCTCAGCCAAGGGCAATAAAAGGACTGCAAAGACATTTGGCATTGTGTCAAGATTTTACTTATTCTGTTGATATTGGCCTCTCCGTGAACAAAGACACAATGGTAGAGAACATGTTAGAAGATACTTATTGGGCTTCATCATATTTGGGACTACATCTCCCATCATAATGGTGATGTAAAATCCATCGTACTTAGTAAGGGCATGGTGAGGTATGCGAGGTCAGCATATGAGCTTTGCGGGGCTCAGGTAGAAAGGGATAGTAACAATGAATTACAGTTCCAGAGGGAGGAAAGAAAGAGAAATGCAAAGGAATTAGAACAGTTGAAGCTAGAAAAGATGATGATACAAGAAACATTTGATAAGCTGAACGTAGAAATCATCAAAAGATCCAAAAAAAATAATTAAAGCATGTCTATTACTGTAATTGAACTAACAGATATCCATGATTGATTTTTGTTCTTGTTTGTAAGTTTTGATCTGAGGCTAAATATTTTTTTCAAATTTTATATTTTTTACGATTTTTTTAGTATTCATATGTGTTCCTGTAATGCCTGGAACAGCATTTTGTGCGAAGACTCTGTGGAAAATGCAGATTTGTACAAAAAATGCTCCCTGAAATGGTTCCAAAGTCAGGGAAAGTAGTAAATTTTGGTCAGGAAATCAGGGAAAATAAAAAAAAACTAAAACTGCTGGGCACCCTGTACATTTAATAGAGGGCAAGCCAATTTGGAATCGTTTTCTTTCTCCACCTCCTCATCTTCCAGTTATTTGTCCGCATGCTCATCGTCGCTATCATTGAATTTCACAATGATGGGCTCCAAAATGTCATCCTCATCACTCACTAAATATTGCTCATGTTGAGATTGGGAACAATAGTAAACCAGGAGTGTACTAAAGGTATTGGTCAAAAAGCACCAATGGCACTAAGCATACCATTTGTACGAGAAGCACTGATGACACAATAAGTACACCGATACCTGCAGTGATTACACAGCTGTATTTTAAATACAGATGTTGAATATGCAGAGCTGTAGCAACACAGCAAGCAGAGAGCAGATATGTGCATGACAAAAGCCAGAGTAAGACTGAGCTCGCAGGCGAAGGATTTTCCCCACCTGCACTCCTATTGCTGTATCTCAACTCCAAATGATCCGATTCAAGCTCCTTCCAGCTGGCCATGCCTTCCCACATGCTAACTCATTTGAAATAGACTATAATAGATTTGGAGGCTGTTAAATTATTATGTAACAGGTGCTTAGGCTTACACTCCATTTTTGGTGTGCAATGTGACATTTCAAACTGACCTACTCTCACCACCCTTCCAGTCATGCATTCAAGAATAAGTTATTTGCCTGTTATTAACTTAAAAACAAGCTCTTTTATGCCTAAGGGATTTTTATGATTTTTCTCTGAGTTTCAATTTTATTTTATATTTCTGACTGTAATTAATTTTCTTTCGTATGGTGTTTGGCTAGTTTCAACCATTGGGTATGTTGAAGAGTGGAGTTTTATGGATATGCCTCATACAGACTGCAATAATTAATAAAGAGAATGTTTGGTGTGATTCTTATTGTGTGATAATTATAAACTAGATATGTATTCATGACTAAAAGGTACAAAGAAATTTAATTTTGAGTTCTGATATTTATGATTTTGAGTTCTTTGAGTCATTATAGAATCTATGCGTATGTACATTAATCAGTGAAGTATCCATCCGTGCAACTGTCCCCTCCACCTCTATCTTGGAAACTGTTTGTTTTTGAGAGATGCTGTATTATTTTTGCTGTGTCACTTTGTTACAAAGAACCGCATTGTTTTTATAGTGTCCTGAAAAGGTCTGGAATTCATTCTCATTTTTTTTAAAGCCCTGGTTAAATTCCTGTCAGTAGTTATATGTTCACATTACATTATGTTCCCATTACAAACCAAGAGACATGCATGTGGCACAGTTTGCTGACTGCTAGTCTATTCTGTCATTAAATTGATCTGCTTTATATTTACCTTCATCGTATAGACTTAGGATCATCCAGGAAAACTGCATCATGGCATAACCTTTTATATCAGTCAGTAAAGCAATATTGTATACATTTTGAATCAGTTGCTGTGGTGATTCACGCGTGATGCATAGGTCTTGGCCATTCCCCTGAAACAAGAGAGTTCAATTAGGTGACTTGTTGGGGCAGTAGTGAATGGTTGAACCATGCAGTGACTTTCTTTCTTGGGTGACAATTGACAGTTTGATGTTTTTGAATAAGTACTGTATTTTCCAGTATATTGTTCAAATTGCCATACAGGACTATTTTTTTATACAATTAAGAAAAAAAAGTCTTTTTTTCCTTTTGCAAGGTTTCCCTTTTGGAAATCAAAAGAGGTGGCAGTTTGGTTCCATCATCCAAGCACGACAGCATGACTGTGCACTATATTTTCACATGTCCACAAACAATAACACTTAGGAATTGACTATTTTGTTTAAGGGTAACCTGAAAATCAGAGACCTTATCCATGTTTCTTATTTGTGAAAGTTCAGTATTTTTCTTCTATCAATCTAAAATACTATCAACTGGCATGGCTGACAGATGCAGTGTGCATCTATAGATGATTGAGGGTAATTTTCTTCAAAATCTTATATACTAAAACTCTCAAGTGTATCGAGTTTTAAATTAGTAGAGAAACAATGAGCAACTTTAACACTCTTTTTCATTCTTATGAATACAGGTGTTTTTTGAAACAAAGTCAATTATTTTTCACAAACTCTGCTGGGAAGTTGAGAGCGATTTCTAAGACTGAAGAAAGGTAATTAGGTGATCATAAAACACTCAAATTTTCCCGATTCGCAATTATAGTGAAATGGGGCGATAGACATGTAATTAAACAATATCAAATTTTTGTTTTTAAACAGGAATGACTTTTAATATCTTAAGGGGAGTAAGAAATATACTTAACTAAAGGCACCTGACCTCAGACACAATTGGATACATGAAGGCTGGGCAGAGTATGTGTAAGTAGGGCAGGACAATTGGTTCCTAAAGGAGATAGATCCAATATTTGCCATATTAAGGCTAGTTAATGGAGGAGAAGGAGAGAACATGAGTTATGTGAGTTATGATGCTAAAAAGGGATATCTATTTCTACCCATAAAAAATAGCTATGCACTGACGACCTATACTCTAACTAAATACAGTGAAATATCCTTATTTAAATGGTGAGGGTCTGCTGTGATATAACCTGGTATGTCATCCAAATCTGTTCTACATTTATTGGTTAACCTGTTTTTTGACAAAAAATGTAGATGGTGGCATGTTAAAACCAAACCACCTTTTGTTGTTGCGTTATCTCTTAAGTTTAAAGTAGTTCAAAAATTAAGGTCGTCAGTGGATAGCTATTTTTTATAGGTAGAAATAGATATCCCTTTTTAGCATCATAACTCACTTAACTCATGTTCTCTCCTTCTCCATTAACTAGCCTTAATATGGCTAATATTGGGTCTATCTCCTTTAGGTATCAATTGTCCTGCCCTACTTATACATTCTCTGCCCAGCCTTCATGTATCCAATTGTGTCTGAGGTCAGGTGCCTGCACACTGCTTATAATGCCTTTTCTTTGGGTATATATTTTCTTCTTTTCATATTTTTTCTCTTGCACTATATCAGGGTGTCCACTGACCGGGAAAACCTGGAAAATCGGGAATTATTCATGAATTTTCAATGCAGGGAATTGTTCGTGGATTATTCGTGATTTTCTGGTCTGAGCCGGGAATTTTAAAAATTCTTAATTCAAGACAAAAAATCCTTATTTTATAAATAGGGTAAATAAAGATGACTTTAAGATATGGATTTGCCATTAGTATGAATGAATAAATAAACGACGGAAAAGTTGTTAGGCTCAATGTATCGTCAGCGCTGTGTGGATCGGAGACCTTCAACTGTTCCACTGTCGAACGGATGGCTTCAGCATCACGTCAAGTGCCTTTTGTTTTCATTCGTTGCACATCGGACTAAGCCCATGATACGCAAACATATGCCTAACGTGTAGTGATGGCCGGATCGGGTCCTTCGGATCCAAAGATCCACGGATCTTTCATTTTACTCGGATTCGGATCCAAAGACACGGTATAAAATCGGATCCGGATCCTAGATTTTAAATTTTCGCGGCTTAGCGATCGAAGTGCCCCGTGAATGGAATGTAGGTGCGGTAGATATTGACAAGAAGAGGATGTGTAACTCAGGTCACGAAATTAGATGAAAATGTTCCCGTGCAACTAGAAGCAAAATAAAGATATATGACTTTTTTCCCCAGTACCCCGGTATCGCGGGAAAAATTACATAGGGTGTCACGCGGGTAGCCTACATTCGCCAGGATCAGGCGGACAACGAGAGCTAGTTTACTGCGCGAAGTTCGATCCGTATCGCAGTTTAATTTTTCTTTCAATCATTGCATCGAAAATGTTATCATCTTCAATTTCAAACCATTACATCTGAATACTCACTTTATAATACTTTTGTTGTTTAAATTAGATTTACAAATGTGCCATTAATAAATTAAGGATGGTCGGGTTGGATCCACGGGTCTTTCATTTCATTCGCTACTGAAATCATATCCGAAGACAGTAAAAATTCAGATCCGGATCGGAGATTTCAAAATTTCGCGGCCTCGTGATCGATGAGCCCCGCGAATGGAATGTAAGCACTGTAGAAACTGACAAGGAGAGGGTGTGTAACTCGGTCACGAAATGAGAATAAGATTTTTTTCGTGCCACAAAAACAAAATAAATAAATACTCTTCGTGACTTTTTTCTCCATAGGCCCGGATGCGCGAGAAAAATAATAAAGCCGAATGTCACGCGGGTCGCCTACATTCTCCAGATTCTCGTGAACCTATGATAGCGTAGTTGTTAAATATGAGGACTAGTGTACTGCAGGTCGCGAGTTCGATCCTTAACACTGCCTATGAATATAGGCTATGCTGTATTCCTAGGGTAATGCAAGTAGGCAGTTAAAAAAAGTAGATTATCAGAAATTTCATGTGAATTTATAATTAAAAAATAATAAAATTTGGCGTTAGTGAAAGGATTAGAAAAATTTTTAATTGCAGAATTAAATCGTGGAATCATTATGTTAACTTTACAATGTATTTTTGATTGACGCATTTGTAAATGTAGGTAGTCGAAACGATAGAAGTACGAAAAAGTCAGTTTCCACACAAAAAGGTTGGAAATGAAGGATGATAAACTTTTTGATTCAATGGCTGAAAGAAAAATTTCAAACAGGGATAAGAATCGAACTTCATTACCTGCAGTCCACTACCACTTCTGCTAGTGTCGGCTTACCTGATTTAGGAGATTACATTCTCCCCACATGTCATTCTACTTTTTCTTGCAAACTCAGGCCAATTTGGAGAGAAAATCAGTATTTTTTTTCATTTGTTTATAGTAGCATGAAGAAAGGCTAATTTCATTTCAAGATCAGAGTTACACAACCTCTTCTTAGGAGTAGAAAATTCTCAAATTTCATTTCAAAGGTTATTGTAAATAAGACATTGCAAAATTACCAGTTTAGCAGCTTGAAATATTCTATAATAATTTTTTCGTCTTAAAAATGGAATCCCTGGATATTCCATAAATGGGATCTCTTGGCCACATTAAATTTTTTCTGTTTCTAAAAAAGAATTTGAAAGCATTCAAGGATTTGATTAATAATTGGAAAATAATTCCTTTATTAATGAAAATGAACCTATATGTTTCTTTTAACTGCACATTTTATGTGATCGGATACTTTACTGTAAGTGCAATGTAAGTTGGCTTTCTGGTAGGCTTTGCAATATATTTTTTACAAACTTTTCTATATTTTTTTGAGAAATCTAATTGTTGATGTTTGTTATATATTAACAGGATGCGCTTACTTGAATTAGGATTTTTATTACATTAATTTTTGTTAGAAAAAGATGGTGTAGGATACTAAAGATTGTTATGATTTCACTTTTTTCTATATAGTCTACCGGTACAAAAACGTTACATTCTGATTCTGAGTGAACAGAAAATTGAGGCTTTGAGACTTAAAATAGAAAAGCATGGCAAAAAATATTAACTTAGAAAATCATCATTCCAAGAACAGTGGTTGAATGCTGAAGACTTTAGCCAGTGGGTTCTTTATGTTCCTCTTGTAGAAGAATTTGTAATTTCTCATGGAAATGCTAATTTAGAAAGAGGGTGTTCAATCAAAAAGTAGTTTATCTTTCCCAACCAACAAAGAGTCTCTTACTACCAATAAAACTACATATTTAATTACTTTAATTTATCACTTATTTCTTATTTAATTACTTTATCTATATTATGCTATGGGTTGAACTACAAAAAATCCATATTCTACATAGAACTTGAAAAACATCACTTTTGACTTGTACAAGAACCACGATATATTAGCCTGGAAATTTTTATAAATTTAGCCTTGAAAACCTTGAATTATGCTTGAATTTTATATTTTGACTTTTGTGGACACCCTGTATATGCAATGAATTTTTTAGAATTTCCTAATGAAGAAGGTAATTGTAATAACATCAAATATGCTATTCATCATTATTAAAAATATATAAAATAACATTAATATTAAATTTATTCGTATAATAGTAATTTCATTAATAGATTATTAATTATATTGGTTTGGGCCTGAGGAAGACAATCATCAAGGAAAAAGTAAACGGGAAGAATGGAAAAGGCAGGCCTCGTAATAGATGCATGGAACAGGTTGTGAAGGATGTAAAAGATAAAAATTACATTAATATGAAGAGGTTGGCTGATAGACAAGTCAAGTGGAGGACTGCGTCAAACCATCCTTAGGGCTGTTGACTGGTGATAATATTTGTTAGGTAGAATTATTATTTTTAAATGAGGTAAACAGCTGTCATGACTATAGGTCAACTGGAGAACAGTGTTTTAAATTTCCTATCCTATAATCCTCTAGAATCTCATAAAATGTGTGATTGCATTTAATGTTAATATTTAAGTATTCAAATAGTAATGACTATCCTTGGCTAACAAAGTATTTTTTCACTTTCAACTACTCAGAAGCATAATTCTTTTTTTTTTGGTAATATTCTGAATGCATACCACTGGGCTCATTCCAAGTATCTTGTATTAAAACTGCTGTTGCTTCAAGTATGAATATCTTGCGGATCCCTCCTAGTATGTTTTGTGATTCCCTAATATTTTAATGTTTGTGTAATTGTTTTAATTAGAGATGGGACATTCGAATCCTCGAATCCCTCGAATCTTGAAAAAGATTCGAGATTCGAATACTCGAATCTTTGTACTATTTTCATCATTCGAATCTTTCGAATCCTAAAATATAAATAAACACCGAATTCTTTATGTAATAACTTAGAACATATTAGTTTCGACCGATAAAAACGTTCGTTACAAATAAGGTTAAACCTCGCTTTTACGTCCCCGCAATTTACGTTTTCCCGCCATTAACGACTTTTCCTTCAAGTCCTAATAATTTTCATATGTCCGCAAATAACATCTTCTCTTTATTTACGCTAGCAAATTTTTGATTGGTTCGCCATTTGCGTTTTACGAGACGATTTTGCCGTGATTGTCGTCCTGGTTGCATAACTGGTGGATGGACTCAACGCCTCGTGAAAGACAAAGTAAAAACTCATGCAGTAAGTTACCACTGTGAAAGATAAGTAAAATTTTCTCAGATGTACCACCAGGTATCGTGACCTCAGTCATATGTGGAATTGTAATGCCGCGAGAAATTACAGTACACGTATGTAGTTTTTGTCGCGATTGTTGTCCGGGTTGCATAACTCGCGGATCGGCTGATGCTATCGCATAGGTGATGAAATTTTTTTTTTTAATTTAAGAAGTGCATGCTTTTCAGCATTTGCGGCCTTCTCTTTCTTTTTTGTTTAGGTATTAATACAGATTTTTAAAAATCCTCCAGCCAGACTTAATCCCCATACATACTGCGAACAAACCAGTAAAATCATCACGTTCTTCTCAACCTCGATTCTTAAGTAGCTTTGATAGGATAACATTATAGTCTCTAACACTTTCTTTTCTCATAATGTTTACCCTAAGTTACTAGCTTGGCTGGACTCCTGGTCCCAGTTCATCCTTTTGTTAGTGCCATGCAGTTCTTGACATGTATTCATTACCCCTATGCTGAATCTCTTGTAAGTTCTATCAGCAGCTCTCCTGACTTAACACTTATGCACAATATTGTATTCCACTTCTTGCTTCTGAATAACCTTCTAACCTTTGAGTACAGGGCGCCTATTTCTCCCTCTCTCTGGAACCTCTCAACCTATTTACATTGACCTTTTTGCCACTTTTCTCTCACACTCTTCATACCCCTCCTAAGTCTATTGCTTGTTTCCTTAAATTTTTTTTCGCCTTGCTGTGTTTAAATCTTCCTATTTCCATCATTCCTCAATTTCCTCCATAGTTTGTGCCAACACACAATGTGTCTTGACCACTCTTGTGTCTACTGCACCATACTGCTTGCTTTTCTGCATCTTTCCTCATACACCTGTAAACTAATTCCTGATATTCTCTCCGATTTACACTACAATTTTTTCACACTGTTCCTAATCTTGGCCCAGCCATATGTAATCTAGTTAATATATTTCCCCGTGTCCCCCTGCATACAATGCAATACAATGTTTAACACATGAGGAATTGTCTCCTGCAAGCAGTTTGTTTATCGCTGTGAATGAGTCTTGAAGACGCGACAATATTGGAAAAAAGATATCGTTTTTAAACATGCAATTCAGTATCAGTTTAATAACTTTTTGGAAACATAGCATCGCTATGCCTCCTAGAACTTTCACATGCTTTCATTTCATGCAAAAAATTTTGTGTATCATGTTTATTACTTATCTACGTTAGCTCTTCAAATCTTATTTGTATTATTGCAATAAAGAGTTGTATTTTTGAAAACTATTCTTTAATTTGTTTTTCATTAAATGCAGCTGCTAAAGTCTTTTCTTTTCTGTTATTATCAACTTTATATGTAGGATTCGAGAGATTCGAGGTATTTGAGAGATTCGAGAACCTCTTAGGATTCAGATTCGGGTTCGGATTCGAGAAAATTTAGGATTCGTCCCACCTCTAGTTTTAATTTTAATTAATTATAATATTAAATCTCTAACTCTAATACCATATACTTGTGGCTGTGCTGGAATTTTTTGAAGCTCTCCATAGCGAATATCATAGCTTTCAATTGACTGCAAATCAATAACATTTGGATTAATCTTTTTTCCATTCTTTGTGTGTGGAACAAATGGAAATACTATGTAGCTACTGTAGAAAAAGTTGAAATATGATATAGTGCTTAGATTTTCCTCCAGTGGACTACTTAGCCATTTTTAAACTTTCAATAATGAAGTGGGATAGGAATTCAAAAGCATTGAAAGGCAATGGAAATTATCTGATGCTATAGTTGAATAAAGTTATTTCCAATGAACATTTTCTATTTTCTATGTTATTAAACATAATGGAGGAATTTTACCTAAAGTATTTTTCAGGTTTATTTTAGCTACATTAGTATCTGCTGATAAATTTTCAATCAATGCAATAGTTAAGCAGTTTTATGTGGACGTAGACTGATACCACTTCTTCCAATACCAAACCGGTACCTTGATACCAGCGTCCAATACTGGTAGTATTATTTGCCGATACCTTACTTATTTTTCCTGAAAAATTTGACAAGTGATTTCCTTCTCATTAACTAATGTCAATAATCAAAAGTATTATATAAGAGCAATTAATGAGAGAAATTGCCTTGTGAAAACTTTTATTTTGCTACTCTTACAATTAGAGATGAGTGCAAACCAAAATTTATCGATTCTCGACCCCAGCACCTTGCACTATTGCACCTTGAGGACGATGGCAGGGCTACAGTGGGATGTTTGAAATTCATGTGTTTCCTCAAGTTTGTGGTAGACGATACAGAAGTAGCGATCACGTTCAATCACAGTTAATGCACAGTAGCAGGCCGCATTTTATTCGTTGGTTGCACTGGTGCAGTTGGTAGCAGCGGTGATAGCCTGAGCTAAATCAGCTAAATTCACCGAATTCACTGTCACAGTGATTTCGATTATTTAGTCACGGGCTGTGATTGCTACTTTTCAGTATCGATGATTCAATCATAGTTAGCGATGTATCGCTCATCACTAGCTCTCAATGTCCGCCTGATCCCGGCGAATGTAGGTTACCCACGTGAAATTCTACGTATTTTTTTCTCACAATGCCGTGGTATTGGGGAAAAAAGTCCTATTTCTTTATTTTGCTTCTAGTTGCAAGGAAAATTTCAATATAATTTCGTGATCTGAGTGATGCAACCTCTCCTAGTCAATATCTACCACACCTACTTTCCATTCATGGGGAGCTTCGAATGCTAAGGCGAGAAAATTTCAAATCTACGATCCAGGTCCGATTTTACTCTGTCTTTGGATCTGAATCCGGATCCGAGCAAAATGATAGATCCGTGGATCCTTGGATCTGACGGATCCGATCCGACCATCCGTAGTATCGACGGTATCGGTATCAACTTTAGGTGATTGATTCTCAATACCGATACCAATCCTCAAGAATCGGTGGTACTGAGAATTGACACATCCCTAATTACAACTAATCACTTGAATAAGATTTCTGGCACTAAGCCCTCTTGTATTTGTAAATACTTAAAATTCTTTTTAAAAAATATGAGCTGCTGAACGTGCTCAGCTGGTAATAGGGTTCTTCTATCATAAACCATAGCACCAGTCACTGATAAAAATTTGTTCAGAAAATACTGAACATGCAGGTACACCCAAATACATAGTACTCTTGTTGCATGTTTTTGTTGGGACTTGAAATCCTGAACGTTATAATGGAAAACATGCTAAACAGGTTAGGCCTTCCCGGGTAAGTTGAAGACATATGTGTGAATTGCATAACTTCCTGGAGAACATTATTCTGTCTGTCAGGTTAGTTCATTCTGCAGATTACCGGTGTTCATTTATTGTAACTAAGTTTCATTTTCAATTTTACCTCTCCCGAGAAAATACATACGATACCTTGCTTTGATGAGCACTCAATAATTAATTATGACATTGACTTAACAGCACGTTTTGTGTATTCAGTCCATGCAAATAGACTCAAGTTTAAGGCTATATATCTCAAGAACAGAAGAAGCGATATTCATAGAGAGTATAGCAGCATGTAAATAATTTAGCGTATTGTTTAATGCAGTTAAAGATTTTTTTTAATAATTACTTTTGAGGCATGTTTTTGCCAGTTGGATGAAAAATGGCTCAATTTGTTGAGTCGCAGAGGGCAGCATCAATTTGGTGGTTGTAATGTAGGTGATACATAATGACATTTTTCTATGAGACCAACCATTATTGCCAAAATAGCAAAAAAATGTAGCTAGAATTTAGACATGTAGATCATAGACATTTAGATTTATATACATTTCTTCACAATCATAGCAAGCCCTTGACAAATACCTAAAATTAGATATGCATTTAGTACTTGGGAGATTCTCTTAACTGCATTGTTTCTTTAGTAACTTTAAAGGTTTTTGAAAACTTCCCATTTTTGTTAGGGCCAGGGTTCCATTCTGCGAGCATTAATGTGTTTGTATGTATACTGCCCTCCCAACTTCAGTGCCCCACTCCAACTTAAAACGTTGGAGCAATCTTTAATTTGGCTCTTCCATGCTTTCCGCAAACTGGTAATTAACAGGGCTCATCAAAGGAACCTTCTGTCTTTCTCTCTTTTTCTCATACATTTTCTCATACCCTTTCCCTCCCCACTCATCTTTACTCCTCTTACTTCTACCCTTCACTTGTTTCCTCGACCTGCCTTGCCCCCTCAGTCCGTTCTCTCCTCTTTTACCACCTTCGAGAAAGGTGGTAGTGGCCACCGAAATATCGGAAAACTATCTTTGTGTCTTTTATTTATGTGCTTTTATACTTCACGCCTGTTACCATCTTTATTGTTATTCATGTATATATTTAGGGATATTCCTTTCTAATCAGTAATCACTTCATTGCTAAGTAAATACTACCATCTAATTGCACATGACTCCTATGTCTAACATGTCTCCATGAAGTAGCTCCATTGTAACTCTTAGTGGCATGTAAGTAGTACATGCTTGGTGATTATTCATTGCCTGCCACACACCCTCATGGTGGCTTGCAGGATGTTATGTAGCACCTTACAAACCACAACAAGGGTATGTGGATCGCATCTTACTATTGCACTGCATACTTGCACCAATTGATTTTTCACTATGCATTGAGAGAAATATGTTAGTTATGCATGAATGTATGCAGTATTTTATCAACAAAGACTTATATTCACCGAGGACAATGATTTTAGTTTTTATGTTAGGTATGCAAAGGTGCAGTGAACAATTTATTATTATTCACCTACTATCATCTAGATACTATCACATAAAGCACATATACCTTGCCATTTCTTATGTTGTATACTATACTTTCTTGATATTTGCTCTTCTCCACACTGTCTACCCTTCTAAGTTCTTTACTATGATTTGAATCCGTCATAAATCATATATTTTCGCTAGGTTATAATTTGCTTTGTCTTTACAAATGTTATTACTTGTCGCTAATTTTTATTGTTAATTGGTTTATCCTTCACTATTTCAGTTTTTAGTCATAATTTTACTTTTTGTTGGTCAATCATTATTTATATTTCATTCCTTAGGGGAATTTTACAGTTGTTGAACAAGAACTCCTTGCTATTTTATTCATAATGCTTTTCAGTATTCATAAGTATATGTGTAAATCTTAAATTGATAATTTTCCCATGGTGTTTTTGGTATGTATTTTGTGTATAATTCGTTTTCACTCGACAACGATATTTTCAATAAATATCTGTTTTAATATTTCTTTATATTTAACAAAGAAATTATCGATTAAGGTATCCTGTACTTTCAGTTATGACTGAAAGATCGGAATAGTCAAAGGTGCATCGTAAATGTATAGTCTCGAGAAAGTTATTAACAGATCGGAAAATATGACGTTGGTAACTTCGGCCGAAAATCCAGCGAAATATATTATGTATTTTGATGCGTATAGTATCACGAATCACTGCATTCTTTCATGGTGAGAGAGAATTTTGTGAACGTGTTCCGACAGCAGAACAGCTGTTACAGTGAGTTAAAAAAAACGGCTGACGCATTGACCGTGAAAGCACGTTCTTGTCTTGTTAGACTGATGTCTAGTTAAAACAGATTTCACGTGTGTGATACCAGAATGAGAATTATTCTGAGGTGTAGTGTCGTGGCAGCCGTGTGTGGGATATTGATATGTAAATCCAGTATGATAATAAGTAGCCGGACTATCCACATATACACTCCTACCTATTAGAGCACTACAACACCTATTCTCATCTCGTATTGTTCGCGGGAAAAAATACATGTTTAATAGATCCGTATGGTGCTCAATCTTTGTATTTTCGTGATTAAATTGACCATAATACGCATAAGTTATTAATTTATGAATGTCGTAGAAAAGTATTTCAGCTACAGATTTACGAGGAAAATCTACGTATGCTTCAAGCGAGATGTGGGAAATGATTCCTATTGATAGATTTTTCGCAAGCCCTTCCAGCCTTCTGCTAGTAATTCCTGCAAAATTTGCAGATGTTACTGTGTGTGTATTTCACAGACATTAATCACCGTGGAATGGATTGCATCGTACCTATTGCAAATTTCTGGTAACTTTTTAGCATTTAATAGCTACATATTATGATTTAGGTACTATTTTGGATCCCCCGACGCCTGAAATGTTTCTGTAAGGGAAGCAGCGCTCCAAAAAAATGGTAAACCCTCAGACATGGTACTAATACATTGAATTGGTACCATACCCTCAGATTTCTTTTGGTCTTCGTGAGGTTTCAAGGTCGTTCTTGGTTTGTTAAAGACATGCGTGCCGTTGGAGATAATTGCGGTCCCCGACATTAGATGTTAAGTTGAATTCTGAAGTTTGTCCGCCGAAACACAATACGGAAACATATTTCCTGGCGACATCGCTTTAATTGCCCCTTTAGTTAATCCAAGTTTTCGCAGGATCCTGATTTCTCATCAAAACTGTTCATGAAATGTTTAAGGTTGTTTAATATTTAAAATGAGTTTTTCTCGGCTGTCACTCGCTGTGAAACCTGAGATAAATTCATTAAACTTTTCTGCTTCATGCTTATCAAGGATGCAATAGGTGTAAATATGGCATGAGATGACGGCGTGAGGTTGAATACGACAAACTTATCTCCGAATGGAAATTTCTTTTTCCGTTTTATTGTTGCGCCCTTTTGACATGAAATCATTTCCATAATTTATCGATTGTTTTTATCGGGTTTTGTTTGTTCCACTGGATTATTTTTCTTCGGATACGTAATGAGAACACAATATCACCCGTTTAATGCGTATGGTTGCGCGACAAAGATCATCTAAAATCCTGGTATCAGCTGTCAACCGTATCACTTCCTGCTAGTTGCTTCATCTTTTAATGTGCGGCATAGTTTAAGAGTATTGAATGCCGTTGATGTTTGTCCTTTTGAATCTAATACACCGTCGTCGGAAATGTTTTCAGGCAAGTTCGTAGGTTCTTACTTGGTTTGAAAATAAAACTAGTTTCCATGTAGCATCCTCGGTTTTTATTTTCTTTATTTAGTTATGAATGTTACCAGAAGAAATTCGCCTCTATTGGTTTTTAAGTTTTAGGCCGTTTTTATTATGTAATTTGAGGTTAGAGCAGGTTGAAGGCAATCATTTTATGCGTCATGACATCGTTCTTTACGTATTTTTGGATTCATATTCTATAGGAGAATGCAATGTTATTCACGTTTCTTTCGTAGTATTTTCCTGGAAGCTTATTTTCCAAATCGAACCTTATTTGATAAAATTAAATTACCGAATAAATTTTCACGCATTGATTGTGTGAGAAAATTGTTAAATTTTGTCATGAAGACTTCGGACAACTTTTTATGAATATTGTTCTGCTGTATTTAAACGGTATATTTCGTGGACGCGATTGTAGCCAATTTCCAATGATTAATTGATTTTGAAGTCGCGGAATAAAGCGGCATTGCTAAATCCGCGTATTTTTAATGTTATTCAAGTATTTTGATTGACAGCTAAGAAAATATTCTTGAGTCCGGGACAATAGAGTGTGAAAGTGCACAGGATTATTAGCTTAGGCTTCAATGAACGAATACCTACTTGTGCACACTAAAAGAAAGATCTTCCCTACGAAATGTTATCGTTGTGGACGGACACCGGAGATACATAATTTCAACAGTATTCGAGTCGCTGCTGCTCTCTAATCAGTTGGCCTCTGGCCTTTCCCAACATTTAAATTTTCAAATGGTGACGTCGGTCTACGTCTGTCAAGAGAACACTGTAAATGGAAATATGTTGGGTTTTGTGAGTCAGCTATACTCAGATAATCAACCGAACACCCTTGGCATTATGACTCAAAAGTATACTAAATATCGGGTCATTTTGGATATTCTAATTGTAAGAGTGGGTATGTTCTCGTATAAGCTGTCTCACGTTCAGAGGAAACAGAGACTTTCAGCCTTCCTTAATCTTTTTGGGTAAACTGGAGTGGATACCTGTCTAGGTATTTATAGACAATGCAGCAGTTTTCCCCTGGGGGATATTAAGATGACCCTTTTCGAGGCTGAGCGATATAATTTAGGTAATGTTAGCAAACAAATAGCTGATGATACGAAGTTTAAACCGTCATTTTTTTCTCGGGAAAAACTGAACTACATTGTTCTTAATTTGTAGTTTTTCATAATTGAAGTGCGTGCTTGTGATGTGTTGTTGCGCTTTGTTTCCGAGCACGGATGATGGGCATACCTGCATTAGCGCGCCAGGCAGTTTCCGGAACAGGCCTTCCGCACCCTTAGTCAATAGTTCGTGGACCTTGAACAAGGAGTTCTGGATGGAATCCGGTCGATCCTGCAGAATCGTTTCTGCCAGATCGGTGAACGCCAATCGAGAGGTGTCAGACCCGGCCCTCAAGGGATATCTCTCTTGGAACATTCGGAACCCCAAGTACACGGCGTCTACGTTCCCGACGTCGGCGTCGGTCAGTGCCCACGAGTCCATTTGCCCCATCGTCCCGGACAGCAGCCTCTGCCGCAGACGCCTCAAATTTAAGTCCAGTCCGGTGCGCTCGAGGGCGTTGCCAAATTGCGCGAAGTAGCGGAGAATCTGTTCATCGGGCGGCACGACAGTCCTGCCAAAGGCCAAGAGGGCGTGCCATCGGGGGTCGTTGAGGTCGTGCCACAGCTCCGACGTCATCTCTCTCAGTTCGGAATACAGTTGGCGCAGGGTGAACAGGCCTGTGTACCTGTCGTCGGCATCCGCCGATGTCCGCGCGCCCAGCGTTAAAATCGCCACCAAGACGGCGATGAGTCTCTCGGGCGACGCCATTCTCAACCGCTCTTGTGATGGCACTCCTCGGATGAACGTTCGACACTGACCGCGTATCTGTTCGCGCAGCTCTTTGCCTTATCTCTCGCGACGGTGGCTTTGTTTCTCGGAATTTCACCCGCCCCCTCCTTTCCTTCTCCGTTTCTCATTTTTCTTGACCTTTGGCACTACCTCGGCCCCCGCCACTTTGCCCTGGTGCCCTCCCCTATGCCTAATGCGTACACATGCTCTAGTCTCGTTACTGAGATCATGCTTCACCCGTCAGCAGCAGATCATGGACACTCATTATTTGTGCTGAGGAAACAAGCTTGGATTGAGGAAATGAGGTTGATACTCTTTATTTTCATGAAGTTGCTCACTCACAAATGTTTGTATGAAATGTTTTACGAGAAAGCTGAAAAGGAATTGATTGCTTTCATCTTTATTGCTTTATTTCTGAATATTCTACCTGAGTTTCTTTGCTGAATTCACCTCTTTTTTGATTTTCCTTACCTTTCCTTAAATTCGGATAATCTTTTTGTATTCTATGTCATTAGGGAACAGATGGTTTAGTGTGTGAATTGTTTCAAGTAATTGCATGGGATGCATCTCATGTTACTGAGATAGTGAGATCAGCTGAAAAAAATAGCCTAGTTGCTATTGATTTAGCAAATTTATTAGTAACAGCAATTATTATAAATTATATTTTATTTTTTTCTGAGATACAGATACAATTGTTTATGTTCTTCCTTTTATTATTATCCTTAGAAATACTTCAATATTTTTAACTGAAAATCTGTGTATTTCTGCAAAAATAGATTTTGTGAAACTCAGCTGGGATTATTTCTTCAGATCAAATTAGGTGAAATAAAAAAGCAAGAGGAGGCATTTTTTATTATTGGGCATTTCACCACACCTTTCACATCAAGGTAACATTCAAACTACAGGTGTGTGTGTGGAATAAATAAAGGTTGTAAATTGGATTGAAAGCAACTTCCTTGCTAATCCTGAACTAAAGTAGTAATCAATGAAAGTAGCTCTGATATGGTTAGGGTGAAATCCAGGATGTTCTACGAGTGTTTTTGGTCCTGTATTAGTCTTCATTTACACCAGTGGTATCAATAACAAAATATCTCCATAGATTTTATTATTATTAGACAGGACCATGGTCTCATAGCAGGGTTTACATCATCAGGAATATTAACATTTTAAATCAGTTAAGCTAATAAGGCTTTAGAAACATTTGTTTTCTTTTTTAATTATGTGAACATGATTTGATGTGTGATGACATGCTGATGACTATTGAGACCAAGGTCGTGAAACTAAAGTATGCTGTATATTTTAATTGGTTCATGTGTAATAATTACATATTCAATTTGTGAGAGAGTTGTGGTTAGTGATCAGGATATTAATCGGAGACAGGACAAAAGAATTAGTGATTATAACTGAAGATATTAATGCTGGATGGAGAGAATATATTAAAGAACTTTGTGAAATGATTGGTCAATCTGTGCACTTAGATATGGTAGTGGAATGTGTTGTAGCAAAGTCTGGTTCTTCGTATATTGGCTTTCTAAAGTGAGAGAATACTGTGTAAGCATAGTATCCCATTCCATTTTTAGTATCCCTTCAACAGTTACCGGAGCGTCTGGAAAAAAATTTGTAACAAAATGTTTTTGCACTTATCTGTGGGATCTATGCGTTATACATCTAGCCTGGAAACCTCATATGTGTTAACTGACGTAGCTTAGTCTTTTGCATAGAGATATCAGTGGAAGAAAATCTGACCAAGCATACACCTCTCTTTTGTGGGTCAAGGCAGAACCAGTAGAGGATCCCTTTGCGTCTTATTATTTTTCGCACCCCCTCCCCACCAACCTCCCCCCCCCCCCCTCCCCGGCGATCGTCAGGGAAAACCTGGAATTGTCAGGGAATTTTGGAATTCTGGAAAAGTCAGGGAATTCTCGTAATAGTCAGGGCTTTCTCGTAATAGTCAGGGAAGCTTTCTCGTAATAGTCAGGGAATTCTCGTAATAGTCAGGGAGAGACTGGAATAGGAAATTCTTGTTATTTTTTTACCATTACGTTTACTGGGCAGTCTTTCCCGCCCTTTATTCCAAAACATTTCACCAACTAAAACTAATGTCCGTCGCCGACGTGCATAGAATAAGGCCCTTCAATTCATTGAACATTAATTGTTCTAGATGTGAATCTTAGTTATTTAGTTGTGAATCAGTCATACAATGTATACCTTTTGTATATCCTTAATACGATATTTGCCTAGTAGTGTTAAAATTCATGGTCATAGTGTATTCTGCTCATCACAAGGAATCCTAGGCTACCTGTTTGGAAGATTTTACCTCGCGTTTTTTTTTTAACTTCCAAGACTTAGGTCAAGAGGTAGTTGGAGCACACTAGCTTGTAGTAAATATGTGTTTGCAGTTCTAAAAATATGAGATGATGATTACTAAAACAGTAATAGAAGTACGATCACACATGTAAACAAAATCTTACGTAAGATCATCTTCGATTTCCATACCCCCCTTCGCGAGAACATAAGAAGAGTCCACCTCCCCTCCCCATCTTTCACGCTTGACGTAATTATTGAATGGCCCCCTTAGCTCCCTCTCGAAGCAATTTAGTCAGATCACAAACCACCTCAAATACGATATTCCTAAATATGACGCTGCTGTTGATAATTGCCCTCTGTTTTCGCTCGCAGTGGCACGATTACATTTTGTTTGTTTATACAAATATTTTTACATTTCTGTTTCCCTCTTACAATCAAGAGGTTATAACCATGTTAATCACATTGTTATTTGCTTTTAAAAGTCACTCGTGCCATCCAATTTTGATCCAGTCCAAGTGGCTTTGGTTTGCATTTTTCGTGCAGTCTAGTGACACCTGTGCCGGAGTCCGCCAGTATATTGGCCATTAACTTTTCCTTCGATGCCTTTTCAGTAATCTACTACTCCCCAGAGCTACCACGACACGCCACCTCTTCCTTGAAGAATTAGACATTGTCAATTTGTAATTTTACCGAAAGAAGAAAAGAAAGAAAGACACGGCCACAGAATATGATGCACGGCCACGAAAAATGTATTGAAAGTGTGAACAATTTGTGTGAGGGCTTAACTTGTGAAGGTTTAATATATATTTTTTCATTATGGTGGAGGTTCAATATATTTTTTCATTCCTATAGCTTTTAATGTATTGATTTCTGCTTTTAACATTTTCTGAGTTTTGACGAAAATTTAATTCCGCAGAAAAAAATATTCCGATAATAGGAGACCTTTTGGCGATCGGTCAGGGAAATTGGTTATCAGTAGCCACCCTGTGAAACATTCGTAAATCTAATTTAAACAATATAAGTATAAAAATGTGAGTATTCAGATGCAAGGGTTTGAAGTTGAAGATGATAAAATTTTCTATGCAATGACCCAAAGAAAAAATTAAACTGTGATAGGAATCGAACTTCACGCATCTCTCGCATGATTGATAAAGCCATCAGGGAAAAATCAGGGAATTTGAAAATTGGTTACCAAAAGCCACCCTGTTTAAAACCATATCCAAAGAAGATACACTTGGAAAATGCCAGGAGACTGAAGATTTCAAATAGACTATATTTTAGTGAAGCACAGATTTAGGAACCAGGTGAAGAACTGCAAAAGCTACCTGGGGCAGACATCAACAGTGACCATAATTTAGTAATGATGAAATGCCACCTAAAATTCAAGAAGTTGAAGTAAACAATGAAGAACGTATGGTAAATAGAAAAACTAAAGGAGGCTCAACACCAGAAGGCATTACAAAAAACAGCGGGAAAACACATAGGAGGCGATCTGACTGAGAAATCAGCGGATGATTCTGGGAAAACATTAAAAGTGGACTACAGGAAGCCGTAAAGGAAGCTCCTGGAAGAAGAAAAGTTGCCAAAAGAAGCCATGGATCACGGAAGAAGTCTTAGACCTGATTGAAGAAAGAAGAAAGTACAATAATGCGGAAACTGAAGAAGGGTGACTTTGCTACCTAAGAATAAGGAACGAAATAAGTTGCAAAGCTAGAGAAATATGGATGAAGAGCCTATGCGAGGATCTGCAAAACATCCTTGCTCTTGTAAAGGTGGAAACTGACTATAGGATAGTTAGGAACCACTTCAAAGAACGGAGCATAAGATGCAATGCCATAAGGGACGAGAATGGAGAACTTTTGACTGAAAATGAAGACAAAGTGAAGAGATGTAAAGAATATCTGGAAGAGTTATGCAATGGAAAAAATCTCAGCATGAAAGTGATCGAAGAGGAAAGCAAAGTCGAAGAGGATGATATGGGAGCATCAATATTAAGATCAGAGTTTGACGCTGCAGTAAAGGACCTTTGCATGAATTCGAGACTCCAGACAAGAGAGACGCCATCTAGCGGCGTTCTTTTGAAGCTCTCAGTGAGGGATACCGAGTTGATGAAGGGTGATAAAATAGTTTGTGAATTCGTTGGCGTTGTGCATTATTTCGATTTATTATCAGTTTGATTAATTTTTACGATGAATGGAAATTCGTAAACATGTAAAATATTATATTAATAGGTTATTTTATATTTTTCCAGTATGATATAGGTTTTTACACATTTCAGTTGAATAAGTTAGGTATAAGCGAATAGATTAGATAAGTTATTTCTTCATCCATAATATTTTTCACCGTCTCTGTATGTCTGAGAATCTTAGCAAATTAGTGTCTTATTATTATTTATTAGTTTTAGCCTCTAAATATCTTTCTTTTGGCTTATAAATAATATTTGTTATCGCTTAAATGTTCAAAGATAGGTGAATATTAATAAGGGTGGCACGAAGAGCATGTTACTTTGCTCCAAGCATTTTCTCCGCGACGACTGTATACTGCCAGGTAATTAGATAATTTGACTTTATGTTATTTAATTTTCTTAATGAACGATTTATATTTTTGCGTTTGTATCCTTAATATAATGCAAAAGCGTGAAAAGAAAGAAAAAACTGGTGTATTGCTATCCAAATTAAGACGCACCAGCAAAGATAAGACGAGGATCAGTCAACATTGCCGAATACTACTTTGTGAAATCAATACAAATTACTTTATATGCAATATATAATAACATTCAATACAAACTACTATACCTATGACCATGAATCCTTCAATCAAGGAATTTTGTAAGTAGGAGAATAGGATTTAGAATTGAGGTAGAAGGTATCAATGCTTGATTTTTTGGATTTCCTTCATGAAGAGGGGAGAGAAAACTATGAAATTCCAAAGAATAAATTTATTGTTAACTCAAGAACATGATTCTGATGTAAGGATTACCTTCAGATTCAAATATTGTATAGAGTTGGGGGTGGGGAAGGGAAGTTTGAGTGAATAGATGAGATTTTGGTAATTTTAGGCATACATTGTCGGAAGTTTTGAGAGGATGGATTGAAGAGAGGTAGTGTATATGTAGTATGTTTTGGGTTTTCTTTGATGATGATGTTGGATTTACTACTTTTTATGCTGGCAACAATCTGAGCTTGATGACTCCATTAGCATATCTCCTAACCCCAGCTTTATTCTCTAAATAAGAACTAATTGATTCCAACGGCATGCAGCTTTGTCCCAATGAAGAAATAGTCAAAGAAATGGAAGAGAACCAGCAAGTCCTTCAAGAAACTGGGATTCTAGATACAAATTGTAATCAGGGCAGAAGAGATTAGCTGTCTTTCGGAGCTACTTCTCCCTCTGTGGAAAAGGTAGCCACAGCAGTACAAGCGATACCAGAATTGACCGAGAAAAGAAAAGAAGAGACTTTAGGTATCAATGGAAGAAATTATTTTTCGAACATCAGTGACTGCCATTAAACTCTTACCAAATTTACTGGATCCGACACATTTCTCAAACTGGCTTGGTTTATCAACATTTTATTCCATTACGCGATCGTCATTAAGCTTTCTAGAAGCACTGCTACGACACGTAAAAATATTGCTTCTTCGACCCTGCCCACATTTCCACAAATTCTGAAGGTTACCGTAGTATGGCCTTCTAAAGAAGAAATTCTGTGCAATATGCCAAGATGTTCTGAATATTTTATGAAGGTCAGGTTAGTACTTGGTTACACGGAGGTCAAAACAGGTAAATTCAAATGCCACATAATTTCACATTCACTATATAAAGGTAGTCATACAGTAAAATATCTGATTGGTGTAATAGCAGGGGGATGAAGTAGTTATATTAGCAAATATGGAGGGTGGGTCTCCGATAGAAGACCTTTTGAGGAGATTAATTTAATAGGATTATTGGAGCCATTTATTGACGACATGATGGCTGACAATTTTTTAAATTCGTTATTTATGTGAGGAAAATGGAATAGGGGTATTCCATTCTCCATTTATGAGTAAAAACTACAGTTTTCAAATGAACAGGCTAATCAAACTTCAGAGATAGCAAAAGCTAGGGTGCATTTGGAGAGATATATAGAATGACTACAAAAACTATCCTGGCTGAGAAATAATTTATTAGATAAAAGGTTAAGTAGAAATACATTATTTTCATTTTTCTTCAACGTGTCTACTCTGTCTGTCATCCATCACTATAATGGTCATAAGTTTTCTTTTCTGGTGAGGAGTCATATCCCTCAAACTTCCCCAACAACACTGAGCCTTATTATTCGTTCTCTAACATACTTAACTCCGTCAAGTTAATGCCATACTTAGATGATATTAGAAGAGCAGCAATATGAAAACAAGGCTGCGAAACACTCCGTAACCATTCGCATATTTTTTTTACAAAATATGATAGTAATTCATTACCAATAATTATTTTTTATGCTATCTAACATTTTCACAACCATTGCTAATATCAAAAGTTGGTAAATGGATTTTTTTCATAAGCTAGAACGAGAAAATCGGCAAAAGATGTTGAAAATATTGTAAAATGTAATGTATGTTTTCAGACCAAAACAAGGATGCAACCATCACTAGTTGAAATAAAATTTTCTTAGATGTTTTGTGCCAACACCGTGCAAGGGGCATATGAAAATTCCTTTGGAAATCTTTACTCAACTCAGAGTAAGTAGGGGTGGGTTTCCCTGACAAAAGTCTCGTCTTTTTTTTCTCTTATTTTTATCGTATTCATAGATCACCTCTACCTTTTATTTAAACTATTTTTAGCCCACATACACTTAAGGTATGTACGTCGATGACAGTTGTTCAAGTTCGGTTATGCTGTTGCTAGCAAAAAGATAGTTTCGATCATTTGCAAGAAACTTCAATCATTCGTTGAACAAAACTATGTAGTAGTTTGTGAGTTAAGTACAAAAACGATGAAATAAATTTTCCGGGCAATTATACCATACTTAGCAACATCAAATGTAATATTTGAAGTAAAACTTGCAAATCAAATTATCCGTTTAAGCACAAAGGGGTAGCTGCTATATGTTTGCACTTTCCCGATAAACCGGCTTTACAGGTGCCACTAAAATGTTTGATAACAATTTCCTACCCGATCTCTACCCTCCCCTTCATCAGCAATCACTTTTTTGTTAGCCCACTCGTTTGCAACATGACAGCTAGAAATTGAAAACAACCATTTTTAAAGCCCTGGTTACACGATACATTAACACATACAAGTTAATGTCTAAATGAATGAACACGAGAATGAAGACGAAAATGCACCGTGTAACCACACCAAAATGTACAAATGAATGAATGGGTTAACAGAAAATAGAACCTGTTCTATTTGGTTCATGCATTCGCACAAGTTGCGCTGAAACCATTCACGCAAATGTACATGAACCCGTACGTGTTAATGTATCGTGTAACCAGGCCTTAAGACTCAGGGTTCCTACGGTCATTACAAGTCAAGCATTAATAACATATTGACGTTCTGTTAAACAACGGCTTTTTACACCTATTAATTAACGCCGAATCTTCTGAAAGAATAATAATTTGCTTTGAGAGCCATGGTTCTTCTTTGTCCTTTAGTGCTCTGACTTCCACCACTGCCTACTACACATACGAATAGGTAGGAATACATTTTTCCTCTAAGTAAGGAACCCTATCCTTGCTCTGAGCATTTATCCCTCCCTGAGCGGCCATATTGGAAAATGACGTCAGCGCTCACAGCGCCGCCATCGGTGATTTGAGTCTTGAATTAGGCTTCTGGAATTGATGATATTCCTGCAGAACTAATAAAAAATGCAGGAGAGAAGACATTAACCCATCTTTACAAGACCAACTGCGACTTGTACTCAACAGGAGAAATACCCAGGGACTTCGAGAAAAACATCATCATTCCTATTCCCAAAAAGAAGAGAGCGGAGAAATGCGAATATTTTAGAACTATAAGCCTGACAACACATGCATCGAAGATATTGACAAGGATCATCTACAGAAGAATAGAACGAAAAGCAGAAGAGTTCCTGGATGAAGATCGATTTGGATTCAGAAAAAGTAAGGGTACAAGAGAGTATATTGGCCCTTAGGCTGCTCATAGAGAAGAGAATGTAGAAGAACAATCCGACGTTCATTGTATTTGTGGACTTAGGGCCAGTTTCACCAACGACGGTAAAATTTCCCATTATCGCCATTTACATTATCTCCGTTAATATTATTATCTCGATAATCTTTCGTTTGCATTCCACCACCGTCATTATCATCTCGGTTTTATATAACCGAGATTTCTCTGAAAACATTTAGGGTAGTAAATTTCTCATACCTCAAACGTCAACAAACAAATAAAAGCACCTAACCGATTTGTAATTCAGCTGATTTAACTTCGTACTTATTGAAACTCTAGGCATTTCCAATGGATCCATGCAGGACAAAATATTGAATAAACGTCCACAAAACATCTACATTATCTTCTACGTATATCTATAAAACATTTATAATCACTTCCAAAAATCATGTATATGTATATAAGATATTTAAATGCCCCCTTTTCTTTAATCCTACTGCACATCTCCCCTAAGATATCACTTATTGTCTTCACTGTTACATTTAGGAGAGCAGAAATAAAATACTGGAATGAACTTCATTACATTGCCTTTATTAACAGCGTCTTGAAAATGTACAGTAACTGCTATTATAGGTACCTTTCGATCACTTAAAACATAGCATTTCCTTCGTCGTTGTCATTGGTGTCAAGGCCATTTTACATGGAGAATTATCATGCAAATGAATTCATTCACGAATGAATTTAAGTAATGAACTGAAATTGCTTCTGCTTAGGGTGTTTTACACGGTGAATGATCATTAAAATTAATTCCTTGAATGTTGTGCTGGAAAGATGCGCAATGATAGACCTATCGATAGACCATATTGATTCACTGGAGATTTCCGACCAATGCAGCTGTATCGATGGTCGGAATGATTTGTTTACTTTTGCCTTGTTCAGAAGTGATACCTGATAGATGAAATATAGTATGGTGTATATTTAGTAATTATAATATTCATTATACAAAGCCTTCTAGATATTGATGTTTAAGTTTATCTGAAGTGAAGTAGAGTTATTGATAGTGAATCAGTATAGTTTTTTTCCCATCTGCTGCTACAGTGTCCCTTACATCGGTGGCGGTCGCAATTTTGCCGAAGAAAGCTAGGAGAGAGGAGAATTAGAGGTCGAGGTACGGGGCCTGAAACAAAATAAACTGTTTTTATAGGAATGTGAGGCCTATCGTAATTTATTAAGAAAGACGCTGGAGCAATTTCATACTACATTAAATCTCACCAGACGTGATTATGAAAGATTGGACACGACGACGAGAGAGGCAATTTCTGTGACAAGAGATACTTGATCAACCTTAGGTATACATGTTTATAATCATATTGATATTTTACAAATCGATTCCGGCTGGCTGTCACTGGTAACGCTAAGATTTTTTAGTGACGGGGGAATCGTATCCATGACCGTATGCGGCTATAGCATTCTCTGATTACTCGGCAAGAATTCATGAGGGTTATAAAATATGTTTAATTATGCTTGAAGTGTGTAGGAGTGTCTATCGTGAGAAGTGTACTATTTACATTTACATAAGATAGTGTTTTAGATGTTAGATGCGTGCTATTTATTTTTATTTATCCTTTATTTAACACCAACGTTTCCACGGACTACTCGTCCATCGTCTTCAGGGTTATTCCACCCTGAAAATGATGGACAAGTCGTCTGTGGAAACGTTGGTGCTATATAAATATTTAACCGGGTGGAAATCCCAAGAAGACTTCACCTGAATTGTTGCTAAGTGCTTTTCGTAGCGTTCATTAACTCAGGATGAAGAAAATCTCAGATTTTGGGTTCAAATCAATTAGCGCATTCCTTAATCCACCTAGTAATTACCTTAAATAATGATAATTGAGCTCAAATGTCACCAATATCTAAAAGTAGCTCTCGAGATCGCATGCGTGCCATGTTGCTTCTACAGAATTATCTCGGATAATAACTTTTCCCCTGGCGAAAACCTGCAGTAAAAATATTAACTGAGATAATGCCCCAAAACCGAGTTAATAGTACTGGTGAAACAGAAAAGTCACATTAACTCGGTTAATCCCAAAATTAACTGAGTTAAAAAGATTGGTGACTACAGAGCTACATTGGTGAAACTGGCCCTTAGAGAAGGCTTTTGACAATATGGATTGGAATTCAATCCTTGGACTTCTGAAAGGAATTGGAGTGTCCTACCATGTTTGAAGAACTATCCACAGTTTGTATAAAAACCAAGTAGCTGTGATAAAATCTGGACCTAGCTCTGAAGAAGCAAAAATAAGGAAAGGAGTAAGACAAGGCTGTGCACTGTTTCCCGTAATTTTTAATTTTTACATCGAGAGAGCCATCAATGAAATCAAGGAGAAGTGTTCCGGAGTGAACATCCACAGAGAAATGATCATCATGCTACGATTCACTGATGACATAGCTCTCATAGCAAAGGCAGAGAAGGATCTGAATAAGATGCTAACAACCATGGAAAGGACAATGGCCAGAAATTAGCTGAAGATCGATAAGAAGAAGACTAAGATATTGGTGTGCAACGAGAAAAAGAGGCCAAAACCAATGTTAATTTAATTTAATTTCAAAAGTTAATTTAAATTTCAACAGATGTTGATATTTATTTTTTATTTAAAATTTAACCAGAAAAACCTTAATTGTTATTTGTTGTAATTTTGATTTAATGTGGTAATATCACTTTGGAATATAAAACATTTCAGTATGTGAAATTAAAACATTAAATCTTCCTTTGCCCTCATAACCTGTTCACATAAACCAGTTCAAAATCATTATAGTGCTTCATGGAGTCTTAGATTTTTATCAGAATGTACGCTTAGATTTTGCATTTAAGGCAGGATTATTTGATGTGTAATTGAGTTTAAAGCCAAAGAACTTGTTTTAATTGCTTTTCTCAACATACATGTAGATGAATGAGTCTTGTTGTTTACTAGTCTAGCTAATTAGATGTCAAGGTAAACAAGACATCTAGCAGTTAAGCTTTTGGTCAAAACCTGGAGATAAGAAATGATCTAGAAAAGTAGAGATTTTATCATTAACTATGTAAATTACCATTATTCATTATATTATTATCCTTTATAGTTACCATTTAAAACTTCTTCAATTTCATCCACTTTTTCCCCAATTCCAAAAAAGTATGCTTGCTTATGAAAGCTCATTTAAAGATAATGGTGTAGAAAAGAGTAGAAAACATGACAGGTCAATGAAAATTTTCTGTTCAGGAGAATTTCTTTATTTCATGTCTTATCTTTCACTTCTGCCTCATGATATTTTTATCTACTTCCATAAGGGTAGAATAATTTTCCTTCCTTAGTAGTAGGTTGAAGAAACATTACCTTGGGTCTGTGATCACAATTTTCATCAATGTGAAAACTTTTAATTTAAAACAAAAATGTTAACATTTTGTAGGTTAAAAAAAAACTTTTTAGTTGTGCGAAGTACTAATTTGCCAGAAAAGCTGACTGCACAGAATGGGAAAACTTGAAGCCTTCATGATTATGTGATAACATGATACAGTTTATTTGAATTCGTTTGTGAAAGATGTAGTTGGCTTATCAATTACATATTTCCCATTGTTTTATGGTATGAATTTTGTTAGGTTTGGTTTCCATATAATTATAATTAGAAAAAAGAAAATTTTTGTGATTATTCTCCTGAGTTAAACTATTGAATGATTTTCTTGAAAAAGAATCTCTGGCTGGTGTCCAATGTTTGCTTTTCTATAGAGCATCACTTTTACATCCATGTCACTTCCACAAAATCATTTGATTCTTTGGTTTAAAGTTGAAAAAAAAATGTAAATGCTATGTTGCCTTAACATATTAATTCACAACGATGAGATTGGCACTGCCTTAGAGCCTTCAATGAGAGAGCACTTGCTTATCTTTGGCTCCAACATTATGGCCGCCATTGCAATATTGCATAAACCATATAATAGAAACACCACTACACTACAGATCTTTGATGAATAGATGTTTACTGAAGTCATAAGTAATCACTTTTGGACTTATGAAACCGCCACAGTTTCTTTTACCCTTGTAGAACATTCCAGCTCCTACTAGGAGAGAGGGGGGGTCAGGTACTACAGGTTGAGCATCTAAGAAAGGAACTGTTGTCTGTGCTATATCTCGATCAATATCTGAGTGAGTGAATCGTATGTACTGATCATGTTCAGAAATAACAGCTGACCGGGATGGACATTTGGTGGGTATATCTGGGGAATACATTCTGATCTCCCGCCTTGGTTCAGTGATGGCAGCTGGGGTGTTATCGTTGCTGATCCACTCTGACGTAGCTCTCTGGGCCAGTTGACCTGATGTGAAATTGAATGGAGTTGCCAGGATTTCAAGGTTCAGATGAGAGCCAATACGTCGTAGGCGAACACCTGTCAGAACACTACCTTCTGGTGCCGTCAGGTCATCAAGATCAATTGCCCTCTGTTCCCATGTAATAATGTGGTAGTCAACATCTCTCCGAATATTTTGATCTGTCACTTTGAAGGGTTTAATTGGTCTCCACTCTACTGTGCTGGCATTGATTACTCCTCCAGGAAGAAGCACCCCATCTTGAATCTGCAGGTGGATTACTCTGTCCACTTTCACAAACTTTAGGCCTGTTACCACTCGGTTGGAACTTGTAAAACCCTCCTCAACTCCTCGTGCTAGGGAAGAGTGCAGGCTGAAGTAGCGGTCAGACTTAGGTCCAACTTCATCACAGAGGCACAAACAGTAGGAGCAGTGCCAGAAGAGCCATCGCCACCAGCTATCCACCTTGGTAGATCCCCGATCACAGCTTCTCTTTTGTCCTAGGATCCGTCCGTTTTCATACTCAATCCAATCATATTTACGGTGGGTTGACCCCCCTTTAGATAAGCACACTGATGCATCTGCATCGATATAGCGGCAATCAAATACGCGGCCATTGCATTTTGGTTGTTTCTGACAAAACAACCCCTTGAAACAGTCATGCACTCGTGCGTATTGATAATAGGCACAGTTTTCCCGGCAGGTGCCCTGCAAGTAATGGAATCAGAATTAAATAATTTAATAGCAATCATGACAGCTAGAATGTATTTCATGCTTCATGTATTTTTACTGCAAAGTTTAAAGATTATTAATTAGACATCACTGAATCCTTAGATGTTAGAATCCTTTCTTGTCAGGACAAAAAATTTATGGCTCAGTGTACTTTTAAGTTATTGTCTTTCACAGATATTATCTTGCAAAAAAGTACCATCAACTCAAATACTTAGTTCTAATTCTTTATAAACCTTATAAGAGTCATATTCCCTTAAATTTTAGGTTCTTTTATATGCTCAGTCAGTGTTCTGAGAAATATTTATTTAGCAATTATTTCAAAATATTAAAACAGTTAATTTAATTACATTATAGGGTTTCACGTTGTGGAATTGATCATTGTAAAAAGAAACTCAGCCACTATGTAAATTCCATTAGCAATATCATGTGACCTGGGTTTTGACATGTACATGTCATTGTCAGGTCAGATTCAAAATTTAGATTACTTTAAAAGGCCTTGCTTTTACCCTGCAGGTGCCAAATTTTCAGCTGTTTATTTTTAAATGTATTTTCCAATGAAGCTTGTGTTTTTGAAAATTTATGAGTCTTTTGAAACCCAAAAATATTAATATTACTACAATAATCAATATTCTTACCCTAGGATTGAGGTCAACTTCATTTTCAATGTGTCCTTGGAGGACATTTGTCAGTTGTACATATGTCTCATTTTCTTCATGATGAGATGGGTCGCACACCCAGTATTCTTGACTTGCTCGGCCCATGGCTGCACTTGCAGCTTGAATTTTTTCATCCATCCTAGCCTGCACTCTGTCTCGCATTAGTTCAGCTTCCAATGTGAAATTGCCTGTATCATAAGAAAAATGCACTAATTATTTGTCAATTACATCATATTATCCTTGAACATGAAACTTGTGAATCATTATGTCTATCGTAACATGTTAGTTATTGTTGGTTTCTGCATACTTAGTTAAGATTTGACTTTAGATATATTATATTTACTATTTAATTTATGAGTGCTATAAGGATACCTTTATTGTATAGCTTCAGCAACATCCATGAAAACTGCATCATAGCATATCCCTTAATCTCCGTCAAAGTCACTAAGTTGTATAGGTTGTAGACAAGTTGTTGAGGTGACTGGTGAATGCTGCATAGGCTACTTCCTCCTTCCTGTTGGAAAGTATTACAAATTACAGCTTTAGTTAAGTATGATATTGTTTTTTCCTGGCGAATAATATTTAAGAAGTCTTCACAGGTCTCTCAGACCTTCTCGGACTCACAACACCTTGAGGATGGAGTCCGAGACAGACTTCGAAATGTCGGCTTCTATTGAAAGCTTATCCCGGTGGGAGACCCATGAAGACTTCATAAATACAGCTTTAGTTGATCCAGGATTAACAGTTTAAGTGATGACAGGCAACTGCACCAGTTTTCCAGGGTATATGTTTTACTGCTAGTAGGAATATGCTGGCAAAATTGACTTTAAAAAAATGCATTTCCGTTATCATTCAGAATTAGTATTTCTAAATTCTTTGAAATAAAAGGTATTTCGTGGTGATTTTATAAGTGCATTTGCTTTAGATAGACATGTAGTAGCTTTCCAACTTCACAATCATTGGTCAGGGAAGTGCATTATTAAATTGAATGCTAAATGTTTACCAGAGATGTGCACCACAATCCATTTATTTTGACCCAGATGTTGCTTACATAGTGATTTCTTTATTTTGTAAAATTATACCGTGCCAAAGAAGAGTCTTCAGCTTATTTTTTTTCACTAATTAGAGATATACAAGCCATATACCCTTAATCATTCCAGTTCTATGCCTTTGTTTGTTATTAGGTACTATCTTTTGACGTCATGTTATCTTGATATTTGGTCAGTTTTAGTATTTAATCGCCGTAGGGAGACATTTCATTGTGAATATTTAATTTCTTCTAACTTAGATGCTCAGTTTTATCTGTTAATGATATCCTGTCTTTAGAATGAGGTTTGAGAATAAATGGTTTGATAGTTCCCCTTTGCCTCTTGACGGGGACGAGTATTCTCATGTGTTAGCTGAACAGGATGGTGCTCTGTGAAATACGACCAGTGTTTATCAAATCTTGACTTTGGTTGATTTTCTGGGCACTTCGCCCCTTCACGATTGTCGAATGTCAATGTCGCGACCTTTGAAACCTTGATGTACGCTAATGTGATCACATGCTCCATTTAGTATTTCTGTGAGACTCGCCGAAACCCAAGATGCTCAGCAGTAACTTTCACTTACCCCTTCCATTCTTCGAAATGAAAGTGACATGGTTGGAGTTTTTTTCCATCATTCAATCAGTCATTGCCACGCGGAAACTTCCTTCGCCATCGGTGATACCTGATCTCAATGCCATTTTCTTTCGTAGTTACATCTGGCAACCTTGTTGCTAATTCATCGGTAGTAAGGTCATGAGTTAGTACTTGACTTTCCAGTTTCTCGGAATAAAGAATTTCGTTCAGTGTGTCTTCCCTCGTAATTATTCTCGTATTCTACGCTCGCCTAAGTATCTTTTTAACAGGGTCCCATAGTTATTCGACAAATTTGTCATGGCCTCGCGTTTTCGATGTGATTTATTATGATTTTCAACGTTTTTACCGAAAATTCTGTATTCATCATTCAGTTAACCGATTCCATCCCCCTTATGCCTTTATAATCTTCTTGTGGAAAGTAAAGTAGTGCATGTAAGTATGCACCACGATCTTGAACGTGTTGTCGCGGGTAACTCAAGATTGTTGCGCTGTTCCCATTTCTAGTTTTTAAATTACGTTCCGCTATTTGAAAGGTTATCGTATATTCAGTTGTGAAATTTGTCGAGAAACGCATGTTCATAGTCCATTAATTACTGCGTAGGAGAGAGAAAGAGGAGGGGGGGGGCAAGTCCATCAGGGTATTATTAGGTTCACTCTTGCTTACTTTTGCAGCTGTATCTTTTGCATTCACTTTGTGAATACGTAAATTTGTCAAGGAATATAGCAAATAATGCAGTATTTTATGAATTAATTCCAAAAGATCGACTTGATTGTTGTAACAGTCGTCGGGCTAGTGAAGAAGAATAGGTACCCTAAATCATCCCTGGTTGCCAATTATTATCATTCTTACGACAGAGTTTTCAGCTAGCTATGCAGCATTGTCAATCGACGAATTATGCTTTCGTTTATTTACTAGGATGAAGAAGCTCCTTGTCCGCTTGTGTGTTGCATGTTCTTTTCATTCGAGATACCGCCGTTCGTTGGAAAATATGTTTTCAGAATTTGATGGAAAATAAAATAATTTCCGGTAAGGAAGTGTTTGTGCACATTTACTGGCGATGCGTTTCGGCGAAACAGTATCGCGACTGCGGAAGTTTTGATGCGGAGCTAATCAGGTTGTTGTGGCAATGTGCCTCTATCAGCGGTTTCCGTGATATCACAGCTCCAGCAGGGAAAGGAAAATTTTGATCCTGCCAAGCGTGTCCGAGCCAAATTTTTGGGATACCCCCAGTGGAATCCACTTTAAAAAACTATTTCCTTCTGCGAAGTTTTTATGTGCTGCGGATGTATTTTTTAACACCTGGCTCGTTGGTACAGACTTTAGGGTTAACGGTTAGAAGCTTATTCACTCTATAGGTATTTTCTCTCGTCACGCTTCCAACTTTCTAGCGCTCAGCCCGTCTGCCTCCTGAGTCACATTGAATGTTGTTCCTGCCGTCCGTCGATCAGTTCGTCATTAAAGGGTTAAGAGTGATTATTTGCGCTGTTGTTTTGTATCATCCTCCGTGTTTTAATATATTTTCCTTCGATGCTTGTCGTCTCCTGTGCACTTTGATACCATGTAAAGGAATGAGCGATTAAGAAGTTCTTGTCAGTTCTCTGATTTCCATCTAATTAAATTTTTTTTTGCATGTGCAACCAAACCATCCGGATTTTTTAGCTACTTCCTTGGTGATTTTATTAAATCTCATAATGAAATTCTAACTTCTTTCTTTGCTTGTCTGTCATTAGCACGAACATAGAAATTAAGTGCTGTTGAAACGGGGTATTAGTTTTTGCATGTCTTTAGGGTACGAACAAGTGTTCGCTCTGATTGATAATGCATTCCTGGTGATAGTTCACCCCCTGCTACATGCCCTTGCGGTGGCTTGCAGGGTATTATGTAGAGTAAGTATTCTCTCAGAACCTTCCTCTTCGTATTCAAGTATTCCTGACTCCAAGAGATTCAGTTCATTGGCACGTCTAATGTAAAAATAAAAAAAAATCTTCGATGTCAGATTTAAAAAAAGCTTAGAAAAAATTCACGGTGCGTGTGTAGCTAATTCTCAGGTCATAAAAGAGTATTAGGGAATTGTTCCACTGAGAGTGATATTTATAAAACCACTTTAGTAATTTAATGTTGTTTGCGACCTCAAAAACCTTTAAAATAATTGAATCCATGTTTATAAATATGGCTACGTAGCTTTCTATTTCATTATTAAATCGTCTGACAAATCCTTAATGATATACACAGATAATGCATCCTATGGTATGGGATTCTCTTCCTTACGCGAGCATTTTCTGTTTTTACGAAACAGAACATGCTCGCGTGCGTATTTATTGGATTGCAAAAAAAAGGTGCGTATTGGATTTACGAGGTGATCGTCCTCTCGTGTCAGTTAATGATTCTATAACTAATATGTGCTGGGAATTTTTGAAAGTGGCTCATTTTGTATTGCGGTACGTCAGTCTAAACGAAAGGCGGAATTGAATGTGATAGCGCATGTTAGAGAAAGCTTGACACGTTATTTTGTGTCCGAGTTTCTTTTAATATTCAGTCATCCTATTGTTTTTCGTCGCACGTAGACCTCGACAAAAGGGGTTCTGCTGTCGCAGAACTTGGAATTTTTTCCCATGGTATTGTGCCATGACTTGAGGAGCCTTGTTTCAACTAAAATTGCTATGATCTCAAAATCGCTTTCTTATACTATTCGTAAGATTAAATGTCCTATCCAGCTTGTGCGTTCTATGCGGGCGATATATTTTGTGATATTTCATAATTGCTAAGTATTTGATTTCGTCACAGTCCTGCTAACTTCTTAGCGACACTTAGAAAAACTGAAATATAAATGATAACTTTCGTCCGTTGTTTGCCTGTTTTTACTCGGCTATGGGTATTTCTCGTATTTTTTAAGATTGTATGTTTCCTGTGTCACTATCGTGACTAAGTATTCCTTCCCATTTTCGAGTATTGGTTAAAGTTACTATTTACCTCAATTATTGTTGTGGAGAATATTGAAATTTTGAAAGTCGCAAGACGGATATATTTTAACTAATAATATCCATAAACTGTTCGACCCCACATTCGTCTTAACATTTATGTAAACATATAATGTCCTTCAAAATTCACCCTATAACATTGAACAGTTAACTTTCCACTTGTCTTGCGTGGTGCTAGTTGTACTCTTTTTATATTAATGCTTTTTGATTGCACGGAAATGGAGAATATCGTGGCTGTATCCTTCCGAGCCCGAATGAATCATCCTCCGTACCTCATTTGATGCAGTATCGTTTAGTTAATTCCATGGGAGAGACAAAATGGATTACGCTGTTATTCCAGCAAAAAAAACTCATGTGAGGGTCGATGGGTGTTGCTCCCGTTTCGGTTCTAACTCACGAACATCAACGTCTTTGTACACTGACTTTAGTACGGATAGTTTAGGTAACTTAGGATATCGAACTTCGCCGTGGAGGCCCGCATGACGTTACCAAAAGACTACGGCACCTCCCCCAGCTTCGTTCTCGAAAGCGTGCCGATGGTGACCGAATATTCTTCCGTCTCCACCTCGGCGGCCCGTATCTGTGCCGCCCAGGTAACGGTAGAATGGTGAGAGTGACCGCGAGGAAATACCCCCAGTGACGTGGGGGGTCAGGTGAGAGGCAAGGTTTGCGTTGAGGGAGCTAAACAGAGGTCGCCAACGGTGGCTGCGTTGCATTCGAGTGTTTGCGCCTGTTTATTTTTTTATCAACGGACGTTCAATATCAATGGGAAATTCTCTTGAGTTAAACCAGAAGTAAAGCTCTGTAGTTAGACGTGTACAAGTGTTTTACGTAAGCAACGATATTAGTCATTAGTTAATATTTTTTCATCAAAAAAAATAAATCTCTTGAAACATTTTAGCTTAATTTTTGCTCCGAGTGTTTTTTGCTGGTATTTTTTGCAATCGGTGCTTGTGTAATTAACATCTACTCCGTTAAAAGCGTTTTGTACTTCATTTTCATTTAATGATCAACACCTGTGGGTGGTAGGGTTGTTTTATTCCCGTAAATATTTCGAGTGTTTTGGTTCCTACTTGCGCGGTTTTTCAGTGACAGGTCAGTTAATTATATTTCTTGTGCGTGATGTGCCGCGTGATGTATTGATAGATGGCTTCCTGGTTTTTGTGTCGTTAAATAGATGTTTATTTTATCCCCATCTAATTATTCAATGTGGTATGAAAATAGCAAAATGTGTTAATTTAGATCTAGGAGTGGAACATTTAATGGCGAATAATTGGGTTACCAAGGATCTATTGGGATATTTCAGCCTAAGACGAACTCGGTTTTGTTGTTGATATTGCATTTAGGGTGTACAATATTTTCGATTCCTAACACCATTGCGATGGCATTTGCACGAACGAAGCCTATTATATCGTCGATGCCGTTGTTGCGAAATTGAGGTCGGTATTTACTTTCAATATGAGCGCTCACAGCAATTGGTTCCACACATCTCCCCTTTGTTCCAAAAGTGAGGTCTTGCGGAGCCATACCCTACGGAGATTCTCCTTAGTAAGTACCCTGGTACAGTGGTACACGGCAACGGTGTGATACCATTTGGAAATGGGTTAGTTGTCTGCCTGTTTCACGCTTCGGTGCTGTCGTAACCTGGTTGCATTGCTGTTAAGAGTTCTTTATCAAGGCATTGGACCATTTAAGGACGCCCGTAACGTGTTTCTCATGCTGGCCTCAGATATGCAGCCTGGTACAATTACACGCTCTTTTAGGATTCATATATTTTCGTCTTGTATGCCTGTTAGCTCAACTCAAGAATGTATATGAAAGTGGAAGTTCCACCTCATGAGTGTTATAACGGTTAAGCTTATTTTTGTCAATTCTTTCATTTATGCGGTAATTTGTAAACAATAAATGGCATTCGTTATGTTTTTCTATATTTACATTGACATAGTTTTTTGATCTGACGAAATCGTAGTTCAATGGAGTGTTACTCGCCTTCATACGAAAATCAACTGACTTGCATGGGCATCAACAAGAAGGTGCTAGCTTATTTTACTCTGAAACTCGTGAAGTGCCGGTCATATTAAATGTCAGCATGACTTTCGACCTTAACTGTCGTGTGTTGCGTTTAATATAGTTATAATATATCTCTATATATTCATGTCGATTTTATTGGTGCAAGGATGCTATCATGTGACGAATTCCTTAATCCAAGTGAAGTGAAAAAGGCAGATAAAACGTTTTTACACTTTTTTGTTTTTTCCCCGACCTTTATGCGAACTTAGCCACCTTTCCTAGTGGCAAATATTAAATGTGATCATGAAACCAATGAGAAACAAGAACGACTAAACATGAGCATGCCATGATTGTTTCCCCGCCGTCTGCGAAAACACACTTTCATTGTGTTCTTAAATTAGTGAGTTGCATGGGAAGTGGAAACTGCCTCATCAGTATCCTGTTTTCGTAAAACGTCATGGTAATGATGCACGTCTTCAATGATTCGTAGTGGTAACAATTGTCGAAAGTGATTGAGGCTATCATCATCGAATGGATATTGCGATAATGCCCCAAATTGGAGCTCTAGAATATGCTTCATATTCTTTTATCGTCTTAAAATTCTGGAACTTTCGTATGATTGCAGCGAACGAAGATGCGAAAACAGAACGTTTCTTTGACCCCTTTGCGAGCTAATTCTCCCAGAATTATACTCGTCTGCTGATGAGAGAAAAGTATTGTGGGGTTTTGGGGAAGTGGTGTATTGCAATCAGTTTATCACAGTGTGTGTGTGGTATATCTAAAATTCGAAGGTAATTGACCTCCGCACTAATTTCTTGTTACTGGCGAACGTCATGCCTAAACTTAGGAGAAATTCAAAAGACACGGCTTTTCTTCAGTCAGCCGCGTCGGCATTTGTGGTGCTTGCACTTTCGCTTATTGAAACACGAAACGGAATAAAATACCAGAAGTAGCACGCTCGGCAAATTCCCAAAGACGCCTCCCTTGTCCTCGCTGGTCATGAGCTCGTGGAGTCTGTCGAGGGCGGCGGGAACAGAGGGGGGAGTCTTCTGCAGCACTGTCTCCGCCATGTCAGAGAAGGCTTTCCTGGAGGCCTCCGTGGCCGTTGCCGCTGCGGGCCTCGCTTGGAATCGTCGGAACGTCTGGTAAAGCGCGTCCACTTTGCCCATCTGCACGTCGGCGCTGGCCCACGTGAACAGGCTACCAAGGGGACCAGCTATGAGCCGCGCTCGTTCCTCGGTGGTAGCTCTCTGCGGGTCCGCTACTTCCAGGAGGTCCCCGAACTGCGCGAACGAGCGAAGGATCACCTCGTCTGGTGACGTGAGGTTGTTCCTCTCGGAGAAAGCCCCCAGCGCGTGCCATCGGGGGTCGTTGATATCGTCCCACGTGTCCTCCACGAGTGACTTCAGCTCGTCATACAGCTGGAGGAGCCTCGTCGACTTCAGGTCCCGACTTGGAGAGCCGTCGGAGGCAGCGCTGAATAGCAGCAGGGCAAGAGCGAAAGTGGTTACGCCCCTCACCGCCGCCATTGTATTGTGGAAGTGAGGTACCAAAGCCCCGTCAGCGGCAGTGGACTACACTTGAGCGTGATCCAACAGAATCCCGCTCTCGGCGGACCCCTTGTGTCGAACCGTCAGTCGTTGATTATATTGGTCGCGGCGATGCACAGGTCCAGTGCGTCGAGCCTTCACTCGTCAACTGCGCAGTCTGCGCATACGGCCTTTTCTTCCTCTCCTTCCTTCCCCCCCCCCGCCCGACACTTCCCCTACCCCCTCGGCCGTCGTCCTTCTAAAGCGGGCGTTGAGATTTCCCTCGTGATCCCCTCCCACTCCACGTCCTCCCCCTCGGGACACCACTTATCCCTCTTATGCCAACCCCTCCCTTTCCTGCATCAAGCTTCCCCTCAGCTGTGACTGCTGTCGATATAGAGGCCTCTACTCCCAGATTTTCTGTATTAAGCTCTCTTTACTCTTTTCACGTCCTCTGGATAATTCACGTCAAGTTCCTGTTCTTAGATGCAAAGTCTTCGGAGTATTCGCCGGGCTCTGTCAGTTCATGATTGATTAGTCCTAGCTGCTATTATATTTCTTTTATTTTTTACCCTTAAAACGTTGCCCTCGTAGATAATTATTTATCAATGGCCTGTGCAGGTTTCTGAAATTCACCATGACAGCTAGCTGAAGTTCGGTTTTTTGGTGCGCGTTCCGTACGGCCGTAAGTCGGTGTACGAGATATGGCTCTATCGCCAGCTTTATTAGGAAGTTTTAAACTCCGTTATTAGGGGTATTGCTAGCCTAATAAACTAGTTTGTAGCTTTATTCAGCACCGCGTCAACAGTAAAGCAGGGTTACTTATATATTTAGTGCCGTTTGAAATCTGTATTTGAAAATTTGACGGGTAAGTGGACATAAGCCCGACATTACTCATCTGTAATATCGGGCTTATTTCGGAATGAACCTAATATTACGGAGCCTTTGGCATCATTAATCTGGGCCTGTTGTTTCTATGTCAAAGCCCTTTGGCTTGCCGTAAGCGAAGGGTGACTATTTCTGAGAAAATAATCAATGCATCTCTTTACGCCATTCATAACTTTTGATTTTCTCTAAATTTTAAACGATTTATAAAGCAAGAGTGAAAAGATAAATCTCGTATGCATGTGTATGTATATTTAAACAAAGGCGCATAATGTTGTCGTAATACAAAGAAACCTTTGTCGAAGTTGAAATTTGGCCGTAAATGACTTTTATGTCACGCATGTAGCAAGTTTTTATTTTGCTATAAGTAGGAGTTCCAATGCACGTGAGGAATTAGTCTTTTAATGTGAACGTATTTCGGGATAAGAAAGTGAGTTATCTTTTTGGTGTGGAGATGTGCTATCCCCCTTGAAAGTTTCCGAATGACTCTCTTTGGTTAAGGCTCTTTAACTTAGACAATAAAGTAGCTCTCGTAATTTTTTGTTGATGTGATTTTTTGGAACTGAAGTTGGGTGTGAAGCGTTGTCGAAGTGGGGTAGATTTCAATTTAAATAATTTCAATTAATGATCTGCCGTAGAATTATGGTGTAAGAAATTTTATTAGCTAGAGCCAATCTCAACTCCATGGTAAAGTTGCAGTCATCCAAATTAGCGTGATTCGTAATATCCCTGGCAAAATTAGCGAGTGTATAGTCACTTTTTCCAATATTTTGTAGCGTTGTGTAGCGCATGCTGTGACTTGAGCTGCTAAGAGGAGAACGAGAGAGGTGGACCTAGTAGCGAGAGAGTGCAGCTAAACGAAACTCTGCGTGCGTTTTTGAACTATATACATTTAAAAATGAACATTTGGAAGATACATAAACAGGTAGTTTTTTTCCTTTTCGTATGATACAGAGTTGTATATCAACTATAGGACACTAAGCCCTCTCGAGTGGAGGTAATGGAGGCCGGGAAAATCATTCGATGGACCTTCTATGTGCTTAGTTTGTTTTTACCAGGAGACCATGCTGTATTCAGCTCATGAGTCACTATGATTAGTGCTTGCATGGCTTCTTGAGAAAATGGTGTGGCTTCGGGGCTTCGAACGACCAACAGTGCTGTTTATGTGTCCTCCAGTAGATATTATGGTCTCTGTGTGTAGCCCAAGAAGCCCTGCATCAGCTTTTTCTCTTCTAAAATGCACCCTTCCGTCGTGTTGCAACTGAGACCGCTAATCCTCGCGTCGTGATGGCAACTTTGAGGTTAATACTCGCACTCTTTGAATCCATTTAGTATGAACTCATTCTTATGTATGTCATTCTCAGTGGCGGCGAAGGCAGTTAGGCAAAATGAATGTGGTGATGGGTCTTCCTTCTCCATTGTCGCCTGTCTTCATCGAGGATCAGATGAAGACACAAAGCGGCAAGATAGATAGAAATGATCACGTATATACGGAAGGGTGAAATTTTAAATCAAGGTTAACTATTGTATATCGATACAATGGAAAGTGAAATTTATAATTATATTTAATTCACCGTGCAATGAACTGGAAACATCTAACGTAGCGAATTTTTAAAGGGAAAATACTGATGTATTTTATGGTTCCCCTTGGGCTTCCCCACTCACCACTTACGGCCCACCATTGCCACAGGATATGGGGGCACTATGTCTCCTTCCCCCTGCCTATGTTGTTTAGGAACGCAAATTGATTGAATCGTACCCACTGCAAAAATAATATTACTGGAGAAGCCATATTTCAAAGTTGTCCAAGATTTTTAAGGCAGCGGGATATTTTAGTGGCAAATAAATTGTTTAGGGTTGTACTTTTAAAAAAATGCATTTGTTTTTTATCTTAAAGTTTTTTTGATGAATATTAATATCATATGTAATTTGTTTAAAAAGAAGCAACAAAACACATAACAGCACAAAAGAAAGGGCTTCATTAAACAATCATGCATGTCTTTGTACATAAAATATAAATGTGATATTCGTGTTTATTTATCTCTCTGGGCCTCATAAATCACCATTCTGGGGTGCATGCGGTCTGTGGGTTGTACACCCTCGTCTTAGCTCTTCCAGTTTTTTGTTGGATGCTCCGTCTTCACTCTTCCAAGTGCTACCAACATACCCGTCGATACTCCATACGGAAATAGTCGTGAAATATAGACTTGGTTTGCCGTGTATAACCATTGATGTTGAATACCGAGTGCGTTAACTTTCTGGAGTGTATGCTTATACGTATTTGACTATAACATTTGATGTCCCCAAGTATTTTTGCAAAAGACAGTCGTCGGTTCCGTCGTATTTGAAGACTTGCACTTGGATACCCTCTTGCAATGGGTACCCTCTCGCGCGTGATTCATCAATAATCCTTTTTTAGCTTTGCCAGATACGGTTGCTTCCGCCTCTCTGGACTGCTGCTACGAAGGGTTTTTTTAATCACCGAAACACGCTGACTTATCTAGCAGGAATTTGCGCTATTTATTTTGAAGGTTAAGTGTTGCCTTGCATATTAGTCTTACTGCGCATCTGAACGTAGCCTCGCTGGTAGCAATGAAGATACGTAAAGCGGAATTTTATAGGTGTTGGCGTGAATTCTGGGCCGAAATTTTAATTTTCGCAAAAATCGTTGATTACAATTAACCATGAATGATGACTTGACTCATTCAATTGTTAAGCTAGTGAATTATACCACAGCAGATGACAAGTTGGAATTTGACGTGTTGAAATTGAATTAGGTATAACTTTGCAAAATATTCATAGAATCACGTAGTGTACTACTCGTTTCAACCGCTAGCGACATTATGATATACTATCTGAGTTATTTGTTATACATAGTTTCAAATTATTAGTTTTTGAGAGGATAGCAACACACGCTTCTCCTTTACGTAAAATCGAGCCTACTTTAAATGCCGCTATCTATTTTTGCGTGTTTTCGTTCCAACAATTTTATTTTGCAAAGAGAATCAAGATTTCGCGTAAAAAGACGCGTACTTTTCGGTACGAATGTACGATACCCTTCGTTTATGAACGATAAATTAATGGCGTGCAGCTGCGCAGGCCTCGCTTCCGAGGGAATCTTTTTCTTCTCTCAGCGGGGGTAGAGTGCTCCCGTCTGTCTGCCCGTATCTTCCGACGCGTCGTCTCCCGTTTTTCCTCCTCGTCAGCTGTCTCTTTCTCCTCGACGCGGGCTTCATCCTCTCGAGTGGCCTCAAAGGGTCTCTTTACTTTGATAACTCCCTCATGCATTAGCCGAAGGAGAAGGCAGACATGGAAGAAGACATGCGCAGCTGCCATATCCTCGTCTCCTCGGTGCTGAATGTTCTTCGAAGGGAGTCGAGGGGAAAAACAAAGGGTGTCGACAAAGCCTGTAAATCATGGGATCCAGTAGAAAATTGAAAGATTCAGGAGAACCTGGGGAGATTTCGAAGAAATTCGCGATACTTCCCCAAAACTATTGGATTTCAGGGACTGTTATGGCGTTATACAGGAGCCGTAAATTGGGAAAAATAGGATTAGTTAATAGGAAACTGTAACTGACATCCAATTCTGGGGGGTTTTATTCTCTGTCGCTCTAGATATTCGGGGTGGAGCACAGGCTTGGTCATCTCGGTCCGAAGTGTCCGCGTACCATACTGAACATTAAAAGTTAGGGTGTGTGTAAATTAATACCTGCGTCGAAGGATTGGAATGATCTAGTCTTCCAGTAGACAGGGAAGGATAGATTTTTGGACGCTATGAGTAGAAAAAATGAATGAAATTACTAAGAAAAGAATGGGTTTCTTTGGCCGTACTGTAGTATACGGAGATTGGCGCAGGTCAAGTCATTGCTATAAGGCAAGGTTGTGAATTACCGTGAACCAAGTCCTAGCCTCATTTTAATGGTGAAACTGACCAGCCACCGAGAAGGTTGTGAATTTGATTCAGTTTTATAGTGAGGGCTGCAGAAACCACTTTATCTGGACCTCATGGTGGATTTCCCTTCTCTTGTTATTATGGTTTATACCTAAAGACACTGAAGAACTTGAAGGGAAATGTGTTAAGGGGAGGCTTCTTGTTTATCATTGGCTAAGAATTATTTTAGAGTTGAGCTCTTACAGTAAGATTTTATGTGACATTTGGGAGGTTGAATAAGTATTTTTCTTCGGCAAGTGGTCGTTTCAAACATCGGTAACGTATCAGTCGATCGTCAGCAAGTGCTATATTCCGTCATGGAATTGTATGCTAGAATCCTACTGACATGCAACACCTTAGCGGAACCACGAGGAAAATCATGTAGTGTTTATTTTTGGGGTGCGTCGATGTCTTGTTCATTTTGCATGCAGAGAAACCCATTCCTAGTCTTGACAGTATCTGCTTAAAGCCCGATAGGGTAGGATTAACATTTTAGTTGGATTATTTAGTGAAGTTTTTGGGGAAAAATGAGAGTTACGCAGTAAATGGATTTAGTTTTCACCGTCTGTATAAATATTTCAGGAATAATAGTCATTGAGAAATAAGAACTTCGCACAAAACCACAAAAGCCCCAGGGAAAGGAAATGGTCCTTATTTTAGAATTTTGCCAATTTCACACGCCTTAAATCTTGGTATGAAGTGTGCTCCACCTCTGATCTAGCCACGGATTGATGGCTCACTGTAAAAAGTCTAAAGAGTTCTTGTTATACTAAGGATGGACACTCATGCCGCTTCTCGAATAGAGGCGGTAGGACAAGCACTGCAATATTGAGACATTATTATTCCCTGTTTTTGTTGTCATTTTGAAAATTTTAATGTATATCCTGGCAGTATTCATTCCTAACTTCAGCTAAACCTCCCGCATAAATAGAAATAATTAGTTTAGAAGTCTGCCGTACATAATATTTGTAGTTGAAATAGAATGGAGAGTATACTTAGTTGGAATATAATGTTAGAATATTAGAATATACTATTGATGAAGATACTTTCGGTAAACCTTAGCATTGAGATTGTTTTCTTATATATCTGTGCGTTGTGGCAATGCACGTGGACAAGTTAGTGAACTACGTGAGCTTACTCTTGGACGTTCCACAGTTTTTGTATATTTTTGGCACCCCATTGCGTGTATTCATTGTCGCTTGACAAGGTCTGCATATCACAAGATCCAGCATGATGTCGAACAGCGTACGCTACATGTAGCGAATTAACATTAATTTTATTTGATTTTAGAGGTATTATTAACACTATTCATCGTCTATTCCCGCTGAACTTCAAGTGGGACACTAATAGAAAAACTTAATAGATTTGGTGCACAGATTAACGGTACAACCGGTTTCATAATACGTGATCTCTTGCTACCTTAAGTTTTTTTTCCATTTTTGACAATAAGATTTAAACGTTGATACATAAATAGTCCAAAAGTTGTGAGATAGCGAGAAGGAAAAACAGCATTTCAGGTAGTTGTCGGAAGGCAAAATGAACAGTTTGAGGGGCATTCCAGGTATACGTCATTATCTGTAACTGACCGACTTTGTCTGCGGGTTTGTATATTATATTATTACGTCATTTTCATTTCACGAATCTTTAAGCAGGCCATTTAAGTCGTTCTCTGAGAAACTGCTGGTAGAATTCTCACCTTCAGTGTGTCCAGTAAAACCTTGAAGATGCCTCCCCCTCCGAGTCCGTTCTGCTTTGGGACCACCATGGAATGAATGTGCTTCAGAAGAGATCTTATGGAATGAGAGCTATGCGATACCGTGGAGGTTGCGAAATCCTCCAAAGTGGCCACTTCCAGTTCGGCTCCTTCCTTTGCTTTTGACTCCATGGCTTTGCTGTATGTAGCCATAGATTCCTCAGCGGCCATCACCTGCCGAATAGCTGTAGCCAGCGTGTCCAGCCTCAATTCCCAACGGAGCTGGGCCGGAATCTCCATCACGAGCCTTCCAACGTCGTTAAGCGAAGTCTTGACGGCGTTTTCCAAGGACTCGGTCCGTCGCGAAATATCGGCCATCCTGCTAAGCACCATCCTTTGTGATTGAAAGAAGGAACTTCGGAGGAACGAAGTTGGGTTTATACCCTCCTCCCCCTGTAACGAATCGATTTTGACCCAGGAGTCCGAAATCACTCGGATCAACTCCTGGCCGAGGTTATAAATACTTGCGATATCAGATATGTCGTTTAATTGAGCGTTGGATTCCAAGATCAGTGCGGGCAGGAAGAAAACTATGAAAGAAAAATGTAGCTTCTTATCCATTTTTGTCAGCGTTATTACTACCGAGTCGTAATTTTGCGGAACACTTTTTGAAATTCCATGTGCTTCTGGTCCGCGTCGTCAGGAACGTATCTCCAACGGTCGCGCGGAACACATTCACCCCACTCAGTCACTAACCGACCGGCACCTCCGTCGCCGCCCTGCAGCAACTGAATTCGTGTGATGATGGCGAGCTGCTCGGGAACGCTCGTTCGTGTTCGCCATTCTCCGTCAGGTCGAGAAAGAGAGAGGACGGGGAGCGTGGAAGGGGCAGAGGGTTCATGTGGAGGGGGGCGTTACGGATGTACTGACGACCCAGCGATTGACTGCCACAACATTGGCCGCGAATCATCTCTCATTAATTTTCCCATTTAATCGAACTTGTTGACTTGAAGACGATGGAGTCTAGAATTGTTAGTTGCTTGAGCGACCATAGTGTGTTATTGGTAGATTACTCTTTTGTTGATGAAAGTCAATCATTAAATGAGTGATTTTTCATCTTGACTCCGCTGTTAATGTTGTCTCCAATGCGTTTTCGTAAAAGTAGTCATTTTTGTGTCGTAATGATTTTGATAAATTTTCTTTGCTACTGTTTTTTTAAATCTATCCTCATGGAATGAAATTTATTATTCGGTATATAAGGAAGCTAGAATGTTCAAGCCATAGTAGAAAGCAGCACTTTTTTGCTGTTTTTATAAACTCATGGTCATTCTGGTCAGTTCTGCTTGTGTACAAAAACACTTAAATGTAATTTAAATGAAAAGGACACTGGAATTAACTTTATTCTCGTGCTTAAATTGGTTAAGTATGACTGCTGTTGATGTCAGTGGCTATGAGTCAGGGATGCACGACTGTTAAATTTTCCCTATGTTGAAGTATGGATTCTGTTGTTTACGAAGCTGCTGATACTTATGGATGAAATAAATAAACTTATTATAGAACTAGACACTCAAAACTTGAGAGGTGTGTGCTGCATGTTTTGACATGAATCCTATGAAAGAGTGGTGGCATAAAGAGTCTAAAAGCTTTCTATAATCTGCATGTCATGTGTGAATTTTTTGTTGGTAAGAAATTAATAATGCTTTAGTTTTGGGACCATGGGTGACAAAATAAATTTCCAATTGCACTTATTCCAATTTTAGGTCATATCATTCTATCGGGACCAATTTTCCTAGGTTGGTCAATATTTTTGCTTTAAATTTTTGATTACCTTTTAGTAGAGGGGTATTTGATTGTTGAAAACAAGAATAGTTAAGTTTATTCACATACTTATCACTTATTTTACAGGTTGCCTTTTACGAGATTCTTTGTGGAATGTGGGTGAGAAATGGTATCCAGATCAAAGGCCAGGCAATGTCTTATACTCAGAGCAACTTCTGCAACTCCATGGTGGATGCAGATCTCTACTTATTGCAAGTGTGTGCTACAGAGCTGCCTGCTGAGACTTTCTTGAATACTGTGCTGGAAAAGTGAGTGGCATTAGAGTTTTAGTGAACGTTGATTGCTATTCTATATGTGGAAGTGGCTAAAGTGTTTGTTTTGTGTCGTATTGTCAGTGTTAATTGTGCTGTGGAAGGGTAAATATATGTGATGGACCATTTTCGAATTGGGTCTTCCCCAAATATTTCTATTAAATGTTTTTGATTCCATTGAGGCGGATTTAAATGCCAATTTCAACAGTTTATGCAATGTGTTGCTATTGCAGTATTGCATATTTGGGATACTGGCATGGTTTTTCTGCACCAACCTTTAATTTAGACATTAATTTATTATATTTTTTAAATAAAATAACATGATATTAAAATAGCCACCAAATAATTTATGGTAGCAGCATAAAGTTTATACATCTTGATATATTTTACCTGTCAAAATCGTGTGCTGTAAACTGTTATTCACAGTTTGAGTTATATTTCACAATTTATGATAAATAGCTATTAATGGAAGTCTCATTGTAGTTTTTCCCATTAATCAACATTTGAATATTAGCTTTTCTTGAATGCTAGAGTTATACAGCTGGCAAATATTAATTGTATTATTTATTGTTTTTGTCTTAACCCTTTAACCTTTTCCACTCCGGTGTCGGGTGATACTCGACACAGCTTAGCTTACTACTGAATTGTGTTTCGACTGTCACTCGACAGGGGCATTTAAAATTAAATTTCAAGTGGACTACTGGTATAGAGGGTGAAAAAAATCAGAGTGCAAAGGGTTCAGTGCCACTAATATTTTGGTAGATGTACCATGAAGTGACTCAAGATTTTTGTGTATTTTCATTTGCGCTTATAATAAATTTAAAATGTATTTATTTATTATTTTTTCCAATTTCTTTTCATTATTGAAGAAATATTGAAATTGAGTGTTGAAAAATATAATTATGATTGTTAATTTTTTTATCTATGAAGGTTTCCAATTTACCAATGATATACTGATTTACAGGATGATTCTATTAAAATTTGGCTTGTGCGATGACTCTTTGTGGTGTGGATCATACAAATGTTCCTTATTTCCAGGTTTCATGTGATGGACCTGATGAGCGTTGCACCTTATGCTGCTAATTCCTTTCTTGAAATTGAGCATGAAATGCCCATGCTTGAAAGCTGCCTGACCTTTTTAGCTTCTCTGATGGACATTCGTACTAATTTAGGTGAGTTTCCAAGCCTTTGAAGGGTACCAACTCTTTATTTCTCATAGTTATATCTGAAATTGTTTTTTTTTCCATGTTTTTATTGTTTAAATAATCACATTTTTTGCTGCAAAAATGTAACACTGGTAAGCTTGGAGCTTCCTACCCCTCGCTTCCTCCCCCTCCAACCACCTCTTAACTCCTCCGTCACGCTTACTTGCCTTGCCGTCCTCCCTCTTCTCTCCACCCCCTCTCCCTCACTTCTTCCCTCCCCCTCCTCCTTTTTCCTGCATATTTTACTATATAACTGGAAATTTTGGCTTAAATTTTCACCTGATGATGTAGCCTTGCTACAAAACCGTGGTCGTACCCAATAAACATGTATGTGGAAACAGCAGAGTTGATACCTTTTCTCCTAACGTTAAAGTCACAACAATTGCCTGTGGAATAATTATTGAACATCATCATCATCAACGGTCAACAATCCTAGGATTGGTTTGGTGCAGCCCTCCACTCGATTCTTTTATCGGCCAACCTCTTCATATTGACGTAGATCCTCTCTTTTACATCCTTCACAACTTGCCCCATATACCTCAAACAAGGCCTGCCTTTTCCATTCTTCCTGTTCACTTTTTCTTCTACGATTGTCTTCATCAGGCCATTGTGTCTCAAGATGTGGCCCATTAAGTTGTCCCATCTTCTTTTCAATGTTTTCAGTAAACATCTCTTCTCTCCCACTCTTCTTAAGACTTCTTCATTTGTGACTCGATAAATCCATTTTATCTTCATTATTCTTCGGTAGCACCACATTTGAAATGCTTCCAGCCTGGACGTCTCTGCTGCTATTATTGTCCATGCTTCGCTGCCATACAGCAGAATGCTCCAGATGTATGTTCCAATGAAATGCTTCCTCACTCCCACGCTTATATTTCCAGCTGTAAGCAGAATCTTCTTCTGGTAAAATGCCCTTTTCACTTGGGCAATTCTACTAGTGATTTCTGTTTTACTTTGTCCATCGCTGGTTACTCGGCTTCCCAGGTAACAGAACTCTTCCACCTCCTCGATTTTTTGTTTTCCTAGTTTAACATTGGTCCTGGCTTCCTTTCCTCTACTGCATACCTTAGTTTTCTTTTTATTGATATTCAGATGATATCCAGTCATTGTTCTTTCCATATTTCCTAGTGTCTTCTTTAAATCTCCTTCTGTTTCTGCCATGACTGCTATGTCATCGGCGGATCAAAGCATGCTGATTTTCTCCCTGTGGATATTCACTTCCGGAGATATGTCTTTGACTTCTTGGATGGCTTTCTTGATGTAGACATTGAATAATACGGGAGACAGTGCCCAGCCTTGTCTCACTCCTTTCTATATGCTTGCTTCTGTACTGCTGGGTCTTGATTTGATTATGGCCACCTGGTTTTTATACAAGTTGTGGATAACTCTTTGGTCATTGTATGATACTCCAATTTCTTTCAGACCCTTAAGCATCATGTTCCAATCCACGTTGTCAAATGCCGTCTCCAAATTTACAAAGGCAACAAACTTCGGTAGATTCTTTTCTATTCTCTTCTCTATACATAGCCTGAGGGCCAAAATCGCTTCTCTTGTGCCCTTGTTTCTTCTGAACCCGAATTAGGCCTCATCCAGGAACTCCTCAGCTTTTTGCTCTATTCTTCTATAGATGATTCTGGTCAATATCTTCGAGGCATGTGTCGTCAGGCTTATGGTCCTAAAATGTTCACAGTTCTCAGCCCTCTTCTTTTTGGCAATAGGGATGATGATGTTCTTCTCAAAGTCAATGGGTATCTCTCCTGCAGAGTACATATCGCATATTGTTTTATACAGCTGAGTAGATGTCTTCTCACCGGCATTTTTAATTACCTCGGCAGGAATATCATTATTCCCGAAGCCTTATTTATCCTCAGACCCTTTACAGCTGTGTCAAACTCTGATCTTAAGATTGGGGCTCCCAAATCATCCTTATCGTCTTCATTTTCCTCTTCCATTACTTCCACCCTAAGATAGCTTCCATCGTACAACTCTTCCAAGTATTCCTTCCATCTCTTCACTTTATCCTCATGTTCAATTAAGAGTTCTCCATTCTTGTCCCTGATGCTGTTACATCCTGCAGCCTGTTCCTTGAAGTGATTTTTCACCATCCTGTAGGCAACTTCCACATATCCTTTTGCGAGGTTGCTTTGTACATCTTCACATAGATCCTTCATCCACATTTCCCTTGCGTTTCTCGCTTTATGGTTTATTTCATTCTCGATTCTTGTGTAGCAAAGTTGCCCTTCTTCAGTTTCCACATTTTTATATTTTCTTCTCTCTTCAATCAATTGTAAGACTTCTTCTGTAATCCATGGCTTCTTCTTGACAACTTTTCTTCTCCCCAGAGCTTCTTTTGCTGCTTCTTGTAGCCCGATTTTGATGTTCTCCCATCTCTTGTCCACTGATTTCACATTCAAATCCTCTCATTTCCATTTCCCAAGCCATATTTTCCTATTATTCTTCCATCTTTACCTTTGCCAACGACAGCATTCCAATCTTCTAAAATAATTAAGTTTTCTTCTCCTTTTTTGTGCTTCATTACCTCTGTGATATCCTCATAGACATCTTCGACTTCTTCATCTTCGTATGTAGTCTGACGTAGGCTTGTAAACTTGTACCGCAATGGTATCTGTAGGCTTGGTCTCAATCTCCACCATTATGATCCTCACTGCATTACAGCATCATCAGGTAGAGTATATCATAGAAGCACCAACATATATATGAGAAAGGCAGAAAAGGGGGGAGGGGAGGAAATGGGAGGAGCGTGGGAGTGGGCGGTTATTAGTGGTGCTTGGAAGGGTGTGGGGAGAAGTGTGGGAGGCGTGGGAAGGAGTAGGGGTCAGAGGGTTACAAATGAGTGGAAAATATAAAAAACAATGGTCTCAAATGGTTCTTTTGAAGACATGACTCCATCCCTGGTAGTGGATTTCAGCACAGCTATATGGAAAATTTTGGAAAATCAAGGTAACCCTTGATTTTCCAAAAGTTCTTAACTTGTATTCAAAAGTTTTTTACTGACTGGAGAAAATGTAGTGTGTCATACATATTTTTTCTTGCATATTGTCTAATTGTATTTTAAAACGTTGCCTTGGTGTGTATGATTTGATGAGCAATGCTGGGCGAAAGAAACAATATGTGATACGGGTCAATCCATACCACGTGGTCCAAGTTGGTAGCTTGACCATTTTAGAAAAAAATCATTTTTTGAGGGCCGATAGCCTTATGTTCCGATAGCTCAAAACAAGTTTTATTTTTTTATATTTTCCATGGCAACCAAATGGTGGCCATTTTTCCATCTCCGTGCAGAGCTTTTTTAGCATTTTCAACGTTTGAAATTAACTTCTGTTACTCATATACCATCGGTTATAGAAAAATGAAATAAATTTTCATGCATTATGCATACGTGGAACTACAACTTTGTGTATGTCATAATGGGGAATTATTATTTCTTCATGGCTAATTTAAAATAAATCCTTAAAACTTACTCATAATATATGGTGACATTAGATCTCTATATTAAAATAATTTTTGCCTTGCGTTTTTTACTTCAAAGTTTGGCTGTAAAATTAGTCACCAAGAAATAATTCCACGTTATGACATGCACAAAGTTGTAGTTCCAAGTATGCGTAATGCACCTGTAATTTACCTACGGTAGCTTACAACTTGGAAACCTCGAGCAGCTTATCTCTTCTGGCCGAAAGTCCTGTCGCGTAGAGCTCGATTTCAGAAATAAATAAATACATACACGTTGAAAGTGTATCTAATTCTCGGAATTTGTTTAGTCATTTTGCACGTGCTAAGTTTCAAAGACGAAGAATACCATCAACACAAAATGTATTTCCGATTTCCGCAAGCTGAGATAGCACATTTTTTTAAAATTTGTCGTAACGTAATTGTTAACTGAGTAATCTATTTTAAACTCTGTTTGGTCTAAGATAAATACATATATGTTCCATATCTTATGCGAAGAAAAGAGAAGTGGATTCTCTTGTTTATCTCCAAGTGGGCATCAAAGTTGAACTTGCTTCCCGGAACTTGAAAAAAATCCGGTCTTTTTAGCTGTCTCAGTCGAAAAATTAATTGATATAACCAACTTCAAAATATATTTTTTACATTAATAAATGTATAAATAAACAAGCTTTAGTTCTATATACTTTATTTTAAAATCGAAATAGCAATTTTGGAGATATCGGCCTTCAAACTTGGGGAATGGAATTTTAAAACGGACATTAGGTGCCTTAAGCTTGAATATAGTCCCCCAAGACTTTTTCCGCAAAGATTTAGGCCAAAAATGGGGGACTATATGCGAAGGAATACGGTAATTGCCTTTGGCATTAAATGAAATTGAAAAAAGGTTCGTAAAATGGTGAATAATAAATCTTTTTTGTCAAAGTATTCATTGTCTCGATACTATGAAAATTTTATTAGTACTCGATCGATACTCGATACCTGAAATTTCGAGGGTATTGAGGTATCAAGGAATCGAGTGTCTCATCCCTAATATTTAGTGTTAAATGGCACTTACCTGGTTTAAGAACTATAACACTTTAAATATTAAATGGTGTGATAGAAATACAATGAAAATGTCCAGATTTTTCAGGATCCAATCAGTCTTTTACCATAGAAATATATGTTCTGCCTTATTTAAGTGATTTCAATTAATTGATGTATGAATAATAATTATTTCAACAAAAAACTTGTTAACATTATGTTTAATTTTTTTAGAAGTTAAGTTTCATGTGATACCCTCGAAAACATGGTGCTGCACAGAGAGGGGCATCACACTCTTTGCATAAGAAAACTGTCTCCTTTCTGTCCTTTGGCAAGGCACACAACACACCTCTTTGGTCCGTGTTTTCTCTTCTCTGTTGGAGGGTTATGACCAGGGAAATGCCGCCCCATCAGCCTCCCTGTGGTTTGAACAGTAGCCCATCTTTCCCTATGTTTTTCTGCTTTGGCTGCAATGGCTTGACTGTATTTTAGGAACAGATCTTCGATAAGACTCATTCGGAACTCAGTTGTGAAAAACTACCACCTTGTTTTTTGTATATTACAAAATAGTTTAACACTGCTATGTCCAACATGTCCTCCGTGTCCATTTATTGCATTAGTTCAATTTCAAGTTGGAAAAGTAATTTTTTGCTAAAAGACCGTAAAAGTATGGAATAAACAATGAATGTGTAAGAATGTAGAAAACAGTAATTTTTTTGTTTGATAATGATATGTGCCCTTGTTTTATTAATTTAGGACATGCTCTGGATGGTGATACATTGGTTATTTTTAAATACTGATTTTGTGTTTGTCCTGGTTTTTATACTGGCTTATGTATTGTTTTCATTTTATAGGACTGTCTGATGCATTACTTTCACAATTGGAAATGGTGACTTTGTTGTGCATGGGAGACAAAACCCATAGTCAGCTTATTGAACTAATGCCTGAGAGGTGTGGAACAGCTCAGAGTCGAGATTTTGACTCTGTCCTGTCAGAGGTAAACCATTTTGTTTTTTTTTTAACCTAGTTGCATGTAACATCAGTATTAGAGTAAAAACTCAGCATTATAAGATGTATGGGACTAAAAATCAGTTTTTTTTTATAAATCTGATTTTGTAAGAATCGAGTTATCTTCCACAAATTAATTTTTTTTATTTCTTGGATATAATTCAAAATCTAATAACTTTTACCCAATTTGTCATCAAAATTTCACATAGTAACTCTGCTAGAATGTATTTAAAATTACTGGAAGATGTAGAGAAAGAAAAACAACATTTTTTTACTTAAGTCTTTTCTTGCCTTATGACCCATTTCATTCCTTATTCTTTTGAGGAAGGGATGCCCTTCTTCAGTTTTCATGTTTTTCATTTTCTTCTCCCGTCAATCAGTTCTATGACCTTTTCTTGTGATCTAGGGCTTCTTTTTTTATTATTTCCCTCTTCCGAGTAGTTTGTTTTGCAGCTTCCTTTACCCATTGTTAATGTTTTCCTACCTCTCTTCTACAGAGTTCACAGCTGTGTACTCTCCCAATAGCATTTTTAAATGGAGAACCTTCTTGTAATTTGATCTTGATTCCTTGTTCCAATCAAAAATTGCTCATTCATTATATTTGACTATTGGTTATTCCTTGCCTGGATATCTGAATTGGAAACTCTTTAACTCTGTAGTATCTTAACATAGAAGGTCTTTTGTTGATATGAAACAATCAATTATCAGCGGGTTATCACAAGATAATGTGGTGGTTTTCTGTTGTCTTCTACTTTGAAATACTACAGCAGTTAAAATAATGAAAAGTTAACATTCTTGAAAATTTGAATCCAATAGATGCCCATATTATCAAGGAGTAAGTGGTTTCAATGTTAATTCTAATATTCTTGAGTCATACAATATTTGGTCTTGAAGTTTTTAGGCACATCAATCTTTTGTATTTTTGGTTTATTTATTGAAAAAAATTGAGAAATACCAATGAACATACCAGTATTTTAAGTGAAGTCTTCTTGAGTCCTCCACCGGGTTACTGCAACCATTTCTGATGACGTTTCGGAATTTGTTGAAAAACAATTTAAGGAAGGGTTGTCGAGGACTCCATGATGTGTCAATGGATCTATCAGTTATTCTTTGCCAACTATTCACATAGTTATCTAGCTCTGAAGTCTAGGAGAGAGGAAAAACTGCCTGGAATGAATATTATTTCATAACAATTATAGGTGTGAAAGTGAAATAATTACCAGAGGCTGAAAGAACTTTGTAGAAGTAAGCAAAACTTATTGACAAGCAGCATATGACTGTGATTTGATGTGATTCCTTGTTTTTGTAGCTGTATTTACTTATATTTGTTTGCATTGTGGAATCTTATTTACTTTTTCTAATCTGCTAGGGCAAAAAATAAATAGTTTTTCAGATAGTAATTTCAAAGTTCTATTTCCATGAAATTGAACATGTACCATGCATTGAAAATGAAATAATTGTTATCCAAATTTGTGCTTTTTTTAGGTCGCTGACTACAGGGCACCAAATCTTGAAGCTAGTGGAAATATGCAGCAGGGAATGTATGTTCCAAAAGCAAAAGTGTGGGAAGAAATGTATGATCCTATTCATGTGTTACTGAGGGCAACTCATCGCCGTGACTTTCAAACGTCAATGGATAGGTTTTCAGAATTGTGAGTATTAGTTACTTCCTTAACTCTAAAGTAAGCATGACCATTTTCATGAAGTGGACATGTAGAATTTGGAGTGTGTCAATGGGAATAGTTTTCATTGAAACATCCAAAGTGTAGTAAGTTAATTTTTATTCTTACTTCGTCACATAACTGTTTTAAAATACATAATTTAATGAGGGTAATGATATTTCAGAAAGTATTGAGCAAAATTAGTACATTTAGGCCTTTTTTAATCGTATTAGTTTTTATGTTGAAGCTATTCCCTATCAAAAATGGTGATTTTACAATGGAAATGCTCATTTTGCAATGATGGGGTATTATCTTCAAAATATTTTCCTCAGAAATATTTGCAAATTTACTTCCAAACTTAATTTTTTCGGCTTCATATTCCTGCCTCTATTGATAAATAGATGCTTATTATCATCATTATAACTTTCCAAGGTAGAATCAATTGAAACTTATATATCTAGCTCAGAACTGCTATTGTGTTAACTGAATATGTACCAAAATTTTTAATGAATTGAAAATGAGAAGGAAATGGGTACAATGTATATAAAATTATGGTATGTGTGTTTACAGAAAATTGACCTCCCTGGGGTGAACCTGGTCCAAACTAACATAAGAAAGATTGTATTTTACTGCATGCTTGAACTACTTTACATTTGTCCTCATGTGACCTTTGAATGAAAACCAAAGTTATTTTTTTAATCGAATGATTGGTATTTGAGCCAGTATTATTTTAAAACCCATATTTTTTCCTAGGCAAAGAAAAACTTAATGTCAATAAGAATGATTCAAGAGCTGAAAAATTATGCCAGGAATAATTGTCTGGCTCTTTTAAATAGTTGATTCTTTTTGTTGGTGATTCTTTTTCCTATGGACAATATAATGTAATTTGGGCTTTCAATTAAGTGTGCGCTCAACTGGGCAGTTTCGAGGGAATGGCACTCCATGGCCACCATTCCGCATACCAGATCCTGTCAATCCAGCCTACAAAGACCCCAGGCGCCTTCTGTGCTCCAGGTTTTTTCATGCAGTCGCATTTGTCATTTTGTATAAGGCTGTTCGTCTGCAGTCAGTTTCTGAACATGCAATATCTCTCACACTCTACCTCCTTGAAATGGCTGTTTGCTTTACTGAACCAGCAGAAAACAGTGAAAGCCAGGTGAGTGACCTTTTTTCATCACTGCTTTTTTTCATGTCTGTTTTTAGTTGTCATTATTTTAAGTTAGCTCAGATGATTTTAATCACTTCCTTTTATATGCTGTCACCATACTCCTAAGTTCCATGCTTTGCACTCTAATTTTGAGAACTACTTCTGGCATTAATATTAATTCAAACATAAACTTATCACCCAATTGGTGGAAGCCCAATGAAAGCATGAGAGGTCAATAGTATTGTACATTACTTCTTTTAAAATAACTTAATATCAGTTGCAAATTAGAGTGTGAAGTATCTATTATATATTAATTTCATTATGGAATTCAAATGCTATTTTGGATATCTAATATACATTGTAGAAAAATAAGAAAATTTCAGGTCCTCCAAAGTGGGTGGCCATCTTTATAAAGTTTTTGGCCATCTTGATAAACTTGCCTTGACGTCACAAGACAGTACAGCATACCTTAACCTCCTCCATGACATGTATTTCTTTTATATTCATACTGCAGCTGTATTACAAGAAAAAAACTGTGCTTTGGTAAATTGCATCAAGTAAACTAAATTGGGGGAGAATAAATGCAAACTCCCAAAAATGTTCCTCAAGTTAATACAGTAAAACCTCTATCTAGTGAACCTCTTCATATCGTAAACCTCCGTTTTTCGTAATAACTTCTTGGTCCCGCCAAAATTTGTATGTAATTATATAGAGAAACCTCTCTATATCGCACCTCTATGTTTTCGAAAAACCTCTGCTTTTCGTAATGAGAATACACCCCCATGACGAGCCAACTACCTCCATGGAATGAAATATTCAGCCGGCGCCAGCCGTAGAAAGTTCCGTCCGGCCGTTCCGACTTTTCTACGTTGGGAGCGCGAAAACCCGCAGCGCTTGAAAAGTGAAGCTTAGCTGGGCAGTCGTTAGTGTGTTTGTTATTAATCATATGCGTCAAAGACTTATTTTGATCGATTTGCATTGCTTTTGTTTTGTATATTCATCATTAAAACGTCCATATATAAATATTTACGACAAATGTCCTGCTGGATTTACACCCGGAGTCCTAATAGTATTTACAACTCCCAGATTGATTTATGCGGTAAAATGGTTTAATTCTTAGTTTTAAATAATCACGAATGACACCACTGCATATTCTATTCGCATTTACCCTCACCAATCCTTAATGCACAGAAAACTTAACTCCGATGCTATCGCATACTATACACATTTGCAATTGAGTTGTTCGAGCGCAAGTGTCTGAATAATATCTTAATATAGATAGTTTAGTTAAACATATATACGATTCTCCTTCCACACTGTCTTAATATTAACAATAACAGGATTTGGCGACTGAGTTCATATTATTTGAATCATTGAGGTTACTTAATAAAATAATAGTGTTCCAAGTCAGCGAGTGTGCAGATGGAATTGTAAAAATTCTGGTGGCGACTCATAATACTTGTATATTTATTTAACTGTATGTAGACATGATTTAACACAGTTATAATCAAATACTAATGCGTTATTACAGAATTGCAGTGAGTTTGCGGCTGATTTATCGAAACGCTTATCGCTTTTCGTTTGTTTCCGCAACGCGGAGTTATGAAAGCCTGCTGCTCGCGATAACGCAATGCCGAGCTATGAAAGAGCCCATACCCACGTACGAGATAAACATCTGATGCAACTATTGTACCGTTTCGGAAGATTTGTTATATTTTAGCGTTCAACGCAACGCCGAGCTATGAAAGACCCATACCCACGTACGAGATTAACATCTGATGCGACTATTGTACCGTATCGGAAGACTTGTTATATTTTAGCGTTCAAATGATCTTTTAAGGAGAATTTAGCCTATTCTGTTTCATTTTTGAACTATTCATTTGAAGTTTAATTCACTATGAACACTCGATACTATTATGGCCGTACCAGAATGATCGCATTTTTTCATGCTTGCCCCTCGTGGCAGTCGTCTTTTACTTTTGGATATTGTCGCCGCGAATTATAACTCGACCATTCCATTATCTTTCAACCCGTAACAATGGTGCATTACCGTCCCCCCACATATAACAATGTTAGTTATTTAAGCCACAATTTTGTAGTTTAAGACATCGGTCCGTGAAATACGCCTAACTTCTGTGAAAGTTTACCGTCTATTTTTTTTTAATTAAAAAAAACTGAAGAGGCAGCACATCGAGGATGCATAAATTAAAAATTGCGGGCGGTGAAAAGTGAACAATTAGACACATATCTGATTGGTTGATGGAAGGTAGATCCAGAAATATTCCTGTTTCTGTACCTATTCTACAGCAAAAGTCAAGTGAAGTGGCAGTAAAAAAGGGCATTGAGAATTTTCATGCATCGAATGGGTGGCTTCAAAAGTTTAAAGTGCGGTGGAATCTCAAAACTCTGAAGATGAGTGGGAAAGAAGCTTCTGTAAGTGACACAGTGGTAGAAGAGTGGAAAAAACTATGCAGACGATTTTAGCCAGGTATAAACCACGAGACATTTTTAATTAGGATGAGGCAGAATTTTTTTATAACTTGCTTCCAGACAGAACTTTAGCAGTTAGGAGGATGCCTCATGCCATGGAGGAAAAAAAAGCAAAGAAAGATTCACAGTGCTTTTCTGTGCTAATTTTGATGGCTCAGAGAAATTGAAGCCTCTTGTGATTGGAAAATATAAATGCGTAGATGCTTTAAAAATATTAAAAAACTTCCTTGCTCATACAAAAACTCAAAAAACTCTTGGATGACAGCATTTTTATTCTGCGAGTGGTTGACCATGCTGGACTCAAAGATGGGAGTGAGAAACTAGAAAATAGTTCTCTTCATTGATCAGTGCACAGCACATAAAGTTGAGGGGATTGCATTACGACACGTCAAAGTAGTATATTTTCCTCCAAACACCACCAGCAAATTGCAACCACTTGATCAAGGAATAATTTCCATTGTGAAGAGACATTACAGGCAGTAACTGGTGTCATACATGTTGTGAAAAGTTGAGGAGGAAAATGATTTGAAAAAGTGTTCTTGGAACATAATTCAGGCCATGCACAGGCTCTGTCTTTCGTGGACTTGTTTGAAGGCAGAAGTTATTGAAAAATGTTTTAAAATGGCTGGATTTATGGGGGACAGCAGTGAGGAAGATATTTTGTATGAGGACAAACCGACAGAATGGCTTGAAATAAACAAAATAATTAATGTTCAGGCATCATTTGATGACTTTGTTAATGTTGACAATGTCTTGCTAACATGTGCCCCAAATGAGGGAGAGGTGTTCGAAGATATGGAGGAAGAAGCTGGCAGGGAATCTCCAGTAGTAGTCCATAACATGGAAGAAGAAGAGAGTGATGGTGAGGATTTTATGCCAAAGCCAACCAAAAAAGAGGTGCAGGATGCTTTGGGTGTGATGGAAAGATTTTTTTTTGATATGGAGGACTGCAGCAGTGAAAATCTACTACTATTAAATAAGATAGAAGTTATCATCTCAAAAGAATTTGAAAAAAATGAAACAAACAGAAATTACAAATTTTTTTCGGCGGAGAGTGCTTAAGTAAATTTTTTGTACCCTTTTTTATTATTATAAACATTAAAACTATAAAAAAGCAAATTTCATATATTTAAATATACAAATATAGTAATCAAAGAGAAAGCAGCACATTTTACTACCAAAAAGCTTCATAAGGCGGAAATATGTGTTCATTTTGCTAAAACCTCTTTATAATGAACCTCCACTTATCAAAATGACTAAAAAATTGGTCCCTTCCATTTCGATATAAAGAGGTTTTACTGTATATTCATGTTGATAGTTTTTAAAGAATAAGAAATTCAAAGCTGCTGGAATGATCACTTTGGGTACTGGAGTACCCAACACAAACGTTCCAGAAAGGCCTGAACTATTTTTGTACCCGCCATACAAGTGAAAAAAATACCCATATCTCATCAAAACGCTATTGTTTCCATAATTTAGAAGACTGAAAGCATCCAATTTCTATGAGCAGCCATCATTGCATTGTAGAATTTTCCTCAGTAATAGTCAATTGCTAGAGATCCGTGAAATTCGCAAGACGCGAAATACCGCGAAATCGGAAAATAAAACGAAATTTCGCCTTTTTCGCGAATTTTACGTGAATTAGCAAAAAAATCATGTAAAGAGTCATCCAAAGCCTAAGCCTTCATTGTTTAATGCTGATGATGTTCATTCGCTCTCTCTCATTACGATTCAAAGGTAAATTGGCTTGTTTTGTCTCGCGCATATCGCACCCTCGTAATATCGCGCACTGTAGTGATGTCTCCACTGGAATTTGCCGTTAAATTAATCACCACCTCTCTTCGATTCACATTTATCAATCCTGAAATTCTCGGAAATATCTAGAATGATGCACTTTCTCTCCTGAAGAATTAGATATTCTGAATCAATAATGTGCTGAACACGGCCGCGCAAGAGCGGAAATATAAGCTCACGCGCCCGGCATGCATCAATGCCGAGCAGAAATTCTGGTGACTCACCGCGACGCAGTAGACAGCGTAATTGGATAACTTGTTGCAGGAAAACCTTTAGTGTGGGCCTAATGTGACAAATTTGTAGACTTAAACACGGCTGCTGGCTGGGAACGGAAGCGCTAGTAGTTGAGGCAAGGGGGGAAGTAACAGAAAAGGTAGGAGGAGAAGGGGTGCTACTTATTGGCGGTTGATTGTCGGATATTCGGCTCTCCACTGAGCTTCAATGCAAAAAAAAATCATTTCGACACACGCCCAGTTCAAGTTTCTTTGTTTCTGATTGTGTGTAGTTATGCGTGCTTCTTTCACTGCCTTTCTTGTTATGTAAAATGCTTAATAAGAGTATAAGCATTCACAAAATGTGTACCAAAAATAATAAAACGCCTAGAAATGCACAAAAATTGAAGACCTTAGTGCAAGAACCAGATAATGACCACTTTTTGCGAAAATGAGATTTCCACAAAGACATGAAGCCCTTTACCAGTAGACATAGTCATTTTCGATGGTAAGTTCTAAATAAGTTCAGCAGACATTGTTGGAATTTTACGTTCTGCTCTCTGAGTGCAAGAAGCAGATAATTAATAATAATGCTCCAGCAAGCCGGAGTTTTCTCGAAACTTCACTTTTGGTTATTATCTTGTTCTTGCACTCAGGTCTTCAATTGTAACATAATAATAACACCGCCAAGATTTTCTATAACACCGAAATCACATAGTTTTAAAACGAATTTTATCAAAAAATAAAACCACTTTCACGGACTTCTATCAATTGCCATAGTTTAAAAAGCAGGATAGCTGAAATTCACCCCATGATAGAGAGTATTAATTCTGAGATAATTGTAGTAACCAAAAGTTAGATCATGATTGACAATACCGATTGTGAAATTTTTCCTATAATTTTAAAGCTAAGAAGAGATCAAAAAATTTGACAAGGAGGGGGTGTATTTATAAGAGGTGGCACAATGTCTTCCAAATTGTACTTTTTACAAATAGTTAATAAATTGTCCGTAAGAGTTACTGAGAGCTCAAGCCTGTACTCAACTATCTTGCTATGAGCTATTGTCTATTGAGGCATCCTTGAGAAATTGTCAAGACCCCTGAATTTGAGAAGCTATCCCTTTCAAGAGAGTTAACCAATTTTAATGCTGGTAAGTGTATCTTGTAGAATGTTCATTTCAACATTTATTTAAGGGAATGGAAATTTTTTTGTCACTTTAGATAACCTTTTATTAAATTTTATTGGGAAGAAAAAGATTTTCATTACATAATTTGATGACCCATCATTGCATGCTTGTTATTCTGTTAGGTGTCATCATATTCAATTAAAGTTTTGGCAAAAATAAAACAAAGAAGTGTCGACATTTTGAAGAAAATATTTTTATTTATTTGAAAATCTGCAAAAGTTATTAATTTTGTAAAATCCTACTAACTTCGAAAATGGTGACTCAACTGAAACTTGAGTGGGACCATTGTGGCCACAAGGTTTTCAGCATGAAGAGTACAGAGAAGTAGGCAAATAATAATGAAATCTGTTACCTAACTGCATTGAAATTGATTTTCTCCTTTGGATGGAATCAATCTATTTTACAGAAGGAAGTTCCGTACTGTTTCTTGCATCCGTATTTACACACAAAATGTTTATGTTGTAATAGTAATACCATGGTTCATTCTGTCAATTCTGGTGTTAATATTACTGAGTTTAATCTTTTCCTTAAATTCTCTATTTATTTTAACTTTTACTTGGACACTAGTTTGTGTTTAGATTAAAAAATGAACAGAACTTGGTTTAACACTTTATGTACTTACACTTATTTAATGCTTATAAAAGTTAATCTATTCAACAGTCTGTTATTATTATTTTAATAATGTATTTCAAATTTTAAAACCAGAATTACATTTTATATTTAATTTAGTCATAGCTTTTTACTTCAACAGGCTACAGAAGAATAACATTTAAGATATAAATTGCAAAACTAGTATTCGAGGTATGATTTATATTCAAATTCGAGATATCTGCTATTCGTCCCATCTCTAGGTAACATTCTCTTTTTCCTGATTAAGACAAAATTATATGCTCCTAAAAACGTAAAGAGAATTTTCTTTCACACCTCAATGACAAACACTTAGATAATGAGAGTTTTTGTAAATGATTTTCCGGCCTGCTGGGGAATATTGATTACAGCCTCAAGAAACAAGTTTTATCTGTAATAACAAGAAATTACCGACTCTATTCTAGTTTAAATCGAAACTGCTGTTCATTCCTTTCCACTTAATATTTTCATCATAAAAAGTATCTTTATTCAAATATTAATACAGGTCAATCTACTTTGTAGATATTTTAGGTACATTTGAATATTCATATTTCAATCTTTATGTTTGTACCTCGGATTCCCATTATTTGCACATTCTGTTAAGTATTGTAAACATAGATTTGAATAAAGTAGTAGCTTGTTATTAATTTGAATGAAGTAGTAGCTGTTATTTGCAGCATAGAGTTAACTGATAAGAAACTGGAAATCGACCTCTAGCTGCCTCGAATCTTTTTCTTTGGCTTTTGGTGTGGGAAAAACATACATTTTACTGGTTGTGGAATGACATAAAAACAGGTTTTAGTGTATGAACAATAGCTCATCAGTTTTTCAGAATTTCCGGACGTTTTACTGAATCCATAAGAATGAAATTATGTTGATTCTCTCCTGCTAAGCATGGTAAACAGACAATACTGCCTTGTGACATCACTTGCCCATCAACATGGCAGTGAGGCCTTTCAGTGACTCATCAATTTTAGCCACTTAATGTTTTCTTAAGACTCATGTATTGAAATTAACTTTAAAATTGACAATGGCCTTAACTTTGGAGTGAATAAATATAGAAATCATGTGAAACTATTATTTTTTAATCTTAAAAAAGTTCCTTTTGAAAAAAATGAGGTTATTTTCAGGGAAGCCCAGTTAGAAAGCAATCTTGCTTAATCACAATTTTATTTTAATGTGGAACTGGTGTCAGCATAGGACATAAGTAGACAAGTCTTTTGGTTAATTTGTTTTTGTAACTTTTATTAAGTATTATAATTATCAAATATATTATAACCGTAGTCTATTTCAATTGATTACATTGTGTCATAAGGATGAATTGAAAAAGTCCATGGATCAATTCTTGTTCTTTAGTTAAGTATGTGTTGTCAACTTCTATGTTTGTTAATCCAATGATGAACTTCTGTATGAACATTTAGGTCTGCCAGGCTGCTACTAGCCAAGAGCCAGAAGATCGCGGTGATCTAGACATTTCAAACTGGTTTGAATCAGACTGGCTTTCTTCAAATCTTCGAACTGTCATCAACCGAGTTACATTGAATCCAGAGGCAAGGCTAAGTTTTGATAGTTCTAAAGGTAAGATTTTCAAAAAAATATGTCATTGCAATTAACTTATGTAATTGCAATGTGAAACCTGCAGTTTGAACGGTTCAAGTAATGTTTTAGTGTTGCAATTCATGTCAGTTATTTATATTTGTTATGATTGTTTGAAATGTCCAAGTGGTTTTTGTTTCATTAATGCATTGGGAAGCTTCTCAAATATAATGAATAGGAACTTGGTCAATTAACAATTACTGTTTTATAATTAATGTGTGAATTTGTGTTTGTGTTATAAAATACAGTAAAATCCCTTGTTTGCATATTTCTGGCGACCGCTAGAAAAAAGTGTTAACTGAGGGAAAATGAGAGTTTTCAGTTATACATGCTTACAGTAAGTCCTCGACTCATGCGGTTAATTCATTCCAAAAATTTCCATGTAAGTCGAAATCCGAAATTATCAAAATTAAATATGCCAAAAAATTACTGAATGCCTAAGTAAATTATCAGTCATCAAGGGTCCATGTACAGTAAGTCCTTGACTTACGTGGTTAATTCGTCCCAAAAATGTCCGCTTGAATAGAAATCTGCGTAAGTCAAAATGCAACAAATTACCTATCCATTTTTGAACCATTTACGGTGCCGCTTTTACCATGGTTGGTGGCAATCGGCGACTATTACAGAAAACACCATCTTCCGAGAAGCCGTTAAGTTACCATAATACAACAATTCCGAGAGTAACACAAATCCAGTCTTTATATTGATATAGTGATATTTGGTGATCTGGAACTTAAAAACAAGTTTTCAAGTTGGTATTCATTCTTACCTAGATTTCTTGACATTCTCTTATTTTTGACACGTTTCTGAATCACATCACGATTTTTCCTAATTGTAACCATTGCGGAGATGTGAAATTTTATTTATGCCTTAATTGAAAACATTATAGTGGCTGCGAAGGTTTCGGCGGTGATTAAAGTGATTAGTAGATGACTCTAGGGTTTCCAGTTTTTTGTCCCACATTGGTTCATCCTGCTGGACAATAATTTCACCGGCATTGCAAACAGCATCTTCAGGTCCAAAGTGTAGGAAATATATAGAACAAAGATGTAGGAAATTTTATGAGATGCGATCTTTGAAATCTTCGATCATCTGAAAATATTCTAATTTGCTTAAACTTCCCATTTCCAAGTATGATAAAATTTAAGTTCTGGAGTAGTTGAGGTTAACATATGTAACATATGTAAATATTGAGCCTTATTGCTGGTCTGCCAGCACAAGCAGTTATCCAACTTCAAAAAGTTCTCAACAAAATTATTTTTTTATTCAAGCAGTTTTCATGCGATATAACAAGTTTCAATAAGTTTTGTTCCATAGTAACCCGTAGTAAATCTGTTGAATCATTGCAGTGCGATGATCTGACAAATGATCCCACTTATCTGCCACAGAGTCCACTTATCTGCCTCCAGTTCTGTTCTTGTATTTTTAACATTTCATAATATCTGGGTATAAAGTTATTTTTCTTTTATAGTATAGTTTTCGTTCTTCACGTTAATAACTTTGGTACTGTTTAAATATAGTCCTGCAGATGTTCCTAAATTATATAAATTACGTCCTAATCACAGTCATTTCATAGCACATATCTTTTCGGGGCAAAGAGATCACGAGTGTAAATATTTTATCTTTCCATCACTAGTGACGCTGTGTACTGCTCCGCGACGTTCAAATTCTTTCATAAAATGGAACACATTACCGCTCTCTATTCTGTTTTTGAAGTGTGTATGCATGAAACGAGGTAAAAAAAAGGGTTTTACATAGATTGGAATGTGTGGCTAAATGTCTTCGAAGTGAATTTAGTTTTTTTTTATCTATCGTATTCTAACTCGCATGCCCACATCTAATGCAAAGAGTGGAAAAATGAAAAATGACATGGTGTAGAATATAGGGTTATATAATAAATACAGGGTTCCACATATGTAGGAGATATAGGAATCGGGATGGGACCCGACAAAAATGTTATAAACCATGGGAGAACTCAAATTCTGGTAACATAAATATGGGGTTTTACTGTATTTATTTAGATTCTCAATTTTATATGACTGCAGTTCCATCTTTACCAGTTTATTTCTGATGTATCATCATGGCTCTCATGTTACCCTGCTTTTTGGCACTAGTCACATTTTTTTACCATAGTTTTTCTAACAAATGAGAGTTCTACAATGAAACAAAGAGAAAAAATTCACATAGTTCCATTTAGGGTGTGAAAATGTTTGTTGTTTATTGTGAAGAAAAACTTATATGTACCAATAATATTGCAGCCAATTATAATTAACTTCCCTCTGCATGCCTTTATTTTAAGAGCTTTATCTTCCCCTATGCATTTCACCCATTTAGCATTTAGCTCCATTAATTTTTCTTAGTAAAGATGGATCAATTAACCCTAAAACCCATGTGAAAAATATAATGGGACAAAATCATCTGGTATCATCTGTTATTTCTCTCTGGAATCCCCTTAACTGAAGTTGTGCTCCTGACAGGGAAGGTCATCTAACACATAGAGGTGTATTCAGCTCCATTATTACCCTGATTCGTCTTAGTTAAATTTGTTTCTGCAATAAAATTTACTGCGGTGTGAGTTCTAGGAGTGCATCTCTGTTCATCATTTGATATCTCTCTCCGCATTGGGTAACTGCAACCAGGAGAGATAGAATGGGAATCATCTGAACTGGATTGTGAGATGTCTGAGAGTGCTGAGGAAGGATTGGCTTCAGTCTTGATGTTGGAGGCAGGTGGAAATTCTGGCTCAGGGTCCTCATCTTTCTCGCTCACCACTTATGATGGCAGCTCCAGTGCCTTGGTTCCTACTGGAGGTGATATGGCTGTCATTCCCTCTGGTATGCTCCTTAGTCACACTTCGTCAGTTTTCTATTGTAATTTATGGGATTATCAGTGTACTGAATTGTCATCACTCTTCTTCTTTGTCATTTTGATGATGGAATCTTTATGCTGTTGCATACCTCCTTATGATAACAATGAATTCAAATCCTAATAATTGGCTTTTGTCTTTGATAAAACTCCTTTTATGCTGTGGAATAATGGTATATTTTCAGTATTCTGTTGTGTTTAATAAATTTCCTCTCCTTTGTGTTGTGAAAATGTTTGTTATTTATCGTGAAGAAAAACTGAATTGTACCAATAATATTGCAGCCAATTATGATTAACTTCCCTCTGCATGCCTTTATTTTAAGAGCTTTATCTTTCCCTATGCATTTCACCCAAAAATGAAAAAATAGATTCCCATTGATATGAATAAGTCTTTCTGTCTTTTGATAACACCTGATAACTTATGGCATGATGCTTTTTAATAATGAATGTAATAATAATTTATATTTTCTCTTGCATATTTTAAGTAAAAATTAATCGTTGGAATATCCCACATTTAAAAGAGCAATAATGATGTTTCTTATGTACTGATATGTTTTGGCATGGACATGCATTAAACAAAGTAATCAACTAATGTTCATGTTTCATTTGCTTTAAATCATCAAAGGTGGACCAAGCCATCCTCAATTACAGCCCTCTCTCCTGTCAACCATGCAGCATCCAGCAGTTTTGGCAGGAAATGAAATCGTGTCTATGTCACCGGCCAGTGTATCAGGTACTCATTCTGGAACTTCCTCTGGATCAGCAATGGTCCCACTTTTAGGGTTGACCAACCATCCATCAGGTTTAGGAGGTGTTGGTCCCCATATCCAACCACAGAATCACCATCTTTTAGCCTCCTCATCTTCACTGTACCATCATCCAATCATTATAGCTGTTCATGGCGGGGAGGTAAGTGTTGGAGCTGGAGCCATTGCGGGAGCAGTAGGTGATGCCAGTGTGCCAGCTACTCCAGCCTCCACATCCCACTCCTCAGCCGTCCCTGCTCTTGGTGCTCCTGGCCTCATCTATCCTCCGGTCCCTTTGGGGAATGAAATGGTTCCATCAACTTTCAACTCAAGGAAAGGATTGATGAAGAAGCGAAGACAGGACATGGTGGGGGTACGTTTTTTAGTGTGCATACCTTATATTCCTTGAATTGTTGAGCTGGAGGAGGATTAAGGAAACTAACATAATGTTTATATCAGTTTTTTTTTCATAAAAGATATGTTAAAGTTCATGGTGCTCATGGTGTGAGCAACATGTCTTTTGAGACCTGTGACCAAATTGTGATGCTCAAGATGCATGCAGGTGCGAAATTTAGCTTTGTCAAAGGGAATGATCTTTAACATTTCGCGTCCCATGTGCAATATTGATCGCTTTGCAAGAAACTAAGTGTTGGATTGCAAGAAACCAAGGATGTTGATTGTTATGAGGAATGATAATTATATTTTAGGAAAATTCCTCAAAATGTTTGATGCCGAGGCCTTTCATTTTCATTTTAACTTGGGGAGCATTGAAATGGTTGAGAGGGAAACTGGTTGTAGTAAATCTTTTCAATATGTGAGGAACACTCACAGTCATTCAATATTACAACAGAAACTTAGCATAACAAAATTTTATTGTTATGAAGAAATAATTTCTAGTCCCTACCATATGGGAATACCAAATGCCTGGGGCAGAATGTAATGTAATGAAAATTTTTAATTTATTATATAATGAAATGTGGTTTTGCAAGCCTAAAATATCATTTTATCTTTTTTACGAAAAAAAGGCTGTGGGCATGAAACAATTCACATTGAAGAGAAAAATGTCTAATAATTTGCATTATCGGAATTTTTCATTTTTGCACAATTTATCATGTTCCATCTAATTGCCTATGTCTCCAACATAATTAGAACCCCATATTTATACCATGTCATTCTTGTTCTCTATGATTTTCTTTAGATTTGGGTTAGAATGTGATATATTAAAAAACAACAAAATTCACTTCAAGGCATTTAGCCATATATACATTTCTTTACTGCATTTCCAAGAGTCAGTAAAAATCTAAATGTTGGTCTGGAAAAACTCAGAAATTTTAAAACCTATATCTTTTAGCAACCCTGTAGTTAGAACATTTGCAATTTAATAATGCAATCAGATGTCATAATAATTTTTCATCTTACTTGTAGAAAACTTCGCCCTCAGTCCACCAGTGCTTTTCCTAGTATATGTTCCATATTTCTAAATACCTGCGAGAGTAATACCATTGGTCCAGTTAACAAGAAGAGCAAAATGATTCATGAAAACTTTGATGGCATGAAAGTGGTTATATCTGTTTCATATCCATGCAAAGAAAATTTATTTTTCATATGCTGTGTATTACTATGAGTAAGAAAATTTCCGTTATCACTTCTCTCTTCTTGAAGTTATGAATATGTAATGTAATCAGAAAAATAAGAACCTTCCTTGCAGTGTCAGTCAATCATGCATTGCCAACAAACCCCTATTACAGTATTTTTGTTTAATATAAATAACCTCGCTGATGGTTTTTTTTAGACTTGGGCTGATAGCGAGTATCGGTATCGGCCATTTTCCTGATACTTCGGTACTTTCGAGTATTCATTTTTTTCGGATACTTTTACTCGAAAATATTAGTTCAGTGAAAATCGTCTAAAAACATATAATTTTGAAATCCAGCCTTCTTCAACTGACGCGATTGTTGTGTTTACTTTGCTGCGATCTTTGTGACAGTAAAAGTGAGACAAGTGCTTAGAATTGGCTATGAGATATGGACGTCGTCCAATTCAAAAGCTCAACCTGCTCCAAAAAGTAGACGAAAATCCACATAAGAAGAAAGTTATTGAAGTAGCGGCAAAAATTAAACTTCTCCCATCAACTCAAGTTCGTTCTGCTCAACACATACGTTGATCCGCATTTCCGCCTACATTCCGAACTTGATTTAAAAAAATATGAAATGCAAATGAAATATTGTAGCTTAGTCGAGTGTTATGACGTCAATGAATTTGCATTGGAAAATTTAAAATGAAGATGAAGGTGCTCACGTGCCTCCAATGTTCCATACTTACAGAGAAAACCCGGTTTCGTAAATTGGCTAGAAACACTTCAACGAAAAGAAGTATATATTTGAAACTTATCGGATGTCATGGCAAAAGTACGATTCATATTCTATCAAAATTTTTTTTCATTTGTGCATTTCATATTGTTATGACAATCTCCAAAGTGATGCTGTCCTCTGCAACTCTAAGAAATGTGTAATTTTTCATCCTCACTGCAAAAACATGCCTCAAAGGTAATTATTAAAAAAAGTCTGGCACCGGTATTAAACTAAAGGCTAAATTATCTACACGCTGATATGCTCTCTATGATTTTCGCTTCTTCCTTTTTTGGGATATCAAGCCTCTAAGTCGAGTCTACATATATTTTTTTGGTTGAACAGTACCTATACACAAAACATGCTATTTGGTCATATAGTCATCATTAATTATGTATTGAGTGCACATCAACGCAAGGTATCATATGTATCTTTTAGTAGGCGTAATAATTGAAAATGAAACTTTGTTACAATAAATTAACGCCAGCAATGAACTAACTTTATGGAACACGTATTTGTCCCCTGGAAGTTATGCAACCCATTGGCCTAACCAGTTCAGCAAGTTTTCCTCGTTACCATGTTCAGAATTTCGGGTCCCTACAAAACGTGCTAACCAGAGTCCACTGTATTTGGGTGTGCCTGTGTGTTTAGAGTTTCCTGAGCAAATGTTTTCAGAAACTACTGCTATGGTCCAGTTAGAAGAACCCTCTTAACTGCTGAGCATGTTCAGCAGCTCTTATTTCTTAAAAAGAATTTTCTGTATTTACAAATGCAAGAGGGCTTAGTGTATAAAATCCAATTCCAGTGATAATTTTAAGAGTGGCAAAATAAATGAGTAGTCACAATGTCATTTTTCTCAATAATTAGGTGCTCTTTTAAAACACTTTTGATTAATGAGTTGACTTCATGAGAAGGAAAGCACTTATCAATTTTTTTTACAAAAATAAGTAAGGTATTGGCAAATAATACTATCGGTTTCAGCCACTGGTATCGAGGTGTTGGTTTGGTATCGGAAAAAGTGATATCGGTACAAGTCAATTTTTTTCTGTATTTTTTTTAACAGAAATTAAAATCTGAAGCAATTATACTTCCAAACTCTCTTGTGTTTACAGCATAGGTGTTCTTTACCGAGTACTATTTTATTGAGATATCTTTGTTTTTAGAATTGCTGTCTAAGTGTTTTCAATCTCACAGTGCATATATTGAAAGTATTTTAAGATTTATTACAGTTTTTCTTGAAAGTTTGCCTGGATTAAATGCTCTTTTATACTTATAAAGTATTCATTACTTGTTGTTTTATGTTTCTTTTTCAAAAGGAAATGGTTATTATGAAAATGCTGCTTTATAATTCATTGCCATAAATTGTTTGATGAGTTTGAGACAGCTATACACTTACATCTTTTATCAGCTAACCTCTTCATATTCACATTATCCCTCTCCTTAACACCCTTTATGGTAGGTAACCAATCAGAAATAATGAAGATTTGAAAATAATGAAGTATGAAATCCGTGTGAAATTTTGATTGGTTGGGAATGACATAGGGTGGGCAATGCTAAATCAACTCATAATACTACTGAATGGGTGTTGCCAAATTCATTCATAATGCTACTAATAGTTGTAAAACGTATTGTTATTAGAAGGGTTTTTGCCTTGTTCAAATTTTTGTTTGTTTTTTCCGATTGAGGGTGCTGATTTCAGTTTTTTTTAATTCAGCTAATGATTAGGTATTTAGGTGTCTATTAAGATGTAGAAAACAACCTTGCACTTGGAAAGGTGGAAACTAACTATAGGGTAGTGAGGAATCACTTCAAGGAACGGAGGGCAAAATGCAATGCCATAAGAGACAAGAATAGAGAACTTTTAATTGAAAATGGAGACAAAGTTAAGAGATGGAAAGAATATCTGGAAGAGTTATGCAATGGAAACAATCTCAGCATGAAAGTGATTGAAGAGGAAAGCAAATTTGAAAAGGATGACGTGGGATCATCAATATTAAGATCGGAATTCGATGCAGCACTAAGGGACCTGCGGATGAATTCTTCTGGAATTGAAGATATCCCCACAGAACTAATAAAAAATACAGAATAGAAGACATCAACCCATCTCCACAAAACCAAATACGACATGTAATCTACAGGAGAAATACCCTGGGGTTTTCGAGAGAAACATCATAATTCCTATTTCCAAAAAGAAGAGTGCTGAGAAATGCGAAAATTTTAGGACTATAAGCCTGACGACACATGCATCTAAGATATTGACAAGAATAATCTACAGAAGAATAGAACGAAAAGTAGAGGAGTTCCTGGATGAAGATCAATTCGGATTCAGGAAAATTAAGGGTACAAGAGAAGCAATATTGGCCCTTAGGCTGCTAATAGAGAAGAAGATGAAGAAGAACAAACCAACCTTCATTGCATTTGTGGATTTAGAGAAGGCTTTTGACAATGTAAATTGGAATTAAATGCTTGGAATTCTGAAAGAAATTGGAGTGTCATACAAAGACCGAAGAATTATCCACAGTTTGTATAAAAACCAAGTAGCTGTGATAAAATCTGGACCTAGCTCTGAAGAAGCAAGAATAAGGAAAGGAGTGAGACAAGGCTCACTGTCTCCCATAATTTTTAATTTTTACATTTAGAGAGCCATCAATGAAATCAAGGAGAAGTGTTCGGGAGTGAACATCCACTGGGAAATAATCAGAATGCTACGATTCACTGATGTCATAGCTCTCATAGCAGAGACAGAGAAGGATCTGAATAAGATGCTAACAACCATGGAAAGGTCAATGGCCAAACAACAGCTGAAGATCAAGATCAATAAGAAGAAGACTAAGATATTCTTGTGCAACTAGAAAAAAAGAGGCCAAAACCAACATTATACAAAGAAAACAGAAACTGGAAGAGGTGAAAGAGTTCTGTTACCTGGGAAGCAGAGTAACCAATGATGGACGAAGCAAGAAATAAATAGTCAGTAGAATTGCCCAAGCAAAGAGAGCATTCTATCAAAAGAAGAATCTGCTTACAGCGGGAAATACAAGCTTAGGAGTAAGTAAGCAATTCATCAGAACATATATCTGGAGTATGTTTCTTTACGGCAGTGAGGCATGGACGATGAGAGCAGCGGAGAAGAAAAGGGTGGAAGCATTCGAAATATGGTGCTACCAAAGAATGATGAAGATAAAATGGATCGATCTAGTGACAAATGAAGAAGCCCTAAGAAGAGTGGCAGAAAAGAGATCTGTTGAAAACTATAAAAAGAAGATGGAGCAACCTAATCGGCCATATGCTCTAATCACACATTTGAAAAGGTCCACTTGATTGCTCTTAAATACAGCCAGTTTGTTAGTGAAACCATGCTGTTTTTTACTACCAAGAAATTAGAAACAAAGTGGTAAAAACATTAAACTTTGTCGATTTTTAACATACCAGAGTACATACAAAAGAAATTTTATAATTATTTTTCTCATTGCAAATTGGGAAAAATATTTTGTGGCTAAAGTCAGATTGGTCAGAGTGCCTTCCACCACATTACCTTGTTTTTAAAACAAAATATGTTGATTAAAGAAAATATTTTAAGCAGTATGTATTTTGTATGGGTAATAATAATATTCTATTTTCATAATTTTTTTCGTAAACCAAAACCACCTGCTCGGAGAATTATGTAGTTAAAAAATGGCCAAAGTCACACCATTTTTTGGCACTAAAAGAAATCATTCTCTTAATTTCTTTCCTAATTTCAGCTGCTTTCGGAATTTTTTCTCGCGTACCATTTCTTAACTGCTATGAAATATGAGTAGAGATGGGCAACTCAGTAAATTGCCGTGGTAGTTTTTGTAAATTACCGTGGTATTTTTCGTAAATTACCAATACCCCTGAAAATTACCGTAATAAACTGTAATTTTCAGAAAAATTCTTTTTCAGAAAATTTTTTCACCATGAAGAAACCATTGGAATGGGTGATATTATAAATTAAGTAGCTAAAACGATTTTGTTTACATTGTGTCCATGATTAATTCAGAGTAAAATAAGAAATGCACGTTGCGCAGAGGTATGTCTTTGAAACAAAAATTTCTCAGGATGTGACAAAAGAGAGGCAAATTACGTGTTGCTGCCAACTTCGTTATAATTTTTTAATGAGATAATCATCATGATAAGTTTTATATAAGCATCGGCATTTATATCTCAATGCTATTTGATTTCGTTTTGAGTCCTCTGATAAGGATTTGCAGCTCAAAACTTAAAATTACTGGAAAATTACGGTAATTTTCGAAAGTTACCATGATTTACCTCAATTGAAAATTACGGTAATTTACCCATCTCTATATATGAGGGTCATACCAACGAATAAGCATGGTAACTAAAGTGGACTAGGGGATTGTAACCTTACATCTTTTGCTCCCATGACCCTAAAAGTTACGGAAACAATAGCTCAAAAACTAACTTTAGGCATGTTTTAAAATGTGTAATTTATTTCACCAGTTTGGTCACCAAAAATGTGATACAGCTGTGAATTTCATCGCAGTTTTAAAAATAAAGGACAATATTTTGGAGATTTTCCATAGAGATACAAATCAAGTACAAACTAAATTGCTAAAATACATTCAATATAGTACTTCTTTCATCACTCAGCAATCAAGGAGGTATCAGGGAGCTCATGAACAAAAATTCATCTGACTTTGATTCTGTACTGTACGTCAACACTACACTTGCAATTCATGATGCATTTGCAGATTTACTTCCAGATGCACCAATTAATGGAGTATCATTATGCCAAGTTTCAAAGTCTGGGCTGAAAAAGAAACACCTTTCGACTCTCAAAGCCAAAAAATGTTTTTCCTCTATTTCAATCCACTGTGCATTGGTGTGAACTCTGCCCAGGAATACGGTCCATGCTGTATTCCTAGGGAGCCAAGCAGGCACTTGAAAAAAGGAGATCATCAGAAATATCATGTCAAATTCATGAGTCAACAAATTAAACAAAAATAATAAAATTCATTATTAGAGAGAGTGATAGGAAAAATATTTTATTGCAGGATGAAAGTTACGGGAACATTACGTTAACATTACGATGTATTTTTGAGTGATGCATTTGTAAATCTAGTTCAAGTGATAAAAGTACAAAAAAGTGAGTATCCTCGCACAAGGGTTGGAAATTAAGGATGATAAAACATTTTATTTGACAGCTGAAAGAAAAACTTTAAACTGTGAAATAATTGAACTTTGTTACCTGTAGTACAGTACCCCACTGCTATTGTCAGCTTACCCAAGTTCAGAGAATGCAGGCTACCCACATGACATTCTACTTTCTTTCTCACAAACCCAGGCTAATGGAGAAAAAAGCCGAGACCTTTCTTTATTTTGCTTAGAGTTGCATGAAAATAGGTCTGGAATAATTATGCTAGTTACGCTATATCTTGCGTGTTGATAAACTACATTTTATTAATTCAAAACTGGGAAGAACATGGTGTATTAACACTTTTTGCTTACTTATTAAGGCTTATAAAAGTTAATGTAGTTCGAAAAAATATTTTATATTTTACATTTTAAAATCAAGTATTTTTTCAATTTAATCATTTTGTATCTCTTTAGTTCAAAAAGCAGCAAATTAATTTGCAGAATAACATTTAGCATATCAATTGCGATTCTGGTATTCAAGGTATTCAAAATTTGAGATATTCGAGTCATGATTTAATATGTATTCAAATTTGAGAAAGCTGCTATTCGACCCATCTCTAATTGGCAGTGGTCTCAGACTGTCAATAATTTGTTAGAATGTATTGGTTTATTTTATAAGTAAGTCTGTACATAAGCAGGTGCACAAACAAGAGTACCAATATTTTATTTCAATCCAATATTAGCATGCAAATACTGTCAAATCCATTTAAAACGAAGTTGAAGGGGCCGAATATTTACTTCGCAATAACCAAACTTCGTTAGATGTGGACCAGTTTTTCAGAGCCTCTCTTTGACGGGGAATAGCCTTCACTTTGTTATAAGCGGAACTTTCTTATAAACGGGATTGATACAAGTGGACTTGACTGTAATCACTATTTAGCAATGGGAGAATGTTGAATTTCTTAGTTATAATGACTTAAATTTTATGCATATGTTAAATGGTCATACTGTGTTTTTAAGTCATTAATTGTTGCTATTATACAAAAGGATGAGTATTATTTACTAAAAATATTCGGATGATGACTGAGTTCATCAAAGTATGGAAGTTTGTGATCATATTTGATGTTTAAGTCATTCTCTTGTGAATGTCTTACATTATCTTCTTAGACCATGTTATTGTACACATTTCTTATGTTAGTGATAGCTCAGATTATTTTCCTTTGTATAGCTTGTAATTGTCTAAGTAATAATTTGCCATTTTTCTCTTCAGAGAAGTGGCTTTGCACCAAAGTTCACACACAACTACAATTCTGGACCCGGTGTAGTTGTGAATGAGAGCATCATCTCCCTATTGCTCAAGCTCCACTCACACCTCTCTGGAATGCCTGATTCTTATGACCCTGAGGGAGCAAGGTCAAGAGTCTTGGAGACTGGTAGGATAGGAGATGGACCATTCTTTGTGGGGCGACTACTTGATAGGATCTGTGTGCTGGACTCACTATGCATGGAGAATGTGAAGGAAACTCGGGATAAGCTGTGGCCGCGGAAGAGGGAGGAGGGAGAGGATGAGAAGAGGGAAAGGGAGGAGAAGGAGCGAGAGGAAAGGAGACGTAGGGCCAAGGAGAGGCAGCAGAAATTGATGGCAGAGTTTGCATCCCGACAGCGTCAGTTCATGAAGAAGGCGATGGAGACAGGTGATTTCATTGTGAACCCTAATATACCAGTACTCTTACCTGATAAAGGGATTATTCCAAAATTAGGCTGATATAAGTTTTACTTCTTTGGTATACTTTAAATTCTTTTTGTTTCTTAGACATTTTCAGTTCATATTTTGTGTATATTTTCAATTTTACCTACGCAATAACATCAGTATTTTCTAATAATTGTTTCCATAAGAAATTCTTTGATTTCAAAACTTAATTACTTTTTTAACTAATTGAAACTTCATCACATTCTTACGTATAAAAATTTACATGTGCCTGCTTTACTGTTGTTGTTTTCTCTGATGTGAGTATTGCTTCCATGATGTTTCAGTTTTTATTTGCAGTATGTATTTTTTCTTTAATTATCTCCTGTATAACTTTCTTTGTGCATAGAAGATGAAGGAATGGGAGGCATGGATTGGACAGAAGAAGAAAGTACACTATTGGCCAGTAAGAAAGAGTATGACTGTGTTATTTGCAACCAAACTACTCCCAGTACTGAAGAAAAGCCTATGGGGCTTGTAGTTCTAGTCCAGGTAGGTTGAATCTGGTTTTGCTATAAAATTTCCAGATTCATATGAGACATGAAGTCAGTACCGTCAACCCTCTGCTATGGTAGTTCTTGTGGAATGATAGTGTTATTTTATATCATTGTTATGAATGGACATAAATAATTTTGCTTTTAATGAAGGCAATGATTGTTCAGCTGTAAAAATAGAGCATTAGGAGAGTACCATGGCTTCGCATTGTCAAGCACAAGTTAAAAAACTAATGCTACCTGATTATCATTACTGTTAAATAACAGTATTACCTTTCTAACCAGTTCATACCTGTAAGGGTATGCAGCGTACTGCTGCACAGTTTTTATCCCTTAATCTCATAAAAATTTTATTAGGCTTGAGTGTGTGTGCCATGGAAGAACATTATTTCTAATGTTTTAAAAAGAAACTGTCATTCTGGATTCGCCTTGATTTTTTTTATGTTATGACCTGGGTTTCGACACTTATGTCATCATCAGTTCAAAAAAATTTCTGGTGAAATTTAAAGTCACCTTTTTACAATGCTTTTTATGATCTTTTTACATTTATATGGAAGAATTACACAAAGTGTAGCCAGAGACTGTTAATTTTATTATTAATAAAATATTTCAGGCGACGAGTGTTGTTGGTCACAAAAGGAAGGTGATGGAAGCCCCAATTCTGCCCACAAATGAGGAGGAAAAACATAATTTGAAGCAGCATGACAGTTTAGCATGTGAATTCGATAGAAGAATTTCTGAATTGTCAAGGCATTTCGACTCTGTGAGTATTATTATTTATTGCTGTTGTTATTAAATTTTTTAATCGTGTGATAATTCCTCCTTAATTGTATTTTTAAATTCTGTTTCCTAAAGTATGGTGTTTGTATAGGGCAAGTTCTGGAGTCAATGCCAAACTGATATGTTCGTAAAACATGTGAATTTATAGTATCACTTATACCATAAGGGTTATATAGTATCATTGATATTGTGAATCCCTTGGATAGCTCATGATGATATTTCGTATACGTCACTTGCTAATTATGTATTTAGAAATTACTAATTTCTGGGTTAAGATATGATAAATGTGTACTAGTACTGGTAGGCATCACAAATTTTGTCTTAAAAAACTTTACAAAAATCTACGATGAATATTTTACCATCAAAGATGTATGAGAAATCAGGGGAGGGGGAAGTCATCCTAAAGGAAAAAGACTGTTAATTAGTGTGTTAGACTGTTAGTAATCATTTTTAATGTTCTCTTTTCTGTTTGGCCTTGTTGGCATATGAAAAATATAGCATGGCATGGAGACAGTAAAAGGAAGTGAGGAAAAGGGGTGAAGCCGAAGCCAGGCAGCCTGGAAGTTGGCTAGGGAGTGAGAATTAGCCAGGAAGAGAGTGTGGGACCTCCATTGAGTTAATAACCTTGAGAGGGAAAATAGAAGCATGAGAGCAGGGAAAAGAGTGAAAGGAAAAGTCCTTATCCTTCATTTCTTCCCTTTCATCCGTCCTTGGCCTCTCATACTTCCAGTGTTCCTCCCAAGTTTAATAACCCAATGGGAGTACTGTACCCTCAAACAAGTAAATAGCTTATGCGAAGTATCCACTGTTTGCATGGTGGGTCTCTTGTTTTTGGGCATGTGCGGCAAAGCTTCAGGATTTATAATGCTGCATTTTGGGCCACATGAATGTCATTTTTTTATGCATCAAAATTCGTAATAAAGTTTTTGTTGTTTCTATTGGAAGCAGCAAAATCAAGGTTTGTAATTTTTTGGTATAGGAAATTTCATAATTTTGTTCCTTTTATCATATGTTTGGATACCCCTTTGATCAGGACAACCAATTTTGCTTTGTCATAATGAAAGTTTGTATTAATGAGTCTACTGCAATAGGGTGGTTTCCATTTTTACATTCTTCTCTTTAGTTTGCTTTTTCACGGTTCCTCGGTTCCATCCATGGGTCCCATTTCCATGGATACCACTTTCAAGTTATAATATCCTTCAATTACTTTAATTTCCTAAGCCTCGCATGGCATAGTGGTTAGTCCATTGGGTTTTCCATGTTAGGGACTTGTTCAAATCCTCCAGTCGGCAATTTTTTTTCCACTCGAAAAACTTAAGATTTCAATGCATTATAATTATAAATGAATGGTTACTCATAGTTCATGAAGCATGTTAATGTGATTTTATCCCAATATATGGGAAATAGGTTCACGGAAACCTGTTCAAAACGAAGATTTTTATGTGCCTTTTGTCTGGTCATATTTCTCTGAAATACAAAGCTCTTCGCATACGTTTACTTTTTAGTCCTAGCAAATTAATGTTTATTTGTCATTTAGTTATCCTAGATTATTTAAATATAATGTTTTTATAACATATAACATCAAGTACAAACATTTACTTAAACAGTACAAACATTTACTTAAACAATAAGCTAGTGTAGTTTTATAGACATCTAATTTGCTAGGACTAAAAAGTAAAAAATGAAAAAAAAATGTTTTTAAGCATGCTTTTCTAAAAAAAATAAAATCTAAGAAAAAGAAATATCTTCACATTATACTAAAAAATAATATTTTATCAAGTGAATTAAAGTTTAGCATAGTACTGGAAATAATTAAATGAAATTCAGGGAAATTATCCATACAATGAATTATTTATGAACATTAATAGGAAGTAATTTTGGTTTTAACAATATAACATATTTAAAGTTGTCTATTTATGCAAGGCCACAACGAAAAGCATGGGGCGTGACCTTGTTTATATTTTGCTCCTTAACTTTAGTTCATTTAAAGATTTTCTAGAAATTATGTATTGAAGTGCTCTATTCCACTGAATACCAATATCTTTATATTTAATTAATTTATATTGATTCGGGTATGAAAGAGCACCCCATGCTTTTAATTTGGATTTCTCAATCCAAATCTTTTGCGTAAAATGAATACATTTATGGTGGGGCACGAATCGCAATTGATGTACAGTAGAATCTCACTCATTAAACTTTCAGCGGGCAACCAAAAAAGTTTCATCGGTGAGGAAGTCTCATAACAGAGGTTTCATAGTAAAGGAACATGAAACCCTTTTCATATGTCCAATTTAGTCTTTTTCGTTCCATGGTTGCAGTCGCATGTTTAGATGCAGGCAAATGAAGCCTAATAATTTATTGTATTACAAGCAACTATACAAATAAATGTATGTTCATGACAGCTAGACAGAAAGAGTGTGCATTTGCAATCCTGAAATATGCTAAGATCTGTTCCCAAAGTTGAATTTCTTGGTCTAATAGCCAGCATTCCTGGCACTTGACCAGCAGGGCCTACTTTCAATTAATGCTTGGTACATTTCGTAATGGTGTTTATTGTCAATTCATCTTTTACATACAAGCACCAGCATATGCAGAAGTATTTATTACTAAAAACACAGCTGTGAATAATAGGTGATTTTTTTCCTTTGCCAACTATTTTTCTTCTAAAACAAGAGTATCACTAGGTATGAACAGAGATCTAACTGAAAATGGTTTTAAGTTTCTATTAAATATCAGAAAGCAATTGGTATTAGAAGTTAGATATTGTTATTCATTCAGCCATTTGGAAATTATTATTTAGTTGCCAAGTCGGGATATTAGGTCAGAGCGATTTGATGGTGAAAGAAAAGATTTTTTTTGAATGAGCATCATTTGTTTTCACCTTGTCGTGAATTAATTTCAGCCAGTACTGGAAACCTTGTCACGAAACCTTAACTTTAACCTTGTCGTGATAACAAATGATGCTCGATATACGATACCTGACAAGGTTGTTCAAGTTGTGAATACGCATGAGCAAATAATTCATGCAAAGAACTTTAATGTTGTATCTCAATTGTTGAGTTGAAGGCATATCATAATATTATTTACCCCATATCAATGATAGGAGTTAATTATAACATTATTGATGGACGGATCCAGGTTTTTTTTCGGGTACGGATTTGGAACTGGATCCTTGCCTGGGTTTTGGATTTTATCTTGGTTTTGGATCCTTAGTTTCAGATACTGGATTCTGAATTTCATTGCTTTTCTAATCTTACATTTTAAATATATATATAGAAAAACAGCAACAATGGTATCTCCAAAAAACAAGTAAATTTATTGCATAAAAAATCTACTTCCTATCATCTATGTGGATAATATTTTCCTGGATCAAGATTTACGGATGCAATTACAATATCTTATTACTTCGAATATATAGTTCACTTTCCTTATCACATAGGTACTCATCAAACAATACCTTTTTTAAACCTGTTCAACTATTCTTTAGATTGCTGTTAGAAGAAATATTATAATTTCCATTTCATTAATATTTTAATTATTTTCCAGAATATAAGATACTAGTTATGCCGTATTGTATCACCCTCTATACAGAATGGTTTTAATTTAATTATAGAAAAAAGGCTTTTGAGCATATCACATGCCAAGAATAATATAATATAGAACATTAAACAATAAACAAAATCAAAAAACTAAAATTAATTCAGCACAAAATTGTGTGTCCGCACACAATTTCATTAATGAGTTAACATTAACTTGGGTTGCTGTTAATCAAATCCTTGAATGCTTTCAAATTCTTTTTAAGAGAAACCAGAAAAATTTTAATGCAGGCCAGGAGATTACATTTATGGAATATCTGGGGATTCCATTTTTAAGATTAAAAACTCATTATAGAATATTTCAAGCCACTGAACTAGTAATTTCAATATCTTGTTGATAATAAACTTTAAAACGAAATTTGCGAGTTTTATACTCGTAAGGAGAGGTTGTGTAACTTGGATCTTGAAATGAGATGAGCCTGTGTTCATGCTACTAGAAGCAAAATTTAGGAAATATATGTCTCAGGTTTTTTCACCATTGGCCCAGGTTTGCAAGGAAAAAGTAGAATGATATGCAGAGAGCCTGCATTCTCCAAACTTGGGTAAGCTGGCAATAGAAGAGTGGGGTAGTGTACTGCAGATAATGAAGTTTGATTCTTATCGCAGTTTAAAATTTTTCATTCAGCCAGCGAATCACAAATTTTATCATCCTTAATTTTCAACCCTTGTATGTGGATACTACCTTTTTGTACTTTTGTTGCTTAAACTAGATTTACAAATGCATCACCCAAAAATACATAGTAAAGTTTACGTGATGATTCCACGATTTTAATTCTGTAATAAAATATTTTTCCAATCACTTTCACTTGCCTAATGCAAAATTTTATTAATTTTATGTTTAATATATTGAGTTATAAACTGACATGCAATTCCTGATACTTTTTTTAAATGCCTGCTTGCATTACCCTAGGGATACAGTATGGACTGTATTCCTAGGCAGTGTTAAGGAACGAACTCACGACCGGCAGTACACTAGCTCTCATTTTTAACAACTATGCTATCATCGGTTCATGCGAGTCTGGCGAATGTAGGAGACCCACGTGACATCCTGCTTTATTTTTTTCCCGCACCTCCAGGGCTATGGAGAAAAAAGCCAAGACATATATTATATGGTAGAGCATCTGGCCGGATTAGGGGGTCTGGGTTCAAGTGCCGGTTAAGGCGAATGATTTTTTCTCTGTGGAACTTCTTGTTATAGTGCAATTTTCAGCGGGTGACGCCACTAAAGTTTCCGCGGCCAGTTCGCGGTCTTTGAATTCATGAAGATGATAACATTTTCTATGCAATGACCCAAAGAAATAATTAAACTGTGATAAGAATCGAACTTCACGCATCTCTCGTTGTGCATGATGCCGGCAAATGTAGGCTAACCACGTGACTTTCTACATATTTTTTTCTCATGATGCCAGGGTAATGGGGAGAAAAGTCATATTTCTTACAAATAATTGAAATTGTGCATAAATTAAAATATGAGACTTAAAATAGTCGATGACAAAAACTCAAATTAGATGTCTTTCCGTAGTTCAGTCACTGAAAAGTCGTATAAGTGAGGACTTTCCTATCAAAGAACTGGAAAAAACTGTTCATAATTGAGTTCATCGTATAAATGAAAAGTTTCATAAGGGAGGTTTGAAATACATATGGTCTTATGGGGTTATTTACGGAAAAAAAATGATGTATAAATAAGGTCGTCTTATAAAAGTGGGTTTGAATATCCGATGTTCTACTGTATTCTGTTTTCTTTGATGAAGGAAACTTCCCTATTCGGTGATACTCTCCTCTGGTTTTTCACTTTGGTGACTTATTGGAAATGCGCCAATATTACTGTTAATGTATGCCAGATGTATTGTTAGATTATACTTCATGAAAATACAAAAACTCCAAAGACATTTAAATTATATTGAATTAGAGTTTTTTTTTTAAATTAATATTGTTGCCCTCATTGAGCATTTTTTCTTTTGTTTCAGAGTTCATGGCTCTTATCAGTAAATGTTGGATGGGAAGGTGGAGTGCACGTACAGACATGTGGGCATCATCTTCATCTTGATTGCCTTAAGTCATACTTACACTCTTTGCGTTCACAGCAACGTCTACAAAGTCTGGCTGTGGAAAGGTGAGTGAAGGATGATGTATTAAAGACTTTTTTTTTCTCTGGTCTCACATGGTGCCTTGTGAATTTGCTAATTGAATATTCTTTTAATTTTCGCTGGTAGATAGTGGTAACTTAAGCTAAAAGCAGCTTTTCATGGAACCAATATTTGAATGTACATGGATTAATGTGCTGTAAATTACCATTTTAGGTAAAGTTTTTTCTTCCAAGTGCTTCAATCTGGACCTATTTTGTCTTATTCTAAGTTTCTCATTATCACCAGTGACGCTTAAAATTAAACATCATGTTGCTCCTTAAAAACTTTTAAGTATTAATGAGAGAAACTAGTTGCCAATTTTTATTTCAACATATTGTCATTTTATTCTCATGTATTTTGTGATTTGAACAGGACTATGCCAATGTACCCCATGTGATGTTGCAATGCTAAACTTTCCCTGCTTTCTTTCCAGGATTATTTGGCAAAACCTGTAAAAGTCTAAACTTTAATAGTTTTGTTTTGCTTACCCCCACTAAAAAGTGAAATTAAGCAATAAATTCAAGGAACAAAATTTTTTTGGGGATAAAATTGTACTCTTTCCTGGAATACGCTGAGAACTTGTGTCTTTGTGATTCTTGTGAAGTAATTGTAGGAATATTGATCTTAGTGTAGCTACATCCATGCATTTCAAATAATTTTTTTCATTTGATCTAACAGCTAGATAGCTAGTAATATTGCCCATTGTCACTTGACATTTACTCTCTCCCTACTCATTCTCTTTAGGGGAGAATATTCTTGTCCTCTCTGCCGGCAACTGGCCAACTCGGTGCTTCCCCTTTCACCTCAGCTTGGTGAGTGTGCAGCTATGGTTCGATCATGGCCCTCATCAATGTCTTCTGTTATCTCCGAGCTCACTCGCCTCCTTCAGGAAAATCCCACAACCCCGGTAAGTGTCCTTGTGAATGACTGAAATAATTCAGAGTGTATTTTGTGTTTATCAACATAGATTCCTTTGTGCCAGTGTGACTCTCTTATGTGAACATTGTTTTTCATGTTGTTCAGCATTATTATAATACGCCTTTCCCAGGGATTTATTCTGTTATTAAAATCAGTGTGGTTACATTATATAACAGTATGTATTCTAATACCATGCAGATTTTATAAAGTGCCAAAATAATTTTAATAAGTCTTAGGTAGATATACAGTAAAACCCCTTATTTACACTTTTCTAGGGACCACTAGAAAAAAGTAGAAATTATGGGAAAATACAAAGAGTAGGAAAATAGGAATTTTCAGCTTTACAGGCATACTTAACCGCTTCCCCGACGCACCCGAGTTAACCCAGACAAGGTCAAAAATTTCGTCCCTTTTTCCTCATGCCCGAATATTCTCGCTTGCTGCTAGTAGTTCGTTTTTCTGCCATCAGAGGAACGGGTTAGGGCCCGTAGCTCACTCTAGCCAAGCGGCACACCATTCAAATGGTGATTTCAAGATTTTGACGCAAAGGGTGTTTTCCCAATATTTTTCTGCGATTGTAAAGGTGTTGAACTAATTATGAAAGTTTCAAAAGGAAAATTATCCATAATTTCTTCACTTTCATTGCTATATTTTCATATGTAACTTCATTGTATAATTTATATTTTCACTTATTACTTTTTGCGATCTTTTTATGTCTACGAATGTTACCCCTGGGAGGTTCAGCAATATCTAGAAACGATTTCCCTTGGTTAACTGTCAAGCATCGAGCTTTCGTGCAGGAATACTCTCCTATTCAAATATGTCATTAGTTGGGGATCCCTAATTGTCATAGTTGCATACTTGGACAAGCCTTTTCCCGAGAATTGAAGAAAAGGGGCAATGGGAATTTTTTCGTCATGCAAGAACAGCGGGCCTCAAAGACCTCATGCTGTGGGCCAGTCTTCGCACCTAACAAATTGTCGTCTATGTATGCATGGGTAAATCTATTCACCAAAACAAACTATTTCACATAATTACAACACTGTCAGCAATAATATTCAGCGATTCATCCTGAAGATGGTAAAATTTTGTGAATTTTGTTGCTTTTTTTTTCAAGTACAGTACAACTCTATATAGAAATTCCTGCATATGAAGTTTTCCCATGCAAGAAGTTTGATTTTTAAAGTCCCAAAATAATATCCATAATATAAACATTTCCCTGAGGGGAGCGTGGTAGCCTAGTGGGTAGAGCACTTGGCTACTGATCGAAGGGTCATGGGTTCAAATCTGGGTGAAGCCTTCGGATGCCCCCGAATGAAAAATCCTTGGTGGCCCAGGGAAAGGAACTGGCCCCCCTACCCTGAATGCGTGAAATTCACAGGCCTGTGGCTTAGTCTGGGGTGAGCTCTACACTCACCTATCAAACCCAACCTTTGGTTTGAATCACTGAGTGAGTGATACATTTCCCTGTTAATAAGTTTTCCTGCATAAGAAGTTTTGAACCCTCTGACCCTGGAAAAACATTAAACAGGGTTCTGCTGTAAATACGTTTTTGTGCTATTATTGATTGATTGGGTATATTTGGTATGTTGAATTTTAATAAATTTGTTTTTCTTCCCCAGCTCTCGTCATCAAATTCATCTGAGGCTATGTCACACTCAATGGAAGATATGACGAACATCACATATGTGAAGTATCCACAGAGTGGTCTTCAACAACCTAGTCCCCAGTGTTTATTTCTCTTCGTGAGCTCAATCGCTCGAACGAATCTCGAGGTTGAGATCATTCAAAGAGGTGGAAATCTTTGTATGCAGCCTTCTAGCTCTTCGTCGTCTGGGTCTGGAAGTGCAACGTCTTCAGCTTCGCTTATTCCAAAGAGATCATGTCTTGGTATGTTCAGATAGTGTTATTGTATTCTAATGTAGTACATAGTTGCTGTCTGAATTATTTTTCATATTGGTCCTGATTATTAAGTTGAATACTTAAGGAACTCAATACGTTGATTTTCTGGCATTTGCTGACCTGGAATCTCTTTTAATCAGGACAAAATTAAGATCAGACCTTAATTCCTGCTGCGGATAGATAGTCCTGAGTGTCCCGGTTCTCATTTTGGTTGTTGACTTTGTTAATTCTTCCATTTATTTGTTAACGCTGATGGCGATTGTCGAATATTATTGCATTATTTACTAGTTTTGATTATATTTATGTTAATTATTTATATTATTTATATCTATATTTTGTTTAGTTATTTAATTATTTTTTTTGATATTGCTTAGTGTCAGCTGACAATAGGGGAACATGGCTAGGTTTGCCAACCATTTGGTTTTCAGCTGAACAGCTAGGTTTCCAAATTATTTTACGCATTATAATTTAGAAGTTTCTTTATTTATAATTATATACTAAATTACATTGCATATGTAATCATTGAAGTTAAAGCTATAGTTAAGATAGATGTTATTTTTTATTTATGGCTTTCGGGGATTTCTCCACGTCCTAGGCCATCTTATGATTGTAAATGAGAGCCCTAGGTTGGCCCTGATTGGGCAAGATGGTTGTCTGGTCAAAGAATTTGACAATCAAGAATCATGACAGTTTCTTGGATACTCTCTTCCAGCTATTAGACAGAGTGTAACCATCCTCTTGGTTGTAATTTTCAGTTTTTTTATGATTTCTATTGCTTCCCCGATCAGCCTTGAATAATAATGGATCTCATTTCAAATAACTTTTGTTTTATCGAATTCCACCACGTGGCTCAGTTCAGACCACATGTGCTCTGTGATGACAGAAAAGCTGAGCCATTTTTTTTCCATGGTATATGTATGATTTCTTATTCTGAACTTGATGAATCTTCCGGCTGTCCAATATATTCTTTTCCACATGAGCACTGAAGCTGGTAGACTCCCTCATAGAGCAGACGGGAGACCTTATCCTTAGTCTAGGGGAGATGGTCACCCATTTTTTAGAGTACGTGAATCTTGTCTTTATGTTATGATTGGAGAGGACTCATGGTTCTCTGTGATTCCAGCAACATATAAAATGGCTGCATATGCTGTGGGTTTCTCTTTAATGAAGATTCGTCCGCTGCTCTTTCTGAGGAAGCCTCAGATTCAATGTAGTATAATTTACTAGCTGAGTTTGGTAAGGACATCATAAAAAGGCTGAAATTCCTTCCATAAATGGTCCGGAAAAATCCAATATGACCTAGGAACTAAGCATGCTGGAAAATCAATGGTTTACCTCTGTTACAAACTTTGATATAATGAAATTCGGTTATTATTTAGCAAATTTACTGGTCCCAACTGAAAGGATAATCCCAAAACTGTGATGTGGCCACTTCAAATAAGTCCTGCAGTGCCTGATGCCGGTCCTAGCTTAGAAAATGAATTTAAGGTTCACCCAAAGAGATATTGGGGTGGGTGAAGTTCTTTAGCTTCAATTTATTTCAAGCATCCTGGCATACTCTGGAGAGCACTAAAGAACTTGTAAGTCAAAAACAGAGGCACCTTCATGAAGGAAGATATGAAGGACAAGTAGTTTATAACATTTTTTAAATGAAACTGAAAGCAGTACAAAAAATACAAATAACCTTCAAATTTTAAAATTTAAGTTTGTTAATTAGATTAGACTCAAAAATAATGTTATACAAAAACCATGGGGATTGAAATATAGGTCTAAACTGAAGACTTTCAATCATAGGCTTATGCTAATTTACAACTAAAAATTTACACTTAGTGCACATCCCCCAGTGCACTAACTACATGAAAGAGTTCTCCCAAGTGCTATTTACACTCAAAGCAATTTAGCACTAGTCATCTGTTCTGCCAGTCATTGAGTTTGTTTGAAATTAGGAGGAGGCAACATCAATATCATCCACCCTTGTTGGGGATAGTTACAACAAAGCAAGTGCTCCTGTGAATTGTGAAAATTAGGAAGATCAATGAATGGATCTTTAGATTTTTCAAATTGGTCTGACAACGAGTTGCAATCCAAGAACTTGTTCGCAGTTTGAATTTGTTCGTAAGTCAAGTAAGTAGAAGAAGTGGGAGTTGTGAAAAAGCTTAACTCTGGTACATCACAAAAGCATTTGTGTGAAACATACTGCTTGAAATCTTCGACGATATATGGCATTAAGAAGCAGAAAGAGAAAATCCTCAAGTTTTACAGTGAAAGCGACACAAAGAAAGGGATGACAATGAGAAAAACTGTGAAAGAAGGTTCATGTGCTGATTTAGATCGTGTGCTCATGCAATGGTTTCAATTGTGTCGAAGTGAAGGTCTTGGTCTTAGTATTTCTGGTCAAATGCTAATGGATCAGGCTAAACTATTGCATTCAGAAATGAACCTCTCCATTCTGTGTGATTACACAACAGGGTGATTGCAAAAATTCAAAAAAAGGAATGCTATTCACTGTAGCAGGAGAGAGACTTTCTGCTGATTCAGAAGGTGCTGACGAGTTTGTGGATGAGTTTTCCAAGTTAGTAAATGGTGAGAACCTGTGCCCTGAGCAGGTGTACAATGCTGATGAAACTGCATTATTTTAGTGTTGTTTACCGAAAAAAAACATTGGCTTGTGAGGATGAAAGGGCAATCTCCGGGCTGAAGGACTTTAAGGACAGGGTGACGGTGCTTGCATATTCTCATGCTGCTGGGACAAACAAGTTAAAATTATTAGTGGTAGGGAAAAGCAAGAAACCCAGAGCTTTTAAAAACATTAAAGTATTTCCAGCCATGTACCAGTCAAATAAACGCAGTTGAATGACCTCGGATATTATTTTGGACTGGTTCGAAAACTATTTTGTTTCGCAATTTCAAGTTCATTGTAATAATTTAGGTTAAGACCCTATGTGTAAAGTTGTGCTAATGCTTGATAACTGTTCAGCTCATCCTAAGGCAGAGCTAATTACAAGAGACAATATATCAGTTATTTTTTACCTCCAAACTGCACATTTCTGATGCAGCCTCAAGATCAAGGCATATTACGATCACTAAAATGTAGATATCGATCGGATTACATGAAGCAGTTCCTTACAGGTATAAATTCAGGGAAATCAGCGACAGATATAATAAAAGAAGATAATCTAAAATATGTGATGTGGGCAATTTCACGTGCATGGAATAGTATTCCGCAGTCTGTTCTGAAACACGCGTGGTTTAAATTATAGCCTACTTTAAGGGTTGATGGAGACGAAATAACTGAGGGTTTCAAAGGCTGTAACGTTTCTGAGGAAAATCGTATGATGATGGAGTTGGTTAGAAATGCTAACAGCATCAATAACCCTGAAATCAAGGAAATGGAGTTGGTAAATTTAGAGGAATGGATGGCTATTGACCACGACACTCCCACCATACAGCATTTCACAGATCATGAAATACTAGAAATGGTGATTAATGATAACAAATCCGAGAGTGAGGATGAAGATGATGTGCCTGAAATTTTGAAAAGAAGAATAACAATTGATGATTGTAACTATCATGCTAGCAGGCTCATAGGAGGTTTGGAGCGGCAAAGTTTCATCAGCGAGCAACAGATTATGAACCTCTATATGCTGCTATGTCAACTCATCCGAGAAAAGTGAAAGCGTTTAAAACAAACAAATATTGTAGATATGTTTAGAAAGGTAACTAAAGATGTCGCATTAAGAAAAAACTCTTCCACCTTGGTCGCCTGCAGTGTAGTAACGTATGTTCATACAGACGATGCAGAATCAGCTGATATCAGCTGAATCAAACCAAGCACGGTAGCAAATGTATTACGTGAACCACAACATAAGCATTTTATATTCCCTGCTCCACGAATAATGTTGCACTTTTAGATGTGCAGCAATACCTATATGATGAAGGCGAAGTTTACCTTCCATTTGTGAAGGAACAGTTTGTTTCTGATTATTTTCAGTCACTTGTTGTAAATAGATGTTAAATGCCTGGTAAACAAATAGAATTTATTATGAGGAATTGACTCCTTTTATTGAAAATATCCCTGAATCCAAAAATAAACTAGTTACTTCGCATGACCCATAGTCACCATACGGCCAAAGTAAAGGTGGCCGCTTACACAGGTGACTGCTCAATGGAGGTAAACACTTTCCAATCCAATATTATGCAACCTGCATATCCCATTACTACTTATTTACTTTGGGTGGGAAAGAATTCAATGGATTTTTATTACTATAGTACAGTTATAGCTCTTCCTCTTTGCATGCCTCATTTCTGAATGGCAGTTTTTTTAATTAATTGATAGAATAGTCCACCAACATCAACATTAAAAATGTGTATCATTAGGATGGATAAGACCTTCTAATATTTACGGCAGTCTTAACAACTAATCCTATACAGTCAAGCCCACTTATATCAAACCCGTTGATAACGAAGTTCCGGTTATAACAAAGTGAAGGCTATTCTCCGTCAAAGAGAGGCTCGGAAAAACTGGTCCACTTATAATGAAGTTCTGTTATTACAAAGTAAATATTCGGCCCCCTCAACTTCGTTTTAAACGGGCTTGACTGTATATGTACTGAAAAGTGAATTGTGGCATTTTCTGAAACATTCCAACTACCCATTGCTTTCCACAAAGTTTTCTACCCTATCTTTGCCACCTGCTGAGCCTTCTCCTGCAGCATTGGTCCATTCTCTGGTGACATTGAATCTTTACTTGAAAACTACATCATTCACTTCCAAAGCCTTTTGACTGTTTTTTTTTTTTTCGCTCGAAATTTCTGATTTTCCTCCAAACTCTCAAAAATTTTTTTTAATGGTGTTGACTTGAGTTTTACCCCGGTTACAATGTTCTAAATTTTCCTAGCTGATACTCCCTTCTCACTTTCCTAGGTAATGCTCCTTCTCTCCTCAAGATTCAGAACAACCTTGCTTTTACCTTCACTTATTTTAGTTGCCACTTTCACAAAAGCCAAGCACTCCAACAGACACTATGGCACAGACTGCAATTTGAAACTAAAATTTTTTGGCTGACAGAAAATCCTTGCACTTGCTGTGCTAACAAGGTTTCCTTACATTTTAATATTCCTCTTCCACTCCAATATTGGACAGCATCCGACACATACTTTTTGTTAGGTACAGGCACTTCCAAAAAAAAGTTAACACTTCAGAGCCGAAAATTTTCCAAGTCCCGAGTTGACGGTGATTTGACAACGCTGCGTCACGGCTTCCCTCTGGCGGAGCCTCGAGAAGCTCTGACCGAAAACAAACCCCCTTCCCTGTTTAGCAGAAGGGATTACTGCACGGTCGGTCTTATTATGCCCTAAAGAAGGGGGCTATGGTGGGCACTCCATGGTCGTTTTTTCCGACTCGCGCTGAACGACATTTGAAGTCCTGAACATATTTCTACCGTCGCATAGTGGTCGGAAATCGGAAAAAGCTGGACAAAATTCAAAAATAGCTTTCTTTGAAATATGACTTAATACTTCACACAAAAAAAGACTGCTAATTAAGGAATAATACATCATTTGACATGCTTTTCATCTATTAGCCAGATACAGGAGCTCAAACATGACCAAATTTCCAAATAAACACCTGAACTAATTTTTCTCCGAATGTCTTCCAAGTTAAGTTGATCGTGACGTTATGTGAGGAATTTGATTGAATAAATAATAGCATGATCTATTAACACAAGTATTTGCCTTTAAATTACCAAAGCTTCAAATATTTTTGAAGCATTTTAGCGCAATTCCGTTAAAAAATGTCAGACGCTGTTCTCAGATAAAATGTTTACATAATATAGAGAATATCTAGCGTTTTATGGAGAGACCTGTCAAGTGACTTATATCAGAGCACTCGTTGAAGACTCATAAACACGGAATTGAAGAGAAAATAAAAATAAATCTATGACACCGAAAAATACATATGATTTTCCGAAGGCGCGTCCGGGGCATGGCTCCGCGCGGCTTGGGCTGGAAGTGCCGTGACTCGCTTACTTTACTCAAGTGACATGGACCCAAGGCTTCCATTTCGTCGTTTTTCAGCTGCACTCATTGTCACTAACCTTCACTGATCTATGCTGATGAAATCGTGAGAATATTGAATCGTGCGACGGGATAAGATTACGCGGAATCACTTTATTTTTCTTCGCGTGCGCTTCGGGAACATACTTCTTATTCACGCCCTTGAAAAGAGTGTAGTCTTTCTAGGGCCCATGTAACATTCTAGAAATACACTGGTTTCTCTTTTGAATTCCTTTTGCCCCCTTCTTTTTATTCACGCGGTAAGAGATGCACCGACGATTTCAGAGCCTTGGTCTTCGTTTTCCCAGCCACCTTTTCCCCTTTCCTCAGAGGAGATCTGAATGCCAAATGGGGGGAGCGGCATGTTCCCTCTGACTACTCTGTTCAGTCCCTGTACTGAGACAATGGGGATGGGGAGGACCGGTCTCCGTGAGGAATAATTTTCCACTGCCCAAAAACCTTACTCCATACGTTTTATTGCACCCACGACCCCTTCCATGCGGTATGCCTTGGGTCTACCTCCTCCGAGTTTATGCCCTTGCAGCCCAGTGCCTATTCATAAGGGGTGATCCGGAAGCAGGTAAAACATCGCAGACGTCTGCCCATCCACTCCTCCACCTGAGCGCTTTTAGGTTTGTTTCTACTCACATTACCGGGCGAATATTTCAAAAACATTTACATGCCCAAAAGTGAAAACGTTTATCAACATGGTTTCATGATTTAGGTTTGATAGTCTCTTATTAATTTCATATGTGATGCCAAGGAAGTAACAATTCATTCACAAAAATGAATTAATTCCGTCCATTAAAGAAATATATCCAAAGCTTTTGGCGGTATTGTTTAGCATGTAATATGGTCGAATAATGGATCACCTTTCCATCAGAAGGAAATATAGGAACAGCTTATCAATATGCAATTACTATTCTCAGTTGCGATATAGGTCCTTAAGGAAATTTACTAATTGCCGTCCACCCACTTCGCAATCCGAGCAATTGGCCCCTCGAGAGGAGATCACCGTATGGCGGCCGGGTGCCCGCGCGTAACGTGTGCAAACCCTTTCTGAGAGGAAATTCCCAGCTAGCCATGCTTCCCCGCCGCCCCTCCCTTTCGGTAGGAGGAGAATAGTGGGTGGCGATCCTTCAGCAGGGTTAGGAGGACACTCAGCTCAACGCCGCGGTCGGGAATAAGGGTGAGGCGGGAGTCGGGGGTATTTTGCGACCACCTGCAGGTGTCCTATAAACAATGGGTATTCGGGAATATTCGTATGTTGTCACAGTCCTCATCCTTTTGAAGAACGGAAAAAGGCATTGAATAACCAATTAGAGCGTAACATTAGTTACAGTTTGACCAACGGAAATGTCTTCACATGCTTACGGAGCTCTTGCAATCAGTTAAATCTCATACGAATAATTATTTAGTTGTGGTCTCATGCGCGCGCAATTAGCTGTATTAGGACCTGAAACCTTTAGTGATCATAAAATAGTTAATGTGAAATTTATTGTAGGCGTTGAAAGACATTATCAACCAAGGAAGAGGATATACTTATTTGGCAAGGCTCATTACGACGGTATGAAAAAGGAATTAAGGGAATCGTTTAATATATTTAGCGAACAAAGCAAAGGATTCGATACAGAGGATTCGGGGAGAGAATTTCTTGAGGACACCCTTAAAGCAGTTAATGAATACATACCAAGGAAATTCATTAGTGATAATACAGAGCCAAGGTGGTATAATGCGGAGGTTAGGAAATCACTAAAGCGACAAAGGGTATGCCACGCTAGGATGAAAAATGCAGGACGGGGTCTATCGGTAGAGGAAACAAATGAGTTAGTTCAAAACTATAAAAAAAATCGAAAGCATTAGTAAGGAAATCATGTCGACAAGCGTTATAACATTTCAAGAGCAAGATGTTAGGAGAATATTTAGATAGCAATCCTAAAGCGTTTTGGTCATATGTGAGAGAGATTCGGGCAAATAGGTCCACAGTGCACACACTTAAAAACGATAAAGGAATTAGAGTCACCAGCAGTGTAGAAAAAGCCAATTCTTTAAACACCTTCTTCCAAAGGGTTAGATTAGACATTAGACCAGATTTTAGGGAAACGGCTGCGTGGTCAGTAACAGATTTGTATTGGCATAATACAAATAATAATCTCATGGGCATTATTATTATTATTCAAATTAGGACTCCTAAACTATAAATGCTAAATGGTTTTTTCTACGACGATGGTGGCGAGCATAGATATATGTTCGGGACTTCAGACGTCGTGCAGCTCGCATCGAAGAAAATGACAATCTCGGGACACAGGACCGACCCACATTAGTCGGAAATCGAAAAAAGCTGGACAAAAACCTAAAATAACTTTTTTTTAGATATACACTTGAAACTTCACACATATTCTTAGAAAAGTTTGCTACTTAAGGAATAATGCATCATTTGTCATGGTTCTCATCCGTTAGTGAGACACAATGGGGATCAAACATCACGAAGTTTAAAAAAATCCTGTAATAATATTTATCCTAATATCTTACAAGTTGATGATGACGTTGTGGGAGGAATTTGATCGAATAAAAATAGCATGATCTATTATTAGCACAATGCTTTGCTTTTAATTGCCTGAGCTACAAATATATTTGAATCGTTTATTTGCTATTCCATTACTTAATGGCGGACACTGTTCTCAGACAAAACTTTTACATCAAGCAGAGTATATCTAACGTTTTAGGGAGACACTTGTCAAGTAACTTATATCTGAGCAGTCTTTGAAAACTCATTTTCACGAAAGTGAAGAGAAATTAAAAGTAAGTTTGCGACACCCTAAAATACATATGATTTTCCACCGCGCGTTTGGGGTTTGGCTCCACGCGTCGGGGGAATTGACGTGACTCGCTTACATTGCTGAAGTGACATGGTCCCTAAGGCTTTTAATTCGTTGTTTTTGAGCTGTAACCATTGTCAGTAACCTCCATCACTCTTATTTGATGAAATTGCGAGAATCTTGAGCCGTGCGACGGGATAGATTACGCGGAATAGAGTTATTTTTCTTTGCGTCCGCTCCGGGAACATACTTCTTATTCAAGCCCTTGAAAAGAGTGAAGTCTTTCTAGGGCCCATGTGAACTAGATATATTCTAGCTTTTATAAGTAATGGAATAGCTATGAAACGATTAAAAAAGTATTTGTAGCTCAGCAATTTAAAGGCAAAGCATCGTGTTAATAGGCAAATGATGCAGGTGTTTATTTGGAAATTTGGTTATGTTTGAGCCCCTGTATCTGACTAACAGATACGAATCATGTCAAATGATGCATTACTCCTTAATTAGCAATCTTTCCTGAGTATTTATGCGACGTTTCAAGTCTATATCTCAAAGAAAGCCATTTTCAAAATTTGTCCAGTTTTTTTCGCGACGTAGCTTTTTTGGCGAGCGTAGAGATGTGTTCAGGACTTCGTCGGGAGTGAGTCGGAATGAACGACCATGGAGTGCCCACAATAGCCCCCTGCTTTAGGGCATAATAAGACCGACCGTGCAGTAATCCCTTTTGCTAAACAGGGAAAGGCGAGGACGGGGGAGGAGGGAAGGGGGTTTGTTTTCGGTTAGAACTTCGCGAGGCTCCGCCAGAGGGAAGCCGTGACGCAGCGTTGTCAAATCACCGTCAACTCGGGACTTGGAAAATTTTCGGCTCTGAAGTGTTAACTTTTTTTTGGAAGTGCCTGTACATTTCTTCTTGGATCGCCATGTGTTTTGGTGTGAACATGGTTGAGTGTCCATCCTCTTTCCTTCCCAAAGTAAATGAGTGGGGTGTATGTGGGTTGCATCAAACTCAATTGGAAAGGGATGAAATTAAAATTTCTTGGGATGAAATGGAAAGCATAACATGGCTGAGTGTCCGTCCTCTTTCCTGCCCAAAATAAATGAGTTGGGGTATGCTGGTTGCATTAAAACTGGATTGGATACGGAAAAAAAGATGTATTTATGGCTCCCTAGGGAAAGGATTTAGTTTCACGCATGTCCGTCAATTTTCTATGCTGGTTATCATATCAGTCTATGTAATGGCCCTTACCTGGGGAGTTAGTGACTGTTTTACTTCCATCAGATGTGACGTTTAGCCGTGATCCCCCTGGTGAATTTCATTATGCTGATGCTGAGTTTCTCTCCACCCTTCCTCCTTAACCTTCTGTTCCCAACTTCATACCTTTCCTCCTTGTCTAAAATGCTTACTGGTTGGATACAGTATTGAAAACACAAATGATGATTACCTGCAGGATTAGATTTATACAGTGAGGAGTATGAATGAAAGAAAACTGGTCACTGGCCACGGAAGAGTAGATGCTTTGGAAAATTGAGTTGTCATTTATATGTCAAGCAGGTGTAGATAGGCTGCTAAGTGATTACGAGGGCCTTATGACTCAAGTAATTATGGAATTTCATTATTATACACACTATACAAGGTGAAGTTTTAAGATAGAAGAGAATAATTCCCCAAGCCTATTGCAAAACATGTTTGCCAAAGAAATATTTGTGACTGGCCGCGAAAGGATTGGCCGCTGGATGGAAACAGTGTGACCACTGGCTTTGAGAAGGTGACCACTGAAATGAGGGGAAATTTACAATGGTGATATGGGGAATACATTCTGCTTTGGGAAAAAGTGGCCGCTTACGGAGGTGGCCGTTTAGGCAGGTTGAACTGTATCTAAAACCAAGCCTTTTTCTTGTTACAGTGCCCCTTCTACACGTTCTGGCGGTGCATGCAAGACCACTTGCTCGTTGGCCAATGTGGCAAACTTTGACCCATGTGGCAGGAGTCCCATGTGCGTCACCATCCCCCACCCCTCCCTTGCCGTCACACCACCACAGGCCTTCGTCATCTTCATCAGCCAGCTCGCGGAACAATGAAGAGGAGGGGGCGACAGCACCATCACTCCCTCTTCGTATGCCCTTGTCTGAAGAAGGTCCATCGTCTTTGCTGGCCACCCGTCCACTACCCTTGGAGGAGTCCCTGGCGCTCACTTCCCAAGAGCGTGAAGTTCCCCTCCTGCTGCGAGATCCCACTGCTCTCCTGATACAGTTCATCCTCCTCCTCCCTCTGCAGTTGGAACTCCGTAAGTACTTCGTAAACCCTTCCTGTGGGGCAGCAAATATTGTTACCATACACCATTATTACCTTGTTAAACACAATGGTAACCAACTTGTTGTTCCTTCATTCACGACATATTACCTGGATTGGTGACAATGAGGGAATCTTAGAACTTTTTAAATCAGGGGAGGCATGTTAGACAGTTAGTGTGGTCATGTTATCAACTAAAACTACAGTAAATGGTGTGAACAATGAAAATATAATAATAACATTTTCTTTTCATTCCCAAGTATTTAGGCTGGATGCCAAAAAATATTTTGCCCTATAAAACTTGATATCGAATTACAATTTTAATTCATTGTCTCATCTTCTTAAGTAAATTATGTAGTAGTATTCTGACTTTAACAACATAATAATAATATCATTTTACTGTTGGATGACAGGAAGTGAAATGGATTCAAGTGGAATAGTATAACCTGGGAATTCTTGAGATATTTTGTGAATGTTCTATGCTGAAATTCTGTAGGAAAGGTGCTAGCTCTCATGAAAGTTGTGAAAATTTCCTGCATCAGCACTGTGTACTGGTGCCTTATACCCTGCAAGATATTAAAGCTGCCCTTATGAAAAGCAGTTGAGTAAACTGAAATTTACCTGAGGCAAAAGGTCTCGTCAGCAGAAAATTGAATCACAGACCTTCAGCGTGCCAGGTAACTGCATGAATCAATATGCTACTCAGGATTTTTTATTCCCAGTATTGCTTTGGGGTCAGGAATTCTGGGCAAATTGGTGGTCTATGCAGTTGCCTAGCAAGTGTAAGGTCTATCATGATTCCTGGTGCAAGAGACCTTTTCCTTCAGGCAATTTTCAGTAACTAATTCCTTGAAGATAATTCCTATCATAATTGATACACATACTGTACTACAGTAGAACCTCTATTTTGCGAAGTTGAAGGGACCCAAAAAATGAGCTTTGTCAATTAGAGGGTTTGTAAATTGGAGGTTATCTTCCACTAACTCCTCTGTCTCTGGAACTGATGTCACCAAAACCAGCTGATCTCCAACAGTAGGAAATAGTTTTTGCGGTGACACTTCCATGCTCTGGCAACACCTCGCACAGAATGGAGCAATGTCCATGGAGGCACATCATGCACATAAGAGGCTTGATCTACGACAAATGTACGTCTACTAAAACTGCTGACAGGAATGCGATTATACTTTCAATGCCATTAAACACTATGCTGTACTAAACTTGTCAAATAGTTATGTTAGGTTTGAAATCAAACTAATTACTATAACAAATAGTAGTCATCTGCTCATTCAGGGTAAAAACAACAGATATTACATGAAATTCTCTGTGTGTAATGTATCTGCATCAAATTGTAAGGATTTAAAAATTAGACCTCAATTGTATTGCGTCGTATTTATGATAGCCTTGCAGAAGTTAAGTGTAGGAGTAATATTCAGCAGGATTGAATCCCACCAAGCAGCTTTTGATGTTCCACTATTGGGTTACATCCCATCAGTTTACATTTTTGCGTGTTAACAATGCTCTAACATTTATTATCCTGTGCACCCCAGGTGTTAGGGTGAAACACTGATTTCCCAAACAGTGTTCTCGATTGAAATCATGAAACTTGACCCAACATTAGTGTATTTGACACTCCAAACTGAAAACATTTTATTAGATTAATGTTGGTGAGAGAGTTATTGAAGAAGTTCCAATTTCTTAAGATTACAGTTTCATATTTCTTCTTTCAGGATACTTCTCTTGTATTGTGAAGGTCCTCTACAACCTGCTGTACTTTCAAGTGTTAGCACAATTGAGTTGCAAGATACCAGAACGTAGACGAGGCTATTGGCGTGAAGCAATGGGTCGCGGAGCAGGTTTGGATACTCTAGAAGGGTCCCTTGGCCTTGTTATCACCTTGCTGGAAGAAGGACAGCTGTACCTGGAGGAGTACTCAGATTTTGGCACTCCTGATGATGAAGGGGAAACATCCAGCAGCACTGATCATGCTTCAGGCTCCAGTACTGTGGGGTAAAGTCATTTTTTTTTTTTTTTTACTTTATAAAATATGCATTGTTTGGAAAAATTGTGGCAGGTTTGCTTAGGACCCTGAACATTACATGAGTACTTTCCTGAACAACTTTGCTTTTAACCCTCTTAGTGCGGCGAGCCGATATATCGGCTTTTGCATCGCGGACAAAAAATGCGGCGGGCCGATATATCGGCTTCCACGTAGTCCATTAGTAAAATCGTTATAACTTATTACATTTATATCGTATGGTGTATATTTTTTGTTCTATTAAAAGTGTGAATTCTCTGCTTTATGGAACATATTTTTACTATTTTTTACTGTCAATTTTAAATGCATTTCATAAGCCATAATTCATGCAATAATTTTGGTGTCTATTTTTTCACGTTCGCGTAGGCATCACGCTCAGCCTAATCTTATATTTATTCTTTTTTCACTGAGTGTTGTTTTCACTATGAACAGGCACTGAAAAGCTAATAACATGATAGTTCTTTTATCTTATGAATGTGTTTTGGTGAGGTGGTTTTGATTCAAAACTGCTTACTTAGTATATGGTGATACGAGGAATATGAAAGCCTTGCTATGTAATCATTTTGGTATCTCCTTTCATCCTTCCAAGCTAATCACTTGGGCCGCTTGGAATGGGATTATATTGTCAGAACTTCTTTGTGTGTCAGGGCTTTATTCTTTTTCTGCCTTGTGATAGTGAATACATTGTCGATAGAATATGAGGAAAGCAAGTCTCTTCTCGGCCAAGGAAGTTCAGTGAGGTTTTTCCCTTATGAGTGTGTGGTTGAGTCAGAAGCGATTTCAGCAAGCGATTTAAGCGTTTCATTTTTGTTTTCATTTTGGGTACCTGTTATGACCACTTATAAAGAAAAAAAAAATGAAGAATTGGTAAATTACCTATTATCGCTAAGTAACGATGATGATTACTCAGAGGATGATGTCGAGAGCGAGCATTTGAATTCCGATTCTGACAACTCTGACATTGTGATGCAGAGAAAAAGGCCGAGAGTTATTGAAGAAAGGGATGAAGATGATACAACCAGTGAAGTGACCAATGCAATTCCACAACCGAAGTTCAATGTGACATATGAAGGCCGTGACAATTGGAATACTAACGCTTTCACTTATGCAGAAATACCAGGTCCCAAGCATACGCCATCGTCGACAGCTGACCCCAGAGCATACTTCAATTTTTTTCACCCCCATGCTATTGAATCTGTTTACACAGGAAACCAAAAGGTATGCTGAGCAGTTCCTTGCTGCCTTGCTTACATAATACATTGTCGCCAAAGTCAAGAGTGAGGCAGTGGCCGGAGGTGACAGTAACTGAAATGAAAGCATTCATTGCAATTGTACTAGAAATGGGTATAACAAAAAGACCAATCATCTTTTATTACTGTGCAAATAATTCTCGCTCCATACAATTGCTTTTCAATTGCTTCTAAAGTTTTTCCATCTCACAGACAAGTCCAACCTTTTTCCACCTGGGAATGAAAAGTATGACCCTTGCACTCAATTTCAGCCCATTGTTGACCATGCTAACCACCTGTTTCGCCATTATTATACACTGCATGAACATCTTAGCAGAGATGCTAGTTTAGACGCATAGATGAAACTTTAGTTGGTACCAAAAGCCATTCATAGTTTCTTCAATATCTACCAAATAAACATCACCACAAATGGGACATAAAATTCTGGATGCTCTGTGATTCAGTAGTGAACTATTGTACTTCTACTGTTATCATGGTGAAAAGAATAAAGAAGATAAGAAAGAATTGCAGGAATATGGACTAAGTTTTGTGGTTGTGAAAAAGCTTTTGAAAATAGGTAATTATTTTATGAAAGGATACCATGTTGCTGTGGGCAACTTCTTTTCGAGTTGTGACCTGGCACGTGAATTATATAAAAATCAAACTTATTTGACAGGGACATTGAGAAGGAATCGGAAGAACATTGCCAAAGAATTGAAATAAAAGTTTAGCGTAGGGGAAAATAAATATGTTAGAAGTGATGAAATTCTTTTCTTAGGGCAAAGGGGAAAAAAATCACAAAAAATCCTGTTCTGCTGCTTTCCACTAAAGCAACAGCACAAAGCTCTCATGTAAGTAAGAAGAGGCATGGTAAAATCAAAGATATAGCTATACAAATAATAGTTACAAGGGAGGAATTGACAAATCTGATATGATGGTTTATTCATACCTAGATGAAAGACGTACCATAAAGTTTTGGAAGAAAGTTCTTTTTTCTGTAATTGCTCACATGGTTCCCAATTCCTATGTACTATATAAAGAAACTAATCCCGTAAAAATAATGTCAAGGCTTTAATATACAGCAAATATAATAGAGTCTCTTGAGGTGGTGGAATGGCTTGGGAAGACAGAGAGTAACATATCTCCAGGTACAAGTGGACCGAAGGCTGGACCGCAGCAACTTCCAGGGAAGAAAGAAAATTGTGTTGTTTGTAGAGGAAAACATGGCAAGAAGAGAAAAAGGTCTCGTAGAGTGTGTGTATACAGTGTAATAAAGGTGTTCATAGCATTTGTTTGGTTCAGCATAGGTGCTAGATGAACACACGTACAATTAGGGGAGATATCCTGATGCTACTCCGCAATACACTGTAAGGCGGGGACTATGCAGAGGCCGACAAAAAGTTATGCAATTTGCTAGTTTTTTAAAATTTATTTATGATTTTTTCTATGTATATTTTTAATTGTTTTTATTGTATAAAAATATAAGTTTCATTAGAAAATTTTTTAAAAAATGTATTACTATTGAGGCTGAAAATCAAAATATTATTGCTAAAAAAATATTGTTCAACTTTATCAAACTATAACAATAACATTTATTTTTTAGTGAATGTATAAAAATGGTATCATTATTATTTAGTTCAACTTAAATAATGTAAAAAAAACCGCATATGGATAGATAAAACAATAACTTCATAAATTTTTTTTGACTAAAGTGCTACATTTTATTAAATTACCCTCCCCATTTCTCGCTAGTACCCCAGGAGAAAGGTCTGCACTAAGAGGGTTAAATCAACGTAAAGTAAATAAAAGTTTAGAAAAGAATGTATAACCATTATATCATTATATATTATTATATTCACAATTATTTATGATTTTTTTTCACATTGTCCTCAATGTGATTGAAAAGTAACAAGTGATCGATGGCATGTTGTGTTCTTGTTTTATTATTTGTTTTGTGGGATGATAGCTTTAAGTTTTTGCCTTACCTCTTCTTTCCCCATCTGGTGTTTTACATAAGGCAACAAGGGTCTTTGGTCAACATACTTATAAACCAAGTTTGAGTATAGACATTTATTTTACCATTATGCTCAATGAAATATTTAATGAAAAAGTGATTCCTATTATATATTATCTGTGCAAGGTTATAAACACACATTATCATACTTCTTGCCACAGAAGGGACATGAAGCATGAGAATGGGTGATCCCCTTTAGATGGTATTAAATTAAATCAAGGTGGGATTAAATAGGAAATTACCTTTTCACTCTGCCCACCATTATTCTTGTAGAACAGGAAGCAAGAAATAGTTTTAGCGCTCTTAATTTTTCATGAATCTTATAGAAATGAAACATGGGATGTCTTTTTGGGTACTGACTCCAAAATTTATGTTGTCTCTTCTCATCTCAGCATTGGAAAACGAGTCATAAGAAGTCGAACTAAGGTCCTTCCCCATTCCACGTCGGGATGCCCCTCATTTATAGTGCTAACCAAATCCATGGCAAGTGGCCAGTGACAACAAAGAGAAATAAATTATGAAATAGTTGATATCGTGTCATCTTTACCTTTTCTTAACAATAATAATGATAATAAACATTTATTTCACTCTAAAAAGATAATTCTAGGGTAGATAGTAATGCACATTTTAATGCAGTTGTAATCGTTCAGAAAATGTTTGTTCCACAAAATATTGATAGCTCCAAAAATTATCTTGGAGTTGTAGAAGTGTTGTTGTGCTTCATACATAATGCTTAATGCATAATGCTTAATGCTTAGTGCTTAATGCATAATGCTCTTAAAAGCATGTTTATGTAGGGACCATAAATTCTGAATGTGGTAATGAGGAAGAGTGGTAAACAAGTTAGGCCTTCCCAGGTAGGTGGAAGAGGTATTTGTGAATAGCAAAACTTTCAGGGGAACAATATGCTGGATACTCATTTTAGTTAATTCTGTTGATAGCTGGTGTTCATTAATTGTAACCAAGTTTCATACATATTATGCATCATAAGAAAATAAGGACAGTGCCTTACATTGATATGCACTCAATAATTAATTATGATGATAGTGACCAAACAGCATGTATTGTATATGCTATCTTGCCTAAAGTATATAAACTCAAGTTTAAAGTTTTACATCGAGGCCTATGTTTAATGCTGTTAATGGATATTTTTAAATAATTATTTTGTGGTATGTTTTTGCTGTAGGAATGAAAATGGCCCCATTTTGTGAGAGTCCCAGGGGGTAGCATTACTTCAGCGGATTGCCATAAGAATATGAAATGCACAAACTGCAAACAAGATACAAAGGGAATTTGATAGAATATGAGTCGCACGGTCATTATATCCTTGAAGTTCCAAATGTTTTACTCGATTCATTTACATTACAAAAATTCAGTTTATGAAACTGTATTTTCTCCTTAAGCATTCAACTTGGAGTCATGTGACTAGCACTTTGGTCCTTTCTTTTAATTTCTATTGGGAATCAATTAACACCATAACACTTGAAACACCGCAATACTTTATTTGAATAATTACAGATGTGCAAAGCTACCTGCGAATATTTGAATACCGACCTCAAATACTAGAAAATATTTGATATTCGAGATCTCAAAAAATTATGCTAAAAGATAAAGTTCGAATACCTTGAATAATACGCAGTACAGCATTGGGTAGCCATACAGCACTATACTTGGCATGTTGATGAACTATATATCATATGCACCGTGAGAGGATGGTGGAGATACAAGTCTGTTGATGGTTTTCACTGCATAATTTATTATTGTACGTACCAGTATTAAATATGTAGGTGGTTGTATATCTTGTGCTGTGCAGGTGTTACCTGTATTCAGATTCATTTTCTGTGCATAAAAGCTGGGTTGGTACTGATAAATTATTCATTTTTTTTATTGGGTCTGCATATGGTGATGATTTGAAATTCTGTATTGAATACACTGGATGATTACTAAAGCAGGGGTAATTGGTAACATTTTCTTTTAACTGTAGCTATCTCCTCTTATTTACCATCTTTCATAGACTCAATGCTCCTTTCTAAAATTGTTTATTAATCTAGCTGTTTCATAGTCACCACTCACTGTTTACTCATCCAATTTTCACATGATTCTAATCCCAATCATCCCTAATGCATGCAGTAGTGTTGATTCTGGAGAGAGCAGTAACCCATCTGCGGTAACGTCGACGAGTGTGACAGGGACGAGGCCTCGTCCACGACCAGCCCGTGCATCTTCATCAGGTGCTTCTCCTGGCTCACAGCAAGATGAAAGCAGCCCTAGCGGTACAGGTGATGGTTGGGGAAGGCGTGAGACAGAGATGGAGGTTCAGAGGCGGTGTCTGCCTTTCCTTCGGGTGGCAGCTCTCCTGAGGCATCACCTGTATGGGGAATCTTTGCCAGAGGTAGGGGAAGCATTTTCTTATCTCTGTAGTGGAGCACCATTTCTACACATAACTAAGGTAGAATAAGTGGAAGGTTCGTTATAATGAGTACTGACAAAAGTTGTAAAGTTGCTCGTTGTAAGGTAAACTCATTATGACCAGGGTGAATTTTAATGCATCCCTATCATCATGTACAGTAGAATACCGATCATCCTTAATAATGGAGGGGAACCGTAATTGGATAATCTGTTCATGATCATTTTCCTAGTAGTTATGACCTTGGTTTCAGTGCCATGCTTTCTCCGCATCTTTTGCACCTACTCCATTGAAGTACTTATTTCCGTACAATTTCATTTATCGGCCAATAGTTCATTAAATTTATTTTTCCAAAACATTTCAACAACTATATATATATTATATATTATAATAATGTCTGTCAAATATGTACACTGAATGCACTCCACATCAATTCACAGAACATTAAGTGGTGAATTTTAATGTCTGATGCACCTAGATCTCCCTTTTTTGTATGCCTATGTATGATATTTGCCTAGCAGTAAGTGTTCAAAGTCATGATCGCTACATATTACACTCATTGCAAGTAATCTGAGGCTATGCCAATCAGAAAAATTTGGATCATATTTTTTAATTTCAAAGTCTCTAATCAAGGTAGCTAATGCACAACTACCATTTGTGTTAGTGGTCTGAGTCCAAATCCTCCTACCTAAGCTATAGCTGACCTAAGCATCTGTCTCTTCGGTGGCAATAAGAGGATGCTTCTTGTGAGTTCCTAGTTCCCTAGCCCTATGTACTTGCACAGTCTGCTCTCAAAGTAAATGGGCCAAGTTTGCAGACAAGCCCAATTCCTAAACACATGATATACGCTATAGCACATGTTATAAGATGCTATAGCATGTGTGGTATCATGTGGTGAAAATTGTGGGATGGTGAGGTGTTTGGACAAAACAAATTTTTCAGAACAAAAAAAAATCAAGATGAGACTAGATGAAAATCCAGGAAGAAATTGAGCAGGACTAGAAGAGATGACAAAAATGGGACAAACTATGTTGTGGAATGAGAGAAAACAAAAATTAATGGAGGAAGAAACATTTAATCAGAAAACAGCAGCACAAAGTCCTTTTAAATTGTCGCATCTATGCTGAGAAAAAGTGAAAGAGTATATTCCATTGGGCCAACTTTTAGACAAACATGTAACATCAACAATATCTGGAGTAAACATAAATTTATTGCACAGTATTTACTGTTATGCATGAAAAAAGCTGACATTTATTTCATTAAATCTTTAATCATTCAAGAGTTATTCTCAAATATTCATGATATGCATATTTCTAAATCCCATAATAATATTTCTAAATTAAAGTACAATTCAGAAAAAAGAATGATTGTCTGCTTTTAATTACCATTGTAACCCTGCTGCCGATTACCTTCGTTAAACTTACCTTACACACAATCTTTCAATTACGACACATACACATAAATCATTGGCAAGACATTTCAATTTGATAAAAAGAACACTGCTTATCTCATTCATGCTCAATTATAATTTTAATTCATTGAAAAGAAATGATTGGGCCTAATTTACTGCAATTGCATAAAATATATTTATATTATCAGATTGAAATATTCTTGGATAATTTGACAAGAGTAAGTTCTTTAAATTTAATATAAAATTTCCCTGTTCCTCTTGCACTTATTGTGATCTGGTAACGGTTATTGATGTGGATGTTCTGGTTAGCCTCTGGACCTCCCTTCGCTAAGCCGGGCCAGTGTGTGCCTTCATGTATCTGGTTTCCCTCTAGACGAGACAATAAAATTTTCCGGGCAAGGCAAGATGTAAATTTTGGGAAAAATTTCAGAACGAAGATTTGTTCACTTTCATTCCAAGCCCAGCTATGTAGCAAAGAATTACAAGTTTTGAATCAATTATATTTCCAGCAGAAACTTATCAACTACAAAACGGATGCAGAAGCAATATAAACTCTCACCCTGGGCATGCAAACAGTGAGCAGTGATTCAGGAAACTCACCATAATACAACTTTCTCATGTGCGTATTTGGATTCTTTGCTGCAGGAAAACCTATTGTTTGGGCAAAAGGTAGCAATTTTGTAGACTTGAACATGGCTGGCCACTGTCCGTGAGAGTGAATGGAAGCAGGAGGGGAGGGTAGGAAAGCGAGAGTAAGGGAGGGAGTGGGGGGGATTTGTTAAGGGACAGGTAGATGGATAATGCAACGGTTGGTTAATCAAATGTGAGATAATTGTCACTCTACTTTATGTAGTGAGTAGAGAGGGTGAAAATGAACTGCAGTTGGACCTCTTTAGTCTAGCATCCTAAAATCCAGTAACTCTTTTCCCACACATTTTGAATTTTTAGTTTTTGGGTTGCCCACTAAACAGTGCTTTAAGCAGTGCTCATGCCCCAATCCATTTATGGGAATTTATTTTGACTTTGTACTCAAAGAAAGCCAGTTTCCTGCTTACCAGCTTATGCAACAATGTAACCAAATGGAGGGGGACACAGTAAAATCAGATTCAGGATTTCCAACAAAATGCACTTTTCCCACACCAGAATGAGCGGATAGCAAACACAATGAAAGCCTTCATCAATAGCAAACAATCATAGAGGCGACCATGTCTGAAGTATTTTTTTTTCAAGAAAGGGAAGCAGTGTAATTCATGCAACAAGATTCGCTACCCCAACCAGATCGTGGGCTGTCAACCTCAGAAGTTGATTTTTTCCTAACAGCATACAACATAACGTTTTGATCATGTAAAACCTAATTAATCCTCATCCTTCCAAAAATGCAGTAAAAACTGCCATTCGTATACTATAATAGATATATGCAAAGGGAACGCATTGTGCATCTGAGAATAAAATGCACAACTGAATGTTCCACAAAATGATGTGGCATATTCAATGTGCATGAATAAAAGGCGGTAGTTTTCGGTGATGTAGAGTTTAGGGTAGTTAAATGATTGAACAATAAATGGAATTGTAGGAAAAAACAATAATAATTGTAATAAAAAACAATAAAATGTGCACATGGCTGTGGTGATGAAACCAGGGATGAAACTAGTTGGAAACCATCTACTATGAAATTAAACATGAATGGACTATCCATAACTTATAGATATCCAATCAAGCCACACCATTAATGACTGCAGATAATCGGCGGTATATGGCATACGAAAATGATTTTTTGCCTTCTTAAACTTGCTTGCATAATAAATGAGGGTTGTGTCTTACAACAAGAAGAATTCTTTACTTCTCCTGAGACTACACATCCTGCATATAACCTTCATATTACGAACAAATGTACAATGAAGTCATCATTTTTCCAGTCCCTGTGAATTCGTTATAGTGAGGCTTCACTGTATCGTGAACTCAGAATTTGTCCGAGTGTGTCCATGCTTTGGATTTGCAGCATATTTTGAGGGATGTCTTTATGTTCCTAAAAATGGGTATTGGGTTCGACAATGCAATTTTGAGTATCTGAAAGTTTTTGATGAAATGTAATTATGCTTGATATTTTAAATGCATGCATGATAATTAGGGTTGGGGCAGGGATTTGAAGATTCGGTTGAATCCTGTCGAATCCATTGATTCGAGATTCGATTGAATCCGAGGTTAAAAGATTCGATCAAATCGATGGATTAAATATTTGAATTCCAGTCATGTGGATTCTATGTACCAGTGGCGGAGAACTACAGTAAGTACTTGACTTGCACGGATCCGGAGTAACGCTGATGTTCAGTTAGGCCAGTGACATGCTTGCGTTTCTGTTGTTGCAACAGATTGAACTGCGTGACGACCCGCGACTCATTGCCAAGCGTGCAAGAGTTGATGCCAAACTATGGTTGTTCAAAATGCCAACTCTAGTTTAAGACATTACATAATTAGATAGGTGATATTTTATCATCGAGATGGTGAAAAAGTCTGATGTGATCAGGCATCAACGTCTTTTTGCAGCTTAGTTGGAACCTTCCTGCGTAAGTTGATGCATAGTTAATTATCTACTCCATAGATGACTCCTAATGTCCATTACAGCAAAAAAAGGAGTTTTGGGTAATTATACTTATTTTAGATTTAAGTATCTGGTGAAAGAAAGATTGGATTTGTATTACTCTCGGCTTTGTCTTATTATGTTAACTTAAAGGCCTCTCAAAAGATGGCATTTCCTGCAATCGTCACCGATTGCCACCGTGAAAGCAGCACCGCTAATGGTCCAAAAATGGATAGGTAAGTTGTGGTGTTTCGACTTACGCTGATGTCTACTTCTCTTTTTACTGTAATGGACAACAGGCATCATCTACAGAGTACGTGATGAAGTACGCATCGACTTACACGGGAAGGTCAAACTACACCAAAAAAAGACGTTGATGCCTGATCACATCAGACTTATTCACCATCACGATGATCAAATATTATTGAACTATGTAATGTCTTAAACTAGAATTGGCGTTCCAAACACCCGTAGTTTGGCATCAACTCTTGCACGCTTGGCAATGAGTCGCGGGTTGTCACGCAGTTGAATCTGTCGCGGCAGGCAACAGAAACGCGGAGAAACACAAGCATGTCACCGGCTTTACTGAACATTCGTGTATCTCCAGATCCATATAACTCAGATCCGCGTTAGTTAAGAACTTACTGTAATTGCTCATTTTTAGCATTTAAATCATAAATGCCATTGTAGGAATCGTTTACGCAGCACATTGTAAGCTAATAATTCTTGTCCACATATGGATTCTTTGAAATTCCTCATTTTGAAAATTCTAACAAAAAAGTCCCTCTGCATTCTTCCAGCAACAGTATTTTCAGAAAGAGCCTTCAGTACTGATGGAAATTCAGTTGATAAAAAAAGAAATCGATTAGATCCTGACAGAGTGAAAATGCTGCATTTTCTAAACAAAAACTTGTCTTCTGTTTTCATTGAATTTTCAATTTTATTTGAGAAAAATTAAACTTTGATTTTCTTTTGAAATTACCATTCTTTATATTTGCCCTCGAACATGTCCTTAATTTTAGTGAGTGTGGACCATATGACCATTATTCATTTATTATTTACTTTAAGAAATAAGATTCAACTTTGATTGGATTTAATTAGAGAAGTCACGAGAAAGGAAGCTTATTTAACAATTTACAAATAAAAGGAAGCTTAGAATTTAATAAAATTGAGGAGGATTAGGATTCGAGATTTGGATTCGATAAAAAAACAGGATTCGGATTCGATCAAATTTGGGATTCGCCCCATTACTAATGATAATTTTTTTTTTTATTCCACAGATACGTGGGGAGCAGCAGCAGAGTGAGTTTGTTCGCCTTGTATACTTCCTGGAGTTGGTAACTGAAGGGATGGAATGGACACGCTTCAATGCCGCTGTGGCCCTTAACTGGGCATGCAATGAAGATAATGAGAATACTAGTTTGCCATCTGGCCAACCAGATACTATTGTCCGAACATGGTGCTCTGAGCTATCATCTTTTGCTGGGCGAGGGTGTGTTACTGCTGCACGTAGTCTTCTGGAGCAGCACATCAGGTGGCAGCAGCCAAGGTTACTTAGGTTGCCGGATCTGTATGACAAGATCTTCCAGGTGAGGATTCATATTCATACATAAATGTCTGTTACTTTGGCAAGATTTGTTAAATGCAGTGAGTAAAACTTGCTATCTCAATCAGTATTTATCCCATATTCCAAGTCATAAGCTGTTTTGTAACCTCCTAAAATATAGGACTTTGCTCCATTGTTTGTTGCTTGCTTTATTATATGTGTGAGGAAATTCGTGATTTTGCTTTAATCTCAGATTTTCATACATTTGTTGACTGGATTTATTCCTATGAACTGCCCTGCAGAGAAGATGATGAAGATCAGTACTCACTTTCCATAATACATTACAATCTATGCATTAAATGTAGTTACAATACAAAAATTTCTCTATGAAAATCTTTCATAGAAAGAATAATGTTTAAACAACCATTTTCAATATTAACATTCTTCCTTTCTCCATGTTCTTGCTCATTTCATGCACTGTAGCTGTGGTTTCTTTGTTTCTAATTGTTTATTATTGTTTAAAAAGTTTTCATAGACTGAATTCTAGGGATGTGATTTGATACCTGTCAATCCTCCGATACTGCTTGACACTTGGTCGGTATGGAGTATCGCCTTAATTCCACGGCACTACAGTTGAGCACCCTTAATCCGGGAACCCCTAATCCGGGAGCACCCATAATCCGGCAATTTTGCCATGACCTTTGACTTTGACTACCTGGTACTAAGTGGAAAATGCCGAAATATTTGAAACCGGAACATTGCTTCATAACCTGCCGAGATATTATTCTTATATTAATACCGAGATACCATTCTTAACGTTAATTTTCCCATTTCGAGAATCAGATTAATTTAAAAATATTAATTTCTGGTACTTCGTGTACACTGGAATTATTCTGGAACTTGAAGTAAACATAAATTTCAAGACATCGCCGAGACGGACTACGACTAATTTACAGATCGGCCACTTTCAATGGCACGCGCATTTTTGATTGACCACTAGACGTAATTTGATAAAATTATTGGTTATATTCTTATGTTTCACCCAAAACATGTCTCATCCATGCAGTTGTAGCAACAGCACAAAACGTTAACCATCGCAGAAAAAGTGAAAGTTGTGAAAAAACTTGACGCATTAGAAAAGCGATTGACTGAAACACACTGAGTGGGATCTTCAACAATATAGCACATGAAGCTGAAAGAGAAAATCGTCGAAATTTTACTGTTAAAGTGACACAAAGAAGTAGATAACAGAGAGAAAAACTATGAAAGAAGATTTAAGTGCTAATTTAGATAGCCTGGTTTCGATTGCTTCGAAGTGAAGGGCTTAGTATTTCTGGCCAAATGCTAATGGAGCAGGATAAACTATTTCAAAAATAGACGTGATCAATCCAAAAGACGTGATGTGGGAAATTTCTCGTGCATGCAATAGCATTTCACCGTCCGTTCTAAAACACGCGTGGTTTAAATTGTGGCCTGCTTTAAGGTTTGATATAGACAAAATAAGTGGGAATTTAAAAATTTCATGTTTCTGAGGATAAAAATATGATGATGGAGTTTGCAAAAATCATCCATAACCCTGAAATTAAGGAAATGGAATTGGCAAATTTAGACAAAAGGATAGTTAGCGGCCACGATATTCTCACCACACAACATATCATAGATGATGAAATCATTGAAATGATAATTAATAACAATGAATCCGAGTGGGGATTAAGATGATCAGCCTGAAATTGTTGAAGGAAGACTACTATTGATGATGGTCTTTAAAGAATCATCCAGTCCGGTCGCCCGCGGCGACGTAGTGATGGGCGGCCGAACACACGACACCCATGCGTTGGCATCGCGCTGAATCAGCTGATAACAAACCGAGCGCGGTGGGAAATTATGTTACGCAAAGCACAGCATAAGAAATATCAAATTTTATACCCTTTTCCAATAACAATATGAAACTTTTATATATTTATGCTTAAATTCCGTTATTTTCACTCACTTCGCAACTTCGATAATTTTAAATAATAACTTTGTGTATTAAGAAACCATTTCTTTCTGATTATTCTCAGTAACTCATTTTAAAATAATGTTCAGTAAATGGCAAACGAATATATTTTGTTATAAATAATTGACTCCTTTAAATGGAAACATCCCGTACGTTAGAAGTAGACCAGTTGCCATACATGACCCGTAGTCCGGCAAAATCCCTAATCCGGCATCACTTCGGTCTCGACTGTGCCGGAGTAAAGATGCTCAACTGTAGTAATTTTATGCCTAAGTAACATTTGATGGGAAAGTAGAGTAAAATTTCCCTATTATCTCCTCAATCTTACATTTTTCCATTATGTAATACTTTTTTAGGCCCCTGTCACTATAAATTTAAAATTTTTCAGTTTAAAATTTACTTTTCATGGAAGTGGCCTTGAAAGGTCATTCTATGCTTTAAATAGAAGTTTCATTTCATATTTATTAATAGTCAAGCATTTAGCTTTTATGTTTTTGCAGACAGTGACAAAATCAAACTACAGTAGGACCCTATGTTTGCATTATCAGAATTAATGATTTCCCACAATTAACATTATTTTTATAGCATCCCATCAAATTTCCTATTTCTCCAATGTACAGTCGACTCTTGTTAGGACATTCTTTGATGGTACGTTTTCCTCATTTCTTGTTCATTTCCTCAGATCACAATGCTTGTAAGTAATACTGGTTAGCATGTTTTGTTTACCTCTTCAACACATTCTTAGATGGACCAAACGAAATCTATCTCAGGAAAATAATCGCCGTATAGGTTGATTTGACGATGGATATATCACAAAAGGCTTAAATCTTGCATTAAAATATTGTTATTTTTTACAAAACTATTAGAATTGTCCGATATGACTTTTTCCGATTCCAAACTGATACCTTGACACCAGTGGCCGATACCAATAGCATTATTTGCCAATAGCGTACTTATTTTTCAAAAAAATTTGATAAGTGCTTTCCTTCTCGTGAATTCAACTCTGTAATCAAAAGTGTTTAAAAGAGCACCTAATTATTGAGAGAAATGACATTGTGACAACTCCTTTATTATGCTACTCTTACAATTATCACTGGAATTGGATTTTATACACTGCCCTCTTGCATTTATAAATACTGAAAATTCTTTAGGGCTGTGCGAGCAGGGATTTTTTTAATTCGAGCGAGAATTTGAAAAAATCTTGAATCTCGAGCGAGATTTGAGCACACTGAAATTGCAGTAGACTTTAATCTATGTATGTACTAATTTTGTACTTACACAAACATAAGTTGAAGCTTAGGCATTACAGTAGAGTCTTGATTTTACATAACATCTAGGGACCCAAAAATGGGGTATTATGTAAAACCAAGATATAAGTGGATTTTGAAAAATATGCTATGATTTCACAATGCATGAGAACACAATGACATTGGAACTATGTTAATTGTGGTGGAGATTTAATTATATTTGAAATCAACATGTACAATAGAATTTCAGAACATAATCATCTAGCTTTTTGGCTACTCAGGCAAAAGTACAGATTTAGCATTTAAAAATGTGGCAATCAAGTGTTAATCAAGGGTGTAAATAATTAGAAAATCATGCATGTGGAAGAGTAACAATTGAACAGAGATAATATTTGAAAATAAGGCAGTTTAAAAAAGTTATCCAAGATAATTAAATAGAAAAGTACACCACTCAAAGAAAGATAAATAGCATTGCATAGCAAACTAATAAACTGCTTGGGCAAAATAAAAATGAAGTAAAACACCTCTGAAAGTAAAATTTAATTTACAGAATTAAGTTTAAAAAAATATTTTGTGATTTTTTTTTCATTTTGAGTGGATTACTTTTTAAATTTTTCTTAAATTATCTTTAAAATCATCATCAACATCGTGAAGTAATGGGAAATGATGCAAGGTATTTAATGGCTGGAGGATGTCTTCTTTTTTGGGATGATGACCTCATCACTTTCATCTTCTTCATCGGCACTCAGCATTTCATTTAAACATGCGGCAATCAAGTGTGTTTATGAAAAATCATGAGAGCCCGCTGAAATCTATCCGCGAAATCGCTACGTGTCGCGTATGCATGTAAATCTCGTAATATTGTAACACTTTTTCGCACTTGTTAGAAAGTTGTCAGTACATCCGTTTCGATGAGGAAGATTCATTATTCTTATTTATTAAATTTATTATTATTAAATTTCGTCTGTTAGATGGGATAACTAATAAATCCAAGCAACATTATGAACGATAAATTTTCGTATTCCGCCCTTTCGCAGCGAACTTAATCGTGCCCACACCTAGGTTTTTCCATTAAAGCATAAGAATGTCATTGGCGTAGATCTTTCCACGCATGAGAACTAACGACATGTCAACACGACTCTGTTGCTAAGCGAGATGCAAGAAAACAAAAAAAGTGTTGGCAGCGGAAGCCCCCAAAAGGTTGCCCAACTCCTCCATTAGTGGAGGCCACCTGGGTCGAAGCGAAGCTGGGTGGGGGTAGACACTGATAAGGCGGAGAGATCTTCTCGGGTTACTCTCTCCTCTTTCTCGCTGAATGAGTCACACCCAGATGAATATTCGTCGTGACCAGGAATAAGAGACGAAGAACTCTTCTTGGGTGAGGGGGGTATTTTGAGGAAAACCTTTTAGTTGTGTCAATTATGAAGACTGAGGGATCGACCCTAAAAATGACAACTTTATCGTTTCCCCGCTCCACTCTTCGCTGGACCCTTCCGTGGCATACGGACAGGGGTAATCTCCAATCTTTCATCTCAGCGTGGTAGATGCTTTCACTGTGTGTCCGTGGTCAAGCATTCCTTTACATACTCGGTGGACATATAACGATAACAATAAGTACTATCACAATATTTGTTGCATGCTGGGAAAATATAAACTCAGAGTTACATTTATTAAGTTTTTTTCTGCGAATTTCCACATTTTAAACGGAACTATTGCAAACAAAATTGTCGAGAGTGTTCATTTTGCAAGAAGTTTGTTAATAATAACGGCAAAGTTCCGTTTAAAATTAATAAATGCAGAACGAAACATTCGGTATGAACTGCTGGGCCTGTATTTTCATAGTAGGCGGCAAATATTTTTAGTAAATGAGTTACACGAATAGTTGGCTGAGTGGGGATGGTACTGAGAAGAGGGTCGTTATCACCTCTGCCTAGTGATCGAGGAAAGGATCCGGCTTCCCTGACTTGTGATACAAGATAAACGAGGAGTATATCTGTGCGATTCCTTGCCAAGAGTGAGTCCGTACGTTGGAGTACAAGGATATGCTCACGGTACTATTGACAAGGGAAACATTTTTCATTGCAAGGCTTCGAGAAAGGGTACTTAAAAACAGCGAAGGTAGCATCTACGATAGCATCAATTGTAATTGTCATTTATTAAAAATTGTAATTTCTTTGTCTTGAATTTCACTGTGTTCGCTATCATTTTCATATTCCTTGGTTCTTCAATTCAGTTTATTTAAATTTTTGGCTAACCCGAACTGTGTATCGAATTCCGCTTAAAGCTCTAGATTGGAAAAGTACATACAACGCAACCTAAACAGACCTATATACGTAGACATGGGGAAGGTAGTGAGTGAATATGTTTATGCCGGAAAAATTTGTTGCCAAGCATTTAAGCGAGTTTTAGCCATCCAATACCATCAGTTGTGATGTTTTATATAATAGTACAATGTCACATATCTTCCCAATTGCCTCGGTTGTTGGCATCGGTCGAGGACAAACAAATTGTCCGTACTTTATTCCGCTCAACAATGCGCGCAAGTGTCAAGACACGCGTGCTTACAGGCGACCCCAAAGCGAGCTTCATCTCGTCACTCGGGACATCTGACAGGGTTGCTATCCCAAGGTCATAAAGCAGCTTTGCGCGAGCATTCCGGATTCCGGCGCAATTACCATTACGTAAACAAACCTTGAACCCATAACTTTTCGTGCTGAAAGATGGGACAATAAAATAATAATATATATACCATTAAATGCAATGAATTGATTCGTTATGGTTAAATTTCACAGTAGTACGGCATTAAATTGCAAATTTCCTTTAAAAATGGGCAAGAGTAACCTGATTCTTCTTTATCTTGTTTTAACAATTTGGGTGTATGCTAGTTCTAGAAGTAGCCTACGTTCATACGTGCCTATTTTATGCGTCATTTGCTAATAGGTTGCTAGTAGGTCACGAAATAGAGCAGGGACTCGGTTAGGCCCTACGACGAGGACTAGGCTCTCCTAACTTCTCGAGTCTAGGCCTAGGACTAAGAGATTTCTCTACATTTTGTGGCATGACATCATGAAATTACATGCAAAAGGAAGGGAACAAATATAAATTTATTAAGTCGCATTTTAATGCAAGACCCCGTAAAATTTCGTCCACCATGACGGAGATCTCGAGACAAGCTCGAGACTCGTTTTTCGAGCGCATTGAGCTCGAAATCGAGCGAGATTCGAGAAGTACTTTTATCTCGCTCGAATCTCGAAAAGTCGAAACTCGCACAGGCCTAAAATTCTTCTTAAGAAATAAGAGCTGCTGACCATGCTCAGCAGCTCATGTTTGAATGCATTTCTCATTGACATATTATTGACATGGCTGCTGAACGTGCTCAGCAGTTAAGAGGGTTCTTCTGTCTGGACCATAGCACATAGTTTCTGAAAACATTTGCTCAGGAAACTCTAAACCTGTAGGTACACCCAAATACAGTGGACTCTCGTTGGCATGATTTTGTAGAGACCCGAAATCCTGAACGTGGTAACGAGGAAAACTTGCTGAAGAGGTTAGGCCTTCTCGGGTTATGGTGAAGACAGATGTGCAGGTTGCATAACTTCCAGAAGACCAATATGCGTGCCATCAAGGTAGTTGGCGTTAATTTATTGTAACAAAGCTCATTTTCAACTATTACCCCCTCCTAAAAGATACGTACGAAACCTTGCGTTGATGTACACTCAATAAGTAATGATGACTATATGACCAAATAGAACGTTTTGTGTATAGGTACCGTTCACGCAAAAAAGTATACATAGACTCAACTTTGAGGCTTGATATCCCTAATAAGGAAGAAGCGACGTTCATAGAGAGCATATCAGTGTGCAGATAATTTAGCCTTTTGTTTAATGCAGGTACCAGTTTTTTTTTAATAATTACCTTTGAGGCATGTTTTTGCAGTGAGGATGAAAAATGGCACATTTCTTAGAGTTGCAGAGGCCAGCATCAGTTTGGAGATTGTCATAACAATATGAAATGCACAAATGAAAGGAAATTTTGATAGAATTTAGATAGAATTGACCGCTAAGTGTCCCACCCTCACAATTTTTTCCATACATTTTATTATCCTTTGCAATTAAACTTTTCAGCTATTCTTCTGAAAAATGTGAGAAATTTTTCTGTATTATTTTCCCAACTCAGTCTCTGTATAATCAGCTGAATTTTTACAGTCGACTGCAATGTAGCAGTGTTATTAAGAGTCTGTATTCATTGATTCATAAATCTGGGGTTTCACTAAGCAAGGAATTGCAATGTGAGGTGTGCCTGTTGTATGAAACTTGCCACTGTGGCATAAAGTGTAATGCAGAATGGAAGTGTTAAGTAACAAATGGAACTGAGGGTTGATGGTGCATTGCACTTATTTGATTATATGGAAATCGGTCATTGTGTCAATTCTGCATCAGCTATCATATTTCATAATGACAATGAAAAATGTTGTGACTTCCATATACATTCCACTCACCAAGTTTCACATATGAAATATGTGAAACTTGGTGAGTGAATATGCATTTTGCGAACTAGCCACGAAAAAATCTTAATGGAGTTGCTTACTAATATGGACAATAGAAAGATTTCCACAGATGAAAATCATCAGATGGATGACTTTTTAGTGAATACAGCAAGTCCTCGACTTACGCGGATCCGAGTTACACGGATCCAGAGTTACGCGGATGTTCAGTAAAGCCGGTGACATGCTTGCATTTCTCTGCGTTTCTGTTGCCGCGACAGATGCAACTTCGTGACGACCCGCGACTCATTGCAAAGCTCGCAAGAGTTGATGCCAAACTACGGGTGTTTGGAACGCCAATTCTAGTTTAAGACATTACATACTTCGATAGGTGATATTTAGTCATCGTGATGGTGAAAAAGTCTGATGTGATCAGGCATCAACGTCTTTTTTTGGTGTAGTTTGACCTTCCCACGTAAGTCGACCCGTACTTCATTACCTACTCCATAAATGACGCCTGTTGTCCATTACTGTAAAAAAAGAAGTAGACATCAGCGTAAGTCGAAACACCACAACTTACATATCCATTTTTGGACCATTAGCGGTGCTGCTTGCAATCGGTGTCTTTTTTCAATGTAGTTTGACATTCCAGCGTGACTCGACGTGTAGTTAATGATGCCTGCTGTTATCAACTAAATTGCAGCAAAAAAAGAAGTTTTGGGTAATTATACTTATTTCAGATTTAATTATCGTGTGAAAGAAAGATTGGATTTGTGTTAATCTCTGTTTTGTCGTATTATGTTAACTTAATGGCCTCTAAAATGATGGCGTTTTCTGTAATGGTCACCGATAGCTGCCAATCACGGTAAAAGCGGCTCAGTTAATGGTTTAAAAATGTTAAATTGTGGTGTTTCGACTTACACGAATTTCTACTTACGTGGAAATTTTTGGGACAAATTAACCACGTAAGTAGAGGACTTACCGTATGTGTAATCCATCGTAAATGCTAAATAAGTCTAGACATATAACGTTTTATATATTCCCCTGTAAAGTTGAAATTTTGAATGAGAGTTGTCAGATAACACAAATCATAGTTGTATTTACAGACCAGATTAACCCTGTGATTTTTCTATCTCCACTCTAGTATTATCATCGGAAACAATGTGGCCAGTGTCATTCGGTGCCTAGGGAAGCTAGTATATGCCTCTTGTGTGGAACCCTTGTGTGCTTAAAAGAGAACTGTTGCAAGGAGCAGAATGTGTGTGAAGCAGTGCAGGTGAGTCTTTGTAAATAATCAGTAACAAAGAATTATTTAATGTGATTTTCTTGTAGTTAAAAAATCAAGTGTTATTTATTTATGTTGGAGAGAAAAACCTTGAGATAAAATGTGAGCAAAAAGTCTCAGAGACTTTTTTCGTAAACTCTTTATGAATTGAAGTGAAAACTTTTGTCAATATGTGTCCTTGTTTACTTGAGTAAGGGAGATAAATGTGTTGGTAAAGGTTATTCGAGTACTCCACCAGGTCGCACTACATTTTTGCCAATGTTTCAATGGACAAGTCGGTCACCATCTTCAAGCTTGGATTGGAGGCCAACCCTGAAGACAATGGATGATTTGCCCATTGAAACATCGGTAGAAATTCAGTGTGACTCAGTGGAGTACCTTAATAGCCTTAAACACCATGTGCTGGGAGGGATAAAATATTACTTCTATGTCATTTGTAAATTTCCCGAATCTTGTGATTATTGATCAATGGGATATTTCCTCATTAGGGATATTTTATTTGATTTGACATCATGTTCACAGATATATTTTAATGTAGCAAATACCATAATGGAAATTTGTATTAATGAAATAAGAATGTACATACCCCCATGTGCACATTACTCTTAAGAAGATACAAGTATTGGCTATTTCCTGTTGATGACTGAGCTAATTACATGCAATCCATGGATGATAAGAGTTTAATATTACTGTTCTTTACTTCCAGCATTCTATTGATTGTGGAGCGGGCACTGCTATGTATTTGGTGGTTACATCATCTTACATAATTGTGATTCGAGGCAAGCGAGCATGTCTCTGGGGATCAGTATACCTCGACAGTTTTGGAGAAGAGGATAGGGAGTTGAAGTAAGTTCTTAAGGTTATATAGCTGATAACTTCAGGCTTAACTATGTGATACCTTTCCATAATGGAAAATAAAAGTAAGTTTCATTCTTTTATTTTCCATCTTAAGGTTATATTTATGTTTTCCCAAAGAATTTCATTGTTGCATGGTAGTTGGTTGCACGCATTGTAAAATGCTGTGGTAAAACTTCAAGAACAGATTTTAAAAGATGTTGGCCATTATTTGGGGTAACTGCTTGTGGTGTGTGAAGCTCTTAAATACACGTACATTTTTTTCAACTCATTTTCCTCGATTTCAGTTAAATAATTATTTAGTTGCAATGGTTCTGAACTTCCCTTGGGCGTAATATCGTGTATCTTTAATTTGTATGCAATCATTTTACAGTGATCATCCTGGAGTCCAGTTTTAAATGCACATATTTACATGGCAAGCAGCTTTTTCTATGATAATATTATAATTAAAGATTAATTGTGCCTGGACATCTCTTTATGCTTTTCTCCTCTTCCTGTGTTTGAATCATCCTCATAGTTTTTCTTTACTTAGATTCTTCTGCAAGTAAATTCTTAAGCTAATCTTGATGCTTCTGTGGCATCCAATTAATAGTTTCATATTGCTTCCAGGAATTTCTGTCCCATGATTATTTATAGGCAACAGTTTCACTCCACATCCTTGGGGCGTCTTCAGGTCAAAGATTTCTCCAGGATGTGGGGTGAAACTTGTACAAAAAACAATCAATGTAACAGATATTCCCAGAACCAGTATGAGGCCAAATTCTCTAGTTTATTTTCAGCTCATGAGCATTATCACTTAAGTTAGGACCACTACTATTCCTCGTAATACTTATTTGTGCCTTCCAAATTTAGTGGCTTGAAAATACTGTCAATTTAGTAATGTTGGCGTAGAGGCTTGGCAATCTTTTTTTGGATATTGCATCAGTTTTGTATGAAGTACCATATTCTAGATTTAATATATGCATATCTCTTAATGCTCCTCTGTGAATATCTTCTTGCAGGAGGGGAAAGCCCCTGTACCTGAGTCCAGGGCGCTATCAGCTATTGGAACAGCAGTGGCTGGCCCACCGCTTTGACCACACCAACAAGAAGTGGGTTTGGCACCGTGATGCCCTGTGATTTGCGTTTTTGGCAGAATGCTGGCTGTGCTGCTGGGAGCGTGGACCTAAGGTATATAGGAAGCAGATGGGGCTGTGTAAGATCTGCAACTGATGGGAAAACTCATACTCACAAGCTCATAGGAATCTGTAATTTCTTGATTATTTCAAGCCTGTCTTACTCACATATTTATCTGTATCCCTCACCTCATTTTTTCTTACCAGTGACTGTCCCTTGTTGCCATTTATTTTAATTGCGTGCTTGATAATTGTTTATTTGTTGTTTTCTTGTTGTGAATCCAATTCATACCAAAATATCAAGTTCTAATTATATGAAAACAGGAGCAATTTCTTGTTTGGTGTAGTTTTTGCAGTTCCTTGTATTGATAACAAAATTCAAGTGTTGACAAATAGATTTCAAATCAAGAGAAACTCTGACGTCAGTTGGATTATGTTGCTGTAAAAAGAAAGCTGTGCTTGTCTTCGCTAAATGTTTAATGCCTTTTTGTTTTATCAAAATCAGCCCCTTTAACAAGTACGAAGGAAATGTATTTAAACGCACATGTCATATAATTGGATATGCTTGAAGGCTGATATAAGTACATTTTTTGGGAATTTTGGATTTGTTAATGTTGGTGTGTGTGTGTGTGTGAGTGTATATGTGTGTGCGTGTGTGTGTCTATGAGCTTCTTAGTTATCTGAAGACTACTGAGTAATGCATTGGGTAACATCTGCTCAGCAAGGTGTGATACATCTGCTAATTTCACTTAGCGTGTGAAATATCATTGTGTAATATTTTATGTTTTTTATAGGAACAAATTTTACCACCTGGATCTAATTGTAGAAACAGGTGGGTGGTTTCATATAAATTTGGGGTCCTGAAATGCTTCCAATTCATAAAATGTTGGTTACATGCTCCAAATATGTTTACAATCTCAGTTTGTAAAGATTGTCCAGCTCATTTAAAGTGAAAAAAGTTTGTACTACGCATAGTTTTTTCACATTTGCTGCTGATTGGGCTGCTCATTTCTGTCTAACATGCTGTTAAATAACAAAGTGACATTAATTTTACTTTAAAGGCACTGTGATATGCACAAATTTAAAATTCTCAAGCTGCTCATTCCTTGAGTAGGGTAAAATGTGCAAACAGTGGGTGTATCACTAATTCTATTGTGAATGGTGGTGATAGACTTAATGGACTATGGTAATCATGGTATTGATGTTTACATTTTGTATCATGATTCTGAATGCATCTTTACCAAAGTTCAACCTTCAGTGTAAAACTTGATTCTTATGTAGTGCAACTAATGTTAATGGTCCTGTGACGTAAAAGCGAGCATCTGTTTCATCAAAGAAAGAGGGTATCATACCAGCTTAATCAGATACAGATTTAATGCATGCCATGAGAAATATACTGTTGGCAAGTCCTTCACCTCCCAGCTGTTAAGCCCTGTAATTATGTAAGTCTATCTACATTATGTACAGATAAAGTTGTATGGAAAGTTGTACATTCACATTAAAGGAACTAATTGAATATGCTTTTGGGTATTATTTTTGTAGAAATAACCCCATAGGGACTTAAACTTGTATGCATGTTTTTACCTAAGCAATGTGAAAACTGGGCTTTTAAAGTATTCCATTCAAGCTATTTTGCCATAGATTGTAGCATGCCTTAAATGAGAGGTGCCAAAGAGTCCATGGTTTACTGCCACGGGCATAGTACTGAACTTGAGGTGCCTTTCACTTGCCACACAAATGAGGATCGATCTCCGTCACTGCCAGGTTTTGAACATGGGTCCAGGATGTGAAGCCAGCACTTCAGTCAGCATACCAACCTGATCCCATGTTCCACTCAAATTCATTAATATCGAGTCAGTGTGAAATTCATGAAGCAAAAAACACTGGTTATTGCATTTCAAACCAAAATCGTTTATTTGGCTAGATAAAGTGCCAATAAGTTATCCATTACAGTGAACTATGAATAACACGATTAGACAATGACCCACCAATAAAGTTAACTCTTGTATGAGATAATAAATTCATCTTCTATCAATCTAGCCAGTGAAGTCAATACCACACTTGTTTTAGTTAAGGACATTGAATAACATTCTTACATTCCTCGCATTTGGAGTGGTAGCATCATAAAAACATAATCTACAGCTCTACAATACTTTCACTTTGAGTATTAGCATACTGACTTTATAATCTGATAATGATTAAAAAAATGATCAAAAATAATTTTATGGTAGTAACTAGTTTTAGACTCATAGTTGCCACCTTCAGATATCCCTGTTAAAACTAGCTATTGCCATTAATAATTCAGTGGAATTATACAGGTTTTAATCATTTTCTCAACATAAAGTTCCTCAAAGTGGAAGGAAACATATGAGTGGACATTATGGTTTAGCTGTCTGAGTTTGGGTGAGATCCTCCTTCAACACATAACATCCCCTCATCAAACTTTTAGTTCCTGTGTAATACCTTGACCCTTAAACTAGGTAATATGTGCATTAGGGTGGTCACAACGCACATGCGAAAAAATTTTTTCGTTGTACGTATCTTCAGGGGCACCCTCCTAAAAGTGCCAAATGGATAGAAAATGAGATTAAAAAAGTTACCGCACTTTTCCATAACGTTGACCCATGCCTCATTGGGGTTAAAATTTAGAAGAACTCATTTTCAGTTTCCTTTTTGTTTGAACTAATATTTTTTTGGTGATATTTGGCATTTTTCATGTCAGGTCATGTCATCAGAATCACCTTTTTTGGAAATTGTACTTAAATAATTTAATTACTTTTTGAATGCTTGGAAACTGTGTATAAATATTTTTTTTCAAATTATAGTCCATAGGAATCTAGTTTTAATCCTCAAGAAGAAGGGTTCTCGATTTGTATCGCAGTTGAAGTGCATTCAAAATGGGCATGTGAAAGCCCATTATTCTTACAAAGTCTGCTAATTCTGTCAATGCTATGGACCTAATTTTTAGCATGGATGGACGACGAACAATCAATTTACATACAATGTACCTGTACTGCTTTGTTCTGGCCAGTCCTCCACTCTTAAGATTGGTTGAATTCTCGCTCTCTTGAAGGGATGAGGAATCAAGCTTTAGTTAGTGTTCGGTTTTCAAACTGTGGTGAACTTTTTCTTTGGAGGTTTGAGGGTCTTTGGCCTTTGACCTTCAACTTTTAAGATTATCAACGAGCATGATTCCATCGGAGAAAGACAAGATTTTGTTAGCCATGTGTCTCATCAACTCATTGGCAGTAAGTTGTCATCTAACCATTAAGCTTTCTGTAATTTTATGTAGAATGCTAGTAAATTTGAATACCCAGAGTAAAGTCTTATTGTCTTACAGTAAAGAGCAAGTATTACAGTAAAGGAAGTTTTAGTTTTTTTGCGAGTAAGCTAAGATAACATGATGCATGTAAGATGGTGTTGTAAAGTCTGAGAAACTATGATGAGCGTAGAAAACTGCAAAAGAAAGCTACCAGATCTGTAAGCACTGCTCAAAATAGAAAATTTTGAGCTTTCGAATTAACTCTTGTCAATATATTTGATATTGCTTATCACGATGAACTTGCTATGCTGAAGACTGAGTTTTTTTTTACTCTAGAAAGGAAAAGGATGTCCTGGCTTCATGGGAGGAGAAGGCAAAATTCACAACAAAGAGAAAATGGGAAAACAACTGAGATGACAAGATGGGAGCAATCAAGAAGAAATGTAGCGGAGTTTGAATTTTTCTCTTATTTTCTCTCTTTTGGTGTTATTTTGAGACACACAGGCAAATAGCTTGACATTAATGAAAACTTAAATATTTTATTTTTAGAGATGAAGAAGATCAAGAACAGGAATCTTCAATAAACACAAGCAGAATATCAGTGTCAATGCAAGAATATATGTAAGATAATTTCCCACACACAGAGGAAGCAAGGCCAGAAATAAAAAACAGGAAGCATACTCTTCTTCTTTCTCAAATCCACTTATGCTTTTAGGCGTCGGGGTCCTTCAGCCACTTTCTAAATACCCTCCTGTTCTGTGTGAGTCTCTTCACTTCATTTATACTCTTCCCATACCGGGCTGCCAGTCTCTCCACATAATCTTCCCACTCAAGCCTTGGTCGCACTCTTCCTCGCCTTCCTTCTGGTCTTGCCTCCATTGGCTTCCTTTCCTTCTTCATCCTAACCACATGTCCGTACCATCCTAGGGTTTTTCTTTCCATCAATTCAATGATTGAGTCCTGCTGGAATTGGGCTCTGATTGTAGTATTTCTTACTCGATCTCTTCTTGTGCGTCCTGCTGCACATCAGAGGTATCGCATCTCGCAGCTTTGGAATTTACTCCTGTGTTTATCTAGTAGGATTAGGCTCTCCGTTCCATACAGCAATACTGGCTGGAAAATAGTTTTGTACACCCTCATCTTTGCCTTCTCCGTTATATCTCTCTTGCCTACAATTGATCTGCTAAGCTGATAGTATACCTGGTTTGCTTTACGGACTCGGCTCACCTCAGATCTTCCATCACAAGTAATTTGTGTCCCCAGGTATTCAAACTTGTCAACCTGTCTTAATTCGGGAATCATACTCGAGGAACTGAAAAAGTATCTTTATTGTTAGATAGGTGTAGTTTTCATACAGTACAAATAATATCAGCTCATGCAAAGGAGTACAATCATGATGGAAAATCCATGCAATGTGTTGTGATACTACAACTATAAATTCTGGCCCCTTGGAAAGAACCTGTGTTTTGCTATGGCAATTATTAGGGAAAGAACTTCTGTACTTTCCATGTTACCTCCCCATTTAAAAAGTTATTCTAAAATCCATTTTTGATCGTAAAATTGGCACACCCATGGGCAATCAGATAGATATTTTAAATAAATTCCAGACTGAGTGGTCAAAACAAAAATGTTCAAAAGTGGAATTGAAGATGAAATTATTACACATAAAGCAAGTAGGTACCTAATCCACCCAACAGTCGCTTAAGGCCATTTGTCTCTCAAAGTTTATCTTTTCGGGGATCAATTTCCATAAACTAATTTAAAGAAATGAAGCATTGAAGATATTTATTTATAATAAATATTTACGTAAAGGTGTGCTTCAATACCCATAAACCCACTTTGTCCCTCAACCAAGGCTTATAGTTCTTTAAATCGTTTGTTAAATACAAGAAAAATGATAAAAGACAGCAGATGTCATTTTTTTAAACAAACCCTCTTTTGTATTTCAACTTTGAACAAGTTGCATCTTCACTTTTCGATCATATGTTTTGAAAAATATTACAAGCTTGGCTGAAATTTTATATGCAAAAAAGATAATGATAAAGATGATTGTAATGACAAGGATGTAAAATCTACACTCGGTCACAAGCAAATTGATCATTTATGGACAGAAGTTGATTTTTTTCTACCCCCTTGAAGTCTAAATTTATTAAGAGGTTTAAAATCAAACAATTTCTGAATGCTGATCTTCATTAATGTTGTGAAAATCAACATTAGTTAAAATCTAAATTAATAGCAAATCATTATTAGGCTGTTAGAGATGCAACTGAAAGCGGGATAAATTTAGTCCTAAATTTCAAAACTTGTTCAACGAATGACAAACAGCAGCAGTTTGTTACTTATTGTATTTGAACGTAGAAAAATATTTCTTGACACTCCTGAAGTTAGCTCATTTGTAACTTTGCCGACACTATCTTAACCTGAAAATTAGAATAATTATAATTTCTTCGAATAAAATGCATTTGAACATTATACAGTCAAGCCCACTTATATCAAACCCGTTTATAACGAAGTGAAGGCTATTCCCCCTCAAAGAGAGGCTTGGAAAAACTGGTCCACATATAACAAAGTAAATATTCAGCCCCCTCAGCTTTGTTATAAACGGGCTTGACTGTATTAGATCAAAGGTTTCTGAAGCGTTGGTTAGATGCTCTCTGCATACGTCCACATTTCCTTCAGTGTAGATAGGCGAAACTTCCATCTTGCCAACCTATGCGGGAGGAAACCCGGAAGTATGCAGAGAGCATTTGAACATTGTATCTCCTTTTTGCCTATTTCTTTCATTTTCAATTTTTTTCCTAGAACATCTACTTTCATGAGAACTTATGATTCCTCATTTTAACTATACCACTAGCACCTCAACTTTCTCCCTCACTTCCGTTGTCAACACAATCGTCAACATGCTTTCCACCAATATCATTTCACCACCTTCAATGTGATTTCTTTCCTACTTTTTATATTGTCTAATGTACCATGCCCTTCAATATCAGAATTAATAACCACTGGTCATCCTGAAACCTGTCTTATTCACAATATATATTTGGCATGTTTTACCCTTCTCAGTGTTTCTTTGCTGAATCTTGAAAGTTCATTCCATTTTTCTATCCACTCATCTAAGATTCACCTTGCTAAAAAATAACTTGATCCATGCTTACTCTGACAATGAGACCTGTGGCAACCATAATGGCCAACCTTGCCTCGCATATCATCTGAGATGTCACCTCTGCTACCGTATCTCTTTGATCCAAACAGGGATTAGCAAATGGAATTGTCATATGTAAAGCTACAGATGATTAGTCACTGTGAAATAGTATTAAAGTTTTCTATTACACAGTACCGATTGTGCAAGCTGAGACAGGCATGTTATTGATGTTTCCTTTCCAAGGCTGCCGCTCTGTCCAAGTGCCTTAGGTTGTTAAGTAGGATGGTATTGTGGAAACCTAAGGTGGTGTACACCATGAAAAATACAGGTAAAATCAATTTTGGAATATGAATTCTCAGCACGTTCTTGTCATTACACAGAACTTCATTAATTGTATCTGCCACTTACGTATTTTAGAATTATATCCAGAACTGAAAGAGAGAAATCAGAAGGCCTTATGCAATAATATGCTAATGCCCCCTATGCCTGAAATACAATAGTTACACCTAGACATTGCAGAATGGGCCAGAAGTTTCAGGCTGACCTGTTTATGATCTACAACATTCTCTTGACTTTTTCAATGCCATAACCCCCTTCCTGCGCCTATTATTACACAAAAGAAAAATATGCCAAATCCAAATTAGCAAATAACAGCAGAGAAGAATATATCCAATAACTCCAATTATAATGTAAAATTAAATAAGAGGATTGGATAATGTTGAGTCACAGAAGTTTATTTCTCGAGGACCAATGACTCAAAAGAGTCATTATCATGAATGAATGCATTGTCATAAATGAATGCATTAATTTCATGCAAGAGGACAGTGCCCATTCCATGTCAGGAAGACCAGACGGAAGCAGGACAAGAACGTGCTGAGAATTCATATTCCAAAATTGATTTTACCTGTATTTTTCATGGTGTACACCACCTTAGGTTTCCACAATACCATCCTACTTAACAACCTAAGGCACTTGGACAGAGCGGCAGCCTTGGAAAGGAAACATCAATAACATGCCTGTCTCAGCTTGCACAATCGGTACTGTGTAATAGAAAACTTTAATACTATTTCACAGTGACTACAGGTTTAAAGAAAGTTTGTAGGATTACGGTCACTTAGTTATGCCTACTTCAGTCGTGTATAGGAACTATATTATTAATCTAGACCCAACCTGAAGAGCCATCAATTACCATTCCATGAACTTTGTCATTGGTACCTATTACAAAAACAACATTACAGACAGTATTTGAGAATATTTTCTACTTTTAAGTACTTACTCCGTAACATGTACGTTGTAATGTCACCTCAAAAATGTTTCCTCTCCGGGAAATCCCTATCACACCACCCACAAATATTCATCGCATGCTCCATGTAAAATGCCTGCAATAACGTGGCACGTAGAGTCAGCAACAGAATTAAATCCACATAAATTTCCATACCAACTAGTGTTTGGCATAGGATAAACCCATCTAGTGATTGTGGACCAAATGTCAAGCCATGGATGGATCCAGGGGGGGAGGGCATTCGCTGCCCCCCTCCAGTCTTGGAGAATGGCACTAGGTAGACTGCCTTTTCATTGGACTAGGTGAGGGTAAGGACAATACTGGTTACCAACCCCCCAAACTTGAAATCTGGGTTCACCTGTGTCAAGCCTATTGCAAAGTGACACATCAAGAGATTGCTCCTTTCCCTGTCACCAATGGTTCTCCAGAAACATCAGGTACCCAGAGATACTGCTGGCTATACATACAAAGAATCCTCTAAGGATTTGAGCCTGGAACCTTTCTTTAGTAAGCTAATGCTCTACCCATAGCACTTCCATATAGTTTGAACAGTGAATAAATTGGATGCATTATCAATGAAGCCTTAATGGGGGCATATACTCAACGTGTCCAAGGGCACTCCTGTGTTGAACAATGAAACTATACATTTATTTCATAATACTTTTCTATTATTGAGTGGGAGAAAGACAAGGTACAAATGAGAATGATTGAGATGCCTACAAATATCATATAGGAAAGCCTTCTGGTACAATTGCATTTTCTAACGAGAGATATCGAAGATATACTTGCGATCCACATGGATATTATTGAGAGAAAAAAAACAACACAAGAGCACACATAATGGACGTGATCACTATTCACTTTTAATGATAATCTTTAGCAATACACAGCATATCAACACAACTCTTCAATTCCCATGGTTTTACGCCCCACAACGCAAATCTAACTGTACTGAACATGCACTTATTTGCAGTTGCAATAGAAATTTTGCCAGAGGACGAAAATCATTTTTGCTAATGTAAAATAAAAACACAGCTTTCTCAATGTAAAAAACACAATTGGACCGACCACACAGTAGGAATCATTTTGCATTGCATAAATACAGGTATTGACTCACGGAATTCACACGATATTATCTAACCATACGGAAAAGGAATGAAAACTGTTTCTTTTAACAATCAGAAATGCTACATAAATTTAAATAAGTTTTATTTAAATGCAAGACGCTTCTTACATGGATCCACCATCCAGATGTTCTCCATAATACGATACTTAATGAATATAGATTAAACACATAGTACAAAAAATGGATATCCTGACACTGTTTGTCTGTCGATTGATCTAAACAAAATGTCCTTTAAAATCATAATGTGCAGCCTTGAACCAGATAACAACAGAGGAAAGATGAAAATATCCTGCAAATTCCTTGATTGGCCCGACGCGCGTTAACAGGAATGTTATTGATTGTAAGCGACTTCCTAACTTAAAACACTATTTCGAACGATGAATTCAAAGTTCGATAACTGTTTCAGGAGTCAGTACTACAACACTCAGATCATGAATATCCCGGCTGCATTTCAGGCTGGCAATAAAAAATCTCATTCCTGACCCCCCGTTTGTTCCTGGTACACTTCGATGACATCGTCGTTTTCCATTTCGAGCTAAAAATGAGGAAAGGCAATTAGAATTTAGGGCATGTCGATACATGTCACAGTAAGGAGAAAATTGTGAATTTACCTGCTTCGGTGTTTCATCGTCGTTTATACGCCGGCCATCAAACAAAAACCTTAGAGATGTAACAGGAACGCCCTGCAAGAATCAACGTTAGCCTCATAAAACGAATACTAAATCACAACCATCAATGAATCAAATTTGTTACTTAGTTGAAAACTTTCAAGCAATTCTAATTACGAAAATAATTTCCATACACAACCCATGCAAAAATACTTACCACGCGTTCACTGTACGACTTTTTTAATTTCCCCATTTGCGTTGTCATCTTTACTCGAAAGTGAATTTCATTTGAATCCTATAATGAAATCAAGGTAGATATCAGACGCGGTTGAATTGGCAACTCTAAACATGTCCTCTGTCAAAGGCACGCCAAGGCACATGCCACTGGCGCGTTTCAAAATAATTAATCTTGAATTGCACTTGTCGTAAGACCCAATTTGAGCTAAGTGTCACTAATATTTTCATCATAAATACTTACATTTCCCACCACTTTCAGCTTGATGTACTCAGACCCAGCGTCTCCTGGACCGGCGTCAGGTTTCTGCTCCTACATCGAAAGTGAAAATATTGGTGTTTAGGACAATCCAGAAAACCATTTCACACACTATGTTTACAATCCAAAGCAAAAACATAAATCACATCTACCACGTTAACGATTTACCTGATTGTCAGACATTCTCACCATCTACCATAAAAAATGTATCCTCGTGAATTTCGGAGCTTCAACCCGTTTCACCACAAACGCGCCAGAAATCAACCAATGTTTCACATCCGGGGTTAGAAAACCAAAATGGCCGACTTATTGTCAAAATTTTCAAAACAACTCAAGAGAGGGCAGCGTGATAAAAATAAAATGAAGCGTCTACTTCAACAAATTGTGGAAGAGAAAATTATCGCGATCTCGAGAATGAATTAATTAGAATCATAAAGAATCGTTTATATAATTTTACCGTAAAACGATTTTATTTCAGGATTATCAATGATATTTTTTAAGGTTTCCCCGAAACAATTGCGAATCGGCAAGGCACCTTGCGCATGTTAAATGGTTAAATTGTATTACATGCTCTGCCGTAATGAAGTGGTTCTAAATGTTGTAATCAAATACTACGTTTTTTTAAATGTGTTACATCCATTGTGGCAGATGAGCTCTCTTTTCTCAGTTTTACTAAGTTTCGCTGAATTGAAGTTGACACATATTGACTAAGTTGGAGATTTTCCGATAAGTGTATAACTCAGCCCGGCGTTATTAATTTCTTTAACATGTAGCATATGATCGTTACTATGTATCGCAGATAATCACAGTAAGGATAGTATGGCCTCGCTGTATTGGTCGCCTTGCTCGAGTCCTTAAACATTAGAAATCACTGCACCACTCATGGCTTGAGATGGTTAAATTATGATGGCAAGTAATAAAGTTTAGATTGTAAGAAAACATTAACATTTTGATACAAAATTAAAATCCATAGCAGCGATATCTAATAAAACGTTATATACCGAATTAAAAAAAAAAACATTTTCGTTACGAGACTATTCCCTGGACTGCCACACTCACTGGAAGTTTCTCGGTGGAAAAGGTTTTAGAAAAACAATTTGGAAGGTTATGGACGTATATCACTCGAAGGTTTCGAGCTGTTTAAAAAAAAAACTATTTTATGCCCGGTTGTCGCTAACCCTTACCAGAGGTTGTGCGGAATTAGCTGTAAAGTTGATGTGAAAGTTGCGGATACTATAGAATACTATTTTAATGGCATATAATAGGAGAATAAATTAATATATTCATATCGGACTCTCTAAAATGGATTTCAATTCTATCAAAAGAAAGCTGCACCAGCCATGATTCAAAATTTTGCGCCGACGCTGCTACGCAGGCAAACAGGCAATCCTTCAATGTTTCCTTCTCTGCTACGAGATGTCTCCAACTACCTTACGTGGCTGCATTACTTGTGCCTGAATTATCAGCTGTTGTAAATTTTATCAATGTAAACATTTTAGTGAATATAGACATGCATTATTTAAGTCAGGAAGTGAAAGAAATTAGGTAAATGACTTCTCCACTTAGGTATAGTTCATTTCGATTGCGTTAAAAGTGGTTTTCGGTTTCATATTAATCGTTAAGTGTTCACCATGGTGGTTTGGAGGGTAGTAAACATGACAACTTTATTTAAGGTTTGTATTAATTATAATAAGCGTAAAATTACTGCTCAAGATTCTTCGTAACGTGTAGAAGTGTGTTATAAACAATTTATGGATCTTATCCTTCATCGCAATACTCGTATAGCTATTTTTCACATAGGTGCCTGTATTCAAGTTGTTAATCTTCTGTTTTAATCGCCTTATTTGGTTGTTGATTTATTTGAATCGCATTTTACTAATTTTATTTTGAAGATACAGTTCTCGTGAAATATCAACTTATTTTATTCATGACTTCCAATAATACTGATACGTCTTTGGCTCCTTATAGAATTCATGGTGATGTGATAAATTTGCTGCCGGCAAATGAGTTGGGAAATGTGACATATTATGGCAGATTTAGACGGTAGTGTCATAGCAATAGACTGGATTCCCTGCTTTGGAACACCGAATTCCCACGAATCCGATGGTGTTGCTGATAATGGGAGAAGAATGATTAAGGATACCACTTTAACTGCTAGGTCCAAGGATGGAAAGCCGCCGTACAGGTAAAATTAATATTATTTTATAAATAGAGTTTGGTATTCATAAAACCTTGGGGCATAAAATAAGATGATATTAGATGGTCACATGTAATTCATAGCTACTTTTTTAAAAGCTCTTTAATATGTATTTCTGATGTGCTCATGTTGTATGTGAAATATGTTTTCATTGTAAAAATGTTTGTTTACATTGTTTATCGTCTACTAGGAAAAGTTTCTTACTTTCGAATCAAACTTAACTGAAAGGCTTGATTTTTCATTTCAGCTATGCAAGCTTGATAAGGTTGGCTATTAGTAACGCCCCTAAGCAAAAAATGACTCTTTCCGAAATTTATCAGTTTATTATTGACCACTTTCCGTACTATCGGGAAGCTGGCACAGGATGGAAGGTAATTTTTATTGACATTATTTCGCATTTAGTAGAAGGAATTTCACTTTTCATGACTTGTCTATATTATGTAAGAAAAAATTAATTTTGTTTCAGAATTCAATTCGTCATAATCTCTCTCTAAATAAATGTTTCACAAAAATTCCAAGGTCTAAAGATGATCCTGGCAAGGGTAGTTACTGGGAAATAGATTACAGTTATAGTCAAGATGATGGTTTCTCAAAGAAGAAGAAAAATATTCAAATGATTCGAGTAAGTATAAACGTTTACAACATCAGCATGGTAGGAGCAATGTGAAAATGTTATTTTAATTGATATGGAATTTGGTTCTGTGGTAATTTTTGAGATAATTTGATTTATTTGGAAGTGATAAATTTGTTGAGCCTAAGTAGTATAAGCTTTACAAAATCATATAAATATTCAGTCACTTAAACTTTTATATTCTATGTCATTCTAACTACCTAATTAATGTGTAATTTTAATTTCTGAATTAATGTTAGTTATTGCGTTGTAGATACTACCTTTATTTAACATGTTCTACCAGACACATAATTTTCTAATACATGCTGTAGAGATTACATGATGGCAAAATAAATGTTTATTGTACAGTCAAGTATTATGGGAAAATTAAAAATTTAAGGGGCTATTTTTGATCACAAAGCAATGGCTCTGAAAGTTAACTTAGTTTTCGAATGATGGTGCTGGTGGGTCACACTACCATGATGACTCACAAATGTATCACACTGCCCCGTGGAAAAAATTGAATGTGACCAGCACCATGTACTGTTTTAATTATTGGAATTCTGTTCAAATAAACTATTGGATTGTTTTGACACCAGCAAGTGAGCAGCAGATAGTGATTGTGATTTTTCAAAACTGTTCCATTAAGAGCATCAATCATCCTCTTAGATTTCACAAACTGAAGATATTCCTTTATTCCCTAGTAAGCAGCTGAAGATTAGATGATTGTGTCCAGCAACATGATCATCTCTTGTAGTTATTTGCAGAAAATCTCTTGTGATCTGTCCTGTTTACAGTCATCATGCAATGTCCTCCACATGACATTCAGTATTAATTTTATGAATATGTTTTCATCTTAATACAGAGTAATTCATTTTTCAAAGTCATATATGTTATGTTACTACATGACCTTCTGCAAACAAAAATTGTATATAAATGGTGCTGCAGAGCATGTAGGCAGTGTCATCTTTGGTTTATGATAGTATGTTATGAGAGCAATTTTTTGCTCAGCTATTTGATTTTTTCTTTAGCAATCCTTACCTATGCATCCTAATGCAGTGCCATATCAACATAAGTGATGCTTCTGGAGGAGACGTTCCCTTTATGGAGTTCATTCTCTTGAGTAATACTAATACTTAATGAGGTAGCATGAAAGTATGGAAGCTATCCGAAACAATGTTTTTGTGTACAGAAACTGTTTTTCTCTTCAGAGATAGAGAAAAAGTAAGCATAACATATTGAGGATAGTTTCTTGCTCGACTTTGTGAAAGTGGTTCTTCATAATAAATTAAAATACTTATTTTTCCACAATGAATATTTAATATAATACGTAGGTTTCAAAATCATCATCAGGAATAAGTGGCAAAAAATATCTGATCATCTTAAGACTTTAACTAGACTGGAAGGGAAAGGTTTTGAGACACTAAGAAATTTATAATAAAGGGAAGGTTTAACACATGATATAGGGCTGGTTCAACTCATAATTAGGAAATTATTATCGGGGAAGTAATGGGGGCGTTTACTCGGAACCGAAATCGCAATTTTGTACACGAAATCGTTAGATAGAAATGAAAAAAGAATTTTAGTGAAAAAATTAATCTTCTAACTACAACCATTCACTCATAAATCAAAAATTAAAATAAGCAAAAGGTGATGCCTACTGAAAAAGGTGCTGTGATAACATTGACGTCATTTTCCTCCCGACCTTGACTGCTTTCAGGGGGAAGGAAGGGAGTGGAGGGGGATTCTCGGAAGGTCTGCTCGCACAGATGCTGTTACAATCATTCCCATTGGCCGAGTCAGCTGTGTTACCCCCCTCTGCGATAAGGCAAAGTAGCTTCGCGGGTTCAGTTGTGATTGGACGAAGTCGATATACGTCAGAGGTTGCACCACACCCACTTTTCCGAAAGGGTTAAAAACATCAGTTTTTCGCCGCTTGTAACTCGGGAAATAATTGTCGGATCAAAAAACGGAAAAATACGGGTCTTTTTATTTTACAAACTCTATCAGATTCGGCAATAAAATATATGGTAAACGACCCCATTGGAGGGTAAGAGGGAGGAGGAGAGGTAAGGTAGATGTTTTAGAACAGCCAACCTGCCGGCAATGATGGGTCAAAGAGAATATTTGAGGTCAGTAAATAAAATGATCACTTGGTAAGATTCCACAAATTTTATTTTTCCCGACCTAGGTTTCGATTGGTTTGACAATCATTATCAAGGTAAGCGCGGAGAGTCCGCGAGCTCAATATATATTGTAGGGGATTACAGTTCCCAATTTGCCAAACACCTCATCGAAGAAGACCACACCAGTACTTCATCCCCAAAGTGCTCCACACCCAGTGCAAAGGTCACAAGTTGGATTTCCTTGAACAGTTGGAGATAACGTCTGCTACCAGAAATAATGCTCATTTGTTGAATGAATATTTGTTCCCTTACAATTCTCCCCTCCTGAACTTACCTTTTCTCTCCTCCCGAACTTGACCCATCTCCTCAATTCTCCCCCCGCTCATCCGGCCAAGTCACAACTAGTTACTGCTCTTCCCCCCCCATTTCCCATTGTTGCCCCAACCCATGGATCACGTGATCACCTTGTGGATATATATTGAGCTCGCGGACTCTCCGCGCTTACCTTGATAATGATTGTCAAACCAATCGAAACCTAGGTCGGGAAAAATAAAATTTGTGGAATCTTACCAAGTGATCATTTTATTTACTATGCGGTTCCACCAAGTGAAGCCTGAGGATTTCCTCTTTATTTGAGGTCAGGTTGAAGATGGGACTGTTGAAAGGGGTTTAACGGGTAGGCCATTGGAGCTTAGGGAGTGATGGAAGGTGAGAAATTAATGAAAGGGAACTGTTTGTGGCTATTAACTGATGATTGTCTTCCCCCCTAATGTATAGAATCTACCTTTAATAGTAAAATCCTCAATCCATGTGTCTGCCCTCACCCCAATAATGCATAAAATTATCCCTTATCTCTCTGACATAAGAATTACGAATTGCGTTAGAAGATTGGCTTACTATTCCATCACTGAAACTATGCCATGAGGTTTGCAATGAAAATATGAACATTCAGAAGGAAGTATATCATTGTTTTTTTGTTAAAAAAATACTCGAGTGGCCCATAATATATATCATTATTATGTCAACTATTTTTCAGAAAATCTTTTCTTATATGTCAGATATGCACAGTCAAGCCTGTTTATAACGAAGTTGAAAGGGCCAAATATATGCTTCGTAATAACCGAACTTCGTTATATGTGGACCAGTTTTTCAGAGCCTCTCTTTGACGTTATAAATGGGTTTGATATAAGTGGGCGTGACTATAACTTGTTTAGAATATGAGGGAAGTAGAAAAAAATTCTAGAAATTAAAAAAAAACTTGTTTCTATAAAATGTGGTCTTATGAACCTCTATTTTTTCAGTCCTGTAGGTATCATAAAATTTTGTTTTCACTGTCATTCTTAATAAATTAATTGGCATTATGAGTCACAGCAATTATTTACAATAAAAATAATCCTCACAAATGAATGACCACATCATATTGAATGAAAATGATTTATGTAATTTCTGAAGAAGTGTGATAAATAAGGAGATCAACAACATTCAAACTTAATGATTAACTCTCTGCAAATTGTAAAACAGGTATTTTTAAGCCAGGTAAAAGGAGTTATCTCATGAACTGCTAGCATTGATTGATTAGAAGAACTTATTGTCAGTAACAACCCAAGAAGCCCACCACATTGGGCCCAATATTGGGCCAATATTATCATATTGTCCCAATCTGGTAGGCTACTTGGGAAACCTAAAACCCAAATAATGAGAATAGGATTGGATCACTAAATAAATGTATAAGGAAGTCTATGCTGCACAATATCCATGCTGAGTCACACATATCCCAGGATAAATTGGAGACTTACCCAACCTGTTACAGTCAAAAAGATTGGTCCTTAGAAAAAACGAAGATGAATGAAATCACCAACTGTTCCTGATTCAACGCCATGTTTATCATCTTAGAACTTGCAAGCCATGTTGTCTGTTTATAAGTCATGGGCTGCTATTCTGAACGAGATAAGGTCAGCCTTATATGTCATAACAGCGGAAAGTCGATATTTTCAAGATTATTACGACCCAGTCATTATTTGCTAATCTGCATGCCGAAGAGTCACCAGAAGTCGCAATTCTACAGATTACCCATAGGGCGGTCACAATATTGCTATCGTGCTACAATGGTGCTATTCTGAACGACAGATAGCAACCGGCCAGGTCGTAATATTATTCACTAATTCTGAAGACCGGGCAATCTGGATAGCGCGACATAAATCAGAATGCTGAATGACTTCCTAATGTTTACTTCGAGTTATATCAGGTATATGTTTGATGTTTGTTTATTTACTAATTGAAATGACTGGACGTCTGCATTTCAAGTTTCGGCAATTTTTAATGCATATATAGAAGCCCGGGGTAGGATACGATTAGAGAAAGTGTGACATATGTGTTTGTAATTGTGGAATCAGTGGACTGTTGTGTTACTATTGACTTTGTTGTCGTTGGTGGTGCCTGTTTTAGTTTCTGTAGTTGTTGTATCGGAAAATGTCAGACATGTTCATTTACTTTGGTAAGCATTCAATCTTGTTAAGAATTACTGGAAAGTGTTATTTATAAACTAACCGGAGGCCCACGGACTTCCATCCAGTGCCCCTGTGTAAACCGTGACCACGATTTATAAATGTGATAAACGAGAATAGTAACAGAAGGATAGCATGAATCCATTTGAAGTGATGGAGGAGAGATTTATTAACCATTTCCATGTGTCTAAGGAAGTGAATGTTTGTAGTAAACTGGCTTCATTAAAACTTGCGGCAAGAAAAATCCTGGCTTGATGATGCGTAAATACTCATTAAGAGTAGACGGAGAAAGTGTGATGTGCCATGCATCTATTGCAAAGGCAGTTTATTAATGTGAATGTATTTACAGTTTACAGTACCTTTGTTTAGTTATTTACTTGCCCGATGAAAATCAATAAATCTCCTGCCGACAATAATCCTTTCCATTTTATTCTTTATTTACAACATCTCCATGGGGGTGTTCTTAATTGTAATAGGTATGTTAATAACTATGGTTACCCTTGAGTCTAAACGATTTCTATTTCGCTTCATTGTAAACAAACAATAGTTATTTTCATGAAAACTGAGCATGCTGTCAGAAGTGAGAAAACTACCCAGATCCACTATCCACTAATATGTTACTCTATCGCTGTAGTGTTTGGTTAAGTTAAGAAATTAATGCTATACCCTTGATGAAATAACCAAGGGAGCTACCAGTACAGAAACGGCTTATTGCTATAGCTAAGGATTGTAATAAACTACAGGCGAAAACAATTTTACAGTGAGTTTGGCAGTTTCATATGCAAATGTAAGCAGCAACCTCTTCATATTGACTTAGCTCCTCTCTTTTATATCGTTAACAAATTGCTCCATGTACTTCTTACGAGGCCTGCCTTTTCCATTCTTCCCATTCACTTTTCCCTCGCCATTTTCCCTACCCTTACTAAAAATGTTATCAATTCCCTACAGTTGGTTGCATATCTGTATGGCACTTTTCACAGGAAAAGAATTACAACTTTTAACTTTCCTCACCTAATTTCTGCCAACCATGGTTTTCACATGCAATTTCATTATTAAGGTATAATCCTTACGATTATAAGATTGATTGTTCAAGGTTTCGACATTGTTGAAACTATGGTTGGCAGAAATAAAACATGGAATTTAGGAAGTTATTATTCTTTTCCTGTCTTTTTATTCTCTCTTTTGAGCTCTTGACTATGGCTCTTAAATTGCCTTGCCTCATCCTCATTGCTCTTTTCAACCTTTTGAATCTGATGTTGCCTTCTATTGCAACCAATTTTGGCCAGTGTATGTTGGCAATGACCAATTACATCACCAGGTAAGCTGTGTGAATTGATACTATGTATTTTTTAAATCTTTGCCTATTTAATTTAGATTATAATTGATACATTTTTATGTTGTTTGGTATTTTCCATGTGTACCTACTTCATTGGTAGTGATTGAACATTGTTTCATGTTTGAAACTTCTAAATCTGTTTGATCATTACCATAATTTATCTTGCCAAACCTGTATTCGCCTACCATGTACAGTAGCTACATTCAAAGCCACATATTTCTGTTAAAAGTTTTCTGCTTTGGGCACTTACCATTAAATGTGGTTCATGGACATCTTTGACGTATGAATGTAACTATAACACAGTAAGCTGAAAGGAAAATCTTTGGGCATTGTCATCTCTTTTTGTCAAACTTTCCTCTCTGCCATCCATTTATTTTATTAAAATGATTAATGTTTTTTTAAAAAGTATTTTGGCTACCTCAGTTATCAAATATTTCCTTTACTCTTCACATCAATCACTCAAATCATTTCAGCCTACACCCATGCGTTTTATGATATTTCTAGTTTCTTTGTACAAATTATTTCTTTTCCCTTCTGGTTCTCTCTGTTTTAATTTCATTGATGGTTTTCCCTTGAGGTTCCATGGGTCATGTAGGTTGGTGGTTTGTAGATCATGGATTATATGGCAACATCATAATTTACATTGTGAAGTCAACATATCAATGCTTTTGCAAGATGAAGTTAATGTTGCAGTGTGATCTTCAAATCTGCATATTACACAGTCCTAGTATCCTACAGCTCAAATGAAATTGCTAACGTATATGAACATAAAAAGAGGATAAGTGTTGATTGCACCTTTTTTTACTCTTAGGAAGAGCAACTACTGAAAATAATTAATGTAACCATTAATGATTCGGGGTTCAAACCGGTCAGGGAAGTCATGGAAATGTCAGGGAAATAAAAATAGGAACTGGAAGTCATGGAAATTTTAGGGAAATTAGATTCTGGTCAGGGAAAAACTCCGAAGGTGCAGCAAAAAGATGAAAATCATGGTTGACTGCACGGAGCGTTGCTGTGCTCGAGCAGCAAGGTGTACATTTTGTTGCTGTCAGCTTGCCATCCCAGCTGGGTGGCACGGGGTAGCGCCGACTGGCTGCTCGCTTGGGCTTGGGATCTGGCCACTTCGTCGGCTCATCCATTGTTTTGTTTTTGAATTTTGACTGGAATATTTTACACTCCTGGAAGAAATAAATTTTAGTTCACAATGTACCTTGCTACACTTTTCCATAGAATCCCTATATACAACTGTTTTGCCGTTGATATAAAGTCAAGGAAATTTCAAAATTTGGGACTGGAAATCAGGGAAAAGTCAGGGAAATTGCAAATGGAAAGTTGGTATGAACCCTGTGATGCTCTGATAAATATATAATTTCATTTATTGTAAAATTCCTCTTACATGTAATACACATATAATGGAAATGTAAAGATCAATTTAAAGGAGAAAGAGAGATTTGAGGATTCTTCAGAACATTTTGCTAACTTCTATATTTATTTTAGTGCCTATATGAACACTTCTGATACATAATGGTGTGCATCAATCATCCTATAAGTCAATTATTTGGCATAGTAACTGCATAATAATTTTCAGGAATACTTTGTTATCTCTCAAATAACTATAAAGAACACTTAAAGAATGCTCATCATAAACAGAATGAACACTTAATTATTACCAGAGCCAAGGAAGACATGAATTAGCAGCTTTCTGCTTGCCAGTAGAATTTCCACAGAAAAAAAAATATTTCCCCTTGACCAGGACTCGATCCCAGAACCCCATGATTTCAGGCCTGTTGCTTTAGCCCATTAAGCTACCAGGGTGTCGTTATTCTGTGTGGATTTCTTGGCTCTGAAGAAAAAACTTCCTGCTGGCTTCAATTTGCATAATACTTTTGGGATATATTGAAATTTCCCATTATTGTTGCTCCATTGTGCATTGTTTATCACAAGTACCCCCATTCCTTTGGACTTGAACTTGAGGTACAGATCTCTCAAGAAAGCTGTAATGAGAACTTGTCATTTTCTCCTAAGCATGATTTGCAGCAGTGCACTGCACAAGTATTTTACCTGCATGAAAAAGTTGAATAGCAGAGAAATAGATATCATAGTAGTTTTATTGCTTTTCCTTAAGTTTCTCATCCATCTCTTGCTATTTATTTCTAATGAGCACAGTCAAGCGACAAATTACTAGTAGACTTTTGAAAATTAAGCTCAAGCAAAGGATAGAGTGGCTACAAGCCAACATCGCTGACAGCTATTAGGACATTAACCCTAGTACATAAAATAATGTTACTAGTAATGGCATTTGTATAATGCCATCAGCTGCTCAACAAATATCCTGACAATTGCTAAAAAATAAAATTCATTCATCTTGTTATCACGATGGAAAACAATAATGAAATACTTTTGCCAGCTTACTGCACCGCGGGGGATCGGGTTGGTGTGGTGGCTAGAGTACTGGCCTCCCATCCCGAGGGCCCGGGTTCGATTCCCGGCAGTGGCGGATTTTTCAGTGGAAAACCGGTCCCCACTTGAGTGCCTAGTGGAGAGCATTTCAAGTACAGTACTCCGTCCGTCGGATGGGACGTTAAGCCGTGGTCCCCTTGGCGCCTTTCGTTAAGAGTAGGCTAATGCCGACGCCGGGTTTCTCTCCACCCTTCCTCCGTTCCCTGAAAACTCCTACCATTACCCAATTATCCACCTATCCTATATGGCGCAAATGACCTCAGCTGTCGGTCGCCTCCCCTAAATAACCAACCAACTTACTGCACCGCTTTTTGATTACGTGGCTTTGCTCAGATTTTCTAATTGCATTTCATGAATTATAAAGGCATTTAAAGTTGTGCAATACAACTGATACAATACTTAGAATTCTGGCTATGCCGGCTATGTAAACAAAATGCTGCCGTGTTGAAAATATGCTGGGGTGGAGTTTCAACGGCAGGATCTCTGTCCATGAGAAAACCCTGGCCCCATGCTATGGTTCTCCCATGCTCATTCATAATTATGGTGCCTTGATTCAACCTGCAATGTCGTACCAAATGCGGTGAGTGATTCTTATAGTATACGTTCTCATTGAGATCTGTATTTTGTAAGATCTCTGCTACAGTTCAGTGTAAGATATGATTTAAAGGTCCTTATTACATCTAATGAAGTTCAGTTATCCAATTAATTTGTAACTTTGCTCAGATATATGCAAAATGAGGACTCGTGGCATGGAAATAAGGTATACCTTGAGCTTTATCAGAGTAATCCTCTGTGGCTATATGTTCTGAGGGAATAATAAGTGGTGTTTCTCTCTCTTCATTATTGACTTTGACCTTAATTCTTGTTTGTGGAGTAGTGCTACTATCTTCTTTCTACTTTGACCTTTCTGCCTCTTCCCTCTCTTCCGTTTTCCCTCTTCCCTGCTTTCTTATGGAGAAAGTGAGAAAATCACACACACACACACATTTTAACTGCTCTTCTCTGGGATAATGTGTCTCACATCAGTGGCATAAGTTAGTCTGTTGCTATTTTTAAAAATTTCATAGGGATCAGTTTCTTTTGCTGGATTATATTATTTTATTTGTGCATATTTTAATGTTTTAGGCCTCTCCGTATAGTCCAGACTGCAGTAGCAACAGCAGTGATTGCAATCCATTCACTCAGCATGGAGCTAGCCTTAGTGTCAGTCAGGCACGACTTTTGGATCAGCAGGCCATCAGTATGAAACCAGAGTGGGGAATGTCTCTAAATTCTATTCCTGAACATTCTTCGAAAAAACGCAACCTTGATCATTTAAATGGTAAGTGTCTTTTCAAATCATATGAACTTTACCATTATTTTCAGCTGTGGTGGTTAGCACGATGATATAAGAAGTGTCGATGCTCTGCTTGGTCTTAGATGGGTTGGCAGGGTTGCTACTGGTCAGTAAGATCAGAAAAGTCAGGGAATTTAAAATTGGTCAGTAAAATTAGGCGAAACTCAGGAAATTAGGGAAATTCGATGCAGAGTCAGTAAATTTGAAAATACTGGCAGCCGTTGCCCCTTATATACTGAAATATTGCACTGAAAATTTTGCTGGTTTTCAGCAGCACCGCACAGCGTTAGTTCCTATTTCTGCCACTCAATACTCGAAACAAGAGCCACCGCTAATTGTGTAGCTGCCTAGGAGTCTACATACAATCTAGTATCCCCATTGTCTGCAAAGGTTAAGATACATAGTATCTATGGCCTCGGCATCTACGTTATGCTCAACTCAACGCTATCCCCTCCTTGCTAAAAGCTTTGATAGGTACTGGTTAAATTAGAATTTTTTTACATTAATTCATTTTATTAGACTGACTTTAGTAATGTTATGATTTTTGGCTCGCGGCTAAGCTTAAAGCCACCAGGTTGCGGATGGTGAGTCGACCTCTAGATATAGGCGAGTTTACTCATCGAATAAGCAGTCATGGGCAAAAAGTGATGGCATTCCGAGGGGGGAATCGGTCTATCCCTGGGTTAGATAGGCCATTAAATAATACAGAACCTATGAAGATGCCGTGACTTGGTGACGGGAGGCCACCAACAACTATGCATTCCATCACCCGGAGGAGAGGGCTGCAGCTCTTCTTCATATGAGTAAAGGTGGAGACCGCAGTGGTCGGTACAGCGACAGTCATTTTACTACAGGTGTGGTAACATTTACTTTAACGGCTGTAGTACTGCGATGTGGAAGCCAAGGGTAAACCACCCCATTGTTATCCCATGGAGCCGCTGCTGCTCCATGTTTTCTTTCAATCAAGATATGATGGAACCCTCTTGAGTAAAATATTCTGGGGGTAAAATAGTCCCTCATTCGGATCTCTGGGCGGGGACTACCCGAGAGAGTACATCAGTCAAGTGTGACAAACATTTTATGGTAGGAATATGGAATGTGAGATCGCTTCAGACCTGCATAAAACTGGAAAACCTAAAGGTGGAAATGCGAAGAATGGACCTCGATGTATTAGGAAAAAGTGAAATGGTGTGGCCTGAAGAAGGAGACTCCTGGAGCAAAGGTACAGGATTATACACACAGGATCTCTAAATGGTAATACTGGAGTAGGCATAATGCTAAGAAAAAGCACCGGAATGGGTGTAAAGAGCTTCTTGCAGTACAATGAAACGATAGATAAATAGATTGTTGATAGATTTGTTGGAGTTCCTCCAAGGAGGCCCTAAGGCCCTTAGACCTATTGGCCCATTGTGCCAACCACCCTTCTAAAGAAATCACCCATAAAGGCCGATCGCCTTGCTGAAGGCCAACAGATTCCCTTTGGGGATTTCCCTTACCTACCTGGGTTTCAAAAATAGTGAACTCACAAACCTATTTTGAGTCCTCATCACAGTGGGGCACTCGCATAATATGTAGAATGTGGTTTCGTCCCCTTCTTCGCACCACTTGCATCTAGGTGAATCTACAATTCCCAGTAGGTGCAGGTGCCTCATCACCTTGTAGTGAGGAGTCCCACTACCATTCGTAGTTGACGCGTTTAGTGACAGGAGTCTTTTGGCAAGCCCAGGTCTAGGTTCTCCTATGTGTAGTTTGGCCTGTCTAAGACTTGGTGTAGTTCGCCAGATCTCAGAATGCCGGGCTAAGCCCCATATTCTAAATTCTGCTATCCCTATTGACGTAGCAATAAGTATAATTGGCTGTGGTCCAATCAGATTTCGGCTGGAACCGGCCCTTGCCAGCTCATCAGCCATCACATTTCCAGATATGCCTGCATGACCCAGAAAAGATCCACCTTGCCACATCTGCCTGTATCATTGAGTGCCTCACGACACTCCTGCAGCAGCTGTGATTTGCACCATGGTGATGTCAGTGCCTTTATAGCTGCCTGACTATCCGTGAATATGTGTATCGGTCTGTTAAACATACCGATCTCCTTAATGGCATACGCGCAGGTCAGAAGTGCATATACCTCTGCCTGGAACACCGTGGCATATTTTCCCAGAGTGATTGAGAGCTTCCTTGGTGTGCTACAATTGTAGACCCCTGCTCCCGCTCTTCCTTCTTTTCTGGAGCCATCCGTATACCATACCTCAGCCCCACAGTAAAGTTCTTTCCCCTTTCCTCTAGCCCACTGTTCCCTATCAGGGAAGCGGGTTTTGAAGTAGACGGATGATTGGTGGAACCTGGCTATCATTCCATCACTGCCCATCTCGAGGATGGGACTAGACTTCATGAGCTCCATCCAAACTTGTCTGTGACCAAAGGAACTTACTTTGTGATACCACTGTCCCATATTTTTGAGTCGGTAAGCTGCTGTCCTTGCTTGCACCTCTGCTTCCACATGGAGTGGAGCAAGGTTCAGCAGAGTTTCTAGCACCAGAGTTGGGGTTGTTCTCATAGCCCCTGAAATGCCCATTGAGGCCATTCGTTGAAGGTGATTCAGTTTATTCCCAGCAGTTTGCAGCCGGACTGTCTACCACCAAACTATAGAGCAGTACAAGAAACTAGGTTAATGACTGCCGTATAAATCCTTCTAAAAGGTTTTGGCTGAAGTCCCCATATTTTACCAAGGGTCCTCTTACACATCCATAAGGAGGCACAGGCTTTCTTTGCCTTGGTCTCCAAATGCTCTCCCCAGTTAAGCTTGGAGTCCAAAATAACCCCAAGATACTTAACTGATGGTGAGGGGCATAGAACCTTACCCTGCAAAGAGGGAGGTCTAAAGCCCTCCATTTTCCTTCTATTGGTAAACAATACAAGCTTAGTTTTCTCCGGATTTACAGTCAGCCCTGTTTTTACACACCAACCCATTGCCTTATCCAGGGCTTTCTGCATGAGTCCAAAGACAGTATCAAGGTACTTTCTTAGATGAGTATAGCCGCATCATCTCCGTACCCTTGAGTGTATGCACCAGTCCTATTCCATTTTACAAGAAGACTATCGACTACCATATTCCAGAGGAGTGGAGATAACACTACTCCCTGAGGGCAGCCTCGAGTCACAGCTACCTTCATTGAACTGTCTCTCAAGACTACTTTTACAGTTCTTTGTTCCAACATATATCTAATCCAGCTCACAATGTGAGCATGGATGCCATATCTTCCTGCTGCAATGCAGATTTGATCGAAGGACGTGTTATTAAATGCTCCCTCAACATCAAGAAATGCCCCCAGTTCTGTGTTCCAGCACTCTCTCAATCCTGCTAACAAGATTGTGGAGCGCTGTCTCAACGGATTTTCCCTTCTGGTAGGCATGTTGATACCGTTGCAGGGGTAGGTCCCTTAATGGCTCATCCCTTATGTACCTGTCCCCTATCTTGTCTAGTGTCTTCAATAGAAATGACATAAGACTGATTCCTCAAAAGGAGTCTGCTCTTGTGTAGTCCGTCTTACCCGGTTTTGTGTAGGAGTGCAGGAAATACCCCATCCTCCCCAGCAGCCTTAAAGGGGCTAAAACTCATGATTGCCCATTGTGAAACAGTGTACATCACGATGCTGGAGGAAAGTCTCCATTCCATCCGAGGCGGACGGATGGGATTCCTCCCATGATACATCTCCCTCAACTCCCTGGAGCCTGGAAAGTGGGTCTCCAGCATCAACTTTTGCACTTCCTTGTTGGAAGACGTGAAGTTTCTCAAGGGAAACAGTAGAAAACCCACCCCTGCTTCCCAGTCTTTCAATAGGATCTTATGAAGTCCTGCAATCTGTGGAACAGCCTATGCTCGCATGGAAGCCACTCCATGAATCCCTCTTGTAACACTTGATTGCTGCTTTGTACCTCCGTTGGGCAACCTTAAAGTTTTCCCAATCCTGAGGCATTCTTGTCCTCTTTGCTTTGTTAACGAGTTTCCTAGTCTGTATATGGAGATCGTTTAATTCTGTTCCCCACCAGGGTAATTTACACCCTTCCTTCCTGGTCTTTAGGGGGCAGCTGTTTCCGTGGGATGTGATTATGCTTCTCTATAGATAATCAACAGCAGCATCTGCCTCATCCACATTTCTAAACTTGCACTGAGGTGCCCCCTCTGGGGCTGCTCCCAGCCTTTCTCGATATAGTCCCCAGTTGGTAGTCCTGGGGTTCCTATATGTTATCCCTGTGATTGGATTCTAAAAGAGTGAAGAGTATGATTCTGTGGTCAGACAGGGTTATCTCCCCTGACACTCTCCACCCATCAATCCTGTGCAGCAAAGAACTGCTGCAAAGTGTGATATCTATCACCTCCTGCCTAATGCTGTTTGCAAAGGTAGGTTGTGATCCTTTATTGAGTATATGTAACTCCATAGACATGTGATACTCCAACAGGGCATCTCCCCTTCCGTTGATGCTTCCACTCCCCCACACAATGTGGTGCGAGTTAGCATCACAACCGATTAGAAGATCCCACTTGTTGGTCTTACAGTGACTCACCAGCCTCTCCATCTCATTCGATGGTGGAGGAGCCGGTGCATCGTATGGCAAGTAGGAGGAGCAGATGACCACCCTCATCCTGTTCTCACCTTCCCCCAGGGTCAGCAGAACTGCTGTTTCATCCCTAGTGGTAAATTCTGATCCCATTCACATAGATGCAAGATCTAGGCCTATCAGCAGTGGTACAGTAATATATTTTTCCCCCTGTCATGCCTAGGCCCCTGACTCTTCCCTGGAAAGCCCAGGGTTTCTGAATCAGAGCTATTTTGACCATACTTTCAGAGAGTATCCTTTGCAGGACCCCTAAGGCAGCCTTACTGTGTTGTAGGTTGGCCTGAAGCAAGGCTATGCTAGCCATGGTTCGGCCCCGCCCACATCTTCTTCCTCCCTTGTCTCCTTCTCTTCGAGGGGATATGGAGTCTTCCCTTAGGCCCCCATCCACAGGGGCTCCCGAGTCAGACTCTACCCCTGTGGGGGAGCCCAGGCTCGGTGCCTCCTTGAAGGCGGTCGAGAGGTTGGAAAGGATGTTGTCCTCCTCTCCCCATGAAGGGTATGAGGGGCAACTGGGATGTGTGGGTCCCCAGAAGGAACCCCCACAAGCAATTAAGGTAGTAGAGGGTGCGTCCCGATTGGGATCCCCATCAGGGCTCTCCAACAGTATTGCATCCCCCAAGGAAGAAGACGGACTACAAGAGTCCATGTGAAGAATGCACCTCTCAGCACCCTCCATTGTTTTGTTTAAGGATTCCAAGTTTGGTCCCACGAGTAGCTAGGGAAATAAGGTGTCCACCCATGCAGAGCCCTGCAAGCATGGGCAAGGCTAAATAAAAACGGAGGTCGCCCAGTATCAGGAGTCTCTCTGTTAGCGACTTCTTACCCTATGTCCCGCAGATTTGGTCACCCTTAGCACAGAGATGCACTGTGGTGATGGGAGCTGTTTATTGACCGCCAGGTCTAGATCTGTCATGTTCAGCAAAACCAGGAGCACCTCAAGGAGGATGTGGTGCTTCACCACGCATGACGGTCTTAGTGGTCCATGGGCATGTTCTGCCCTCATCCCACCCTGGAGTCACTGACTCCTTACCCCACAATGAAAGGGTAATAATGGATAAGATCGAGACCAAACCTCTAGATACCGTAGTGGTGCAGGTTTATATGCCTGCAATGCACTACGAAGAAGATTTGGAAGACATCTACGAAGATATCACGGAAGTCATAAAACATGTAAGAGGAGAAGAAAACCTAATTATTTTAGGTGATTGGAACGTGGTTATCGGCGAAGGTCGAGACGGAAGAATTTACTTTTTTTGCTTACCAAACATGCCTAGTATGAAGTATAAAGACTTAGATTGAACTACATATAAGGAACTTACAAGTTCAATCCAGCCATGTCTGAAGCATCGCTTAAGCAATTTGTGGAAGAAAACTTAGAAAAGAAGACAGTAGTAGTGCAGGTCAACACTAACTGTCAGTCATATTTTTTCAATGGTGCCAATGTGTGTCGCATTTTATTTTTGATACTTAGATGGTGCATAGTTGTGTAATTTCCTGCTACTCTCCAATCTTTGAACCGGAGAAAGGCTTATTTTATCGGTTATCCCCTAAAAGTTCAACTAATGGTACATGGTCAATTACTCCCTCATTTACCTTAGTTTACTTAGTGCTCATTTAATTATGCCATAATATGTTCCTGAGTTCTACCAAATTGTTTTAAGCATTTGTTTTTCAGAAGTCCTAAGGGGCATTTAGGACATTTTATTAGGGTTGTTTTTGTTGATGTGCATTTTCTTGTGCAGAATACTATCCTGTAATGAATCATCTTGTTTTTGTTGATCTACAGTATTGCTCTGTGCAATTTACGGCATTTTATTTGAGTTTTAATTTAGCTATTTACTTAAACTCCTGTACTTTGGAGAAATTGTACTTGAATTTTTGTTTACTAGATTATAATAAATATGTACTCTCCTAGTCATGCATTTATGTCAATATTTTTTCCCCTTCTCAAGTAAAATTGTGGACTTGGGCCTTTGTTGCATATCCAAAAGTCAGTAAAAATCTAAATGTTGGTCAGGAAAAGTCAGGATATTTGAAAACCTATATCCTGTAGCAACCCTGGTTGATGATCTCTGTAAAGTAATGTATGTAATAGTGAATGCAATTAATGTGGGCCTTTTTTTAGTAGCCACTCCCCTGGTGGGATTTTTTATTCACCTATAGAAAGCCACAGTTCTAAAAAGGCACAGTAATTGGCAGACATATACAGATCACAGCTATGAAAGGTAGGCGTCTATAAATATACTCTCCACCTTGGGAGAAATTTATTCACCTATAGATATGACTAACTTTGCAAAATATTATTGAATTCACACGTAAATTAGATTATTAGAGGAAAAATAAATTTTAATAAAAAAATTGCTAAAACAATTTTTGTTAGGAACAATATGCCAGGTTATGCAATTTCATTACAGGGAAAAAATTGAAAATTTTGTTGCTTAATATTATATTCTGACACTAAACTAAACCGTATTCCCTTTAGCCTATTCCATTTAACTTTAGCCAGGGTACATGCCATACCATTAGGGGGTTCCTTGGTCTCAAAACTACCATTAAGCATACACCGAAATGAAGAATGTCTGTGCATCGGTCATTTTCACCAACAAGTTCAAAAAAGCCACAGTAATTGGCAGACATATACAGATCACTGCTACGAAAGGTAGGCGTCTATAAATATACTCTCCACCTTGGGAGAAATTATTTTTGGCAGCACATTTATAGATGCTCCCTCTACTTAACATTGTCTCCAAATTACATTTAAAGATGCACTCCCCATTAAAGGGATTAAAATAAAATGTTAATCTCACATCTGTGAGGTGAGATAAGCGTTGGGGCTTACAATAGTCTTAAAATATTCCCTCAAATTTGATTTGATAATATTTTTCACTGACAGTTTATAGGTTAATCTGACATGAAACGGTGTGGCGAAGAAAACACTTTTATATAGCAGATGTATTTAGATATCCCCAAAAACAAAATAGGTATTTTTTTTATTAATGATTTGTGAAAGCTGTATTCGTTTTGCTTTTCTTAAATTTTGCTCCTGTGGCACTTCAAATTTTAGCGCAACGTCTTTTGAAAAGTATATCAATAAAATTGGTGGACAGTGTGAAAAAAATTAAGTCGGTAATTTTGTCATTCTTTTTTAAGCAAATAAGCTTGGATACTATATTTTCTTATTATACAGTAGACTCTCGATAATATGAAGTAGTGGGACCGGAAAGTTGGGACTTAGTAATTCCGAACATTTAAAAAAATCATGAAAAAAATTTTCTTTTTTTCTCTAACTTTTGATGTCTTCAGCAACATTATTTAACTTTTTTTGTCATTGTTCGTGAAAGCATTCTTAAAAGATGCCTTTGTGTCATACACTGTATCGCATGTGTTAAAAGATCATAAAATAAATACCTACTTGTATTTTCTATGTAAATGGTTTAAATTCGGCGTTCATAGTGTTGTATGAGGCATCGATGAGTAAGGGATGCCTCCTTCCACATGACGCACTTATCAATATCAGTGACTAAGTGAAGTGTGAGGGGGGCGCACCGAGGTATGCAGATGAGTGTGTCCGATGACTAAAGGGAGACGCTTATCAACGGAAGGACCTAAAGGACAGATTATCGTCAGTCTGGGACTCGAGAGCAAGAGAGACATTGGGCTGGGCCCGCTCTCTCTCCTTGTATGTGCGCCGGGCGCACGTTGTACCGTTTGTGTTCCGTTCTATTAAAACTCTTGTTATTGTTTGGGAGCCGATCCTTTCATTGGTATATTCCATTACCTTTCCCGTCTGATTCTCGCGTATCCGCACTTAACCCTTTGAGGCAACCGCTCGACTCATCGGGTCCTTCTATTTAATTGTCGCCAATATCCCGCGAAGACGCTGGGATACGACATAAATTTCTGGTGTCAGGTGTGTGGGGTAATTGAGTCGCGAATCATTTCGGTTGATTGGGTGGGATATATCGTAATTGTCCGTCCCGGAGAAAGGAGGAAAAGCTGAGGAAACGCCGAGGGAAAACCATCAGCAGAGTGCAGCCAAGAAAGGAGGAAAAGCTGAGGAAACGCCGAGGGAAAACCACCAGCAGAGTGCAGCCAAGAACCGAGGAAACGCCGAGGGAAACCCACCAGCAGAGTGCAGCCGACGAGAGGGAATTTCAGATTTGCTGACTTTGTAAGTGAACCACACTTGTTTCCTTTTTCCTTACTTCTCCCATTGAATCTATTTTGGGCAGTTGTGGGTGACAACCTCGTGAGAATGTCAGACAACGAAGAAGTAAGTAGCCACGGTAATTACTGCGGCATTGCCGAAGCAATGAGAATAATAAGTGAACCTTTTAGTGGCAATAAAAGTAAGCTTCGCGAATTTATAGAAAATGTCGACGTAGTTTTTGACCTCGTTGACCCTGCTGTGCACGATAGGCTGCTGAAGTTCGTGAAGGCAAGGATTACGGGCGAAGCGCGCTCCAAGATTTCAGCAAGGGATAACACCAACTCGTGGCCATTAGTTAGGGCAATATTGGAGGAGAATTACACCACGAGGCGCACCTTGGATTTTTACGCTTGTACGATGTTCAGCTCGAAGCAGGGCCCTAAGGAGAGTGTTGCTAGTTGGGGGAGCCGAATGGATTCCATGCAATCCGACCTCCGTGAGGCCGCTATGAGGGTGTCAACGCGTGAGGAAATTAGGGGGGCTGTGAATTTGGTTGACCATTTGGCCAAGGCATGTTTCATCCAAGGTTTGGCAAACGACCGCATACAGACAATTGTGAGAAGCAAGGGAGAGTCAATAATGCTGCCTACAGCCGTTGAAATAGCGCTGGAAGAGGAGAGTGCTATTTTGTCACTCAAGGAGAGGGGATTGCTCAGAAATCCCCTCACGTGTGAAAACTGTGGGAAATCGGGCCACATTTCATTGAATTGTTTCCTCAAGGGTCCTAAGTCCGTTCACACTAGGGAAATAAAACTTATGGAAGGAATAACTGACCGTGGAAAAGTGGAGAATAAAACCCAAGCGCGACACCCAAATTACTCTGAAGAGAAAAGGTTGAATAGGTCTACCGGAGGGAGCAAATGCTTCCGATGTGGAAAAATTGGACATTTTGCTAGGGATTGCCATAGTAAGTTTGGGGAGTGGTCCCCTCGTTCGACACAATTAGCGAGAGGAAATAACGACGAAACAAACGACAAAAGGGGTTGCAAGCCACCCGCCATCAGGCAAATAAATAAGGACAAATTCAGTGGGAATGACGATGGAGATTCAATCACTTTCCAATGCACTGAAAGTGAAAAGGGTGAGGTGTGCTTACTGTTGGACACGGGGGCTGATATAAGTTTAATAAAAGGAGATATTTTAAGGAAAGGCACTAATTATTTCCCAGAGGAGAAAATAGCTTTGAGGGGAATAACAGATGGCCTCATATACACCGAAGGAAGAGTGGAATTAAAGGTAGCGTCCCAGGGGAAGGAAGCCACCTTGGATTTTCAGATAGTAAGTGACTCGCGGCTATCGCTAAACTATGATGGAATCATGGGAAGGGATATGCTCAAGGAGTTGGGCGCCGTGGTGTATGTGAAGCAAAGAAGAGTGCACATGAGGGGACTGATGATAGAAATGGATCAGCGACAAGGAGTACAAGTTGAAATGAGTAGGAAGGTGACGATTCCCGCCCGATCTGAGTGTGTGGTGAAGATTCCAACTTCATCCTCCGGGGAAGGAATTCTGGGGAAGGAGAAATTGCAAGAGGGGGTGCACTTGGCGGAAGTTTTGACCATTGGGGTCTCTGGGGAATGCATAGCCAGCAGAATCAACACCACCGAGAAAGAAGTAGAATGTGAGTTATCCTCAAAACAGCTAGAAGAGATAGAGACTGAAATACCGGCTAAGGTGTCACATAGGGAGGAAGGAATCACCACACGCATGGAATTACTCAAGGAGCAGATACGTACAGATCCACTAAGAAAAGCAGAAATGGAAGATTTCCTTGAGATTTCTGAATCTTATGATGATGTGTTCTTTCTATCGGGGGATAAACTGACGTGTACACCCGCCGTTTCACACGAAATCCCCACCCCTACAAGAGACCACAGTAACGCCGGAGATAGGAAAATGGCAGACGCTGCTCCAGCCGCAGGTCGCGGAGGGTTCCGTGAAGGATTTGGACGCAGAGGTGGTGGTCGCGGTGGACGTGGTGCTAGAGGTCGAGGAGGTAGAGAGCCTAGTAGGAATGTTTGGAACTCACCTATTCTAGTCGTTCCGAAGAAAAGTGATGCATCGGGGCGCCGAAAATGGAGACTTGGGGTGGATTACCGCAAGCTATATGACGTCACCGTGGGCGACGCGTTTCCGTTACCAAATATTACGGAAATTCTAGACCAACTCGGTAAGGCGAAATATTTTAACGCCTTGGATCTGGCCAGCGGTTACCATCAAGTACCAATGGAGAAATTGAAAGGAGTTATAGATTTAGTATTTGACAAGGCGGTGGATGAGCTTAACTTCTCTGTAGCATATGCTGAGCTCTGTAACTACTTAAACTACCAAAATATTGCCAGGCAGGCACAGAAAAATAGTGAAGAATCTAACAGTGATTTTAGGAAGATATTTCTTAAGCGCTGCCAAACTGAGTTTGAGAAAAATAAGGCCACCGGCCGTGGGCTCACAAAGAAACAGAAGGAAATTGACATGGAAACCTCGGAAGAGAAGAGGAAAGAACTAAGGCTTCAGATTGAAGAAGATGAGTTGCGAATGAGGAGGGAATCAGCTGGCGTAACCAGGTTTATTGGTGAATTGTACAAATTGGGGATGATTAACCAGTGCATAATGGTGACTTGCATAAGGGAGCTTTTGGAAGCAAGGGACGAGGAATATTTAGAATGCCTTTGTGAATTGTTGACTACTGATGGAGAAGTTCTGGAAGAGGCCCATGAGAAAAAGCCTAATGCAAACTCGACCAACTTGAGTGACTTCTTTAATAAAATGAAAAATATTGTGCAAGAAAGGAAAACCTCTTCAAGAGTAAGATTTATGCTCCAGGATGTGATTGATTTGAAGCACAACAAGTGGGTACCACGTTGGGATGAATCTAATCCCAACAAATTAGCTCAAATTGCAATGGAGATTCAGCAAGAGAACTTGGCGAGCCAGTTCGCACTCTACCCTATGACATCGAGGGGGAGCATGGGTGGTGATTCGAGTCGGAAGGATGATCGTGGAGAGTCAAGGGATGGAATGCCAGTAGATTCTTCAAAGAGCTCCAAGAACATGACAGTTGATGCTGGAAAACTCAAAATGTATGCTGGAGTGGAACTTTATGCTGCAATGCGAGGAATACTAAATAAGTTGACACCTCAAAATTTTGATAAGCTTGTGCTGAAAGTTATGAAGCTGCCTAAAGACAGAATGGAGAAATACGCAGAAATGACAATTAAATTCTGTAAATTACATGAAACCGCCAGTTGGATTCACCTCACAGGTTGTTGGAGCCTTATTCCTGGAGGGAAAGTGAAATTTCTCAATTCACAGAAAGTATTGCAAATGACTGGCCTGCAAGGACTGCGATGTTTTGTCTACCTGGATGATATCGTTGTGTTTGGAAATGACTATAGGTCACACAATGAAAAACTGAAGGAAGTATTCAAGAGATTACGAGAGTATCAACTCAAGTTGCAGCCTGATAAATATGAGTTTTTAAGAAGAGAGGTGAACTATCCGGGGCACACAATATCAGACGAAGGTGTGAAGCCGGATCCTGAGAAAACTAAGAGGGTGGAGGAATTTCCAAGGCCAACCAACACCAAGGAATTGAAGGGTTTCCTGGGATTGTGCGGCTACTATTGCAGGTTTATTCCAAGATTTTCCCGTATTTCCGCACCCTTGCACGAATTGTTGAAAAACGGAGTGTGTTATGCATGGGAAGAAAATCAAGAAGAAGCTTTTCGCAGCCTCAAGAAAAGTTTAGTGGAGGAACCTATTCTCCAATACCCTGATTTCACGCGTCCTTTCATCCTTACAACGGATGCCAATAATAAGGCCCTGGGAGCAGTCGTATCACAATGGGTGATAGGAAAAGATTTACCGATCGCTTACGCAAGCCGCGCTCTCAATAAAGGCGAGACTAATTATTCCACCACTGAGAAGGAGCTATTAGCCTTTGTGTGGGGGACGCGATATTTCCGACCGTATTTGTATGGCCGAAAATTCACGGTGGTTAGCGACCACAAGCCTTTAACGTGGCTAATGAATGTCAAGGACCCTGGTTCGCGGTTGATGCGATGGCGAATTAAATTAGAAGAGTTTGATTACGAAGCAGTATGCAAGAAGGGCGCAATGAACACTAACGCTGATGCCCTCAGCAGGATATGTGCCGTAGATTCTCACCACGCAGACGTAGAAGAAATCAACGGGGGGGAAACGGGTGGAAATCAAATGACCGCAGGAGAAAGAAGAGAGACATTGCACGAGTTCACCGGGGGAGTGAAGAACCAAAGTGCCTACGTTTCACTGGTGTTAACCGCTAATGAACACTTGACGACATTTATTCACGCATTAGATGGTGTGATTCATAGCTACGAGATCATATTGGACGCTGTTGTAAATGCGCCTAAGGGAGTGTGGCAACCTCAGATAATTAGTCCTGAGGAGGTCATTAATGTATTCAGGAAGGAGCAGCCTAATCTACCTAAGGGCCTATCCCTTCCTTTTTCCCCAAGTGTGGTTCACATCAATGCAATTTTGAAATTGTTAAGATTAGTTGTTTTCTTATCTAAAAATTTGTTGGGTTATGTATTATATCTTCCACTAACTAATGTTATTACATTTAATGTGTACCATGTTTTACCTTTGCCGACCATTATGAAAGGAACTGCTAATAAGTTCATTTTTATTCAGCCTAGCCAGCCATATTTGTTAGTTGATAAAATGAAAAGGTATTATGTTAAGCTATCCCAAGATGAATTTCAAAAATGTAAGGAGCTAACTCCAAATTGGAGAATTTGTAAACAATTATACCCATTACAGCTATTACAGATCCATGTGGATTGCGAAGCTGCTATGCTGCAGCCCATTAATGAAATCCCTTCACTTTGCGAAAGGAAAGTTACAGAACTGAATCAAACATTGTGGATACCTTCTGGTTCGAATGAATGGATATTTGTTGCACCCCATCCTGAAAGTGTAACTGTTCTTTGTAATGAAAAGGATCCCTATGACATTGCAATACATGGGACGGGGAAACTGACCTTTTTGGGTTTTTGCAAAGGGTACGGTTTAGGGACAATCCTTCAGGGAGAAATGTTAGTATTGACTAATTACACTAACCGGGATTTCATCCCTCCTCTAACCCTGAATTTTGATTGTTGTATGGAGGAGCAGGGAACTACCTGGGCGAAATTGCAAGAACAATTGCCTTTAAGGGGATTAGCCAGACACGTGGATGATTTAAAAATTGCAAGTATGAAGGTTGATGATATAGAAAAGCTAATTCAACAGACACTGCAGGAGAGCACTCATTTACGTACTCACTCGCATCTCTCTGTGCTGGCATATATATGTATTTGTTTAATTGTTTTTCTCATTGTATTATATTGTGTAAGAAAATGTTGTTGTGGAAAAGGTTGCAAACATAGGGCAAACGGGAACGGAAATGATTGCAGAGATGTATGTCTCATTTTCAAACCAAAAATTGTTAGCAAATTTCATTTGTGTAATGAACAATTGCCATCCTCTAACAGTACGGCTGAAGCTGTTCTTAATGCTGACGCCATGGAACAATCACCAATAGAGCAGTCCGAGACTGATTCCCGACCCAACCATTTTGCAAGTGTATCAAATAAGTCTGGTAGAAGATGAAAAGAATGTTATTAATAGTTGTAGAAATATTGTATATAAGAGTATATTGGTAATTATAGATACGCCATTTCCGAGTATGTAAAAGTAAGGTGTATCATGTGTGAACTTTAATTGTATATTGTGTTTTTTTTGTGATTCTGAAAACAAAAATGTCCTACCGAGAGAAGCTAGTGCCAGTGCCCAATGGACGAGAGAAACAGCAATTCCATGTGTTTCTCTCTGGTGAAGGGGGAAAGTGTTGTATGAGGCATCGATGAGTAAGGGATGCCTCCTTCCACATGACGCACTTATCAATATCAGTGACTAAGTGAAGTGTGAGGGGGGCGCACCGAGGTATGCAGATGAGTGTGTCCGATGACTAAAGGGAGACGCTTATCAACGGAAGGACCTAAAGGACAGATTATCGTCAGTCTGGGACTCGAGAGCAAGAGAGACGTTGGGCTGGGCCCGCTCTCTCTCCTTGTATGTGCGCCGGGCGCACGTTGTACCGTTTGTGTTCCGTTCTATTAAAACTCTTGTTATTGTTTGGGAGCCGATCCTTTCATTGGTATATTCCATTACCTTTCCCGTCTGATTCTCGCGTATCCGCACTTAACCCTTTGAGGCAACCGCTCGACTCATCGGGTCCTTCTATTTAATTGTCGCCAATATCCCGCGAAGACGCTGGGATACGACAATAGTGTTGGCAAAATTTCATCCGAGTATGGAAAACGTATATAAAACAAAAGTTGAACATTTGGTAGTAAGATTTTAATTTTCCGAATCCACAGTCAGTAGAGATGGGCTACTATTATGGATGCTAAAAATAGACATTTGCTTCTAACATCTATGCTGTTATAATCGCAGCTGGCCCAATCATGCTTTAGTTGCCCTCTGTCGCCCAACCATAGCCTAAAGAAGAGCATGGAACTAAGCCCGTTTCCAGAAGAAAATCATTCACAAGTTATTATTTGTGGCGTCTTCCATATCATCAGGTGAATAAATCATATTCAGAGGTAATATTGTTTCTTCTCTATTACTAAGACTTTGATGACAAATGGCATGATTCAGCATATTTTCTCCATCGTCTTCTCAAGGATTATATGACGAGTTTGAGTTTATGGTGAATGGGGGGAAAAGGGTGCGGTTGTGGAGAGGGAAGATCCCAGTTGCGGGCGTATCTTTATCTGTCTTACTAAGCTTGAAGGGGGGGAAGTGAGAGGGGGGGAATTGTGTCGTGGAACGTCTGTGGCATTCCTTCCTCTTTTTCTGGGCAACTGTGGGGGGCACGTGTTGGTGGTTGATTGAGACTGCTTCTGGTGCTGAGTGCAATGGGGAGGATCAGGGATGCGGCTTCTTTTGCTCACCGGTGGATCTTCAAGGGATGTGGAGGGGGGAAGGGGTAGTCTAGAGGGCAGAGGGTGAGAGGAGGGCTCGAAGAACCACCCGTAAACTAAAGAATCGCTGACCCTCCCCATTTCACTCAGCACCTGAAGCGGTTCCAATCAGCCACCAGCACGTGCTCCCCAGGTTTGCTTAGAAGAAGAGGAAGGAATGTCACAGACGTTTCATGATGCCATCCACCCACCCCCTCCCCACATTCAAGCTCGGCAAGACAGATAAAGATACACCCACAACTGGGACCTTCCCTCTCCACAACCGGACCCTTTTCCCCCACATACCATAAACCCAAACTCCCCGGCTGTCATAATCCGTACCCTCAGCAGCACAACCCACCCAAATTTCCTAACGGCATCACCCACCCTCACTCACCCCATCCATGCCTCAAGATTTGAGTGGGGACAGCCCCTTCATGGAGAGCTGAACTAGGATTGCTTGCCTTAAAGGACAAGGTAGGGTTCATGGAGAAATTGACCTTCCATAATTCCAGGTGCACAGCAGTGAGCATGGTATGTGCCATAACTTGTAAGTTTTAATCAAAAGAGAACTGTGTACATTATGGAAATACTGGTAACAGTAAAAACAAAAAATAACCACTCTATAGGAAAAATAATGGCATTAGCTATAATTTCTACATTACTCAAGGTATAAATGATAAGTGGAGTTATGTGCGGAAAATTTGCGGATGAGACTGGCGTATGTGGGAGATGAATGCACTACTATTCATGAATTTCACTTTTGATGCACCACAATCAGCAACACTGATTTGTTAGTTGTCTAGGCCTGCAAAACAAATTCCATTTCCGTAGTTCCATAGAGACCCGTAGTTCGTAATTTCAAAAAAATTAGTATTTCCAAAACGTCGTATTTTCAAATATTGCCATGTATTTACTATAGGCTTTTCATCGGGACCAGCAGTTTTTTTCTTCATATAAATGAAATTTTCGTACTTTGTAATATCTCGAGTCTACTTTATTTTGTGTGAAGTGTGTTTATGAGTGTGCATGTAATATAATTTAAGGGTGACTAAACAAGCTATGTTATTAGTTTGGAAATTGAACTTTTCAATTTCCATTGCTCTACAGATCATGAGGAGGATGTGAGAAGTGGAAATGGCTTTATATTGCTTTTCCACTAGACCCTTCATGCTAAACTGTTGCTGCTGGGATATATTTTTTGTTGCTGCTGGGATATATTTTTTGTGCAGATTAATCATCTGTAAATCAATGGAATCTTAATGCTCTCTGACATAAATTGATAGATGCATGTGTTGTACATGGAAAGGACAATGGCCAGATGTCAGCTGAAGATCCATAAGAAGAAGACTAAGATATTTGTATACAGCAAGAGAGAAGAGGCCAAAACCAAGGTTAAACTAGGAAAACAAAAACTTGAAGAGGTGAAAGAGTTCTGTTACCTAGGAAGCAAAGTAACTACTGATGGATGAAGCAAGAAAGAAATAGTCAGCAGAATATGACAAGATTTCCAGAATCTTTCCGACAGTGTATTTCTATAAACATCCCATTGGCGTTAAGTTAATTTCACGTTAATTGCTTTAGTTAATTTCATGCTAATTTTTTCTATAAACCCGTCTTAATGATGATTATGATATATTTCGACCCGTTGATGGCATTTGGTGGAAAATTCTACTTGATATGAATATGGATTAACCTTATTGAGGCATTTAGTAGTAAGTTTTAACTAAGAATATGCTTATGCTTCATTATTTTTGATGCTCCTTTTTCATTTCATCATTGTTGTGCCCCGAAAGTTAATCATTAGTACTGACAATTCATTAAATAGAGAGATTCTGAAAGAGAGATTAAAGAGAGAGTTGTGTCTCCTTGTCCAAATACATATAATGCCTTACATGTTTTCTTAGTGACTTCAAACACCTTGTCACATTCAGGTCTCATTAAGGGCTACATGTTCATGGCAACTCTTGCTATTGTGTGGCAGTGCGTTAGTTTTGGGTGGATATTTTATTTCTAACTCATGTTTGGGCTATTTTTCTGGTGATAAAAAAGTCCGTAAAATCCCTTGTGAAAGTCATGGCCTTTGAAAAGGAGCTATCCTCTAGGCTGTAATAATGATAACATAGCTGGGTAATTTAAAACTCTGGACACTTTTGAGGGTGTCATAAACATCTTAAAGTTTAATTTTTTCGGCAGTTCATTCGCAAAGAATGAGAGCTACTTGGATATTTGGAAAGGCAAATTTTTAAATGCTAAAATGTTTCAACTAAATCATTGGTCTCGTTAAATTAGTGCATTTTATGTCATAAGTACATGCTCCATCGTAATTTTCGACAAACCCATTCTTTTAGCTGATTTTACTCATGCATTGTATTCATTGTTTGTTTTGGATTGGCTGTGCCATCACCTGGTTTTAGCATGAGTTGTATGTATTAAGAATTAGTTTATGTTCCATGAGTAGTTGTGACTCCTCCGCCATCCCATATTTTTTTCCCATCTAGCCTACAGGTCTGGGAGGCCCTCTCCTTCCAATTTCCCCCCCTGTGTAAACGCAAAGATTCATATGTTTGTATTCTGCGGTTACACGTAAAGATGACCAAGCAAGTTGAAACCAGTAGTGAAAAATAAACTCATGGTGGAACTGTGTGTATTCATTGATTCTGTATTGCTTCCATCAAGGAGTACTTCCATGTATTTTTCTTTTCATATTCATGGAAGTCAGAGTATATTTTCATGAACAGTTTTTCTCTTCCAATGGCCATTTAGTCAGACCGTTATTTGCTGAATATTTATATTTCCTCCACAGGGGACCAATATCCAAACTTTCAGGCTGCCAACTCGACCAATGATGCTAGCTTTGACCAATATGGAGGTACCACTTGCAAAATGCACATGTATAGTGGGAAGGAAGAGCAGAGCAGCCCACCGGCAGCTTGTGGTGGATCACGAGATGAGGGCGTCAACATTGATCCAGAGACAATTGATCCATCGGAGCTGTCGGAGATATTGACCAGTCTCCTCTCACAGTTTGAGATGGATTTGGGTGGCTGTTCAGATCCCGGGGTATCGGGAGGGGCCCCTACACCCAATGCACCCCTTCTCCCTGCACCCCCTCAGAGGCCGAACAATTACCCTTCCCCCCTGGCATCATCGTCCTCCCCTTCCTCATCTCAGGCGGGTATGAGCTTGACCCCAAGCACCCACCACCACCATCAGCACCATCATCAGCACCACCACCAACAACTCCCTACATCTCTTGGGCCCTCTAGTCCGCTGCCTGCCCTGCATCCCCAGCACCAGCACCCACACCATCAAGTGCAGCACCAGCATCACCACCATCACAGTCACCAAAGCGCCCAGCTCCACCAGAGCCATGACTACTGCAACAACATCCTGGATGGGCTTCAGTCGGGTGGTGGCCATGCGAACCCACAAGGCATGTACATGAGCGGCAGTGCCTACCATTCCCAATGCTTCCCGGTGCCGGGACACTCGCCCCCCATCGGCCGGCTCCCAGGCAGGGATCAGGTATACCCTGGTTACAAAGAGAACATTGCCAACAGGGACGAATCACTGGAGTCGATGCTGGGTGTAGGTAGCTATAGCGAGACAGTGGGCATGAGTTCTTGCTCTCCCCTTCCCCCTGGGAGTGGTGATGCCACGGTCTCTTGTGCAGGGCATCAGGGTATGGAAGGAGGTATGGTACACCACCAGCACCAGCCATTCCATGGGGTGGAACCCTCTGTTCAATCCAGTAATGAGTCACCGTGTCACCCTTATCAAGGTTATAGTTTTGATGAGAGTAAAACAAATATGCATAATTCATATGGGAATATGATAAATGATTATAACTGGCAATGATTTTAATAATTGTTTTAGTTCATTTTTCAGTTATAGTCTCGATTGTCATCTTTATTGAATTTTTGAGGGTAAACTTTTCTATATTTGTCCAATGAAAATATTAACTGTTACAGTTTTGACTGAATAATGTTTGTTTCTCATAGAGGTCTATTGGGTGTTCCCTCTGTTGAAAAAAATGAAATGGGCATTTTGTGTCAAAACATTTATTAGAAAAACTCTTTATCATTACTCCCACATTTGGCAGTTAGCAATTGTCTTGTTCCATAAGGCAGAAAGTGCTTGATTACCTAATGCAGAGTGATATTGAAAATAGGTTGTGAATGTACAGGTAGTTATTTTACAAATGTTAATGTTTTGTTAAAAGGAACATTTCTATCTAAAAATAATATATGCCAGTTACTTAAAAAAGAACATTCTATGCTGAAAATTATTAATTAGATCAGTGTTTAATTTTAAAGTGTTACAGATCATAAAAGTTATTGATGTTACAAGTGGTAAACAAAGGGTGATTTTTAATTGCTGTTTGAATGGAAATATTTTATTCAAAAAACGTGAAAGTACCATGGGTAAGCATTTGCATCACCTAAAATACCACCATCCCAAGTTTTATTCGATGATGCATTGGATTTTGCACTGCATTGCAGCTGATTGCAGTTATCTAAGGATGAGCCACTCAATAAGTTAACTGTGAGTTTTGAGTAGTATGGATTTTACACTTCTTACATCTTAATTTAAAGAAAAATGAATTGTAAATATTATAATTGTTTTGGAGAATATGATTCATAAATACATTTTCTTAAGGTGAAACACTAAGCATTAGTAATCAGCTGATTTTTACAATGATTCTTAAAGTAAAATTCTTTGCTATGCTAAATTACATCATGTTATTAAAGAATTCTCCATTGTACTTATTGGTGCTGGGATCAGCTATGATTTATTTATTCAAAGAAGCAATTGGAGTCCACAGTTGGTGCAACAGTGTCCAAATATGCACCGTGCCGCATAAGTGATGGTTAATTAAAGTCGAATCAAAGTATTTAATGATTTTGAAAAATATAGGTATCAAGTTGGTTTTTGATCATAACTTCCTTTTTTTGATTTTCACATTTTTTTCAGTGAAACCATCATGTAGTTTATGCATAGTTTCTATCCATCAAAATTGGATATTTAAAGCATTAACTACAATTAGAGATTCAAGAAATCATTTTCAGTGAATGAAATTAGGGAAGAGTACCCGTTATGGTATGTGTAATGTTTAGTCCATGGTGCCTTTATGGTATTCTAAGTAACTCATTCCAGTTACAGACTTAAAATACTCCCTCGTAAATTTTAAATTTGCTACCATTGTTTCCTTTCTAATCTACCATGTTGCATTTTCTTTTTTTCATTGAATCCAGTATTAAATGTCATTATGATTCTCATATGAAAAATTTGAGATTAGTTTCTGCATTTATGTTATCGTATTTTGAATGGATAATATTGTCCAATGCAAGTTTTCATGACTTTCAACTTATTGATGGTTGTTTTACTCCATAGCCTCATATGTTACTTATTCAGGAAATGATTTGGTTGTAAATATGCTGAACATTACTTTTAAGGTCAATCACTAGTCACTTGGAAAAAAATTATATATATGGACAAGGAAACAGGCTAATGAGTATCCCCAGTTTATCATTTTTGCCTGTGTTCACTTCTCACTTTGTTTTAGGCAGTTATTTTTGTTGGTTGTGTAGACTGAGGAAAGACTGATCTTGTGCAAATGCTTTACAATATATATTGATTCTTGCCTTTTTTTGATGCTTCATAATTCCACTTTGTTAATCAGCCATTCCGTTTTGTGTGTGTATAGTTGTTAAGTATGTTATAACCAATGCAAATTCTATCATATAATGCAATTTCTCATTATTTTCGTGGATTGGAAATGACCACATCATGATGAGTGAAAATTGTTGTTATTGATTTTAATTACAATCAGTTGCTCAATCTCATTATTACACATGCACGTAAGTAAGATATTATAAGTCTGCTCATGCATGTATTTTTTCTTGATGGATGATTTTAGTTTTAATAAGTGCATATATATCTGTGAGCACATACCTTTTATGTTGAAATTTGTTTGAGTGACTACTGCAAATCTCAGCTTTACAGTTATCTAGTAGTCATAATTTATAATATAGATATCTCCCTATCGAATAACAGCGTATATTGCTCAGCTTACTGTAGCATACTTGGTTGTGTTTCTGATACCTGATTTGTCGTCATAATTTTGATGGTATTTATTTACCCCAAATTATAGAGAATTATAAATGACTTAAATATTCACTTATAATTTTATGTTGGACAATTGTTGTACATATTTTTTGTTTGATTTTTCATTGTTTATATTTTGTTCAAGAGCAATGGATATGTGCAATAGCTACTGTAAGTTGTGTAAATGGTTGAAATCATGGAATGAGATCTGAAATTACTCAGGCAATTGATATTTTTTCTCCAGTGGTTGCTTTGAAAGAACTGCCTTTTTTAGCCTATTGAAGGGAATGATACTTGAAAGCTAGCTAAAGACAATGTGCCAATTTATTATTCTACACAATTAACCAGCGAGTTCTAGTTTGTTTGTAGATTGTTTAAAATCAAAGTTTTGTAGGAGCTATAGAAGGGACACATCTTTTCTTGCAATTAACAACTGTGATATAGTTGAGAGAATGCTCTGCAGTTGAGATTCGAGGAATTGCCTGTGAAATGATATTCTTGGATTTGTTACAAGTAAATGTTTGAGATATACCTGCAGAATGAAAATTAATTTAAAATTGCACCTTAAGAGCACCCTAGGGGCTTGTGTTAATTCTGAATAATTTACTTAGACAAAATTAATTGTTATACTGAAATTTTATGGGGTTAAGAGGCATTTTCTATTATTCTAATGAAAATAGTGTAGTTGTACTGTTATGTACATATTGATTTGTATGTTTAGCATGCCATTTCATCAAAGCTGGCCTCAGTGGTGTCTTGCATTGTCCCGCACTTGGTGAGTGAGCAGTGATGGCCCAATGCTACTCACTGCCATCCTCCCCTCCAATTTGATAGGAAGTTGTTTCCCAGAAACAGTACCCTGCTCTCTCTCTCTCTCTCTCATTCTATCACTCTTTCAAATGCTATATACAAAGCCACTTAGTGTGGGCTGTATTGTTTCAGTTCTTTACATCCTGTTGCCTTGCTCTCAGGATTTGTAGTTAATTTTTCATCTGGCCAGTATTATGTTGTGAAAATATGTTTACTGTCATAGGTTAATCAGTACTCTAGTCAGGGAACACAATTTTCAGGTAGAAAAGAGGAAGTATTATACTTGTGTGCACACAAAGCTCCGTTTTGGTAAGGTCATTATGAGTGATTCATAAAAATTGCTATATGCCTTCAATATGTGATTCAAATATATTTTTATGCTCTCCTAAAAAAAGCAGTGGTTGTTGGATGCATTTAATGCATTAGAGGAGGATTAATCGGAATGGAAATAATATTTTCTAAACTTAAAGTGATTGTATAACATTAAATGAGCAACAAAAATTTATAACATTTTATGTGGACCACCAAGTGGGGGCTTTTGTAATTGTTCCATACGATGTGTTTAATGATTTTTTGTAATGTTTGTGATTGTTTTCAGTTCATTATACCATTTGTTCAGAATGCTGCTGGTTGTACAAATACACTAATTATTAATATACCCACAAGAAGAGCATATTCAACTAGTTTAATGTTTCGTTACATGCAGACAGAAACGTGAACTTTACCATCCCTGTAATGTTGCAGTTTTCATGGTTGGCAAATTTAACAGACTTGTTTAACTGACATTTTTTAAAAATAAAATATCCTTAATTTTAAGAGTTTGAAATCATTTTATGTGTCTGAAACCTCACCTAAAATCCAAGATTGATGTTTATGAATTTCATGGATGCATGGAGTATATTTTACAGCAATTTTGTAGAGGAATGCCTTGATTTTTAATGATAGCATATTCTGATGATCTGAATAATCATTTTGTACTCTGTATACTCTGCAGAAAACTCCCTTGCAATACTTAGTGTGCTATGTGTATAATTTAATAGTCATCGTCCTCACTTTAACATTCTTCCATATTGCATTGAGGAAAAGTAAGTTTCCAAATGCTTCAAATCTGGATCTGATTTTAAAGGCATTGGAATGACTAATGAAATAGTTAAGACTTGAATACTTAACATGAAACTTAAGAGTATTGATCCCTATGCCAAAAAAAAACAGAAGTTGCCTCACCTTCATTCCTACATTCATCCCCATAACCTCTCTGGCATCTCTAAAACCAAACCCTGGTAAAAATCATTTGACCCTTCCAAAACCTGCCTCGTCCCTCTTGCTCTGCCATCTTTAGCTTGCTTTCTCTATTGGCCTCTTATCAATTGCCCTTAGTACAAGAATGAACAATCAACACCCTACCTGCAATAGTCCTTCCTCTCAATATGCTTCCATTCGTCTCATCCAAATCACTTCTTTCCACAATTCCAAGTTCAATAATTTCATCGAGGTTGGTATAATTGCCTCCAATCTTCACGTGCAACCTTGGAAAAAACATACACTTGGACCTTCTCAGCCTGTAGAAGACACCCAAGCGTGGTCCTTCATTTTTCCTCCTATTCTATCCCCAATCTTTACCTCCCTTTCCCCACTTCTCAATTACCCTTGACAATTATTCTTGCTGTGCACTCCACAATAGCTTTCTATTCATTGAGAAAGTGCGATGTACACAGAAATATACATAAAACCGAAGTAATCAAATTTCCGAGTGTTCGCGTTTGAACCCGACATTAGGTCATTGGGGATTCATGTTTTTAGAAATAAAAGATAGACATATTTTTTATGAAATGCCATTCTTCAACAGCTTGGATTATGCCAGATTTAGAGTCTGTGTCAATAGGTGACTCTTTGGTCTGCATTATCTTGGATCAGAGGCCAGGATGGGTCTTCCCATCCCTACCTTAACCCATTTCATATATCTCTGAATCCACAAGACCTCCTCAGATTATCAGATTTTTTAAACATTCACAGCGACAATTTAAGGCAAATATCCAGTTATATGGTTTAACTAACCTCTTTGAGTGGTACCACGAGACAAGTTATTTAAACCAACTTTCAGGATTTTTAAGGATTTGGTTTTTGAGTTATCGCTCCTTCAAAATGCAGCATTAGTGCATTTTGCATACTTTTGATGGTCAATTGCAGGAACTGTATGAAATGAAAGTGATAGAGAAAATCATTGGGGTTAATAACCAAACAGGGCTACAGAACGGTGTAATTGTTTTGCTGATTAAATCTCTCTTTAGTTATTGAAAAAATTCCAAACTATGAGAAAAATGTAAATTTTGCATCCCAACAACAAATTATTTGTTCAGTGTTTAAACATTAATTGACTGTTATTCAGGTGTTTGGAGCAAGGTGCATTTCAAGAGCTTCAAAACAAAGAAAAGAGAAGGTTCCAGTCCAAATAGTTTCCGAGTAATTGAGATTTGAAAAATTGCATTCTGCGCCCTTTTCACATTGAGCGGCATTTTTTTGCAGATTTTCAAAATGCTGTAAATCGGTCAAAAAATTTTTCCCCATAACTTTTTGTGAGATGATTATCCTGTCATGTAGGAGTAACTAATATAATTTTTTCACAAATATTGGTGGTACCTGCCTGATTTGAAATGGGATTGGTTTGCTACGCTACATAGGAAGATGCCTTTGAATTTATCACATTTAGTAGGTAGGCTATCAATTTAAAATTATTGTGTAGGTATGTAGTGGTGCCCTTGTCAACTGCTTTCTTGGAACTACCAAGGAGTTAAAATGTTTGCGTTGCCGAATGGACGCTAGGGGGTCTATTAGTGGGTGCATTCCCTTCAAGCAGGTCAATTTCTTATGATTGGGGAGCTAGAATAATACTCTAATGGACTGAGAAAATTGAACCAACCTCTATTGACTTAATGGGCTGTGTTTGCGTACTTATGGGTGATCATGCGATTGCCTCTAATAAAAATACTTAAACTGAATTGTAAAAAAAATATCAATTACACAAGTGTAGGTAATTGACCTTTATGGCATGGCAGTTTATCTGTTTTCTTTAAACGTTTGATTGTCCATTCAGCTTTCTGTGACCAGTGCATTCTATTATTTGCTTTGTCCTTAATGTGGGCCGGTAGAGGATATATTGCAATTTATACCTTTTAACGGCCCGGGATAGATTTTTCGCAACGGGAGTTAAAAATTTGTTCGGCCACTTCAAAGGTTTATAGTTATAGTTCATACAAAATGTCTACGACATTGTGTGCGTTAACGACCTCATTCGCGGGATACTCTCTCTCGTGAAAGTGTAAAAAAAAACTGAGAAGGTTTTCAGAGTACATACGTACGAACATCCCTTCTCTCCGTTAGTTTCCGGAGTAAAGCTAGTTAGTTTCCGGAGTATAGTTGCAGCCTAGGCTGCAGCTAGAAGCGTAATTAGTCGTTGCGGTACATCCAGACCGATCCTTGTTTTACTCTATTCATACCTACTCGTTACTTACGCCACATTCAAATATTGATTCTTTAATGTACTTTTTCTCTATAATATAGGTAATTTTTCTCAAACGCACCTTCAACCTAATTCTCCCACGAATTCCTCGGGCCAGCCCTTCCTCTCACAACTTATCCAATTGAGAAATATTAACTGTACATTCTACCACATTCCATTATCTCCTCTCCCCACTGTTGTTTATTAAGCTGTCAGCGCTGTAGAGAGAGTAAGGAGAGAAACATGGGGGTAATTAGTATGCATGTTCAAGCACGTATTTTACTTATTGAATCATTCGGTCATTTATTTATGGTCTTGACGTTAAATTTATACCCACTCATCCTATTGCAACGCTAGCACTTCATAGGTATCCCAACTCACTGAACTACATTTAATATGCTTATCTTGTAGCTCCCAAGTTACACTTCAATTACCAGTAAGCTGGGAAGAAGTCCTGATATACTCGAAGCAAAAATTAGTATGCTATTTGAAGTGGAGTCAAACCGTGGTATTGTATGGTTGAAAGCATGGAATTGGAACGGGACATTTTCCGCTTAGTCGTTCATGCTCTTGGGAAGTTTTCCATGCTATTCATTGCTCCGCAAGATGCGCTTTTCCATGCGCATCTCTCCATACATCATACTTCGCAATGATACGGTTCGTGTGAAGCTGCTTTTATAGACTCACTTTTGCATAATTTACTGATGGGCCCCAGACATCTATTCTCTCGATATCTGTCTGATTGTGAAGGCATCTTCGCACACTGCCATTATTCGCACTTGTGCGGCAAAGACTCTCGAAATTAACAAATTGAAGGGGCCACCAACTGGCCGCGATTAACTTTAAAGGCTGTTTTACACGGTATATTTTTCTGCAATTTCTTGTACAAACGCTTGTATTAGGAAAACTGTACAGTGTAAAGCGGCAAATTGTGTGATCTCTTGTGCGAATGTCTGAATGGCTGAACGGAAAATAGAATCTGTTCTAATTACATTCAGACAAACATACAATTTCGTTCAGTTTAATACATTCGTCTGTACAATAACATGTATCGTGTAAAGCGGCCCTAACAGAGTTGCCCGTTCTAGAATTCCGCAGGGAAAATGATCGGTCATTGCATAAATTCAGAGGGAAGTAGGGCGCCTCGTTAATTTGACAGGTTAATTCAGTCGGCCCGATATCGGGGGATCCTGTTTCGAGTCCCGGTCAAGAAAAATTGTTTTTTTCACTATTGAATTCTTGCCCAGTCTAAAAATCCCTACATGCCTCACTTCAGATTCCCTTCAAGTACGTTCATACTCCAATTTCTTCTCGTAGATTGCAACACATGGCGCCTCTCGGCGCTATAGCGCCAAGTTACCGGAGCTATAGCCCCGGTATTAGAATTCTAGTATGAACTCTTCCGATTTACCTTAGCATTGGATTTTAACAATTTCCAAAACTTCACTCAAAAGAAATAAATATCGGCTTTAGGGATTATTAACACTCATTCCCCCCCTCGCCCCAGCTTAGCCAGTGCTGGAATGCCGCCTTGGTCCCCCAAACTTCAATCTTGCAGACTAGCGAGCTTATCTCTTGCATTCCCCCATATCCCTAAACACCTCCCACTCACAGCGAGAAAGCTCTCGCTATCTGTAATGCCCCCTACCTCTCCGCTAACACCACCACCAACAGCAGATATCGGCGGGGCCTGGGCGGCGAAAAGGGCGGGAAGTACGTGCGTGTGTGTGTTTGTGCGCGCTGCTGGGAGAAGTATCGTGGAGGGGGCGGTGTCCGTCCTTTCGCGGGGACGGACGAAGTGGTCTCCGAGTAGGAGGAGGTGATGGGCGAGGGTCGACTGCGTTATCGGACGCGCGCGAGAGGAGGAGGGGGCGGTGTGTATATAAAGTGCGCGGTGGGTGTGGAGAGGAGCGCTTGCTTTCTTCCGAAGCGCGCCTACATAGCGGTCGCGCGGGAGGAGGGGAGGGCGAGAGATGCCATCGTAGTGTGGGAACGTCGAGCCCGCTTCGTTCTCACACGGTCGCCTCCGCCTCACCTCCTCCCTCCCCTCTCCCTCCACTCACACGAGCCGACGCACTCTCCCCTCTCCTCCGATGGCATCCGAAGCCTCCTCCCCCTCCCGTAGGGCGGCCCTCCCCCCGAACCCTGCGGGCTCGCACGACCAACCTCAGCCCAGCCACTCGCCTTACTCAAGTCCCCCTCTCTCTGTATTTGGACTGCCTCACCCCAGCGCCCCCAACTCCCCCATCTCTCTCTCACACACGCACAAACGATTCTCTCGTTGCCAAACAGAACTGAGTTACCCCCACCTATCCCTCTCTCTCTCCCTATTCCTGCTGTCCCATTCCTCTACGCACAATAAGCGAGTGGTAAGAACAAGGATTCAGTTCGGAGGGGGCAGGGGAATTGTTGGCTTTCTGCAGATTCGCGTGACACTGCTCCGACGTGTCATGCCCACTTTATTGGTAGGCGTGGGATATGCGCCGCGCTGCGACCCAGGCTATTTTTCCGAGGTCTCGAGATGTCAATTGCTGGTGGGTAGGGTACATATCTCCAGCAGAGGAAAGATAGAATGGTTGCGGGAGAGAAAATAAGCCGAGAAGTCATTCAGAAAATATTCGCTACTTTTATTGTACTCGAGTTCAGAATTGGTGGCATTTGTAACCTTCGCCAAGAATTACCAAGTCATTCTGAAATCAGCATGTATTGATGCCGGACACTATTCTAGTCATTTTGTTAAATGTGGCAACAAGAAATATAGGGTATAAATTATCCATTTCAGCTTCAATGAGGCATGCTTTACTGGTTCATGATCAATTATTATATTTGGGAATGAAACATATTTCTCTGACCATAAATTGCTTGCATGTTTTCATCCTGTTTCTTTTTTTTACGCATTCTTTTACGGCGGCGATTATTTCATATATGACGAGTATCGAATGCTGCATAGCAAATAAGACCTTCGAAATAACCCCATTACAATTCGCTGGTTATGGAGTCTTATTTTTCACTCCTTTTCTTCCATTCAATCCTCTTATCATTTATTTTTTTTTAATTTTGCGTTCATATTGATGCTATTCCATATTGATATTGACATTGCGTGTGCTTAACATGTATGAGGTTTTTTGCTCTTGGATGCAATAGGAAACAGTCACGCGAGCCAATATCTCCCAAGAAAATTTGTTATCATTCACATCGAGAAAATCTTTCCTGCCCCCGGCGAAAACTAAAATTTCGCTTCTCCTTATGGTGGCTAGGTTATTCCTACCCTTAGAGTCAGGGTCGGACTGGATTTGGACAATGTCGTCACATTTCTTGTGCATCGTCGACTTTGCCCTGCCAACTCGTGGGAGGAGAGGACGGCCTCGCTTGTTTCTCCGTGATTTATTCCTGCGAATGTCGGTGAGTGAGTGATCCACCTTCTGTGAGGTAGTCTCTGCTAATCCATCAATTTTCATGGTGCGGCCAGTATCATTGCTGGGTGAGTTACTGCTCGGTGATATGTTGAGAGGACGATTGGAAATAACGTAAAGATTCGCTGCCTAAAAGTGAGCGAACATCTGGTGGATTAAAGCATTGCGAACAGCTAAAAAAAACTTGAGCATGACAGTTTCCTATCATATGATTTAATACGTCATTTCTCCCATTGCGTCCTTCATAATTTTACGTAAAAGAGGTAGATATATTACTATTGGTTCAGCGGCGTCGGAAGTGGGGGACAAGGGGGGCATTCGCCCCCCCCCCTCCAGAATTTGCCCCGGGTCCTTGAGAAATGAGTCTTCATTAGTAAAAATTAAATTTCACTTGTTTCCAGCTTGCCTTTTACCTTCTGACGCATATTCTACCACCTTCATATGCACTTTTAGCGGAATTCTAGTCTCTACCCCCTCCTATCCGCAAAAAAAATGCGGGCCCTTTTCATAGGATCGGGGCCCTTTTCTTAAGAGTCGGGCCCTTTTCAAGGTTGGCCCCTCCCAGCGAAAATAGTTCCGACGCCCCTGTATTAGTTTTATATCGGTGATAATATATTTTATGGGAGAACACTTAATGGAAATTGAATTTTCTGAGTTTATTCCTTCCTTTAGATTAATATATTTCCTATCCCTCTCCTGTCTATTAATTGTTTCTTTTTTTCCTTCCATCTTCTTCGTTTTCATACCGCCCTTACTGCAAAAACCTGGCTGATATATCCCAAATGCAAATTTTATTGCTAGTATTAATTTTAGAACTACGGATCCGTGGTGAAAATGAAATGGTCGAAACGGGGAGGAGATACGTCAAGAGAAAAGGTCGGGAAGCAGAGTACTGAACAACTGGCGACAAGGAGTGAATCCCTTTATTCACTTTTTAAATTTCTCCTCCGAAAGAAATCAAGCGATCATTTTGTCGAATACACGAAAGAAAACGATAGGATGAACGAGAAAAATAAGGTACTTGGGATTTCAAGAGTTAATGTTGGGGGTCGGCGAATTAAACCCTCAGTTCCATTTTCCATGGAGTATTTTACCGCTATGATGCCTCACAGCAATGATTGGATGACCAGATGTTTCGTTTTACGACAGGATTCCTCGTTAACACCACAGGTTTAATGACCGCCCGACGACAGACTAGCTACGATGATCGAATGTATGTCGAGATGATGGCTCTGAACCGTTAAATTGGAATTCCAGAGCTGCCTGCATTTTGTTGACTTAGTATTTTTGTATTATGAATTATCATTCTTAGGTTTAAACGCATTGCTAAATGTTCCATCTGAATTCATCCAGAAGGTCTGGATCCTGCTACTGTTCCTGGTGGAATCACTGATGTTCCTGAGCTTTTATGAGGAATAAATTCCGTAATAATTTTAGGAAGAATCGGATAGTTATGATGGCTGATGTAGTGGCTTGGCAACTTAGGGCCGGTTGCACCATGTCGGGTTACACCTCTGGTTAGGGTTACGGTCACTGTTAAACACTGAAATCTGTTGCACCACCCCTAGTTACGCCGAGACCTCCGGCTACCGCGGGAGTAACCGTAGCCGCCAGATTCACCGACGGCTACCGTTGTAGCTGCCGGTCAGTTGCTTTGCATCTTGGGAACCAATGCATTGCGGGTATGAAATATTTAAACAAACAAGATGGAGTTTGGTAATTATTTACGTTTTGATCCTGAATTGGAGGATTCCGACAAAGAAATACTTCCATATTTTATTTAAATAGTTAATAACTCTAGAAATGTGCGGCAAAGAACCTTCCATTTCCATATTTGAAACGATGAATAATTTTTCATGCGATTTCGTGTGCAGAAACAACCTGCGATAGTGTTGTTGGACATCAGTGAAGAGAAACTGACGCACTCTACGAAGCGCTAAGTTGCAAAATATAGGTACAATTATGTGATGATGTATTTACGAGCTGATCTTTAATAATGGAATACAATTATTTGTATCCAGAAATATGTGTCTATCAGCGTTTAACCAATAAAGCAAAAAGTGAGTGAATAGCATCGCTCAGAAGAAATTTTATCGTGCTTCCGGAAAATGAAGATGAAATGGCCAATGTCCTCTCCGAGTTTTACAACATTTCAAGATTTCCCAAGGTAATAGGAGCAATCGATTGCACGCATACAAAACTATCGTCTCCGGGTACATAATGATACAGAGCCATTTGCTTTAAAACATTTAACCGATGAGTTTCAAACGAAGTAATTTTTGAGCATCTCAAAAAGGAAGTGCAAACATATCACGTCCTTACCTTTCTTCTATCATTTTTGGGACATTAGTTTACTCTTCCTTCTCTGTTATTTTTGAACATTATGAATTATTTAGCATAAATACTTCACTGCTTGGCTCTAAATAGTGCTTATACGTAGTATAACTATCTTTCAATACGTTGAAATCAAGCTGAGGTATTTAGGAATAGAAAGGGCTACTTTTCCAATAATTTCCAAACCTTGTGCGATGCCAAACTAAGGTTAATAGCTATCGTTGCGCGCTGGCCTGGGTCATCACATGACCAAACCATTTTTGACAGTTCAATTTTGAAGGCACATGCAGAAAAAGGTGACTTTGGCAATGCAGTAATGGTGGGTGGGTGATTCTGGACACGGCCTCAGAAAGTATTTATTGACCCCTATCAGAAATCCTGTACGGCCAGAAGAACATTTATTAACGAAAGCCTAATCCGAACAAGAAACACAGTGGAAAGGATGAATGGGTTCTGGAAAAGAAAGTTTCCTGTTCTTTCACTTGGCATAACACTACGCTCGATCCACACTGGCGGTGATTGTTGCTTGTAGAGTTTCCATAATTTTAATATACAGCAATGGGAGGGAGAGCCTCCTCATGTTCCTGATGAACCTCCAGTGCAGGCGAAAGTAAATGATGTAATTAACGATGGGGTGGCAGAGGTAGAGGGGTTCGTGATGAGTTCGTCAATTATTTTAGAAACATTCAACATTGAAATGAAAAAAACTAATATTTTGTTAAGTACTATTTTTTTCAATATTTAAATTCACGGATGTATACATGTCCTGCACTGCTTTTTTTAATCTCCTTTCCCAATATATATATATATATATATATATATAAACTCTATTGGCTACAACGAGTCCTCCTCGTTAAAATTAGGCGCCTATCTTGTTGTTTTTATGCCCCTATGCCGAAAAGAGCAAATAATCACGATATTTTTCAATTTGTTGACGCGTAACTATGTAAAAATTCGTTCACTTGTAAAATAAACAAACAAATTATTATCCTACTTCAAATGGATTGTACAAGTTAATTAAAAATAAATTAACACGATTAAATCTACCACTAAGAATCTATAGTACTTGGGCATTTCAATGATTTTTTAAGCAGTATAATTTTAATGTACAGAACAATTTTATTTTAATTCAATTTAATGTACAAACCTATTAATTGCGATTAAAATGCTATCACACACGTTGTCCAGCTTCTTTCTCGGCCGTTGCTAAGAAAAATAAACAAATTGCCTAAACTTCCGGCTCCAAAATTACGGTGAAGTCCCGAGTATGAAAAATTTGTCAGTCATGTTGAAGCTATGTGCTCACCATAGCCCCTAGTTACGTAGCTAGAGGTCATTTTTCGTTGGTGCAACAGATGGAAGTGGTAACTGCCAGCTACGAGGTAGCCGGCAGCCAGGTAGCCGAAAGATTTAGCCGGACTTGGTGCAACCGGCCCTTAGTCTTGAAGTTCTTCCCTCACGGCACTCGAAAAAGAAAGGGAATTTCACTAATAGTGCAGTATCTGAATCGTACCAGCCCCTTGAGATGGGGAGCCAGTTTTACGAGTACCACACCAACCGAAGCCCTGCTATCTTCTAGCTCATTATGTCAAGTTTTCATATCATCCGTCATTACATGTTCCTGAAGTTTTGCATAACGCGTTGGTAACTACGTGAGAAGGTTGCAATACAATCGGGAAGACTCGCATTCTGACGTTGCTCTACGACATGCTGGCGCCTAAAATCAGCGAGAATGCATTTTTCTTATCATCTCATTTCATAATAGGGCTTTGAACATTTAAAATACTTCCAAGTAACTGCTATTGTCCCACTTAAAAAATCGGAAAAGACTGAAAAATAGTGCAATATGTATATGCTATTTACGTCGATGAAAATGCTGGATTAGGAATAAGATTATTTTCACTAAGCGTCCGGGTCTGCTTTTACAAGGCGGTATGGGAAGGATTTTTTTAAGGTATTTTACGATAAAGACAGATGTATGGTGCAAAAGAAGTCAACTGCTATTCAAAACTATTTATCCTTTGTTAAAAAAAATCCAATGTAAAGGTCTCGTTGGCTGTTTTTGGATTTCATGTTTTAAAAAAACTGGGGGACTATGCATGGGAAGTGAGTCAGCGGATAACTAAAAAACTAAGTGATGAAGATTGAGGGGAGGTACGAGGTAGGTTATGTGGAAGGCCGTGACTTTAAGGCCCATGCCAAAATCGTCGCTTTTGGTTTGGTACATATAGAGAGAGCGTAGACCTATAGCAATATCGGGCCATTGACACTTCCTAGGTCGATTTTATCTCCTTTCTGGAGTCCATTGCCGCCACTCAATGGAGGTTTATTGCATGCACTTAGGCTCCCGGCTTCACGAAAGGAAGTCAGCCCACTCTCGACTTGCCAGGGGGTCAACCGACCTCTGAGGAGTACACTCCCAAAAGCCGAGGCAGTAAAGAAAGGCCTTTTATTCTCCTTGCCTCATTCCCGCACTCGTCGGAGCGTGGAATTGCTGCCGATTGGACGACTCCCGTCCGACTCCTCCACTATGCAGTCGACCGTTCTGAGTGACGGTGACTCTCGAAGCCACCCCCGAGACAGAGGCGCAATTGATTTATATGATCCTCCCCATCCCATTTGTCTTCCGCTCCCCGGCAGTAAACGCCATCTTCAAGCCTTCCCTCTGCGACCCGAAGCCCGTCTCCGAGCACTTCGGAGGTAAAATCTCGGGAGGATGTGAGAGCACATCTCTGCAAAGTGCGGAGGAAACAATCAACGCGGCTCGCAGAGCCAACGAGTTGAAAGGTGTCATTCGGGCTGTTTTCGCGTCGTTTTACGTCCTGGGAGGGTGCGCTAATATTCTCCCTGAATTGCCCTCGCCAAAATACGAGCACGGTCGAAAAGTGAAAGCCTCGAGCCCGCCTGTCGATGGGCATGTGGGTGTTACATGGAGTTTGACATCCGAAAATAACCCCTCGAGACCCGATAAATGCATAACTTTTCTAGTAGTAGCTTGTTCGGGGAGGCGACCGACAACCGGTCAATTGCGCTATTTAGGATATTTGGGCAACGTGGCAGAGGCAGGGATTTTTCAGGGAACGGAGTAAGGGTGAGATTAAACTGGTGTCGGCATTAGCCTGCTTTTAGCGAAAGCCAGCATGGGACCACGTTTTATCGCCCCAACCGACGGACGGATGCACTCGAAGTGCTTACCCACAGAGAACCCAAGTAGAGACAGGTATGCCAATAAAAAATCTCTGCCGCTGCCGAGATTCGAACCCCAAGCCTTCGGGATGGGAATTTCACCAAAAACCACCCCGATTCCCAAATCCATTCGAACCTTCCAGGTGAGGACGTATTTTTAATGCGATTACATTTCCACGTCTTAAATCTACATAATACCCTGCAAGCCACCTCAAAGGTGTATGGGAGGGGGTGAATTCTCACCTAACATTCACTACATGGAGTGTCACGGGAAAACACTTTCATGGGAAGGCACTGAATTACAGCTAATGGGGTGAAGACGAGAGATTGACTTCTGGTTCCAAGTCTGCAAAATTTGACCGGAAAAAGGCACTTAAAAGGGCGGCTGTAGAAAAAAGTATACCTCGTAATATAGAATCGGCGGAATCCGACCGATCTACTTGCGAGAGATATGTTATTATGTAATTTCGAGATTATACTATTCTGAGGTTCTAAATAGGCAATTATCAGAACCTTTGTGGCTTTACTTGCTACTGGGCTTTGAGCTATCACACAAGATAAAAATATTGTGGTGGCCTATTTGTTGCCGATGAGTCTGAGTGAGCGGTATGCATTTGCTGGCAGATGAAGTGCCCGATTTCTTGCTATTGAGGCGATTCATGCATTGTGGCAGATAATGTATTGTTAGAGCTCACATAGAGGGTCCGTCGAGGGTCATTCATTAAGGTAACGGCAAACCATAGCAAATGTGTTTATTCTAGAGATGCACATGCACACGTGCAATAGTTTCTTCTCTTGATAATCTTGAGAAAATCTTGATAAAAGAGGAACAGCGGAGGTGTTAATGACAAGCATTTGTAACTTCAGTTTTCTTTGTTTCATGCACTTGTGGTCATCATCATTAGTCATCTATCCTCAGATTGGTTTGACGCAGCTCTCCACTGAGTGCTTCTATCGGCTAATCTCTTCATATTTACGTATTTCTTCTCTTTCACATCCTCCATCACTTGTTCCATATATTTCACACGAGGCCTTCCTTTGCCATTATTCCCATCCACCACATTTTATTTGAGGTAAATCTTGCCCAGAAATACTTGCAGATTGAAGGGATCAGTTTTTAAAAGTATGTGTTAAAGCTGAGAAGCCTGAATATCTTATTAGAAGAAAGTTGGGAAGAACTGGTTAACTAGTCTTCAGAATATGCGAGTACAACTTGTACTAAAATGGACATAGATATTGAAAGCAGGAGACGAAAGCGTGTTAAAAAAATGATGCCAGGAGAAAAGGCCAAATCATACTTGCGTAGACTATGTCAGTGTTATAAATTCCAAATAGGCCCCATATCGAATAGCGCCCCAGGACTCCAACCATGTTGATACGCCTTTGCGTGGAATTTCGCGAGTTAAGTTTCAAAGGGAAACCTGGATTTCATCATATTTAACGGGATAGTTCCTTATGCGAGAACTATGATCTTGCGGTCTTTTCTCCATTGTTTTCTATTTTGTCCCTCATCCATCTCACAGAGTGAATATCTCCTCATCCATTTCATTGCCTGTCATTCTTTGTTGTTTGTTATTTCATCTCTTATTCCTTTTCTGAAATACATAACTCCTCATCCATTTCATCGTTCAGATTATTGATCCGCGTCGCAGATACCCCATCTCTTTGATTACTGCACGTAGGTATACGTCGCTCAAAATCACCTAAATCCACCTTCCCTTCCATTCCTATCATTGCTTGTTCCATGTGATGCGAATTCGGTGTAGCGTTTTATTTCCAGAGTTAACACATAAATAAAACCTCGATTGTAAATGATTTCTGAATCCGAAACATATCTACTAAGCTATAGTGTATATTTATTTATTTTTGATTACTGCATAGTTGTTTAAATTAAATGCCATGAACCTACTTATGGGTTTCGCGTCTCAAACTATCAGTTTCAGCGAGACGTCTTCTTTTGCCAAGTTTATCGTTCTTTACTTCAAATGGCTTCCATATTTTCATTCATAGAGGAGAGATTCGACGGTAGAGGAGAAGAAAAAAATAAAAAGACCTTTCCAAGGTTTTAGGCATTTTTGAAAGACGAACCTCCATTTTTCCCTCGTAGGACAAGCATGTAAAAAAAAACTCGGTACGAAGGCCTTTACGCTTACGGTTAATTTTTTTTTAAATTATGTATTTCTCAACGGAAATGAAGAAATACCTATAGCACGGAGTAATGAGTCGAAGCGCAGTAACGCAATAATTTAAAGGATTACCCCCATAACGACGGGGATGAAAGGTTGACGTAAAAGGGTAGGTAGAGTTCTCAAAAATACTACCCCGTGACGTCGAACTACGAGGTCAACCCCCAGGACCTTCAAGCCGAGCAGATGACGATAACACAATGTGAGACACAATGGAAGGGGAGCGTCCAAATACGAGGTCCACGCGGAAAGATAACTGGTCCGTAGCTCTCCCTTTCATCAGGAGATGGGAATTGACGAGGAGAGCCTGGGAAAATTTTATCCTCAGGCTGAGGTCGGGGTGATCAGGGAGTGTGGCAAAGGTGGAGATTTCAACGGTGGGGTGAGTGCCCCACTCCCCGAGGGTTTGCGAGTCCGCACAGGATCGGGAGGCATGGAGATACGCACGCCAGACGCGTTCCCCTGCCTCCCCACCTCCTCTTCAGCAGGTGACCCTCAACCTCTGACGGGCAACCCTGCGGGAAGCACGGAAAAAAAATTCAATATCCCGCGCGAGTGGCTTTTCGGGACCACGGATCACAATGCATCGGAGCTGGGGTTAGTGTGCCTGCTCGAGAGGGAGAAAGTGCCGCCCAGGGTACGACCCTGACGGAAAGAGAAAGTAAGGGGTGGTGCGGTCATGGGAGGAGAATTTCGCGTGCGATGTGGCGGGAAACTATAGCGGGACATCACCTGGCCATGCTAATTATGCGTGCGACTGTTGGCGTGCTCAGGGCATCGCGAATGGCCATTTGCCGTCCATTTCTCTGTCGATTCCTTGATTTCTCTCCAGTTCCCACAACTCTTAGGCGCCCTGGTACCACATGACGACACTAGGAAGTCATCTGGCCCAATCGTGGGTACTTATCACCAACATCTCAGGCAATGCTTCACCATGTTTTTAAGGCATATGGGTATTCTGGAACAGTCGGCTTATGCGGACGATTTTCTCGCCCCGTCTGCATCTACACGCTTCGTGGCGACTTGAACGCCAGAAGGCGTTCTGGAACGTCTGGTGCTTCACCTCCCTGGTACGGAACCACGAACTAAGTTATTCCTTCACACATATTTACTCGAGCTTAACTACACCAACTAGTCCATAAGCGTCGAATTCGTGAAATACCTTGCAGTTATGATTGCCAGTGGCCTATTGGGCGTGGGGAATAAGCGATCAAGCCAATAGAAAACTAGGATTTATGAAAAGAATACTTGGAAAATGTCATGAAAAGGTGCAAGAGCGGTGAAATTTTTCTCAATTTAAGCCCTACTAAGTGACTGCCGTTAGCATACCTTGTGCTTTTATGGAATTCAGTTGAGGTAGGTTTGATTTCGCAATCGGGTGATGTGCTGCGAATAGCAGCCACGTTTGTAAAAAGGTGTTATGATAGTTTACGAAATGTGTCCAAATTATTAGATGTGATATATATTTCAGGATAAATTCAATGCGGAACCTTGAGTTGGCAAGTGAGCTCATGGTTCACCGGGATTACTCGTCTACATACTAAATGTTATAAATGATACACGATCAATGGTAAATCCTTGTACACAATATACCCAGCAAGCCACCGCCACTAGGATGTGTGCCAGAGGGTGAACCTTTGGTCGGCTGTTTTACAATTACTTATTACTTGTTGTAAAAGGTTGCATGGTGTTTGCCAATAAATGGGGGTAAATAGTAAGGGCCAATGAATCGTGTTTATTTCCTTATATGTACTAGCTCTAACTCCAAAACAGGCGTCATTTGTTTGAGACTTAATTAAACTTTTGGAAATTTTTAGAACTGCTTAAACTTAGATGTATACTTTAAAACAACATTTCTGGTGGTTTGAAAGTTAATAAATTTATTTAATACTTATTTTCGTACAAACTTTTTTCTAACTTTCCCCCTTTATGTATCATACTGATCTCGGATCTTTGCCATTAACATTTATACATACAAGTGTATAATACTATTCCGAACTGATATTTGACTTAGGTTTTTCGCCACTTTTTATTAATCTTTGATGGAATGTCAGATATTGTACGTTCAATTTATTTGATATCATCTCTTCGGGTAATTTGTCAGTTTGTTATGGCAGTAGTTACGAACTAAAAAACCCTGGTGAGCTATGATTTGAAATCTGTATTCAAGGATGGAGAATTCATGGATTCATCTGCGTTCATTCATCTGCATTCATGGATTCTCATGGATGCAGCGGTATCAGACGAGCTATTCACAATATATTATTTAAAAAAATATGGTTTCAGAGCTAGCTCAATGTTGTAATTGTACGCGCTAAAAGTTATATTTGTGAGGTTTTGGACTAAGATTAAGCGCGAAAAAGCAAGAAATATAAGACCCCAGATGACACTTTTCTAAATGATATCTACTAGGTTCTCGTCAGACCCCCCTCGTGTTAGGATGTATCTCGCTCCGCGGCTGAAAGCAACGTCATGCATATGTAATAGTGCGCCTTCTGTGAAGAAGTCCTATTACAGCATAGGTTCGTGGAAATCGTGCAGGAAAACATAATTCAGTTTCATTGTCTTGTGCTGTTTCCCAATTCAAGTTCCACAGAGTTAGCTGAAAACTCCTCTTGGTAAAGAGGGTATTGAAGGGATCATTGCCAGTTAACAAGTAGGTATGGTGATATAATGAGTGACAAGTGTCTCGCAGATGAAGCCTGAGTTTTTATTCAACAAATGCAACTCATACTGGTGCTCCCCAAAGTGAGCCTACGGATATGATTTACAGATTACTTCCGGAGACCAAATCTGAGTAAAAATCAACGGAGAAAAATTTGGGTGATTAATTGAAAAAATTCCACGAGAGGCTAAAAGATCTCTCCACTGTTATTGACGCTCAAGGAAATGGGATTCACGAAAATTTCGCAAAAAATTGTTTCAGGAAAATGTTAACCTATAGAAACAAGTTGAGATACCTACTTACCGAGCAGTGCAATGATCAAGAGCAACGAATACCTTCTCATTCTGTTGAGTTGCATGGTTAACCTCTTAAAATAAATGAGAATTGAACAACCATCGTGTTTTGAACAGTGGCTAATTTAGGGGTCAAAGTGGAAGCGAATGACATTGATTGCTGTTGTAGCTTTAAAACCAAAGATGGTGGGTTTGGTAGAATCTACGTGAAATTAATCCGTCAACAACTCAGGGACGACTTCCTAGCCAAAAGAAGAATGAAGAGGGATTTTTTGCTACTAGTCACCTGAACCTTGATCTTTTACGCCAACCTAAGTAAATGAAGCTCTTTGTGCTAGCAGAAGACAAGTTCTGAATGCAGTGTGACGAAAGAAAACAGCTAAAAAATCTTTGTTACAGTTAATTATCTCTGAATACGAGGTGGAAAAATTCTTCTGAGAATGGCCAAGAAAGAATATTTGTACTTACGTTTTTGGAGTATATTATTTATTTGTAATTCTTCATGGCCGCTCCATGTAATAATTCTAAGTTTAACACTAATGCTATCTGTATTTTTCATCAAAATATAGCCTGAGAAGTAATTTTGATTAATTTTTGACACTCCTCCAGGCCCTTTCTCATTTATCTAACATTATTTTTTTGGCTAAAATCTAGGTATATAACTACGAGTCGAACTTATATAAGAAATATGGTTATAATTCCTTTGCTAGTTGCAGCGAAATGTACCCTTGCCGCTGAGTAACAAGTTATGTAAAAATATTATTTATTGCTATTCAAAATTATTATTGACTCCTGACTGCGTTCTTGGGACCGTGGAGTGAATAACAGAAACAAATGTTCTTGGTGTCCAAAGAGATCTCAAATTACCAGTACTACAACTTATTTGCGAATTTGAGGAAAATCAGGACTCAAAGAACCTAAAGGTTACCGGCGGTATGAATATCAATATCCTTTCTTCTTCCAAGTGAATATTCATTTGAATTGACTCAGCAACCAGAGTAAAAGGGATCTAGTCCCCTTGAATAGATTATGTGTTTGTTAGACTTTATAATCTTATGTCTGATGTTTTAGACGCATCAATAACTGATCACTTAATGCAATTCCAGTCCAGTAAGTAATGTCCAGTAAGAAAACATTCAATCCCGATCAACTCTCGGCTTTTCCATTAGAATTTACTTTTTTTATGCTAACTTTCCTGTGCTGTAACCGTTATTTTTTTTTACTCAGTGTGCACCCTCAATCCAAGAATGGAAGTCCTTGCCTTTTAACGATGCAGCTTGGAACCACACCCTTTACAATGAAACGCCCACCATCTCCTCGCTTCATCCGTAGCTCTTCTTCCGCGTGATAACCAGTTCTTGCGAATCGTCTGTCTGACCGTTCGTAGACCAAGCGGCGCCGCTGACGGGAAGCATCCGCCTCCTCCCGCAATCTCCCTCTCTCTCCCCTGTTTGCCTCCCCTCCCCCCCTCCACCCTCTCTCCCTCTGCATATCTCGAGGTTGGCATTTCGGGAGGCTCTCTTGGCGGAAGTGAAGTTTGTCGCCCTCGAATTAACCAAAGGCTTATGTAGTATGACTAGATACACTCTTGCTATCCGGAAAGCAATATTTTCAGTCTTAAAATCCTTAACCTTTCAGAGTATGTTTGATTGAATATTAGGCTAAAATCCAACTAAATGTCATCAGAAGGATCCATCAGGCACTTGCTCTGCCAAGCTACTATTTCCAGCGTTTATCCTTTTACAATATATCATCTAATTTATCTGCAAGCCACCGCAAGGGTGTGGCAGGGGGGTGAACCGTCACTAGGCATCTATTATCAATCAGAGAACACTTACTACCATGCAGGGTTGTAAAAAAATACTACACTGTTTTTACACTACTACTTGTATGGAACCAAGAGTCTCAATGCTACCTCCCAGAGGAAAATATTCTACATCTACATTTATATAGAGCCCATGCCCCTGTCACACACCTTTATGGTGGCTTGCAGGGTATATTGTAGATATAATACACCGAAAGCTACCATAAAAGTGTGTGGCAGGAGGTAAATTCACACCAAACATGCAATATATATTGCTTAAAAAGGATTAGCAACTATATTCTCCTCAAAACATAAAGATAAAAATAGCAAATAAAGTATGTTACAAACACGCTGTTAGTTGGGTTAGCTTAAAGTCCTTATACCTACGTACAGTTTTCCTCATGCTATCAATTGATATACTCTATTGAATATAGATATTTACAGCTATTCATATCCCTAATTGTACGCGGTATAAATGACATTTAATATCTGTCGGTTTTGCAATCAATTTCTCTAATTTTATGATCGTGGTCCAGTTTACCGCAGTAAGTTGGAGTTTTAAATGTTTTTACCGTCATCAGTGAAAACAATGTCCTGGAATTTAGAAGAGTTTAAGTCTAAATTTAATCGGACGGCCTGAAGATGATTCCCATTTTAGTTCATTTATTATACGCTAATATAGTTATCATACAGTCCCTTTTCAAATCGAGCCGATATTCGCTGCACACGCTCCAGTTCGTTATTTAAACCTATTTAGTAAATATTCCACATACTGGCAACGTATCACAAATGAGGTCTAACAAGGGTCTTAAGCATGCTAACACGAGGCATGTGAAATGATAGCCAAAAAGGACACTAAAGACATTTATTCTTCCTCTAATGGGAGATTACTATTCATTGTGAAATTCTGTCATGATGAATGCATGGTGAGGAGGCTGTAATACAATTTAAATGCCGAATAGTGCTCCTAAAGTATTATGAGGAGAGTGGGCTATTTTTCGTTCATCATCGATTGCAGTATCAATTCGATAATGGGACGTTCTGTAGCTCTTCCCTCTATTTCCTCCTTAACCTCACTCTACATTTCTCCCCCCGATCCGATTGCATTTCCGCTGCGTGTGACCTACTGGAGAGCGTCCGTTGTCTCATTATTTGAATACTCCCTTTGAGTCTCGACGCCATTTTTTAATCAGTAGGGTATTATGTGTTGTCTGATTACGAGCAAATCGGTGTCTTTTGCTTCGCACGTGTACGAGAAACGTCTTTTGCTAAATCCTCTTGTCATTGTCTCCATTTATCTCACGCAGAGAAATTTACTGTGCAGATTGTTAGGTTTCATTTGATTTTGGCTCCGAATGCTGGGAAAGAATGGCTACATCTACGTAGTACCCTTGAAGCTACCGCGAGGGTGTGTGGCAGGGGGTGCACCATGCATGCATTACTGACAGGCAATTAAAAGCTACAATGATACTACTACATTGAAACAAGTTAGGTACAGGAGTAACTTGCCATTATATGGTTAGTGTTTACATAGTAACGAAGTGATTGCTGGCTAAGAAGATTCACCAAATTGTATTTCCCAAGCATGCATAGATTAGTAACATTAAAACATACTTCAAGCACTACAGACTACTCCAAAAATTTTTTTAACCTACATATCCCTTTGCTATGCTGGCTATTATTGTGTTCTCATATGGTACCTATGCGGAGAAAATGACATTTTAAATCTATCGGCAGGACAATCCATCTCTCTAATGTTGGATGAGTAAAAAACTTTAGCAATTTTCCACAATGTAATTTAAAATACTAAAATTACACAACACGTGTTTCGGCTTACTAAGCCATCATCAGGTGTACACTTGTCAGGCTTATGGCTTAAGGCTTATGGCTTATGTCAGGCTTATGGCTCAGGATTTTTACTCATCCAATATGTCTAAATTCCACTACGTGACGCCTGATACTGTGATCTGCATCTCTCTAATCTTGTTTATCTGATCAAACCTAGCATAATACGCAGGTTTTCTTAATATATATCTAACGTTATCTGTAAACAAATAAACTTCGAATTTACTTCAAAGGTTTAGCCTAAATATTAACCTGAGTTCTGATAGTAATTCCCATCCTTGTTCTTCTATTAAACTGGCAACACTAATACAATTATCATTACAGCCAAATCTTGCTGATCTCATTTGCACATGCTCTAATTCCTTTATCGTAAGTTCGTCGCACGGATCCCATATGCTAGCGGCATATTCTAAATGAGGTCTGACAAGTGTTGAATAGGATCTTTCTCGTACTCTCATCGCATTTGCCTAAAACCCTTTTTATGATTCCTAATCTACGGTTTGCTATTCTTTTTATTTCCCTGATTTGTTTCCCCTTGACATGTTTTCAGTAATGGTGTCTCTTAAGTATTTAATAGATTCTACGTTGAATATATTTTAATTTCTTTGATGTACCTAATAATTCTTTCTGGGAAATATATTTTTTTTCCAAAAGTTCATTACCGCGCATTTATTCAAATTTAATTCTAGCTGCCAATTAACACACCGATCATCAATCGCATCTAAATCCTTTGCTAAAGATCGACTGCCATCTTCATTCCTAATTTCTTTATACACTACTTATACACTACTGCATCATCGGCAAAAAGACGGAGCTTACAATTTTTAACTATTGTATCCAAGTCACTTGCGTAAAGAAGAAATATAATTTGGCCAATCACGCTTCCCTGGGGAACACCCGATGTAATTTTACTTCGCCTGACCTAACACAATCGAATACCACCCTTTGAACGCGTTCATTTAAAAAGTCTCCTGTCCAGCCTATTATGTTAATGTCTATCCCGTGGAGGATAGTTGATAGAGGAGTTAAGTTGGGATCATTCCTCACGTAAATATAACACTTCCTCATATACAGAATATCTCTGGGAAGAACAACTCAAGCATTTACTTTGCCCTTATTTTAAGTGATAGATTAGAAGGCAAATATGCCTGAATTGGGAAAATTATTTGTTTTTTTCGATGCCTTTTGAATTCTCTTTCTCGCTAACAAACCGCGGTAACCATACGGGAGCCCGGTTGTAGAGTAGGGAGGTGTCATGCTCGCATCGGTCAGAGGGATTCCGGAGCCTTCCCTCCACCGCCCTCGAAGAAAATTACAGCGTTGTCTACGCCAATAATGGCTCCATCCAAGTCCCGACTTTTCCTTGGGAAAGAATCTTCGGGACCACCTCCGTTTCCTTCCTCGGAGGGACTCAAGGCATCCAATCCTCTCCCCAGTGCTAGCTCGACGTGACCTTGCGTGCTCTCCGGCGGACCTACGGGCGGAAACTGCTCAAAAAAACAAGTGACTTATTTCCCCCTCTCTGGAGATTCTTGGGTGAAACGAGACGCGCGGGACGCATTTCCCGAGGAAAGGAAGCGGACAAGGACCTCCTCCTTCCAGGAGTTCGGATGGTTCAGGGAGGCGGGGAGCGAGCTGGTGGTGGATGTGCTGTGAAGTGGTATGCTACTCAACACCACCATAGCGAGTCATTGCTAATCCTTCGGCGAGCTGCTTTTGAAAAGCTGCATATCCACGAAAATAACTGCCTGTAGCGTTGCGGGAAAGCAATTACCAGGAGGGTAAGGCTCTCTATCGTCAGAGGAAGGTAAGCGAGTTGGACTGCCGATTAAGATGGTGCACAAAGATGGCCTTCGATCTCAGTCAATTTACAAGAGTTTGGGGTGTGGCCCAATCCTTCACACCTTCAACGACCCAAATTAACGAGTCTCAATGTTTTTTCGGCTCGGAGATTTAAGTAAAATAATATCTTCAATGCCCAAATAGATTCGATACAAGAGGACAGTGATCATTCAGAACAAGAAAACCGGGCAGTTTCGGACTTATGATACAATTTCTATCAATCCTACAAACATCGTATTCAGAATTTCCGCATTTTCTGATGATACCGGGCAGTCTAAATATCGAAATACCAATGTGTTGGTTTCTACAAAATCGTCGTGAAAATTATACTACGCATGCCCATTTAATATTATTCAGAGAGAAACCGGCTCTGTGCTGCGGATTTTTTCAGACAAAATTTCATGCGATAGATAGATAAAAATAAATGGCTTTAAACTACAATATTTTTAATATTGCAGTTTGTATTAGAATTTTAGTAATTACTAGTAAATCTAGTAGTATTTAGTATAGGAATTTTAGTATTTAGAATATTTACATTTATAGTATGTATCAGAATAAATATAATATGCAAATTGCATTTGCTTTAATGAAGTAGAAGGGGAAAAATATTACCAACGATGTGATAATCGTGATAATTATAATAGTTATTTGGTTAGGTTACGCTGGGCCAAGCAGGGAAATCAGCAATTCAAGTGGTGCAATACCATGTGATGTTATTTCACGTCGGGTCCTTCAGAATTAAGTACTCCTACCCCATTTTGCTCTTTCCCTCCACTTTTGCACACATTTTTATATTTATCTCGGATTTCTTTTTTTTTTGGAAACCATCCGATAGGAGTATTCGCACCATATAGAGTCTATCATACTTCGTATGATGAGACCTCTGTGATATTAGTGTGAGGAATAAATATTTATGGCTGGTCGTAGCATTCCACAACCAATTGGGAAGCTTCCTTCTTTGGTGCGTATCTTGCATGAATGGCAACGCAGTTTCAGAAGCGCATTGAATTCGCCGCGACCGGCTTCGTCTGCCAAATTTCGCCCGGCTGAGTCGGGCGCTACTGTGACGAGGATTCCCTCTCGCCCAACCCTTTGTACCCCGTCCGTCCCTCTCCCCTCCGCCCGCAACAAGCCAGTCACTCTCCCGTGGCTTCCTCAATAGCCGCCCCTTCCACCCACACCCCACCCCTCCCCCCTCCTCGTGTGCCCCTCAGAACACTATCACCCCTCCCTCATGCCCAGAGGTTCGCGTGGAGCCCTCGTGTTTGTGTGTGTGTGCGTGTGTGCGCGTGGTCGGGGCCAGCCACCGTGGGACCGACCGCAAAGGGACTGGCCCCCGGGAGGGGAAGGGGTTAGGAGGGGGAGAGGTAGGGGGAGTGTGGGACGGGGGATGAGGCATGAGAATGCATCTGAGTGAGGCGGCGGAGGGGAGGGTGAGAAGGGGAAGGGGGCGATAAGGCCGGGGAGGGGGGGTTATGTATCGGTCATTGTTGTCAAAATGGGGTTGGTTGATATCGAACGAAATATCTCTGTAATGAGATTAGAGAATTAGAAATCTTAGTTTCCTAAATTGGCATTTGTGAAAAATCTTGGAAATGTGAAGGTCGTTTTGTTCGAGGCATGTTGTCATTGTTCAGTCTGATGCATAAAAAGATGCGCACTGTAAACTGCATACTGGAAAGCAACGAATCGCATGTAAACCTTCAGAAATACATAAATCTATGAGGCAAATAGCCTTCATTCTATTCCCAGTTATTCATCCAAGCTATTTTCGCAATCGGTTGTTACTCAAAGTTCTTCAATTTATTGTTATATATCTGTATGTACTGAATACCCTCACGCCATCTCGAGGGTGTGTGGAAAGGGGTGAGTTATGACTAAGCATGCACCACATACTAAAACTTATTTAAATTACCTCCCTTAATAAGGGATTTCTGCTTTGAGTAACGCGGTCTTAATACATCGACATTATTAACTTCATTCCGATAATTTTAAAAAAACGTTGGGCCCAGTCAAGTTGGAGTTCAGCTGATGTACATCCATGCATTGTTAATAACTGTTTTACGTGAATTTTTCATTGGTTGTCTCACATGATTTAGGTGCATTATTTAGCTGTAGCTGGCGGAGAATTTCATTAATTTTGGATTTTATTTCCCATTCCCTTCGTTAAAAAAAGAACCTACTTTTCTTTACACCGAAAGAATAATGGCACTTGAATTATGAATTCTGTGATAAACACTCGAAGAAAATATTTCCTCAATCCTCGCAATGAGACGGAAACGTTGACTGACGACGGTTCCATAAAAGGCAAGGGCAAACTTGAAGAAATTAACCCGAAAAATATCATTATCAGAGGCGAATTGCGGCTACCGGAGGATGGAATTCCAGTGCCAATGTACCAATTATCGATGATTGAAAAGTACCGATTTATTGCCGGTGAAAAAATGCCTGATATTCCGACGCATACCCATTCTAAAGGATGAGGGCTTGGTGGGGGAAGGTCGCGTGGGGGAGGGGATGTGTGGGAACTCCCTTCTCTCTCTCTCTGACGTGTTGAACTTCTGAAGTGAGCGCGAGGGGAGGGGAGGCTGGTTGTTTGGAGGGGTGGCCGGGAGATTGTTTCGGGGGAAAGGGAAGCAGGAGGGAGGCTTTGGAGGGGAGGTCGGGAAGGTCGCCGCGTTCCATCCTCCGTCAGTCGGAGACCTGACCATCGCCCGTGCGGCGGAATTTCCTGTGGTCTCCTTGGAGACGACGCACCGTTGTTTACGCGGTATGGTCGAGATTCGTTGGAGCCTCTCTTGACACACTCCTGTGACTACCGGTGTACGAAGTGCTCGTATCGATACCTAGAAGTTTAACGCCTGTGCCGCTCCGAGACTTCAGCATCCCACGTGGTTGAATCTAATTTTTATGGAAACATTTTCCCACGGTTCTCAAGCGCACGCCTCTCTCATGGACCAATTCTAGAGGTGCCGCCGTTTTTTTTACTCGCGGGAAAGAATTTAAGGCTGTTGACATTCACCATTGCAGCAGGGCGTCACTTTTTTATACTTCCTGATCTATTCGATTGGATCTTTTTTTCCGCTCGTGTGTTCAGTCTTGTTGGCCGACCACTGAATCCTTGGCCACGAACTCTTGGGATTACCTGTTCATCAACAAGCACGAGTAATTCAAGTGAGTGACTTGTTGGGAATATTTGTTTAATTTGTTTAATCAGTGTCTTGGAAATTGGACGAAGTGCACAGGAGTGATAGAAAAATTCTGCGCAAATACCACTGCGCTGGATACTGAAGAGAAAAACTTGAAGTGAAAGACGGTCATAATGCCCATAAGTGAGGACGAATTGGACCACAAGGGGCCTCCCCAGGGGCACCCTGGATACCACCCGCACCAACATCTCCAGATCCACGCCCACCCTCCGACCAGTGGGATGTCGAAGGCCGAGCAGAGAAGGGTATGTATCTTTTCTGCCGCATGGTAATCCTTTATATGCAAACTGTTAGTGCTATTTATCTTATTGGGGACAATATTTACCGGTCAAATGTTTAAAGGACCTTTCGCGACGAATGTCAACGACTTCTCACCAGATCACTCTTTGTCCATAATTTCAAATTTACCGAAACATTCGATGCCGAATATATTCCGTGTCAGTTAAGGTTTTATCTCTGCTTATCTTGTGAAAAAAATTCTGTTGAAACTTCACTTGATGAGGGTTAATTTTGAAAAGTCGTACACAACAACTGTGCCAGAAAGTTGAACCGATTGCCAGACTACCTATAAAGTAGAATTTAAGGAAGAAATGTTTTGTTTGATTTGCGTTTCACTGGCATTTCGGTGGGGTTTTGGAATTAAAATGCAGCTGAAAGCTGTCGTGGATGTCATCACAATTTATGGTTAGATGTCATGTAGGATGTCAGATGTGTTAATTGTCAGTCCCATCTATAACAAGTTCTTCTTAAGTAACTCATATTAAATGTATAATATTGAAAAATATGACATTGAATTGAAACAAACGCTCAACTGATATATAAAACTTATCGCAGTTACTAATCATTTAGTCTCAAGTGCCTAGTGCATGCCTAACACAAGTCTCTTATTGCATGACCCATCTAACCTTCCCCAACCACTCCTGCAGTTTTTCCCTCATTTGGAGTATATATAAGGGCTTGCTACCTTGTAAATGTCAGAACACCCTTGACGATGACACGGGAGTGTCGAAACCGGTAGGGTTTCTCAATAAAAGTGTGAAAATTACAAAGTTAAGTCTTTCTAACAAGATGCAACATATCTGTTATTACATGTACTTAGTGCATTTTAATTCACCCACTGCCTCATAGGCTCTTGGTGCCTTACTGGGTAATTTGCGCATGCAGATAATTAAAACAGGTTTTATGTAAGCATCAGCGATGGAGTTTTCAGCTACTGACTGTTGAGTCTCTCCAGGGTTAAAATCATGCTACTTGCTACTTATCAGCAGAGAGCACAGGTACGGGGTAGAACTCTCCCCTACACTACTTTTATGTATTCCAGAAGAGATGGTAAGGTCAACCGTTGCACGTGACACCAACAGAAGAAAGTGGCGTACTTTGATAATTAGAGAATATTAGGAATGCATGGAGAGGGCCAAGTTGTATTTTAGTTTGCTAGTATAAGAGTCTGTCGTAAGCGCACTAGTGTTCTGATCCTGAAACTAGGGCCTAAACAAGATATTTTACTAAAAAAATTCCAGCGAAGAATTTTGGAAAACTTGCTTGCCCCCTGCTGGTGGCTAACGAAACAGCCACTCACTTTCCGAAGGTTTCCATTCAAGAAGGAAAACCCTCAAGTGTGGTTTCCCCATTCAAGTTTTTTGGGGAGAAAAAAAGCTGAACTCTGCGGGTTTTCGTGCGAAACACGTGAATCATTCATCGCCATTTCATACCCCATCCGAATAGAGCACGACGCCTTGTTTGCTGATTGTAAATTTGCATTTGATTGCTGTTCGGTGATGGTGGTTGTAGTTTTACCCAGTAGCGCACGCAGGAAAATGGAATCTTTTGAGATGACATTTTCGTATATGTGTAATTCAATGAATGCTTGACTCAAGGTCTGATTAGGGTAATGGACTTCGGAGCGTTGGCATATATCTCGCAATTGATGAGCTGAATATTTTCATCAATCGTGTCAAATTTTTTTCAAACAGCGAAACTGTTCCTTTTGTGCACGTCACGGTGCTGTGGATAGTAGCAAATGGGAGAAGAGGGAGGGAGGGTTTGGAGGGAGAAGATTGGCAGTGGTGGCGGGACGTGATGGTGAAAGGTGGGCCTTGTGTCTTTGTGATAACCCGACTAGGAGTTTCACGCGCATGATTATAGCGATCCTTGGGGAATACTCCATAAAAGTCACAAGCGTGGAATATGATTGCATCTTATCTTGAAACGATCACGAGAGAGGGAAAGTAGTGCGATAAAAGGGGAGAGGAAATGTAGCACGCCGAGTTTACTCAGGACCTTTGACTGCATGCTCATTACTCCAACAGGCTTTGATTTTCCTGGCCAAGTCTACGTAAAAAAAAGTCTCAAAAAGGCAAGGCGGGTTTCCTACAGCCTCCAAGGAAGGTGACGTGAAAATCTTTTTTCCAAGTATAATTTTGGTCCATCGTAAGCAGAATCTCATATTTACATGATTACCCTCAACTTTTGAAGGAAAGGCGGGATCCCTGAAAAGGATAATCAAAGCCTGTCGAAGGAGGAGCCTTTAAGTAAGTAGTTGTGGCAATGGTGACGATCATATGAATTTCACCTTTTCTTCTCAAATGAAACGAATCAGTAGTTTATGAGCCCTTATTTTTGCCAGTCCGTCTAATTCCGTGTACCCATGTGGGATTTTGAGAGCGGCCACTAGCACCCGAGAAGTACTACAATCATGAAAAAGTTTTGAAACTGTGAAAAAAGAGATGTCAGAATCAAGTCTGAGAATATCCCTTCGATTGTCGTTTATGAGCAACCAACTTTCAAATGTAAGTGCTGATTTATAGATTAATAATCCTTTATTTGGTCCAAGTAACAAAGTACATACATGTTATAGGATAATTCAGAATTATAGGCTCTACAAAGGAAACCTCATACGCTTGTCAGAAGAGTTGTGAGATCATGTACGTGAGGATAAATTGTTATTCTTTTATACTTTTAGTGCAAAAATGAAACCAATTAGCTCCCATTTTTCATAGTTTTGGGGAGTAGAAGTCTATTTGTACTCCGGAGTAAAAAATAGAGTGATGTGGATGCATGATAAATTATTCCGAGGTTTTATTTCGCAATGAAAATGAACGATTTTTCGGAGTTAAAATTTCAACGGTGAAACCTGTAGGGGATTAAACAGGCCAATCGATCCAGCCCTTTTTTTTGCATATTGTGCACGGTGGAAACCCGTCACGCAGCTGAAACCCCTCATTTTAAGCTATGTTCCCGAGAAGTCGAACCACGTGTTCTTCCCTACTCCCTCGACCCTTTAACTCGCTACAGCCACTTCAAGCCTCTCGTAGCCCGGCCCTCTACTACGACGTACTGTTACAATGAAAACCCTTCAGCGCTATCGCAAAATGTGTTCTACAAACGTCTTAAAGTTATTTACCGCTACCTAATTGTATAAGACTCTTAGTACCCTCGTCATAGTAGTACATACTAATAATTGTGGTCAAGTGAGTAATTCTCAATCTTGGCCGTTCTCGCATGCTGTGACGATCAAAATGTGTCGGAGTAATTCTACATTTGGTGGCCCACTGTAGGTCACCTCTTTCGACATTATGTTATGGGATCTCTCTTTGGTATGATTTATTTCACTCATAATGCTCAATAATAATCCATGCTACGAAATGAGAGGAAGTGAATATGATTGATAATGTTAGCACTCAATTTCACTCTCATCCGGTGTCATTTTCTATTATCTCCCCTATCTTCCACTTACCGACACTATCCCGCCCCCGATTCATCCCTATCCCCTTGAGAATTACGCCTTTAGGATTTATTTGCGTCGGGTTTGTACCATATAGGCTCCGCTTTCTCGGAGACTGACTCCGTGAGATGTTAGGATTCACTCAGCGCGACCCAGCTTCCCATTGTGAAGGCATTATGAAGTTGTTGGGGCGGGGTTTAAATTGGTCGGCAACTTCCTGCCCATTGCAAGTCGGGGAGGATGGGCACTGGGATACCCTCGGAACGGCAAGCTGCTCCAGTCCTTCCCTTATTACGGTATCTACGAAGGGTCCATTTCCCAAATCGACCGACAGTGAGAAACCTCGGCGCGAACAGATGTTGAAGTTCTTCGTGATTCGTTTGTTGGTGTAGAAGCAGGGTAGTTGATCGGCTGAAAGGAAATTAAGATCTGCATGTACAGCCATAGAGTAAGTATTATTGTACTTACTCTATAGTACAGCGATAGCATATAAAACAATGGGGTACTGAAGGATGTCATGGTGGGAATAGTGATAGATAGCGGGGAAGATTGAGTGTTTTAGGACCCGTGAAGGAATGCAGGAGGTACGCCGAGAGATACAAAAACACAGTACAGAGAGAAGCAAAAAAAAGCCCAGGAGAAGTATTCTCCCAAAACCTACCCTTAGAGGTGCAAAACCAAATGGTATCATAAATTATGATACTGAACAATCTACGGGCGAGAGTCAGGATGAAACCACACGCTAAGACGCCATTTATTCTCTTGCTTGTCTTTGAGTAACATCGGGGACTGAGAATAATTCGCATAGGGTAAAATATTAAATGCCCGATGGATAATTGGTCATAAAAACTCATTTTGATATTTATATTTTGAATTGATCTACCTCAATCATTTTCCCTCTTAGTTCCTCCCAAACTAAATGGACGAAGGTCCCTTTTATCAAACATTTGTGTCGTAAAAATGCAGACTGTTTCAGAATGTGAATTTCTGAGTGTGTTTTTATTATATAGGGTTACTGGAAATTCTACTGTGCAGGAAAGTTGCCCGATTGTGGAAACACGACATTATAAGAGTAATGTTCCAAGGTGTTCTATAGCATAGGTATCTTTTGGCAAATTATTCGAGCGACAATAAAAGTAAATTGTAGTATTCCCCTGGGGGAGGGAGGGAGGGAAGAAAGGTCTAGGCCCCTCCCATGGATTCGACCCTGATTCCCATACCCACACTTATGCGTGTGCCACCCGGCCTCCCCCCTGGACTCCTCCCCTGCGCTCGGAACGGGACGAATTCCCCTCCACCTCGTTTGTAAAAGTTTTCCCACGGACGAGAACACCTTTCGTACCCCTCCCGCTCTCACCCTTTACCCCTAGGAGAACCCGCCCCTCGCCCCCTTTCCGAAAAACACTTCCGATTCTCCCCCATCGTTCCCGAGGGTGCATCGGCTCTCGAAGGGAAAGGCCCTGCCGTCATTCCTCCACCCCTCCCCGAGCAAAGAACCGCTCTCTGCCCCCACTCCGGCGCCCCCCTCTCATCCCCTAGGGCAACTCGCCACCCGCCCGCCCCGCGACAGAGACGAGCTCTCGCTTTCATTGAGCATCTCTCACGGACGCTACCACGCGACCACTCAAACCACGCCTCTCCATTCCCACGCATCGCCCCTCTCCCCCTCCCCGCATGCCCCCACGCTTATCCCAATCTGCCCCTCACCCCTCCTCCTTCCCCCGGGAGCCTATTTAGCTCCAGACGCTTCCCGTTCCGCTTGGACTCAACCCTCCTGCCGCACGGCCAAGAGAGAGTAACGGGGTGCCAATCACTCCTCGTCCCCCTTCCCTTCCGTCGACTGCGCTGAAATGCGAGTCACCGGGGCATGCTGTCGCCAATTACTACACAATGCGTCATTATTTCTCTCGTGCGTAATCTTCAGACGCTGCCTGCTCTTCCTACGTCGCGATAATAGCCATTAAAGCCTTGTATTTTTTGTTCTAACTTGTGTCCTCTGATGAATACAACGATACCAGGTAGGACATTTTGGAATCGATCCATTATTAAAAGAATGTGCTGTAATTTTCCACATAATTACAACAAACTATTAATTGTGTCTTCCTGTGGTCCACATGCGCTGATCCTCTACCTTTATTTATTCATAACTTGCGGTAGTGATTTCTTTAGTACTTGCTGATGAATACGGCACGTGGTAACTTGGGTCTACTAAAATTTTCACTGTAAAAGTGTGTGTTGAAACGATGCTTTTAGTTTTCATTTGGTCAGCTTATGACGCTATATGACCATAACAACTTTAGAAACGCTCGTCACCAGGGATTTGATACCAACCCATGTTAAATAGGTAATAAGTAATAATATTGGCTTTGATTTTTTTCATCTAGCACTTGTTATCAAATCGGTGAATATAGACTAGTTCCTTTCATGATGTTTCATGGAGCATTAATCGCCCAGAAGATGGGATGGAGCAGATTTATGTGCGACTCGAATATGAATGCTATTTGGTGGTACTATTCATTGAAAAATGACGCAGCATAAGCAATTATTTGTAATGTTCCGTGGAGCGCCGTATTTAAAATTAAGAATAAATTAAATCATCGTCATTGATTCAATAGTACAAATTATGAGACCCAAGCTGCATTAATGCATTTTCTCAGCAACATATTATATTCCTGACCATCGCCCCGAAAGTTAAGCTTTGGTGGAAAATTTTGCACTTTTTTAAATGATCAGGAGGATGTTTGTTCAGATGGACGTTTCGGAGGTTCGAGCTCTAAAGATATGCCGGCTTTACTCTTTCCCATTGATCATATTGTTCTCTCTCCGGGAAATTTTCCCGAAGTGGTGCGTCTTACCCCATTTCTCATGCTCCCCAATCCATCCTCACGGCTGCCGCTCGCCAGTCCCGCAGATTATCTGTTTGAGTTAACCAATCCCGAGTGATACCTTGCATCTGTTTTGGTCGCAACCGTGCGAGCGCAGTGAGGGAGGCGTGGCCGGAAGCCGAACAATGGGGAGAAGAAGTACGTACGGCGCTGAGAGTGCACTGTGCCCTCCTTCCCCCTCCAATCTTTCTCCCCCTCGGGGGTCGCGCGACGGAGAGTGTGGGAAAGGCGCCAGCCCACTTTGGCGGCGGTCCTCTTAATAAACAGCGAGCGTCGTCGCTTTCCTCCGAGGTGTGCGAACGAATCGATCCTCGAGTACACTTCCTGATGTATTCCGTTTTTGTGGCCTCCTTTCAATCATCGACATCCATAGTATTTCCCGTCTCTTCAGACAGAAACAATTGTGATCGAAGAGTGTTGAGAGGAAATCTGAGAAGGCAAAGGCCCCCCATGTCGTTGAACGGATCTAGCTGATCCCTCTAAAGTATCGTCAAATTGCGAGTAAATGGTATACAAGTCGAATTCTCCTCACCAAAGTCAACTGCGGGATGGATCATGGAATGACCTTCGGCGGTGAAAACTGATCAAATGGCTACAGAGTAGTTCGAGTTTGCTGCAATTTCTTTCACAAGAAATTTCACTATTTTAATGTCATCACAGTAATTATCAGAAACGGTTGCTGATAAAATGTCTGATGTTTGGCATTTTTTATCCTCTAAACATGCACCTCTCGGAGAACGGTGAAAAACATTCGTTTTTGTCACTCCGTCCCAGCCGAACGACACTCCAATCCGTCGTAAAACTGAATTTTTAAAATGTCTCATGTTAGCATAGACTTTTATCCTTAGCTTTTCAAGATACCAACAAGCAAAACTCCAATTTTAGGTATACTTTTTTCTAAAATGTTGAAGTACTTCAATTGGAAATTCCCAGTACAATGATTTTTTTTAAAAAAGAATCGTCGTCTATCACAGCACAATCGCTAACTATTGTATTGTAGTTTTATGCTATTTTTATCTAGTGTGTTAATCGACAAATAGATGTGTTTCCACGTTGTCATGCTAACTTTTCTGTGATTAATTTTCTCGAACGTTTAGTTGGCAAATGAGGTTGGTTGTTTCGCCAGCGTGCTCTGTGAATCTAATGGTGGTCACGTAAACCCTCTGTCCCCGCGACATAACTCAGGTTCTGACCCACAGATCTCTCCCTCTCAAACCCGAGCGATATACATATATCTGAATCTGCATCAGGACCAATTCCCCTTCAGTCATCTTCTCGGCCACTCCGCAACCTCTTTACACCCCCACTTTCTCCTCCCTTCTCCTTGACCTCCCCGCTCTCCCTGTCAGACAGCTTTCCCCCTCATTCCCCACTCAATGGTCGCCCCCCTCAAGTAGTTCATCATTCAATTTCCCCCCCGCTCGGCAAGCGAAACCCCCTTTCTTCCACCCCCCCTCTTCAAAGCTCTCACCTCTCCCTTCTACCCTCTTCCTTCTACCCTCTCTCTCCCTTCTTCCCACTCTCCATCCGTGCAGTCCCCGCGGCACTTAACCTGCTGTTTACGTAGGGGGCTTTTTATTCTCCAAGAGCGGTCTCGAAAAACGCTCCCGGATTACGCGGCTCGAGGCGCGTTTGGCTGGTCAAGCACGTGATGTTTCGCGTTTCATTTATATCCCCTCCTTCCTCCAGTCGAGGACGGGTTTAAACGGCGTGAGATAGTGGAGCCGTGACACCTGGGGCGGCGCTACAAGTTTTGTTTCCCACCCATCGTAGATGAGTCCTCGACGTCGAACTGCAAAAAATTATAATTGTCGTCATTCCCACCCAGCTGCGGGAGTTTTCTTATAAAGGAATTCCCTCATCGGTAATTTGCGCGTCATTAAGCATGCCGTCGTTTTTTTCAGTTTAAGGTGGTCAACTGGAAGAATGTCTCCCTTGGTATTTGAGATCAGGAAGGCTTTAATTCGTAACACTTTATTCGTATACCTATAATTCACACACCTTTCGTCAGTTTCGGAGACGAAGTGCTCGGGTGGATGATGGGAAAATGTTATATCATTTGTGGAAGATAAAAACAAATGCAGAAACACAAAATCGTGCCGACAGCCTCCTTTAAATTCAACGGAGTGTAAGTCGTGAGTGCGAGAGAGAGTCGAAACAGTAACCAATTAACATACGACGGTATTGTTATTATTTAATATTAAGTTGATAACCCGAACTCACGGTCGAACCATTTTGTTTGGTTCTTTGGTAATATTTGGTATCTTTGGTAATATTCACAAAATCAGAGGAAAGACATAGGCCAAAGAAAATATCAAGAAATACGCCCTTTCTACTTAAATTAAGATACCCCTTCCTTGAAAATACGTAACCTAGATATAAGTGAGGGGGTTGAGAAAAAAATGACCACTCCTGACCCTTGATTAAAAGCATGCTTTGAACCTCTTCCAGGTTTTGACTAAACTGTAGTTGCTTTTTCCACCGAGCATCAGCATTCGATGTGATTTGTAGTATATCTGGTCTCTTCCTCTACTTCAGAACGATAAAGCGGACACTATAGAGATTGGGGGTAGGTATTGCAACCGTTGGAACCAATTACCTACCGAACTCCGGTGCCTTTGGAAACAGTTTCGTACACAAAGATTGGGTGTAGGAGGGATACATTGAGGACAGTTGAGGACACATCGCTTGTTCCTATTAATATCGGTAAACTATCGGTTTGATACGTTTTTTCCCCTTCAACACTATTTATTTATCTTTTCTTTTACCTTCGACTAAGTTATAATCTTCAAATCCGTATATTTCCTGAGGCCTTTTAAATTCACATGATTTTTCCTTTACCCGTGTATACCTAATGTCCTCTTACCTAGAGTTAAAAAAACGTGGAGTTCTGTAAGGTTCCTTGGAATGAGGAGCCAATGGCCTTATCATGACAGGAACTTACCACATCATTTTCTTTATTTTCATCATTTCTTTGCACGGCCATATCTCAAAATCCTCCAAAATCTTAGATCATCGTACTGCAAGGACAAGGTTTTAGATCCATACGAACTAATCTGCTTTAGGGTCGTCGCTAATCCTGCTTTGCGTCTTCAAATGTGAGAGTGTCATCGAAATTATCCTCCTTGTGGGCTTCTGCCTCTAAAGCGTCTCATCCTCTCTCACTCACTCAGTGATTCAACCCGAAGGTTGATTTTTGATAGGTGAGAGTAGAGCTCACCCCGTACGCCCCGTACTAAGCCAATGGGGTGTGAAATTCACACATTCAGGGTCGGGGGGCCAGTTCCTTTCCCTGGGCCACCTGCGATTTCCTACGAAGTTTAGGCACGGAGAAAATCGAATCGCGAGGTTTTTAGATGGGGGTGTCCAGAAAGGCTCTTGCCCGGGATTTGAACCCGGAACCCTCCGGTCAGTACCCATCCACTACCCACTAGGCCACTACGCTCTACCCACTAGGCCACTACGACCCCTTCATCCCCTTTAATGAGTCCTAAATGCTCAAGGAATCGGAATTTACCGAGCACTCGGGGAGAGACGGGAAATGCAGGTGGGTATCGATGTAGTTATTGGAAAGGGTTCCAAGTTTCGGAGGCACTTCGTCCTCCCCCTCCCCGTTGCAACCCTCAGAAGCGTTTCCCACGCATCCCTTCCGTCCTTTTTTTCCCCGTCACGGTTTTCGTTCAGTACCCATTGAGCCCCCAGAGATTTCCTCGTTTCCGCAGTGGTCTTCAATCATCCTGGACAGCACAATAGCTATTCATAATCTTTTATAGTTTATATTTTACTCTCTGATATTGGAAGACTAAGGCTTAGAAAAGTATTACCTTTGCCTAAAACAAAAACTAATAGAAAAATAATTCGGTACTCATTCACTTCATTTAGGAACCCTTTCAGTTTGCCTCTCATTTGACGCTTTTCTTTTCACCTTAGAGTTCGTATAAAGCCTTCGACACGAGCGCTGTTGTCAACGAAAATAGTTAATCACCGATTTAGAAATCGTCGACGTCCAACAAAAGACCTTATTTCAAGAACACTGAAATCTGTGAAGAAGTCCTTGCTAGGTTTCACGAATCACAATGACCAAAGCCGTCATTAGGTTTAGGGTAATATATCACTTGATTACTTGTCATCTGGTATAAATCAAAGCCAAATGATTAGGGCCATGGATTCGTGGGACTATCAGTGACAACATGAAAATAGTCGTCGAGATTCCGCTCCACAAAATGTTGGACTAATGCGCAATAGAATATTGCCTTAGAGCAAGATCAGCCCAGGATGGCCATTGTGTTCATAATACCTTTGGATTCTCTTTGATAGTAGTTGACGAGAAAGTACCTATCTCTCACATCTGACACGAGGCTGGATCGATGAATTTCCCGTTTTCGACTAGCGCATAAGCTAAACTTTGATTTCATTTGCAATTTTGATTGCCCTTCCTTCTTTAAATCAATCATTTCCTCTCTCAGAGGCGAATTTTCAGCATGTCCACGGCCTCTTGGTTGTTATCGGAGACGTAGAGAGTTCTTTTAGAATGATGCCGAAAGGAACGGAATGGGAACTGATTTTCCGGAAAGCCTCTGCAACTCTGGATTTAATACGTTTTAATTTTTCTTTGCGACGACGTGGTAGCCTTATGTATAGAGTTGAGCTAATGACCGGGACAGATCTCTTTGGGTATTTACAGCTAAACCCATTTCGTGCTGTTTTCTAGGTCCCATGTCTTTTTTGAAAACCACCGGCGACCCAGGGAAAGCAATTCCCTACCTCACCCCTCTTTCCTCGATGTGTGGATTTCACCCCGTCAGTCACTTGGTGAGCCCTGCCCTCAACAGCCACACAGACGTACGGGTTGGCCGCTGTGATTGGTAGAACTCTAGCACATGACATATTTTCATGGAGTAATTTTTCGAGAGCGGTGTGGATTCGGTATGCCCCCCTCATTGCGCTACATGCGTTTTTCTTGACTACCCGCGAGTCCCCCACCCGCGGAGGTCGGAAGTTGACTTCACTCGTGTGTCTGCCTCGAGCACACCACCCCAGACCACCAACATGTAACGATCGTTCTGACGAGCGAAAGTCATCGCGGCGGCCCAGCTGAGCACTTCCGGCTCGGTCCCGAGTGTGGGAAAAGGGGGCGATCCTCCTCAGTCGAGAGCAACAGGTGCTCCGGAAGCCGGGCCTTGCAGGGGAGGGCGAGGTGGGAAGTATAGGGCAGGGGGGGCGGGACTGAGGGAGTGGCGGCAAAGTCAAACGAGGTGGGAGAAGGGCACAGAGCCACCCTTACGGTGTACTACCTGAGGACCTCGTGGGGCGAGAAGACTCTCTCAGTTTTCATTCCGGATGACGGTCTCAATAGCGGGAAAAACGGAAGTTTCCTTGGGGCAGGAATTCATTCAGAAAAAGAGCGGTCAAAATGTTTCCCCTAAAACATTATTTCGCACCCATCTGGGGCAATTTAAGCACGGTTCGGACAAAAATCATTTCAATTATCCAGATAAGTTTTCGTTGCGAGGCATCACGTTTCCGTGGTAAGATTTGTATTTGATTGCGTATGTACAGAACTGTAATATGGGGAGGGGGTTAACTGTTCCACACGGTACCCTACTATGAGTGAATTATTTATCAGTTGCTCCTCTTAATGAGGATTTGGGAGATGTGCGTGCTCACGAAACATAGATTCTACGTCTTTATGAAGCATCGTAGGAAATAGACAGACATTAAGGGTGGACTTTCGATAAAATTGGAAGATATATTTAAAATCCACTCATCATGCGGATACCGTAAATGAAAATAGCATTGCTGCATGGGAAGAACATGAATTAAGTTATTATCTTTGAAGTTTTGGTAAAATATCTCTAGTCGTTTTGAGCAATATTTTCTTAATTTGAGCATTTCCTACCTGTTTTGAAGGAAGGTAAAAGAAAGGAAATTCTAGTGACATGCTCATGAGTGAGAGCGCATCTTCGGATTCTAGGGTGTGTCGTGGCAGCTCAAGGAAAGGGAATCAAAGACAATTATTCCGTTTGCATGCAATGAAAATACGTACTTGCCAAAGTTGGTCTCTCATGGAGGGGATCATATTAATCATCGCTATCGTTAACGACAGTATTTTTTTTTACAGGTACACCCTTGAATGTTGAATAATACTGGGCGTTTCATCGGAGAAATCGATTTTGGGTTCCAAATTTCATTTACACATTAATTTAACCTTAAATTTCATTTGGATGCAATGGCCTGTGAAACTTACCAAGTCCTCAATCTTTACGACTGAAGTGCGGAGTGGGGATCATGATAATCCTTAAAGAAAATCAATTCAAGCCAAAAACGGGAGACGTGTTTGGGGATGTTAGATCCACGACTCAAATAGCCTAATACAAAAATAAAACACGAATATGATAAAATATCTAATAGCATCTTCTATTGAAGTTTAGGTTTTTTATATTTTTGGGCCTCTCCATTCGTTTCTCATTGCCACACTTTTCCATACTGGCGTTAACTCCCTTTTAAAAACTAATATTCCCAAACATGTGTGACTATGTTGGATTGGTGAATTTTTAAGGTGTTGAATGATCGAGTTTGGTGCTAAGTGAACCGAAAAAAAATATTGTAAGACTTGGGTCGTTTTTGTAAATTAGTTGAGATCTTTATGGCCAGCAAGACCTAACGTCAGCCCGCCGAAGGTCGAGGGATTGATCGTTTCATCTTGGGCCAACTTCACTCAACAGTAATATGGCACCAAGAAAATCCACACACCTCTTTTTAAGCGAATATCTCATTTCTGGCGTCCGAAGCATGGCAAGGATTTTGAATTCCAGACCCCCCTATTTAATCCTGAGCGGTTTCTCTACTTGACTATCATCCCGTAAAAGTATCACGTAAGGAATTACAAAAAAACTCAAAGTCGGGGAAAGCCTTCTAAGGGCGGGAAAATTGAGGTAATTATTTGTCGCTGGTGATCTCCACCCTCATTCCCCTCCCTCACAAATTGTTCAGGTGGGGCGCAAGCTGCAAGGGGAGGGTGGGGGTAGAATTTAATGGGGCATTCCGCCCCCTCTCCCCTAGGGTTCGTCTTCTTTGGGGGTGTATAATAGACGGTAGGTGGGGATAGGTGAGAAGTCGAAGACCTGTGCGTTACAACTCATGTTACTGCCAGTGGACTTGGCATGATGAAGTGGGCAACATTACGATGACATCGTTATCATGACGACGCGGACGGTAACAAAACGATAGTGTACATCTACGCAATATCCTCCAAGCCACCGCGAGAGTGTGTGGCAGGGGGTGAAGATCACCAAACATGCACTATTGACAAGCAACTAGGCTACTACATGGAAACATGATAGATAATAGAGTCGCATGCCGCTAGTCATCTCAGGCGATGTGATATTATTTAAACCATGGATTTAGCAGCACCATAATTGAGCATTGATTATATGTGACGAATTGGCATTAAGAATAATACAATCCATAATATTCGATACACATCACTATTTCAATGTTGATCAGTATATATTTATAGTCTTCCACAAGAAAATGAGTCGTACCATACCATCCTTTGTTCCACATCAAAGATCGATATGAGAGTTGAATAACGGGTGGCCGACATTGAAGCGCCGCAGGTGATGGGGTGTGGTGGCTAAGAGTATTGGCTTCCCATCCCTAGAGCCCGGGTTCAAATTCCTGCAATGGTAGAGATTTTCATTGGTCTAGCAGCCCCCACTTGAGTGGTGTGTGGAGAGAACTTCAAGTTCAGTACTCAGTCCTATGGGCGTTAAACCATGGACCCATGGCGCTTTTGGTTAAGAACAGGCTAAAGCCAACGCTGGGTTCCTCTCCACCCGTCCTCCGTTCTCTGAAATCCTACCACTATGGACGATGAGATCAGCGGAGAAGAAAAGGGTGGAAGCATTCGAAAGGTGGTGCTACAGAAGAATGCTGAAGATTAAATGGATCGACCGAGTAAGTAACGAGGAAGTCCTAAGAAGAGTAGGAGAAAAGAGAAGTCTGCTGAAAACTCTAAAAAGAAGAAGGGGCAACTTAATCGGCCATATCTTGAGACATGATCGCCTGATGAAGACTATCGTAGAGGGAAAAGTGAACGGGAAGATTGGAAAAAGCCGGCCTCGTATGAGGTACATGGAACAGGCTGTGGAGGATGTAAAAGAGAAGAATTACGTCACAATGAAAAGGTTAGCCGATAGAAGAATCGAGTGGAAAGCTGCGTCCAACCAATCCTAGGATTTGTTGACCAATGATGATGATGACCCACCTATCCTAAAACGGCGCAAATGACCTCACTTATCAGTCGCCTCCCCCGAATAACTATCTAGTATTACAAGTACCGCCATCCACGTCTCACCACTTGACGGGGTGTTCGGTCTGGCCCTCGCATTCTCCCCTACCCACCTGGCGAGCGATTGCGAATGGAAAAGGGGATGGGCGAGGACGAATCCGTGTGGGGTGTGAATTCCCACGGTGACCCTCTCCCCTGGACTGCAGATGATCTCCCAGAAGCCTTCCCCCTTTGCCCATCCGTGGGCAATATGGACGCGAGACCGTGACGCCACCCCATGCACAGTTGAAGTGGGCATTTGCAGGTATCGGTGTGACATATGCCACGACTGGGGAAGGGGGATCGTTTGTTTCCCTGGACATCAGAGCGGGGGAGGGATATGCGGTCCCGTGAAACATGCGAGATGCGGTTGAAAACGTATGCTTATGCTAATGAAAGAATTTTCGGATCCGGAGGGTGAATCGATGAGCGCTTTGCTTGTGGTCGCGTCGGGCAGGATGAGTTTTTACTGCGAAGCCGGAAAAAATAATTGCTGCCAGCAGAACCACAACTCTCTGTTCCAATGCACGCTATGATCACGACAGACTGCGGCGCAGCGAATAAAAAAGTTAGATTCGACTGCGTGATAGTTTTAATTATTGGATTTGCAGTTGTCGTTTAGTTTGTTTATCTTTGACACATATGTTCGGGAAAGCAAGACACGCCTGGTCATTTTGTTTTTATGAAAATGAATTACCATCTGTTGATCCGTACAGTTAGTTGCATAAGACCCATAGCTAAAGACCACGGGAAATAAAGACTATTTGCGACTATTATGTATTTATGCCCGTCGTTTAGTTTCCGATGGTTCTCTATGATTAAATTGGTGTGAAAACCCTGTTCTCACGAAGTAACCCTGTTCTCCCTGTTCTCACGTATTTGATGTTGTGGGATTCGATATAAAGTGTGATCGATCCGCACCATGAACCATTGATATCGTATGCTGGTGGAAATTTGATTAATAAAATTGAGGGTACACATAATTTTTTCGTATTTTGAAAAGGAAACATGGACGCTATTCTCACGACTAATTTGTGTATGTTTACAGTTGCTTAATGATACCTTGATGGCCAATGATGACGCTTCTTTGGATACATGCATTGATTATAATTTAGGTTTCTTTTGTTTTCAGAGTAATAAACCAATTATGGAAAAGAGGAGAAGGGCAAGGATTAACCATTGCCTCAACGAACTGAAGTCCCTTATCCTGGACGCAATGAAAAAAGATGTAAGTATTCGCCCTAATGAATTATTTAGAAATAAATAAAGCAGAAAAAATTAGACCTTTATGTGGACTTGAATACTGCAGATTTTAGAAAACAATTATTCACAACAGGAAGTTGAAAAGAATTCGCAAAGGTTTTTTTCTATTGCATTAGAGTTATTAAAATGTTTTATGTCTCTATTCACCCAGCTGATATATTTGTTATTAACCTATACTTTCGGGTTGGAAACTTATTACAATAATATGAAAATTCTGTAAAATTCGAATTACTGAATCAGAGCACTAATGCTTAAAATAAAATGAAGATAAGAGTTTTTGAAATAGTGACTGTAATTGCCGGTTTGTGACTAAGTATTTCTTATCTATTGTTGACCGATATGTTCATGGCAAATAAATATGATATTTCTCTGATACACGATTTCTCAATACTCTGTGTTATCTATTAAACAATTAAAGAAAAATCTTTGGATTAAAAGAGCGTAAAATATACGTTACGTTAGTTATTACCAGCTGTTGTTCATGATGTTCTCATTACCAGAAAATGCTCAACAGAGGTACTCTAAGGGGCATCAGCCGGATTGAAACAGCTATGATATTCAATTGGTATTGTGAGAATAGCAATGAACGAACAAAACTGTTCTTCCTCCTTTCCAGCCCGCTCGGCACTCGAAACTGGAGAAGGCCGACATCCTGGAGATGACCGTCAAGCACCTCCAGAACATGCAGAGGCAGCAGCTGGCTGTGGCCGTGGCCACCGACCCCACCGTGCTGCACAAGTTCCGCACGGGCTTCAACGAGTGCGCCGGGGAGGTGAGCCGCTACATCGGGCGCATCGAGGGCGTGGACCCCGGCGTGCGCTCCCGCCTCCTCGCCCACCTCTCCTCCTGCGTCTCCGGCCTGCACCAGCTCACACCCTTCTCGTTCGGGGCCATGGCGGCCGCGGCCAACCCGCCTCCGCCTCCCCCCGGCGCCCAGGTCCCGTTCGTGGCGCCGCCGACGCCGCCCAACGCGCCCTCCATGCCGCTGCCGGGCGAGGAGGGCAGCGGAGGCGTCTTGCCGTGCGGGACGCCCCGCTCCTCCGCCTCCATCCACTCGCCGCAACTGCCCGCCTTCGCCTCCGAGGACGTGAACAACAACCCGAGCCAGCAGCAGAGCGCCGCGGCCGCGAGACTGATGGCCGGTCTTCAGCTGATTCCAAGCCGGCTGCCCACGGGGGAGTTGGCGCTCCTGTTGCCAGGTATGTGGATTCCACCAAAGATGTACCCAACAAATAAAACAGAGACTGCTCCTCTGTGAGTTTCAAGGGTTGATTAATTGGTACAACTGGTTTAGGCCGTCAGACCATCATCAGGTACAAATATTAATAAAAACCCATTTTGAGTTTCCGTGTGTATAGGAAACGAGAAGAGGAGGGCGGGGGGATGATTGGGAGAGTGGGTTGAGGGATTAGGGGGAAGGGTGGTTGGGTCGTGGATTTTTAGAAGGTAATGCAACATATAGAAGAGGAGGGAGGTTGGTAAAGGTTACTTCGTTGATAAGGCCAATATCTTGTTGTTGCCAGGTATACAGTTTATGGCCTTTAGGGATTAAATGCTGGATCTCTGGTTGGAAGGAGTTGTGGTGGCCCTCTTCAAGTAGGGCAAAGGTGGAGATACCAATAAATCAACCCGTGGAACTCACAAAGAAGCAGTCTCTGTCTTGTACGGCGTTCAATGATTACAATAGCTAGCATCATTTTGTGTTTCGTAGCCAATGATCGTGCAACTCTACAACATAAGCTAATTTATGTCTAATCTCAAGACACATTAAGAAAATTTTTGTTCTTAATGTGTCTTTTTATATTAATTCTTTTAATATGTTTCCAAGATCGCTGAAAATATTAATCGATAGTAAATGAGCTTTGGAAAAACATGCACACTTAAAAATGCCTTCTAGAATATAAACTGACCTAATTTACTTTCCCTGCAGGTAGCGGAAGACTATCGGACTGCACGGAGGGCGGAACGTCCTTCTCATCCTCCGTGAGTCCCGGGATCTCTACCTCTCTGTCCACCTCGTCCTCCTCTGCCCTGAACACCAGCGGACCATCACCTTCGGCTTCTGGCAGCCCCAGGGGACACACCCACCACAGCGCCTTCACTGCCGTCACGAGGAATTCCTCGAGCCCCCCCACGCCCCCTCCCGCCCAGACTGCGGTCGGGCCCTCCAGTCCGGCTTCTTCCACCTCCTCCTCGTGCGCCTCCAACAGCTGCGACTCGTCCTCGTTCGCGAATGCATCGGCGGCCACGGGACATCAGCAACAACAGCAGCAGCCACCCACCTCCACGGATGACGCCAAGCTGACAGCGTTCAGTTTCCGCTGCCCACCCATTCACCCCATGGCCTTCGGGGCCGAAGTGAAGGCCTTCCCATTCCCTCCGTTGGGACTCCCGACCCCGGCGCTGGACTCCTCCTCTCACCCCGTGTTCCTGGAATCGACTGGCCTGCTCCATTCGCTGCCGCCGTTGAAGGTCGAGCCGAGTGGTGAAGCGCAGGAGGTCGCTCAGTCTCCAAAGGTGCTGAACCTGGAGAAGATCGCGACTTCCACGGGACTGAGCAGCCCTGGCGTCCAGCCAAAACGTCCCGAGGCGCAGCCGGCCGCGGCGTGCTTGTCGTCGCGTGTCCCTCCGGAACCTCGAAGGTCGTGTCCAGGCGCCTCGCCCCCCATCACGACAACGGCGACGTCCTCGCCACTCGAAGAAAAGCTCCCATCCATGCCGTCACTGGCGCCGACCCTTCCGCCTTTCTTCGCCGCTTCCCTGCCCACCACGAGGGATCCCCTCGACTTCTCCGTGAAGAAGGAGCGCTTCGCGGGGGAGGAGTTCCCGAGTGAGAGGTTGTCCCACCTCTCCCTGGGCTTCGGCGTGAAAAGGCCGTCGGAAGACAGCGAGGTTGCGTGCGAATCTGAAAGCGTGGTGAGGCCCGCAAAGATCGCGAGGCTGGAGGTGAAAGTTGAGCCCTCACCGCTCGAGGGCGGCGATGGAGTCGCGGAGGCTGGAGCGACCGGAGGGAAGGTCGCTGTCGAGTTGGGGCCCCAGCCTTCCTCCTCTTCGATCCCTACCTCCGCGACCTCTTCCGCGGAAGAAGGTTCGAGTCTGGATATGTGGAGGCCATGGTGACATCCTGACTCTCTTGAGCAGTGTTAGAGACAAATATTTATTTAAAGCTTACTTATCGCTTCCAAAAAGAAACAATTCCCATGGGAGTAGAAGCTTGGAGATTTTTATCGCCAAAAATCCAAAAAAAAAATAAAAACTTTACGTAATGACTTGTGATATTCAAAAACATTCTAATTTTTTCTGTGTACTGTAATAAGTTAGCCTAGCAAGAGCTTCCTATCTTGGAAACTCCAATAATCCATCATATATTAATGATTAGATCTCAATGGATACCTACTTTATGAAAGTATGACACTGATGCTTGAGATTAAAGGAAAATATTCCAAGAAAAAGTCATACATGTTCATGAAATAACATGAAAAATACCCTCAGGCTAACAGTTGTGATACTGAAAATCATGGAAAAGTGATAATGATTTATTTCTTTATATTAAAGTTTATAATTTGTACTGCTTGCCCTTAATTATTTATGACTTAATCTTTAATTTCCCCGAATCAACCCTTAATATATACCACTTAATGATTTTAAGTATACCTGATACACAGAATACCACAAAACACAGGATTATACAATAATGTGATAGATGCTGTTCACCATCTCCCCAAACCAGTCTTCATCTTTGGAGCTCATTCTTCATAAAGCTCAATGAATGCTGAAATATACACATCGTTTGGGGGCAGTACATTTCCATTCTCCGCTTGTAGTTTTCTAGAAAACCTTATACTTATGTGCCATGAAAATTCAGCGGAATACAACTTGGGTTTATCTGGAGATGTTTATAAATGCTTCTACCAGATAAGTAGAATATTAGGTACCCGGTGAACCTACTAAAATATGTTAGAATAATATTTATCAAGTTGGTGTTACACAGAGTGAGGGAAAATTGTTGTTGAACAAAACTTCACCTTAGAAAATACGCCTCAACTTATGTAATGCTTGAACTGATATGTGAAAATATCTTTTATTTGTTGCAATTTCATGGCTATGCGTTAACGCATAGAAACCACAAAAGCAAAAAATAAAACTCAGCAACCATTAATGTTAAAATTTAAAATAAAAATCGGACCTGTAATCATGAAAGAGTGCATGTTAAGGTGCATATTCAAATTCAATGTAGGCACTTTAAAACTGGTTTATTGCAAGGGTTAGGTACTGCTAACAAGGATGCGGATGAAGTGGATTGCTCCACTTGAAAACCACTGTCAAAGTTATCTTTAAAAATCACTATCTTACTTGCCTAAGTATTTTAAACAGTTTTCTTTTTTTACTTGGAACTTAACGACAAAAATGTATTATACTCAAACGATTGTTTCGTTATAACGATGGAATGACTGTTTATCGTGCCACTATATGGAAAATAAATGTATCCAGCGTCAAAATAGGGAAGTTGGAGATCATAGCTCGTTTCAAGAACCAGTGGTGGCCCAGGGGCGGCAGCCCTGTGGGCTCAAGGTGATTGGCAAAGAAAAAAATGGGAAATTCATTTATGGTTGATAAACTTAAAGACGTTATTTGCAATAGGCTTCATGCGCGTCTTATACATATGTCGTTTTAGCATACGGAAAAGTATTATTTTTGTTTATTATATGCCCAAATCGTCGGGATACGAAGTCCCCGGTCCCTCTGAGTTTTTTGAACCCGGGCCCAAACGCACCATGATACGCTGTTGGAAAATTTATTTTCTTGCTTACGTTTGTAGCGAAATATTTGTAGCATTCAAAAGAGATGACGGGCGAGGGGAACTTCGTGAAAATTTAATATGAATCGAAATCGGAAAATATTTTTTTTTCTTTGCCGGGTAGAACTTTGATCAGCTGTTTTGGCAACACATAAGTGCTCTCCTCATAGGTGATGTAAAATTTATTTAATATCAAATTAAAGGTATTTGGCATGAAAGTGTTCAAAAATTAATTTGTGAACGAAGTGACCAGGTCCACAGTTTGATTGAGTTTTGAAAATACGCTGGACCATATTACTTGCGATTGAAAGCTTTACCCATATTACTCTACCTGCTGCGGCGCTCATTAAGGCCTGGTTACACGATACATCAACACGTACGAATTAGTGTAAATACATGAACGCGAAAATGAACCGTGTGACCACACCAAAATGAACAAATGAATGCATGAACAGAAAATAGAACCTGTTCTATATGGTTTATGCATTCGCTCAAGTTTCGCTGAAACCATTCACGCTAATGTACATGAACCCGTACGTCGTGTAACCAGGCCTTTAGAGAAGTTGAGTTGCCCGCGTTGTTACCGATTTACGGTCACTAGGGTCGCTAGCGTCACGAGTGTCTTTTCTTTGAACTAGAGCCCTATCTTCATTGGCGGGTTATGCGGCGAGTTCCAGATTTGAATCATTGAAGTAATGCTGCACGAGCAGTTGTAAACAACCATGTATTCAGATAGGTAATGCTTGATTTATATGTTAAAAATGCAACCAAGCACCAGAATTAATATAGCTATCAATATAAACACCTTTATCTTTCTAGTAATCGAGGAAGGTAGAGTAGAAGAGAATCAACTGCCGTGTCTCTAGGTTGCATTGCATGAAGAAAGCTAAACGATCATCTGAAACACCTAAATTAGGTATGCTAATTTGAATAACTGTTGTGAACTGCTTTGCGATGTATTGTTATAACGGGAAAACTTCACAATGTCGAACATAGCATTTGTGTTAAAAAATATAACGTGGAACCAGATAGTCATAAACACGTTGTGGTGAATTCATGGCGCTAGTCGTTTCCTTTGATACCCTTTCTACGTCAATACAAACTTACATTTGTTATCATAATGCATGTCTTAATAGTTCCATCACTTCAAGTCCTTTGCTCTGCTACGAATAAATTATCTATAGATAGAACTATAGTTAAATGATCAAACTAAAATATTAATGTGTGGGGTTTGACAATAGATTGCTGGAGAGGCACAGATGATCATTATTTCGAACGGATTTAATTTGAAATTTAATGAAATTTAAAATAGCTTTTGGCCTCATATATAATAATAACAATAATATAGTGGCATTTTAATATCTTCTTAAACTGTGCAGGAAATCAAAATAGTTTTTGAAAGTCATTAGTCAATTGTGCTCGGTTGTTTGGAGTTTTTCCTTAGGTACCTATATTTTGATTATTATTCTCAGGGGAATAGCAGGAGTGATAAAAGCTAGAAATATAAGATGAAATAAGAAGAAATATGGTTCATTAAGATTTTTCGGTTAACATTACTAAGCCATTCAATGAAGCTGAACAAAGGAATGATTTGTGGTCCCAGTTACTACCCACATAGCAAAGGAATCTTGCTGCAACCCTGCAGAATGGGAGGAGGGATTATTGCAGGAAGAGCGGTCACCATTCATGTAGATGCATAGCGGGGTGTTGGAGAGGCCGATGTAGAAAGCGGGACAGAATTGGCAGAGTAGAAGGTGGACAGTATTTTCAGTGGTGCAGGAAAATGAAGGCATGGAGGGAAGCGAAAAAGAGAGGAATTGTTTGGGGAGAGGCTGGGTGATAAGGATAGGAAAGGTTTTGCACCTAGCGCGATTGCAGGGGGAAGGGGGTGTTTTGAGAGGGAGGGGATTTGGACAGATGCCTGGTGGTTCTCAGAATACCAGAGAGGTTGAGGGGACGTTTGAAGGTAAGAGATGGGCATTTAGGGATAATATTGGTGGTGGTATGGTTATCAGACAGGATAGGGAATAGATCTTTGAGGATGTGTTTAAGGGACTGAATACCAGGGAAGTAGGTTGTGCACAAGGAGAGTTTGTCTTTGGTTTTGCGAGGAGGGGCTATGGGGGAGTAAGGTTTATTGGAGATTTTTTTGTTGGGAAGGTGCTCAGGGTATCCTCTTTGGAGGAGAGACTGGTGTAGGTTAGTAAGGAACCTGTTAAGGGAGTCTGGGTTATTGCATATACTGTGGCCACGAATGGAAAGGGAGTGAGGTAAGGATGTTTTGGTGTGGTAGGGATGATCGCTATTATAGTGGAGATATTGTTGTTTATTAATGGGTTTGATGTGAACGTGTTAAATTTGTTATTGGAAAGGGAGATATTGACATCAAGGAAGGTAACGTTGGAAGAGGAGATATGTGATGTGAAGGAAACTGAGGAGGAAGCGTTGAGAGACATTTCCCCAATTACTATTTTGTGGCTAAAAATAAGCATGGTCATTATGAATATTCATAACTGATATTCTTTCAACTCCAGGAGAGATAAATAAGAGTTTCCTCAATAATGTGCCAATCACCATACTCATTGGATGGGCCACGGGATACAAGTAGGAACCCTGATGTCAATACCACTGATATAATCAATCTATATGCACGAACTTTACAACCTTTTTCTTTTTTGGTAGTTAATTTATCGTTACGTAGTTAAGTTAATTTCATGCTAATTTTTTCTTCAATATAGCTTGAATTGTTTTTCTCCTAAGGGAAGTAAGCTGTGTGCATTCAAGAAAGGGTAGAGCTAGGGTAACTGTACTCCTCGAAAATTACATTTTATCTATGCTTATGCATGTTACGGTACTGGTCTCATTTGACTGATGCTACTGAACTGTGATGTCCTAATTTAGACACATGGCAATGTGCTGTTTTGAGCACAAGATGATTCAGTGGCTCTCAAATTTTTCAGGTTTACTACAAGGGGGGAAGAACTGTTTGTTGCATAATATTTATCATCAAGATACCTTATTTATCGGAAGAGAAATAATTTTCCATATTATTCTCCAATGGCATATTATATTGAACATAGTCTAAAAAAGGATCCACATGTATTACCCCTTTATTTTAAACTATTTCAGGGGCTATTGAGCCATACCTCCAATAAGCGAATTGCCCTTGCTGAGAATCATGGGATTTTATATAAGATATGTCATCAACTTAGGGGCCATCCATACCTATTATGTAAAGCTGAGTTTTCCATTCTTTGACCACCCTCCCCTCCTATAATACTCCATAATATTCTTGAAGACCCCCAAATTATATAACGCTGCCTTCATGAACCCCCTCTCTTTTTTTAATGATAAAAAATAATCTTTCATGAATGTGTTATTTATTCCTCAATAGTATTATTTCTTTTGTAATGGCACGGGTCAGCAGACACTTTGCACAAGTTAATCTTTTCACTTTTTAAACCTTGGGAAACTAATTTGTGATCAGATTTGCGATGCATCACATATGGATTTCTTAAATATATTTATATTATTCTCTTAAATCTATTAATACATCAAATATATTCATATATGAATGTATTAGGCTCTTAAGTATATTGCAATGTAATGAAAAACAAGTATTATAAGATCCAATTGGACCAGTAAGAGTATATCAGAATTATCAGCAAAAGTACAAACCAACGACTGTTTTAGCTAAATTCCCCTCAGGAATGTCTGGCAGAATGTTACAAGTGTGAGTAGAAAAATGACAATTTCTAAAAAATCCAGTCTCACAATTTGACTTCAGGCTGGAGGTAACCTAGGTGAGCGATCTCTATTGTCGACTCGAACAGAAGGTGTGAGTCAAATCAGGAGGGGTTTTTTTCAGCAAGGTCAGTATGGAGTGGGGTGAATTTGCATTTAGATGATTGGTAGCTTTTGAGTGGACAAAAAATGGGATGGGTGCATAGTGGGATGAATTTGCATTTAGATGATTGGTAGATTTTGAGTGGACAAAAAATGGGATGGGTGCATAGGTGAGGTGGAAGTTATCAATTGGAGTATCAAGAACTCTTTTCTGACCCCAGCTGCAGAACACCAGGGCCTCGATCATGGATCTTCATAATGCGTGCACTAGCGTTATCATTTATTTTGATTAAACTTATCTCAGAGAGAACGTGATATCCAGTCTTCATTTTTTGCACAGCACTTCTAATCGCTTATTACAATCAGTGGAGTGAATTTTATAGATGATTATTGTTAACCCTGTGCTACTCTAGGGGTAAGCGTTAACGATAAAGATTGCGATAACGCGAAAGATAGATCCGTGATTCCACACCAGGTCATGGCATTTTTTCGTGCTCAAGTCTTCTTCCACCTTTAGGGAGAAGTGATAGAGGATGTGGTGCGGGCCAAACTGTTGCATATAGGAATCATTGGCACGAATGTTGTTAGTGCGCATGTTGTTCAAGTCCGGAGATAAACAGTTCGCTGAGGGAGATATGTCCAATGAGGGGAATCGGAGATAAAAAAGGGTGAGGACATGAAAAAATGCCACACATGGTGAATTGAATTGATGAAGGTCTCTTGGGTATAAAATATATTTTCTTTATCAGCCCAAAAGAGAAGACTGAAACTACACAGAAAAGGATGAAGATACACAATGAACATTTTACTTTATTTGAGGAAAATGTTGCATGTGTTTGGAGACATTAAGAGTTGTTGAAGAAAAAGGGGAAATTCTTTGATGAAGATTTGTGTATTAGGTTTTAATAGGGAGGTCCCATTGGGACTATGGCATTTAAAATTAGAATATAGGTACACATATAATTCATGGATTCAGGAGATAAATTGTGGTAGTCCATAATGATAGAAGAAGAATATAAGATAGAAATGTACGTGAGACCCATTTGTAATTCTCCATATCTTTTATTTATGCATATGTGATATGTTTTGATGAGTTTCTCATATATTCTGTGGATATTATTTTGGGTAGGGTAAGCCAGGGAGATTGTAACCTGAAGGTAATGTGAATAACAGGTTGAATCATGTTTTATTTATGTATCCCTGTGGAAAAGTACAAAAAAGTCTGACATCTGTTCCACTCTCTCAAATAGTGAGTATAATTACTGCTACAATTTCTTGGCTTGGTGTCCATAAGATATCCTTTTGGTACCCTTGTGGGTTTAACTTCAATCATTTGATTGTCCTGTAGTAATGGCTGAGTTTTTACAACTTTTTAAATACTGTAGATCTAATAAATTCTTATTGACCTTAAATGCACTGTATTTCATGGAGCAATTGGACAAAGGTATCCTCAGTTTTCATGAGGTATCAGCACTGAATTTCATGGTAATTATTTAAAATGTGCTGTAATTGCTTGAATAATCACTGATACAATGTTTAAATCTATTCATTTGTTTTTTTTCTTGATACACAAAGAGTAATTATTGTTGCTGGGTGAACTAAAAAACTGTGCGTAGTTGATACCCTCAAACAAAAAGATTTATTAACCAGATTATAGGTTGCATTGGGCTGAACCTCTCCTTAGTACTTTCTTCGGAAGCCTGTTTGTTTCCAGCCAGTTGAAAATGCTATTTGATCCTATCTTCATTCCCATAGGTTATCCAAACCAAGAACACGGACAGACATGATGCCCCTTCATCTGTTGTATTGGATTTTCATCTGAAGGTTTCCTACCAACAATTAAATCACAGGTGACGTTTTGAATTCATCCCCCTCCTGTCCCCTCTCTAGATTATTATTGCCTGATTGTGCAGAGATGCACATTCGAACATGACCCACTGATTTTCCAAAAGTGGATATGAACCACTTTAAGAAGTGATTTGTTTTATTTCCTGAAAGTAATGTCGTTGGAATGGGCAAGAAGGGAGCAGGGTGACTGACGTGGGAGGCACACATTTGTGGTGACTCCACTGCCTTGGAAATGACCTGGGCCTCAATATCAGGTATTTTAAAACTGATGAAGAGTTTTTTTTTCCTGTCAGTCAGTTATGAAATGTTATGGTAGGCCTGGCACAGTTCAATACATGTATGAGTCAATAAGTTCTTATTTTGTCACACAGTTTGGTTTACGAGTATTTTGTACATATTTTGCAGGGGGAGAGGCAGCAATATTGAATATTGCTTCGGGTGGAATGAATTAATAGAATTCAATAGCTAAACCTTTGTTCAAATTTCTTTGTTGAGAATCAAAGGCTTTTATCTTAAGTTTTCTAAGTATACCAGTTCTGCCATAATTTTTTTAAGGAAGAAATTATTCTTTTACGTCTTCCTAGCAACTGAGTATTAAAAACAGATTCAATCATTACTCAAGCACTAAAAAATATAGCACAATTCCACAGAATGAACACAAAGTATAAAGTGTGTTTCAACCATTACATCATCATCAAGTCCCTAACAGTTAAAATGCGTAGTATGCTACAATAAAAATTTCTGTGAAATAGTGCTATATTTTTAAGTGTTTCAGTATAGTATCCTTCCACCACACCTAGACAGACATTTATTATACTCAGTCATTACTAGTTGACTATGATTTGTTTTGTTGCAAAGAGTGCTTCAACAGCTCTTAGACCTCAATCACAATAGTCCCTTTGTAAATATGCTGTTAAGCATTCAGCTCTCATTGAGAGATTCTTTGCTGATTTGAATGGCTATTTGCATGGGAGGGGAGGTAGAAACTTGGAGATAAAATTGATGAGGAGGCGGGCTAAGATGTAACCAATCACAGTGTTCAGTTTGTAGATCAGTCTGATTGGTGAAGATAGCACTCACAATATAATGAGCCCATCGGCGTGTAAAATTCATGCATCAGGTTGAGGGGGCCAGTTCCTTTCCCTATGCCATCCCTGGTTTCCCAAAAAGTTCTGGTTGTCAGAAAATCATTCAGCTTGGTCTTTGGCGGGTGTGGGTAGCATCATTTCTTTTGACTAAAGGATCTCTGAGTTGAAACCATGGCCGTATAAACAGTCAGTCGGTTGAAACTACCCAAGGAGGAAGGAAATTCTCGAAGACGTCACTTTGACATCAATATGACCTGCAAAAGGTCACTTTTCGGTCATGAATTTGTTGTTGACTCTATTTTGACTAAAATTGACAAAATATTGACCTTTGGAAGTTTAGTTTCAGAAGTCATAAATGGTCAATATTAGTTAAGCAACTGATGATTTCTCACCACTCTGACAAGTGTACATAAAAATAAAAATTAGGTTAATGGCATTACTGTGATGTTACATTGACGTCGCCATGATGTTTACAATTAACTTCCAATATACCTTGTTATTTTTCTCGTATCGGGAAGGCTGACCACACATATCACTTTACCTTTATATCTTAATGCATATATTGAGTCGTGCGATGCAAATCAAAAAGCAATAAATGGCTTTTTTAATTTTAAATAACTCATAGCTCAAAGATTTACTATCGTGCCCAACGAAATGCTGGTAGTATAGATCGAACTTATCTGACAAATGGACTGATGAATGTGGCATTTATCCCTTTTTACTGCATTGCTTCAAGTTTGGATGGTCCTCCAAAGCAGCCATAAGTAACACTAAATATACAATGAGCATCTACAGATCATACAGGAAGCCATCTCGATGGTGTGTGGCAGGGGGTGAATAATCTCCAAAAATGAACTATTTACATGCAATGTAAAGGTATAATACTACAAACTAACATATTTTGCTGTAGAAAACATGTTAGTTATGCATCCTCCAGAAACGTGCAGCTAAATTATCAATACCTGCATTCTAATATAATAATTATTAATTAACTGATTATTTCCGATAGTACAATAATTTATAATTCCCATTAGGTATGCCAAAGAGCAATTAACATTAGTAAGTAGTGTTAATTATATGTTAATTATATAATAGATTCTCTACAGACTACAATGCCTACATTTCACCATCATATCATGTTGCTATGTTGCCTATTGTGTTCTCTTATTTTTCATGGAAAATTAAATTTTAAATCTCTCTGCACGACATTCTAATTCTCTAACATGTTTTTCTTATCAAATCTACCTAGTTACCTGGGTGTTCTTATTATATTTCTAAAGTCATTGACAAAAAGAACAGCTGCAAATTAATTTAAAAGATTAAGTCAAAATTTTAACCTACGGTCTGATAGCGATTCCCTTCCTAGTTCTTGTAAGCTCGTTAGACTGATACAGCTATCGTACGATCTTTAACAAATCCCACGGATTTTCTTTGCACATGCTCTAATTAATTGATTGATTCTTCCTCATATGGATCCCACTTAATAGAGACTATATTCTAGATGTGATCCTGAGATCTAAAAAAGTACATGAAGCATCTTGTCGTACTTTCTCATCGCATTTACCTTGAACCTTCTTTACGAATCCTAATCGACAGTTTAAATATAATATTGGCTACCTACCCAGTGAATCGTCCCTATTGAGCCGATTTAGGCTCAGTATCATTACTTGTCATTGGGCCCATTTCAACTGCGAATAAAGGCATTCAATGTTGGGTAAATAACTTAAATTGTTATCATCCTGATGCCAGATCGACATTGACTGGCGGCAGAGAAGCAACGTTGGTGAGTTGGCGATAGATATTGGGCCAATATTTATTTGTGTTGAGTGACTCCTGAGAATTTGACTACAAAGGTCTTTCGTCCATCGGGAAATGACAGTGATCATGTAGAGATTAATCGACACAATGCGCCGTTTTGCCATTCAAGAGCTTCCATTTCGAGGAGGTAAGGTTGAGCATTCCCCGTAGAAGGGTATTTATACTGCAATTTTAAATGGTAGTTATCAGTATATATGACCCAACTTTACGACATAATCTCGTGATTGCAACCCCTTTCAGAGGAAGAACGAAACGCATTAAAAACGAGTTGATAATACCTATTAGCACAATTTTGGAAAATAAAGTAAGAGATCAAATAGGCAGTGCAATTTTTGTGGCGCTATTTATAGACGAGACCTCATATATCAGTAATAAATCCCAGCCATCCACTACACTAAGATACTTCCACGATAATGCCTTGGAAGTGCAGCAACAATTAATTTCGTTCATTGATGTGAGTGCCGATGGGTGTGCCAATGCGTTATTTGTTCATGCAAAGCATTTCTTAAAGACAAATAAAACTCATTGCTCCGACATACGATGGGGCTGAAGTCATGTCTGGGGCATTGAACGGCCTGAACAGGTGCGGATCCAGGGGGGAGGGAGTGCTGTGGTCGTGTCGTCGGTAATAATTTCAATAATACATATCGATAGACTTTTCAATAATTCATATCGATATATGTTTTCATTGGAGCTTTCATTGTAAGGAGGACAAGACTGGTGAATGCTTTTTGCCTATTTATATTCTCGCATTTGTTTGCAAATCAGTGGGTGACCCCTCTGAAGTAACAATCGACTACATTGCGGGAAATGTATAACGGCATTTCCCGCAGTGTATTCGATTTTATTACACCGCTTATCTTATAGATTAAATTTATATGCTTTTCTGCGTTCTGTATTTAACCTTAAGTCGAAAAGTATTTATTCTTTACATACCTTTCCAATATAAATTTGTGAACATTCAACGTTGTCCAAACTTACTATCATGTTTCTAGATATTGATTACGATGGATTTGACCGATTCATTTATTTCATGGTATTTTATATTTCTAAAGGCAAGCTGTGGAAATGACACGTGAAATTACTCGTAAGGTCTCAAACCCTGAGCGATGTCCTTTATCTATCGTATTCCGAGGTCATGCTGGTAGGTGAGCCGTATCTAAAATATCAGCGAATTCGTACATTTCCTACACATGGAATAGATATCACTAGATCTTTTACGCAGACATGTTTTTCTTTCGGAATGGTTCAAGTTAGATAGCCAATAGTTTTTACGCAAGAAAGTTTTCGATGAGAAAAGATTTTGGGTATGCTTCTTTTAGATACTTGATGAACGTGTTGAAAAATGATTTTTATGTGCATCGTAGGTGATTAACCAAAGAAATTATCCAGATTTAATTTTGAATTCAATAATTTAAATAGAATGCCATTCTCGGTCATAGTTATCCAGATTTTAATTGGGGTTACGCAAGTGACGTGCGGGATGCATACCATCCCTGATGTGCGAGCGCTTACCCCCGAGACTAAATGACACCGTACGCCACTGGAAATGAAAGAAGGCCAAAGTTCTCTGTCCAATGTTCGAATGGTGGATTTCTAGCTAAATAGTCACGCGCTAACCTTTCCATAGATTTTTCCCATCACTCGGATTCTACTGAGGAGTGAAGATTACATCAAAGAATTATATCATTTGGTTTTGGAGACTTGCCTTATACTTATAGGGGCTTACTCGAGTACTGCGCCCGTCGGATGGGACGTAAAACCGTAGATCCATTGGCGCCTCTCGTGAAGAGTAGTCAAATGTCGAGGGTTTCGCTCCACCCTTACTCCTTCTCCTGTAAAATTCTAATCTGAGCTCAGTTACCCACCTGTACTACGCATATGATAAGCTGTTAGTCGCCCCCCTCCCCGCCCCCCCAAATAACTACTGTTAGCCTTACAACCAAGGTGACACGTCTGCTGAGCACAGGGTAACCCAGCGAACTTTACGTTTATAGCTTTGAGAAATCAGGTGCTTATAATTGAAATCGCAGAAGGGATGATTCCGTCATAACTTAAAATAAGTACGAGGTGAAAGAGATGCTCAGTCGGATCACTATATGTTCTCTTTATTATCGCAGACCGCGAAAACTTCTCTTTTCTGGTTCCTGATCATTTCTCCATGGTAATGGTTTATTCGGAACCAAAATTTTGCCGCTATTTTGTACACGAAATCGTCAGATGAAAAAGAAAAATTAATTTTTGTGAGAAACAATCTTCTAACCAGAACCATTCACTCATAAAGCAAAAGATGACGCCCACCGAACGAGCTGCGTGAAGGATATCTACGTCATCCACCTACCGTCATTGACTTTTTTGAGGGAAAGGAAGGGGAGAGGAGGTGGGGGCGGAAGGTTTGCTCGCACAGATCCTATCGCAACCCCTTCCATTGGCAGAGTCAGCTGTGTGTCACCCACTGTGATTGGACGAAGGAGCTTCGCGGTCGCGGTTTGTGATTACACGAAGTGGAAGACGTACAAGTCTTTTACACGACCACTTTTCCGAAAGGTAAAAAATATCAGTTTTCCGCGGCTTATAACTCGAGAACTAATGGACGGATCTAGGAACGGAAAAATACGGGTCTTTTTATTTTACAAACTCTATCAGATTCGACAACTAAAACAATATGGTAAACGACTCAATTGATTCCGTGGATTCAAATTCTACCTAAAATGTGTATTTGGCTTCGTACGCTCAAGCCTGGTAAAACTTTCTGTTAGTGGCTAGCTGGTAAAACTGACACCCTGGTTATACTTGATAAAGGTCTCCCTCTTTCACATGCTAGATTGGTAGGGTATGCAAGAGGGTAATTGGGAATAGTGGCATTTTCATTCGTATTGGTACTACTGGAGGGAACAAGAGGATTATATTATTTACTTATCAGTTTTCTACTGGTGAAGGTAGGTCTAAGTGGAATTCAATTATTCCCACAACCTCTTCAGTTCAAACGAATTCAAAGGCCGCGAACTAGCCGCAAAATCTTAAGCGGCGTTACCCGATGGAATTGCACAACAGCAAGATATTCCACAGAGTAAAATTCATTCGCCTTGACCGGGACTCGAACCTGGACCCCCTGATTTCCGGCCAGGTGCCCTACCAGTTGAGCTACCAAGGCGTCCTCTTTCTCTGTGGAAATTATAGAGGAATTGAAGGAACTGGATGTTACCGGACTGCTGGACATATCATTTCACATAGCAGCCGTAGTCGTGCGCATGGCGCCACCGTCCACGAGGTCAAAGCCGTTGTTTAAACATTAAGGTGCTTGCATACAACGAATTCAAAGGCCGCGAACCACGGATTAATATAGCCGCGAGCTAGTCGCGAAAACTTTAGCGGCGTTACCCAGCATACTTCCCTCTATCACATCTTTAAAAACTCCCTCGCCTCTATTACCTGCTCCATTCAGACTTTCTGACTTCACCTAATATCGTCAAACGACTTCCTATCCTCTCCTACCGAATCTAGCGCTTCATCGTTCATCCTCCTTCCGATCTTGCTTTCTCCATGATTCTACATACCCACATCTCAAAATCTCGAAGTTCATTTTCATCTTCTTTTCCCTAAGTCTTTGCATCCACACCATATAATGCCACGATCCATATTAGAAGTCTGTCTTTTCATTAGGGGAAATTTTAAGACTGGAAATAGACGGGAATCGGAATGAAAAGGCTTTCACGGTGAATGACAACCTGCGTGGACGCACAACGAATGCAACCAGTTCATTTTCTTGCTGAATCTAGAAAGTTACTTTTCTGTTCTCTTAAGTGGTGATGTTACGGAGGATTCATACCCCATTTTACACCGTCTGACTTTTCCTTAGCCTTGAGAAATAGGTGTGATGGAGCTTGCGCGGTAACCGAGAAGTAAATATGTTATAGGAACGATCTACGAACGTGACTAGCTTCCTCTAGGATTACTCAAAACAGCTTCAGTTCGTTAAAAATGGTAGTGATTTTCACGTAAACAACTCGAATCTGATAAAATCCAAAGACAAACTACAATTTTTTATTGGAGCATTATCCAAATAATTACGAACTTACGTTGGCTCATAAACGGCATTCTGGCTTCTATTTTCGTGAGTCCTGGGTTTATGAAACTCCCGCCATCCAGATTTCAAATTCCCAGCCTTTATATCATCATTTTCTGCGTTTTCTCCGTATGCCATCTCGTATTGAACTTATTTTCCTTTGTTCTTCCCTGCTCATTTAACTCCCTTCTTTTAAAGCATCCCTATTTTGTCAACCTTCTCCTTCAATTACAGCTTGCAAAATTTCCCTGCTAATCATCAGTGATTTCTTCATTAAGATTCTCTCAAAATTCAAAAATCTCTCCGTAATTATCTTTTATTTTTTAGCCTATCTGTTGCTTATTAATTTTCCATCTTCCGCCGTTTGATTTCTCCATTCTGCTTCAGGTGCCCTTGCCAAAATTCTCCAATCTATGCTCACTCTTGTTTCTCCCGCGTCGAATTTCATAATAACTCTTCACTAAGTTCCACGTTGACGTTTTTAAGTCTTGCCTATATTTATTTGGAGGTAACTCCAAAGGAGGATTTTAACTCTCGTCTTCATATATATGCTTCTCAGTTTCCCCTTGTCCGTCTATTCCTGCTCTGTGAGACCAGTTTTATTGCAAAACATCGATGAAATAGGTACATGAACTGTATTGCTCGCTCCTTTTGGTGTCTTTCGTACTGTCTAACCTAGCTTTCTCCTTTGATGGGAAGTTTATTACTTCTAAACATATTTATCAATCTGTAATCAATTTCCCCAATACCATGTCATATATTTTGTGGCAAAATTTGATCGTGAGTGAGTGAAATCAATGAAGATTTAGAGTATGCCCGGCTACAAGGTGTCTGCATGGCTGAGAAACTACTATAAGAGATTAAATCACTGGCTTTAATACGTATATAGCTATAGTGACGACACCTTTCAGAGAAGTGCTGATTCCTGGGACGTCTTCCTAAACATACCGTACCCGCTCAGATGCTGGAAAACGAAATTGAATCCAAAGTCATTTCGCCTAATTTTTCTCTTTGTGAATATAAATTTGTAACAGCCGAAAGTAAATTTGAAACGCGCAATTTCAGAAAAGCATCCATTACGCAGGATTTTGTGAAAGTGCGGGAAATATTCGGAAGCATCACCCCAACTTGATATTAATTTTCTTACTGGCAAATGCATGTTCTCTAGTGTTGTTTTGGTTTTAAAATTGTATTCAGTTAGAGCGGAAGGTCATGAGGTGCCTGTTTACTCGATTGCGTATTCCTACAAACCCCACAGCACTGTTCGCAAGGCCACCGCTTCTCAGACGTTGAGCAAATGCATTTCACTGGCGGAGAGTAATCTTGGAGGTTAAGGGGGGAAAAGTGTTGTCTTTGGTGAGCGTTGAGTTTTGAGTCATGGCTAACCATAGATATTACGTATGAGTTGAGCACAGCGGTAGGAAAGGGACTTTTATTGATTTAGATGAGTTTAAGGGTCAATATTATATTTGTTATTGGACCGAGTATTTTAAATTTTCCACGCCGAGAGCTGGTTTCAGGCGCCGAAATGACTTTAAAACAGAATTATTACTTTGTCATTACACTTTTACTGCAGATAAATAAAAATGATGCAAAATTAGTTTTTTCCATCATAAGAGGCAATGACGACACATAAAGCGTGGCAAATGTGAGTTGATCCAAATTAATTAATCCACCAGAGACCATTTGAGCATCATATCCGTCATATGCTAGTCGTGTTGATCAATCCGTTTGAATGCTCTTTTTTGCCGTCTTCGCCGTACGAGATCCTTAAGTTTCCGAGCTTGAGATCGAGGCTATGCAAAGTTCCCTGAGCGAAGGATTTTTTTTTTGGCTATCCAGGCGGACGAGAGACCATTTCTCGCGGCAGAAAGTAAACAACGGTTCGACCCATCGTGTTTAACCAAGTGTTTGCGCGTTCAAGTACTCCGTTGCCAATCAGCCAAGGGCTGTTCCCCATCCTCATTCTCTCCTCTTTTATACACACCCCTTCCACGAATCGATTTATCAGCGAGCTGGCCCGTGATTGCTTACAAGATCCAGGAGAGGCTGGGAGCGAGTTAGGGCGGGTGGGCGTGACTTACACATCCGAGTGAGAATAGAAGATGCGTTGTAAGACGGGGAATTCCATTTTTGTGGGGCGCATCCGTTAAATCTGTGCTAAGTTTGGCTTCCCATCTGGCTCACATTCTAGGATAAGGACATGAATTGAAGACGGTTCCTGTCGTAAAGAAGAAAGAATTCTCTAATTCAGGAAGACTTCTCCATAAAGCGTTACGATTTGGGGAGAGGTCTTCCTGGTAATCATTCTGTTATTACCAATTCGTTAACAGAACCATTACACCCGTGCTGATTCTTAAACCCGTTATATCTATCCCTGGCTTTGAATGTTCAGAAACATAATTTATCTAATTTTAATGAGGTAATTATAAATTATAATTTATGCTAGGAATAATTCGCTGCGCCGCAGGTACAAACTCACTCAGTCCCAATGCTGTTAAAAATTTTATCTAGTGCTAAATAATTTCTCATTATAACTTCCCTGTCGTGAATGAGCTGAAACCAAAAAGTGATAATTGATGGAAGTTGCCTAGCACTAACTCGAAGGTGAAGACATTGAAATGCTGCTCGAATGGAGAACTTTAACTGGTGAATGACGCTTATTTTGTTGCAGTAAAAGCGTGCCTTTAGATGCTGCTTCGTTCATTGTGAATTTGGATGGAAGATCATACATTATTCATTCTGACGTTGCTTTAAAAATGTGTAAAGCTGTTTTATTTCACTGCATCGTCCATCGATCTTCTGTATTACGATGGCTCCCTGAGGCATGGCTGGCAGTTGCTTTGCTCTATTGCATTGGTATTACCAGAAATACCCATGCAATGAAACGACTTAAGATAAATGATAGAAATAAGAAAATTGTTATTCATGTTTCGGAAAATATTTTAAATAATATGAGAAGGTCTAGGCTTCATGAAATGCCTTGTTATTTCTTTTTAAGGAGGGTTCATTATATCGTTTGGCAAAGGTACATAAGAGAGTCACGTACACTTAAAATGGCTACTTCCGCTTTGGAGGCTCCGGCTCCGCTCCGGGCGTCCCGGCGCAATGAGTCAGACGCGCTTTCTCTGCCGTCACTGCTGTTAGTTATACGTCATCCCTCGGTTGACCGCCTGGAATGAGTTCGGGTCGTTTATCCCTTGACCGTTAAGAAACATCGTTACGGGCTTCGCGACCTTCGCTTCATCCGTGCTAGTTGCTCGCGTGAAAGTCTGTGTCCACATTGCGGAAATGTTGCATGTTTGTGCTTGAATCAGGGGCTGATCAATGGGGTGATATCCTGAGGGAACGAATTGGTATGTGTGGCTAAATGTAAGCTATGCCTAGGATTTCTGTTATAAGCCAGTGGCTGAGGCTGTGGGCATATCTAATGCCAACTAGGATTCATTTAGAATTGTCAACTATTGGTTTGGATTATGAAGAAGATGCTGGATAACGGTAGGAATTTTTTATTAGGAAACTAAAGATTTATTACTTCATAAATTAAAGATTATTGTTGCTCCAAACCGCCTTTATATTTTCCCAATAAATCATGTATTTATTTTGTATTCTTGCGCGGTTGATACTGCCCTTGCTAAACCTTGTAACCTCAAATGTGGCTTAAAAGAGCAGTGAGTAGTTACCAACTGCCATGGTGTCGTAGATGCTGCTTCATACGTTCCAATTTGATGGTTTCAAATATTTGCATACTTTTCCAGGCTTGTCAAACTTTTCTAATGCTCTTTCTGTTGCGTCTTTTGTTCTAATGCATTCAGTAAAGTAAAGAGTTTTATTCCTTTAAATTGGCATTTTAGTAAGAATATAAACAATTTTGAATGAGATTGATGTATAAAAGATATTTACAGGTTAAACCCCAGTTTTAGAAAAACATTCCCCTTCAAGGTTCATCAATTGTGTAATTGTTATTATTTATAAAATAGCAAATAAACTTCCGATGGCAAATTAAGGTGCCCCATGTTTATTTACAAATGGGTCGAATTTTGCTGAAGATCAGGAACTGGATAATTCTCGTACATTCTACAATTCCAATGGTTATTTTCGTCTTTGGTTACATAATATTGCCTCGGTTCCGGTGTTGATCCAGCATAACTACATAACAATTTTCATTTCCTGCATAAATGTTTTTTACGGAAAATATTAAGCTGAGGAGTACATTGTAATCTGGTCCCTTATGCTGGTTTGCAATCTGGAGGCATGCCTATAGAATATGGCTCTAGACAGCTTAAATAATGATAAATGATTACGATGAAGTTGCTTTGCATTTATTGAAATAGTTGAAAATATTGTCAGCATTGTACCTACTTTAAAATTTTATTTTAAAACATATTTACCCCTTCTCAATTATAAAATGGTATTGTATCAGCACTGCCCTGCCCAAATTAATGGGCGAAAATCCAATCACCATTTGGATTATATAATATGCTGCTTATGCTCTCCAGTAAATAAAAATTAGCGTGAAGAATATTCAGCGTCTCCCGTTTTCTGCTTGGACTCATTCGTACACCCCCGTGAACTTCACTGAAAATAATCATTGAAGAGCTTAAATATAGAAAACCTATAGAGGTACCATAAATATGCCATTTTTCAATCGTATAGAAATTAAAGTATTTGGTTGCTTAGTTCAAACTGATGCAGAGCATTTCCACTGTTTCACACTATAGATGGTGGAACTTTTCCATACTAAATTGTAGTGGGAAATTGTAATCTGAATTTACTAATGCAATGGTACTTGTCAGCCAAAAATTCATACCTTGGCCTGTTGAAATCGTTCGTTACATTAATTCTCGCACGTTTTCTAAAACGTTTTTCCCCACTTTATGTAGCACCTCAAATACCTTCGGGTGCGTACCTCAAATCCGAAATTCAATTCAATAACTTCGTTAACATTTTCGAACGCCCATCAAATTTTATGAAGCCGCGTTCAAAGGATGCGATGCTGTGACATACGCTTATTTTGTCAGAATTTGTTATTTGAGTCGGCTGGCTGTGTTATGAATTGACTCAAAACTCAAAAAAAATAAAAATAAATAAACTGGCCTATGTACCTCGTTGCACTCCCTCATAGACGTAAACTTTTGGCAATGTCCTTCGCCTTATTGACCTCTTTGTCTGGTTCAGAGAGCCCAAATGACATGCGTAAGGCCATCAAATTTCCAAAACGCTAATTCTCCTGCGCCAATGAACACGGGGGCAATGCCCGAAAATAAAATCGCTGGAGGTGGCCATAAGACCTGAAAATGACGACGGATTACGGTACTAAATCCGTCCCTCGACCAGTCAATCGAAAGAGACTGCCTTCCCACTCAGAAAAAGAACTCGCGCCCCATTATGTTTGGAAGATCGTGGAGTCACGCTATTGACAATGGGTAAACCCACGCCTCCATCAATTTATAAACTACCTCATTTCTAGTTCTGTGTTTGGTTTCGATAGTCGCCGGTCCTCGATGAATGAATCGTGATCTCAGTACAAATTATTATTCTAATTAAGAAGAAATAAATCATGCAAGTCAATCTCCATTGGGACCTCATTAAATATTCTCGATTAATCGATGACTAAGCGTTAGTTTGCAAGATAGCCGATGGATTATACTCGTAGTCCGACGCGTTACGAAGTACGAGTGATCTGGGCTGAAGATTAATCAATAGAAAATTATAGAATTAAAATTAACACGGAATGAAGAATTTTTAAGTTACTGAAGGAAGGTGGAGCAATTTAGTAGCTGGGAAAGGTTTTGAAATTTGGAAAGGTTTTGAAATATTGTTAGATATATAAAAAATAGCTACGTTAAGCGAAGTTGCATTTACATATAGAGAAAAAATACGACTGATAACATATTGGAAGATCTTCAGGAAGGCTTTTTATGTAGAATGACGTATGGTCGCGAAATACGGACTTTCAGTCAGGAGGATGAAAATCGATAGGGGACGTTTGAGACGTGGCCAGGGAAGAGGAAGGCTAGTATGGGTACAAAGTAGTGTGGAGAAGTGCTTGGTATAGTGAAAATCGAGTGAAAAGCGGGTAAATTGCCGAAGAAACTGAAGAGTTAGGGGCTTTTAATAAGATTAATTGGGGCAATAGTATGCCAAAGAATTGTACGTGAAAAGGAGCATGAATACAAGTTTTTTTAATGATAAGTATTTTATGTTTGATGGAAGAGAGCCTTCTTATTTAGAGGCAACTGTTGATTAATACATAATACTGAGCTGATAAATGAAATTATCTGGGAAAGTGTATTTGATGTGATTTAGGGCTCGGGGAGCTTAAAGTAATGCATTCGCCCATCCAAACGAACCTTTAACCTTTGCGATAGCCCAAATAAATGGTTAGAGGCGTGGAAGAAGCGGGTATCTAAATATGCACTTAACACGTCATCATTGTCTATGCTTGTAATTTTTTTAGAGTACGGATTTTCCAATATGGAACAGTTTGATTCAAAATGGTGAATTAAAGGCAATGTCTGTTTAAATATAAGCTATTTATAAGTTCATTCCGTTCAATTCAGTTCCTCAAAATCCGATGCTTCTAAGAAAAAATCCATTTAAGTTAGCGAAATCTGAAAACCTAATGCGCCAGTTACCGTTAATGAACTTAAATTCTTCTCAGAACTCCAGAGTCGAAATAGACGCACAAATCTGGATGTATAACTATTAAAGTAACTGGCTATTTTTGTGGATGCTGAGATTATGCCTTGTTGCCTACAATTCCGACTTTGTGAGGCACATCTGGTGGTCATTTGATGAGAGCATGCACTGTGAAATAGCTAATCAACGACGGGTTTCATACCATGAAATTATTTAAATAAACATTAGAAGACCAGGCCATAATAGGTTTCGTGATATCCACTTATGAAGTTTGTTCAAGTAAGGCCGCTCATCTCTGTTTACCGTTTTCTGTTTGGAGTTTTCACTTAAAAGCTTAGTAAAAAAAGCAGAGAAAAACTGCCCGGCTCATGAAAAATTGCTCATGGCTCTCAAGCAATGTGATTAGTGGAGGCTTTTTAGAATAAATCTACATCTACAAAATACCCTGCAAGCCACCTCAAAGGTGTGTGGCAGGGGGTGAATTCTCACCTAACATGCACTACATATCATGCATTTAAAAGGATTAGTATTAATATATTAGTCTAAACTGCAATATTTAAAAAAAAGATAAAAATAGCAAACTACGCATGCAAAAACGTGCTGTTAGTTGGGTTATCTTCAAGTCCTTACACCAACATGCTGTTAGTTCGGCAATCAATTTCTCTAATTTTGTAATCATGGTCCAGTCTACCATAGTAAGTTGGGGTTCGCAAAATATTTTTAACGTCATCAGTGAAAATATTATCTTGAAATTTATTTAGGAGATTAAGTCTAAATTTCAACCCGCTATCTGACAATGATCCCCATTTTAATTCATTTAATAGACTGGGAATAAGACGCAGGCTCGTAGCCAGAAATTTGTTTCGGGGCGGGCTAAGTCTAGCGCAGCGTAACTTGAAACAATTCCGCCTCACCCGTTCGGTGCCGTCAAGTTACAAATATCTACCTTAAATTTTCAGTACTAGGTACCTATTTACTTTCACACTCCACATTCCTATCTCTTCTCACTGGTGAAGTTCATTGCTTACCTTGTTGTGAAGCAGTTAATTTGCCCGGTCCCAGAACAGAGTAGTATTTTTCCGAACAATACTACTAACAGAAGCTCTACGCATATATCAGCAAATCCATGAATTATGCACCGATACAGCGACCGGATTTTGATTTAAAAAATCGAGCAGCACACCCTCCCAAGTTGATTCTTCCTTTAGTTTGGACCCTTAGGAAACACCTCAAGCCAATGAACCAAGAAAAACGCTGGGAGGGTGTGCTGCTCGATTTTTAAAAATCAAAATCCGGTCGCTGTATCGGTGTATAATTCATGGATTTGCGGATATACATATCAGAATGAATATGGCAATTATTAACCACACACATGCATTAAACTAGTGATTGGGTTGGGTCTGGTTGGGTCTGGTTGGGTTGGTTGGGTCGATGCCATTCTACGCTCAGCCTCTCTCACTTAACTTTTATCATGCAATAACAAAACAACCTTTACTCCAGGATTTGCTCTTACAAAGCTCACGTTGACGCTGGAAAACTAGAATTTCTATTTCGTACTTTCGGGCATAGCCACCGGCTCGCTTATAAAAGACAAGTCCCACTTATGTACGCTGATCATTACTATGGTTACGCACCTCTGGAAGATCCCCGAAAGCGTAGGCAGGTCTTACTTTGAGTTTAGCGACAACCAGTGATCCCTATTTTCCTCTATTGCATTGGCGATTCGTTGCTTGCCAAATTTCTGCCATTTGAATCGATGTTATTATTAAGCTGCCCCACACATAATGCGATAGGTTGGTTTAGTTTAGTGATGAATGTGATTGGTCGGTAATTCCTATGATTGTAAATGGTATTCCCTTTTTTTATCTGTTGGTATAATTTAAAAGGCTCAAATTCTGAGGTTTCAGGCATGATAAGGTGGAGACGGAACATAACTGAACTTGAAAAAATGAGCAACTTCCGCAGAGACTTCCACACATTTTTCTGAGGAAGTTGCTCATTTTTCAAGTTCAGTTTTAAAAGGCTACCTTTTTAGAATTAGAACTTTATTCCTTCTTTCCACAAAAACAATGTAAATTTTTCATTTTTAGGCTATCTTAGGATTCCGTTGATTATTTCTAATTCCGTTGTAAAATTATTATGTAGACCTGATTGAAAATTCATGGAAATGTAGGTTTCTTGAATTGTGGGGTAAAATGTCCCATTGAAACATATTAACTACTAAAAACCCAGGTTAAAGGGTTAAAAATGAAACTATTTAAACTCGTAATCTGCTAAGGCCGACTGACAGATGACAACCGGCTACTTTTATCGTTCTACGTAGTCATAGCAATATTGTGAGAAGTACTTACACGGTAATAAAATGTATGCATCACGTTTGGACTGTTTGAAGAACGCTGTAATGCCGGCTTGACTTTGTTTCATGTTGAATCGCACTGTGAAGGAAGAAGCTAGACGAAGTACATCATCACCAACAACAAGTAGTCAACACAATACCGCGCAGTGAAACCTTTCTGTGAAACTATGACCCGGCACCTCTCCCGCACTGACTCCTTCAGATAGATAGTGTGACTCTCCATCGCAAGATTGGACGATGATCGCAGACCGTGAGCGTGACCTCAGCATGGACCAGGAAATCTCCTCACATAGGCCAATTTATCGTGAGCGTAGCCTGAACCTCGTCCGTGCAGTTCCTAAAGGGACCACCAAATAAATTTGCCGAGGAGGTCCTCCAGGAGTCTACCGAGACATTCTTTGATTCAATTATTATTATCATTTTCGTCCCTGAGATAGAGTGGATATTGTTCTCAGAAACTTAGGATGACCCTCCTGTTGATGTCATAGCAACGAATCTCACTTGCCAAGTGATATACATACTTTCTTCATCGCCCTCAAAATTAGGCTCATGTTTTCACTTATCTCTCTGCTCGCTATCACTAACATACACAGTCCCAATGGCATCATATGAGTCCCCCTACGATCCTATGTTGGACGTAATCACTTCTGAGTGTCTCGAGCATCGCCGGTCTAATCACATCCTCGGCTCTTTTTCCTCGCCACACAGACGACGATGAAACCCTTCTCAATGACTTTAACTCCGTAGTGTCTTGCTCTGATTGTGAGTCTTTACATGTATGTACCACATAAAATTGTGCTGTTACAAAGGAGAGTGCATTTTGTAATATTATTTTATACTATGTATACACTGGCTCAGAACCTAACGGGAAGGAAATGGAGATGTTTAGAAGTGATTCGTAGGCAGAAAATAAGGCATTTGAACCTAGTATCGCTAAGTCAGAGTGCCCTTTGGCTAGTAGCCCCCTCGGCGAATGAATCGAAGGCAGTTTCCGTACGGGGAAAATTTGGGGGGGGGGGGGGGGTGGAGGGGTGGGGTGGGGGGGGGGGGGCTGAAGCGTAACCACCGAGGCTGAAGCCCCATTGTTCATGCTTCATTGTTATCGCTTCATTAGTCTTTCGAAAAGACTAACAATGTCTTTCGGAAAGCAGTTATCTAACTGAACTTATCGAAGTACTGATACTGGTTTATGGCCATCGCCCACAGAAATAATTAGCTCCATGGGATAGTTTTATGCTCCGTAGTTTCTCTGTAGACCCCCCCATGGCTACGTGCCTGATAAGACGAGGCGGAGCCAAATGAAACCTATATCTGTTTGTTTCTCTATGCTTCGAGTTTGCTTAAGTGACTCCGAGGGGATAATTTCAACTCTTCTCCATTTAGTTGGCTACTTGCTCCTTTCCTCGCTCAGGATCAATCGAATCCACTCTGGGAAACACGTGGATCCATGGCATATAGCGCCTCTGAATTTCAATTTATGGGTTCATTAGCAATTTATAATCAATGTTCATGTAACTGTAACGCGGTGTTTTGAATGTCTTTCGGAAAGAAGTTATCTAACTGCACTTATCGAAGTACTGATGCTGGTTTTTGGTCATCGCCCACAGTAATAATTAGCTCCTTGGGATAGTTTTCTGCTCCGTAGTTTCTCTGTAGACGTTACGTCTTGATCGTATTCCGTTATCGTGTTGAAGTATTGGATCCTCATAGCATGAGTGGGGTAAAAATAATCTCGATATGCCGCCTTCCGCTTAAGATTCGTCCGACTACCCCTACATTATAGATTTATTCGCTCCAAAACCTACTGGTCCAACCAGAGGTGGCACAAGGAAAGAAAGTGGCTTTGATGTATTGATCTTCAACAACGGCGCTAATTCATGGTAAGCTCTACCTTCACCTGTCAAACCAATGCCTCGGCCGTCAGTTTTTCGGTTTACGAGAACACGTCGGAAAGTAACTGCAACTACCCGCAATAGCAATACGGGAAGAGGATATACGTTTTTGGCCCTGGAATGTCTCGTTGTGTCGCTTGCATGTTACCTCTCTCATAAGTTTGCTTGTAATATCGTGATTTAAGATTCGTATTTCTCGTGTGAAAGAGAAATATACGTCTACAAAATTCCCTGCAAGCCACCGCAAGGGTGTGCGGCAGGGGGTGAACCAGCATTAGGCATGTATTATGACTCAGGAAGAACACTTACTACGTACAGGCATGCAAAACACCTAATTCTTCCAATAATTTTGATACACTGCTAAACATATCGTAACAACTTTAACAAAGCTAGCTGCTCTACGTTGTACACTGTCTAGTTCTGTGATCAAACCTAATTCATTTGGATCCCATATAATGGATGCATATTCTAGGTGGGGCCTAATAAGTGAAAAGTAATATCGTGTTTTGTCATCTCGTCACATTTCAGTAGCATTATTTTTATAAATCCTAGCTTTCTGTTGGCATGGCGAATGTCTTGTTCTCTTGTCGTTCCCGGCAGTGTGTCGTCCCCACGATAAATATTTAGTCATTGCAACACAAGTACCTTTTGGATTCAACGCTTTCAATTGTCGTGTTACTGATAGTATAGGATCGCTCTGTTGAATTACTCCTCTTCCAAAAATGTATAGCTTGACACTTTTTTAGGTTTAGTTCTAACTGCCGTTTGTTGCACTTTGTCTTGAATTCAATCTATATCCTTGCTGAATGATTCCCTACCTTCTTCAGTTGATATACCTCTGTGCTAAACTGTTGGTGACCCTATTTCCTTCAGTGTTTTTAAGGGTGTGTACTGTGGACCTACTTTCCCGAATCTCTCTCATACCTACATGGCCAAAGCGCTTTAGAATTGCTATCCAATTATCTCCTAATATCTTGCTCTTGAATTTTGATTGCCGACATGCTTCCTTGACAATGATCTTGATTTTTTATAGTTTTACGCCAACTTATTTCGTTCCTCTACCGACAGGCCCTCTCCTGCATTCTTTACCCTAGCGTGGCTTTAATGATTTCGAATCGAGAAATGACTCAATAGTTGGCGACATGTTAGTTTTTCTAACCTCCGCAGGGAAATCCCGATCTGAGCACTGGCGTTGAAGTCTCCGGCGGCGCGAGCAGAATAACTGAACGCGCCGGCGATCGCGTGCTCGGACGTGCGCGCGCGCTATTTACATAGTGGAGGGAGGTGGAGGGATCGGAGGAGACTGCCAGAATTGCAGCCGAGCCTCACGTACTGGGCGCGAGAGATCTCGGGAGGATGGGGAGTTAAATCTTCAAGGAGCTCGTCTGAGTGACGTCACGCGGTGGTGACCAGCCGTGTGGGAGCTGTACCTTCTCCTTTCGTCCCTCCCTTCTCTTCCCCTCCGCTCTCCTCCCATCCAACCCGGTCACGTGGTACACCCTTTCTCCCAACACAACGGCATTCCTTCCGCGGTTCCAGCGAAGCGTCCCAAACTTGAGTGGGAGAAGAAGAGAGCGGAGGGAGACGAGATTCTTCTCTCGACGGCAGTAGAAGCTTCGTCAAGGGACGCTGGCGATGGAAATGTATAATTGCGTGCGATTCTATGTGCGCCATCGTTTTTCTAACGCCGTGTTTGTAAACGAGTGAGTGACATGTGAAGGAACACGCCCGAGTTTTTCCTGGCAGCAAGTTTTTCCCCTCATCTTCTCGGAAGGTCGCTCGCTTGCGTCGCGGTTTCCGCAATGGCGATCCCACCGATGCGCACTTTCATCACCACTCTGGCCCTCGTCCTCGTGTTTTTCGGACCGACTTCGGGACAAACCTCGCTCGATGACGACCTGAAGACCCGGATCCTGATAAAACCACCCGACCTCATGAAGCCATGCCCCGAGATTCGCCAGGGGATTTCTCCATCCGGGTCGAGAAATCTCACGTACAGCTACCTCGCAATCGAGGATGACCCAGCAGACGAGACGGCACAGCTGGCAATAGATGGCTGCCCCGATGACGACCGCTTAGGGCGACCGCCCCTGAGGAAGTGCTGCCCGATGGGGAAGGCCGTCGCGAGCGAGGACGGTGCCTGCGCTCTCGACCTCTCTTCCAGACAGCCGTTCCGTCCCGGCGTCGCGTATGACAACGGCTCTCGCTGGGACGTCGATCCCCTGGAACGCTTTGTCCTCGTGTTCTGGAGGCAGTGCCGCAGCATGCTTGATCCCGTTCGGAACCCTGCGGACGATTTCATCCTGAGGGGTTCCGACGGCCGCCTCGCCCTGCCTCGTTGGAACGGTTCCATCCTCAACCCTGGAGATTTCTGCGTGGACTACGTCCTCGGGAGGGCGACCTACCTCGCGTTTCTCTGCGACCCCAGTGGGTCGAGGGCCGAAGGTGCCAAGAGTTCGGTGGCGCAGTCGCTGTATCCCATCGCACTCTTGATTTCCGCGCCGTTCCTGTTCGCTACATTCCTAGTGCACGCATGCGTACGTGAACTGAGGAACATTCACGGGAAGAACCTAATGTGCCTTGTGGGGAGTTATTTCGTCAGCTTCCTGTTCCTGGCTCTTGGACTGCTCGGCCTTGACGGGGTATCGATGAACCTGTGCATTGCGTCAGGTGAGTCAGAAACTTAGTTCGATTATGGTAGTATTCTTGTAATATTTTGAAGGACTCCTTCCAAATGAAAGTTGCTGTTTTTAAACACTTTCTGTAGTTCTGGGTGTGTAAATGCTTCCCATTTCATTTGCCTTTGCCCTGACAATGGCTTTTGGATCCCCTGATATTTTTAGCAAGCAAAAATGCCTAACAGAACATTGAGCTGTACTCATTAGGTACCATTTTGTTGTTAAGTCTCCATTAGAATCAAAAATATTTTTTTGGTCTCCTAATGTTTTGGAAGTATTGGACAGATGGCTAGGTAAATCACTAAGTCCTAGAAAAAGCTCAGTTTTTTAAAAAGAATTTTTAATTTGCAAATGTTAAGTCAATGAGGATTGGAGTATCCCATACTATGGACCAGATAGAAATTTCTAATGTCTCTTTTTTGGCTATTTATTGACTGTTGTGAGTGAGTGTCGATAGCAGACTTTTTAATGATTGCCATATAAGCTGAGGAATCTGGTGATCCTAATCTATTGTAAAGCATTTTAGTCAATTCAAAATGATGGTGCAACACGGGGCTTTTCGGTTAGCTGGCTTGAATTTGGTAATGATTTTACACCTGATGAGAAAAGTAAGGATGGGTGACTGAAAGAATATATTGCATTTGCATTAATGAAAATGATGGGTGCTTTTTCTCAACTCTTGCTTCAAGGTTACTTGTTGTGTATAGTTTCAATAGAGTCATCATTCTTGGAATCAGAATTATTGAGTCAATAATCTGGCATATTCTGCAAATTAATCTGGGTTTCTTATGGGGTATTTCAGTTAATTTACATCCTGTTGATCATGATCTTGGCCAATGGGGAACTAATGGAATATATAACTCTTTACCGTAAAAATAACCACAAAACTAACCCGTAAGAGATGGACAAATATGTAAATGCCTACACAGGTTTCTGAAATGTTTCCGTGGCGACCATCTGCCTTCCTCAGCTTAAGAAGATCTGGAAAGGTGGGGTGCAAGAAAATTATAAGATGAAGATGAGGAATGGAGGAGAGATAAAATATAGCATGTGGGTTTAATGGTGGATGTTCAAACATCAATGTTCAAAGAATGCCAACATGCAATATTTCTCAGGATTCCACTTCAGTGATAAAGGATCACAGGAGTATCTGGGATTTTCAGGGAAAAAATGTGTCAGAAGAAAGATGAAATAAATGAAACTTTTTAGCATGGTAAAAAGGGGTTTTGTATTATGTTGTAAAATGGACATAGATCACATATGAGCATTTAAACTACATCTAGTAACTGAAAGCAGAATGGGTGGGTGGTGTTCACACTCATTGATAATCTATAGTAAAACAATAATAGGCCTAATTAATAAAAGAAAATTTCCAGTTTTGTGCCCAGATCTCTCTTTCTCCGTACCCATAAATGTGGCCACACCAACACCCCACCTGACACTTGAGTTCTGCCTTGAGTTAGTGAGTGCTTGGATCTTTTTACAGAAACAGAGCACTCGGCCTCCCCTGAACCAATGCTGTCCTCACGATATTCAACTCTACCACCAAATCCAATCCTATTACCACTGCCTTCTGGGGAAAAGGTGTGAAAGGCCCTTGTTTTAATTCCTCTAGCCAGAATATTTTACTAACTTAGAAACTGGCACCTTGTAAATATTGCAGTTCAGCCACAACATCATCATTCCCAAAGCTGAAAATTAATCATCAGTGGTTATTCCCATCTGTGGTTACTATATCTGTAGTACTTTTGAAATTAAACTACACATCAATGCATATACCTCTCATGCTTAGCCGAAACGTATTTCTTGTAGATCTCTAAACATTCCTCCCTGAGTTCTAACCTAAATAATGCCCCTTCTCTAAAGATATTCCCATCCTCTGTCCTCCAAACCCAATGACCATGATTTTATTCACTCCGCATGATTCACAGCTTAAACATGTGTCTTGTTTTTACTCTCCCACAGAGAGAAAACCCTCTTATGTTGACATTTGTCCACAATCCTTAACCTCTTTATTCCATGCTTTCCTCTGAGATGTCTGTATGTACATGATAGCTATTAATTTCACCTGTCTCTATATCTCAATCCCCATATTACAACCTTTGCCATTGTCATTCTCTCCCTACTCTCCATCACATTTTAAGATCTCTGCCTGAAATTGCAATATTCATTCTCGCCATAATTGAAGTTCCTTTGCTAATAACTTTTGCATCCAAGTCATTGGCACAACCTAAGGAACTAGGCTCCAGCACATGTCTTATCATGAACCTTTTGGAGCAACCTTCCCATCTGGGTAAAATCTCTAACCTTATCTAGTTTTTTACACCAGTTACATTTTTCTCACTTGAAAGCATGGAGATTAATTTAATAAATCTCATTTCCCATGAAATACACATGAAAATCCCAAGACTACTCCTTATGGTACATGCCTACCTCCTGGATGTAAAAATTAAGCCTCATTGCTCTAATTTTCCATATATGTGTGTATTAACACTCCAAACTCCAAGTTCTAATTCCAGAATTTGCCATACAATCCACTCCAAGCTTTCAATCCCAAGGTGCCTTTCCATGTGAAGATAGTGAATTTCTTTAGACATCCCACTGTATAAAAATACTTTGACAATTAATAGTAATTAGTGCCAAACGACAAAAAAACTTCACCCTGAGAGTTGCTAATAAAGCTGCTTCATTCTTCTTTCTCCAAGAATTCTCCTCACCCCAGCCTTATTAAAAAAAAACTGCATTTGACTCATGAGTTTCCAGTATCTTTCTTTGTTTCATAAGAGAGTGCCAATTTTGATCCTTTTCTACCACAGTGGTTGTAGTGTTTTAGTGCATCAATGCTGAGGTCATTAGCCCCTTTCTACACTCCCTATTCTCTGTTACTCTTCTAATGTCATCACAGCAGTATTACTCTGCTGACATGCAGTTCTCTTCACCACTGTAATCATTTGAACCAACTTGCATCCACCCAATATGCTTTTGATCAATCTGTTTATCAAAAAATGTAATTTATGTGCTCATCTGTAACCTATAACCATATTTATACACTGAACAAATACTTATCATCATCATCGGTCAAAAATTCTAAGATTGGTTTGATGCAACCCTCATCTCAATTCTTCTATTGGCCAACCTCTTCATATCAAACTATTTCATCTACTTCTATCCCATGGAATAGTAGCCAAATCTACTTACCATTCTCCAGTCCTCGTGCTTTATTAATGCCAATTCTTTGACAAATCTTTTTGTGGTACAGTCCTAGGAATATTCCTACAGTCTGTCTCTATCAATCATGTGAGAGAGATATGCTACAAATGTGAGTGGTTAAAACATTTGAACCTCCTGGTTTGAAAGTTTTCAACTAAACTTCTTTCCTTTAAACTTCCCTCAATTTATTGCGTTTATTCTTTCCTCTATCATCCATTTAACCTTCCAGTTTCTACTCACTTCCTGAAGGTATCTAGATGGTCACCACTGAAACAGTTTTGACCTTGGGAAGAGAGAATGTAATGCCCACATCAATGGTGGTCATGATTAAAGAATACCCATACGAGTCCAGAGTGGAGAATATGAGTATAAAAGGTGAAGTAACAGGAAAATAACTGGAAGGCTTTTAATCAACTGTGGGTTGGAGTTCTATTGTTGAGATACTATGAAACCATCCTTTGATTCCATGATGAAAATTTGCCCTTGTAATGCACAATTCACTACAAAACTATAGACGAGTCTGCATTGCCTGCCCATAATTAATTTAAAATATTAATGAAATATTAATTGTAGCACACGAAAATGGATGTAGGTACATATTTGAGAATTATCCCTGAAAAGAAATTGTTATTAAAACATGCTTTATCATAAATCAATGACTCATTAATGTATGTACAAGACAGTGAGCAGTCAGGTTGAGTTGAACAACCTGACTGTTGCAGTCAGGTTGTTCTGACAAGCAGTCAGTTGAACAACCTCGTGGGCCTGACTCAGGTCAGACCCATGAGGTTGTTCAGATTGCACCTACTATTAAAACGGGATATTAGAATCTATCATTATTAAAATTAGTAATGCTGGTAGTGTCTTTTCTTGATAATAGTAATTTTATTGATTATTATGTATACTGTGTAATCCAATACTAATTGGTTTATTTTTTCTAAAAGTGTTATTTCTTTTTTTTTACAGCCTTCATAACAGAGTTTTCCTTCCTGGCAGCTTTCTTCTGGCTAAATATCATATGCTTTGATATTTTTCTTACATTCAGGTAAAGGTTTAACTTATTCCATTATAGATAAATCAAGGAAGTGTATTCATCTGTCTAATGTTTTACATATATTTCTAGTTCTTATAAATGGTAAAAAATATTTGTGATTTCTTCCCAAGTCTAATTTAGATAGGTGCAAACTGGATAGAAAAGTGATCTGGAAATAATGCATGGCAAAGAAGGCTCAAGTGAGAGTAGCTCATGGAGAACAGGATTGGGTTGTAATGATGAGGAATGTTAGACAGGGCTATCTGTTGTCACTAGTACTTTTTAATCTAGACTAGAAGGAAATGGTGAGAGAGGTGTGGGATGAGCCTCAGTCAAGTCAGATGAGAAGTTAGGAGAAAAATTGATAGAGCTGGTGAGGTAAGTAGGTGACCGGGTGTGCTAGTCAGCCAGTCATCCAAGAGCTTACAAAATATACTAGCTGCATCACAAAGACAGTGCAAAAGATACAGAATGAAAAACCGCAAGAAAATGAAAGTAATGAGATTTTCAAGAACAAAAATGGCCGGGTTAAATTAAAAGTAGGAGAGCAGGTAGAACAATTTTGTTACCTGGATAGTATGTTGGAGGAACATAGTCTTAATGTCAGAATGAGACTTACCTTGGTGAAGGAAGGTTTTGCTCAGTGGCGAGAACTGATGACAGGGTAACATATAATAATCTTAATAGCTTTATTGGTTGTAATGTAGATTACAATTGACCTCACCAGTTAGCAAAAGACAAGGACATACATGAAATACATCATCACAATTTAGAACACAGGTAAAAATGCATGATACATAAAAATACCATATCAGTTGTATGAGTAAAAAACACATTTTTGGAATGCAGTGATTTTGATGCTAATCATGAGCATACCACATATTTTCATTTTATTGTGCTGCTCCCTCTTTCAGACTCAGGTGGATGATTGATTAGCTTAATGCCCATGTTAAATGGAATTTTGGTTTATTTTTAACATTTTTTGGCAGACAAGGAGTTAACTTTTTTTTCGTGTGTCATGGTCATGCGTTTCTGATCTTGTTGTAAACAACTGGGTTTTATAGTTTTGACATGCATAAGTACTCTACCGTATACACAAATTGTTAACTGTAAGTATTTTCTGTTTCATTAATAATGGCAGATAGTGTTCTATAGAGGATGAATGAGTTATTCTTCTCACAGCTTTTTTTGTAATAGGAAGACTGATTTTACATCCAGGGCATGGCTCCAAATTTCAATGCCATAGTTCTCATCCCGATCCCATTAATAGGGAGGGAAATAAAAGAGACTGTGAGCAGTCTAATATAGAGTATGGCACAATTTGGCGTGGAAACATGGAATTTAAAGAAAGAAAATGAAAACAGACTGGGCTTTTGAGATGTGGGTGTACAGACAGATGGAGAAATTATGGTAGGTCAATGGAGGCTAAAGGGATCGGTCAGGTCAGGATCCACTTCAAAAATGATTAGAACCATGTATCTCTGAAGGTAGCCGACTTTATTTGCAGAACGTTACAACGTATGTAGATACGAAAGCAGAGGACGCCCATCGAGAGGGTGGCCAGTTGCTGGGACAGCGAGGGACGGAGACAGATCGCAGAAAGGGTTACTCCATGTCACTTACTCTAGTCGCCAACTCTCTCACTTTCCAGGTCCGTGCTATGGTCCCGGGCCCTCCTTTAGGTCGGTCTTGAGTGGGCGTAATCTTGTGGCGGCATTTAGTACTTCTTCAGGTCAGGTGTAGACACAAAATAGCGGTGCCACAGAGGAAAAATGATGAAGCGGTAAAGTTGGAAGACGGGAAAGGAAATTGATTTGTGAAATTAGGAGAAGGCAAAAGGATCAGGTAATAAAGGGTGAGGGTGTTTTGAAGGACATGATGGAGGTAGAAAAAGAATGGGTAGTTTGAATAGGATGAGGAGAGATTGGAAGTATGAGGGATTGAAAAGGTACATTGTATGAAGTGTAGGATTTTGGGAAGAATCGAATGTCCATTTAGACCTATCTTATAGAAACCCTGTATAAAACTAATAGAGATACCCTGATATAGGTATAGAGATATCCTGTGGAAAACTAACAATAATAGTAATGGCCTTTGGTGCAAACTGTAATGACATTGATTTTACTTGTTTTGTATTTACATTCCTTAAGTATGTATCATCTTTTTCAGTGGTGTTCGTCCTCTACATGATGCAAGTGGCAGATCAGGAGGCAGAAAGTTTTTATACTACTCCATTTATGCTTGGGGAGTTCCATTTTTGATTTTAATGCTGTCATTGATCTTTGAGTTTGCTCCTGGGATACCAAGTAATGTCATCAAACCTGAGTTTGGAGTCTCAAGATGCTGGTTTAGAAGTAAGTATTATTTTTTGTCACTCATGGCCCAGTATATTCATAGTTTAAATATTTCTCTTTCTATTCCCATACAATCATGGTAGTATTCTTGTTAGAAACTTGGAAATGTGTAGAATTGATTTTGTACTTGCAGGTAATTTATTAACCCTTTTTGGCTCACAGTATTTTTGGTTTTCATTCCCAGAAACATGGTTTATTCTTGGAAAGATTAACTCTTGGTGCAAACATTTTTTGTTGGAATTTTAAATATATTTCACCGTAGTAAATTTTTTTTTCCCAAAGTCAATTTAGTATTTTGTTTTTTTAAATATAAAATGATGTAATAAGGAAAACTATTTTTTATCAAGAGCCAATATATCATCACCCCGAGTGTTTTAATTAAGGAAACCAATCAAAGCCCATATATTGGCACGTTGAGCGTCTAAGGGTTAATGATGCCACATGATTAATGAGATTCACTTTAAAATCTATTTTTAAAATTTGTGAATATTTTTATTTTAATTAGTGCTTTAAACATATCATTCCCTCGTTTCAGCTGATAAAGCATTGGCAGCCTATTTTTATGGACCTATTTCCTTGGTCCTGCTATCCAACTTAGTGATGTTTATCTGCACTGCTGTGAGTCTGTGCAAGTTAAAAAAAGAAACAGCTATGCTGAGAATGAATGATGACAAGAGGCAGAGGTGGGTAGCTGTTTACTTCAAACCTTTATTGGTCCATTTTACGTTTTTCTTCATTCCTGGTTGCTTTATGGAATTCTGGGATGCTTGGTTCCTAGGACATTCCATTTATCAATTTTTCCAGACCAGCAGTGGTTAGGGTAGCTGCCTTTTTGTTGTGTCATTACCAAACACAGAATATAAATCATACTTCCTCTCATTAAAACAAACTTTTTTAAAGTAATTAAGGGGGAGAATTAATAAGTTTAAAGCATATCACTCAGCTTAAATTTAAATGGTGATGAATGCAATGTAATTTAGTATACAGAAACCATTAAAAATTAATTCCAAATTATATTATGTAAAAATATTCATTTGGATGAATTAGCAAAGTAAACAAACACAATGAGTGCCGAAACACTCAGTATGTACCATCTATCAGCCACCACGGAATCTAGTCTTGGGAATTTTAAATTACTGATCACAATTTTGTCTAGATTAAAAATTTTGCCGAACCAGCGAATTCAAGGAAATTAGTGGCCAGCATGTATTACCATTGAATTTAGTTATTCACTTCAGCGTAATTCCTAAACATATATGTTGATAGCTTGGAATTTCTTCTAGGATATCCCCCACATAGGTCCTTCTTGGTCAGATAAAAGTTTCCCCAGCATTGCAGTCAGCAAAATTGTCATCCAGGCAATATTGACCTATGCAGGAGATATCCTGGAAGAAATTCCAAGCCGTCATTTGACTGCAAAAGCCTTCATGAAGAATAAATCCACATATTAGAACCACGTATTAATAAATTAATAAATACTTTGTGAATTTGGGTGATTTACCCTCTGTCATACTATGAAACCAGTAGCTGCATATTGTGGAATGAAGTCAAAATTTTATATCATGATACAAATATATGCATAATAATAGTATCATGTCTTATATTTGTGATTGGAGAATACTATCATAAAGATTTTAAAGAAGTATCTTGTGCCAATGTCTTAAGTCTAGATACTTTTGGTAAAATGAATATTGATGGAACATATTTGAACGATTTTGATGACCAAAGTATAATAACAAGAGTAATGTGGAATCAATCAGTACCAGAAATTTAACTGCATGCACAGGTATAACCTTGGTAATAATTCCTAATGAATGTTTAATAATATTTACTGGATATACTCTGTTTTAAATATTATTCTCACACTTAGAACTTTTTTATTCTTACCTGAGGTAGTGTAGAAATGTAAATCAGGTATATTATACCTGTTTGAAATTAGTTTCATCAACTAATCTTTAATACTTCCTGCTTTGTGGGTCATTTATGTTCCTTAATCTTGCCTTTTGGCCCTACCCGGACACAGAGAGAACATCCGGCAATGACAGTTCAGTGAAAATAGAAAAATAAACTAGCTACAAATTAGTATGGAAGGTGCTGCTAGTGGTTAAGTAACTCTTGAGAAAAATGTTATCACATAATACCTAGGAAACGAGTGGCTTTAAGAAACTGTAAAAAAATTAGCAGTGAAAAATGAAGGAACAAGTGGTTCTTGGGCTTCATATGCTGGGAATATTTGTCATCCCAAGCATTAATTGGGCAATATAGTGTTGAGGGTGTATATTTGATAATCATTACTGAAGAGTATTAATGATTCTGAAATTACTTGTTGGAAGGATCCTGAGGTGTCTGTGGACCTATGCTTTCGCTGAGGATCACCCTGACCTGACACATTGTGCTACTTATGTTGCTCTGCTCATTTCTCCATGGGCCAAATACTGGTGTTTAATGGCTCTTTCGCCTTTCATATCATTGGTGTTGCCATTTTGAGGCTATTTTGTGCATAAAATATTTACATTTTCCTTTCCTTTGCAACAGAATAGGAAAAAGTACCCTAATTTTAATTCTAAATGAGAGGAATATGGCCTCTTGTCTGTCAGTTCTGTTTTACCTGAAATGAATTTAAGTTACAGAAATTAGTTATAGCAAGTGTATTCTCATGATTTTTTTACTCATCACATCTAATATGTATACATGATAAAAATACTTGTTGCACACATTTAGTGGTTAATGTTGATGTTGATAGTGTTTCCATATGTTCCTTTTCCTTTATCCCAGTTGGAGCAAATATGCAATGAATTTTAAAAATATAGTCCATTTAAATCAACTCTCTCCAGGGTGAGGTAACGTTATGAATTTTATAATGACAATATTGCTTATTCATCATTGTTTTTTTGTTTACATTTCATTGGGCAATTTCATAGCTGTGTCCTATAACAATGCATATTAGTGATATTCTCTGTGTTGCAAATTCTAATTATATATATTTCTTAAAACAGATTCAACCTATATTTAAAGCTGTTCATAATTATGGGTATCAACTGGATAATGGAATTAATACAAACAGTCATCAAAGGACCTGATTATCTGTGGGTGGTTTGTGACCTCTTGAATGCATTGCAAGGTGTTTTTATTTTCTTCATCTTTGTGTGGAAGAAGAAAGTCTGTGGTGTGGCATCACAAAAGTTGTGCCAAATGCTGCCTGAAAAACTCTCTAGTGGAAGTAAAATACTCAGTTCTTTGAATCCATGGCAACGTAGGAATGCCAATTCTGATCTAAGCCATAGCGAAACAACCTCAAGGGACCAAACTTTTTCAACTCCTGTCCAGTCAACTGAAACAAAGGAGGCTGAAGAGCTAAGGATTCTTACTACGAATATGAAATGATGCTATGACTTGAAAGGAGCTAAAATTAATGCCAATGTAAAGCTGTGAAACGGGCAGCAAAGTTTTGATATTTGAGTGAATTATTTGGTGAAGTTTGTTGCTTGAATGTGTTCATTATTTGTAAGTTATTAGATTGTGGGTGATGTCTTTTGTGGACTGGAAGGTAATCCCGGAGAATCAATGGACTAAATGCTGTACTAGTATTGGTGATTTGATGTATCATAGTGACTTATCTTTTACAATAAATTAAGTATCCCAGTTATTTATTTACCTAACTAATGTTATTTTTTTATCGATTATTTTGAATAGTGCAGTGGGTGGAGTGTTGGACTATTGACTGTAGGTCCTGGGTTCAAATCAGAAAGGGACCTTCAGACACATCCAGACCCAAGCTGCCTGATGTTCCACATACATTTATATTAAATCTTTCTGGGGTCCGTAGGGAAAGAAAATAATTCCTGGGCCATGATGTATGTCATGGGTCTCAGTATATGCTGAGTTCTGTCCTCATCAACCGGACTGACATTGTGGTTGAACGCGATGGTTCAGATTTGTTGCCAATTTTCTGCAATGAATTTAAACTCGTTCATTTAATCACTAAGTCATCGAGAATTTCTACCAATCGTTTTCTATACATTCTCTATTGAACAGTAATTACTTTACTAGCAAGAATATAATTCTTTGTACACCAGATATGATGGACCAAGAGATTAGTAGTCTTTCATGGCCTTGGCCAAGTTGTTATACGAAAATAACTTGGTCATGTTCTTTCACGTCCATATATTAAACCACGACTGGTTTTAGTAATCATGCTTCATTTTTGAGTTATTTGGTATTCATATAGATAGCCTAAATTTGGTCTTAATTTAGGCTAATCATTTTCACATCAAAGAAGGGTTGGTTGCATAAGCACAAATTTAGTGTTTTGACTACACAAATATGAAATTGATCACGGTCAGTGACAACCTTGTGTGTTATTTTAATTGGTGATACTTAATTCAAATATGTATAAAATAGCATTTTAACGGGTTGAAGGTCATTAAAAATTGTTGTATTTTCAAATTAATTATTACATCTTGAATATTGCACCGAAACTGGCTGATCTGGTGTGGATAGTGACTGCTGTCACTTCAAAATTTCGCAAAGCACCGCCATCAATCTTCTATCGATTATAGTAAGTTCTTGGTTAGTTCATGGCTGTTCTACCCCTTCCCCTCCTTATCCCATTGCCATTCACCTCATCTATCACTGCCAATAATGCCGTACTCTACATTTCTCTTTAATTCTTCATGTCTTTCCGCATGCTGTTTTGCATCCATACTACAAATTTTATGCCTCACCTCTTTAGTATCTATGTATGTGTATTTTATGTATTAATTAATGTGTAACTACGTCTAGGATACTGTTTTACCCAAGTGTTTGAGATTCAATGACTCCTTCGGCAGGATTCAATAACCTTCTCCCCACGTACCTATTTAGTCCATAGTCACCGATCTCATTTCCTTCCCTCCCCTCACCAACCAAAGTATTCCAATCTTCAGTGCCAATTGCATGTTTTATTATTATTTTGGGGTGGCGATTGACAACTGAAACCATTTTCGCTAGAGAGGATTGGTGGGTAACTGGGTATAAGTAAAATTTTTCTAAGAGTGAAGGATGGGTGGAGAAAAACCCGGCGTCGGCATTAGCCTGCTCTTAACAACAGGAGCCAAGGGGACCGTGTCCCGACCGATGGACGGAGCACTGAACCTGAAATTCCCTCCACTAGGCACTCAAGTAAAGACCGGTTTACAATGAAAATGAAAACCACGAAAAATGCTGGGATTCGATCCCGGTCCCATGGGGTGGAAGGCCAGCACTCCAGCCATCACGCTAGCCCCTGGATTTTTTTAAATTCTATGGACTTCACCTATTATTTATTTGTGTGTTCATAAATATTGACAAGTTCTTCACTTATATGTGCACTTGTCGGTATGCAAAGATGAATGATAACCAAGTTTTTTGGGATTGCTTTTATCATTACAAATGGTATTATGTCGCTCATGATTGTCACGAGTACATGAAAAATTTTCCCTGCTTTTTACGATGGGAAATTATATTCACACGTAAACGTGGCGTTGGGTAAATCATATTTCATTTGACCGCATGTCATATTCTTGCGCGGATTCCCATCAGTTCTCGATACCCGATCTTATATCATTAAAGAAAATGGTTATTTCTTCACTACATCATTTGAGGTTGTTCACAAAATTGTTTTTGTTAACGAAACGAATTTTTGTAATTGTGAGTACCACCAATCAAGGTCTGTAAACGTTCGAGTTTTGTGGAACATTGCAATGACATCCTCTTGTACTTTGCAAAATTATATTAGGGAATTTTTCTGTTCAATGAACCATGTAGTTGACGGTACTTTTGAGTGCTTCCGCTAGTTTGAAGATTTACCATCCTCCTCCGATGTGCTCCTTGCATTATTAATCGTTCGCACAGCATTTTGCCACAGTTTTTCTTTTCCTTCAGAGCGTTTCCGGCATCAGCAGCAGAATCCAATTTTCAGCTTTTGTTCTTACTGCTTAGAATATATCGCGCCGTCTGACCCAAAACCTAAAGACAGGCCCAGCATCCATACACCACATTGGGTAGCTAAGCTGGCCATACCGCGTTGGCCACTGCAGTCGACCCCGACATTCCGCGAAGGAATTTGAATGAGGAAATTGAGTGCACGCTGACCCTCAATGTTTTTTTCCGGTAGTTCCTTGTTCATCTCTCAAACATCACACGTCAGCTGGCTTAGTTTTCTTACCTCCCTTGGGTTACTCCACTAACAAATCTAGTTATAATAATGCCAGGAGTTCTTCACCCCACCCCTTCTTTCTTTAATTTCACTGTGCGGCTATTTCCTCTGTAATGTCAATTCAATGCTACATTACTTTTCAGTTTCCAAATAGTAAATACGTACTTTTTGGAAGATTCGTATGTGCGTCTCCAAGTAAGCTATCCTCTGGAATATCATTCCGGTTGCGAATTTCCGTTTAATTTATTATGTTGTTTATTGTTATCTTTAAAAAGTGTATATACTCTTTAAATCGTTTCAGTATATTTTTGGCAAATATTATTGTTCTTATTGAGCATGAGCATGGATATGGTTGAGCTTTAAAACATTGTTTTCACATCTAAATATATTACCATAAAGTAAGTGTATTCTTATTTATTTCCAAGGAAGTGCCGCGGTGTGGTAGGCTAATGGTTTGGATGTATGTAATGTTTTTCCTGATAAATCCATCATTTAGAATTTCTTTTCTTCTGTGAGAAGTGCTTGATAAATTCATGTTGCTAAAAAGTGTTTACACCCTCTTCCTCAATTATTATCAAACATACTCTCATCTGCAACGACCCTATCTTAATTTCCTTCCGACTAAGGTTTTGCAAAGCGAAGGAGGGAAATCTCAAAGTGCTTGTCTGACGCATTTCCTCAGGGGAATCTGACCGCGGAGCACGTGAGCTAGGTTCCATTGAAATGATGAGTCATGAGTCAGTGAAATGAAGTGCACAGTTTCCATCTGGTGATTTCCAAGAACTTCCCGAATCGAAATTTTTGAAGAGACCGAAACAAAAATTTCCCCAGACCGGAAGATGCCAACGGAGCCTCCTTATTCAAACCAGATTTTCAATCAGCCACTTCAACAGTTAATCATATAAGAATTGTGTGATTATTTTATTTCGAATAACGTTAACCAGTTCAAACAGTTCGGTTTTCTAACTATCAGTATGCATATCAGTAGACCAAAGAACCTGTTCACTTTTTTGCCGTGGCAGTTTATGGAAGAGAAACGAACGATGAACTTAGCGTGCTGAAAAATTGGGGAGAGCGAGATTAAATTAATTTACCAGTACTCTATCACGACCCAATTCGCAATAAAGTTGGTTGCGCTGCACGAAATTATGAAGTATGAATACGAAGTATGTAACTTTAATCAGTACAAGTATTTGGAAAACAGATAAAAAGGCTGTCGGATACCACGGCCAAAAACGCTTCCGCAGACGTCTACGCCTCTTGACTTGAAGACTGCTTCGCTACTGAAACAAAAGCTTTCTGCGTAAACTTCGAGAATAAGGATAGATCTATTAATTAAGTTTAGTAATTTTTCGCTCGTTGCTTTTCTCATCATTCTGTTGACCTCAGAAAAACGCAAATTTTGGCGAAAATAAGCTGATTGTCAAGGCGTGTATGACGGTAAATTCCGAACATAAAGACTCATTATGACACTCTTTAAAAGCGGGAATCCTTCATCTCTAGGTAGACCATCATACTTTTGTATACTGTTTATAACAACAACACAGTGACCGTAATCCACTGCACCTCAATTTCCACTTTCCTTTACGGGATGAGGATTTTCCCGTAGCCGGAGAGCGAGTCCCAGCAGGCGCTAGGCTAGATGTTGAAGTAGAGCACTAAGCTATTTGATTGATTTGAGAGGTAATGGTGGTAACCGAGTGCAAAGAAAGGATGTAGGACGCTAAATTCTGTCATTTTTCAGACCATGTTTCATGATTCAAATGAGTTCGAGTTTTTTAATTTTTCGTTTATGGTTTAATATGTGGTAACGAGTATTCCATCAGCCGATCGTGAATAAATTAAATTTTGTCTTTGGCGATAGACCATCAATAATTTTTGAAGAGGCACGTAAAGCTATTCTATGGAAATTCCACCAGAAGACGGGGAAGAGACTTATTGAAACAAATCTGCGTCAATATTTTATGACTCGTAGGCCTAGTTTTTGCGCAAAAGATTTGACGCAGCTGCCATTGCAAAATTCCCATCAAACTGCTTGAACTGCAGGAGTATCACGAGGTTTTTAACGGGGACTGTCAGGGCCTAAAAGACCGAAGTCACTCAACTGTAGGAGTACAAATGAATTCAATTTTTCCCGAAGAAATTATTTGCCTAACTGAAATCAGTATCCCGTTTTTCAAAGCGAAAAACCCACCAGCTGTGGAATGCACGCTTGTGTCCGAAGTTGTTCACTAAATAATCTTAGCTGAGGAAAGAATGAACCATTAAAATTTGGTGAGCATGTGACACAAAAAAATAAACTAACTTGAGACGCGGAGGAAAGACGTTACTAACCTCTCTTCTAAGTTTTATCTTTATTTTTCAATATTAGTCGAGTTACATGTGTTGATATTTTTTGTAGCTTCACTCAAAAATTGTTCGAGTTCCTTGAAAGATGAAAGGAATATATAATGATATTTAGGTAAATATATATTTTAAATAATGAAATTTGTAAGTTTAAGAAAAACATCGGAAATATTTAGTAATGTTGTTAACCTCGGCTTCCATACTCAACATTCAGAATTCGTACTTTATATTATGCATTTGTTATGTAAATAAATTTAACTTAAGCACTTATCAGAAGTAATTATTATCGCTTGAACAACGTTTATACTTCCATATGCTCATTTGCTTTAAAGAATATTTTTTACTCTATGAGTAGTCTTATAAAGCTTGCAGTATTTTTTAAACTCTCGATGCTATTCTAATTTTCTTTTACTAATACTGAGGAAACGAACTCGGCTCATACTTTCTCTCGACCAAGTTGGGAATACCCAGATTACTGAGGTTTGAAGGCTTCATTAAGACAAATGTTTGTAATAACTGCTTATGGTGACCTAATTTTCTTTAAAGAAAAAAAATTTGCTAATTAGCTTAAAAATTTGTATTAAAGGGAAATAAGAAACGATTGAATGCTCTTTCTAAAAATATACCTCATCCTTAATACCTTGGTAGAGATTCTAGATCACGAAGAAGGTCATTGAGTACGAACGGTAAACTTCCGAATGGAAACAGTAATCAGTCCTTGAAATAAAACTCACTGAAAACCATATACTAAATGAAATGGAAGATGTGGAAAGCCACGTCGTGCGTTATTATTTCAGAGTAGACTACCATGGCTACACCAAACAACTTGTTCACATATTTGCAAATAGGAAACAGCCGAAGGTTTAGACGGGAAGGTTTAGACGCCTGACGACGCTTCCTCTGCCTTTGAAAATCGAAGTATGAACTCAATCTACGCGAGGCAGAAACCTTTGACTTATACATAAAATTTTACTACAGTCTGTGGACCACGTGCCATGTGGCTTAGTATCTCGTTGGACCGAGCATGACTCTTCCGAAAGACGTGGAGAATGATGACATGAGATATGCAAATCATTCACACTTAGCACGGCCATATTGCTGGCGACGATGATATTTCCCTCGAAGTAGTCCGAGTAGAGGTACAAAATATACTGCTACGTTCTGCGTGTAAAAAAGGTAACGAACACCGCATGAAACCAATTCATGCGTCGTATCGAGCACAAAGAGAGCACGAATGTTACGATGGAAAAAATTGTCCAGATGCTGGAAATCACAATGGGAACCGATGTCTTGAATGATGGCACCCATGAGTACAACCGGTAAGAAAGCAGTGCCGTGTTAACGACAAAAGTGACGCGCTGAGTCGTAAGGGACGTTGATAATGCTCAATCCATTTTACCGACTGTCTTTATATTCGTTGAACGGCAGTGAGGGGTAAAATTCTGCCAATGTTTAGTGTAGGTTTAATTGCTCAGAGCGCGTCCTTCTCCATTCCGTATCCAATGACCTTGAACTGAGTGAGACAGCAAGTATAATAACGACCTTTCTTCAGTGTTTGCTCTCAGCTGTGCATAGCAGTAACTTTTTAATTTGGATACGGAACCCAGAAGGTCATAAGTAAATATGGCAAAAAGCATTGGAAACAATCATTGTACAGAAAAAAAATCAGTCACCCTGAGGAAAAAGGGACGGAAGCACTGCGAAGAACTAGATTGCTTTTTACATCAGCGAAGGTACTAATACGTTCAAGAATATTGAAATAAAATACTATCAGTACTACGTTCTGTGTAGAATACGACTTTTCTCATAACTACCCTCAAGTCTGGCAAGAATTCTTTTTTTCTATTTGTTGTTCACTGCTCTGCTATCTCCACTGAATGGGGTCGCGACCCCATTGTGGGCTGAAATCGGAAAAAGCTGGTCAAAAATCATATCTTCCCTATTTTTATAGATAGAACGACGAAATCTTCCCAACTATTTTGCTTTAGTCTTCTAAACATAAGTATGACAACATTTTGCCAAAAAAATGAATCGGGGCCTTTTTTTGAAACAAATTTGAGGAGACTGAAAAAATCCAAAAATCGACTAGGCGTACCGCTGCAATACAGAGGGATTATTTTATTTTAATAAAATGTTTTAAATACAAAAATAAGCCGTTTCAAATATATTTTAATTTTTTAAACAAAATATTACACATTCAATATATTAAAATATTTTTTTATAAACAATATTAATGTAATAATTCATTAACATAAGGCATAAGGGTCAGCGATTGTATTGTTGTTACCTACACAAGATATAACTGTAGAAGTATTTTAAATCTTGAAACATGATATAAAAAGTTAAAAAATATATATTACAATTGATATAACCCGAAAAATTAATTCATCAACCCATTAATGGTCTTCGTCGGATTCCAAATCATCGCTGTCCTCATCCGTTGTTGGCTCCTCCATCATAAGCAAATATCGTGTTTCTTCCGAAACATTTCTTCTTATATTTTTAAATAAAACTTTCAGATATTAGGGGATCCGAAGTTAGGAGGAGCCTTTGGAAAAGATCCTCCATTTCAGCAAAACGGGAAAATTTTGTCGTATGGTCTGCTCGGTACCTTCTTATATCTTTATGCCGAGATTCCAAAGCTTCCTCCGACAGCTGGCCAATGGGAAGCACTGCTGCCTTTGCAATCGATGCTCCATGAAATAGTACCTTGTACACCGTGAGCGGATACCACGGATACAGTTTCACATAGAGGGAAGCGGTCTTTGAGCAGTAATCGCTGAAAGTGCCGTAATTTATTTCAAGCCCAGAAGATAGTGCTTTCAAAATTGTGGCAAACCTTGCAATAAGTTCCTCGTTAATACCTAGTTCGGTAAAAAGAAAACAATATTCTCACGTAACCTACCACAAAAATTCTGAATGTGAATGCCAAGTTTTGGAATTAATAAACAAAAGAGACATATCTTAAGTTATTATTGGCTAACATAGGTACCGATAATTTCTGATGTAAGCTTGGGATTAGAAAAAAAAACGTCGGGCAGTGTTCCCATCATTAGTTGTCCCTTAACCAGGCTTTGGAACGTCAATTAAAAGCCCCATTTTTGTTTTAAACGAATCTTGAATCTTCTTTTCCCTTCTTTCCAATTCGGTTTTGCTCCCATTGGTAGCTTTGGACTAAAAGGATGTCACTAAATTATGGTATGAATATGCCTTAATGGAAAAAATGGTACACTATTTGAATATGTGAGTGTATGTAACCAAATTTTCTGCTCACCCTCCGTTTCTTTACGTTCAAGCGATAAGAGACTCGGAGTAGGGATTCAAAAAACCTAATAATGCGAGAGGCTGTGTGGTTCAGCAGTTCTTGAAGGCTCACTTCACATTTTTCCCCCTACTGATATGCCCTCTGGGTATGCAGCATTCTTCTGAAATCTAATCCTTTCATAACTAGGATAAAGCTTGTTTCCAAATTTTTTTGGCAGTCTTGCGAAGTATTTTATATTGCAATTTTGTTAAATTGCAATCAACAAATAACGAAAGAGCTTCCTCTGGCGTCAACTCATTTTGAGGTGTAGAAATTGACCTCCATTTTTTTAACATTCGTTGTCCTCGGGTGGGGGTTTTTGTAGTCATTTCAGTTATTATTTTCGCTGCCACTTCATTCCCTTCGGAGCGCAATGTAATGGATGTGGCCAGCGAAATGTCTGCTGCTGACGCTTTCTCTCTTAAATCTGGCACTTTTCTTCTTTTAGTTCTTTCACTAGACCTCTCAAAATCTTTTTTCGGCCTTCCTTTGCCGCTTAACTCAGAAGAACCTGAAACTAGAATGTAATAGCAATACTAAATTGCCTTGGAGTGAAATATAGCCAAAGGAAATATGTTAACCAATGATTGGCACCAACCTGAGCTGGGATTTCCAAGAAGATATTTATACATATCCGCTGGGAACGGTATATCCTTCTCTAACCAACAAAGAAATTTTTGTTTAAACCTGTCGTTATTCCTATTACATTCATCCCATTTTTTTAAGTATGAATTGAAAAAATTTGCGTTCATGACATTCGTCAACATTTCTTTAACTTTCATGTATTTTCCTAGGTTAAACTTACTGTGAAGATATTGCAAAGCTAATCTTCTTTTGGAATTCACCGAATTTCCACTTCCATTGAAAATCACATCATGCATTTCTTTTCGGGTCACTTTCGTGGGGTCCATTTTTTTCTAATCCGGAATGTCAATACTGTTAATCACCGGAGAAGGAAATCAAAATTAGAATAAAATTCCCTCCGTAATACACGCACAATAATAGAGAAATTTGTTAGGGAAACTTACCTTATTATCGATCCTTAGTATCCTCTAGTTCGGCCTCCACGTTGAAATTTCACGCTCTGGGGAAATTGAGCTTCAGAGAACTCTTGGTTTTCGGATTCCGTGGAACAAGCACTGAGATCCTTTCGCACTCACGACGAAAACTTGACTAATTTGCTCAGTAAAATCGTGAAAAAGCGAATTTTTTCAACCAATTGGACACAAGCATTTGTAGGAAAACCCATGCGATCTACTTCGTAGAATTCGTCCGCACGTGTCCAAGAGAAGCGATCCGCAAAAGTGCAAAAACCCCTTTTCAGGGACGAGACAATAAAGCAATGAGCGGCATTTCCATAAACGAATAGCAAAGCATAGAATGCCATCTTTACCAACACTCAGCCGTACAGGCATTAAAGCTCTCAAACGCTAAATACAAATCAAAAGACTAAGGTAGGGTTATCGGACAAAGGGGATTACCGCTGTCGGCCGGGTAGTGACCGCGGCCACTGCTGTACCTTTTCCTTATTCGAAGTTATGAGCTGCTGATAGTTAAAAGGCTCAGGAATGTGTGAAAAGCTATATATGTGAGTGCATAACGGAAAAAATTGGGTTTCCCAAAGATGAGAAAATATTCCCCTGCAGCCGCCCACTTCATGAGACAAGTTTCCGACTTGCCGGCGCACGCGTTGAACCTTGCAAATGTTATCTTTCTAATTAAAATCGTAATGTGATAATGGAAAAAATGGAACAGTAAGGCTAACATAGAGTGCATAATGTATACTGGTGTGGAAAACACGAGTGTTGTCTCATTTTTATTGAGTAATCCATAACTGTAACAAATTCTGAACGAATTTCCGCATCTCAGCTCCGCGCCACGCGGTTGGACCTCTGGGTACATAACTTGATGGGAGTGGTGGGGGGGCAGATTGGGGCAGGATTTTTCTTTTGAACATTTAAGTTGACACTTTTGTTTATAATTTGGTATAAATATTTTTGTCGCTAAAGATCGCTAACATAAAGTTTTTTCCTACTTTATGGTAAAAATACCGAAAATATAGCATATTTTAATTGTTTAATAAATTTTTTAAAAATATAACAACCAAATCTAAATTTTCACTATAGTTGGTTTGCAACATACATATTATTATGATGGTATGCTTAAAAAGTACGTGTCTCCCATTAAAACGGAACAGTAGCAAAACTCTTCCGTCAGTTTTCACCAAAAAAATGGAAAGTAATTTTTGATCATTTTTTATGAATTTCACAGACGTCTGCTAGTCTGAAAAAATCACTTAGAAATAAAATTCTTTCAGTATTTTGGACAATGATTCTTGCATATTCAGAAAATATCATCGTTTTTTCCGAAATAAAAAGTGAAAAAAATCATTTTTGGCCAAGAATATTCGATTTCAGCCCACAGTGGGTCGTTTACCATATTTTTTTATTTCAGAATCTGATAGAGTTTGTAAAATAAAAATACCCGTATTTATCCGTTTTTCAATCTGTCAATTAGTTCTCGAGTTATAAGTGGCGAAAAACTGATGTTTTTAACCCTTTCGGAAAAGTGGTCGTGCATGCGACCTCTTACGTCATCCACTTCGTCCATCACCACTGACTGTGAGCCCGCGTAGCTACTTCGTAAATCGCCATGAGGGACACAGCTGACTCTGCCAGTGGGAGCCGTGGCGACAGGATCTGTGTGAGCAGACCTTCCCATACCCCCTCCACTTCCTTCCCTTCCCCTAAAAGCAGTCAAGGACAGGAGGTAAATGACGTCGATGGTCTCAAAGCAGCTTCTTCGGTGGGCGTCACCTCTTGCTTATTTTAATTTTTGATTAATGAGTGAATGGCTCTGGTCACAAGATTAATTTTTTCACAAAAGTTCATTTTTCGTTTCCATCTGACGATTGTGTACAAAATTACGATTTCGGTTCCGAGTAAACGCTCCCATTGCAGAGGCATTCACCCGGGCCCTTAGCATTAGCACGAAGGAACGTGAATTTTTATGCTACCAGGGCTTCTATAAAATTCACACAAGTAAGACGTACTTAACGGAGTTGGCCTTTCCATCGCGATAAATTTGAGATTGTGTGCAAGTTACTGCTCTGCTAAACAGCGACTTATTTACAAATTTCGGGGTATTTCAAGTGGTAATAATCTATCGGTAAAATTACATGATATTTGTGTTTCATTTCTTTTCGAAATGAATGGCACTCTTTAGCGTTCTTGTGATGTCTTCATAGTAATTTTTCCTCACGATCGATATCGATTATCGATAAACATCAGCTCAGGAAGCCTATCATACCAAGGATAAAAATAAGCATTGATCCCTGTAAGCCTTTAAATTTTTATCGGTATCTTATTAGCCTTATTTCGAAAAGGACAGTCACTTACCTTTGTGTACAATCGTTAAAAATTGACAGAAGTTGTCATTTTTCATACGAGTCAGTTCACGGCACCCAAATATGATAATGTGAAGACGGTGAAGGTATTAGAAAGACTCAAGTCTTAATGTTGCAGTTTCGTATTTTTGGGAGGGGACGATATAATTCATGTTTATCGAATCGATGAGGTGATTCAGGTGGAACGCATTATGGATTGGTATTCATCGATATAGTTGGCACACTGCATTCAGCGCTAAGAGCTTGCCGTTTAGTTTGATTTAACTCAATAAGGTTGGTGTCACGTGGGTCTAATGAATAATTCATTCGTTTTCTATCCCGGTTTTAATCTGGAGCTTAATGGCTCGGATGAAACGTGCGGCTTACATTTCATAATAGCCCTTAGGCCTTGAGGCTGGATTTCTTCTCTACGTGGATGAAAAAAACGATATTGCAAGAAATAATAGTTGACATTCAGTGATTATATTTTAATTTCATCGAGGAATGGAAATGAACAGTTTGGTTACGCACAAGGTCGGGCTGCACACCTCTGCCACGTGTTATATCTCAGGGAATACATAAACTTGGGGGTCGTAGAGCCTAGTGGGTAGAGCGCTACGCTACCGATGTGCGGGTCCCGAGTTCAAATTCCGAGCTGGAGCCTCTCTGGACACCCCCACCTAAAAATTCCTCGCGATTAGATTTTCTGTGTGTCAGAACTTAGTAGGTAATCGCAGGTGGCCATGAGGAAAGTAACTGGCTCCCCTACTTTGAATGTGTGAATATCACACGCCGATGGCTTCACCTGTCAAAAACCAACCTTCGGGTTGAACACAAGTTATTCTTCATTTAAACTCTGCCGCTGCCATGGTCTAGGTTAGAGAGGCATTGTCGATGGCGTCGGGAATTGAGAATGAACAGAATCGGAAGTTTTTCATAATTTTAGTTTCGAAGTTTGCTGTCCGGGCACTCAAATAATTTTATAGCATTTTGGCACAAAACATTTCAAAAGACTCACTAGCCAAAAGTCGCCAGAGGCCACGTGGTGTGTTGGTGAAAACGCAATAGGTTGTTCTTGTTGACTGTGTTGTTATGAACAGGGCTACGGCATGGATAAATATGCCTCTGTGTAAATGAAACACCAGCGCCCCAAATCTTATCATATAAACTTTTTAAATAAATGCGAAGTTTAAAGCGAATAATATTTCTTTTTAATTTCGTATTTATTTGTTACTTATATGCCAACCGACGGGTAAAATTATAATATTTATTGTATTTAGAATGTTATTTTCCACATATGTAACTGGAAAGGCAGAAGGTTTACTTTCATTGTCGATTGCGGATCATGTTTCATGATTTGAATTTGGAAATGTTTCTTTTCGTGGAAGCTACTGGGTAAAGTTAAATGCGCATGCAACTGCTGATTTCGGAAAAATTTTACTCAATTCATGTGGTATAATTAATTACAGAATTGTAATATCTGAGTTTTCATATCAACACATGTATATCAGGTGATCAATTGCAGCGAGAGTAGTTTAGTGGACGACTCACATGTTCCCTCCGCAAAGCATATTGTTCCCATCGGCCGCTACGCTACCCTTTTCTCTCAAAACCACCCAAATAATGATAAATCCATGTAATAATCTAAACTTAAATGTAGGGAAGACATATTTTTACGCCAACCCTACCATTCCCATGAGCTTCATAAAAAGCCATATTCGTACTTCTACGACCACTTATTACCGAGAAAAAGTTGTAATACAAAATTTTTCAGGAACTTTAAAAGGAAAAATCAGATGTTATTAAAAATTGGGATTCACGTAAACAAGCTGTATAAACCCATTGACCTAGTGGCTGGAGATATATACCTCCTGCCACACACTCCCGCGGCGGCTCGCAGGGTATTGTGTATAGATGTAGATGTAGAACATTTGAGTTTATTTCTCGTGTCGAGAAAGCGCTTCCCTTGATTTGCGCCTTTCTTCTGGGCATCACCTGGGCACCCGCTCGCGGCGGCCCTGGTTGTGAAATAATTATTTAGTATTGGTCATTATAATTAAAGCTATGTCTCGCAAATAGCCAGAAGAGTGCCCAACACGTTTAGGGGTGAGAGTAAATGATATGTTTAGTATAAATTGTTGAAAAGTTTTAAATTTTAGCTAAGTGACAAGAGGACATGTAATTATACACACCCCGTCTTAATTCTGATTCCAGAGTCCAAATTTTGGCATTCACGCAGTTTACATGAATTTTTTGTTGACTGGCAACAAAAGTTTGGAGATATAATTGGCGTTAGGAGAGTGGTTTACACAGGAAAAACTTATATAACTTTATAGCGATAGGTTTACGACTTTAAATGCCATCTCTAATTTGATTACCTTTTGGATAATTCAGGTTAATCAATGTTTAGATTTAATCATGTGTTCTCATCGTGAAAACGTCAAAAAAATTTAGAAATCTAAAAGTAAGGACCTGGTTGAGGGGCTATTTGCTCAATATTAATTTAAGTCTTTGGGTTTTAGTAAAAGGGTACAACAGGAATCTGCACGAATTAAAATGTTATAGTCGCTTTGACCACCATTTGATTATTGAACAGGGAATTAATTTAACGCACCTGTGTATTAGACCATTAGAAGTATCTCAGAATAAAATGACGGTGGGGTTGTTGAGTACAGGGTGCGTATGGTTAGCACGGATTCCCTCTTCACAGGACAAAGCAATAATGCGAGAGAGCGAAGAACCCGGAATGGGAATCCGGAGCTATTTTCACCCAGAGTATTCGCCGGGAAAGCACCAAGTCATACAATGCGAGAGCGATTCATGGGACCCGAATCCAGTGCCCTGAATCTTGGTTGAATATGTGCCAAAATATATTCTGATACCTAAATGAAACGCATTTTCATCTGCTTATCATATGTCCAGAAACTTAAAATGAGTTAAATTTTTAACGCTTTAAGGACATTTCTTTTCTCGCTGTACTTTTATTGCTTGATTGTACCTTTATGATAATAGTTCTGCAGAGATTCTAATTAATGGATTCTTTTGCCCTTTTTCTCACCCCTTAACAATCCAATGCACCAATATATGGACTTCATCGACATATACGTCAAATTTAGTTCTACTTTTCTGAGACATTCATTCCAACTGCCTTTTTTTACCCGTCTCCTTTTTCTTGATTACTTTAAGTTCAGGCTGCCTTGCATATAGTTTCCAAATTTTCTCGGTGAAATTTATTCTAGAAAACTTTCCTTGTTATGAAATAATCCATGGCATCTTTCATCACGGCTTTTATCGATTATTTATGTTATCATGCTGGCGCACAAAAATCCACATTATTATCAGCTCCAGAAACTGAGGAATGTATATAGATTCCTGTCCGTAGTTATTTTTTAATCGTAGCTTCCCTGATCCGGTAAAAAAATTCACTGATAGGGGTTATTTTCAGCAGTTAGCCCCACCCCTCTTCATTCATGTAATACAATACATATATTTGAACGTAACGACATTTCTCATTGTGGATTGACGACTTTGAGCCCTTCAATCTCGTAGCCCACTTCATTGTGTAAGTTTTCAACTAATATTTTTTTTCAACATATTTGAACGTAACGACATTTCTCATTGTGGATTGACGACTTTGAGCCCTTCAAATCTTGTAGCCCACTTCATTGTGTAAGTTTTCAACTAATAGGAAACGGAAAATATTTACTGTGTTACTTCAATAAGATATCAATGTATCAAGTTGATGGATGGATTGTATATATGTGGTAATATACAATGAGTTATTCAAGTGTTTCGATAAAATTACTACGAAAGGTACCTGTGGTAACGAGCGCTACTCCATAGAAAATTTACGGCACTACCCACCCATTTTTTTTCGATATCTGTCATACGGTCTGTTGCAGTCAGAAAGCAGCGAAAATTTGTCTTTATCGATTGAATTTAGCCGTTTTTCTTGATAAACTCCACCGATTTATCTCTACGGTGGAGAAAACTTGGCGAAATCATCCCGTCGAAAAAAATTTAGGTACCTACTAAATTAACTGAACACATGGCATTGAAAACTCTCAGCAGCCCCTATATTTCAGACACAATACAATAAGTTCTTGGGAGGCGACCGACAGCTATGGTCATTTGTGCAATTTTAGGATAGGTGGGTATTTGGGCATAAATAGTATTTGTAGGAAAGGGAAGAAAGGTGGAGATAAACCCGGTGTCGGCATTTACCTGCCTGTAATGGAAAGCGCCTAGGGGACCACGGTTTAACGTCCCATATGACGGACGGAGTACTGCGCTCTAAGTGCTCTCCACACAGCACTCAAGTAGGGACCAGTGTACTAATGAAAACTCTCTGCCACTGCCGGGATTCGAACTGGGGCCCTCAGGATGGGAGGTCAGCACTCTTGTAACCACGTCCACCAGTTCACATTCCGCACTCAAGCTACGATGAGGGAATGGGCCCCTGACGCTTCAAAAGCAAGTAATACGGCGAAGCGTCTATCACCGTGTTTCACATTTTGAAAAATAAAAGCATATCTGAAGTGTTACTTACCCGCGAAGCATTAAATAGTGCTCTAAGTTTCGTGGTCTGAGCTAAAAAAGAACTGCAACTCACTTACGTCACTTCTGCTGTAAGTTTATTTTCCTCACGATAAATACTTCGTGAGATTCAATCGAAAAGAACGAAATCTTGGGTGTTCCTTCTTCATATATATTTTCACTTCCTCTAAACAACTGCTGACATGGCTCTAGTTACAAAGTTTATACACTCACGTTTTACCTGTATGTATGTACGTACATATTATCTTAGAATTTGATTTCTATGGTACTGTGAGATTTTTTTCGTCCACATTCACTGAAAACAATAATCGTTTCCAACCTAATGAGAGCTGTTAAAACCACTCGAAGATCATGTAGCCACAGCCTGTGTCCTCCTGGGATGGTGGAAGCCGATCCAACTGACTGCTATTACTCAATTTGATGAGATAACTTCGTGTTGCGCCCTTCAGATTGCTTGAACTGGATGAGTATCACGAGGTTGGTGACTAAGACGGTCAGGGCCTGAAAGATGAAACCATGGTAGTTAGTACCAAGGATGAAACATTCTCCACTGCAGCGTAACAGAATAGGCAATTAAGGGATGGAAATCGTTTGCTTACAGAAACGAGTACTCTGTTTTCCAGGGCAAAAAATCCACTGGCTGTGAAATGTAGATTTGTGTGTCGAAGCTGCACCCCAAATAATCTCAGCTAAGGAGAGATTGAAACAGTGAAATTAGAACAGGATGACACCAAACCAAGGAACTTTGAAGTTCAATTGAAAAGGAAATACATAAAAAAAACTCAGAAACATGAAGAATATTTAACCCACCTCTCTTAGCAACGTGCCGTCTGTATTTGCGAGTACGAGTCGATTAAGGTGCGTAGAGATTTTCGCGGACTTGGTTCAGAATTAGATCGGATGCCATGAAAGAAATAAGAAAAAAACTTTAGGAAATCTTTAACCCCTAAAAGAGAAGAAGACAAATGTTAAAATAAACTATTGCATCCAATTATTTAAATACTAAATACCTAGTTATAACTAGTTATGATACTAGATACCTATATAATAATAATATTCATAAATTTTGTGTAGTTATAATTTTACTCGAGTACTTTTGAGAATCATTCCCCCTTTTGTGAGCGGTGAAATAGGTCTGCCCTACTGTCCTTGAGTGAAGCGCTTCGACAACCCCTCATCCTTTGTGTAAACCTTCCCCCTAAGTCCTCCCTCCCCCCCCCTAATCCCCTCCCAGGAGCTTCACTGAGAATACACAAAAGCCACCGCAATGCTACCCCCTTTCCACCCACTCTACCTAAACCCTCAACCAACCGAGCATTCCTCTAAAAATACACTAGATCACCTCAAAGTTTTCTTCCCCCCCTGTGAAGGGTAATGTCCATACTCTTGAGCTTCACCTGATGCTGTACCTGATGATGTCGAACCGTGAATGTCACGTTGAAACCGGTCGAATGCCAATCAAGCCATTAGTGAAAACGACAGTTTATCCGATTTTTGCGCTACGATTATGATCACTGATTTTCGTAAAGTTAAGACTGATACAATAGAATATGGGTAATCTCTTTGTTGCTAATGGTGTTGCAAATTTCTTAACTATTTATCTTTAAAGGCTCTAATTCATATGTTTAATTAAATGGTGATGAATTAATGGTATCATGATTGTGAAATAAAAATACTTGATGCTCGGGCAGAAATGAAGTAATAAAAATAGTGAAAAAAAACCGCAATAAACTTACTCTGAAGGGAATTAATAGCAATTCTAAGCGAAAAGGATTCTGATATGTCCGAGAAATGAATGAAATGAAGGTTTAAAGGTGAAGTGTATTTGTTTTACAGTCGACCTTAAAATAAAAATCATCAGAGGAAAACGGGAAAACTACCCAATTTTACTGAATTGAATAAGAAACATCATATCCTTACAACAAGTCGAAGTCGATGTTAAATGTATTTCAGTATGTATAGTCATTTAATCACTGTGAGTGTCCACTGTTAACATGGCAAATCACTTATTTTTCTCCAAATATCTCCACATTAAAAATAATGCAAAAACATAGTAAGTTCGCTGGAAATAAATAAAAAAATATTTTCCAACTTAGGATTTCTCTTAGTCTGTTTCCCCTGTTCTAAGTATTAATTTAGGTTTTGAGGCATTCCGAACGCCTCGGTTGTGTTTCACAATGTACAAATTAATACCAAGCTCAATCCTAAGACGCACGCAACAACCATTCCTTGGTCTCATTCGAACGGGATTTGAACCCACAACCTTTGGGTTTCTGAACCTGAGCTTTACTGACATTACTACCGCATTACACAATTAGATTACCTTCCTTTATGTCTTATCTGTGCTTCTGTATTCGGGGATACGTGAGTCTGTTGCGTGCAGAACTGTATGCCAAGAAAGCGTGCCTCAAAAGAAATAGACACTCGGTATTGTTTGAATTTACATAGCTAAAACGTACCTCATATTTAATCGATTGACAGAGATTCACGATGACGAAGAAGTCCATTGAGTATGGCAGTGTGAATGCCAGAATGGGAACGAGAATATCTGTCGAGCCCATGGAGTAGAAGTCGCCGAAAAGGAAGAAGCTCGTCAGGATAAATGCTCGAAATACCAAATCGAGCACTAACGAAGCGGAGTAGAAGAGCGTAATGATGCCGAAGAATTTGTTCACGTCCTTCGCAGTCGAGAAGAGCCGGAGGTTCAGGCGTGAAAGACGCGTGACGGAGCCTCCGCTGATTCCGACTCCGAAAGCATCTCCTTCCTCCACGCTTGAGGCCTTCTTTGGATTCACAGTGAGCTCGTGGATCCAGCGGCCAAGGATCTCGTTGGACCGTACGTAACTCTTCCGGAGGACGTAAAGAGCCGTGATGTGTATGGAATTCACGAGCAATATAGCCGAATGGCTGGCGAGGAATGTCAATCCCCACAGGAAGCTCGACTTGAAATTCAGGAAGATATTGACCCCGTTTTGCAAGAAGAACATCGTGATGAAGGTTACTTGCAGCCAGTTCACGCGCCGTATCGAGTCCATGTCGCCGACGGGTAGGCTGGTTAAGCTGTCACCATCGGACATGGAGGACAGCTGTGCTAGCAGACCCCTCAGTCTTTCCCCGCGGAAGGCGGTCATGTTGAAGGCGACTAAGAAGGTCAGCATGGTTGTCAGTGACCAGAGACTACCGGTAACAACGGGAACCAACATCGCGGAATTGATCTTCATTGAGGAGATCCAACTGCAAATTACCGCCAGGTAAACCAGGAGGTAAAAAACGCGTTGAACCAAAATCAGCACCGATGTGAGTTTATCCACCTTCACGTTTACCTCAGAATTGATCGGAATAGGAGTGACAGCAAAAACTATCCCGAGGTTCAATATGGGCCCCATCGCCCAGGTCACGTCTTTTTTCATTTTCGCTCGCTCTCCTTATGCAGGAATGCACCGTCGCTCGGTGTCCAGTGATGGGAATCGCTGGTGGGCGACCAAATTTTTACGGAGAACCTGGAAAATGTAGGTGAAGATGTCAGCGGCTGCGGTAGACGTAGAAAAAAGTTCTTTCAACGAGCGCGATGAGTTAATTGGGATGAATATTCAAGCGCGCTATTTTCTGCGAAGTACTAATTCGATTTCTGATGTGCAGAAGGCATCTGCGAATCAAGGACGAATAGTAATCATGCAAATGGAGCCATTTTGTGGAGTGAAACTTCTTTTTACACGTCACCCGCTTTTGAAATATGATTACTTACTCCTAGGTACTCATTCACTGTTACGCACAACCCATTTGATGAAAACGGTTAAAATGCAGTCATTTTAAATATATAAAGGAAACACAATGGAACTATGCACTAATGTTGTTTGAAGCTTGATTTATCCATTGAGTTCAATGGAAGATTAAATGCCTTCACGTTGGCTTTATCTTAAAATTGTATCAAGTGCGTCCATACGATGGACAGTGCCAAATAACCTTTGAAATAACCCAGAAAACAAATGAAAATTATATTATACCCAAGTAAAATATCCTATTTTCGAGATTTCTTCAACACTTATGGCCCTCATGATCTACCTTGAATTGAGGTCAAATAGGTCAAATACAGTCCTCACTCAATCATGAACACTAGTGTTAGCGGAGAAGTCTCGTTATTTTAGAAATTTCAGTGACACTTTTGGATGGGGCCTTAGAGAAAGGATTAGCATACGAGAAAAAAAAAGAAAATAAATTTTAATAATATAAATAAAGGCTTTTTTCAGGGTGGACTGACATTCTCAATCGTGTACAATCGTTTAACTTGGCAGAAGCTGTCATTTGTTGAAAGAGAAAATTGGCGGCACTCTAATTTGATTATCAAGTGGTGCTTTGCTTTTCAGAAACGCTCGGACGAGGGGTTAGGTGGTGTATGAAAGCGATCGATCCTAATAATGTGTGTCTAATCGATTGATTTGGACGGCAGTTGGAGTAAATAGACATTTATCGCCCTTGTTGGCTCATTTCATTTTACACCGGGGGGCTCGCAGTCGCTTAAGTTTTTAACCTTTTTAAAATAATTCATAATAAAAAAATAACTCATTTAACTAGTTTTATGCAATAATATCGAGGCACACATAAAATGATGGCAACAATTACGACAGTAGCTTACTAGAGTATATCTATTCGTGTACGATTTAATACCTTAATAATTCACTAAATATCCATAAATGATAAGAGTTAACCAGTATGCGTGAGTTTCTGTTGAGCTGACTTGAGTAAAGTATTGCGAGAATTAATAGTGCCTTATAACCCCAGCTAGTGTTCCACGTCTTTTATTAGGCTCGACGTTTTTCGCAGAAACGGAGAAGTGATAAAATGATATTCTGTCGAGAATTTCTTCTTTTAACTTGATACTTACTCCTTATTTTTTTCCTGTTTATTAGTCCGCTAGCGAGTCAAGTTAGGCTATACCTAATGACTACATTAAAAGAAAACTTATGCATTATGTCCTTTTTTCCCACAGAGGAGGAAAAAATTAAGTACTTTTCTATTATTAGCCTCTATATTTCATCCCGATTTGTGACCTTCTTGAGTATTTATTTGGGATTCTAGATCTTTATCGTGGAACTATAATACGAAGATTGAGAGAACGCACTATAATAACGAAAGAAAATCCCTTCATTATGTCCAGTTGTACCTAATGTTTCAAAAATTTGAGTTACGTTTTTAGAATAACCTAAGAAACAATCATGGGAGTTGAATCAAGTAGAAATTCGCTCTTCGTGTTGCAGGATTTATACTTTCGGAAACAATCGAAAGAATGTCTCGGACTTTTATGTAGTCGCTCGAAATTATATTTAATTTGGAAGAAGTGTGAAATAAATTTTCCGGAGAGAAATTTTGCCAAGCAACAGCGATGCCATAAGAAAGGAATCGATTATAAAAATTAAATACTGCGAAGTAAAGTGTAGAGAATTATATGTGGGATGGATCTGCAAGCGGTGGTAATGCGGTTGTAGGTTATAATCTCATTCGAAACATCAAGTCTCATGTATTTTGGAAATTATAAAAGGATTGTATTAATATCACGCATTATAATGCAATTGGTGAATGAGATGGAAGGGTGTTTCCATAGTTGTGCATATTTATTCTTGTGATCGTGCCTATGGTGTTCTTGAATAATACATACTTTCTCACAAATTTGCGTTCTAGAGCTTTCCTAATATTAGGAGAATGATTTTGTCTAATTCTGTGACCAGTTAATGATTTTCAAATTGCCAATGTGAATGTAAATAAATTCCAACATATTGGTAGATTTGTGGAAAGAATTTCATCCTCTTAGGCGAGTTTTTCTTTCGCTCGTGAATGTAATTAGCCAAATCAGAAATTAATAATTGTTAAGTTACTTGTAAAGAGCCGAAGAACTTAAATATAAATTTTGCTTATTGATTTTGAGAATTCACTCAGGATGTTTCATGTTGTATTGAACGTCTATCATTATCATCAACAAACGTCTCAAGGCACACGAGGATGACGTAAGAAGGTGTGTGCCTTCCATCTCGAATGCTTTTGCAGCTCATTTAATGATGTTGTTAGAGTTAAGTTATCCTATCCCGTGAAACGTTTTACATAAGTAATCTCTCCAATGTGATTGATTGGTTCCCTTGATCAGCCGCTAGATATAATTGCTGGAACTACTTTTACGTTCGTACCACTAACTAGGAATTTACATATTTATTGCTTTGTGATTGAAATTACCGTTGTCAAGTTTTCGTCTGTGAAAAGTCTTGAGTAAATTTTATGAATATGGATAAAAGTACGCCCTATATTTATTGTTTATTATTATATTTTGATGCGGCAAAGTTAGTGGTTAGAATCATCAATAGCAAAGAAAAATGGAAAAGAGAGCAAACGAAATCCTAGGCGAGGATCAGTTTGGATTTCGGAAGGGGAGGGCCACTCGGGATGCGATTGCAGTGATGAGAATACTAGTGGAGAGGAATCTAGAATACAATCAGGATGCATTCGCGTGATTTGTTGATTTCGAAAAGGCGTTCGACAGAGTGAGGTGGGACAAGTTAATGGAAATATTGCGGAAGATAGGAGTAGACTGGAGAGACAGGAGACTGATCCGGAATTTATACATGACGCAGAAGGCGTTAGTGAGAGTAGTCGATGGAGAATCGGATTGGGCCACAATAAGGAGGGGAGTTAGGCAGGACTGTCCGTTATCGCCGGTACTTTTCAACTTATGCTCGGAGGAAATGGTGAGAGAGGCTTGGGATGAGCTGGAGGCTGGAGTAAAGGTCGGGGGGATATTGATAACATCAGTGAGGTTTGCGGATGACCAAGCGCTAGTCAGTCAGTAAGCCCGTGGCTTGCAAAAAATGCTGGATGCGTTGAAGGGACAGTGCGAAAGATACGGGATGAATATAAACCAGAAGAAAACGAAAGTAATGTGATTTTCAAGAACAAAAAGGGCCAGTATAACGATAAAAGTAGGTCAGAAGCTGGAGCAGGTAGAGCAATTTAGCTATCTAGGTAGTGTGTTGGAAGAAAAAGGGTATAACAGCATTGAAGTGAGAAGGAGAATTGCATTGGCAAAAGAAGCTTTTACTCGTAGGCGTGAACTAATGACAGGGGCGTTGAGTAGGGAAGTGAAAAAAAGACTAGTGAAAAGTTTAATATGGAGCGTTGCACTATATGGGGAGGAAACGTGGGCTTTACGAGAAGAAGATGAAAATAGACTTAGTAGGGCTTTTGAGATGTGGGTGCGGAGAAGGATGGAGAAAGTAAAGTGGGTCGAAAGGAAGACGAACGATGAAGTGCTAGAATTGATAGGAGAGGAAAGAAATTTGATAGATGAAATTAGGGGAAGGCAGATGGTGTGGATGGAAAAGGTAATAAAAGGGGATGGTGTTTTGAAGGAGGTGATTGAGGGAAGAGCGTTGTATAAGCAGGGAAGAGGGAAGAGAAGAACGGGTAGCTTGGATGGAATGATGGGTGGCAGGAGGTATGAGGGGCTGAAGAGGAACATCGTGTGAAATTTAGGGGGTGGGAAGAATTAAATGTCCATTTAAACTTACCTTCACCGGTAGAATACTAATAATAATAATTATATTTTGGCACCCTCTTTTTCAGGTGTTAATAACTATTCTAAGGGTACTTCGCCTGTCAAGCGCTCCTCGTTTTGGACATAACCTTCCATTCTGCTACTCTGGTCTGCTGTTTTGTGTGCAATGAGAGAGGAATATTATTTAGGTTGGAGTTTCAACAATTTAGTTAATCACTTTCTTAAAGCGGACCCTTTCACGGCGATAAGCGCGCTTCCACTTCCAGGTCTAGATCAATATTTGCTCATTGCCTTGAACGATAATTAGAAATGCAGATTTCAAGGATGATATCATTCACCGCCTTCTTCTTTCTAATACGTCCAATCGACGTTTTCGAAACGTAGAACCAAACCGTCCACATCTCTCCAGCCAGCTTTTCAGTTTGGTCGCCTCGATCATGGCGGATAGAAGGGACGTTTTTTGGGCTCTTCAACCCCACGTGGTGGTCAGTCGGGTGTTCGGCGTTTCTTCATTCAAGAACGCTCCCTCATACTCGAATTCCTTCCGCTATTCGACCAGTAGCTTTCTGATCGTTGTCCTACAGGGATACATTTTGATGTTTTCCCTGCCAAACGTCGTGATCTTCTCCGTGAGGAACAATTGGAAGCCGCATTTGCAGCTCACCATTGCCGTCGTGTGGGTTGTTATCTCCTCCACCCTTGGGATGTTCGCCAGCATATTCTCCCTGCGTCACCGCCGGACGCTGCACACCATTGTGGCGACCATCCACGGCATGGACACCACCTTTTTCGGTCCGAGGGCGCTCCCGAGCCACACCAGGGAGAGGTTCCTCTCGTGGCTCTACGTCGCCGCCACCCTGCTGTGTTTCCCCACGTTACTCACCGTGGAATATCTCCGTCCCGAATCGGGTTACAGCGACTCCCGTCTGATCGTCGCCGCGGTTTGCTGCGCCTTGTGGTCGATCCTCTCGGTGGATACTCAGTACCGCGCGCTCATCTCGATCGTTGGGGACCGCCTGAGGTTGCTCAACGAGTCGCTCTGGAGGCTGTGCCTCGGGTCGAGCGGTTTCCGGGGGACACGCCTGGGCGACGTGGTCGAGAAGTGGGCCGCCTCCGACTTTCTCGAGGCCCGTGGTGCTTCGATCGACGACGTGGTGCACGCGAGGTCGCTCTGCCGGGCGAATCGCGAACTTTACCGTCTCTGCGCAGACCTGAGCGGCGCCTACGGCACCTACGTCCTCGTGCAGATGGCGTCCAATCTGTTCCAGGTCTTCATCCACATTTTCCTTTCCCTCACCATCTTCTGGGCCGAGGCGCTTGAGAAAACGGAGTTTTGGTTCCAGCTAACGGATGTGTTTATGTGGTCCGTGCCTTGCTTGGGGGGCCTGACGTCCATTTTGGTGGCGTCCGACTCTGTAGTCCGTGAGGTAGTCAGCAAGATATTATTTCTCATGGTGGATGTTTTCGAACGTTAAAAATATAAGAATTGTTTTGCATCTAATAATCGCTTGATAACATCTTTCGATGCTGTCAAAAGCCTAGATCCCATGCGTTTTTATTTCTTCATTGATTGTCTCTCTTGTTAGCATGTAGGCATAGCTTAGCTTAGCTATGCATAGCTTTTCTGATTCCTTCCTTCCGATTTTTCTTTCACCTTTCTCTTTTTCTTCGTCCATGTGGATGCCATTTTATTATTTATTTTGGAAATCTTTCTTGGTTCTTCCGTTGTGCGTGTCCATACCAGGAAGGCTGTTTCCGTATTATGTCCTACGTTAATGGCCTTACAATTCCCATTTGCTGTCTTATATTTTGATTGCGAATCCTATCCCTTCTTCATTCTTAACTTAAACATTTTAAAAAGTCGATATCGTTTTAAGGTTGGTTGGTTATTTAGGGGAGGCGACCGACAGCTGAGGTAATTTGCGCCATATAGGATAGGTGGGTAATTGGGTAATGGTAGGAGTTTTTAGGGAACGGAGGAAGGGTGGAGAGAAACCCGGCGTCGGCATTAGCCTACTCTTAACGAAAGGCGCCAAGGGGACCACGGCTTAACGTCCCATCCGACGGACGGAGTACTGTACTTGAAATGCCCTCCACTAGGCACTCAAGTGGGGACCGGTTTTCCACTGAAAAATCCGCCACTGCCGGGAATCGAACCCGGGCCTTCGGGATGGGAGGCCAGTACTCTAGCCACCACACCAACCCGATCCCCATCGTTTTAATTTTAGGGCAAGATGTTTTCACTGAGAAAATACCTTAACCATCAAAAGTACCTGAAGTCTGATTGATATTGAAATTGATTTTTTCTTCGTTCACTTATCGCGCTACAGGTGCGAAAATTTCGCACTAAAAAAAGATGTGATTGGTGCTGGTTGCTGTGCTGGTTAGATCACTGGCCTCCAATCCCGAGGGTCAGGGCTAGAATCATCTAGCAGATACTTTTCATTAGTGAACCGGTTCCAACTTCAGAATCCGTGGATAGCACTTCCAGTTCAGTACTCCGTCCGTCGGATGGGACGTTAAGCTGTGGTTCCTTTGGCGTTTTTCGCTAAAAGCAGGCTAATTCCCACGCCGGGCTTCTTTCCAACCTGCCTTCTTTACCCTTCCATTCCCATCCTTGTAATTCTCCTCCCAGCGTGAAGCGCTTTTAAAGGGACAGACATGATAATCACAGATAGATATTCCGTACCGGGGAGTCTTCGGTTACCTTAACTAGATAACAATAATGACTCGCAGCTTGTACGATATTAACGGATGTTTGCGTTGTTATTGTGTGCTCTGCGTTTATGAGGAATGGAGTCTAGAACTAACGGTCATTTGATGGATTGGCTGGCCTATCTTTATAATTTTCGCAGTATTTACATATCACTATTACGGTACAATTGTTAAATAGACAGAGTGGAACTTAAACTAACCAGGAATTATGTTTTTTGCGATTAACCACGTTTTTAGTATTTTTTATTTTGAGGATTTTATGATTTTTCGTTGTTTTCTGAGAAGTTATATCATTTTTGATTCTTGTTACATTTTGTGATTAATTACATTCATTTTTCATTATTTTAACCGAAAAATGTAATTTATATTAATTTTTCTTACTCAAATCGCGATCATACGCTCACGATAGAAATGGTCTGAGCTAAAGACTCCTCTGATGGCAGAAAAGTATGGTGGGAGATGAAACAAAACATATAGTACCTATAACATATGTGTGGTAAACAAAACATACAACAAACAACTTCATGTCAATCCAAATGTGCCCCCTCGTGGCGTCCCCGGTAACGGCTTCGGCCGGTTAATGGTTGCCGTCTGCTTGTTGGGTTAACCTCCCCACTCGCGGAATAACCGGGTTCCTAAGAATTCAGGGAACGCCACCCACAACCGGCCCTTCTCAGATGAGGGCCCTAGTAAAGTTGAGTGTGGCTAATCTATGCCATCCAAAAAGGGAGCTCGCATGGAGTGGACGGATAACCTGAGGGGAGACCTTCTAGCTTGCCATGCTGCTAGTGAGCCAAGTCGCAGGGGATACATGGCGAAGATGCACTCTTTGTGGTGCGAGATGCATCCTGAATATAACCATCTGTCGTAGCAGAATCTGCGCGACTGCGCCAATCACTTGCGCAAGGAAATGACACTCCAACCGCAAGGTCAGAGAGTACACCACCGCCCATGGCTCTATATCCTACAAAGGCAGATGAAACTTCCGTGGCTCCCGACGATCTTTCGGTGAAGGGAGAGGAGCTGAAGGCTGACTCTGATCTATTTAAGTGGTTGGAAAGCACGATTAACAACGATGAGGCAACTACCAGGCAGAGAATCATCCATCATAAAATTTCTCTTCGGGAACAGCAGCTGTCGCAGTTGAATGGCATCATAGATATGATCTTGACGGAAACGTCCAGCCTCTGGTAGATTGACTGGGTGGTATATGCTTCCGCCAAAATGTTGGCCCATCCCCAAGTGTTTGCCACTTGGGAGACAAAAGCAGCAAATAGGTTCAAACAGCTTAAGGCAAAAATCACACCGCCCAGATAACAGGTGTCGAGATTTCAGTGTTTGATGGATTACTTTACCTCCGGTCGGGCCTTTATGCCGAAGGTCAAGTGCATTGCTCGTGCGATCAGGAGAGAAGATCACACGCTGAGCAAAAGAGTGATGCTCATCCTTAAGCAGCACTAGGTGGATAGAGTGCGGGCACTTACAACGGCGAGGAAGAAGTTGGTCAAGAGGACCAACACCAAGAAGAAGAACTCCGCCTTCTACATTCAGCCGTCCCGTCTCTTCCGACCCCCTCCACCTGTTGTCTAAACACCACCAACTGTCCTGGAGGTGGAACGTTTATGGAAGGACATCTACGAGACCACGAAGCCATTCAACGAAGGAACTCCAGCCATAGCCCTCTTTAAAGAGTATTGTGACCGCCACCTAATGGATATGGATCGTCCCATCTCAGTCTAGGAAAATGATGTGAAGAAGGCCTTCTCTGGCAAGAAGAATTTCACTTCTTCAGGAATGAACGCAGTGAATAACGTCTGGTGGAAGAAGTTCACTTCCACAAATAAACACCTTGCCAGAATATTCACAAGCTTTCACAACGGAATCAATTCATTCCTGGCTGGCTGAGGGACGAGCGGTTTTAATACCAAAAAAGGGAGAATTGTCCGATCCGAAGAACTATCGCCCTATAACCTGTCTCAACACTGTATGTAAGGGGTTCACTTCCATCCTGAATGACCTTATCCTCCGGCACGTTCAACCTGTGGAAGGAAGAGTACGAGAAGAGAGGCTCGAAGAAAGGCATCGCGGAATGCAAGGACAACTTGCTCATTGATAGGTGTGTGAGCCAGGATGCTTGTGAATACAAGCGCAACCTGTCAATGGCCTGGGTGGACTACAAGAAGGCCATTGATACCACTTCTCATGAGCTGATTATAGCTATGCCTAGGTGAATGAAAGTCCACCCAGAGGTTGTGTCCTGCATTGAACGCCTGTTACCGCTGTGGAAGACGCGCTTCGCTATTCCGTCTGGCAAGAAGACCGTCTACACGGATTTGGTATCATACCACCGTGTTGTTTTTCAAGGCGATAGCCTTGGTCCCCTTCTGTTCTGTTTCTCTTTCCTCCCACTGTCCGTTCTCTTGAGACGAGGTAGGGGTTATATGTGCGGTTTCCCGTCAAATAGGGAGCATAAGATCAACCATCTATTCTACATGGATGACCTAAAGCTTTATGCTTCAAGCGCGAAAGACTTGCGCTTGGCGTTGGACACCGTACGCAGATATAGTGAGGATATAGGGATGGAATTCGGATTGGACAAGTGCGCGACCATCCATCTGGCGAAAGGAAAGATTTCGGAAGACCAGGAAGTCGTGCAGCTCGTTGACGGAAACGCTATTCGTCATCTTGATGATGACCAAGCGTACGAATATCTCAGCGTCTCCCAGCGCCGGATGCAGGAGGTGAGAGCAGTGAAGGAAAGGCTTACAGCCAAATACACTCAGACTCTCAGGCGAATCTGGAGCTTTGACGTGTCAGGCAAGAACAAGGTTCTTGCGACCAACACCTTCGTGGTTCCGGCCCTGCCCTACACCTTTGGTTGCATCAAATGGAACGTTAACGAGCTGTAAAACCTCGGCAGGGGAACGAGGAAAATGATGACCATCCATCGTAGTCTTCATCCGGAGTCTTCCGTCGCCAGATTGTATCTCCCGATGCGGCTAGGTGGTAGAGGGCTGATAAGCCTGGAGTGCCTTCATGACAGAGTAGTCCTCAATACGGCGTGCCGCGTGTTCCACAGCACGGACCCTCTGATGCTGCTCGTAAAGAAACACGAGAGTGTCGGCAAAGGGGCGTTCCTATTCCAGGCGGCGAAAAGGGCAACAGACTGCCTCGGTTTGGACCTGGACCTTACTTTTTGCGGAGAAGCTTGCTACTAATCAATCTTGTCGCTGAAGGCGGACGTGTTAAAGCTCGAAATAAAGAAAGGGAAGTAAAAGACCCTGCTCCGCAGGCATACCGAGAAGACCATGCATGGAAGTTTCTATCGAAACTTGGAAACGCATGGGCTATCGAAGGAGCTCACGTTCGCCTTCCTGCTCTCCGTAGGTCTGAAGTCCGAAACCGAGGGATTCGTGCTCGCGTGCCAAGATGGTGTCATCAACACCCTCGTGTACCGTCGCCTCATCTTTAGGGCAAACGTGACGGACACGAGATGCAAAGCGTGCCGGCAGCCGGAGACTTTAGGTCATCTACTGTCGGGCTGCAGCTTTTATGCGAAGAACGAATACATAAACCGGCACAACTCGGCTCTGCGGGTGTTTTATTACCACCACAGTCACCGTTACGACATAGACGCGAATACGGTGCTGCCTTACGCCCCTAGAGACATCGAGTCCGTCGTGGAGAACGATAGTGTAAGATCTGGTGGAATTATTCCTTCCCCAACACCAGGCATTTGGAGGCGACGAAGCCTGATATCGTTTTCCTCGACAATCTCTCGCATGCCATGTTCGTGATCGAGTTTTGGCACCGGCCGAAACAAACATGGCTGCGAAGGAGATAGAAAAAAGGACTAAATATCAAGATCTGCTGTGCGATCTCCGGCAAATGTACGTGGGCTACACTGTACCTGATAGTCCTCATCGTGGGAGTGCTTGGTGGTGTCAAGACCTCACTGATAGACAATCTCGAGGGCATCCCAGTGTGCAGGGAGCGAGCGGATGCACTTGCAGGCGCAATGCAGAAGGCTGTCCTTCTCGGGTCTCTCCTCCTGCTTCGTGCTCATGACCCTAATGCTGGGTAGCCGCCTATCTGACGGTGGCAGACGTGGCTAACCGTAGGCGTGACACCTCTCGAGTCTCCGGGAAATATGACGGCAACGAAACCTTATGCTATAAGCTATAGCTCGGAGGTGGAAGTTACTTAACTGTAAATAATAATACTGATAATAATAGAAATTGTTGTTATGATTTTTACACGATTGTGAGCTAACTCCTATAGTTCCTACAAAATTACCTGTTGAAATGTACAATCCTGGATTTCGCATTTCAATTAGGAAATTGGCGTTCTGGTCTGTAAATTGACCCAGAAATCCAAAATGTAATTTAATCCATGCCCAGAAAAACTCACTCGCTTTCCGTTTATAGCAGCAGAGAGAATATCTAATATTGAGCTATTTGAGTATGCTTTCTAATTAACTGTTATTGTCACCACACACAAGATTAGAAATATAAATAAGAATGATTTAAGACATTTGTATATGACTGCTTAGCCGAGTCGTGACAATGCATTTTATTGTATGAATAGTACGAGGATGAAAGCAAGCATGAAAACGCATTGACTGATTTTTTTATTAGAATCCTAATGGAGTAGCAAACCATTGCAGTACTGAGTGAGAATCGGTGAATTGGAGAAGTGCTGAATTGGTGGCTTATTCCTGACCGATGCTGGACAATGAGTTATAGATTCCTAAATCCTAACGGAAATATTGAGTTACGGCATCAAACAGTTGAATGTGTTTTAGTTCGTATGGTAATATTTGTGCGTCTTCAGGCCACAGCTTCGTGAAATTTAACGTGTCCACCGTTACAGGAAGGGATTTTTCCCAAAATGAAAGAAGATTTTTAAGTGCGGTCGCCTATTTTCGAAAACTCAGCAAATATTCTCTACGGACGTAAAAATCTTCTCATCCACAGTTTTAGGATCCTGGTTTTTACTACTAGGAGGAAAAATTATCGATTAAATGGCCAGTATGAATAAGTATACCTTTAATATTTAACAAGACCTGCAACCACTGCCATCTCGCTTTCCATAAATGAAACAACAAATGTATTAGCCAATCTTGGTAGCTATAGGTTAATAACGTCTGGACTGGCATCTCAAGGGGGGCGGGTTCAAAACCGCCTCGGGCATGGATTATGTGATTTTCTTTATTTAACAACTTAGGTTACATGTTACGATATAACCGTAGCTAATGGAGTGGCTAAAACCATTTTCTACAGCCAACAAATGTATTGATATTGGGTTTTATGCCACACATCAAGAGAAATATTCTCTTTCCTCCTTTTTTCCTTCGATTGTCAACTCACCTTGCCCTAATTAAGTGAAAATCGCAATTTTGTAGGAAATATTATGCGTACGAACTTTGAAATTCCCCAATCAGCGGCGTCGGAAGTGGGGGGCAGGAGGGGCCGTAGGCTCCCCCCCCTCCCCATCCCTCCCCCCCCCTCCCCCTCCCTCCCCCCCCTCCCCCCCTCCCCCCCCCTCCTCCCCCCCCAGAATTAGCCCCGGGCCCTTTCAGTCAAAGCGGCACTTTCTGACACACATTCTCGCCCCTTAATATGCTCTTTTATAGAAATTCTAGTCTCTAACCCCTCCTATCCGCAATAAAAGCGGGCCCTTTTCTTAGATTCCGGGCCCTTTTCTTAGGTTCCGGGCCCTTTTCTTAGGAGCTGGGCCCTTTTCAAGGTTGCCCCCCCCTCCCCCGCCCCCCCTAGTGAAAATAGTTCCGACGTCCCTGTTCCCAATTAACGTTATAGGTAATGGTAAACAGTATTATCCATGTCGAAAACCAATGTATGTTTTTTATCTGAAACCCCTGATTTACAATTCATAACATTTTTAGATTAAATGGTATTTTGTATCAACTTACAGGCTGAATTCACCGGTTACATCATTTCCGAAGTCCTGTTGAACGTTCGAGAACCACGCCTGAGAAAGGAGGTACGTACAGAGGTCGGTAACAAAATCTATGGCACAATATGATTTTGGAATTCCTAAATCAATTTTTTTTCTTGCAGCTCTTCATATTCTCTAATCATCTCGCCAATGAAAAAATTGAATTCACCGCCAAAGGATTCTTCCCTCTAGAGCTAAGCTTGTTGACCACGGTTAGTTGGGCATGTTGTTAAATACCATTCACGCTGGGCTTTTATTTTTTCGTACTTTATCTTCAAATTTGATGCTTTTTATAGAAAATGATATCAAATATTTCACGGGACCAGCAGCCTCATCTTAGTAAATATGTATGCATTAATAATTAAGGTAATGCGCCGTAGTCTGCGGAAATCGGAAATTGTTGATTTTTCTATACACTCACAATTAATGCTTCTCTCCAAACAGCATCAGATTACGAGGTTTCAGACGTGATTGAGTGGAAACGTAACAAAATAGTAACTTAAAAATAAGCAACTTCCACAGAGAAAAACGTTTATCGCGACAGGGTTTCGCTTTTTTCGCTTTTTTTTTGCCTGGAGATGCTGTAAAAAGCAAAATCCGGTCGCAATAAACGTTTTTATCTCTGGAAGTTGCTCATTTTTCAGTACTAGCATCAGATTTGAAAGGGCACGCTGTTTTTTATCGATCGCGTCAAGTCCTGTTCTTTTTGTAATCAATCATTTGTTTTCTTTCATGCAGGTTACAGCCACTATTGTGTCCCACGTAGTGGTTCTCTACCAGTTTCTTAATGCCTCGTAATAGAATCCTATGATAGCATATCTCTAATTCCCATAAGTTCATACAATCTGGAAAAAAATCTTTAATCGAGCCACGGATTGAAGTTACGGGAGGTAGTGTATTAGATCCACTTATTCAATATAGAGGTCAGTTTTATGTTGCTGAAATTACCCGGGAGTAGGATTACCCCTATCGGTCAGCTTATTCTTATTCAGCACTCTTCCTCAGTTGTTAACAGTTTTGAGTTGAAATAGATTTGGGTCAAGAATCATAACTAAAGAATCAAGTTGGACGTATCAGCACCCTTTTTCCAGTCTTCAAATATGGTAGATTGTTTACCGTTAGCTTTGAGCGAAAACCAAATTCTGTTATGTAATTGCTGTCGTTAGTATTGCTATTCCATCAAATAAACTCACATAGGAAATATATGGCCGGAATGAAATTGAATCCGTATGAACAGGCCCGAGGGATAAGGAAACTTTCCATGCATTTTCGAGTGATTAAGGAACTAAATTTGGGTTGATGAGCTAATGATATTTCAGAGCTGGGGGGAGACGATATATGATCGCACACTTCCAAAAGCGTTCCTTTGACCTTGACTACTACGGCTAGGACCCCAACGCTAGCTACTTCCTTTTGTTAGATCTCTCTTCTTTCTTTCGTGTCTTATCAATTCATCGTTAGTCAACAATCCTAAGATTTCTTTGACGCAGCTCTCCACTTAGTTTTTCTATCAGCTAATCTCTTCATATTTACGCATTTCTTCTCTTTCACATCCTTCCTCACTTGTTCTGCATATTTCATACGAGGCCTTCCTTTGCCGTTCTTCCTGTCCACTTGTCCTTCATCGATTGCCTTCATCAGGCCATCATGTCTCATGATGTGGCCGATTAAGTTGTCCAATATTCTTCTTAGGGTATTCAGAAGACTTCGTCTCCTTCTCTTCGTCGACCTCTCCCACTCTTCTTAGTACTCCCTCGTTATTTGCTCGTTCTTATTAATTGCCATCAAAATTAGCCGATCAAATTATTTATATTGTTTCCAGTTTTGTTTCGGTAGCCACCTAGATCGCTTTAATTGCTTTAACACAAGTAACCAATTTTCGTACCAATCCTAGAAACGACAATTCTTGAGTTGAATATAGGAACGTTTTGAAACTGCACGATATGAAATTATCTACAAGATGGCATTAGTGAAGTGAACGTATGTGACACGACATATGAAGGTCATTTTCGTAAAGGAAACAATACTTGAGATTACTCGCAATAGGAATCTAAAAGCACGCAAAAGAAAATCATGGGTTAGTATTTGATCACTTTAGTTCCAGCACTGTCATTAAGTGAACCTAGTGAGCCATGATTATAGACGCATAGGTTCCTTGCAAAGTTGAGTTACCTCTTAGTTGCATGATGATTTTTTATAACCCGCGGCTCTTCTTTGTCGGCGCAAAATAGGGCAGAGAATGGCATATTTGTTTAAGCAATCTTTCTATCACCATTGGTTATGAAGTGACAAAAATTCTCAATGCGGATACTACTACTTGCTTGGTACAGAAATGTTTGGAAGTGTGTACATAGTTACTTATTGTGGGTCACGATGACCATACTAGTATTAAGAACAGCTATGGTAGGATAAACGCCTTAGATTTTTAAATTAGGAAAACTTATCGTTGATGGCATCACCACGAAACATCTAACTCGGTACCGACTTAGTTTTGCTCTCATCTGCGTTGTAAACTTCACGATACTACAGCCAAGGAGAGAGTGAAAACCCGCTTATTATATCATTATGGTAACGGATTCATTTCTTGCGGTAAGAAAGATAGCAAAATTATGAATGACGAATGGGAAGTTATGATTCAACTCGCTCTGGTATTTTTACCGAGGGGAATCGGAAGTGGAATTAGTAGCTTAAGACCTTTCTCAGGCGGACATAGAACGACAGTCCACTTGCACGAACGGGCGACGCAACATCCTTCGGTATAACAAAGTTTCTCACCAGTGCCACTCGCGTAACGCTGCCTTGAGCATACTATTCTTCCACAAGATATAGCCGATCCCGTGAGCGATGCCCCGCGCCCGTTCGGCCTTTGCCCTCTTCGCCCTGACCTTCCAAATGGCCGTCTCCGGCGCCATCGAACCACACCCCGATTACCCGATCCCCTGCCCGTTCGAGCTCAGCGTCCGCTTGCCCGGCTCCGCCCGGCTGGCCGAGGACGGCAGCGTGTGGGATCCCGTGGTCAACGTCTCGTACCCCAACGGCACGTACTGGGAGACGGTGTGGGATCCTGCGGCGGGCGGCGGCGGGGGCGAGTACTGGGGCTGTCCGTGCGAGGCCGGCGGCGGCGTCCCGTGCCTCCGTAAGTGCTGCCCGGCGGAAGAGGCGAAGAAGTGGGGCACGCGGTGCGTGTCCGACGACGTGTTCTGCCCCAAGAGCCTGGACGATGGGTCCTCGCTGTCGCAGCTGCTCGAGGAGAAGGGGGTGTTGGCGCTTTTCGGGGAGGCCCACCCCAGGGGCGTTTACTCGGCCCTCCCCGGGCAGGGGGGGTTGTTCGTGGGCGAAGGGTGTGGGCAGTCGTCGCTGGCGGCAGAAGGAGGAGCCGTTGGGTGCCACAACGTGACCTTGGGGGAGTTGGTGCGGGGTGCGGACAAGTACTGCGTGGTGGCGGTGCCCGAGTACGAGGATCACCCGTGGTCGTGCCAGTCCTCTTACTCGTTGTGGTTCGGGGTTCGGCGTTTTATTCTAGCGTTCCCTGTGGGCAGGACAGTGGCGAGCGTATCCTTCGCTGCTGCGTTTGTGGTGTACGCGAGTATTCCTGAGCTGAGGAATCTGCACGGGAAGATGTTGCTGTCCCATCTGTTCAGCCTGTTCACGGCTGACCTCATCTCCCTGGTAGCTATCGTGTACTCCCTGAAGGTTGGACTCGATTGGTGCCGGTTTTTTGGTGAGAATAGTTCAAACTTGTTCATTATATAGAGAATAGTTATCGAATACGGAATTTTCCTTGTTCGCTCATGTGAAAATAGACCAATCAGTTAAATTCAATTTTTGTGGTCGTTCTTCATTTCAACATTACTCTTTTTATCGACTTAGTTTCCCGTGAATATAATTTCAATTTGTTTTTTATGCAGTAATGAGGTGAATTTTCAGTTGTTTAGTGTTGTGAGCAACGTTTCACGTGAGCTGCTTGCCTATTGTGGCATTTAAAATATTAAAGTATTCTTCGGAGGTTGGGATTGTCCAAATCATTCCTTAGGTTATGATTTTTTTGAGAAATTGTTCGTGACATTTCATCGCTTATTTATATTTTGAATTCGCGACTTTCTGTGATTTAGGAGCTCTTATTTAGCTGTAGTTTTTGCTGAATCAATGTTTTTCCACGTGATAACCCAAAAATGAACAAAAATTACATGCCTCCACGAATAGAATTCACACTATTCAATGGTCTTAATTCACGAAAAAATCGCCAAGAATCTGTTCTAATGCTTTTCCGAATGCATGTGTTTTTTCTACCCGTTCAATTTGTGTGTAATCCTTTCAATTTTTTCCAGGATTCGCGATCCAGTTTTTCTTCCTCACGACATTCTTTTGGCTGAACATAATTTGTTACGACATATATTCAACCTTTAGGTAATTATGTTCATTTGGTTAATTTCACTTCTTCTAATGATAGTTGGTTATAATCTAATATTTTGTCAGGCTGGCTAATATTTATGCCAGCACCAGTCAGCACTATGGTTTTTTTTCTCGGTAAATATGATTTATTGTTTATCCTTGTCAGTCGAAATGTGTTCCATTGTAGCTCCCAACTCTTGCTGGTATGTCAATAACGGCATGGCACGGCATCAATATGTCTTCGTACTGTGGTAACCATATGCTAGCCTCTTTCTAGAATGGCGTATGAATCAAAAAGCGCATCACCAGTATAGACTAACAAAAAGTCATATCGTTTGATTGTTGCGACAATATTTATTGTATACCGATAGCTTTCAGAATAAAATTCAAATTCTTTAATATTCAGGGTTTTTCACGTTTATAATGAGGTTTTACACTAATAGATTCCAATTTACTTAACTATAAGGTATATATTTATCACATACTATTTGTGTATATTTTAAGTTAATGGCACATTAGTAGGTGAGTGAATGACTACTTATGGGGCAGCTAATAATTTCAAGTAAAAAGTAGGGGGGAGACTTTCAGTAAATTGAGAATCGACCAACATATATTACCCTACAATAGAGAAAAAAAATTAATCTAGATTAAACACAGCTTTCTGAGTAAATTGAATTTTTTTTAAAATATGGATTTAATGCTGACTAAACTTGCTCCTATGTCCACAGGATGACATTAAATTTAGATTTAATCTTTATTTTTTTGAGATTTGATTTGAAAGTATATGAAGATCTGTATTTAATCCAAAGTAAATCTTCGTTCGACATAAATAGATTTTGAAATATAGATTTAATGTGGATTTATGAGGAATTTAAAAATCTGGATTGAATATATTGGAAAATCCGTAAAAAATCGAGATTTAATCCTTTCCTCGTTTGAGGGTAAAGTTCTTCTGTAAACCGAGAAAATTTGAAAATTACTTAAAAATTAATTATTTCAATTGTGAGCTATGATGCATTAGCACGTTATTAGTTTATTCCATTATCCACTGAACCACTTTCAAATATTCAATGGATATCATTTGAACTGCGGTTTCTCGTTCTTTGATCGAAGCAGGTGAAGTGGTTATTTTCTTATGCACGTTATATTTACAACGCTCTGATCACTTGATTGATAAACTCTTGATGTGTGTTAAGGCTGGATCGGAGTAATATTTTTCGCTGCTTCGGTTATGATAAAACTTGGTTCGTCATTTTGGCGATACGTCGCTTGATTGTCGTATGTTTTGCTTCACCAGACGCGTGGGTCCACTCAAGATGATGAGGCCGGCGAAAGAAACGAAGAAAATGCTCCTTTACTCGCTCTACGCCTGGGGACTGCCCCTTATCATACTCACAGTCTCCTTAACCCTCGAAATGGTGCCTGGAATACCACCCAGCATCATTAAGCCCGACTTCAGGATCAACATTTGCTGGTTCTACAGTGAGTAGCGCGACATGGGAGAAGCATAAGGATAATATTCACTAAATAATCCACATTATAATGTCGTTTATGTTCAAAGGCCTTGCATTACACATTATTTAAATTCAGTATTGCTTCATCAGTTCTTAAGAAACTAACATCTTAAAAGAAGCTGCAAGCGATATTTTTGCGGAATCTTATGGATATTTAATTCTAAGCGAGGTGACAAAATGCATCAATTTTAATGAGCTTTCTACTCCATAGCTGTAGCTGTCTCGCTGTGTTTTTATATAATGATTATAAATAAAATATGTAAATCAATGTTCTTTCCAAAAAAATAATACTCACTCTGTTTCGTGAAAAAGAACCAAAGAAAAGTTGTGAATTTTAAGGAATTTTAATGTATATGAGAGTAGAAACGCGAACACTTCTCGGGTTGTGAGCGCAGTGACCCATGTCCTATTCTCTTTTTTTCTCTCTCAAGCTTGCACTAACGGTTATTATAAGTCTAACAGATAATTATAGGCGTGTTTTTATGATGTAATATTATTAAATTATTATATTGCAATATTATTAAATTGTGTATATTTATTGACAGTTATATGATAAAAGTTTTCCATGTTTTTTGATGATTTACAATGCAACCTACGCTATAGCAGACTAGATGTTATTATTAAAGTGCTTGGTCGGGTTCCTCCTCTTTTGGCCAATAAACTAATGCATTCTAGGTAGGATATTTTGCAAAACTCGAATTTTGAAAGGATTTAATGGGATATTTTTGGTTGTGTGGTAAATGTCCAAGGTTGTACTTAAAAAATAAGACTTTTTTGTTAGAGAACAATAAAAGTGCAGTCGAACGCTGCCCTTTTCAGTCGAAATATCGCTTTCGGCTGGAACACAAGGGTACAACAAGGGTATTTGGTAACATTAATTGCGCTGTGCCTCATTAATTGCCTTATCCTATTTCCAGAAGCCAGTGGTGAGCAGGTTAGTTCGGTCGTCATAGAAACATAAAAGTACTGGGATACGAAACAATTATCATTTGCTAAGAAAACATTTGTAACATTTCGTTTGGGTTATAGTTCGTAACATGATATAAACAGGTTGCTGTTAGGACGTAAAACGAGTCTCAAGGAAACAGAGCTGGGACTCGTGGATTAACTCTGGATTTAGAGGTGAATATCCAATATGCGAGAAAAGAAAACGATTTACCACGTAAAAGTGCAAATTATGCATGGAGATGCAAAATCTGTAACTGAACTCGAGAGTAACTATCGATATAACCCTTGGGTTAGTGTGCGGCAGCCGGGACGGGGTCGCGAGCTGGCGATGAGGAGCGGGGCGTGGTACCGCTCAACTTAAAACCGTCTGGAGGTCAGGTAGGCAAGTATAGGCAAATTTTTTTTCTTCTTCATGTTAAATACGCTTTCCTGTCCAATCCCCCGTGAAAAAGGAGAAAAGAGGCGCTCAAAACAATATCGATGCTTTTACTAAAAAAATCACTTGATAATAATAATAAATAAATAAAATGTTAAATGGTTAACCAAATACTCAATTGGAATAAATTTACCGTGGTGTTATTCCATAAGGTATCATAATTCCTTCAAAAATGTTCGTGATTCACTCAAGTGGAACTTCACTAAAATTGAGAGATTCAAGGCGATTGGCGTTTATCCCTTGTTTACTCAACTTTTACGGGTTATTCACATCGTTCGCGCACTGTTCGCAATAGAGAGACCAATGTAGTACCCTATTTTGTGGGCCATATCCTCTATAATATGAAAACACCATTTAGAGTTTCCTTATAAAAAGTCGAAAATTTGACTTTTGGCCAGCTTTTTTCGATTTATTTATTTCTATTTGTTTACTTATTTTTTATCATTGACCCGAAAACAACACATGTGGTCTTTACATCGGGTACTTCAACTAACAACAATGCCCCGGGGAGGCCGGCAATTTAGATTCAATTCCACCCATTTCGGATCACTGTGCGACGCTAATTGAGGCAAATATTTAGTTGGCATTATTTATGCTTAATTAAAATAAAGACTTAGTCATGCTGACTTTCCATGCAAATAAACTTGTTTTAATATTTAGCCTGACGGAAGCATAACTTTGCGAAAATACTCTTGGAACCACTGGAAGCAACCAGACTTTCGCTAAGTTTTACTCACCACGAAGTTGCCCAAAGCGTATTTTTTCTACGAAGGACAATCTAGTTCTAGGGTAAAGTATACTAGGGATACTAGGTGTGGACAAATTTCCAAAAAAATCGTGGAAAAACAAGATCTCAATGGAACCACTACGCACGGTTTCAAAGCAAACGGCTGCCCAAAGTAGCTAGAAGAGGAACACTAGCGCCACGAGTGACGATGCAACGTATATGGCCTCGCCCGCGTAGAACGAGTTTTATCTCCTTTTTATAGACTCCATGGTTTTTAGGAATAAAATCAGCGATGAAACTACCGTTTTAGCCGTACATTATTCTGAACGATTCACTATTCGGACAAATAAAGGGATAACTTAATTTAATTGCCCTTGTTGAGGCTTCATAGTGCCTGCGATCCTTACATTAGCATTAAGGCTGTTGAAAACAGATAATAGATCAATCACGAATGCAGAAACTACCATTTTAGCCGTACATTATTCTGAACAATTCACTATTCGGACAAATAAAGGGATAACTTAATTTAATTGCCCTTGTTGAGGCTTCATAGTGCCTGCGATCCTTACATTAGCATTAAGGCTGTTGAAAACAGATAATAGATCAATCACGAATGCAGAAACTACCATTTTAGCCGTACATTATTCTGAACAATTCACTATTCGGACAAATAAAGGGATAACTTAATTTAATTGCCCTTGTTGAGGCTTCATAGTGCCTGCGATCCTTACATTAGCATTAAGGCTGTTGAAAACAGATAATAGATCAATCACGAATGCAGTCTCCTAAATAGGTATCTACGTTGCTGCAGCCTGCAAAAAATCCTGTTTTAGTTTTTTATTGAGGTCGTGGTCCAGGTAAATTTGAGTGTCATCTCTCCCTTGAGTGTAACTTCCATTTGTTTGTTTGTTTGTTTTGCAGCTGATCTAGCAGGAGTGCTGTATTTCCTGGGAGCCACATCATTGCTCCTCTCTGCCAACGTAACTCTCTTCATACTGACGGCCATCAAGATATACAAGCTTAAGAAGGAAACAGCCATATTGAAGGATCGTGAGAGTGTAATGGAAATGGAAGACGTGAAGAAGAACAAACAAAGGTAGACGCATTTTGACGAATGGTTTGTGTCGAGCATCACCCCATGGATCTTCCCCTGGGAGGGATAGAATGAATGTATACTAAGTGCTGCATAATTAACAGGGCGAATGCGATTAATGCTAGTACGTACCTAGTAGGTTAGATAGAATTTAACACGCATTTTAAAACTCGCACCTACGTATGAGGCAGTGTAAGGCTTGCCTCTCTGGTTCTCTGGTATTGCGGCCTTCTTAGAGGGCTCCTTTATGATGAAAAAGGACTCCGCACAAGAAATGTCACGTTGACCTTCCATCACCATTATAGTAGGAGCACAGGCGTAATGTAGCGTTGAGGCCTGTTACAACTCGAGTTTTCTGGTCAAATTCCGGGAGAGGCCTATGGACACGTTCCATTACGCCCAAGCTGTGTGATTTTTTTCTGGGACATACTTAATACTTGGTGAGCTCTTCCCTCACCAACCACACCCACCCTTGGGTTGACCGTAGTTGTTATTAAGTACAAATAGTGTATGCTTAGGTTTTTGTTAATTCTTAATCTCTAGTCAAACATGACATCCATATCAGAGTTGAGTATCACATCAGTTGGACTGTCTGCTCCCTGCCTATCAATGACTTGGCTACAGCTACGAGAGCCGCTTCTCTGAATAGAGATTCAAGATATGAAATAGCTATACTCTGCTGGGTAACTACCGCGTATTCACCATATTAATTAAACACTAAATATTGATACTCCCTACCGTCGTATTTAAATTCATGGTACTTCTTTGACTCTTAAATGATGTCAAAAATTGACTAGCCGTTTAACTAACATTGAAACCTTTTTTGTTAAATCAAGCACATTAATATGTAATTTTTTAAGGATGTTGAAAGTCAACGCATTTGTAATGGTGGTAACTTAGCTAAAATAATTATAGTTCATGACGCTTATTGATATGATATCTGTAATAGTGTACTATTAATTTATTTCTGCTTTTTTGTGATTTACATTCGAACGGCAGTTGGGTTGAATTTAACTTAAATGAAACATTTTTGAAAACTTGCATTCACTTGAGTAGAAAATTCATTTCATTTATCGTCTTTCGTTTTCAATTAAATTGCAGGCAAAGATGAGAATTAAATCTTTCCTTAAAAAGAGCCTTACATGAATGAAAACAATTTGGCTATTCCATACTCTTGTTCTCAATTTGTAAAAAAATGATGGTATGTTTAATTATCGTCCGTGGATGTTAAAACTATTTTACTCTCTTATACTTAACTTAACTTAATATACTTAACTATACTTAACTTAACAAACATATACTTGCTGGTGAGGAAAATATCCATTCCTCTGCATCAACGTGTCGTTGAAAAAGCTTATGTTTGAATTCTACGGTCCGCATAGGTTGAGCATGCTCACCTAACTCTAATTTGTTGATGAGGGGTACAATAAAGAATATTGACATTCATACATACATTTTTTCAGGCTCTGTTCTTCATATGATCGTGGAAATTCTTGTATAATGCTTGTGCGTACCATTTATAAAAGTGCTAAGTCTTGTAAAATTTGTATGCTGGTAAATTATGGCCATGGTGAAGCGTGGATAAGGGGCACGAGACAAACAAGTTCATACTAAATTAATCGTGTACGATTAAACAAAAAGTTCATGTGAAATAGTACTTATTCACTCTAAAGTAATCATTTGAACCTTCCAGCATCATTCCTTGCAATTTAAGCTGGTAATCCAAAAGATAATACGCCAATATTTCTTGACTTGTTGTCTACCTAGTTCCAATGTCCACCTTTTGCTTTCGTGTACTTTTCAGATTTGATATGTACGTGAAACTGCTCTTGATGATGGGTTTCCTTCGGGCTGTTGAAACGTGCTTTCGACTGTCGCTGCATTCAAACCAGCTGTTGCGGCTAACGGATTATACCGAGGGCGTTAACGGCTTTCTGACATTCATCATCTTCGTATGGAAGGATGATATAATATCCCATATAAAGAGAAAGTTTTGTCGTTGTGCGCGATTCGAAGGTTGATGGCGAGGTGGCTGGTCGAATCGCAGGCATCAACTAGAACAATCAATCCTAAACGTGGAGCTAGCTTCTGTTTCTGCCCAGTATCTAAATGAGTATCTGGCCAGATACTCATTTTTAAGTGCTGGGAAGGGAAAACCTGTCTAAATATTTAATATTTTGCACCAGGGATTTTTTTCAGGGGAATAGGAAATGGTGTAATGTCTTTTTCATGATCATTTTTCATGCTTTAGTTTGTGCCTTATGTTTGGCCTGATCACGGGAGACGAAACTGCGAGATATTACTGTGGTTGATTGGTGACAAGCGTCCCACAATTCGCCTCATTCATCACTATAACGAGTCCAATTAAGCAACTGATTCCAATTATTATGATGATGAAAAATCAAACAAAAATGATAATGTGTGATTCCTTTTGCCCTTTTACAGATGAAGTTTAGCCAAGTTGTTATGCTTCATAAACTTATTTATGTGTTCGATGGGTGAATAAATGATAATTTTTATGAATTACAGTTTTTAATTGACTCCAATGACCACGACGATATTCACCTCCCATATTATGACAATTGGATGAATTCATTTGAAGTTTTGGACGCCACTTATTGACGCAAAAAGTTCCTTCCATGATAGTGTCATGGTTTATACAATTGCAGAAAATTAAGAGCCCCTAACGTGTGTGACTTAAAATAGGTCATTCAGCACGAAAATCGTTAAATTATTTTTCCTTAAGGAAATTCTAATCCTTAACCTAGGGTAATAAGGACTAACATAAACTTGTAAGGAAAGTTAGAAACTGGACTTGGTGGAAGATTTCTGTATGACTGTGAATTTTGTCCAAAAATAGCATATGATCAACCACGATTGACTCCTTTCCCACCCCTACTTCCCAAACTGCCGATTTACCAACATAAATCTAAAATACATATCTTTTATCTCCCTTTTAACACACGTTTCTTCATCATATCACGGTCTTAGAATTTCCTGCATAAACTTCCTTCCTTTGTGATACGTAGTGCTTCCTTCTTCCGTTTTCCACCTTAATAGACCAAATCTACATATGGAAGACTTTGATGAACTCTTAAGGCCGTTCTACACGGTACAATTTTTTCTACAATTTCTTGTACAAACGCTTGTATGAGGAAACTTGTACCGTGTAAAGCGGCATTTTGTACGAACGCTTGTGCGATTGTCTGAATGACTGAACGGAAAATAGAACCTGGCTCTAATTCCAATCAGACGAACGTGCAATATCGGGCCGTTTCAATCATTCGTTTGTACAATAAAATGTACCGTGTAAAGCGGCCTTTACTCCTATCTAGGAAAATTTGTGTTTCAAAAACGTTAACTACGCTTTGGAAATTAAGAATCGCGAAAACAAGAAAAGTAAATCCTTTTTTGTTCTCGATTTCTTTTATATTTCTGCTGGTGGTCAGTGAGAACGAAATATTTCCACGTGCATCACGACAGCTTAAATTTCCTATATCGATCGCAACAGATCATGAAGGCGAATTGTATTTTCGCGGGTGTTATAGGGACGGAATTACAAATGACTATGAGGAAGTGATGACTCTAGCCCAAGGCCATAATTTCCATGGAAAGTCTGGAAGTGGAAGGAGCTGATTCACGAACGGACCACATCCTTCGGCATTATCCGTCGGACCTTCACGTGTGTCGCTCGAGGCTTAGAGCCTTGGCAATCAAGTATACTTCCTAATTTCGACGAGCCTGCAGCTAAGCTCAGCGATGCCCCGCGCTCGTTCGACCTTTGCCCTCTTCGCCCTGACCTTCCAAATGGCCGTCTCCGGCGCCATCGAACCACACCCCGATTACCCGATCCCCTGCCCGTTCGAGCTCAGCGTCCGCTTGCCCGGCTCCGCCCGGCTGGCCGAGGACGGCAGCGTGTGGGATCCCGTGGTCAACGTCTCGTACCCCAACGGCACGTACTGGGAGACGGTGTGGGATCCTGCGGCGGGCGGCGGCGGGGGCGAGTACTGGGGCTGTCCGTGCGAGGCCGGCGGCGGCGTCCCGTGCCTCCGTAAGTGCTGCCCGGCGGAAGAGGCGAAGAAGTGGGGCACGCGGTGCGTGTCCGACGACGTGTTCTGCCCCAAGAGCCTGGACGATGGGTCCTCGCTGTCGCAGCTGCTCGAGGAGAAGGGGGTGTTGGCGCTTTTCGGGGAGGCCCACCCCAGGGGCGTTTACTCGGCCCTCCCCGGGCAGGGGGGGTTGTTCGTGGGCGAAGGGTGTGGGCAGTCGTCGCTGGCGGCAGAAGGAGGAGCCGTTGGGTGCCGCAACGTGACCTTGGGGGAGTTGGTGCGGGGTGCGGACAAGTACTGCGTGGTGGCGGTGCCCGAGTACGAGGATCACCCGTGGTCGTGCCAATCCTCGTACTCTTTGTGGTTCGGGGTTCGGCGTTTTATTCTAGCGTTCCCTGTGGGCAGGACAGTGGCGAGTGTGTCCTTCGCTGCTGCCATCGCGGTGTACACGTGTATCCCGGAGCTGAGGAATCTGCACGGAAAGATGTTGCTGTCCCACCTGTTCAGCCTGCTCATGGCTGACATCTTATCTTTGTTAGCCATCGTATACTCCCTAAAGGTTGGACTCGGATGGTGCTTGTTCTTCGGTGAGGAAATTTATTTTTTACCATTAGCATAGAATGATAAATATATATGTTTACTGGCTACCCTGAACGCCACCTTGAGGATGTGTGGTTGGGCGTTTTTCAACCATTGTCTTTCTTAACTGTTAATCAAATTAGGTGCCGCTGGCCATGTATGTTCAAATTTCAGAGAATCACAAAATGCATTCAAATCGTAAAAAGTAGATTTTGCCAACAATTCTTTTACGTAATGTCAGATTAATGCTTAGGCCATAGAATGCAATATTCGGAGAGTTTGAATTTTACATACGTTAATGGGAGTAGTGCTCTTTCATTTATTGCCGTCATTAATGAATTTGCCGCAGAGAGACACATCGTCTTTCCTCACTTCCTGTGCTTTTCTGCTCTCTGTTGTGCTTTCGGTATGAACCTAAGTTTGTCTTATAACCAACTCTCGAATTCGCTCTGGCAATAAACAAAGATTATGCTCAAAGGGATTTGTTCCCCTTTATACATTACTTGTGTAAGCGTGGAAGGGAAAACCCTTTTTGTTCTTTCAATTTGTATCCACAAGTACATATTTTTATCAGAGTCTATGAAAATACACTCATTTCTTTAGTGCGAACCGTATCTCATGGTCAATAAAAAATACTTTAGGCTTAACGGAAAGAACAAGACATTGAAACTGAGCGACGACTTCACAAAAAGTATGATAATGTAGCCGTGGTGCAGTCATACCCATTGCTTCTGGTGTGTCGGTATTGCGAGGCATTCATATTATCAGGTGTAATGTGAAATTCCTCTCGTTTCTGTGACTAGTAACTTTAAAGTTCCTCTGTGCACCTGTATTAAGCATAGTTATTTCCCATTTATTCATTGTTCAACAGTTAATAAAATTCCTTAGTTTACTCAGCCTTCCGAGTCAGATACAGTCGTACTTAACTCTAAAACTTAACGTCGTCTTCCCCGAATGAGTTCAGAATGCTGGTACACATATTGTTTACAATCGTAGTTTTTAATTATGGAGGAAGAATTTCCCAAAACCTTCTTGCGTAGGTACCCTTCAATATCCTTATATCCAACTAGGTACCCTTCTTTTGCATTACTTCGTATTTCCTTGGTTTTGTGTGTGGGTGAAGAGTTATTGATTACTGCTATAATAGCCCGAGTGAGTGAATGCTTATGAGAGGGACTTCCTTAATCGTTTGATTTTGTGCTGATGATGAGTGATTAAGAACTTCTTTACCTTGAATATATTGAATGTGATAAATTACTTTTCCCCCTTCCAACCTCTATTGCCTCTCTAGGCACGTGATTTCTCTACACCCTCCACTTTCCATTCTACCCTAGAAGGTGTAGGCTTTGGGAAATTCTTTTTCCATCATTGTTACAGCCGTAGATATATTCTTCTCATTATCCATCGTATTTTTCATTTGAGTGCAAATGATTGTCTTTCTTTACAATTAAAGCTTCTGAGCTTCAAATTTCAAATAAACCTTTATGTTTTGATACATGTTTAGCAGGAAGTTAGGTTATTTCATTTCGAGAATATTTGTGTTACCATTGTTTGACCTAACGTTTGAATATATGCCTTTCCAAATTCCAATTCAGTTCTAAGAACTGATCCTACATTTTTTAAATTTTATTTTTAGGATTTGGGATCCAATTTTTCTTCCTGTGCTCCTTCTTTTGGCTGAACATCATTTGTTATGATATATTCGCCACCTTCAGGTAAGCTAAATATTTCATTTCGAATCGGATTGAATTTATACATTATCATTTTAAAAACAGCCCCTTATCTCAATTGCAAGTCATTATGATCTTGTTTTACGTGGTGCTTCTTAGGTTTTGGAAAAAAAGAAAGAAGGGGTGCTATCTTAGGCTAATGATGTCAGGAGAACGTTCTCTTAATAAATTTGTAATTTATTTTTTATCGTGGTCCCGTAAGTAGTTGCCTTCATGCTTCTCATATCTTAAGTTGCACATCAAATCCAATATTCAATGACGTAAAAACAGAAGAATTTTCATTAGGAAAAACACAAAAATCATAATAATGCAATGAGAGAAACACTTTTTCACAAGAACATCCCTCAGAATCAAGGTGCGAGAAGTCGCACATTTTATGGAATGGAATCAATTCTCTCAGGTGCTGTCTATAAATTACGAAAAACTTGAGGAGGGGAAGGGGGAAAGTGATTAACCAACCACCTTCCGTTACGTAGGGAGAAAGATACATTATTAAACTCATACTTCGTTCAAATAATAATGGTGAAACACATAATTAGTGTTAGATCGGAGGTTTCCGCGGCGTTGGTACGATGCTCTCTGCATTTCTCTGTGCCGGTTTTCTTCCGCGTAGGTTGGCAAGATGGCAGTTTCGCTGACTATCCTGTCAGCGTCTTCAGGTAGAAGGTCACATAATTAGTGAATATATAACGACATTAAAAATAAGCAAGGTAATAAAACATAATCAAGGATATTTATTTTATCATTCACAAAATTGAGAGGGTTCATTGTCAGCGTTACGTGATTAAGAGAGCTTCGTAGAGAATGATACCTCGTGTTATAGGGGGAAGAGGAAACGAAAAAGTGGAAAATCAGCGTTACCTACGTACTATTTAGAAGGTCCCTCACAGTTACTTAATAACTTATAAACACAACGCCCAATAAGGCTCTCAAGATTAGGTTAAATGTTGCTGAAGTGAAAGTCACCAGACAAATAAGAGTGGTTTTATGTTATTTGATTTGTACTATTCATAACGTCACATTAGATTTCGGAAGCAATGCTTATTTCAAACATTTTTGATTCTTGCCTTGGGTATCAGATTTCGGAAGCAATGCTTATTTCGAACATTTTCGATTCTTGCCTTGGGTATCAGGTTGGTGTCGTGAATTGAGTACTTGCCTCGCATTCCTACCATTTAAATTCCACCAATGGCAGATATTTCAGTGGAATAGGTAGGTACCGATTCCTTCTTGAAAATATTGTGGAGAGTACTTCAGGGTACTAACTGAGCCCGTCGCGACGGTTTAGCACCGACGCGTCGGATGGAATGCTAAACCGTAGACCCCATGGCGCCTTTCCCAGCCTTTGCAACCTAAATTCTCACATATTTCTCAATACCCATCTGACGCCAAAGACTGTAGTTGTCGGTCGCTTCTTCCAATAGCAAAAACAACAATTCCCACCTTTAACCACGTGGTTCTTCGGGGATTGACGCATGTTTTATTTCACCAGGCGCGTGGGTCCGCTAAAAATGATGAGGCCGGCGAAGGAGACGAAGAAAATGCTCCTGTACTCGACCTACGCTTGGGGACTGCCCCTCATCATACTCACAGTCTCCGTGACCCTGGAAATGGTGCCAGGAATGCCACCCAGCACCATCAAGCCCGACTTCAGGCTCAACATTTGCTGGTTTTACTGTGAGTATTAAAAGAGAGATATGAAGCCAGGCGGATTAGTACTTTGAATGATACGCAAGTTTTGTAATTGAACGAACTAGGCGCCAAAACCCCAAATTTGGTGTGGAGTACTGTGTATTCCGATCTTGTGCTTTTTCGGTGTATCTGCTGAGTGCTGAGTGAAATTTTCTCGCGTTTTCCACCGGGTTACGGCCTCCATTTCTGCCAACATTTCGATCACCGACTCGGTCATCGTCTTCAGGGCTCCTGAGTGATAACAATGGAGGCAGTAACTCGGTGGAAGACCCGGAAAAATTTCACTCTACTGTTCACTGATTCAGGCATCACATAGTGGAAGTGAGACATACTAATCTTGCACATTTCCTCAATTATATATATTTAAAAAGTTTAAAATTACACTACGCGTGTTTCGCCTCATTAAACCATCTTCAGGTGTATGTACATTCATCTAAAACATTTTTTAATTATAAATATGGAAAAGTGCTTCAGGTTTTTACTCACCCAGTTCACTCTACTGGGTCTGTTCCGCTTCGGTCTCATCTTTAACATCATCAGTCATAAATCATAAATATGGTTTGCGCAACTCTATCGTCTCAATTGTTCATATTGACAAAATTCGTCAAAACTAGTTCCATAAATCTCATGTGAGGTCATTGTTCTTTGCCATTATTCCCAGTTCACTCGATCTTATTCATAATCAGAACATTTTGTCTCTGGAGGTCACGATAATCTTGCCCCATCTTCTTTTCAGATTATTTATCGCCATCCCCTTTCATTCCACTCTTCTTGGGCTACTTTGTCAGTTACTGACCCACTCCTACACCACTCTTCCGTAACATCATATTTCTGATTCTTCATGTCGCGTTTACTGCAGTTGTTATCGTCTATGCCTACCATCGCATAGGAGCATACTCTAGATGTAAGTTATAACTAAGTCATTCCTCACTTCACTATTCGGGAATTTGTAGTTATTAATTATGAATCTTAAACAACATTTTTAGATATTTACTTGTAGTTAAAGCAAGAATACAAAAATGGAGAGTCCGATGACTTATATTCGGTAAAGGGCAAAAATTAATTTTAATGTGATTTGAACGATGCCATTTTGCAGTAAATTCCGGTGACAAGCATATCTACGTTTTTAGATCAGGATAATTTCGGGTGTTTGCGAGCCTTTTTACCGGAAATGGAGTTTTTGAGGTCCGACCTGTTGATGACGACATTTTGAGGTCCGACTCGTCATTCGCCTTCAAAAGACCTGATGACGGGGAAGGAGTTGGGTCCCCATACTTCATCAGAAATGGAGCCTCTCACCCTGTGGAAGATAGTAAAGAACTTGTCCAGCTGGAAAACCTCCGGATTCTTGATATTCACTTCCACATCAAATTATCGTGAAAGTAGATCACTTGTCACGGTAAATGGATTAGACAGAGCCCTTATTCCTTTTTAGGATTGTTTTCGCAAAGCATTCATATCGTTAAGACACCGCAGGAGTTCCGGTTAGGGCAAATATGAGATGACCAATCTTTCTTCCGCGCTGTTTTTCCCTTTTTGTTTCCTGATACTCATATCCGCTTCATGGTCATGGTTATTATGTCCTTTAACTCTGGGAGATATTGTTATCATGATAGAAACCAGTCTTCTACCGGATGTCGGTTTCATAGGTTAGGAAGAATCTGTTATCCCAACCGTTATCTCCGTTATTCAAGTCAAAGAAATTTATTGTGTCTTGGTAAGTGTTTAGTTTCTCTCCTTTTGCCACCGGCGTTTTCCTAAGACGATCTAAAAGGGGTTGAAATTTGCTAATATTTGAATAGGTACACTCTGACGTATCACGTTTTTTTAATATAATGTTACGTGTAGAATATAATGAAATTAACCATTTGTTTTTTAATTCTAGCAAGTTTTGGTGATGTTATAACGATATGCTATAAATGACGCTGTTACAATATAACAGTGTCATTGATGAATACGGTGATTTTCTGGATTAGCTGGACAAGTTCTTTATTATCTTCCACTGTATGTGACACTGTTACTAATGTAACAGTGTTACATTGTCGTAGCGAATGAAGTTGAGATACGAATAAAGTTGGTGTCACTTAACTCGTACAAAATTATCTGAAGGCAGTGCAATCCAACGCAGCACTCTACAATAGGGCTGTGCGGTGCAGGAAATCTGAACCGGTTCTCGGTTCTGAAAAAAACAGTTTGTGAAGGCGGTGCAACGGTTCAATAGATCGAACCGGTGTTTTCTCCTGAACCGGTGTTTTCTACTGAACCCGTGTTTTCTCCTGAACCAAAAATTTTCTCTTGAACCAGCTTTTTCTACTAAAACGGTGATTTCTGCTGAACTTTTTTTTCCTCGAGAACCGCGTTTTTTGCCATCTAAAAATTTTTTTTCCAAAATTTTTATTTAATATGTTTTTTAAGACGTGTTTTTCCCTAAGGTAGATACTTCTTAATAACGCGGGTACGCTTTCCTAAACTGAGCTGTAAAAATTGAGAATGTTTGCGTGACCCAATGGTTTGTATGCGAGCCCTCGGCGTACAAAGCTGCCTTTTATAATTGTAACGGCGATGATATTCACATTATTGCTGAAGGAAGTTATTGCAAAATTTCCACAGATATTTATTCACTTAGCACAACGCGTTTCGTTGTTAAAATAATATTATCAAGTTCCTTGAGCACCCTTTTTGATAATGCTGTTGTAACAACAAAATGCGTCGTGCTAAGTTACTAACTCATGTCTGGTCATCTTTCTAGCGGCAGAGCGACTGGTGTCTACATACGAATCTCTCCAATTAAATTCTGATTTACTTGCTTCCAGAGAGTTCATATGTGTGGAGAGGCTCATTGCTTTCGTTTGTGGCTCATAGTTATCTGCCTTTCTTAGTCAACCTTTCTTCAAATTTCATCATTGCAACGATTATGGGGCGAGAGTCTGACTTTACCGACTTTTTTGAAACATTGGTAAAAATAGGCAGCCAGCAAACCACCAGAACATTTCTTGCGACACAGGGTATCACATCAAATTTTGTTTTAGGTAACCGTATTTTTCTCAAATTAACCATTATTAAAAATATTATTATTGTGAAAATATCTCACCATCCTTTGGCGTTAAATACTATTTGAAAGAACTTACAAAATTGAGCATTAATAATCAACTTCAAAATGTTCAAATTTTGTTTGCATTTGGAGCATCTTATGTAAGATAATTCCCGTCCATGCATACATTGCGGACACGAATTTTGAGGCTGACGTGAGCAGTTGCATTATCCTCTCACTTCTTGCGTGTGGCAGAGGTAGATAGTAAATTGAAACAATGCTCCTTCCTCCACAAAGTCTCCCAAAACCAACAGCGTTGGTTTAATAAAAAATGCTACTGCACTAACCTAAAGGGTTATTAACTCTTTCTTATTCGTTGTAATTGTCGAAAAAACAATATAACGTGAAAAAACATCCTGTTGAGTTACGTGTGTGACAATGCTTTACACGGGTGAGTGCTCGCTCTGCACTCTAGCGGCCGATTATTTGTAAGACGACAGTCAGGCGGACAACTTATAACACAGGGAAGTTCACAGGCGTGATCGTAAGCCATCCTGGCTGCGAGCAGAGACGGCGGCGTGAAAGCCGAGCAGCGAACGATCATCGGTGATTCAAAACCGCTTCCCCGGTGCTCCGGTTCAGAACTGATTCTCCGTTGCACCGGTTTTATTTCCTTTATCTGAACGTTTTTCGGTTCTGAAAAAAACCGAACCACTGAACCGGTGCACCGGAAAACCGCCCAGCCCTACTCTACAATGTCCTAATTTCCCATCCGCCACTACCATAGTGTGGTAAGTGGCGGTAGAACTCACCATCAAAGGACAAGAATCCCCGCGGTGGAAACTTCACCGATCACAAAATTCCTATTACCTGCTCAAAAACGTACTGCTACACACTAAGGTTTTTGCCAGAAAATTAGCAACTACAATATTCGTATCAAACTGAGTACTGTTTTCAACTAAAATTCAAAAATAGATGGTGGTTATTGATAGAGAAGATTTGAGAGCAGATCACAATATAAATGCACAATCCAAATATGCTTCCGAAAGCAACAGGCTTATAGCCGATCGAGACAGGAATTACTTAGCGGCTGAAATGCATCTTGATATGCCAGCTCTTCCTTGAATTGCGCGAAAGTTGGGGACTCCATTTTGAAATTTCGGAACTACATTTGTCTTTTCAGAGTGAACCTTTCTAGCCATAGTATGTCCTTTAGTTATTTTTATTTTCTTTCTCTTATACCTTAAATTTTTACATTAGAAGCATGGGCTATATTTTCTTAGGGCTCATGTTGAAGTCCGATTTGTTAGGCTTTGACCAATTGGTATTTTGACTTCTCGTTTCATTTGATCGATCAGTACTTTCTGAGTGAAAAGAAATTGCTTAGTTGACAAATATTTTGATTAATCGTTCAAGGGATGTGTAGTCTTCATAGTATAATCCTGATAGTAAAACTATCTAAAGTGATAAATCATCTAACTGCTTGTGAATTTTTAGTTATTCTGTTAATAATTTGGTATGTTTATGTTCGTAAAAGTTATCCTGGAATGTATATCAATCCATTAAATTCTAGAGTTCCAGCCCTTTTATTTTCGGAGCTCATTCGTTATTGATATAGATACAATTTTTTCTACTAACAATAAGAGGTCTGATTTATAATGCGCCTATTTTGCGACTAAAATCTCACTCGTATTACGTATAGATGGCGGAAATTTACGTCAATTTTTTTCTTCCACAGCTGATATTGCTGGCGTGCTCTACTTCCTGGGATTTTCATCTCTCCTTCTCGGTTCGAACGTAATATTTTTCATCCTCACTGCCGTCAAAATATACGGACTTAGGAAGGAGGCTGCCTTCTTACAAGGCCGTGAGAGCGTATTGGAAATGGAAACCGTTAAACAGAATAAACAAAGGTAGGACAAATGATTTTGAGGTTCCTTTTCTTTTTTTAAATTCTTTTATACTTTAAACAAAATTTCACGGAAGATATTACTGCGCGGTCATTAGGTTAGCCGTCAAACAATTATGACCGCAGATCATCCTTGATGCTTTGATTTTCTAATGCTGTATGACGGCTTTTTCCGCCTTTTACAGATTCGACATGTACGTGAAGCTACTGTTGATGATGGGGTTTTTGCGAACGGTGGAAATTGGTTTTCGTCTCCTGCTCCACACGAATAAACTCTTGAGACTGGCAGATTACACGGAGGGGGTTAATGGCTTCCTCACATTTATCATCTTCGTGTGGAAAGATGACATCATTTCCCACCTGAAGAGAAAGTTGTTTCGCTGTGCTTCGTCAGAGTTAGATTCCACTGTGACTCTAAGAAGACGATAACTAGTGTTACGTAGATGATCGTCACGATTACTTTTCTCCATATTTTTATCTATTTATAGTTAGTTAATTCTTTCTGTATTTTAATTTGCGATATTAATGGCCTAGTGGATGTCTACTTGTATAATAGTGGGATACCCGCCCGGCGTGTAAAGAATTCCTCATATCTACTTGGTGAGCTCTCTTTTCACTCACTCAATAGATCGTCGTGTCCAAGACTGTTTCTGTACTTATATTGGAATATAAGACCTGTTTAACGATGTCTTAAGACTTATCTTATATTTACTGGAACAAAAATACTTTTTTTTTGCTGGTTTATCCATTTGTGCAGAGTTAGGTCGACATGTATTACCGAAGATTCGGTAAATACCCTCCAATTTTTTGTTTTGTAATCCTGATCAGCAGCAAAAATTTGATTGTGTTCCCTTCTAAGGAAACATGATGAACTGGGCAAAATACGGAAGTGGAGAAGAATTAGGTCAATTATCAAACGCTTATAAACACTAACAAGATATTTTTGAATTGGAACATTAAATTTTTTATCATATCTTTGGCGTTGCCTTAATTAATTGAAAGTATTCATTATTTTATTTCAAAGGCAGCTTTAGTACCATTGATTCGACAGTATAAACTGTTTAAGATTCTTAAAAACTAGGTATATAAATTGAATAGCACTGCAATTGCTAAAATATGTGTGATGTACCCTTCATGTAGCATGAAGCTTCTTACTTTGCGATATTCATAATATTTTTTTCCTCCCGAGATATCGGGAATCGGGTCGTCCCAAGAAATGAATGGTAGAGGGCGAGAAATGCTTCGATTGGACTTTTTAAATGAAGGGATTGTAAACTTGATGTTGTCAGCTTGTGAATAAATGCTTTTTACCCCATACTTTCGTACTCAAGGAGTCCTCATTTATCGCCGTAACTCTATGGCTCACGCTTAATTGGAAAATGGTACTCCACATGGAGATGAAGTATTGTAAAACCTAGATTAATAACTGGGAGCAACAGAAAAGATGGTGTTCCCAAATTTGTATAAATATGTATGTTTCAGTATGCCACTATTCTTAAATCGCATCAAAGCGTCAGTTAGTTGTCAAATACGTTGGAACTACGATTCCTAAACCGATACAGTTTTAGAGGTTATCACCTAAATGTACAATCCTCTACTTATCTTGCGGAAGGCTCATGGAAATCCACCACATTCCACCCATTACCATATTGCAAGCCATGTCTTCTTTCATGTAATTTGAAGGATAGTGGCATGCTGATGTCGTCCATCCCTTCAAATCACCCCTGTAGTATTTAGGGTAAACGATATCTTAAAGTCTGGATTTTAAGACTATGCTAATCTACTATGCAAAATACAAAACAGCCAAACCTTCTTCTGATCATGCATGGGTTTTGAAATGCCTTCCTCCTAGGGTTAATGCATTAATTTTCTTACTTATGTGGCAACAGGATCACTCTCATCGAATCTTAGTTTTTGTATTATGGGGGTAACATGACTGTAATATAAATTCTACTAAAATTTAATACAGCGCTAATTGCCAATGCATTTCTCTTAGCAAACTCTTTGCTCAGTTTATTGAAATTTTAGGCGCAGAAAACAATAAGGAAACATAGTGAAGAATTTTACCCGTGATGGGATCGTCATGGTTCAAATGTCTCACTTAATCATCAAAATATTCCATCACCACATACATTTTTCCGGAGACCAAATCGATAATTTTTATCGAGCTCTCTTGTTTTATGACCAGGGTACAAAGGTGGAGAAGTAATCGAATTAGGAGCCACTCCATCAAGGTACGGGTATTCTACGTAGGGACGGAAGCGAGGCCCGACTCATTTGTCTTTTTTTCATAATAGATATCGAAAATGTATCGACCCGGAGAACCCAAGCTCACCGCCGCTAGAGAGGCCCTCCCCATAATGGAGACTCAGAACCAAAATCGCTCTTTTGTACATGAAATCGTAAGAAAAATGAATTTTAGTGAAAAATTACTCTTCTTACCAGAGCCATTCGCTCATAAAGCAAAAGGTGACGCCCACTGAACGAGCTGGGTTAAAGATATCTACGTCATCCACCTACCGTCATTGACTGTTTTGAGGAAGAACGGGAGGGAACGGGGGTGGGGAGGGGAGAGAAGAGACGCCAGAAGAGATCCTGTCGTATTCTGCAAATAAACAAACAACTGAGCAACTAAATATTTTCGTATGCATTTTGGTTTGATCATAAGTGCGCTAAAGTTTATTTGCTTATTCTCAAATCACGATCTAATCGAATATGAAATTCCTTTTGAAATAATCCGAATGGAGTTAGCTACCCCTTCCTTTGGCAGAGTCAGCTGTGTGTCCCCCATTGTGATTGAGCGAAGGAACTTCTCCATGTCAGTTATGATTGGACGAAGTTGATGACATACGAGTGTTCCTGCGCCTGAAAAGCTCCTGATGATGACCTGTAAAGGTTGAAACCGGTAGAGTCTTCCGAAATAAACCGTGGAATTAACTAAGTAGTTTCCTTTTTCGGTACGAGTCTTTTCCACACCGACTTTTCGGAAAGGGGTCAGTTCACACATCAGTTTTTCGCTACTTATAACTCGAGAATGACTCGACGGATCGAAGAACAGAAAAATACGAGTCTTTTTATTTTACGAACTCTATCAGATTCGGCAATAAAAAAATCTGGTGAATCTCCCTCAAGGAGGAGAATGCTGCGGACCAACACTTCCCGCTTCCTACCTCCCGAAGAGATGCTATCTCCACGACCTCAAGTCCTCCAACATATGCTTTGCCGGAAGTTAGATAACACCGATGAATAAATAAGTAGTGGAAGTCCCATAATTGAGGTACCGTCCTCTTTCCTGGCCTCCTTGGAATGTATGTACGCACCTTCAATGCCCTCCGTATTCATGAGACAAAGGTGACATTAGTTTGTTTTCACTCGCCCGCTCATATTAATCCTCGCTGCGCAAACTTACTTTAGTTTCACGTGTACTTTACCAGTACTTTAGTATCACCTATCTTTAGTACTTGAGTGTCATCTACACTTTATAAACTTTCTAATGACTCCTTTTACATGTGCATATCATGTAAAGCCAGTCTGCTGCTGTTTGTAGAAAAAAGACGTTTCTCAGGCGTTCACGAAACGCACGTCTGCCTATATTGCAGGGAAGAATGTTTTCCTAAGAAGACAGTGTATGGCTTTGCCTTTGGCTCACGATGGTTGACAACATCTATGCACCAATTTTCGTTGAAATCGCATATGGTGAATCTAGGCCAATTTGTTGATTAAAAATAGAATAATGCAATTGTTATGATGGGTTTTCTACCGGTTAAGATGAATTTAGATGGACATATCTACAAATTCTTCTGTGGTTTATCGTATACTCCCTACTCAATCAGCCTATTCCCTTTCCCCGCTTACCTAACACTTACCTCTCTACAACGACCTTCAAAACACCATTGTCACTCATCATTTCATCCATTACCACCAAGGAGGATAAAATGTACTGGAGGAGGCAAATGGTTTTAGAAGCCGACGGGCATCTTGGAAGGTAGGTAGGGACATACGGGCTTGCTACCATTGATACTCGTACGGACGAAGCTATTTTTGCACGCGGTAATGCCTAGAGTAGTAAGAATGGTAGTGGAATTCATTTCTATATTTCGTCTACAAAATAGAGGCTTGTGCAAACACTCAAAAAATCGCCAACTTTGTTGTATACATTGATAAATAAATCAGTATCAGGTGTAACTTGGTAGAATTCTTTCACACCTATCATATAGAATATTAATAGAAGGCCGAATGGTGAAGTTATTTTCTCTCATTGTCAGTATTATTAATTGATTAAATTCGAACCAGATTGTAGTAATAAATAAATGTAATTTAAATAATAAAATTAACTCCCATGGGAATGGGAATTAATTTATAATAATAATTTAAATAATAATTTAAAATGTAATAAAATTAACTCCCATGGGAATGAAATACAAAATGAATACTCTTAAATAGCCTCAGAGAGATTGACTGATGCTGATGCGATAAAATTTGGGTATGCTTTCATCATGTGTTTTAATACACGAATGCAGTCTCCAGAAGAGGCCGTACCAAACGCAATGTTTTGTACAGGGTAGGTGGAGTCTATTCCTTCCCAAGTACCTCCATTCTGGCTTCATTGTTACCCCAAGGCTAGCATTCCATTGCCTTCTCCAGTACATTCTAACCTCCTCGATTACCCCTCATTCTGCTTATCTCTTATTTCCTGCAGCGATTTCCACCATTAATTAGTCTAAGCGGTCACTGTACATTCAAGTCATGGAAAACAGATGAATTTGATTCAAAGCATTTTCACTAGCTCTCTATTATAATGATACACTCATTCTTACTCTATGCATATATGTTTGTACACTTATCATACATACATAGTGTCACTATGGAAAAAAATATGGAAAATATACTGGAATTTGTTTGTGCCGTCTCGTACTATCACTTTCCCCGGAGTGGAGTTATCCTAAGTAACGCAACAGTCTAAAGGTGGTTGGCAGATCTGGCTGAGGTGGTGACTATACTAATCACATCTCCCAGGGCCCGGGTTCAAATCCTAGCAGTGGTAAATATTTTTTAATACTATACCGGTTCCTCCTGGAATTGTGAATGTATAACACTTAATTGCAGTGCTCCGTCTATCCGAAAGACCGCGGACTTCACTCCTTGGTAGTAAGCCGGCGTGGGTTACTTGGTAGTAACCCACGCCGGGTTTCTCTCCATTCCCCATGAATCCTGCCTACTATTCACCGTCCACCGGTCCTTAATAGTGCAAGTCACAGTTTCCGGTTCCCACCCGAGTATTACTACAAATCTAGCATGAATAGTTTCCTCGATAAATTCCCTCAAAAATAACGATTTCTGTCCAGGGAAGAACCAGATAAATTTTCTTTGAGCTTCACCCAGTCATCACGAAAATGCATTCCGTCAGGAAAATAAGAAAAACGAGGTTCTCATTGTACGCGGGGGTATTAAGATTCAAATCAGTCTGAAACGTGGCAGTTGCAAATTGGCAGTTGGGATTCAGAATATCTATCGGAGCTGACGGGGTAGACTCACCGTTGAAAACCATCACATTATCATTTAACACAAACTTAATTTTCAATACTCACGCTCTTCCCTTTGTAGCGGCGATTTTAACTTTACTTTTCCTGAAAGTATGTCGTTTAGATCTGCCCTTCCTCGCAGCCCCTTGAAGATTTAAAAGCCATTGTTTTTGGCTTGTTAGTTTTCCCCAGCTGAAAGGCAAGAGAGAAGATTTTAAGGGTGAATTTTCACAAATTCCGCATCAGAATTTGGCGTCCGAAATCAATATATTTGCATCAATGTCAACATTTTTTTTAAATTAAGTAATCCAATTTATTTTTTAGATTAATAGTTTACCATTGATGCATAATCCTCCACCACCTCGATCAGTTTGAAGAATATCTAGAACTATTTCATCACGGTCCTATTAAGAGCTCAAAGCATTGACCTTAACGGGAGCCCCATGTAAATTGTGGTAAATAGGCATTAACGTATAGTTCATCCCACATTTTGATGACAAATAAAGGGGTAGATGATAAACTGCCGTATGGATAACAGTCTCAGATATGACTGCGTTTCCCGTCGAGTTTCACCGTATTAATTACGCCTTTGGCTGTTGATAGAAGCACCTCCCACGACCCTCGTTTGGCTTGCATCAATGCTGTTTGATGTCGTTCCCGTCAGTCATGTTGTCCATTAGTTCACGCGACGAACCATTCATTAATCTTTCTTAAATACGTGTAGTTACTCAAGTCCAACCAATTCAGGAATGCCAAATCATCTTAAATTGCTAATGTTCTCATGCCACCCTCGTCATTATTCATGGAATGGATGAGGACCGCGAGAAAGTCTTTTCATTTCGTCACGTAAAGTCATCCTTGCCTACTTGAAATGCACCCCTTTTGTCGCCGTAAGAATCGCTTTCACGTTGTATAATAGTGCCATTTTCTGATTCAAAATAGTATTAGGTTTTTTTATTCTCCTTAAAAGATACAATAATCATCATCATTATGCAAAAATAAAGACGCGAGAATAGTTTTGCGATTAAGAAAATGAATTTAATGTGTGAAAACTGAAATGAGGACGATACAGAATTTACTTTCGGGTATTATGTTCAAAAGAATAAAGTGTACATACTGGAAGAAATGAGCTCGTTCATTTTCAGCCCAGTAAGTCAGTAAAAGTAGATATATGACTTTAAGAGGCAATAGGGTTCTTAAGGATACGACACTAAGGAAATTGTGGGAAAAAATAGGGGATAGGCGAAATACCTGGGTAGCGAAATCATAGAAAATATTTGCTGTCGTGAAAAAATGGCAATTATGAGGTGATGAGAGGGGCCGTTATGAAATCCAAAGGAGTACAGTGCTGGAGTAACACTGGTAGTGAATTATTACTTGTTAAAGAAGAATTATATTGTGTAAATAATGCTTGGCATTTATGAGAAAGACAAAATTTATTTTTTTGCATTACTGATTCAAACTGTGTCAAAAGAAGTGTCATTCGTCCTCAGCCTTCATTAAGTCAGGTTACGGCACTGCACCTCAAATTTGGGGAAAATCCCCACAACCGAAGTTTGCTGCTGATAAGTTTCAATTTAAAATCTTTTCCCAACGCATCATTCACACGCAAAAACGTTATTCATGTCTTTTCCTGTGACGCAACTTCCTCGGTGGATTGCGGTTGGGCACGAGCTTTGACGTACCGAATAACCTTTCTCTCTGCGCATGAATCATCAGCATTTGCCCATTTTATGGATGCTCCAAAGTCTACGCAGATATCACGTGTTTTTATTTTGCTCATTCGTTTTGTTACGCTGACTGTATGACGTGTGCATCCATAATGAATATATAGGAAATCTTAAAAATAATGCTTTGTCAAACCCAAGATTTATCAGTGCCTGAAACCATATGTGACACATTTTGCGCCCAAAGCGTCGCGTTCCTAAAATTTTGATCGGTGTTCCACTAACCGAGCCTAAGCTGGAATGTAGTGTCTTTGACCCACCAAAACTAGCTTAAGACAGCTTTTAGTCTATCCAAGAGCTCTAGCTTCCTTGATAGCCACCTGTCACTCCTAACAGCCCACTATTTTGCAGGCATGTTTCATGTGCTGACACGCCGAGTGTTCGCCAGTTTCCCTTTGAAGGAACATCATAATTTGCCTTTGCGAAAAAATGCATTGCTTTAATATTCGTTTGGGGATTATAGACGTAGATTAGGGACTTAAACTACGAAGGACTTCGTGTACTGAGCAAAAGAAAAATATTTATTTATGAGTGAATCATGCCATGGTGAAGTCCATTAATCGTTGCCATAAATTCAACCGTATCTGGTGTTATGCGGTGGAATGGCATTTTAAAGATTAAATTAAACTTCACACGTTTTACTGTCCTCTGATTTCATATGCTCATAGCATACACAATACACCCGCAGCACGTTTGAATATCGTGTTTGCATTCAATGAGTTGACAGTATGAAGTTTACTTTCAATCGTTGCTGTAGTTCCAGAGCGTGTGCTTGTGAGTTTAGAGTGAGAAGCCAATCTCCTTCCGTGAAATTTCCGAGAATGGAAACGGAAAGAATTAAGAGCGTCGAATTAATTGACCTTCAATTCAATTAAGGGAAGAAAAGAAGTTCAAACGTGAAAGTATATTTTGCAAGGATTCTGTTTTACATAAAGTTTTGAGAGGCACTGGACTCCTGAAGGTTGCGATTGAGCGAAGGATTATAAGAAAGAATGGGAAGGGAGGAAAACGAATAGGGATTATTAAACAGCATGAGTGAAAGGAGGAGTTAAGATGGTCATAAAATGAGGAATATTTGAGGAAATTATTTTTTATGAAGAAATACTGGAGTTAGAAAATAGGAATGAGTACGGGTTAGAGGGTTTGAGTAGGGAATAATTGTTCCCGAGTAGTAGTGGTGAAACACATGATGATTTCATAATTTTCTTCGAATATTGAATAGTTGACTTCATTCACACTTCGTATTTTATATTTTTATTTGGAGAAACACGCGAGTTCTGGTGGTTTTCAGAGAACTTTATTGAAAACATATTCCATCGTTTGAAAACTAAAGAATTATTTGAGTAAATATTATGCGTACTTTGATAAGCTGGATGCGGTATCTCAACGAGGGAATCTAAGTGTAAGGGTAGAGTATTTGAGCTTCTCTCGAAGCTTCTCTCGAACAGTTTACGCCCGTTTGAAGATAGGGAAGTTAAGTGCAGGATTTCCCCGAGATGGAGTAGCCGCTCACCTTATGAAACTACACAGGTAACCCACTCCAAATGTTTGCACTTAATAATATACGTATTGGCATTTATGCATTGAAATGTTATTTTACTGCCTTTAGCCCATTTCATAATTTCTTTTTAAGGGGTTTCTTTAAGTTTGAGAAGGAAATTGTCGAAAAGTTTGTTATTTGTGTTTTAAATGTTATAATAGAAGAAGAATGTTTTCATGACAGATTTTTGAAAGTTATTCAGATGAAGGTTACTGTAGGGACCCTAGAGCCTCACTTATCCAAAGCCTGGAGGGGTAAAAAGAAAAAAAGAAGTCCTCAGGCTTGACTTGGTGGAACTGCACGATAATAGCAAATAGAGAAACCACTTTGTAAGATTCCACAAATGTTATTCTAACACCAACCTTGAAGATATACAATCGAAACCTAGGTCGGTGTTACAATAAAATTTGTGGAATCTTACAAAGTGGTTTCTCTATTTGCTACTACCTGGAGGGGTATTCAAAATAGGGCTTCAAATGGGCTCTGAATAAAACTTTGAACCTGACTGAAAGAATCTGAATTCGTAGACGGATTTCAGATCCTTTTAGTAGGTCCGAATGGCTTCCAACTACCTCCACCATGGGGGGGATCAGTATTCAGGATTTGTTGTGCTTTTGGGTTGATACTGAAATTTATGTGGTGCAAAGCTGAATACAATGTACTATGCACGGTGGTTGTGTAATATTGTTTACTAAGGCGATCAGCCAAATCCTAAACATTCAGAGTCCCATCCTCAAGGAGTCTCTTCTAAAATATTCAAAAACTATTAATTTTCCTCTCCAGGACGTTAAATATCATGTCTAAAGGCAGAACAACATATTTGAGGGAAGTGGGAAGTAGCCGGAGGACTTGTTTCAGGTAGGAGGAAGTGGATGTCATCCGATTATAAAAACTACTGCATTGTTTCCTTCCTCAATAACCGCTGGCAGAACCCGCAGCTGATACCAACCCGGAAGGAACTCTGCATACATTCCCATATACTGTTCAGTGATGAGTTGCAGTTTTGATATTCGTAACACTTTAGTGGTATGCATAATACATTGAGTAAGGACAACAAAATTCAGCTATCTTTCTTCTTTTCGTTTCTGAAAACCTTCTATCCACTGTAATTCTGCTCCACATGAATTACCCTCGGCATCTATGGACGTGGAAATCGTCAGTTTTTCAACTAGCAATGGAAAAAGGTAAAAAATATTCATGTAGGTACTAAAGTATACGAGTGATACGAAAAATATGAACGGGGATCAAAACTGTTTTTAGTAAATCTCCTAGAAAGACTTTCCCCATTATTGTACGCATAATTTAAGATATTTTTCTTTTTTTCCAAAACTAATTAGTAGCTCTGGTGGGTTATTATCCATTACTAAGGCCTTTCTCGTACTTGTTCACCGTAGTACTTGCGTGCTTGGGAAATATAAATTGACATATTTAAAGAATTTCCTCTCCAATCAATTATTATTACATTATTGCGTAGATGCTAATCATTTAGTTGTCTCTCGTGAATGCGTATCTAACATGTTTGCATAAAGTTTGTATTGTATCTCTTGGTTACACGTAAGTAGTTCATGTATGTGATCTTTCCCCCCTGCCACATACCCTTGCGGTAGCTCACTTGGTATTGAATAGATTTATTACTCTATTTCGCCACCTACGAGGTCTGTTAGAAAAGTACCCGACCTTATTTTTTTCGAAAACCTGTTGGATTTGAATCAAGCGGGCTTGCATGAGCCGACCTTAAACCTTCGTGCGCATGCGTGAATTTTTTCCCGCATTTCGATAGCGTCTGTTGCTGGCTAGCAGCATTTGAGTGAGGTAGTGTGTAGTAGGCATGGGCGGTACTTAAAAAAGTACCGGTATTTTTGTGATGAGTATTAAAAAGCAATAATAGTACTCCCCCGGTAGTACCGGCGAAAAAATACCGGTATACCGGTACTTTCGTGATTGAATAAATATGTTAATAATTTGAAAATTAACGTTCGTCTTACCCTAATTATCCGGTATTTCGGCAACTTAGAATGCCAGACAGAAAGAATACACTGAAAAACTCATCCACAGGCATTTTTTACGGAAATTCATTGGAAAAATGTATCGGAGGCTCGATTATCTAATAGTGAGAAGGTGGATAGCGATGTCGTTGGTAAAGACAAAGTCATACAAACGATTTCGGTAGATACATTTTGATTTTTGGTGTTTTCCTGGCGTATTATATGTGTGAAGTTCTCTCGGGAGCTCTTCCAGGTGAGTGCTTTTCCTACAGCCAGCGTTTTCTTTGTCAAACTCTGACACCGCCATCAGGACGTCTTCTACCATGATCTTAATGAATAATAAGTTTTCTTATTCATTAAGACTTGTCGGTGTCAGTCTGACAGTCTTTGGCTGTACAAAAAGCATTCACCTGGTGCCCGAGAAAACTTAACTCATTTTAATTTTTGTTGTATATACGTGTGTAAAAATATCTTTACACTCGTCTCTTGTAAATAAATTTGACGGTACGAATACGTGACGCAAGGCATGCCGACCGTACGATAGAAAAGTGGCGCGAGAAATGAGCTTCAAGTGCAAGCGGCAATGATTGAAACATACAACCATAGCGATAATAATTCAAACGAGGGCAAACTGAGGCGCGAAATCGTAGATGGACGGAGGATAGAGCGAAGAGGTGAAATTGAGTGGAATTATTCTTGCGGTTGTCTCAGGAACAGCAGATCGTGGCGTGAAAAATACCGAATTTGACCTTGAAGAACGTCAACTTCAAACTTTTATATCTCATGAAATAAAGATCTTCGAGAAACGAAACTCATTTCATAAGAAAGTGTCATCCTTTCTCTCTCTTACAAAGTTGTAATTAAATCGCTAATTTACACCTTTTTGCAGGAAAAACTTTTGAAAAGTGTCACTAATTGGTTCACATTTACCGGAACGCGATTTCAGACAAGAGAGGACATTATGGCTGCAACGACAGCCGAGATAAACTCCATTCCGAAAGAGGCTTTCTCGGAATGCTTCCAAAAATGGTGGTATCGCTGGGAGAAGTGTGTGGAATCCCAAGGAGACTACTTTGAGGGTGATTAGGTTTCCAATGCTCCAGGTATGCCAGTTTTTTTCCCCGGCCAAAGGTCGGATACTTTTCTAACTGACCTCGTATGATCATCCTTGTCAAGGTTATATTCCATTCCCATATCTAATAGCACCGGTTGGTTTTCCCTATCATTCATTTCTGCAATGTTTTCTTTCTATGCAGGCTGGAACTTTTATATTACTATCTAACTCGCCTAATTTATAGTATCGAAGACCATGGAGTTAGTATTAAACATTATGGTTTGGTTCGGCTTGACTCGGTGTGTAGACACACAGGTATGTTGTAGGTAGTTATTTGGGGGAGACGAGTGAAGTTTATTTGCTAAAACTTGCTTCGCGAAAATTTTTCTGAAGAATAAAGTTGTGTTTTTAAGACATTACTCTTTAAAAAGTGTACCTTTTCGGCGTCTTAAAACACGACGTCATCGGGTATCCAAAGCATGACGTCACGGTATGGAATCGTTCTTATCACTATGGGCGTTGTTTATCAGTTGTACGTGGAGGTAAATTGTTTTTTTATGAATTCTTGGTGATAACGGTTGTATTTATTTCATTTGTCTAACACAATAAATTAATGTAGTTCGATTTTTTATTTAAGTAGTATGGATCGTCACGAGAAAATCGCCCATAAAATACATACCTGTTTAGTACCCCGGATGGAATGGAACCGTACAGTGACGTCAGAAGGCGTTTTTGATCACGTGATTTTCGTCAATTTTCGGGAACATTTTGATTGCATATAGTAAGTAATCTTTGTCATTGGCATAGGAAATTTAACTTATATTTGTGAGAAAATTTCGCATCAAGTACATCATCAATTCACGAGAAACATATTTCATGGATACTCACCATTATAGCTCTAAATTCTATTTTTTTAAATGTTGGGGACTTTTCAATCGGATCATGGGGATTTTCTTCTTCTCAGACGATCAATGGGACACTCTGCATATAAAAAAACATCATTTTTTTTAAGCCTTCGCGAATGCACAAACATGACCAAGTAGCTGAATATTAACTATAACGGGCTCTATCAAGATTGAAACAGTAGTCAATAACAATTTTAGATAAAATCACAAACTTTGGCAGCTCGCCTATCGTTTTAGGCGATCGCTGTGACTACTGCACCGAAATGCAGCGCAGCACACCATCTGAGAACAAATTAGTAAGAATTAATATTCCCAAGGAAAACCTTTTGTTACGCCGAATGGAAACGATAACTTATTACATCTTAAATACAATTCAAGGCTCATTCACCTTAAATTTCCGAGCGAAGGCAATTATTTTTGTTTGATAGTCGCCAATGCCACCACGACTCCGTTGTAATCCAACGGAAAGCTAGGGGAGAACGGGGATGACCAATATGGCGGACGTTCTGATCTCCTGGCTTCAACTTCATGACGTCATGCCCTCTCCGTGTACCTCAATGATTATATGTATAGAGTCACAGTAGATGCTGAGGGTATGCCTGCGCGCATTTTCTCGCGATTCACTGGGAGCTGATGTATTGACGACGCAATGTCGCCGAGTAAGGCATACGTAGACTGGCGCATTGTAACAGATACGTTAGTTTGAATGAACCCCTACCCCTCGTTATCCGTCATAGGTTTTTAGGCGACCCTTCTTCCTCGGCTTCAGCTATGTAGTATTGACGACATGATGTCACCGAGCAAGGCATACGAGCCCTCCAGGACATTGTCTTCACGTGGTTTCGTGTTTTCTCGTCTGAGGGTGAGGTGAGGTTCCTAAACATTGGCGGTCACTCCCCTCAGCCCTGCTTTTGTTTGGATGTATTCGTCTGGGCCTAATCATTGCATTCTTGCACAAATACCCTTGCATTCTTAGATAGGTTCCGTTTTATTTTCCCATTTTTCTGTTGGTAGTCTTTGCGCCCAAATTCGACATTCGCCAAAAATAAACGAAAAAAATTAACTGAAGTTAGTTTTATATCCGTTAATGTATAATTTTAACGATTAAAAGTTAACTCTTCTAAAAAGTAACGATTAAATTAAATAGTTAACTACATTTTTATCGATTAATTTTAATCGTTAAACCCAACTATGGTCGTTACATACTTTAATAACTTTTCTAGTCACACCACAGTTATTAACCGCACCCAGTACTTACTATCCTACCTCTTGTACCTATTTACGTTCGTTTAAAACTACGCACCAATTTTTCATTTGAATTAAATGTCTTCTCCTCAGATTGATTTCCATTGTTCCTTCCTGTTTTCTGCATCCTTCCAATCTTATAAAATCTCTGCCTCGATCGGAAATTATAAAAGTGTGAAAATGTAATTGTAATAGAAGGTAAACTCTTCGCAATTTTTCACTCGACCGGATCAAATATCCGAAGAACTTTCTCCTTCCCCTCCTTTGAGAGATATTTCATTACTTCCTGAAGCATAAACAGACTTTGTTTCCTTCCGTGTCCCAAAATTTGGTGGGCGTCTGTTAACTCGAAATAAAAAGTCACACTTCACGCTATGGGATGGCCATGTAGACAGCATCATATCCCATTATCACTCCATTTTCTGATGATCAAAAAATTCATCCACTTTGAAAGGCGTGCCAATCAATATACATACTACTTCCTCACTTGAGAGATTCTTTTAGTGGTGGAGCCAAGGAGCGAGATTACATCCATGCTTGTTTTTTGATCCACGTAGACATGCTATTTTTCCAACCTAGGGGAAAGTGGTTGTCTCGGCTTCGTTGCACGCTGCATCAAGGAGTATGATTTTCAATGACGACGAAGATTAATGCACGCGTCCTATTCATGCGTAGCATTTTCGCGGATCATCTCAAAGCTCGATCTTTTGCCAGACCACAATGATCTCATTTTTATTATGCGCTTTGGCATGCGATCCGAGGCTTAATCTCTTGTAGTCACACTATGTCCCACCGAGAACGACTTTAATTAACAGTTCGTGGCTTATTGTTTTTTCACTACTCTATAATGATATAGTCCTCTGATGATATGATATAGCTGATCATCTCAAAGCTCGATCTTTTGCCAGACCACAATGATCTCATTTTTATTATGCGCTTTGGCATGCGATCCGAGGCTTAATCTCTTGTAGTCACACTATGTCCCACCGAGAACGACTTTAATTAACAGTTTTTGGCTCATTGTTTTTTCACTACTCTATGATGATATAGTCCGAACGTAAGCTGAAAATAATGGTGATAACTTTGCTGAATATTTCAAGAGCATACTATTTCCGTTATATCATGCGTACGCTTTGTTTTCTATAATTTCCAGTTTGCCGCTTGATATTTAACGGTATTAATTTCCAGTCGCTGAAGAAGCAGTCAGTTTGTGATATCGTCACCGTTTCACAGAGTTCACTCTATTTAGTTAAAGAAAGGAGCTGTTACCTAGGATATTTCCAGTTACTCGAAGAGTCACTCGAACATGATTTTTCTTCGTCAATATCGCCGAATAGAGAGTGAACTACGTTCAAGCACCAGCCGTTAGTCGTCGTCCATGCCACATACTCCGACGCAGGACACAAGGATGGATCTACCTCCCAGGACGTTTTTCGGGGCCGCCGAACCTGCGCGGGATCAGGTAGAGTATGTGAATCGTTCCCTGAGACCCCTGAACATGATGACAAAGGCCCTGGGGTTGGTGCGTCTTCCGTATAATCCGACCGACACTATATTCGGATGGGCCAACGCGGTCATCCTCGTGGTCACGCTGGCCATCTCCGCCGCGTACTTGCCCCGCTTTGTCCAAGTCCACTTGAATGATAAGGATTTCACGGTGATGTCACTCGTGAACTGCGCCTGGTGGTCGTCCATCCACGTGGTGGGCCTGGTCAACATGCTGGTGCCGGCGGCCAAGAGGCGCCACCTGGAGGAGATCGTGGCGTGCCTGTTCGGCCGCGTCCCGGGGTCATCGGGAGCCGCTGATTGGCTCGGGGAGGGGACTCTGGAGGTCGCTTGGCGCTGGTCTTGGCTCTTTGCCCTCCTCGCTCCCTTCCTCTTCGTCCTGCTTCTCTACAACCAGCTCTTCTGTGACGAGAATCCCTTCAACGAGCTGGACAGCGTCCACTTCCTCGCCGTGGACTACTTCTTAGTGTCGGCCCTGGTGACCGAATCGCAGTTGTTTCTCGTGTTATACATCGCCTATTGCAGGTCAGTAGTTTTGGAAAAGGGAGGCAACACATTGAAATTTCTCTCCCCAAGTATTCACTAACAATAGACTCATGTTTGTATCATTTGACATGTCAGTAATTTCCCTTCATGGTCGTAATTAGTATTTATTTCAATATAGCTCTCCCTATAGTGAAATCTGCAATGTGTTTTTCTCCGAGCAGTCGTTCAGTTTTTAATTCCGGATTTCAAGTTTTTTTACCATGGTCCTGAGTTTAAAGTCCACGGTCCTGATTATATTAAATATTTATTAGTAATTATGCTCACACAATACAGAATCAGCTGTTTTCTTAACATCAACGCAATTTTTCTTAGCATCTATATCAGTTTTAAAACCCGGCTTTAGAAGAGCAAGGGTTTAGGGGATGAATTCAAATTTCAGGCAGTTATGACGGCTGATTACAGCCCGGAATACAGTTCGATTCTGCCCTTCTCTGACCTCAGACTACACAACCACCGCAGGCTTACTCTTTAGGCTGATGAAGAATTATTCCGGAAGTCGTGGAGAGGGTTATACTATTATTTTTTTTAGATTTTGGAACTTGTAAAAATCGTTATTTATCTATTTGCAGTAATAGAACTCTGCATTAATTTTCATCTTATCTCCTCATCAATATCTTTAGCAGGGCATTTGATAATAAAATGAAAGCAACGACAGGCTCTTTTCGGATCACTGTCAAAGTACTGCCGATAAAATGTAGTCATCGCGCGAAATACGTGTAGTTGAATGACAGTCGGCCTCTCACCTTGAGAGAAGTAATCATGGTAATGGAAAAATGTATGCACATCTGCATATTTAGTGTCCTGGTTGTATTTAAATTAATAAAATGTCATCAACAGTGAGGAAGAGAGTTCAGTGGCATACTTAGAAATCGTAGGATTCGTCTTTGCGCTAAGTCTAGGTGACACGAAGTAATGCGATGTGACAGGGCGTGGCTAATCATATTTTTTTCCTCAATTTATCAGTGATGAAGAGGTATCACGAGATATGTGAGAGCTTTAAGCATATTGACGGAATAAATTGCAATTTCCGGACGTACATTGCAATTAATTAACTACCTTTAATTTATTTTGTGGCAAACTGCACTTTGTTCCACAAAATTATCTGTAATATTTGAAGTTTTGTTCACAACCTATTAATTGGGTGAATTTCATGAAATGGCGGATTGAACGTATTTATGGCTGAATTTTTGAGTCCGTGTTTGCCGGTAGTAACTTCCTTAAATCTTATTTATTTTAACCGTCGGTAACTCTGGTGGTGAAACTTCGAATAATGTCTCATTCCAATCTCTCTCTGGGCCCACTATAGGTTTGCCACTCTCAACAGGGGCCTTGTGATAGCAACGGGGATCAAAACTGCTCTGCTTGGGGATTCGGATGCTGAACGCGTCGTGATGATAGCGCCTGTGCCTCCCCACGGAGACGTCAAGAAACCTGGAGCCGACCCGGGGGCGTTACAGACCCTCCACTACCCCTGCAGTGCCACCGTCTCCGGATTGGCCTACGCCCACTTGTTCCTCTCGCGGGCGACGAAACACGTGAACAAGGCCTACGGCGTGCAGATCTTCGTAACCTCTGCCTTTAGACTGTTCAACTTGACCATCGGCTTTTATTACAGCCTCATCGTGTGGACTGGTGTCGAGAAAGTGGAGGAATTTTGGTTGGTCATGCTACAGGTTGCGATATGGCTTACGTTCTACGAAATCAGCTTCTTCGCTATCATCCTCATGTGTGAAGCCGTGAGGAAGCAGGTAAGTTCATCGATGCATCGTAATCCATGTCGTTCACTGACATGGTGTCAAAGGTACAAAAAGGAAAAACAATCTCTTAATCCGAGGAAATTTCTGGAAGATGATGCCACCGACATCTACACCGGGAGATCCTGCTTCAAAGATTTCTAGTCAATTCACTATCGTCCGCTGCCTGAAAGACACTTTGCGGCTGATAAGGTTAGGGACGAACCCCGATTTCGCACCCATCCATTCAGAGTCCATTTCAGGCGCAAATCTTTTAGTCGGATTGAGTTTTGTTCCTTCTACGTTATTTTTTAAGATCTAAAGGCTGAGGAATGATTATATCCTAATTACACATGTACATAACTGAAGCCCGGAACGAGGTAAGTGGTGATGAAAATAATAGTTTGGCCCTTGTTAGATGGAAAAACGGTCGAAATTAACAACTTTTACTCCTCCTCTTTGAATGAGTTTTGGATGAATAAATTACTATTTCATAAATACATCGCTTCCCCTCTTATGGCAAATGTTTGGGAAAATATATAAGCAGACTATCACAAATTGGTTGAGGAAATAACTTCATGTTAATTCTAACATTTTATTTTGACATTAATTTACTTGCGTCAATTTTATCAGTTATGTATTTCTGACCGACTCCCTTGAATGGTTAAAGGGTTTCGCATGAAAAAATTAAGAAAATTGCGGTTAATATATCCACTCCATCATCATAGCGTATAATATTCATGCTTACTTTGCTCCGTGGAAAACAATTCGATGGCCATTTTTGCTGTTAAATTTAGTGCTTTCGCTTGATTGAATCTCACTTTCTTTCGTTACTTATTTCCATAGGCAAGACTCACGCCAATGCTGGTATCTGAAGCTCTCATTATTTTGGAAGATCAGCGGATACGAAGGGAGGTACGTCTTTAAATGTAGAAGGTAAAATAGTTAAAAATTTTATGCGGGCATTTACTGCGACTAAAAGCTAAAAACAGGCTATGAAATGAAATATACAAACATGTTTCTTTCTGATTTATAATCGCCTTTCAGAACACAAATTAGCTATAACATGCCGATATGCTCGGAAATAATACTCACAGTCAATATTATATTTACGAACTTACGAAGATACTTTTTATAATTGTCATATTTAAGTCGAGGAATATTCTCTCTTTTTTCAAGTAGAGTGTTTAAGTTTTAATTATACAAGTATATGAAGCTAATAATTTCTTCTTACAACCATTACCAGATTCGAGATCCACTTTGACCTTATACGATCCTTGCCATATTATTTTCTTATCAAAATTATATTACAGCTATCAATATTCAGTCAGTTTGATAGATGTAGCATAATGTAATAAAATGGCTCTACCCCTTTCTTGAGGAAGTGAGTTGACTTCTTGTCGGTAGCAGCAAATTATTTGGTTCCTTGGAGGAAAAAGTCGTGATTTTATGATGAAAATGCGATGAAAACCCAAAAGTGCTCTCACACCCTGGTTTTTCAGGTATAAATGTCAAAGAGGAGAAAACAAAACGTTGAAAATAGGTATCACGTTTAGGAACTTTTACTTTTGGAATTTTCTCACTGGGCACCGAAAAAGTCTTTTTCGATGCTTCAAAAGCAGGAAACATGGAGTTAATGTCTGTTTTTAAAATACTGATAGCAATGACGGTTCTTTAAATGCTTTCATTCTTCTTCTGCTTCTTTTAACAGCTTCACCTATTCTCTCGTCAGCTGCTCCACACCGAAGTAAACTTCTCAGCGTGTGAATTCTTCGAGCTGAACCTCGGTCTTTTGGCATCAGTAAGAACACTAATTCATTCGTAATATCTTTACTGTATTATTTACATACCAAATGATTTTCTTCTAAAAAATGATTTTTTCATACAAATAATGATAATATCATCGTGATTTCGTCTATTTTAACGATTACCTACCTAATCTTATCCATTTGCCATGTATTTCGCCGGTCGGCCTTTGCGTGCATCTGTTCAAAATGTTGCCTAATATGAACACACATTACAGCAATAGACTATGCCCAAATTTCAAAGAGAGTGAATTACTGTAAAAGTAAATTCTCTTATCATTGATGTCTTTCTTTGATACTCATTTGAAATTTCTAAGAAGTTCCTTACGTCCTTAAAAAATATGGATAGCCTCGTAGAGCTGATGGCAATGAAATAGGAATGAGAAATTATTTAAGGCGGTAATGTATTTACGACATTATTGAAGTTCACTTATACCTTTCTCTTTAACTATTATCCTCTGGAAAAAAATGTTGCCATTCTGGCTGAAAAAACACTTGAACTGGGTACTTACATATTTTTCCCTAGCAAATATCGATTATTGCGAGGAAAAATTTGATCCCATCGAAAATTAAATGATATCTTATATATCATTGCATAGCAATTTCTATTTGACCAGGTAGAATAAAAATCTGCTCTTTTTCATTCACGTATAACATGACCAGCACCGACATAGAGTCTTATTCAAGTTCTCATGTATTTGGTTTCAAACACCAATCATTTCTTCCAGATGCTGGCATCGGTGGTGACGTATTTGGTCATCCTGGTGCAGTTCCAACTAGAATCGTAACAGGAAACATGAAGTTGGTGAATCGTGAACTTGAAGGAATATATAATAAGCCAAAACCTCCGATTGAGAATGACTTTTTGCAGTGCAGCGATGGCTGACACCTGTTTTTAATGGCATTCCGATTTGGCATCAAATCGTAAAGCATACAATATCATCCTTAGGAGTGAACCTTTACGACGGACATTTCTCTGCCTTCCCTTACATTTTACCCAGACTTCTTTATAAAAATGCGCAAACATCGTTAGGAGTTGTTTATAATATTTGGGATAAAAATTATTCTTATAATGAAGTCTGTCCAGTTGATACAATCAATTTTTATAGTTGAAAAATCTATTGCAATTCAGAATGATCAGTACAATACATGGACAATTTTGAGAGAAAATATGGTAATAAGATACCGTTCAGTACTGTATATTGCTATACTCGTCGTAATTAACGCAATTTATTGTAAACTATGGTATGCATGATATGAAGTTCATTAATTTTCATATATATACTAATCGACATTTGTTTTTGCAGTTCCGTAGAATCAGAGAATTGACCGTTAAGTTATATTTGCACAAAAACATCGCTCTAATTTTAGTCCGGTGGTTGCTTGAATAGGAAAAAGGATATATATGATAGTCTAATAATATTTCTTGAATTTTTTCAAGAAAAACCTCTTTTATTTTGGCGAAAGGACGACTAAAAGTATCCTGTCCTTTAGAAAGTCATCGCCATTCCATAGATATTAATATCTCCTGCCTAAAAGAATAATTGTACTCATGGATGATCTCTTCTGATTTACTTACTTAGACCTCCATAAATCTCCAACAAAATTAAAATTATGACTGACACACCCGAATTTGTTGATCTCACTAATAAAAAATAAATTTTTCTCCATTTAAAGGAGAATGTTAACTGAAAATTTATGAAGAATAACAGCATGATAACATACCACGTCTCACTGGATCGAGCAGTTGATCACTTTCGTGTGCAACTTTTGGTCAAGCAAATGTGTGAAGAATATACATGAAATAAAAGAGTCAATATCATATTAACTTTCTACTAAGCGTACTTTCAAAAAGAGCCTGTGTTCCTCGATTGATTGCAGAATGCATTTTAACAAAATAGACAAATTATCACGACTACGATCTCCTCAACGCTACTACATCTATATAGCCGTCCGTAAACTGATGCTGAAAGCGTAGTTGAAAGGAGGTGGAATCCAAGGCACTTTCGATACATAAAATTGCATGGGAGGTGAATTTTCGAAAATGTGACAACCCTGACGACTTTATTGAGACCCCCACCTGCCTGGGTATAGGTATATTCGGTCAACTCTGTGAATTTGTTGCGCCTGACGATGTTACGATGCAACGAAACCGGTTGCCAGTAAAGTGTTCAATATTTTTGTGGAAAAATAGCGAAGTTTAATTTTTTATTTTAGAGTTATCATGTAGGAGTTCCACCCGTTGGAACTAAGTACGATTTCATATAGACTTTATTTAGCTCTCGCTGCCATTCGAGGAGATTTTTTACGTGCATATTCTATGCAAGCTATAAAGGGGAAGTAAATAGCTCCTCTTTTCCCTGCAATCATTTACTTCTAGTGATGGTATGTGAGATCGTTTTTTTTCCTGTTTGGTAGGGTTCATTCACTTTATGAATAAACCGATCACAAATTACTATATCGAGGTTTTAGACGACGACATACGCCATTGACTATCGGATCTCTAAAGGGGTCAGGTTGGTATGATGACTAAATTGCTGATAGTACATGTTTGGTGGTGATTAAACCCTGCCACACACCTTTATAGCAGCTTGAAGAGTATTATGTAGATGTAGACGACACATATCTATAAAAGGCAGTGGACTGCAACATGTTATCTATCGGTCATGGATCGTTTTTATTCAGCGGATGGCACGTTCTAATCTCGACTCCTCGCTTAATCGTCAGTTCTGATCATTTCATACCTCATCTATTTTATGACGGTATTAATTCCAGTCACTCTTGCTTATGAAGTTCTTCCCACCTCATTTCATTCAAAGGCTCAATTTTTTAGAGGTAGATTTAGCAATTGAACTGAGGATTTGAAATGCTGCTTCTTGGTCCCATTTTAGCATGTCTTTCAATTTATTCTTAAATTATAGAATTTTCTAACAGTTTACCAGTGGCTACCAGGTTTTATATTTCCTTCTAACCCTAACACTAATGCTGTTCACCCTTTTTACTAACGTTAAAGGACGGGGAGCGGAAATAAATATTACACTTTTAATGGGCTAGCCATGTTTGGCAACGAAGTCGTATAATGGGCTGTATATGTGTATTTTAACGGGTGCAAAAGACATCTGAAGCGATGGATGTTCCTTGAAACCATCTGAAAAATTGGTTACATAACCAATTGACACCACGTCGCTAACTTCAGCTCGCTGACCTGGTTGGTACTGCAAACATTAAAATTCACACACACACACACACACACTATTGACCGACGGCCTCTTCACTTCAGTTTCATTCTAACTCAACGAGTTGACTTCCTTTCCTCTCCTCCGACACTTGTGTATTTATAGTAGAGGTTCGCTTTCGCTCCCGTGTGTAAACCGTTACTTCACTGATAATAAACTTGTCATTGCAAATAAAGGAAATGGAGCGGAATTTCATTTATAATTTGGCTTCGAGACATTCCAAGAGTCTTCAGTGATGCATTCGTATTCATCTTTACCATCCGTACGGGCTTGTTTCCTCTTGGGGCCAGAAAAAGAACGCAAGATCACGTGTGGCGCCTACGCACCCGCGCGTGATCCCAAGTACAAACCTACAGTGATAGTTGTGGTGCAGGTTTGCATGCCTACCGCATAATTCTTTTCAGCGCGTCGGACTACGAAGATGAGGATGTAGAGGACATCTATGATGATATCACGGAAGTAATAAAGCAGGTAAGAGGGAAAGAAAACTACATTATTTCAATAGATTGGAATGCGAAAGTCAGCGAAGGTCAAGATGAAAAATACTGGAAAATATGGATTGGGAAATCGAAATGAGAGAGGATAAAGACTATTAGAATTCTGTACTCAACACGAGTTAGTGGCAGAAAACACTGTAAAGAAACCACAACAGAAAAAAAATTCACTTGTAAAATTCCAGGAAACAGAAAAAATATTCAAAATTGATTGCATTTTAGTAAACCAGAGATTCAGGAACCAGGTGAAAGACTGTAAAATCTACATAGGTGCCCACATTGTAGTGATTATATTATGCGATTGAAGTGCAAGAAACGGAAGAAAACAACGAAGAACATATGGAAAGTATAAAAATTAAATTAAAGGAGACTCAACATGCCTTTCGTAGGGCAGTGGTTGGAAGTTGGAAGGGTGTCTACGGGGAAATTAGTAGAATAGAGGTAAGAAAACGTTAAAAATGAACTACAGGAAGCCGCGAAAAAAGTTCTTGAGATTGGTGTAATTGGATAGAATAGGAAAGAATGGCGATTCCATTGAGGCGGTAGTGGCTGATAAAGTCGCAAATATCTGAGGTAGGACTATATTTACTATTTACTAAAATGTATTTTACGTTCATTACAATATATTTTATGGGAAAACAGAAGAAGAACGATGGGCAGAGTGATGGGGATAATAACGCTAGAGGGAACAGAATAATGAGACTTTGGGAGTAAGCAGTCTAAAGATGAACATCAGTGGAAGGTACGTACATTATTGTACAGGCATTATGGTTTTGTTATTGTGTATGGTATTATGATTTGTCGCAGCTCTCCTCTATCAGCTGACCTCTTCATATTTACGTTAGTCTTTTCGCGACTTTTCCTTCTTGGTTAATATTCATTTAATATCGCGTACCTGGTTAATGCCCAACTGTATCATTTCATAACTATCTGCATGCACATAGCGAATGTTTGTTGACGATTCACCCACTGCCATAAACCCTCGAGGTCGACTGCAGGGTACCTACTCCTTAGATGAAAATCATGCCTCTTAACCACGCGATAAGCTGTCGTACTTGCTAGATGCACGAAATTATACAAGTTAAGGTCTTGTGTGACAGATACCGTCTTAAAAAAGTAGGTTTCCTCTTCCTACCCAAAAAACGAGGTTTTAATCCCCATCGGGGTGTTCCAGGAGGACTCTCTCTCCGCTGCCAGTGGCCTCCTAAGGATTTGTTGCTGATTTCCGGCTTTGTTTTTCACATGTTTTTCCATCTCCCGAGTTCCTCCGTCTCACAGTTTCCAAGAGGAGGGAACCTACATCTCGGTAGAAGGAACTCCACCTGGATGACAACGCATTAACACGCAGGCGTAGGCCTTGAGAGGCATCAGCGAGTGAGTCGGCGGATACTATAATGGTATATTTTTGTGGTAGGGGTCTTATGGATTTTATGCTGCATTTAAGGGAGTTATGATAATATTAGTTAATTAGAGCTCGGCTTGTTATGAAGGTTCTGCATGGAACCTTATTTTACTCTACTACGACACGTCTCTGAACATTATTTTCCTATTCTTTTTCCATCTTTAATTCAAATCTCCCTTTCCATCCACCGTACCTTCTCCATCTTTCTCCATTCCCACATTTTAAATGCGTCCATTCCCTCCTTGTCTTCTTTCCCTGGTTCATTTCCGCGCCAGGAATCACTTCATTTGTTTTACACGAGGAGGAGTGAACAAGCGCTGCATTCACAACGAGCGTCCTACCGGCTGGACGAGTAACCACTGAGTCTGTTCCTTGCAGTGTAGTGGTGCAGTCGAGCTCGGTCGAGCCAGTGACCCACGCGTTTGAAGTCTGCAGTCGACAAACACAGTCCCTTTTAATCGGCCCATTTGGTCAGTTGCAGTTAGCCCAGGCAGGTCACTCGAATCCTTTGCAGTCGTACTAACATTCGGTATTTTCGGAAGAGAAGTTTGTAGTGTTGCATAATTAATAATTTTATCGTTTTTGATCCTTCTTTGTATTCGGAACGATATCCGGGCTCTTGCGCTAAGAAATTCCGAGTGTTCAGCATGGGTGTGAGAGTGTGGTTCTTATTGTGGATATTCTGTGAGCTTTCCAATTTGGTTGCTGTCTTTTGGGCAATGGGAGGATATTTCTGCTGCAGTAATCTGAATCTGCTGAGGGCCAAGATCTGCGACAAGAGGAAGTCATCCAGGAGGAGCTTGTGATCCGCATCACCCGCACTTCCGCCTCCCGGAAGCCCATTTGACTTGCGCTGGAGGCTGCGACGAATTCCTGGGCAGACCAGCAGTAGCGCATGTCGAGGAGAGGAGCGTTTATTCATCCCTTCCGGATCACAGACTCGGACATCCCACCAACTCCACAGCTGATCTCTTTTGAAAGAGCGATAGGTATGATTCATTTCATTCACTCTCACTGTGCCCGAGTAATTTATCGCACGCTAATGATCGGAACTTTGATACTTGGGAAGTGTTAGGGCATATTTTTTTAATTCATAATCGTTAAATATTCATTTTAGCATTAACATTGGCAAACTGTAAAACTTAGCTTCGAATATAAATACCAAAATTCAAGCGTATAATTGGTATCGTAAATTGTACATAGGAGTATGTCTCAAAAGACCCAACTTGAACTTCATTTGCTACGCTGTTTAGAATCACTCAATCCCAATTCAGATGAATTCGGCTCTTGGCAATATCTTTTAATCGAGTACGAGGACCCATTGAATTTCAATGACGACATTGCTTTACTTTTCTACAACATGGTTGAATGTCTATTTTTGAGTTTTAAAGCCGTTTGTTTGGAGAATGTTAGATTGTTAAATGCATTAAAAAGTTCAGATGACTTTTAAAGTTTTGATTTTTTTTATTTCTTGCGTATCTTTGTGGATTAAAACCCTTGCGTGTCTTTAGAACCCTTTTTTACGATTATCTTCAGCTGGAGAACCCCGAACAATAGATTTTCATTTTAAAACATAGTTCTTGTATATAATTTCGCATATATTTTTTTTTTAATATTCCCGGCGAATGATTTTATGTCAAGCAGAGTGAGATGGAATGATTTTAACCTATTTTATGATGAAACATGCCCTTTCTCCTGCGGAGGATTTTTTTATATATTTTCTCCGTTGATCTCTGCGCGACTACTGATTTCTCTGCAGAAAATGTCGATGTTAAATAGAAGAAAGCAAAAGAACAATTGATGTCTGAATGGTGGCAAATTATTTTTTCAACTGAATATTGCACCGGTGTATCGCGGTCTGATTTAATTGATTTTCTGCTGAGGCGAAACTCCATTCGTAGGACTGCCATTAGTGTAACATTAAAAGTGTTTCGTCTTTTTCTAATAATTATAAAAGCGCAATACTCACACAAAGAAGTTTGATTGGTAATCATTTTACATCTCAACCACTATTTTTAGTTGTGTCGGGGATTAGACATAATTAATTCCTTCCGTGGTAACCAAGAATTATGGAATTTTTATTTTACGGATTTAGTTAAAATATCCATCGTTGTCATGGAATTAATAGTAATATACAGTTTGGGAGGAAGTTAAATGCTACGTACTGCATAAAGCACCCAACTTTTCCTCCTTGCTATCCTAGAAACGATTAACTTGAACTTCTCATTGTCAGTGGAATTGACGAGTGAATCAATATCACAGCAACGGTTGCTATGGTCCTTCGGTAATTATTTGGGGGCATTGTAGTGACTTTATTTTAGAACCTAAAAGAAAGACTTATATCTACGTCCCTATGTGATGGGTGTGTTCATAATTTTCTTATGGATTATTTCTTAAGTCTTTTTGGAAGTTTTATCATTATTTGTAGCTTTTCCTGGTTAATTATGAATCGGGATTGAAAACAGCTGTTGAAGATGAAAATTTGTTGGCAAATTCTAAAATTTTATGATTTGGTAATTTTTTTATAAATTTATAGCAAATCACCTTGCATGAGTACAATCATGAATTACCGGCTCGCTTAGGAATGCGGGTAATTCCGATCCAATCGACGCTGTTTTCCCATTGAACTCATGAAAAGTTTCAATCATTTTATGCTCCCACAAATAAAATCGAAATCTGTTTGATCATAACAGTATTTATTGATTCTAGGCTTTGGTGTGCATGTATTTCGTGGTTTATGTTGGAAAAAGGAAACAAATCAACATTCGTAAGCAAAACCACAAAAGTTGTACGATTGGTGGTGTCCTCGCGCTGCAATCGGCAAAATACTTTTGCAAATGTATCTAGTTCCGGTGGCAGCTTTGACTTGATATTTCTTTATTATAATTTCAACGTTTATATTTTTTTAAAACTATATTTACATGAAATTCGTTACATGTCATTAATTTAATATATTTACACATTTTATGGGGTGCGTAATGAAATCAAGCGCTGTAAAAATGGTTTCGACGTAGTACCAAAGAAAAAACTGGCCATATATCTTTTTAATTGGAGATAACAAAAATTCACCATGTATATATTTGACCAGAGATCAAAAGTTTGAAGGCAATTTTGTCTGAGGGGTTACATTTGTTTCGAGAATTAATATTTTCGATTTTCATTTTATATATGTTTCAAAAACTCCAATTATAGTATAGGGTCTCTGATAACTGTTTGGCTCAATGTATGTAATTGTACTAATATAATTCTAATAGGAGTAACCTCAATTAAAATCACTGATGATTTTAAACCTCCGTTATTTTTTCAACAAATTTGGTAAAGCTTGCAGTATGATTTGTCGACAGTTATTCGCTTAGTACTGGAGCGGTAACGCATAATTGAAGCTGCGGAAGATTACTTTTTTACCAAACGCCGAAACTAATTAGTACTGAAAAGCATTAACTAATGAACTGGATATAGTGGCTTCAACTACAATTTTCTTGCTCCCAAGCATATCTCTCCTATTATTTTCTTCGTCCCCAACCACCGTAGGTATGAAAACCTTGGAGGCATTCCTCGGAATATGTACCCAGCTAAAAGTACGTTGCTCACCCGGGATCTCGAAGGTTTATTTCGAGACGAGTAGGATTTTCAGGATTAGAGGAAGAGCAATTTATAGTGGAAGGGAATGGTAAAACCGTTGCTGCATTACTGAACATAAAATTGGGAAAAGGGGTAGTGAATGCGGGGCGAATGATAGGTGGTCTAGTATTTGAAGAGATACAATTATATTCGCTCAAGTGTCCCCGGAATCTTAGCTTATCGTTCAAGGATGCGTAAGTACGGGTACCCAGAGGCGGAGAGAGTACCTATTATACAGGTATGTGTACCATCGTCCGAAAGAATTGGTGGGAAACTTTCCGTAAAGCATACATTTAAAGGATATGCAATTTGGATTTTGAACTAAGTTTGGAGACGGGAGATGAGGAATTTGCAATTGAGTTCTGCCGGGAGAATGACTCGGTAAACTCCAGCCTTACCCTAACGTATGTGGCCAATATCTCAATGCACAAATTAAAAATCCACTGACATGTTAATTAGACATGTTAATCAGTCCTTTCAAGACATAAAGGTGGTTTTAATAAAGGAGATTGATGTTGTATCTTTTCATTGGCTCTCTTAATTTACCTCTCAAAATATTTTCCCAATTTCAGTTTTTTTTATAGATTTTATATGGTCAGTGATGCAACATTTATTGATATGCATATCTTATAACATAAATAACCTCAGCCATTTGGTCTCAAACTCTAACTCTATTCCCATTCTAAAAGTATATCTACTCATTATATTCAGCCCAGGATGATTAAGTGAGTTTTCTTTACTTTTTTATGACATTTTTATCATGATATTTTAAATAATTTAAAGTGGCGAGAGAATTCTTTTATAATGTATAAGAGTGGTGAGTAGGTTTGCTGCTGAAAGGCATGGCATGAGGGAAATGTCAATGCATTAGCTACTATACATTTTCTCTTCAACTTTTCCCTTTCAAAGAAACAATTCCCAATAAAAAGAAGACTATCTAACAATATCACATAAAGTATAGTAGTTGATAAACATTGGATTTGAGACTTAGGATTGGGGAGGAGAGGGCATAAGTAAATTTCCAATTTTGAAGGATGGAAAAATGTTGGCTTGTTAATTCATTGACGAAGCCCCCAATTTATCTTTAAAAAAATGTGTACTTTGATATATTTATTGCTCCAAAAAAGAAAGTACAGAATTATTCACAGGAAGGGAAAAGAAATAAAAATACGCTAAAGATCACTGGCTGGAAGAGACCTCAGTAAGGGCAAATATTTTATTCACAATTTCAGTAATTTTTCCGTGGGACTGTTATTTAACCATTTCATTTCATTACAGCAAGCATTCCACAAACTATGAATACATCTCTTTATAGACAAGACTATTTATATGAGAATGAATTAATTCAGACAATTACCTCCCCAAATTATCTGATGTTTTATGACAAAGGAGCGACAGGACATGTATTTCTAATTATCTCTTGGTGTTCCTTGGAGGAATACTATGCATTGTAACATTGTGAGGATGTTGCTGAGGCATCTGTAGCACCAAATAATTCCCATGGAGCCATATTTAGTCCAAGTATTCGACAATAGAGCATGAATTAAATACGTATACCGGTGAAGGAAGATTAAGTCGTTACTTTTTCATGTTAAGAATTGCACTTCGCCTTTTAGCCATTTTACTGCCAGCCTCTTGCATGAAGACAGCTAGGGTAAGCTGTAGAAACATCTTCGTTCATGACATTAAATTCATATTCATAATGAAATTACAATGTATCCATTCTCAATTACAATCGCATTTGCAACACTGGATGACTGATTGATAAAATTCACTGCTATAAGATCATTCTTTAATAATAAATGCTGAGTTAGCTGAGAACTAAAGGAAAACAGGTGAAGAGTACCCTTGAAACCCATGAATAGTCTTTTCAGTGAACGTTCAGGCACGTTGCTAAAAATGTTTGGCTAATGTGCCAAACATTTGTAGCAACAGTGGACAGCCCCCTCCCAAGTGATGTACTTGCCATCCCTCAAATTAACCAATTAATTATCATATTTTTTAATATTAGCCAAAAAATCTTGCATTTCATATTACAGGCTAATATTGAATGGGGTTAATGCAAAAGTTCTTTGTCAAATTAAAATTAGCTTTAACTGTAATTTCTTATAGCACTTTAATCAGATGGTTGTTTGATTATTGGTGGAACAGGGGAATGCATAAATTACTATGATTTATACTAATACTTTGTAGGGAAATTTGTGAATTGTTGTGGAAATTAGTGTATTACACATAATTTGTTAAGTTTCCACTATGATTTATTCAACAAGGAATGAAAAAATTTGTAAACAAGATGATGACGTTGGATGAATGTTGGTTATTTGTACGTTGATCTTGTTAGATGTAAGTTGGTTTTTCGTTCGTTGCTACATCTTTTCTAGAAGCATACCTTCTCATGGTATCCCTATCATTTTCCTCATCTAGTAAAATGATGATTTCTATGGATGCAGAAGCATATCAAGTTTCAGCTTCCCTTGGCCTATTATTTAACCGTTTCGGTCTCTCCATCATATGGCACATAAAGTTTTGTTCAACCTGAATGTTGGTTTGGTTGGTAAGTCCCCAATCCTGGTGTGGAAAACAGCAGCTTGCGAAGTTGAAGCGCACACATAAGATTACACGAGCCAGATCAGAGCAGTTACAGAAAACCAATGCCTATCAATAAGAAATATGTATGAAATTCACCCAAGACATGAGGAAATTTCTTCTTAGGACGAAACGCATTAGTTTCATTCTTTTGTCCCGTTATTCGACTCGTGATATTTTTACGGGTTGGAGATGGTGGCATCTGATCAAAACGAGAAGGCTAATTATTCTTCCCCGCCGCATCAGATCCTGACACTTATGCAAATAACCACGTCGCGCGTTCGACGGGTTGCTTCTTTCACCCCTTCCGACTGCTCTCTTGGCATTGGGGAGCCAGACGTGGGGAGTTTTGCCAGTGGTATAAGTTTCACGCAAAATAGAAGGAAATTTTATAAATACGAAACCATGAATCCCTGAAGGTGAAAGGCCTTACTGGCTTGCCTAAGCCGTCCCTCCCCTTCTGACGGAACTTTACCTCGGCCGATGCGGAGAACAAGTCTCCCCATTCCACCCCGCTAACCTCCATATGCGACCCGACACTCAATTATCAAGACTTTGTGCAGTCATTTGTTCAGAAGAGAGATATCTCTCGTCTAGGGACGTACTATTAGAATTCAAGGTTTGCGAAATAGCCGTGGATACCTTAGCGGAGTCACCCGCTGAAATGCTAAATAGCAGAATGTACACTAAGAAAAAAATCCTTAATTAACGGGACTCACACGCGAAAACCCCTGATTTTCGGCCAGGGGTGTTGTGTTTGAAACCGTCTGGACTATCTCAAATACAAGTCATGTGGTATAAACACGAATGGTTCGCTAATTTGGTGTGTTGAAACCGCTGATTACAACCTCATTCGTTGCTTACACTTGTGTTTTATCTCATCTGTGGTCTCTATAGTCGAGACCGATGAGAAAAACTAAAGTGAAAACAATTAATGTTATTTTGACGAGCGATTGACACTAAAATTGCAAACCATTCTTGTTTGTACCACGTGACTCCTTGGTTACTTATTTGAAATGATCCCGACGGTTTCAAACACACACCCCAGGTGTTAGAAACTTAAGCCAAGGCTTCCTTCTGCCGCAGCACTAATAGACTTCTTCCACGGGAGAGAAGGAAGCATTTGGTAGCTGAAGTGGTAAAGCACCTGACCGGATATCAAGGGGTTCCAGATTCGAGACTTGGTCAAGGAGGATTTTTAATTTGTTTAATTTAATTTAATTTGAAATTCTACTTAGAGCGCGGAACATGAGGATTTTATGAAAAGATTGAGGCGTTGACCCCTTCCCAAAATTTTGAGATAAAAATGAAAATTGAAACAGCTTTTTCTAATAATAAGAAATAAATTGGCAGTTAGCACTGCATTGAAAGAAGCACCTTAGGAAAAATATTGATAATTAAGTTACACATTTCATCTCAGTTGTTTCCTTATTACTCACTTAGGACTTTCAGCATACTTGGACGGTCTGTTAGTTAAAAACTGTATTGAATACTTACTTATAATTTATTTCAATTTATGAATCAGGGTATAGAGGTTTTGATATCAGTAAGATGGGCTACTTGCGAACTAATAGTGGCCACATTTTAAAAATCTACACTGCGCTCTATATATTTACTCATAAACAACTGAACGGCCAAGTATCCTGAAAGTCCTGAATTTTGTGGTCATATCTCTTACTACTGATCCTGGCTACGACCTTAGGTTACTAGTTTGAAATTAAAGGTTTATATTTTTATTCTTTTTTTCATTAGTCATTGGCTACGAAGTTCAAGCAATGAATAACTTATCTTTTATTTTAGACCTACAGCCTAAAAAAATACGATAAGGCTTTAAAAGGAATGAATATCCTTGAAGGCATCGATGTATTCTTAAGAAAAATAAATGTCAACTCTTTCTATGGCGAATAAGGTGGCATGGACATTGAGATCGAATGTGAAACGCACACCCATAGCAGTGACGTTCGCTGATACACTCTTTGCCATGAAAAATGCCGCTAGTTCCTTTGTCGTCTGGACCTCTGAGCATCCGCAAAATGGAGCAAGTATTACTTTTCTCGGACCCCCGGGCCTCAATGGGCAAGTGTCTTGACTCTTAGGGGCTATTTCTCGGTGGTTATTACGGAAAATAACGGAAGACTTGTTTCTAAGGAATCCTTCGCCAAGGGTGAGGATTACGGAACTGTTTAGTATGAAGTAATTTAAGTTTCGGCATAGATTGCTTTTTTATTTGAGGAAAATTAACAACAACTGAATATCAGACTTCTGGAATGAGTCAAATCTTTCGGTATGTCCATAATCCGCGAACAAATGACAAGAGATCCAAGGTTGGAGAATCTCAAGGAACTTTCTTGCCCACGAGTTGACGAAGAGAGAATTTGCTTCCCAATGGAGTGAGGATGGGATGCTCGTTTCCTATTGACGAGCGGGGCATTACGATGATCTCCTCTGAATTTGGATGTAACTTTGATGCAACCACCAAACCGGACATGGGAAACCCAAGGTGGTGGTTGCGTACAACAAACTCATGGGTGAAGTGGGTCATTGTGACCAACTTCTTTCGTAATATGCCCTTGAATATAAAATGCCTTTAACTTGGAAATCACCTTTTCCATATTATGTTTGCATACAGTGGAATTATTTTCAACAAATTTTATAACTAATGGAAAAGTGTGTACGGATTCCGATTGCAAGTTATCGAATCCCGCCTATTAAATAGAGGCCAGGCAACCGGAAGATATAATCGTGAGCCAGAGAAACTTTCTTCCTCAAACACAGCTTTCTTCCATTTATCCGCCGTAACAAAAGTGGAGAATATCGGAAAGAAGCAACAAAAATATGCAGGGTTTAACTATTTCTCCCGACTGTGACAGGGCTTTAACTACGTCCTTGCTTTCAAGAATATCGTAAAAATACAAGAATATTGTTCATTTTAATGTACATACAAATGTAGAGATACTTGGTACAGTATAATTTAAGTACATTTCTTGTGGTAACTTGAAATACGTAATATGTTAAGTTTTTAAAATTTTTTTGTGAAAATATGTGAATGTGAATTTTACCGCGGCATGTGCTTCATGCTTATTTCTAAACATTTGTTCCGTTCTACCCACCAAGTCTTGTTTTGCCGTATTAATGAACTTATCCTGGTATTATAAATTCCACAAATACTAAAAACATATGATTTTACCTTTTTCTTGTCTTGGAGTCTATGAAAAGTATTATTTTACCACTAAATTACCCATGTATCTACATTGAGTGCCGTGTAAATTCTTATTTGGTTTCCGATGGTTGAAACAATATGTTGAAAATCTGTGAATCTTTGTGACCTATGTATTGTTTATTTTGAGCAATGGGGTACATTTGTAAACAAATTTACATCAATAAATATTTATTCAGCTGATATTTGCCGCGGGTAATGCATATAAATTTTAATTTGAGATGCTCAATGGAGCAAATACGTGAATTTTCCATGAAAAGGAAACTTTCGAAAAAATTACGCAACGAGAGAATTGGCAGTGTGGGTTGCATAACTACATATATTTCGGCTGATCGGATGGATTTCATGAAAGCAACAAAAAAAATTAAGAAAAAGAGAAAAAAAATGTTTGTATGCAACATTGCTTGTTGTTAGCTTGTTAACATTGCTTGTTGTTGAAAAAAACATCGATAAAACGATAGCCTAAAATATAAAATTCCACCTCGGGGAACGATATCTTCATGCATGTCAGCATTGAATGGGTTAAGAAATTGATTTAGTGGTTAGCCGCAATTCGTGTTTATATTATGAGAGTAAAAAATTACAATCGTTACAAGCTATGATTAGAAAAACACGTAGGATGTACACAGTTTACTAGCATTAATTGAACAGTATTAGATTATTATTAAAAATTTAACACTTTATGATCAGAACTAAATCTCTTTTGAAATCCTTTTCTTATTTCCTTAAAGATTGCAACCTACGGAAACTTTACATTAACCACCACGGTCGACTACACCGTGTAGGCGATTATGGTAATTAGTAGGTACCAAATCTATTTAATCTATTGCCGAATTGGACCGATTGATCGATCAATCGATTTATTTTGGCTGAATAATCGATTCTTGTACCCGATCAGTCGCATCCGGTTGAAGGCGAAGTTCGTGATTTCCGTGGCTGGTGATATTTTAACCACCAATAGCTCTGTAATGTCATGCCAAGGTGTAGGAAAGTGCCATTTGTTTTTAATAATGAGTCCAAAATTCATGGTACGATTACTGATGTATTGTATTGTAAAAATAGTGCTGCAAGTCTGTCATCAGTTTTTAAGATCGCAGAAAAAAGGTAATGCAGTACCATATCTGTCACATGTGACAGATATGGTATTAAATTGTTGGATGAAAACCTAGTTATCATTACAGGTACAAGTCAGCTTATAGGCAAGGTTGTTGGTAGCATTTACCCAAAATGGAAGAACCATTGCAATTGTTTATGGTAAAGGAATGCCGCAAATATCAGCTCTGGCAAGTGCATCTCTTGTGTGTCCTTCTGAAGGTATTGTTTCTGATATTTCTGTGTCTGAGACAATCTTGCATTGGACAGGGTCCCTTAATGACAAATAATTGTGCCTAGCCTGAGGCATAGATTTGTTGAAGGGTAACGCACTATGTATATTCCATGTATAAAAGGCAAGCATTACAGGAAGTCATTCAGTCAAACAGGTGGTGGAACATCTGATTTATTAGAATATACTCATTCGGATGTCTGCTTTCCTGATTAGGGAGCTGTGATGTGGGGTTGTGCAGATATCTATCGTCACATTTAGCGATGATTTTTGCAGGAAAATTTTTGGTTGGGTCCATTATGAAAACCAGAAGTGAGGTGTTTTCTAAGTTTAAGGACTTTCTAGAAGTTAATAGTTGAAAAAGAAAAAGGGCGAATAATTAAATGTCTAAATTGATTGTGGTGGTGAATATATTAATGGGCATGTATCTGTATTTCTCAGAATTAATGGTATCTCTCATGAAACAACATGTCCTGATACACCAGAACAGGGTGATTTATGTGGAAAGGTAGGTCAAACTATTTTGACTGTGCTAGAACTATGTTGTGTGAATGGGTTAGACAAGCACTATTGGGGAGAAGCTATCTCCATAGCCATGTATATATAGAATAGATGCCCAATTGCAGCTTTCAATTATGAAATTTATGAAGAAGTTGGTCAGGAAGGAGAGTTGATTTATCTCATCTTGGGTTGTTTTCTGCAGGGGCGGATCCCCTACAGTAAATTATAAAATAGTTTTTATTTATCTAGTTCTAACCTGCTTCATAAACTTTCATACCATTCAATAAAAATGACACTTTTTAGTGTAAGATAATGATATAAATAATGATGAAGACTAATCTTTGTAAGACATGAGGGTGAAGGCATATATGGGTATATGCCTTCACCCTCAAGTTTGATAAAAATGAGTTTTTGAGGAGATTTTTGGCATTTGAAAATATCATCAATCTGTTGCAAATAGTAAGTTTAATAAATGCAAAGTAACCATTTCATTGGACATTGTGCCGAAAATTACCTCAAGTCTGATAAAAATAGAATTACAACACAATGAGCCAAATTAGTACTTGTGGTCCTAGGTAATCTGGAATCCTGGTCCTTCTAGTGTTAAAAGGGATTACTCTTATGTGGTTATACAGCAACTTAGGTCTTCTCTATTGGTGGATACGGCCTTTTTTGGCATTTTTTTTCATGTTCATGGAGAATTGGTATTTAGGCTACTTATTGTCTTCGAGCAGTGGAGAAAATTTAACTAGGACAATATGTTATTTTAAAATAATTTTGATAAAAAAATTTCAAGGCAGAGATAGTTCTTTTTAGGATCAAATAAGCTCTAGGGGTATGGCTGTAGTTATTGTACCGTAAAAAGTGATGGGTTGAGGATAAATGCTATGAGGTAATGTGATTTTCATTTTTTCTGTTTTGTTTCAACTAATAAGTGAAGGAAAATAGTACTGGTTCCAAGAAGGAGTGCCAGGAGTGCCATCCACAACCAGCCCAGATGTGGGACCTAGTGGAGATGGAAGTGGCCAATCAAAACAAATATCAAGGAGCTTGCATGAGGTGGATGGAGGCCTTCAGGGGAGACCTAGCCTGCCGTGCTGCCAGTGAGCCAAGTCGCTGAGGCTACATGGAGAGGATGCACTCTTTGTGCTGTAAGATGTATCCTGAACATAACCATCTGGGAGACTACGCCGACCACCTGCCCAAGAAAATGACACCCTAACCACAAGGTCAGAGAGATACATCACTAGCCAAGGATATGAATATAAATACATACTATGAGGTAAATAAGAGATTTTAATTTTTTCTCTTTTGTTTCAAACAATACGTTAAGAAAAGTAGAGACAGAAGAAAATGTGAAAAAGGAATGTTTTTAGCACAAATAGTTTTAAAAAAACAGTAAATATTAGGGAAGAGAATAACTCCCTTTTTTGGGAAAGGTATCTTTGGAAATCATGGGCTCGTGAAACAAATTTCACAAATAAGCTAAGTAGGTGTGAGCATACCATTTTTGGTCATGGGTTGAAATCTTATAGATGAGTTTTTCACAGAAATACTTGGTATATTTTTAATAATTGAAAAACGGTACATTTAGGATTAGCATATAATCTTTTTCTTTATACTTGAATCTTGCCAGAAGCCATCCAGTTGACTGTGTGTTGATAATTACCTATATACTGGGGATAGGTCAAATCCACTATTTCTTCAAATCGTCTGGAATTGAATCTCTCAGGGAGTTACGAACTGACTCTCCTACAAAATTTTATATTTTTGTAATTTCCATAGAAGAAATACATTTCATGAAAAATAAAGATAGCCAGGTCCTATTTTAAAATATGCAAAAACTGACACACAGCTAAAAGTCCATTTATTTTACCATTATTTTACTATTCATATTCTACCGGTGAAGGTAGGTTTAAATGGACATTTAATTCTTCCCACCCCATAAATCTCACACGATGTCCCTCTTCAGCCCCTCATACCTCCTGCTACCCATCATTCCGTCCAAGCTACCCATTCTTCTCCTCCCTCTTCCCTGCTTATCCAACGCCCTTCCCTCAATCATCTCCTTCAAATTGCCATTACCTTTTCCATCCACACCTTCTGCCTTCTCCTAATTTCATCTATCAAATTTCTTTCCTACCAATTCTAGCACTTCATTGTTCACCTTCCTTTCGACCCACTTTACTTTCTCCATCCTTCTCCACACCCACATCTCAAAAGCCCTAAGTCTATTGTCATCTTCTTTTCACAAATCCCACGTTTCCGCCCCATATAGTGCAATGCTCCATATTAAACTTTTCACTAGTCTTTTCTTCATTTCCCTACTCAATGCCCCTGTCATTAGTTCACACCGGTGAGTAAAAGCTTCTTTTGACAATGAAACTCTCCTTCTCACTTCAATGCTGCTATACACTTTTTCTTCCAACATACTACCTAGATAGCTAATTTGCTCTACCTGCTCTAACTTCATGTATTCTAGATTCCTTTCTACTAGTATTCTCATGTGTGCAATCGCATCCCGAGTGGTCCTCCCCTTCCGAAATCCAAACTGATCCTAGGAATTCTTTTGCTCTCTTTTCAATTCTCCTATTGATGATTCTAAACACTACTTTCACCGCACAAGAAATCAAACTTATCGTTCTATAGTCTTCACATTCTTTTATTACCCTCTTTTTTGGTATAGGCATCAGCACGGTTTTTACAAAATCCTCCGGCCAAGCCCCCTCCTTGTATATTCTACGAACAACTTCATAAAATCTGTCCCTTCCCCCTTTTCCTAGGTTTTTCAGAAGGTCAGCTGGGATCCATCTCTTCGCATTGCCGACTCCACCACTTTTCTCATGCTCTCCTTGTTTCCCTCCTAAGCCTGTTGTTAATCTCCTTATAACGACCCATTGCTTAGCTCTGTATTTACATTTTTCCATTTCCTTCTTTCCTCGATCCTTTCCATCATTTCCGCTGTTACCCATGGTTTCTTGATCCTCTCAGCGTCTACTGTTCCTATTGTTTTCTCAGCTGCTTCTTTTATGCCCGTTATAATATTTCTAGGTGTAAATACGAATTGAATAGTGTTTCTAGGAGTAAATAAAAAAATAAACAATATCACCAAGGGAGCAGGAGAGTGAATGAGAGAATAATGGGGGAGACCTAAAGAAAAAGAGCAGCAGACGAAAACCAAGAACGGGACGAAAAAAAAGAAGAGGGAAGAGGATTAAAACGGAAGAAGAAGAGGATTACGGAGGAAGAAGAGGATTACGGAGGAAGAAGAGGATTACGGAGGAAGCCGGTGCCAACCAAGATGAAGAAAGAAAAAGAAGAGAGAAGTGAATGACTTATTGTAAGGAGGTTACATTAATTGGCGCCCAACGTATCGCGCACGACACTTCGACATAATTGAGACCACGAGATACCCAAGATAAAATACACGCGACGTAGATATATATATATATAAATTGGAAGGAATAACAAAGAAGTTGTTAGAATTAAAGAAAGTGGAATTGCGGGACCAACTGAAAGATCGCGGAATGGTGACGCAAGGCGCAATATTTGAATTGCAGGAGAGGCTGAGGGAGATATTAGAGAAAGAAGGGATAGACGTACCAACGTACGAGTTCAAGATCCAGACAGAAATAGTAGAAAGGAATGGTATAGAGGCAATACTAAGACATATGAGAGAAGAGCAAAAGAAGAAGGAAGAAGAAAGGAAAGAAAGGGAGAAAAGGGACAAAGAGCAGAAGAAGGAGAAGCAGGAAGAGAGGGAACAACAGGAAAGATTGTTGAAGGAGATGATGGAAGATATGAGAAAAGGACTAATGAAGGACATTCAAGAAGGTCTAATGAATTTTCAGATAGAGTACCAAATGTAGGAGGTTAGAGGAACAGGAAATAAAGATTGAGGACACGCAGAGCTGGATGAAAGAAGGGGTAAAAAACCTAGAAACAAAGATAGAGAAGAGTGGCCAAGAGATAGGATAGCTAAGGGACGAGGTGTAGAAAAATAAGGGAGAATTGCAAAACGTGAGTGTTCAGGTAGGAGAGAACGTTGGGTTGATCAAGCAGTTATCAATGAAGGTAACACAATGATTGAACGATAAGATGGATGAAGATGCGCTAAAGGAAATAGCGAAGAAAGTGAAGGACTACATCCAATTGCCCAGCGAACCACCAATGACATGAATGGTGCACTTGAAAATGCAGAGTTTCGACGGGAGAGATGGCTCAAGGCCAATGAGATACGTACTTGAATTAGAGGAATACCAGAGGATGTACCGGCTGTCGAAGACGGAGATGCTGCACGTCGCTAGGCAGGGGATGACTGGGAGAGCTGAGGATTGGTTTACCGCCACATCACACCTCCCCAGCGACTTCGACAAATTTAAAGAGCTCTTTCGTGCACTGTATTGGGACGATGAAAGACAGATGGAGATCAGGAGAGCGTTGGACACAGGAAGCTACCGAAACACCGGGAATCAGACGAGGGTAGAATATGCAACAGCAAAAATAAGCTCAGCGAAAGAATTGACACCACCAATAGCGGACGAAAACTTAGTATATCTTCTCAAGCAACATTTTGAGACAGAAGTTAGCACGGGAATGATATCCCACAACATCAAGATGCTCCTGCAGCTGCTAAGACTATTTGGGAGATATGATAGGGTCATGAGAGAAGAAAAGCGACCGGAAGCAGGACCACAGAGGTGGGAAAGCTGGAACCCTTGTCAAAACCAAGGACACACGGGGCCGAGGAGATTAGAGGAGGCACCTACGCCCGAGGCAACCGGACAACGGAGATGGGAAAGCCAGCAGCCTCAGCAATACGGGAGACGTCCGTTCCTAAGGAGACAGGACGAGAGAAGACCATACAACACACAGGGATACTACCCAAGGTTCGAGAGGGAGAATGAGAGGGACGAGCGACAAGGCAACCGACGGCAAGGCCGTGATGAAATGGCCGGAGGATTCAGATCGGGACAAAGACACCCAGTAAACTCGCTAGTGGTGGAAAACAGAGGGGCAGAGAGAGAGAGACATTTGTTGCGTTGAAGATTTAAAGTGGGTAATTGAAGATGCCGAATTTTGTTTCCGATCCAAGGGATCGATGAGGTATACCGGTTTTCATGTTTTAGTTTGTAAGTTTGGTGTCATGTTGTGTATTTCCGGTATAAGGAATGAGGAGCTGTGCTATGTGATTTTATTTTATCAGACAAGAGTCAATAACTTGTTAAGAAGATATTTTGATGGGAAGCTTAGAACTGAAGGCGTTGGGGATTCAGGCTGACAGGAGAATGAGTGAGGGCAACAAATTATTTTGTTTGAAAGCTTTAAAAGAAAGTATTTATGTTTCACTACAATATTTCTTTTAATGGTGCTAATGTAGTGGTTGGATAATATTTATAGGTGTAAATACGAATTGAATAGTGTTTCTAGGAGTAAATAACAAAAAACAATATCACCAAGGGAGCAGGAGAGTAAACGAGAGAACAATGGGGGAGACCTAAAGAAAAAGAGCAGCAGATGAAAACCAAGAATGGGACGAAAAAAAGAGGGAAGAGGATTAAAATGGAAGAAGAAGAGGATTATGGAGGAAGCTGGTGCAAACCAAGGTGAGGAAGAAAGAAAAATAAGAGAGAAGTGATTGACTTATTGTAAGGAGGTTACACCGTCCTTATCATTTCCCACCCTTCATCTATTGTTTCTCTTCCCTCCTCTTCATTCCAATCAGTGCTCCTACATCCCACTTTTTTATTCTCATTCCTACTTTCAACCTTTTTAGTCTCATCTAACATTTTATCACTACCGAGGTATGGTCGGAGTATGCATCTGCACCTGGGAAACTATGTGAATTCTTCATGCTGTTCCTGAATCTTTGCCTAATCATAATGTAATCTAGTTGGTATCTTCCAGTATCCCACAGCATTTTCTATGTGTACCTACGCCTAGGGTGGTGTTTAAACCTCGTGTTTGTAATCACCTATTTATTAGTCCTACAGAAATCCACTGCTTTCTCGCCCCGGTCATTCCTTACACCCAGTCCATACTCCCCTACTTTTTTCCATTCCTCCCTTCTACTACAGCGTTCCAATTTCCCATAACTATTAGGTTCTTCCTGCCCTTTATTTTCCCGATTAATTCTTCCAACTTGTCATATACTACGTCTACTTCTTCTCTAAGTCCCCCTGTTGGTATGTAAACCTGTACTAGGACTACATTTACTGACTTCGCTTTGATTTTGATAGATAGTATTCTATCGCTTACCTGTTCCACATTCAACACCCTTTTTCATAATGTTACATTCAATACAACTGCTACTCCCCGCTGGCTCTCTTCCCCTCCACTGTGTATAACCCTGTTCTTTTCACTCCAGAAGTCCCCCTGGTCTCTCCATCTTACTTCGCTTAATCCCAACAAATCGTCCTTCCCCTCTACATTTCATGCTTAATGTTCTCAAGTTTTTCTGCCCTTAACATAGTCCTAACGTTCCATGTCCCGATCCTTAGCTTTGTTGCTCTCTTCTCTGGTTTCTTCTTTGCCGCCGCTGCTGCTGCCATTGTTGCTGTCTTTCTTTTCATGCAAGGATTTCATGAGATGACAACCACAGAGTTCTTGCTTACCCTGATGCTGGGCACGACTCCTGTCCCACTAATTTAGGCCCCGTAGTTGCCAGGATTCAATTCTCAATTGTTCAAGTATTTGTGTTCTTGGGAAGGGTTTAATTGAGGTGGTTTCCCGTTGCCTGCCTCAATAGTGTTTTTAACGTGGCATCATCACTTGATAGGCCACCCCACTGGGGTCAGATGCCTTCTCACAGCCGCCTCACTGAGGAACAGACTCTGTGAGTACAGTACGTGGACTGCCTTTCGTCAGGCTCCTACCCTTCGACCTACCTGGCATGGGTGACCCTACCAGGAGCAATATTAGTTGCTCCCGCCAGTGCAGCTCTAGGGTTCATGGGAACACGCAAGCCCCAATCCCACCACGACAAGGCGTAGTCCATGGGGAAGGGTATTTTACATGACTTCCAAAAAATGACTATTGAAGTACGTTTAGTGATGTCTACAATTCTACCCACATCTACACAATCTTTGAGCATCATCTAAAACTGCTGTGATAGTGACTAATACTTAATTATGAATTTCCCAGTTTTTGGGAAGGATAATTAGCATCCTCACTTGGTTTGGGTATAACCAGATGTGTTTTTCATCTCAAACTAAGCTGGAAGTACTAAACAGTCTCTCCAATGAGACACTAGCAGCTGGTATACATAAATTTACACTGCTAAGTATATTCAGGGATGGGTATATTGTAGTACTTTAGAGGCTCACTTTCTGGAAAAGAAGTTCTCTCAATTAGGAATTTAACTTCTGCTCCTCATCCATGTCCTTGACCACTTCTGACTGTGTCTTCATTAATTTTTAATAGTGAGCTCACATGGCATAGCTAGATTATTCCCAACTCTATCACTTATTTCCTAACCAAAAATTCAAATCTTTGGAAATATTTATTAAGGAATGCAATATGCCAGTATCTGGGGGGGCAAGTCTGTAACTTTAGGCGCCTCATTTTGGAGAAAGAGTTCTCGCCCAAAGTTTTCTCCCAACCGAAGTCTGTAACTGGGTAGCGAAAACTTTTTCTCCTGACCGGATGGGAGAAAACTCACATCATGAATAATTTGTAAGGCAAAGCTGATGAACCTCGTAAGGACCAATGGAAAGTCTCATACCTTAAAATGATAGTGGCTACAGCTGTTTTGCTTTGGTAATTTTGTAAACAAACCTTTGGACAAGAAGTAATGGAGCTCAATGAGGTTATGCGAGTGATTTTTTGTTATTTGCTTTCGATAATACTTGTGTGACATCGTGGACATGTGTGCATTTAAAGCCAGTGGCATGAAGTTACCATCATTGGACTCAACATTTCGATTGTTATCTATACAATGAGAATAAGTGAGAGATATTTACTTTGAATCATTTGTTTATTACTTATTAATGTAGAGAATGAAGGTTAGTTTATCGGAACGAGGCATAAATCTAGAGGATTTGCCTTATAGAGAATGGACTTCCCAGCATATGATTTATTTTGTTCAATGAAAATAAATAGTATACAGGTAATAATTAGTTACATTATAACAAGAATAGTTGATGTCTTGTTTTCAAGACCAATAATATGAAGCACGTTTATCCACGTCATGCTGTTGGATGTTTGGTAAAAGGAAGCTGAAACATTGCTTTGTCTTTATTTTCACCAGAAGTATCACTAAATTTTGAAAGTCATAACCCTTATGCTCTTATTTACCTCTTTACCAACAGTCACTGGTCTAAGTGCTGTAACTATGATTTAGTTATTTTCATCGGACATTCAGCAAAATACATTGCTATAGTCTTTGTCCAGAAAAACAATACTAACATAAATATCAGAAGGAAATGTCAATATTTTTACCTTCAGTAAATACTCTTAGGAATTTAAAGTGAAATTTTAAAACATTAAACCTGATCCTGATTGTCCTCTTTTGTAGAATAATTACATCTGGGGTAAGATCCCATAATTATATCCCATACATTAAATGGCAGTGGAATAAAGAAAAGTAGTTTGTTCACAGGTAATCCTGAGAAACCTGAGTTTTTAATTTACGGAGCATGTAGGTAGCTTTCAATAATTTATTGGTAAGTTTTGAAATGTGAGGACCCCACTGTAATTTACTATCTAAATTAAAACCAAGTATCTGTAAGTTGTCGCAATGAATTGCCAATGTACTAAATGAAAAGGCTGCCACCAGAGTTTTGTCCTTATTTAGAACCAAACTATTTGCTTAAAACCACTTTGATGCTATTGACCTAAGGGACATTCCATGTCAGTTCAACCACACCACGCCACCCACCGACTCGGATTTTGATGAAACTTGGTACATATAATCCAATACAAGAAAAAAAGCCCAAATTTTTTTAACCTAGCCGTATTAGTTTTTTAGTTACTGCCTCTTAAACTTAGGAGATTTCTGAATTTCTTCCATTCACGATGCTCCCTTCTCAAGGTGCACTGTTTTACTCAAAAAATGCTATCTCAACCATTTCTGAATTATTTCCAATGAAATTTTGTAGCTATAATCACAAGGGTATGAGGACTTTGGAAAAAAATAATATCACTTGACTTTTCTTTTTAGCCTTAAAAAAATTCTTAAACATTGTACATGCAACGTTTTTCGGCTAAAAACATGGTTGACAATTAATGCCATTATCACGAAAAGGGTCTTCACTAATCTTAATAACTTTTGGATCATAATTATCTTAAAGATATGTGCTTTCATGCTGCATTTTCAATGTTTACATCAGTGTCCTATTAGCTGTTAAACACAGGGTAGTCCAGTGGTCGCCGGAGGTCTTGTGAGCCCTGGGGGCCTCGCAAGAGAGAAAATGTAAATAAAGCAACGTGGTGCCTACTTGCAGAGTATTAATAGTGCAGATATTTGTACTCATTACTGTCTTAATATGCAAGGAAAAGTCTATCAATATTTTTCGCTGATTCCAGAGCCTTTGAACAGATCTTCACTAACTGTTTTCAACTGGCGGGGAAATATGTATGAACTGACAGACTCCATTGGCAGGAACAACTGCACTGCTACTCCTCTACTCTCCTAGATCGTAGCACAATAGAATAAAAAAATGACATTCTATGCATGCGGCAAATACAAATTGCTTAGGATGGCACGCATTATTTGCTCACAATGTTATGTGACATCTCCCCTCATCGTAAATAATTCAATTTCAATGCTAAACACAAGTCAAACAATTCTCCAAAAAAATCATAAATGACACCAAAAAAATAAATCTCTTCAACTTAGCAAAAATTAAAAACACAAACCAAGCGCTGTGCAAGATAGTTTGTTTTTAATACCTGGAAGAGGTTTAGTTAATAGATCAGCAGTATTTTCATCTGTGTTAACATATTTAAATACAGCTTCACCATTCTCAACTATTTCTTTTACATAGAAAAACTTAATCCTAAAAATGTATGCTGCAATCTTAAATATTATCATTTGATGCAATAGCCATGGCAACTCTATTATCAACCATAATTTCTGCAGGACATTGACAAAATTTTGCTTGACCTATTTCCTGTAGAGAGGAAGTTATTGCACCTCACTAACAGTATGATACATTGCCATGTACTCAGCTTGTGTAGATGAGAGGTAACACAGCTCTGCTTCTTGCTACTCCAAATAATGGGACCTCCTGCTAAAATGATGACAGCCAGTAAAAGATTTACCACCATCTCTATCATTTCCCCAGTCTGCATCTGAGTATCCTTTGATCTGATCACAATTCTTATGATAATGCAATGAATGATCACTTGTCTTTGACGAATACAGTAGAAACTCGAAATTACGAAGTCAACAGGACTGGAAAAATCGACAATTTGTAATATTAAATATCGTATGAACAAGTATCCTTCATCATCAGTGCGATTGCCTCCTGAAATATATGCATTCCAGCAATGCACTTGCATGATTAACCCTTTAACGCCGAGGAAATTTTTTTGTCCGATCTTCTTGATTTTTACATGTGACTACAGTCGGATCCGGATTTAAGGTTTTCGCATTTAACGTTCTTCCGCATTTAACGTTTATTTTTTGATGTCCCGATTCATTCCCTATAAAAACAATGTAAAAATTGTCCTAATTTAGCGTCTCCGCATTCTGCGTTTTTCCGCATTCTAGGTCGTAAAAAATTTTCCCGCACAAGATTTTTTACCCGATTTAAGGTTTATTCATGACGATTCATGCAAATGATTATCCAAACGTCAGTGATGACTATCACCAGCATTAGTTTTCAATGGGTCAATGGTCCTTAAGGTTTCGCTTTAAGATGCTTGTATATGTAAGATGAATGAATGTATAATGAACATACGAACATTAAGATCTTGTATGCTCTTGGCAATACATACATAAATGTAAAACTGCATTTTCCCCTATAGTAGGTTTAACCCAAATATGCCATATTAGGCAGTTGAAATCATCGAAATTTTCCCGGGCACTGTGTAGAAAAAATGTATGTGGAACTGCGCGCCATGTGAGAAACTTGCATGTGCAACAGCAGCTTAATTTCTAGGAGCTACAAATCAAAATTGATTGCTAAATAAGGCATTCTCATTATGTCATACCATCAATAATATTCTCATAATCGGAAAGTATCAATATTTTGCGACATAAAATGTCTTTCTTTCGCTCGTTTTTAATGATGCTATGAAGTTGATTTTTCGAGCACATAGCCGCCTACACCTCGCTTATACAGAATAAAATGGATGTAAAAATGCATTGAGACCACTAAGAAATGTGTAAAAATGGAATTTTTAACGTTAATAACCGTCCACACTAACATTCCCAGTGGGAATTTTCCTTAACTCCATTTTTCTTAGGAAAATTTGAACATCTATTAGGTGCCGCAGTGACAACGACAGTAAAATTTACCCCCAGAAAGTGCAGAGGTTAGCTTCATACTAAGTTACGGCCGCATAAAAAAAGGCAGGAGGGTTGAATTACAATGTGTTTTGCCTGAAGGTTCAAATTGGAGTATTTACGAGTTAGGGTTGGATGGTCGGTAGTAAGGGTTTATTTAGTTGCGTAACAGATTTAAAAAAATACAATACTTGAAGCCAGTGAGAAGTGGCTCAGAAAAGAGAGTTGGTGACTTTGTAAATCATATGCTCCTCAGCAGTCGAGTCGGCAGTGTTACAAGAAAAAACTCTTCAACAAGACCACTGATCGACCAGTAATCAGTCTCCTGAGTGCTATTGGTTTACAGAGAGCAGAGGCTGCTGGCTTTGATTTTGGGATGGCTTCAAAAAGGAAATCTCTTAGCTTCGAAGAGAAGAGAAAAATTATTGAGGAGGTGGATAAAAATCCTTACTTAAAGAGAATTGACTTGGTGAAGAAGCTGCTCATGCCAGTAACAACATTGAACAACATCATAATGAAAAGGGAAGCAATTTTAAGGGAATCCACAGTACTAGGTGTTTTATCTAAGCGTCGTAAGCACTCAAAAAAGTCCCCATTTGAGGAACTGGAGAGCCATTTACATTGAATTGGTGAGAAAGGCAAATGTAGAAAAAAATTGTGGGCAGAAACAAGCCAAATTTAATTTGTTGCAGGCAATCAATTTCGTTGCAAGCGCATGGGAAAGTGTGAATAGTGCAACCATCTAAAATTGTTTTGCCAAAGGGGGGTTCCTGAATACCACTGAAAAAGAATGTGCCTTGCAAACTTTTGTGGACGATAATGAATGGCAAACTTTGAATTCAGAAATATCGTTCAGTGATTTTGTTGAATGTGATGATGACCTGCAGACCAGTGGTATTGTTTCAATAGGGGAATTGTGTGGTACATCAAATGAAACAGATTCTAACTGCAGTGAGAATGAGGATGAGGAAGTGCCGACAGTGGCTTATACCTTTTCGAAGGCTGTGGTTGGACTTGAAAAATTGAAATCATACTTTTCATCCATTGAGAACAATCAATCTACTTTACTGATGGTTTCAAAACTGGAAAAGAGCTACTTCTTAGTTACAGTAAAAAAATAAGCCGAGTAAAATTTCAGATTTTTTTAAAAAGTAGCTGTTCAGAAATATAATTAATCTCTCCTAAAAGTTATAAAATTGAATATGAATTCCTGAGTAGTCAGGAGGCTAAAGCACTGTATTTTTGGTTAAGGCATTTTCATTTTTTGTACATTTTTCAATTATTTTCGTTTTGCCACTGAATCCAACCTTCTTTGGGAAGAGCATATAAAACTAATGAAAACTTTTTATTGTTTTATGTGACCCTTTTTAGTGACTTATATTTATTATATTATAATTATATTTTCTTTTCGTAGAAAGCTGTTACATTAGCATTACAGACCCTAAAACCTCAAAAAAATGGCAAGTCCTCATTTAGTGTTTTTCCGCATTTAGTGTTTTAAATTTTGTCCCCCCTGAAAAACCTTAAATCAGGATTCTACTGTATTTAGAGCACCCAAATATAAATATCACAAAGTTTTAGGTTAATAGGATTCAAAATGGCTGAGTTATGGGGTGTGACCTTATGGTCACGCTAGGCGGTTGTGAGGTCAATTTATTTCCAAATGAAAAATTTTTATTTTATTATATTGAGGTTTATTTATCTTACACAAAAACACTAAAAACAATATATAATTTTTAGTCATAATTGATTTAATAATATTTATTACCTTGTTTTTAAACAAGTGAACAAATATTTTCATTTTTAATTCAATTCGAACAATTCAAAATACAAGAAAATACCCAATAAAACTCAGTGCGCATTACGAGTATTAAGTATATGGATACATTCAAAATAGGGCAGATAATATTTATATATGCAGAAAAATATAAGAAAATAGTGACCCCCAAATTTGAAAACAATTGACCCCATACAAGCCTAGTGTTACCATATGGTCACACCTGTGAAAATCTACTTATAAAATATCTACTATTCGAGACTCCAGACAAGAGAGACGCCAACTAGCGGCGTTCTTTGGAAGCTTTCAGTGAGGGATACCGAGTTGATGAAGGGTGATAAAATAGGTTGTGAATTCATTGGCGTTGTGCACTAGTTTGATATATTATCAGTTTGATTAATTTTTACAGTGAACGGAAATCTGTAAACATAAGTAAAATAGTATATCAATAGGTTATTTTATATTTTTCAAGTAAGATATATGTTTTTAGTCATTTCAGTTGAATAAGTAAGGTATAAGCCAAATAGATTAGATAACAAGTTATTTCTTCATCCAAAATATATTTCACTGTCTCCGTTTGTCTGATAATCGTAGCAAATTAGTCTTATTATTATTTATTAGTTTTATACTCTAAATATCTTTCTTTTGGCATATAAATAATATTTGTTATCGCCAAAATATTCAAAGATAGGTGAATATTAATAAGGGCGGCACGAAGAGCATGTTACTTTGCTCCAAGCATTTACTCCGCAACGACTGTATACTGCCAGGTAAATAGATGATTTGACTTAATGTTATTTTTAGCAGACTCCTGTAACTAAACAGGGGTCAATTACGAACGGTAGTGGGACTCCTCATGGGGCACTACCAGGTGATGAGGCACCTGCACCTCCTGGGAATTGTAGATTCACCTAGATGCAGGTGGTGCGAAGAAGGGGATGAAACTACATCCCACATATTATGCGAGTGCCCTGCTGTGATGAGGACTCGAAATAGGTACCTGGGGTCTCCATTTTTGGAACCCAGAGAGGTAAGGGAAATCCCCATTGGGGACCTGTTGGCCTTTAGCAAGGCGATCGGCCATTATGGGTGATTTCCTTAGAATGGTGGTTGGCACAATGGGCCAATAGGTCTGAGTGCCTCAGGGCCTCCTTGGAGGAACTCTACCGAAAAATAATCTATCTATCTAATGTTATTTAATTTTCTTCATGCACGATTTATATTTCAGCGTTTGTGTCCTAAATGTAATGCAAAATCGTGAAAAGAAATAAAACTGGTGTATTGCTATCCAAATTAAGATGCACCAGCAAAGATGCGTCGCCTGAATAAAATTGAAGTGCCTTCCTTGAATTTACCCAGAGCGTCTACTAATGATCGTTTAAAATACAGCAAGATGAGAGTAAACTCCAATAGTCGAAGAAATTTACAGCTGCTCACATAGCTAGGGTTTGAAAGGTTATATTAAGCAACATGAGCCGTTTGGTCCATTTTTCTTAGACGTTGATATTGTTGACGAGGATCAGTCAATATTGCTGAATTCTATGGTGTGAAATCAATACAAATTACTACATATGCAATATATAATAACATTCTATACAAACTACTATACATATGACCATGAATCCTTCAATCGAGGAATTTTGTAAGGAAATAAAGGTATCAACGCTTGATTTTGTGGATTTCCTTCATGAAGAGGGGAGAGAAAACTATGAAATTCAACAGAATAAATTTATTGTTAACTCAACAACATGATTCTGATGCAAGGATTACATTCAGATTCACATATTGTATAGAGTTTGGGGTGGGGAAGGGAAGTTTGAGCGAATAGATTGGATTTTGGTTAATTTAGGCATACATTGTCGGAAGTTTAAAGAGGATGGATTGAAGAGAGGTAGTGTATAGTAGCTTTGGGTTTTCTTTGATGAAGACGTTGGATTTACTAGTTTTTATGCTGGCAATGATCGGAGCTTGATGAGTCCATTAGCATATCTCCTAACCTCAGCCATATTCTCTAAATAAGAACTAATTTATTCCAACGGCATGCAACTTTGTCCCAATGAAGAGGTAGTCGAAGAGATGGAAGAGAACCAGCAAGTCCTTCAAGGAACTGGGATTGCAAATAAATTGTAATCAAGGCAGAAGAGGATTTGCTGTCTTTAGGAGCTACTTCTTCCTCTGTGGAAAAGGTAGTCACAGCAGTACAAGCGGTGCCAGAATTGATCGAGAAAAGAAAAGAAGGGGCTTTAGGTATCAGCGGAAGAAATTATTTTTCGGACATTAGTGACTGCCATTAAACTATTACACAATTTACTGGGTTCGACACATTTCTCAAACTGGCTTGGTTTGTCAACATTTTTTTTCATTACACGACCTGAGGGAAATAGATCGTCATTAAGTAGTGGCAAAAGATAAATATGACGATGATTTAATAAAAAAATTAATTGAATTGGTCGTTTGCCCCTACAGCAGAGCTTTCTAGAAGCACTTGGTTACACTGAGGTCAAAACAGGTAAATTCAAATGCCGCATAATGTCACATTCACTATATAAAGTAGTCATACAGTGAAATATCTGGTTGGTGTAATAGCAGGGGGATGAATCGGTTATATTAGCAAATATGGAGGGTGGGTCTCCGATAGAAGAACTAGTAGTAGCTCACAAACTATGTAGTAGTTTGTGAGCTAAATACAAAAAAAGTACATATATACACACATACACACACAGGGAAAATACATGACTTTTCCATGTGTATATCCAAGTGCGTGCTGTAGGGGAATGTATCTATAAATGTGTATTCGTGCCAACAGGGTTCATAACGTTAAACACAACTAACTTGTTTCTTTTCTCCAATGAGTCAGAGATTAGGCAATCAAGTGTCTTTGAAAAATTATTGTGCAGTTTGGACTAGGCCTATGAAGGTTCATTAGTGCATATTTCTATATTACCTTAATCTCTAATGAAAAACTTTCCACGTCAGGTGTAATAGATAAGGCCTAAATTAAGTTAAAACAGTGAAATGATTCTCTCACAGGTGCTATGTCAATCATGTATTTCGCGCAAATAATCATATGCCCATTAATTTCACAAAATAGCAACCGTAATTCTCTCCTGGATTCAGCTTATCTTTGCGTGGTTATTCTTGAGACGAAGGTTCTGAAAGAGAACTTAAAAAGGAGTTCAGCTTAATGTTTACCTCCTTTCAAAAGTAGATTGTGCAAGCCTTCGACGGTAAAGGCGTGATAATTACCTTCACTCTTCTTCAGCTGCTAATGATGGTAACATTAAAAATCAATAAATTATGTTTTTAACTATGCTCTGCGAAAGCTTTAGTTGTGGCTCTATTCAGATAAGGTCGCCTCCTCTTTATTCACTAAATTGCAGGCATCATTTAAAGTTTCAATATGGTTAAAAATTGTGGAACATTTTTGCGTATCGTTCCCAATTTGCGAAATACATGCGTATCCAGTTTCGGCCACGCACAAAGATGGCATCTGAAGTCTCACCCTCCTTTACCCATCAGTGAGAGGATTACTCCATTCACCCTCACGAAAACAGCTATGAGACCCATTGTCTTGGATCATACGTCACTCAGTAGGTTGATCCAGCTGGGATTCAAGACCAAGGGATGTGTGCGGGAAATAAATATCGAAAGAATCATATCCTTCTGCAGATTAGTCATATCTTATCCTCCTCCTACTCTACCTCAACAGGCTATGCCACGCCTGTGGAGAGGGAGGACAAGACACTGGGGAGTGGGGTCTTTTGTCGTGAATCAAGATATACCCACTAAATGATATTTGAACGTGTTAGACCCTGTGCACAATTTCCTTGCGAAGGGGGGCACTTCTAGGAGCCCAAAGGTGGCTTGTATAGACTGCTGAGCCAGTGGGGGACACTGCACCCGTTGAGCTGGTGGAAGGGAGGGGGCACATGAAGGGGCCTTATCCTGGTTGGGTACCAATTAACTCCCACCCCTGAAGACCTCCAGGGTGTATCATCCGATAACGCAAGGGAGAGATGAAAGTGCCTTTGAGTGGACTAGGATTCTGAATAGGCTTTCTGCTCCCTCTCCAACGGCATGAATTAAGGTTTCTCGCAGGATGGTTCTACTTATCATGTAGTCTTATGTGCATCTTTAACAAGGGTTACAATACCCTTATCAGATTCTTTATCACTCTGTAGGAATGCAGCTGAGAAGCTCTCTTTTAGGATGTTTTTTTGATCACTGGGTTGGAGTGAAAGGCGAGAAAGGTACACTATTACAGGACATAGATATATATGGGTGAATGACCATTTTTTACCGCTGATTATGCATGTGTCCAAAACATCATTTAGAATGAATGTGAACAAAGTGATTGTATCAACCAAGCAAACTTGTATTTTCTCTGATTTTCTCGGCTGTTGGTGATGGAAGAAGGAAAGAGCAATGCTTACTTACAAATAGGATACCTTTCCTCGATGACTACATCGACACACTCAATGAAGATGGTAAATGAAACTGATTCTTTCGATGATAACTATTGTCAGCCAGAATAATTAGGCTGTGAAGAAAGGTTGGGTAATAAGTCTGAAATATGTAAGGAGAAAAAGCTTCCATGTGTGATATGTATGACTGAATTTACCACTCGAACATCATAGCATATCTTCCGATGCCTGTCAAAACTTTTTAAACGCACATGCACAGTAAACAATTTCTGTACTAGGAATTCCTATCCCTCATGGATTTATGTTTGGGGAAAACGGATAGCAAAAAATGCCAGGTATTAGGAGAGGAAAATTCTGATAGTAGCAATTAGTTTAGGTGATTGTATCTGTACTTCACTTTGTTTTTTTGACTCGTTGTTTGAAATTCTGGACTTAATGGCAACAAAACCGAATACATTTTTAGTCATATTGGTGAAATATATTATGTACTACTTAGCACATGATTCAAAGACGTCATTAGTGGTGAAGCATTGAAAAATATATTATTGTCCAAGCAATTCACATGTCATGCATAATATTTATGCCAACAATGATTGATTAGGAGCCTTACTCTGGCAAGGAGCTTTTGAAAATCGCTGCTTTGATCCATCATTATTCGTAAAAACGAGTAAATTTTTCACGTCAGGACCGAGACCAGAGGTTAGTTATTTCAAAACTTCATTTTTTCATAATACCAAGTACTGTTACATGTATTTAGGTACCCTTTTAGTCGGGCCGAATATTTTGCTTCATAAAATCAAAATATTGTAATTTCGAGGATCATTATTTCAAGTTTCTACTGTATCTAAACACATGCTGAACATTTTTCCAGTCATGTTTCGTTGGACACTCACAGTATAGACTCAACCTACGAATAAATGTCTGGTCTTGTCCCTCCAGCAAGATGAATAAGCTTCCTATTGCATTGCGATACAATGTCTTATCAAATACCTTCTCATCAGTACACCTTTCTCTAATGGTACTTCCCACTTCCAATTGCATACTTACTCCCTTGCAAGCATCCGTACCAAACTATGGAGTATGTCTGTGATATCTTTCTTGACTAACAATCAATTCCTTTTCATTAGTTGTAACACATTTCAAAGACAATAGGTCAGACAAATATCCTAGATCTTTTATCTCCATGTATTGTTGTATTTTTACCTTAAATTGTTCAATCTCCTTACACATCTGCAAACGCATCAGTGGTGACCCGGCCATACATAGCTCTTTACACAAGGCAGAGTGGCAACAATGTCCAGGTGTATGGATATTAGACAGCCGAGCTTCAGACCATATGACCCCCAGGAGAGACTTGTTTACAATTTTCATCTGTGAGTGGTGCAGTTATTGTCTCCTGTCAATTTCGGGCATTTGAATATATCATCCTTCACCAATTCTATATTTGCTGTAATGGACATCATGTTAAAACGAAACACTGATCGCCACGAACTTAATGAGTCCTACTTTTTCAGCATACAACTACCTCAGTCACAGAATCTGGGCCCATAACCAGTCAATATTTTTCGCAGATTCCATAGCCTTCAAACAGACCTTCACTAACTGTTTTCAACTGGCAGGGAAATATGTATGAACTGACAGCCTCAGTTGGTGGGAACAACTGCACTACTTAATAAAGGTAGTTGTTTCAGGCTTGATTTGGTGGAATATCATAGCGAAAGAAAAATACTGGCAATTTTCCACAAAATTAGGATTTTACTTGACCGGTTTCGGTGTACAACACCCATCTTCAGGTCTGAAGATGGTGTTGTACACCGAAACTGGTCAAGTAAAATACTAATTTTGTGGAAAATTGCCAGTATTTTTCTAACTGCACTACTGCTCCTGTATTCTTCTAGGAGGTAGCACAATACAATAAAAAATGACATTCTATGCAAGAGGCAAATACAAATTGCTTAGGATGGCACGCATTATTTGCTCACAATGTTATAAATCTGACTAAAGTCTGCTTTAAGTTGCCAGGTTGCAAGGCTATAACATTGAGGGCCTCATTTTAAATTCCACTGGGGGTCCCAGAGGTCATAAATACGTCCCTGGTTAAACGTAAATTGAAAAATCATAAAATAACAAAATATAATAATTATTTTACTATTAACCTCCTATACTTTTGTTAATTCCATTTTTATACCTAATTTTGGTGTGGCATGGCCAGTCTACATAATTTTCCTAGTTTTGGAGGATGCATCATCTTCTTCCATTCTTACTTGCAAGGTGTAAAAGCAACTAAGAAAAGAATAATGTTCGGTCAATATAAAAAGGTTTTATCATTAACTTATTCTTAATCCTTAAAATTGTAAGGGTTAGTATACTAACATAACTAATGCATATAATATCACTAGTACAACTCATTATCAAGAGTAATTGATACACAAGACAAGTGACAATACTATGAAGAACCATAATAGCTAATTATGTAGATTGTCTGTTTTTCTGTTATACTTATATGCTTACGTCTGATTCCCAGAATACTATGTACAAGTAGCAGACGATAACATAAGCAAAGGGCTACTATATACAAACAGCAAGTTTAGTGATTTTATCGGCGATTCTATTACCTTACAAGGCAAAACTTCACTATGAAAATTTGGCCATCCAGTCCTACAGTACTTGTGAGCAATAACTACAGTCCCTACTTACCCAGAATGATGTCTGAGATTTCAATCAAGAATTCCTCTTTTTCTTCCATTCTCCCACGAAGCACAATTCAGCAGCTCCATCCTTGTACATCCCCCTTAATACGGTTTTTGTTAATTTACTACATAATATCGGTTTATTTCACACTGAAAATCATCGGCAGGCCATATTAAAGATAACCATCAAACTACTGGCAATACCATATACTACCCAAACAATATTTTATGACATTTAAATTTCACAAATTCTTGAGGCACATTTTCAGAGTTGAAACTGTTCAGTTAATATGGTTGTAACTTAGCAATAACACTACCTAGTTATTAAGATAAGTACTGAAACTTTCCTTAAATATTAAGTGTCCAAGAAACGGGTGTTGGCAAAAAAAAATAAATATATGATTCCAGCAGAACATCTGATTCTTGTAGTGAAAAACCAAGAGGCCATAAAATCCTTGGCGTAATCCAATGGTCTAATGTAAAATCAACAATAAGGTTTCAATAGCAACACTCTGCACCAATTAATTTTCGGTTGTTTTCTCTGGAATAATCTCTGGCTCGAAACAATATGTGGGAGCCTTCAAGTATCAAATGTATGGCAAACACTTGGTAGTATTACTGTGATTGGCTTCTTATTCCCTGATAAATGCTCATCGATATGAAATTTAGGGCACATATATCTCATACAAACATTGGCCGTGAACATATGAATTGGCTATATGGCATACCCTTCGTATCTGTATGCATAGCATAGTGTTTCTTAAGCCCAAATAAGTACCTACCTATATGGTAGACCTCGGGAAGATGCTCTGTATATATATATATATATATATATAAATGTTCACGGGAAAATCGCAGTGCGAGACACAAATAGCAATAAAGCTGGTCACAGGCGTGATATATATATATATATTTGATGGAAGCCATTTCTCATTCCTACATTCCCTCATTACCATGCACAGTTGACTTCATACTGAATTTTGTATGTATATTTACTTTTCCGTGTGTTGTGTGGGATTTAGCAAAGTTAGCAAATAATTTTTACCATCATATATTTAGGGGGAGCACATTAGACACTAAGCATGATCTGGAGTGGCCTTTCTGCCCTACTTTATACTTAGGGTAGTCTTACCTGTTTAGTTTTGTTACATACTGTGCAGACAATACTAGTCTTGTTGTATGAAAATTGGTACCATCACCAATTTAAGGATTTTTTATTATCTTTTATGTTAAGATAACCAAGCTTTCCTATGACAGTTTTCTGAAGGATTTTGACTATTCATAAAGTAGAACAATTCCAGATGGCAGGTTAACCATGCTGTAATATTTTTCTCTTTGGATTGTCAATTATATTTTGCTTTTGATGTAATATTTTTCTGTCTAGTTCTTGCAGAGCAGGGTATGTACCCTTTGCATGTATTGTTGCCCTAGTAGCAACAGATTATTTACTTTTCAATCTCTCTTTTGTTCTGAAATAACATTGTCCATTCGTTTTTTTTGTGGAATTTATTTTGCCACCGACAATATCTCTCGTAACAAAATTTAACAAATATTTTCACTGTAGCACAAGTAAGTGATTCACATTTTGTTGTACAACCAGTTTCCATTCATCATCTATAGTTCCACAATCAGAAATGTCAGATCACCAAGTTCAGGACCAGCAATTCTACTTTAATATTGGTGATGCCTGTGTAAGTAGGAGTAGATTAGCTACTATTTTGTTAAGACTATTATAAGTCATGTTTACTTTTCTGTCAAAATCCAGTTCTTGTTTGTCCATTTCAATTTTAACAATCAGACATTTAAAACAGCTCTCAAGCCTTGGGTCCAGCACAAAGTTGACATTGACTGAAAGCCAATCTCAGGCCCTTCATGGTGGTTAACTGTTATGGTGAAGCTGAAACCTCAATTTTTGCATGATGTTGACTTGTGATTTTGACTTACATTGTGGTGAGATGCATAACAAAAAAGATGGAAAGGCTATTGAAAGATGGTGTCTGTCAACACTGTGGATCTGCCTTGGAGGGGAAATTTTGTGCAAATTATTTGAAGAGAGAGGTTCTGCCACACATTCTAAAATCCAAGTAGTTTGGAGAAAGGACTCATCATGTAAATAACTAGTTTCAGTAAGGTCAAAAAATTTCTACTTGTAATTAATGTTTTGAGCAATTATCGTAATTTTTATTTGTCAAAGTTTCAACTCCATTTTTACAATAGCATAATCGGCATTAACAAAAAAAAATATTTGTTTTATTTATAATTATCTTTTTAGCGACTGCATGTCACACCTGGATGTTCATCTCTGGTGGGGAGAGTCTGCACGTCACACCCGGACGCTCAACATCTGAGGGGAGAGTCTGCAAGTCGCACCCGGATGCTCAACCTCGGAGGGAAGAGTCTACACGTCACACCCGGGCACTCAACATCTGAGGGGGGAGTCTGCACGTCACACCCGGACGCTCAACCTCGGAGGGGAGAGTCTCCACGTCACACCCGGACGCTCAACCTCGGAGGGGAGAGTCTCCACGTCACACCCGGATGCTCAACCTCGGAGGGGAGATTCTACACGTCACACCCAGACACAGCATCTGAGGGGACTATCTGCAAATCACACAGGAGGAGAAATATTAACTATTTGCTAGATATGTTATATATTTTCACTATATATTTAATAATAAATCCATATATTATAATGGAACATTTATTTAATTTATATCAACTTACATATATATTTTCCATCCTTTCCCCCTTTTCCTTCTCCCCTTTGTCTGATTTCTACGTAGAATCAGAATCCTCATCCATTTTCAAATAGCTTTAGCACCCTCTGAGGCAAGATTGCTGGGTGTCCATTGGAAGTTGAGTCCTTCTTCCTCTTCAAATAGCCTTCGGGTGCAGACTCTCCTCTGAGGCAAGATTGCTGGGTGTCCATTCGAAGTTGAGTCCCTCTTCCTCTTCAAATAGCCTTCGGGTGCAGACTCTCCCCTCTGAGGCAAGATTGCTGGGTGTCCATTGGAAGTTGAGTCCCTCTTCCTCTTCAAATAGCCTTCGGGTGCAGACTCCCCTCTGAGGCAAGAATGCTGGGTGTCCATTCGAAGTTGAGTCCCTCTTCCTCTTCAAATAGCCTTCGGGTGCAGACTCCCCTCTGAGGCAAGAATGCTGGGTGTTCATTCAAGTTGAATCCCTCTTCCTCTTCAAATAGCCTTCAGGTGCAAACTCTCCCCTCTGAGGCAAGAATGTTGGATGTCCATTGGAAGTTGAGTCCCTCTTCCTCTTCAAATAGCCTTCGGGTGCAGACTCTCCCCTCTGAGGCAAGAATGCTGGGTGTCCATTCGAAGTTGAGTCCCTCTTCCTCTTCAAATAGCCATGGGGTGCAGACTCTCCCCTCTGAGGCAAGAATGCTGGGTGTCCATTCAAGTTGAGTTCCTCTTCCTCTTCAAATAGCCTTCGGGTGCAGACTCTCCCCTCTGAGGCAAGAATGCTGGGTGTCCATTCGAAGTTGAGTCCCTCTTCCTCTTCAAATAGCTTTGGGGTGCTGACTCTCCCCTCTGAGGCAAGAATGTTGGGTGTCCATTGGAAGTTGAATCCCTCTTCCTCTTCAAATGGCCTTCGGGTGCAGACTCTCCCCTCTGAGGCAAGAATGCTGGGTGTCCATTCGAAGTTGAGTCCCCCTTCCTCTTCAAATAGCTTTGGGGTGCTGACTCTCCCCTCTGAGGCAAGAATGCTGGGTGTCCATTCGAAGTTGAGTCCCTCTTCCTCTTCAAATAGCCATGGGGTGCAGACTCTCCCCTCTGAGGCAAGAATGCTGGGTGTCCATTCAAGTTGAGTTCCTCTTCCTCTTCAAATAGCCTTCGGGTGCAGACTCTCCCCTCTGAGGCAAGAATGCTGGGTGTCCATTCGAAGTTGAGTCCCTCTTCCTCTTCAAATAGCTTTGGGGTGCTGACTCTCCCCTCTGAGGCAAGAATGTTGGGTGTCCATTGGAAGTTGAATCCCTCTTCCTCTTCAAATAGCTTTGGGGTGCTGACTCTCCCCTCTGAGGCAAGAATGCTGGGTGTCCATTCGAAGTTGAGTCCCTCTTCCTCTTCAAATAGCCATGGGGTGCAGACTCTCCCCTCTGAGGCAAGAATGCTGGGTGTCCATTCAAGTTGAGTTCCTCTTCCTCTTCAAATAGCCTTCGGGTGCAGACTCTCCCCTCTGAGGCAAGAATGCTGGGTGTCCATTCGAAGTTGAGTCCCTCTTCCTCTTCAAATAGCCTTCGGGTGCAGACTCTCCCCTCTGAGGCAAGAATGCTGGGTGTCCATTCGAAGTTGAGTCCCTCTTCCTCTTCAAATAGCTTTGGGGTGCTGACTCTCCCCTCTGAGGCAAGAATGTTGGGTGTCCATTGGAAGTTGAATCCCTCTTCCTCTTCAAATGGCCTTCGGGTGCAGACTCTCCCCTCTGAGGCAAGAATGCTGGGTGTCCATTCGAAGTTGAGTCCCCCTTCCTCTTCAAATAGCCTTCAGGTGCAGACTCTCCCCTCTGTGGTAGGAATGTTGAGTGTCCAGGCAGTCCACACATCCTTCACGATGAGATGGGATCAAAGATTTTTACGAGCACTCATTTTCTGCATCTTCCTGTAATAAAAAGATCGAAGAAAATGGCTTAAACTAGTAACTTGACTTATAAAACCACTTATAGATTTATTGCATGAAAATACTCTAAACAAATGGTTTAATTCCAATTTCCATTCACAAAAATATTTTATTACTAAATTCAAAAGATAAAGTGTAGCATTTGATGTAAGGTAACTCATCCATTTGTAAAATTCTTCTTTGCTTCGTATTGGCATTACCTAAGCTTATTGTATTTCCTCCCGTTTAAAAATTAATATTGAAGCTAATTGCTCACATTTTCAAATACTGCAACATCACATGAAAGTAGGTAGGCAAAAACTTTGTCACATTCTCCAAAAACTTATCAAATAATGATCCTGAAGTATTTACCTAATATTCTATGATACCTGGTAACTAATCCATTTGTAGAATATGCACTTCATCTAAGAGCACAATGACTCCATTCACCTACTTTGATTTGAATCTGCTTCACTGAAATGATGTACTATTATATTGTGCAACTGATTTTTGGTGTGAACCATGGCTTCAGAAGAATTACAACTGTACCAGCTGGATATCCCATGATTTCCATGGGTTAGGTCCATTCTCTGTGGATTCCGCTATTTCCATGGGCTCCTGGTTTTCCTTACATCAGCCCTGCGTATCTCGCAATTTCCCCGTCTGTATCTTCTATCCTCTGTGTTGCTTTATGGTGATGTAGTTCTACATTTTCACTAAAAGATGGCATCTACATTCACTTTTTGAAGGATGTCTACACATGTATGCTTCCCTCTTTTCTTCTGCCTTACTTTTTCTAAGGTAAAAAAATATTTTTTTTATCTGATATCAAAACAAATTACCCAGCCTGAGGGTTAATAGTGGATACTATGAACTGAAATATTATTTAACTATTAGTTCGCAGCATGATAAAACTGTGTAAACCTAGTTCTTACAATTGTAAACTAAGATGTATTCATTCTCCCATTGGAAATCCATAAGTGTTAATAGTATCAATAATGAAAAATTATTTCAATTGAAGCTTTCAAATTATTTGATATTTGTTCCCAGATTGCCTACAGAAGATGTTTAACATTCTGGCTGCAGCAATTAAAAGTATATAGAAATTATTATTTCCCTCAAATCATTATCGAACAACATTGACTTTACTTGAGTGCTAGAAATTTAATATTGCTCACTCAAACCTATGTCATACTTGGTCTTCTCTATTGTTTTAAAAATCCTAAAATATGAATTTCACTATTTGGTCTTAATAGTTTGAAAACAACCACTGGTTCCTTTGTACAGAAGAGCAGTCTGAATGGATTTGATTATGAACATCTGCAAAGATAGGAAGTTGAAATGATTATTTGATTTGTCCTCTAGCTCTTTGACCTCTCCGACTATCTTACAAAATTGTCATTCCTCTAATTGCTCGTCTAGCCACTTAGCAGTAACTCACTTCAGGCTATTTCTCAGAGTGACCGAAATATTCCTTGGTGATTCCAGTCTACACACATAGCTAAAAGGACGTTCTAAGCAGCTATTACCTAATCACTATCATATGGCTATTTCTCTGGATATATCTGACCTCAATGTATGGTCTGTCAACGCAGGAATTAATAAATTTATCATGCGAAGGAATCAAATTAGTCAAGGTAAAGAGGAGTGTGTGAGGGATTTGCCTAATATAAACAGTTTGTCTTGTCAGCAAAATAGTGCAGGAGGTAGTACACAGTTACATATCCTGACTAAATAAAAATTCAAAGATTTGGAAGCAATTTAAAGTGGGGACCTTATTATTGACCCTTTTTTATCCCTAGTTAACCAGTCTCTCTTAGAAGGTGTTTATCCTGATGCACTGAAGGTGTCAAAGGTGGTACCTGTATATAAAAATAAGGGAAACATAAGTAATTTGCATAATTATCACATTTGGGAAAGTTATCAAAAAATTAACTGATTAAAGTTGTATAAAGAAAGGAGTGAGACAAGGCTGTGCACTATCTCCTGTATTATTCAATGTCTACATCAAGAAAGCCATCCAAGAAGTCAAAGAAAAGTCTCCGGGAGTGAATATCCACGGGGAGAAAATCAGAATGCTATAATTCGCCGATGACATAGCAGTCATGGCAGAAACAGAAGAAGATTTAAAGAAGACACTAGGAAATATGGAAAGAACAATGACCAGATATCATCTGAATGTCATTAAAAGAAAACTAAGGTATTGGTGCGCAGTAGAAGAAAGGAAGCCAGGACCAATGTTAAACTAGTAAAACAAAAAATCCAGGAGGTGGAAGAGTTCTGTTACCTGGGAAGCCGAGTAACCAGTGATAATAATGTTTATTGTTCAGTAGTATTCAGAAGATACACAGACCACGTCAGGAAAAAAAATTGTACATTAATATACAAGAAAAAGCACAATTCATTACAAAAATTACAAATATGAAAAATTACAATTACAGTTTATAAGCTGCAAGTTAGAATACAATATCACAAGTGTTATGCGTAAAAAAAACTCACCAACAGAATACAATGCATATAAGGCTAGCCATGAGTGAATCACGCTCTTGAATTTAGCCAAGCTAGTCATTCTGGCTGAAATGGGTAGATGATTAAATAGCCTGATACCTAAATTATGCAGGGAAGATTGGGTTTTAGTTAATCTGCATTGGTTAAGGGATAAAAGATTATTATTTCTTGTGCTGTAGTTGTGAGTTGCACATCTTGTAGGAAAGAGATCAAGGTTTTCTTTCACATATATCAAAACTCTGTATACATACACTAAACAGTTAAAATTTTCAATTTTATAAACATTGGGCGACAGTGTTCCTGAGATGGGGATTTAGTTAGTATTCTAATGGCCATTTTTTGCAACAAAAATACAGATTTTATGCCAGGGGCATTCCCCCATATTTCCAGGCCATAGCCTAAGTGGCTGTTAAAAAAAGCAAAATATAAACATCCCATGAAATCTGGAGGGACTATTGAGCTTAGCTTTCTTAAAATAAAGAGAGCTTTGGAAAGCTTTTTGTTTACCTCTGTGATATGATAGCTCCAGCTGAGTTTAGTATCAAGGTAAAACCCAAGTAACTTACTTGGCTTCAGATTACCTGGGGCAGACTTCAGGCTACAGATTAGCTTTTGAGTTTTTTCCCTGTTAAGTACAAAGCCATAAAATCTAAACCAATCATTAGCCAATGCCAGATCTGCACTTCCAGCAGCAGTGGTAGTACTTTTGCAAACATCTATTAACCCTTTCGCTACGAACGCCGTTTATAAACGCCGCTGATTTTTCACTCCTGTGAACGAAGGCCGTTTATAAACGCCGCAGATTTTTCAACGCAAGAGAACGAAGGGCGTCTTAAAATGTCGCTGGGGTCAGGTAGGCAGAAAAGGTCCAAGGTGTCATAAAGGACCCTTCCTCGCGGCTCTGAAGACCCTTCCTCGGCTTCGAGGCGGGGATTATCTTGACCCTTCTTCGCAGCGCGAGCCTCACTCTCGGCAGTTGTTTGCGGTCACTTTTTTGTTTATGCATTTGAAAAACCAAAATCATATTTGTTTCTAATTCGCATTATTGAGTTCCAGAAGTTAATTCCTGATGTTTTTTTGAATCTCTAGAAATTTTAAACGGAACTCTAACGTTATTATTAACAGAGTTCACCTGTCAAATAGAGTCCAAACCGATTTGGGAGAATTTTTCATTGCATGTGAGGAACTAAGACGTATGTTTTTTATGATTTGACGATAAGGTAGTACCGATATTTTTCTCTCCGTTTTACTTGTTTATGAACATATATTGAAAAACGAGTGTAATGGTAATATCACGTGACATACCGCGAAATCTATTATATGCACATTATATGCTGAAAATCCCGCTGAAGGGTGTGGTTTATGCTGGTTAAGCAGTCAGTAAACTTCACTTTCTTTTTGGCGTAACTGCCATTCAGCTATAAAAAGTATCTTCAAAGCTGAAAAGTATTCAAATTTTCTCTAGATGGATAAATCTGTTGATAATGACGGTAGGTTTTTATTGATATTGTAAATGGAATGCATGATACGCAAAAATATGTAAGGGATAGATTCTAGTCCTTCATTTTTGAACGTTCTTTTCTACGCGAAGAACAATTTTTTTTGTAAATCTACTGCACCAAAGAATGATTGTCCGAGCACTCATGCTGTTAGTGTGGCATGCACTGAGGATAAGGGTCGATCCAAGGAATGTGGTCTGGTCCTGCAAATTCCTTTAGCCTCAGGAATAAGGATAATTACATTTTCGCGTGACAGGCCACTTCTGAGTGCCAGTAGTGGGGCGTCATAGTTCCTATGCTCCACCCAAGCACCAAAACTCATGAAACCCATTCACCAGGTACATTCACGTTTTCTAGGAAAATAATGTTTTATCGCCAAACAAATTCTTCGGCCTCAGTTGGGAGTAAATTTGCCTCATTGAAGCTTCTCCTTAATTCTCAGAAGAACAAATTCCGGATCAAAAGAAGGATGGGAAATTATTTTAGCAAGAAAATATCAAAGAGTGATCATTATGTTGTAATCATTTATGTTAAAACTAGGAGAAAACCGCATGCGTGCTTGACGGAATATTGGGAGGTTCAATAAATACTTTCCAGGCGGAAAAATTTATCTCGCGCTACCATTGCGAATATATTTACATAAAAATGGTTCCTGGTGAAGGTATAGCACCAAAAAAAGTGCATGTGCTTTTATATAAAACACGGGTATGGTTGGATTATGCGCGGACGTCTTCTATTATGAAACAACACAAATAATTTATTATTGTAACCATTGATATGATGCCTATTGTGCTAAATATCTTAATATTTACATTAGAATTTCGTTTAATATCTCTAAATGGTATTTACAACAACAGGAATTTATTTATATATTAACCCCCACTTAAAGTCTTACTATTATTTATTTACCAAAAATCACTGAATTAAAAATAGTTGACCGCGGACAGAGGCCGAGGTGGGTTCTCATTTGGAAAAGGGCGAAGATAATCTCTGGTCTGTGTCCGAGGAAAGGGTCGGGAACCCCGCTGGGTTTGGTCCCAAAGCGGGGGAAAGACATACCTGCTCGAAGCCTTGCTTCAAGAGAGCTCCGTACACGGAGTGGAAAAATATTCTAGAGGAACCCGTGAGAAGGAAAGCATTTTCCTGCGTAGGACTCCGGCACGAAAGGGTTAAGGTTGTATCATCAGCGTAGAGAATGGAATTTGTGGGTATGGTAGGTCATTGATCATTATTAAGATTAAGATGGGTCCCAGGACAGACCCCTGGGGAACTCCATATTGAGCAGGGAGGGAAGAGGCTGCACACCCTCCATTTCAACATATTTTTGACGCTGAGAAAGATACGATTGGAAAAGAGACAACTCAACTCCTGAGATCCCATAGTATTTCCATTTTTCCAGTAATATTGAGTGAGAAACACAATCGAAAGTCTTGGTAAGATCACAAAGGGTTAAAGCAACAGATAATTGGTCTTCATGAGAGTTGTGGATGATATAGGTGATACATTGAAGAGCTTGTGTGGTGGTTTTACCTTTACGGAATCCATATTGAGATGTACTAAAAAAGCCACTATTTTCTAAATAGTCGAATAGTTGATATTTAATAATTACCTCAAAGATTTTACCAATGATCGGGATCACTGAAGTAGGGCGATATGAGTTAGGGTCGTCTTTGCAGCCTTTCTTGTGTACTGGAGTCACTTTAGAATATTTAAGATGATACGGAAAGACACCAGATTGAAGACATGTATTGATTATTATACTGAGAGGCTCGGTTATAGATTCATTTAAGCTCTTGAGGAGGTTATTTGAGAGACCGTAAATGTCTTTACTGTTTGAGTTTTTAAGAGATTTTATTACCTTAAAGATCTCATATGGTGTAACCCATTTCCACTTAAATTGATCTTTGTTTATTGTGTATTTGTTTAATAGAAATGTAGCTTTAGCTTTGTCAGAAGAAGTAGTTGAAGTTATGTTCTCAACTGTCCCAGTAAAAAATTTGTTGAGGTCACCTGGAGAGATTGAAAGATCAGGAGAAGTTTTTGTTATACCAGCCTCTTTTTTAATGACAGTCCATGCTGTCTTAAGTTTATTGTCAGAATTGGAGATGTATTCAAGGTTAGCTACTCTTTTGGCTTGGGTTACAAGTAGATTATATTCATTCTGTGCTTTGGTTAGAAGTTCTTTGTTTAGTTTGTTACTCTTAGATCTATATGACTTGGACAGAAACAAGTTTCTCCTTTATTTGAGAATGTCAGGAGTGACATGGGCTATCTTAGGAGTTCTTGGACCAGTACTTAAGAACTTCTTTGGGAAACACATCTCAGAGAGACCCATAAATTCTGAAAAGAAGAGTTTGAAATTTTCCTCCCCGTTATGTTTTAAAAGTGAGAACCAGGTGATATTAGAAAGAAGACTTTTAAAATGCAGTACACCAGCAGGTGTGATGGGTCTGACTAATGCACATTGAGTGCCTTTCTTTGAGGAGCTACCAGATGAAGAAACAGGCACATTAAATGTCAGAGCTAAATGATCCGAGAAAATTGGATCTATAGTCCGTACTGTGATGGTATGGCACCATCTCCAGTTCTATTTTCTTATGCCCCCCTTTGTCTGGGCCCCGCATCAGATGATGGTGTGCGTGCACGATAAGGAAGTGTGGTGAAAAGCAACGCCGGGTCGAGTGGAGACTAGGGGGTCGAGTTGAGACTAGGGAATATCGACGACCCTGGACAAGTGCCGCTGATCCACTCCACTCGACCCACAAGTGTGTGACCCCCCCCCCTTCTTTCCTGCCCCACCACCCCGGGCACTGCCCCTGCCCCAACGAAATCAGTTTCCCCCCCCCCCCCTCTTTGCCCGGGTATAAAGAGGCCCGCGGCGGAGAACGGAGGACCTTTTTTGCCTGTCTGCCATTTTGGGCTGTAGAAGTACGGGAATGGGACGACTCTCTCAGTGCATTCCCGAGAGAAGCTGGACGTGGAGAGATATTGCCGTACGAGAGGGGTGGTGTGAGCCATTCCTCTTCAGGAGGAAGCCCTCAAGATAAGGGCCCTAAGTATCGGGGCTGGGCGCTCCACCGCCCGGAGACGGAGGAACTCGGGAGTCTTGGGCGGATGCGGGATCAGAGGCCAAGGAAGGCGACCAAGAGAACGGGAGTAAGATCCCCCCCATTGCCTTTCCCTCTCCGTTCCTCCCAGGGGTCAGTGGGCCTAGCTGGGGAAGGCCGAAGAAAATCCTTCCCCCCCCCTTCTTTTTTTTTGGATTTTTGTTCCCCCCCTCGAGAGCCCACACGCTCACTACAAAGTTGTCCCCCCTGTGCAAAAGAAGCCCCTTCGGCCATCGAGACTTCATTTGTGATTTTGGGACGGGCATCACAAATTATCCACACCTGTGAACTGAGAAGTTAGAACTACTTTAAAACCAGAATTGTTCATGTACTATTAAATTCTTTGTGTACCGTTGGAGGGGCAAGTTCCACTGCTTCATTTTTTTTGTTTCTCAGATTGTATTGTACGTGCCATGGTGCGTGGGCCACAGTTCATGTGTCGATTTTTTTTGTACTGTTCACTAAGTTACATAATACATTGTTTAATGAAAAGTTGTCAGTATTTTGTGCCTATGCCTGATGTCAAACCCATCTCCCCCCCCTGGTGAGAACGATTTTGGTGTTAAAAGGAACAAACGGATGTGTGTCGAGGAACCCCCAAATCATTTTCTTCAATAAATTTAAATGTACATTGATCTGAGCCGCCGGAACTCATCCGGGCGAGTTCAGGGGTGGCGCGGATTCGTGACAGTACATGATATTTTGTCTCTTCCAAATCAGTTATGATATTGTCTACGCATGCAGCAAGTCTGGTAGGTTCATAGTTAACACACTCAATGCTGGCCTATTTCATGAACAAATATTCATGTCCGAAATATTTTTTTTTCTTTTATATAAATAAATACATTATTATAAATGCTTTAAACATAAAATTTATGCAATATAATAATAATTTTTTACTTAGCTACAAACATAATGGGACCCCATGCCTTGACATCAAGGCATCAACCTCCCAGGGTAACGAGGCATGCCTTGAATTCAAGGCATCCGCGTTGAGTGTGTTAAAGCAGTGAAGGTTAAATGAGCTCAGTAGATTGGACAATGTACAGGCACTATTGGAGGCTGGGGACATGTCAACATTGAGATCAGCACATAGAATTATATTAACATTCTTCCCCCCTATTGGAAATTTCTCATAAGTCTCATAAGAAATTTTCTCATAATAAATTGGCAATGAGATCTTATGAGAAATTTTCTCATTAGATCTTATGAGAAAATTTCTCATTAGATCTTATGAGAAATTTTCTCATTATAAATTGGCAATGAGATCTTATGAGAAATTTTCTCATTAGATCTTATGAGAAAATTTCTCATTAGATCTTATGAGAAATTTTCTCATAATAAATTGGCAATGAGATCTAATGAGAAATTTTCTCATAAGTCTCATAAGAAATTTTCTCATAGTAAATTGGCAATGAGATCTGGCAATGATTCGGCATAATTTGGCACGCGCCCACTATACACGTAACTCGACTGAACTAAATCCGTGAACGTTTAGCGTTTCTTGATGTCACATAACGAATTCACAATTTTATTAACACACTTATGCGAGTTAGAATTTTAAACAAAGAGGACAGTTTATAAATTTATTATATTTATTGACACTACTTCCAGTTTCAATTATTGCATTCACTTGCCTTTGTAACACACAAGATTCCAAATATGAGGCATAATCTCAAAAATAACCAATGTGACAATAACAATATTAAATAAACCACATGACATGAGAATTAAAAGCTGCGATCGAGCTTGCTTAATGCATGAGATTTTATTTTAATGGTTGGTCAAGGTGTTCAAAACCAGAAGTCTTTTTTTTAATAACGCTCCTCTAAAAACAGAAACTATATTTTTCCAACGGGGAATTCCTTTAAATATCACCGAAAGTCATCACTGCACTGTCACAACACACACAACATATTCACGTTTATCATGTAGCTGAATGATGATCTGAATTCTCATTGGATCATTCCGAATGTTCCAATTTGTTTATGACTTTAATGTGCCTGAAAAATGATAAATACATTCAATGCCTGTGTCAGCAATTCAAAAAGCCTGCATGGAAGGCAGATTAAAACGACAAATTCGTTCAACACAATCGCTTGTCATAACAATCATTCACTCACCGTAACTTTAGTGTCCATTACAATTAAAAAAATAATCTTCCATGAACATTAATTAAAATAAAACGTAATTACTTGAGGAGATAATTCTTTCTCACGTTTCTCGCTATGTGGCAGCCATTTGGAATTTCGAAGTGGTCTTGCAATTAATCGATAATAGTCTATTCGATATTGGTCGATACAATTGATACAACAGTCCACAAACCGCGAACTATAAAAATGTGAACATTCACGTTAAAATTACTCGTGGGCACGGCAGTTGTTATTTCTGGTTTATGAGATTCTCTTGAGAAACTCTTGATTTCAGAACTTTTTTTAGGACCCTTATCCAGACGATTTTGGGACTTGTAATATTCATGAATCGCGTTTTAAACAACATTTTTGGAGATGCATCGTCGTTCGTCATTCAACGCAACTTGAAATATTTTCAACGAAGGCGCCAAAAACTAAGTCCGAAAATCATCTGGGTAGGAACCCATAAAAATGTTCCACAATCAATAGTTAAATCGCTTCCAAAGTTTATGAATCGCGTTTTAAACAACATTTTGGAGATGCATCGTCGTTCGTCATTCAACGCAACTTGAAATATTTTCAACGACGGCGCCAAAAACTAAGTCCGAAAATCATCTGGGTAGGAACCCATAAAAATGTTCCACAATCAATAGTTAAATCGCTTCCAAAGTTCACGAATCGCGTTTTAAACAACATTTTTGGAGATGCATCGTCGTTCGTCATTCAACGCAACTTGAAATATTTTCAACGAAGGCGCCAAAAACTAAGTCCGAAAATCATCTGGGTAGGAACCCATAAAAATGTTCCACAATCAATAGTTAAATCGCTTCCAAAGTTCATGAATCGCGTTTTAAACAACATTTTGGAGATGCATCGCGGTCGTTCGTCATTCAATGCAACTTGAAATATTTTCAACGACGGCGCCAAAAACTAAGTCCGAAAATCATCCGGCCATGGTTTAATCCATATATGGCTTCTCATAGCACTTACAAGAAATCTTATAAGTTCTAATGAGAAGTCTCATAAGTTCCCAAAGCTTCTCATAAGATCTCATAACTTCTCAAGATCTCAGGAACTTCTCATAAGATCTCATAGCTTCTCATAAGATCTCATGAACTTCTCATAAGATCTCATAGGTTCTCATAAGATCTCATGAACTTCTCATAAGATCTCATAGCTTCTCATGAACTTCTCATAAGATCTCTTAGCTTCTCATTAGATCTCATAACTTCTCATTAGATATTATGAGAAATGCCTATGAGAACTATGAGAAATTTCCAATAGGGCCTTTACTCACAAGGGGAGTGTCCGAGTTCCGGGTCTAGGATTTTGACGAAATTTGCCAGGCAGGTAGTCCTTGATGAGTTATTTACGAATCACCCCCCATATAGGGTTATATATCCAGAAACTTCGTCAAAAAACGAGTTTGAAATATTTGATTGCAAATATAAATTCAATAATTAGCCGAATTTAATCAGTGCAGTTTGGGTTAGGGGTAAAGTAATCGCTTCACATTGTTGACGTCCCAAGTTCGAGACTTTTCTAGTCCAATTTTTTTTTCATCGCAATTTCGTCGTACGACTTTCCCTGGTTTTACATATTTTTAATCTGTTTACCCGGGATGCATTTTAACTATTTTACGTAATAATTACGTAATTTGCTAAAATTACGTAATTAGTACGTAAAATAGTTAATTACGTTATTTACCTAAATCACGTAATTAGTACGTGGCGGAATTACTTCCGCACGCCCTGTCGTTTTTTGTGTATGAAATTAACGGAAAAGCATAAAGTGTGATCGTGATTTTGAATTTCCGTATCTTTGGCTACGCAGTCCCGACGCACGTACAACACTTGTTCTAATTCGCCTGGTGCCGTGATTTTCCAGCGCTGTGCTTTTTTGGAAAAACTAATCGCAAGAGAAAAAAAGAACTTAAGCTCTGTAATCATATAATTGTAAGTATCTACCGAAATGTTCGGGTGATCGGGCGAAATATTCGGGTGGGAGAGAGTTTCGAATCAAGGACGTCGCTTGGAAATTGATAAAAAATCAGAGGTAACAATTAATTTTGAAGAATTAATGTATTGCACCTTTTCAGGAGCATGTTAGAATCACCCGAACATTTCGGTAGATACTTACAATTATATGATTACAGAGCTTAAGTTCTTTTTTTCTCTTGCGATTAGTTTTTCCATAAAAGCACAGCGCTGGAAAATCACGGCACCAGGCGAATTAGAACAAGCGTTGTACGTGCGTCGGGACTGCGTAGCCAAAGATACGGAAATTCAAAATCACGATCACACTTTATGCTTTTCCGTTAATTTCATACACAAAAAACGACAGGGCGTGCGGAAGTAATTCCGCCACGTACTAATTACGTGATTTAGGTAAATAACGTAATTAACTATTTTACGTACTAATTACGTAATTTTAGCAAATTACGTAATTATTACGTAAAATAGTTAAAATGCATCCCGGGTAAACAGATTAAAAATATGTAAAACCAGGGAAAGTCGTACGACGAAATTGCGATGAAAAAAAAATTGGACTAGAAAAGTCTCGAACTTGGGACGTCAACAATGTGAAGCGATTACTTTACCCCTAACCCAAACTGCACTGATTAAATTCGGCTAATTATTGAATTTATATTTGCAATCAAATATTTCAAACTCGTTTTTTGACGAAGTTTCTGGATATATAACCCTATATGGGGGGTGATTCGTAAATAACTCATCAAGGACTACCTGCCAGGCAAATTTCGTCAAAATCCTAGACCCGGAACTCGGACACTCCCCTTGTCAGATGGACAAAGTAAAAGAAATATTGCCAGTAGAATTGCCCAAGCAAAAAGGGCATTTCAACAGAAAAAGATTCTGCATAAGGCTCAAATACAAGCATGGAAGTGAGGAAACATTTCATTAGAATTTTCATCTGGAATTTTTCTAGAATTTCATTTCATTTCACTATATGGCAGAAAATCATGAACAATGCCAGCAGCAGAGAAGTCCAGGCTGGAAGCATTTGAAATGTGGTGCTACCAAAGAATGATGAAGATAAAATGGATCGATCGAGTGACAAATGAAGAAGTCTTATGAAGAGTGGGAGAGAAGAGATGTCTACTGAAAACATTGAAAAGAAGATGGGACAACTTAATGGGCCACATCTTGAGACACAATGGCCTGATGAAGACAATCGTAGAGGGAAAAATGAACAGGAAGGATGGAAAAGGCAGGCCTCGTATGAGGTATATGGAGCAAATTGTGAAGGATGTAAAAGAAAGGAGCTACGTCAAACCAATTCTAGGATTGTTGACCGATGATAATGATAATTAAAGTTTATCTCTGTTAAAAGTAACTTGTTAAAGTTAAAAGTTACTTTTTTGAAAAAGTATCTAATTAAAGTTAAAAAAGTATCTTTTACATTAAAAGTTACTTTGGCAAATTGGATGCTGTGGTAATAGAGGCTTTGATGATTCTTTTGTTTTGACAATCACAAAACTCTTTGAGGTTTCTTCCAACCATATCCATTTGTTTAAAAATATTTGAATTGGGGATTTTTGTTGTAATTCCATTAAGTGTCCAGAGTGTTGTTGGTCAGGCTTCCTATTCAACTATGTAGTATTCACGACATGTCACAGAGTAAGAAATATGAGCCCTCCAGGACATTGTCTTCGTGCAGTTTTGTGTTTTCTCATCTGAGTGTGCATTCCTAAACTTTGGTGGTCACTCCCCTCAACCCCACGTTTTGTTTGGATGCATTCATCTAGGCCTATTCATTGCATTCTTGCACAACTACCCTTGCATTCTTAAATACCATTTTATTTTCCCATTATTATGCTGGGCAACCTTTGCACCCAAATTTGGACAGGTCATTTGCCAAAAATTAACGAAAAAAATTTACTGAAGTTAGTTTTGTATCAGTTCATGCCTAATTTTAATGATTAAAAGTTAAAAGCTAACTCTTCTAAAAAGTAACGAATTAATTAAATAGTAAACCAGATTTTTAACGATTAATTTAATCGTTATTTTATGTAATCCTAACTATGATAATTATCTACCAATATCAATTATCCCTATGTTTGGTACAGTAATGGAACACATGTATTCCAAAAGACTAACTGACTACCTTGACAGTCAGAATTTGCTATCTGCTAGACAATTCGGTAACAGAAAAGCAAGGTCTACTGAATAAGCCCTCTTTAACATGATTGATCATATACTGGATTAGATTAATGAGAAATGTAAAGTTATTGGCATTTTTTTAAATCTTAGTAAAGCTTTTAATACAGTCAATCATGAAAGACTCCTCTCTAAATGCCAGTCATTAGGCATTAGAGGTGTAGCACTGAATTGGTTGAAAACATACATAGATCATAGATACCAGAAGGTAGCCTATCAGCAAGAAGGTAACATTTACCTGTCCACTCCACTGGACGTAGTACAAGGTGTTCCTCAGGATCTGTTCTGGGGCCCATACTCTTTTTGATTTTTATAAATGACCTGCCTAAGAACCTAACTGTAAATTCACACAATACTGTAATATATAAAATCTAAGGATATGAGCTCTATGGCCTCTTAAAATAACAAATAAAAGTAAAAATCTCCAATGGCCTTAAAAATTGGCAACCCTCGTCAAGGTACACAAAAACAATTTGCTGCACTGATTTGCGGGAGGGTCAATTCCACAGTATAGTGACCAACCACAGCCTCTCAACCAAAATACCCTCCTGTGATGGGGTCCTCCTCGCCAGTGACACAACCACAGAATCACACACTCAACCCAATTGGGATCATTCACAGGGTTGATGGGAGCCTGATCAGGATACCTGGGTTATGATCACAAACACACTCACAAGCACTCAGAAAAACATTGAAATGGACACACCTTCTGGGAGAATCGAGCTTAAAAAGAGCATAGTCAAGGTGCAAGGACAAGATGAGGATGTGCGTCGAATGTGTATTTTGTCATTGTAATACAAGCAGATGATGTGAGTGTGGTGACTACTAGTAAATCTGTAAAAAATTTAATAACTACTGGTGAACTTGCATTACAACAAGTGATGAACTGGTGCAATAACAATGAACTTACACATATATCGAATACTATCAAAACACAAGAAATGTTTTTTTTAGCAAAATGTAATCAACCTGATAATAGTAGTATTCTGTCTCTACATAATAATTTTAATGTTGTGAATAACTTGAGATTTCTTGGATTATGCATTGAACAACATCTAAAGTGCTTTAAAGGATGTTCATGCCTAAAATTTATGCAAAAAATTAACCTCAATTTTTTATTTGTTATCCGTTTTAAAACATACTGTAAGCCTTGATGTTCTGAAAACACTGTACTATGGTCTTTTCTTCTCCAGAGTTTCATATGGTATTATATTGTGAGGAACTTCTTCCTCATTAAATAGTGTATTTTTAATATAAAAGAAGTTATTGAGAATTGTGTGTTGTAAACCTTATCGTGCTCACTGTCGGCCTCTTTTACGGAGCTGAAGATTTTAACTGTGCCCTCAGAGTATATTTATAATTCTCTTCTCTATATAAAAAAAACATGAATCTGAGTTTACTCTGAATAACAATTACCATACCTATGAAAATAAAAGATGTAATGACTTGCATGTGCTTTCATCTGCTCTTGCCATAACTTCTAAGGGACCTCGCCCTATGTGTATAAAATTGTACAATCATCTAACACTATTAATAAAAAAAGAAAAAAGATTTGCTGCATTTTAGAAATTAGTTCATAACTATCTTTTGTGTCATTGTTTCTATACTGTAAATGATTACTTAAACCATCATATATGTTCATTAATATTAATATGATGACATTGTAGTTCTTATGTGTATATGTCCTGTCCGAGTTTCTTGATGAAACCATGCATGTACTCGCTAATGGTGTAATAAAAAGTATTATTATTATTTAATTAGTTACTATAATGTAACTTTCTCCTCTGAGTCTCCGGCTAGCATCAGGTTTCTTTGCCGTCATAATTGCTGGAGACTCGAGAGGGGTCATGCCTAAAGGTAACCACATCCGCCACTGTTGGAGAGGTGGTTACCCAGCATTAGGGTCATGCGCACAAAGCAAGCAGAGGGACCCAAGAAGGACAGCCTTCGGCATTGCACTTGCAAGTTCGTCCCCTTGTGCCCTGCATGCTGGAATGCTCTTTAGATTTTCAACCAGTGAACTCTTGACACCACCATGCACGCCCACGATGAGGACTACCAATTCAGCCTATGTACATTTGCCGTGTACATGAAGCGGGATAGGTGGTCAAGGAGAACGATATCAGGCTTAGTCGCCGTCAATTGCCTGGTGGTGAAAAACGAATAATTCCACCAGATTTTACATTTATCTTTCTCCACGACGGACTCAATATCTCCAGGTGCACATGGCAGCACAGGTGTTTCCTCCAGGCTATTATGGTGCTGTATGTGTAAATATAACACCCGCAGAGCCAGGTTGTGCTGAGCTAAATATGACTTGGCATAGAAACTACGACCAGAGAGAAGATGGCTCAATGTCTCTGGCTGCGATCAGCATGCTCTGCATTTCGTGTCCGATACCTCCACCTTAAATATAAGGCAGTGGTACACGAGGGTGTTTATGATACCATCCTGGCATGCAAGGATGAATCCTTCCATCTTGGACTTCAGACCTGCGGAGAGTAGGAAGGCAAACGTCAGATCTTTCGATTGCCAATGCTTTTCGATGTTTTGATAGAAACATCCATGCATAGGCTTATTGATGTGCACTGACAGCAAGGTTTTCTGCTCGACTTTCTTAATCTCAAGCTTTAGAATGTCTGCCTTCAATGACAAGATGGACATGTCATTGTCGCTTCTGTCAGGTCGCTTTGTCAGATGACAGGTTGAAGTGCAGGCCAATTTTGTGTGCTGCCCTCTATGCTGCCTGGAAGAGAAATGCCCCTGCTCCAACCATTTCATGTTCTTTTGTGAGACACATCAGGGGGTCCATGCTGTTTAGAACTCGGCATGCTGTACCGAGGACAACTCTTTTATGGAGACACTCCAGACTCAATAGGCCTCGACCACCTACATTGCGAGGGAGACACAATTTAGCGACCCAAGATTTCGGATGAAGACTTCTAAAGATGGACATCATTTTCCCCTGTCGAGGATCTGCAACTCATTGACTTTCATTTTAAAGCAACCGAAGGTGTACAGCAGTGTTGGGACCACGAACATGTTAGTGGCCTGAATCTTGTTCAGTCCATACAGCTCAGAACTCCAGATTTTCCTGGTAGTCTGTCTGTACTTGGCAGTAAGTCTTTCCTTCACCACTGACACCTTCTGCATTCCGCACTGGGGAATGCCTAGCTTTTGTCATTGTTGAGGTGATGGATGATGCTGCTGTCAATGAGTTGCACGTCTTCCTTGTTTTCTGAAAGTCTTCCTCTTGCCAGATGGATGGAAGCACACTTGTCCAATCCCAACTCCATCCCCATTTCCTCACTGTATTCCTACACGGTATCCAGTGCGATGCGGAGTTCTTTTGCATTGGAAGCATATAGCTTAAGGTCATCCATGTAAAACAAATGGGTGACCTTATGCTTCCTGTCACCTGGGACACTGCACTTGTATCCTCCTCCTCGTCTCAGCCTGAATGTCAGTGGGAGGAGGGAAATGCAAAACAGGAGGGGGCTCAAGCTATCACCTTGAAAAACACCATGTTGGTACGCTACCAACTCTGTCAAGACCAATCAGTCACTTGCCTTAGTTTAGGACAAAGCACGTCTTCCAGAGTGGCAACAAGTGTTGAATTCAGGTTACAACCTCAGGGTGGACTTTATCAACTTGGCGATGAGTAGCTCATGCGAAGTGGTGTCAAATTCCTTGCGATAGTTCACCCACGCCATTGATCTTATGTTGGATGGCATCCTGACATGTACCTATCAATGAGCAGGTTGTCCTTACATCCCGCGATTCCTCTCTTGCAGCCCCTCTGCTCGTACACTTCCTCCCACACAGGCTGGATATGGTGGAGAATTAGGTCGCCCAAGATGGAGGTGAACGCCTTATATACAGTATTGAGGCAGGTTATAGGGCGGTAGTTTTTAGGATTGGACAAGTTTCCCTTTTTTGTTATTAGAACTGTATGACCCTCAGTCTACCAAGGAGGAATTGGTTCACTCCCTGACAGAAAGGACATGAAGATTCCTATCTACATGTTTATGGGTGGAAGTGAACTTCTTCCACCAGAAGTTGCTCACTGTGTTCATTGCAGAGGCAGTGAAGTTCTTGCTAGAGAAGGCCTTCTTCATGTCACTTTCCGAGACAGAGGGGTCCATCCATGACTTGTAGGTGGTGGTCACAAAAATCTTTAAAGTGGCATAAGGCCAGAGTGTCTCCATTAAATGGCTTTGACGTTTCATAGATGTCCTTCCTGAAATGCTCTACCCCCTGAACGTTTAGTGGAGAGTTGACAACAGACGGAGGTGTCCGAAAGAGTCAGGATGGCTGAATGAGAAAGGTTGCATTCTCCTACAGGGACCTACTCCTTTTGAGGATTTTTTTGTTGGCCTTGGTGAGTGCTCGCACTCTATCGACCTCGGGCTGCTTAATGGTAAGCAGCACAATTTTATTCAGTGTGCGATAGTGACATCTGAGACTGTGCCGAACCTTAGGTCTACATTTTCACCCAGCCGTAATGCATTCTATCATACACGAATCCTTGATGCCTGTTGTCATGCCAGCGTGATCTTGGCATTAACTTTTTTGGCCTTGTAGCTGCCTCTCATCCAAAGGGGTTTCTTCTGGGAGCATCTCATTATTTTGGTGGAAGCATAAACCATGCAGTTGACCTTCCAGAGATCTGACGTCTCTGTCAGGATCTCATCTATTAGTCCATTCATTCAGGACAGTAGAGTGACTCACAGATAAATTTTCAGATGGACATTCCTCTGCCTTGTTTGGTCCTCATCCTAGGAGATTGTGCTCCTTAACTGCAATCTCAGTACAGAGTCAGACTGACTGACCTCCCCATCACGAACTTGAGATACCGATATAGGCACAGCACTTAAGTCAGCTGGTGTATTTGCTGCTTGTGTCGGGGAGGTACGTTCAGCTGGTGGTGTTATATTCTGACTTTGCATTAGGTGAAGTGACTCCTTTTTTCATAGGTGGTTGGCTTGATCACGCAAGTTCTGCTGCAAAAGTTGATGATGTTCTGGATGCATCTCACACCACCAAGAGTGCATCCTTGCCATAATCCCCCTACGATTGGGATCGCTGGCAGCATAGCATGCCAGTAGGTCGCCTCTTAGGGTATCCATCCACCTCATACGAGCTCCCGTATGTGCGTATGCAGTGGTCTGTTGTTTCAGCCACACCCAACTCCACTAGGGCCCCCATCCGAGAGGGGCCAGTTGTGGGTGGCTTTCCTGGTACTCTGTCTAGGAACCAGTAGAACCACAAGTGGGGTGATTAGCCCCACAAGCAGATGGCCACCATTAGCCGGCCAAAGCCGTTGCCAGGGACGCCATGAGGATGCCGTGAGTTGGTCCGTTTATCACCCCAAAAAATTATTATTATGTCAATTTAAAAATTGCTGAAACCTTAGCATATATTCACTTGAGTAATTTGAAAGTAAAATCTCTTCACTCATACACAGTATGACTTCCAACCTTCTAAGTTAACTTCACAAGCTGTCAATCACATGATTAAAAAATTCGACAATAAGCTCTACGTGACCCCTCTTCTGCAATTCATTGTGTGGATCATTCTTTTCTCACAACAAAGTTACAATTCTATAGATTTCACCGTGCTGAACTTCAATCCCTAACTTATATATGAATGGTTAGAAACAAATGGTCCAAATAAATTTACTTTGTTACTGTCAAATATGGTGTCTCTCAGGGCTCTGTGCAACCCTGGCAAAAATAGGGGGTAGGTGGAGGGTAGGAAAACGACACGACGGGCGGTAGGTAGTGGTACCCACGCATTACCCTCGAGCGGTGGTAGACGAAGGGTAATTAGAACATCCCGAGGGTAGAGGAGATGTAGGGCTTGGATAGTGGAAGGGTAGTACTCGTGCCCGTGGTGGGTAGAGGAAGGGTAGGGTAGCAGTATACCACGTACTCCCCAAGGTGTAGGGCATGGGTAGCGGAAGGGTAGCTTGTGTGCCTGTGGTGGGTAGGGGAAGGGAATGAGACAAGAAAGCATACAAACTGTGGTGGAAAGAACAGTTCACATAGCGGACTTGAGGATTCATGAGCCGTAAACAAAAACATTGACTAGAGCATGGAATTGTACAAAATAGCCGTACCCATTTAGGCAAACAAACTGGCTATCAATAAGTCATTATTTGTCCACTTCCCTTACACTCCATGGTGAGTAAGCGGTGGGTAGCCGTGAGAACACAAGTGAGTGTAGATGGGAAGCATGCCTACTCTCCCTTTACCCTTCACAGTGGATATGAGGAAGGTAAGCAGCATGTAGGCCGTGGGCGTTCAGGCAAAGTTAGAGTGGGGTTAGCACTACACCTCCCTTACACTCCACGGTGGTAGAGCAGAGGTAAGCAGCTGTGAGAACACCAGGGAGTGTAGATGGGAGCTACACCTACCCTCCCTTTACGGAGTGTAAAGGGCGGGTAGCTACACTCCACGGGGTGTAGACACTCCGGGTGCTTTACACTCCGCCTACCCACCATGGAGGAGATTATTTTTGCCAGGGGAGGGGAGGAGACTAGAATTCTGTATATTTTGCATACATTGGGAAAAGGCCTTTGATAGGATGGATTAGAAAGTGTTCATGATGGTAATGAAAAACAAGGAAATTGATTGGAGAGATAAGCTTTAATGAAGTACAGTGTGAAGGATACAAATAAGCGATCAGAGTAGGGGAAGAAGAAACAAATCAGTATAGGGAGAGGGTGTGAGACAAGGTTACTGCATGTCTCCAGCACTTTTCAACATAGTAGAACTAGTTGAAGTAGTCGTGGATGAATTCGAAAATGAAATAGGTAGAATTTAGCAAATTTCACTTTATAAATTTATTCATGACCCAGGTTTCAACACATTGTGTCATCTTCAGGTGAAAAAACAGATGCACCGCATCTCTGATCAAACAGATGCATTTCGCCTGAAAATGACACAATGTGTTGAAACCTGGGTCGTGAATAAATTTATAAAGTAAAATTTGCGAAGTTTGTTATTTCCACCATGAAAAAATTTCACAAAGTTACCCCTGAATCAGTTCGTTTTCTCAGGTAGAGTTTAGTTCAGAGCAGGAAAAAGTCTGAATCACTAAATAAGCAGTAAGCAATTATGGCAGAGGGGGGGACAAAACAGGAAACTATGGATAGAACAAGCATATGTAGGAAATACTTTTGGTATTAAAGTAACAAAAAAGAAATGAAGGTAGAAAAAGATGAGGGTATAGTAAAGGTGATAAATAGTAAACCATAAATAAAAACTTGAACAAGTGCCTCCCTTCACAGTGAATAATTTCTGGTTTTATGAAGTGGAAGGAACAATCAATGACCATGCTTCTTAATTGAGTTTTGAACGCACCAAATGTTTCGACTCAGAGTCACCTTCAGGTAGAGACCGAATTCTGTCAAGAGAGACACCACATTAATAGTAAGAGGATAAGGACCAGAGGGAGGCATGAGCTAACGAAACAGGAGGGTTATGTTAAGGAGACAGAAGGTGAGGGATAGAATGAATTTGCTTAACCGCTTCCGCTCCAATAGCGATACCCTTCAACTACTACTCCCAAACCTTCTCTTGTTTCCATAAATCATCTCTCCCTCTGCTCCCTTTTTCTCTTATAAATTCCATGTCTACATTGTCAAAATATGTCTTGTACCCAAAGATGACTGAGTTAAAAAGGGATTTGGCGACTGCCAACGTTTCGACGGTTGACACTGCCCTCATCTTCGAGGAGATGAGTGTCTGGTCCAAGGAATTGCTGAGTTTATATACCCTTTCACCTGGCTCAGGTCACTCCTGATTGGCCTGCTCCATTTATCCCTCCCATTTTTCATGAATTCGTGACTTAACCACCATTATTTTTCTGGGAAACATCCTTTAGTGTGAGTTTTGTCCAATTTAGTGTCATCCAAAGTAGTTAAAGGAAGCCTGAGTATGTAGAATGGAAGCTGTACAGAGGAGGGATTATGTAATAGTATCGACAGAGGAACAATAGCCTTCAAGAAAACAGCAAATAACAGACGAGAAAATTGTGAATTATGAAAAAGTTGCAAAATGTTTTATTTTGGTGTAATATTTTATGGATCAGGAATATGGACAATCAAAAAGAGAAATATTTCAAATGATTTTAAATCTGGCTAAGGTGGAGATTGGCAAGAATGATGTAGATTGAAAAGGTAAAAAATGAACAAGTTCTGGAGAGAATAAATGAAAGAAGAAGCATTATTAGAACTGTAAGAAAGCAAAAAGCTAAATGCATAGGACATATACTAAGAAATGACCATTTGCTGAAAAGATTGATGAAAAGAGGGAGATGAGGAACAAGGCACAATTCGGATGGACACAAAGATGAGAAGTGCATAAAAGCAGCTAAAGGAGGTGGCACAGAACCAGACAACATCTAGGGAGCATGGTAACAAAGTAGAAGCTTCAAAATTAAATTTTTTCTCCATGTGGAGTTGTGACAATGGATAAATCCATGAAAAGTATAAGTGGAATATTTTAACCATAGAATCACACAAATATTGGATATGATTTGAAACCTTGAATCTCTATGCATTTTTCATCATTTGATTATTCGAAGCATTAAACCATTTTCCTTATATACCTTTGAAAAATTAGCTTTACTGATTTAAAATTCTTGTGGCTGAGCTTATAGCCACCGAGTGCATCCACTGGGGTTGCTGATGGTGGGTCGACCTCTAGATATAGAGGTTAGCTGCGAGATAAGTGAGTTTACTTGTCGAATAAGCAGTCATGGACAAAAAGAGACGGCATTCTGAGGAGGGTATTGGTCTATCCCTGGGTAAGTTAGGCCATTAAATAATACAGAACCTGTGAATATGCCTTGACTTTGCGACACGAGGCCACCAAAAATTATGAATTCCATCACCCGGAGGAGTGGGCAACATCTCTTCTTCATATGAGTGAAGTTAGAGACCACAGTGGTTGATACAGCGACACTCATTTCACTACAGGTATGAGAAAATGACAGGCCTTGCAATGGGATCACCTTTATCTCCTATTTTAGTGGTAAAATTTACTTTATTGTACTGCAATGTGGAAGGCAAGGGGAAACCACCATATTATTATCCCGAGGAGTTGCAGCTACTCCACTTCTTTCTTTCTTATGAAGATGTGATGGAACCCTATCGAGTAAATTATTCCAGAGGTAAAATAGTCCCCCACTTAGATCTCCAGGTAGGGATATTCCTAATGTTACGAAACAAGAGAAGACTAAACTAACTGATGCACATCAGATTGCATCTGGATTTAGGAGTTATTTTCAATCAGTGCATGAAACTCAGCCTAAAGTACAGAACAGCTTCCTTCAAAATGTACATTTGAACTCACAAAATTGCATTAACATAGTGACTATCGCGGAATCTGATGTTAAAAATGCCATCAAGAGATTGAAACCTAAGAAAACTGTAGGAGATGATGGTGTACCTGCATATGTAGTTAAATTGTGACATATTCATATAACCATTGTGTTATATATTTAACTTAGCTCTTAAATTAAATATTTTTCCACAAAAATGGAAAACTGCTAAAATATGTCCATTCATAAGGTGGTGAAAAAGGAGATACTATTAGAAATTATAGACCCATATCAATATTGAGTGTATCCTCTTAAGTTTTTGAGACAGTTTTGTACATGCATATTTATTCTCAAGTTGAGAGTTTGATTAGTGATGTTCAACATGGATTCAGATCTGGAAGATCGACTATAACAAATCTGATTAACTTCACAAAAGGCATTTATAAAACTCTAAGTAACAAAGAGCAGATTGAAGTAATATATATGGATTTTCAAAAAGCTTTTGATAAAGTTAACCATAGTATTCTGCTGGATAAATTATCAAAGATTGGCTCTTCTGATAACATGTTGATATTTATAGAATTGATATTGATAGAAAAGACCCAATTTTTATTGCTATACTATGGAAGGCACCATGTTAAAGAAAGAAAGTATGTAAGTGTAAAGACTTAGGAGTACTTTTTTGATGAAAATTTACCTTTATACTTCATATTGAAAACCTAGTGACATCTGTATATCGAACATTGGGTTTCATAATAAGAAGTACAACTGCTTTTCAGAATAGTAAATAAATGGTAATTTTATATAATACATATTGTTAAATGATATTCAGCTGTAAATAGGTAATGCAAGTGCTGAGGTAAATGTTAGAAGGATGTTGCATTCAGTTTAATAATTTTTGTTTATTGGTAACATTGTTTTCGTAGTTTGATTGTTTGTTTGTATAATGCTGCTACTTGGCAGGAAAAAAAGATTACTAGTGGTTTTCATGAACCTGTGAAGTTTTTAGAGTTTTATTCTTCCTATAAAAGTAAGAATGACAGCAATGATAACCTGTAGTTCTCACAAATTAAGAGACTTAAGCATTTAAAAACAACGAAGGGAGACTGAGAAATAAATGCTTACAAGGGCCCAAACACGGCGAAAAACGAGGATGTGATGTCCTATTGTGTCTATGGTGAAAAACGAGGACGTGAAAACAAATGACGAAAAACACCTAACATCAGCAGTTTGTTCATGATTGATGATGGCAGAAGAAAAAAGTGTATTCCAACACTAAACACCGACAACTATGAAGTATGGGCTATTGGTATCAAAGAATTCCTAATGAAGCAGGGTTTGGGAGGCAGTTAAAGGTTTCAGTACATATTTTCATGTGGGGCCAAACGGAGTTGAACATGAAGTGAGTGATGAGACAGCCTACTTTCAGCACAAAGTTTGGCATTGGCTAAAACTAAACCAGCAAGCTCATGCCCTTAGTATTGAACATGTCCATGATTCGTTCCTAGATGACATAATCCACCTAGATTTCAAGAATATTTGGGAAGCAATGGAAGAAGTATGTACTACCCATGATGCGTTCTAAGAAATCATCTTTATGAAGAAAATGGTCAATGTAGAGAAGACAGAAGACATATCAATGATGGATTGCAAGGGGAAAAATTCAACATTATAATAAGAAGATCTCTAAGTGTGGACTCAATCTTCCAGGCAAGGCTGTAGCAGCATTTTTCCTCTAGGGTCTTCTATGAAAACAGTGTGCAGAAATTATTTTATGTATGTGTCTACAGAACTGATGAGAGAGAAATAATGTCTAAATTTGTCAAATCCCAACTCTTATTGGGAGAGAAGATAATGAAGAACGAGACAAAGGAAGAAGAACACAAAGTTTTAAAAGGGACTAGGAAGAAAATACACACAATTGGGGCAAACATAAGACAGAAACCTAGCAAGAAAAGTGGAAATACAGAGAGAATACATTTGTTTCACTTGTGGTAAAGAGGGTGTAAACCTATAGTCGCACACCACGGTTAAACACCTCAGGTTGGCATTACACCCGGCCAACAATAAGCATTATTGTTGGCCGGGACAAACAAAACAATAAGCATTGGACATTAGAGGTTGGCATTACACCCGGCCAATTAATAAGCTGTGCGCCCGGTGAAAATAATTAACAAGAATGCGGGAAAGGAGAGCGTCGTTAGTTACAAGAAGTTCGGGGAGTTAGTTACGAGGACGTACGGGAATAAGATGGATGCTCCAAGAGTAAGGCTGCGTCGGGGAAAGTAGGTCCGAGGATCCACGAGAAAGGACGGGTCGGCGGAATAAGACCGAGATTCTTTAAGAATGAGGACACATCGGGGCAGAGTAAGAAGTGAAGACAAGGAAAGGGAGCTTGACGATATATGGCAGTACGGATGAAAGCGAGGAGCCATCGGCGGGAGTCGGATATGGGAAGGCGCACTCAGCCCTGGTCTCACGGAGGGAGGTCCAGACACACCAATCACGATAAGTGAAAAAGAACCAGGACATTAAAAATTTTATTCGAAGAACTTATGCCCACTTCATAATACTATTCAAGGATTTTTTTAATTGATTAATATAAGTGTATTTGTATAGATTCTGTAAATTGGGCCCAATTCTTTATTTGAAAAAAAAATAAAAACATCTATTATGCATGAATAATATAAGTAGTGTTCTTTTATCAACTGATTATTATTTATTGCCAGTGATTTATGTGTATATGTATGTGATTTATGTGTAAGAGTGTGCGTGGAAAGTAAGGGGTAATTGAGCTAACTGAACGACGGGTACATTAAGGTAACCAGGGCAAGGGTTTCAAGGGACACGTAGCAAGAAATTGCCCAGCCACCTCAGAGAAATCACTTAAAAAAGGTGAAATGTATGCCTTAGCATTAGTAGTTTCAAGTAGGTACAAAGTTTTGTGCTTGCAGAAAAATCCAAACCACATCAATAACGATGTCTGGATCCTTAACTCAGCTGCCTCAGATCACATGAGCCCAAGGAAGGATCTATTTTCTGATCTATAACCATTTCTCAGGGAAGTTCCTGTTGGTGATGGAAAGGCTCTAAAGATAGAGGGTAATCGATCTGTTGATATCCAAATGTCTGTTGAATGTGGTGGATGGAAGATAAAATTAACTGAAGTTTTGTATGTTCCTAACCACCAAGATAATCTTTTCTCAGAAGGTTAATTAGAAGACAAAGACATGACTATCATGTAGACAAAAGAGGAGCAGTGCAGTCTCAGAAGGAGAAGTAAATTTGTTTAAGGGTTACAGAGTGGGTAACAGAGTGGTGAGAGCCCTATATTATGACACTACTTATGGTAATGCTAGCATCCATGAAATAGAAAAAGAATAAGTGAAGTGTGAATTTAATTTAATTGATTTAAGTGATTTAATGCAAATTCACATCTACTACTTTTCACAACTGATTAGGTCACCTCCATCAAGATGGTATGAAGAAAATTGAACCTTACCAGAACCTGTGGATTACCAACCCCAAAGAAAGGAGAGAAAGTAAGACACAGGGAAAGTTCAAGAGACAGAAATTTCATACAATGGAAGAAAAGATTACTCATGTACTCCAACACAATCAGATGTGGTTGGACCCATGTCTTGGCAGTCAATGAAAGAGTGCAAGTACTTTGTGACCTTCATTTTTTTACCTTGTGACCTTTTCTTACTTCATATCAGCTGTGCTGATCGAAAGGAAAGGTGAAATTGCAGAAGAGTTTATTAAGTCACAGAAGAAGATGTAAGTGATGCATGGAGTGAAAATCAAAGAGCTACAAACGGAGGTGAATACTTGTCCCACACATTCAAGAAAAATCTAGAAGAACATGGCACTCTGTGACATATGTACCCACCGCAACAAAGTGGTTTGGCCCAATGGCTAAACTGGACATTAATGAATGTCATACAATGTAAGCTACATTAGTCAGGATTATGGAAGTATTTTTGGGCGGAAGCCCTAGTCACTGCATGTTATGTCCGATTACCATCTGTTACAACCTTTGCCCATGGTGTACAATTAATTTTGAGATCCCCATGAAGAAGTGGCTTGGAAGAGAAGTTGAAGAGACAGACTACAACCATCTTAAAGAGTTTCTGGGTGTCAAGCTTGGTAACATGCGGTGCAAGGTTACACGCTAGATAATAGTGCAGAAGAAGCAGTTATGCTTAATTATCTTGATGGTAATAAAGGGTACAGATTACTAGACCTGAAATCGAAGATGATCATAATCAGTACAGATGTGTAATTTCAAGATAATACTTTCCCTTTCAAAGAAGTAAGAGAGAAGGTTGAGCAGGCAAGAGAAAACTCAACCAGTGATGATGAAAAGTAACATATAGAGGCTCTGGCCTGGCATCTCCCAAATGCAGACCAGGTGCCAGGGGAGGGGGCAATCCAGGCTGAGAGAGTTGAGCAGCTTTCATGGGGGGAAGCAGTCCAGACCAATGAGAGATCTGAGCACAGACTAGGGGAGGAAGATGATGTCCATGCAATACCAGGACGAGATAGCAGAACAAGAATTTCCACGAGTCCCGAGGAGGTTGAACTGAGAATGAGTGCCAAGACAATCATGAGGGTGTAGCAACCTAACTCAGTGTGTCCTGGGAGAAGATGATGTCCCAACCAGTTATTGTGAGGCTCTACATGGACCTCATGCACAAGACTGGAAGAAAGCAATGGAGGTAGAACTTCATAGCATCAAAAGACAAAAGACATAGGACATTGTAAGAAAGCCACCAGGGGTGAAGATAATTGGAGTAAGTGGGTTTTTGCTCTGGAAAAGGACGGTGAAGGGGAAATCATGAAATTTAAGGCCAGGTTAATGGCACAGGACTTTAACTAAGTGTATGGTATTAATTATCATGAAGCATCAAGCAGAGTTTAACAAAAGAAATCTTTAAAAAATGTTAATTTACATTGCAGTGGAAACTAATGGTGCTAATGTGGTCATACAGTCAATCCCGTTTATAACAAAGTTGAGGGGGCCGAATAGAGCTGGGCGGGTGCACCGGTTCAGCAGTTTGGTTTTTTTCAGAACCGGCAGGCCAGTTCAGATGAAGGAATAAAACCAGTGCACCGGAGAAATGGTTCAAAACTGGGGCACTTAGGCATCGGTTCTGAATTGGTACACTGGGGAAGCGGTTCTAAACTGGTTACTGGGTAAGATGTTCTGAAACACCGATGATCGTTTGCTGCTTGGCTTTCACGCCGCCGTCTCTTCTCACAGCCAAGATGGCTTATGACCATGCCTGTGAGCTTTCCTGTGCTATAATTTGCACGTCTGACTATTGTCTACCAGAGCCGCTAGAGTGCAGAGCGATCACTCACCAATATAAAGCATTGTCACGAACGTAACTGAACAGAATGTATCGTTTTTTTCATGTTATATTGTTTTTTCGACAATTACAATGAATAAGAAAGAGTTAATAAACCTTCAGGTTAGTGCAATAGCAATTTTTATCAAACCAACGTGGTTTGTTTTGGGAGATTTCTTGGAGGAAGGAGCATTTCTCAAGTTTCTATCTACCTCTGCCACATGCAAGAAGTGAGAGGATAATGCAACTGCTTACGTCAGCTTCAAAATTCGTGTCCTCAATGCATACATGGTTGGGAATTATTGTACATAAGATGCGCCAAATGCAAATGAAATTTGAACATTTGGACGTTGATTATTAATGCTTAATGTTGTAAGTTCTTTCCAAGAATTATTTCATGCCAAAGGATGGTTGAGATATTTTTAAATTATTAGGCCTATATGTGCCTAATTATTAAACTATAGGAGATGTAAATAAGATTTTCCTCAATAATGCACCAATTGCTGGAACCAACATGCAATAAAACAGAAGAGAGTGACTTAACTGTGCTGCTAAACATGAAAATAACTCCGCGAGTTGTTCTGAAAAATTTTGCACTCAAATAATAAGAAAGTATGTAGTCATTATTGTAAATAAAGCTGACATGAAGCGGAAGCAGAAAACATCGCTTCCGTACGTGGTCCGTAGTCCATAGGTTATAATAGATTTATATATAAATCGCTTGAAACATGTACCACAATCCATCATATTCCACTCAAACGTTTGTCTTCAAGGATTTGCAGAGAGGACCTAACACCGTTGATCTTCCGGCTAGAATTTGGCAATACGCTTTACTATCCCAACAAATGCCTTCACTTCCGATGTGTTACTCAACCTTAGCGCTAATTTTATTGCTGTTTTTATATAACACTGTATCACCTGACAAGGGTATGAAATACTTGATTTTAATATGGAAACAGATTTTTTTCGGATTTATAATAAAGCCCAATTAATTTATCGTCTGACGAAAACATCAAAATTAGTATATAATGGCTCTTCTTACCATTTTTCCATTTTCAGTCAAATTGAATGATGTACAAATATCTTATGCAATAGCAATTTTAAATTGTGTAAGCACATAGCTTTTACCTATCTGCTACTCATGTATCGATGAAAAGTGGTCTCCTTGAAAAAGCATACATCCCTCTTACTGCATGCACAATCTTGCAAGTTTTTTTTCGTAATTATTGCGGTTGGTAATATTGATAGCGATAAATGCACCATTGAGAAAGCTTTGGCGCAACAAAATGATGGAAGGAGATTTTAAAAGGTGGTAATATCAGATAACTATAGCACGAGTATGAAGTGTCTCAGATTTCTCTCAGAGACATCTCTGAGACGTTTCGGATAGCTACGCATAAGACCACTGCAGTGGTCTTGCGTGTACCTCTCAGAGATGTATCCGAGATGTACCGAGACATCAATCCATCTGAGATGTACCGAGAAAATATCTCAAGAGACGTTAATGAGATGTCTCCGAGACATGCGTTGCTTTGTGGGCAGTGTCTATGAAAATGGTAAGTGCCATTTATTGTGTTGAGTTGCTGTTGTGTAAATTTTGCATAATTCATTTGCATTGGGCTACCGGTAAATAAAGGTAATTATTACAGTCAAGCCCATTTATAAGGAAGTTGAGGGGGCCGAATATTTACTTCGTAATAACCGAACTTCTTCATATGTGGACTAGTTTTTCCCAGCTTCTCTTTGATGGGGAATAGCCTCCACTTCATTATAACCGGAACTTCATTATAAACGGGTTTGATATAAGTGGACTTGCCTGTATTATATTTTTGTAGCATATTGATGATTTCTGGTGTAATCTGTAAAAGCAGTTGGATTTGGCGTTTTCCAGGCTATTTTAATGAAGTGGTTCTTCCAAATGAAACATAACTTTTTTTGTGCACCGAATAGTTACCTATTGTACCACCTATGTTTGGACTACACAGCATAATTATCAGGTTAAAGCTTACCTGATGATGATATAGTCAAAATGTAGGTAGTATATTAAATATTGTGTGGAAAACCAAAGTTTACTGCCTTGTTGCAATTTTGTGATTTTAGGTTGATTATCGTTTCTGTCACAAGTAGTAGATATAGGTAATGAAAAATTAAAAAAATTGGAAGGTGTTTTTCAAAATATCCATAAATATATTTATCCATGGTCTAAGCTCACAATAAAAAATATTTTATATTTACATCTAGTATGCTGTAAACCTATATTAAACGTAACCCATTGACCAAAAATGGTGGACATTTGACCCTAATATACATCAGAAGTAGCCGTAATGCAAACCAAATAAGACTTCTACATCTGGTAAATAAAAAACCTTATGGTTTGCTGTATACCAGATGTAGATATTAAAATTGGGTTAACATTAGATATACTGCAAACTTTGTGATCTCTGGGAAGTCACTGTGGATGGTGTGATTAGGCTAAGTAGAAATTATGGAAGAGGACAGAATGCCTGAAGTAGGTACTATGAAGTAGCAAGGTAGAGGGGAACAGGAGTGGTAGATCATAGAAATGATTCCTACAGGAAGTGGAAGAGGATCTGAGGCAAATAGGAGTGAGAAGGTGGAGGGAGAAAGCAAGACAAAGATGCACAATAGAGACATATTGTAGATGAAGCTAAGGCTGACACAATGTTGTAGGGATGTTCATGATGATCATCATCTATATGGATCTATAGATCTATCATGATTATAATCATGATAGTTGCAGTTATCTAGAATGATGAAAGAAGAAGGAAACCTATATAGTTCACCATAGCAAAATCTTTGAAAGGGTAATTAAATATAAGAAAATATGTTGTGCTTTATTTACATGTAGCCCTGGATTCTCAATTTAATACTAAGTAATGGTAATTTGGTTCCTCCATGGCTACTGGGTTCTCACCATGTGTGTTAGCTTCTCCAGACAACTGGCATTCCAGTCAGCATCTTCAGGTCAAACAGGAGGGATTCTGGTTTTTACCACTTTTATATGTATATGCTAGCCCATTTGGCTGCTGCTCTGGGATTGTGTTTCCTCCAAGACTTTTCCAATAGTTTGAAAAAATAACTCATCTGAGTTGAAATTTTCTAATGCTTTGAATGCCCTGTAAACTTGTGCAAGACAAGTACCTTTTTTCCCAAATATTGCAGCTGAAAATCAGGCTGTGTCTTATATGAGTTCCTTATCTGTGCCCAGGAAGAAGGGCCCTTAGAAGTGCCCAGGATAGCTGGGTGCCCTTGAAGCTCAACACAAGTCAGCAGAGGGTGGAGAGTATTGTTCGATTGCTTAAGAAGGGATGGGTTGCCTATAAACGTATGGTGGAAACAAGATGGGGGAGAGGAAGGTTTCAGAGTTGTACAGTTTAAAAGGTCAACAATGGCTCTACTCACAGCATAGGACTTGTGGACTGCGATAATGGTGAGGGAAAAAGAAATTGAAAATCAGAGCTTGGTGCAACTATCCACACTCACTCGTGAATTGAACATTGAATTGGGGTCAGGTTTTTTTTTTTAATGAAATCCATGCAAAAAAGCCATGTAGATGTGAGTAACACAAACAGAAGGTTTTGATACTGGCCGAAAGTTATGCTAACCAAAATCTCGTACTAGGAGAATGAAAAAAATCCCTGAAATCTTTTTCTTAATTTCGACGTTTATGAGAGGGGTGCACATCTCACACAAGCATATATGAGTTCATACACTTGATGGTGATTCCTTGATAATGCCAATGAAGTGGTTCGAGTTCTTTATTCAAAGATGTTGTTTTGCCAACATGGAATTGTAGTGACTGAGCTAGGTATTCAGAGAGGCAATAGGTCAATTGACAGAATCAGTCTAAGATGAACTCCATGTAGATCTTAGGAAGACCATGAATGTGTTGCCTTGGTTACAAAGAACAGTTAAGTATCTCTTTCTTTGCAGAATGAATGATCCCTTGGCCTCTGGCCTGTGTTCCATTCTGTTTTAGCAGTAGGATTCACCCTTAGTTTCGTGTAGGTCAGGTTATGGAGGAATAGTGCAATTTTATTTTTATAGTCCTTTTCCTTCATTAACACATTGCAGACCGGTCACAAGTATACTTAAGTTTAACCCTTTCCCAGTCCAATTTTATTTTTTATAATTCCCGGTCCACCCCTATTCCCCCCATGGACCCAATTCTTTTAAATACCCCTATTCCCCACCATGGACCCAATTCTTTTAAAGGCACACTGACATCTGTGGTTTGGCGGTTTGGCCCAAAGCGGACATTTGGAGACGCGTGGTTTTGGGTGCTTCAGTGGGGAAAGGGTTAAATGTAGGTACACACTTTGCAGATGTAGTTTCAAATAAAATAACTCTGTATATGCATTGCAAATTATTTGTTAACCTTGCAGCTCCCGCTTTTTTCATATAGACATCTCATCTATAACTATGCGATACCCTGCAAGCTACCTCGAGGGTGTGTGGCAGGGGGTGAAGATCACCAAAACATGCACTATTGACATAACTAGGTTACTACATGGAAAAATGCTAATATGGGTCACATGCAGCTAAATGGTTAGTATCTATATAAAAATAAAGGGATTGATTGTTAATATATGCATCATGCACTATAGACTACAAAATTTCGCCTACCTATCCCTTTGTTGTGCTACCTATTGTGTTTTGTAATTGTACTGGGGAAAAATGACATTTGAAATCTAACTAAATTAATAAACCCTAGCTTTCTCTTGGCTCTGCGGCATATTTCCTGGATGTGTCTTCCCCATGATAAATCTTTAGTGATTGTTACACCTAAGTACCTTAGGGTCCCAACGCTTTCAATTTTCATATCACTAATGCTATAGAATTGCTCAATCAAATTATTCCTCTTTCAAAAATTGATAGCTACACACTTTTTAAGGTTAAGTTCTAACTGTCATATGGGGCACCACTCGAATTGCATCTATATATTTGCTAAGCGATTCCTTATCTTCTTCTTTTGATATACCACTGTACAATACTGCATTGTCGCAAAAAGTCTAAGCTTACTATTAACTACAGTACCCAAATTGTATATGTATAAAAGAAATAGAAGCAGACCTATTACGCTACTCAGGAGACCTCCCGATGTGACTTCGATTTTGTCCAACATGATATCTATGACAAACCTCTCCTCTCGCCCACTTAAGAATTCTTTTATCCAACATACAACATCTTTATTTACACCAAAACTCTCTAACTTCAAGATTAATTTATTATGATGAACTTTATCAAATGTCTTTTTAAAATCTATAAAAATATCGCATCAACTTCAGTACTGTTTTTGCCGTAGACTAAAATATCATGTATAAATAATGCTAATTGCATCTCGCAAGATCTACCTTTCCGGAATATGCTGAAGCTTCAAGCCAAATATTTTATGAAGTTGATGAGATTATAATATGCTGATAGATAGATAACATGTGATAGATTATAATAGCTGTGTGGAGTTTTAAAAAAGTTGGAGAAAATACACAGCAGCAGAGGAACAATGCGAAAAAAATGTTGCTGCCCTTGCAGAAAGGTAATATGAGAATAAGATAGTTTTTTTGGAGTTTCTTCAGTGCTTTTCTTTCCATGCCAATTATATTTAACTTCCACAATCCTGTGCTGTACAGGATGTGAACCACATTATTACACCAGGTAACTGAGGGAAGCCATCAATACCTATATATGTATTTGAAATGTTAGCTAATTTCAACTGAATCAGCAGTTATTTTCTTTTAAACAATTGGAATACAGAGATAACTTGAAGAAAACAAAAATCCCAGGGCACCAACCAGATGAGCTGGCCTAAATAAAGGTGGCCAAAACCATAGTTCCTCATATACACCACTCATGGACACCATAGTTCCTCCTTTTGATCTGAAGATATCTGGCTTCAGCATCAGCAACCCAGTTATCTGATGAAGCCAACGCATGTGGTGAGTGTTATGTAGTTGTGTGTTTGACCTATGGTTGTGTGATTGAACTGTGTGGTGACCGGAAGGAATGCCGGGATGAAGACGATGCCGAGAGAGGATGCCAAGATGGCTGACAAGTGTCAAGCCTTTGTATAACCGCTGTCTGTATCATTATTCACATGCAATACATAACCTGTTCCTGAAAAGCTAAGCCTAATTATTTAACTCCGTAACGGTCATAACAGTGAGAATCCAGTATCCATGCAAATGCCAAATAACACACAATATGGAAACCTATGCACTAAGCTCTGGTCATTTTTTATAGCACTTGTGTAAAAGTATATGCTGATAGGGGTAAATTATACATGAACACTGATGAATTGCTAACTTTTTCAATCAACACATCATATTAAAGAATACTCCATATTAAAATCTCAGGAAAGGTTCCATTATAAAATTAACACTGCACCAATGAGATTGTGTATGCCACTAATTAGTCCATCTCCAAAATTGCAATTTCAAAATAGTTTTTGGTCCCAAATATGTATTATTGAAATATGTAGAACATTCCCTACAGGTAAGTAGTCATTACACAACAAGGAAATATAAATACTTAATTTCAGACTTTTTAAAACAAGTAATTAACCCTTTGGGTGTCAACCAATATCCTAGGAACTATGCTGAAAGCACTGGAGCATTTTTGCAGTAGTTCAGGAAAATAAATTATTTAACGTAGTACATGTAAACACAAAGGCAAATAAATGCTAGTGGTCAAATTTAGAATTGCAACTTTGCCATTAAAGGCTCTGTGCATTTCAATTCAATCTATCAACAATTGTTCAACTACTAGCAATAAATAATGTCTCAGCAAGAAGAGCATGATAGCATTCCCGGGCACTGATCTAGATCATGATGCTGCTCCCTGGCACTCAAAAGGGTTTATAGAAAAAGCAGCTTTTAATCTTAGATCAACTGTCATCTGTAAATTTACCAGCACTGTTTTTATCCAGTTACAATGAGTGGCTTGGGTAGGTAGGTACCTATTGTACACCACAAGTCATTGCTAACATGTTTTTATTAACCTTAAATAATATCTTAGTGAGAAAAATTTTTCTCCTTGGAGGTTGAGCTCTTTGTATGAGCTCAATGCAAAATCAAATGAACGCTAAGAAAATGTGGCACACATGTGAATTCCTTAATGATAATTCTAGAAGCAGCAACATGAACTAGAACATTGAAAAAAAGACAATACCAAAGCACTCAATGGCCTTAAGAATGGGGGAGAAATTGTGGTACACAGGTGAATGCATTAATGGCAATTCTAAAAGAACCAAAGTAAACCTAAAATTTGAAAAAAAAAAAAATTTAACAAATCAACTTGTCCTTAAGGGAGAGGAAGGAAACGGTGCAAAATACTGGACAAGTTAGGCATTAATTAGATAAAAAATTGTCATTTTGTTTCATTCTGAAAAAAATTGAAGAGATTTCTTTAAATATTTCTATTACAATGTAAAATACTTTAGGTATGGAAATTGCTTTAATACCTTCATCAATCGGCCATAACAAAAGCACAACCAGCAATACCAAATACACAGCTGTATATGTACTTGGTGTGTACTCAATATAGACAAAGTCAATCCTCTAGCTTAAAAGAATCCACAGCACCTGCAGAATCATGACATGCAATTAAGTTCAAGAGTAAATTTCCAATTACCTTTGCCAAGAAAACAGGAAAGAGCAATTGTCCATGGAGCTGAAGTTTGTTGATTGGCTGATATCACGGGAAGACCATGATTATTCTCAAGAGTGCAATTCACATCTTCGGCCGATGAAAAAGTTTACTGGTCCTCAGCAGTGGATGATATTGAAGAGGGTGAGTGCTGAATGAAGATATGTCACCTGAAGATTAGGATTCATCCAACTGCTCCACAAAGGTTGAACCACTTGCACTGCATTCTTCTGCCTCCACCAACTGTAGGTATCTCTCCAATGTCATTCCATTGTAATAAAGACATAACATGATAAGATTTAATTTCATTTTGACCACGTACTTGACTAAAGTTTACCAAATTAATGCTTCCTATGCTCTGCTTAACCATGGCAGGAAATGTTAATCATACATGGATAATAATGAATCAACACATTCTTGAGACAGGTTCAGACATCACCGACCATCAACTTTTTACATATATCCCAGACAGTACACATCGTGGAATCAATATGGATTCTACCTTTATTCCATGGAAATTCCATGATGGAAATACCATTGATCCATGTGGATTCCACATGGAATCCAAATGGAAAATCATCATGGAATCCATATAGAATCCATGGAAAATTTCCACATGGAATCCTTATTGAAAATTATCATGGAATCTATGTAGAATCAATTAATGAACTAAATTAAATACAATTCTTGGTTACATCCACCAGATAATTCATTGTGAAATAGGTTTCAATGAAACCTGTTGCACAATTAACTATCCAGGAGACATAACCAAGTTGTATTTAATTTAGTTCAGTTTAGTTAGGTCTGAAACTATTCTCCACATTCCACAGTTGAAAATTATATGATTTACATATATAATGGGCTAAGACATGAGCTTAGTCAAAATTAATTGAATTTAAAAAGCCTACTTGATAATCATTTAATAATTTGAATATTCAATCTGAAACTATCATTTTATTCCTTAATTAGATTCCTTTCAACACTGAGGGTGCTACTATAGACAATTTTATAATGAAAGAGCATACCTACTCAATTAGAAGAGGATTGACATCCTGAGAAATATTTTTAAAAAGGCTGTTAGTCTAAGTGTAGGTACTTGATATGTGAAGTTAAGCAACTTGGGGCCCCGAATGGGGTTGGATGGTAAAATTTGGGTTGGCACAAAGGATCCAAATAAGTATATACCTTCTATTTTTTTACGGAAAAACATTTTGTGTGGATTCATCCTAGTGGGGGTTACCAATTAGTGTTCGAAATATGTATACTAATTTTAGTAGGGACTTATTCAGTCAGATACTGACTAGAGAATATATCAAAATTTCAAGCAGCAGTGAGTAAAATTCTTGTAAAAGATTTTTTTTCGTTCATTTAGAAAAGGCTATATGATGGGGTACCTCTTGAAAATATTTTTAATTTTGACAAAACTAATTTTATTGACCCTGGATAAATCAAAATGATTGCCAAAAGGGAAAAATGGCACCTAGAAGTTAAGGTCATTCAAGGTTAGTACATCAATCATGATGGCTGTTTCTGTGTGTGTAGAATATTTGCTCTGATATATGTAATAAATGCAATGCTAATCTCTACCCTACTTTGATTGAAGGAGGCATTACTGGTGTCGCTAAAACTAAAATTCATCTGGATGACTAGTCATAGCAATTTTTTAAGGTTTGTTTACCAGTATAGTATCTATTGCTTGGAGACAGTTTGTCAAATCGTTTTATATCCATGGTAGTTTTAATAACACATGAAGAGTTCAACATTAGCTTTGTGCTCTTTCCCCCAAAATCCACACATCTTTGTCAGCCATTGTATGTGGCATTTTTGGGCCCCTTATGACAGTATGGAGAAAATGCCTATATGACCAGGAAAAATTTTGGCACTCCACCAAAATCCAAATTCTCAAAATTGCTTAAGTCAGCACTAGATGTGATTGGATCTTCCCTTCAAGATAATATCAGGCTGGGTGTAGTTGCTGGTATAGTACTAGTAAGCCTGTATACCCTTCATTCAGAGAAAAGTGCTAGACAAAATTTAGAATTTTGAGGATTCTATTGATGGCCAAAAATATAATCAATCTTCAAGGAATGATTTTTTGAAAATTGTGCACGGTGCCCATTTGAGGAAAGTATCTATAAAAAGAGTCACAGAAGAAAAATACCTTCAGCAGCAAGGAAAGTATCAGTATGGAGGACACCCTGTAGAAGGCAGTGGGGATGCTAGGAATGAGTGACGAAATCTTAATCATGAACGATTATGGTGGATGTAATAGAAGGATGCACACCAGTTCAGTGATGTCACATGTTTTCTTATTAATATAGCCGGAAGAATAAGATCTCTCATTTTCGAAGGTCACTTGTCTTTACAAAACAGACATACAAAAAGAAACAAAAACAAATGCATGGGATTAAACTACATTCAAATATGTTTAACTCGAAAAACGTCAGGGGTGAAGCCATACGAGTTACTGAATTTACTTCAGTGAGTTTAGAGACAACAGGAAGCTTGTAAATAAAGTTATATCCTCAACAGAAATTGATTTATCAAGGTTTCCACTTTTAAGAAAAAAAAAGAAAATGCGAAAAAATTCTTATTTCATCATTATGGAAATCGAAGACGTAACTCCTATGAATCGGGCTGCTCATATGTTGAAAAATCCTTAGAAACTTTGGAAGATGACATTTTCTCGATTTTATTTTTTAAAGTGAAATGTTCATCTTTGATAATTTATGAACGAAGAGTGAAAATGCCATTTCCTTCATATGTTTATCATCACTCAGTACATCCGGTAGAAAGGTATAAAAATATGTATTCTAGCGACGGAAAATGGGCGATTTTATCTAATTGTGGTCGAACCCTGTTTGTAGGGTTACTTCTGCCGCTATTCTTGATTGTTTAAAATAAATTCTGTTACTTCAAGAAAAAATATTTAAGCACAGCTTGCACGACTAAGGTTTATTTACAGTTACTTATTTCTAGGAAAAATGGAACCGAATTTAAGGAATATATTAAAAAAACTTCAAAGCCGCCTAAGTCACCCCATTTCACGGTAATCGATGTATCTAAACATGAGTCTGCGAATAATCGATCTGGATTCAAACCCCAAGACTTGGCAGATGAGGGATATACATATGCATCTCCACTGCCAACGAAACCACGGTGTTTTATTGGGAAAGCGGTTAAATAAAATGTATCTCAGGATATATCTCAGTCAAGTATGAGATTCTAGTCTAGCGGTTCCCAAACTGGGTACGTATCGTACGCATACCCCTCAGGGGCACGCGATCAAAGGTTAATAATCACGGAAGTAAACAATAAACGCTCGTTCGGATGAATAGTTACATGCAGTCAGTGGTGAGCAGCAGGAGTTGCAAAATCGACCAGCAAACAATTATACTGTTAGTAATTAATAGGCGACAACTGAAAATGAATAGCATTTGCACGGTATGTGTATAGAGTTAGGTCAGATTAGGGAAATTATACGCAGAGAGTTAGACAAGTGAAGTAACTTTGAGAACCACTCCTCTGGTTTCTTTCTCTCGCTACGAATTATCAAAGGTTCTATGACATTCACATAGGTAAAAATAAGTTGGAATACTCAACTTATTTTTACCTATGATCAGAACGGGCCTGCTGTTCTGTTCATTAAAATTACTCATCAACCACGTTGCATGTTGACGAGTAAGAATTAAGCACAAGTGACAAGAATGGAGACTACGTGGCATGAGTCATGTTTGCACAGTCTCAAAAAGACAAAATATTTTCCAAAATCATAATTTGTTCACGATCTATTCTCTCCGTGCAGTATTCTCCGTGACGGAATTCGAACACCTGCCTTCAACAGACACACATCTTCCCAGGATTGCATGCGAAATCGACGGGAGTAATTATTCCCTCAAGAAAAAACGAAGTCCATGCAAATTCTATGTCAACCCCTTCAGTGGTGACCTGAATTTTCGGCGATTTTTCCCTAGTAGGGAGAAAATTAAACACAAATAGATCACGGAAATCTTCCGGGATGAAACTTTTTGGGCAATAGTCCAAGGATCAGAACTTGTATGGCATACCACTTAAAAGAGATTAAAGGGTTAAGACTACGCTAAGTGTTCAAAATTACATTTACCTCTCCAGAGGAGAATGCAGAACCTTGTCTGGAGACTTTCCTGTCCCGGAAACTTTCCTTGACGGTTGGCTTCCAAAGCGCAAGCATCTCGCGATGACGAAGTAGCAACCCTCCTTTATTCTGTCGCAGAGAAATCCACGAAGTTCTATCGATGAGCGGAGACACTTCCAGTAGATTCCGAATGAGTATCCACCGTTTCCCTCAGGAGGAGAGTACTTGTTCGGAGGAAAAGCGTTTCATTTCTCTCTTATCTCATCACCTCTTTGAATCTCGGATCGCTCTTGATACCCAATGAAAAAATTAATACATTTGAAATGTTTACGTCTAAATTTAAAATTATATCGTCCAAACTGAGGATCATATTACCACTTATATTTAATTACTGAATAATAATGGTGGATTATTAAATAACGTAATTGTTAAATAATAATGGATAATTATTCAAGCATTCATAATGGTGCACAAACGTTACCTTACAGGCACCTTCTAATCTAGTACCTACTTATCGTATGATAAGGTGGCTTTCGGAAATGGAATATCACTGCTGCGGTAGCCTGACTGAAATGAAATTAATCTCTCACACTATTCTGGCCATGCCAGCCATCGTCGCTTTCCCTCAGATGTAGCCTCTCGCTCCGAACTCCCAGCGAAGACTGAACGGGATAGTGACGTATGCGGTCGCAGGCGGAGGGTGGGGGGCTGTGGGGGGATTGGAGGGAGAATATCGGCCGTCAAAAGACGTCGGGAGAAGAGGGCCCAAGTCGCGGAAGGGTCGACTCTCTCGTGGACGTGAAGAGGATAATCTTTGTGCAGGGGCAGGCGAGGGATGAGAGAGATGTATGGTGGGTGGCACAGTGAAATTGTCATGATGATCGTTGCGTAGTAATAAGTGAAATGCCTCGGGGCAAACCAGTCCCCGACACGAAGGTTGGTTTGATCGATGAGCGTAGCTTGAGAAGAGATGCGTAATTCGATAATAAGCTAGGAAAGTCTATGGCGATTTTTGTGGCAATTATTTGTATTTGATTACATGATTCCTATCTTGCAGCACACATTTCCTCCGCTACCGATTGCATGACAACTGCCCTCCTCCCCTTGTTTTTGTACAAGGTATTCCGGGGGTCGAACAAGTACGGCCTCTCGCCAATTACCAGCGTCGAAATTGGGTAGCCCAAACGGTGTGATGGTAGATTACGGGAGAAAAATGTCCGAAGAAGGCGATAGGTCAAAAATGGTTGCTGGAGGATAGTCCCGGACGTGCTAAAGGCAAACGGTAAAGCGCAGAGAGTGTCCAAACGAAGCAAAGATAAAAAAAATACGAAAAGGCAGTCATACACGAGCGATCCAAATTCCACTAAAGGTAAACAAATAGTGCGTCGTTTCCGTGTTCTGCCACCAGATGTCCCTTAATCACGAAAATATACGAATGCATGAACCAAATAGAACAGGTTATATTTTCTGTTCACGCATTCATTCATTTGTACATACATTTTGGTGTGGTTACACGGTGCATTTTCGCTTTCATTCTCGCGTTATGTATGAAGCTAAGTTGAGAGCCATAACTCGATTCACATGCGAGCTTAGTAAGCAATAACCAAGACAGTTTTTTAATGCGAACGTATTTACCATTTATAACACCTTTAATTAGTTACTAGCTGAAGGTGCCCGTTGAAATTCAACGGGAGGGAGTAATATAATAAATACGGATAGCATTAATAAATTTAAACATTTTTCGTGAAGGGGCGAAAACAAACTTGTGTTATGGAGATAGCTATGGCGCCAAGTCAGTATCGGAACCATAAATATAATTTAAACCAATGTTAACATATAATTATTGCCTCTGGACTCATACCCGGGCCTTAACAAAAATAAGAATATTATTTAGAAACTTTCAGGCCAGAAGAAACAAAGGAGGTTAGAAGGGGAGGTGCGTACGAATGTCTGTCTATTGTTGACAATGAACCCAGATTCGGGTTTAATGTTATGACCCAACTCTTTGGCAAAAAAAATTTCTCTGCCCTTTTATGTATATTATGTCTCAATTCTCCAAATTCATGACACAATGGCGTCAATGAACTTCCTATGGATACGTAGTGATGCATTTTATTCCAATAAGATTAAATTCTATTCTTTCAACCTAGTACAGATTTAGCCCACTTAAACCAGGTACTTGTCACTCGGTTGCGTATATTCACACCTTCTATTTGCGTATATCCACACCTTATACTGTATACCTATTTGACGTAATACTAGTTACAATTTTTTTCATCTTGCTACTCTTATTTTTGATTAGACTTCACTTGAGTTTTTTATCACATTCTTGCTTCTCAAAAGGCAACAATTCTGAAAGCGGTGCAAGAATTTCAAGAACCCTGCTAGAGATTTAATCGGTACTTTAACCTACGATCTGATAATGATTCCCAGCCTAATTCTTCCATTAATTTTGATACACTGCGAAATCTAATTAGCGAGAAAAAAAAATATTTTATAACCTCTTTCAAAGTTGGTAACGTCGATTCGTTTAGTGTCGACGAGACACCAAAAAAGGTTAAACATGGTAAATGAAACAAACTTTGTACTTTCCACACAACTTTATATATTCCCCGATCGATTTCAACGACTAAGTGTCATTTTCAAGGGGGGCCAAAGTACGTCAACATTTCAACCAAGAGTTCATCTCCAGCCGCCCTTGCAGCAGTCACCCTAGCTGAGAAGACCTGGATTCGGGCGGAATTGATGAGTCGGCTCGCTAAGAGGGATGCCCTCTCCCCACCACCTCTACTACCTTCATCAGGAGGTGGTACATCGGCTGAGCTTCCACAACTGGATGTCCTATCAAGACGTCGTGTATGAATTGTCCAGCTGCATCTCCCACAAGAAACTCTTGAGGATTCAGATAAAAACTCCGTCGCCTCCGTGATAAACAACAATACAAGTCAACATCGCAGGTACCCCCTCCGGTAGTGCCTTTTCATCCAAGACTCATTAATCTTTCCAATTATTCGTTCTCCGACCCAGAGATGGAACTCTTAAGCAAAGGGTATAAATTCTCGCCAGTGACTGTTATTAACAAAAAGGCTGTAACTAACCTCCTAGCTGACTGTGAAGTGGCCCTATGTTGGGAATCCCCGGGCAATAAGCATGTAATAGCAGAAACCATCTCTAATAACTTACATATGAACATGCTTCCCCATCATTATAGTGCTCATCAGTTACTTTCCAACATGAGGAAAATAGCAGACAGCAATAATCTTATTATAAATATCTTATAATAAACCAAGGCTTACAAGGGCAACAGTATAGTAGTACTTAACAAAACTAACTATCTGAGTAAATGCAAGGATTTCATATCATCGAACAATTTCGAAAGACTAAAAAAGGACCCGACCAAAATCTTCCAAGATAGTTTAAAATCAACGTTAAATGGCTGCTCCTCATTACTTTCACTCAAGGAGAAACTGCATTTGACAAAAATGAACCCCTTACCACCGAAGATTCATGGACTCCCAAAAACCCACAAACCTAACACCCCAATACGTCCAGTGGTCTCTCACTTTACTGCCCCCTCACATTTCCTTTCTTCTAAGTTAAATGTCCTCATCAGGAACTTCACCGGCTTTAAACCTACACACAGCATCAAGAACTGTATTGAATTAGCCACCCAGTTAAGTATCACTACGCCCCCAGTTAACGGTAAATTGGTGTCATTTGATATTCGCAACCTTTTCACCTCTGTCCCAGCCAAAGAAGCCGTGACCTTGACTTTAGAATTACTCAGGCATTCATCGGTCCAAGCCAACATAATAAGCGATTTTGAAAAATTATTAAATGATTGTATGGAACAAAATTACTTCCAATTCAATGGAAATTTTTACAGACAGAACCACGGCCTATCCGTGGGTTCCCCCCTCTCACCCATATTGGCCGAAATCTTTATGAACTCCATGGAATCAAATCTTTTTAACTCCGTACACCCGTTAATAAAGAACATATTTTATTATTTTAGATACGTTGACGATATGCTATGCCTGTGGACTGTGGACGGGGAGCAAAAGACAGCTAGACTCATTCTTAGATATTTTAAACTCACCCCATCCCTCCCTCAAATTCACGATGGAATTCGGAGGGAGCTGCATTAATTTCCTTGGCTTAACAATCTCCCTGCAGGATAGAAAGCACATCTTCTCGATTTATAGGAAAGACAGTTTCTCAGATATAATTATCCCCGCAGATTCCCAACACCATTTTACTCATAAACTAGCAGCGTTAAAATCTATGATTCACAGACTACTGTCGTGGAAAAAAGTCATGACACTCGAGTTTACAAGTCAATGACAGTTGTACCCGTAATCCCACATGAAAACAAGTTATATCAAAAATTAGCAAATTTAATTCTGCGTTTAACTGTGGAAAGTGAAAATTTTTATTTTATCTTGTTAAAATTTTATTGCCTGCGAAACAAAAAAAGTGCCGGTTTTTTCACCGTTTTAAACGGAATGCTCACTTTAAAAATTCATAACTTTAAAAGTATTCATTGGATCGTAACCAAACTTTAATATGACATAAAGGAACCTGTTTTTAACATATGTACAAAGTTTTAAGATAATCGAAGTTGAAATAAAATTGTTCTTGTAAATTTTGTGAAACAACTTTTTCTCAGTACTGCGTGGTCATATCGATACGAATCTTGTTCTGTCATGGAGCTTATGGTAATACAAGGCTAATCGGTACTCCATATTTAGAATTTATATAGTTGTTTATTTTGTGTGCGCTTACATTTAATTCGGTGTTTCCTACAACAAGAGGTGTGAAGCGAACGAGAGGAAACGGACGCATGACCTTGGAAATCCGTGCGACGTTGCCGCGTTCGACACCATCCCCGCGTTCCATATGTAGAATCAATACATTTTTGTTGCATTGTAACTTAAACAGATGGGATTCTTATCTTTCGAAAGAAAGTACACCCCTTTCCGTCAACTTTTTAAGTTACAATGCAACAAATGGTGTCCGATGGCAACAGATGGTGTCGAACGCGGCAACGTCGCACGGATTTCCGAAGCCATGCGTCCATTTCCTCTCGTTCGCTTCACACCTCTTGTTGTAGGAAACACCGAATTAAATGTAAGCGCACACAAAATAAACAACTATATAAATTCTAAATATGGAGTACCGATTAGCCTTGTATTACCATAAGCTCCATGACAGAACAAGATTCGTATCGATATGACCACGCAGTACTGAGAAAAAGTTGTTTCACAAAATTTACAAGAACAATTTTATTTCAACTTCGATTATCTTAAAACTTTGTACATATGTTAAAAACAGGTTCCTTTATGTCGTATTAAAGTTTGGTTACGATCCAATGAATACTTTTAAAGTTATGAATTTTTAAAGTGAGCATTCCGTTTAAAACGGTGAAAAAACAGGCACTTTTTTTGTTTCGCAGACAATAAAATTTTAACAAGTTAAAATAAAAATTTTCACTTTCCACAGTTAAACGCAGAATTAAATTTGCTAATTTTTGATATAACTTGTTTTCATGTGGAACTACGCGTACAACATTCATTGACTTGTAAACTCGAGTGTCATGACTTTTTTCCACGACAGTAGTATCTATTCCTCTCGCTACTGTCAGCTTCAAAAAAGAATTAAATACCATTATAACTATAGGGAATAATAACGGTTACAGCTCTCACCTAATCCACAAATTGCTAAATAAAGAAGTTTACCAAAATACAGGGAAATCTTCAACTTCTCTTCAAAGTGCACACTGTGATAAAACCACAAGGTGGTGTAAATTACCCTTTCTCGGCCATATTTCCCTCAGAATTTGCTCTTATACTCCGAAGGACAGGTATCGAGTGTGTTTTTACTCTCCGACATTCGTAGGGAAAGTGCTTTTTAATTCAAAAGACCCAGTGTATGTGTTAGACAAAAGTGGAGTGTATGCGCTCCATTGTGTTGAGTGCAATGGAGTGTATGTGGGGCAAACGGGTAGGAAATTTAAAACCCGAAACAAGGAGCATAAACTAAGAGTGAACCATAGTGATTGTAAATCATATTTTGCCAAACATCTCCTCGAGACTGGTCATAAAAGTGATTTTAACATAAAATTTTTGCATACATATGATAAAAGTTGTAAGTTAAATTATTTAGAAATTGTAAAAATTTTAAGACACTCCATTTCACCTAATGTATGTATTTTAAACGATTTGACAAATTTTAAACCCTCACAGATGTTTTTAACGGTTTTAAAATCCGACTTGTACCCCTACCCTAATGCTCGCCACAATACCCTCACCGCTAATTGTGCCAACCCCACTGCTGTCCTTGACGGAACTTAACTCCCTCCCTCCCCTACTTCCCCCCCCCCCCCCAAACCACCGCCCACCTTGCTCCCATCCTAAACTCTCCCTCCCCCTCGGTTTGAGTCCTTCCTCCACTCCTCATGGTAACATTATATAATGCCCTGTGTTGAAATGTTTTGTCAGTTGGCCCCCCTTGAAAATGACGCTTAGTCGTTAACATCGATCGGAGAATATATAAAGCTGTGTGGAAAGTACAAAGTTTGTTTCCGAACTACTAGAGGATACTAGATCCGAATCCACAGTCACAGTGATTTCGATTATTTAGTCACACGTTGTGATTGGTACTTTTCAGTATCGGTGATTCAATCACAGCGATATATCGCTCTTCACTAGTGCTTACATTAAGAGAACAACGAATTCTACAATTTCATTCGACTAGTCGACAGTATACACTAGAGCTGGGCGGTGCAGGAAATACTGAACCGGTTCTCGGTTCTAAAAAAAAAAGTTTTCCACGGCGGTGCACCAGTTCAACAGATCGAACCGGTGTTTTCTACTGAACTTTTTTTCCTCGTGAACCGCGTTTTTTTGTCATAAAAAAGGTTTTGTTGCTAACATATTTATTTTATCTGTTTTTAAGACATAATTTTCCTTAAAAAAGATATCTCTTAATAACGCGGGTACACTTTCCTACTCTGAACAGTAAAAAGTAGAAGTGATTGCGTGAGCCAATGGTTTTTATGCGAGGCATGGGCGTACTTATAAATTGCCTTTAGTAATTGTAAAGGCGATGAAATTCACATTATTGTTGAAGAACCACATTGCTTACCATATTCCTTAGCACGACGCGTTTCGTTGTAAAAACAAAATTATCAAATGCCTTGATGATATGGCTGTTGTAACAACAAAACGCGTCGTGCTAAGTTACTAATTCATGCCTGGTAATTGAAAAGCTCTAGAGGCAGAGCGACTGGTGTCTGCATACGGACGATATCTCTCCAATTAAGATCTGATTTACGTGCTTCCAGAGAGAATGTGTGGAGAGGTTGATTGCTTTCGTCTGTGGCTCATAGTTTTCTGCCTTTCTTTGTCAACATTTCCTTTATATTTCATCTTGGCAACGATTATGGGGCGAGGGTCTGACGTCTTTTTTGGAACATTGTTAAAAATTGGCAGCCCGCAAGCCACCCGAAAATTTCTGGCGACATAGGGTGTCACATCAAATTTTGCCGCAGGTAACTCTATTTTCCTTAAATTTACCATTGTTAAAAATATTTGGCATAAAAAATTTGGCGCATTTAACGTACGATAATTCTCATCCATGCAAGCATACCGGTCACGAATTTTGAGGCTGCCGTAAGCAGTTATATTATTCTCTCACTTCTTGCGTGTGGCAAGGGCAGATAGGAACTTGAAAAATGCTCCGTCCTCCACGAAGTCTCCCAAAACCAATACCATTGGTTTAAACAAAATTGCTATTGCACTAACCTGAAGGATTATTAACTCTTTCTTATTGGTTGTATTCGTCAAAAAAACAAAATAACATGAAAATCGCAACATCCTGCTGAGTTACGAATGTGACAATGCTTTACATGGGCGAATGCACACTCGGCACTCTAGCGGCTCTAGCAGACGACAGTCAGGTGAACAACTTGTAGCACAGGAAAGTTCACGAGCGTGGTCGCCATCCAGCTTGGGGCTGCGAGCAGAGACGAAGCACTGTGGTCGGAAATCGAAAATATCTGGCCAAAAGTGATTTTTTCAAGCCAGGAAGCTGAAACTTTGCATAAATATTCTCCAAAGACCTGTGCATCCGATAATCCAAGGCAATTTCCTTATTACTCAACAGTTAACAATTTGCATGAGGTCAAAAATGTACAAATTTCGCAACAACTGTCTACCCTCAATTTTCTCCCGAAATCTTCAAAATCAAGCTCTTGCTGAACCTTTATGGGTGATTATTTGGAATAAAAGGTGATGTAATTAGATGAAACAGCTTTTTATCTTTGTTTTAATGTAGTCTACTTATATTTTTGTTATTATTTATCAAAGATATTAAACAAAATGGCGGACCCTCATTTTTGGTCAATTTTTTAATATATGTAGAGAAAAAGTAAATTGCATCGCCGAGCATCACGGAGTAACTTATATGGGGAAACTCTACAAAGCTTCCATAGTGCGAATCCGATGAGTTATGCTGCGACCGTTTGCGACACCGAATTTCACATTAGTTTTTCGATCGCGCGGTCGAGTCTGGTGCAACCCACCTGCAACGGGGTCGAGAGTGTGGAATGGATTGTAGCCGCATGCACTCCGCTATGGAGATTTTCGAGACACAAACATTGACAAGAGCCTTCACCTATTATTTTTTGCAACTCCCCGCCCCCTGCACTCTGGTTGGGTGTTAGGCAAAGGGTCGTTTTATGGCACCAAGGAGCTTTTTACGCGGGTTTTTGCGGATATTTTTGGGAGAACGTACTCTAGTCTCCAATGAAATGCACTAGAGCGTTCAGTTTCACTTTTGCAGGGGTGTAAATCATAAACTTTTTTTAATTTCAGCTCGGATTTCACTCGTGTTGGTGTCAGTATTCGATCTCTCGAAATTCTCTCTACAACTCCTAGTGGTGTGGATACTTTGCTAACCACTTCAAGATTTCTCGCTTTTTCAAGGTTTGTGTACTCAATTAGGACTGCTTATAGAATATATGATTTGATATTATCATATATACATCACCTCCGTGGCATAATTTTTATTAATGGTTTGCGCATTCGTTTCTTTCCGAAACAATTATTATTTCAATTATGTGATGGTGCAGTTAGAATGAGACAATATATTTAAGGAAAATTTCCAAATAATCATACTATTGACTAAATTTCAGCCACCTATCTGGTTATTACGTAGCAATTAAAATAACTCCTAACGGGGAGGGAGAAATTTCAAAATCGAACCATCTAGCTATCAATAATCTTATGATAATATCGACACCAGCAGATAAGTTGAAATTCGAATCGAAACTTAAGTAAGTATATGAGGACGTTATCGATAGATAGTAGATTCGAATACCCAAAGCTTATACCCTAAACAAAGCTTCGCCCAAATTTCAAGCAAGAAGTAATAACTTCTAATACTCCTCTCATTTCTAATGACGGAGTGAATGTGACACAGGCCAATGATTTTATCATGGTTTTTGGCCTAAATAAGGAATTTCATGCTTAAAGCAATACATTCCACGCTCAATCGTCCCCAAATCAATATATGTACAATCTGCATGAAAGCGTATATTAGCATAGCTCTAACGATAGTTACTTTTTTATGATGACCAAATTAAAAACGGTAAAATGCTAGTGGAAGTAGTGGAGAATGAGACAAGGAAAAATAAAAAATAAGGGAAAAGGGAAAATATAATTACAGGCAAATAGAAAAAAATGTGATTCGCAGTAAAAAAATTTATTTAAATAATTACTCTAATGTCTATTCTTTAAATGGTTCATTTGTAATGACGTTTATGGTGTTATTTTATGCATTCAATCGCTTCGAATAGCAAAATATCAATATTATTGCAGAACCCTTAATATAATATCAATTCGCTTTTTCGAATATACTTTTCTTTTGGAATGTGCTTAAAATTGTACTCACCTATATCCTCTTAAGCTAATAGTTTCGGCTTTCTTTTAGGGGTTGATGGTGTTAATGATTGAGAAAATGCTTCTATGGTAATAACATGTTTACAAATGTATAAAATACTAATAGGAGTGAAAAATGCGTCATTTCGTATGAAGACAAGGTACTTGTTAAATTGCCTCAGCGAAAGGTTGCATTTGGAAGTGATTAATAAAGTTTTAAAGGTTTTTGGTGATTACAGTAAGAGGTTCTTTCATAATGGATATGCGTCGCGGTGGTAGCGAAGCTTACGGAATAACGAGAGATTTCTGATGCGCTAAGGCAAATGGCAAACGGTAAATGCTGTTTTTCCCGTTCATTTGATGCAAAATTTTCTAGGTTCTTCAACGCCACCCTGTAAGTATATCCGAGCGATTTAAGATTATTAAGAAATACGATATACTTTGAATTATTATTTGAAATCAAATTTATGCTTGCATTGCAAAACTTATTAGGCACTTATGGACGCCCGGAGAAATGTTTTCGAACAAGCAGCAAAAGATCAAAGGGAAAGAAAACAGAAAGTCAGAGATCGTCTCATTCTGCGGCAACTTTTCTATCACGGTCTCTAAGAGTTAACGATAAGAGGAGGATGAAGCAAAGAAATTAGCAAGACCACAGAGTCATTCCATGTTAAATCGACAAATGATCCGAGCTTCACCATCTCAGATTTCAACAAAAATTGGTGCATAGATACTGTCAACCTTCCTGAGCCATAAGCCGTTCCCTGTTACAGTAGAAAAAATTTCGCCCCTGGATTATAGGCGGTCGTGCATAGCGTGACCGCCTGAAAAACGTCTTTTACGCGGTTTTTCTACATGCTACAGCAGACTGGTTTTACGTGATGCACACATTCAAAAGGTGTCTATAGAAAGCTTATGAAGTGTTCTCGATAATAAAGCGCTTTTAAATGGCCTTTTCGCAAGAAGAAGTGCATTTAAGTCGCTGTAAATGTAACTGCCAAAACTCAATTTTTTCAAGAGTTTAGTTAAAATTACACAAAGAAATAATGAAAAAAACGGGCCTGTTTCTCTCACATAAACACTTATACGTGTCTACTGTGTGAATATATTAACAAGTTTAAAATATGAGCATTGATCACTCAGAAAAAATCATTTGAATTTGAGACATTTCGAAAAAAATGTTTTTTTGAGGCCAAAAAAGTCCATGTGGGACAGGGAGTAAAAATTATAAAAGCATTGCATTTAAAAGTACTAATGTTGTTCTTATAGGTACTGAAAGAATTTTTCTGTGTTTTTTAGCGGTTACGGAGATATGGTTGGTGAAAAACAGCGCTCAATTTCCACTGGCAGTGGGCTTAAAGACGCACGCATTCCAACAATACTATTTTAACCTTCATTTTACGATGTGGAACAGGGAGTAAAAATTATAAAAGCATTGCATTTAAAAGTACTAATGTTGTTCTTTTAGGCACTGAAAGATTTTTTCTGTGTTTTTTAGCGGTTACGGAGATATGGTTGGTGAAAAACAGCGCTCAATTTCCACTGGCAGTGGGCTTAAAGACACACGCATTCCAGCAATACTATTTTTAACCTTAATTTTATGATGTGGTACAGGGAGTAAAAATTAGATAATCATATTACGGATATACGGGGTAAACCTATAACAGGTTACGGTTGATCGAGAAGAGCGGTCATTACCCGAGCTTGCCAATCGCACTAAGTATACATTGTTGTCCGTAGTATTGTCACATTAAATGATTACTTACAATTTAACTGATTTAATTACTGGACTGAATCGGTTTCGTGGTAACATTGCTTTTGGTGTGCAATGAATCATCATGTGATTAGCCGATTGTAACCAGTAAAATCTGTTTTCTACGTACACATAGATTTAAGAAGATAGAAATCAAAAGAAATCTTCATGAAGAACGCATGTAAGTACATATAAATATCCTATTTTTTTATGTGAAAAGGAATTAATCATATTTATTAATTTTATGTGAAAAAGAAAATTTCGCCATCAATTATTATTAAATTTTCAGGAGAGTGTTTTACTCATAGTGGGTAAAATACTATGTGACTAGGGGAACAATTTTTCCAATACTAATTCCTTTACCCTTCCCCGTTCCTTTCCCCTAGCCTCCCCGGATAATCGGTATTGACTAAAATAAAACTGAATAACGACGCTGAAGATAATACGTGCTGTCTGTTTAGGCCTATTACCAGTGGAAATTAACCACTGTTTTTCACCAACCATATCTCCGTAGCCGCTAAAAAACACAGAAAAAATCTTTCAGTACCTAAAAGAACAACATTAGTACTTTTAAATGCAATGTTTTTATAATTTTTACTCCCTGTTCCATATCGTAAAATGAAGGTTAAAATAGTATTGTTGGAATGCGTGCGTCTTTAAGCCCACTGCCAGTGGAAATTGAGCGCTGTTTTTCACCAACCATATCTCCGTAACCGCTAAAAAACACAGAAAAATTCTTTCAGTACCTATAAGAACAACATTAGTACTTTTAAATGCAATGCTTTTATAATTTTTACTCCCTGTCCCACATGGACTTTTTTGGCCTCAAAAAAACATTTTTTTCGAAATGTCTCAAATTCAAATGATTTTTTCTGAGTGATCAATGCTCATATTTTAAACTTGTTAATATATTCACACAGTAGACACGTATAAGTGTTTATGTGAGAGAAACAGGCCCGTTTTTTTCATTATTTCTTTGTGTAATTTTAACTAAACTCTTGAAAAAATTGAGTTTTGGCAGTTACATTTACAGCGACTTAAATGCACTTCTTCTTGCGAAAAGGCCATTTAAAAGCACTTTATTATCGAGAACACTTCATAAGCTTTCTATAGACACCTTTTGAATGTGTGCATCACGTAAAACCAGTCTGCTGTAGCATGTAGAAAAACAGCGTAAAAAGACGTTTTTCAGGCGGTCACGCTATGCTCGACCGCCTATTATCCAGGGGCGAAATTTTTTATGCAGTAACAGGGAACGGCTTATGGCTCAGGAAGGTTGACAGTATCTATGCACCAATTTTTGTTGAAATCTGAGATGGTGAAGCTCGATATTTCTGAAAAATTTGTCGATTTAAAATGGAATGACTCCACATCAATTAGGTTGAGAACAGTACTTACAAAGTGGAAGAAAACTGACATGATGCCAATAGCTAAGTCAGAGGAAGATGCCCTATTGCCAATTATTTCCATGGAAGTCTCGAGGAGTCAGTATTTAGTTGTGCATGAGTCATGGTCCGGAGCAGTAGCGTGTGGTGCCTTAATGTGGTAGTAGGTGTGGTAGACCAAACATTCTCGGCCTTTAAGGTAACATCTTCAGGTATGTACATAGTATTACCAGTGTGAACAGTTCTTCGAAAAGTAGCAGAATTGCAATGCCATAAATTATATCCTATTTACGAAAAACTACAGATGGTTAAAGTGCTACTTATCCAGGTGAATTTACTATTTTAGAGGAATCATGTGAAGTTAAACTTCAAAGTCTACTTGATCATTCAGTATCGCATAACTTGGAATGCATTTCCAGAGATTCAATAACCTAGCATAATATAAATTGTAAACTAATTTGTAAATATGGCTTTGAGGGAGCACAGACCATTCTCAGTTTAAGCAAATATGGCATTGAGAATCGATGTCGGATGAATTCTTGTTCATCAGCTCCCTGATCCGTGGTGCACCCGAAGAAAGCAGTCTTTCAATATCTCCTAGACCTTACTCCACGTGATAAAATGCGTAATTTTTACCGCGAATTCATCAAAAAGTAATAGGTGGAGGCTCTTGTCAATGTTTGTGTCTCGAAAATCTCCATAGCGGAGTGGATGCGGCTACAATCCATTCGACACTCTCAACCCCGTTGCAGGTGGGTTGCACCAGACTCGACCGCGTGATCGAAAAACTAATGTGAAATTCGGCGTCGCAAACGGTCGCAGCATAACTCATCGGATTCGCACTATGGAAGCTTTGTAGAGTTTCCCCATATAAGTTACTCCGTGATGCTCGGCGATGCAATTTACTTTTTCTCTACATATATTAAAAAATTGACCAAAAATGAGGGTCCGCCATTTTGTTTAATATCTTTGATAAATAATAACAAAAATGTAAGTAGACTACATTAAAACAAAGATAAAAAGCTGTTTCATCTAATTACATCACCTTTTATTCCAAATAATCACCCATAAAGGTTCAGCAAGAGCTTGATTTTGAAGATTTCGGGAGAAAATTGAGGGTAGACAGTTGTTGCGAAATTTGTACATTTTTGACCTCATGCAAATTGTTAACTGTTGAGTAATAAGGAAATTGCCTTGGATTATCGGATGCACAGGTCTTTGGAGAATATTTATGCAAAGTTTCAGCTTCCTGGCTTGAAAAAATCACTTTTGGCCAGATATTTTCGATTTCCGACCACTGTGCAGCGGCGTGAAAGCCGAGCAGCGAACGATCATCGGTGTTTCAGAACCGCTTCCACAATGCGAGAACCGATTACCCGGCGCACCGGTTTTTTCCTATATCTGAACCGGCCTGCCGGTCCTGAAAACAACCTAACCAGTGCACCGGATAACCGCCCAGCCATAGTTTACATAATCTGTGATAATTATGTGGGAGGTGACGTTTAAAATCGTCACTTTCATCTGTCAAAGATTTCACTATGAAGCTGAATTGCGGCAAAGGAAATGTAAACAGTTTACAAGAAAATTTCTTAGACGAACGAAATTTTACTAAGAAGTTAAAATCTGTTTTAAGTGAGGAGAAATCTAGAGGTTACCGAAGACACAATGGAGCAGACCGAGCAAGCGCGCAGGTATAGGTATATCTATATAGTATATGTATACGTATACCTATATTAATGGTACTAATACATTTTATTGGAGCCAATACAATGTATTAGTACCATGCCTATAGGCATATATTTGTCTTGCACTACTGCATGGAGGAATATTAATATAATTAATTAATTGTTTTATCTATGACATACCTATTATCTATAACGTCGCAAGAATACTAAGCGACTCTAACACCACTATTATGTATTTAACAAAACTGGTTTATTAAATAATAATCAAACAAATATGCAGTATTCATTTCACCTACAATACACAATTCCCAGGTATTCCGCTGAAATGTATCCACGAAACCGTACGGCACAGCCCCCACCCCCCATAGTGCCTGCCTCTTTTTGATAAGTGAATTCACATATCAAAAATCACATTTACTTAAGTAGCCACGATTCCTCTTGGCTGCTCACAAAAATTTACTATTGGAAAAGAAATGTGCCGGTAGTTCTAATACGAGAAACAGCACCACTGTACACAGTTGATAACAACGTAAAAATAACAGGGTTGATAAAAACGATACCTCCATACAGTCATGCAGGCCTCTTCAAATACATATATGTGGAATGAGAAACCACTATGGTACCACAGGAACCACCTTTCAACCCCTTCCTTAATGCTTCTTAGAAATTACAACCAGCACATTACAAAACCGTTTTAATTACTCTATTGGTACCCAGTTAAAGTAAAACCTTAGCATAAATTTACTTACATTCTCGGCGAAGTTATCTCTCTAACGTACTAGCACAGTAGAGTCGTACAGTTGGACACAAAAGTAAACATGCCAAACTTCGCCGCGCTGCCATTCGGATTCCGTGCGATGCATATGATGCACATTGGAAATGTTGGCAGGGCAGGCGGTAAAAGACGTCAGCGATGCGCATGAAGAAGAAAGCAGCGCGCTGAGAATTGAGAGCGGCAATTACGAAATGGAGAGGAAATGCCACTTGGAGATGCAAGGCAAGTTCAAAATAACTGCCAACTTACAAATTATTTCAACGCTTGACAAAAATCTTATGCGGAAAGTAGTTGGAGAAGGGCCCCCCCCTACAATCCAGAAAAAGATTTACCTAATCTAGATTAAATACAGATTTTTGTATACATTAATGTATCCAGATTAAAGTTGCTCCTATGTCCTTTAGATCACATATTTAATCTGGATTTTATTGAGATTTAATACAGATTAACGCTATAATTTGAAATCTTTTCATAGAAAAGTGCAGCCAGGGGGGAGTGGGTTTCTTCCACTTTTTTCGTTTAATAAAGCTAAACTACTGTCGTGGAAAAAAGTCATGACACTCGAGTTTACAAGTCAATGACAGTTGTACCCGTAGTCCCACATGAAAAATTATTATATCAAAAATTAGCAAATTTAATTCTGCGTTTAACTGTGGAAAGTGAACCTTTTTATTTTAACTTGTTATAATTTTATTGTCTGTGAAACAAAAAAAAGTGCCGGTTTTTTCGCCGTTTTAAACGGAATGCTCACTTTAAAAATGCATAACTTTTAAAGTATTCATTGGATCGTAACCAAACTTTAATACAACATAAAGGAACTTGTTGTTAAGGCATGTACAAAGTTTTAAGATAATCGAAGTTTAAATAAAATTGTTCTTGTAAATTTTGTGAAACAACTTTTTCTCAGTACTGCGTGGTCATATCGATACGAATCTTGTCCTGTCATGGAACTTATTGGTGTGAAAACTGAAGAACAGACTCCACATCTTGGATCTGGCATTAAATCAGTGTCAAAGATTTTTGGATGTAGACATTAAAATATTTTTCGCTTCACCTCTAACAATCACTTAGTATGAGACATTACACGCAGAAGGTGACACCACTTGAAGAATCATTTCCTTCAAGCACCAGAAAAAATATGCAATTTCAGCATTACAAACTCCCATTCTTTGTGAAACCCCAAAAAGAAAAATTATCCATACTACTTATGCATAACAAAAACTTATTTCAAATTAATTTCTACAATAATTTTACTTGCCTTTCTATAAACCCTTTCATTTGTGATTCACTCCACCCATGACACATGCATTCCTCTGCCTTAAATCTCCTATTTTTCATACTGGCCTACCAATGAGATGCTTCCCATACACTTCAGCTTTTTCACTTCCCTAGTTATGATTCAAGTAATTCAACTCAATAAGTGTTCACAGAATTTTCTCCCACTATTAATCAGGCTTCATGTGAAAGAAATTATCATGATTTTTTAAGATTTTCATGTCTTTTCTGAAAAATTATTTGCACAATCAAAATTTTGATCTTAATTATTTTAATAGTGTATGTCACTCTTTTCTCTGCAAATAAATTCTAATGCACAAGATGAATGAGCATCTCCACATTGGACAGTTGATAACATTTCCATGTGCTCACTTCTTCATTAGTCTGCACATTTGATTATAGTAGAACCGCTTAGTTTTTCAAGAAAAATTATTTGCACAATCAAAATTTTGATCTTAATTATTTTAATAGTGTATGTCACTCTTTTCTCTGCAAATAAATTCTAATGCACAAGATGAATGAGCATCTCCACATTGGACAGTTGATAACATTTCCATGTGCTCACTTCTTCATTAGTCTGCACATTTGATTATAGTAGAACCGTTTAGTTTTTAATATTGGTAGTTGTTCGGAATAGGAGATTAACAACACATGTCATGCAATACATTTAGGATAAGTGATTGATTAAATGTAGGTAGGAATTCTTTACAGGGAAATGGTAGAGTGAAATGCAGCATCAGAACCAGTGTGCTCTTCTTAGAAGGTGCAAAGGGCTCCAATGTTAAAAGTCCCATCTGATGGATGGCTTAATGTCTTTGATTTACTAACCCCATACCACTCAAGTGGGGGCCAGTATACCACCGGAAAATCTTTTCCTATTCTGGGATTTGAACCCATACCCTTGCAATAGGACATCAGTACTATAGCCACCAAACCAACCTACTCTCCCATTTTTACCCTAATCTCCACCAATCAAAACATACCTAAATATGAAAATAAAGAAGACTATCCTTACGTTATACAGCTATAGTATCGTTTAAACAGAATTTTAAATCCCTTGAACCACAATCAGGGCCCAGAGTATTAATTTGCCTATTAATAAAGTTATCGATAATATTACAATATTTTGCGAATAATGCTTCTTTCTCAAAGTAGAGGTTCACAAATTTTACCTTAGTCTACCCTTCTAATTGAGCAAATAGCCCATCACATCCTGGAATTTGTAGAAACTAATAGGTCATGTATAGCTGCATGTGGCAAAAAAAATGCTCAACAGGTGCAAGGTCTGGAGCTTCCTTGATGTTAAACCCGAGATTTTGGATTTTACACCAGGTCCTAGTTTGAACATCAATTGCAGTCTACCATTATAACATCTTCAAACAATTCTAGCCTTAGGACAAACCTGTGAAAAATTCACTCTCTCAATAACAGTTATACTTCAGTTTAAGTGATGACCGAAAATGGGCAAAAAATCAGTAACAAGTCTAACGACTTAAGGACGAAGCTTTTGAGTTTCAGTACACATCACAAAATTGAAAATTCAAAGAATTTTCTTCCGTTCTACAAATTAGGACTTAGTGTGAAAATCCTTCCATATAGCAGGTCAATTTTAGTGGTATTTTCTCTATCACACATTTGGCACTATTAATTCTGTGGTAGCTTGGGAAATCCCTAGCATGTCAACAGCAAGGTCACTAGTTCAAATCCTAGATGAGAAGAAATTTCATTGGGCCAGATTGTTTTTAAACCTTTAAAATTCATAATCCAAACTTCACTTGGCAAATAAAAACAATTACTGCCGTTATATTTTATCAACTGATAGAATGTTGCCTTTCTCATAATATACTCTGGTATTTGACCTAAGTTTCAATAGACTGTGCTTACCAGAAACAATATGATAGAATGAGCCATTCAAACTTGTGTGGAGTGTTCTGAGAGAGTATCTTATCTCCTTTAACATATTCCTCAACTTTCAGTAATGGGCATAAGAACTTCTCATGGAACTGTAATTTTTATTACTTTCATCCATAAGATCATTTTTTGACTGATATATCTTAACTGTAAAGAGTCTGCTGATCTAAAATCAATGGCATGTAAACTCGTATGAAGGGAAACAATGGAATTATTATTTATATCATAAGAAATTCAAAGAAAAATTTCAGCTAATCCACCAACTTAGGCTAATATTCAACTAATCACTGTAGATCAACTTTAATCATATTTCCTATTAAGAAGCACACATTTAAGATCACAGGCGAACTATCAAGGAAAAAGCACCACACACTGTGTTCCAATTGTTCACGATCACATTGTACAAGGGCATCAGGTGTATCTGTCTGTAATATGCACTGGTACATATATATTTATACATACACACATTTTCATGCATGCATATATACACATATATATATACATTGGTACATATAAAAATTTCCCAGTTAAGAAGAATAAAGTTTAGTATGTACAATAATGCGAGACAAGACAGTAAAACTTACTCAGTGCTGTATTTGAGTGACCCTTTATTACATTGTGGGTGCATCAATATTCATTTTAATATTGTTCATCCCACTTTTTAAATCTTTAGTATAAATACTGAACAATTTACCAACAGTAAGGTTGAATCACGTGCCTAGCAGGACTTACTGAGCACATGGAGCATACAGAACAATGCTCCACCACGATGACAGCTGGGAATCCAAGACTTTCTACTCACAATAACTATTACACAAGAGGGGAGAGAGCGAGGTTTATGCTCAATTCTTAGCAGGTCAACAAGGTGAGGTTAAGGAGAGGGATGAGGAAAGGTGTTATGTAGTGGATGGGGGATTGGTTCCAGTTGGTTGGGAAGGCTCCACATGTCCTTTCTGATGTGGGTTGATTCTGTGGTGGCCGACACTTGTACAAAAAAATTAAATAAAAAATTAAAAACAATTCCTTGTATTGACACACATCAAAAACACCCGTGTGAACTGGAGTTTTCCTTTTATGGGAAGCTAAAATACACTTTGTCCTGTACAGAAATTACAGCGATCAACAAAATTTCATCTTGCGTGCAATTCATCAAATGGATTTTTTTAAACATACATCACTTACAAATTTAAAAAAGTTTCATTCCTTTACATGGCGCAGCAAGGAATTAACTGAATTCATTAACAAACAATACCACATTCTAGCAAAATTCAACTATGCTAACCATGAGTACTAATGACAATATAAATAATTCCATACAATCAAGCTCAATTCAGCTTCACTATCACACAAGTAACCCACATAAGGATACTCAGGTCGGAAACCAAATAAGTGACAGCCACCACACTACATCACCATGCTCCAATTGAATGGTATATACAATCAAAGCTATAAACATTTGTCTTATGGCCAAGCTAGTAGAGATTCACAGAAGTTAAAGGCATATTACCTTCCCAGTCATGCTGATAATGATAACAAGAAGTAAAATTGCCACTGGACCACTGTTGCCTTGGGTTTTTTTATGGAAATGGAGAGGGTTCTGAGGGAAACTGGATTAGGGGGCCATCACAGGATTTGTTGCTGGGGAATATATTAAGAGGAATTTAGAACTCTTTCTTCATACGACTAAAAGATCTTGGAAGCTCTCAACAGTGACAAATTCTTCTAATGTTGCCATTCTTGTATCAGGAACTATGACAACACGAGAACGGCTTTACCAGAGTACAAGACAAAAAGAGGGATAATGATTTACAAAGCTAATCCAGCACTGGCAATCTGAAGATATGAATTATTTGGGTACTCTTTCAGAACACTGTTCTTTGGTAAAGAAACCAAATTCAAATGTTCACTTCCTAGTGATTGATGACTGTGTACACGGATGGCCACTTCTCACGTAACCATATGGCCCCCAAAAAGTATTACTTTTATATTACAGTTCCCACAGATATGCCACATCAGGGGATACAGTTACATTATGTTCGGATGCAGCTTATTTCAGTTCACCATTAAAAAAAAATAACAGCACATCTGCCAAGGGCTTCACTCTACAAAGGGGACACGAACATGAGGCAGCCACACATTTCAATCGAATTCAGCCATTGCTCTCGCCTGCCCTTCACATAATACCTCTCATTTTATTAACGCTTCACCATTCAGTAGAAAAAAGGAACAACTCTTCGGGGCAACAATGAAGTTCACTCATGAGCAACTTGTAGTAAGCTCACCAGTGGGGTCCAAAGGCAAGGAATTCCAATTGATAGGGCACAGCATTGACCAGGCTTATTAACAATCATTCTGGCTCTCCACAACAACACCACCATTTGTTTCCTGCACTCCTATCTGCTCTCTCATGAGTGTTATGTACCCCTCCACCACTACCTCACAGGAGTATGGGGCCGTTAATAGAGAAGTACACCTTTTGAAATGGGGTGAAAGTAAGCTGGTAGTCAAAATGAGGAAACAAAATTTGTGCATCCATTTCCAGAGACCACAGAAACTAATTCTCACTAAATTAAGGTAGCAGGATATCATGACAAATTTCCACCAGCGCTAAAACAACCATAACATTAGCATTTATCGTAGGTCACATCTCTTAAGTCCGCATATGACCTTTAATAAGCTGATAATCACAGTCCTACTGTTATACAGCAAATAACAATTCAGATTTTCATTGGGAAAAGTAACTTCCAATAAGTTAACAATAAGAAAATCATGTCACATCAGCATCAAGAAGTAACAAAGGATAATTTTGCAACCTCATGAAGCAATGTGAGATTTAAATATACCTCGGGTTCTGGAAATGCTTCAAAATTGGTGAGTGACAGAGGGGAAAAAACTTATAAGGGGGCATAAGAAGGTTAAAAAAAAGACATTTTAGGCATGCTCCTCAGGAGGAAAAAGCAATGCTTTCAAGCAGGATGTAAAATATTCACAGAATACCCCTATCCTACCTTAGAATCAATGTTGAAATTTCAACAGCTTTCATCCTCCATTAGTTTAAGTAATGCTTTACTTTCTGTGGCACACCATACACAACACCCTCTCTCGTTTCCCATAGCTAAACTGATATGATGCCATTATTTTGCAAAATATTCACAAAGCTTGCCAGTAACAGTATAAGTGCTGATGTAATGGTGGTCACAATTTGGGTTTGGACAGAAACAAAGGAAAGAGTTTAATTTAGTTAAGGGGGCTCTCCAACATTTCACAGAAAGAGGAGCAAATCACACCACGCCTAAACCCTGGCAAAAAAATGCAGGGTGGACAATCACTAAGCCGTTCTGTGTCCTGCCACCATTCATTACAGTTTATATATTATATATATTTTTGTATATATATATAACAAAACTTCTACGTATTTATAGAATTAACTGGAAAATTGTTCTTATTGTTTCAACACAATAAAACAGCAGCGATGATGATAATGTCACTCTTCAATAATGATGATCGCAATAATAATAATATTCACTGTACACTATTGAAACAGTCCAGTCATTCAGGCAGCAACTGACTTGATGTGAACCACTGAAATGTCCTCAGCAGAGGACATCCTTGCACACACATATACATTTTCTACACCAATACTGCTTTTATCTCTCGGGCAGAGGATACAGCCCCATATCGAGAGAAGGAACACCTTATAGCAACCATGACCCTGGGTAAGGGGAGGGGAGCAAAGTTCTTCCGCCCAAGGGCACGTTCGCCTTCATTCAGCAGCAGTAGAGATGATGACACTCACGCTCGCCACATGCAAACATCCACACGCTATGACCAGATGCAACACCTCACAGAAACACTCGCACCTCCACACTCCACTGGCAAAGGAGTCCTTCCTTGGCTCCTTTTAAGTCCGCCCCCTTCCTCTGGCACTCCGGGATCCCCGTGACCCAACGGCAATGGGGCAAAGGGCCGGCCGTGACGCCCTCGGGCGCCTCGACCCCGCGGGGGGAGAAGTAGTCTTTGGGGGAGGGGGCGCCTGCCGTCACTATGACGAACTTGATGCATTCATGCCACCAAACATCCCAGTGGTGAATGAAGTCTGTCCAGGCTGCTGGTTCCCCTGTTGGGGGGTCTGTCCTCCCCCACCACCCCCAACAATCGAGGACTGAACCTGCCCTCCTCCCCCCCCACTGCCACCACCCCCACTTCCTCCCCCACCAACCACCACTTGCTGCTGTGCCGCCTGCTGGCTACTTGCTTGCCTGCCATGCTTTGGTATTGGGGGCTGAAGGTAATCGTGCCTCGCCAGGGAGAAGACATCTATTCTGTCCTCCTTACGGTAGGCAAGACAACCACGAATGAAACCCTGAAAATAAAATGACAATGAGATATCTCCTCGATAACTTCAGTGCAACAACACACAATGGTAATTTAAAATAACTTAATTTTGTAATATTGCACAAAAACTTAAATGTCCCAACCAGTTTCAACACATACGTGTCATTCTCAAGGGACTACCCTGCCAAGGTTTCAATAATGGCACGCATGCGTTGAAACTGGTAGGGAGGTATTAAATGTTTTTTCTCCAATATTATAAAGTTAAGTTACTTTCTCTCAAGGAAAAATTACACAAGGTGAAGGTTAAAGTTGTTTCAATTACACAATGTAACCCTAAAAAATAATGTCTTGTTTTTTTCTTTTGGCAGTGAAATTAAGTGAAGCACAAAATCAAGATATGAGAGAAGCTCTAAATATTTTAAGAAACATCAGCTCAATTTTCATAAAACCTTTTACTGTACATCAGCCAACATATGTTATTAGATTCAAATAGGTTTGAGAGTGAATCCTTTACTATTAGTAGAAGAAAGAAAGACCTCAGGTGGTTAATACCTGAAATTAATGATTATTTAATTAAATATTGTCCAGTTCCACTACAGTAGTTTAATTATTTCATTATAATAACCACAGTGAAATTTTCAAGGATTTCACATCAATCTCATAGCAGGGCCTCGATCATGGATAAGGCGTGCGCTAGGGTTATCGTTATTTTTTGATTTAACTTATATCAGAGAGAACGTGATCTCCATTCTTCATTTATTCGCGCAGCACTTCAAATCCCTTATCACAATCAGTGGAGCGAATTTTATAGTTATTATTAACCCTGCGCTACTCTAGGGGTAAGCATTAACGATAAAGACTGCGATAACGCGAAATATACATCCGTGATTCCACAGCAGGTTCATGTTTATTCAAATGATACAGTGAGAAAACTAAACAATACCTGTACTTGTTCTATTAAAATTTATGTTATGAGGAATTCTATCATGATGACTGGTACCTATATGTTTTCTGTAGCATTCTTATAACACGATGGAAGCCACAAAAAACACTATGGTAAGTCATTACAGAGTTCCAGAATGCTCATTGAGCATTAACACACAAAAGCATTTAAAACACAGCTGCCAGCCTAGCTTAACATGAACATTTAACCCTCTTAGTGCTAACCTTTCTCCTGGGGTACTAGCAAGAAATGCAGAATTTAACCTTGGGATAAAAACCATTACGAAGCTTTTGTCATAAATATCCAAATGCAGTTTCTTTTACATTACTTAAGTTGAACTAACTAATAATGACAAAATTTTTTAATGTGACTAAAAAATAAATGTTAATATTTTAGTGCCATAAAGTTGAACAATATATTGATAATGGGCTGATATATCGGGCCACCACACCTTTCACCCGAGATACAAAAGCCGATATATTGGCCTGCTGCACTATGAGGGTTAATATAGGAAAGCAATCGAATAAATGAGAGCATGACAGAAAACCTGGATTAGGAATTCTTAATGTATTTCAGAAAATGCAAAAAGATTCCATTAAATATTTGAGCTGCACGGCATGTTCAAAATTAATGACATAAAACGGATATAAAAAACATGCCTCAAGTGCAAAACAGCCTCAAAGAAATATTGTGATACCATATATATGGCAGGAGGATTAGGAATTAAAATGATTAAGTATTAAACATAACAAATGACCTTCCCTTGTTGTTATAATGCAACACAAAACCAGAACTTCCTATCTATTATAATAATTGCCAAATGTTGCATATTGTCTGCCCATCCATTTGTCTGGCTGTATGTCTATGGATGTATGTGCTCCCTCTATCTAGGAAATGATTCATCCTAGAGAGATGCCATAAACTGCTGTGTTTCTAGAACCCTGAAAGGCTCAAAACAACTATTACCAATTTTGCAAAGGTCCAGGTTCAACTTCTGGTGGCAATTTACAAAGTTTACATTTGTTTAATACGTTTATGAATTTAAGAGAGGTCAAGACTTTATTATTTCACTCATTTAAATTGTTAAAAGTCAATAAATTTCTTTTAAATTTTACTTGATTCAATGGAAAAAGCTTCTAACATTCTTATTCTTGCAATGGTTTGACACTTAGTGACATAGGTTTCTCTAAATTGTGTAATTAAAAAAAAAAGTACTGCTTTTTCCAGTTCATTTCTGAGCATTGCCGAAGGACATTATAATTGAAGCATCTGAATAAAAACATTGATGATTCTTCAACAGTTGATAAAATGATGCTAAGAGATAATGTTACCATCACAGTGTTTTTGGAACTGACATTAAAAGGAACTGGAGGAAGCATCCCAACTGATTCATGAAAAGTTGGCCATAATATTCGGCACATACATTAGGGCTTGCTGCTCGCACTTATCACGGGTGAAGTAGTCTTTGTGTAAGGTAAGACTAAGAGTAATAAGATGAAAATGGAAAGCACAACAAAAACACAAACACAGATATAAACAGGAAAAAATATTCACCTATATCATGATTAGATAAAAATGTATTAAATTTCAAAAATGCGTAAAATCAACAGTGAAAAGTATGCAAATAAGCATACACATACACCAAGTACGTAGTTAAATACGTTAAATTTATACCGGATTTTATGAACAGAAGTAACTCCTACTGGAATAAAATGCTTTGTTACTTTCCTAAAATACCCTTTATGAAGGACATTTATGATGCCACAGCAACGAATTTTGGGCATTAACGAACATACAAACTCCATAAGAGGTTATACAAAAAATAGATATTTTGTGCTAGGGAGGTGGGAACCAATCCTTCCCCAGTACCCCTAATTTGGCTTCATTTTCACCCGTAGGCTAGCATGTGTATGATCCCCTCTGTACCTTCTAATCTTCTTGTTTTCCAGCAGCCTAAAAGGTTCAGAAATCTATTTCACTTTTTGTCAAGGCCCAAATTAATTTACTGGCATTAGTTGTTCACATTGTCATATATCAATTTAGGATTCATTAACAGAAAATGAGCCAATTATAGCTGAAATGCTCAATATCAGCTTCATTCCTTCAGGGAAAATTTGAAAAATACTTTTCTCCCTCCTGTTGAATTTCAATTGGCAAGTTCAGGTAGTAGTTATGATATTCTGCACCTGATCATATCCTCATGCCAATTATTATCAAACATAGAATGATACACACTGTATTCCTTTTCGCCATTTTTTAGAAGTTAACAGTTATTAGCAATGATAAAAACATTTTTGGCCACCAGACCAAAAGAATATCATGAATAAAAATTATTTTGGTGGACATAAATAATAACAAGCAATTTCAGCATGTACAAATTCCACTCCCTTTTGTGAGAATCCTTTGATTTTATATTTTGCTGGACATCAAACTGAAGTTTTAGAACAAATCATTTACATCAAACTGATTACCTTGGCCTCATTGCTGACTGTTGGCTTGTTAGCGAACTGTACTTCCGTTGCTTTTAGAATTGTGTTTTCTTCCAAAATAGTCGCCTGAGACTGGTTATGTCCAAAAGGCTACAGGGAATAAACAAAAAGTCATTATTACATAACATAGCAGAAAATTGTAAAAAAAACCTCATTAATTGAACATTCTGGTGGTGAACAAATAAGAATGAATGATAAGGAGAAAATCTGCAAGCCAGGTAAATACTATTAATATGTTATATCCAGTTAATAGTTTCAGCTTTTCATGCAAAATATGTAGACACAGAATGAATGCTTACAAGAGAATAAAAAAATGAGAATCCCCAGAGTAAAGTGGGTAATGCTCAGCTCATAAAACAACAGCATCTCAACTATAATCTTCATTTAATATAAGACTGAAGGCTTGATTGTGTGGCCCAGTTACATCAAATAAAATTACTATTTGAGAGCTGAAAATATCATTATTTGAATGCACTGACAAATTCAACTCTAGAGCTGGCTATCATCATACCTAAGTTCATGACCAAAACAATTTTCACTGAATCATGCACAAAAAAAATATGATGGTAAGAGCAAATTACAGATCAAAATCAATTATTAGGAATGATACAATCATTATCACTTTCTTGTCACGAGATTCATTGAAAATATCATTACAAACAACTATTTTCTCAAGTGTCTCAATGCATCAACTTAAACCAGTCTTTCCTGTTCATAATCTTTAATTTGAAGTAATCTCCTCCAGTCCACTTAATTTTATCTCAAAAATATATATAAATACACTTCACTACAGAAGTATACACTTAAAACACATATTGTTATTCAAAGAATAGTATATTTATATCCAAAGAATAGATACAAATACAGCAAAATCTAGGTTACCGAGTAAATTGTTCATCAAGTGTTTTGAAAGATGAACAAATTTTACATAAATATAAACTTGACAGGTAAGCAAGGTCTTGCAATACAAGTAGTACCAACACACTTTGTCTTTCAAACATCACAATATCTTAATTGAAACGATGGTGATGGCCATGACCACTGATGTGTGCATCAGACACATATCAGTGCCTGGACATTTTTATTTTGTACGTTTATATAGTGGCTGTTCTTTAATAACTGTACTATAACAATGGTCACTGCGAGTAAAAATTGCAAATGAAGGTGTTAAGAAAAATGAAATTATTGCCGTGGAAGTTACGGAGGAAATCACGTAGAAGCATGAATGAGGCATTGCAAGTTTTTATAACAAGCATGCATCGATGTTTGTACAAATTTAAGGGAGAACAGATGAAGCAAAAGAAGTCACAAGAGTATCAAAGCAATGGCCACATGTTCCAGAAGATATAGAAAAGCTTCTTCTTGTGTGGATAAACAAGATGCAACTGGCAGGAGATGCTGTGAACAAGAACTTCATTGGCAACAAGGCAAAGGCCTTCTTAGCTAACCTCATAACGTAAGTGCCATGTTTATCAAAAGAAAACAAAGGTGGCTTGCAGGGGGAGCTCTAGGTCTTACTGTTTACAGGTAATGATGCTGCTCAACCTCACAAGTCTTGAGGATGACTTATGGGGGGGAGTTCAAGTTCATTAAAATTAAGTTCCTTCCTCCCAACACCACTCAACTACTCCAGGACATGGATCAGCAGGTCATTTCGAATTTTAAAAATCCTTACAACAACTCTTTCAGCAATGCTTCAAGGTGATAGAAGGAACAAACCCTGCTCTCCATGAGTTTTGGTAAAATTATGCCCACATCATGATCTACTTCTTTAATGATAAAGCCTGGGATGGCATCACAAAGAGAACTCGCAATGGGGGCGTTTACTCGGGACCAAAATCGCAATTTTATACACGAAATCGTTAGATGGAAATGAAAAACGAATTTTAGTGAAAAAATTAATCTTCTAACCACAACCATTCACTCATAAATCAAAAATTAAAATAAGCATAAGGTGACGCCCACCGAAAAAACTGCTGTGATAACATTGACGTCATTTTCCTCCCGTCCTTGACTGCTTTCAGGGGAGGGGGAAGTGAGTGGAGGGGGGTTCTCGGAAGGTCTGCTCGCACAGATGCTGTCGAAATCGCTCCCATTGGCCGAGTCATCTGTGTCCCCCCTTTGCGATAAGGCGAAGTAGCTTCGCGGGCTCAGTTGTGATTGGACGAAGTAGATATACGTCAGAGGTTGCACCACACCCACTTTTCCGAAAGGGTTAAGAACATCAGTTTTTCGCCGCTTATAACTCGGGAAATAATTGTCGGATCAGAAAACGGAAAAATACGGGTCCTTTTATTTTACAAACTCTATCAGATTCAGCAATAAAAAAAATATGGTAAACGACCCCATTCTGCCTGAAGAAAACTGCCACCCGATTACATTTCTGGACATGACTTAAGAGGGGTTTGCTCATAAACAGGGACTGCCAGTTGTCAGATGTCCTTGGGGAAGATCACGGAGAGGATTGAAGAAAACATTCCAGAGCTAATGAAAGAACATGGCCAGATGCTTATTATTGACTAACTAATGCATCTGCATTGCGAGGAATAGCTTGAGTTTATGGAGGAGACCTTGTTTGAGGAGAAGGTGAAAAGGGGTGAAGGATTCTTTCACTTTAAATGAGGTTAGGGATGCATTCAATTTGGGAAAGAGTGAAAATTTTTGTACAAAAACACCAACGGAACAGGGCTGTAGCAGTTGAGCAACGATTCTGTATAACAGCAATGTAATGTTATTTCCATAAAATCCTCAAGCAGAAGCAAAAGCAACTGTCAGCAAATGATTTAATTTTTAAAGACCCACAAAAAGAAAAAGATCCAGTGAACAAACTGAAAGCAGTGACTCCATTACTTATGTTGGCAGTCATTTTACACAATAACCATCCTCCTCCTCTGTTCTCTCTCCTCTACCTCACACCAGCCATGTTTCATTACAAAGGTCAAGTACACGTTAATTTGTTTTATTCGTGTTTACTTTTTATTATGCAAAAAATATTATCTCATGAACATATTTCGGCTGTGGAATAAATCCACTAAATTTCCATGTTGTTTCAATGGAAATTTGATTTAAGTGTGTTATGGATTACAGGCACATTTTTGGAACAAGTTATGCTCACTATGAATTAAAAAAATAATACAAATCATATATTCTTGATACTCTCAAGACACTCACCTTTTTGCCATATAAACACTGATAAAATATCACACCTACACTCCAAACATCCACCTTAGAAGAAATTTTGGGAGGATTTTTCCCCACGACAAAACACTCGGGAGGCAAGTACCTGGAACGAAAAGAGAATTGTTTTTAAGGCAGATCATACCAAATGTAATTACTCAAATGAAAAATAAATTTAGTACAAAAGGACATTTTAAAAGTGAACCATTCATTTAAAGGTGTGTTCAATCCGAAGGTTGGTTTTGGTGAGGGTAGAGCTCACCCCGTAGTCATCGGTGTGTGAAATTCACACATTCAGGGTAGGGGAGCCAGTTCCTTTCCCTGGGCCACCTGCGATTTCCTACTAAGTTCTGACAAGCACAAAATCGAATCACGAGGATTTTAGGTGGGGGCATCCAGAAGGCTCTTGCCCAGGATTTGAGTAGCTCAGCGCTCTACCCACTAGGCTACCACGACCCTTCGAACCATCCATTACTGATTTTAAAATGAAATCTAGCCACTCACTAATATTACCGTGCATCAAGTATGTAACAATGAGATGAACAATAGTAAGATGCCATTTCAAAATAAAAATCTAAGCACATCTTCTCCATGCTTTTATCAATTCACATACCACATACCAAATCTGAGAAACATCAAGTTTCATAAGGCATGTAAATTATGCCCCTTCAATGAAAGGCACCTTCTACTGAGTCACAGAATTTGCAAATTTTACAGGCCCTTAGACATAGCATTTGCCAAAATGTCACTAATGAAACTATATTATATGACCTTGATACCTACAAAAACACTTGGCATTTTTCTGGAAAATGTCACGTACATGCAGTTAAAAAAATATTTCATCAACTCTACTTCCCTCTAATGACATGTGACTAGAGCTATCTTAAATTTAATGTTATGAGTTATAGCATGGTATTCTCATGACAACATATAAGTAAGCAATGTATAACTCACTGATGAAATACATATTCAGTGAAGTTTGACATCATTTGGAAGGCATAGAAACCCTCAGATCACATTCCTCCATGCCTATTTCCTCTATCTATCCTATTCATTTACCTAATTACTAGTGTTAGCTGTACCATCATGTAACCTCCACACCACCTCGTGTAACCATTTTTGGGCAAGTTTGGGAGGGAAAAAAAATTTCGTCGAAACAATTTTTTGCCTTTGAGCCTACCACTTTTTGTCATAACCTGAAAGTCTTATTAACATTTAAGGCACAGGAAAAGGTTAAAAAACAAGAATTAGGAATAGCGGAAAAATATGCCATGCAAACAATAGGAATATGAGGAATAAGAAAAGGTGGCTTACAAAACAATCCAGAGGATTTGCTTAGCACCCCATTTTTTTCACCAGGGTTTTGGGAAAAATCATCTGTAGCTTACACGAGTAAATATGGTACCATAACATTATGAATGCAGTTTCCCATTAAAAAATTTTATTTTCTTACACTGACTTGGGGAGAGCAAATCATTACACCCTTGTGGTTGTAATGATTCCCATCCCTTCACTAACTGTTGAGGATGATTCATTGCTCAAATTTAGATATTCACAACCATTCCTCCTTGCTTATAATACCTTCCTGTAAGAATGAGTGTACCCCTGTTAGTGCTTTGCTATCATGGAGACTTACAGGAGCTTCCTAAAATTTGGTACCAGACACATGCTCTTCTTAACCTCTTCAAGAACCCAGACACAATCATTGTTGGCACCTGGCACAGGATTAACTTTCACAACAATCACTTATGTGATTGTGTCCCCCTTTAGTGGCTTTTCTCAAATAGGGCCCTGCAGACCCTTGAGAGGATACTAAGAGCAGTAGGGATCTGTGATTGTCAATGGTGAAGCTTTCAATCAAACAGTCCACAATTGGTGAACACATTTTTGTATTCTTTTATTGGTTGATTTGTGATTGGTTGATCACTTGTAACGGAATTATTTTTTTTAGTACGTTTGGCGTACGGGAGATTATGGAGTCCGGGACCCAAGGGCAGCCAAACCAATATTTGATTTGTTATTATGCTATTATTTGTTATTGCTAATGTTTCCTAAATGATTTAAAGAGTTTTGAACAACGTCAGATGCACATATGACTTGACAACGTAATTTATTTATTTATTTTATATATTTATTATTTATTTTCATCTTCTCTACCTGTCTTTTTTTTAATTTTCATATGTATTTGTATGTATTGTCGGAGAAACTGCAATCGATGTCTAATTTTTGGATTAACTTAGAGAGGGATATATATTGGGAATTCAAGCCATGTATTTTTCCTACTTCCCGTTATCTTTGAAAAACAAATGAGAGAGAAAGAGAGAGAGCAAGCGATGACATCGAAGAGCTGCCGGGAAGAGCAGGAGGCTTGGATCTGGCCAACCGAGCCTCCCACTAGACCGCAAGTGAGCCAGTAATTCGGCAGGGCCCGCCGGATGAAAGCTTGTGTTACAAAGGTGCACAGTCGTGGCAGCAGACGACGGAGTCGCGTCATCGCACCTGCGCCACGGAAACATAGCCCAAGGAGACGGCGGAGCGAGGCGTTAAGCTCTCTCTTGGCTCGCGGATGGTTCTCCTTGTACACTCTCTGGTGTGGTGGTTGAGCACCGTGACGTTGATCAGGTGTTAACCACGGGTGATCCCGTCACCATATTGGGTCTCTTTGTTCACGAGTTTAAGGTACGTGGCTTGAGGGCCCTGAGGGTGTGTGTCGGTCGGTAGAATATGCTTTTCCACGGTTATTACCCATCTGAATTCAGTTTGCTCCAGTAGCTAATTTTAGATAGCCAGACATCGATTTTAGTTTCATCTGTTCGATTGGCAAGGTTGGTGTTACAAGTGTTAATCCATTTGTGCCAAACTTATTTAATGTCTTTGAGAGGGATTAAGCCTTGAATAAGTTATGTATCGCTTTGTAGTCAGTATTGTTAATCCATTTGTGCCAAACTTATTTAATGTCTTTGAGAGGGATTAAGCCTCGAATAATTTATGTATCGCCATGTAGTCAGTTTTGTTAATCCATTTGTGCCCAACTTATTTAATGTCTTTGAGAGTGATCTAGCCCCGAATAATTGGTGTTCTTGTGTTATGCCCACATTCATTAATGTTTGTAACTGTAAGTTAAATAAATACCGGAATTGACCTTAACGTGTGGAGGTTCCTATTGTTCGTCCCCACATCCCCCCATCGAACCCTGGCGAATCGTCACTGCTGCAGACTATCTGGGTGGATTAAGGCCGGAGGCGGCCTTGATCGTTTAACTGGTGGTCGTGGAGACCTGGCGCCCGAGTTCTTAGAGATAGGAATTTATTGCAGTTATTACCATTCGCGGTAAAGGCGTCGCACACTTCATCTGTTAAGGTATTACATTCATTGCTAGATCATTTCTTTGCTAATCACTCACTAACGCTGGCCTTGTTATAATGATTTGAGTTTTCACATGCTTTGCTTTCACTTAAACTTAGCTATTTTGGGCATCTAAACTTTATTTTCATTAGACATATAACACAAGCAACTACAAGCTAAAGGTCAACATTAGTAACTATAACACTTAAAAGAAACTTTCAATCATTCATTCATCCCCTGATCATTTTAAAATCAGAAATTATTATTGAATGTGTATTAGTATTACAATTTCTCATTGAAAATATGGAAATGAAAACAAAAATTTGCAACTTACCACAAATTAAAGAATAACTTTAATTCGACCCAGGTTTCATTCACACTGCAACATCATCATGATGTGATGCTCTTGCAGTGTCAACGAAACCTGGGTTGAATCAAAGTTATTCTTTAATTTATTATTCTTGTGGTAAATTGCAAATTTTAGTTTTCATTTTGATATGTTCGAATATGACTCAATATCACCGGAAACTACAGAATTTATTCTTATTGAAAAGCTGTATTGGAATCAGAGTTGCTGTAAACTCGAGACTTCAACTGCAACCTTCCAAAAATAGCTTACATACTTTCAAACTCCAAAACCCTTGAAATTACTTGAATTACAAATTACTAATTCTTTTTTTACGAGTGATACCTTTCTTGAACAATTGAAAAGCTAAATACCAGTATGTGCCTGCCCCTTGAGATGTTAAGTCCATTCCATGATCTGGATTATAGTTCTCCTCATCCATTACTTTACTTAGGCCGAAGTCTGTGATTTTGATCTCACCACATACATTTCCTTCAGTTAACAGTATATTACCTGGAAGTAAATGTTTTTGAATTAATAAAGCTATCAATGCAAGACCAGTATATAAAAAGATAAACTAGTGTGATGATATGCTCTATTTTAGCGCAACTTTTGATAAAACAGCATATATTAAAATCAGCTTAAACTCTTATGCATAAATTCAAGTGATACTAAACATGAGAAACTTCCAACCTATGATTACGAGAATAATTTAGGATATAGGTAGTTACTGGCTTTTGTAGGACATGTGAATGCATATGTCAGCTAATGTGAATGATTGATAACAAATGCCTTTCATGAGATAATGGGGACATAAGGGTCAATAAAAAAAATTATGAGCATAATTTCCAATCACTTTGTAAATCTTACTGCTAACTTCTGAGATATCAAAAATTAAAAATAAACAAAAGAAGTGAGTTTTCTTCTGTAGTAGGTTAAATGACTAGCAAAACTCTCAAGTTAAAGCTCATTTACCTTTCACCAGAGGTTATATACCACTATATTTAATATCACAATAATGAAGGAAAGTGGGAAAATATAATAAACAAATCAGTTATGTCACCATCTTAGCCATAGCCAAAACCAAGGTACGTGTGGCATAAGGCATTCCAATTCAATAAGCTTTATCGTTTCATAAATATACTCCACAGATAACTCCAAAGACACATCTACAAAACAATTTTTTAAATAGTTTTGCAACATAAAGAGAGATAATTTTTTTTTAATGTTAACATCAGATTCTTACATATTTGGCCTCAACAAAAGAACTTTACCTAGTGGTGGCAATTCACAAAATCAAAAAGGCTTTTTCCTTGATACGTATGTATGCTTAAAATCCTAAGGAGAATAATAAGCAAGGATCTTAAAGACAACATATAACAGCAACTGCTGTCATTCAATAGACCTCTGGACACACATTCCAATAAAGACACTTTCGTTGAGTTTATACAAAAGCATGACTTGCTGCAAAAGCAGTTTTGACAGAAAGTATTTTATTTTTTAAATATAAGCATTTGAAATCGCCACGAGCTGGTCCCCCACAAAAATGTAATTCGCATACCAGCCATCTTGAATAACGTCATATCCTGCAACAGCGGTCACGGTGCATACATTTCTATGCTAAGTTTCAAGTGTTCAGGAGATTACAAATGAAATGCCTTTCATAAATACACTTTTTAATATGCCAAAGCATTGCTTTAAATGCTGCATTCTGCCAAAATTAATGACAAGGGAAATGCCTCCAACAAGTATTTTTTTTAAATTTAATTACCTGAAACAGGATAAGTATGGGTGAAGAAAGAAGTGCAGGTGAAAGGAAACTATGTCTTTGCAATCAAACGTGCGCATTTTGAGCGTTCGCTCTGTCTTTCTTTTTTTTTTTCTATTCTGGAAGCGTAATCAGTATACTTAATTGTGCAGAAACTAGGTCAAAATGAAGCGCCGCTAGTAGTACTATTGATGTTATGGTTTTGATATGTGCTCAACATTATTCAGCAAAGCATTTTCATTGATTTTTAAATACTGCTAAGAGATTAAATACATGTGCATATCAGTAATCAGAGTAGGAGGGAAATGTTCTGGACACGTGACGAAAAATCTTTTCCACATCAAACATGCCATGTTTGACAAAGTTTGCTAAGCATATTTCAAATACGTTTCGAAGACTGAACCTATCACAGCTTGCTTTTCACGATTAGAGGTCCTAAATTTTGGTAATTACAAGCAGTAAGTAATTTTCATCATTCAAAAGTCAGCATGAATGATGGATGCACGATAAATGGTTTACTTGTACACATGAACACTTATATTTAAACAGAATAAAAAAAACAGCTGTAGATGAGAATATTTATTCTTTGCAATTAACTTCACGTTGTAACACATAAGATGTACGTTCTCTGGTTTCAACATACCGCGTCTGTGTTGAGAACAGCTAATATGCCAAATACACCAATATCACACCACACTAAATAAGAATCTATGATCACGATCCCACTTGCTTGCTGTGCAACAGGTTAAATTTTTAAGTACCTCGGTATATTCAGTAATCAAGGGTCTTTTTAATCTACTTTTGTCTCAATAGCCCAATATATATTTCCCTGAAAGGAAGTTCTTCGAAATCGTATCAAAACTCATCAATGCACCATAAGGTTATGCCACTACAAACAAAAGATTTCCACGTTCATCGTATTTCTTTAATAATCTGAATCCTTGAAAACTTATCCCAAACGATACGTTAATGATATAATATGCCTGAAAATAAAGAAATGTTGTCACTTATCGGAGCAGGAATTCAATGTAAACAAATGGATAAATTAGATGATCATAATACTCTTATTTTTACGTACCTAACTTGACATGCAATCCTTGCACAAAAGGCTCACTACCTACTTGTCTTCGCCATACATCAAAATATGTGCTTCCACGACATATCCCTTGTATCTTACTATAATTTATGCTCGGGGCATACTTGAGCACGAACAACACAAACACTTTTTATCAAGCTTAACTTGCACGTAGCCGATGGCATGATCACAGTGTTCCTCACAAACAACCCTATCACCAAAACATTGATCATCGCCATATTATAAATCTTACAAAATTCAAATTTTCAAACCCTGACATGCTTTTACCTCACCATCTTCACTCTTTGACTTTGTTTGAATGATATTTTCTTCAAAGATTTAATGAAGCTTCACTTAACTGCTTTAAAACATGGTGTTGATATATAAGAAAACATTGCTAATGTTGAGATTTTCGGAAAATGTCTTGCATCAGCTTTGACAAACTCAAGACTCCATTACTTCTAAAGAAATCATATATGTTCGTAGCCTTCCTTAACCCCACCAAAGATATGTAAATCTGACAACAAATGTTGAAAACAAAATCCACAGGCACCATATACATGCCAGCGTTTTCCCCATCATTGCAGGACCTGACGTCACTTTCAGCCAGCCAATCACAATATGATTTAAAGTGGGCATTTCTTTTGCTTATTTCTCGAAAAATGCATTGAATAAAATTCATAGTTTTCATCGCTAAGCTGTTTTAGTATCATTTACAATTTTTTAAATAGCATTTCAGGGTGATTTAAAATGTTGTCCAGAGGTCTATTAGTGAACCAGAAGACACAAGAGTACACCTACATAAGGCACTATCCCTACATTCAATTTAAGCTAACAGGAGCAAAAATTTTCCTTTTGGCCATGTGCGATGAAAGTTACACACTGACATACTTTTTCAGGTCATACAGTTACTTGTTTACTTCCTCAGTTCAAACTTTAACAGCCATTACATAGTAATGAGGAGTTAAAGACATTATTGCAAAATTATGACCATACAAACTGTTTTCTAGGACCAAACGACTGCCTAAAAATAAGTTAACAATAGCAGGGATACCTTTTTATATCACAGATTGTTTTTTGTAACAATCAACTGAGTAAATTAACATCTGGCAAATTAACTCACCAGGCTTTAGGTCATAATGTATTACTGGAGGTTTGATTTCATTGAGGTATTTTAAAGCAGACACCACCTGCATAACAATTGACCTTGCTTCCCTTTCAGGAATTGTCTTGTGCTGTAAGTAAAAAAAGAAAAGATCGTGAATACATTTAGTTGAGTTACTACTTGCATAATAAGAGTATATATGAGGCTGTCTCAGTCCCGTCTTGAAACACCATCATGGTTAATCTGGTGAGTATTGCTTCATCATAAACAGCTGAATATCATAATGAAGACCCCTTTACTAGCATTATAAGAATCCTATGCAGTCCATACCTGTTTGAGATAGAAATCCAAGTCATGGCCATCACAATACTCCAATACTGTACAGAAAGAGTTCTGATCGATCTCAAACACATCGTAAAGCTTCACAACCCGAGGATGATCCAATGATTTATGAATGTTGTATTCCCTAAGAGCATGCCTAGAAGTAAAGAAGCAAAGGACAAAGTAAGTGACAATTTACTCATATTTCTATTGATCAAAAGCCATTTCATAACTCAATTGTAGGTTCGTCAATAACAGTTTTTCATTAAGAATACAGTAAGTATTCAATTCCCTGAAAATATTATTCCTAAAACTCAATATAGAGATCATATGAAAAATGTGTCATAAGATTTTCACACTGTATGCAAGCATAGGGCTTACTGTGAAATCAAATTTACTGGGTGTAGCAGAAAGACCAATATTAGTCCCAGACAAAGCATAGCATCAGAAGTTTTCTCTGAAAGGCTGAATTCTCAATGCCTTATATAAATTTTTGTTGCTCAAAAACTTGCATGTCGGGGATTAAAAATATCATTCAAGTGTTAAGTGTCTTGAAACGTGATCACCAGTTTGATGCATGCGCGTGGTTAATAATTGTTCTTTTCAATCTGATATGTATGTATGTGTTGAACTTCTGTACTGGGGCTGGTCAAATTAACTGCATCATAACAAGGTAAGCAGTGAATATTATGACTGAGAAGAGACAGGAATGGGCACTGTAAAAGTAAATACCAAGCACTGAAGATTAAGGGAAGAGATTTGTCACATATCGGCACCCAATGGCCAGAGCTGATTGGTTTCAAGTTACGCTACACTAAACTACGCTACACGAAACAAATTTCTGGATACATGCCTGATTCCAGCATAGATGTTCATCAACTACTCATGATATTTCATGCACATGGGCATAATTAATGCATAAAAAATGTTTTCCAGGCAAAGTGAACATTTATCAATATGGCCTCAAAGGATAAAGCATTATGACTTACTTTATGTAATTGGCTTTCTTGTCCTCCTTCCAATCTTTGTTTAATTGATGAACTTTACATGCCACATATCGCTGCTCTTTCAAATCGAATGCCTGAAATGGAAAAAAGTGTTTCATGTAAATTCTCAACGATGAACAAGACAGCATATTACTTGATAAATTTCATAAAAGATTCAAACATTGTCTTGAAAATAAGTATCAGAAGCAACATGCTTATTTTTCATATTATTCAATAGGTGAATTACTTATTATTAAATTCAAAATATAAAGGCAGTACTACACATTAAAACTAGAATTAAACTTACTTTATGAACTTCACTAAAACCACCTTTCCCCAACAACATCAGCAGCAAATACCTTTCGTTCAACACAGGATGATTATTAAACCTAAAAATAAGGAAAGTATATTAGTATTATGGAAAACTTATGCAAAACCATGAAAAAGTAAAGACCGGGACAAACCTAGACTGATCCTCATTGTGTATCCGTTTTAATTCCCTGATGTGTAAATTCCTTTCCCTTTCCAACTTTTCCATCTCCAATTGAAGATCTGCATCCTCCTTCTTCAGCGCATTCTGCCTGAGCTGTAATATAAAAAAGCACTCGTGAATCTTTCATTTTCTCTGTATTCATTTCTACTCATGAAAAATGTTTTAACTTCATGATGACTTTAAGCAGAGTCAATCATTGGTTTTGTGTAATGACTGAGGGAGTAAAAACATGAATTATAATGCATCGCTCCAATATCAAACTACTAAAAAAGATCTCCCTGATATTTCATGATCGATGCTACCAGCTGAAATGGAAATATACTGCATGAAAGTTTCTTAGGTCTTCCACTAAGTCTGGAGCTTCGTTTCAGCCGATATTTCAAAGGAAAACTCAACTCTTCATATTCAGGGCTTTTTGTTTCAAGCTCTTTAGATCTGTTTAATTCCCTTTCATCTTCAGAAACCCTGAATATGAAAGGTGAGTTGCTTTTCAATATGTAGGTAGAATTGTAAACTGACCTGAAGGAAACCCAGAGAAACTTTCATACTGATTAATGCCGGTAAAGATTATATTTTACAAGGGCTGTTTGATAAGTCTGTGTTAATTCAAAATATGACACCCTCTCTTCCCACACCATTGCTAGGAGTGCTCAACAAGTTACAGTCATACATTCATAATTCCATTATTGGTGGTTGCTAAGTCAATCGACATTTGTTATTTGTGAAAAATGACAAAAGAGAATTTCGTGTGGTGATCAAACATTATTTTTTGAAAGGCAAAACCACACAGGAAAATAAAGCCAAGCCGGATGAAAATAACTGTGAATCAGCTCCATTGATTAGAATAGTTTACAACTGGTTTGCTTACTTTCAGAGTGGTCTATGAACACAAATGATGCTGTATGTTCCAGATGGTCTGTCGAGGTTATAACTGCAGAGCTTGTTGAAAATATCCATGATATGGTAATGGAGGACAGAAGATTGAAAGTATGCGATATTGCTCTGTCAATATGCATCAAACGAAAGGGTGTAATGTATTTTTCTTGACCTCACATATGCGAAAACTATCCACAAGATGGATGCCGCATTTGCTCACAATTAATCAAAAGCATGAGTAAACAATTCTAAACACTGTTTAAAGCTGTTTGCATGTACTCAGCATGAATTTTTGTGTCATTTCATAACAGTCAATGAAACATGGATACATCACTATCAACCAGGCACCAAAGAACAGTCATCTTAACAGTGGATTGCAGACTGGGAACGTTCTGCAAAGAAGGCAAAAACTATTCAATCAGTAGGAAAGGTGGATGGCCTATTGTGTCTATTGGGACGCTCATGGAATACAGACTTTTGAAGTAGGATAAAAAAATAACTGGGCAATATTATGCATCTTTGCTGCATAGTATGGATGATAACACAAAGAAAAAGAAGGTTCCATTTCACCAAGACAAAGCACCAGCACATTCATCCTTGATTGCAAAATCGAAATTGCTAAAATTACGACATGAAATTTTTCCACGTTCCCCCTAATCCACAGACTTATGCCTTTAGGATTACTATCTGCTTCCAAGCATGAAAATGTGGCTTTCTGGAAAGTAATTTAAATAAAATTATGAAGTTAACACTGAAACATCTGCCAATCTTGAATTCCTACATAAATCTTACGGTAAGGATTGAATGAAACCACTTGAACATAGCTAGACCAAGTGCATGAAGTTGAAAGGAGATAATGTTGAGATACAAAATAGATTTTTCTAAAAGTTGTCTTCTATTTTAGCATGAACTTATCAAACAGCCCTTGTACATGATGGTATACATACTTTAAGTGATTTGATTCACCCTAGAAATTGAGAACTTATTGAAAACTGAAATTAAGAAGGCCATTAAACACACTTAATATGACAAAGAAATTAATTTACCTAAAAACCAAGAAAACAAAGTTTTAGATACTAAATGGGAAGAGGAAGTTGGTGAAAAAGTAGCAGAATAAAAACAAGAATAGATATTTAGATGCAGACCAATAACAAATACGATTAGAAAAGGAAATGTGTCAAACAAGCAGAGAAGAGTAGTGAAAATTATGGGCATTTTAGATAGCAAGATGGAATAGTAAGAGTAAAAGGATGAATACTAGCATTGGGAGTTACTCTTATTTAAGAGCATTCAATAGCAGAATTTCCCAGGGAAAATATCATTTACCTCGACTGGGAATCGAACCCATAGACCCCTAATTTCCAGTCAGGGGCTATTCAACACCTCACTACATTTCAAGATGAAAGATTTTTTCCGTGGAAATTATGCTATTATTCATATCAATGAGTAATTCAATTTTAAGTTTTTCAAGTTTTGTTCACAATCCTTCACATAGAAAACATTCAAGTCTACAAGAATGAAATCTAAATTCTGTATCTCCTGTAGAAAATCAAAACTGGTATTATAGTTCAAACTTTCTAATAATAATTTTACATCAGATTTAGCCAGGTGTCAAGGCTCACTAGAGTAAAAAAAAACCAACCTTTAAGATTTCATCAGCCTCATAATATTCCTGCCATGAGAACTCCCGAATGGCATCCGGTTTTAGGAAAGTGGCCGAAGAATCTGTGCCATTGTGGAGAGCAGCAGCCGCAGCTGCTGCCGCTGCAGCTGCCGCACTGCCTTGACTACTTGAGTTACGCTTCCGCCCAGTCTCACTGTTTGATGGCCTCTTCTTCAGAAGCAACTTCTTTTGCCTGTCAATCTCCTCCCTCTCAGCAGTTATTTCTTCCTGCCGCCTGTTTCACAACAACAAAGAGGCTTTTATTACAGGTGGACATATAAGTTACATGTCAAAATTAATTTCTACAGCAATAATTAAAACACAGCACATTGGCATCTGCCCATTGACAACTTCACAGAAATATATTATGCTATCCTCCCAATTACTGAAATGCATAATTTGGTTTTGCATACTGTTAACTGCAATACTCGAGAGCAAAAATTTTATCTTTCGAGTATAATTCAGTCAGCTAGGAATTCTCTTAATACATTATGGTGAATAATACCCACAAGTCCAACTAATTAGAAAAAAATTATGATGAGAGTGATTCCTTCACTCACCTGGTTAGTTCTTGAAAGGCATGACCGTCCGTCCAATTTTCCTGAAAAGTGGCCCCAACTCGCTGTGTCACAAACTGGCCTAACCGCAAACGGTTCTGCATACATCTTTGCCTCGCTTCTTTCTTTTCTATGTTCGACTTCTCCTTGAGAAGTTTCTTCACTACATCTATACACTTGTTTATATGGCTCTTATGTTGATCCATGGCCTTCTGTTGTGCCTGCAGCTGATGCCTCAACTCATCAGCTTGCTGCAAAGAAAAAGAAAAAGATTACGTCTAACTGAAAGAAATCAAAAGGAATGACAGACTTTTAATACTAAACAGGATCAGATTGGCACAATTTTCGTAATCTTCATATTTCATTACAACAAGGTCATCCAGAATCACATTTCACTAAGCAGTAACACTTCCAAATATGTTATTGCTTTACTTTGGTGAACTGCATATTGATGACTGCATATTGATTACTAAGGTACGAAAAATGATGCAGCGTTATGATTCACATGTTATGCATAGGTGTTCATTACACTTATCACATATAGAGAAATCCATGATGGAATTCTTTAGTTGGTACTACTTATTTAGCATGATAGAAATTTAATCTTACCCATTTTATCACACACCCATCAATCATTTAGTGAATTGCTGATTAGTTGATACTTTTTCTTCTTTTCAATTCCACTAAAGAAACACAGTAGAAACTCAATAGTACAAAATCCACAGGTCCAAATAATTGGCAGTTCGTAATTTCAAATTTTGAAGAAATGAGCATTTCTTTATTTTGAAATATTTAATCGAAAGTAGATGAAACATTTTAGTAACAAATTAACCCCATGAGATATTTTTTTCTGGCAGTTCAAGTTTTCTCCGTCAATCTCATAACATAATTCCTGCACAAATCAATGACAGTCCACAAAGTCACAGTAGTTAGTTCCTTTTGTTGCATTTGATGATTCATGTGCCAGAGAGACTGTAACTTCATCATTCTCTTGATAACATGAATCAGTTAACTAACTTTTACCAAGGAAAGATTCAAACCCATGACCACCAGGTTTCCTGGGAGATATTTATTGACCTTGCAGGCCTGTGGTTTTCCCTTGTTTATAATTCTGATCTCTTGATTCATAGGGTGAAGAATTAAGCATTGAAGATATGCTTGAGTAAGAAGGAAAACTGACTGTGGCAAAAAAATTAACTTGCTCAAAATGTTTGGTTAGAAACCAACCTAAGAAATTGTAAAGATCCATCAATCCACTTCAACCATTTTTATTTTCAATGAGAGCACTTGTTAAGGTGCACCTGAATGAGAGGCACCTTATTCGGCAGAGATGAATTAAGGCTAATGGTGACTGCCCCCTGAAACAATTTTTCTTCTCGCAGCCAGGCAAATAAAGATATCGACATGAATCTTTCACCATCTACTTTTTATTGCCAGTAAATTTCTTTTGTTCTTTTGACATTTTGCAAAAAATGAAGAAACATGATAAAAAATTAGGACAATGGCAGAATGTGTTGTTATTTATACAAATCGAAAAAGTACAAAGTTTTTGTGTTTCTTCACTAATCAATTCCAACTTTCAAAATAATATTACAAGCAGGTAAGAACCAGTAATGAGAATAATTAAAAATCACCAAAAGCACGCTGCTAAGAGGGAAGGGAGAAGAAAATATGCTGGAGGGGAAGGGCCAAACAATGGCCAAACCGTGGTACTTTCTGAGAGGTTGTCTTCATTCTGCAATCACCATGTCTTATATTCCCGAATTATCTTTGATTTGTTTATAATTATGCACTATTAAAACTACTGTTTATCATTACATACATAGTATTACAATCCTAGGATTGGTACTACAGCCCTCCATTTCTCCCTATCCCATGCCAGTTCCTTCATTTCCCTATGGTTCTTCTTCCCCATATCCTTCTTGACTTGCCCCAAGTACTTGTCTCTTGGTCTTCCTCTGGGGACTTTCCCTTCAATTTTTCCCTCCATTATGCTTCCCATATAATTGCCGTGTCTCATGACATGGCCAATCAACTTTAATCATTACGAAATGTAAATTGAATTTTAAATCTAAAAAACTGAATATAATACTTAATTCACCATAAATGTCATTTGTATAAATGTCATGCAAGATAGATTTTAAAGCTGGAAATAAAAGGAGCCAATGCCTATAAAAATCTTTTGCCAAAATGTATATGATATTATGTAATTGATGGATTTTACTAGGTAGGTTAGGTTTTGATGTCGTGTCCCTCATCTACTTGGTATTTCATTAACACATTGAGATCAGGGCAGATCTATTGACCTCCTATTGTTATAAGCTTCTATTGACCCCTCATCAACTGCCAATTTCTTCATCAGTTCTTTGATTTCTATTTCCATTTCCTCTTCGTCCATGTCCAATTGACAGAACTCTCCATAATCCTTAGTTTCTTTTGCCTCATAACTTTCCCTAACTTTTGTCCTTGACCCTTTTACAAGGCACTTCCTAGCTGACTGTAAGCTTTCAGCCTTCGCTCGCCAAGTCTGTGCATACTTTTGAAAGGGCTTCTTCCACATTTCCTTTTCCACACAGAATAATGCCACATTGATCCCAGCTGAAAATCAAGCCCTGCACCCTGCACATGATTAGAATACGAACCCTTTTTTCACGGTTCACTTGCTTGCCTCCTACAAACTTAGCCACTAGTCGCCAGATTACTTGTGTCATTCGTGGCTAGCATATTTGATTTCTGCATCAAGGGTTTCAATGATCCAGTGACCCTTTCCAGGGCACCCATCTCCTTGTCGTTAAACATATTTTCCTTGCTCTCCTGAAAATTGCAGTAATATGCTTTGCAATTCGAGTGGCAGTTGAATACTTGAAGCAGTCCATTTTTTTTAGATACTCAACTAGTGAGTCGCAGCCATATTTTTCCTTGGCATAATGAAAAATTACATCTCCTGCCGATCTTTTCAGTCTCATAATTTGGTTTTTTGTTAGAACTGATTTCAATTCAGGGTGTTCATCCTGAATTTTGAAGAGGGAATTTGTATAACATTTATCTGCGTGATTAGCACTCTCAATTTTCTTGATCCATCTTCCATATGGACTGGATTCACGCACCTTTTTAAAAACACTCAAATCACCATCGCCTACCAGGAAATGGTATTGCAAGCCATGCATTTCCTCGCTGAGTTTGAGCACTTGTCAGGTTGACTTGACAGGCAGCTGGGGCCAGAAATTCAGGCATGACACAAGCCGAGCTAGACATTGTAAAACTACCGCGATGTTGCAATTTTAGGAACGGGGCAAGGGTATGGGCGATGTAGGGGAGGGTGCAGCCGGTGCCCGAGGGGAGACGAAGACCATATTTGGGAATAGTGAGGTCACTTAGTTACTGTCACGGAGCACTGATAGTCATCGGCTGTGGCTCCATCTTGGCAGGAAAGATTCACACCATAGTCCATTCACCATTAGCCTTAAGTTTCAAAGTCACATTCTCTAAGCATGTGAGGGAGAATTAAGCTGTCCCTAATGTTATGGGATATTATACACAATGTATACACATATCAGATTCCTTCTTTTCACGGTGAATGGTTTCATGCCAACAGCTTTTTTTACAAAAGAATTTAATCTCTCAGGGTGTGCAACTATGTTTCATTAAGTTTTTAATTCAGAAAATTACATAACATTACCCAATGTCCCATGTGTTTTGTTAATCCTTTTGGTCTGGACCAGAAAATTTGCTTTGTGATACCTAAATTTCATTATATTGAGTTTCTACTGTATATGCTTTAACACCTCACTCATCCAAGGTTTTAAAAGCCAACCGTTGACCACAAAGGAGATTGAACACTATGACAATAATGCTTGTTGCTGCATAATATGGAGTTGTGTCCACACAACATCAGCTGATCTATTATGCAAACTACCAAATATTAAACAATGTCATCCAGAATAAGAGAAGTCTAAAAAGTAATTTTATTAGGCTTTCTGTCAATGCATAAGGTTAAAAATCTTAATTACAATATTTCTTTGATGATTAATTTACATCTAATATGAAACTTGATTCTGTATGCAGAATCAGTAACGAGAGCATCAATTGGCATTGAATGTGCTTTCCTATACATATGATTAACATCTTATCAACCACCAAAAGAATAGTCCAGAATTAAAGCCATGTTACAGGGGCTTAGCACCCATGAGATTTCTACATTGTATCACAAAGAACGTATGAAAAAAATACAGGTTTCCATCACTAGAGAAATTTGCATAGAAGGAAATAAGGTAAATAAGCCAAAACATACCCTCTGGAGTTCATCTATCTTATTATTCCTCATTTCCAAATCTGATGAGGCCTGGGTCTCGAATTCTTGTATCCTCTGACAGGTTAACTCAGTCTATGAAAGAAAAGAAGAAAGTCATCAAATAAAACAAGTAATAAATGAATTCAAAAAAGAAAAGATCTATTACATAAATGCTGAAAAAGTTACAACAATCAATAATCTACAACCACATGCATTCTACATTAGCATCTTAAGTGGTTATCCCAGAAAAGTTACGGGCCTTGTTCTACTACCCAAAACTTTCCATCCCGGAAGTTTTCCGTGATCGGCTTGGAATTAAATTTGTTCACTCCTGAAACATTTCCAGGTGACTCTACAAATTTGAGAGTAGTTCATTATCATATTGCTGTGAATTGATGATTATTAGATTTGAAAAAATAATTCTGATGCACAAATTTCAATGATCAATGCTTCTCAAAACCTACCCTGGGTAGATGACCAGAGAAAAGTTAAGTCCCCACTGAAGGGTTAAATGGGCGTCAAAAATTTCAATGACATCAACACCCACACAGACAACATTATGCACATGGACAGGTAAAGATAAGAGTCAGCCTTAACAAATAGAGAGAAAAAATATATTTGCCATATACCAAGTTTTGATGTTAGTTTTTTCTCAATGGATATACACTATGAACTGGGTAAGAGAAAAAATTATTCTTTTCACCCTTCAGCGGATCATACACTTTTATTTTGGTATGAAATTCATTCACAGGTATAGTACATCTGAAATGAGTTTCATATCCTGAGCAATATCCTGACAGGATCCTTATTCATTTCTTCAAAGTTTACCATGGTCACCAATTTACGGCATCACTATTTTCAATGAGTCTGGCAGTTTTTTTCTCTCTTGGAACAAAACCTAAACAATTATTATTAATATTCTAGAGGTACAAAACATTCATTGCATCAACTGAGAAAATTAGCAAGTTCTTTTTATCACAATGTTTTCCAGTTTCACTTCACAGCCTTTCAGCCACTATTACTTTTGGTGTCTTCCAGTTCAGTTAGATGTGGCTTCATGCTGTTTTAAAAGATGTAAATTTATGCAAGACCTCAAGGTGTGTGCAAGGATCAGCTCATTTAGTCTCATATTCATCAGCCCAACTTTGATAGTAAACATGTGAATTGCATAGCCAAGTGGTTCTTTATTCTATCTATTCTATTCTTTTAATCTATCCCTCGTGCAGTGCACTGAATTTGAATGTTAGGCATACTATTAATTGGGTTCGTTCATGCACAAAGCACTAAAACATAGTGTACTAGTCCAATACTGTCCCCACTCCCACCCCACCCACTACCCAAGTCCAACTTAACTCAGCCAATTAACTTTCAAGTTTCTAAATTAAACAGGAAATTTAAGGCTCAGAAATTTACCCTTGAGGATCATAATCACTATGTTTCATATACCTTGAAAATAGATTGACACAACTACAAATTACATAAGGAGTTGAGAAACTGAGATATTATCTCAATAATTCCATACTCATAGGGCTAAAAATAACATAGATATAATAATATATAGATAAATAGTAGATAAATCATCAATCATAAACTCAGAACATTGGATTGTAGAGCCATTTAATGCCTATCCTCACATATTCACTCCATGCACTTAAGTGACTTCTTATATCCCTGGAGCCATTAAATCATTTGTAAGAGCATATGCATGACACCTTTACAGCAGTGATCATATCTCTGGTAGATATATTTCCATTGGCAAACAATCATTTCTGCGAATGAAGTCAGGGCAGCAGTGCCCTGAGGTATGTCACAATAAACACAAATGTGTCCAGTGTAGCAATGCATATTACTAGAAATAAAAGGGAGAAAATGGTTCAGCTTTCAGGACTTGTCCTTGTTTTACCAAGGGCTCAGTAAACAAGTAAAATGAGACCAGAACTGCCAAGAACATTAAATTATGCCATCACATGGGACATCTCATCAAAGCTGAGAGATGGCCACAGCAACTGAATGGCATCTTTTGATCACAGTTGGGCCTTCATTCTCACAGAACTTCAGCATCTTCATCAAGAATGACTAAATCTGCTGAATTTTCTACTTTCATCATACAAATGGCATTCCAAGTGATAGGCCACCAAAGAAAAGATAAGTGAGAAAATTGAACTAGTAGTATGCTTAGCAAAGAATAAAAACTTATTATCTGTCAGTGTTTGCCAAGTTTTGAGTGCACATACCAAAATGTCAAAATCCAACAAATTTACTAAGCACGGAAGTATTAAAAAAAAAAAGAAATAAAAGCTTCCGATTACAAAATGGTTACCTCACAAAATGACAGAAACAACAGCATGAGACATCATTAAACTGTGGGACATGACGATTTTAGAAATGCTTTATGAACTTGGTGATTACTCATTTAGTTGTGATTGTCACAACCGAAAAACTTCCTTCACAGCGTTATGAAACAAAAAGGGCCACTGATTTATCTAGCATACTGCAAGGTGGTGATGAGTCAACATTACATGAAAATGCACATAGACCGACACAACGTTTATGTGATGGTCAATTGATAATCACAATGAGGGAGAAGACATCATGAACTAACATGCACATTGGTTAGATTTCCTCGCAGAATTTATGGTCACACAAAAATAAGAGAGTTACCAAGGGTTTCTGTAATTTGGACAGATCTGAATGATGTTTTATGAATTAAAATGTGGCAGATTTTATCAACCTTACAAGATTAGGCGATGCGTCTGTCAACTAGTTTTAGCAGTCAGCAAATTACGGATACATTCAATAAGTTAATATGCCACCATTTTTCAATTACTGAATTCAGAGTTTCTATTGAATAGAAAGGATAAGTCATGAAAGTTACATTTAAATCTTGAGCAAGTATCAGGATGACACTGTTCAGTAAGGAAATAAGATAAGCATCTCAGCAATCACAAGAGAGACATAATCCTTAGCAGTTTTCCATTATTTGTGGAAAACTGCAAAGAATTTTCCTCTTGTGATGTTTTTAGTTCCACTACAATGATCCTGAAATGAATTCACATATCTCAACCATGTTGTACTAGTTTTTTAGGAGGGAGGGAAATTAATGAGAACCGAGGCAGTTTTCGCCATTTACGCTACGGGGGAAATTGGAGTAAGATGGGGTTCTTTTTTCAGGGAATGGAGAGAAGAGAGCAACTCGGCTCTGTCGTTAGCCTGCTCTTAATGAAAGGTGGCTTAATGTCCCATTCGAGAGATGCAGTATTGGACTTAGTGCTCTCCACAGAGCACCCAAATAATGACTGGTATACCAATGAAAAATCTTTCACTACTGGGATTCAAAGCTGGGCCCTTGGGATGGGAGGCCAGCACTTTATTCTCTACACCAGGGGTTCTCAAACTTTTTTCGAGAGCGGCACACTGTTTTGCTATGCTGAATATAGTGGTACACCCCTTTGGCAATTTCATGGCACACTCTTTGAGAACCCATGCTCAACACCAACCTGATCCCATTCTCATCAACCAACAGAAGACTTTCTCTACTTAACAAGGACCTGTGGAGGGTAGGTTGGGATGGGCAAAGGCATGCTGATGCAGCTGAGAGAAAGTTAACCACATTTGTAGATGTTAAACAGATTCAAGTCTTTGAGCATAATACAGCATTAGAAATAGAAAGTAAAGGCATACTGTGACATATTCAAAAAGTAAAAAAATCCATCGAGTGGTATGGCATACATTAAAGAACACGCCAAGGTACTAATAATATCAAAAGCATGAAAGAACAATCCATTAAGAAGGAATTGCTAAAAGGAGATCAGAATCAGATCAGCAGATCAGAAAAAAGGAGAAAAAATAAAGCATACATTGGATTATATGTATTAGCATACTTGCTAAAAAAAATAAGAAAAAATATACAATGAATCATTTAATATGGTAGGAGGAGAGAAATTCTCTGGACCTTTATAAATGCAAGAAAAATGAAGGAGTTGACAGGAAGGGAAATAAACATTGAAACATGATGAGCTGAATAAAAATTTATTTACTGTGAAGGGAGGGACCAGATTTACATAAAAAGAGGAAGGGATCAATGAAGGGAGAAGGAGATGCTGAATGAGTAAGCAGTCAAGAAAAATATGGTAGGCACTGCACTATGTCCAATGGAGAGAAGGACGTTCAAGGTGGGTCATAAAGGAGGGAAACCAAGTGAGGATAGGGGTACATTTTTGGGAAAGATCCTTCACAAGAAAGTTACCAGCCTAACATCTCTCCCACATACCCCCCATTCTGAAAATTCCATCTTCCAGGTTTCTCTCATCATGTACCCATTCCCTTCTAGGTTTTCCCAGTCATTTACCTAACCCCTTTCAATCCTATAGTGACACACTTCAACTGCTCCTCCCACTCCTCCACTACTGTCTCCTTAACTTACCCTTCCCTCTGGTCCCTTCTCTCAACCCATTAAAACAAAGACAACGATTTGCCAGTCTCTTGAAAGTGGCCTTCACTTACAAAGACAGCGATTTGCTGGTCATTTTAATTTATTTCTTTTTTCAAATGATATTATAATATTGATATCATAACATCACTTAATAATTATTGATAAAATATTTATCATTAGGAGACTTCTTAAAAAATAAATAGGTATTTTTGGGGGATGAGCATTTATGAAAATAGGTAAGTTAATATGAATGTGGAGTATCCCTTAACAAAATTTTGTTGTACCTGAAGATGACTCTGTGAGTTGAAACATGATATGCATTAAATATTGTGGAAAATGTAAGTGTTGTTTGATTGAATAGGGAGCCCTATGTTACATACAGTGGCATGTTGTGGGAAGTTTCTTGTAACTACCTGTTACAATATTTATTGAGTGGAAAATTTCAATAATCAGCCCCATGTTTCACAGTCTGCATAGATGAACTGGTCTAAGGGTTCCCAAAGTATGTAGGATTGATCACCAATTAGCCAGTGAAATTTGAAGACAATAACAAAGAAACCTTGAACTGTATTCTATTCTAGGGATTTTATAGGACAAGAAATTATATACCTATACAATCCTTTTCCATTTCCCCTATACAATCCTTTTTTTATGCATGATATGTAGTGCATGTTTGGTGAGAGTTCACCCCCTGCCACACACCTTTATGGTGGCTTGCAGGATATTATGTAGATATAGATAAATAGATAGATATAGATAAATTAATCACTAGGTACTAGCTTGTCCAAGTGAGAGTGATGCAGAGTTAATGGCAAATGGAGATAACCTAGACAAGCCCAGATCTCAGAAATACTAAAGCAACAGCCTAAACTAAGACAGTACAGCCAGAGCCAATTGGACAAGTTTACCACATGTGACAGCCCACAAGAGGCTCACACTTTCTTGCCAAGCAAACATGTGCAATTGGCATCCACTTCCTTTACTCTGCATGTGCCACTGATCACAGATACAAGCATGGGGCTAGATACCAAAGCCAATCATCCAATCCATAACTAGTGGCTGGGTAATCAAGCCATTACCTTCATCTTTAATCCCATTCCCTCTTACCTGCACTAGTTTGCTGACCATGGTGGGATGTGGCCTGGGTGGATGCATTAGGGAAGAAAACTCGGCAGGTACCACAGACTGCACTCCAGCAGGCATGACACCAATTCCCGGGGGGCCACCAGGTTGCTGGGTACCCATGATGGCCTGTGGACTCGGGGGATACTGGACCCCCAGAAGGAAGGCACACAAAGGTGAGGAAGGCAAACATTGAAAGTGAGTGCCTCAATTAAACAAGGACCCTTATGACCACCCATTAAATACAAGGGCCAGCACAATGTGGGAAATTATGACCATTGTTACATGACCAAATGCAAAATCAAAACTCATAAGCAAAGTGAGTATTAGAGAATGATATTTTTTCTTTTGGCAATACATTACCAAAATAATCTGACTGTTCAGTGACAACATGAATTTATATTAAATATCAAAACTGCTCAGATTAAAATTCAACTGAAACATAATATGCATAAAAAGATTCAAAGGCTGAGTAAGAAGAAAAGTTATTTTAGTTTAATGCCATGAAAGGAATATGAATGACTAACATGCTATACACTCAACTTCTTATTAATTGCACAAGGCAAGAACTTCCCCAGTTAATAAATTACAATCAGCTTACCCTGTCTTGAAGACAAGGTTAATAGTGCAGACTACAAGAACAGATTTTAAGGGGACAAACATTTAGTTATAAAATGAGCTTACTAAAAGGAATGCACAATGTAAAATGCCACTAGATTCACATAGACTAAATAAATGACTTTTTGTGGGCTAACCCAAGCCCTCAGAAATGCTTCCAGTACCTTTTAGGCAGCAGGAGGAGGTGTAGGGGATATTTATAAGCAAAGTGTTTTCCAATTTAGTTCAGAAGCTTAATAGGGACGGAGCTAATTAAGAGATAAAAATAATGGAAAATGATACTGCAAATGAATTTCTGAGTTATTGATACAGAAGTTCACACTGCTGCCACAAAAAATGAACAAGTTACCGTCAGCTAACGCTTTATGCCACATATCCACTTTGTGCATTTGGTGTGTTGCCGCTATGAGCATGATAGATTGCATAGGTGCAAAAATGCGAAACTAAATCGATTCCTCATGAGATGGTGAACATGAATAAAGACAGAGTTATTGTCACACTAAAGATTATCCATTAATTTTCCCCTGAAGGGTGTCTTTAAAAGCTTGCTAACTACCTAGACATTTGCTTGTACTACACATAAGTAGCTGAAGAAACTAGGTGATAATCATGAGAACACCTAATTTAATAACAACTGAAAAAATGTTTAAATGAGAAATTACCAATTGAAAAACATTAGTAATTCTGGCCCTGTGGCTGAAACACAATCACCCATGAATAAATTGCTATGGCCCCTTAAAACCAAATCTGATTTGGACATGACCACAAGTACTTGAGAGCTCAACCAAGAGAATAATTACTTCCTTTTTCCTTTCATGTTTTGCAGCAGCTATATCTGCATTAACATAATGACTAAAAAATAATAAAATATTGGAATCAGTTATTTTTGCACCCTTTTAGGAAATGTAGTTCCCAGAGCCTAAGCCTTTATAGTCATTCATGACAATAGTAATAAACTGGATTCATATAAATATCAATACTTGTGGTGGCATTCTGACTCTTTAAATCTACAGACTGTTTCTCTTCTAAATAATAACACCAAGCTAGAAGGCAGATTTTCTAGATAAGATAAATTACACCATTATTAAAAAAACTTGTTATCCACATTTCTTGATAGTTTAATATGCTACACACTCAGCACACAAAGTTAGGTTCACTTTTACCTGCAGCACACTTTGTTATAACATATACTGAGAATACTGTAAGCATTGTAATGTTTACCTATCGCTCAAGAGACCAAGCCTGAAGTTCTTGGTCATAAAAAATCAAACTTTGTCATTACGAGCCTCACCCAGTGGCTTTCAAACCTTATAATTAGGGCACTGGAACAAGCAATGGGAGAAGAGGGTTTTTAAAAACATAGACCTCTTGCATTAAAAATGAATGGAAATATGAAATTTGGAAACATTTCTAAAAACTGATAGGTTGGATGCAGGTAATTAAATGATTGACTCCTTGCTAAAGACAGATAGTAGCTAATTCACATTTCAAAACTCACTGTACACCTAGACTCACAATCCCTAGAAGCTGTGCTGTTCCAACACAGGAAAAACTTATAATAGATTCATTATCTAAATGTATACTAACTAACGGACACACATCCAGACTTGGTGTGCTGATTTTATTTTACATTTGAAATTACTGAATGATAACTATACATGGAAAATGATAGAGAAAAGAATTTGTCACAGACAATTCAAAGTTAACCATTTAAGAAAAATATTAATCTTCCATAAAGTCAATTTTCAAAACTCATGTAAAAAACTCTGAAGACTTCCTATCTCAACGTTGATAAATTACCACCTCTGACAATCACAGACAGCTGCTGTATTTCAAAATCACTGCTCATCCGCAATTCGACAATGATAGTATATAAAAAAATAATTATAAAATGGGATTATGTGAATCAAATAAAGCAAGGAATAAGAGCTGGTGAACTTCCAGCTGAAATATTAGCACAAAATTCTACCTGAACCTTTGAAATGGTTAAGTCTGGAAGCAATTGGCAAATATTGAATGAAATTATGGAAGCTTATTAGAGAAGTCAAGCATAAAGCCACAATTTCCTCACACTTGTGACCCAAAGCATTGCAAACTGGGAACCCAAAGAGTGATGGCTGCGATAAGGGATGCAGCTCGTGGGGTAACGCGCAGTGAAGGGGAAGTCGTGCAAATATATATTGCGCCAAAATCATAGAAGAGGAAGCTATTCCCCTCCCATCCTCCTCCAAACCTTCAAGGCACTCACCATTGCAATGAAACTCTGATTCTGAGGGGATGGGCTTTTTGCACCACCACTCCCGTGCCGAATTGGACTGTTCCCAGAGTGTTTGGAAAAATAGTCATTTATTTTTTTCCCATCGTTCCGGGATCCCTTTCCTCCCCCCACCCCACCCATACCCCCAACTGTCCCACTGCCTCCACCCACTCCTCCCGCGACCCCACCACCCCCTATATCTTCTACCTTCCGTTTTCTCTTCCTCTCCGTTGGTGTCCGAGGAAGTTTCTCTGGAGTGTTGTTGTCATCTTTGTCACTGTGAGAAGACCCTGCAAGACGTAGGAAGAAACTATCTGTCAATGTGATGTATAGTACAAAACTATTTTCACATCAGTCAACTACCGTGCACAAGGAAAACCATCATAGTTACAATATGTGCAATAAACCTTTCCACCATTTTTTATCCACAAGGACAGAAATGGAATCGAGAGAACACAATATGTTCATTCTCCAGCTAAATCATAGTTTCTGGTGGAAAAATAGGAGAAAAAATTACAAGTATTACTTTACTAAAGAGCCTCCCTTCCAAGAAAAATGGTGAAATAGCATTTATTTGACATTGCATCAGCATTGTCACAGATAAGACATACAAGTGAAATCCTAACTCTGTTTTTCAACAAGTGAGAAAAATACTTGAAAATATTAATGTGCTTTAAAAAGCAGCTATTATATTAAATGAGCATTATAAGTAAAAAATAATACAATGAGAAACTTTGATTCTAAGTGAGTGAGTAGAGATATAAAACATTCACTCTCCACAGCAAATACCATCTCTCACATTCAATGATATTACTTTTCGGGAGCTCTAATTTAGATGCAAATGAATAGCTTGTATTGCATATAATATCATAAATTAAATTGACCTGACAACTGAATTTCTGTAGAAATCACATTTGTGCATTCCCACACTGAGGAAACAGGGTCAATGCTATTAAAGCATGATAATGCAAAGAATATCAGAAAGTTTCTAAGGAAAGTGGTATGAATATCTTAGAAAGATTATTCACACACAAGAACCTAGGTGATGGGTAAACTTTAAAACATCTGTCGTTGAGTTCCCCAATCAATAACATGACTTTTTCCCATACCTGTGCTCATATTGGAATCCTGGCTATGAACTGTTTGCCCTGAGTTCATAGTTCCCTGGGGTGCCATCTGAATTTGAGACGTGGCTGACATCTGAAAAAGGAATAGAGTCATGAAAGTAATCATTTTCAAGAGAATGAAAAACATTCAATTTATCAAAAATGCCATTGCAATTTTGAAAGTTTTTTTATAGACATGCATATCAATCAATCAGCCCACCAGCACTACAATGGAAAGTGGTATCCAAGCATTAAAAACCATCCATGCACTAACAACTTTGGCTAATTCATTCAACTCAGCAAACACTTAAATAACATTACATGGATTGTCCTATTAAAGTGACAATATTCTCAAAAACTACATAAATTCTGAACCAACAGCACATTATACCCTTAAAGCCCCACAAAACGTGGAGCTTTAAGGATACAAAAAAATCACCCGTTCACTAAATACTACAACAGCTGCATTGTTAAACACATTAATAATATGTTTAACTACTTTAAAGAAAACAGTATACAAATAGCATTAAGACCAGCAATTTTAAGTCAACTCCAAATGAAATTTTTGCAGTACAAGGATCCCCAGTACTCCTATTTTCATGAAGACAATTTATATTATTTATACGAAATATACATCAAATCAGCATATATATTCCTCCCTAGGTTCATAACTATGAGTTTACATTGAGGCTGAAAACTACCGAATATTATTGGATGCTTTGAATTACCTTGGGGGATGTTAAGGGAAAAATTGGAAAAATGTTCAGGGAACAATTCATTTTACGCGATAAGGATTGCTAAACAGATGTGCTTTGTAACACGGCCGACTCTTGAGTTGAATAAAATAACCCATGAACAGATAACGACATTATTTCCTTCACGGCGCCCTCTAGAAACAAGTTCTGTAATTACGGCACGGGATCAAGGTGCGAGAATACAACGTGACAATCACAGGTGAGTTCAGTACCGAGGAAATTGTGCGTTAATTTAAATATAATCAGAGCATCGTAAAAGGAAAAGTGCTATGTGTAGAGATGAGCTGATACCAGGAGGGTATTTGTGTTGTATGGCAACCTGAAAAGATACGAGACAATAATGACCTTCCAATGGAAATAAATTGAAGTATGGATTCACAATTTACCGCCGTACAGAAGTTGGCGTTAAAGGAAAATAAATGGTTACAATCTGGATCGTTGGAAGTAACTTCGCAAGGGAGTATGTAATTCCAAGGCGCGCAATTCGATTGCGCGTTGAAAATTACTCGATAACTGCCATGGACCTCTTGGGGTTAGAAAATTCAAATACCAATGAGGGAAGATTAACACAGGCCTCTTTAAGGCCTGTTTTAAGTCAAATTATATGGATTTACTTTCAAAGTTGTATTGACACCTCATGAACATTTTTAGGAGACATCAATGCTGTTAATGAAGATTCCATTTGAGTCCAGACTGAGAAACTTTCCCTTTTGGAAAGTTTCACAGTCGGAAAGTTTTAAATCCTAATTATAATGTCCACTGCGCCCAAGTTGAGTTTCTACCTCATCAGTACTCAAATAGAAGCCATCAATAACAAGGTAAAAATCATTTTAATATACTGAGACTAATATTCATTTGCCTATGATTCCACTTGCCACCTTTCGCCTAGGCATTGTCACGAGGATAGATTACGGGAGGTGAAGTTCTATTATGACGTAATGAATGATAGGAAGTAAGACGGGAATGTTGGGCGGATAGCGTTGTCATGATGATTAATAGATTTTAATGCGTAACTGCAACTGGGGTGAGAACACAAATACTTGAACTGTGATATCACATGAACTCGTAAAGAATATTTTTTTGGAATCAATCTACCAATGGCCAAATGCTTTTATCGGGAAAATAAAACTACAAACAATAATTACCAGTCTTTTAGAAAAATTCTACGAAAATCGAATCAACTCCAATCCTAAAATGTTATGGTCACGTACCAATCACAAATTTCACGAATCGAAAAGAAGTTGCTTTAAATGCAAAGAATAAATTACAAACAATTGACACTGTGGACATTAAAATATTGATACGACACAAAGGTTTCTTCCTCACGCCAAGGATCTTTTATTCAACGATAAAAACTATCCTAAAAAAAGGGATTGCGTAGAACCAGAAGCAAGGATTCGTGGACATACTCAAGAAATGAATCTATCAACTCTTTAGCCTCTCTCTTTCCGTTAGTCACACTCGGCATCGTTCCGTTTCATCGGACACTCTTCACGTGACCACCGAGCAAGGCTTATAGAGGAACAAACCTGCTCATTTCGTTTAGGCCATGCACCCTAAAGGTGGTGGGTTTCCTTCTGCAAGGGGGCGAGCGGCGAAGGACTCGGGCCAAGCCCTGTGGAGCAAACTCTAGAGCTAAATAAAGGATACACGCTCGCACCGCTGAAGTCATCATCATCATGGGTCAGCTATCCTAGGATTGGTTTGACGCAGCCCTCCACTCGATTCTTCTATCGGCCAACTTCTTAATATTGACGTAGCTCCTCTCTTTAACATCCTTCACAAGTTGCTCCATATACCTCATACGAGGCCTGCCTTTTCCATTCTTCCCGTTCACAGCTGAAGTATGCACGCTAAAATCAAAGTGGCTGAGGAAGACGGATCGAGTGAAAGTGAGATGTGCAAGGCGGATGGAATACGACAAAGGAGTCGGATAGCGCGACGGAAGTGCGCAGACGAGGGACTGAAAAGCGATTCGGATCCGAGGGCGCAGAAGGTAGAACCGAATGACCATCGACTAGGGAAAGATACGAAATAAAGGAGAAGCTCGACCAGTTTCATTTTTACCAGGCTCAGTAGTACCAGAATCTCCGTCCCGTCAACCGACGAGAATGCAGACGTATAAAGATATTTTCCGACTAATCTCAGAGGGCTGAGAAGACCTTGAACTAAACTCGACTGCACTAATCGAACGTGAAACCCGATGACTCGACGTCGCTGTCGGCTACCATTACCAACGGTTTCAGATGCACATGAGGCTGGCGAAAGGGAGATTTGAAAATAAAATACAGAAATAATGAAAATTTGGTGGATGCAAATACGGTATTATTATTCAGCGAATGGAAAATATGTCCCAATATCTGTTATATAGGACGTTGACCTTCAGGGCAAATAACCCCCGATTTCCGAGGAACGAAGGCCTGGTAATATTATTTTCAGCTCATTTGGAGAGGAAATATCACAGTAAATTGTACTTTCAATCACATCGAGCAAAAATTATTTACCATAAATTAAGCCAACTGTAAACCACAGAATGGCGCTGAGAAATAAAATCCGGGAAAAATAAGTGAAAGATCGAAAGAAAAACTGCGACGACTGAACATAGTGCTATAAAAATTCCAGTGATACTATCGTGATGCTTTCCAACCTGATTAAATGCCAGGTACGTCGAGTAGTCGTTTAATGTAGTTTCCATGTCAGTAAGAACAAGACGAACACTGGGACAAATTTCCATGAGAAATGAAATGTACACTTCTTACGCGCATATAGGGCTCGTTTACCGCCAGGAATTTGATTAACGATACAGTATACGGAGTTACGAGTCCATCCCAGCAGCAAACACTCGATCCCTCATTCATTTTATGGGCACCTCGCAATTAAATACTATGCTGAGAGTGTGGCAAAAACATTAATACCACTCAGATGATGTAATCAGTCAGCTGGTAGGCCAATAAAAGTTTGGTTTCACTTGGATATACATCTTTTAGGGATAATAGGCGTTTAGAAGTTTCTATTAAACCAAAAATGACAAATTATCAATGCGTTCGGTGGAAATCCTAAAAACGACCATTTAACTTTGCGAAGCAAAGACCACGTGACCTACTGTGAATGGAGAATTACAAGAAAACGTTCAGGGAATAACTCGGGCCATAAAACCAGGGAATAACTCGAGCCATAAAACCAGGAAATAAAACTTAGGCGAAGACCGGAAATTGGAGACATCTCTTCTTATCTTCCCCTACTAGTCTCTACCTTATAGAATTTCCAGTAGGATAGCAAGAGGACGGGGAGCATTCCATCCATTGTGCTTCCCGGTGGTAGCGTGCACTATCTTCCGGATTCCGCCACATATCCTCGCGTACTCCGCGCCCAGTTGTAGCCCCGTCCCTGCCCCGAGGATGACCCAAGCGAAACACCTTCCTCCAGCCGAGGGAACCACCACCCCCCCCCCCCCTCAACCCCCGTCACTTTCGCCGGCGGCCGCTCCGCAGAAACCCATGCCCGTCCGCAACCTCGTCCACCATCCGAGCGAGTCAACAACCAATGCGCCGCCAGTAGGGGCGAACCGCAAGGTATGGGGCCAATTTTTTTTTTATGGTGGTGGAGCATATACGAGCGTGGGGAAGGGCCTCGAAGTGTGAGTGTGTTCCACGGCGTTTGCCGTCTCGAGGAGCGAGTCAGCGACCCCTCGCCTCCACGTCCCCTCACGCACTGCCGGCCGGATTCCAGCCTCGGGGCGGAGGTTGCGACGGCGGCCGGTGGCGGCGACAGCGTCGCGCACCTCGCCACGGGCTTTGAACTTCTCGAGTGAGCAGGAATCTCCGTAGTATGCGTAATAGCAACGAGAACCACCCCTTCTAGGAAATAATGCCCGGCGGGAAGATATTGCCATACGGGAGGGCCCGGGTGCACAACAGCAAGGGGCGATGTGGTGAAAACGTCTTCGCCCAGACTCCGATAAACTCACGTCCATGTACCACAGCTTTGAGGGAGTCCACCACAGTAAGGTTCCCTAATTAATTTGCAATCCCATACTTCATCTGCATAGGACCTTTACGATTCTTCGGAGATAGTGAGCGAACCACATTAATGGGAGGGAGCTAGGAGGCAGTCTTGGGGTCCCTAGCGCTCCTCAACGGTCTACTGAATGAACTACGAAATGAATAACTATGGGAGGAACATGGCTTGACATATTAGCTAAGTCCAACGGGTTTCTCATCTACATCTACATAATACCCTGCAAGCCACCACAAGGGTGTGTGGCAGGGGGTGATTGCTCACCAAACATGCACTACATATCATGCATAAAAAAGGAATAGTATTAATATAGTAGTCAGAACTACACTATTTAAAAAAGATATAAATTGCAAAGCAAACATGCAAAAACATTCTGTTAGTAGGGTTAGCTTTAAGTACTCATACCAACATGCAGCTACCAATGCTATTCATTGCTACTCTCCGATAGGAAATATTTACCGTTATTCGTATCTCTTATTGTGCGAGGGAAAAAGGACATTTTGAATCTGTCAGTTCGGCAATCAATTTCTCTAATTTTATGATTATGGTCCAGTCTGCCATAGTAAGTTGGGGTTCGTAAAATATTTTTAACATCATTACTGAAAATATTGCCTTGGAATTTGTGGAAGAGATTAAGTCTAAATTTCAACCTGCGATCTGACAATGATTCCCATTTCAATTCATTTAATAGACTGGTTACGCTAATATAATTATCGTATCGTCCCTTTACAAATCTTGCCGATCTTCGCTGCACACGTTCAAGTTCATTACTTAGACCGATTTCGTAGGGATCCCATACACTGGCAGCATATTCCAAATGAGGTCTAACAAGGGAAAAGTAGCTGATTTCTCGTACATGATCGTCACATTTACCCAATACTCTTTTAATGAAACCCAGTTTGCGATTCGCTTGACCCATTATTTCACGAATGTGTTTACCCCAGGAAAGATCATTTGTCAGTCTTATTCCAAGATATTTAATGGATTCCACGTTTGTTAATTCATTATTACTTATTTTGTAAGTGCTAGGGGGAGAGCTATTCTTTTTCCAAAAATTCATTACAAAGAGGGTTTGAGAAAGTCATGACCATGGTGATCACGAAACATAAGCACACTCAACCAGGCGGCTTACTTACGCATGGCCTCTTTGACGGTTCGCATATCCGTCTCACCCAATTAAAAAAATAAAAAGGAGGGGAAATATAATATCGAAATGAGGAAGACTGACATAGTTACGAAGCCGCGACGCATACGCCAGTAAGTACAAAACGCATTTTTTAATCAGCTTGGCGTGAGGAATATTCAATTTTTAACAACTACAAAAAACAGGTTCTACGCTGCCTCGGTTCAATACACTTAATAAGCCGCCTAAGGTTCCAAATTGAATAGTTTTCGAGTAATTTCATCGTCTTAAACTGAGACTTCCAAGAATCATAAAAAAGTTGCCACTGAAAGTTCGTTCAACATGATAAGACTAGACGCGCCGTCAAAAAATCGAGTTTTCATGAAGAAACAGCACTGCGAGCAGTAACTTCAAAACATTCTTGATTCTTATAACAGTGAATCACACCTAACGATAATCTACGTTACAGACAGTCACAAAGGTAGTCGCTGTTAGCAATATGTATTTCCAGTTTCTTGTATTTAATGAATGATCTGTAACACCAAGGATATTTTTAAGCATCCGTATATGGCTGGAAACATTCATTATATTTTATCTGTATATAAAATAATTGTTTACTACAAAAAACTTAACGATTTACGGATGACCTTGAATTTTCCGTTTGTCGCAGAGAGATGAATCCCGCTTTCCAGAACCTTGAAGTTGAATATTCTTGAAATTATACAACAGCATAATTATTATTTTGTTGGAGCTGCCATCCGAAATATATTGGGTCCCGTCAATTACTGCGCGACACTAACTCTTTTCACTTGTTAACTTCAGCATTCTTCCCAAGGTCATTAAAATATCACAGTAAAAATTTCTTCCGGCTTTGTGTAACTATCGCTGTGGCTAGTTCCACAATTTAATTTTACATCCTTCAATCCACGATGACATGCATACTTAGTTACAAACATTCATGGCCATCAACGTTGCGTCATACACGCCAACAGAAGAAAATTTGTTTACAGCCTCAGTGGCCGGAAATTCCCAAGATTTTATCGACTGACTAATTATAACACGAAATAAGCGAGTTTACACGCCACGCATTAATTGTGAATTGGTAGAGAAACGGAAAAGCTGCTTGAAATTTCGAAAAACCTTTTCAAAGAGGCGGACGACTAACAGCGAATAGGAGATTGCGAGAGATATCGTGTTCACAGGTCCATGGGGCGGGGATTAATACACGAGTGTACACGCGCCGAGGAATTGGCAGAGGTGTTGCAGGATGGGCTCCAAAGCACTACGTGGCCCCCCGCCATGTTTTCCGGTGGGCAAACCGGGACGACCCAAGGAGTGGAAGGAGGACATCCGGAAGTTATCGTCAGCAAGTTCTCAAAGGCTTACCAAATAAGAAATAGAGATGCGGGCGTAATGGTTGGCGTATGACAACTAAACATAGCTTCCGACGATTCTTGGCTTGCCATTAGAAAGAAGCGTGCCCATCGATAAACACCAAATCAATTCCCAAAATATGATATGCTCTTGTAATTGCATAACGCCTTTTTTTTCAACAGCAATGGATTTCTCATGTTACCTCAGTATATAACGGAAACGGGACTCAGTATATAACTCAGACGGGAAAATCCCTTCCTATCAGTTAAAATAGCAAAGGAATGTCAGCTAGCCGGAGTTGAGTTGCCAACCAGCTATATCAACGCTTTTAATTTCTCAACCGGAGCTATATTTTCACAGATTCAGCGCATGCGACACGCCGCTGCAGCGCGAAGGTCGAATTCAATTCAAGATGAAAAGCGCCATTTCGTGCACACGAAATGAAATCTCGGGCAAAGAAAGAAGAGTGACGGCGATACTGTTCCCCTTTGACTATCTCAAGTTTCTCACTGCAAGACCCCACAGAAATGCTAACATGGCGATTCGAAATTGATACGCTCGGCAAACGGATTCCCTTCGGATTCGACTCAAAGTCCAAATGATATGACGACAGGAAACATACGTACCATTTTTAAATGACATCTCATGCCGATAAATTCGAATGGGTCTTCATCGCCTTAAATGACCGAGAGTGGTGGTTGACATCTTCCATTGAAAAACAAAGAAAGAGATGTCTAAATTCCAATGCAAAAATTACAACGAAATAAGTAATACTCTATACCACGCATATTAACTACTGCCTCCCATTATCTACCGACTGAGAATCACCTTCTCTCCAACTAATATACACGAATTCATGAACAAGCAACTGAACAGCTGTCAGATTACTGCTCACTAGTTACTGATGATGTACCTCCTACGCCACTAAAATACAGATGGCCACGTCTTTGTTGTAACTGCTCCTTCCACAAGTAGACACTAGAGCTGTCACGCCGCTGTGACAACATCCTGTTCTAGTGGCCTACAACTCAAGTGGAAAGGGAGAGCTCAAACAAGGAAATCCTACCGACAATCCGCCATTTACATCATACGGGGTTCGGGTCAAGTTTGTATGTTAACTCACCTCTCGTCGTGCCAACCGCAACGAGTAAACGAACCGAATTACTGGTTTTCCACAACTCAGAAAAAATTCCTCACAATTGCGTAACGTTCTTCCAGATAGGTTTACTTTATCTCCGCCGTTTCCTTTCGAAACGAAAATACCTCGAGTACGGGAGAGGGAGGACGGGAAAAATTTCGCTGCGGTTCAAAACACCTCCGAAATGGAAGCATAAAAATTTCCCTCCGCCTACTTCCGACCACTTTAGGTTCCGAGTCACGGATCTTTGAGAAAATCCGGATCAGAGAACATGACTGACGGGCTGGGACGAACGCGAGCAAAATGTAGCTCTGCTTCGGATTCGACCTTCCCTCATGATCGTCCTTCGACGACTAATGCGCCTACATAACGTCACTTAATTCGATAGCTAAGAAGCAAGAGCCATCTAAATATGAAAAAAGGCAGAAATCTGCAGAAATTCGATAACTTTCTGACACGAGGATATAGGCGGAGCAAAAAACAAACTTGAATATTTTCCTGGACTTTTCAAATAGGAACCAAACAACAGAACTATTTAATAATATTCGCGTAACTAACCTAGACAGTTTAAAAGACAAGTCTAAGATGGTCAATATTTCTTTTTGATGTAACTGCAAGCTCGCCTTAATTCACGAATCATTATGGCGGCTCCAAAAGGCCCCACTAAAAGGACGAGTAGGCGGATGAGGTGGCCACAAATTTCTCAAGGATTCCCCATCGAAAAGTAATGAGTGAGAGGCTTATGAGCCTCTATATCCATTGCGTACGGATCATAATGCCATCGGGAGGTAGCAACGGACTCGCGGCCCGAAAAACGTCATCACTTCCGACGGGAATCACGACCGATCGGTAAAAGGAAGATATGGCCGCGGCTGCCTTTCCCAGTCACTTACTGGGTGTTATCTCACGAATGACGGGGCAGGGAGGTAGGGGGAGATGAAGAGAGAGAGAAGAGAAAAAAAGAGACATCGGAAAACCTGGCAACACCGCTCCATACGGGAAACTCGGCAGCAGGGCAACCAACACCACAAGTCGCCGTTGTCGAGCGAACCGTCCTACCTCTCTACCCACACTCCCCTCCGGCAACGACCGACCTCAGTCCCTTTCCCCCGAACCTTAACCGACCCCTCCGTTTCCCCCCCTAACCTCCTCGATTCTCCAGGCTCCCACACTCCAGGGGCGCCCCTCGGCACGGACAGGAATCTCTCCTCCGCCCCTCCGATTGCCGCCCGCCGCCGCAGCTGATCCCAGCACGGAACGGCCCGGCCATTCGCGAAGTTGGTTTAGTTTCTCGCCCGCCCCCCTCCCGCCCCGGGCGCGAGCGCCAGTCACAGTCCCGCGGAGGGGCGGCGGGGCGCCGTTCCGTGACGAGCCAACCCAAAGGCCGGCCTTCTCTCCCTCACGCGCGCGCGCCAGAGCGGAGGGGGGTGAGGGGATCGGTGGGGTGAATATGTAGGTGCGCGAACGTCCGCGGGGGAAGGGGTGTGCTCCAGCCACTAGGAGAGGCGGGGGTGAAGGAGGATAGGGTGTGTCACCACCCAGCAGGCCAGGATCCCACCCCCACCCTAAGAATGCCGACCACTCTTCCTTTTCCTCAACTTTCGACCTGGCCTAGAACATTTTTTTTGACGACCAAAATTTCACGGGCCATCAAAACTCGACGACCCTTCCAATCAAAGTATTTGGATCTAAATTATACGACTAATTGAATTCCATCGCCCCGAAAAGTTTAAAACTGTTAACCCTTGGGAAACATCGCGATCTTTGACGCGGAAAGGAGTCTAATTCGAAGCAATAAAAATACCGTGTTTACCCCACTGCCGTAGTGAGTGGCCTACAAAGAAAATCTGCCACGTGATCTAAGACGATCTCCGATGTTTTTTCTCACACGACACCATTCTCAGTGTAACATGACGTCCATTCAATTCGACGTGCAAAGAGAAGGAAATAAAATCTGTTACACCAAATGGTTTCTCAGGTGTTAAGATTGAAAGGATCTCAAGGCCGTTTTCACCGCAGAAAAGAATAAAATCAGGCCTATAAAACACTAAAATGAACAAATCTATCACAGTGGCAAACCATCATCGATGACCGACACAATGGTGATGGGCGTTTTTGGAGAATCAAACATCAGGCACTTAGGATCAAACTAAACATAATATTACAAATAATGGACTCGAAGCATAACGGAGAAAGTGCTCACTTCAGTGACTGAGTTACCTAAATGATTCACCTTCATTTCAGAAATGTAATACAAAAATAATGAGTTCAAGTTCACAAGAAAATAAAAAGGATCCAGATCAATCGAACGGAGGTATTACACTGAGCACATACAGCCAGAATTAAATAAATTAAATTACATAAACAAATTAAATTAAAATAAATTAAATACACAAAAGTTCAAAATTTTAATTTTCTCAAGGACCTAAACTCATGAAAAAACCATCTATAAGCATTACGTACACAATATTTGAAGAGATGATTAAGGGATTCCTACGAGAACACAAAAATAAATAATGCCTTCGTTCGCAGTGTATCTGTTTTAACGGATACGGGGCCGTCACATCAATTCCAATGACTAATTATGCTAGCTTTTATTCCCACATTCGTAAAAAAGGCTATAATACATTTAGAATTTTAATGAAAACCATGACATGAAAGATGAAACTTTAGTATGAATGAAGTGGACATTAATCACGTTCCGAATAGTTTTATTTTTTATCAATGCACTATGAGATGCTTGCCTGGGTCCACCATTTACTTGCAATGCACATTTTCTAGCAAATGCAGTTAATTTACGTATAATATCAACAACTATAAGGACATTTACCTCATGCACAACAGCAAACAATCGAGATAATTATTCCCGCGACCAATCTTTCACTACGCCACTTTCTGGTCTCGGCATTGTAGTATTCCTATTATTCACTGAGGGTTAAACTCCAAAAAAGGGAGAGTCGAAAAGGTAACACTGACATTTCAGTTTACACATTTATCTATATCCTGACATACTTACGTGAACGTCAAGAAATGTAACCCAGTCTATTCCAAAAATCGCCTCAACTGCATTATCTCAAGTCGTTCGGGAAAATAGTCAGTGGTTCGATTCCCGTAAATTAAAAGTTTTCACTTCTGCCAATCTCCTCAGCTCCTAACAAGCTTACTCGGCGCAGACACAGCAGATTTAAACAATAGATAGCCAGCACTTTCAATTTGGTCTTCTAGAAAGAGTTTCGATAGGAGACATTCATTCATTCTCGTAAATATTTTTCCATCCCACAGAAATATGGAGCACTGGCGACGAATCAAACCAAACTTGACTGCAGTTGTTTGTCTCGTAGCTCTCCAATCCACTTGAAGGATAAAAAATGATTTCCCAGTCGCAGATATCGCTGCAACCGGGAAAATCGACTCTTTGGCTATCAGGAGCTACAGGTGATACGTGACGCTCGATGCGTCCCAGGGAAACTTTCGAAAATGGCTAGACGTTCCGGCTAATGGAAAATGTTAGTAAGCTATTGCAAATAATCACCAGTTTGGGATTATTTAAGCCCTACAAGTGACTAAAACTAGTTTCAACGGGACAAGCACGATAATTTTATTTCGTCGTATGATCGTATACTTATATAATAAATATTGAATATGAATGCACTTAAATCACCTTTTTTTATTATTTTTTTCATATCACTTACTGTATACGGAAACTGCAGAAGCAGAATTAGCATCTTGCCTGCCCGTTTAAATTAATTATAATGGTAACCCCAATACAGGTATTGTTCCTCTGGGGTACCTATATCATTGATTTATATACATTTTCAAACAATATTGTAAGTTGGATAAAGACATTAATTATAGATCAAATATATTATTATTATTCTTTTAACAGAGCAAGCGCTTCGAATTGTCACCACATTTCTACGGACTGAATGATTGCACTTTCTGCTAAAGGTGACCATGTATTATATTTCACATAAATTCTTACAACACTTCCACTCCTATTGTCACGCAATACTCAATTTTATACACTCCTTTATCCAGTTATATTGCTTCATATTTAACCCTCGATTCCCTTCACTCTCATTCATCTATTTTCCTGACGTGTTTTGGCTCGAGTAAAGATGAATATGATATACAGTACAATTAAAAGCACCGAGGGTCTTTACAAACAATACGGTGCGGACTTAACAGAATACCACTGGTGGCTGTCGTGTATATTTAAAAGCAAATGGACTGTCTCCCACAAATAGTAAACACTACCACGTCAATGCCGAAGCCCTTTCCTCCCTAGAGGATCTATAAGCTTCGTGGAGAAATCCTCAGCTTAGTAAGGAATGGATACCACAAGGCATAATGACGTGAGCCATTCCTATACTTCACACAGCACAACACTTTTATTTACAGTCATTCACTTTCTTGGGCTAGCGAAATGTCTTCGGGGCACAAAATGGATAAGCATTCCAGAAATGAAAAAAGTTTTCCCACGATCAACATTCCACCTAACATTTTTGCCTATAATAAAGCTGGATGTACAGGAATAATAATTTATATTTCTTTTAGTTTACCATGTGGTGTCAGGAAATATAAAACTTCTAACATATAGGCACAATTTAAGTAGACAAAACAGAAATGAGAAATTTAGGGATCCGATTCTGAACAACGCGAGCTTGTATTGCAACTCGATACCTCCTTCGACAGCTTAAAATCGATCGAGCATCACGATTTTGAATTTCCGGGCTCACTAATCCCGGAAATCGTTCTCTTATTACGCCATGCGGCCAGCCGTGATTCCGACACGCTACTCCTTCCAATACGCAAAAACGATAAGGAGCCCACCCACACAGGAATGTCAACATCACCTCTATGACAAAAACACACGAGCTCAGCTTCGGCGTACTTTTCCCTCATTGCTAAGTTGGCTTTTTGCTTCGCTAATTAAGTTGTGGCCGCATTACGCAACACAGCGTCTACGTGTTAATAACAATGACAAGCGCGGGAACGTTTCTGCGTCCGAGTTGATGGAATATGAAAGGCAATACCATCGCCGGGAACACACATTACGATGATTTCAATTGACAGCAATAGCTCGACAATGTCAGACCTCTACGCCAATTTCCAAATTTCGTAAAACCATTCATGAAATTTCTTTTATCCTTATTTTACAATCTACCTATTTCGAGAGCTTTTTAAGCGGTATTGGTATTGCGAAGTAAAGTCATGCCATCGCTGCTAGAAGAGACCAAATAAATACGCATACAAATAAGCACTTTACTCGCGGGCGACTCTAAAAACTGGACGAAACCTCCTGTATTACACATGAAAACAGCCATAAAGACTCAATTACCTACTCCTAAAATACTATGAATCTCGAACCGGCACTACTGTCTTAATAACTGGTAGTGTATTGTTCCCTTTGCTTAGTGGATAGTTTTTTATTTTCAATTAAGGGATGATTCAATGACTCATAAAAAAGGGAAAATGGATGAATTCTTAAGGCTTTGACAGAAATTTTGGGATGACAACACGCACGCGGATAATGGGCTCATTGTCGCCAACGTGGTTTGACAACATAAAGCTATTTCGTCGAGAGAAGACAGCTGCGCCATCGTCATCAGGGCGTTGAAGTAAGATGCAGATCAAGGTCGCGTCATATCGGGTTCGGGTTGGGGTAATGGAGTACCGGCCTCTTACCCCTGATGTCCCGTTTCAAATCCCGGCAGTGGAAGAGGTTTTTAGTTGGTAAGCCGACCCTTATTTAACTGCTTTGTGGATAGCATTCCAGTTGAGCTCACTCGGTCCAAGCCGTGGTCCCCTTGGCGCCTTTTGTTAATGCCGACGCCGGGTTTCTCTCCGGCATGCCTATCTTTTTATCTCTCTTCACAGCCTGAAGTGCAGGTACCGATGGAACGGAAACAAGATTCGCGACCTTCGGCAGACGCGATTTTGATCCAACGATGCATTCGAATCATGAATTTGGAAATGGACGGTAGGTGTATGGTAACGTCATCGTTGAGAATATTACCTGGTCTTGAAGGCAAAAAATGATTTTTTGTCGTTTGGAAGAACATTTAACAGACTACATCTGTTCTTTCGCACTGAATTAACTTCTCACAGGCTCTTATCATTTTTATTACCGAAACGGAGTCATTTCCACCAATAAAATGAGCATAAAAAGGGGAGTGGCACACACATCGGCAGTAAAAAGCTATTATTATCGAAGTCGTCAAAGTACACATAGTTACGCTAAATTGTTGGCGTAGAAGCTCGAAACAATATTAATTATTAGTATGAATACAACTAATATTCATTTACACAGGAAAATATGGCTTCGCAAATTACATCCCATTGCTGAGTGACCTGCAGTGACATTAACACCGCAAATATCTCATGCAGAGCCTTACGCGTCCTTTCACAAATATTCGAAGAAACATCAGTTTCGATATTCATAAAGCAAATTTCTCAGCGACACCACCTTCAACTAGGAGTTAATGACAATGGTTTTCCCAAACTTACTTCAGCTTCCTTGGATCCACCAAGACGGCTAATTAAGACAATCGGTACTTTGTATAATAGTACCACATCACACAGGCTACAGAGGGAAATCATCTAAAAAATTAATTCGGATTGCACTGTTCATAAATAATACTGATAACTATTTCAACATTTTCAAAGGAAACCAAGTCGCAAACCAAATGAAGACCATACTCTGACCATAGCTTGTGGGGCTTTAGTTGAAAATCAGTCAGGAGACATATCTTACGTAAACGGATATGGTAAGTGTTTTGATATATCCACGAAAGAAATCATAAGTTGGCTAGAAAGCACACATATGCACATCCTATTCAATTATGACATGGGAGTACAGCAGATTTCGGAAGAACAGTTCCATCAGGAATTACCAAAACATCATTAGAATATGCATATTAAAAAACTTATAATCGAGTTTTTCCCGAAAAGTATTCGAACAACATTCCTCAACAGATTACTGCATCCAATTAGCCAATCACCGAAATTCCAACGCATTTTCCTCTCGATTCACGAGCCCAAGAAATAAAGACCCGAGTGTCGTGGGATGAAAACGAGGATTTAATGAGCTATTTAGGAGAGATGAGGGGTCGGAAGCAGAATCGGGGTAGGGGACCATTGGGAAAATCACGCCACAGGAGAGATTATTAGGGCACTTCATTCTCCTTCGCACCATGCCGCTTTTAGTGTTTTTAAAGAGAAACAAACGTCTACCATTTAGCTACTGACTTGAGGGGGGAGGACAAAGCTAGTCTTACCCTTCGATGGCATCGTTGCGCTCAATCCCTGTGAACGAGCGCCAGCCATTAAGAAAGCAACAATCAAGTCTCCGCTCAAGAGACAGATTACGCCTTCGAAAAGCAACAACGCTTAAAAAATATCTCAAAAACAAAATGGTTCCCACAAGCATCAATATTTCTACGACAAGACTCTGGCATGCGAGACTTGAAAGATCGTAACGAGAACGTCGCAGCATCAACTAACACCGCAACAATAGCAAACTGGGCATGCACACAAGATCGGTTCGGGCCATTCTCAAAGGAAAAAATTTAAGAAAACATGTCAGCACGAAAACTAGTTGACATCCTACCAAAGAACCAAACGCGCCGTCAACGGGCCCAAAAGCGAAAAGAAACCTTAATTGGCCAGGCAAGAGGGAGAGAGAGTTGGGTGGATGGACCAAGAACTGATGAGCGTGGGTTGAAAGGAGGCCGGGATACACGGGCGCCATCACACGCCTTCGCGACTCGCGGCCGCTCCGATAGCGGCTCAGGGAACTGTGAGGGCGCTTCGATCGCGGAAGAGGTCGATGACCAGTGAGGAAGAAGGTTCCAGTTCGTCTCTGGACACCCGCCGCGCCGTGTATCAGGGCCACTACGGGGTTGGCAGCGGGAGGGGAGAGGCCATCCATGGAGGAATGGGAGGTATGCACCAAATGCAATAGCAATGCAGCCAGCGAGAGATAAGAGATATGCAGACAAGAGAGAGAGAGACCTAGAGCGGGTTCGGCAGGTGTGGCCCAATGTGTGTCTCTGTGTATGTACCTTATGCGCCTCCCGATTACTTCCCCCGATCGCCGTCCAATCGATGGCGGCGGCTGCGGCGGCCGAAGACGGCACCGGACCCCCGCTCCCACCGCCCCTACTGCCCACGCCACCTCCACTTCCGCCCCCGCATCTGCTCACCGGACACTGGGGGCAGCTACTCGACGAGCAGTAGGAGTCCGGTGGCCCCTGTGCAGCACCCACAAGTTCATTACGGTGTCGTTAGAACGGATGGCGAATTCGTCGGCGACAAACATTGGTGGGCACTTTCTTGACGGAAGACACGTCACTCACAGGGACAAGGGGACAAAAGTGCGGGCCACAGATCTACCACCACAGAGTATCGCAAAGCAAGAAATTGTACCGAGATCAATAGCGTTTCTGGTTCAATTTCTCATGAGTTGTGATACACAGATACCGATACCGCTTGCAATAAAGGACTCCCCATCTTCCATGCGTAATTGAACTAATTACAGCCCATCGGCATCATCATCAATTTTCACACAACCCATCGTCTAACAAAAATGATGTACATACAGGGCACCTGATGGTAATTAATTATTATGCCTACGATCCACCGGAACTTGCAAGGAAGAATTAACCATAACATGCAGGTTTAAGTGTATTTCCACGCATACCAGTACTTTCCATTAGTTTCCCAGTTTTCAAATTCCCTGATTAGCCTGTTCCGTCGCCACCTGGTGCGAAACTATATGAACTCTATGCAGATTCTGGAATCCACGCCCATGAACTCTGTTTTTCCAGAAAGAGCACAACATCTGCAGTCATGAAGGGGTCTTCCCCCAACTGCCCCGGTCCATCATGGACAGAAACAACAGCACGACTGTCATAGGGAGGGGAGGACCACAACCATGCAAAACACGACTCAATTCCACGGAGACAACCCTCAAAGCCGTACTGTTACCCATCCCAAACCAGGCCTTAGTTCTTTTTTCATCTGTAGCTGGGGTATAACAACCAAGCAAGAGATGTCCTCAGCGGAAGAAAATATTAAGACCCGATAAAACTTGAAAGCCGATAGTTAAGAACCACCCATTCCAGAACCGACCGTCTTTACAACGAAGCATATCCATTCCCAAAATTTATCTCCGATCAGGGGGCCGTAAAATTATACAGCTGTGAACCTATCCGAGGCTGCGAAAGGGATGACTGAGGGAATTATTAGGTTGGGAGGAAGACACGGCTGCAACGCCTTTCAAAAAGAAGACAGTGTAATCCGTGGAGAAGGGCGTTCTCGGTCGACTGTGGATGAGAGGGATGCGGAATTCATTGAGCAGGGATAACGGGAAAGAATTCCGAGGGCAAAAGCTGCATTTGGGCCAAAAGAGAAATAAGGGTTAGGGCTACCGCACGATATGAAATTGCGGTGTCATGAGCAAAATACTGAGATCAGAATGGTCGATAAAAATCGACACCACCATCCATATCGTGCATTGAAACAAGTCGTTCACATCGAATAGTGATCATGTTTTCTAAACCGATTTATACAAATTACAAAAACAATCCCCTCATTTCCAGCATTTTTTCAGACCTTCCCAGAGTTACGATGGCCTCAACACATGAAATATCAACATTTTTCAAGTATTATTACACAATTTCCAGCAAATCGAGTTCGTATCAATTAACTCGACAAACAATGACCCTTTAATGACGCAAAACAAATGTGGGGTCACAGAAGAAGCCGATGATTACGTTGTCACCTCAAAGTGAATTCTGAGCGTGGTTACGGACTCCGGAGAACATTGGTGAAGGTGAATTGCAACAATTTCTCTGATAAATCCCCGAAGTACCCCATCGTTCTGGAATCCCTCTATTTCCTGATTCCGTCTCCACCCAGTATTCCCCTTGGCCGACATGGAACGACAGCCAACACGTGGCTACAGCAATCCCGCAAAGGACTGAATCACGAGAGAGATGAGAGATCGGAGAAGACGAAGGAGAGGACGAGGGAGGAAGGCAGATGGATAACCAAAGTAGGTGAGGAACGGGCTGTGTCCGCTCGCAGCAACGGTGAAGAGGTTAGAACAAAACGCGCCGAGTTCGCAGTGTGAGAAGTACGGAAACGTACAGAAAACGGAGGAGTAGACTCAGGGGAACGGTGAATCTAACCTGCCCGGTTCGGTGACTTCGCCATTACGAAAGCTTCGAGCAAACGGGGATCTCAGAGGAGGCGAATAAAGTCATCGGGAATAATGGAGGAACACCACTTTTCCATCCAACCACCCTATTTGAGTTCTGAGGCAGAACTATACTTAAAAATGGCAGATTTAATTTTGACTCGCAGTCGTATAACGCTAGTAACAACAAATTAATGGAAAGAATGAAAATAGTAAACGCAAATCTTAAGTCAACAGAAAACGAAAATAAAGTTGTACCCCCAAAAACCTACAAACCATCTAGGACAATAATATATTCTTGTAAAGAGTTAACGATGGAGCAGTCAAAAATTTCTGCGGATCTAACAATTTAATCCAATGAAAACTCAACGCCGAGGAAACAAACAAAAAACAAGGGTGATAGATGTGTCAAGCCCAAACTTATTACCTGTAAATGACACCATCACACTTTTTGTATCGACTGAATCTAAGATTATTCCCCGTTACCAGATCATGTTTTCACCATCTGATCTGACACTGATAATGAGAACGGCTATTGATGAGTTTCAATGCAACTGGCAATAATAAATTCCACAGATTTTGAAATTCCATTTGATTTTACTTTAACGAGTACCTACTCGCCGGGAAAAGATGACGGAATATTCATAAGGAATGCCACTCCGTGACGAGTGAAGTCGCGTCCGAAATAACAACGCTGCGGGGGCGGAAAATGGGGATGGCCTTGAGACTTCCCGCATTAATAGTCGGGAGTGACTACTAGGGAAATGGGTCACCAAGACGTTTTGTTTTACAAGAAAAGTTCCATCACATCGTACTAGCATGATTACACAAAGGTATTACGCCAAATACACAGTATTGACATGACGACATCCATTCACCATGCAGACTGGTGATAAACAGGCAGGCAGTTAACTTCGCGAATGGTCCACAGTACCGTTTTTTCTCGAAAGTATGAACAGACTACAAAACACCAAATGCCCTCTACTCCAGATACTCACCCTACCGCCCAGGAATCTCGCCTCCAGCAGCTCCTGTTTGCGAGGGTCCAGAGTTTGGAAGTTTTCCATTTTGATTCCAGCGACTGCTCCTGAGAAGGAAAACAATTTATGAATTAATACCATTGGATATTCTGGAAAACATCACTTTTACTACAGTATAATATTTTACGTATGCAGTAACACTCGACCGATAACAAGTTGCATTACTTCCCTAACTATGGTGACTAAGCAATCGACTATAGCCAATATTTCCCGAGATGGAACGTGGGCTCCGGGTAAAGTTCAGACTAGGAAACACTACGCGTCAACTTTCGTGCCACTGTAAGTGCATAGAAATCCATCAGACAAAGCAGAGACAAAGGGATTAAATACGGTGAGTCAAAAAACATTAGGCGATGACTTTAGGGAGATTATCTCCTTCTCACTCCCGCAAAAATTTGTTCACATACACCCTAAAGTAAGCGGGCATGTGATATTAATTCACACACACTATAAGCTTTAAAAGGGTTAATGGAAGTTAAGCCGGGCCGTCGCTCAGGTAGCTAGGGAGACGTAGGTCATTAGATGTGAAGCCCATTTTCGGAGAAAGCATAGAATCCCGAAATTTGCTATGAAAGTCACTCACAGGGGTTGATTGAAAATACAGCAAGTAGTTTGAAAATTAAAAAATATTAATCCATAAATGTACGATAGAGGGCATTTTATAGTGATCCCGCAAAATATTCAAAAGGATTTTTCCACGATTGGGACTCGAACCCAGACCACATTGTGTGATTAACCTTTACGGTGCCTTAACCCACTCGGCCACAGTCGTGCCCGACAAAGAAATTATAGGGAGGACAATTTTATAGATGCGTTTTTCTCGCGAACCCGGGCCTATGTGGAAAAAAGCCATGTCACTTTTCCTGCATTGCTTCTATACTTCCAGAAAATAATTGCAACATTTATATCTCGAGCATCAGTCTCGCGATGTCTCCTTGTTAGCCAAGCAAAGCTTTACTCTAAATAGCAAGACTCGGACATGGCGAAATTGAACTCGAAGGAACTACGGAGGTCGTTTACTGCGTGACACCATCAAGGACTTCGATGCGTAACGCATCGAATTCCATGCGTTAAAAGAATATTGACATCAAGGACAAATGAGTTGACTGTACACAATACTACTTCGGTATATACGGACTGGCTCATGATGACCACGGGGACGATGGGAGAAATTCGACTTTCGACTCAAATCGAAAAACTCGTGAAGCTATAGAATTGAGGTCATGGACACACACGATTTGCGACCAGGGAGGGTCCATGATGAGATGCACTTGCTCAAAAATGATGAGATGCAGTTACTCCTCGACAAAAGCGGAAGAATTCGGCTCCGTCCGTCCTTGAGAGGATAGAGTGGGAAATATTGTTAAGGGAAACATCCCTCGCGAATGAGGAGGCTTCACGTCGAAGCTCCAAGGGATGGGAGGGCGCATTCCGAGAACTAGGCACGCCTAGCGCCGGGGAACAAGCGCGAAAAACCACCATCGGGGTTCAGAGAGGGCCATTTCGTTATTAAAAGTGAAGAGGCCATTCTTAACTGCAGGGTGGGATAAGATAGGAAGGCTTCCATCGACGATGGAGATCCTGGGTAGTTGGAAAAACGATATTTTCTCTGACGCGGTGACTCGGTTAAGAAAGATCGTAAGCGCGGGGAGAACTGAAGGAGGCGCGAAAAACATGGCCTCTGAAAAAAAGAGGAAACGATATCTTGAAAGACTGCAAGCAGGACTTATCATGGATTAATACAATTTGCACCGTGATAATCAACGAAAAATATGAGACGCACAAAGGTCTTCAGACTGAAAAAAATTAAACGAAATAAAAGCAATCAAACATTTTCAGCGTGACAGTGCGGAACCACTGAATGCAAAGGAAGGAAAACATGAATTGCTAAAATCCCTAGAGGAAAGAAGATGAACCACTGGAATCAATGCGAAGTTATTCAGATTCTCTGACAAGGCTGCGTCAAATTATATTTTCGACAATGTTTCCACCAAAAAAGTTACATCATTTTTACTTCAAGTAAATATAAAACAAATAAACGACACGTTAACTATTTAGCAACGTGAGAGATCGAGGAATTAATACCAATTCCATTCGAGGTGCTTTTCGGTAACCCATTTACCTTGAATACAGTGCCCGGACTCATCCTGCCGAAGTATAGATAAAATACCCCTCAGACGTAATGCTGTCAATGATACGTGAGTATTAATAGTAGCAAACAAAATTTTTCCTGCCCAACAGACAGTTCTTACACGCACCGCCTGCTCAAAAAGTTGGTGCATTCAGATGCGGATAGAACTACATTGCACACGATCGGCGTCCTGGAAGATCACTGCAGAGAATATGACGCCACTCTTAACGAAATGCATGAGAATATTGATCCAAATAATTATGACACTGCGGCGGGGTGCTCAACATTTTGATTTTAAGTGCTTCACACAGTACCCTTTGGTACACACAAATACCATTTTGTTCGCACAAACATGGCGAATAGCAGGCGAAAAATGTAAGAATAAGTAGCATAAATTGAATGTGTCGAATTGATGAAAGTTACCACAATAAAAAAAGAAAACACAGGTTCCGAGTTACAATGAATGTCGGGCCATTTTCGTTGTAATGCCCAATGCATTCAGCGACGGCAAACAAATAACGAAAGATATAGTTCATTCGGGATTACGGAAATGAAGTATATACTGGCAAGGGAATTTGTTGAACTAGCCAAAACAGTCACATTCATACAGAATACGGCCATTTTTAGGTTTCTCAAAGAATTACGGATTCGTTCTGTGCAAGACTGCTTTCAATTACATTTGAACCTTGAATAATGGGCTGTATTTATATTTCCGAGGTTTTATAAAGATCATGCTCCCCAAACCGGTATTTTCAGGTAAGAAAAAATGCCTCGACGGAGACACCTGCGAGTGATCACTCGGAGGTGATATTTTCAAATTCGACATGGCCCGCCTAAAAAATGACGATGGAAAAATTAAAAACACGAACAGCAAAGGATTCCGCAAATTTCTCAAGTGAACATATGAAGGATGTGAAACCTGAACACTTGCACCCCAATTCGTAGTACTAAACCACAATGAGAGGGGAAGACGAGCTAAGGCGTCAAAAAACATACCAGCCGCTGTTTCTGGGTGGCTATCGCGAATACCTCGGACGCCCCAGACATTAGTGTGAGCGTTGTGCATTCCCAACCGCAGATTCCCTCCCCAGCCTCAAACGTTTTCATCTTTTAACCGAGTGCTGGCAACGCAGTTCTGCTATTGATCTCTGACGCACTCCCGTAAGTGCATTGCAGAAGAGGGAGCCAAAAAATAAATTTCAAAAAACTCCTCTACGTCCGCCCGACGAAAACCACTCTGGCAATAATGAACTCATCCGGATGATGATGACGGCATATAAGGACGAAGGACTAGGCAACCAAAACGGTCGATATAGGCCACGGGGGAGGAGTAAAAAAAAAAAGGCGGAAAAAAGCCAGAGCACGTCACCTTCCGGATAGGAGATCTCGTCCTCACCCACCTTCCCACCTGCCTATTCGAGAGTACTACTCCCCGTAGGACGGCTAAGGGCTTCAGGGACGAGGGGAAAGGGTAGGAGAGCCAAGTTACTGCCGTGCGAGGGGGACGGAAGGGTTTTGGCGAGGCTGGGAGGCGTGGAGAAGGCCCAGAGTTTCGCCGGAAAAGGGGAGCGAGGCTAAAACCACCGCGGTGTCGGCGGGCGGGGAGAGACCGAGGGGGTGGCGGGGCCGGGGGCAAAGAGGGGGCGGAGTTGCCCGCTGCAGCCCTCACTCTGCCCCATCATGGGCGCCAAAGTCGACAACTCTCCCACCTCCCCTCGCCAGCCCACCCGCTCACCCCCCACACTACACCGATTATTGATTCCGTTCGTCTTAGAAAATACGCCCCCCTCCGCAAAATCCCCCGCCCACACCCTCTTCCCGCATCCCTGGGTCTTGCAACCCTCACGTGGCGCCTACCCACGGGGGAGAGGGGGGGGGGGGGCAGGCGCCGGCCGCCGCACACGTCCACGGAAGCGAGGCACCAGAGTGTGCGCGTGTGGCGCGGGACGGGCCCCACAGCGATGCACATATCGATGCATCGTATTCTCATTACGTGTGCGGAAAAATAACTCGCACGTGAATAAAAATTACATATTACTGCGAGACAATCATAAATCAACTCACAATAGCATTCCAAAACCAAAGGCTCAAAATGAATAACGAAAAATAATTCCTACCAATGTCAAATAGCGAGAGTGATACGAGACCTGGAACAGTTTTTCTTCTCAAAAGAAAAATTTACATTGAAACACAATTTTCACGGCATTGGTGATGTTATTTCCGGATCTGAAATTGAACATTTACCTGGACCAAAACTAGAGTACTGAAGATATTTGGAAGAAATTACGTAGAGAAACCAGCGCTCCCCAACGCTAAAGAACTAATGATAGGGACCCTTAGTAAAGGATTAATTTAGTGGGGAACTTAAATTTCGAGCTTGGAGTTGCATGACTCCGAAACCAAGTCCCATGGGAGAGGACGAAAATAAATAGGAGATGTTTAAGGAGTAATTTTGGAGAAGGTTGAACGAAATATTACGGGCGGAGAGAAGGCAGCTGAATCACACTGCACGGGAAGCGATGAGTGTATGCTGCGCAGGTGACTGGAGACTAAAGAGACGGAAATGATGAAAGACAGAAGGCCATGGTTAGATCATCTGGTTAGCCGAGAAGATGGAGAAAACAGGATACATATTTTTGCATATACAAGAGAGGGAGTTATGATGAGCTGAAAAGAGAAGGAATGCATGGAAAGACTGACATTGGGGCTACATGAAGAAAAGATGAGTAGAAATGATCCATAAAAACAAACATTAAATAATTGAGTACCTACATTGCTGACTCAACATAATACCAGCGGTACTCCACAAGTAGTCGATACATATATATACGAATTATCATAAGGGCAGCGTTGAAATGCAACAAGCAGTAAGCAGGAGTGTACACAGGATTTTTCTCAAGGGGTCATATTTCCAGTCCAAGGTAAAAGAGCTGATTTTACCAGTTTTGCACGCGTAGGAAAAAATAGTCCCTTTGGAATGTATTTATCAGATATAATTGGTTCAAATGTAATCCATGTTTCATTTTTATTTTCACTTATGAAATTGACGCTATTAATATACATAACGCCTTCAACAACCAGTATGGCATACTTTGAAATTATTAACAACCAATTGTCTTGATTACCGATTGAATAGCAAATCTTGACGCATGATATATCAATTACAAGTACATATTACACAAAAAAAACATTGCAAACAGCTACACAATGCCAGTTGAAAATAATAAAAATCTGCGTTACATACCCCATTCACTTGTTGCAATATATTGGTTTCAAACGTTTGGGAGGCTGTAAACCTTCACAATAGTAAAATTAAATATATAATTTCGAAATGACGACCTTTCCTTAGCCCTCGCCAGATCCAGAAGCTGAACCCGCATCTTTCCAATACACTCGGGCGAGGCCCAACCTCTCTTTCGGCGCTGCGGAACGGAGCGGGGGTCCACTGCACACGTCCCCAACACCTCCCGACATTTATCGACGGGCCACAAACGGAAAACTCCCGCGAACGCTGAATTATCCATCACTCGTTAGCCAACACGTAAATGCAAGCGTGTGCATAAATCACATCCAATTTCATCACAACCCCTTTAAAAACGCATTACTTTAATGTGATCTTCAATTGTGTAACCATTCCACGTAAAAAAAAAGAAATCTCTGCATTTCAAGAGATATTTTAGCGAGGTCAAATGATTACTTCATAGGAAATAAATTGATTTTCTCGAGAAAGCTTTGACAATAATTTAAGTCTTTTCATTTTGCATTCCTTTAATCAACATTATGCCATTCAAATGCTTCTCCCTGCTGAAGCTGACGCATTATAGCTCCATTTCTGTAAGTACCTTGCTTTACTGAATATTTAAGGGACTAACGACAAAAATAAATGGAAAATCAAATATATGACATCGTATAAATAACTAAAATAAATCCGAAAAATTATGAAGTATCCAACCGGTAACAAAATAAGGATTTCTTTTTTAAATCCAATTAAAAGCCGTTTTAGAGAATGAATGAAACATTATAACGATGGAAAGAAACTTAGAATAGGCATATCCCTTCTTGATCCATGTGGAGGAAAAACAAAATTCTCCAGTTCCATTAATTCCAGCTCCAGTTCATTTCCATTGGCCCATGCGCCACCGCTAAGCATTTAACCTGCGTTCATAGCATGGTGAGGTAACCGAGCAGTCATCCCGCTTACCCTCGCTTGGTATGTCATTACTTTTAACGTAGCTACGGCATAGAATACATATAGGAGCCAGCAACACACAGTATCTGAAGTGCACATACAATTATCCTAGTAGACTAACAGACTTACATTAATAGTCCCTACAGTTGGTCCTTAAATAAATATAATCTAAGCCTCATGTGAAAATGAATAACCCGAAGGTTGGTCAGGCAGGTGAATGCAGCAAGTACAAAAACCAACAGGGAGTGAAATTCACACAACAGGCTAAGTGGGCCTGGTCCTTTCCCTGCCCCACCTTTAGTTTCTCAAAAACATCATGTAACTAAAACAGACCTTTACGCAAGTTGCATGAGCTTCAAGTGCGCATGCTAACTTCATGGCACCCAACCCGAAAGCGGTTTCAACGGTATCGCTAGTAACTACAGATTTGCACGGATGTTAGCATTTCAATTACGCGTTCCCAATGACAAATAAGAAATACAGCACATCCGCGCTTACGAACTGCGATATACCAAATGGTTTACCGCAACGGTGCAAAAACTCAAGAAACTTAAGTGAGAGAACAGAATCAGCAGAGCATTTAAGTAAATTGTGAAATTCGCAAATACACGTTCTAGCGAAGCGTTACCCAGGCATGAATCGGAACATATGACCAATACATTCAATATCGACTTCATTACTAATTTCATTTCATTGCTAATAGTTACTTAAGAGGCAACATTACAAACCTTCTCCAAAATATATATTTTTTTCAATTCAACCTATGACCAATACATTCAATATCGACTTCATTACTAATTTCATTTCATTGCTAATAGTAACTGAAGAGGCAACATTACAAGCCTTCTCCAAAATATATTATTTTTTTCAATTCCGAACATCTAATGGGGTTAAAGATCAATGCTTCCCCACTAAGATGCGAATATATTGGAAAAGATACGAATACGAATGCGCTGTTTTATAAGTTGTTACTTTTACCGACAAAATGGAGCTGAAATCCGTAAGACTGCTTGAAAAAAAAGTCGCGAAGACAAATCGAAAAGAAATTATATCGCCAGGATGGATCCACGTTCGGCTCATGATCGGAAGTTTTCGAATAGCCTCCATTGCTTCAGACGCGGGAATTACTTCTCCATCCAGACGTTGGTGGCATGTGAGATTTAACTTCACCTATCAAATGTAATTCACGCCGTACACTATAATATCAGCCGGCGAGAGCAGATGCAGAGATAGGAGGGTTTGACCAAATACAGAGTCCACGTTTAGGTCTAAGAAATGAAGCAGATAACACTACACGGTGGGTATGATTTGTGTCAACATCTTCTCGATAAGAAACCGACAGCTACTGCGGAAAGGAGACAAAAACATTTATATTAATTGCAGATTTTAAAATTCTTCCGCAAAAGTGATTGAAGAGGAGAGACTGCAATAAATTAAACCGAAAGTAGACAACACAAAGATGAGATCGATAAATAATACACAGAATTGGATGTCATACCGTCGTCAAGCATGTGATGAACGTGATTGAGACGGTGCCGTAGCATCGACCTATTTATAAGCATCTTCCGCCACTCGATACAGATGGGTAAAACACTCAATTTTATTTGCTATTTTCCACCTTACTCCTGACGAGGGACGGACATGAAGACATAAGAAACATCTAGGCCTTTAATGTATTCAAATTTCTTCACAATTGTTTCTCTTAAACCGCTGACAAGGCACAGGAGTCACTGACAACGATGAAAAAAAAATCCTCGGCGATGTGGTTGGCAGAAAGCGCATTCGCCCAACACATTCCACGCGCCAGTTTGGCCAACCACTACAATTTTATCTGCCGATTCCACCCAAGAGTCAACGTGGAGAAAACGACCTCTAGCTGCGAAGCAAGACGCCCGATGGCAGCGGAGATTTCATCTCCCCGCCCGAGGCGACCGTATCAACTTCGGCCATTATGATGAGGGCATCCGAAATAACGGCGAGTTCTTCATGACACATCGTGCGGGTATGAAATGGAGAGCAGAGTTATTTGAAGTGGATCAGATTACGACTTTCCAGCCGACTCCATTAAAATGATCATCAGTCAACAAGAGTTCATAAAATTAATGTTTTCTTAATTTCACAAATTAAAAAGTTAGTCACTGCCCACGCACAAATAGGAAATAACGTCAAAAACCTCGCTGCACTTCACCCAAGTTCAAAAATAATAACTTGAATCAACAAAATAATTTGGTTTGACGCGATTTCCTGCGTTCGCTTTGACAATTGATAGACTAGCTACCGTGGATTATGACAGCCATTCCACATGCCTTTATACATTGATTTTCGTTTCATTAACCGTTTAGTATTTTGTTTCATTCTTTTACTGAAGAAAAATGTCAAATAAAAGGTTCCAACAGCGGGTTCACTAACATATAGAGCGCAAAAATGAACTGGAGTTTTCATCTTGATATCTGCGAGCGGCTAAAAACGAAAAACATAAAACGAGTAAACGTTTCTACACCAATTCGGATGTAAACTAGCCCTTAAAATGACTTCCTCAATTTTACCTACCTAGCGATATGAAGACTGGATCTTACTCATAAGAAGCAATTAAATACGTGTACGCAGTAATGTCTATATCGACGACCTTATGGGGCAATTTCATCAAATTATAAACAATTCTAGCAAAAATGAGTAGAAAAGACAAATCGACATTATTTGTAGATAATGTAAAATTTCACATTCCGCTCTCTTGGACGAGTATCAATTATGGCTGATGGCTTTTAAATTCAAAAATCGAGTTATTCTTACAAATAGCCATACGGAACTGTTTCGAGTTTACAACCTGAATCATGCAATGGTTTGAGGCGTAACTTGATGGAACTCCTTCATGATTAGGAAAGAAGAAAAACTTAGCTAGTTCCACAAATATTTAATCACATGCGACCGGTTTCGATACAGTGTATCATCTTCTGGCCAGAAGATGATACACTGTATCGAAACCGGTCGCATGTGATTAAATATTTGTGGAACTAGCTAAGTTTTTATTCTTTCCTAAACCTGAATCATGTTTTATGTATTCATTTTGACGAGCGGTTAGATGGCAGAAGGGACAGTTTTGTCTCAGTCTCTCGCCCCAATAAAAAGACCTATTATTATTATTATACATCGTTCACTTTGATTCATGAATAAAAGATTTTAAAAAATTCTAGAGCGGACGATGAACGCATGAAGCTCACATTGCTAATGCATACGAAATTCATCCCCAGGTGAAGTGCTAATAACCGGGATTACAGAAAAATCCGATGAGGGATACGACCCCTTGGGACTTCACGTAAGACCCTGTCTGGCAGCCAGGGGTTAGACTCTCCTCCAGATCACGGGTGTTGCATTCGCCTTGGGTTAGGTAGCCGGCGCGACATAATCTAAGCAGCAAGAGTCCTTGACTTGGAGATGTAAAGTAAATAACTCGAACCTTACCCCGAGCATTTATACCCCCATTCAAGTGAACGCTTTTCAAGGCTTGTGGCTGGGCGCCGACCCGATCGAAATCCGGGAATCCCCACTTCATTCGCGCCGCTCTCGATTCTTAAAAATGCGAAGAATATTTCAGCGCATTTCGCTAGATTCGAGCGGATCAATGGCGGTGCAGCACCGGCATCGGATGGAGCGGAAGGGCGGGTCGCTCTTTCCCAGAGGTCACCACCACGCCACTTCCGATTCCACTCGGCAGGCGTCACTGAGGTGGGTGGCTGCCCTTCCCCCGCGAATACGCGCGCTCCCGCCCGCGAACATCAACGACGCTCCTCGGTTAGCATTTGAAATATTGCGCACCCGACTGGAGAATGCACTGGAGATGGTTCGTTTTCCTTTCTAGAGGTTTTGTGATGCACGGCTACCGAATGACCATAGCGAGAAATCCGTCGCTTCGGTGCAAGTAGAGCTCCTGTTGAATCATTCGACACCATAGCTCAACACAATAACTACGAAAAATTCGTATTTATTTCAAAATGTTTTTAAATTAGATAGATTCCAGGTCACGCTAACAACAAATCACAATAATACCAGGGATTCACAACATGCGAAGGGAATTCAGCGCTAGGAGACTTGAAATTCCCAACAGCAGATGGCACAGGGAATACTCGAGCATTGGAAGTATGAAACAATGCAAACTGGCCACTTTGAATCTAACTAAAATTGAATACATCAATTTGCTTGAGTTCTTTGGATTTCCCACTTTGGGATGGAATTTGGGAGTCTACACCACCTACATCCAGGAATTCACGAGCAACATTTCACATTTCTCTCTCGTAGGCGATTATCGATTGTCTGATGAGGTTTTTAAATTCAATAATGGGGGTTTTCTTAAAAATAGCCAAACGGAACTCTTTCGAGTTCACAATTTGATTTAGCAAACATCAATGGAAACGGCGGATGAAACTTAATATGATTTCGTAGACTTCTTACTTTAAAGTGTTATTTTGTCATTTCAAGAGAACTCAAACCATGAACGTACCAATTAAAATGAGATCAAACATATGCCATTAGCAAATCACCACCTGCGCAAAATACTCATGAAATAGAAGGGATTCAATGGACTTCTGGAGCGGGAGTTATACGGAGAAGGAGAGTTCACAGTATCATTGAATGGAAAGGTATGGCTACAAAACTACGAATATTGCATTGATAAAAAGATAACCCCTAAATCATTGCATTATTTGACGATCTTTACTTAATGATATTACATCCGCTGATAAGCTGAAAATATCTCCAAAAGAGGTAATTTGAACAATTTGCCTATAACGTTATTAGATCTCTTCCCACAGTGACTTTACTTCCATAGCAGAATAAAATTGAGAAAACTGCGCCCTTGCCATAACCGAAAATAACACTTATTTGCAGTTTTCGTCAGTATCCTGAAATAATGATATTCCTTCAGTTTTCAATTTCACCCAAGCCTCGAAGTTCTTACGCGCGGAGGGGTTGGTTGAGCTATTGCCTGCATCGGTTACGATGCTTTAATTATACGTAAGGAGCCTGGGCCATAAAAATAAACTGCCCGAAAAAGCCCCATCCTTGATAAAGAAACATTAAATGTCACACAAGCATTTTTACCATTCATTCAGCTCACCGACAAACTGATGGAATACAAAATTACTTTCAAAAGGGATTTAATTACTTACTTCATACGTACCTTATGCAGCAACTACAAATGCACAACCAAAGATTATGATGCAGGCTGAAATACCAGTGGACCATGGAGCAGCATGAATCAAGAAGGGAAATCTACCCTACAACCTGATTTAGGTATTATGCGAAATTTTTTCCTGAGAGATTCTTCATTTTATTTTAATTTTTTCCGACTCCTCACAGCTGCCTAACGACCTTTTTATGTCCCTACTTTTCTCGTCCCCGATTACAATGCGGCAATAAAAGATATTTTGCAGATCATCAGGCTCTTCTCAAAGAATAATTATTAATTTCACCTTTTGCCCCGCCTCGTCAGCAGATGTTATTTATCACTTACTTGGAGGTGATTCACCCCTTGAGACTCGTAGCGTTAGTCATTTGCCTTATTGGTTGTATGTACTTCGATCGAGGACCGAATTTGCGTATTGATTAACTGACAGATGTTGTGAGGACTCAGTGATACTTCGAGGCTTGATTCATGCTCCCATCATGCAATTTTATAGAATGTAAATACAAAAGCTCTCCGATAGGTGCCACCAATTCGACATCTGATGGCAAGCTCTGTATGTCATATTTTTATGGATATACAAGTGTTTTGACCCCCTGAAAACTCCGGCAATGACACCATCTTATACACCCAGGGAATTGAAACCTTGTGCCCCGAAAATTAAAGCTGAATGTATCACGTGTAATATCAAGTTTTACTAAAAACGGCAGCATTACTTTGACCCACAGTCACCAACAATTTAATTTAATTTCACAGGGTTAACTCGCCCATCCAAGAGAAACATGGAGACGGACAAAATATACGAAGATAGTCTGGGGCCAGAAATACTAGAAAGCGATACACTAACAAAGATGCCGACAAACGGGGAGACACGAGACGATATGAGAGCGTGAAGCAATGATGGTAACAGCCATAACAAGTGGACATGGAAAGCAACATAAAAGAATAAAATTGAGAAAACTGTTCCCTTGCCATAACCGAAAATAACACCTATTTGCAGTTTTCGTCAGTATCCTGAAATGGAGCGCACGAAATATCTACGAAAGTGCGAGCACTTAATTTTTTTCTTACTAGGAACACTTCTGAGGTGGAGTCTCCCACACGGACAAGTATGGAGCGTGATCGCTATGGGAACGAACACAATCTGTTTATTTCACGAAGACGCCACTCCGGAATCTTCAGGGGACCCCGAGGGGTGGCGCCACACACGCGCTACACCGAGCCGATGAGAAAGTCACGGCACGGCAAGGCCCAACCTGCGATCGAACACAAGAGCCACGGCCGACACACTTCGTGTCCCAAGCATCACGCAAAGGCAGTCTCTACGCTCACAAAAGCAAGAATACGGACGTTGGTCTTATTTTTTTACGGAATCATATTAGTGCGAAGAGGCTGACCAGGGGGAAACGACTAAATGAATCACAACATACATTAACGTAACTCTGCTGCTACTGCTGCTTCTTATTTCGTTAATTATCCACTCAAGAACAAGTAATCCAGGGCCACGCTAGTTAACTATATGTTTTCGTTTACAAGCTGTAAAAATGCTTAACTTTCGCAAAATAATCATCAAGAGATTGTACGAGATCATCACAACACTATTTTTTTTTCAAAAATGTCTACCGAATCGAAAATATTTTTACACCGAACATGTTTTAAAACAAGACGAGGCGATGTAAAAAGCCAAAGGCTTTTTCTTATTTGTCTCGCGAAACTTCCGCATAATCCTATCTTGGGAAAAATGGTGAAATGATTTCGAACGGAAAAAGCGCGATAGAAGCTTCGATATATTTACACAGCATATGCGAGGTACTCTTCTGCAAAACACCCGACTGGAACCACGGATCTATCCAGCAATCCCGAGAATCAAAACGTAAGCCACGTTAGGGATAACAACATTTCTTTCCGGGTGGTTGTAGAGACCGGAGCAGCCGCATGTGAGATCGAGGCCAGTCTCTAGACATGCACCGCTGTTGGGACACGAACAACCAACCGCCCAACACCGCTTCTGGCTCCCGCATGAGGACAAGATGATCGACCAAATCCCAAAGGTGGCAACGGGTAGACCAAAGGTCACGACATAGACAATGAGGGGAGGAAAGAGGAGAGAACTGGAGTGGAGGGTGGGGTCTGAGGGGGACGGGGAGATGGGGGCAGCGGATTCCCTCCCTCCCCCCGATCAATCTGCCTCCTCCGCCCCCCTCCGAGCAGCAGCTCCGCCAAGCCCCCTGCGACTCCACAACGCACCCTCACCGGTGCGGCAGAAGGGCGGGGTGCGGGCTCCGAATTTCCATCCCACGCCATTTCCTTCCGCGGACCAAAGCGTCGACAGAGATGCGGCGACGCCGAGCGAAACCGAGATACTGCGACGGAAAGATAAACAAACGACTTCTCGCAGGTGTTCTCCGCTTACGTTACACTCAAATATACTTTAAAGAACCTTTCATTTACAACACCACAGCCGAAAGCCCTTTTCTTCCACAGTGTTCACTTCTTAAGTTCGGCATGCTTCCTGGCCTTCTCCTCTTACGGTGAATTACGTCTTGACTTCACTGAGCACCGTAAAAGTACATCGAGGAAGCCATTCAAAATTTGGAAATCAAATTCCATCCTAAAAATATAATTTTTAGAGAAATGAAATGGACTAATATTGTACAAATGCCACAGACTAGCAATTTAATGCTGCCAAATTTTATCGCCAAGCAGGTGAAAAAAACGAGAAATGACGTTTTCCCAACGAAATGCGATACGCGAACAGGACGAGTGGGAAGGTGAAATCAGTGGGCGGTTGACCGGTCGAACATGGGCCGAGATGTGGGATACAAAATATTCCAACCACCTTCCTCGGGAAGCGAGGAAAATATTATCAAGAGTTCCGAAACCTGTCTCCGATTACTGTAGCTCTGGAAAGAAAAAGGCTTAAATCTCGATTAAATTACCGAATTCCATTCACTCATCACGTTTTGATTTTCAACGTAGCACGCCCCCAACCTTCAGTATCTCCTATTGGGTTGTTTAACCTATATCCAGGTTACTTAGCATAATCGCTTCAATTGCGGCCTTCTGCATGTGCCACTAACTTAACCGAGTTCATTCACCTAATTTATCCCCGCGTTTCCACCGCCACCAACCCCATATCCACCCCAAACAGGATCTCTTCGTCAGTTTTCTTTAAGTCCATCATATGTTTCCACAATTCCTGAAACCCACATCTCAAAAGACTGCCATAGTAACTCATCCTCTTTCAACAAAGGTCAGAATTAACATAAAACGCCAGTCTCTAAATCCTGAAATTTAATTCGCAAGAAACAAAATGTCAATCACACACATCCCACCTCCGCGCCGATTTAAAATTAAAGGGAAGGCTAGAATCGCTTTATGAGCAAGATGTACAATCACACACAATTGCATCCGATCAACCAACTCATGAAACATTCATCTGTCAACACATAATCGTCGTCGACCCCAGATTAACTTGATACGATCAAAAGCGACTCCATTCTACCCATGACTCTCCCTTAAAGCGCCAAGACGGCGGCAGGAGTGAAAACAAACTCCAGACGAAAACGTTACGGCCGCATGATACGAAAGTTAACGGGGAAGAGAAAAAATTATCGGAGTAACTCCCCGAAAGGAGAGAAAAGAGTAGAAGAGGGAGTGGGGCGGCGCGGGGGCGGTGGGGGCGCCACCGCTGGGGCGAGGGCAGGAGGGAGAAGTTTGGCTAAGTGGAAGTGAGGCGGCGGTAAAGGGGGCGTGTGAGTGTGTTCTAAGGTGGAGCGAGAGGGAGACAGAGAGAGAGAGAGAGACACTCACAAAAGAGGGGCAAGGAGAGAGCGAAGCTAGACCAGGCAACATGAAAATCAATACAGGCCGAGAATACAGGGGGGCAGGAGGCGTCGAGTTGGTGGGGTGGTGGGTGGGAGGGCCGGGAAGAATGGAAAGGGTTGGTGGGCGAGTTTGGGGCAGGGGGGCAGTCACTGCGTGCGTGTGCGAGAACGAATTGGATGGCAAATTGGATGGCACACGGAGCATTGGTCCCCCATGCGAAAGTTCAAATGTGGCGGCCACGGGTCGCCTCTTAGCGCTCTCGCAAGCGCGCATTTTTTTCGGGGGCTGCCTCGACGCCGGCGGCGCCGCGTCGAAATCCGTCAAGGGGCGGACCGTCGCTCGAGGGGCAAAGAGAGGGACGAGGGGCGGCCAGGGGCTTTCACACAAAACAGGCTCCCGCCGGACGAATTTCAACGTGGAGGATCACAGGCTTCATAGGCCTCCTCCGGCTCACCTGCAACTGGTTCAGGCGAGCACACGAAGGACGACCAAAGGGGAAAATGCTTATTTCATTATTCGAGAGACTTCTAAGGGAACGCCACACCCGAGTGCACCACGAGATTTCACCAACGCGTGCCGAAATTTCTCAGCGGAAATTAATGCGGGATCTTCCACAATAGCGCTCACAAACACTCAAAACAAAATTTGTAATTGATTATTCTGGATATGAGTTACGGAAGGAGTGGAGGTGACCAAGGCAATACATATATGAAATATTAGGTAACGTATCAGCCGTAAGTAAAGATCAGCAGGAAAAGTAACAGACATACGGTATCAACGAAACTCTACCCATCTGTCACAGCTTTATTCCTATACTGGACATAACACAGTACTCTCCACTTCCGATTGAGGTTAGGTACCATCAATGCGATTCCCTCAGCTTCTCCGGCTAATTTTAAACGATTACCCTAGGAATTGTCTGAATACCCTACGACGACCCAGGCCGCTCGCCATCCCAAAATAAACCAAAGAAATTTTCCATTCGAAGGTAGGTCACACAAGATAAGGCGAAGTACTAATCTGAATAGCTAGCATAAAACCAGCAGAATCCACATTAGCTTGGATTGGCAGGTTTCAATGGCTGTCGCAGGCGTGGTTTCGTAGAAAGATACGGTATCTATAAAATGAGTCATCTTGGGCATGAAAGGTGCCTGAGTGCAATCTGAACGCTATCTGAACCCTGATTAGAAGCCCTTTCATTAGCTGCTTAACTCCCTACCCTCCACATAACCACGGTAACAAGTGCTCTTATATTAACCCTGAAATGAATACATTACATGGTCGCAATACTAAATTTGCAAAAACTTGGTCATCGCAAACCGAAGAGCATAATTAAATCATGCTAGCTAAATGAGAGCTCGTAGTTGGAAAACTTCACTAGAACACTTGACAAAGAACATGGAGTGGAATATATGTATCAATCTGCTATTCAATAAAATTAATCCCGCTTTTGGAACGATAAACAAGCCCATTTTCGACAGAGCGTAAGGACGTCATAAGGTATCATTTTTTAAATAAAAAGGATCATTATCTGACATCACCGACCGTTCACCGATAGACTAGAGGTGACAAGTGGCCGATTATAATCCGAGGAAGTCAAGTCCGTATTCGACTGAAATGCACATCTGCACTTCACGTATGAACACTTGGGCAAGCGTAATCGAGAAAATTGTTCACTTCAACTTTATTTTTGGGCTTATAATCTTCAAACCCTCTCGAGTGGTAATTACGCATTTGAAAAGGGAACGGCCAGCCATGTCCATTACGAGGCGGTCGTGCGCCCCGCCATGGATTTTAGTGAGAGAAAAGGGAGTCTGCCTCCTGTTCGCATGTTCCACCTCATCACAAGCGAGCTAGACGGCGAGATGGAGGCTTATGAAAAGCTTCGAGACAGACACAGCGTTTCCAATTGAAATCCTACGAAATGGGAACATTCCTTTGAAATAGGAACAATATTTTTACTGCAACGGGTTTGTTTTTCATCTAAACAGCGCCCATATACAATTCCCCGAAAAGCGATAAGACTAAAATAGGAAAGACGGTACGATATTGGACTAACTTAACATCTTATTAGGCACTTGGACGTCGCCCAATTACTAAAAAAATAACGAAAGGCGCACGAGTGTCACCTATAATGCACAACAGTGACTCTCCGTAAACAGATAATATCTGCAAATCGAACTCGGCAGTCATTCATCATTATCTTCAGCATTTCCAGGATCCGCAAAACAAAAAACAGTCTCTCCGAAATATATTTATCGTCAAATTCTAGGGAAAATTCACTGCTTCGGAATTTTTTGTCCAATAAAATACTTCATGTCATTACCCTACGAAATACGCACGCAATCAATCAGGTATTATATGAGCTGGGAACAATTCATTAATTACCTAATTAATAAGCTAACACTGATTGAGCCTTTGGATCAGTCTCTCTCCTTCCAATGTATGCTACATTAAAGCACGAAGTGAGTGAAGAAATTTCATGAAAGAAACCCGAAAGCCGATGCCCAGTGAAGCGTCCAGCCGTGTCGTTCACCGCCACAGGGGAATATTACCCCTGAAACGGATACGTAAGCGGCATAATTAAAGTTACTACCACAAATTATATTTTCCTTAACAAGGTGAAATTAACAGTATACATCAATTTTGGGAATCTACTCCTTCAATCCCGCGACTTGGTTTCATTTACCCACGGATTAAATGCGACGGATGATGCGACGAAATCTCACTCACATTCGTACGAATCATGCGTTCCGCAGTTGTCTCACACAACACGAGTCGAGCGTTCAAAATTTGAAAAGTTATATTCAGAACTGCCAGTAATGAACGAAGCCGTACCGAAAATTCATAAATAACATACATACAATTCTCAAAGTAACTTAACAGAAAATAAGTTTGAAATGCTCCAAAGTTCTCCACTCCAACAAAAAAAGAAAAAAAATAACATGCTGTTTAATGGCCTACATTACAATCGATGACAAATGAACACGCAATTGTCGGTTTACATCACTAATATTTCAGCCCGGCTGAAACACGTGACTACGTGATATCCATGGAATATTAACAAGGAACTACAGTCACAAGGCAAAATAATATGAACTATCACAAAATAAATCACCGGGCCGAGAAATCATACAAAAACAATGGCACAAACATATTTGACTGCCGATTACTTCCACCAGGAAGTCTTTCCTACCATCCAAGCTATTAATTACCGATTTGGAGATTATTGCAACTAAAGTGATTTTTATAGATATTAAAATATGAAAACAAGAACTCCACAAACAAAATTGTTTTTGACGGCCTTTTTGACGATTTCGTAAACGTATGAAATGGTTGGAATTAATGCACTGAGATCTGGCGCATCAAAAACTATATCATGCATTACACACCATTCCATTTTCTTACCACGAAGTGCCGGCAACGAACAACAAATTTCAGAGTAAGAAAATCAAATGAGCCAAGTACCTTAAACAACAGAATATATGATTCAATGCATTACAATACTCCGGAAACATAAATTAAAATTAAAATTAGTAAAGGGCGGAAACATACCGATAACGGGGCAAGGTACCGGAGGTCTACCATAGACGACCATCCAACTGATTTCTGCTCCGAAAGGGAACTTACCTGAAATAAAAAATAGAAACTTAAATTAAACATCAGAATGCCAAAAGTTAGGAGAAAAAACTAATGTTACATAATGATTTATATTTACAACACTTAGATCAGGTTTATAATATCTAGTTCTGCAGTATTTTCGTGGATAATTATTTATTACAATCGTGGATTATTATAAATACTTTCGTGGATTGAAAATGATAACAGCGCTCATCTGCTGCTAACATTCACGCCAACTAACGGTCTCTATGGTGTTCCTTTCCTCATCAGAAGTGTTGCAAACCAACACAGCCGCTTAGTTTCCATAAGAGACGGTTAAAAATATAATCACACAGGACCTTGTTGCAGAGCTCATCGTGCAATCGATGCTGCGGAGAAAGACTAATTGTTAAACGGAATGTTGTCATCAACTTTAAAGATCACCCCTACAGAAAAGTAGTGGCCCCAATTATACAGATTTAATGAATGTCTCTGCACCTGAAATGCAGTATCTCCGCTTTTTTAAACCATCAAATGAAATTAAATGAGGGAAAACCAGTCTTTTATTTTACAATAAATTTCCAACTGGGCTTGGAATTTCAACTAAATCCAAAATAACAATAACTACAGAAAATTAATAGATCGTTGGCAATGCATTCTCTGAAATGTGTTGTAAAACAGGGAGGCCAACGCACGATTAAGCAGAGTCGGCAATACTGTTAATCGACGAACCTAATGTGGGACCTCAGTGCAGCTAAAAAGAATCCCCAGAAGAAATTGACCATATGCACTTAGCGAAAGTAGAATTACGCGAATGGATGCAAAAACACAAATGAACTCGAGAACTACGGAGAAAAACTAAACACGCAAGTTGGGTGACCACCGGTTGGGACTGAGAGAAAAAAAACACGAAACAGTCCCTTAACAATGAGAATACAAAATGAGGGCTCCACTTTACATTCATAAATCCACAAGTGTTCGTCTCGTGGCAGCGGAAAAAAATATTCTTATCAAAGTTTTCCGCCCAGTTCGCATTCAGTTTTATAATAAGACAGCTGTCTTTGGACTTTATTACAACCAGCAAATAGATTTCTTATAACATTAAAGCAATGTATAAATGTACTAAGCACCACAAAAAGTAACAGACGATTCATCGGAATTGAGTCTTTAAGAGAGATGATCAAGAGCCCATTTTTGGCTCGAATATAGGTCATAAGTTAATAAATCAAGCCTCGAGAATATCTTAAACGTGAGGGAATTCAATATCACAAGAGAGCTAAAAGTACGGCGCAATAAAAAGTAAAATGCACTCAGGTAGCTCAACGAGGACAACTAGCGATCAACAAAAAAAAAACCGTGTGTTGATAGAGAAAGAAAGAGGAGCAATGGCGAAATGACTGCCCAAACCACAGGTGAAATGACTGTCTTCAGCAATGACGAGGAAATTAAATAACTCCCCTAACTCCACGCCCATTTTTGGCGTAATTTTATAACTGACTGTGTACATTTGCAGGGAGTGAATAGCGCAATCACCCTATTTCGCACTACTCAACTACCTTATTTCACATGTTAACGTCCAATTTTTACCATTCCTCCCCCCCTATCCAGTCTTTCATCATGGGAACACAATCCTCATATGCTGAAGCATCAGTTCCCAATTCCAATTTACATTTCGTATCATGAAATTTTGAAGATAAAATGGATCGACCGAGAGACAAATGAAGTCATAAGAAGAGTGGGAGAAAAGAGAAGTCTGCTGTTAACTATAAAAATAAGACTGGAAAACCTAATCGGCCATACCTCAAGACACGATGGCCTAATGAAGACAATCGTCGAAGGAAAAGTGAACGGGAAGAAAGGAAAAGGCAGGCCTCGTATGAGTTATACAGAACAGGTCGTTAAGGACGTGAAAGAGAGGAACTACGTTAATATGAAGAGGTTGGCCGATAGAAGAATCGAGTGGAGGGCTGCGTCAAACCAATCCTAGGATTGTTGACCCATGATGATTATCATGAAATTACTAAATGGCATCATTCCTTTCAGTTTTTCAATCAATCCAAACGTCTCACTCGATACGAAGCAGCACCACCAACGATCAACAAAATCCTGGGGGCCAGTGAAAAATTATTTTGATAATTAAAATTTTTGAACTTCAAGCGTAAATAAAATCCCGTGAGAGCAAATGAATGATGGAAGAAATATAAAACTTGAGATCTCTATAGGAGTTAATATTCGTATGGGTAGAGGATAACAACATTGACAGAAGGACGATTCGTGGGGGGATATCTTTTTTTAATGGATATAATTATCATCTTTCATCCGCATTCTTTCAGGCAGTGCAGTGCGAGGATTTCCTTTATCACGTTGATTCCCGAGATTATTCCCGGAGATATGGCTCTCCGGGAATTCCAGGATATTTGTTGATGAAAGATATTAGAAATATCATTTAAAAATTTAAGACGAAATGATTACGAAAATCAATAAGAATACCACATGAACGAAAATTGTAATTCTTATTTATTTTTCTTCGACGCTCATTTAACCAGCGGGTATCTACTGAAAATTTCTTTACTCCTAAGAGAACCAAAAAATTCTCTACCGCTCTTCAGCTAATCCAGTTCCTCGGTTCTTCTTTTTGAAGACTTTGTCATGCTCAAGAACGTTTCGTTTCAAGAAAACTTGACTCGGTAGTGAATTCATAATATGGGAGATAATACTCTCCATGCGGGTAAAACATGAATAAAATGGCTTTTATCGGATTGAAATGTTTTTCCCTAACCAAAGTAGTCCAGCGCAAATAAAACCTTTAAAGGGGAACACAACCGAAATGCAATGTACATGGAATTTATATACTGTTGAGTAATTATATCACATTCTCTTTTGCGAGGTAAGTGGTTCGAAAATACTCTACAAAATGTCTCGCGCATCAGATATCTACGTCAGAGGAATTACTTACAGGTTTTTACGAAATAGCTTATGATCACGCCCTATGAAATCGCATTTCGAAAGTACAAAGAATGCAATCAAATAAAAGGATTAAATATGCGTGATACCATAATATCGGAAGTCAGAACGGTAATTAAAAATGATAACGAATAAAAATAATTAAAAATAAGAAATAATCTTTGAGATGGCGATATGAGCCGGTTTGATGCCTTTAACACTCAATTACAATCCCTTTATTCTCTTTAATCAAGTACTCGAATCTTAGCCCAAATGCGGAAATTTCCACATAATTGTGCATGTTCACAACATTCACAAAAACACTCAATCATATATCTCAATGATGATTTTTGATAAGTCATATGACGTGGGGACGTTCTTTGGGTGGGAATGAAAGAAAAGCAAATGATTTGTACTTGGCCCGCCTACTTCCGAGTTCCACTTCTCCATCGATCGGCTTCCGGTGGGCCGCTTTCCCGCGGCAGTTTCGACGCCGGCCCTCTCCGCAATGCCCGGAAACGGACGCCCGTATTATCCCCAACATCGTATTATCCCCAACATCGCACCTTCGACTTCACATCGAGTGGCTGAGTCCACCTACGTTCCTCCAAGTCATAACCCTCAACATTGGACACCCTTTAAATAATACGTGGCATTCAGCTACTGCGCCCCAGTTGTAATTAGATTTAAACCTTTTTCGAAACCTCCATCGAAAATTCACCTGAAAGAGTTTAAGGTGTGACAATCGGAATTGGGCCAGAATTTAACTTGACTTCAATTTAATTTCGAATATTTAAGCATTTGATTTAACTCTAGAAGTAATGTACGTCAGTGACATCTTTATGCATTAGGAATACAAAATGACTGTAAAATCACGTTATTTTAGTATATCAAACTTACGAAATTCATTGAATTTCGTAAGTTTGATATACTAAAATATATACTCTGCCAGTAATTCGGGTTTGTAATCATGCTTCAAATAAATGTTCAGTTTTCTAGGTTCATGAAGTAACATGGATTTAGAAACGGAATAAGGAAAAGAAATGGCTTCACCCACCCGGACCGATTACATTGCCAACTACCGAAGTCCCTAGTAAATCCCAAGTATCACGACCTAATCTTAAGGTTGAACATAATACTTCGTCACTTGTTTCTGCTTCTTTTAGCCGTACTTTCCTAGAACTAAATCAATGTCTTTACGACCCTTGTCAGAAACCCATGACATCCCTCAAAAGGCTTTACGTATTGACTGCCCCTCTAACAAATTTTGGTGACGATCTTGTGAAATTAAATCAGAAGAAAGGAAAACGTAAATAACGTACTGCAGTGCGGAGGACTCCTATATGGATTTACAAAAATTCACTCCGGATCACATTCGGAAGGGCTCCATACACGTCAGGAGAAATATTAGAGCTTGTCCCTCGGTCCTAAAGGAATGAAAAAAAAAAGTCAACCGAAGGCTTCGTTCCATCCATCGCGGATGAATTTCCAATCCAATCCTCCAAAAAAATAAAGGGCCGAGGATAAAATTGTCCTGGGTGGGGCATCGGGTGCAGATCAAGAGGGTCACGGCAATGCGCGCCCAGGATGCGTATGCATTGCTCGCTGGAGCCCTTTCCGGCTGGAAGCTGGTCGTCTTGCGACGTCCGCTCCACTGCCCGTGCAGGCGAGGGGAGAACGGCAGGGGAAAGCGTAGGAGGGAAGGAGGGGGCAAGCAGGAGAAGCGGCGGATAAGTAGGGGGGATATGAGAAGGAGCCGAAGGACGGATAAGTGCAAAGAGAGGAAGAGGAACAAGGTTGCGAAGCAGAGGGCGAAGGGACTACTAAGCAAATGAGGTTTCAATTGGCGCTTAATATATTCTGCAGAAAAAACGGCCTCTGGCATTTAAAGACGCAATGAGGATTGTGATCGGGTACATCGATAAAATTAGCCCATGTAAGAACGGAAACAAAATAATAAATAATATCATAAATAATAAATATACTAAAAACATCCATGTTGCCTCATATCAAAATCATTCCCCAAGCGTTTACAGTCTCTAAGCGCGACACGCCGAACTTTTTTCTTCCCTTTAAGTTTCATTAGCGTCAGATTTAATTTCTGATTGGAAAAGGATACAGGTCTCTCAAAGACGATAATACTTAGACCCTGCGCTCGACTATTACTTTTCACGGTGGTTGGCTCCTTTCTATGAAACTACTTCACAATTCCACGAAAAACATGGAATTCTGGAGTTCCATTTTGAATTTTGGAGTTCCATTTTTCTCCAGTTTCCGGAATTAGGATTTCCTTTCGCTACCAGGACTATCGTCACCTTGGATGTTCATAGGAAGACAAAAGGGAAGTGCATCAGAAGCTTCTAAAATACCGTTACGATACTTTGACTTTTATCAGCACGATATGCAGGGATTCCGCGCGAACGTAATGAATTATATGAATACGATACGTAAGTGATACAAAATGAAATTTTTGAGCGACGTATTGGTAGGAATTCGAGTCACATTCGCACCGCGAATGCAGCCATCGTCATGAAAGAGCAAGAGGAGAAGGGAGGAGTGAGGCTGGGAGGGACGCGGTAGACTGTGATTTCGGGAATATTTGTAGTCGGGATCTCAAAGTTCTCAATAACATAGAGGCAAACTTAGATTATATTTATACATGCGATTTAAGATAATCTAGAACAGCAACGTTTAGAAACTTATATCAAGAATTGTTGGGAAGCTACGAAGGAACTCGAATCAAAAGTTATGATTCCAAAACACCTCCAAAAGTTAAGATTCTCCATAGAAAATAGTATACAAAACAATGGTACAAGTCGAAGCCGCAAAGTAAGCAATCGAACGAAATATGAATGACATGAAAGCGTGAGCGACGGACTGTGGAGAGCAAGCATACCACTAAGAGGACAAACTGTTTTATTACAGCTGTAACGATACTTTACTTCTTATCTAAATTCCATTCTTTTTATGGTACAAAACTAACAGAAGAACACGTAATGAAGTAACTACCATAGGATTTGAATGTTTGACTTTATTGCACACCTGATGACGGTTCACTCCCTGCCAAACCCCCTTACGGTGGCTTGCAGGGCATTGTGTAGATAAAAAACACGAAAAAATACGGGGACGTATGAGCACCTAACCAAAAAACTGCCATTCCTGCTTTCGAACATTAATTTCTGCAATTCAAGTCCACGGAGAGGGAATCAACTCGTACAATATCGATGTTTCTAAACCACCAGCCACAGATGTTCGTCTCTAAACTGGAGCGGAAGGAAGAGTCGACGATCACGGCAGGGCGAGGAGGAGGTGCGCGGCGGTAGGAGCAGGGATGCGGGACGGAATATTCGTGGTGCAGGGGGACGGACGGGAGAGGGGTTGGGATGAAACCAAGTGGAGTGGCCGGGGGAACGGGTGGAGAGGAGGGAACACGCCCATACTATTCCCGTCTGCCCCGACGAAACCCACCCACGCCGCTCCCACACGCCCGCCCCGGCTTGGGGCTATCCTGCCCTCCAGACCCCCGCCCCGCCGTTGGGGGCAACGGAAGAGGGGGCGGCGAGAGGAGATATATAACGAGGGTGTGAAGGCGGAGGGGGGCGGGGGGGAGGAGTCCGAGGGAGAGTTGAGAGAGGGATCCTCATTGATCCACCGCCGCCACCTCTTCCTTCCCCTCCGGTCCATGCTTCTCATTTCACTCCCGCCCCCGCATCCACAATACGCCACCAACCGCGCCCAAATGCATCCCAAAAGCCCCCGCGTGCATCCCTCAAATCCACCCCTCGGTCATCCACTTCCTCTCCCCCGCCGCAACACAGACGACAACCCCCCCGGAGTCCCCACGGTGTGACGATTCGGCCCCCGCTGCCTGTGACCCCTTTACTTTTGGGCAAACGTTAAAGATGGCAGGATGGACAGCGTGTCACCTCGCTGCCCAGGGTCCTAAGACCGGTTCTCCTACAGGCGTAGGAATACGGTTCATTTGGATGGTAAAAATGCGAATTCTCGAAGACACGCCAATTCTCGTATCCCTTGCAGAAGAACCACGTCCAACCAATATACTTTTACTCCTCCACTTACCAACCCACCAATACGGGCCAAATATTTTACCAAATAATACCATAATACCCAAAAAATTTGCCCTCCTCTATGCCATTCGACAAAAACAAAATTATAAATTTTTATCTGCTTTTAAATACATGCCTAGCGATGGTTCACTCCCTACCACATACCTTTACGATGGTTTACATGATATTATGTAGCTGTAGATGAACCCGTTGCAAAACTTAATCATGCTGCTATAGTCGCTAATGAGTTTGGACTAACTGGCGTGTTTTCTCGAAGACGGGATACATGGGAGATGGCGTATCGCCACCAGCTCTAGCGACCCGGACTGATCTCCTAAATTAAAGTAAGTAAGCAAATTATGGCGGTAGTCATCAGTCGTACGCATGCATAAACCACGAATCTTACGTAAATGGATGACTCACATGAGAGGATTTGCTCATGATTCGTCAAAACATATGCTTAAAAGATGAGCGTTAACTATCTCTCGCGATATATAGCCAAGTTCTAATGCGACCACTCCGATAATCAGAGATTGAGATGATCTTTAAAATTACGTTGTTCCTAACGCGAACGTTTTACGCTATAAAATTAACAGCAGATAAATCAGTCGAAACATCAAGAATGCCAAGAGAGAGGGGAACTCCCGATTAGTCTCCGAGTAGTCACCCGAAGTGACAAGACTGCCTTCTACCCTCGCTATTGTATCAAGCCGTTGGCGACACGACAATGGCCATCGTCAATGGCCTTTTGAATGCACGATGACAACCTCTCAGTTCACGGGAAGATGGCAGTTAGCTAATTTCCTCCCACTCTGCAGAGGCCGAGAGAAACCGGAGAGAGAGACAGACAAAGCTGGAATTTTCGAAAGGTCGATATGTATCAAGAGCCGCTGTTCCATCACGCCGGCTGGAGAGAAAAACTTCGCTCAAGACTCGAAGCATTTTTCTTGAAAAGAGAAAAAGAAAATATTTTAACGGAATTAATTTCCAGATGAAGCGCGTATAAAGCAGTACAAAGATGAGTAACTCTTCGCTTGCATTTTATTCATATTGTAACGGGGAATCAATGCCGTAACCAAGGATGCGACGTTCTTAAAGCAATTATGTCAGGGACAGCATATTTTATTTCAAAACCGGATATGCAAGTCAAGCGTTTGGGAAAATTTTTCATTTAAAGAAATGAAATCATGTGGAAAAAAAGAAATTAATTATACTTGAAGAACGTGAAGTCACTATATGGTTCAAAGGAAGTAAAATATTTTACAGTGCCTATTCATCACAGCATCGAAAAGAAATTCAAAGCTCTTTTGAGCTTTGCTTGCTAAATGTTACTTCTTGTGACATTTTTTTCAAACACCCTAATGATCTTAACAGGCACAACACAAACGAAATTCATAGGCTTTGCATTACGGCCTAGACTTTTTAACGTAAACATTTAAAATTCTGGAAGATTTGAATAAAACCTTTAAATAAAAATTCCTGAGAGTTTATGACTGATACAAAGAAGTATCAGCGTTTCAGCATCAATAGCGAAAGCAATCAGTATTTGGAATATAATATTAACAATTAGTTAAAAGAAAGCCTTTACTTCGAAATTAATAATTAACGACCTTCTGCGAACGACGGCGGGAAGAACATTCATGAAAATAATTCTTTGAGATGCGAGACAGTGACGTATTAGCGAATAGCGTTTTGGATAGTTTAAGACTCCCTTGGCCCCGTAGATGACCGCACCTTACTTAAAAAAAGTTAATACTTAAAAAATACAGAAAGATAATACTTAAAAAAAGAGTTTTTACCGGTTATTCAGAACAAAGACAGGTCTCTAAGAACCGTTAGGTTGGTGACTTCCGCTTCAGCACATTAAACGGTAAACAGAAAAAAAAACTCTGGAGTCAATATAGGCATTTACTCTCCCCGTTATGAATAAAATGGTATGAATTCCATCTTAGCAACCCCTGAAAAACACACTAGATTCATCGAGAATGAAAAAAAAACTTTTTTTGAAATTATTCCTGTGATGTTTTCATCATCCAAATTATGAACATAAGGCGACAAAAATTAAACAAAATGAAAATTCTTTAGTTCAAATGAACTCTCAAACAGATTTGACGACCGATGTTCTTCCTCTAAAATGAAGTAAGCCATGAAATACACTGCAACCGAGTTAATGGACATGTAAAGATATTTTTTCCATTGACATCGGATGTATATCAAGGATATGTCACTACATTTGTAGACCATGAGCCCTCAACCTTCTTGTTTTTTTCGGACACTTAAAATACAAACACGATAGATCGTCAGAAAAAAATGCCTAAGCATAAATGGCACCCTATGCCCTACTCATCGGTGACAAAAGACATTTGAAATCAAATCGAAAAAACATCGGGGAATTAGTTATGGTCCTCAAAAACTCGGTCTGTGGCGCCGCGTTCAGAGCTCTACTCGGCCTCAGGTCGGACAAACCTGCTCTACACGATTTACCGTTGGAACTACCACCGGTAGATAACGCACACTTTCCGAAACAACGCGAAATTCTGTAGCTCGCAGCCTTCCCAGTCCCAGATCGACGGGGCTTTCATTCGCACGCTGGCCATTCTCTGAACGCCATTTTATTCACATCTTCGTCAAAAGAGGTGAGCAAAACCTAGATCCCGAAACGCTGGCGACACTTCCCGAAAGAAGAACCCGATCACACACCGGCACTCTCCTCGGGAAAGCCGGGAGAGAGGAGACGAGAGAGGCATCGACCGGCTCCGCTGAACCGTCAACTACAGCAGCCCCCGCGAGGGGGGATGCGAGCCTTCCGACCCGAACTGCAAACAGAATGGAAAAAAAATAAAATAAAACAGGAAGGGAGGCAGCAACCGCAGCCGAAAGCCATCACCGTGCAACTCGGAAACTGCGCGAGCCTCGGACGGCGTCCCCACCCCACCCTCCCCTCGCCGAACCATTGCAATCTCTCCCCGGGGCTGCAAATTCTCTCGCTTCCGCACAAAACCGAATCCCTCCTGTCCCCCGCCCCGGCCCGCGGAGGGAGAGAGAGAGAGGACTTGTTTGATACGGCCGCCGCCCCCCGCACCGTCTTCCCGCCCCGCGGGCGGCCGGGGGCGGAGGCAGCGTCCGCCAACGTGCCAGCGCGAGGGGATGTGTGTGATCAATATGCCTCCATCAAAGCAAGCCCTCTCTGCTCTCCGTGAAAACTACTCCCGTCCCCCTCTTCCCCTTCCGTACCTTCACTTCGGCAAGATGGACGGGAGCGATTGGGAGTGGGTCCGGGTGGAGGAGGGTGTGGAGGAGAGAGAAGAGCAGGGGCACACTCAGGGGCCAAAAATATTTTCACTTATCTACCGCTGCTTCAGAGATGGGGCTAATAAGGGTGATACCTTGACGCAAAAAAGGACAACATACACACTGGGCAATCCCCTTTATCACTTTTTCATGGTTAAGTTCATCATGAAAGTCGAGCGTTTACACAAAGTGAGCCTAATATTATTTATTACACCCCTCATCAGCTCTCAGTGTTTTATCACATCCAACACAGGAATGCCGGGGCAGAAAAAATTATTCACAGGAATATGGAACACAAACCTGGACACGGTCAACTGCTTGAATCATAAGCTCTCGGTAGAGGATTCGGTGATTAACCTTGGGTGGCTAGAGCACAGGCCTCCCATCCCAGGAGGGATTCGGGTTCGAATCCGGGCGGTGGAAGATTCTTTCGAGTATCAGTCTATATACCTTAGTGCTTGCTGTGTTGAGAATACTTCGAGTGCAGTACTCCATCCGTTGAATGGGACGTTAATCGGTGGACCCTTTGGTACTCTTTTCTAAGAACTGGCTAACGCCGACGCTGGATTTCTCATCACCCTTCCTCCACTTCCCAAAAACCTCTTTCTCTATCCAAATACCTATCTATCCTGAATGGCGTAACTGTCCTAGTCGTCAAACGCCTCCCCTAGCAGCGATTAACCTTGGGACCTAGCATTAAATCTGAGTGAAGACTCTCAGGGCTCGACCACATAACCTCATGTTAATCTGGGAAAAATATTACTGTGGAAACAAATCAAGAAAAGGGTAACAAATTTACCTCTTTCATCTAATGAGTGAAATACAAACGGCATCGGCTATAAAATTTACTTAGCGAAATTTACCTAGACCCACGAAGCCGACCACGGTATGACGTAAATACTTTTAATCGGAGGATTGGGTATTGCAAGCGAAACGGTGTACCAAAATAAACGACAAAATATCATGAACACGAATAAGAACTAGTGCCATCCTTGATGGAAGTGTGTGAACAAATTACCATTTGTTCTCTTAAAACTTGTCTCCGGGATCAAACCCTCCATCGTGAATTGAATATGAATATTCAATTCTTTCTCTATCCAAATACCTAACTATCCTGAATGGCGCAACTATCCTACCTGTCAGTCATCTCCCATAACAACGATTGACCTTAGGACCTAGCATTACGTGTGAAGGGAAGAAAAGTAGCGATATTGAGTGACAAACCCGCCGTTCTTAGAGAAAATAATTAATAATTAGTAAGGATTCGCGTGATTGAAGAATGGGCGCTTCCTAAAATTACCGAAAACAATTCTCATTGCGAGTAGGTCACTCTCTCGTTACGCTACATAGAGAGTAAAAAAATCTCTACTACATAAAGGACCTCGAGGATCGGCGACGATAACCTACCAAAAACCACTCGTCCAAGTAGGAAATTGAATCTGGCGGCGGGGTTTCCACAACATTAACACAATTAACACGAGGAAGTAGTAAGCTTAAAGAGATGAATGGTAAGGGCCCTTCAATTACTCCTGTAATTAATTAGCAAGGCCACCCTCGACTCGCGAATGTATTCATTCGAATCTTGCATACACAAATTATTCTTTGCAATTACACATGGCACCTGGATGAAAAGAATAAAAGAAAACATGAGAGGGGGGTGCTTTCAAAAACATACCTCATAATCCTCAACTACCATCCTTTGCAGGGATAAATAAATTACGACAACTTGATGAATGCCTAAAACGTCGCGGGGACGACTGACAATACAGAAGCAACATAACTTTAAATTATTCAATAATTAGTATACGGATGACAAAGAGGAATGGACGGACGAGAGTAATCGGCAACAAACGATAAAAAATAGGCCGCATGTAGCTATTTTGAGGTCAAATGGTACCAAAAAGTAGAAAAAAGAATATGGTAAACATCTTGCATCATCATTTTAACACATTATGAAATCCACCTTAGAGTTATTATCTTGAAAAACACAGTGACAATTACTCAGGAGAAAGACAAAAATTAGCACCCATAAAAGGCCGAGCGCGAACTACTCCAATGACCACCCTAAGAGCGAACACGTTCACACATAATGATATAAAACACTCCTTACCATCAACGTAAGATCAAAAGCCATGCATACGTCGAAAGAAATAAAAAAACGGGGATATTTCAAAGGGTTACTAAATTACTAAGGAAAGCCACGAGGGCCGTAATTTTCACACCAAAGTCATTTATTCACTAACAAACAATAGCCATTGCACGGAATTCGCGGAATAAGACAATATTTTCTTTCGTCCAATTCTCCCAAATAACTGAAACTATTCTACTACTTCTTCAGGACCTCCTCGAATACTGAATCACAGACAATACCTAACACAAGCATCATTGTAAGAATATAGTTATTATTAGTCACTCATTCTCGGAATACCTACTCATGGACACACATGATACGTTGAACTCGTGACTTGATTAGTCAAAGTTCTCACTCAAGAACGACTATGGATCTTTAAGTCGCAGGCTTCCGCCATTCACTTCAAGTATCCGACCCAACCGATGAATGCTGAAAGTGGTATCTCAACTTCTCATTGTTTACTCAAGGAAATGAAGGCGATTCCGAGGGAAAGCGACGCTTACCTAGCTCACTACCGTCTACTAGACACAATGCGATGAAGACGCTTGAGTCAATGAACGGTAGCGCCAAAAGGAAATATATTTTCCAAAATGTTCACCCATTGTAAACTTTTCATATAATAATCAATTGCATTGGTGTAACCTCTAACGAATCATCTTTCTACATGACGGAGATTCCTCGGAGGAATATGAAGCCATCAATTACGAGTCACGGAATCCCGAAGAGTATTGCCCTAAGGCATGAATAAATAGAAAAAAACGTATTGGACAGTAAACAGTACCCAAAAAATTTAAACCGCCGAATACAGTATAGGAGTCACGACACTCGAAATGCTTCAACAGAGATATAGTTATTGGATAAATTGTGTTTTCATTTTATTGACAGTTTCACTTGGAATTTTCACGTCAAAGGAAGATTTTCCTTTACTGAGAAGACGCTAAAATTTCCTGAAATGTTTAATAATTTTCACTGCTCTAGATTGCCGATATGACCGCATATTTTTATCTATTCTCTGGCTCTCCAACAAGTACACACGGTAAGGTTCTCAGCCCCTCCCTGACTTGATTCTGTTTTTGCAGCAAAAGGCAAGTAGGTATTCGTAAGTAGCGTCTAGTCAGTAAAATTAATAACAAAGAACATCAAGCCGATAAAATTAACGATACTGTAATGATGGTTCGGCATTCCAATTGAGTTTCAAGTTAGTGAAACGAATAAAAAACGTACTTTTCCATTCCACAAGAATAAATACGTCATCACCACCCTTTCCTAAAATATTAATCGCTAAATAAATGTTTCTTCGCAGGCACACCTATTTATGAGCCACAAACCGGGTGTTGGCAAAGGCTGGCCATTTATACGTCTACATTCTAAGGTACCAAACAATACTGCATAGATAATACAATTGTGCGACAGAGGTTATTTAAGCATATTAATGCCCTAGCACAATTAATGCAAGGGCACCAATTTCCTCGATAATACCCATTTGACATTTTTTTCTAGATTGAAATGCCAGCAATTATGCATTTTCGCTTTTATACCTATACATAATGACAATAATCCAAAGGAATGATTAGAGTTCACCTTGTGGAGAACATCCATTACCTTATTGGATCATCTTATTTACTTATCATTTACTCCTTCACCTCATCATCATCATTCCCTTGGAAATCAGTTAAGTATCACTTCCAAATATCTCGAAAGATAATAAAGGTCAATGGTAAATCCAAATGAAAAATCCGTCATCAAGCGCAATCAATAGAATCTCATGACAGAGAGCAAATAATATGGACGATAAGATCGAAATTTATCAATACTTCTGCACATTTTTTTCTCCACGTGGAATACGCCCGTTTCAAGTCGTTCTCAGAAACCGAATGAAAAGAGACTTTTAAGCGCGAGTATTTTGCTTGTATAATCCCTCAGGCAGTTTGTGCGACGACGGTTTCGTCACCTTAGAATGCCAGATGTGCCGATCTTCGCCGTTTCGCTTTCGGAATCTCGGTCGGTTTGACCACGCCGCATGACATTTATGGGCGAAAAACCTATCGGCTGTGATATGCAGAGGTTTCTTTATTTTTGCAAGGGAATTCCCTTTTCACAACATTAATCACGAAATATTAACAGTATGGAACGTTTCCACCACATCACACCTGAATCTGGTTTGTTTATTAATCACGAAATTTAAACAATAAGTTCAATTCCTAATGCAGGCGTAACATTTTCTATACCTACGAAATGGAGAAATTTTCGATTCCGACAATGATAAAAATATTTCAAGATCGATTTCCGCGCGTCTGATATTCAAGCAGTTACTACACCGAAGTGGTTGTCTTACGGCATTTCCCTACAGCTACGTAATTTTACGTGATTCGTTTGGCAGGGCTTACGAAATCAGTGTTCACAGGACCCTTGGATAATGAATAACGCGACATCTCAGTGGTTTTGACTTCGGTTGGTGCTCGCACGATTTCCGCGCTAATCGAGTTGCTACATCGAGGCCCTACATTGGCCTGTACAGCTATAAAACCATCCCATTTAAATGAGTATGAATGTCATGGCACCGTTTAGACTACAATCTTAACCCTAGGCCAACGCAACATACATAACCTGGGCGGAAATCAAACCCGAGACCTTTGGGTTGCCCGGCGAGTTTGCCTGACTACCACAGCCGGCCACACATGTTCTCAAACGCTAACGATCCTGACAGTTCGGACATACAACTGCAATACGCATGAAGTCATTGAGATATGAGATTAAAAGCCATGAGCAACACCGGTACTCAACCCATCGATTACCGTACAAACCATGGTGAAAAAATAACAGAAAAATTTAAACAGACGGAAGCATATTACTTTTTTTTACAAATAGAAAACTTGAAAGAATTCTTTCGCGAGGCATACTTGCTCTCGGGGAGAGAAGTAACGGGAGAGAGATTCAAGAAAGGAAGTTGCCATCTTAAATCGGTTCACGAAGCGAAGGGGAGGAACTTGTTCGATATGGAGCCTCCAACGAGACAGCAATTGAAAACTCGGAGGCACTTACGGAAAGTTGAGCGCCGCAGACACAGCTACGCCAGCAATATTCGCTTAGGATCAGCCACATTCCACGACAAATTAAGAGACAACCTCACGTACAGAAGGATATTTCAACGAAATTTACGTACAAATATTTCACTGTGGTTGTAAGATTCATTTCTCTGTCAAGAACAAGTTTGGTAATCGAATTACAATAACTGCCGAGAATATCGGCGAGATAAGCAAGAGAATATTACAATAATGCTATTAGAACAACTATGCCAAAAATATTTTTTTTTTAACTTGCTGTAAACTGGGGGAAGATGTAGACAAAGCATTGAATTAAAGCAAATCAAGAGCAAAACACACATTAAGGTATTAAGAAAAAGAGCAGAGCAAATTTTAAAACAAGGGAAACAAAACTTTAACAAAAAAGTAGAAGACTTGTTATTGGGAAAGCAAAATATCCCCCTACTAATGAAGCAAGAATGAAATAATTGCTAGAATAGCACCGACTTCCATTACACCAGAAAAATCTAAGCGCAGGAAACACTTTTCAACCGAGACACATCTGGTACACTTTCATTTATAGCAGTGAGGCATGGACAATACAGCAGCAGAAAATAAGAACTCGATAGACCCCGAAACGTGTAATCAGAGGAGGCATATGATAATCAAGTACACGTAGAAATAACAATGCTTAAATAATAGTAAAAATGAATACATGAAAATCCTGAACATCGACGATAAGACATTATCGGGCAACTATGAAACACGATTGTCTCATGAAGGCATCCAGGGATAAATGAATGAGAAGAAATTCAGAGGAAGACTATGGGTGAGATAAACGTAACAAGGCGTGAACGATGAATCAGAGAAGAACTGTTTTATCACGATGGGGGTGAGCTGCTAAAATATTCAAGTTGAAAAATGCGTTAAATCAATTTTATGATTTATGGCCTTTTATGATGATAACAAGGCTTGAATGGGAGCTACTCACAAAAGATTTAAGTACACTAATGAATAAATTTGAGGCAGGCTGACCCGTCTATTTTACTGTTAGATCCCAATGGTGAGAACCATCCAGTTAATTTAGATAAGCTTTAGACTAGCAAGGAACCATTTTAGAGACATGGGAGGTTTAAATGTCTTTCTTTCCACACACAACAGAGGAGTTGAGAATAGGTACTCAAAATAACCAAACGGAGACGGTGTTAGAATTCTTGGGTAGTCTTAGGTACAAACTTCGCTAAAAATATTTGCCTAGCCATAAATGGTACTTCTATATAGTTGCAACCCCACGACAGTCTAATTCCTCTACCCGTATTCTCTTGGCGAATTGATAATTCTTCCATTCCCATCCGAACTTGAATTCATTTCCAAACCGCAATGTATTTTTGCAAGCCACGGACGTACACGAAGAAACCAACCGGGTCGCTCACTTCCGCTACCATAACAGTGATAACGTCATAATCTTGCCAGGGAGCGGTAAAGTAGCAATCGCTTGACTGCGTTTCGAGCTATACATCGATCACGAGTCCATTTCGACCGAGAGTCAGAAACAGTGAAAGGGACATTGTCTCGCGGCTACGCGAGGAATCTGGCATATGAGAAATATGGCAAAACAAAATCATATTAGCCGACGCGTCATTTCATCAACGTAACCAAAATCGATAATAAGTCAAAATGCAAGACGGCATATTATCATCTTTTAACTCGTAACTGATATCATAATTTCACGAAATCAACATTCCTATGCCAATTCTTTTGGGAAAGTGAGCATACCAAAGGTCTTTAGAAGCAAATCAGTTCAAATGTGATATGCGGAAGAAATGGTTCTGCGAGGTACAACTACTGACGTAAAAACCGAAGTACTTGCATGGGAATTGAAATTTTTATTTGACGCTTGACAATCTAAACGAGTGAGCAAATAGGTCGGTCGACAGGTAGCGCCAACGCTTGGAGCCGGAGAAAAAATTGGAAGATGGCGGGTTGAAGTGGTGGACGTGGCATTCGGATCAGGTCGCGGCGGGGCGGAGAGGAAGTGAAGCAGGAGGAGGCAAGTGAAGAGGCGACAGAGGGAGGTCTCTTGAGGAGGGAGAGGGGGCGGGGGAATACTCCATACGAGGCACGAGAAGGACGGAGAGCGGAGCTGAGCGATATGGCGATACGTCGACGTCAAGTTCATTTCCCCGCGCCAAACGGGCCGAGATGGGAAGTTTACAGCAGCATGTGAACAATGTTGTCGCCATTAGAGAGATACACAGGATATAGTCGATGATCACCGACGGTATGACGTTGTGTCTGGTTACAAATGCTATCCACGAGTAAAACAATATCGGCCTTGGTAGGCGAACTCATTGATGACCATCATTCTCACTCAATTGGTAGAGTACCTCGCCGGAAATCAGAGGATTCCGGATTCGAGTCCCGGTGGAGGTGGATTTCTTTCCTTGTGGGAATTCTGCAATCGTGCATTTCAATAGATGACTCCGCTAAGGTATTCGCGGCTAGTTCGCAATCCTTGAAGACGACCATCACGTCGACAGCCAGTTAAACACTGGTCCCAATTCTGGTTTGACGTAGGTCTCTACTATATTCTTCTACCGGGTAGCATCTTCATATCAAGATAATTCCTCTCTTTCACAACCTTCGCCACTCTCTCAAATATAATGTCTCCACCACGAAATTGATTGGCATCGAGAATCGATAGCGCAAACTGAGTATCGCACGGCCATATTGGGACGGGCAAGTCGAGGATAGGGAGCGCACAGAGAGTTGGGAGAGGCTGGAGCCAAGCGATACCGCCGACGGGAAACAAACGGACGCGATTGAGCAACGCACAATTATTTATTTCCAGCATTATGAAAGTGGGACGATGAAAAACTGCGCGCCCACCGAGAGCGTGGGAGGGAGAGTGGGATGGGGAGGAAAGGTGCTGCGCGTAATGGTTTGGGGGGGGGGGGGGGGAGGGAGGGAGGGAGGAGGCAGGGACTCGCCGCAGAACACACTGGAGTTTGAGGCTATGGGGCACGAAAGGAAGCGGACACAAAATATTTCTCAGAGAAAACGTGCGGGCATGGAAAACTCAACAATCGCAACCAGACATTGACCACAGACACGTGGAAAAAACACGTAAATGGACCTATGTTGGAAATGGGGCGTTTACTCGGAACTGAAATCGCCATTTTGTAAACGAAAAATTAATTTTAGTGAAAAAATAAATATTCTAACCTGAGCATTTCACTCATAATCGATTATCAAAATAAGCAAAAGTTGATGCTTACCAAACGAGCTGCGTTAAGGATATCTACGTCATCCACCTCCGTCTTTGAGGGAAAGGGAGGGGAGTGGAGGTAGGGGTCTGCTCGCACAGATCCTGTCGCAACCACTTTCATTGGCAAAGTCAGCTATGTGTCTCCCATCGTGATAAGGCGAAGGAGCTTCGCAGTCTCAGTTGACTGGACGAAGTGGATGACGTACTATTCCTTTGCACGCCCATTTTTCCGAAAGGGTTAAAAACATCATTTTTCGCCGCTTATAACTCGAGAACTAATTGACGGATCGAAGAACGGAAAAATACGTGTCTTTTTATTTTACAAACTCTATCAGATCCGGCAATAAAAAACATGTTAATCGACCCCATTGTCAGGGGAAAAAAGGTTTCCTGCTCCGGGAATCGAACCACGAGCAATTGCGTAGACCACCCCACGCTGCCCAGGAATCCTAATCCCAAAGGGAACTTTTATAAGGATCTATGGGAGTTAGGTCCCATAACTGGACTTACCTCGTCCTTTTTACCCTCAACGCCCAGACGCGGTAGCCAGGTCGGTTACGCTGCCAACCTCGCTAACCAACGGATTATAATCCCACCTCGTTCACTGACGTCGGCTTCATCTTGGGATGGGACTTAGGATTGAGTTAGGTTAGACGGTGGGATAACCTCGGCAGCTGAAGCATATTGACCCAAAGTCCATAACTACAAATCACCAAAAAATGCGATGGAGCAAAATATAAATTCTAACTTCGCATTTTTTTAGCATTGTGAGCAAATGCCTTCCGATTCTTCAATGATTTCCCCAGAGGACAACATTATATAGTTTTATATCATGGGCACGTTAGGAGCTGGGAATTACATTGTTTAAGAATGATAAGAAAATAATGGGAGTCAAATCGCGTGTTGCGAAAACTATGGAGTACATGGCGAAAAATTAAAGGTGAAGAGCTGAGAATTTTCCCCGTCAATGAGGACAAAAAGACCCATAAAGAATAATTAATTTTAATAGAAAGAAAGGGCATAAGTAACAATGAATCAATTTCACAGACACAAGATTCACTCAAAGACAGAAGAGAGAAGTTATAAGAAAAACATACACTAACAGAACTTCATTCGACGACTAAGACCAAAAGAGAAGGACGAGGTCTGTTTGCATGTATTTTGTAAAAGGAACCCGCTGCAACGGCATTCTCGTTCACTAATATCCTTGGCCTCAATTCCGTAACTTTTCGTTCGATTGCCATCGAGTGAAATGGAATCCATTGCTGTCACATTTGCTCGGCACTCGCCGATGGGCTCCCGGAGCCAAAGGTGATGAGGTGCGAAATTTGGCAACAAAACGGCCATTTCACTCGGACCGGGCGCGTCGAAAAGTTACGGAATCGAGGGCCTTGATTGCTATTCCACCGCCGTCATCAAATCACGATCAAAGCGATCCAATACATGGCCAGCACTGGAATGAACTCAGCGACCCTTAGCGTCGCTGCCAGATACACCGACGCGAGGGTCGATCCGGCCGCCGGCTACTGTAACTCCATTGTCATACGAGAAGGTATTGGAGGAGAAATGAAAGAGCTTGAGTGCGCCCTCTGGCGCCACAATAACCGGTGCATCTCCATATGTTGCCCAAACTCATAAGTCATGTTGAAATCTTCATTAAAAACCAAGAGGGCTATTCTTAACTTTTAACTGATTAAAATAAAGATAACACATAGGAGAACTTGCCTCGTTTGGTTGTAAACAAATACGTTGTCCAATTGTTCTTCATAAAAACGTATCCGAAAAGTAATCGCTCTTGACGGGAAACTAGCCAACAATCATAGCCAGAGGCCAGAGCGAAAAAAAAACGCAAAGTAAACATAAAAGAAAAAGACATCAAGACGCTGGTCAAAAATAAGCCATGAATACGACTGGATAAGTTTTGTCAACCATTGGACGAAGCGGATAGGCCAGTGTAGAGGCAGAAGACTTGGCGCGCCTGGGTAAAAAAGTTAGGCAACAGATGGACAGGCAAGGAATGCATTAGGCTGTACATACAGGAAAAACGGTCCTAGTAGCTCTTCCAATACAAGGCAATCGTCAATATTTCAAAAATCCCGAGGGAAATGAAGGAAAATATTTTGTTAATAAATTGGCAAGAAGTGACGAAATCGGTGGGTTTTCGGGGCCAAAATTATTCAATTTGGATTGAAGGGCTTCTGAACCACCACGAAGAAAAATAAACCAGAACTTTTCCTCACGTGCATGCAGGCATATTGACTCGCAGCAAATGAATAGGTTAAATAGGCCAGTTCACTATGTTGCGAAAACAACTTTTCATAGCAAAATGACTTTTCGTGCCTTATATAAACCAGAAGATTCCGCACAACAGCTCAAAAAGCATTCAGACTAGAACCATCTATATTCGTTTAGAATTGTTGGACAGAAAAGGCACATGACAAACGAACACTTAGAACGTTGAAAATGGATATGCCGTCCGTCCGATACGTAGAAGACAGCAATCAATTCACATTCGTTACCACAAATGGACAGGAAAGATAAGGAACAATGGAATGATATCATCTCCAACCATAGCCGTAACACCCGAGCTCCGTGTTCCGGGAGATATTCCCCACGTCTAAAACGCAATGACACCTGTAACCAGGAAGCTAATGCATATTTAAAAATAAAACAGATTACACTAAAATAATTGCGGGTACCTTTGCCATCAGAACTACATCAATGAGCCTAAATAATATGATAATCTCCTGAGAGAGCTTCTTAATACTGATGCCACACGTATTACTGATTTGCTGAGGACTGTGCGAGGATATGACGTAAGTTCAGGACTGTATGGAAGACAGCTGGTACAAAGACTGCCTTTCCGACGATGGACACAAGAGGTACGGGGGAAGGGAAACTTCTTCCCCATGGCTTGCCCGACGCTTCGGGCAGAGGAAGTAGGCTGGGTGTGGGATCTTATCCTCGTCCTTAGAAGCACATACTGCACAACCTAAGCTCCCTACATCTCCCTCCCGCCCCCTTCATATCCCTCCCACCTTCAACAAGTCCCTCTGCAGCTCGGCATTGATTTCAAACTACGCCGCCCAGCTCGGAGGGGTTAACATGAGGGGTCACATTCGGTGGAAAGACCAATGGTCATCCAGAGGAGCCCAGGATGGAGGGGAGCGGTTGGGAGGAAACCGTGGCTAAGCGTACCATAAGGAAGCGGAGACCAATTTAACTTCCACATAACTGTCTTCTAGCAGCGACATTAACTGCTTAATACACGATCACTGCGTTCTAATTTTAAGTGTGGCACTTCATCTCCGGCCTAACTCCGGTAAAACTACACTAACTACAGAGATGATGAAATTTGGAAGCAAAATATTTAAAATTATCTTTTTTGGTTGACATTGATTTTTGTAGAGAATTTGACGTAAAAAATCCACAATATTAACAAAGGAGTAAAAGAATATCCAGTGAAGCCAATGTCGTCATCCCTTAAATGCTGGCACGCAATCGGAGAAGAAATATTCACCAAGGGCATATATATCAATTTTTACAGAAGAAAACTAAATGATATCCCTTTATCTGTTTTGCACAACCCTTCACCGTATCTATTTACCAGCCAACGCGTACATGTTCTCACAAGTCATTCATAGATGAATGACTAGAACTTGGCTCACCATGGAAGTACATTCCGCTTTAATCGTACCTTCACGTCATCCTTTTAATATTATATCGAATGCTTCAGCTTATAATTCACTAAATTCGCTCTTCTTCCAACCTAGAATGATTTCTCTTTCATTTCACATTAAATCGCAAAATTAACATTGCCCACTTACAGAAACTACTGGAATTCGCCATTGAGCTTACTATCAGAGATACAACCTCGGCGGCAGACATTACCACCGTGATTTTCTGCAAATGGCGTTCACATCGCGTGCTAAATTTGGCAAGCTTAAGGCGCTATTGATACGACGGAAGCAAACGCTTAGCGGGGGCCGCAGAGCGCAGGCGGGCAAGGGGCGAAGGTGCTTCCGCTCGCTTGGGCTCCTCGGGCCTTTGCCTCCATTACACACACACACACCATTTTCCGTCGAATTTCTCAAGCTAGGGTCCACTCCACTAAGCATCGGGGGTGACGAAATCACTCGAGCCTCAAAGACCAACAGGAGAGACCCCAGGCAAGTAGGCGAGACCCTCAAATTCAAACTAACTACGTGAGCCTATCCAACGGCATCCATCGCTGATTTATCCCATAACCACTCATGTACCGAACACCATTTTCAATGGCAAAAGACTCGAGGGTTTATCACCTCTTTCGACCGTAGCCGAGTCACGAATTTTCCACGTTGGAAAATTAATTCACTAAAATAAGTAAGGAATGGAAATCAGGCAGATTTTATACTTAACATGGAGCCCACATCTGTAAGAAACCGGAAGCGATATAATCTGAAATGGTAGACTAATAACTAATAAAAAAACTTTTGACATGGACAAGTTCCGCAGTGGGGATCCCGACTTGACGCTCTTACTGTTATTCCGTAACACGGAGAAAAGTTGGGTCAAGCGCGGTACTGAAAAGTGGAACAGGTCCAATCCTCGAAGAGATGCTCCTTAGTAGATGTAGGCGCCGGAGTTCTACCAACAAATGAGTGACTAACCACTTGGTCACGATCGCCATTTTTAGCGCCCTTTCAAAAGAACGTCAACCCATTGTACGACAACCTTCGCTGCCCAGCAGTGATCCGAAGGCTCATCCAAGGCATGGCTCTCAGCCCCAAAAACACACAACAGCAACCATCTTTAACGACATGTCCCAGCGAAAGTCTATTAAACTCATCATTCAATACCATGAAGGCATGTCGAGGCAGACATTGATGATACACATACGAACGCCGAATATTTATTTGAACGCAATACACAGATAAAAACTCAACATTTAATTTCCTTATGGTAATTAGAAAGTGTTAGAAATGATTTACTATTTTACAGCAATGAGACACAATGAATAATTTGCAAAATTAATGCCAGCGACAAAAAGAATGCAGATGTGGATCTCTAAAAGAAATTCGAACATTGTTTAGGAAATGGTATACAACCGACTCATTCGTCAATACAAGCCTACTCACGATTTTTCTTTATAAAAACAATAGAAAGGGGCTTGACTGATCGGCATTATCAGGCGTAAGGTATTACGAAAGAACTGCCAAAAGGAAAACAATAATATTTGCATCTTTTCACACACGAGTTTTGTAGAATGAGTATTGAGGGCCTTCAATTTTTCTGGCATCTGAGGTGATATAGAGCCAAGCAGAAAAACCAAATGAATCACACAGCATCGAGGTGCGGCGCTTCAGACGGAAGGACGATCAGAGGCGATCAGTCAAACCTTTTGACATGATACAGTAAGATCCCCGATTATTATTTCTTCGATGAGGGAAAAATGATCAATTAATGGATACCAAAGACAGAAACGAATACATACCCGAGCCATGTAGGTAAGGCCAGTCAACTGAATGGTCGTTGGTTAGAGTCCCGCCTATAGGATAGATTTCGCATTCTTATTAGAATTAAATCTTATGTGTACGCCACGATACAACTTCGGCTGTCGGATCTGAATTCCGTTTACCACAACTACCAACCACCAACCGCTTAGTAGCACAATGCGAAGCACCATCCCCTTCAATATTAAAACCTTCCCAAGCAGAATGAAGTAACTTGGAATCCTCCGTTCTTCATTACGTCCGAAAAGATAACCCAGACGTCCTACCACCAATCAACTCCTTCCCATAGAGCAACTCAGGCTTCAAGCAACACGAACCGTTCAGTGGTGATTAGAAGTGGAAAAGCTTTCTTACTTTCAATACTTACAAAATATAATACTTTCCCTGACTTACAGAAGGTTTTCTCACATTTCGTTCGGTTTTGAAGCGGAAACAGCTTTCAACTCAATCTTTTTTCTCCACAAAACCATAACTACTTTCCTCCGATCGGCATCAGAATCAACTCGCACATGAGACGGAATTCTATTAATGAGAGATTTAAGAGTTACTGACAAATAGTGATAGCGCTTCACCTTACTTTCCAGCGGGCGTAATTAAAAAATCTAGTGCAGTTAATACCAGGAATGTTACAATTCTACAACTTTAATTACCTTACAACAATTGTTATGCCTTTCCAGAATACCCTCACTCCTGAAGTGGGGTCGGGTTGGTATAGTGTTTAGAGTACTGGACTTTCACCGAGATGGCCCGGGTTCCAATCTCGGCAGTGGATATTTTTCATTGGTAATCCGGCCCCACTTTGATATTTGTAGAGAACACTACAGTACATTTGTACAGTACTCCGTCCGAGGGAAGGGACGTTAAGGCGTGGTCCTTTTCGTTAAGAGAGGGCTAATGCCGACACGAGGTTTCTCTCCACCCTTCCATTTCCATTCATACACCTTTCCACTAGAACTGAAGCGCTTATTAGTGGGGAAAAGACATGAAAATGCAGAAGTGTGAGGGGTTGGTAGGGTGGCTAGAGTACTGACCTCCGGGTGGCTAGAGTACTGACCTCCGGGTGGCTAGAGTACTGACCTCTCATCCCGAAGGCCCGGGTTCGATTCCCAGCAGTGGCGGATTTTTCAGCGGAAAACCGGTCCCCACTGCAGTGCCTAATGGAGGGCATTTCAAGTTCAGTATTCCGTCCGTCGGATGGGACGTTAAGCCGTGGTCCCCTTCGCGTCTTTCGTTAAGAGTAGGCTAATGCCGACGCCGGGTTTCTCTCCACCCTTCCTCCGCTCCCTAAAAAACTCCTAACATTACCCAATTACCCACCTATCCTAAATGGCGCAAGTGACCTCAGCTGTCGGTCGCCTCCCCTGAATAAGCAACAATAACAAGCAGAAGTGTATTCATTCATGGCACCGAAATATAAACAACAATAGAGCGTACATCTACCAATACAAGGAATAAATCCTAGCGGAAACCACTCATTCTCAGAAAGAAGAATAGTTAGCCTTGCGACTGCACAACTTCTTTCATCGTAAAATCCAATAACCATAATATGGGAAAATACGTACTTCTCTTTAGGATTATTAGCTAAAAATGGCTGGGAGAAATTGCAATAATTGCGGCTCGAAGAGCTTGTCAGGAGCCAACGATCTGGTGTTCATCGTGTGATTATCGTATTTCCATGGGAATTCTAAGCGGGGGAGGCAAGTGTGAATTGGATTACAATGGTAACTAGAATTAGGCCCGGGTATCTGCGAGGTAACATGAAATAGAAGCGACTGAGCGACACAAAAAATGAAATGCCACTACGCCTGGATTTACCGCGTTCCGAGCGCGAGAACTGCTGACGGGACGGACATTAAAAACAGAATCAAATTCCGAGGGGGCTGGCAAGGAGCGGGGGAGGTCGGATGAGGTGAAAATAGACAGTAAAGTTGCCGGGAGAAATCGTCGAGTAACCAATCGGTAGAGAATATACCATACGCGGGTATGTAAACGAGCGGAGGACTACAAAAAGCCTCCTTAAGCCCTACACCTAATCCAGCTGATTTTGGACACGCGCGCACACGGAAACATATGAAATCCTATTTTGGAGCGATGAAAATTGATCGCTATAAATACGCACACTCGAACGGTTATTCATCCTAGGCCATCTAAATCCCCATCGCTAACGACGCAAGTGACCACATTTCGACTCGACATCATATGGGGAACTAAAGGTTTTATCGTCCCGGCACAACCGCGATGGAGCACACCTTATATCGTAATGGAACCGTTTAAACAGCTGAGTTCTCAGATCACTTTTTTTTAGATGACGAGAATGGCACAAACTTTATGACATCAACCGCCCATCCACAGCTGAATTGTAGGCTAAAAGTAAATTACCAGAGATCGATAAGATACGTAATTTAATTACTACTTTCAAATCAGCTTAGGCAGAAGGACGAAGGGAACACGGAACGGTAGAACGGAGGCATCGAGGGAAAGACGAATAGTGGATTCTTGTCAGGGGAATGACGCCAAGAGTGGAGGTTCTAGACGTGTCTTCTAAATGAAGATGATTGCTGGCACTGTTTACTAGAACTGCTTCGTCGTGACAGGGGTAATTTATTTAACCCTGTTGAATATTTAAAAGGGCGCGTCAACATCTCGAGCTATTAGCGTTTATGGGGCTGTATGACAAGGACCATGCCGCCATCATCAGAGTTATTTTAACAAAAAGCGTTAAAAAGGCCCCAAAAATACACATAAAAAAGGTTTGGCACCTTTAGAAATATTAGCAGACTATATTATTAGAGTTTTTGTGCCAATGAAGCGCGAGATTTTACTTCAAATATTTCAAAGAGCAGAGCTTTCAACTTTCGACAGAGAATTTCGTAATTTTGCAGCTACAATACTCGAAAATGATACAAAGGGCCTGCTGCAAAATTCAAATTATTCATAGTCCCAAGGACTGAAAAAATTTCGTGTCGATGAGAATGACATTGAGCATGAAACAGACCAAACACATTATTTGTCCAAGATATGCATGAATAAGTAGTGAAAAGAGATTAACATTTCAATGTCCCACGAGAACACTTAATTCGTAACCACACACACATACGCTACCACCCCTTACCCGAAAAAAAAACAAATGGCTTTCCGAAGCGCTACCGCACGGTGGATGAAATCACCGTTACGTTCATCTTTTACGAGCGAATTATGCGCCCACCCATCTTTCGAGCGACTTTACGAAGCTAAACTGGAACAATAACTTACGGGATGAAAGGTCCGAGTAGTACCTAGGAACATGAATTACTTCCCTGATTGGTACTCACAAAATCACAACGAGGGGAGCAGCCGGACGCTGTCCACTGAGATGAGGGACCCAATCGTTCAAGAATGTTACGACCCGAAGCGTTTAGGCAAGCCGGCGTCAATCAAGATTTATATCCGAAGAGCACATGGTTAGAGTTAGGCGGCCATAACAGTGGTGGTTTTAACCCAGAAGTTTGCCTCATTACCCCCGTCAAATATAGATGACACTGTCAATCCTCTAATGAATGTAAACAAGAGAGAATATGACCCAGACACATTTATGCGTTGTCAAAACTGAGAAGTAATCAAACAATACGACAAAACAAAAGAGATTCCCGAGTATCAGAGCGATAAATCGCAGACACTGATTAAAAAGGAAGTCCGTGGCAATTTTCATGCCTGATGAGTCGTATAATCAAATACATAAAGCTAATGGCACAATGATCAAATTCCAATGGGAAAAATCGCAGGAGGAATATTAAACCGCTAAAGATTGCATTACAGTTTCTTCCTAGATTGCGAGGAAGTCCTTTGCCAAGACATAAAATCGTGATACAAGCACTAACCCTCCTCACTTCGGCATTCAGCTATCTATAGATATTTCTCTCAGCTATAGTTCAATTCTGTCAGCTAGAAGAACTACGTATTGCTCACTTTACAGGTATTACTGAAAGAGCCATTAAATACTCTCCCTGCAACGAGCAAGCGGCATACAAAGGAAAGATCCCGGAAATTACTCAAGACAAGCTAAATCGATATAACAGGCGGATAAAATACACGAAATTGAAAGAAAATATCACGTCCGTCCTTGGTTCGTCCGTTTCATGATCGTACTCAATGCAATTGTGAAAATATTTCACTTTCACTATCGCTTCCACATCATTGTCAGGCCCATTCAACAGCCAAGAAGGTTATTGTCGCTTGACAATATCCTTGATATTAGAATGATTCATCATTAGCATACAAGAAAACGAACAAAGAAAGCCATCGGGGATCTGGTTGGTGTGGTGGCTAGAGTACCTCCCATCCCGAGGGCCCGGGTTCGATTCCCGGAAGTGGCGGATTTTTCAGTGGAAAACCGGTCATCACTTGAGTGCCTAGTGGAGCGCATTTCAAGTTCAGTACTCCGTCCGTCGGATGGGACGTTAAGCCGTGGTCCCCTTGTCGCCTTTCGTTAAGAGTAGGCTAATGCCGACGCCGGGTTTCTCTCCTCCCTTCCTCCGTTCCCTGAAAACTCCTACCATTAAATACATATCCTATATGGCGCAAATGACCTCAGCTGTCGGTCGCCTCCCCTAAACAACTAACTAAGAATACCATTAGTTAATTTTAGATACCGAATTTAAAGGTCGTGAGCAAATGCCAATAAAATTTAAATCCTGATGGAAACAATAATTATGAACAATTAAGGTTGAACACAATAAACAGCTTAGTGGCGCCGACGTACGAGCAGATACAACTCCGCTGATAATATTTTACGCGTATGGCCATATTCGATGTCGTAGGAATCCTACGACATCCTACGGTAGGATATACAATGCCAAGAACAGTTAACGACTAAGAGCGAAAAACTGCATTATTAACAGCGGAAGTGGAAAATCTCCATACATTCTTTCAATGCCGGTTAGATGTCATATACAAAACGTCACAACACCGGATTCAAAGATTTTAAAATTAATGAGAGGCATTCACATGCAACTTTCTAGAGTCAATTTGTCTCTCTCTTCCATATAAGTTGCCAAACATTAAGCAATCCCTCGAATCATTTGCTTTACAGAGTCGTGGCCTAAGAATTAAGCTTACGACTACTAAAACAAATTGATTTACTGCAATGAACAAGCGATGAGAATATTTTTAATAGCAATTATGCGCCAATGACGGCTGCCATACCACAAAAAACCACATCTTCGGAGGCATGTCGTTCACAGAAGGAAGAGGTTACTTTAGTATGGCAATCAAACAAGGAGTTAACAGCACTTAAAAGTCAATTCAGAATTCCAAAAACCGACGCTCATCTCCCAATACTTCCGGAAGAGAGGAAGAAGGAAGACGGAAGTCAAGACCCTGGATTTTCTCTAAGTGTATTGTAGGAAAATAAGGGTATGTATAAGAATGGACTCAGTAGTGAATGCATCCTTCGCTCCATAATCCAATCTACAGAAGAAAGCGTCCATTTCACCGACGAATGGCTTTTGCCAACCGTCTGATATTGCAGCGGATAGCGACTGCCGTCGAGAAATCGGTTATGCAGCAGCATGAAAACCAGGGCCTCGATCATGGATCTTCATAAGGCGTGCGCTAGCATTATCGTTATTTTTTTGATTTAACTTATGTCAGAGAGAACGTGATCACCGTTCTTCATTTTTCGCGCAGCACTTCATTTCGCTTATCACAATCAGTGGATCGAATTTTACAGACGGTTATAGTTAACTCTGCGCTACTCTAGGAGTAATTGTTAACGATAAAGATTGCGATAACGCGAAAGATGCATCCGGGATACCACACTAGGCCGGTTTATGGCGGAAAGTGCCGGGTTGAAACCACGCCCAGGTTATGAGAATGAGGATTGTTCAAAAGGAGTAACAACGAGTTATACTATGTAATTCTGACCAAAACCATAAAACTTCAAGAATATTACCGTGATATATTTTCCATTCACTTATCCTACCTCCACCCTCACTCCGGTATTAAACCTCCGGTGGCATTGGAAATGGGAAGGAGGGAGGGGAAAGACATGAGGGATGGCCCGCATGTAGCAGCCCAGCGACATTCCCCGGATCTAGCCAACATGCACTAGAGCACATCCACCACATGAACACCACGTGTAAATGCAAACACAAAATATTACAGCAAATCTTCAAGCTATCGGAAAAGAGTATGGCAAGGGGTGGTTCCCCAAATGATATGCACAACATTCAAGGATCACGCACGCAAAATTCATCTTGGGGCATTGGCTCTATTGTATTGATTCGTATTGGGTCGTATTTCCTTATTTTTATTGAAAAGCCGATTTGCGAAGAGTGGGGCGGGTGTCGTGTCTGGCAGCGTGGTAATTTAGGCCCCGGCAGTCGTCAACACACGAAATAGAAACTGGAAACTAACATTACGAACAATAAGAGTTGAGCAAAATCATCGCCCCTTCACTTCGGAATACGGTGCTTCAGGATTGGAAACTAAAAATGCCAATACATTCGTGGCACACATTAACCATTCAAGCACTATGGTACAGTGGAGTAGTGAAACATAATCCATGCATTTAAAACGCATCTTTAGGGCTTCCATGAAGAGGCCCTGCAGGTCTACCATCCCATCGGTATAGAGCTACTAAATAGGCTAACAGTCTATAGACGCATACAACGGGCGACTGCAATGTGGCGGAATCGTTAAAGGTGATAACTCTGTTCGACAGAAATACACTTTTCAGACCGGCAGCCAAGGTAAAAAGATAGGTACGAGAGAGAAACAGGGGCATTACATGGATTCCAACCAGGGACGCGCCAGAATCTCCAGTAGTCAGTAGAGCCGCATTATTCCGCATTGCGCTTTACCGTCACCACAGAAAAATATCTCGACCCGACAGAGCTCCGGACTAATTATTACGCTACCTGTCTAGAGTCTAGTCCAACGGAGAATTTTCACGCACACACATGCACGTAGACATTTTGGCACGCAGGCGCACACACAAATATCTTAAAATACACGCGCGCACACAAGCACATTAGAACACATGTCATCACGCACACCCCGAACGAGTAGACACACCCAGGGACCCCTCCCCCTGCACCTCCCCCCATCGTGCCCCCAAAACTACCTTCCCTCCCCGAGTCGCCAGAGATCAATACGGGCCATAGACACATGCAGACAGACGGCTTGCGAAGAGAGAGGAGGAGGATTGGGAGGAAGGGCTTTGCGGGGGCGGAGGGATTTGATGCTGCGAGGGTACAGAGGCGGGGGCGAGCGGGAGCGGTGAGTTAAGAATCCGCAGAGGGCGCGAGAGAGTGGTCGAGAAAGGGGGTTGCCCCAGGGGCGAGGAGGAAAAAAGGGAGCGTGGAATAAGGGGAGAGCGGCTGGAGGGACCGACTCCGCTAGAAACAACCCCTTACGCTCCTTAGGGTGGCAGAGCGGAAGGGCCCGAATCGTTCCTTTTCTAAACTTCGTACCGCAAAAAATTATTATGCCATGAATTATTGACAAAAAACTAATTGACTGTAGGAAAAACCAATGTTAGGATCTCACCTACTACCTTCAGATGATATGCATTTGAGATACCTACCCTTCATGGGTAGGTATCTCAACCTACCCTACTTGGAGAATAGGACAGCAACTCTTTCCACTCATTAGCTGTTTCCCATTGTTTGAAAATGAAAAGAAAACTAAAACTCCCAAATTACATGAACCCGTCAAATAATTTAAATTACGACCTGGGTTTCGCAGCGCCTAAACATGCTTTAAACAGCACTGCATTTACACATAGGTCCACTTAAGAATGTAGTCACCGGATAGTACGCAATTCATAATATTATCCAAAGGAAGACGAAATTTTTCTGCTTTTATGAAGTCCATATTCCATCGTATCACATCCGTGTATAAACTGATAAAAAGTCATAGAATGTATGAAATACGATAAACTGAGAAATATTCGTATCTTACAACCGAACCGACAGTCTGTTTCAGTCACTCCGTTCCGTACTGTGCCACACTGCCACCCTGATTCCGCAGCCGCGTAGACGAGAGGGTGGCAGTCCACCGCCACTGCACCCTCTTTTGTTTCCGAAAGCCCCAACTCACCGTTCCGGAATTGATCCGGCAAGATCGCTCGGGCATTTCGGGAACGGAAGTCCGGGATTCGGCCCGAGGAAGAAAGAAAAAAAAGAGAGTACCTGCGCGAGAGGTGGGGGGCAGAGGGGGGTGTGGGCAGAAGGGGGCGTGGAGATGGATGCAGAAATACGAGAGAAGGGAGGGAGACGAGAGGGCGAACCTATTGACTTCGATCGCGCACTGCCTGGCGGGATAGATGCGGGCACGAGAGTTCGAGGTACGCGAGGCGCAGTTTCTACGGTCAAGTTTGCGAATTTCCCGACGGATCCCCCGCCTCCCTACGGGGGCATCCCATCACTACCTGCCAAGAGCAATAACGTGGGCCCAGGGCACACACCAATGCCTTCAACCTGATGGATTGTGGGACAGTCGAGAGGACACGGTAAGAACTAAATCCCAACGATTTGACGCCCACGCACCAGGGTAATGTGGCAAGCTTTACTGGTGCCGTTTGTAGTCTCTCAAAGAGAGTTGACGAGCAGAAAATCGCATAAATTAAAAAAAAACAACGGAGAAGGATGAGTCCCGTAGGGCTTCATCCCAGAATTTGAAAACGGGCTTCCCAACAGTAAACTAATGCTCTAACCCCTGAATCACAACACCATATTTAGACAGGTTCATTTAATCACGGGCTCCACATTACTCTACAATTTCACAACTATGAGTTTCACATAGGCGACCAACATGATTAAGATCTGGTTTCAACAAACTATTGATTAAATGCCTTGATCTTCTAGCTCGACCGATGCTGACATAAATTCGAATTCAATGGATCAATTTAGGCAAAATAACCAGCGAATTCTCAACGATAGGTGACGAGAGCAATGCAGTCAGAAAAATCGTTTTTATATGAAGCCTAATAAATCTACGCCAATGACCAATTTCGTCCGTTATAACAAATTTACATGAAAGCTTTTAAAATTAACTGTCTAGGTGGCCAACGTAAGCTGTTCGCAGTCCTTTCCAAATGGTACGGATACAGGGATACCTCACACCTCAACGCGGAGAGGGCAACGTTAAATAACAAGTGGTGTACATATGAAATTATGTGTCGTAGTAATTTTGGAGAAATAACAGTGGACGATACGGATTTTTTTCCATCAACAGTACTTTTTTTATCAACAAGGAATAACCGTAACTGTAAACATTATATTACGAGGAAGTCTTCCTTACGCATTTTTTCAATATGTGAGTTAAACGCATGAAGGGTAATAATTATCAAGATTTTAAGTTTCTAGGCACAACACGCAATAGGGATTCAGGATATACCTACTTAATAATTGAAGTACACGAGCTATAATAAGGAGCTTAATTAGCATTATGAATTCATATTCAGGGAAAGCTAAAACAAAGGCTTGAAAAACGCAGCGAACTGAGGCGATCTTCACAGGCGAACACCAGGCCTAAGAACTATATTCCTTCCATGAACAGTCAGAAATTCCATACAAAATTACACGACACTCCAAGATCAAATACAAATCAGACTATGGGTTGTAGGAAGTTCCTCTTTCTGTTTTCTTCCACACGGACACACTCGACCGAAGATTCGCGTCGAAGGAGCGGTCGCGGACAGTGGAGGACTCGACGTTTACTCGGACCGAGAAAGACCGATTTTCACACACCGTCCCTGAATGCTCGCCTGCGACTCTTGCTGTTTGGGAACCCTGCCAAGGAGAGCGACAGCCTTTCAATTAAGCAGCGATCAAAACCAGAGCTCATAATTGGCCACTGACGAAGGGTCGTACCCTCCTGCACACTTACGAGGAAAAGAAGCAATTTTCCGCCATAACTCTTCCATTACGCCAATGAAAATCTACACTTTACGTAAAAATGGCTATTTTTTATCGGAAAAGGGTAGATTCCATACATTGAGATGCAATACGTCCCTTTTCCTGAAAATAAATACTTTGGTCATTTTGAACGACAATTTGGATCTTGAGAATAAGGGAAAACAATGTCACCCAGAGAAAAATTTTAAAACAATGAAAAAATGGCCGTACTCACTGCAAAATGAAGACCATAAACGAAATTAAAAAAATGGAACATATACTACGGAAGCCTTTCGGCGGTAAAAACGGGAACCCACACCGCTACAATGTAGTGAGTGCACGAATATCTTACCAACAGTTATACTCGTAAATTGAAAAATTGGCCGCTAAAAAAGTGAGGCTCTTCATAGGAAATAATATAAACTGTAAAATATTATGTAATGATAGTCCTTCATTTCCTTGGAGTATTAGCTATTTTGATTAAATGCCCAAATTGATATCCGCAAGAGATGAAATATAATCTAAGAGTGACATTTCTTTAAACGTATGATTATGACAAACTTGTCTCAGGAAAGTATGAAACACTTTCATTGAAGTTCATTCACAGTTTGTCTGGACAACATTGTTCCGCTCACTATCACTGCAGCATCCTCATACTCCTAAATATCATTAACATATTAATCCGGATGGTTAGGAGGCAGCACCTGTTCCACTTAGCCATAACATTGTACTTCAAACAACTCTTTCCGGCCCGGGACTCCTTAGGTGAAGATTTGCTGAATCATTTCATTCTTCATCAATCCTTTAATTTTCAAAGGAGTACGCGATACCATGCCTTAAATATTATACTATTTTTTTCGATTATTTTTATCCGGCTATCCGGACTATTCTAGCAACACCAGCATTGTGTAGGTTCTACATAGATAAATCCATAAGTTTCCCAAGTTTCGAGGCATGCAGTGACCCATAGTGTATACCCACGGTCAAGTATACAACTCGAAGGATTACCCTTCCATCCTTCAATAATGAATCTTCACCAGAACTTTCGCTGCGCACACAGTAAGGCCATTCGTTCATAAAATTTAGAATTCCATTGCTCTATTTTTGGGAAAAGGAAAAAAATTACATATCTTAAAAAATATAATTTTTCTAATTCGCGCGTCAATTGTCTGTATTCAAAATAATTTAAATTTCCCTTTCAGTTACCGAAGGCAACTCCGAGCAGATTTGGCAATTCCGGGCGCCAGGTCTACCTATAAGTCCCTCTGTTAAACAACAAAGTCTAGTACAAAACAGGATTTCCTTTTGAACGAAAGAATGGCGCTTTAGCCTATAGAAGACTTCGATTACTTCCCACTGAGAAGTGATCCCGATGCTTTCCGATAAAACGTTTACCCGAGGACCGATAACGCCGGAATCGACGGCCGCTCAATCAAACACGGGGAAGATGTTCGGGTCGTCCCACGACCACCGATATCCTTTAAGGCACTCGATTCCTCAGAGCCCGACAGGAGCCGGGGTAGATTTTTTTTATTTATCCTGACTCCCTCTCGACGCTCACTCCGCCCCCTGGGTCGGGGGCGAGCAACCGGAGAGCGGCAGCGGAGTGGGCGTAGTTAGCAGTCGCCCTTAAAGAGCAACACGACATCCCCGCACCTCGATCGATTTCCCCTCGGATTTCTGCAGGTTCCAGACAAAACATTGCATTAACGGCGCCGGCCCATCACCGCACTCTCTGCGTCCTCGGATTAGCCCAAGTCACAAGCTCTCTCCCTTCAAAACCCACCGATCGCCGCCCGACACCCCCCGCCGACCAATCGCAAGGCCTCTCCCCACGGGGATGTAGCGAAGGAAAACCGCACCGCAGGGGATGGCTGCGGACGGCGGTCGGGCTGGAAGAGGTCCATGCGAAAGAGTAGGGCGAACGGAGGATAGTTGCGAGGGTGGCTGCGGAGCGGACAATGGGAGGGTGAAGGGAGGATAGACGGCGCAGAGGGGGATGAAGGGAATGCGAGGGACGAGAGGGAAGGGAGGCGAGAACAGCGCAGGAGGCGGAGAGGCGTGCAGTGCGACGGCGTATCGATGCCTAAATCAGTTTAAGACTTCGCCTCCTGGCTGGGATGAAAGACCGACGAACAGGATTACCACAGCCCTTTCTTCATCTACACTCCTGAAGTTATTCGAGCTAAATTTACATTTTTCCACAAGGAAATTCCACGAGAGCCATTTCACGCATTGAAAATATTTCTGACCCAAATGAAATTACCACAGTGTATTAATCTGAAAAAAAAAAAATTTTTATATGGAAGTTGAAACTTCAAAGAAGTATAGGTTATGTAGACAGAAGCCTATGAATTTTCTCGAAAACCTACGTGGTAAAGATCTACCAATATAGGGCTATATAAACGTGAATAACTAATATCCATACGTGTAAACCACTACAAAGAATACATGAATTTTGCTGAAAAATACACGAAAAAAGTCGCCTTATTTCTAAATACTAACTTAGAGACCATTCTACCATGAAATTTGTTTACATCGTGCTTTCATTTAAACGCTATTTTCAAATCTAAATTTAGAAGAGGAATCTAAAAATTTTCACCTAGTTTCCATCAATTTAGAAGGAAAGCCCTACAGTTATTGCCCACTCAGGCAAAATTGGTAGAAGTCAAGGATGAGGAACGAAGTTCATACCCACTTAATACCCATTCACTGGATTTTTAACCTTGCCAAAATTCGACAACGGCAATCGTCTCCTTACAAACGGGTTTTGGTGTAACTTACCCGTTTCATTTTTAACTAGAATTTCATAACCCGGACGAGGTACTGAGTATAAATTCTACGTATATTTGTCGATGCTGGTTTTTTTTCTAATATCAATGGCAATCGAACATAACCAACCACGTTTGATGTAGTCTTTCGCTAGAAATTAAATGAGCTGAAAATATTTATTAAAATTTTCATTTAAACCACCCTCAATGAAAAGTGACAGTCACCAATACTACTTTTTCGCAAAAACATTTTTAAATCCTGTCAGGCCACAAATTAGAACTGAGTGGAGAATGATGTTTTATGTTACTGCGAAAATACATTTACAGGTAGCAAAGAACGATGGCACTGTTGCGCCAAATTAAATTAGTAACATCGCCATGACAGATAAATAATAATTATACTGTCCCATCGAAGAATAATTACTTTATCTGAGTTTCCAGAAGAGATAAAATGAGTGGGAGATCAAACCAACCCAAGTCGAGACGATACAGAGAAGCAAACGACACTATACTAGGCTCGCCAAGCAGCGCAGGTACAGCCCGTCGCAACCGATACCGGATTCAACGAATCGAAACGAAACGCCTGAAAATCCACAAATATCGCACATCTCCTGCGGGGGTGGCGGGATGGCTGCGGGTGGGGTGGACGGAAAACCCCTTCGGTGCGGGAGGGGAGAAGATAAAGAGGGAGGCCAAGGGTGTCGAGGCAAGGGTGGGGTTAAAAGGAGAGAGAAGAAAGGAGCAAAGAGAAGGGCATGCCGGGGAGAGGATAAGGGCAGCAGCAATGGGGGCAGAGGGAGTAAAGGGGGGAGGATTGGCCGGGAGGGCGGGGAAGAAGATAGGCCGAGGGGCGAGAGCAGCAGGGGGGGGGGGGAGGTGAAGAGAGTGATCGATACTTCGCCTTGGTGGAGAGAGGGAGAGGAGAGGCCGAGTTAAGTTGGCATAGCAACGCACTCTGATGCAAAATTACCTCCGACGCCCGAGAGGGTGGAAAAGATGGGGACCGCCGCCAGTCCACACACCAGAGGCCTCCTGCACGCGTCATTCCTTTCGCTCGAGTGGAATCCCATCCCGGCGCCCCTCGACTCCCGACAAATGACTCTCGCTTACGGGGGCTTTTAACTACGGCGACGCGGACGCTTTAACGCCCATCTACTCCTCCGACAATTCGGCAGCCCAGCACTGCGTAATCGCTCCATTCCACGGTCCCTATAGACCCAATGGCGGTCCCAGAACTCGAGAAAGGGACAGATTCCGAGGACGTCAATTCCAAACTTCGCCACCAAGGATTCAAGATGGATAGAGCATTCGCAGAAAATTATATGTACTTCATCCACACGCCGTTTAATTTTATGGAATAAATAAGAACTGTTAATTAAATAGCTAATTCATTAATATTTTTAATTGTAAGTATGAATCATTCGCTGTTTTACTCATTCCAACCGCGAATACACCTGATATGCTCGTCAACGGCTGACGGCGTGACTCAAATCCAAAGAATCTGGGGGCGTCATGGCGCACATGTGCCAAGAACAGGATGAGGCCCTAATCCCCGCCCGCGCACACGATATAGGCAGACACACTCGACGGCAATCCCGTGTCCCACGCGAAATGCGTTACAGAAATTACCAATTAATGTACACGCAACGTAAAATACACTTTCCTCTCGCCCGTGATGCGATATGGGATTCCTTGATGGCATCTTCAAAATCATGACACACGTTCAATGGAATTAAAAATACCCTTCAATATTCTGCAGCACCATGATTGTTGCCGATAATGGGTTGCGTAATCGGCTTGGGTGCAACTACCGCAGAATTCGCTCACAAGTACCGCCGACTAATTTAAAACTTACTTTCGAGGTGAAAAATAAGAAATAAAATTACTCATGAACTCAATTTCTTACGCGGAAACAGCTCCGGGATATTTAGTACTTCTACACGAAACTTCAGCGCTCCCTCAAGCAATCCGCATTTAACGTATTAGCAAACAAAATTGAAAATAAAACTTATTACAGACCTCCACAACATCATTGTTAAAACTTATTTAAAAAATATTCGAATGCAATCATTTTAACCATGAAAATATTTCGGAAATAATGACTAAAGATCAAAAATTTTCTTTAAGGGTACGAAGCCACTTTCACTGCACTTTGATCCTCTTTACTGGCGGTTCGTTAGGTTATCACCAACGATTATTAAAACGGGAGTCACATAGGAAGGGAGTAAAGGCCGATTGTGAAAAAGAAATTTAATCACCAAATTGGTTAATGTTCGCACAATCAACACGTTAAAACAGGTGTTCAGAGAAAAGTACTGAGACGATATTGCAACTATTTTTAAAACCACTGGTCCTTATTCTAACATTCTTTCAATAAGGGTTTGATCACACTGATACTAGCCGAGCGACCAGACGGGAGCTTGGAATCGATTTCGCCACTGCGTAGTTCCAAATAAGAGGGCCCCCATCGGCAAGGATAAAGCTTTCCACTTTGGCGCGGCATCAAATTTCGCGGAAGTTGACCCAGCAACAAGACTTTAGCGCTAATACACTTTCGTGATGTTTCTGCGACGAGATAATACAACTAGAGGAATCACATTGATGTTAGAAGGATCAATGTTCGGAAGTTATCAAGAAGCTTGCTCCCTTTCCCTTTAAATCGGTCTTTTCGTAATAGTCTCGAATTCAAGCGCTTTACAGAGCCACAAACCCGTGACATTCGAAAATACGACGAGGACTATGAAATATTGACTCTAGATCTTACCATTTGAATTAAGAATGAATGAACAGCTCCAATGATCATAGAACAGCGCTTTAATAGTGCGCGACAACTCACGAGAACGAATATTATATTCCCTACATCTTATTAGTTTTATTTTCCGGAATATATTTTCATGTAGAACAGGTTGATAAAAAAAGTATCATCAATATTTTTGATTCTTCTTCTTCGTTTATTTACATTTCACGTACGAACTCATTCGAGGGACTGGTTGGAGAATCCGCCCTCCCTCTCAATAAAAGGCAATTGGTTCGAATCCCGAAACGTAGAAATACACCACGGTAATATCCGCTATCCCAAGGCTTAGTGCTTCTCAAAGCTTCCCAAAGGCTTGCCTGACGTGATCGACGTGGGAGACTCATACTTAAAAGAACGGTCACATTTTATTTATCGCAAGATGACAGCTGATGTTAAATACAAGCACTCATTAACATTATTCAAAGGATAACACGTAAGACGTAAAGTCGCCGCAAGGAAATGTTCCCATAAATCACTGGAATGCCACGCAGGTGCTGGCAGGTGCTGACAGCTTGAGACGTCACCATTTAACGCAGAAACGATATAATGTCTCAAATCTCACTTTAGTGAGCTAAATCCATCAATCGATGCACAGACCAGACAACACAGCCGCGAATGTAGAAGTTTTCCGTTTTTATTACTATTAAAAGTTTTTATTACTCTCTAACTATTTAAAAAGAAGTAGCAGTCGCGGGTTTTATGTTCTCCAACGACCGAGGTAATATCGTTACTTCTGATTTAAGATGAGGGGAAACAAGACTTCATAGTCCTTAGCGGGATTCGAACACGCGACCGAAGGTCGCCAGGCAACGACGTTGCTACCAAGACCGGCTTAAAAGAGGGGGATAAAACTTGAGTTCAAAATATTCGTCCACAACTGAATAAACTGGAAGGCTCGGATGTCTTAAAAACAAAATTAAAGATTATTTCAAAATGGTGAATTTCAAGGTAAATAACAGGGTGAACTGGAGAATTTACGCAAAGCAGGTAAACATCAACGAACAGTAAATATGAATATGATGTAAAAACAAGGTTACTTTAATCGAAATGCCAATAATTAGGAAATGTTTAGGGATATAGTTTTTATGTTTGCTCATCAGCTAACGCAAGTATTATAAAACTAAGCTAACACTAAAAGCTAACAACAGCTATATATAAAACATTCCGAAAGAAACAAATATCTTCCAATATATATGCAATGATTTAACAATTACCGTTTACAGAAACACGGCTGTAAACGCTCACACTAGAACATTACTAGAATTCTACGGTACGAAAATAACTTTATCATTCATGATATAACACGTAGTTCTAATCAACGCCTTTTTGGGCATCATGATATTATCGAATAATTACAGGCAGTCCTTTGAAGAACTGCCGATGGAAAGTGTCAGCATAAACGAATGCTTGAGATGCCGAGGACCTTGGGAGTTTTTATCACCTTTCAGTGAGGTCTGGGCGGCGAGAAACACGACCCACATTCCCACAGCACGAACTCTTGGGTCATATGAGCTAATATGAGCAAAAAATACTGAATAAATGTTTCTAAATTAATCATCGCAAAACATTCGAAGATGTTAGTAAAGAAGTAAGCTGGAGGTCACAATTAGAACTAGCAAAGGCCACCCGAAAAGGAATGCGTAAAATTGGGAGGGGGATGTTGCGAAACAAACAAGCATTAGTCGCACCAAACAGTGGCGAGTGATAAGGTATTATTATTCAACAACAAACACTGCTTAAATGGAACCGAATGCTAACCGTTTATAATAATGGGAGTTAAACCTCAACTACAACACTTACAGCATCCCGAGTAACAAAAAATAGTAGTTTAAGAACCATTATCTACATAATGAATTAACTAACGAAAGACAAAAGGATAAATATATATTAAACATTGCAATTCCAAGATGAGAATGAACTCCTGAAAACTCGTTATAAATTTCGATGAGTACTCTTTTAATTGTGAAGAGCAGTCATAAAAAACCACTACATATACTTTTGGCACGATAACTGGGTGACTGATCGTAACTGGGTGACGATGAATGAGACTTGAGAGTGGAATATATTTTCAAGCCAAACAAGCTTCGTCGCACTCTAAGTAGATCAACAGAATTGAGGACGATCCTCTCCAACTACGTCCGGCGGCATCAACACAGAAACTTGCTCACTAACATCACGGGACGATGCCTCCATTCCATACGAAAAGAGAAACGAGAATACTTCGGTATTTGCAGATTTCTTTTCTACCAACCGTGGGGTGAACCTTCAACATCCTCATATTTATCTCTCTCCTTCATTACTGAAACCCGAGATTGTTAAGAAATGGAGGGCTTATTTTTAAAAACTCGTTTTGAACAGTTACTTCACTGATTCAGAATAAAGGGAACCCACCAAAAGCAGACTTCGTAAACTTGTTTCACCTTCGGTGAGGGGAGATAAGAAGACTGCAAGACGACAAACTATCATCAAGCTGTTAGAGGGGGTTGTCATAGACAGGCTGTATTGTTGGGGGGATTCAATGGTGGTAGATCGCTCTGCCCTGATGTTGCCATATTTCTCCCGGACCACTGATTATTCGTTCTCGGACGCGAAGGTGGGCGCAGTGGATGCGGCAAGAGTTTAACAGTCCCTGTGACCAGATAAGTAAATGCCTCATTTTTCAGACATGCTGTGGACGAAAAATTTCGTTCACGTTTCCTAAGGGGAGGGAGAGCTCCCATTCGTACGTCACTTCACTCAACAGCTAAAACAAAAACATCATTTAACTCGTTAGTTTAGATGGCGATTTAAACTCAATATTTTCGTCAGTTGAAAAGCAAATGTTCCCTGGCACCTCGTTCATACTCCGTTTACCAGTGAACTGCTGACTAATCCCAATTATACCAGAATGAACGTTAGTCATAATGGAAGTAATATCAAGGGAGGAAAGCTCACCTAAAGCGGATCATAGACGAGTAATCTGAAAACTAAACTGTCGTCGGGCGAGAGGACATATATTAGGCCCGAAGCAAATCACGGCTAACGATTCATCCGCCCTGCCCGAAAACAAAAATGAAATCTAGTCACGACCATATTTCAGGGTAAAGGCAGTACAAAAAAAAACACCACGAAACATATTTAGAACAAATAAAAGGTTCAAGAGAAACTTCCTCGACCTTCAGCATTTTATTATCATTGATCTTACCCGTCTCATGGAGGGTAATATTGTGACTTAATACCCATCAGGGTCACGCTTCCCAGTTCATATAATGCGCGCGGTAAGGGCGGAAAATCACTTCGGACTGGTCCAGAGACAAGGGAACGCGGAGTGGGAAAATTCCACGAGGGCTTGATGCAGCAGCGAACGCTGAGGAGGGGGGGGGGTTAGGGAGGCTAGAGAGCGGGAGAAGCGAGGAGATGGAGCCGAGGTTGGTGCTGATGTCGGAAGAAAGGGGGAGGCGAGAGGAAGAAGATGATACTCTCTGCGCGACCGGCATCATCCCGGCCGGCTCTTTCCCTCACCCGCCTGCCCCCCCACTCAATCCCTCCTTCCGCAAAGTGAACGACCCCTGCGGGTTTAGCCCCCCGCCCCTCGCCGACCCTGCACTCTCTGGGCACCCAGCCACGCCACTCCGCCCAACCCCACACGCCACGTATTGACCTGCGTTAGCCACGCCGGTGGCGGGGGGAGGGCGAGGGGCAAGATGGAGCGAACGGAGAATGTGAGAGGAGAATGGAAGAGAGAGAGAGAGGTTCGAGGGAAGGTGGAGGAGGGCCCTCGACCAGCTCGCCCGCTTCCGACCCCTCGGCCCTTGGCGAAGGCGCCCTTCCGGAGACGGGCGCTCAGGAGATCCGAGGAGGTCGCCACTTACAGGAGTCAGGAATCCCTTCATGCGCTCCTGCTCCGTCGGGAAACAAGGCCAGGGGCGCGCAACTTCATGCCCACTCATATACTTGAATTAATTTATTTAGAAGGGGCGGTTGTAATTACTTGCATTAGCGTCTTCTTAAAGAATTAACATCACCTGGTCAAGACGCCAAGGAGTTGCAAATTGCCAATCAGAAAAATAAATAAGATGTCATTATGAACTGCCTTTCGACTTCATACGCTGCGCGACCCCAAGGTCTGTCTAGCAGGTAGGAGAAGAAGAGATCTTGGTCCTTAGCCCGATGACGAGCGAAATTCACACGTCAGTGCAGAAGAACGAGTTTCTCTCTCTATGCCGCCAGTGATTTCTCAGAAAGATCTGGTACAGAGAAAATTACACGTTGCTGTAGGTACTGGATGTACGTTAGGCCTTGCCCGGATTCGAACCCGGAACATAAGTTGGCAACTCAACGCTACTCCCACTGAAATACTACGACGTCCCGACATCATAATCTCAAGAAGTTTCAATGCCTCTAAATGGTTACAATTACTGAAGGATGCTCAAAGTTGAAAATAATTCCTGAATAGTTCACTTTGCCACCTGCGTATTTTTTCAGAATAGAAAAATCTTCACTTCCCAATTCAAATAGGATCCCCAGGTTATAATTCAAAACAGAAATAATTCCTATACGAAATTCTCTCCAGTCCATTCCCCAAATCAAGACGATTAGGCGTGGTAAAGACACTCCCTTCCGAGAACGAGATAAATTAAGAAAAAAAACGAACAATTCACTTATACGACCAAATTTAAATTTAATCTACCAGTTAATTCTACAACCGATCAAATCAATTCCCATTCTAAATAATTACAACTAGATATTTGATTGGAGTAATTTCCACGAAAGGGTGTATTTTCGGTACGCTCCAGAAAACGCATCAAGGGTTTGCAGAACATATTTCATTAAGAGGGCGACTCACAAAAACGAAAAGTGGTGCGACAAAGCAAATTTTTCTGCTATCACTACTACTGCGATTCATTTCAATTTCGGCCTCAATGAACTTCACTTGAAAATTTTGTAAGAAAGGGAGGATTTGGGCCGAAATTAGGGATTCGCGAGATATAGGCTTGAGTTGTGAGGAATATTCATACTACTAATCGATCGACATAAGCCTCGACCCAAAGATAGAGCCAAAGGAATGACTTGATCAGACTTATGGAATGCAGAATGATACGCTTTCGGACAGCACGATTGATAAAATACATCCCCGCAGCAACGGTCCTTTAATTACCAGCTCGTAAGTCATCATAATGCCCTTGCTTTCCCATGCCTACGTGTTTTGCTATGCGTCTACATCGGCACCCCAAATTCTTCATGGTTCCCATTGCTCAATGCTTCTGAAGGCTAAAAAAAAATGCTACAATAATATCCAACTTCAATTAGCTAAACCACGACATGTGATACAAACATTTTATATCTCGCGTTTTCACATTTACTGCAAAGGCATAATTCCAAAATACTTTCACCAGTTAAATGCTAAAATTTTCAGCAACAATGATAACGAAATATTTACAGATATACCTCCATATTACCCGTAAACAAGAACAATGTAAACAAGTATAATGCGCAACGCATTTATTTCTCCACTTCAAATATAATTACGACCGTACCTGGGATCGAAATAACCTTACGCCTCCAATTCCGAGGTGTAAAAGAAAAAAAAATCTAGACACCCCAGAAAGCCTAAGGTTGTGACTGTTTCCGTAAAGCTAAGAGTCCCTGATATCAGATCTGCGAGGAATTACCAAGTTCCCCAAAGGAAGGATTGTCTAAGATCTGGGTTAGAGTCATCCCGTAGATTTAAAAGGAAATAAACAATATTAAGCGAAATTATAAATGACGCTCACTTGCAATTCATACCCTTCATGACCTAACATCTCTTCCTTTTCTCATCAGCAGAGGTATACCAAACAAAATATTCAAGAGTAAGCTACAGTGAATAAAACGCGGAAGCCGAAAGTCACCCATCGAAGTATTTTTGCTGCATAACTAGTTGGAAACATGGTACTTCCATACGATAAGGAAGGTTTTCTCCTCGGGTGAGGAGATAAATGGAAGCGATACACATCTCACATGATGGATAGGTACGTGATTATTCATACTACTCACTCTGTGCTGACTAACGATATATAGAATCCATTCTTTCACCAAACTAATAAGCTATGAAACGACGATAACGTGGGGACCCCTTGACTGCTATTATGAATGAAAACAAACTGAAGGTATAAGAAGGCGTTTGAAGAGAGCAAGAAATAAATGCACATCAATCCACCACAGAAAAACGCCATTGTAATTTTCTGAGGGTTATTCTGAATCTTGTTTCGCGAGAAAATGTAGCAAGGTACGCAGACCGTGACTTAATAACTTGAACTATTATACCATTAAAACACCGTTACGAGTACACGTCTACTCTGTCGTAACTTCAATTGCATACTATTGCATTCGACGTCGTTTATATATAACGGCACAGTGAATGAGACGCACCTTTATCTTTTTCGTTCGGAGTCGCGTTAGTTACGATAGAATTCCATTTTGTAAGTCCACCATTCCATAGTGGAAGTGCTAACACAAGAATGCCATTCTACATTCAGCAATGCATACAGCAAAGACGCCATAAAAAGGCATTGATATTCAGAAAGGTAGCCAGAGAACGAGGAAAGGTGCTGAGGCTCCCGCTAAGAGCTTCATCACACCAGACGTCAGCAATACCGGCAAGAAACGAGCTAAGTAGTTTCTCAAGAGAATTAATAAACCCAGATATTTCATTGAAGTCCTTCAAAGAAAGGTACAATGACTATTTGAGAAGCCTTCACGGGACTTTCACGGGGTTTTAATCCCATTAATTCCGAGCTTGATGCACTACCGGATGGTAACTTCATTTCGGAGTGGGGTAGCAGTATGTGAAAATTTCAAGAAAGTTTTCATACAAAAAATTCAAGTTTAAAAAAAGTACTAACTACAACGACATTCATTTCCCTTCAAACTAAGAGAGAATATGAGAATTAAATGGGAAATGACTGAGTTGCAGCTTGCAGAAAATTGTATACACTAGTGCCACCTTATTCAACTTAACCATAAAATATAAAATGGGATAATAGAATTGGAAGTGTTCAAAACAAGGAGTGTGTCATTAATGCGAGCTATTCATGGGTACCTCAAACAAAAGCCATTTGTCCTTTAATCTTTCTCACAACTCTAATTACATCACCACCTAGATCCTTAGCTAAATGTAATACGAGAGAAGGGTTCGCTGACTTCGGCAATTCTAGGGCTCCACTCCATGAGATGTGTCCAGGTACTACCAGCGACAACAAAATTATATTTAACGAATCAGGATAAGGCTCGGGAAATCTACTCATTCCAAAAAACTCATTTTGTATTTCCAACAGTTATTATCATTAATGCCCTCATAAATATAATTTCAACGATACAATGCAATACGCTAAAAACTTAACTTCGTTTCGTTCTTATGCTAAAACGACGTTAATTTTCATGTAACATATTTTTGGGAAACCTTGGCTAGCACAATGCAACTGACTCCATCTTTCCTTCACCAAGCCCACACAGGACAGTGCTTACAAACCTGCAGTATAGGACTGAAAAATTCCTTCGAAATGACCGAGTTTCTCCTTCTATTTAGTGACAATCTCCAGGTTCAATAAATTCCGTAATGAACATGCAAAAGGACAGGGTAGGGAAATTTAAATAATAGATTTCTTTAGATGTCTACGATAAACCTTCGTACCTAAGATGTGAATCGAAAGGAGTAGATCGAGGCGATAATAATCAGAAAGTAGCATCAACGAAATAAAATCGTGGGGTCGAAGTTTCACTACAGAGAACGGACGAACAAAACCACGACGTGAAAGGAACGCTACACATTCCATGGAATTGGGCGTTTCCTAAAGACCGCAGCTTTACATAATGATGGGAATAACACGCATGCAATCGAAAATAAAGCAAGGGAACGGTAACACGCCCGAAAGCGACCAGTCATGAAATGAAGATGACCCCCCATTCGCAAGTTGCGCAATTACGGCCGCAAACTGCGTTACGCGCCCCGCGCGGCCATGACACTTCGACTAAAGCCCGGCCGGGGAGGACGAGGAAGAAATCCAATCGTCATAAAGATTAAGAGATTCGCGCGCCGAGGGAGGGCTCGGAAAAAACTATCCGGAGCCGTACTCGAGGCCCAAATCAAAACGCATTACACGGGCTCCCACAAAAAACATAAGGGGGAATAGAAGCCTCCGTAAATGAAATAAAATGGTGGTTAAGTGCCGCCCGGCTTGTTTTGGGCATAACGTCGGGGGCTGCCTCCCACCTTCCGGGCCAACATCCCCCTGCCGAACCCATTTCATCATTCCCCGCCTCTCACTCTCCTCTCTATTCATTCCCCTCCTGCCGTCTCCCGGGCGAGAAGAGAAAGAGTGAGTGAGTGAGTCTCCGGGCCGTCGTTTAAACTCGCGCACACGCAGGCAAGCAGAGATCATCGGTTTTTCACGCCAGGAAAACAACGGGCACAGGAGAGAGAGAGAGGAAGTGAGACGGCTCCCGATGGCGGATGACGAGCGGGGGAGGGTAAGGGCAGAGAAGGAAGGGCAGAGAAGGAAGGATAGAGAGCTCGGCTGTGAACGCCACTTTCGCAGCCAACATCGCCAAGTTACGGATCGCTGAAAAGCAGCGATGCGACAGCCAACGTCTACCGGCTTCAAATGTGGTAACCCCCGTGGCATCATGGAGGGATATAACGAAGATGGCCAGCGAGATTTAGACTGAGAAAGGAAAAGAAGATTCCCAATTTTACTTTCAACAACAATGGAATTATTAGCCTAATGTCCTATAACGGATGATTGGGCCATGCAAAAATATTAAGAAAATATAAGCAATTAGATAGGCATCAGATCGACGGTTAAGCAGCCAACCAATTGAATGAACATACCTCCACCCGTTTCCTTCAATTACAAACATCCACAAAAGCTTATGTCCGAACAACTGTTCGCACACTCTTAAGACGGGTAGCAAAAATGTTTGAATGTACTTGCAGTTTGCACATGCACACTAATAATGGGCAATTGTCCAACAGGGCACACATTCATTAATATATTTAAATTCCCCGCAATAAGGGGACTTTCGAGGAAAGTGCGCCAGGGCTAACGTTACCGTGATATAAAGTAACTCGCTAATGCCAGCCAGGAAGCGCCACTCCCAAGCCTGGAAGAGAAAGGATGGAGGAACGGAGTGGGAGGATTAAGGAAAAGGAAGGGAGGAGAGACGGAGAAGGGAAGCATCGTCGCTCCCCGGACCGACGAGAAGTATGGAAAAAGCCATCTTGGAAGGTGGGGCTGGAGGAGAGAGGAGGGAACGAATTCCAGGTAGGGAGGAGGGGGGGGGGTATGCACTCGAAAAGGGACGAGCGGATAGGGGATGAGGGGGGGGAGAGGAATTGGTGCTGCCGAGGAGCAACAGCGGACGACGGAAGATGCTCCCCCTCTGTTCCTTCCCGTAAAACTCGCTCACTCTCCGTGCAGCGTTATCCCATTCGGTGACGCCTGGACATGGCGGCTCGCTCAGCATAAAGCATTAATGAGCCTCCCTCTAGCCGGATCCTTTTGCCCGCTAAGCGCGCCACGCTTGCATCCACGCATTCATTACGGAGCGGGGATGTTCGGCAAAAGGACCGCGGTCCAGTCGGAGAAAGAACCATTCAACGACACCATGCACAGACATATCTTTCACGAACTCGAATCTCCCATGAACAACATAGGGGCTAGTTCCCGTGACCAAGAGTTCACAACTAGAGGATAATGGATTCATTGCAAAAAATATCGAAAATGACGTTTTGAATTTGTCTTAACGATGAGCGGAAATTCCGTGAAAAGCTATAGCACCTTCCTCGGGGCGGAACAATGACACCATGTTAATCTCTGCATTTGGAGCCATTAATCTAATTTTGAGTTCCCTAATTTCCTCCAAAAGTAGAAGAGGAATTACGCATCTTTAGCAGAAGCGAAATAGAATTAAAACACACCACTATTATAACACGACTCTGCGGTCAAAGAATCGGATTTGTTACATATACATGTCAACAGCGATACGAATACATCTTATTTTTTTAGCTCTTGGTAGTCACTATGCAAAAGAAAAGAATCCCTATGCGAGAATTAATTCTTTAAAAAATAAAGATCTTATAGTAAAAAGAGATATCATCCAACTGCTCAAGAAATAATGGCTGTAACAATATAGTAGTTAATCTTCATGCTGAACGAAAACGAGGTGAACGCCGAATCAGCAGAAATTTAAGCTTTCGAGACAGAAATACCCCGGCTGGAGGGCACGTGAGCCTCTGAACGGCAGTGAACGCAACACTCCACAGCTACTATTTGAACACCTCTCGACCGATGAGAAAAGTGGCCTCCATGACACGGGAGTCGGCCGAGGCGGCAGAGAGAGGCTCGATCGAATCCTCGTCCCGCACTCCCGGGGTCATTCTCGCCCATTAAAGGGGCGACGAGACCACATTCTATCGAGCGAGCAGCGAAGAGGACTCCCGACAGCGTGCGAGATACCCGACACACTGTGGCCAAACGCAGCATTCCAACGATTCGGTTACACACGGCTGACAATATGACGGCGGATACGATATTTATCGACGCAATTCGAGCCCTTATCTCCCATCTCGTGCTTGGCTCCTCGTCACACCAGGGCGAAAGATAGGCTGGTCGAGAAGTAACGCCAAGGACGAATGGTGCACACTTCCGAACGCCTCGCGGTTCGCATCCGGAGCGACGATCAGTCCACGGGGCCGGCCACGAAGGACAGTCTTCAGTGCAAATACTGAAGAAAGAGAGCAAGATATAAGTTGAAACACTAACGGACACATGCTCGCCCAAAGCGCCCTTCCTTCAGGACTGCTAGCAGACGTGTTCCACCCAAGCTGCCGCATGATGATTGAGGGGAACGAGAAATAATAGTTGGCGCAGGAGACTTCCCTATTAATAGACATAACAAAACTGCCTCAAATAAATGGAGTCGACACCAACATCGCTCGGATGTTCCATAAATGGACCTGAGTGGATCAGTAGATTGCTCTCCCGCGAGAGACACTTCTCGGTGGGTGGGTGTTTAGATTGCACCGTACGAAAAATGGCAACTTTCGTGATGCAAATAAAAAATTACAATTATTCACAAACACGTGTGAACTCCCGCAAAATTAGTGTAAAATGCCTTTAAAATGAAAAAAAAAAAACTTCACATAAAAGATGCAGTGATGGAAATCTACATCTACATCTACATCTACACGATACCCTGCAAGCCACCGCGAGGGTGTGTGGCAGGGGGTGAAGGTCACCAAGCATTCACTACTAGCATGCAAGCAAGCAACTAAAGGGTCTCATGCAACTAGATTGTTAGTATCTATAGTATTTGAGGGGTTAATACATGCATCATGCACTACAGAATACTCTAAAATATTTCCCCTACCTATCCCTTTCCTATGCTGCCTATTCTGTTCTCTTATAGTACGGGGGAAAAATGCCATTTTGAATCTATCTGTACGACAATCTATCTCTCTAATCTTATTTATCTGGTCGAATCTAGCATAATACGCTGGTGTTTTTAATATGTGCCTAACATCTTCAGTAAAGCTATCCGATTGAAATTTCTGCAATAGATTAAATCTGAACTTTAATCTACGCTCTGATAATGATTCCCACCCTAATTCTTGTATTAATTCTGATACACTACTCAACCTATCGTAACACCTTTTGACGAACCTAGCTGCTCTACGCTGCACACTGTCTAGTTCTCTCATCAAACCTAATTCATTAGGATCCCATACACTGGCTGCATACTCAAGGTGGGGCCTAACTAGTGAAAAGTAGCATCGCTCTTTTGTCTTCTCATCACATTTCCCAAGTACTCTTTTTATAAATCCTAGCTTTCTCTTCGCTCGGCCGCATATTTCCCTTATGTGTCTTCCCCACGATAAATCTTTAGTGATTGTTACACCTAAATATCTTACGGTTTCAACGTTTTCGATCTTCGTGTTATTAATTCTATAGGATCGCTCTATCGAATTATTCCTCCTCCAAAAATTGATAGCTACACACTTTTTAAGGTTGAGTTCTAACTGCCATTTGTCGCACCACTCTTCAATTGCATCTAAATCCTTGCTAAGTGATTTCATGTCCTCTTCGTTTGATATACCCCTGTACACCACCGCATCGTCTGCAAAAAGTCTAAGGTTACTACTAACTACGGTACCCAAATCGTTTATGTATAAAAGAAATAGAAGCGGACCTACTACGCTACCCTGGGGAACTCCCGATGTGACTTCGATTGTGTCCGACATGATACCATCTATGACAACCCTCTGCTCTCGCCCACTTAAGAATTCTTTTACCCAACATACAACGTCTTTATTTATACCAAAACTCTCTAACTTCAAGATTAATTTGTCATGAGGAACTTTATCGAAAGCCTTTTTGAAATCTAAAAATATCGCATCAACTTCAGTACTGCTTTCGCCGTGGACTAAAATATCGTGTACGAATAAAGCTAATTGTGTCTCGCAAGATCTACCTTTCCGGAACCCATGCTGGCTGTTTATGAGTAATCCCTGACTATCCAAATGCCCCATGATCGAACTGACTACTATGTGCTCAAATATCTTACAAGAGATTGACGTGAGTGAAATGGGTCTGTAGTTACTAGGTTCTTCCCTATCACCGCTTTTAAATATAGGTGTAATGTTAGCTACTTTCCAATCCTTGGGTACTGTGTGGTTCTTTAGTGTTTTATTGAATATTATTTCTAGATAGGGGGCTATTTCAGAAGCTAATGTTTTATAAACTCTGGAAGGAATTTGATCGGGACCTGGTGCTTTGTTTTTACTTATGCTTTTTAACTGCTGCTCTATTCCGCGACATGAAATGTTTATTTCGGGCATTTGCTCACTGAAAGTGTTCGGCGGTGGTTCCACTGCGTTTTGTGACGATGAGTTGAATACACTTTGGAAGAAGGTGTTTAAAGTGTTGGCTTTTTCTACACTGCTGGTGACTCTGATTCCTTTATCATTTTTAAGTGTGTGCACTGTGGACTTATTTCCCTGAAGCTCTCTCACATATGACCAAAACGCTTTAGGATTGCTATCTAAATATTCTCCTAACATCTTGCTCTTGAAATGTGATAACGCTTGCCGACATGATTTCCTTGCTAATGCTCTCGATTTTTTATAGTTTTGAACTAGCTCATTTTTTTCCTCTACCGATAGACCCCGTCTGGCATTTTTCATCTTAGCGTGGCATACCCTTTGTCGCTTTAGTGATTTCCTAACCTCCGCGTTATACCACCTTGGCTCTGTATTATCACTAATATATTTACTTGGTATGTATTTATGAACTGCGTTACGGGTGACCTCAAGAAATTCTCTCCACGAATCCTCTGTATTTAATCCTTTGCTTTGTTCGCTGAATACAGTAAACGCTTCCCTTAATTCCTCTTTCATACCGTCGTAATTTGCCTTGCCAAATAAGTACACCCTCCTCCTTGGTTTATAATGTCTTTCAACGCCTACAATAAATTTCGCATGCACTATTTTATGGTCACTAATTCCTGTGTCTGTAACTGTATTTAGAACTCTCTCGGGTATATTTGTTGCTAATAAGTCTAGAATGTTGTTACCCCTGGTCGGCTCTGTTACTAGCTGTTGTAGAGAATGTGTCGTAAAGGTGTTCAACAGTGATTCGCAATGTTCCTTATCCTTACCTCCTGCAATGAAACTACACGTATTCCAGTCTATCGAGGGGAGATTGAAATCTCCGCCTACTATTATTCCTCTATCATTCTTCCCAGAAAGTAATGTGCGTATCTCTGACTCTAGCTCTATTATAGAATTGACGTCTGCGTCCGGTGGCCTGTAATATGCACCTACATATATCTTTTTTGCGTTACTACTTTTACTTTTAACGGAACACCAAATACTTTCTACATTTCGCTCTGAAATAAGTTCTCTTCTACTGACATACGGGTCCTTCACAGCTATGAAAACTCCTCCTCCGTTTCTGCTTACTCTATCCTTTCTGTATACTGTAAAACACTTCGGAAATACTTCATGATCTGATATGTCCTTCGAAAGCCAGCTTTCTGTACCTACGATTATATCTGCATTAGTACTCTTAATGAGGTGGTGAAATTCTGCTACTTTATTTCTTATACTACGACAATTCACTACTATCACTGAAATTTTTTCTTCCAATCTGTTTCTCTCTTGGTGCTCCTTTCCAACTAAAATTTTCCTCGATAATTTTTTGACGGACAAACTATTTGGTCTACCTCTTACCTTTGATGAATTATCATGTTCGTTCTCTCCATGTGTTTTTCTCTGACCTTCTAAAACTACTCTGCATGTTCTGTCAAATTCTTGCACGATTTTTCCCCCGCGGATTGACCTGCACTCTGGGCTACCACCTGAGCTAAACCCTACGTGTATGCTCCAGTATCCTACTCGCTACCTTAGACGATGCCTCGTCCGTGTAGTGGACACCCGAGCGATTCAGGGGCACCCGACACGTTTCCAGCTCCGGCCCGAGGTCCAAAAACTCAGCTCCCTCGCTCCCACAGACTTCACGGAGTCTCCGGTTTATGCCTAAAACTCGGCTCCAAACCATCGACCCCCGATCCGTCCTAGGTACCAAGCTACATATAGTCAGCCTCATATCGATACCCAGACCTCCACGAACACGGTGGAACTCGGTGCATAGATCCCTTACGGAATCCATTACATCCTCGGACCCCCGTTTCGCGGCGTCGTTAGTGCCGACATGGGCGACTACGTGCAGCTTGGAGCAGTTAGTGGCACTGACCGTTGCTTTCAACGCCTTCGTCACCTGGGGCACCGTACCTCCTGGTATACACCAGGAACGTACCCGTTCTTCGTCACCTTTCCCTCGGGATTCACCACCTCCTTCCCGACGGGCCCTGGCACGCATCGAGTCCGCTACTCGGCGGACATTGGAGCTACCTATCACTAATACTCCCTCCCTTCCCTCCCGACTCCCAGTCGGCGAAATGTATCAGGGTGCTTCCTTGGGAACGTTAAGTTATTTTTGCGATTCCAGCTCAATTCTCAATGAAAGTCACATTTCCACGGTGGCATAAAATTGACAAGTGTGCATCAACAAATATTTCTTGATATAACAACCAAGGGTCGAAATGACTCAATGAATACACACCAGCTCCATTTTTGAGAATTATTCGCAACCTTTTCCCAGTCAATTTTTTAAAAATAGTTACCCTTGAAGTTGGGTCCATATAAAGCTACGTCCACGAGTATAACACTGATGATGATGGTAATAATAAGGAAAATAACTGAAGCTCCAAAAATGATCAATATTATGATTCTGAAGCTTCTGTTACAACTGCTCGAAAAACGAATGGGAAACGATGAGGCCAAAAATTAGTACTTTTCTATACATAATGAGATCAAAAGGAATGCATTACTTCCGTAAATGAGGAGAAGAGAACAATCATCCGATGGTCCCAAGCAGAGCAGTGGTTTGAGTGAGGGCACATGATCACGATTCGTTAACCCCTAATGCTCCTGGATTCTACGCACCCCGTGACCTAACCCAATACCAGCAAATCACCCATAGGGCTAAAATTACTCACTCACACACCATCTCCGGGAGCACATGCGGATACGCGAGGAAATACGAATAGGGCCCACATAACATATTTCATTTCACATTTGGGATGGGAGGGCTGACGTCACGAGAGCCACAAATAAACTTGGGAAGGGATCAAATGGACAGAATCACGCCCCGAGTACCCAGAACACCGCGAGCGAGGAGTTGGCTGAAGGGAGACGCGAGGAGTTGGCTGAAGGGAGACACTCGGAAGTCCACACCACGGCAAGCACCGCAGACGACAGTCCAAACCTCAAGAATTCGATGTCCGCAGGCCACCAACCATAATTATCGGGCGGAGTGGCTAAGGTTTCCCCAGAATGTACTCGGCGAATTCGTGGTCTTCCGGTCGGACTTGAACCTATTCTTATGGAGTAAAAACTGATACCCTACTACAGTGTTTACGAAGTCAGAAGAAATATTCCGAAGGGAGGGAGGGTGTTTGAAAGGTGTTTGAAAGGGGATTGAAGGGGGGAGGAAGGGTGTGTAAACCCAAGAGGGAATAGGTTTAGATAATGGCCTTGTGAGAGGAAGGACGTAAAGATTTCTAAATAGCGTCTTCTAGGGTTTGGATACATCGCATATAGAACTTAACAACATTTTAGTTCACTCACAGGTTCCTGAGATGTTACTGTATTTCTGGTAGCTCGGTATTCACGAGTTGCTTACACCGATTGCCTTTTTCGTTTGTATTAATGGCAGGATACCAATCCAAAACTATCATAGATCACCTCGGAGGTAGGTCTGGTTCGTGAGAGCAGAGATCACTAAGTAGTTAGCCTAACTAGGAGCGCAATATTCACATCAGGATAAAGGGCCAGCTACTTACCCTGTTTTGCCGGTGACTATCTCGGAAGATTCCCTCCCTGAATTACAATTTCCCCGAGATAGTAGTAAGTCCCCAGAGAAAACATTTTCAGATTTGAATCCGGAAACTTTAGAAAATTCATCGCTCTACGCAATGGACCACCACAACACCGATACGTTATAATATACACATACAAATAATCTTTAGGCCTAGAAATCAAGATCTTTTAATCAATAACACGAAAGGATACAAGTACCTTAACCTTAACTTCAATCTATTATCCGCTTAAATAAATATTTTCCTTTTACGACCAAAATTCTCAACAATTTCTCTTCTTCCCTAGACGAAGGAAATATAAAAGCCGGGTTTTCAAACTCCAATACACCACTCAACCGGATGCAGGCATATGAGTAGGCATGTTTACCAATACTAGTCTTACGCATTACCTTTTTAATAAAGTTATTTGCAAGGTCTAAATCAACCGATAACAATGGTTCAAATTTAAAAACGCACAACGCAAACATGTCAACGTAACCTACACTGTAAAAAGTTGATCTGATTTTCAGTGCGATCTGAATTTAAGCGCTGTCTGGTTGTAAGGCAGGAACACGGATTTAAGGTGCGGAAGAGGCAGGAACATGGATGGTTGGTACACGAGCAGTTAAGCAGGAAGCAGAGGGAGCAGTATTCAGGATGGTCTGATTTTCAGTCGTTCACCTGCCTTATTTTTAGACAAGATATTACTGCTGAATTTCAACATACCCTGTCTTAAAATTGTTGCATCTGAAATTCAGATCGCTTTTGTACCTTATAATCAGATCTACTTTTTACAGTGTAAGTCCGAAAGAAATGGGCCAAAAGTTATTTTCATAGTAGATTCCGAATACGAAAAGCAGTAGTTTTGTCTAAATTAGTGAAAGTTACGGCGATATGGGGAATATTTTCATCACGACAATTAATTTGTGTAAACAAAGATTGTTTTCTGAGCCCATTTTCCACACAATAAAATGAATTTTCTGATCAGGCAGTTACACACGAATTTACATCCAAAATTATACAGAGTTGATTAAAATGACAAGAATCAAATGATCAAGAAATAAAATTAATGTACCACTATAATTGCTGAAGATTAAATAAATAGACTGATTGACCAACGAAGACGTCATAGGAAAGAAGAGGAAATATGTTGGTTCGATGAAGAAAAGCGTCACCCTTTCCACCTAAACCTTACTACCTATCTAAATTACGCTTCGTATTATTTCTCAATTTATTTCGTAGAAAATTAGGTATGCAGTAAGATATATTTAACACGTTTTTAATTGCTGAACCGTAAAAATGCTTGTCTCTCCACGGGGATATAGAACCATTGAATTATTTAAATCGCAAGAGTAAAATCAGATTTCACAATAGCGCGCTAGCGTTATCGTTATTTTCTGTAAATGTTGCATAGGAAAGGAAAACCGAGGTCACCAATCTTTAAAATTAGTCTCTTGATTCAAAGTGATTCAAAAAACTGTTTCAGTTAGTTAAATCGCTGTGATTGTTATTGCCAGCATATTGCTTCTGGACGGTTTTGCGTCATTTATAATGATTGCGGCAACGCTAAAAATATCCACGATCAAGGACAGAATACCATGCTAAAAATTGTTACTAATATCCTGGTACTACGAACCTTAGTGGCACGAATGTCCCTCTAAATCAGAAGTATTCCGAATGTATGTATAGATATCACTGTTGGCTAGGTATACATCTAAACATTAGAAAAAACATCACAACTGAAACGTCTCTTATAACTGAATATCAATTATAAGAATTTTCAATTGTAAGATTTTTCTTATATTCAACTATAAGAGACGTACACATCATTAACGCTTCAAAATCTGCTGTGTATTGGAGATTAGAATCTAATAAGATAACTATAAAATCTATCTATTTATGAAATTGTTAAAAATTATAAATTTAAAAGTAAATCTTAAACTTTTACCACTGGAAAGATAAAAAATATATGTTTCCAAGGTAAAGGTAAACGCTATTAACTAAAAACTTGACATTTCGCATGAGGAAACACCCACCACCAATTCCAAAATATTTACAATATTCATACGAAATGAAATATCAGCAAAGCTCCTACAATGCGTAGAAAAAATAGCCTAGATAACTTCCATCCAGAGAGGGGGGAACTTTCTGCGGACCTAGTTCATAAAAATATATGAATTAAACACGCGTCAACAAAAGTTTCATTCAGAGAGGACGAAATGGGAAAAAAACCCGTAACATGAGAGCAAACATGGTAGATGGAAATCTCATCTCACAAACCGATGTGGATTTCTTGAATGATAATGAACACTTCCACTTCAAGACAAAACCTTACGGACAAAGGTCATGCAAGGGTGAACGCGAGTAGATGCATTATCTATTAAACAACACGTTTGTAGCTGACGTCTTGCTTGGTATCTCGAGCGATCCTCAATGTTCGCCACCTTCCGCGCGAGGCGTACGGCTTCCACAGCGGGATTAAATCCGAGGAGTAGAGGAGGCTACATTCCGACATCAATGCACGGGCACCACCCAGGCCGCCATTTCAATTCGAAATCGTGAGATCGCCAATGCGGACAATCGGCAGGTTCAACCGACCTCGCCACCCACCACCTACCCTCCCCTCTCCCACACGCTCAACCCCACATGCGTACATCCGATCACCACGTAAGCGAATCAGGGGAATGGCGACGCACAGCCCTTATTTTCTGACGCTTCCCGTACACTCCTGGCATTCGATATCTACTGTGTTATGCAGTTCCGAGATTTTTCGATACTGACGGTATTTATTCCGATTTCCCTCACGTTTCACCAACCGCAGGCCACAATTATGACCATCAAATAATTCCTTCAATTAATTAGGACATTGGTACGGTTAAACATACCTATGGTTTTATGAACCACAATCGCCGTTACTTAGGTCAATTCAGGTAAAAAGGAAGGCTTAATTATTATAAATTCATAACGGACTGAGGGGATTATTGGAGCGATAATTTTTCAGTGATCAACGTGGAGGGGGTTCCGAGCGCTGAGTTATGTACCGGAGAGTCCCGGGTTCACATCCAGGGGAAGCATCTTAGGACACACCCACCTTAACTCCTCGTGGTGCGATTTCCTGATTGCCAGAACTTCGTGGGAAAATCGTAGGTGACACGTCCGAAGGAACAGCCCCCCCCCCCTTCCCTTAATGTGTGAATTACGTTGGTATGAAGAGGTTGGCCGATAGATGAATAGAGTGGAGGGCTGCGTCAAACCAATCCTAGGGTTATTAACCGATTATGATGAGAAGGGCGATACATTTTTTTGAAGGTAAAGGAATTCGAAGGCTCTAGCTGTGGTCGACGGGCACACACTGATATGTGGGCACAGAAAGGAAGATGTTGATGACGCATATGACCACGTAGAAGAAATAAATGGCTAATTTGGGGAGGAAAACTGAAAATACCTGGTGGGGACTGGAATGCTGTCGACGGAGAACGGAGAGATGAAAATGAAAAAAGTAAGACACTAAGCAGAAAGAATAATGTAATTCGTAATCACAACACCGCGTTCAAATATCCATGAAACTGACTTTCAGACATAAGTATACAATGAAATGGCAGAAGATGCAGAGGAATACCATAGATTTTACCAGGGTCAGAGACTAATGTTACGATCAGTGTAAGGAAGCTAGATCCGCTCCGAAGTAGCGATGCAGACTCCTATCACTACTACTAGCTATAAAATGTGAGATATTCAAAAGTTTAAAAAGAAACCAAAATACAGAGAAAAGGAGCATAGGAGATTAAATAATTATATCACGGAGGAAATATGGGAAGGTAATTAAAAACTCATGGCAAACATTCCGAGTTGGGAAAAATTAAGCAAGGGTCAAAACAATTTATCAAAAAGGGGAAACATGGGGGGTAAAGAACAAAGGAACCGTAAACATTACATGGATTATGAAAAACTGGATCAAAGATGAAACGGTTTGAAATATTGGGGGATTAAGGAACTGACACATCCGGGTGATGGTAAATGCAAGGTTAACACTGATGGGGAGGTGGGGGGGAAGGGACAATATCGAGAAGGGGTGCGCCGTTCCCTCTGGTCGTAATGAAATCACGTAGAATGACGGAGCAAAACCTAAGGAGATGACATAGAGGAGACTAATCCTTCTTTCGAGACTCCGGATAAGAGAAGACATAAAACTTCGCGGAAGTACTCTATTACAGGGCCTGCAAGTTTACACGGGTATATAGAAAGGTAATAAAATAACAAATAAATATAATATGGGTCCATAAATGGCAAATAGCAACGTAGAGGATATGCTACCGTACAAAAGGAAATCGGATGCAGAAGAATAGGTAACAGAGCATTAATTTACAGCTAAAGAGACGCCAACTAACAGGAGAGCACCGGCACCAGTGACGGGGATCTTGAGTGAAGACAAGAGGAAATGGGAGACCAATATCGTACGAAGCGTGGTACTGTAAGGGGTGGAAAGCTGGGCATTTAAGGTGACATCGCGAAAAACTGACGGGGGCGTTTAATATGCCGCAGTGAAAAGCTGGGCGCTCACAAAGGACCCATCCTTCGCACCGAGGGATCTCGCAGGGTGCCCGCAGTGGTAGATGAACCTACGCAGGAAGTTCATAAATTCACTCTCACTCCGAGTATCTTCCTATTGTGAGACCATTAGTCACCCAGCGAGAGCGAAAACATCCCCGATAGATTCCTCCCGGGAAACTAGTGCAAACTCATGCCAATCTGGACTTGATAATTTTGACGGAACGACAGGTCACCGCACACACCCTGTCTGACGGACTCCCGATTCACGCTCGCGCGTGCGGAGGGACCTTGACTCGAGAGAGAGTCAGTCAAGGGGGTGGCTTGGCGAAGGGGTTGGAAGAGAGGGGGGCGAGAGAAAGGGGGGTCCAGAGAAGATCGAGCAGGTGGCATCGATCCGGGGCGGTGGAAGGGAGAGGAGGGCATTCCTCGCCGCCGACGTCGGACTCCCTCAACACCCGCCTCCTTATTTGGACACGCTCTCCCGAGCCTAAAGGTTTACCCAAACTTCTCCCCGTCCCAAGCCCGCAACCCTTTGCCGCCTCCTTCGAGAACCATCCCCCTCGGTCACCCACCCGCCAGTCCAGCGCCACCTCCTGCGCCACTCTCGCCTCCCGATACTCCTTCCGAAGCCACCATCACCCACCACCAGCGGGGGGAAACGGGGTGGGAGCCTCTGGTGCGACCGCCCCCCTCATTACCCGGGTCGATAAACGGCTTGGTTTTGTCTGCAGTGTGTGGTGCCCGTGCTCTCGGCTCGCTCTCCTCCACCCTGAGCGCGCAGCACAGATGGCGTTAGGGAACCGCAGGGGCAAGGGGAGGGGGCGGAGAGGGGGGGAGGCAGGAAGGAATAAGGAATGGACGAGGGATGGAGGGGGGTATGCGTGAAAAACCGAAGGGATATGACCCGGGGAAAAGCGAGGAGAGACTCCGCCGCCGCCGCGAAAATGCTTTAGAACGCTTTAAATTTCCCGTCGTTTAAAGATGACCGTCGCAGGAGAGCAATCAATTAAAGCATCTCTTCGCCGGGTTAATTTCTTTCCCGAGCGCAACCCGTTTAAAACGGCAGCCGGCGCGCACGCGAAGACTCAGGGCAAAAACGTCCTCGACAGCAGGAAACGCAAGCACAACCAGTATATACCATGGTACCATGGTTTGTTTACCCCGCATTAATCACCGCAACAAGCAGTCTCATCTATTATGGTTGGATTCCAGCAGTCCCTTAAAACACTTACGACTCATTCCGACCTCCTTGGGCACTCCTGCACGGCTTTAGGTTCTTTTTCATCAACATATCACTTTCTTAAACGTCTTATAATTTTAACACCTGTATGCTATCCCAAATGTGTACGATTTTCCAACTAGAAACATTCTTCCGCGAAGAACAAAAAACATACGGCAAAATAGATACTTAGGCGAAAAGTCTCTTCATAGACTATATCAGCCTAATACCCCAAATAAAACTACTAAAATGTATTGCCTTATTTACTTTTCATTTTCACGGGAATTACAACAACATTACGAAAAGATTCCCATATTGAATACAGAAAATACCAGCGACATACCGACAAGAGAACCTTTCATTTATAAAGCGGATAAAACGACAGGTGAACATACTCTGTTCATGAATAAGTGGAAAAACGACGCGTAAATGACTTTTACGACAATTCATTTTAAACTTGGCCTCACTTTTCGTCACTTAAACTTTCAGTGACGAATAACGATTCTTGCAATGGCATTGAATGGGGCATCACCCTATCCTCTTGATCCGAAAGCCACATGCTCGAATCGATAGTCGCCGCGGCAAGGAGAAGGAAACACGGAAATGCAGGGACGCACAGTTCCGCGGTGCAGACACGGCCATAATTTCGCCGGTCCGTTGGGCTAGCGGACCACAGATCTGTGAGCGCCGCCACGGCACCCGCAGTATCAAAGAATTCCTCGGAATGCTGTAACGGAGGGGAAAAGGAGAGGAAGATCCCACGAAATGAATCTGACCTTACCTCTTGGGCCCCCCTCGCAAAAAAGCTGCCCTGCCCGGAGCGTGGATTCACTCCTCAGTCGCTCATTGAAAAGGAGCGGTGGGTTCGCTTGCATTCGCACCAAGGCCCAAACCGGAAGGGACGACGAGGGGGAAAAAACTTTTGTGCACTCCGCACTTTCACGTGTGCGAGAAGGGATCCCAACTCCCTTTTCTCGACCCACCTGGTCCCGATTCCCACTGTTCGCCGCCACTTCCTCCCTGAGCTGCACCTCGAAAGAACCGCGGAGCAACTTTTCAGCGAGACACCCTACACACTCCCGGACTCGGCTCCAGAACATGATAGAAATCAAGTGAAAAGTAGTCCACTGTTGTTATATTTTCCTGCGACTTGCACCGGTTGACTTTTTTTGACAGTGAAACCGAAAAAATACCTTCATACGAAAACGAACAGGTCATTATGCCACGAGCTAGTCTGTTACGATACGGCGTTTCCCACTGTGGGATAATATTCTGTAATAAAGAGAGGCCACGTTCATCATTTAATTTTTTTTATAAATATGCATAGCGGTTAACATTATCTGAAACGTTAAGTGGTGGACTGATTCAATGAAAGCATTTATTAAGCATTACATTTGTTCGAAGGATTCACAGTTTCAGTAAAGATGGATGAATTTTCGCACTGCACCACTTCCGGCATTTGATGCTTACACTTGCGTAGCGCAGCTTGGGAGCAACACTTTCGGCTTCAGAAATTTAAAGGTAATGGCGTACTAGTTCCTATTAAAATGGTCAAATGTTATTAAAAATTATAAACAAAAATGACAATCGATCTAATTAGCAATTCTGACGTCAAATGCCAACGATCGAATGAAGTTGGCCACTTAGCAGCAGAGGGCGGGCTTGAGGCATGGACTTTTCAAATGTAGGTCAAACGATGAACGGCGGATGGACTAGGAACATGGCGTCATAATACAGAATTTTATGGAAGGGAAAGGACAAATATAGTGAGCATCCTTCGCCGTGACCTATATGGCAACACTTTTTCCGCAAAAAAATTCAAAAACGAATTATGGAACCATCAACTCAATTCTTTAAGGGATGCAAATATTAGATCACGTGACTCTTGTCCAACTAGTGTAATACATCAAATTTATTGTTGAACATGAATGCGATTTTAATGTTGTCGCAGACGTCGGCCACAACGAAATGAATATTGATAATAATAGTAAAAAATTAGCATCGATATTCTAAAATCACAACTTAATAGTTTAATGAACTTAATTCATAGTGCACTGCATTGGTGCAGCCTTCGATTTCCAGATGAAAATAACAAAGAATGCAATTAACACTGCTTTGAATGGGTCAGGGTGGAAAGAAGTTATCGCAGCGATTAATTTAGCCATATGGCTTCCAGTAGCGAACTTGTGCGTAAAGTGAAGGGCCTTCGAATGTAGTCGCCTCGTTGTGTTACATAAGAATCCTAGTGGAATAATCCACTGCCCAGCAAGCTCACGCCGAGATAGCAAGTTCAGAGCAATTTGGATGGAGGAGCTAGGGGAGCGATGCTTAATAATGGCCTATGGCTCCCACAGCGCACCGTCAACCAAACCCCCCGAATGCACACGCACGCACTCCATTATGCTCGCGTCTCGAGTCGAAATAAATATCGAAGTCGGTCCGAGAGCGAGGCGGCACGGAGACAGGAGGGGCGAGACACTGGGAAGGAGAGGGGTGGGGAGGAAGTGGGAAAACAAGCGAAGGTGGCAGGAGCGGAGGATGTTGATAGGCGGTGCCGGCAAGCGGCTCAGCGACCAGCCGCGTAACAATGGGGCCGAGCAGCCAAGAGGACGTCTCGACGCTGCTGCAATCTAGCGAACCACGGAAAAGATTTGAGAGAGCACACACGCAAGTCATTATACAACTACTATGGCTTCTTCGGCACGCGTTGCGGCGTGATGCGCTGACATAAGGCTTGGGAATCATGCTCACTTCACTTTAATCACAGGCCAGGCGGAACAAACCATAGGTTATACGGTCTTCACCCGATAGGAAATCAAACAATTTTTAAAAAATTAACCAATCCACAACTTTATTTATAGAATGTAATTGCCGGCATGTTTGTTCACAACTTTTCTAGAAAAGAGCCATCATTAGCATGCATACAAATATGAATATTAATCAAGGGGGTTATGATTTATCATTCAAACGGTAGTGATTACCGAAGTTTCAGCGGTGATATGAGAGATTTTTTTTGCTATTTGTTGGTTTGCTAAAATTTTAGTTAAAACAAAATATGCATGGTAGCCCACATAAGCAGTGGGAAATGGGTCGCTTCTGACATTCCACAGAGCTGCTGAAGTTGTTTTTGACGCACTGTCGAGAGACCTAGACAGACTCTGGTTTCAGATGAAATTTGAAAATAAATACGACGATCTGGCTAATTCTAAAGCAGAATTGGATTTCTTATTTATTAAGGGACGTAATGGTATTTACTGAGTTATGACCACATCTACTACCCCTGCCACACACCTTTATGGTGGCCTGCAGGGTATCATGTAGATGTACTAAAAGAATAACTATGACCAATATACACGACAACCGAAAGAGAATCATTAAAGTTGAAATGTTACTAGCAGAAATAATGGGAGCAAAAAAATAAAATAGTATCTATATGTAACGACTGCTTGCATCCAGATAGATACAGATCCACGAAAAGAAGTAATGAGCGACTTTCTGAATAATATTTATATCGTAGTTGTAAATCGCTAAAAAGAAATTTTACAAACAACCATAAGAAGTGATTAAAAAATTGAACATAATGTGTGTCAAACATAGAGATCGCGAGACAGCGAAGATCGGCAAGATTTGTAAAGGGAAGGTACGATAACTATATTAGCGCAACCATACTATAAAATGCATTAAAATGGGAATCATTGTCAGATCGCAGGTTGAAATTTAGATTTAATCTCTTAAATAAATTCCAAGATAATATTTTCAGTTATGACGTTAAAAATATTTTGCGAACCCCAACTTACTATGGTAGACTGGACCATGATTACAAAATCAGAGAAATTGATTGCCGAACTGACAGATTCAAAATGTCTTTTTTCCTCGTACAATTAGGGATATGAATAGAGGTAAATATGTCCAATTCGAGTGATTCAATAGCATTCCATAGCATAGGTAGTTGCATGTTGGTATAAGGACTTGAAGGTAACCCAACTAACATCATGTTTTTGCATGCTTACTTTGCTATTTTTATCTTTTTCAATTATGAAGTTTAGACTAATATAATAATATGTACTAATCCTATTTCATGCATGATATGTAGTGCATATTTGGTGAGAATTCACCCCCTACTCAAGATATCTGTATGGCTTTTATTAATAGAGTTCATCATGATGTCCTAGTTGACTTCAACCAACCAGGTCCCGCAAAAAAAACCATCGATTTTTACGAGAAAAACTCGCACAAAAGCCAAAGGCCCAGACGTGGCGATGTTCAGTGAATATGATACCACACCTACTTCAATGAAACATAACGTATCTTGGATCTAGCCTGACAATGTTCACATTCCCGCTCGATAAGATACGAAATCCTGAAAAATACTCACTGACAGCTCCCGGGAAAAATATGTATTACCCCACAATGACCACATTATCCCAAGGGCGTATTAACTAAGAGCAGGCCATCACTGGCGTGCTGTGGACGCCATATTACTGGAAGTAGTTCATGATTCCGAAGCTCAATAACCAAGAGTTTTTCAGAGCCTAGCTTCAAGCTCCGTTTCGAAGTATATCGATTTAATTAACACTGAGAAGTCTTTCTTCGGATCTTGCCCGTTCATAAGCATTTGCAGTCTCCAGTCTCCACGTATATTATCCTTCCTACTCATGATCTGCAACTCGATAGAGAGGAGAGAAACATGACCCCAAGACGTTCCTTGTATCCTTGGAAACGTTTACGATATATCATTCAACCATAATGAAACACGCAGCCTCTTAGAGCGTAATCTTTAATTGAAAAGGAAATTCCGCGAAAGCCAGTACAGAAATAGCCTGACATGAAAAGGAGGAATAACTTTTCCTACTTCGGATTGCAAAGTAGAACTGTTTAAAGGGGATGGAAAATTCGCCTAGTATTTATACCAACAGTGTGAAATTCACATACGGAGCACTGAAGATGGAACAGTTCCTTTCCAGCACAGACTATAGTTTCCCGGAAAGATCTGGTACCAGTAAAAAACATACAGCATAGGTTTCAGCTGCTCAAATGGCTTTACCAGGATTCGAATCAAGCACCTAGATGGAAAAAGAAGTAAAATACTTACACTTTCCACATTTAAAAAAAAAGTGAAAAGAATAAGTCTAACTCATTTCTCCGATGGACTTCCGCAGTATATCGGTCTCGTGCACCATGTGCACCTAGGTGGTATGTGAACGCTTAACCCGCTGGGCTACCACGCCGACATTTCGAATACATCCACCACCAAACGCAAGATGGCACCGCAACAAACGTAAGCACATCATTCCTCCAACTCGCATGACGGAGGGAGAGCATTCCACAGCTTATCCGGCTCCGCACCGACGTCACAAGAGCAAGGTCCCTCCGCTGAAGGAAAATCACCCGACCTGCCGACCGCACATGCTAATCGCAAAAGGGGAGGGTGAAAGTAGGGTAACAAATTTTCCGCGCTGCCTTTTAATCATTGCTAGACCAAGGGCTCGCATGACAGCACCTACGACGCGCCTTAGCGATCTCGGATAACCAGCTGATGACTGAGCGTCACAAGTATAATCTAACACGAAAGCTCTAATGAAATATTTGCTTTCCGGAGCCAGGGACCACTTCTCTCCGCTTAAAACGCGTATTTCTTATATGAGTATCAGAATTGTGGATTAAAATAGAAAACTAGCAATTAACAACAAAGGTAAATACAACGGAAAGAGTCCAAAATACAATTTGGCTAGCTCTTAAGGAGGAAGTAGGAATTCCAGTGAGGCATTTAATTCCTAAAGCAGCAAAAAATTAAGAGTAAACAATTGAAAGCATTTATGTTCTGATGTACAAAAATTCATGCGGAATAAAAAACTGCACTTTCCCAAAATAAAACTGCAACATTGCAATCTACAGAAATAATATTTCGCTCTTGTTTTCGTACTAAAAATCTCAAGCACAGCGAAGAATGCTAAAGCGATCTCCTTCCGAAGAACCAAATGGAATTAACGGTAAACGGGCCAAGTTGGACAGTGGCGGATGCCTGGGGTTCGCCCGAGGTCGACCAATCACAGCGTGCCAGTCCAAAAAACTTTCCAGCTCCCGAGGAAGGAAGCGCCCCACCACTCTGGGTCGACCGCCCGCCCCACTGCGTGCTCGCTCTCCCCGCGATAATCGCGAGCGATGGATCGATCAGGTCGTCGGAAAAATGCACTCGCCCGACAGGCAAATCACGGCAACACTGGAAATAACGGGGGAAGAGGTAAAAGCGGCCGCCTTACGACACTCGTTATCCCGAGACGCTAAAACAAGACGAGCGGCGGGAGGACTTCTCCACTCACGAACGTAAACACCTCCGGGCATGAGATTGGCATTCCTGTCGCCGAGCCCCGAGTTTTGAAAACAAAAACTTCGTCCCTTGGGCAGGAAGGAGGCAACGGGGAAGGAGGGAAAGGACGTTCGCGAGGGCAGAGGGGAGGATTGCAAGTTGAAAATGTTAACCAAGACACCAACCCATTCGCACAAGTGCCCAACTATCTCGGACTTGAAGTCAGCGCGAAAAAAAAATACGATGGAAGTACAAAATCGAGCGCTGACTAAGGCGCTGCATGCCAAGTCTTAAAAAATTACCCTCGATTGTTCGGGGTACATTGACTTCTAACCAAATCCGCCGAGTTTATGTGATGCGACGAATAAATGTAGTTTTTCTGCATACTCTAATAGATACACGTATACCTTTAGGAACATATATTTAATGACAACGTTAACACACCGACAATCATGGTAGATGAGTAAAGGTATTCGATCTCAAAGGTAGGGCGAGTAAAATTTAATAGTCCCAACAACATATTTGCGTTAAACATAAATACTTATCCCAAAACTACGCGATTCAACGTAGAAAGCGAATGATATCCAGTTCTCACGCAAAAAAAAAAACTATTTTCCCAAATGGCCATAAAAAGAAATTCCCTGTATTGTCCAGAAGAGCAAATTGTCCAACGATTCCCGGATTTTCTAGTTAAGGGCGGACTTCACTTTCTGAGAGGTAGCGAGCAAGGAACCCATCCGTTCCGTTCGACTCACGTCAAACGCGCCCGTAATAATGAAAAAAATGACTCGGAACTTTTTAAATTTCCCACGCGCGGGCGCTCCGGGTCTTTTAAAGGCGCGGGTTTTAAAGGGAAAACAATATGGTGGAGGGGATCTTTCGAGAACGGTGTCACCATTTGTTTCACTGTGCCGCGCGCGGTGGGGTAGCGAGAGCGAGGCGACGAAAACGTCACCGGACGGGAACGGACGCAAGATTCAATTGCAGTCATTTCATCCTTCTCCTCCTCTACCGCCTCGGAAGGGAGTGAGAGAGGCTAGGAGATCGTTCCGTGTGGGATTGCGAGTGTGTGAGAGAGTAGAGGGAAAAAATTAAAAGAAAGAAAAAACGGAGGCAGCTCTCTGGTCTCCCATCTCTTTCTCTTCGTGCTCGTGGGATTCGGAAGAACGAAAGCACCAGGGGGAGGTGACGAAGGAGAGCGAAAGACGGGAGGAAGAGATGGGGGAGGGATACGATTACGAACAGGGAGTGAGGGACGGTGAGAAGGGAGGGGGGAGAACTCAGGAGGGGAAAATACAGAGAGAGAAGCAGTAAGAACGTCGAGCGCCATGTTTGCCTTTACCCTGCCCTTTTACCCGATCCCCCAACACCCCCCACCTCACCCCACCCTTTCCCACAATCCCCCGCAACTCTTTCCTCTCCCCTCCCCCCCTCATCTTTCACGGCATTCCCGAATCGTCCAGGCATACCACACGCTTCGAGATTGACTATCTCTGAAAACGGCGCTGCTGCCATTTTGACACGCTACAGTTAGTTACGGGGGAGTGAGAGACTTCGCCGCCGTAGCCGAGAGCCATCTCGCCCGTCGAGCGGGGGCCATGGAAATCCTTTTTCGCATGCGGGCGATCGCCGACGTATAAAAGGGCGACGTCAATATTTGTCGGTGGCGATCGAGGTGGAGGGAGGGTAGGCGATTGGGCCGATCGAAATTCCCAATGGGTGGATCCTGCACGGTGCGACGTCCTGTAATAGATTCAGGCACGACGGTGTAGCGGACCATTAGGTCCGCCTCCACTGAAAATCCGAGCGTTCGTCCTCATGGTTTGATTCTGGGCATTGTGGGCACACAGTGACCTCTCTCCAGGTCGTCGCCCAACCACTTGGGGCCTATATCTCCTCGTCTCGTGAGCCGCCTGGGTCTATAGGAGGGGAGATGGAAATGATGACGTGGGCGAAAAAAGTACAACTCAGCCACGGGTATCGGGTTTTTCACGCTATTTATTCGAAGCAAAGCAAGGATAGATGAATCTCACAATCGAATGGCTCCGCAGGCGAGATGCAGAGCTGTCCACGGGGAGAAATATTGAGCGTCCTTGAAATGGGAATGATTTGAAATGTAATTCAATAACTGATAAGAGCTAAGTTTAAACCGCGAAGTGACGAGGGGCGTTGCGAAATGCCACACGAGATGATGTTAGCGGCGACGGCTGTTCATGGGGACGAACATTCCTCAACACGCTGCGGATGACTATCATCTGCCGATGTTTTTCGATACGTTGCCCTCGGCGACAATCGCATGTCAGTTGATTGCATAACTATAATCAAGTTTCCTAAGGACCGATCATTTCCTAATATACGTTATAGAGACATATGTGAGCAGGAACGTGTAAATTAAAGAGGACCAAACCAACTATGCGATCATGGTCGCGCTGAGTTCGGAGCAAATGGAGGCTAATGAGGTCGTAGGAATCTCTCGTCTCGGATTTCAACGGATCACATTGGTGTACATATATTTGAGCTATTGCGGTTGCAGCAAACGCCAAAAAAAACTACCGCACTTCACATTTACATCCGTAATACCCACGTATAGTCTCCGCGCTATTTGTAAATTGAAAATACGGTTTTAAATTGAGAATGGCACTAATTAAAGTGTTATTTCAACTACCCCGATGTTTGAAAGAAATTCTCGACGAACGAGCATTTTCATTCAGGGAACCGAGAATCTCCTGAATGTTTACACGGAAACCGAGGATAAAACCTCGATTCTGAACTCATCAGGTAATACCCGGGGAAAATTATTTCCCCGAGCGTTACGGTTGGCGACCCCTGAGCGAGCCAGGCAGCCATTCAACCGCTTAAACTTAAAACACGCATGGCAACGAGGGACGAATCGTCTTCCACGAGAAGAGCAAGGCGGTGGCCACGAGGAGAACAAGACCCTTGAGGGCGAGGACGGAGGAAGGGGGCCTAGGTATCGGTCAGTGGGTGAGGATCGAGGGGTCCGCCCGAAAAGAGGAAAGCTGGGAGAGGGCTCACACACAGAAGGCTCGAAAGCAGCACTATAGCAGATGAGGGAATCGAAAAACTTGAGCGGCTAGCGAGGGGGGGAGGGAGCAGGAAAAGGTGCTCACGAAAGAGTGGGGGGTAGTATAGGGGTGGCAGGGTGCAACGAAAGAAAAAAATAGAGCGGCCTCTTCAGCGAGGCTACCGGTTCAACGACGAGCGCCGAACCACGTGGGCCCGAAAGAGTCAAACTCTTCCGTGTTCCGAGCGGCGAAATTTCTCGCCGCGGAAACGGGAAAAACTGAGCCTGGATGCAAATTCGCATGCCCGTTTCGGTAGAAAGCGAGTCTTACCTTGGCTCTAATCGCCTGACCCCCCCTCCCCTAGAGCATAACGAACACTTTCCTCGGCCACTTCGCTGGAACACGCACCGAACACCGAAAGGATGACGAGCGTACTCGAAAAATGTCAATGACGACGGAAATATGCAATTCACGGTGGTGGACTAAGGGAACACGACAAGAATAGAAAAAAATGAAGCACGCTACGTTACGCTGCCAGTGCGCACACGTGATCACCGAGACCGAAAAACGTTAACGAGAGGGATGGGGGCGAGGCTATAGTGAGTCACCTCTCCTCCGTTCCCTCTCCCATTCCACCTCTCCCCGTCCTTCTGAAAAGCATTCGCTAGCATACACACGAGGGCCCAGAGAGAGAGACACGGGCTCGGAGAGAGTACAAAACCATCGGCATTTACAAGACCTTCCCCTCCCCGAACACCGCGGCGGACTCACTCTCCCCTCTAGCCTCCCCCTCCAGGCCCCCTCCCGACAATCCCCTCCGCAACACACGACGACATAAAAATCCTTCCCCCCTCTAACTCCCCTCTCCGCATTTCCCCCAATTCCCCTAACCCCCCTTCCCAGAGCCACTGAAACACCTCAAACACGCTTGCCACCCAACGACGGAATTTATTCAACAGATCGTAACCAGTCAACAAACCAATGACGCAACGAAAACAATGGCGAAAATTGGAATCCCAGGCTGCAAAAATGATCAGACAATTGTTGCGTCGATGCAGTGACCGAGCGATTTCTTCTAACTCCGGCAGTCCGGAAAAACCGTTAAATTGCTGGAGTAATGGCTGTAGGAGGCATTTTCGAATAAAACGTGGTTCGGATTGGATTTACAAATAAATAAAACCGCCACCCGGTTATAAAAGATAGATTTAAATTCGCTTATATCGCAGGGCGAGCCCCGCAAGCGGAACGGATGATCGCGCCACGGTCCAGTTCCGAATGCAAATAACGGGGAGGGGGAGGGATGGCCTCCGCGGAACTTACCTCGCTCACTCCAAGGAACCCCGATGCATTCCGCCATTTGGACGAGGAGGAATCGGTGGAGGAGAGGAAAGGAGTCCCAAGGCGAACATCCAACGAGTGTCACGCCGCACGTTGACACGCCGAGACGGGAGGGGAAGAGGAGATCCGAGTAAATCACACGCGAGGAGCCCCACCGGAAGGAATCCACGCCTTCCGGTTTGAGCAGCAGGACCGATGCAAATCCCAGAGCGAATATAGAAGAGATGCCGCCCAATTCAACACTTCACACCACCTTCACACCCCCGTCCGTCGACTCAGGCACCCGCCCCCGCGAATTTCAGCGGAGGGAAACAAACAGTTGACCAGCGGATGGCGCGCCAACCCCCTCCGACGAACGAGGGCAGGAACTCCGCGGGACGACCTCGAGGTCCAGAGGTCGGATGCACAGCACGCGGGGCCCCAGGCACCACCGAATGTCGCCCCCGAGGGAGGAGGCGGCGGCGACGGCCAGGACAACGCTCCCCTCCCCCTTCGGCCCCCCGTCGGTCGCGACGCCACGGACGGAGGAGGATCTCGGACGAGCACGCACTAAGAAGCGGGGCAAGGAGATCCTCCCTTTGTTCGACCGAGGGGCGGAGGAGGAGGTGAGGCGGAGGGGGCAGGGAGGAGGAGAGGGAAGGCGGGGAGGCAGCGAAGACTTCCTCGGCGAGAGACAACGCGGCGGCCGGAAGGGGAAAAAGGCAAAGCGGCGGGCCTCCGCCGTTGCCGCACATATCCCCTCTATCTATCCGTGGACGGCGACGCACCACCACCAAACGACGGGTCGGGAAGCATGGCGCCTCCTACTTCTCCTCTCTCGCTCTCCGAGGGGATGACGGGAAGAGAGAGACGGGGAGGGAGGGAAGACGACGACGTCGGCAGGCGGCCACAAGGGAACAAGATAGACCGAGTGAGAGAGAGTAAAGCTCTCCCGCTCCTGCTATACCCTCCTCTCCACCTTCTCGCCTCGTCGACACCCGCTCACTCAGCCAGACCAAGTTTGATGGGAGCGGAGGGGAGGAGAGAGGGGGGTGAGGGCGGGGGAGGTCGCAGTGGGGGAGGAAAGGGGAGAGAGGGGAAGGGTGTGGGGGCGGAAAGGTTGTGTGGAAGGGGAGGGAGTCGTAGGAAGCAAAATATAACGAATGCAGGAGAGAGAGAGAGAGAAAGGGAGTGGAGTGGATCACGCGAAAAAAGTCGTACGTCAGGAAAGCAGCGATCACTGCGATCCCAGGGCGAGGACCCAAGGGAAAGGATGAACGGGATAGGGACGAGAGATAACAGGGGAGGAGACAGGTCGGTTCCGATCCGAATGGGGTGGAGGCCCGAGCGTCCGCTCCGGCGAATTACTCAGGGCTCGTGCCCCCGCGGCAGCCAGGGAAAAGAAGCTGCGCGACCACGGACTCTCTCGCGTGGATCCAGGAGGAAAGCCCACGGAGATCCCCCCTTTCCGTCCGCCCGAGAGAGGGAATCTCTTTCCCGCCGTCCTCCCTAACACCAAGACCACCGCCAGGCACTCCCGCACACTGACACACACACACTACTCCAAGGCACGCACACTTTGCCCGCCAGGAGCCGTCTCCACATTGCCTCGCCGAACAAACGCCGTTGGCTGCCTCCTCCATCCACCAAACCCCCCTCCCTCCCCTCCCTCGCCTGCCTACTCACCCCTTCCTCCGACCGCCCCTACTGCCCCCTCCCCTCTCTCCGGGCATCACAGCCGTTCCTCCGAACAACCTCCCAGTGCCCCCTGACACTCGGCAACTTTCCTACCCCCCCCCTCACTTCTCCAACCCGCCCCTCATCCCTCCACACCGAATCTCCTCCTCACACCCCACTTTCCTACCCCCCTCCACACAATCCATCCCTCACCCCCACCTCTTTTCTCATCCACCAACCTGACAAATCCACCCAACTCGAAGCCAACCAGGGAGGGAGAGAGCTCGTGACTAATTTATTCAACAGCAATACGCCGGGGAAAAAGGTGAACCAGCAGAGGCGTGCACACGCCGCGCGGTTTGAGCAGTGCGTTTCGGGCCCGGCGACGGCATCGCGTGGCAGAATCCCGACCGCGGGGGTCGCGAAAAAGGCAAGAGAGCGGAAAGAACGACGTGCGTGGAGCGATTTCGGGGGCATTTTCCGCGGGCGATGAAGGAAAACAAGGAGGAGCCCCCCCTACCATCTTCCGAAGCCCTTCCCCTCTTTATCTGTCACGAGGCGGGGTTATGAGCGGTTCCAAAAATATCTCCGTCCTCGAAAAAAAATTAGCGTTACCCTCGAAATACCGGAGGCGAGTCTACGGAAATAAAAAGCGAAACTTTTCCACGAGCGGAGGTATTGTTTTTCGAGGGGCTTTCTGGCGAAATTTCCTCGTCCGCAATTCGCGGCAACTATAGCCTGGGTTGCCAAATGAATATGGATTCGCCCCGATAGAATTGAAGAACCGCGTCTTAAAATGACCGCTTCACGAATGACTCACTGATGTTCGGATGCCTTTAAATATCAGGCGTGGCGAGGAATACCGCGTGAAACAGTTACTACAAGCTAAAACCATAACTCCAAATGCTTTGCGGGGTTACAGATTGCAGAGCAAGTCCGTCAAAACAAATAATCACTCCGGCCTCGGTAGCTTCTTCATTCGCCTGAACGATATTACGATAATAATTACTGAGGAATGGCCTTGAGTTGAATTCAGCTCGCTTTATAATATGTTAACCGTCGAAACTGAATTACGTAAAAAAAGCAAACAAAAATACTATAAGAGGAACCCGAGCTGCTAAATTCATGCAATGCATTAATGCCAAAAAAAAAGATTCAAAAGGGAAGAGAGAAAAATTAACCCTTACAGCACGATAACAGAAGGAGCTAATCTAAGAAAACATCATTAAGAAAAGGAGGTAGGTATTTTACACTGAACTTGAGGCTAATATCTTACGCAATGATGAGTTTGGTGGGCGGGTTGAATGTGAATTATCATAATAAAAGACATTGGGTTTACATATGTAAGTACTATACTGAATATTTAACCGATGCAATTGGATTATATGCATATTCTCTGATAGTTCCTATCATTGACCCACGCACTAACCTTCAATAAATATTACTCTGTTACATAAATACTCAAGTCAACACTAAAATCAGGATCCCGACACTTCCCCACGAGGTTCTGGCATAATAACTGGTTTTCTCCATTAATGATGTTCTCGTCATGACTTTTTTATAGTTTCTTATCTTAAAGTTTATGTTGTTGAATGCCTCTTTCTAGTATAAATGTCCTGTCTGTCTTTATTCAAGGCAAAATGCAAATTAAAAGTGAAATTGAAAGTACGAAACTGGAAGACTAATGAACAGCACTATTCTTGGCATTCGTTTGCTTTTCGCCATGTTTTCCCACACATTCAGGAAAAAAATTAGTAGTTTTTGAAAATCTCGACCGTTTTTACGACACCGAATTGAGCAAGGATTGTTATAAATTTAAATCATAATAATTCACAGGTCGATATGCATTCTTCACGTTTGCAGGACATTTGCCCGAGACAAAATTGAGGTCTAAAAGGGATTCAATCGCTTAGAGTTCGGAATATCGATTTTCAATAACATTTATTCATCGATGCGGAAGGATCGCCGCTGATGGTGGGCAGACATGAACCATAACGTTCCTTGCCACCGGCCTCTAAAAATAAAGGCTTACATTGTTACGTTAATATTTCTATTATTTTTTAACCAATATGGTACGAATCATCAAAAATTTGAATGGTTGGTTGAGAAACAGTTTCTGCTGTGGAGAAAAGTCAGCAACTGCACCAATAAAAAACAGGCCAAGCCTCCTGCAAACACGTGAACGAAATTCGTTATTTCCTGTACCACTCAAATTCGGAACGTTTTTAAAATCTTTTCAAATGACGTTTTATGAAATTAAGATTTGATTAGGTTTTTGTCGGCAAAAAATAGGAATTAATTTAATTCCACTGTGTTAGTATTGGAAAAAATTGAAAAACTTATCAATTTGTCAACTCCTATGTCAAAAAACCCTTTAGACAACAGAAAACAAAGGAGTCAAGTAGTCAAATAAAGGAATGAAAATGGTGCAATTAGGGCAATGAAGGCAAGATGAATTATAGGATCGCGGTCATTCTTTATAAAGAGAAGCCTTCCAACACACCTAATCAAACTAATAAATGCCAATTTTCCGCGTCCCGATCACCACACAAACACACAGGTTGACAACCCTAGGACCATAATCACACGAAGATTTTCCCAGCTCAATTAATTTTATGATAATTCCAGGATTTCCGCAGATAAGAGAGAGACATCTCGTGTTAATGATTTTTCGAGGAACCTCGAAATACAGGGCAGTGGACGATACGATATCAATGTCACAAACATCATAATCCTGGAACACATGGCGAGTGTTGGATTGCGAGGCGGAAGGGAAGCCATTACCTCCGGGGGGGAATATATACCCAGCGGATCTAAAGGATGGTACAGGAGGAGAGAAAAACGAGGCTGCCACCGACATGCGAGCAGCTCTTCGGGAAGAGCGTAAGAGGGAGAGAAACGAGAAATCCACCTGCCACGAGGATATGTTCGATTGCATCTGCGTCCGCCATTTAAGGCGCTTTTCCGACGCGGTGGGAGGAAAGAGGGCACACGAGGAATAAAAATGCACATTCCTCTCTCTCTCTCATTGCTCTGAAAGGCGGTCTTGCCGCTGAGGAGCGGCGGCGGCGCTGAGAGCGGGGAACTCTCCAATGGGTGGAAGAGCCGTGCGACAGATATGGGAAGCAGTTAAAAATGAAGGAACAAAAAAATTCCTGACGAGGATTTAAAAATCAATAATAGTACCCACCCCAGACGGAACGCTGAAAACCATCCGATGTCCCAACGCTTTCGAACGTTCGTTAAGGTATTCGCACGTATTCTCGGTGGGACAATTAGTTTGATGCGTGGAATGGGATCAAATTGTTGTCAACACCAAGGACGGAGGATGGAGGACGGAGCACGGGACTAAACGTCAGCATGCGGAAGTCTCGATGGCCCAGAACATAGACGGTTAGGAGTCCCCAGTGACGCGGACGTTTTCAATTGGGGATATGCAGGCAAGAGACAAAAAAGAAACAATTTTACAATAAATCATTTAACAAGTAAATAATAACCGCAATTATGCGTAAACACTAGAGGTAAAGCACTGAAATTACCGAATATTAATCCCTCACCGAGCAGCTTTTGTTGAAGCTGCCGAAGAACGTCGTAAAAAAAATGGTATGCCGAAAATTAAAATACAATACAACAAACATTTTCACGATGCCTGATTACTAGACCTATACCGACTTACTTGACAAGGTATACAAGTAGAGAAAGCTAATAACCTCGAAGGACAAGACTTAAAAATTCGAATGTGAAAAGAAAAAATATCAAAATATTATTATGATTTTTGATGAAAGAATTAAATACTATTTTCATACTTTTCCATTAATTTAAACACTGAGCTAAATAAATAATATCAAATTGGAAGGATACGGCAAAATCACATACATCCACCGTCAAGCATGGATAAGAATGTTAATCGAATTAAACGTAAATAAAAAAATAACGTAGCGGGGATAATGTGTAAGGGAAAGCAAACGCGGAAAATTGAAGCAAACAACGACAAAGGGTAAGGTAGCGGTCACACACACACACCAGTTAAAGCAATAAATATAGAAAAAAATATGAACAATCATAAATCATTTTCACCGGAATGATTGGCAAAAACTGTAATTTTGCTACCGATAATAATTTACCTTTTTTCGAAAAGAACAGTCGCGGGCAAAGGATATCTCGTAAAAGTATGCTCCAAACAATAACGGGAGGGAAAGGGAGAGAGGAATATAAAACGAGTGTGGAACAAGTAAGCGCCATCACATGCACGACAGAAGAATATTACAGGGGCATGAAAGGAGTATTCAAGTACCTCCATTTTCATTTGGTTTTAACATAGAGGACTCTGGGAATATACGCAGCTAATTGTACAATGTTCATTGTTAATTCCTACCGATTTGTGCAATGAAATGAGTTCAGACAACCATTCGAGAGATGGCTAAGCTAGGAATAAAAGGAAAATTTTGATCGATTGATACACAATTGGAGCATTTTTATCTTGTCGTCGTGCCGTGGTATACGAATGAAAGAGCAATCGCCATGTTTCCAAACCCCGAAGAACCCTCCTAGATTATATACTATTAAAACCTGAATCACTCCAAGAACTAAAAAACGGTTCGCAGGAATGAACAATTAGTGGAATGTATTCAAAATACAAATGCCAGATAGAAGGTTTAGACAAGAAACACAACTGCTGTTAAGTATGCCTCGTCAGGTAACCTAGACTAGCTTCCGAAAATCTATCTTCTGTTATTGCTTACTCCAGGGGCATCGGAACTATTTTCGCTGGAGGTGGCCAATCTTAAAAGGGCCCGGCTCTTAAGAAAAGGGCATGAATTTTTTTGCGGACAGGAGGGGGTAGAGACTAGAATTTCGCTAAAAGAGCGTGTGTAAGAATATGTGTCAGGAGGGAAAAAGCTAGCTAAAAACAAGTGAAATTGAATATTTATTAATGAAGTTACTCATTTTTCAAGGACCCAGGACATATTCTGCGGGAGGTCTTCGGCCCCTATTGTCTCCCACTTCCGACGCCGCTGGCCTACTCGTATCATCAGATAGTCATCCAAACTGTTTCCACTGACTTTATTGATATTCTGAAATAAAAATATTTGCCTAAAGCATTGGGCGAACTACAAAGCTTACAGTACTGACTTTTTATCCAGACAGCCCGGTTTCGAAGCTCGGCTGAGGAAGAGACTTTTCATCAGCGGTCCTCCATTGAGTGTTAGCGGAGAACAATTCAGTACTCCGTCCGTCGGATGGGATCTCTTGGAACCTTACAAGTCAGCTAAAGCCGACGCCGGGTATCTCTCCTATCTTCCTACGTTTCTCGAATGACTCCTACCCACAGTCAACTACCCAACTGTCCAGAATGGCGCAAATGATCTTCGTTCATGGTCACAAAAACAAACTGCACTACCATGTAATTAAAACCATATATCAGGAGAAATTGCATCACCGCACTGAAGTACGATAAAAGAACGACTAATTGGCTACTAAGCACAGGACAAACGAAATTAAGGTAAATAACTCTTTGATATTTATGCATTTGCCCTAAATTTGCAATTGAAGCAAGGATATGGAGATGCACAAGCAAAATAATTCAATAATCATATGGTTAAAATACCGTAAATAAAAAACTGGATCATGCAGCTTGCTTGGTGAATACGACAAAACACGCATACCACCATCTAACCTTCGATTCATAACCAATATTAGTGCTCAGAATACATGACTTTTACAAAAAAATTCCTCGTCACCTCATCACCGACTGACCGACCGGCGGCGGTATCAAATGTCCCTAAATGGGGTCGTTTACCACATTTTTTTATTGACAAATCTTATAGAGTTTGTAATGTAAAAAGACCCGTATTTTTCTGTTTTTTGATCCGTCAATTATTTATCGAGTTATAAGCGGCAAAAAACTGATGTTTTTAATCCTTTCGGAAAAGTGGGCGTGGTGCAACCTCTGACGTATATCGACTTCGTCCAATCACAACTGAGCCCGCGAAGCTACTTCGCCTTATCGCAAAGGGAGGGACACAGCTGGCTCTCCCAATAGGAGCGATTGCGACAGGATCTGTGCGAGCAGACCTTCTGAGAATCCCCCTCCACTCCCTTCCCTTCCTATAAGAGCAGTTAAGGACGGGAGGAAAAGGACGTCAATGTTATCACAGCAGCTTTTTCGGTGAACGTCACCTTTAGCTTATTTTAATTTTTGATTTATGAGTGAATGGCTGTGGTTAGAAGATTAATTTTTACACTAAAATTCTTTTTTTTTGTTTCCATTTAACGATTTCGTGTACAATATTACGATTTCGGTCCCGAGCAATTTCTATCAGCGGCTGACGTCCACCCAATGTGATGGCGACTTAATCCAGGCCAATAATTAATTCATATATGTAATAAGAAGTGGGATTTTTCTAATTGGGGCGGCTATCGAAGAAGAAACGAAGTCGAGAACGATGATATGGGCGATTCAGATTTTTAGATCAAACATGACGCAGCAAACCTACGGATAAACAAGGCATTAGGAATAAAGGATTTTCCTACCGAACTCATTAACAATACAGGAGAAAACTTTAACCTAGCAGTAAGATACCAACTGAGACATATAGTCAGCAGCAGAGAGACCCACGGACTTCGAAAAAAAAATGTCATCATCACCATTCCCAAAACGAAATGGCTGAGAACTGAAAAGTTAAAGACCATACGCCTGATGCAGGTTCGATGCATTCATCAGGTCCTAAATTTTTAGGTTTGCATGCATCAGGCTTATGGTCACATGCACATAGATACCTAGTCAATACCTAGGATGCAAATGAATCGAAAATATTGAAAAGACAAGAGAATAGAACGAAAGGAAGAGGACTTCCTGGATGAAGACCAATTGGGTTCAGGATGAGCAGGTACAAGATATGCGATTTGGGCCCATATGCTACTCATAGAGAAGAGAATGGTACACAATATTAAAATACACTGGACGTTCATTGCATTCCATTCATTGCAGTGTTTCCCGTATTTTTAGCAGTTTATATCGAGGATTTCATCAATGATAAGGCTTCAGGAGTGGAAATTAACGAAGAAAAATTCGCGTGATTCTACGATGGCATAGCAGTCATGGCAGAGACAGAAAGAGATTTAAAGAAGACTGGTTAACACGGAAAAGACATTGGCCAGATATCAACGAAAGAAAATAAAACAAAGGTAATGGTATGCAAATTAAGAGAATACGCAAGACCAATGTTATACTACACTGTAAAAAAAGTTTTGGGTAAATACAATGAGAATCATTGGAAAATTTTGGTTGCTACGATTAAAACAATAAATATCATTGGAAAATTCAGTCTCTGGCTCAAACATTAAATATCATTGTATTTTTCCAACAAAGGTTACTGTATAAGCGCGAAGCCTTCCCCCACCTCCGGCCCCGAGGCTAATGGCTTTTTCCGAGAAGCCGATGTATGTACAATGCTTCGGACTTCTTATTTTCTTCTCCCCCTTGTCCAAGCGCTCCCTTGCTATTGCAGTATGCCATGGCTTTGCCGTACGTCGACCACGTATTTGGACAGGGGAGACTTGTAGGTGTAGGTACGACTGGTTCTTTTCACACCCACTTTTCCACCTCCCCTCCCCCCTTTCACTAGCAGTCCTCAGGCCCGTATTCATAGTCCCAGTCTCAAGATTTGCTTGAGATCCATTTGAGAATTTGTGCGATTCCGTATTCATAGTCACTATCTCAAGATCGACTTGAGATCGCGTTGAGCCAGATTGGAGATTTTGCCAAGACAACGATGGGGCAGTCTTGAGCCGATCTCAAGACCAACTTGCACCAATATGGCTGATGGCGTAACACCGAATATCGTTTTTAGATTCATTTATATTCCATACGCTTCGACGTTTTGGAGTTATTTTAACTTATTTGTTGTTAACAATAAAGGCAAACCACATTTTAATTACTTTGACGGGTGAATACGATTGTTGTTATTTGTTTGGGATACCGCTTGAAAACACATTGGGTGAACGAACGCTCGAGCGCTAATGCAATTATTCTTGGCTATTATATACTATTTTTTGTATAATTAGGGTTTTTGGTGATATTATTTACATTATTTGACGACGATTACTCTTGTAAAGTACGGTCTGGTGCTTTCCCGGATCTGGTGCGCATAAAATTCACAAAGTTTTCACGGGTGCTCCACCGGGTCAAGACTTCATTCTCACTTGATGTGGATATATCTTTTGGAATACGCTCTTGATCTTGGCTTCGCTTAACACAGGTAAGAAATTGTTCTACTAGATCGTTTCCCGTTGCAATTTTGACCAATTTAAGTCACTATATTGGATGACGATTACGATCAGTTTCATATTTGTAACTCTCCTGTTTTCTTATATTTTCTGACTCTGACATCCTCGAATTTGATTCTTGGTGAAGTGATCTTGATTTTAGATGGGTAATGGTCGGTGTTTTGTACCATGATTTAGGAAATGATGAATTTTTTGGACGAAGATGAAGAGAGAGTACCGAAGCGATATATTAGTGACAATGAGAACCCCATGGAATATTATTCGGACGAGGAATTTTACAGACGGCGCCTACGTTCAGAAGACACCGTTTGAAATGGTATTTACCTACTCCATTGTGGACATCGAAGAGGGCCAGTGAAACAGGGGTCTTCCAGTTCCAGAAATGCTACGACTGCTAGTTGCTCTAAGATTTTATGCAACCGGAGACTTTCTGCAGGTGTGTATAAATATATTTATGCTGTCTGATTCACATTATATATTAGCGCTATTCTGATGCCAATATTGATAATTTTCCCACAATTAACTTTTAGGTTTTGTGTTTGTAGTCAATGTACGGAATGAAAAATATGATTGCATAAAACATACACAGCCAATGCCAATATCACAAATGGAAGTAATGGCATCGGCAATGAGTCAGCATTCATAAATTATGCAAAAAATGCAGTAGAAAGATAGTTATTAACGAGTGATTGAGGATATTTGGCATTATATGAATTCACTACCCATGGCAGGTGAAATAAATAGAAATACCTATACAATTAAATTCTATTAGCTAACAGAAAGTGAATTTAGTGAGTACAATACTGTGTCAATACTTTGTTCGTGAACCAGGAAAACTTTATGTTGCAACATTTCTTCTTGTCTCTCCTGCCAGTGGTAGTAAGTTCACAGCATGTCCAAATATTCACAACTACCCTGCATTAATAGTATAATTAGAGAAAACTGCCGATATTTAATATGTTGGTGTAATTAGTAATTTAAAAATTATGTGGGATTTGCACATTGGCTAGAATCAAAGCAGTCTTAAACATTAATAAGCTATGAGAATAAGAAATAATTGCAAAGAAAATTAAACAGAACCTATAATCGTTCATTAATTTATTATAAATTATAGGTTAATTATTTGGATAAGCACCTATAAAAAAGTATCAATTCTTTAGTAATTACCATAAGAAAATAAAGTGAAATGTCTCACCACATACTAATCATTCTTTAGTAAATATGTGGCTAACTTTCTTGAGTGTTAGGAAAACTAAACAGAGCGCAGCTCAAATGCATGTGATATTCCACTATATATAACGTAGTTTTAATTCGCGAAAGACATAAACGCTCTTTGGTAACAAAAAAACTTATTTTCCAGGTGCAATTTAGCCAACAGATGGACAAGGAATATCATTGAAAAGGAGTTCTGAAACAAAAGTTCCAGTGTCTTCGAAGAAAAATTGTAGCAAATATGAGGACAACAAAAGTTTATTGCTTGTACTGCACAATATTGGGGCACACTATCAAGATCTATGAAATGTAATGGATGACGAATCAAACACAGTACCTGTGCCCCATGCAGCCCAAAACCACCAGCCATTACCCATCTAAAATCAAAATTACTATGTGGAAATGTTATTAGGCAGTATTTTATTCAAATCATTTTTCATTATAGGGTTGTAAATGAAGCAATTTTTACAATAGTTAATAAAACTAGGTTGTTTCAATTTATTCAATTATTATCTCTGAAAATGGTTACATTTGCTAAGTTGCTTTTGTAATATTGCCATTTGAAGCCTATGGAGTTCCCCTTTTCTCCTCTCCTCAACCTCAAACGCCACTCTTTTTATTTCCTCCTCAAGCAGTCTCATCTTCTCCTTAGCCAACTCCACCATATATTTATGTTCGTTAGTTACTCGGCTTTCTAGCAGCAGAACTCTTTCACCACTTCCAGTTTTGGCTTCCCTAGTTTAATGTGGGTTTTGGCCTCTTCTCTCTTGCTGCACACCGATATCTTAGTTTTTTATCAGCAATTAATTTAAATATCATAATCTCATTGCAAAAGAAAATTGAGGCAGTTTCATTGATTGTTTAGTAAAAATACGTCACATTGCTCTTATCTTATCAATGTAATGATGAACTAATAGTGAATTAATATTGTGACTTTCAGTGAATTCCCAACTTTTTTAAAGAGCTGAAATCCCGCTTTTTTTACCTACACTATATATACAATAAATGCTTGGTAATTTGAATTCCGCGGAACTCATGAATATCCCTAATTTTAACCAGTTTATCATTACGTCCATTGGTGCTATTATATATCATAGGTATTTGTTATAAAGGCTATACAATGTTCATGCTAGGCATTAAGATCATGCAATCTTTTGAGTTGTACATGGATAGTTAATCTAGCACACATAGGTTCTTTTCCTTCCGTTAATAAACATGAAAATTATGTTTCACCAGTATATTAGTCACCAGGTCATTACAACTCCAGCGATAATTCACTTCACCTAATTTTTTTTACAAGTTTCTGTTCAATCATAATTGATATTAATTAATGTGGAAGGCTATTTGTGCACTAATAATTAAAGCCACAAATAAAATTGCTGTATTATAATAGATGGATATGCTCGCAATTGAATTGAAGCTGCTTTTCTTCTACAGAAAAGGGCTTGTTTATTCCCGCCATAATTTTAAGTTTACTCTCACCGTTCTTGCGGAGTGCCGATCGTCACTTTTTCCGGTATGAAAAATAACGATATCCAAAATAACCGCGCATCGCTGGTCTCAAGCCGATCTCAGTCTTGAGATCGCGCTGAGAAACAACTATGAATACGGATGGCGGTCTCAGTCTCATCTCAGTCTTGAGCTGAGATCGACTCAAGACCTGACTATGAATACGGGCCTATGACACGCTACCGCGTTCGGAATAAGACGTCAAAAAAATATCGAAGATAGGGGTAAGAAAAATGTTGCTTCGTCCGGTGAGACCTGCTGCAATAGAAAATAATAGAAAAAAATGAGAATTAATGAAACCGAGACGAAAAAAAATTTCCGATCAAATGAGTTGACCTTACGACCTTTCACACGTGAGTCCACGACCGTAGCCACTCCACCAACTACACTGATAAATTTGCATGTGTTGTCTAAGCTTATATTTAATCCGCTGATAATAATGAATTTAAATTAATTTTTTACATCTTAACTAAAGCCTATTCAACCTAACTACGACGTATACCTAGCAGCCTTTGGCATTCCGAACATCATGAAAGGCGTAGCAAGGTTCGTAGTCTCCCAGACAGGGGAGCCACGACAATGTCTCCCAGACGTTTCTCAATTGCTTAGTAGCAAACCCAGTGATCTGTATAATCTCGAAGAGGTATGTATTTTACATATATGTATATAAAGGATGAAGAGTTATCAACTATTAAGTGAAATATCAGCATAAAAAATTCCGAAAAAATTTATCGATGTGGAATATCTTGTGTGATGTTGATAACTATTAGGTGATCTGCAGTCGCCTCCATGTCGTACTTTGTTCTTGCCACGGGCGCCGCCATTATTGTTTTGTGAGAATGTCGCAGAGTGTGCGTAATTAGTTACCGCGAGGAAAGTGACCTGTAGTTCTACAGTATGAGTAATTAAAAATCCTCTGAACACCAATATCTCCTTGTGAAGTACAGGGCAGACGACACGTTGGAAGTGATTGAAGATGAAGATTTGCTAAGTTCGGCCAACGATGCCTGCCTAAAATTGAGGGCTGAAGTGAGAGTTAAATCTTACGATTTCTCGAGTACCCAGTTTTTGAAGCCAAAATTTTCAGGATATCAGGCAAGTTTCCATATATTTGCTTCTTGTGAAACAGCATTTTAACTCTAATGCACTTAAGTTATTGCAATGTTAAATGTGACTATATTTAATAGGCTGTAAACCTGAATTAACAATTGCCTGCTCATCGATGGGGAGCACCGGAAAGGGTTGGTTCCTGGATGAAGCAGGATCGCAGGAAGAGGAATGGACGGCTCTAACTGGTACTTAAATATCAATATCCTGATCGTTTGCCAAAGGCCTAAGCCAACGTACTTCATTTATTCATACGATTGTTATTTTTTTCAGATTTGGTAAGAGCTGGCGACTAAATAAAGGAGTGCCGGAGTCATTACACACGAATTAAGTAAGACGCAAATGGGCAGAGTGCTCATGAGAGTAATCCGTTACGCATTACTTGCGAATCAAAGAGGCCAGTGTCTCAAGTTCAGCTCCCCAGCGTCTCACCAGTGGATGTGCGTCCTCCAGAGCGGGATTAATCCACTCCGGATGGGGAATCAGAAGAAGACGAACATGACACTAATCAGTTAAAGTACAAGTGCATGCCCAAAAACGTAAGTTAAAATTTGAGAAAGATGAGGATGTTAATGAATTGAAATAACTTGCCAGTGTAGTGATGATGAATGAGCATATAACTTTCCTGAATATCCTTGGGGAAAGATAAATAGTGCGATTTGAAACCATTCTTTGGGTTTGATAGAGTTGTGTGTAATTTAAAGAATCACACTCCTAACATTTTGAATTAAAGAAAATATGACTGCGAGGAAGTGACACGTCACTTACATATTTATTTAACATTTTTGCAGTAAAAGGTATGGGTTTTCACCAAGACAAAATTTGAGAGATTTCATTAATCAAGAAGATTTGGCTGCACAACAAAATCTCGCAGAGGTGTTTCTCTTTTTTAAAATTTGATTGTAATTTTTCACATGCAGTATAATCGTATCACTGCAATGGTATACATATTTCAGTGTACTCTCTTTTGTTGCATTACATGTTTAAGCAATGTTGCCATGTTGTATCAAAGATATTATATTAGATGATACTGTGCTTGCACTTTATGGCATTTGGAAACTATACATATGACCTTGACCTTCAATTGAAATACTTAAGGAACTTACGAGTTCAATTTAGCCATGTCTGAAGTGTCTCTTAAGCAATTTGTGGTACAAAAGAAGACTAGTGCTACAGGTCAAATATGTCAGTATCTTTTTTCAACATGGTTACATTTATTCTTAATAGTTAGATGGTAGGATTGTAATTTCCCACTACTTTACAATATTTGGATCAGAGAAAGGCTTATTTTGTCGGTTATCCCATAAAAGTCCAATTAATGGCACATGGTCTATTACTCCCTCATTTATCTTAGTTTAGTTAGTGTTCATTTTATTATGCTATAATATGTTCCTGAAGTAAATCACATTGTTTTAAGTCTTTGTTTTTCAGAAGCCTTATGGGTCATTTAGGACATCTTATTGGGGTTATTTTTGTTAATGTGGATTTTCTTGTGCAGATCATATCCTGCAATATATCATCTTTTTTTATTGTTGATCTACCATATTTTTATGTGCAATTTACAACATTTTATTTTAGTTTTAATTTAATTTTTACTTAAACTCATGTGCTCTGGAGAAATTGTACCTGAATTTTTGTTTATAAGATAAATACTCTCCTAGTCATGCATTTATGCCAATATTTCACCCCCTTCTCATGCAGAATGGCGGACTTTGTCTCTTTATTGCATTTCCAAAAGTCAGTAAAAATCTAAATGTTGGTCAGGAAAAAGTCAGGGAAATTGGGAAATATCAAAACCTATATGTTGCAGCAAATCTGAGATGTAACTTTTTACACTTGTTACGTGAATGTCAGTTAGTGCAAACTACTGCAGTTGTTTATTAAGCTGATATCTAAATGCTGTTAAGTTTTCTTGGGCTGCAATCATAGCAATAATTTTGGTGTTGAAGTTTTCTGTTATTCATGAATTTCTATACTGATGTTTTAAATGGTAGTTGCAGGAATTGATGCCAGGCTCAAAAATATATTTGAGCAAGACGTCATACATGGGCATTAAGTCTGGAGTTAAGCACACAAGCAGGCTTACCATGGAATAGATTCTCCTAGAGGAAGTATTTACTGAGGATGCATTTCTCTCATGTTCACCATTGGATGCCAATTCAGGGAGTGGACCTCGGCGTCCTGAATTATATGCCCCAGCGTATAAGGCCATTTAGGTGAGTTTTTGATATTGATTATTAGATTGTATATCCATTGGGACAATTTTTACAGTATTAAAAATTTTAACTATTAAATGCATAATGGGAATATCATTTCCATTGCTATGTAAGCCACTTCTTTAAAAACTTAATTTATTAACAGTGCCTTGAGTATACATATAACACTACAATTCTCGTTAATTATCTCTTTTCCAGCCTAACTTTCCAGCATTAACATTCATATGAATATTCATGGTATAAGGAATACTGATAAAATACACATCCTTTACCACAGATCAAAATTTTCTTACCTTAGCCCAACTGTTATGAGAACAAAAGTTTATAATTTACAAGTGCATTTCAACCATCAATTCCCAACTAACACTTAATGAAAACGTTAAGTAATTTTTTAAAGTGATGTGTTACAATACATTGAATATTTTTGTGACAATGAGAATGTGTGAAAATGTTCAATTTATTACACATTTTTTGCAATGTAACTTATAGTGTGTCCCATTGATCGTGCGTCATTTTTGACCTATAATTTTAGACACTTCCTTTCAAACCGCATGGATGAAATTTGGTATCTGGCTAGAAAAAGGTTGTAAATTTTGTCGAGTCTAAGCAAAATATTAAAAATATGACCTCTTGACCCCAGAAATAGAGTCCAACCTAAAATCCAAATTTTGCCTTATGGGCTTTCAATGTTAAAATACACAACATTTTTCTAGCCAGGTACCAAATTTCATCCATGTGGCTTGAAAGAAAGTGTCTAAAATTATAGGTCAAAAATGACACACGATCAATGGGGCAGTGTATATTTGAATTTTACATACAATTGTAACTGCAATGTATTTTCTGTGCTAATAAAATATTACTTCTGTCATTTCAGATGCTAGTATTATGATTGCCATTATTATACGGCCATTAATTTTCCGGAGGTGACTTTAAAGAATTATCATCATGGGTTGGCATCCAAATTAATTAAATTGAGGGAAGAATATAAATTTGGGGCCAGAGTCCTTCAGGAAGCATGGTGTGCTTTGTAAACCTATTTGTCTTTTATGCTTCTGTTATTTATGTTAATAAACTATATTGAATTTGTATGTATTTTGTAGTAATTTATTACTTGAACCTTCACAGTCCTCTAGGAATTTTACGATAAGATTTAATGTTTAAACACTATTGGAATTTTACGATAATATTTAATGTTTAAAACTCATTGGAATTTTACGATAAAATTTAATGTTAAAACTCATTGGAATTTTACGATAAAATTTAATGTTTAAAACTCATTGGAATTTTACGATAAGATTTAATGTTTAAAACTCATTGGAATTTTACGATAAGATTTAATGTTTAAAACTCATTGGAATTTTACGATAAGATTTAATGTTTAAAACTCATTGGAATTTTACGATAAGATTTAATGTTTAAAACTCATTGGACTTTTACGATAAGATTCATAGTTGAAATCTTATCGGAGTTTTACGACAAAACTCATTGGCAATTATAGTGCCAATGATTCTTATCGTATTTTCCCAAAACTTTTTTTACAGTGTACGGAAAGAAAAGCTAGAGGAGGTGAACGAGTATGGCTATCTGGGAAGTCGAGTAACCAGCGATGGACATAGCATGAAGGAAACAGTTCGTAGAATAGCTCATGCGAAGAGGGTATTATACCAAAAGTAGAATATACTTACAGCTGGAATTAAAAGCGTGGAATTATGGAAAGAATGCATTAGAACATATATCTAGAGCACGCTTCTCTCTGGCAATAAGTCATGGACGACAACAGCAGCAGTGAAGTCAAGATTGGAAGCATTCTAGATGAGGAGAAGTAGATGAATAAAGAAGATAAAGCGAGGGACAAACGAAGAAGTACTATGAAGAGTGGAAGATAAGAAAAATCAGCTGAAAACGGGACAATGTAATCGGCTACATCCGAGTGAAAAGTGAATGACAAAAATGGAAGAGGAAGGCTTCGCGTCAGATAGATGGACCAAGTTGTGAAGGATGCAAAAGAGAAGAAATATATAAATAAGAAGAGGTTTGCCGATAGGAGAATGGAGTAGAGAGCTTCGTCAAACCAACTAAGGATTGTTGACTAGGATGAATACCTGATAGCAGAATTCACACCATTGAAACGTTTAAAACAAAGAAGAGCTGCTATATCCATTCCATTATTGGGTTGTGCACTTTTTTTTAAATTGTGCGTTAGAAAGTTTAGGTCTGATAAGAAATGATGGGAATAATCATTGTCAATATTTAAAGCAATGCACAAGTCTAAAAAAAACATTAAAACTGGCTATAATTTACGATACGCTGAAAAGTCCTGCCGCAATATAGATGGGCATTGCTTACCAAGAGAGATTGACGTGTATTCGTTGCTTTTTGCTGTTAGCAAACGTCTGAAAACACGATAAACCCGACAACAACAAACTATAAGTCGTTTAGTGTGCAGTAATTTGTTTCAATCAGTATCCCAGAAAAAGTATTTTGTTCCCGTGCCAAAAGCCAAAGAATATGATTTGTAACTGCTTCTTCCTATTCTTTGAAACGTACCTCGGGTAACAAACGTAAACACCTCTGTAGTGAATCATGGTAATCCTTAGGGGGAAATGTGTCTCTCATTGAAAGTTCATCGAATTTTTAGTTCGGGTTTACTCAAAGCGGGAAGGAAGCTCACGAAAAAAATAAGTTTAGTTTTCGAGTAATTATTGATTACTAATATTGAATGATACGACTCCTTGGTATGGGATTTGGAAGAGTAGGCCTCTTCGCGACAGAAATGTCCATGGCTCTTTTGAGAAGTTATGATATAACCACCTACATTCGCTGTTTCGGGAATTACTAGAATTGATCTATTTCTCTACTTTAATACTGAGTGTACATTGGTATGGGGAGGTCTAAAGTACGCACAAACATATATTACTTTTAGTTTAGCGCATTGAACGCATCGTCAGACACTTTCAATGTTGTTATCATGTAAATGTTTCTATTTTGCTATTTTGTTCTAAACCGCGATAGTCTACCACCTCAAAGTCGCACTTTAGATATCACCTGCATAGCAAAATATTTAACACCGCGATAGATACTCCACCTCAAGGTCGACTCTTATGATATCTCCTGCTTACTCAAAAATTTTCACTATCGGTAATGTGATAAGCTATGTCAGCGTGGTAGTATGAAACACAATAAATTACACTACTGTCTAAACACAGGTTTACACTATGGCTACAATGTGTTGACAAAACAAATCTTTCTTGTTCGCTACCCCAAAGAATGACCTACTCCCTAACCAACTGACTACGCTAAACTCGACGAGTACGTTTGCTCCGGTATCCTGCACGTTACCCTAAATGCGTCGTTCGTAAGGTGCACGCCACTAGTGGTTCAGGGGGTCCCGACACGAACCATCCGGCAGATTTGAATCTCTCGTCCTTTAAAAACTCAATCACCATGATTATATCGCCTTCAGAAATTTTATTGGAGTTCGTATTTACCCTGCCCCAATTTGGTACTTGCTGCAATTTCCCGAAACATTGCGTCCTTTTTCCTATTTTAGCCGCAGAATGAAAATAGAATAAATACATCTATCACAGAAGAAGTTACAGTATGCCTTACTGACATAAACACGGCTGCCCATTTTTCGCAAACCCGATATTTTTTCATTTTTTTTGTGACATTAATTCATCATCAAAGATCCACAATCCTAAGATTGGTGTGACGCAGCCCTCCACTCGATTCTCCTATCGGCTGATCCCTTCGTATACACGTAATTTTACATCTACATCTACATAATACCCTGCAAGCCACCACAAGGGTGTGTGGCAGGGGGCAATTTTTCTCTTTTGCATCCTTCATAACTTGTTCCAAATATCTCATGCCTGGCCTGCCTTTTCCATTTTTCCCGCTCACTTTTTCCTCGACGACTGTCTTCATCAGGCCATCGATATTTATTAGGCATACCAAATAGCCTTTGACATTAATATGTTTACATATCATTGATATTCCAAACTAATTGGCAATAGTTATTGTAGGTATTTTTAGAAAAAGTGCATAACCCTGATCGAATGAGTGACAAATGAAGACGTCTTAAGAAGAGTGGGAGAGAAGAGAAGTCTACTGAAAACTATAAAAAGAAGACGGGACAACTTAATCTGCCATATCTTAAGACACGATGGCCTGATGACGACAATTGTCGAAGGAAAAATGAACGGGAGGAATGGAAAGGGTAGGTCTAATATGAGTTATATAGAAGAGGTCGTAAACGACGTGAAAGAGAGGAACTACGTTAATGTGAAATGGTTGGCCGATAGAAGAATCGAGTGGAGGGCTCCGTCAAACCAATCCTAGGATTGTTGATCCATGATGATGATGCATAACCCTAATTACAAATTAATTCCAAGAAACAGTAACTGACACCTTCCGAGACATTAGACTACTCATTCCCATATTTCGGATCCGCGCCGCTTAATTTTGTGCGTCACTTGCCCGAAATCTTTCTGACGCGAAAATCCCAGTTTCTCCGTCATGAAGGAAAACCAACGGAAACCCTCATCATCGGGCATCGGGGAGAGTTGATGCGTATCCTATATAGCTAAGAAAGAGGCCTATGAAGGCCTTTTAAAACTAAATCTGAATTACTACTTACTTTATTATTATTACTTATAGAGAGTGTGCAGAGTTATTCTCAACTTGTTACCATGACATCCTGAAAAACACTAGGCTTTATTATTTACTCACTTCCGCCTCTAGATAAAATATTCTCCGGTATAAATTACAGAACAGGATGATGAAATTAATTGCGAGTACAGGGTTTATAGGGGTTTTCATTTTCATTTTCCCTGACTTTTCCAGGACTTCCAGACCATTATTAGTGATTTTCCCTGACTTTTGAGCACCTAAAAACTCCAAGATTTCGGTCATTTATAGAGATAAAAGTGGTAGTGAGGAAGCAGAGAAGTCTAAACTTAAGAAAAATTGTAGGTTTATTTCCATATTAATCATATGAACTTCCAGTAATAAGAGATCAAAAACTTTAAGTCAACAAAATAAATATTATCATTACTTACATTGATACGCCTTCATAAAGGGTTTTAATTGCAGAAAAATATATGCAAAGAACGCTAACCTGGCTTTTCCTTCAAACCTGATTTAATGTTAAAGCAGCTCTTTGAATCAATCTTGATTTTTTTCTTCCTCACATCCTTCTACAAGTTTAGCTGTGACCAATTTTGACTGAGAATAACTTTTTCGTCATCAGAGGGACAACTTGAATCATTCCTGGCAAAATAGCTAGCCAATGAAAATGAGATGTGCACACCTTTCGCCAATCTTTTCCCCAAATTGTGCAGGCTATAGCCAGAAAGAACCAGAATAGGGCCCCTGGTTGCCTCCACAGCGAAGCCAGCCTGAGGTCAGTCGTCCCCCTCCTTCACCCCACCCTCCACTCCTATGCACAGTTTTTGATTTCTTGGCATTTTCAGGTGATAAATTCCAAAATTTGAACGTTTTGCGATTTTTCCCTGACCAAACATTAAATTTCCTGACTTTTCCAGGATTTCCAGGTTCCTATAAACCCTGGAGTAACTCTTTCACAAAAGGGATGAAAATGGCATCCCCAATACAAAGGTATCAAAGGAACGGATATTCATCACACTCCTGAAAGTATCACCGTCAAATAGTTTTAGGGTAGGATGCAGAAAATATCAATATCCTAAACACAACAGGATAAGTCAATTCAATTAAAATCTGAGGTAATGAGACCGATCATAAGAGATGTATCAAATTATGAAAAATATTATTCCATAAAATTTTATTATGAATCATTAAATCACGAAAAATGTTTAACTATAGCTAAAAATGGAACTGGAGCGATTTCCCAATCTTAATTTCACTAAAAGTCGCGACATGCAATAATATTACATACCTACTTCCAATGGCATAATCCTGCTTGCATTTGCTTGGATACAAGGACCGACTTACCTATAGGAATAAAAGAGAAAAAGAAATTAAAATGTGAGTAACATAAAATGCCCTCCTCTCACATGGTTGTAGCAGTTTTTCCGGGGGGACGAGCGACAACTGAAGTCATTTGCGCTATTTCGGAAAGGTAGGTAATTGGGTAGAGGTAAGACTTTTCAGGGAACGGAGGAAGGGGATGAGAGAAACCCAGCGTTGGCATTATCCTTCTTGAAATGAAAGGCGCCAAAGGGTCCTTGGTTTAACGTCCCATCCGACGGTTGGAGTACAGCACTCAAGTGCTCTCCACAAGGCACTCGAGTGGGATAACACACTTGGGATCGGTACATTATTGAAAACTCTGCCACTGCCGGGATTCAAACCCAGGCCCTCGAAATGGGAGGCCAGCACTCTAGCTCCGCACCAACCAGATCCTTACTCACAATTGATCCTCAAGATGTACGTAAAATATTTGAGGATTTTAATAAAAAAGTTAAATTTAGGGTTTGAAAAATGCTCGATCAGCTCTTCTACTGACCTTACTTAGCAATTCAGGCGAGAAATTTTCAGTGAGTGCGACATTTTTAGAAAAAATGACTAATTCATATGATTTCAAGTTCATTACTGACTTAAGGATCATTAATATGTATTTGCATAGTGGAGGTTCGGACAAGATAATTCAACGCACATTACTACACTCTGGGGGCTTCAGACTTTGATTCAAATCAGCAAATACTATTCTGAAACATCACATTACGGATTCGAGGATCCTACGCATTGAATCTCTTACTCTAAATGAACTCCGCCAACTCCATGTTGACCCAATTTTATGAAGAAACCTCAAAGCTCCCAAACTAATTTAATAGTCATCCTGGATGCTGTGCTAGGGAGCTGAACTAGGGAGTGGATCTGAAAATGATGCTCCGTCTCCGGGAAAAAGAACATAAAGAACACGCTAAGAATGCCGTACGCGAAACGTAGAGATTCAGGTACACCTGATTACCAAAAAGTCGGCATTTCGTCAGAAAAAATTGCAAGCCGTCCATTTATCAGCACTATACCATGCTGCCATTGCTATGAATTATGTTTACACTTACGTAACGATTCACGACTCCATTTACATATATTTCAATAATATCGCAAGGCGGAACAAAAGTATGAGAGCTAAGGACCAAAATTCATACGTTACAAAATGAAATACCCAATTCCGGGGAATCAATGAACTCGCCGCTTGTTTCGTAGTGGGGGGGGAATTAACTTGCTAACTATGAATAGCTCGGCAAAAAATAAATGCCAGCCATTTCCCTCCAGCAGCGTTTCCCATTAAAGTTCGGCACGGCGCAGCTTATTCTCAACCTCAACTGCATTTTCCTCTTATAAATCCCCTCCTCGCTCATCCTCTGTAAACATAAACATCTTACGTGAACGACTATCCATCTTAGGTATACACTCCATGAACAAGTTCAGACCTCAGATAGATCTCGACTACTAATCTTCATCCCAAGGGGATCTAAAGAGAGGCCACTCTTGATATATTCTACCCGACAGATTGCGAAGACGTTTCATTGTTCGGAGAAGGATATGCCAATCACGTGATATATTAGATGGAAGGGAATTAACAAATGAACACCAAGCCTCACTGCAATAAGATGTGGACCCTGCAAAAACTTAACGCGTTAACAGCGAAACTGAGACCGAAAAAGGCCACCCTGGTATCCTCTCATTCCTTTTAATTTTATTGACGTTTTCTGACATTATGCATAACAGCCTGCAGGCCTCAAAAGAGGGAAATGCAATCCGTACAAAATCAGGATTGATAAAAATCATGAATTTTATTGAAAATATTATAAATTATGATTTTTTATTTAAATCAGATCTTTAAAATTAAATCGGGTGTTGTTTTGATTTAAATCAGATTTTGTAAATCGGCAAAGCATTAGAGGATGATAACTCAATGGACGTAATAACGTATGGATGTTCTGCTCATATTCTCAATTTTCTTAGTCAAGATCTTCACACGAATAATATACTAGAATGTGTAACATTTGTCTTTAAGTACTACAGGAACAATCACTTTGCATAATCACAATTTAAATTAGAAACGGTGAAAGCAGGATCTTGTCTGTAATTCTCACTGAAATTCGATGGAACACTGCATCCGATACTTTGGATCGTTATGTAAAAAACTTGGCACCTTTGATGAACATTTGTGAAGAAAAAATGACTAAAATAGATAAACTAGTTCAAAGAAAGGTATCAAACACATACATAAAACGCACTGTGGAAAACTGATTTAATTATGAAGCCTAATGCCATAGCATTGGACAAAGTGCAACGAAATAGCTGCACAATAGGTATGTGTGTCACAATTTGGAAAGAACTTCAAGACAATCTGCTCAAGCAGCATATCGATTGAATGCAATGTTGAAACTGAACGAAAGATATCGCCAGGCTATGACTCCTGGACACTACTTGGCTTATCTTTTGGATCCAAAGCAGAAGAATTTTGACTTGACAGATGAAGAAAAGAATTCCGCCATGGTTTTTGCTGAAGAGTAATATGCAGGAAAAGGATTTCTTCCAATAATTGTCAAATATTTGGCCAGAAGTGATCCTTTTCAAAAATACATGTTTTCAGATGAAGTACTTAACAACGTATCTGCCTCGCAGTAGTTGAGATCTCAGGAGAATACCTAGAATGAAGGCCAAGGAAATACAATTATAAAAAATAGTTGAACAAGTTTTCCTCGGCCCAGCGTCATCAGCTGGAGTGGAGAGTCTTTTCCACTTTTAACGTAGTGCACTCAAAACTGCGGAAGAGATTAGGAAATGATAAAGCAGCCAAATTAGTTTTCTTATACAAGCATTTAAATGATAGCCAGATGTCTGCATCCTTAACAGAGTTGATGACAAAATATGTTTCACGCCTGTAGTTTTTGTGTGTGCACTTTTAAAAATGAAAATATGCATCACTCATGTTCACGCATTTATAAATAATATTTTGTATCATTTATTTCTTATATTATTCATTTCATAATTTGCCAGCCTAATTTGCTCTCTCTCTCTGCAAAATACACAGGAATACTTTTACTCTAATCAAATAAGAAAATGTTTTCTTCCACACGTTTCGCCTTCATACATATGGAAACTCAATATAATGCACACACTCTCTCTAATAACCAGCACAAATAGCAATGTTTTTTTTCTTGATCGCACATGTGTATTTTGAGCAGATAAACCAGTTGAACTCAGGTTTTCAGGTTAAATTTGACTTTGTTACCAGTATTTTTCTACATATTTTGTTCGATAAATTATTCTTGGAGGTATATACATATTTTGTATGCACTGATCAAATTTTCCGTACCGTAATTTATTTCTCCATTTGAACTGATGATTTTCTTAATCCTAAATGTTTGCTATTTTCTAAGTGATACGTACAACCCAGTATTTTGTTCAACTAAACAATCTTGAAGAATATTCAGAGGATCTTTCTTCACTGCCATTTTATTTAGAATAGTTTAACGCTAATAAAATTGAAAAAGTATGAGGAAAAGTTAGGATCTGTAAGAAAAACTGAAATTAAAAACGATAACCGGAGGTTACGGTTTCGTGCTCAATGGAACCTTCGGCGAAACAACTATGAGGAGTTTTTGTAGGCTCAACCTCAATGCGATCTTAACCGGGCACATATTAGATTACTATGAATTTTAAATTACAACAGTCAATGCAACAACTAAAGAAGTATGTGGATCTACGTAGATGAGAGTAATCAAAAACTTTAAACAAAATAAATAATTTAGAAGACAAAATGAATTCAAACGCTATTACCGCCTTTCTAAATTTTTATCTTTCAATAGATTGATGGCTGATAACCTATAATCCTTAACGTGTTCAGATTCGGTCATATGGTTTTCCACCAATAGAAACAATCTTTGAGGTTCACATATATGCTGCCTGCCATCTTCCATTAATCACCGCCGATGTTTTCAGCTCCTCTCATTTTATGCTCCCAATTTTGAAGAAAGGTATCTTTCATTGCCATTAAAATCGATAACAATTTTTTAAAGAATCAATGTTAAAAGATATTAGAATATAAATTTTAATATCTTGAAAGTTGTTTTATATGATGCGTTCTATAATAATAATATAATAGAAATGCTCAGATTGACAGAATAAGTCGACTACCCCGAACTACTCCACTGCCATATTAAGGCAAAACCGGTCTCTGCGTGCACCATTTCGTCTCTCTCAATGGACATATTCACCACTTCGAAAATGTTACGCCGAATGTGATTACAGAACACGAGGATTTCAACAACTTTTTTTTAGTATCCTTAAGGATTTATAAGACTTCAATTATCTGTGGCCGACACGATATATCTCTTGTTTCTGCAGTCATAACTTCATGCTACTTCTTCTATGCTAAATGATTTTGGGAAATAACGTATTCACAATTTTTCAAAGCGATCTTCTTCCTAAAATAACAATTTAACAGTAAAATGACGAACCACAATTTATATTCGTCTTCTGGGCCGAAAGGCGCAATTTTCAGGCTGGTAGCAGCAAGGAGCGAAACAAAAATGTAAACGTGCACGAACCATCGAATTTTCATTTACATTCGCGAACAAAAATAATTTTCAGTCACTTCGCAAAACCTTCAGCCGCCTCAGGACGACGTGAAAAAAAATAAAATCCGCGGAGAGCAACACAATATTAGCGATGCCCCGTTAAGAATTGACTTAAAACAATGCCGCCATAATCTCGCGCAAAGCGGGTCATCACATTTACTGGCAGTGAGCGAGATTTTGCGGGGGAGGAACAGATTGAGGGGAACCAACGGAGGGAAGGAGTTGACGACGAGGTGAGGGACAAGAAGGGGGGAGGACCTAGGGGAGGGGTATTGGGATGACTGGAGGGAGAGGGATTCAAGGGATGGGGAAGAGAGAGAGAGAATGGGCCGCTAGTGTGATCTGAGAACGAGGAGGATGACGGGAAGAAGAAATAGGGGGAGACCAAGGGGAGCCTGGGGGGTCGGGGAGGACAGACAGACGGTCGGGCCAATGGAAGGGGATGGAGGGGGACTTGTGGGGGAGGAGATTGAGGAGGCGGGGGGGACACACGCCCTCCCGAAGTGGGCTGCCGTGCGCAGTTGCCAGTTGTGGCGAAACGGACGGGAGAGTCGGCGAATAACTGATAAACATTAGCAGTCTTTCCAGGCTTTGGGAAGAAAAGGGGCAAGGGGAAGGGAGGAGGGTTTAAGCAAGGCAGTGCAGCCACGTTTGTCTTCGAGAAGTGCTCCTTGCCGGCGAGGAGGCGAGATGCGAGCAGCTCGGGAGGTAAATGAAAGTCGCCAAGGGTCGGAGGTGGGGAGAGGGAAGGAGCCGACATGCACTTGGAGAGCGGCACACCACACAGCTCCGCTGCTGCTGCCATGGCGACCGCCACTTGCTCCACTGCGCATGCTTCCTTGAGGGAGATGAGATTTTGCGGGACACTGTTAGCGCCTCCGCGAAACTGCCTGCTCGGCGATTAATGTGTAATTCAATCGGGGGCCGCGTATGACACGACACCCAAAGGGTTGCGCGTGGCCCGCGAAATCGAGGGCCGATGTGCGTGAATTCCAGGGGAGAGATTCGCGTTGCGAGGCCGTTGAACGGAGAGGCCCGAGCAAAAATGCATTAGGGCCTCTTGGGTAGCTTTAAAAAATGGTCGAGTTTAATATTGCTACAAAACTGATTCTTCCACGCTGAAGCAGAGTCCATCCCAAAAATAGTGTAATCCATAGCATAATAAACAAACGAATCAACGTTATGCAACCCAGAGCGCATCACAATTTAAACCACCAATATTTAAACGATGGCTCGATAGCGGTCATCGTTTGACCTTGACATTATCCATATCAAGCATCGATTTCTCGACTCCAAAAAAGCCAAGATAACTTGTTTTATTTTGAGCTAAAATACTTGCATTTTAATCCGTTTCTCTTTTCCTAATTTATTTCCTCTCTCATATTTTTCTCTCCTAGCGATTAACAGCCCCTGCTATGGACCTTATTCAACTCAGGACAATTAGCGCAAGCAAAAGTTCATTTATTACCGAGATCCCTTGAATGTCTGCCCGAATTAAAATTTCGTGGGCCGATATTATTCAAATTTAATTACTAACAAAAAACTTACTGCTGGCTCTGAACAACAACGACCACACAACAGGGCCAACCAGAAGAGCTGCTTTTAAGCGCATCGAAGAAATTTCCGACCTCCAGTGATTTAAATCTAATTTTACGCAAAATTTAAACTCACCATTGAGACGAAAGAGAAAATGCTGCCCAGAACGAATTAGTAACCTTGCAACGCTTAAAAACCTACCGAGAGAATTGCTCCTTTGAAATCCGACGAAGTACAACCAATTTAAGTTTTTCCAAAAAGGGATCGGTTACGAAAATAAACCCCGTGGGGAAGGTCTACGGTCGCGATGGGATTGGAGCTCAGGCATCGAGAGGATGAGAGTGAAGGGAACTACTATACTTAAATATTGCGATTCCTGGAAGCGAAAGGAAAGTCAGTATCATCCGTCGAGTGGCCATAATCGTAGTGGTGACCAACAATGAAAATTAAAATGCTCACAAATTTCACTACGTCACTCTATATATGCGTAAATATTCAAATCACCTTAATTACATCCTAAATACCGGAAAGAATTTTTTTCCCAGCTACTACCCATACCTATACCTCAGGGAGAGCATTGAAGCATCACATTATCCTAATAAGGACAACAATCACTGATCACAACTAGCTCCAAACAAATATTATAACGGCACTTGATTTCCCGAGGGTAGTTACGTTCCCGTTGCATTAGAGAATAATGCCGAGCTGCACCATGCCAATTATGGAATTTCACTTTCAATAAATCGCACCGTGATGAAATAACGACCATGGTACTAATACATGCACTAATACATGCGAGATTTTGGCGGAATTGTTTTAAGTAAATTCTTAACGGGGCATCGCAAATACATGTATTAGTATCATGATAACGACGATGAACTTGGAAGCACCCACCGTAAAATGGGGACCGAAACGATACTAAATGAGCCTAAAAATTTTTGTTTTAACCAATAGGCTGCATTCTATTTACGTTGAAACTCAGGAGAAGACCCAGGCCAGAGCGAACGAGGACAATCTGTCAGGTATCGAGAGCAAAAGCCACCGGTTCCCTTCTCCGGCCACCTTTGCAAACGCGAACCCTCCTCTCCTCAACCGACTCCTTTTGTCCTCCAGGCTAACGGCTGTCTAGGCACACGGCAAGGAAAAAAACACAGCTGAAGCCAAGAGGAATATTTAAACGCGCGCAATACTTCAAAACCGTGACGCTTTTTGCGAACGTGCTGCTTCCTCTGCATTGTTTGCGCCAGAGAACGGCGAAAGTGAAGAGGGGAAAGCTATGCGGCGGCTGTTACATAGCAAGGAATTACGGTACCGCTGGCTGATCATCTTATCCGAAAATCAAACTTGTAACGTCATTTAGTATCTCCACTGGCACGCTTTCCATTGTAACGAGGTTATAAAACCCCGATCCAAGCATGCTTAACAGTTTTCAGCTACTTCAATCTAGATTATTTCCACAGCAATAACAGCAAACCCACCCTCCCGATTCTACTGCTGTTCAGGTTACATTAACGGACGGGTTTAAGTCGTCGACCCGCGTAGTTAGCGACCGCTTCCCCGTAAACGCTAACTACGCCTCGGGGCGGAAGGAGGTAGTAAATTCCCCGGGCGAAATACACCCGAGGATTTATACGAGTCATGGCGTGGGGGGAGCTGGCCTTCGTCGAGGTCGAACGAGGAAACGCGCTCCGTCTCGAACACTCCTCTCGCTCGATCTCGACGCCTTGTGCCGAGATGACCGCGAGAATCAAAACTATTATGAGGACGCCTCGGGTCGGAGCGAACTCTCGAATCGGCGTCGGCTTTCGAGACGGGGGAGGAGCGGAAAAAACCTTGAAAGAATGCGAAGAGCGGCTGTTGTTGAGGGTCTCTGGCGGCGTGCTGCTGTGGCCAATAGCCCCTAGAGGGTCTGGGGAGGGAGAGAGGGGAAAGCAGCAGACGATGATGGGGGAAAGAAGAAGGGAGAGGGGGGGAGGAAAGGAGCGATGCGATGCCCTGTTGGACAGACCCAGCTCGTGATGGTGGAGTACGACGCTCGAATGGAATCCAGCGTCTATCCACCCTTTCGGGATCGTCTAGGGCGGGGTTTCACGACGCGGATCACCAACGCGTGAAGCACACAACAGATACGCCGACGCCTCTCAGTTATACGGGGGAACTTGATTAACATCGAGCGAATTAACACAAGTCGTTAAACCGATGAGTCCGCTGCGAGAGTAGATGCGTTTCGAAACATAATTGCCTTCTGGAAAATGACAGTGATGTAGCTTTACGCCCACTTCAGAGGCAGAGTGCTGACGTCCCCACCAGTTTATTCCGAGGTCGCGGGTAAGAATCTCAGCCAGGTTATCTCACCTCCACATGAAATAGTCACGTCTTTTACGCGATAAGTAACAAAACGAGAATTTCCGCGTTTAGAATATAATCCTCCATCGCCATGGCGGCGCGGTTAAGTGGTCACTCGAACCACATGGGGGTGTAGGGTTCGAATCCCGGCACGAGTACGAGAATTTTTTTCAACATTGAAAAAATATAAGCATGGATAATTCTAAGTTGTTTATGAATCTATTTTTTTAGCTCGCGTATTAGATGAAAAGCTTATGTACATAATTTCAGTGGATAACAATGGAAAACAAACAGAATGGGATAAGTACGTAGCTCCCGACAACTAGCAACTGTTTATACAGGCTGCACATGACTATTTCTCAATTTGTAGAGCAAAGATTATGAAAATTTAATACGGATTTATTAAAGTTCACAGGCTTAGAGACAGGGACGCCTCAAGCCATATGAAGCATTTCTTAATCGCACATTAAGCAACTATGGCGGAATTATCGTATTAAAATATAATTCAACCCCTTAAGCACCATGCGTATGTAACTTTTACTTTCTGATAGTAGGACAAAAGAAAAAATTAATAAAATCCTTCATGATGCCAACCTTTGGCGACTTCTCTCATCAGGCGATATAAAAAAGTAGACTATAACAACAATTATATCTACGTCAATGAAAACAAAATTAATATGAAATAATCAAAATTATTTTTTACCCTTAGTGTGCTATCAAATACCAACTATTAAATCAAGAAGGTCATTCAACTTCCTAGAAGTAGTAGTTAGGATGCGTCGACGGCTGAGGTCATTTTGCTTCCTCTTCCGATTTTCCATTACAATACTTGTCGGAATCCCAAACGGGATATTCACGAACATTTAATTTCCCATGAAGAAAGCATGGACGCCAGTTGCAGACCAGACACGTAGCCATGGGTGGGGGGGGGGCTTCTGGTGCTTCAGCCCTTCCCCCCCCTCCCCGAAATTTTTTTCCAATAATTTTGTTGTTCTGATTTTAGCTGTGAACTTTACCAGTGAGAAGAGATAAGTATGGGCACTGTAACAGTAAATACCAAGCACTGAAAATTAAGGGAAAAGATTTGTAATATGTCGGCACCGAAAGGGCAGGGTTGAATTTTTTCAAGTTACGCAAGACTTAGCCCCCCCCCCCACCTTCCCCCGAAGCAAATTCTGGCTACGTGCCTGTTGCAGACACGAAAAAAAAATATCAACAGTTTTGAAATTCACGATGATGCATGCAAGTCAGCATGTAAGTCATCGAGTAACAAGTGCTTGATTTCATAGCCAAATCAATAAGAAAAAACTAGAGGGAAATCGGTTGAGGAATCTCCGAGGTAAGAGTGAGTTTAGTCCCACAATTAGGTACTAATCCATGTGTCCGTAAGGTGATCATAAAATCGGGACTTCTCGAAATGTTCCTAGTTCCAATCCGGTAAATAATAGAGACGAAAATATTTGGACAACTGTACAGGTCGTGCAAGAGTTTCAAATCGAAATATAGCGATTTTCCTAAAAAAATACTGATTAATAAAAAATAAATATTTATCTAACTTCCAGGGGTCTGTCGGTCGGGGGGAGGGGGGGAAAGGAAGGGGGTGTTTCACACGAGAGGTGAGTCCAAATAGTTCCAGATGTGGTAGACACCAATAACGTCTTCGCCCGGTGGTGATAACGGCAGGGGAAGGGATAATAAGGATTTGTTGTCTTCTTGGTGGCAGGTAGGCACGCTGTGCATTGGGAGCAGGGGAACCGCAATGAAAATCCTCATATTGATATTTAGATTATTGTAATTGTCTTTAACGATGACCACACGGACCAAATGTCACTTGGACCTTCTACAGCATTTTCATCATATTTATCTCCATGCTCTATGACTACTGCTCAGGCTCTGAGTTGTCCCTCAACATAGAAATAAATATTTATGAAAAATATATACATATATAATATTTGCATACATATATACAATACTTAAGAATACAATATTTATCTAACTTCTCGGAGTCTGGCGGTCGATTGGGTGGATGTTTGACGTGGTAGGTTCGTCCAAAGAGATCTACTAGCGGTATGAAATCAATCACGTGTTTGGCCTATGCGTTATCCTGTATGCACTGATACTTAATTTTATCTTGAAAATTTCGGCACATAAAGTGCAATCGTCGTCATTTTAGTACCCGATACTGTCATTTTTGATCTTCCTAATTTCCGATTTTGAAGTAAAAAAAATCAGGTTTATCTTGAAAAGTTCATAGAAAATAATTTGTTTTTATCACGAAAATTGCAAGTTGTCTTTAAAAATGGGACACTGGTAACTGCGATGTAAATGACTCCACTGAAAATTGAATGGAGCTGTTTCACATTCTATCATGCGGGTATTACGGCTAATTAGAAGAAATAACAAACATTTTTAATCATATTCATTTTATACACACACATATTAAACCTAGGACTAAGTATCCACAACGCTGACATTTTAAAGGACAGTGATCCGACTCAAATATTAATGGAGCTATTCGTTTCCAAATTAGCGTCGTTTCACACTTTTAACAACGACTTGCTTATAAAAGCAAATAGTAACAAATGAAGATTAATATCCACAAAGCCGTAACCATAAGGGGGCAAAGGAATAAAAAAGGTAGGGGGAGAGGGGGAAGGAGTATATACAAATTAAAGGAGCTCTCAATCACACGTACAAAATCAAGCATACGCAGAAACTTAAGTGTCAGTAAATGGCACATTCGCACACTCACTCACATGTTACAAACATCCGTCACACTCAAAATTAAGTGAATCAAGGTAAAAATAAAAACGAACAGTGACTCACACAATCACTCACTCACTCAGGTTTGTATACAAAATACACTCACCTTCGTGAGTTCAATCACACACACAAGCAGGGTTTACGAGGATTTCTCCAACGCCAGTGACCCGCCATACACGCAAGAAAAATAATAAAAGTGGGGGATAGTAAATAACTAAAGTAAATAAATAAAATTGATAATAACTTTCAAGCACTCATTCTCGTGGGTTTGCATACGATACACAGTCACCTCGTGATTCTCATTCACACGTACACATACATGCAGGATACAGGGTCTTTTCCTCAATCATGCTCTCGGGTTTGTACATTCACAAAGTACAGTCACCCTCGTGAATCACATTCACACACACACAATCAGGGCTTACGAGGAATCTCCTTCGCCAGTGACCCGTCACACTCACAGGGAAAGGAGTAAGGATGGGGAAAGGAGTAAGGATGGGGAAAGGATGACCAACGTCAAAAACTGACACCGGGCGAAACATTAAATTAAGTGTGATGGGGAACAATGCAATTCCTCGTTGGTGGTCAATAAATGAGAAATGCTTCGTATTCACTTCGATCAATTCAACGGCTGTTTCTTGTGAAATAAGTTCGCATCAAGCGTAGTAAAATTAATAGTTGTTTTTTAAATGAATAAACTGAACACATAATTTGAAATTGATTACTAAAAAGTAAATTATAATAAATTTACTGAATAAACGTTCGAAGATACTTTTTAATAAACTTTCACAGAGCATATCGCCTGTTTATAGCAGCATCCGCAGCACCACCTAGCAGCAGGGAGAGAAAAGTGTATGTATCTTTAACGTAACACGTGGAATTTAACGGCATGCAAATGTTTACCGCCACGTTTTCGCATCGTTGAAAATTTTCACTTTTTAATTAATGAGAAAAAAATTCTAAACGTCATTTAAAATCCGATAGCCTCAGATACGTACTTCAGTGGTTATAAACTTTAGATCGATACAGTAAAAAAATAGGAAACAACCCCATTCCCTCCCGCAGTTGAATGCGGAAAGACCTATGATGCACCAATACACATTTTGCTCACGGCAGTAAGACTCATCGAGTTCCCACTAACCAGGTACACACGAAGTTAGACGTTCCCATGCCTTGAAGGTGCTAATTTCTTCCGCCGCGGCCATACACTTAAGAATTATGCAAGATATGCCCTTACTCATTAAAACTACCATTAGGATAATTAATATCATGTAGCATACATCATTACTAGAATAGTGAAGTATGTGATAAAGAGCTTACGACTTCAAACTACACGCAATAGGATACGATTTAGTACATACATAATGACGCTAGCGCTGGGAGGGATGGGACGTATCACTGTGGTGGTCGAATGCAAAGAGACTCGCACCAAAGCTACCAAGTCGAAACAAACGCTGGGATATAATCCCTTTGGTAATGAGGTTTCATGTGACGAGAACGAAGCCGTAAGGCGATCCGGTCGGTTGCGACACTCAAGGGCCGTTCTCTAGCCACTCCAGCTGGTAAGTGCCTCCGAATTGATACTGATTTCTTTGCAGAGTACCACTTCCCAAACCCACCCTCCCTAACCCACCACGGAACGATTAATTGCTAATACGTCAATTGAACCTGGGTGGCTATCACTCCTTTACCCTGCGTCCATATTGGTTTCAGACCAGCTAAACAGTGAATGGTAATTCAAAAGCTACGGCCGGGGAGAAATCAGACTGTGAGCGATGTCGCAATAGAAGTGCGATGGCATAAGTTTCCCACTACGAGCGACCGGTAGGGCAAAACAAAAGCATCGGGGAAGTGTCAGGGTAGAAAGCTGAGGCAGAAATGCGGAGGGAGTAGCTCTTATTCATTAGCAACAACCAACAAGACCCGGCTGAAGCGCACGCGAAGAAAAACAAGGCTGTGATAAGAATTCTTGAGTGTCAGGGGCGATTAGACGGTTCTGGGGAGAAGATAAGAGAAAATAAGGTTCTACCATACTTCCTCTTTACTAACTATAGATGAAGAGATGATAGAAGACCAACCAATACTGTTAGCCGCAGGCAAGAAAGCAATTTTTAAGTTGTTCAATCTCTTCTCTTCGAGGATTATATATTAGGTCTTTAGCCTTTAAAGGACGGCTTTGAATCCTAATTGTATCTCTGAGCGGCCGGGCATTTAAATGTCCAAGGTTCGAAATTCAAGCAGCTCCCCATTTAATGTTAAATAACTCGAAAACTATTAGTCTAATAGAAAAAAACTGTATTTTAAAAACAACACCATGATACCAATATGTTTCTTTATATCCAATATTATATTTTTACTGTACAGGAACGGGGGACGTGGTGGCCTAGTGATACTGGTTCTGGCTTGGATACTGATCGAAGGGTCCCGGGTTCAAATCCGAATGAAGACTTTGGACACCCCCAAACGAAAAATCCTCGAGGTCCCAGGGAAAGGAACTTGCCCCCTTTCCCTGAATGTGTGAAATTCACAAGCCTGTGGATTAGTCCGGGTTGAGCTAAGCAAACCAACCTTCGGGTTGAATCACTGAGTGAGTGAGTACAGGAACTTAGTTTATAGCGAAGATTTATAAGATTTTTGATGAAGGTAATATTTTTCACACGTAATTGTAAATACTACATACATTTTACAATATTCCTCATTTATTGTCAATCAATTCATAAGTGAATTGATATGTTTAACAACTTTTACAACTTCTTTTTCGTGTGATACTCTCGAAAACAGGGTTCAATGCACAGTCCAACGTCACAATTCACACAGCGAATGTTCGTAAGCCTGATGATCTTCTTCGTTGAACATATGCACATCGCAACTTGCTCGTCTTTTGAGGCCAGTGCTCCATCTTTTTCGCATCTAATCAGGTAATGTTCGTGACGCATGGGTTTGGTCTCCCTCTAAGCGTAGCCTCCGACTGATTTCCCTACCTTTTCCAGAAGACTCCGCGCCCACACTAGTCTAAACATAGTGTGGGATACTTCTTTACCCACATAACGAAGCCTAGACATCTGAACCACATCTTAGTATAGAAGAGGGCAATACGGATTTGATGGAGATCGGATGATTTGATCGGATGAGAGATGATGGACGAATAGATTCCCTGAATTTGCGAGCCGACGCAAAAACAGCGCGAGATGAAATAGTTCGTTTTAAATGGCCCTGTTGACAAGATTGCTGAAGACGAGCCTAAGCTCTTTAAGTATTTGAAACCAAGCACCATGTTAAGCCAATGAAGAATATAAATTATTGTAACAAATATCCTCGGTAGTACAAACAAGCATGGATGTGGAACGTAGGCGGGATCAAGCAGCAACTCGAAGACAATACAGCACCCGAATAAGAATATCGAAATGGCTGCCTTAACTATACGTGGGATTCTTGAGAATTTCATCAGTATTTAGAATAAATAACTGCACACTAAGCACTCTATAATAATGCATTTTAACAGAAATATCGGGACCAAATAGTTGTCTCACGAGATGAACGAATATGCCGTATAAATCATTAAATATAATTTTTTATAAGATACAGAAATGCGTTCAGAAATGCATTTGCTTGCATGAGCAATAATATTTTGGAAGATTGAAATATTGCAGGTGAGCTCAAATGTTTCACAGAGTATTTATTTCACAACACCTATATAACGAAGAACCTGCCGGAGGAAATATTCCGACAGAAAACAAAGAAGCTGAACTTTTAATGCGGATTAACTCTTTATGTGGATTAAGAAAAATTACACTGCCCAGTGAAAAAGTTCACATCATGGGGAAAAGAACAGAAGTTCGACCCAGTTTTTACAAGATAAGTCGACACATCAATGCGTAAATGCATCGAAACACTTCTAGAAAAACAAAAGTAAAAAATAAGCAGTCTTGACTTTATAGTAATTTTTAGGCAAGCATAAATTCGACAAGCAGCCAACTACAGACACCAGACTAAAAAAAGTAATACCGGAAAGTGCATTCAACAATACTGACACAAAAGAAACACAATGGTGGCTTATAGTGTAGTCCTATGGCCTTTTGGAACCTATTTTTGAAGGTAAGGAAATGGAATACAATAGTTTAAATCATCAGCCCTTCACCAGTCAGGTTTCTAACGAGAAAAATAATGTTCACGCTAAGGCTCATCCATTGACGAGTTTCCTACCACCTGAAAAATATTGCACATGCATGAAAATTTTGACGCCGTACTTCGTGGTAATTAGTTCTGACCTCATGATAAGCCACAGCTACGAGGAAATCATAGTGTGTATCAAGACAAGGCAGCTCTCACTGAAGTAATGTCTCCCACGCACTCGGGGTGCTTCGTGACCTAAATATAACGTTGGCGGAGGAGCAAAATTCCGCTCTGCCAGAGCAACACTTCCAAAATGTTCACACATGCTGACGAATACGGCCGCCATTAGAAGTGAAAAGGCCACCGTAGCAGACGCGACCAAACACACCATTTCCTTGACAACGCTTAGAAGGCAAGAAGGTCCACTCACACGCTGCTGTTCTATAGCTTCATTATAGAGTGATTAATGAATAGTACGGGTATTCATGCTGTAAGCGTTCTAAGTAGTTCTTTTCTCTTTAATGGAACATAGAGTATATACACGCTGTTGATAGAAATACGCGTTTAAAATGTGGCACTGTAGGTAGACATATGTGCCTGTATTTTTGAATTATTGATATAAACATACAAAACTATTATAGAACCTGTATGTACTATTTATACCAGTCACGAACTTTCCCCGTGGAAATGCGAGAGAAACAACCAAATTTTACACAAGACTACATGGAAGTAATGAACACAAACATCTTATAGAAACTAATTATTATTCAATGAAAATTATATTTTAATTATGGGATTATATAAAGTTTTATTTGTTTATAGTATTTCTGTTTAATATTTAGCGTTATTAAAAAGTGTTTACCTATTTAAAATGCTACTCATTATTTATCAAATTAATACAACATCGTAGACCCCAAACGGAATGAATAGCACTCAACACCAATGTTACGCACCAGGCTACATAGTAAATAAAATACAGTTACGATAGTGTTGATATCCACAGCACGTTTTCAGAGGTAGATAGCGAGAGTACTGGTTCCCCACCCTCGAAACTCTGGTTTGAAATTCGGAAGATTTCGGACTCCCAAGGTATACTTGGATGCAGGGTGAAGATCATTCTCAGGTCAGTCAGCACCACGTCAGATATGATTCCCTAAGCTAAATCCCTTATGCCTTTCGATAGGGGCAGGCTAATGATTTCCCTGTGATTCCCTTCACCCTACCTCAATTCCTTTCCGAACTCATCAATTCTAGTTTTTTTCCAGTTCTGAGTCGCTTTTCTGACGGGGCGAACTTGAAACCCCACTAATTGATAACCACCCTCACGATACTAATACTAATTACCAGATTATGGCATTGCGAGAAATTAGGAAAACAGAGAAGTCAGAGCGAGTGCTTCCATCACAGCTAACAGAATAATGGTGCTGGTAATGAATTCTTACATTCTTCAGTCTCTTTATTCAATTCGCACTTCACTACTATCTCAGTAACGATAATATGGAACGCACGCGTATCGCATTTAGAACATGCCAGGGTGAATAAGAAATGGAGAGCGTTTTACACACCTTCAATGAGATAAAAAAAACGTTAAAATATAGTATTGTCTCCCCATATTTTGGGCAAACAGCAAACCTACAAACAATGACAGACAATGAGAGACAATACCAAATGGCTGGTACGGCGATTAGCACTCGAATGTAATTATTACGTATCGAAAGTAGTAGTCGTATTGTAGATCTTAATAAGTTGCATATTTGGTGATCGTCCCCGGCTACACACCCTCGCGGTGACTCGCAGGGTTTTACGGAGATGTACATGTAACCATCGTTCACCACATCATGTTGGTATTTCGGGGGAAGTAAGGACAAATAGACATTCTGGGGAAATGTGGATTTAAAAAAATTACACGCAAAAAGTTGCCTACATCAAGCATCCTACATAAAAGCTCCTACAAAAAATGGAGATCAGAGTGCCGCTGAAAGTTAAGACCCTAGTTATCATTTATGAATCCATGATGTTCCTTGGCCCTAATTACCCCTCATCATAAATAAAAGAGAGGTATTTCAGTATGACTGAGTTGACAGCAAAAGCTCCTTTAGGTAATACTAGTAAAACCTTCGAAAAATGTAAAGCAATACGTAATAAAAGAATAAAAACCAATAGAATTACGACTTCCTTTACTTTAGATAGCCTTGTCTCTTCCATATTTTTTACAGTGTCACATATTACGACAATATCTGCATATTACCCTACGAGCACCTCACCTCTAGGGTGACTAATATGTATCCCTACTTAGCAAGTAGGGAGTAGCAAGGATTAAACACTGGGACAGAAGAACAATGCACAACATTAAAATTTCATGCATTCATTAATAATGCGGGGTTAGAATTCAGAGGAATAAGCAATTTAAAAATGATAGGGTGGCTACGAAATCGCATTATTATTTATTAACTGCCAACACATTTCCAAGGTAGAAAGTTACTTGAGACAAAAAGAAGAACAGAGATAATCGACTAGAAACCGGGAGAAAAGCGCAACAAAAATAAAATCCAAGATACACATTAAATGCAAGAGCAAGCAAGCAAGCGAGAAAAATAAGGTAAACAGCGACAACTTCTATACATATATGCACAACTAAAAAAAAAAAAAAAAAAAATTTCTTAATCCTAAACTTTTGGAAAAAGCTACGCCCTAAAATTTGAACAGAAAAGATAACTAAGATAATTCAGTAAACGTTTAATACCAGAAATAGTAGGATGAAAGATGCACTACTTGTACTTAAATAGCTAACGTTCATGGGACCATCCAATCATGTAAGTCTTTATGCAGCTTTCCAAAGCCCATTTAATGATGATTTACATTCTACACAAAAAGAGCTTCGATGTTTTTATTTTCACCCTACGTAAGACAACTTTTCCGTGAATTGTAGCATCCATTATCACTCACTCTTTCAGAGGTGACAATTAAGATTGTTTTTTGTTTATTATTACTAAAAATTGTTAGATTTTAAGTCATATATGATGGACATGCAACACATCTTATAATATGGACCTATATATCCGTAAAAGTTTTTCGCGACTTAAGGTTTGCTCCTTTCCTTTCGAAGTACCTATTTCATATTCCCCCTGACAATTCCACGAATTTTAGGCAAAAGATCAAGGGCACCCAAAAAAATCAATTATTTCAAAATTGAAAATATATTTCAGCACAAAGGTAAAATGATAGTAATGAACACGATTTCTTCAATATTTTTCGTTTTTTCACTAAATTAGTCATTATCTACCTGGAATCCTCTTGTGCGAGACAGCATTTAGCCCATAAATATTGCTACACTATGCAACTACTCAAGACGTAGGAACGGTGATTGGGAAATTGAACGCTGACCTAAAAGGCAAGGTTCAAGACCATTAAAAATACTTTTGAACGTCGAAATCCAAGTGTGTGAAACCGGACCACAATATTTATCATTGCAGAATAAATGCATTCCCTTACTTCCTAACAGGTTAGGTCTCTATGTTTTCCACACAATGAAACTTCTGGAAGGAGAGGATACATTCCCTCAAGTGGCTGAAAATAAGACAACTGACAGAATCTCAGAATAGCTTCTTTAATTACTTACAAGCCATGGAAAAACAATGGGAAGACCTATTTTGAGTGACTTTTTTCAAAGGTAGGGAGCTTAGGAAAGAGGGCAGGAAAAAGGGTTTGAGGGACCGAAAATAGTAAACAGTGTCATGCAACTCGCAACTTATCTCAAATATTCATCTACTGCGCCAAATGACCGCTTATTACCAACAAGTACAGCTATACACGGATTGTTCTTACCTTACCTCAAGTGAGTAACAATATTTCATTTATTTGTCATCATTGTTTTAGATATTCCCATGGCGGAATTGAAAATGGAGCCCAAGCCATGTGTATCTCTTTTGTGTCATTCACTTTCGTCGGTGTTTCTGATCCATGCGATCGACTGAGGCGCCCTTCCCTTCCGGGTGAGTCGATTGTCGCACGCGAGATATCGCCGGCGTCGCTGTCGGAATGGATGGAACCAACGGAATCCAATAAAATTGATCGATCGCCGTCACACCACTTGACTGGCAACAAAAATAGATTTGCTCGATCACGCACATGAAATGACCACAAAGAGAGAACCCCTTGGTTAAAATCGACAATACGTGGGAAAATGCACCGAAAGAAGGAACATTTCACGTTGGGCAGCCCGAAAACTCTCTGCTATCCGCTCGTGAAACCGAGGAGTCATTTTATCAACTTGAAAACCACAGGGGGTTTACGGAAAGCGTACTTAAGTGCTTATTTTCGGAAAATATTTAACCCGCATGCCATTACGTACGGAATTCAGCGATAAGGAATTTCAACATCACCTTATCCTACTTTCGTTCATTCAACTCTTTTGAGTATCAAAGTGTTGGTCCCAAAGCAGAGCTCGTGGAGCACAAATTCATGGCAACGCCCATGGAGGATTTTCCGAAACCTGCCAGAACAATAATGAGAACACCGAAGTGGATACGTCAATAATGAAGTGAAAGCCAACAAACAACCCGTCGTCTACTCGATGCTATTACATAGGATTAGGCTCACTTAAGCATGCGAGTGAGAGAGCAACTGCGAGTGAAATTCAGGTTTATGAGGGTATGATGGTAAGGTCCTTTCGCAGTGCCACCACTGTGTTCTGTGTTTTCCCAGAAAATCACTCCACTGCTTGATAGCTAGACGTGTCCAGCATCCTCCTGGATTTGAACTCAGTCCTTGCGGTAGGAAGTCGCTCCGAGAGCCGAGAAGTAACCCACCTAGATTTCTAGATTTTGAGCAAAATACTTATCCTGTGCTGAGCTTCAGTCCGAACTTTGGAAAACGGAATCGAGCTCAGTGGTGTGTAAATGGAATTACAAACTATTGAAAATTAATCAATTGGGTTTTTGGCAATGAATTCGGAAAAATAACAAACAATACAAATAAAGCCACACGTATGCTCCGGCATTAAGCGATTTCTTGAATGGCAAATCGTTACATTCGGCAATTTTTCTCCCATCGGTCACGATATCATCTTGCGGGGAAAAAGTACAAGAAATGCAGTTTCACAATATATATATATATATATATATAATTACTAGAGGCGTCACATCCGAGAAAATTCTCGGACTCAGGCCACTAATGAACTTACTCTATCATTGGATACTCTGTGATACTCAGTGATAAGAAATCATTTTTTCAAATTCTTCCTTTGGAAAGCAAAGATTCTAGGATTTGTCGACTTTTCAATTTCTTTAATCATATTTTTTACATTCTCCAAAAATATATTGTCTTTTTTGCTACGCGCTGTAGTGCACTATTTTGTCTCTAACGGCATTGATATCAATTTTAGCGACCTCGGTGAGGTGATCGCACTCAATCGTCACATTTATGGGCGGGTGAGTTCTTGCCCCCGACCTCCAGACGCATTACTGAATTTTATCACTTTTGCACCTAATATTCCCCCTAATCTCCAGGACTGGGAACCATTCTTGCAAATTCAGTAACACGATACGTTCCAAATTATTCAACGTTTGCCGAAAATAGGAAAATTCAGGAAATTCCACTCCTATCCCACTACCAATTTTGGCGGAACTGACACCCACTCACTTCTCAACAAGGCGACGTAAACGTTCGCCGGATACACAAATGAAGAAAAAAGACATGGAATTCAAGCGCCAATCCGCGGTGGCTCCACCACGCGGCCAATCAAAGCACTGCGGCGAAGACAAGCGCACCAACCGAAAAAAAAACTTTTTTTCGGAAGAGGGCCGAAGAAGACTAGCGGTTCACGAGTCAATCACGTTCCCCGGCAATCATCGCAGGGGAATCGTGAGGGCCTCCCTCCCACCCGCGGGAGCAGAGGCTGCGGACGAATGGGCGCGGGGTCGGCTGGCGTGCAGTGCTGATGCTCCACCGAGGGATCACCCAGGGGCCCCGCGGGAGGAGGGGGGAGGGGAGGCGAAAGGGGCCACTTTAGTCGATTCGAGCGGCGGTGAAGGGGGGCAAAGGCATCGGGGAAGAGGTTGACTCGAGCCGACTTCACGAGCACAACGGAAGTCGACACAGCGGCCGAGAGGGATTCCCATGGCTGCTAAGTGAACGGAGGTACGAATACCTCCTGCTTCCCTTAGTTTTCCTGCGCAAAAATCCTACATTATTCCTGTAGTCAGCATCCCTTTTTCTCAACTAATACAAACACTTCAGCAATAAATAGGGTATCAAGAGGATATGATTTTTTTACAGACTTCTGACATCGCATACTTAGTTTACGTTAATAAACATTTTTTTATGTTAAAATAAAAATTTTTCAGGGAAATGGTTCAACAAACAAGAGTCCCCCAACGGAAACGTAGCAAATAAACGAAGAAGAAAGGATCATTAACGGCAGGAGATATGAAGATGATGAGCGAGTCAGTCATCGAAACGTCGGCGGAAATGGAGAACTGGGATAAAAACCCGCGAAGAATACACGCAGGAGACATGTGTATTGCTTTTAAACGCGCAAATATATAACTAATAAGAGGCATTGTAAATTGTAAATATGTTCACATTAATAAACTGGCTTTGCAATTTTGTTTATACACTAGCCTCTACACGGCCTCTATAGTCAATAGTTAGTAAAAATAACTTCTCGCGAATGTGAGCTAATGCTTTTATTAACATTATACTTTAGCTAATACCCTTAATTTATGCGTTTTACTCGTGAAACTGGTAGAAGGTTGATCAGTAGTTTACAATAACGCTTACTCCTAAAGTAACGCCGGGTTAACAATGACCGTCCATAAAATTCGCTCCACTGATTGCGACTTGCGTTTGAAGTGCTGCGCGAAAAATGAAGAATGGAGATCACGTTCTCTTTGACAAAAATTAAATCATAAAATAACACTAGCGCACCCCTTATGAAGATCCATGATCAAGGCCCAGAACCATGAACTAAAAAATAAAATTAATAAATCAAAGAAAATACACAGTCCAGACTGAGGTTGGTTGGAAACTAAGGAGCAACAGAGAACTCTCCTAGAAAGTGGTTAAAATCTGAAGAAAAGGAGGGTGACACTTCTCGCACACTTGTACTAATTGTAAGTGGATAAAAATAGACAAAAACACATTTAACTTCCTCTGTTATAGGAAAACCACTAATGCATGAAAAAGGAAGCTTGTTAAGACCCTAAAAAGTCCGGCAATCTGCGGAAGCCCAATTGTTAGAAAGTACTCCGGAGCAGAGCACACAATCTGGAATAGTTGCAGGTCGAAAAATGATCTACAAAAACTGGCAAGAGCAAAACCAGCTTGTCATTGTCGCATGAAGGAGTGCTGGAAACGGAGGAAACTCCAGATGAAAAAAACAATGAAGTTCAGTGTGACCCTAAGAGGTCAATTCGAAAATTAAAAACATAAATATAAGATAAAAAACAAGAAAAGATACAAAATATTAAAAAATATATATTAATATTCCGTCTTTTTCCCGTCATTTTGCGGTATGCTTGACGCCTAACGCATTTACCAACTAAAAGCACGTTACAGTCCCAGCTTGAACACTACATGACCATAGTCTACGAATTGTTTCCTCTGAAATTCTCAATAGCAAACATAACTTCATTGAAAAACAGAACCTCCTTAGAGCCAATAGAAATCTGCTGAGCATGAAAAACTGAGAGTAATTAGCTAATAACATACTTATATCATGTGGAAAAGGCATTTGAACCAAATAGAAATTTCACATGATGCTATCTAAAATAATACACACAAAATCTGAACTGGAACAATTTGATTTACCGAACACATTTAAAAGAAAACAAGAATTCACTGGTCCGAGAAGAATTAGAAATTTAACAAACTCAGAAGAACAAAAAGGATAAGTGACTGGAAGGTAAAATGAAGTCGTGAGAAATAGGCAATTCAATTTGCTAATACACTACATCACAGCGTGAACACCGTTAAATACCCAATCCCACCAAGGTAATCATGGGTAGAAATCTATTAATAAAATCATCTGAAGTAATACCGCAGGAATGACCGACCGATATGCAAAGAAATACCGAGTAGAATATCGGAATGAAAAAACTTTGTAAATTTCACATAAGTAAGTTTAATACGACCAGTTTCATCGCTTGAGCGACATCTTCAGGTACAAATACAAGGAAATCACATCTTTAAATACACTAGGAACAATTGGGGGCGGAAGGCTGGACAAGGGGATGAGAGAGGTAGAGGGGCAATTACACAAAGTTACGCCTCAAACCATTCAATTTACCGAGTAGAATCATAATAATTTTGTATATTTGGTTTACTTCGGAAAGGGGTCTGATACAGAAGACTGGAAAGTTAATGAGAGCGATGAGAAATCTAGGATCGGACTGGAAATTAGGCGTGGAAACCTGGACGTGGACCAGAACGCAAATTGTAAGGATCTGGTTGGAAATTGTTAGGGTGTGATGGAGTTATTCTATGTCACAAGTGATATCAATATGCATAGTGTACGTGAAAGAGGCACGGGAGGAGCTGGACGTACGCTTTAAATTAGGAGTACTACCGAAATCGGTTGGGTTTGCAAACGACTAAGTGGGAAGTTACCAAATGGAATAATAGTCGCTGGTAGACTCTAAAAATACAGTTCTATGCATTTGTAATGATTACAACGGGCAACAAGATTTTACCTATTGTACGTGACTCGGTTCTCCCTGTGAGTGACTGGTTCCTTTTGCCCTTAAATGAAGGAAAATAAATTATATAGAACTCCTGATTTACTTTTTCGATCAGGGCATTGAAGGTTAATGATTTTTTTTTCGATTTTTCACCCGGTTTGCTCTACACAAAAAAACTCTCTTTAGCCTATGAGGCCCACGTGTGTCCCCTTATACTAGGGTATAGTAGAACCGTTGCGGATCGGAAAATAAATGTTTATAACATTTCATCGAAAAAAATTATATATTTGCCTTTTCCCGTGGAACAAAAACTTCTTAATATGCGAATGGATGGGTAGAATATTTTTTAATGGACAACTACTGATGTACTCTAATGATAAAATTGCACCTTGAGGTTCCCGAGGCAGCCTTTATGACCGCTAAAAAACCTATAAAGGCTGTTTTTCCTTCCTCGCTGAGTTTATATTAGAACTCTTCTGACTTCACGAAAAGAATAATTATGATTCAAAAGAAAACTAAAACTATGAACTCCGGAGGAGGAAGAAAAAGAGTGGAACATAAGAAAGGAGGCATATAGTTGAGAGCTTGTGGAAATATTTTGTTATTTGCGTAGGATTGTGGAGGAATGTGGACGTAATGACGTAATAAGAAGAACTGCTTAAGCTGAGCAGGAGTATTACAACAGAAGAGAACTCATGACGAGAACCTTAAGAAGGGATGTGATGAGAAGGTAAGTCGAGACCTCGGTCCGGGGCGTGGTGTCGTACGGATTCGAAAACTGGACTCTAGGGAGAGATAACGAGAATAGATGGAAGGCTTTACAGACGTGAATGCGGAGAAGAATGGAAACTGTGCCATGTACGGAAAGGAAGATGAATGAAATGTATAGCAGGGAGCGGGATGAATTAAGCCGTTGGCGAAAATTAACACACTCAATGCTGGCCTATTTCATGAAAAAGTAATCATGTCCGAAATATTTCTAAACTTCTATATATAAATAAATACATTATTATAAATCTTTAAACATAAAATTTATGCAACATAATAATAATTTTTTACTTAGCTACGAACATAATGGGACCCCATGCCTTGACATCAAGGCATCAACCTCCCAGGGTAACGAGGCATGCCTTGAATTCAAGGCATCCGCGTTGAGTGTGAGGTAGAGTGGTTGGATAGAACAAGTAATTAGGGAACATGGGATACTGAAAGCAATTAATCAAGGTAATGCTGCGCAAGCAACGAGGAGGCACATAGGCAGAGTCAAAGTATATTCAAAAGTATCAAATTAGGTAGGAAATATGTTGATCTAAAGAGAGAATCAAATATAAGGGTGTAGCCGTTCAAAAAGTATCTATGTATGTAAGTATGTAAAGAATAGTAGGGATTGAAACGCATCCTATCAGGTAGAAAACTTATAATAACAAATAGCTGAATTCTAATACTGGTTCGTGCATTCGTGCATACGCATGGCGATTTTTACTGTCTCATGGCAGGGTTTTATCATAATTTAGTGCACGACGGGCATCAGTGCTCATGCTGGTGACAATTGACAACCTTTCCCATAATTTTCAATGGGGGCGTTTACTCGGAACCGAAATCGTAATTTTGTACACGAAATCGTTAGATGGAAACGAAAAACGAATTTTAGTGAAAAAATTAATCTTCTAACCACAACCATTCACTCATAAATCAAAATTTAAAATAAGCAAAAGGTGACGCCCACCGAAAATGCTGCTGTGATAACATTGACGTCATTTTCCTCCCTTCCTTGACTGCTTTCAGGGGAGGGAGAAGGGAGTGGAGGGGGGTTCTCGGAAGGTCTGCTCGCACAGATGCTGTCGAAATCGCTCCCATTGGCCGAGTCAGCTGTGTCCCCCCCATTGCGATAAGGCGAAGTAGCTTCGCGGGCTCAGTTGTGATTGGACGAAGTCGATATACGTCAGAGGTTGCACCACACCCACTTTTCCGAAAGGGTTAAAAACATTAGTTTTTCGCCGCTTATAACTCGGGAAATAATTGTCGGATCAAAAAACGGAAAAATACGGGTCCTTTTATTTTACAAACTCTATCAGATTCGATAATAACAAAAATATGGTAAACGACCCCATTGTATTTGACACAATGAGGGAAAGAAAGGGCATACGCGAGCCATAAATGCTCCTCGGAAAAATAATACATTCCCCGAACGGCTTCCGACTTTTAAAAGATTTCCACTAAGTGTGAAAGGCATATTTTGCCAAATTTGATACTTGCAATACCTTTTAATATGTACCTTTAGACTTAATCAATTATAAGTGGAAAACATTAGCTTTTCACCAGCAAATTAAAAAATAAATATGCTGAAGAGGAAATTAAATGCTGCAAAGGTCAAAATCGAGGCTGTAGGCTAAGGCTTATAGTTAACCGCCGACTTCGGAAATAATCAAATCGGCTAAATTTCCAGACTCGGTGCAGCAGGGAGGGGAGTTTGAGGGATACGAGAAAAAAAAACGTGTCATTTGATTTTAGGTCGAGGTTTATCACCCCCTAAGTTACGGAGGAGGCCTAAGTTACGGAGGACCTCAGCCTTCCTTAATATTAAACTCCCTGGTGTCAGCTTCATTATCACAAACATCCCTAAGTTTTCTCCGATTTCTAGCTCTAGATCTTCTAGTCGCCATTCGGTCTTATGACTATTTTACTCCTGCTCTAAAATCCCACCTTAGTTTCTCTAACCCTTACTCACTCAAATTCGTCCCTAGGAATCGAAAATCAAAAATTAACTCTGAAGTCGCGACGAGCAAAACAAACACGACAAAAATCACGCGCAACCTGCAGTGATCAAACCAGGGCGTCCTTCGTCCGTCATAACGGAAGTTTTGAGCAGATACCAGCAGAGAAGTGACGAAGAAAAAAAGATCGAACCGGGCAGACCGTCCAATGCCACGCCCAGATCCAACGGACAGAGCGATTCTTCAACGCAGAGAAACAGTAGACTCCAGAGCAAGTGGACAAGCGACCCCCGCGGACGACTTCCGCGGAGAGCCACATTCCCATGTCCCTCCCACCAGTTACCATGAAATGGAAAAAAGAGTCATCTGGCGGCGGACGCGGGTCACGATATCAAGATAGACCCTCGACTGCTCCAGTGCCTCTACCCCACGGCCGAAGATGAAACTCGTTAAAAAAAAAGGAGGGTCGCAATGGGCGCGTGCTGCGGAGGCAGGAAGTGACGTCTGGGAACCGAGGAGTTCCGGGAGAAGTGGCGGACTGAAGCGAACCAATTGGCAGGCTGCACTCGTTTTGGCCGTTTGCACCGAATTTCCCTCCTCGTAGGCATGGGGCCAAAGAAGAAACGCAAACGCCCTCTCTACCTCAAATACTACCTCCATGGCATTCGAACACTCAAATGATGATGATGAGCATTCATATAGGTCCGGCGTAAAATTTTGGCCAAGGAGGAAAACTCCTCAGGAGTCTTTCTTTTTACCCTACAGACCGTTAATTCAAGCTCGGAGAATGGTTAGCATAAGGAAACAATAAAAAGGACCCAGAATTGTTACGCACTGTGGGAATAGGGGTTGATAAGAGACAGTGGGACGCTCTTTTCCCAAAAAATAGGGAAAATACCGGGGAAGAGATAATGAGGTAGGGGATAAAAATAAATATTTTTTTTAGAAAAAGGGGAAGAAGACAGAACTGAAGTCAGAACAGTTTAAGGCAATGATTTCAAGAGGTCAAAACGGTAGGCATAGGAATTTTATAAAATTAGATATATTTGAAACAGCAGCCTTCAAGGGTGAAATATTACGTCGGTGAAATATGCGTCGGTGAGTAAACTGGCAACACACGCTAGGCCGTGTAAACGGGGGTAGAAGACTCTAAAACAAATTTCGGAATTATTAATTGCGAATAAAACCGCCCACCAGGACGAGGATCCCCGAACTTATTGTTAGTGGTTCTACGACTTAAATCCTCCCCTTAACAACTTTCTTACGCCAAACATAAGAAGCAATTACGAATATTACATATTTTCCTCCTTAGCCGTGGTACCCTCGCTTTTCACCCCCGGTTCCCCCACTAATTCGTCAGTTAATGACTTCATAAATAATACCTTCAACCGAATTCATAACGCTGGAGCAGACGTTTGTTCCAGAACTTATTGAGTAGTGGAGATAGAACGGAGATGGAACCTTTACATTTTTCATTCCAAATGGTACGACATTTCATCACTGATTTCCAGGAAGGCTTCAAGAAAAATCATGCGCAATAGAAAAGGGTTGTTTTTTACAAGTTACCAACTTTCCTCCATACACAATTAACTTATAAGCCCAGGAGAGAGAGTCCCTTGGATTTAAATGCAAAGAGTCAATGCCATACATGGAGTTTTACACCGAAGGGGAGGAATGTCAAATACTGTGCACAGTTAATTAAACGTAGCATTTTCATCCTCAGCAGCAGTTATTTTGAGCGAAGAGATACAGCTGATTTGGTAGCAGCACCCTACGATTTAAACTAAAGATGACTCGACCAGATAGCGCGCCGTCGGGGCATCTAAGCACCGCACAAATCGACCCCATGAGGATGCAAGCATTAATGGCCGAAGTGAGGGCTGGTATTTGCGCGAGGAGATTGTATCGTGGAGGATCTTCATCCGAAAAGCATTCATGGGCCCGAGGAGAGGGTCGGCGATCGATTTTCGGCTGAGAGAAGGGAAGAGACAGGTGGGAGGGGCGGAAAATAGGGGGGGAGGACACGAGGGGGTGAGCAAAGGGAACCGGAGCCGGCGGCGGATGTACGAATTGACGTAACTCTCCACCGGAGGCCACAAGCCGACCCGGAATTTTACGCAGCGAACGAGATCAAAACTCGCGTGAGGAGAATGGATTAATTTATAACATTTCGAGATTCAATTTGCTCAACCGTGGAGCAATAGTATGCGAGACAGTCGCGATGACAAGAGGAGAGAGGAGGGGGTCGCAAGGGAGACAAGGCAGAAGACGAATGAAAAGAGACTACACGAAGGCTGCGTGCGCGTGTGCAAATGAAAGCATTGCACCAGTCTAAAGCAAGCCAATGCAGGACCAAGAGGAGAGGGCGACAGCCAAGTTACGCGCGCCCATCCAGCGATTACGGGAGGGCTGTCAATCTCGGGTAACAGAAGTAATTAGGAGTTTTTATTTCTCACGTAATAAGAGACTGCCTCATCTCGATAAAATAAACACAAAGCATCACCACATGCCTTGTAAATGAAAGCACGAAGAGGAGTAGGTATTACGTTTTAACGACGCTCCTCTGCCTGCTCTGAATCCGCGAAGAAGTCAAAAATAATGAAGGCTGAACTAAAAGAGTCAATGAGAACATCGGCGACGGTAATGAATGGAGCCTTAATGTTAAATAAAATTCTTTTAAAGATTCCTAATTCGCTTTGAGTGAAAATACAAACCCAATGAATTCAATCAATGCAAGAAATATCTCATTTACCTGGAGGATGTATATTTAAAAATTAATGGAGATTCACTACAACGCATGCGAATAGTGGACTAGAATATTAAACTTACTTCTCAGAAGCCGTAAAACTCTGAAAAAATAGCATCTTTTAACAATTTCCAACCTAACCATACATACCTTATCCATGTAATATTCAGGCATAGCTTCATAAATCCTGCTTCTTACATAGTAAATACTAACTTCTGTGAGTTACGACACACTTCAAATGTAAAAACATCATTAAGACATTATTTGTGCACTTCTTGGAATGAGAAAGCCACGTATTAACTTACAAAATTCGTGGAGGATTTTATCTAGCACAAATAAAATGTGTTTTCATAAAAGAGCATGTCCCCGTAAAGAAGTTGACAACTTGAAGGACATGAAATTATCTAAATACTTATGCAGATTTCAATTCACCGTCATTCATCCTCTCATTCACGGAATGATCTCCAATAGTCTTGCACACGTCGTTACTCTCGTCATTCCATTCAGACGGCCAATACTTCTTCCTCTTACTCCCAATATTCCCTCCTCTTGAAAAGCATCGTTACCCCTTAATTTCCATCAACTCACTGCTTCTCTTCTTAATTTCTCTATGCGACTTACCCCTTCTCCAAGCACTCCACCGCTTCCTCGTTTGGCTACCTTTTCATCCGTCTAACTTTCTCCATTCTTCTCTACACCCACATCTAAAATGCCGCTAGTTTATTTTTAACCTAGCCGTACGCGGTAGTCAGGCCGGTAAAGCGACGGCCTGGCAACCCAAAGGTCGCGGTTTTACCTCGGGAATGAGTGCTGTGTTCATCTTATATCAAATTAGGTTACACAATATCTGATGGTCACAGATATGATCTAGGCATTTGGAGTACCTTAAAACTCATTTCGAATACTACTTTATTATACTATACTAATACTATTATCCGTTTCAAATATCTTTGCGACTGAGAGGCAGGCCTTAAATTTTTGGGGGTGAGCGAAGTGAAAGTCGCTCGTCACGTGACTTTCTCTGGGCGAACTAGGATGCAGTAGGCGTGGCCTAGCCTCTCGAAAATTCAGTCGCTCTCAGACCTCCGTAGTGTGAACTTCGTGAATCTGCCTGCTGTGTTGCCAAATCTCCGCTGCCTTTGATCGGTGCTTCGTGGTGTTATTTCCTAGCTCCCTTTACCAATTTTCCCAATTAACCCTTTAATCCTTTATCTTACCCACTTTTTCCTTTATACCATAACCCATATTCCTTTCCTGTTATTCCCCGTATTCCTATTATTCCCCTTCCGCATTATACCCATTACGGAAACCAATCATCATTGGTTTTATTCCCAATTCGCGGGAGTAATTGTATGGTGTTTTTGACGGTATCATGGATCAGAAGACGGTGAAACTTCTTCTCCACAGCCAAGCGAAGAAAATAGTACACAATATATGTACTAAGGTTTTTTCAGCGGGAGAAAGAGTTGGGTCATCCAATGATTTCCCTTGATAAACATTTTTGTTACAATTTCTTTGGAAAAAAAACTATTTTGGGTAATTCCATCAGAAATCAACCAATTTTTATGAAAATGGTTGCTGAGCCATTTTTAATTTTTTTTATATTTTGTACATAGATAGGTGCATATATATGGATTACAAATCAGTTCTCGTTATATTTTTAGAGCAAATCATGTCCGAAATATGGGCATTATCGCATGTGCCGGTAGAGTAAAAATGTCACTTTTTGACGCTAGCGCTTATTGCTACTATTTGCATGTTTTTAAAGTTACAGCAACCATAATTATATTAATACTTTTTAAAAGTATTGCTCTATACAAATATGCAAGAAAAAATAAATTTAAAAAAATATTTAGGCATAAACGAGGGTGTCAAATTTCCGCATCAAAATTTTGTTTTTTTCACTTTTTGAAGGCCAAACATTCAAAATAGGGACCAGATATCAAAACAGATCCTTTTGGGATTAATACTCTAAGTACACATGTATCACAAAATCAATATTTTGTTTTGATCCTGATTCCCCTTTACCCCCCAAAACAAATCCAAAATGGGTGGAAAATCAAAATTTGACATTTTCAAGGTCACATATCTCAAAAGGGGGACCTAGTAAAAATATGATATTCTTAGGAACCTAAAGTATCATCATAAACTACACTGACTTCAAATTTGGAGTTGATACTCAAAGCCGTTTAGGTGTGACAGCCTTCCGAAATTTGACGGAAATTGTGTTTTGCAGCAATATTAAATTAACATTATAAAATGTCCATACACTTTTGTACTATTAATATTGCTACTTTTAATCTTATTTTAATCAATTTCTATTAGTTTTAGATAAAATTTTTATATTCCTATTATATTTTTGTGGTGAACTACTACTTGAAACACTGGATGGGGTGGGAGAGCAGAGATCCGACATACAAATATTTGTTGAATGCACAGATACTGTTCACCTATGTGGAATGAGAAGGGAAGGGGGGGTGGATAGCTTATTGCTAGCCTGTCTCAGAATGCATATTCTTGGAGGTGAAGCTTAGTTTTAGGGGGGGGGTGGGAGGGGTGAGTGGCAGTCAGCAAATTCCTGTTGGAACTTCCCCTAAAAAATTGAATACAAAATGTATATATTGTATAAATTCCATGTACAATTGTATACTATATCTGCATTGTGTACAAAATGTATAAACAGTACACAATGTATATAAAATGTATGCACCATACATACCTGTATACTCTCCGGAAAATGTATACAAAATTTATTCCCTGTAAGTCACTGTGCACCAAGTGTTTTCAGAGGGTATCAAAAAATTGTATAGGCGATGATTATAACCAATATGGTGTTTATCAGCCTACAGAAGTGGTTTTGGATTGTGTTAACGAGGCATGCATTGCAGTTAGTTTGTCTCCTTTCAAAATTAAAAAACTTTGTGAAGAGAAACGACCCGCAGCATTCAAGAAGAAAGTTTCCCGGCCTAAGACATAGGTATCAAGAAAATTGTACGAGTCAATGGAGTGCCAGGGTCAGCCTGATTGCGAGTCTTCTGGCGATAATGACGAACACAGACACGAATATGCTGATTTGTTGGAGATTTTAATAAAGAGATTGGAAAGCAACAAATGCTAGAGAAAAAATTCGGAATTTAAGCCTTTTTTCCCCAATTCTGGTCACGAAAAAAGTTTGCACCTAGTTTAATGTGAGTGATTATTTAGTGTGGCAAACTAGAAAACTAGTGAACAGATATGGTGTTTTGCCAAAGTTTTCTCCAAACAAGAGGGCCCATTGTGCTCTACTGACAAATCACGTCAAAATTATTGTTGAATTTTATGAGTCTGATGAGAGTAGCAGAATGTGTCCCGGAGGAAAAGATTATGTGTCAATTATAAATAGTGATAGTAGGAAAGAGCAAAAATAGAAAAGACTAGTTCTATGCGTTCTAAATGAACTTTATGTTGAATTTAAACAAAAACATCCAGAAATCAAAGTAGGTTTCTCGAAATTTGCCCAGTTAATCCCAAAGTAGTGTGTGCTTTGCGGGACAACATGGAACCAATTGGTTCCATGTTGTCCCGCAAAGCACAATGTGATGTACATGTATGGAATGTACAAACAGCATTAATGCTGTTTGTACATTCCATAGTTTATATATTCCAGAAGCATGTCATAAATAAACTTAAAATATTGGCTCTTCGAGTAACTAAAATTCACTGCTATTCGGACGGGGCTGAAAGCCAATATAAAAACAAAAAAATTTTTACAAACCTCTGTCACCACAAATCCGATTTTGGACTAGATGCAGAGTGGCATTTCTTTGCCACTTCACATGGGAAGGGCCCATGAGATGGTATAAAAGGGACTGTCAAGAGGGTGACTACATAAGCAAGCCTCCATCGAACTACTAACGATCATATATGCTATAACGATCATAGTGACACCTGAAAAAATGTTTCAATTCTGCACCAGCAAAATAAATGGAATATCTTTCATGTGCCTAATGAAGAAATTGAAGAAAGTGGTATATCTCTTTTACAACGATATGAAAATGTTCTGCAAGTGCCTAACAGTCGTGAAAATCACAACTTTATCCCAATAAACAAGCAAACAATGCAAGTTCGACGAACATCATCATCTTGTTTGTTCCGTGAAATGTCTACCTCTAAACTAGCACTTACTAAACCGACGAAAAACATTGAAAAAAAATGATTATATTGCTTGCGTGTATGATGGCAGTGGGTGGTTGGGAATTGCGTGTCAATATTGTGAAGAAAAGAATGATTTTAATATTCACTTCTTTCAACCTGCTGTCCCAGGGACTAATTTCAAACTTTCAAAAAATGATGAAGCATGGGTGCCGCATTGTAACATTCTACGAGTTATATAGGGAAGCGAGCTGACTACATCTACTGGACAGTCACACAGCATATCATATGAGCTTAGCCTACAAATCAGCACCATGATGAATGCCCATTGGACATGTATCCACAAACCTGTGAGTTACTAGCAATAGGTCTCTTTAAAACACTGACGTAGTGGTATGTATCTATGGATAAAACTACATGTGCACCATTTCCATCAAATTTCGCATGGCTGTCACACCTAAACGGCTTTGAGTATCAACTCCAAATTTGAAGTCAGTGTAGTTTATGATGATACTTTAGGTTCCTAAGAATATCATATTTTTACTAGGTCCCCCTTTTGAGATATGTGACCTTGAAAATGTCAAATTTTGATTTTCCACCCATTTTGGATTTGTTTTGGGGGGTAAAGGGGAATCAGGATCAAAACAAAATATTGATTTTGTGATACATGTGTACTTAGAGTATTAATCCCAAAAGGATCTGTTTTGATATCTGGTCCCTATTTTGAATGTTTGGCCTTCAAAAAGTGAAAAAAACAAAATTTTGATGCGGAAATTTGACACCCTCGTTTATGCCTAAATATTTTTTAAAATTTATTTTTTCTTGCATATTTGTATAGAGCAATACTTTTAAAAAGTATTAATATAATTATGGTTGCTGTAACTTTAAAAACATGCAAATAGTAGCAATAAGCGCTAGCGTCAAAAAGTGACATTTTTACTCTACCGGCACATGCGATAATGCCCATATTTCGGACATAATTTGCTCTAAAAATATAACGAGAACTGATTTGTAATCCATATATATGCACCTATCTATGTACAAAATATAAAAAAAATTAAAAATGGGTCAGCAACCACCTCTGGTTGATTTCTGGTGGAATGACCCTTTTAGGACTTGAATAATATCAAAAAAAGGGTTGTATTCGTTATCCTATTGCAACTTTAAACCTACTCCTGCTGCTACCGTTTTCGTGAGTAATAACATTCCCCTTTTAGCATTCAGGTATGTTTTTCTCAAAATTCCCCCGGTGAATCATCCAGTTGCTTTCATTCCACTACCTGCCTGTTTTGAAGGAATTTGCATTCCATTCTGTGTCTCAAAGTATCATTTATGTTCTCTGCACTCCACCTGTGAATCAACCTAGTCATTAGGTCCACTTTTTTCCATAATGACCCGCTACCATACCATGTTGCTACCATACCCTGGCCTTACCCACTGTGCGTCCCTCGGATAGCACGGCTCATGTAGTTTGGGACGATGACATTGGCAACGTTGAGCTCGTTCCTCTCCTCTCGAAGGCCGTTCCCCACCCCCCGGCAGCGGAGACTTTCGAACGGCTCCGGACCTTCCCGAAACGCACCCGCCCCCATGAATTTAAGGACTGCCTCTCAGTCGCAAAGATATTTGAAACGGATAATAGTACATCTCCGCCTTTCAATTCTACGTAGTTTAAGTATTGTTTTAGGATGCGTCGGCGTCCAGGTCATTTTGAACCCTGGCCACTCACATTTGTCCACTTCATTCAAGTTGTATCGACGCCATGCCAGGCCACGTAAAATTATAACTTCACCCTCTCGAAAAGAGTACAATTTTTCAGTTTTTCTGTAAACACAGCAGCGGCATATATTAGCTATGCACTTTCAGGGACATCGATCAAAAAAGCCACCTCCAACAGAAGAGCCGGGGCGGATCTCGTCTTGTTACCACTCGACGACGACCAAGGGCAGAAAATGTCGAGTGAGTGAGAGAGAGAGGGGGAGACAGAGGGAACATGGCGACAGCCACCTCGATCGCACTCACGAGAGAGCCTCGCCGCGCAACGCCTCTAAGCCCCTCGAACGCTCGCCAAACGCCATGCGAGCGACGGAGAATTAGTTATCCCCTCATTTCAAAAGAGCGACTCACTACAATGAGCTGTGGGTCGCGCCTCACTCGGTCCACTACGACGTCGTCTACCAACATTGCCACGTGGAGCACACCTCCAGCCTCGATTATTTCGACATGGGGCAAATTTTTCTGCCGCTTTTTGCGAACCGCCAGATCGAGTAGGTATTTCGGCATACTGCACGCCCAACATTGAGAGTCGAAACTGTAAGATCGGGTTGAAAAAAATGGTAGGAAAAAATCACGACTTCGAAGAGACGTATCATTTCTCGTAATGCATCAGTGATAACCTCCATTCAAACCTACATCTCATAACTTCATTATTATACTAATTTACTGAATTAAAACTTTCATAATATCGTCAATATCCCAGAACAATATTAAAAGTAAATTAGGGACGGTAAATCACTATCTGTCGCACCCAAGTTACGATGTCAAAACGGTCATATTCGGGCGAATAAATTATGGATAAACACGATTTAAACTTCGAGAGTAATTCTTCTAACAAACGGGAGATATTAAATGACATATAATTTATTTGCACATTTAATTATAAACACATTTATTAGCAAATTCAAAGCATTTTGAATGTATTCAAAATTTAAAAAAATTTCAACGGAGAAAATGTGAGGTGATTCTCTGCAATGGCAGAAACTTTCAGAACACTTTCTCCATGAGCTCATGCAGAACATTTTGGGGCGTTAACAATAAATCATTTCAGAAAACCATAAAAGATTTCTAAGCAAAAAAAGTTAATATGAAAATGAACGAAATAAAATCACTGGCAAAAAATCGCCATTATACGTTAGCTTTGCTAGGCTCCTTGCTTATACGATGAGCGTTGTGAATCGCACGGTTGTTACAAGCTATAAATTATGGCAAGGACAAAAAAATACTATTTAATTCTAGGACTTCAAGATTTCCAGACAATGTTTCCTCGAGTGTGTATCCCCGTACATAAGGTTTTTACTTTAAGATATTTTTAAGAAATTTTCTCAGCATCGATACACAAAATTCTTCCCTTGAGGCTAATATTAAGTTTCGTAAAAGACAAATTTCAACTTTTACGAAATGTTTAAATTTTCACAATTCAAAAAAATAGCAGACGGCATCATTCAATTCGCCATTGCATTGAAAGTGCTTCAATCCTTTCCATGGAATTCCGCGATTTCAGCCTAAGGTTCACCTATTTCCCCGCGATTTCTCTTCATTTACTACTTTTAAATTCTCTAAGGTTTCCCAGTTGGGTCCCCAACCCGTTCATTAGACATAAATTGTACAATGATGCCCATCCCCTTACTTTTCCTAACTGAACCCCTGGAGACGGTGTGGGGGTGTGCTTGAATCGTTCGAGATTAATTTCGGTACGTAACTAAAATAGACTCGTCCCACTCGTTGGTTTTTACATTGCGTTTTGGATTATTATGTACAGGAATTAATCTCGAACGATTTAAATACACCACCCCGAACCCCTTTTGCGAGAGCCTCTTTAGACGGAGCAGCTCATCTAATGGGTCACGAGTCATGAGCCAGTTCATTCCAAAGATTCCCATATCCTATATCAGGACGCCAACAAGAGAGATTCAGCGTAAGGCCACCAGCATCAATCAAACAATCGCCGTCGGTCAGATGCGCACGCCGGTGCCAGCGCCGAGGCTATATATAAGATCCCAGCTCGAGCAAAAGATCACGTGAATGCAAGCGAAAATGTCGCCTTCAAGTGCCCATCACGGCAGCACTTCGCCTCCTCCTCCTCCGCCATGGCGAACGCTTCCCGTAGCGAGCGCCAGGCCTCCTGCACGGCCCTGCTCGGGAGGAAACCCCTTAAAGGCATATTCTACTTTTAGCCGAGAAAAAAATCAATGCAGCTCCCGCCGTGAATCACGGAGCGGAGTTTTGGGAACAAAGGCAGCGACGAACGATCGCACTCAAAATCCATACGGGGGTAGAGCACGGCGTGAAATGAGACTGCAGCCCACTCCTCTTTTTCCTTCCACTGCGTCCAGCCCTCGCCACTTGGGCTGGCCCGAGCGGCACTCGGGGATATTCAATAGTGAAAAGAGCCAAGATGGAGGAGAGAGGCCATCAACGCGGGAGGGCCATCAACGACAGTTAATTACTGCTGAATTCATCACGCCGCCCAAAAATACAATTTCGCGAGTCTTTCATGGCGCATGGGTCGCGTGCGTTTCAAGATGGCCGGAACTACGCTTTTGCCGAGTGGATTTCGACGCGCTCTCCATCAATGGGAAGCTTAGGCGACTGCCGACCCGGAACGAACTGAGAACGCTCGAGAAGGCATGGATCCCGTTCTTTCACCGCCTCGACAAGCATATCTGTATTACAACAGTCCATAAATTACGTTACACTTTTTAGGCCAATTCTTTCTTCCTTTCCTCTTCGAAAGTATTCGTTTGACATTTTTAAATGTCACAAATGTAACTTGCAACTCATCCCAGTAATATGGAACTTAAAATGTTTAGCATGCCGGTACCTATAATGCCGGATGTACGTCAGCTATGTCTATAACAGAGTAATAAATTAACAATCGTGTGATTGTTTTCAAAGTTCTTAATACCTGAAAGGCAATCGAAAAGAAAACTTAAGCGTTCCACAGGGTAAAAAATATACTTTAATGCGGCATGTTTCGATACGCGATACCTTTAGGTACTTGTATCTGAAGATGGTACAGAGCAGCAAAACATGTAGAATTAAAGTATATTTTTTACACTGTGGAACGCTAAGGTTTTCTTTTCGATTTCCTTTTATACTGGATTTCCATAAAATCCCGGCCTCATCAAGCCACCTCTCTTCCTCCATTCTCCAAAGGATCTTAACTAAAATGCAACGAATGATGTAGACGGAAAGATAAGGTAAGACCAAAAAATATAATACCAGGTATTTTCAAAATTCAAGTTACATTCACTCACAGAAAACCTCACTTTAATGATGTCTAAGGATTAATGAATCGTGCTCTGAATCTCTTAATTCCGGAACTTTGAATTCTATAGTTTCCGCGTCAATGTTCGGTCTTGACGACGAAGTTCTGATCATTTGACAGAAAACGGTCCAACACTGAAAATGTGAAGAACGAGACCACCCAGCTGTATTTTCGCAGAGCTGATAATGAAAAAAAATGATATGATCCCTTCTTCAATGCTAAACGTACGCAAGAACACGAAAATAACTAAAGAAGATCTGTGACAAAAAAAATCATTTTCCGCAGAATTCGGGTTGATGGTAATAATTGTGAACGTGTGAACCTTGTCAAACATTTTATGAACAATTTTGACCGGCATAATTGTTTCCAATAATATAGTTAAAACACGAATCAATGAAAATTGCGATATCTTGGACGTAACGGGCTCCCATGGGTAGGTATGGGCTTGATATTTCATTCGATGATCAAACTGCGCCGATGATCTCGAGTAAATAGGATATAGAAAATCAGGCAATGCGCCCAGGCGCAGGGACCACTAGATTTGCATGCCCGATTAACGTAGATATGAAGATGTCAGACTATCCGTAACTATTTCATTACCCGCTTTCAAAGTATCATCGACTACTGGTATGGATCAGGAACTCGTTTTCCAGCGCAAGAAGAGTCCTCCGACACCAGACGAAGATCCACTCGTTTCGTGCGAACCCGAAGGCAACGATGCAGCGGCTAAAAATATCACCGCAAATGGGTCGAAATTATGCATGCTGCAGAACTCCGCCACTTGCACCCGATAAGAAAACCAAGTCAAAAGCATTTATCATTCCGACGATGACGTAAGCAATATCTCGCAACCGGCGACGCCAAGGCATCACAATCATTTTTCCAGGTTTCGAAATGGAAAACACAAGCAAGACCTTGATTAAGTCGCCGATCGCCTGAATGACTTGGATCGGTAGTGATGGGCAAACAGTCGACATAAATCATCCTTATACTTGGTTTACGGTACATGGCGTTGTCGACAGGATTATCTTGAGCGAACACCTAAGAGACGTATATGAAAACGCAAGGATAGCATACCTGCACCTCACGGATTACATGTTCATTTACTGAATAAATAATTAGAAGCTTCGTGAAAAATCATGACATCATAAATATTATACCTAAAATTAAAATTATCTAGCAACGACGAGGCCGAAAGAACACTTTATCAATGAAAAAAATTAACAATTAACACGCGAGAAAACACTAAAGAATATATTGACTAGCCCAACACTAATCACATCAGTGCAAGGCAAGGATTGTACTGATTCCCATATGAATTATTCCTTAATACATCGCCATAGCGATCTTCGTCTCCGTGGAAATGCTATTCAACATTTTAATTAGAATGCTATTTCCCATATTCCACATCACACTGACACAATCCCTTATTTCATTTTCACAAATCTTACGTAAATCAAAACTCTTAACGTAAAACTCTTAAAGGCGCTTACGCCCAAAGAGGTCAGCCGCCTTCGCTAATTACTTAAGTTATAAATACCCTTATTCTATAAACAAAAATGTCAACACACTGTCGCCTTTCAGCCAAAAACATTAATGCATAGACAATGTATAACTATGACTATCTAATATGACTATCGCGGAAAAGAACCCCTCCACTGATAGACCAAGGAGGTAATGAAATTTCGAGAGCACACGCCTAGGGCACACGTCAGACTTACGGATCGTCTGTGACTCAACCACGGCAAAAACGATGTCATCACATCGCTGCATCGTCATCGTTACCACATCAACGATCATGTTGTAGCCCCAATGATTTTACGACTAACGCTGGCACTAGGGGTTCTAAAGAACCCCTAGTGCCAGCGACTCTGGGGGTCGTGGTGGCCTAGTGGGTAGAGGGGGTAGAGAACTTTGTAGGTGGCCCAGGGAAAAGAACTGGCCCCCTACCCTGAATGTGTGAATTTCATACGCCATTGGCTTAGTACGGGGTGAGCTCTACTCTCACCTATCAAAGACCAACCTTCGGGTTGAACTTACCTTGGTACCTTGATAGCTGCCACTAGGAGTAAACAGGAGATTTTTAGGATAGCACCTATATATTTTAATAGCAGATGCACAGGCATTAAGTATTTTCACATAAACCAAAGTGCATTGAAGCTTTATTAGTCCAACACGAACTAGTGACAGAGCATATGAATCTTCAATAAAGAAATTCTCATTAACTAGGAAGTTCAAATCACTATCAAGGTCCAAATGCGGCTCCTCTGTCCGAAAATGCTGGTAAAATTTATACTCAAGTTTTAATTACCCCGCCAATTATGAAAAAAATAAGCTTTTGGCCATAACAAATTTTCTCCCTTTCTGTTGCCTTCCTGCGCAGTACTCAAGCGTCCGCGTGGAGGAATTTAGAATGCCACTGCACCAGCTCGAATTAAATTTCGAGTGCAATATTCATGGGGTCGATCCCCGACTTCTGGATCGTTCTCCAGAGCCCTGAATGCACCCAACTCTCCCCTTTCCCGGTTCTCGAGGAACGAACGACATCCTGCGGGTCGACCGGGGCGGAGAAGCGTGGAAAGCGAGCGGGAGGGAAAAAAGTGCACGCGGAATCGCCAAAGGGGAACCGGGAAAGCCTTCTTCTTCGCCAGACTTGCACTCACCGACGCACACACACAGACTCTCTCTCTCCCTTGACCACCGACCAGTGCCACTAGCCAATGGCCTCCCTCCGGGATCATCCTCTCCCTGGCCATGGGAGGAATGGCATGTGAAGGGTCGAGAGAGAGAAACAAGGAGACAAGAGAGAGAGAAAGAGATGGTGTGGGAGGAAGGAATGGGGAACGAGATAATCGGGGATGGGCGGGAAGGGGGCAAAGAGGGGCGGAACGGGATGTACCACTCTAAAGAGAGATGAGGGGAGGGAGGTTGCATGGAGGAGGGGGAAAGAGTGAGAGAGAGATGGGTATGCCACTCGTATACGCCGCTCAAGGAGACCGAGAATGCCGGACAGGGGGGCGGGGAGGGGGGTGGTGTTGGAGAGGGTGGGTGGGTGGCTGCGGGGGGAGTGTCGAGGGGGGCAAATCGGGGGTTGGAGGGAGGGGGGGGGCGTGTTGAGAAGTTGTGTGGGAGAAGGGGGAGCAAAGAGCTGCGTTACGAGATCGAAGGTAGAGAGAGCGAGCGAGGCAGTGGGGCCAACCGAGCAAGTGCAAATTGTCCCTTTTGTAAAAGAGAGGAGCCAGGATTGAGGGAAGGGTGTGGGGAGGGTGAGGAGGCGGAACACCGCGCTACCAACCTCGGAGATTTCGCAGGTCCCCCCCTCCTCAGCACACACCGGAGGAAAGGCGTCTCCTCCCCCGTGTGTCTCGCCCTGGGATCCGTCTCCGCCCCCGCGATTCATCGCCTTCGGAGACACTCCCGAAGGATGCCTCCTCCGCTAAGAGTCGACTTAATTCTGTCGCCCAGGCGACCGAGCTTTCTCGTGCCGCCGATCGGAGTCGCTGGATTAGCATCACCCTATGGCCCCTATTGCGTTCCGTCAGGTTTATCAATCCCTCGAAATAATTTGTCTTGTCTCACTTGACCCTCCGCACCACAGCAAAATGCTGAGTAAAGGCGAATAACACGGTGCCATTATACACTGCTTTCTAGAAATGTTGATATTTTTATGCTCTAAACCGTATTCCAGACGTACTTCGCTCCAGCTTGAGTTAAATTTAAATGACAACAAAAGATGTTTAGGTTACCCTAATAAATATAAAAGAAGAAAGAAACTCGTCATTCAACAATTCGTTTAAGTGAACACTGATTACGTCCTTGGACGGGCCTTGATAGTTATTCTCAAGCACCATTTAAGTCTCTAACTCAAAGAATCCAGATATGCCGAACCCTTCAGAACCAAGACATATTTCACATCGAATCTTGCCAAAAATACGTCGCCGACAGACAAATATCCTCTGGTCCTAAGGGGCAAGGGTATTCGAACTCTCACACTTACCAAAAGTTCAAACATCGATGAAATTACACCCTAATTAAACACTCAAATCCTCGCCCATTAGTAAGGCGAGCTTCCAATTCCAGCATTATTATTCTGTATTACCAAGGACGGAATATTTCTTTCCCTCGCTAATACTTCTTTCCGGGTTGGGGCGGCTCCGGAGGCAAGCGCAAGTTGCCAGGTTATCGGCCGCTCGTCTTTGCTTCCCCTCTGGCACTCGCTATAGTTGGCCCCCAAGGCCATGAAAATGGAGCAGACGCTCCTGAGCCCACACGTTTCCAAGGGATCCTCAGGCCCGAACCTCATGGCCTGTTGCCGCCCGCCCCAATGCGATCCTGACAACCTTGAGAGGATTCCTCCGAAGTCCTTTTTAAAAAGGTTATGCTCTCCCTGCCAAATAAAACTTGTAGCTGGGACCCGACGACGACGCGCTATGAGTAAATAATTTCAGTAGTCGTAATATTTTCTCCACACCATTTCTCAACCCAGTCGTGTTTTTAAAGTACCAAGCTTAGCCGGGCAACGAGTCGCTTCCAGTATTTTAGATACGAAAGAAAAAATATATATCCAAGGTAAAGAGGAAGAATGGCCAAGTTTAATTTGAGAAACTGTGTCATGTGCACAAAATTCACACTCTCTGATCAATACCAGAAATACAACGACGAATGAAAATAACGCAATTCCCAATCCAACATTTCAATGTCATTTAATGAAATAAATTCATATAAAATGATTCATCATCTGATACAACATCCTCAGCGATTACCTCTCCGGGGAAATTCTTTCAAAGGATTCAGAAGCAACGCTGAAATAGAGAGGGTATAAGGAGATCGAACGAGAATATTACCATTATTTTTAACCCTTAACCTTGCCATAGAACCTCAAGAACACTTTCCTGACCTTGAGAAGAATCTCAGGCATCTTCGCACATTTCCGCCACCATATACATCGGTTTTGTCACCCTTAATGAAGATACGAGTCATTTTCAGATATCTCTTTAGTTTCACTCCGAGTAACTTGTGGAAACTTAACGAATGCGCAAAAAACACGCCCCACTCCAAAGCTATGTGCGAAGAATCATTCTATTCACGCAAACAGGTTCATTAAAGAAAGCGAAATACGAAACGTTAAGATATGATTTTCCACGAAAATTCAGGACGAAATTCCTGGAACGTTCATTCGTAGAAGACTGCTTAGCACATCGCTCTCCACCGAGTGATTATTTCACTCGTTAGGAATGCATAACTTCAGCTCTAAAATTAGAATCTAGACCATGAAGAAACAGCAGGAAAAAATATATCGCTCGCCCTGCAATGACTTAGCACCACATTAAAACCCCAATTCCACAAGATGGAACAGGGTTCTAAGTAGTCGGCACGAGGGCCGATGCCCCACGGCCGACTTCACACCCGTCGCCCCCCCCCCCCCCCCGAGCAAAAAGCAACCGCCTGCAACGTGGACTCCAAAAGGAAACAAAACGAAACGCATTTTTCCTTCCGCCACCTCTCTCGGATTTTTACCAGCCTCTAGCTTTTCAATGCACAGCCGAAGAGGAGCGCGGGAAGAGGGGCAAGGGGGGGTGGAAGAGGCGAAAGAAGGGGGTGGGGGGTGGGAGGGTACATAAAGAGTGGTGAGGGGCGAAGGGGGAGGGAGGTTCAAGTCACGTGATAGGGTGCGGCATGAGAAGAGGAGCCAGGATGAGGAGGAGGGGGCGGGGGAGGGAGAGGTTGCTGAGGGGGAGGGACGGGTGGTTAGGAAGAGGCGAGCAGAGGGGGGGAGGCTTGTCCGTCTATCGCGGGAGAGGAGGAGGCGGGGGACGGGAGGCATTGGTGACGGTGGCACAGGCAACCCGTTTCCGAGTTCCTTGGTATTCACTATTGATTATCTCGGCGCAGGCGGGGGGCGGCGGGGGGTGGAAGGATATACATATGGAGGCGAGGTGGGCAGTGAGGGAGGCGGGCGGAGAGGAGGCTGGAATTGGAAGAATGGAGGAGGGGAAAGAGGCGAAGAGAGAGAGAGAGAGAAAGAGAGTATGGAGGAGAGAAACGGGAGAAGGGAATGATGGGAAGCCATCTTGGCCAGATGAGACCGTCGTCATGCCCGGCGTGCTGTATCGTTCATTCTGGCCTAGTTACTATCCAATGGAAAAGAAGATGGGAGGAAAAAATCTTCGCCCGCCTGTTCCCACTTTCGATTTAATCCTCCTGAAACCTTTGTCGCTCTGCTGCAGCGCGGACGGGCAGAGTCATCACAAATACCTTACTGACAATGGGAAACGTGATGGATGTCTGATATGCATCTTTCTTCATAGTTAATGCCCCATTCGGAGTTCGACACCCTTTGACACGACGAACCAGGGCGCAGGGCTTGCCAAACTAAAAGGATAACCGAGTGTAAGGGCATAACAACTGTGTAACACAAAATATAACAGGTATTCACGATGAAAAAAGTGTTCAAAGAGTGATACACCCAATTCACTCTCTATACGCTACAAACAGAACTTATATTATTTCTTTATTCATGTTATTTTCGACAATTTCCGTCACTGATTAATGTAGCGCATTCGATTTAAATAATGCTTCCCAGATAAGTATTGGTAATAGAAATATTTTCTAAAACTTCAATAAACTAAAATTCCATACATATAACCTGGCATAAGATACAAATATATAACTCGAAAAAGAAAAAAATTGCATTGCAATTCGCATTGGTTTACAGCAAGTATACATAATCTACAGAATACTACGGACCTGTACAATATTGATTAAATGATAATTTGATGATCGTTATTAGAGTAGAAAAAATATAAGAATAAAATTCTAAACACTAAGTATAAATAATAATCAACACATGTAAGTCTTGACCTATTAAATAATCCACTTACCCTAATGAATTTCATTTTTTTCCGTTCCCATGCTATATGCGGCCTTCGGGTAACAATGGGCATAAATAGAAATAACTTTCGTTTTACTTACTGATACGTCAATATGATGCACGATTATACATCCTACACACCTACTTACAAAGAAAAGATTTAAACTCCAAATAGCACATCGAATCTATAGTATACCTTGAAGCAATATACTACTTTAATACCAACACTTTAATGGAGTATTCATCGGCATTCATTTATAATTTCAGTGGCAGGAAATCTTTTTGTGCCTTTGCTTGAGGCCTGGTAATAAAGCTAAGGATGGCATCGAGGCAATGTAAAAAAAATAGGGATGAAAGGTATCACAATGCCGCGCAGCCATAAAAAAAATCATTTACATTAATCATGGCAAACGCGCCAGACAGACGGAGTAACTTTACAAGACGTTGTCATCTCCGAGCCAACCAGCTCAAGATAAAAAAAATCGGGATACGAGAAAACTGAAATCTATGATAAAAGGGACGAAACAATTCCGTCTTAAGTATCCAATTTCCAAGTTATATCAGCTTCATAACGTCGACCGCGAACAATTCATAGGAATTGCGGTATTAGTGCATTCATTAAGGCTCCTTAATACATTCAATTCATAAATGCTTGATGATTCAATCGCGGCTGCGGAATGGAGTTCAGCCTGCGAACAATGTGCCTGTGGCCTGTCCTCCCTATTTAGCAACGTCCACGCAAATGGCAACACCGCTGTCCCTGCTCTCCTCCGCTTTCTTCGGCCGATGAGTTTGTGATGCCATTACGGGACACAAGGAGGCAGCTCAAGGCGTCATATGCATGATTTCCCGAGCACCAGGAATACCCAACGAATGCACTGATGCATTGTGATCGTATCGGGGATTCAGATGATCAACAACGGTAGAAGGAAATCGAGAAAGCCAACGGCCAAAATCGACGGTCACCAGCATAATGTGACGAGATCGGAAAACCACCATGTGGAGAAATTGTGACTCCTTAAAATCAGTCACGACCAGGAAACCAACAATATATATTACCCACAAACATCTTTAAAAAAAAATTCCTTGTCAAAACTGGAAAACGTCACGATGAAATGTGTGAATATGCCTATAGAATCGTGCATGAATGTAATGATCTAGTTCCATTGGAAAGTCAACATCAATTTTTCAACCCACCTTCAGAATTTTCGATTAAAATAACGGCCGTTTTTTGATCGTGGTCAGAATTCCATGAAAACGACACAAAAATGGGCCTAACCTAACAATAAAACCTTAATTTGCCACAGCACCTTCCATTTTTCGGTGGAAATTCTACAAGAGGGATGATTTGACGATAATAATCTGCCCAATGGACAACGAAACGAACCTCGCATTAAGCGAAAAGGAAATTTCGAGGCGACGGGTGACAGTAAAATCAGTTCGTGGAGGAGAGGCGGCATATTGGCATCTACTGTCGTTCTACGACCCCGAGGAGGTTAGGTAAATTCATAAAACCGACCTTGTAGGACTATCGCCGCAAAATGGTCACGTGAAAACGTCCGGAGAGCATTTCCTCGAGTCTCCGAGCGGAAAATAACGCACTCCCACACACCGCCATGTAAATCGGTCTATCGCTTCAAGCTGCGACATCTTAAAACCTAATTTACTGAATACTCGCCCAGTTGGTTCGCATTAGCCTCCCTCCATGACCGCTTTTCACAGAAGGGGCTTGCGCATGCGCCCGACTCCAAAGACAAATGCGTAGGCAGAACACACTCCCGACATTAAATGGCCGAGGCGGCTTTAAAATGACTAAGTCACGCCACTTTTTCCTTCGCGGCTCGCAATCTCGTCCCTCCATCACTCATAGGGCTGTCGGTGGAATTTCGAGCAAAAGCAAATTGAACTTAAACTGATGCAATGGTAGGAGTGAAAAATGTGCGAATTACCGTTACTAACGACCGTCTCCACTGTACTTAACAAGTTAGAGCATCTTGTGGATATACGGCAAGAGATAATTTCGGGAACTTTGAGTTTTTCAACAGAAACGCAACTTTTTTTAACATGCCAGGACATTTCATAATTAGTCGTTCACTAAAATTACCACTCCCGTGGATTTTCATACTGTTACGGCAAACGTCACATTATGGAATTCTTCAACACAGCCTTATTTACATGTATGAGATTGACTCCACATTTTTTGGCCGATCTATGCTCGATAAAAACCTCGTTTACCTACTTCCAACCACGTTCGTAAAATAAGAATTGAGAACGCAGGTCACTAATGAATGAAATTGATACAGAGCAGAACGAAGCGAATAACACGTCTTCTGACCACACTGGCCACCCACCGGTAAGCACACAACCTGCCACGGCGCCTGTTCGTGTCGGCTGTGGAAGTGGGAACTTTGGAAGCGATGAGCCGATTGGAATAAAGAGGAGAGCAAATGGTGGGGCGGAGGGTAAATGAGCGGGAGAAAGAGAAAGGGGATGGAGAGAGGGGATGGGAGCGGAGAGTGGCAGGCTCCTTCCCAGCTGGTTCTACGGACGTCGGCGCCGACAGCGCTGGCGGCGGCAACGGCGTAAAACAACATACTTCAGATATTTGGTCGACCCTCCGCCCACCTGTCCTACGCCACCGCCACCAACCGGGCAATGAAACCCGATTATGTACCCCTCGACGCCACACTACTCCGCTAGCCGCAGGAGAGGGGCAAGGGCGGGAGGAGGAGGGTGCCTCTGCCCCCTCGCATTTCCCTCACCGACCCCCTCCCGCGACTCGGCACGTTCGGCTGCGCGCGCCGACATTACCAGTTCCGAGTTGAGACGGTCGGCGAGCGGATCGGCGGAGCCGTTTACACGTTGCGTCCGCTCGCACGAGCGGCTAAAAAGGAGTTTTATTTGATGCTGAGAGGCGAAAAAAGCGAAAGCAGACTAGGAAATGGATGCACGGCGCTGGTAAGGCGACGGTAGCGAAGCGCAATGCCCCCATTCCGGGCGACGGCGCAGGGGTCGCCGACCACAGCTCCTAGCGGGGGAGATTTTGGTCCGAGACACGTGAGCGAGTGAGTCAGGCGATGTGCCTACCACGAGCAACAATGACGCACCTATACGCGACGGCGAAGGTAAAATTATGTAAAAGTCGACGGGGTAAAAACACTAGCCACCAGCTAATCCAGTTGATGAATTCCCATGCCTCTTCGTTTCCCTCGATACGTTCACTCCATATTTTCCCGAATATCTATTCGTACACAGAAAGGCACAATATATCCTACAAATACGCCAAATCAAAGAAAACCTTGATTCCGTAATTATCAAAGACACCAACCATTATTTGCCACACAGATCGAGGATCCAAATTACGCACTGATTTTGGTTTACTTCACACAAACTTCGGAACTAAATAAAGACAAATTAACCAAACAAACTTTACAACTTTTAACTCGGATCTAATTGACACCGCAGCTGACCCACTTTACCTCGAGGGCCTTTTTCCTCGAGGAGGACATAACGAGATGACGACGGCAATCTGACCTCAATTCCATGCACATGCGTTTTGGCAAAGATGAAGCGAACTAATGAAATAACGCACTAAAATTAGGGCAAGGGCATATCTCATTGATTACAAACTCACACGCCAACGACTAACAACGGTGGAAGAAGATAAAGAAGAGTAAGCAAGAAAAAATAATTGCAATATAAAACAACGCTTAAGATATAGCACCAAGTTTCGATGTATACCAACATCAACAACCTACTTACTCTCAAATTCAATCAGAAACCCTTAAATAGATAATGCGAGCACACACGCACACAAACAATTCAGGGGGGTGAATCGTTCAAAAATACGAAAACAATCGTAAAAGCATTTAAAAATAGCTGTAGGTGAGATAACGTTGAGAATTATGTTATTCTGGGAATCCTATATTTTAATACTATCACTGCGAAACTTGGAACGCAAAACTACATAAGTTGTTAAGGGCGAACTTAAAAACCAATGCACATGCAGCAATATATGTTGGAACGCTTAATCGTTTACAAACAAACATCACCGAGCGTGCCAAAAAACATGGCGCGTGCTATTCTCGACCAGGCATTAAAATAGACATCGAAGAGGACGCTGGCGCCGGTACACCAATTTAATTTTCTCGTTTATGAAATACCAATGAAGAAGTTGACGCGGCACGCTGAAGCACAATTTCCTCAAAGCTTACTCCACAACAGTTAATCTATCATATTTTAACACTAGCATAGGAGAGATTCGACATAATCCAATTTCCTGGGATTAACGAACAACACGAGAAAGTGCTCTATTTCTTCGGAACAGGTGCTACGAGCTACTGGCGCGCATACTAGGTATACAAAATCCAATGGACAACTATATTCTACCGTTAAAACATCCGAAAATCCCGTTCCGCTTATTCCACTTCCATTGATAGTATAAATAAAAAATTCACCCAGTAGAGCTCCCGAAACGCCAAACGTGAAAACGCCAAAACACAAATTTCCCATCGATACAGAAATCTCACCCTTCCCAAATACGAATAGCACACAAATGGATAAATATCCGTTTATAGTCCTTAACTGAACGGTATGGAGCTAGCCTCAAAAATACAAAGAGAAATTGCTCTCGGGAATGGCCCGGCGCTACGAAAATCGGTCCCGAATGCAACCCGGTCTTTCCAGGTCAAATACGGGAGTCGGGGCCCGGCTTTGCTATAGCGCAGTGCCGGCGAGCCAAGCACACTACGGGGCCCAGGCACAAGACGGTGCCGGCCAGACCGAACGGACCTTCATCGTTAACCCGGCACTGCACACACACACATACACACACGATTCCAGTCACGTGCTTATCAGAACAAAGCAGCATCGCAATCGCACATTCCACAGCACATCCGTACGCGCTACAGGGCGCTCCGTCACATCCACACTGGGGAACCACAGTCGCGCGGCAGAGGAGACGCGCTCCCTAACATTGCGCCTCCGCGGGACTCATCTTCTCGATAAACATACGCCGAATTCCAGCAGCGGGGCGAAACGTATTCACTAAACCAACATGCTAGACACAATCCATCGTAAGAAACAATAAAATAAAACATTTATTTCTTCGAAATCCCGTGGTCATGACTTAACGAGGACTCCATCTCATTATAGGGGAGAAATACGCGAAAAGACTCTTTGAGAGTCGTTTCAGTCCCTCACTAGAGAAGGGAAAAAGGGTTTTCAGGGCGGACGCCGACAACACGTCCAACCCGCTTGAGAAGCTATCTCGGTATGCCGAACGGGCGCATAGTCGGGGGGAGAGAGGTCTGAAGGACGATGCGCCGACGGCTGGAGGGGAACGAGGCAGCCAGAGGGGGAGGGAGTCGTCTCCTTCCGACACAGCCGGTGCGGGGGACCACGCCCCCCCTCTGACGAGCCGACCAATGGCGGAGCCCACACCACACGCTACGTCACGAGGCCAGCCCGTCGTGAATGGGCCACGCGAAAGGCAGACGTAAAACCACACACACACAAACACACAACACATACACACACACTCGACGGAGCGGAGAGATCGCTTCACTCTCTCTCTCTCTCTTACCCTCCCTCTACCATTTCCACCGGGCGGCCCCCTTTCCCCACACCCGCGCCTGCGCAGACAGCGCGGAGGGGGAGAGAGAGAGAGCACAGACTCTGCCATCTCTACCCTTCCCCGAAGGACGACGACGCAACATGAACACGGAAAGGAAGGAAGTGAAAACTCACACACAGGGCGCGCGTCCTTCCCCTCTCTCCCCAGCTTGGAGCGGAGTAGGGAGTTCTCCAGAGCCTTTCACGGCCAAACCTCTCTCGTTGGCAGTTCGTAGCGAGGGATTCGGGAAGTGAGGGCGGACAAACGCAGTATTAGTGGACTCAATTCTCGCCACACAAATCCCGAACGAGAGCGGAAAACATTATTTAGGATGAACGCGAGAAAAAACAATTCCTCCAATGCGATCTCCTAACATGCCCCCCTACATCCCGAAGACTACCCAATAGCCCTAACCCCTTCAAAATTTAATCCCCGTTCACCTCTCGCACCCTTCCCCTTTCCCTTTATTGCCCCCGGCCCCGCAGATCCGACTTCCCAGTCTTTGCCCACCCCTCCCCTCCCTGCGCCACGTGTGGGAATGCAACGCAGAATGGGACGTAGAGTGGGGAGGGCGACGGTGGAGGGGGAGAGGGAAGTTTCGCCCCAGCAACCAACGACACGAGAGAGAGAGAGGAAGAGAGGTGAAAGGAGATGCGATAAGCTGTTGCTATGCCACGATCGCCTCCGCCTTCCTTCCCCCTACTCTCCACGCTGCTCCCCATTCCGCTCTCCAGGTTGGTTGTACTGCTCCGTTCGACGTGAAACCACTAAAAATACGCCGCCCGTCGCCAAAGGACTGCACCGACGATGCAAGTCGCCGCCGCGGTAGGGTGAGCCGCCCCTCTTCGCGATGGGACAGCCGGGAAGCGAGTCATCATTGGAATCGAGTGCGTCAGCGGAGCGCTGGCAAAAACGCTTCTGAATAAATAAGCACTGAAGGTCGAAATTTACGGTCGGCTTTAGTAGCTGATAAATCCAAGTGTCACTCCATTGATAACCGTGCGAAGTAGCCACTAGATGCATAGAAACCTTCTAAGAATGAGTAAAATTTCACATTATTGTTCATTAACAAGTAACATTTCACAGGCTTCGTTACTTGAGCCGTCCGAGAAAGTGCACTGAGTTGTCGCTTTTGGTAAATTTGATTGCCATATCTGTCTACCATATAGCCCAAATTACATGGATAAACGATTAAGATTGTGAGAGAAATGAATTCGATGACGGTGAGCAACTCGAAAAGGCGATTAGAGAAGATACACCTTTAAAAAAAGGGCATTCTCAACAACTCACGAACTCAATGAAGAGTCAAGAAAACATTAAATCACACCATGATTCATTTTGTTCCGCGTCTTACCATAATAAGACAACGTAAAAATGGAGGGCCGGATAATTAGTAAAGTGAATCGGATAATGACCTTCACTCAGTGATTCAACCCGAAGGTTGGTCTGTGATAGGTGAGAGTAGAACTCACCCCTTACTAAGCCAATGGCGTGTGAAATTCACACATTCAGGGTAGGGGGTCCAGTTCCTTTCCCTGGCCACCTGCAATTTCCAACGAAGTTCTGACACGCAGAAAATAGAATCGCGAGGATTTTATATGGGTGTGTCCAGAAAGGCTCTTGCCCGGGATGACCTTATTGCCCATAATATCCGTGGCTTTTTTGTACTGATATGCATACGGGCGTTGTCCGACCGAGATGGTGATCGCTAATCACCATTAGGAGAATTATATTAATAAATATAATATTCTTATGTGATTTCCGTTTAACAGATTTAAATTTAGCTGTATAATCCGTATTGTAGTAATAAAAATGATTTTATACTCTTGACATTAATCTGTGCCTGATGATAGTCCTGACATACAGGCCACCATTGCGATGTCTTGCGTAAATGTATGTACACGACAGTGAACCGAACCACGATGGGCTTTAATAGACGAGGTGCCAAACAAATTTTTCCTTTTGTGGGCCATCAGAAAAACTAAGGAAAACAAAATTTATATTCAACACTCAGAACAAGACACGAACATCTGAATGATGGGAGCAGCGAAATCTTAAAATTGAAAAATCATATGGTGTAAAGATGATCATGGGATGTAACAAAAACTTTCAACGTCAGCAAAAAAAAATGTACGGCACCAAAAATTGGGGCAAATATTTTCCAGGATGGGGACAGCATTAAAAAAACGAGACAGGCAACAACCGTGACAAACCGAGCACCGGAAATAAGTGATACGGGGATGTTGAACGCATGGAAAATAGGAAACTGCGGAAATAGCTAGTGATAGCGATAAGAATGCTATCTAGCCCCTTCTAAATATGCGCCCACGAACCAAGCTAGCTCAGGGTGGCGAGAAAATATCACGGCACGTGTGAAGACGAAAATTAGAAAGTAGACGCTGTGGACGAAATGCTCTTCACGAACTTCGGATTGACAGGAAATGTCAACTTTTAGAGGTGTGATTTCTGGTAATCATTAGAGTCATCATCATAGGACGTTCGGAATTCAACATTACGTGTAAAATAGCGCGAACTTAAGATATTTGGGAGGAATTACGGTTTGCGAATAAAAGAAAAGTTTACCAATAAAAATAGTTTTCCGGTTCCGTATCAAGAGTACAAGCGATTTTCCACGGCACAAATCCAACTTCAGACTGACACGACGTCTACTAGCTCAGGAATCTTCCAAGTGAGGGCAACATTCGTCCCCGTTTCTCTTCATATGATACGTTTTTCCATTTCAACCAATTATCCACGAGAAAGTTACTAAGCATACGAAAAAAATGGCAGTTTACCACGCCATAAATGCATTTCATGCAAATGGGCTTCTTGTGCAAATATTTCGTATAACATTCCCTCTAAATCACTCTCTCTCTCTCTGGACAGATACACTGGCATGATTAACGTAAGAGCTTCTGTTGTGAAAAGAAATAGAAGAGGATAGTACATGACTACTGTTAATGCACGCATTGGTGAGGGGGGGTTGGAATTAACATTTAAACCAGACGCCAGCCCACTGGCGGGAATTGCATGTCTTCGCACTCCTTATCTGGTATCGTTGAATGCACGGGCCGCATGAATCAGAAGATTGGTTTCCGAGACCTCAAAATGATCATATCGAACACCCACATTATGCGCGCACCACTGGATAAGGGAACCGATCGGTTTAATTATGGAAGTATTCCACAACCGAAGGCATTATTCTGATTTGCAAATATATCTAAGAACATACTCTTCTGCTTCAGCAACAGTAATTCACGAAATATTATGCCTCTGAAATAAATAAAAGCTGTTCTAACGACTAGCAAGCGCGATTGACAAAAAAACGAAACGCGCCAATATAAGTGCAATGGGGTCGTTTACCATATTTTTTATTGCCGGATCTGATAGAGTTTGTAAAATAAAAGACCCGGTTTTTTCCGTTTTCTAATCCGTCAATTATTTATCGAGTTATAAGCGGCGAAAAACTAATGTTTAAACCTTTCGGAAAAGTGGGTGTGGTGCAACCTCTGACGTATAACGACTTCGTCCAATCACAACGGAGCCCGCGAAGCTACTTCGCCTTATCGCAATGGGGGGGGGGGGGGGGGGGACACAGCTGACTCTGCCAATAGGACAGTTGCGACAGCATCTGTGCGAGCAGACCTTTCGAGAACCCCCCTCCATTCTCTTCCCAACCACGAAAAGCAGTCCAGGACGGGAGGAAAATGACGTCAATGTTATCACAGCAGATTTTTCGGTGGGTGTCACCTTTTGCTTATTTTAATTTTTGATTTTTGAGTGAAGGGTTGTGGTTAGAAGATTTATTTTTTCACTAAAATTCTTTTTTTATTTCCACTTAACGATTTCGAGTACAAAATTGCGATTTCGTTTCCGAGTAAACGCCCCCAATGGGGGTTTCACATCCATAACGACACTAATGCAGATTTTGTCACGCCAATGAATACGATATCCGCGTTCGATGATGACATCAATTGCGCAATACTGCTGGAAAGGAAAAATACTGCCGACTTGGGATCGCTTCGAAATAGGCCTAAATAATGCACTTGAGCGTGTGCAGCGAAGATCGACAAGAATTTTAAAGGGTCGATATGATAACTATATTAGCCTAACCGTCTATTAAATTAACTAAATAGGGAAGCATTGTCAGATCTTAGGTTGACATTTAGACTTAATCTTTTAAATAAATTCCAAGATAATATTTTCACCGATGACGCTAAAAATATTTTGCGAATTCCAAGTTAGTAACGTAGACTGGACAATAATCACTTTCAAGGAGACATCGCGAGACTGATGTTCGGGATCCAAACGTCGAAACTATTTTCTGGAACTATAGAGGGGATGCGGGAAAAGTGTCACGGCTTTCTTCCTCATAGACCCAGGTTCGCGAGAAAAACGTTACTGATAAGATGTCCTCCGTATAATTCCTTTATAATGCACCAATTGTTATTAACATCTTTCTTGGCTGAGTGGGTTAAGGCGCCTCCGCAGGCATCTAGACTGCAGCGGCGTGGGTTCGCGGCCAAGAGGATGCCATTTTTTTTTCTATCGAATACTTTACGGAATCACTGTAAAATTCCCAATCACATGCGTGTGTGGGAAACATAATGTGTGGGATCTTGTGGGAAACATAATTCTCGGACATTCGGGAACACTGTTCTATCTTCTACTAGTTTTGATGCATACCATGCATAGCTAATCATAATGACATAACTATGAGTGTATCAATGGATAGCATTGATAGGTGCATGTTGGTATAAGGACTACAAGCTAATCCAATGAACAGCATGTTTTTGCATACTTGCTTTGTTATTTTTATCTTTTTTGAATTGTGATATTCTCTTTCTCCAGCTCATATGCTGAGAACAGATACCATCATTTTCTTCGTAAACATTTCTGCAATAGTCCGATTATTATTACGCGAAAGACCCACTGGATTATAACATGATGAGAATGATCAGTCGTGGTGAAAATCTAAATAACCCACCCATATTCCAAAGGAAGAATGAGATAAATGCAATACGCTGAAATTACATCAATAGGTAGAAAATGATTGTGATGATGCGGCTAGAAATGAGTTAAATGAAACACCATGTGAGACCATATACCTTATAAGAGAGAAATATCTAACTACCACCCAGATTCATGAGGAATAGTCATCACTATGCAGCCGGTCCCAATTCTCACTGGTAAAGTTTAACTCCATCGTCCATATTTTGAAATAGAAAATACCAAGGCCAATCTAGTGGAAGAACTGTACGTAGGAGTATGTACGTGGATGAAGAAAAGTAAAATGTTAATGTTATATAACTAGGATGCGTAAGAAAATCAAGCACTAACACATCAGCTATTGCACAATTTTCCCCTGCCTTTAATTCCTCCCCACGTCACTGTATCTACATCCACAGATTACCCTGCGAGTCACCTCTAAGGTCCATCCCCGCAAACGATGCCTCGAGTGACCCCTTTGCAAACATCCTGCGAGTGCCGACAAGAAGAGGGAAGGCGGGTATAGCGTTCTTTTATCGCACCTCCCTCCCTCTCGGTAGCGTACTGTCCTCCCGTCCCGAGGGCCCGGGCTCGAGTACAGGCTGTGGCAGAGCTTAAATAATTTGGTAAATTGGTACTCCGGCCCCTACTTGGGAGCTGTGAGCACTTCGAGTTCCGCACTCCTCCATCGGATGCGATCGTTAAACTGTGGACCCCACTGCGTTCGAGCAGGCTAATTCCGACACCGGGTTTCCCTCCACCCTTCCTCTGTTCCCTGTAAAATTCCTACTGCTACGCAATCACCATCACATCCTTAACGACAAAATGAGATTTTACTTTTTAGTCGCATACCAGAATAATTACTACCTTTCTCTCCCTGACAGTCGAAGTATAAAAAGAAGCGAAAAATCGTTGGTAGTATTGTTCCTTTTCGTTTCATGTAAGTAGTGTATAAATGGAGTAGTATTTTTTTGGCATGCCTAGCGATGGTAAACCCCCTGCCACACACTCTAGCGGTGGCTTGCAGGGTATTATGTAGATGTAGATGAAAGGTGTGTGGCAGGGGGTTAAACCTTTTCCAATTCAACTCACTCCCTTTCATCCTTGAATCACATGCGTTCCGATCTTCCAAAATCCCAATAATTTCCTGTTCTTATCTTCATCCTCGTCAGCATTCCGTAGCCTCGCCGAGCGCATATATCACGTTAAAATTATGATGAAAGCCACTCCATCATACACTGGTACCGCAAGGCGCATTAAATATAAAGAATCGTCCTTCGCTTCGCAACTTGCAAAGGCAGCTGCAATCTGGTTGTCTCGTGTCACTAAGTAATTCATTAATAGCTGTAAGTCAACTAACGATGTTTCCCTTACGGTATCTTTGACCCGGCAACACGCAAACAATATTTCTCCTCCCACGGACAGCGAAAAATGAATTGAACACCTCTATCAAGTGGCTTCACCAAGACTACAGTCGCACTCCAAACCAAAAACACTGTCTGTTAAATTGGTCGTAAGAACGAATACTGCCCATTCCCCTTCGTAACAAGGGTAGGATCCGGTCTCCATGGAGAATGGCTTCCCACACAGAGTGCATAGATTCGAATCTGGGCGGAGATAGAGATCAGATCTTTCAGTGTGTACTGGGCCCCAACCTGAGTGGCTCTCAGGGACCACTTCAAGTGCAGCACTCCGTCCGTCGGATAACACGTCGAACTGGAGAATCCTAGGTGTCCATCCGGTAGGCAAATGCCGACGCCGGGTTTCTCTTCGTCCTTCTCTCAATATAATACCCTGTCTATAACAAATCACCCACCTAACCCACAGAGCGCGATGACATATTGTCGGACAACACCCCAAATGACGGCGAAATGTCTTTTTACACAGAAGTCGCTTTACTCTTACGTTTTAGCTCAATTTAATATCCGACCTTGACACAGATCGAAAATTTCAACCCCCTCATCAAATGCTAAAAAATGGAACTCCACCGCAATAGTGTGATATTCAGATCTATGCCCCGAAACCAGAACTCCTTTACATCATCTCCTACACCTTTCTTTGTGCCTTCGACAAGCCTTCAACTACCGTATGTGTTTCTAAATGTCATTCAATTTTCTACCATACCAACTTCTCAAAACCTCTCATCGGCGCTCGCGCAAACAAACGGGGAGCGCAAAAGAATATGCAGGCGTATCAAAGCGCGAACGATCCCGGGGAATGAGAGGGGTGACCAACGTTGGAGGCCGATCCCGGGTGTCTGGGGACACCCAGCGAAGGGCAAACATGGAGGAAAAGGAAATCCTGGGCCCGAGGGAGCTTTGACGCAGACGGGCGCCGAAGAGGACGACGGGGCGGGGGAGGGTTGGGAGATGGGGAGAGGTAAGTAGGATTCGAAGAGCCTACGGCTGCGATTGGGTTAAATAAGATGGGCAGGGAGGGAGAGAGGGGGCGAGTGACCCATCATGCCTCGCCCCGCTATACACCCACCCGGGATTAGGGGCAGGGGAGGAGGCAGCAGGCGAGAGCTGGCAGGGAGGGAGGGTTGGTGCCGACTTTGGTGCCTGTTGGTTGTGGTACTACTGGCAGTGAATGAGGAAGGACTTCCCCGGAAAATCAATACCGTTCCTCAACTCTCTCTCTCTCTCTCTTTCACCCTTACTTGTATCGCACATGGTGAGCATTTCGTTCCCTTCATTATACACGCTCGCAGTTCAAATTCCTCGTGACGCAGCCGGGTACACGCATGCGAGTGGCTTTGAGAGGTCGATATTGCATCTTGTTTGGCGAAATAACCTGGTGCGAATGTCACGCCCACGGATGCGGAAGTGATCACATCGACGGTGCTAGGCTTCTAGTGTGGTCCGACAACGGCATTTACGTAGAGACGGAGTAGCCCAGGGGGTAGTCCCAACCAACGGCCAAACTCGGGTTGAAAAAACCTTTGAAAATCCCCACGTCCAATCTTTAGATTCTTGGGATTTCACTGGACGCGCGGAAGTCACCACTACCCGAAGCATAACATACTAATTCGGGTCAAAAATTAGTTGAGCTATATCTTTGACTTTGGGCACTTATGTAACTATCCGTGCAGGTTTTACGGGTTTCCCTACACTTAGGGTAAATGCCGGGCCCGTGAAAGCAAGCTTATATTGTTAAAATATTAATGAATATAATTTGAAGGTGTTATCTAATTATCAAATAAAATAGACCTGAAGAGGAATCAGTTCCTAGAATAGGGCACTGCAAAATTTCGTGGTTATATTGTTATGTTTGTATACATTTGATGCATTGTTACTTTTGGGGAAAGTAAACATTTTTTGACTTCACTTGCGAAAACGCAAACCACACGGGTAAATTCTGTAGGGTCCCAGAACTATGAGGAGCAAAATAATTTTTATCTCCTGCTGTTGGTAAATTGAACACTCAATTATGCTGTCCACAAGGCTTTTATCCTTCTTTTCAATTCCCACACTGAAGCCTATACATGGGAAATATATGTAACATATGGGAAATATATGGGCTTCAGTGTGGGAAACCCAGCAACCTTTCTCCATTTCAAAATTGCCTAAAATGTCTACGTGAAGGTTTCTCCACCTTGCGTCCATGTCCCGGTGGAGGACCCGAGAAACCTTCACGTAGCAGATACGCCAGGAAAGCACCAGTCTTTCTATCTAAAATGTCCATTAACAGTCAACATATCAACTGATGATGATCTCACTTTGAGGAATACTTCAATGAATGAGAGTATGAATGATGTATCACATCAATTTTAATTTTTCATTCATTCCATTTTTATCCCAACTCGAAGTTAATCCACCAACTTATCCGCATCGGCGCCTACTACATATCATGCCAGCACGGACACATTCATTATAAATTCCTCCATCTTCCTGTTTATCAACTCGCCTCACCTGCTCATCTCACCTCATAACCTTAGATCTATTCATGAATAGTCACAGACTCTAAAACTCACAGTAGAAATCTAATAGAGGCTACTGTAAGAATTATTTAAATGCTTCCTATACATGTGGTAATCGCGTGATACACACGGGATACCACACACGACTCCGTATTACAATATTTTCTCTCTTATACCTTTCAATGTGTTACTTTATGGCGGTGAGGCATGGACAATGACAGCATCGAAAAAGGGTGGAGGCATTCGAAATGTGGTGTTACAGAAGAATGATGAAGATTAAATGGACCGACCAAGTAACGAGGAAGTCCTCAGAGGAGAGGGAGAAAAGAGAAGTTTTATGAAAGCTCTAAGAAGAAGAAAGGGCAACTTAATCGGCCACATCATGAGACATGATGGCCTGATGAATACAATCGTTGAAGGACAAGTGAACGGGAAGAATGGCAAAGGAAGGCTTCGAGTGAGATATACGGAAAAGTGACGAAGGATGTGAAAGAGAAGAAATACGTAAATATGAAGAGATTAGCCGATATAGAAGAACTTAGCGGAGAGCTGCGTCAAACCAATCTGAGGATTGATGACTAATGATGACGATACCTTTCAGACTTTTTTTCGTGGCTTTGCATACCCGCTGTGTTCTATTTACAACAAGAAAAGAACTAGGGGAGTCGCAGTGGGTTGAATGCTTAAACAATAGGGATTAAACAATTGAGTTCCAAGGGGCCGAAAGTTCGAATGGTGGACTACCATTAAAATCTCATAATCAAACCCGATTCTGATAAGATATCCAGTAGCGATACTGTGTTCACAACGCTTTAGAAAGCAAGAGGAAAACTAAGCCACGTTACACAACCTAGTTTAGAAGATATAACGTGAATAACGACAAGCAAGGGAGGGAAAAGCTAGAAAAACCAGTCGAGAACAATATGGTGAATAACAATTTATACTAAATTAACAAGGCAATGAGTAGGACGCATTAAACACTCGTGTACTCAGCAATGCATGAAGACCACATCTGACTTACACTCTTTTAGAAGGCGCCAGGGGTTTGCCCATAACCTCGGATGATGACACCAAAGACGGATGACGAAGCGATTTTAATTAATGGGAACAGCTAAGGAAGTGAATTGCTTGTACTGGGCAATGAAAAGACAAAGATAAAACATCATGAGCCTATCAAAAGACCAAAGAGCTTCTGTATTAATTAACTGAAAGGGCATCCTAACACAGCCATAAATACCCCTCTCACATTACCTTAATAGTAATCAGCAAACGATGTCCAAAACATGAAACTGGATAGGGATATAACACAACCGCCCCGATTAAACCAAACGGCCAATTTAAAGATGGCCACGAACGTTGTCTTGAATAAACTGGCCAAGGCTGTATATACCCAAGAGAGGAGACAAAAAGGCACCACTATACAAATCAATAAGACTTCGCTAAGACTCCTCTCCCTCAAAGAGAGGAGAGAAAACCAGAAGGATTTCAGGAAATGAACTCGAACAATTTCACAATGAGAATGACAATAGATGTGACATCACCCACTTCCGACGAAATAATAAAGCCAGGCGAGAAGACAAAATGAACGCATAAAATTCCGAGCATGAGCCTGCTGACGATACATTTTTGCTCCCTAGCAGACGCCAATTTAGACGACAGGGAACGCTGGGTATTTATCGTCGAGCGGGTCGAACGGTCATCCCATTTGAAAGGTCGCACAAAAGCCTTCCAAAAATGGATCAACCGCCAAGCCGTCTTGTCGGTGGCCAAAGAAAACTCTCCCGGTGTCACACTTGACCTTTGGAAAGAGGAGTGCACGGAGAGCAGCGTACGTGAAGCAGGCGAAGCCGTGCGTCTTGTCGCACCCAAACCTGCTGACGCTCAACATTTTTGTCATCGTATGTTAATGGGTTGGCTGGGCTTGGAAGTGCACCTTGTCGTCAATTAACCCGTGTGCACGTTATTGGACACGTTGTCACCCTCTCTCCAATACTCGAACACTGAATATCGCCAAAGGCTTTAATGCTTACGAAATCGTTTCAAGATTTATTGATCTTAAGCGCTGGTAGAGTATATTTTCGAAACCATGCCGATTTATCCGATGAGATTAGAAATGTATAATTCAAATCATCTGAGACACAAAGAGACTTGGAGGCCAGATTGAACCGCAGAATATACCGTTTGGTGAGTTTACCTCCAACATGATGAAAATTAGCCAACCCTTCATATGAGTGGGTGAGATAATGGTGAATAAACCGGAGAAATAAAACGGCTTTTAACGAGGTAAAGTGTTCAATGCAACTTTCCTATGATTGCCGCTTTATTTGAAACTGTTTTTTCTCCCGTTTACATAAAGAATTTATCACTAAGTGATGTCGAAGCCAATGACGCTCATTGCTCAACAATTAACGCTTTCATAACAATAAGGACAAATAGATCATCAGATATCACTCCATGAGTCTTGAGCACTATTGTCAGCGCATAAACTCCAGGGCAGATTCAAGTTTCACCTTGAGGAAGTAAGCTAATTCACTACAGCACAATAAAACAACAAGCCCAAAATTGGATGCCGACGACTATGCGACTAAATTCATATCCTTTAATTATTTATTTATTTCATCACCAAAAACGGCACAAAGGCTATTACATTGGCTGACATAATCAACAACAACAAACTAATTCTATCTTTAACAAACTTTTAAAAAACATACGCCACACATTTAATTTTGACAGGATGAGGCTAAGAGAGATCTTAGATAGAAGATAGAATTATGTTCTTAGAGGGGGAAAATACATCTTCCACTGATATAATGCGTGACACATTTTAAGTTATCTCCTCATATTGGCTACGGAATAATACGTATTTTATGATCCGTCACTATCATCGGCATCAAAAGAAAATATACAATCATTTGCTCGACACTCAATGATAAAAGATCCAAGAATGGTAATTACGAGTCCACATAAGGCAAAAGTCGGTTGGCCAAAGTTCGTAAGAGACAATATAGAGATACAAAATACAGCACCGTAGTAATGCCCACGGACATCTTCATCCACACAGTACAAGCTTAAAAGCCACGTCGAGAAATGAGAGATACGGTATCAATTTTCTCGTACCGCGAAAGGATTAAGATCTATGTTGATATTAACCTTTACTCATGGGTTACAGACATTAATAATCACTTGAATATCGAAATCACATCACTCACGGAAGGGGTACTGCTACCACATATTTGCAGAACTAATACATATTTAGCGGAATATTACAAACCAGGCTACCTCCCGATCCACCTATTACACCAATCCGTCGGGTCACCACGAAGTTTGACCTGTTCCTTAACGACACTGTCAGTCATCTCCGATAGCTCAACACTATGCCTGCATAGGAATCGGAATAGCAACCACAGCTTGAAATCGAGCACGGTCGCTTGTATGTACACTAAGCGGCTCTCCAGCCTGAATTGAAATGTAATTATCATTTCCCCATGCATCAGGAGGATAAAAATCAACAAAAATAAAAGGAGAATAAAATGAAATTCCGAACATAGTAGCCACGTTTGCAACTCGAAGGCCTGACAACCCAGAGGTCGAAGGTTGAAGACCTGATGGATAAATGTATTTTAGAACAGTTTAGGATAGACGTTGCGATGAAATCTAGGCAGTATGAACGCCTAAAAACATAATTCTCCCACCACTAATGTAAAAAAAGATTGTTTTCGCATTCACGTCATTAATACCTCTCACATTCCTCGCATCTTACATTAACAGCGGAAGCCGTCATATAAAAAAAGTAATTTGCATACGTTCTTAAATAGTCTAGCGATGCTTAATTCCACACAATCATACGCATGATCAGGTTTTCCGGTCGAAGGCACCTCGGACAAGGCGTGACACGCGCTCAGAATAAGAAGACATCCATGTCGAGTCGTGGGGAGGGACGGAGTGACGAGAGGAAGTTCCTCAGACGACGATGGCGGACTATCGGACAAGCCGTCCAGATCGTGTACACTCCCTTTCCCACATAAAATTAGGCAAGGATTCGAACAGTCAATTTAAAAAGAGACTGGATTGATTAATTAAAAAAGAAATGGTCTTAACATAAGCTGGTGAATAAACAATATTTAAAAAATGGAAAGTACGGCACGTAGGTAAAAGTAGGTAAAATTCAACGGCCAGAGCCTAAGACCAGTAAGCTGACTAATGATAAACTCTAAATAGACACATGAAAAGGAGATAATGAAATTTATACCAAACGATTCAAAAGAACTTTAGTCTCATCATCACATTAAATTTGGCTCTCATTTCTGGCTTTCATTGTGTATTTACAATATCAAATTTCATTAATTTTCATCCGGATAGGAGCTTAAATGGGGAATTTGAATTAAAAATTAGGTTAAACACTTAATCGTTAGACATATAAGCACATGTCCGCTAAGATAAGATGTCCCATAACCTCCGCTAAGAGCACCTGCGTATTATGGTAGATTAGATCAGATAAATACGATTAGAGAGATAGATTGTCACACCGATAGATTAAAAATATCATTTTTTCCTGGTAACATTGGAGAACATAATAGGAAGCATAGTAAATGGATTGGCAAGCGAAAATTGTTAGAGTAGTCTGTAGTGCACGATGCAAGTGTTAATTACTAACCCGTGCATAAGAGGTAAATACAGATAAATATATGTAGATAAATGCCATTAAAACCAATAATCCCTTTAATATTACGTAGATACTAACTATCTAGCGGCATGTAATTCTATTATCTAAAATGTTTCCATGCAGTAGCCTAGTTGCATTTCAATAGTGCACGTTTGGTGATCCCCTCTGCCCTCGCGGTGGCTTGCAGGTATTGCGTAGATGTAGATGATTTCCCAAACAACAGTTTTAAAATTTTGTCACTAAACTAATGGAAGTGCTATGCCGATACGCTTGTTGTATTAAGATAATACTTGATTCTAGTAACTAACGGTAAACGCAAACCCCAGGACTTGGATTCCTCTACGAGTTCGAAACTGAAATGTACCCCCTATTTTAAGCTAATTTTGAGTTGAGAAAGGGAGCAAAAAGGGGGTAAAATGTGGAAGAGTTGAATTGGGGGTGGTTATTTTTATCACAAAATTTCACGCCGGCAGAAGGCATACCTGAACCCCATTTTCGAATTAACTGGAATAAAAATACCACGGAAATGACTACACGCCAAAATACGTCATCCTTTTCGAAAGGGAACCTATCCAGGCTATCAAGCTAAATCGATTTATCCATGGGCGATTGCTTGCAACATCGAAAATGTCACCGAGTAGCCAAAAGTTCAACTTTCAGGCGTCGGACTATTGCACGCGTTGGTGGGCCAATTCTCCCAAGCGCGATATTTAAGCAAACACGCATAATTCGAGCATGTGCTTTATGCACCAGGCTCGGTTTTAATCCGCGAAGGTTAACGGGTTGACACTGCGCGAACAAACCCGACGCCCACAGTCGCCACCCTTCCCTTCGTCTCGTGCCTCACTCTCCCCTCAAGACGAGCCACTCCCACCTAACTCACAGTCATCCCCGGCCGCTGCCGTTGACTTTGGCGACGGAAATAGATTTCAACATGGCCGACCACCGAGAGTACCCCGCTCTACCGCCCTTATCACTGACGAAGAGTACGAATTGTACTGCGCTACTTACCTCCATTATGCTCGACCCTTCACCTACGTTTAGCGAAGCGAGGGAATAGGCCTTCTAACACACCCAAGACCTATGCCGCCGTATTGCTTCGTAAGCTGTGGGCAAATCAAGCCTCAGAAGTCGAACGGGTACCGAGGTAACCCACGATTCCGTTCCATTTAAGTATCAATAGAGGTAAGTTAATTAATCCATTAATTACAATACGCGGTACGCGATATTGCGATACCCAGATATGGTTTTTACAAATAGAGATGAATAATTCGTTCCAAAGGTCTTCGCTTGTTTCCATAAAGTAGTAGCATTGTAACTCATAGTTGCAGGCACATAGTGCTCGAACGAAGATATTTCACCCTCTTCCACACACCCTCCCTATGGCTAACAGGGTATTCGTAGATAAGGATCAAGGCTGCCCATGGCCTAATTGCCCAGTACTCGACAAATCTCACCTGATTCATTAGAGAACTTAAAAAGGGTACACCAAGCAAGGAAAAATTCCATTGTAGTGATAATTTCATTCAATTTCCACATGGATATGTTAGTCGTATAAAAATTACAAAAATGGCAAAAATATTATAAAATGAAAAATTGGCTGCAACAGATAAGGGCAAAAGAACGTGTAACAACTCGTTTCGCATTTCTACGTAATAGCAATGTAACTGAAGCTCGCACAAGCAAATGTAATGGCAAAGTGCTCGGCACGAGTGCATATGATTAAGCGACAGCATACAACACACTTGGAAATATTAGAAAACATACGTATGTCCACGATACTGTTCACAGCGAAGTAGTAGCATCACCAGTTCAAAACAATACGTTTGACTCGTTCGGACATCATAACCGATACTAGGATTGCTAAATAGTCGTAAAAAACCCAAACGGAGTTACCTGCTGATATACACAAGAGCAAGTTTTATTTCTAGAGAATACTTGCTATTGATCATTACTGATGTTGTATGTACCATGTTCAACTCTGATCTCATCTTAAAAAAATAAATAAACAAAGAAGAAAACGCACAGAAGGAAAGACGTGACAATAACACGAAGAGCTACAGAATGACTGCCAGCGACTACAAACACGAATTAACTCATCACGTGATCCCGATTTTTGGAGGCGATTGCGACCGTTGGCAAGATACCAAACTGCAAGGTTAAGTGCTTGAAAGAAAAATCCTTTTAAACCAAGGCCGCTTACCGAGTATGCCGTGCAAAATCATTTCGCAATTGCCTTTAACTGGGAAAAAAATCAACTGGAAGATAAGTGTAAATATAGCGGAATAGAAATAAGCTATTTACAGTCCACCTGCGAGATAGACTACGTATAGGAATACCGAATAACACGAGAAATTAGACTAGGGATGCGAGAACTACTGATCAACTCCACTCTGCAGCGGGAAAATGGGGAGGGGTGCGTATAACCGCAGAAACATGAAAGAGTTAAAGATGCGTACGTTTCTTCTAGTAATATTGCCATCGAAATGTGGCATTGATTACACCTGGTGGAGGTAAAGGAACAGCAGGAGAGACTAATTCGTACATAGAACGGTAAAAATGTGTTTTCAAAATAACTGAGAGGCACTAAAAAACTGGTTCGATACTTGTCAGTAAGACTGAATTTTTTCAATGCGTCCTCATTTTTTATAGAATAGTTCTCAAACAATACGTGCCGTTTAAGAAAATATCAAGTGTAGAACCAATTACATACACTAGTGTTGACAACTGGCATAGCTAACCGAAGACTTCACGTGAGTGGGGAACAAATATTCGTGTTCAAGCGGACTATTAGAATTCGTTGGGAGAGTAGGTATTGGGAAAATGTGACGATAACTAAAACACATGTTACTTCCTCCTAATTCGACCTTAGATTATGCCACAGGTACACGCGATCATAACGATGTATGTCAGTTTTAAGACCTAATTAGAAAGTGGGCAGCTAAGAACGACCAGATTTGGAAAGGGTATCATGTATAGTGACTGCTGCGAATATATCACAAGAACTCAGACGGGAATAAATATTATTCAATTTCAGGATTAAAAAAAGATACCTACGCCTAAAAGGGCGTTCAAAACTGAACTGTTTCCCGACGGTAATTATTAAATTAAATACTCAAGTTTCAAGGCCAATTTCACGCTAAATATAATATCAGAGAAGAAGAATGATTAATAGAAGGATTTTTAACGCTTTTCCCTACGCATATTAGGAATCTGAATGGGAGCTGTAAAGAATATATAGCGGGCAGTTTTTTGTGCAGACAGCCTAAATTGAATCGTACCTGTAAAAAGGCTAGATTGTATCGAACCAAATCTCTAACACACACCGAAGCACCCTTTCATGCATGTTCAAATTTTAAAACTATAGTACAGAATTGAGAGAAAATTAATAAGTTACGAATTGATAAAAGTTTAAGAGTTATTAAGCTCTAAATTCTTTTGAAATACAACGTAGTGGAAGCATGAGTAGGGTCAATTTGTTCATTCTGGGACAAGGTCACCCTTGAAATTACAATTGCCTTTCACTTCCGGATACGTCCAACCCACTTTCCCTTTTCGCGCACGGAGACGTCTGCCCCACGTTCACATTTCGTGCCCGCGACTCGGAGACACCCGACCCACTTTCACTTTTCGCACACGTGTTGAGGAGACGTGTACCACCCTTGCTTGCAACATTGCCATCGTTTCTTTACCTCCCATCTTCTCAGACAGTATAAAAGCGCGTTAAATCGAAGCGAGAACTTCGGCTATTTGCCTATCAGAGCACAGCAAACACTTCAGACCTACCGAACGGATCCCGCAGCTGATGAACTCTTCTCAGATACCGCTGGTTGGACTACTGTCAGATCTCGATGTTCTGGACTGCTCCCAGATCCTGCTCCCTACTGGACGGTGGCTTTAGGGGTAAATAGGAACCACTAACCCACAGTGGACATTCGGCTATTTCATTTCTAGACTAACAAACATAAGCATAACTCGGAAACTATCAACAGGAACAGGTCAAACTTTTCTGATTTTTCCGTTTCACATACTGTTCTACCTTTGTACCAAATTTAAAAAAAATCCTTTAGTAAACAAAAAAGTCATTTTTTTCTGTTAAAAACATCGCGAATCTCATTAAATCATAAACTACAAAATCTTTGTAACCCATATTATACAAAACAGCTTCTTAGCACATCCTACACCTAAATACCGAATTTCAGAAAAATTCATTGATAAACAAAAAAGTACCATCAGAACTTTTAAACCTTAATAACTTTGAAACTACTACCCGTACCTCGTTTACATTTCACGGAAAGAAATTTTAGTGCCTCCTACACCTTCACACCAAATTTCAGCAAAATGCATTGATAAACAAAAAAGTACTATCAGAAATTTTATTCTTTAATAACTTTGAAACTACTGCCCACACCTCGTTTTCATTTCACAGAAAGAACTTTTAGGGCCTCCTACACCTTCACACCGAATTTCAGCTAAATTCATTGATAAACAAAAATGTACTATCAGAAATTTTATTCCTTAATAACTTTGAAACTACCACTCGTACCTCGTTTACATTTCACAGAAAGAACTTTTAGGGCCTCCTACACCTTCACACCGAATTTTAGCATAATTCATCGAGAAACAAAAAAGTACTATCAGAAATTTTATTCCTTAATAACTTTGAAACTACCACTCGCACCTCGTTTACATTTCACGGAAAGAACTTTTAGGGCCTCCTACACATTTACATCGAATTTCAGAAAAATTCATTGATAAACAAAAAAGTACTATCAGGAATTTTATTCTTTAATAACTTTGAAACTATTTACTCTACCCTGTCCATATTTTACCAAAAAACCTTTTAGGGTCGTTCACACCTTTATACCGAATTTCATTTAAAATAATTGACAAACAAAAAAGTACTATCAGAAATTTTATTCTTTAATAACTTTGAAACTATTAACTCTACCCGGTCCATATTTTACCGGAAAATCTTTTAGGGTCTCTTATATCTTCGTACCGAATTTCATTTAAATTCATTGATAAACAAAAAAGTACAATCAGAAATTTAATTCTTTAATAACTTTGAGACTATTAACTCTACCAGGACCATATTTTACAAAAAAACCTTTTAGGTTATCTCACACCTTCGTACCGAATTTCATTTGAAATAATTGATAAACAAAGAAGTAACACCAGAAATTTTATTCGTTAATAACTTTGAAACTATTACATATACTTGATTCTCATTTTACAAAAAGATCTCTTAGGAACTCTTACACCTTCGTACCGAATGTTAGCTGAATGCATTGACAAATAGTTATTTTTTTACATAAATAGATCATCTCTTTAATATTTTCATTAAATTTATTTGAACCCTTTATTACAAAGTTCCATATTTAAACACGGAAATACTTTACCAAAACGTCATTTCCAACGGAACTTCCAAACAGTAAACATTCATTTCAACCGCTCCATTCCACGAATATTAAATATAGGCATATAAAGGAAAAGGGATAGTTTTTGGAATACACCGTATCATTTTGGGAGAATATAAAGGATGAATACATAAAGCACCGTGATAACGTCATAATATGAAAATTTTCTTTTTCCTATCCATAGTGTTTGAATTGAAATAACACATTCAAATATTGTATTTTATTTGTTCTTTCTTCTCTACACAGGAATTTCAAACTCCAAACATGTCTTCACCCATATCAACTATCTTCGACAACTTTAATGCAGATCGTTACCACACGTCACAGGAACTAGAAAGGGCACTAACAGACATCCATGAACGTGTTGTCTTTAATGATGAAGTGATAAATGATATGGAAACCTACACACGAATGAAAGACGCGTTAGACGATGCCAAAAGTAGGCGATTTTGCATGTATTGTGAAGAATATTACAACGTTCACAATACATTGGCTCACGAGAATACGAATTTACACCGGCAGAACGTAACGCTCCAACTAGGTCAGGGTTTTAATGAAATAGAATCGGCAATCCGATCTAGACTTCAAACGTACTGGATCACTCCAGAGGAAGATAAAGGTGGGGACGTAATTTCTTTCCTCGACGACTTTAAAGAACAGGTAACTGAAAAATTACGGGAACTGGTAATTGCTAACAATTGCATTAAATTTAATCTTGTTCTAATTTGTAAATTCCGCAAAAGCGAGGAAGAGGAATTGAATGCATCTTTCAAGACGAACAATAGACGCCTATTATTTGCGGATGAAATGGGGGAAGTAATAAACGAGGCTTTTTCAAAATTGCTCAAGGAAAAGTCAGAGTTTCAAGCCAAGGGATCTAATTGGACCTTATCCGAAGTTGTAGGTTTAGAATTGCGCATAAACAAATACGTACCTTTTCAGGGATCGTCGTATATAGAGCTTCCAGGTAAAATAAAAGTTACCAAAGCTGTTATTAACGTAAAAAATAACGATATATACTGCTTCAAGTACGCTGTGTGGGCAAAGAATATTGATATTCATCCCGAGCGAGTTTCCAAGTACAAAACAGAACAATTCGTCTCGGGGTATAATTGGTCATGCATCAAATACCCAGCAGATTTAAAAGATATTTCAAAATTTGAACGTATTAACAATATTTCGATTAATGTTTTTGGTCTAACAGATAAGAATGAGGTTTATCCGATTAAAATTGTTGATCACGAGCTAGATGATCATCGAGATCTTCTGTACATTACAAATAACGAAACTGCACACTTTTGCTGGGTTAAAAACTTCAATAGATTAACTCACTTGCAAATTACTAACCACCATAATAAGGTATTCATCTGCAAACGCTGCCTCACACACTATCACGATGAGACAAAACTAAAAGAACATAAGGAATTATGCAGAGGGGTGGGAGCACCAACTAAAATTATAATGCCTGACGAGAGTGATAATATTTTAAAATTTACACACCTTAATCATTCCAACCGAGTACCTTTTGTCTTATACGCGGACTTTGAGTGTCTCCTTGAAAATATTAGCACTTGTGAACCCTCTTCACATACGTCCTACACGAACGTGATACAAAAACACACACCTTTTAGCTTCTGCTATATGGTAATCACACCTGATGGCTGTCAATGCCCTCAGTTATATCGGGGACCGAACGCGGTCCGTGTCTTTATTGAACGCGTCAAAGCCGAGGCGGATAAAATACGCGCTTTGTATAGAAATACCGTTCCTATGACTCCCTTCACTCTGAAAGAGGAGAACTTGTTTCAGGAGAGCGCTCATTGTCACATTTGCGGGAAACCACTTTACGAGGACCGAGTGAGGGATCATGACCGCCTAACTGGCAAGTATAGAGGACCTGCGCACTCTATTTGTAACATGCAATACAAAATGCCGAATTTTCTTCCGGTTTTCATTCACAACCTTTCTTCATACGATGGTCATTTTATTGTTCGTGAGCTAGATTACGACGATAGGAGAATATTTGTCATACCAAATTCCGAGGAAAAGTATATTACATTTGCAAAGTCTGTCGATGACAACTTCAGCATTCGGTTTATTGACACTTGCCGCTTCATGCCAGCTTCTCTGGCCTCTTTGGTTTCAAATTTGGACACGTTTCAATATACTAGTGGTGTTTTCGGTCAACAGACAAATCTAGTCACACGCAAGGGCGTCTATCCATACGATTACACAAAAAACCTTGAAACGCTAGAAGAAACTTATCTTCCAGAGAAAGAAATGTTTTACAACCACCTAACCGATGGGCACATTTCAGACTCAGATTTTTCACATGCCAAAAACGTTTGGGACTCTTTCCAATGTAAGACATTAGGAGAATATAGTGATATCTATCTTAAAAGTGATGTCACACTTCTAGCTGACGTTTTTGAAAACTTTCGAGACGTTTGTTTTGACGCATACAAGCTAGATCCCGCGTGGTATTATACTGCTCCAGGGTTAGCTTTTGATGCTATGCTGAAGCATACAGAAATTGAGTTGGAACTTTTAACAGACTATGACATGCTCCTAATGTTTGAGGCTGGTATTCGCGGTGGTATTTCACAATGCTGTAAAAGATATTGTCAGGCAAACAACAAATATATGGAAAATTATGAGCCCGAGTCTGAGTCTAAATTCATAACCTATTTTGACGCAAATAACCTCTATGGTTGGGCGCTCTCCCAGCCACTTCCATATGCTAATTTTCGATGGCTCTCTGGTGATGAAATTTCAAATTTGGATGTCAATAAAATATCAAATGAAAACGAAAAGGGATATATTTTGGAAGTTGATCTTGAGTATCCGCAGTCTCTCCACGATAGTCATTCTGATTTACCCCTATGTCCCGAAAACCGTATTCCACCCGGTGGAAAACATAAAAAGTTAATTACAACGCTCGAGGGTCGAACTAAATATGTTATTCATTATGTAAACCTGAAGCAGGCTTTTTCATTAGGCATGTATCTCAAAAAAGTACACAGAATTATCGAATTTAGTCAATCACCTTGGTTAAAGACATATATTGACTTGAACACTAATCGAAGACAATTAGCCACTAATGATTTCCAAAAAGACTTCTTCAAGCTCATGAATAATTCCGTGTTTGGAAAGACAATGGAGAATGTACGCAAAAGAATTAACATGCAATTAGTGACTGACGAAAAAAAATTGCAAAAATTAATCAATAAATCGACATTTTTGGACAGAACGATTTTCAACGAGTCTCTAGTGGCCGTTCACATGCGTAAGGCGACTATCAAAATGAACAAACCAATATACATAGGTTTCAGTGTGTTAGACCTCAGTAAGACTCTAATGTATGACTTTCACTATCATACAATGTTACCAAAATATGGTAAGAACATCTCCCTTGCGTACACTGACACAGATAGTCTATTGTACGACATAGGAACAAATGACGTATACCAAGATATGTTAAAAAACATTGAAGCATTCGATACCTCCAATTATCCAAAAGATCACCCTTGCTACTCTGAGAAAAACAAGAAGGTGATAGGAAAATTTAAAGACGAATGTGATGCTCAAATTATGACTCATTTCGTAGGTCTAAGAAGCAAACTATATTCATTCAAAGTCGAGGGGGGAAAAGAAAAAAAGAAAGCCAAGGGTATAACAAAACCGGTGAAAGAGAAATGTCTGAAATTTGATGACTATGTCCGTTGCCTGCACGAAAATTCCACTGAATTTAGAAAGATGACGATCATTCGTAGTAAAAAACATGAATTATACACTGTACAAATAAACAAAGTCACGCTAAACGCGAGCGATGACAAACGGTATATTTGTGAGGGTGGCATCAACACCTTGGCATGGGGTCATTACAAAATTCCGCGGAAGAGAACGCATCATGAGGCGTTTGGTAATGAAGATACTTGATACTTATTAATACCCATTAGAGGTTTTAATGAGAGCAGTACCAATCATGACTTTGGTCTGGAAACACCCTTTCACTTGCATCTGCGCCGGTCCGTCAGGGTGTGGAAAAACTACGTTCGTGACTAAATTCTTGGAAAATTTACCACACATGATCGATAGTCCAATACATGAGATTGTATGGTGTTGCAGTCGAGGGAGTGAGCCGAGAATACGTTCGAGTACACCAATTCAATTTCGAACCGAAATACCCCCTTTCGAAGAATTCGAAGGCGCGCCAACGTTATATGTGCTGGATGATCTAATGAGTGAGGGTGCGTACAGTAAAGACGTATGCAAATTGTTCACAAGAGGAAGTCATCATTTTAACATTTCCGTTTTCTTAATCACACAAAACATATTCTATCAAAACCCGCAAGCGAGAAATATATCCCTAAATTCCAAGTATATAGTAACATTTAAAAATCCTAGAGATCGGTTACAATTTGGACACTTAGCTCGGCAGGTCTATCCTGAAAAATCGCAGGAATTGGAAAGGGTATATAAAGAGGTGACGCAAGAACCGTTCGGTTATTTAGTCCTAGACCTCGGGCAGGACACGGACGAAAGGTTGAGATTCCGAACTAAAATCTTTCCTGAAAACGAGACCACTGTAATCTACATGCCTGTGAATGATGAAAAGATTGAAGAGCAATAATCATTTGCTACATGTGTTGAAATCTGCCAAACCAAAGTTACGTTCGGCTATAGTAAAAGAATCGGATGCGGAGTTGATTAAAGCCATCTCTGAATGTTGTCTGAATACGCTTAAACGAAGACATAAGATAAATAACTCCTTAAAGCGAAAACTATTCAAGCATCGATATACCTTGAGAGACTTGGCTTCGCGTGGTACAAGCATTAAAAAAAAGCGCACGCTTCTCGTACAAAAAGGGGGTTTTCTACCAATGCTACTCGGATCCATATTGAGCGGCGTCATTGGTAGTCTCATTGGTGGAAAATGAGTTTGCGAAAAATGCTCGTAGTCGACCCTGAGGCTTTTGAGCGAGGTCAAATGAAGAGGAGATTGAATGCATTAGATGTTGAAATGAAAGCTGTATTGATCAAAAGAGGTGTCAAAGACGTAGATAAATGGCACATGTACAAGCGCGTGCTGGATAAATATCTGAACACTGTTACCGACATTAAATCACCCATTCATATTCCGATAGTGAAATCCTTGGGTCAGAACCAGTCATATAGAAGGTCGCAGGACAGTGAGGAGGGGGAGACTCATGCACTGAGGAAATCGCTTGCCGATGTGAAACGAGCGAATGCTGATTTGGATAAGACATGGGAACGTATAGAGGGAAGACTAGACGCGGTGGGGAATCTATCGAAACAGCTAAAGAGAAGAAAAAGAAAGAGGTCAGAACAAAGCGAAAAAGAAAAGCCGTCAAGGGCAATACCGAGGCGAAGCAGTCGACCAAGGAAACCGAAAAAATTCGGGGACGAGTGGATTACGATGTAATCGAGAGTGTGTACAATGATCCTGAAAATTCTGCAGGTTTTTCGTCCGTTGACAAATTACACCGAGAGACTGGGATTTCGAGAAATACAATACGCGAGTGGTTAAATTCTCAAGATGCATACACACGTCACAGACCGATGAGGAGAAAATTCCCTCGAAATCGTTACAGCGTATCATACATTGATGAATGCTGGCAATGTGATCTGAACGATATGCGGAGTTTGAAAAAATTCAACAGAGGATATTGTTATATTTTGACGGTGATCGATTTATTTTCGAGGTATGCGTGGGCGAGAGCTTTGCGGAAAAAAAGTCCAGTGGAGGTAGTCGAGGCGTTTAATGATATATTTCGTGAAAGAAAACCGTTGAAAATTCAAAGTGATAAGGGTAGCGAATTTGTAAATAGTAAATTTAAAACTTTTCTCTCGAATCGCGGTGTAAGGTTTTACACAACAAACAATCCGGACATAAAGGCTAGTCTCGTTGAACGTTTTAATCGTACTCTAAAATCTAAAATGTATAAGTATTTTACGAGATATTCAACGTACAATTACGTGGATATATTACCCAAATTGGTGAATAGTTATAATAATAGCGTGCATTCCAGCTTAGGTGTTAAACCTGTCGCGGTGAATGAGAAAAATGTATTCTCCATCGCTAGTCGCTCAAGGAAACCTCTTGTTATCAAAAAGGTTAAATTTAAAGTAGGTGATTACGTCAGAATCAGTAAAGAACGACGTCCATTTGCAAAAGGATATACACCTAATTACACCAGCGAAATATTTCAAGTCGAGGGTGTGAATCAATCAAGGGAAATACCCACGTACGAGTTGAAAGATCTAAACGGTGAGGATATAAAGGGTAGTTTCTATGAGCAGGAGTTAGTGAGGGTTAACCTTTCCCCCGAGGCGGAATATAAGATTGAGAAAATTTTGAAGCGCAGGGGGCAGGAGGGCGATTTAGAATATTTTGTAAAGTGGGAAGGATACCCAAAATCATTTAATTCTTGGATCCTCGCTTCTTCGGTGCGTGAAATATGAACGAGTTTTACATTACGTTACCTAGTGATAGTTCCAAAACATATTTTCCTCACAACACAATATCACATTTCCGTACGAGATTATCACATCGTGTCGATTTGGAAAATGATGAATGGATGGTAGGTTTAGCTGAGATTTCTATTCCTCCCATAGATGGGAGTATTCTCTCGCGGGATGTTAGAGAAGAAACCGCGACTCCGGGAACTCTGGCGGAAGAAGAAGCGTTATCTTCCGGCTCACCAGCAAAAGATAATAGGACTCGAAATGAGGAGGGAGTGGTCCGGGGTGAAATTGGTGGGCCTCAGGATAAAGATATTGTTAGAGTAAAGTTGAAGGATGGTTCGTTCTTCGTCGTTCCAAATGGTAGGTACGAAAGTATAGCTTTTGCCTTCGAACCATCATTTTTTGAGATTAGCGGGGAGAAAAGGTTTGACATAGCGAATGATGTAATGATTTACGCAGACGGAATGAGAGTGAATGATAAAAAGAGTGGTATAAATGAGAGATTATCACCAAACTCAGTGCAGATTATTACCGATGATGTTAAGTATACGTTAAAGCCAGGAACATATAATTCGTTCAAGGATTTATTCGATAAATCGATTAAAGATTTCAACGGCGAACAGCAGGCTGAAATAAAACAAGATATTCTGATATTATCAAGCATTCTTCTCCGTTTCTATCAGTGGGATTCATCTTCGTCAACACTTGCGGAGGATTTCGTAAAGAATTTCAAGAGAATTAAAGCTGAATACCGCAACTTGCGAAGTGGTAGAACGAAAAGAGAAATCTTGTCTCCTCCCAAAAACGTTTACGTTTACACGGATATAATTAAACCCCAACTGGTAGGTGATTCGCTCAGTCGATGCTTGCGTATATTAAACACTCAAGTCTTACACTGGACATTCAATCCCATCTTTTATTACCACGTCGAAAAAAACAACATCGAGAGCATAGAAATTTTGTTGACTGACAAACTCGGCGAGTCCATACCATTTCGCAGTGGGGGGCAATCTTCCATCATCGTATTGCATTTTATAAAAAAGATGTGATATGAGTTGGTTGATCATTGAGCGTCGAGATGGCTCCGGTGACGGATCGTTATTTATCTTACTACCTAAAGCAGTCGGGTGGGGAGATTGGACCAATATATCGAGCATCGTATCGTGTGCAAAAGGGTCGGGGTATAGGAAGTTTTCTTGCTGGTTTGTGGCGTTTTGCCAGACCTCTTTTTTACAGCGGGTTGAAGACGGTTGGTAAGGAGGCAGTTAGTGCTGGGGCAGCAGCCTTGAGCGATCTGGGGACTAAACCGGTTAAGGATATATTGCGTAGTAGATTAAACGAGGCGGGGCAGAACTTGAAACGGAAAGCGGAGGAGAAGATAAAAAATATGAGTGGGGGTGGGATGAGACTGGTTAAACGCCCACGATTGAATAAAATAAAAACTAGTGTTGGGAAAAAGAAAGGGCATTCGCAGAGAAGGCGAAGAGGGAAGAAGGTCGTGCACAGAGATATTTTTTCCAACTAAGTCATGGGTGAGCATATGCTGAGCTCGCTGGACTTATTCCAACCCAATCCACCCATTCAGACTAACATTTTATCAAAGCGGCTAGTCTCCTACAAACCTATATCATCGCTGGATAATAGATCGGTGATTGAATTCCTGATCAAAGATTCTGGGGATGCTTACAAGGATTTGAATAGCATATTTCTCAAGCTGAGAGTGAAGGTTTGTAAGACGAGCATGGTAGATTATACGTCTAGCGATGGAAATCAACCAGGTGTTGTGAACAATATTCTCCACTCCCTCTTCGAACAATGCAACGTTTATTTCAATGGGACATTAGTGACCCCATCAGAAGATAATTATCATTATAGGAGCTATATTGAAAATGTGTTGAATTATGGTGGGGATGCGAGTAGAACGCATTTGAGGAATGTCGGGTGGGAAGTGGATACGGGGGAGGATATTAATAAAACTGACGTGAGTAATGCAGGTTACGTGAAGCGAAAGACTTGGTTCGAGAATAGTGCTGAGGTTGAGCTATATGGTAAATTACATGTGGATGTGTTTAATCAGGCACAATTGCTGTTAGATCGGGTCGATATAGGAATCAGGTTGATGCTTTCAAACCCTGCGTTTAATCTGATGGGAGTGGATGGGGGAATAATAAAAATACTAGATGCGACTCTTTACGTTCAACATTTCGACATCAACCCTTCCATATTATTGGCACACAATAAGATGCTGGAAAAAAATAATGCTAGATATCACTACAAACGTACCGAAATGAAATCTTTCACGGTTCCTGCCGGAGGACGAACTCTCAGCATTGATAATGCGATCGTTGGTCGAATACCCAACACCATAATATTTGCAATGGTTGATAATGACTCGTACGCTGGTAAGGTTGACAAGAATCCATTTGCTCTCTCTCACTATTCCCTGGAAAATTTTTCACTCTTTGTAAACGGTGTTCAGTTTCCTTCCGAGGGGTTGGAGTGTAATTTCTACAGTAAAAAGTATTGGGCACGAGCGTATGATACCATATTCTCAGGCAGTGGAATAAAGCATTATGATAGAGGAAATCAAATTACGTATGACATGTTTGGACATGGATATTTCATGCTGGTGTTCGATCTCACCCCGGACGATTCAGGAAACGAAGATTATGTAAGTCTCGGAGATCGAGGTGTGGTGCGAATAGAGGCGAAATTCGAGAAAGAATTGACAAACACCGTGACGTGCTTGGTATTTGCAGAATACGATGCCTCTCTAGAAATCGATAAAAACAGGAACATCATCACAAATTATTAGTCTTGCAATGGATAGTGTACGGATTGATAGGTTATTGAATCCGTTTAAAATATTCCGCGGAGTCTTCGCTTCTGATAAATTACCTCAATCTCCTAGAAATGGTGTATACGTAGTGAATTTAGATCCTTCATACTTACCCGGGTCTCATTGGGTCGCGGTATATATTTTCAATGGAATAGGAGAGTATTTTGACTCTTACGGATTGGCCCCTTTCGTTCCGGGTATAATAAATTTTTTGAAACCTTTCGCTTACACTCACAATAGCGTTCAGATTCAAAGTTTCCATTCTGATATTTGCGGAGAATACTGCTGTCTTTACGCAGCTAGTAAGTCGTTAGGGTACACATTACACAAATTCCTCACACAATTCCATCACACCATCCCTCATCTCAACGACTGTCGCGCTTTGGAGCGGTTCCACCTGACCTTCAACGAGTTGAGGAGTGAAAGCAAGTGTCATCCCAAAGCACAACGGTGCTGCTCGAGAATAAATATGATGCTTCGGGTGAAGAAACGTCATTGACGAGAGAGACTTTCCGAAATGCAGATCGTTGCGTCAGTGTGCTTCGCCAAGGGTGGCGTCATTGAGCTGGCAGCTGTGGATGTCGACTCAAATCGTTTGTTCTGGGGGAGTTTTCAGAAGCATGGAAAGCTTATCGCTGGTGGGAAGAAACTGCGGTTACATGATCCGCTAAACTGCGAGGAGACCACCTTCGATCATGGATTCATCTCACATGTGGAGCTCCTACCCGCGCTGGAAGCCATCATTGAAGGAGCAACCTCTTTGTATGCATATAGTGAAGCCGAGTGTGAGTTCCTCTCCGACCTCACAGACCGTACCTTCATTTCCCTGAAGAAAGAACTCCATTGTCCGGCACCTGAAAAATGCTCCTTCCCCACCTTTTCCTGTCTGAACCCATGTCATAAGTTACGTAGCAGTACGTGCGCACTCCGTGATGCGCATTCCCTCGCTCAATGGATGCAATACAACCGCCTCAAAGCAGAAGTTGAGCCTTGCTCCAGCGACTGTTCCCCCTCCCCTCCCCCACCTAATCCCTCTTAAGCAAGATAATATCCTGTCGATCATCAGTTGTTATGCAGTCATCATCGATGAAGGCGTCTCCGCCAGTGAAAAGGAAGAGACCTGTTGAACATCCTCCCGCCCCCTCGTCATTTTCTAACAGTAATAACTTACTGCTTCAGACTGTGTATTATCTCAATACTGTAAAATCAAAAAGTGTTTGTGTGGGTTACGACCCCAGCAGAGACTTTGAACCAGTAGTGCAATTTAATCATACAACTAAGAAAAGTGTTATTGTTTCACATAGTGAATGGACTAATGTCATAAATTTGGAAAAATCAGTGAGTAATTATTTATATGCTGGTTTAAAAGATCAGCTCTCCTCAAATTGCTTATCCTATGCAAATTACTTTGGGAAGCGACATTTGTCTATTAAAAATATTTTACCAAAGAGCTCATTTAACCTTAATGCCGGTGAATGGGAAGCTCTATTAAAAATCTCCAATCTGATAAATCTATTCCTCCGGAGACTTTCGGACAATCACGATAAGGTTAGACAATTTCTCGCTAGCAGGATATCTAACGATATCACTGAAAATGATCTGGAAAGGTTGGAATTTGATTTTATACTCATGTTGAATGATGTGTCTTGTAATCAAAAGGTATAACTCGGTTGTACTTTGATTACGTGTGTTTGCAAAGGGTTTCTGACCTCTGGCACGAGGTAAAATTCTGCAAGTCAGAAGCTCTTGTAATCTCTTGAACCTCTGGCATTGGGTGTAAAAACCTTGTAAGTTTCAGAGATTACACCATGAGTGTCATTATCGAATTTCAAGGATTCACCGCAACTTATGGTGAATATATAGTTAAGGAATTGGCCATCATTAATATGCATACGAGATGTTGCAATACGTGGCTTTTCAAATCGCCTGCAAGATTACTGTACGCGAGAGACTCGTCTTGGTTGAGAAACAACTATCATGGATTGAATGAATACTCTGGGGATGTAGATTATTCGGAACTGGAGAGTATATTATTTGAATATACAAAGGGATATCAGTTTTTATTCACAAAAGGTGCTCAAAAGGCATCCTTCTTGACCAGTCTCCTTCCCAAAGGAATATGTGTAGGTAACTTGGAAATGTACGGCTGTCCTTCACTTAAGAAATTAGCCACAAATGAGGACTGTTTAATTAAGTCACATTCTCAAAATAATCTGCAATGTGCAAGAAAAAATTGTTATAAGCTAGCAGATTGGTGTACACAAAATAAAATATGTTAAAAAATGAAATAAATCTGTCAAACCTATATGCTATGTGTTTTATTTACTGAACAACCCTTCCTCTTAATATTAAGAAAAGGTATTGAGAAATGATAACTAGGCGAGAAGATTTGATTTTATTTTTATTTAGAACAAAGTATATTCAGTTGGTACAGCATTCAGTATAAAAGTATACGTTTCCAAATGCTTCCCTCGTTGATCGTAAACATTACAATAGTTGATTCGTGACTTTTCTCCAGTTGTGAATGTCACAGGTGGGGCGAAATCAAATTGGACACCATCCGTTGACGTTCTCCCGCCTTTTGAAATGAACTCGGATCCTCCCATTGAATAAGCAATCTTCTTCATCTTCTTTATATCGTAGACATGGCACGTGATGGATGGATCTTGTCTCTTGGCCTTCTCCAGCTTATCCCCCTCGAGTTTCAGCTGCTTGATCGTGGAAACGTTGAAACGTTCCACTTCATCTGTTTCAGGATTCTCAAACCCCGAAAATATTACATTTTTTCCCACGATATTTATGGATTTGTTCATATGTTTGAACACTGTGAAGCATCTGTCCTCAAATTCTATACTGAGATTAAGATCGTTCTCTTCGTTGTTGCCCAGTAGTGGTAATGGGAGGAGCACTTCATATATGTTGTTCACATTATCCTTGAATTTGCGAACGAGGAGTTGATGCTTCCCACCAAGCTCAGCTTTCACGGAGAGTAAGGGAGACATCCTTACGTGTCGAATATCTGTCAGCGATTATATATCGCTTCGATTTAACGCGCTTTTATACTGTCTGAGAAGATGGGAGGTAAAGAAACGATGGCAATGTTGCAAGCAAGGGTGGTACACGTCTCCTCAACACGTGTGCGAAAAGTGAAAGTGGGTCGGGTGTCTCCGAGTCGCGGGCACGAAATGTGAACGTGGGGCAGACGTCTCCGTGCGCGAAAAGGGAAAGTGGGTTGGACGTATCCGGAAGTGAAAGGCAATTGTAATTTCAAGGGTGACCTTGTCCCAGAATGAACAAATTGACCCTACTAGCATGGTGTAGATCAACTTCGTGTCGAGATGACATGGAAGGCTCCACAACGTACCTAATAGGTCAAGTCGATAAATATGCAGAAAAAGGGCAAACACTATTATGCAGATCACCATTCAAGGTGGTTACATTAACTGATAAAAATTCCGGGAGAATCCAAAAGAACAAGAGTTGAGATTAATGTCCTATATTGTTATTGCCACCGGAAACTAAATAAAACATCGTATTCACTTGAACCATTGTATTACGAGATATTTTTCATACAGTGTAAATGAAAAAAATCTAATAAAACTCATTATATTCCATTTAAAACAAAGGAAAGTAACAACCGAAACCTGCAACTGATTATATTTCACACATAATTACACAAAATAATAGACCAAGTATCACTGTAAAACCCTCATGCATCAAATTTAAATTTGTGCATCCAATACATACGTGAAGTCTCTGAAAGTTTTTCTCTGATTTAGAAAGCATTTAAGTCCTGACAAGAAAGATTAAAAATTGTGAATTTGGAAGAAGATTAATATAGACAACTATGGTCAATTAAAATTCTAATGTAAACTGAATCCGATAAGGACGATGATTAGCGAGAGTTCCGCAGTTACTTGTTCATCCGGAAGCACGGATAAAATCTGAATCTTATCTGCTAAGGAAGAGATAGGTGCAACGAATTGTCACAAATCAATTAAATCGGAAGGAATCGATAGCACTAATTTGATGATCACATAAGCTCCTCGGTCACGAACAAAAATAAACCCCATTGTATTTCACTAACGACTTGAGAGAGACAATGAAAGGGAATTTACAAGGAGGATATTATTATATGCACCCTGATTGTAAAAATTACGAAATCCTTAAACAGCGAAGCATGAGGTGTCCTTCACCACTTGTGTACGTTCCAAACAGTTAGTTAACCACTTCGCTCCTGTGTTACGAGCGGAGCCAACATAAACGAAAAATCTCTACGACAGTAGTTTAATCCAGAAGAGAAGGAACCAAAGCAGAAAAAATTGCCCACAATAAACCAGAACATAATATAAATTTTTTTAAGGCAAAACACAATCCCAGAATCCTTAAAGGCTTCGCACAGATTACCTTGGCATTCTAAAGGGGAGCACGCTGTCACACCAGTCTGACGAGCTATTCTATTCAGAGAATACTCATCAGTGTGGCCAACTTTCTCTACGCTTCGCTAGAGCGACTTTCCATGTAAACGAAGTCTTGTTCTTGCCATTGTAAAATGAAACATCTCTTATTATTCTTACCACCAGTTCATTTAGGCCAAATTAAATTCCGGGCGGCGAAGAATAATGCATTACCTTTTATTTACATTGCATTTTCTCTTTTCCATTTTAACTAAAATACAAGGAAATCAAAGCTGTGAAATGGATGTCGAAATGTGTACAAACAAACGGAGCTAGTTTCACATGCACTGAGTAAACGGAAAACCACCCACCACCATCGACTACCTGCATTTGGATGCATAGAGAGCAGTGACACCGAACTAAAAGTTAATGGCTAAAAGATTAAAACAAACTTTTATCTGACATTTCGGAAGTAAAAAAACGTTAACATCATAATGATATATCCCTCTTGTCACTTATCACAAAAAGGCTCATAAACACTCCTCCAGTTTTGACCTCACCGAGAATGAAGACTGACAGGGGAAGTACGTGTAATTTGGACCAGCGTGTAATTCGGACCGATAGCTTTACTTTTATTGATTAGGGGTAGCAACATATTTGATACAATATTGTTAGGGTGTATCTTTGGAATGTCTTCTCTCCAAATTTTATCAGTCAAGCTTAGGTGTTTGAGGCACTAAAGAGGAAATGAGAGGAATCGTGAGCATCGATGTAATTATTCATCCTAAGGCAACAGCGGAGAATACAGTTACTTTTACTAGTTGAAATACAGCGATTGCTGCTCTTTTATCATAACACACAGATATAAATGCCAAATAATTCTCTTTGATGCATCTAAAGATTCTTCTATGACATTCAATACCTTGTGATTTTACTCCTCAGCGTGTATTTCGTACCACCGAAGAGCGTGTATTTTGGACCGGTCCAAATTACACGGACGTGCGTTAATGCGCTACCCCCATATTTCTTCTCCTCCTACAGGAAAATATTGAAGTTTCAAAAGTCCTATTCAACAATCCTATGTCATTCTGAGACTTATAGTTTACCTCGGCATTTCTTCATTCACAAATAATATTTACTCGACAGACTATCTGAACCCCACCCAACCGGCTGAGAGACATGCCAGAAAATTTTGGTTTGCTTCATGAAACCTTTTTAATCGAGTAACACTAGAAAAGTTAGCCAAAAACGTATTTAATAAATGCATGAAGCAATAGTTGTGTTTATAAAATAACTATTATAAAATGCCTTTTCCCTGTTATCGTAAGCAAAGGTATGCTAAGCTTTTGAGAAGATATTTTTGAATTGGTATTATCCTGTATTCATTGACGAAAAAAATATGGCTTATCTAGAGTAATGCTTGAGGAACGGTGATCAATATTTATAATTGATTTTACAAATCAACATTCATATTTTTAGTGAATCGATTGTATCATTTTCACAATAAATATCTCAGTATGTGACTTTTCAAGTTTGACCCGGAGCGGAGTAGTGAAGTTTGCCTTTGAAATTATTGAGCGAAATCAGTTGGAATCTCGCTTCAATTGTCACAGCAAATTAGCTGGAAAAGATTGGGTTTCGAGATTTATGACACATGATCCCCGGCTAAGCCAAATCCAAGCTAGCATAGCCAGCAGGAGATTCGGGTTTTAACCAAGCAGTGGAGAATAGATTCTTTGTTTTGCTTGAAAATATTATATATTTCAAGAAGATCGAAATGTGGTGCTACAGAAGAATGCTGTAGATTAAATGGATCGACCGAGTAAGTAACGAGGGATTCCTCAGAAGAGAGGGAGAAAAGAGAAGTCTTCAAACCCTAAGAAGAGGATGGGACAACTTAATCGGCCACATCATGAGGCATGATTGCCTGATAAAGACAACCTTCGAAGGACAACTGCATTGGGAAAAATGGCACAGGAAGGTCTCGTTTGAGATATATAGAACAAGTGATGAAGGACGAGACAGAGAAGACATACGTAAATATGAAGAGATTAGCCGATAGAAGAATTCTGTGGAGAGCTGCGTGAAACCAACATAGGGATTCTTGACCGACGATGATGATGATCTAGAAGATTTCTGCTTGAAGATGAGGCTAGAATGGTCGAGGAAGCGGCTAAGGAAACATTCATGCTGCACGTTTAATCCTGAAACTCAGCAGGAAAATTCAGTAAATTTAGCCTAGTTGAGAAATAAGTTCACTTCCTTCAACCTCATCTGAGGGCCCGTGGCAAAAGCAAAGAGGGCAAATTGTGCATCTCGGGTTGTTTCAACTACGACACCTTACAAGGAGTCATTAATGATGACAGACAAGGCAGGTCCTTCTAGAGTGAGTAATAAATGGAGAAGACTATTTACAGCGAAATATACATTTACGGTACATGAATCGAAACGTCAGTTGCTAAAAAGACTATGAGTTTTGTTTGTGGGGACTCTGGATACAGTGTGGAAAAATAGAAGGTTTAGTTGAAGAATGCGCTGATCTAAGTGATGAGAAACATTATTACAGTGATATCTACCTAAAGCTACTCAAAATTTAATCTAAATGTATACCATCAGTAAAAGGAAACTAACTATTGGTTCATTTTTTAATTCATTGACCATTTTATATTTTTTAACGTAATTGCTGAATGACGATTACCTATTACATTTTGGTGTATATACATAGAATGTTTAACTGAGAATACTGATCAAATTAATGGTTAGTAAATCATTTACAGTAAATAATAAGTAAAAAGAAATAAACTATGTTAGTTTGTAAGCATTCACATGACAGAACGTAATTTTGGGTTCGGGTCCAAATTACACGAATAGCTGGACCAAATTACACGCGCTCGGTCCAAATAGCACGGAATTAAAACTACCCTAAAAACATTTTTGAATTCCATACCTGAAAACAATAGTGAAATATAGACCTATCAGTGCCATTCTGATTGGAAATAGCTTGTCATGAAAAGATGCTGCTTTTCTAGTGCAGTAATATGCAATCGAAATTAGGTGGTCCAAATTACACGGACTTCCCTACCAGTCGATATTTCGGAGCGATAGAAACAATACAAACATCAGCATGTGAAGCTGATACATCCATTGGTTCAACTTCGCTAGCCCGCATTTCGTGCAATGTACCAAATGTAAATGTGGGCACTGAAATATTATACACAATTCTATGCTAAAATCTCATGTTTCCAGCACAAAATAGGGTCATAATTAGAGCACCAATGCATTTTTCATCCATCTTAATGAAAAATAATTTGCAATCTGCTCTGAACCCTACGGGAAGGAGTAAAATTTACAGAACAGCCTTCGATCACAGCATCGTCATTCCTCGATTATCAATCGTGCGCATACATTATGCCAACCTCAACATAAACTAAACCCTTTCATGAGCCGTGCATTTCGATGCCAAAATTCGAGTACTACTGTAGAGCATTCACCACATTCGTAGAGATATAAGCAATCCTGCCATTGTGTATTCAAAGCAAAAAGTCAGGCCCGTAGGAATGCTTCGTGGACCGTATTTTTCCCCCCCAGGATAACAAAATCGAAGACCGACGCTTAACAGAATACAAACGGAATTCACTCCATCTACAATGCAAAAAGATCGGTTCTTCCAGGATCGATTAAAAAAATGCAGACATATCACTCAATTTTCCGCTCACCAGGAACTTTTCAAGCCCCTACACGCCACGAGCACGCGCAACTGGACCAGCGGACGGGAGTCGGAAGCAAGAGCAAGAAGAAAGCGCCATTGTGGCCACGGTCCACGGGAGTGCTGCCCGAGTCACTTCCAGACGCGCTTCCCAATTAAATCAGTCGGAGCGGTTGTTTCCCGTTTCCTGCCACAACGTTGCCACTCCGAAGCACCCTACAACATCGCAAGTTTGATGAGCGACCGTTGCACAACAACGAGGTTATAAAAGCCTGACTCCCCGAGTGACGCATTCTGCAGCAATTCAATGGAATCGGAAATGGGAGGAATGAATATGCACGCATACCGCGGCGTCCGGCGAACTAATGAAACGTTTGACTACCGCAAAGTAGTTTAATCGCGTCTTAAGGCCGTTTTACACAGTCATTGAAACTGCGCAAGTTGATGTTGATTCCGTTTGGGCAGTCGTCTGCGAAAGTCCGTGACGTAGAAAATTGCGAGGAAACTTGCTTGACAGCTTTACACGGTGCACTCGTCGGTGTATTATGTCAGTGACAATATACCATTCAGTAGCGGTATCGCATAACATCAAGATCAGTTAAGTAGCAATTAATTGGACGTGAAAGATGCGATAAATTACCACCACTTTAAAATATGTTTTAAGCCATAGTCTAAACATAATAGTGGCGACCCTATTCCCGTATACTTAGCCCAAAATTTGCACCACGAACGAACGGATGTGGGCCAAGGTAACAGGTTCTTCCTTTACGCACGAAATTTAAGCTTCCACGAGGTTAATCGCCCATATCATCATTATTGCACTTTATTCACTACCTACTAAGGTAAGTACCTAGTAAGGAGTTAAGTGCAAACAAAAACACCCAACTCAATCGTCAACAACCTATTTCATTGCTAGAATTCCCCAGGCAGTTCGTTGCCGCTACATCTGCACCATCTAGTGAGAGAAATAAACTTCAAACTTGCGCGAACGCATGCATCAGATTAGAACATGTTCTAATTTGCTCGCTAGCGTTCGCGCAGCCTGTCCTCGCAAGTCGTCGCTTTACACGGCGCAATATTTCTGGCGCAAGTGTTCTCGCAACAGCCTGCGCAGTATCAATGACCGTGTAAAACGGCCTTTAGAATGCATGCGCTGCAACCATGATGGCATAGTTGGTGATTGGTTGGACCTCGACTGCCTGGAAGCTCACGGGCACACGAATCGAAGGCCAGACCTCAGACTAGAGTGATTTTGGCGTTGCATTAGAAAAGAAGATATGAAAATGCACTGTGTCACAGTAGGTCTGGCGCAATCTATCCTCACAGATATTTTCAGTAATCATTAATAACTAAAGTTAAAACATCAAAGAACGGGGCAGGCAGAGAGGGAGGATCAACAAATCAAAATAATATTTGATCATAATCTACTTTTTCGGCTAATCATATTTCCTTCGCTGTCACCCACTCCAAAACGCACGCCTAAAGCCATTTCCTGGTCACACTTTGATTGAAGCGCTACTTATATCTCTTCCTTCCTGAGATAAGGACTAAAGACCATTGAAACGTTAAACACAATTTCAGTCTCGTACATGCGTTCATGAGTTCAGGGGTTCTTAATATATATCTATTGTCATTTGTAAACAAATCGGCCTATAAATTACTTAAATGTTTAAACAAAAATTTAACCTGCTTTCTGACAGTAATTCCATCCTACTTCTTCTATTAAACTCGTAACACTTACAATATATGCGAATACTCGAATGCTAGAAGGTATTCAATATTCTAGACTTCGAATAATTAAACTAATTACGCTATATTTGTTATGTTGATGCACTAAATCATATGAATTCAAAACTGGACAGAACATGGTGTATTAACACTTTCTGCTTACTTATTAAGGCTTATAAAAGTTAATGTATTCACCAGTCCGTAATCTGTAGAAAAAATATTTTATTATATAGGTATTTGACATTTTAAAACCAGGATTATTTGTTTAATTTAATCAACTTGTAGCTTTTTACTTCTACAGGCAACAAATAAATTTTCAGAATAACATTTAGCATATCAATTGCAATTCTAATATTCGAGATATTCGTAATTCAAGATATTCGAATATTGATTTAATATTCGAGTTCGAGAAATCTGCTATTCCACCCATCTCTAGTAACACTAGAACAATTACACAAAGGCCTTTAACAAATATTGCTAATCTCCTTTGCACACGTCCTTATTCCGTTAGTATACCTTCCTCGTACAGATCCCATATACTAGCGGCATATTCTAAATGAGGCCTTACAAGTGTACAATAGCATATTTCTCGTACTCTCACGTCGCATTTGCCGAGAACCTTTTTTATGAAATACAAGCTGACCCGGCCACGCGTTGCTGTGGCTCAATCTGGTTAAATGGAAAGCGCACGTTTATAGTATGTTTAATTTCACAATTCTTATGGGTATACAATATATCTCAGCTGATCGATTGTTTTGCAGCTGGACACGCATATTTGTATATAATTTTAACGTCTTTACATGTCGTCACAAAGTAGAATATTTAAGGCAAGCATTTATTTCATCCGCTAGTGTCAATCGAGGAATTACAGGTAATGTTTGCCTGAAATCTCGTGCAAGCAATATTAATGCGTTCTCAAATGGTCTCAGGATTCAACGGAAATCTTGCAATGATCGATCCAGAGCCTCGAGCGATGCTTTGTGCACCATTGTGCATTCATCCCAAGCAATAAGTTGGCATTTCTGAAATATTTGTCCCATGCCGGATGATTTGAATATGTTGCACGTGAGTGTTTCAATGAATTGCAAGTTCAATGGGATGCACATCCCGTCTCCAGTGTCGATATTGTATTCTCGATATTGTACAAACCTTCATGGAGTGAACAAAACAACTAACCAAAGCTTCATGGAAATTGGATGAATGTTGTGGTAATGCATGAAGTTATCAATATTGTATCCATACAGTATCGATATTGTAATGATACTTTATAAAACTTTGATAAAAAACACCTTATTAATTTCACCTATATTTTGTATCAACAATGTATCGATGTATCCATATTTTATCGATATTATATCGATATAGTATCGATATTGAATTATCGATTTTATAGAAACCTTCTCGGAGCGTACTCAACAACTTTCCATAGTTTCATGGCGATCCGATGAATGGTGTAGTAATGCATAAAGGACAAACATTATATACATTCGATACAGTATCGATATTGCAACGATACATTCCTTTTAAAAAACTAAATAATTTCACCTCAATTTTGTATCAATAATGTATCGATTTATTGATACTTTAGCGATATTATATCGATAAAGTATCGATATTGAAATATTGATTCCGTAGTCCTCTTTTCGGGAATGTACTCAACAACTTCCGAAAGTTTCATGGCGATCCGATGAATGGTGTAGTAATGCATAAAGGACACACACACACACACACATACATTCATTTTTATATATATAGATAATCTACGGTTAGCTACTCTTTTTATTTTCCTGATGTGTTTCCCCCATCGGATGTCATCGGCGATGGTGACTCTTAAGTATTTAATACATTCTTACATTCTACGTTAGATATTTTATTTTGATTGATGCAATAAGTATTTCGGGGAAAGCTATTCTTTTTTCAAAAGTTCATTACCGCGTATTTATTCAAATTTAATTCTAGCTGCCCCGTAACACACCAATCATCAGTCGCTTCTAAATAATTCGCTAAAGACTGGCCATAATATTCCAAATTTCCCTATACAACACTGCATCGATATCAACAAAAAAACGGTGCTTAGTATTTAGAAGAGATTGGAGTGGTTACTATTTAGGGGAGAGAGGAGTAATAACTACTGTATTTGGGGCATTTACGTAAAGAATAAATAAAATTGAGCCTACCATGCTTCCATGAGGATCATACCATTAGGAGCCATCTAATTATCAAAATTGCAAAGGGAACAACGCATTAGAAGAGTTTTTGTGGCCACCGTAAAGAAACTTTTTACCTTACATCTTAAATAATCCAAAACCTAAAAGATTTCATCCGCATGGAAATGCGCTTTCTGAGTAGCGGCAGGACGAAGAAATGTTCACAGTGGGTGAACAATAACTTGTCTTGTCCACCACGAAAGAGGGCACCGACAACGCCAAATAAGAGCAAACACACGAAAGCTCCGCTTTCGAGGCAGAGCATTTATACGAGCTATTTTTACTTCGAGACAAAAACAAACCTACGTCTAAAGGCTTCAGTGTGCGCCCTCCGTGTGGATATCATTTAGAGTGTAAGAGCAATCAAATGCCGACTAACTCCAAAGTTCAATATTTTAAAGCCAGGTATCAAGTAATTTGGGATAAACACGAAACAGGAGAAACCTTAGCCCAATCTCTGAAATACATTGATGCGAATCATAGAGAGGTTTCTTGTTCATGGCTTGCGGACGATTCAAACAAACGGCAATGGGAAAGTTAAGCCAAAAAACGGACACATGACTATTCCACTTCATCCCTCAGCCACTTGGAACGCGCAGGCGAATAGACCGCTGGGCAAGCCAATTATATGCTAACATCTCTCGTTCATCCCGATTACGAAATCGAAACCGATATCCTGACTTGGTAGACAGAAAACTGCGAATGGCTCAACTTCCTTGAGTAAAGCGCCAACGAAGTGTTCAGCTCGCACGTCACTCCTTTAAATAACTCAAAGAGGAAAAAGTCTCCTGAAATCAATTACAATGAGTCTCCGTACTTCAAAGTGATGGCTCTAAATTCTACCTATAATATACAACACACTACACCGTTGGCAATTTCATTGGTAAAGCATATAATCACTCGTCGAACAACGGTTCAAAAATTCACCGAAGGTGTCTACATGGCAATTTCACTTGACGTAGCCCTTACTAGATATTTCTCACGAATGATATAAAAAAAACAAAGATTAAAATCGGCCGTATTTCCATTTGTTTAGAAGACTTCATCAATTATTCTAAATTTTTAAGGCGGAATGGGAAATAATGGAGTGGAGAGGATGAACCCTGTGGAGACCCCAACTTACAATGGTAGTTTGGACCATAATAAAAAGATTATAGAATTTGATTGCCGAACTGAGAGATTCAAACGTCCTTCTATACATGTACGAAAAATCAGCTACTTTTCCTTTGTTATACCTCATTTGGAATCTCACTCAATGATTCAACCCGAAGGTTGAATTTGATTTTGATAGGTGAGAGTAGAGCTCACCCCGAACTAAACCACAGGCGTGTGAATTTACCACGTTCAGGGTGGCGGAAGGCCAAAAATTTTATTCTAGGACAGACCTCGTTAGAAAAATGCAGTTGAAACCCAGCTGTGTGATTTTCTGGGCACCAGACATTTCTGCAAAATCCCAGGTGCAATATAGGATCAGGATCCCTTCCCATGTGTGATTCCACAAATCATTGGGTTACGCTTTACGTTCACCAATTAGGACGACATCCTCATAAGCGGAAACAAGCACAACTGTGCTTTAAAAGGGCCCCTGGTAATGTAAATTATCATAATATTTGCCATTTCTACTCCATTCAGTTACACTCCCATATTAGTTATGAATAAAAATTCAATTTGTTCCCATAACCCTCGTCTGGTTTTCTAATGGCTATCGAAGATGCCATATACCGCCAAAGTGGGCATGGGACTATTCGTCTGCCCCGTGAAATAAGTCGCTTTCCCTCACGCGTGGGCCACGCTTCGAAAAAAATCACTTGCTCCCAGAAACACCATTCTTTGACCCCGAGCGAGGGATGAGAAATGGAATGTGTGACGCAACAAAGCCTCCCGCCAATGAAATGCTTCCTTCTATTGGCCTTACTTCCGGGTATACGCGAAAGGTTCGAAGATAAGGAGTGAGGGGAGGTATCTTGCTAGTCAGCGGAATCACTCCGCGAATAGCTGAACGATAACTGGAACGCGCCACGTGAGCCGGCGAAAGAAATCCAGTTCTTTTGAATCAAGCACCCGAAGACCATCGCGCTCGATCACAAGTATGAAGTTACGACAGACCCGATTATCGATCATAATGGTGATAACATTTACCCTGCAATCATTAAAATTAAATGTGGAATTTCATTATAAACGCCATACAACACTTTCATTCATATCTCTGAACGGCAAGGATACTTAAAAGATTTCAATTCTTATCACGTTTTTTGGGTCAATATGAAAAATTTACTTATCCTCAGGCCTCAACATTTCCTACTTTGTATTGTTGTACACTCAAAAAAAATCTTATAAGTCATGAGCAGTTCCAAGAATTGGGTTTAGTGCCAAATTTACGTTCGAGAAGGAGAGTGCGCGAGCTGCGCTGTATCTTGGACGCTCGGAATGAGTGTCAGATCAAGAGGCACAAGGGCAGTCCTTCAGGGGTCAACAAACCTCTCGTGGGGCCCAACCACCTTCGCCTACGGGTTGACGTCCCGCAGAGTGACCACGCAGACACGAAAAAACGCACACGAAATCGCCTCTCTTTGGAAGTACTTTACCATATTTTCATTTCCTTCCCATTCGGAAAAAAGCAGCGGAACACAGCATAGTTCAAGGTAGGGAAAACCAAGGCTATTTTGGATATGGATCAAATACTTCAATAAAATTATAGAGAATATCCAGCCAAACGTGCATATTATTTTAAACGCAACAATATTTCCAAACTAAGTAGAATTTCCTAAATATTAAACAGGTAATTTACTTCCCCTGATTTAAAAGCTCAAATTAGTACTTTATTCTTTGTTCAGTTTTACATCGAGAAACATTCAGACCTTCACTTGACAATCTCCTTGACTATAAAACTATTTTTTTTGAATTAATAGAGCTATCATAAAACACATTCGTCAGAAATGGCGTTACGAAAGACACTTCCAACGCCAAGCTGATCCCAGACCTAGCATCGTATCGCAGATTTTGAGTAGTTACGGCATTAACAGATAAATAAATATTGACAATGATTTCGATCCAAATTATCTAATCACTTCCAACGATTCAATTACAATGACGCCGTGCCCCAGAGGATCAAGAAAGATAAAATAAGGAATGAGACAGAAGTATAAGATTAACGGTTTAATGCAACGGGCGATTGGATTAACACCCTTGACAATGTCATGGACGATCCATGCGCGACGAAATACTTTGACCACTAGGTTGACAGATTTTCCCCGGTGTACTCAGCAGGAAGTGCTTGCCCTATGCCCTATATCAAGGAAATTTACGTGTCTTTACCGTTCCTATAATATTGGTGCAACATTTACATTCGATTGATATGATAAATGCGAATTCGTTTCGTGAAGGGGATGCTACCTGTCTAAACCTGTCTACCTGTTCTCACGGACAAGTGCAGGAACAGCGACAATGATAGCTCAAATACTTCATCATTTGAGCAGGTCTTTTTTTTCGCACCTGTAGACGCACCTCACGTACGTCGTGTGCCCGAAACGCAGCCAATCATGACGCACGGCTACAAATGTAGAATGCAGAGGCCAGTAATATAACGTCTATTTCATACAACACGTAACCGAAAAAGGTAGAAATTCCAGGTCCCGAATGATTAAAAAAAGGGACGAAGACAATGACGGCGTGAATGACGCAGATGATAACTCAAGTTATCGTTTTTGCTGTGCCGGCAAGCTATAGCTAATATGATCTCTGAACGCCCACGTGAAAAATGATCGAGTGATTCAGGCTTAGTACTTGTGATGATACTCGCCAGTAACAAAGTTACAATCAAAATTCAAAACGTAATAAAAATAATAGAAATGATCGGGAAGCACATTCACAAGGATACTCGCGGCGGTAACTATGATTTCGACGCCTCCAACAGCAATACGCATGATTGTGCGATCATGAAGGGAAATCCCAGTAATCATACACCCTAGAAAACCGAACGAAGCCAAGTACTCTCCATTTGTTCACTGAGTAGTTCAAAAATCAATTTGGGATGCCACTACCGAAAAAGAGTTTTCTCACCTTCAAAATGAAGCACTATATATAATATATGGCATGATGAAAGGATACAGATAACCTGATACAATCAGTTGATATGGAGACCAATACAGTGTTTGATAAAATGTAATGAAAAGCCGTCATCAATAATCATCGGTTATGACAAGAGAGGCTATATAATATGATTAGTATGTTTTACCATTGCCAAGAAAATTAAAAGTGGCAACAAATAATAATTACTTGATATCAATTTGGAAGCATTCAAGTAGGTTTCAGATTCACCTTGAAAAGAAATTCACAGATTCTTCAGTTTGTAATGTCTAGAGCATTTTGAAAAAAAATGTGGGGTAGAACTAGATCAAATTTCTCCGTAATAATAATCAGTGGCAGTACCTATGATTGATTCGACATGCACTTCCTTTAGTATCCAGCCTTACTTTATTTCCCAAGAAATTCCATATCCCCTGTCCTCACATCCGGTTTTAAAGGTTTTCTGCACGCGGATACAATAACGAGGTAAGCCACCGAAGGAAAAAAACACGAAGCTAGCGACGCCAAAGGACTCGATAAACCACTCACTCAGATGAGGCGCATTATGAAATAGAAACGAATCACGTCGGATCCCGGTTGCTTACGAAAGGGCTCGAGACGCCATGTTTTAGAAAACTACCAATCTCAAGAGCCCGAATCTAACAAGGAGTGTCCGTCAATCGGGTCTAGGATGTTAACGGAAATCGGCAAGCAGGTGTAGTAATGAGTAGTGATTTACGAATCACCCCATTATTGGGTTATAAATCCAATAGTTTGAACAAAATATGAGCTAGAATATGCTAATTGGAAAGACAACGCATGGAACTGCATGGCGACAAGGGGTAAGGTACTCCTACGCCTACAGGGGAGCCTCGATACAGGACCCTTACATTCTTACACTTGTAGCCGAAGTACCTTCCCCGTAGTCTACGCCTAACCAAAGACTACCTGCCTTCCGATTTTCGTTAACATACTAGACACCGTGAACAGACTCTCCTTGTAAGTAAGAGGCCGTGGAGGGCCGAGAAACCCATGAGCATGAGCATCTTAATCATAATATTAGAGAAATTGATTGCCGAACTGACATATTCAAAATGTCCTTTCCTCGTACAATTAGGGATATGAATAGCGGTAAATATATCCAAAGGCATAAATACGAGTGTATCAATGGATAGCATTGGTAGGTGGACGTATGTATAAGGACTTTAGGCTAACCCAATTAATAGCATGTTTTTGCATGATTGCTTTGCCATTTCTATCTTTTTTTTTAATTTGAAGTTTACATTAGAATATTATTACTAATCCTTTCTATGAATGATGTGTAATGCATGTTTGGTGTGAATTCACCCCCTGCCATACACCTTTATGGTGGCTTGCAGGGTACTATATAGATGTAGTATTGAAGAGGACGAATTCCACCTTAAACGTAAATTTCAGCTTATACATAAAAACCTCGTTCCTACTTGTCATTCTAATGCACCTACCTTTTTTCATGCTTTTCTGTGGTGGAGAGAGAGCTGCATTCAGGCGGAAACATCGACTCCATAATCTACCGAAAAAATCGGGACAAAACAAATTAAGGTCTAATAAACACGAGAGGAAACTTTCAGGTTTTGGTTTTGAATGAACAAGCACCTTTTGTGGAGGGAATGCTTAAAATAATGAACTAATAGTTTTGGATCTACACGTCACGGGACGTGAGGCATAGTGGGGTCCACCGTTTAACCATGCGGGCTATACCGAGAATTAGACGTGAATGAGAAAAAAAACAACTATTATTTTCCGGCAACCAAATCATCTCTTGCACCGTTGCAGGATACATAATTTTGCGAGGTAATCCTTTCCTGCTTAATGAGGGGTGAGATTTCAACTGCAAATGATGCCTATTATTACCCAGTGCAGTGAATTTTCAGTTTCAGATCGCAAGCATGTTTCTGCACTAAACGAAATTTGTCAAGGGTCTTAGTGCTTTAAAAACTAATACTTTTTTTGCCTTTTTTTCCATTACTATACCCCCAAGTAGGAAATAAGATTCTAAAACGGGCACGAAAACTTAAACGAAACTGACCCAGACATACAAGCCCATCAACACTATGACCGCCACAAGGAAATTGAGAAGTACATTACGCATGGCAGATAAATAATAAAGATGTACTGCATTAATCGCGCATTCACTTTTAGGCGAAAGAGATGAAATGCGTAAATATAAATGATTAGCTGATAAGAGAATCGAATGGAGAGGTGCGTCAAACCAATTTGAGGATTGTTGGCTGACGATTGTAATGGTACGTTAAATGGGCCGATGAGCGATTACTAATGATACGTTATTTGATATCTTACACAAAAATAGATGTTGTTACAAAGACTCTCCAGGAATGTTCCATCAGTTTTTATACGAGCTGTTATACGGTCTCTCAGGCATTTCTAAAATTTTTACCACAGGGAGAAATTTCACGGTTAAATTAACGATTCATGTGCGTGTTAAAAATCAATTACATAAAACTGAGGCCAACTGGTAAATAAGACGAAAGTGGGTGCTGGTAAATGAGACGAAAAAATTATCACAGGGCAATACTTCATGGCATTAGTAAGGGAAACATATTCAACGTTAAATTACATTTCCGATAAACAACAATTAGGTTATATGGCTCACTCAGTATTTAAGCATGAAAAATACCATTATTTCCAGGGTCCCAAGGTCTAAAACATCAAAACCAGCATTATATTTACTGAAGCCATTCTCAACATTGAAAATACCGCCTGGCACGCCACTGCCCTCTCACTACTTGGACTTTAATTGAGCACATAAGTGCATTCAAAAACCCTCGAACGTGATTTTAATACGCACAACGACGATGTAAAAGCCTAAATGATTCAAAAGAAAAAATATGAGGTGGGAGGTGCTTCAAAACTCATCAATGCAAAAAGACGCTTAATGGACACGCATGCATAATGTAATGTTGTAATCTACACCAATGACACGTAGGGACATATTTAAAAACGCTAGCCATGCACAGAATTACATAACAAGCAAAGGAAACCCAGAAATTACTCATTGTCTCATCTACGGCAAGCGAGATATCAACTTGACCAATCAAAGCCAACGCAAGGTGAAACAAAATTGCAGCGAATTTATGCTTAAGATTTTGATACTCTTAAGAATTGCGAAATTAATTAATTTTCTCAAAAGATAAAATAAATATTGAAGGAAGGAAAAGAGGAAAAGTTCTCTTAACGCACTCTTTCACAAGACGTGAAAAAATCTCGCAGGGCAAAGTTAGATTGGCTAAGGACAAGAAGAACACGCACGTTAATTACTGTATTTCTGGGCTTCACGATTCTTTATACGGTATCCTCACAATCCATTCATATGTAAGTAAAGGTTTTTCAGAGGAAGAACAGAGAAATTGAGAAAGCATTCGGTACATTTATTAAAGCATATAATTGGCGTGTCAGTCCGGTGCGGATAAAATTTGCTGATTGAGAAGTAGAGGCGCAGAGTATCTATGGGAGCATTGACTTCCCACTATAGACTAATCATGATTACTCCAACTGTTGCCTTTCCCGATATTTTCTTTGCCAAATGCCGCAATATTACAGAAATCGGAACTATGTACCAGGTATTCATTTAATTGCGAACTACCGCCGGCCCGTGAGACTTGATTCTTGATTAGGCACGCCAGGCTTGACCTTGAGTTGGAAACACCAAAGTTCAATGGCTTGAGGCGGAAATATGCTTAAAAAAATTTTAGTGTTACCTGGACAGCTGAATTCAATATTTTTAAACGAAGCGGAGCAAGATCGACTGTAAAGTCAAGGAAAAGAAAACACAGTGACACCACTCCATTCTTTAGACCTGAATGTCTCGTAGCGGGTGACAAGAACGAGTGTTCACGAGATCTACACGCGCCCCAAAGCTAAAAACTCCATTTCTTATCGTGGACTGTGAATCATAACATCGATGGATAGTTTCTGTCGGGGCTAATCAAGAGCATTCAGATTTACAAGGAATTTTTAGAAGTATTCTCCTCTATTTCTACATAAATTATATCACAGCGAAATTATAATACATACAAAAAGAAACTAACTGCTGGAAGACCATGAGCGAATGTGATGCCTCGAGTTCGTACAATTTTATTACGGCTAGAGCATAAGGATAAGGAAATGTCGCCTAAGAGAGAGAATGGTGAGCTAAACGGTGACAATGAAATGTCGTTTTGGTGAAAACAAAGAAAAAGATAAGAACTAAAATAAAGCGTTGGGCATAATCTGGAAAAAATCAGAAAAATACTTATCGATTTCCTGCGGGAGAGATAAAAGGCCATTCAACTATACACTTTTAAAGCCCAAAAGTAGAAAAACAATAATGGTCGGATAATTGATATCGTAATACGCGAAGCCAGTTCGTAATTTGAATGGGTATAAACTAATGAATAGACTCAACTATTAAAACTGAGGCTAATAAGGGGTGTTAATCTGCAGGTTATTCATTTAAACTCATAATGAGGCATTGATTAAGTTGATGGATATTAAAATATAAGTCGTGGAAACTTTATGTATTCCTGATCTGTAGTGCGAAAGTGAGATTATTTGATAAGGTCATTCGGTGTTTCGCAGACAATTCTTGGGATCATTTCAATGAACAACAACCTCAGCAAAAAATATGCGAATACAATCTAAAGAAAAATACAAAACGTCTTAAAACCAATATCTGACAGCGTAAGTGTATCGGATTTTGTGTTCTCATTGGGTGTTTCTGAGTTCAACATGTTTTTTTCTAGAGCACCAGGCAATTTCTAGAGCAATTCGTAAAAGAATGTGTACGAATTTGCATACAAAGTAATGAGCATCTTGATTCTCTCCAATTTTTTTCCACCGAAAAGCCACGCGTTTAGTCTCCAAAACATCACAAAAGGATTTCTCGATGAGTCAGTAACACAGCCAGGTATACTTAATTGAAGGATAATAGCATGGCATTGCATAAAGAAATAGTGATCATTTAAAAAGACAAAATTGCCATAATGCGGTTTCATATTTCTCCAAAAGATGTGTAAATGCTTACAATATTACAGTAGAAGCGTACTCCACTAACTTCTAAAGCTTCCAAACGTAAGAGTAGAGAAAAATTAGCATAATTCAAATTAAGACGAAAATAATCTCGCATGATTTACCAATCTTCGGGGACATTCCGGATTAACCAAATATAGGGGCATTCTAATGACTGCTACACGATTCGCCAGCTTTCAGGACCAACATAAAATATTACAAATGATAATCTAGCGGAGTATATAAATCGTGAATAAGAGGTTGGATAGTACTCAAAGCTACAAGTCAGGGACACGAAGACCTGATGAGCAGAAGACATTCGGAGATATCGGCCAGTGTTGATATAACGCTGGTCCCACCTAACACCTACATAATTACGACATCTGCAGCTCGAAGAGATTAAAGATACACATAAAAACGTCGCCTGTTTCCCGTGCAAAGCGTCTGAACAAAATAGAAGTCCAAATAAACACTCACCAATACAAATAATCAATATTCATCCATTCCAAATCCCGATTCCATTTTTTTTGTAATATTTAAATGTATGGCGACCTACAGACACGTAGCCAGGGGGGAGGGGGCTTCTGGTGTTTCAGACCCCCCCCCTGAAATTTTTTCCAATAATTTTGCTGTTCTGATTTTAGCAGTGAACTTTACCAGTGAGAAGAGATACGTATGGGCACTGTAAAAGTAAATACCAATCACTGAAAATTAAGGGAAGAGATTTGTTACATAGCCGGCAGCGAATGGGCAAGGCTTATTTGTTTCAAGTTACGCAAGACTTAGCCCCCCCCCCCCCGAAGCAAATTTCTGGCTACGTGCCTGTTGATTTATTAACCTCTAACACCACTTCCCCCAACAGTAATTCCAAGATCACTACTTAGATGCAATTGAAACATTCACGTTCTAATCCGTTCGTGTAATGTGACGTAAAGCTGTGGACCTCAGGGCATTCCACTTCACTTTCTACTATTGGTTGCCCTCCATTCTTACTCCGTTCAATTCCAATCCATTTATACGCTTACGTTACCTCTTGAAGCGGTATTAATAGCGGGAATATTTAAAAATTCACAGGCACCTCATACTGATAAGTAACAGCAAGATATGAAATCCAATCACCGAATGACGACGGGGCTGAAGAAGGTAAAGGCAGGGTTGGCAACTCTAGCGAGCACCAAGATCGCCAAATCCGTAACTCGTACCCACGGATGCTTCCGGACCGGCCTCGTCCGCCTTCCTTTCAAGCACTATGGGGTCTGCAACACGCGCGACCCGCGTGCTGCGCGGGTTGCGTCCACGGCGCCAAGCCTCGCAAGGGCACCGGGCCCGCGAGCAGGCGAGCGACAGACAAATCCAAATACGACACCGCGGTCCAACGGCGGCGATTGCACTCGACAGGATCACACCGGATCGGCGAATCGATAAATTCCAACTTTCTCTTTTGAGGCGTATCACGCTTTTCTCCTCGACAACTTTCCTCCACCCACGAACGGCTTACCGGGCGAGTGAATTCCATCCGTAAGAGGCAAACGAACCGCTTTGGAGACAGAAATGTTCACATGTCGTTGCGTTTTCCACAAAACACGGCCTTAGTTCTAATAAAAATCCAAAACTCAACAGATATTCCTGCCGACAAAGGCAACAAATATTAACACTGGAAGGCACAGGGCCCACGCACATCTACAGTTTCACTTCAGGAGTAAAATATGTTATAGCATGTGATATTGTTAAATAAGTGTGGTGAGTTGAGGGAAGATCATTTGTTTACATTTGTTTTTTTGCGGTTGCAACATGTATTTACGAGGTACTCCGACTTTGCTTTACTTCTTCTCCCCCAAATTTCTCCATCTCCCCTTCCCGGCACCATTACTCTCATTCATATCATCACATTTCTACGTCTTCAATTTCAACTAAAACGCCAATGAGTTTAATGACTATCCCCAAAAGTCGCCCTCCATTTTCCTCGCTTTCCTAACAGCCTTCCTTCAATAACCACTATCTGAATCCCAACACCCCTGATTATTACATCAACTTATTTGCCTTTTTTATAAATTCCTCAAGCAACTTCCTTGCCTCACCCTTCAACTTCATCATTCGTCCCGTTTTTTTTTCGGTTCAATACAGCCACCATTCTCCCTCTAACTCATAGGTAAGTAGTGATAATACCGAAGCGAAATTTCAAATTAAGCTTGGTCACTGGGATAATGGAAAACGCTTGTAGGCTAGACATTCCTTTTGCATAGTAAAGATAAAAATACTTGGTTGATTCCACAATTTAATTAGATAGGCTCTACCATTTTCAACCTTTACAGGTCATCCTCAGGATGATCTGTAAAGGTTGAAACCGGTAGAGTCTATCTAATTAATTTTGGAATCAACCAAGTATTTTTATCTTTACTACGTCTAAATTCCACCAAGTAAACTTGCCGGCCATCGATTTTATTCCTTTTTTATCTTGAAAAGTCATCCGAGACGCTATTGCAAAGTCACGTTTAAACGAGGCTATAATCAGGAGCTGATGGTGGGAATTGGACGCCATACACACTACATCCAAAATTATCAAATAATGAAGTACAAACTACGAGGTCAATTGATTTTATGAACGTACTAATACGATAAAGCACAGAGTTCTTCAATTGGCTGAACAATTATAACCAAGCTGCTGTAAAAACGTGTCAATGAAAACATAAGGCCTTAGCCAAAGGTCCGTGGTTCGATTCCCAGTCCAGGAAACCAATTGCCTCCACTTTGACCTATTGCATTATGACAATTTTCATAGTACCTGCTTGCTGACAGAACGGCAGTGAAAAACTTAGAGATTTAAAATACATTTATTGCCATGAATGCACGAAGTTCTACAAAATAAAAAGACATTCTATGCAACTATAACACTCTGATCCATGTTTGAGAAGCCGCCGCAGAGTGGGTGACATAGGTGACACTAAAGGGCCATCAGGAGAGATAGTCAACACTTGAGATTTGAGATTTTTTCGTATTTAACTACAATGAAAACAATTAAAGAATAGAATATGATTGTTAATTGGAAGGAAAAACATCCTGATGAGGAGACGAGATATGGTGGAGGCAGATGATGAACTCCAAAGAGTCTTGATCTCAGTAGTCTTGGGCATCGGATGCACGAGCACAGAATTAAAGCACGACAGAAATTTTGATCAGAATATCTAAAAAGCATTCAGAACGAAACTGTGACCTAAGAAGATTAAATGAGGTGTAAGAATGAAAGCATTCGTGAAGGGAGTGATACTCAACGATCAGACACAAAAAAGACTCGGAAACGCCCAAGGAAAAAAGCGAAGTTCAAAACACCGAACACTGAGGGTGGAAGTTGCAATGCAGAAGAAGATGCAAACTGATGAACGGAGAGACATTTAGAAGCGCTGAAGGTTGGTCCACATAATTCACCACACGCAAAGATATACGGTGGTAAAAGAGAATAAAAAAGTTTTACGAAAAAGACCGGGCGACAAATTTTGGAACAAAAAGGGGAATCTGGGGCGAACTATCACGGAGTAAGAGAATCAGAATCTGAGGCTGGAGTTAACATAACTTGCAAGTGAAATAATTCTTAATTCATTGAATTTTACGAAGGTGACAGAATCCATTATGTGGTTCCGAAGGCACCAAAAATTTGCACGCAGCTCGTTATTATCTGCTACCCTTACCGCCCGCAGCCTCTTGCTTGCCCCACCCCAACCAATGCCGCCCCCGTCCCCCACGACCGGAGGGAGCCTTTTGCCCTGCCGCCAACGCCTCTCCATCGCCACACACCCTCCTCCCATGCACCGCTCAATATCAGCAAACTCGCGACGAATCTTCACACACGGCACACACACATTCATACTAGGGACGCACGCCCACGGATGTGAGGGCATGCTTACAGGGACGATGCCTCTGGCGGACGGCAGTTGTCGTCCGCGAAAGACAATGCTCGAGACCCCGAGGGGAAAATGAAACTTCCACGATAAACCTTTTGCTATCCTCGACATTTCGCTTTTCGACTGCGTTATTCTACACCCTTAAATCTCATAAGCCTACACTCGCTTCCTCTCTACCCGCAGGAACAAAGTAACATGGCCGTATAATGCTAAGCTTCACAATTTTAACTAATTCCGTCCACTCCAGATTTCTTTTCTTTTTTTTTGGTAAACGCTTCCTTATCCAAGGCTCTTCCTTTCTGAGTCAAGATTTCTCGGGTTTCCCACCGGGGTAAGGTCTTTACTCATAGCATACGCCGGGAAAACACCAGTTCTTCTTCTCTATTACGTGGAAGAGCGTAACTTAATTTCATTTTCAATTTTCACAAAATAATTTCAATCTAAATTTCCGAAACGTAAACAAAATAATTCCACACCCTACAATAATACCACATCATCAATCCAGTAAATATATTTACAGCTTCCCAATATTTAGCCGACAATCGCAGTACTTAATTGGTGCTAAATGACCACTGCCGTCGATTCATTAAATGCATATTACATCTACGCGATACCCTGCAAGGTACCGCGTGGGGGTGTGGCAGGGGGTTTAACTACTTACAGCTTAAGTTGATGGTAGGATATATTAGAACGACACATTGAATGATGACGCAAATATTTTTATTTTTTATTTATCAGGCGCCTACTAGCCCTAGTAAACTTTCCAAAAGTGTACAAGGAATGCAATCTTAAGCAACACAATCATAAGCTCCGCACAAATGGCTTCACTAAAATCTTTTGCGATAAAATCTGCAAACCTCTTGAGTGTGTGGGGGACTTTCAAAGTTATTTGAATAATACAACACGTAATCAATTACACAAAACACATTCCCTTTTTTGATTCTTGGATGGACGAACAAAATAAATGAGACTTGAATGAAACAAATCCAAGGGAAAACCACATAAAAATTAATAATTAAAAATGTTGCATTCCTTAAATTATATTATGTTTCGGGTGTTCAAGTTTATTTTTCAGCATTTCCACAACAAAATTTACGTTCAACACAATTCAGCCTTCGTTGGACGAACTTCCTTGTAATCCCTAAGGCCGACGCAAGAATCCCTCCACTTCTCCGTTGCAATTATTGATGACGATAAATCAACTGTTCTACTTAAGTGTGACCGCTACCAAAAATAACACGGAGCGGGCTAGGGGGATACGGAGCAGGGAAAAGCCAAGAGCTTTCAGAAATAACCAGTGGATAACAAGGTATAGTTTGTTCGACAGACGTTTACAATTAAAGAAGGAGACGCATCATGGAACGCCCCGCGGATTGGAATAACTACACAAATAAATGCCAAATGAGATTAGGGGTTCCTAAGAGGCTCTCGGCATGAAAGGGGCAAAGTACAATCAATGTAAAAAAAGGGGTGAATGAGGTTAAGTAATGGGAAATGGGCACGATTACGGGTCGTACATTAATGATCACAACTACTTCAAGAATGGGAAGGTCACGGACAAGAAGACACATATTTTTGAGTTGACCCACAAACCAGGCAATTAACTATTTTGACTCGTAACTTGAGGTAATGGAAAATGCAGTATAAAATACACGTTAAGCACTGGACACATGCTGACAAAGAGTAAAGACTGAGCTGCGTAGGATTCCTCAACTTAATCGGCCGGATCTGCTCTCCGATAGAAAAAATAGCAATGCCTGGTTAATGGTAACCAACAGAATACGTCATCGTTTAATTATTGGCTAGGTTACAAAGACTAGTCATCAAGTAAACCGAAGAATGAGTTGACACAGCTCTTCACTTTATTCAGCTCTTTCTTCTCGCTCGTCATCCACTGAAAGCATTCTCCAAATCCACATATATAACGAATGTTACGTTTGTATTTCTCCATTCTTTTCTTCAATGAGTAACCTAAGAGCTCTGCATCTCTTGTACCCTTGCTTTTGCGGAATCTTAACTTTTCCCATTCTTCCAATTCTTCAACACATGATCCTTGTCAATATCTTCGAGGAATGTGTCTTCATGATTATGGTCCTTTAGTCATCACATTTCCTTGACTTATTCTTTTTTAATGCTTGGGTGACGTTGCTCTTTAGGAATTCCTCAAATATTTCTACAATATGGCACATGCCACGGATATATTAGCACATTAGCACTAACTTCTTCTAACCTTCATTTACAATATGCTCATACGAAACATCATCAATTCCGGAAGCCGAAAGTCAAAACTGCTCGTTCGATTTCTGATCTCGATACTCCGAATCCCATATCATCCTTCTCCACTTTGTTTTCTTCTTCTGTCACCTTCACAGCAATATCACTTATGCAATATAATTGCACCTAATTTTCCTTCCATATTCTTCAACGTACCTTTGCTCAATCACAAATTTTCCATTTTTCTACCGAATAGGATAACATCTTCAAAGTCCTCGTCATTTACCGGAAGCCATCTCCAAATCCACAAATGTGACGGACGTAAGTTTGTTTTTCTCCGTTCTTTTTTCCATGAGTTACCTCAGCCGTGTCCCTGAGATGGCTATTCGTTGTTGCATAGGTGACCTCCCGCTTTCAATGTGCGAAATTATTTTGTACAATGGTTGATAGTTGTATTCCAACTAGGGTAGTTTTTGATATAGTGTCTTAACTCTACTTTGGAATTAATTCATCCATCGGCTCCATCCCAACGCCATTTCTCTCTTCACGGCAGCGTATCTCCTACCCTTTCCTTTTATCCATACTTAATTTTCTCGCTTTTCCTCGTCCTAGATTACCCAGCGTTCTATCTTAGATAACGACCTACACCATTCCATTATCCCTAAGCATCTGTATCATCCACCTAATCTGCCTTCTCCTGATTTCCGACATATCTCTTCTCCTGCCCAACCACATTCAACACCTCTTCATTCGTCCGCTTTTCCGCCAACTATATCCTCCACATCCACATTTCTAAAGCTTCCAATCTTTTCCCGTCGTCCTTCCCTTAGTATCCCGGTCAACGATCCATATAAAGCCACACTCCACATTAAGCACTTCAATGACGATCTCTTTATATCCTATCCCAAGGATCTCGTCACAAGTAGTGAACGTCTTCTCGCCAAAGCAATTCTCGTCCTAATATCATTACTAATATGTTGCCGTCGTCAAATATGCTCCCCGAGTAAAGACTGTATCGCCCATTCCAACCAATGCTCTCCCACCCCATATATTGAGTGATGGCTTCTTTTTTCCTCGAGAATCCCCTGATTTTTTAGCTTTCTTGAGATTTATTTTCATTCTAAAACTATTAAATTCGACCTGTACAAAGTCTAAAAAATATTGTAATCCTTTAGCTGCTTCGCATACTAAAGCTTGGTCATCGCCTCACCACACCGATTTAATTACAATACTCCCACTTTTATGCCAACATCAAGTTCTCCCAAAGTCCCTTTAACCATTTCCTACGTATTTATAAGTACTGGGGACAACGGGCATCCCGGCTTAACTTCATTATTCCGCTCATTTACACCCGCGCAGATCTCCGACCCGCTACCCTTTCCCGAGCCCTCTGCTCCATGAATAAGTTCCCAATATAACGCCCAACTTTCCAGTCTATACCTAGCTTCCTCGGCATTTTCATTAGGTTATCTCAATCTTCTCCATCATACGCCTCTTCAAAGTCTACGAAACGAGCCAAAACATCGTTTGTACTCAATATATCTACATACTAACGTTCTCATTAATGCTTCGGTATCACGGGTTGCTCTAACCGTTCTTAAACCAAAGTAGTCTTCTCCTATGAGCACATTTTCTTGATTCTCGCCCCCTCTCTTCCGTTATTATCCAAAGATCAACTTTGGCCGCGTGCGAGATCAAACTCATTATTCAATAGTCCTCGAATATATGCTTCCCACTTTTTAGTGGTAGTGATCAACAGGTTTTACTAAGCGCTCTGGCCTGAGCCCTACCTTACATACCCTAAGAATCAATCCACAAAATGATTTGTACATATTCAAAAACTCTTTGTCCACATCTATTAATTATTAGCGCCTTATTCGGGAAACGGCTTATTTCAATTCTCATTCCTTCGTGAAAGTGTAGTAATTCATCAGTTTTAACTCATTTTCTTCCCTCTTCCATCATTTCTACGACTTCTTTCGTGCTCCAGGGCTTCTTCTTGACAATTTTCCCTCCTGCTTGGCACTTTCTCTGCGGCTTCTTTTCAACAATTTTCAATATTTTCTCACCTCTCTTTCGCTGAGTACATAGTCAATGACTCTACAAAATTATTCTCCTGGGCAGCTTATGTTGGATATCCTTCAATTTTTCCACTACCCATGTGTTTTTCATAGTTATTTTTATTCTTGAATGTTCCAGATCATTTCATCATCGCTAAGACATGATCACTGATTATATACGAGTGGCTTGCGCAGGTCTCCACCTGCTTCCTGAATCTCTGCTTCATAGAATGTATTTTATTTTACATCGTCTCCCGTCACCTGGTACTTAACGCGTGTATTTACTTCGGTTATGATTTCTAAACATGTGTACCATCATTAAATTATGATATGAGGTGGATTTCATTTCTCTTCCCTGTCATCCCACTTCACGATTGAGAGTTTCTAGTAATTTGTATGCCTTGTTATCTCCGACGATGACATTCCAAACTCCTATAATTATTAATTTTTTGTCCTCTCCAAGTCGTTATATTAGTTCTACTGCACCATCAAATATATATCCTACTTCATCTTCGTAGTCCGTTGCATGAATGTAAACCTTCCATAATGGCACCACTAAGTTGAATCATGGCCGTCACTTTTTCATGCGGAAATTTCATCAAAAAACAAGAAACAATAATAGCGCCGCTTTGTAATACTCATAATTGTAATCTCGATATAGGGCCATTAAATAAAATAAGGATTGAAAATATCAAAAATAATTTTCGCAATTCTGGGTGAAGGAAAATATTTTTACTGGGACTTCGAGTATGGAGGACGTCTACATTTCTGCAAGGTAATGTAAAAACGTCATCAGATATTTAGAACATAAGCTTTTATCACCGAGATCTTTAAAAGCGAATGCCATCATACCCCGAACATTTCAAGAAATTCGACTGAAATGAATCTGCTCCATCATAAAAAAAGTTACGTTATAGCTCAAGGATGATTACGACTAGTTACCAAAGCCGTCAAAAATTAAAACAAATTTTCATGACGCAATTAATGTAGTTATTCGTGAGTCACACACAACATGCTGATAAATTACTAATCACTGTAATCATAAGTGACGTGTAACATTTATCTTAAAGCCGCTTCCGAATAAAATCCGGGGCAGAAAAACTAACGCAAAGGGCGTGATTATGAAAGTGACAGTATTAGGAAGCATCTAAATTCAGTGGCTGAATACTTATCAAACCTACTATTTTTTTTTAACATTGGAGAACAAACGGACCAACCATTTCCTCAAATGATATAATACGACTCGAGTTTTGTTGAGACATAGGTGCCAGTATTGCCCCAGTTTCAAAATCACACCATCCACTGGATACGATGGTGTTCCGAAACAGTTTGAATCCATTCTTCTGTTCGAATAATTTCGTAGAAATCCTTTACGCTATTCATGAATGAAGTTATTTACGCACTCGGATTAACTAAGAATAGTTAGACTATTAATCGAATGCAATGAAAAAATTCTTGATTGCAATGAAAAAAGAAACAGCGAAAATTGTGCTATCAGCCAAAAAACGACAAAACTTTTTACATAGGTTAATTTGTAAGAATTAATTCCCAGAGAAGCATATCAAATCCCTAAAATAGCCTGAGGAAGATTTAACAGACGCCGCTGCGATGACTTTCGGGCAAAATACAAGTGTAAGGTGGTAATAGTAGTAATTATTCGGAGGATGCGACCGACAGCCTTGGCCATATACACCATTTAGGGTGTAATAATTAGGTGGGTAATTGCGTAGAAGAAGGAATATTTCTGGGGACGGAGCAAAGGTGGAGAGAAATCCATTGTCGGCATTAGCCCGCTCGCCATGGGATCCACAGTTTAACGTTCCCTCCGACGGACGGAGTACTGAACTGAAACGACTCTAACCAGTTAACCAGTGAAAAATCTCTGCCAACACCGGGATTTGAGCCCGATCCCTCGAGAAGAGAGGTCAGTACCTTATCTACAACGCGAATTTGACCTCCATTTCAATGAAAAATATCTTCAAGTTATGCAATCCGCAAGGCTTGCAATATAGCCAATTTTTCTTATGTGCACGATTACCCTACTTACCGCTGAGCGGCGTCGGAACCACTACGGAGGAATTTCTAAGTATTGAGTTCCAAACGCTGACAATGAAGATCATGCTAGTGATTCATTGAAATTTATGATGAGTTAATAAGCCCTCTCGTAATCAGAGCAATTTCCAGATATTCCGCCATGTTTCTAGGTTCTCCAGATCCGTGAAAATACCATAAATATCTCAGATATGTAAAATTTCCTCCGATATCTCAAATTTCCCGGTTCTGGCGCCACATTTCCCACAACAACTGATCATTACCCCGTCCGTCTTCCGAAAGGACGCCAGCCAGCGTGTGACGCCCGTGCCCTTCGAGCAAGTCCAAAACCTCAGCCACTCGCACCAACCGACGCCACTTTCACGCCAAACGACCAGGGAGAGCTCTTCCCCTCCATCTCTCGCGACGGTCGCCACATCCAATGCCGCGGGAAATAAAAAAATACAGCCGTGGAAGGTGGAAGCCTGTGTGAACAATAGACGGGAACGGCTTCCTCCTCCTCCTCGGGTCTCTCGACACGAGCGAATACGGATTGGTGGCCGCGGCGAGTCTTGAGAAATGGAAGGGAGTCGTCGGTGGGAGTTTGGGGCGGGTGGGCGGGGGGGGGGGGACGGAGATGAGGAAGGGGGGTAGGTAGGTGGTCCCATCGGCGAAGGCATTTCACGGCACATAGCAGAGGCGTATCCCGGACGGAGGGCTATAAAAAGACCACCGGGGCCAAATTAGAAAAGAGTGACCGCGTCTAATACGTGGCAATAGCGAGGTGGGAGGGTTAAGCGGGGGACTTCGAGAAGGAAAGAGAAGGGGAGAGACTTGTCGCCTCGTGCGTAATGACGATGCTGAGAGAGGATTAAGACGGCCGTATTTCCTCTGAACACCACTCACAAACAAGCAGATCGAGAGATTAACTGGTCGTCTTGGCTGGTGACCGTTCTTTTCGGATCACGCGCTTCAAGCGAACTTATCACTCAACGTCACAACAGCGACTTACAGTCATGAGGTTTCCATAGCCACGCAGCTGTCAAAGACAGAAAACGGCGGTTCCCTTTCTTGAGTCTTGGGGGCTAAAGGTGGGCTCAAATCTTTACACCAAAAACAAATGCGCACCAACCACAGAGCATCAGTACATGAGTCAAGGGAACTCGTGACCTTTCTCGAGCATCTTTCCCCTTTTAAATACACGGTGATAGAAGTATAATCGTTGTGTAGCACTCATAATGAAATCAATAACAGCTTAATGTGGTGTATCGAAATACACATTAATGTATCTCTTCACTAAGAGTCACATTGAGTCACATAAGAGACACAAGGTTGACATTTGTGAATAAATTAATAAATGATATTTCAGTATTATTACCGGCCAGAATACCAGCTTCTTCCGGGATAAATGTTTGCATTGCAATCTGATAAAGTAAAATTATTGTGACTAACTTATAGAATGACAACTGCCTCAGACTGGCCTCGGGACGCAACAAAACGAACTTAATATCAGAGGATTCCAAAAATGGCTGATCCATATTTAAACACTGACACAATGTGATAATACCGGTTTTCATTTACAATTAGGAAAATTATTATATCCGATTGTCGATCTGTTTAAATTGCTTAAATGCGGAAGGGCAAACATCCCAGCCTCACCTCATGGCTGCAGCCTACATGAATCACACCACCGGCATGCTCCGACACACCAAGCGATCCCCGGGATTAGAAATGGGGAATGCGACAAATGAGAAAAGAAAAAAATACGGAGACAAGAGGGTAAATAAAATCACCAGGTATTTTTGGCCCGCAGAGACCTAAACCCATTTCCATGGCGGTAGCGAAATCTTGGTTCGAGACGCAATAGAGAATGTAGTGTAAATATTATATGACGTTTCCATCAAAATTCTGCTTTCTCTGACTGCCAGAACACTACGACAGAATATGAAATACAAACTCTTCGCGAAGGGGAACGTATTCTTCAGAGGAATTAGAGTTGAAACATCCACCACAATGAAACGAAAATTAGGACGTAGATCGGATATAAATTAGGTGAAATTAAGTTTCATGTATTCAAGAATTTAATGTAACACAGAGTGAAAAATAAAGCTTCAAAACAGCATTATTAAACAAACTTTCAAGCCGTAAAAAAGACTAAGGGCAATATTCCCACAAAAACGGGGATTAAAAACAATATCCCTATGAGCGTGCTAAGTGAAACGACGAAATGTAGTCAAAACGTCATTTTTCCGTAATTTAGCCTCGAGTTTCATTTCTTCAGTCAACATAATTCCAGAGTACAAAAAAACATGGGTCTCTTAAGACCATAAACAAGGTGACAGAAACGCTTATTTACACAGGTTACCACCGGCATTGGATGCCAAAACATCAATCACTGCGAACATTTTGTTCATGATTACTAAATATTACCACCTTTTAATAATACAATAGCACCTAACAGCAGTGAGGAATTCGTATGGGCATTTTACAAGAAAATATTCGGATATAAATTATTTCATAATCTTCCTCGATTTCCATAGGAAATTATATAAATTCCCTACACATTAGAGGTTTTTCATTTATCATTCCAAAGCATATGTTAGTACTCAACTTCTCTCATTCGAGAGTGTCAAGTCGTACCCTTTTAAAAAATTATTGAGGTCAATGCACTAAGGCATACCTGAAATTCAATTGGCACAACGACACAATCAGTAGCTGAAAATGTGGACAATCCTACGATTCAAAGTTCCACTACAAGAGAATACTGGGCAGCGTCATCCTGCTAATCGAAAGCAACCCCGGACGACTGCCACCTGTTGTTGGCCCAATGAAAGACGTCCTCCATGGGGACTCCAGTTACTGAAAACGAAGGACAAACGTCTCCAGACATTCTGAAAAACTCTTGGGCAGATTTAAAGACAGACTTCATTTTGAGCAAAAAAAAACCTGCTCACTACGGTTATTGGTTTTTCACACATGACAACTTTCTTCCTCTTTAAAATTCTGGGAAACTTTTAGACTAAATTTACCCAGAAAAAAGGTAAAAGCGTTCGTTGTTATTTTTCTCCAGAATCCTACGAAATAAATGTATACAATGAAATGCCAATAAATAGGTGCCAGAAGCTCAATCGACAGCAGGTTTAACATTTTTATGCTACGATTAAATCTTTAATTCGAAAACCCATTTCCTTAAATGCCGAACTTTCAAAACTATAATAAAATATGAGAATCGAAACTCTAATCCATAACGTGCATGACGGGAAAATGTTCTCAGATTAAATGCATTACCTACCCCTCCCAAAAAACTGATTTTCACTACTCTGGAGGTAAATTTTAATGAACTCTTCCTTAAACAATATCAAATGTCAAGAGATGTTAAAACAGTCAAATTAACGGTACGTGATTCGGATTCTTAATTACATGTCTGGACTAAAGATGAATTATGAGATACCTGAAATCGAAAATAAAACATGAAAATTTTGAAGTTAGTAATATCATTATTTTTCATGTCTGAAAATTATGCTTGCCTAGAAAATGCCACAATTGGTGGATTAATAGTTTCAAGAATAGTTACGTGTGCTTATGACCAATAATATTTTTACAAAATACAGAAAAATATCGTTTCAAGTTATCTTGATGCGCATTTTCCACAAATAATTGTTATCTTCAGAGTACGGGCAACGCAAACAGGTTTACTGCACTTCTTACAAATTTTCTGGGTCTTATTACGATATTTGGGAACTCGACAAGTTCTGCGGTTGATTATCTCATCGATCGCAGTACTATCACAGTCCGAATCATCACATTCAACATTCGAATCGGAATTAGTTCACATCGAAGTTCATCATTTAGGCGTAAGAAAAAGTTGTAGCGTGAGATCTTCTTTCCCGTGACATCTTTGTGTACGACCCACGCATTGATTACACAAAGGTCCAGGATATTTTGAAAAACGTGAACAGGCTTGTGGGACTTCGGGTTGACTACTTTCGGGCCATTAGGTCGACAATGCCCACACCATATTTCGTTGAGTTGTAAAATTTCACTGATTCGAGAACTTTTTTTTTTCGCCAATTGAAATTTCAATTGAAGGGTGAAGGGCGCTCAGAACCAACACGTTTTTACTGACTTTTCCATTGCAAAATGAAATTGACGTAGAATATCTTTTCAGAAATTTTTTATCAAAAAGTGGAGCCTTCAAGTGAAGGCAACGTCAGGAATTTTGCGACGTTACTTGTTCAGAGTACCAACAAGGCTTTTTATCTGCTGATTTTAATTTTTCGATGATACATATTCTTAAAGTAAAAAAATTGCCTGCAGTAATATTCCTACCTTTTTGTAGATAAGGCTCTGCAAGTTTCATGACCACATGCTCGTCAAGGGGGATGTTATCTGGGCGCAATTCATCTTTCCCGAGGTACAGTGCTGCACAACGTATACACTTTACATAAGCCAGTATCCAAACCTTGATACCAAACTTATCAGGCTTCTTCCACATATATTTAGTACAGGGACATCTTGCATTTGAAGTAAAAAGCAGCTCGTTTACGGTTGAATAGGGACCAGGCACATAAGAAGCACTTGAAATCATCCCAAACTTCTGAGGCCAAAGCAAACTTATCAGCTTTTATTCTTTCTTTCCTCGTTGATTTTAAGTGAAACGTTAAAAATTTCATTATAGCACAGAAGCGGTCCCTTCCCATGGTCTGACGAAAAATTGGTGGCCCCCATTTTGTTGTCCACCAATCATGAACACTGACAGACTTTGCAATAGTTCCTCTGAGATACGGCAGAGCGATAAATATCTCCATCGGAATCGGATTCCGCGATATTGCATAGATCTCTCAGTATAGTCTTTGGGGTGCACAAACTTCAATTTTCCATCTATGCGAAACGTTAGACACAAACACAAGAAAACCTTCCTCGCCTCACTTGAAATCACACTTCGAGTATTTGACCCTGATACTCGATCGTAGCGATCCCAAGTTTTACTGACGCGATTATATTGCATGTAAAGACAGTCCACTGAAAGCTCACGGGCATCTATGTCTTACGCCATGACGTAGCGTATAGTTTTTACGAACCAGTGAGAGAATGTGATACTTTGTTCAAATCCATGACAGAGGGTATCTTCCACGTTTTTTTTAAATTAGTAAGAACAGGTGTTACTTTGTTTGAATGATGACTTATCAGCGACAACTTCTTATAACGCTGCGTAACATTTTTATGAGTCAGTTTCAGCAAGTTATACTTTGTTCCCGAGCGAGAAATAGTGTTACAGCCTATATTCACGCAGCCTAGCTTCACGCGTTACACCTGCGGTCAAAATGACCGCGCAGATGTTCAAGGTAAAAGTGATTTTAAAAAAATTATTAATTGACCTATCAAAAAAGTTTTACCCCAGCATAACCTCATCATGAAGATAAGAAATGTCACAGAAATAAATCTTTACACATCTGACCAACAGGATGACTTTGATCTGAAATTCTTTCATATAAAACGATGAGATAATTTTCATTTCATTGGAATTAAGTTCGCTCGACAAGCTCGACTAGTGATACCTGACAGAGAAAACAGTTTCAAACGGCCGGGACCGTGTTCAAACACAAGTACTCAATAAGAAACCTTACATTTACCTTTTTCATGATCATAACGCCACGCCCTTACGGTTATTCAAACTGTCCCTTGATGACGGGCGGTCTGACCGTGGAAGAGGACGGTTTTATATGATCATTCAACAAGAGGCGAAATATAAACGCACATGTAAATCAGGATTTTAAAACTCATTCCACCGCCATTACGTGTCAAGAAAATTTTTTGCGACGCGATACCTTTTTTCTCACTTACCTAATTATGTACTATTGACAAAGGGAAAAATATTGACAGCGGAGCATTTGTTAAGCAATGAGAAATTAAGGTGGCTGGTTCGGTATCATGAGTCGTTGAGAACTAGTGCTCATATAATTTCAATGGCATTAAAATGTTGCTTGGACATGATTAAAATACACAATACTTTAACCGGATTCCTCAGATTCTCAATTCATGTTGAAACATTGCCCTTTTGAATTTAAATATTGACAATAAACATAACATAAAACTTGACTTGATTCTCTTTCCAGGCAACTTGAACGTTGTCACTCTGCGGATATCCTTTGACCTTGGAGATGTTGGTTTTAATATAAGGATTGAAAAAGTATATAATTTTGTGCTATGGGCATTAACATATTTTGTAGTGACGAAATAATTGTGATTAAACGCTTAAACATATTTAACATTTGTTTACACCATCTCTTTTTTTACTCGTCAACAACGCACATTCTGAAATTCGGCACTGCTGTTGTGTAGGCAATCGTTTCTGTGTTTCAGCGGTCGTAACGGCAGGTATCGTATTCGTCTATTCTAAATAACTTTGTCAAGGGGACAACATTGTAATATACGTGGACTTTGTGGTGTGATTTATTGCGGTTTCTCACGCGTTCGCTTTACACGATTTTGTTGGGTTGCTCTTGGTGAAACGGTGTGAAATTTGGTAAAGAGTTGCTTTGGTCCTTTCGAAGCTCTGTCTTGAAAACATTTCAAGATGTCTTCGTATTATAGAAGCAAAGGGAAGTTTGTTTCGGAGTTTGAAAGGAGGGTTAAGCAATTCCTTTTCATAAAGAATTTATGAGCTGAAACTGAAGATGCGGACGAAGACTCTCGTTTACTAATGTTTAATGTGATGTGATGTGTACTTAAAGGTCACCGAGTAGGTATTTTACGAAGAGTAATAAATTACATCACTTTTGTTAGATGAATTAATTTCACTAGCAATGAAAAAATAAAGTTTTAATCCAAGACTTTTGGATTCTTACCCTTGAGATATTTTTTAACAATTGAAGTCGCTTCTAGATCTAGTCTAATTTTACTGCCTTTTCGGCAACTACTCCAAATTGTCAGTCATAACGTAGCATTTTATACGCATGTACTCGTGAAAAAATATTATAGATTTTATATTAGTATTAATAAACGTGACCTGTTTGAATGCCAATCTAAATGCATCGATGAAAATGATAATTTCTTTACGTAAATATAATATTTTCACATGATTAGCTAATGATGGACTGTCTTCTGCGGAATTATCAATTTCCATCATTTCCCTCGTCTGATTCGACGTTGCCAAATGCACCCCAAACTTCGCGCGCGATATATGAAAATTTAAGGAATATTTTATTTATTTCGTATATACGGAGGAAATAAGTCGATAACACTGGTTGATTTTCTAAGCATAAAAATTGTTGGCTAATATCCACATAATTTCAGTTTTTGGTGAAAATCTGTATGGTAGAAGAGTAGCTAATACATATTTTATTTATTATCTAAATACAAATGCCAATTCATAGCTCAACTTCTGCCGGAAAGATCATGCGTATGTTACATATGTTGAATGCACATACCCCGGAATAGTGCAGAAAGTCTAGGACGTTGTAGAATTATGATTCATCTACTAGTTACAAATAATAAGCGAAAAGTTACATCCCAGGAATTCAGGTGGCAAATACTGACGATGTCGCGCATTTATCTCAAGGGAAAATGGAAGGGGAAGTCATCACACCTTACATTATCTCTATGTTGTTAGTGATCTGAATGAAAACAAAAACTACAAGAGCAAAGTGCGACCGACACTTCTGTCCACGGATATATTGTCGAACTATTCTATATGGCACCACCTCAAGTAACGAATAAAAATGTAGATAAGTGATAAGAATCAAGAGAGCATACAGAGAAAATGGGTGGAGAGGTTTCGATTCCCGCAAACCTTATTCATGGACGCCAAGCAACACCGCCGCCGATCAGTTCTTCGCACACTATTCAATGGTGCGAGTGAAGGAATGGAAACACGAAACACTTGCCTCGGACATCTTTAAGAGAAACAGCAAGTCGGGATATAATATTCCTTAGTTATCAACCCACGACCAGCCCTCGCACGAAAAGGATGAGGGACCTTAACACTATTTGCAATCAACTTACTCTTTCGCAACATCAAGTCTTCCCCCAGGTTACAGAACAGCTCATGGATGAGATTGGCAAAAAATCATAAATCTCAAATTCCAAAACGATAAGAGTTTGAACCTATGACGCAGAAATAAATATTATTCGAAAATTACTTAGATGCCACTTAAACAACTGCAGGGGAGAATGAATTCAGAGGTATCAGGCGTAATTTTGTGGAATTACAGCATAATTCAGAATAAACTTGCAATTTTCCACTTAAATAATATTCCACATAAAAAATGAATAGCGACCTGTGGGTTTTGATGTACTACATCATTATCAAGAAAATGTATGTTGACTTTGCAGCCATTTACCTGATGATGATTTAGAGCATCGAAACTTAGGTCGCAATTAATTTTTATCTAAGCGGAATATAGAATTTTACTGGATAAAATACGTACAAAATCAAGAAAAATAAAGTACAAAGAACTATGGGCTAATATTTAAAAATTACACGGCCTAATATTGTAACTATTAGCAACTAATGACACAAAATTTTCGATGGAAGATCTGTGATTATGAAAGGTAAAAATAGGAAGAAGGAAAACAAGTTACGATTAGTGAAAAGAATAAAAAATCTGAATGAATTCCTTACACTACACTCGCGTAGGTGGAATCAAACACTTCTAAACAAAAGCTACCGAAGTTATGTCCCAATATTTCGCTTCCACAACTAGCATCACCTATCATTCATTATTTCGGCACAATTTTATACCAAACACAATCCCAACGCCTACGGAGACGTAATCCGTAAAAAATACTGAGAACGTAAACGGATTCTTGATTTTACATAGTGGAACTGTCAACTACTAATAGTTCACTAACCATTAACTATTTATATACAGCAGTTTGATGCTAAGATCATGGAGACCATTTTATTGTGTCACGATAAATATGCTATTCCTAAAAAAATACGACAAAGTAACTTGTGTAGCGAAAGTCGACTTGAACTGATGGCTAACGCTAACCAGGCATCATAAAAAAGGTCCTAAAAATGATAATTTGATAAAGGTCTAGAATCATTTAAATGCGCAAGCGCCAGTTCTAGGATTAACTGTCCATGATTACTGATTATTTCTTTACCCCATTCGAAGCGTGACGAGCGTGACTGCCGTCACGTCAAGTCCTGCTTTAAATAACTACTTCCACTACTAATTTTTCTTCCACGTCACAGTCGCGCTTTAAAGCATCATCACCGATGATAATTTTGTTGTTTAAAAACATTCTTCTCTTCTTTCGGAGGTAACGCATGTCAATAAAGAACAATATTCTTCCAAAAACATTGAATATTTTGTCACTGATTTCACCGAAAAATTCCACAGATTAAAAACCAGTGTATTTTTCTAAGAGGAATAAGTTCCAGAAATCGTCTTTTAATTTCACACGAGCCATTCTTCCACACCGTTAAATGGTGACCAGCACTCACACATTCAAAGAGGACCTGAGAAATGAGTCAGGACAAAAGAGAATGGAGAGGTGACGCCATATTTACAAGAAATAACGATTCGATCACACCCACAGTAATTATTCTACGCCTGAAATAATGCAGATATAGCATTCATTTTTGGCACTGAAACTCGCAACCTCGACATGGTATTCTGACAATAAAATACCACAGCTACATCGGGATTCGTTGACGGAGAGAAGGGATACATCTGAGACGGTACACAACACCACATCGAGGCAGTGACTGTGGGCATGTGACCCTAAATAGATTGAAACAATTTCTTCCCAAGCATTTGGTGGTAAACACCTGTCCCGCATGATTATAATAGCAGCATACAGTATAACATACGTTGCCAGCGAAGCTACTTTTCCTTTACGTAAATGTATTTAATGGTAAAGCAGGTAATATGGCTACTAACTTAATGATTGTGTGGGTGGCGTTGCTGCATTTCAAGTGTGTTGCCACCACTTTCCACGCACCCTTCAGGTGGTCAGCGAGGGTATCTGGGATGGGAGGGGGGGTGCCACACAATGTAGATGTCATGACCGAATTAAACAAGACAAAAAATTTCGGCCTTAAACGCCTGTAATGATATTCATGCTTCTGGGTGCCTTGATTGGACTAAAAAGGAACTATGAGATAAAAAGGAGACAGAATCTAGGACAGCTTGTATAAGTCGTCGGAAGAAGACATTGGAAGAATGCACAAGATGGGGCAGCCAATGGCAAAGGCCACTTGCGCGAACGTAAACATTCTTCATGCCTAATCACCAGGGATATAAATACAGAAAATCACTCAACGGTGAGATTTTATCCCGGGGCATACGCGAAGGGGCCCGATTCATTCACTTCCGCATCAAGTGAGACAATCTAAGTTGTGGCTGGCTCTCACGTTTCGTAGCGACCAACTGCACGTCCAAACTTGGCAGCCCACGCAGATAGCCGTGGCTGCGACGGACCCAGAGAGAATCCCATTCGAGCAGCGCCAATGGTGAGAAGAAAGTGTTGCTATTAAATCCTTAACTAATTAATGTTTTCTTTTCGATACTATTTAGTAGCAAGGAGCCAATGAACTGTGGAAAACATACAGCATTCCCTTGTTCCACAACGCTGAACATTCGATTTCACTGTCACCGACGCAATTAATTAATGCTTGAAGAAAAAAAAACATTAATTGCACGAAAATGGCCACCAGATTTTCAAAACAAGGGCGAAAAACTTTACCCCCGTTCACTTCGGACATCATTAACATGGTTTCACACAAGAGTCACCCTTGGTACCTGCTTTGGAGAATGAAAACACAGGTCGTTCATTCATTGGCCTATGCCGTCATTCTAAAGCTGTCAAATGAGCAGTATGCGCAGTGTCTGTGCTCCTAAATAATTCACAGCCTATAAATGTTCTGATATATGGTGAATTTCTACCATAATCATCCTAGAAATTCCTGTCAGTCTCCTACTAAGTGCATGGATTTAGATAGGCTGCATTTGGCACACAAATTCTTTTCAAGTTGTTTTAACCCTTTATTTAAACTTCCAACTACCGCTAATCTCTCCCCCACTCCCAATTTGGATCACATCCCAATATACAGATCTATCACCGAGGGATGAATACCTTTTCAAAATCCCTCTCCATCATTCCCTGTGGTGTCACCCACAAAGAATGCGAAACTGAGCTTCCTGCTTCCTGATACCCTTAAGCCTTCCGTTTAATCGCTGCTGTTCGCTTGGCACTCTTCCCTACTGATGAAAAATTGCTAATGTCATTCCTATATGCATATTACTGATCCGAAAAAAGTTTCAAACTACCTCCCGGCACCTTTACTATCCATACCATCTTCTATCTGCGAGACGATTATTCTTAACTGACGTTATTACATCAATCGCCGTATCTATCCAACAATCAACATGAGTTTCCTTCCGGGTCATTCATGCATGACCAACTTAGGAACACTACTCTGTTAATTTAATCGCAGGGCAAAGAAATGCCATCGCCCTCAATTTCTCAAAATTTTCTCTTCTATCTCCCATCACCACTCTCCTCTTTCATAATGTTTAGCGGCAGTTTCGTTAATGCAGCGGCAGCATTTTTTTCTCTTCAATGATTCAACCTAGCCTCCCTGCACGCCTTTATGAAGGAAGTACCCTACCTACTACAAATTTCAGCACTTTTTTCTGTGAATAACAAGAACTCACAATTCCATCGAAAATTTCGAAGTTCCTCGGCGGTGCACGCAATCGCTGTTAAGTGAACATCGATAAAAAGTCGATACGACCAAAATGTACACATTTGAAACGGCGTATATCACTGTTATCGACATACATAAGTGTACTCGGCATGTTGTCTAAGCTAAACAAAATTATGGAGACCAAGGCACACTCCATTTACTATCTTAAATGTGACATTCATGGCTAATTCACAGTTATTCCAGTGGCTCTTAAAATTTCCGATAACTGAGTAGTCTAGGGAGCGTGGTAGCGTAGTGGGTAGAGAGCTTGGCTACTGATCGAAGAGTCCCGGGTTCGAATCCGTGTGAGGCCTTTGGACGCCCCCGAACGAAAAATCCTTGGAGTGCGGGGTGGCCCAGGGAAAAGAACTGGTCCCCCTACCCTGAATGTGTGAAATTCACACGCCTGTGGCTTAGTCCGGGATGAGCTCTACCCTCACCTATCAAAACCAACCTTTGGATTGAATCACTGAGTGAGTGAGGAGTCTACCGGAAAGAGTATTTCGTTCACGGAAGGCACGATATTAGGTCACATGGGAAATAGAAAAGAAGGGGCACGACACTCACCTCCACCAGTATTCCACCGGTTGTCGTTCATGCCCCCCGATTTCCGCCCCCGCCTCCCACCGCCCCTCCGTGTCAACCCAGAACCGGCGGGGGTGGTGGCGAGGCCTCGCTGCCGATGGCGTCGGCGTCCTCGGCTACGCTACCGAGAGGCCGCGACCGCCGAGTCAGAGCCTGCAAAGACCAGCGAGGACAAAGATAATAAATACTAAATCATGCATTTCCAATAACTACCGATTTCTATCAAAAGTACACACAAGCCATCTACGATAGGCTCCATTTAACTTAAAGATATTTTTTCACTGGTCACCTCAATAACATTGGCACATTCACGCAATAAAACATGCACACTATTATGTTCAGGGGCGGATCCAGGAGGAGGGCGGTCGCCCTCCCCCTCAGCCGAGAACTGAACTAGACAGATTAGTTTTGATTGGAGGGGTGGGGGTAAGGAGGAGGACATCACTGATGAGCGCCCCCCCCTTCCCCCCCCCCCCCCCCCCCCAAACTTTCCGTCTGGGTCTGCCCCTGATTATTTTTCCGACGACTTTGAATTGATATCGCCGATTAATATTGAAATAATATTAACTACTAATCAAACATGAACATACCAGTCCTAAACTCTGTTTGACTAAAGATTACAGGAAATTAGGGCAACCCGGAAAAAGTTCATGTATGTTTATAAAACTAATCCCCGTTGAGAGACATGAAACTAATTCGAGGCCTGTACACCTCCGGAACCCCGACAAAATATGACAACAAAAGGGTCAGTAAAGAAGCTAATACGGAACAGAGTCATATGGGTCAGAGACCTATCTTTAGAAAGCCGATGGAAAAAATTGGAGGCTTTTGAGACATGGGTGAGGAGAAAGTTGAAGAGTGTAAAAGGTATTGAAGAAAAATGACTACGATTTGGGTCGTAGCTGACTGTTCATCGCGCAGGCTCGTTTAACTTAGCATGTAGCGATGCTGCATGATATCTACCAATCACGTAGACGAGGACACCCATTCAAAATATAAGCCACAATCCTATAAGTGGTGCTACGAACCATTCACAACTATGTCTTTCTTCGTGGAGCAATATAGGGCCGTGGGTGACCCATTCGTGTCTTACATCTATATAATCCCCTAAAATCCATCGCAAGGGTGTATGGCAGGGGGCGACCATCACCAGGCATGCATTTTAAATCAAAAGAGAATTAGATTTACACTTACTATCATGCAGGAATGCAAAAATACTAGTCCGTACATGCACTAACTACAAGCAAATGAGGGGAACAATGTTAATAATCTAATGCACTTATCATTGCCTGCAGTTCTGGAGCTAGAAAACTAACTAACGTAGGAGCATATGATTGACTTCATTACGCACAATTCACAAAATAATAATGAACAATGGGGCACAATCACAAGATACCTAAAGAAGATGAATAATACATGAAAGTATTCTAAATTGAGAAAGCAATTAACAAAGAATAGTAGTCACATCATTTGAAATACTCAAAAAACTAACAAATAATTTAGTTTATGAAAAATGAGAAATTTATTGAGAACTATTACACAAAGAAGGAATGTCCCAAATAATAATTACTGGACACATTTGACATCAATTGATTCCCTAAAAATATTGGTAGATATGATGTTAACTGAAATGAGAATTGTGGGAGGTTGTCTGATTGAAGAAATCAAACCAATCATGCAACTCATGAAGAAGTTTCCTCGAGTTTCCAGTCGGGTGAGGGTGTTGATAGGCACTGATGTTTGAAAGCATAGTCCTACATTGTCTTCAGGGTGAGTGGTTCGAGCCAGGAAACTCTGAACCTATCCTGGCTCCAATCACCAACCCTGAAGATGATGGCACACTACACTTCAGAAAAGTTGGTGCCTATCAACACTGTCACCCAGCTGAAAACCCAAGGAAACTTCCTCGGTATTCACTGTGAAAACCTACAATCTATCAATCATATAACTGACAACCAAAGATAATAATGATGATGGCAATACTCTATTTCAGAGATGTAATGAAAATTGAATAAATAACACACATAAAAAGAGCACTCAACTTTCCACCATAAAAACCCTCTTCTCTACAGTCAGTTAACAAAATCTCAAATAAATGGAAAATTCAAACACTGTTGTGCTAAATAGGTCAACTTCCATTTTAGTGAAGTATTATTCCCCATTCAAAATTCATTTCACGTACAGGTAGTCAAAAATTTATTTCAAAATTTAAAAATGCAGTGGCCCAGCATATGGCCTAAGATAACTGGGTCATGATTTACAACTCAGATGAAATCTCCTACGACACCCTTAACGTAACTCTGAGCCTTTCAATTTATCTGGTTTATCTACAACTACATAGAAAAATGTTAAGTGGCTAAGGGAAAGAAACTGGTTCTTTAACTCAGTAGAAGTGTGTCTCCTATAGTAGAAGTGTATATTTCGGTACTAGCTAGGTGAACTCTTCCCTTATCCATCAAACCAGCATCTCATTATCATTGGTCAACAATCCCAGGATTGGTTTGATGCAGCCCACCACTCTATTCTTCTATCGGCCAACCTCTTCATATTGATGTAATTCTTCTCTTTCACATCCTTCACAACCTGTTCCATATATCTCATACAAGGCCTGCCTTCTCCATTCTTCCTGTTCACTTTTCCCTCGACAATTGTCTTCATCAGGCCTTACTACAAGACAACTTAATTGGCCACATCTTAAGACATGACGTCTTAAGATGTGGCCAATTAAGTTGTCCTGTCTTCTTTTTAGGGGTTTCAGTAGACGTCTCCTTTCTCCCACTCTTCTTAAGACTTTTTCATTTGTCACTCAGTCGATCCATTTTATCTTCATCATTCTTCAGTAGCACCACATTTCAAATGCTTCCAGCCTTGTCTTCTATGCTGATGTTATCACCCATGCTTCACTGCCGTAGAATGCTCCAGATGTATGTTCCAATGAAATTTCATTAAATAGAAAATAAAGCGACACACCGCAATTCCACATGAAATGTTTGACATGACCTCGGTTTTGCTGCAGCGCAGCATCATCAGGTAAACATACATAAAAGGAAGCACTATATATGTATATATAAATGCAGGAGAGGGGAGGGGGAGGTAAAGGTGGAAGGAGAACAACATGGGTAAGGGCTCTATAGGGCAAACGGAGAGGACTTTTAAGGTGAGGGTGAAGGAACTCAGAGCTTGCTTCATACACAACAAACACACATCACAATTTGCAAAACATCTTTTAGAAAATGATCACAACAGCAATTTCACACCCAATACACTACAGGAAAGGGCCAAAGCTAGACGCACTTGAAGAGTTGGAAATTTTGAGTTGAGTGGATTTCAGGACTTATTATTTGTTGAACGAACAACTGTATCCCTTCCACTCCCACCTTCTGCACTTCCCAAATCCTAATTACTCCATACCTGTACCCAACCAATTGTGACCATCCCACTCAAGGACTCGGGCGACAGTTACCTCTCCCAACACTGCCCACTCATTAGCCTTCTCCTTCCACTCTTACCTCCCCCTCCCCTCTCCTTGATTTTGTATATATAGAGTTTCCTTGTATGTACGTTTACCCAATGATGCAGCGATGTGGCAAAACTAGGGTCGTATTAAACATTTCATGTGGAAATGCAGTATGTCGCTTTATTTTCTATCATGGAAAAATTCCACAAGGTATTGCCTGAGACAGTGTCAAATTTTATTCGATCATTAGAGGTTAATCAATATGATCAGATAATATGTAACCAGTTTCACAACATTAACATTGTGGATACAATCATTTAGTAATGGCAGCCATTTGTTGTAGTGAAGGATACTTAGAGAACTTCATACAGGTGACATATGGATTGACAATAGAAATGGTTATTAAAACAAAATTGATCCTTAGCGAATATCATGCAATGCATAAAACTAGTCTTTAGTGAATGATTCTACGACAATTTCACAAGCAATCAAAATTTGGCTTGATGTCAAGAGGAAAAAAATATGTTACATGAGTAATAAGAACTTTCTCCTGATTCTCACACATGGAAATAATTGTATTATTTGAATTAAATTTAAAATACTATAAAAACTCAACATGATCAACTCAGTGTGGGTCACAATCGCTTATATAACTGGGTGATGTGATCTACCAGCACAAAATATGGCATCAGACTGCAGGGTGGAATGACCTACTATGGGTTGTACTGTCCTTATATTCATACATAAAATTTAAGACTAGCCGTTAAGTTTGGTAAAAATTGACTTGTTCACCATTGGGTAGAAGTTTAGTTTTTCAATATTACATCAATATTCAACATGCTATATTTTTAAACTATCTTTATAAGGCATCTAAGAGAATCACATACACCAGGTTGCACATATTAAGTAATCTTATTGCAGTAAAATGCAATCAATTTTCAACACCATATTTTTCTGCTCATAAGACCATTTCATAAGACTCTTTTAAGGGAATATGGCATTTTATGGATCATGTGTGACATATGGTCATGGTGACACATTAGAGACAGGTTGATTTTCCATAGATTTCTCCGGTAAAAATACCACATCTTATAAGCCAGAAAATATGGTAAATATTGGCAGGTTACCCTATTTATTTTTCACAATACTTTCGTAAATTTTCCTTTTCCCTGGTAAAATTTATCACATCACACTCAAAATAACTTTCAAAATGTGTAATAAGAAAAGAGATAAAGGAAGATGTATTTTTGCACTTGTAAGGCATCACCTGGAGTGTGCATCAAGCATTTGGGATCCATTAAATAATGATTTCATTTAGGAACTGAATGAGACAAATTCCTATGAATGTACAGAAAGTGCCACTCAGCTATTGAAAGAGTTTGGTTGGGAAACCCTAAAGAGTAGACAGTTGTTCACAAGATTTTCACATGAAGGATGTTCAAAAGAAGAAAGTTTCCTGAAAAAATTCAAATACAGTCAAACCTCCCTTAACAGACACCTCCAAATAGCGGACAGTTTTTCAATCCCCGGCAGCAGAACATGAAGGCTTATGGAGTTAACACCGTCAAATAGGGGACACACTCAATAACAGATGTGGACAACAATTACTAACATTTTTCCTCCAATTAACTCCATTAATGGACACACACCACGAGCTAGCCTGTAAACATTTCTCTTCCCTTGAACAAAAAAAACCCATTTCTTGAAGTAAATATGTATACCAATGACCTTTTCCATAAAATACTGTATCTTAGCAATTAGGAGCCAATCTGGTAGTCTAGAGGTTCGTGCTTCTGCCTGTTTCCTTTCCACTAACTGCTTACTGCACTGCTACTCATCCCTTTTCTGGGGGCCAAGTTTACAATTTTTGTTTTCGATCACAATGATGCTATAATATGGATAAACAATGAATAATTGTTTCATTCCTAATTTTTTTGTTAGAGGGAATTTTTTTTCAAATCTTTAATAAATAAAAGTTCAATGCAAAACATTAAACTCCTTTATATTTTAATTTGTCATAGTTACTGCATAGAAAAAACCTGTCCTGATTCCAGACCCTTCTATGCAGCGGACAATTTTTCTGGTCCCAAACCTATCCTCCACTATTGGAAGGTTTTACTGTATCACAGGAATTCGAATCAGACACCACAGACATGTCCCCCCCCCCCCCCCCCCCCCCCCCCAAACTCAGCAGGGCATGCAGAAGAGACAAATTACGAGAAACATAATTGCTGGACCAAGCTAACCCATGCATGTCTCTTCTCTGAAGAAAAGATCCAGCCCTGGTGCGACAATGAAGATGCTCCCTTTACTGTAAGACACTTCACAGAGTGTGATAAATAACAGAATATAACGTGAAAAGATGATCTATGGTAACCTATGCAAAATACTAGGTGATGATGAAGACATAATTGACAAAATATTACGATTCTTAGAGTGTACAGGTCTTGTAAGTAAGATATAATTTGCCTAAGTTAATGTGAATACTTTAAATTTGCCCCACTTTGGTTATTGATATAAAAGTTAAGTGAATGGTGCAATGTGACCTTATGCATCTATGCACCCCAAACACCTAATCGGAGCAATAGAAGAATTCATTTTTCCCACGCACAATACATGACTACCATGCCTAAAACAATAATTCTCTCAAACGCATTATGCATAATACTTCATCGTTAATCAGCAAATTTTATTATTCAGCTATAACTCAACTTCTTGGCTGGTGACCTACCACCCTCACAGTGGATCACAGGGTGAAATGCAGATGCAGATTTCGTACAGAGCATTTTCCCGAAAAATCTTCACTCCCATTGGACAGTCACCTGCTTCCGCCGTCATTTTTTCTTGCAACCAGTGTTGGCCACTAAGGCAGGTTCAGCTGTAGCTAATTCAGAACTTCATCATCATCACTAGTTATTGGCTAGATGCAACTCTACTCTCTATTCTTCATTTGGTAACGTCTTCATTTTACCTTAAGCATGCCTTATGATATTCTTCATTGCTCACTCCAAATATCTCACATGAGGAGTTGATTCACCATTCCTCCTATTTAACTGTTTATAAATGACCTGACTTCATGAGATAATTATATCTCAAAATGTGCCCAATAAGGTTGTAACATGATAGTTTCAGAATTAACCTCAGACTTTATCTCCCAAACTTCTTAGAGCCTCTTCATTAGTTACTCAGCCACCAAGCCATTTGATGTTCTCCTGTCTCCAGTGATACATCATTTAGAATGATTCCTATCTTGCCTCTTTTACAGCTGTTATCTATGCATAAAATGAAATGTTCTGACTGACTGATTCATTCACTCATCAATGCACAGCCCAAACCAATGGTGATAAAAACCTGAAATTTTACGGAAATATCCTTAGGTGGTGTAGGGGAGCACTAAGAAAGGATTTTTGCATAAAGAAATTTTAAAGGTTGTATGAGTATCTATTTTTGTTGTTAGATGAGTATCTCTATTCACTCTATCTCTAGCAAGATATTCCACAGCGAAAATATCATTTGCCTTGACCGGGACTCGAACCTGGACCCCCTGATTTTCAGCCAGGTGCTCTACCACGGCCAGGTGCTCTGGTAGCGCACCTGGCCAAAAATCAGGGGGTCCGGTTTCGAGTCCCAGTCAAGGCAAATGATTTTTTTCTCTGTGGAATATCTTGCTATCGTGCAATTCACTGGGTAACTCCGCTAAAGTGTTCGTGGCTAGCTCGCGAGCTTTGAATTCACTCTATCTCTAGTAAAAGAGATGGGAGTGGAATCACAGGAATTGTAGCAAACAGAACCAACAAAATTTTTCTTTAATTCCCAAATAGTAGTACTTGTTGCTTGTAGAGGTGACCAACAGCTATGATCATCTAAACCATTAAGGATATATAGAGATTGGGTAGAGGAAGGAATGTTTGGGGGACACAGGAAGCGTGGAAAGAAACCCAGCATTGTCATTATCCTACTTTAAAAGGCACCAAAGGGTCCACAGGTTACCGTCTCCTTTGATGAACTAATAACAAAAATGGAAGTGCTCTCCACACAGTGCTAAAGTAGGGACTGGTGTACCAATGAAAAATCTCTACTGCTGCTACTAGGGTTCAAACCAGGGCCCTGAGGATTGCTACTGTAAATATTTGGCAAAGAGATATGCATCACCATAAATCCAACAACAGTAGATTCCGGTTAATCAATCCACCGGTTATATGGGGCAGCTGCTTATCCGGGACAAATCATCAAAAACAGAACCCAATTGAAGAAAGTCCCTGAGTTTTCTCTGGTTAATTGGGAAAGGAAGCCGCTTAATCGGACCATACATCGGCAGTATTTGCCTTCTACTTCCTTGAAGTAATACAAATTTTTAAGCTTGCTAAATTTGGTACATTTTCCCTATGCATTTGAACCAATCCATCATGAGGGAATCTATTCCCATCTTCACTGTCTCATTTACCGTTGTAAAACTAAGTCAGTCATGAAAGCGCTTTCAATTAATGCTTCACTGTTTGTACGCTCGCCTTCGTTCTCAGGTAGTCCAGCTAGAAGGGGATTTGGGTTTTGTGGTCACGGAGCTGCATAAAAGGTAGGTACACAACTTGGCTTCATTAGCGGAGTATATTATTAAGGTGAAGGTTAGGCTGTAGGTGATGTGTCATGAGAAAAAAGGTTTTGAGGAATGAAGGGTGGAGGTGAATTCGTTAGGGATTATTAGAGGAGTGAGCTGCAGTATCTGCCAGAATGTAGGCGCGAGTTTCCAAGTTTCCTTGCAGATGTAGAAGAGAGGAGAATGGTAGAGATAAGCAGTAAATGGAAAGAGCCCCTAAAATGCCAATGCCAATGCCAATGTAAGGATCCTGATGGCGAGGATGCTCTTAATCAATGGTTTTCCATTGTTAGTGGACGAAGAGTTAGTGTCAGTGGACCTATGTTAAAAACGAAGTTGCAGGAGTTAGCTTTGACACTTGACCATACTTCAAGTCAACAAGGCTAGATGGAAGGGTAGAAACGAAATAAAGATCAAAAATATTCATGGAGAAAAACATAGTGCTGATTTTAGTGCAGAGGAATGGAGATGTAAGAGGCTACCCACCCTACTTCAGAAATTCTGTGAAGATAACGTGTACAACGCCGATGAAACTGGCCTGTATTACCGAGCCACGCCTAATGGCTCTTTGCTACCTTTACGTGGAACAAAGCGGGTCTAAAAAAGCGATGGAACGGATTACTGTTTTGTGCTGCTCAAACATGTCGGGAAGTGATAAAAGGAAACTTGTTGTTGATTGGAAAAAGTGCTAATCCTCGTTGCTTTAAGGGGGTATGAATGAACTGCTTACCGGTGGAATATTACGCCAATAAAAATGCATGGATAACTGCAGATCTCTTCAGCCATTGGTTAAGCAGTTAGGATAAGGAACTAGCATGGAAATCAAGGAAAGTGATTCTTATTCTGGATAATTGCACAGCACACCCTAATTCCTCCATCTTAAAAAAACATTCAGTTGGAATTTTTACCAGCCAACACAACATCTCTGGTCCAACCAATGGACGTGGGGATCATAAAAAATTTGAAAACAATATACCGTGCAAAATTGATTGATCACATTCTAGCATCAATAGAAGATAATCTTCTGACATCATCTTCAACTGCCAAGAAAGTGAGCTCAAATGTGAATGCCCTGCAAGCAGTAATGTTTTTGGCAGATAGCTGGCGAAAGTCACCAGTAAAACAATTAGAAATTGTTTTATTCCTTGTGGCTTTAAGCACTATATCAGAAGAACCTGAATGTGAAAATGAATCCGTTTCCGAGCTACGTCAAGTAAAGAACTTAGTGAAGTTTGAAAAGATCGACTCCAATGTGGGCTGTTATGACAACAATGATAGCAGCCAAGTTGATATAGTAGACTCTATACTAGCTAAACAACAAGGTTTGGTTGAAGACGAGGAGAGTGATAGAGATGAAGATGTATCTCAGTGTAGCCGAGTGATTTCTGCAGATGCCAGGAAGTTTATTGATGGGTTTTGACGCTACTTCATGCAAGAGTGCAACGAAGGAAGTCCGATGTCATCATTAGATGCCTGTGCTGAATTTGTATGTGCGACGAGGGTGAAGAGAATGAAGCAGAACACCCTGGACAAATTCCTTCAACGAGGAACTACACATTAAATAAATAGCAAGTACTCCCTGGTTTCTATGCAAATGAAGCTTTAAATCATCAATTATTCTTATCTAACATTCCATCATAAATTCTATATCTAATAACAAATCCTTCTTTCGGAGGATTTCGTTAAGGGAATTTATCCAATGCCAATGAGGTCAATGCCAAGATATTTTTTATATGACACAAGGTTTCCAAAATTGCTTATACTTAATGTATGTTTTCTTATCAATTTATTGTTTAAATACTACATAATCAAACATTTTGCATTTTAATAGTAATTTAGATTTCTGACTTTCATTTTAACGCTTATTTAAACATATTTACGGGATACTTTGGATAAACAGGGCAGCCACTTAATTGGGGCAAAGTACACCGGTCCCGATGTGTCCCAATTAACCAGAATCTACTGTACTTGAAATTCAGCTATGCCATTATTCATGAAGAAACATACTTTCTTTGAAATTCAAAAATATATCCATTTTCATGGAGATTTTGCACACAACTTGTACACGACATACAATGCCCACTTTCCCACTTGCTAGACACCCTGAAAACATAATGGGAGTAAAAAATACCTCTAATAAGAAAACTGATAAATATTTAAAAGTTAAAAATCATCCTTATAACAATAAGAGTTAAATAATTATCCTTATAAAACCAATATTTTTATGAGGATATAGCCTTAACATTTCAAATAGTAACATAGGCAATGATAACTGCTGTGTTAAAGCTGAAGGTAAGTCTTGTTAATTAGAGAAAACCTCACAATGTACTAAGTCCTGGCTAGAAGAGTAATTCACTCACCATGGTAGGAGGGCAATTCTATTTCCTATGCCACACATGATTTCCCAGGGAAATCTGGTACCCAGAAAATAATACAGCTTGGGCACAACATGTCCTGAGGCATCTCCCAGACTTGAATCTGGGACCTTCAGTCATTAGCCCATCACTCTAACCACTGAGCTACCACACAAAACACAAGGAAATTGCATCAAATATGAAATTCTGAAATCCAAAGGATCAATATGAGAGGGATAGAAAAGTGAATTGCGAAACTTCCCCCTGGGACAAATAAAGAGGAATTAAAGGAGGTGGTAATTGAATTCTAGGTGAAGACAAGAGACTGGAACCATATAGGGAAGTTTGAAGATTAATAAATTAAGAACTGCAGAGAATATATTAGGAAAAGTAACAATGAAATGAATGTGAAAACATGACATGAAGATTACAAAGATTGAAGAGAGACAGAAATAGAAAAATACATACAGGTGGAACAAGAATATGGTGGAATAAAGTACATGAAGGCACAACAGGAAATGAACAGAAACATGATTGTAGGAACGAATCATAACTTTAACCCCAAGATCACATGTAGCCCAGAAAATGCCAAGATTGGGTCATTTCTGACCCATAAAACTTGAAGCAAGAGAGGAGAGTTGTTATCACGATACATGCCCATTGCAACAGCTGTGTTTAATTACTACAGAATGTTTCTACCGAACTTGCACAAACTGACGAAGAAGTACCTCTTCATAGAAGTTTCAAAGCAAAAGCTTTAAACATGGCTTCGCATTGTTCAAAACAGATTACTGAAACCTCAGTATAGTACAGTTTGTCATTTTCTATTCTTGCATTTTGGTACTCCTGCCATCAAATCTGATTTCTAACAAGAAAGAAAGAAATCTATTGCCACTTGTAAGACCTGTGTGTATGCCACTTAATGTGCCCTTATTCCCAGTCTACTGCACTTATATGTACTCATGTGATTCCCATGACCTTCTAATCATGACAATCAGTGTTGGAAATGCTTTGATTTAAGTAATATCTGAGATAAGCCAAACTCATCACGCAGCACCAGGATTTCCCTCATTTCACTTGTCCTTGGGGATCATCACTTATGAACACCCACTAATATAATAAAAGATTGCGGTGAATGAATAATATAAAAAGGGTCATGGCATCAAAAACAACTCATTTTTTCATACAAAATAAAACTTAGAAATAGTTACTGGAAACGCCAAGACAAGAAAAGTCAAATTGACCCAAGCCTGATTTATTCCAATTCATAAAATAACAAAAACATCTCTAATGACATCACTTTACTAAAAGTAGTTCAAAGCACAATAATGAAGAATACAAGGATTTTCACACTTGCACACTTCAAGGGTCATTTTGACCTGATCTTGGTGTTAATGGTGAAAATTCAGAGTCAAAGATATTAGCAATCAAGGTTGCAAAACACCAAAACCAGATTATTGACTAATTATGAAGATTCAGGTGCAAAATGGTGGAAATGAGACACAAAGGTGTCTGAAATGATTGCTATTTTCCTAATGACGAAGCAGTGACTTCAAATCCTAAGTTGCAACAAACATGTTTCTTGTGGAAAACTTAAAACCTAGTGCTAAGTCTAACAGGCAAATATGCTAATTAAAGCTCCTGAAAATTAGAAAATACTAACGGCATTAATATTTCGATAGAACATATTTTGTGGTGCCGTTACAAACAGAGTAGCCATGATGGTCTCTGAAGTAAATATATATTGAAAGAGATGGCAAATTAAAGAAGATGCTACCATAACAAACCATGAGATTCTAGTAATGAAGACAAGAATACATGAAAAATGAGGAAATAGAAAAAACAAGAGATCTTGAAAAGCTAGGAATAGCCTACATAACTGATATCCATGATGACATTCTGTCAAAGGAAAACCCGAGCTCCAGCAACAATTACCAGGGAGTGAATTGCCCACATAACAAGTACAGTTTGAAGCAAAGACAAGATAACTTCAGTTTAAGCTGGCTTGATGGTTATCTTAGATTTTCCCAATGGACAAAATGGATGTCTATAAACCCTTGTGTTATGAAAGCCTGCTTGCAGGCAATTTAGTTCTAACTGTATATGGACCACAAAGGATGATACCTAAAGCATATCATAATCAAACCCAAAACATGGGCAATTTGCTTCCCTAACAATACCAGTTAGAAATGAAAAAATAAAGTAGGTAACTTAATCAGTATCATTGGTTTTGCACTATTTGAAAACACCTCAAGAAAATAAATTATCTATTAAAAACTTCTAGTTATTAAAGAGGGTTTTTCACTGTAGCACCATAAGCAAACAATTTAAGAAATGAGCATATTCCAAATACTTTCCAAGATTTTTCCATAACCTTTGCATTAGTCGTGACAAATTTTAATGATAAAAAAATTGCAAAATCAAACAGGATAAAGAGAAAAATTAAAATACCCACACCCAAGGTAATTCATTGTTCATTGGTAAAAAATTTAATTAATGGAATTAAGTCTAAGAGAAAAACAAGGAAAATGTATAGTAAGAAAATATTGCAAGAGTGCTCTTGGATCAAGAGGGACATATCCTCCACCTGAATAGGCCAAGCAAGGAACACTTACTGAGCAGAAAAAGTGACAAGTGTATATACTTGAAAAAAAAATGAATGAATTAATGTCTCTTTTCAATGTCTCACACATTTCCCACACCTTCCCATTATTTCCAGACCAAAAATAATTTTCTATAACTCTTCCACTACTTTAATGACCCATGGCTACCTGGTCCTAGTACCTAACATAGCATTTCCATCATGGTTGGCCCTCCACTTGCAAAATATGAATTTTGTCACCCCACATTGACTAAGAATGTGGCAAACTATACCCCCTCCCACTAAAACTGGTCTCCAGTGAGATTACCATTTATTTCTGTCAAACTTAAGCAAAATGATTTTGTCTAAGGCAAAGTAACATGGCATTATCATCATGGATGATTATGATACAGCCAGACCAAGCTAAACTCTACTTCTGATAAAAGATGCTCGTCTCTTCAGGGGTGCTTTTACTTTTTTTTTTTAATATTCAGTAAAATCTGAAACTTCAACCATTGTCATACATGCATTATGCAAATGGGCAATGGCTATCAATGTGGCATCTGTCATCATACCAATAGAAATAAAAGTTCATACAAAAGGGATTTAACAAAAATGTGCTCTGGCTATATTGATAAATGCTTTACTAGTTTCCTTCAATACAAACTTTTTGACCGCCAAGAAGCAGCTTTATATGTTTGTATCAATTTAGAAAAAAGATAAGACCATCAGCTATGGTCTAATATTCACCATCTAATTGAATCAGATCACAATAAAGATTTCATCATCAAGCCTCTGATATAAAAGAAAGGATTTTTAGAATGGATGTTCAGCAACAAAAAGAAATCTTTCCCTGCACGGAGTACCGTAGAGTGGGATAAAGTGAACCAAGGTTGGTAAAGATGACCACTCAAACAGTCCTGTGCATATTTCCTCCTAACACCTAACTGATGGCTCTGGAACTACTTGTAAAAGTGTTTGAGCAGGTGCTGGGCTAAGGTGTGTGTTCCAACAAGTGTGGTATCATCAACTGAGGTACGTTTAAGCTGAAATTTACATTAATTTGGAACACCATATTCCACCTAATTGTAGAATACGCATAAAACTTATCTTTTATCTTACAAGCTGAGAGATTTCATCACCTGCCGACTACATTACTTGAATTAGCGCACATTTAATGTTATGCTGACCCTTTGTTTATGCTGTATCAACTTCAGCGGCTTTCAAATCCAGCTAGAAATAGAAATGTAGGGTAAAGTAACTACGTGATGATGACTGAAGATATGAAATGTGCAGTACCACAGGCCAAGAGTGGCAAAATGTCAATTAGAAAAGATGCAGAGTTGTTTGGTGTTCCTCGCTCAACAATTCGTCGTTGGACAAAAAATTTAAATCCTCTGAAACATGGCAGGCAAACCGCTCTCTTTAAAAATGAAAAAATGTGAAAGTGAAATTCCACTCAATTTTTCAGGCATTAAAACTTCTTTAAAACAAATATTGGTGGTCCAGTTTACCTTATACCCAGTATAAACTGATTTTATGCAGCAAATAAAAGTGGCCCACTTTACCCCACCTTTTGGGGTGAAACAGACCCCTATTTTAAATAAAAAACATACAAATTGTTTGAAAGTTGGTATTCTCTAATGAGCATTAGATTGGGAAGGTCTTAAAGGTATTATATTTGAAATAACAAAGGGGTAATTAAATATTAACTAGTATTTTCCTATAAAAAAATGATAAAAATGATCCACTTTACCCCACTTTACGGTAATTTACCCTGCCAAAACACTGATTTATTTGGCATTCTGATTCATTTTAGGCCTATCACACATCTCACATTTTTACTCTTCTCTTGGTCAGCTAAAAAAAACCTGTAAGATAATCTCCCTCCACCCTCTCACTGTGAATCAACTACTTGGAATCCATCATGACGAGAACCATGTATTCTGAGCTAGAGGTGCGATAAATCAATCCTCTCAATCAATCTCATCTGTTAGTGTTGCATATAAATATTTTCCCTTTTCCCTAATAAGCAACTGAAATTAGTTTAAGGATACCTAAATTCAGAGTGAAATTCTCTTATTCTCACACTCTAGATGCTTATTTTACAGACTATCAATGCTCAAAATGCGAACTTAAAAGTTGTCAGAAGGTAACGGACATGTTATCCTGAAGCTTGAATCTCCATGCCATCAAACTCAAAAAGTCAAACAGTAGTGGTCTTCATCAGTTAAGCTCTCTTTTCCGATATTGCTGCTATTATTTTGCAAATCAACGCTGCTATTATACTACAAATCAACCTTGGGGTAGATTCCAATGATGGTTGCGGTTTTGCATTTATTTTTATACTTAAATATTACCCATTCAATGGTCAATATCCAAATGCAGGTGGGAAGGCTGATGGTACAGCACCTTTTATACGAGAAAAGTACCACCACTCTTTGAATACATGCCTCCCACCAAATATGTGCCAATATTTCAAATTTAATAATTTATATTAAAATACAAATTATATATTAAATTATTATTATTGCGGATTAAGAAAGTGCAAGGGCAAAAGGGAAAGTGATTGTGGCCCTAAGGCTACCGATAGAGAAAAGATACGAGAAGACCTAACCAAAGAATTAATGTTCATAGCATTTGTGGATTTGGAGAAAGCATTTTTACAATGTTTATTGAGATTCAATGTTGAGAATTCCAAAGGAAATTGGAGGATCATACAATGAATGAAGTATTGGCCACATACTGCATAAAACACAGGTAGATGTGATTAAATCTGGATCTAGCAGAAGAAAAGCAAGAATAAAGAAAGAAGCAAGATGAGATTGTGCACTGTCTCCTGTAATTTCCAATTTCTACCTTTAAAAACCATTAAATAAGTTGAAATGAAAGCTTCTGGATTAAATAACCAAGGGAAAAAAATTAGCAATGCCAATGACAGGGCATTCATGGCAGAGACAAAGAAATTTAAAGAAGACTTGTTAACCTAGAAAAGATATTGACCACATATTACCAATAACCTAATAAAAAATGAAAAAGTGTGCAATACAAAAGAAGAGGACAAGACCAACATTAACTTGGGAAGCAAACGAATAACTAGAAGAGGTGAAAGAGCAATATCACCTTGGAAGCTGAATAACTGGCAATAGGACAAGGAAGAAGAAAATACCTTGTCATTAGAATAGCCCAAATGAAAAGGATATTTACCAGAAGAATATGGTGGCAGCTGGAAATACAAGATTGGAAGTAAGGAATAAAACACTGCATTGGAACCTCATCTGGAGCATACTTCTTTGTTGTAGTGAGGCATGGATAATGATAACCACCAATTAGCCAAAACAGGAAGCATTTGAAATATAGTGAAACGGAAGAATGCTGAAGATGAAATGGATCAGTCACATGACAAAAGAATAAGTTTTAAGAACAGTGGGAGAAAAGGCAGTGTTGTTCAAATCTTATCGATATTAAAGAGGAAAACTTAGTGGAGAGCTACATCAAACCAATCTCAGAATGGCTGAACCTTGATGATAACATACTTTTCACTTATACACCCAGTATTAATGATACCATTAGTAGTGTTATAGAAACAATAATTTAGATGTGGTAACAGGAGAATAGTACATAGTTTTGTACATTCAGACTATCAAATATGCAATTGCTAGTACTACAGGAATCTATGAACATCATGACACAGAAGAGGGACTTTCATTTGCGGGCACTTCCCAAAGTAGGATAATCATATTATTTAATGGAAACCAAATTTATTCAATCATTTGCTAATATCATCAATTTTAACTAACTCGAAATACTTCACTGATACCTTAATTACTTTCTGCCACCCTTAACCACAGAATATTGTTATGCATGGAGGAGAAACAACAATACCCTGGCCAACCCTTGATATTGTGTCTAAGCCTTACATGACACCTTGCCAGGAAAGTCTAAGTGCATCTGGCATATTAACCCTTATTGTGCCAGTGGGCCAATCTTGGTGTATGAGTGAGAAATTCCGGCAGGCCAGTCTATTGGTCCAAGATATTTTTTACTCATTTTAAAAGAAATTATGTTAAATTTTAATGGCCTGAAAGCAACAATATATATGAATTTTTTACATTTGGCATATCAATATAGAGCATAAATAGAAAATTTTGACTTTAGAGTATTAATATCAGGTTATGTATCAATTCCTTACTGAAAATGTAATTTCCCAAAAAGCACTGGCATTTTTCACACATACCAGTCAACTATGGTTGGCACTAAAAAGATCATGAAAAGGAAATAGACATTCCATGGATCAATAAAATGTAATTCCTTCTCTTTTTTCTATTAAAACTCAATTAAGAACAAATATACCTGACAATTTACTAGAAAAATAATACAGATAAACATAGATACCATACCAACACCAGGGCAAATGGATACCGATGCCATGGTCACATAACCACATATCTCCAAATTAAATCACATCCAAAACACTATAACTAATACACATAGACCAAGGCAATGATCATCTCAATTTCTCAGTGACTAAGTACCTTCTGAAGACTAAACCAACAACCGACATTATAGATTTCAAAGGACAAGAGACAATATTAACACCTCAGTTATGAAAAATATAAAAATCGAGCATATGGAACACTAACCTCAACATGAGAAGGGAGGTGAGAGGCTCATGGCATCATTTGCCCACTAGTAAAAACAATAAGCAACTGTCAAAAAACTATACTCCTATAAACTGGGTCTTCAGCAGTTTTTATCACCACAGTAAACAAGGTGAGTATTATCAGTTAATTGAAAATAAGATTTAAATAACCCATTTCCAAAATGGGTCTTCATAAGGTACTCCAACACTTCAAGCAAGCACTATTCAATGACAACTTAATAATGAAATTCTAGGCATTCCTTTGGCTACAGGATGACCGATGTTAAAATATAATCTATGAACAATACAAACTTTTGGGAGTAAAAATACCCAATTAGTCATGTTATTTTGCCTTGTAACCACAGCTGGAAACGCAAAAGAAGCCCCAAATTACTAATGCAATTAACTCATTACTATAAGCTGGGAAATCTACCACAAACAAGCATTAAGTTAAGCATCGAAGAAAACATCACTCATCAGTCAAATAAAACATCAACGGTAACAATGAGTTCATTAGCATAGAAATGGATATAACTTCAAGTATAAAGAAAATGTATAAGAGTTTCCTACACCAATAACATTTCATGGACTTTCAAGAATAAATGAAACTGGATAAGAGAATGTATTTATACTTTGGTATCACATGAGAGAGAGAAAATATTTCCGCCATCCGATCATGTAAGAGTGTAGAGATATATTTAGGTTGAAATGTAATAAGGTGGTTAGAACAACAAAACCCACCCTATCATGCATACCTACAGAGCACACACAGCTTTCAATTAGAACATCAGAGTATGAACATACGACACGGTTACAATCTTATATCTATTTATCCACCGCTGAAAACTCTTATTTCGTCGCAAATTATTCCAGAAAAGTAATCAATTCCGGCCTGCTGCATGTAAATTAACCTTTACAAGTAATGTGCCTAGCCAATTACGAACTATTGGAAACAATGAATAGGCATTAAAAATACTCAACTAATGATCCGAATGTTTAATTGTTTTGAGAACAAAGTTAAAACACGTCGATACACTGTTCCCATGTAAATCGTAATGGGACGGTGCCTTCAATGATTAAATCGCTAATACAAATTGGAACTCTTCTATTTCATATCGATGCACCCAAGTAATACTTTCAACGAAAATATAATTACATTTTCTCCAGGCGTATTTACATAGTAACATCACCATTGCAATAAACATCAACATTTCATTTTTACTTTAAAATGTAAACCGTATCCCAACACGTACCCGACTCTCTACAATAGAACATCAACCTCACAACTCATCATGCCGAGATTATTATCGTACACAACGGTTAATATAGAAATTAAATTTAGGCAGCTTTATTCATAATTTATAGTTCCTCTTCGCCGTCTCAAATCTGGAAAATGAGAACTAATACACGATTAAAGAGCGGAGAACAAAGCTCGAGCATTACAAATGACGAGGTGTCAATTGAGCACGCACCATTAAAACAAATTCTGTTCATTCCAGATACAAATCGGAACGCTAATATAACAAACGAATACTAAGCACGAGTTTATGAGTTGTATTCCATTTCATAAATGATAAATATTGTTGTACGAAGGCCAAAAACAATCCATTCCATTCCAAACAAAACAACACTTGTCCGATTCGTAAGTTGCTGCTTACACAAGCAAGTGCAACACAAGTGGTAACAAGGCAAAACCCTAAAAGAGTAGACACTTCTACGCAATGAATTCCGTCCTAAAACTGCAATAAAACTGACCTCCTCACTGCTATTGTGCTATAACATACTATGCATACCATCGTCATGGCGCGGTCAGTCTCTCATTTTTGAATGAATTATTCCACTACAAAAGGATGCTAATACCTGCAATTGATTCAAACAAGGCTGTAAAATATTCACTCTTCTTACCATGGGAGATTAAATCTTGAATATCCTAGGTTTATGTACATGAGAATCCGTCTTCAGGGTCTGATCGTCCACAGAGAATAGCAAAAAAAACTCAGATTGAAGATGGCGTCCATCCGCCAGTTGCCGACATCCTCTTCTTGCTTGGTCACTTCAGAATAGGAGATTATCACGAATTACTCTGGTAGTAAAGTATTCCACGAGTCAAAAATTAAACCTGGTGGCCACTCTCTTGAAGTAAATCTTAATGTAAATTTCCTGCTTGCAGCCACCAGTTACACGAATACGCGGCCATGCTTCCCACTATCTTACAACTTTAACTTGTGTTGTTTTGCAGTGATAGGTGACCGTGACGTCATGTGTCATGATACCTTCGGCTATTTTCGGCAGGTCCCGCGTGTAATTGTCGAGATAGGGTACATAAAAATGCCATCAGGAACTGCTCATGAGTACCGAGCCTTGAAATTTGACGTAAGTTTCTGTGGGTTGTATTGGCGCGAAGGACTGGTTCGTTCAATGCTCGTCAAAAAAAGCAGGGATAGTTTTGCTTCCGTGTATTAGTTGCGCTTCCCTAATACGGATATTAGAATTTTCCTCACGCGTGATTGAGACGTCAAAGTTTTAAAGCTTATTGGATTTCCGCAACTGGGAAAAATCGATGAAGAACTGACCGCAGAGAAGATCGCATCCCGCTGCAAAAATTCGCATTTTTCAGCAGGGGTACAGCAGGATATGCCGGTGATACCCTGTGAAGGCGAATTCATCCACAAATGGAGTTTCGCAAGGAAAGAGAGCGCGCTATGCAGAAAGAGGTTCGGAAAAAATCACATCGGTAGTTGCGACGAAAAAATTGGCAAATTTTTTTTTTCGAAAATATAACATTTTTCGCCCTCGATGTATTATTTGTATTTTTCAAAATAATAAAATGCTTGAAATTGGAAATTTACCAGAGAAATATATCTATCACGGATTATTATATCCATTTTTAAATTGCGGAAAAATGAGAATTGAAACTCAAAAATATTTTAATTTTTTTTATTTAAAATTAGTTTTATTTCAATATCATCTTGACTGAGCTTGTGTAAGAGCGGCTATAGAAAGAACGCAGAAACCACTTGGAGAACACTTTGGGGAATTAATACATATATGCGCATTTTAATGCACATCTGGTCCAAGAACGCGCGCTCTTGATAGTACTTTTTATCACACGGCCATGATATACAAATAAGAGTAATGAAAGCTTGCTTACCGTAAGTAGAGGGCACGCACTGCAGAGCTTTTACATATGACAAAAGCACGGTGAGGTGCACATGCCACCAGTGGAAATGATAGAAAATTGAAAAAAAGATAAAAACATAGACTGATTTTTTATTTTAAAGTACACAGATGAACTTTTCTAGGTACGGACATACAAAGATTAATACATTATTTGGGCATTTGAATGAATTTTGTTCATCCTCAAAAATAGGACTTTCGTGGGCCGGAAGATTGAAATCATAGATATTTTAGAAATGTAATATAGGTACTTAATTATGTGTACTCCGTGGATGAGACCCTCGGAGCTTATTTCAATGGCAAGGACACGAAAAAAGCTCGCATCACTCCGTAAATGAACGTCCTCTTGTTCTGACAGGCAATAGAGAAATTTGAAAAGAATTAAAATTCCAATTGATCACAGGAGATAGTACTGCCTATCCCTCCTTCCTCAAGTAAACTTATATTGGGAGAATAGTGCATGCCTGAGCGAAAAGAAGGTGACTCTATATGTTTCCAACCTACGGTTGCAGGCATTCTCGCAACGCGTTAGCGCGTTACTGGCTAGGAAATCAATGATTTAGGTAAAGATGATGGGGTGAATCATCGTTTTCATTTTTTTGCGTAGTTAAGTCCTCCACTGACACTATCTACATTCTTCGTTTCTGTATTCGAAATGGCTCCCTAGGATAGAGCCGAACTTTAACTGCAACTAGAAACACCTAGGGAGAAGAAATTGTAATTCCCGGAATATGCTGTAGGTCTACTTCTCACACAAGTTTTACGCACGGTATGCAATATTTGAATAGTAATTGCAGTTTCGAGCAGGATTGGGTCGTGTTTAATTTTTGTGACCTTTCTGAAGAATCGACAGATGAAACGAATTTGGTGAGGATCGGTAACTTGGCAAAAGTTATGAAAAGTAGGAACCTAGAAGGTTAGAGGCCTAAAAACATAAACAAGCCAAGGGTGATGGTCGACTTGCGACAAAAACTAATAATTGGAAGATTATCTTTCAACATGAGTATGAAGTACTTCACTCCTTGGAGGAAACCTATCCCTGAATCTGCAACCCTTAAGTCGTGTAGCATCACGATTACAATCTGGGGTATACGGGAAGGGTGGAAGAGCGTAGAAAAGCACGAGAATGATAGCCGTGGCTTTAAAGACAGTAAAATTTTTCGTGGTTTGTCGGAGGCAATAAATTGAGAAAAACAAAAAAAAGCAAATCATTGTTTTGTTGTAAATAGAGTGCCAATATAACTGAATAGCTACCTCTTTCAGTTCGGAAAATGCTTCCTCCACATCCAAGTGGTACTCAGCAAATCACAGCCAAAAATCTGAAAAACATGCACCTGTGCATTCGAGTGTATATGATGGATTCAGGAAGACAGAAGCACTGAGGTTGAAATAAGAAGGAAGTTCTAGACTGCAAAGGCCAGTCAGCAGTGACTGGAAGACTGCACGTGGAACCAGGAGATGATGTTTCCAGGTTCCGAAGAGGAAGTAATTTTATCGAAACCATTTCGGCCGACGGGCGTCATCAGAACTTCTCTCCCCAAGTTCTTTTGAGCAAATTTATATTTGATAGCTTGAAGTTGTTCAGTACAACAGGAACTCTATGTATGAACGAGAAGAAAATATGAATTTCGGCTTGGGGGATATACAAAGAGCGGCGTCACATGGTTCCGATTCCAGAGATATTTGAAAGGGGAATTTTAGGACAAATAGATTTGGGTTTAAAGTGGATCAATAAGGTGAGGTTAGTGAGAGGAATAGACGAAGAGGTGTAAATATGACGGTGAAAATTCGAAAGAGGCAGAAAATAATGAGGATGCATTGAGATCGAGGACTGGTTGGTGTGGTGTTCCAACTCGAGGGCCCGGGATCAAATCCCGGCGGTGGCAAAGTTTTCAGTATTATACCGGACCCTACTTGAGGACTCTATGGAGAGCACTATAAATACAAAACTACGCCCTTCGGATGGGCCGTTAAACGGTGGGCCCCTTGGCGCTTTTTTTAAACGGTAGGCTAACCCCGACACCAGGTTATTTCTTCACGTTTCCTCAGTTCACTACCAAATTCCTTACTCTATTCAAAACCCTAATGGCGAAAGGAATAGATATTATTGTACAACACCCTAAATAATTACCTTAAATGATGCCTCTAGAGGGATAAAAGACGGAGAAAGTGTAGGAGAAGAATACGCTTAGAATGGCGGGTGAGAAGGTTGAAGACACGAAGGAAACGTGGTGTGGGTATGCAGAGTTTCATAAAATAAAATCGACGATTAGGCGAAGGGATCGACATGAAGATAGAACTTCACTGCCTTTTGTTTAATTATGAAGCCATAACGAAACTTTGTGTAGCTATCCTTGAACACAACTAGAAATAGTTTTTTGCTGAAGGATTCTCAAAATGGGCCTACAACATTAGCGGAAAAAAGTTCTCCAGATCTTGTTGCCTTTCTCCTAGTGCCAAACATTACGCGCTGTGACTTGCCAAAAGTTCAGGGCTCACAAAATTCTCTCTCCATCTTCACAGTGATACGTAACTCGCGGGTCGATTTTTTTTACTCAACAAGACTCAAACACTTGTCTGGGAAAAAATTGGCAATAGTGACAGAGGAACTGAAATCGGTATTACTCGATTTGAATTCATTGCTATCAATAATGGCTCGTCATCGAACGGTGTATAGCCAAGTATATTACTAACTCTCCCATTACTTCAAGTATTTTAACATGCAAAATCCTCACGCCAACCCTCATCATCAGGGATTTCAAGTTTGTCCTCAAAAGATGACTCAGGCTGGAAACAGAGGCGCAATGACTGAATCGGAAGAGAGTAGAGAACAAGGGGAGAGAAGCTTGGTATCGGCATACGCCATCTTTTCGGCGAAAGGCACGCAAGGGTCTACAGGTCAACCACAGCTTTGGTTTTACGTCCCGACCAACGAGCAGAGTACCGAGCGCACATATTTTCTTTAATAATATATCGTTTTGCGATGCAATATAACATAATGTTTTTTCCATCTTTTCTTCAATCTATAGCTAAGATATCCGACTACAGATTGATGTGACTTATTTTTTGTGAAGCAAAGCCCTGCAAAACAAAATTTAAAATTTCTTCTTTGAAATTTTCACGAAAAAAGTTGAAACATGACTACCTCTTGTAAATAAATTAAAGTAACGCAAAAAAATTTGTTTATACACTTTTAACATATGCACATAATATCTAATTACTTTGAGGAAGTAATTACATTTTACTACAATACAATCGATCTCGTTGGTAAATTACAATTCAATTTCAAAATAGACCTTCTAATCGTGGGTTTGCTTCCACACACGAGTGAGCTGCGCCCTTTTCACTTCAACTCTGATTTTTTCGCAATTCTTCATACCTGCCTACCTGTGAATTAGATATCAGAGAAGGCAACGCAGTATACAAAAGGCCTAGATTCAAAATTTTATTTTAGGGCGCGGCGGCGTTCGAGGGGGAATGTCTACGTTAAATTTCCCTGGATTTGCACACGGCCTCTTAGGGCGGGAACACTCATTCTCTTACTCTTTCAATCTCATATCCCTTGTTAACTGTGACATATTTCATGCATGGAAAGCGTGTGAGGCTGAAAATGAAGAGGTAGGTATTCTCTGCATAGCGGCGAGCTAAGTGTGTCTCAATTTGTTCAAGGCATAGCTAAATCTGCACCTTTTTATTCAGACTCCAGAAACGCTCGCAATATATAATGCCATGAATGTAATTATGGTGGAATATTACTAATTCTACTGACATTCACCGGCATGAGTCTTAGATTAAACTTGGCTCTCAGGGAAATATAGTCGCTCAGATTACCTAATGGCAACAAAATTTTGTTATCTTTGGCGAAAGAGCAGTAGAATGGCTTGCTCCTCCCTCTGCACATTTGTGATAAGTGTTTCCACTGTATACAAACTCCCTAGAATAAATACTTCCATCATCAATTACCAAGTCAATAGTCCAGATTAGGCACTCGTTTGAAAAAAAGTCTATGTAACTGCCGTAACTCCCACGTAAAATTCACATCCACTCAACCAACAATTACGTAACCAATCACGCTGGGTTCAGTTTTCCTAATCAAGTTCATTTTTAGACATGTCAGAATTTTGGCTCGGTGCTCTATTCCCGAATGTTCAGGAAAAAGGTTACCACAGTACCAAAGAGCAGAAAAATCACTGGTGACTCCTCATCCATCCACTTACCGTTTGGGTCTACAAATAATTGGAAGATTGATTGCATCAGCATGCCTAACCAGGCGCAAATCACCAATTTATGGTCGGGCGGCGGACACATAGCTAGACGCCTAATAAAACTATTGTCCTTGAACACCCGCAAAATGGAAGAATGGCAAAAATATTACGGCAGTCAACATATCCAGCGGTGGTCAGGATGAATCCCGTATAAGAAGCTGGTGTTAACCCTGGTCCGAAAAATACTATAATGAGGTTTTAGCCGGCGGCGTCGGAAGTGGGGGGACAGGGGAGGAGCATTCGACTCCCCCCCCCCCAGAATTTGCCCCGGGCCCATGAGAAATGAGTCTTCATCAATAAAAATTAAATTTCACTTGTTTCCAGCTTGCATTTTCCCTTCTGACGCATATTCTACCACCTTCATATGCACTTTTAGCGAAATTCTAGTCTCTACCCCCTCCTATCCGCAAACAGCAAAAAAATTCCTGTTTAAACGCGCACCGATGGAAATAACAGTTTTTTTAGCCATGCATAGTAGAATTCAGTTTTAGGTGCTCCAACGGCTTATGTTAAATCGATATTCAAACAAGCGAGGCAACTTTCGCCCGGTGAAATTTAACGGGACGAAAATAATTCGATACAAAGCAAAAAAAAAAAAAAAAAGGAAATTTTCGAAAGCATGTTTCATAATGACGATCCTGTTACTGCTTCTGAAATATCAACTAACCCATATACTTCATTGGGAAAACTAATAACTTTGTGAGCGTATGGTATGATAGTTGATCGCGTTTCTTGCCCCGTAAATCCGCTCTCAAATCTATTACTTCCATTGAAGTACTTAGAGTTAGTTCGTAACGCGGATAGAATTTTTACAGCGAATCCGGCCAAAAATCAAGCTCGTCAGCGATGATAAGAAAATCCAGTAAGACTGATGAAGCGATCTTCAACTCACCTTAACGTAGTTAACGAGAAAAACGCTATTTCAAGTCCAGCGACTTCGTGTCAATAATGGCGCAATTAATATGGGTCCATTAATCATGCGATTTTCCAGTGAAAAGGAGTTACGACGGGTGCAAGGTTCAACGAACACTCCCCGAAACTATGTTAGTGCAACAAATACGGATGTGAGAGGCTTCTTCCGCAAACTGTAGTCACGAGAAAAAACATTCCATGAAGGCTTTATTCTTGGAACTCGTCCGCTGCTCTACCACAATAGAGATGAGAAGTAGCATGCTAATAACGTATCACAGTGAATACACAGCGCACAGGTAAATATGAAAGATCAGATCATCACTGTGATAATGTTACTGAAAAACATGGAACTGTGAAAATCGCGTGACACTGCAGGTATGGGGAAAACGAGAAAAAGATACAGATCGTTGTCGCAAAGAAACAGCAGTGAGTGAGAAACACTTTCTCCAATAGTAATTCCTCGCCTTATCGACGCTCCCTTACAAATACTGAAAAATGCGACTGCACCGTTGGCTGAATTAATTGAATCCATTTGTCAATATATTTCGGCCAGGTGGTTTTAGAGCTGAAAACAATATTTTGGTCAGTGCTTCCTAACCGGTGGGATGCGTCCCAAAGGTGGGTCTGCAAAATCTCTGTAAAAAAATACTAAATGGGACTCGAGCGGGCTGAATCCGCTCCACACCTTTTTGCTTACGAGGATATCGTCGAGAGCGTACCTACATTTACCTCCATACGTGCGAAAAAACTTAACTTCCCCTTTTCTGTTGATGGAACTTGTTTTTTCCGGGGATGATAAATGCGACGTTAAGTATAAAAAGGATGGGAATACCAGATCTAGGGAGTCTATTATGATTAAGATTTTTGATGGGCTAACTCGAGTACGCAAATTAATTAAACATGTTTCTGTCAACGCGATGGGCTGCTTAGGATGGTATTTTAAAAAGTAACTTGGCTCACTCTGAGGCTAGCTTAATATTATTTTCGAGAGGTAAGATAAACTCGAACGGTATACCGTTGCTAGAGCAACTTTGAGTTTGGGGAATTTAGGCGTATTTTTTTGATGACGGGAAGCAGCAAGTAGTCCCCCGTTATTTCCAAGCCAGCACCATTAATATGTATGCAGACTATATATTGTATGTAGACTATATGCCACTGTCGCGAGGTAGCGGAAGGTACTGCCTCGCGGAAGTGTAGCTTGGAGTTGATACTTTTGTGGGTATGCGAATCGCATTTGCCGAAGACTACACGGTGTTTGCTTCTTGAAAATCGTCCAGTCCTCGGTAGTCGGATGATGATTTGGTGATATTTTAGGGAAGAAAAATGTGGGTCAAAGAAAATAACTTACTTCCCTAATTTTCTGAGCTAGAGTTCCATACAAGGCTGTTTTAGAATTGTGAGTTGATAACTCTTACTACCCTTATCTTAAGAAATCTACCGTCGCACAGTGGTCGGAAATCGAAAATACCTGGCCAAAATTCAAAAAGTGATTTTTTCAAGCCAGGAAGCTGAAACTTTGCATTAATATTCTCAAAAGACCTGTGCATGCGATGACGTAAAGCATTTTCCGTAGTACACAGCACTTAACAATTAGCATGAGGTCAAAGTTGCACAAATTTCGCAAAAATTGTCTACACTCAATTTTCTCACGAAATCTTCAAAATCAAGCCCATACTAAAGCATTATGTGTAAATAACTGGAATAAAAAGTCATTTCATTAGATGAAACAGTTTTTTGTCTTTGTTCTCATGTAGTCTGCTTACATTTTTGTAATTATTTACCAAAGATATTAAACAAAATGGCAGACCCTCATTTTTGGTCATTTTTTTAATATATGTAGAGAAAAAGTAAATTGCATCGCCGAGCATCACGGAGTAACTTATATGGGGAAACTATACAAAGCTTCCACAGTGCGAATCCGATGAGTGATGCTGCGACCGTTTGCGACGCCGAATTTCACATCAGTTTTTCGGTCGCGCGGTCGAGTCTGGTTGAACCCGCCTGCAGCGGGGAGTAACGTGGCGCGGCAAGTGTGTGGACTGGATTGTAGTCGCATCCACTCCGCTTTGGAGATTTTCGAGATACAAACATTGACAAGATCCTCCATGCATTATATTTTGCAGAAATCGCGGAAAAAATTACGCATTTTATCACGTGGGGTAAAGGTTTAGGAGGTACTGAAAGACTTCTTTCTTCGGGTTCACTGCACCGCGGGAGTTTCTCTTCTTACCAACTTGACACCGCCTACCGACGAATACGTACACTTTTAACGGAGACAGCATGCATACCACACAGGATTATTGTCCATTCGAGGCCACCCACCCACAGCTGGTGTCGCACGGCTGCAATTCCCCCGCCCCCTGCACTGCGGTTGGGCTTTCGGCGAAGGGTCCGTTTAGGACACCGCGGATCCCTTTACGCTTTTAGTTGCGGATATTTTTGGGAAAACGTTTCCTAGTCTCCAACAAAATGCACTAGAGCGTTCAGTTTCATTTTGGCAGTGGTTCGAAGCAGTAGATTTTGAAACTTCAGCTCGGATTTCACTCGTGTTGGTGTCAATATTGGATCTCCCGAAATTCCCTCTACAACTCCTAATGGTAAGGATACGTTGCTAACCACTTCAAGATTACTCACTTTTTCAAGGTATGCGTACTCTATTAGTACAAGCTAATGTCTGTTTCGTTTTTTTTTATCTGCAATGGCTTCTGATATCAAATCGTCAGTATTATTGCAGAATACATAATACCATGCCAATTCCCTTTTCCATATATTCTTTTCTTTTGGGATGTGCATAAAGTTGTACTTGCTTATTTCCTCTTTATGCTTATACTTTCGGTTCTCTTTTAGGGTTTGTTGGTGTTAGTGAATAATAAATATTGTTAGATTTGTAATCTCACGTTTGCAAATGTATAAAATATTAATGGGAGTGAAAAATGCGTCATTTCGCATGAAAAGAAAACATTTGTTAAAATGTATCGCCGAAAGGTTGCATTTAGAAGTGAATAATGACGTTTTAAGGGATTTAAGTGACGTTAAGGTGTTCTGTCTTAATGAATTTTTGCAACGATGGGAACGAAGCTCACGGAATAACGAGAGATTTTTGATGCGTTATGGCGAATGGCTAAAGATAAATGCGGTTTTTCCCGAACATTTACTGCAAAATTTGCCAGGTTCTTCAACGTCGTCCAGTAAGTATATCTGAACGATTAATGATTATTAAGAAATGACGCTGTGCCTTTAATAATTGAAAAAAAATTAAATTTGTTCTTGCATTTCAACCCTTATTAGGCACGTCTTGGCGTCCGCCGAAATGTTTTCGCACTTTCAGCGAAAGATCAAAGAGAAGGAAAACAGAATGTCTGAGATCGTCTCATTCTGCGGCAGCTCTTTCATTCGCGGCCTCTATTGAGAGAAGAGGGAGATGAAGCAGCCTCCAAGCTCATCAAAGAAATTACCACGACCACACCAACTAGGTCTAGAAGAGTACTGTCGAAGTGGAAGAAAACTGACCTGATGCCAACAACTATGTCAGAGGAAGAGGCTCTATCTCTAATTATTTCCATGCAACTCACGAAGAGCCAGTATATAGGTCTTCGAAAAGTAGCAGAAAGTCATGGCCATAAATTATATCCCAGTTACGAAAGAATACTGATGGCTAAAAGTGCTACTTATCCAAGTGAAGTTATTATTTTAGAGGACTCATGTGAAGTTAAACTTCAAAGTCTACTACATCATACAGAATTGCGTATCTTGGAATGCATTTCCAGAGATTCAACAACCGCGCGTAATATAAATTGTACATTAATTTGTAAATATGGTTTTGACGGAAGCTCAAGTCATTCTAGGTATAAGCAAAGATGGCATCAAGAATCGATGTCGGATGAATTCTTGTTGATCAGCTCCCTAGTGCCACTGCGTTTAGTGAACGACGAGACAGGTAACAATGACAAAGAATAATAGATGTTTTCCGTAATCTCTTGTAAAAACATTTAATTATTACTCATAATATTTTCTGATGTTTAAAGACATTTCCTTATACTTTAGGTGCAATTATTTGGATGAACCCTAGGCCATCGTCAACAAGATTCTGCCGCCCCATTCGCCTTCAATGGATCAAAGAGACGAAAGAAGTGGCGAAGGCAGAGGAGATGTATATAAAGAGGCAATGTGATACTTTAAATACATTCAAATGGAAAAACTACTCCATTAATTTTCCTCTGCTTCTCACCACGATGAACGGAAAGGTACAACGTCTAAAATTGTCAAAAAAAAGTCATAATTTTATTTTAATGTGTTAACTAAACGAAAACTTCCAAATTAGGTATGCAACGCATTGACGGAGAGTGGTAGCATGAAATGCTATATTTGTGGGGCAAAAATTTCAAGTATGAATAAACGTAATGAATTGGCCCAAAGATCAATTAATATGGACACTTACAATTTTGGCATATCTACACTGCATCGTCATATAAGATTTTTCCCTTCGCCCTTCGCCGAAAGCCCAACCGCAGTGCAGGGGGCGGGGGAATTGCAGCCGTGCGACACCAGCTGTGGGTGGGTGGCCTCGAATGGACAATAATCCTGTGTGGTATGCATGCTGTCTCCGTTAAAAGTGTACGTATTCGTCGGTAGGCGGTGTCAAGTTGGTAAGAAGAGAAACTCCCGCGGTGCAGTGAACCCGAAGAAAGAAGTCTTTCAGTACCTCCTAAACCTTTACCCCACGTGATAAAATGCGTAATTTTTTCCGCGATTTCTGCAAAATATAATGCATGGAGGATCTTGTCAATGTTTGTATCTCGAAAATCTCCAAAGCGGAGTGGATGCGACTACAATCCAGTCCACACACTTGCCGCGCCACGTTACTCCCCGCTGCAGGCGGGTTCAACCAGACTCGACCGCGCGACCGAAAAACTGATGTGAAATTCGGCGTCGCAAACGGTCGCAGCATCACTCATCGGATTCGCACTGTGGAAGCTTTGTATAGTTTCCCCATATAAGTTACTCCGTGATGCTCGGCGATGCAATTTACTTTTTCTCTACATATATTAAAAAAATGACCAAAAATGAGGGTCTGCCATTTTGTTTAATATCTTTGGTAAATAATTACAAAAATGTAAGCAGACTACATGAGAACAAAGACAAAAAACTGTTTCATCTAATGAAATGACTTTTTATTCCAGTTATTTACACATAATGCTTTAGTATGGGCTTGATTTTGAAGATTTCGTGAGAAAATTGAGTGTAGACAATTTTTGCGAAATTTGTGCAACTTTGACCTCATGCTAATTGTTAAGTGCTGTGTACTACGGAAAATGCTTTGCGTCATCGCATGCACAGGTCTTTTGAGAATATTAATGCAAAGTTTCAGCTTCCTGGCTTGAAGAAATCACTTTTTGAATTTTGGCCAGGTATTTTCGATTTCCGACCACTGTGCGTCGGGATAAAGTCTGAGGAACGTTGATACGGCACAAATTGACTTTAGCAGTCGTTATGCCACAAATTCAAACGCGACGGTAGACAGGCACGACTCGAGCAGCATCCTTATTTGTCACTTGTGACCCAGATTTGGGAAAATTCTTCGAGATGTCTCGCGAGGACAAAGCTGACTACCTACAGAGGAACGTGATGTTTCTTACCGTGGATTCAGATGGTAAAATTGCAATCGGAAACCACAGAATTCTTTAAAGAAACACTTGCCTTCTCTACGTGGGGACTTGTATATCGGACACACACACACTCCGATACTTATATATATTTCGAGTGACCACGGAGGTCTCGACAAACAACCACATACATTTATGGAATTCATTGAATCCATGATGTTCCTATTGCCACACACATTTTGCATTCTTCCGGCAAACGGACCGCGTGAATAGGTTGATCGTACAACTTTCAAACCATTAAAAAACGATAGCTCAATGTCCCGAGTTATTTTCGTAAAATAAGTCAAATTAAAATTCTTTAAATGAGAACAAAGAACATCAACTACGAGTGTATGCGAAAATGATCGAAAATAACGTAACGAAAAAATATCAAATTTACCTATCCTTCACCTGCGGGAGCGAAGGTGCAACTACAGAAAATGTTTGATACAAGTAGATCACCCTACACCATGATCAACCACGATTTGATAGTCCAAAAGGATTCAGCCAGAAAAGGGATGTGGGTTGGAACAATTTAGAATTCTCACTTAAGTGGGGAGAGGGATGGAGATGAACGAGCCGGCTACAGAGTTTCTCATCGTCGAATAAACTTCGCTCCTAATGCCAAACGACTGTGAGCGGACTCACCATCTACATTTGGCCACACTACCTCGTCGGCCTTGCCTTTAAGCAGTCAATTCATGACCTGTAATCGTTCATGGTGTGATTTGTAATGATGGTTTGAGCCATGAAAGAGTGTAAATAAGGGGGATGGGAGTAAATATTGCTATACAGCATGCCAACTCATTCAAGGATGGTGTCCATAATTGAAATATAAAAATAAAATTTTCGATAGAGATAAGAGGATGAGACAACATCAAACAAGTCTTCCTTAGCAACTAGAGATTGGTGGTTGGTAGTTCTTTGGGGGAGGAAACCAATAAATAAGGCCGTTGCACCATTTAGGATACATGGGTAACTGCCATTGGTATGGGTTTTTCAGGGATTAGGGGAAGGGTGAAGAGAAACCCAGCATTCACATTATCCCGCCATTAAAGAAATGCACCAAGGTGTCCAAGGTTCAACATCCCATTCAATGGACAGAGTAGTGAACTTGAAGTACTCTCTACACAGCACTCAAGAAGGCCCTATTACACAAATTCCTCTGACACTGCTAGGAATTGATTTGCCTGGGGATTGGGTTGGTGTGACGGATAGAGTACTGGCCTCCCATTCAGCAAGCACAAATTCTTTGTTATGAAGAAATTCAACTTACAAGGAAATAATGTGACTAAGTGAATAAAAATTCAAAAATGTTTCAATAAAATTTAGGCAACTGCTACCGCCAATAATTGGTCTTCACCAACGTTGTTAGGAACATGTATTACACTTATGAATAGGATCAAAATAACCCTCTCATTGGAGCTAGATCAATGACATTCTCTTGGGAATCACAAAAAATGCTAAAATAAATAAAAGTTACCATTAAAATAATTAGGTCATTACCACCCAATCGACAGTATAGAAAATAACCTTTGGAACTTAATAATGGTGTATGATTAATTACTTTACCATAATAATGTTCTGTGCACTCCCTCAAAACATTGCGTTATTAAAAATTTACGCTAAATTTTGTAAAAACGTTAGGACCTGGTTGATAGGTCAGAAAGATGTAGAATATTTAATTAAAAAGATTGTGTAATTTTATATGTATTATATGTCCAAGGTTAACATACATTTTTCTACTGTATTTACTAATATCACAAAATATTGTTACAAAAAAAACTAATTAGCACATGAACATGTGAATATTTAAATACAGCAATGACATAATATCAGGTATTCAGTGTACCAAAATGGCAAGTAGGATGTGTTTTTTTTTTCTTTAGTTTAGCTGTGAAAGAATCGGTAACCCCGAAGCAGGAAGCTTTGTTTCCTAAGGGGTACCTATATTCCTCAATTAAAAGAGCTACCATTAATGTATATATTTATATGAGGAATAAATTATTATTATTATTATATTAGGTGCCAAGGGGGTTAAAACATGTTAACATATGCTTTTGATGATAATGCATGGAATGAGGAACTAGATTCTTACATTGTGTTTCCACTTAATTTGTCAGGATGTTGTAGCCATCACCTCAATCTCACCCACATTCACTCATTGTACCTTGTATGATATAGTTGATCACTTTTCTTTCTGTATTATTCTCAGGTTTGTTTTTCTTTCCTGTAATAATCTTCTCTCCTCATCATGTACGCAGACTAAGTATTGCAACCCTATATTCCCAGGATCCAGTCCAAAATTTCAATCCTAAAATATCATCTTTTCCTGTAAATATTATTGAATTATTATCTAGCAGTTTATATGGTTATCTTCTAATGCAAGATTTATACTTTCCCTAAAAAAATTACGAAACTCTAGATAATGACCACATTTTTGATTTGAGCTTTTCAGCATATTTTTCCATTTCAGGCTTGTTCTGCTTTTTGGCAACACTGATATAAATTTAATTAAGCGCAAGCTTTCCCTGACCCTTCTGCCAGCTTAATCAGGCAGAAATTTATGTCTTAGTATATTGATGCTTAAACTGCACAGTTTCAGGCGTAACTTGGTGGAACTGCATGTTTACGTAAAAGTAAAATAAAATACTATGTATATTCCACACTATTTTTAATTCACCGACCCGGGTTTAGTCTACTCCGGACCCAGAAAATGTCTACGGAGTTGACGAAACCCGGGTCGGTGAATTAAAAGTAGTGTGAAATATACATATTATTTTATTTTACTTTTATGTAAATATTGATGCTTGGTGGTGGCAACAATGGAGACTGATTTACAGTTCCCATTTGAATTTTTTATTAACCTTTTCCACATGAATGAATCAATTAAATAAGTTTGGCAATTTTCCACAAACAAATCTTTACTTCGACCGGTTTCGATGTGATACATCATCATCAGGTCAACCGGTCACATCGAAACCGGTCGAAGTAAAGATTTGTTTGTGGAAAATTGCCAAACTTATTTAATTATGTTATTCCACCATATAACGCCTGAAACTTCTCTTTTTACACATGAATGAAAGCTGATATCCACCATTCCTATTGAGATTCCTCTGTCTTTTCAATATCTTTCTATTGCTTCCCTCAAGGCTATTATAGGGAAATATTCCATTTATTTACATAAATGTTTAGTTTCATCCAACTTAATTATATGGATTTCCTCTAAAAATATGGGTTCTGTGAGTGCATTGTGGTACCAATCTTTCTTCCTTATCCCCTTTCATGTTCCTTAATATGTTTACTCACTGAGTGACCAAATTCTCCAAAGAACACTCTTCAAGGGATTTCAGACATGCCTTCGTGTTTTAGGCTTGGGAGCCAGTCTTTTGTTCCGTGAAGAATTTTACGTATCCTCACTCCAATGTTAAAACCGCAAATGATGTTATATTTCTTCACAATTCTGTCAATGATTCACGGCTTAGTTAAATTTATATCAGTGTTAATGAAAAGCAGAACAAGCTTTTAATGACAACATTACTTGGCCATTTTTCCAAGGTCTGTTGAGTCCTTCCCATGGAATTGCAGTGAATATTAATTTCCATGAAACCTTGGGCTACCAGAGTAAAGAAATTTTCTGAGATAATCCTCGTTTTCCAGTTCTGTTGCCCCTTGATTTGGTCTATTTATCCTAAGCAACATGCCGGTGAGAGCCTTGGGAGTCCATTTTATTTGTGGTGGCTAAGTTGATCTTTATAGCCAAATAGTCACCAGAAATAGAATTAGGTATTGCCTGGAGGAAAAAAATAAGGCATCTCTGCAAAGTATCATGAGCAAAGAAAATAATGTTTGGAAGAAACAACAATTGGTCTGTCTTGATAGCAAAAAATAAACAAGTCATATTTAAGAAAATGGTAACTTTCATCGCCTATCACATACTAACAAAAATTAATATGCTTCTGAAATCAACCTATGTTTGTCTGTAACTAGAATTTGTATCCACTTAAAATACAAATTTCATGGAGGGTATCCAGAAAAGGCAATGCACAAACTTATAAAAGGCACAAACTTTTGAATTAATTTCTAAAAACCATCACAAAAATACTGAAAATTTCGATTAAAGCACAATGCAGGAAGCAGTAGCACTCAAGGCAATGGAATAATTTTGAAATCAAAAGGTTTCAAGGGTGTTTGCTTCTATTGGCTATCTGAATGTCATTTAGTTTTTGAATTGATCCTTTAGTGTGTATTCAGCACTGAAATTGACCTACAAAACAAATGTTATCTGGTTCTCATTTGGTGACTTTAGTAATTATTTCACTCTATAAATGCACCATCATAAAATCTTGACCAAACAAACTAATATAATACAGGTTACTGTACTGATACTTACCATCAAAATATTCACAAGTGTGATCACTCATTATATGACAGGAAAGAAATGTAATGACTTCTTGCAGACTCCTTTGTTTATTCTCCTTAGCATTCCATCCACAGAGAGTACAATCTATGGTTTGGGTGAGTCATGCAGCTCATAGAAATCTGAGTATGATAACATATTTAATGAAGTTTAAAGAAGGCCATTGTATGACACACACATCATGAAATTCTCTTAAAAGTACTCACAAATTATAAAACTTACCCTTACCCAACTGGCTACTGTAACTAATGATATATGGGAAATAATCCAAATAAAAATCAGTACAGGAGAGTATAAACTGACTAATAGAAACCACCAAATAGCTGTGTGTAAAAAAAGAGCTGTCAATATGACACCCTATGATATATAGGAATTGTAGAAATAATTTAAGAGAAGAAAGCACAAGATTGCAAGGACAACTAGAATGGCAAAATATTGGCAGCTAGAATGAGAATTATATTAAACGGAGCAATAGAAAAAATTAGATGAAAACTTACACCAAGCAGTATAAAATGCTACCAGTCTCAAAGGTGGAAGCCACCCATAAGATAGCAAGAAATTACCTCAAGGAAAATGGCACTTGGTGTAATTTAAGTTAAGGGAGCTTCAAATTCAAAACAGAGATAGTCAAGAGAGAGAAAGAATATTTGGAGCCAATCTGTAAAGTATGTTATTACAACACAAACAAAATTCATTAAAGAGGGGATGATACTAAAGAGGACAAGAAAATAGTAACGGAAAATTTACTTCTGAAATGGGGTCATTTACCATATTTTTTCATTACCAAATCTGATAGAGTTTGTAAAATAAAAATACTGGTATTTTTCTGTTTTTCGATCCTTCTCGAGTAATAAGTGGCGAAAAAATGATGTTTTTAACCCTTTCAGAAAAGTGGGTGTGCATACGACCTCTTACGTCATCCACTTCATCCAATCACAACTGAGCCCGCAAAGCTACTTTGCCTTTTCGCAATGGGGGTCACACAGCTGACTGTCAACGGAAGTTATTGCGACAGCATCTGTGCGAGCACAGCTTCCGACACCCCCCTCCCCTTGCTTTCCCTAAAAGCAGTCAAGGATGGGAGGTGGATGACATCAATGGTCTCAAAGCAGTTTCTTCTGTGGGCGTCACCTTTTGCTTATTTTAATTTTTGATTTATGAGTGAATGGCTCTGGTTAGAAGATTAATTTTTACATTAAAATTCACTTTTTCTTTCCATATAAAGATTTCGTGTACAAAATTGCGATTTTGGTTCTAAGTAAACGCATTCTTAATCACTGCATCAAGACTAAAATACGTAAAATATGGTGGTACACAGCCTGAAATTCCAAAGGTAGTCAATGATATTTCTTTACATAAAAATGTAACTGATAAATTTTAAGGTTCATAATACAAAATGAGCTCCACGTACATTTTACTCTCCACTAATAGCATTCTTTACAATCTGAACAACATGAGAATATCAGGAAGAGGCATAATGGTGAAGAGAATCATGCATGTTTTGATCTTTGAAATTAGATGACGTTTGCATTTGGGAGCTCAATCTGATGCAGTTGAACAACTTAATTGCAGGGGCGAGGGGGTGGAGGGAGGGGTGGATCCCCCCTCCCCCATAAGCTTGACCTCTGGGTCCACCCTTGCTTAATTGTATCATAGATGAAGGGTAAAATTACTTGTTCCTAACAGATAAATACTCTCCCTATTTCAGCACCTGGGAAATAAAAAATATTTGGATAAAAAAATTGGAGACGTAACTTATAATAATAACAAAACAATATGAATTCATAACAACTGCTTTATTGAGACAAATAGGGTGTGTGAGTGAGGAATGCAATACTCACTACTTCAGGTGGATAACCATAACTATGGCTATTGAATACAAAAAGATGTTGGGCTCCAGGGATGTTCCAAAATAAAACATATTTCGAGAAAAGAATCAACATGTATAGCAGAGCCAATAATAAATAATGAATACACACCATGCTGCATAAACACATCCTGAGTACAAATTTTTGTCATTTTCAAGAAATACAATCATTTCCCACTTTTTTGAAATGGGAATCGAACTATGTTTCCCAACCACGAAAAAGGCGTTTTTTAATTTACAGCATTTAACCTAATAAATAGGTGAATGCATACTAATCGTTTTAGCATAGATATTTGAAAGGTCACTGGAATTTTTCAAATTTAATCATAACTTTAACAGATGATAATCATTATATGCATCCTACTTGTAATTCTTCATTTATTTACATAAAATATCCCTATAATAAATAAATAAAAACTAAAACTGTAATGAAAACAAAAAATGACCTTTAGTGGAGGAAGCAAAAAGTTGAAGCAAAAACATTAATTACAATTATTCATAAGTCATGACTGTGACACATATGCAGACTTGGTTCTGCAACATCAAGCAGATGAATTATTTTCTATCACTGCTACATTACACTATGCTTGCTTCAAACTTAATTTCTTAATAAATTAATTACACCCAATAAATAAACCACATTTATATCCACTAACACTACCACAATGCATGTGGATTCCAAATTTACACATTATCTAGTTTCCATTTCACACAAAGCAAATCATACTTTCTTAGCACGCACTCTGGAATGGGTAAATTGGCAAGTTCCCTAGGCTCTTTAGGTATCAAAACACTGAATCACCACAATGAGTCTCACTGGTCTCAGGATATTTTAAAGCTCCCTATCTAGAAAACGTAATTCACATGGAAAATGAGTCAAGAAGTAATTTAAAATAATTAAGAAAGATATTAAAGTAACATTAAAAAGTTTGTATGAGAAGAACAATAAACTCCAGCTTCAAAAACATAATTATACTGACTAGTGGCAATTTTATCACCTTAGAACAAAAATCCAAAACACCTCAAGGCATATTACACACCACATTACTGCAGTACAATAATAAAGCCACAAGAACGAAAAAATATAGTTGTAAAAACAGAAAAATATAAAAAATCTACAATTTACAACTACTTACATTATAATTTTCTATATAACTTAGCTGATAATTAAGCAAAAGATTTTTTAACAATGACATCAAGTTATTATTTGGCATCACCAGTAATAGAATCATCACAGATGAATATATTATGCAATTTATTACACAATAAGTATATTTAATGTTTTATCGCAAATTGTTTCCAAAAATATTAAAATAACAAAACTAGTTACATGCTTTTACTTAAGCTTCCAAACTTAAAAAAAATGTGAACAATTACATTGGTATCATCACTTAACAACTCTAAGTAAAACATTTAAAAAAATGTTCCTCTTCAAACAGCATTAATACCATTGCCATTATGCATTGTAAACCAGAATGAGGAAAACGAAGATGAATTATTTTATTCAATCAACAACAAATATTTTCCAATGAAATGAAATCATGTAGATATCACATAGATTATCTTTTCTTCATAATATTGCCAAAAAATATCAACTGACATAAATTTCTATTAAAAATAAGAAACATTTAAATAGATGATAAAAAGAGAGCTAATATTTGGTGATGGACATAAACGCCTCCCTAAATGATCAATAATACCAATATTGATAGGATTATATTAATACTCTTTGGCTTGATTAATTTTCAATAGTACAATTTATACCAAAATTATATGAGTAGTTTTTTTTCAAGAGAAGGTAATTCATTCACAAATTAGACTTGCTGACAACAAACATGAAGTTTGTGATGCTTTTTGGCATCAACTTGTGACCTTCTAGTTATTTCTATTAGTTCACATAAGTTCATTCTCGAGTTGTACGCAAATGAGAATGACTGGAATGTTATCATCTCGTACCACATATGCTTTCTCTTTCCTATCTCAGCACATTACCCTTGTCATCATGATCTACTGTAACAGATGATTCCACCTCCAGCCCACACACAGCCTCCTGAGAATCTTGTTTTTCCTTTTCATTAAAATTATCCTTTGACAGCTCAGGAAGGCAAGAGTGCCTAGCTAATTCAGCCTTACCTCCTGAACCTTTGGAGTTGCATGCATTTCTTTGCCTGACCTTCATCTCGTCCACTTCTGAATCAGAGTGAGAAGGCTCATCTCCAGCCTTTTCTTCCTCATTATTGTCAACATTGCTATCGTACTCACTTAAATCACTCTGCCCAGTGTTCTCTGCAGGATTTTGAGATTCTGGACTTTGTGCTGCAGTTAGTGTGGTCCACCAACTAGAGAGTGCTCCTTTGGCCTGAGAAATTGCACCACCTGCAAATTGAGAGTGGGGAAACAGGAATATCAAAATTCAGTCAATGGAATTTTAAGGAACACCACTAGTAATTACAGAGCAAGTAGAAAATAGCTGAAGACTTTTACGCTCTATAATATATAAGAGGACAGCACGTTTGGAACAATAAAAATATATAGACATATCTCACGAAAAAATGAATATATTGACAAATGATGAGTAAGTTCTACCACAAAAGAGGATAGTGAATCACAGCAAAATGCAAAAAAACAATTGATATTGAATGATTTTACCTTACTATCAATTGTGAAGACACCTTCAATTACGTCAATATTTCAAAACTACATATTTCAGAACCATTTGGCTGAAAACTACTAAATTCAACATGACCATCAACAAATCTTCAATGGATGTAAGCCTTAATTTTCACTACAGACTTGTAAGCAAGTAGACACTGAGCACTTTGCATCCGACTACTCAAAGGTGAGGTGAAAAATTACAGTAAATCATAAGGTCTTGTATATTCCACAAGATTTAAATACCAATTATTTCATTCCATGATTATGCATGAGAACATTTGCCAATTGCAAAAAAAATGCAACCTACAGTAACTTGGATGAGCATGTACAACATTACCAACTAGAATGAATACAAAATGACTCTCTTTACAGCAAGATAATAGATTCATACAGCAAGATAATAGATTCATAAATCATTCTAACATTATGAGGACTTCACATGATACAAATTCAAAATCTTTGTGTATAATATAACATTATTTGACATTCATGGCTGACAAAACAGCCAAATTCTTGATATTTGAGAGTCTTTTATCTACTATAAACTTTTATGAAGATGAGGTGATTCAAATATATATTGCAATTTTGCATGCCACTAAGAAAGAGGAATAGATACGTTATAAGACTCATTAGCATTAAAAACCTTGAATGTAAGTTGAATGACTTATTAGCTACAGTTAATACAATGTATTGCTTTTATCGGCAAACATTGAAACATGTTGGTACAAACACCAGACACCTTTGTAATTATCAAGTTTGTTCAATGATGATTACATTAACATGCACCTTGTCTTCATAATTTCTAAAACAGCCTCAGAAAGTTTACCAACTACTACAATGATAGTGTGATAAATCACTGTCCTAAGTATAATATAGGCTACTGCAAAATTAAATGACTTGATACTACATAATAGGGTGGCAACTTCTACAGCACTTTCTGGGATATCCTATATAGTGGTTCATTTCTTGTGCCTACTAGTATCAGTAGTAGCCTATAGTACTTCAACCTAGAGAATAGCAGTTTCCATATTTATTTTCTTCCCTACCACATGCATACAATTTCAGTACTTTAGAAATTGAAATTTTATATTTTGCCAGTCTCCCATCCTCATCAAAACATGGGAGCAAAAGAAAACACATGGATTTCCACAGAAAATTGATGAATTAGCAAATGTTCAACTTTTTAGCATCTAAATTTTATCAACAACATATAGTATTGGCGTGCAAAAAAATTTTCCACCAAATTTATAATTTTTTTACCCCTAGAACTTAAAATACAGACATAAGAAAATTATTGTTGGAGGTCTTTTCATTTTTGAGGAGAACTTTCAAGAATATATCTCACAATGAAGGAAGTTTGAAAATTCAGGGGTTGTCACCCAGGCTAGAGAGAGAGAACTGGTAAACAAATAAAAAATAAAATGTCAATTCCTCACAATATGAAGTGAAAATTAAGGTACTCATTTTTTCTGCATGAAAATTAGAATGGATTCACCCAATTCAAATACTTAATCTTCTTAATAAATAAATAAAAATAGCAAGTGGTTCTCATAATATAATTAATAACACAACATTACCTAAGGGATTTGGTACGAACTATTAACAGGATACAGGAGAAATTTATGCATCACATACTCAAAATAGGATTAATGAAGAGTTAACTACTTCCAGGAAAATATTAAACACTACATTCCAGGGTATTTACCTACTCTCCATAAGGGACTTTACTCCACAGTTCCCTTCTTCTTCATTCTGGCCAACAATTTCCCTGCACGTCCAATGGAAGAAGTATCCCAAAATGCATGCTTCATTGTATTATGTGAAATAAGCTAGTAAACACTTTCAGGCTTTTTGGAAAGCTTGGGAATATTGCTATAGTTGTTCATCACTCACTGAGCAAAACACTGTGAAAGGCTTTTTATAAGAATACCATCCATGCTAATTACAAAATGAGAGTAAAATGTGAAAAGCAAAATATGAGTAGTCTCAGCTACAAACAAAGTTAGATTATCATTGACAAAATGATGAAATCAAGACTTCAGAATTCAACAAAAGGAAACGACTTGGGAGTCAAGAGAGTGACTCTTAATTGAACAATAAATTAGTGGCTCATTAATGATAAAAACCATAATTAGATTCAAAACCACTTCACAGATTATTGAAAAACATTAAGATTCCTTTATAAAAAAGAATCATCTAAACATATGTTTTTTAGGTATTTAACTGGAAGGCCTGATAGTGTTCTACCATTTCTTCAACCAATGCCTTAAAATTAATTTAATTCATATCGTATAAAAGGCTTGCTTCCAAATGTTAACTGCAACATGTCCTTAAGGAGGCTTGCAGGTTGTAATGCAAAAGTAGATATGAATTTTACAAAACATGCAACCTTAGTATATGTGATTAAAATCAAATGGACATCAATCATAACTCACCCATTGCTCTTCCTGTATGAGCTACAGCTCGTCCTGTGCTGGTCATGGCTTGGTTCAGCTTCCTCCCTCCTTCTGTGCTCTGCATTGTGCTAGGATGAGGAGAAAAATGCAATCACCAATAAGATTGGAATGCCAGCCTCTCAAGAACAACAATAATACATAGTATCTAATCTACTGTCCGTTGCAAAATTCCGTCACCCGAGTTTGAAGACTAATATCTAGAAAACGGCTCCATGGATATTAAAATAAAATACATCATATTAAAGCGCTCTTATTTTTGCGTTTCGTGATGGTGTACACATTTTTTCACCAATTATATTAATTTCAGCATGTGCTTAGAAACGGAATTTTAGCGCATTTTTCCGGGTAACGGACGGTTGCATCGCATTTACGGCTTCGTAGTAACAACACGGATCGAGCTATTAAAATTTCCTTTTCACAGATTGTAGCAAAGATCCTTCTTAGTAGTCACTATAAGTTTCATATCATTTAGTGCATTAGTATTTTAGTTGTTGTTGAAAAAGTAAGACTACGTTATTTTCCGTTCCGCGCATCCCTGAAGATCGCCGTTTGGACCCTCTTCTTGCTCTCGAACTCATCGCCACTAATCCACTAATAAAACCTTAAAGGAATTCGTTGGTTAATCAGTATTGATTAACATTTATTTTGGAAAAAGAGCGCGCTGAGCAGCCAGGAATATGGCCCGGAAGGGCAAGTGAGAGGCGCGCGGTGTTGCCCAGTCAGAGGTTTGTCCGTAAGGCGCGCGAGGAATGGTGCACTGCAAGAGGGGGATAACTACATCGCATGTATACATGTAACTATAGTAACAAACTGTATTAGACGAATAAAATTGCTGTACTCACCAAAATAAAACCAAAGGCATTTTTTCACAATTTCCCATCAATTTTAAAACCTTTTTCTCCGAAGTTGGCGAATTTTTCTTAAGAACTCGTGCCGCATTCCGGCAATACTCACGGATTCCATGAACACGGGCTTTCGGCTTAGTTTCCTGAATCGGAAGCCCATGCTTAAAATCATCCTCCTTAAAGTCGCAAAAGACATTTCTGGGAAGTCGTCCAGGGGCTCTTGCAACTTCAAATGCACCTTCTCCACAGTTGGAAATAGTTTCTCAGGAAAAAATCGTATACAGTCCTTCGAATTACTAATGGTGAAGTGATCAACCTGTCTTCTTGCGGCCTCTTCGATGAAGTTGCCGCCTCTTCGGCGTCGGTGTGCTTTCCGTTGCATCGTCGGGGATATTTTCCCGATTTCTTGATGCTATTTTCACCACAGCGTCAAGGGTTATGCCAAGGCACTCAGAGACATAGCGATATTTGGGATATAGTTTGTCATCAGATTTCTCGGCTTCTTGACGAAAGAAACAAATGGCGCTTAAAATCATCCTCAACTCCATCACCGAAAATTTGGCTTGAGGAGGCATCGGTTGGTTTCCACAGTTCTAAAATGACACGGATGACCATTCTTGAAAATGACCCTTTCTGCAACTATTTATCAAGTTCTAATGACTCATACAAAGTAACAGGGCAACTGGTTTTCCCTTGCTGGAAAATGGGCAGTGGGCAAATTCCCCAGTGGGCGAATCCTAGCGCGCCTTACGGACAAACCTCTGACTGGGCAACACCGCGCGCCTCTCACTTTCCCTTCCGGGCCATATTCCTGGCTGCTCAGCGCGCTCTTTTTCCAAAATAAATGTTAATCAATACTGATTAACCAACGAATTCCTTTAAGGTTTTATTAGTGGATTAGTGGCGATGAGTTCGAGAGCAAGAAGAGGGTCCAAACGGCGATCTTCAGGGATGCGCGGAACGGAAAATAACGTAGTCTTACTTTTTCAACAACAACTAAAATACTAATGCACTAAATGATATGAAACTTATAGTGACTACTAAGAAGGATCTTTGCTACAATCTGTGAAAAGGAAATTTTAATAGCTCGATCCGTGTTGTTACTACGAAGCCGTAAATGCGATGCAACCGTCCGTTACCCGGAAAAATGCGCTAAAATTCCGTTTCTAAGCACATGCTGAAATTAATATAATTGGTGAAAAAATGTGTACACCATCACGAAACGCAAAAATAAACACGCTTTAATATGATGTATTTTATTTTAAAATCCATGGAGCCGTTTTCTAGATATTAGTCTTCAAACTCGGGTGACGGAATTTTGCAACGGACAGTAGTACCTAATCAAGGCTACCGCAATATGATTTTTTAAGCTAAGTTCCTTTGGGGGTATCTTCCATGTTGGTTCATAGAACATCATGTTCCCCAACCGCAACTCCAAATAAACTGCTATCTGAGCAATATGAGCCAACGCAGAAAACATCTTCAAATAAACCTACCATATGAACCAAGATAACCAAAATAAAATTTATGACGCCCTTGAAACAGAAGGGCGTCATATAATTGAGGGTAAGAATATAATTGAGACTCAAGTAATATAGGGTAAGAATAATAATTGAGATTCAATCCCAAGACTCCTCAGAGTTCCAAGGGCATCTCGGATTATGGGGGTAAAACAGGGGTTTTGCTGACATAGATTTCATAACCCAAGCCACGGAGCATAAGATGTAAGGGATTTTCCTACCATGCACACAAAAAGTGAAAAATACCCTGTCTGACCCTGGCCAATGCATTGAAGAAACAAAGCTCCAGGTAAAGGATTGACCCCTTTCTGGGCCCCAAATCAGTGAGACAGTAGTCCCTTCAGCCACCCACAAGGCAAGGGAAATCCAACAATTATTCAAAGCTGCCGACCCACTTGAAGCAGGCATATATGGTCATAACTGTTGATTTATTATTGCTGTAAAACTATATTCATTTAATTTTCCTAAATTAGAACTCACAAATGGTTTCTTTGTATTTCACTTTCCTCATCTGCATTGCACTTTGTGTTTCCAATTTTTAAATGAAAAACTATCATTGATATTAAAGGAGTTGTTCTCATACACACCTGTAACTGCATGTGAAGATTAATGCAAAACACTATGCAACTTGTGTATGCTTTGAAAATGTTATAGAATGATAAGAAATTTAGTGGAATACAACAATATTATACATTACTTGGATGCTGGTAGTCAATGTGTGAGGGGGAAATTAGGACATTATTACATTCAAGGTGTGAATTTAATATGTATTCATAAAATCCCACAACTGGCATAGATATATCATATGTAATTTAACGCTCACTGATAGGAAACTCAAGAGATGCAGGCGTAATCCTATTCATCTATAAAACAGCCTTCAAGCTATTGTGAAGTTGTGTGGCAACTGTGTGCCATGGCATGTATCCAACAATTTGCATGTTTTTATTGATGAGAATTACAATGGATGTAAGAGTCATGTATTGTCAAGTGCACTATGCACTAAAGGGTATTTTGTTTTGCTTATGTTTACTATTGTTCGTATTGCTGTGATTTCAAAATGCAGTAATTTTATATTTATGACAATTTGAACACAAATTGTCGTAAATATAAAATATTTATGACAAATATTTAATTATATAAATTATTTACTACTCATTAAAATGTTTTAAACATAATTATGAACTTAGTGATTTTCATTTATTCATAAAATATGATTATTTGGTAGTTTACGCAGAAGCCCATTTTGCCCCTAATATTGCTAGTGACATTACTCTTCTTGGCCCCCACCTCTAGGTACGAGAAGAAGCCTATTCTGATCACTTGACCTACAGCAAGATTAGCAGGTAAGAAAGCAGAAGTAGGTCTTCCGAAGCCAAAATATTACGCTTCATGGGTGCAGCATGATTTCACTTGAATCCCTTAATACTATAATTTCCTAACACATATCGCTCTTTGCCAATGAAGGTATGAAATCGACAAATTTGACCATCTAAATAACTATGGAAGGATAGGAAGACAACAAATTGGTGTATAGTGCTTGCAAATAGCGTGACCTTGAGTTACAGAAGTAGTTATTAGTACACAGTACTATAAGTTCGGGCGAGTTCGGACAATCGCGCCAGAGGGGACTTACGTAGTGTTTTCTCCCGAAGCTCACACTGTTATGTAATCATGTCTCGGAGAAAAATAATGATACAATGTAGCATATTTTGTATAAAAGCAGTGGATCTTGTGTTTCTTGTTTTAGTAAATCCGAACAGTTTGTGTCGTGACAGTTGGGTGAAATTTTGTAGAGGCGAAAAGAAACTACTGTACTCTTTGGTATGTGCTTCTGAATTTTATGATGTTTCATTTTAAAGCTACATCATTTTTCGTAGCATATGAAAATTTAGGTTTAAATGACATGAATACTTGTCTACTAGAACACATTATTTGATTTCACGTAATGCTGCAGGTGGAACGGTGAGACAGTGTGCGAGGGTCATTGGTGGCCGGCGCAGGCACAATGAGTGGCAAATTGAAAAGGCTGTGAAATGTGGGAGCATGACACTCTGGGCTGCATGCAAGGAGTTTGAAGTACGAAAAATAAAGGTTGATGATAAACTGAAGAAAAAGCCCGCAAAAAAATTTGTGGGAATCTCTGTTCCATCCACCAAAGAAGATGATCAGCTAACTCAAGGGATTCTTAAATACACAGAGTGGTGGATTCTTTTATGAGCAAATGACCTCCAGTAAGTTGTACGAGTTCTCGAAGAGTATGGGATGACAAGAAGAAACAGTTAAAGATAACTGCACAGGAATGGAATGAGTGCAGGGTTTCATGTCGAAACGGTGAGAACTCGCAGCACGTTGGGAGAAAATATTACAAGGGTCCATGCAGCAGTGACCAGAGAGGTTCTAGAAAAATATTTTCAAAATTTAAAAATTGTTTCGGATGGTGTTCCTCCAAAGAACATAGTTCATTTTGCCGAGACAAATTTTAGTGACAATCTCAGAAAATCTGGAGAGCTTGTAAGAGGGGAGAGAAACACCCAATAGTTGATAAGGACACCAGCAAAATGAGTGTCTCTGTGATGATCACAGCATAAGCAAGTGGGGAATTGCTTCCACCATACACAGTGTACAAAGCTGAGCACTTGTATCCGTACGAGCTGATGTTTCTGTTGATCCTTGCTCCCTCAATCCCTCCCTCACAGGTTCACAACAACATTCGTGCCATTTTTCAAAAATAGGCAGGGGCCAAAAATTTTGATATGAGACAAACTTCAGAATCACCTCTTGATAGAAATAATTAGGTTATGTAAAGAAATGGGAATACATTATGTGATGCTTCCTTCTAATGTGAACTATTTATGCCAGCCTCTTGATCTTGCTTTTTTAGACAGCTTAATATTAACATGGCAAAAATTTCTTGACCAGCGGAAACGTAACAGTTGCGGGGTTTTTCCTAAAAGTGAGTTTCCCAGATTATTGAAATTTGCCATGAATCAACTGGATCTTCCTTGTCTGAAAAGTTCAGGCAGGGTTTAGAACTGCAGGAATTTTTCCATTTGAGAAAGGTTGAGTTATTAACAAAGTCCCTCATTTAAATCCGGAGGAAAATTTGTGCAATGCTGCTGGGAGCATTGCATGGTCAGATGCATTTCTGAAATGGCTTGCATCATCCTGTGTAGAAACACCTATGGGTAAAAAATCTATGGGGAGAACTAGCCAAGTTCAAAAAAGTTCAGCTAAGGAAAACTGTGGTTGCTGAATGGGTGGATGAACCATTTGTTGAGGAAGTGGGAGATGTTTTTTGGAGAAAAATTCATTTTTTGATAAGACAAAGTAATTTTGAAATTCCCGGCTATTTCCCTGAAAATTCATTCATTCCATTAAAGTTTGAGACTAATATTATTACTGCATTCCCGTTTTCATCAAGGTTTTTCTAACCTGCAAAATTTTACGATTCTTTCAGTCTGATGTAGAGGTTACAATAAAAGAATTATTAACCACTCAACACATTTCTTTGGTGTTAAACAATAAAGCACATTCATTTTCACCATTAAATATCTGGAATTATAATGTAAAATTACTAAATACTAGGTCACACCCACCAATGCAACGCTCATAATATTTTTCGATTTATTTTTCAATTTAAATGGTTCACCGATAAAAATAAAAAACTAAAAGCATCTTCAAGTCTTTTAATATGACGAAAATATTAATGAATTTTTATCTTAAATACAAGAACATACATATTTAAATAAATACATGTTCTTCTATTGCGACTAAAGTGATTACTCTGGACGAAAAGATAAATATTTAACCCATGTCGGAACTTGCCCCACTCCATGAGGTGTGTTTGAATGGTTTTATTGAATATGTTTCATTGTTTATAATTTAGCAACATCAGTTTCTTTCCCTTCACGATATTTCTGAAGGTTTATAGATTTATAATTTTGATTTTTATGCATATCGGCAAATATATCGGTGTGTTAATAACGAAAATATATAAAAGTGTCTGAACTCGCCCCAACTTACAGTAATAGCAGTAAAGCAGGAGAAGCGACAGACAGCCACTTTTCATTTTTTCAACAGCAATAGCAACTTCTCTTCCCCTAAGTAGTATACATTGATGTAATGTTGCTATTTTTTGTGTTTGTCACAATTTACTATTCAAATCGTGTGCAACCATGAATTTGAAAAAATTTAAATAAATTCAACGATAACCTCAATCATGGGCACTAAACTCTCTAGCAATAAAAATCAATTGTCATGGGCACTAATTTGGCTTCATTGACCATTAACACACAGTGCAGTAATGGGGTTGTTTACCATACTTTTTTATTGCCGAATCTATAAAGACCTGTATTCTGCCGTTTTTTGATTCATCAATTAGTTCTTGAGTTATAAATTAAGTTTTTAACCCTTTCGGAAAAGTGGACGTGCAAAGGACTTCTACGTCATCCACTTTGTCCAATCACAACTAAGACTGCGAAGCTACTTCGCTCAATTACAATAGAGGACATATAGCTGACTCTGCCAATGGAAGTGGTTGCGACAGGATCTATGCGAGCAGACTTTTCACCCTCACCACCACTCCCCTCCCTTTCCCTCAAATCAGTCAAGGACGGGAGGTGGATGATGTAGATATCCTTAACGCAGCTCATTCGGTGGGAATCACCTTTTGCTTATTTTAATTTTTGATTTATGAGTAAATGGCTCAGGTTAGAAGATTAATTTTTCACTAAAATTCATTTTTGTTTCCACCTTTCCACCAACGATTTACTGTATAAAATAATGATTTCGATTCTGAGTAAATGCCCTCATTATGATATGAGATAGCCTTTTGGATTTCAAATAATAGGCAAAAAATTAATGCCTTTGTAAAAAACCTCATTCTTACAAAATTTGATAGTACAGTGGAATCCCGGTATAACGAGTGCTCAGAATCCCTCGGAAATCACTCGCTAAATCGAGCGCTCGTTATATCCGAAGGTGTTGAAAAAACCCACCTAATTCTCATAGTCGTTTGTATTAACAGTTTTTCTTTTGTTTCCGTGGTATTTGACGAAGGTAAACAGCAAAAAAGTCATTTCAGGCACAACCTGGTAGAATATGAACGTATGTATTTCAAGAAAGAATTTTATAAAATATTAATTCCCCCAGTTTCGTTGTTTTTCTTCCAGTTCTTCTATTTTTCGATCGCCGAAGAAAGCTGTAAAGACAGCGTAACTAGTCGGAGTTTAAATATTAGGTATACTGTGTAAGTTTTTGGATAATTTTGCGAATATTTCATGATGGTAATATCAACTTTGCCGAGTTTTCGTATGTTAACAAGTACGTCTATCAGTTGGGAAAATTGGCCTGACGGTTCACTGAAATACGGCATGTGTCGGTGGTCGAAGATATTTCTCGCATAATCACCTATTCCTAGCAGTTTCTATGATTCAAATTCAGTTATCTCCCGCAAATTAGTATCATTGAGTATTTATTTACACTAGCAAATATCTCAGTCGATTGGGCAGTACATCACGTTTCTTGCAAGTACTGCCATCTACAGGATATAGAACGAACGCAGGTATGTTTCTGGGAAAAATACCCGCGCGATTTGAATAATGATAATAACCTGTGATATTAGGAATCACAAAAGAAAACAAAAACATGGTGAACGGGACGAATTTTAATTATTAACGCAGCATAAGGCTTGGTTATATTTTAAAAATAACAAAAATATGCAAAAATTATCACAGCTAACAAAAATATAATTCCTTTTTTAATGTACGAGAAAATAAATAATTCTTTTGCAAACGAAAACCTTGTTGACTTCATTGGGAAAGTAAGAGCATAACAAAAAAATAGGGGACCTTCTTTATCACAAACACATCACACGTACTTCACATCAATAATATAAATCACAAAATAGTTTCAATGCCTACTCAGTGGCGAAAAATGTATCAAGCATTGTTTGCTTCAATTTAGTGGCAGTTGCAGAAAGCACAAATCCTTCTACTTCACTGAATGTTTTTAGTTCGTCAAGTGAAGCATTACTGGCCCTATAGACGTCGCTAATTACTTTTATAGCCTGCTGTGCTTCAGTTCTTGAGGGCATAGGCACCGTTTCTTCTTCGGAATCGGAACTAAGTTTGTCGTTAACTTCGTTTCTGACTGAGTCAATCAATTCGTCTTCTGTCAACTCCTCCCGCACAGGCAAACTGTCATCGGCATTGGCATAATCATGAAACTCGCAGGGACCAAAATGCACGGTAATGTCCTCCCAACCTTCGGGGTCAGTGTTACTCAGGGCTTCATCTAAATGCTCGTCAGCCTGGGTGTTTCCCTCGACAATGAATCTTGCATGCCTGAAGCAAGCCGATATGTGCGCCGGAGAAATCTTTTCCCAGCTGATTGCGACTGCCCGCATTGCATCAAGCACATTCCACTTCAGTCTCTGTATGTCGTTCTTCGGAAGACGAGTCACGATGTAGTTCACTAATAAGCTCCTGAAATTGTGCTTGAGGAGTTTAATGACACCTTGATCTAAAGGTTGCAAAACACATGTAGAATTTGGTGGTAAAAATACTAGTTCCACATGCCTAAGTTCAATATTTGGATGGGCCGGACAATTATCAACAAATAGCACTACTTTACGATTTTTCCCCCCAATCCTTGCATCGAATGCTCGCAACCACTGCGTGAATAACTCAGAAGTCATCCACGCATTTTTATTGTGACTGTAGGAGCACGGTAATGTTTTTACGCCCCTGAAACACCTGGGATGGGCGTATTTCCCCACGATATATGGCTTCACTTTATCTGAGCCATCCATATTCACACAAAGCATAACTGTCAATCTCTCCTTACTCCTTTTGATGCTTTTGCAAGGATCCCCTCGAACTGCAAGTGTTGAATTAGGCAAGAGGTTGTAGAATAGACCAGTCTCGTCAGCATTGTAGATATCGCAGGGCTCATATTTACTCAAGTAACTTTTCAGGACTGGATCCCATTCCTCCACAGCTTTCGGATTCACACTCGTTGACTCGCCCGACACTTTGTGAAGTGATATACCCTTCCTTTGCTTGAAACGAGCAAGCCATCCGTCCGAGCTTTTGAAGTTCTCAATTCCAAGTCCAGTGGCAATGCAGTCAGCTTTCGCCTTTAACATCGGACCGTTTATGGGCAGTCCTGCAGATCTTTGCTGACAAAACCACTTGAATAGTGCAGATTCCATTTGAGGATGTTCCCCATGCCGCAAATGTTTTTGGCTGCTAGGTCGTCCTAGTTCGGTCAATGCTGCACGAATTTTATCTTTGTTCTTTAATATTGTGAACAACGTAGATGACGACACACCAAACCGCCTCCCAATATCAGTCTTTGAAGACCTGTTACTTTCGCACTCGTCTATAATTTTAATTTTGGTTTTAAGGTCCAAAGATTTACGTTTCCCAGACATGTCGCTGCCGTGCAAACCACAAGAGACAACTCCGCCCCTCCGACCGAGTAAACTCCGCCCCTCCCGAGTAAACTCCGCCCCTTACCCACACCACACCTCTCCGCTCGGGTGTGATTGGGCGCATCCTGTCGACGGAATGGTTTTTCAATCGCTCCGACAGATCGCTCTCATTCTGCTGAATGTAGAGGCCCCATGCCACGGATCGTGATCTAAGCATCGGATACATTGCCTCAAGCAGAATGAGAAGTGATGAGAGGACTGGTTGCTGCAATTCGGAGCGGAATATTATTTTTGACGTAAGAATCAGTAATATAGGAGCTTTTAATCAATGCCACGAGATTCAAAAGAGCTGATGTAGGAATCCACATTTTATTAATCGTGCTCGCATAGTACATAGCCCTCGAGGGTAACCAGCACCTTATTTTGCCATTCATTTAAACACGCATTTAAGGGATTGCGCGTGAATGAATTACAGTTTTGCTGATATGGTGCAAAACTTTGATTCGTACAGAATTTTGGAGAGCATCAAGAAGAGATAATGAAGATTCACTATGATTGGTCGCTAAGCAAGAGGATTTCTGCTATCAGTACAGTAATTCTGCTGTTACAACATTTTTACCGCTGTTTCCTCGACATCGGTGGGGGCGGTGTTGAGTCATTGCTCGCTAACCTAAGGTTGATGGTTACTTTACCACCTTGGTCATAACTGTAAGAGATTTTCCTCCATGGCAATAGCTGGCGAGATCTTGATCGATCTACATTCCCATGCGTGAATGAAAGATTGAAACATGCATCGCCGGTCAGCAAGCGGCGACAAGTAACATGGCTCTAGATTTCCATAAGTCAAAAATCTATATTAGGGCGCCGATCTAACTATGACAGTGTTGTGCTTTCCACTTTCATCGCTGCCATCCCTAATACGGGAAAAGATGGAGGGGGTTTCACCACTATGTAACAGTGTCCGCGCTAAGACATCGCCTAGCGACGGAGCCAGCCATAGGGTACAGGGGACCTAACTCCCTCTCGTACTTTCAACTCGCTCGTCGTCAGCCCACTCCCATCCCACTGAAGACTGGGCCTAACAAAAGAAGAACGTAAAATGGGAGCGCGCAGAGCGTACTGAAGGCCGTAAATCGCTAATGTTTGGACGTAACTGGCTTTAGGTGTTGTAGATATGGCGCACATCTTGTATTTTTAGTTTAATTAGCAGATAATACAAAACGCAATAGTTTATTTTTGCTAGGCGGTGCATCGCCCTCGAGAGATATCTATCGTAATACCGAGCGTATACCGTGGAAGGAACTTTTTGGCCTCGCTATATCCGCTTTATTTTACATGTAAAACATAGGCCTTTTGGCGGTACAAAGACAATCACTCGCTATAACGCGATTCTCGCAATAAGCCGTACTCACTATACCGGGCTTCCACTGTATTACAAATTTTACTAAGTGGATATTGCATATTGTTTTTAACGTAATGACATGATTAAAATTTCTGGACTCTTGCTTAAAGTATCTTGCAGACTATCATTTTTCAACAGAATTCAACTATATCAACAAAAAAATACACATGAAAATAAAATATAGCTTTCTATGATATTTTTTATGGAAAAATTGTAAATCTTTTACACATTATAAATACTTGGCTTTTCAATTATGTACTACAATTAGAGGAGAGAAAAATACATAATTAAAAGTATAATTAACATGGTCAAATAAACATGTCTTTAGCTGGTTTCAGTATTAATTAATCAATTCAAGGCATTCAGAAGCTCTTTTACGGAAGCTCCAAATAATGTTTTATAACTACGATGGCTACTTACTGAGACAGCCTAAGTTTCATATCAGACACAGACAACTGTCCAGAGAAAGGGTGCCCTGGAGGTACTTCACGTATAGCAGTTAAGTGCTGCTGACTGCTTTCCCACACCTTGTAGCTATGAGTTGCTTTCCATGCTGCCATGAAACTGGAGTTGAAATATTCATGATCCTTACATCCATCTGGAATACATTTAAGAAAAAATGAAATTACTAATTTGTCCCCAAAGACATGGTAGCATCAAGTGAGACCATCCTTACCAGATATAAAAAAAATCACAAAAATTGACTAGAAAAAATATGCCCTCAGAAAATGAATGATGATTTTATTTATCACTTATTAAAATTGGACAACCAACAGTAAGGTGATTTTCACCAATAAGTACCAGAGGGATTTCGGGGTAAGGCAAAAATTCAGAGGATGGAAAGAAAAAAATTCAATTTTCATTACAGGTTTAACATGGGTGCCTTAAACCATTCAATGCATGAGACAGCCCTGGCAGTCATCCGCTCCCAGCCGCCGGCACGGATGACAGCCAGGGCTGTCATACCCTTGGGATCTTTTGAATGGCTATAACGGAACTACGCGTGGCTGTTTTGGAGTGCTTTCTTTTCTCCGCTCTGTAGTTGGGTTCTGGCCATCCTGTCGTGTGTTTTTTTTCTGGTTTCACCAAATTTTGTCTTTTCTGCAGCTTTTTGCGTTTTTGCGTATTTTTCGAGTTTTTACAACTTTTTCGCTGTAGTTTCAGCGTGATATTTTCCGATGCAAGTTGTTTTTTGTGTGTTACATGTGACTACTGACTCATTGCAGTCGTTTTACCAATTGATCATCTGTGTAGTGTTTTATTCTATTCCAGTATTTTTTTGGTGACTTTTGGATATTTTTACATGGTTCCTGCCTATTCCCCAAAGTTTTGAATGCAATCTCGTCTTTCAACAGATTTGTTCGTTGATTCTAGAGGTAAGCACTTTCAGCCTCTTTATAAACATTAATCTTTATAAAAATTGATGTGCTGCATGGGTTGAGACATTTTTATTTGTTTAATACTATATACATGGTGTCTACTAATATATGAAAAAGAAATTCAAGACTTTTTCAAGACTTTTCAAGACAAAAATTTTAAAATTCCAGACCAAAAAGGCTAACTTCTTAATGTGTCATCGTGACGGTCATTAGTTCAATGCCCAGTCCTGTCTAATTTTTCACTTGGAATTGGCCATCTTATTATATCCACATTATTAAAAGTACAAGCACAGCACCTTATCTACTTCATTCACGATTAAACTCCTACTAGAAATTAATATGCCGTATACTCGAAATGGACTGTACCGTGACATTCACGTCTGTTTTTGAGGAATGCACGGCGGCACGCCGCACAGCGTTGCAGGATCCCTAATAATTGGTATTTTGGATTAAAAATATTTAATTTACATGAAATTTGGTCAATATAGGTTTTCGAGGTCACTGAATATGAATTTAGATTCATAACTTTAGTAAACTAATTTTTTCGAAAAAAGTTTTGCAATTTTTTTTACTTAAATTAACTCTTATTTAAAACATCACGATCAATGTGAACAAATATATGTTTTCTCAGTCGCTGAATGCTAATTTTATGTTCATATTTTCGCTAATTACTTTTTTCACAAAAGTATTTGCAATATTTTTATTACCTACTTGGATTTACACAAACTCAAAATTCTCGTTTCATTAAAAATTATACCACAAAGGTTTTCGCGATCTCTGAACACGAATCAAATCTTAATATTTTCACAATTTAATTATTTAGCAAAAATATAAAAGTGAATTTTCAAAAAAAAAATTTCTATATTTTTGAACAAGAAATTATGTAAAAAAATAATTTTGCAAATTATATTTGCAATATATTAATAAACAGTTAACTAGCACTCACCTTCAGTTACAAAGCCCATTTTTCAGAACAAGAATCGGGGCTATACACATAATATTTGAGAGAATTGAAGGTGGAGCTGTGCCTGCTCCTTTTCAAATGATGCACTTGTTACCAGTGCAACATCTTATCCACTAGAGGAGTAGCAACAGCGATATGTCCTTACTTAAGATGGTTTTGAATTCGTCAATCAGTGCTTCCAACGTACATGCAAAAAAACCCTATATAGAAAGTTTTTCTAGACTCATAAACACCAAGTAAGTATTAGGGATCCTGCACCTCTGTGCGCCGTACACGGTGGTCGGGTTCGCGCCATCCCGTGTGAAAGGAGCTTTTGAATGAAATGATGTCCATCGCCAGTCCAACCAAAGGCACCTCTTGAGCACACACCAACTCGAAGACTGACGAACCAACTCAACTTCAGCTGGCGAATGCCGAGTTCTCCAGTAAAAACGAACGATTTTGTAGCAAACTCGCACATGCCGACAGATGAACTAGACTTTCCGGCGGCTTTCGAGCTAGGGAGTTCGCCATCAGATGAATAACAAAGGCATTCCACCGTATTAGCTGGCAAATGGCGAGTTCTCCAGTATATCATCCAGGAGCCAATGACATATTCGTCGGCGAGGGCACGTATGGCGTCGTCGGCGACAACGTAATATAATGAGTGAAAGTTTCTCGGGTCTTCCACCGGGTCAAAGGCTCCATCTCTGCCCACGTTTCCGAAAACGACTCATTTTCCATCTTCAGGGCTGTGAGCCAGGGACATCTTCACAGCCCTGAAGATGGAAAACGAGTCGTTTTCGGAAACGTCGGCAGAGATGGAGCCTTTAACCCGGTGGAAGACCCGAGAAACTTTCACTCATATAATCCGCCGGGAAAACACCGAAACGTAATATAATGTTTTTACTTTCCAGGGGCTGATCTCTGTTCTTTCACGAAGACGTTATGCTTGCGCATAGAAACAACACAATTCAATGGGAAATGCTAATAACAAAATGGCAAACGGTAAGCTTTACTGAATGGATGAAAGAAAGAAAACATTCCAATTCCACAGTAAAGATAATTAATTCCACCCAATTATGATGATGCGCAGCACAGAAACTTAGGACGCGATGGTTTAAATATAATATTTCTAATGGAATTTTATCGAGCTACAACCTCAGAGGTATGGCAAAACGCAAAAAGTCACAATAGTACTAAGAGTATGAAGATCGCCTGAATCTTTGGGAGCGTTGTAATAAACACGGTCAAGGTCATTCTTTCGAAATAGCTTTCATGGGCAGGAGGGAAGTATACGATCTTCAACCTGCAACCGAATAAGCAGATTTGTCACGCGGCGGCATGCAGGAAACGGTGCCCATGTGTAGTGCAATTGAACGACGAAAGTCACGAACTCACAAATACTGACCAGAGGTTTAAAATAAGTCCCCCAGTAAACAAGGATAACATTGCTTTCTTGGGATCTCCTGGTCTAAAAATAAGTTCCTACGGTTCAAGCGCTAGGGACTTCTTCTCCCTGGTGTTTAACGATGAGGTTTATGACCTTATTCTTCGGGAGATGGAGAGGAATGCGGAGTGCATATTTTTGAATAACCCCTCTCCTAGAGGGAGGATAACGGACTGGAAGACATTGGATAGGGAGGAGTTTAATGTTTGGTTGGGCCTGCTCTTCCACATGGGGACAATCAGAACAAACCGGATGTTTTTCAATTTTAAAATATTCCGGTATTCGATGCCAAGGGATCATTTTCTAGGGATATTGCAAAAAATCCTGATGAGAATGATCCTGCTCCCAGAGATTGTCTATATAAAATAAGATCCCTTCTGAACTGCTTCCAGGAGGCGATGGTGGCATCCATATCCCCTGGAAGGGAATTAACATACACACACAACAGTTTTTCATCAAATGCAGAAATACTACAAAACTTGAGGAGAGATACTACACAATTAAGCCTTAAGAGGACGCAGTACCCCCCTATTTTGTAGCATCTTCCACGATCCGTTCTCATTCAGTCAATTTTGCTTGTATCAATTTGAAAGTTTTAGTTAAATCAAGGAAACAAATGAAATTAGGAGGCTATATTTTTAAAAATCTTCTGAATCCAATGTTAATAGAAGGAATATTCAACAAAGATGGCCCTTTTTTCGGGAAATATTGCGGAAAACCGACTCAGAAAACGGCCTTTTTGGCAAAGTCGCTTCCCAGGGTTATATGTCTGCCATTAGCATACCCACTGCCACTGAGAAATTTTCTCAAATAAATGTATAATTTAGGAAAATCAAACATGAGTTTTGTGACATTTTAGCGTGTTAATCGGCGTCTACAGCAGCCCCCGCTGTTGTCTTAGTTCTCTTTTTTCCCGCCGCGAGCGCTCTTTCAGAAACGGAACTGACCATCTCATATATCTCATAGCTCGCTTGACTGAAGAGGGGGGGAGACGAAAAGGGGGAAGAATGACGAGAATGGGGGGAGAAAGACGACAGGGGGGGAGAAAGACGACAGGGGGGGAGAAAGACGAAAGGGGGATGGAGTCTGACTTCCCCGGGAAGAGTCCGAGCGAGGTAGTCGTTGGTAAGAGTTGCTAGCGAACTGCTTGAGCCACCAGTCATTTATCCATAACGCACACGTTAGCCGCATTTGAGAAGGTTTTCCATCTTGTAGAATTCAGTACTACCGCAGTATTGTTACATTACCATACTTTTACCAAGTATATTTACAATGCCTTCTGCAAAACAGCGTCAAATAAAGGGTAGAAGCAGTAGAAAATTGAATTTGTCTGCCGCGAGGAAACGAAGGAGAGGTGAGCATCTAGCACGAAGGAGGGAAGAAGCAAGGAAAAATGTAATGTAATGGCTGCGAGGAAAAAAGCCATGCTCCTTGTGCTTTGGGATGTATATCTTCAAGCATAAGTATGGAAATAAGAAACATGTCATAAAATGTTCATGTCCAAGTTGCCAATAGCACGGAAATGTTTTCTCACCGTGGCCATTAATTTATGTTATTTGAAAAAAGGCCCGGTGAATAAAATCCGATGTTTAGTAAGATACAGAATCCGGAACCCAAGGGACTTGGCGTTTCTTACAGACAGTACACACACTCCATCTTTTACAAGGAGAGTTTCTCTCCGTTTTGAACAAAATTTTCTAATAATTTCAGTGCCAATTCTGAATGCAGAATATTAATTAAGAACCGGAAAGAAAGAGGCTCGAATGAATGCGCTGATGAAGCACCTTCTCAAGTGATAACAACTACTGTGCGTACACCAACAACCTCAACAGCGGACCTTCATTGTTCTTCGGAAAGTTTGATCGAGGTAGCGGAAATGCGTGAGGAACCTGTAGCTCTCTGTGTCTGCTCGAAGGATAGTGGATTTGCATTATTTAAAAAAATACAATCCATTGATCATTCGCCTTTCAAATGCACTTTCAGAAATATGTTTCTTGTGGGAGAACGTCGTCTAAGCTTGAAAACATGTAACATTTATGTGCCAAGTGTGCAATGCCAAGGAAAATATGTGGACTGCAGACAGTAATTCTACGAGTATTGAAATTAACTTCGCTGGTGTGATGTCCTCAGGTGGCGGTTATTCCCAACTAGATGAAATATTTTCTGCAATGGATATCCCCGTCTTGGCAGAAAAAAACTATAAAAAATGCCACGATAAAGTGCGCGAAGGATGGGAAATGTCCGGTGCAATAGAAATAGAGACGGCGGCGAAGATTGAAGCCTCAAAAGAAAACGAGGACGTTGACAAAGATGGAGTCCCTCTAATCACAGTGATTGTTGGCGGGAGTTGGTGTAAGAGATCTAATCGCAGTAACTACTCATCATTGGCAGGAGTAGTGAATATTCAATGTTTCAAGCTAGAAAATACCCATTTGATGCAAATATTATGTAAAGGAAAAAGACGCATAGAATTTGCGATATATTTGGGTGAAACAATAATCTTTTGGAGGTAACATTTATTTTTTTAGGGAATAAGCGAGAATTCTTTAAGGGGACCTAATTTCATCTGAGAGTAAATTTTCTTGAGTGCCACTCTTCAGTCATTGTTTTTACGTCTATTTATTACTCAGGGAGAGAGTCTATTCCTCTAATCTGCTCTCCCGCAAGAACCATTTAAATCTGAAAAAATGATGAAATAAGGTTTATTCACAAGATTATCTTCTGTTATTCCTATGCACGCATTGTAAAGTATCGTGCACATTCATTCAAGGGCGCGAGGTATCGTTGGATTTAACTCCAAAAAAGTTATTTTCATAGCAGTGAAGGACAAATAGTGCACCACTTGCGCCCGGTCAGCTTTGAGAGGGCAAGAAGCTTCAGAGCACAAATGCTTTAAGAATTGGGGCTCACATCAGAGTTCTTTCAGCATGGAGGCTGCTACCGTTGTTGTTGGATTTCGTAGAAGTGAAGAGATGTATGGTGTCCGATATGCTCGTCTCATTGTAAACGGCGACTCCAGTGTGTACAAAAAAGTTCTAGACGCGAGACCTTACAAGACTTTGATCGTGGAAAAGGTTTAGTGCCGTAATCACCTTCTAAGAAGGTACTGTAATAAAATAAATGAACTTGTAATCACAAGAAGCCGTGAAAAACGTGATATCATGCAAAGAAAATTGATAGCCGAAAACATTTTGCGCTTGTGAGCGGCGATCACAAAAGGTGTTGAGTTTACGAAATGCCAAAAATGTGTCAATTGCGCAAAAAAATAAGTTGCTCCGGAAGGATATCCTCAACAGCCCTAGCCACGTTTTCGGAGAATATGAGCGGTGTGTAGAGATAGGATATTTCTGTGATGGGAGCAATAGCCCGGGAAGACGAAAAAACGTGCCAGCGCTGAAAGAATGCGGGGTGTATGAAAAATTAACTAATATTGTCCTGATGATTAGTCGCCACAGCCGAAGCCTTATTTAAGATGTGGATAATTATCCTGTCGAGCATATACCATAGCATACTATATATATAGCATATACCATCATTGCAAAACTGAGTGGTGGAAAGAGGGTAAAGTTTGCTATTTCCTGGTCAAAAAAGGGAAGATTTGCCCGGGCACCTTCAATTCGGGAAACCCTCTGAAGATTCTTTATCAAACTGTTTGTAATGTGAGCCCTAGGTACCACTGTAAAAGGTCTCTCCAAAGAAGACTGAGGTAGGCAATTTCTACTTCCATCCGCAGGAAATTGCAAAAAAGTCGAGAAGGAATATATTTAATCGGCTGGGAAAAAAACCTGATCCCGACTAAGGCCCCTATTCTAAAAGGCCTGATATGCCTAATGAGGACTTAACGAATGAGTGTCGGCTATTTATGGACTCTCTAAAAAAGGACGAGGATGATGCAAAGGAAATAGAGAGGAAAACGATAAAGCAGTGAGAAAGTGTTAAATGGGTAACGATGCACCAAAAAATGCTCACTGCCTCGAATTTTGGGCGTGTTTGTAGAATGCTTCCTTACACTGGCTGTGTAAATGTGATAAAATCAATTATGTACTGCAATTTTGATTCTCCTCAATTCCTCCTTTGAGGTATTGTGTAAATTAAATGCCCATCATCGGCTGCAGAGATGACTGTGTAAGAAGCAATAATGAATGGTAAAGTTAATTTTCGGATGAAGAACGACGGAATGAAAGTTAACCGGAAGAACAACTATTACTTTCAAATTCAAGGCCAGCTTCACATAACTCAAAGAGATTTCTGTGTATTCGCAGTGTGGACAAAACTAGGATTAAAAGTGGAGAGGATCCACAGGGACGATGGATTTAGGAAAGAATTCATAGTAGAAAAATTTAAAAAAATTTACTTAGAATATATGCTTCCCGAGTTAGTCGATCCGAGATTGTCCCGATCAATGCCGATTCGGAATGCCCCCAGTATTTTGGCTGCCCAAGGGAAGAGAAATTGCGAAAAGAAAGGTAAGGAGGGAGAGAAGAATGAAATGGGCAATTTGGCATGCAAAAAGCAGAAAAAATAAATCATATTCAAAACCGATGTGACTTTTTCTTTTTCCTCCCGTGGTGGGGTAGAGTACCCAGGTAGCACCTTTTACTTGAGAGGCGAGTGATTTGAACTTCTCATGCAACACAGTCGGAGCTGAAACTAAACCGACTGCTGGTGAATAGGGTGAAGAATTACAAAAGCAGGGATCAGTATAGAATTAGAAAGGGATGAGCACGCTCGATGCTTCAACCGAAATGAGAACGTAAACTCTAACATAGAATTAAATCGCAATGTATTTATTTATTTCGTCGATTTTGATGAGGACATTGACGGATCACCATAGCCATACTTCACGGGAATACCTACTGCAGAAACTAGGAACTTAGTGGAGTCAGTTAATTCTAAAAGCAATCTGATAGAGTTACAACATAATTCGCCATATGCATTGTCTAGTACAGCAGGTAAAATAAAGTGATTAAACTTTCTAACTTTTAAAGTTAAACTTTCGGGCCGGAGAAGTCATGTTATCACGCAGCATTTTTCGACGAAATCGTGCCGCGCGCACCCTAATACACCCTAATAGCAAGGGCGACAGAGATGATGTGTGTGAGCTGTTGCCACTCTTGCGGAGTCAGCCTCACGTTCGCCTAAATGACAACCTTGCGCTCAGTGGGTTACGAAATCTTCTTCCGTAGAGAAGGATCATATTACCGAAGGGAAGGCCCGAGGCCCCCCCCTTTATGGGGCAATAGAGGCGTTGGGAGGGGATTCTTCCTTCCCCCACACAAGGCATGAACGACGTAGAAGACACACTCTAAACAAATACACCCGTTGGAATGGCACTGACTCGGGTAACTCTATCGGTCGACAGGAAAACTATCTTCACCCTCAGAAGTGGAAAAAAATGTATGTACTGCGTCCTCTTAAGCATCAATCTAAGTATTGAGGTCAACTCTTTCAATGAGATGTCTGAGACTCTCATTAAATAGCACCGATCAAGAAACTGTGTGATTTTTAAAATTATATTCAGAAAGATGCTGATTTCAAATCTTAATGATAAAATTTTTGTCTAAAATAGCACCACCTCAATTAGTGGCTAATGAAATTCATAGAAAATAGCAACCTTCAAGCAGTGATGTTCTCAGAAGACAGAGCAAGTAAAGGCGGAACTGTGCGCGAATCCACTCATCTCCTCCTTCCCATTGAACACGATCCAAGAAGACATCTTCACGCTCCTCAGATACTTGGCGTACGATGTAATCAGCAAAGCGTAAATCTTGTGTGGTTAAATGCAGCTGCTTCCGCAGTTCCAGATCCTGAGTTTCAATCCTCATATCATCAATCTAAATAGAATTAGAGGGGATTAGAATGATTAGATTTTTGAAATTAGAATGTTGTGAAGTTGGAATAACATATATTTCACTTTCAATCTTTCTTCAGACTCAGGCTGAGATTGTGGGCTTAAACCTGGACAACTACAGGAGATTCATTCAAGTACCATGCAATAACTGAAACAATATTATTGCTCGTGCACTGTAGGTACCTAATTGTAGGAATACATGGCTAACAAGGGATTTTACAACAGGATTTTGAATATGTACTTCCCTTAGGTGTTAATGCCAAAAATGTTTTTTTTTTCCTTTTGTCAGACCTTACAAATTAATTACAATCTCTCTACCAATTCAAACATACCTCCAGCATGAAAGTTAAAATTTTTAAAAAGAATAAAGAACATGAATATTTTATGCATACAATACTCATTCATTGCCTGATAAATTTAATCAATTGTCTCTACATTGAACGCCTGAGAGAAAAATTACTGTCGAGTAATGATATATATACATCAATCAAGGCCCGAGATTGGAAAAAATGAACAATAATAATGAATCGTTTTAAACATGAGAAAGTGTGGAATAGAGAAATAATTCTACAGAATAAATACAAAAAATGCATGAGCCAATACAACAATGGAGAAAGGATTTTGGACAAAATAGGAACCATAAAAGTACTACACAAGACACTAGTGGCCACTTTCATGTCATCACACAATGCTGCCTGCATGCTGTAAGGAGGGCGCAACTAGATAGATGGTGACCCTCGAAGGCATTTGATATTTTGGTCCAGAACTTTCCTTGTAGCTGTGGGATTTCAACATGTTCAACTCATAGCAAATTTGCCACTAAGGTGACATCATCCCAGGCTCAGTTCGAGGGTGCCTGAACATCACCCTCAAAAATTGCATCATGGTCAAGTGTTATGACATTAATTGATTCTCATTATAAATTTTAATATGGAGATAAAGGTGTTTACCACTTACCTCCAATGTTGCATTATTACGGAGAAAACCCGGTTTCGTAAATTGGATAGAATTACTTAAACGAATAAAGTATACTTTTTCTAGCGGTCCATAGAAAAGTGTAAATAAGGGGTTTTACTGTAATTCATAGCGAGAGATGATTCTACCATACAATGAATTACTCCCAAATACTTTTAATCATTATAAACAGTAAAGTCGCAGTCTTGGTTTTTAGGTGTTCCAATGGCTTAAGTTATATTGCACTATCTGGCCTAAGATTCTAATCCCAGGGCATCATGGGCTGCCAGGCCAGCACACTACCGACCTGGCTGCCATGGCCAACTCTTACATAAAAAGTAGGTAGATGGACTTTGACTTTTTGCATATTCAAAGCAGAAGGCTTTACCAATAAAACCTCCGTTAAGAATCACCAATAATGGGCACATGGTGAACTAATGACAACAGGGATAGCGTGCAAAACACACAAAATACACAATATACTTCATGATCATGAAAAAATAAAGTATCACGAAAATAAATTAGGCATACAGAAATATCTTTGTACTAACCTCAACAATAACATCAGCAACTTGCTTTTTCTGCTTGAAAAGAACGTTGGTTGCTCCAATAACATATCCACGAACTTTAACATCACTTAGGAGATCAAGATATGGCAAGGAAAGATATGGATGGCACAGATAACCCTGGAAAAGTACAACATGAAAAACAAATAAGGAATTACTTTTTTAAAAGTTAAGAACAAGAAAAATCAACCTATTTCATTGCAAATGAAGCGAAGGTATGAATAAAACATTATTACAATAGAAGTACACCATTTTAACATTTATGCTTCTTCTTTTTACTGGAACAATGTCTCAGTTAAGAGTGATCAAAATTAAGGTATGACCACCCTCCTAAAAAGACTGAACTTGTTGGAAACAAAGTTATACCATAGTCATTTAAGAAAAAATCAAATCATCTTGAGACCCATTTATTAAAAAAAAATTCTGCAACCTTTGTACAAAGGTTTCTTGAATTGGCCAGTAATCAAACTATGAGATCCTTTTTTATGCTTATGTTTTAGGCCACCTGAAATATGGGATTATATTTATGGACTCATCCCTGAAATAATATATACATATGCACATGTAACTAAAAACATTCATTATGTAATATATTTAACTCTGGAAAGCATGCTCTATACACCTTATTTTTATTTTAATACAATATATACTAAATTGCAATGTTATGTGCATGAATGTCATATCCACTGAATAAAGTACAAACCCATAAGGAAATAATTTTTACCATATGCAAATTACAACAAGAGGAATGCTAATCAAGACAATGTCAACTGACTACAAATGTAATACGCGAGCCAACACTGAAGTTCCATTAGAATTTATAACACACTTCCTTCAATTATTAGGAGCATGTTGAATGAAAACTTGAAAAATAGTTTATCCACACAATTTAATAACACCACCAACCAGGGTTTCAACAGATCATTCTCACTTTCAAGGCCATGCTGTGGAATTAAACTGATCACGGAAATGTGGAATGAATAGACCTCGAAAATGCCAGTATTCAGCTGAAACCTTGGTCAGTAGGGGCATTAAAATGTGTGGATAATACAATTTTTTTTCAAGTTTTCTGTTCTTATTCAAAATGATAGCATCCTACGAAGTTAATCCTGACACCTTTGTTATATGTATAAAGAGCATGCTATGACTCAAAACAGTCCTTAAGTAATGCTACAAAAAATCAAATATTTTATTCATTTCAGAATATCTAGTACATGCATATTGTACAGATATGTCTCCTTCATTGAGATAAAATAAGGCCAACCATAGCAATATGCTCAATTGAATATCTGAACTTGATAATACTTGTAACAGCAATGTGTATATGATTGCATTGTATAATCCACTTTGTCTTCATGACGAGCTATACTTTTGCAGTAAGTAAACTTAGTGAACAATTAATATTAAAAAGATGGTATGAAAGGGGGAAGAAGCTTTATAATATCAAAGTCAGCAACACAGCAGGAATGCCGCATGCTGGGTCAAGATAACAAAATAATTTTGAATCCGAGATTGAAAGGCAAGTGAAGATGGGCATGTATACACCATTTTCAGTACATATTTAGTCAGTTATGGTACGGAAACCACAGTTACGAATCAAGTTTCTGTACCAGCAACTGGTTTGCCTCGATGATATCAACTACATTTTTAAAGCCATTTTCATTTAAGAGATATAAAATATCTTTCCCCAAGCACCTATTTTCCTTATAGCTTCTAATAACTTCCTACATCTGACGAAGATTTTAGGGTTGCTTGTTCATTTTTCTGACCGAAAGACAGAACCTATTTCACAGCATGAGCATATCACTTGCTTTGCATAATCTTTTTATAACCACACAATTCTTATGATTACCAAATTATCGAGTAGGAATGAAATACCTACACAGAAAAATCATATTTACAATTACAGTGGACTCTCGTTAGGACGTTCCTTGATAGCGTGTTTTCCTCATTTGCTCCTTCATTTCCTCAGGTCCTAGTCACAGTGTATGTACATGATTCTACGAAGCATATTTTGGTACCTCTTTAGCACATTTTGAGGAAGGCCAAACCATACTTGTCGCAGGAAAATAATCACCGTAAAGGCTGCTTTGACGATGGATATCTTGCAAGACATTTAAATCTTACATTACAGAAGATTGCTTTCACTTACAAAATCTTTACATAGATACATAAGGATTAAAAAAATATTTATGAAGAATGGGCAAAGGGCACCCACAAGTAACATTTTACCGCGAGGTTTGTTTGTTTTACAAGTTTCAACTGGGAATAAAAACTACACCAACACCAATACTTCGTGACATTAAAAGTGAAACAAGTGCTTAGAATCAGCCATGGAAAAGCCTGTGGTGAAAAGAAAAATATCAATTGAAACCTTCTTCTAAAAGTAGATGACAATCCACATATGATCCATGTTGAAATAGCGGCAAAAATTAAAGTTCTACTGTCAATACTAAACTTGAGTTGGTTTACTACTCAGGGCTTACGTTGCTCGGCATTTAGCCTTCGTTCTGAACTACTTTAAAAAAATATAAAATTCACATAAAGTATTATGGCATGGTCAAGTGTTGTGACATCAACTGAATCCAATTAGAAATTTTAATATGAATTCAAGGTGTTTATAATATGCCTCCAATGTTGCACGCTTACGGAGGAAACCTTGTTTCGTAAATTGGGTAGAATTACTTAAATGAATACAGTAAATCATTTAAATCTTAAAGGACATCATGACAAAAGTACGGCTGGTATTCTATCAAATTCCCTTTCATTTCTGCATTTCATATGGTTAATGACAACCACCAAAGTGATCCTACCCTCCCCATTTTTATCTCCTACCCTCACCCTCCTATCCTACCCTCCCCATGACCCAATTAAAAAAAAAATTGGGTCATATTTCATAATCACTGAAAAAAACTCAAAAGTAATTATTAAAAAAAGTCAGTTGCCTGCATTAAAGGTAAGACTAAATTATCTACATACTGACATGCTCTGTATAAATATTACTTCGTCTGTTTTTGAGATATAAAGCCTTCAACTTGAGTCTTTTTCCGTGGACTGTATATGCAAAACTTGCTGCTTGGTCATTATTATCATAAATAATTATTACGTGTGCATCACCATAAGGTATCATACCTATTTTCTTGGGAGGCCTAATAAATGCAAATGAAACTTTGTTTCAATACATGAACACCAGCTATCAATGAAAAAAAAAAAAAACTAAAATGAACGGCAAGGATATTACTTTCCCTGAAAGTTATGCAACTTACACATACATCTTCAACCTCCTCACAGACTGCTTACCTGTTTGGCATGTTTTCCTCAAAACCGCATTCCTGCTGTTGGTTCCCAACAAAAACATGCTAATGAGAGTCCATTGTTCCACTATCAAAATCTTTATATTAGACTTCATATGCATTAAGTCTCACCCAGGATTTACTGGGGCCATGTGCACAAATTAACTGGGCATATACTCATGATGATAGCATATTAGACACACAGAGTTTGATGAATTGGTTGAGTCACAACTGAGAATTACCTGAGAGAAGAGGGCCAAGGGGCAGCCACACTCCTGAACAATGATGTTGGCAATAGAGGTCAGATTTGGCTGTACTTTAACAATCTCCACATTCCCATCGAAAGGCTTTTCTTCAGAATTAGATCTAACCATGCCAACACTCTCAGCTTCAACTGCAATCTCTACCTTCTCAGGACTAGGAGACTTATCTCGTCCAGCTGCCCAATAGCTAATAGCTCCAGTGATGCGACCTTTCAAATAATTTGGGACAATGCTTGTTGCATGTGTTGCCAAGGAATCCGGATTAGCAATATCACTTTGAGAATCACTGTGATCCTCGGATGTATCCTCAGGAGCAACAGCTGCACTGTCAACATCCCTTTGGGTGGATCCATTCACAGCCTGTTAAAAAAGATTTTTTAATGCAAAACATCAATAATTTCCTCATCACATTACAGTGGTATTCAAATCATCATTGTCAAGTTGTGGTATACACAAAAATTAGTAACAGTTCGATTTCTGAGTAGTTATGAAATGTTTGTGATGTTTCTAAAAGTTATAGAGTTGGATATATTTGGAGTTGCTATATTGTAAAATAGGGTTGAAGTTGGATAATATGAAGTAATGCTTTTGAGTGAAAAAACCCGGTTAACTGACAACTAATGACATAAAAATGGCTAACATAGCTATGAAAGGGTGATAGCAAATATTTCTATGGAATCTATGTACTTGGATAGACAAGTACATAGGTAAAAATATCACGGTGATATGTTAATTGGTTACTGAACTATGAATTTTTACCTTGTGCCCTGTGCTCTGAAAGCTGAATCCCACTACCTTCTGAGCAAACTTTCCAAAATTTGACCCCTCATAACGTGCAAACTATGAGGATGAGAGCAGAAATATATTACATGGGTTATTAAATTGGTGATAGTAGCTAGTGACACAAATTTTATAAAAATCTGAGTCGGTGGGTGTCATGGGCTGGATGAACTGACATGGAATGACTTAGTCTTCCTTCAACAATTTCAGGCTCTTCATCTTCATCCCCACTTGGATTTATTGTTATTAATTACCATTTCAATGATTTCATCATCTGCGAAATGTTGTGTGGTAAGAGTATCGTGGCCGCTGACTATCCTTTCCTCTAAATTTACCAATTCCATTTCCTTTAATTCAGGGTTACGGATGGTGTTTGCAAACTCCATCATCATATCTTTATCCTCAGAAACATGAAATTTTTTTAATCCCCACTTATTTCATATACGTCAAATCTTAAAGCAGGCCACAATTTCAACCACGTGGGTTTTAGAACTGACTGTGAAATACTATTCCATGAATGCAAAATTTCCCACATCAAGTCTTCTAGATTGATTACCCATTTCCTCGCGTCACTTTAACAGTAAAATTTTGAGGATTTTCTCTTTCAGCTTCTTAATTTTCTATATTGTTGAAGATCCCATGCTGCCATGTTTGTAAGAACAAAATAACACTCCCAATATATTCCTTCCAGAAAAGCAACTTAGGTTCAACTGACTTTGACTATTGTAGGTTTACTGAGCTGCACTTCTTGAAAGAAATCTTGAGTCTCTTCTCTACAACTTAGTCATTGGCCGTCGGTCATTGGCGAAATGGAATAAATAATATGCAAGTTTTCATCTTCGTGGAGCAGGAAGAAAGTATTGGAAGAGTTCCATGTTAGTGAATACACTGTCCGCCAAGCAAGAGAACTTTTTAGAGAAAAAGGAATATAAGCTGTACCTGAATTGAGAAAAGGAAAGACAATCAGCAATAAAACATTAGAATTAGTGAGGACTTTCTATGAAACTGATGAATACTCCAGAGTGATGCCACTACAGTTAAGCGTTTGGTTGCCTGAGAGAGCCTTTAGAGACGTTCAGGAGACTTCCTAAACACTGTGGAAAAGATCATGAATTTCTGCAGGTCTAGAGTTGAAAACATTAAATTCTGGGAGATAAAGAAGGAAATTATTTCAGGAACCCATCAACAGTTAGAATACAGATTCCTCAAAGCAAAAACAATGCCTGGCACACGCGGGTTTCACCATTTTACGCCTGTGTCTAAATATTCCATAGGAGCTGAGAGGATCAGCTCTGATGAAAACTTCTGCATATTATTTATTCCATTTTGCCAATGACCAACCACCACCTGCAATTCTGTTGTCAGAAATCATAAAAAACTCATGTATTGCATGTGCCTATGATGATGACTGGGTTTTTGGATTAGTAATATGTAAGTATGAGGAGGAGGGTGATGTGAAAGTAAAATTAATGCACCCTTATGATCCAGCAAGATCATTCTACTGGCCTTCACAGGAGAAGGAAGATATCTGCTACATACCTATAAGTAGAGGCAAGAATTTGTGGTAAATAAAACTCTCAAATTTCGTCATTAAAAATGACCCATTTCGGGATAAAAAATGGGAAATGGCCCTAAATTTCGGTGTATAAAAAATATTGATTCATCCGAGATTTCCCAAACGCCATTTGGTGATACTACATTGATGACTGTTCTGGAGAAAAGTTATTTTCATTTTAATGTATTTGAGTGAGTTTAATCAAGTTTGGTTAATAATCTTGTAAAATAGAGGTATAAGTGTTGGAATACAATTTCAACACAGAATTCCACATAATCATATGTAACCATGGGGTCAGTTACAATAATGAGTTAAATAAATAGACTGCTTGTCTGCTATAAGAATACATTCAAGTAGGATTTCACATTTTCATAAAAGGATTTAAAAAACAATAAAAAGACACCAAATATCAGTACAAACAATTATTTATTTTGAGAAGGACAAGGGGCATGAAAAAAAATTAATAACTTTCACCAAAGAAAAACTTCTCAAACAAGAATACTTCTTATCAGTTAGATTCTTATGCATGTACAGCGACAACAGTTAGTCTCCAAATGTCAAAGAGAGCATCAGTTCAACATTTTCTGGTGTCGAAGTTGTTCTACGATCACTTAGTATATTTGTATAAGCTGAAAATCCACGTTTACTGTCCACATTAGACACTGGTACCGACAGTGATTTAACACATGCATCAACAAACTCAGCATGGTCTTGTTTTAAGTTAAGTAATTCTGCCATGAGGTCAAATTCAGATACATTATAGAGTGCCTTTGTGTACGCACTTTTAACAGCAGCATGACCCTCGAGACCCACTTGTGAAGATAGAGCTGCCATTAGTGGTAGATGCTTTGAGGCCCTGATAATATCATTATTCATAGTGGATCTCATGAACCTTTCATCAAAAAGTTGGCCAATAGAATGCAGAAATTCCTTGGCAGTATCTCCATGCTCTAACTGTGAAAGCTTGATTTTTGCCTTCGTAGCTGCATTAGTTAATGTTGCCGTCAATACAGGTGCAAGATTTTTTGGAAGATCTTTTATGAGAGCAGATGTGTCATTCCCAAAACTACCATCACTTACAATTTTTAGGTTATTTCCTATATCTATTAATGTGCTTTGTAGTTTGTATGAATAAGGATATGCACCCCCAAGGCATTCTAGCAACTTCACAATTGGTTTACAATGTTCAGCAACAAATGCTGCTTGGCTCTGTATAATAGCTCTTCTTCGGTCAGGACAGCACTTCCTCCCTCCCCCATCAATGAGAAATATTCTCGGATATCAGAGAGATACTCATTAACATAAATGGCAGCCTTGTGCTGAGAATTCTAGCAAGTAGGTGCAGGAGATGGAAAAAGCTTAGCTTGGTAGGTTTCTTGGAGTGAAGCAATTGCCGTTTCACTGATTGACCCTTCTCCTTTGCTTCTTCTTTGAATTTCTTAAGTCCTGCACCCTCACAGTGTTTAGCGCAAGTATCTTTACGTGTCCATTCAATTCGGCAGTTGCAGTATTTGCACATTAATATTTTCTTCTGTTTATCGAAAACATAGAAACCGTCACTACGAAACTGATTTTCGCGGTCAAACACAGTGTCTGCTTTCGGCATTTTCCTTAGGTCAATTTACGCATTATAGGAATACTTCTGCTATCGATCTCTGAATAGCTATTAAATTAAGACTCACGTAAATAACAAATAATATTGCATGTGGACAAACTGCAATAATCTCTAGAAAGCAAAAGTCTCAAGCCGAGTTCACATGGGAGCGGAATAGACGGAACAGGCAGAAAGCGGAAAAGCATCTAGACAATCACAATCCGTTCCGTCTATTCCACTCCCATGTAAACCCGGCTTCCACGGGGACTACAATTAATGTACTGACAACAATGTAATCACTCACGTATCATTCGTGCCGGCTTCATGGATAATGTTCGAAATCGCGCTGCGAAAACGAGAGAAACAAAACAATCGAATATCGCCAGGCGACTATATGAAATTTAGGTGCTCGGACGAATAAAGATGAGATTACAAGAAGGATTATGATAAAAATAACTCTTTTGATGGTTTGATTCACAATTAAAGGTCAAAGAACCCTAAGATATATAAAATCATTGGATGCGTACATATAAAACGCGTCTAATGATTAATATTGTACGGGCATTTGAATGAATTCAAATGGAAGGTTTCCGTCGGCGGTTAAAATGATCGATTTTAATAGTCGAAAGCAGTAATATTTCGTGGAGAAATGAGAAAACAAGTGTGGGAGCAAGAACAAAAATTATCACTGAATATTCCATTCGGTGGAGGTAGTTTCGCGGTCTCGGGGAGTTCACTCTTAGTACAACTTAGTACACTCGTAGTACTTTCTAAGCAAGAACTCTGGTGTTCCCCAAGGATCCATATTAGGACCTCTGTTTTTCCTCCTTTTTGTAAATGACCTCCCAAATCACCTATCACACTGTAAAATCACCCTTTATGCAGATGATACATCTGCCATTGTTACAGCTGACTCCCTAGATAGGTTAATTGAATACACTAACAACACCATTCGTGAAATGCAGCAGTGGTGCAATAGTAACAATCTAGTTCTAAACAAAGAAAAAACACAGCTCATCCAGTTTATAAGTAAAAACTACAAAAAAAGTAACATTCTAACAGATAACAATGTCACTTGCTTAAACAAGGCAACTGCCATTAAGTTCTTGGGACTCCAAATAACAGATAACTTGGATTGGTCTCCCCATGTTCTTGGAATAGTGAAGAAAATATTTGCTGGTATCTTCATGATTAGAAAGTTAGCTCCTGTTGTTTCCATTGACATTCTAAAAATGGTATATTATGCTAAAGTGCATTCATATATTTCGTACGGCATTATGTTCTGGGGAAATTCAAGCATAGCTAGTAAAGCCTTCTCTGCCCAGAAACAGGCAGTTAAAGCCATGTTCCAAGTCCCTATACGTACCCCTGGAAAACCACTTTTCACTAATGCAAATATACTAACATTGCCCTCTATTTACATTTTGTCTTGTGTTTGCTTTGTTAAAGAAAATCCTGATAAATTCCCAATGAACTCCATATATCATGACTACTCCACCCGCTCAAACAATAACATACATGCCAGTCAGCATTCATACTCCCTTTTTGCTAAAGGCGCCTATCACTCATCCTCAATACTTTACAATAAGTTGCCAAATGACTTTAAAACCATTACCTCTCCAATGATTTTCAAAAGGAGAGTCAAAGAATTCTTAATTAAGAAATGCTATTATGATGTAAGAGAATTTCAAAGTGATTGCTTGTGAATAACTTGGTATAGATATGTCCATTATTTTTGTAATGATGACATTGTAATTTTGAACAACTTTGTACATATATGTTCATTAATATTGATATCATGACATTGTAGTTCTTGTGTGTATATGTCCTGTCCAAATTTCTTGACGAAACCATGCATGTACTTGCTAACGGTGTAATAAAAAGTATTATTATTATTATTATTACAAAGTGCGTAGGTTTGTCGAAAATAATGTGGTTCGATACAAAGATGTTTCCCTCTGTTACATTCTTGAATTTTGGCCTTGGATGAAGATTTTACGATGAAAAGATGTTCCATAGGTAGAGGTTTTACTATATATTCAACATTTTCGCAAAATAACCCGTAAAAATTCTAAAAAATCGCATTATTTTCGCTCAGGAGAATATATTTCGCGTTATCCAAAATAATCTTGATATTTCGCGTCATTTTGCGAAAAAATCGTTTTGCGAAAAATTCGTGGCTCTACCTATAAGTAGTATCATCTTTGCTGTCAGCCCTCCCATCACCAAGGGTTATGGGAGGTTGTACTACTTTAGTGAAAGTGAGGCTGACTTTGTGCAATACCAGTACAGCATGACACAATTCACCACAGATTAAAGTAAGTTTTACAAATTTAGTGTATGATGTAAATAATCTATTTATATATTATGCTATAAATGGGTCTAATAAATGTTAATTCCACATTTCTCATGAACTTAACCTGTAAAAAATAGGTAAATGCCTGAAAAAGTGCATCAATTCACAGTTGGTTAACACTTTGACTGCGGTTTTCTTAATGCTGAATGACCCCAAAATGCGGAGTATTTTTTCCTCGCCAATGTGTTTCAAATTTGATCTAATATCCAGCGAGTATCACATATTTTTTATTTTCAGTTATTTATATGGCGAAATTAAACAAATAATTTTCCACGTCTATAGACGTGGTCCGCAGTATCAGAAGACTCGTAGGTATGCAACCCAGCAACACACCATTTATGATTTCTCTATTCCATCGATGAAAAATTTTTGTGCACCATATATTTGGGATTTGTGCGTTTCTATGATTGCTACGAATTCTAATTAGTGTCAGGTACCATTCAGGGAAAGCCTAACCTCTTGCTTCTTACCTTACGTTCTTTTCCTGCCAAATATTTCTTACCTAAACCATGTTTAGCTCTGGTGCTGCACACTTTGCATGTCAGGCTCTTTGTCACTTGTACACAATTTGAAGGGGGACCTTGCCAGTGGAAAAAGCTAAGTTTTTTGCCTTTGATAGCCTTTTTTCCTAGCCTGCATGCCTTCCCTTGTCAAATTTATCGTTCACTTCTCCGCGGTGTTGTGTAATTCTTCCGACAATTCTTGATGACTTGTACGTTAAAGAGAGTTATATTACTTTTCATTCATCTGGCGGAAATACGTAAAGGAATTGAAAATATGTTAATTCCTGAAATGTATATATTTGTTGACATTAATATTTTCAAAAGAAAAATTTTTGTACTTAAAATTTGTAAATATTTCAGGACACATGTATGAATGCATGTAACATCCCTTCTGCTTATAATACCAATTTAAATCGTATCATTATACAAGAATTATTCAAAAGTAAGTGAAAAAACTAAAATCAAAATAAAATATGGCCCTCTGGCACCAGTTAAAAATTCACTCTAAACCAACTACATGAGTTCATAACCCATGAAACTTCTTGAAGCAATTGTCTAGGCATAGAGGAGGATTTTCCGGGCAATCAGGATAGTAGTCAGCCTACGTTTACCAGTGTTTTTGCAAAGCCGGCAATAATTTTTTGTTCTTCTATCACCTTCGGAAATCATGGGGTTGAACTTGAGGAAATGGAAAAACCAATGAGAACGTATTTATTTTGGGAGCACAGACGTTTTCTCGTTTCTGATCGAAGTCAACGAGTTTGCTATTTACACTCAGTCTAAAACTTTGAAGATTAATGTCTCCCCCTTTGAATACATTTTATGCAACTGAAAACTGTTCAGCAGCAAAACTTGAACAATATTGAGGACCACTATTTTTATCTCAACGTTAGGTCTTCTTCGGGGTAATACGGGGTACTCCTTCCAATGTCTGAGAAATTTTATAAAGAACGCAGCCTGCGTGCCCAAGTCCACCTTCGGCTATTCTTTCTGCTCCAGTAAAAACTAAAATTTTTACAATGAGTTCGGATGGTTTGGCTAACATATACAGCTTTACACCAAACTTATGCCTCTTTGCCTTCATATATTGCCGAAAAGCCAACGCCTCCTCCAAAAAAATAATTGACTCGTCAATACTTAATTCTCTCGACAGATAGTATAGTTCATCTTCATCCATTATATCCTTAAAATAATTGAGTAGTGGATTTATTTTCTGAAGACGATCGGATGAACGTAGTTCTTGCGACTCGCCAACGAGTGCAAAATGGAAAACACGTAAAACAACTAGGAAGCGGTCACCGGACATATTTGAAGGAAAGAAGGGGAGAGTATAAAATATTTTCACGAGTAATTTTGAATTTGAGATACCTAGGTATGTCTCATTCCCATATGAAGTACTAGTCCCAAATAAGATGACACTCATCCCTTATTAGATGTTTCCAGCATCCAATGATCACTCGCGGAGATTGTCTATCTTGGAGAAAACATTTCGCGTTTGTGTTCGTTTCTTTGAAAATTTTATCGACATTTGGCAGAGAAGAGCATGCAAAAAAAATCTCACAGTCTCTCCATCCGGTCTAATTTTCAAAGTTCTTTTTTGGGCGAATGTAAATCCATGTAACGCCACTCTTCCCTCAGACCAAGATCGGTCAGTGCGAGGTAGGAGAATGGAAAAAGTGTGGTGGGGCAATGAAACTGATGTGAGAACCTCTTTCTGCCACGTTCGCCTCTACTCTTGTGTTTGACGCAACTATTCTGTACCTGATATTTTATAAGCGTGCAATCATTGGCATTGTATGATTTAATCATATTGATGGCACGTTATGTATTAAAATAGTAGGTTTCACACACAAAAATTGTCACACAAAGTACGAGATATATCAATTCATCAAACGACACTTACGTGGTGACAATAGAAATTATGAAACCGGCTCCTGTTTCATTTTACATTTATTGGTTACGCTTTATGAAGGTATCTATAAAAGTGCATTCATTTCAACGCTGTCGTTCTCATATTTTCATATCTGAACATCATCCCACCTTTACTTTTTTCGTGCAACTTTGTTGTATTGGAACGAACTCCATCAGAACATTGTATTTATTCTGCACCGAAGACAAGAATGTTCGCTTATGAAATCACTCGCTACTTTCTACTCTGCTAAATCAGAGAAAAAGCAAACCCTCATAGTTTTGACAAAAAACAACCATAGTCTGGTTACATTGAAAGTCACTCGGATAAGAAGGCGCTGGCTTTAAAATTTTCGCTAGCAGTACGAATCATATAGCTAAATTTAAATTTAAAACCTCTGTACGATTCATTAGCAAATTTCTCAATTAAGATTGGGAGGGAGGGATTGGGAATTATAGGGAGAAATACTCAAGTTGGCAAAAGGAAAGGAATATATTTGGCGTCAATAAGGGGGCACCCGTTAATGTTTGCACAGTACCTACGCGCGCATCACAAGGTAAGTAAGTGTAAAATTCATTGTTACCGTAATTAACACTTTAACTTCAAAAGTATCCCTTTGTTTACACAGTTTTGGTTAAAAACGAAGCTAAAAATTAAAAAACATTATATTTAAAAAAAATAAAAATGAAATTAGCAATTAAATTTTTGTTAAAACATAACATACAGGGGAAGAGACGCTCACTGCAGCGGACCCGTATTTATATTGGTAGGGTTGTAGAGAAGAAGTATATTTAAGGAAAACTATGAGCTACCAATCATAACGCCACCAGATAACATTTATTATGAAAGTGACTGAGCACGTCGATCGACGTGCTCCGCCACAGACGGAGGTGTACGACCACGTCTATAGACGTGGTCCGCAGTGAACGTGTTAAACATTTGGGCTCTTTTCCCTTCGGTTGCCACGAGACAAGTATTGCTGTTTAAAAAAATTATATCAACAAATGGCACGTACACTAAAAGTAAACACCAGGCCTTTCATTCACTGACCAATATTTCAAATATTTCCTCATGAAGGTATGCATTTGGATACAGTCATGCTCAGGATCTGTATAATGTGAGTCCAAAATCCCTCTCTCCGAGTCAGAAAAAGTAAAACCTGAAATACTCACAGTGGCAGTCAAAACACCACCATTTTTATTTCACAGTAAATTAGAACACATATTTAGGTTCAATTAAAAAAAAATTGGATGAATTAATTACTCTGCCTTAGGGTGATAATTGTGAAAATATGAAGTAATGCTTTTGAGTTAAAAAAACTTGGTTAATTGACAACTAATGACATAAAAGTGGCTAACATAGCTATGAAAGGGTGATAGAAAATATTTCTATGGAATCTATGTATGTACAGGCACTTCCAAAAAAAAGTTAACACTTCAGAGCCGAAAATTTTCCAAGTCCCGAGTTGACGGTCATTTGACAACGCTGCGTCACGGCTTCCCTCTGGCGGAGCCTCGAGAAGCTCTGACCGAAAACAAACCCCCTTCCCTGTTTAGCAGAAGGGATTACTGCACGGTCGGTCTTATTATTCCCTAAAGAAGGGGGCTATGGTGGGCACTCCATGGTCGTTTTTTCCGACTCGCGCTGAACGACATTTGAAGTCCTGAACATATTTCTACCGTCGCATAGTGGTCGGAAATCGGAAAAAGCTGGACAAAATTCAAAAATAGCTTTCTTTGAAATATGACTTAATACTTCACACAAAAAAAGACTGCTAATTAAGGAATAATACATCATTTGACATGCTTTTCATCTATTAGCCAGATTCAGGAGCTCAAACATGACCAAATTTCCAAATAAACACCTGAACTAATTTTTCTCCGAATGTCTTCCAAGTTAAGTTGATCGTGACATTATGTGAGGAATTTGATTGAATAAATAATAGCATGATCTATTAACACACGTATTTGCCTTTAAATTACCAAAGCTTCAAATATTTTTGAAGCATTTTAGCGCAATTCCGTTAAAAAATGTCAGACGCTGTTCTCAGATAAAATGTTTACATAATATAGAGAATATCTAGCGTTTTATGGAGAGACCTGTCAAGTGACTTATATCAGAGCACTCGTTGAAGACTCATAAACACGAAATTGAAGAGAAAATAAAAATAAATCTATGACACCGAAAAATACATATGATTTTCCGATAGCGCGTCCGGGGCATGGCTCCGCGCGGCTTGGGCTGGAAGTGCCGTGACTCGCTTACTTTACTCAAGTGACATGGACCCAAGGCTTCCATTTCGTCGTTTTTCAGCTGCACTCATTGTCACTAACCTTCACTGATCTATGCTGATGAAATCGTGAGAATATTGAATCGTGCGACGGGATAAGATTACGCGGAATCACTTTATTTTTCTTCGCGTGCGCTTCGGGAACATACTTCTTATTCACGCCCTTGAAAAGAGTGTAGTCTTTCTAGGGCCCATGTAACATTCTAGAAATACACTGGTTTCTCTTTTGAATTCCTTTTGCCCCCTTCTTTTTATTCACGCGGTAAGAGATGCACCGACGATTTCAGAGCTTTGGTCTTCGTTTTCCCAGCCACCTTTTCCCCTTTCCTCAGAGGAGATCTGAATGCCAAATGGGGGGAGCGGCATGTTCCCTCTGACCACTCTGTTCAGTCCCTGTACTGAGACAATGGGGATGGGGAGGACTGGTCTCCGTGAGGAATAATTTTCCACTGCCCAAAAACCTTACTCCATACGTTTTATTGCACCCACGACCCCTTCCATGCGGTATGCCTTGGGTCTACCTCCTCCGAGTTTATGCCCTTGCAGCCCAGTGCCTATTCATAAGGGGTGATCCGGAAGCAGGTAAAACATCGCAGACGTCTGCCCATCCACTCCTCCACCTGAGCGCTTTTAGGTTTGTTTCTACTCACATTACCGGGCGAATATTTCAAAAACATTTACATGCCCAAAAGTGAACACGTTTATCAACATGGTTTCATGATTTAGGTTTGATAGTCTCTTATTAATTTCATATGTGATGCCAAGGAAGTAACAATTCATTCACAAAAATGAATTAATTCCGTCCATTAAAGAAATATATCTAAAGCTTTTGGCGGTATTGTTTAGCATGTAATATGGTCGAATAATGGATCACCTTTCCATCAGAAGGAAATATAGGAACAGCTTATCAATATGCAATTACTATTCTCAGTTGCGATATAGGTCCTTAAGGAAATTTACTAATTGCCGTCCACCCACTTCGCAATCCGAGCAATTGGCCCCTCGAGAGGAGATCACCGTATGGCGGCCGGGTGCCCGCGCGTAACGTGTGCAAACCCTTTCTGAGAGGGAATTCCCAGCTAGCCATGCTTCCTCGCCGCCCCTCCCTTTCTGTAGGAGGAGAATAGTGGGTGGCGATCCTTCAGCAGGGTTAGGAGGACACGCAGCTCAACGCCGCGGTCGGGAATAAGGGTGAGGCGGGAGTCGGGGGTATTTTGCGACCACCTGCAGGTGTCCTATAAACAATGGGTATTCGGGAATATTCGTATGTTGTCACAGTCCTCATCCTTTTGAAGAACGGAAAAAGGCATTGAATAACCAATTAGAGCGTAACATTAGTTACAGTTTGACCAACGGAAATGTCTTCACATGCTTACGGAGCTCTTGCAATCAGTTAAATCTCATACGAATAATTATTTAGTTGTGGTCTCATGCGCGTGCAATTAGCTGTATTAGGACCTGAAACCTTTAGTGATCATAAAATAGTTAATGTGAAATTTATTGTAGGCGTTGAAAGACATTATCAACCAAGGAAGAGGATATACTTATTTGGCAAGGCTCATTACGACGGTATGAAAAAGGAATTAAGGGAATCGTTTAATATATTTAGCGAACAAAGCAAAGGATTCGATACAGAGGATTCGGGGAGAGAATTTCTTGAGGACACCCTTAAAGCAGTTAATGAATACATACCAAGGAAATTCATTAGTGATAATACAGAGCCAAGGTGGTATAATGCGGAGGTTAGGAAATCACTAAAGCGACAAAGGGTATGCCACGCTAGGATGAAAAATGCAGGACGGGGTCTATCGGTAGAGGAAACAAATGAGTTAGTTCAAAACTATAAAAAAAATCGAAAGCATTAGCAAGGAAATCCTGTCGACAAGCGTTATAACATTTCAAGAGCAAGATGTTAGGAGAATATTTAGATAGCAATCCTAAAGCGTTTTGGTCATATGTGAGAGAGATTCGGGCGAATAGGTCCACAGTGCACACACTTAAAAACGATAAAGGAATTAGAGTCACCAGCAGTGTAGAAAAAGCCAATTCTTTAAACACCTTCTTCCAAAGGGTTAGATTAGACATTACACCAGATTTTAGGGAAACGGCTGCGTGGTCAGTAACAGATTTGTATTGGCATAATACAAATAATAATCTAAAGGGCATTATTATTATTATTATTATTCAAATTAGGACTCATAAACTATAAATGCTAAATGGTTTTTTCTACGACGATGGTGGCGAGCATAGATATATGTTCGGGACTTCAGACGTCGTGCAGATCGCGTCGAAGAAAATGACAATCTCGGGACACAGGACCGACCCACATTAGTCGGAAATCGAAAAAAGCTGGACAAAAACCTAAAATAACTTTTTTTTAGATATACACTTGAAACTTCACACATATTCTTAGAAAAGTTTGCTACTTAAGGAATAATGCATCATTTGTCATGGTTCTCATCCGTTAGTGAGACACAATGGGGATCAAACATCATGAAGTTTAAAAAAATCCTGTAATAATATTTATCCTAATATCTTACAAGTTGATGATGACGTTGTGGGAGGAATTTGATCAAATAAAAATAGCATGATCTATTATTAGCACAATGCTTTGCTTTTAATTGCCTGAGCTACAAATATATTTGAATCGTTTATTTGCTATTCCATTACTCAATGGCAGACACTGTTCTCAGACAAAACTTTTACATCAAGCAGAGTATATCTAACGTTTTAGGGAGACACTTGTCAAGTAACTTATATCTGAGCAGTCTTTGAAAACTCATTTTCACGAAAGTGAAGAGAAATTAAAAGTAAGTTTGCGACACCCTAAAATACATATGATTTTCCACCGCGCGTTTGGGGTTTGGCTCCACGCGTCGGGGGAATTGACGTGACTCGCTTACATTGCTGAAGTGACATGGTCCCTAAGGCTTTTAATTCGTTGTTTTTGAGCTGTAACCATTGTCAGTAACCTCCATCACTCTTATTTGATGAAATCGCGAGAATCTTGAGCCGTGCGACGGGATAGATTACGCGGAATAGAGTTATTTTTCTTTGCGTCCGCTCCGGGAACATACTTCTTATTCAAGCCCTTGAAAAGAGTGAAGTCTTTCTAGGGCCCATGTGAACTAGATATATTCTAGCTTTTATAAGTAATGGAATAGCAATGAAACGATTAAAAAAGTATTTGTAGCTCAGCAATTTAAAGGCAAAGCATTGTGTTAATAGGCAAATGATGCAGGTGTTTATTTGGAAATTTGGTTATGTTTGAGCCCCTGTATCTGACTAACAGATACGAATCATGTCAAATGATGCATTACTCCTTAATTAGCAATCTTTCCTGAGTATTTATGCAACGTTTCAAGTCTATATCTCAAAGAAAGCCATTTTCAAAATTTGTCCAGTTTTTTTTGCGACGTAGCTTTTTTGGCGAGCGTAGAGATGTGTTCAGGACTTCGTCGGGAGTGAGTCGGAATGAACGACCATGGAGTGCCCACAATAGCCCCCTGCTTTAGGGCATAATAAGACCGACCGTGCAGTAATCCCTTCTGCTAAACAGGGAAAGGCGAGGACGGGGGAGGAGGGAAGGGGGTTTGTTTTCGGTTAGAACTTCGCGAGGCTCCGCCAGAGGGAAGCCGTGACGCAGCGTTGTCAAATCACCGTCAACTCGGGACTTGGAAAATTTTCGGCTCTGAAGTGTTAACTTTTTTTTGGAAGTGCCTGTACTTGGATAGATAAGTCGAAAAAATTTCACAGTGATATGTTAATTGGTTACTGAGCTATGAATTTTTACCTTGTGCACTATGCTCTGAAAGGTGAATACCACTACCTGAGCAAACTTCCCAAACTTTGACCCCTCATATCTTGCAAACTATGAGGGTGAGAGCAGAAATATTTTACATGGGTTATTAAATTGGTGATAGTAGCTACCGACACAAATTGCATAAAAATCCGAGTCGGTGGGTGTCATTTTGAAAATTTTCTGGATGATTCGAATTGGAATAACCCATCTACCATTGATGGTTGTCTTTGAACAATCATCCAGTCCGATCGCCCATGACATAGTGATGGGCACCCGTGTATACGACACCCACCCGTTGACGTCACGCTGAATCAGTTGACAACAAACCAAGCAAGGTAGGAAGTATGTTGCACAAAGCAATGCATAAGAAATATCAAATTATATATATCCTTTTACAATAATAATATTATGCTTTTAAATGTGCAGCAAAATGATGCACACGATGCTTAGATTCCATTATTTTCCATTATTATACTTTTAAATAATAACTTTGCGAATTAAGAAACCATTTCTTTCTGATTATTCTCAGTGACTTGTTAATAATAATAAAGTTAAGTAAATGGCAAACGAATGTATTTTGTTATAAATAATTGATTCCTTTCAATGAAAACATCCCAAAGTGACAAATAGACCAGTTGCCATCAGTAAACTTCTTTATTCTTTATAAAATTTAACAACCCATAGTCCGGCAAAATTCCTTATCCGGCATCACTTCGGTCCCGACTGTGCTGCATTAAAGATGCTCAACTGTATTTTTGAATATTGCCATGTTATTACTATAGGATTTCTGTCGGGACCGGCCGTTTTTCTTCGTATAATCAAAATTCCGTATTATCCTGAGTTTACTGTAATAGTTACTGAAATATAACTCACTGATCAAAGGTCTTCATAAAGCATCAAAACATTCAAATCTCCTTTGGCATCTGGGTTATAAACCATTTAAACCTACTCTGGGCTTGAAGGGTTAAAGATTAAAAACTGAGCAGTTTATCACGGCCATTTGGCAATGGTAGTTTTAGATCATTTTTACCAATTTCATTACAATTATCCAACTTCTAAGTTTTTAGAATCATTTAGCACATTTCTAAAATGGGTCAGCAGAATGGAGAGGTGGCTTTTGGTATTGTTTTCCAAACCCAAGAACCTGGGTTTGAAAATTATCAGTGGCTGAATTTTAAGTTCTTCACTATCCACTTTAGTAACTGTGGCAGGTGTTCGAAGTACAGCACTATATCCATTGGATTGGACATAAAATAGTGGAATCCTAAGCCTTCAGCCTACTAGCACACAGCATAGGACATTTAGGATATGCAGTTGACTCTAATAGAGAATGATTAAACCAAATTTGTCACAGGAAAATGGTCACCATATAGGCTGATTTAACAACGGATATCTCACAAGAGGTTTAAATCTTGCATTAAAACAGATTGTTATTGTTTATAAAAAGATTTTAATAGTAATATTATGGTGTAAAAATGTTTAGTATTCGTATTACTTCTAGTATTTTTTAGGTTGTACCACAGCAAATATTCAGAAGCCCATAGTATATTTCACAGTTTCAATTACGAGCTTCATATTATAAAGTAATTATGCAACACCGGAAATCTTGAAGGAAAGTAATAATAACTATACTGACATTGCAAAAATGCACTTGATTATACTATACACCTTTTTATAACACTTTTTACTTGACCGGTTTTGACTTTTTCAGGTCGCTGACAAGAGTGAAACAGGTTTAGAATAATTTCCTTCTTGACAATGAACAGGGGTAAGAACAGAAATTCACTACATTTACAGTGGATGATTTTGCTTTTGTGTTCCAACAATCTGTCCACATAACTCATTTGTAGCTGGTATTTTGACCACAAATAAGCAACTGGCTATGAAATGCGATTTAAAAAAAAATTCTCATCTCCACGAGATGATCAAAATTCACATTTCATCATACATATATGTGTGAAAATCTAATCAGATAAAATTATTTACCCAAACAGAAAAATAAAAATATACCTTATTTGATGACAGATCTTCAGTTGATTGCTGGCTACTTCCTTTACTTTTCTTTTCATCCATACTATTAGCTTCTGATGACAATTCTTCTGTTGCACAATCCACAGTGACTGACACTGATACTTTGTTGTCTACTACATGAGAATTTCTGGTAAGATTAACTTCTTTATTCTCACTCTTGTCACTGGGTAATGACCTTGTGTTTACAGTACCGGAGACACTAAAAAAAAGGTTGCAATTAAGCAATGTGGATTATGATTGATCAAAAGAAAACATAAAGAGAACAATTATCATAATCAACTCTTTCCAATCAGTACTACTTTAAAATTACTTAGTGGTAATTTTTTCCATCAACAAAGAAAAATATCAATCAACTAATAATAGTGTAAAGTAAAAAATACAGGGATTATTTTATAACAACATGACCAGATTAACATTGTCTTCTCTGTCATCAGCTAACACTAATTTTGGAAATAAAGAAAATGTAGATCCATTGATGGATTTAAAAATGATGTAAACAATTCCAGGATGATACATTACATTATTCTGTACATTAATATTTGTGTGATTCTAAATAACTTGTGAAGTATTTTTTTTGCTATGAATTTTCCACAACTTTTCACTTTTTTATATTTACACCACCTTTCTCTTGGCATGTCCTCCATTCATCATCAATATGATCTCTAGGCAAATAAAGTTTTATCCTTATTAGATTCAACTGTTTAGTAGAACATTAAAGGATGAATAAACACGACCATGAGTTTGTAATGAGTGTTAATTTTTTTGGTTGCACATTCTTTAGACATCTATATTCATCCTGAATGTGATTTTTGAATGAACAGAGTTATTATTATCATTATTATTAAATTCAACCATTTGGTAGTACCTAAATGACCAGTCCACATATAATGCAAGTTACTGAATTAATATTCAAGTAGATGGTCACAATTCAATAAAATAAAATGCTTAGATAGCAAAGAATACCTCGTTAATTCCACTTTCTCGATATCTTTCTTGTCCTCTACACCAGAACTAAAGTCAGGGATTGGGGACATGGGTCGAGATGGTCTGCAAAAGAAATATTGATTTCTATCAAAAAAAGTACAATTGAAATTAGTGATCTATTATTAATTAATTAATGATGTTTTACATGAAAAATGTAATTAATTTTTGGCACTAATGCCTGAGACAGGAAGTGAAAGCTTATTTATATTCAGAAGACTATAGGGTGGCACTTCTAATTAAAAAAAAAAACTCTGTGAGGTGATCTCAGGACAATATGGAACTGGTTTGCGTGTGGGTAGCTTACATAAAAATGATAGTTGCTGCAAGTGATTGATAAGATTAGTTAGATGCAATGAAAATCACTACGTTTACCAATCGATCTCCGATCCATCTGATCAGCTCAGCCCGGTATGGTAATCGGAACGGGCTAGCCAGATCAATCCGAGAAGGGAGCAGAGTCAGCCCGTTTTCCGTAACTGGTCTGAGATCTCAGATTGGTCCGAAGAGGTCTGCGTGTTGCACTTTTCGTTCTTATTTTGGTTGCTCATGGGAAACAAATTGTAATCGATTTCATTTGTGAAGTGAGTTCATTGTCAGAAAAGCTCATGTGGGTTCTACAATGGCAGATGAAGTAAATAATTTTTCAACTCCACGGTGCAAGACCTTTCCAACTCTGGGCTATGTAAACTCAACTGAATAATGTTCCTAACACTGGGCTATGTAAACAAACAGATGCAACTGCTGAGATTGATAGTTCAATATCAATATTTTCAGACCGTGTTGGTAAACCAGGCAATCTGAGTGAGCTCGCTTCTGATCTTTCAGATGAGTCTGAGTTCAGATCGATCTGAGTCTGATTGGTAAACGTAGTGAATGAGTTGATAACATGCAATATTGACCAAATGGACGTATTTTGCGACTTCTCAGCAATGGATGGTGAGTGCGGTGAGATACACGATAGAGATGATATAGGTATTGTGTGCCTGATTCATGAACTAAGATAAGTGGTAAGTGTTTGATAAAATCATGAAATATGTATCATGAAAATTATGAAAATGATGTCTGAGTTGCTGCTTTTTTGGATCATAGTGTACTGGAAATAATCTATTGAAATAGGTATGATATTATGTGTACTGATGATGTGTTTTGTGAAGCTATAGGGATTGATTGTGTTTCAAAAGTGAGAGACTAATCAACCAATTTAATGATGATGTAATTATTGTATGCATACTTGATTGCAAATTTAATTATGATGTAAGTATTTGTAAATTTTGTTGATGATAGTGATTATTCTTCACATGGTTGAATCTAATAACAGTTAATACTGTCTGTTTTCTGTAGGTATCAGTTATCTGAGGCCCAATCACCAAAGCTGATAGGGCACTTGTGGACAAGCCTTTAGGGAAATGCATGACCCAAATAGTATCCTGTCTTTTGAGGGACATTGGAGAACTTGGGGACGTTGGAGAGTGACTCTCCAAGGTTGCTGTAACCAGCCCCTTCAAGGAGAGTTATCCAAGCCTGCCTCCCAAGGCCTCTCATGTGCAATAATTAACTATAAGATGTACATTTTGCAGCAGATAGGATGAAGCCTAATAACGAATAAATGGGAAGTTGTTTAAATGTGATGATGTCATGAATGCTAACATATGAGCATATGTTTAATAAACTAATTACTATATTAAAAAATTAAGACAGAAAAAGAATTAAAGAAGAACCTAGTAAACCTATAAAAGATACTGACCACAAAACAAGGTTTAGGTATGCAGTAGAAGAAGCTAAGACAAATGTTTAACATGGAAAACGAAAGCTAGAATAGGAAGGAGAATATTGCTAATTGGTAAGCCAATTAACACGTTCAACCCGACGGATATGAATGCGCATCTGAAGTGCGTTGCCAGGATACCGAAGGACGTGCGTTTGCGTCTCTTAATGACCGATTTTCATGAATTTTTCAAGAAAGCTACAAAAGCTAAGGATGCAATTCCACGTATAAAGATAAAATGGATCAACCAAGTGACTCCAGAGTCCTAATAAGAGTGGGAAAAAAGAGAACTCTACTCAAAACCTTGAAAAGAAGAAGGGAAAACTTCATTTCAAGGTTTCCACAACATCATGAGACATATTGGTCTGATGAAGAAAATCGATGAAGGACAAGTGTATGAGAAGAATAGAAAAGCAAGGCCTCAAATGAGATATATACAGCAAACAGTGAAGGATGTACAAGAGAATATAAAGTAAATATGAAGAGATTACCTGATAGAAAAACAGAATGGAAAGTTGTGTCAAAGCAATCTACGGAATATTGACTGATGATGAAAGAAAAATCGGTGGTAAGGTGTGGTGGAGAAATGGTAGGTCAGCCAGAAGGGCCTTTAGCTGATGATCAGAGTGTACTCAGACTAAGGATTATGTTGAACAACAAAGAAGAGGCCGTCTCTATGGCTGTATGCAATGCAAAAATGAAGAATATAATAACCCCAAAGCCGTAATCTTAAGGGGCAGAGGAATACAAAGGGAGAGAGGGGGAAGGAAGGAGTATATACAAAGTAAGGGAGCTCTCAATCACTCGTACAAAATCAACCATACAAAGAAATTTAAATGGAAGTAAATGACACACTCGCACACTCACTCATATTTTTATAAACAATCGTCACACTCAAAATTAAGGGAATAAGTGTAAAAATAAATACGAACAGTGACTCATACAATAACTCACTCAGGTTTGTATATTAAATGCAGTCAACCTTTGTGAGTTCAATCACACACACAAGCAGGGTTTACAAGGATTTCTCCGATGCCAGTGACCCGTCCTACACGCAAGATAAAAATTAAAATGGGGGAGAGCGATTAATGTGAATAAAAAGGAAAACTAAATGAATAAAGTAAATAAAATAAAATTGATGATAACTTTCAAGCACTCAATCATGTGGGTTTGCATATGATACACAGTCACCCTCGTGATTCTCATTCACACACACAATCAGGGTTTATGATGAATCTCCTTGGCCAGTCACCCATCAAACACACAGGGAAAGTAGTAAGGATGGGGAAAGGATGTGCAATGTCAAAAAGTGACACTGGGTAATTTGCCCACCAAGCAGGCCTCATCAGAGGAGAATGTCAATCCGAGAGAGGAATAGGAAATATGCAGAGGCAAGAGGGGAAGATAGAAGGAGGGGGTAGTATGTTATGATTGGTTGGGTGATCAGGAGGCAGATAATAGAGGTGTGGGGGGATTAGGGGGGGGGGGGGGGGGGGGAAGGTGGGAGGGCTTTTTCTCTCATCAACAATGGACCCTACACCAAGATTTCAATAAGCCCTCTAAGCCATATGGTCCAGGACTCCAAGTCAACTATTTCCAACTGCAAAAATCTGATTAACAAATCCCTTAAATTCAAACTAAACATTTCTAATCCCCATCTTCCCTGCCTTTACGGCCTCCCAAAAATTTACAAAAAAGATTGCTCTACGCAAATTATCGTGTCAGCCCTAAACTCTCCCACGTACCAGATACCTCTTGGTAGAGCCAAGAATTCTCTAAACTGCCCTTCCACAAGGATTCCAGCCTAAAGAATTCCTCAGACCAAATCAACACAATCCAAAACATCACCCTACAGGACTCAGATGTGCTGGTTTCCTTTGATGTCGAATCACATTTTCCATCCCAGAAACTTTGAATTTTCTAGAACATGGCTTTTGTCCAATAAAACCCTACAAGACATCATCAAAGAATACATTCTATTATCAACCCTCATCATGAACCAAAACTATTTCAGTTTTAGTAACTCCTTCTACAAGCAAGATTTTGGGAAATCCCTTTTCTCCCTTTTTCGACACTAACTTTTTCATGACCATTTTTGAACTTCAGTGCCAGGAAATATCCCAATATTTCCCCAAAACCTGGTACAGATATGTCGATGACATCTTTGCTATCTCCGACACTTATGCCTGTCCAATCGACAGTTTCCTCCAAGATCTCAACAGCCAATACCCGTCCATCAACTTCACCTGTGAAGTTGAAAGTGATAAATCCCTCCCATTCTTAGACATCATAATCAAAGAGACCAACAACAAAATAGAATTTGGCATTTATAGGAAGCCAACAGATACCAACAATTCATAGTTCCTCCTTTGACCAGCACACCCACGTCTTGATTGTTGATAATGTGACGGTCTGTGACCTTCACAGTTTTTTTTTGTTTTCCTCCTACCCCAAGTTTTCTCTACTTCGTTCCCTCAGGCATGGGAAAGATGACCGGCGGTGGGCGCGATGTTTTACCTATGCCTTTCTACGTATTTGAGTGTGTTTAGCGATTAAGTGTATGCCTGAGTCCAAATGAGTCGGGCAAGGAGAGTGTGGCAACGGTTGTGAAGTGACCCCACTTAACCCGGGGGGGTGTGACCCAGTCCCTCCCACGTGACCGGCACCCCCCCTCCTTTTCCTACCTCGAGGGGTATAAGTAGGCCCTGAGAGGAAGGAGCTAAAAAAGAAAGAGAGCGGACAGCAAAGAGATGAGAGCTGAGAGTTGAGAGAGTTCAAAAAGTATGGAGAGACAAGGCCAAGACAGACACAGAGGACAGACGGAGAATCTTCCTAAAGAACGACGCCGCTGCTCTGTAAATTGCCGTTAAGCCAGCTTGCCGTGTCGGATTGACATACGCCACGTAGTCTTGTTCTGTCACAGTTTCTGTGACGGCACACCCTGGTTGCCGAGGCATCAACTGCCAAGTTTCCTGGTAGCAGGGGTTCCCTCAGTGAATCCAGTGGGATTCGTGGTCTGGACACTATTCGTCACTCGCTGCCTGGCTTGGTGCCCCCCTCCCCCCATTTCCCTTCCCCTCATCAGCCCTCATATTTCGTCTCCGGGAACAACTCATCCGTCACGTAAGCCACCGCTGCATCGGCCACGTCCTCTCTCCCTCCTTACGACTCTGGGCTCACTCCTAAGATATTATTTACTGGTATGGGCATTTTTAAGCATGTCCAATAATCTTGTCTTGTTTAATTCTCCCTGTAGTCAGTCATTTTGGCTCAGAATTGTGTGATAGTGTGTTTTTTGTTCTTTCATGTAATTTTGCAAAATTTCGCCCTCACCCATATCACCCTTATGTCATTTTATCACCTGATTCATTACATCTCATCCTCATCAGGGTTATCAAGTTGTTTTCTACTGTCGTGTAAGTGTAATTCAAGTGCTTATTTAATGGAACCAGGGTTAATCTGTCAATACCTCTTGTATATGTCTTGGAGCAATATATTCTTTGTTGTAAATGCTTAAACTTTTGCCTGTTGGTCTGTTTTCAACCCATGCCTGATGCCTAACCCCTTTCCTTCCTAGTCTTGGTCAAAAGGAAATTTGAACATCATTAACAAGTGTCGGGAAACCCACCAAATACATTTCGATAAATTACAATATCCCCATGCGCAGATCAGAATTTGATTAAGAACTTACTTACATTAAAAAGATTGCTACATTCAATGGCTACACTGAAGAAATAATAGAAAGAATCCTCAATAGACAAAAGAAAAGAAGACTACTTAGAGAAAACACCACCCTCATCCCTTCTAAATATGAGAATTATGTAAAACTCCCTTTTCATCCTAAATTAACCAAGAAATTCATGTTGATGAATTAATACCCAGAAAAACCCCTTATTTACACTTTTCTCGGGACAGCTAGAAAAAGGCGTAAATCATGGTAAAATGCAAATAGCAGGGAAAAGGGCAATTTCCAGTTTTTCATGCACACTTTAACATTATAGGGTAAATGTATGAATAAGAAACACTGAAAAACTGATTTAGAGCAAAATCATTAATTATTCCTTGAAGTATGAACCTGTCCTGATTTATTTTTGTACAATATATTTCAACCAATGTCTCAACCAACCATTGGACATTGTCAAGTCCGTAATTCCCAAACTTATACATTATGCAATGCCATTTCTCCTATGACGAAGCCATTCATGGCTTCATCATAGGAGACGTTTTTTTTCCACGCTTCACGTTTTAAGTTGATATTCCTTCTTACAATGATTTCTTGATATTTCCTTTTTTTCGACAGATGTCTGCACTAGCTTGTATGTTTCTGAATCACATCACAATTTTTCATAATTGTATCCATTGTAGAGACCGGTATTTCAGATGCTTTGCTACATCAGTGTGAGTTGCATCATGAGAACCACAAATTTTATTGGATTTACGATTAAATGAAAAATATTCTAGTTGCTATGACGGCTTCCACAGTGATTAGAAGATGAATCGCGGGTTTCCAGTTTTTTCGTTGGTTCATCCTACTGGATGACAGTTTTGCCGGCCTTCTAGATGGCATCTTCAGGTCAGAAGTATATGAAATTTAACATAGGAAATATATAGGGACGCAATCTTCAGACCTGAAGATGGCATCTGGATGCCGAAGAAACTGTCGTCCAGAGGGATAAATCAACACGGAAGAATGCCGAAAACCCTTGAGTTATCTGAAAATATTGTAATTCTCATCCATTTCCCATTTCCAAATAAAATAAAATTAACATTCCAGAGTAATTACGGTAAAAAAACAACACATGAGAATATTGAGGTACCTTGCTGGTCAACCAGTTACCTACGCAACTTAAAAAAATTCCCAACAAAATAATTTTATTTATTCAATGTGTTATTCATGCAATAAAACAAGTTTCAATTAGTTTTGTAGTAACCTGTAGTAAAACTGTTGGATCAATGCCATGCGATGGTCTGATGAATGATCCCCTGTTATCGTCCACCAGTTCAGTTAATGTATTTTAAATAGGGATGGGTCGGTTCGGTTCTTCGGTTCTCGGTTCCACCAGTTCTTGAGCTTAGAACCGGAACCGAGGCCAAAACTAATCAGTACCGAAATAATTGGTGCGAAAACCAGTTTGAAACCAGCTCACGCTCTGAAAAGGGAGGCTTTACATTAAAACCTGGTGAAATAGTGTACTTAGATGCTTCAAAGTTGCCGTGATGTATTCTAATTCAGCCGTTAAATGACTATATGATTTATTTTCTTACATCCAATTCTAGTAAGTGATGAAATACCACCATAATAAGGATATTCTGATTGATAGGTATGTGTTACGTCCACCTAATTTGGAGGTGCGAGTCCTCATATCAACTTCGTAAATTATATTATAATATAGTGCGTATAATTTTTAGGATTTAATTCGTGCTTTGGGCATTGCTTTCGTTAAGTCAGCAAATTATTCGTCACTTGTAGAATAACATTAACTTTGCTCATGCAGGAGAATGCTGTCTACTTCGCCACGCAGTAAATAGCAGACGACAATCGACTATTTGAAAAATGGACAGCGTAAAGATAGCCGGAAATGAAAGGCACCCGCAATATGCGGTCAATTACAACAAAATTATTTTATCAAATTTCTTCTTCCCTTGATGCAAGGGAAGAAGAAATTTGATTTTTTCAGCCAAGTAACCATCAACCGTTTGCCGTTGACCATTCTGCTGTCTTGATTACTCGACTACAAATCGGCGATCATTAAAAAAACATTGGGGTAACTGGTCATTTTTAACTTTAAAAAATTTTAGTGCATTGAAACATAAAGAATAATGCACGTGTCGGGTATAAAAGCTGATACTGGTATTATCTTCCAATGGAAGAGTGTAACTAAGTATTTGCAGTAACATACGAATTTAAATATTTAAGTTTATGAGAAATATGTTTTTAATGACAAAACCGTGGTCGAAAGTACACACTCGGTTTATCTTACGTGGACCATATTTAACAAGCGTATCGCCATTACATAAAATCATGGCATTGGAGACACCGGAAAGATTCCAAAACGAAATAAGAAAGCAGAATCTTTTGAAACGACAGAAATGGCACATGTAAATTTATGTCAACGCATGTCACACAGATGGTCTAACCAAGCTGTAAAGCCAATGGTGAAAAAAATCAATCACGCAAGTGTGGAAATACATCACAGTTGATGCAGCAAATGAAAATTTCGCAAAGTGTAATATTTGTCATTCCCTGATTTCCAGGGGAGCATGTAAATCCACTTCTAACCTGAAAAAGCATGCGGAAAAGAAGCATAAAATAAATTTTCGCGGGAAGAGTCCAATCGTGTCTCCTAAGAGACGGAATACTTCAGTAACTACGATGAAAATGTTTGTGACCACCCATCCTAAGGCGAGTGCCATCAGTGAAGAAGATTTGAGTGAAGATGAAAGGGAGCTTTCAACTGGTAAAGTTGCAAGTGAGATCTATAAATATTATAAAGTATTCTTTTTAAAGCAGTATGTCTCTGAAAATGATTATTGATTATCTTATAAATCTTACCATTGAGCAATGAAATGTAAGTGGTAAATTAAGAACCAGAACCGAGAACCGAAGTTGAGAACCGAACCGGAACCGAAAAAAAGTGGAACCGACCCATCCCTAATTTTAAACATTTCATAATGTCTGGGTAAAACTTCATTTTCATTCTTCACAGTATGAACTTTGGAACAGTTTAAATATACTCCCACAGGTGTTCCTAAATATAAATTTCATCGTACATGTATTCATTAGATAGTATGAATCTTTTCCTGGAGAAAAGATCGCGAGTGTAAATATTTCATCTTTACGTCACTAGTGGCACTTTGTACTGCTGTTACTCTAATCATACTGTGACGCAACGCTGCCAAGTTCAAATTCTACCGTTAAACGGAGGACATCACTGCTCTCTCTCATATTTTTGAAGTGTCTATGCACGAAACAAGACAAAAAAGAAAATATATAGACTGGTATGTATGAGCAAATGTCATAGTAGGGAATTTTGTTTTTTTAATCTATCGCATTCTAATCCGCATCTAATGCAAAAAAACGGGAAAATGGAAAAGTCATGGCGTAAATATAGGGTTCTACATACGTTGGAGATATAGGAAATTGGATGGGACCCAATCAAATGTAAATCGAGGGGAAAATGTAAATTCCGATAATGCAAATACGAGGTTTTACTGTAGTTGTATATATATTACTTATATCAACATGGACCTCTGATAATAGGTTTTCTTGACAAGTGTGATAATCCTTACATTTTTGCAACAAAAAATACAGTTTGTACATAGTTCTTTAAAGAATTCCATGGCAACAGCAGAAGGAATGAATAGCCTTAGTTGCTGAGAGAGTCCCACTAGCAGCTGAACTGAAGCCTCATTAATTTCTGTTAGACGCTTTACTAGATGAACATTGACACTAAGGTATACCTACTTTCTTTCAACTACTGACATCACAAATGTTACAAAGAAAGTACCCTCTATCCCCATTTTACTCACAAACACTTGAGATGTTGCACAACTCCCACTTTTAACCCTAACAACATTCATGGAACCCTCCTGCCTCCCTATTTCCTTTTACATTAGCACACTTTTTTATAAAAGTAAATGAAATATAATACATAGTTATGTTTTTCTTACACTATCTGCCATTAGATTTTCAGGAGTATACAGGACACTCTCATTAGCATGTTTTTGTAGGGACTCGAAATCCTGAACATGGTAACAAGGAAAACGTGGTAAGCAGGTTAGGCCGTCCCTGGTAAGTTGAAGACGTATATGTGAGATGTATTACTACCAGGGGAACAAAAATGCTGTTGTCAAGTTAGTTCATTTTGTAGATTGTTGGTGTTAATTTATTGTAACAAAGTTTCATTTTCAACTATTACACCTCCCAAGAAAATATGTAGGTACTGTACCTTGCGTTGATGTGCACTCAATAATCAATTATGATGATAATGACCAAACAGCACATTTTGAGTATATAGTCCATGCAAATAGACTCAAGTCTTTTATCTCAAGGCTTTTATCTCAAAAAGGGAAGTAGCGATATCTATAGAAAGTATATAAGCATGTATATAATTTAGCCTTTCGTTAACTGCATGTAACAAGACTTTTTTTAACAATTACTTTGGAGGCATGTTTTTGTAGCAAGGATGAAAAATGGCACATTTTTTTAAAGTTGCAGAGGTCAGCGTCACTTTGGCGGTTGTCATAACAACATGAAATGCACAAATGAAAGGAAATTTTGACAGAATATGAATTGTACTTTGTCATGATGTCCTTAAGTTTCAAATTATTTGCTTATATTCATTTAAGATATTCTAGTCGATTTACGAAAGCAGGTTTTCCTTCTAAGTATGCAACATTGGAGGCATGAACACCTTCATCTTCCTTTTTAAATTCCTGCAGTGAATCAATCAACATCATAACACTTGACCATGCAGCAATACTTTATTTGAATTTTATAGTTTTTCCAAACGAGTTCAGAACAAAGGCAGAAATGCCGAATGATGTACGCTTTGAATACAATGAACTAGAGTTGATGACAGAACTTAAAAATTTTGCTGCTATTACAACACGCTTCATACTTGGATTTTTGTTTACTTTTCGAAAGAGGTTGAGCTTTTTAACTGATATTTTTTTTGCACCTCAGGCTTTAACATGGCTAATTCTACGCACTTGTTTCACTTTTAATGTTACGAAGTACTGGTGCTCACATAGTTCAGATGCAGAGTTGACACTTGTAAAACAAATGGACATTGCCATAACATGCAGGGCTTTTGGATGCCCTTTTAATACTTTCTAAACATTTTTGTAAACAATATTATACCTATTTAAATATTTTTGTAACCTCCGAGGATTCTTGCAAAATCGAGTGGAATTTTTACAAAATATATTTTGTGGAAAGAAAATTTGGTTTGGTCCTCCTCTGAGCGTGCTTAAGAGGTAACCAAAATGTGCTAATTAGTATTATTTAAATGTACAAGGATGCAGACCTGAGGAAACGAACGTGCAAATGAGGAAAACATGCTATCAATGAACGTCCTAACAAGGGTCCACTGTATATCTAAAAATGTTTTATGATCACAATGCAAGTCTTTTCTTCAAAATTTAATTCACCGAAGGTCTTTCAAATAATTTTCATTACTACTAAATATAGGAAGTTCACTGTAACAACAATAGAAATTATCACAGACCTCTACATGGACCACCATAGCAGTTAATGTGCTAATTTAAAATGTTCAAAACTGCTAGAGCCAAAGCTTAGAAAGCAAAGGATAATGTAGTAAAAAAGTGAAACACATTTTATGACATATTTTGATTATCCAATAAGACTTGAAAACAACTAAACAGCTGAAATGGAATAACAAGCAACCTCCACAATAACCCAATGAATGGCTTAGGATTTGAGAGTCAAGTTAATCAAACCACAGACATTGTATACTTTTTTTTTGGGTATTATCAGCTATACTAGCAAAGCCACTTACTTAACACAAGCAGATTCTTGGAGACCCCTTTCAATCATACCAGGATGCAGAGATAACAGAGAGAGAATTGTTGAGCAGAGATGCTGAACTGGAGATTTGAAGAATAGTACTCTCCTTTCTAAAAGCATCAGCTTAAACATAAGCAGCACTTTATGCTTGAATTGTAGAATCAAATCTTGAGGAGATAGGCCTTGAAAAGAAGTATAACAACATATGTAATGGGAACATTTAATACAGAAAAAGGCTGCAGAGCAGTGTATGGTATATGCAAATTAAAATTTAAATCTTCATGAATAATCAGTGAAAATTACAATAAGTACCCGCTTTTTATTTTTAACTACTGCTGGGGAAGTCTTTTTGGCCAAAACCTGTCTTCCACCATGTCAAAAATTCAATTGATCAATTGTTGTCATGCCAATGAAATCTGCTGCCAACACTTGAATTGCATGACCAGCCATGAAAATGCTGGCAGCAGTTTCCCTCACCTGGTGGCCAGACACTTATTCAAAAGGATGGAATTTAATTTGTTCTCAAACACAATGTAATTAACAGTAATCTGACAGACAGACAGAAACAAAATAATGACATTGGCTTTCATGGAAATACTCAAAAAATATTTTACATAACAAAGAAACATCAGTCTGTGAATATCTTGCATTCAGTACTTAAAATATATATTAGGAGTGACAAGGGTCCCCTATAACTTAATCGGTGGAGCACTGACAGAGAAAGCACCTTAAAGGATCAGGTAGACTTTACAGTTGGTAGGTGGTTTCTGTCGTAACTTTAAAGAAGCGATTTTTCACAGTGAAACAAACCGCAGGTCTTCCAAATAGGATCACACGTGGGAGATCTAAGTTTTCTTTCACTATTTAGGTACAATTTGTGTCAAACACCTGTAGCATAGGTACTCACCAACGAAAACTTGGGTAGTATCCAACATTTCTTCACTGAGACAGTCATTTAGATTCGTATAGGTGTCCTGGAGCAAGGAGACTTTACTAAAATCCCCCTCTTCAAAATATGCATGAGTTATCAATGCCATTTTAACTTGTATTTGTCCATAAAGCGGCAAAGTGCTGAGTACACATACTGATTTCTGAACTGTTCCACGAGTAATGTCAGCAGTTCGATTTGTGACTTTCTGTTATGGATAAAAATACAATACTACATCAAAGCAAGTAACTCCTTATCTTGCATGCGAAACGTGATTTTTGTTTTTCTACAAAATTTCAAAATTCACAGCTCGAGAAAATAGCTCATCCTTAAATTTTACCAACAAAGGAATTAGCCTATGCCAAAAGAATGCAAATACTTTATTGTGTACAACTCACCTCAACTGGAATTTGGCGGAAACATGATATACCATAAACTGTTTGCTTCGGATCAGTTAGGCTTGGCAGATGAAAATAAACTGTGTCTTCATTATAATTGTGAGAACCATCTGGGAGAGCCAAAGTAGGCAGATACTTCCATCCAGGTGGACACTCGTTTGAATCATACGAACCACCCGGCATTAAAGGGGGAAATGAATACTCCACCTTTTTTGAAGAAAAAAGTACACATCTTAGTTAGGAAAAACAGATGTTAATAGCGTACCTGCTTCACCTCGTATGAAACAGATGTATGATAACTATGTACCAGGAGCAGGGAAACATGAGGGATCGAGTATTTTGCAAATTAAAACAAAAATTATTTTAGATATCTTACTTGGCATCCTTTTTTATGATGAAAGCCAACGACGATAACATGCAGTATCGGCCCTTGATTTGGTCCAGTGTTTTTGTTCTCCTCAGTCATGGTTTCCTTTCTACTCAAATATATAAGTACATTTTATGTATTTGTGATATAATTACTGAACTTCCATGACTTATTTCCGCAGATGACACTGCAAAGAACACATCACTGAGATAAATCCCACATCCACTAGGCGACTACTGACGTTCTTCAGCTGTTTACCTGACAGACGAGCTCTGTGAGCTCGGTCATGTGGTTGGTAGACTCCAGTGACGTCATACGACGGTGCCATATTTGAACGTTTTATTTCATTTATCCTTCATATGTGAAATTTCTTCTTGACTTCTTGCGTAGAAGATTATCAGAGACATCCAAAAAAAAATTAACACTGCTATTATCGATAATATAATCTGAGTATCTTTATTACAAACCTACGAACTATTGCATGTCATTATTTAAATTTTCACATGCAAATTTTTATTTTACGAACATTTCATCGCTAGTAAGTTTCATTTGTGCTTGCGCAGTTATGGTGCTCCCTTGAATTAAAAATCTCCATATGTAAATTATATGACTGATCTCATTACTATTAAGCGCTTTTTAATTTCAAATTCAACATTTAATAAAATAAAATGACTTGCCGAGGGTTTTATACTAAATTTTGAACCTTTAATTGAAGAATAGACAATAAATGAGAAAAACATTATTTTCAATCAAGAAAAAAGAAATGTGTAAATAAAAACTTGTTAGGATATATCATACCTGCCTGAAAAGATATTACCCAAGTAGCAGAAAATATCCAATGGATATCCATAGATGCATATATAGCAATGTCCAAAAGAACCCTGAGAGCACACTAAAAATTGTAGACGTCTAAATTCGTCGATTTACGGTCTACGGATAACTTCACTGCTTGAATTTTGCTGTAGACCAAGGATAGACTTTATGTATATGAACTTAAATTATATCCAATGTGAAACATTATATGGAGCTTCTCTGCAGATAACCTAGGTCATTATTTCCAGACCAGGATATCTATAATACAACATTAATATAATATATACATATAGCCTTAATATGAGCTAAACAATTTAGTGAGGTTTTTTGGACAATTAATTATTTATGTAACTATTAATTATGTCCTTATACCTCCTGATCCAAATATAAAGTGTGTTGTAATATCATAATTTTACTTTGATTGAGATATTATTGGAAAAATTAGGGAATAAGAACCCTATTTTCATAATTTCTCAAAAGTATCAGTAGTTTCAGTGCACATGAGTTAATGCATTAGACAGTATGAAGATTTTGTGCATGTGTATAGCTGTGTCATATAAGTAGTATATGTATGTTTGCAGTGGCGGATCTAGGTTTGGACCAAGGGGGGGGGAAGGGGGGGCAAACCGGGGGTCTGGGGAATTCCCTCCAGACGAAGGGGGGTTCGGGGATTTTGGAAGATCGGGATTTTCAAGACTCAAAAACGGCGATTTTAGGTTAATTATTTGATAAAAATGATACTACTATGCACATGTAGTAGGTCATTTTATTAGTAAAAGGTTTATCGTGGTCATTATGGGCCTACTGTAGGCGCAGAAATTATATGCACTCGAGTTTGATTACAAATAACAAATTAGCTAGGCTTACAGAAAAACTAATCACACCGTAGCTTTTCTTATTTCATTCTGCGTTATAGAATGGAAAATTTAAATTTTTAAAACGTATTTTCATATTTTTTACAACGGTTGTGACGTAAAAAGTGCCTGTTTTTGACGGTGTTCGAGCAAAGCACCGACTTTGATGACCCGTAAATAGTAGTAATACCGGTAATATTAATAATAAAAACTTATGATGATGCTTTATCTAGTTTTCAAAGTATGACTTAATGACAAGGAACACAAATATAATCAAATCACCTTTATGATTAGATAAGTTCATTTGTTTTTATTATTAAATTTTTTACGTTAAACAAGAGTCAGGAAGTTTAAAGAGGAAAAAACATTCAAAATGTAATTACAATTAATTTAAATTTGACTGCTTGTTGATCTTTGAACTACAGATACTTAACAATAAAAGGGGGATTTATAATGGGTGCTATAAAATAGCAAAAAAATACTTCCGACTGAATACAGTGGTTTAATTTAAAAAGCAATAATGACATTCTTCGGCGAGTAGTTGTGGAAGCAGCGTTATGAATCATTTCCCCAGTTCTCTACACTCATCCGTCTATTCTTAGCCTTGTTTAATGTGCTGATTATTTCGTCTACTGGTATCTCCCTTTCTTTTGACACGTTTGCGAGTCCCAGTCCATTTAATCGTACATCTCCCATAGTACTTCTCAAATAAGTCTTCAACCTAAAACCATACATAAAACCCATTTTACATGTTATAAATATGTAATTAGAAAAAGTACAAAAATATTTTACATTCATTATTAAAAAGTAGCACAACAAAAAATATCTTTGAAACAACAAACATAAAAGTGTTTGATAACATGACTGATTTAGAAAGATTATAATACATAATTATAATTACCTTCTTAGCGTTGAAAATGAAAGTTCCGCTGTTGCAGTTGTAACAGGGATCGTTCCCAAAACTTGAAGGAGAATACTGATCATTGGGAAAAAAGAAATGTCCAATTCTTTGATTGTATCAAAGACTGTTTCAGGTGGATTGCATATGTTGCTCCATTTCTTTCTCCACATCTTGACCTCTCCCACCATGAAGGTGGTGCTTCCAACCTCTTCAGTATAGGTTTGATATTTTTCAGCAGCAGCTAGAATTTCCTTGTCCGTGAATCTTGATAGGTTGGAGGGAATGAGGCCTTCAAGAGGAAGGACTCCACGGAAACCTCTGCTGAATCTTGCATCTATCTCTGAAATAATATGATCCAAAAGAGGCAGGAAGACTGAACTCCTGAAATATTTTTCAGGATTTTCTGCGGGCGCGTTGCTTGTTTCTTTGACGTATGCATGTTCTCGGTGTTGATATTTCAATCCCCAGCTCATCTGCAACTTGAAGGGAGTTTTCGTACAGACTGTTGAACTCAAGTTCGGCTTCGCGCCGAATATTTTTTAAGTTATCCAAAATTTCAGTTACGTTAACTAAAGCAGACGAGATATCCTGCTTGGGGCTTTTCTGGAGGACACTTCTGGAGTTTTGTTGTCACTCAAATTTTCCAGTACCTACTGTGACAACAGGAAAAATTAACTCTTTAAAGGTGATGAGGCTATCATGTCTTTCGACCCATCATGTAGATCAGAGTGCCTTAAGTCTGTTTCTTTCATTCGGAGAAATTCATCTTTTCGAGAACATCGATAACAGCATTTACTCGATGACAAGAGGCCATAATGTTTGTACATAAAACATAATGTTTGTACATAAAATAAAAGAATGGAATAAAATAATGTAATACATTTCTTTTAGACCTATTCAAATAAGTGTCCAATCCTATCTCTTGTCTAGAATAAATTGCCGGGAAATAAATGAGGCAAAAGATAATGTCGGTGTGCATAAACATGCCTTTGTCAACTGGTTGGATTGGAAATTGAGTTCTAGTCTCTGACCCTGAGGGCATGGGATAGAATATGAGCAGTGGTGGAGATTTTTCATTGCATTCCAGGGTCTTCTTGAGTGCTCTGTGAAGTGCATTAAAATTTAGTACAATATCAGAGAGGACTTTAACTCATGTTTGATCCAAAATTATAACCAACTTTCTTCAAATTTTGTTGTTAAAAAACGAAATATGTTCTCCTTTAGTGGTTAAATTCCTTCGAACATTTTAAAACAAGAATTAAGAGATTTAGCAAGCCCTTTGCAAGTTGACTATAAACACAGCCTAGCAAATTTCCAAAAAGTTTTAAGATATTGATTTTCATTAATTTAAGTTTTAATTTTAATTTATGAAGCACATATTTATCTCAATGCTGATGATATATTTGAGGTTTGGGAGCATGACTGAACAACACTTGCTGTACTTAATTTGAAGGAAATAAAAAATTAGCAATGGTGACTATGTATGTACGTAGGCCGATAGATCATCACGTGTGGTTTTATGGTACATGGTTACAAAGGAACAAAATGAAATCACTCATGCTGTTCATACACATTTTTCTACTGAAGATATGTTTGACACCTTGCATCATAAAGAATTGAACAAAATTTAACTAGCCCAGCGACTCAACTACAATAGGTACCTTTGAAAGACACTCCCCGCTCCTTTCAGTTAATGCTCACCAAGTCATTCTTCTCAAGCCTTAGACCTCCTCCCAACCCTCATTCTCCGCATCCTATTACATATGATAGGCCTTACCCCGCATTCTCTTCTTCAACCTCTACCTCTCCAAAAGATGTGCACACACAATTTATTTTTGACTTTGAATAATCAAGGAGTCGAAACACCTTGTGCTAAAATATTGGGACGTGAATACGTCATGAAATGTGGTGATACCTCAAAGACCCAGACTCCAGGGGAAACCAGTCTATGGAGATGAATGACCTTTCGTTTTGTAGAGAAAGGTAGGCCCCCTTTCCACTTTGTACTGTGTTTAGGTGGGGGAAAGTCATATTACAGGCATAATTCTAGGCTGTGTAGCAGCTCTGCAACTTCAGTTCTAATCGACCCCAAACCTAATGCTAAAACCAGCCCAACACAAATTTCCCAGGTGGAGTGTGAACCAGGGTCGTCGGAATAATTTTCGCTGGGGGGAACAACTTAGAAAAGGGCCTGGCTCGTAAGAAAAGGACCCGCATTTTTTTGCAGATATGGGGCGGTAGAGACTAGAATTTCTCGAAAAGAGCATACGAGGGTGTGAGGATATGTGTCAGAAGGGAAAAAGCAAGCTAAAAACAAGTGAAATTAAATTGTTATTGGGGGGGGCTTCGGCTTCTCCTGCCCCCCACTTCCGACGCCGCTGGTGCGAACCCAAGACCTTTGGGTTGTCAAGCCAACGCGTTACTATGATATGTTTATCGCGACCGACGTCGCTCGTGGAGTGCATGCAATGGTAGTAACATTAGTCTCGTAAGGTAGTAAAAACACTGAAATGAGAGATTCCAGTAATTCTACGAATGGGTTTATTGCCTATGCATCATGCTACGATTATCCTGGTTTCTTCAGTCCTAATCTCTCAAGTGTGAAGAAAGCTATAATTCAAAAGTCTGATTTGTTGTCAAGATTTTGAGTGACAAAAACTTTTTTGGGTTACATTATCATAGGTTACGTATTTGTTGGCAGCGGTAGGATAGTTCAATTTCCTCACCACTGCGTCTCATTTAGTTTATATTTCAGATTAGAGGACTGCCAATTCATTTACCTAAGCCAGATAATTGGTGAACAGATTGTGTGAATCAGTTTGCCGTGACTGCAGCAGAAACGAAGTGATGGGCGAAATCAGACATCTGCGTTAGGTTTTTCTTTTAAATATTCTCATCCTGAGAAGTAATTAGCACGAAACAATTCCGCAAATCCAAGAAAATTGGCTCGGAAGCCTTTCAAGGAGAGGAATAACTGATAAGGGGCAATCCATGTATTACGCAACGCTGATTTTCCCTTTATTTGATCCCCCAACCCTGAATATAACACCTCGTATCACCAATTTTTACGCCAATCCAGCGAAAATCTATCCCTTGCCACACCGAATCGCTTCAACTCAACCTTTTCGCAATGAGCTAGTTTCTACGGGGGAGGCGAAGGCATTGCGGCAGGTGTAAGGGAAGCAGGCCTCGGCGGAGACTGGCGGATTTTGTGGTGAGCAAGGAAAGCATTCGCGGACGGAGCGTCAAATGCGAGTGGAAAGAAAAGTATTTCGAGCCGTATGTGTGTGAAGCGGTGGCGAAGGCATTGTGGAGGTAGAGAGGATGACAACCTCAGTCCATTTCATCATTAACCCATTGAACATCCTCGACCAGCATCTTCGAAAACTCATTTAGGGGATCGGGGAGTGCGTAATGTGACATGGTTGACTTCATCGTCTCTTTTGCGCCGTTTTACGTAGAGTTTTTCTCAAGAGCATGGAAGCTTGAGGCGCAGAAACTAGGGATGGAACGATGGAACCTTTGCAAATTCCCTCCCCGAAGCACGCCTCCGGTGTGAATCCTGCACCTCACGACTCTCACGCCTACGTCTCGTCATACTTTCTTCGACTGCTTCCTCCTAAGACCTCCTTTCTGTCTGACTTGGAGGTCACTTTTTCCCTTCATTCTATGAACTGTAAATGTGATGGAATGCATGGTCACGGGATAATTTTACTAAATCACGTCAAAGTTTTCCGCTTTCATTTCAGTAATAGGAGTACTCCGAACTAGAGTTTTCGCAGCGGGCTGCGCAAACTTGGGTAAGGCCAAACTCATGGCCGCAAACATATTACGACACAAAAATATTACTGAACCCGCGCTATTAAAAGATGTAAATATTACATTAACATTTTACCTTGGGATCCGTACAAGGGAGTGTGGTAGGTTATCAGCCGTGCTGTTGAGTTGCAGCTAAAAAAACGTCGATTACTTATGTAGCATAGTGTTTAAATTGTTTGAAATAATTTTACACTTTGTTTGAAACAATTTTAAACTTTGTTTGCGCTGTAGTCGTGTCTTGTTCGTGGTAAAAACGATATCGGACTGAGGATAAAATCTTTTATCCCTAGTCCGATTGTTGATTTCTCTTAATTTGTCAATATTGTGAGTCCGATGGATGTACTGTGGGGAAGCAAATCTGTCTGAAGAGTCTGTTTCCAATTTGTGAGATGTAAATATTTCGAGCTTTAACTTAATTGGCGCACTTATGTCTACTCCGCCAACATTATAATTTTTAGGCTGTTTTAAATTTTTCTGACAGGTGTGTATTATAGGGTACCCACATTTCATAAAATATACGTGTGTGAGTGAAGATTAAGTGAAAGATTAATTAAAACTCGAAAATGAATCGTGGCGGCGTCCGATTTTGGAAAATGATCACCGGGAAAGAAGACGGGCACAGAATGGAGATTTTTTTACGACGTGGAATTGTAATTGTCAGAGTTGGAGAAGAGAAAAAGTTACGAATCGTTAAATATGGTGGGAAAGGAAATTGACAAGTAGGAGGAGGCAGCAAAAGTGGGTGCGGGTTGTATTGACTGGTAATGGAACAGCAAATCGGATGATTGAGGGTAGAGAGACGAGGTGAACCGGACCCGAGCTAGATAGAGGTCAAAATTTGGGATTTTAGAAGGCATCGAGGTGTTCGGGAAATGTGGGAAGCTAATGTTGGAATTATGGAGAGCCAGGAAATGGCCGATGGCTTACCTTAATTGGTGGAGCACTATACAGATGAGGAGTGTACATTAGTGTGATCTAGTCAAGAATAAATTCAGCCATGTCCAAGTACTTTATTATTTGTATGCTGAAGGACTCGTATCATACTCATATACTTCGTGCCAACCTCACTTGAATAGCCTTTTTTAGTAATTTAACTCACGAAAGACCAGATTTAATGATTACCGTATATACCGGTGTGAGGAAAGCACCGGTGTTAAGGACGCAACCGAGTTTTGAGAAATTTTTGTTTGGATTAAGAGCAAGACAGTTGTTTAGGCAATTATTCATTTCGAAATCATCAGAAATCGATTGATATTTTTCTATGCATTTTACTTCATTGTAGTGACGTGGTTATGGCTGTTACAGCATAAATATTATAGTAGTGGACATAACCCTCTTCTTGAATTGGTATAAACCTATGAAAAACGTAATCTTCTACCTCAAAGACGCACTGCTACGTTGAAAGACGTATTTCCCCGCGTCCTCGACGCCGCACAGTGAGCTGAAATAGAAACATTTTTGCCAAAAGTATTTTTTTTCAGCCCGGGCTTAGAAACTTCGCATGTTGATTCTTCATTGAATGCTGTATTTGGTTTATCATGCCATTTGATCTAAGTATAACGCATTAGCAATATACACGATGTCAAAGTTGATCAATTTTTGCAAAAATCGGCCTTCCTCAATAATCCCTGAAAATCAAGCTCATGCTGAACCTAGAAAAATTATATTTTGGGATAAAAAACGATATCATCTTGTAGAGCCATTTTTCAACTTTAATTATGTGTAAATAACATGACCGAATAATAATATATATCAAAGATATAAAACAAAATGGCGTACTCCATTATCAGTCAATTTTTTGTCTTCATGCACGTCTTCATGCAGGAAAATAGTTGAAGGCTACGTCGAACTACAAAAGGTTAGATATATATCAAAATATTCTACAAAGTGTCCTGAGTCATAATCCGTTGAGAACTTTTACGACCGTTGCGCCGGTGCGCTCAAATCGATGTTTTGAGCGCACGGAGCAGCCAGCCCCTGCCAGACGCAACCGGGAATACAACGCAATGGTTCTACAAGTTGATATTCGCTTGTGACATCTCTCGGGGCTGTGATGCAGTTTCACTAAATTTCACTGGTTGGGTTGATGCCATCCTATGTTCTGCCCTCTCACCTAACTTTTATCATGTGATAACAAAAACACCCTCACACCAGGATTTGCTCTTACAAAGCTCACGTTGGCACTGGACAACTTGAATTTCTATGCAGGTATTTTCGGGCATGGCCACCCTCCGCTGAAGGGACAGTCCCGCTCACAAAAGTTGATCATTACTATGGTTGTGCTTATCTGGAAGGTTCCCCAATGTTTAGGAGGGCGACAACTCGTCTTTTGCATTCGCAATTCGTACCGTGCCAAATTTTTGCAATTTGATTCGTTATGGAGTTATGACTCGTTATTATGGACTATGATTCGTTATTATTGTTGAGTCGCGTCATATATTACCTGATAGGCTGGTTTGGTTTTGTGTTGAATATGATTGGTCGGTTATTCCCTATGACTGAAGATGCGGCTATGGTATATCCTAATTTGGTCTGTAGGTAAATTGTAAAAAAATCACTCTAGTTATTTTTTTCGTCTCTAAAGCTTATGCTTCAGATCTTTATAAGATTTTAAAGGCTACCATTAAAATTAAACTTGTTTCCTTCTTCCCACAAAAATGTGTATTTTTCATTTCATCAGGGCATATCTTACGTAATAATTTACAAAATTGATTCAAAACAAATATTCTGTATTTTTAAGGTTGGCAAGTTTTTAAGAACTACAATGCAACAACCTTCAACAACCTTCTTTTCTTCTCTCCAGCCATTCTGTTGATCACTTGTTCAGAATTTATAATAGTATCCCGGATTATTGAGAGCATACAAAGAGCGCTTAGTCTGACATCGGTCATTAATTTTCAAGTAACACTCTTCACTCTCTTCATGGTTGAGAATGACCTTTCCACGCTGCGAGAGGTTACTGGGAGAGTATTCAAAATTGCCAGGAGGAAATTGATGAATCTGTAATAGATTTTGTCATATACTGTAGCTCTAAGACCTTTAGAACCTCGTCTTCCTTCTTCATCGTTGATGTTGTGCTACATCAAAATGAATGCTCAGCTTTCACAGCAGCAGGTGTTGCATTGTCTCCGAAATATATCGATAAATTTTTCAAATGCTTCACTTTGTTGAGACTTGTAAATCCAGGAAGAAGCACTTGGAACTATTTATAATCTCTTCAATCGATATTATTCGGTTGTTTAAGTTTCGAATAAGTGAATCGATACACGGAATGTAAATTGAGACTTAAATAATCTTCAGTGAAGCCAGTTGCTGGATTCACCCGCTGCACGCGTCATGAAAATAGCATAGGAATAGAAAATTGAGAGTGAAATATATCTTGACTTTTGGAATTAGCGGGAGTAAAAATTTATGGCAATGATTTTTTCGCATCTTCCCTTAAATTATTTTAAGTTTTTAATAATGAATTTGTATGGTTCATGCCTTACGCCATGTCCAAACTTTTTTTCTTCAGAATAACTGCGAGTGGCATAGTGAGGCCAAATGGTTGTCGACGTACAAGTAAACTAACTACAAAGCTACTCTTTTCAATCGCAGTCAATATTTCGAAGGCGATATTGACATTTTCGGTGGCTTTTCTGAAATTTCTTCCAAGCTTACTACGATAGGCGTCGTCACTCAACAAAAGTCAACACACTGTCATGTGTCTCTATAAATCGAGTCAGCCTTTTTTTCTTGGCTTCTGATAGGTACATAAATGTTAATGTTAATTTTTAAAAAATTCTTAGCATTTGCAAAAGTTATCTCTTTTATTTTACCTAGGCAATTCCTTACTGAACTGTTTGAAAACGAAATCGAAATTAGGCTCTTGCTTTAACGAATCGCTCTCTTCGGCATCTCGAACGTAAACAGTATCGATGGCCTCAAATGCGTCCCCATACCCGCTTATGTTGGACGTAAATATTTATGGGTGTCCTGAGCAGCGCGGGTATAGTCATGTTATCGGCTCTTTCCTCGCCACATACACAAAGATAACGATGAAACTCTTCTCAGTGATTTCCATCCCTTTGTTTCATGCTATGAGTCTTTCCATGTATATGCAACTGAAAATTGTGTTGTTCCAAAGGAAAGTGAATTTAGTAATCTTGTTTTATGCTATGTATATAATAGCTCAGAGCCTGACGGAAAGGAAATCGAGATACTCCTTAGAAGTGATTCGGAGACAGAAAGTAACGATTCTGAATCGAGTAATGGTGAGTCTGAGGATGTGATTAGCCCCTTAGCTAGTGGTCCCCTCGGCGAATGTATCAAAGGCACTCGCGGTACAGGGAAAAATTTCCGGCACTGAAGCCCCAGAAGCCCCCTTCCCCCCTTCCTCCCCTTCACCAACACCCCCGGCTACGTGCCTGACTCTCCGCGATAGCCTTCACCACGATAAAATGGTTTTGATGATAGGCTTCGTCGTCAAATGACAACACATGCCCACAAGGCTGCTTATATAAGTATTTGGATGAGACGAGGGAAAAATGGGGAAGGTAAGCGTTGTTGGAGGGAGCGGGAGGAGTGGGTGAAATGCTGAGGGAAAAGTGGTTATCTCCCCATTTTCCTGTTTTTGATAAATTATTATTATGGAATTGTAGTATTCCCTTAGCTGGAACAATTAAGGAATTTCACTGTGTGAAGCCGGAAACAGTATCTTTTATGCATGTTCTAATAGGCGAAAAAGACACCGTAGTCAATTACCTTAAAATTTATTATACTCTACACCGGCCTAGGTTTCGGCACCAAATAAAATTTACGGTATTTCATTCCAAGCATTTCCACAACGTTACGCTGAAAACTACTTCCTATCTTTTATACAGTATGCAGTTGACTTGGCAGAGTTCCGGCAGTCACTATCGGGTCATAAAAATTTCTGAGGCTTAGTTTAACGGTAGCTTAATGCCGCGAACGTCACCTGGATCTTTGTAGAGGTGGTAAAGTCCATTGATTCGACGACTGAAAGCATAGAGACGGGAGCGACTGGTGATATAATTTCGCGATTTTATGGTAATGCTCTCAGATCTATCTCGGGTAATAACTGCGCTCCTATTTCATTGTATACTTAGCGATTTGCACTTCATAACGAAGATGAGTGCTGATTATTTCTGACGCTGCATTATCCGGTCCGCACATCGACTCTCAGACTCTCGACTCATGTCAACACGTTAAATACATAATTTTTACATTATGTATTTGAAGTGCCCTAGGTTTGTAGCTCACTATGAGCAGAAATGTAGGCGAGGCGCGGTGTAGGCGTGAGGAGCAGACCCAGCGGCGTCGGAAGTGGGGGCAGGAGGGGCCGAAGGCCCCCCCGAGGATTTACTCCGGCCCTTGAGAAATGAGTAGTCTTTATTAATAAAAATTAAATTTCACTCGTTTTCAGCTTGCTTTTTCCCTTTTGACACATATTTCACACCTTCACATGCTCTTCTCGTGAAATTCTAGTCTCTACCCACTCCTATCCGCAAAAAAATGCGGACCCTTTTCTTAGGCGCCCGGCCCTTATCAAGATTCCCTCCTCCCCCTCTCCCCCAGCGAAAATAGTTCCGACGCCCCTGAGCAGACCTTTTCTTATTCTTATACGCGGGGTGAGGCATGAATGTGGGGAATGGGCACTTGGATTACCGAAGTATTTATGAGTATGCATGTTTCGGTTTCTCGCACGAGAAATAAATGCTTTGTTTTAGCATTGTAAGCTTCTCTTACCCTGGATTTTTATAATGTGGCACGAGAAGAGATTTTTGAGAGCAGGGAGTGACTAAGTTTTTTCTTTACCTAGTGGAAGAGTTATAATAAAATAACTAGCTCTAGTGGGATCAAATTAGTCGAGACTTTCTTAGAGTTTCCACTCCGCATACCTCCTTCGATTTTCTGACTTCTATTTCCTCCCTTCTTCGTTTATGACTAGCATTTATATGTTTTAGCTTACTCTTTACTCTAATTGTTTTCCTCTTTCTCTGCCAAAACATTATTAACAACATAAAAATTACATAAATCTTCTACTACGCTCTTCCCATTTCGTCAAGCAACGAATTTCAATATAAGTCCGTGCTACGCACTTAACAATTATTTGCGTGAAACTTTCCATTTCCTAACATCTTCACTCTCATCATGCCGCTTTCGTCAATTCCATCTTCGTTGGGAACGCTCCATTTGATATTTTATTTTTTTCTCCTTTAGCCCTTGCTAACTGACCGGTTTCCATGCAAAATATTTCCTTGGGGGATGATTGTGGTGTAAGATTCAGTTTCCCGTGCGGGATCCTAGTCGTGTAAAAGTGAGTACTTGGATATTCATAACGTTTGATTCCTTATCTGGGCCGTGAAAAACCCGTAAAGGAATTGTGGGGTAGAGTAAATGTTTTCTGTCGCTAGTCCCTGGACCGGTATTTATTTTCCTGCAAACTAATTCATATTGTGAGAATGATAGTTAACTTGATATGTGTGCATGATTTTTTCGGCACGCTGTAATCATTTGTGGATGAGCCCTTTCACCGCTGATTCTTCACGCATTTCATTTTCATGGTGAATACATTTAGTACGGTCGTTGGAATATACGTTTCTTTGATTTTCTGTCGCAATATAACTTTAGTCGTTGACCACTCAAAACCAAAATCAACGTTTACTACAGTGAGTATTAATTTCAGCAGTTGGAGCACCTAAAAAGAATCTCGCGTAAGAGACGCGAGACGAGTTTGAAATAGACGTACCATCGGAGGCAAGCGTTGGAATGTATGCCTTTCCCTAAAATAAATTTGCCCCACGGAAACAAAATATTGACCCCTGAATCATAAACTGTTATGACTCTCCTGCATTTTCGGCCTCAAGGGGAAGACTCCGTAAAGAATCGTTTTTGTTGGCCTCGGATTTATATGAAATTGCCGCTTTACTTCTGTATGCCACTTAACTTTGAGTTTAACTTTTGCCGCATTCACACTCATCTACCATATCTTAAGCGCTTTCTCACTCCAGAGACTTTTAGTTTCCATCAGTATATGGCCTCTTAAACGAAACTCTCCTGTGATTTTCTCTCACATCCTACTTATTCCTACCGCTCCATTTATGACACTTTCATAAATCTCTTTCATTGGTCAAAGTTAATCCAACGGAAGACAGTGATTTTAATTATGCATATTCCTCCCAATTTTAATGCACTGCTTTTGTTGGTCATCCCAACATGGGGTTGGTTGCGAAAGGTAGAATTACGTATTTTCCATTCCTGCCTTGTTTTTCCCCCTGAGATGACTCATTTGGTTTTAACTGACATGTTGACGGCCATCTGCAACATTTTGTATTCAGATATTTCATTTACTTTGGAACAAACGAGTGACTTCATTGCGGTTGTTTGATGTGGAATAATTACGTAAAATAAAATACGAGTAGCCAACATCTTTTGCTCTCAGAGGTAAGGGGAATATTGCGTCGGAATCATTCTTGATTTGGTATTTTCACTGTCCTTAGTAGCCAGGCCCATGACGAGTCAATCTGGCAGCTAAAGTACCGCGGGTTGTAATCCTGCTCAGGGTATGAATCCTGAGTTTTCTCAGGAGTAAGATCTTAGATTAGACGGTGCGATATAACCTTGGCCGTTGGAGCGCTTAGAAACCTTAGTCTACTCGTACATGATCGTACATCATCGTTGTGGTCTTGAACTCCATGCAGTAGAGTTTTTAGTTTCAGGCTGTATTTTGTGGAAGTGCTTCATAGGAAAATAGTAATGAATTTGTGCGTTCCACACTTCATTTTTACCGGCAATGGTTTTCACATACAATTTCAATTTTATTTTTTACCGAATCTATGGTTGGCAAAAATAAGGAGTGGAACGTACAAAGTTACCATGTTTTCCTTTATGCATAAGCTCTATTTTTCGCAGAAATATTGCGCATGCCTGCATTGTTACGCATAGCAGTTAGAGATTAATGGGTGAAACCTGAAGAAAGGTGGGCTAGAAGGTAAAATCCTGCCCGCCATACCGCAATGATCATGTACATACCACGCTGGCTAGGCAACCAAAATGTCGCTGATTACGTACCCCACTTCGGGAACGAATGACGTGCTTGTCTCAGGCTTAAAGATTGTACGGCATGTTACTCGTATACCTCAGTTTTTGCTAGTACCTTGAAACCTAATTCTTAATTGATAGTAGTGGAAGGCATTTCAGGTTCAGTACTCCGTCCGTCGGATGGAACGTTAACGTTGTGGTCCCCTTGGCGCCTGTCGTTAAGAGAACGCTAATGCCGACGCCGGGTTTCTCTCCACCCTTCCTCCATTACCTGAATTGTTCCTAACAATTACCCAATTACCCATCTATCCAATATGGCGCAAATTACCTCAGCTGTCGGTCTCCTCCCCTGAATAACTAACTTAATTGATAGTTACTTTGGTACATTAGCTCAAAAATCAATATATATGAATTTTGTAGCGTGTCAATCAGTCAGTCAGTCCGTCATTCTGTATCCGTTTTGTTCGTTCCCTCTTAATTTTTGAGCCGAAAGAGTGAGGTTTGGTGCGTTGAGTGTGGATTATATGTCTGTATGATTTGGTACCTAGTAGTTTTGGATTTTTAGCAGTTAGTGGTGCAGAGAAAAATGCAAAAGAACAATTGGCGTTTTCCCAATCTTTTAACATGGGAATCCAGTTGCTATGCAATTTTGTTTACATTGCTAAGCAAATGTGTTTACGTTTTTGGTAAAGGGACAAAAATTGGATGAAGAATTTGAATAAAGTGTAATTTGTTTCATCAATCAATTTTGTAAGTATTAAAATATTAATTGACGTCTTCGATGGGCAGATTGTGAACCAAGACAATTTTTGCCTACCGGCCCTGATCTTGTGTATGAAATGTGAATATCAAAGCTATGTGTTTTGAAGTACTTTTCTAATGGTTAAAAGAAGGTTATCAAACGTTTATTATGCATTAATGTTCGTTGCTAAAGTTCGAAAATACACCCACCATTTTAAAATTATCAATGGCTGTCCTACACCCAAACCATTCCGTTTTTTATCAATTTAAAATAAAACATTCACTTATATCTCCACCTAAAAGATAGATATAATTATCTTAAGGTCCTGTGACTACTAAGGTCATTTCGCACATCTAATAAACTAGAGTGGATTGAAATTTAATGCTTGGAATTCTGGAAGGAATTGGAGTGTCGTACAATGACCGATGAATTATCCACAGTTTGTGTAAAAACCAAGTAGCGGTGATAAAATCTGGACCCAGCTGTGAAGAAGCAAGAATAAGGAAAGGAGTGAGACAAGGATGTGCACTGTCTCCCGTATTTTTAATGTTTACATCGAGAGAGCCACAAATGAAGTCAAGGAGAAGTGTTCTGGAGTGAACATCTACGGAGAAACAATCAGTATGCTACGATTCGCTGATGACATAGCTCTCATAGCAGAGACAGAGAAGGAGCTGAATAAGATGCCAACAACCATGGAAAGGACAATGGCCAGTTATCATCTGAAGATCAATAAGAAGAAAACTAAGATATTGGTGTGCATCAAGAGAGAGGAGGCCAAAACCAACGTTATACTAGGAAAACAGAAACTGGAGGAGGTGAAAGAGTTCTGTTACCTGGGAAGCAGAGTAACCAACAATGGACGAAGCAAGAAAGAAATAGTGAGTAGAATAGCTCAGGCAAAGAGGGCATTCTATCAAAAGAAGAATCTACTTACAGCAGGAAATACAAGCATAGAAGTAAGGAAGCAGTTCATCAGAACATACATCTGGAGCATTTTTCTTTACGGCAGTGAGGCATGGACGATGACAGCAGCGGAGAAGAAAAGGGTGGAAGCATTCGAAATGTAGTGCTATCGAAGAATGATGAAGATAAAATTGATAGACCGAGTGACAAATGAAGAAGTCCTAAGAAGAGTGGGAGAAAAGAGAAGTCTGCTGAAAACTATAAAAAGAAGACGGGACAACTTAATCGACCACATCTTAAGACACGATGGCCTGATGAAGACAATCGTCGAAGGAAAAATGAACGGGAAGAATGGAAAAGGCAGGCCTCGTATGAGTTACATAGAACAGGTCGTAAAGGACGTGAAAGAGAGGAACTACGTTAATATGAAGAGATTGGCCAATAGAAGAATCGAGTGGAGGGCTGCGTCAAACCAATCCTAGGATTGTTGACCCTTGATGATGATGATAATGATGAATAAACTAGATTAAAAACATGTGTTAGAAAAACAATACTTGGTAAGTATTTAGAATAGTATTTAAGTATTACTTAGAAATAATGTAAACTATGAGTGGACACGATAGGCTCAACTCTGGATTTTTAACTCTGGATCTCAACGACTGCATTGGTCATATGGAAAAAGCGTTGCATTTAGAGCTGTTGGGCAGATTACAATGCGTCTTAAATTTTGGGTAGTAAATTCACTTCATGAAGAAATTTTAGAACGCAATCGACACGCTTGAAATTGTCACCCAATACCTTGCTCAGATCCCCAAATATTTTGTGGTGTTTGCGTTCCATCCTATATTTGACACAGTCGACAAGCAGGTGTTTCACGTAAATTATTTCCAAAAGCTCAAAAATCCAATTCTAAAATAAACCTACTGAGACGATTCCAGAAATATATTACACCAACCTTTACATCGCTTTGGGTATAATATTTACCAAATATTCGTCAAAACCATTCGATCGACTATATTAGAACCTCCTAGTACATTCCATTTTTCGTCAATTTTAAAAAAGACATTCACTTACATACCCACCTAAAATATTTGAAAAGGCTAATAGGACCAATTCTATTTTTAAGCCACCCAGACAATCCCAGAAAAATGTCACAGCCACCTTTGCATCAGTTAGGGTGTAATTTTGTAGCGTGTCAGTCAGTCATTCTGTATCCGTTTTGTTTTGTTCTCTCCCAAGTTTTGAGCTAAAAGGACGAGGTTTGGTGCGTTGAGTATGGATTCTCTGTGTGTATGATTTGGTAGCAGTTTGCTATAATATGCTTAACATATAATGTTTGATAAATATACGGAAAGCGTTGATTTATTGCTTTGATAATTCTATTACCCAACTAAAAAGTACATCTGATTAAAATTATGCTGCCAAATTCTGTGATCGGTGATTTATTTTACCTATCTCCCAGCCGCAAATGAGCTTGTTGCAATCGGAGCAATAACTTTGACGTCAACCCCTCGTAAAATAGATGTTATGCGACATGGTTTCGCAACAATTCTAAGTTTGAAATACTATAAAAATAATGCCACAATGGAAAATTATGATAGTAGTGTTACGGTTTAAAATAATTTCAAATCCATGAGTAGGAAAAAAGAAATTTGATTGAACGTCTGTATGCATATAATTTGAATTAGTTATGATAAATTGATTGAACAAATAATGAAATAGAGTAATAATATCAGATATAAATAATAGTAATTACCAAATTAGATTCCATACATATAAAATGCATAAAATCATTTGCGAAGTTGCCCATAAAAAATTAATTGTTTAAAAATTTCCCCAATATAAACAATAGTAATCACTAAATAGATGCATGAAAACATCAAATTACGTTTATAGGATAGTTGTATTAACCATTGCGGAAATTACGTTAAATTTCTTTTAGATTTTTAAATTCATTGTTTAAACAAATGCTGCAATAACAACAAAAATATAACATACACAGGAAAAATAACTTAAAATTTGAAATTACCGGTTCAAAAACCATATAAATCAACCTTTACATCAAGTAAGCAAGCAATAATAGCGGCGCGCCGCGGCGGTATTAATTTTTGCGAGCTTTTATCGACTTGGGACCACTGCAGTGGGACAACAGTGAATCTAGCGGGACAAAAGTCACTTTTGCAACTTTTTCAAAAACGGTCGTCCCTTATGAAGTCATATCGTCAAATGATTGCTTCAACATAATTTGTAGCTTTAAAAAGGTTTAGATAAGTTATAACAATATTGCACGGTTATACGAGTCGTAAATCACGCGTTGAAGCTATCTAGTCTGTGCCCAAATCTAGACGGTGACTAACTGGCGAGTGCTAACAAGTGCCAGCAAGGAATTATATATGGAAGGAATAATAAAATCTCACAGGAAATTGCAGCTAACGGTATGTAGGAATGTTTAGAATGATAATTGTTTTAATACCAGCACTTATAAGTCCTAGCTTTCAAATAGAAGTTTCCAAGTCAATATAACTCGGTGTTTTCTCCCCATTTAAATGTTTAACTTTAATTATAAAAAATATCTATCGAGGTAGAATTACAAATTCTTCAGTATTATAAAGTTATGTCCATATACTTGCATATATTTCCAACAGTTCCTGCGCATACTTGCGCCTTTTGCGAATAATTCCATTTTTATATATGATGTTAACCAGAGAGGACCATTCCTTGGGACATTAGGGAGCGAGCAATGGGCTTACGACGACGACTAGAGGGCGACGCTAAGTATTTTGGGAGAATTAAAGTTAGCGCACGTCACAATAAGGTACGTAAAATTATATAAGTATACAGATATTGACATTTCTACACATGGGCTAAACAATAGGTACTACCGATAGAAAATGAGGAGGAAGTCAAATTTTGATGGATAATGAGTACCTACCAACGAAAACCTTATGAACTTCGGGAAATGTTGGGAATGCTTCATTATTTGCTAATTTTATATTAATTATAAACTCATTTTTAAAATTTTAAATCAATAGGGAAATCATGTCACACTCCATGGGGGTCGAGCTACCGACGATAACCCGCATGGAATTGTTGCGAGAGAAAAAGACCACGGACGTGTAAATATATTGAACATAAATTAGGATTTAAAATCTGTGAAGAAGATACCTCAAATTCCATCAAGGAAACTGTTAGGCTTTTTAAAAGTGGTTTTGAAAAATTGTGGAGACAGTGCTGCAGAAAATACGACAGTTTTCTTTCGAAACACCGACTCTGGGTCCATTGTAAAATTCAATTCCCCGATACTGTCACTCACAGCGGCGTCGAAAATGGGAGAAAGGAGAGGCATTCGCCCCCCCCCCCAGAATTTGCCCCGGGCCCTTGAGAAATGAGTCTTCATTAATAAAAATTAAATTTCACTTGTTTCCAGCTTGCCTTTTCCCTTATGACATATATTCTACCTCCTTCATATGCACTTTTAGCGGAATTCTAGTCTCTACCCCCTCTTATCCGCAAAAAAATGCGGGCCCTTTTCAAGGTTGGCCCCTCCCAGCGAAAATAGATCCCACGCCCATGGTCACTCAGAAGATAGTACTTTGTGATGCTCCATTTTCAGATAATTCTGTATCAAATGTCAAAGTTGGAAGGCCTCGGAAGTCCTGACATCAGCTGAAAGCAGTCTGAAAACCAGGCGTACATATGTACAGTCTCTGGTGAAAGAAAGATCAAAGGAATAACTTTGGTTATCAAGTAAGCTTGCATTATTAATTATATAATTATTAATTATTAAAGAAATTACTGCAACAACGCCAACATGAGCTACAAAGTATAAAAAGGCTTATGTCTCTTGTCTTATGGCAAAGTAATGAAACTAAACATGATATTTAAGCGGGGCTGTGATGGTAGTAGTACCAGCAAGCAATACCAGCAAATATTCGCGTATAGGGGATAAGCTGGACCAACGGATGATTCCAATATGTTTTCTATTTCTATGGTGCCACTCCAACTAAAATCTAGCACTGGGAGCAATATTCTATGGAAAAATCCCCGACCATCTTCAACCAGATATTACAGACCCAAAAAACCCAAAAAATTATTGTTATAAAAGGAGAGTAAGGAGGTTACTGTAGAGGAGGTGGGAAAGACAGAGAAACAGATTTCTCAGCTAACCCCTGTGGTAATCGAAGTGCATGGAAAAAAATTGTTCATAATTTCAGAATTTTTATTCACGATGGTGGTCGGTAAAGTATGCAATGCGATAATTGACACCTCATCCCAAAAATGTTACATTTGTGGAGCTACTCCTAAACATATGAATGACTTCGAATTCCTTCTACATATATCCTACAGGTTAGAATTGAAGAAGTGGCAAGTAAGAGGAAATGAAGAAAAAGCATTGGTGAAGAAAAGAATTAATATGTGAAAGGTTCAGACAGGAGATGGGTCTCATTGTGGACCAGCCGACTCCCGGAGGAAATGGTAATTCCAACGATGGCAATACTGCTAGACGTTTTTTTTCCGGAATCCTGACATTTCGTCAGCCATTACTGGAATCGACAAGGAATTGATTCAAAGATTTGGGACTCTTTTGAGTGCACTGTTTCTCCATCAATCCCCCCGAATTCGAAAAGCATGCACAAAAAACTAGAGACATTTATACGAGGTTATATTCATGGTTTTACATGCCCGTCACCGTGCATAAGATACTCATTCATGGGGCCGAAGTATTAGAGCATGCATTATTACCCATTGGCATGCTCTCTGAAGGGGCACAAGAAGCAAGGCATAAGCATATAAGGAAATGTAGAGAAAACCACGCCCGACAGTGCTCGAGGAAGGACACTATGTATGATGTGTTTAATTTGCTGTTAGCAACCTCCGATTCTTTAGTTTCCGGCAATATATCTTCTCACCAAAAGCAATATTCCCTCTAATTGGAAGTGAGACAGCTTCTGAAGGAACCAAACATACCAGAACTAAGGGAAGACGGCGACGGGGAGTCCACAGATGACGAGAGTGAAGAGGATGGCAGTATTGGAATGACTGACACTAAGGATGTTCAGATCCAATGAGAATTTATTTTATAAGTAAAATAGTGTTAGTGGGGTTTATTTATTTGATATATTTAATATATATTTTAAAAGTGAATTGCGTAAATAATCGTTATAATTTTTAATACTTTCCTGAATGATACATTAAGTGTGATTTTTTAATTAAAATTCCATTTTTATCTTAAAATACAATAAATAAAAAGCATCAACCACCATATTGTCATTTTCAATGAATTGGTCCTATCTAATGCATACCCTTCCGGAACTACTAGTTTATAAGGAAAAATAATTTTGTCCCGCTAGAATCGCAATTGGAACTACTGTGCACTGTGCGCCGTCGGCTAGCATTCCTTATGAGGCGCAGCGCGTAGTTCCGCGATGAGGTTCTGATGCGATTCTCCCATTCGATTTCTTTCTCCCCAAGAAGCGCTTGCTCGATCCCCTTGTTTTTCACCCTTGAATAACCCTCCCTCTCTTCCGCTTTCCTTTCCATCCACCTCCCAGCCAACTTCCCCTCCCTTCGTCCCTCAAGCCTCCTCTCCGAAGGGGAACGCAGCGTACGTGCGAAGCGCGATTCACTTGTTTTGAGAGCGCTAGTAGAGTTTGGAGAGCGGCACAGACCGCATCGGTGGTAGCCGATTTCGGCAGGGCTTCAGTTTAATCGCAGAAGTGTTTTATTCTTCGAAGCACGTGAGTAGTAAATCGTTATTTTGGGTAACTGAGTGAACTTTCATGACCAGCGTGCATGTCTATTTTCCTTGAAGTGTATTAACGTTCCAGTCGCATTAACTTGTGACGACTGATCTAATGGAGGCTGAGACCTTGGATGTGTGGAAAATACTGAACTCATGTCATTTCGGGTGGGTAGATAGTATTCTTATAAACCAAGAATATGGAGTTGTTCACCCCTATGATCAGAACATGTACGCTGAAGTAATTTTCTTTAATTTCCAGAAATTCTCAGGACCAGATGGACTGACTCATCTGTAAAGGTAACATTCAGCACTCGTATGTGCAGGTCATTCTGACTTCGCGTGATGAGTTCACGTGTGAGACTGGTAGATACTTGCCGCACTCCTTGTTGTTGACACCTTAAAGCTGAATTATATTCTAGAAGGTTAATGCTTGGTGACATAATGTGTTTGAATTAAGGCCAAATGAGGAATCTTCCTGTTAGTTCAAAGTCGCAATTCTCATGGTAAAGTTTGCATCAATAGTTACTCTCTTAAACGAACTTCTCCTGGAATCCTACAATTCTGAGGTATTAAATTTTCCCTCGTTTTCATTTTAACAGTGATTCGGTACTTATGGATTTGCTGAGGATCCAGTGGCGGAGAATGACGATCGTGAATCAACCTTTGGAAATTCTCAAACCAGCATCGGGCGAGAATCTTCAATCCTGACCGATATGTACGGAGAAAAACGATAATCTTGTGTGAAATTTTATGGAGCAGCTTATCTCACGTTTGCAGCGCTTCTAACCTGGAGACGCTGTATTGGGGGACTGTAAGTTAATCGCGTTGGATGAATTAAAATTTTGGTTTGAGGTTTAAATGTCAACGATAGTGAACTGTGTCCAGTTTCGCATTGACTTTCCTGATGTTTCTCGAGTTGAGCGCATATTACGATCGTATTACCGCTCTTATAAGACTTACTTCTAGTCACCACAAGAATTTTTGCTCAGTCAACAATCCTGAATCCCACCATATTTTATTGCCTTCCATACGGCCATTATAGCCTTGTTGAAACTTGGTATTGCATCTATTTTTAGTCCTATTACTTGTCTCTGTTGTTTAATAGTACATTCACGTTGTATAGTTTTGTAGTAGTAGATGAATTCTCTCCGAAGAAGCTCTCACAGTTAAATATATTCCACTATTATTGGTGCCTGATGGTATTTTTTCATTGTTGGTGTGAACACAAACATATAGGATAGGCTGTCTACTTATCCTCCAGACAATTGTTGTGGCCAACGTTCCTATTCTAGTGCGTCGGAAGGAAGGCACGAGAAGAATTTTGACTGTATTATCTCTCTTTAACCAAAGGAACGCAAGTAACTCCGTTACAGTACTGTAAACGTCTTAAATGTTAAAAGCATTGTCGGATAAATAAGCGAATCAAAATATACTTGGAATTTTGGCACTTGTTCATGCAGCAATTCAGTGGTACAAATATTATTTTCCTCCTAACTTTTGCCATGCATCGTCGCTCGATTTATTATTCAATACTCGTACGTATCACGTTCGAATATCATGATTTGGATACATATTTTGAAAACTGACCATAGACAAAAAGCTTTGATTTCTTTCCTTGAAGTTACCCCTATAAGTGGTCACCGTTGGAGGGTCATTCTGAATTCGTGGTGGAACACGCAACTTGTCTCGAATATAATTTTGGATGGGATAATATGAGCAAGTCAATTTTATTTTTAAATGCCAGTGACAGGTAATGGATAGGAAAGTATCTGTTATCTCCGTCATCGTCAGTATATCTATTCTAAGATTCAGCAGCAACGTCATTTCACCCTTCCATTTCAGCTCATTAACGTCTATATAATCCTTATTGCCAAAATCATTCTTGGTTTACCTTAGATATTAGAGCTTTGGTTTTCCTTGTTAGGTTTTTCCTTCAATTTTCTCCTCCATTATGTTATTTATAAGTCAGTTGTCTCATTGTGTGCCCAATCCACCGCGTTCTTCTTATCCATATGCTACTCCATAGAATACTTTCTTCTTTAGCTTTTGATCTTCAGCATCCTTCTCCAGAACCATGTTTCGAGGGCTCAAAATCTTTTCCGCACCGCTTTTCCAATGGTCATCCTTTCGATCCGTAGAGAGCCGCTGTCCACAAGAATATTATATATGCATATACATATTTCATCCTGGTATCCAGTGCCATCATATTTGAGCATAGATGTTATCTGTTAACCATGAACGTCTTCTTGCCCTGCGCTATTTTTAGCTCAATATCCCTAATATTTCTTCCAAGGTAGCTAAATGCTTTTTCCAATTATAGTTTTTCCCATTTGAATATCAAATCTGCTTTCGTTTTTCCCTTTCTACGTACTGGTATACTAGTTTACTTCGTAGAGATTTTCTTATTCTTATCTTGCAATCGTTTCTCGATTCCATTCAGGGAGTGTTTTTGAGAGACTGTTGAGGAGACAGTTGAGGACTACTGTTGTTCTCGGATCTCCGCTACAATTGCGATATCGTCTGCGACAAGAAGTGTGTTGATTTCTCCGCCATTCACTTTGATTCCTTTAAGTCCCTTTTTCTTCTGCGTGATTGCTTCCCCCAAGTATATGTTTAAGATGGCTGGTGACTGATTTCATGCCTGTCTCCTTCGTTCATTTTTGCCACTTCATTTCTTCCATCGCCTATGCGTAGCATTCTGACTTGGCGTTTGTCGATTTTGTCATTATTCTTTACATATTTGAATTCCGTCTCGAGTTTTTCCGTTACCCTGAAGATCTAACTGCATTCAACGTTATCGTAGGGCTTAACCAAATCTAAAGAATTCATAATCTTCTGTTCATATGGATCATATTTCCAGCAAGTACATTCTTGGGCACAATATGACTTCTATTATTTCTGCTTCCTACTTCCTGAATCCCAACTGGCTGTCCGACAGATTTGCTACAGTCCTTCTTTCCATTTTTTTTGCTAAGTATTCGTCTGTCTTGTTAATACGGGGAAATATGTACTTCGGAAACGTGCGAGATCAGACTCGGGGTCCAATTCTCTTCGCATCTCTCGGCCCTCGTATATTTCCGTTATATTGTATTCAACTCACCGCTCTTGAATTCTTTCGGCAGTTTCGCTGTGTCATAGCGGCTCTTAATTATTCCATCTAGTGTGCCCATTGCTTTTTCTCTGAGAGCCTTAATTATTTCTCCTTTGATCTTATATTCTGGCGCCTTCCACATCTTCCATCGAGTTGTAGAATTCATTAGTAATGTTGTTGGTCCTCGTTCGTCTTTACCCACTTTGCCTTCGTTTTCCGCGAATTCGTCCTCGAGAAGCCACGTACAGAGGGTACTCTCTAAGAGGTATTTTGTTTACTGTAGAGGTAGAAACCGTATTGTCTCTGTATAGGTACTGTGTTTACTTGTATGATTCTTTGATATATCCTTTTTATTTTCCTATGACCTCCCGTTCAAATAGTAGAATCCCATGTGCATATCTCTCATGTTTTTGCACTTTGTTATCCTTTCCACGAAGTGACGCTTTACTAGCTTATATGACGTTTTCCCTATCTCCTTCCCCCCTTGACCGTTACCGATTTTTGGATGGCTTTGTTCCTTAACCACTTTAAGAATACTTCTTTATTAATTGGGTTCTTGTATCATCTTATTTGTTTTATTAGTTCTATTATCCACGCCGTCACCCGTGGCTTCTTGATTTTCCCTGCTGTATTTGTTAGCTGTCCACCTGCTATATTTGTAATTACCACCTTTAGGGTCCTCCATATTTCTTCGTAGTCGAATTATTTACTCTTTTCCGGTTTCTCCTCAATGACCGCAGCGAGTGGGGTCGTTTGACACGTTCTTTATTGCCGAATCTGATAGAGTTTGTAAAATAAAACGACGCGTATTTTTCCGTTTTGTGATCCGTCAATTATTTATCGAGTTAATAAGCGGTAGGCGTCACCTTTTGCTTATTTTAATTTTTGGTTTATGAGAGAATGGTTGTGGTTAGGAAATTAATTTTTATTAAAATTCATTTTTTGTTTCCATCCAATGATTTCATGTACAAAACTGCGATTTCGGTTCCGAGTAAAAGTCCCCATTTCTCTCTTGTTTCCCTATCACCTAGTTGCTTCATGTTTCATCTTGGTTCCCATTCACTTTTTACTTTCTTATTATTTAGTTATGTATTTATCAATGCAAGTTTGTGGTTTCTGTTAATATCTGCTCTCTTCTGGCTGCTGAGTTGCTTCACTTGGTTATTGTGCTTCTGTCGGACTATAATTGACCTGGTAACTGTCTCTATTTTCTGCCGTTTTTCATATGTATCTTCGTTTATGTTGCTCGAATAGTGTGTTGGCTCTCACCATATATTTTCTTATTGTGAAACTCAACCAGTTTTTTTCCTTTAGTGTTCCTTTTTTCGAGTCAGAACTTATTGTACTATTTTTATCTTTGCATACTCATACTACTGCTTTCCAGTCGTTCACTATGATCATATTATCCTTCCTTTTTGCAGTGCTAAAGATTTCTTCCGTTTTCTCGTGCACTTTCTCCTTATTTTTTCACCAGTGTGGCTGAAAAACTACATGTAGACGAAGGAGAGTAGAGAACTCTTTACTGTCCTTGATGCAGACCTTCACTGTGGGTGCATCCATTGTTTCTGCTCTTGTTTTAATCTAAATGACCCCTTAGTTGCACTCCCTATACCTCCTGTCGCTTCATCACTATCATATTTTCAGGATAAATCTAACTCCTGTGATCTTCTTGTTATCTCCGAGTATGTGACACACTCTCCGTCGCTTCAGAATTTTTCTGTCCCCGCGTAATTAATCTCATTCACTCTGAGTCTGTCTGTATCCATTCGGGCCATTTCTCTCTTCGTTTCCCGCACTCTTGAGTACATAACATTCCTTGACCCCGCCATACATTTGCTACTTATGTATTATCACCATCAAAGGTACCACCATTGTGAATTTTTAAAACACAACTAAATCAATACTAAATACGTAATTGATAAAAAAAAATTATAATTAATATTCTACTTTTCCTTTACCTTTTGTTAAATTATTACGGTGATATTTATGTTACAGCATAAAATTAGATCCGCTGGGAATTCATTTGCACAAAGACGTCATTTGCATAACCAAAGTCCCTCCCCTTATATCCCTTTGGATTATAATGGTTCACGGTAACATTTATGATTTCAATGACGTAAAAATCTTTATATTCTTTAGTTGTAATGATAGAATGGTGATATTAAGGGATTTTTAGAGGGCGACGAGGTTATTTTACATGCAAATCTACTTTCGGTAACTAATGAATTAAAGGCAAAATCTGCGTCAATTAATCAGCTCAGTAAACAGCAATTCATTGCGTAAACGTTGGCGAGGAAAATAATCTATCGTTGAAACTCCACCTGTGTGGGTTATGGGTCACTTCCAGTTGTACGTGGAGATACACCTAAAAAGGTTCAATAAATTAGTAGTACTAGTGTACCTGTAAGTAGCATGTATTTAATACATGTATGGTAATTATTCACGCACTCCCGTCTGGAGGGATTTTGTGGGTGTGCGCGCATTATGGTATTCTGGCTTTGGATGGTGTCCACGTCGATGGCCTATCCTTTAAAACGCCTCGGACCAAGTCGACAAGTGCAAGGATGGGAATGAAAGGTTATAGAGGAGTGGTGGAGAGAAAAATGTAATTGTCATCGTCCTGCCCTCGATGAAAGGCCTCAAGGGGTCCACAGCTTCACGTCCCATTCGACGGACGGAGTACTGAACTTGGGTTTCTCCACATTGCATTCAAGTAGAAATACAGTGAATTTTCTTCCAGGTTTCGAACCCGGATTCTAAGGGTGGATAGCCAGCACGCATTCTACCCTCCTCAATGACCCCTGGATAAGTATGCCTGAAGTCCTTTAATTGATAATTAAGACAAATAATGTTTCATGAAGAGAGTCTACTTAATAGACTCATTGATGAATTATAGATTTTCTCTTTTCCCCTCAACTGTCCGAGCTCTCTCCGAACGATAGAGGGAATTTAACAACCGAAACGTCTCCGAAGTTCGTATCTTTGCCGGAGTTTCTCCTTTCCTCCCTCCGTATTTCCACCCTCAACCTGTCTTCTGACCTGATTTTCTCGGTACTACGTGTATTTCCTTTGAGACAAGTGTTGGTGTTTGTTCATACATTCTTTGTTTCAGACATACCTATCGGTATTTATGTGTTTGTCCGTATTTAGTGTTTTTGCGGGTTTCTATGTAGATTTTTTCTCTATAGTTTCAGTAAATATGGTAGCTTCTGGGACAGTTCGCGTCTACTCTCCCCCCTTCTTATTCAATAACCATTTCTAGTATGGAGCACTACAAAATATCCTACACTACTGAGCAAGCATTTCATGTCTTATACTCTCTCTCATGCTGTTCAAATAACTATTCATTTTCTCCCTCTCTCCTTCTCACACATCATTCTCCTATCCTTCTTGTTTTTTTCCCTGCAGCAGATTTTTTTCGTGAAGGATATGTCCGTTTTTTGCACTTTTATATGCTTGCTTTCATGAATTTCTTTTGTGCTTAGTTGTCTGCCGTTGAATTCCATAGTCTCATCTCTTTTTGCTGAATTCAGTATCTTGTCTATCATATGTTTAAATGTAGAAATGTCTAATTTATTTTATTTTGGGATTGAAATGACCGTTTTTTTTATTTGCTAATTTTTCCTTGAAAATTTTCTGAGAATTTAAACTGTTTTAAAGGTTTATAACATCTTTACCCCAAATCGGCGATTTTTGTATTCATCATCATTGGTAAATATCAACTAATCTCTTCATACTCATATATTTCCTCTGCATTACATAATTGAATCCTTGCTCCATATATCTCACGCCAGGCCTCTTCCAATTTACTTTTCCCATCTCCCATTCTTCATCGGACAGTCATGTCTAGATATGGCCGATTAAGTTGTCGCTACTCTTTTCAAAGTTTTCAGCAGACTTCTTTTTTCTCTCGGTTTTCTTAGGAATTCTTCATTTATGACCTGTTCACCGATTCATTTTATCTTCATTATTCTTCTGTAGCACCTCATTTGAATGCTTCCAGCCTTCACTTCTCTGATTTTATCATCCATGCCTCACTGCCATAAAGAAGATTGTTCCAGAAGCATGTTTTTTATGAATACTTTCCATACTTCCACGCTTGTTTTTCCAGCTGCAAGTTGATTCTTCTTCCGCAAGAATCTCCTTTTCAGATGGACTATTCTACCAACTAATCCTTCGTGCGTTGCCCTTAGGCAGTTATTTGGCATCTATGAGAGTAATATTCCATCAACACTTCTAGCTTTTGTACTGGATCCTTTGCTATCCTGCTGCTTACCTTACCCTTGTTTTCCTTTTATTTACCTTCAAGTGATATGTGATGAATATCTTAGCTGTATATATTTGTTGTTCGGGTGTTCCCCGCGTACTTAATCAGGCATGTTACCCGAATTTTCGTGATCACTTTATCAAATGGAAAGAAGTAGCTGTCGAGTTGATGGGATTATTTGGTGGTTCATGGAGGGAAAAGGATGTGAAGGAGTATTTATTGAGTTTTTATTTAGGTTCAAAGCAGGGTTCCATGTGTGGCTGATTTTGAGGCCACAGTCTATTGTAGTTTTGCTTGCATTTTCTTATCTCCAACGCTTCGCGGATCAGCCGGGGGTTGAAGTTTTTCTCCTTCGCGATTATTTGTATTTGTTTGAAGTCAATCGCGTGTCCCGAAGCTGCATGTTCTGCTACCGCTGTCTTTAAGATTTTTTCCAGTCGAATAGCCCGCTGGTGTTCTTCTAAACGGGTTTTAATGGAGCATCCGGTTTCGCCGATATATTTCTTCTCGCAAGTTTGGCATGGTATCTCATACACTCCTTCCACTTGATGAAATGGTGTTGCGTCCTTCACACTCCTGGGGCAATTTCTAATTTTTAAATGTGCCTTAAACACAGTTTTGATTTCATGCCTGCGGAGGATGTTTCCTATTCTATCCATTATGCCCCGGACGTAGGGAAGAAGGCTTTCTTGGGTGCTAGGCTGTCTGCGTCTGGAGTCCCAATTTCTTCTTAACTAACTAGGGTCTTCATAAATCCATTTTTGTTTCTATTATGACCGCAATGTATTGGGTGAATCGAAGCATGCTAATATGTTTCCATTTGCAAACATTAGTCCTGAAGCCTTTTTGTTGACTTCCTTGATGGTTTTCCCAGTGTAGGCATTACAAAAATTTGGCAGCCGGCATGAATTTCTACTCTCCTTTCGTTATTCTTGCATCTTCAATGCTGTGGCCGGATCTGATTGCAGCTTCTTGGGCTTTATGTATATTTGAATAATTCTTATATCATTGTAGGACACACCAATTCCATTCGGAATTCCAAGCATTGAATTTCATTTCATGTTGTCAAGAACCTTCTCCAAATTCAGCAATGAAATGAACTTTTGTTTTTCTCTATTCTCTTCTCTATGAGCACGACAAGGAAAACAATTTTCCCCTTTTCCTAAATCCAAATTTCTTTTCATCCAGGAACTCTCTTTTTCGTTTCATTCTACTGTAGATGATATTTGTCATTATATTTTCGACGCATGTGTCATCAGGTTTATGGTCTTAAAATTTCCACAGGTCTCAGCCCTCTTTTTGCGAATGGTAATGGTAATGTTGTTCTCGAAGGCAGTGGGTATCTTTCCTGTTGAGTACGTGATGCAGATGATGTTGAATAGCTGAATCTTTTATGGCCCAGCCTTTTGTCTTTTCTCCTGCATTTTTCATTAGCTGGGCAGAATCGCCGATTCCAGAATCATCAAATCCAGGCTTATTCATCTGCAGGTCCTTTACTGCTGCGTCGAATTCTGTTCTCAAAATTGTTTCCCATATCATCCTTCGCAACTTCATCTTCTTCGATTACGTTCGTATTGATAGTGTTTCCATAACATAATTGCTAAAAATATTCCATCCATCTCTTTACTACTAAACTAAAATTTCTCCATTCCTGTCCCTCGTGGCATAGCGACTTATGCTTCGCTCCTTGAAGTGGTTTCTCACTATCCTATAGACAGCTTCAACTTTTCCATGAGCCAGTTTTTATGCGTCTTCGCATAGATCATTCATCCATATTTCTCGAGATTTTCTCGCATAACGACTTTTTTTATTCCTTATTCTTTTGTAATAGAGTTGCTCTTCATTTTTCACATTTTTGTATATTCTCCTCTCTTCAAAGATATCTTTTCTGTGATCCATGGTTTCCTCTTGGGAATTTTACTCAACAGATTTTTTTAATTTCTTATAGCCCATTTTTAATGTTTCTCCATCACTATTCCACAGATTTCACTGTAATGCCCTCTCTCAACTTGCTTATCATAGCCCTCGGATGGGACAATCGATGATGAGTAGTGCTCATTTTTTCGACTTGTCGTGTGTTCTTTATTGCTCCCTTCAATTTCTTGAATTTCATATGGCATTTCATCATCATTAAGTTACGGTCACTGTCGATGGACTTGCTCCCTGGTAGATCTCAAAGTATTTTATCTGATTTCTATACCTGTGCTCGTGTCAGTTTTAAATCTTCTATCACCTGGCATTTGCCTTGCATATCATCTTCCGTGGTGCTTTTAAGCAGTAATTAACAAAGCTAAGTTTTTTTATAACCCCCTTTCATATTCATTTTTCAATCCGTTATTTCCTGTTGTTTTTCATCTTGGCTCTCGCAGAAGATAACATTCCATTCTTCTAAAATTATTAAGATTTCTTCTCCTTTTACCGGCTTTATAACTTCTGTGATACCATCATAGACACTTCCATCTCTGTCTTCATAGTCCAACCTCGGCGTGTGAAACTCTACCAAAACAGTAGGCTTGGTCTTTATCGTTGCCACCCTTTCGATATATTACATTAAGCACCTCACACGCATTCCGTAAGTATTCCTCAGCATTACGACTGCTCCATTACATCGCTCAGCAATGTTATTAAAAAACAGTGTTTGATCCTGTAACTCTCATTCTAAAAGTCTTCTTCGGTTATTTTATTGAATCCTAATACGTCGTGGTCCACTCTTCATATTTCCACCTTCAGGTTCTCCGCAGGTCTGAAGTGATCTTATATTCTATGATCTTACTATAAATTGAGAATCAGATTTGTCTGATGTATGTACTCTCTTCGGTAGTTCCTTCCCGGGGATCTGAATGGGAAACAACTTTATTTCCTGAATATTTTACTCGAGAGGATTCCAGGTCGTCTTTGACATAGAGAAACGAGGAATTATCTGGGGCTCCTCGGGATAATAATATGCTGGTTTCGGGGATCGGGTTGGTGTGGTGGCTAGAGTACCTACTGGCCTCCCATCCCGAGGGCCCGGGTTCGATTCCCGGCAGTGGTGGATTTTTCAGCGGAAAACCGGTCCCCGCTTGAGTGCCTAGTGGAGGGCATTTCAAGTACAGTACTCCGTCCGTCGGATGGGACGTTAAGCCGTGGTCCCCTTGGCGCCTTTCGTTAAGAGTAGGCTAATGCCGACGCCGGGTTTCTCTCCACCCTTCCTCCGTTCCCTGAAAACTCCTACCATTACCCAATTACCCACCTGTCCTATATGGCGCAAATGACCTCAGCTGTCGGTCGCCTCCCCTAAATAACTAACTAATATGCTGGTTTCCCCTTGCCTTCAATTTCGCAGTATTACAGATCTTAAAGAAAATCTCACCTGAAGGGAAAGTCTCGCTGTACCGACCACTGTGGTCTTCACCTTCACTCGTACGAAGAAAAGCTGCTGCTTTCTCCTCCGGGTGATGGGGTACATGCATAATAGTTGGCGACCTCACTTCGCAAAAACATGGTGTCTTCACATATTTCTCTTTCATTTGATAGGCCTATTCTAATACAACCTCTAATTGCTGCGGCTTATTTTTCATGACTGCTTTATTTGGCGAGTAAACTACTTTATTTTGCAGCTGACCTCTGTATCCAGAAGTCGACCCATCATCAGAAGTGTTTCTGCACAAAGGTAAGTGTCCATGTTAAATAGATGAAACAATACGATTCAGAATCTTTAGAATCCTTTTTGTCGTTGATCTGCATGTAATAGGTCACATTGGTGCGTTTAAGAGTAAAAAAATTAATGGGAAATTCCATGTCAAATCGACCAGGTGAATGCCCTTAGGGTAACAGATTTTTACCAAATTTGGTAAAACGTCATCATTTGATAGGAAAATGAAAACACCAAAACCGGTTTGCAATAAATGCAACCCCTTGCAAAAAAATTGCCATGTTGCAAAATTCTTATTATAATAAAGTTACTTCACATACTGCGCTATATCTCCGAGATTATTAAAGATACAGATGTGCAAAAGAGCTTATTTTAAAGAACATGAATTAAAAAAATGCAATAAGGTGTTATATTGAAAGTACAATTAAATTTGTAAAGTGTATAACCATTTTAAATGTTCAAATCAATTTTTGGCGATGTACTTCTGTCTTATAATTTTATCATTTTAGATATGTTATTGATATAACCCTCCTGTACATATTAAAGTTTGGCAGAGATAGTATTTTACTTAAATAAGTAAAATATTTTTTAGCGTAGGCACAACGCTGGCCGGTAACCGCGCGCGCCGACCCGACGGTACGCTGGTGTCTTCAGATCTCAGCAGACTGTCTCTTTCCTCTTCTTATCTCAAATTTCAACCGTATATCAACTCTTATATCTTTTGCACGTGCCATTTCCTATTTGCTTCGCCCACCGCCGTGTGACCACCGCCCTAGAATCCACGAGCAGGCCTTACAGCGGTCGGCCTCGGACGTCTTGCTAAATTTGATCACAATCGGTTATCCTAGGGTCCTTTTGGCCGATTTTCCGGTCGAATTGACGTGAAATGACACAAATAGTTACCCTTTGATTCCAATGTATGCATAGAATTTTTCACTTCAGGTTGGATGATTGACGACCACTGAACAACCCATCATCTGCATCCCAGTGGACGCATTCGGCTGCTCCAACGTCACTCCCGAGGATTTTCAATTTTATTTTGTGAATACGACTGCTGACGTGGATTTCTTTCGCTGATTATTGAGGAAGGTCCTATGTATCTGCTTCTGAAATGCTACGCATAATGGTTGCATCGCATACTATAACTATCTATCTGGAAGCCTCACTATTACATGATTTGTGGAGTAGAAAGCGCTGTAATAAAATAATAGTATGTGGTAACTACTGTAGTACTTATTGTACTGTATATTCAGTTATTCTTTTTGTATGTATCAATTCATTACCGATAAATAAATATTTTCCTTAATAAAAAATTACGGTAAAAGCAACTTGCAGATAAGTAAAACTTGAAGTATGTCATTGTTAATTTTATTGAGAAAAATGGACTGCGAATTTGTTAAGGTCTTCTGGCAGCCGAATAAACAGGTGTTCCTGCACAAAGGTAAGTGACCATGATAAATGGGTGGTAGAATACGATTCAGCAACCTTTACAATCCTTTTTGTCGTTGATCTGCATGTAATAAATCACAGTGGCGCGTTTAAAAAGAAAAAAAATTATAGTTTTCCTTTGACTTCAATGCATGTATAAACTTTACCCCTTCATGTTGGGTGATGGCCTGTCACTCAAAAAACTGCTAGAACAATCTCTAACGAGCGCTTAACATCTTTAACGTCGTGCCAGTCTTTCGATTCTCATTTCTCCTGTAGGATAACAACAATTTGGGAAGGAATAGCATGCCATTCATTCTCAAATTAGTTATTAATTCTTCTTCCACTCCTATTCAGCAGACTATTTAGTGGCTACATCCGTCCCTCAATTCCTGAATTTACTCTCTTATGGTTTCCCTATGCAAATCTTTTCTATCACCCTTTTTCGTTGATTCAATTTAAGAGCGTTTCTTTCCATTTCAAATTAACCCCACGAACAGTTTTTTATCTTTAAGATTTCCTTTTATGGACGATGATAGTTTGGACATCGTTTTTTTTCTCACAGAAATTGTAACTTCTAATATTTCCTAGATTTTATTTAATGTAGCTCCGATACCAAAATTTCACTGTTCGGAAAGTTAATACTGAATGTATTCGAGCTTTTGAAGTGACTTGCCCTACGTTGACGGGTCCCAGTGTTTTGAATGGGTTGAATTTGATAAATCGTGAAGGAGCAAATCGGAGAAAATTCTCCGCAACGATGATTCTGGTGTTACCCGGGTTTCAATGCACTACATTATCCTCAGGTACCGAATATTGTCCAAGTGCTTTCTTTTATATTTACTTCTTGCTCCTCCAGGAGTGCCACCTCAGCGGCATTTTTCCTTTCCTTTTAGTGGAACTTAAGAGGATCATCAGCCTTTTTACCAGATGAATATTACTGTTACCATGTAGGGATGTCTCCTGGGTTAGTAACCAGTAGTTCGAGGACGACAACACGCCGCAGTACACCAGGGAAGTGCATGGAGGGGCTTTCTATAGAATTTCTGTTCCATTGCCGTGGGTATGCTAACCCGCATACAAACTTCTTCGAATCCACTTTCGCCTCCCATTTCCCTACCCTGCCAACTCGTCCAAGCTGTTGAACACACCAACATTTGTATTACACGTTATCTAATCGGCCAATATTTCGTTCACCAGTGAGTGACGCTAAGTAATGAAACCCGGAAAGTAGAATATTTCTTCTCAGTGTAAAATTACTATAATTAGCTCCGTCCCAACCTATTTTTACCCATTAAAATTGGCCCACACATTCAGTTGAAATAATTGAGCATGAGAGATTGCATTTTTACATTTACAAAAATTATATTATTTGCCACTGGATACAGTTAGTGGTTTCATATAATTTAGCTGAAGTGCTCATGTGTCCTTTCACGTGTACATATTAATAATTGTCCTTTCACGTGCACATATAACAAGTGCTATACTTTAAAAGTAATTCTCTCCATCTCAATCTCAACTTACCGGTTCGGCGCGGTTTTTCGCTAATAATTTTTCGTTGCTGGAATCAGAAGAGTTTGTTATGCTAGCAATGCTAAATTTCATGGTTATGCCAGAGGTAATAAATGTGTGAATTTTAGCAAAAGTCGCGACTGCGCAAGAAGTAGCAGCATTCCTAGCTATGAGGCTACATTCAGTCTTATCGACTAAAACAAATGTGAGTTATTGGATATTTTGGTACGTAAGGCTATTGCAATGAACGACATGTTACTATGATGGCTAGTGTAAATGGGGATATTTTTCACTGCAAGGAATGTTTCACAGTTTGTGATCTAAATAAAAAAATCTGATGTAAATGAAGTATTTTATTAACTTGCTGCATTATCCCAACGCAAGTAAATACCTACGTTGGATAGAGTTGAGGCGAACGGGAGTTACTCATTGAGAGACTGAATCATCAACACCAGGGAAGATTCATTTCCTGCCCGTCGGGGATGGAGTTCACGGGATTCAACCGGAAGTCCAGTAGTCCTATTGGTTTTATAATAAGAAGTCCATGATTACGGTGGCTGTGGAAAACACCCGAACTTATGGTAACAAGAGTGAGGAACAAAAATAGCTTTAATTACAAATAATTTGTTTACATGGTGAACTACAGCTATTAAGTTCTTGTCTGCTTCATACGAATACTTTAAACGTTTAAAAATCCTCTAATTCTAACAGCAAAGAATGATATGCTGTGAGAACAGGCCTTGTCTGATAGGATTTGCATGATAACAAATGACTATAAACCGATGGCTTTTGTTATTTTTTAACGGGGAGGTTACCTTTTAACCAATTAGGTTAATAGAATCAATTTCGGGGTGCAATAACGGCCAATGCCTCTAGTGGTAAACGGAATAACTGCTATACGCCACCGTTTTCAGTGGCTTACAATAAAGGTAACAAAAGTGAAGGCGTATGCCATCTAGTGGCTCAAAACAGAACTAACCCTTTAATTAATTTTTTTTCTCGTTAATTTATTGTAAATGTTCTCAGATGTTTATACAGTAGGTTCAGGATGATGCGGGACGTCGATAAAACAATAAATTATTGTGCACATTTGTTGGATCGGCCGAATTTTTTTCCGGCCGGGCGGCCGGGCGGCTGGGAAAAATTTCGTCCGATCCAACAAACCTGCACAATAATTTATTGTTTTCTCGACATCCCGCATCGTCCTGAACCTACTGTATAAATATTGGGGAAAATTTTTCTGAGGATGAGGCCAAAATATTTTTTTGCAAAACTAAAAAAAAAACGCCGTCCAAAAGAATTGATCTGTAACCCGTTATAGTGCCTTTCTTGTTCTTACTCCTAAGCCCCCCGGCTAACCGGGTTCTTGTGAAAATGAGCATCAAAAGCTAGCTTTAAACTTGAAAATTGGGGACTTAGTCATTTTTTCTCAAAATCTTCTCGGCGAGCGTCGGCAAGGCTCTGGCTCGAGTGATCCAAGGCATATGCATGGCTGATCGTCTCTCTCACTGGCAAGGGACTCTGGACTTAGAATATTTTTCGCCGAGTGGGCTTGGACTTAGATTTTATTCGACAATGAGTTAGGATTTTCTCCGACCCAAACAGCTCACCTTGGGCCTCGGCCCGTGGTAGTTTCTTGAAGTTCTTGAATCGTGGATCACTGAGCGGCTCCTGGCATGTGACCTGGGACTTAGTTATTATTCATGTCAGGGAGAAGGATGTATCTCATGACTCGGTACTCTTGAGGGGTCATCCAAGAACATTATAGATAATTGTTAGCTGCATTTGACTTTGTTTTTGTGTCAGAATAAAAATGCAGAGAATAAATGGGGCTTTTTTAAAAGTAAATTTTCACGCTTGACATATTATATTTTAGGTTTAATTAATACAGTTCCGGAGCATTTTTTATAAATCTCGTAGGATAGCATTACGCATTAAGACCTCGATTGAAATATGGAGTAATTACTTTTTCGTCCTTAATCACAGGAAGGGCTGATCACATCCCATTTATACATTTGATAATTACATTATCTCATTTTAATCGTCATTATAGTCGATATGGATAGTAGTTAACTGGTGACGAGAATATTCCATTCTCGCAATTACATTTCAAAATATTATCAGTCAACAACAGTTTATAAATTAAGATCCTCGAGTATTGATGAAATTTTTATACCACCAAGAGTAATTAAAATTTTAAATGATGCAACTTATGACGTGAATGTGGTTTTTTAACTGGAGAAATTAAAAAAAAACCTTCAGCAATTTTAACCCGGTTTCTCGCAATTGACAAATTTAACAATTACAGGATATTTGGAATAATGGTTTCATGAATTACCGAAATTGGCCGTTTTAGAACTTAAAAAGAATTGCATAGAATACTTATGTCTTAGCTGAGAAGTTTGAGTGACGACCCTGGAAATTGCTAAAATAGAAATGATATAGGTACATTTTCCATTGACATTCCTAATATTAGGCACCTTTTCCGGACAAAAAGACTACAATATCCAAAGATAAATACAAAACGGATTAATTTTTAAATCTTTTTATTTCATTAAAACATTTGCCACAAACAGATTTTGAACATTTTCTGAGAGATTTTCAAATCTTCACGGTGGTGAGCTGTTATCCGGGACTATCAGAAAATTCATTCCGATTTGTATAGGTGACAATTCGGAGTCCAACTTGATTCCCGTTTCCTCACGTTGAATCTCTCGTACATTGGCGATCACACGGCAGCCTGCTGTAATAAATTAAAGAAACACAATTAACTGCGATTCATAAGCGTAAGAACCCTCAATCGAGGGATTTCGGTATATAGATGCTGGGGTTAGGGTTCTAGCATTCTGTTGAAGCTCACTCAAATGGTACGTTAAGTGCTTGGTATGATAAGGGATCCAACCAAAGAGAAAACAAAACTTTTCGAGGTATTCAATGCTGATGACGAAAATTTAAGGCTCAAATCTTCAGTTCTTTACTACCAAAATATCAAGATATAGTTATGGTGAAAAGGTAACATTTTACTATTATCAGCACACACAACAAACAGTGAATCCCAACAAGCAAATACATTATAAAAATATGAAGTAGGCATGTGCTATTAATGAGGGTGATCTTGCAAATATAGATCCTCGCAGTAACTCTGCTGTGCTTCTAAAAATAAGGTAAGTCATTTAAAATAAGAACAATAAATAAACCACCCTAAAATTCGAGGAAAAGTAGACTAAGACGCCTCAGTTACGCTCAGGAGTTTGCACATATTTCTGTGGGGTGCTACATATTTCCCATTTTTCACAGCATTTAGGCAGTCCAGGGAAGACTCAGTTCCCCAGCATTTTACATTCATAAAACATTACATTTTCCCATCGCTAACACTCATTACCTACAGAAAAAGAACGAAAAAAAGTGTTGCAAGTCAAGTAATGAAAAATGTTTTAAAAATTACTTTAGACCATATATGATTATGCATAGGCGTAACCATCAAGTCAACAAAAAGCAGACATTTTTTTCCTGAATCAAGGGAATAATTCATGAACAGTCATCATATAAGGTAGGTGGCACTCGTGTTAACTTAAATTAAAATTTCGTAATTTTTTTTCTCTAGGGCTTAATGAATTGTTTATTTTCATTATCTGTGGGTCGGATCACGGACTTTAATGCGTACGATAGCACTATCTCTATTATTGGCGTAATAATGTCTTACAATTCGTTCTAGCGTAGAGATGTTTGTAAAAGAAATAGAGCATCGCGAAAACATTGCTCCAGGCCTCGCGCTATCAACCGTCGACGAATAATATTGTTATCATAACGTAGTCCCACTCACCACGTAACCAATTTAGCAATCTTTCAACTCACACAAGCTAAGCAGGCAAACTAACGTCAGAATGTGCACACTCAGCTTTTACCGTTTTCCTTTCGAACACGGTCTGTCATATCGAGACTCCATTATACTAGTAACACGATTTTTCGCTCTACGATTTCAATACTATAAGCATTTGTTTTATTTCTTCCAACTAACCGCATCTAAAATGTGGTGTATTCAAGCCAATGTTAAGAAAACGCGGCCAGGATAATAGATTTAATGGACATGAAAAAAATCAAGTAGTGTGAATTGGTGCTGCAACAATGTAAGCAGCTGAAGCCGAGCACGAGATAAGCCGTAGCGGGAGTTGATAAACGCGCCGGCCTAGCAACCCAAGGGTCGCGGTGTTTGGATCCTGCCACGGGTGTAAATGTTGTCTTCCTTTTCAGGATCAAGGATAGTTTGAAAGAACCATAGCTACTGAAGCACCTAATAACTCAAGTCTACTCCAACTGAGGTAGCGTACACTTCGAATTCATCTCGCAGGCGAAGTATTATGAACGACAATCCTGCAGTAGCTCGTTGCGAATCTAAGAAAGAGCCACTCACTTCGGCTTAACGGCAAAAACGGTACAGGGAACTGTATAAAAGCTAGTAAGAGCTCACAGCCGCTCTCTCAGCGCACCTAGCATATTATACTTCGACTTGGGTAGGCAACAACAATGGATTCTGACGAGGTTCAAGATAAGGCGTGCAGAGCCTTCAACATAGACAATCAAAAATCCTGAATTCATCGCATTCATGAAAGATATAGGGGTTTAATCTGGATACATTAACGCCGACAGCTGAGAAAATTGTAGGAAATACCTGCAGTGACTTAACTTTCATTAGAAATCTCAGAATCTCAACGTCGAATGCTTCCTTTTCATTTCCTAATTTTCTCATTACCAACCTGTGCATAACAGGATCCTTCGATCTGCTTGTTTATCGCTAGCCATGGTGATTACCGATAAGCCCCACTAATGAAATTATTTTCCGACTTTAGATTTTATATCACCGTAAATCTATATAACCTATGATGCTAATCTGATAAATTATTTTGTTTAAAAACTTTCCGAAAACCAACTGCTATTCCACGCTATCTTCTTTAAAGCTCATGGCCACATTAGCGACACAGCTTGCCCTGTTTTAAGTAATAATTGAATACGAAGTACCATTGTGTAACAATACATAACAGACCTTTGAATCCCATTGTTAACTTTAAAGTTCCTCGGGCTAAAAAAATTGGTTTCAAATTGCGCTTGGGAAAGCGAAAATGATGCCAATTATTCGAATTTTGTCCTACACTTTAAATCAAAAATATTATTTAGCACAGCCAGTCATTTGGACGGTTACTGTGGTCAGTGCGCTTCAAGATGAGTTCACGTACATTGTTCAATCTCAAAAATTCTTTCTTATCTATTTATTTATTAAATATTATCCAAAATAAGCACAAGGCCAATTAAAAAGGCCATATAGCAAATAAAACAATAAATAGTGAACTTAAAATTTAACAATGCTAACAAATAACACAATCGCAGTTCATTTGATGGAGAGAGGGGGAGGGTGAATATTGGGATGGATATGGAGCGCGGAAGATGACAAATGAACAAAAGGATCAAAGTTGGGAACACATTTTGACAAGGAGTTTATGAATGATGGGAGTCTGAATAGAAAAGAGCGTTTAGAGACAAAGGCGAGGGGTGGAAAAATGAAATCGTTCACTCGACCGCGTCTTGCGTGAAGGCACACGAAGATAGGAAAAGAAGTTCAGATGATCTCTACTTGCCACTAATAATATTAATGAAAAATTTCCTGTCGTTGAGGACACGACGATCAGTCAGAAATGCAATGCCGAGTGAAAATCTTTTCCTCTTTTTATGGTCATTTCGAATGGGATTTGGAAGAGCCTAAAAAATCATCAAATGATAACTCATTGGACTTCCTCTAAGCTTAATATTCACTTCCATGCGTAATTTGTATCGATAAAAAAGATTAAAATCCACCGAAAAACTATCCATTGGGATATTTTTATGACACTCCTTGGCGCAAAAATCTATTATAATAGTTCACAAAAAGGTCGAAGGAAGACTATACGGAAAATTAGAGAGTAATTAACTGCCGCAAAATTATATACCTAATTTAATAACTGGTACAATACTTAAAGATACCCCCTTTTATTTCATTGAAACACAATAAAATAAGGTTATTAATAGTGGATTTTGGGATAGTATGGAGAATAAAAGAAATGGTTAAGCGGATGGAATGGAAGAACAATTAACAATCAATTACAATCACAGGAAAGAGGCTAAGAAGCGATATCTCGTCCCACCTTACTATTTAAAATTACACTCTAGATTAAAAGGAATGTGCTCTTTGCAAATTCGCCTTATTTATAAACTTAAACAGAAAGAGCATCGGTAGTTAAAATTGAAATGGATTTTAAAATAATGAAAAACAATGGAAAAACTTTCGACCCTAATTGTTACCTTCAACCACTTGGTTCCAAATGTTGGCATAAAAAATAAGACAATTGATCTGTATTAATCAAAGGAACCATGAAAGTTATCACTTTAACTTAGAAACAATCCACGCGTGAGAATAAAATTTGGTGAAGTGAAATTTGGTCTCCTCAACTAGAAATTAAAATGAAAACTAAACTAAAAACTAGACCCCTCCGCTGCCAAGACAAAGGAACCCCTGCAAAATACTTGTTACTTCCGATTTCCGATTCCTTCGGATTCAAAAATCCCTTTTGGAGAGATATCAGTACACATCAGAGCTATGTAGTCTTCCTTGCCCGCCAAGTATTCTAGTAGTTTCACCATCGAAGAGAGCTTGATCACTTGGCATGAAATATTCCCCTAAAGGGAAATATCATTCAATTCCGAGTCCTCAATTACCTTATCCCCGGTCAGTCTCAAATGTCTTCGGAGAACAAGTCTTCATATTCAGCGTCTCGAGATGCAACCTGCGTGATTAAAAGGTATAGTTTTTAGAATTAAAAAAAATTCTTTTATATCGTAGTAAGTAGAGAAACCAAGAAAAAATGACCATCTTGAATAAAATTTATTTTTATCCCACGTAAGACAAGTAAAGGATAACGCAGTGATTAGTAATAACAGAAGGCCCAAGAAGGAAATAAAGGCTGTTATTAGAATGCGGTACAATTGTGGTAGATATTAGTTCATAATATTCTCTCTAACAGGGCACCTACGTGTGGAGAAATTAAAATTTGAATAATTGTCATGCATACGTAAGTATTGGTGTACTAAATTCATGTGCATCTCCGGGGGAGCAGCAGTACTGCGAAAACCTTAGCGATAAAAACCTTGGGAAAAATAATTACGCTTTTGATTGATTCAAACCAGAGTGCTACATATACGACTAAAATAATGAGGAAGATGAAATCACGATCCAGTACTACTTTCAAGATTTCAAAATTATTTCTCAAATATTAGCAGAGTATAACTTCTGCAATAATCCAGCTATCTTTCCTTCGCTCCAGCCTTTTTCCTCTAAAGCCCCGGAGAAGCCACTCGTCCCCTTGGGGAAAAACAAACCCCCGAAACTAAAAATGAACTTGAAATTATATTTTATTTCAATTACATAAACAAGCAGTCTCAACGCAAAAATGCCTTTTCTGAGTCCTTTAAAGGAGTATATAAAAGTAAAATTTTAATAAAGATGCCGATAGCTTCGATATTCCTTCCCAAAATTACCATTAATTGAATACACACACAACAGCGTGTATTTAACAACGTTAAATACACACTGGTTTAAGATAATGAACATCTGCTGACGCAGAGAGGAAATCGATACGAAGCGGCTTCTTATTTTAACTATATTTCTTAAATTTGTTAGAATATATGAATTCAAAATAATAAAAGTAACTTCACCTAAGTTAATTCCTTATTATCTTCCCACATTCCTTAGATAATTTCTCAGCTAACACATTTTCAGAGTTCAAAGTTTTACTAGCCTCGCCCATGTGTCGTGCTTTAATTAGTGCATCAATAATATAGTTAACCATCAAATGTGCAGATAAAATCAAAATAAGTAATGAAGTTAATTAACTATCCGTCAGTAAACATCATATTGAATATTTCACAATTAACTAGTCAACAAATATTTTAGGTATATTGAAAGTCAAAGCTTTTAAGACTTTCTCTGATAGCATTAATCTAAAATCTTCCTAGATTTAATATTGCTAAAACGCTGTCCACAAAAAATATTAAAACCAACCACTTAAGTGATTGGAAAAAAATAATTATTTACAAAGTGAGTAAGATGAGTATATTTAGATTTTAAAATGAAGTAGAACTTACTGCGGGAAAAGCCAGCCGATGTCAAACTTTATATATCACGCTTTGAGAATTGCCGAGGAAATGACGAAAAACTGGATAACTAAGTCATGCAAATTCAGAGGAAGCATTAGAGGGAGAACTTACATTTAAAGAACGTGAAATTAAAATTGGTGAGATTTTGTATTAATAAATAATTAGGAGACGGATGCAGATGAGCCTTTGCGAAAACTTTAATAACGGCGGAAGTAACAGCCTGCACGTTCGTTAATAGTAAGTTTCACACCCAGTTATGGGAGAAAAAAAGAGATTAACGGCGAATAAATACATAACGATCACACTATATATTTAGCTGTGGAACAATCGCTACATAATTCACACGCATTTTTATGTGAACGGATGGCTTGTGGATAAGGGGTACTGCTTAGGGATTTTGACTGACGAGGGGTATATCAGTACGTACTGAGAGATTGGGAACAGCTTCACTACACCCTTTCATCTCTCACCACCCATAATATTCAATAATTGAAACTATCTTGGGAACAATTCATCCCTAATTTTACTAATTCAATTTCCAAAAATTGAAAAAATTCTAAGAACCTTGATAAAAACAAATGCAATCTAAATATACTTACCACAAATAGGTAAGTTAATAAAAATTTAAAAGCAAAAATAACGATTGCTGGCGCAGACCACCTCATGGTGAAATATTTATTATCTACAGAAAACGAAACATCTATCCAACATTAGCGATAAGGGACGGACTATAATAAACCGGAACTCAATAAACTTATTCTAAACTATGATGAGACCAAATTTGAACGGTTAAACTGTATTAAAAATTGAAATTTCGTTGTTCACACTTCAACGCAAGTAAATGACAGATCCGTGTTATATAATGAACCCGGTCAAGATTATTCTTCAGATTATATACGTTTCACTAATTTAAGCTAATTACGACTACGCCAAGTAAAACAATAGTGAAGAGATGAGAGAGGACAAAAAAAACCCTTTCGGAAGAAAAATAACAAATAGTAGGTATATCAGCGTTCGGGCGTTACATTAACAATCGAAGAAATTTATTTTAACTATAGAAGAGTGGTTGCGTTCGTGGCATTATATCCCTTGATCTCATTCTTAGCAATAACTTTGTCATTCCATTGCGAAATCAGTTGGACATGTTCCGTAGAAAACAGCCTTTGAGGTGAAAGATTCAGACATAACAGATGTGTGCACTAAATAAAAACGAAACGAACCTAATATCCTCTGCTGAAATGTCATTAAACGTACCTAACTTTTAACGCCTTTTAACATGACCATCCGTTTCAAGTCTTCCGAGTTACATTTTTGCTTGACAAGTATTACAAATTCAACGCGAAATAAGTTAAAATATGCGTCGAGACTTACCATGTCTAAGGACCGGATACAGACGAAAATAGAACCACAGTCAATTCATTCCTAGCAAAGGCAGTCTCGCATCCATCGGGTCCACGCACCTGTTGACTCAGGCGACGTGAGCAACGACGAGCTCTCGCGGTGAGATGACCCTCAAGATCGGTCCTCGATGCACAGGTTCTCAGGCTCCTGAGCGAGAAAAATTCCCTCTCGCCTTAATGGGCAGCATTTCGCAGCAGTCAGAAGGAATGCTTACACTGTTGAATCAGAATATTTCGGTTAGCTGGAAAATAAAATCGTATTTAAAGATATACAACGATAAAATGACTTCAGGGGATAAATATAATTACACAAGAAATAGGGGAAATTATATCCATAGACATCGACGTTAGCTCTAAGCTTAAAAGTTCTCCCTTAGTTCACATCTCGTCAAACAGGGCCGGCCCAAATGAAAGTGAGTCCCGGTGAAAAGTGGACTTGCGAGAGGCCATGTAACAAATTTCGTACACCCAACCCCCTCGCCCCTTGGGCCAGCCCGGTCGTCAAATACAAACTGTAGACTTGGCACACGTGGAATAACCTCAAACTTTCTTCGAAGAACAGTCAAAATTCGAGCATACGATAAATGATCCTAAATTATTGCTGCGCACAATTACTAGGCCAGTTAAATGCACACCATTTCAAGTCATTTGATTGCCAAACTATATTCAACCAATTAAACACGAATCATTTATCCTACTTGTACCTAACTGCTTCAGTCATTGAAACACTTGACCGACAATCATAACGAATGTAGTAGAAAACAGTCAATCCAGATTTTTAAAAAAGGCATCTAATAGTACCCTAATGCCTCTCACGAAACAATTTACGTTCGAAAATCTGCAAGAAAATTTAACGGAAATTGTAGTATTTCTGGCCCGCGTACAATCAGTTTTCAGAACCAGTCATTAATAATATTAAAATGCACACACGATCATCATCACCGAGGATATGCTTCACAATGGGGCAAATACAAAGAGAGCAATATTACGTGTACCCATAAATAGCACAACGACTACGATTTCAATGGAAATTGTTGCACCTTAATATCCTAATCACTCTCCTCCTTTGGTTTCTTAGGTCGCCATGCACTTCATCAATCACGTCTGTTCGCCAAAATCGAAGCAGCCCGACTGAACACCGCCCGTACATCTCGACATTTGATAATACACGGAGCCGCCGCGAGAGGGCGTTTGCAAAGTAGGGGAATGGAGAAAGCGGGGAGGTATGAAATCGACGGGAGGGGCGGTGAGTGGTGATGCGAGGTTTTTCATGCGCATGCGCAGTAACCGCTAAAATTAAACGTGCAAAACCTCGCTGCGCTACTACCTGGACTTCATTCGATCCCCCATTGATCCGGGCTTCGGACCTTATCCTATCCCCATCCCTTCCATTCCTATCCTTTCCTATTCCTTTCCTTTCCTCCCGGTCTGAAGCGCCTATTAGTGCGGAAACAGACTTGAAAACACCCGTGTATTCCTACCCGCCGAGGAAGCGTTCGGACCCGATCCTATCCCCATCCCTTCCATTCCTATCCTTATACCTTTCCTCCCGGTCTGAAGCGCCTATTAGTGCGGAAACAGACTTGAAAACACCCATGGAATCCCATGGACTTCATTCGATGCTCAAAGGAAAATATTTCATACGTTGGCAGTAGTGGTGGCGTGGCGAAGCTTTTCAGATTTAATTTGTAGTTCACTATGTACCCATCCACAGGGTATCCTAAATTTACAGGAAGTTTTATCACATAACATAGGTACCTATACATATATTATACGTATGCATGGGTGTAGCCACGGTGTGGCGCTGGCCTCATGTCCCCCCCTGACTCATTAGTCAAATGAAAAATTATGGGTCAACTAGCTGAAGGTCCCCATTGAAATTCAACGAGAGGGAGAAATATAATAAATACAAATTGTATTAAGAAACCTTAACATTTTTCATGAAGGAGCAAAAACAAACTTGAGTTATGGAACGTTAACTTATTTTTGCCCCCCCCCCCCTCCCTGGAGAACATTCTGGCTACACCACTGTACGTCTGTAACTTTAAAAAAATGATATCACTAGAATAGGCCTCTGACAGATGAGGATGCAGTTGTAAAACTCGTTATTTTGATGATGGAAGTGCTAAGTTCATGAATATCACTTATTTTAGCCTAAACTTAACCATTATACCAAACCAAAAAACCCATATAGAGGCGGACCCATATAGATTTGAACCTATATACATTCGACCAAAGATCAAAACCTATATAGATTCGAACCCATGACCTTTGGTCAGTCAGGCCACCATGTTATCATCAACCTGCCTACAATGATCGCCACAAAGTCCATTACACCACCATAAAGCCTATTTCAGTTGTAGGGCATAGGTAGGATCATAGAGATTGGAGGAAGGAGTTATAGAAACTCAGGGTCGGAATTTGCCTACTCTTGACAAGAGGTACAAAATTTCAATATCCAGTTCAATGAATAGAGTACTGATCTCAAAGCACTCAAATCTGTACGAGTATCCCGCTGATAATATAAAAAATAAATAGTTGCCTCTGTCAATAAAAAATACAATACAACATTTAATACAGCCATTGCTGAGATTCAAACCCGGGTCCTGAGAATGGGAAGTCAGTAATACCACACCAACCAGTTTTGTGTATTCTCAAGGAATGAGAAGCCAGTAGTCAAAACCAACCTGATAAAAATCCAAAAAAGTGTTACTTTGTAGTGCAAATGTAAAATGTGTCACAGAATTTCTTGCATCATGCTTCTAAACTTGTAAAAACTATGGAGGAATGAGTCATTCAAATAGGTGTTAAATATTTATTTTAATCCTATATGGTATTTATTGCAGCAGGAAATCAAGGGTGCTGATTGCACAACTTCTTAGAGATAAATCTATCAACAGATACCTACCACAACATTTTTAAGGGGTGGAGAAAGAGTGAAGATACCCTTCATGAAAGGTGCCAAGGGGTCCAGAGTTGAACATCCCACCTAAGAAATGGAGCTCTGAACTTGAAGTGATTTACACACGGAACTCATGTAAGGATGGTTTACACAGGAAAATATGCTACCTCTGGGATATGAACCTAGACTCTCAGGATGGGACGACTGTACTCTAGCCACCACATCAATCTGATTCCCCCTTCACATAATCTTCACATACTTCCTCTCTTTTCATGAAGACCAGATATATAGTATAGGTTAGCATATTTTGATTCATTGTGAAAAGAAGAAAAATTCACATTCATATGACAGTCTTATTTTCTGCTTATAAAGAAATGAATTATCAGATGATGTAGTTCTCAATATGTATTACATTTCAGCTATTACTATTCTCTAATTCAATGATGAGTTCCATGCCTGGCATTCCAGTCATGATAATACCTAAATAACTGATATACTCTGAACTCCAGGGGAGAGATAAATAAGAGTTTCCTCAACAATGAGCCAATTGCTGCGAATCAGTGTGCAATAATGCAAAATAGAGTGACTGAAACTGTGCTGCTACACGTGAGAACAATTTTGACTGAAATATTTCTCCCAAGGTGTTAAATTTGCTTCAGGAGATCATGAAATATGTTTCTCTCACTCACTCACTCAGTGATTCAACCCGAAGGTTGGTTTGGATAGGTGAGGATAGAGCTCACCCCGAATTAAGCCACAGGCATGTGAATTTCACACATTCAGGGTAGGGGGGCCAGTTCCTTTTCCTGGACCACCTTGAGGATTTTTCATTTGGGGGTGTCCAAAGGCTTCACCGGGATTTGAACCGGGACTCTTCGATCAGTAGCCAAGCGTTCTACCCACTAGGCCACCCCGCTTCCTGAAATATGTTTAAAACCACAAATTGAAAATGTTATCGATATATAATGCTAAATTATAAATGACAAAATAAACTTCATCGATCGAAATAAACGTGGAAATACTAAGTTTATGGAATTTAGTTGTATTCATTATGAATGTCAAAATAAAGTGACACCAGAAACCATCAATTTTGTACTGCTAAATGTACGCCAATGTTGGCTCAATTTTGTTTGCCAATATTGGCCCAACATTCGCAACCCATAGCCAACATAGGGCCCATATTTGATGCTACCAGGGAATGTTTGGGTTTACTGAATATACGATAAGCAATTTGCAATACTCGGTTGCATTAATGTGTCCTGCTGAAATGATGGAAGGCTATGAAGGTCCTAAAACCTTTTAACCTGAATGCTAAACATTCACAGACATACCCCAAGCAATTATTGCTGTCATGGGGACAGATGTTGCAAAAAAATACAACCTTTTCCCTCACATGGCCTCATTAGGAGGGTTTGGACATGGCCTTCTGTAAACAGGCTGGTTGGAGCAATTGACAACATCACATCAGACATTGGGGGCCTACCTCACCTGCCTATTCATTGGGAAGATGTGCATAGCTTGTGCAGTGCTGTCTGTTGATGTCTTTCATATGCAATGGTAATTTAACACCAAAATGATGCTGAGTCAATGGTATTGGCATATAAGTAGGATGATTACATCAGCACTGCCTACTAATGCATAGTATACAACAAGAGAAGAGAATCACTTCTTACACATTATCGAAAGACACTACTGAGGCCTTCAGTAAAGCAAACATCTTGAAAAATTAGATGATCCAAATATGATAATATGGTGAATTGAAGGTTTGTATTACATGATGTTATTAGTTGCTGCACTAGATTTTAATAAGTGCTATTTATTCTTTTTTTCATGCATATACTTCATAATCCATACTGGCATAAACACTCCCCGTGAATATTCATCAACACTTCTGAATCCTGCAATTTCTTTGTTTTACAAGCAGAATTCATTCTCCCCTTCTTTTTTATTCACAATTATATTTAGGGGCTGGTGACTTACCCCATTGGTGCTAGAACACTTTGAGAAAAATATGTTAACCCTTTTACTGCCAAGGGTCAATTTATCAGCCCACTTACATTACATATTTGTAATATTATATTTCCTTCAAATCAGAGACAGCATGAATGATTTTTTCATTCTAATAAAAACTGAAAATGTCTTCAACAATGAAACAAATAGGTTAATCATATAATAAAATATAATGTTTCAAAACAATAATGCTTAATCTAACGATTTTCATGGAAATGTGCTTGGCAGTTTTCCTTATCCTGGCCTGGCTGAGGCAATGTCGGCAAATAGTGTATCAGGGATTGTAGTATAGCTAGTGGTATTAAAAAATGGATGAGTGAAGAGCAGGGCAGTGTGAGAGATGTGATTATTTCAGATTTAAATGTATTTATTACAATGTTAAATGGATTGTGAGTGGTAGAGGGAGGGATATGCAGAATATCATTGCTTCATGCAAAATGCTTTTTTCATCATCATAGGTCAACAATCCTAGGATTGGTTTGATGCAGCCCTCCACTCCATTCTTCTATCGGCCAACCTCTTCATATTAACGTAGTTCCTCTCTTTCACGTCCTTTACGACCTCTTCTATATAACTCATATGAGGCCTGCCTTTTCCATTCTTCCTGTTCACTTTTCCTTCGACAGCTGTCTTCATCAGGCCATCGTGTCTCAAGTTGTGCCCCATTAAGTTGTCCTGTCATCTTTTTATTGTTTTCAAAAGACATCTCTTCTATCCCACTCTTCCTAAGGCTTCTTCATTTGTCACTCACTGTCATGCTTTTTTGGGGATCTTAAAGTGTTTACTTCTTTCCCAAGCAGGTTTGGTTCCCCTTTGTTCATGGGAACATGTTATTTAAAATGTTGCACGATGCAATGGATTTTTTAAATGAATTAAAATTGCATATAGCATAAAATGTTGGGAGGGTGATTTGCATTCTGCTGAAATGTTGAATCTGAGAGTAGTTAAAATGGCTTGAGGTGAAAACTTTGGGAGAAACAGATGACTATTACTTGGATGTTGATAGAGCTGAGTGGAATGCATGATGGCTGACATAATTATGATGACATTCTGGGTGCGTATCATGTTCATGGGTGGGATTGAGAGAGGGATGTTTTCATGTCAGGTGATGGTGAGTGTAGGTGCACCAAGAGGCAGGATTCGAGTCATGATTTGGTGCAAAAAGCAGCAACATCTGTTGTTGACATAATGCAAGTGATTATGAAATTTTTATTGCCAATGGAGAATGTGAAAGCCTTAGTATTGTAGTGATAAGAGTTGAAATGAATTATGATATTTTTAAATGAAAATAAAAAATAAATTTAACTCATGAAGAACTCTTCCATTGCCTTGCAACTCGTGCTGTGCACTTGTGTGTAATAGTCAGAGGTAAAAGTGTGAATGAAGGCTGTAGTTTATTGGTGAATGATGAAAGTCCTTCACCAATTCGTCGTTTATTTCTCAGCAGTGAAAATAGTCTGTAATAACGACACGATTCGTGATAATTATATGAATAAGGTTTGAATTTGTAATGCTTGGGAAGATAATTGAAGGGTGGGGGGCCCCTCCGGGTAAATGGTAGAAGTCAGCGGTAGGTATGTTTCCTTCAAAATAAGGTGAATTACTGTAGGGGTGGATGAGTATGTAGATAAATCAGGATGTTGAGGAATGGGTAGAGATGATAAGGTAAATAAAATATGATGGTAATGTGGACTAAAAAAATCAGGTTGAAACGGAGGAACCTCCACCTGCATTGTTCAATTAAGAACAGCTGCAAGGGTAGGCCATAGTGGCTGCCACACCGGGTCTATAAAGGAAATTACTAATGCTGTGACTTAATCATGCTCTGTCGGCAATCATAGTCACCAAGCCTGGCCTACTCCATAACTATTTGTGCAACACCTGATCGTGAGAGCTCACTTCATACATTCATAGCACCTGCTCCATGAAAGAGTACGGGTTTTTAAATATGTTGCTTGTGGACTTATTATTTTTTTGCGTTCACACTTTATTGACCACCAAATCATTATAAATATCTCTATGAATAACATAAACTGTACACAATTTCACTTTCTTGTATTGGCCATCTATTGCTGAACTTTGAATTTACTTTCCTACATACCTGTCCCCTCTCGATGAAACAAGCGCCAGGATTTTTAAAGCCTTCGCTACATTCCGTAAATTAAAATTTGAGTCAATACGTCCATCCAAACGGAACCATTATTGATAATTGGTGCACCATTTTAAGGAGTACGAGGTCCGATTCTGACTAAACGTTACTTTGCATTGGCACCATCTATTATTTGTGTGGAAATCGAAGTTGAAAGAGTACATTTCCCTCCGAGGGAGCATTGTTGATTGCCTATACACAAGGATACTCATTATCTACATCTACATGTATGTCCGAGGAGAGAAGGACATTTTGAATCTATCAGTTCGGCAATCAATTTCTCTAATTTTGTGATAGTGGTCCAGTCTGCCGTAGTAAGTTGGAGTTTGCAAAATATTTTTAACTTCTTAAGTGAAAATATTATCTTGGAATTTACTTAAGAGATTAAGTATAAATTTAAACCTGTGATCTGACAAGGATTCCCATTTTAGATCATCTAATAGACTGGTTACGCTAACAATGTTATCATACCGTCCCTTTACAAATCTTGCCGATCTTCGCCTCTCACGTTCAAGTTCATTATTTAGGCCTATTTCATATGGCTCCCATATAATGGTAGCGTAAAGGGATGCATTGTAATTATAAAAATAAGTTCTCCGCTTTTAATATTTATTAATAAATATACTAAGGTTTTATGTGTAACTTTATGACATTTCATAATATCAGGATAAAAATACTCTGTAAAATTTCACAGATTTTAATTCTCGCCAATTGGCAAAAAATGGACAAAAGCGGTATTTATAAACTTAAGTGCGGCGACTGTGACACAATCTATATTGGACAAATGGCAAGGTCATTTCAGTAAGGGCGAAATAACATAAAATACATCTCCGAAACGGACAACCCAGTCTGTCCCATTTTGTGAAGCATTTATGGGAAAGTTATCACAAGAGCGATTTTGTACCAGATATTCTGAATTTTGAAATAAAGGGCAGGGAATGGACACTCTGAAACAATTGGAGTTTAAGGAAGTTGCAAGTCCTAAATGAAAATATTTTTGAAAATTATTCCCCTCTGTTTGATGAAATATTGTAACGGTCTTTGACCGAACTCCTCTGCAAGTCCTTGCGAATCCTGTTGCTTTCCTTTCTGAGCAATTCTAATCCATTATGGCCTAAGCTGTCTCAAATGTACATACATACTTACCAAATGTCAAGGATATGTAATTGAAAATTTTATTTTTTTTATTCTCAGAGACCAATTTATTTGCCAATTATTTAATGAAATTTGCATGAAATAATACATCTTCAACGGCATAATACTTATGTGACAAAATCTGATGGACTAAGGCCTCCTTTCTAACTATAAAGGAAGCCTATAACGCTCTAAATGAGGCTCTAGAAGGATGGAAGAAGTGTTGCATAAAATCTAGGATAAAAACTTACATTCTCGATCACTTTCGATCATATTATACTAATTCTATGGTCGTATGCATTTGAGCATAATGATAACATTAGAAGAGAAGCTGTCAAGAAGCCCAGGTTCACGGAGGTGAAAGCAAAGGAATGGTAACTTTGACACCGACGAACGAAGGACGAGAAATGAAATAAGGCAGTAAAGCCAGAGAAATTTTAGATTTAGATGATCAACGCCTCATTTATTTTAAATAAAAATTAATACTCTAACCGTTAACTTCGTACGAATTCAAAATTTTGAACAGTTAGGAAAGAATTTTGCACTCAGAGAAAATAAGTCTTGGGCATAAATTGTAATAAATGGATCCCACTCTATTGTATTGGCATACTGTACATGTAAATGGAAAAATACTTGAGAGGGTTAACTACAAAGGGAGAGGCGTCAATGAATTACTAACGACGAGTAGTACCAGTAAAAAAATTAACTCGTCAGAACTACGTAAATAGCAATGCACCTATTGAGTTTCATCCATATGAATTTGAAAAGGCCGTCCAAGGTTCAGCATCAGCTTCATTTTATAGATTTTCAGGTAAAATTGAAGGTGGCCGATTTTTGCAAAAATTGATCAACTTTGACCTTATATTTTTATTTTATTATATTGTTAATGCGTGATACCTAGATCAAATGGCATGTGAAACTAAATGCAGCAATCAATGAAGAATCAACATGCGAAGTTTCAAAGCCCGGGCTGAAAGAAACCACATTTGGACTTTTGGTCAGTTTCTTCGATTTCAACCCACTGTGCGCCAGTCTGATTATAACTCGCGATCTTTGGGAAATCAGTGCTGCCTTGGCGTACTTGTTTGGAGATCGAGTTCAAGTTGGATGGTGCAGAATAAACTCAGTAGTAGTAGCACCTCGAAATCAGATTCAACAACTATTTACTGCCTCCAATACAATTCAGTGAAAGTTTGGTGTGGAAGTTCTGTAGGATATTCTCCTCGCTACTTTTACCGCAGTAGATAATTAACTGAAATGATCCCAAGAGGTGTAAGGTAGTCGGGAGGATTTAGTTCAAATAGATTAGGAGTGTGGCGGGGACTGCTCGAATAGTTCTCCATGCCTGCCACGGGGAAGCACTGGAGTGAGTTCGTACCGACTTAACCCACAGGCCATCACGAAGTTCGCAACTCGCTCCGACGCACACGGGATTCACGTAGTTTTAGCCATCGTTCTTAAGACATTTCCCTCTACCAGTTAGTTATTCAGGGGAGGCGACCGACAACTGAGATCATTTGCGCCATTTAGGATAGGTGGGTAAATAGATAATGGTAGGAGTTTTGAGGGAACGGAGAAAGGGCGGAGAGAAACCCGGCGTCGACATAAGTCTACTCTTAACGACAGACGCTATGGGGACCAAGGCTTAACGTCCCATCCGACGGACGGAGTACTGAATCTGAAATGCCCTCCACTAGGCACTCAAGTGGGACCGGTTTTCCACTGAAAAATCCGCCACTGCCGGGAATCGAACCCGAGCCCTCGGGATGGGAGACCAGTACTCTAGCCGCCACACCAACCCGATCCCCAACATTTCCCTCTACCTTTACTTTTCCACGTATTTCCATCTACATACTGCAGGGGAATGGTAGAGAATACGAGGGTCTCGGACAAACTTACTATATCTCAACTATATCCAGATTCAAATATCAGCAGATCCAAAGCGAACACTCTGGCATTCGAGTTTCGTTCACAGAGCTGAGGTGAGGTGAGACCATTAACTCTATTGAAGAAACAAAAAAATTGACGTATCTAAGAGCAAATCGGGGCTGTCTACAGGTTTTCATGCCAGCAGGACTCTAAAAATTGAAAGGGGACAACTAATAGGCTATGAAAGATTCTACCAGTTCATTCATCTATATCGTCGTGATTTTCCATATCAACGGACTTCCGTAAATGTATAATTGACAGCGAAATATTCAAAGCACTCACCAAAATCGAGTATCCATCGCTCAAGTTCGGAATCCTTACTTCCCAATTCTTCCTTGCAGCCCTTCCCCTAGGACTTTCAGTGCCAATTCTATCCAGGCTGAAATATTCAAGAAATAGACGAAACGAGGTAAGCGAGAATAAACCTTTTCTTATGATTTAGTTGACATTAATAACAAAATTGTACCTGGAATAAGGCAAAAACACAGCAGTACTTGTTATTTATCGATTAGTAAAGACCTAATAAGAGCCTTGTTACTCCAGACAATGGCTCACACTTGTCTCTGCGACTGGAAACGAGGTGCAGCTATTGGAATCTGCTCGAAAAGTTTCTCAAAGAAGAAGGCCACTGAAGGAGCTCGGCTGAACGACGTATTATTTTGAACTGAATTGGCGAAGGAAGTTTAATGGGAATCAAGCCTATTCGAAAATCCAGGGAAAGCGAATGGTGAGGCACGGTCATAAAAGGTGAAGCAGGGATTTGAAGGCAGGAGAGCAGTGGGGGAAAAGTGCACTAAAGGGATGGCAACATATTGTCCTGGCCTTGTTCTAAGCGAGAAATACCGAGGGTTTCGCGGCTACCATTCGACAGTACTCTTCAGCGGTGGAAGGATGAAGCGTCCCCAATAACTCTCCTCAAATCGACAGTATTCTTCAGCGGTGGAAGGATGAAGCGTCCCCAATAACTCTCCTCAAATCGACAGTATTCTTCAGCGGTGGAAGGATGAAGCGTCCCCAATAATTCTCCTCAAATGGGATTCAGTTTCCAGCCTTCCTCGCTTAAAGCGATTATTTCGCCCGTGGAACTAAGTTAACCACAATATCCAATTTAAAGATCGTAAGAATGGCATCGATAAGTGAAACCCTTTCTTTTTCCCTTCTTGAACACTAAACGAACGGCAAACTCTTCTCCGGTCTTCCATCAAGTCCACAACCACTCTTGAATGAGTACTATATACTTTAGAAAATTGAGGAAGGAGGGAAGTTACCTTAAGAGACAGAGAAGAGGCAGATTAGGTGAATGCAACAAGTACATTATTGAAACCGACGGTTTTCTGTAAGACGTAGGCGTAATGAAGCTGAGGTAATCGAGGAAGTTGAAGAGAGGTAAGGAGTACGCGTATACATATAATGCGGGAAGGGGGCAGTGAAGAAATATGTGTAATTAGGAATTAGTAAAGCACTGCTGGAGTATTCAATTTAAGTCTTCCCTTACGCCTGAAAGACCAAACAGAATAGGTAGAAACGATCTTAATACTTCACATAACTCTTCTCTTATAGGTTGTTTGCGGAAAAAAACTTAGCAGTTGTCATTCAAGTGAATGAAAAGTTAATGCCTATTAATCGTGAGGTCGTGGAATGAGCTTAAGTTTTGCTTTCAATGTTTAGAGATGAAGAAATGAACATTGGCACTTTCCATGTTCATCCAACAAATGCCATTGTCTCGCTATACCGGATTTTATTGATTATTGGTGATTGATCAAGGGCACTTTGGACCAGATACACGAATTACGCCTTAGATATATGCAATGAAAACAAGGGGTCTTTTTCCAGTGCCTACGTGCATTGCAAGGTTGCATATTATCCGCGGCGCTACGAGACGAGATTACTAGGTTGGCCATTCAACTGGATCACTAAAGGCAGAAAAAACGTGATAAATACGATTTACTGTTTTCTCCACGCTTTTAAAATATACAAACATTTCTAGCTAATTACCAGAGGAATGTGCATTAAAGAAAAAATAAACAAGGCTACATTATAATTCAAACAAAAATTTATTAATAAATTCAATGTTATTTTTTTTACAAATACATATCCTGAATTAAAAAAATAATAGAAATATCTCCCCTCACGAGTTAAGTCTACTGATGCGGTGGATAATCAGCCTCTTGATATTTGCATTCACATTAGGCAGTTCCGTTCCAGTGCGAGCAGCCAGCTACAAAATGCAATTAATAATTTTATAAGAGATGCATAGTGCACAAATTGACTCCAGGTATAAAATGTGATATACAGGTAACATCATCATTACTCATTTTCATTAATATATGGGACTGCACACAAAATCTCCCCAAATGGTTAATCTATTGCAAATTTTGTGCTGTGCAAATTGTTTTAAGATTTAATACTAAAGTCTGCAACTGAATCATAATGTGATTGACACTTGGCAGAAAGGCGATGCTTATAATGCAGAATACATACAACTTGAAAAAAGTGAACTTGATACTGCTGGGAAAAATTTATTATAACTTTCAGCATCTATGAAATCATAAATGGAGGGAGTATATAAAAATCTCTGATTGAAGTAATTATAGTACTCTGTGATTGAATTAGAAATATATTTACATCAGTTTCAAGCTTCATAAAATATTAGTTTTAAATCAATGTAAACAATTTTAAAATGACTTTTATGTAGAACATACAGTATTTTTTTTATTTGATCAAGAATAATTTTTTAACTTCTTTTTCTTGTCAATAATATTTTGATTCATTCTCTGAAGTTTCCTTGTAATTTGTTCATATTAAATGTTAATTAATTTTAATGCCACATAGTGATAGTTGGCCACAGCCAACTCTCATGAACCCCAAGAGTTTGTTGACGGTCACACATCATTGAACTTTTTCTGTTCACATCACCACTCTCGGGAGAATTTTTTTGCTGTTTGTTATTGTTGTATATTTTTTCATTGGTGAGAGATGCAAAAATTTTGAAAGGAGTATAGACCACCTGTAAGGCATCATGTTGCTGTAAGATGACATCACTGTAACTTTACTTGGACTAAAAATTTTCAATATCTTTTGCTACACAATCAATAAAAATGGTCCAAAAACTTATTGCATTTCACTGGCACCACTTTTAGACATTCTAAAGGCAACTTTTCCAGTTGAAGGCTAGCTGAAATATGTACTAGTTTTCATACCTGTTACCTTCCTTACAAACTGAAATACAAAAACTTGCTTCTTAGGAAATAACAAAATGTACCTCACTCTGCATACATCCAAGTTTTGTCAAAAACAATTGGTTTCACCATAGATATAGCAGTAAAACTGAAAATTTTCAGTCTCAATATTTTTGAACTACTCCCAATCTTGAGCATCAATCTTCATATTGAAACCTGAGGAGCAGATGAATTCAACTGAATGCAAGAGCATCCTATCTCAACAGCAGTTCTCCTTACTTATCTCACCTCCAATGGAAACAGAAAAATTTTAAGTTCTTCTGACAAATTTCTGTTACATTCAGGAAGAAAATTTTCCACACCAGTAATGATCTAACCTTATGTGGCTTATTTCCCCTTGAGAATTGATACAAGTCTTGAAAAAGGGTATATTTGTGAATAACTTGCAAAGAAGTCAGTGGTGGAATAATTCTCTATGGTTTTATATGAAGAACATCCTATCACTTCGTAGACATTCAATTATAAAATATCAGATGAAGCAACATAATACCATCCATGCAAGGCTTTCATATACAGCAACTTGACAGGTTGCTTATATGCCATGGGATACGTAGGGCCGCCTCAAGCATATTGTAGCAATTGGATCTCGCCCAAATAATAAGCTTGTTACAAAGAGAGAACAAATTTTACCAAAACCCACTGACAATACAAATAAATCCAATTGTGAGGTTAAAAAATATACCACCAAAAATACTAAATATACAAGATTTACCACAGAGTAAAAATATATATACTATGAATATTACAACATATTTTTTCCCAAGAACAAAAGAAAGTAGTAGGACATGCAAATCCTGAGGAATGACCATGCTATGCAGGTGATATACCTTGTCCCTGTTGAAATTCTTTGGGGTCCTGGCATTTTCTATTGCTTCTCTGATTAATCTGGGGTAGTTTCTATCTTCCTTGGCTATCACTTCAACCTTGTCAAATGTTATTTTAATGTTTTGTCTCACTCCTCATGTGCTTGGCAAAAGTAGTTTGCTCTGCATTTTTTTGTGGCCCTCGTAGGCCAAACGAGATGCCCAAATAGTCTTATCAACTTTCCAAATACCTGGCTCCATCTCTTCAGCTCCTTTTTGAAAATTCACATCACATGTGAAGAAATCCATGCATGTTATTGACGTTATGAAAAACATCACCATCAACAATGATGACCTCCAAGTAAGTTTCGATGTAATGTCACTGTTTACCAATGTTCCAATAACAAAAACGTAGGATATCATTGTAAGGCTCACCTCATCTGTAATTCTGAAGGATTTTCAGGAATTGGTGGAATACTGCCTATAAAATTCATACTTCCTTTGGAAAGGCAACTATTTTGAGCAGCAGGAAGGAGTGGCAATGGGCTCACCATTATCTCCAGTGGTAACAAATTTATACCCAGAGTTTGAAAAGAGGATAATCAACATGCATGACAAGAAGCTAACACTATGGTTTCCATGCATAGACAACACGTTTGTCATCTGGACACATGATGAGCAAAAGCTATAGAAATTCCTGCAACACATTAATTCCATTCAACACATTATAGTTCACAATGGACATGGATGAAGACAACCAATTTCCTTTCCTGGATGTCTCGCTGAAAATGAAGAGCAATGGGAGACTTTAACATGCCACATACAGAGAGCCTAACCACACAATCCTCTTTCCACCACCACCCACTACTACAGAAGTGGTCTTCAGCGGTGACACTTGTCATTCCGGCCTACAGAATATCAGACTATGAGTTTTTAGTAGCTGACAGGAAGCATCTGATTGCATCCCTAAAAAGAAACAGCTACTGGAGTGGTTTGATCCTGAAAAGGGCTGCAAAAGAAGAAAACAGGACAAGATGCAACAAGAACTACCTCAGAGTCAGAGGAAAAGAGGCAGCAGAAATGAAAGCCTGCACCATCACTTCATTTATTGCCAAAACTACAGAAAAAAAATCACAAGAGTCTTCAGTAAACACCACATTATCACAAGATTCAACTGCATAGCCAAGATAAAGGACAAATTATGCAGGTAAAAAGATAAGATCCTGCAAGAGTAGTGTGATGGCATACAACGAGTTCCATATTCCTATGGAAAATCGAACATTGGAAAGGCCTGTAGGCCCATGAGAATAAGAATCCAGGAGCACCCAAGGGCCACTAAAAAAAAGTACATACTCTCTGCTGTAGCTGTGCACACATGGAGTGAACCAGAACAAAAATAAAATATGACATGGCTAAAGTGATAGTCAAAGAGGATACATATTACCCTAGATTAATCAGAGAAGCAAAAGAGATTGCCAAGACCCCGGATAATGCCTGCATAATGCATGGAGGAGGTATATCTAAAAACCAACCAATCAGAGAACAGGAGTGGAACACGAAGGTCTATATTAAGATGGCCAAAATCGAAGCCCCACATTTCTGACCTGAAGACGCTAGTAGGAGCACAAGCAAAACTGTTGCCAACCATGCCAGCCAGGGTGTCCAGCAGCGGGGCATTTGATAATTCCCTGAGATTTCCAGGTTTTCCAGACATAAGTTTTATTTTTCCAGAGGAAATATAGATTTTTTTCTCGTTAAGTATAAGCCCTCTAGAGAACGTTGGGTATGTTTTTTTGTGAATAAAAGTAAGTATTATAGCTAATCTTGCATTTCGGGCAAAATTAACCAAATCCTGGTATTTGGAGGAAAATAAACAAAAAATCCAACACCATACAACACTTTCATTTAGTTCGTGAGAAATCTTCATCTCCTTCTTAGAGTTAAACATTATTATGCTGGCGCTCGGGAACAAGGTTACATACAACCAGACTTCGCTGAATATCACTGATACAAAATGATCAATAACTTGAACATTCAGGATCCAGGCATGAAATTCCCTTTTTTCCCCACCACTTGTTTCCCCACCAATGTCTTTAGGTTAGTAATCCATCCATTATTGAAGAGAAGAATACCCTAATATATCTTTGTGACTATAACCTCTTTAGCCTATCTTGGTTGCATATCCTACATTAAGATCTTTTGTGGAGATCAGATTTACAGCTTTACTCAAGTCAATATGCTTCACGATTCCAGGTGCCAAAACCTCCGGCTTTACCAATCTAGTCATCACAGTTTTAAACAATTCAGTAATAACCGAGCCATAGGCTTGTTGGATTGAAATTCCAAGAAAAATTGTTCCAGCTCCACTGCAGCTGTGGTAAAGGAAGCCAGTTTAGGACCCAACATTTTGTCTTGGATGATGAACTTTATTAATCTAAAACTGTGACACATAGGCTTACATTTCTTGCACTTGATCGCTTTTCTCTTCAATCTGAAAGCTTTTGACATAATTTGGCAAGGGTTGAAGAATATCGAGGGCTCAGAGAGCGCAATATTTTCATTGTCTAAACACCTAACTACAGGCAGTACCCGAGTTACGTACGTCTCGACTTACCTAAAACTCCGTACTAACATAACTGAAAAATTGATCTAAAGGGATGCCGTAGATTTACGAAGGCGAGCACCAAAAAGTAAAATGTTCGTTTTTATACTTACAGGCGGAGAAAATATCGAATAGCTGTTGAGGTTTTAAAGAGGTACACAGAAGAAATTGGTTCATATATATCATTCATCTACAGTATTTTCATTGCCATTAATTAATTTTTGTCGAAAAGTCCCGTAAAAAAACATCTTATCTTCTACGCAAATGACCAATCTTCGTAACAATTCATACAGTCGTAGCGATATCGCTATTTAGCATAACAGGTTTTTAATGTTGAAGAAGCGGGCTTTTCTGGAAAATAATGACTCGCCGTACGCATATTTATAAAGAAGAAAAGTCTGCTCCTGGCTTTAAGGCAGCAAAAGATCGTGACTCTCTTGCTACGAGGTAACGCGATCGTAGATTGCAAATTGAGACCTCATCTAATTTACTATTCGGAAAATCCGCGAGCATTTAAAAATATTTATAAGTCCTTTATTCCGGCCACCTGGAAATCAAACGCTAAATCTCGGGTACATCTGCCTTATTTGAGGACTGGTACTGCATCTATTTTATACCAGAGTTCAAGTAGTACTGCCTTAAGAAAAAATCTATTTTATACCAGAGTACAAGTAGTACTGCCTTAAGGAAAAAATTCCATTTAAAATCTTGCTGTTGCTTGATAATGCACCCGGTCACCCAACACACAATTGGGAGGATTTAAATGACTGCATTCTTCGGCCTCCAAATACAGCGGCATTTCTACAACCCAATGATCAGGGAGTCTTTGCGTCCTTTAAAGCTTATAACATGCGCAAGACCTTTGCTGATGCTATTGCTGCCTCAGATGGGGATGGTGGAAAGACACGTAGTGAGTTTTGGAACGGCTACAAATATGCACCATGTAATAAAAAACATAGCATCATCCTGGGAAGAAGTAACCACGATTCACGGTCATATTCGCACAAGGAGTTGATAAACGAAGAAATGATAGAGATGGAGTGACGCTAGGCAGAAGTAGGGGATGGAGATAATGATGGGAGATCTCAAAAGGATGTGCGTGGACAAAAAAAATGTTGTACAACTCAAGGGTTGTTGGAGGTCTTCCAGTATATTAATTCGGCGGTGGAAAAACTTGAGCAAACGGATTGTAACATCAGCAGGTTCGCTAAGGTCATCAGGGCACTAGGCATGGCACAAGGTGACATGTCTTGCTATGAGGAAATTTATCATGAAGAAAAGAAGGCCCCCATACAAACCTCTCTGTACAGTTACTTCACGAAAAAGTTGAAGCCACATCACCATCAACCTCATCAACAGCTGACGCAGAGTGGGACGCCACAGTGCAGCGTTCGACCTCGCAGTGAGAGAAATAAAATGTCTGCGTGCGTGCAGGATGAAGTGTGTATGTTGGCGTGATTGTAAAGCGTTAATGTGGACGTCGTAGTGACCTAATCCTCTGCCCTCCTCTTATGAGAATAAACTGTGACAATGAAACCACCAGAGCCATTAGTCAACTCAACTTAAAAGGCAGAAGATACAGTAATTATTAAAGGCTAGTAAATTACACAATACTAAATGGCTCCTTCAATGGCATGATAACATAAAAAAATAATATTAGTCGTCATTATAGTGAATTAACCTTAAGATACCGTGCTTTCGCAAATCCGTGCAATTGGTCAATTCGCACTAACAATATTACGCAACTTGGGGGCAACTTCCAGGCGACATTATCGTTTACTTGTACAAATAAATTAATTATAAAAATAAGAATTATTGAACTTCGCAGGAAATAACTGAAGGAAATTGTCCCAAAAATTTCCCCACATTTCTCCGCATCGATTGAAATCTCCGGAATACGGACATAGTTTTGGAGAACGGACTTCATTTTCGGCTTACGTAAATTTCGACTTACTAAGATCCATTTGCTGTTTATTAGCAATCTTACTGTGGCTTGCATCAAAACCCACAATAAATTGCTGGCAACTGTCTACATGTTCCATTTAGAGTTTCGTTCGAAATATAGAGATCATGAACAACTAGTTTGTTGTTATTGAAAGCCGTTGCGACGGGCCGAATGAACTCGGGCGCTTCGGTGAGAAATGACATGGCCACTAAAAACAAATATTATATATTCACGGGACGGGACTATGTATCGTACACAGTGTATGGAGAAATCATTGCACTCTCGGTAATTGCAGAAATGCTAAATGCGACAACACAGGGGAAATTTCAACTTCCGGAATCGGCACATTATTTCCGTCGCTGTTTTACATATTGACACCACCGAAAATTCCAGAGTCGAATACAGATTTCCCTGATATTTCCCTGATATTTCCAGTGAAAACAAAATTCCCTGAGATTTCCCGGTCTTCCCGGTTTTCCAGAGTGCTGGACACCCTGCCAGCCTACGCAGAAGGAAAACCCGGGATAATACCAAGGACGATTCTTTGTGGAATTTAGACATTATGAACCTTAATATGTACTATTGCACACTAAAGAATATTCTTGAGCAGTTACTTTCAACTTTTTACATTACTCACTTCAATTTTCTGAACCAGGTCAATCTCCCTTGGGCCAGAAATGAAGTTTGTCACTAAGCCACATGATGAACTTCCTAATCTGCCAGTCCTCCCACAACGATGGATGTAATCAGCAATGTACAAAGGAAACTCATAATTCACCACATGATTCACCTGAAATTAAAGATATTCATCTCAACAAATGATGAAGGAAAAAATGAACTGTCAAAACCTGGGTCATTAATTAGAAATTTCAAGTGTACTTCGCTTGGAGTACTTCACTACTTTCAAATGGATGCAGTTTCTTTTCATGATGTTATAGAAGAATTGGGGGGTCGTGGTGGCCTAGTGGGTAGAGCACTGAGCTACTGATCAGAGGGTCCCGGGTTCAAACCCTGGGCAAGAGCCTTTCTGGACACCCCCATCCAAGATCCTTGCGATTTGATTTTCTGCGTACCCGAACTTCGTAGGAAATCGCAGGTGGCACAGGGAAAGGAACTGGCCCCCCTACTCTGAATGTGTGAATTTCACACACCATTGACTTAATACAGGGTGAGCTCTACTCTCACCAATCAAAGACTAAATCACTGAGTGAATGAGTGATAGAAAAATTCTACAAGATGAAGACCATTATATATGAATTTTATTAAGGACTTATCAAAATATTTCTGAACTGGAAACTTTAAAATAAATTGCTTTTTTTCAAAACAAGCAGAGAAAAAATATATTCATCTTCTACGGATGTACATACAAATAGGTAAAAAGGTGAAATGGACAATATTCTCCTAATTGATGCTCTCTGCAGAATTCTGGGATTCTGTGTTAATAGGCTTTATGATTAAAGTTTTGTTAACTGTCCTGTAAGCATCTTCAGGTTGAAGTATTACCTTTGACCTGAAGATTACCTTCAACCTGAAGGATTGCGAAAACCTTCTACCTGAAAATTCTGATACGATAGTCAGCGAAACTATTGCCATCAAGCTAACTAACATGGAAGAAATCCTGGAATTATGCAGAGAGCACCAAACGAATGCAGTGGACACCTTAAAGCTAATATTTTCCTAATTATTGTTCTGCCTTAAATCTCTACGATAGAATTATCCTAAGGTGTCTTTTAAGACAATTTCATCTTGTTATTTACTTCATACTTTGTCACTGTTTCCTAGTTTCCATCATGTTATTTTATGTTCTTTACCTTTGAGTATCCACTGGAAATGGATACTCATGGGTAAAGAACTGAAGAGAAGATTGTGAACCACCTCTGAGGGCTTAAATATTTTGAGAGTTATAGTTTGGTGCGAAAAGTTGTTCAAGATAAGAGGTTAACTACCATTCAAGCTTTAGAACTGCTTATGTTCAGTACTATATGCAATGATTTGTACTGTTATTTTTGTAAGAAAATGTGCAATTTTGCTCCTACATAATCCACGGTCCATGCTGCACACATTATAATGTGATGTGTAAACAAGAAGGTAGGAAATCTCATTGATATAAATACGGCTCATTTAAGGATCTCACAAGGAAGGTCTGAAATAATTTGCTTGTAGCTTACATGAGTTGACTAGATAAATGCATAGAAATGAAGATGTTTTCTTCCATTGTAGTGACAATCAAACATCTAACTAGGACATGAGTTGGTGATTTATAAAATTTATAGAGTGATAAATACCTGAACTGTATTGAGACCCCTTGAACCAATGTCTGTACAAGAAATGACATTTACTCTTCCATTAAGGAAGTCCTCATATTTTCCCAGCCGAACATCAACTGGCATTTCTCCATTCAGATTCAAACATTCAACCCCATTTTCATTAAGGAACATGGAAAGCCACTGACTAGTTGGTGTTTTTGAGCTGTAATACAAGAGATTCATATGTTAGGAGAAGTTATACATAAATTTGACATTTATTTACTTTCAATTGGAACAGTATGCCATATCACATGGAAAAATTTCTGAACTCTGAATCACAATCTCAAGAGACATGCTTCATGACTCTTTAAATACCATTTACAATGTTCCTCACCACATACTGCCACTTAAATTTGGCAAACTTGACACATCTGGGGATATGTTAAGTCAGATATAAGTATTCAAATTCATAAACTGGAATCAGTCATTCACAGCAAATGTGCATCTCTTTTCCCACAATTCATATAGCTAGATTCAACTTCATTAACTGAAAATTTATCATCTTAATTGTATCTACTCCCAACAGAAACATAAAGGTAAGCCAACTAATTGTTTTCCATCACTTGGAATTAATCCAGGAATTAAATATAAAATCTTGATTTTATAAAATCATGGAATAAATACCGAGTAAGGTGCTGTACAATGCGGAGTAAGATAATTTAAATGGAGGCATTTAATCCCTCAGCGTGTGCAACGTACCATCTGCATCCACTCAAATCCATGCTACAAGTGTATTCGCCAGACAGTTTGAGTCCAGATTTTTCATAGGGAATTCTTATCACTCACACTCAAATATATATATTTCCAATGAGTGTATATATGTTCCCTTGCTGCCTGCTTTCGTTCTGGTCTTCCAACTTATCTGTATTAATGTTTACATATCTAAAAAAACTTACTCTCAACTTTTCTTCCATTGTAGTGACAATCAAACATCTAACTAGGACACAAGTCGGTGATTTATGAAATTTGAAGAGTGATAAATACCTAAAATGTATTGAGACCCCTTGAACCGATGTCTGTACAAGAAATGACATGGGAAAAGAAAGTCACTCATAGCGCAGTATCTGATGTCTGCATATGAACATATTTTTTCCACTCACGATTACATTTATGAGCTTCCAGAGAGATATTTGCATGGTGATGCTGAATGCCTTCGTTTGTGGTTCCTTGTTATCTGCTTTTTTGTGTCAACATTCCCTTTCTCTTTCATCAAGGCAAAAATTATGAAGGCAAGATCCCTCCAGGCATAGCCACTCAATGCTTCTATGAACTTAATGACCTCTCGTCATCTGGTTTATTATTTGCAAAGTTTAAAGATAAAGGTCAAGTTATCCCAACACCTACAGTTGCAGTGGTGTATTTTTTCTGTCCCAGGACTGTCTCTTGGCTTAAGCACTCTTTAGTTGACCATGGATTCTAGGTCTCGTGAGTTGTCTGATGAGCAAGTGCTTGATATTCTGGAAGAAGAAAGTGTAGTATGTTCGGACGCAATTCCTTATGATACACTCGGGGTTCCACTTCCCAAGAGGATGAACATTCTCAGTTTTCTGTGAAACTTTAAGAGAGTGATTGGGAAGAGATCAACAGTGCTAATCCTCTTGTGCCTTTAGTGTGTGACTTGCTTGAGAAACAAATAGTGAGGAAAAGTTTTTATTACTGACTAAATTTTTCCATTTTGTGAGGAAATCTATCAGCAAATGATATAAAGGAATCCTATACTGTATGAAATTCTGCCAATAAGTGAATATTTGAAAAATAAATACCAAAAAGTGTATTTGTGGGAAAGGAAGTCATGTCGATGAATCTTTGCTATTGTGGAAAGGTAGGCTTTCTTGGAAACAGTATATTCCCATGAAACCTTCACAGTTTACGATAAAAATGTTTGTCATAAAAAAACGTTGTGACTCTGCAGGGTATTTATGGAATTTTATCATTCAAAGTGACTCAGGGACTAAGTTTGGCTATGAAATCACATATAACAAAGATCTTTTTCCGAAAAAAGTTACACACAGTTTATACGAGAAACTATTAGACTCTGGCAGATGTATTTATATGGATAATTATTATAGTAGTCCTAATATTTATTTGAGAACAGTTCAGAGGACAAAAGATGCTGTAGGATCAGTTAAAATCACATGTGAAGGTAGACCAACAAATTAAAAAAAGAAATTCAAGAAAGGAGAATTGGTTTGTGAAGAGTGTGGAAAATTAGTTCCTTTGAAGTGGAAGGATAAGCACCATGTTACCTTGCTAAATACTAAATATTCAGACCAAATACAACTCTTAATTAAAAAGGGTGGGTTACATTGTGTAAATAAACCTACATGTGTAATAGAGTACCATAAATATATAGGAGGCATAGATTTGAAAGACCAACTTTTGGAATCATTCTTGCTGGAGAGGAAAAGGAAAAAAGTGTGGTACAAAAAACTATTCAACCATTTAGTGAATATCGCTGTCTTAAATTCTTACATTCTATACTATAATGTTAGAACAACTTAATCACTAAAACATTAGCCAAGTATCATGGACAGAATTCAGACAAGTGCAAAGGGCAGCTCTCAGATATGGAATGTAAACACTTGACAGGTCAGTATTTTCTAGAAGAAAACAAAAAATCTTCAAGGTTGGTGTATACAGGAAAGATACAAGATACAGGCATAAAAACTGCCTGGGGACACCATCACTCTGTTTAGACTCCTTTTTTGGGCAATACCACACTAGGCCAACTACTAAACACCAGATACGGAGAACAGGAGGAAATAAATGACTTGGAAAAATGTAAGTATGTGCTTATAATAATAAATCGCATACACTTTTCTATGGACAAGGAGTTTTTGAAGTTTTTTGATGAGCAAATTTTATTCTAAAAATATTTAGCTTGATGCCAACACAAAATCTTTGATGCTGCCAAAAAAAAAATACCTGAGTGATCAAATACCTCTGATGAAAGTCACACTACAGGCATGGAATTGAGTGGATGCAACAGCTACATTACACACTGGAGGAGTAATGGGCATCACTCTAGAGGGGAAAGTCAAAAAGGAGGAATTTCATTTCAATTGAGTCCTGAAATAAGGCCATGTCACATAAGAAACAGCCAAACGTGAAACAGTAGAAACTCAATATGTATTATGAAATCCACAAGACCATAAAATCAGTGGTTTATAACAAAACATTGAGAACAAGTTTTTTTAATTATGAAATGTTTCTCTTTTTTATTTGAAATTTATATAGCTCTGATGAACTCAATGGTTTCAGGTTCAAATTCATGAAAATTCATGGTCACTGAATGCAAACTTTGAAACTGAATACATGCAAACTGCAAATTTGTTGAAAATGACAAAGTTAGCATTAATTCAGTTACATAACTCAATTGACTTCGCTGGGAAGATTTTGTCAAAAATAGTACATATTTCAACAGGAATATATTTATGACAGTGAAGTATAAACGCAACCTTTTTTTTCAGGATATTCAAATTTTTGCTATCAACATCATAGCATAATTTCTGTGCAGTTTGATGACCATCTAGTCTAAACCAGATTATCAAGTTTCTTCATTTAAAATTGATGATTTTTGTGTCACATGGTTTGTAAATTCAGTGCTCACAGCAAGATGAATCAGACAAAGGTGAGATTCTAACCCATAATCTTCAGGTTTCCAGGCAGATGGCTACTAACCTGGCCACTAGAGCCTTTAGTTTTCACTTGCCATTTGATTCTGTATTCTTGTTTCATAGGCTGAAGTACCTAAGCATTGAAGTTTGTGTTCAGTTGGGAATGAACACTGACTAGTTGCAAAATTATTTTTAAGTGAGAAAATAAGAAAGAATGCCTTGGTAGCTAGACTAGCAAAAGCATCTGGCTGGAGATCAGAGGGTTCTGGGTGCAAGTCCTGGAATCTAACAATTTTGGGGTGTTGAACAGTTTCACTATGAAGCTTTTGTATTGTATGAGCCTCTAAATTAACAAAAAAATAAGAAATAAAAGTATAAATTACACCTAAGGGCTTTAATAAAACATCTATACTACACTAATTGGCTGCTTTTCCCTCTAAAAGTATCATTTAAAAATTTGCCATAGTTTTCACTCGCCATTTGATTCTGTATTGTTTCATAGGCTGGAGTACCTAACCTAAGCATTGAAGTTTGTGTTCAGTTGGGAATGAACACTGACTAGTTGCAGCATTATTTTTAAGTGAGAAAATAAAAAAGAATGCCTTGGTTAAAAAAAGATAATCATTCAGTAAAACTTCATAGGCCACATGCAATGGTAATACATTAGGTCAGAATATTAAAGTGAACTTCAATGACATATAATCACCAGAACTCTTAGTTTTAAATAAAATTTGTAAATAAAAATTAGACTTTTAATGAGAAAAATAGCCCTAGCGGCATATTTTTTTATTATTTTGCATATGATTCAAGGTCTGTGCATACCAGAAAACCATAATTGGGCCCCTGTTTTTGTTTTTTACAATCTTCAGCAGCTCTCCAGGCTTATGTGAATGACCAAGCCTAACAAAGTGCTGCTTAACATTTCCAAGGACGTGGTGTAAGTTCTTGGTTTTTATAGTAGTCAGACCCTCTGCCTGAAAGTAAAACAGAGTAAATGGCTTCAATACAAAAATCTTTGGATCTCAACAATCAGTCACCTTCTATATCTAAGCCTGTGGATAGGAATAATGAAATTTTAAATAGGAGAAAAAAACTTAGAAAAAAAAAGAATTATGCAAAATATTCTTTATATCACACAAACACATTTTTATAATATTCTTTACAATATTTTTACAATACTCTTTGTATCACACAAACACATTTTTTGGTAAACATCAATATATTATATGTCTGCATTACTTATGACAATATGCAGTGTCTTACTTTTTGGCACATTTGAAAATCCCAAAGGAAATATTTCTCAGACAATGGGAGGCAGTGAAATGGAGTGCTGGGAATTTTCCAGGACAGAAAAGATGACTCAGAAAGACAGTCCTCTACTTCATGTCTAACATTACAGTAAGTGCAAAGTGAGGTAGACAAAGACCCTTTTTGTCCTCCAGGAGAATATGTATTCCATTGCCTCAATTTAAACTTTACTTTGGTTTTTAAAACTCCAAAATTTGTCTTGCTAGTCTGGTTGGTTCCATTCTTTTGATGTGCCCATAAAAATTCAATCTGCATTCACTCATATTATATTGCAAGTCTATACATGATTTAAAACAATTTCCTTTTAATTTGTATGCTTATTTATAAGTTCGTTTTGGACCCAAACCTTTTCTTTTTTTCTTTGCATTTCCATAATATTTTTGTTTTTCACTATATCTTATTATTTAAAAATTAGGAGGAAGTTAGGATAGAGAAGAGTGTAAGGCAAGGATGCTCACTATCATCAAAACTCTTCAATTCATATATATAAAAAAGCAATGGACCTAATACTCGAACAGATTAACACTTTTGAGTCTATGCCCATAGGTGATAAGGGCCCAGTTACTTCTCCATGCCGACTATGCATGTATCTGTTACTTTCATCCTTTTTTTCTGTCGTGTACAATATTTTCGTATGGGATTATCTTTCATTCTTGACTAATACGTTTCTTTGTATCATATAGTAACTTCAGAGTTTCCAAATCTCACTATGACATCTATGTCTGACTTTAATCAGAAGTCGTTTTCTATTGCTCCCTCCTGTATTGTACCGGATCCCTTACGTGTTGATGGGACATCTCTTTTTCATGCTTTTATTACTCGCGTTGCTTTCTTTCATTGCTTTTTGTGTCACATATTATTATTCTCTATGGACCGCACTATCGATGTAATATGTTTCTTTTTGTCATATACCATCTTCAGAATTTCGATCCTTCCTACTTCACATTGTCCAATTTTTAGTACTGACACTATGTACACAACTCACTTGACCTGCCACCAACCATACGATCGGAGATTTTCCAGCTGTTATTTCTTGACGTAGAGATTGTTTCTCTAATTGTTTCTATTGGGAATTCTCTATCGCAGAATGTTTTATGTCTATTTTGTGGGTAATACGGCAGGAACTCATATTGATGAATCGGAAAATAAGGATATTTTAGCCGAAGATACAGGAAGTGATTTTGATGATTCCGACCACAACATGGAATATGAAGGTTTGTGAATATTCATTATATTTGGTTATCCTACCAGAATAAAAATAGAAATGGAATGCAAATATATTGATTGTTCATAAATGCTCGAGCTTTTAATTCAGACGATGCAGATAGGATAGATTCAAGTTGGGGATGCGGTTGATGGAAGCAGCAGGGAGGTGAGAGAAAATTACACATACAAATGGAATATATGTATATGTGTTATCTGAGTTTTACCTTTCAGTATCCGAACTTGTGCACAATTAGACTTGATGTCTTTATTGAATACAGATACATATTACTTTTTTAGATATGCAACATGCACCACCAGTCGAAATCAACTCTCCCTGGTCAGAGAATGACGGGAAACTTTTTCTACCAAGGTTTGAAGAAAGCAGTAGCAGAAAGCAGAGTTTTGGCTGAAATTGACAGCAGATGAATGGGACTGATTCTTATTATTCTTCACCACGGACACCATCAAGGCAATAAAAAATACAAAAGTATTATTTATTATTATAAGAATAAGAAGCCTGTAAAAGATATCTGAAGCTTAAAACTGCCTAGAAATTAATGCCGAAGAAACAGCAATGCTGTGCTGTTGTTTTGGTCACTAGAATATGGCAAAGCTAACCTCTGATTGGAGATTGACCAGCAGAACCTGCTCTACCATGCAATATTAAATTAGAGATTGTCAATGAGATTGTAGGATTAGATGGGAAATTGGTATATGTCAAGCCGGCCACAATCCAATTTTCAATGGATAGGCCAACAAATTGGACCGTTTTAAACTTGTTAATCATAGGAATTCAAAGCGCACGAACTAGTAGTTTAGAACTAGTGCCTTGGTAGCTCAACTGGTAGAGTACCTGGCCAGAAATCAGGGGGTCCGGGTTCGAGTCCCGGTCAAGGCGAATGATTTTTTCTCTGTGGAACATTTGCTATAGTGTTAATCATAAGTTGTAAGCATAATTCATTCCTGAGACTGGATTCAAACCCACAATCTTTGGGTATCCAAGCTGTCAATGTTACCGACCTAGCTACTGCATACAGCCTTCTTCATGGAATTTTAAAAATGTAAACCATAACCAATAGGCAAAGAACAATGAGTTCTCCAGATAATACGTGTAAAGGTATCAATTAACATCCAAAATACTCAATAACCTCAATAACCTGAAACCTCTTATGCTTTTTTAATGCATAAGCACTCCTTGATGCGAGCAAATAGGAAAAATAGTTGGCAAGTATCTTCTATTTGTTCTTCTCACTATCAAAAATAACAATCATGGACACACATACAGATACATGGTAAGAGCACAGGGACAATAAGAAACCACACAAAGGTCTAATTTTACAAAGTACACCGTTCTCACTATTATTTTCTAAGTGATAGATAAAGTACAAAAAAAAGTCATGATATATAACTTATAATAATTAACCAGGAAAAATCTTTAATTCAATGAGGTCATCTTTGAGGAATATTAAAAATGCAGTAACAAGAAAGGCATGCAAGAGGCACCAAATGAGTTCTCAGAGACACTTCAAAAATACTTACAGGTAGAAACTGAGAGAGGCGATCAGCAGTTCCTCTTGGCATTGTAGCACTCGCTAAAGTTAACTGAACTCCAGTTGGGAATGGTTCTGATACGTGATCATTTCTAAAACTAAACTGCAATAAGAACAGAGAGAACCATTCAAAGGGAGAATCATCAACAGAACTGGAATCTGTATACATATGTATTTCAAGAGAAATTTTCTTTCACATTAATCTTATAATAGAGGCCAACTCACTACAAAACCACACTCTCTAAACCTGAAAGCAAAATTTGAATTGTGGCACATGAGTCCAAACTTAAAAATGTTTCACCACTAATTACAACCATTAGTGTAGTTTCAAATTTTATTTTAACTGTCTTGATCAAAAGTTTATGACCCGTGGAGTATGTCATTGAAGCTGTTCAATTTATGCGATGCTAAGTCAAGGCCATAGCGAGCAGGGTAGTAGGGGAGGGGTGGGGGGGGGGGGGGGGGGGGGTTCAAATTCCCCCCCCCCCCCCCCCCCCCCCCCCCCGAAATTTGGAGACAAATATAGAGTAAGTATATTTCATATTTTGACCAATTAATTGATGGGGACTGTCTCAAGCTCCGAATCATTGAACATGCTCCAAAAAAAGTTTTTTTTTGGCCTTATTCCATGCTCCAAACCTGTAACCTAAGGCCCTAGCCAGAAATATTTTTGGGGGGTACAGTCATAATTGAACCACCCTCGAAAAAATTTTCTGGCTACGGCCTTGTGCTAAGTATTTTTCCAAATAAATAAAAAAGTGAAAAATTTCAATGGGATGAAAAGGTAGAGGCAAACTATTGCATGCTGGTCAAATCTATGCATGACATCATGAGGATATGTTCACCTTCCCCTCTTTGCCTCTAGGTGGTGCTGCATTCACTATGAAGAACAGCCTTTAAAGGGCTTTGCAGAAGCAGAAGACTAGTAAAGTAGGGAATGTAGGAGGTTGGAAAATGACTATTAATACCATTTCTGAGACTTCCCGAGGATTGAGAATTTTCATAGGTGATTATTCATAGATGTTTACCAAAGCTCAGGGACTCTGAAATACAACTTGAAGTTCAGGCGATGAAAATCAGGGTGGCTACTGATAAAAGATTTTCAAATTCCCTGACTTTTCCCTGATGGCTTTACCAATTTCCCTGACCGATCGCCAAAAGGTCTCCTGTTATCGGAATATTTTTTCCTGCTGAATTAAATTTTCGTCAAAACTCAGAAAATGTTAAAAGCAGAAATCAATACATTAAAAGCTATAAGAATGAAACAATATACTGAACCTCCACCCTAATGAAAAAATATATATTAAACCTTCACAAGTTAAGCCCTCACACAAATTGTACACACTTTTAATACATTTTTCGCGGCCACGCATCGTATTCCGTGGCCGTGTATATTTCCTTCAGTAAAATTAAAATTTGACAATGTCTAATTCTTCAAGTAAGAGGTGGCGTGTCGTGGTAGTTCTGGGAATTTGAGGATTACTGAAAAGGCATCGAAGGGAAAGTTAATGGCCAATTTACTGGCGGACTCCGGCACAGGTATCACTAGGCGGCGCGAAAAATACAAACCAAAGCCAAGTTCTTGGACTGGATCAAAATCGGATGGCACGAGTGACTTTTAGAAGCAAATAACAATTTGATTAATGTGGTCATAACCCCTTGATTGTAAGAGGGAAAGAAAAATGTAGAAATATTTGTATAAACAAACAAAACGTAATCGCGCCACTGTGAGTGAAAACATGAGGCAATTAGCAACGGCAGCATCATATTTAGGAATATCATATTTGAGATGGTTTGTGACCTGACTAAATTGCTTCGAGAGGGAGCTAAGGAGGCCATTCAATAATTACGTCGAGCGTGAAAGGTGGGGAGGGGAGAAGGACTCTTCTTATGGTCTCGCGAAGGGGGGTATGGAAATTGAAGATAATCTTACGTGAGAATTTGTTTACACGTGTGATCGTACTTGTATTACCATTTTAGTAATCATCGTCTCGTATTTTTAGAACTGCAAGCACGTATTTACTACAAACTAGTGTGCTTTAACTACCTCTCGACCTGAGTCTCGGAAGAGAAAAAAAACGCGAAGTAAAATCTTCCGAGCACCATAGGTAGCCTCGGATTCCTTGTGATGAGCAGAATACACGATGACCATGTATTTTAACACTACTAGGCAAATATTACATTAAGGATATACAAAAGGGATACATTGTACGACTGATTCACAACTAAATAACTAAGATTCACAACTGAATTTTCAACAAATTGAAGGGGCTTATTCTATGCATTTCGGCGACGGACATTAGTTTTAGTTGGTGAAATGGTTTGGAATAAAGGGCGGGAAAGACAGCCCGCCCACAGGTATTGGTAGAAAAAACGAGAATTTTTCTATCCCAGTTTCTCCCTGACTGTTACGAGAATTCCCCGACTATTCCCTGACTTTTCCAGATTTCCAAAATTCCCTGACAATTCCAGGTTTTCCCGGTTTTCCCTGACGATTGCCACCCTGAAAATTCACTATGCTTCCCAATGTGATTGAAACATCATCAACATGGCTGCCACAGTCCCACCATTTCAGAGCATTTTCAAATGAACTTAATTTTCTTGCAAACTGGGATTCTTTAATTTCAGCATAATGAATACATTTATGGTGGGTCATGAACTGCAATTAACACTAGGACGGGAGGGGTCATTTGACCCATTTTTGAAAGTCAACTTAATTTTTCTCTATGTAAAATATTTTAAAGTTATTTGATGCTTTTTTACTTTGTTCCTTTTGGTCTGAAATTTTAAAACAGCATTAAAATTACACTTACATTTTACCTTAATTTTTTACAAGGGGTTATACCTAGAAGGATGGCTAGGAGTCATTTGACCCCTAACTTGTTTTCGCAGTATATCTTTATATTCCTCTTACTCTCTCTCATTCTCTCTCTAATGCTCGTACGAGGCTGACGTGCCACTGCGGTCGCTCCGTCTCCCATTCACTTTTCACATTAGTAGCCACCCCCGTCCCTCCGACCCACCACCATGCCTCCGAAGAACAACCCGAAGAAGGAACTCGAGATTGACCAAAACGACCTGAAGTCCAAATTAGACTGCGTCATGAAGACGATGTCCTCATTTAAAGAAGATCTGGAGCAGGCGAAGAAGGAAGATACTCCACGTAAGCAGGCCAGTCTCTCTGCCATGGAGGAAAAATTTCTCTCCTTCAAGGCGGCAGTTGAAGACGATATTCGGCAGTTTATGCAGCAGCTAGATCAGCTAAAAAAGAAGTCAGAAGACTTTGAAGATCGCCTTGACGCCCTAGAGCAATACTCACTCAGAAACTGCCTCCTGATCCATGGAATCAAGGAGAATGAACGAGAGGACTGTTTGAGGATAGCGGAGGATTTCTTCATGAAAAACCTCAATGTAAAGGTCAATCCAATCCTTCTCGGCTGTGCTCATAGGATTGGCCCACACAGAGCATCAAGTGACTCCTCAAGGCCCATTGTGAGGTTCCTGTCCTATCAGGAAAGGGACAAAGTTTGGAGGGTCAAGAGGAATCTTAAGGGATCAGGCTTTCTCATAACCGAGTCTCTCACCGCCGCCAGAAAGAAAATCCTTCAAGCAGCTAAAGACTTGGCGGGCCCTCGTAACGTGTGGACCCAAGATGGGAAAATCATCATATTGCGGCAAAATGGCACAAAGGCTTTCATCTCGACAGCCAGACACCTTCAGAGGGAAAGGGGGGTGTAGTTTTCCAACAGTACGAGGCGGAGACCGTGTTATTTGACGTAGCCCTCGAGTGAATTGGCAGGAGTAAGAATAAGAAATTGACGCGCTCCTTTGTGGTTTTGTGTGTTGGCTGGTATGTTTAGGCTATCGTGCCTTAGTCATTCCTGTTTCTGATCATCCGTGTTCCTGATCATCCGTGTTCCTGATCTTCTCTGTCACCGATCAGCCCTGTTCCTGATTCATCCCAGTTCCCGATCATCCCCGTTCCTGTTTCATCCCTGTTCCTGATCATCCCCGTTCCCGCTCATCACTGGTCGTGATCAGTCGTGCTTTCTTGTCGTCGTCTCAACCCCGTTCCCGGTCATCACCGCTCTCCCTGTTTCCCGCTACGTATTCCCCCTGGTGAAGTGTTGTCCCAGTGTATAAAGTGCTCCCCCAGTGCAAAGTGTCCCTACTTAATTCAAATAGATTCCATAATCTATTAAATTTGTGATCCGTAAGTGTTAATATGTAGTGCTAAATTAAAGTGTGAAGTCTCCCCAAGTTCTTATAAGTGCTCCGTAAGCGTAGTTTCTCCCTGGTGTCTAAAATTTTATTTCAGGTCTTCCTCCGCAGTGCCAAGCGTTTTACTTCTTGACTGCTTCCCCTTTCATTTCCCCTGTAAATTTTTAGTGGTTTATGGTTCCGTGTGATTAACTTTCAGTGCTTACTTACTGACTTTATTAATTTTATTAATTAATAATATTTATCTGTTCTGTAAATTTTCTCACACACATTATACATTTCCGTCATCAAAATAATTCTTAGTATGCACCATTCCTCTCCAAAACGACATTTAAATTTTTCTTATGGTAACACGCAGTCTCGCCTGCTCTCCCCCATCACTGGCAAATATTCCTTAAAAGTATCTACTTCTACGAGAGAATTCAACTTCAGGCCCGTAATTGTTCCCCACCTCTGAACTCACCACCAAACAATCTCCCTCGGCCTTCTTCCCCTCTATTCACTCCGAGCCATACTGAGATGCACACCATGAGCACACCTCTTAGCACAAACAACTGCTCAAATACCTACCAGCAGGGATCCCACCTTCCCTTATCTTACACTACTGGACAGATACTAAAGAATAAGCTTAAGCCCTTTCCTCGTTCTCTGCAAATGATTCACCTTAACGTTCAAAGTTTACCTGCTCACTTGAATGAATTACGTTCGTTGCTACCCGGTGACAGTATTCATATCATATCCATGGCTGAGACATGGCTAAAACCCTCTATTCCCTCAGAATCAGTTGAAATACCAGGTTATTCTCTCTTTCGCAATGATCGCACAGGGAAAGGTGGAGGTGGAGTAGGCGTGTATGTGAGAAATGATTTAAAATGTAAAATAATAACCAAGAGCAACTTTGAATATGCGAAAAGACCGGAATACCTACTTCTGGAAGTTAAAATTAATGCCACCAAAATTCTAATTGGTACTGTTTATAGACCCCCAAAACTATGTCATCTATCCGACTTGGATTCATTAATATCAGACTATTCGACTGAATACAAGCACATAGTTTTCACAGGAGATTTCAACGCTAACTTTCATAAAGACACATATGATACGAATTTTCTTCGGCAAATATTCTCCTCCAACAATCTAAAGATTCTTCCATTATCCTCCACTCATACAATGGCCACATCCTCAACTTGGATTGATTTAGCCATAACAGCAAGACAAGATAAAGTTATCACTCACGGACAGATCCCTGCTCCCGGTATCTCTTCCCATGATTTGATATACCTGGTTTACTCTATCAAATCTCCCAAATTTAAACAGAAGTACATTTGTCAACGTAATATTAGCAGTATAAATGATGATGATCTTTTGACGGAAGCATATACGTTGCCGTGGCCCTTCATTGAATTCACTGAAAAAGTAGATGACAAAGTGGAAATTATGAATACATTGATGATCTACCTCTTAGACAAATTTGCACCAGAAAAAAGATCCGCATTTCAAAGCCTAAAGCACCATGGTTAAATAATGAAATTCGGCAATCAATGGCGGCGCGTGATTTAGCCTATAGAAATTTTAAAAAATTCAGTACTGCTAGTGCTTTCAGCAGATACAAATTCCTCCAGAATAAAACGAAGCAACTCATAAGAAATTCAAAAATAAAATTTTTTCTCTCTGCCACAGCCGTAAAAAACTCGCCAGCCACTCTATGGAATAAGCTTCATTCAGTTGGTATTGTTAAAACTAAAAACTCTACAATCCCGCCCAACGTCTGTCTTAACTCTTTAAATAACAAATTTTCTCAGCCAACGAATCTTATAGCAAAGGATATTAAGGATAAAACCATTCATATGTACAATTCCAAAACCAACTCATTGACAAACAGCAGAAAACAATTCAAATTTTCCCAAGTGAGCCAGATGCAAGTCTTTGCCTCGTTTAATAGAATCAAGTCTAAGGCCAGGGGCGCTGTTGGAATCCCAATAGATTTCATTAAAAAATTACTCCCTCTCCTCTTGCCATATACCACCAATATTTTCAACTCTTCAATTTCTCAAGAACAATTTCCCTGTCAGTGGAAGGGTGCTTTGATCAAACCAATCCCTAAAAAGACAAGTTCTTCTCAAGAGAAAGAATTTCGTCCAATTTCATTTCTACCGGTTCTATCAAAAGCATTTGAAAAACTAATTTACGAACAAATTACAGATTTTATAAAAGTCAATAATATTCTTGATCAATTTCAATCCGGTTTCCGACATGGACACAGCACTACCTCAGCTCTTGTGAAAATTACTGACGACTTTAGAAGATCAATGGACAAGAAAGAGTTATCAGTGCCTGTACTTGTTGATTTCAGCAAAGCCTTTGATTCAATAGATAGAGATATCCTTAGGGCAAAAATGAGGGGTATGGGCTTTTCTTCCTCTGTAGTGAATTGGATTAGATCATACCTATCCCACCGGAAACAGAAAGTTATCTCAAATGACTCTTGCTCCTTGTGGGCCGATGTATCTCGAGGAGTACCTCAAGGCTCTATCCTCGAACCTCTTTTATTCTCTCTTTATATTAACGACTGTCCATTATCACTCAGAAACTGCAAACACCATCTTTACGCTGACGATTTTCAAATATATCTAAACTCAACTGTTGACAACTTACGTAATAATTTGGAAAACATCAATAATGATCTTGTAGAAATTAATAATTGGAGCAAAGCCAACTTCTTAACAAATAATCCTGACAAATCACAAGCCATCATAATTGGATATCCGAGAATGCTTGCATCAATTAAAAAATCTGAGCTTCCGCCCTTACGAATAAATGGTGATCCAATTCCTTATTGTGAGGCAGTTAGAAATTTGGGAATATTAGTAGATGAAAACCTATCATGGTCGTACCATGTAAATAATATCTGTAAAACCATCAATAAATCATTATTTCCCCTTCTCAGATTGAAACATGTGATCCCCACATCTCTTAAGGCACAGCTGGTTTCGGCGTTAATATTACCGCACTTTGACTACGCCGATACAGTTTATCAAGATCTATCACAAGAACTGTCACTAAAACTTCAACGCTCTCTGAATGCATGCATCAGGTTCATTTTCAATCTACAGGTATCAGATCACATCACCCAATACATAAATGAACTATCTTGGTTAAAACTTAGTCACAGACGACAACTTCACACCCTCTCTCTTCTTTATCAAATTCTGAACACTTAAACGCCTCTTTACCTCTTTGAAGAATTCAAGAAGCTGAAAAATGTCCATGAATCCAATACGCGAGGAAATCATAAGCTGGTAATACCTCTCCACCGGACTACTATTTTCAATAAATCATTCATTGTCACTGCATGTAGTGAATGGAATAAACTTTCCTTATCCATAAGAAACTCTCCATCACTTCCATCTTTTAAAAGGGCGCTACATAAAACACTTCGAAAAGTTCAGCAGATGGGCACATGAGCATCACAAGTCACGGGCACTCTCTCAATACACATGATGGATTAGAACTCGGATGGCAAGATAAACGGCGCACATTTAACACCATGTTGATGTTTGTTTTTGTTTATTAATTTTTCCTTAATTCCCTTTTAACTATTTTTTCCCTATTTTTTTTCTCCTTACCTTTTTTATTTTTCTTTTCTTGAATTTATAATCTACTAATTTTCCTATGTACATGCTATTATATTTGAGTTATTCTTAAACACTAGCTTTACTGTCAGTAGGATTTTGCAGATTTTTCACACCCCCCTTCTTGTGTGGGTGTTTTCCTGCAGTGGGTTTTTGCGTAAAGGATGTAAGCATAATAATCCTCACGTTTTTCCCACATAGTAAATTCTTTCACACACTATTAGATATGTAATATTGATATATTGTGTATGTATATTTCTTTTGTGTTAATTTATCATTCTTTAATTCCTATAAGTGTATTCTTTACTGATGTTTTTTTGTTAACCTCAGATTGTTATTGTTTTAGGTATTGACCACTATTTCTTTTATATACTTATTTTGACGAGGGGTTAGATGGCAGAAGGGACAGTTTTGTCTCAATCTCGCCCCAATAAAGACCTTTTATTATTATTATTATTACTCTAAGGTCACAATCTTTTATGAAGATCCCTTACTCAGCAACGAGCTGGCCCAGAGGGTTAGCGCTTGAGTTATGGACCAAAGGGTACCCGGTTCGATTCCAGGTGATGCCCCTAAATACACACAGCAAAATCCAAGCTCAATGATTTTCTCTGTACTAGGTCCTTTTGGGAAACCGCAAGCGGCACAGGAAAAATAAATGTCCCCCTGTGTAAATTTCTTTTTCCGATGGTATTTTTATATAGGTAACTTTCTTATTATGCAAATCTTACATTTTTATCATACCTGAGAAATCATCATACCTGAGAAATCACATGCATTGCCATGGGTGTGCAACTTCATCCAGGAATGGTTTAGAGGGATGTGAGAACTGGTACGAAATATTATGGATCATCAACCCCTCACCCTCTTTTTCAAATGACTGTTTTTTCCCAGCCTGGATTGCATGTGCACTCACCATTGCACTTTTTCTGGCTTTCGCCCCTCCGCCGTGTGCCTGGGACACACCCTCTTTAGTTTGTATAATTAAGGACCAAGTCCTATACCGTATGCCAAAATGAATATTCAAGATCCGGCGATATTCAGCGTGCTCCGCTTGCTGGTAAGTGACAGTATTGTAAAATATATTGTGGAGCATGGAAAGTTTCATAATCACAATTGGTTTTTGTCGAAAGAGAACCTTTGTATAATTATCACACTGACATGCAAGGGGTATCTTGAGACAATAGAATCTGCCTATAAAAAGCTGATGGATGAAAACTTGGGCCAAACATATTATCTAGCGCAATGCCTTGGGATCAAGTATCGAAAAAATGAAACATTTACGATTCCAATCAAGGGCGACTCATTGCAGGGTGCCAAGGGTAGATGAATTTTGTTTGGATTCTGCACCTTGAAACAAGTTTGTTACAAATTTCCCCCTTATGAATTTTACATTTCAATTGTATTTTTTAAGGGTAATTTTCAAACTATCCAAATCTTACATTTTTATTGTACTTCCAAAATCATATTCAATCCCATGGATGTGTATCTTTATCCAGGAATGGTTTTGAAGGATTACAGAACTGGTACGAAATATTATGGATCATTGACCTTACATCTTCTTTTTCAAATGGCTGAATCTGTTCCTGCCTGGATAGCAAATTCACGCAACCTTGCTCTTTTTGTTTGGCCCTCCGCAGCGTGACTGGGACACACCGTCAATAGGTTGTAACATTTACTTCCAAGGTCTATACTGCAAGCAATAACGAATATTCAAGATCCGGCAATATTGAGCATGTTTCGCTTGTCAGTGAGTGACGGTATTGTAAAATGTACTGTTGAGCATGGGAAGTTTCATAATCATAATTGTGTTTGTTGAGAGAGGAGGCTCTTATAATTATCGTACTGAAGTATGGATGTGGCTTCTTGGGACAGTGGAATTTGCCCAAAAAACATTTGGAATAAAACCTGGGGCTAAATATATTCTCTAGCGCAATGCCTAGGGATCGTCGTTCTTAAATATAATGAAATATTCACGATATTTGTGTTTCTAAAAACGAATTTGAAAGAATCATTATGATTGGGTGACAGAGGGCATCTAAAGCACTGTTGGGCCAACTGCCATCATAACTGCATAGATGTTGGAAGCAAATGTCTATTTTTAGCATCCATAAGAGTTTTAGCAATGAGCCAAATGATTATTTTTTAAATTCTGCTCTATTGTTATTAAGGTTTTTACGTAAAAATACTGTAGAATACAGTTCCATCGTGGTCCAAATATGCCATTATTTTCCCATTAAGAATATTTTTTCAGATTTTTTTTTCAAATTCTATTTTTCCCAAAAGTCAGTGGCCAAAAACAAGGGTGCGCATATTACTTGGGGGCACATGGTACACGAGAATATGTGGTAATAAAGCTATTACTTAGATTGTATTAAAATTTCTTTTTTCTCAAAATGCTCTGCTATCATTTATTAGATGTCAGTTACATATGGCACTAAGAAAATTGTACCATTTTTTACTGTATTACCAAAAATATTTCAAAATTTATTTAAAAAAATTAGTATCCTCATTGGTAGAATAGAAAACTATATTATCTAAATGAGGTTACAACTATGTGAAATTCAAATGAACGATTTCAGAGTTATTAATATTTAAACTTGAGTCTACAAGAGTTAGGTACGGAGTGCCCCTTCACGGATAGCTGAGCTAGGAGTGCTCACAGTAAGGACGAGGTAGGATTCACGGAGAAGTTGAACTGCCATAATTCCAGGCGCATGGTAGGAGCATGGTATGTGCTGTCACATGCAAGCTTTAATTAAAAGAGAACCGTGGAAATTATGAAAATGCCGATAACAGGTAAAACAAAAAATATCCAGGATAAATAATGGCATTAACTACGATTTCCACATTACTAAAGGTCTAAATGATATGGAGTTGCATGCAGAAAATGGTGGGGAGAGACTGGCATATGTGGGAAATGAATGCACTACTAATTCACGCATTTCTTTTTTGATGCACCGTAGTTGGCAACACTGATTTGTTAGGTGTCTACGCTGGAAAAAATAGTTTTGCTGAAGCAGTTTTTCCCCAAGGTTCATAAAAATTAATTCCATATCTACCTGGGGACCGGGTAGTTTGTAATTTAGAAAAATTCGTATTTTCGAAACTTCGTATTTTCGAATTTTTCCATGTATTTACTATAGGCTTTTCGTCGGGACCGGCTGTTTTACTTCGTATAATCAAAATTTCATATTATCGTGCTTCATATTATTGAGATTTTACTGTATTTATATTTGAGCCAAGGAACCCTTGACCCGAATTTTAACACTAAGGAGATTGAAAAAGAAGCCCAATTATGTCAGGTTATAAATGGTGTATTATTATGTGCAGTCGGTAGGAAATGCAACGAGTGAAAGATCTGACTGCCCCGCCTAATACAGAATAAATTCGTGTGGTTTTTGCATACCACATATGGCCATTTTGGTGCCTCTAAAATAATAGCCCTCACTCAGGAGCGATGCTTTTGGAAAGACATGTGGAGAAAAATAAGTAAATTGCTTTCGAGTTGTGACCTGTGCCAAAGGGTCAAGCATCCGAATAGAGCCTATGCCTATTAAAATGATTAATATAATTCCCAACAGGCCTCGAGAACTCTACGCAATTGATTTATATGGTGCAATACCTAAAGGAATACATGGAAATAAATTTGCATTTGTTGTAGTGGACGTTTTCTCCAAATACGTGCAAGCATACCAGATCAACAAGCCCAACAAAAATTCCTGTTTAAGATGCCCGAAAGATAAATATTTTGAATTATGTGGTCGACCTAAGCATGTTCTCAGTGACCACGGGACGCAATTTACTAGTGTTAGATGGAAGGACGAGTTGAATGACCTGGGAGTAGAGGTGGTTTATTCATCCATACCCCACCCTCAATCCAAACCCTGTGAACAGATAATGAGGGAGCTTTCTCGGGTTTTCAGAACATATTGCAGTCACCTCCATGTAAAATTGCCGGAGGTAATCCCGTTCATAAACAAATGGTTCAACGAAGTACACCATGAAAGCAAGGGCACGACCCCCACTGCGTTGCATTTTGGCAGACAACTACGATTTCACCAAATGGTTATCCATTCCAGATTCAAAGGTCGTGTCCCACGAGGCGTAAGTTGAATGTGCTTTCTGAAAATTGAAGGCCGCCATGTCGAATAGGAGAAATGCTCAAAGGGGGAAGACTCAGTTTCCAAGAGGGCGATCAAGTTTTATTGCTGTGTCCCCAAGCTTCTGACACGAAGTTGGAGCTCTTTCACAAGTTCTTCTACCTATACACTGGACCATATAAAATATCACGCATAGAAGGTGGGAACGCTGGTGAACTTACGGGCAAAGAGGCTGAAAAAGTGGGGATTTTTAATTTTCACAATGTAAAACTGTACTTCACCGAGGAAAAGTAAAGGTGAGCGATTTTTTGTTTATTTCCTTGAATTAAAGTTTATTCTTTCATTCTAGTATTCAACAAAAAAGTAAATTACCCTGTTCCGGAAATTTTCTATTTTGTTGAGGGGGCCATGCAACCAATCTGGTATCCTCCCTCACCAACGTGAGAGCACCAGCGGTATGAAGGGGAACTAAGGAGTGGAGCGAGAGAGAGACAGGCGAGAGGACAGGAATCTCGGCACTCGGTGGGAGGAGTGGTTCGGAGGAGCCAGGGAGCTCATGTGAACCCGTTTGAGAGCAACTCAACTTCCTTCTTTTTATCTGTAGGTGGGAATGTGGTGGGAAGGCTGTAATCTTTTCACTCAGAATACAATATCTCGAAATTCTCTACCAAAGTCTTCAATCTGTTTTTTGTCTCGCAACCAACCGGCGGTAACCCACGCCCACCCACGTAGAGGAGAAGGAGATCAGCTACAATATGTATAGGTTGATGGTATTGGTATTGAGAATCGAGTCGATTTTCCAGGAATCTGTATTGATATCGAGAATTGATAAATTTTGGTATTGACTTATCTCTACTTATACTACAGCAACTTTGATTTATAATAATGAAATTTGTTATCAAAGTTTATAATGTCAAGTTTCTACTGTAATTATAAGTGATTCAAAGAAATTTAATTCAATTGCTAAGGGAATATAGAAGACATCTCAAAACTAATGAAAACACAAATTTCAATTAAAATAAACACTTCTTCGTGGAAATATAGTTCAGCCTAACTGCCCAACCAAATATTAATATGTAGTATGTGGATGTATGCACTAAATTTTCACTTTTACATTTACATAACATTTCCATCAAGTTCAAACAGAGAAGAATCACTAGCTCTTATTGTTAGTTTGGAATCCTTATTATGAAATATATCTGAACACAGCATTTAAAAGAGCAGACTTACTTTAAAACGTCCGAGGAACGATGTCATTTTTTCTTCAAAGCTGTCATCTAGCAAGGAGTCAGCTTCATCTAATACCACATGACGCACCAAAGAAATATTGTAAATTCCTGTTTATAAGCAATGAAAGAATAAAACATTAGTATGCTTTAAAGAAAATGGAATAGTCAAATCTATAAATAGGTATTCATAATTATTATAGCACCTATAAAACTTTATTTTACTTAAGCAAGGTTCTAAAATTAGGAATTTGGTATGAGAATAGATATTAACACACTTTAACAGCCATGGTCATTTACACTTTGCATGACACTTAATGTTTTAAAGAACAACTTAGATTACTGACGGTTAACGGTGAGGGTTCCTCAAGGCTGCTACTGGAGATAAAATGATGGGAATGAGAGGAGGGGAAGGTAGGCAATAGGCATTCTAAATATGCAGAGCTAAGAGAGGCAAGGCACAAGCTATAACATTATGGCATGGCAAAAGAGATCAGATGTGGTCCTTGAAAACCCAACTTGATAAGTAGAACACTAGAAACAATAATAATATTTGGGGTCAGAAGCTGATACCAGCATCCTTGTGGTGTACCCAGTAATGGCTTCAGCCAGCTGATTGTGGCCATCTGCTAGCGGGACAAACCACCCCACATGCAGTAATGCTGGTTGGGGACACGAGATGCAGAGTGTGCTGAGTCCAGCAGAAGACATTACTCATCTTCTCTCTGGCTGTAGTGTTTATGGCAAGTCAGCGTATTTAGCTTGACTCAATACGGCTCTGAAGGTGTTATATTTTCCCCTATTGCACCACTACAGAATTGATGAAACACCCGTGCTGCCCTATGCATCTGGAGACATTGAGTCCATCACACAGAATGATAAATATAAAATCTGGTGGAATTATTCTTTTTCCAAAACTGCCCGTTGATGGTGACTAAGCCAGATATAATTCTCCTTGCCCACCTCTCCTAGTCCACATACATAACTGAGTTTTCGGCACGTGCAATACAAACATGGACACAAGGGAGGAGGAAAAATGGGCCAAATACCAAGACCAGCTGTTTGAGATTTGGCAGATGTACCCTGGAACTCTGTTAAGTCAGCAATCCTCATCATAAGTGTGCTCAGTGGAGTTAAAGACTCGCTGAGCATCAAGTATATTCCGGCCTAAGTGTCACAGTCGGAATCACTTATAGAATGCATGAAGAAGGCCATCAACTTGGGGTTTTCTCCATCTGCTGCACATGCATGACTCAAAAGCAGTGTTGCCATTCATCCAATGGACATCGAAAGTGGCTACGGAAACTGCCAAACCAAACCCCTCTAAGTCTCTGTCCATTATGACAGAAATGAAACCTTATGCTAGCTGAAGCATGGAGGTGGATATTACAAAAGAATAACTAATAATAATAATATTTATAATTTACATGGGCATGGAACCTTTTTTACAAGTATCTAAAACTGTCTTCATGTCACATTTCATTGATAAATCAGTAAAATTCCAAAATACACAAAAATAGGTCTACTAAAACAAATCACTCCAAACTAAACAGTCTGAAGTAAAATGTAAATACATAATACACAAAGGAAAAAAAAGATTACTCATAATGAATCATTTCAACAATATACCTTGACAGAAGACTGCACAAAAAACAATGAAAATAAGTGAAGGAAAACTCACAAAATTTTAATTCTAGAGTTTAAATAACATTCTATTTACGCCATTCCACGCCAAACTTTTATTTTTATTTAAAGAATTAAAAAAAGGATTTCAAAAGATTCATTGCAGTCACATGTTGCCTGAAAGACAGGTAGATATTTTTGGTAATTAATGTAGGAGATGGGTATTTCAAAATGAGTGCTACTCCTAGTGTTGGCTGTGGACAAAATAAAACATATCTGAGAGAGTTCGGAAGACTTAATATTATTACAAAATACTCCATGCTACAATAACAATCCAAGATGATTTCTATGCAGAGACAGAGAAGAATTATTTATTGTAATTCCACAGCTTATCCCTTTTATACACTGTCCCTAGATTAATCTGGTTTTCATATCCCAATAAATTTGTTTTTAATGCCATACAACTTAGGATATGGCTTTTATAATAAGTTTTCTACATAAAAAGCACATGCTAGAAGCATGTAATGATTGAAACAATGAAATATTATGCAGCATAAGGCAAAATATGTTTTTAAAATCTTCACAAATTTTACATAAAAAAACCTACCATTTTGTTGGCTTTCACTGTGATGTGCTCTATGAACAATTAAAAATTCTTCTTATTTCCAAATATGGCCTCTAAATTGGACATGAATTCAGTTTTTTCAAGGATACCTCCAGATATATGAGTCATTCAAAATGGGAGCCTTTTTTTTTAATCCACTGGCTTACCATTCTTCTCAACACTCAACCCCAAAAATTCCTATGTATTTATTTTCTAAAAAGTCTTATATTGATAAATATTTTATCAATAACTATTGATAGTTATTTAATCATAATATTGATATTATAACATCACTTGAAAAAATTACAAGAATGGCAAATTGCTGTCTGTATGCAAAGGCCACTTTTGAGAGGGCAGTGAACTGCAGTCTTTGTAAGCCAATGGGTTAAAATAAGAGACCACTCTACATTTGTTTATGCTGAGCTACACATCATTAGTATCACACCATTCATTGGTACTAGTAAAAGAGCACACTTTGACACCATCAATCCACCAATTGTATTAGGAGAAGAACTGAATTAGAAAAGAAGGCTATCAAGATAAGAGAACTGATAATAGGAACAATCTCCAAAGGTTTAATCACAGCCTTATGATTTTTAAACAAACTGAGAATAACTCTACAGTCATTGAATGGCATTTCACTTTCCTTTTGAATTCTCAGCATAGTATTTCAATCAACCATGTTTCCAACTTTATCCAAATCTTCACTCAATGACCATTGGTTTGTTCTTCTCCATTCTTTTTTCTAACGGTAGCCGAAGGGCCAAAGTTCTTCAATTATACCACTGCTTTTTCTAAATACAAATTTGATATCAATCAGGGACTTCTCTGTTTTTTTGTTGCACTATGTTCCTCAGTCTTATGGCTAAAATTTTTCACATTTCTCAGGCCTCTCCTTTTTGGAGCAGGGATAGTAATATTAATCTGGAAGTATATCAGTATCCCTCCTCTCAATTGAGTATTGCAGATAGTTTCATATAGTTGTAGTAATGTAATGTCTTCTCTCCTGCAATTTTAATCAGCTCAACAGAAAAATCATCAACTTCAGGTGCCTAATTTTTCTGCAAGTCCCTCACTACTACATAAAATTCTGACCTCAATACGAAGTATCCTATATCAATCACCCTTCTTGACTTCATTTTCATCCTTGATTATCTTTGCAAAGAGATTATTTCCACTACGTAATTGCTTAAAATATCCCTTCTACCTCTTCACTTTAACCTCATTCTTAATGTAAATTTTTTCATTCCTGCCACATTTTTTGGTGCTCAACCTTAAGCCTCCACCTGGGTATCGTGCAAATTCCATGGGTTATGCAACTCCACTCTGCAAATTCCGCTATTTCCAGGCACTCTTAGCTTTTCTTACATCTTGCCCTGCATATCCTGCGATTTCCCCATCTGATCCTTTTATCCTATGTTTTGCTTCTATCGAGAAGTAGTTCTACATTTTCAGCTATAGATGGCATCTACATTCACTTTTTTAGGATGACTATACACGGTCTTCCCTCTTCTTTATTTCAAGAATAAAAAATTTAATTTTTTTGACCAGATTATCAAAAAAATACCCTGCTGGAGGGTTACGGTTGATTTAATTGATGAGGGTAGAGCTCACCAAATATGATGCCCAATGTGTACAAAATTGCCAGAGGAAAAAGGAATTGAACCACAAACCTTCTGTTTCATGGGTCAATGAACAGACCACCATGCTAACCCATGATTACAAAGACAAGTTTTTAGGAGGGTCTATGGGAGCAAGATCTCATTTGTCGGGTCTACATCGTTTTCTTTTAACTTATAGCCGAACATCTTGCACCCCATTTCTTAAAGTGATTTCTCACTTTTCAATAAACAATAAAATAAGAGAAGAAACAAGAAAACAATAGGATACATCACACAGGAAAGATCAGTGATTGTGCCCTTAATATGTATCATAAAATAACACATGTAAATTCATTTAAATGACTAATGTAATACCACACACCTAGGTACATATTTAACTAAACTATATCAAAAATTTGAAATTGACAATCTTACTAGAAGTGAACAATTTGCTCATAGCTCCAACAGTGCCAATCAGAAGATCAACATCACCAAATTCAGGATTCAGGATCATTCTTTTGGTGTGGCCTCCAACAATAACTTTGGTGTTAATATTTAATTCTTCGCAGAGCTCTTTCGCTACATCCTGAAGAGAAACACATCCATGGATTAAAATTGGTTTTAAAATCAAATCTCTGGCTTGCATGAAATTAAAAATAGATCATTAAAATGTCTAGTTTAATTAAAGAAGAAATAATCTAGAAAAGAGAATTAAAATTATATAAATTATGAGTTGCAAACACCAGCCTTTTAAAAGTAATTCAAACATAATAGAATTTAAGCTATATGACTACATAAGGAACTATTCCACATTCTTATGAATGGATTAAAATAATAAAAGAAGCTGCAACCTTTTTTGATTTGTTACTTAGCATTTCACCAAATCCTTAGGATTGGGAGGAATGCAACTTATGGTGGTGGTGGCTTTTAGAATAACCAGAGGACTTTGTCATTCATTCATATTTATAACATGAGCTTGTGAACATCACAAAAATTCTATTTTTTGTATGAGTGCAGCAAACCAAATTCTTTTGCCTTTAAAAATATAAAACCTTGTATAATAAACTGTAATTTGCCATATACTTATCAGAACTCTCCGCAAGTTAAGAAATATTAAAACATATTCCTGACAACTTTTGTAAGGACTTAAAAATAACAAACAACTAAAATATATTTCCAATGATTTGTATTTTCCTCCCATGCTGTCAACTTATACTTTAATTCAAACCTTTATACTTCCACTCAAACTGAGAGGTCGGTCTCACAGACCACTATTTATTACTTTAATCACCCTTCTCTTTTACATTGAGCCTTCTCCTTTTAATTCCTTCAAAACTTTTTATGAAGAACTTTGTAGGGAAATAATGAAATTTTTTTGCATGGAGAAATATTTTTTTTGATTTTTTTCTAAAAATCCCGGTCTGGGAAACTGACATCACAGTTAACATAACTTCTTCAAATCATCATAGTTCTTGAAAGGTAAGACCAATATTTCGTAGGCTAGAGCACATTATTGAACAAAATGTTTTTTCATTACATATATACTACAAATGTACAATCAGGAAAAGTGCTGTATTAGTCGACGACCATGGCATGCAACTGATAGAAACCCATATAGGAAGATGCTTTAATAATCCCAGAATTGTAAAGAAAAATCATTGAAAAAGTGCATAGAACTAATAATTGGAGATGAAGAATAGACTAAAAGAACCAGAGGAAGCCAGTTGCTAGAAGATAAAATAGAAAAAACTCACTGATAGCAAAAATGATGAAGGTGTACATTTTGTGTGATCAACCATTTCGTCTTGAGTGTGGGAAAAAATATTGTGCAATTCTTGAAAGAACATAAGCATTGAAACTAAGTCAAATTCCTGAAGTGGCTACAAAGTGATCATTATGTAAATTTCATCAATTTAGAATTGTCAGCCGACTAGTATTTTGAATAAAAATGATATTATGAGTGAATAAAATTTTCTCCATTCCTCTCTACTTGAAAACTTAATAAAGCTTTGCTAAAGGAAATCTATCTCTCCTTTCTTATTGTTCCTTTAATCTTTTTCCTTTTTGCTCTGTTTTTTGCAGTATTGGGAGACCTCCCATCATTATGAGCTCAAACCTACTATGTACTCTCAGTAGGGCAGATGTCACGGGGAGTAAGTGGAACTTTGAGAAAGGGGGAAATTTTCTTGAGGAGGATTAGAGTGTGGTTGCCGCGAAAGGTGAGGTGGTCAAACTGTACATAGAAAGGCGTTGAGGTGGTGTTTATGGTGTACTAGAGGGGTTGAAGACTAAGTACACTAATATTCAAACATCGCTGAGCTCCAGCTTTCTCAATGCTGCGAGTGTTGCCATTCGACGAATGTGGGTTGGGGGTGGATAGGGAGAGTGAGGGTTGGAGGGGCAAAACATTCAAAGACGATTAAAGGGACATTATTCATTCGATTAAATTGATTCCAGTAAGAAAAAATAAAATTAAGTTGTTTCAAATGCTGTTCTTAAAAAATTCCAGTCTGTGAGACTGATGTCACAGCTTACATAACTTTTTTCATGCTATGGTTTGAAGGTTAATTTTGTGAGACACTCTTATTCCTAGATCTACAAGCTTTGTACCACACATCAAATGTGGTACCATGATTGAAATTTTCATTACCAATTGATCAATTATATTTTAGGAGAAGCTTAGCTCCCAAAAGTATAGTTAGTCTAGTCTAGTTATTTACACTGTGTTGCACCCAAAAGTGGAATCAACCACTCATTTGTAACTGTTATTTTCATTTGTAGCATGTTGACACTGCACTACTTTGCTCCAGGAGCAAATACACAACAACAGGAGCGCCCAAGCGACAAGGAGAATTGATACAAATGCAAAAAGCCCTAAGAATTTCCACCTTAAACAAGCCACCAAAATTTCACCAGGGGACTGGGATTACATCGATCGGGCCACCTCAGCTCAAGGGGAATTACTTCATTGATGAGATATGGAGAGACAGAAGAAGAAGTTTGAACAATTGTCTGTACAGCCCACCCACCTCCCCCCACTGGACCGAAGCAGTGGTCATCAACCTCACTGGGGAAGACATCGATGAGGCCATCATTGCTGTCCTGTCCAAGGGCCTCAACCAGCACTGCATGCTATATCATACATGAATATCCTCGGCAATGTAGAACAAGCTGTCAGAAAGGTTCCCTCGGTAGCTGTGGAGGAAGTACAAAGTGAAGTTTCCCTGGGCCAGAAAAGAGCAGTCCTACCTAAACCCAACATCACCAGAGCAGAACAAAAGGCACCCTCTGCCCTACAGAGAATTACTGACTTTGCAGTCATACCACTCTACAAGGGCATGAAGAATACTGCAGTAAGGTGCAGGACATTCTTCAGGACACCACCTACTGGCTTCTACCCCGGGATCCAACAGCAACCATAACAAGGAAAGCAACAGCCTTAATCAAGAAATCAGGTCTCAACATGAAACTAACAACAAAACTGGTTCCCCAAGCACAGGTACCACCAAGATTCTATGGTGTGCCCAAAGTACACAAACAACGGACTTCCTTGAAACCAATTATCAGCACAATTGGATCTCTGACATACCTACTGGCCAAGCATCTTACCGGAGTCTTTTCATCTAATGTTGGCCACTGCTATCACCAGATAAACAACACATCTGACTTTGTGATGACATTACGTGCAATCTGTCTCTCCCCCTCGGGCATCATGGTGAGCCTGGATGTGGTGCCGCTCTAAACACATGTCCCACTCAAGGATACTATCGAAATACATGAAACCCACTTCGAGAAATCAACTGTTGAGCTGTTCCAGCATGTCCTCATGTCAACATAATTCCTCCATGACAACAAGTACCACGAGCAAACCAAAGGTGTGTCCATGGGATCACCACTTTCCCCAGCTGTCGCCAACTTGTTCATGGAGGAATTCGAGGAGAAGGCACTAAACTCCACCCTGCAGTACCCAAAATACTTTTTTTTTAGATACTTGGATTTCTCTACCATATGAATAACCAACACAAAAACATCAGGTGCACTAGGAGATGAAGAAGGACAGCTCTCTCCTGTTCTTGGACGTTCTCATTCACATGCAACTGGACGGAACTCTGAGACACCGGGTCTACTGACAACCAATCCACACTGACGTCTACCTCAATGGAAGTAGCCACCCTCCCAACATTAGAGCATCTTGAACACCCTCATTTACTGTGTCAAAACAATATCAGATGATAAGAGCCTTTCTGATGAACTGAAACACCTAGGGAAGACCTTCAGGCAAAATGGAAACAAAGAGCATGACATCTCACACTGGCCCTAAAAAGGTCATTTTACCATGAGAGGAAACCAAAGGAAGTCTGTAAAAGGCCTATTGCCAGAACCACCATTTTGTAATCTCGACTGTGTTGGGAAAAACTTCTAGAATACTCCAGAAGTATGGAATCAAGACCATCCACTGACCAGAAGGGAAAATTAAAGACCAACTTGTCAGCGTGAAGGATAGCTTGTGCCTTAAGATGCTGGAGTGTACCAGATTCCTCACAAATTCAGAGATGCCTAACCGGAGAGATTGCCCAAACCACTGAAACAAGGCTAAAGGAACACAAAAGATACAAGGCTAAACCAACTGGAAAAATTAGTGGTAGCTCAGCATTGCCTCAACCAAGATCATGTAATTAACTTTGACCAGGCAAAATTACTCTACCACTCATACCTTAACCTTAGCCATACTGGGACTCATTAGCCAAGGAGGCCATTGAGATATCACTTGAGAAATAGAATTTTAATCGAAAGTCTATGCCCTAAGCAAAACTTGGGAGACAGGTCATTAAAGTAATAGAAATTACACGAAAAGAGATGATGAGGACTGACCAATCAGGAGAGTGTACATAGCCTGAGAGGATGGCAGAGTTCTTCACTCATCTAAAAAGGCAATGGAGGAATCAGAAATGGTATTTGAGAAGGAAACAGAGAAAGAATAACTGAGGACAAGAAGGAAGAGTTTAGAGAATCATGACCACATGTCCAAATTATGAAAATATCATCTATAAAACTGAGCTAGAGAAGTGGTTTGAGGGCTTGTGAGCTGAGAAAAACTTCTACAAGATGACCCATGAATAAAATGGCATAGGAGGGTGTCATTTTCATACCCAAGGCCGTTCATTCGTGACATAATTAGCAGGAAAGATGAAGGATTTATAAAGGGAAGAGATGTGTAGTTTAGAATATCTGGAAAGTGGTGTCTTCAACATATTATACATACAAATCATTTTTTAGCATTTGATAAATATATGGTAGACTTTGAGTAGATGCTATGTATATGTATTCATGCTTATGTTTGGGTTAGCCATTAATAATATACAATGCCCAAATAATTTTACCGATAACAGTGAATACCTACACATCCTAAATAAAATATGCTACTTGGTTAACTAAAGTAAGAACTGGTTAAAAATTGGTACAAATTCCATTGATAACTAGTTTATGAGAGTAAAATGGTATTACATATCTTGGTGTATACCCACATATATTTGCTGAGCCAGCTCCCTGTTTGGTGACATTACAAGGGCAAATGGGCTGTTCATTGGTGTACCATTTAAGACTTTCTTCCACTTCATTATATGATGAATAAGAGGCAGCAGGTACGCTAATGTTTTTCCACAGCCAGTCTCAGCAGCGAGTATGGTATTCCGCCCTTTTAAAATTGATGGAATGGCTTTCACCTGAAATAATACATGTGCCTAAAGAAAGATATATCTAACCCTAGGCCAACTAAATAAATTAATGACCAAGGATGGAGAACATTTTTAAGGAGGCAGGCCGGAATTCATAGGAGATATCATAAGACCATTCTGCATTGTGAGTCATTTAACACACAGGTACAGCATTTAGGTTTCTTGCTCCATGATTCATTTCCAAGGCTTCATGAGAAGTCTAATGAAAAATAGACATTACTCGATGGCTGATTTTACTGACTCATGTGAACTCAAGGTAGGTGGTTATATTTGCAGCATCTACCACCTGCAATTCAATAGGAAGGATTCCCAACCATTCAGGACCTTTACCTGGATTTCGGTTGGGTATTCATATCCTTGTTTGATGAGATAGTTAACTACGGACGAGTCTAGGCCTGTTTCACCGAACTGCACGTCTTGAGATTCATCACAGCGATCCTGTAATACAGAAATTTAACTATTAATTCCCCCAAGAGCATAGCACTTTCCACCCATAGCACTGTGATTCGTCCTCAAGCTATCTCATCCACCTTCATAGTGTTGTTTATGGTGAAAAAGTCTCCTTTCGATTTCTTATGAAACCATCCTTTAGAAGCTAATGGAATAGGCTTAAATTTGTCGTACATCTGCCCTTTATGATGATTGTATTCACTACGTTTGCAAGAGATGGCAACTACCTGGAACGAATGCAACCAAATTATTAACTAATTTTATGCAGTAACTCATGGTATGAATTTGAATATATTACCCTTTTTGACTCTGGCTCTTTTGATCGAATGACATCATCATTTTCTAGTACCCTCGCTTTAATCTGCGACCTACGTAAACTTATAAGACATTGTTCACCAAATTTAAACAGTGAAATTGACGGATTCAACATGAAAGTGAACCTCGGTATCATTTTATTACTTTACAATAACAAATATTACAAAAAAGTCGGCAGAAAATTGTTAAATATTAAGATTAAAACATGATTAATTAACTTTCAACCACAATACCGCGGGTACTGCGGTCGCGTTTTCGCTTTCGTTTTCACATCTCTACATAGTTCTTCTGGTAACAACCAGAGGGATATAAGCTATGTCCCTTGAGTTTACTGACATCTAGCCAAAATTGTATGTAACTCCACAGTAATGCCTTATGTTCGAAGGGCGCGATATTTAAAGGATTTAAATGTGCTGACGGTCATCATATTACGTACACGTTGTGAGAAAGTCGCAGCAGTTGCTAAATATTATGATCCTTAATTAGGAAAATATAAAAAAGGCAAATTATTGTCATTTTCTGCAAGAAATGTTAATAATATAAGCAGAAAATCCTAAAGTTAAGCTCCATAAAATTCCGGGAAATAGGTATATGTGAATGAAAACCTTGCCTGGCATCCACAGATTCCTTAAATGATTAAAAAATGGCTATTGGGACTTGAATAATCAGGAAACTTGTCCCCATCACCTCACTAGACTAACTATAACTAACTTAAAACTATAAGTTTACTACGCCAAAGTTCACTCTTATTTATCTTATGGAGAGGTCCTCTGGTGGAACTCCAGTGCAGCAATGAAGGCATTATCGATGCAAAAGAGATCTGTTAAGGCAATGTGTCTATCAGAACTCCAGGAAGGCCACTGTTTAGGGAACTGCTGATTATGACTCTACCTGGCTTCATTCTGCCTTATTTGTAAAAAAGAATCCATCCTTTTTTTTTCTAATTTTACTGTTCATTGCCACTAGACTCATGGGTGGGAGAATGTACACCTGAGGAGTCACATGCTATTTCCAAGAAGGGCCCACACCACTCCCTGTCCCTTATTACCTACTAACATAAATCCACTAAACTAAGTCCACTTTTCAAATGAAGCTTAAGCTGTTACTCCTAAAATGCTACTAAAGCATAGATGAATTTTTGAGTGACAAGTAATATATAATATTGTACTGCATGCAAATATTGTAATGTATTCTTGCATTTTTTGTTTTCATTATTGCACTCATCCTATGATGTTATTTTTAAAATATTTTAACTTTTTTATGTTTTATGTCAAATTCCAGACCAACAGAACAATAAACTACATTATTATTTAAATATTATTATTAAAATAAACTATCTGCAACATAGGAATGTGGTTAAAAATGTTTAGTGATCATCTGGTGAGAGACATCTAGCCTGCAGAATTTGTTTTGCTAAAATGTTTTCAGCATGATCGAACACTGGTGAACATGTCATCACAAATGGCACATGAAGTTATGCAGCTGTTAAGGTGACCATAACACGAGTTGGTGCCTAGGCTAGATACTCAGTTTACAGCTGTATAGCCTCATGCAGGGCCGTATTTACCATATGGCATACCCGGCGGCCTCGCAAGAGAGAAAATATAAGTATAGTTGTAAGTAACCTAGCGCATACAAGCAGAGTATTAATGGTGATAGATATTTGCACTAATTATGTAGTGTCTAATTATGCAAGGAAAAGTCGATGTCAAGCTGCCAAGTTGCAAGACTATAACATTGAGGACCTCATTCTAGATTCCGCCGGGGGCCTCAGAGGTCATAAATATGTCCCTGGCCTCATGTACTTGCTGTGTAGCCATTTGTGCAGTCACTTCCTCTTAGGAATTATTCATAAAACGTTCTCATAAATACCTATGCAGTGATTCTTAAATTCAGGATGCTTTAGCAGTATAGATGAGCATGAGACATTATTGCTGGATTTAGAGAGAGACGGTCTTAAGTCTTAAGAAAAAGGGAAATCCCTTAAGGGCTGAAGCTTGGGATGTAAAAACTCAAATAATTTTTTAAACATTATGCATCTGTATGGCCATCACAGTTAAAATATTGTACTCGCTCTATTAATAAAAATAATGTTTTAATACATTATAACTGGGTGATTATATAAGCAAGGGGAATACAATATCACATGTGTTCATATGCTGACTTGGGTACCAAGCACCCCTTAAGGGTTCCACTACATATGTTGTTCCTAGTTCTTCCTAAAAAAAACTAAGGGTGCAGCAGGGGGATTTGCTCTCCTAAATGTGTGATTTACATGCAATAAGGCAGAGCTGGAGAGGGTACCAATGCTACACTTTAAGGTATCTATATAAAATGAAAGCTCATTACGTCCATGATGCAATTTTCCAAGGTAGCATTTAAAATTCCTAATGGTAAATATCTATTTATGATAGAAATAATAAATCTAAAAACCTTACTCCCCAGTCTCTATTACCAGCTGATGGATGAGTGGAGAAAGATTAATTGAAAGGTCGATCATTGCCCTCATTTTAATCCTTTGAAAACAAAATTGCAATTTAGATTAAATTTGACTCTTTAAGTCTCCCCACTTCCTTTTGTTGGCAATTTAATGATTATGTCCTAATGGCATAATAACAGCATTCACAATGACATACCATAATTATACTTTCTCTCTGTAGAAGATACTTCCTTTGAGATTACAGGATAATTTACACTCTAATATATTAACACACTCAATGCTGGCCTATTTCATGAAAACTTATTCATGTGCGAAAGTTTTTTTTTTCTTTTATATGGATAAATAAATTATTATAAATGCTTTAAACAAAGTTTTTGCAATATAATAATAATTTTTTACTTAGCAACGAACATAACGGGACCCCATGCCTTGACGTCAAGGCATCCACCTCCCAGGGTAACGAGGCATGCCTTGAATTCAAGGCATCCGCGTTGAGTGTGTTAACAAGTGAAATAAAGACTGGATATGAAGCATGAAAATTTTTATTACTGAAATAAATTTAGATGACATTGAATTCAAATCGTGAATTAGGAGAAGAACTGAAGTAAAACAAAACAAGCTACATAAAAAATATAGTTTCTGTCCTTTTAATAAACCAACATTCAAGTTGTTTCAGATATAATTAAGAATGCTGTCTGACGAAGAGACATACGTAAAATATGCAAGCGTTTTAGGATTGAACAAATAATGGAAACTAATTAAAGACTAGAAAGAATTTGGCCATTTCAATTCCGAATCCATTCATGAAATTGACCAAATAGCACAAGAAACTAGAAATAATATGAAAAAACAAAACTGAATCAGCATCAACATTTTTTATATTATTAACAATTTGTACTTTTTAAAGCCTCATGATTATGTACAGTATATATATTATTATTTTCTTTACAGAAGTGAAAAAATACATTTAAAATCAGACATTTTGAGGAGTAATACATGAAAAAATATATTCAAACTAAAAAGTGTAATGAATTTCACATTCACTCAAAAATATACCATTGTGCTTTAAGCTTTGATATGTTCAAAATTCAATGGAAAGTACCACAGTTCATTTTAGCAAAAGTTCCTCAGTGATTTAATGCAATTAGCAGACTAGATAAGCAGGGCATGCAAACAAAAAGAAAATAAAACTTCTGCAAGTGGTTGAATCACAACTCATCCCAAGATACATAGTCTAAACTGAACAATCACATATTATCACATATAACAACAATGCTCTCTTTATTAAATTTGATACATTCAAACCAAGTGGAAATTCAATGAACATTTGTGGTGGAAAAGAAATGCAAAGAAAATGTCCCATCAAAATGAAACGAGTGGATTCAGAGCTGGACAGGAGACATAAAACATACACACATAGCAGGTGATTGCCAAATAGGAATCACATATGGCAATTGACAAGTTTTAATATTTAGTCTGGTGGCCAAAACATCACATTCAATTGTAAGAGCACAATAGAAAGATGTTACTCCAGCAAATATACACACAAATATGGTTGGGTTACTTCCATTGAGTTCACAAAAACAATAATAATACTCAAAAATGGTAACAGAAACTCCAATAATTGGATAGTTTTTTTCCATACCTTCACAATTATTTAAATATCAAGGAATGGAAGCACACTAGATATTGCTCAAAGAAATAACATCATGGTTTAATACAAAAATAGGTTCACAAAGTTATATTGCTTTCCTGTGTATCTCAATGGCTCATGTTACACTTTGTTCTTAAACCATGTCAGCATAACTTACACCGTGATGAGGATAGCATACATCTTCTTGACTAAAATTCTTGTCCCAAAAATATGCCAGACTGGCGAGAACAACAATGAATATGATGGAGAACCACTGTAACCTTCTAGTCCATTTTAACTCCCCATGGAATTTTTTCTGGGTCTCTTTTAGTTCATTTACCTAAAAATATTAAATGGAGCAAAAATTAATCTTCACAAAATGGGTACATATATAATTCAACCATATTTAAGGTAACTATCCGTAAAACTATAAATTCATAAACATTTCACAGACTCATTTACCTATTATCTAAAATTTTTTTATCACTATAAGGGTACAAGTTTAAGAAAAAAACAAATGAAAAGACCCTCTACATTGAAAAACTGTAGGAGAACAAAAATAAATAATGCTGAGAGATGCAAAATTCATACATGCTAAGACTTGAGAGAAAATAATTATTTTTCTACAAAAGATTCCGTGCTATGTTGGAAGATAATTCAAAAAGGGTTGCAGCATAAATGGGATTAAAATTAAAATTTAATGCAATTTTTGACTGTAAAGGATGGTACATGCCCAAAAGTTCCTAAATATAGGGAAACATAAAATTTGCAAAATACCCTGATCTTATTCACCACTGTCACTCTCAAAATAGTTCTCTTAGGATTGCAAACACCAATCCTAGTGATTCTGCTATGAACAGAATATATTCTGAAAGTCTTATTTTGTTTGATTGTTCATCACTGCTTGTGATTCAGTTTCAATCTCCTCTGTAATATCAAATTTTCATTCTTTTGACTTAATATATTGTAACCGTTGCCGTTTGGCCGGTAACATTACATAAGTAATATGGATGCTTGAGGGAAGGAAAGTTTGATTTCTCCTTTGTTCTGTTCGACTTAGAGTATGTTTTTCTTTCGTGTGCAGTTGTGTGTGAATGAAAATGTGGTGTAGGTCAGTTATTGTTGGCTCTGCATGCCTGAAATTCCTTAAGTACTGGTTTGAGTGTGTGATTCATCCTTCCCCCTCCCACTTTCCCCCGATTCCACGTGTTTTCGACCCCTCCGGTGTGTGCCCTTGAACGCCCCGAGAGTGGCCTAGAGAAGAGAGTTCCCCCCCCTCCCCCTCCTCACATCCCCCGCCCCCCCACAGAGAGCTTGGACATGACTCCGCGGCCTCCAGGATTGGAGTCCACCCCCTCCCCCAATAGGGTAGTTTCCTTCATCAAAGAAAACGGACTTCATTAATTGCGATTTGTGCCCTGCCATAAATGTATTTAATTTATGCAAAAAGTTTGTATTGAGAAATCCCAGTTTACTAGAGAATTAAATGTTAATTTTAAGGCCATTTGAAAAGGCTCTGAAATGGCGGGGTGCGCTGCCTTCATGCTGACGTAACAGGAAGGTAGTTAACGTTGCGAAGCATAGGAAAATTCTCTCTTAACTTTTTCTACTTGATTAAGGTAAAACGTAATTAACTATTTTACGTACTAATTACGTAATTTGCTTAAATTACGTAATTAGTACGTAAAAAAGTTAAATGCATCCCGGGTAAACAGATTAAAAATATGTAAAACCAGGGACAGTCGTACAACGAAACTGCGATGAAAAAAAATTTGTGGACAGAGAGACTCGAACCACGGACGTAGACATTTCGAAGCGAGTACTTTACCCCTAACCCAAACTGCACTGATTAAACATGGCTAATTATTAGCTTTATATTGGCAATAATATATTTCAAACTCGTTTTTTGACGAAGTTTCTGAATATATAACCCTATATGGGGGGTGATTCGTAAATAACTAATCAAGGACTACCTGCATGGCAAATTTCGTCAAAATCCTAGACCCGATACTCGGACACTCCCCTTGTTAGATAAACTGTAATTGTTCCTTTTCATAGCTAGCTATGGTGATATGTAAATGGTTGCACATACTTTTTATTACTTAAATTGAAAATAATTGGAATCCTCTCTGTTTTTAAATTCTCCAAACTCGATTTCCAATGACAGATTATATAAAGTCTACAAATAAAGTATGAATTTCTTCATTGAATTCTTGACGTTTCTAAATGATTTATCAACTCAAATGAGTTGTAAACAAGATCTATATTTTCTAAAGCCATTTGTTCCTCTAATTGTATGCAATCTGTAATGCTGTTTATTCTGCTTGTTATTATTCTAGTGTATCTTTTTTCTATCTGAGCTTAGCAGGGAGATGCCTCTTTAGTTTCCACTTTTTATATCCCCTTTTTTAAAAATTGGTCTAACATTGGATATTTTCCTATCCTGTGGTAGAGTATCGCTTTTCCAATATACATTCATCACTTTTAATAAACAGGTTTTAGCCTGGTCATCTAAATATTTTGTGTATTATTTTGCTACGAATGCTATCCTGTGCCAGAGGTTTTATCTTTTAAGATTTTATTGAAGGATGTTCAAAGCTTTAATAAAACCGTAATAAAATCAGCTTCATCTTTGTGTACAGCTCTTTCTTCAATTTTTCCTGTTTTGTTTTCATCTTCATCATGTTAATTTTCTTATTTGTCCACAGCTTATTATATGTAATATTCCATTCGCTTTCCTTTCTCATGCCATGTATACTTGCCATACTATGCTAACTTATATTATGCATACATATACCACACTACTCAAGAATAGAATCAAAAGAAACATTGGAGATATTGTGTCACAAAGCTACTTACGCCTTTCAGAATATTTGCTAGCTGCCTGTCAATATCTGTAGAACTTGAGGCCATTATGGAAGATCCTACCCGTGCTGGGGAGTCAGCAGGCCAAGAACCAGGACTAAGGTTGCATCTCAGGTAATGCTGCTCCACATTTTTCCCATTGCATTGCTAAGGACAAAAAAGTAAATAATTTGACTATTAAACTCACTCTCATCTTATAGTTATTCAGGACGGGCTACTGACAGCTGAGGTCATTTGCGCCATTTAGAAAAGACCATTGGGTAATGGAAGGAACATTTCATGCAACGGAGGAAAGGTGGAGAGAAACCCAGCATCGGCATGAGTCTGCTCTAGGCAAAAGGTGCCATGGGGACCGCAGCTTAACATCCCATCCAATGGATGGAGTACTGAACCTGAAATGCCCTCTAATTGGCACTCAAGTAGGGACAAGTTTTCCGCTGAAAAATCTGCCACCCCTGGGAATCAAACCCCCGTGATAGGAGGTCAGTACTGTGGGCACCACACCAACCTGATCCCCCTCATTCTTATATTCCTCCATAAGATCATGCATGAGAAAAAAATGGTATTGCAAATAATAAGTTGCACGTTGAATTGGATGAAGAACACAAAAATTCAAGAAAAGATACAAACAAAAATTATGCCATTAAAATAAGAGGTACATACAAGGATCATAATCAAGTTCTTTAACCCTTTTCGCTGCTGTGAACGTACCTAGTACGATCGCACGGTAGACTGCTGTGAATGTACTTTTTCGTTCTCACTGTAGAGCTTTCACTTTTACGCCACATGTGACCAGTACATTTCCGGAGAGTGTGCCAAAGTGAAAGGGTTAAAATCCCTAAATTTATTGAAATATTACATTATCTAAAAGAATAAAGAACTAATGTATTCAAGACTGAGTTAAAAAAAATAATTCAGTTTCATCAGAAGGATTATGAAATGAAACTGGCTATATAAATCAAAAGAATAATAACATCGCTTAACATAAAAGTAAACATTTTCACTAAAAATTGAAGAAGCACCACTAAGCCTTTGTCTTTTCGAACGACAAATCACAGAACCCTAATTGCAGCATGTAATTTAAGAAAAGCCAGCCATTTAATGCCAAGTGGCCACCAGAATGGCATTTTTGGTACCATGCTTTTTGTAGATTGCTGAACACAATATTTTTGCTTTCTTAAGTAGAAAACTCCATATGCAATGTTAAAATAGAAATACAGTGAAATAAAAAATAATAAATTGACTGATCTTTGAAAGGAGTCTACTTAATAGGCGGCCAAGTTAATTAGTTTCACTGGCATGTTTGCATTAATTGAAAATGAAACCTTGATTGAGTGATCAAAGTTTCCCTTACCATCATAATTGTTGTCCAGTACAAATGATTAGGGTCAATTAACAGGAAAATAAAGTTTTTTTTATTAGGAGCAATTACAAGTTTAAAAGAAATAAGGGATATGACTAAAGGAATATTCTTGGAGAAGTACAAAAGAACAGGTCAATTTATGAATGCCAAGTAAATTGCCATGAAACATTTTAGCTGTCCAGAAGAAAGAAAGCAATGTTAGCAACTGTTTATAATGTTAGTCACTGAACTTCAGCCACCAAAGAGAATTTATGCAGTCACTAAGCAGAGATACAAGATCAATCATGTTCCGAGTACAATCACTTTTCATAAAATGAAGCTAGTAGCATTCTAAAATTGTTTTCTGCTCTTCAGTACCTAGTATAAACCGTAATACAATTCTCAGGAATTTGATTATGCGTGAGAATACTTTCTCAAAAATACCATGACAATTACAACCAAAGATGCAGAACAGAATTAAATGGTGGTTTGAGTTTATTTTCTTACAATGAAACTGAAGCTGACTTTTGATTAATTAAAAAAGGGAAACAATTTAATCTCCAGTCATAAATACCTTCCAAAGCTCAGACAACTCTTGAGGATCCATAGAAGATGATTCAATAGGTAGGCACATCACATTGAACCGATCTCTTGAATATGCTGGAATCTGATAGCCATGCTGCAGTATTATTGTAATGGTCACAGTCGCTCCAGCAGACAGAGAACCTGTGCTGGGTCGCACACGGAACTTATCAGGTGTATTGGTCTTGATCTAATTAAGTTAGAGAAGAAAGGGAATTAATTGAGCATTGACCCAAGCTAAGAATCAAAATATAAATCGAGACAATCTGAAAGGCACCAAAAGCTGTCAAGTACAAGTTAGCTGAATAGGAAAATATAAAATGGCTTCAATGGCTCTCGAAGGAAGAACAAAGAAGGAACATCCTAACAGCAGTTTTAGCAGATCATGCTTCTACATGAATAGCATGAAATTCAAACTATTTAAAAATTTAATCCTTGCACATTTATTAACACATTTTAGACCGGAGATTTTATTCCTATCTTTCCGCAATGGCCGAGCATTTTCTTTACCTTTTTTGCACACAGTCATTAAATAGTTCATATCTCATCAACTTTATAACACATTTGGCTTGAAGATTCAGAATTTGTGAAATAAAGCAGGAGCTTCATGGTTAATAAATAATTTGCAAGGCATACACAAAATTATTTTTTACAAACTACATCTACAATACAATCGCAAAGTACTTGTAACCTTGAGTATACTTGTGACCCGTCCTTAACAGATGGAATGCAAAACACGAATAAACTCATGACTGGTCCGAAATGTGGTAAGATAAATAGCTAAAATATTTTGATTCATGTATGCTTAAATTACCCAGTCATTTCTTAGCAATTTATTGAACATTCATAACGCTAAGATATCCATGGAAAGTACATCGATATCTGTAAAAATCACAACAGATCTGTTTGAAGTACCACAATTACTACTTGTAAGAAAAAACAGTAATATATTCAGAGGTCCTTTTCCTTACTTGATTAAGGTTATTTGGATACACATAATACAAACGAGAATAAGACTACATTTTTAATGAGAAAAATTTCCACTATCAGCATAAGGTTCAGGGAGAGGTTCCAAAGTAACAAGCTGATTTCAGAACTAGAATCATAGCAGTGTACAAAGGCAACAATAACATCACAATAGCATTTTCCAGACAAGCTGATAAGTTCTGCAAGTGGATTGAGGAGCAGATTACGTATAAAAAATGTGCTGCATTTCAACTATGGCAGGTAATTTGCAAAAATAAAAAAAAATGGTAGTCTCATCTATAACTTATAAATATTAATATTGTCAATTAAAACCTTCACATGAAAAAAAGAATAAACCATATATGTATCCTGAAATGAAAATGATTACAATTTTTTTCAATACAGAGAAATATCAACTAAGAAAATGTAATAATAGCACTATATCATCTTCCTTTTTGTCTACTTATAGGCTCCCCAAGGAAAAATAGTCACTGAAATTGGGCGGAATACTTAGAAAACATTCATATGTAACATGATTGAAATTCACGGCTATGGGTGAAACACTGGTAGCATTTAGCCAACTGCCATGAAATCCAAAAGTTCTATGCCTCAGCCCACTTTTGAAGAACTTGAATTGTTGAAGTGATGGTGAAAGGACAAAAGGATAAAATACACCTAACTGGATGACTTTTCTCAGTAATTGACAAGAGTGAGACCAATATAAGTCCATGCCACAAGGTAATTCAAGCACACTGAAAAAATTCATTTTATACCCAAATTAGGCAAGACTAGTGAGAAAAAACAATAATATTGCAAAATGGAATGGTAAAATACAAAAATAGCTAAATCGTGATACAATACCCATTATATATAGTACTCTAAAACTGGTGATGATAATAAGATAATTTCCTTCTTTGAGATTGGCTGACTCCCTATCTGACTTACATGATTCCACATTTTTTTAAAGGTTCTGTCAGAGTTAATTCTTTAATAATAAAAATTAAATAATTTTTGAAAGAAATAAAGTCAAATCTCCTAATAGGGGACATATTTGGGACCATAAAATTGTCTGTTATTGAGAAGTGTCGTCTATTTAGATGGGGCTGGAATTAGGACAGGTTTTTCCATGCATTAACAACAATGAATTTAAATATAAAGGCATTAAATATGTTGCATCAAACTGTTATTTTTTTAATCTCAGAAAAAGAAATCCTTGTAAAAAAATGGAATGAAACAATTATGCATTTTTATCGCTAGACTATTGGCATCATCATTGTCAAAACAAGAATCGAAAACTTGGCCTCTAGAAAAGAGATAAGTAACAGTGTAGTAAGCAGTTGAGTGCAAATAGAAAAGAGCATGAACTCATAGACAGACAACCAGATTGATTTCTAATTGTGAAAAAGCTTTTTTTCAGAAAATGTTCCTTTTGTATACACATTTCATAACTTCAATAAATGAGTTTTTCGGGCAGGGAATGAAAAATGTTTACAGGATAGCTTGTATGGTTTGTCCGTTAATGGAGGAAAAATGTTCTCTTCTGTTGCCTGCATCCATTACCGACAAGTGTCTGTGTTCGGAGGTGTTAGTTCCATAAGTGTCCCACATTCTGCTGCCAGAGATTGAAAAGCTGTCCGTTTTTAGGAGGTGTCTGCTGTTTGGAGGTGCTCGTTAAGGGAGGTTTGACTGTATATGAAGCACAGTATGTTAAACATTTCAACAGGGTTTTGATATGGCTTCATTACATTTAGGACCGATAACACAACAATAAACATCCGAGGTCCAGTAATGTTTAAATGAGCAAGACCAGCACTTTTCAAGGTGACAAATCACTTTTTTTTTTCCATCATACATTCACACCGCACATTGATTTCTTGATGCATGCAAAAAAAATTCATTACAGTCATGAAGTAACAATGAAGACAAGCTGAGTAAAAAAAATTGTTCCTCACCTTGTATGAAATACTTCCATCACTTGTGTTGGTGAGTGTGATTGTCCCTGTCAAACGCGAGCCATCATTTACAAAGTTTAGGAATTCACTTGGAGTAATACTGACCAAATTAGCTAGAATGAAACAATGGTAAGAATGAGTTGATTTGAAATCAATGAAAACTATGGAGTTGCATGCAACTTCTACACAACCATGCATTGTCAAAACCACTACAAGAAGTGACCTTACATCCTGAGTACATAGAATCAGATGCTTTCATGTCATTTCTGGCATCTCCACTCATGTCGCTGTGTGAGTTTTCGGCAAATGTCACCTTTTAGGAACCAAAAAATAAATTAAGCAAAGAAAAAGGCTCTCAAAGTTTGAGGAGGAATAGTTATGCATAGTCAGAAAAATGTTTCCGCTTTCGCAAAACATGGCCACACCAACCTTTTTCCTGGTATCATCACCTCTAACAGACTTAGGTGGTGGTAACTGCTCTGACTCAAAAACAAACTCATAATCATCCTTTCCACCCCAACACTTCAATGCATTCTCAGCATCAACATACTCTTTCAACGTTGACTTTGTCACAACTCTGAGTCTTTCAACCCCTTTCGCTGGGAGCATCGACTTTATTATCTTAAAAGCAGCTGTAATCAAAATTAAAATACTTTTCTTTTTAAGAAATACTATTCACAACAAAGCTTGAGCTTATTAAGTTTATTTTCAACTCTCTTACCATTCATAACCCAAGGCATTTCAAACACCAATATGAAATTAAGAAAATAAGGGTAATTTATTTTAAACATTCCAATTAGATATTTAATTAGTTCCATATCCAAATTAGACACACCAGCTTCAGCCATATCAAAGAATAATGTTACTTGGTCCCCCTTTGTGAGCCTGAAACAATAAGCGAGAAAGGGCGATTAAATTAACGCTGACTGTCACCGAAAGAGAAGGAAGCCATACAAAAATAAAAAACTGAAATTTTCATAAAACAAACCTTTCCAATCGCTCAAACCAGTATATAACATATTTCCTAAGCCCTTCAGGATCACCATGGTTCTTGGAATGCTTCTTAACCTTAAGAATTAACAATGGCTTTCCATCTTTATCTTTACCACGAACAAATAACACTCCACCTTCTAAAAAGTTCCTGTTAATTGAATTCTCAGTGATTTCTGAAAGAAAATTTTAAAGCCAGAATCAGCTATCTGTAGAACCTGGCAATGTGATGCGAGGAAACTCAATTGTAACTAAATTAATGAAACTCGCTGATTGGGGCTTAAGGAGGAGGAACAATGATTTTTAAAGCAGACGATTAACATCCATCATAACAGAGAATTAACCTATAGTTTGCTTAACAGACACTCAAATTCTACAGCATTGGGCATGATGGTGCAGTGCAGAACAAGAGTTGCAGCTGCTAAAAATTAAAATGAGGATGAGATGAATTTCATCACCCAGAAAGAAAATTCATTGCATGGCTATAAGGATTCCAAGAACTTTTTGAAAGACTAAACATTGAAGAGGGCTTACAGTGATAAAACTAAAATAATACTCATAAAAAAATACAGCCAAAATGACGGAACGAAAATTCCCGGAGGAGCACTTGGAACCTAAAAGTGACAATTGATAATAGTGTATAATTTTCCCAGATCCTAAAGTTTTAATAACGTTAAGGCATCAGGGGAAACTAAATTCAACAATACACCACTCACTGCCACAAAATGCCAAAAAACAACATGTAAGAAGTCTCTTTCCTGGAATTCATAACTACCTCGTCAAGCAAACATGCAATTTGCATTCAATTAAGTTGTTTACTAATCAGCAAAATGAAATTGTAACTACAAAAAAGAAACAACATAAAATTACTCATACCATTTGCACCAACTCTATTTCTCCAATCTACAGACTCCCACAACATATCTAATGTCTCTTTCATGTCACAGTCATTGTGCGTAAGGAAACGTCTAAGCCAAGCATCTCCATTCTTTATTTTAGCAAGGTCAGCAGGGTGAACACCACCTTTAAAAATACTTAGATTAGTCACACCATTATGAATTAATGAACATAAAAGAAGCAATACTTACCAGATTCAGGAGTTTGCTGTTCCAATTTCTGAAGAAACTTAGTTCTCAGCTCCTGTATTTGCTGAGGAGTTGGCTCCATAGCAGATATCAAAACTTCTTACTGAAGTTTGGTAATTTTCAACTTCCTAGTTCAGATGTTATCTTCGGAATGTGAGGAGCATACACTAATAGCCGAAACACGTTAGCAAATTCAATATAAAATTGGAGCACAGTACAATGTAAATCAAATTCGACGTTAGTAGTAGTTCTCCATTACAAGGAATGATAACAACAAGAATCAAAGGAAGACATAGGCGCAGTGATAAGCCTCACAGAACACAATGCGGTAAGGAAGATATGCACGACACATACGCTCATTTCGAAACTAGTTTATATTAATATTACATTATCTTTTCGACGTGATCATTAACGCTCGCCACTCTCCACGTTTAACAGCTACGTGCAAGCCCGGAATAATTACTCGGCAATTCTGCTAAGGCGAAGACCTTGTTCAGGTTGCGCACTGTCGTAGTCTTCTTTTATCAACACTAAACGTTAATATGTCCGTAATTAATAATTTTGGGAATAATATAATATTAAAACTATGTATATTATTCTAAATATTACTAAAATGACATATCTTTTATCATGGAAGTAATTGGTCCTTATTTTTATTGATCATCTCCGTTTTGAACTTCGTAACCTTCAACTGAATTTCTCATAACTATTTCTTTTTATTGCCGCTAATTCAAATGCATTTTAATTCGTACACGGAATTAAAAATTAATCGCATACATATTAGTTTCACAGATAATACTAAATTTGTCATAAAGGCAAAAATTAATTATCTATCCATTCATTATTAAAAAAATACACAATTTTCAAATAAATAATCTCATTTTATTAAAGCAGTACCTAGTAACGATTCCTGATGTAGGTGGCCATCATTTGAACTGAGATTATCTCATAAATGAGCGCAATTCAGGGGAGATAACACTATGGCATATAGTCTCATATATTCTTTTTTGGGCACCTAAAATAAAATATCATAGATTCTCCCTTTAAAATATTGCTTGCTCTCACTGCTCCGAGTGGAAAACGTTGCATTGGAAGGATGAAGCCGGTGGTTGGCGAAGGTTCCTTTTCCCCTTAGGGATAGTAGTGAGGTTTGGGGATATGCACTAGACTGTGTTGCCAAAATATTTTTCATAGTAGACTAAATTGCAAAATACCCGGGAACAATCGGCTCAATTTAAAAGAATCTTGAAATATTCAAAATATTTTTAGTAGAAAATGTTTGAATAATTTGTGTTAAATATGCTTATTTTTGAAACTGACATAAATATACTTTATTTATTCTTAATACATTTTTTAATTTGTTCAGAAACGTTCTGAATGATCACTTATGTCTTATGATAAATATTTTCGCTGTATGTTAAAGTTAGCGGTGGGCCGGAACTAGCCCGCAAGAATTAATTTGTGCATCACTGGGACAGAAGATAAATAAGACAGGAAGGAGGAAACAGATTTTTATTCAATAGCAGAAAGTAAGAACTAATAGATGATTAAAATACCGCAAACTATTCTCACAGCTTATTATCTGAACAATATTTGGTGCTACTGAACTGAAATGTTACTTTAAATAGGATTAAAAGGGGAATAAATGTTATAAAATGGAATTTGGAATAAATTAAATTAGAATGAGAATTAGTTAATAGCATCCAAAGTGTAGAGAAATAAAGGGCGGCGAAGAAGGAAGTTCTGAAAACAATGAAAGCTACGAGGAGTGGGAATCAAGGGAACGAGAAAGATCAATCCAAGATCCAATTATAGCCTTGGACAACGTGAGAAATAATAGGAATTAAAAGATGAGAATCAGATGGAATAACGTCCCATCCGGCGGACTGAGTACTGAACTCAAATTGCTTTCCCCACAGCCCTCACGTAGGGACCACTATACCAAGTAAAAATCTCTGCAACTGCCGGGACTCAAATCTGGGTCCTTGGGATGGGACGTCAATACTCTAGCCACCACACCAACCCGATACCGCACTTACAATTGTGTTACTCTCACGTAAATACTCCCTACACTATTTTCTTCTTTATATCGGAATTTTTATTGCCAACAAATACCTTTTCTTCCATCTCATCCAGCATGTTACCTTCGATAAAGACTTCACAATGAGAATTCTGAACAAGTGAACAGTCTCTGGAACCACTTCCTAGCACAACAAGCGGTGACAAACATGACTTTGTTTGAGGTAAAAACATTTTTTCACTTCAATACAAAGAAAAAATATTTTATAATGGTGAATCGGATCGGATCGTGAACAGGAATCCTATAACGCTGTACCGGCCGCGAGGCCTTGCCAGTCGTGGTAGGAGGGAAATAATGGAGGATATCAAGGATGCAGGAAAGTAGGATACTGGGAAAAGGACTAGGATTTACGATGGTAGGATTTTAGGAAAGCTCCGAACGGAGTCTGCCGAAGCACAAAGTGGTTGGATATTTGGAAAGGTATTAGGGCAGGAGTTTGGGAAAATCACTCACTGATGGGTTCATCCAAACAGGCGGAAATAGGAAGGAATTAGGAATCGGGAAAATTCACGCACTGATGGGTTCATCAAAGCAGGCGGATCTCACTTCTGATGGCCCAATCCATTCTGAGGAGTAAAAGGCAGGAAATTAGGAAAGGAATAACGGTAGGGATATGAAAGGAATTAAGGAAGGATAAGGAACGATCGAAACGACGATGTCAGGCCGCCCTCGCTAGCAGTCAGGAACGGAGAATGGCAGGCGCAGGCAGAAGACGATGGTGTATGGTAGGCGATGATAATGGGAAGACAAGCAGGAGACGTAGGCTGTCAGGAGGCACACCAGCTCGAAGCGATTTCCTCCATTAGGGTTGTCCAAGAGGTCCGGTCGTCATAAAGGGGATGAATCCGAGGCAGGTAGGTTAAGAGATCAGGGAAGGATGTTAGGATAGGATTAGGGTAGGAAAATATGAACCGATCAAAGCTTTCGGTTTCTCCAATCTATAATGGTGAATCAAAACGGAAAAACTATATTTCAGAAATTTTTCTTATCGTATTTTACAGCGGTAACCGTGAAGACTTTTCTAAATTGAGTGAGAGAAGGATTATGAATTGCTATTCTCACACAGTGGGTGTTATTTCGGGAACATTCCACTTTGATCCTCAGAATTCATATTTGACGCTATTTTGAACCATTCCTAGAATATGCTATTGTGGCTCGCACCCTAATTAAAAACCATTCTCAAGCATTTCTAAAACATTCTAAATGGGTTCACAATTCAGGCAGTATGCAAGTCCTTCTTAAGCTCCATTTTTCCTCGCCATTCATGCTATATCGGCATGCTATATAGTCTCGCCATTCATGTTTCGAAGGACTGGCAGATTAGCGAAAATGTACTTTGTTCGAGGCATACCTATGCTTTATATAATTACCTGGCCTGGTATAAAAATGGGACAAATTATCAGTTTTGAAACAAAATACTGTCAAATAAATTTGAATTCGGGCAACGTTTTAGGTCGTAACATATGGTATTCGTGCATTGCGGTGTTTCATTAAAGATTCAATTAAAAAAAATTGGTTCATGATCCGTCCCTTGCCCAACTTGTATTTCATGAGACTGGCGAAAAATGAATACATGGGAATCGCGTTGCTGGTGGCTACATAAATAGATTCCAATCTGAAGTAGGTATCTGAAGTACTGAATTCCCATCCTAGGTTCCAATCCAGGCTGTGGCTGAAATTTTTCGTCGGAATATTGATTCTCACTCGGGTGCTATACGAAGAGCACTTCCAATTTAACGCCTACTCCGTCCGTTCGTGAAAACACTTGGCGCCTTTCGAAAAAAATAATTGGCCGCTTTTGCTAAGATACTGGATTTCACCTCTCCCTTCCTCCGTTCCTTGAAAAATTCCTATCGTTATCCAACTATTCCCCTACCCTAAATGGTTAAAATTATCTTATCTGTCGGTCGCCTCCTCCGAATATTTGAAATTAATCCACTCATCGATTTTGTCCTGGTTTTGCCAACATTTCAGTTTTTCTCCTTGCCTACAAAAGGCTTTGAGGAATCTGAGTAGTTATGTACATAATTAGCCATACTACAATATTAGGTGAGTATAAAGTTTGGTAGTTGGCTGAGGAGTAGACCATGGTTCATTTCATTCTTTTGGTATAAAGATTATTGCTGTCACCTCCTCTTATTCTTAGTTCTACAACGTATTCACTGTGGCGGATATGAAAGAATTTTTATTTACCTCATCCATAATATTAATAGTTAAAGATGATACGTTTTTAAAAATTGAGAGTAGTATGCTAAAGAGACAGCATGCACTCTGTTTTTGGTTTAAATTTCTACAATTTTGGAATTATTTTTTGCAAAGTATTTATTCCGATATGAACATTTCAAAATTCTATCTAGATAAACAACATGTATTTGGACAAACTAATCTCTAAATATTGATTTTATGGAAATATCCTAGGAATATTTTTGAAGAACTTAAACATTTTAGAGTATATAATGTTTCCATGTATTTGAATCAGAATGGAAACGTTTTTGAAACTAAATGAAATTATTTGTCGACGAATGTATGTAATATGAGAAATATCCCATTTTTCAAAAGTTTCTCAAGCATGAAGAAATACGTTTTTATATCGTCTTGATATGGCTATTTAGCTGATTACAAGTTTAGTGACAATCTGAGGGACATTGTTTTGTGGAAAAATCAACGGAACTGGAAAGGCATTGAATCGTGGCTCAACACCTGGCGAAGTTAATTTTTATTGAACAGCATACTATCACTTAATCAGGGGCAAGATATGCAGGAACTTTGGATTTGGTTTTAAGGATATTTGGTTTAAGGTATGAAACAGGCTGAAATGGACGCATAACAACTGAAATTCATTCAATAATAATTAATACACATGCCTCTAAGTTTATAAACACATTTCAGCAATACCCACATGGGGGCACCAGTAGAGCTCATAAGGTTATAACACAGTTTTTCAGCAACACCAAAACCTGTAGCCACCAAAAAGAAATGCATGCCACGTTCTCATATACAAATGCAACAGCTATCGTAGGTAGACATTTCCTAGAAGTTATGTGTGTATCTCGCCCCAAGAAGTGATGCCTTTCAAGGCGCCAAGCGAACGTTTTAAGCTTCAAGCGACGCCACAATCTGCGATGCTGATTCTTTTGCCGATTCCCACACCTGACTGAGTTTTCTGATCTTGCATGAGCGATAATCCTTTTGAGGGTCGGCATATTGCTCAAATTACAAAGATAAACAAGAAGGCAACCTACTTAGCTATCAAAAACGAGTTGGCTCTCTTGAAGATGGTACAGCTGTAAACTCCGTTATCACGGATAACAGAATAGTTTCTCTACCATTTCTCCCTACTGATCTCTTCAGCGTCAAAATGATTGCCCAATTCTGTGTATAAGCTTTCTTCGCTCCATAGATAAGGCTTCATTTCCCACAAAAGTCATGGTACCCTCTATACCGAAAAAAAACTCTCTTAAAAAGAAGACGGGAGAACTTAATCGGTCATATCTTAAGACACGATGGCTTGATGAAGACAATCGTCAAGAGAAAAGTGAACGGGAAGATTGGAAACGGCAGGCCTCGTATGAGATATATAGAACAGGCTGTGAAGGATGTAGAAGGGAGGAATTACGATAACATGAAGAGGTTGGCCGATAGAAGAATCAAGTGCAGGGCTGCGTCAAGGATTGTTGACCCATGATGATGATGACTCTCTTGCAATTTACCGGTTGAGTAGAAGTGGGCAGTGTATTTGTGGATTCTAAAGGACAAGAAATACTTACCCAAGTTTAGATGAACTAAAATTATTTATCAAGTCTCCCTTATGCATTAAAATGTAAAACATCATTTGGGATGTGGAAATTTTTTTGAAAAGTTTAAAACGTAAATAGTGATACAGCCTGAACGAATAGAAAGAGTTTTGTTCGAATTGTAGAATAAATCATAATATAACTTATTATTTCTAAATTTTCTTTTGTAAATATCACAACGGCAGCTATTCAATGCTAAATGGAGGCACTTGATACTCTATACCATCTCAAAACCCACGCAAAACTTATCAATTTAGAAACTTTTGGAGAAAAAAAGAGAGGGATACGAGGCAACCTGGGTATGAATACTTAGCATTGAAATCACTCTGGCCAGTGGCGTAGCGAGGGGGGTGGGGGTCCGGACCCCCGGACCCCCCCGAAATATTAAGACATATAAAAAAATTAATTAAGCATGGAGCAGGGGAAAGTCTACAAATAATAAATTATCATACCGTTGTTAAAAAAGGTTTGTCCTTTTGTTTAAATAATAAATTATCAAACGATACGTTATGGGTCGGCCATTCGGGTAGTGTAATGGCGGTGTTTGTATAGCTGGCCGAGTTTCGACTGTGGACTGTTTACTGCCTAGTTCGCACTCCAGCCACATTGAAAAATGAAGTTTTCTCGATTATGAAAAGTTTTCAAATTAGTTAAAAACCCTCTACTTGCAATTAGTACCCTGTTTTTCAAAAATTTTCCCATGGACCCCCCTGGTTTTGGACCCCCCCCGAACGAAATACCTGGCTACGCCACTGACTCTGGCTAATATTCTTAAATTTCTTGGAGAGTAGCTTCGAGAGAGGCATCACATGGTAAAAATGATAAAAAATTGGAATGTGAGATCTAATGTAATGACTGTAACGCAGGGTACGTCCAACGAACAGGAAGAACAATAAGAACTCGAGAAAAGAACCCAAAGCACGCTTGGAGAAAGGGGAGCTCATTTTAAATTTTGATATAAATTCATTAGAAAGGATTTTGAGATGTAGGTCTTAAGATTGATGTAGAAGATTAGTCGGATGGGGAAGAAGACGAACAAAGTTGCATGGTGAAGAATAGAAAATTGATGGAGAAAATACAGATAGTGTCGATTGAATTGACTGAACTAGTTGATGGCAGAAGTTTTCAAAGGCTTCGGGAGAGAAGAAATTTGCGTAAGAGGTTTCAGGGGGAAGAAGAGGAGGAGAAATGAGGAGGAGAAATGAGGGTAGAGGATATGAAGATATCACGAAGAACGCAAGGATGAGCAAATGAGCAACAGAAATATATCAATCTTTTCATTAATAGAGAGATATTTCATCTTGAGGTGCAGAAATTTGAGAATTGTATTTTAACCCAAAACCTGGCCGACTCCATACGTCGGATTTCAAGAGTATACTCGGAAAATATGGCGTAATTGGTGACTCTAGTTCAAACGCAGCTGGAAGCTGAGAGACGTTACATATGATAGATATTCGCTGCTGCTCTCAAAGGACACACGACCTGCATATCGCTCCAATGCACGTTGGAAAAAAGCTCGCGCTCCTAGCCTGTCCTTTTAATAGGTATCTGGTCTATACCATTGCTGCGCACGCACATACGTTGCGTAATTTCTAATCAGGTTAGAAGTGCTTTTTTAGGGGACAGCTTCTAAGAAAGGAAAAGTTATCTCTGTTGCCAGCCAACCCGCCTGGACGTCACTGATCCACATTCAGTTTGTCGCCTCGACGCTATACGTGGATGAAGTAGTTCTTGCACCGTAATTATTCCACCGTTTACTCGTCTGTCTTATTTAAAAGCAAACTGCAAAGAGCAAATACCACAAGCTGCTCGATGCAACCGTCGAAGGTTCCCCGCGTTTAGTAGAACGATGTGAAAAGGTTGCGATTTTCTCAGTATCATTCGGCATCATCAGACATTTCTTTGGGAATAGGGGTTGTTGGAAGGAGAAATCATTTCTCAATATATATACTGTAGTTTTTAGCGGGGGCTTATTTACCCATGGAGTCCGCATGTACACGATCTAAAGTAATCCGATGACAGGAAATTATTTCATTTAATGAAGAATTGGCGACTGGCAATCACTTCTGTTTTATAATACTAATAATTTCTGTAATGATCACAGGTGCCCCCAATTACGATCATTGTAATATATATGGATAACACATTTAAAAACACCCATGCCCTGGACAGTTGAGTTTTACCCGGGACTCGAACCCGCGACCTTCGGAATGGCAGGCGAGGACTTAACCCCGCCGCCACCGAGGCCGGCAGCCTGTTTTAAAACTTCTAGAACTCTTCAAGTCTTAAAGTAATCGTTAACCATAAGCAATAGTTTCACATAAACTCTTTGGATTCCAAATAAATTAAACCTTTTTCAACTAGCCGTTTAGAAATAGATCATAAATATTTTTATAGATTTTTAAATACTTGCTAAAATTTGACAGTGACCAAACACGATTTTTTTCAGTGTGATGAAATATATTCTGGAACCCTCTCTTTTGTTATATATTGCATTTACGATCAAAGTTCCAGGATTGTTCTTGGTATATACATTATACTTGACTTTATATACAGATTCAACACTTACATCTATCATATCCAACTGAAGCAATAGGTTTCACTGACAAGCAGATTCATTAAATTAGTGACTCCTTACTTGAGACTGCGTGACTAAAGATACCACTACTATTTTGATGCCTTTGGTGCAATTCGTTGTTAAATTTGGACAATTATTTACGATAGGATCATAATACTCAAAGATAGACTGATTAAACTTGGGTTCCAAGGGGGTATATGGGCCGGATTCCTTCAGAAAAGTGAGTTCCAACTCACTGAATGACCCAACCTAAATGTCACAGCCGACATTTCACAGCGGTATAAAGTAACCCCTTGCCACTTCAGTCTTGAGGTTAAGAGGCGTGAACAATAACTCTCTCTCAAAATCCAAAGGTCGATCTAGATTGCGGAGGAATTACAAAGACACGCATAATACTTGCTTTTCCTGCCGCGCTCTTATGAAATAAAAGTATGGCGTGATTTTAATAGGGAAATGAATGCATATAAGAGAGGGATCAAAGAAAGCGAACGGAAGCGTGTCTAGTACTTATACTTACTTAGTGTTCATTATTCACTATTTTCAGGATATTTATTTAATTCATTGTTTGATCATTTTAGGATTCTTGAGACACTTTATATCCAATTTCGCGTATATTACAATGATCTAGAAGTCATTGATTAATATCAAGTCAAGTCAATGACCTTAAAATTTTGCTTTTACACAAGAAATTACAAGCGTAGAAGTAAGGAAACAGTTCATCAGAACATACATCTGAAGCATGTTTCTTTACGACAGTGAGGCATGGACGATGACAGCAGCGGAGAAAAAAAGGGTAGAAGCATTCGAAATGTGGTGCTACAGAAGAATGATGAAGATTAATTGGATCGACCGAGTAAGTAAAGAGGAAGTCCTAAGAAGTGTGGGAGAAAAGAGAAGTCTGCTGACAACTCTAAAAAGTAGGGACAACTTAATCGGCCATATCTTGAGACACCTGATGAAGACTATCGCCGAGGGAAAAGTGAACGGGAAAATTGAAAAAGGCAGGCCTCGTATGAGATACATGGAACAGGTTGCGAAGGATGTAAAAGAGAAGAATTACGTCACAATGAAAAGGTATGCCGATAGAAGAATCGAGTGGAAAACTGCGTCAAACCAATCCTAGGATTGTGGACCAATGATGATGATGACACAAGAAATGTTTTTTATTGAGCAGGCGACCGACAACTAAGATCACTTACGCCATTAAGGACCTATTCGGATATAGGTATGTAATTTTGGGAGGAAGAGGTGGAGTGAAACCCAGTGTCGTGTCGTCATTTGACTGACGCGTCAGCACCAGCCTGCTCCTAAAGAAAGGTGCAAAGGAGTGCTAGGTTTAATGTCCGATCGGACAAAAGGTGCACTGAAGCGCTTGCTAATAAGCACTCACAGTGACCGATATATCCACTGACCATTTTTACTACCACCTAGATCAGAACCTGGGCCCTCGAGATTGGGGCGAAACAGTAGCCGAAGAGTAAATCAATTAGTGGAGAGTTCCTTTGAAATAAAGATTCGGACCGTAAAATTTGATTCCACTTTGCGGTAGAATTTGATTAAATTTACATCATTACGCAAAAACTTAACGTCTATAAATCAGGATATAATCTGTCTTCCTTCACATAGTCGTGTATACGTATTCTTCTCTTCCTTGTGAATATACTTTCTTAAAGCACATTCTGCACCATACATTCGCTTTTTTAACATCCCTTCAATTCACCATAAAACGTCATCTATTTCATTTCCTGACTCCTTCCCTCACCAATCAAATCCCACATGCCCCTGCTTCTTTTTTCCACCCGTCTTCAGACGGATGTCACATGACACATGTCCCTTTGTGTCTGCGTTCCCATCTGAGTACACTGGGAATAGTTTCAGAATCCTCACCATGGATTCCTTAGTTCATTACCGTCACGAAAGGAGAAATTTCGAGAGGAATATAATGACTGAGGAATCGGCTGACAAGCTCGTTGTACCTATTAGATGGCTGTACTGGTTTTTCAGTCGAATCGATATTTATATACTTTAATCGACGATCTCCACATCGCCGATTGCGTCTAAAGCAGATAAGGTTTAGCGATGATGTTATAGCTTTCTACCTGCTGACCACATTACTTTCTCCGATTGGGAAAAAAAAATAATTTACCGCAGGCCCAAGCTCGAAAACACGTTCCCTCGGTAGCTTCGGTTTGTCTGGGACGTGGTTGTCATATCACCGAGGGAAAGTGTTGGAACGCTCGGATTCGCTCGTGTAGTTCAAGTTTAGTGTGGTCACGAGATCGACATGATAAACGAGTGGACACAGGTAGGAAGCGTCGCATAGACACCTCACACGGGTTGGAAGTGATGCATACGGATTTATAGGCAGATGCTGATAGCTCGTGGGCGAAATTTATTCGTGAGATGTCCTGTAGGTCAAAAGGACCAGGTTTTGCGAAAAAAATGAGTCCAAATTAAATAACGATTCGAAATTAGTATCAATTACTATTATTACTACATTAAGCAATCGCTCATGAAGTGAAAACAGATTCAAATAACTCGTCTGCAACAAAATGTGAACGCAATAAATAACTTTGGATAGAACGCGCGGTAAGCATTAACATTTAGCAATCATAATTCATTTTCGACGATAACAGAATCCGAAACGGGAATTATTGATTATTGATTGATTGATTGAATTTATATTAAAAATGTAATAAGATTCAGAGGACTGAAAAATACTCGATAAGATAATTCAGTACATGCAAACACGATATGTGCCGTATTTGGTGTAGGCTGAGATATTTACTAGCAATGGATAAAACAGGCCCATAAAGATAATAGTGGCCTACCGAGAAGTGTTAAGTCGTTATGACAAACCTGAGCAAAATTTTGTTGGACCGATCAAAGAATAATAATGATTTTAATCCACAACTAATCTGATTTGTTGCTACAATTTTCCACTCACCAATTCAACGAACGAGACAGAATAAAAAAAGAAAGAATATATTAAAACATGGTGACTGGGAGTAGAATCATTTAAACATTTGAAGAGGGAGGAGCGCAATAAAAATAGAATTTTTGGATAGAAACGACATTCAGCTTTAGTATTCACAAACGTCTGTCCTCTCATCGGTGACCCATTAAAAATGTATCTTCTACCGTCAATAGTTAACTTTTATAGCAGTGATTTCTATAAATTACCGAATTGGGAGCGAAAATAATGAACGTTGCCCTGATGAAGCGTCGCATGTTAAGTAATAATGATTTGAAATATCGACGAAAATGAAAATTTCCTTTCAACATGCGTTTCACTCTGAATAAAATCTATAATCGCCAGCTTCGCAAGGTTATACATGGAAGGAAAACAGCATTTATTGTTGTAAAGCGTTCCAAGTATATAAATGAGACAGAGTTAAGGAAAATATAATGGCATTTGCCCTAATATACCAAGCAAAATTTTCTGCATTTCCAATCAAGCACGAAAGAGAAATAACGCTTCCCATTGTATATGCTGAATGTTAAAAAGTGGACGAGTTTATAGCTAGAAAGCACCATTCTCATGCCATTAGGAACCAATGAAAGAGGAAATGGTCATATCTGCCTTGAAACAGAGAGCAAATTAGTCAGCCTTGCCAACTATGCACGAAAGCGAAACAGTGTCTCCTTAGCAAATGGCATATATTCCTCGGTGTTCGATGCCAACCCATTCACGGGGGGATCGGGAACGTTCGGCTCATGAATAGACATGGCGTTCTTTTCACCCAGGAGGCAAGCGCGCCGGGGAGTCAATCTAATCATTCGGACTGAGAGAATTTTCTCCCGCTAAAGTTCTCCGAGCGCGATTCAATTCGGATTTGAGGCGCGACCTCGCCAGCGAGCAACCGGGCGCCAAAGGGGAAATTCCCTTTCGCTCCAGCATTGCGATCCGACTCCAAATATCGATCGCTCGACAGCAAATTCTTCTCTCTCTCTCTCTCTCGCACCCCTCTCAGCCAAAGCAGGCCAGCTGGGGAAGCCCAGGGTGGGAAGGGGTGGGAGAAGAGGAACACAAAGGAATCTCCTCGCCAGACCTTTTGCCAAGGGTACGTGCGAGCTTCGTATATTTTTCCTCCTCTCATCTCCCGTTGAAACCGTTTCCCCAACCCTTTCCTCCGCACTGCCGAGGGTCTAGGTCGGAGACACAGGACGAATCCGAATCAGTCGTCGAGAAAGTGACTTTAAGGTGCATTCCCCGCTGTTTGTTTCGCGCGAGAGGTGGCGGGTGACCAAAAAGATGCCTCACTTATTGGTGACCCTCTCCCACTGGCAAGCACTGTCGTATAAAAAGACCTTGGACGCGACCTTTTCTCATCAGTGTCCGACTAGCCATTCACGAGGATAGCACCGCAAAAGTTTGGATACAGACAAGTGGACGAGAACGGAGACAATGAAGATCTGGGTACGGACGCGTTCTGCTGATTCTTCTGCTTTGTGACTGGCGGTGCGTTCACATTAAGATGTGCGAGTCCCAAGTTTTCCTCACGGATCGTTCTCCTTTTTGCAGATTGTCCTGGTGGCGCTCGTGGCGGCGTTGAGCGTCTGCGATGCCACCTTCGCCTTCACCAAATACATGTGAGTAGTGCCTCAGACGGGAAGAGCGAATTATTCCGGTGCCACGGGACGTGCACTCAAGGTTACCACAGCCTTTGATGGAGGCGGAAAAAGACAAAGATGAATTCGGCCGAACGACTCACGGAGCCGGCATGAGCACATTTAATTTTAATTGGCAGCTTCACTGACCATGGCGCGAATTCAAGACCGAAATAATTTTAGGCCATTACCATCACACAGCATAATTGTAGCGCTTTAAAATCTCTCAAGTTGCGGAGAAATAACGAAAAAGAATGAGTAGAATACCTTTTTTAAGTCAGTATCTTTATTATTTTTCCCAGAGGCGAGAAACACAGTAAATTTTTCCGTTCAACTCAATAGATTCAGTAGTGTCATTCCCAAGAAATTAATATACACGCATAAAAACGCCTTACGTAATTCCACTGTAAGGTCTGGTAATGATTTCAGCCAAGTGTAGAAGAATAATGGTTAATACTGGCAAAACTGCTCCATAAAATACAATGCAGTTTTTTGTGGATATCATCGATCAATTCAGAATATTGTGATTTATTCGTCAATACTTATTGCTGCATTCCATTTCATACTCAACTCGATAGCTTCTTCTATCCTCATTTACTCAGTGTCATATGCACCAAGACAAGCATTTACCATGCTCTTTTCTCATACTTGAGATCTCTGAACCATACGATTTAAAGCTCTATAAAAAAGGCCGTTCTAATATTTTATCTTACATCATTAATTCTCTCAAAGAAGTGATTGCCTCTGTTTTTTCCCTTCTTAATATGTGCATTCGATGCCCATTATGGCCCGATTACCGAACTAATAAGGAAAATGTTTCATATTCTCCGATTCATGTGCTCCAAAATCAACGATGAGATCAGACTTTCCTCATTGGCAACTCATTTTTTCCTTCAAAGACTGATATTAATTCCATTGATCATATATACTCAGGAAAGCTGTTTATGGCTTAAGTATTAGGAGTGTTTGATATTATATTTTTATTGGGCAAAATTAAAACCAGTAACCTTGTAAAGTTCCAAAATTTGATCATCCGTACCTGACGATGCTGTAAGTGTCGAAACCGGTCGTACAACTTATGTTTATTTTACCAAATATTAAGTGGTTCTACCAAGTGATTCCCAGGAAATCTCAGTTTTGCATTTATTACGCAAATAGTTAAAGTTTATCATGCAACAGTGAAGTTCATTATAGTAATTTTGTCAACAGGAATATTTTAATTGCTTAAACTTGATTGATATTCTTCAAATATGATAATTATAGTCTTCAATCTTGATTGTGGTTTATTAATCGATCTCAAACATGAGATAGCATATAATATAGACCAAAAATTATTATATGACTTACTAACGTCCCTATTGTGCGCCCCTATGCAAAATTTTTCCCGAAGGATTCTTTGGAAAGAAAAGGTAGATTTATGAACTCGTACTCAGATCGACAGTCTGAAAGTCACACATTCAGAGTGGGCAGATTGAATTTGTGATCTACCACGTTTGCTAACACAGGAAATCACACCATTTAGGTTTTTCATCGGGTACCGCAAGGGTAAAACCCAGATTTGAACTGTGAACTGTTACACATCTATAAAAAAATATAGTTGATTACCGAAAGATTGATCCTATGCTATAAAGAAATTAGTATGTTTTCTCCTTAAAGACGGTTTTCAATGACCACTTACTGTCTGCGATAGTGGCTTCACCTTGTTTTTCCAAAAGAAACTCAACGAAGGGCAATAGCTGGAGTCTCCAAGTTTTTAGTAGTGATGGAGTAAAGACTAAACAACTGGCGAAACGTTTTTATGAAATTAAAATCAAACGGTTCCGGCCGACTAAAAATTAAAAAAGGAGTTAAATTACCAATCACAATCACAGTAAAATAATATCAACGACATAGCTTAAATTTGGCAAATAACTACCTGCGCATAAAAATAGGTCACATAATAAAAATCAGATTTTGAATACATAATGACTAAAGTAAGCAATTGCACAGTTATGAACTGATATATCCAGGAGATATGTTCTTTTTAAGGCAGTCAATTGATATGCGTAAAGATGCGTTAGCGATTCATGGCTACTTTTGAGTGGATATTTATTGAATTAATAACACGATATTTATATCTACATCACCTCAGGAGAATTTCACTTAAGATGTAACGTTTAACCAGGAATATCCACGCGATACAACTACATTAACATCAGAGGCAAGGGCTCCTGCCCAAGAAAAGCGTTTCTAAAATTTTCAAATTAATACATGGAGAGAAAAATAACGAATAGCGGGAAGGAAAGTCAGAGGGATCAACAGAAATATCATATATTGTATTATGAAAGCGGCAAGATTAATATTTTCCCCCAATTTCCCTCTAAATATTTTCGTACCATTGCACTTGGAATAAACATTTTTCTTGAGAAAATACAACGAAGTAAAGCATCAATTTCCCCAACTACAATGGAACTGTTTAATTGACCCAAGATAGATATCAGAAACTATTACATCGAAATACATGATGCTACTCTAATAAATTCAAAAACTGGAGATAACACTGGGGAAACGTCCTGAATCAGACTCATAAAAGAAATATTACGCGATTTAAAGTTCAAAAGCATAAAGATAAGCTGAATAGCTTTGCATAATTAGAGAAAATAGCTAATCTGACTGCTAAGGTCATTTGCGAATCCTAAATAAGCATGGATTGAGACTTCTCACTGTGAATTAGTTGTAAAACAACTTTCACTACATTAAACCGGCAAAGATTATCAAACTTGTTTCTTCACTTTAAATATGTACCTAAATGGGCGTTTGAAAACTTTCCGTTTCTTTCTTTTCAAAAAGAATTAGTTCTGTAAAAATCCAATATTGGGTGAATTGATGCGTCTAAAATACCAACTTTTATCTTTAGTATTGAAAATGACATAAAATGTCCGTCCCAAATCGTGAATATAAATAATTTAGATAGGAAGTTTCGTCTTCCCTTCTCTCCCGTCTTGCTGTTGGGTGTACACGTCTTCACCTCAAACACTGACTGTAAGGCAACAAAAATTGCCTGCTCCTTATGACGGTTTTGTATATTTTTTAATTAGATTCAAACAGGATGCCCCGGAGGCGCCGAAGGAGAGGCCGCACGGCGTCTGGAGGAAGAAGATGGTATGGAAGCCGAGGTGGATCAAGGAGTGGAAAGAGACCAAGGTATGGAAGCCCATCTGGAAGAAGGTGTGGGACCCGGTGTGGATCCAGGAGTGGGTGACCCTCGCCAAGCCGCATCCCAAGAAGAACGGGGCTGACGGTGTCGATCTTACCACCACGCAGCCGTCCTCCGGGCCGGATCCCCAACCGGGGCCGGATTATGTGGCTCCGGATTCAGGAAACGGCTACAATTACCCGGATCAGGGAAGCAACGGCTTCCCTGACTTCAGCGGGGGTAATGGAGGCAACGGAGGAGGCTATCTCCCACCCGACCCGAGCACCCCAACACCCGGGAACGGTTACGGCCCGCCGGGACCGACCCCGGGGAACGGCTACGGCCCGCCGGATCCAGCTCCAGGTAACAGTTACGGCCCGCCGGGACCGACCCCGGGGAACGGCTACGGCCCGCCGGAACCAGCTCCAGGTAACAGTTACGGCCCGCCGGGACCGACCCCGGGGAACGGCTACGGCCCGCCGGAACCAGCTCCAGGTAACAGTTACGGCCCGCCGGGACCGACCCCGGGGAATGGCTACGGCCCGCCGGATCCAGCTCCAGGTAACAGTTACGGCCCGCCGGGACCAACACCGGGGAACGGCTACGGCCCGCCGGAGCCAGCTCCAGGCAACAGTTACGGCCCGCCGGGACCAACCCCTGGGAATACTTACGGCCCACCGGATTTCAGCAAGCCACATCAAGGGGTGTTTTTGGCGCCGGAATACTCGGCACCTGCGACCCCCAGTCAGGGCCAATTCGGCCCCGGGGGCTCCTACCTGCCTCCCGGAGGTCCTCCATCTCCCCCGAGTTCCTCATACGGGCCTCCGGCTTCGGGGAACAACGGTTACCTTCCGCCGCCCGAGGGCCACAACCGGAAGTCGGACGACGCCAAGGAGGAGTTCCGCCCGTCTCAGCCTTTGCCGAACCTCGAGGGATTCCAGCCCATTATCGCCGCCATATTAAAATCAGCATAACCTACGGTGAACCTTTTGTGGATGTAGCTCGTCAGCACCAAGGAAGATATCTCATTTTCTCTTTGTTAAAAATATTCCTTCATATTCACTCAGCAGCGCGGGGGAGGTCATTAAGTTTCACGAGTCACGGACCATGAACGAATCGTCCGCATTTTTATTCGTTGTTTACTTTTTGTTTTGTCTCTTGTACATAATAAACTATTTATTTTAAACTGTTTAATTTTTGACGGAAGGACTTTCCTCAAAGTAACAGGCGGGAAAGAAGCAATTTGAGCGAAAGTCAGCCCCAATTTTTCAGCCATCTCCCATTTAATCTATAGTCAAATAAAAAGTAAATATCCAATGTTTTGAAGAGCATATAATCGAATATTCTCTTAAAACAGATCATAAATTACGGCGGAATACCGAAAGGAAAATTAGTAGATCCAAAATTAAAAATTATGGCAGATCTTCGAATGGTGACGATGAAATGGAAACCGTTAATATGTTGACCTTAGGGGATTGCTTGGAAAATATCTCCCTCTTACAGACGCGACCATTGATCTGTGGAAATGTTACTGGTATAATTGGGATAGTTTTTCCTATGCCACACTGAATCAAAAAGAAATCAATCCATCCAGTTTTAAGAACTGAACTCTCTTCCCCTGAAATTCTACGATAAACTCAACCATTTCAACGCCGCAAGGAGTATTAGAAGGATTTAAATTAATACAGCGGGACTTGCAAGACAAGTTTTCTTATACTAAATGCCTTGTCTTTCGTATTTCAGTGACATTTTGATGACATCTTTACATAGTTACATGCCCTTCGCGAGCGGTCCTGTTAAAATGTTGAATGGTTATTCATGGGGAGGGAGATCGACAGCATGGGTTATTTTCACCAGGAAGGATAGGCGGGTTACAAGGTAAAGGTAGGAATTTTTCTGGAAAAAGGGAGGGGTAGAGTAAAACTCGGGGAGGGCTTCAGCCTGCTCTGGACGATGCATGCGAAGGGAGTCAACATTTCAACGCCTCATTCGATGGACGGAGTACTGAACTTTATGTGTCCTACTCACAACACTCGAGTTTGGACCGGTATATTAATGATAAAAAGTCTACCACTGCCGGAATTTGTACACCGAGTCCCTGGGATGGAAAGCCAGTACTCAAACGACCGTACCAATCTGATCCTCGACGAGGAGTACATTAATTGGATGCTTATTTAAAGTGATGCCCATCCCATGATTTTATAAATAATCTAAGTCAGATGATTGACAATTCCCCAGTTTCTTTCCATCGCTCGGGAGAGCAGGTGTTCGAGCCGGCACGCCACAACTCATGCGTTTGTTTTATTATTCGCCACCGTCCGTTCTCGAAAAAAAATGCCCTTCACCTTCGCTTGCATTCCTCTCCCTTCAGTCGCGCACTCTCTCCGCAGTCCAGTGCCGTTCGGCCCACTCTTTTTCATTTTGGCTCCCTGCGCCCGAATGAAATCACCGCGAGTGGAAAAATTCTCCCACTCTTGACCGCCAATTGCGGCCGCGGGAAATTTTCTTCCGAGAAAACAGCGGAGACCCCCTCGCCGCCGAGAGTGGAGTTGGCAAGTGGCGGTTGCCAATTGCGGGAAACTGGAGGGGGAGGGGCCAGAAACTGGAGGAAAACACGGGTTATAGTCAGTGTCGCCAACTCCTCAAGAGTTGATTCTGGGATGTGTCCGTTCCATTAGTGAGAAATCCCAGGAAATTCAGTGAGAGAGCTTAATACAGGTACCCTAGAAATTGTATTCGTCATTAATGAATATCTGCGATAAATATACGGTTTGGATCTGGGTCTACCTGCAGATATGATCTTGAATGATTAAGCTCCATGCTCTTAACAGAATCATAGAAATTAGACTGGTAGAAGGAGTAAAGTGTCGTTCCCTCAGTGTTATGCTCTCTTTTCAAGATCCACCCTTTCACAGGTTATCGATAGGTAGGTATTTCGTATATAGTTGGGTGATTGTGCTTTGATTTGATTGCAAAATGAAAACAAGAGGAAAACATTTCAACCGGTAGAATGAAAGAATATTATCGTATGATTTCGGGAGACCCCAGACCAAACCGGGAGAGTTGGCAGTCCTATTTGCTGTCGGAAGGGCTTGCGCGGTCCAGCTCGTCACTTTGGGCGAAAGGGTTGATCCGTAACTCGTGTCACGCGCGCCTTCACCGACGCGCGTCGTTTGTCGAATTTCGCGATCTCTCCTCCCTACTCCTTTATTTCCTTTCCCGCCGGGCCGTGATCGGCCCTCGTAAGAGGAAGCACGGACGACAAGAAAGGTGGGCGAATAAAAATGAAAGTAGAAAGCGATCTTTCCCGGGGTCAACATGGCGGGGTGGGTTGGGGGGGAGAGGGAGGGGTGAGGATGACGCGGCGATTATATTAATTCGTCCCCAACCTCATTCATTCATCTTGTGAATTCAATGACGGTGATTGGCCCACACTTCGGTCGTGACCCGAGGACCCGAAGTCGTCTCGGAGGTGCACGGAATGCGACGCTAGCAGTCGCGGTCACGCAGTTCGTTGAACAAGTGTGGTGAACGCCTTTTAAAATAAACGAGGTTCCTATCTTATTTGCTACCCCGAGAGCAGCCAGAAAAGGCTACAGCAGGTGGGGAGGGGGTTGACCATAGGTCACCAGCCGTGTAAATAAGGATTTGTTTTAAAGTACTTAGAAAACATAACAAGTGGAAAAGAAGATAATATTTTGGACGCATAAATATGTATCTTTCTGTGAGTTGGGGATGCTTTTGTGACATCGTCATCATAAATATTCCTTCAATGAAGGGTAGGGCTTGTGGACTGCTCCTCCGAGGACTCTCTCCATCTCCTCGGAACTTGTAGCCGTCCGCGTCACGTACTGCATTGTATACCCTCTAAAATCTTCTTGTCTACCTTCCTATGAGCTGCCTAAATCCCATTATTTACCTTCCTCCCATCCTCCCTTACTTTTCTTTCGGTATCGCAGCTATTCTTCGAGTACGATTCTCAAATACTCTTCTTCTCAACCAATTCTCAAATTCTCAACGATACTTTTACCATCTCCTTATCTGTCTCCTTCGAGCTTTCCCAACAAAAACACCCATTCCTACCTTACTACACTCTATGCTCTGTAACCCTCTCCCCCACCCATTAGCTTACCTTCTTCAAACTTCTCTTAGTTTGAATCTTAAAAGCATCTACTCTACGCCAAACAGACATGAATTTGAATACACCGGCTAAATTGACATGGATTTGAATTTGGTTTTCATAATAATCGGTACATTAAGGCTTCATCCAAGGAAGATTTATGCAGGCAATTGTCAAAAATAATTATCTTGTCGTAGGTTCGAAACACGTCTAGGAGCATATTATTGAGATGTGTATGAGACTGAAGATAAGTTTAGGCTATGAGATATAACCTAAGCAGTTGGAGCGCTTAAAAATAGAATATTACGACTGTCACAAGGGCATTTGTATGTTGACCCAGAGTGTCATGGGTCAAATCCAGTTTGATCCCCTCCGTGACCTCCCTCTCGAACTCAAGCGATTTCAAGTTTGACGGGGTTTTTCGAAATATCACAGGTGAACTAGAGAAATAGCCCTCTTGCTCTGACATGCAAAGTTTACACGACGTGAGAATTTTAGGCGAGACACATCCCCCCGTAAAAAATCGGGTTCAAATCTAAGCCAGTGGGCAGCGCAGCCCCCAAAATAGCACCTTCCAATCCCATTCCTGGTAAGTAACGAAATACGATAAAAATGTCATTGTGAGCGTTAAACAAATCATGATCATCAGTCAATAGGTAATCGTTAGGTTTATTTGTTGCAGCTCTTCACTCGATTGTCCTATCAGCTGTCTTCTTTACTTTCACATAACTCTTCTGTTCTGTGAAACGAATACAAAAATGCACTTCACTCTTAATTCCACTATCGTACAAATCACATCTCTTATTTTTGCGATAGCGTACGGACACACAATTTACACAGGTGTCAATTGAACAGTTTCGATGCATAGCAAATTGATTATTTAATAAAATGACGAGGAGTGTTCCACTTGCATCGAGTTTTGCTCTCGTCCAAAGCCTTCAGAGGTCTGCTGCAACTAGTACTCCTTTAGCTACAAGAGGATATGATGACTTATCATTATCGTGTTCAATTTATTTTTTATAATGAACTTAGACCACTACACAACACACAATATGTGTATATTCCGCGTGGCACAAATAATTTTTTACGCAAAGTTATGAAAGGACTTGCTCAGCGATGAAGAGAGTACGAGAATTACTAATCCTTTAGTTCCTTTACAAATTTATCTCACTTGAGCCATTCTCTTCGAGGACATCTCCGAGGGGAAATTTAGGTTTAAGGTCACATGGTATTCGAAGTGCACCGGGCTTGACACATGTTCCGCATAATGTTGACCGACATTTGAAACTCAAAGGAGATTCTCGCCAGAGTGGATTACTTTATTCACCATGTCCGCGCCCCTTAGCATTCTCATGCCATGCATTGCCTAATTCATCGTGCCTATCCCACTTTTTTCAAGCGAAGGTCAAGGAAAAGAATAAGAGGCATGGAGTAGTTCCTACGGGAGAAACTAATTAGAAGTTGCCTGGCACTTTCTTAGGAAAAAAGTCTAAATAGAGCGAGTTCCTGGGACATTCGCATTGGGTCCATCATCGTGAGCACTTGTGTAGTTTTCCCCTCCCGCCTAGTACGAGGGGGCGTGACTCTCTCGATCTGGATATTCCAGACTGCTCGTGAAAGGCTGGACGGTGGAAAGCTCCGGACTTGATGCAGGGAGTTGAACGTGACGGAAATGCGTGAGCATGTGAACACCTACCCTTTGGTCGTGGTCCCACCGCGATAGGGAGTATCATGCCACGGCTTTCTCAGTTCGTCGGTCCTACTTCTCTCTCATTTTTGGAACAGACTCAATCCCAACCTTGGGAACCAATTTCTATCCACGCATGACGGCTTTATAATGGTCGAAAGAGAATGTATCTATTTTTTCAAACGCCGCTTTCTTTCCGAGAATTTTTTCCCCATCTCGTACGCTGACTATTCCTCGTCATTGTCATTCGAGTGTAGGGAACACATTCACGAAAGGCGAAGAAAGGTTTTATGTTTATGGTCTTCCGTTCCAGAGACTCACATCGGAAGCATCATAAGCAGGTGAGTGCCCGGCTGCTAACGTTCTTTATGGTGAAGAATTTAACCTTCCAAATTTGAAGGACAAAGCGTCTAATTGTACATTTGAGGAGTGGAATAAGAGAAGGTAATCTTTTTTAATGGTTACGGTTAGAAATATTGTTTTCACACAGCACAAAAGAAAACACAGCATTACTTTTACAATGCAGGAAAAATGAGGGCTACTGTAGTAGCATAATTAATTCTTAGGTGTTTCTACGGCTGAACTTTTGCGCATCGTGTAGCCTAAATATCCCAAAACACATCCATGCCCTACTCAGGGTTCAAACTCGTACACTATTGGGTAGCATGACAGACATGTTTCCGACATGTACAATACCGTTGGAGAAGGCACGTTCACAAGACGACTGAACTGATTTAGTATAAAATATCACATTAATATTTAGCATTTATGACTCATTGCATTGGCTCATTCAAAATGTTACCGCTATGAACTACATGCGATGCATGAGGTTTATATATTTTAAAGATGTATTTTCCTTCAGGAAAATGTGGAGAAATGACTAAAAATTTCATGGTGTGGGATTTACCTGAGCTGACATGTTTGGCCTGGGAACAATTATGGAAAATAGATGCAGATTAACGCTTCGAGAAACTTCCTTCTCGCGCCGCATTTTAACTACAAATTTGAGCCGGTTGAGACGATTTACTGGTGTAAAGCGAGATGTGAGCGTTTTTTAAAAGACTTTCAAAAAGTTACTCACGATTTAAAGAGAAGGTTTCACAGAGCCACATCAGCATGCAAAGTACAAAAGATATGATCTTACATGGCAATATCGCTCATAAAATTTTGCACCAACAACATGTTTTTCAACACTGTGGTCTGAAATCGGAAATGGCCGGACAAAAGTCCAAAATTGCTTCTTTTAAGGTACACACTTGAAACTTGTCATAAACGCTGAGAATTGATCACTGATCATGGAAAAATAAGCTATTTTTGGATGATCTCATCCGTTTTTGTGGTACAGAGGCCCAAACTTGGCCAAGTTTCCAAAAACACACCCGATCTTGTTTTTCTTCAAAAATATTTGAAGTTAAGCTGCTGGTGGAGTTTTGGGTGGATTTTTATGAAGTAAAAAACATTATATTCCGGTAATATGGTACTTTATCTATATTATCTATTAGTTTCGAATATTTTGGTCAATATTAGTGTGGTATTACGTCGCAAAATGGCGGACCCTTTTTCCGGGTAAAATTTGACATAAAGTAGACAATATCTTTAGTTTAAGAAAATTGCCACCGCAAAAAATTTCATGAAAGTGTTTACTAAAGACATTTTAAGAATATAAAGCAAAAATCTTGGAAAAAAGTTTGCGGATGCGAAAATGAACGCAATTTTTCGATCGCGCTCCACGGCCCGGCTCCGCGACGCGGGGCCTAGAGACTCGGTGACTCCGTTGGATATTTCAAGTTGTTTGGAACTAATTATTGAAAATTGTCATTTTAACCATGTTATACAGTCTCTATTGACCTGAAACACTATGTTGAATATATTACGAGGAAATTGGATTGATCGAATTGATCACTGAACGCGTGACTCTGGTATACATGCTCTGGTTTGGACAACGCGTTGTGACGGATTTAATGCTTGTAATGAACATTTTTTGGTCTACAATGGATTATCAATTACAGTTTTATAATAAGGTTTAAGGTTTCATATCCATTGCGTCTGTTCAGGTGTGAACTGTATTTATACTTTGCTATTATGTTTGGTTTTTAGCGGAAAAGAAGCGAAAGCTTGTCATCAAAATTTTAAGAGACCCATTTATAAGATAGGGCAGTCCACAGGGTGAAGCTCAAGAAGGGAAGTCCTCCTAAACCTCTCTCCCACCTATGCCTCCGCCTTAATGCATACGCTGAGCTAATCTCACAATGAATAATGACTGATATAGAAACTTGAGAAGAAATAAGGAGCATCGAGAAATAAAAACTCTCTAGTACCTTCGAGGGAAAAAGAATGGATTGGAACCACGTTCACACACTGCAGTCCATTTTGGGTTTAATGAGCTCAAAGTTGAATCGCGAGTAATGCTTAGGACGGAAATGAAAGTTTAAGGTTTGAGAGTTAGGAATTAATTTTACACCAAGGACCCTAATTCATTGCCGAGCCGAAGAGAAAATGAGCTACCTTACTAAATAAGTTTCAATGAAATAATTTAACAAGTTTGGAAGCGTGAGAAATCACTCGGACAATGTCCCTGCAAATGAGTAGCGACAGAATGGTTTTTGTATGAGAGAATTTTGCTTACAATAGAGTCCAAGAAAAATGAAACAGAAAAAGTAATAAGTATGCAATTATCAGTAAAATTCAGGAAATAAACTACAGCACATGCTTGTGATTTTACCATCCACAATTATCCAAAACGATTTCCAATTTGGTGTTCCGATTCAGAAATATAAGAGATAAGAGTTCTTTTGCCGAAGACTTTCGCTTTTTTGCCTGATAATAAACAACGGTGTCCAGTCGTGGGAAATATTTGAGAAATTCATTCATCAATAATTTTATAGCACAGATAATGCTACATGGCAAAAGTGTTTACATACGGTTTATACAGGTAGGTACCAAAGAATGTCCAATTTTTGCGTTTACATGTTTTACAACATGTTTTTCAGTTCTACGTATGCTGCTAATACAAAACGAATTCTGAACGGTATTGGAGAAATAATTGCATGTCAGAATATTTTAAATCAACCGAAGAGTATTTCGAACTAATTGTTTATTTCTAACTCGTGTATGCATGAATATTATAATGCGTAATTGACGACATTTATTGTGTATTTAAGGAGAATAAAAAGCACATTATTAACACGTCTACAGAATTACTCTGAAGGCAACATTGACGTAGCGTAGCAGAGGGTGAATCATATCAAAACTTACTTCACATATTTACAGATAAATTATAGATCTCCACGCATACAATAAAAAATACTTATGCATGCATACGGTACTTACCACTATATATTTTAAAAAATCATCATCAGGCAACAATCCTTGTATTAGTTTGACGCAGCTCTCCACAAAACTTTACTATCAACTAATTTCATATTTACGTATATCTTCTCTTTCACATCCTTAATCAATTGTTCCATATCTCATGAGATGTCTTCCTTTGCCATTCTTCCCAGTCACTTTTACCTCACCGATTGTCTTCATCAGGTATCATATCTCAATATATGGCCCATAAAGTTGTCTTCGTAAAGTTTACAGTAGACTTCTCTTTTCTACCACTCTTTTCAATACTTCTTCGTTCCGAATCCGAATCAAGGAAAGTAAACCTGTAGACGCTGTACCGGCCGCGAGGCCTTGCCAGTCGAGGTAGGAGGGAAATAAAGGAAGATAACAGGGATGCGGGAATGCTGGATATTGGGAAAAAGGAAATAAAAAGATGGTAGGATTTTAGGAAAAGGGGCTCCGGACTGATGGGCTAATCCATTCTGCCGGAGTACAAAGTGGTTGGAAAATAGGAAAATGTATTAGGGTAGGAGGTTAGAAAAATCAGGGCAGGAGTTTAGGAAATATCACGCACTGATGGGTTCATCCAAACAGGCGGAAATAGGGAAGGAAATGAGGAAAAAATACACGCACTGATGGGTTCATCCAAACAGGCGGATCTCACTCTGATGGACCAATCCATTCTGAGGAGTAAAAGGCAGGAAGTTAGGAAAAGGAATTAAGGTAGGAATGTGAAAGGAATTAGGGCAGGATGATGGGAGATCGAAAACGGCAATTGCAGGCCGCCCGTGCTAGCAGTCAGGTACGGAGAATGGCAGGCGATGGCAGGATGTCCATGGTGAGGGCAGGAAGGCCGTCAGGAAGAACACCAGCTACGAGTAATTCCTCCAATTGGGATGTCCATGCGGACCGGTCGTCATAATGTGGGATGATTCCGAGGCAGGGAAGTTAAATGATCAGGGAAGGATGCTTAGGATAGGATAAGGGTAGGATAATTAGAACCGATCCAAGCTTTCAGTTTCTAACCGGGTGACGTCTACTTCTTCGTTCGCCGCTCAGTCGTTCCATTTATCTCTGTCATTATTCCATAGCACTTCATTCCGAATGCTAGTAGGCTTGACTGCAATGCAGCTATTATCGTCCATGTCTGACTTCCATAAAGACGCGTGTACTATTTGTATACTCTGATGAATAATTTGCTTACTTCCACGATCTCCAGTTGTAAGTAAATTATTCTTTAGATAGAACTTCTTCCCTCTTTGTCTGGTCTTTCCTAATATTTTCTCCTAGGTTCATACTTTGCTTATTACTAGGCTTAGCAGATAGTAATACTCGCTCACCTATAGCTTTTGCTTCCCGAATTCAACTTTGGTATTGACCTTTTCTCTTATTCTGTATACAATTACCTTTGTTTTCTTTTAATGATCTTTAGGTGATATATGGCTAATATCTCTTCCATGGTAACTAGAGTCTTTAAGTCACTTTTTATAATGACTACTATATCATCAGCGAACCACTGCATGCTAATCTGTTTTACCTAGAACGATATATATTTTTATTTATGGGTAAGCATATACTTGAAATGACTGCATTTTTTAGTGATATTGACATACAAGGCTGTAGTTAGCATCCATAGTAAATTCAACGGGTTTTTCAGATATATTACGAATTAAGTTATCTAACAAATTATTATGACGCCATTCTGAGCTCTTTCTGTTCGGGGGAGGAAGAATTTTTAAGTCACTACGTACGACAGACTATCTCTCTAATCTTAAATTCACTGCTGAATAGAAAGTAATATGCAAGCATTCTCAGCACATAGGTTTTTATCTCATTTGAAAACAGCGCCTTCAAATTCGCCTAAAATATTGCCCAAATTTTTAACCTTCGGCAAGATAGCGATCACCATCCATCCTAGTTCATCTCAAACTTAATTATCTTGATCCCATTCACACATCATACAGATGATATCCTTGAATTGTTTAGAAGGCTGGACCCCAAGGAAGAATGGGAATAGATTGGTTGCCTTTGAAATTTGGAGATAAAAATGCCAGGATGAAATTTACCCACAGACGCTTTATAATTTAAATCGGTAACTTTTGGACCCGCGCGATATCAGAATTCCATCCCCGAGCATATTAAAAATGGCTTCGTGGTCGAGGATCGGTCTGTTTGAATTACCAAATGAAGGGAGTTCATTGTCTCTTATAGACTCACCCGATTTTGACCTCTTCATGACCCGGTCACCGGTCAATTACACTTTGGGTCAACTTTCCAATCACGAGCTTCGATAATGAAATCAGTTTGTTTTCATTCCGTTCTGATCAAAGGGGATCTGTATTTAAGATTCAGAGAGATCAACTTTCGTTTCTGAAAGCTTGACTTCGTTCAAATAGGGTGTTATGGTTTTCTTCTTTTCCAGCGTGATTGCTCTCTTTTATCGAAATTTTAAGCTCGTACTGTAAAATAAGAAAGAAAATAAAATGCAATGAGTAATTATTAAAATGATGTTGGTTGAAAGTAATAATGAAGAATGTAGGTGTTAGGAAACAAAAAAAGTCAATAATCTGGTCATGGGGAAGTTTTATTTTTAATTAAATGTGCGCTAAGAGCTTTTGATGAAAAAAATGTCTAATTTTTCTATTTTCTAATTTCCATCTAAAGCATTAAATTAGTATTATCCCATGATTATAGGGAAACGTTGAAAATCGATACTGAATTGAAATTCATTTTTAATCAACTCTGACTTTCAAGACTTTATCCATCGTACGAAATCCAAGATGTAATGAGAAGGGTGAATGATAAAGTGTGTTTTTTGTAATTCTTCAACTCTTGGTGATATGTTTTTAATTATAAAGACAAGAATAGCTCCGAAGATAAAAGTAGTGTGCATAGGATAAATTGTAATAACTGCAATTATTTTTATGTGGGACAAACGTGACGTAACTTTACGACTAGGACAAAACATTTAAAATATTTTAATAACTATGGCAACAAATCAGTTTTAGACAGTCATTTATTTAACATTAATCATATGCTGCATTTAAAAGTATATGTTCTACATATATGTGACAAAGGCGCAAAGCTGGATTTCATTGAGGACTTTGAAATCATGATATATGCCAAGTACTGTGGTAAGAGGTTACATAACGAGGTGGTTCAATTGCACAATTCTCCTCTTTACCTAGTTCCTGTCCCTTCTCCAAGAGAATGTTCCGTTACGCCGTCCTTCAGCCCAATGCTTCAATCATATCTCCGTAACTCCCTTACCTTATTCATACTCCCCCTACACACTCCCTCCCCATATACCCACCCAAACCCTCTCCTCTCCCCCTGGATACATTATAAAACCCACCACAGGAAAGATTTGTACTATCCCTAGATAATGACACAGAAGTGTAGAAACCGATCGGACTGTACCAATAAACGGTGTGGAATAACAAAGTTTACTTGATTTTATTCGCGATAAAGTACGTTCAGCACATAAATAATCGTGATGCAAGATAAATAGAAGAAGGAAACTGATTATGTCAAAATATCCGAAATGATGGCGACAAAACAAGAAACTCACTCACAGGATAAACCTATGAAAACAAATCTGGCTCACAGACTTAAGGAGGCCTATTCATTCAATGGACGAATAGGCCTCCTTATTCTGGCTGGCCGGCTGATAATTACATTATGTAGATAAGTTAGCTAATTCTCTTGTTTCTTCATGACCATTTTAGAGAAGACATTTTAAAATTTCACTATGAATGTAAACCTTTCGGAATAATTTGCATAGGAACTCGTAATTGGACTTCTGAAGATGATGAGCGAGTCGTTCTGCAAAATGACGGAGGCACTGAGCGACCTGGTCCCCTATGAAAGGCGTGAGAAACATTTAACCTTTAATATTCGTCAGATGAACTCTAGATCATGCATAAACATTTACATTCAAATTCGAGAAGATTACTTTCTCTCAAGTTGAACTCCAGTATTCGGGAATAACTTTTCTGATATGCTTAGGACGACTTGGACTTTACCAGCGAGTCGATCACGACATACGAGCGCGGGACCCAGCAAGTACTTTTCGATTTTTTAAAATCCGTTTCGGCAAGGCGGCTGATGCCGTCAGTGATAACAATCCTTCACCCCCATCATTTACCAGACTCCTACCCTCTTCTCCTCTTCACCGTTGGAAACTGATTCCGCTCATGGCGAGTTAGAGATGCGATATGGACCGGTCTTGGTGGTGGGGAGAGCAGACTCCTGTTAGGTTGGCTGATCACGAGTTCATTAAAAAATGCCAGAGCAAAATATTTTTTTCGACCGGGAATCAACACACGGATATTTTGCTTCCCTTTACGAATAGAGTTTTTTGATAGGGTAGTGGCCCGTACATAGTTCAAAAAGTTCTCATAGGACAGTGCTTTGACTCCAGGTCCCATAAAATATTTCCTTCTGGCTTTTTAAACTCCTTCGATACTAATTTACTGTGGAAGAAATCTTACACCTCACCAGTTGTTCATGCTGGAAGATTTTAAATTTAATCAGATGAATTCTGGTATATTTGTCGTAGGTTAAAAAATATATAAAGCTAGGATATATTCATAGTCTTTCTTGTTGCTAAGATAGCGATTTGTATTCCAATAGAATTTTCTTGTTGCAATACTCCAATCAACAAAAAAGAGCACTCGACATTTCTACACAAGCAGTTTATAGTCTACAAATCTCATTGTTGGCAAAATATTAATAACCATCGCACCAGTCACTGCTAAATTTAGACTTTCTCCGCAGTCAGGAAAAATTATAATATTCCAAAAATTCCGATTTTGTACCGATTTCACTCCAACGTGCTTTGAAAGGATCAAGTGGAACGAAATAAGTTTGTGAGAACATGCTTAATAATCAGGAGCGAACCCCATGAAGAGGAAGGCGAGAGTTTCTTCTTTCTATCAGATACAATATATTTTCGTTAGATATCCATTACTTTAGATTGAGTGGACCGGGTGAACGCAACTCACAATCTTTACCAAGATATCCCACGGACCATCGAATCCTTAAAACGGAGATTTTCCGGGAACCTCCGTCCGGGTTGCACGCTTCTAGAGAGACCGAATACCGGGAGAGGTTGTAACTCTATCTGAGGGCTTGAAATGTGGGTCAGTGGATGATGGGGCGAGGAGACGAGTGACCCCTCCCACGCGATAGAAGGTGGGGGGTGAAGGAGTGAGGTGGGGAAGGGATTGAGGTGGGAGGGGGAGTGGGAGAGTAACAACGTGCAGGTGAGTCCATGGCCAAATATTCTGACTGCGATGGGTAGTGGAAACCGTGTCAACGTTTAAAGCAATGCTAATGATTAAAAAAGAGAATGTAGGCATGAGGCTCCCCTAAAGTGAAGACAATTAAAAAAAATCAATAAAATTATCCCTTTCGAAAGGCAGTGGTATTCAATACCGTTTCGATTTATTGGTTTAGATGTTTTCCAAAGACGGGAAACGACACAAACCTAGCTTCCCGCGAATATAAAATTGAATTTTCTTGACGTAAAGCCTCTGACTTTTGGCTGAAAGCAATCGTTTGGAGGTAAATTAAAATTCTGTTGCTACTACTAGTGATGAACTTTACATCTACACCTAATAATACCCTGCAAGTAACCTTAAGGGTGTGTGGCAGGGGTGAAACAAACTGGGCAAGCGTTATCAATCAGAGAGAACACTTACTACCATGCATACATGCAATAAAACTACCCCGTTTGAACACTACTTATATAAAACCAAGAATCACAATGCTACCACCCTGAGGAAAATATTAGCAATGATGTCACGAGACTCGTGAAACGTTAGCTAGGTTCTAGCCAATTTTAGCGATTTATCGGTGAAGTCAATAATCTAAAGACAAATTACTATAAAAGGTGGGTGAAATCATGATAATTTCTTAATACACTAATTTACGCACAAAACAACTATAAGTAGGAAATACATGAACGGAACAGTAATAGTAATCAGAGGAGGAGATCAGGTGGGGAAATCATAAATGATCTTTTATTATTTTTTTATTATTTATAATTATTTTCAACAAGCGATTTGTTAGTTTGCCTGGGCTGTATGAGAATCGGACATAAATACCTCGTTTTTTCGACTAATCAATAATGAGAAAATATTTTAAAACTTTTTTAAACATGATTACATGGTCAAAGACGACACTCCGATAGGACAATTATATTTTTTAGTCAAGAATATCGACTTGATTATAATTTATTCTACACCTTGGTTCAGTCGGGTCAGTCAGTAAGTTGTCCGAAACTTATTCCCAATACAGATCACGTGAGTCATCATATCTTTTTCCTCCTAAGGTGATAAGGCACCATTTGGGATTGCATGGGCTCTAACAGAAAAAAAACACGACACGCAGACATGCGGTTGCTGAGCCTTTTCTTAGCAATTGGCTGCCTACTTCAAGATGCAGAGTTAAGTAACGGTGTACAAGTGTTGACATATTTTTGTGTGCACGTTGAGGCCCAAAAAAGTAATACCTTATCTGAACGTTAGTTAAAGCAGTTGATAAATTTAACAACACTTATGATTTTTTGAATTCATATCATTGATAGATGATGATGGACAGATAGAGTGAGGAGCGAGGAGGTGCACAGATGAGCAGATGAAGAAGGGACAATATGGAAAACCCTGCGGTAAAAAAGAACCAGTTAGATTGGACATATCTTGAGACACAAGGAATTATTAAGAAATATAACATAAGGGAAAACCGAAGGGAAGGTCCCGCAAGGAATACCAAGGGACAAGTATATAGGATAGATAAAGAAGGACGTGAAAGAGAAAACATATATGGTCGTAAGGAATTAACACTAAATAGGACAGAATAGAGGGCTGCAGTAAACCAGTCCTAGGATTGAAATACTGATGATGACAATGATGATTGATACGGTAATCATCCTTGATGATTAATCAGCTTATCCACGTGACAGAAGCGCTTGTTCAAATAATTATCAAACATTAGTCAGGGAATAACGGTACCGGAATGTAGTAACTTTTGATGAGGATGAAATGTGCTATCTAAATTAATTTAAATTTATAATGTATTTGAATGATTAATAAATTAGAACTTTTGGTAAGTAGAAAATATATATTCAGGCTAAAAGGTTTGAATTCCGTAGTCAAGTAATATCGAGGAATAATTTTCATTTAGGCATTTATAAAAATAAATATGCTTTGGATCTTATCGCGCTCAGCAACAGAGTGAATATTGATAAATAATTGAAGATGATTGAGCAACTTTAATTGTTCTTTGGTGATGTTATACTTCGAGTTTACTGCTTAAATTTTCCGGTTTCTAGCCGTATTACTGTGAAGATTTTTTCAATCTGGCAGACATTCCCAGTGTGGTAGCGCTGATTTCATTTCTTCCCCGGCCCCAAGCACGGCAGTTCGGTTGGCATGGAGCAGATGACGCTCGCTCGCAATCCAACAGCGGCTTTATTGAGCTTGATATGTGACTCGCGGAATAGTGTTGTGGTCATTGCCGGCGCTGCCGTACGACTCGCTCGTTTGCGCCTCGCCGTCGTCAGTTTGCCTTTCGCGCTCTTTACGACAGCCACGGATCAGAGCGGAGTCCGATAGGTGTGGTCAGGTCCAGAATAGGAGTCATTGGCGTTATGGCTGGATTAATGGAATGTTTACGCTTTTACAAGAGAGGTGGATCTGCGTCAAGCCCCATCCTTCACAGTACAAATAGTGGATCCCATATATGTGGACAAAATTGACTTTACTTTCAATCGTAATATTTATTGAGGTGTAAAAATAACATTCTAGTCTTATTTTCAGTGGTCGAAAATCCACTCAGTAATGTAGCATCGAAAAAGTTTTCTAGAAAAGTGATGTGGCACTGGATTGATTCAGAATGTTTTAAAAACATCGAACAGATACACTTTCATCTATTGGGCGATTCATAAGATAATGGCATGAAGCGTTTGATGTTTGCTAATTTAAGGATAACTATTACAAATAATGGGGACTAGTGACGCATTGTTCATTACTCCGTCCGTCGGATGGGACGCTAAGTCGTGATACCCTAGGCGCCTGTCGTTAAGAGTAGTCTAATGCCGATGCCGGGTATATAACCTCAGCTGTCAGTCGCCTCCTCTGAATAGCTAACTAACTGAGAAGTTTATGCGATTGACGCGTATTCAGCCGAACAATTGAGGCGCTCGGGGCTAGATAATGGTAAGCCACACACTGAAAAATATTGAGATCTGTACGCCTTTCTTATCTGCTAGACGATGGGAAGCCACTGGCGGAGTATTATTTGAAGAAACCAAGAGATGGCAGCACACACCTTGTTGTTATGTATTGCACCAAGACACAACACCTAATTTAGGGAATTTTTCGAACCTTCAGATGTCACTCCTGTAAAATTTCCTAAATGTGGCTTACCATTATCCAGCCCCGAGCGCCTCAATTCATTGATAAAATGAATTGACGAACTTAAACCCTCCAAATATATATAATTAAACATTTATATGTCCTGGAACCTCTTGAAGTAGAGAGAAAAATGTGCAACGTATGTTTTGAGAAAATCACAGTTTGCTGTCACAGTTAAATTGAGTCATAAGGAAATCACAATACTTGCTACACTACAGCAAACACTGACATGACTACTATATTTTTCATTACTATATTTTCACAGCATTTTTCACAAAAGTTTTGCCAAGAATCGATCATCGTTGTGCATAAAGTCATTTTAGGGCCATACACCTCTGCTACAATAAATCATTACATATATTCGCCATTACAAGCCAAAGAAGAAGCCAAGTTGTTTTACTGGAGTCATCCCAATTGAGTCTATTTGTTGACAGGATATCCGAATCATGCACAAATTCGACTTCAAGCTGTTGGATAAGTGAGGTTCAGGATCATTGGGACATGACATTACCTAGACATGTGCAAATCTTGCATGGACTCGCAGGGACTCAACGGGCGCCTCGTGGATCAAAGTTGAGGAGGCCTCCGCATTCACTGCCGCCGAGACGTTCGATTCGATCCGCCAAAGGTGTCTCCTTCTCCAGCAATTAGGGAAGAAAGGGCGCTCGCCTTGGGAGCCTTTGTAAGAGGATTAATGGGAGCGATCGCAAAGGTGCCGTGATATTTTCTTCCATTCATTCCCCCTTCCCCACGCCTCCAAACTCGATTCGACCTTGACTAATGCGAAAAGTGCGTTCTCTCCGGAAGGTTTGGATGAGATGCGTCAATCCGAGGAGCCCTCAACGAACCCAACCCCCTGCCGCTTATGAACAGGAGCCAAAGAGAGGCACGGAGAGAAAATGCGAAACGTTTTCGACGGTTGATGCGATGTGTTGGAGATGGATTGGAACTGGAATATAAGGCAACAACTAAGTTTATATCGCACCGGACGCATCCTAATTAGTCCCAAATCTAATCCTAAGACAAACACAACACCAGGGCCAGTGGCGGGATACAAACCCGCACCGCTGGGTTGTCAAGCCGGCACAAAATGAAATGGGAAGAGTAAAAAAAGAAATACGGCATAAAAATAACTTGCAATTGGCGTACTTTACCGTACACTCGATTATTTTAGTATCTTGATATTTTCTGATCGCAATTTATATATGCTAGTATATAATAACTTAATAAAAAGATACTGATTCAGTCTATATAATCAGCAACAGAAAATGTTTCCATGAATAGATTACAATGATTAAGTCAATTCTAATCCACTCCTTTTATTTACATCAGTCAACTGAGGATAGTTAAATATTAACTATCCTCAGTTACTATAAGTGCATTTCATCAAAAGCAATGCATTTAGACAGGCAGAGAGTTATTTCGTGTGATTACAAACATGGCAATGTGGTCATTTTATATTATTCTGAAGTGGATATCTATAGTTGTGTATAATTGCTTCTTCGAGAAAGTTTTTCTAAACAATGAAACATTTAAAATGAATTAAGTAGAGGCTCGTTTTTCGCAAAATCTATCTTTCTTCCGTTTGACTTGAGGCGCTTCACCATTTTAGCGTGAGGATGAAAGGGGTGAAAATTACAAATGATGGAGCGTAGGATGAGGTGGCGACGAAAATCCTGCTCGTCAGCTGATTTCCATTTCTTTCCTGGGAAACTCTTTCAAGACAGCGGCGCTCCTTCCTCCGAGAAGTGAAACGAAACCAATCTTCATAATCACGCCCGAAAACTGGGAGAGTTTTTCTCGTTCATTATTATGAGGTCGTTACTAATTCATCTCAGAATGAGGAAGCAGTTTCACCCAACTGCGACTGATATATTCGCATAAGAATATTCTGACAGTTGTTGCTGGCGGCTCCTTCTGCTGAGTTTATTTCACTTTCAAAACAATTATGACGCAGCAGGAAGGTGTAGTACACTGATAAAAGGTATTCGGGTTTAAATAACCATGATAATTCCCAGCCTAACCTATGTGGTGTTCTAATACCAAATTATTCCTCATGGTAACCATCAGCGGCATAGAAAAACAAAATGGCGGCTCCGATTCCATTTTCACTCCACATGCCGCAGAGTTTAAATAAAGGTAAAACCTCATCTCTTTGTTCATTAAAATTTTCCACAGTTGGAAGATTGTGACTGACTGCATAGTTGGTGGAATTTTTGAATGGAATTTCAACTTCATTAAATTTAAACTGGAAGAAACTTATTGCCCCAAAATATCGCGAAAGACTCAGTTCATAGTGTTCTACCGCATTTATACAGTTGGAGTTCGACACAACCCCCGGAAGGATGATGAATGCTATTGGCCAGCGTAAGTGGAAAGGGTATGAAATGTAAGCAACAAAAAAAATCGTCATGAAATGGTCCACTGATAATTTATAACGGCCTAATAAATTTAGCCTGGAGTATACAAAAAACATTTATTTTTCAGCTTAATAACATTTCATGAACTACTCTATATTAAGGTGGACTGAATCATGCGTTCAGGATCAAAAGGATACCTAGATGTTAAAACAAATGGCTTTAAATCCCTCATCCTTCTTGTACGATAAGAAGTCAAGAAAAGGCAATTTATTATGCCAACCACTTCTAATACTGCGCATATCGCAAACATGCAGCGCTTTTCCAAATTTAAACACTATAGCGTAAATGTAAGTGCGCAATTCCCAGAAAACAGTAGTTTGAGCCATGTCCAAAATAAAACACACTCAAGAAAAAACGTCCAATAGCTATCGATGGCACCTAAAGGCAATTGGCTAAGGTGGCAACTATAGTGGTGACAGTTAACTGATGCATGATTAATGCTTCCGATTTTCATTCTTTTGTGGCATGCAGCCATATTTTTATATTTTTAAAATGTAAATGGGAAAATATGATAAGTAATATTATTTATTTTTCTACGAATCCAAACAAGACGTCGAAAAAGCACTCACTCATTACTCTCATCGCTGATGGCTACATTAAAAGACTGAATTCGGTGGCTTAATTGATGCTTCAAGACTTGAGGTACCATTTAAGATGGCTTCCTTCGTTTGAAGGAAACATTAAAATACCCAAATGACACGCTTTTACAGTTCCTAACCCTCGAGAGGACTTTTCTTTGGGCTGCGTGAGGGAACGCACCTCGTACTACACCTAAGGCATGTGAATTTCACAAGTTCAGTGAAGTGAGGCCAGCTTCTATCTCAGGGTCACCTGCGATATCTTACCATCATACGTTGTGCCAAGACTACCCCACGTTTAAAGGTGCTCCAGCAGGAGAAGCGTAAAGATAGGACTTTAAGGGAAAGGACGAATGGCTAATAGAAACTAGGTGTTGGCATTCGCCAGCTTTTACCGAAAGGCCCTTTAGTGCTAGTAAGATCCGTGTTCCATTCAAGTTATGGATAAGTGAACTTGCATTTCTCTCCCGACGGCATCCAAGTGGGGATTTTTAGGCAATAGGTATCTGGTGGGAGTCAAACCCGGGGTCTAAACGTGGAAATTTTATATTCTTGCCACCAACTCACTTCACTAACTTTGTTTCATTTTCCATCCTGAAACTCTACAAAGTTAAGTCACTTTAACCAATGTGTTTTTACGAATCCCAGGTTCGTAAATCATTTTTTTTGACATCTATCAGGAATAACACTAGCTGAAAACTGATAATGGAGCAAGGGAACAACTATGGTAGCTCATGATAAAAGAAAGTTCTTCTTAAATAAGTTTTCACCGCTTTTTTTTACAAAAATAATTGAATTGTCGACAGAAAATTGGGTAGTTGAGTGCTTTAACAATTTCAAAAATTACTATCTGATTCGTGATATGTAGTTTTACTTGAGGAAACTCAAGCACTATCAAACTGAAGCATAGTGAACTTCTTGATGCGTTAATAGTTGATGGCTGGGGGAGAAAGTAAGGGACGGAGACCTGGGAATGATGCATCTCTGAACAACGGGTGTTCCAACGGAAAGTCAATGGGGTAGGTCGAAAAATGAGATTAGGCCAAAAAAAGGCCTTTGAGAAGACGTGAAATGGCACATGCCTGGAAATTTTCGTTTTCGGGAGCCCCAGAATTATTTCACTTCCCCCCAACTATAGAAGATGCTTAAGAATCGAAAAGAAACTATCTAATTTCTTAGAAAGCGGAAAGTAACGATCTCCCGTCGAACAGCTGGCTACCGAGTACAGCCACATCCGCTCTTCTCTGATGTGGGTCTGATAAACTATTTTCTTGTGTTCGTCAAGATGCATGGTGAATTATAAAGATAAATAGCCCTGAAATATCAGAATGTGGCCTTAGGTTCTCCATTTTGGTCAAGCTAAATATCATAAGAACAACAACATCTGCAAAGAAAAACAAGGTTAAATAATTGAAAAGAAATTATGTAACCGACTATACCTATTAACGGAAGCAGAAATCTATTACGTAATTTTGCCAGAAGAGGCTGTCATCGGCAGTAATGCTTGCTTTGCGGTACTGCGCACGACTCCACGAAACGATGCCACACAGGAGAACATTATGGGATATGAGAGAGAGGTGGAGGATTCATGAAGGGATGAAGTGATGGGGGTTTGATCTTTCGGGGAAAACAAGAAGTGCTGCGGATAGTGTGAGGAATCCTTTGGAGTGCTTAATTTCCTCCTCCCGAAGTTTTCATTCGATGGGCCACTCACAACAACCTTGAATATAAGGCAGTCTCCTAAAAATGAAACACAAGCTCCTCCCCTCTACAAAAATTCCTCCAACTTCTTCCTCCCATGCCCTTCAGTTATATGAGTGAAAATGTACTACATCGAAGCGGAAAAAACAACTTTCACCATGACACTGCGCAAGTGTTAAAATCAGTTATAAAATTTCCTTTATGTGGGAATGGGCAGAACACAATTACACAACCCTTATATGCATATTGATAGTTATGCTCGGGAAGGGTAGGTATTTATCAGTTACTTCTGCGCCCCAAATTCTCTACACGTAGGTATTTGGAAAGCGTGCAACTATTCGGGGATCTTCGACGCTCTTTCCCACCTGTTTGTTGGAGACCCTTGGGAGCTAAAGGCCTTAGGTCCTGAGCATATTCCATTCTGCACTTTCGGAGATGAAATCTGTCGGAAGAGTTCCGGCCCCATTTCTGCTCTTGGGAGCGCTGGGTGCATGCCATGCGTTCGTCGCAGCAGTGAGACACTCCCAAGCGCACGCATGTCATGATTTGTCTCCAGGCAGGCGACTTATTTATAGCCGCAATACGCCCATCGGAGCTGCCTTAAGGGAGGGGCGCCACCAATCATCGGCGCCTACGCTCAGCGCCATCCTTGAGGCACGTATTCAACCCCCCCACCCCTTCCCCCCCGCCCCAACTTCTTCTCATACACTCAATCATCACTCATCGGAACTGCTCCTCTTCCTTCATCTCCACTCTCGATCCTCTTCGTCTTCATCCCTCTCTATTAGAACAAATTCAGATGGGAGATTGTTAAAATGGTAATGTATATTTCAGACACCTTTTTGCATATCTGCATGGAAACCTAAGCCCGGATTTCTGATGTTTGGTTAACGATAACCATCAGTTCATGTAGATGTTAAGTCACTTTGGACGTTCCTTGAAATTCAGGTTAGAAATAATTACATGATATTAAAGATTAGTTTACATAAACGTATGCCGTAGAGAAGCGTAGCCCCAGCCATTTTTATATCTCTAAAATAGTTAACCACAAACTACAAAATCGGTTACAAATATGCAACGCCTTGGCGATACTTTTTTGGAAGCTACTCGCATGTTTGGCACGTAACCAGAAATATTTGTGCAAGATTTATGCTTAGTTAACAGTAAAACTGATAGTTTATGAACTACTCTAGGAATTTACTAATAATATGATTGAATCTGAATTACTTCCGGGGCATATCCCGCTTCGATTCACATTAGGTACATGGTCAACTGTTTCGCCGGCATAGGAGTCGTGGTCCTCAGGTCAAAGAATTATGATAAAAGGTATCTATTGCCTGATTGCCTATCATATGAAGGATTCCCGTCCAGTAAGTTGGACGTACAGATTTATTGCTGAGCACAAGTTTCTATGCGCTAGAAAATGTGTAATCGTCTTCTCTATTAAAATTATTTGGCATTTTTTTGATTTCAATCGCTTCTCGGATGAGTCGTGGGATGCAACGACTTTCTTAAGTCATTATTTTTGGTCCCTCGAAATCAACATTGGGTGGTTTTGAGAGGAGTGATAAACAACTGCTGCCCGAGCAAGTCACCAGAGCAGGTAATACCCCGGGAGAAATTAAAAATAACATCCTTCAAAAAGAATAGGATTGATTATTCTTTGATATTGCGTGCCTTGTTCACACGGCAGTTTCCGCGGCGTTGATCTGATGTGCTCTGCACTATCGGATTCTTCACCCGCGGACTTTGTCACCCCAAGCCGCGGATGAAGAACCCGACTGAGCAGAGAGCGTTGCATTTCTTGTGTTGAGTCAAACCCTGCAACACACTCATGTTGGTCGCAGGGTACCCTGAAGGTGTATGTACATACATCTCATTCTTCTCGGGCTAGGCCCATCTTAATTTCGACCTGCGTTTCGATTCTTCTGCGATACCAAGGGCTGACTGACGGAAAAATCGGGCGAAATGTAGAATTTAAACTCAGAGGCAAGCTCGAGAAGAATTCGAGCAATCTATTCGCCGGCAAAACATCAAATCAGTTATTCATGTACCACACTTTTCTTCTCTTCTCTAAGTACCCACTCAACCCACTGTCCCTCTCCTAGCAGGGCGTATGGCCACACCTCTGCGTAATTCTAGCGGATGCGTGAAGCAGTCATTGAATATTCAGCGATGGGAGGGCCCGATTAAATTTCAGTTTCACAAACCACAGCAAAGAGAAGAGGTGAAGGCCAATCCACCATAAATATTGGCGTGTTAGTCACCGCTGCACTACGTTGTGATCAAAGAGAATGTAAAATATTTAGTTTTGATTCGTGGGCCGGTCTGTTCGTATCTGCAAGGGAATTAATCAGGGGAAAGGTATGTCAATACTGAGACAGTTTTTGTGCAACTAAGCTGGTTTCACCTGGAAGCATCAAGTATCCTTAAGTTAAGAAGAAAAATTTGAACATGAACTCATTCTCATAATAATAACTATGGTCATGCATTATTTTTGTTACTTTGAGCACTGCTTTCGATACCAAATTTTATACATTGCTTTTCTCGCAAGGAAATTGTAGATGAAAAAATACCAAAATTAGGACAATTTAAAATGATTAATGAGCATTTATCAGAATTGTCGTAGTTGATTTACTAATACAGATGATAAGAATGCGTAGCTTTGCATCAAGAAAGGTTTTTTGTGTAACCGATTACACATGTACTGACTAGGTAACTATCTTATATAGAACAGAAATAGCTGTCGCAATGAAATAAATCTCTTCGAAGAACTGGATTCAATTTTTCAGAGTCTTATTTAAGCAGCCTACTTGTTCGAGCTGTTATGTAGAACAGTAGGTAGTTAATTGTGCACCGAAAGCGTCGAAATGAAATTCTTCCTTTACATTATAATTCTCCATGCAAAATGCTTTTCAAATGAGGATGAAAAGATTTTTTCACATTGAAGTCTATGAAACGGCAAGTATTATTTAAAAATTCAATTATTTAAAGCATAAATCTATTTAGATTACTTCTACATGATGGTCTAATCAGTATTATGAAATTTTATTGAAATGTAGGAAATAAAATAAAATTTAAATTTCAGCCTACTAAAATCTAATACGGATTTTTTGTGAAAAAAATTAAAATGGGATTATTTAGTGTCAAAACTGTTATTATTTCAAACGTAATGAATTTATAGGGTTTACCTTCAAATCTAAAGGAATGTTTGGCGTGAGTCTCATTTCAGTTAGTAAAATAAGCACTTAAATCAGGAGTTTCATATTAATTAAGATATATAAAATTTGTCTATCGACTGAGTGGTCACTTATCAAGATCCAATTTGCCTTTCTCAGTTTTGTATTGCGAAAAAACAAAGTTTTTTTGATGATACAAATATTTTCACTTGGATTCAAACTAACACTCCAGTCGTCATGTCATGTTATTCCTGTAATTATTTGGAGAAAACCTCTGGTATTAGTGGTACCTAGCACTTCGGAAGTTAACGGTCACTGGCTGGTTTAAAAGACGTTGCTGATTCTTGTCTCCACGTGAGGTCTGTTGAGTTGCTGATACTCGTCTGTAAGTGCCGATGTCTGGTCATGCGGCTTACTCAGCAAGTACCAAAAACTCTTAAGTCATCAGAATACTTAGGTTCTGACGTCAAAGCGTGGAAAATTCGAATTTTCGCATGCCGTATTCGAAATTTCTGGAATATGTGAGGTTAAGTTGTCATCATCGTCGAGTATCTTACGGATTCAACTCCAGGGAATTTATTAAAGAAGGAATAGACATTATTAAACCCCGACATTGGCAACCTTTCGAAGAAATAGCCCCCGTTTACATTTAAACCACTGGATTTTCGATTGACGTCACAACTTAGTTATCCTAAGTTGTGACGTTAAGAATTTCAAGTTCTCAGTGAATAAGGCCTCAGGACTGAAAACATGACTACATCCATTTAGGGGATAGCATTTCACATTCTCTCAATAAAAGTATTGAAAGCACCGCAGATTTAAGAGTTGCAAATTAAATCGCCTTATGTCATTGATGACTGCAGATGATGTAGTTTCATCTAGTTCATTTCGTCAAACATGCCCTGGCGATCAAATAACTATGGGGGAAAATTTTATGAGGATTAACGCTCGAAATATTTCATCCGATGAATCTCCACCCTGCTCATATTTTATAACCACAGCTTTCATCCATAAATGGCAACACCATAATTTCAGGCGCCGAGCTCCTGGTTCTCCACTGATAAAAATGCTCTTTGACATTTGTGCAAGTGTATTCTCTCCTTAGACGTGAATAACTCAATTACCGGGTTCAAGATTGTTGCGTGCAGTTATTTTTTCCCGTTCGCGATCAAGACCACGATGGTGAGAATCGGGAGTGGGTTTGAAGAAATTAAGACGGTGTGGGGGGGGGGGGGGTTTGGGGAGTAAGGAGAGGAAGAGATGGGGAGAGGGGGTTATTGAGAGCGCGATTCACTCTCGCTTGAGTCGCCGTCATCGCGATAATTGTCGCTTTTCTAATGATCCGACGCCGCTGTCCCACCCAGAAACGGAATGCGCAGGTGAAAGTGATATCTCCTCCGAACAGGGCAGGGTGGCAAAGGCGATGGCCACCGGTCACGTCCGATCCGGAGGAAGGAAGTGGAGGAAGTACTGGAGTGGGAGGGGGGGGGCGAAGGAGGAAATTAGTGGCAGAGGGGAGGGGTGCTTCCGGAGAGAAGGCGGGGTAGAATCCACTTGCTCGGTGAAATCGACGGCAAGAAACGTAAACACGACTTAAAAAAAGCAAGCCAGACAAGCAGAAAGATCGTGCGCGAGAGTCAATTAAATAATTATGGGGCACAAGACCTGATTTCACTGTGATGAACTGTAATTATAGCTACTAACTATAGGTGTATCATCATTCGCAACGCACTGCAATGTCAGCCAGATATAGACTACCGAGCGGAGGATATCGGGTTCAAGTCCAGGGGAAGCTCCCCTCTAAGATTTTCGCCTAACATCCGAATTATACGACTATATTGCTACCAGAACTTCACAGTTAAATGGCCACTTATCTATAATGTGGGAACATCACATTTTCTAGGCTCATAACGAGTCGAAACCTACCTTCGCCCACTTATAATACCATTGGCGCTGACCACAAATTGCGTGGGTGAAGGTGTACCTTCCCGCGTTTCAGAAGCCGCATACGGATATACGTTTCCGATCCTCATTGTTGCCGAAAAGGAGGTCAGTGGGTAACCTCATACGTCTTGTAAACAATTCCACTGCTAAAGCGAAAAGGAGGATTTAACACCACATAGTTACGTCTCTGAAGGCTAATGTGTAAATGCTGGGATTTGCAAGCACCATAGGAAAGAGTTATTTCTTTCAATGGCATAATAATGAAAAAAAGTTGTATTTCGTACAAAACAAGACTGCATATTTGAGAATAATTACCAAGCTACAAACAGCTTTCGATGGTCTAAAACGCTTAAATTTGGAAATGAAACCTAAGGTGGGTAAGATTGACTGTGAAAGATGCTTGATTGGGAAAAAAAGTCCGCTAATAGCTAAGGAAATAGGTTGAAATTTACAAATCTATGCAAGTGAGTTTTCATGCTAACAGCTTAAATCTACATCTACATCTATACAATACGCTGCAAACCACCATAAAGATGTGTGGCAGGGGGTAAATTCACACCAAACATGCATATCATGAATAAAATGGATTACTAATTACATTCCCGTCTAAATTTTACAATAAAAAAATATAAAAATAGCAAAGTAAGCATGCAAAAACATGCTGTTTGTTGGGTTACCTTTAAGTCCTTATATCTTTGCTATCCTTTGATAAACTTGTATTTATACTATTGTATATATTTACAGCTATTCATTTCCATAATTGTACGAGGAAAGGACATTTTGAATCTGTTAGTTAGGTAATAAATGTCTCTAATTTTATGATCATGGGCCAGTCTACTATAGTAAGTTGGAATTCGCCAAATATTTTTAACGTCATAAATGAAAATATTATCTTGGAATTCTAAATTTCAACATATGGTCTGACAATGGGTCCCATTTTAGTTCATATAATAGACTGGTGGCGCTAATATAGTTATCATGCTGTTTCCTTTACAAATCTTGCCGATCTTTTCTGCACACGCTCAAGTTCATTCTTTAAGCCAATTTCGTAAGGATCAACAGCTTAAGTTTAAGAAAGCTGTATTAAAGCGATATGAATTTTTGAAGATTACGGAACTCAACCTTGATTAGCGTTTCAAATATGACCGAATTATATGATCTATGATAACACATTATTACTAAGTAACACAATCAACAAAGATTTTGACCCTGACAAATCAAATTACCATCCTCCTTAAATTTTAACTAATGAAAAATGAGAAAGAAGCTAGACACTTAGATCTAAAACGTAGGAGTCCCTGATTGCTCTGCAAATCCTACACCAGCAAAAAAGTTGATGCTCACTCATGCTCTCAAGTTTTATCCATTTCCTTGGGCGCGCTATGATACTTTGCTTTTCCCTGCATGATTAAGTTAGAAATCCAGGCTTTGTCTCTCTCATTTGAAGAAATTCCTGGCCGTTCTCTGATAAATGAAATAAAAATCAAGTATTGGAAAGTGAAGAAATCTGAGGTTTAAGGTATTGAAATAATTTAATGCGTGAATACTGAAGGGTTAAATTTCTTTCGCGTGAGGATAATCACGTAGGATCACACCTCTTCCTCGCAGCCGATTGACCCAAGGCGGCCGTGTTCATTACAGAGGGGAACAATAAAAGACCAGGCCGATAGTCTGAACAAGAAGACGTGCCGTGGCCTCATGTTGATGAAGTTGTCTCCTTTGAAGGTCACGTGGAACAATCAACGGGAAGAAGTTTACCTCTTTACACGCATGTCCCTTCTGTATTGATTACTTAATTGAGCCTATCATCATGCATTAGATGCGCTCTTTTTCTTGCACCTGCCTACTTTTGTTATTAGTTATTATGATAGTTAACTGACTTTTGGTTTTTTTGTTTCCTTACGGAACGCAGCTGATCATTTGCTTCAATCATGACAACTGTATAATCTATTATTCTGTTTGTGTTTTAATTTACCTCAGTTGGTGTAAATTTCCTTTTTGCGCATTATATTCATGCCCTAATTGTGGCAGGTACTGAATCAAGTTCCAAGGGACTTTACTCCAAAAGCAATAAATGTTTTTTCTATTCTATTTTATGCATTCCTCATCTACCTTGCGGGACCGTTGGCCTACATGTTCTGTTAACACAGGGTGCCATCACAAGTTTTTCATCTATTATAGAGGGTCAAATAATATTTTTACCGGGTTACCCCCGGGACATATCAGTTGATGTCTGTGCTAATCATTTATGGTGCTAATGAAGTTACATGAACCTCTCCTAAAGTCCACTGCCACTTACCTTACAGTTATGCTCAATCCGAGGTTTAGCCGGGCTGGTGAGAGTTTGGCTCACAAAGTACTTAGTCCAACGGTGTGTGAAACTGAAACGAAAGGGCAAGGGGTCAGTTTCTTTCCCTGTTCCGCCTGCGGCTTTCCAGAAAGATCTGAGAAAATAGCATACGCTGGGTTCGGCTGGATTCGTCTAAAGGAATCCCCCGGAATTCGACTGCAGGGTCACCGGTCAGCAGCCTAATACTCTACCCACTGTGCTATCCGATCGTTCCCTACTTTATTTTACACTTTGAAAAATCCTGATTCTTTTGCCGTCCCTCCCTATTTATCTCCAGATTCTCACTTCTAGTTACTTGCTCTATAAGGTGTGACAGTATATCGGTTACCGGTGTTATTAAATGGCATTTAATGGCTTATGACACTGTTCTATTTTTATGATGTTCTATATCTAATCAACCACGTCAAAAGGGATTTTTTCGCGGTTAAGAAGTAGGTCTCATAATGTGAATAAAGATGCGAAACTTAATTACAGATTTTTCTCGCCACAATACCATTATGCTATAGTTGACAAATAGAATGTATTTTAACTGTAGTAACTTGATCCATTCTTGAAGAATTAACTACGGTGGTAGTTAGATGTAAGCGGCATGAAAAATAACTATCTGAAATTGGTAAACTACTTATTTAAGTTTAATTCGTGAAAAGTATCGATTTTGTAGCAGATTGCGCATTTGTTGTCAAAAAAAATCCACAGCAAGGAATATCATCAGGAACTAAAATTATTTTCATCATCTGTGTTAATGAAAAGCTTAATATCAACATGATCATCCTTTCTTGGGATAGATTTGCAGGTAGGTACAATTTCCGCAACAATAGTAGTGCCTCGCTATAAATCCGTTTCCCTTCATGAGCCAAACCAAAGACTGCAATAAAATTCTGACGTGGAAGACAAATACAACCCACTTACGCTTTTCATCAAAACACCTTAATGTCAGCATCACTCCTGGGCGCGAAACGTGGGCGGTAAATGGCGTGACGAGGGAAGATTGAAAGGAATGGATACGGAGCGCATCGGAACGTAGTATGCTGGTCAAACGGGCGGAACGAAGCGTAAAAGTTAAGCTGCGTGGAAAGTTTATGAATAGCTACGCTTCTTCCAGGAAGAAATCAAGTCGCAGAAGATATTTTCCGGCGAAAAGACTCCTTGGAGTGAGCAATGGTGGGAAGAACCTACACATTTAAGGACTGGGAAGAGGTTCAGACTGTGAGAACGAATGATGCCCAGGAGAAGATCAGGGAGCGGGATGAGTCAGACAATGGTGGAGAGTAGAGAAAGTAGAGAGATGGAAAAATGAGATAGGCAGGGCGCAATGAGGGAAGGCTAGATAGGAATGGATGCGGCCAACCATGCGTGGGATTGATGACTCTGATGAGCGCCTTCGACGAGGATGGAACATTGGAGGCGGAGGGCAGATGCAGCAACAAAAAATGGAATGGCACAAATCGCCATCCGGACGATGGAAGAATTTCAAACTTTTTCGAAGCCGCGGGAAAGATTGAAGCCACTTGATTACCCTGGGAGGAAACGGATTTGGGTGAAAGGAATGACAGTTTCTTTCTTCTGGAAAAGCGGCGTCATTTATTCCGAGAAAGAAGGTACCAATCTGATCAATGTGAACGATTTTGAAGGTTGAGATTGATGGGAGTCAAGAAGGAAAAGATTGACTGCGGCAAAGCGTGCTCCGAGTAAAAAAAAGGCAGAAAAAAATCCTCATCCGCGGGAAGCACCTGCTACATACATCATTGGTAAAATTTTTGCCCTCTTTCACCCAATAAGTGGGACTGATCAATTTTAATTCTGGTCTGATCTGTCAGATCAAAAGCGCTATGTTTTCAACGGAAGTATCGCCGGATTACAAGTAACATTGGCAACAGCGATAACATGCCATACTAATTGAATCGATGCTCAACTATTGAGGGACAATTGTTAATGAGTTTGATAATGTGGCTAACATTCATTCATTCTTTTTTGAGAATATTTATCCAATATTTTGGAGATGACGCCCTTCCTGAAACCTTTTGTACGAAAAAAAATCTCCTAGAACCGATATACCCTAAGGATACCAGAAGAGTGACCGTAAGGGGAATTTTCCTTTGAATAGAAGATAGGCCTTGGGAAGAGAAAGGAAAACTAATCACTCCAATGAACCAATCATATGGCAATGCAATGGCAATGGGGAGACCCACGTGCTTGAAAGAGAATCCTTCAGAGAATACTTTGAATGTGTTTGGAATCGTGAAAAAATTGGACATAACTTCCTTACGTAATATTCGGGAGGCTTCTAGAGAGAGGAATACTTATAAGCAAGCGGTCATTTTCTCCAATCTATAATAATAACAATCGGTTATCTCAACAGGTCCAAGATGGACTTCGTTTCACTGGGTGTCAAAGAATCAAAAAGTGATGGAGCTTAGAAAAGAAGATAATCATTCCGATGCCTTTTGGAAATTCACACCCCGGGATATTCTGTGGACTCTGTTGCCGCTGTCCTCTGCTTCGCGGCTCTTCCAATGCGCTCTCCTCTTTGCGAGAGATGGCTAAAGGAGAGTTAAAGGGGTGAGAATGGAGAGAGGAGTTTATTGGGTTGAGGGGGGAGGTTGGTGGAGTGGGGGAGGAGAGGGGGTGGGAGGGGGCACGTGGTCGACGAGGGGAACTGAGCGGATCTCAGTCATTAGCATTAGCTTCCGTCGAAAGAAAAGCAAAGAGCCCTCTCCCCTAACCCAAGTTCTAATTTTCACGCATACCTCCTCTCTCGTCCCCTCTCCCCCCTCAAATGCAGACGCCTGGCGCCCATTCCGAAAGAGAAACGACGCCGGCCGGCATTCGAATGCAAGTGCGTCGCCAATTCATTAAGCCACTTACAGACACCATGGAATACACTCACCGCCGACGCATACAGGACGACTGCAAGCCCAGATAACACGTTCATAACACTACTCTCAATCACGAGTTAATGGGGCCAGAAGATAAAACTGAGTTGCTGCAACTCTTATGGTAGTGAAGAATACGAAGGGATTCCTAGAAAATCATCTTGCGTAATCGAAATATTATCGCTGATAACCCACTAGTCACCTCGAGAATGTGTGGCAGAGAGTCGACCTTAACCTGGCAAGTAAGAATAAGAAGTAAGAATAATTCTAGGAAATTCCCAATCCCTACTGAGCGTGTCCCGAAGATGAAAGGTTCAGAAGGAACGTGTGGTATTATGAAATATAAAATCCTAAAAGTATACCTTGTAAGAATTCTCTATCCCTATTAATGTAGATGTAAACAAAGAAATAATCGGAGAAGCCGATGTCTACCTACTAATAAAACAGTTACTTTTTTCAACAAAGTTATCACTTAAGTAGCATGCTCAAAAGAGCATATCACTTTAGTTTAAATAAACCAATGCATCAATTGAACGATTGATCTTATGTTATGCTAGCACACTGCTGGAAGTTATTGGTTTCAATAGAATTTTTTTATTTTTTTCCTTCTTCACGGCAACAATGGGAAAAGCCCTGCCACTGACCTTTACGGTGTCTCGTAGGGTATTGCGTAGATGTGGATGACAAGGAAAACGAATGCAGACTGCTACAAGGTAATGAGCTATGAAGTGAACTTTTATAAATTGGCTACACATTGCTTTGCATTCAATTTGGGATTCGGGTTAGTGCGGTACCCAAAGTCAATCCTCCCATCGCCTCCCATCTTGAGGGCCTGGGTTAAAATCCCGATACTGACATAGAATTTTCATAAGTACAGCAGCGACCCCTATATGATGTGCGGAGAGCACTTAAGAGTTCAGAACCCCGTCCGCTGTATTGTGGACCTCTGGGAACCTTTCTTGAAGAGAAGGCTAACGCCGTCGCCGAGTTTCACTCCACCCTCCATCCGTTCCCTGAAACATATCTACCCCTACCGAATAACCCGTCTTTCCTAAATGACGAAAACGACCTAAACTGTCAATCGCCTCCCTCGAATAACAAGTAGCTAATGGCTACCTTATGCCCTGATGCTTGATGCCCAAACATTACGGTGCGTCTTTGATATATACCTACATTTGGTGGGATAATAACATGCGAATATTCATGATAGGTATATCAATTGAATATATGCAGATAACTGCCGTCATAACCAATAGTGCCTTTATGGCTATGTAGATACTAACCACCCCTCTGCATATGGCATGTTTCCATGCAATAGCCTCGTTGCATGTCAATAGTGCATGTTTGGTGATCTTCACCCACTGACACACACCCCCGCGGTGACTTGCAGGGTATTGCGTTGATGTAGATATAGATTTAGATGCGGATGCAGCTGTAGAATATTAGCTCACATCTTTTTTAATAAAAAAATCTAAGTTTCTTTGATAGACAATCCTTAGGTTTGTACTCACTTAACGAGATCTAAGTGACTTAAATTACTAAAGCAATTTCTGAGGTAATATAGTTTCTTCTGCCACATGAATGAATCCCTACAAGTTCTGTTCCGACTGTCTAAAAGGACTGTCCTGTTCCGTGGATTGGATTTACTTCGAATGATATGAACCTTCTGAGTAACTTTAAAATCGTCCAAACTCAAAATTCACTGATGCATATCTCTTGCAGCTATTAAAGGCGATAATAATATCCAGCAAAAACACCAAATAGCATGGAATATGTTCCATTATTGAAATGATTCAATGAGTGAAAGAAAAAAAATCTCCTTAAGACCACGTGTGTTCGATGGAGAGACCAATTTCTAGGTCAAAAATTCTTTCTAAAGACACTCGGCATTCAACTTCCATTCGTCGTTTTTCTTCGATTGATGAAAGTTACTAAATAAATGAAGGTTTTCCCTCCGACGTGTGCCCATCCTCTGTAACTACTGTCGGTGCAGAAATTATGTGCACTCGAGTTTGAATACAAATAACAAATTAACAGCTAGGTTAATGTTAACCTCACAATGTACAATTTTCCTAAAAAGGTAGGAATCCTCGTATCCTTGTAAGCTAACGTAGGGTGTGAGGTAGTGGGCGACTAAAGCTTGCACTAGCGTCATGCACACAACTGTTGGTAACTATATTTCCAAATGAAGTTAGATTTATTCCAAGGTGTCTTCCACGTTGTTATACATTGTTCAGGCAAAACCAGCCGTCGCTGCAGCGGACGTCTTCAGGTAGGAAGAAAACACTCGATCATTGTAGTCGGCAGAATGGTAGTTCGAGTATTATGGACCAAAACGTAAGACAACTTCAATACCACACCCCGGAAGTATTTGAAAGAACTAAATTTCTAGTTATACTGAGAAACTAAACATATTCAACAAATATGGCATCCACTCATACACTACAGCTTCTATTTTAACAATTCACAATCAATACTCTTCACAAATGCTTTACGGGGTGTAAATGTATTTAAGGTTAGATGCCAGATATGGGATGGTTGTTTAAAACAACTACACTTTCATGCTCTACACAAAGAATCTATTGAAAACATGCAAGGGATTCCTAAAAACTACTTACCTATCATAGTTAAAATCTCCCCAGCAATTTCAGTTAAATAACTGTCCTCTGGCTGACGGCTCGTCTCTCCTCATCCCCGGATTGTGAAGACTGATAGAACTGCTTGTGGTGTGCGATTAGCCCCCGGAAAATAACGAGCCTAGCTTGTGCGTCCGAATGGAATGGATTGAGTATTTGCCCTCACACCAAGGTCGAACGCGCTCTGCGGCCCCCATGTCTTGCCTTGAACTTATTACCGTGCGACCTCGGTCTTTAAAGTCAAGAGCCGACTAATGACACAAAAAAATAGGCCCCCGTAGTGGAGACAAAAGCCGAAGAGTGATAATCGATGCGCGCCATTGTATATGATATCCAGAGTGCAAAAATGTGGCTCAGTGGATCGAAAGCGAAGATTGATGAGCTCAACGCATGCATGAAGCTTTCGAACTAAGCATCAAACATAAGGTCATACATGCGCATTTTTTACGGTCGGGGAGAGAGTAAGAAAAGAGAGTGGGAAGCAAAGATGTTTCTCCTGCTGAGCCGCAATATTACTCATGTTTTTTTGTGGATAAGAGTGGCAGAAATATTGTAGTGCTCCGCTGAGTCCAAGACAACGGAACTGCTTGGTAACAAAGGAAGGATTTTCTGAAATCGAGTTCCAATCTAGGTCCTATACCCTCCATGATAGGACCATAATCTTAGACCCCCTGGTCATTATCTGAGCATCGTTATAAAGTTCTGTAATGGAAGTTGCTAAAAAAAGGAGGCCTTCCTTTCAGTTAAAAAAATCATTTATTCATTCATGTCAAAAGTTCAAGTTCAATTTAGGGTATATATCAGTTGATTTTGTCACCAAAATGGAATGTTTTATGTATATACCCTCACCATGCCCATGTATCTGACAATTCTGATCACTTCATACCACAAAAACATTACGAGCCAATTGCGTCAAAGCTCAGTTTGCTAAGCATGGCTATCCTGATATTCAAACACCCGATGGCAAAAGAAACCACAATGCTCTTCGACCATCAACCGTCAATACTTAGTCTACGCTGTGAGGTGAACTGCCGGTTAAAAAGTATTTAAGCGTATCAGTGTTCCGTTTCACGCCAAATATAAGGAGGGCAGAGGTCGAGGGTGAGGGGTAAAGGTGTAGGGACGGAACGGGGTGTCATTGGGAACCCCCAGACGCCACTCTAGGATAATATCCTCCCCTCAGCCATTTTCACTTCCGTACTAGGGAGTGGAAGAAAGTGAAAGATGAGTTCGTCGTATATAGGATCTCGAGTTCCGGCAGGCGGGGGAATAAAACGCACGGCAAAAAAAATTCCCACTCTCTCTTTCCGAAGATCCTTTCCCAACCCTGCCTCCCGCGCACTCTCCCTACACGGGAGAGACCGCATGAAACAAGAGCGAAATGAAGGGAGAGGGACGAAAATATTATAATAAGGGGCCGAGTCGGAGTGAGGGCTGTCGGGAAGGTAAAACTTTCTCTCCTGCGGCGAGGTGTGGGTGTTGCGTGGGACCGTGGTGCGGCCGCACCAACGAGCAAGCAGCTTTCGCCTCTCAGAAGGACCCCGCGTGGGCACCAGCCCTGTTGCCCCCTCTCCCCCACCCTCTCTCGACTCCCTCTGCATGAGTGCCCTCATTGAAGTCAATAGAACGCGATGAGGAAGAGTTGAAAGGGATTGGAAAGGTTAGCCGGGGAGGGAGAGGATATGCACCGCGAAAGGGGGAGGGGGGATGGACAAAGGACGGAGGGAATTGTGGGTAGCTGCCGGCTCGAACATCACACATGCAGTGGAGTGGACTTGTCGACAGCATGGGAATACGTGGTGCGGTTAGGAGTTAAATCCGGAGCCCGGAAATGGATCGACAGCGTGTCTCGGAGACGTATTCGCCTGAAACCAAACATGAAATCAAGTGGTGTATCACACCTTAAGCACATCGAGAAGATTCAGAAAGTTGTACTAATATTAAAAAAAAAACACTAAAGATCCTAGCAGAAAATATAAGAAATCGTACAAATTAGGCGGATGTAGCTACATGCATGATTCACTCTTATAAACCAACTCAAGTCCATTCTGATTGTATTATAAGGTTTGTGTAAAGGAGCTCCAACGCTTTCTAGATATACCGCGCCATTTGACCTGAACTCAATATTAGGGTTAACAAGACATCTACACACTCGGAGGAATTCGAACCCGCGACCTTTGAGTCACCAGTCCGGTTTATTTATTATGCAGCAAACGAGGCCGGAGTTATTTTGCTTCTGAAGGTTTTAGACACTGATGTCGCCTTATCGTGATTGGTTAAAAAGTGATTCTTCAAGATCAAGTGGTTACTCATGAAGTTCCCTCAATTAGAAATACCTCAGTAGGAAGCAACGCATCCCAAGCGCGGGACGCATGTCCTTGCAGACTGCTGCGCTTGGGAACGAAACGCGTTACCGACATGTCAGATTTAAAGCACGAGCCCCAATTAATGCTATGACATAGCTCTTTCACTATTTCAATAGGCTACTCTTGCGATATAATAAGCTGCACGTGAAAACTTAGGATTTCACTATTTTACCTGCAATTTCTACCGAAGAAATTCGTCAAATGTCGTTTCGGGGAACCTAGCATTGATTACACTAAAGTAGGTGATAATTATTGATTGATGATAGTTAATATGCATTTTGCACATATAAATGAGAAATTATTGACATCTTAAAAAGTTGGTCACTAAAAGTGTTTTACAGCTCATTATTGCTATTACAAAGAACGTTGAGAGCCAACATCAATCGATTTATGTAAGCCAAGAATACAGCTTGGTTGTAGACCTCAGAAATAATAGATACTTCATTCAATCTATTTAAATTGAAAAAAATGATAGTATTGGGTGTTTCTGGTATGTTATGTAGCAAATACTGATGAAGAGGACAATAAAATTCATCAAGTTTAATACAAACACATTTATTCATATACTGAGAACTGTGCGTAAAAATAACGCCCATGCATACAATCAACAAACAAAATAAAACATGGCGGGTAGGAACCCAACTTAAAAATAATTAAATCTCAACAAAGTGAAAAACGACAAGCAGAGAAACGATTAAACACACAGGAGACTATTTTGTACTCAATGGAAAAATGGTATGGTATGTACAAGGTACACCCACGCACTGCTATACGGAGGATGACGAAAATTAGGTCGGGAAAGAGTTCCGGAAACATTTTCTCTTTGAAAAGAGATTGAGCAAAGCGGGATGGCATTTACGTTTTCAGAAAATTATCCGGAGTCCTAACTTCAATTCGACGATCGATCTGATTTTCCTGCGTAAGAAAAACGATCCTCTCTTCATTGGATTCCGTATTTTTTGGCTTAGTTGACTGGGATAAAAGAACTTTTTCCGCTGCTTCCCTCCCTCGTAAAAAACGAGGGAATCGGAAACCAGATTCGGCACGGGAAGACTGATTATACTCGATAACCACAAACGAATTGTGGGAAAATGAGGGAGAACCCCTTCGTCAACGAGATTTCGCGGCCGAATGGGAATATCTCTCCACATTTCCATAGAGAGATGCACCAAGTTTATGATAAGTCCTCCCGTTTCCTCGCAATGGCAAAAGGAAGGGGATCGTGTCAAGGACGGCAGGCTGGTCACTGGGAGGCTTGCTCCGGTAACTGCTGCGCCGAAGACGCCGCGGGATCTGGCTCAGCGGCAGCCGACGCCACTGGCCCCGGCCACGCCACTGTCCCACTGGACACTTGCTGCTCCAGCGACCTCTGGAACCGGAAGTACGGGTCGTTCGCCTGCTGCTGACCCTGCTGCTGCTCGGGCTGGAGTGGCTGCTGTTCCGGCTGGCCGGGCTCGGGGAAGGCCCAGCTCCTCCTCGAGGAGTCGGGAACCAGGGGGTGGGGGGGCGTCAGGTGCTCGTTGGGCGTCGCGACGCTCTGCTCGCTCCCGGCCGTCGCTGAATCTCCCGCCGCGCCGGCGTCCTTGCGGTCCCAGCCGTGGTGGTGCTCATCGTGGTGGTGGTGGATGATCTCCTCGGCCGGGGGAGGATGGTCCTTCTGGATCAGAACCCACTCAGAGATCCACACCGGCTTCCAGATCTTCTTCCACGCGGGCACCCAGATCTTCTTCCATGCCGGTACCCAGATCTGTTTCCAGGCCTCTTTCCAGGCGAGCTTCTTGTCTTTCACCCAGACCAGTTTGGAGCCGGGCTTCCACACCTTCTTCCAGTACGGTTTCCAGATCAGTTTCTTCTTCCAGAGGCCGTGGGAGGTGTATTCCCATCCTGCATGATCGACACCGTGGGATTTCTCTCCTGGGACCCAGACCTTGACCAAGACGGGTTTCCAGAGCTGCTTGTATTCGACCTTCCAGATCTCTTTCCAGATTGGTTTCCAGATCTCCTTCCAGATTGGCTTCCAGATCTTCTTCCATGCCGGTTTCCAGATCAGCTTCTTGGCCGGCTTCCAGATCTTTTGCCAATCCGGCTTCCAGATGAGCTTCTTCTTCCAGTAACCCTCCGGTTCATGGTGGTGGTGGTGGTGGTGGTCGTCGTAGTGGTCATCATATCCTACGCGGGATTGGATCTGTTTGTCATTCTGCGACTCGGCGGGTTCTAGGTCGGTGGCATCCGACTGGGCCTGCTGGTCGTTTGGCTGAACTGCAGTCAGCCTTTTGGGAGAGAAGGCAATGGGTGATTTTCGTATTCAATTTCAATTATTACATACTGACATACTGAGCATATTTCAAGTGGTTCTGAAATAAGCATATCTTTTTTCCATACTGATATAATGAACACAAAAAATGAGATGTTTTTATTTGAGCTGCAGAGAATTTGGTAAGGTGGAGAAATTTAGACATTGAAGGATTTTGTAACTGCATGTGAACGAAATATTATTAAACAAATTTACTGAATCAGCAATTACCAGTGTGTTTATATACCCTATCTTTCATTACTCCCTCGCTTATTGACAGCCAGTTGTTTACTTTTAAAGTGTTTCTCATTGAAAAAATATAATTAATGGAATAACGAAAAAAATATATTATCAGGGAGCCAAAATGAAGTGAAAACACACAAAGCTACAACACAAAATATATTCAGTAATATGTCCGGTAAAACTATCCAAAAACATATAGAAAAGAGCGGTTTTTTAAAACAGTTTTTCACGAAGATTATTGAAGAATACCTCACGAGCCATAAGGGAGGATGAATCATTTTAAAAATAGCTATGAGCAAAACAAGGGGAGAGATACATCTTCCCATGGTGAAAGCAGAAAGTGACACGAGAGGTGAAAACTTGAACATGATTCTACAATCCCAAGTTGGAGTTTGCGTGGAAAGTGCATTTCATTTTCCCACCCGTCAATGGAAGGTTGCATTGTCTAATGTGAGATCGAGTTGATGTTGCCGCCATAGTACTGGATTTCCTTCTCAAGGGTACGGGTTTGATTTCCGGCTGAGGTTATTCACTAGAACCCTGTTCCTGTCGACTGGGGACTACTTCAAAGAATGCGTCCGTCAAATAGACGTAAAACAGCATTTATCATGGTGTTTTTCATTGAAAATTGATAAACCCCAACGCAAGAATTACTCTCCAGCTTTCTGCTCCCAATAACCCAATCTCTGTCCAATCTATCCACCATCCTGATTTGCGCACAAAACCTCTAGATTTTGGTCGATCCCCTATTAAATTTATTATTCAATACTGCCCCTATGACGTTTTCCTTCATGCGGGATTTTCCTACGTAAGAACTCAGTGCTTTACACAAATTAAAAGAATGCGAACTACCCGCGAAAAAATAACAGAATTTCCATTGAGAAAAAATCAGTCAACTAGACTGGGAATCAAACCCGGAACCGCAGAGCAGCAACGTCTTGGTCCTTTAAATCCCTTAGAAATCCACATAAATTCAATCCTTTGTTCATTTCCGAAGTTACATCTACTCATCTCTAAGGGCGGAAATGAATTCAAAAAATGTTTTCTCATGATAGATATTTACAAATTTCTAAATTTGGAGACTAGGGACAAGATGTGAACTAACCAGGAAACTGCAAAAAATATGTCAGCTTTTTATGTGTATCCTATATGAAGACTTTTTTTTTAAGGTCCATACCGGCCCCCTGACATTTACATGCCATTAGAATGATCAGTTTTAAATCGACCCAATAGAAATCCATTCACTTCTTTTCGCAATACCTGGATCAAACCAATTATTTTCAGCTTAAAAGGCAAACTTTAGTTAGCGCAAAAACAAATATTTCAAATTTGTGAGCCATCTTGTATGGATTATGCTGGCTATTACTCTAGTAAACATTTTTGAAAATTGGCCCACATAAACCAATGAGTCAATTTTCAAATTCCCTGATTAACCTTTCAAATTCTGTTAAAATCCTACGATGAGATATTATTTTTCAATTTAATTCTCCAAAATCGACCCAGGATCTTGTGGATTGCACTCTCTATGAGAATAACTTTGCCTAGAGTACTATTGCATATATAGTACTTATCCATGCTCAGGAGCAATACCATGAGATATTTAACGAGCTTTTTTTACTATTTTAAAAAGGCATATCAAGAAATAGGCTTAACGAATTTTTTACCATCAGTTGGACGTAAGAATTTTAAATCAGATGTTTTTGGTGCATTTTCTACTAAGAAGGCGGAATCAGCACTGTGCCCACCAAAAAGTGTATGTTTTCCAAACAGAAATTAATTATCTGTTGAATTTCGAAACAATTCTCTCAGGGTTGATAGTTTAAAAATGATTTCATAAAATAAGCACTACCAGACTCCTTTTCTAGCTAGCGAGCAGAGTGATGTTTAAACGAGAATCTACTTCAGAGCGAAGAATCCAACAGATGTATATGATTCGCGCATTAATGATGTTCTATTTCCTCTATACTTGGAAGATAATAATAATTTACTAATATTTTTTAGTATAAAATCTCTCTCTCTTCGATAATCAATGCATGCGTACATTTAACACCTAAATAATGTAGATATTATATTAGTTCACATGAGTGCTTTTAGATTTATCGTAAAATGGCAAATGAAACCCTTCCAGAGACATTTTTCCAAATTTATATGTCTTGCAAAAATATTAGTTATTGGTCTGTGAACGTATACCTCGTGCATACAATATTTTTGAGTACTTATCTACATTAAATCGCAGAAATAAGCATAAAGCTATGCTATAACGTTTGTTATGATGCATTTCATTATAAATATGTAATAGAGGAGCTAAGGACCAAATGAGGCCAGCAGACGAATAACGATATTCAGAAGGAAAACCGCGGGAGAGACAGCATGGTGCTAAAGAAGGTCAACAGTTAGTGGGGCTTCCGCTTCGCTACACTAAGGTCAAGTTCAAAAGGCGAAAGGAAAACACAATTACTTACTGTGACTGTTGCTCTAATGCGTAGCTCACTGCGAAGGCGCATAAAATCACCCCAAGGGCAACCTGGAATAAAAGCCGAAGATTTATTTAGTTCAAGATAACTAATATATTGCCATTTATCTTTATTTAGAAACCAAAGCAAATATTGAAAATAGCATGCGTTATTTAGAATGGAATTTTTTGCATGACATCATGGTTATTTTCAAATGGGTAAAGAGAAAATTAAGGATAAGGGTAATATAGCATTCTTGAAGAAAAGGACACATTCTTAATTTCTGCACCTGCCTAGTTGATGCTACATTTAAAACCTAGATAAATGAAATATTTTGAACGTGCGATATAAGTATTATACTTTGAGTTAAAGCATTTCAAGTTCGTCGAATTGATATTTTCGGGGTCACAGGTTAAAGACCTTTGACCCACCTTTCCAGGAATTTAATTTACGGAATATCGTGAGATAAGCGTCGCGGAGACTTCAACGCCCGAAATATGAATTCATCCGTGACCCTGATCTCTCGGGAGGCTGCGCCCGCTATCCGCACGAACCAAACCGGTTTACCCGCGATCGCTCAACCGCTCTTGGCCTTGGGCACGAACGAGAGCAGAGTGAAATGCGGAATTATTTCGCCCTCGCAAAGTTACTCTGATGAGGTGAAAGCCGAAAGAAGCCCCATTCATTTCTAAGGCAATTAAAGGAGAAAAGAAGGAAAAATCTCCCATTATTGGGACCCGAGGAGTCAAAAAGTAGTGAGCGGAAAAAGAAGAAGGCTGCCGAAAAAAGTGGCACGGCCTAATTCCTCGGCTCGCGCAGCCGGATCATGGAGGTATTCCTAATTTACGGCTCGGTGGAAACAAACAAAACACGAACGAGACCTCGAGAGGAGAAGAACAGGTGATTTTTAAAAAATGGGGATTACTCGGCGTTTAGTCGTGAGAAAATTGGCAATGAATGGATTGACTTTGATGAAAATGTAGTGACTGCCGATTACTCATGCATAAACAGAGCAGCCTCGAAACAAATAATACTCTTAACAAAATAATACTTTAAAACTCTGCATTAAAGCTCTCTTCTAAATAAATGTTCACTAGCAATTATAAATTTCAATTCCTTGAGAAATTTCAATGAGTTATGGATATGTTGTAAATTACCTATGATTTCAATCAATGAATAAATAAATAAAAGTTTAAATGCTTGAAATCTATACGATTTGAATGCTTATTATAACGGTATATTAGTAATAGAAGTAAAAAGCTATTTTAGTATGTAAATTACTTCAAGAGAGGCTCAATGGGAAATGACAAACAGAAATTAAGATTTAATAACCACAGAGGAACTATCAGAGAATGAAATATTCTTAAAATGATGAAGAAAACGTACGAAAAAATTAAGAAAAATCTTAGAAAAAAATAAAGCTACGTTAGTTCCCACATCGTAGGTAGCATGTGAAAATTTCAATTTACTGTAAATAATAATTAAAATCGAAAAGTTCAAGCAAGGTGATATGGACGTTCTGATCGCAAGCGGAGAATCTATTAAACATTTGTCAATCTCGCTTTACATTCGATCAGGACCCCAAATCCGAGGATACTCATGGTCGATCGGTTGCGTCGCTGAACAGTCATTAGTCAAAAGTCCAAGTGGCCGCCGTCTGCAGAAGGGAACACCCTCAAACCCTCGTCCAGTGCCTCCAGTGATACCTGTTAGCAAAACGAATCATTTGAGTGATGGCATCGTTGGAGATCTGTGACCTGAGTTGAAGATAAAAAGGTCAAAACAAGCGGCGGCGTTCGGTGGGCCGCTGCTTGAAGCAACTAAAGTCAAATGAAAATAAAAAAAAATTCTCTTCAAACTCGATCACACGTCCAGGGAAGCCATTCAGGGAAGTAGATGAGAGTTGACGAGTCATTTTGAGAGAAACAAAAAAAAACTGAATCTGGGGGCGGGGAAGGGACCACGGAGAGGATCCGAAATAGGCCAACGGGTTGAGGAAAGAACAAAGAATCTTCCTCTTTCCAGAGTCCGCCAGTGAGTCACTAGGTTAAGTCCAGGGGTTATTCGAGTCCCGGGGGCACGCGAAAACGGTCGCGAAGGTTGTCGTAACAAAATCCGTGTGCTCGTTGGTTGCGTCCGAAGCGGTATATCAAGTAAACCTTCCACTGACCAAGGGGCGTGCGGTCCTCATGGCTGTCTTCTCCGGAGAGGTCTCCCGGGTGGGTCCTCCTGCTGCTTCACTTCAGAGGATCACTTGTGTGACTGTGCCCTCGGTGGCCACCGAGCCGTGGTTATATAGGACGTCGCCCTCCGTGGATGTTCTTCGGGCGGGGAGAAAGGAGGAGGTGCGGTTGCCTCCATCGGAGCCGGAGAAAGAGGGAGGGCGAAGCAGAGAGAGATGAGGAGGATTTGGAATCAGGAGGGTGCCGCGGACGGGAGGAGGGGGAGGACGAGAAGAAGGAGGGGGGTGGAGGGGAGAAGCAAGCGCGTGGGGTAACGTTTCGAGGGAGGTGTTAAGGGACGAGGCGAAGCACTTTCCCTTGCCCCGACTTCCACGCAGATCCGCGGGATCTCCTTCCAGAAGGTTCACGCCCACCGGCGCCTACCGGGGTCCGTCGCCGGCGAAGAGAGCGGCTCTCCCGGCGTCGGTGGAGTGAGGGGACTGAGAGAGAGGGGGAACGGGGGAATCCCTCCTCCCTAGATGGCGTCCCTGAAGAACGACCCCTCCGACAGTCACCACCCACTCCGCGAGCTGTGGAAGGCGAAACTTTCTTCGTCGCGGGGCAAATGGAGAGAGAGAGAGGGAGAGAGGGAACTTGGCGAAGAAAGAGAGCCGAGAGAGAGGGAGAGTGAGAGTTACCGAGTGGGAAGAGAGAGAGGGGAAGAGGGGGAGGAGGATTGTTGCGAGAGGGGAGTTTGGGAAAAGTGACAGCACGGGCGATCTCATCATCCCACACGCGTAGCTGTGACGGCAACTGGAAGGGACCGAGTCCGAGGGAAGCCTACCCCGAAACCGTTGTTTTTCCCAGTACCTTACCCTCCAATTCTTAATAGTCCACCCATTCACAACCATCCGCCCATCGAGACTTTTCTGTTTCGAGGGTCCCCTTTTTTATCACTGTTTAATGCAGATTGCGTTAGGGTACCATCCTTTTTAGCGCCCGTGCTGATGACTACATTCCTCAGCGACGCTTATCGGACACTACCGGTTATTTTTTGCTCAATTGGTTCTGCATTCTGAGGGAATGAGAGTGGTGAAACAACTCTTAGACAAAAAAGGAACTACTGAAAGATATGCAAAGAAACTACTATAATGATATGAAAGTTTAACACAGAGAAAAATACTCATATATATGCCTAATTTGAGCGAGATGAATCAATAAGCTTGATTAGTGGCAAGCACAAGTGAAAATACTACAGGAATACCATTTACAGAAGACGTAAACAAGAAACTCAAAGGTACTCTGAAGGAGTTAGCTAACAGAGATTCATTTTAAAGACTAGTAAAATATACTATAGGATACCAAATTAGACAAGGTGACCTAATTTAAAGTAGGTAACCAGTGGGTTATGTCCATTACCGGTTACAAAGGTAAAGGCAAAAAGGCACTAAAACACCATGGCAGAATATGTTTTGAATGATATTAGGATACGGAGAGCCTTCTAGTGGATAATACAAGCTCCAGTAAAAGTAATTACCAGCAGTGGGCGACGATGAACCATGAGAGAAACCAAGAGAGTCTGGTTATACCTTGGACTCACTTTCACTATTTTGCAAGATTTTCATCTAAAGACATTCCTTTAAGACATAGAGACCGTAGTGACCCTAGTGACCCTAGTGACCGAGACTAAACTTGAGGAGGTATAAACGTGGAGTAGTGATGGAACGGATAAGCTGCTGATACGATATTACTGAAACTGAACCGATTTATCCATCATTCGGATTTTTCATGATAAGACCTAACCCTCGATGCAGTCCAGTGAATAGGAAGAACGGTTGCTAACAGGATTTCCAGGATACTACATGTCATGATTCATCCATCGTTGGAGACGTTCAGGCGCATCCAGCATGAGCTTACTTTTTTTTACGACTATCCATGTTTTTTTGGGAAAAAATAGTTGCTTCAAGGAAGGGCCTCCTGGTACCCTGAGACGTTCATGAAATGTACTTCCCTGTACGCCATACACACACTAATTGTAATCCCATTATCGTGTCTGATTTCACGTTGAACAATGATTTTTTCCCGGAAGACATATTGAAGGAAACTTGCAATTATTTTCATGCATTATTTCCTTTTTTTTGGGATGCTCTCCCCTCCTTAATTTCAGACTTTCTGGCAGGTGGAGATGATGTTTTCATTTTCTCCAACCCAGACGCGGGAGAAGAAAAATATCGGTCGCGTTTCGGGGCAAGGACGAGAATTTTGGAAGACGGTCTCAGGACTGTTACGCACGCTTGTGTGTGGGATGTGCTGTGTCGCATACGTCTTAGGCGGTGACGAAAATTAGTTGTGTGGACGGGAGAGTGGTGGGTCAAGGAAAGAGAGACCTGAGCTTTTAAAAAGAAAGGAGTGCCCTCTCTGGTTGCTGACTCCGTCTCCCTTGACCGCCTCGCCGCCGAAAAACAACAGTAGAGATTACGGAAGCGGGGGTGGCGGCGTCTTCACACACCTCTCTCACCATGCGCGGTTCACTTTTTTTTTAGAAGTTCCCGCCGCGGCGCGCCGCTCCCTCCCCGTGGCATATTGCGTTATAGTCGGGTGAAAATGACCATCACATATTCCTCAACGACCCACGGTGTAACGGCGCGGGGGAACGTGAGGACGCTCCAGTCACGTAAAGCACTTCACGGCGAGCACCCCTCCGTTTTGATGCAATCACCGAAAACATTGCCAGTTTGGTCAATCGCGCTTTTGAAAATATCCGTGTCTGGGCTTGGTTGCCATGCCTTGGCGCCCGCATCGATACGCCGAGAGGATCATAATATTTTCTCACAGAGTTCACCAGAGGACAACTTACACAAGGCATGAAATTTGTGCGTGTTGATGAATCTTCAAAACTGAATAAAATAAACGAGTTGAGTTGCTTGATCACATGAAATATTTCCATTGAAAAATTTCCAATTCTCCAGACTAAGGATTCGGCCTCCTATCTTTTCACACATCTTCCATGTAGACATGATATGATATTTTTCCAATCTCATTTTTTCAAAGAGAGCCCTTAGAAATGCATTTACAGAATTCATATTCATGGAGTAATAGGTAAATATTTCATTGCTTGAAATTAATATGGAGGAATCGTTTAGGAGAGGAATCGAGTGATAAGTTACGCAGAATGAACTAGGGATTGAATACCAGTAATGACGTGATAAACGTCTAAAAGCATCATGGCAGAATTATGTTAACACTAATGATATCCATACTATTTTTAAGGCCTCTGAGAGAATGAATACTCCAATATAGGCTGGAGTATATCTCTTTTCGGAGGTTAATCAGCAAAATAAGATCATATCAACATGAAAATGTTGAGATGATCTTCCTGTTCATAAACTACACATAACTTTAACTCGGCCAGTATTTTCACTCAGCTGAGATAAAATATGATTTCTATTCGTTTCTTAAATGACATTTCACGATTCACGGTGACCACCCGTTTTTCCTTCAAAATCACTCTCTGTGACTCGAAGCCTACAATGAAGAAAAAAGGGAGAGTTCCCGATTCAGAACCTGCATCTCGGATCGCGACCGAGGACAGTGCATTCCCGGCAGTTCAAGCGGTGCCCTAGGGGGATGTCGGAAGGGGGAAAGTTCACCCTCGCTCCGGGGAAAGGTGAAGGTGAGGCGGGAAGGTAAAAGTGAGCGGGTAGGATTCCAGGACCAAGGGTGCGAAGGCGAAGAGAGGCCGACGAGGAAAGGGAAGGGAAGCGCGGGCGTCCCGCCAGGGAAGAAAGCGCCTTTTCCGCTCGCATCGGCACACGAGGGTTGCTTCAGTCTTTCCGTGGATTCGCGGGGCAAGTGCCCTCTCCGGATTCCGTGCCGGGCTCTTGAGGAGGAACCTCTCGTGAGGGATGAGTGACTGGGGTCGACGGTGGGGTCAAGCGCTCTTTCTTAACTGGATGAACTCGTCGGGGAAAGCCGCATGGATTGGAGGGGAGATCCCAGCGCTCTCTTCGTGCCCGACCGAGCGACAGGGTGAAGAGGAACGAGGGATGCTTCTCTCCACCGCCACCGTACGACCTCCCTCCATCCCTCCGGTGGCCAATGCCACAGCATGAACGCGCAGGTACGTACGTGACAGCCGTTGGGGAGCAGACAATACGAAGGGCCATTCCATTCGGTGGAATTTTTGGTGACCCACTCCGAAGGGCCTTAGGTATATTCTGCACGCTACATGAAACAGACTTCAGTTACTCACATTAATTGCCATGTGAAAAAATTCACCTGGACCGGGATTCGAACCACGAACCTTTGGCTTTCCGGGCCACTGCGCAGACCACTACGCTACCCAGGATCCCTAATTCACATGGCAATGGTTCGATTCCCGGACCAGGTGAATTTTTTCACATGGCAATTAATGTGAATTTCACCGCCGTTCACGTGGCAGGATTGAAATATTCTAGACTTCAGTTAGACAAATAATATTACAGAGAACCGTCTAAAGAACCCCGAGAGTGTCTGGCCTCCCCTGGAAACATTGGTCACATAAATACCACTGAAGCCGTCGAAAACTACGAAGAAATGAACTTCTCTCAAGGTTTAAGCTCTAATTTGTATTTACTATTGTATATATTATAGCCAAGGGTAAAGATAATGTTGTCATAGGTAAACTTACTCTGCATGAGTAAATAGTTTTTTGAGATAAACTAATCATATAAAAGCATTAATCATAACCTTCATGCACCTGATCATTTTGACGCCTATTCTAACACTTTTCTCTGAATGAATGGTATTTTAAATACATCACTGAGAAAATACATCTTGATGATAATTTTTTTGTTTTCAATTCTAATTATGCATGCAGACTTTCTCATAATATTATTCCCCATCTTCAGAAAACAGATCGGCTATCAATTTACTCAAAATTCCTCAAATGGCCTACGGATCAAGAGCACTTTTCATCCCGTTTTCTTCAACGGACTTGAACAAAAAGATGCACTGATTCCATCAGAAAAAGCGTTTGCGCATCATGACGAACTCTTCAGCATGAGTTCCAACTTCATTTTCAACCTACTTCATACGTATTTTAATATACTAGCGGTATCTTCCGAATAAAGCCCGACGAGGAAGAAATCACTTGTAGCGAGAGATAATTTGAGTCCACTTCCCTTTTCGTGCGTAAGGAAAAATCGGAAGCAAAATAAAGAGAATGGAGAGAATAAAAAATTATGAAAGGTAGGTGAATAGGTGACAGTGGTTGCGTTGGTGAGGGGACTGGAATTCTGACCTAAGTTCGAATTCCGGCGGTAATTGATTTTTTTCAGGGAAATCCTAGAGTTGAGTACTGGGCGACGAGCACTTCAGACTCTGCGCTTCGTCAGGAGGCACATTAAACGGTGGTCTTGGTGCCTTGGTGCCTTGCGGAACGAGTAGACCACTGCAGACGACGGATTGCACCCCATCCTTTCTTCGCTGCCAATTAAAATCCTACATGCACCCAACTACCCACTAATCCTTAATGACCTCACTCCTGATCGCAACTCTGTGCAACAGCAACAACGGAGTTAAGTGGGAAAAATTGGATGTTGAAGGCCGTGGTAGAATAGAGGACATTGCGTAAGCGGGGCAGAAGCAATCCTGGATGGGAAGAAAGGAGATAGAGTGTGATTAGCTGAAGAATAAAACAACGCGAGGAAACAGGTTTGGCGCATTGAAAATGAGTGTTTGGAGCTCCCTGAATGCCAATTAAAACCTAACCGCAACTGGAAGAGTGCCCATAGTTAGACCTTATCATTTCCAATGTTAGTACGTCCATTACACCTACATATCATCATTCCGGACTATTTTCCGAATGATTTTTATGACCTTAGCACACTAGAAAATAATAAATTATGAAGCAGGCTGCAAATTTGTTCTTCAACTTCATATTTCAGGTTCTAAATGATTGTGCCATAAAAAGCACAGGTAATCGAATTTTTTCTCATTAGGAGAATGTTGGTGCATGTGCATCACGAAGATTGACTATTCAAATATCGTTCTGCAGTCTTAAAATATATATTGAGGCGTTGGAAAAGGATATGGATTTCTTTAAGGAGAAAATACATGACTTTTAACTTGGTTGATGGTGGTAAAAGCTATAATAATCTGTGAAAACTCCTGGAAATACTGTCAGAAAACTGTAATCCTCATTTTGCGCGATTTTACAAATATGACAGCGAAAAATTGCGCAATAATTATAGGAAATGAGTTGGATGGAGGTCGCTTAGCGTGGAGAAAATTTGATTGTTGACTTGGGCCCTAGGTTCCAATCCGGGCCAGACCTGATCACTCCATCCACGTCTGATCACCTCCAACCACGGCGCAACCGGTGCTATTTTTCTGGATGCTAGAAATTCGTGGGAAACCGCAGGTGGCGCAGTGAAAGGAACTGTCTGTTCTGAGTAAGTGGATTTCACACGCTAAGCGACTTAGGTGAGCTTTTTCCTCATCTATCAAAATCAACCTCTGGGTTGATAACGGCGAAAGCTCGAGAATGTTAATAAAATGTAAAAAACGACTTCTGATTTCAATGCCCATGGTGGTAACTATGATAGTATACTTCTTTTTTGCAATTTAGTTTCAATACATAAAGTTAATGCAACCATAGTATATTTTACTGCGTGGATTATTTAACCACTAATGTGCAGATAACAATTTTTTTCGATTTTTCGGACATGGTACTGTCAGAACAATAGGTATATCTCTTCCCATAGTCGAGGACAAGGGCAAAATGTGTTTATGAGCAATTATAAAATCTTATTGCTACGTGAAAATATAAAGTTAATGGGTGTATAACAAATGAGGATGGGCAGGTTTACGATTAAATACATGTTTAACATATTATAAATGAAGAAAAAGATAGGCAATGGTGTCAATACATCAAGAATTTGATTTTTATGCAATCGGAAGCACCGCATGCCGACGTTGAGTTTATTACAATATGTAAAGTTTCATTCAAATAGCAAATCAACATATCGCGAATAAAATGTCTCAGCTGGTCCATACATAAGCTCCTTATTTATTTCTATTGAGGTTGAGTTGCGAAGCTGGGTGGTTTTCAACTTTCAAAATCTAAAACATGCCAACGTAGGTACTTCACAACGTAAAATATCTGGGAATGCAAATGAAGGAATTCCAAGAAATACTGGAGCCGGAACTCAGCGATTTAGGACGAAGTTCCGAAAAATGTCAAGTGCGATCCTTTCACCTTCATTCCAGCCAAGCCACATATGGGCATCTATCCAAAACGAAAGGAGAATGCAATTTTACTTCCGGCAAAGGAGACAATATCAAATAATTAATCTTCAAGGGGCGTATTAAAATACAAGACGTGAACCATACTAAATATATGATAATACGTAATAAAATATAGATATATATATATTCAATCAATGCCACTCTTATGATTTTTTCTATTTATGTTCTTAATTAATATCTGCCTGACTGGTTTACATTCCATCAGGTAAGCATGAAGAGGCATGATTATTCCAGTTTTTCATTGTGCACTTCACGGATGCATAAATTTAATTTAGATAAAAGCAAAAAAACATTTATCAAATTATTTGCTCCTTGAACGTAAAGGGAATAAATTAGAAAATGTCATGTAAGTGTCCTGAAATCCCGCCTTACGACGGTTTTTACACCATGGAACTTCTGTCAACATAAGTACATGACGACAGTTTCAGAGCTATTATGACATTACGACCCCCCTATCATATCCAACTTGATCATGTATGTACATTCATTACAGTGACTCTTTACACAGAATTTGCGAATTCATGCAAACTTCTATAAGTCACTGTCCCAAATGAAATGTTTTAATTTATTTGTGCCAAAAAATACTACTCATCCACTATGACTTGTCATTCTTTCTTCACGAGGGATGCAGGGGTTGAGGAGGGCGCAGGAGACGAAATAATACCATAAACAGGACGAATTCTTTGTCGTCCTACATCATGAACTCTCCTGAGCGGAGGCTCGGCTATTTTGGAGTCACAATGAAAGTGAGATCGGGTTGCTGTTCTTGGCAGTCAAAAGTAAACCGACCGCCACACATGGGCCCATGCGCCAGCCGTACAGTGATTCGCATATCAAGGACGAGGGGAAGAGAGAGGGAAAGGGAGAAGAATGCGTCTCTTATTATGTTAATGTATCCCTCGGAGAGATTCGGTCTCGAAAGGGGTGAGGCTCCCCGGTGGAAACAATTAGCTGCAAAAACGCTTTCCAGGCGATGCTAATCAACCCACCGCGGAACTCTGGAATAAGAGATGCTGAAAAAAGAGCGGAGTGACAGACTCAGAGTGACTCGGATGTTTGCGAGGCATTTGGGCCTCAAGATCGAGATAGGAGATCAATATCGTAGGTTGAAACGCAGAATAAGCCTTCCACAGACATTCAAAGCGGATACATTCCTAAAGACATTAAACATATATTTAAAACTCCCAGGGTACCGTGGTGGGTTAGATTATAAAGATTAAATTGAGAAGACAGATAGTGGGACAGGGAGGTTTAAAATGTCATTCTTTTCATGTACCTTAAGAGGCCTTTATTGTAGGCCATATATTAAATTGAAGTTACGATGAAATTAATCAGGATATGTCATGTAGATTTGCGCTATTTTTTCATGATTTCATGAGCATCTCAATGCAAGCGCACGAATAACTTGTTTTATTATTGGTCTATTGTTACATATTTGGCACGTAACTAGAAATATTTTTGAAAGACTATTACAGACAGTACATCTTCCACACGTAATGTTAGATAGAGGTAAGAGGTAGTAATTCAAGTGAAATCGCCGTGTCCTCTTGGTATATTAGTTTTCAAGGGTAAAGCTGGTACGGTAGTCACCAGCAGCATGGCTGACAATTCGTTGATAAAACCCATCTGGTGTGTGGACATATCCCAGTACAGTCCCTGAGAGTAGCAAAGCTTGTAGGGCGCAATGATAACGTAGATGTTGATGAAATATATATGTATGTTGTGATTATAAATTTATTACCATAATAATAAATCTGCCATAATAACAGAGTTGTGGAAAAGATATTTAATTATTTTGTTAAATCACGTTATTTGTTTCATTTTTTGCAGGTAGCTAGAATGTATGCGCACTATATTTTAAAATAGGAGGAAGAAAGGCATTCATGACGAAATAGACCTATTCTACGGAGGACAATAACTCTGCTGGCAAACTAGACCGCAATAAATTCGATACAAGTGTGTAGTGCTACGCATAATGAAAACTAGCCCTTGGAAGAGTGGAAACCCGAAAAAATGGCATTAGAAACTGGAATGAGAAAATAGGAAGTATAGCGAGGGGTTGAAAAGGAAAAGGTCTAATGGAGGCAGCTCTGTAAAGGAAGTGGACTGAACACTCTCTCGGGCACAATAGACAAGTGTGCATCACAATGGCTGGGAAACTATAAAGAAAGATCCCAGGAAGAAAGAATGAGGGACAAATATATGGTCCAAATAAAGGGATGCGTCGGAACGTGGAACTATAAATGAACGAGAAGTATCATTTAAATTAAAATATAATGGCGGAGTGATTTCTCCGTGGGTTGAGCACTTGGACTGGAGCAATTCGACTTAAGTATTTAATACGGGAAGGCTTTTATGTTTTGCAGTGAAAATCGAAACCAAATAAGAGGCTAAATTATGAATGAAGCTTTACTCTGTTTAGAATGATTCAATGCCGGAATTGGGAGTCAACGAATCCATGACATTATCAATGTTTTCAGGACTTCTTCGCACTTAAAGATGCCAGATACTGGAAGGAGAGGTGCAAGGATGAAAGGGAAAGGAGAAGAATGGAGAGAAACTCTTCCCCGACGTTAACCCACTCGAGACGGAAGGCACCAAGGGGTGTACTGTTTTACACCCCCATCGGTTGGAAGGAGAAATTCACATGGATTAAGACCGAAGCTTAGTTTTTGCGTCACATTCCCATCAGTAGCACCCGCCAAGCTATCAGGGCCGGGATTGGTTCTCTATAAGGCTATCTGGGACAATCACACATAAAATGTAATAAGAGATGTTTCATAGGGCGTTTCATACGTTTCGGATGTTTCATACGTCTTTAGTTATTCCTTTTTGGATTCTTTATCGTCTGAAACACTTGAAACGGGAGCTAGGTTATGTTTTATAAGGAGTGGTTAAAGCTAGCCAATAGGGTGTTATGCAAATGTCCTGTTTGGCAACATTTCCAGTCATGCAGTGTGCACCTAGTGTACCAATGGACGAGAACCTTAACGGCAGTAGAGTATGTTCACGGTGGTTCCATTGCCAATGAAATTTTACGTAGAAAAAACATATTAAAGTAGGAGGATATGAAACAGGATAGAAAAATATAGTTGCCTGAAAGTACAAATTAAAATTAGTAACATTTGGTACAAGGATGGAATAAAATGTTGCTAAACTAAAGTTATCAGGAAGAGAATTGCATTGATTAAATGGACGTTCACCAATAAGGAAGAAAAGGACTAGAAGAATAGGGAAGGGAACTTGACTTCAGTCATAAGAAAAGTTAAGCACGAAGTTTAATGTGGAGTGAGGCGTAATGCCAAATCTAGACTTAGATTCTAGCGTGCTGAAAAAAACTGGTATCTTTCGAGAAATTTGATTGTAGAAAGACTGAAAATTTTGTAATGGATAGACTGGAAGACGTACGAGAAAACTCTGGAGATGGTGGGGAAGAAAGAAAGTGGCCGGAGGAATTTAAGAGGAGGAAAAGTAAGTCGCTGGAATTGAAGTAGACAAGAGCAAAAATAATCTGAAGTCGAATGAAGAAAGGACACCAGGGAAGGGAGGAAAAGAACGAACATTTTGAATGGATGAAAAGAGATCGCATGTTTGGTAATCTGAAGAAAGAAAAATATTTTAAAGCAGGGAAAATTCAAGAAAAGTAGGGGAGAAGGAAGGCGTAGTGGGAGTATTCCATAAAAACTAACTTAATCTGACAGAAGACTAAATAATAATGATCAGGCTTTAGGATACAATCCTGGACACAGATTAGGTAGGAGCGACCAGTAAAAGAGATAGATTTTCCTATTTTTTTCAGAGCATAAATTCGCGGCCACACGTAAAACGATCGAAGCATGTATTCATCTCTGTATCTACATCTCTCTATTCGTCTATTTTCTTTTCCTATTCCTACCTTCCCCCGGATTTAATCCGTGGTTCCATATTACCACGGACCTTGCGCGCATTTGCGGTAATCGCATGCTGTGGCAATATGCTGATGTGAATAAGACCAACCCATTAATCTCGGTGGGGGATTCCAGGAGGTAAAACCACAGACCGCACTCGGCTCCCTTTGTGACAGACGGTGAACTGGTTTAACCGCCTCAGGGAAGGTCGAGATCAGTCGATATTCGCTCCCGGCCTGAGGGGAGGAAAACAGTAAATAATAGGTGGGCGAACAGGCGTGCGGGGGGAATTGGGGAGAAGGCGAGGGAACCACATCGAAAGAACCGTAAAACAGGGAGATGCGAACGAGCGCCCCACTTCGCGACCTCCCCTTCTCCAGAGAGCGTACGGCAGGGATTCAGACGAAATCCCTCAAGGGGTATTGGGTGGAGGTTAGAATGTACTGGAGGAGGCATCGCAGCTGATTTGAGAAGCCAGCGGCCACCTTGGTAGGTACGGACATACGGGCTTACTCTTTTGGATATTCGTATGGATGAAGTAGTTTTTCATGTTGTAGAAATTCGAGTAGTAAGATGAGAATAACGGAATTTATTCACAAAATTCGACAAAAAACAAAGGAAAGTGCGAAAACGTCTATATTAGTTAAATATATAGTTTAAATAGTTCAATTTTGAACCAATTTTAGTAATAAAATTAACTTCCAGGGTAAGTACCCCCGATTAAATGATGCCGCTTCGATGAAATTTGGGTATGATTTCATTGTTATTTACGTGTTAATACACATGCAGTCTCCAGAAGACACCGTATAAAACGCAATATTTTGTACGGGGTAGGTGGGGTCTAATCCTTCCCAAGGACCTCAATTCTGGCTTCATTGCTACCCAAAGGCTAGTATGCAAATGTCTCTTCCAGTGCATTCCAACCTCCTTGGGTGAATCGAAGCTGATCGCGAAACACATAGCTCCTCAGAATACGACCGTCGCGGAGTTCATTCCCGGAGGCGATTCATAGAAAACATGAAACTTGCAGAACCATACCATAGTAATGACCCGCTGATGGATGACTTTCCCTCCCACGATTACCTACTCAGATTGGAACACGACAAACTGGAAAGCAGAAACTGATTTAGCAATGAAAGAAGTCAAACACTGCGTAGCGAGATGTGAAGTGTATTTCAGTTATTCAGAACAGAGTGCATTGCAGCATTGTTATCTCCAAAATTCGCAATAAAATGTTATTTCTCACGGCTCTTTTCTGATTTTGTTATAATTATGCAATCGATAATTCACACCTTAGTTCAAACGATATGGAAAACAGTAAATACAACATGTCACATAGATATTGCACAATATCACTCATCCGCTTTATAGGATAACGTATTGCAATCGCATTGCTACTCACATAATTCGTCGTATAATAATGGAGAATGCAATTAAATCATATCAAATCTGCATTGCGGTTTTACGTAGAAAAATACTGTTTATTGTCGGTCCCTTAGGGAGTGGAAGCGGAGACAAGAGCCAAATTTTTTATGGCAACCGGAGATAACCTGCTCGGTTTCATGAATTTCCACCACACCGTCCCATCCTTGCCGAAAACTTTCGCTTCTGCCTCGTTGGTGCATTGCGTCACACATACTCCACGGTTTATGAGAACAAGGATATACATCTTTTCCACGATTCATCCACGACTTATTCGGTCTGCCCTTTAACCCCACACCACACATTCTCGCTTCGATCACATTAGGCATTAAATGAATGTCACTTATCGTTCACTCGATACATTGGAATATCGCAGGGGTATTTTGATTTCGATCCTCCCCCCCCCTAATACCTCCAACATACTCTCCCTTTCGTCGCGCGGAAAGAAAGTTCTCCCGGAAAGGGTTGAATAAGAAAACGATTCCGAGAAGGACGAGGAGGAGAGGGGGGCGGGAGGAAAGACGTGGGAGGTATCACGGAGCACGCGGAGGGATCCGCAAAAGCACGTAAGACAGTGGGGGGGGGGGGGGTGCGATGCTGGGCAGGTTGAGAAGAGGAGGGGGAGGAGGGAGATCTTTTTCACGTGACGACTTGGACAACCCGATAAGTCGGTCAGTCTGGGAGGTGGTGGAGGCGACCGTGGTGCCTTATGGGACGGGAGTTGGGAGGGAGGAGCGGTGGCCAGAGGAGAAAGGTGCGCAACGCACGTGGAGAGGAAGAATTATGAAGGAGTCACGAAGGCTCTCCTTCCGCACTCCTCCGTCTCTATTGCGAGGAGGTATGCAACCCATTGACCGCGCGCGGCTCACCTCACACTTAAGTGTCATGCCAATGGCAGAGTAGCATAAATGGAAATAACGTCCTCATAATAGGAAATAAACCCCTCCAAGGTACCACAAGGTATCACAAGGTATTGTGGTAGGTCACCAACAATGAAAATTAGAGAAGAGACAAAGGAATGAGGACAGTGCTTCTCAATCTGCGGTACGAGTACCGTTACAGGTACGAAACATTTTTAGCTACTGATAAGCAATTCTCTTGCCAAAAATTTAATTACAATTGGTGCCAGAAAGGTTGGTCACCCCTGAATTAGGACATTAAAAATCGGAAAAAGGTGTGATTAGTACAAGTAATGAAAAGTCACATCTGGTGCAAGGTGATGACTCTGTGAGGTGTAACGCGTAGTGTGATTATTAAATCTGCGGAAAAGTGCTTAGAGTTTTTCGTTTAAGGATACCTTCCACTGCATCAAGCCTGGATCTGTTGATAGTATTAGTAAAAGACATGTACGCACGCCGGAACAAATGCAGTCAAAAACCATTAAATCAATGATTTGAAATTTTTGAATAAAGGTATAATAGAATAAAGATAAGAATATAATAAAGAATAATAAATAAATAAAATAAAAAAAAAGAATATAAGAATAGAATAAAAATAAAAGAATAAAGGTAATAAACAACCCTCTGGAGAATCTAATTATTAGAAAAAGCTAATGTGAAGCTGGAGTAGCTTCATTCCGATTGGACGAAACAAAAATTTCAGAATACCTCAAGTCCTTAAGGGTCACTCATTCTTTCAACCACTTTTCTAAGATATGTGTATATATTTGAAAAATATGGCGACCTGCTAAATACGTCCTGCTCGGCGGCAAAATTATTGGCTTGTACTACTGGAGCCATTTTTAAATAATGGCTCCAGTAGTACCAGCATTCTATTTGGAATGGAAACTGGAATATGGATGGTGGGAGTAGTTTTCAGTGCTTTATATGAAATAAAAAATAACCAAATGGAGAGTCATCGCCCCGGCTAAATTATTATCATAAAATAAAATTCTTTTGGTTATTTGGGGGTTCAACTTGTCTGGTTATGCAAGTAGAATAGAAATAAAGTATTCCCCGGAATTTAGAAAAAATGTACTTCAGAATGCGCAATGAAAATTATGAAATTGAGGGGTCTCTGGTAAATAATAATAATTATTTTAAAGTAAAAAATGTTTGTGAAACCCTCACAGCGTATATTCATCAAATTCCAAGCGTCGTCCCAATTATGATGAAGGACAGATGGCCACATTGAAATATCACAAGTGAATAGAGGGTTTATGTTTTCTTTATTAAATTCTGCCTATATTAGTAATTTCCCATTTATGGAATTTGACAGCATTGTTACCACTCTTTTGTTTATTACTTTTACAAGTGTGACATAGTCGATTTCCAGCATACCCATGGCAGAAATGTCGTGAAAAAAACTTGATGAACTATAAGTGAAAATAAATAAACTGATGAAAGACTGGAAAATGTAATGTAAGGAAAGAACTGCGTTTAGTAACGATTGCAGTGAGAAAGATCAAACTCTCAAACTCACCTCTCATTTGAGGTAATGCGACGAAGATTATAATGACAGAATAGTGTCTCAGTTGAGAAACACTACACGAGAATTGAAGAGGAAACTAGAGGCGTTGCAATTTGCAAGAATTTATCGATACGCAATTGAAGATGCAGGTTCTTAGTTGGAGGGTGAGGAAGGCTTCGCATAACCTTCAAATTTCGGTGAAACTACATTACGTAGGGGTAACTAAAAATGTGACAATTGCAAATGCCTTACTTGTATCTACTCTTATTGTTGTTCTTAGGTGGATTTGCCACAGAGCATAAATAATTATAAATAAATAAATAAAATAAATATAAAAACTAGCAACCTCGTGAATATCCTGAAGAGTGATGACAACCCATTTTCAGGCCATTTTAATTTTTTCTCGGGTTATCCAAGGAAAGAACGTCTGTATGGCTAGTCGGAGCAACTTTAGGTTACCTGGTGGATGAATTCCTTGAGGCGTAATTTTGAATTCAGGCAAGAATCGGGGCCGGAGTTACGGCCGTTGAAGCCGAGCTTCATTAATATATTAATTTTTATTACAAAGCCGTGCCCACGGATTGATGCGTTAATAGCTCGACCGGACGACGTCATTGGAGAGTTTAGGAGGAAATCATTAACGGACTCCTGCCTGCTCCGAGAAGGCCCGCTTCCGCTGTTTTCCTTGCTCTTCCTTCGAACGCCGCGAGAGAGTCCCGCGTTGGGCGCCCGTGGCGGGGGCGTGATCGAGTTGGCCAAATGACTCGCGATTGCGAAACCTCTCTCTTCTTTTGTCGATGCCTGAGCGAAAAAGGGCCCGCACCCCGGGGCCAGGGCCCACCCGGAAGGAAGCGAGAGGGCCAAAGGAGATGAGGCAAGGCGGTGCGGAAATCGGGAGCAAATTCGGAGCCAAAATAGACGAAGTTCCGGCGTGAAACTCGGCTGGTTTCTTCACCCCCTGGGGGAGGGGAAACTGGAATGATTGAGATGGAGGAGGAGTTAGGCGTTTTCGCGAGTCATCTTGGCGATCCGACCGAATCAACGGCTCTGCGGAGCGGATAAGATAACATCTGACAAAGTGTTATCCGATGCGCAACAGGACGGAGAAACTGCTTCACAGGGCGTCATCAGCTCGCCGAAGACCTTTCGGTAAAAACACCCCCAAGGAGAAGTTATAGAGCAGTCCCATAACTGCTTTGTGCGCACGACTTCAAAATTGAAGTTTTCATCCAAGACTTAATCAGGTATATTTGATATGTAGGAGTAAGAAGGCCAGTGGGACCGTGAATGCAGTGGAAAGCGGAAACTGGAAAAACGTATTTCCCTCTATTGTTGATATCCAACATGATTTTAATGGCCTCTTCCTCGCGCCCGAAATGTAAATTCATTTTCTTCAGATTACACGCCATAAATCTCTCATGTGTCAACTTAATCAGGGCATTTTCCGAGTGTTTTAGGCTAAATGCCAAAGTAATGGCCTTCTCCCTTTTAACATGCGTAGCAATCTAAGATCTTTCCCGTATCCCAGAGAGTGGGGCATTCGCTGAAGAGAAAACAAAATAATCTTTTGTTTGCTACATGCACCAAGTCCGTCTGTCGGAGAGACTCTGTCAACCTCCTTTTATATCTCCAATGGTCTATGCCCTCCTTCCGGTAGATGAATTTATCGACTTCGTGTGAACAATCTTTTTTCTTTCGGATCAACGATTTTTACTATTGTGCTCTTGCCAGGTTAGAGTTCGTTGGGAGTTTCGTGACCGAAGATACGGGTCAAGTCAATCTGTTTCCACAGTAAAACCATTTCAATGCAGTGCCCCTTCGTCGCAATGGATATATATCTTTCGACTAATATCCACAGCTACGGCTTTCTCCTATCGAAGGTGAACTCCCCTAGACTAGATGGACAATATTATGAACGAGGAACAGGAAAGGTATTCTGAAGCACTTGATGACCAAAAATACTTATTCTATCCATCAATTATTACTTTCAGAGAAATTTACGAAAGAAAATATTTCAATTATTTGATTCATTACATTTATTAAATTGACTTAAGGGATCTACCAATGTATCATTTGGGATCGATGTCGCTCTTACAAAAACTTAAAAAGGCCATGGGAGCTCAAGAAAATCGAAGCGTAAAATCAATCACCCAAAACTTAATGTCAATGGTGTCAATGGTGATGGTGTCAATGAAATAGTTTAGCTATTTTTGTATTTAGCTAATATATAATTTAACTTATAAATAATTTAATAAATGAAATAATTTAGCTATTTTCCACTCCCTTTCAACGACTAATGATGAGTTCAGTATGAAAAGGTTATTTAGGCAACAAGGGCTTTCAGCGTTTTATGCAAGGCTATTTTTTAACAAGAAAAATTGAGCCTTTAAATTTGAATGGCTAATTACGATAATCCTCTGTTGCTCTGAGTCAATCCATCTAAGAACAAATTCAGATTTTAATCCGAAGTGCTTTACAGATGGCAGTTAAAAAACAATGGTCATATTTTACTGAATATAAAAATATAGGGAACAGAACATTTCGAAGCAATTACATAATGATGAATGTATAATGAGTGAAATAAAATCACTTGACCCATGAGAACTTAGTAGTTTTTTCAGAGGATGTTATGAACTTAAATTCCTGATAAGTCATGTAAACTGCATGACACCCATATTCATTTAATACAAAATGAAGTTTTAATTTCTCACAGAGTTGTATTTGCAATGCTAATTTCTTATTGCTGACCATAAAGAACAAAATTTTGCTTTAAGTTTTTTTGCTTCTAATGAAGAGAATGTAAACTTGATTTTCGCTTTTTAAGAAACTTACAAATTACAAAAAAAATTACAAATTTATTTTGCCAAATGATGAGTTGGAAAAAAAATGAGCCTGCAACGATGATTTATGGCAAATAAAACACTTCAAATACCTACTTGACAAGTAAATAGTGCCCTTAAAACCACCGCAAAAGAGTGTGGTTGGGGGGAACTCAAAATTATCGAAGAATGAATTACCCAATTGTTAGAACTACACTGTAGCTTTCACAGTTAGCTTAACTGATTCTTTTCAACTCTAACATCACTGCTTCATACACAATTAGCCCTCCTTCTTCAAACTAGGATCATATGGCAGGGTGCAAAACCTGTGCAAATAATTCTTGTTACATGCTAAGTATGCAAGAGGAGAGAAAGCATCCCTGCCATCCTAAAACTATCACTCATCTTAAAACCAATCATTTTCTCATTTAAACATCCATCATAAGTGCCTGAAGTAGGCTCCTGAAACTTCTTTTAAAGCAGTTTTCAAAAATATGTTCTCTCATGGAGTCACGAGGCGGTTTTATAATTCTATTCCCCAACGCCTATGTAACGTGCTAAATAAACGCCGAGGATTTCCTAGGCGGACATTTTGAACGGATTTGTGAGGCTTCTCTCTCGCCGTGTGCCTTCGTAATTCACGAGCAGAACGTGATCCTGGTCACTTATGACACTTGGAAAGCGAATTTTTTCCCAGCCCATCGCAGCGGTGCTTTCTCCCGCCGCTCTCCATCACGGCTCGTCCCAAAGTGGAGGGCGTAATGTAACGGTACCCGGATTTGTTTTTCCCGTTCGCCCGCGTTGCATCCCTCGCATACGCTGAGGTCGAAAATTATTGGGTAATCTATGAAAAGAGTTATCACATGATAAGGGTGAGCCAATCTCACGAGTCTCTGATTTAATACCCGAGTACGGTGACATTTCTCAACTCCGAATTCGTCTTGAGTGACAAAACGTCTCATTGGAAGCATGGTATTTTTCCATTGCACCTGACCGAAAATTGGCCTTGGGACCAGCAATTAACTGGGTGATAGCCGTACGGAAGAATGAAATTTGGAAATGGGGAAAACTGCTTCTCGAATAAGCCTCTTGAAAATGACGTCGAAACCCGTAGAGGAGCATTAAAGAGTGTGAAATCTTACAAAGTGCTACTTTTATTAATTTAGTTAATAAATTTCCACAAAGAGAACTCCTCAACGATTGATCTTATTGGAGATGGGGGTTTGATGCAATTAGATCTTCTTCTCTGAAGTTGTAAAATTAAATAAAGTACGTGTGAGGGTGTGGAAGGAAAGCTATGTCATATTTAGTTCCCATTCTGTGTATGACTCAGAATAAGACTCAGTATGGAGAGAATTTTCCTCGGGAAACTTTTTTATCCCAATTCTAATTCCCTAAATACTTGTAATTTTCCCCTAGGATATTACATTTTGAACTGAGAAAATGTTGTTAGGCCTAATTTTGTGGAAAATATTCATAATATATTTATTATACAAATAAATTTATCAAGGTTTCAATATATGTAGGTCGAAGTAGGAAACTCTTGGACATTTAAACGTGAGGGCGGAGTAATACTTTGGATTTAAATATTATTCAAGTGGAACAATGCAATTGATTGAGATATTATTTTGCTCTAATTCAACCACATCATGCCTTATTCTTCGCAATTTGTTCATATTCTTTCCGCTTGCCTCATGGGCATCACCTAGTTACGACCTTCAGTCCACCCAATTTCAATATACCGGCGCTCATTCCAGAAAGAAACCACCTGTCGAATGGAAAGCTGTCATAAAAATACTTCAAAAGACACGTTAGTAACCCAAAACCTGAACTCAGAACCACTGAAGGGTAAAATTCAGGTTGAGCTTGCTGCAGAGAGTAAAGAAGATTAATGTCACGCTTTGCATGAAAGAAACAATTGGGTCCTCTCACATAAGTCATAATACAATCTTCCATAAAAATCATTGGAATCGCCATGACGGAAAAAATATAAGCGGGATAGATCTCCAAAAAAACTCAATTTTTTTATAACAGTATTGGCGATCAAAACGCACAAAAGAGGGAAACAGCAACTGAGTAAATCCCCTTTTTATATATGCCTACTGAGAGTAACCCATTTTTCAGTGACGTGGTTACGTATACGCTCCTGACGAGGAATTCGCACGGGAATCACTATTTTGTGAGCTGCGCCTATGCCACATAGTTCTCGCGGCGATCCAGCACATCGCATCAGGCTCAATGAAGCCATGAAAATGCGCACCGCAGAGGTGCTTGGAGGCGAATCAATGACCATTGACATGATGCCATGTTTCCATGGCATGGAGAGAGACGAGAATGGGCAAATCCCTCGAATCGAGCGCCAAAAAGCACAGGGAGCACTTGAAAATCGTTTCCGGCGAATTGCGCAATTGGAAGGCGGAGAAAGCCGCGAATGGGACACGTATCTCTTGCGCACAGCGATCAAAGGGGCCTTCCAAGGTTTTTCGCCGCATTCTCGAGGGAGATCAGTGTTCACCCGAGGAAACCCCTCGCCTTGAGCTCCCCATTGCCGCGAGCCCCTCCTTCTCTCTCTCCAGTGCCTACCGTTCAACGAAGCTTATGCCGTTATGGAGCGAGGAAGAGAGTGAAAGTACGAGACGAGGAGATTCATTATTATTCGGCCAGGGTATCGGTCGGATTGGGATCGAAAAATACGAGGCGCGAACGGGGAAGTGATATAATTTTTTACGAGTGGAAAATATTCGGATTGCATTACAAACATTTTTCAACCTATCATTGGGCCACTTCAAGGTTTCTCTGAAGCAGAAGAAGAAAGGGAATCTTAGTGGTTAGTTGGTAGTTATTTGAGGAAGGCGACCGACAACTGAGGTCATTTGCGCCATTTAAGATAGGTGGACAACTGGGTAAAGGTAGGAATTTTCAAGGAACGGAGGAAGAGTAGAGAGACACCCGGAGTCGGCATTAGCCTGCTATTAACTAAAGGCGCCAAGGGGACCACGGCTTAACGTACTACCTGACTGATGGAGCATTCAACTCAAAGGGCTCTCCACAAGTAGGCACCGGTATATCAATGAATAATCCGCCGGAGTCAGGATACGAACTCGGAGGTAGAATTAGCTTTCGGTATGTAATAGCAGGTAAATATATTTAGATAAATGCCATTACAACAAATAATCCCTTTATTACTATGTAGATACTAGCCTTCTAGCTGCATGTGACTCTGTCATCTAACATGTTTCTATGTAGTAGCCAGCTTGCTTTCAATAGTGCATGTTTGGTAATCTTCACTCCCTGCCACACACCCTCGTGGTGGCTTGCAGGGCATTGCGCACATGTAGAAGTAGGTGCAAAATTTTTAGTCGTACCAATTACTAAATGTGAGATGAAATACAAAACTGAAGAGCAACATTCCCGCTTCCCCTTAGCAAGGGATTTATTTGTAAGCCTGTTTACATTTTCCAACGTATTTTTTGCCACGATTTGCAGAATGGGCCAAGCATTAAACACAAATACCTCTCTGGAAAAAATGGTGGCATAACCTGGCTGTTAGAGCCGCTAATAATCAAATTATAACATTATAGAAAGTAAAGACACTTTCAGATACCCGTACAGGAGAACACAAATGATTTTAAATAGCACAGCATAGAAATTAACATGAAAATCAACAAACAACGACCTAGCTACAATATGTGATTGATTTGAGGAGCTTGTGCTTAAAATTAACTGACGGAAAATAAATTATAGAAATCAGAATACGATTCTCGACGAATAATGTGAAAGGAGACTATTTTTAAAGAGACTGATTTAACAAAGATACTTTTAAAAAAGATGTAGAGACAATTAATGTTGCTATTGTAACACATGCACCACTTACGTAGTGTCACTTGGACCTTATGACGGTTTAAATTTACAGCTTCCTTGCTTCCTCTCGAGCATCACTCAATAACATTGTTTATACAATTATCGATTTTTCGTTCTTAAAAATTCTTATTTCAGAAAATTATTTTTATTCCTAACTATATGCATCATTAAAATGATACTTTTCCTAGAAAGCAACAGTTTTAGGCAGGGCCGGAGCAATGTTTAAAGTGCTGTAATAATTAACGGTAATATGGGTTCGTCTATATAGTTTCATTTCAAACGTTGAACTGAAATCATCTCGTAATGGACTGCTCCTATCTGCGCAACTGTGAAAGAGCAATTAAGCGCAGTATTCCATAACAAGTTCTATGAGGTAAACTCACAAAGAATAAAAAGGTAAAAGCTCTAAATAGGAAGGAAGGAAGTCCATGCGAAAAAATCTCATCATGTCTTCCCGTTGTGACGGCGTTGTAGAAAGGATCTCATCGCTACATACAAGCACAAGAGAGTGACGGATGCAATAAAAAAGTGAAAATGGGGAATCCCGGCTTGGATCGCTCGAGGAGGGAAGAAGAAAGTAAAAGTCATCCATCTGCTTGTATCTTTCCAGCGGTTCCTCTCGCAACCTATCATATGCAACTCTTTGTCCCACAAACGCCCTAGAGTGATGTCAGAGAAATCGGTCAGGAATGCACAGGCCCACTTCCTTCGGTGGGGAAGACAGCGGTTTGAGGACCTCAATCGTCCTCGGAGGGGAAGTACCGTTACAACCTTTTTCATGCCACACTATCAAAAAAACTTTTATATTTGAGAAAGAAACCAGCGTCAGATCACGAATGCAAAAATATACAGCGGTTGAAAGAAATATTTTCGCTACTGAACGGCATTAATAAAATTTGTATTTCCAGCAGTTCAGTTCATTAAACGTGAAGTTTAAATGACGGATAGTGCTTTTAGGTGGTATTTGGCCTCACGTAGTCATCATTACTATCACATGTGGCGGGAGAACAGAGATTTAGGAAATATAATTGGATTTGCATTTCACAACAAAGTTTTTGGGAGAATCAGCCCGGCGCTCCTGCCTGGCAGCCCTGAGGTTTGAATGCAGCCACAGTCATGGACGTTCTGCTTGTAGTAAGATTAACATTTGGTTAGAAACATACCCTCAGAGCCTTTAGAGCCCTTAATATTAATTTGTTAATAGCTAATTGCTGACAATTATAAAAATCTCCAATGGCCGTAATATTACGGCCATTGGAGATTTTTATACTTGTCACTTTAAGAGGCCATAGAGCTCACGTCACCTAGTTTTAGCTAATTGCTGGATAATTCAGCCTAGAAAAATAAATAGGGTGTTAGAAACCTGCAAAATGAGAAGGAAGTCTCAGGTAGAAAAATATCTGCAGGATGAGACGAGGTAAAGAGAGCAAATAGTATTTGGAAAAATGATGTAACTGAAAAACATTTACAATTATAAATACGGTTAAGATTAGTAATGAAGACGTTTTACATGGGATGGGATTAATAAGATAAATTTAGAAAAGAATCAAAAAATCAGGAAACGAACTTATGGCCACATTGGGAATAACGAGGAAATTATTAAATCTATGCCAGAAGTTTGAAAGAGTAGAAGAAAAGCAATGGGCACACCATTTCCAATGTATATGGCAAATCATGGACCCAACAATACAGAAGCGAGCATAAAGAAAGGAGTGAGACAAGGCTGTGCACTGTCTCGTGTATTATTCAATGTCTACAATGTAGACTCTACATCGAGAAAGCCCTCCAAGAAGTCAAAGAAAAGTCTCCGGGAGTGAATATACACGGGGAGAAAATCAGCATGCTTCGATTCTCCGATGGCATAGCAGTATTGGCAGTAACAGGAGGAGATTTTAAGAAGACACTAGGAAATATGGAAAGAACAATGACGATATTTCATTTTAATATCAATGAAAAGAAAACTATAAAGGTATTGATATGCAGCAGAAGAAAGGAAGCACCAATTTTAAACTAGGAAAACAAAAAATCGAGGAGGTGGAAGAGTTCTGTTACCTGGGAAGCCGAGTAACCAGCGATGGGCGAAGTAAAAGAGAAATTGTCAGAAGAATTGCCCAAGAAAAAAGGGCATTTTAGCGGAAGACGATTCTGCTTACAGCTGCAAATATAAGTGTGGAAGTGAGGAAACAATTCATTAGAATATACATCTGGAGCATTCTACTATATGGCAGCAAAGTATGGACAATAACAGCAGCAGAGAAGTCCAGGCTGGAAGAGTTGGAAATGTGGTGCTACCGAAGAATGAAGAAGATAAAATGGATCGATCGAGTGACAAACGAAGAAGTCTTAAGAAGAGTGGGAGAGATATCTACTGAAAAGCTTAAAAATAAGACGGGACAACTTAATAGGCCACATCTTAAGACAAGATGGCCTGATGAAGACAATCGTCGAGGGAAAAGTGAACGGGAAGAATGGAAAAGGCAGGCCTCGTATGAGGTATATGGAGCAAGTTGTGAAGGATGTAAAAGAGAGGAGATAGGTCAATATGAAGAGGTTGGCCGATAGAAGAATCGAGTGGAGGGCTGCGTCAAACCAATCCTAGGATTGTTGACCGATGATGATGATGACAAATCATAAATGATATCTAATCCGGATACTCAAAAGGAACGTAGCAAGCCTTATTGTGACCTAAGTGGAGGACAGCTGTAATACACAATAAATGAATAATTGCGAAGAAGAGAAAAATATATACAAAAATTATTCGTCAGTCAGGCGTTTGGGAAAATGTATATTTTTTGTTGACTCAGCACGCTAAACCTGTCTGCTGAAAAACTCTGCGAAAATCTTGATGAAATCGACCCTGACGTTATGTTTCCTATTTTTTCCATAACTCCCGAACTAAACTCAGCAGGGAAGCCAGTAGCGACGGCATTTGATATAAGAATATGCGACCAAAACCTGTGGCCTTGAGCCATTACGAATGGATAGTAAATTAAATTAGACATCAAATTTACAAAATGTGTAGGAATATAAAAAATGGAGGGATAAACTCGGCGACTACTTTGCCCGGCAACTAGCGAATGGTGCTGAGGGGTCCATACTGTCCGACAGATGGGAGTACTCCAATGGAATATCTCCCCGCAAAACACCCAAGGGGGTACCTAGATTTAAATGACAAAAATCTTCGCAAACCGTGAGTTTAGAAGCAAAAGCTTAACATTAAAAGGCAGAAATTTAGGGGCACTACACGATCCACTTGAACCAGGTTCAATAGCGAGAGGGGGGGGGCTTCAGGCTCCCCCAGAAATTTTTTCCCAATAATTCTTTGTTCTGATTTTAACCGGGCATGATAATCCGAATTAAACTGCGTGCAGTCCAAGTCTTAAGTGTCTTGAAACGTGATCACTAGTTTGATGCATGTGTGTGGTTAATAATTGTTCTTTTCAATTTTATCTGTATGTATGCGTTCTGGGGCTGGTCAAATTAACTGCCTCATAAAAAAGTAAACAGTGAACTTTACCAGTTAGAAGAGATAGGAATGGGTACTGTGAAAGTAAATACTAAGCACTGAAAATTCAGGGAAGAGCAACTAAGCAACAAACGGAACCGAACAGGCAAGGCTGATTTGTTTCAAGTTACGCACTCTAGACTTAGCCCTCCCCAAAGCAAATTTCTGGCTACATGCCTGAATACTACTGATGTAATGATGAATAATAACCATGTTGAACGCACTACAATCTTTTCGGTGTTGATTTCATAGAAAGTCGTCTGTGATATGTTGAGAAGAATTTTCTACCCAGTTTTCCACTCCAGGGATACCATTCCTAATATTAAAACATGTTAACTCAAACAGCGAGAGAAATCAACACATATGACTTGGTTCACGCACAACCAGAGAATTTTCACACAATTGAAGCCATTATTTATAGCGTTCTAAAACTTAAGAAATTACCCTATGTTTTACTCATATCTGAGAGTCATTACAAAGATATTTATTTACTTAGAATATAGAGGTAAAAATCTTATTAGTGTTAGGTGAAAATGAAATCTCTCCTAAAATTCTACTTTATTTCAAGTCATTTAAAAGGTAGATAGATAAATAATTATTAGTCTGCACTCATTCAAGACAGAAATCTTCAACACTAATCTTTGATTTCTACAAATAGGTAGTGAAATTATCTTCACTAAATGGCGATGGAATCAGTTAGATAATACAAATGAAACCTGGTTCAAAGCTCAAGGTGAATTCCGGTAGATTTTAGTCCATACTTACTCAATAATTTAAGTAAGGCAACTTTGTCCCTAATAAAACCTTTTACTACTTACCTACTCAAATAATACCTTTTACATTATTTCAGATACAATTGAAGCATAAATTAATCGTTTCTGATTGCAAGGGTTTTATTTATGGTTACTATTTTAGTTGTGACTGGAGAAATAAAAATTATATACAGTGCATTGCATTCCAGAGAGTAGAGAAAGTTTGTCAGAAAGTTAAATCCTTTTTAAATGAGAAGGTTAATGGATAATTACATCGAGCAAAGTGATTTTTTTTGGATTTCTCAGGAAACTGACTTTTAATCCTGGGATAGCAGCCTACAGCTTACGTTTTAAGTGTGTATAAATTAATTTACTCTCATAAAATATCTGGAAGTTTTTACTCCGTAGCCTTAATTCAAAGGGAAAATATGGAAACTCGCGCCGGTTTACTACATGCAGACGGAGTGAAATCTTTTATGCGGAATCTACTAAACGCTCCGAATGCGGCATATTAAAATGCCTCACACAGTATAAACGACAGGTCACAATATCTAAAGATATATGCTTGTCACTTTCCGTAGCTCTGGAAAAGAGGTTAAGGGTAAATGACCGACTTAGCCAAATCATTTGACATGACAGGAGAATGAGTGTAGATCTCCCTATTGCTAGTAAAGTGAGTTTACCAGTCTGAACAAAACGCGAACTTAGTGAAGGATGGATTTCCGCATGCACAGGTGCTAGTCAATTTAAAGCCAGGTTACTAGTCAAGATATTGCTCTTGGTTACCATCAGCCATACAATTAAGGGATTGTAACACGTTAGTCAAACCAGAAGAAAAATAAAAACCACCGCTCTACACGAGCTTTTTAAATTAAATTATCCTAGCAAAACACATCAAAATCAATAATCAAAGGAGAGTTCTTATGAATAAAATGTATTCGAAATTTTATATTTATATTCCCAGCCTGATCGAGTAAAATCCATCAGTGCTACATAAATATCATCAATATTTTTTATAATTAATGGCAGCATTTTCCTCCTCACTATGACAATCGGAGAGAATGATAAGAATGGCACAATATCTCGATTGAGATATTTATATAAAGGAAGTAGCGAAGGATAAAAAGAGAATAAATATGAATAAATATGAATGTAAATATGAATAGATTAGTAGATAGAAAAATAAATGGGAGAGCGACTCCAAACCCAATTTAGAAGTATAATGAAATGCTGCTTACCTCTCTATAGAAATGGAAATATTCCAAATTAAGGAGCGTTGAAAGTGACGATGGCCAACACCATTTTATACAGAGGTTTAATTTATTTTTTGATTTATGACAATATTCTTTTAATTTCAAGCAATACCAATATTTATGCATTAAAATTGATTTTTTCTTTGCTATGCATTATATCATCTACACTTTAATTAAATTTCTTGAGTAAAATTGGAGTAATGTTGCAATATTCTGTCACAGTACACACAATCAGAATGCATAGTTTGCTATGGGTATCATTAAAATGTGAAAACTGATTTTTTTTTCGTTCGTAAAACCTTCAACTTCACTCTAGGTTACAGTAATATTACCATCAGTCTTTACCTCAGAAAGCTAAGATCGTGTAAGTATAATTCAATGAGTGCCTGTGCTGGTGACCGTGAATTTGCCTCGCAGGATTCTCCGATTAGCTTAGCCTTGAGTTACTAACTAGTGGTACACGTACTGATACCAGGAAGTTTTAAATGAAGTTACACAAGCCTCTTGCCTAAACCTGATCGGCACATGAAACTAAAACGTTTGGGAACGAGTTATCTATGGGAAAAATGTTTAGGTGCCATAATTCAATGAAGACTGTCAGCCAAAATGATACATTGACCTTGTGGATATCCTGCGGGGTCCTGCAGATAAAAAGAGCGGAGATAATGGTGAAGTGTTTTCATTCCAACTTCTACAAGCTTCGAATAATGAGGGCTAATTCAATGAAGTGCACGCCTGGGAAAAACATGCTGTAAAGGCCTAAGAGTTTCTCGGTGTTCACGAGCTCATATGACGGCGGCGCTGACAAAGTGCTAACGCTAGATAAAATATTCATCACGTTAAGAACGGGGTGAAAGCGAGTGTTAAACGCTGCCGAGACATCTGCGGAACTTGGGGAGGCTTCTGCGAGGGAATCCGAGGATGGTCTCGTCGGAGAATGCAACGATGAATATGCGAGAGGGTCATGGAATGAAAATTGTTCCGGGTGGACATCGTTAACCGTTGTAAAAAAAAATAACCGGCATGAGCGGAAGGGAACTAGTTCAGAAGCTCTTCTTACAGGTGGCCGTGACGCGCTAGACGCGGCGACAATGATATCACATGAAACCGAGTGGACCGTGAATCCGCGCAGGTCGTGAGAAATGCGGAAAGAAACGCGATCGAGGGGGAAATTCGCCGTTCGCCGTTTATTATTTCCTTTCCGAGCGATCTCCGAAGATCGGGAGCGTGACGCGGGTCTCCGGATTCCTATACGTGTTTTGTTTCTGCTTAATAGGGGCGGGAAGAGTGGGGAGGCGAGCTGGCAGCTCCGTTTTCTCCCATGGGGCCGAGGGGGTGCATTGACCATGATGCGGGTGGGGGCAGGCGGAGTGCGCGCCTCGGAGAAGTCGAGTCTCTCCGGCCGGCGAGGGCGCGGGAGAGGAAGAAGAAATCTTCCCAGAGGAAAGTGAAAATTGGGATGAGGTGGTGGCGTGGGACGCGAGGGAGGCCCTGAGTGGGACAGGGGCGGCCAAGTGGGGTGGAACCGACGAGACGCGGTCGCAAGATTCGCGTGGACTCCTGCTGCCAGCGAACCGAAAATGTGGTCATTGGGGTCAACGTCGAAGCGGAACATCAACTCGAAACACAACAACTTCGCAGGGTGCATATTGATGGAGAGATGCGGAGGTGGCATGTTAGTAATGCATGCTTGGTGATCTTCACCCCCTGCCACACACCCTCACGGTGGCTTACAGGGTATCGTGTAGATGTAGATGAGCACTTCAGCTTTTTCACTCAGTAGGAATTTTCCAAGAGCGTTTCCATTGTGTTAATATCAGCATATTTATCGCCGGGTAAATGTTTGTTGAACATTGCCAAGTGAAAAAGGTTTCCTTGACCGGGAATCGAACGACGGCCCTCTTGCTTGCCAGTCCAAACGCAGACCACCGCGCTACCGAGGATTTCAGTCCCAAAGGCATTTTTTTTCTTTTTAATCTTACACGTGAAATGACTGATGTGAGAAAACAGTTTAGTTCGCATATATAACCAAATCACAATATATAACGAGCAAATATTTTACACAGGTTCAAGAAGAACTTACCATATGGTAAGAAGCGGTAGTACATAAGATATTTGGCCGCTAGTATAAGGGATCCGTACGAGGAAGGTAGATATGATGAAGGAATTAGAGCGTGTGCAAAGGAGATCAGCTAGATTTGTTAAAAGCTGTTATGATAATTGCATTAGTGTTAAGAGTTTAATAGAAGAACTAGTAGATGGTATTATCGGCCGTGACATGGTGGAAACGATTCATTATAATTAAAATGAATAAACGTGATTTTTCCACAATTTTATTTCCTCCACTACCTAGGTTTCGACGGTTAAGACATCATCAGGTGAATAAGCAACAGTTTTTCCTCCAAGTATTTATACAAAAAGTGAAGAGGGGCGGGTTTAGGTTTGCTAGGAAGGGTGGTGGGGGTAAGAAGGGTCAAAGGAGCGGGGAAAGAGGGCGGGGGTAAGAAAAGTCAAAGGGAGGTAGTCAAAGGGTGTAGGTCAAAAGTCAAAAGTCAAAAGGTGGTAGGTGAGGGAAAAGGTTTAGCGTTGAGTGACACGTTGGGTCGTTATGGTGGGTGGATGTCCCTGAACAGTGAGAGTTCTAAGAGGGGTGAACGGGAGGCATATAACAAATCATTAAGGATTTCACCCTTTGAACCAACGGTTTCCATAACCTCTAACTGTTCTATAGTATCCGGGCGAAGGCCTTCCATTTCCACATGCAGAATTTTAGAATGATGACTTAACCGTCGAAACCTTGATAGTGGAAGGAAATAAAATATGTGGAAAAATCAAGTTTATTCATTTTAATTATGGAAGAACTAGGATGGGAATTTCTATCAGAACGGAGATTAAAATTACGGCTAAATGTATATTAAGAACCCCAGCATATTATGCCAGGTGGGATCAAATAAACAAGATTAGAGAGATATATTATCGTACTGATAAATATGAAATGTCATTTTTCCCGTGTACCATAAGGGAACACAAAATGCATGTTTAAGTATTACTAATACGTATGCATGATAGAGAAACACCGATTAATGTATCGTGTTTAGGAAAATGTGTTTTCTAACCAGCAATCCATTCATAATGTGTAGTTACTAACCACACAGTTGCAAGTGATATTATATCTAACATGTGTCCATTAAGTTGTAGAAATGCATCTCACAGTTGCATGTAAGCAGTGCATTTTATTGAGATTCACCCCCTGCCACACACCCTCATGGTGACTCTCAGGGTATTACGTAGACGTAGACGAGGACCGACGGCGACTTAAGTTCGCACGTCAATAAAATGGATCCTTTCCCTTCGTCACCTTCAGTTTCCAGAATGATCTGATGCACAGACTCAGTTTGAGATTAAATGGATGTCTAAAAAACCTACAATCGTATTGAGGATCCGTGACTTCATGCCAGTAGCAAAACGTTCTCTCCATTAAGTTACCTTATAATCTTTACAGGGTATGTATGTGGAAAATTTTATATCACAAGTATAGTTCCTACACTCGAAATTAGTGTGAATACTTCATTTTTAATTATTTACAAACACCTTAAACTCGAAGGAAAAACTCAAGAGCATTGGGATAGTGTGGTGGTAAGTGTTGGCAACCTATCCCCAGAACTTGCATTAGAATACGGCAAAGGAATGGACTTCTCTGTGGGAACCTGTCCCACCTAAAGTGGTTTGTGGGGAGTAGTAACGGATGGAACGGAAAACAGTGGACGGCACCTTTCGTTAAGAGCAAGCCGAGATTCCCAGTACCTTTCTTTTGTACCTAGTGACTAAAATCCCTGAATATATGTACATACGTCGCCACTCAGTTATCTTTAATATTCATATATGGAAGTATCAAGCTTAATAAATTTGAACTGTATAACTATAGTGATAAATAAAACTTTGTACGGTTTCGTAAACAAATTTATTTCACCGACCTAGTTTTCAATCAATTAGAGTGGTCATTGCCGAGTTACTATAGGTTCATCGCAAGCCCGTTTAATCCAAAACTTATAGGGATGGTAATGCAACGAGAGGGTGGTGGAAGAACAGTAGAACGTGGAACCAAAGAGAAGGAACATAACTGGGCAAGAAGTGAAAGAGGAGCGAGAGATACAATCGCGTGCGTGAGAAGGGAGGCGTGCAAAATGAATGAGACGGGAAAAAAGGAATGGTAAGGCCAGGAGAAAAGAAAGGATAACCTTACAACAGTACTCTACGACTAATATGAGAATTTATATTTCTTAGATCACAAATTTTTTCTTCGATTATCAACAGAAACATAAGATTGATTTCATATTGAAATGCAGTGTAATATGTTGAGGTTAACTTGAATGAAATAATATTCAAACACTCGGAGGACACCTCCATTATTATTAATGCTTTGAACCAAACTCAGGGCAAAGATTCTTCACCTCATGAATTCTCCAACGATGTTCCATTTACATTAATTCACATAAGTTTAACTATTGCCATTAAATTCTTTCTTCTCTACTACACAATTTTATTATCATCGATGCCATATATAAGTTAAAGGGACCAGTATTTACAAACAATTGCTGCATAAATTACAAAACATTTTTCAACCCTTACACGCAGTTACGAGGCCCAAACACTGCTACAACTCTAATTATAGGGCCATCTTAAGATATTAGATATTATGCACCTGGAAGAGATAAGGTGGTAAAAAAAGAGCGATTGATGAACCGTTAAGTATGATAGAAATTGGAATCCCTTCGATGAAGGTTAACAAAGTCCGAATTATCTCGAAAATGAAATGAATGGCTTAAATTATTTGGATAAGGCGGAAATAATAATAAAAAATTCTATATTTCATTGTAATCACACTTTGTGGAACATAAAGAGTCTGAAACATACACTGCCATCAAAAAAATTAAAGGGGGCAACCGGGATTGAACCGGTGACCTCTCGATCTGCAGTCGAATGCTCTACCACTGAGCTATACCCCCACGCTACGTGAACGCGCTTCTATATGAAAAGAGTATATCTTCGTGAAAATTGTGCGACAGCGTCAGAAGATAGCATTGTCTACTGATTAGACATGTCGTTTTCCTCGTATTGGAGGCCATGATCGATGGAATATAAGTAATACTCGACCAATTCTTGGGCATCAGAAAATCATTAGGGATTTTGACTTCTTTAACCAATCTTGAACCTGATATGGGCACCGAAAGCCATAATTTAGTAAATTAGGGAGCGGTGCATCACATAACCACATTTTCTGTCTATTTAGGGCGATTAGACCTGAAGTAGGGATGAGGGCAATTTCTATTGATCTCGGCTACATTTGACCTGAAATACGGATGTGAAAAAGCTGCGGGACCTTATTTCCACACAAGAGATTAATGAACATATAGAACGAACAAAAGCTCTTATATCACATATTGTTATACAAGGTTTAACTACCAACAGGAAAAATATCTTCACTAAAGAGAGCAAGCAACGGTAAGAAACCACACCTTTATGGCGGCAAACGGGGTATTATCTAGATGTAGATGAAACTGAGAAGCTGGCAAAAATATGAATTTCCGTTAAATGGGTAAAAGTCAACTTTAGTCATAAATGAGCTTTTTCCATCCACGAGACGACTGATGAAGAAAACTCACCTATGGACTCATGGTCTAGTTCTGACAATACTTTTGCTATCGTAATGTATGGTCTGTCGATCTATGCTGGTATCCTGTCAAAATTCTGACCCAGGCAGACAGGTTTTACGGTGCACCATGGTCTAAGCTTCAAGAGCACTCCTTTCTCGGGCAGTGAACCAGCACCACCTGCTCTGTTCCTAGCTAAACCCTTGACCTTTGCCGTCGTGAAACAACTCTTCGTCGCGGGCGTTGCTTCGGCCAGTGCGCATCCAGTTACAAGCTCTCGGACGAGATCGCTGAGCGGTGGGAATTGCATCTTCTCAGCGTTCCCCAGGCACATCCCGAAAGAGCAAATATTTGTCTTTTATGGTCTAAAGTAGTAGTTACTCGGAGGCAACATACAGCTAAGGTCACTCGTGTTTTTTTTTGTCTTTGCGGAGAAAAAGTTTCTAGGACGTAAACTGGGCGAAATTCATTCAGAATGTTGCCATTCAATGTTGCATAGCAAATAAATATTAGGATTTCTAGTACGTAATAATTTTAATTCAGATAATGAGTACTACAAAGCAGACTCGTAGCCAGAAATTTGCTTCGGAGATGGGGGGATTCTACTTAGTGTAGCGTAACTTCATCAGCCTTGACAGTCCTGAACTTCTCTTCCTTAAAATTTCAGTGCTTGGTATTTACTTTCACAGTGCCCATTCCTATCTCTTATCAATGGTAAATTCACTGTTTCCTTGTTATGAAGCAGTTAATTTCATCGACTCTGGAACAGAAGTTCAACGCATACATACTTATTAGATTAAAAGAACAATTATTAACCACACACATGCATCAAACTAGTGATCACGTTTCTAGACACTTAACATTTTAATTATAGGCAGTGTAATCCGATTTATCATGCACAGTTAAAATCAGAACAACAAAATTATTGGGAAAAAATTTCGGGGGGCTGAAGCCCAAGCCCCAAGCCCCTTCCCCCTGGCTACGTGCCTGCTACAAAGTAAGAAAAAGCTTTGTTTCTATGCCCAATGGAGGTTTCCGAATAATAATGCCACGATATCCATATCTACAAGTTTACCTTTGATTTTCCAGTTAATGCATTCAGTTAATGACTTCATGGAAGGGCAGCATCATCACTATCAAGAATAAACTTTGTAACTACAGCAATCTTTACTCCTTTTTCTTTACGTTTTCTGAATTTCCGTTAGCCATATTCATGCAGTAGAAATAGAATTTAGTGTTTATTGCTCCAATTTCTTAAATTATAACGCACCGTATAATATAAATTTACTCTATAAAAAAACAACATCCATATCTCAGTCTGGATTAGAACCCATGACTCTGGGTTGCCATGCCAGCACGTTACCAACGTGACCAACATGAATTACATGTAGCGGCCCTGAGATGCCGTTGTATTTATAGGCATCACGGACTTAATGTTTCACATCCTGTTAAACATTTTACTCAGGAAAAATGCATTGACGAAATAAAATTCTGCATAGTAATCGCCTTGAATACACTACGCTTCATTTTTCCATCTACACTGGAATGCGCCCATGACTAAAGAACCTTTGTCAGCATAGTAGTTAATTAGCCCACTTCACTCCCATGAATACGGGCTTTGGGCAAAGAAAATGGAAGGAATTTACCAAAGGTGGTTAAAATTCTAAGAGTAAGGTTTCTTAAGATATATTATGCTCAAGCCTGACAAGATATTGATGTTGTTAATGTTTTTGCACATTCTGTGACAAGGGTGAAACGATAAAAAGTTCTGCTTTAGCTGTCGAGAATATACGATCGTATACGTTATTCTACAAAGGCTGAACCGCAACAAACTGTGGGAAGGAGGATATGATGGTTAAGGAGGCAGCGATCAATGAAGTAATGCAGAAGGTAACCACTCATCTGTGGTAGAACAGGTCTTACCCCAAGGTATGTGTTGCTGTCTCTAAGCATAGCACTTAGTTGACGTCAGCATTAATATATGTCTAGCAGTAAGACATTTAACTGATACCAATAATATCGGAACTCACCTTTCAGTCAACCATGGAGGCGTTATCTCATGTTTGTTTTCAAATAAAAACGGCGTATCAACTTATTTTTTTGCATTTTAAAGCTACCCTATCTAATCATCAACTGTCAACTTGCCAAGATAAGGATAAATGTGAAAATAATGTGATCATCTCTTACTTTCAAGCAGAGAGGTAGCCGAATGGGAAACCTATCAATGATTGAATACATCTGACAACACATTAGCAACTGCCGGTTCTTTTTCAAGTTCAACACAGTTCGCCAATTTAACAAAAGTACGGGCTTCGGTTTCGTTCCAATTTTGTTAACTGAAGGATTCGGCTAGTAGGTGCTCCAACTAATTTAATTGTATTTCAACGTTTAACCTACGCGTAACTTAAAGTAAGCCTGGCATCCTAACTGAACATCCCTAATTTAACTTAAGCATGGTATTTTAAGGTAACCCAACCCTGGAATCGATTAAGAAGGGCATCGGATTAATGTGTATTAATTAGTGAAATGTAAAAATTAATCCAAACAATTAATTAATTGATGGGAAAATTAATCCTTAAGGCAAACGCGACAGCCATGCCCAAGGTGGGATTGCGAAATCCTTTAGGTTATCATGCAGCCAGTGTAGACACCCAAATTTTGGTACTCCTGCTGCTTATCACATTCAAGCCTGTTTTTTGGCATGGCGCTATTATCTCTGCCAAACGTGCCCACTAGTTTGTTGACATCTCAAAATAAGGGAAAGCTATTCATTAAGACAGCATCTTGTGAGAATAGTGCAATCGTGCTGCTGAGCCGACCAGAGTTGTTCTTTAATGTAATTAAAATTCTAATGAAACCATATACTGAAACATTCATCAATGATACTTTGTACTAATTGTTATTTCACCAGCGGAGGTAACTGATTGATTAAGTTATTTTTTCAATTAAGGATAGGTGGGTATTCGGGGAGACTTAGGCATATAGGGAGTAGGGGAAGGGTGGAGCGCCAATCAGTGTCGGCATTAGCCTACTTTTAACGAAAGTTAACAAGGTATCCGATGCTCAACTTCTCATCGGATCATGGACGAATCCACATCAACCAGATCCCCCTCTTAATGTATGCCAGGCAAAATTAACGACGAAGCCAAAGTTGTGGGAACCTGACGGCTTTCACGATGATGGATCTCGACCCCTGAGATGGATCACGAAGGAGACAGAGCCATAAGTCACAGGTCATTCAACTGCCTCAACGGTTTAGTGCTTGGGAAAGGCTTTCGGAGCCCAACTCCAAGCAATGGAAATGGTTCTAGAGAAGAAACATCGACTGGATGAGGTATGCGACCGGTGTCGGTGATTAATTCAGCGTTTGGAATGGCTGTCGGATAGTATCGGCAATGAGGGAAGCAATATAGGTCGCGGTCACGTATTTTGCCGGCTTTTACTTCGAGGAACGTTGATGGATTTATCCTCTGATGCGCGTTTCGACCAAAACACTTAATCTACGATTCACTCCGCTCCGTGACTCTCTTTAGCTTGGAGAGATAGAGGGACTCGCGAGTTGGCTGCTCGGTTTTTAAAGATGCTTTCGGAAAGGTGGCTGAGAGGAAGAAAGGTGGTCCATTTATCCTCCCTTCCGTTGTGAGAGCGAGTCTGGTAACTAGCACCTGTACCTACCGTAACGTTTAACCTAGGTGAAATTTGCCTGGTATCGACTAAAAGGGGCATCGGAGCAATATGGATTTATTGGGAAAATGGGAAAATTAATCCAAAACAATTAATTAATCAATGGAAAAATTAAAGATAAACGCGACATTCACGTGAGAGTGAGTATGGTAAGGGACGGACACGAATACGTGTGAAATCAACACTCCAGTTTTACATAAAGCGACAATTTCAGCCTACGAAAATTTAAAACAATATTTTGATATTAGGGTACAGTTTGTTTCAATATTGTGTGTAACGAGAAAGTCGATGCTAAGACCACTTTAGGCCAGGTTAAGGATTCATTGGACTCCATACCAATTAACTGTTTTTATCGGACCCCAGTGTTTATTTTTCAGTATATACCTATAGGCTTAGTTGCCAGGTTTTCAAGCACAACAACCACAGCCGGGCCAAAGAAAATAATCAGAAGGGTCCTCCATTACTTTGCCATCAAAACTATCAGTAGCAGAAATAAAATGGCCATCACCTGACCAGAATTCATTCCAACAATTATACCGACAAACCGGTTTATGACTGTAACTTTTCGCGTGAAACCATTACAATTATGAATACGCCAGTATAGTATTTTATGTAAAGCTTACCCGTTTTTTTTTACTTTCGATTCACATTATTCCCCAAAAGAAAGCAAATCGATAATTTTATTCTGTCACTTACTGCTCAACATTCAATCAATGGGACCATTACTTCTTTCTGTGCCGCCGGTATTTTACAAATATATTTGTCATCCAGGATGATTCAGAACGGTGAATTTAGCCATGGTGTCAACTTCCAAATGCACAACTAGGGTGCAAATTTTTCTATTCACTGATGGCAATGTTACGGAGTGTATCTTCACATGAATTAAACCACAGTGCCGCAGTTTAATGTTATATTTTATTTATCTCATCATCTTAAGTCTCGAGTCTCTATTTTCCAGCAAGACAAAAAATGGTTAGCGTCACGCGACAGGTGGAAAAAAAAGTCTTTTAAAAAGAGGAAATTCACCTGTTTGATGTTTCTTAATAAGTACATTCATGAAGAGATTCATAAGCTGCTTCAGTCAAAATGGCATTCGCCACACTGATTTAATAAGCCTGATATTTAAAGAACCGCCTTCAAAAGTCCGGAAACACTTAACTTACTGACGAATCATATTTATATTTTCCCCAATTATTTTAATGGCGCAATTTCCTTCTTCTCCTTGAATATTCCGGGAAAAAGTTCTTTTTAAATAACACAGATGACTGCAATTTGCCATGAACCGGTCGTGGAACTGTAGGTTTTCCTATGATAAATTCCCATAAATGGAATTTCAACGACGCAAAAAAAAGCTTTCCGCGTTCGCTTTCGTGCGACTTTCATCCGTTTTATAAGAGAGAAAAATCTCGATGTATGCATTCATGCGCGTAGGGAAGGAGGATTCCACCCTCGATCGTCTTCATACGCGGTGTCACAGAAGGCGTATTGAGGGGGTGGAAAGCAAGGAAGGGAGGGAGGTTATCCACCGTCTGGAATCAGTTCGCTATTTCACTTTCGTTGCGGAACCGGTCGAACCTCCCTGACCGCACCGACCCGCTCCTTCCTCTTACTCTGTCCCTCCCGGACCCTGCCATCGCTGCACAAAATATCCGGTTTGATCATATTGCCGCCACCGAGCGATGCAGTCGGAGAAATTTCTTCCTTTCCCCAGCCAGAGGAAAGACGAGCCCGGAGCGAGGTGGCCGTGGGCACAGAATAAGGTCAGCAGTGGAGGAAAATCGATGGAAAGTTATGCATTTACATTTGTATCAGCAATAATAAATTAAATTTCGGATGTCGCGAATGTCGACGGGCTGCCGATAGGGGTTTCTCCGCGGGTCGGAATGCTTTCAATTTCGCTATTCGCGACGTGAGTCTTCCGCCAACCCGAGCCTGTTATTTTTATTTGACGTCGGGGAGGAAGAACGAATCAAAACTCATCACTTTCCTGAGCAATGAAATCACCGTGGCATCCGTGGTTGATGATGCCAACTCAAGTTTTATCGGCGGTTTTGTAACAAATGTTGGCATGCGCTTTCTCGTTTTCCCCTATGATCGATATGCAAAAAACAATATTTGACAACAAACTAAGAGTATACCTATAGGCATAGGGCTTCTATTCTTTTCTCTCACTGTCAACTTTCATTACTTTCAACAGTCATTAAATTTAAATATTAAAACGCTTTGGATAAAAATATGTTTTTCTGGAGTTTATCCTATACAAACCACTATAAAATTTAAATGCAACCCCACCTTCGCCAACAATAAAAAGAAAAGATATGGCCCTAGTAAGAAATGCAGAACGGTGCCAAATCCATATCTTAAGAGCAGTCCAGCTTCTTTAGTGGATATAGGATGCACAACCCACTTTTTAATTGCTTGGAAGAACTGGCAGAACTTAAATGAAGCCACGGAAAAGTGGCACCACATGAATTCAAATTATTTGGAAGCCACCGCGGATATACTAAGTATTTACCATATAACAACTTAACTGTTCTTGGAAAGTTCAGAGAATGAAGGGCGATGTTTAACATTAAAACCTTAAATATACTGCCCGAGAAATACCTTTTCAAGATCAGACCACTCAATGGGCGGTGAAACTGAACTTGTTTTGATATTTGTAAATTTATAGCCCAACTTCGAATGGTCACATCAGAATGAAACTCGCCCTTTGCTTTCACTTTTTGTGAAAAACGACAGAGCTTATGGTACAACTTTCTGCTCTACTTCGATAAAGAAGGAATTTCTGGTCCCGGTGCCAAGTAATCTAGCTTCTAGAAAATGGCAAAGAGTTCTCCTTGTTCTCGGATTTATAGAATTCCCTTTCAGAATACCGAATTTATTCGATAAGATGGAGCGATAACATAATTATGGCGGCGGAGTGTACTTACAGAACCAAGATTTATCTAAAATATTTCCAAGGGGTAGCGGTAAACAAAATCCAGGTAATAAAGGGTTAAAATACAAGTAAAAAGGCTAATTACTAGCCACCCCGAGGAAAAGTGATAGGGGGGATAAACTGTGCACGAAAATTTTATAACCATACAAGGCAATTATGCTAGAGACCGTGTGATTCCAAAAGAAGGAACCTGTTATGATTGGAGCTGCACCCGAAGCACTCATACTATCCTTGAACTTGTACAAGTTCAGAGAAGTGCTTTGCCTTGGTGGTGACGCCTGAAGATCACGCTGCGACTGTGAAAGCGAATGTTGATGGCTTCTAGTTCCTGGCAGTATGTACAAAAAGAGAATCACAACAATTATGAAATCAAGGATCCGAGCTAGCTTACATGGCGATAATATATTTTATTTTGCATGTTGGCTCTATATCATACAATGCTGCTAAACTACTTTGGGTTTTATTTCATTTAACTAATGTTCCCTCGTACAATTAGGGATATGAATAGCGGTAAATATGTCCAATATGAGTGATTGAATCCATAGCATAGGTAGTTGCATGTTGGTGTAAGGACTTGAAGGTAACCCAACTAACAGCACGTTTTTGCATGCGTAGTTTGCTATTTTTATCTTTTTAAATATTGGAGTTTAGACTAACATATTAATACTAATCCTTTTAAATGCATGATATGTAGTGCATGTTTGGTGAGAATTCACCCCCTATCACACACCTTTGAGGTGGCTTGCAGGGTATTATGTAGATGTAGATGTTCGACCCGAAGTTTGGTCTACTTGGTGAGGGTAGAGATCACCAAACACTAAATATCCTCGATATGGTTCGAAACGGCATACAGCGTGCCAGTAAGAAGTAATACAACTATGCACAGTTGACCTGCACACCAATTAGACTCAAGGTAGAGATTTTAGGATTTAAGTAGTGGAAGCGAGTCTGTAGTTGAGATTCTGAATATGGCCCTAAGCCCCACGGCATGTGTAATTCAAATATAGGGGTAGGAAAGGCTTTCCTTAAGCCACCTCTGCATTTCCCCCAAAAGATCTGGTATCAGCAAATAACTCAGCTTGGGTTTGGATAGACATGTCCAAAGTTCCCCAGGAATCAATCCTCAATCCTATTGGGCCACCACGCTGTAATTCGCTCTCTAGTGTGCTCGAGATAGGACGCGAACAAATCTGCGTAATTTTCGGAATGCTTGGACCACAGAGGAGACTTTCCGATGTTTTCTATTTTCTTTGGCGTATTCAGCGACTACTCACGCACAGCGCAACGATACTTGGGTCCCTCGGCTGGTTTCACTAACGACGCACCACCACCGCCGCCGCTGTTTCCTCCCGCCTTCCCTCTCGTTTCGCTCCAAGGGTCCCTTGTTCGCCGCCCCTTGCTTGTTCAGGCACGACCCCCTTCCTTTCCCGTCTAGCACCCGCATCGCGCGGCGCGCAGCCGAGTCGAAGCCAAAACAAGACGAAAAAGGTCTCCACCACCGCTCGCTCCCTCCACTCGGCCAAGGACAAATCACTTCTTCCGTTATGAGCCCTCGACCGAGACGTGAGCGACCTTTGGAAAAATGCTGCCGCTCTCGCCGCTCACTGGAATGGCTTTTGTGCTGCGGGCTTCAAACGTCATATAACTTCCATTGTTCCTTCTCCTAAACCAGCTGATTCCACGATCACTGGAAAGAGTACCTCGTGTACCCTCCATGTTCCGTCTAACCCTCATCCCTAAGCACTTGGTGCGGCCTGTGGCAGTAAGAAGTTTTCTGTGCTTGAGCTGCCGCTTTCAACCTGCGCCGTCTTCCGTCTAAACAACTGGCTGCTTTGTGCGGTGGCACCGACTGGTTGCCTGCCTTTAAGGAGTGCGGGGGTCGGTAAAAAGATACCAATATCATAATAATTATAAAATTCATCATAAACGCCAACGAAGTATAATTACCAGTAACTATAAATAAACACCTTTAAATGATCATAGGAATTATTCAATATCCTTCGTGTTTCAATGAGTATTAATTAGATAAGAAGCCGCCGTCTTAAGTAAAATAACCAACTCAAGAAAAGGTGACGAATAAGATTTAACTAAAAAAATTAAAGGCGTCAAGAGCAAGAAATTCACGATTTGTTACAGTGCATACAGCATTTTATTCTTCTTGAAATAATTGACTTATCAGGTTTTACTAAATTCAAAGGATATTATTCTCATTTAAATAATCGATTTAGTTAAATTCGAAGGTCTTGACCCTCATGAACTACGATCCGGACCACGACTTATTTCTTAAATATCTTAAATCCTAACAGATGATAGTCTGTCATGGGCAATTTCAGCTATGAAACGCTTGCATTATTGAATCAACAGCAATTTGATACTACTAGCTGGCGCAGGAAAAATAATCCATTGGCTGCAAAAACTATAAATCCTGAGAAAAGCAATAATCTCTTCCTACGGATTTCGGGATGCATATTCTGTGGTTACAAACTAGCAGAAAATAGTGTAATAGTATATACTTGAGTCAAAAAAACAATTCCTGTGTTACGCGTGAATCAGTATTTTTAATAACATTTAATTTATATATAAGTATATTCTAAGTTTCTTGTTCCAAGTTGTTCAAAATACCCAAGAATGGGAAGTTATCAAAACAGAAACCACTCACGACACTGTGATAAGTATTAAACTCTGCTGAGCTCCTTTCTATAAATTGAAATGCTAACACGGAGAAGGTGATGAAATAACATCTCTATTTACATTCTATAATGTGACTGCTGCATAGCAAGAATATAAAAGCGAAAAAAATGCGTTTCCTCATTTCAAACGAACTAGAGAAACTGTTACTTTCTTCTAGTCCACTGAATGAACGTGAAATACGCAAAAACTCGGTTTTGATGATAAAAAACTGAAATTTTATATTATGATTCGATGAAAATTGGATTCTATGGTGATTAGAAAACAACCGGAAATATTACTAGCAGCAGCAACGGGAAAGAACGGATATTGGAGATATCCCTCCCCTTTTATTTGGACAGCTTTCTCCTTGCATATTCTCCATGAAAACGACCAAAAGAAAAAAAAGACATGAACCGGAACTGGATCGAAATTTGCCTTAAGACATTTCAGATTAGAAAAATTAGAATGATATACATTTAAATCCTTTGATGAGGAAGTTATAGTAATAGTTATCATCATCCATATTCCATGGAACGAAGGGACTAAGCAAAGTATATGGTGGCGTGAGGAGTATTGCACCAAACGAGCCTCTTCCGATGGTTCACGGCATGATACGGAATTTCACATTCCACATTTTCCAACGAAAGTTTCATAATTTGCTACTGACCAGACCTACGGAGCGAGGTTTCTTTGATAACTTCTCTCCCAAGGAAACTTAATAGCCTTCCCTTCTCTACTCTAGACCGGCTGAAATAATTTTCAGGCAAGCAAAGATAAAATTTAACTGTAGGTATCCTCTTACTGTGCTATAAAAGGTAACAAACGACGTATCTCGCAATTTCCGTGCCGAAACATTCCAGTATTTTTAAAACCTCTTGCATAATTTTAAGCCCCAAAATTTTACCTGCTTGACCACCCAATGGTCGCTGATTCGAAACCCGTCCTAGGCATGGAAGGCGTTTATCGTAGGAGCCTTAAGCCCAAAGGTGCCTATATAATCTCAACTGCTACAATGCGTTAAACTCAAGTCTACTTCTATGCATTTCAAATACGTGGATTGAACTCAAACTTCAGTCTCTAAAGGACCCGAATAAAACCCGTAAGTAAAACTGAAATCTGTCAACTCCGTAGTAATTATAATGTTCATAGAGCCCCGCTAAACACAAGTATTTAATTAAAGTTGCGATATATTTTCCTTTGCCCGCAACGAGTACTAAAAATATACTAGTGCAAAATATACTAGCACTCCTGTTGCCATTGTTGTTGTTTTAATTAGGCACACGGTCAATCAGTGATTTCATTTTTTGAAAATAATGGTGAATTGCGGTAAAAAGGAATGTAAAATGGATGCTGAAATGGCAAATATGAATTCAAAATAAATTTATCATCTTTTGACCTCATCGCTTGAGGGACACAAGCTGCATCATCCGCCCTAAATATATATATATAGCAAACAAATAAAATTCACTAATCGGTAAAAAAAATTGGCCTATACTGGTAACTCGCGGGAAAATGCTATTTTTAACAATTATAGAAAGTCAACGTTTCAGGAAACTAAATAACATTATATACAAGGCAATATAAGTGATACAAGTAACTGATTACAGGGATTGAACTGGAAATTTCTGTAGCATAGGTTTGAATTTTTCGGAGAAAAATTATAAAAAACTCAACAGGATATCCACTTGACCATGAGAGTTTTTATTTCTGTGACGGATGTCGAAAAAAGCAGTGTACGTTGTAAATCCATCGGAATGAGACGGTGATGTCGTGATCTCGAATGTTCCATTCATGCCAAAGAAAATGGGGAATTGGGACCCGACAAAAATAATTGGGTTTGATCCGGTTTGATTTTTTTTGTTCATGGACCATGAAGAGATGCCGTCCAGGAAGTCATCACGCTATCTGATTTCGCTTAAAGTCGTAAACATGGACATCTTTCCAAATCGTGGATATGGCTGATTATTGGCTTGCCTGATTCGAAAAAATTAGGTGCTTGAACGTTTGACCCGTAAAACAAAATCAACATTCATTGATTGATAATATTCACCACTTGCATTGTAGAAGATATATAAGCCCCAAAAATATGAGGAGGAATGGCCCAGCGATGTCCTCACTGAGGGGACTCTTTTGTTGGATATTCATATATATTTTTCCAGATGTACCGAGTCGTAAAGCGCTAACACTGGGTAATATAAAAAGCACATTTTAATTATTGATGATAAAATTAGCTCACTGAACCTACTTAATACATAACTTTGGAAGGCTGACGCTTAGAATAAATGCCTTAGTGATCCCACAATACATTTAGCACACTGATAAATAGCTGACAGCATGTTAATAAAGTAAGTAATTGAGGTGGCTTTGAAGTAATAGCAGCAGTTTCATGCAGCCTAATGTTCCACTAGACTTAAGGTGCGACGTATTTTCTTTGCATGGTCGACACTTAGCTAATTCATACTTGATGGTGAATAGCTAGAAACTTCAAGAAAATCATCCATACTATATCTGAGATTATTTTAAATGTATTCAATTCCGGTGGAAGTAATGTTCGAAAAGGGTTGAACTTACACCACAATCATTGCAACAAGCCTATTGGTGAGCAATAACGTTCTGAGTATAAAGCCTTAAAAGCAAATTTGGCACCTTTAGCAACTTCTTTTCATTAATCCACCGCAGTACAGCGGGAAATGAAGAGCTGAATTAGAGTTACATGAAAACATACAGCTTTACTCCCGTATCTGTGATTTGATAATCCGTTGGGCTCGCTTGAAATCAATTCCAAAAGGAAAATGAATTTTTCCTTCAGTCCGGACACCAGGTGCTTCCGTCCTTGCGCACATTTATTTCCATTTTCTAATCTCGCATGGACGCGGCGGATTCCACTTTTTTCCGGCGCCGTAAATTAAATCGCCGAATTTCAGGCCTTCCACTGGCGAGTTATGAACACGAGAGGGGATGATGTGTGGTGTTTTGGTGGTGACGGGGTGAAGGGGAGGGTGGAGGCAAAGGTGGAGGATGAGGGGAGAACTCGGGCAGATGGAAACGTCTTCTCACTGCTCGATATTCCACTTTCACCACTGGAGGCCTTCTCGCATCTTTCCCGCTTCTTCCTCTCTCTTCAACGCAAACGCACACCAAGGTACGACCTTGCATGCGCGTCGGCCTGTTCCCCCCGCGGGCGAAAAGCGGAAGCAAACCAACTCGCCTCGGAACTCGCTAAATTATGGAGAATAGCGCGGCAAAGGCTTTTAAAGGGAGCTGCTCGCGTCCCTGATGGAAGGGGGACTCGCCCGATGGACACTTTAAGGTCGCGTTTCCGCGATGTTCACTGCCTACGATCGCAAACCCTCTCGCACGAGAAACCTGTGGTTTGACTGATGGTCCTGGAATTTTCCCTGCCTCGAACTTGGAACTTTCTTCACTCGATAGCGAAGCAAGGTTTTCATGCATCTGAGGACAAACAAGCTATCTCAAGAACTCTTAAAGTCACGATTCCGAATCTACTAAACCTGTAGTGAGAGCAGTGAAAAACATCATAATCACGTCAAGTGTCGATAATTGACAAATTGAATAGAGATTTTTTTGGATTGAAGACGCAAAATATATGCAGATTTAGGAGTTAGATAATAAATTACTTATCAATACTGTTCTATTTCGTCTACTATCCTATCAAACTATGAAATGTACAATGCACTTCCATGTGTAATTCTCTGTAAAAAAATATTGTATCGTTTGTATTTCATATTTATCGGCGAACTAAAACTTTATCATGTTATTTGTCAATCACTGATACGAGATATTGACGAATTTCGACTTTTTTTTACTAAACATCAATATGGCGTCATATGTAACTCTGAAACCTGGCTGAACCCCAGTATTACTGATACTATGGTTAGACTTGACAAATATTTAGTTCTAAGATGTGACAGCTTAGGGAAAGTTGGGAGCGGTGTAGGTGTGCATATGACATACGTGCATCATGACATTAATGCAAGCAAGCATCGTGACCACCTCCCGAGATTTGTACCTACTCATCTCAACCCGAGTATACCTTAGTCGAGCTATCTTGAGAATTTTCTCCGAAATTTTTAGTGTATGTAATACAGGTATAAACCTACATACCGGTATTTAAGGTAATTGAGCTTTGACGAAATGAGCTCGTAAAAAAATAATACTCACTGCGGAGAAACTTTTTAAGAACTTGAAAGTCAGTTGCAACGCGAAACGAAAGGTGAGACGGAGGATTTCAAGGAGGATTCGTCGTACTGACGTCAATAGAGGTGAGCTGGGAAATCCGGCGAAAGACCGAGTGATTTTTAACCATCAGGGTGTGTTTCAATTACTTTAAGGTTTAATTGCGGAGTAGTTGACCGGTTGATTTGTGTGATCGAAGGGCCTCAGGTTCAAAACCAAGGATATTTATATTGTTTATATTGTCAGGACTTTTATATTTTTATTTCATTCATTCATTATTTTTATATTTCATTGTTTAGAACAAAATTTTTGAAAATATAAATTGTTTATTAGCTACTAGGTTAATACGTTATATGCATTAGCACCAGCCGCTGCTTTCAATATTTGATGATGGTAACCCCAACACAGACTATCCTCTGGGGTACCTATATTCCCCACTAAATTGATGTTTTTTGTATTCTTTGTATTTGTATGTTTTATTTTTTCTCACAGGTTGAATAAAAATTATTATTATTAAATGGTCACTCAAGGCCAAATATAAGCTGCGCTATTTTCTAGGCAACATATGCATTAATGAAACAATTTATGGCACAGAGCAACGAAATCACACCCAATATTGATTGAGTAAATTTACTCGTGGCGAGACTTATAGAAGATTTGCCGGCTCTACATTCAAAAAGAATGGTGAACTCTCAGATGCTGTGCTCAACAATTTTCCCAAATAAAACAATAATTCAGTGGGGGTTAGAAAGTCTTTCGCCTCCCATGAGAATGGATTTTTAGCACGAGTATATACTGTTTGAACGCTACTCGTAACAGTTTAAAAGTTGATGCTAAAAGATAAAGATTCCCTTGAATAAATTACCACAATTTAATGATAGTCTTGTGTGACCTGTCATTGGCGAGAATACGAAATAGGTTAGTGTAAACTCGGAAAAGCCCCTAAGAGGATAGGATAGCCGACCGATTAATTAGTAGAATAATTTAACTTTCCAAGCAGTTTGTGATTATCTCTATTAACACTTTAAGGCATTGCTTTAAGGCAAGACAGCTTGCATTCAAAGCAATTTTAGACTTATTTATTCTGATTAACATGCTTGGAAAAGCGATAGAATCAAGATAAACAACACAAAGTGAGAAACCATCCGCCATTAAATCGCGGCTTCGGAGTTTTAGATGAGCGTAGGAGGGGTGGAATCCCAAAGCCCAACGAATGCGCTAAAACTTGTTCATCAAAAGGTGATAATCAGGGAAAAGAAAGAGCAATTTTTTTTGCCCCTTCTACTCTTCTTCCGTCTTTCAATCTTTACGGACGGCGGGGAAATGTTCAAGGATACGTGAGGCAACTCTCACGATCGGAGTTTCTTTCAAACTCGCCCGGGTCATTAAATGAGCGCCTTCATCCATTATGCAAATGTAAGTGCAGTCATTGAAACACTTAAAAACACGATGGAATCATACGGAAAACACAGGAGCAATTCAGGTGGAGAATAACTGCAAACTATCTCCCGAAGAAGGACAAACTGAACCAAGTCAAAATATGATAGTTTCCTGTGATCCAACGAGTGAAATTTATTTTCAGACACGAAAATATAAACGACAAGATAACGCTACAAGACATCAAGTTCACTACGATTCACGCTATGAGGAGTGACAGCAAAAATTCGAGAAGAATTCTGATTTTGGACGAAATGAGCATGAATATTATTGCCAGCGAACGGGGATGAATCCTTCCTTACCATTAAGTATGAATGCGTCATATTGGAAAGCAATTGAAAATAATTAATTAAAATTTACGTTCATCCTATACGTTTGAGTGTGCATTATTAGAGAAAGATTAAAAATATTAAATCGATCGAATGATCCCTGCGTAGGACATATTATTTTTTTCCTCATCAAAAGGTTTCAATTTAGTGAAGGACATCTATGCCACGTAGGCAGGGGAATGGAACGATTTACTGTCAAGACTAAATAAAGTCATTTATGGGGGAAACTATAAGAGAAATGTTGTGGAAAGTTTGAAAAATGAAGAAAGGATTGAAAGTAAAACATATAACAGAATGGATGTATCACCATAATAAATATATCTAATCTTAATTTTCGTTACTGTCAAGTCTCGTATTTATCGCATTTATGACTAATAATAGAATTAAATATTCTCTTTCCTTGCAAAATTCTAACACCAAGATGTTTCTCTTCGATATGCCCTCACCGCTTCATGTGATAATCACTATAAAAATCACTTTATGCGATAATTAAATTGGACACACTACACATATTAATATATATTGAACCGAAGGTGCCAGGAATATGATTGAGATAGGTGATGTGGCTATTTATTTTTTGTTTTTAATACCCGCTTTAGCCATTGAATATATAAGGCATGCACGAAGTACCTCTTGAATAATTCTTTATATTTGTGAATATGGAGTGAAAATGTAATGTAAATCCCTCATGTTATTAACAGTAACCCTGATGAAAATGAAGTGTATGGGAAGTGTGCACGAAGTGTTTATCACAGCATAGGACTTTAGCATGTACTTCGGGGTGTATGGGAAGTGCAAAAGTAAACGCCTGAGAGAACACGAAGTGTACGCGGGGGGGTGTACGCGAAATGTATGCCAAGTGTATGCGAAGGGGAGTGTATGCGGAGTGTTTGCACGAGGAACGGGGTGTATGGGAAGGGGTGTATGGCGAGTTTTTGCTAGGGGAACGGGGTGTATGCGAAGGGATGTATTCCGAGTGTTTACTAGGGGAACGGGGTGTATGGGAAGGGGTGTATGGCGAGTGTCTTCTAGGGGACCGGGGTGTATGGGAAGGGGTGTATTCCGAGTGTTTGCTAGGTGAACGGGGTGTATACGAAGGGATGTATTCCGAGTGTTTACTAGGGGAACGGGGTGTATGGGAAGGGGTGTATGGCGAGTGTCTTCTAGGGGACCGGGGTGTATGGGAAGGGGTGTATTCCGAGTGTTTGCTAGGTGAACGGGGTGTATGCGAAGGGGTGTATTCCGAGTGTTTGCTAGGGGAACGGAGTGTATGGGAAGGGGTGTATGGCGAGTGTCTTCTAGGGGACCGGGGTGTATGGGAAGGGGTGTATTCCGAGTGTTTGCTAGGTGAACGGGGTGTATGCGAAGGGGTGTATTCCGAGTGTTTGCTAGGGGAACGGAGTGTATGTATTAAGATATAGTTTTTTCCAAAAAATATGCATTTCTGGTAATCTCTGCATTAGATGTATTTCTCATAATGCAAATAAACCATAAAAGTACAAAACATTTTCAGGAAAAAAAAGATTCACTGTAGATAGCACTCTAGAGTGCTATCTACAGTTACATCTCCAGAAATGTTTCCTCTTGTGGGCTCATCAATCTGAAACAAAGGGAGATGCACATCAGTTAGGAAGAAGATCAAAGTTTAACTGGAACATCACCACTTACATCACCAAATTATTCACTTACATTGCAGTACATGTTTTTTCTGTTGGGCTTTTGATCCGGCTACTTCTTCTATGTTGTGTACTCCACACTTCAAGAGCCAGGCTTCAGAAAATAACACAGATTATTTTTCCATTAAAAACACAGCATTGAATTTTTTTACATTTATACCGGCTTTCTTCCCTTAAATAAGTACCAACGTTTTAGTGGTTAGAGGATTTATAGCAAAATTTTACCTGCAATGGAACCGATGAGAGCGTAGCTGGAGTGCTTCTTGCCATCGTCCCAATACTTGGCAGTTCCTTTCACTCGGTACCACTTCTTACGCTCGAAGTCATTAAGATGCTCCGGATTGAAGCGTCTTATGTCACGAACAGGGACGTTTTCCGTTTCGTTTGAACCTGCCCAATTAATTTTCGCAAACCATTTGTCGGTATGTACCACATCCTTGCTGGGCTCGTTTATTTGTGCAACGTTCTGGCTGGACATGTTCACTTTAAATTATTAACAATAATTCGCAGGGAGTTGAGGGCACGCGTATCCAAAAACTCATGTGCTTCGAAAGCGAGCGTAAAGATGAGTGCGGTGCGTCGGCCGTGCCATCTGATATCCAGGCGCAAATCGACAATTTCTGACTAGCAGCTTTGTAACATCTTACACAACAATGTAGTGGAGTCGATTGTTGGAAGGAACCAATACCTCGTACATACATACTGCATTGGTTGACCATGGAGGTAATGTAGCAAGGCAGTCAGGCGACAGAATAGGGGTTGTAGGACATTGTAGGGACATTGTTGTAGGGGTGAGATTAGAGGATGTACGAAAGTAACGAGCGAATGCTCCACCGCCACTACTAAATTTCATTCGGGAACGATACAATGTTACAGGACGGACAAGAATGAGGGAAGTGTCCACGAAGGATGCGAGACACCTTCCCGTACATTCCCTTGATCTGGACGAAGGGGGCAGGAAGTGTACGCGAAGGGAAGTGTCCACGAAGGATGCGAGACACCTTCCCGTACATTCCCTTGATCTGGACGAAGGGGGCAGGAAGTGTACGCGAAGGGAAGTGTCCACGAAGGATGCGAGTCACATTCCCGTACATTCCCTTGATCTGGACGAAGGGGGCAGGAAGTGTACGCGAAGGGAAGTGTCCACGAAGGATGCGAGACACCTTCCCGTACATTCCCTTGATCTGTACGAAGGGGGCAGGAAGTGTACGCGAAGGGAAGTGTCCACGGAGGATACGAGACACCTTCCCGTACATTCCCTTGATCTGGACGAAGGGGGCAGGAAGTGTACCCGAAGGGAAGTGTCCACGAAGGATATGAGACACCTTCCCGTAAATTCCCTTGTTCTGGACGAAGGGGGCAGGAAGTGTACGCGAAGGGAAATGTATTGGAAGCTGTGGAGTAACACTTCAATAGCACTTCCTCCTTCACAAGGAAGTGTTCATGAAGTGTATCCCGAGACGAAGTGTATTGGAAAGTGCACTACAACCTCCGCATACACTCCCAGGCGTACACTCCCTCGCAACGGGGTGTACGGCGGGAGGTTGTGCACTCCCCATACACTCGCTGTACATTTCGCGTACACTCCCTTAACCAGAACAATACACTTCATTTTCATCAGGGAATCTATAATTTAGTAATATTGTAAATATTATTGCGTATTTGCTGATTTTTTACCTCCTGCCACACACCCTTAGGTATTCTACAGGGAGCTAATATGTAAATGAATTTATTATAACTACGATAAAATAGTATAGTGTAAGTTCTTACTTGAAAAATAATGATCACATTGAATTATGCGTAGATTGTAAGTATGTCCTATTTTCGTAACACATAATTTATCTTAGTGATTTGTGGTGACATTAAAAACCTTTGAAAATAAAACATTGAAGGTTGAATTTATTGGCTACAAGAAGGTTATCACTCAACTCCCTTTTTTCAAACAAGATTAGTCTTCCAGCTACTGTACTGCCGTTAACTGATGGATATATAGTCAATGGAACCCTAACGGTAGTAATTTTAATCTGTTTCATTTGACACCGGTTCGGATACTTTCCCCGAACGCCATTTATATCCCTGAACAATTCTCACTTTTCGCTTTTGTTCGCTGGTGGTTTCCACTGGATCTCACGGCTTTTGTTGTTTACGGTCCCCAAGGAGAAACTCTGACAGCCTCTTCGTGTTTTCCAAGCTTCTCCACCATGAGTCTTCTTCGCAGATAAGAAGAGACTAATGGAATGTGTCCAGCCTCAGCCACTTTTTGATACGCTCTCGCGGGAGTTTTATCGTGGTTATAAAATGCTATCGGTCTCCTCGTTAATGACCGAAAGCAGGTCGTAACTGGACCTGCCGGCCATCAGGCTTCGGATAAAAACGCGAATAGCGTATTCGCATCTAGTCCTTAGTAACATTTATGACCGACATTATTTTTGTGGCCTCCAAAGGGGAGTTGTTTTCATTTAGGAGCAGGAGATATGCACGTTTGAACGCCATAGGTCACAATTTAGATTAAAATGCTACCAAAGTGCTTTGAAATTATTTTAGAAGGATATAATACTCGATAATCACTCCTCAGAAAAACACAAAAATTAGGACGGATATGCGTCATTTAGTGTCTCAGAAAAGCAGGTGTAATGACAAACTAGGCTTTTTCCCTGTAGTTATTTTGGAGAAATGGATTCATCTAGGAACTGATTTTAATTGAAGCTTTCTTTTCTTAATAAATATGCGCGTCGACATAAAATACACTACTATCTTTAATACTTCGAAAAGATTTTATCGTTAATTTTTCTTCTATTGCCAATGAATTTTTAAATAAAACTGAAAATATACTAGAGAGACGGACTATTATACGCCATTTGTGTATTAACTGGGGAGAACAGAAAAAAATATAGCATGTGGAGAGTATGAATCGTGACATTGGGGTGTGAAGTGAGAGGCCCCTCTATATATTTACTACGTAACGCTGATTTCACACTTTTTTACCCCCTTCCCAACCCCCTTCCCAATATAACATTCAATAGCATTCTCTAAGACCCCCCACGTATCGCTGCCTGTGAACCCTGTCCTTTTTGTGAATAAGGAAACCAACTTTCCTTATGAATACCTTATTTGTATCTAAATGCTATTAATAATTCAATACTTATTATGTGTACCATCATTACATCCTAACCTCGCACCCTTGCGGCGGATCGCAGCGTAAATTGTAAATGTTATTACTTGAAAAAAATTAATATTATAATGCAAATTTCCCCCAACTTAACATAAGGACCCTTTCTCCCTCTCAATAAGACATCTTATCCGTTGGCCCTACCCCTCCATTCCCTTTGACGTTCCGTAATTTATAGACGACCTCTAAGTCAAGGATTCCGATGAATTGAAGTGGATGGAAAGCTGATTAACTCTCTCATACATACGGATGGTCAGGTTAGCCAGCCTGCCAAACTGTGGTCATCACTAGAAGCAGGAATTATTCCACGGAATTTGCGTTAAAAATACATAAAAATAATGAGAAATCGAAAATATTGGAACCTTCAAATAAAAAGAGACTAAAGGATAAGATGAACGCACGAAGGGATTGAAGAGAACAAGTGGGACAGTTTAATTTCTTGGACTATATTTTGGACGAAGATGAACATATTACTGAATTCCTAATGAGAACTGCTCATATGTACAGTCGTTTAATAACAGAAGGGAACTTAAGACCTAAACCTCTAGTACCTACGTCAAAGAGGGGTTAGTAAAGAATTTTATAACGCGTTATGACGCCCCAACGCCTTGCGGAAAGAAGGTGAATAAATTTGGGGGTATTGAAGTGTAGATAGATAGCGAGTGGGATGGGAAGAATGGGAAATGTATGTACGTGGAAGCTCTTCGGATGAAAAGGGAAGACTTACAGAAGCTGAAGACATGGAAAAATGGTGGAGGAGGCAGATTTGGTTGATGGGACGAGCGGTGGAATTCTAAAGGAGGGTTTGAACAAGGGAAATATCCTCAGAAACGGTGTGAGAAGCAAAAGATGAATGTAAATTTCAAAATGGAATGAACGTCAGAATAAATTATGCTTACCAGAAAAGCAAAATAATGCGGAGGTTCAATAAAAATAAGAATTAGAATAACATAAAAAGTGGGGTTTCGTATAAACTGGATTTTCATAAATAGTTTCATATAAAAATAGACTTACTAAGGATAACAAAATATAATTCAGTTGTAGCTTTGACCGAAGAATCTGCAGGTAAAAACTTAAAATGGGCTACATGTGGCAAGGAAAAAAATAACTTCAATTCAGTTGATAGGAATCATGAAAAAAGTAGACCGTACCCGGTAAATACATAGTTTTAATTTGGAATTATGGTTTCAGTAAATAGACCGAATCGAGAAGCACGAAAAAATCATTGACTTTCTAAAATAATATGTACGTAACGCTTACGCTTTACGTTCTCACGTAAAGTCAGCAAAAAGGCAATAATAGACTAAATTTACTGATAATCGAGGGTACGTATTCAATCAGGATGGGCTGTGAAAATAAGTGTCTTAATAGGATTAGTGACGGAAGTAAATTAGGAGAAAAATAATGTAATGATTTTCAACACGGTAATGAAGTCTCGAAGAAATAAAACAATGAACACATATTCTGTCGGACATAGGCTACGTAGAGGATAAAAAGCGGCGTCAATAGGGAAGAGGGAGGTATTAGCGGGGAGAATTGTGAGGGAAAATACGCGTGCCTCAAAAGACATTAGGAGCCATTAGTTAGCAAATTAGTTATTTAGGAACCAAGTTAACAAATGAGCCATTCATAGATAGGCAATGACCAATCATCAAAATCTCAGTCAACTTTTCAAGAAAAGCTTCAGGAGCTCTAACATACTGGAGGCAGTTTTTACAGTGAGACTACTAGATAAGAGATGGAGAGAGAGGGAAAAGAAGGCATTTTCGATGAAAGAAGGAAGAGAATACGCTGAGGAGGCGTTGAGAAAATACTTAATAACTACGGTTAACACAAGGCCAATCGCACAATGCATGCCTTATGTTTAATTTAACGAATCCACGTCAAAGGTAGGATTCAAAGGCAAGCCTCTGAAGGTTGAGCAGGGCGTTCAACTGCAACCAGAATGACCGGTTTTATAAGCCATGTTAAAATATCAAAAAGAATGAAACTTGTTCGGAGGAAATTTTGTTGTAGACATGCATATTATTTCAGTGCAAACTATTACACACACCATATATTAAAAAAAACTCGAAAACACGACCCGGGTTTCAATGAATAATTAGATTCATCAGGTGCTCACCCCTTACCCTGCTTCTCCACCATCCCTGACCTCCGTTTCGGGAAAACCGCTCTCCTTCCCTTAGTTTCACCCTCCCGGTGACGTCACATGACAACCAACTTTGTGTGCGTAAACGAAAGTTGTCCAGATTTAAGCCCCGGAGGATAATTCATTGAAACTCGGGTCGTGTGCGTGTGTTTCCATAATGTAGTGTATGTGAAAGTTAGAATTAAAGTAATTTATTTCAAAAAACCGTGAGAAAATATGATTCTCTGGAAACAGGAGGTCAGAGATAAAGAGTGAATTAAAAATATTACTTATACTTTTAGCTAAGTAATTCGCGAGTAACCAGCGCTGGACAAAGTAAGAATGGTGGGTATTACCAGTGGAATGGCTCAGGGCATCTTACCAAAAGAATATATCTCGCTGGAAATAGAAGCTTAGAAGTAATAAAACAATTAATTTGAGTTTAAATCTGGAGTACGTTACTTTATTGCGATAAGGCACGTATTGTGCAGTTTATCAACAAAAATAGGCATAGTAATATTGGGAGAGATGACTGTGTAGGTGAGATAAGAGTTTACAAGGATGTAGATGATCATGGGAATTGTTAATTACGGCCGTACATACAAAGTGATTGCTTTGATACAGGATATGGAGCTGTATCCTATGTAGCATAAACCTTCCTGGAAAAAAGACTAGCTTGGATTGAAACTTTTATAGCTGGAACACAGATATATTAATAATCTCAGGGGATTGGATCTAAAGGAATAGTGAAATATTAATGAAAAACTAACAGCAGAAAATTTTGGAAAAGTAACATTTGATAAAAACATTCCTTCAAATGGTTACAAAGACAAGCGTTAAAATGATTCATAAATAAAGTAATATAAAATAAAAAAATAAAAAACTGATTGCGAGGTTTTATGTATAACGCTTTGAGCACAGAACAAATTGCCAGATAAGCTTGAATGCTACATAAGAAAAACAAGAAGAAAGGAACCTTTAATACAGAAATAACATATGTTAGACGTGAGAAATGGTTTTTTCCTGTTTTCCAAGTCCTTTTGTATACTAATATCATATAATGCCATATAAAGGATATCTGCTGCTAAACGTCGTTTCTCTTTGGTAGGGAGGAAGTTCCATGACTAGGAATATTTTTGAGAATGGGGAAGACGAATTCAACAGCAGTTTGCTTGGCATTAATGCAATCAGAGTGTATGAGATTTTGAGGAATAAAATTCAACAGAAAATGATACAATTGAATATAGAAGCGAGAGCGCTTAAGACGAGGACGATATACAATACCGGAAATCTTGAGTTCGATCCTGATATTTACCGATGTCTAGGTAATTAATCCAATGCAAGACTTAAGAAATATGGTGACTCTACTATTCAGTATGAAATTATCTGCAATAAAATTTTCGAAGTTTTTTTTAGTTTCGTCTCTATTGGATTGTGGGGAATGACTTGAGCAGTGACGGAAAATTTCCAATGGCTGGTCAAAAACCATCTGCAATGCGAAAGCCGGTCGTCGCTTATGTTTCCTTACGCATTCCTTCTTCCAAAACCTCTCTCCCAAAACGTATCACAACATACTCCACGGAAGATAAACGAAGATAATTACCAGTCCGGTAGGTCCCTCTCGCAACCAGTAATTTCTCAGTTTCATAACCCAGGTGATTGGACGAGTCCCTTTTGCTTCGATCCTATTCGAAAACACACACTCTCTCTCCAGTTATGCCAGCTTTTTTAGTCAACGCTGGCCTTATCAATGTTCAAGTTCATGGCCTGAAATATACCCTTTTTTTCTAGAATTATCTCAAGGTAAACGAAAGTGCGAGGTTATCAATAACTTTGATGTCCAAACCTCTCTCGATGAAATATTCTAAAAGAACCTTTTCCATCGTACTGGTCAAACTTAATCTTACACGAGTTCTCTCCCCTATTTTGGAGGACGACGAATGCAACTCTGCAATAGATCTGTAATTTAGAGAAATTTGTTGATTGTGAAGACAAATGTGCCAAGAGTTCTGTATAATTACGCAGTGAAACCATGCATTTTAAAAGATTATAATATTAGCATTGATTTCAGGCTTTACTGTGTAGAACCTCTCTACATCAGGCATAAAGAATACACTTTGTAAGGTCCACAAAACAAATTTAATACGTACAATCCGGGTTTCGACACATAACACATAATATCATACGCATTGCATATATTTTATAGGTCCTGGGCCCGTATTCTCGTTTGAAACGCAACCTCGGTTATCTCCCCAGCAACGAAACCGAGGTTGCGTTTCATTGATTTCCTCATTAGAATGTTTACAAAAAGTTAACGCGAGTCCCGAAAACCTATGGTATCCCTTGGATACCACGAGAGTTTCAGAAAGAGAATAAGGACCCAGGTGATCTGAATACATTATGTATCAAAACCCGGTTCATACTCATTAAATTTGTTTTGTGGACTAACAAAGTGAATTATTTTTGTCCAAAAGGTTACATGTTACTTTTTGAGGCTAAACCGGCATTTTGAAGAGTTTGAATATGACTCAATGAATCATTAGAAATCATGGCAAATATTAATCATGCTACATGACATTGTTGCAAGATCCATTCATAGCTTCACATTTGAAAATTAACAGGTGGAAATAACAATTTTAATTATTTTCAAGTAAAATGGAATAAATAGGTAAAAGTGAACTTAAATTTTGTGTAGATATCACGGCACTATGACTCTTAAACTAAATTGTTTTCCATTAAGAAATCTTCTGCCCTCAAAAAGAATTTTGCGAGGAATCCACGTGAAAATAATTTAGTGCTTAGCATTTCAAATCACAAGTCAATGGCTTTAGTAAGGTTTGCAATATATTTATGAATAAAGGGCGTATATTGAAGAACACTTTTTTCAATAAATCATTCAAGTGAAGTATACAAACATATTTTAAAACACCGTAGAAGTATTTCTGGTACATGACAATCACATAATTACCTTCCATTTTATCATAGTCACAGAAATATTTCATTCGTGTAAGGAAATCCGCGAAAGAGAACTGTTTCTTCAGTACCTGTATAATATCGAAAGATATTAGCGAATCCTGACCCCAAAATAGTGTTGAAAATATACCTACTGTCCTAAGTTGATCCGCATAATTCTTTCTTTTAGAGGAAACTATAGAAAAGTTTGTGCCCTTTGATTTACTCATTAAATAAATATATTGTTTGTAAATTTCCCCGAAGAGAGCACATAAGACGGCTGAGAGCGGAAAATTGCAAAAATCTCGTCTCCATAAATTTGAATAAACTTTCTTTCGTTTTAATGGAAACGTTTGACTGGTTTTTCAGGATAAACCACTGCTAATTCAACGGGGAGCTATGTGCATATTAGCAATTTATCATCTAAAAAAGCTTTCTATGCTTTCCCCTTCTCTCATTCCCAGGCGAGTATGCACCTTGGATCTCCTTATTGGATCGCTTCTGTTCAAGAACGGCACATTGTTTTCCTAACCCCTCCTCACCCCCGAAAATATCGTATGCATTTCTCTAGAGTGTTTAATGCAAGTAGCGCCGTAGTTTTATCATTTACTGTAATCATTACTCTCCCAATTAGGGGTAGATGGAGAGAAACCCGGCATCGGCATTAATACACTTATTACTCAAGTGGGGACCGTTATGCCGCTGAATAAAAGCTCCTACTTCGTTAAGATTCGAACCCGAGCCCTCTGGATGGGAGGATAGTGATCTAGCCATCACACCAATCAGAACCATTCCGAATCCTCCATTACTCGCTTTGCCAAGAGGGGTGACCTATTTTTGCTATTTTCCCCAACTGATTTCTTTTATCCCCCATCCTCCCTACGGATATTTATTCGCTTGTATTAGCCACTATCCATTCGGTGATTTTAACCTTTTGCATACCGACTTCTAAAAAGCCTTTTATCCATGCATATCTCATGATAGCGTGGCATGAAGAGACTTTTAAGGTGAGTCCATCGGATTGTACGCTATTCCTCTGTACCTTTCGACAGCATTCTTTGTTCCCAGAAAAAAAAATCCTTCCTAAACCTAGGTAGGTAACCTAAATTACGCAAACACGGTATCTTCCCTGAATATCTACCACCTTCATCATTCTTACTCAAGAATTGCTCTAACCATCAATGTCTCCATTACTCCATGACTTCTGTTCTTTATTTGAATTACGATATCTAAAGCAGGCGTAGAGAAAATACATATTAGTAATGAAGGATTTATTGCTTACACTACTATTATCAGTACCTATTCTTTGCTATAATCATTTGGAAGTGCACCATGAAATCCTAATATCATTAGGTACTACGTATATTATAACCTGAAATAGAAAAATGCGTCATGTTTTATGCTCCCCTAAACAAAATATTCCAGGCCATATAATCTATAGAACTAAAAGGCTACTTTGTTCAGTCCCCCTAGAACGAAACAAATTTTAGAGTAAAAAACTATTTAATCTTTCTTATCGTATTTCATTCACAAGGTGACAGATGAATTCGACAAGGTAGGAGAGTACCTACTTTAAAGAAAGCTCAGTAGGGTGAATTTCTCGTTCTCATCACACGTTTTAGAAAAAACTCAACTGCGGACTATGGGGACATTTTCAAATGCCACAAAAAATCTACCCCTAATTGTAAGAGTAATGATTACAGTAACTGATAATGTTACGGTGCTACTTACGTTAAAAATCAGGAGAAATGCATACAATATTTTCGGAAGGTATGAAAACAATGTGCGGTTCTTGAACAGATGCGATCCAATAAGGAAATCCAGAACAGAAGCGCACCCAATAACTAGGGGACAAATACCTAATTGAAAATCAATGAAATCAAGCAGAAAAACTATGAAGATTAATGGAACATGGAACATTCACAACGATGGTATTTGTAAGCCTTGATAAAGGGAAGAGAATTAAAGATTTTCTTATTTGATCAGTTGTGAGCCTTTGTTTCAAGTGTTCCAGATTATCTATCACGCCACTAAACGAAGTAACGCGTAAAACGTTCCCTTCGAAAATCAAAACCTGTTTCGTCCCTTAAAATACCACCATTATTGCCGAAGGACTCTTTTTTGCACCACAGTAAAAAAATAAACAGTGGGACCATGAATGGTGTCAAATTGACCGAGCCCAACTTGAAGGTGATGGATTCCATACGGAGGCATCAAAAATTATATAGGGCGCTTTAAGGTGGTAAAAGAAAATTGACGGTATTCTAAAAATGAAAAGTGTTCAATGACAGTAAATCAAAACTAGTACCTCTAATAATGATTTAATAAATGATTGAATATCAAGTCTGTTCGCACAGAAAATGGAAATCACCATGAACCCAACAATTTAAAGAATGGACCATCATCAATGGAAGATGTTTTATTACCGGGAAGTTCCCTGAAAAAAGGAGGGAAATACGAAATGAAAAATGTCCCGAGTTCAAACGAGTTCTCAACAAAGCCGCCAGTTGGCGCTCGGCGCAAGCAGCTGCTGCGCTCGTGAAATTCTTCGAACATGCAGATCAGTAGAACCGTTTAAACAGAAAAATCAGTAATTCTATATGACTGTTACTTACAAACATTGGCTATGCCTTTATGGCTTGAAAGTGTCCTTAATCTATTTTCTGGACATATAACTAAAACGAGTCACACAAGGTGGAAACAATTTCAAAGCCTATAATTATACCTATTCCGATTTACAGTCACATTTATTTCTGTTACCATTTAACTGCAAATCTCATGATGCTTAATAATCTGTTGCGGTAGCCAATGCAGTAACTCGCCAGCCTGGCCTTTCAAAGGTCGTGGGATCAAGTTGTACCAGGGATGTGGATAGATAGATAAGCGTCTTTATTGGGGCGAGTTTGAGACTAAAAGTCCCCTCTTTCATCTAACCTCTCGTTAGGGATGCCACATCGGCTAAAAAACATCGAGTGGTCAATGTTTCGATGTTTATAAAAGTACTCACCACTCACTCATTGTTCATCGACAAAAAACATCCATGTTTCGATGTATCGAGTTTTTATGACTTCATATCCGAGGTCGGTATTATCATAGAGGTATTATGCATCATAAATTTAGCATCTTCTTAAAAACTTGCAATTTTGAAAATTATTCGGAAATCGGACCTTATTTGGTAAAATATTGATAAATAATACGCAAATATTTTTCCATTGAATTTATTTTTAAACATAGAAAACATATCACTGTGTCATAATGAAATAAAGATAAATAAACATAATACAACAAAAAACAAACAACACAATAAAGTGGGTGTACCTGTTCCCTAAAAATATTCTAAGCTTGGTAGTTTAAAAAAATCAAATTGAAAAACAGTGGGCTTAAAACGTTTAAACCTCCCAGTATCGGTAAGGAACACTCTTTGCTTAATATGCAGCGACCCCAACCTATTCCTGTTATCTTGTACCACCAAGTTGAGAGCTAATACAATCCTCTCAGAAGGTACAGATGTAGGCATGGCGGATCATGTTCTTGGAAGGCAACACTGGGATGAAAACATGAACGATTTTATACCTTCATTTGTTTCCCTACACTCGAAAGATAGATGGCGTAATTAGGGAAGGTTCGTTCGTATTCTTAACAGGCTTATGATAATCAGAAAAATGAATTATTGGTCAACCAAAAATATTTATTATACCGCTCGTTTCCTAAAACATCGCTGCGATGTTGAGTGTTTTGAAAACATCGAGTCGATGTTCCATCGATTGTCTTACCACTCGATGTTTTCGATGTATCGGCAAAAAAACATCGAGTATTCCGATAAATCGATGTCGATGTGACATCCCTACCCCTCGTCAATGCATGAAATATAATGCAAATATAAACGTTGCTCTAAATACTAAAAAAATATATAAAACTACAAAAAAAATAAAATTGCAATGAGAAAAAAATAGAAATTAGATGACAATGAGAAAAATGCATAAATATAGTTTCACAATAAGAAAAATAGTAATATAAGGTGTCGATGAGGAAAGAAAGCATATTAAATCAAGAAGAGGAAAATGATATAATGATATCAAAGACATGTGTAAAAGATATGGAAAAAATGTTAGGATATTGGCTGTAGTTCGTCACGGAAAAAATCCTCTGCATGGTAACACCCTAACAGAAAGGGGAGCGTGAAAAACCTGCGAAAACCCTGCGGGGAGAAGGCTAATTTGATCAAATATTAGAAAAAATAGTACATAAACAGCAGTTGAAAATATAGTAAAATTATCTTTTTTGTATTTGGCATAGTGCATTTGTATTTGGCACGTATGGTACGTGTCACTCTGCTAAACTGCCGGATGTAGGGGTTGTGTCAGAAGTATCAAATACCTTCGGCTATGCTGTAAAGAGGTAAAATTTTAATGATGACGGAAATGCTTCGCTGTTGACCATTAATTCTATCATTTCCGGTACAAATGGATGGTATAAATCAATTATCCAATATGAATCAATTATAACCTTATTACTCGCTCTAAATAGCATCGATCCTGGTTAGCCTCGAATGAATCTCATTTCCTTTACTTTCGTGAAATTGAAGCAAAAGAAATAACGGAATGCCAACCAATACAGGAAAATCCTTCTCACTCGGGCGTTCTACATATTACATATGAGGTGCCTCTAATATTTTAAAAATCTCAATGGATCGAATAAATTATTATGGTGTCATTCCCGTATTCTACCAATAGTTATCTCGTAATGTTTATTATTTTAACAATAAGTGCATGTATGCAGTGCATATTTGTTGATTATTCACCCCTGCCACACACCCTCGAGGCGGCTTGCAGAGGGCACTCAGTATATATGGATATTAATGCTGGGATAACATTATAGATTATATCAAAAGTTAAAGAGTTGTTTGTTGGTTGCATCAAGACGTGTATTATTTCCTTTTAAGACCTTATAATCGTTTAAGTGATAGACTACGACTCAATATTAGGTTAACTCAAAGACCTACTTTTTAACGTAATTAAGTTCTTAATATAAAAATATACAACCTCCATCATTGGAGGTTGTATATTTTTGGTATTTTATGTATTATACCAGTTGGGTGTTTGGGATTTTGTAAAAATACCAGTTGGATGTTTCATTTCAGTCACAAAAGTTTAGTTCTTAGAAGAAATTTAAATGTAGCATTCATAAACTCAGACTAAATCATAAGGTTTCATTACTTCTTTCCTCTTTTCCCTCTTTCTTTTCATTTTCCCGAAAAAAAGTCTTTCAAATTGCTACAGTTCCTTATTAAAGACATTAAACTGGATGCATTTAGTTCTCTTTCTCAACAAGGTAATACGGAGGCGAGAAATAACTTTGTTCGGTAAAATTCCAAAGCTTTAAACTACTTGACTACTTCCGCCGTAGTGAATTCGTGGTGCGAGGACCGAATCAATGTTGTAATTGGTTAATCCTCTTGGGTATATTTAATGGCTATCGAAAGAAACACAACAGGATTCCTGTTGTAGAAAATACAACTTTTCCTTGAAACTAAAACAGAAAAAATAAATTTTTGGGAGCGACCTTTCATTAAGCAATAAAATAAATGGAATTTTGTGGAACAATGTTCTACGAACATAGCCGTACGAGCGATGGTAGGCTAACACAGGTTAGGAGTGGGCACTATATTAGAGAATGATATTACGCACTGTAATTGTGGATGTTGTCAGTTATGATAAAAACAAAGTTGTTTAGCAGAGGAGGGCAATCCTTTTGTATCTTCTGTAGACAAGTAATACGTGTTTATCAGGATGCATGCATTCATTATCTTCGACTTAAGCGTTGATTTAAGATTCAACTGCTCGTACAAGGAAATTGAGTAATTTATAAGGATGTAGACCATGGAATGGAAAAATATCGTCAGGGGTTGCCACTCATTTGCATATGTCGAAAAAATGACAAATTGAAATTGGCATGATTATGCGAATTTTTCATTTTCTAATTTTTTTGTTCTATAATATCCAGGGATTGGTAGCGTACAATCTCTAATAGTGTTATAAATCTTTTAATCGTTTAATGTAGTGAAACTATGGCCTCGGCGACATATATTCCAGACAAAGCCCTCGCCGCTTTCTGATGACTGACTCATTTACATAATGCCTTAATTTAGCGTCTCTAAACTTGATGCTCCATATTCCCTCCACAGCATGGGCACCTTAAGATGCCTGGAGCGTTCCCTGATAAAGTGCATTTGCATACCATTCTGCCAACCTCTACAAGGAAATTGAATGGGGATTCAGAATTGCCTGTTATAAAAATGGAGAGAAGAGGAAGAATGAAATAGGAATGAAGAACGGTGAAAGGGTTTTAATCGTAGTAATTATGTCATTGTATCAATAACTAGCCGAAGTTCCCGTTGAAATTCAAAGGGAGGAGGTATATCATCAATGAACATTGCAATAAGTACTTTTATCATGTCATAATAAGAGCCGGACCCGATTTTGTCCACTGAATTTACCTTTGGCTTATATCCTTTTTTTGGGATTATAAATCTAATTTCTAACCAATGTATACGCACACATGCTGCCAGGAGTTGAACCCGGGCCTTTACAAAAAAATGGAAGTAGTTTTTCGGACCTGTCAGGGTTCGAGAAAGAGAAAGTGGTGATAAGCCTTTTAAGAAAACGAACGAACCTTCCCTAATTACGCCATCTATCATTCACGTATAGGGAAACAAGTGAAGGTATAAAATCGTTCATGTTTTCATCCCAGTGTTGCCTTCCAAGAACATGAGCCACCATGCCTATATCAGTACCTTCTGAGAGGATTGTATCAGCTCTCAACTTGGTGGTATGTACGAGATAACAGGAGTAGGTTGGGGTCGCTGCATATTAAGCAAAGAGTGTTTCTTACCGATACTGGGAGGTTTAAATTTTTAAACCCACTGTTTTTCAATTTGATTTTTTTAAACTACCAAGCTAAGAATATTTTTATGTTTATTTATATTTATTTCATTGTGAAACAGTGATATGTTTTCTATGTTTAAAAATAAATTCAATGGAAAAATATTTGCGTATTATTTATCAATATTTTACTAAATAAGTTCCGATTTCCGAATAATTTTCAAAATTGCAAGTTTTTAAGAAGATGCAAAATTTCTGATGCATAATACCTAATACCTCTATGATAATACCTAACCTCGGATATGAAGGCATAAAAACAAGATACATCGAAACATCGATGTTTTTTGTCGATGAATAATGTGAGTGGTGAATACTTTTATAAACATCAAAACATTGACCACTCGATGTTTTTTTAGCCGATGTGGCATCCCTAACAGGTGGAGAGAGACTTGGCAGATTAACCTGCTCTTACCGAAAAGGCGCCAAGGGGACCAAAGCTTTACGTCTAATTCGGAGTACATCGTATTTTCTCTACAAAACTCTTTGAGTAAGGGTTGGACTATAGTTCATCTGTGTTTTCAAGTGCTTACGCACTAATAGGCGTTCCAGACCGGGAGGAAAGGTACAAAGATATGAAAAGTAAGGAAAAGGAGGACATGTGTATATTATCTCAGTGTCGGAATTCATCTGCCAGAACCTGCTCTTATCGAATAGCCACAAAGGTGACCGCGGCCGTCCCATCCGAAGGACGGAGGTATGCACCCGAATCGAACATATATAGGTATGTTTAAGTCTTGTTCCGCACTTGTAGGAGGTTTTTTTCATGCTTTCATTGTCGATGTCAATAATTCGTCGATGAAGAACGATTTTTTTTCCATCACATGCCCTTCAATAGTCCATGATAAATTCGACATACATTTTGCCGTGGCGTCTACACTTGCATAGATGCAGCTCCGTTCAAATTATGCGGCATATTTGCTGAACTCTTCACAGCCGTGGAAAAGGGAAAAGGAAAACTGTCTGAATGTGTTCGTGCTGCCATCCAACGGCTTTCACAGTGAACCTCCAGGTTGAATTTTCATCTTCAAAGAGAAGTTTCTCTGGGGGGAAATGTTTCCAGGCTATTATCAAGATACTTACGGTTATTTTTTTCACCCTCTGGAATTTCTTTACGCTCCGTCTACCATGTGGAGCAAGGCCAAGTGACAGCTTTATTCATAAGCAAACGTATTAGAACACGCAAAGACGATTTTCGTCTCACGCAAGTTGATTTATTGGGCAAACAAAAGGGATTTGTGGGCAAACCGTTACGTTTCAACCATTCAGAACAAAGTCATGGCATTGTGCTCAACAAATTTCGCCTTCGAAATTGACTGGCGCCTGGATAATTTTTCCCTGATTTTTCGTATGGCAGGTAAATTTCTGACAACACGCAGCTATCTTTTTCACAGGGAATCATGTGCAGTTCAAAAAACGAGAGGTCCCCAAGAATAGAACACTGTAGGCAATTCTTTTTCATTCCCCAGAAAGAAATTAGGGATATGAATAACTGCAAATATGTCCAATTGTATAAATACAAGTGTGTCAGTGGATACAAGTGTGTCAGTGAAACTTGGTATAAGGACATTAAGCTCACCCAGCTAACAGTAAGATTTTCCATGCCCGCTTTGCTATTTTTATCTTTTTTTTTAATTGTGAAGTTTAGACTAGAATATAATCACTAATCCTTTTTTTGTATGATATGTTTTTTGTATGCTTGGTAAATTGACCCCCGGCCACACATCTTTATGGTGGCTTACAATATATAGTGTAGACGTAGATGAAATAATCTCTGCTTTATAGCTCTACAAGGAATTCCATGGATAAAAGTATTCCAAGTATTATAAGGTCATTGAGAACTAAAAATAATGGTGATCTCTAAGTTCAACGATTATAATAAAAACCGTCTAATGATATTAAAAATAACTGTTTTACATACTTGAATTTCATCATAAACACTTAATTTATGTTTATTAATAAGATCTGTTATTAATAATCAGATGCCGTTTTGTATTTCATAATAAAGGTGTTACGCAAATGACCTTAATTCTTCGGCCAAAAAGATTTTCAACGCAGATTGATAGTGGAAAATTTATCGTTTGAATTCACTGTAGACTAGAGCTCCATTACGAGTATTCAAGGAAAAACGAACCCTTTGTTGACCTGAGTAGGTCACGATTGTTGGGATTAATTAACATATATCAACCACCACTTACAATGCAGGAAAAATGTTTCATGTTGGATTAGGCTTTCTTTTCATTTGATGTATTCTTTATGTGAATACCTGGACTCATCTACCAATAACTAATGTAAGTTTAATTCCTTAGGCTATCTACAGTTATCCGTCTTTGCAAATCCCTTTGCTGCCATAAATGCACTCGCGCACCCTCACAACCTACTGAGGAAGTCCTTGTATGGAGAGGAGGAACTTTGTCCTGAGGGAATCATCAATGGGATGATTAGTATTATTTTCTTGTCCCTTCCGATCGCTGCTTTCATTGGATGGATAATCATAAACTTGTCCACCCAACTGCAATTTCCGGACTTGGTTTGTTCAAACACGGATGGGAGCAGATAAGACAACAATGTGCGGTCGGGATTCATAGCGTCCTTGCTCTTTGAATTAAAAGACAAATGTTTGAGACGATACAAAATAATGAAACAGAATGGTGTACATTGTTTCTCTCGGAAAAAAGGTGCTAATGACGGCTGTGAAGAGACAATGGAGGGATGATATAATGAAAGCTCAAAGGAGACAAGGTTTCCAGAGGACAGCAGGTGGATTTAAAAGTTTTATCATTTCGTCACAGGCATTAAATCGAACGATTTATATAGAAAAAAAATGTCGAATGCTATTATTTGATTTGAGCCTTTGCTACGAATTTATTTACAAAACCTTGAAATTTATTTTAAAATGGATTCGCCAAAGGAAGTATAATTTGGGAACCGAAGACAAAATAATGGGATAAAATAATTTTTGGTTGTAATTATTGGTTTTCAGACTGAAGAGTAAAAATATTACATTTCATTAGAAATATGACCTGAACGCACATTTTCCTAGTGTCAGTAAAATATGTCGGCTTAAAAATTCTCTGCAGTGTAGTAGCAGATGGTGTCAACATGGTGCCCAGGTACCTTAAGTTCGATTCGAGTTTAGACACGAGGTGAAATTTCGAGAGTGATGGTGCTAATCAATAACGAGAGAGAAAGCATGATTGCGAGAGAAAATGGCGTTTGAATAAATATGAGTGATGTCAATCAACAAAGGGGCTTCAATAATATCAGTACTCGTTCAAAAGTCTCTCACACCATGGTGCCTTCATAAAATAAATGTACATTACAACACAGTAAATTTACCTTAAAATGAAAATTTGATTGCACAAGATTTTACGGTTTGATGACACAAACAGATGAAATAAGATGCTGGATTTGTTTCCATTTTAGGATTTAAGCATGCCTGCCTGAATAACTAATATTGCTTGCCTGCAGTACTTCTTAAATGTTTATTTGCATGTTGGATCAAAAGTAGAACAGAAAATGTGTCCCGCATAATATTTATAGAAATTTCTCCATAAGTAAACTTCAGTGCACGTGCGTAATACATGTTTGGTGATAACTCACCCCCTGCCATACACCCTCGAGGTGGCTTGCATGGCAGTCAGTAGGGAGGTATATAGGTGTAAAGTATGATTTGAACATGACATAGTGAATACTGCTCCTTAAGGTGGAGACATGGTTCCTAGAGATTTCATTTCCCGGGAAATGGATCCAAGAGAGTCGAAGTGGGACGAAATAGAATAGATCATGTGGAATAAAGGCAGACCGATTCATTGAATTTCTCTTGGATTGCAGGAAAGTGTGACTGCTTGTGACCGATGCATTCAAGCCCATTGTTGCGTAAAAATATGAGCGGGAAAGAGCTGCACGGAAATCCTTGCCATTAGACCCACGGGAGAAAGGGTGTGGAAAATTGAGAGAAGCCACCCAAAGAAAGCGCCAAGAACGATGACTTTTCACACATGAGCTCATGACGCAAACCAACTTGGGATGCGCACTCAGCGCTGACAATGGAAGATTACCGCCTCCCTAGGCTCGCCGCCGCCGGCGGACACCTTTCCTTTTTTTTCAAACTTTCGAAGGGAAAATCACCTTTCACGGCCGTACCACAAAGACGAACGCTAAGAAACGAATGAGTACGCAGTCTATCTCACTATTTTTACTCTGGCTATTTAAGGGAGGTAAGACATTCTCCCTTGTGGAACAATATCTTTCACTTAAAAAAATGAGGGAGATAACGGTATGGGGGGCGAAGGAAAGTGTGCGGTAAGGCTCCACTATCGCAAAGGAAATCGGGATCCAAGGGAGGAACAAGAAACAAAAATCCCCCGAGACCAGAAGATCTGGGATTGGATAAATGCGGCGCAATTATGAGCTGGAACGGGAAAGAAAGTCGGAAATGGAAAGCCATATCATTTGCTGCGAGAGGAAATCTCGCGCTTGACGCCTGCGCGGATTTACAAACGCCTTCTCGGCGATGGAACATGAAAAGGAATTAAATTAGAACGTCCAGCCCAGAGAGATTGGGGATTAAATTCGCTTGGCACTAAGGTGGCTGTCTTTTCAATTCCAAAGTGAAACCACACACTCCAACTTAAACATCGGGTGAAATTTTTTTTCAGAAACGTTCCCGACATTAAGCACCTCCTTGTAGATATCAATTACCGCATGGCAATCATTAAAGTCGGCGCGTTCTTGAAACATTGAGAATATTTTGCCATCAATCAATGCACGAAGGTCTGAACTCTGAAGGTAACTATGCATCATAAATTCTGAAAGTAAATTGACATCACAAATTTTGAAAGTAAAAATACACTAAAAATGGAAAGCAAATTAATTTAAGAATCCAAGCATACGGTCGTATTTTTACCTGAAATATTTGGTTTTAATTCTGTTTAAAGAACTAGTAAGTCGAATCCAAATTTTAAAAAAATCAATGCCATTTGCACAGTTACTCTTCATTTTTTGATACGCTCATCCATATAACAGCAGAATCCACCCAAAGTAGTGCCAAGCGAAATGTGATCCTAAAATACCGGTATCAATGATCGCTTATAATTATGAAAAATTACTGCTCATTATTTGACAAAAAATCGCTCATGGACGAGCAGAGTTAGATTGGTTAAAAATGTAATTCAAGCACTTTGAGCCAGATTTGTAAGCTATTTCTAATTTTGTCGGATGTGTATTTATTAAGTAATAGTTGAATAAATTATGGGAAAATAACACATATTCCTTCTATTGACTGGATACCGAAGTGGGAGGTTTCATAGTCTAAAAAACAGTGTCCCCATTATCTTACCAACAACGCCGTTATGATATCTATTCCTGCATACCAACGTCCTGATTTTGGTGCAGGGCATTATCGCTCTGAATGCGGGCGGGGAAAAATAGGGGAAGAGCTTTCTACGGGAAGACTTGACGGGCGAAATGCAAATAATAATTAAGCAGAGTTCGAAATTGGTGAAAGCGGTTCGCGATGGGATGGGGAGGGTAGCGCCAAGCCAAGGTCCTCGACGAATGGCGCAACAGAACAAACGGAGGATTGTTCGAGAGATGGAACAAGATGTGGGACTTAGCGTCAGAACTTAGCGTCGGAGCGGCGAGGCATTTCTCTCTCGATTGGGTGAAAGGACGGGAGAGGATGATGGGAAATTAGGAAAGGGTGTCGCTGGGATGAACGGACGATGGGATTGCAATAGAGCTGTTCAAGGGAGGCAAAGAAATACGAGAGGTCCGTATTCCGCCCCCTTCCCCCCCCCTCCCCCCGCGCGGATAATGTCGAAAGGCTTTTGAGAAAATAACTGCCCTCTTCGGCGCTTGGACTTCTTTCCTCAAAGTCGAGGGCTTGGAATAATTGCGAAGACAGCAGTTTCTTTCGAGCAAATTTTTTAGGAAGGTGAGGCTAAAGTCCGACTGGGAAGGAGCCTTAAATCATCACATATCAAGATGAAATAGGGAAGGAATTAACTTCTCCTATAGGCTGCCATGAAAGCCATCAAATAAAATACCTACTACTTCAAAATTGACTTTTAAAATTACTATTGTTAACAATTGGCTGTGTAGGCCAATGTAGGGGAGAGGTGAGTTAGTTGGCGATTAACTTCGCCTAAATGAGAATCATCAACAATTGGAGGTTAAGGCGTTTCATGAAGTGGAAAGTGATTCACAGGTACTGCTAACCCGTGTACTGGGTGTATTGAATAAGGCATATTTTTATAATTGAGGGAAAATGTTAATTTTTTCGATAAAGAATTCATCGGGGGTTCTGATCACGCGGACAAATTATGAACGGGCTAATGAAGCTTAGTAAAGAGATTGAGTGCTTTGAAGAAGATGGTCCAACGCATTTTTCTAGCCTTGAGCTTTCGATTTAATTCTGCCTGGACCACGATGCCGTCGATAAATTTTTACTCTCCGCATCTATGATGAGCAATTTAAAAGAAATTAAATGTGAATTTTTGATGCACTGAATTCCAGATATCCCATCATGATATTTTTTCAAAATAATCAACTCAATTCCCAGTTTTGTTATGCATAAACAAAATTTTAGCATAGAAAGCCTAGACGGGAGCAAACCTCTGTTTCAGTAAATGGTGCAGATACCTTGGGGATCAATATAAGCGCAGAAAAAGCGATACCGATGAACCAGAGAACTAGAAGATACAAGTGAAATACATGGTACCTTGTACCAAGGTGACCAATGAAAGGAAGCCGACTCAAGAGAGACGACATTTTCCATATAGGTGTGGGGAGGATTTAAAAAAAAAAATACTGAGAACTCAAGTGTAATGGTGAAAGGTACACTGTAAAAGCACGCCGTGATAATGACATTGCGTTAGCGAGGCAGGAGGCGATTGGTCAGAGAGGCCTTCCGAGAGCTCTCGTCGACGGAGAACGGGAGAGAGTGCCGCGGGATTGGTCCAGGGAAAGGGGATGGGGGGTGATGTGGGGCGTGCGGTCACCAAGAGCGTAGGCGTTGCATCAGGTGGGAGGGCGAAGAGGGGAGGCGAAAGACTAGGAAGAGGATATAGAGAGAGGAGTAGAGGGAATGAGAGGAGAGGGTAGAGTGAGAATGGATAGGTGGGAGAGATGGAGAATCTGGGATGAAATATACCTATGACAGGGAGGAGTGGGTTAAAAAGGTTAAATAGAAGATCAAATTAGAATAATGAAACAAAGAAGAAAGAGAGAGAGTGACAGAGATGAAAGGGGAAGAGAAATAAGATGTGATAGTGTGATGATCAATGAAAAGGAAGGGAATCGAGTAAAGTGTGGTTGAGAGACTTAGAGTCAGAGAAACAGAGTGAGGGTGATGATGGTAATACAAAGAAAAGAGAAGAGTTCGCAGAAAAGGAAGATGGATAAGAGAAGTCTTCAAAAAAGAAAGAGAAATTGGTAAGGAGAAAGGAGAAAACGAAGAGGAGTGTAAGGGATGTTTAACAGATAGGAGTATGCGAATATTGGCTCGGACGAATGAGAGAAGGTGCACAAAAATACGGGAGGGGAAGCATACAAGGGAAGCATTAAAGCAGATGAAGATGAAGAGGCATGAAGGGAAGAAGAGTGGTGACGACAGAGGAAGAGAGGTAAAGAAAGCTAGCGGCATGGGGAAAAAGAATGAGAGAGAGGGAAATTAGGAAAGATGGGAGGAAAAGATGAGATTCTGAAAGGAGAGAGAGAAGGGGGTGAGAAAGTGAATGACAGTGGACTATGACTAAAGGTCGATGGTGTGGGAAAAGAATGAAATACAATAAAGGTAAGAACAGAGACAGATGGATGAACACAATTAAGGCGAGGAGAGATCATAAAGACGAGGTGGAAGTCAGATAATGTGTGCGAAATAGGAGGGGGAGGGGTAAGGAAAAGAAAAGGAGGAAATCGTGTTGGGGTCATTGCGCATCTGAAAACTGGTGGTGGGATGTTGCCCAAGGGGGTTGGAAGAAAGTTTGAGAGGAGACGGGTCTTTGGAGGAAGGGGTTACTATCTCCAAAGAGGGGAGACAAGAAGGTGCGTCAAAGAAGGACTTTGTTTCTTCCTTCTCCCCCAGGAAATAGAAAGCTCTCTAAATCGTCCACGCCGAGGTTTCTGTAATCTTCCATTCAAATCGTCTCCATCCGCTAGGAAGTGAGTAAATATATTTTTTTAAATGACACCGGGTCGGTGTCCTCTAGTGCGGTCACGTCTAGCTCTCAATAGGAGACACCTAGTTCCGATTTCCCCGACGAAAAAAGGTTATCAACCTCTCACTCCGTTCCCCCTTCACCAGCTTCTCGCTAGGGAATGCCGAGAAGATTTATCCTTCAAAGCCTTTCCTTTATGACCACGCAAGACGATCGTGATTCCGTGCCGTTCATCGGCCCGAGATACACCCATTGCTTTTCCCTCTTCCTTCTCCTCAACACCCGCGCTCCTCACCATCCCAAGGTGCATTTCTCCTCTTATCCTACACCCCATCTGTCACCGGTGTGATTCGAGATAAAAGGGAAAGTTCGGAGGGGATGAGACGTTTAACAGGTAGTCGAAGGGAGGCAGAGGAACGGGGCTCAAGTTAGGTGCGCGAGGAAAGTGCTTTTTTTCACACAAGGAGCAGGGAGTCGTCCGAAGGAGAGAGTAGGGTACGTGACATGCTTTGGTTCACGAGGAGATTCAAATTGAGGCGTACGAAATCCCATTTCATGCCTGTCCTCAAACACAATGCCCTGGGTCTTCCCCGTCAAACCGCCTCCCAGAAGCTACAGTTACACAATGGGAAAACACCTATGGCCTACCCTTCAGCATCTGTCGTCTCGTAGTAACGCTCGTAGATACGCAATCAATTATGATTACTGTTCATACGCAGGTTGATAAGGGGTTTGGAATGAAAAAAAAAGGTTTTTCTAAATGAGAAGCCAAAATGTTTTAGCGTATGAGCGCAAAAAAACTGGTTTACTTCGAAAAACCTTTTACAGAATTTTTCTTTGTAACAAAAAATAACATGAGTCGTATAAAATGCGTGTATACATATACATATTTATATATAATACAATATAAAAACATTTAAAAAATAAGCAACATGTCAGCACTCATCCTTGCTTCGGGGGCGCCGCGACGCTTTCCGATGGGCGCGACGCTCAGCTTCCGCGAGGACGAGACAGCGAACAACCCGTTGAAAATGCTCCGGTACTTCTCCACCTCCTCCCTCCCTCTCTCTTTCTCTTTCTCTCCCTCCCACCTTCTCACTCACTCGCATGGAATGTGAAAAAAACACACCAGGTAACAAGGACACAGTCATAAGGCATTTTGTTGTAAAAGTGAGCACAGCAAGATGATGAACCCACGCTATCTACACTAAAAGATAGTAACATTTACACTTATCCCACACCTCAGTTCTGAAGAGGATACGGAATTTGAGCAACAGAGTGAGGAAGCTCCAGAAGAATATTAAGAATGCAGTCAATTGCACCATGAGCCAACATGGGGGAAAATTTTGAAGCCATAGGAAAGAGAATCAACCAATTAAAAAAACTCTCTTTTCACACTGCTGGCACGTTTAGCGACAAGTTATGCGGAGCGCCATGCTACAGCATTCCAAACACCTTTCAGGGTTCAAAAACTATATTGGGATCGGATGATACGGAATGTATGGTGTGCACTCACTGGATGCACATTTCCCTGGAAATGCGTCAAGGGATTCTCTCGGTTCCGTTTACATTCCCCCTCGGGGCAGAGGTCACGCGGATCATTTTTCGCGGACAAGAGGAGACGGCTCACGAAGATGACCATGCAGGTTGGTGACCTCGAGCGGACGGCCCGAGGCGAAGCTCATGCTTTCGGTCTGGGAGAGGCAAGCGGTAGGGAGATTGAAAGACTTCCGCCGATGCAAGAGAGTTAGGAGGAGAAGGGTTGGAGTGGGGGGGGGGTGCACATACGGTGGACGAGGATTGGCCAGTCTTGTGGAGGCCGTAATTTTTTTCGATTTTTCGGCTCGTTTGGAAAGGGGTGAGGAAACATTCGCGGACACTCACCCACACGCATGCGCAGGTGAAAGTTGTGGAAAGCGATGCGGGGCACACGGGAGCAGTCCTCTTCATTTCCTCCGGGACAGGAGTGGGGGCGGAAAAGGGTTTGGTCAGAGGGGAAAGGTGGGAAGAGGAGTCTTAACTCAAGTTGACAGGTTTTGGGCGACACGGCGAGGCAGGAGAAGGGTCCAGCTGGCTGAGGTTTCGGATGGAGTTGGAGGGAGAGGGGGGAGGGTAGAAACAAGGGCTCAGGGGGGCGGAGGGGAGAGTTGGGCTAGCTTTCTCTGTGCCACCGACACAAGGACCCTTTGAGTTAAAGCACCCGAGAGGATCCAGTGAATGCCAACGCGATGGAAAAGAGCAAATGAGGATGAAGTGAGGTTAAGAGGCACGCGGGAATGGAGAAGTGCGATTTCCTTAACCACAAGGACGGGGGGAGGAAAATAAAAACGGGAAACAGAATTGAGCGCCAAAGTCATGACAGACATCCGGGCAGCATTTCACGAGACTCGATCTCTACGAGGTGGCCAAGATTTCGTCAATGGTCAGTGTTGAAGAGAATGCCAAAATATCTCCCGCCACAACTCCATCGCCCCGCTTCTAACGGCCACCCACGCGCGAGAAAACAAGTGAGGAAGGCTGAGCGAGGTGAAACCTGGTTTTGTGCTGCCGGCGGCCACTCATTATTCGATTTAATGAACGGTCTCGCGAAGGTTTCCACTTCCGCCGTGACCTCTAACGGAGGCGCTCCGCTAAACGTGATAATCTCGCGTCCCCTCAGCACCAGCAGCGTTAACGAAGGAAGTGAAGTTTATGATGCACAAACATCGACCCTCAATAAGAAAGCTTATGCGATGACTCCACATTGCTCATGATATCAAAGACTCATTATCCCTTAGAGATCCTCAAGCTTCCCCCTGAAAACATTTCTCCTTCAGATCTCAACCACGCTCTATTAGAAGGGAAATGAGGGGGACGTAGAGCGTTAGGATGAAAATTTGGGAAGAGGAAACGAAAGAGAAAGTAGAAGAGAGCAGAAGAGAGGGAATACGGTCGCAGTAGAAGGAATAACTTTCGGTGTGGAAGGTTTGGGTAACTTGTTGTGAGGCAAGCTTAAAAAGAGTCCAAAGAGGTTCGTTCTCTTCAGTCCCACCCGTGGTGCTCTTCGTGCTTGGGCAGGGGCACCCAGACCTTTTCCCAAACTGGCTTCCAGACCTTCTTCCACGCGGGAACCTCGTACTTCTTCCAGACTGGTACCTGGATTGACTTCCAGTCCTCCTTCCACACGAGCTTCTTGTCGGTCTTCCACACAAGTTTCTTGTCGTTCTTCCACACCAGCTTCTTCTCTGTCCTCCAGATCTTCTTCCAAATTGCCTTCCAGACTAGCTTCTTCTTCCAGACTCCCTTCGGCTTGTGTTCGTCCCAGCCGTGTCCTGAATCCCAGTCGCTGTGCTCGTCGTGGATCGGAACCCAGATCTTGGTCCACTCTGGAACCCAGACCTTCTTCCAGTCCGGAACTTGAATCTCCTTCCAGATGGGCACCTGGATGTCTTTCCAAACCGGTACCTGGATCTCCTTCCAGATGGGCTTCCAGATCTTTTTCCATTCCTGCTTCCAGATGAGCTTGCTCGCAGTCTTCCAGATCTTTTTCCACTCCTCCTTCCAAACCAACTTCTTCTTCCACACTCCTTCGGGCTGGTGGTGGTGGTGGTGATCGTCTCCGCCTCCTCCGTATCCTCCGTCGCCACCCCCGATGTCCCCACCGCCTCCATACCCGCCCCCACCACTGCTGAAGTCTCCACCACCGCCGTAGCCGCCCCCGTCACCATGGCCTCCGGAGTCGCCGCCGAAGCCACCTCCGTAGCCTCCGCCGCTGCTACTGAATCCGCCACCTCCTCCACCGCCGCTCCATCCACCTCCTCCTCCTCCACCGCCTCCTCCGTAGCCACCGCCTCCTCCACCGCCTCCTCCGTAGCCACCGCCTCCGAAGTCCCCTCCGCCACCGCCAAAGCCACCACCTCCGCCGTAGCCGCCTACATCACCTCTCTTGACTATGACTTTCGCGACCCTGATGGCAGGCAGCAGGTGCATTTGCGAGAGAAAGGAGGCTGATTAGTAGTTTTCTAGAAGATATATGTTGATCAACGATTCCTTTTTATGTCATAAGGGATAGATGATACATTTTTCGCCTAACAGTAGTTCTATCTTTATCCCGTGAAGCGTTAGCGCACATCGGGCGTTGAACTCTCTTATCAAGTAGAAAAATCTTATGAAAGGGTTAGATTCCGAGAAGGCCACACGAAAGGACCTTTGCAACGGCTCGATTACGGACGAAATCAAATATTTGTGCAGTGGTGGGAGGACACATGAGCTACTTTGATTTCCAGTAAGCATAGGTAATAGACACCTCTTTACATTATATTCCTTCTGGATAGACAGCCATGAATCCTTCCGAATGAAAAAGTGAATTCACTACAAAGCTATGACTGCATCAATCTGCCGATTGACTGATGAAGAGTTTACGTGACGGAATGCAATATTTTGTTTAAGCCGAGGGGATTGACACTACATTCCGAATAGCAGGTTCCCCGTGCAATACTAAACCTGGTCATACCCATAGAAGGAGGAGCTCGATAAATGGCAGGAAAACAAAAGAAAGGAATCTTTAGGAAATCAGCTTAGTGAGCCTCAATGACCTGCCATCGATATCTCGATTGCGGATTTGATTCAGGCTCCCTTCTTGCCAATTACACCGAGTCGTAAACTCAAGCAACATTTTTTGTGAAATTAAGATGCAGTTGTACATGTTACAAATGGAATTAAAGTTAAGAATAAAAGTAATGCCTTCCATGAAATAAAATAGAAACGCTGGTAGGGTGAAATAGACAGAAATACATTTCCACTATCAGACCAGCCAGCACCACTCCTGATTTCTACATATTCTCTTATAGCTAGCTACTCGATGTGCTTGGTAACTATTGAACTTAAATTAGATCAAAATTAAATTCCAAAGTCTCCCATTTCAATGCCAAGAGTACGTAATAATTATATAGCAAAGATATTGACAAATTAAAATATTTTCAAACCTAATGTCATAAATCAACGTCAAAGATTAAATATCCATGCATTCTGTTGAGAGTCACCCCTCATGAGTAATGACACCCTTCGCATCCAAATGGGGAAAGAGGAGTACGAAGAGAAATTTTTCCGAAAAGTTAAGCTTTCAGTACCTGGAACTATACATTTTTTATCTCTACCTAAAACATCACCATCGTAAGAAAAGTAATTTTTTTATCTCTAACTAAAACATCACTATCGCAAGAAAAGTAATCATCACTGTGATTGAATTAGAGATAAATTAAGATCAAAAATCACTAGTGACAACGGAATCCGTACATTTTATAGCGGGATAAATTATGGGAAACTGAATGAATAAACACGTAATATCTCAAATATAAGTCACTGAATAGGAAATTAATTCAGGTAAAATGCGCTTGAAGATTACGCTTGATATGCAATCTTGGCTGCAATGAAGTGGAAAGCGATTATATGGCCCTTCAGATTTATATATCTATAAACTTGGACTCAGCTCCTGTTCAATGCTGGAACTAGTTATTCTTTAATACCACTCATAATGAAGTGAAGAAAAAGTAACGAGAACCGCTATATTACGATGGTCTGAATCGTGTTCTCGGAGTAGGTCAACGCGTTGGTTACCGCACCTTGTCGTCCTCCAATTATTCCACTATCAACAGAAATTATACAATCTTAAAGGGGAAAAAAAACTATAATGCTGCCAATGAAAAGGTTACCATTACAATGAACTAAATTGCAATTGTGGAAACTGTGAAATTGACAATACAGAAATAGTGTTCATAATACCCATTCAAGGCCTGATGGGGGGAGGGGGGCGAAAGCTTCAATGAAATGTGAAATTACCACTTTCGCCGAACGCTGGGGTGACCTTATTGGAGGCGGTGAAAGGAACTGATACTAAGCATTAGTGAAAGAGCCAGGGACGTGCAGGTTTGAGAGGTCTTCTTCATGAACAATATCTTTCCCTATAAAATTCTTCTCCATGATCGTTAACTCCTATTGCAACGTTTTCAAGAAACTCTAATAGTTTTCCGTGAAGAAAGGTTTTCTGTGATTCTATGGAAGAATAATAATGGGATCAATGGAATAACCGAAATCAATCGGCAGGATTAAGGTTATACACGTGTGACGAAAGGAAACCAAGGTCTTGATACCAAAACTTAACGCCAAAATTTGTAAACTCTAGCGGTTCCCTGGCTAGATGTAGGAAAATAGCAGAAATATTTTCAGAGAAATATTAAAGTTGTTACAAGGCAAGAAACGATTGTTCTCCTGGGAATTATGAAGTCAATTCTTCTCGCCGGAGTACTATTTGAAATGCTGGATGTAAACGAATAATATTTCAGGAGATTGAAGAATAATATTTACGGATAATCGGAGTGAGAAGAATTTTCGCACTCCATAGATGAAATTGCGGTAAGTGATAATAAAGTAACATCCTAGATATTAGCTGGAAAGTGTGTATGTTAATAAAGGAGGATCGCTAACTATTTTATGAATGTACTACGGGAAACAGGTATTTAACAGCTATAGTTAGTTATAATCTTGAGCAAAATTTGCTGTCAAGTTGAAAGAGTGCAAACTTTTCCTTAATAAGTACGACGGGTATCAATATCAGATAAACTGGTTTAGAGTATTTAGAGTTAATACAGTCACTCATTTCTAATACTTAAGAAAATAAAACTTCAAGGCATCTTACTTTTTTCCTTCAAAAGGAGAAGTAAATTAGAGTTCGCTTCAGGAGAAATCTTTTAAACTATGTAATGGGAGAAATAACTAAGGATACAGAATATTTAAAAATTCTGGACAAAACTAAAGAATACTAACTGTAAAAAATATTATATACATATTACTTATATATACTTATCGAGCTGATGTTTAAGGCAATACTCACTCTTTTTTCTCTTCTTCGGCACGAGCTACCACAATGGCAGCGGCGGCCGCGAAGACCAACTGCAACAGAAAACAATTAAATATTAGTGTGCTGACAAAGTGCCATGTTAAATGGCAGAAAAGTAAATTATAGTGGATTTTTTTTCTGCCATCGTATAGTAATTTGAAAAAAAGGGAAATCGTAGTCTTAAAATCTACATATCTAGAGTAGTAGCTTAATATCCTTTAGAATACCTGGTGTAATGGATGAAACAGGTAGTCAGCAAGTCCTACGAAGGTATTAGTAGAATAGAATGGGGATGTAATGCAATTAGTAGAATTGTATGGGCCCTTTTGGGTCTCGTAGATCACAGCTACCTCAAAACTATACAAAATACGAATCTGAGATCGCAATCCGAAAACCATAACAATAGACATACTCTGTGAGTCATTTTACATCACTCTATCACTAACTTTTTACTTTACAACGAGATTGGTATCTTGAAAAATGAATTACAATTGTATTTTTAGGTGAGCCCCTTGGGTATATGACGAAAAATATTTATGAACTACATACTCGCTTGAATAAAATTGAAGTTGAGTAACGCTATGCGTTATGGCATGAATATCTAGTTGGTTAAGGAAAAACTCATACCATGTCAAAAACGTCATAATATGTCAATGTGCTCATTCCAAGTGAGAGAGAGATGTGACAATTACTGACTGCAATACACATTCCGTCGCACGGAATGTGACTATTATACCCAAAGGAAGCGGCAATTTGAGCAAGTGTTTGAGAAAACTCTAGGAGCAGGGGGTGTGTATGTATCCTTGGCATTGGCCTCGAGGGTAAGACGCCCGTCTCGAAACGGAATGAAAGTGGAACGGGACCGCCAAACGAGTTCTGAACTCTTAGTCCGCAAAAATTTGAATATCTCGGGAGAAACTAGCATCATTTGCTGGCAAATGAACATTTCGTCATCCGAAGCTCTTAAAATATTGCATAACACAATACGTACGATTTGCTTAAACAAATTTAATTTTTATTGTCGTTTGTTACCAAGCACGAGTTCAACTTTGAGGAAAGGAATACTATATTACGAAAGGAGTACGCGGAGGGAAAATTCCACGCCAGTAGTCCCTGAAGTCAGGGAGTTACTATGCTTTTCAACAAAACACTCACATTTTATGATGCTACGTATAAAAACGCAAATTTCGGTGCCTGTAAAAACCTTCATCCGGTTCTGTACGTTTGAATTTCCGCTTCAACGAATAAAGGCTGATATTTCGAATTTTTTTTGAACCCTCAGACAACGTGATTGATAACATCTTTCACCATTGTAAATGGCTCTCTTCTTTCAAGGTCAATAAAACTGTGAAGGCAAAACGAGGGTGCGACTTGTCACTGGTACCTTTGAAAAAAAATGGCCTCTGACCACGCGTATATAGGTAGATAAAAATACATTACTTAGAAGAACCAGTTATTGTAAAGAATGTAAGGTCACTGTGTGAATATTATGTAGCAGTATTCTTTGAAAATATAGTTTCCACCACTATAAACGTATAAATACTGCTTATAAATATATAAACGATGTAAACCTTTAAAATGCCAGATCAGCTTACAATTAAGGCAAGAGTTAATGAAAACATATTGGTTTATGATAAATAATACGATTTATTCTTTAATGGCCCAATGCCTACTACGGTGCTATGATCCTGGCGGACCTTATCAGTAATATTGACAGGAGAAAATTCAGCAAATACTGTTTATAACCTGAAGATGAGCGCACATAGTTAATTTTGATCAACAATACGTTCCAAGGAAAAAATTGGACAGTGAAATCTTGGTGATTATTGACATAATCACCAAGAATTATAAGACTATAACTGGCTCGACGGGGATTGACGACAAATTTCATCTTTTAACAAAAGAGATAATTTTTGAACTTATGAACGAATCTCGTACAACGTAATTTAAAAAACACAAAGCAGAAAAAACTTAAATCCCAACACTTAAGCATCGGAAGCATGCTTTGGAAAAGCGATAGAACTTGTGAATTCCAGAGTTTTTTCATTCTCATAAAAGGTACGGAACTGAATATCTCCGCAAAATTGCAATGGGGACAGACAACTATAAAAGGACTGCAGTGCAAGCCCGCGAGTGGAGAGAGAAGATGGCAAGTTCTATTTATCCATTTTTTTGAATCGTACATTATACATGCGTCGATCTTTATAGGCACGCTGGCAGATTCCTTTCAGACGAGATATCAGTAAGGGGAAAGGCGAAGAGAACCTTAGAGTGGCTTAGGCATGAGTATGTCGGTCGGAGAAAGGTCCTTTCTTTGCAGAAAAAAAACAAGTTAAACAGAAGATGCCTGGGGGGAGGGGGGAATAAACAAAGCAACTTTTTTCGGTCCGCTAGCCACTCTGCGAAGGGAAGTCAGCCGGCGGAACAGAACTAGCGAGGAAAATTGAACGAAAGAAACGGCACGGCGTAGAGAGGGGAGGGGTATAGTGGAAGAGACAGGTGAAGGAACGGCGCCCTGTGGGACCCCCTTGTTTGCGGCAGGCATGCGGGCTTAAGCAGTAGTATTTCAATGCCATTCGCCCGCGGCGCTTTGACGCTGGAAACTCCGTCGTTCACCTTGGTGAGGTCTGGTACAAAAGTTTCCTTGATTTTGAAAAGCCTGGATTGTGATGAAGATATTGCACGCGAAACAAAAGAAGAATGTTTTATGGGAACGGTGGAAGGGGTGAACGTTTTGAAGGTTCGCGCGGGAATAAAATACTTGGGAGGAAGACGGCAGGAATTTTCCCAGGCTTATTTTTTCACAAACCTTGATTTTTCCCTCAACTTTCGTACCAACTTATTAATTTCTCAGAATAAATGTTAGTGAGCAATTATCGTCCACGGTGACTGATATGGTGCTAAGGGAAGTTTTTTTTAATAATATTTAATTGAGGGATTAAAATAGTCTGCTCACGGCCACAGACATTACGGAGGTTCATACATTTTAATTTCCGCGGATTATCCCACTACTGAAACGGGTTATTACGCCAGTTGTTTTCTTAATACATGCAAATAGTATTTATGGGAATAAAACCTCAATAAACTTTAATTTACACAAAAGGTTTTGAGGACATTAATATTTCAGGCGTTACACTTCAAACCTTAAAAGGACTTTATAAAATGTATGAGACTATGAACTACACTAAAAATGATGAAACTCAATGAACAACAGCGAAAAAATTAAATCTTCCTACACATATTATATATTCCTAAAAAATTAAATCTTCATGCAATGAAATGATAGGTACTTATAGCCAAAAGTGCCTGTAACCTTCAATTTATACTAAACACACGCAAAAAATCTTCTATTTGTATTTCGCTACTATTTGCAGTAGTTTGAGTATTTGCTTGGCTATTGTATTTGTGCAATATATGCATTTGATTAAAGCTTAATCAGGAGTATATCTAGCTCTGAGAATTCCGTAGAGAAATGAAAAGTATAAAAAAAGTTATTCTAGAAAGTATTGTAAATGAACTGAAATGTAACGGAACATTGACAAATACACTATGTAACTTCAGATGAGCCTCCAATTTGACCCCTCCATCTAAAATTGGTCTGCATTCGATTAGTCTTAGATTGATCCCGGTCCGGAAAATATCGAAACTATTGCTTAAATGCATTTCGAGGAAAACGAAAAAGATCCACTGTTAAAGAAGGCACCACATCCTTTCGTAGGATATATGTTGCATTTTGAATATCAAATATTCAAATCGCTCAGAACGAAAACTCCAGCTCATCCAAAGTCCGAAGGATCTCCGAAATAAAAAAAAGAAACGAACACGTCTAATCCGTTGGAGTCTGTGGTTGCACTGACCAGTAATTTGGTGCCGCTCCTCATGGCGACGACGTGAATCCGTCGACCGGCGACCCTAGGTCCTCCTCGCTGGGAAATCGAAGCAAAGGCCTTCAGGCGTCGGTGGCTCCGTAGAGGGATACAACGATTCCTCTTGGAGGATGTCTTGCTGCCGCAGAGGCTGCAGGTCTGCGATTGCTGCCTTGGGAGACTCGGGCACTGGGTTATATACCCACGGCAGAGGAGGAGTCAACCGGGCGGAGAAGCCGGCATACCCTTTCCCTCTTCTTTCTCCCATAAGATGCAACGATGACCCTCGGGAGGTCCTCCCCTCCTTCCCCAACCACCGGCACCCTAAGAAAGCACCCAGCCCCCCACCCCTCGACAACCGACTCCCAACCTCCCCCACCACAACATATCCTCGAACTCCTCCCCACTCCCCAACAACAACACTCGATGGAAACAAGCGTGCGAGTGGAACAACCCCCTCCACACCGCGACGTCTGAAATCACCTGCACCCCGGGGGGTGGGGAGGCAGACGGAGCCAGCCGGCTTTGACGGAAACATCGCGGTGGGGAGGGAGTGGGGCGATGCGCGAGGGAGTGGGGGACGCACTATGGGTGTAGGAGCGTGTCCGCCAACGGGCCAGTGGGTCTGTGGGCCCCGGCTGAGGAGGGGGCGGCGGCGATGAGGGGAGGGGGCGGGGAGAAAGATCCCCGGAGAAAGGAGAGGAATTTTCGAGGGGAGGAGAGGATCCACGAGAGAAGGAAAAAAATATCCGCGGGAGAAGAAGTATAGTGAGGTATATCTTCACTTTCCCCACTTCTGCCCCTCTCCCCCATTCTGGACGGGTACACAAAAAGAGGAGCCGGCGGCCGCTTGGAGGGGGAGGGAGACGAGGTGGGAAAGAAGAAAAGGGTTGCGTAGACCAAGTTCGGCGGGGTGGGGAGAAACAGAAGAGTATCCGCAGAAGTCTCTGGGTCTGAGGGGAGGGATGGATTTCATTCGGAGTGCGCTGGTTGGCTGTTCAGGTGGGTTAGCGCCGCGGTGTGGCAAGGGAGGGACCCAGAAGGGAGCCTTCTGGATTGAAGTAGATGTTCTTATTCCTGCCGTTCGGGTGGGCCATGAGGGCGTTCCCACAGAGGACGGCGGAAAAGTACATAAATATATACAAATTCTTCCCTCCATTTGGAGGCGTATGCAAATGAAACGATCGGGTGTGGGCTACACATGAGCGAGGCAGAGAGCGATCCGATAAATCTCTAAATTTAGGCAACTCGAGGACATTGTCGCCCGGGTCACGAAAATAGATGGGCCAGGAAACTCACGAAGAAATTTTGATGAAACTTGGTGAATTATCCACGGTAAGTGCGAGTTGCAAGACTAACCATTCTGACCTATATATGCAAGCCAGATGTGCCGAGACATAAATCTGAAGCAATGATAGAAAAGTGGTAGTTATCTTGGGAGGCGTTAGACAGCCGAGGTCATTTGCACCTTTAAGGAGAGAAGTATGCAATTTTTGGAGTGGGGAAAATAATTTGGGAAAGGAAAAAAATGTGGATTGGTAGTCCAGGGGTTGACATTAGCATCACAGATTCTGAAAGGCGCAGAGGGCTCCAAGGTTTTGCTTTCCATTCGAATGAAAGAACCGACGCTTTTGAGCTTCTCCCTACATAGAACTCAAGCAAGGATTTATATTTCTCAGGAAAATCTCCGTCACTAACGTGTTTTGAAACGAGACCCTTAGAGTGGTGATCCAACAGCAAACGGCGTAGCCATCACTGTTACCTAAATCTCTTGTTGGTGTAATGTGCAAGGGATGACAAAGTCATATGAAAGAGATGTTGATGGAGGGTGACACTTTGTGGAGTTCCATAATACACACGAGAAAAGAAAATCAATGCAACTCCACTTAACATATGTTTACCCACACAGCAATTCCGCTACACTGTAGCATCTTCAGGATGGAAACAAGAAGCCGAAAGGTTTATTGAGCATGTGTACTGGCATTTTAACTTCTTGTTTCCATTCCTGAAGAAGCTACATTGCAGCGAAACGTGTTGAGCTGATGTTAAGTGGAATCTAAAAGTTTTTCATTCATGTTATTTAGTGATACAATAATTATTATCAAACCATGAATGACGGTTCAGGTCGATATGAGCCAGTTTCCAATCCACAGAAACCAAGGGATGTGGTAAGAATGAAAAGTAAATGAAATCAAGGAGCATTGACAAAAATATCTGCTATCGCTTGCCCAAATATTAAAATATAAATACAACTATTTTTTTTCCACTTAAATGTGTTCGGTACAACTAGTTTCAATGCATTGGCGTCATCTTTAGGTACCTGAATTCTTCAGGATTCATCTTCAGATACCTAAGTTCTTTATTTGACCATGAATTTTCACATAGTTACGCCGCAAAGTATCGAGCGTCAAATATAAATCGCCAGTAAAATTTTCCATAAAAATCCATGCGTAGAGTGACTAAACCGAGACGTTTTTGGTTACATTTCCATTATCCCTCATGGTTCTGTTACCAGTTAAATAGGTAATGTAATATATTTTCCCGGAATGGAGAGGAAATGTAAAATTAGGTGGTAGCTTGAGGAATGGAATGTGGTTTAACGCTTGGCCAAGCATGTAACGGATGATCACATTTGACGCTATCTGCACATTATCTTGGCATATCTCTTTAATTTGATACATCGTGGTGCGCCTACCACAAATTATTGGGAAGCATGTGCGAATTTTCCAGGAGATCGGTAAACGATACTCTCTCGAGTGGCAATCAGAGTTTATCGACACTGGAGGCATAGTTCTAAATCGGGAGCCACTCGAAAAATTAGGATGAAGTTTCTCAGGAGATTGGGGAACATGTGAAAAGCATTTTTTGCATTGAGGCGGAAATGTGGAATAGGATAACTAGGTGAGGACTCCCAATAAAACTTCCAAATGGCGAGAGCAGAGTCATTCGAAGGGGACAGGTGAGTGAGAATATTTGGGATGTTTGGCCCATTAGGGTCACGAAGAGAAAGAGTGGTCAGCGTAGAGAGGAGGAGGATGAGACAGGATTTATTAGGGGGAGTGGAAGAGAATTGGAGAGGAGAAACAGGTCTTAGAAAAACAAATTGAGCAGAAAGGACGAAGCCATCCGCGGTAGGAGGAAAAACATAAACAAGTTTTGGAAGAAGTGAAAGACTATTGTAGTTCGTCCAAAAATTTCGGGCTAATAGACGGAGATGAGTGGAAGAGAGATGAAAAAAAGGTGAGGGAGTTTCCAGAGTTCTCCTTTGATTCCCAGGAGGTAGAGCTCGTCAGTTGTTTTACGGAAAGGAATATACGGAACGGAATGTTAGCCGCAGAGCACGGCAAGTCGAAACAAGAAAAACCAGTCGGCAAATCCCGGTGGCACGCCTGCCCTACAAACGGAAGATCTAATTCCTCATCAAAGCATTTCCGTGTTCGCTCATTTCCTCGTGACTTACTCAGAGGATGTCCGGGGGAATTTGAGCCGCTTCGTCAAACCAAAAGCCAACATGGAGCCATAAAGCATTCAAGTGCGCACCACAAGCAATCCAGTTCACCCCCGCAACATATGTTGATAAACCAGAAGTTGGTTGGATCCGCGAAATCTTTCACGACTTGTTGGGATGGCGATTGAAAGGAGAGAAAAGCTATAAGAGTTGATTCATAATGATGGGTCTTTACTAATTCTCGGTGCCAGGCGGTTTGGGTTGATTCAGAACCATAACTATATACTGCTTTTCAAAATCACTGGTGCCAGATTAATTGAAGGAAGGTAGCATGAAAATTGTTGATAATCCCCATTACAGCAAAAAACTAGTAATAGCATACTGATGATACTCTCCACTGCAAGGCTGGTTCTTGGATTAATAAAACTTTCAGTAAGGCACTCGAGAAAGGTCGTAATTAAGGTCATAATTAAGATTTACTAATAGGCATAAGAGTACCTAGATATGTAGAATAAAATGAGGCATTTTAAAGTCGCCAAGATATGTAGAGCATAGATGAATGTTTATATTTATTCTTCTTTTCTGTTTCAAGCCTGTTTTCAAACATTTCCGACGCGAATATCAGATATCACGGCATTAATTTCAATTTTGGGGTCTATATTTCATTGAGATCAAGAAATTCAGTATTTGAGATGGAGAGGAAAAATTGCAGACCTATTTCCGTGACATATCGTTTTTCGGAATGGCATTCAAGCCAAAAGATCACATCAGCGACCGAAATGAATAGTTCCGAAAAATAACTATATTAATAAATGTTCGGATAGCGCTAATGCCCGTTATTTCCGGCGGCACTTCCAAAGCAGGCGTTTAGTAATTGACATGTGTTAAGGCGTGCGTTATAGAGAGCGCGAAGCGGCGTAAATAGCGGAAAAAATTCTGGATGGACCTTCCCGTAATATCTGGTCCCTTTTTCAAGTTTTCTCTGCACCCATTAATTATGTGTGGCTCGAATGCTTTAAACTATCGCCTTTCTCCCTCGCAACCCTCGGGCAGGTGGCAACCGCGGGTCCAGAGGATGGATGCTGTTCCTTCACTTCACCCGCGACACCCCACCTCTCGCCTCTTTCCCTTGCCGACAGCCTCCAATATCTCCGCGGGACTAATTGAGAAGGAGGGGGCTCGGGGCGAAGGCCCGGGAGTTTTTGCATCTCCAAGTTTTTACTCCACGAGTCCTCCTTCACCCTCCCTTGCTCAAACCCCCAAAAATTTGCTTATAAGTACCACAAGCACTGGCTTTTTCACGTACATGAATGATCCAGGAAAATCACTACGAGGTTTTCAGCGTTTTAGGTTCTCATGACTAGGGATTCATTATACTATTATGCTAGATTCGACTTGATAAATAAGATTAGAGAGATAGATTGTCGTACAGGTAGATTCAAAATGGCATTTTTCCCCCGTACCATAGGAGAACAGAATAGGCAGCATAGCAAAGGGATAGGTAGGGGAAATATTTTAGAGTAATCCGCAGTGAATGATGCATGTATTAACCCCTTAAATACTATAGATACTAACAATCTAGTTGCATGAGACCCTATAGTTGTTTGTTTGCATGTCAGTAGTGCATACTTGGTGATCTTCACCCCCTGCCACACACCCTAGTGGTGGCTTGCAGAGTATCGTGTAGATGTAGATGTCGCGTAGATGTAACAAGTTGCAATATAGAGTTCATGAACGAAATCCGAGTTAGAGGAAAGATTTTGAGCAGTTATTGGTACATCAAAAATCGTCAGCTATGAAGAAAATATAACATTCTACGAAGAAATGCGACAATAACTATTCCTTTACCTCAAGTAAAATGCACGAAGAAAATAAATCTACTACTTTAAAACTGTGAAAGTTATCATAGAATTGGATCGATTCTTTGTTCACTCTTCCTACCCCGATGTAACACGTCGCTGAAAATAAATAAACCTTGGTATCTTGAATCTCCATGACAAATATTGCCAAAAATTAGTAACTTTATTTGCTTCATTTAACAACAAGGACAATGAATAGTTTTCTTCACACGTAGAATTTAAAAAAATATAATAAGCATTATTAAATGGCTTGAGTTTAGATATTAAGTTTTATGGGTAAGAAAATTTAAAGATGAAGGCTTTACTTTGTGTAATTCTTTCGAGGGAAAAGAATTGCAACTTAGTACATTGCGCAATTTATTTCTACCAACCAAGGTTTCAACATTAAATGTCTTTATCAAAGTATTATAATGACATTGAGTCACCTTGGTAATGACGAATATGGAAACCATTGTCCGTAGAAACAAAGTGCGTAGTGTAGTAAGTTGCAATTCTTTTCCTTGATAGGTAATGTTTGAGCTCGGCTGAATCATAGTCTAACGATACACGAAATTCCTGTAACAATGTCAAATGAATATATTCTTCCTTTGACGCCTCTTCGAACCCTTTCTAAACAAAATGGACGCAACAATGGGGCTTATGATATTCCAAAGATTAGGCCTCTCAGGTACCCTCCTCTGTGCTGTTGATGGAGCTGGGTTTGTTAGATAATCTATCATCATTTGAAAAATAGAACTTATGTATAAGAGCCTGATTTTGCTGATACACTTTCACCTCCACGTCAAACCCAGAGGTAACAGGGGCACTGACATAAAAATGAAGAATGCAGGTATTCTCACAGGGCAATTGACTTAAGAGCCCTATTTTGCAACTGCGAAGCATCTTTCAGCGATAATGCCGCACTATCGTGAAACTGAATACAAAAAATCCTATTTACCTCAGTGGGAAACCCGAATTTTTCCAGTTTTTTGCCCCACAGCCGTAGAAGACGAATAACCGCAGAAAAACTCCACTTTCCATTTAACTTTTTCCAACGGTTCCTTCCGCTTGCGGTTGCTGGTAGCAGAATAAGACGCCAACTCTTGCCCCAGTCATTATACAGGAGCCCATCAGTGAAGCGATTAACTGGCAGAAACAATACCCGAACGTAAAGCTTTTTGCTGATAATTCGATTTCCTCGGGGGTTGAGAATTCTATTTCAGCGGAGAAGAGCACTTTGATGTCTGTGTTTTCTCCAGCCAATGCGATGATTTGTTATGAGTCGCTTCCATTTGAGTACGGAGACATTTTAGGGGCGAGGGTAGATGCTACAGAGTTTGCCCGAGACTAGGCGCCCATTAGTGTCGCCGTGAATCGTAAAAGTAGGAGGTGAATTTTCAACCTCGTGACGTTTTCATTCTACGGAACGGGTTTTGGTTCGTAACGCTTTACAGCCGCTTTCAATAGAACCACACGAATAAAATTTTAGATATCCTTTACCATGTCTTTCATAGTGAACGATATTTATTGAAATAAAGTATATATATTTCTCTCATTCCTCGAGTCAAAGCTGTTTTCCTCAAGTAGGGTCCTTTAATTATCAGCTGAGAGGTACTTTTCTACTCTACTAAAAGGTCTGGAAACCCAGTAGTTTGGAGCGATGTGTTTTGTCGCATGGGCAGAGTTCCACTTTGGTTTCACATGTTTCATTAGCTCCAGTGGCTAAAGTAACATCAAAGAATCCTGTATAAGCTCTCGACCTTTAGACTAAAAAATAATTAACTCACGTGGAGGAATTTAAAACCAATCTCTGTAGGTTGTAAGAAACACCTAAGGTAGACATAAAAATCCTTGGTTCAAGTCTTGTTGCCCTAAACCTCATCTTTGATCCTGTTCCAATGATATTCTAAGAAACTACATTTCGGATTTACTATCAGAACGCAGGTTAAAATTTAGGTTCAACCTTAAAGTAAATTCAAAGCAGATGTGTTTACAGATGACCTTGTATATATGTTGAAAATTCCTGCGTATTATGCTATGTTTGATCAGATAAGCAAGATTAGAGGGGTATAGGTATTGTTTTACCGATAGACTAAAACTAATTTTTCCCGCGTACTATAAGAGAGCACGATAGGCAGCCTAGCAAAGGGAGAGGTAGGTAAAATAGTGTTAGAGTAGTCTATAGTGCATGATGCATGCATCAAAAACCAATATTTTTATTACTATGTAGATACCAACCCTCTAGCTGCATGTGACCCTATTATTTAGCATGTTTCCATCAAGTAGCCTAGTTACATGTCAATAGTGCATGTTTGGTGATCTTCACCCCTTGCTACACACCCTAAGGGTGACTCGCTGGGTATTACGTAGATGTAGACATCATAGTCGGGGAATTAAATAAAATCACTTGTACTGCCCACAAAGATTTTTTTACCCTACGTTACCTTTCGATCCTTTGAGTCAAGAAATGAATCTGAGCATTTGATAATTCCGAAAAATGTCAAACCGACTTAAAGAGTATAAATACCTTTTTGGAAAATCATGAGTGTTTTTACTTCCTTCCTCGAGTAAGATTAGCCTGCTGTACGACATCTCGCCCAAATCCGTTATCCCAACCAACATCCCAGTCCCCAGCCAGGCCGATGTTTTTCCCCCTTCATTTTACTCATCCCCAACCTCTGTCACCTCTCTCGTCACCCAGAGCTCTCACACGCCTTGGCAGGTGGATCGGTCGAGTCTCCTTCATTGGTTTAGGTCACTCCAACAAACTGCTGGAAGCCATAATCAAGTCCCGAATAATCTTCCAACGAGCCCAACGGGGCCGTGTAGAGGACTAACATAATCACGGTATTTTTAAACGACCATTCGATTCAGCTTCGATTCCCGAGCGATTCGCATCACTGCGCTACACGTCTCCTTCACTCAGCGCCTTCGCAGTTCTCAGATTCATAAATCATGTTGATGTGGAACTCTCACTGCGAACCAAACAGGATGATAAATCGATTGTTTAGCAACGTCTTTGCAAACGGAATTTATCTGGAGAAGAGGAAGAAATCACGGTATTGGAAGATTTGAAAGGTATACAAACGTTTCTTCGGGAAAGCGATGTAATTTGCTCGTTGGTATAAACATCACGAAATCACTGCTTTCATCTCGTTCTGTGGACTTGATAAGTTATCCTTTAGTTCTAAAAACGTCATAGGATTTAATTATTTCCAGAGCAAGAGAATTTCCATCCCATTTCCGCTTCCTCATATCTCAATTTGCGCAAGAGTTATAAAGCGGCGATCGGGCGATGGATGACCGGAAATCCCGCGACTTCGTGCGCTTGATATCAACGAGCAAAAGTAAATAATACTTTCCCTCGGAAAAGCCAGGATTTATTCAAAAACTTCGTGTCCTGTTAAACGCGCACCAGTTTGTCCAAGACGTTGCCTCAACTTCTGACTTTTCATCCCATTACTTCGGGAAGACGTGAATGAAATTCGAGGGGACAAACAAAATACAAGTGGGAAAAGAGCCAAGAGTTCTAAACCGAGCGCAGCAACTGGGGCGTGATTTTGCGTATCGAAGGCACGACGAGATGACAGCGGATAACTGCCACGCGCTGAGGAACATAACGTAAGATTTCCCGATAGCGTTGAGAAATGTGTCATCTGAATCCACTTTCTCAGGGAGAAGGAAAACAGCCGAAGGAATTTCGTGTTTTTGCTCGCGATTTTTACGTTTCTTCAATCCCATTCAGATCGATGATTTATTTTTTATGATTTTTCTTTCCGTGGTGTTTATATATTTTGGTGTGGTTTTGAGTGGAAGTGAAAGAGCATCAGTGACGTACTCAATGGAGACAAATATAGGTGAGCTACTCTGACTGAAAGAGGTTCAAATACATCAAGGCATTTCATTCATAGTTTCACGTTTATGTGCAATAATCGTGACGATGAAATGCGCAAGAACGAAAGCGAGCGTAACATAAGTAGTGTAATGCAAGACACGACCTGTTTTTCTGAATGAAGGAGAAAAATGCATGGACCAGTTTGACATTAATGGAGTGAATATGTGATAAAACTGTCTGATATCCTGACTTTCCGCTATCTACCTTTAATTAAGAGTTACTTTCGGCCAATCGATATTTTATAGCGGATAAAAGAGAGACGTAAACACATTAGAATTTTCACTAAATCTGATCATACCAATGGCGGAATATTTTATATTTATATGCAAGTCAGTTATTGACTAGGAAGACCTTAATTCATATTTTATAGTATATACAATAATTTAGGGAAATATGACAGCATGAGAAATGCTTTTCCTGTTTCATCGGGCATTTTCTATATCTAGCTGATTACGTTTTACTACCAGGCACCGCATTACATCTAAGGACTGAAGGTTAGGTGATAAATGTCAACGACAAAATGTGCGCTTGACTTTCATTGCCAAGTGAATGATTCTATTCATTCACGGTCTGAGCAGAATTGAATGGTAGAAAGATTGTTAAATCAATACGAATTTGAAGGGCCAATTCAAAAACCTTGTGAAAAGTTGAAGTTGTTTCGTTCCAGGGGAACCAAATTTCTCCCTCTCGCAATGAAGATTGGTGTTTGAGTGGTATTGAGAGTGAAGGTCTTTCTGAGCTCTTTTCTAACATCGCCAATCTCCGGGAGACACTGAAGTTCACGAAAAAGTCGACCCAAATGTTGGAACTAGAGAGAGATAGTCTAAACGACCTTGTACGAAATCACATATTCTCGCGAGGATCCAATTTTAGCGATAATAAACAATTTAGATCAAACAACCCATTTTTTCCAAGCCCTCTAAGCACAGTTATTTGAAAACAAACGAGACATTTGTGACGAAATGAAGAACCGCATTACAATGAATGGTGCCAACATCTGCATCCTAAGAGGAAAAGCCTGAGGAAGAGCAGAGGGAGATGAACCTCACGCCCACTTTCATTTTCTTCTCGTACTGGTTGGATTACGTGGGGAACTGGCCGCATGAGCGCAACTTTTCCAAGTTCCCGCCCTCCAAGAAAGGATATCTTGGCTCGTCCCGTTCTTGCTTAAAAAAAAGCAGATGCTACGCAATGAAGCGTAAGAGAACATCTTCGGGGCAACGAAAGGGAAGATAGACCCGAGACCCAATTCCAACGCTTGTGTATGTGGCGAGTATTCAACTATTGCACCTACGCAAATGAAGTCTAGAAAGGTTAAGCTACTGCACAGGGGTTAATTCACATTAAAAGGCCCTGCATAGAGCTGGGAGAAAACTTGAGTGAAGCTTCTCAGGTTTCAAGTTTTCACAACGGAAGACTGTTAGTGTTCTACGGTTTCATTCTCGTGGCTAATTAATTTCCCGCCATCCTTCACGGCTCATCGTTTTGCGGTGATCGTCCATGAATGCAAGCTGTTCAGGACATGAGGTGAAATGCCGTATTGAAGCGTAGAAATTTCCCACCCGCAAACTGAAGGGTAATTTCAACAGTCATACATTTTACTGAGACATCCCCGCATCTAATATGCGCGGAGATAATTGCAAAAAAAGACGCAATCGTTGAATTTACTGAAATATTTTTAAAATTCCCTGAGAACGAGATCACTATGGGCTGATAATTCTACATGAGAAACATTTTTAAAATATTGGTGGAATTTCCACACAATCAACAGATAAGACGCAAAGTATTTCTACGTCGCAGCGTATGAGTAGAGTGCATTATAAGGAAACTTTATAGCTCATAATCAATGCTATATATCAAACAAAATGCTAAATAATAATAATAATAAATAAATTGAATTGCTTCCAAAGTAAATCAGTACAAAAGTATACAATTTGCAAAAAAAACACATTCATTTACAATAACTGAACGAATAAAAAATAAGAGGTGTGCTTAAAGTATTAGTTAATTTAAAGATGCTTAGGGCCTAAATCAAAACTTTCTTGTAACAATCTATGTGCAAAATAAGCATCAAAATTGTGACTTCATTCATTCCATTTATGCTGTAGCCAACATATTAAAAATTAGAAACAATGCAACACAATTCATTAATAATAAAAAAGAAAAACACCTTATACACAATACTACCTTCTTGTTTTACTTTTTAGTTCTTCATAAATGCCATGTCTTACTGTAAACCCTATAAAACAATTACTTCTTTGTTTGCAAAATGTCAAAAATCTGTTATCTCTATTTTTTAAAGCTGATTCAGGGACTTAACCTTTAAACAGAAAACATTAAAGCAAACTACAGATCATGCTAATTTTGAGGCACATATAATGCTGTAAATAATTCGGATTCAGTATTGTAAACATTGCACATTGCAATACATTGCAATAAATATCCTGTGCTTTGGTTAACGAACAGACCGAAATGTATCGTTGGGATTGACTAAAAACGCTGATATTTATTCATAATTTTAGAGATTTCATCGGATGGGTGTCGGATTAAAAGGTTGGATGCCTTGGCACTCTTTGGGCATAGAGCGCGTGGTTCGAGTGAGTGGAAGTCAAATATTTTGGGACAGGTGAAAAAAGCGACCGCAACGTGCAGTGAGGAAATATGGTCCCAGATGGTAAGGAATTTTGTCGAGGACTAAAGAGTGGGGTCTTTTGTTGTGTGACAGGAACGAGCGTCAAACACTTCTTTTAAAGTAGCTTGAGCTTAAGTGGGAAGGAAGATATCCTCTTTCCACGAAATGCAAACTGAGAAAACGTGAAGTCTCATCAACGGATGAGTGCATTAAATAGCGCTTCCGAGAGAATTATGCTTAGCAGATTTTCGAGACAGAGACAAAGAAATCAACCCGAAAATGGCATCATAGCTGTTTAAATTACATTAAGCGATTAAGGTCAAAATTTGATTTTCTGAAATCAAAATACTACAAGAATTCATCCCTCAAGTTTAAAACTACATAAAAACACGATTAAAATAGTTTTCATCAGTTGGTGTAAATTCTCTCTTGGGAATGGATTTTCCTGATATTCACTCATAACTTTTGCCCCATGGGAGTTCAACCTCATATATAAATTAAAAATATCTGGATAACAGGGTAGAACGATATTTTTTGTAAAGATTTGTTTCCTCTATTTCATTTTTCCTGGTCTACATCGGTGAAAACATGGGAATACATAGGAAAAACAGCTTCATTTACGTAAATATGCAGCCGCAAGGTTGAATGGAAGGCAAGATGCCATTCCATAATTGACGCTGGATTAACGCTTACTCAAGTTTAAAAAAAATACCCATACCTGAATGAAACGGGACGCGATAATCTAACAGCTGTGAAGATGCGATTATCAAAACCCATACTTTTGAAGTTTGGCGTTGGCCATTTGGTCCTTACTTTGAGTTTGCGTCTTACATTTTTGAAGGTTTCATGTTTTTTCTGCATTAGGCGAATCTGCATCAAAGTGTTTCTGACTATCGGAAGGGAGGAAACCGTAGATCACCAATCATGGGAAATGAGCTATAACGTGAAAAATTGCATGGATGCACAGTAAGGTGGTCCAAAATCGCAAGAAAAAAATAAAATTTAAAAATGTTCATCTCCACATTGCTGCCCTTGTTCCACTAGGTAAACTGAAATACCATGCCAAAATTTGGATCAATAAGATGACGTTTAGGGGTCTCTATAATTTGAACGTTTTTGACGAAATAAGCATTTTTTGGCAATCACTTCTAAAGTTTGCCATTTACAGGTTCCTGTTAGAAAATTACTGGACTATTCCAACGTACTGTAAATAGACAAGAAGTTTTACTTAGTTATATCATTTCAAAATAGATAATAGCACATTCCAGAGTTTACTGAGAAAATATTTCCATAGAACAACACTAGAAAGCAGTAGCAGTAGCGAACCTATTGTATTACCTAGGTATTCTCATCAAACTCACAGGCGGCCATTCTGTGCCAGCTGTCAGTGTCATACTTTGTAAATCTCTATTCTAATACAACACAAGGTATATAAAATTAATAATATTTAGATTTTAGAATGAATCACACAATATAAAGGTAGAGTAATAAATATTTAAATTGACGTATCGAGTACCTACCAGACCTACCTAACTTTTGGAGCGCATGTTTGCTAAGGTTAATATGGTAGATCTTATATCTACGATATTAAATCTCTTGGTTGCCGGCAGATGTGGCTCAATGGAAAGCCTACTGAGTCACTGCCCAAATCTAGACTTTCAAAACGAAACATGTTACAACGACTTGTTTTCCACCACATTAACCAAAATTTGGGCTTAAAAACAGGTATAAGAGCCATTGTTGAGGATGCACTGAAAATTTGGGGTATGACAAGAATTCCTACTCAAAGAATAAGTGCGATTGAAAGAAAACTTATTAAATTGTACTCAGACGAAATGTGCGGGCTCTAGTATTTGACACAAGAGCTGCCAATACAGGCTTGAAGAGTGGAGCATGTACTATCCTCGAGGAGAGTTTAGGAACTAGTCTTGTGTGGATTCCATACAGGCACCATGTACTTTAAATCATGTTGTCTTCTTTTTTACCACAGCATTTGGAGTTAGTGGGGGTCCAGATTACGCAATATTTAAGCATTTCCAGAAACAATGGCCTCGTATTGACAAGCTAATATATTCTCAAGGGAGTAATGATCTGTATGATTCCAATGAAATCAAAATGTTAAGAGGAGAAATGACGGGATATTATGCTGCTATTTTAGAAGACCCAATTAAGTCAAAGTAGCCTAGAGATGATTACCTCGAGCTTTTAAAGTTGTGTTATGCCTTTCTTGGTGGTCAAAGTCCTAATTGAACCAAAGAAAAATTGCGAGCTCCAGGTGGTTTGCACAAAGCACGTCGGATGGCAAAGGCTATTTATTCCCTTAAAATTTACTTATTTAGAGATCAGTTCACCCTTACAGCTGGAGAAAAAAAAGGAATCACTGAAGTAAGCTTGTATGTAGCTGTCATCTACGGTCGACATTGGAATGAGGCCCCCAAAAATGAGAAAGCTGTCATGAATGCCGTGATTCTTTTAAAACAAATTGAAGCTTATTCCAACTGCAATGTTAAGAAGACTGCTTTGGTAGCTTTTCACCGCCATGTGTGGTTCTTTTCAGAACATTTGGTTGGACTTCCCCTCTTTGATTCCCGTGTCTTCGACTCTACCAAAGTTAAAATGGTTACCAACCTACAGCGCCCACCAAAAGCCAAGGCTCTTAAGAGAGTTGAGAGTAAAACATTTAAACATGACACTCCTCTGGAAGCATATGTGACACAGCGAACTGCAGAACTCTTTGACATTCTCCATAAAGATGGGAATGAAAAGGCTGCTTCATTTCTTTGCAAAGAACCTAAGTTTTGGGATTCGGATCCCGATTACATACAACTCAAACAGGCTGTTCACAGGATGAAAGTAGTAAATGACTGTGCTGAAAGAGACATTGCCCTGATACAAACATTCAATACGTGTATAGCCAAGAATGAAGGCCAGTTTCAGTATCTTCTTCGGATTGTTAAATCACACCGAACCACATAATCAACTTGTAAGAAGGCATTACTCATGGCTGACGATGATGATGGTAAAGGGGCTTAGTGAATAAAACATATTATAATCTTGTATTGAACATACCTTTTACCTTTTCAGAGACTTATTTATGGTCACAGTAAATGCATCATGATCATTTAGCATTATTTATGTACTCAGTTATGTCACCATGAAATTTTTTTCATTAAAATACTATTGTTTTAGTTAAAAATCCGCATTCACCCTAAAAGTGCTCAATCATAGGGACCTCTAAATATTAACCAATGTGCCTGAATTTTTTTTCATAGCTTTCTAACACCAATTGAAACAGGGGCAAACATGTGGAGCGGGTGTTTAAATAAATTTTTTTTGGACCACCCTAATGCACAGCCATGGTTGTAATGGTTTTTCTTTTTATTAGGAATTCATCTAAGAATCAAACCCTTTCAGAATTCACTACAAACTAAAAATATTTTTTGTAGTAACTGGAAAAGAATCTGCTGTAAAATCTTTTCAAATAATTTTGAAAGAAAAAATATCGTGAAAACTTACATGTTGGTACCACCTACTTCAAAATAAGTATATTATCTTTGTCTTCTATTAATAAGATGCCAAACATACGATATTCTCAGTCATTCACAGAAATGAGAGAGTTGAAAACCATGCTCTTACAATTTCTTGGCGCGAATAAATACAGTTGGGTCGTTTACTCTATTTTTTTATTGCCAAATATGATAGATTTTGTGAATTAAAAGTACCTCTGTTTTTCCGTTCTTCGATCCGTTGAGTCGTTCTCGCTTTATAAGCAGCGAAATACTGATGCGTTTAAACCTTTCGGAAAAGTGGACGTGGAAAGAACTCGTACGTCATCATTCGCCCAATCACAATAGGGGAGAGACACAGCTGACTCTGCCAATGGAAGTGGCGGGCCTCATCTTTTGCTCATTTTAAATAAATTTTTGCTTTTTCAAATAAACTTCATCATACATTCAGATCTCACACTGCGTACGATCATTCCAACCACATCTTCCAGGAAATAGGTTTTTATATCTTTTTTTTGCATTCCCGCATCCCCGGCGTGCCTACGTAAAAACAACTGCATCGCGACGTGATTTTCTTCAACGAGTCCGTGCGAAGAATCTGGCAAAATTCGCACCATAATTTTTGGCACTTCCACCTCGTACACTTCTGCCATCCCAAGGTTACGTATTATCAACACGACGGGCGTATTCACGGCCGTCGTTGCACAAAAATACCAGAGTACTATTTTATATTCAGAATAAAATTGATCATTTTTGTTAAAAATGGCAGCAAATAACGTAGAAACCCTATTAACAAACAATTCTTTCTTTGAACAGACATCAAATACCTTCAACTGACCTTCTTAAGATCCTGTCATGAATGCTTAAAGATAATAGATGCGAGAGGAATAGATTTTCTTCAGTTTAACATCTAGAATATATTCAAATATTGCTACAGGTTTGCATGAATATTATTTCCGCGGTAAGATTCTGTACACTAATATCTTGAATTTTAGAGAGTTGGCCTTTTACACTATTAGGCTGTTAAATTTAAATCAGTATTCATTAAAGGGATTTTAACATCCTAATCAATGCATAATACTAATTGGAAATTGAAGACATTAAGCAGCTTTATTAAAAAAGCGTGACGGTTCTGAAAATTTTCCTTGAGCTCCTAATTTGTTCAAATTAGGAGGCACTAAAATATGCATGAAGCTAGCAAATACTGAGGATATTGTTAATGAAGTGCTGAAACCTCATGTTCTCATCTAACTTGGGCTGAAAACAAGCGTTGCTGAGGACAAAGTACTACTGCAAATACACACCGACCAAATAGCGAGTAAATTATTATAATACGTCTCCAGTACTCCTTGGCGATTCCAAAATTTTTATGCAATGGTGATGATGATATTTTTTGTTATAGCAACTAAGAAAAGTGATTTTACACATTGCTATTTTACAAACATGTCGTCACTTGAAACTTAACTTGGAATTTTCTTAAGCATTGCTCGCTTACAGGTCATGATTCCTTTCGTTTTCGGAGCTCAAGAACGAAACATACCCAAGTAAAATACGAGCATGATTATATTAACGATTGTGTTGTGCATCATTATAAAATTATATAAAGTAACGAACATTTAATTTTAGGTCAAATCATTTCATTCAACCGCTCATCTCTCACCACTATGTGTGTATTCCTTATTTGTACCAATTGTAGCGTAGTACATAAATTTTTGCATCATATACTGAACATTTTCAGAACCTATTATTTTCAAATTTGTGAAAATAGCTTAGATTAGAAATTAGTCACTCTGCAATTTTGATGCACGATGTGTAATCATCTACCTGTGACCTTTATGTATCAAATAAATACCGTAACGAATTTATGAAGGTTTGTGTTTCCTGTACCTGTATTTCCTTACAGTGAAATAATTCACCGGAGAAACATAATCCAATAGCTACATTTATATACATGAACATACTAACTATATTAATATTATGTGTTAAGCTCACCGCTGACAACAGAAAAACAGACTTACGTCATTTATAATTTGAACTTCTTTGAACCTATTGCCGCGATCTCAAAATGCAAATGCTTCTGGCCTTAGCGATCGAATTGCACAAGTTTGGGATTCCGTGTACCCTTCCACTTTGGGATTACGAGCTTAGGCCAAGTCGGACATCCAAGTTGCATTTTCTAGAGTTGCCAAAGAATGCGCGATTAACACTACGGAGCACCGGCATTCGCGGATGCTCTTCGAGCGTTGATGAGTATCTCGGGGCGCGTGCACTTCCCCGAACATTCCAGAGAATAAAAAACCTGCTCAGTATTCCATTAGCACCTCCCTTTTCCATGCTAGACCGAAAAAACGATCCGTCTCGCCTCAGTAGACCGTCGCTTCCTGCACATGCGGCAGCGGCTACTCGCTTCCACGGCATAAGTCTTCCGAGGCCAGTCGGAGACTTCAACGGCCGACAACATCAATGCTCGTCTTGACACCCTTTCACTGAGACCGGTGGCGTCTTCAGGACTTTTTCTCGAGGAGGGAGATTATTAAACACTGCAACCTTTCACCGCTAAGGCTCTTCCACACTCTCCCCTAACATCAATCCTTCCCCTTTCCTCTCCCAACCCCTCGTCCGCTGCCCATTCCTCGATGAATGTCCTCTCAAATCTCTCCCGAGGAGTCTTCGGACGCTGGGACGTTTTCGGTTTCATCACAGAACCATCCAAGGAAGAGTCACACGTCTGCTCATAGCGGTATATGGTGATCGAGCAAAAAAAATATACTCCCAAGTTTTTTTCAAATCATAAATTGCTCACTCCGGATGATGATATACCATGTATAATAAAAGATATGACATTCCATAGGGATATTGGAAAGCATATTTCAACAGATTTTGATAACCCGGACGACCTGATTATCAACCCCTAAGAAACTATCAATCAAGCACTTTCTTTAAAAGCACCTCTCTAAACATTTACCACATAATTTGCTTTTAATCATAATAAAACTGAGGAGACTGTATTTGGTGTGCTGTATAGATGGGAATGCGGTTCCTTTAAAGTTTGTCATATGACTTTATATTCGGAGAAACGTTTTAAGAATATGTAGATTTTTTCGTTAAGAAATAATACACCAACATGATTTTGTTGTATCGGTTTAGACTCCCGTCATAGCTAATCATTTCCTCAATGAATGTAATAAGTAGAAAGTTGTAGATGAATGTGTTAATAAATAAGATAAATAAAAAAATCCGACCTGAATTGACCAAAAAGCTTCTAATATTAATACTCGTTTAAGGGCAAGATTGTCTGTTAGTCAAATGACTCTATGGAATAGTGCTTTAACAACGTAAAAGAAAAGTAGCAACAATGGCCTATTGTAATTTTGGGAAACGACATAATAATGAAACCTAAAATCCCATGTTTTAAAAAATAAATATTTGAACCAGAGATTAAAATTTGTTTTTCAGTGGAATCAGAAGAGTTCCCCTCCGACTTTTGGTTTTTGTACCGACAAAAAGACCTCTTTGTTATGACTGATTGGTCAATCTATATCGTATCCATCAACGGAGCATCTTCATTTATCCTGTTCAAAATGATCATATTCAGTTCAACTAAAAAAAATGACAGTGCACCTCCGGAGGACATAACTTTTCAAAATATAACGTTCGTGCACTATAGCAATATAATAGGGACTCACTCGTTGCTCCAAGGGAATCGATAAACGGGGCACTAGAAGAAGAGCTCAAATAAGTTTAAATTACTCCATTTCAAAAACCTGACCACGGTCAGATAATAAAAGACCTTTAAATAAATAATTTCACGCGTGATAAATGGAGAGGAAGTCAATAAAGGAACAATGCAAGCCGCTCTCACTCCTTAGATCAATCATTATGACATTATAGTATTCAACGATAGGATTTTAATTAAAATGAACTGGCAACGATCATATTGGAGTTTTCCTAATGCGGAACGATAAATGGATGAGTGAAAGAAATTGAATAGAGCGAAAACATTGAGACAATAAGGAAAGCACCTATAGTCACGGATAAAAATAATCACGGATAAAATAATTAATAACTTCGACATGAAACAAAAGACAAAATTTCATTTTATTTTTCACAAGATAGTTTGACATCATAGTGTTATAAATAATTTTGAGATCACGTGTTATCGGTTACAAATTGAAAATCTTATTACCTTTATGAAGCATAATTATTGTAAATAATTTTATGTTGCGTCGTGAGAAATAAATATAATAAAGAAATAGATATTTGATAAACCGTGTTACTTGAGGAGTCAAACTAACATAAGATTAATTTGGATGCTATGATCAAAAGGCACTATAAATGAGTTAAATGCCCCTATGTAGTAATTAATATTTCGATAGCAAAAAAATCACCCTGTCTCCTATTCTTAAACATGAAAGAAATAAACCACACATTCAAGTGTTATCTTCATTCTGTATTCAGGTTTTGTACTGATAAAGTGATTTGATGCAGTAACTAGAATACTCATCCAGAGCTTCCAGGTTCAAATCGCAAGTAGGGCTGATCTTTCAAGGATAACCCCGTCCCAACTCGAATTCTGGGTGGAGAGCACTTCGAACATTGGGGTGCAGTACTCCGTCCGACAGATGGGACGTAGCACTGTGGAATCTTAGGCACCTTTTGCTAGCACTTCGAACATTGGGATGTAGTACTCCGTCCGACAGATGGGACGTAGCACTGTGGAATCTTAGGCGCCTTTTGCTAGAGCAGACTAATGCTACTGACGCCGGGATCTCCTCAATTCTTCTTCCCTAATAACCACAAAAATGTTGAGAATTGTGTCTTAAGGAATACTTTATTTAGTGTTCCATTCGTATAAAATACATGGTGAAGGCATAACTTGGTGATTAAAATTAACGGTTATATCTTCAATGAGATGATGAAATAAGTAGAAGCTTAAGCCGCAATTATAAATTACTATTAATTTATTCCAAATAATGCAATAATATTTAGGTTTTCTTATTTTTGGGGTATTTTTGCACAATCAGAACTATATTATGGTGTAAAAAAATTTGAAATAAACTTATAAGGGACAGAGTTGAATGATTTTCTGTCACTACTCACTCCGTGGCTTATCTCCCGAGTACACGTTAATTCTTGATCCGGCCAATTGATACAGCTCACGGAACGCCGAAGAAAGCAGCTCGTCTCTTTGTTCGGCCACGTATACTATCTGAAGAGAAGATACCAGCTGACCGCGCTTTACTATCGGCACAAATGATTCAGAGATGAATGACCCACTCGCCAGAACGGAAGAGGAAAGCAGGATTTCTCAACGGCTGCGCACCGTTCCAAATTTCTCAAGCCGTACGACGGAATAATTTATTTCAGAGGCGTCTACGGCGCCACAGCGGGGGTCAAGACGTGTGAATGAGAGGGAAAAGTGCCCTGAGCTAAGTCCAATTAGCGCCTGTATTCACTTCTGTGGTGATACGGTCATTATAACTATTATCCTCCACACCACTTCGCGGCGGTTCGTTTAGGCACGAGATAATCCCGAACCAGCCCTAGCATCAGATTCAAATTTTCTCATTCTCACAGCTCAACATGTTGAGAACGGCCTTCAGTTTTTCTGTAATATCTATGTGCTATTTACGTAGCAACAAGAGAGGTATACCGAATGATGCACTCAAAAATATTTTCGAATCACCTGAATATCTCCGCAAATGAACTTATTTTAAAGATGTACATAAAATTCATTCATTCATTGCTCACTCGTAGGTCTTTAGAGCTAGACGGTAACATTTTATACAACATATTCACGAAATACACGAAAAATGCTCGTCATAGCCTTCACCTAATACAATTAAATTATTTTGCATGAAAGTCTTATCCTTTTTTAATTCAAGAGTAAATTACACCTGACCCCGAAATAATGTATATTCAAGGGAGAATCAGAAGAACGTTCTTGAAGAATTATGTTTACAACTATCATCAGCTTTTCTTCAATAACGGTGGGATTTTGAAGGGTTCCCACCTTACATACCCTTTACTCATACGCGATCATTCATGTCTCAACTTACCATGAATGCCCCAACCCCTCAACCTGTACATATTTTCTTCCCTCGAGCTCTTGAGACCCATATTTGCTTCCACTCCTCTTCTCCAACTCTATCTCCTCAATCGCACCTTCCAATAACCACTTCCTTCAAGAACTTCCTCCGTTTAATATTTTGCCTCCTTCGCATTTTTCCCAAAAGCCTTCTTTCCTCACTCTTCATGCCTATAGCTTCTTCGTTTCTCTTTCTCTCCCTCTTCCCTCTCTCATTCTCCATAAATCTGGCAAACGGTGCGGCATAACACCAATGAGCTACTATGCCTTACAATAAGCTCAATTTCAAAGTCAACTTAATAATCCATCAATAATGACGAAAACTTCCATTAAACTTAACCGCAAAAAAGTAAACGAAATATATGTTCATGGCCAAATTAAAAAAATACATAGTGAACAGTTGATAAAATGTGATTTTCACTCAGTGATTCAACCCGAAGATTTGTATTTTGATAGGTGAGAGTAGAGCTCACCCCGTACTAAGCCAATTGCGTGTAAAATTCACTCATTCAGAATAGGGGGGCCAGTTCCTATCCCTGGGCCACCTGAGATTTCCTACGAAGTTCTGACACGCAGAAAATGGAATCGTGAGGATTTTAGATGGGGGTGTCCAGCAAGGCTCTTGCCTGGGTTTTTATACTCGGGACCCTCCGGTCAGTAGCCCAGTGCTCTACCCACTAGGCCACCACCGACACCACAACCAATGTAATTCTATTTATTGTGTCAATGTAATTCAATGTAATTCTAAAAGCTATCAAATAGAGGCATGCCAACACCAGAAATGAGAAATTCTTCGTGTTAGTAAAGGAAGAGCAAAATATACCTTGCTGTTCTAAAACGAACTGTAGTCGATTATTTCTTCTTATCTCCAAGGTTCATCTACATCTACACCTACGCGGTACCCTGCAAGCCACCGCTAGGGTGTGTGGCAGGGGGTGAAGTACACATAGCATGCACTATTGACATGCAGATTTGTACCAGATGCAGGTTTGTACCTAAGGTGGGCTAAACGTGATAGGTCGGGTCTGTCATACATCTGAGATGCTTTATCCGAGTCGGAACCAAGAGATGTTCACGTAAGCTAGGGGAACAACATCCTTTCGCTTCGGATTGACTTTCCATAGATTGAACATAAAAAGTAAAAATTAAATCAGGCATTGGGACTGGGGTCGTATACAGTGGAAGATGAGACGGCCACGCGTATAAATCGACGAGCAAATTAGTGGTGCAGACTAAAGCGGCACATCTCTACTCAGGATGGCAAGTCCACATGTATAAGCTACAATAAAAGTTCTATTTAATGTGTGAAAGAGGGTGTTCCCGTAATATAGGCATACCCTTTTCACATTAAATGCTACTGAATCCAAAAGGAGAAGTTTTAATCATGTGTATGTCATATATAATTAAACATGCATATTCACCCATTTATTACTTTTTAAATAGTTCCCTCTGCCAGCGTGAATGCTTACTTACCACAATTATCATATAATATATAAAGATAAAATAGACTGATTGCAAAATAAGCGAAGGAGTTCTAAAGAATATTGGGAGAATAAAAGTCTGAAGAAAGTTACAAAAAGGAAGAAGGGACAATATTATTAGTAATAAGGAAGTGAATGGTGTAAAGACTAATATTGAGGGTTGTAAATTATGATTCTGAAATTTGTATGCTTAGGATACAGAATAAAATGCAGGTTTTTGAGCCGTATTTTTCTTTCGAAAAAAAAACAATGGGAAACACGCATAATAATAAAGAAATCGCACACGGAAAAAAGTAGAGAGGTTTAGATGATAGCAGAAACTAAGATGACAGAAATACGTCAGTTAGTTATTTAGGGGAGGCGACCAACAGCTGAGGTTATTTGCGCTTTTTAGAATAGTTGGTATTTGGGTAAAGGTAGGTGTTTTCCGGGAACAGAGAAAGGGTGGAGAGAAACCCGGCGTAGGCATTAGCCTACTCTTAACGACAGGTGCCAAGGGGACCACGGCTTAACGTCCCATCCGACGGACGAAGTACTGAACTATATACCCTCCATTAGGCATTCAAGTAGGGACCGGTACGCCGCTGAAAACATCGCCACTGCCGGGAATCGAGCCCGCTCCCTCGGGATGGGAGTCCAGCATTCAAGCCACCACACCAATAAGATCCCCGACAGAATTACGAGAGCACAAATATGAGAGGAAAATCAGAATACATTACACAAAAAAAGTTTGTATTTTAGAGTAAATTTCGATGAAAGGTAGTTTGAGTAGCAGTTTTTGGGACAATGAGCTAGGCAGGGATTAGCATTTTAGAGTAAGCAAAAAGAAAAAAGGGGCTACGCTGAATTGGAAGAATAAATCAGTAGGGACAATACTGTTTCGTGTATTTCGCTCAGGATTTAATCGTTTCCGCGCTAGTCTTGGATCGCTTTCATTTACGATTTCATTGCATAAATAAACGAGTACAGAACTGGCATGAATCCCAGATTAATTACGCAACGTTCCCTCCGTTGGAGAAACTTATCGTCGGCACGTAAAATTACTTCCACCTCAGTTCTTCTACCCCCTCAGCTTCGGGAAACGGCTTCATCCGTGCCAAATAAACTCTCGCCTCACTCGTTCGCGCCAAGTGACATCTTCCCGAAGTACACTTCTCCGTGACCTCCGGAGCGGGCGCGGCGAGTGACTGATTGGATGAGCGATGCGGGCGCTAGAAAATAGAGCGGTCGGTCATCCCGGCGCGGCGGGGAGCCTTGGAAGCCTAGAGGCGTCTCGCGAGTGTTCGAGCGTTGTTCACGAGCACTGGATCCCGCTGCGAGCGACGGGGCGAGGGTCCGGTGAAGGATTAACCGGCGACGTCTGGTAAACGCCCGCGTGGGACGCCAATGGACCACTGGATCTCACCGAGAGTGGAGGAGAGGGTGTGGCGGTGAGATAGTACGGAGGAGGGATGCACTTTCCTCGTGGGGAGTAGTTTGGTGGTGAAGCTGCCTCGCTCAATTATGTGCCGCGACGCTACGGTTGTGGAGTGTTGAAGAATTATTCTTATCCGCGCCGACGACGCAGCAGCTAATCCCCTTCGACCCGGTCGACGAGTGCAAATGTTAAGGAATTACACGACGTGGAGCATCGGACAAATAGATGACTTCATTAATCTAGCTCGCGGCGAAGGAGCCAACATCGCAGTTACCAAGAAAACTTTGAAGCTGTCGGAGCGTTGTGACTGATGTTTGCGATTAGAATGTTTCAAGGGCAAAAGAAAAATGAAATATATTTCACACCAGAACATTTTGCGGGATAGGAATATAACCTGTCTCAATAAATTTAATGTCTTTTTGTTCTCTGATTTATTCTTTTCTGGAATGTTAATACTTCTGTGTATTTCTAAATATTAATCATTACTCCACTGCATTATTCGCAGCACAATAGTAAAGGATCCGCGATGATTAATCTACAGTAGTCTGCTCGTCGCATACTGGGCTCTCCAGAATGGCATATCACAACTTGTTTCTCCCACTATATAATCTACGAACGTGCTCCGAACATTGAGAGGTTACACGGCAAGGAGTACTGAAACAACATAAATCTATTTCCTACTGAAGGCTCATTAAGATTAAAACTCACCTCTGGTCACGCAGTAGCCGTACATTTCTATTATTTATTGATTTGGCAGAGAATTAACAAAGAAAGAAAACTTATGACTCTTTTTACGAAAATACCCGCTGCCTTTTTCATTAATTGACGAATTGTCGCACTGTTGCGGCTTTTTAGTCATATAGCTTTTATTTTTTTTTAGAATAACAAGCGTAAAATATGCATGCCTATTTGTAGGGAAGACACGACGATAACGCCCTTCCTTATTCTTTAAAATTATTCGCATAATCATTATGAATTTCAAAATATCTACATTACGAAATACCCTGCGAGCCACCACGAGGGTGTGTGGCGGGGGGCTAGTCCACTCTTTAAACTTGCTTCAGGGGCGCTAGGTGACTTTTTATTGAAATGTGGAAAATTTCATGCTTCTAATACATAAAATCATACATTACTATAAAAAGTGAACATTATTACACTGGACGTAAGCATGTTAAAAATTGCATGCAAAGACAAATGCATACATTGAAGAAAAACCTATAATCACGCTTAGAATTGCTGAATAAGGCGTACAAAATTGGCAAGAATCAAAATTATTTACATGGTACATCTGAAGTCGAGGCTTACTGAAACTAATTACAGTAGCAAAGAAATAGAGCTCAGACTTCAAGAGAACACGTCTGAACTGGTTCTATAATGGTAATTTAGGACTACCAACGAAGGAAAAATAGGGGTCTCTAAAGGCTCTCTCAATAAAGAAGAACCCTTCTTACATATTATAACTGCTATCGATCTCCAGTTGAATAAAATATGAGCAATGGCGTTTAATCATGGTTCCTATGTGCTTATATTAATTCTTGTCCCCTAATCGTATTTATCTAGTTGCATGAGACTATTGCGTAGCATGTTTCCATTTAGTAGCTTGTTTGCATGCCAATAGTGCTCTGTCCTGCCTGTCCTGCTCCGCCAATCCCCTGCCACACACCCTCGCGGTGAATTGCAGGGTATCGTGTATATGTAGATGTAATTACAGGAAACTATGGGAACAGTTCATCAGAACGTACATCTGGAGCGTGTTTCTTCATTGCAGTGAGGCATGGACATGGACAGCATCGGAGAAGAAAAGGTTGGAATCATTCGTAATATGGTGCTACAGAAGAATAATGAAGATTAAATGGATCAACCGAGTATGTAACAAGGAAGTGCTTAAAAGAATGGGAGAAATGAGAAGTCTTCTGAGTATCCTAAGAAGAAGACGAGACAACTTAATCGGCCACATCATAAGATATGATGTGGCCGATGAAGACAATCGCTGAAGGACCAGTGGACGGGAAGAACGAAAAAGGAAGGCCTCGCAGATACGTATAGAGAACAAGCGATGAAGGATTAGAACGAGAAGAAAACGTAACTATGAGGAGATTAGCCGATAGAAGAATTCAGTGGACAGCTTCGTCAAACCAATCTCAGGGTTGCTGACTGACGATGGTGAAGAATGCCACGTAGTTCATACTTAACATTCCATCCACATGACGGTATATGGCTCTTTCTCTCCCAATGCAAGCATTGGAACGTTTAAGTAGGAAAGCCATCATTCGTGGAAATCGAAGGGAGACCCTCAGCTTGTGAATCCTAGCCACTAGCCATTATTTCTTCCTCCCTATTCCCTTCATGGGTATCAATTGCCATTCAATCTTGTCCTCGTGAGCTTGCGTGAAAGTTAAGAGACTCCGAAGCAGAAAGGTATGCGACATCCTAAACTCGCCGAAAGTCACCGTGACTGAGCGATTTTGTCCGCGAAAAAACTTTCTCGATCATTCCATTCCCACGTGCGAGGTTTATGCAGCGGATTCGGAGCGTGGTTTCCAACGCGACAATCAACAGGGGAAGGCGGTGGATGACTGTGCAGCAGATAGAGACGAGAGGGCGTGGACTTCTTCATATTAACGAATGAGCATCACGCGCTACAAAGGATACCACAGGATTTCATTGTTGATGGATGGATAAAATGACGCTCAGCGAACCAAATCTTCAGGTAAGAAATTGATCAAGTTCCGAACAATTGGCCTAAATTGGAATCTCTTACATGCTTTACCTCACGATTTTCGTTTTTAGTTTGCTTCCTTCGTAGAAAGCTCAGCATGTGGCCTCTGAGAAATTATTCAGCTTATCTCCTGAAAGAATCATGCTTTGCTAAGCATCCTTTCCTTACCTTAACTCCGATTCTGCCTTATTTACTAGCTCAATCATTTTCAATAATCTCGTTTGGGTAGGGGATATCGATAATTTGTATTCATTAGTGACAGAAAGGACATTCGAGCGACTTTTTAGAAATAAAAAATCAAGAGTCAGAGTTGTAGGAAGGCTCAGATATTTCCAAGAAAGAGCAACTGATAATGATTTTGATGGAGGATTCCGCGGAGTGGTGCAGTAGGCCCAGATAGTTTATCGGGTTGTCCTCCACGTTGATTCGTCTTCTATAATATGAATCGATGCGGAGGATAACCCGAAAACTAGCGGCGCCAACTGATACTGAGCAGAAAATATTAACGGAGTTAAACGCTGTAAGTAACAATTTAACACGCATACGTCTACCGGAAGACCTTCCAGAATTTGTCGTCTCCAAATAGTAAGATCGTCGTATTTCTGGTCTTACAATTTTCACCCACCCAAAAATATTGAAATTTTCTTGAAACATGGCACAGGTATCCACTTTGGGTAACTCACCTTTGGGTGAGTTATTCTCAAATTTCCTGGTGAACTTTAGTCGCCCATTTTCCGCTGATTTATGACTGACTTTTAATAAAGCTTGATAATTTTTTGTAACTACTATTCCTCCAATAATATAAGACTCAGTTTTGACGTCAGTTCTATGATCATTTCTCTAAATTCTCAACGTGCAGTGTCGCGGCATCAGGCTTGCATCTGTAGGCTTCGAGAGAAGCTGTACCTCTCCACCTGATCGATACTAACTCCTTTGATCCATGGAAGAAAGGAATAGGTATAGAAAAATTAATTATCAGCACAGGTGTCGATGTCATTTTTTGCCCAGCGAAGGAATACTATTGATAAAGGTCTAACTCTCCACTAAACGTTTCATTTCTATTGTTAATACCTTACCCATATCAATTCTAATTTTGTAACGGGCTTGAAGAAAACATTCGTGTGGTAAGTCTAAGACTTTGCAAAAGCCAATTTACCTATCAATCAAAGAATCAATTACTTATCAACTACCTATCAATCAATGCCAATCTTCCAACTTGGACTGATCTCGCATCAGTGTACCTACGCTTCGACGAAGTACCAGAATGTTGTCTTAATTAGGATCTCTCTCTAAGAAAAGGGCAATGAGAGCAAATTCTTGGGATTGATATTTCGGGGACAGGAAACCACTGGTAGCGACAAAACGCTGATGACCTTCATATTCTGAGAGAGTTTCAACTGCATAAGCTACCCCGAACCACCTAAATCCTAAGGCGACACGACGTCATGCTTTAAGCCGGGTACGAACCTGCCACCTTGAGCTAGCCAGGCCGGCTCAAGAGGATTCCATGGCCTTCGGAAGTGAATAAGCCTCTACTTAGTGCAAAGATAACGTATTCGATACTACATGAAAGCATTATGATTGCATTCAACTCTCAGGTTCTTTGACCTCCAATGCAAAAGGCTCACTACTCACGATATGATGCTAGCTTGCATTTGCACTGCCTCTTCTAGTAGCAAGTAATGTGGAGAGGGACAATACAGGATAATACGGACTATTGAAACTAATCCAGACACAAGAAAAATAGTTAAAGGCTCATAATGCAGTGCCGAGGTAGTGCTAAAAAAGGCCGATGTCGACTTTAGTTCAGGTGAAGTAGGTAGTGTGAAACGCTTTTGGTCTGGTTATTCAAGATATAATTAAAAAGTCGTAAATGCATAGATGAATGCAGTTTCAGTTTTTCAGAAGGACTAACACGGAGTTATTCAAGATTTTTTGTAGAAACTTACTCTCAATGGAACAAATAAGAACGTGGTTGGCTGATATAGGGATCTCTCATTTCAGAGAAAACAGAAGAGGCACTAATAGAAAAGGGCCCAAAAGAGGTTTCATCGGAGATTCGACTAAGGAATGTGATAGGTCCTCTAATGTCGATGATATTAGCTTGTGATAGAAGTTCTTCCAAAGAAGAATAATTATGTAACGGAAGACGATGTTCACTGGAATATAGTGACCTCTTCTGCAGATGGTGGGTGATTTAGACAAAAGATGGTTCTTCATATGGATACTTCGCGGGGTCTCAGGTTAGTGGCACACGGGAAGGAATGAGTGAACTGTCATCAGAAGATAGTGGAAGCCTTTCTGAGTATAGTTTAGACATTTATCCCGCGTCTACAAAAGCGATAGAAACCAATCCAACAAATTTATTTGGCGCGTATGAATACTATTCTTGACATTTCATCAGCATCATGCAACACAATCTTGCCATGACACTTGGAGGCACAAACTCGGTTAATTCTTCAAATTCACGATACGAGCGGAAATGGCGTACTCTTAAGGTACACAAGTGAACTTTTGGAGCAAAAGATATTAGAAAAATATGAATACATGTAGCACAAAGCAGAACTCAACGATGAAACTTGGGAAAAAGTAACCAGTGATTAGGAGTCAAAGCTACCACCCATTTTCAGCTGGGATGTTGCTGAGTATTGAGCACGGTGTTAGTGACCTTTCATTGACGCAAAGAAGCACTCAAGATGTGTTGCAGATAAACGTGAGGAAAAGTTGAGAAAATTTGCCATTCCACCTTATTAAGTCTCATTTAGTGAAGATGCAGGGCGTCTTTATGACAGTTATTTTGGAAAGAAAAAGGAAAGAAGATAACTTTAATTGAGAAAAATTTTACCATAAGAAAGAAAATAAGACGAAATTTAAAAAAAAACTAAATATCAAGCTATTTAATCATGCAGGAAAAGTTTTCACCATTTGATCATCAATTTTCTAGATGATATTTTAACTTTTTCACGACAGGAAATGTACCTGCAATTGCTAAATATTTTTCTTGAACTTAATTTTAGCAAAATTTCTAAAAGTAATGCGTTTTTTATGGAAGTACATATACTTTTTTAAATGATGGATAGTCTTATTAGTGATTCAAACCATTGGAGGATGATTTACCTCAAACTTTTTCTCAATGAAGTCGAATGAAATGACGTTGCGCAAATCCAAAACAGAACAGGATCCAAACCCACATAATAGTTTCAGGCAAGCAAACGACTATTCCATCCACTAGCCTTAAAGTCTTGAATGCATGTCAAGGATGTCATTATATCTCCCACCGTGCAATTCCACCGTTCGTTCCGTAACGATTTGAATGTTCAGGCGTCACAAACTGGACATGGAAGCAGAGAGGATTTTTTTCACTCTCGCTTTTTAAAAGGCGCACGTGATTCATTATGCAAAAATGAACAGCTCCTCCGCGACGGGAAGCCAATATAATGGGCTTGTCTGCTGTAGAGATTATAACCTACAAGCCCATTAACCGATCCACTCCTGTATCCTCCGATCCCGCAAAACCTGTATTCAAGTCCATGACAATCTGCATGGACAATGAATTGAAAACATCGAGCCATTGTTCTCGATCCCCCTCTCTCGGGAGTTTTGTGTATTACCGAGAGATGATTCACGATAGGCGTGCATTGCTCTTTTATCCTCCAGAGCTACTCCCACGCTTATGATCCGAGTTTCCATTTAGAATCCCATTCAAGCCGCGCATCTATTTTCACGCCCTTGCTTCCACGGATGCCCACGCTGCAAGGACGAAGCGAGATCTTCCTTAAGAGGACGACTTCCTCTGCTCGAGAGGCGAGAAGGCACGGCATGAACACCACGCAGTTATTGAATAACTTCGGTGTCTTCTCGGGAAGTAATTTCCTTGGTTGCGGCGACTGCTACTCGGCGGCACCCATGTATTAAAGAAAACTTCCTTGCAACCGGGGAGAGAGCGCTATCTTTCAAGGTGTTTAACCCCTTACACCATTGACTAATATAATGGTGATTATATTATTCGTGTCTGTATCGCAGATGCGAGGATACTTAATGGAGACCGAGACCTTGGACCAATTCAGGGCTAGAAGTGGTTAATGAGATTTTCAGATGATCAGTTATATCTATACGCAGAAGTATGTAGGTACGTGTAAGCAATATCTAATTATATCTAACGTGTTTACATGTAGTGATAGCATTGTAGCTCTGAGTTGCACATTTGGTAATCTTCACCCCCTGCCACACACCCTCGCGGTGGCATGCAGGGTATTGCGTTGATGTAGATGTAGACTCACACTTGCAATAGCTTGCAGTGTATTGCGTAGATAAGGATGTAGCTGAAGTATTTCTGTACATGTTTAAAATGCAACTTCAGGTGAATAAATACCATTAATGAATCAATATTAAATTCGAGGAAAAAAGCTAGAAGTGTTGTAAGTATTGCTAATTGAGAAGCTTAACAACAGGAAATGGACAATAGCCGCGATACCCAGGTTAATAAAGTGACGGATTGGCAGCCCTAAGGCCGTGGGTTCGATTCCCACTCAAGAATGGATGTTGAGGTTATTTTTAAATTGGCTTGGATGAAATTATGTGAGAATGTGCGATCTAGTCTTTGTGGTTAGATCACTTAAATTGTCTGCACTCTGTCTCATTCTACCACTAAAAACGATGGAACAGGCAAACAGAAAATTGTCAGAAAAATATCCCGGGCGAAGAAGTTATCCTACCATCAAAAATACCTGCTAACAACAGGACAAACTAAGCCTGGAAGTAACGAAACTCCTCGGTAGAACTTACATTGAGAGCATGCTAGCTTATAATAATGAGGCATGAACGATACATGCAGCAGAAAAAGCAAGACTGTAAATATTTGCAATTAAGTGTTACAGACGTATGACGGAGATAAAATGGATCGACCGATTAGCAAACGAAGAGGTTTTGATGGGGATGTAAGAAAAGAGAAGGGTGATGATATCGTAAAAAGAAAGGCAGGACAACCTTGTGGAACATGCCTGCAGACAACAATGGTATCATGAAGTCGATGAAGAGAGAGAAGAATTAAAAAGGATAGCCTACCATTAAATATTTACATGGATAGAGCAGTGAACTGTGTAAAAGGGAAGAATTACGTCCTTGGCTATTGCGAGGCGAAAGAAAAAAAGGGGCAGTGTATTTAACCATCCTTCGGATAAACGACTAACGATGTAGATGACAAATAGCGATAGGCAACGATAGCTTTGATCGCAGAATTGAGTTTGAGGTGCTCCAACGCCTAATGCCTTATCGCACCATCTGATATAAGCGTCGTTTCAACAGAGAAGAGTTATAATCAGTTGACTAGTTGTGTGGTAGCTCCAAGAAGGAGGTTGCTCTAATATCATCAATGTATAGAAAGGTGTTTTATCTCTAGGCTGGAAAATATCGTAAAACCCAAAAAATTTACGGAATGCCTAGACCTTTTAGAGATGGCAGACATTCCAAAAATGTAACAATCGCTGCAGATCCTAGATCATAAAACAAAGAGGAATTTCCATGCCCATTGCTAAGTTTTTCAGTGAAAGAAATTGGGAGGTAAAAAACGGCATTGTATGCAAAGAAAAGGTTCCCAACGATTCATCAGTTTTTCTCATTTCATCACCGTAAGAAACGGAAGTTGTCATGTTTTTGTTCCTGGAGTTAATGCGAGCCTTAACATGATGATTAGTGGGTGCTCATTTTATGCCTCTTTAAAAAAGTGGGAAGGAGTAGGAAAAGTGATTATACAACAAATGGACAGAAAAAGGAAGGAAACTGCATTTTGAGAAAGCAGAGTATATTTAAAAGAGATTTCGTTCACTCTACGAAGAAATTGATAAATATACTATAAGTTTCTTTGTTTTTTTTCTTCGTTTTCCCTTAAAGCATCAAATTAACCCCTAGGAATATTAGCTTAACAAAATATGCATCTTATTTCTATCTTATGGATTTGAACTTGAAAAACTAGTAATCTTTGAATCCAAAGAAAAAAATTTTATGGCTATTCCGAATCTGAAAGAAATACGCTACTTATCTCAAGGTTTTTCTAGATTCGTTCATTTTTACTTCCTTCAATAGATATGAAATTTCCTTAAACATAATGTTAAGTAGGTACATCGAATTAATTCTTCGACTATTTCAAATCGAACTTCGACCAATAAAGTGTACCTGCGGCACTGCCGATTTAATTATTGGATTCAGCACTCTGGTGCTTTGATGAGAGTACACGAAAGAGGTTGAGAACGCTCTTTGAGAGCGTTAATCTTTATCATTATACAGAGGTATCTCATATAATTACAGAATGGTTGGGCAACGGAGAAAATATTTTTTTAACCAATATTTCTTCACAAGACTAAAACTGGTTATTCTACAGACCTAGATGAAAAATTAAGGAACTCATTCCGTCACATATCACTCTCACCATTTCTTTCCCCACGAAGAAAATGAATTTAATTACGAGTGGCCCATTGACCACATGATTCTTTCATGATTCACTCATTCTTCCTGGAATAAAGGTCAAGCGTTTCTGCAGCGATCGAGACCAGGGGTTGCGAAGGAATTAATTCGCCAGTCCAATAACCGGAAACTTATTTAAACCCTCCATATTCATCGCGATTATCATCACAACCGCCTTCTATATTATGCAAATATTATCATCTCCAACGCCAAGTTCTTATACCGCGATGAAGATTTCACTTTTCTTAACTCACCGCCACTCATCGACGTCGAATGGCGTTTCGAGATACTAAATCCGAAAGGGGGACTCTTTCTTAAAACAAACATTAGCCGAAGTCATTCTAATTTTAAATCTTTCAGCTTTAGACAATCTCTCAAATTCTATTGCAATGAGCATACCTGTAACTGATGCATATCGTTCACTAAAAAAACAGTTCCTACTGAATAGGTTCAATCTACAGGGGTTGAATTTATTAAACAGGAATAACCACTGATGGGGCTAATATGAAATTTGACCATACGCCTACGTAATACCCAGCGAGCCACCGTGAGGGTGTGTGGCATGGGGTGAACTTTACCAAACATGCACTACTTTCATGCAACTATGAGATGCAATGCTACTACTTCATGGACACATGTTAAATATAAGGGTCATGTGCAACTAGGTGGTTAGTAACTCCATATTAATGGATTGATTAATGGTTAGAAAAAAAATTTCCTGAATACATTTATCGGTATTTCCCTATCATGCATGCGTTAGTAATGCTTATACATGCATCATGCACTACAGACTACTCTAACAATTTAACTACTCTAACCTATCCCTTTGCTATTCCGCCTGTTGTGTTCTCTAATGGTACGCGGGGAAAATGACGTTTTAAAACGATCGATACGACAATCTATCTCTTATTTGGTTTATCTGATCAAACCTAGTATACTACGCAAGGGGTTCTAAATATATAAGTTAGGGCAGAGCATTCTAAATCAAGTGTCAGTCATTATTGATGCCACTTTTGCTTTGCTGCAAATAAATTATGCCATTTAATTGTCACAGTTAACCAGAATCTTCTTGATTATAATCAATGATGATATATTATCATAACCATTGATTTGATTGATGCCAATAGCTTGGGTATTTCCCACTAGGTCAGTACTTGAGTTCGTGAGTGCTTAGCCGATTAACAAATTAAGCTCTACTCCGTATTTCAGTTTGGCTGAAAGATAAGCAATTGGGAAAAGAGCTGCTTTCATTTTTAACTATTAATAAGATTACGTTTTTAAAAATGTTTTTCCATTTTCAGTGTCTTTTTTTAAATTTTGCGTTACGATAGGCTATTAATTATCACAAGAAACCTAGGTGATATGTCTAGGGCGGTCTCTACAACGGATAAACGCGAAGGGTTGCGCAACTTTGAGAAACTTTCACCTAATTCCTTCCGGCGGAACCGAAAGATGGGACTGGGAGTCCACTCCTTCACCAAAATATATCTAGCTTGAGAAGATAAAAAAAGGCCCGCCCGTTATATTTTTGCTTATGGGAAGTGGTTCCCGACAGGAGCAGGCTGAAATCGTTGTGAGGATACGTTGACGTGGGCCCATGTTTTATAATTTTCTACGAAAAACCAAATCAAGGACGGAGAAAGCGGTCAGAAGGGCTTTTTTTTAGCTGTCATAGCAACGTTTGTAGCAAGGCAAACGGGATCGTGGGCACCGCTCCGAAGGAAAGGTAGCAAGTGGCAGAGGGATGATACAATCCTCCTGAAAGTGGAGTCGAAATATTCCTCATGAGCTTATTTGCTGTCAATTCTTCCAGGCGAATCAAGGGTCTGGCTGCAAAATAGCACCAACAGTCATAATAACTTTCTGTGTACAAAGAGGAATGATGCTATTTTATAAGGAATTTTCCGTAAAGATAATTAGGAGAAGAAATGTAGATTTCCATTCATTTAGCAGGTCCTAATGAATTTAAAAATGTAAAAGCACAGCTGTAACTATTTCAGATCGATGTCTTCTTTAATATTTGACACGGAACGAAAAATCTCTTCAAAAGAGTTGTATATGATCTTCCCGGAATTTTGCTAGTTCGTGATATGAGGCAGAATTGTATGAATCTGTAATCGCCGTGCTGAGGTCAAATTGATTCCTGACAGCAAATTCATTAACTAGCAATTTGACTGTATCGATACTGAATGCCTGGTGTGTTGTCGCCCTCTGCCATACACTCATTCCTGTGGGGGCTTAAGGGTAACTTTACGTCCATATTTTACCCTGCAAGCCGCCGCAAGGGCGTGTCTCAGGGGGTGGTAGGTCACCAGCACTGAAATTGACTTTGAGCTTAAAAGAAACTGTTATTTTTTTAACATAATTAATAATGAAACTCCATTTGGGGTGCAATGTGCTAGAAAGAATAATTTTTTTGTTTTTAATTCGTGTATTTTGCATCTGTATTCGTGTATCGGGAAAAGCGAAATCATGTATCTCTCGGTCCGATAGTTGATTTATCTTAATTTGTAGCTTCCTTCTGTCCCACTGATGTAATTTGGGAGTGTAAATGTGTCTACAGTACCAAATTCGCATTCGTGTAATTTGAAATTTTCATCTAATTTTATTCTTGCGAGCATCCATGTGCCTCCTGTTTCCCAACATAGGCCTCCCAAAAGCCGGGTGACTCTTTCTAAAAGTTCATTCATATATACATAAAATACACTTTCATTTGTATCTCATTTGAGTTCCCGAATTTGATGTTAATTCATTGGATCCCAAATCTGTGATGCATAATCCAGTTGAGGAGTCACTGGCACGAAATTAAATATTTCTCTTATTTTATCACTAGAATATTTTCCCATACATCTACATCTGCATAATACCCTGCAAGCCACCATAAGGTGTGTGGCAGGGGGTGCCACAAATTATCACCAAATATGCACTACACATCATGCATAAAAAAGGATCAGTATTCATATACTAGTCTAAAATTCACTATTTAAAAAGATAAAAATAGCAAAGTAAGCATGCAAAAACATGCCGTTAGTTGGGTTACCTTCAAGTCCTAATACCAATATGCAACTACCTATGCTATCCATTGATACACTCGTATTTATGCTATTGGATATTTTTACAACTTTTCACATCCCTAATTGTACGAGTACAAAAGGACATTTTGAATCTGTCACTTCAGCGATCAATTTATCAAATTTTGTGATTATGGTCCAGTCTACCATAGTAAGTTGGGACTCGCAAAATATTTTTAACGTCATCACTGAAAATATTATATTGGAATTTATTTAAGAGATTAAGCCTAAATTTCAACCTGCTATCTGGCAATGATTCCCATTTTAATTCTTTTAATAGACTGGTGCAATAAATAAATTCTCTTCTCTTCGACTCTCCAAAATGTAGAAGTAATACTAAATCAATGTTATATTACCATTCATCACTTGAAACTTTGAAATAAATAAATGTAATAAATATTGGACAGCAAACACTCCTTTTTGCTTTAGCTACTCTAGGGTAATTAACTAGGTGATCAAGGGTGGTTTAAAGCGTTGTGGAGATTGACTACCTCTGACCGAGAGTTTATAACTTGACGCTAATCTCCTCCACGGAGAGGACCACACATCGAAGTACCATCATTCCTCTGCGTACACGATATTTGGGCTTCGTGAGGAGTCTTGCAGAGAGGTTAGCACATTTGGAAAATCATACATTGAACTCGATATTCCCGGTCTTAACTTCGTGACATGCATGAAGACAAATGAAAAACTAAGAAGATTTCATGAACAGATTTATTTCAATTCTACCTGAAGAGAAAAGGAAGAAAGATGGACCTCTACCCTCCCTCCCACACGCAACCTATCACCGCTTACCTAAACTCTTCTATCTACATCTACATCTACATAATACCCTGCAAGCCACCACAAGGGTGTGTGGCAGGGGGTGATTGCTCACCAAACATGCACTACATATCATGCATAAAAAAGGAATAGTATTAATATAGTAGTCAGAACTACACTATTTAAAAAAGATAGAAATTGCAAGCAAGCATGCAAAAACATTCTGTTAGTAGGGTTAGCTTTAAGTACTCATACCAACATGCAGCTACCAATGCTATTCATTGCTACTCTCCGATAGGACATATTTACCGTTATTCGTATCTCTAATAGTGCGAGGGAAAAAGGACATTTTGAATCGGTCAGTTCGGCAATCAATTTCTCTAACTTTATGATTATGGTCCAGTCTGCCATGGTAAGTTGGGGTACGTAAAATATTTTTAACATCATCACTGAAAATATTGCCTTGGAATTTGTGGAAGAGATTAAGTCTAAATTTCAACCTGCGATCTGACAATGATTCCCATTTCAATTCATTTAATAGACTGGTTACGCTAATATTATTATCGTATCGTCCCTTTACAAATCTTGCCGATCTTCGCTGCACACGTTCAAGTTCATTACTTAGACCGATTTCGTAGGGATCCCATACACTGGCAGCATATTCCAAATGAGGTCTAACAAGGGAAAAGTAGCTGATTTCTCGTACATGATCGTCACATTTACCCAATACTCTTTTAATGAAACCCAGTTTGCGATTCGCTTGACCCATTATTTCACCAATGTGTTTACCCCAGGAAAGATCATTTGTCAGTCTTATTCCAAGATATTTAATGGATTCCACGTTTGTTAATTCATTATTACTTATTTTGTAAGTGCTAGGGGGAGAGCTCTTCTTTTTCCAAAAATTCATTACAAGACATTTCTTAAAGTTTAATTCTAACTGCCATGTATCACACCAAGTTTCAATTGCTTGTAGGTCAATATTTAAATATTCTTTATCATTCGGGCATAGAATTTCCCTGTACACTACTGCGTCATCGGCAAATAGACGAAGCTTACTTTTTACCACCTTTTGGATATCATTAATATACAAAAGGAATAGGAGTGGACCTATCACACTACCTTGTGGGACACCCGAAGTGACTTTAATTGCCGGTGAGGAAACACCGTCCAAAACAACCCTTTGAACCCGATCATGCAGAAAATCATTAATCCATGATATAATGTTCAGCCTCTTCAGTTCAGCCACGCCCACTCCTCTCTCTCACCTCCCTCACTTGTATAATATATATATTCTGTGTACTTAAACAATTATTTGTACCTGAGGATGTGACATTACAGATGAATCCGGTTGTACCGTAATAAATCTGTTTGTGAAATCTACAAGGTTTTTCCACTTGTGAAATCATTTATTATTCCACTGAAAGGCATCCCTATTCACATTTCGGAATCTTGTCACATGCGCGTTTCACATGGCTGTTTGAAAGAATGGAATTATAAGCGGTGATACATGTACACTGAAATGTTTGTGCGGCGATAAATATTCCCATTCCCAAGGGCGTCGTTACCCTTTGCTGATCGCTTAAGAAAACGGATCATCCAATGAAAGGCTGAAATGTTTAAAGAAACCTAGAGAAAAACTGACGAATACGCTTCTAATATTGAAACCGTATGAAAATAAACCTCTCACCTTTCGAATCACAGTTGTGAATTCGAATCACAACTGTGATTCGAATTCACAACGTAAGTACTTGCATACTCTAAAATATGAAAATATCTGAAGGATACCATCTTCATCATCATTGGTCATCAATCCTCAGATTGGTTTGACGCAGCTCTCCATTGAGTTCTTCTATCGGCTAAACTCTTTATATTTACGCATTTCTTCTCTTTCACATCCTTCATCACCTGTTCCATATATCTCGCACGAGGTCTTCCTTTGCCATTTTACCCATCCACTTGTCCTTCAATGATTGTCTTCATCAGGCCATCGTGTCTTAAGATATGGCCGATTAGTTATCTCGTCTTTTTCTTAGAGTTTTCAGCAGGGTTCTCTTTTCTCCCACTCTTCTTAATACTTCTTCGTTTGATACTCGGTATATCCATTTTATCTTCATCATTATTCAGAAGCACCACATTACGAATCCTTCCACCCTTTTCTTCTCCGCTTCTGTCATCATCCATGCCTCACTGCCTTAAAGAAACATGCCCCAGATTTACGTCTTGATGAATTGCTTCCTTACTTCCAAGCTTGTATTTCCAGTTGTAAGTAGTTTCTTCTTTTGATAGAATGCCCTCTTTGCCTGGGCTATTGTACTCACTATTTCTTCCTTGCTTCGTCCATCGTTGGTTACTTTGCTTCCCAAGTAACAGAACTCTTTCACCTCTTCCAGTTTCTGTTTTACTAGTTTAACGTTGGTTTTGGCCTCTCCTCTTTAGCTGCACATCAATATCTTAGTTTTCTTCTTATTGATCTTCAGCTGATGTATGGCCATTGTCCTTTCTATGATTATTAGAGTCTTATTCAGATCCTTCTCTGTCTCTGCTACGAGTGCTATATCATCAGCGAATCGCAACATGCTAATTTTTTCTCCATGGATGTGCACTCCAGAAGACTTCTCTTTGATTTCGTTGATGGCTCTCTCGATGTAAACATTGAAAATTACTGGAAACAGTGCACAGCCTTGTATCACTCCTTTCTTTATTTCTGCTTCTTCACAGCTGGGTCCAGATTTAATCATAGCTACTTGGTTTTTATACAAACTGTGGATAATTCTTCGATCATTGTAAGGCACTCCCATTCCTTTCAGAATATCAAGCATTAAATTCCAATCCACGTTGTCAAAAGCCTTCTCTAAATATACAAATGCAATGAAAGTCGGTTTGTTCTTCTCCATTCTCTTCTCTATGAGCAGCCTAAGGTCCAGTATTGCCTATCTTGTGCCCTTACTTTTTCAGAATCCAAATTGTTCTTCATCCAGGAAATCCTCTGCTTTTCGTTCTATTCTTCTGTATATGATCCTTGTCAATGTCTTCGATGCATGTGTTGTCAGGCTTTTAGTCCAAAAATGCTAGCATTTCTCCGCTCTCTTCTTTTTGGGCATAGGAATGATGATGTTTTTCTCGAAGTCCCTGGGTATTTCTCCTGTTGAGTACATGTCACAGATGGTTTTGTGAAGATGGGTTAATGTCTTCTCTCCTGCATTTTTATTTAGTTCTGCAGGAATATCATTAATTCCAGAAGCATTATTCATGCGAAGGTCCCTTACTGCTGCGTCAAATTCCGATCTTAATATTTATGCTCCCACATCATCGTTTTCTTCAATTTCTTTAATTTTAAATGGCATTTCATCATAACTAAATTATGGTCACTGTCGATTTCTGTCTCCGGGAAGCTTGTGCAGTCCTTGACCTGGTTCCTAAATCTCTGCTTCACTAAAATGTTGTCTATCTGAAATCTCCTTGTCTCCTGGCATTTTCCATTTGTATCTTTCGGTTGTGGTTTTTAAACAATGTGTTGGCAACCGCCAACTTATGTTGGTGCAGAACTCCAGAAGTCTTTCTCCTCTTTTATTTCGGTTTACCAATCCATATTTTCCAGCTATTCGTCCATCTTGACCTTCGCCGACGACCGCGTTCAAATCCCTGAAACAATTAGGTTTTCTTCTCCTCTTACATGTTTTATAACTTCCGTGATATCTTCGCAGGTGAACTTCCACTTCTTCATTATCGTAGTCCGACGTAGGCATGTAAACCTGCACCACTACGGTATCTACAGGTTTGTTACCGATCTTCAACATTACTATCCTTTCATTGTACTGCAGGAAGCTCTTCATTTGCATTCCGGCGCTCTTCCTGAGCATTATGCCTACCCCAGCATTGCCATTTAATGATCTCATGTGTACAATTGAAGAATACCACTATCTTAAAAACTTTCAACAAATTTTAGGCCAATTTACTTTTGAATTGCATGCGCAACATCAAAAATTCTATTCTAATTTTGTGTAGTATACCCGTGAAGGTGGTATATAACGAAGCAACTCGAAATATATGCATCCACACTTCTCTATCATCCTGGAATCCACCTTCAGGGTGCGTGCTTGGAGGTGGATAATCACCAATAATGATGCACTAGGTACATCTGAGTCATACCCTGCGAATCACCACGAGGGTGTGTGACAAGGGGAGAAGATCACCAAGCATGCACTACTGGCATGCATCCAGGCCACTACATGGAGATATGCCAGACAACAGGGTCACATGCAGCTAGATGGTTAGTATCAGTAGTTAGGTACTTGTAATAATTAAGGTATGTACATGCAAGAATCTTTACTTTTTAAACACTTGTAATCTTCATTAAAGAGATAAGTGGACGCGATGGTGCCGGTCAAATTTCAAGGCCCATTCAGTTATTCAAATTACCAGCAAGACCAAATTTCTTTGGCTTATATCGTGAAAATAAGCGAAACACAAAAGGAAGGAATGGGTCAAATCTGCGTTATATACGACTTGCACCGTGTTAAGATAATGTTTCACCACTTAGTTTATAAAAGGAGTGTCTTAGCCGATGAATACTTACGACCTTCGTTATACTGACTAACTTTTCAGATTAATTTGCGCCGAACCTTATAAATCAGTCCCACATTCGGTGGTGAGTAAAGAACGGATTTTTGAATCAGGATATGGGACAATCTTCGATTCGTATCATAAAAGTGAGGCCAAATCAAGAGATTAATTAAAGTTCATTTTCCTAATATTAACGGGCTGAAATTGAATGGAAGAATGGATGAATCAGAGAATAATAAAAATCACTTTTAAATTACCTCAATAGACGGACTTTGAGTTTCTTAACTCGAGATATTTAATGTGTAGCGGCCCGTTATGATACTAAGAAAAGGCTGGTTGTTTGGATTCATAATTTTAGATAACAGTTTTCATTGTAAGCCAAGGTTAATAATTGCCGTGAATTAATTACTGAAATCAGATGAAAACCGGTCGCATGGAGTAAATAAAGCAGGATTATCACATATTTGTACACTATGTAATGCTTCCGGTCTTTGGAGATTGTTTTCCTTTGGTTGGTGGATGGAATACGTAATATACATTCCCACGGCTAGTTATGAGAGAAAGACCCTTCGTGCGATGCAGTGTTTTAGTAAGGGCTTAGAAGGGTTTAGAATTAACATTGCTAAGTTCACGTACAAGTTCAAAAGTACGTACCTTTTTAAAAATTACTGAAATACTTACTAGAGAACGAGAAAAAATGCATAGCCATGAATGTCTGTATTTTATCAAACAAAAATCGTTGATCCATTGGAAAAAACCCACCGTGAAGAAACGGCTGAATATTTCAAGCGTTGCGTACTTAATAATGGGTGGGATAACACGCGGCGTCACGCAATTACATCCTTACTAATTCACGGTTAACGGCGCAGAAACATGCTTTGTTTCAATTTCTAGACGCTTTCGTGCAAGGATCAAGGATTACTTACGTTGATATATCGTAATGACCCAAGTTTTTTTCTGTGCTAACTTTCTAAACTCATGTTTAAGGAGACACGCTTAATATAAATGCATCAACACTAATTGAAAACTTATACGCTAGCCTTCAAGTAGTACTTAAATGAACTATATAACCTCTTTTTGCTGAACAAAATCAAATAGTGATACCATTATATCTTACTAAGCTGCAAGAATAATAAAATTTATCTGAAAGAAAAGGAATGGAGGTCGTGTATAAGTATATATGGTCAATACCTAGATTATAATACAATTTAAAATTTTAAGAGGTAGTGAGGACCCCTATGTCGGGTAATTGCATCCAAGTCAAGATTTCCTAATCTCAAACTGTTTCTCTACAAATTGTTTTTATCATAATTGTTAAGTAATAACGGTAATAACTATCAAATCAATTTGGTAAAGTTTTTCCAGATATCTATTTTTATATGACATTTCGTCCAATAATATTTTTACGAATCACAGCTGACTGACAATACTCCACCCATGTTAGCCGTTGCTCCAGTAATAAATACATCTGCAAATGATATACCTACATATCTTTATCTTTCCCTCCACTTCGATCTTTGTCAATCACATTTCTCCCTAAATGTATTTCAGCATTCTTCTGCGGAATTAATGCCCATGTGAACGTTAACACCTTACTTCTATTCTTTCCTACCTGGTTCAATCCTCAAATGGGGATTTAATCGAAATGTCTATATGCAATCATTTACTTCGATTCTTTTGGTCGGTGCAGTTTGTACAAATAAACGAGTTTCTTCCAAAAATGCTAAAATACCTCTAACCCTAACTTGCTTCTTTTCTTCAATTCAGTTCTATCCATATATGTGCCGTCCAATATTTTCAAATTTACTGCATTATTCATTTTTAAAATTTCCACATAATCACCATCACCGGAATATCCATTTCACACAAGCTGGGTTTTATATATTACCCCATTTTCTCAGTATTATCATCATATTTTATCCATGCTATACCATTGACAGATCTGTCACCTGAGATTCAAAAATTCATTTATTTTCTTTGTCTGTTTGTATTCGTTCCAATATTTCTATCTCCTACCAGGTGAAACTACTATGAACGCAGTTTAATGGTATGGAAATTTAACGTGTTTTCTAACGACAATATCTTCTTAAGAAATTCTAAAGCTCAAAACGAGTAATAATAAGGACTAAATCACAACAGATATAGTATTCCAAAGTACTCAGAATTTTACCCGAGTAAAATTAAACTTTAAAAGTGAACATGATAGACCATATTTCACCAACTTTGACCCATGGGTTCAAGTTGGTGAAAAATTGGATGAAAAAAAGGAACTGAACCTGACCACAAACTTCGCCACTCTATATTAATTTAAGGAAATAAAATTGAATAATTTCTCAGGATAGGTGGAGCTAGAATAACATTTAAGTATGAGATACCGGGGTTCAAAAAGTGCTCTTGCGTTACAACGACGCATGTACGCCAGGAGAAGAAATTACAAAATGTATCTGTTCCGCAATTTTCCTGTGAGCAAACGACGCTCGACAATTAGTGTTCCTTTAGAGCGGCTGCGCTAATAAAGCCTCAAGTGAAAACGTATTAATTGTTTTGCCAAGAAGGCCATTTCAGAGAAATGAAATGGATCCGGATGAGAAGTAGGCGACGACCATTGGTCAACACCGTTTTCCTTAGGAGGCCAGTTGAAATCTCAAGAAATGAATCCCCAAAACGAGGCACATTTATATTGGTAGATAAAATTACCATCTTATTTTATAAGCCGGTTTGGGCACTAAGGACTAATTTAAAGGTTATTTGAGAAGGGGAAGAACAGCAATATCGCTATGTCTACTTTTTATCGTGGAAGAGGATTTCAGTGTGACATTATTTAGCCCATCTCAAGCACGGCCACAAAAGGGTGAGGGAGTACTTCACTATGAACGAATTTTTTAAGGTGACTTCTAATCCACGAAAAACTATTATCATGGATGTTGCAAATAATCAATAAAAGGAGATTGCTATATCATTTGGCATTTCAGTCCACATCTCAGGCTTTACCAGCGAAGATCTCGTGTGATCTGCTAATTTAAGTTGGACAAATATCGATAAAAACACGACGACAAGCCTTTGAATTAGGCCATGAGGCATGAGCCAGCCGTCAATCGCGTATCGAGCAAAACGGTTGAGATCAAATTCGATTTCGTATCTCAATGCCCATCAAGGGGAGAATAGGCTCCAATTTTGATGAAAGCGCCATAAGTTGCAGGTAAAAATATTGAACGTTAAGCGATTCTTCTAATTTCCTTGTGGATACAATGGACTGGAAGTTTTTAGGTTCCTTTTCCCATATTTGGTGGCATCTGTAAGATGCATGAACTTACAGAGATTATAGAGGAGGCAGAGATCAAATTACATAGGTAATATTCCAATTTCAGCGGGATTGTCATTGCCTCATTTACAAAAATTTATAAATAATCAATCTATTCTATTTACTTTTTTACTGTTTAATTGAATTTTGAGATATTAATACAGTCCAATGGTAGTTATTAGGTGTTAATTTTATCTCTGCAATCTCTGAAAAATACGAGGAAAGCGTTTCAAACATTAACGTAATTTATTACTTCTTCCAATCAAATTTATATGAAATATATGCAAGTAATAAACAGAACCCAGGGAGGAAATGTATAGTACATATATGTAAATGTATAGCATGTTGGTGATGGAAGGAGATACCAAATGTGCAGCATATACTTTTCACGCAAATGTTGTTGACTGTGCTGAAGTTACTCATTTAAAATTACGCCACTAATTTGAGTTACCAACAACCCTACATCGATAGACCACGTTAGTTTTTATTTTATCTCCATTACCGCGAGATTCATTTCCAACTTGAATGCGTAAACACCCGTAATGCTTCAGTGAATGCAGATCGATAACCTACAAGTCGTACCAAGAAAATATAAGTACTTGATTTAATCTTGAACTTTTGTTTAATAGTGCGACAAAGCGTGCTGCACCATTGTTAATAAAACTTTGCGCTACATTTTGATTGCAGTTCAGAAGGAACTATGAGAATCTGTTTCACCATAGTAAGGTGAATATGGCTGGTCATGCTTTCATGACTCCACGAGTTCTACTTAAGAAGGGAGAAACAACAGCTATGATATAAAATCAACAGCAAGCTTTCGAAACCCTCTCTAGAAGAAAAAACTCCCAAATTTTATTTCCCCGTCCATCGACCTCATATTTCTCGATCTACAACCAATCAGCAATCCACCTATATCGGTGGATTCTGAAGAAAGCGAACCCAAAAAGGAAAAAAAAAGTTGATGGCATCCGAACGCTCGGTGGAAGTTAAAAGGATGATTTGTGGCCATTCAGAGAGCAAAGTATCCAAATAAGAGGAATAATGCACGCTCAAAAATTCCGGCTCAGAGCGCGCATGACTGCGAACGACGAGAGTGGAAATGGGAAGATGAACGGCTCCTAAATTATCCCCAGAAGGACGCGACCCATGAACTGGGGAGAATGCGTGATGCTGGCCAATTTATACACTTTAATGCGTCTCCGTATCTCACAACTCTCAATCCTTTCATGTCTTGGTGGCTCGGCGTCCGAATTCCGTCCGATTCGGCAGTTCCCTTCCCGAACTTCCGCGCCCTCGGGATGGGCCTAATAACGCCCACGCTCACCCTTCCCTGCTGTGAACGCTCCGAGGCACACGGCCTTCGCCTTAACTCCCGAGCCAAGGATACCACCGCGGCGTCCAATCAAGGCGTGAGAGAAAGTGAAGAGGAGGGTATACGCAGCCTTCCGCCGAGACTTCGCCGGGGCACGTAAGAGACGAATGCCTTTCCCAGCATGCGAGCTCAAGACGCCGGAGGAAAAAAAACATTTGATCTATATGTTAAAGGCACGCATCTTTTCGGAGCTCCCTATCGCGCATGGGTGAGAGGAAGCATTGTGTTTTCAAACAATGCAACCAAACCCATTCAATATCAGCCCAGGCTGATTTATTTTTTTTAACGCTGCTAGGAACCGTTCGTGACTTCGGGGACGACTACGCGTCCCGCGACGTGAAGCCGATAAATCTATTATAACTGCGGCCTGTTCTCGTTAATATCTTTTCTCTAGTTTGCAGGTCACGGTTTTAATGCGGCAGGTAGTAAAAAAAAAGATACTTCATGTGAATAAAAATACCAAAAAAATAAAAAATAACACTTTCATTTCCCGAAGGGGCTTGGTCATGGACCTTACATTAATAAAAAAAATAAACTAGGTGATTTCTTGTGTCAAATTTAGGTAAATCCATGAGTCTGGTTCAAAATAGAGAACTCTAATGAACGCACCATGCGCCTTAAAGGAAGTCAAAATGATTAAAGGATACGTTATAGAATCCATCAGTATATTTTCATTTGGTACATATAATGAGAAGAACATTTACGAAAAATAGTTGAAAAATTAGAATAACTGAACATGTGGAGGCTCTTTTCATCATGGAGGATTATTTGACTATGATAACATGAAAAGCAAATAAAAAATATCTGATGGACAGTCAATAACGAGATATTTTACAAGAGGAAAATAGATGTTTGTGAATGGAGAAATGGAGAGTTAATCGGTCACATCTCAAGGCACGACGGCCTGATTTGGCAGTCATCAAGGTAATAGCGAATGGAAGAACTTAAATGGAAAACCTCAGATGAGATATATGGAGCAAGTACAGACGAATGTAAGTGAGGAGATCGTTGACTGAGGCAGGCAAGATGTAGTTGAAAGTATACATATTGATAATTAAACTAGATGGAACTTTTTCCACAATGTATGTACCTGATGATGACCTAACGCCTGAAACGCGTCGTACCGATATAAAACTTGTGGAAAAAGTGCCATCTTGTTTTATAATTAAAAAGATATCATATTCATAAGAGAAGGGTAACCAAGCAAGAACCGAATGGGAGCTGAATCAAATTAATCTACATCTACATAATTTCCTGCCGCTACCGCAACAGTGTTAAGCATGAAGTAAACCAACTCTAGGCATACAATATCAATTAGAGAGCACTTACTACCGTACAGACATGCAAAAAAATACTCCCCTTAAAATAACTACTTATATGAGTCCAAGAGTATCAATACAATCACCCTGTGGAATACGTAAAGCATGAAGTTACAAGACACGTGAAATGTTAGCTATTAATGACGCTAAATTGGTACAGAATATATCCTACCATTGACTAGTTATGGTAGTATTTGAGGAATGGTATATTTTTGGTAGAATTTGGTAATGGTACGCTTGAAGAAGATTCTAGAAACTATGGAAGGTTGGTTTTGATATGTGACGGTAGAGTTAACCCCGGACTAAGCCACATGCGTGTGAATTCCACACATTTAGGGTAGGGGGGTGGGGTCAGTTCCTTTCCTTGGGCCACCTCGCACTCCGAGGATTTTTCGTTCGAGGGCGTCCAAAGGCTTCACCCGGATTTGAACCCGGGACCCTTCAATAAGTAGCCAAGCGCTCTACCCACTAGGCCACCTCGTCCCCGATATCAAATTATTATTAATAAAACGAAAACTAAGATTTTGGTATGTAGCAAAAGAGAAGAGGCTAATGCCAATGTTAAGCTAGGAAAACAAAAACTTGAGGAGGTGAAAGAGTATACTACCTGGGGAGCAGAGAAACCAGCGATGGACGAAACAAGAATAGTCAGTAGAATAGCTTATGTGAAAAGGGCATTTTACCGCAAGAAGATGCTGATTACACTTAGAAACACAGGCGTGTAAGTGATGAAATATTTCGAAAGAACAGATATCTGGAGGATGCTACAAATTGGCAGCGAAATATGGACGATGACAGAAGTCAAGGCTGGAAGCATTTAAAATGTGGTGTGCCACAGAAGGAGAGGAAGATTAAATGGATCGACCGAGTAAGTAATGAAGTTCTCAGAAAAGTGGGAGAAAAGAAAAGTTTCTGGAAACCCTGAGAAGAAGACGGGACAACTTAATCGGCCACATCATGAGACATGATGACCCGATGAAGACAATCGTCTACGGACAAGTGAACGGGAAAAATGGAAAAGGAAGGCCTCGTTTGAGTTGCATAGAATGAGTGATGAGGGATGTGAAAGAGAATAAGTACCTAAATATGAAGAGGTTAGCTGATAGAAGCATTGAGTGGATAGCTGCAAAAAAAGAAGGAACACTAGCTTCAGCTAAATCACAGAGATAAATAATGAAAAGCCTTGGTGCGAATACGTGGTCTATTTCACTGGCAAGAGCAAGTCGCAGTCTTCGAAAAATATGGTTCACATTGAATAAACCAAGTTGCTGCTTGCTGTGGTCATTGTCACAGTAGGAATAAGATGGAAATTGCCACTGTGGTGATGCAAAACCCTGAATTTTATATGTGAATAACTATAGGTACGATAGCGATGAGCTGAGGGCTGTTGTTTTGACGCTGCTGGAAAAAAAAGCTCGTCATCAAACATCCAAACAGTTTTTGTCCAAGTTTGTTTAAACCGTGGAATATCTTTCTTAATCCATTATAAGTATCCCAGAAAAAAAGGCTCAATAAGGGAAAAAGCGAAGTGGAAATATAGGTAGGAATGAGAGAATTTGGAGAATTAGAAAATCAATTTTTCAGTGACAAGGAGAAATAAACCTATTCAGTTTGGCCCATCCGGAAAGGGAAAGCCTTAATTGGCATGTAAGTTAGAGGTGCATCTGGATGACTGCATTGAATATTGTCTCGCATTCCAGCCGCTCCTTCAAATGATGGTCAGCCACGACCGCCCCCAGTATCCCACGCGACGAATGCACCGCCTTTCTCCTACTCCTATGTTCCATCGCGAGAAATTATTCCCATAATGGGGCCATCTCAGCGAGTTTAGATTATTTTCACTGTTTTTGAACACATTTCGCAGGGTAAAAAACTTATCACGCGCAAAAATGAGAATACACAACTACGTAAAATATTTTTAAAATGTTTTACGCTAAAATTACTCAGAAAAAGATCATATGAAATATTAGATACCTGGAATACTATTCTTCTCAATATTCCAGAGTGACTCATGCATCTTGCCAAGACATACATCTCTTCCTGATGTTTTTGCGGTTTGATTAAGTATTTTTACAGCAACCAGGAATGCAAACGGCGCATAAAGGGAACTTTTCCTATCCACATTCCGGAAGAGATGAATACACTCTCTCACCCATTTCACGTTTATTTAAATGAACTCTCTCATTGGAAAATTACTTTCTCGGCTTTCATTCTCGGCTTCGGTCCCTCACGCATCTCGGCTATTATTACCGATCCCCAGCGCTCTATCCCGATGGACAAGCTACGGGAAAATAGAAATAGCTTCCCTTTCTAAAGGCATTCTTTTTTCTGTGGCATTATCCTCCGTATTCTCCTTCTTCTAAGGTTTTCACCGCTTCGTTGCGGGCGCATTAAATTGGTCTCACCCAAAAAATCTTGGACTCGTGCAACAAATTATAACGTGATGCATTAGGCATGAATCGCATTCCGCAAAGGCGTGTCTTTGTTAAGAGCAACGACCTTTGAGTGTGCGTTTCTGGAGAAAAAGCAGCAAAGTTTGGATTGGAGGGATACAGTTATTGTGGCCAAATCGCGCGTTGTGCGGCAAAAAAGTATTCAGTACTAGGAAGCCTTCTCAGCTATGACGATAGGGGTATGCGGTGAAGGAAACCACAAAAGCAATTATTCCAGCCGCTGACGGACCTTACACAGACGTCCGAACCGCATGTGGGTGCTCGTTATGGACCCAGCTTCCGTCGACAGATCGAGAGAGCGCGTTCTGCAGATTCTTGCTCTATAATTTTCATTATGAGAATAATGGAGGCCACATTTGATTCTAAAAAAATCACACTAATGACAAGAATCTAACAACAATCCTACGTCCATCAATAACCAACTGGCATTGAGGCTTCAAACCCGTGATGTAGTGCGGAACAGCTCCACTAGAGTCGTGTCAACTTTCTGAAGACTAGCTAAACATTAAAATTATTTATCCATCATCAGATGGGTTTATACCATGGGTAAGTGCCTTGCGGATCCCCGAAAGGAACAAAATGGATAGTTCACAATTAAAATTTAGTATTTATTGATTTATAAGGTTGCTCGGAACTATAAGCTCATGACCTTCTAGGAATTAGTTTTCTTCAACGAAATAATTAATGCAAAAAGTTTGGGGATGAGTTACTCCAAGGGTAAGCGGAAAAATAATACGAACATGGCATGGTCGTTCACTTTCATGCAATCATCACCAAAGAGAATGAGATAAATACTTGTAAGTGGATAGAGGTCCGTTAATTGTATTGTATTAATGTATAATAGATGCAGTTGGGTACCATATAACAAAGAGGAATATAAATAAGTCATTTTGATACAGACAAACCACACTACCATCATAGATCAATAGAATAGGCGAAGGTTTGAGATCACGTCGAAATAATGTACTGAATACTTCACATTATCACAGATTTAATATAGGTACCTGATTCAGAATAATATAATTGAATGAAAACATATTATAATTATTAGACAAAACGTATCGTAGCTTCCCTGAAGGAGGCAAAAAATTTTCCACTGACCGGACAAGTGGACTTATACACTCATAATTAACGCAAGAGTAACTAAAGATGTAAGAGCAGAATTCATATGATAGCGAATTAGGGATTGTGACAAAAACCATCAATGAACCAAATGACAATAGAAAACGAGGAACAATCGGCTGAAAACTATTGTATTAAGCGTAACCTAAGTGAATCAGAAAGGGAAAATTCGGAAAGAAGACTGACGGAGAACTAAAACTCTCTGAACATGAGAGAAATCTAAGGGTAAAAAGAATACCTACCTGAAGAGATAAGGTCACAATTGGGCCTTTCTAAGGTAGAGAAAATCATGGCTCAAAGGCATCATAAAACAATGTAAAATTTTAATGAAGGAAATGTATTACGGATAATCTATTCCTCTAAGATTGAACTGCTCAAGAGAACAAACTAATTTTCAACGGCTGGAGGGAATGAGGAAAAATGACCAGCCCCAAGAAAAATGACATGATAAAGAATAGTCTTTGGATATCACACTTTACGATAAAAAATAATGATATTTGATCCCTACTCTCCTAATTCGATTTAAATATAGGCGGATATTTTCTTAGGAATGGAGGGCATGGAACGATTGTTCATTCAAGTGCCATCTAACAGTCAGTCATCTTTTATCGTTGCGATCTGATGAATAAATGAATATTTAAGTTTGATCTTCACTCCTAATGTTTGAGGAGCGCTCTCACGACAACCAAATTTGGGATCAGTTGAACAGAACCAAATATTCTGTGCATTAATTAGAATAGCTTTTACACATACTCTCTGAATCATCCCCAGGCTCCATTACCCGATACTATGTATAAATTAAAGCCGTTAATAACTGTAACTTTTACTTGAAACTCAGAGAGGTGACTAAGAGATAAACTAAGAGGAAGTTCCTTAAATATGCTTTCATATTTGGGAAGAAGGGATTAATAATTTTTTCAAATTTCTTGGTAGTAACCTCCGTTGTTGGATACATTCGACGACTCTTTGGAGAGTATTTTCTTTCCTCAAAGATCGAAAGCATTCTCATCTTACATATGGTATAAAGACTGTCCCACACTTACAAGGCGCTTTAAACCGGAATGAAATTAAGAGGATGGGAATGGGAGGGTAAAGCGGAAGGGTGGAGAGAAACCCGGCGTCAGCAAAGCCTGCTTTTAACAAAAGACGCCAAGGAAACTACAGCTCAGCGTCCCACCTGGCTGGCTGAATACTGAACTGTGGCAGGGGCCGGTTAACTTATAATAAGTCTCCGCTACTGCCGGGTTTCGAACCCGCGTCCTGAGGATAGTATGCCAGTACAATTCGACCCCTAGAAAGATATGCTTTAATTCAGAATCCACTTTTGGAATCATAGAAAAATGAATGCATATCCTCCACAAGGGTGTAATCCGATTACAATAATGAAAAGAAAGCACAGAAAAGAGACCTTTTAAGAATACGGAAACGATCACGGGTGACTATTTATAATGCACCTCTTTGCTGTGTTTATACTTTGAGACGACATTCATACTTTCATTTATCAAATTTATATGTTTAAAAGGAATGTTTAAGACAAAATTTGTCCAGAACAAATGCTTTTAATGATAATCATGAATTTCCCATAGAATGTAAGAAATATTCTCCTATTAGGTATATTCGGTGGCCCGAGAAAGCCATTTCCAATCTTGTCAGTTTTCCTAATCTCGCAGAAATGATCTTTAATCACATGATCGCATGCTAATATTCGCATGTCTTCCTTGAAGTATGTTGTGTAATAAAATATTTTTTCAAGCGATCAAGAAGTATGACGTATTTTCGCGGTTGACGGGGAATCTGGTTTGAATTCCACCACCTTACCGTAAAACAGCTTTTCCAGCCAGATGCCAATCGAAGAATTTCTCCGTATGAATGAAAAGATTTCTACTCTCCCACTTACGCCATAAATATTCCAGGTAGTAGTGAATTTCTCTCGCTTAGAATGTAATTAAATGGGTGAATCACCATAAAAGCAAAGAAAACGTGTGTGAAATTAACTTACACATTCGTTGTTGAAATTTGAATATATGAATCATATGAATTTCGCAATAATGTCATCAACGAAGCGCTCTGGTATGTGATGGTAACTTATACCTTATGTTCTAAGTAGGGTAAAGGGGGGTGAATCGGGCCACAAAAAGGAAAATCGTCGATTTCCTCGTTTGTGTAAACAGTTACATTCTGAAAGCATTATCAGCAAAGGACTTGATGTTTTTCCAGTTTAAAACGCAATTTTCAGCGTGGTTGCTCTGAAAAGAACGGTCCTGGAGCAATTTCTTCAAGAGACTGCATGGTCCTATTCGCCCGACGACTTGGAGGGCGAATCGGACCAGATTAGAGGCTGAATCGGACCAGTAAAATAACGTTATAAATTTTAGTTTTCTTAAGTTTTATTCCATAAAATTTTGAAATTTTGCATCATGGCTTTTAGCAATGTAGTGCAGTCTGGAGATATTTCGACGACACCTTCTTAGAGTCAAACATAACTTTACAAATAGACATACATCACCAAATCTGAACATATAGAACAAAATAGAACAAATTTACCAAAACAATTAAGCACATTTACCACAAGTAAATTTATCTCGCCCCTTAGCACCTACACACAGCTCATGGTACCAACAATTACACTTCATGCACTTAATCCAGTCTCTAAACTTTGACGAATTCGCACAATTATAAGACTTGGAGCAGAAGCCACAAAGCGTATCATCAGCTGAGTTTTCCCCATTCTCAGTATCGCCGTCCCTATCTGAAGATGATTCATATAAGTTTCTGCAAGTTCCCTTCGCGTTCCTAATATTTTGTTTCTTCAGTCGTTGCTTTGTTTCTTCTATTACAGCTGGAGAAGTAAGTATTTGAGCAATTTGCTTTCTTGACCTTTTCACATTGACTTTCATTCTTTTTTCTGGTGTAGATAGTAAATTATGGAAGTATTTGACGATTCCTCAGATGTTGATGTCGAGGATTGGCTTTCTTCATAGGGACTGGCAGTTAATTTTTGATCGGAAGATGAATTTGTCGAAAAAGGAGTTGATGCTTCTTCTGGGGCGTGTGAGCTTCCGAGATTAGAAGGATGAAGATCTAACTCCGTCAGGATACCCGGATTCAGAGGGAATATTCCTGTTGATCGGAATCCATTTTCAGCGTTGCCGATTGTTGCGGCTTTGCTCCATGCATTTCGAAAAAGCCGACCAAAATTAAATTTAGTCATCTTTCTATCCCCCTTACAAACTGTCATATACGCATTTGTTTCAATATCGTAGTATGTCTTTAATGGTTTATAAAAAGACCTGTCCAGAGGTTGCAACCTTTGTGTAGTGTGGCTGGGCAGTGATAAGAGAGTGATAAGAGAGTCTCATTCCTTTCACAGAACAGTAGAACAGGAAGAGTCTTGTGTGATGCGTGGCCATCGAGGACTAAAATGCATCGGCCAGGAATCCTGTTTGCTTGAAAGTGCTTTAGCCACTCCAAAAAAAGATCCTCATTTATCCACCCTGAATCGGACATAAAAATTTTAGATCCCAACGGAAATCCATCCTCCCATTCCTTATGGAACTTTTTCCCCTTAAAAATTACAAAAGGTGGTATGTAATGTCCACTTGCATTGCAGCACGCAACAACTGTCACCAATTCCCCCTTTTCCACTGACGTCTGTTTTATGACTACCTTAGATCCTGTTCTTGCAACATTCTTTTGGGTTTGGCGATTATTTAATACACATCCCGTTTCGTCAACGTTGTATATAAGGTGGGGCCTATCCATAACTCCAGCCTCAGCCATCGAAATAGTTAACTTTGAAAAAAAATCGTCTACATCTTCCTTATTTAAACCCTCAGCTCGAGCCACTGACAAACCTTCGGGTTTTCGAAGACTTAAAGGATGTCTAGATATAAAATTCAAGAACCAATCCTTGCCTGCTCGTTTTTTTAACGCACTGAAATTGTTTTTTATGTTGTTTTCAATGGAAAATTCATATGCCACCTTCATGACATCATCTCTTGTCAATCCGAACCCAATTTCACATAACCTAAGAATTATTCTAATTAATGCTTCCTCTTCTTCCACTGAGAAGACATTTTGCCCCCCTCTTGTCTTCAATTTTTCCGTATCCGCTACTATCCTACGATAGAGGCAAGTACGGGGAACATGGAAAAGTTCGGCAGAATGCCTCATGCTTCTTCCCTCTCTGAAAACTTTCAGCGCCATTCTCATATCCTCCTCTGTCCATATCTGTTCCGTTTTTCGCCGGTACTTCCCCATCTTAATCCAAAAGGAAAAACATTAACGGTAAGCGAAAATTATCACTTTCATAAATACGTTTTAAATGAAATTTTGCTAATGTTACGCTATCAAAAGGAGGTTGTAAGGCGTTCCACAACTAATTCTGTTGCCATATATAATATTTAATACTCTGGCAATCCCTCTATCACGTACATTATATCACCTCCTTTTCTTTCAGATTGGAAAATATAGACCACTGAGTAATGTAGAATGTATAGGTATGGAACTCAATGTGAATTATTAACAATAAATTTCCATCACGAAATGCGTATGTTTTATGATATTGTTTCAGCGAATAATTGGTTAATATATATGGAACAGTACACAACATATGTTACATCAAACGAAGGTAGCTTACCTCTCGCTCAGCCTGTAAATCGTGCTCGTCGCCGTAATAATTCACCTCTATGACGGGGAAAATCTCTTTCCTCCTCGTTATACGTAGTAAATATCTATAACGTGATATAGAATAGCATTAAAATAGGTTTATTCCATTAAACTTCTTATAATACTTAAATAAAAGAGTATGGCCTAAAAACAAATTTTTAGCCACTTTCGCTCAAACATTCTTATAAACATTTGATGTTTTTAATGTAAAACATTAAGTGTAAGTAAGCAATTTATCAATATTAGTTGTATATCTACTTACTTTTCAGTAGCAGAAGGAATTTTTCCAAGTGTCAGTTGAGTATAACTGGTTCAATGCTTCACCCTCGATCAGTGGCTTGGAACTGAACTCCTGCGCGTGCTGGTCCTTTTCACCCGACTAAGTAATATGATTTTGTATCATGTTTGGTAACTCCGATATTCATACAAGGCTCAAAAAAGTAACCTAATGTGGCAGCTATGGTATTAGGTTTCCTTTCAGGAAAGAATAACTTGAAATCTGAGTAAGCGCTACGATGTCACCTTACTTTGAACCTATACGAGGTTTTCTAAATACCCAATTTCACACCTCTCTCGTATGGTAGGCTTCCATTCGACAGAGTATCATTTGCTTAAATTCAGTCGTCGAGTTCTCGTTTTCACTCTACTAGAAGGACAAGATTACAAAGAAGCAATTCCTAAAACGTAGTCAGTCTCAAGTGATACCGTTTCGGGTCTGAGCGCACTTTTTGAAAAGCGTTCCTATTCACCCGCTGGTCCGATTCACCGCCCTTTACCCTATAGATACTGCTAAAGTACAAAGACTGATAGCTGATAAATACGACTCGCCGAGAGAACACGATTTGACTGCCTATGAACCACCGATAATACAAATCCACATAGAAGTGTTTCAAACATGGTTGGCGGGGTTACTATGATGAATTTAAATTACATAATTTGAATATGAGTTGAAAGACGTAAGTCGTAAATACAGGTAAATCAAAACATAACATAATTAAAGCGCATAGCGTTTACAGTGGGCATAAAATGTAATAGCAAAAGATTTTTTAAATTCAAGATTTTAAATTGTGCAAAATAATGCAAAGAGGTTTCCTACTATTGGGTAGAGGGTCATAGCTTACAAGTACAATTAAAATAGTGAGAACTTGAGGCAAATATTCATCAGTACATCTAATACTTTTGACTTTGCTTTCCATTCGATTTTCTAATACCCGATAACCTCTTCATATTCAATATTCCATTGGTTTCATGATTTCCATTACCTACCATATGTATTGATCACTTCGGAGTATTACCTGGGCAGTCGCCGCTTCTCCTTCCAGCGTAAATTAGGGAGGGCCAGTGTGTCACAGATACTCAATGCATGGGTCAACCTCCAAATCTTGGTAATTGGTAATTCAGGGGAGGCGACAGGCAGCTGAGGTAATTTGCGCCATTTAGGATAGGTAGATAATTGGGTAATGGTAGGAGTATTTTGGGAACGGAGGAAGGGCGAAGAGAAACCCGGCGTCGGCATTAGCCTGCTCTTAACGACAGGTGACAAGGGGAAGACGGCTTAACGTTCCATCCGACGGACGGAGTACTGAACCTGAAATGCCCTCCACTAGGCACTCAAGTAGGGACCAGCTTAAGTACAGAAAAATCCGCCACTGCCAGGAATCTAATCCGTGCCCTCAGGATGGGATGCCAGTAGTCTAGTCACCACACCAACCCGATCCCTATCCTCGCAATCCAGTTCAAGCGTCAATCAAAGCTGGATTTCTCTACCACAAGGTATTCAGAATCATAAAACTACTTTGAACCGCATTGACGTGACCAAAACATGTGTCCTATTGCCTGATGAAAGCAGAACAATAATGAGCCATGGAGTTTACAAGGAGTTATTCGGATTAAATGACAATTAAATTGACCTCTAAAACGAAAAAACCTGTCTTCACCTGTGAATCTGCATTAACCAAAGTAGTTGAGCAACCGATTAATCGCATTTATGGAGTCAAAATTCAGGCACGTGAAGGCAACAGTCCAACTAGTGGCTGCATCTTTTAAAGTCCCACAATTACAGCAATTAAAAACAACCGGATCGCACAATTTAATTCCTACCAATTCATACCGTTCATTCTCCCGCAAAAGTCGCTGCATTCTCTACTGGCATGGGAATGGAGGCCACCCACTGATGACGTGATACATGGTGAGATTAAAAACTATGCAAATGGCGGAGGGAAAAGGCTTGGCCACGCGAGGAAGAGGAAATGGAATAATGAACAAGGAGCCATTGCAGCGAGAAGTACCTAACCATTTCCGGAAGGACGGCGGGGGAGTCATTACTACAAGAGCGAGGGGCAAGCGATTCTTTCTGCAGAATAACAGTCGGCGCTCAATCATGTTAACGCTTCAACGCCCCGACCGCAACACTCTGGGCAAGAATTTAGTCAGATACGAGAAAACCAGTTTTCTTTTTATGCTCCCGACCATACTTGGATATGCCATCAACATTTCTGACCCCGTGGTGTAAGCATCGTTGATTACGAACTACGAGTAATTCGCATGTTTCCAATTAACAAAAGTTTTTGCGGGCCTGTACACGTAATTAACGACATTGGAGTTCCCTTTTTCGGTGTTGTTACTTGCCTCCCATTATAATTTTATCACGACACCATGCTCTCCGGTAATTCGGTTAGATTTCGACATAACATGTCATTCTCCTAAAAGTGACTCCCGTAATTTTTAATGTTTACATCGGGAGAGCCATCAATGAAATCAAAGAGAAGTGGAGTCCACAGAGAAAAAAGTAGCGTGCTATGATTCGCTGATGACATAGCAGAGTCAGAGAGAGATCTAAATAAAATTCTAGTAACCATAGAAAGGACAATGGCCAGATATCAGCTGAAGATCAATAAGAAGAACACTAAGATATATGTGTGCAGCAAGAGAGAAGAGGCCAAAACCAGCGTGAAAGTAGAAAAACGAAGAGGTGAAAGAGCCCTGTTACATGGGAAGCCGAGTAACCAACAATGAAAGAAGGAAGAAAGAAATAGCCAGTAGAATAGCCGAAGCGAAATGGGAATTTTACCGAAAGAAAATTCTTGATTTTACTAGCAAATTCAATTGTGGAAGTGAGGAAACATTTCATCAGAACATATATCTGGAGCATGCCACTATAGCCCAGCAAAGTATGGACGATAACAGCAGCAGAGAAGTCAAGGCTGAAAGCATTTAAAATGTGGTGCTACAGAGAAAAATGAAAATTAAATGGATCAACCGAGTAAGTAACGAGGAAGTCCTTAGATTAGTGGGAGACAAGAGAAGTCTTCTGAAAACACTAAAAAGAAAACGGGACAACGTAATCGGCCACATCATGAGACATGATGGTCTGGTGAAGACAATCGTTGAAGGACAAGTGGACGGGAAGAATGGCAAAGGAAGGCTTCGTATGAGATATATAGAAGAAGTGATGAAGGATGTGAAAGAGAATAAATATGTTAATATAAAGAGATTAGCCGATAAGAGAAGTCAGTGGAGATAAATTACGAAACCGTTGGCTGTAAAATCAATCACATTGTCAAAGTCTTATGTTGAGGTAAGAAAATATAGATTTTCAGCGGAGAAATTGATGCTGCTTGATTTTTTTTAACCGGCCAGGTTAGGTTTTAATTGAGTGATAATATTCATATAATATTTGCACTGATAAAGCACCTTCATTACGCTACTGTCTTTCCAAATCAACGGCACCTATTGTACCTTACTTTATGTTATCCAAATTCATAAATCCTTGAAGAAAATCATAAAAGGCAGGAGATTGATCGAAAAAATATTGCGAATATTCCTGAAAAAAATGGGGACTATCATCACGTTTATGGAGGCTAAATGGACATATAAAGTGAGGAAAGAAGAGTTGCACAGAAGAGCAGATGAATAAAGGACAATGTGGAACACCCTAAGGTAAAGAAGACCAGATGAATTGGACATAACTTGAGACACAATGAATTAGTTAGAAATATAATAGAGAAGAAAATTGAAGGGAAGGTCCCGCAAGGAAGCCCAAGAAACAAGTAAAAATGGTAAATAAAGAAGGACGTGAAAGAGAAAACATATCAGGGAGTGAGGGAATTAACACTGAATAGGGCAGAATGGAAGGCTGCAGTAAGCCAATCCTAGGATTGAAATACTGATGATGATGATTACAGCGTTTGAACCGAATCTGCCAGTCTAAATCTAACGTATTGGTCAGTCATTATTTGTCATTTATCCAGTCTATTAAATGAATTAAAATGGGAATCATTGTCAGATTGCAGGTTGAAAGACTTTATCTCTTAAAAAAATCCAAGATAACATTTTCAGTGATGACGTTAAAAATATTTTTCGAACCCCAACTTACTATGGTAGACTGGACCATAATCACAAAATTAGAAAAATTGATCGCAGAACTGACAGATTCAAAATGCCCTTTTTTCCTCTTACAATTAGGGATATGACTAGCCGAATATATTCAATACCAGTGTAACAATGAATAGCATAGGTAGTTGCATGTTGGTATAAGGACTTTATGCTCATCCAACAAATAGCATTATTTTGCATGCTTGCTTGCAATTTTTATCCTCTTTAAACATTGAAATTAAAACTAGTATATTATTACCAATCCTTTTTTATGCATGATATTTACTGCATGTTTGGTAAGAATTCACACCCTGTCACACACCTTTATGGTGGCTTGCAGGGTATCATGTAGATGTAGATGTTACAGAAATCGTCCTAGCTTCGAGGAAAGTGATCCAGCGACGTTCTTAAGTGAATATGAAGCTCACGGCTTTATTAAGGCTTTTTAGCCAAGTAAGGAAGGATGATTAATATGAAATTCAAATTCCAAAATGCTATTCAAATGTTTTTGTCTTACACAATTATAAAAGAGGAAGAAAATCATTAGACAATTTTATCACTAGTGGCACTCTTTTAAGTGATGAAAATAAAGCTATCACCGCGGCATCTAATTATTTGCATATCACACACATCAAATCAACTCCTTCGAGTCTCATAACATTGTATATTTATACAGGTTGTTCATTCAAATATAGCGTCCGGGGCAGATCACATCTCGGGATGATTTCCTCCGCTCATTGAGAGGCAGTCCCGAGCGTAGAAAGCCAGTTTGGCGACCAACCAAGCAGCGAGCGTTTTTATCGCTTTCGCCCATCTGAGTGGGGTGACAGCCGTGGTTTTACCGCATCATTTTCCCACATCCCCACCACATTCACCTCAAACCATCTTTAAGCACTAATGTCTCCTGAAAGCAGTTTTTGAGGAACATAGGAAGGTGAAACATGTGATGAAAAATCACGGAAAGCATACATATTTCAGTTAATTTCAGCAAAGATCGGCAAGATTTGTAAAGGGACGGTATGAAAACCTTATTAGCGTAACCTGTCTATTAAATGAATTAATTAAATTGGGAATCATTGTCAGGTCGCAGGTTGAAATTTAGACTTAATTTCTTAAATAAATTCCAAGACCATATTTTCAGTGATGATGTTAAAAATATTTTGCGGACCCCAACTTACTATGGTAGACTGGACCATAATCACAAAATTAGAGAAATTGATTGCCGAACTCACAGATTCAAAATGTCCTTTTTTCCTCGTACTATTAGGGATATGAATAAAAGTAAATATATCCAGTACGTGTGTAGCAATGGATAACATTGGTAGCTGCATGTTGATATAAGGACTTAAAGCTAACCCAACTAACAGCATGTTTTTGCATGTATGCTTTGCTATTTTTATTTTTGTAATAGCGTAGTTTTGAACAGTACCTATACAAGTACTAATCCTTTTTTATGCATGATATGTATTGCATGTTTTCTGAGAAATCACCCCCTGCCACACACCTTTATGGTGGCTTGCAGGGTATTATGTAGATGTAGATGTAATGTTGGCCGTTGAAGAAACTAATTAGGTTGACATGCTGTGGAAAGGTTAGAATAGAGAATAATAGATTGGAGAGCCACATCAATGTTATCTTCAAACTATGCATATGAGCATCATCAGACGTGGATAAGCTGATAAATACTCAATAGAGCACGTTTAAAAGTTATCGACGCATCAATAAAATCCGATAAGCGCAAGTAAAACATAGATACGTTAAATATACTAATATGCGAACTGAATAGAAGGAAATAGTTAGTAAGAGAGTGGTCTTCTATTGGTGGAATGGCTATGAGATCATCATCTTCGGACGCGGCAAATACAGCCACCATGCTAAAAAAATAGCCATCATCGTGAAGAAAGGAAGGAACTTCTGAAAAGGGCTACAGCAGCTTCTTCCTTCGTGATGGGACTACCTACATATTCCCAGACAGGCGTGTGTTTTTTAATAGTTATCTATGCATGTGGTGACTTCAATGTGCTCGTTACTGCTCGTAAAAAAACGATGTTTGTCAGGAAAAACTAATTCATGATTAAAAAGAATAACAAGGAATAATTTCTTAAAAGAGTTTTGAGCCTTTAAAGTGGTAAGTAACGTTATCCACGTACCACGGCTGTACGCATGCACCAACCTCCGCTCTTATGTGCATGGCTTACGATTTACTCTCGGCAAACTACCCACAATTCTTTTTGTAGAGCCCCGCTCTTAATTATCGGAGGAAACAATAAGATGGAAGGATCCAAACAATGCTTGGATGGCCCCTGCAAATGCCAAGCTCCCGAAAGGGTTTCTTTCCGCGGCGATTTGCTCCCTGGAGTGTTAAAACCACGCACCTGCTCGGTAAAAGGAAAAAAGGAAAGGAAAGCAATCAAGGGTTCTCACGTTTCTCGCCATTGTTTGCGCACGCTGGAGGGAGATGAGGCTGGGCGTGAATGACAATGAAGCAACCCCACTCCAGCCATCACGCTCTCTCGCATTTTTCCAAACGCCTCCACCCCACTCCCTCCCCCGACCCGAATCCTCTTCTTCCCACTCTCGGCACTCTGATCGGCGCACTTAGAGGTAATTTACTTCAAAATCCAAGGGCAACCAAACCAATCATACCTAAAATACGACAGGTGTGGGGGATGATTGCCAATTATTAGAAGTAGTGCGCAAATTACAGGAACAGTTTTGGATGAGAAATGATATCTGGATGGACGATAGTAGACATAGACGGTACTAGTTTGCCTAATTACGAGCAAGAAAGTTCCATACTTTAGTTTAAGATACAATCCACCATCCTTCATGAACAAGGTGCTTCATACTTTCTACCACTCTCTCATGCTTGAGAGTATTTCTTCCATCACGAGTTTGGGTGTCTCATCTGCTTCAGTATTTTCCGATTCCTTTACGATAACGCCCTTTCTTTCGAATTCCATGACAAGCATTCTCTTCCTTTGGCTCCCTTCCAGTTCTTCTCGTAGCCTACATCCCCCACATGGACCAATCTCCATGACCTTCCGTTTCCTCTCAATATCTTTAGTTGTCGGAAATGTTGAGTCGGAACTGTGACCCTATTATCTGAAATTTTAACATGTAGTAGTTGTATGTAAATAGTGCATGTTTGTTCTCCCCCCTACCACACACCCTTGCGGTAGCTTGCAGGGTATGTTGTAGATGTAGATTAAAGCCACGGAATTATCAAGGTTTTAACTTCTATTTTTTTCAAATTTGTTCCAAGAGTCCCTAGCGTTACCTGTACCCCAGTTTTAAATTTGTTTTTTTCATAGCGCAGTCTGCTTGCTAATATTCTAGAGATTACGCTCATTTACCAAAATATTGCATATTACATATTTAATTTTCTACACGCTCTGTATTCTGCTCTATTGCCTTTCTTAGGTTACGAATTTGTATAATTCAAAAAAGTACACAATTCACACGATTAAAAGTTCCATGAACTAAACGAACATCACCCAAAAATAGCATAATTTAAATGCTGTTAATTGTGACTATGTATGCAATAGAAATGAAAGAAATTGTCGAAAATCTACCAAATGGAGCGTACGGTCTAAAATCATTCATTTTATAGCTCTTGCTTTATAGCTTTTGTTTTCTCTCCTTTTGTAATGGGAATCTTAGTACACCCTTCTTCGTTCAGTACATAACTGAAACATGAGGTGTGTTGAAGCAATTTGTTGCGAATTAGCAGGTTGAAATACCTATCTAATTACTACGACAACTAAATTAACTGGAAGAGATAATTAACTAAACTTCCTTTGAAAAATATAAAGGAGGACAAATATTCCGTTGTGTACCTACTTTAAGAGGGCGAAAGACTTGCATAGATTACAGCCAGGGTTTCCTCCTGTTTTTTTGCGCTAGTGGTGTCTTCGATTTTTCGGGAGTAAAATGTACGGTTTAATGTTTTGGTTAGAGTATTGACCTCCCATTCTGAAGGTTACGTTCGAATCCGGCATTAGCAGAGATTTTTAGTGGTATACCGGTCTCTACTTGAGGTTTGTTTAGAGATCACTTGAAGTACAGTTCTCCAACCGTCAAATGCACCATTAAACAGTTTGCAGTGCAGAAGTGCAGTTTGGGTTAGGGGTAAAGTACTCGCTTCACAATGTCGACGTCCCAAGTTCGAGACTATTCGTGCCCAAATTTTTTTTAAAATCCAAAAGTCTTCTGGTCTTACGTAAGGGAAGTGCAAGGCCATAAGTCTGCCGTCCATTCACTTAAAAATGATAGGGGTGAAATGGCCACAAACACACTTGACAAAGTTAACTTACTAAATTCCTTCTTCCAAACCGTTTTTAACCCTCCTTCCGGGGATCCAACTGTCGTGTTACCTGACCTCTTTCAGCGGTTGATGCAACCAATTGACATTTCCTGTAATGGTATTGAAAAATTACTTAAAGATATAAGCCCCAACAAATCTCCTGGCCCTGATCAAATTCCCTCCCGCGTATATAGAGAGTTAGCATCCGAAATTTCCCCCTACCTTGAAATAGTATTTAATAAATCCCTGACCGAACACGTCGTACCGATGGACTGGAAAGCAGCCGATGTAACACCCATTTTTAAAAGTGGCGATAGGGAGCAGCCATCTAACTACAGACCTATATCCCTCACATCCATTTCATGCAAGGTCCTAGAACATATAATTGTCAGTTCAGTCATGGGACACCTAGATAGCCAGAATTTATTGTCCAATGTCCAGCATGGCTTCCGAAAGAGCAGATCGTGTGAAACCCAACTTGCTCTCTTTTCCCACGATATTTTAGTTTCTGGCGAAAATAATATTCCAGTGGATGCTATATTTCTCGACTTCAAGAAGGCTTTTGACAAGGTTTCTCACAGCAAACTAATTTTGAAGTTAAAATCCTATGGGTTAGACAGTAACATTATATCATGGATTAATGATTTTCTGCATGATCGGGTTCAAAGGGTTGTTTTGGACGGTGTTTCCTCACCGGCAATTAAAGTCACTTCGGGTGTCCCACAAGGTAGTGTGATAGGTCCACTCCTATTCCTTTTGTATATTAATGATATCCAAAAGGTGGTAAAAAGTAAGCTTCGTCTATTTGCCGATGACGCAGTAGTGTACAGGGAAATTCTATGCCCGAATGATAAAGAATATTTAAATATTGACCTACAAGCAATTGAAACTTGGTGTGATACATGGCAGTTAGAATTAAACTTTAAGAAATGTCTTGTAATGAATTTTTGGAAAAAGAAGAGCTCTCCCCCTAGCACTTACAAAATAAGTAATAATGAATTAACAAACGTGGAATCCATTAAATATCTTGGAATAAGACTGACAAATGATCTTTCCTGGGGTAAACACATTGGTGAAATAATGGGTCAAGCGAATCGCAAACTGGGTTTCATTAAAAGAGTATTGGGTAAATGTGACGATCATGTACGAGAAATCAGCTACTTTTCCCTTGTTAGACCTCATTTGGAATATGCTGCCAGTGTATGGGATCCCTACGAAATCGGTCTAAGTAATGAACTTGAACGTGTTCAGCGAAGATCGGCAAGATTTGTAAAGGGACGATACGATAATAATATTAGCGTAACCAGTCTATTAAATGAATTGAAATGGGAATCATTGTCAGATCGCAGGTTGAAATTTAGACTTAATCTCTTCCACAAATTCCAAGGCAATATTTTCAGTGATGATGTTAAAAATATTTTACGAACCCCAACTTACTATGGCAGACTGGACCATAATCATAAAGTTAGAGAAATTGATTGCCGAACTGACCGATTCAAAATGTCCTTTTTCCCTCGCACAATAAGAGATACGAATAACGGTAAATATGTCCTATCGGAGAGTAGCAATGAATAGCATTGGTAGCTGCATGTTGGTATGAGTACTTAAAGCTAACCCTACTAACAGAATGTTTTTGCATGCTTGCTTGCAATTTCTATCTTTTTTAAATAGTGTAGTTCTGACTACTATATTAATACTATTCCTTTTTTATGCATGATATGTAGTGCATGTTTGGTGAGCAATCACCCCCTGCCACACACCCTTGTGGTGGCTTGCAGGGTATTATGTAGATGTAGATGTAGATGTAAACCAGGGATTCATTTTCTCTTTCCGTAGAGAGAAGGCCAATGCCAACACCAGGTTTCTCTCCACACTTCCTCTGTTTCCGGGAAAATTCCTATCATTGCCAGATCACCCACTTTGCTTGAATGTCGCACATGAACTTAGCTACCGGTCGATAGGACTAATTGATGGGGAGTAAATTACGATCGATGCCCTTCTAATTGTGTCCTGCGCTTCAAATTGCTAGTATAAACGCCTAAAATAGATACAAATAACAGAGTTATCAACGTGTACACATGAGAGGAGTATCGTGCTTCGCACTAACACCATTATATTGTACAAGAAAGATACATGAACTCGCTCCTGTTCCACGATCCACTTCGGCTAATATATATTTCACTACAATTCACATTCCGCCGTTTGTCAGAGTTCATCAACTATACAAGTACTTTAGTAAGTATGGCGTAAAGAAAGTAAATATTCATACACGAATACGCATTCTGGCTTTTCTTTTCATAGCTCATGCCAAAAAAAAACCTAATCGCCCGTAATCTTGTTAGAAAAATGTGTTTTTTTACAATCCCTTTTACCATTCACCATCAAGGCATATTTTCTTTCCATAATCTCAGGCTGAGACACAGTACCTCCTAGCTATTTCTGACATGATATAAGGTATACTCATCACTGAGAAGATACATTCATTATCATACACTATAAATCCCAATATTAGAGTGATGCAGCTCTCCTCTCGATTCTTCTATCTACAAACAGCTTGATTTTTACGTCTTCAACATCCTTTGCATTCTGAACTAGTAGCTCTACAAAGCTCATCCGAGGCCTTCTTGTCCCACTCTTCTCATTCACTTTAATACCGACCGTCATCATAAGACGATTATGTTTCAAATTATGGCTGGTATGATTAAAAAAATAAAACATGACAACTACCTTTGAGATTACGTAATGCTTATTTGATATTTTATTAATTACAAACATTACCAGTATTTTGCCATTTTTCGCTTTTTTCGGCCTAGTTCACCTCAGAGACGAAAGATTCTTGACGAACGCGAAGCCGAAATTTCCTCGCTGAAGACAATTAACTTAAAGACGATGGCATGCAGAAAACCATTATGGCATGGGAAATACCGTCCCACATAATATGAAAGCAAGGTCTACTGATGACCTTCGGAGACCACCCGATTTAAAATGAACGAAATGGGCTTGGCATACGTATATCCTTCACCGACGGCCGTGCACGAGGACGCGCTGGGGAGAAACCGCCAGCATCGGTGCGCAATTGCGATCTGAATGCACGAAAAAAAAGGAATGGTGGATGCGCCCGCCCATGGATGAGATTAGCGGGCCTCGTGGAGAAAGTATGTGCCCCTTCTTTCACGAGAGGGAAAGGATCTGCTCTCCATGAACCTCTAAACATGTGCTCTGAGCGAGTAATGACCCCAATTTACGTAAAGCGCTGAATCTAATTTTACGACGGAGCTCTATGCTATATGAGCGGGCACCCAACGTATCTCAATCACGTGGCAAAAAAAAGACGTTCCAGTCGAGTGCAATACACGGAACTAGACTCGGGAAAATACGAGGAAAAATAAAACGAGATAAATTATACCAGCACTCACCATTAGAAACGCTTGCGGCTCGCCCCGCTCGATAGTGGGTATAATTCCTGACAAAAAACTACTCAATGCATAGAGATGTTATTGCTAATTCATCACGACATGTTTTGAGTGCTAATTGTCTTTTATTACTACGCCGCGTTTTACAGGAAAGGGAAAAATATTGCTAGATACTGCTTACAAATTATGCTTTTTATAGACAAAAGCTCATTAAAATAAATCAATTTCAGCTGCTTTCACTATGAATTTCCATCTCCTACGTATGGTAAGTTCACCAGAAAAAGTTTCAGTTTCTTCTTAATGAACAATCAATGTTCCACTTGAAATCAAATCACCGTTTTTTAGACCACTTAATTATGTTGCTATCTGTCTCAGACAGGAGGTGGGGTTAACATAAACCTTAAACTGTTAGCAACCATAGTCTTAAAAAGATTTCACTGAAGAAGCAGTCATAATTGTTCCCATTACTAATATTTAGGGCGGAGTTCAGTTCCACTTCTTATCTCCTTGTTTTACTAATACTCTCCGATAGCCATGTCCGCCATAACCTTGCTCTACCAATCACGCTAGCAAATATGTGTATATATTTACTACATAAAACGTACGACCATTTCTATGCGCATTGAAGTGTGTACCAAGGTTCGGAAATTATAGTAAAAAGGCATGATACGTGTCGCGCATGCGCACTCGTACCCTGAGAGCTTTGATTAGCAGTCTAACTGAAAAAGTGAAAAAAAATCCAGTTCGATACAGTCACATTCGTTTCCTTTCAAGCAACATATTAGTAGAAGTTTTTAGAAGCTTTGTTTAAAGGGAAGTTCAATCGAAAAATATTCTTCGATGCTCGTAACTCTCATCTTCCCACTCTATAGGCTAAAGCTCTTGAGGAGTAAAACTCTTAGTACCGAGCTCTACCCTAGAAATCAACGTACTCCGTCTGTCGAAAGATTGCTGAGCTATAGGCCCTTGGCCCCTTTCGTTAAGAGTGGGATAATCCAGACGCCAAGTTTCTCTCCGACCTTCATTACTCCAAAACCAAAAATCCTATCTCTATCTTACTGTTCACCTAACTCAATGGAGCAAAATGACTTCGGCAACCTCCCCTAATTTCAAGAACAATATGGTAGGTACACGTAAAAAACACGGAATTAAAATGGAGTATGTACCACTATAAATAAACTCAGCCTGGCCATTGACTCTGCGTTATTTTTCAGTGTCATGGCGTTATTAACGGCAATCAAGTATGTGATAACTGACTGGTAGGGAAGAGGAAAATGCATTGCTTACCATGCACAGAATCGAGGAGGGTCAATTAGATGACTCCTAATTTCTCTAGAATTGATGAAATATTGAAAAAATACCCTCTCTTCTTGGTGGAGATTTTCCCCCTTCAGTTTTACTAAGTTCTCACGTTTTGTGACTATACATCGTCGTTATTTGTACCACAATATAATGTAAACCAAGATTTATCACTTACTTTTCCATTGCTACATTACTATAAAGACCCCATCCTCCATTATTTGTGCACGGATGCCCCACAGTTTCCATCTTAGTGATTCAAGCCGCACGCATGGAAATACTCCCTTCTATTTTCGGGACGAGCCGGTAGAAACTTTCGCTGGGAGCATATGAACTTGCCTGAATTGGCACTCAACGATGAAATACCAAAGACACCCAATTTCAACCCCATTTGTACGAAGCGTAACTGGAGTAAGAGATTCCGTTCCGGAAAAGTACCTACGAACGGAATTTTGGCTATTGATGCGTAAAAATTTTTTTTCACTTACATCCTTTTGAATGAAACTTTTTTTAAGAGAGAAACGTCCCAAAATTAATTCATGCTAAAAAATTAAGATTGAGTAGCTACCTATTCCATTGAAATGTCGGGCGTGTAATTTAATTTTGGCCATACAATTCTCTAAACATCATTATAAATTAGGGACAGTTACCGAATCATTTCATCCAAAATAGTTTCATCATCCATAAATAAGCCCTCATCGTCACTTGTGGTGGTAAGTGCAGGTACCTAGGATAGTGAGATACCATACGCACCATTTACAATTAGTATCATGAACTTGTTAAGTCCTTCGAAATGATTAGTGGTAGCACATTTGCACACGAAGCTTAAAATATTGACCAGCAATTTCTGCACTTCATCCCCAACCTTTCACCAGCTTCCTGTAACCTAACTAAATCCCTGCTTTAGTATTTTAAGAGGCACTTGTTTACCAGTCTATATCAGGCTTTTACCGGAGAGCATTGGAAGAGTACGGCATAGTTGGTGAGATTCAGTAAGACAATAGATACACCCAATAGAAGGAACTAAAAAGCCGCAGAACGATTCCTTGATTTGTTAGGTTGTTTGAGCCATGATGATAGGTAAATAGAGATAAATACATTTAGATAAATGCCATTATAACCAATAATCCATTTATTGTTATGTAAATACTAACCATCTAGCTGAATGTGACCCTATTAACTAACATGCTTCAATAAAGTAGCCTGGTTGCATGTCAATAGTGCATGTTTGGTGATCTTCGCCCCCCTGACACACATCCTCGCGGTGGCTTGCGGGTATCGCATAGATGTAGATGGAGATGTAGATATGCATGTAGGTGTTACATTTATATTTATGATTTAAATTATTGATGTTATATTACATTGAATTTATGATAATTAATTTTTTTTAAACTTTTGTAGGAATTATTGGAAAACATTTTAGCGTTTCATTTGTAAAAAAAGGTTATGAACGTTCGCTTTTTCAAGTCACACATCACCATCGGTGACATTCACCCGAATTCCTAGAACGGGAAAAACGGCTACAGAGAGAGAGAGCAAGAACGGGAGGGTAACATAGTTTCAGCGCGGGATATCCAAACGGAGTCGTCGAGCGGCGAGTTGCGTGATTGCATCCCATCACGCGCGTGTGAAAATCACGCTCGTGACGCTGGATCCTTCTCTGAGAGGTCGCCCCTAATGGCGAGGAGCGCTTGCCCGAGCGTGGGATCGTATTCGCCACCGTGTCGGTTACGTCACGAGATCCACGCTCGCCGTTCTTAAATGAGCCAATTATGTCATCAAGGGAGCCATTTAGCACGCCGGCACCGAAGCGGGGAATGTGGGCTTCCCTCCGAAACATTATTGACCGTAGGACAACGATTAAAGAAATTCTTGCCTAACACTATTATGCTGCATCAGTTTATTCTGCCAATCTGGACGAATCTAAGCATATACCTATATATTCAAAATGTCATTTTTCCCGCGTACATACCTACTACAAGAGATCATAATAGGCAGCATATCAAACGGATAGGTAGGTTAAATATTGTTAGAATAGTCTGTAGTGCATGATGCATGCATTAACATGACTAACCCACGCATGATTGGTAAATGCCGATAAAATTATTTAGATACATGCAATTGTAACCAATAATGCCTTTATCACTATGTGGATACTAACCATTTAGCTACATGTGATCCAATTATCTAACTGTTTCCATGCAGTAGCCTAGTTGCATGTCAATGCTTCATGTATGGTTATCTTCACCCTCTTCCACATACCCTAATGGTGGCTTGAAAGGTATTGCGTAGATGTAGATGAAGCATTTGTCCTCATCACTGGGATGGCATTACGGATGGAGAGATGTAACTCATTCTTCTTCAGGTTTAAGAAAGTACGGGTAAGACGAAAGCTATAACTTATATATAAATTATATATAAAAATACACCTAAAAAAATAATGAAGCTATACATTAGAGCATTTCTAGACTGTCCGTAACACTATTATTGCATTTCTCAGGATAGATGTAAAACAGAGTTACGATATTTTCTCGAAAAATCAACATACCACCAAATTGTTTCATGGAATGCAACAAAAACTCGACAATCTTCGCTGACTCTTGGTATTAGAAACCAAGGAGCACGAGTAGGAGTTTTTGGGAAGTTTTTTTACTTAGCTAAAAGAAACTTCAGGAATGCGAAAATTATGTAAATTAGAATACCGAAGAAAGTAAATTTGCCTAAGGTGAGTGCCGATGCTTTTATTTAACATTGTAAGCTTCAGAAGAGTTAATATGAGTTAAGAAGTGCTAGGATGAGGTAAGAAAAACGTTATGAAGATATTAAAGAATATAGAATTATACGACAGCAAAGTACTCCATGCATTCATGAATAATGAAGAAAATGAAAATGCATATTAAAAGGACAATCAAAAGTTCAACGGTGCCTTGCTCTTAATATGTTGAACTGAAGGGGAATTGAAAGAATTAACCACTATCAAAGAAAATACATTATTTATACATTTTAAAAAATAATCAAACACAATAATATCTTAATTTATTTTTTAAATTTTTACGAGAATCTGTTTAAAGTTTAAAAAATAATGAAGTCAGTTTATATTTAATTCGTTCACATTTTATGAGAATGGTTTAAAATTTCACAGAAAGAAATAGCGGTAGGCATTTGTAAAAGAGGCTAAAATATTGAATAGACTCCTCAGTCACAGAGGGAAAGAAAAATCTAGAAGCAGATACTAATAGTTTTTAAATTTAGAGAATTTTTTTGATCAACATCAACTTCATTTTTTTTCTATTTTTCATAGGTTAGGTGGTCGGTTAGGCTATCAGGTGGTCATAATTCTGACGAAAAGATGAGGTATTGATAAAAATGTTTAAAACAGAATGAAAGCTGGTTCGTTTAATTAACAGAAATGAGGCTTATAAAATGAACTTATCAAGGTTCATTAATGAGAGACATTTTAGAACTATTGGCTTCAAACTCGTCAGTACTAGAATTCCGCATAAAAAATAAATGAAGGATTAATAAGTATCCCGCTGATAAAATAATGTGATAATTGTAGTTCAGATATTTAAATTTTCGTCTTTGTTGTACTCCTGGGAAATTACAAAAAGGAAATTGTTGTAGCACCACCATATACGCATTGTAACACAACGCCATTTAAAATATGTGCCCCGTGAATAACCTTGTCATTGAAAGAAAAACCCGAAATTTGCTCTCCGTGAAATTCCAGGTAATTGCGTGCTTGGAAGAAGGGACCACAGGTTCTCGCTACTCACTCTTTGCTCGCAAGGCAAAGGCAAAGTATCGATAGAGGGGAAAATGTCTTCGACTCGAATGAAAAGTCTTTACTCCGACACTTATTAACGCTGCAGCGCGAATCGAGGCCAGACTGATACGCCTTCCCCGATTTTCAGCTCGCGTAAAGAGGATGCGAGCGTCCATGAGAGATCAAAAAGGTAAATAGGAACTAGGGAGAGTAAACACGGTAACAGAGTCTCCTCGGGCTCCACCTCACGATCTACGGACACGATCCCGTTCCGAAACAGGGGCGCTGGCGTCGAACGAGGCAAAGAACACGACGTGGTTGTCATGTTCTTACGAACTACTCGATGATTCAGAACTACTCGATGGATACAGGGAGATTCGACAGCACACAAAAACAATAGAATAACGCACAGCACAATATATCTCAATATCATGACATCCCCCCATCCAATGTACAAAATTCAACCAAAAAGTAAACTTTTCGACTTTAACATCACACTTTACATATAATAATAATTATTTAAATCAAATAAACTTTTCAGACCTTACCATCACACTTTACCAAGTCAAAGAAAGTAATGTACGTTAATATCAAATGTTTCTTTAAACCTTAACATCACACACGTTACAATAATTTTAATAATCAAATACAATAATAGCTTAATATTCAAAATACAGTCAATGACGGATCAGTCAGTCAGATACCTAATTGGCTTTCTTACAATTCTACCGACTGCGCCATGTCATGTTCTTACGAACATTTATTCAGAACTACTCGATGGATACAGGGAGATTCGACAGCACACAAAAAAATAGACTAACGCACAGCACAATATACCTCAATATCATGACAGTGGTCACCCACAGGGGTCATCTACGGAAATGGTGCGGCAACGCACTTAAAGATAAGCTGGCTGTTGCCTCCCGCGGTTCTCTTAAGCAAGGTGGTACCAGTTAGGGCGTGGGGAAGAGTAGATGTGGAACTATTAGTCGTAGGAATTTGCAAACCACCATTCGACAAGATTAACCATTACACAATTATATCGCGTTTCACATCCTCTCATAGCAGTCTAAACGTATTCGCATAGATCTAGCATTTCATCCATTAAACAGAATCTTCGTGGCGCAGTATATTTACATATTCTAAGTCGCATCAATATCAGACATTGATTAATTGCAGGCATTGCGTATACCATTTCATCAAAATGCAATTTAGAATAAAATATCATATTTGTATCATACATTTCATGATATCATTCATCCTATACTCATCTGAATGTAGTTTCAAAGGAACATAAAAGGGCGATACGGATTCCAAGTCCAGCTTCCTTATTGTACAAAACACCATTAACCAAAGATAACACATATTAAAGATAATATCTTCCCACTCAATGACGATTCGTACCCATATCACACTCATATCTTTCATCTATATTGCAGAGAACATTACACTTGGCGATGAATGAGCATCACTTCTCATGTTTGCATTACGCTTTTCATGATATCGCACATCTAATGCGAATCGTTATTACAACCCTAATACTATGTCACATGATATTGCATACTGTGTTTGCATCGTACTTATAAACTTGTATTAATGCCGTAAATATAAATGCATATTACCCTTCATACATATTCCACTACGAAAACATAAACGGCAATTCATATGCAATATACGATATTACTTGAATACGACGTAAATAATCTAATTGATTTACTAGAAGCCTTATAATATCGCAGTGTGAAATTGATTGAATGTAGCGAACGATGTGTTCCTCCAAACCCTGCCCTCATTAGGATAAGAGCCGTGACATCAGGGGATGGGGGGAGACGTCGAGACACCGACGGAGAGATAAGCAAGAAGGTGAGAGAGAAGAAAATCATAACGCCAGTTCCAGATGGACAAGACTTTTTCCTGACATGAGCAACCGCCCGGGCACGTGTAATCCATAGATAATGAACGAAGGCCTCGCTAACCGCTGAGGGAGGCAAAGGGGAGCGGAGGATGAGGGAAAGGAGATGAGAGTCGAAAAATGTAGTCCTGGGAAGGAGAAGTGAAAGACTTTCCCTTTTCGCCTCGGGCTGTGCAACCAACCCGTTCGTTCGCCTGCCTCTCATCCAGCTCTCTTCCCCATCCTTCCCTTTCCGTCTGAAAGGTGCGACAGGGATGAAAAGTGATGTCGTCGGAGATTCGGACGAGACTCTTGGCTCTTCAATGCACGACTTACAAGTCACCCTCGGTCCATTGGAGGAGTCGACGGAGAGAAAAGGGGCGTCTTCATATACATCTGCATCTACATAATACCCTGCAAGCCACCATAAAGGTGTGTGGCAGGGGGTGATTTCTCAGAAAACATGCAATACATATCATGCATAAAAAAGGATTAGTATTTATATACTGTTCTAAACTACACTATTTAAGAAAAGATAAAAATAGCAAAGCAAACATGCAATAAATGCTGTTAGTTGGGTTACCTTCAAGTCCTTATACCAACATGCAGCTACCAATGTTATCCTTTGCTACACTCGTTCTGGATATATTTACCATTATTTATATCCCTAATTGTACGAGGAAAAAAGGACATTTTTAATCTATCACTTTGGAAATCAATTTCTCTAATTTTGTGATTATGGTCCAGTCTACCATAGTAAGTTGGGGTTCGCAAAATATTTTTAACGTCATCACTGAAAATATGGTCTTGGAATTTATTTAAGAGATTAAGTCTAAATTTCAACCTGCGATCTGACAATGATTCCCAATTTAATTTATTTAATAGACTGGTCTTGCTCCAACTCATGCGCTCCCACAACTCTGCAAACACGCCCCGAGCCTTCTCCACCCTCTTCGTCTTGTGCACTCCAGTTACTCTCGGTTCTTGGACAATTTCTGTCCTATACAGTGACTTTTCAATCCGCAGTCATTCCTGTCATCTAACTTTAAAAGTTTTGACAAGAAAGAAGTGGAACGGAAAAGACATGAAGCCTTCTAAACATGGTGCTGGAGCGGGATGCTGAAGATAGGATCAACGTAAGGAAGCATGCAGAAGAGCTGAAGAAAAAAGGACTCTTTGGAGCTGCATACGGAAAATAACACATATTGGGCACACTTTAAGGCAAGATAGATTTAATTAACAATATACTGGAAGGGAAATACAAAGGAAACGCCCCACGAGGAAAACAAGAGACAACGAGGACAAAAGAAGAGGGAAGTTGGTAAGAAGAATTGTAGGCCAGCATAAGTTGGCATGGCATAGAGAAGAATGGAGAGTTGCAATTAACCAATTTTTGGAATACTGATTATGAACAGTTCTTAACTCTATATGCTAATATTTCACTCTTGAACTCCACTACCTTTCTTCATACTGTTCAAAATATTTATTGGTTTCCTTTCTCTCCTCTCTTACCCTTCATTTCAATTTTAAGGACTCATTTCCTTCCATTACTCCCCCTATCCTTATCTACCTCTTTCCGATTTCTCCCAGATGCTTCCTTCCCTCACGTACAGCGCATGACACTTAAGTCGTTCGTCTTACTCTCTACCTCGCTTACTTTCTCCATTCTCATCCAAACTCACCACGGCCCCCCCTTCAAGATATTAAAAAACCCGGTTATAAGTTTGGAGGGGAAATTAACTTTCGTTCCTCGAAGTAAAATTTAGACTCAGTAATTCAGTTGGGTGTGATGCTCTGGCGAGCGGACCGGTAAGGCCTTCTTCATTTGTATTTGCCGTTTATCTGCAACCGATTAGTACAGTCTTACATTCTTTCCTACCACCTCCTTCCTTTGCTATCATATTAGACTTAGTGTCATTCTCGTGGCATGGATGAATGTCGCGATTGTGATGAAAGCGGTCGAACTTTGAATTAAGAGTGAGGTTGAGTCATCTTCAGAAGATCTGAGATCACCTGTCATCACCATGAGCTAATAATAATAGGGTTCCTATAACATTTCGTCCATAAATATCCGTTTCCCCGTGATTTAATCCATTCTTCAGTTCTGCGCACAGCCTTCCGTCCTATCCCCACATCCCTTCAATCGCATTTGATTACTAAAATCAATCATTCAATCCTCCTAGGAAAGTATTAAAAATCTAAGGTCAGGGATAGTGAAGTTCACCCTAGGAGATAGAATCGGAATCATTTATCAATTATTTTTTGTTCCTCTGAGAGATGCTTCATAGACTGATGGTACACCGATAGTTCATGCAAAATATATAAAAAGAGTACCGCTGGGGATGAGGTAGTATTTGTATGGAATAATCATGTTAGATTGCTGCATTGCGAGTGATATTACGATGGGTGTTCTAAAGGTTAAGGTATTAGATTTCTACTTAAATTGACAGGGGTATTTTTCAATAACTTATCTACCCAACAGCTTATCCGCCAATTTTTCTCAGTATTTCATTTTTAGCTCAGTCGTTTGTCAATTTACTTTTCCTTAATCAATTCATCATTCGTTTCTCCCTCTTCATCATTTTTCCACCAAATCCGTCAACATCTCAGTTATTCTCTCCCAATCGTACTCTCAACCTACATGTTCTGCTCACCTGTTTTCTCCAGGGACAGTTAATTTCCTTTATAACATGCTAGTCACTTCTCAGTTTTTGTCTGTCTATTGTGTTTCCTTCATCTTTTCTCAAAATTCACCACTCAAACGACTACTTAAGTGCTTAATAATTAACATATTAACTCACTCACAGAGCGTTATGGCGTAGAGGAAGAGGACGCGCTGCATCACAAACTCTACATCTACCCTTTCATGTCACGCTTACACCTGGTTCCTGATGCCTTTTCAGTACTGCGCTTAAATATAAGAAATGACATACTGGTACCTACTCATTAGAATCGGGGCTCGCTTTAAGAAGTCGTTAGTAAAGAAGTAGTTAAAGTTTGTAAAAACACCAAGTGATGGAATTAATAAACCTTTCTGCCGATCACATTGGGGAGAAGGAAAGAATAAAAATAACATCAATATGAAAGCGAGTCATGAAAAATGACTGAACTAATTCCTCCCAAAATGATCTATTTTTTCATTCTTCTACCTCAGCACAGTTTACGGCCTCAACAATCTAAATAAAGGAAACTAGAGTCTAAGGTTAGATGATGAGCAGGGGCATAAACATGTTAGTAAGACAGAGGGAAGCACTAATAATATGATATTAATCCCTTAAGGTATTCACTTTGACACGAAAACACCAGTGAATGCTCTTCATGCAGACTTATCCGGCAACATCCGAAGTATTAAATTTTACATATCTAGATTTGAAACGCGAAAATATAAAATGGTATATAAACCTGGAGCATATTCTCATAGTCAAATAATTTTCGTATCGCACAGAAATAGTCTGCATCTAAGGAACAATATTCACACCAATCAAGAGTGCCAGGAAGAAAACGTCTCGCGAGCAATCGAGAGGCCATTAATTAAAGATCGTCAAATGCTAATTGGTCCAGGATGGCTCACGGAAATCGATTAATGGCGGTAGATGTAAGCGCGCAATTACTATTTGTTGATAGGAAGTTGAGGAACCATGAAAAACCTGCTCCGGAGCTATCCAGCAATTACATATAAAGTTTTTGTCCCGACCAAGGATTGTCTGGATCGCTATATTATATTTATGTAACATCTAAATGTGCGTTTAAATATTCGATTCAGGCCCTTTCGGATAATGTACTCAGAGCAATGGATGGCTGGCGCAATTTTTGTAATTATGTTGCCTTTAATAGTTTACCAATTAAATATTTTTACGTTATGGTCCACCATTGATTATTTTTCAGTCATGGAAGAGTATTTATACTATAATTTGATCAGCAAGCTTAGATCAAAGGTATTAGAGGATTTCCAAGCAAGATGTTAGAGGAATCAAAACGCAAACAGTAGGGATAAGATAGAACGTTTGTAATTAGTAGGATAGGGAAGTGTTAGCTCTTAAGTTGCATATACCTAAGCAGTGCATGTTTGGTGATATTCACTCCCTGCCATACACCCTCGGGGCGGCTTGCAAGGTATTAACGTAGGTGTAGATGTATTTGATTTATCTATATCTAATGGATAATTCAAAGCAGCTAAACCTGCCTAGAAAGCGAATTTGTGACGATTTCCTTTCAAAGAAATCGCATTAAATTCACACGCGATTTTCAAGAGGTTTTTCAATTGGCATTATGGATTTTGCCTGAAGAAAATAAGTCGGATAAGCGAGAAACTAAGTTCTATAGGTGTGAACATCGAAAGAGTTAGGATAGCTGGGTTAGAAAAACCATAACTTGACCATAGGAAAGGAAAGTGCCTACCGGAAAATATGGGATCCTATTCTTCAGTCGTTCATTTCTTTGTTGTTCAGGGAGCTAAGTGGATAAATGGTATGTAAAAACCTTTAAATTAAATCAAAAAGCAGCAAAATGACAATGACCCATCTACAAGTTAACCGAGGCCAACAAGACACTCTCAATCAATGAAGAAGGCAGCTGAATTTCTTATGATACTTTAGGGTTAGATAGGCATGAAATTAGGAGTAAATATCAACCTCAACCTAACAGTTAAGGCGACATTAGTTTTCGATGAAATTCACAAAAACTACCATATAAGTATAGATATTGGGAGGAGGCAGTGTTGAGAACACCAAAAAGGATGATGGAACGAAAATTTTCATTTAGAAAAAACCAATTGGAAAATCTGAGCCAGAAGTTTACGTCCTATAGTTCCCCCATAATAATCTCAGCATCTTAATACAGATAACGCTTTCGCTTACGGCGAAAATTCAGAACCTGTTCCACGCAGCATTCGATCCTTAGGCTTCTATTCTGGACGGAACTCATCTTCCAGTCTCTTCATAAATATTTTCTAAACCTCTTAAGCTGGAAGCTCGTTAAAATATTACTCACAATCAGTAAGTAAGAAATTGGCCATAATAGTTGGTCGGTTTCAATCTACCGTGGAACATCAACGGCACCGAGGGAATGGATTTCCAAAAACTATGACAGATAATTTCTCACACAGCCTCAATCAGCTATGTCGTCACCACTCCTACAAATTTTAATTTGTCGGAAAAAAATATTTTCAGTATTTGTTTAAAGTAGAAAACCATAAATATGGGAATCCAGTTCGTAAAACTTATGGAACAATTTTTATTTTATATGCTGTCACAAATTAGATAAAGGTGCGACGTGAAATCCAAAACCGGATAAAAATTATACGATCGAGTTATCCATTTGTGACATGGCGGATGATTATTAACTTGTGTTCGATGGAAAAATAGCTTTTCTTAAATGACATTTAACTCCTCTTAACTGCACATAAGATGAGCAATTCATTTCCATTAACAGCGGTAAATTCACATCCACATCGATTTTTAAATGGCATTGATTTATTCTTATAAGTAAGACTGCAGACCGGGGCACTTGGAGAGCAATAATTCAGCAGGCTATAAGGCCCATACCGGGCTATAGCGCTACAAGGAAGAAGGAAGGAAGGAATTTAAAGTTCCTTCCTAGAGGAAAATACTACAAATACAAATACTGTAGATACAAATCTACCTACGGTAGAATAAATGAGTTTTATTGGAATCAGCCATTGGATCATATGTAATTAAAATTGGAATGGTTTGATCAAGGTGAATGCACCTGAAATCTTGGATGGAATTAATCGTCTGTTGGGTAGCAACTGGAGAGGAATTCTTCACAGGCAGTTCATTCGGAAATGTAGATGAAGAGATTCAGGTAAGGTGTTCATCTCCTTCTCAAATCGCGCAGTAAAATTGTGTGAATAACTGCGCAAGCTACAATGCTTCCGGTCAGATGCTGGTCCTTGTGCGCTCTCCCGTCAGAATTACTGCTCGGAATCAGTTGATCTCTGAAGGAGCGACCCTCGTCCCAGATACCGTCCGCTCGAACATCCAGCGCACCCCGCCCAAAACTCAGCACCCGCTCTCGATAGCGAGGAAAACGAGGGGTAATTTCACTCTCTCTCTCTCCACCTGCTCGATGACTTAATTATTATTTCGGCGTCCTCCGCGTTCGTGGGGTGATAAATTAGGGGAATCGTCGGCAGCATCTTGTTTCTTTTCTTTTCTCATCCCGAGGATAATACACCACGATGGATTTCGGAGTGAAAGCGATTCCAGCGTGTCGGGGCGGCACCCAAGGAGGTGGATAAGTGGATAAGCTGCTTCCTCCGTGAAGAACCATTGCGGTCGGGCCATAGCCTCAGCTTGGGGAGCACGTGGGGAGGGTTGAGAGTATGCTCCCGGTGAGGGTGACGAAGAATATTTTATAATAAAGAAGGGATAAAAAATTTAAGTTCGCTCATGAAGTGCCTATAGAAATATGTAAATAAAAAGAACAGAACATCTAGAGATCATTCTGGGAAATCTAAAAAGTCGGTCACGAACACACGCGAATAGTACCTACTCTCAGAAATATCCTTTTTGCAATAATCAATGCAGATGTTCATCTATCTTTAGTTATCATTCTTATATGTATAATATAGGATAGGTAAGATCACCAAAGAGATGACCTTCCAGATTCCAAGAGTGGCTGAGAACGTGAGGGTTTTTAGTAAACAATATTAAGAGGAAAATTAAACATTGGGTATTCATTGCAAACATAAATTTTATCACAATATGAGTGATGTTTCAATTTTTGTATTGTTAGGGTAACGTATTTATTTCATCATGTTAAACTTTTTATGATCCTTTAAGAGAAACTTCATTAGCTCTATTGGTAATTGACAATTTTAACAATAAATTATAGATAAATCTATTATTTTTCAAATTTTCGTATTGTAATGGAAGAATAAAGTAAAATAAATGGAAACCTTAATGGCGTGTCTCGAGAATTTAAAGATATTGGCAACTAATTCTCAAAAAAACTTTATATGCGAGCCAGATTTGAGGTGGGCCTTTTAAACCTCAACAATATGATCTCTTACATGCAAGCGTGTCACGGACACTAGGTGAAGCTGCATACTACAGCCCCTAATTTACTAAGGAAAATAATGAATACACAAGTTTCAAAAGGTCAAATAGAGCTACATTCTAGAGCAAACGATCGAAAGGCTTGAGATTAACCATAGCGGCGGGGAGAAGATTCAAGATTGGTAAAGAGGGACAATTCTGGACCTATGAAGAAATATTCTATTCTCTAGAAAAATATTAACTTTTAATTTCATCCTCCTGTTAAATCGCTGCCCTTGAAAGGAAATGTTTCCACGGTTGGCGAGGTTTCGCAACAAAACACCGTGAATGAGATTTGTACGCTGCCAAAGAGCTTACTTGTCAGAAATTTATAATTTTAAAATCACTACCATGAACGTTCGAACATGTAATATCACGTGAGGCAAGGTTAGTGGCAAACTAGTGATTTTTTTAACTGTCGCGCAGTATATATCAATTTGTAGATATGGAAAACAAAATAATTTCTGTCTGTAATTTAATATAAGCGCACAAATCGCTATTTCGAAAGAAGGGCTTATTATTTCGTTTCTTTCTGCGCTGACATAACTGAGTGAATCTTTCAACCTAAGTGAAAGAACACGACGAGCATGGCGGGTGTAATTAGCAACCCAGCAACGATGGGAGAGAGAGAGAAAGAATGCAAAGACAGCGGGAACACAATTCTATAGGGGAAGCGTATTCCTGGGAAAGTCGTTTGCCTCCAAATGCTGGGAAGAGGACAGGGTGGAGGCAAAATATGTGGATGTGAAGAGGGAGTTATGTTGGAAGAGGACGATCGGAGTTTGAAGGTTAATGACAACGGAAGTCTCGAAACGGACAGGGGGCGAAGCGAAACGGATACTGAGAAAATGTTCTTTAAAATATTTAAAATTAAGGTCATTAGTTAATTACTAGCCGGTGCCTTTTGTCACCGTTCATTACAGTGAATATCTTTGCTTTTACTAAGCTATACCGCGCTCTAAGATGTGGATCGAAGGGACATTTTTTTTGGTATCACTAATTCACCGAGTTCTCTACAAAAAACTTTCCTCAGATCAATTATTAGCAATCAATTTTGTTTAAACAAATTCACCATCAGTGCATTTTTATGAGCAGGTATGTTATTAATCCTTATTTAATTAAATTTGTAACATTCTCTTGTGAATACTGAGTCAATGACTCATTGCGTTTCTTTTTTATCTTTAACTTGAGAAACACCCTCATTACTTTTGAGCTGAACAACTGTTGTTGTACAAACAAACGAATTTAAAGCAGTGTATCTAGACGATTTTCTCCATACATTTCTCAAATTCCAAATGAAACATTTGAAAGACACATTAGGAAACACCAGAGACCACTCCCAAAATATAAAATAAAAAAATGTATAGCTCTAAAGTAGGAAAGTCAGATGATCTGATAACACACTAGACTTTGATTATATGTTGGTAGAACATTCACCAAAGGCATAACTCAATGAGGGTATTCTGAAAGCTTCGACAAATAAGTTTTCTTTACTAATTAAAGCACTACTTCTCGTACTGAATTGGTAATTTAGTATAATTCACAGTTGATCTCCTTGATCGGGCAGGTAGAATCAAAAAGAAAATTTATTGAGGCGTCAGAAGAAGCAGTTGAAGGCGGGAGTAAATTTGGATGTGAGGATGGAAACCATTTGTTCGTTTGTCACTTATGAGCTTTGTGAAAGCGGTGAGCGCCATTCTCCCAAATATTAATCACCTTTCATGGCCTTCCGCTCTTCTCTTCAGCGTTCTCATAAATTAGAAACTAACCGCTGGTAAGACGGATCGTGACCTTTATAATGCGCTCTGTGTCGGCTTCTTAGGAACGCACTCGTCTCCAGAAAATGCTTTCCCAGGAGAAAATCCCACAAGGTCAAGCGGAGTATACGGCCTCTTACTTATGAACGTACGCCAAATTAATCCTAATCTACTTGTAACATTGAAGAATCACATTCGGAAAAAGCGGGAGAGGTTACAGCAATGTCCACTTCCGCAAGTGTCCATCTTCAGGAGTGGCAACATTAAAGAGAGACTTATTTCTAAATCGAAGCTGGAAAAGCTTATTCACTAAGATTTATGTGGTGATGACCGGTATACACTTAATGACTTTTAAATGACGATATGAGTAGAAAAATCGTAAATAAAATGGCAAGAAGAATAGTAAAAATAGTTACTCTCGCCTATGGAAATAAATTAAGGATAGGATTTGAATGACAATGTATAAGAAATCAAGGAACGTTTACTAAATAATCACTTCAAACAAGCACAATGCGCATCTTTCCCAGAGAGTTCAGCATGTTGTTTAATATCAAAAAGGATCTAAATTACGAATTGGAATTGCTTATCTCTACGTACTATAACAACTATTTTGGAAAATAATGAAAAAATAATTACAGCATATAAAAACGTATAAATCTGTTCATTGAATTTACACATTAATGGAAATGATATAATTATTACTAAGACGTTAGCTACATCATTAATTACATGGTGAAAAGGAATCGATTGAACAGTGCAGTTACATAAGTTACATAACTGATATCAGTTAGTAATGGATACGGAAGGTGGAGATGAGATGAAGGTCACTGTCAGCCAGGCGCCATTTTGACAGAAAAACTTGTACTGCATATCGACGCATCATTTGGTTACTTTTGTTCGTATGTCACCTCGTGCAAGAGCCGTGAATCTAGATCCTGGAAAATGCTAAGATGCCGAGTGGTCTCTTACTAATGATGATGCTCAAGTATTAATACCTAGGCCGTGTGTCTAATGTTAATTGCGGTTTCATAATGAGTAATTTATTCTCTTTCACTTCTTTATAATAATAATCCGTATTTATTTTGGGCAAGATAGAGACCATATAGTCAATGATAATTACAATATTTTGCGAAGGAGAACGCGGGCATTAACTAACATAGTTGAATTATAAATAACAATAAGCATTTCGATAACTACAGCATTTGAAAGACAATAAATTTAACTCAATACTAATGAGGTAATGGAAAATTGAGTACATGACTAGTATGACTGGCACTGACATGGTAAACTACAGTAAAATGAAAAGATCTATTCAGGTGCGAGAAACACGAAAGATATGGGTAAGGCATAAAATACGGATTCTTACACAATATCGTACAAGAACCTCCCTCTTCATTTTATATCCCTAATTTGATACATTTACCTACGTTTTCTCATTTAATAATACCGCTTTTTCCAATTTTTTTCTGCTTATTCCATCCGGTATCTTCAAAACATCCCTCCATTGATCTAACCTTCTATTCCCAGTTAAAGAGTTTTAGCAGAGTTCTCTTCTAGCCCACGAGGAACGATAGGACTTGGCAACTCTTGAGAAGAGTAATTGAAGCAAATTGCATAATTCCCCCTATTTGAACGGAATGAATCCAAACTATACAATAAATCACCTTTTCGTGGATTTTAATCTGTTGAAGAACGTAATAATTTCTGTTCCTTCTAATATAATTTTTCTCGCACAATTCACTGTATATTTTCCATCTTTTAATACTGCAGCATCAAGATCTTAGCTTGAATTCCACAGATCGAACACCACGATAACGTAACACATAAAGGCAATATGTTCAGGAGGAAAACGACAGGAGTGAAGATGATATATATAAAGGCTCGTGACATACGACTCGGAGAGGCGGCGACGAAAGGCGGTGGATTTTTCAAAGGTTATTAGAGAAACGGTGGCTACCTTTGGTGTCCTCGTACGTCAGGGCGAGCAGTTTGAAAAATTCCCCATAATTTTTTTGAGTTCTTACCTCCACCGAACGCTTTAGAGGGTCTCAAAGGAAACAGTGAGAGAGAGGGAACGCGCTCAGACACCTCTTCAAAAATGGTGCACGATTTATATGTTTCCAGCGTAGGCAAAACAGTAGACTAAAAAATTAATTCCTAAAAATGGATGCTTTTTCATTTTAACACAGCCAGGAGGAGCTTACAGAATGTGGGCGAAATCGCATTAGGTACTTGTCAAGGCTCAGTTATTTGTTGAAGTTTGAAATCACGTTCCAATTAACTTATAATTAGAATACGATAAGATTAGGGCAGACATTTTGAAACATGGTTGAATAAATACTTAAAATTCTTTCTTATCCCGGTTTTTTCAAGCTATTGAATTGAATCGGGATTGACCCATTCTGTGTGATGTGAAGTCCGTAGACATAATGCTTGCATGGTTGGCTGTCATTTATCGGAGTTCACTTGAGGGCATTTTACTGCCTATCTTATTTAGTTAAACTGCATGTACGAGCTAGTATAGTTTGAAAACAAATACTTACGATCATATAAAATTTACATTAATTTGTTTATTACCTGTCACTTTGGAAGTAATAAGCACTTTGAGTGAATAGCTTCCATCGAATTAAGCTCATGATATTTCATAAAAATAGGCATTCATATACAAACATTCATCTCATGGGTACAGAACTTAAGAGAACGAAAAACTCGGGCAGAATTACAAGGGAAAAATAAGAGGGTAATTCTCATTGCTTTAAAATGGATGGTTGGTCGTGGCCTGCGTGCGAAAACCGGTTCCTCAATTTTTAGTCACACCATTTATTACGGACTGCAGTCGTACATCTTTCACGATTCATTGAAGAATTTATGCCGCAAACTTTAATAAACTGATTTTTTAGACGTCATTATGTCGGCCATTCCGTAAAGGATGACCCCCTACGGGAACGGAGATATCTTCTACACTATTGGAATATAAATGAAAGAAAGAATAAAAGAAAAAGAAAGAAAGTGGATTTAGCTAGTGTGGTAAAAACTAGTCCTTAGCATAACATTTTTTTGAAGCCGAGATTAATACTCAGCTGAAAACTTTTCACACGGACCTTTCGAAAACTTAGGCATTGATATTTAAAAATAATATAAAATCATATGTCAAATAAACCGCTTAAACGAACTGAAAATACTTTTTAAATTTTATTATAGTTCCAAGGCAAATAAATTAGCGCGAATAAAATGTTTTAGCCCAAAAACCTACAGAATGAGAAAATAAAATGAGTTTCGATGCACGGGTCAGTGATTTCAAAATGCGCTTTCCGACCGGTGGTTTCCAGCCCGACAGTAAAGTTAAATACATAATGAATTTCCCTGTATATTTCCTTAGTCAATTTCGCTCGGGGATACATAATAGAATACTCGAAAATTTAATTTACTAAGTAAATAATTAATTTCTCTAAGTAGATTTTCTTTTTTATTATGATATACAATCCAATATGTATATACGTAGTATTTTATATACTTAACCATTTCTTCAAAATAACATACACCATATTCGAGGGCATAGTGAACAGTTTCCCCTTTCTTTTGTTTTTAAAAACCATATTGAAAAAGCAGACGGTAATGTAACCTTTGGCTTTTAAGTAATTCCAGAGCTTTTAACTTCCGCAACGTTTGCATACCCATACCCATCTGTGTTTACTGTGCGCACGTTTCACTGCAAAATTAACCCTAAGGCAGAGGAGTAACTTTCTAAAACGGCCTGAGAGCATCTTGCGGACCGCATAATGGAAGAGGGGCTCGAGAGGAAAGAAATCTTCTTCCACCCCCAACTGGACCCAACCGTCTCCTCCCCGTTCCCACACTAGACTCTCTTCCTATTCTCTCGCTCTAGGCCTGTCACGTGACTTCCGCAAATCTGATTCGAGCATGGTTTCCCATGATCCTGAGCTGCAGATCATACCCCCTTGCGCTTTCTTCCATCCTTTCACTACCTGAGCAGCATCCCCCGTCCCCGCTTATCTTGTTTCTAGGGACGATGAGCATATTTCTTCCCTTCTCAGCGTGTCATATGATCCTGAGAGGTGGCATCCTCCAAGAATCTAATCCTGCCGGTTTTCTTCGAGGTGGTGAATCTTCCGACGACTTTCAGAGAATACCGGTAGTTGCGATTCCACTTTTACGACTATCTGGCTCATTTCCAATGCAACTACTTTCCTTTTCTTTGCACCGACATCGAAGCGACATTCAACCTTCTGAGCTGTAAGCTAAAGATACCCAATCGAGGGGACTATGAATAAAACTATTCGATATTCACGAAAGATTAGCTGTCATGAAGAATGCTCCCGTGTTTTATCTCTACCCATCCAACTCATGATTGTGAAAATGTTCCAAATCGCCTTCCTTTTTATGCAATTTTCACATTATATTCCGGAATTTCAAGCAGGATTCGTCAAACATCCCTCTAGGGTTGTCTTAGGTATTCGACCACTGGTCTCACCTGGAAGCAGGTGGGGAAAATAGGACGGGTAGCTGGAGGCTCTTGATTTCCCCTCCAGGATGTTATTTATAAACCTGTTGTCTCTCAAGGCTGATAATACCTTGTATTATAATATATAGTTTTCTTATTTTCTGCATACACTCGTTAAAATCCTTTCAAATTCAGCTATTTTATAACTTTCCTCATGTCGAAACCCTTTCCGCCCATTTGATCTCCAGAATCTTCTTCAGCGCCAGGTTTTGAAGGCTTCAACTCTTCTTTGGTCTAGTATTAAAACCACACCACTACCCAATCGAACATTTCGACATATTTTTCTCAGATAACAGGAGCCATTTCTTCATAATAAACGCTCTCTCAGTTTGAGCTATTCCTCCCTTGACTCCGTTGCGCTTTTTCTATCCAACTTAATTCTGCTACCGAAGAGGGTTCATTCAAGGGGATCGAGCTTTAAATAATAGAATAGAGGGTTTGCACCCATGTAGTTACAAGGACACTGGCGACTAAAATCCAAAAAACATGATTCTCTTTATGTAAAAACATTAGTGAAATCTTGGCTGGAAAACAGGAAGATATTTTAAAAGAATTTTAAGTGCCTTAGACCTCAATGAGAAGTGAGCTATATTCTCCACACTCATCTTTAGAGTATTAGTACGCACTGAAAGCGGTGATTGGCATGCTACATGAACTTCTGTACTCACAAAAATATATTGATAGTATAATCAGACATCCATCAATTTCCGCAGAAGTCTTGCTCGTTTATGATTTCTCTTTTCTTCCATCACCGAATTCTCGCTGCTTCCAAACTATTTCACATTTTCCAGTCGTAAAACTATTTCTTTGGCCTTTTTTAATCCCTGCACAACTACTGCAGAAATGCTCAACAATAATTACATCGAACTCCGGAGGCAGTCATTCTCCACAGACTTCTTTTCGTTCTACGCTCTCATCGGGTTTGTAAGTAAAACACTTTCTTATAATCAAGGCGTGATGTGATTGACGGTGAAAGTACGTACGTGCCATATTCCTCACATTAGGGCACATAGAGCGATGCAACGTTTTAAGTACCTGTTTTTAAAGACAAGTTTATTGAAGCTGCAGTAAATTTAAGAAGGTGAACATTGACAACCCTTAGAATAACCGACTTTCTGGACAGGATACTTAAAATAGTTTCTTCGGATTGAGGCATAGAGAAATTTGGAGATTTATAACACGAAATTCACTTTTTTTAAGACGAGAAATAAATAAAAGACTAGCAGACCTGCTGCCTGCTGTTAGAAGCAGTCTCAGTCTGGTGTGCTTTTGAGGTGAACTTTGTGTTTTTACTTTATTTTTGCACTACTTAAGTGGGAGCAGTGGGAAATGTGGGTGTGTATATTTCCCAAAAATGAAAAAAATTTGGATTTGTTATTTTTATGGGATCGTCTGGATGGTTTAAAAATAGAATTGAGCTTTATAGCCTTTTCAAATATTTTAGGTGGGTATGTAAGTTAATGTCTTTTTTAAAATTGATGAAAAATAATATGTTATAGGAGATTTTAATATAGTCGATCTGGTTTTGATGATCTAAGATCATCAAAACCAGACCAAACAAAAGATGAGTGCTGAGAATATAGCTCACTTCTCATTGAGGTCTAAGGCACGTAAAATTATTTTAATATATCTTCCTCTTTTCCAGCCAAGATTTCACTAATGTTTTTACATAAAGAAAATCAGGATAATGGTTTTGACGTAATATTTGGTATATATTATACCCAAAGCGATGTAAATGCTGGTTTAATATATTTCTGCAATCGTCTCAGTAGATTTATTCTAGAAGTGGATTTTTGAGCTTTTGGCAATATTTTAGGTGAAACAGCTGCTTGTCGACTGTAAAATATTGGGTGGAACGCAAACACCACAATAGGTATAAGTAATCTAAATACTTGCCAAGTAGGTATTGTTTTTCTAACACTTGTTTTCAATCTGGTTTATTAAAGGTGCGAAATGACCTTTGTAGTCACAGGATCTTAAGATAATTAAGTATTTCTATCTTTTCGGTGGAGATATAAGTGAATGTTTTATATTAAATTGATAAAAAACGGAATGGTTTGGGTGTAGGATAGCCATTGATAATTTTAAACTAGTGGGTTATTTTCAAATTAACCTGCTGATTTAGCAACAAACTTTAATACATAATAAATGTTTATAACCTACTTTCAACTATTAGAAAAGTAGGTACCTACTTCCAAACGCCTAGCTTTGAAATTCATATTTCATACACAAGATGGGGGCCAGTAGGCAGTTTTATGTCACTATCTGCACATCGAATACGTCAATTAATAATTTCATACCTACAAAATCGATTGATGAAACTAATTCCACTTCCTTCAACATCTTCAATACAATTTTTGTCCCTTACCAAAAACGTAAACACATTTACTTAGCAACGCAAACAAATTTGCATAGCAACTGATTTCCCACATTAAAAGATAGAGAAAACACCAATTTTTCTCTTGCATTTTTCTCTACACCACAAGCTGCTAAAAATCCAAAACTAATACCAACTCATACAGACAGAGAACCCACACTCAACGCACCAAACCTCACTCTTTTAGCTCAAAACTTAAGAGAGAACAAACAAAATGGATACAGAATTAATGACACGCTACAAAATTAATATACCTACCTATGTATATGTAAGTAGATATTATTGTCCAATTAAAGCTGAAATGAAAAGAATAAAATAGGCTCAAAAACTGCAAGTAAATATCCGGGGCACATGCTAAAAGCTTTTTTATTTGCAGCATTCTTCTAACGCTAAAATACTTTTCCTCTCTCTATCACGTGGCATAGGTAAACGAAAACATAACCAACATAACCACGCTCAGAAAGAACACTTAACACTAGGACGCCCGGACTTCTCGACATCATTCAACGCCCAAATGGGGTCATTTTGACCCCCGGTAATTAATAAGTTAATGTTTCACAACGCATTTATATGTTTACATTTTTAGTGTTTTTTCATTAAATTATGCCCTATTTATTTACATTCATCGATTTCATCAGTTCATTATAGCAATGTTTTTCTCAATTTAACTATTTATTGAAATATCATTTTTGAGAGTTGGAATCATTTTCTCGTTTTTCTTCAATTTCATTTTTTCTTGCCTAAAATGTTGACACTCAGTAAACAACAATTGTCACCTACTTTATTTTAACGTATTTATTTGTTGTTTTTGCAATGTGCACTGATTTATGATGAATGGTTTGTCCTGCCAAAATTAAAAATACCATCTGGAAAAATGTAAAAAAATTGAGTAGCCTAATGAAAATAGTTTTCATCATCGTCAGTATCTCAATCCTATGATTGGTTTCCTGCAGCCCTCCATTACGCCCTATTTAGTGTTAATTGCCTAACGCCCTCCTATGTTTTCTCTTTCACGTCCTGCTTTATTTGCTCTAGATACTTGCCCCTTGGTCTTCCTTGTGGGACCTTCCCTTCGATCTTCCCGTCTATTATATTTCTAACTAATTCATTGTGCCTCAAGGTATGTCCATCTTCATCTGCTCTTCTGCACATCTCTTCATTCCTCACTATATCAGTCAATTTAATCTTCAACATTCTCCTCGAGCACCATGTTTCGAAGGCTTCAATTCTTCACTGGCCTGCTTTCCCGATTTTCCATGTCTCTGATCCATAGATTACCACGCTCCATACGATAAAGTGCTTCCTTGTTTGCAGCCGTAGGTTCTGTGAGCACAGAAGCTGTCCGTTGAGCTTCTTCCATCCCAAGTGATAGTGCTACCGAGGTACGTGAAGTACTCCACTTGTTCCGAAGTCATTCCTCCAATTGTGGTATTTGCCCTTGATTCTCTCTTCCGCACACTAGGGTTTTAGTTTCCTAGTTCTAGTTGCTCTTGTTATATTATTGAAGTACTTAGTCCATAGTTGTCAGGGATGCTTGCAAGTTCTTTCGACTTCCTTCTACAACTGCGATGTCATCAGCAAACCAGAGCATGTTTATTTCTTCGCCATTCCCCTTGATGCCCTTGGTACCAATTTCCTCTGCGTCTCTAATTGCTTCTCCCAGGTATAATTATATTGAATAACACTGGGGAGAGGTTTGAATCATTCTCTGACTCCTTCATTTATTTTGGCTTCTATCTTCCTTCCGTCTTTTATTTGCATTTTGGTGACCTGGTTCTTGTAAACCAGTAGATTTTTCTTCTATCCTTCTAATCCATTCCAATGGCTTCCAGTATCTTGAACGTCTTGTTCTATTCCACGTAGTCAAAGACCTATTCCAGGTCCACGAATGCCACATACAACAGCTTGTTTACGTGTATCATTTTCTCAGCCAGTATCCTTCAGCTGAGTATTGCCTCCCTAGCTCCTTGGTTTTTCCTGAAATCGAATCAATTTTCCGAAAGATTCCCTTCGATATTCCCTTCCATTCTTCTGCTAATAATCATAGTAAGTATTTTCGATGTGTGTAACACCAGGCTAAAGGTTCTGTGTTCTTCGCATTTCCTGCTAATTTCAATCTTCTGGAAATTCTCTGGTGGCCTTCCACTGTCATAGCTATCTCTGATTATTCCAAGGAGGGTATCTTTTGCTTTGACCCCCAGTGCCTTGAAAATAGTGAATGAATATTATATCAAATAGTGAGCTTACTTTTAGATCCACCCTTCCTAGTGTCTCTACTGAGTTCATCAAATGGGTACCTACTTATCGTCACATTCTGAGGATTCTGTTTATTCTTCACAAGTTTCAAATGTCAGCTTGCCGTCGGATTTGTCAAATGAACACTCTCCACCATTGACTCATCTTATTGAATCTTATGCAGCTAATCAAGAATGTCAGCAGAACATTATGCTGGTCTTTGAGAACGTTTTGGTCACAGCTATCTTCAAAACACCGATCATACCGCAAATTCGTCCTGCAAAGCCACGAACAATGGACAACAAATAAACGAACTTCACTTGCTGTCACTGTGAGAACGAGTTCAAAGTTTGAGGCTTTACTTTGTGGAATCATTCGATTGAAAAAGAAAAATCACTTTTTACATTCCACACAAAGGTTTTATTGGTTTCTGAAATATATGTCATTATCGATTTTGATAATGACATATATTGTCTAAACTACAGTAGAAACCAATAAAACCTTTGTATGGAATGTGCAAAGTGGTTTTTCTTTTCCAATGTAAGAACGAGTTTTATTCTCCACTCGTCATCCGAAGAGAAATAATTAGATTTGGAGTCAACTAAGATGATAAATTCGTGCGAAACGGGTAAACAAAATTGCATTCTCCCCACACCACAGAGATTGACGATGTATGATGATATCAACAAAGTAATTACTAAATATTCCACATGTGAGCAAAACGAAAAGTGAGGACGTGATGGGGAAAGGAAACAAAACTTTTTTTAAAACTGATACGAACTTGGAAGATAAGTAACCGAATGAAAAAGATAAGACGAGAGAGCAGTGAACACAAATGCAGCAGAATTATACAGAAATTCAAATAAAAAAGGTCCTTTAGCAGAGATAAAGCGTGCAAATGAACCCTTGGGTCAAAATGACCCCATTTGGGCGTTCAAGGTAAAATCTAATTTAACTCCTCAATGAATTATTTTAGGAAGGTAAAAATTTACGCAAGTAAACACCTAATAAAAATATTAAAAGTCACGAGAAGAAATTCTGTTCTCTTAAAAAATGAGATCAAAAAATAAATTTAAAAACACGATGGGGTCAAAATGACCCCTCTGGGCGTTCTAGTGTTAAGCTAAAAACTTGCTATTGAATAATAGTTCAAACCTTCAAAGGATAAAAATATGGTTAATCATTGTGCACACCTTCTCTACAACGATGAGGCTAAAATATATTTTTATAAATATTTTGATTGAGTCTAAGAATGGTCAGGTAGATTGCTCTTGACATCCCATTAGCAAACAAACTCCACAAGAAATGGCGTGAGTGTTCCAACTTATATATTATCTCCTGGCAGGACTTGATCATTAATCACGTGGCCTACTCCCTGCATCGTGAACTTCATTAGAGCGCCCAAAATGAGATTCCACTTTCTTTCCAGATAGCCCATTGTATATAGGTGGCGAGGTCGTAGCCACGCTCGCCAAGGCAGTATTATATTATTAATTAATACGCACCATCAAACAACCCAACAAGCTACGATGAGGAGGCGTGGCCTTTGGATGTAATTCAACAACCATGAAATACGTAAAAGTTTTCTTAGTGTATTTTTATAAACGTTAAACGTGAAAGTAATAGAAGAGCAGAGTAATCAAGACATACATGGAAATAAAGCAAAGAAGGTAACAAAAAATATTTAAGAACAAAGCAATTTTTCCGATTCTTCTTCATTCCTAAATTATGAACAAATTCCTTACCTTTGACAAGTGTTATTTCAAGCTTAATCGGAAACATATAATATAATTAAGTACTCTACTGGAAGCGGTGTAAACGAACGAGGCAAATTCAGAAAGAAATCCAGGTGAAGATAAATCAGAAGCTTCGAATAAGTTTTGCCCTATATTCCGCAAGATTCAACCTGATATTGTGCCCTCTGCCCCATCAGTATTCACTGCGGAGCTGTCGACAATTGTGATGAGTGTTTTGATCCAGGGCGGAAAGCCCTAGTTTAAACACATATTAAGTCTATCCAAGTGCGCTCAAACCAACTGAGCAGCTCTTCCGGAAAACCTAAGCTATGTGAAAATTTCGAGCATCACATGGTAACGAACTGGCTCCCATGCCCCGGCGTTTGAATTTCACACGCCGTTGGATCTAGATGCTGATGAACTTTTCCATTTGTTGAAATTAGCCATAATCCTCTCGACCATTTTCTGTAACACTCTACAACTCACGTATTATATGCCTCATGTGCAAATCCATCCATAAATGGTCATCCAAAATTCACGATCACAATATTCTCCCTATGAAATTTCACCTTCGCCTGAAGCTGGAAGGACTGGTTCAACATGAGTGAAGCCTTACTGAAGGTTTGAATATTCTTCACACCAAGAAAAAACCCATGCGGAAGAGTTTCATCTTCTAAGGCAGTCCCTTCTCTAGGTACCCCCTCCTCGCCAAGATCTATTACTTTCCACTTCCAGGCGCCCCATCGTCTCCTCCACACACTAGAATGTAATCGGTTGTGCAGTGGGAACCAATTCAAACCAAGAAAATAAAAAAGAGCAATCAGCAACGCTAAGCTACCTATTTCCTTTCCGTAGCAAATTAAACTTATGAAGACCTGAATGTTCAACAGTTTTCTCTTTCACTTCTCGAAGGTATTTTCTTTACACCAGAAGGAAAAAAAGTCTATAACAATTCATGAAAATGCAAGTTTGGGCACAGGTGGGTGAGGGTAATGACAGCAAGAAGACTGAGATTAAGGTCAGAGGGAATGAAGCATTGCATTTAACTACACGATTGCCCAGGATAACCATGAAATTATTTTTGAAACTTCCTCTTGAAGCACGTCTTTAAAGTAGCGACGTAATTAGTCAGGGAAAACCTCAACACGCAGGTACTGATTCAGCCAAGCACCGCATACAGTTTTATTGGGTTTATGGTATGGTGGATAAAGTCTTTCCAAATGGTGACTAGCATAATACGTATGTTGTCTACCATCATTTTTTTTATAATGTATTTGCTCTTATGGGTTACCCCAGAGCATTAATAAATATTTCATTCATTCATTCATCATTGATAAGTTTGTGAATAATCCCTTGAAGTTACTCGCCATGAATATATGTGCTCACTTCTTTCCTTCCAACCTAAAATCCACGCTTTCTTTATTAAATCCTCTCCCAATCATCATGCCTTCGGATTTAATTCACTACATCTATAAATATTTATTCCTTTTCTACATCTCCAGCGCTTAAAATCATCCTGACTCTTCTAGCATCTTATTCAGCGTTACGTACCCTCTCATAACGCCTTCTATTCATTTGAGTTTCCTTCTTCTTCGTTCACTCACACAGTTTACTTTCCTCCCCTGTCACAATATTCAATCCTCATTCGTCTTCCTTGACTTTGAACAGGAATGATAGAAAACTGCTGTCAGAAAATAGGGGAAGCCAGAGAAGGTTAATGAAACAGGTACTTAGAATACTGACAATGAGTGACTATTAAGATCTTGGTAACCTTCCTCTAGCACTTTATCCTCTATTTCATCCTTTATATCCGTGTTACTAAATTTTATAGTCCTTCGCATTCCTTGGAATTTCGTTCACCATTCCCCAAAACTTTTCTCTGATCAAATGAAAGTTGCTTTGTTCATCAATCAACATCTCATAGGGATCATTTTGCTCAACTCAAAATATTTATGCTAATTCACACTTTCTCTTGGAGGTTGTCTTCCTAATGTGGCCCTTGATGATGGACTATACCTTTCACACCCATTGGCATAATAAGTTGGCAAAATCACCAAGTAAAAAATTCTAAGCATGAAAATATAAGAAAACCTGTTTTAATAATCGTGAGAAAATTATTTGCTACATTGAAGCAGAAGCAACCCGAACATGAAGATTAAAACGCATTATGATTTAATTCTATCCCGGCGAATTATTTTCGTAATGTCTTCTCGGGCTTTCCACCGGGTTAAATTTTTATGACACCAAAGTTTCAACGGACGACTCGTCCATCGTCTTCACTCACCCTGAAGACGATGGACGAGTCGCCCGTTTAAACGTTGGTGTTATATAAAAATTTAACGCGGTGGAATGCCCGAGAAGACTTTATTAAAACGCATTCGTGGAGAGGATAATGAGGCCTTTTTGCTTGTTTTCCATCATTTACTCACAAAAATAGTAAGTTTTCACTCAAAAAGGTAAATGCCACCTGTTTTCTTCTAATTCACTCAATTTATCCTTTAATTCATCTTTTTATTTATCCTGAAGTTATCCTTTTCTTATTCCCTGCCCACGCTACGCCCTCCGCTTGGACATCGGTCAGGGCCCACCCGCGGTTGCATGCCAGGGCCGTCTCCAACCGCACTCTGACCGCGGCGGATGATGTGGGATGATCTCGCCGAACGTCTGCAGACGACGCCCGAGCGCTGATCTGCGCTTGCCTTGCCACTGGGGTTCATACGGAGGAATGCATCCATTGTGGAGGGAGGGGGGAGCCTTTGAGGCTGCGATGAGTGACGGGCGACCGCAAGGATGGGTTCGTCTTCCCGACCAAGGGGGGGTGTGGCACGCGACGGACACTCGACCCGCAGCCACTTTGTCAGCTATCCTTCGCCTTTGCGCTCCTTCCAATGCTCGTGATAAAGGACGCCGTTGCAGGGAGTGGCATTGTCCAAGGGCGGGAGGTGATGAAGACGTTGTACAGTGGATTGAAGTCGATAATGGTGCACGCTATATTCGAGGAATGTGTGTGAAGATCTCTCGGGTTTCACACCGGGTCAGGTTCTTTATATCATCCTCCGACGTTTCGATGGGTGAGTCGAGCGTCGAAACGTCGGAGGAAGATATGGAGAACCTGACCTGGTGTGAAACCCGAGAGATCTTCACACATTATTCGCCGGGAAAACACCAGATCTTACATTCGAGGAATGGCTGTTCTGCAGCCTTGGATGACAATTACACTGATCCGTGAGTGTGATGTCGCATTTCATGTGTTAATATTCTCGCACACATTTGAGCTCAAAGCTGAACAAACTCCTAAAAGAAATAGATCATCTTGAAATTTATTTAAAAGGACCATGAACCGGTAGAAATAATATTCGCCACATGGTCGCCGATGTTTTTTTTAATCCTTCAAAGAATTTAGCAATTTATTTGTCAAGATTGATTGATTGATTCGTTTATTTGATTTGCTAGGATTGATATGGCGATTTGATTAGTAAATTTCGCCATTACTTCTAAGTGGTCCGGCCGACAAATAAGATTTTCGGTCAAGAGTTTACGAGACGAAAGACCTATGATAGCAGCAATCGATAGGCCATGTGGTATTAATGATTAAATATATCTATAAATGCTGTTAACAAAGCGATGAGTTTTAGGAGGGATCGAAATTTCAAAGGCTAGAATTTAGTCCTTCAAACCCTAGGGTCCAGATTGCAATCCCGGCAACCTCTTCTCCTGATTGGTATACAAGTTATCCTATATTAAACTCACGTTATTTCATTGGAATGCATTTAAATTTTATTGCGCTTGTAATAATAATAAATTTATTACCCAGCAACAAAATGATATTACAATAATTTATTTTACAATATATATGAGTAGTTTTTTTATTTTTTAAAGTTGCCTTGAAGGAACATTTACCTGTAGTAAGGCTACCGTTAAAATATGTTTATGCTGTTAACATATAAAGAAATAACCGCATGGAAAAAACATAATACCACCAAGGTTAAAATAATTTACAACAAGTTTATTTCAAACAATTACTTTTGCTATACTCTACCCTTCCTATAGTAAAAAGCCAATAATTCACATATTTTAAGAATTTTTTATAAATTAGGCACAAAAACAAGATTTGGGAATAAATTTAGCAGCTTAGACCCTATTTACAACAGAGTTATAGTACTCCTCGTATTACTAGCCATTCAGACTCTCTATTGTTTTTCGGTCGCTACTTTCGATTTACTACCCTCACTTGTGCACACACCCCCGGCTATTCCTATGACTGGTAGTAAACCCACATTTCTATGTGTAGCAAAAAATATCCATAACACATGCGAACGCACCATGAATATTGGGTTGCGCCACAATCCCCTGTCCCCCAGAGGCTGTTAAGAACTTAATTGATGGCCTCTCGGCGACGCAGAAAGAATTTCCTTGGCGCTAGGTCATACTGATATATTAGTGGGCCGAGCAATGAGCTTTTGTGCCGTCGCGGTTTTCATAGCTCTCCTTGGGGTAGGGAGAGTGAAGGAACTAAGTACACGTGTATTTCCAGAGGTCGCACTGGAGAGCAAATATAAGAAGCTCTTTCGTAATGATTTTGCTACAAGCACATAATTCTCTACCAATATTACTTTTTATTTGATTGCCCTTCATACGAAGAGTAGAGTCAATTGCAAACAACTCTTACCTTAACTTAAAGTACGCCTACTGAATAATCTTACAGGAGTGGGATATATTAATCTTAATTAATAATTAATATATTAAAATTAATAAAAAACTAAGACGACAAGAGTTCAAAGCCAGCATACGAGAAAAACCAAGCTTAAACGACCCTAGTGTAAATGACATGAGGATATGTTCATTCAGTATTTACCACTGGCGTGTGAAAAAATGACGCTCGAGAAGCGTAAGAAACTCAAGGTATGAAAATAGAAAGTAAATTTTTGGGAGAGGCTCAATTATTCACACGGAGCTTTCTCATGGATCTTTTTTGTGTGTACAGAATTTCTACTCTCACTCCAGTAATTTCAAAGTCAATTTCTCGCCGGAGCCTGAGTGTGGCTGGTTCATTCATCTCAAAATCATTCCTCTTGAAAGCCCTTTGCTTGATGGGGCAACTGAATTCCGCCCTGGCCCCAAGGAAAAAACTTATATGATAAATAACTATAACGGCGTCAAGGTTGCGCATGCCAAATCACGGTGCGATTCTTTATCGATACTCCGTATTGAACCTCAGGCATTTTAAGTGGACAAGGACCTAAACGTTGCGCATTATTCTCTATCATGGGAGGAATTCACCACGCTCGGATAGCTCAGCATGAAAAGTTACTGAATATAAACGAGAAGGCGCCCGTGATTTGCTCTCCATTCTAAATGAAGTTTCATGTAAAACATTTCGAAGGGCAAAGGCTTCTGCAGGGCTGTGCTTACCACGGGGGCATTTCCTTTCCAACGCCTAAATTTGCTGTTACTATTAATCATAGAGTGTAGTAATTTTATTAGAAAATATCTATGAGTCATATTAAAGGAACTAAAATTTATCGACGCTGAAAAATTTCGCTCGCGAAAATTCGAAGCTAACGTCGTAAAAACAATCAGTCTGAAGCAAATTTAATTTTTCCCTAATGTGCATATGATTACTGTATGAGTAATGCATGTTTTATGATAGTAACAGTTTTATTCAATATATGAAAACACTCTGAATATACAAATTCAGTGAATACTGCTGTTCTTATTTTTATATTTTCTTTTAAGACGAACGGAAAATTCGACTAACACTTTGGCGGCGTTTGCACTCTGCAAGCGAAGAGAGTCTTCGTTGGCATTTTAGGCTTATTAAATGAAAAATGTTTGATTAAAACTTAATAAAATGAAATGGAATTGATTTTAACTCGTCATGTCAGTTAGATAGGAATTGTGTATCATGGCGATTTACTTTATAATTCCTTTGAAGTTTGATTTACGCTGTCTACATGAGAATACTCTAAAACAGAAGATGTCGATTCTTCTGATACTAAACTATTATTTTTCGTCTCCTTTGAAAAGTTGAGGGATATTTTTTTTGATAATTATTTATAAAATATTGTTGGATGGACATCCCGAACGGTGCGAGAGAGAATTTGAAATACTGCGTAAAGCAAAAAGAACTATTTTTTGCCTCATAGGAAAATGGTTATAGTTGGCGGGAGACTAATTTTAAGTTGGTAATGTTGGCTCGGAGAGGGATGGAGGAGATAAGTTAAGTGTAGTGGGGAGAAATAAGAAACTGATTATTGCTATTGTGGGGGGGGGGGGGGGGGGGGAGTGAATGGCAAAAAAGGAAGAGGGAAGAAAAAAGAATTTATTTTGTACGGCATCAAGGAAGATTAAGGATAATAAGAGTGCTAGAAGTGCTTTATAGAAAGATTAGTTGAGCTGAGGAACAAAATATAATAGCATAATATATTAGTAGTGTTAGATGACAACCAACAATCCTCAGATTATATAAATTAAATAAAACTGTTGTATTGCATACATAGATTATTAAATACCACTCGACCGGTTAAGACCTCATCAGGTCACTAGCGAGTGCTGAGTGGCATAGAATGCAAACTTCAGTGCATATATAAAAGAGGTACTATATACTTGAGGGTATATATCCTTAGATTTGTTTGACGCAGCTCTCCACTTGATTCTTCTGTCAGCTAATCTTTTCCTATTTACAAAATTCTTCCCTTCCTCATCCTTTGCTATCTTCTTCCACATATCTCATTCAATGCCTTCATTTTCCATTCTTCCCTTTCTTTTGTCCCTGTACGAACGACTGTCTTCATCAAACCATCATATTTCAAGATGTGGCGGATTAAGTTGTCCCGTCTTTTTATTTAAAGTGTTAAGAAGACCCCTCTTTTCTCCCACTCTTCTTAGGACTTCTTCGTTGGTCACTCGATCGATCTATTTTCTCTTCACAATTCTTCTGAAGCACCGTATTTCTAATGATTCCAGCCTTGACATCTCTGCTGCTGTTATAGCCCATACATCAACTTCAAAAGGAAAAGTGCTCCTGATGCATGTTCTAAATCTTAGGTCTCTTAAAAAAAATAAGGACAGAACTTCACACGCCTGACTGAACGGGAGGTAGGCGAGCGGGATGGGAAATCAGAGTGTTTCAGATACAAGCGGGAAATAATCATCGAGTTCTTTTTTTTTCACTCCACCTTATTTAGACAGCAGAAAACGGCCAACCTTCACTGCGAAACTGTCAAATTGGTCAAGATACACGTTCAACCTTTTTATTATAGGAATTTGTGACTAACATTAACTAAATATTTTAACGTACTTAAGTGTAAGTCAACAGGGTTTCAAATTGTACGAGGTATTAACGCACAAATCGAAAGGGCTCTAAAGTTAACGTATCTATACTTTTTCTTGCACTCAGAAACATTGCGACGCTCGCGACCACGTATCTCGCCGATTGACTGCTTTACTGCAAAACCGCTGCTTCGGTGGTCGAGAGGAAACGTGATGGAAGAGGACAGTTCCCCACCGTCGCGTGTATAAGGAATCGTGAATGAAACCATCAGGCATGGACTCACCGAAAGCGAGCTGTCTCGGGTTCGCGTTCGACCGTGCCAATCAGGAACGCATGGATTCTACTTGCTCATTCTATAGAGAATCCGATTGAGCTGAAGGAAGTCTTCCGATACAACTCAATCTTCCTCCGTATTCCTATGGCGAAGAATGCTGCGGTTGAGCATGAATCGATCCGACGTCAGTCTCTTGTTCTCTAACCACTTCCTGCACCGACCCTACGTACTTAATATCCCCGCATCACACGCCAGGCGGGACCGCTATACTTGTACGGACCTGATTTAACACGTGGAACACGATGAGGTCAAAGACATAAAAAATGACGATGCATAATTAGGAATTGAAACGCACAAAACCGCAGTAGCAAGGTATAGAGGAAAGTGAAGAATACCTACTATCCTCTGCAGCTAAACGAGATACATGTAGGAATACGAAGAATAGGATTAGGAACTGTAACATTTTTCTACCACTTCCACCCTGGACGATAATAGTTTCCGAATGCAACTCTGACTACAATTAAAAATACGGTGATACATGTAAACGGTAAAATTTTATCACCCATGTGATAAAATGCAAAGATTTTCACCGCAAAACAGCCACCTCAATTGGTGTCTGACCGTTATGAAATGCCACTTTGGAAATTCATATTTCTAAAAATTGAAATTTAAAAATGAGCACCACACATAAATTGCAATACACCAGCAGCACAATCTCTCTCCTTCGACGACTATTCATATCATATAACGTCACATCTTGACTCCTAGGCTATTAAAATTAATTTACAATGTCAGCAAACCCACAGAATTTGACTGAAACTTGCTGACAAAATTTCCAAAATATCAACATTTCAATTACTACGTTTTCATTCCGACATATAATCCTAAGCACAGTACAAAACAACTCCGTAGCCGATTTTTCCTCAGGAAATAAATCTTGCAATACGGAGAGAAATGATGACTAGAAGAAAATAGGTATAGAAAAATATTTCGATTAAAAAGCTCAAATCAAATAAATATCGCAAATATTGCTCTAAGCGAATAATAAATGTAAAATAATAAAAAAGAACCTAACTGCAAACGCAATCAAGTCCGTTTCTTAATATATATTGTATTATTATATTATTCAATACTTTAATTTTATAATTAAATATAACGATGACAATTTAACGAGTTCAATACATGTAGTCAAAGACAATTAGGACCTAAAAATTTGTTGAGGGAATAAATAATTGAACGTTTCCCTTAGCGTCACCGTATGCTTTTGCGTATCGTGCATTATAGGCCTATAACGGAACATTGAATTACATGCCAGAAAAAAACATTATTCTCCATATTTTCGCATGAATTCATAGTATTAGGCGTTGGCCAGGTCATAATCGGAACACAGCTTCCAACTTCTGTATTTTATACCCACTATATATCAACGAACAGATTATGAGCTGCCATTGTATAAAGAGGGTATCAATTAGAGCTTACACCGAAGAAAGTAGGTACCAAATTCCAGAGCATAAAAAAGAATATTAGGGAAGCTTTAGTGTATTAAATTTCTCTGCGGAAACATGGTACGATCTATATTAACTCATCTTTAAATGATTTGATAAAAAAAGAAGAATTAATTTTCGGAAATTTTTTCGGGAATGATAAAATAAAATGATGTGCTGATTTAGAATATTTTCTTGCATAATGAATATTATAATTATAATTCATACGATTCCACTTCGAGGTAGCATTGCACAAAATATTCTTCCAAAAGTTTTCAAGGGTTCTTCACTCAGATGGAAACAAACAACGTACGATTTCAGAGACAGCATATTAATTGAGCATGATCGCATGAATTGCGTCTCTTTCAAATTAAAGTACCCTCTAATTTAACAGAATGCTGTGATTTCTTCATGCAGGAGCAATTTCTGCATTAGCATTAGATTCTCTGAATATTTTTTATTCGAAGAATAGGTAGTGAATTTGGTTTTTTATATTATTATAACAATAAAACCTAGTTTTCCCGAGAAATTCCCCAAATGCATGAAGAAAATTTGCATTTCATGTCTTGCTTAGATAAAAAGTAGAGATAATGTCTATTCGTACTGAATGGAAACCATAAAATGGATTAAAATGAATTTTGAGTGGACGGGATGCAAGAGATACACGAAAAGTCATAGGTATAATCAAAGATGCAATAAAAAATATTGCTTTTCTAAAAAAATTAATATTCAAAGGGATTGAATAAGTACTAGCCACTGTCGTGACATATAGCAACAGGAAAAAGCTTGATTCATTTCCTTCAAACATATTTTTAATTTAGTCATCATTTTGCTGCTTAAGGATGGAATTTTTTCCTAAAAAACTTTAAAAAACATAAAAAGAGTATTATTTTAACAATTTAGGGCAAAGTTAGACGGATAATAAGCAAAATATTATTGCCTTATCCGCTCCCCGGTAGATTAGAAAAGATATTACCAAACAAAATTACCTCATGAATTTAAAAAGCACAGTCGATTCAAAACTAACAGTTTTATAATCATAGTAATGCTAAGTGAAAAAATATTTACCGAGAGAACGGAATATAATAGTCAAGTTCTCCTCCGTGATTAATGGTTTCTTTTAGAAAGCACCTCCATTCGCAGCGATATTCTCATTGTTCACGCCTAATTCTTTCGAAGGACAGCGATGTTAAATGATTCCCACCCCAATCTACAGCAACCGAGCATTCCTAAATCGACAAGTATCCAATCGTAAATTCCTAAATCTAAATCAATCCTAAATTCCTAAATGAGGGCTTTCGTCATAGTCGAATCCAACGCAAATGTAGTTTGGCAAGTATTATACACAGTACTCTTTTAGGTGCAGCAGTTTTCTTCGAGCTCTTTTCTTCATCAATATCCAACCTCGTTTTCCTGCTAATCTGTTTCACAGCACTGTGCCCATTATTCTACTCAGATTTCTCTGGGGTAAAAAATCTCTCTCGGAGTACCCTCATTGTCAAATTTAAACCTGCCTGCTTTGCATTCTCATCTGCCCACCATTGTCACCGAAAATCTTTCCGTTATGCGTCAACCCATTTAAATATATCTCGCTCAATCCTTTTTGAGACGACAGAACTAGTTACTGAGGGCGAAGTTAAAATACAAAAATAAAATTAGCCTTATACAATGAAAGGGAGGCCAGATTTTCAGAGAAAAATTTATTCTATAAAATAATAGCCCAAGTTTTACCGAGAGAATAAACGCCGATTTAAAGAATAAATGATAAAAATGTGTTGAAGTATTGAACCTAGCGTGATAATTGAAAGATGCTAGTCATTTGGAAAATTAAACCCAGGGCTGAACTTATTACACTACTTGGAATAGCAGAGCAGATACGTTACTTAGAATACTTGCCCTGGTCTAAGAATAGTACATACTCATCGTTTCAACAAAGTTTCGTATTTTACTTCAGCTTTTTATTTTTTGTAATTATGATGCATATTTATTTTTTTGTATTTATGGCAAGACCCTTCTACTTATGACTATGAAGTCCCGTTATCAAACCTTAGCGTGGCGTCTTCGAATAAACCAGCTAACATCGACCATGGTTGAATTTCAGGATTCCCAACGACGTGTCATGACGAACGGGTAGCATATGCCGTAAATCCTTACTTATAAACTTACCCAAAACATCTAAAAAATAGAATTTGTGATGCAAGACACTCAGGAATATAAGAGATAAAATATCACTAATTAATAATGTTCTTTTATTTCCTTAAGCTTTCCCTACGGTAGCGTTTCATGAAGTGTCATTTTATTGACATATCTTTTCCGAAGGATACATTTTTTATCCTAGTGCTTCTCAATGGGAGTGGCATTTGGACATTTGAGTGAGCGTGTTACGTTTCTTTGACTCACGTCCGAATATCACGGTACAAAATTCAAAATTACACGAACAGACTCGGAATTCCAAATTACTCGAACAGATCTAGAGTTGTTTATATTTCAATGTCCCAAAAAATTGTTGCACGAACTTTAAAATTTAATTGGATCACTCAATAGTAAATTATAAACACTTCTAATGCAATTGCAATAGACAATAATTGAAAACTTGCGTCATTTACACTCCAAATTATCCTGAAATGTGAACCTTTCAAGGGACTTGGCTGTAAAAACCTTTCTTGAAGTATTAAAATGTAAAATTTTTGTCTTGTCTAAAAAATCTTTTAAAATTCCCTGTGCAGTTATTAGCGCAATAAGGTCTAGAAGTAACTTCAATTTCTAACGTCCTAAAAGTCAAATTACTGTCAAAAATTCAAAGTATTTCTTTTTCAGTGGTTCTATTTCACTTCCGAACCTAACGATATATTAATTGTTCCCCAATCCTAAAAGTAGTTTTATACGATGCTTGTCATTGTGCAGTCTTATGCATGAAAAGATGCGAAGTGCATCGTGCAGAGCTACGCAATGTCTTGTAAACTTCCCAAATTCAGTGGCCAGTACGCGGACTTTGAATATGTTCCAAATTTTAGTTCCCCAAATAGTATTCCCAAATAAGACAAGACATTCATGACCAAAGAGGGAGTCGAATCAGCGATCTTTGAGATATCAGGCCGGGGCTTTTTCGACCTTGCTCGTCGCAACCTTTTCGTCTGGTTTTCATCTAGAATGACATGATTGATTCCATCAGCGATTAACTGTAAAATAACACCGCCGAATGTTACCATCAAGGAATTGCAGGGATTTATTTGAGTAGACGCGTATTGTAGACGGGAATATTCTCCATTTTCGAGTAACGAATGGGGCAAATGAAATAATACCTTGCACGAGTGGGAGGCTTTTATCAATTTGAATGAGAGAACCACTGGTTTGGAACCTCAAACCCTTGACTAGAGACTCGGACGCGCGTGGGCAGATATATCCGTAGTCCGTCCATCCGCGAGAAACCAGCTCTCCGCTCCCGACTTGAAGAATGGCATCATCTCAGTCGGAGTGGAAACAATAAAGACATAAATCTGCTTCAAGCCTTCTTCCCATTTACTGTTTTTTTTCACTCCAGAGTGTCGCGCGCCCGTCGGCTTTTTGACACTGATCCCACTCATACGAGAGACAATGGCGAGATGGATTGCGATTTCGCCCGACACCTCCGGAGAGGTCTTCAACACTGAAAGAGGTGGGAAGGGCTGAAGCAGAGTAGTCACCCCTCCCTCCCCCACTCTCCACCACCCCCACAGTGGCCGCATTCCGAGCGTTCTTTCCCCTTTATCACTTTTAATCTCGAGAGAACGATCGGATTAGCTGCGGAAAAAAATACCTCTCAAGCCGGCCGGCTCTCACTATATTAGTCTCTCTCCGTAGAGTCACGCCCACCGCTCTCGCGAAAGCTCACCCTTGACCTTCTCTGCCTCGAAACACTTCCCCCTCCATGACGCGAAAGTATGGCGGAGACCATACACACTTTGAAAATTGCGTCTGTCTCGCCGTTCGGCGCGCGTGAACTTAATGAGACGAACTTGCGAAAGATGATACCCAGTAAACATCAAATGAAATCTCTTAACGCGAGGATTTATTCGTAAGCTCCTTTGGTTCACTACATATACCTAGTGGACGAATTCCGAGCTAAATCAATCCCCAAATACATCTCTTTGTCAACGTTACTAATTTAAATCGCAAATTGCAAAATTATTTGTCATGAACCTTCCGTTTCGCTACGGCTTTGATCAATTTTCATGCCCTCTATTCCGCAAAACTTGAGTGTTAGCTAAGCGTCAGTAGACAGCTTCTTCCTCTTTACTAATGTTGCTCAATGAAATAAAATCGAATTACATCCGTTTTCCTCCCATTCCATAGACTCCTCATCAAAAACTCAATAATAGGCAAATGAAAATAACCAACAGCAGTGTTCATCGGGGCATTGTTTTTAGTTAAGGGAGCAGATCCGTAATTTCACGTGAGTTCAAATTCAAAGCTCGCGGGCTAGCCGCGAAAACTTTAGCGCAGTTGCCCGCTGAGATGCACGACAGCAAGATATTCCTCAGAGAAAAAATCATTCCTTGGTAGCTTTCTAAACAATTTAGCCTTGGTAGCTAAACTGGTAGAGCACATAGCCGGAAATCAGGGGGTCCGGATCGAGTCCCGGTCAAGGCGAATGATTTTTTTCTCTGTGGAATATATTGCTTTCACGTGAGTTGTTAAGTTCAAGTTGTGTTCATCCTTTAATTCATTATTTTAAATATAAATGACGAATATGAACCCAATGTTTAACTTAATTATACGTAGTGAACATAAATAATATCAAACAAAAGTGACAAACTGTCATGTGCGAGTGTCCCGGTCAACATAGGTTTACTCTCGATTGGTTGGATAAGTTCAGATTCTGTTATTCTTGAATGCGGATCTCGTTGAAGCTAAGCGAATGACCGAGCGGAGAGATGCTGGCTTAAATTACTTCGCGACTTGCTGATCTCGTTGAGTAAAGAAATGAGGGTTGTTCCGGTGAAACATCTTGCAAAACCCGAAGGAAAATTTTTCCTCTGAAATACTTGAGGGGTAGTTTTACGGAAACGGGGTAGAAATATAGACCTAAACCTAGTTAACTCTGAATTACCGGAATCACTGGATCGACATGTGGTAGAGTCAAGATTTTAAAGTTAATGTAGTAAAAGACTAGGCAGTTTAAAACATCTATATTATGACCTATTGTGGAAAATAGGTCATGGAGAGGGCTAAACTTCCTCATCATTACGCTACCTGTCGCAAGGTGATGTGACAGCTGATCAATGAATGTTATCCTATTGTAGAATATCCCATTGTTCAAGCATATATTGGTTGGTTGATACCTTGTCACACGGACGAAGTCGCACTTCATTTGCTATGACCCATAGCCAGCTGGGCTGTGCATATACCAGAGTTATGCCAAAATCTGAGATAAAAACAGATGTACTTGCTCACAGGGTAGCACGGTTTAGCTAATATTTTTATTTTTTTTTCGCAGGTAAAATGGACGTCTATTATACATTATCTTCATGTTCTTCAGGTGCCTTGTTTTCTAATATTCTGATAGCCTGTGAATGTCAAAATATTATGGTAAATATTCATTCTGCAGTAATAAGCCGTAGTACATGCCATGCGTATCATTACAGTATTTCTATATTGAGTCATACTTAAATAATCTGTGCTTTGCATTTTGATCCTTCTGTACAAGAAACACTTTTATATTCTTCATCAACACCTTACCTAAAACACCGCAAATATTTCCTCCTTGTGAAATGTTTGCAAGCACGATTTGCTGTGAACATGAGATATGTAAATATTCTTGCTTATCTGATAAGCAACTGGTAAAATCTCACGATGGTCGGCCGAAGATAGTCGAGGCGCAGCCGAAAATTTAATGATTCGGGTAAAAGAATGCGTAATATTAGCCTTTACATGGAATTCATCGAATGACTGCCTTTAATACTTTTTGTAACGAACTTTACTTATGCAATCTACTTATTTATGAGCTGTGCAACATCATGGGTAAGTTAACAAAAGACTTTGTCAAAATAAGTTCATGGAGAACGACAAAGCCGTTTCTCTTGGCATAGCGTAAATCCAGTCATTTTATGCTGTGTCTATTTCCACCATTTTTAAAGCATACTTACGGCCAAAAGGATTGCACATATTGAATCAAGGTTAGAGAACTATTTGAGAAAGAAAGGTGGCACGTTATTCGGGCTCGAGATATCATCGTTGAGAAATCTTAAATTTGGATTGGCACAACGGGCATAAAACTGTTTCATCCTTTAAATTGAGCAGTTTATGGAGGTCCGACAAGAATGATTCATTTCAATTCTCTTGCTTCACTAAAATATTACATACACTGCATAACATACCGCTGTTAATGGATGAAAATGGTCACCCATTATTGTGACCTCATTCTTTGAATGGCCAAATAGGATGTAGCTCCCACCATTCTTATTCACATCAAGAGATTAGACGATATCATGGGTTATCTTCGGAAATATTTGAGATTTACGGCAGCTTAAGTGGCAATATATTCACCACAAAGTGTGAGAAAATGTAGGATTACTCTTTAGTTTTTTTAATGATATTTTTCACTGACTTTATTTTGCATCAGAAATTGGGAAAGCCATTAACAATGATGTGTTACATTTTATCCGTATTTCTGGTACGCATTTTGAAAAACCGAGGCATTTTTACCTGAATACCTGAGACTAATTAAATCTACATTTTTCAAAAATCTAGCATGATCGGTGTAGTTATGTCCAGCAAAAAGATATAACCAGTGGAAGCACTCACCTGAGACAGTCTATTACTTTAAAATCAATATAACTAAAATAATACCACTTTATATATCTGTTACGATTTTATGCACTTTTCACGGGTATACGGGTAGACGGATTCCGATGACACTATTTTCAGTTGTTATCTTTTTACCAACTATAAAAAGAAGACGGGACAATCTAATCGGCTATATCTTAAGACACAATGGCCTGATGAAGACAATCGTGGAGGGAAAAGTGAACGGGAAAAATGGAAGAGGCAGGTCGTAAAGGACGTGAAAGAGAGGAACTACGTTGGTATGAAGAGGTTGGCTGGTAGGAGAATCGAGTGGAGGGCTGCGTCAAACCAATCCTAGGATTGTTGACCTTTGACGATGATCTTTTTTCCGCAAGAATGTTATTAGCTAATTCTAATAATCCGTTTATAATATAAATCTGAAACTTATATTAACAATTTTTTCATTTAAATATAACGTTTTCCATTTTTAGAGAATGTAAGATTTTTTCTTTCAACTATTAAAATACTTGAATATTGATTGAAGTTTTCTTAAATATTCATTGAACACCGTATTTTATTTCTTAAAATACATGACATCTCTATTAGAGAACGTAGAAAATACAGTGCATTGTGCCCTTAGGTCTAGCATGCGTTACTATACCCTCCTGTACTTTCTAACCTTCTCGGTTTCAAGCTACCTCACAGGTCCGATAAACTATTCTACATCAATTCTTACATAAAACCCTGCAAGCTACTCTATAAGTGTGTGACAGGGGGTGAATTCACACCAAACATTCATTACATAGCCTGAATAAAAAGGATTAGTAATTATATTCTAGTCTAAACTTCACTATTTAAAACTATTCCTTTTTTAAAGGTCCGGGTTCGACTCCTAGCAGCATGCATACGTTTACATTGGTTAAAAATTGGAGTTAGAATTCCAATAAAGAACTTAAACCATAGGTAAATTCAGCGCACAAGTTCGACTTCGGCTCTTAATGGCAAATGAAAAAACTGCCATTGCTATGTGTATTCACGTTTAATTTTCCTTCCCGTAGAATTTCAACAGGCATTTCACTGAAAAGACTAATCCTTCATAAAAGCATGTATAACAATTCCTATATCGTTCTCAAATTTCGGCGAATTATATTCGAAATTTTCTATTATAAATGTCCCGACCCGGATTAGGCTGATTAAAGGAGACAATACGGGTCATCTATCCTCGGAGATTGTGCTCTGCATGAGAAAAAGTAAGTTTCCCGGTGGAAAGAATGCGTTGAGCTGCAGAAGTTTCCACAATCACAATAGAGTAAAATGGAATGAGTCTGGGGAACCTATTTTCCTAAGCGGCAGAGGAACTTTAAATGGAGTTCCGTCTCGGAGCAGCACTCGGAAACGAAAGCGCATCCTTAGATGTGCATTTTAATGGCACTCCACGGTGTAAATACCTCCCCGGTACTATGAGGCTAGTTCTTCCGGTGGCGAGTAGGAGCGCTTCCCTCTAGGTCAAGAAGTTGTGGGGGAACCGGAAGGAAACCTGAGGCAGAGATTTATGTTTTCACAACGCTGGCAGATCTTAAGTGGCCGCAGGGAATCTCAGTGAATGAGCCTAAAGGGGTGCTAAGAGCAGAGAGCTGCAAGACTTAGGAGTTGACTCAGAGCAGACGGTGAGAAAATACCCTTCTTCTGCACTTTCAACCGCGAGGAGATGAGTCACGGAATAATTAATTAAGAAACCGTCATTTTGGTTTTCTTGACGCAAAGTGATATGCTGACATTTTTCTCCGAGGATAAGTACTTAAGTCAGCGATGGTAGGGACTTATATTTCAATATTTTGTTTAAAACTATTCCAATTACCACCCGTGGGAATTATAAAATCTTGACTTTTAAAAACTAAATAAATTTAAAAAGTGAATTTAAAACAAAATTTAACTAACTCAATAGAAAATAAAATCATTCCTGTTAAAGAGACCAAAAACGCACTTCATATCATGATAAAACATAATTAAAATCATTTAATTCAAGATTTTTTGAATTGGCACAACGGCCAAAAAACTTGATTTCATTCAATGATCTCATCAAGATTTTAAATTAAAGCTTTGGGCATCCTTAAATGATTAGCGAATTATTTCAGTTCGGGGGAAGATTTTTCGTGAACTACAGCTTTTCTCTCTCCTAAAACTATTTCTTTCCGCAGCTGCGTAAGGTTTTTATAACTATTAACGCAATCCAAGCCAATTTTTGCTATTTAATATTTTTTACAATGTCCCCACCTTAGAAAATAAACTCTCTCTTCCTCTCTTCACTACCTTTGGCATTTCACTTTCCTCGTATACGTTTTGGGCCAACTATTTACCGAAATTATCACGAGAAATTTATGCCTCCCCGAATAGTTTTCACTTACCTACAGCTTACTTTTTATCTCTCCGAGCCCTCGCACAAAAAGCAGGAACCAATGCTACCTAATTTTATTCATATACATTTGGTTTCCGAGCAATTAAGTAGTTCACTCAACTTAAAATTCTCCACCAAAGGTTGATTTACGCCACTCCTTAGAGCACCAGTATTTCATATTCCTTACTCTGTAATGGCTGTATTATATTGACTGTTTCTTTTGCCTAGTCAACCTCTCCCAACGGTTAATTTGTGCATGATGACCGATTCACGACGAAATTAATTCAAAAATCCTCCCTATCCGATTCCACGATTTGAGCATCTTAAGTCTCCTATTTCTTGATAACCTAGTTAATTGCGTTCATAATTGAGACATGCAATCTTCCTTCATGCCATCTTGAAAGAATTAATGGAGAGATTTCAAAAAAGGGTATGTTTCACTAACGAAGACAACATGAATGAAATAGTTCTAATGCTAATTTTACCAGTTATTTGCCGTTAAAAAATGTGGGAAAATTAATGAAATACCAATGTATAGATAGATCAGTAATCTACAATACACGAATATCCTGTTTAAAGCACCACAGCATGGAATATAATAATATTATGACTTATCATGAAATGAAGTTCTAGCATAACTTCGCAGTATGAAATTATGCCTGATGAAGTTAACTCTTGAGGACTCAAAATGACTTTACCGTAAGTAGCCACTGAGTTTTTATTATTTTCGTCAGCAAATATTTCCTCCAGCAAAGGATTTAAATTCATATCATCATCCTAATCCATACGTAAATACCCACGAATACTGGGATACAATATTTATAAATAGGAATATCCCATTTCGTAAAAGTTCAGACGGAGGAGAAAGATGGCATAGACGAAAATAAACACGGCATTTTACTTGGCCTTAATTACTAGATGTCGCAACCTTTAGCAAGACTTTGTAACTTTGCATCTTCGCTACTTGATGTATTAGAAAGGTGAGAGGTGAACATGGAGGTTGTTAAGAGAATATTGCCCAGCTCTTTGGGATGTGGGTCAGGAGCGACACGAGACGGAAAACTTATCGCCTGAAAATCGCAAGTGACCCACACCTCAATTTCATGAATTTCGTCCGCCCTCTCATTTTCCTCTGACGACCGCTGAAGTGAGATGATCGGGGAAGTAAATGCCGGAGCAGTGGCTGTCTCCCTTCCGAAAGAGCCGAAATTGCGGCGGCCGGATAGATTCGCCAGATTTCGAGGATAAATCAATCTTTATGTCCACGCACAAAAAAAATGAAACTGCTGAATCGAATCGACCGACGCCGAACGACGATTTCGCGAGATCGATTTTTCCCCATCATTCTTTCGAGGAAACATGTTGCCACCGCCATCTCTCTCCTTAAGATCCTATTGCCGCAGATAACAGCCTTTCTGTTACGAAACCGTTTGGAGCTTGAATGCACACGGCTACAAAATGTAGGAACCGGACTATTTTAGCCTCGTATATTTTTTTCGTAAATTGGACCCGGAAACTCCCTCCTGGGTATGGCAGAGAAACCCGAGAGGAGAAAGAAAGGAAAAAAATACGTTTGGAAGACACCGGATCGACAATGTACTTTCGAAGCTTTCATATCTTTCTCAACGCTATGGATACCGAAGTTTTTTTTAGAGCTTCCCCCTTTCTCTTGAGGCCTGCATATTTATCGCAAAAAGTATTATACTTGAAGATTGCACCAGATGTGAATAATTCATGGCACTATTCCGTCACAATAATGCAGTTTTGATGAAAAAGCTGAGCAATTTCGCAGTGATAGTGATCTTGCTATCGAAAACCAGAGATCAGTCAAGAGGCTCGGAAAATTTAGAAAAGGGTAAATCTTTCAAAGGATTAAGAAACCACATAGGATAATGGAGAAAAGAATAAAGGTTGGAATTGGATTTAAAATCCTGATTTATGAAGGGAACTGTATTGAGTAAATTAGATGAGGGATGACTAACTCTGCTAAACGTCGGAGGCACTACTAATTTAAGCCAATTATGGCCGAAGTGGTTAAAAAATAAACTCAGATGACATTCCAACATGGAGAAATTACCCTATTTATAAGTTCCTATCATTAATCATAGTTAATGCTGTCAGCAAACATCCAACGTAAACTCTATGCTATGGCAAGGAATCTTAAAGAGACTTGCCTTAAAAGAAGACAAACTCAAATATCTATGCATTATAGAGGAGGAAAAATATTTGGCAGGGTTACAGATGGTGGCGAGCGTCTGGTCCGGTGCACAGAGAATAATATCCCTGGTCTATAATAGCAAATAATTAACAGTTTCACCTATATAAGACACAAAGATAAGGTTTTAGATGACAGTGCTAATGAGTATGATTTTCTTAGAGGGTCTTTGTGCTCTATATTGAACAATTGTCATGTAAATGCTCAATTTCTACCAGTTCACACTGATGAATTTCATAATTATTTTGTGCATACATATCATCATGTTATTGCAGTATTAGAGACCTAGTTAAAACCTTCCATTCCAACTGAATACATGAGTTTGGAAGACTTTCAATGAATTACAACGACCGTTGAGTCAGAATTGGTGGTGGAGTATGTTTATTTGTGAGAAACCATTTCTCACAAATTTGAGACCAGAATTACTTATAATCGATGGTCGGCAAGTTGACTTTGTGGAATTTAGACATAGCGAAAAGGACGTGAAAAACCTTTTTACGTCAATTCCTGCCAAGGAGGCTCACACATTGTCCGTCGAGTGCTTAAAGAAAGCTGCCTGCGCGGACCCCATTATTCAAGAATTCAGCTTACTATTAAATCTATGTTTAAACCAAAATTATTTTACTTTTAACAATGTTTTCTATCAACAAGACCATGGTCTAGCGATGGGATCACCACTTTCTCCTATCTTGGCAGAAGTTTTCATGGGTCATTTGGAAGAAAACCTTTTTAATTTGAAACACCCCCTTCTTCAGAATATTGTGTATTATTACCGATATGTGGATGACATCATCTGTTTATGGACGGGTAGTCAACGACAGTTAAACCTATTTCTTTCACTACTCAATTCTTTACACCCCTCTATTACATTCACAATGGAGGTGGGTCTCGATAAGATTAATTTCTTAGATCTATCCATCACTTTAAAGGATTCTAGCCATAAGTTCTCCATTTATCGTAAGGACTCCTTTGCTGACGCCATAATTCCTAGTGATTCTATCCATTACCATTCCCATAAAATGGCAGCCTTCCATTCGATGTTACACCGCCTATTGTCTATTCCCCTCTCTCCCGATGATTTTTCTACTGAATTAAAAACTATTAAATGTATTGCCCGCAATAATGGCTATAATGATTCCTTGGTGGATAATCTATTAACACGGCATCGACGTAAACTTGCTATTAATCAATCCACCGCTCTCTCCCCGACCCCGATTACTCCTTCCAAGTGGGTGAAGCTACCTTTTATTCCTGGTCTTACTTATAAATTATTTAAATTCCTTCCTAAGAACAAATACAAAATCTGTGTTTATAATTCTACGACTCTTGGCAAATTGTTGTTCAATTGTAAGGACAAGATTGACATTGGCGACAAGAGTGGTGTGTATTTGTTAAACTGTGATACTCCTGGTTGCAACTCCATGTATGTTGGCCAAACTGGAAGGAAACTAAGTGTAAGAAAATCAGAACATTTCAAATCGTTTGTTAAAGGAGATAAAAAGTCCATGTTCGCCAACCATCTAATTGACGAAGATCATTCTTCCGAATTTTCACCTAAGCTTTTACATGTATGTGACAGTGGTAAGAAATTGGACTTCTTAGAAAATTTTGAAATTGTATCTCATCTGAATGTACATGGTAACCGCCTGCTTAATGACCTAATTCCGTCGACCTCTTCTCCCTTGTTTTCCGTTCCGGTTCCCCCACCTCCATCTCCATAGTCTAATGCAGTTTGCCCTTGTTGGTTCCTTCTGGTTTGTTCTCCCTTCCCTACCCCACCACCTTCTCATTGTTTTTGTTAAAACTCCCCCCCCCCCCTCCTTCCAAAATCTTCGGGTATAAATTCACGTCCTTCCCCCTCTGTTCTTTACTCCTGATGATGACCTGCAAAGGTTGAAACCGGTTGAGTCTTCCAAAATAAACCGTGGAATTAACTAAGTAGTTTCCTTTTTTCGCCAGAATTACTTTTTGCATGTCTTGTAACTCTGGGAATGTGCTCGCGGAAGTTGTTTACATACCTCCTAAAGGTGACCTTCTTCGTGACCACTCTGAGTCTACGCTATTTAGCGTCATACCATAATAGTAAATTAACAATCTGAGGTGATTTTTAACTCAAGACTTCCTCAAAGACATATACAAATGTCATTTATTATTATTGAAATATTTTCCCTCACTGAATTAATGCATTCTATACTTTCTTTCAGGTTCAATCGAAAAAGAAAAGTAGAGAAGTTTACACCGGCTACCACATCGTTTTTATCACTCATTTAAGCTTATAATATCGGCTCAACCGACTGACACCCATGGCCGAGGTGATATTCGAAGTCTTCCTTTGATGATTCCTGACAACTGTGGAAACGACATATCTACCGCGCCTGGTTCCGAGAAAACTATCTGGAAAATATAAACAGATAATGTGGATATATAGACTGTGAAAATGTGAAAAAGGAGAATAGCATGACGCCCAGTGATCTGGCTTGATTCGCTTAGTTTTCAGTAGAAATTGTATCTGCATCTGAAATTCACTTCAAGTTTTATTTTCTATGCGCATCACATTGATATGAAGACAAGTATTCATCAGAAACGTGTACCATGGCCTCGACAGCTTGAATATCTTTAAAAGTTCGACGATAATCAACCGGTTACCTTAATTTCAGCTCCTTTACGAAACGAAGAAAGTAAAAGCGATATCATCGGCGATCGGGGAGGGGCGTAGCTAATCGGAGCTGTTACGAATTTGAATGGAAAGTTTTTAATAATATTAAGGAAGCCGCCGAAGATACATCCCAGGCAGGAAAGATAACACGGAAGGAAGGAAAGGCACGCCCAGAAGGGTTTCAATCATCGCTAACCTTAAATGATCCCATAATAATTTAGGCCATTCGGAAACGTTGATCATTCAAGATTCTCACTTTTCACTTCCTTCACGCCACCGATTGAGGTTGGGAATCCCTTGGAGATCAATGCTCTCTTAAGCCTAAAAACTTGAATTATATTAAACAAAGGAGTTGTAGAGGGAAATACTTATACGCTCAATGCTTGGAGCATTCTGAGTGTCATTATTGGCAAGAAGACAAAATGTAAGCCTCTGTTTAAGAAGTGCAATAAATAAGTCAGAAATATTTATACTATTTTATATTAAATACAAATTAACTCGAAAGGTTCGGTCACTTTTACGTTAATTTAAGAATTTTGGAGAAGTTACACATCAGTAATGAGTTTTGCGAAGTATTCACAGGTTCACCGTCCTTTGTGAGCTTTGGTTTCCTTCGCTTCCGAACGCTTCCTTGGGTCAAACTCTGTGTCACTGCTTCTCGTATACCACAGACGGAATTTACTTAGGCTATTTCCCTTCCCCCTGTGATGAAGTATCCCTTGGAACATTGTTTCACCCATGCCCTTTCATTGCTGTACCTTAGGTTTTTCGTCAACATAGCATTGTTTTACTCGTTACCATGATAAGGAAAAGGATAATAGCATCGTTTTACTCGTTACCATGATGGGGATAAATATGTATTTGTAGCATGTTCGCTACTGTGTCCGTTGCATATCATTAATGACTGCAATTGAAGGCCAAAATATTTTCAACCAAAACACCCGTACCCAAATCTAGCATTTTCTTGATGGCGTCAGCACATTTCTCGCAAATCGGTACCATAGACGACCATCCATTTCATCCTTGCGGCAGAGTTAACACCACTCATGAGATTTTCCACACCTTTGTTATACCGGTCAACAGCACAGCGGTACCGGACGGAGTGCATATATATATAGACAGGAGCAGCTTTCGATAGCCCAGAGAGATTTATGGGGGTTATAACCATGCATCCCGAAATTTAAATTTTATTGCTTATCTTCGGTTCCGTCAGGGAAAGCGAACAAATATAAACTGAAATTATGATAATGCGAATCGTATTAGGACATTTTTAGTTCGGAAGCTATTCATAGGCTTTGTGAATTTTGTATACTTTATTATTCCACAACAAATGCATAAATCTGGTGCTCATTTACTGTACCTCAAATGGTGAGCATAAAAAGATAATAAACAAAACGTTAGCGAATAAATCAAATGGAGGCCCGCACCCGCACTTAGTTTTAATTTAAATGGAGAATTAATAAGAACAGATCAACCATCAAGGGTTTCTACAAAACATTGGCGTCGACCTAGATTTAGTTGTCAACAGCAATAAATGCTGTGCTTCAAGGATAAATATAAGATTCGCTGAAATAATTAATGTTAGGCTCGGGACGTTTACGGAGACAGAATCAAGATACACGGTACAGATACACGGCACATTACGGTAGGCATGTTCTAAGCGATGAAACATTATGGTGACACACGGTACTTGTACCTTTGAGGTTTTAAAGCATATGTAAGGTACTTGTACCTTTGAGGTACAAGTACCGTACATATGCTTTACACAACAAATTTTTTGTTCCTGTTTACTAAATTTCATTCAATTTATTGTCATTTGGAAATACATTTGCCCAAAACCCTAATAAGAACCGCAAAACGGAGAAAAGACATGCGAGGAACTTACGAATGCAACGCCCTTCCTTTAAGATGCGAATGTTCTCAACTTGAAATATACGATTAAGAGGTACTTCATTAATGGCTCTGATCGGACAGTTTGTTTCTAATCTAACGTCATAAGATAATCTTTGTTTAGTCAAAATGATCGCCATATACTCCAGCTCACACAGTAAAAAGAACAAGGACAAACGTTGTGACAGTCAGTTGAATTACTTATTACCAAAACATAAACACACAGATAAACTTCACTTCGTCACGTTCCTCGGACTAAAGTGAATATCCGCCTGTGCGGTTCACGGCTGGTCATCATCTCACCTCACTAGTGGCCCGTGTCGGGAAAATATAGAGGAGAAAATTCAATTTGACGACTGAAGACGGAGGGAAAGTTTTTGGAACATTTATGAGCGTGGAAAAATAAAGCATCGTGGAGGAAAACACCTGCCACGAATATCTCGAGTGACAACATGAAAAAAGATTTTCACTGAAAAACGGTCGGCTTCATGAGAGTAACAAGTAATAAAGGGGCAGAGTTTCACTGATCAACGATTTATGAACATGATCATCCCATGAAAAAACACCCATCAACACAGTTTTGCTTCCGAGGCTTGCGGGTAACGAAAATTTCACGCTTTGATTCTCGTCAAAATATCACGAACGACAGAAAAATACTTAATGGAAATTAATCATCATATAATTATCAAGCTATGTTAGGTTGCACTAACATTTCATCTTCTACTTATCTAAATAGTGGCAAGGTCACAGCTGTACATACCACTTTGAAGCGGCCGGTATCACTTTAATCCAAAGGGCGAAGTCCAGTTTAGTCCTAAAAAAATAACATTTTTTCATTTTAAATTGGATGTAGAGATAAAATACTTTTATTATGCTGAAAGTACTGAAAATTTTAATTATTTATGTATTATTTCCTTAGTCCAAAGTCTAGGGGGTGTACGTGGATCTTTTGCGTCTGATTCCGGCACGGAATTATCCCGGATGCAATTTAAAAACATACGAGTGAGTCCTTAGTTACGTAATGAAATTAATCTCAATTCAAGCAATCTCAAAACGATTCAAGCACCCCCTCCCCCAGTTCCGACCGTTGTGGGATTTAATTCTGCTTCTGGCGTGGATGCCGTTCTCTCCTTATGATTATTCAATTAGATGATGAATTAAAACCTCCAAAGTAGGAACACCTAAAAGCTATATCCATCACATCCCCAGAAAACGGAAATATTTCGTGTAAAAGTTTCCTTTTCTCGAAGGCCTTAGAATATTATGTCGATCTTAGTAACAAGTCAATAATCTTTTAGCATAGAAAATGCCCTTATTACTATAAAATCAGTTGGTAGCATTTCAGATTGAATCAGGCTGAGTGTGTTTTTAATACATCATTAATTCCATGTTTTCATGGCGTAAACATTGTAAAGAGCTGCCATTATGATAAGAAAGGTTTTTTTTTACCTCCACTACAAGCAGATCGTACAAAATTGATTCAATCGTGTCAGTAAAGCTTTCTGTCATTATCTTCCTTAACAAAGTTCTGTCACAATGATGGCAACGTTTATTCTGATTCCATCTTACTGAAAATTCCGCTAATGAGGTTGCCTATATCGAGGAAAATTATCGTCCGTTCAAATACAGCATTAGTTCTCACAAGTTACCAGGAAAGCAGAAAAAAAGGGAGCTATTGCGATACTATGGTTTTAACCGATTGACGGAGCTGTTTTTTGCTCTTCAATTGCTGTTTTACAGGTACTCTGTTGCTTTAAATTTGAAATTTGATTCACAAATTTACTGGCATCGAATGTTCAAATTATTGCCCCGCATAAAACGGCCTCAGTACACGTCGATTGCGAGATAAGCAGACCTTGCTGACAATTGAGAAGCACTGGAAAAGAAATTCATAGGGCTAGAATGATTTGAATCTCGTGTCATTTATGGCCTCAAGAAAAAATAAAAAAAGTAAGGATATTAGGTACATCGGCCGATAAATTTTTATGCCCATGCAGTCGGTCGAATAGGCGGTTGTAAAAGTTAAGGCAATGAAGAAAGCAAATATGCTGTTAGCATGCATGCATTTCTTTAAAAGTAAAACTCTATACGCTCTATTGTTAAATCAGGTGAACGTTTTTCGTGATCAAAGTAATACTGAGAATTCCATGGAAATTCATGAATTTATTCATCATATATTTATATTTCTCAGCACAAAAACATCATTCATTTGACAAGTTGCAACTCATCAGCTTTTATTTTCAAAAGCCTTGTAAGCCAGTATTTTTAATATTATAGTTTATTGGCCTCTTGTTATTATACCCTGCAATTTTCTCACGTCAATTCTCCATCAATTTGTTTCCTTATCCATTCTCTTCCTTCTCCTGCCCTACTTGGTCTTAACCTTTAACTTTCTTTTCATTGATTTTTTCAAATACTCACAAGGTAAAGCCGACTTATATGAATGGTCACTTAGAGTTTTATTGTCGGACTTTATTAATTCTCTGTTAGATCAAAGCATTAATCGAGAAAAAATAATATGGATAGCTTCCTATCACCCCTACTGGTGCTTTTAACACTGTAAAAAGTTGATCTGATTTTCAGTGCGATCTGAATTTAAGCGCTGTCTGGTTGTAAGGCAGGAACACGGATTTAAGGTACGGAAGAGGCAGGAACATGGATGGTTGGTACAGGAGCAGTTGAGCAGGAAGCAGAGGAAGCAGGATTCTGGATGGTTTGATTTTCAGCCGTTCACCTGCCTTATTTTTAGACAAGATATTACTGCTCAAATTCAACATACCCTGTCTTAAAATTGTTGCATCTGAAATTCAGATCGCTTTTGTACCTTAAAATCAGATCTACTTTTTACAGTGAAGGTAAGACTCACTCGAGTAGCCGTCCCGCTGAGGTAAGTTAATAATATTTGCATCCTCCACTTTAGCCATAGAATGTTTCACAATCAGAAGCTGCAAATCCAACAGGTCAAAGTTTTTAGCAAGTAAAGGATTAATTTAGCAATATCATTAGAAATAGGACGATAAAATGATGACGGTTTGCAGAACTGAAGAAAAACAAGGGAAATGAAGGAATCATAGGGGGCATAAAAAGTTCTTTAAAACTACCGTGACGAATAAGCTAATAAACTTCAAGGTTTCAGGCGTAACTGTGTGGAACTGTATAGTAAAGATAAATAACTTAGTATAATCCACAATTGTATTTATTTTTTTGCTGACCCGGTTTTCAACTTAACAAAGTCATTCTCAAGACTCTGAATAAGGTAAAGAAAATTTGAAGCAGGATTAACAACGTTCCTCAATATTCCGTATTTCTCCAAGCCATTCAGCTAGTTGTTCCTTTGATTTCTTCGTTCGAAGTCACATATGTAGGTAAATAAATTCCTTCAGTTAATCAATTGTCATCTTGTTAACTATTCAATCATTTGAACTCTATATATATTTAAGATTAAAAATTCAGCAAACTTTCTATTCTAAGTCATTGGAACGATTATTACTGTCCTCGAATATTTTAAGTTATTGTGCCAGCACATTGTTGTCAACATTTATTCTATCTTAGTCCCCTCTAAAGATAAAGGAAAACTCATAATTTAGATGAATTATGCATCAATGTGCCGCAACTGATTAGGTTACATTCCACCATCTTGCCAAATTTAATCTTAAAGTAAATACATCAGCCGATACCGGGATGGGATTCCAAACCCTGAATTTGGATCCTCAGCTTGCCCTGCTACAGACCGACTGGCTTTGACTCAGAACCCCGAGCGCCATTCTATTTTATACTTACATTAGCTTATAATTATCACCAAATCACTTCCCGATTTCTGCTATTATTATGCTCTTGCATAATTTCTTCTATCATTATGCTATTATTATTATGATCTGCTATTATTATATTCTGCACTCAATCGATATCAAACAGAAATTGTGCCAAATCTTTTAAGCTGCTTGCATCAACATTCTAAAGAGAGAATTGAAGTACCCATTAACTTTGGTGGAGCAATTTAACTTCCACAAATCTATGAGTGACAGTAATTATTATATGACAATTACGTGCTCACATAAGATTTAGAAACATTTCCTTAAAATCTGTTCATTTACTTTTTTTCCCTCACGTAGGTTAATTGAAAGAACGTATAATACAGGAAGTAGATGGCTTGGAAGCAGATCATCAAAAATAAAAACAGCCAAAATCCTCCCCGAAAAATAAGGCCATAGATGAGAGAATATGCGAGCAAAGACATATCACGTTTCACCAGATGGAATACATTCGGAATAGATTAATGAATAGTAAGTTTATGAATTAACAAAAATAAAATGAACTCAGATATGTTCAGATTCCATTGCAAAAAATTTACCTCAGGGCTTGGAACGAATTCGAACTTGCGTTGTGGATCAGAGTTGTGCATGACAGGCTATTAAATCGAAAAATCAAGAGCTTAAAGGGCTTCCGAGTGAGTACAATATAGAATTAAAATACTATCCTGCATGGTGCTTTTTAGAGTAGCTGGAACATATGAGAATGAAACGGGTTGGCCAGGAATGTAAAAGTTGTTTGAAAAAAGGGGTAAAGTAAATCCCCTTCGTTCAAAGGTCGATCGATAAAAAACGATTACGAGGGAAGTTACTTCAACTCAATGGATGCGACAAGCTGTTTTTGGCATTCCGACTCGAATGAAATTGTTTTACGAGAAAATTCGCCGAGGAAAGGAAAAGGAATCTCTCGCTTGAAAGGAGACGCGTAAAAACATCTCACCGTTGTGTTTTTATGGCGCCATCTTGCGCTTCTGGAGTGAAAGGGTTGAGGTGAGAGAAGACGTGACCGCGGGCGAGGAAAATACTCCAAGCATGTTATAAACGGCCTTGATTTTTAGGCGGAGAAAGCACGGGGAGTCCGAGCTGTAAACAAACCGCCATCAAAGGGGTGCTGTGGCCGAAAGAGTCACTGGACCTCACCCTTCCACCGTGGATTAGGTATTTCGTCCCCTTTATTTTTAGGAACTAAGTAATCTCCAGGAATTTCTATACTCCTAGGTATTTCTTTGGAAAATCAATTGAGAAAATTCCAAATGAGTGATCTCCACGTGAAGAAATAACTTTTGTAGCAAGCATGAAATAGGAATATTCGGGAATCACACTCATCCCGAATTTTTCCCACAAGACTACATGCATAATCCAACTCACGAATTTATTCAACACATTGAATGAATAAATTAACAAATTTCAATACATCGAAGAAGTTCCTATATTTCACACATGAAAAGTAATGAAATTAACTAATCATGAACATGTTTAAATCAGAATTCCAATTATTGCCATTTATCTACTTGTACGAGGGTTTAGATCAAATAACCTACCATATTTGAGGTATAGAGGTACCTATCACTAATATTAACAATAATATCAGTATTTTCTGATAAACTCCTTCCCTACGAAAAACCACATAAATGTCTTATTGAACATATCATCATAACCAGAATAAGCTCTACTCAATGCAAATTGTCAATTATTCAAATGAATCAGTTTTTAAGCACTTTGCCATACTTTTATTATGTAACGAAGTTATTTACGTCTTCCATTAACTTCCGGACAATCCGTAAACTCACCATTCCTGGGCCAGTTACGTATTCAATATCATATTTATTTTCGTTTGGTGACAGTCTTCAGAAGGTATAATGATACGGTAAGAGTTTTATTTCAATGACTTGATAACCGTTTAAGAAAAGCCTGCGTCGCCAACCTTAGGATGGGAAGGAAGTTTAAATTATCTCCTGGTGTATATAGTTAAGATATATCAAAATAATATAGCCAATAAGAAATTGCATCATGGTGAATCGAAGGGAATGGACGTAGCCCTAACTGAGACTCGCTTTTCGTAAGAATGAACAGTTCACGCGAGCCTCATTCAGTTGTAAAGCAATTAAATTTATTTGGCATCCATCACACCTGAATTTCACAGCATACGAATTGGAAAGTTTCACCACTGAGACAACCTGTTTAACGGCTTTTAATGTTATGATAAATCGGTGACCAAGCGCCAAATACATCCAAAATAATAATAATAAAAATAACCCGAAAAATATAAGGATATTTGCGCAAAAACCCTAACGTGTGATATTAGACTAACCGACATGAGATTATTATGAAATATATAATGTTATATAACCCATGCGAGATCAGTAGCCTTCCACCGTAGGATATTGACCTTGCAAGGTAATCTAAAAGTATACATTTTACGTCCCATATAAAGGGATTGATCATCGCGCGCCATCGCGCAACATTTAATTTACCAGAAATTCTATATGTAATTGGGGAAACCAACTCGGATAAATTCTGCACAACTAAATCTGCTTTCAGACGCAAGCTATCGAAACAATTGTTGACGCTATCCTCCTGGAATGTTCACTTCCAGTGTAAAGATAAAAAATGAATCGCTGATTTTCATAGAAAGCTATGGTCTAACTCTTCTATGTAAACGAAAGTGGCTCTCGTTTGAGTGCAAACTCTTGTCTCGATGTCCTCTGTAATTCATCAACGTCTTTTTTAAGTTTACTTTTCATGCAAGAGAAACACTGAAAGGGATATTAGTAGTTTTTAAGATAACCGATCAAGAGTCTTTAATGACAAGGTAAACATGGGTCTCCTATGCTTTAAAATTGGGATATACATGGTATAAAAACTTTAAATCCTATTATCTGTCATCAAAGGCATTTTGTTTAGAAATGCACAAAATTCTCGCCGATCTACAATTATCGTCATCAAGCATCACACTTTATTCCGACAAGAGTTCAAGACAAGAGATATAGGCTTTCATTGCAAGGACCCTGTACTTGGCATTGAATGGCATTAGCTTTTTTAACCTCCCACCCCTATCTGTTAAGTCCTGGTAATTAAAATCCATTTCACTTTCATTTTTGGAGTTTGTTCATTTTTTTCAAAAGGCCACCTTAAGTTCTTCACGTCGAGGCCTAACGGTTGATTGAAAACGAGTTTGAACCTAACGTTATCCCTTGCTTCACGACGTTCCCGGTGCCTAGCGGTAAATAAGCACCGTGAAAGTGGAAATACGCGTTCACAAATTACAGTTCACATGTGGAGGGGTTCAAGAGCATGACATCATCATCATAAGTAATTTACATTATTGGTAGGTTTATGGGTATTCCCTTCCCACTCATGTATCCATCCACATCAACTTCCGTTTCCTACATTAAAGATCTCTGTAAATCTCCATATATATATTCAGCCTGCCCGCATGACATGCCTCTTCCCTATTGACATTTCCAACATTTTATTACCTCTCAAAACGTCCTCCGTTCACTTTTGCAGTAATATTTTAGTTTCTCCAACCAACATTCGTTCCTCTTACACCGCACGTAACACTTCTCATCTCCACACCCACATCTCCAGGTTTTTGTATTTTCCCGTATCCTCTTCCCCCATGGACCAGGTTTTGTAGCCATACAACATAACGCTGACTAATCTTTACTACTTACATGACTCAGCATAGAGACTGCATCATTAACTCTCCACTTCCTTTTCTAGTGCGCGTTTACAACTGATAATCCTACAACTGAACTTATGTTCATCTAAGATGCTCCCAAGAAGGGTGAACTGATCAATGTGAAGTGTTATTATTCATTTCAACATTTTTACTTTTGGAGAATCTCATTACTTTCTTCATTTTGTGACGGACCTTCATCGCCTTCGACTTCGCAAAAGAAGTCTTATTCCGCTACCTGAACTTCTTTTCTCCCTTCAACCGTCACCTCGTCTCAATGTACTTCCCATGTCAATCAAAGTGTTAAAAAAAACTATTAGTTCATTATATATAACATCAATATCACTATTATAATGGATAATTTGTGTTCATTAGGTATTAATGTGCAGCAAAGACTTATTTCAGGAATTAATTTGAAGTAAAGCGATACAATTTTCAACATATTGTCCCCCAATCCAATTTTGCTGAAGATAGCAAGAAATTGAAATATATAAGCAATTAAAGATTATTGATAAGCGTTTACTAAGTATTCTGAATAGAGAAAAAGAGATACAAAAGCAGGCTTTAACGCAATCGATATGATCATATATTGGACAACGTGACTAAAACCACTGAAGTTGCTTCCAAATATGTTAGTGTATTTTCCTGCAAGTCGGATCCACTTGCCGGGAAAGATATACTATAAATGTTCCACATTCTGACCATGTAACACAAATGAACATTTGCCAGACCCAAAGAAAGGATACTTAAATTGCTCCTTGTATTAAGCCCATATTTTGCCCTAGTATTATTGAATTCAGAGATCAGTCCAAGGGATAATAAAAGCCTTAAATCACGTTTTCATGAGCCTTTGACATTGAAAATTGCGTCAAAGAACGCTATTCAATATAACAGCTTCAATCGGAGTTTTGGCAATCCACAGAGCAAGGACTGCCCGTTTGAGCGGACTTATACGTAAAACAGCGCGTGAAGGGTATAACTAGCAATAAATTACGCAGTCGGGAAAAAGGCATTTGCTGCGAAATATGGAGAAGCATCTATACATACAATTTGAACGTTAGCAAGGCCACACGAAGGGCATGCGAAAATACGCATGGTGTGAATGGTTGCGGAAATGCGTCCTAAAAAGGTTAACGCGAAGGACTTGCTCAAACAAATCGTCCTCCGCAGTTTCTCAAGGGAAGGTGACGGGAATTTTCTGTAATTCTTCATTCAGCGGTCAATTTCTTGCAAGACCGCTTCAGTGGATGCAGACACACCCTTCTCAATTTTCTTGCATATCCTCTACCATCAGAATTGTAAAGTTGTGCTCTGGTAGATTCAGCTTGAACATTTCTTTAATTTGTGGAATTAACTCATGATAAATAAAGCTTGGTTAAATAAAGTGAGTCTATAGGAGAAAGAGCCACTCTCCCTATCTCTCTTAATTATCCACTCCTCGGAAGTTGGTTGAATATCTAATCTACCACTTACATCTACCTGATTCTTCAAAATATCTGAGTTAGATTGTTGTCTTAACGCGGAAGCGCGCACAGAATTGTTGAGCGTTACCTCCCTTTGAGTGCTCAAGACTTTATCATATTTATCCCACCAAAACCGCTCTCTTTTATGCAATACGCATTATGGAAATTTATGGCTGCAGAAAAATAACAGATATGACATTAATTCTGTAGATAACATAACTTCTTATGCAATAATCAGCATCTGAACCATATTTCGTGAAGTTTGAGAGCTCGCATTCATTCGGCATACCCTTCATTTTCTGAAGTTCTTATTTCTTTAAAAGGCACCATTATGCCTTTAAAAAAGTCCTACCATGAATGAATGCTTACACCTATGAATTAGAAGATTGCGACTATTTTTCATGGTGAACACAAAATGAATAAGACTTTTAATGTCCCTGAAAACAATATCTTATCGGATCCTGACAACCCCTTGCGTATCACTTAAATATCTTTGAAAAATAAAAATTTATTTTTCTATCCCTTCAATACTTCCAAGGTTGATCAAGGAAATAACAAATTCCTTCTCTTTTCCAGGTCCATTTACTCTCTCACAGGCTTGATTAACTTGCCACTTTTAACCGTAGTTTCTCTTTCGACTATATTTTGGATTTTGCCCTCAATTTTCACTCCTCGCCAGGAATCATCATCATCAGTCAGCAATCCTTAATTTTTTTGACTCAGCTCTCCACTCAATACTCCTATCAGCTAATCTCTTCTTGATGAAATTAAGAATTTAAAAAATATATTTCATTTTGTATTCTCAATTTCATCATGGAGAAGTCCCACATAGTAAAGCCTGAAGTATTTCAGTTATTACATTATTACACCAATAATCTCTTCTTATATACACATTTCTTCTCTTTCTCATTCTTCATCACTTGTTCTATATATTTCAAACGAGGCCTTCCTCTACAATTCTTCCCGTTGGCTTATCCTTCGACAAATGTCTTCATCAGGCCATCATGTCTCATGACATGGCCGATTAAGTTTTTTAGGGTCTTCATAAGACTTCTCTTTTCTCAAACTCTTCTTAAGACTTCTTCGCTTGTAAATCGGATATCCATTTTCTCTTCATCATTCTGCAGTAGCACCACATTTGGAATGCTTCCAGTCTTGACTTCTCTGCTACTGTAATCGTCCATGCTTCGCTGCCATATAGTAGCATGCTCCATATGAATCTCTGATGAATTTTTTCCTTACTTCTACGCTTGTGTTTCCAGCTGTAAGTAGATTCTTCTTAGGGTAGAATGCTTTCTTTGCCTGGGCTACTTTACTGACTATTTCTTTCTTGCTTCGTCCATCGTATGTTACTCGGCTTCCAAGACTACAGAACTCTTTTACCTCCTTAAGTTTTTAATATCTTTTTTACGTTTCTTTTGGCCTCTTCTCTCTTGATGCATACCAATATCTTAGTCTTTTCCTTCTTAATCTTGAGGTGATATCTGGTCTCCAAGAATATGCATAAGATATGTCGTTCGTTGACATATTTCTACTCTGCTTCTTATGTGCGTAATTATACAACAGCGCATATAATTGTATGATGGTTAATCATTTATTTGGTCCAAATTGGAACTTTCAGTGAGTTTTTCTCAATTACTATTTCCCCCCTCAACAAATTCTTTCATTCTCTCAGGCTGGTTAGCTGTCCCATGACGATATGAATACTGTAATTGTTTTATCTTTTCCCTTTCATTTGAACTCTGGAGACCGTTGGGTAATATTATATAGTTCTAACAATGATTCCTTCTGAAGGGCTATCGGTTGGGGTTTAAAACGGTGGGGTTGATTACTGGGCGTGTAGACATTTAGGGCATAAATAAGAAGTTAACCAACAAGGTAAGTAATTACCCCCAGGCAATAACTATCCCAGTTATCAATGCGCCAATACGGTATGGGGATTTCAAGCAGGTTTCGCATGGATGAGCTTGTTCTTCCCAAAATAGCCCCAGCGATAACCCAAACATAAAAATTCGCAGATTCCGGTGGTAACCGCTACGGGTCATCAAACCTATTCCCCCCCCTCCCCATTTTCCCACGTGCTGCCTTGAGGCACTCCTCCGTATACGCCTCCTCCGTCCAATGCCTTTATTCCCGGAGCAACTAACTTTCTATGGGCCCGCGGCTGAAAGCGGCTTATAAAGTTCATGGGTCGCGGCTAAGCGAGGGAATCGACGCTATGCTCTTTTACGGAATAAATAATGAATTTGATGGAGACGAACTGAGGTGACGAAATGGGAGGCCCAAGAGCGTATCGTAGCTTAAAGAAATCGTTTCATGATGAGGAAGTGCTTTCCTCAGCCCAAGTCAGGAGAGAATCATAATAGACCTGAAACTTAGGTAGACGGTTATCGGACGCTAATTAGGATAATGAGCTCATATGGAACGTAAGTTCCTCGGGTGCCACGTTTATGATCCAATTTTAAGGGTACTTTAGAGCTCCTTGTTTGAGTACACGATCAGTCATGGTATCACTCATGGTATCGGGAGTATAGCCAATGACAGATATAAAACAGGTAAAGAGGCACATCCAAGACAACAAGTGGTATAAAGTACCATCTCGGATACCGGTAAGTTTCCTTCGTGGGCTTTTTTAGCGAATAGATGACGGATATCTGGAGTGGGTATTTGCTTTCCCTCTACGCAAGGAGCTGAACGATTTTTCATTCCAATTCCTATTCCCCAGATGAAATATCTCTCAAGAATCGCTCCTTAAAAGACACTAATACAGAAGCCGTGACCTTTCAGAAAAATCTTATTGCCAAGCCCGTCCCTGAACGTAATCCCATCCTATAGCTTGTGTTAGAATTGAAGATTTGACAGTGCAATACGCATTCCGCATATGGTGCAAGTTCCCTTGGATTTTGATAAATAGACCTCACAGAACTGATATTTATAATACATTCATGAGGAAGTGATAAAAAATAAATTAATTGGATATGCTAATGCTTCTTTGATTGAAAACGAAAAAGTATCAATAGATGGGAGTAGCACGAATATCGTTAAGGTCATATCCGGTTTCCTAAAAGGAAGAGCCATCCTAGCCATATTATTCTTTATTTATATTCATAAAAAATTAACAAAAATAACAAAATTAAAAAACCGATAACAACATTATTTTGCTGGTGATACAGCGGTTAATTGAGAAATTACAACTTAAACGGGCTCCGAGACTCTCGTTCATTCTTAATATTATTAATTGCTGTTTCCACGAATAGTGGCTGATATTCAATTTATGAGTATGTACAGTAAACATTTCCTGATGTTTATCATTTTGATGGAGTAGGAACAAACGAAGCGACGGAAGTTGTTAAATATATCATTATCACTTCTACTTTCAATTTTTTATCTTGGAAAAATCCATCAACATCAGCCAAGTCCTGAAAAATGGAATAATTGAACGAATAGTTCGAAGACGTTACAGAAAAAAAGATTCCATCATACATTAGGAATATATCTAACTAGGTAGGTATTCGGTAAATAAACTAGGTACTAAGGAATATGGCACTCCTCATAGGGGCACCCCTCCAAGGGGTGTGAGCGTAAAAAAATGGCCACTCAGCTATTCGAAGTTTGGAAAACTGGAGGTTAAGAAACTGTATACTAGATTAAAACTTCTATTACCACCAAATTGTAGCTATGGAGGCGAGAATGACGGCAGAGATTTAAAAAAAGGTAGTACTTCAGAAAAAATATTCTGGAGTTAACTTCGCACACATGCATCTATTTGGAATTTATTTTATTTTAACAACGCTAATATATTATTAGTAATAAATTTATTTATAGAAAATGGTAGTAAACAACTTGCATGTTAATTTTTATGACTATTTATGTGAGCTTCCAGTTGGAACTAGATTGAGGATCTCGAGGAGACAAAGTCAAAGCATCGACCCTAAATGGTCGGCTATCGGCACTAAAATGGTCTAAATTACTTAATTACTTAATACGCTCAAGACTGACATATCAAAAGTCTCACACAATGTATCAGTTAGGCAGGCTAAGACGACGAACGGAGAGAAATCTACTGTTGCACCAAAATTTTGGTGCAAAAAAAGGGTTTGTTTTTCTCTCGTATCATCCATGTCCACATTGAAAACAAAGCGTAGTGATTTTATAAAATTACCACTAATTTTTCATCAGTTTTTCTTGTTGAGTTATTTATCATCTTTTTAACGGCTTTTAGCCTAGAATCCCATTTGTCCTAATAGTTGCGTAATATAGATGTAAATTCCGAATCTATAGTGAATACTTTCATGCATGCGAATATATTCCAGGCGGACGACTTTTGATTAGTAAAGAAGAGGAAAGCCGAAGGGAATTAAGAGTTAATTAGTGGAAGGGGGCGAGTCAGCGGAGGAGAAAATAGAAGCGAATGACCGACCAGGAAACTGGAATTTACGACTTAGCTCCAGGTGGAGCAGCATCGGAGCTAATGGGGGAGAAGCCCGAGGACCGACCGCACTGGGATGAAGGGCCGGGGGAACTGACTGGGATGGGGCACAGGGTTGGAGACGGGTACAAGGCAAGGTGACTACAATAGGTTATTACTGTTATAGTCACCCTGGGTACAAGGTGTGACTGGAATGAAAAACCGCCGTTTCGGCGATTCGCGTTTTCGCATGAGAAGAGGGACAAATGTGTTATCAGGTTTGCTTCACTTTTTTCGGGCGTATACCAAGTGCCCGACGGAGAAAATAAATATTTTTCAAAGCAAAATTTCACTTTCATTCCCATTCCCATTCATTTGCACTTTCATTCCCAAAGCTTTGAACTCTTACGACTCGAGAAAATTGATTAATGACATACTTCCTCGCATATACCTTGGGAAAAAAAGCAGTCATCTTTTGAAAAACGCTATTTCATGTAGCCGTCTTGCGGGACTTGGATGCACAAGAGGATAAGTTGTGCATCCACAAAATTATTTCATTATGCAGGCGATTATTAGGTCAGGAATATGAATAAGAATTTTCACAGAGATCTTTTACCTTGACTGGGACTCGAACTATAAATCCCTCGATTTTCATACAGGTATTTTTCCCGGTTATGCTACTTAGCTATGCATGGTTCTTTTTGAATTTCAGGAAAATGCAACCTAACAAACAACTGCATAGCGAAAGCGATACATTAGTTTTAGTAACCTAACGAAAGAGTGGCAAACATTCAGTAGATGAGACCGGCAACCAAAGTAATTTGCAATATTAGGATTAGGAAGGTAATCGGGTAGAGAGAGGAGGAGGGGTCCAGGAAAAGAGGGGGTGAAGAGAAACCCGACGTCGGCATTGGTCTATTCTTTAAGAAAGTCAACTTCTGTATCCAATGTATGATACCCAATTAGATGGGCGGACCTTAAACTTCTCTTCACACAGAATTCATTCAAAGAATAAAAAAAGGACCGCCATATCCACATGCAAAACCGGGCCTACGCAATGAGATAACCTGTATTCAGCCACTAAACCAATCCTACCACTCGAATATGTGCCATCAATCTGAAAAAGTATCAAGACTCTATCGGCCATACCTCAAAATTGAGACAAAAGGACAAAAATGGGCGGATACAAAAAACGCATCCCGATTGAAGGAAAGCTCATCGAATTGACTGGACATTAAATGTTCATTTGACAGTTAATTTAATGCATTCTTACCGCTAAATATTACTTCTGGCTTCGTTTAGATCCCATTTCTTCAGGGTCTGTGGCTTATATAACGTCTCAGAACAATAGAAAAGTATTTACACGAAATTTGTGTTATTTTGCAACATTTTAGGATGAGGTGTCGCAGGCATAGCGATGAACTATATCACACCTTTTTAAGCATGGAAGTGAAAAAAACAAAGAAGCAGAGGGTGAGATTTATGGAATCGGAAGGTCACATAAATATAATTGATATTTCAATGAAATTTGCTAACAAATGATTGGAGACTCTCATATCAGCTTCTATTCTAACGAAAATTAATGTAAAACTGCTAGTTTATCACAATGAAACAAATAGCAATTTTGTTCTGTTGAATAACATGCCGTGACATTTTCGCACATGTACAGGCAAACGAAAAAATGTTCAAACCACATCAACAGTCTGCAGTCTTCAAATACAACTCAAAGACACAAAGGCCACACTCCTCTCTTCCGTAAAAAGAAAACTGAATTCCTGATTATAAGGAAGTCGGCAGGGATTACGATGCCGCGACCTTTCCGGAAAAAAAAATTCGCGAGCGCTGCGGGTGTCTTCCCATCTTCTGCCCAGCAAAGTTTTCCGCTCAGTCGCGGCCAAATAAAGCATAAAGAAGAAATCCAGCCACAGTCTGACATTGTGGTGGAGATGCATCCAAGTTCACTCGTATCGTCGCGTTTTACCAGATCGTCCGGTTTTAAAATCCATACTTCATGGATGAGCATGCGGTAAAACTCGTTCAGTATCCAAAAAGGGAATACAGCAAGTTGCTCCTACTCGAAAGAAAGTAGAAAGGGCAATAAAATCAGGGTTTAAAAAAACAATTCCTCGTGGTCGAGTCGCATTTGTCGCAGATTGAAGGTGCATTTACCGCTCAACCCAGCTGTTTCTCTGCGGCCGTTCCCGTTTTTCCAGTTCGTGAGAACGTATGTCAGTACGTGCATGTATCAGAGTCACATTATTTGCTCACCGATTCAGGTGTCTTTGCTCACATCCCTAATGCTCCATACCAGAGAAAATATGATCATTTGTATCCAATAAACGCAACTGCTCCACTTACATCAAATAGACAACCATAAAGAATAGTACCGACTCACGCGCTGCATACCAACATCATGGTCACTGAAATCTTCTTCGTTTACGACCTATAACAGGCGTAAAATATTTAGAGCGTTTTTGGGAGGACTTTCATTCCTTGTTTCGATAAAAAATTGAATTAAATGTTTTCATTGCAGTTTACAGAATGAGACGCTTCATGGTATTTTTAAACGCGAATGTATTGCTGCTTGACAATGAAGCACTGTATTTCAAGTGGAGGCTTTAAAAAATAAGGAGGAAGAATGCTTTTCATGCAATGCAGAAACTGCCAGCAAAATAAATAAAAAGTTATATTGGAATAAAATTCATCAATATAAACCAAATTTCCGAATTTATATAACATACATTAAAAAAGAGAATTCTGTTTCCAAAAATGAATCATTGTTGAAGCTAACATTACCACATACACCTCTAACATGGCGGGAAAAAAACTTGATACTTTTCGAAGTTTCTTGGTGGAAGCGCACACTCAATGTGATAAAAAAATCATTCACCCCCCTCCATAAAAACGTACTATAATGTCGGCAATAAGACTTCTTCTTCTTCTGTCTTCTTCATTATTCTAATGAAAGAATAAGAAAAATATTTGATAAAATAATGTATGGTTTCTCCTCTTCTCAGTATTAGTTGCACAAAGAGACATTGGTAACATGCTTATCTGATAGCCTAAAGGTCGACGGACGCGAGTCACAATTGTTTTGGGCATGGAGAGTAAAGCATACACTATAAGAAAAATAAAACTTAAAGCCAAATTTACAACTGCAATTGTTGCAGAACACAGAAGGAACAACAGAGCTCCGCGAAAGGTAGGAAACATATAATTCCGCGGATATCACTGCCAAGATTGGATATACCTACTGGTAAGTTACATGATGGCATATTTAAACGTTTCTGAGAGAAAATCGGAATGGATGAGCGAAAGAGGAAAACTTGGATGTTGGGCACAAAAACATCTAAAATTGACGGAGGGCTGATTTAAATTGTACTTATGAAATAGATGCGATTGGCCGACTGCTCGTTGCTTTAAAATACGCCAAATAATGACTGTGTTAAAAAAGCTCACACAGAATCAGTTACCTAATGAATACCTGTGATCTGCAGTACTGAAATTTAACGGACACATGCTAACTCAGCATTAGCGGTGCTTTTTACTTTCATATTTATAATTAAACCAAATATATATCTCAGAGATTCATTCCAAGCAGCTAACCAGTTGCACAAAGATTTATCGGCTTTATTGGAAAAAATTATTTCAACCGATCTCATCATACTCAACACCATTTTCAGAATACCATTTCCATGGTGGGACAAATATTTGAGATTGTGACATAGATTAAAAGGCCCATTAACAAATAAAAAAATAGATTTTATTGCATACTACAAAAAATACTTGTAAAATTCAACAGGAAAAAGTTAGAAAGCAAACACTAAATTTTGAGACAGTTTACTTGCTTAGGTCGTATCTCATCTTTTAACCAACCTAAATGCCAAGTCAAATACTCAACAATCATGCCATAGGCTCCCGACGTTGCACAGTGGGCTGAATCGATAAAATAAGGCCAAAATTCAAAAAGTGATTTTTTCCAGCCAGGCAGCTGAAACTTTGCATAAATATTCTCAAAAGACCTTTGCATGCGGTGATTTAAGGTATTTTCCTTAGTGCTGAACAATTAACAATTTACATGAGGTCAAAATTGCACAAATTTCGCAAAAATGGTCTACACTCACGAAATCTTCAAAATCAAGCCCTTGCTGAACCTTTATGGGTAAAGAAATGGATACAAGGTGATATAATTAGATGAAACACTATTTCATCTTTGTTTTAATTTAGTCTACTTACATTTTTGTTATTATTGACAAAATATATTTTTTTTAAATGGCGGACCCTCATTATTGGTAATTTTTTTAATATATGTAGAGAAAAAGTAAATTGCATCGCCGAGCATCACAAAGTAATTTATATGGGGAAACTCTACAAAGCTTCCATAGCACGAATCCGATTAGTTACGCTGCGAACGTTTGCGACCCCTAATTTCACATTAGTTTTTCGATCGCGCGGTCGAGTCTGGTCCAAGTGTGTGGAATGGATTTTAGAAATTGTCAAACCGACGTTTTACCGACATGGCTACTGAGGCAGGCAAGAACTAGGTGTGAATTTCTAATTGTGCGGTATTAATTCTTTGAAAATCAGCCACAAAATACCCTTCAAGGCGTCACCAATCATTTTAATCATCCCTTCACTCGACATCTGAAGCACAGTTTCCAATTTTGAAATTTTTGCCAAATTTCGTCTCGCACCAAAGCAATTTGTTAGCATCAGATGTGCCAAATCATTATTTGCCAAACAAATTACTTTGAAGGCAAGGTGGAAATGATTGTTTTCACCTTGGAAATCGAAGCCATGCGTATGTCTCAAAGCAGGGAGCCCATGCCTCCCAGATGGCGCGTCACCAGAAAACACTTTCATTTGGACTGTGAAAGCTTACGAAAGATTCGTGAGTTACCAGGTTACAATCCACTAACCTTCGACAATTTACATCTCTTCCAATGTGAGCGAATCTGCTCCATCCCAGGTAGTTCACTCCTCAACAGGACATTTCCATCGACCTCCGCCCACCCTGTACATTCCCGTGGCTCTTAAACTTCCGCCATTTCCGCCCCAGAAACTAAATATCCCTCCCCCAAAATCATCCGTTTCAGTCAAAACCTGGCTTCCTAACCATTCTCACTCTCACTTCGGCCGGCGCCTCTTCTTCCCTCCCCCCTGTTGGACTCCCTTCCATCTCACAGAGACTCACCCGTCTCGACCGGACTTTCTAACATTCTAAATCTCCGCTTATCTGGCCCGCGTCCCAGATGAGTGGTCGCCTGTGGCCGTGGCTTCCCATTACTGGAACCGGCGAACCTCGAGGCCTGGGCGCATCGCGACTGCCTCACGTCCCCGCGTGAAATGGATTCTCTTCCTACCCCCCACCTTGAAATGAAATCGTAAGGCAGGAAGCTGACCCGGGTCAGGGGAAAAGACAGACGGACTCGGGAATGTGGTTCGAAAATAGCCTCCCCATCCGAATCTGGGTGGATTCTTCTTCTGTGATTCCACTGGAAATTTTAATGGGACCTTGTCATAAATAATTTCTTCTAGTTTCACCTTTATGCCTGCAGGCTTTCTCTTGGTGTTATTTATCGGCAAGGGATCCAAATTAATTTTTTCACTGCCTCAGGAAATCAAAATGTGGATGAATATATTATATTTTTTAAAATTTACTCACTCGCTGATATAAAACTTAAATGCGAAATTTTTACAATAATATAGGCAGGTCGAAAATGCTCGACTCAGTACTATTTTAAAAAACAGGTGTGTTAATGTCATTTGCAAAGAATTAGACTGCGATATCTCATTTCTGCATGAGGTTCATATGTATTTTACGCTATTGTCCAAAGTCTAAGATGTTGGCTAAATTTATTCTTCAACGCAACTTATTTAAGTCAATGTAACTCTCATATATCAATGAAATACGAGCATCAAATTACATCGTAAATAACTTGAATCATAACGTCTCTCATTATTAGAATAAACAATAGAATTAGTTAATGAGTCAATGCCAGTTAGCATTAGTAGCCTTAAGTTCTTGTTGTGGAACGTGTTTCGCCACCAAATGGATGTATGAGAAAATATTTGATTTATTTAAGTGTCAATAACTGGTCAAAACTTTTACCGAAAATGTCAGTTTGTAAAAACAATACTTTTGGCATATTTTTTCCACGCCAGGGTCAATGAAATTCCTACGTTTGAACTCCAATGCCGGATGCATCTTCAGAGCTAAATGATGGCTCCCTACCCCTTAATATTCCTACGAAGGGGTTTCTGGAAAGGGGAAGTGGTGGTAGGTTTTCCATATCTCTCAGCTAGAAAGAAGGAAATGAAAAAAAAGATAACTTTTATTGGGAATAATAGCGATGGCAAAGTGGTTTTAGCACATATTAACGGAGAAAGTGAAAGATAAGTAAATAAAGAATGAATCAACACGAAACGTGGGCGGAACAGCTGGGGCAAGTCTTATCCTCTTCCTTATCTGCAAGAGTTCGTAGAATCCGATAATGGAACGATCCCCAAGCTCAAAATCATTTCCTTGCGGCTTCCGCATTGTTTAGAAATCCTCTTTATTAAAAATAATGATGTTCCTCATTTTTAAAGAAAATTCCCGGAAATTCAGATAAAATAGGGTGATTAAGGGAGAGCATTAGACAATTTTTTAAATGTAGTATTGCTTATTCCACGCAGTGCATAACAAGGACTGTGAAATTCAATTCAAGTGCATGATTTAGTCCCAAATAAAGAAAGAAAATATTCCATATGGAATAAGACCAGGACATTATGATACCATGTCGGTGCCTCAGTATCCAAAGAGGTAGAGCATATCTCGACCACCTGTCAAGATAAAAATACTCAGGATTTTCCAACTACATATCTGTGATTTTAAATATTTGTACGGGAAAACAGCAACCTGAAAAACTTCTGAATGGAGAAATGGTATTCTGTAGTTAGCATAAGCCTAGAATTTCGTGAACACATGGATTTAACATTATATTCTATCTTTGGGATTCTCTCCCCTGCCAGACCGGTGTATTGACGTACATATTTTAATTAACGAAGAACTGAAACTAATGGTGATTACACCGGCTGCATTACCATTTAGTGTTTCAGAATAGAGTAGTTAATATAATATGAACAATAAAGGACACAACTATTATAGTTTGACTATTTCTTATGAACCATTAACATTGCGCCATTCATTCAAAATTCATTCATTCATAAAAATCTCAACTTCCGGTCAAAAGCCTAATTTCCGATTAAAAAATTTCCTATTTGAAGAAGAAACTATAGGAAAGAAAATATAATGCAAAATATCTTACGTTACTAAAAAAAACGCAGAAAATACTACTGACCTAACACAAGGAGCAATAAAAAATAGCTTTAAGAAAGTAGGTGTTTTTATATCATTTTTTATATCACTCTTAAATGTGAAATTATTTTGTCATAAAGGGCTGTGAGAAGTATTTATGATGGCAAATTAACCGAATACAATGGGTTTGCATCCTGCTTCCTTATTGCTCTTTGCTGAGTTGTGCTCGTCGTTACACTTCAAAAAGGAGATACCATCCATTCTTTAGCCTAAGCTGAATGAACCTGCAAAACTCTACTTCTCCTACAATCCCCACATTATTTATCCTCCACACATTAACTGTCAATAATCCTATGAAACTATACATAAATTATGTATTGTAGAATGCATTAACACTTTTTTGATTAGATTACATTATATATTGTAATGATCAAATTAGGTCGGGTTTTTATACCTTTATAATGTATAAAAAGAATTTAAATCACTCAAACAGTGAACACTAGGACTAAATTTCGAAAAAAAAGAGAAATTTAAATTTATTCATACCCTCATGTTTCTAATTCCTGTTTTACGTGTTTCAAGCAGTTGTGATTAATATAATAGCCCATAAATAGTTTTATGACTGACAAAACCCGCGCGTCAAAAAATGGAAAGCATTACCCAAATGCAAATGCCTTGATGACGTTTTTTTTCTTTCGTTTGCGTGCCATCACTTTGATGAACGTCCTCAAGCATATTACCGATTCAGTCGTGTCTCTATGTTATTCGAGTACGGCTGCAAGACTTGGTGAACCGCAACGATGGAACTGGTAATTAAGACTTGATGCTAGAAGACTATCCTTAGCGGAGCAAACATTTATTCATAGAATTTCCGGGAATCTCTATCAGCGCGGACTCAGGAGATAATACTTATGGCTTAACGCGGAGATTATTTAGGCATCGCTGCCTTAATGCCCATTCGAAAGGAACACAGGGTCGGAGATATGGAGGATTATTTCGTAACTTTTTCTTCTTCCTCCACTCTCCCTCTCAGTCAGCTAGGGGACACTCGACGTCACCGCTTAATACGCGGATGCACTCTACGCACGAGGTGCACCACCATGACTACCGATGCAAAGTCCGCCTCGACAGCGTCCCCAGGTTCATATTGTTGGAAACCCAAGTCCTCGCGAGGGGTGCGGGGGTGGGGAGCGGGCAGCCGTCTGCAGCTCTCTCGTACGAAAAAGCGGCGGCGCTTCCGCTCGCGTGATGAACAATGAAAGGAAGAGATGTCGCCACCGCGGCTCTTATGATCGGAGGACAATAGGAATTGCATGGCGCTGTTGTTTAAATGCCGGAGTTGAAGAGCCTCCGTTCGAGGGCTCCTCCTCAATGTCAACCGCCCGATCAAATGGAGTCCCCTCCGGAACGATCCGAACGAGGAAACTCCTTCGAGGTTGAATGCCCGCACGATTGGAGGGCCTCAAGCAAAAAATATTAAGATAAGGGCTTCACGAAGTCAAAAGAAAATAGGATGGACAAACGATTACAGAGGAGGAGAGAGAGGTCCCCCATCCCTTCCATTCTTATCCTTATACCTTTCCTCCCGGTCTGAAGCGCCTATTAGTGCGGAAACAGACTTTAAAACACCCATGACATTGATAAAATAGGGTGGAAGACCGGGTGGGTGTAGGGCTTAAGATACTGTCCTCTCACTCGGAGGGCCCAGGTTCGTGTGCCGGCAGCAAAAGATATGTTTCATTGGTAAACCGGCCCCTATTTGAGTGTTTCGTGGAGAACATTCGAGTACACTACTCCGTCCGTCGCATGGGACGTTAACCCGTGGTCTCCTTCGCGCATTTTAGGTTAATGCCGACACCGGGTTTCCCTCCTCCCTTCCTCTTTTACCTTCCATTCCCATCCTTGTGTCTTTCCTCTCAGTATGAAGCGCCTATTAGCGCAGATAAAGATTTGAAGACACAGATGAGGAAAATAGGATAGGTTCGGGTTGGTTTAGCGGTAAGAATACTGACATTTCTCATGGAGGTCCCCGGCTTATACCCCGGCAGTGGATGTTAGGTTTCGTTGGAGAATTCCCAATTCCATAGGTGGTCCCCTATTTGAGTGCTATGAGGAGAGGTCAGTGCTCCGCCCGTCGGATTGGACGTTAAGCTTTGGTCCCTTTGGTGCCCTTCGTTAGGAGCAGGCACCAGATTTCTCTCCACACTTCCTCCTTGCCCTTAAAATTCCATCCTTGTACATTGCTTCCCAGACTGAAGCACCTATTAGTGCGGGTATTGAGTTGTAAACACATAAGAAAGGAATCGCCCGGGAAACAAATGGAAAATCGGATAGTGAATTTTAATATTTAGCACAGCAACCGTATCACAATCCCACACAGCTCTAAAACTTCAGTGCTGAATTCAGCAAGAATTACGAATTTAAAGTTAAGTGTCAGGTAAGAACCACGAATTTAAAGCTGGAATGTATTTACATCTGGTACATTCCATCAAACCCATCGGCAGACTATGTTCGGTAATCAATTAGGCATTTTAGGGTATTATGACAATTTCTAAATTATTGTATGGGCCAATCAACAATCAGGTCGGCAACAAGCAACATATCCATATCCAAGATATAGATCGCCCTCTCTCCTTGTGTTTTCACACAAATAAGTTATTTTACTGAGCGAGACACCGAAGTTACCTTTAGAAATAAGAAACAATGAAAGCGTGAAAGGTCAACCGTGAATGATGTTATCGCCGTAAATCCCAATTTTTCTCGAGAATCAAAGTCGATCTAATACCAAGATAAGCTGGGTGACCTGCATGCTGAGAATATTACCACAATTAGCGATATTATGGTATGGATAATAAGGAGAAATTGCTAAAGGCTAGAATGGGTGTACCGTTTAACGTTGTATTTGACGGACTGAGCATTATGTTTCAGCTAGAAATGTACAAAGCACTCAAATAGGGATTGAATTTTCATTGAAAATGTTCTTACACAGCCAGAATCCGAACCAGAACCATCAGAAAGGGAATTCAGAACTCGAGAGTCAACCCTCTTCTTCTCTCAGTAATACGAAAATGACTTCGACCAAGCTTATCATTTATAACTACAGACTTTGATACCCCTTAATAACATGTATCGTAAAAAAATTGACGATTGAAATTTGCGCTTTGTTTTCCCTCTGAATACGTCGACATATCTCTTTGTAAAATAATTTATTGTCACTTTATAATAAATTTGGCTTTGTTACATTTTTTAGATAAATCTTAAATATTAAACCAAACCAATACGATGTGCAATAAAATACTTTGCTCATAAAGTTGATATTTCAATCTTAAAGCCAATATTTTACTCGTAAAGCTATATTCTGCTCACAAAGAAAACTATTCAACGAATGAATATATATTTTATAGGACATGATGACGTTTCATTTCCCCTTACTATCTATTTTGTATGGTACCTACTCATTAAGTGATTTCATTGCTGCTTTGTGAGGCGTTTATCGTGCGTACTAAATGCTACTATTATTCTCACCTTAAGTAATAAATATTGTGAGGCTACGAATTAATGGACCTAGTTAATCCAGGTGATCATCACCTTTGCCATTTTTCCACTATTTATGCAAAGATTCTCGCGTTGCAACGCCGGGCATTCAGAAATGTTCACCTTTGGTGTAAAGATAAGCAATTATCTTCTCATGTTATCAACGCTTCGCTTAGGATTAGGAGTCATTTGATGGCAAGAGATAAGGAAGGAATTAAATAACAAGGCTCGCGTAACGGGATTATGAGCGAGATAAGCGACGCAAAGCACGCGATGCATTCCCAAGGCCCCTGGAGACGTTCACACGGTAAAATATTTCGTCTGGTCACAGCGGCGTCGACCCCTATGAAAACTCTTCCTGGATCCCTCGTTTGGCGAGGTCAAAACGTTTGAGACTGCTGTGCCGAAGTTTCTCGTGAGACACTTCTGGAGTTCAATCCTACATTTAACGCTAAGGATTTGAGATTGCTTTTGTCGCGCAAAACCAAGGACGGAGAAGAGAGGGGGCGGGGTGAAGCCATCGGAGAGAAGTCTATCGGTGCCCAAACTCACATAGGCATTATGAATTGGTCATAAACCGTCAGTTCCATTAAAGGTTAATAACATTCTCGATCAATAAAAGCAGAACGGTGGAAATATTTATGGTGATGAATGAAATAATTTGCTCGCATGGATGAAGGCATTAGCATTCATCAGTCGTATTTTGTTCTTTGAGAAATGCTCCCGACTTTAATTTTCTTGAGATACTTAGCATTTTTAGGCCTCTTGTCGCACCATTTCCCTGAAAAATATGTATTTTATTTATGAATCCACAAAATGTTTTCTCGGAGCAACGAGAGTATCCCATGCTGTTGCTGACGAATTTGGAACCCTGCAAGATGGCTTTCCCCCTCTAAATGAATATTAAGCGCCTGATTGTCGAAATCAGACAAGCCGTTACTTAATTCATTCACTAATGCATGGCGCTCTCACGAGCCGAACATCTATCCAATTCTCGAAGTGTATATTGATTCTGGCGACAGCAACGGACGAATAGGTCGACAAGATTTAGGAATTTAGATTTCCAGGACTTCGGAGCGTTTGAATGTCAATATTATTTTAAATACGTCAAGTTTGATAATACCTAGCAATTAATCGTCAAACTTCATTGAATGTTTCTTTCAAGATAAAATTAATTCAGACAATTTTCAAAAGAAAGCCTGTGGGTCATCGAACATTTTCTATGCTAAATTTGACGTAAAAGTAAATTTACAAACTTCAAAATCCATCCTTTTTAGCCTAAACTGTAATTAAACTGCTAGGGTTAGAACGCTCTAGCGGAGATTTTGCTTGAGAAACGTATTCAGAAATGTGTGATATGGTATCCAGAATACGAAATTTAAAAAAATGGCAGTTTTCAATTCTACTTTTTTTATTAGCTATTGCTCTACAGGTATTGGTCATCGCTTTATGATTTAGAAAACCTCAAATCATTTTTAAAATACGACCTTCCAAAAATCCTTATTTTTGGAAGGTCGAAAAGGATTTTTGGAAGGTCGAATGATTAATCACGATTCGAATGATAAATACTCCCTGCTGACGGACGGTGCTCCGATCAAATACCAAAGAGCTATAAAAAAACAGATATGTAAATTACGAGGGCTATAGGAAATCCCTTAAAATAATGGCATCATTTAAAATCACAGTGTTTTTAGATAAGAAAGGTTAAGAACAGTAAAGGGTATCCGCTAATCTTATATTAGATTCATACATCTGCTATTATTTCACACAACCCTTTGCACTGGAGATTTATGTTATTAAAATATTAAAATAACCCCCGAATCTCTTTTTCAGTTTTCCCTTCATGACTTCCAAGTTATAATATTCTACATAGAATGTTACTGAGCAAGGACACATGAAGTCTTTTCATACCATTTCTTTATCGTTTCTTCCACCCATGTATCTCAACTCATGCTCTCATATATTTACTCAGATTCCTCATTATTGTGTTCATTAGACAAAAAAAATGAAAATCCATCACAGAAATATTCATTCCAATTCCAGTCTCAAAGATGATCTGCCAATTCTATACTGCCAACGTATCATAATTCCTCGTGTCCTTACTCAAACAATATTTTAAACTCACTAAAGCATGTCCTAAGTGCAAAGTATTCAGTTTATCAAATTAATCTAAGCATGATTTAAAATGGCATTGCTTGGTTTCTGAACAAAATACATAAATTTGCTATAAAAATCATCCAACTTTGACTTATGGAAGTAAATTCACTGTCTTGGAGTGACTTCAACACTTTGACAGAATTATTGACCAGTTCCCCATTTACCTTAAATAATATGCAAAGAATGAATTTGTTCCATGAAACGGAAAGATGCTACAATGCAAACAACAGAATCCCATTTATTAGTAGAGTAAGTCTGAGAGGAAAAAGTTCTATTTCATGCGCGCGGTTAAAAATTTCGGGTAAATCTGGAAATAGAGTCTAAAAGGTGCAAGTGAATAACTGAATTTAAAAAAATCAGAATATTTATTATTTCCACTGCGTAAAGAATGTAACAGTTGACGCAACGAGTGGTTCAAGATTAAAGATTAAACTCATGCATTTTTTATTGTGTCCAGTACGCTATTTCTTGTCATGCGCGAAATCTCAATTAGACTTTCATCAAATGTGTTCCCAAATCTATTTCGAACTTTATCACCAAGAACCTAATAAGGGATGCATCTTATTAAAACACGAATGCGTGAAAGCCAAGAGCAAAGATGGAGACAACACCTGATTTTCTCATTATCGGTATAATTATTCCTTGGTTAACATTTTTGCGCCATTACCCGTCGCCATATACATATATTGCCTATCTCTCGAAGGGTATCAAATATAACTAAATTTGCGTCTGAGCGCACGCAGGTTTTAATCGTGTGCCCTTTGTTTGGAGCAAGTGCCTCCTTTACAATGCGGTCCTAAGGGGGATTTTGGGATGGGAAGGGGGTGGTGAAAGTCGTGGTCGCCAAACAGGGCCCAAGGGGCGGCCATCACCCCGCCCGCACCAAGCCACCCGCACCCCCTCCGCCCACATTTCCTTAACGGGAGGAGCTCCATCTTCTCAATACTACTTTCTCACGATTGTGGGCGGACTCTCACCGCTGCTTCGATAATGCCCTTCACCAACCCAACTCTTTTTCAAATAAACTTCCCCCCACCCATCCCCTCATCAATAAACCCGAAGAAGGTAAATACATACAAGTCTTCTCGAGACGTATCAAAGGAAAAAAAAGTTGAATTCAATTCGTTTATTCTGCAACAGCATTCATCACTCGAATGATGAATCATTCACGTGGTGAATCAAGATAAATCATCATAATCGTAAGAATTTTATTGTTCGGTGCCATTTTTAACGTTAGTATGCAGAAATCGGCAAACAGGCTCAATATCGTGTTCTGCCTGATATCTTGAGCAAACAAAGAAACGCATAGCAATGTATCTAAAGTTATCCCTCCCACCACTTCATTGAAGCACGGTAATCTTCATAGTTTTTTCATATTTTTTTTTATTTTGAGTCAATATTTACCTATACCCGTCAGTCTAAATAGCATTAAATCGCAAGGATTTTCTGTTAGGAGTTAAGAATTTCATTGAAATCAACAATCAATCTGAAATTCCGCAGCACGTGCAATAATTAATTTCTTCCGAAAAGGAATTTATACTTTTCACGGTTTTAATTTTAACCCAATATTTTAGGATTTTATTTTTGGGCATAGACCCAACTCCACGTACAGATTTTGAAATAATCTTGCTTTTAATCTATTAGCATGTAGAGAGAACGCTACATAAAAATTTGAAAAAATAAGCACACTTCAACCATATCTGCACGTAGAACAAGTTATTCATAAAAATTTAGAAATAATCATGTTTTAGACTTATCTTCGGAACTCTTCCCTTGGTAACTCGAATAAGTCCTTCAAAAGATATTTCAAGAGCAATTAACTAACCACCAATTTTTAGTGGCTAAATGATTTTACTTCTGTTGAGGATTTCATCTTCCGGCAGCCTAATTTAAGCACTGTTAAGACAGAGGATAAAAACAGAACTGCAATTCCACAATAAATTTATTTTTCAATATTAAAATAATTATGATTATTTATTTTTCTATAGCTTTTTTTTCATAGCTTAGGCACAAAAATATCGAGACTTCAATGCCAGAAATGAAAGTATGAGAGCGTGACCACAGGAGGAGAAAACTATTCTGCTATCCTCTGGTTGATGCATTGAACCTTTGCTCTCATTAAGATGTCACAGCCCGACGACTTCCCATGTCAGATGATAACGATGCAGGGCATCGATGAAACAGGAAAATGCAATACAAAAGGGCTCTCCCTAGATTGATCATCCGAACATCGACTACCCTGTCGCAAGTCGATCGTCGTGAGCACTTTTCGCGCAGCATGCGACTCTTTTGTGGACAGGTGCAGCACTCAAGAAGAAGAATAGTGAACGTTCGAGGATGTGCGGAGATGTCTGTGTGCACAGGGTGGTTCTTCCAACACTTTTGGATGCGTCATTGTTAGCCTTCCACTGCCTTTGACCATTTTTGCATTCCCACGTGAAGCTTGAAGGGAAGTCAGACTATGGCAGCATTATTTTCAATTGCATGCGCATTACGCTTTTCCAGTTTTGGTCACTCTTCACCAGGGCCGGATTTAGGAGTATGCCACCTGTAGGCTAAATCCATTTGCCGCCCCCCCCCTTTTTAGAGACTCACAGTTAATGGACTCATATGTTACACATATTAGATATTTTCAATTTTTAGTAAATTGCCAAAGTGCCGCCCCTTAAATTTTGCCGCTCTAGGCTGCAGCCTTTTTAGCCTATTTAGAAATCTGGCCCTGCTCTTCACCATGGAAATATGCATCTTTATTTGTCATCAATCCTATGACTAGCATAGCATCGCTCCTCATCCCATCTCCCCACGAATAGCCTTCTCACGTTAACTGTTTCTTCTACACTCCACAGGACCTCTTCGTTAGTTAGGTACTTTATTGAATCAAACTTCATCCTTTCCCTTCCATCACGTTTCAAATGCATTCTTGCCTTCTATGCCACTACCCAGGCCCCATAACCATTACAGAGTGTGGGCGTGAAATAAATTCTCCTATAATAATACATTTCTACTTGGCTAGTTCTTTTTATCAGTCAATCATGATACTAAGGCAAGGTGTTAATGTCCTACTAACATATTCTAGCAATAATCGGATAATTTTCACAATCCATGGTGTAATAGAATTTCACATTTAAGATATTTCTACAATTCTGTTTTCAATACAGGGAAAAATCTAAAAAATAACTGATTTCCTTTCCTTCAAAAACGTAAGTTTCATCTAGTTAATGCGCCGTGTAGAAATTTGCAGGCAAACAAACTCTAAATCAACAGTCGTAACAGGGTTCTCTATTTTTTTAAAGTCACTTGATAGTTTGTTTTTTTAATCGACATTATCTAAATGAGAGTAGAATTTAATGACGGAGGGTGTTAAAATTAAGAAATTAGTTCAAGGGGTGGATTTAAAGTCCTCTGAAAAAACGCTGAATTTTTCACTCTCCGCAGGGATTTCAAGTGGTAACCTGGACGATGAAACCGATCGCACTACCGCAAAAAGAATGGGCAGAAATCGAAAAATGCTACAATTGGTGACCTTCGAGCCTTGGGTGTAGTGAAGTGAGATGAGCATTTACAGTCAGTCACTAAAATAATGATCCGATTAGTACGGATTTCTCGTTTATTTTTCATCAGGTGTCATTTCAGGCAGGATGGGATGCACCTGTGCATGCTTAAAATACGCTCATGTATAATCACAGGGATACTATTCCCTGTGTAATCACTTGGAGGGCACCTTCATAGTACCTCACCTCTCCACCTACACCGCACACTTCCGTCCATTCACGCGGCCGTCGATTCTCACCCCGCGCACCGTGGGTGGAGGCAGGGGCTGGTGCCCTTGGCTCTCATCGAGGTGAGGGACGACGGCTTGCGCGAATTTCTCGCCTTTCGACCAGGGAGGGTGCAGGGCACGTCACGAGCGCAATAAGGGCGCGCACTATAATGGACCCGTTCGTGACCAAGGAGATCCCACTAAAGGTTGGTGCACGGCGACCCCACGCACGTCAAGTACGTCTCCAGGTCTTGTGATGCAATTCACGCCAGAGGAGCAATAAAATTATTTACAACACGGATAGGGAAATGTGCCCATGGACGGAAAAACCGCGTTGCAACTTCAAGAGTGGGACGAGCTTTACCTCGAGACTTTTATGACATAACAATAGGTGCAGAAAAAAGGTCAAAGTTGAATTCAACGAGCCAGACACGCATGCGTTCAAAGCCTTCCGCGTAAGTAAGCGCATTGGGAGGTCACTGTGTTCCTTTTCCAGGTAGGCATGGTCGAAATTATTGGTAGTTCAATCCAGGATTATAGTTAAACTTAGAATAGCCTCGGCTAAGAATGTGCTCATGTCACATAGGTGGTTAGGATGCTCAAATATTACACTACCATGCTGGTTTCACACAATAATATTCAAGTTGTCTTCCTTATAAGTTTTCTTGGACAGACTTGGCGTAGAGAAACACCACGACTGTGACCTGACTTCTGCTGTTTGAAAGCTCTTGAAAGACGATGCTTCCGTGATCTGGGCATTGCTAGCCCAGATCACGGGAGAGACGTGATTTAGACATGAACATTTATGGAGCATAAGAAACAGCATGCGTAGCTTTAAAGGATTATGGATTAAAAAAATCTTAGAAGTATTTATGTAGCTCAAAGAATTACAGTGGTGGAGGAGCTATTTGCTAAGAGACCAAATAATGAAGACTAGGTACGGACGAAAGCAAATACGAAATTTAAACTACATAAAAGAGTGTTAATGTTTATTCAGAAACTTAGTCTTTGATCAAGCTAATGAACTTAATGACTGGTATCTTATATGGTTTGGGTATGGAAAAGAATGGTGATCGTGGAACAAGTTAAGAGTAAGAGAAATGAGACTATATTTGATCGGAAACGAGTAGTTTGTAAAGAAGACTTTTGAGGAAAACAGAAAACTAGGATAAAGGACATATTTTAAAAAAATGGGATTTACAAGGTGGTGACAGATGGAAGAATGATAGGTATACATGAAATGGCGAAAAACTAAGTTTTAGGTGGAATAAGAAGGGAGATAGAAGAACCTAAGGACTTAAGTGGCGGCTGGCGGAAAGCTGGGTCAGAGTTAAAGCCAAAAAATGGCTCCTTGAGTATCAAAAGTCTTGAGGACATGGAAAGCACATAAAATAGCCCGTATCATTAAAATACCTAACATGAGAGAAAAAATTAAGCATCTGAGAGGGGAAAGGGGAATGTAGGTCATTGTAACTCTCGGATCGAAAGACTAACAAATAATTCAGGATAAAATATATTCTTCCTCACTTGCGCCCTCGTATTATGATCTCCACAGCCCAAAGGTTGCTAGTTTGAATCTCACTTCGGGCATGGAAGGCGTGTTTGTGTAGGGTAAATTTTAGATTAGATGGGGTCATACGACTTCAGCATTTGGAAAAACGTAAAATAAATGTGTAATATTGCTGCAATTGAACCTTAATCTCTTCTCCGCTACACATAGTTTAACGTAATCTGGAAGAATTTCTTGAATTTGCTGTGCAAAATTAATAGTCGAGGAGAGAAAAATGATCACAGGATACGAGTGGGTGGACATAAGGATAAACCCTGTTTACGTTGATCACACCTTTATAATGGTTTTAGATGTTTTTATACATCCATAGGTCATGGCTTCTGACATTTTCCCCCTTTAATGAATTTAAAATTTTGAAAATATCGGAAGACAGTTATTTGTCTTCATATTGGACACCATTTGTCTACATCAAAGTCAATGATTGCATATATGGTCCAAAAAATACTATACATTAACGAACACGTAAAAAATGAAGTGAATCTGAAAAATTCAGTGAAATCTATTGTGTGTTACGTGCCAGAATGAAGATAGGGTAGTTGTTTAAATCCATGACAATTAGCAAGAGTATATTTGGCACCTTCCAATTAGCAATATAAGCAAATTTGAGAAATTTCTGGAACATACTACTAAGATGGAGCACTATGAGATAATCCTGTTTTCATGGTGGTAATCATGAGCCATTAGTTAAATATTTACATCTACATCCACATTTACATAATATCCTGCAATCCATCACAAAAAAGTGTGGAATATTCACCATACATTCATTGCCAACCATGATTAAAGAGTCATAAGTGTTAGCAAGTAATAGTAAGAGCAATTATAGCATAATTGCTCTTGCAATTACTTGATCACTTGATACTCTTGCTATAGTCGCAGCAACGACTCAAGTAAAGAGAATAAATTATGTTGGAGCAAAATGTATTCCAATTTCCCTATATTACCTTCGAATATTACTTCTGCATCGAATGTACTATTTGACAATTGCTTCTGGATGAGATTCTGGAGACTAATACTTATTATGAAGCCATAAGCAGATTAACACTATTTGATGAGGCCGAGTCCTTATAAGATTTTGGTTCCTCCATAATTATGCTCTTCAAAGTATAAACAATATTGAACGATAAACTAAAACGTAATATTTTGAAATTAAACTATTTGTATTAAAAGATGGAAAAGACTGTACACTTTTGCATATTTTAATTTAATTCATAATTGAAATATGTTTAAATTAAAATTTCTGTCCCCTTCTCTTGATGCCCTATGCACGCACTTATTTTGCAATGTGGTTAATCCAACCCTGTAAGAAGCACTTCTGAATCTGAACAAGGGCGGGTCCCTTGGAATATGAACGATGCCGCCTCAGAAAAGAAATGCGAAATACGAGGTTCTGGAGAGTTATCTCAAAAGCTAGAGGGCGTTGTATGAGGCGGTGGGATGTTAAATAAAGGGCAAATGATATCCGGTGCTGGCATTAACGCAAGTAACAAAAAATTACCTCTGGGCCTTCGTCTCAGCAAATTGCGGCTTTCACCAGCGAAGATTATCCTGCGGTGGTCAATTAAGGGCTGGAAATGAGACAGCGTTGCCTGGAGGTGAAGATTTACCCTCGGTAGGTAATCTACGATGACCTTAATCTGGGAATGAAATCAGTGCCGATAGATTCAAAGCACCGCATAAACAATTTGTCAGCACAAATTCAGTGGTGAGTCGCAAGATTACTCGATATTATTAACTGGAAAGTCAAGAGTAAAATAAATGCGTAATAGCTTCACATTTCATGTTTCATACGTTAGCTTGATACAAGAGTGCAATTACAGGGAATGAATAGTTTGTTTGGAGCTCGTTATAGTGAAGATCTGGCTATTACGGAGGCATATTGCTCTCAAAAAAATAATATTGTAAATTATGCATAGAATCATTATGCTAGTTATGGTCCCCCTCAGAAAATATACTAAATGGTATCCTTTAGGCAATAAAATTAATATTTAGATAATTTAAGGGGAATATGATTATCAAACAACTAAGTCAATATCCTCGCCAATTATTTTGAACTACTAACCAAGGACTAACTTCCACAGATAACTGCCAATTTCAAGAGTTCAAGAGGTAAGTAAAGTCAAGAACTAAGATATGGCTAATAATCTATCTGATAAAATCTTGATACTTTTTTGAATAGGAACAATTAAAGAGATAAATACACTGTTGTTTGATCATCAGACGAAACGTGTCCATAAAGAGGTGCCTTCAACAGAGATGTATATTTTAAGGGCTAATACATTGTCAATGGTCATTAAATAATATGTACTTCGTGAAGGTTCGCAAAAAATATTCATTCATACATAACCAACATGGTTTTCCTTTTCTGAGTTGGCTCTGCCAGAAAAACCCAATCACCACTGTAAACCCCAGCAAACAAAGTTTCCGTAATTTGCCACTACTTACCATCGCGCCATATTTTCTTTTTCCTGGGTCCCTGAATACTTCCCCATCCCATTCTCTCCTGTTCATAAAACTCAATGTTCTCTTATAGAAATATCTTGCATACCTTCGTTCATAACCCCACAACTTTGTCGGTTCCCACACCGTTCATTCCTCTATCAAGTACCTGTGTATGCAAAACATTTCTCAATAATGCAAGCGGCACAGATAATGTTGTCTCGGAGTGTTAGTACTTCTTGGCTGGTTGCAGACTAAGGGAGCCTAAGCAAGAGTATTATCCTTAGAATGAATTCTTCATGGGACTTAATCCGGGTCATGGAAACCCGAAAATGGAATTATTGACGGCTAGAAGTTAACCACCCTTGCAATCGTTTAATGGGCCCCTACACTATGTTTATGTCTAAATTTAGATAAATTAACTCTCTGGAAATGTTCCAGGTTTCTCTCTGACCGACAAATTTCTAAAGGAGATTGATGAACTGTAAGTCGGATGAGGAAATGAGGTCCATGCACTCAACAACGTATGCTCTCCTTAGAAGCCAAACATCCTGTATCTCTAACGTCTCTTTTTATCCTGTATCTCTTTCCGCCTAAACTTCAGTGCTGCCGAACATCCTGTTCCAACATTCACGTACTAAATGAACGCAATCTATTCTACTAGACCCAGCGCTCCTAAAGGTAGCAAAGGTCGCTTGCAAATCATTTTCGCGAGAAACATCTCCAAGCTGCTAAACTGGTCACGCATTATCCATTCACTCCGTCCGTCCGATAATGGATTTACTCTTCGAAAGTCGGGCAAGAGTGACTGAAAACTAGGTTAAAAGGCTAAATTTCACGATGTTAAAAGGGTACACTGTTTAAAAAGTATGATTGCTGTCCGGCTTTCGGCCATTCACGGAATGTTTCGCTGTTCTCGACCAAAAGGAATTTCATGCTGCACTGAATGAACAAGCGATGTTACTTTTCACTTGCTAGGCCCCAACTAGAATATGGAGTGCGTAGATGTGATCCAAAGGAATCAGTGTTGATCACTAAATTATGGAGTGTGCCGCGAAAAACAGCTAGGTTATTTCATAAGGTTAAAATTAAAGAGATAGATAGTAGGACAGATAGAATGGAAAATTTATTTTTTCCCGTAAAATTAGGGAGAGAAAAATTACACCGGAGCTACCAGGAGGAAGTTAGGATCGATATTGTAAAATATTTACTGTAATTTTAATATGCCTACATGGTATGAAGTGATAATTCAGTTTTAATTGCCATAATTGACAAAATATTTGTTTGTGTGCGATATCCGACCAAGACGGTGATGGCTTTCATTAGAGTATTGTGAACATACATTTAATTTAAGATATTTTGGACGAATAAAAAACCCTTATTGTAGTAACTCACATGAAATTTAACCACATAATTTAAATGAATGCCTGGTGACTGTTCACTCCCTAACACACACCTTAAGGTGGCTTGCAAGGTATTATGTCGATTGGGATAAATTTCTCTCAACTTCGTCGCTTGGGAATGGCATCTCTTAGCGACACAATACATAATTTAATTTTTAGGTGCTCCAAATGCTAATGTTATACTCTAGCCTATACATAAAGTAGAACACATCATCCACATCCCAGATGAGATTCGAGCCTTCAGTCTTTCTGTTGCAGGCGATTAGCCAACCTTGCACATTGGTCGGTTTTCCTCTCCAGCGTATGTTAATTAACGTACCAATGTCTCCTTAGAATGGACACGGAACATCAATTTGGTAAGATAAATTAGAAGGAGAATCGAATCTAGCAGCATTCGCCAAAACCTCACTTGATGCACATGACGTAATTTTTTTAAAAATTTAGTTTCAATAGAAGGGTTTGCTCTTTGCTTTCTGAAAGAACATAAAATTAACAGAAGCATCTAAATCGTTTTTCCGCCATTGCATGCTATCTACATTACTTGCCGGCTATTTGGGTACAGAACGTGATGAACTATCAATTTAAGTGGCTTACTTTGCTTTCAAGAGAATTGGGTTCGATACCAGTGAAAAAAATTTTTTTACGCAAAAAGTTTTTCAAGATTTTACGTTTGAAATGTTGGTATCATGAATTAGAACATGCCATCAACTTCTTCGAGGAAACCTCATCCACTGTAAGCATCCGTGGCCGCAACTTGAGACTCCAAATTCCCATTCAAACCCAAAAATGCATCAGTGCTGTTTCTTCATCTCCTTATGCAAATAGGCTCATGAATAAACTACTACCTACACTCTGGATGAACGTTAACTACGCATCGAACCGCATGCATACAGCAGTACATCAGGTATACAAGCAAACTAACATCTCCCAAGGATCGAGTTGATGAGATGGCTAGGGTAGGTACTAGTTGCCCACCCCGAAGGCCCCGGTTCAAACTCTGTAAGGGACAGAGATTTTTTCCAATTTAAGCGTGGTTTGGAGCACATCAAGTTCAAAACTCCGCTGTCGGATGGAATATTAAACCAGCGTAAAGAGTAGGGTAATTCCAACATCGAGTTTCTTTCCACCCTTCCCTGAAATTTTTCCACCTCTACTTGCCTTGTAGCCTACCTACCCCCTACGACGCAAATGAAGTAAGCTGTAGAGTTATAGTATTTATTTGGGGGAGTCGAAACTCCCCCAAATAAATACTATAACTATTGCCACGTCCACAAATAGTGGTGGTCGTAATATCATCAGGAACTAAAGAGCACAATTCTCTCAAAAAGTATTTAACGTAAGTTCAATAATACGATACGTGCATACCCGTGACAAAGTTCAAGCGCAAGACTTAGATTTGTAAGGCCATCACCATTGATGTGGAATCCGTTACAGCCATAAAGCTGATAAGTAGTTACATTTACCCGATGGAGGCGACCGATAGCTAATGTCATTTACGAAGCTGTCAGGTAATGAGCATCATTTAGTATATTCGACGTAATTTCTCAAACAATACACTGCAGGTAACCTTCGACCTGAAGACGCTGACAGGATATTCAGCGAAACCGTAGTCATCAGGCCAACTAACGCGGAAGAAAACCTGGAACTACGCAGAAAGCATCGATACACTGTAGATTTAAGCCACGGAATAACCATGATGACTACTAACAGTTCCCTTTTTGAAGCATGGGATCAAAACTGGCCATTTATGTGAAAAAAATGAAGAAATATCGACGAACTGGCAAGGTTTATTGTCAAGGGCCTAGAGGACGAGGCTTGAATGAATGCGTACCTTATTTCACGGAAAATTATCCCTCAAAAGAAAAAAAATCCGATTTCACCAAATTTCTCTCTCGAACGTGAATACGTGAACTTGTTTGTCTGGAAAGGGCGTTCGTGAAGAGAGGCAAACACGTCCGAACTCAAGTGTTTTTTGCGCGAGGCAATCTTAAGCAGGGCGTCCTGAGCGAGAAAATCCGTTTGTGTGCCGTAGACCGAAGGCACGCAGCGGGGAGAGTATCGGTCGAAGACACCCTTTTGGAAAAAATCCGCAAAAACCTTGGTAGTCCGAGGCTGAATTGTGCGAAACCTAGAAGATTCAGCCGCCGCATTAAAATATAAGTGCCAGCCTTTTCTCCTCCTCTCGCCTCCCGACTCGTTTCCACACCGGCTTACGCCAACCCCGCGAGAGCAGTTTTCTCTCCAAGCGATCACGGAAAAGCACATTCTCTTTCCGAGGGCGTGAAAAAATATTCTCTCACCGGTGCAACTTTTCACGGCCGTGCATGACCTTATGAACGGCCGTGACATTAAACTTCTGACGGTTCGTGCGTCCCGATAAGTGGCAAGAAGAAGTTAAGAGCGTGTACGCACTCTCGGTGAATAAAGATCAAGTCGAGGCAGTGAAATTTTCTTTCGTCATGAGAGCGTTGAAATTCCAGCAGTTGTGCGCAAAAATAAAACACCGTAACGACGAACTTGAAGTTCAAAAGTGAAGCACTTCCCTCCGTAGAATTTTAGCATTTTTGTTGTTACATAAGGATTTTTTACGGGAATATATTTAGCAAAGAGCTAATGCATAGAAATCCAGCTCTTTGATAAACCGTAATATTCTGCAAGTAAATCAAAACATAAAAATGAGAATGCAGAACCTAAAACTGGAACAAAAATAGAATATTAACGAGATGAAGCCGAAGGCTTATCTCAGCGAAAGCGAAGTAATGTCGTCAGAAACACTAATTTATTATTACACTAGCTATTCAACTTTTTATTAGAGCTTGGCCAAGTGTGTGTCGTGAAACATAAAATGAGAATGAATAGATATAATTTATACCCAATCTTGTTTTAAAGCACCATTCCTGGCATTTTTATGGAAAAAAAGGAACGGGCGGAAAATACTCCCATACCTTAACCATTCTAAACCTAAGACAAAAAGTGGGAGCACCTGCGGCTGGAAGAGTTAACCATCTTTTTGTTTGTCTCGATGCATAAGAAGGTGATTAAAATGCATGGGAAGAAACTCATTTGAGAGGAGGTGCGTAAAGAATGCAAATTCAAAATGCCCGATAAAGTCATCTCTATACCCTAACGACATGTGAGAGGAATATTTTATCCGTGTTTTACATTTAAGTAGAACCGCGTTCCCCTTCTTTGCTCTTGTATACTAACGCCTCTTCGATATACGGCATCCAAAACTCGCGTAATTTTACATTGGTTTATGAAAAAAGAATAGACTATAAAACTTTCCACTTGATTTCAGGCGGGTGGAGCATTTTTTCCATTGATGGTCGAGCAGAAATCGCAAGGGGCTCCTTTACTTCACTTTCTCTCATTCCATGTATCAGCTTTATCATATCAACCACATTCATCCAAATCATTTTGGCCTTCCGTTACTCAATATTGTGCATTTATATTCTCTGATTATTGATGTTTTCACATTTCTAGAGCCTTTTTAAAATGAAATTTTGCTAAAACAAATGTTTATAAAATGATTAAACCTATTAAAAACTTGGTACATTATAACCATCATTCGATCATTCGGTCATTTGACCCCTTGCTTTTATTCAGTTTCTTCCAAAGTGTTCTCCATGTCATTTACCGACTGATTTAACAATGATACAAGTATTCTCCCAATATTTTAGTTCCAAAGTTGAGGAAACAAATTCTCACATCGCCAGAAATTATTGCTGACACGATGAGGTTAAATTTTAGTCCTTTTAGGCCCCCGAATGTCGACGACCCTGGGCGCCAGTCACTAAATCCCTTAAATTGGGGACCTGTTTTGGGGATACGCCCAGTTGAAACGCAAATGATCACCAAACCATCCACTCAGAGGCTTAAATCATCCTGGTGATCATTATGCCCCACTCCCTCCGTCCGCCACTACCCTCGTCTCTCCTGCTTCTCCCCAACCCAAACGAATCGCTTCGGACGCAAGTAATGACGGGAAGAGATGAGGGGAGGGAGAGGCTGAGAGAGAGAGAGAGGGTGGCAGAGAAAGTGCAAGTGAAGGGGAGGGAGGTCGTTCGGGACGAAGGGAGAAAGTGCCCGGCATTCAGCAACTCGTATTTCTCCCCTCTCCATCCCTCATCCCTTGGCGCCCCGTCCTTCGAAAAAATCAAGTCCACCGAAATAAAACGCACGTCCATTCTCTCGTGGCTAACCGACACTCAGGTGGGGAGGGAAAGAAAATACGAGTGGGGCGTGTCTTCTCTGGGGGAAGAGGATTTTGTCGGAAGTGGGGAGGTACGAGGGGGGGAAGAGGACACTCCTTGATGACCGCCACACGTGGCGAGATGGACTTCTTCCTGCTTTCTTTCCTCCAGGTCACTCACTCAACTCTCCACGTCTCCTTCCTTGTCCGGTGCTGGACCTCCCACCTCATCCCTATGGTCAATCTTGCCCATGCCGATATACTTTTATCTAATCATGACATCGCGCCGTAAATGGCCTATGAGAGGCCATGAAAAATCGCTCCCATGAAAAATGAATAAATAAGAGTTCCCAGCACTCAAGATCAACACAAGCAGATAATGAATATAACTGTCATCAAAATTGCCCCACTGCTAAGATTGTAGCTAATCTAGTGGATGAAAATTCAAAAGGGAAAATCTGAACTGAGTTATCCAGAGCTAATACCAGATCAGAGATCCATGGAGTATCTATTATACATAAACTAGAATCACTTATTGCCTGTCTTTAATGTGATGATTGAAACCATTTAGTGGAAAGCAATGAAGTGCATGACTGGTAAGAAAATTCCCCATACCAGGCCGCCTAGCAATTAATTGTTGCAAGCTGCATAAAGTAATAGCAGAATTAGGTTGTAAAAATTCCAACGACTTAAATTAAATTTTAATCCTTTTACCTTAACTCTAAGAAAACCACAGCAAACGTCGGGATGCCTGCGACCCTAAAGTTACTAAGCCGGTGCAGCATGACCGACCTGACTACCATATGCGGCATATACGCCCTTCATCATTTATACCTGAAATATCAGTAGTAGAATTGGATTTTAATAAAATGCAATGACCTTGATTATACTTTCCATTTAATCAAGACTTAAAACCGAAAAAGCATGTCGTATAGTCGTCACCAGGACAAATAACACTTCATTGACCCAGGCGAGATTCGAACCCTCGACACTAGATTCGATGACCCGGTGCATTACAGATCTAGTGTACCACTAAAGCATTTCACACCAAATAAGAGCAATAAGAGTTGGGCTGGTTCGATAGTTTTGAAGTTCATGGAGGGTTAAGGCCAAGGTGACTACAACAGACTAAGGCTATTATACTCACCGTGGGTTAAGGCTTATTCCTTCTTAATTTCCCAAAACTCTTCTAGCATATTAATTACACTGAGACTACTATGCTGTTCTAAACTACTATGCTGTTAATTCTATCAAGAACTGATAATACTAGTTCAAGGTCTTAATAAATATAAATCTGCTGTATAATTATCCGAAAGGGTTTGAAGCAGAAGCATAAGAAGTTGCATCATGAATTTTATAATAGCACCTACAAACCCAAGCCGTTTGAAATATATTCGATTTAATTTTTATCAAGGATAGTGCAATCAACAAAACTGCTCAATGCTAATATTTAAGTAATAAATTTTCTTTTTATTCAACGAATGACCAAATCATAAAAAACAGGGCTGCTAGGACGTCAAGAATAGTTTATTTGCCCATGTGGTATGGCTGTAAAACGCTGAAAGTACTCTCAACAAAATTGTGATCCTTTTCTCCGCTTTATATCGTATCAATACTGAGTATTTACAAAGGTCAGCATCGATAAAATAATCCCAAAATTATCTTGTGCAAGAGTTTTTACCACTGACGAATTACTTTTTTCAAGACTTGCCGTCCATGCATGAAGGGAATTGACGAATGCAGATTCACTTCTCTCACATTTTCAACTAATGCGTGCCGTGGTTCACGATGAGCCACCCAAAAATTACAATAATGCATACATATTCATAAAAATCTGCTTGGTAGTCAACGGGAAATACATTGGACGAGTAAATCGGGTTTCAGGGACTCAGGCCTTTCCAATATTGCTATTTGTTGACTAACGGACCCCAATGTTTTGCTCTGCGGTGAAGTATGAGCTTCTTTTTAGGATAAGAGAATCTTAAGTTTTTCGTTTTGAATCCCAAAATTGAACGTAGAAATGGTGTGCATGACATCGAAATGGCACATATTCTAATCCTTTCGATTTCTCGTAACAGCCCCATCAGTATGTTTATTGGGGACAAGATACCTTCCCGACCACTCTCGAGATCGCACCATTGGAAATTTTCATGCGACTCCAGTATAGCTCGCAGCCTTCGAGTCACCGATGAGATTTATTCCAATCCTTCCCCTCCCAATATTCCCTATTCCACATGCGCAGAAATAGCCACGAAGCACTTTGTTCGAGCGTATAAGATCAGCACCAAACACGTATCTAGTATTTATAGGTATTTTGCTCAAATTACGAATTTATTACTTTGGATAAAATGAAAATTCACATGGTAAATTCCTATGATTATTTATTGAAACAATCCGGGTTTCCTCACGATGCGTCGTTTCGGGTGAAGAGAATATACATTCGCAATCATATATATACCAAAACAAGTGAGAGGGGGAGGGAGGAGATGGGGAGAAGGGTAGGTAGGTGGCAGTGGTGTTCCGAGAGATAGCGTGGAAGGGGAGGGGGGAAGGAGGTTGATGATGGAACGGATTTTAAACATTGTATTAAGCCATCGTTTTAAACATTATATTAAGATTTTAATCATTGACTAGTGCCACCAGTAATAATTTAATACTTAGGGCTGAGTCCTCAATTTAATACGGGGATGGATTGATACTCTCCATGTCAGGCTCGTGTTTGCAGCATGTGAATTTTTCCATTAGTTTTTTGCTGTGATTAGGGTAAGCAACTGCCAACTATGACATCTGCGGTCATTTTCTCCGCTAAGGCGGGCATCTGAGAATATAGGAGAGAGGAGAAATCTGGCGTCGGCATTACACTACTAATAACGAAAGGCGCAATGAGGTTTACTTTTTGACGTCCTAGAAGACAAACGGAGGGTTTTAATTAAAATACTCTTCAGAGAGGACTCAAAGAATCAGTAGTGGGTGACAGCTTGTGGAAGTCTTTCAATTTAAGAATGATTCTCGAAGCAAAGAAGTGCACTTTGCACAAATTCGCCTTTCACAATGATCAACAGGAGAAAATTTGCAACAATAGCACGGAAGAAAAAATAAAAATACTTGAGGAAGAAATAGCAGAGCTGTTTCTGCTACAAAAAATGAGCAGGATCAAAAGCCAAGTTCCATCTGGGAATCGAACCCAGAACATTGTAATGAGAGGCTAATACTTTGGCCACCAAACCTAGTCGATGCCTCGTTTTCTTTCTTCTTTTTCCAGCATTAAGTAACAACTGTTCAGTCACTAAAATCCTCCTTTTTTGTAATTTCACAAGTTCCCGGGAACTTGTTCAGTTGGAATGTTGATGTAGAACTAGCTAGCTGAGGAGCAGCGCTACGCTGTCGAGCTCGCTGCGCGGGATTTTGCGAGGTGGAATATTCAAGTTCGCTCAAAGTTCAAGTTCATTAGCCTTGTGGATATCTCGGGGTCTATTCCCTCGTCCCTTCACCATCTCCACCCTGCACCGTCCCTCTCACTCGCCGCTAGACCGTCAAGGTCCGTTCCTCCGCCTCTCCAAAATGTCCAATCGCATTTTTCTCCAAAAGGACTCTCGTCCACTTGACTCTGGAGCTACGGGTCTTTTGGATGGACCATCAACCATCATGATGTTAGTTAGTTAGAGGACGTTCTCTGAGAGCAAACAAGGGAGAGGTGCAAATATGTCTTTTATCTGTTTGCCATGTGAATCATGAAGGCGGGCAGTACCGTCAGAATCAAGTGCTTTCCCTGTCCAGTATCCTGCAAAGACTACGGGAGTTTGAATGGCTGGCATTCTCTTGTTTTGACAGCATGATACGGAAGAACCTTATTGAAGTTAAAGCCGTTTTTAACTATTGCGTTAATTAACAACATTGGTTTCTACTTATTACTTCCCACAACATGTTTATAAATGCTACAAGTCCATCTCTAGGTACTTTCTGTTTTCTCATAAAGAGCTGCTCAGTACAAACACACCAAATACATTACCTACAAAATCCATTGTCTTGCGTTACATTTTTAGTTTGAAATTCTAAAATAAATCAATATGTAAATAAGGTTTAAACTGCTTCAATCCATTCCCAACACTATCATTACAAACAATTAGTGTGCTAACTGCTATCCATCGCAAAATGTCATTGCAATTTGATATTTAATATTTTCGTTAATACCATATACAATCTATAAATATATACGTTCTAAATTATGAATAATACTTTTTTTTAGTATTAGAGAGTATTAATACATTAAAAATCAATATATTACCGGCCAAAATTTTTTCACTGTGGCACTTCATAAAACCATGAATCATGCAACCAAAAGCAACAGTCATTCTTAATAGATGTTTCTGTGAATGAAGAAGATAAATTGGGCATTTACACAATGATTTTATATCTCTACTGATAAATGGCTAATAAATTGACTCATAAGACTGTTTATGCCGCCTATAAATATCACTAAATATGCCGGTAGAATTTCTGAAGCTATTGTGCTTGTGATGGAATGACCATCGAATGTTCGACGCAGTGAAATTGAAAATGAAAATGACAAACATTTGTCCCAAGCGAATCCATCTCCAACAGCCCAAGACATCGCAAAGGGCCGACGAAGAAATCATTTCTCAGCGCCTTCTATCTTCGACATCGATCGTCATGTGGCTATTAGGCAAGGCTGTTAGAGGCCGTTGCCTCCAACGGCAGTTCACGGCAGTGACCAGCGCTCCAAAATGTAGGTCATATCTCCCACGAATGAGAAGGAGATAGAAGGCCATCGAGCGGGACAGAAGAGGACCGGGTACGCAGCTTTAAGAAATGAATTTTTCCGCGGAATGAAAGTAGAGATAAAAAGGCTCACATAGCCATATCAAGGATAGTATTAAAAGAAGGATACGTGAAAAAAGTAATACCTCCAATATAACTGGCATAAAGGCTGCTTTTCTCCACTATGTAAAAGTGAAAGGCTTTCCAAGCATCGTTTAAGAAACCCGCTACATTCAGCATAACAGGCATTTGAAAAAATCGTTTTGATGTTTTCAGTTTCTCCGAGCACGGAAAAGCAAAGGGCAATAAAGAGATATCCGAAGTCTCTAAGGGTTCCTGAAAAAAATAGGATGAAGTTTTACTCATGGCTATAATTGAGATATATATCGAATACTAGGTAACCCGTGCGAAAATTTCGCACTTTCACGCTATCAGGGAATAAGTATGTTAAGGAAACGGTGTAATCGTGTTTTAAATAGAGAAGAAGGTGTATCATAAAGTACTTTCTTTATACTTGTTTTCTTGCAAAAATATACAAAACATATGAATACAATACAGGCAAGAGAGTTTGGTACCAGTAGCGACAATCATGACGTCTGTTGCTGAATAATGGCACGCAATTTACAAAACTTCTTTAAAGACAATATTAGATGTAACAATGTTTTCGTCTGTAACTTTTTGGTTGTGAGTTTCTTTAACACAAACATAAATATCACGGAAAGTGCATACTCAAGTTTAGAATAAAAAAATGTGTGGAGTCGATATACCTCGAGCGAGTAATCGACATGGAAAAATCGAAACTTTTAAGTCAAATTAATGGATAAATAGTGAAATTTGAGATTGAGATTGTATTTTTCGTCATAAGCAGGTGATTCAGCGTTTAAAATGATACCTCATTTATCACTGTAGGTGCAGTATTAACGGAGCATATACGGAATGACAGAAAAAGACCTTTCTGTAATAATGTAGGTATATGATGAATATCAGCAGAAAATTAGGTTTCTCCGTTGATTCATTCAAATATGAAAACGTATAACCTCATTTTATTCATAATAACAAAAATGTAAAGGTTTCGAGGTTGTTTCGTTGAGTTGAATAAAAATATTTTAAATGTCGTTTAATCGATGATCTAATCAGTGTAGCACACACAGTTAGATCATTAACGAGCTTGCCAGGCAACTAAATAGCCCTGAGTTCGAACTTTACCTTGGGCATTGTTTGGCCCCGACTTAAATTTGCCAGGCGTTGAGATATCACATCGGCAATATCTAAATAATAGGCAACCTTAAGGCCTAATTCGAACACTAGTAGCAAAAATTATGAACGATAAATACACATTTCTCCAAGTCGATAGAGATTGTTTTAGCGAAAGATTAAAACAGATATAGAAACTTCCAACGCGAGAAAAGTGAACAATTCATTTCGAAGAGAGCTCAGTTTAAACCCAAGGCCTTCATCGGAATCTGAAATCTCCTTTCACTAGCTAATGTTCCTTCCATTCTCTCGGCTAGCAGATTAAAAGTAGATCTCGAACGGGCTATTTTTTCTTTTATAAAGGTCATTTTCCACCCACAGACTTGAGGCATAGACGAGACTTTCTTTGCCCGCCAGGCAGCCGGAACATTAATTTCTACCGGCGCTCTTGAAGACGTGATATGGTGGCAATGGCCTTGCTCCGTTTACCGGCAGCAACCAGAGCGAGTTGGATTAGCGCTATGATTCGCGTATCAGATAATCTGTTATGGAAACCTATTTTAGGAGCGTATAAACGAGTCGGTGGAATATACAATAGAGATTTAAAAAGGCATTTTAGCGAAAGAGGAGGCATAGCAAATGAACATGAGGGAAAAAATGAACAGCATTTGGAGAAGTACTATTTATACTTTTCAAGGTTTAGTTACGCTATCAGGAAAGCAAGTATTTCTTTAGTGGAACAAATAAAACATTGGATTTCTCTATATTTTCCACTTAGGAAGGTGTGATCCAAGCTCCTTAACAGTGTCTCAACATATTTGGCAGGTTTATAAATCTTAAAAGTTGAAAACTTGGAAATGATAATATCATGCTGTGGAAGTGTTCTGGAAAATTTAAGTACCTTTTTCTTATGGTAAACTCATCATCCATTACGCAACCTTGTAGCTGATGTTTTATTTAAAGGGGCATTAATCGAACAATTATACTTTCCCCTTCATTTTAATCCAGATTTTCATTTAATTTACTATGGGCAACAACATAACCTCATGATGGAGGCTTTATTTTTAGGAATAACTCCTTTCATAAAATGCATGATAGTCACGCTTTTAAAACACCAAACAGTTGGCATCAATCCGAGAAACCCAACCCGTGGACAAGGAAGAATAAGGGCGGATTCTCCGCAGAACAGAATTCAAAAGCCTGGGGGGACAGATAGCCACAGATATGTATGGCAGATCGTTCCGGTTGGCCTCCTCTCCTATGCAGTTCCCTTTTGGACATAAATTACGGGTTTGCCAGGGACGAAGTTCATCTTTTAGGAAGCGGGTGGAGGGGGAAAAGTGACGGTCATGGACGTTAGTCAGTGAGTAATTGTCCGAGAGTCGATTGCCAGTATTAATGTTTCATCGAAAACTTTCCACCCAAGACTTTTGAAGGGCCACTTAAGTGAAGTGAGGATTTGTTGAGGCATCACACGCGTATGCTACTTAAGAGTGTTAAGCAGGTATAAACACATATCATAGGGGAATCCTGGCTGAAACAAAAGGAGCGTATCTAGTTAATCTCACACATTGCTACTTATAGTTTCTGTTCAGGATGAAGGCATATAGAAGAAAATAGAATATTTGCTGCGGACTTTGGATCACAAGATTGTGATCAACGGTAAAAAAGTGTAAATAGTATGACGCGGAGTAAAGCCCCATAAATACATATTGTAGGGCGTAAGTAAGGTCAAAAATAGCGGCAACATGAAGATGGGATCTTTATTCTGCCATATATACCGGGTGATTGATGATACTGCCTTTATGACAGAAGAAGAAAGATGTGCATTCGAGCTGTTTATTTGGTCACTAAGCAAACTTAGTACGTAGGGTAAACATTCTGCTCTGCTTGATCTGGAATGGCATTAGGAAATAAAAATAACAATTTATAAAGGTGATTCAACTTGAAATCAAGGACCAATTACATCTACATCTACATAATACCCTGCAAGCCACCACAAGGGTGTGTGGCAGGGGGTGATTGCTCACCAAACATGCACTACATATCATGCATAAAAAAGGAATAGTATTAATATAGTAGTCAGAACTACACTATTTAAAAAGATAGAAATTGCAAAGAAAACATGCAAAAACATTCTGTTAGTAGGGTTAGCTTTAAGTACTCATACCAACATGCAGCTACCAATGCTATTCATTGCTACTCTCCGATAGGACATATTTACCGTTATTCGTATCTCTTATTGTGCGAGGGAAAAAGGACATTTTGAATCGGTCAGTTCGGCAATCAATTTCTCTAACTTTATGATTATGGTCCAGTCTGCCATAGTAAGTTGGGGTTCGTAAAATATTTTTAACATCATCACTGAAAATATTGCCTTGGAATTTGTGGAACAGATTAAGTCTAAATTTCAACCTGCGATCTGACAATGATTCCCATTTCAATTCATTTAATAGACTGGTTACGCTAATATAATTATCGTATCGTCCCTTTACAAATCTTGCCGATCTTCGCTGCACACGTTCAAGTTCATTACTTAGACCGATTTCGTAGGGATCCCATACACTGGCAGCATATTCCAAATGACAATTAATGTTAACCTCTTAAGTAGTGCAAAAGGAAAGGAGATGTAGTTTGTTGCAGAACCCATATGGGCAAGAGAGCCATGCTTCGATTCTTTGGCCAACAAGGAAGAGTTGTCCATTTGGGTTTTTAGCTGTAATAGCACATAAACATAGAGACTCAGCAGGTGATTTCTGATCTCTGACAAGGAGAATACGAAAAAGAGATTGTAATGCATATCATCGCCACAATTTTGGGCCTCAGATTTTTTATCCATAAAAAAGGTAATTTATAAAAACTAATTACACTTCATTTCCACGCATATGCATTGTCTCGGTGTCAGAAATATCCTTTGCAAGCCTACACTTCGAAGACAGGGGCCAGTTGCAGATTTCGCTAATCCAGTTATTATAAGACATCAGTGAACAAGAAATATTACCCCCTTTCTTTGCACCTTAGCTTTAATAATTATTTTTATTATATTGTCTAAATAGCATTGTTTGGCACGTGATACGCACCCGGTGGAAGTAATAATTTTAGTGGGTTGTTACTCGGCGGAGGCGACCGAAAACTGAGGTCACTTGCGCCACGTAGGATAGGTGGGTAATTGAGCAGAGATAGGAATATTTCAGGAAACGCAGGTAGGATGGAGAGAAACCAGGCATCCTGCTTTTATCCTGCTTTTAAAAAATATTGATCAACACAATTTTTACCGTTAATTTATCGCATCTGTCTGATAATACCTGTACGAAGCAAATTCATTCCGGAATAGTCCCACAGTGAGATTCTTTCTCGTCAGAAAGAGCCAAGGACTGAACTACTAAAATGCACCTCGCACAGTTATGCACATGCGCATTCAAGGCTTTTCTGAATAAAACGAGGGGTTCTTTTTGTACCACACCATGTGGAACAGACAATAAACTAAAGTTCCATCGATGAAGAAGCGAAAAAGCCATGTCCACCATCGTCGAGTGTGTGTAACGGATCGTAACCTTGGCTTCAAGAAACTCTTTAACTTCCTCCGCGAATAATTCACCTTTCAGGATTTGACATGCGGTGTGGAAAAATTGTTTACATCATGGCGAATTGAATCGCTCTCTCATATTAAGGACTATCTCTGGAATTTTTATACCAGAGATAGTCCTTAATATGCGGCAATTTCAACTATAAATGTTAACTATTTCACTAAGTATCCCAAAACTGTTAACCATTATATCTAGAGCTATAAATAATTCACAAAGTAAGGAGTTTTTTTAAGGAGTAAAATAAGGTACATACATTTAGGAGACAGAAATATGACGTAAAAATTACAGCGTAAAAAATGTATGTATAATTTGTGGAATAACTTCAGAAACTGAATCGTTCACATCATACTGGGCATTATATATGTTTCTACGTTAGGAGAGTCATTTTATATACATTAAGGATGTGAAAAATGAAATAATAACGGATATAATTTCAGAGAAACAAAGGAGAGGATGAAACGTGCATGTCACGCCATGCATCAAAATTCCTTGAGACAAGGAAAGACAGTAGTAAGATTGACTGTGTATTCTCCATGCTCCGGCTCTTTTGAGTGGAAATTAGAAGAAATTTTGGGTAGGAGTTCGCAGAAAAACATGCAAACGATGCTTGTGAAAACCATTTCCCATTTCTCTTTTTGTGTGGTTCAGCTCTCTAAGCAATACTTTTACCACACGGACGTTAATCATGCCCGGAACCTTATGACAAGATGGATTCTGTTGTTGTTGGAAAGAAACAAATAACTCAAGTCCTCATCACTTCTAAATGCGATGCTTATCTCGAGGAAAATAAACATATTTATCAGCATGGCATGACGAACTCCTCAAATTCGTCTCACTCTCTCAAGAACAGAAAGAAATATCGACATGGTAGTCACTAATTCCCATTGTGATTTATGAGACTGATCAAAGGGGCAGGAGAAATTCGTGGCGAGAAAAAGGCATCTGAACTAGATTTATGACGGAAAGATCATTTCCGCAAAAAAGTATCCTTTTGAATTGCGGTTATACCTTTAGTTCGTCACAGACACTGCCTTCGCTTTTTCTGAGTACGGTAGCGTAATTCCAATTTTCCACCCGAAGAACAAGTGCCCATAGCCAATCGGACCGTTGGAAGTCAAGGCCACGGTACTTGCGAGTCCGTTAGCGAGCTCTTCGCTTACAGCACCCATTTCACACAAGGCGTGCGGCAATCAACCCTCAGTTTGATACCAGAAGCAAAAAATGTCTTTGTGTAGAATAGATGGCTTTTGGGTATATTGACTTCGTAAAAGAGGTAAAATCTCAAAGAAATTAAAATTTCTTAATTCACAGAAAGTTATTGATAATCAACCATCGGAAATATTAATATTTACTTAAAATATATCGTCGATATTTGTCGGATCAATGGGAAAGGGGTTTTTAAAAAGTTTATGGCGTAGGTAAATAGAAAGGATGGAAAATTTTACAACGCCGAATTAACAGAGCAAAATACTCAAAAAATGTAGTAAAATTATTTTAGATACATACTAAAGTATAATTCAACAACTAATTACCTCAAGAAGTTCAGGTTTTGATTATAATAACTCTTTGCATTTATTGTGTAATAGGAATAGGTTGCTCGTGATTGGTTTTTCTCTGTGTCAATAAAAGGCTCTACTTGGCAAAAAAACTAAATAGTTTGAGTTGGTTAAAACTATTTAGTTTTAACTAAAACTAAATAGTTAAAGGTTCTTGGTAGTAAAGGGCAACTGTCCTCAACTAGTAAAAACGCCCTTGTAATATGACCCAGCTCAAGAGATAAGGTACAACGCCGTCATAAATAGCGTTCTGTCTGCTAAACGTGAAAATGTTCGCTCTAGGAAGGGAGAAGATAACTTTCCCGCCCTGCGACGCCGCACGCAACAGATGTCGTGACCAAGGAGCCTTGCCGAGTAAGAGCCACCCGTAGATGGAAAGCGATTAGCCATGCGCGAAGGAGGAGGAACCCTACTATGCTGGAGTAAGGGAAGACATGATGAACACAGGAAGAAAATGGAAAAGAAGGGAAGGCAAAAGTGCAACATAAATAAGCAGGGTTTCAGAGGAGAAAGTGAAAACGGCAAATAGTTGTTTGACCACTAAGTAGAATACACAAAAGATGAGCAATGCCACGAATGAAAATTAATAAAACACAGCTTCTTGGATGACAGAGGAAATATCAGATGAAATAAAGAATTGGTTACATAAAATGCGGTGGAATTAATTTTGGAAGTGCGTCAACTGATAAGGTTTACATCTACATCGACATAATACACTTCAAGCCATCGCAAAGGTGTGTGGCAGGAGATGAACTATAATCAGACATGCATTATAAATCAGAGAAAATACTTTCTACCATGCCGTCATTTAAAATAAAATACTAGACTCTTTATATACTGATTGCATGAAACGAAGATTCACAATGCAACCTCACCGAAGAAAATATTATGCATGCAGTTACGAAACACGTGAAATGTTAGCTATAAATGACAAAAGATTGCAAGTTAAATCAAATAAATGCAATATTTTATGATTGGCTGATAATTTCTATAAGTTTATAAAATAATTAACTTCCACTTCCTACATTAAGCATGAGTTAGCAGTGTTAAAACACGTACACGCTAAAATAAAAGTTATCACAACATTGTAATTTCTTCATCAAAATGAACAACATCTATTTTGATTTCCCTTTGTACCTTCGGTGCCATCTATTATTGTTCCAAATATTGCATTGAAAAAAATGGTACCTCTCACCATCTAACTTAAGCTTACTTAAAACAGAGTGCGGTCTCAAAGGCTCGAGCTATAAAGACTCGTATCTAACCCAATTAACAACACATTTATGCTTGCTTACCCTCCTCTTTAAATATTTTAAAATAGCTATATACCGACCACAATCTAACCACTAATGTTCTTCAAGGACGATAGGAAGTACATGTATGGTGAAGACTCACCCCCTGCCACGCACTTTTATAGTGGCTTGCAATGTATTACGTAGATGTAAATGTGATTTTCGAAACCAAGATCAATGGTTCACTAGGCCAGCCACGTAACGAACTTGGCTACCATGAAGGACGGTAGTCAAGTAGCATTAAATAACCTGAAAGGAATGATAGGGGTCGAAGGTATTATTGAGAAATATGGGTGACTAATATGAAACCTCGTACAGTTAGTCAAAACTCGCAAGAATTTAAAAAAATACCATATGGTTCGGGGAATTGAATGGATATCACAAATTATAAAACAAATATAAATTCACCGACGATTATTCTACGCACAAAACATGTTCCGTTTCCCCGTTTTCAACTCGGACAAATTATGTTCTGAAAACGGGAATCTCGCGAGCAGGCTATTGCCGACCCCGGTTTTCTCTCCACCATTCCTCCTTCCCCTTCCATTCCCATCCTTGTAGTACCTTTCCTCCCGGTCTGAAGCGCCTGTAAGTGCGGGCACAGACTTGAAAACACGAATGAGATGCGCCGCAAGAGGGAGAGACGAGAGCGGAAGAAAGTGATCTCGGTCTCCGACGGAGGGAGTTCCGCGACCGGCCTTGCGGTGCCGCGGGTCCGTCCACCCCGCCCCCTCGTTAAAAGGGGGAAATATACGCGCAGGCTCCTCTTTCATTCACCCACTCCCCCCCCCCCCCCACTCATCCCTCCAGTTCCATTCCTTTCACTATCTTCTCCTCCTCAAAAGGCGAGAACGCCGCCGCCCCCCTCCCCTCCAAACACAGAACTTTCCCTCACTCTTTTCGCCGAGAGGAGAAAGTGACGGACCATCATATAAGGCTTCAGGGTGAGATTTTTGTTTTTTTTTTCTTTCGTCCGCCTCGATGCGTCGAGGAGGCTCAACCCCGACTCCCCGCTTCCTTTTGTTTTTTCCAAAAGGAAGGTCGCGCGATCTGGAAGTTATCTCGGCTACGCACTCACGAGCATCATCCCCCTCCACCCCTCACTACTCCCTTCCCCCCACCACCCCCCACTTCTCCCCGAGCGATCCGAATGGAAACGGAGAGTTTACTTTTTCGTGGGACGGGCCAACGATTAGAAAGGTGAACGGGGTTGAGTTGCTGCACTCGTGGGTGAATTAGCAGAACGTTTCCACGGACTGCTAGATAGATCCCTCATTAACCAGCTCTTCACCAATTGCACCTGTTAGCTTCCCCCATCCGTACTACAGGGGACAGTAATAGCTTAAATTGAAGTTACCGAGGTGATAATTAGGACAGGTTTACAGAAATTGCTTAAATTGAAGTTACCGAAGAGATAATTAGGATAGGCTAGGTAGAGTTAGTCTGTTTTGCATGCTTGAAATAATCTCTAAATCTAAACGCATGAAAGTAAATGTTTCCGACATCTCCCCGATTTTTTGGTACGTAATCAAAATATTTTTATAAGGTTTGTGCGGTAACTATCACAAAATTATTTTGAGGTGTAAGACTATATTACAAGTGATTTCGCGGTGTCTCCTTACTAAGTTAGTTTTTAATAGTATAATCGGTAGTGAAGTCACTGGAAATAAAATTGTTAACAAAGCATGCTTTCTTAGGAATCAAACCCATGCCATACACCTTTTCGGTGGCCCAGGAGGTACAATGTAGATCTGAAACTTCAGTGTCTCCGCATCATCACTCCCCTGCGAACGTGGTCCAATAACGATTACACGAACTTGCGTAGCCGTTATTGTTTAATTTATGCAAATTTTTATAAATTGGTGCATCACATAATTATTAAAATGAATACCCAAAAAAATGATTAACCACAAACATTTCGGATAGAAAGAAAAGCAGAATATGTGTGAACTTTGTCTGACTAGGACTGATGGAAAGTTACTGGAGAAAATTAAGACGAAGCGGAACAGACGATTCAACAGGTAATTACGGACACATGGGGATGATGAAGGTGGGATTAGATGTCAGAATACTAAGCAGGCGAGGGGGAAGAACAAAGGTCATTTTACTAGGGAGGTAGGAAGATGCTGGGAACAGTAAAAGATGACTGAGAAAGAAAACCTTGAATAATTAAGGGAATATGACTGTCACATCAAAGCTTACCCTGGTAGGCAGAAACTCAAATAATAATATGATTAATAGAGGCATGGTTGCGAAGAGCTCTCGGTTGCAGATCTAGGTTCGGATACGGGAACCGTCTCTTTTGATGCACTTGACGTAACGCAAGCTGAGTGTAGCAAATATTCCACAGAGAAAAAAATCATTCGCCTTGACATATATCGTTATAGCGAATATCGTTAAAAGCAAGCAAGCTGAGTGCTTTGAAAAGTATGAGTCCTTGAGAAACTACAGGTGACACAGGGAACTGAAATGGCTGGCCTTTCTTAAAATTATTACGACAATACACGCTCACTAATATAATTTTCAAGAACCTCAGCCCTCACTGCCAAACAAACCTTCGCATAGAACGAAGTGGTTGCCTACCTTAAAAAGCTTTCTTACTTTAATAGAGTTGAAATACCGCAGGAACTCTTTCACTTTGGCCCAAAGATATCATTACGCTAATTTCTCGTATGAATAAATGGAACTCGAAGTCAACGTAAGAAAAGTATATCCGTAAACCGATTGCGGGCTTAGGAGCGGAGTCTCACTGAGGTTGACAAGATATTCGGAGGGAAGTAATCCTACTGTCAGCAGTGAGGCAAGGTGCTCCGTTGCTCAAACCTATTATTGTAAAAGGTGAAACGCGAACCTCACATGAGACACTTGAAGGAAGTAAAAATATCAATTTGTAATATAACTTCCCTCTTTAGGTTCCTGCAATCTTCGCTGTTTATCCAGTAAACAAGCTGGAACAAGAACATAATCTGGGAAATGCTCTCCCGGTCCCCAAGGAAGTGTTTTGGTTGCACAAACATCTCGCGCTTCTCCGTAGACGCAGATAGAACCAGAGTTTCTCGGCGTTCGGTCGATTGAATCACTGGAGAGAGCACCAGCACCAAAACCGCTTGAGCATGTTGCACAGCGTGCGCGGTAGATAAAGAAAGTGGTCGTGCGAGAACGGTTGGAGATAGCGACGGTGAAGTGCATTAAGGTGAGCGAAGGAGATAAATGTTAGCGAAGAGCAGGTTGGTAGTGGCAAGGCGGCTTGTAGTTTACACGCGCAGCTATTCCAGTTCATACATATGTCGGGCGGATATCGAATGCGCGACATGTCTCAACTCTCCGGGAGATGGTACTGCGATTGTTTATCAGTTTCATTTCTGGACGCGACCCAAAAATTTCACACCGACGTCTCCAAGCCAACGTGATCGAACTAAGATCGTGATGAATCGCCTGTAATAAATAACCGAGAAAAGGCTTAAGTGCTTTTCGCTGATGGGCAGTTCGCTTATAGGACATTCGATCGATAAAACATGACCATTTCTTGCAGTTCCCTTTAACTGTAGATGCAAATATTTGTATCCAAATATTCGACAGTATTTCATACGCTATGTTTTTTCATATATCTCGTCTAGTCAATTGGTTTCCATGGCTAATACCAACTTATTTTTAAGCAAGTTACTAGAGTGAGATGCACTTCATTTACTATAAATCAGCAATAAAGATACGCACAACCAGCATCAAAAGAAAAATAGGTGCTCTAAATACACTATCATGATGAATTTCCGTAAAGATTTTTTCACTGCCATAAAAACGACTGATTTTTAAGGGGTTCCTGAAAATTTGTGACTATAATATCTAATATAACCTTTTCTGCATGAAAATAATCATTATCAGGATGGAGATATAAATAGAAAATCCGTTTCAATTATTACGTGATTTTTGGCTATACAACCAAATAGTATTTTTCTAGTAGGAGATATATTCAGAGAGATCACCTATCACGCCTAGTGAATCACTTTGAGATTAAGAAAAAGTAGTTGAGGCGTTTATGATGGCGCTTACTGCGTGCTACAGAACCTTGATTTGATAGCCAGCAGCCGAAGAAAAGTGAAATCTACAAGAGAGAGCAGTTGCGTGTGATCATCAAAATATAAGACATACTTTTCCTTTCAGGAGGTTGACTTAAATTTGACAAGGAAAAAAAATAACAAGAAAATATTGCCAGAAAATTGTCACCGTAACTTTTGAACGTACACATAATTAAAATTGAATGAATGGTCAAGCACTAACATCTCTCGCCAATCAAAATCCCGACGGTTGAATTATAGGTGCCGAAGCCAAAGAAAGAGGATGCGCTTATCTTGATAGAAAGCTTTCAAATGGTGTAACATAAGCCCTTCAGCCGACCGCCATCTGTACAACAGGAGTTCCAAGAGAAGTATTTCTCACTTTCTCACAATATTTTCGTCTAAATTGTTTTCTCCGAATACACTGTCAATCAAAGAGATTTATCGTCCATTTTCAATGTTTCATGCATGATAGATGGCCTCTAAGAAAGGAATGAATTCCTCTTCATCACTGCTCTCCTAAATTACTCGAGTACCTTTCACGTGAAAGCAGATGAAAGTACTAAACATCTGGATGAGGTTCTCAATGATAAAACTGTCCTATTTCAGCAGGGCGCCTTCTTGAATGTAATTCAAGGATCGTTTGCAATGGGGAATATGCATGAAATTTGTTTCTCGTATGATAATGATGCACTAATGCGGAATTATCTCACCAATTTAAATATATAAACCAAACTTTTCTATGCACATCGCAAATATTATTAAATGCTATTAAAATGTTCCCGAAAATTGACGAAAGTCACTTGACCTGAAACGTCGTCTGACGTCACTGCACGGTATAGGCTCCATATTGCTACGAAAAAATATATTTTTTTGTAAGAAAATGTAGCGACTGTATTGTTTTGAGGTTTTTAGCCGTTTCTTGATCAAAAAAATGGTTGGAAAGGGATTTAAAAATAGTCCAAACGGACATTTTGCCTTTGGTTGACTCCTTTATGAGTGCATCCTTAAAAAAAACAGCAATTTCTGTGTCGTAGCCGAGATTCTTGAGCACTATACGGGTATTATATAATTTATGGGAAATTGACTCGTTACAATCCATACTACGTAAATAAAAAATAAATACATTCGTTTATTGCATTAAACAAATGAGATAAGTACATACGTTTTCACCAAATATTCATTAAACAACTTACCCCCGCGTGCAACAGATAAACAACGCCCATAGTGATACCTTGCCGTTACGTTATGTGATGATGTTGTGTTTTTAAGCTTCCATAGAAACATTTTGTGACATAAGTACAATGCGTTATCAAATGTACTCGCGGCTCGTAATCGCTCTAGAGAAAAGTAATGCTGGAAAATTTACACACCGCATTCATTTAGATTCGACTGAATGGAAGTAACATTTTCCCAAGTAAAAATTGCCATCCCGCATGAATACTTTCACACCACGTATGAGGATCCAAAGTACAAGGATGAAAAGTTTGTCTCAAACGAAATAATTGAAAGGGAATTATTTACTAGAAACATGTCAGACTTTTGAAACAGGAATATATTCACTTCTACATAACCATGAAAGAAAAACTTTCAGCTCTGCACATGTTTTTAGTTTCCATTGCAACTTTGAAACATGGTGTAAGCAATATGCTATATCATGCCCTCCGTATTTCATACACATTTAACAGAACCTCCACGTACAGCATTACGTTCGCCCTCCTAAGCTTGTAGATGCTGAGTTGAGCTTGACCGCTAATTACGACCCGTAACAAGTTTTTCAATTTTTATATTCATGGTTCACGGCGATAAGATTCTGAGTCTATGATGTACTCATTCGAAAAAGAGGTCAAAGGCGAAACAGACGCGCCTTAGAATTACATAATTTCATTCAAAATCATCTAAAGAGCACAAGGTCGCTGAGACAATATATTCCTGAGACAAAACTACTCCCTGATTAAGAAATTCCCTCTTTCATGAACCGGATATCTCCTTTCCTCCAAAATAAGTAGAATAAGCCAAAACGTTATTAAAGCTGAAATAATATTTTCAAAAGTTGCTTTCATAGTTTCAATAGTAATAGTTTCATAGTTTCATAATAATAGTTTCAAAATGCATGCAAATGCTTTTCCATGCGTCACTTACGTTTATTACCAAAGTGATAATACATAAGTGTCATGACAACTATAGTATTCTTGTAAAATGCATGCAAATGCTTTTCCATGCGTCACTTACGTTTATTACCAAAGTGATAATACATAAGTGTCATGACAACTATAGTATTCTTGTTGAATATCGTTATAGTAAATTTGAATTTCCTTTTGAAAACCAATGTGCCAATGCTTAAATTTACGAGGTGGCTGGGTTATTATCAATGAATATTCGAACCCTTCCCCTTTTCCCTTCTCCCTCACTGCCTCTACCACAGCAAATTCACTTCTACAATTATCCCCCTCTCACTAATTACTCCCCTCCACTGCTTGATTCTGATTACATATATATATACGGGCCAACTGCAATGCATTATCACCTGACGATGACTCCCAAGCATTGCAACAAGGGTCGTGCTATTCTATTTTATTTTGGTTTGTAGAGGTTTTGTTTGCATGAAACCCATTAGGATGGCTAGGACCTTTGGGATCCCTTTTAAGACCTCATGTCACTAATTTAATCTCCTTTCCCAAAGAATGTCATTTTTGGGAAGTGAATTCACTCAGCTACGCCGAAGGTAATTTTAAATACATCATGAAACTTATTTCTAGCAGCATCATTAAAATTTTCCTTCAATTTTCGGGGGCGAGAAAATCACGTTCACTGCCACATGTCACGCGGAAATCACGGTCGTAGTTCACGCGCCAGCAAACGGAAGTCATCCGAGTCGTGACCGAATGCCGGAGGGCAGGCAGTCAGCGCCACCCATTCCGCTTTCATAACCTATTCGCCTCCTCATGTCTTAGGCACCGTTCCCCAGAAGACAATGAGGGCGGGCTGCTCTATTGTACAATACTCGCGTCGGAGCGCCACCATCGAAAGGGCTTCCCAGGGCGCGGCGTTCTCGGCAACGCCCCCGCAACCCTCCGGTGTCAATCTTCCTCGCCTAGCGATTTCTCCTCCATTCGTCTCCCTCCGCGAACCCTTCAGATTCTTCCAATAGATGCGACCCCAAAACCCAATAATGACTCCATCCCTTCTATCGTTCCCCCCCACTCCGCCTACGTGTCTCTTCTGATGTGCCACGTCAACGTCTACCTCGGAGCCCCCTCCCACCACCTTGAACCCCACCCGGGGTCGACAACTCATTCACCTCCTTTTTCCGATGCACTGGGGTCTCATTTGCACCTTCCACCAACCAGTCCTCCTATTTATTCCTTTACACACTACCATGCACCTCAGAGGCCTTCTAAGTCCTCGGAAATCTCGAAATATAGGGCCATATTTGAAATCTCATCTGAAGTCACGCTTCCACTGCTCACGTGCTAAAATCGCTGCGACGAGTCAAATTGGTGAATAGATTCTACCCGTAAAGGTGGTATTACTTCTCAGCGGAGGCACGTAGCCAGAAATTTCCTTCGGGGGGCCGGGGAGGGGCTAAGTCTAGCGCAGCTTAACTTGAAACAAATCAGCCTTGCCCGTTCGGTGCCGATATGTAACAAATCTCTTCCCTAAATTTTCAGTTCCTTGTATTTACTTTCACAGTGCCCATTCTTATCTATTCTCACTGGTCAAGTTTACTGCTTACCTTGTTATGAAGCAGTTAATTTAACCGGCCCCAGAAGAGAAGTTCAATGCATACATACATATCAGATTGAAAAAAAAACTATTATTAACCACACACATACGTCAAACTAGTGATCACGCTTCAAGACACTTAACTCTAACTTGAATGATACGCAGTGTATTCCAGATTATCATGCCCAGTTAACATCAGAGCAACAAAATTATTGGGAAATATTTTCGGGGGGGGGGGGGGTGGTTAGAGGGGGAGGGTTTGAAGCCCCAGAATATCCCGTAATCCCGTAAGGAATCTCGTAGCTCCCCTGGCTATGTGCCTGTCTCAGCGTACACTGAGAACTGAGTTAAGATTCTCAATATGGCCCAGAATCTAAACTACAGTCGGACTTCTACTGCTTGCGTCATTAAATCTCAGTCGAGAGTGCAAAAGGTATATAGATTCTCCTCAATATGGTCCGAAGCGCTATATAACGCGGTATTACCAACTTAGCAGGATGAATCTTCACATTAATTTGACTCGCAGTAGAGATTTTAGGGCCTAAGCAATAGAGGTGAGGCTAGTGGAGATTATGAATATGGAAACAAGGAGTAAAACCACTTAGATTCCACAAAGGTGTATTCAGATACTGAACTTGGCTTCGTTTGCAGTACAATCATCTTCAAGGTTTACTTGTCCTGCAATCGAAACCTAGGCCGGTGTCTGAATGATCTTTTGTGGAATCATACTAAGTGGGTTTTCTCCTTGTAACCAACATGCGGTTACACCAATTAAAGCCTTAGGCCTTCCTTTTTATTCTGAATATGGCCCATAGACTTGTCGAAATAGACAAACCGCTGGCCGTGTTTCAACAGATATTTCATGCATACCTATCTTTAAAAAAAACGTGCATGTAAACCTTTTTTCATGGAAGTGAGTGGGCGCACGTAAGTTATAAATTTAACCTTCAATACATTTTTGACATTAATTCATATTATTTAATCGCTATATTTATCAAATACCCGCAAATGATTGTTATTAACAATATTCTACCAAATCATTTCCAAAAACACCGTATCGTATTGTTCGTAAACATTTTTGAAACGTCTTGTAAATACCAACGACCGAATGAAGTATCATTTAATTCGCTTCTTTTATTTGGCTCGAATGTTGGCTAAATATATAGTTTTATTAACTGAGAAAGTAATAGAAAGCGTGAAAAAAACATAAAAGATACCATTTTCCCCAGTCAAAAATTTGAAGGGACATTTTTAAACCTCTACCAGAAAAAAATTCATCTATCCTACTATATATCTTCTCCTTCTGAATTGTCCTCTCCAACGCAAGCATTCTACTTCACTCTTTGTTACTGCTTACTTGCCCAAACTATGGAAATACTTGTGTTAAGTGAGCACAATCCACAGCTACCCAATAATTAAATATTTGTTTTTCATTCCGTTCCATGTTTTAGAGCTATATTTAACACCGTAAACAGAATATATCCTCCGACACCTCGTTTTTTCATTATTATTCTCCTCTGACCAAATCGATACTCTGTGGCTTCGAAAGACTGCTCTCCTGACAGTTTCTTGCACTTATTTTAGACCTCCTCTTTGTTATAATACTTCAGAACTTGACCACATGTCTCTTTCCTAAATGTACCTTCAATTAATCCCACACTTCTCGAGAGCTACTCCAGAGTAAACCAAGCAGGACAAACATCTATATGAGCACACGGTCGTTATATGCCATGACGTTTAATTTTTCTCCATCAATGTCCTCAGTACTCTGTACAATGGCACTGCCAACAATTCCCCTCTGTGTTTTAAAGGTGGCCTCGCCAATTTACTCATGCTACTTACTAGAGAGCCCTTGTCCCTTCGAGGAGCTGAGGTCCGGTAACCTTTCGTGGCGCCCAAGTCGTCTTCAGCGTTCGTCCCTCCCCGTGTCTCACTCTGTGAAGGCGGAAAGGCAAGGGGAGGACGGGAACACAAAAGCCTCTGGTGGGACAATGAACGCCGTGCGACGTCTAGGCTTTTTTTCATCAGTCAAGCGCACCCGCGGACAAAGAAGATCGATCAATTATCCTCGATGAATCTGTCGCCGAGCAAACAAGAGGCTGCCTAAAATGAATGTGGAGTATTAGGCCCTCGGTTACTCGTATGGATGAGGTCATATAATGGAGGGCACTCAAAAAGGAAAAAAAAATAATAATGGCGCCATGCAGGTGAGGTCTAAATTTTCGCGACGTTCCTCGTCAGACCTTCCATTGCAATAAAATTCATTGTCTACACCAATTATGGAAGAATTTTTAATAAAAGCATGGCTAAAGTCAATTTAAAATAGCGGCAGCCTAAGGAAAAAATATAAATATCTGATAAGTATTTCACAGGATATACACAATACGGTGACTCTCATTTTTCAATTTTCATCCTCATTATCTACTATTAATAACTGATGAGATCTCCTTCTTCCATCATGGAAGATAGTATTTCTTTGTTCATGGGGTTTTTACCACAACTCAGCACATTTTAAAGCACTCTGCTTATATGTTTAGCATCAGAATTCTATAAAAGCTAATGCTCATTGCCAAAATCTATTGTTTTCCTATATATGGCGTTAAAAATCCAGTAACGAACGTATTAATGAACTGGTACACTAAAATTCAGGCTGTTTTTCGGAGAGTCAAAAACGTATTAAAAAAAAAAATTCATTTAAAATTGCGTTTTTTCATTCATACTGCAGCGTCTAGTTATTGGTTCAGAATCGGCCACAGAGACATATATTTTGGATGACGGGTCAATTACCTTAAAACATCGAAATTCGTTACTGCTGGAAGGCGATTGAATAGGAGTATTTCCTGCAATCTATCGTCAATATCAGTAACGGGCCGGAATATTATCTTCAATGCTCTAAATATTGCACAGTGATTGTGCATACCACAAACTATTTGTCAGGACTCTTAGTCATATCGAATTAAATATTTGTCCAATTAATTGCATACAGTTTCCGTCAAAAAGTAATGTACTAACATTAACGGGCGCTCAGATATGTGCCATAGAATTTAATTTCAAGTCTAAATTTGTTTTAAGGAAATCAATAATGAGAATGAACTACGTTAAAATTTAATGCAAAAAAACCCTTGATTATTAAAGAACCCCATGGAAAACATCATGTATCTTCGATACACGGATAATTTTTTAATAGCACTGGAGTCCAAGATGAAGTTATTCGAATAAAGAGTAGTACCTTCCACTGTGGTTATGCATATTGTCCTAAATAAAGCTGATTATGACAATACCCTGTTGTTAGCATGGTCTTTACGTCTGTGACAAGGTGAATCTAACTTAACTAGTGAAAGCAGCATTCTCATCTCCTCTCTATACCTGCATAATACTTGCTCCAAAGCTTATATTCATTACTCTGGCATTTTTATCGAGGTCACTGGAATAGATGTTGAAATTCCTCTTGACTTCCTCGACATATTTGTTCTTAACCTATGTAAAGAGTCAGTGTTCCTCGTCTCCTTGAAAAAGCACGCATTTCATGCTTGAGAGGCAAATTCTACTCCATCTCTTGTCAGAAAATGCCGCCTATTCCCAAGCCTGTTCAAACTCTAGTAATGATATATGAGGCTCAAGGACTGCCCGAAAAATCCTTGTTTCCAAACTGTAAATAATATGGAATTCTAAATTTGATGTGTTTCGTAAGTTTTGGTTGCGGGCGTAACTTGGTGGAAATCCTTCATAGTTGGAGCGTTCAAAGAAATATATACTTGCTGTTTCCACATGTATTTTTATTTCCGACCATGGTTTTGATACAGAGTATCATTATCAAGGTGGGTTCTTCAAGAACCTAATCTTATAACTTGATATGATTGTTTATTATAGTCTCTCAATTAAGGATTCCAAATGTGTATAAATATGCTGCTGCAGACGCTTGGTTTCAAAGCAGGATGAAACCTTATTTGACGAGTCAAACGAAACCTGGGTTATTTTGAGCAGATATTTGGTCCTCTTCTTATGATATACTTAATATTAAATCTAAGAAAAGGTGAGTTCATAAAATAAATCTTCTAGCGCACTATGTGGCCAAGAAAAAAGAGCAAGTTGATTGGAAATACAAATGAATATGAGGGATTTATAAAAACACGATGTAAAGATAATATCCTCGAGGAATAGAACAAAGAGGCAGAATCAAAAGTTCGATAGTGAAAAACAATTACGCGGATTAAGAAAGAAGTAGCCAAAAGGAAATAATGTAGTGGTACAGGCCAACGGTTTTATATTAGAGAATTATGAACTGGTCGCGAATGCCTTAGTGGAGTCGCCCACTGGAATGCACTATAGCAGAATTTCCACAGAGAAAAATCGACCTTGACTGGGACTCGAACCCGGAACCCTCTGAATTCCGGGGTTCCGGGTTCGAGTCCCGATCGAGGGGGATTTTTTTCCTGCGGAAATTCTGCAATAAACGATTTTACAGTTGAGACACTAACTATGATTAAGATGAGGGCTGGTATTTTGCAGGACTTCAATTCGAATCAAATGTAATCGGCGGTAGATGCGTACAATAGGAAATAAATCTAATTGATAAAACTTGATTTGAGTAAATTAGCGGTTTTCCATTGAATATAGTAGAATACTATATTCTATGGAATAACACTATTTGAACTATATTCCATAGAATATAGTTCAAATAGTGATCAAAAACCTTTACGAAAACCCTAAAAATTCTGTGTTTTTTTTAATAGAATGTAATAATATTTGTTCATCATTAAATCCCAAGATAAATAGGAGTAAAACGAGGACTCTTCTTAATATATGTATCGAAAAACGAGCGCAGGATCCATTATGCGGTCATCCCACGCTCCGTTGGAGTTTCACGAGGAGTTGGAGGAGTGCGAGACCATTTAATTACTTCCTCATCTGCTTCACCGTGCTCGCGCCTTTTCCTTTATTATTTACGCTGCCCCCATCCCCAGTAATTTACATTCCTTTGATGGCACGCAAAATGCAAACCATATTTGACTCACAATCTACCTGTGCAGACTAATATTCCAGGACTGACCTTTCCTAACCGCTATGCCGTGAGGGAATATATTATTTAAATATTGCACTTATTCCTTCGTCTCGCTTCAGTGCTTACCAATTTTATCCGTAGTAAAGCCCATTATGATTGATGTCAACTATTAAAAGTTTAACACTTAATTCCTAATTAACTGAACCAATCTACAATTAATTTGAGGTTTTTTTCTTCACTTCAAGTCGCCATCTGGCCCTGGTTAGATTCTTTGTAAATTGATGAATTGGAAAATCTCACGAAGGGCTCAGTAGAGAAATAGAACTTCGAATATTCCTATGTTTCAAATTATATTGGCGTTGAAAAAAGGCCGGGATATGAAATAGAGGACAACAAAGCCTATCTCTTAGCAAATTTAATTGAAATTCCACATAGTCCACTCGCAATCTAATCAGGTTATCATGAAGGAAACTCTAACACCGCAGTCATCCGCTAAGGAGGTCTTAAAAGTCAGAACCTGGCAGAGGAATAAGGAACCATCCAGCATAGTCCAAACGGTTCATTTTTACATTTTGAATTCCTCGCTTTCATATCCTGCCTCGGGCAGACCAAATGGTCAGCTAATAATGCTCTCTCAGGGTCACCTAAATCAGAACGACAAGTAAACATATGAGGGGGTGAAGTGTGTCCTTACTCTCCATCCTCCCGCAGAGTGCAGAATCCTCTAATGCGCGATACTCGTCCGCTTCGTGCGTAATGAGGAGTGCCCTCGTGAGGCCTCCGAGACCTTTTAATTGCTTCCCGATCCGCTCCGCCGCGCTCGAGGCTTCTCTTGCGTTACTTACCTCCTCTTCATCCTCGAAACTGACTCTACCGGAGGAGGAAGACGCAACACTTCGAGGCTGCACCTCTCAGAGAAGTGTACTCGCCGGAGAGCGACCGAACACTCTCCACTTCACTGTTCCCCACTCCCTACCCCTTAAACGGGAGAGAGAGAGAGAGACATTCGTGACTGACACGTCTCCCGACCTTTGCTCACCTCGATAGCGCTCTCAACCTCCCCCTTTCCCTCCCAGGGATGCACCAATGCACGGAAGTGCACGGCCGAGTCCACCCTTTGCGGCAAGGCTCGTGATATATGGAAAGCGCCGCTCGCTAGAGAAATGGATGGGGAGAGGGGTGGAAGGTAAATGATTAGTGAGGATTCGGGATGAAGACGTGTGTACTAGTGTGCGGATCGCTCCAAGGCTCCTATCTCTCTCTCTCTCTCGGTCCCTCAAAAGGGAGTAACAGTTGTAGATCGAGCGGCCGAAGGATGTGCCTGACTGTAGATGGGAGTCGGGGTGGTCGAGGAGGTATCGGGAGAAAGCGTGGATTCCTAGAAGACGGAGGCGAATAATGGTTCCCCTTTGCGTTCAAGTCGTTGTTCCTCGAGAGCAGCGCATGCCTAGGGTGGAAATTGAATCGTCGGAGACACAATCGACCTACATAGAAGCGCGAGTAGAAATGATCGTCTGGATCGGCGCATGATTTTCCGGAAATGGGGAAGAGCTCGAACGAAAAGAGATGCGTCCCGATGACCCACTGATGAGAAGGCACTAGCGACTGCAGTCGCTGCGAGCGGAAGTGCATTACGAACGTAAAAGCGTGCACTCATCACAGCGTCCGGAAGAAAATCGAGAGGAGGGCATGGATATCTCCGTGGGGAACAGAAAATCCAGCTTCAATAAACTTGGAGCGTGACTTCAATTTGGTAAGACCCAGTGATTTCATGGCCTCCAAAAGGTTGTAACCCAAAAAAATCCACATTCCAAAAATGTATCTTTTGGAAAAATGAATAAAGGAAGTCGTTTACCTAAAAATTAGGCCATAGAGCGGGAGTTGAGTTGTCTCTCGCATTTAGCCTCCCGAACGTTGATTCTTACCGTTGTTAAGCGTAAAATACACCTTTTACTCCCTGAGGAATCAGTTTTTCAGTTTATCAGGCTGATGACTTTCCCTTAATCATCTACATATTCATCTCACCTCTAAATAATATCACTAATGAACTGGCTCCATACGGTTGAGAGGTGAAATATTTACTCAATGAGTAACATCGACGTTCTGAATATATTGCTCTCTTCACACCGTTGTGTTCTCGTTACATTAGGCAAGCTAACACCAAAGCCATGCTAAAAAAAAGATAAATACCTTTTCCCCATATTTTACACTTAATTCATAATTATAAATAAGTGTCATGTAAAACTATTTTATTCACTTTTTCCGTTCCATTACTCGACAAAGCAATCGATTTTGGTCATACATATTGAAGCACTTCATATGCGTCCTCTCGCTTCTAAGACTAAACATTCTAAACAGCCTCTGACAGTAATTTCATTCACAGTTTCCAGCTTAACCCTGCCCCTCACACCGTTTACTTATCTAAAATGCTAATATACGTTCTCTAAATTGACTTGCATACATTCCTTCACTGACTACAAAACAAGGTAACACTCTTTTGATGCTCGAGCAATACCGAAATATCTAATCAACATACTTTTGAAGTTAAATTTCCTCCTGCACTTAAATTATTATAAAAAAGAGCGAGAGTTTACGTCTTTAAAAAGTGTTCTATTTACGTTGGTAAGACGTATTTAGGTTGGTAAGACCTGAGACAATATAGTTGCTAGTTTGCATGTAAGTAGTGCATGCTTGGTGATTTTCACCCCATGCCACACACCCTCGCGGTGGCTTGCAGGGTATCTTGTAGATGTAGATGTAAAATATTTAAGGAAGAGAATTATGAGTTTGCTTCATGTAATTTATATTTCAAATAGTATTTCAACACCACTAGCCTGAAATCGCAACCTCTATCTGCACTGAAGGTTTCTGAATGATCGATAGAATGCAATTTATCTGAAATCGTTTCTTGTATTCTGATTTATTCCACCAATGCCTTCCTCGGCAATGAAGCACATTTTTAACTAGCTATTTTTACTCCACTGTTTTCTGATTGGTACAAAATTCCCATACCTAATCATTCTTCTCAAATAGTTTCGCTCTCCCAATTTTCAGCATTTTTTCGACCAGGCCTTCTACAAAGATATCATCCTATTCTCCTGTAACTATAAAAGTTTCTAAGTGTCCTACGTGTTTTATTACTTCTAAAATATCATCACTCATGCCACTTAGTTTCTCGTGGGTATTCTCGGCTGCAGCACAAGAGATTGCCATCTTGACTAAAACTGTTCTTCGTCGCGCTGCTAAAACCTATTTGCATTCACCGGTTCTTTAATTTCTCATTAAATCCAAATTCGGACTTTTTAACCTTGCGTAGGTTCATTTGATCTTACTTCTCACGTTCAAGTCTTAAATTTTCCGAGATAATTATCTTATATACTGTCTCGAGAACTCTTCACCCGGAGATCAAAAGAGGAACTATATTAAGTTCCAACACGTTTTTGATCCACTTCAATTCTTAGAAGGAAAGAGACGATTTGCTGCGACTCTTCAGGATAAATAGTGATAACTTCCCATTACCTACCTGTTATGTAGCAAATTTGCAAGTAAAATTACTATTTACACACCTTATGAGAAATGAGTTTCAAAGTTAGTTAGTTAGTTCTTATAGTGCTTCAACATCCAGGGTCATTCAGCGAGTTTCAAAGTACCACTCAATATATCTTCTGCATTAATATGAAGAAAACTGCTGCTCTCGTCCTAATGATGCGTTACTCATGCTTTGGTGGCTTCCCGAGCCATATCTATGCCGGGACCATGTATTTTGGAGGGAATGCTGTCAGGAACACAAAGTACCGATGACAGTATTTTGAATAAATATTTGAATGTAAGTTTTAATACGGGCGAGCATTTAAAAAGTGTAACAATTGCATTTGATTCCCTAGCATATATAAAATGTTACCTGGATGTAATCAGCAATATAGAATCCGCCTAGAACTTTTAGTTAACTTTAATTTTGGCTTCCCCTAAAAATACTTGAATGATGAATGAAAACTGAAAAATGAATGAAAATTCCTCGCATGATTTTTCGTTTTTCACCATGAGCTTTACATCAGGCATGAATTTGTTACCACGACATTAAAATGTGAATATACCCATGCACCCAAATATACAGGAAAAGAATTATATTAGGAATTACGAGATATAAGGCGAAGCAAAATATTTACTGGTAAAAGGCAATGAAATGTATGCAACTATTTCGTAAAAATGTATTTTAAATTTTAGCTGTCTGGTTTATTTTAGATTTATTTTAGTTGTCTGGTACTTATTCATGGAATATTAACGGATCTATTACTTGGGATTGAACTGATGATATAGATCATAAGCTTTGAGATTACATTTGGTGACAAAGAATCTGTCACTCGAGATATTGTTGATAACCATATGACTTATCATTATCTTTCTCTTTCCCATTTACCTATTATTTTTCCTTCCATCACCGATTCCAAAACGATTAATTGTGCCATTATTTCTTCCATTCACTCGCATTTCAGCCTCCGATTTTCATCCAATTATTTAATCTTCTACCGCGCTTAGATCCGCTTCATTCGATTGTAATTTTCAGTAAAACCATTGAGTAAGGCTGACATCTACACCGAAAGCTTACCCTTGAGCCAACTCTAACCTGTGTAGCGGGGAGTGAATCATCTCCAATCGTTTACTACATCAACATTAAGTACCTAAATGCCCTAAGGACCAAAATAATGAAAACGCGTACGTCGTTCAATTACCAGCCACGTGCAGCCAATTCGTTAGAATCTACGATATAATATATACCTTATTATTCAGTTAAGCATTCGCTGCTTTGCAATAATTTTCATTTCATTTACGTTTGCAAATGATGCAGTTGATATGGATTAGTAGAGGTATTATCATGCACATTAACTACGAATACATTCGAAGGTATCCCCAAACTGCAGTAAAAAGGTGAAAAATGAAAGAAAATAGCTCAGAGGCGGAGATAGACACGAACGCACGGTCTGACACTGGGGTAGAATGCGAATCGCGGGTATTATTATTCCATCACGGATTCGACGGCCCGAGCACAGGGTAGGGATTCGTCCGAGCAATAGCAAGGGGGGGAGGGTGGTGTAACCGACCCCCCCACGGTCCATCCATCGCCTCTGGCGAAATCCTCGCGAGAAATGTCGCGTCCGAACTGAAGTGAAAACGAACCCGTTCGCTACCCCCCGCCCACTCCAAACTCCCCGTCCTTCCGTCCCTTACGCAACGCGTGCCCCAAGGCAAAAGAGCCGGCAGAGCATCTTCCCTTTTACCATCACTCCTACGGGATTGGCAAGTCACAGAAAGCGCGCGCTAGAGAAAATATGTTTTCCATCAGCTCCGCGGAAAAAATGACTAATTCCAGTTCTTCACTGACCACTACGCGGCTAATGGTGTGAAGTTTCTCGAGGACTTAAACACCGCAGCTTGCAAAGGATAGGCCGCTCTCAGGTATTTCACGGGATTAACTTTTTCTTTTCTGAATGCCAAAGATCAAGCATCATTCAACTACAAATGCAATGAAAGCAAACATTTCTCCCCATATTTTCTCTCTTTAAAATTTGAATTGAATTGCAGCTGAAAACTTCACTACACCTAAGAATTTTATAACGTAATACAATCATAAAATCTATAATTATTTAAAACCCATATAATTGTCTCTAAATGCAATAAAAAACAAATTTTAGGAGATTGCCCATTAATAATACTAGTGGCTCCATCTAAAAACTCATTAAAACTAAAGCTACTTATAAGATAAATTTATCTGCACGCAGACCAGTCTTAAAAGCATCGTATCATCACCTTCAATCCGAAGATTAGTTTAACCAGTTATTTTAGAGCTTACTATGCATGAAGGTAAGAGCCTCGGCGTTGAAATTCAAGCAGCAGTCAAGGATGACTCGGTGCCTATTTACTTCCGCCATGCCTTCAGAGAATTCCCTCGAATATTTAATTCCCAGGAAATAATCAAATTAACCTAACGAGAGCCCCAAACTTCCCCTCGTCAGACACTGCCCCAAAGATAATGGTATAATAAGGATGACCAACTCTTCCTAGCAGTCGGCTCGCCAGCCTAATAGGTCCCAATCTCACGGGTTCCATCATACCTCAGGGATGGTGTAATTTGTCTTAGAATTAGGCTTAGGATTAATCTAGGGTAGACTGTGCGATATAAACTATGCCGTTGTAGCACCTTGAAACCTAAACCTATAAATATTAACACCATTAATGTTGGGATTATGATAAAATGGATGAACTGGTATATATCACAAGAACTGCTGTCCCGCACTTGCTGACGTGTAAGACCGGAAGGAGAGATTAAACGATGCAATGTAGGGGTAAGAAAGGTAGGCGGAGATTAACTTGTCATCGAAATCATCCTTTTCTAAACAACAGGAGCCTGAGGTCCATAGTTTTACATCACATGAAGGGAGTAATGTGTTTATGTACGGAGTTTATGTACGAGAAATTAGCTACTTTCCCTTGTTAGACCTCATTTGGAATAAGCTGTCAGTATATGGGATCCTTACGAAATAGGCCTAAATAATGATCAGGTGTGTTGCAGAGAAGATCAGCAAGATTTGTGAGGGAACGCTATGATAAATATATTAGCGTCACCAATCTGTTAATGAAATAAAATGAGAATCAATGTCAGAACGTAGTTTTACATTTGGACTTAATCTCTTAAATAAATATCAAGATGAAGTTTTCACTGATGAGGTTAACAATATTTTGCGAACTCCAATTTACTTTGATAGACTGGACCATAGTCATAAAATTATTCAAATTTATTGCCGAACTGACAGAAAATACGAGTGTTTCAATGGACAGCATAAGTAGTTGCATATTGATATAAGGACTTTAAGCTAACCCAACTAACAGCATGTTTTTGCATGCTTGCTTCGCTATTTTTATGTATTTTTTTAATTGTGAAGCTTAGACTAGAATATGAATAATAATCATTTTTATGTATGATATGTAATGCATATTTGGTATGAATTCACCCCCTGCCATATTTTTAGAGGCTTACAGAGTATTTTGTAAATGTAGATGAGTAGGTACTTGGAATGATTTTACGCTTTATTAGGTAGGATTCCAATGAAATATGCACAGGATTCCAACCCAAATTGTGAGAAGCTCTTGTTTGCTTACCCCCCATGACTCTCACATCTATTCTATCTATTATCCTTCTATATCCTATTATTCCATCTATCTATTTTCCATCATAAATTTTTCTATTGTATTTACTAATATTCAATATATTGCTAAAAGAAAACTGTTGATGCACATGTACATGCAAATGTGAATATTTAAATACAGCAATGACATCATATTATGTATTCAGTGTACTTAAATGGCACGTAGAGTGTTTTTGGTCTACTTATGTTATATTAGTTTAGCTGTGAAAGAATCGGTAACCCCAAAGCAGGAAGCTTTGTTTCCTAAGGGGTACCTATAATCCTCGATTAAATTAACTACTATTAATGTATATTCAATGTATTTATTTATATGAGGAATAAAATTATTATTATTGTTATTATTACTGGATTGAATCCATTCAGTCTCCTCCGTTTGCTCAATAAATTCAGCTGGCAAACCATTGCAAAAAATGTTTCCAGTGAATGAAAGTGTTTTCTGGAGTTTTTAAACCTCCGAGAGAAAAACAGAAACGTAAGTTTTCCCCCTCTCTGCCAAAACTCACGCATCCGCGCGTGCTTTGCCCGCGTCGTGAACTTTCGCACGAAAAGGAGAAGACCGATACCGTCCCGTCACGCCCCGCGGAGAAACTAGCCCTTGGAAATGCGGGGGTTGGGGCCGAGGGATTCGGAAGGGTCCCCGCGCCAAGTCCATCTGTTTGGCACCCCTCCACACCCCCTCTCCCACGCGGGGGATAATAAACTTGCGTCACTCGCCTGGCGAGAACACGGGAGGGCAGTGGAGGACTACTGACCACCGCGCGACCCATTCGCTATCGAGGTAGGCGGTCGTGATTTGCTTCCAAGATGAAAGTGTTTTGAAAAACGACTCCACTCGACGCCAAAATACGCGGAAGTGAGTCCCGCGGGCGAATCCATAATTGGCAAAAAATATTCTGTTCGCTAAGATTTTAATTTCATATAGTCACGAAACTCATATAGCCCTGTTGCTGTGATAGTATACAATGGCCATGTCATATCTGAACCTCATCTCTCACGCCGGACGACCAAATTCGTTGATATTGTATGCTGCGCACTTCTGAAAAAGTTCCAGATCAATTTATAGAAACGAGATTTAGATCTCTCAAAATACTTTCTAATTATAGAGATCAATACATTTTCCTCCCCAATTATTTTACGGGATTTAAGTATTCCCTTGCATATGTGGGTGGGTGTCTTGGTGAAAAACTTACTTTTGCTGTATTTTTTAAAGCATTTGCATTACCGTTATTAGTCGAAATAGAGAAAAACTGGCTTCCAAATTTTAAAAAAACCATATTAGACACAGCGATATTCAATGCCGAAAATCCAACAGTTCCTACCGCAGTTCAAAAATTCGGTGTATTAAAATAATAATTAAAACCAAGTATAGCAAGGGAGGTTAGGTAGAGTAGACATCTCAAAGAAAACATTCATTTATAAGGACATTCAATCAAGGAGCCTACACATGCCACATGTCTGCGCTCTCATGTTTTCCCATCTCCAAAACATCTCGTTATTTAAGTCAATTTAAGTGACATGGATATTCCTGAAAAAGATCGGAACTTCTTCTTTAATTTCTTTTGGAGCGGGTCTTACCTCAGAACTTAATCTCTTCAAGAGAGCAGAATTCTAGAGGTATAAACGAATCAGAACGGTTGATACCGTGTAATATGACTATGTTATCCGTGATGCTGGTATGTAACTCACGGGGAAAATTACGGAAATCCTGCGACACACAAGCTTAAGATGGTTAGGTCATTGTTCAGACGGTGTTCACGGATTTACATTAGAATCCGACCCATGTCACATGCCGCATCACGAGAGCTCAAGTTACCAGCACCCTGCGGGAGTGGCTACCCGCGACCGAACCCTTCCCACGACAATCAGTGCCCACGACAATCTCACGGAACCTCTGTGAAAACGAGTCCCGGTAGTCAACCAAGAGAATCGTCATTTTGAAAGGACATTGCACAAAGGGAGAAGTTTCAAGTTCTTTGCGCGCAGTTGAGAGATGAATACCACTTCGCGAGAGAGGAATGATTCCCCGCGAGCAAACGGAAACGCCCGCGTTACGACTTCTCCTCCGTTCATTTTCCCCTTGGGTGGCGTGGGTTTAGCAATAGATTTACCTTGAAGTACCTCGAGAGCAGCAATGGCTTGACTGACTCGGAAAAGGAACACTGCACGGGAAATGGAGAAGATGCCTCGCAGTTACACGCCATTTAGTACCTAAATAATTACTGCATCACATAAGTTAATTTGTTGTAGGCAAATATCGTGATGCAAACTTATGTTAGGTGAAATTGAGTGAGGTGAAAATGGGAGTAATAATCTTAATTGACTACCAGAGTGATTTTCTTGTGAAACTAAAGCTAATGTTGAATTTACGAGGCACATGTGAAAGTTTGATTTGTTTGTGAATTAAAGAAAACTCATTTCATGCCAGAAAATCTACGCTAGTTGATTTATTTTCCCTCAGAATTAAAATTTTTAATACGCTTTGGCACAGAGAAACAAAATGTTCATATGTTGTGCACATAATTAACGCCATTGGGAATTTCAAATGGGTGTTTTCCCTGATAAAGGCCTATTCTTTATTTCTTGGAATGATTTTTGGTTTAAATGAAGCTGATTTAATGTGTTCAGCCTGATTCAGTTCTGACTCAACACACATTTAAGAATTCTCAACACACTTTCTATCATCAATATATGTGAAACCTGTAGTCCACAACATTTTCCTCAGTTTTCTTTTTTTTGTAATTTTTTTACGTGCTATGCTCGATTGAATGTTTGAAATATTGACGCAAAATCTTACACCTAAATCAAATGTTTTCTAAAACTTAGTGCATACTTAGGTGAGAAAGATTATAAGTCCCCATGAGAGTGAGAACACCTCAAAGCCTAATTATGCTACTAGTATAAAACACTAATCCTCCCATTCGATAGATTTATGAATATATTCAAGGAGCCTTTGCTTCACTCATTACCTTGATTCGCGATGCATTTCAGAGTGCAATAAAAGAATAATTACAGCAGCATTACCTAGTTAATTCTTCGAAAATATTACAAAATTCTACATTATCGTAACTGTTATGCACGGTCTTTATCTTCCTGTTTCTGAATATCTTTAATTGGCAAAAAAAACAAAAATTTCCTAGAACTACGTGATGAAATACTTAATGCTTCTGCACATGAATTGTATACGCCCGGAAAACAATTCTTCAATACATACCGAGCCTAAATTCTGACATGAAGCATTGAGATACAGGACCCAGAGGTTAATTAAGGACCTCAATTCCACGAAAATTTCCAAGTTAAAATTCATAATTTATGCTACCCGTGACTCAAGCCAGGGAACCTAATGGACAATTTTCTTACCCTGTTGAATTAGATTATGAGCATGAATTCAGCGGGAAAGTGAAATTTTCTCTCCACTTTACCAATAAAACGGTATCCTGATACCACAAATTAACCTCTAGGTGAAAAATACTTTAGAAATAAGCTTAAATATTTTTCACGAATGCATGACAAAGCGATGCAAAATTTATACATCAGTATCTTAAAAATAATGTGTTTCTCGGTAAGTTTACTCAAGGAGTAAAAATGTTCCCTATCGCAAGAGAAGTGTTTGTAAAAGCCAATGTGAAAAATTTTACGGGAGGTTAATAAGTTCTTGAAAAGAGGTTGAAGAGGATGACAAAAGTTTGGGAGCTCTGCAGTGGGCAGTTTGGGAGCTCTGAAATGTATGTTAGTATCACATGGTCAAGAAAAAGTGTTGAGACAGGGAGTAATGAAAGTGAGAAGGAAAAGTATTAGGATTTATGAACGGTTCGGAAGAGTAGAAAGAACGCAGGATTGTGTGGAGTCCTGGTGTAAGAAAAGGTATGCGAAACATGTGGATTGTAGGTTGACGTTTGACGGATGAATTAGGTGGGGTTTTAAGACATAAATGGATTATATCAACGACTATAAATCCAAGTCAAAAACTTTTTGTCAATGCTTCCATTATCTGTCCGATGTCTACCTCAAAAGTGAAAACTATTGACTATAATGACACCGAGGCACAATAGGAAAGAGAAAATTTGTACAATAGGATGTGAAATTTTTTTACGAACTGAAGTCCGAGGAACGTTCCACAGACATTCTAGAACCGATTTCGGATAGTAATGGACCCTCTTAGCCTGAAGTAGCTCGACGATGACCTAATGGTCTGCTTGTCTTTATGCTTTCTCCACCGCTTGATAATACCAGACTCCATTGTGCTCAGATCACGCAGAGCTGTCATACTTCTTCCGAGAGAAGGTTAAGCAACTTCGCCTCTGAAAAGGGAAAAAAAGACCTTATGGTTCTTGGGAGGGGGGATAGAAAACCGGAGACGCCATTCCATTAGGTCCACAGAGCTTTTAAGCGCTCCTTTCGCTTTCCTCGGCCCGATTCCATTCCGGGGAACTTGAACGACCGATCCCTTCCTCACCTCTTCCCCTAAAACTCAGATTCGCACTTTCATCAAAACTTTTCCGGGCGCTCCCTCCCAATCGTGACGATCCACCCCATCACTTCAATATTATAACTGCCACCGTCGACCGCAAATGTACTCCCGCGCCCTCTCTCAGCTGAAGTTTCGAGATTCTTGAGTGCTCTCGGTGTTGACCGATGACCAGCACGATGGTCACCTCAAGAGAGAGGATTGGATGACATTCCGATTCTCTCTGAAGTACATACATAAGACTTTCGCGGACGGAGGCGGTTTCGAGTCGGAGAAGGGCAAAGGATGAAACGCACAACCGCGAGGGAGACTGCTATAAACTTCAACTCGAGGAAACTTATTGCGTCACGCTTTTAGAGTTTCGCGGGATAAGTGCACCGCAAGACACGCGCGCCTGAGATGTGACTCGGGCTCGCATCTTTTGATTTATCACTCCACTTTCTCCAGTACCCTTACGCAAAGGATTATATTTTCACAGGGGGCAATCGAGAGCGATTAGGCCCAAAGCGCGTGCACACAGGATTTGTTTGCCCTTGTCAAAAAGTGACCAACGGACCATGAATCACGATTGGCTTTCGAATCGAGTGAAAATCGTGCCCGATACCAAGTACGTGTACGCTGGGGAATAGAGTAAAATAGTGATTAGGACATAAACAATTGAGAATGCGTCGTTGCTTAATATTTCCTGGCAAATGAAATGCAATATAGAGATCGTTTGCACGTTACCTCACTGCTCTACGAATTGGCACACGTTCTGTGCAATAATTTATGATTTTAGCACTATTCCACAGCGTTTGGGGTCACCGTTAAAGGTAAGAATGCTGGCACAAGTTGAATCACCTGTCTCCAATATTCGCACTTGTGTCATTGGGAACATCTTTTACTAAACATTAACGTGTAGAAATAAAAGAAAGTAGGAGTTACCCATCAAAGAAGTGAGCCATCACGTAATGGGAACTAGAAAAACGGAAATAGCCAAAGAAAAACGGAATAATCTTTGTATGAAGCCTTGAAAACCCTGGGTGACTGTCAAACGCCTAATGGCAAAAAATAAGTTGAGCTCCACTCTCGCCCATCGAAATAAAAACCGGGCTAGTCCAATTATCAAATACCAAAGATAAAAAACTTGTACGATTCGCAAAAACCCATTGCATGGTTGAGGGGGTATCATATCCTAGAAAACGATAGACCCAGACTATCTTGAGAAGATGTAAGACTAGTAAATCCCATACCCTACGTCCGGCTTTCCTTTTTAGCACGAATCAACCTATAAACTTAAACAAAACTTTATTAGTTCCGTTTGTCTTTCATCACCAACACAAATAACTGTTTTTCCTCAGAACTGAGAGCAGTTCACCGCAGTGAAATTCAGGTCAAGCATTAACTGAAATACTCTACATTTACGCAATACCATGCAATCCCTTTGCTATGCTGCCTATTCTGTTCTCTTACAGTACGCAGGAAAAATAACAGTTTGAATATATCGTACGACAACCTATCTCCCTAATCTTATTTATCTGGTCAAATCCAGCATAATACACAGGGGCTTTTAGTAGGTAAAAATCTAAAATTTCAGTAAAGATATTCGTTTTAAATTTCTGCAGGAACTTTAATCTGTACTTTAACCTACGATCTGATAACGATTCCCAACCTAATTCTTCCATTAATTCTGATACACCACTAAACCTAGAATAAAACCTTTTAACACACCTAGCTGCTCTACGCTGTACACTGTGATCTGAGATTCTCTGAACAAACCTAATTCATTCGGACCCCATATACTGGCATCATATTCAAGGTTTGGCGTAACTAGTGAAAAGTAACATCTCTACGTCGTATACATCATAGGTATTCATTGACTGAATGTATTTATGCCTATACGATGATGTATTTGCCGTAGGCATCGACACAAAGGAAAATCATATAAGCGAGGCCAAAATGCAAATGAAGGGACGGAGACGTCTCGATGCAGGGTGATCGGAAACTCGGACCGGGATAGCCTGCTTCAATCGGGCCACGGGACGGTCAGAAGTTCAGTAAAGCGAAGTGCGTCATTGAAGAAACTCAGGAGTGCCATCTTCACAGATCGTCGAGGCGCGCACGCTCGGGTTACCGTTATTTTTTTCGTGACGCCAATGGTACCGTGGCCTCTGCTAATCAAATTTCGCCTCGTTTATTGGATCGTTATCCTCACACTTCCCAGCGAGTCACGAATACATGACCGTGAACTTTGCTCAATGAGAGAAGCTCGAGTAATGAATGACGCGCTCGAAAAACTCATGATCTCACCTCTGGAGTTCCTGGCTGGCAAATTCTTAGCTTGAACGACTGTCGCGATCCGCCCAAAGATATTTTGGCCGACGGTATGCTCGCTACAATATTCAAGTTGTCATGAAGTGGAGACAACTGCGTGAGCTAGGTAGCAACTGATTATCCTCAGTAACGTCTGTTTTGGGGGAATTATAGTAGAAATGTTTGTGGCATAGCACAGAAGAAAAAAGGATTTACAATACGAATCCTGCAAGTGTTCGAACGAAAAAGTGAAAGAAAGATATTGCATCTCACTGATAGGGCCTCACCTGGAGTACGCTCCGAGTGATTGGAAATCAGCGAATAACAACTTACTGCGGGAAATAAATACGATCCAAACGAAAGCAGCACGTTTCTGTAAAAAAAATCCTGTGCATGTAAAGAAAGATTCACTCAGCTACAAGGAAGTTAGGAAATCTTAGACTAGAATTGGGTCCAAAAGATTAAGTTTCAAGGAAAAATTCAAATCAAAGGAGTTTTCATACCATAATTCCTTAATGCATCACAATTTCTCTCAGCAAAATGTCAATTTTCATGGCTACTGACTAACCACCTCCTAAAAACGTCCTTGTGGTGGCTCGTAGAGTAGCATGCAGATGTAGATATACACTAAGGACCTCATAGAAGTGATACCTTCATTCTTTTGCTACAGGTACTTCTTTCACCAAAGTGTTTCACTATCGCTAATATACGAGAGGCCTTTCCTCCGTTCGAAGGCAGACGTGCTTTCTTCAATGCCCTGAAGACGATGAGCGAGTCGGTCGTCGAAACGTCGGCGAAGATGGAGAGTCTAACCCGGATGATGACCCGAGAAGAATTTACTCAGTGCTTTCTTCATCCCTCTCGGCAACCGCAGGCTGCCCTTGCATGGTATCTGCCCTCAAACAAGATCACGAACGTGGACCACTATGCATCTTATCGCATTTCATTACCCTCAGCGTGAGCAAAAATGTGACCCAACATGTGAGATAAAGATAAGCGATATTTTACCGTAACTGCATGTTTACCTAATACTGGCTTTCAGGAGTCCCTCCAAGTCTCTTGGTGACAACAATTTATTGAGTAATGCTGCTGACGTCTTCAGGTAAGAAATGTCTTTCACTCACATTAAAGGAGCAAAAGAAGAAATGAAAATCAATCAAATCATTAACAGCATTTGAAGAAAACAGAAAAGTTACCTAGAAGTATAAGTCCTATTTTTGAAATGTTCCCATGGCACCGCTTATAGAGGCATTGCTTCGGAAATGCATTAGCGAACGTAAAAGTTTGTTTCGGCTAGATATCATAGCTATGCTATAATCCTCTAATGAGATGCTTTCTAAATGTTGGATTCGTAATGAGGAAAATATTTTGAAGGCAGTCAAAATTGCATCTATCTATTTTTGCCTACAGTGAAGGCAACAACTAGTTGCAAACTTTCAATCTTTTTCGATGCCATGTTGCGATTCTTGATGGAATTTACCGCCAATATTTTCCTCTTCTTTTTCAAGCAGCAAAATAATGTTATTTAAAGTTCTAAATATAAAAATATATCATTGAATGATTAAAATGGAAAACATTATTACGACAAAATAATAAAAACATGACAAACAAATATCGTAGTTCGTTCTAATAAAAGATAACTTTCATCGTCGCATTCGTCCCCGCATGGACATGGGCTTTTTCCAAGGTTAAAATGTATATTCCAAGGTTAAAATGAAGCTGACTCGAGATGTGAGATCGTCCATATTGGTAGGAGCCCACATAATTGCGATATTCACGGATGAAGTTGCATGATGCATGCAACTTCATCCGTGCATGCAAAGATGCATGCAGTAAAAATTCAGAGTTGAAGATAAATTATATAACTCTTTTTAACAAGTCTTCGAATAAACAATGTAAAGTGCGCAAACATGCAAAGAAGTACCAGGAACTATGTAATTTAAATACATTAAATACTGACCAATTTTTAGGAATAGAATTAACTCCTTGTGGGTATGGAATAAAAGGTATGAATACATCTATTAATTACCATAAGGAATATTAAATGACGCCGCTTCAAAGAAGCTTCGGTTCCATTTCATTGGTATTTATGTTTTTTTAATCATTTAGTCTCCACAGGAGGCATTAGAAAATGCCATGTTTTGTGCCGAGTACCAGGCACCCCTATTATGACGTCATTAATGAAGCTTGTTTCCAAGGAGGCTAGATTAAAGGTTTGTTTCGTGTTTACACACTTTCAACTCCACTACTGGACGAATTTTTAAAATGCGTTCATTAATTCATCTTAATTCTCGTTTTATCGCGTGAAAAAACAACTCCATCCGTGAGTATCGCCAATGGTAAGTTCGTAACTCCGTGACAAACAAGATATTCGACCTTCTTCATTAACCAAGCGCAATGGCAACCCCAGTTAATTCTTAACAGCTTGGTTTTACCCGTCAAGGATTTGGGTCGGCTACAACGATGTAATCTGCGGCGAGGAGAACTGTGAAGACGTCAGCCTACAAGAATCGATTGGAGCGCTTTGTCGAACCAATCTAGGGATAGATGGCAACCAATGCTGTGGATGACGAATAGAAGACAAATTGCTGTAAGAATTACTCTTTCCGGAATCATTTGCCTGTCTCTACCACAGTTTTCAATTACTACGAAATAAGTGGTTTAAAAAAATCGACGAGAAAGGTGCTTGATCGAAAAGAAAATTACACAGTTGAGAAAACGTCCTGGGCATCGATGCCGGAAAAAAAAGCTTAGTCTTGCTTTATTCAGAAGAAAAAAAAGGAAAGAGAGACGAGGAGGGTGTTGGCGAGAGAAGCAGGGGGATGACGGAGGGGATAGTAGGGGTGAAGAATAGCCGCCCGCCCTTCGAAAGGAGGGAGATTGTTTGGAGTGGAGTCCGCGTCAACGAGAACCAAACAAAATATTCGAAACAAACGCGTGCTACTGACTTTCACGCCGTTTTTGCAGTGTCGCGTGTCGGATGGAGACGAAATTTTCCTCCCTCAAGCCCAGAATGTGCCAAGACTGCCAGGTGTCTAGAACGCGGGAAAGACTCAGCGGGAAGCGGACCTTCAAAGGTAGTCCACGGGAACTTCCCCGAGAAAGGGGTCATCGGAATGGACCAAGTTCCGCAGATCGGCAATGAAAATATGTGTCTCCGAGGAATGACAGTGTTATTGCTTTCTTATCTGGGTGATTGATTGACCGCGCTCAAACCAAACCTCAATTTCGACTGTTTTCCCGACGGCTGATCTCACTCCATTTATAAATATGACCCACTTTTGTCTATCGAGTGAACGGTGAATCATCAATATCGTAGTCGATTCAAGAAATGGGAATTTTTTCCATTAATCCTTTATGAGAAGGGTAAATCTCAGAAGAAATCTCTTAATAAATAGCGATTAATTGGAAACGTGCAAACTCTGATAGATGATAACCTCAGCTAACTTTATAACCCACTAAAAGAATATAAAGCCCTGATTACACGATACATTAACATGTACAAGTTCATGTACATTTGCGTGAATGGTTTCATGCACGTTTGCGCGTTTGCCTCTGAAACACGAGGGCAACTAGTACGAATGCATGAACCAAATTAGAACAGGTTCTATTTTCTGGATTTGCACATGTTGTGGTGGTTTAACGGTGAATTTTCGCGTTCATTCTCGCGTTCATGCATTCAGACATGAACTTGTACATGTTGATGTGTCGTGTAACCAGGGCTTAAAACTATGAATGAAATTAAATGAATCCACTTAACGCCCAATATGAGAAACAATTTTCTTTGTAATGCATCGCTACAATTGATTTAAAAGCTAAATTGTGGTATTAAAAGGTGATAACGGCCATTAATAGGATTTAAGGTTGAGAATTTCAATATAGTTTAAAGGAGAACTTAAAATGAAAATCATAAAACCTCTTTCGTGGATGGATAATCGAGATACAAACGTTGCAAAGGTCCGGTCTGAAGCACATGAATCAATGATTTCCTTCGACATCCCATTACGTTCCGGTATTCCAGTGAATAAATAAAAGAACACCTTTCCCTTCAATCCATCTTCAATGTCAAATAAGATGAAAAATCCAATTCATCGAAGCATCGCATGCTTTTCGAGGGCCACGTAGCTTAATTATAATCATGCATGGAGGGCACAGAGTCACTGGGTTATAGGGTCTGCCTCATTGCTTTCATCCAATCGCGGGGGAAGGTTAGAAAATGGGCGTGGAATCTATTCGCGGCTTCCGAGGAGATTAATCTTCGAGACGGGATGGTGGGAATAAGGCGGCTCATAACGCGGAGTTGTCTAGATTTATAAAAGCGCTTGAACACTATCATGCCATCGAAAGGTCAATGCCAAGGAGCATAACTGTGCCCGAGCCATGAGCCTAGATACGAAAAGAAAGAAAGAAAAATTTAGGAAAGATGCTTCGATAATTAACGATTAAAGCTCTCACCAGGAGAAATTTTGACTTTCGACACGTTCCGGCGGTAAATTTTGGGCTCAATTTCCCCACATTTAGCGCTTGGATAATCCCCAACCGCTTTAATAGAAGATGAAAAACCTGAGCAACAACTTTTTAGAATATATCGCATTAATCATCCACACGAGTACCTCCGTAGCAAGAGGTGTGCCTGGGTTCATAAAATTATTACCTTTGGCTGACGGAAGTATCAATTATTAAGGTTGAATTATGCACCCAAATGTTGGAACATTACAAAATGAACGTTTGCGTGCCGGAAAATTTGGAATAAGAATTAGATATGAATACAGAGGATAGTCTAAATACAGTAACGTAGAAAATTACAAATCAATTCCATTCAAAATCTTCCGAGGCACCAGAAATATTTTGTTACGGCTATGCATTCATTTCCCGAAAATAAAACTTCTAAGTAACGTAGATTATTAAGTTTAAATCCAATAGGATGATTCTCTTCTCTATTTACACTACTTGAAGAAAACGATCGCCAGCTGTTTATGGAATACAAGTTCTGTTTTTAGGAGCGGGTGATATTAAGCAGCTTTCGCTCATGTTGGGCTGGGAATTGGAGTTCTACAATTCAACACAAGCATTAAAGTGATTCCTTCGTGGAAAGTATTCCTTGCTTAATCATAAAAATCCGAAGTTAAGTTGATTTAGACTAAACTGAGTCCTATTTGATTTGGAAACAACAGGATTAGGTGTGCCTTCTTTGGTCGTTCTTGCTGATAGCCCAGAAGCGACTACGTCAGCTCCCCACAATTATCGACTGCAAAGAAATTAGTTCCGAATTACTCCCACTCTCACACCTTCCTACCACCCTTGAGCAGTGTTTCAATAATTTACAATGTTTCCAAAGAAGAGAACACAATTTTTTTCAGATAAATTTATTCATGACTATCTGACATCAAGTGCTGCTTTATCGAGCAACTCCTATTTACTTATGCAATAAATGCTTTTCCAATGAACGTTAACGCAACAATATTAGTAATACGTAAGTACTACTGATGATAAGGATGAGGAAATCTTGCAATCTAATTCTGTACAACCAAGGAGCCAAAAAGATCAATTAACTTGGCTCCACGAAAGTATGTATTCAGAGGGAGAAATTCTACATATCGTGGCGCCAAAGTCGGAAGGTTGATGTTTTACAGTTTATAGCACAATTACTTGAAGTCGTATTTCCCCTTCATTTATTCGCATACTTTACGGGGACGGAAATTCCAAGGGCAAAAAAAATTGCTATTACATATTACCCAACGGAGCCACTCTGGTGCCTTTTTTTGTGGCATTAAACTAATTATTTCCGGTCAAGCTACACGTCAAAAGTATGATAGCCCACCGATCTCAAAATCTTGATTCAAAGAGGATGGTAAAGGACGCTCACATTTTCCCCTTTTGGTTTTGACTTGCTAGTCACCTAGAAACCGAAGTACCCATCAAAATAATGGTAATGTTTGGTTCTGACCTGATGTGGTTACATATAAATGTGTATTCAGCGTGCCTACTAAAATCCAATGATATTGTAATTTATAGCTTAGAAAACACTCGTTTATCTAAGGCAATTTGTTATGCTTCTCATAAGAACAAAACGCGGTTCATTATTGCCTCATATCGTAATAAGATTCAACATATTTGCAACCCACTCTCCTGCAACATAATCTCGAAGCAAAAGACAAAATCGGATTGTAGTCAACTTCGTAGACTGAATTATATTCAGAAGTTTGGTTTGTGGGTAATCCTTGATTAAGGATTACCCTCATACCCCTGGCAATATAATGCATAGGTGTCAAATCTACATCAACATTTTACCCTACGAGCCACCACGAGAGCGTGTGGTAGGATATCAGCCGTAAAGAGTTTAGCTGGATAAAACTTCGTCCACGTAGCAAGTGTTTACAAGAATAATACTTTTTTTGAATTTCAGGCATTTATTTCGCGTGGGAAAAACGAATTCTTTTTACGCTCAGTCCGACAGTTGGTTTCAATTAGTTTGTCGATTCTTAATATCCTGTTGATTCAGTGTGGGTGTACTTGTAGAAATATAACTGCAGTATCGGAATCGAATTCGTGAGATTTGCATTTTCCGTGCACCTTTAATAATGCGAACAACCTTCTAGATTGTAGGAAATCACCGTGCTCGGTAGTGAATGACTATGCATGAATTAATTTTAATTTTAGAAACAACGTCCTCCAACGAAGCTCATCTCTTAATTCCTTGGGTGTTCACGCGCATCTTTCGCAACGGTTCTGCTTCGATGGATGGCCCTATCAACTGATTCCCCTGACGCTAACCCTAGGGGCGTTAGCACGTGCCAATTTATTTCCCTCTAAGATTTTAAGTCACTACTTTACCCCGAATCGGCCGGTCCATTCAATTCTCCGATGTGAATCTGCAAGAAAAAATTATTTCGTGATTTGCATTACCTGAACCATTCATCAAGAGTCGGAAAGAGGACGAGGGGATGTGCGAAAAAAGTCCCGCGAAAATTAACGACGCAAGTATAGGGAAAAAAGTCAGAGGAGTAGCAGGGAGATGGGAAAGAAATTATGTGCGGCGTCCGTTGGACTTCTTCCGTCCACTGAGCACGCCGATGTTTTCCGAATGACTTGGCATGTTCATGGCTCCGGTAAAATTAGTAGGAGAGGACCAGGAAGGGGATGAAATGCCCAAGACAAAAAAACTAAAGATCGTCCCCCTTTTGGTCATCAAAATGGACCTTCACCAAGAGTGAATCGCCGATTACGCTCCTTTTGTAATAAATTTTCACCGGGAAAAAAAATTTCAATTGTCTTTCCACCTCATTTAGCCCATGTGAAATCCTCCCTAGCCATCAAGACTCTTTGTAAATGAAGATAAGAGATGTAATTCACCATCTATCAATTGCGGTGATTTGGCAAAAAAAGTCTTTTACCAGAAGGAATACAATTTTGTAACTTGGGAGAGATCAACTGACAAATGAGGCCATCTGTGCCAGAGAGGATAGGTGGGTATATAACTGGTTAAAGATAGAGGAGTTTTCTGGGAACGGAGGAAGGGTGGAGTCGGCATTAGCCTGCTCTTAACGAAAGGCGCCAAGGGGAAAACGGCTCAACATCCTATCCGACGGACGGAATATTGGACTTGAAGTGTTCTCCAAAAAGCACTCAAGTAGGACTGGTATACCAATGAAAAATCTGCCCTGGCCGAGATTCGAACCCGGGCCCTCGGAATGGGAGGTCACTACTTTATCCGCCACATCAACCTGATTCCTAGGAATGCAGCTTTAACTAGTACTTCGGCGAGAATGTGAAAACCGTCAGTCAGCAGAATATATTTCAATAAAGTAATGCGGATGAGTTAATGTTCTTATTGAGTAAAGAGTTCTTTTTAACTAACCCTACGGATACATTACACTGAACACGAACATCCTAAATGAGCAAAATTTAATGTTTGAGTAACCTCCACCCTCTGAACGTTGGAGCTTAGAAATTGTTTAATTTTCATTGATGAAAAATGGAACCAAACCGGCATCACACGATGGATATTGGTATCCAAACGATGCTAAATACTTAACTGAAAGCTACAGATTCGAAATTCGAAACGCATCAAACAATTCGGGGCTTAATATAAAGGCACTTATATTGCCAAGAATCACGATAATTAGCCCTGGCATTGTGACACGCACAATTGCCCATCAAGCCGTAGGTCATATGGGGCATGAAATAATCTCCTCCTGATTGAGGAGGAGATATTTCATGCATTACATTAAATGCCATTTTCTTCTCATTTCATCGTAGCCATTTAAGATCGGTTTTGATCGGTTCATCGGTTCATTGTCCAAAGACAATGACTCAAATTCATTGAAGGTAGATTTTCTTTTGGTTATCGATTCTTATGTGCATTATATAATTATACTGCTTCGTGTGGTACTTCTCCGTTGGGAATTTAAAATATGACAAGTTATTCTATCGAAAGATATCGAGAACCACCACACCTAGCATCAACGTCACACTCGTATCCTAAAGAAGGAAATAAATACCGGTCAAGTAATAATCACAACCACTATGCTTTAACTTTATCAAAGCTCGTTCGCCGGTTTTCCTCCATTATCTTCATACACTTTCACCTAGCTCACAAGGAATTGGCGGAGGGTAACCTGACATGATTAAATAACTCGGCACTATGCTTGAAGTTATAGAGCGCATCGAGGTTGCGGGTGGTGGGTCGACCTCTATATATAGAGCGTTCGCAGCAAAATAAAAATAAACTATTCAACCCCTCTTGCTGCTATATGCTGGTAGCGGCATATCTCGGAGATTTTTATGGGATAATACAAGGCTGCCAAATTAAACAGTGTGTGAACGACACAGTCTCACGCAAAACACTGTGGAAGTTAATGATAGTAACATGTAAAGGTATCAACCCTGCACATTCCACATTGACGTTTATTAGGCACGACCATGGTTTAGTGGTAAGGCTATATCATCAGGTGAACATTAAGCAAAATTTCCAGTATATATAGCACAAGAAAAACGTCCTGTGAAGATTGCCGTGATTAGGCAATGGGAAGTCGCTAACAACTATGTAACACGTTGCCCGGGGAGGGCACATGCATCAACAGGGTTACAATTACTATAACGACTATATAGTAACAAAATGCTGAAGACAACAGAAAATCGCCGTAATGTATTTCCCCATAGAGTTGTAGCAACACCCTCTTTTGTTGGTCTTTCGGGTTTCCTCTCAAGTTAGTTGAGTCCCTTGACGATAGTTTTGCCAGCATTCCAGAGGACTTCTTCGGACTTGAGACTGTCATTTCAAGTCCGAAGCAACGTGAGATACATCTACACTTCTACACATCTACACGATACCCTGCAAGCCACCGCGAGGGTGTGTGAGATAAAACCCGAAAAACAAATAATGGAACGCCACTGAGGAAGCCTTCATTTTTACGAACCGCCTCTTTTATCCTCCTAAAATATCTATTGAAGTAAGAACGTGATGGACCCTCAAGAACAGTGATTCCCAACCTGTGAATCATTCAGGCGAACGCCAAGAAAGTTCAACTGTAATTGAACAGTGGCTCCATAGGTTACTATGCTCGCACTAGAGTACAGATGAGGAAGTTAGATTGAAAAGGTGTACGCAAGTGACAAAATATTTGGAAACGCTTCTCTAGAATAAAATATTACAGGGGCTAATGACGTACATTAGAATACCCGGGCAAGAACTATATGACAGAATTGTAGATCAGTCAATTTCGACCGGCAATTAAGAAATCAAACCTAGAATATCAATCACTTGAGTAGGACTACAAAACCTGAATTTGGAAATAAAAGAATAAATTTTAGGCGTAAGAAATATCAATGAAATTAAGTGGCCCGGGGAATAAAATATTTGAGGGAAGCTATATACTTATAAACACTGAATCTTTGTATGCAAATACACAGATCAGAGAAATGCTCATGACGGGTGCCAGAATACACGTGAGGAAGTTACTGCTCTATAACTGAGATAACCATAGTGGCATATCCATCAAGATCACAAATACCGTTGTATTGCAAATGCAATTAAATCCTGGCATGAAAAAGTAGATTAGATCGAATATGAAGCCAAAGGTGTTGTCAAGGTAAAAGGAGTAAAATTTGATAATGTTATAAAATGCGGGCAGCATCGTTGAAAGAAAAGGCGAAAAAACTACTAGAATATAATGCATGGGATTACAGGACTAAAGAGAGGATATAGTGCTTCAATTTCGTTTTTCACAAATAGTACCGCCCAAAAAAAATATTTAAAAATGACGGGTACAGAAAAACTTAGAGAAAATATTGGGGATCGATCTGATTTCAAACCATTATATAAGAGCGAGAAATATTAAAAATGGAACTTGAAGCCTCAAAAAAACTGTCAACAGGAATGAAGCATACAATAAGTATGTAAATACACAGATCAGAGAAATGCTCATGACGGGTGCCAGAATACATGTGAGGAAATTACTGCTCTATACCTGAGATAACCATAGTGGCATCAGTGCTACGAAATTGCAGAGAAAATCAATTTTGCGAATGACAACAAGGAAGATGTAATACTAGAATCAAGTTGCTATCGCCGTAAGCATGAATATAAATAACGCTTGCATGTAGTATGCATGTACAAAACATGTATTCTGTATGAATTCAGGTGAAAAAATACTGAGGAACTGCCACCGCAATATTATTTTCCCAATGTTCAAGAAGAAGAGAAAAAAATAAATGTGTGAGCTATAGGACTAATGGCACATGCTTCGATGGTAGTGATAAAAATAATCTTCAGAAAATGAAACAAAGAGCACAATAGGTCTTTCATAAATAAATTTTCCATAAAAACAGAGGAAAATGCTTGTGTGGCCATACAGTAACAGTAAAACAGTAACTCAATTAAAAATTCATTTTGGTTGAAATACTATATGCAGAGCTTCCAGAACTATAAAATTAGAAAGTAAAAGATTTCCAATGAAAAAATCTTTAACTCTTTCTCGTGACAACCCCAATTTACATATTTACATGGATCAAAGGACGTAGTAATCAGCACACGATAGCATGCAGCGCAGTTCATAATATTTATTTAAAACTTTGTCGTGGACATTTTAATGGGAAATTAAGTCGAAATACCTTGATTTTAAACCAAAAAAATGTATCCCTATCTCTACCGGGACGGGGAACACGTATGTATGTACAATGAAGAACATATAAACATGACACATAAAAACTCGTCTCCATATTCGGGACAACTTTACGCACCAACGGATTTCACCCCGCTCTATTAACTTTCAACTGGTATAGGTAAGTGGGGCTTTCTGGCGGGGTCTGCCCTTGCTCATAAAGGGTCTCTCCTCGTCCAGAAAAAAAACAATATCCCAGCTTGGACTTTTGCGAATTGATTATCAAGGTTTCTCTTGCGTATTCAGTTCCAAGTTCATGTTTGCTTAACGGTTCCGCATTTTAGGCACCGTTTACAATTTCTCCGGTGGCAAATGGCACACTTTTGGTCGCGGAAAAAAACGGGATTATATTCGTTTATTCCATCAATAACGCATCCGTTATATCATCCTTCGAATGCTGATAGTAGCTTAGTCACAATTTTTCTCATCCTCACATGTAAATAGTACACTCAACTTCGATCACTTCACAGATATTTCATCGAGTTAGAACATCCTGACGCCAGGCCACGAGCAAACATGAAGGTGAGCACGCTCAAACCACACGGATAAAACGTGAAAGTGTAATTGGTGACGTCAGAATACCGGATTTATTTATGTAAGCTGATATCGTAGAAATCCTGCGTGAATCCTGAGTTGAGTTTAGTTGTTAGTTGATGAGGTCTCACCAGACTAACCTAGGTGTTGAACTCATTTACTACCTACTAGAAACGTGGCTACTATAAGACAGAGCTCTCAGAAGAAAAAGATTATACAGAATTTTAAAGTATTTTGCACAGGCGTAAATGAAATGTTGGCAGTCCGTAAATGAAATATGACGGCCTAAATCTTATATTTACGAGCAGTTTGCAACACAAATTTTGAAAATTATACGCCTTATCAGTGGAACCGTTTTCAAACGCGTTAAAAAAATATAAAAACCATGTTGTGTGGACACGCCCAGAAAAAACATGGAATGGAATGCGAAATGTGAAAGGAATAGAAAGGAGGATATCACGAGGGAAACCAAAGTAAATACGATCCTAGTGCAAATAATGACGAATGTGGTGGCAGAATAATGGGGACAATTGAGAATATTCACCCAGGAAGTAGGAACATGGGCAGCTGCAGCGAAACATAGAGTTCGAGCACTTGTGGAGAGCATTATTAGGAATATTGGCTTCAAATTGGATGTCACTGGTACTATTTTTCCTCGTAATTTCATTCGTATTCAGGAGTAATGCATCCCATACACTGAAAGTTCGCTCGCATTCAAAATAATCAGAATATCTTTTTCAACCTCAATTATCACCAGTTTAATGGCATTGAGTTCTCTCATCCTGTACAGTATAAACAAAACTGAAAGTGTAACATTTTTCTCGCATGAATTAGCAATATGGGAGGGCGAAATACCCTAAGAACCACGATCAACGCTTCTGCAACGTTAATACCGCGAAGTTATCGAAATACGGAATCAAGCGACTCTTTGAGGTGCCTCTAAGTCGCGCGTCGTTATTCGAGCACGCAAGATGTGTCGGAGGCGCCACCCACGTCGACTGGCGGATTCATTCTTTCGCTCGCCAATCTGGGTCGAAGGGTGGGGGTGGAGGGCGTGCGGTGGCCCCATGAGGGCCCCGGAAGAATAACTCATAAGCGGATGCTGCCGGAGGCCCCCTGTCCGAGAAAGATTTCGCCCGTTTGGGCCACTCCTGGGAGACAGGGAGAGTTAATGCGTGTGAGTATTACAGGAGCCTTTGAATCTGACTAATATCTTGATGCCAAAGGAAAACGCAAAGTGTTTTGTACTGGCCCTTAGCGCTAGGATAGTACTGTAATTGCGATGAATTACTCCCGACGTAAAAAAAACGTTCTTCCGTTGATTCACAGGATGGACGCACGACAGTCGGGATTTTGCAGTGAGATTTTAATGCAATGAGTACCAACAGCAATGCACTGAACCAAACAGCGTTCCAGGTAATTTGTCTGTGTGAGTTAGCCGAATAATTTGTTAAGGTTGATTTCTTCAAAGATTGAAAAAATTCTGTGTTCTTTCTTTACCATCCAAGATTGAAAAATGTTTTTCTTAACATTATCATACAACGTATTTAATGCGTACACGTTTCCATGATTCAATACGCCGCAATCAACCTATAGCCGAGGGACGAAAGAGAGAGAACGTTGGATATCAAGGCAGTGGCTTCGGAAAACTTACCTGCCTTCTTGAGAAGATCAAAGTATGTACTAAAAATTATTTTCTCTTGAGGCACATGAACATCACAATGTGGCAGCATGCGGAGGAAACTGTTAAAGAGGTGTAGAAGGAACTTAATGTATGCATAAAAGTGGGAGAAATGGCAAAGTAAGAGACGTTTGCCGATGACAAAGAGTTGATAAGCAGGACGACTAGGATGGCCTACTGGAAGACACTTTGCAGGTCCAGTACGATATATTTGGAAAGAGGATAAACCACAAGAAAACAAAAATTGTGAGATTTGCAAGAACAAAGAAGGCAAACCTTAAAATTAGAGAGGAAGGGGCACAGCTAGAACGGGTATAACAGTTTTGTTACCTGGGTAGCATATTGAACTAAGGAATAGTAGCTGTGATACGGGAAGAAGAATCAATTTGGCTGGGGAAGTGTTTGCTAACGGGTAGAAATGACGATGGACATGAGCAGGGATAAGGAGAGAGGAATGGTGACGAGCGGAGTCTCTCCTTGAATGGATCTGATACATGGAGTCTAAAGAAGGATGGCGAGGAAAGACTGGAAGAATAGAAATGTTGTGTTGCGGAGAATGGAGGTGTGATGAATGGAAAGGCAGACAAATGAGGAGGTGTTTAACTTGGTTGGGGAGGAGAGAAGATTGCTGGTGGGAATTAGGAGAAGGCAGAGTGGGTGAGTGGAACAGGCATATGAGGAGGAAGGAATGTTGAAGGCCGTCATGGTAGAAAACTGTCAATCGATCAGCATCGCGAGGTCAAATTAGAACTATCCGAGCCTATTCCAAAAGAAAACAATATGGGAAATGAATATAGAAAAAATAATGACTCTATAAACCTGCTGGGATTAAAAAATAAATCCTTTAACCATTTAATTAAATGAAAAATGGTAGCATTAACGGAAAAACTTGAGGTCAAAATAAAAGTTAAGTAAGCAACACCAGCCTGAGTCTGGTTAAGACGGTGCTGTTACATCTCAGGTCCACAGGCGTTCTTTAGCTCATTATTTTGAAACGTTTACATATCGGGAATAGGGAAATATTATTATTTATTTCCACCAAGGATGTTAGGTTGACTTTTTTTCTGTTCTGTCAGAATCAGCTGGTGCTGGTGAAAATCATACAGGTGGGATTTAGTTGGACGAGTCCAAAGAGGTCTCTTTCTAAGAGACCTTTGGTCATTAGTCCAACACTCTACCTACTAGGCTCCCCCGTCAACAATATTTACATACCTACTGATATAAATAATAAAAGTCAACAAGCACTCCTTGGGTAAGGTCACGCTGCATTCGGTTCAGTGGCAATGCTTGGCCATTTAAGTGACCTTTAGCTACATAGTTACTAGGTAAGACCAAAATAAAAGCTCTGATTTAGTGAGCGAGGTTGCTACCGCCATAAGCCCGTGGGAGATAGGTCTGGGAGTCAGGTTCGTGAAGCGGTCCATGAAATCTACAAATGAAGAGTGATTTGTTTCGCCTTTGAGACGTTGTTAGGAGCATCAGAGCAGTAAGAATAAGGTTCGAAGCAGAGATACTGCGGAAGAAGGGCGTAAGCAGAACCAATGTATAGAATTAGAAATTTGTTATTTAATGTGCTTGTGACGAGGGAATCCCACGAAACATGCAGCCAAGAAGTGAAAAATAACAAGAATCAATTCAATTAAAATTTATGAATCGATGAAACAACTTCGGCCGTCACATTGTGGAATTTTTCCATGATTGAAAATAAGAATCTATGTAATTTTCCACACGTTTTTAATAACCAACCGGTTTCAACACTCACGTGTCATCATCAGGGACTAAAATTTTTGAGCAAGGAAAGGCCTTAAATAGTGCAATGTGGGGGGGGGGGGGTAATGTCTCTTTAGGAAGGGGAAGGAAATTTGAGGGAACGCTTAGGTATAAACTGGTTGGAGGTTAAGATGGAAAGGGAGTGAGGCATGGGGCTACATCACAGGGGTAAGAAGAATATATATTGGAGGTTAGGTCAAATGTTCACATTGTGGCGAATAATGGGGTATACCAGAGCAAGTGGTCAACGGGGAACATAGGGAGTAAAATTGTTGACTATCTCTTTATGATGGGATAGAAAACTAGAGAAGACTGACTAAACTCATGAAGGAAGGAACGATTATCAATGCACTGGAAAACATCCATGAAACAATGATTATGCTATACAGAACGAGGTGTTATAAAAATGATGCAAGGTATAGCATAATCAATCAAAGCAAATACAATTTGGGACATCATTCTGCATGATTCTTCACCAGGTCACACGCATTCTCATGCAGATACTGAAAGTTTGGTGCTGAAGTCACCATAGACAATTGCACGTACCCATATTAGCTATAGGATTGCATGGCGATAGTAATAGCGAACGTTATTGATTCATCGGAGTCCCATATCGCACATATAATGTTTTGATATCCGGCTCTCGATGAATGGATAAAAAACTATGGTTAGATTAACCCTCAAAACTCGAGTGCCTGGTTTTAACACACCTATGGATGGTCTTTTGAAAGCTTCCCTTGCTTGATGAACATCATATGCTATTGCCAGCAGTTAGGTTAGTGGAAAATAAGAATTTTGATGAGTGTTGGATAAATTAAGCTAGATTAGCAATCCACGTTAATATGAAGAATAAAATAAAGGTTATCAAAGGTTACACATTCATTCAAGGGCGGTTTCAGTTCATTCCCTCAAGGAGTAAATGAATTCGGACAATCTGATGTTCTCTCTTGACGACGTCCATATATTACATCGGTCTGCGACGCAATTATTGCTTCTCGTCCAATATCTTCTCATTGATTTTCCAGCGTATCAAAATAAATTCTCACTCAGATTATATCCCAGGGAAAACGTTGAAAAATTAATCACGGTGAAGAGAACGCATCTGACCATCGTTAATTCCTTGTTTACTATTCCTCCTTTGTTGCTGGGTGTTCTGCGGTTGACCTTCTTCCTGCCTTCTGTCGAGATTTTGAGGAATGAAAATAATAGTGAAGACAGTGAAGATCTAGCTCCAGATGATAATCCTCTTCATGATTGTTTATTCTATTGAAACAATTAAACAAAACTTTTTTACTTCTCGCAGAGAACTCCCTCATGGTCACCTTGCGTTCATATGTACAAGTTAGCAAATGCTCATTCATTATCGTTAAAAAAGTAGATGCCTAGATGTAAGATATTAGGAATACAGTTTCTCTCCAACTTTTCCATTATCTAATCTATTCCCAATCATTTCAATCCAACTGCCCCAGATGCTTGGATGAAAAGCAAGTGCTCAGTGATTAAATGCTATTCTGGCGATAATTTTGATGAAGAATGCACCAAACCTCAATTGATCCAGAGTGACTGGTTTTCCTTCGTTTTTGAAGAAAATTGGTAAAAAAAAGAATTGCATGTTTACACTTGAAGGAGGTTTTGGCACAGTTTGCCTTCATAGATGTCTGGCCTCTCTTTCCATTTCCTCATGTATTTCTTCTGCGAATAATTTATTCATGCAATCAAAGCCAGCTTCAGAATCACATTAAATAAACTAACGTTTCACTGTTTTGCCTATTTCAGGTTTTTATCAGATTGCCTAATACCTTAAGAGAAATCGCCTTGTCGATCAATCATCTCTGATATTTTCTCCGAAATTGTTAGCATTCAAATATTGAGCTAGAGATCCGTTACTTTTGATAAATTTCATCAGCGACCTAAATAGGGCCTTTCGAAAAAACAATGTAGCTTTATTCCCGCATTTTAAAATACATACGACATTTGGTGGATATTTCAAATCTACCTTAAATCTTCGTCGGAGACTTCATTTCAAAACAGCTAATACTTTACTTCTCTTTCAGCAGTATGTAATCCTAAGGAGCCTTCCGTATATTATATAATACAAAAGGGAAGAGGGAACTTTGAGAGAGAGGGGGAACTCTATTACTTTGAGAGAAAGGACCTAATAATTCCATTATTTGTTAAAATGATAATGATACAAGTAATACTCAATGAATATTTAGTGGTAAAAATTAACAACCACTCGGAAACCTCGCTGATATTATGTAGTGCATGAATTACAAATATTTTACGTACCTAGTCATGACTGAACAAAGAAGGTTACTCATAAGGAAACAGTGTAAATTATGCAATCAAACACTATGGATTTAATTTGCTAAACACATTAACTCCTTCATCTGTTGGTTAGCATCGATTACCTTTGTTTTATCAACTCATAGGTTACCTTTGCAATCGAATCTCAACAACTATTACCGCTGCTGTCTCAAATAACTAATACTACCTTTTTAATCAACTTGCAGCAATTGTTTTCACTGCCTACAAATATTTTAAAAATTGTTTATCTAGGGAAATAGGTCACCTGCCGCTTGGCTACAAAAATGTTGTCAGAAAATCCCTACTCTTAATTTGAGAAATAATCAAAGTTTAACTAGCATCAGTGACAAATTCAACGAGAAATAATCAAAGTTTAACTAGCATCAGTGACAAATTCAACCTTGGAGAGTTTAGAATCTCTCAACACAGATATATACTCTTTGCGTAAAATTATATTTTTGGTTATCTTCAGCGAGCTTTTTCTCATGCAATTTATGAAGTATTATTCTATAAAGCTAGACCACCTTATGTATTTTCCGAAATCATTCGCTGCTCAATCTTCCTTCATTCTGGCAATTTTTGCATGACCGGTTTTACCAGCCACGCAACTTTACAACCGCAGAGATATGACGCAGATTACATCTTGATACAAACGAAATGGTAATCTTTTAAATGCATAAATCGTTCCGCCGCTTCTTATTACTCAAGTGAATCCGTTGCTATTCATTGAAAAGACAACTCTTAAAACCTAAGGCATACTTAAAGCCACAAAGTTTACCCTAAGATTGAAAAAAACCTATCTTCTATTCTTCACCTCTGCCTAAGGCATAGATATTTGGATTTGAGTGACATTTTTCCAGCGGTTAGTGACTAAAGGCCATGAAGGTCATTGCCTCAGCCAACGTTCTCACTTCTTAAATTATGCACAACTCACTCAACTCATTTCCTGACATGCTTTTGACAACTTTTTCCTATTTTTTGTCTCGCTTTCTCTATAAGTACGCATCGTATTTTACGACCCTATCAACATTGTTTCAAGGATTGAAGCCGTCCGTCAATCACTAGAAGCTATTTGAATTTCTATTAGTTTCCACTGACTACCCGCATTCCGTGACCCAAATTCTACATCCCGGTGTGGATGAGTATTGAAAATTGAAGGCACACTGTTTTCATATTCTCAACTCTATTTAACAAACTTTCAAAAACCGTCGGGCAATCATTGCATGATGATTACAATTAATAAATATCCTGCACGCTTTTACATGTACAAGAAGAAATTCATCATCATCATTGGTCTACAATCCTAGGACCAATCCAAGGATTGGTTTGACGCAGCTTTCCACTCGATTCTTCTATCGGCCAAACTTTTCATTGTGACGTAATTCTTCTCTTTTACATTTCTCACAACCTGTTCCATTTATCTCATACGAGGCCTAGAAAATTATTGTCAATACTGAAATCCAGAAAATTCCTCCATTAAGGTGAGCCCAGGGATTTTATGCTGATTTATAGCTTCAAGAAATGATTTCCTGATCATTTAAAAGCCTAGTGGACCGTCTGTAGGAATGTAATGGAAAAACGATTGTTCTCGAAGCCTAAAAAGAAACCAGACGTCTCCCGAACGACAGCAGAGGCGCTGCACGCTCCTCATACCAATGTCTTTTCGCCATCTCTCGAAGAGAATTCGAAATTGACGAATCACGGTAACGTTGGGTAACGGGCAGGCGACATAAATCACCGTGGGGTCAGAAAGAGACAATTGGTCAGTTGGTCAGGAGTTGGGGCGTAGGGAGGGAGGAAGGGATGGGGAGAGGCCAAACCTGAGAAGTAGAGATTCACGGACCAGAAGCCAAGGGGTATCAGAGGTTTGACGATATATGGATGTCGCAGCAATATTTTTCGTATCATCCATACTGGAGGAACTGATGAATACGAGAGTTAATTTACTAATGAGGAAGATAATAATATAGTAAACATACCATAATATATAGACGATAATTATCTCCACCCCGAAGAACAATCGTTTGAACTATATGGAAGATATTACGGCGTGAAAATGTGGACGATAATTATCATTTGGACGACTCATCTCATATTTAGTTTCAAGCCCAACCTACACTTCACCTTAGGACCAGGAGGAAAAGGACAAAAATAGAAATGGAAGGGTAAGGAGAAGGGGTGGAAAGAAATCCGATGTCAGCATTAGCATGCTGTTAATGCATGACACCAAGGAAACCTCGCCATCACGTCCTATCCAACGGACGGAGTACTACACTCGAAGAGCTCTCAAGACAGCACTAAATAGGGTAGTTCCCTGTCATTTCTTTATTGTCCTTATCAAAAGTTTATAATCTCTGGAGTGCATGTTTCAAGCCGTTCGATTTTTCAAAATTACGTTAAATATTTTTCCTCATTAACTAAAAAGTGAAAAAAAGTCAACGACGAGAAAACGCGACGGCAAACTATTGCATACCGGTAAATTATACGTGTGACGTGACACTCTTTCCCCTTCCTGCCACGAGGTAGTGCTGCATACGCTTCCAAGCAGACGGTGCACTCCGTTAAATCTTATTAACCAGTATCTGAGGCATATTTGTTAAATCAAATCACAATGATTATCATTTATTTATTTAAAATTATATATTCAGTTGATTCGTTTAAAAACCGTTGGTATTCATTTTACTAAGCGCACCGTGAAGTTGGTCCATAGACGCGCGAACTTCACGCCATGCTTCGCTGTAGCATAGGACTCAACGAGCAGGATGCCCAAGGAGCATTTAAAACGACTATTAATATACATGTTTAGCGAAGGAGACTTTCCGAGCTTGTATGATTTTCATAGGCCATTATTTACACATGTTACATGCTAGAGCTTAAGGGCTATGAAATACAATGGTAAGTTCAGGAGACGAATATTTCCTATGCCTCGCAGCGTAAAAAGGTAGAACGCTGAACTTTAAGCCTTTGTATGAAATTCTGCCAAAGCCCCATAGAGTTGTGTAATATATCGTTTTACTCCTTGTTGATTTGTTTACAACATTAAATCATCAAAAAGTGTTTAAACGTAAACGTTTAGCTTCTACGGTCGAAAGAGTGAAGAAGAACACGCTAAAAACTAGGAGAACGGCGAAACGGTCTTCTTCTTCATCTCGTCACGGGAAAAATATTTGATTGGAGCACTTCATTGTTTTTTTATAGAGAGAACAACATCTCCGCATTATAAATATTTTTTTTAAATTAAATTTTACCCATTATTTGATTTTTAAAATGGCGTAAGGTTAGATTTCAATTTACGAGGTGTACAAAAGTACATAAATATCGAGGTTACGTATGCTATATGGAAAAAATATTTCAAAACTTTTCATATAAGGAAATGTTGATATTGTTCCTCTTACTTAAAATAAATCACAAAGACGAAAATCGCTCCGCGGCAATGCAAACTACCATTTTACACTGTTGGCAATAGTGAACTCCTGGTCGCGCGCTGCTCAGATCTCTGGTAATACGTCCGTCGAGTGCTATGCAAGAAAAGCACGTATATAAACTATCTAAACACTCAAAACATGTAGTTAACATTTAATTATAACAGTTAATCATTTATCCATTGAAATTGTCTTCATAAGTAACAAATACATGACAAAACGAAATAAAATAACAATGAATTAATATGAAAACATCTACACTCAGCATGTATGCATTTTTTTCAATATGGATATTTCTTTTCTAGGTAAAATCCGTGGACGGTTTGTCGAACTACACTTTGAATAAATTCGCTAACGATAACTGGAGGTCTGCCTGGGCTTGATATTGGTTGCTTGGGTGCACTGTCTTCGCTGAACATCACCTCTTTCTTTATTCTCCTTACCGTCGACTCGGATACTCCGCAATCTTTGGACACATTTTCTTCGCCTGTTTCCTTGGGATTTCTTTTTCATCTTTGCTATAATTTTCAAAATAAGCAATCACATTACTGATAATTTTTTTTTCCTTCAAGGTTACGTTGGGCCTCGCACGGTCTTGTCTGTTTCCTTCATTATCACCGCAAATATCTTGCAATACTCGCCGGTTCGTAAAAGGCATGGTGTCGTTAGAATGACGGAATGCGAACTGAGGTTTTGATTGGGAGTTTCAGAATTCCGAGAAATTTTCAACCCTTTTGGGTTAGACCATCCAGCAGCCCTTTTCTAGGCTCATGAAGTTTGACCCCAGGGTACAAAGGGCATTTTTTTTCCTTGTCAGCGCTGGGTAGAGGTCTCACTGCTACTAAAAACATATACACACAGCATGTATGCATTTTTTCAATATCGCATAAAACGAGAGGAAACAATCATCATGAATAACAAATAGGTTGATTAGCATTGTTGTTAACATTAACATTATAATTGTTAACAATCTCGTGATAATCGATTTATTTGTTATTCATTACGATTGTTTCCTCTCGTTTAATGTGATATTGAAAAAATGCATACATGCTGAGTGTAGATGTTTTCATATTAATTCATTGTTATTTTATTTCGTTTTGTCATGTATTTGTTACTTATGAAGACAATTTCAATGGATAAATGATTAACTGTTATAATTAAATGTTAACTACATGTTTTGAGTGTTTAGATAGTTTATATACGTGCTTTTCTTGCATAGCACTCGACGGACGTATTACCAGAGATCTGAGCAGCGCGCGACCAGGAGTTCACTATTGCCAACAGTGTAAAATGGTAGTTTGCATTGCCGCGGAGCGATTTTCGTCTTTGTGATTTATTTTAAGTAAGAGGAACAATATCAACATTTCCTTACATGAAAAGTTTTGAAATATTTTTTCCATATAGCATACGTAACCTCGATATTTATGTACTTTTGTACACCTCGTAAATTGAAATCTAACCTTACGCCATTTTAAAAATCAAATAATGGGTAAAATTTAATTTAAAAAAAATATTTATAATGCGGAGATGTTGTTCTCTCTATAAAAAAACAATGAAGTGCTCCAATCAAATATTTTTCCCGTGACGAGATGAAGAAGAAGACCGTTTCGCCGTTCTCCTAGTTTTTAGCGTGTTCTTCTTCACTCTTTCGACCGTAGAAGCTAAACGTTTACGTTTAAACACTTTTTGATGATTTAATGTTGTAAACAAATCAACAAGGAGTAAAACGATATATTACACAACTCTATGGGGCTTTGGCAGAATTTCATACAAAGGCTTAAAGTTCAGCGTTCTACCTTTTTTGCGCCGATAGTATATACCTGTTACGTCAGCAATAAGGCATCGTATCCCGCTATTTTCTGCTGAGCATTTTCAAATGACGTTAACGTTATAAAATTAACATTTAAATCTCTAGTAAACTGGGATTTCTCAATCCAAGTTTTTTGCGCAGAAAAAATATATTTGAGGTTGGGCACGAATCGCATTTAATGAATTCTGTTTTCTTTGATGAAGGGAACTACCCTATTAGGGACAGATATACTTATGAAAAGTATTTACCACTGTCTGGATTCGGACCCGGGACCCCCAAGTTTGAGGTCAGTTCTCTTTAACTACCACACCATCCTAACCCACTTATCTAGACGACAATATCCACAATTCTCTCTTAATTTTAATCACATTAGCCTTCTCTCAGTAGGGTTTTCGAAGGTTTTTCACACCCCCCTTCATGTGTGAGTGTTTTCCTGCAGTGGGTTTTTTCCGTGATGAACATAAGCTAATGTCCTCACGTTTTTTCCGACAACTGTACATATCTTTTATACATACCTTTTATATTATCATTTGCATCTTGTTGATTTTATATGCTGTTTTCCTTATCGAAACCTTATATTCATATTTTTCATATTGTAAAACTATATTAATTTTTTTCAGTCATATTATCTTCATTATTTTTTCCTCATTGTAATTTTAATTATTTTTCTATTGTAATTTTATATATTTTTGGAGTATTTAGAACAACGTTTATATGTGTATGTATATGCTATATTTCATGTATTGACGAGGGGGACGAGGGGATGGAAGAGGAGACTTTTAGTCTTTATCTCGCCCCAATAAAGACGCTTATCTATCTATCTATCTACACCCGAAAGTCATCTTCACGTCGATATATCTTTGCAACGTCGATAATTATTTGTGTCGATGGTTGATATTGGAATATAAATACCTCTTACCGTTATGCAGGATATGAGGATAAATCCGTTTCGGAACAAACCTCTGCGGATGATATAGTAATTCTTGTATCGGGGGTCAAACGAAAATACTCGGGCAGCATAGATGGACTAGCGCATCTCTCTGAGGTCAAGAGTTGAATTTTAAACTCCACGACCTCCAACACTCTAGCCATAGTTGTAATGTCATTTGGTGTAGTATCGCAACAAAATGATGGGAATGGTAAGACCTAATATAGGTTTTGAAGAAATGGTATTCAAGAATGTTGCTTAAAAAAGTCGGTAAAAAGGCAGGATTAGGGAAACACTCCAAGCAATATAGTCATATGAAAAATAAAATAACCCTTTTCCGAAGTAGTGATATCCTCGGTAAAACAACTATAATACCACCAGAAATACTGTTCTCGGGTATTATCAAACACAAAACTTGCGTATGTATTTTTACAATATAAAAATTATTGAAGGCTAGCCTTAAAGCAAAGAAGAGAAAAAAATAATCGACAAAAATGTGCTGTTATACAATCTCACCAAATATGCTTTGAGCAACGATGTTCGCTCTGTCCGAGAACCGATCTGAAATACTTTTCACGCAAATGCAGGGGCACTATACTCCTGAAAAATGAGTGTGGTAGTGGGTTAATGGGGTATTGCATTATAGGGAAGTCTTAAGAAAATTCCGAGGGAAAGGGAAATAGTCGGAGACTTCCGTGGCATCGTAATCACTAAGAGGTCACAGTCGTGAACTTGGGTTCTGCTGATCACGAGGAGGTTAAGAAGGCGTGATGCCCATTTTCTCTCCGGCCGTTAAAAGGCTTGAAAAAAATACATAAATCGAGAAAATAAATTGAGTGTCTTGAGCTGGAAACAAACAAACACACGAGTACTTGGTAGCCAAGAGAAACAAAAGAATTGACACCATTAAAAAATGCATCCAGCCCTCCAATTACACATTTAGGGAGCGGCACGAGCGAACAAAAATCTCAAATAGAAGACCATCCCCGACTTTTGTTCCCTCTCCCTTTCTCAATTAGTCTTTGGTTTTGACCTTTCCGGTCGTGAGGCAAGGCAACCATTCGAGTTTGAGGGAAAGGTCTTTCCAACAGAGTCAGAAAATCTCGTCCTTGACTGTTCGCTGATGCCTCTAATTATCCATTCTTTTCTCTCGGATATCCTGTAACACACAGGAGGACTTCATCATCGAACAAAAGTTTTTTGTGATGCCATTCTTCATAGCCAATCACTTGATCATAGGCTTCTTAGATTACATGATACATTAAATCGAATTTGGTCAAAAGTTATTTTTTGTATCAGCTTAAGCTTCACTCTATGAAACTCCGTTAGCCAATAATAACTTTCGCTGTGGTGTTCCTTCATCGTACTTGTTACTTGTTCATTTGAGGACCACTGCTGTTTGGTCACGGTTCTCGCCTTTTATATCTAAATATTCTCTGTAATCATAGTCTATGAAACGAGTTTTCCAGCAACTGTTCTAACCCCCAAGTCGAAGCACAAATTAAGGTTTATCAAAAAGATGTACTGAGATCTATAAAAGGGTTTTAATGTAAATTCCTAGTTAAGTCATGGCCGCTTATATATTTTATAATCACTATAGATGCTAAAGGTTATTTTATGGAGGCTGAAGTATTAATGAGGGTGCTCAATCAGTTTTTGGAACTGAATAACTATCCCATTTATGAATATTCAACTTTTATTACACCTTTTGTAACCTTTCAGAGAATCAATTTTTCCTAGCCATTATTAACACAGCATCTATCTTTTTCTTTCACATTAGAGGAAAAAAGATACCCGTGACCAAGCTCTTCTTTGGAGCATATATCGATGAGAGAGATAGAGCGCCTCCGAAAACGTCCGCAGGAATACAGGGACTGAAGGATCGTGGCTTTGGCTAATGCCATTATGGCTTTTGGTCTGGGACGCGCTACTCATTTTCTTATATGCTGCACTGTGCTGCACTTTTCATCCTCTTGTCTTTCAAAGGGGCCACAGTTTCGAAAGACAAATGAAGATGCTAGCAAACGGAAACCAGTTAATACAAGGGTATAGACACGAATTTTCCATGCACCCGGTAATCTCGGAGATCTCAGCTAGGATCCCGAATCACATTTCGTTGTAATGATTCTTTTCAGTGCCATTTGAAATATTTCATGTATTAAATATTCTTCTGCCATTGCGACCACCGCTCCTTATCCTATCCTATGCCCGGTACCCCTGTCTTTAAATTTACCCTTATAACAACTTAACGTCGAATGGTACGGCCTACTCATCAGATTTGATGCGACAGATTTACTTATTTACTCGAACCCGAAAACAAGGGTGAATCGGATTAATGTGGTAGCTAGAGTGCTGGCCCCTTATTCTGTAAGCCCGGGTTCAAACCCCGGCATTGGAAGAGATTTTCAATGGTATACCTGTCCCCTCTTGAGTTCTTTATACTTGAGTTCTTGAATTTTACCGTGGACCCATTAGCATACCCGTCGTTAAGAGTCAACCCTGGATCGTACTATGGCCACAAAAACCCTTTAATGTGCAACTTTTTTCCGGGTATTCCTCAAATTTTATCTCGATGGTTAGTCCAACTACGCAAGAGTACATAAACTCTAATCCGACAAAAAATTACACGAGTGAGTTTTTGCTTTTTAATCTTTTAATATCCGAAAAGTGTAATTCCAAAAATTGAGAAAGACTGCAAAGTGCATTTCACCTCCAAAATAAAACAAAAGCTCAGGGAGGTAATGCGAGCGGAAGGAGTTTTTGTGCTTCTATAAATACGTCCTTCGATTCCATAATGTGAATAAATTCGCCAGGTTAAGATGTGAAGGAAGGAAGCAGAACCTGTGGAGTCTAAGATTCTTAAGGAAATATTATTTATTATCTTTGATGAGTTCTTTAAAATAAAAAAAAACACTTATCTTATCACCGAAAGATTTCAGAACATTCTCGAGTATGTGCCAGCTGTTTTCTAATCTATCACTCTCTCCCCTGATACAACTGGGAGGAAATTATCATGGTGTTTTCACTTTCCTCCGTTGCGTCTTCTCCTAGATAACTCACTTAATCCGTGAGAACATCAATCAATGGCAAAAAAATAATTCTCGAAAAACTAAAGATACGGTAAGCAGGAAATATTCAAGCCTTTCAACCTCCTCCTTTATCGAGACACAAGCGCTGCGTCGCGGAATTTTGTAAAACTAAGTACGGGCGGCAAAGTGGAGCGGGAGAATTTAAAAAAAGAAAGTCTTAAGACTCATTGCATTAGTATTTGAGACGACAGGAGTTAAAGAGAAGTTCCATCTATATATGAAAATGATAGAAATTAAATTTGACCGGAAAATTGCGATTGTAAACTAGCAATGCCATTAATTTCAACATGGCAAACTTAAGAAGCCTGCCAATTTCTCCTTTTAATAAGTTTAAACTGTTAACTTTACATTACTCATGTCTTCCAAACAAGACTTCTATCTTTGGCACATTTATTTGTTTTTGCATGAGCAAACAAGCTCATCGCATGAACCTGAATTGAGGACTGGTAAGCTTCAACGTTGCCTTCTGACGCATTCAGAAAATGGGAAGGTTTCGTTGGGTAATAAACATGTCAACAGCAACATTTAGGTATCTTCCTATTATGAATACTCGAATATGTCCTCTCAAATTCAGAATTTAAAAAAAGTTTTTTCTTTACTTTTAATACTGTCAGTATTTTTTTCCTTTTTCACTTTCGTCTATAATACCTTTCCAACTTTTAATCTAAATTCACCTATCTTTTTCACTGGTTTTATTTTGCTCTAGATACTTCTAACTATGCTGCGAAATCACATTTATTTTTGAGTGAAATGTAAACTTTTTTGTCCTACAATGGATCAAAAATATTAAATGATTGCGACCACCAAGCGATGCAAAAATCCAGAAAACATTCTCATACCAATTTGGTATTGTCCTGGTTGCTCTTGATACTCGTTCAGCGTGCAAATGATTGATTAATTATAACATTTACTCCTCATAACAAAGTGCGTTACCCCATGTAAATAATGAGCCTGATAGATAAAATGCTTATTTTGGCACATGTACATACGTAACACATAACTAACTCTCTTTTCATTGTGAAAAGCATTAATATAATCTTTATTATGACATAAAAATAATTTATCTTTCATTTACTCATTCTTAACCGAACCTTTTAATGGCATTTAAAATAATTTCCTTATTCATGGTAGAATATGGGTAGAATTTATGAAATAAAAATGATTTCATTCTGGATTTCATGGGAATAACACGCAAACGGTAACCAAAGCTCTGCCGCTACAGGGCGAACGCCCAACGTTAATGTCCTCAATAATTTGCACAGATAGATTAGGTGATAGGTAGGTTCTCATACGACTAAGTCGCACCGTCTAATCTAAGCTCTTCTTAAGACACACACAGCACTAACGAGATTCGAGATTTGCAACCTTTGAGTTTCTAGACCTAAGTAGTTAGTGGTCTGGATACGATGAGCAGCTTACATGGCTACCAACAAGGAAGAATTTTCCCATTCATCAAGTATTTTTCGTCTTACGCTTCATGACATATCGTGCAGTTAATACAGCACACGCCCTTTCTGTAGTAATATGTAGTAAACAGCATTTGCTTAATTTCATAGGCTACTCGATTTACTACCCTGCTTTTTCCTCACAGAACACTATTTTTTACTAATACAGCTCTAAGATCGCGCTGATTCCCTAGGATTCTTAAGTGTGTCTGCAAGACAACAAGATCTACTAAGTAGTTTAAATCCACCTTTAACCTGGACAGAGTAAAATAAACATCTAGGAAAATGCGATAGTAAGTCTCCTTTTCCACCAACTAATGTTGCCAAAATAATGGGTTTTTATTGGGTTTCCTACAGAAGTAAAGGTCAACGGAGTTAAAGAGGAAACTCTGAGATCCATGTTTACAAAGCTTTCTGTGGCTTTAAAAATCTCAACTTTAACCCTCGTCGCCCAGTGTTCTCCAAAATATCACACTTCATGAAACTCTTAAGCATGTTTAAATATCATGTCATTAATTCCGTATTTTTCAATGAAAATAGGACTAAAATAGAGAGTAAATGTGATAATTAGCAGTTTAATAACGCTGTCTCAATGGTAATTTTGTGCGAAGTAGCAATTGTAAAGAGCATATTCTTTCACATGAGAATGCTTTTTCATCGACAAATCTCAAGCAAATGCAAGCGCAATATGAAGCAAACTTAAAAAAAGCTTAAACGTATTTATAATGTTCTTTAACTGTTGACAATCGCGTCTTCTCATTTCAGCTTCCAATTTAAACCTAGTCTTTTAGAATTGTCCTTCGCATGAATAAGGAAAAAAATGCATTCGCTACAAATGTTGAAAATTTTATATAGTGCTAACCTTATATTCACACCGTTTATACCGAACTTAGTACCCGCTGATGGTCTTTAAAAATATTTAGAACTGGTAGATATAAAGAAATTCAGAAGCAATGTCGGTAAGAACTGGGAGAGACCTGAAGCAATTGGGTGATTGGATTATGTTTCTTCAAAAATTTCTCTCTTAAACATTCTAAAAACTAAACAATAAATAAAGGTCTATCTTCTATTTTTCCCTTTTCTGTGAAATGAGTCAGTAAGAGGGAAGTGAAATAGTATCAGCTTTGCACATCGCTTAAAAGAAATAGCAGATGAAATCTCTTCAAGGAATCAATGCACTTAATCAAATAATTATGAAACAAAATTTTATCCTCTGATACAGCTCGAGAATATTCATAAATTGCGTTGCAGTAAACGTCTGGTTAGGAATGCTAGGGAAAAAGAGTGAGAATGGTCATACTGCACCATGATTTGAGGATATGGTTGTATTTCGAGGCAAGACTTAGTTGTGTCGTTTACAAAATATTCCATTTGCAAAACGTTTAATTTCTACTACTTCAGAATTTCATTCAAAATATCGAATGGATTCTGTAGTTATTTTACAAGAGAGACTTCTCTTCCTTTGGTTTACTAGCTCGGGTGTATTATATTGTGGTGTTTTTGGTCTGATTGAAACATGCAGTTGGATCTATTTGCAAATTGTACATTATTTTGGCCTAGATACTACGGTGAGAGACTCATTAACTTTCATTGATTGTCGAAATACTCAAAAATAGGCCACAATAATGTAGTCTTCTAAATCTCCACCCTTATACAACATTTTCATGTTATCAAATCAGGAATATCATTTTACTCAAAAGTTTTTTCAAGAAATCTCTAGAAATGATGAGTCAAACAGGAAGGAAATTCGCAAACGGTACCCGCAGCGAAGGATGGTCTTAGTTTCACTCCACGTCACTTGCTCAATGCACCTTCTCACTTGATTCTCAATCAACACTTTCATATATGCGTGCCTTTGTCAAACACTTCACTCAACTTCTTGAGAGCATTGTCACCAATGAGGTTAGCCTACTCATTTCTTATTCCGTAATTTCTCCCGCGGCTATATTCTTCCGTCCATTAGTTGACATCGTTTTCTTGTGCAGTATGAACAGTTGAAGCATTAGCGTTGCATGTACTTATGACTTTGAAAGAATTTTCTAATTTTTCGAATCTCCATTTACCCGCTATAGGAAATGGCTATGTATAACTCCGCTAAAAGTTTTTCTACTTTATAACTGTCATGGTTAATATTACACTCGATGGTGGTTTTATTAAGTGCAGCATAATATTGTGGCCAAATATTTATATGCAGCAGAATATTGTACAAATTTTCGTCTATTGTATCCGGTTTTAGAAGTGTGGATCTAACATTTGTCATCAAACGATTCCTTAAAACTAAACCTAATGACTGCGACTTATCCTTCGAATCTAGGTTGGTAGATATTATATTGACCAAATTGTTGTGTTTTAAGCTTGTAATATCAAATGCAAGAAAGGAAAATCAAAGCTAAATTATTGATATCACAAATTTAAAACAGAGAAACTGAGACTTTAAATTATAATTTAATGCTGTGGAGCATCTCATTCAAGTACTGATAATGTAAGGCCTAAAGAATGTGAAATGTTCATATCTCGCTGATAAAAATAAAATTGTGAAAATTTTACATTTAAACAAAAATATTAACCTTTGAAGTGTCCGATGATCAAAGGCTGGACCGATGATCAAAGGATCCGATCAAGGCTGAACAGCAGCATTCCACGATTTTTACAGAAATGAAAATTTAGGGACGCTAGCACGGGCAAATGTTTCTGAAACGGAAATGTTATTACCGGAGATCGGATTCTTTCAAAATGAACATGAGCCGGTGAAAATCATGAGAAGTAGAAAATATATGACGATATTTATCATAAGGAATTTCTTCGATACCCACATCTGTCAGTGATTGTTTCGAAATGTCAATGTGTTCTCATGTGACGAACAAGAGCTACGAAAAACAATTTTGCGGAGAGCACTGAAAATGCAGTTCTTTGGCCGTCTGATGAGATGTCATTGTTGTGGTCCCCTGTGCGCCTTGTGATGAGGGTGGGCTTATATCAACACCAGGTTTCTCTCCAACCTTACTCCATTCTCTGATAATACCACCAATGCAGAACTTCCCACCTATTCTCGTTGTACAAATATGTTCTCGGTATCCTCTCCCGAATATTAAACAACGAAAAAATTATCTTTTTTGGAAAATGTACATACAAATCTAGTAAAGGCTAAACATTTTTATAATATATATTATCTCGAATATTAACATTTAAACTGATATTTCTATTTCAAGAGTATCCCCAATAAGGAGGAAGATGATAACCAATTACTCCGAAAATTTTCAAGAAATGCATCATTCAGCCGCATATTAAAATACATGCGTCAACTCTACAAGATGATTTGGCATAGCACACAAACAATCATCGTCATTAATCACAAGAGATTTAGGGAAGAGTGTTGAATACAAGAATGCCGGCCTTCTCTGTGTTGAATGCAAGAATGCCTTCCACAGTTTAAACTGTGGAAGTCGCAAAAGTGATCTTTTATTATACTTTATTTGCTTCAATGATGACGCTCTTTCACCACGAACAATCTTCGCGATTAGAATCAATTCCATAAAGTAAAACTTGTAACTTTAAAATGCAAGTATACGGAATTTATATGGTCTTCGGGCCGTATAAATTTAGAATGGCTTTGAACGAAACCCAAAATAAGTTACACATAATCTTATCGTTTGTTGGCGGATTAATTTTATCGCAAGTTTACCGCTGGGAGGTCTCAAATTCCGCTGTTTACTCTTCTGGCTCGCCTCCAACGTCTAGGTTCAAAGTTCGCAAGTGTCTTGCCACCGCACTCAAAAGCCCCTCGACACCCTTACCGCAACTCTTCACTACCATTCCGCCTCCGCTCAGAGGAAATAAAATCTGCGATGCACATACAGATGCACTGCAGGCGCTTTCCCAGAGCCACCGCTAGGGGCATGCTTTGAACCATAATTAAAGAGTTTCCATGGGAATCGCCCTCGTCCCTCGACAGCGAGAGGAGCATTTCCACCCCGTGAGCTCATCGTCTGAGAGTGCGAGGAGGCATTTGCATTCCGTGGCGAACTTCTTTTTATTTCTCCCCTCGTATAAATGGGTCCGCGTGACCCAGGTGTCAGAAGAAGCATTCTGCAGTGGCCCATGCATCTTTGGTGCATAGAGCCATAACGTACGAACTTTGAGATTCAACATATTAGATTGAGGTGTTTTCATCTAAATCATTTTTTTAGAATTCATTAAGAAGTTAAATAAATTCAGTTAAACGAATCCTGATATCCGGCTTTCATTTCTTGAAGCTGAAGGTTTCAAGTAAACAAAAAATGCGAAAACATTTCTAAAATGGTTGAACACCAACTTCCAACGATATGGCTCTATTGCGCCTGAAATATACGAGCCACTGCAGAAGGATTATCGAGCACCAGGATCACGCGTAACAATTTAATTCTATCAATTTTTTAAATTGAAAATGACTTCCGCAGACAGACTATACCGCGCGAGCCAAAACTTTCCTGCTTCTCCAATATAGTAATATACTCAACCCAAGATGTAAATTTTTTCAACTATATGTCACTGAGGATAGCGCCTCAGCAGTAATCGCTGTTGCCAATTTTAACAGTTACAGAATTTGGAAAAGGCTGTAGATCTTCTCATTTCGAATCAAATTTTATAATTTTCAAATTTATTTCTCAATTAATATTAGATCTCCTAAATGGCAATGAAATACCATTTAGATGCGTCTCTGAGCGTCATGACAGTTCAATGGCCATATTAGATTATATTATACCATTTGGAAAACGGAGTTTTGGAATGAAGAGTGCATAAAAAAATCTTAATGAAGGTATCAAAATAATATTTAAACTTCTCAAATGCATGTTCATCCAAGTTACTGAATTTCTTTGTATTTTCCTTCCTTAAGAACGAATATTTTAAGAGAAGTCGCGAAGGAGTGCGCTCTGCCAACGGTGAAACTTCTCTATTGATCTCTCCCGGAAGACAAATCTCCATTTTTACTGAATTCCTGAGTGCCTCAACCATCAAACAGTTTACGCCCTTAAACTGGAATCTCACCAGGCAACGGCGCCAAAGGCAAGCCTCTGTCTTTTAGTGCTACCGGCATTGTTTTTTTTTATCATGCTTCACTCTTCTGTTTTCTGCGTTCCTTTAACGTCGCCACTAGATAGCCAAGTATTAAGGATCTGAAGAGGATTGGATTATTCCCACTGGAATCTTAACAGGCATAATGATCCGTTGACGGGATTCCAAACTCAGAATTCGTTGGCTCCAGCTACCTCCGAACAGAGGGCATGCTCCCGACCTTCTGGAGATTTCTCACTAATCGTTAAAAAAAACTGATTACAAAAATACGATTGGCGTATTCCCCCTGAAGTGATTATTGAAGGGAAAGGAATGTAACAAGGCCAGTGGTTTGAATTTTGTGAACTTTGTAACGGAAAATAAATACGAATGGGATTATTTAATTTTAGGAATCACATTATCTTCAAAGTATTTAAAATATGTAGCTATAATATGAATCTCATGTCTGAAGTATTAGTACGAAGGAAAAACCAACCTTGGGGTAGAACACACATTTTTTTAACGTGAAGTTGATTTATCTTGATCAGCATCTTATGTCAGTCAAGATTGATTACTTTACCACTGAGAAAAAAAAGTTGCAGCTCAGAATTTACGAGCGCATGATATCTGCGAAATGATGATTCCATTGAGTTTGCAACGAAGGTTCATCCCGTAAAGTCTTCTATTTGGTGCCATTACTAACCATTTGAATGCTCAAAGACAGTCGAATTCCTAAAATGAATCCTGGGTGGATTTGGGCTTGCTGACAAATTTGCCACGTTCACTACTTTTCGTATTTTGAAATCTCAAGTGATTCAAGGATGAATGATGATCCTGCCTTTTATCTTCCATTTTCATATCGCAAGTAAACTTCGATTAATCAGATTAAATTCCTTCAGCTGATGTTTCAAATATATGGAATGTTAAATTCGATGAAAAATAGTCATTAGCTCCAGTAAATCTCTCCGTAATGGATTGAATTTAAAAGAAGCGGTCCAATACTATGTTATCACTTTCATTGATCTGTCAATAAATTTTTTTGCTGCATTTTGTGCATGTTATTTTTTCCATCGCATTAGTTAAGTGAAATACACACATTTTACAAGGAGCGGATGCAAACGGGGACATTATTTGATCACCTTATGATAAAAGCAATAGGGCTTCCTACATCCTATTACCCGTTACAGAACTCTTGTTCCAAGATGGGTTTGATGCGTGAGGATAGAGCTCGTCCTGCACTAAGCCATTGGCGTGTGAAATTCACACGTCACATGGAAGGGGGACCAGTTACTTTCCCTGGGCCTCCCGAAATCTCTCATTAAGTTCAGACAATCACACCGAGAAGCTGGATTGGAACCCGGGAACCTCCGGTCCGTATCCCGGTGCTCCACTCACTAGGCCACCACTACAAAGAAATTTTCATATTTTATATGTTTGCCTCAAATGTACAAGGTATGTGAAATCGACACCTTGATGTTTAGTAGCAAGGGAGAAAACATGACGTAAGAGCGTGCATGAAGCAGCAGCGTGACATATCAGATGCTTAGAATATATGACAAACTATTCCACGAGTCTAACGTGTCACTCAAAATACCTGAATTACTTAGGAGCATAAAAATAGCCTTGGAAGTCCTCGAATATTAGAATAACATGCTGAATAAATATTAACGGAAGGATATCTGTCTCTGCTATATTTATCGCAGGAAAACTAGGTTATGCCCTGGACAATGCATTCCTAATTGTTAGCTGTTAAATTATAAAGTTGTCACAAGCGAATTTTATTTAGTTATATTTCACTAAAAGGATTTTCAGATGACACTTTTGCATGTCACCCCAGCCATTGATTTTGTGGTTGTCTAATGGTTATACTAAAGTTATCCAGCGAGATAAAATAAATTTGCATCTGCAGCATGGAGAAAAACTAACCATTGTAAAGGAATCTCTCGTTAGAATTTAATTGAAAATTTTCAAGAACTTTTTTACTCGAAGAAGCCTTTTTTACTCGGTAGATACGTTTCTTGTGAACAACCCTTATTTCAATCCAAAAAATGGGCATCAACACTCAAGACACCGCGCAAATGCCCCATTTCGTAAAAGAGAACGATAAAATTCCTGATCAAAGATAATGAATCGAATTGAATAATCGAATAATGGTTCGAATCTTAAGATCTCTGATCGTGGTTCCATTTAAGAAAATTAGGTGATTCGCGCAAGTAGATGGATATCAGCAAAATTTCCTTCAGTTCGTCGATATGATGATAAAACAGAAAGAATAATGGAAAGCTGTAGATGAGCGACTGAATTAACGGAAGTTAAAATCCTGCTATCAATACGTCCAAATAATAACAGTCATTACAAAAATACGATACGACTAAGCATTGTCTTATGGTTTGAATACATGAAGTAAAATGATCCCAAAAAAGAAATAACGCAATACGCCGCTCACGAATTAATTTTACTACAGAATTATCGATGCTAGAATTATCTCCATTTCAGCTTCGTACTTAATTGGTGTTTCACCATGCGTTTGGGAAATTCTAGATACAAGAATTTGGTCTTTTATTTACTAGAGGTAATATTGTATACATTTCGCTTCCGCAACAATTTATTTTTCAAAAGGTCATTTAAAGTTTGAATTATTTGGTGTTACCTTATAATAAACCTCCGTATGCCTCACAACACTGAAACTGTACATGTTTAAATGGAGATATTTCCATAAAAAGCTCGAGGTTTAAAAAAAAAATGGAATCAAATACGCTATTTTTATACGCTTATCATCGATTGAGTTCCAAAAATACGATGTGGCCATTTTGCCTCACATGCACATTTTTACCATCGCGCTTTTGTCTATTGTCCACTTAGAAAACCGGCAGACAAGGTCTTTTGGTTGGTTGGTTGGTTATTCAGGGGAGGCGACCGACAGCTGAGGTCATTTGCGCCATATAGGATATGTGGGTAATCGGGTAATGGTAGGTGTTTTTAGGGAACGGAGGAAGGGTGGAGAGAAACCCGACGTCGGCATTAGCCTACTCTTAACGAAAGGCGCCAAGGGGACCACGGCTTAACGTCCCATCCGCCGGACGGAGTACTGTACTTGAAATGCCCTCCACTAGGCACTCAAGTGGGGACCGGTTTTCCACTGAAAAATCCGCCACCGCCGGGAATCGAACCCGGGCCCTCGGGATGGGAGGCCAGTACTCTAGCCACCACACTAACCCGATCCCCACAAGGTCTTTTCCCTGGACTTTTCGCAAGACCTTCCTTCGAAGGAGCCAAAACACAAATGCAAGTGAAGTTTTTACTACCTTCTTTTTTTATCAATTTGGTTCCAGTTTATTCTTCACAACACTCCATAACTCCAACGGGGATGTAAACCTCACATCTTATTTCCACGATTATTCTCTAACTACCCTTAATCATCGGAAAAAATATACGTGGACGTAATGAACTTCAACTTACTCGGGCAGAAAAACAAGGAAATCCCCTTTACTCCATCATTTATGCGTTTTGCATTGGGCAATATTGCAATAATTACATCATTAGATGTCTTGTTGGGGAGAGCCCCATAGCGAGATATCATTGGCCAACACTGAAAAGAGGATTCCTGGAAACGGCACCATTCATTGTACCTACTGACCGTGGGCGGAACTGGATTTTTATTCCTTCCACCGTTTCACTCCACGATTCCTGAACGCCTAGCGCTTCTTCACCTCTTTGTGCATGCAACTCACCTTGCTATTAGCTCACCTCGGATTCATATCAAGAAATAGCCCGGTCGAATCCTGCAGTGAGCATATCAAGATTGGCACTGGGTATTTGATTTCCTTATAGAAAACACGTCACATAGGAGCATGAATGTAATCAACAGAAAATAATGCATGGCACGCAATGTGTGAACTAACACCCTCACCGTTTGAACCCGCGATTAGTTCAACGATCTTCCTTGAAATCTGCCATCGAGTTGATAATAGCATATGAGATCGTACTAGACAGGTTTAAATTTGTGAATCTAGAACATTTATTGGACTCGGGTCATAGGAGGAGCTTTGACCCTGTGATTTTACATGTACGTGGAAAAGGTTTAAAATTGGATAGCTTAAAACAACGTGATTTTTTTGACTGTGGACAGGGAGCCAATCCGATTATTCGAAGATCTGACAGACTTTAGAAGCTCACTATTTACCTCCTATCTCACTTTAATTCCAAACCGTACCAGTCCCACCTAACCCAATCCCACACCCCCCCCTCCTCTGAGTGACCCTTGATAATCACGCTAAATTGTTGAAACCTTGGTTGGGTTTTATTAAAAAATCTGAGTGGAAAAGTACAAGTAGTTTCATTAATAATATCGGATTCATTTCTACAAAGTTAAGTCCGAAGGAGTAAAAAGAATTAGACCGTGCACCCATAATATCGACGAGATATTAAAAAGGCTATTACGGTTATTGGATTAGGATCACATCCTTACCAATAGCCTCGGACATATCAAAGTGCTGGTTACGTTTTTGACCAAATCTTTCAAGAAAATTTATTTCTTACATTTTTCTGAAGACATCAGGGATATTATGGGAACCCCTTGATTCTACAATTGACCACAAAAGCATGATTAGAGAGATGACTTCCTTAGTGCTGCATTTAAAAATGCCGATACTCCGATTCTGAATGTCGGCAGGAAAAATATCTTAGTATGCGTCAGCCGCAGAAGGTCGGGTTGGTGTGTTGGCTAGAGTACTGGCCTCCCATTCCGAAGACCCGGGTTCAATTACCGTCAGTGGCGGATTTTATCAGTGGCAAACCGTTCCCTAATTGTGTGCCTCGTGAACCTCGTGGCATTTAAAGTTCAATACTCCGTCCGTCGGATGGGACGCTAAGCCGTGGTCCCCTTGGCACCTTTCGTTAAGAGAAAGCTAATGCCGACGCCGGGTTTCCTTCCACCCTTCCTCCATTCCCTGAAAACTCCTACCATTACCCAATGACCCACCTATCCTAAATGGCGCAAATGACTTAAGCTTTCCGTCGCCTCCATGAATAACGCCGGAAAATTTCTAAATTCACTCATCATTGCACATGCAAATGATTGCAGATGAATACATATCATTTCGTATTAGGATATTTTATTTAATTGCACACATATTTTTACTTCCGTATATAGAAAAATAATAATAATAATAAATATATAAACACGCAACAATTTAGATCAATTTTGAACGCAAAAATTAACTAATTTTTCCATAAACGAACACATACTATATGCGCGCTTGGAATGCTAATGTCATAATTACCTCAGTGAATTAAAAAAATGTTCACCTATCAAAAAATATATTCCTTTGCGTACTTTGTAAACATTTATCAGAGTGTTTTAGGAACGTATCTTGCTGAAATCAGTATGTTAGAGAGTCGTTTAAAGAATTAAAACGATATCTTTTGCTTGCAAGTACAATTTTACGTTGTCCCCCAGTCGAAGGGGCTCATGATATGACTGGCGGACTACGACAGAGGTATACAACCAATTTCATAAAAATGAAATCCAGGGATACACGGCAATCTATTGCAAACAGCCTGTTCGCTCCTATTTATTCCAGATGGAATCTCCGTAGAATACACTGCAATATCGAATCGTGAAAATAAATCTCTCAATGTTTTTATATGAAATCTCATTTCTGATTCACCATTTATCTTACGAAACGAGACAAACTTAATCGCTCTAGATGTTACGTAAGCATACTGGAAACATAAATCACTGGTGGGAGAACATGATATACCTGTTCCAATAAAAATGACGCACTTACCTCAATGAAAGTACACGTGCCTCCAGTTCTTCAAACTGTCGTTGTCAGCGCCAGAAGGTAGCCTTCCAGTCCTCAAAGAGTCCTTCCAGATGACGCACAATGATTAATATAAACTACTTCTTCAATGCCTATCTCGTGCACGATATTCTCCTACAAAAGTCGCAGAATAGACTCGAATCATCGATGTGTTGACTGTCAACGATGCTGTTTTACCCGTCAACTAGAGCTCGTTCAAATTCAATTTGCACTGCGGTAACAATTCACTGAAACTCACTAAAATATGAAGAAAATTGAAGTAGGTATCTAAAATCTTCATCAGGTTAAAGCCATCTTCGTAAAGATTAATCCACACCGCGAACATATATATTTGATGGTACATACGTTAGCATAAACGGAGTCGTGATTGCGCATATTCCGTTGGACATGAACGAGAAGCAAGCGGCTCTCACACACTAGAGCCGACTTAGAAATGCTATCGACTGAATTCTGACTGTTCCTCGTTCGTGACTAATGTCCCGGGAATGTCTCAGTCAAATTTTACGTTTTCCGCCTTCGGCGATACAGCAATACTGCCGATTTAAATTGTGACGACAATGACCTCCATTCTACTTGAAACCAATCCACTGATATCAAATGGATTACAAATCCTCGCTCCACCTAAAATTTCACAAGCCCTTCACCCCATTCACGCCAGACTTACCGAGTGTAACTGGGAAGTGTCTGCTCATCTCCGAATGACTTTGGTCGGAACTCATTTAAATAGAAGCAGAATGTCCAGAGAGAAAAAAATATCATTCACCTTGATCGGGTCTCGAACCCGATCGGAGGGATCCGGTTTCGGTTACCCGCTGATTTGAAAAATAACAAAAGGAAAGGGAAAAAAGTATTTACCTTAACCTGGACTCGACACTGGAATCGTCTGATTGTGTTCAATCCCGTCTATGCGAATGATACTTATTCTTTCTGGAAATTCTGTTATTGTGCATAGCAGCGGATTAAGGTTAAGGTTTCTGCGGGAGCTGTTTGAAACCGTCGGAATTATCTCGGATAGGTAACATTGGAGACACGTGCTACAAGCGAGAATGGTTCGCAAATGTTGGTGTTATGATCGCTCTTAACAATCTCACTCTGGTTTTCATTTTAGTTTTTGCCACCCGTAACGATCATATAGTTCCAGTATGAGAAAAACGCAAGTGAAAATAATAAGTGGGATTCTTCAGAGCGATTTAAACGCCAACCTTTGCGAACTATTCTTGTTTATAACACGTGACACCTTGGTTACCTATTCGAGGTAATCCCGACGGTTTCAAGCACAGCACTGTGGAATCACGGATGCATCTTTCGTGTTATCGCAATCTGTATCGATAACGCTTACCCCTAAAATAGCGCAGGGTTAACAATAACCGTCTATAAAATTCGCTCCACTGGTTGTGATAAACAATTTGAAGTGCTGCGCGGAAAATGAAAACTGGAGATCGCGTTCTCTTTGACATAAGTTAAATCAAAACTAACGATAACGCTAGTGCACGCCTTATGAAGATCCATGATCGAGGCCCAGGTTCGATCTCCTTGAATTTTTTTCCGTTCCAGGAAGTTTCATTTGAATTGGAATCCAAACACGATTGAAAATTATTAAAAGATGGAGAGGAAAATTTCGTGGGAGCGTTTCGACCAAGGCATGCGCATCCTCGAGCTTGAGCGATGCGACTGAAGGAACGCCTCTTTCACCGCACATTTCGATGCCACAGACCGCATGCCCACTAAGGCATCCTCGATTCGACGCTTCGCTGAAGCAGATCGTACACATACACCACGAGAAGCACCTGGAAAGGAACTCCTACCCCTTATCACATTGAATGGCTTTTTTTGACGTAGAAGATGCCCTATATTTTTTAGGCCAGCAATTGGCCACCTCGACCAGAAAGTCGACCGATACGTTGTCATGTGCGTGTATAATCAATAACCAATAATCCCTGAATGATTATGTAGATACTAACCATCTAGCGGCATGTGATCATTGCTTCCATAAAGTACCCTAGTTCCATGTCTATAGTGCATGTTTGTTGATCTTCACCCCCTGCCACACACCGTCGCGGTGGCTTCCAGGGTATTGCGTGGATGTAAACGTAGATGGAAATTGCAATATTTTCTTGACACAGCCCCGCTGATTTTATCTCCGCAAGGCGTATGACTTGAATTGCCCTCAAATACTACGTCAAAGGTATGTTAAAAATGACAAAGTTCAAGGTCTAGTTAGAAGATAGTAAAGACTGGTAAGGTACTGATCAAACATAATGACACCAGACTTTAAGGCCAACATTTTTAATATTTTCTGAAAATACATTGAATTAGTATAAGAGTCACACATTCACAAAGATAACATCTAAATGTTTTTAACAGCGGGGAAAACAATTCATGGCATGAGGTAGGAATTAACCTCGTAAATATGACAGTGTTAAAAAATGGAATTGTATTTGGCCAAGAGATATCACTGTCTCTCTCTCAGATATTTCAAGGATCTCGCCAAGCTCAGCCTCCAAACGATCTAAATTCACGATTTTCCAATGATGCCGTCACAAGCAGTTAATGGTGGAACGAAATTGGGAGTAAAAACATTCTTTAATGGTAAATAAACGTGACATGCTCACCAAAGGAAGCAATGTTTTCCGAAACATTTTTGCACACACACAGTATTCAACCAAAATTTTCACAGTATATTTCATTCAGCTTGAGAGGAGGATAACTTTTCAAACCAATTCAGTGTCGCACGGAGAAACAATTCACTCTTATGAGCTACTTGAGAGTTTCGGCTTTGCAATGATTTCAGTTGCGACATGAGCAGAGTTTAAGTGTCTCTCTGCCGCGATACGACGGAAAGAGACATCGGTTCCACAGAAAATGTTTCCGTAGGCTGTGACGCTGCAGACTCTCGAATGCGCTCCGCTATAGCCTCTTCGCCGTTGTTTTTCCTCGATTCTTCTCCGTCCGAAAATCAAATGCTGCTACTCAATTTTGTTTCCACTCCATTGCCCTGAGATGTGGATGAAGGTGTCCGAGGTTGAGTGGCCCCGAAAGGTGGTGGGGCTGGCAGGAAAGGAGCTGACGGATCCTTGTTGGCTGTTGGAGGCCCTACCACCAGGGGTGGTGCCAGTCTGGGGGAGGGGCGTGGTAGATCTCCTCATCCACCCACGGCACCTTCTTGACCCATGGCTTGTAGTAGATGGGGTGCGGGTGAGGATCCGCGTGGATGTGGTGAACGATCAGTCTGAAAATGAAAAGGTGTGACTCAGTGGGTCTCGACCACCTGTCGTAGAAAACGCCCATAGTTTCCTTCCAGAACTGTTTCTCTTGGTAAATATCAGCGTGTTCACTTTCTTCCTCCAAAAACGTGTTGATCAATGATTTCGAAATTAAAAATATAGTAAAAGCTACCAAGAATCGACTAATATAGCCTTCAATAGTCCAATAGTATAAGATAGGGTGGGGCGCGCGGGAGCATTTGCAGGTGTACATTTGAATATTTTCGTTCTTATAATGGAAACTGTATATATTCTTGCTTTATAAACTTGGAGATTGTGGTTTCTATTTTAGGATATTCAATCTGTACGGTTAGAGCAACAGTTCTCAGCTAGAGGATCACCTGGTTCAATATCACTTAAAGGGAAATTAGAGTCCGTCGCAGATAATCTGTTACATCGTCAAATACTAGTGACAATAAAATTTTATATAATGAAATTGTCAAATAATAAGCGGGAATTCTATTCACTTACATTCTCACCTTACGTTTTTAAATGGGGTTTTGCAGAATCGTGTTGTAGTTATGATTTTAAAACTTAAGACAAAGCTCTTCCAATTCATGAATATCTCCCACATGCACGAACTTGGCTCTTTAAGAAAAAGTTCCTTTCCCAGTACGAATGTGATGGTGGAATCGAGTCCATGTTTTCTGGTGTTAGAGGCGGATAGATGTTATTTGATTGTCGCGAATACGTAACCGTCTACTGGACGATGAGATATACTAGAAAGTGTTGAACGTAGGTTGGTGAATTCATCTACAAGGTCTTTCATACGATGGACAGCCAAGCTTTCACGAAAGTAAATCCTATAACACTTACGGCCACCAGATGTGTGAAAGAAACACGAAGCAACAATCTCAAGAAATACGTCGGGGAAATCATAGCTGCTGAACAACTGCAGGTTTAGAGAGCGAATTTATGAATCACTCATCTACTAAACCACAATAAATCCATTAAAGGCAAATGAGAGCATGAGGTTACGAGAAGGCAGCATTATATTCAGTTTCATAATAAGTACTGAGATGAAAAGGAATGCTAATTTAGTGAATTGGATTATAACATAATCATATTTTTTAAGTCCCGAATAATACTAAGCATACTTCGAGTGAATAATTGTCGTGTGGACTAAATTTTGTATGGAATAGGTATATCTCGACGAATACGACCGACAGGAAACTTGTTTCTGTTTTTTTTTGTGAGATACCTTTTCCCGTAATCGACTTGATATTTGGATGCTATCGTTACCATTGAATAATAGATCTATATATGACTTACCTACATTATTTTTCAATAAAATGACGTTAACGCCCATACTAATCGAAACGTTCAAGGCTTTTCGAACATTATTGTATATTTTCCAGAATTTTTCCCACGCGATTGATTGAATCATTAGCATTTAAAATTATTTACTATAAAACATTGTAAGAAATACACCCAGTAAACAATATCATATGAAAAAATCCTGCAGGGGTACTTACTTCTTCTTGAAGAAGAGGGATTCGCCACTAGGGAATAAGGCAATCAGCATACCGAGAAGCATCTGAAATAGAGTATTAATATTAAAATCAGATTTTGGAATATCGAACTCATGGTAAAATTGCTTTATTATTTTATCGATTGAACCATACTTCTCTTCTTCAGACAATTTTCTCCCTAAGCGTTGAAAGAAATGGATGTAATAAGGGGATTAGAGCACGAATACGTTAAATAAAGTAAAAAATTGGATCACAATTAATGGCTTATCAATGAGATAATATCTGATAAAGCACAAAAATATAGCCATATAGGCAACCAACATAGTAGGGCATGCTAATTCAGTGTTCTCTTTTAAATTTATTACTTATTAATTGCGATTCTTTAACCCATATTTATAGTAATAAATACGCCGAAAATGTTATAGTGACTATTGATGCAACTGATATACATATTTCACAAACGAGTTATGCTGCTTTGGTATTTAGAAAAGATATTACCTATAGATTCCTGTAATTTTCACATTCTAAATTATGCATATTTCTCCCGTGTTTTTCTACGATTTCTCTTAATCCTCATTTACACCTATTGATCTTTTCGGTATAAAGCCTAATTTCCAATTACAGAATATGTTTTGAACATCCATCGACAATTATTCGTTCTAAATGCGGGGTTTGTCATTGAACTTCTGAACTGGAACTCACTTACATAGAAGGTAGCGAGTGAGATAGGGTTAAAAGTAGGTGATATCAGGTAGCTGAATTTTTCAGAAAATTTCATAGACTAAACAAATCCATTAACTGAATTATCACCTTCCAGTATGTTGGTAGCTATCATCAAGTTGTTCCTCGTAGAGATAAAGTTCATAAACTACAGGACAAGATTATTTTTAGGATGCCTACAATGTTTCCAAAACATTTAGAGACGACCTTCAAGGGCAGTTATTTCCAACAGATGTGGCGCGGCACCTCAGGGTGCCGTGGTAACAGAAAGGAGTGCCGCGGGATTGTAACAGGAAAATGAAAAATGTCTAGGAGGACCAACTTCTGAATTTGCTCTCACGCGCGGCAGATTCTGAAAGAAATCGAAGCACTTTTCCAAACCAAGTACTAATTGCTGTAAAGCATCGATTGTTCTTGGCAATGAAGAGTGAACCCAAATCTAATGAATAAAATTAAATAAGGGTAAGATTGTAGCCTCAGTTCTAATGTTGCCGCCAATGTTAAAGGTTGGGAATCACTGTTCCAAGATAAGAACGCCTTCGATTGACGGCAGAAAGAGGAATTTTACCGGCATGAGGGACTGGAGAGAAAAAAATCCGGCTGCGAGTAAACGGGAGGAGAAAGATGGGGCCAAAGAGGAAGAGGAAAGTTCTAAGAGAGGTGAAGACACTGGGGGTCACCGCTGAGTTCGAGTCACGAGAGCCGAGGAGTGCTGAGCGAGTGCTGAGCCGAGGAGCGCCAAGCGTTGAGGTGAGATAAAGCGGTGCGTAAGCGAGGGTTGGGGTTGAGGGGGGAGAAGAAAGATTAATGTGCAGCAATGCCTCCCTTATTATGGGCGAGGGTGTGGAGAGAGGCGTGCCTCCTCGCTCGCATCGAGGAAAAGCGAGTGAGAGGGGAGGAGAGGAGAGGGATTATGGTTGGCGTTACGTGCTCGCAAGGTTAATGGAGTCGGAGGGGCGCGCCATTACCAGGGCAAACAGGACTTGGGATCGGGCGGGAGGATTTAAACGAATCCATTAAAGCGTTTCTTCAAAGGGCCCGTTAAGATTTGCCTTCGCATTGCCGAGCGCGTAAATTTGGCTGGAAGGGAGCTGGAAGGCCATGTTTACAGGCCTACCCGAAAGTCGTAGGTTATGTCATCTCCGGGGAACACGAGAACAGCGCTGTTGGGCAATGGTCTCTGCCGGAGAACAGTTTATCGCGCTAGGTCACCGTACAGCACGCAGTTACTAAGGAACTCAATTTAACAGGTTTTCTGGGTCCCAAAATGAATCAATTCATTTCTTTCCCTCCTAATCCCATGACGATGACGAATACCTCTTTTCAACAGCGTATTTAAATGAGTGCATTTATCCATAAGCATAAACTTATGAAGTAATGAAGAACCAGAGTAGAAATGCAACCTTAATAGATAGCAAGTTTGTTATATGCGTTATTTGCTGCTCCACAACAACTTTTAAAATATCGCCATCAACTTCAATTGGTAATTAGTTCTATTTGTCTAAACTTAACTAAGAGATAATAAAATAGCCTGTCATGAAAATCCAGCTACGATTATTATACGCGCCCATCTTTTTAATTAATTCAGATGATAAAGTTGTTTAAGTGCCCAGCTTGGTGAAAAACATCTATTTTTATCTCTTACGTAACCAAAGCGTACACGAGCACTGGAATAATTAGAGCACCCATTATTGGAGTGTAACAGAAGGAACAAAAACGTTTTTTCTGATTGGCCTGATTGCCGACTACTACGGGAGTGGTTACTGTTTCTCTTTCGGATTTGATAAATTTAAGATACAAGATAATCACGCAATCACAATAAAGGAATTCAACGTATTCTTTCCGATTAACTATACTCAAGTGCTGTTGATATAACCCATTGAATATACCGATACATCAGGGTCCACGCTATTATAAAAGTACGATGTAGTGGTCCTAAGATGTTCCTCTAAAAGATCATCGTAGTGTCAACGCACTGCTCGTTATCAGGTTAACCGAAATTCATCTTTTTCTGCCAATTTATCTACTTCTGTTTCTTTTGCTTCTTCATCTTAAAGATGTCTGATTAAGGGCCAATCGAGGGACGAGGGATCATTTTAAATTTCAAACAATGAATGTCATGGCCAAAGTATGAACTGAGTAGGTATATCACGCTTGCTCGAAAAAGATAGCCAGAGGAACTATTGGACAAATGAATGTGGATTGATACTGCAAACAACGGTAGGTACAGTAGACATGGGGTGGCACTGTATAAATGTGTAACCTTAAAAATAAAGTATCGCATAAGCACTGTATAGTCTGAGTCATACAGTTTAACAGCAGATATGTAAGAGGGAATCAAGATCATGCTAATATCAACTATGAGGAATTGGAAAAAAAAACTGCAATTTAATTTGAGGATGCGATCAATGGGAGATTTATGAGTATCAAACGCGTTAAAATCTAAAGTACCTTAGTCACGACACGAATGAAAGACACGAATTTTTGAAAATTGGGGTGTTTTTTCACCCCGCGTTACCAGAATAGGGTGAAAAAAATAGCGTTACCGTTCTAGGGTTAAACGAACAAAGTAACATCTCATTATTCATGTCAAAAAGGCTAGTTAATTAAGTTGGAATGAAATTTGCGGATTTTTAATCTTTTTCTTTTTGTAATTTTATCCCTTTGAAAATACATCACGCGTCGACGACGACGACGTTGTATGACGATATTGGCGAGAAAGTTCAAAGTAAAACGAAATGGAAACAATTAAGCCTTATAGCAATAGCATCATTAGTTAAACGGGATTAAACTCATTACCAGAAAATAATTGGCAAAGAAAAAGTCGAGTTAATCTTGCTTAGCTCAAAGTGCGAGCATACTCGTTTGACTCTCAGCGTTACTCACCAGGACCACCTTAGAGAAATCCATGGCTGTCAAATGCGATCCTTGGATAGAACAGGAGACAGTTGACTGATGTCTTCGTCCGGCTAGACCTCCCTTTTATACATGTTTTGAGACATGTCTCCCTCGCACGTCCCCTGAACCCCCCTCCACAACCAACCCACCCCTCGTCCCATTTTGAAACCCACCCCTGAGAGGGGGGCGGGGGGGGAAGGGCGCTTTCTCGAGGAGTCTCCATCATTATGGACGTGTCTTGGATACGGGCCCTGGACACCAGGAGACCCGGTGCCCTCCGATCTGTGGGAGCTGAATGGGCAACGGAGGAAGTGGAAGGGGAGGAGGGGGACGGAAGACATTTTGGCGACGATCCTTCCGCCGCCATGGACAGGTTGAGTACGTGTCCGGAACGAGACGAGACGACTTGCACTTTTTCTTATCAACTCTTTCCAATGCCTTAAAGATTATTCTTGCTTCCTACTCTCTCCCTAGTTAATGTTGTCCACCGGGCTCTATTCCTGCCCAATTCGTAATTGGAACGCACATAGGAAATCAATTACATGAGGTCAATAATGTTAATAATGTTAATTTCCCCCAGCAAGAGCTTGTCTCTGAATCTGAGGTAGAAAAATATAGAATGAAGCGGGGTCGTAGCGCACTGGCTGCTCAGCCAAAAAGTCGCGGGTTGGAATCCCACCTAGGGCATGGACGTTGTGTTCATCTTCGGATTAAGTTTGTGACTAATTTAGGTTAGATGATACGTTAGGTGCGGTTAGTATCTAGCTTTAGCTAGTACGCTTAGCTTGTACCTTAACAGAGTATCTTAAAACCAAATTCTACCTCTACTTAACACCCTGCAAGTCACCATAATGGGGTGTGGAAAGATGATGAATCTTAACCAAACATGCATACAGTGGATTAGTAGCTACATTTATATAGCCGAACTATAGAAATTAAAAAAGGATAAGAAGCCAACTAATGAACCAGCCAATGAACAGTGAGTGCTATTAATTGGAAGGAACACTATATGACTACTTACACTATTCAAAGATAGAAGAAGTTCAAAGGCCTACGCACAAGTAAAATACTTGGGATGTCATATAATCTTTAAGCCGCTAACCTTGGTAGCCAGGCTCGTATCATAACGAATTCAGATGGTAACGCAGGTTGTGCAGACAAATTATGCTCAGAAAAATAATGATATTGGTCTCAGGATTAAGGCAAGGATATATGTAACTGTTGCAGTCAATAAGCGGAGCACTTGATTTTATGACCACCGTCAAGATATCAGCCTTGTGCAGAAGTTGAAAAGTGTCTTTGTTAGGTAAAAATACAATCATCAATGCAGCAGCAGTGCTCAAATGTCCCAACGAAAGTTGTGGAATCTTCCTATGCATATCCACTGTCAGTTCATTATTATTTACTCGTGACTATTTTCATTATCATCAACTTTAATCCAACTCCATCACTTAACTCTTGAACTCTTATTCGAAAAATCCTTGAGCGTCATCTTGGAAAATGAATCGTGCTTCCACTTTATCATTTAGCACACTTTGACACATGACACTTTAACTTTTAACGGAGTGTTCGGAAAAACAACAGCTTACGGAAGTTGGTTCTCTACTACGGAAGTCAAAACCAATGAGGAAATTGACTTTTTTATTTATGCCGTTCAAGAAACAAAGACTGAATTTTTATTGGCGACTTTCTCTGCCGAAGGAACCAATAGCAGAATCATTTTAAAATATACAAAGTTTGCTAACTATTGGAGCAGTAATGAACAAATTACTCAAAAAACTTATTTGATATTATTTGCCTTAATTATCATTTTAATCCCTTAAAGCTGTATTCTGTAGAAATGGAAACATACTAGTTTGGTGGATAGAAACTGTTTTTTTTTATATTTTGTGCCCATTCTCTCCCTAGAGCCCGAAAAATTTTATTTGGTAGTGGAGGATTGTAAAATCGTTAAATGACTGCGCATCATTGACCCCTTAAGTATAAGTCCTCGACGTAAAAGAACTTTTACAAGGGTAATCAGACACCGTCCGCATGACGGTGAAAATATGTGCGAACCCTTTAAAAGGGATGAATTCCGATGGCTAAGGTTCGTGGCTAATGAACATAAGGTTCGTTTCTTCCACGTAGATCATTGTGTAACTTATGTCCAGAATTTTTATTGAACGTCTGTATCCCGACCATTTGAAGTAGCAATGGTAGTCATTTTGAGGAGATGGCCGACAGCGAAGGTCATTTACGCCATGCAGGATAAGTGGGTAATTGGGCGGAGGTATGACTTTTTCAGGGAACGGAGGGAGGGTACAGAGAAATCTATCGTCGGCATTATTCTGCTTTTAACAAAAGACGGCAAGAGGTTGACGGCTTGCCGTCCTATCCAACGGAAGGAGTCCTGAACTAGAAAGTGCTCTGCATAAAGCACTTGGGACCAGAAGGCCAATGAAAAATAATTGCCCGAACCCCTCCCCTGGAAGTGCCTGTACCCTAACCACCACAACAATTTAAACGCATAAAATTTGCGGAAGAAGGTGCAAGGTCTAAGAAAATTGTCCAAATGCATTTGTATGGTTACTCTGCACATATGCGAACGAGCGTGTCGGCATGCATTAACGCATGCACTGAACTTACATGAAAAAATTTACTCTAGATTGATCTAAATTTGTCTATACCATCTATAGATATATAAAATAGATCTAAATTGAATTGACAATTGAATGAATGAAAAAAATTAATGAAGACTTCGTTCATTTGTTTCATTTATTATTTTTTATATTTCATTGTTTTGAACACAGCGTTTGAATATACATATAAAGTGTTTATTAGCCACTAGGTTTAATATTTTTATAGATCAGCAGCAGCCGCTGCTTTCAATAGTTGATGATGGTAACCCCAACACAGGTAATCCTCTGGGATACCTATATTCCCTCTAAATTGATGTTTTTTGTATTCTTTGTATTTGTATGTTTTATTTTTTCTCAGAGGTGGAATAAAAATTATTATTATTAAAACATTTTTTTGTCCGTAGCCAGGGTGCTTTGGATATTCCGCGCCAGGCATTTCCCTCGTCCCCACCCATCAACCAACGCCTTGCCCTATCCCTTTCCCTCCTATCCGTCCCCACACTGCAGCTTTCACGACATCGGTGGACATCCGTCGCATTACTCCACATCTAGTCAGACCGAGACGGCACCCACGGAATTTCAAAAGCCCCCTCTCCCTCTCCATATGTCCAACAGACACAACAGCTCTCCCGGTAGCAGCAGACACGCGCGCGCCTCTTCACCATCTTAACTTCTCTCTCCCCCACCAAGTCCCTTCATTTTCTTTTTCTCTTGAGATTCCTCCCAACGCATCTCACCTCACCCCTTCCCTCCCCTTGCCCAAATGGAGGGTCGGGGCGGAAGAGAGAGAGAGACGTTTTACGTGGCGGACGGACAGTCTGACGGACGGAAGGTGCGGAATTCCGAATCATAGACCGTCTGCCTTATGCCTATATGGCGCGTGCGTATTCTAAATGTGTATGAATGTACCAGGGCAAAGTCAGTGGGAAGGATTAATGGTGCAAGGGTATGGAAATCATCAAGATCCATCCCAGAATAAACTTGATGCCATGCTCTTTGATGTACTTCATCTTCAAATAGGCTAGAGTAAAACTTCAGCGAGCAGTCGACAACCCACGCACTTACACCATTCGACAATTTTTTTTTACTTTCCGACCCGGGTGTCGACTTCCACGATATCGTCAAAGTCATTCGAAACAACAGAACTATAGCTATTGTTGATCCTGGGAGTATTGCGGTATGGTGAGAGTAACCTTGTGTTGTTTATTGTTCACTAAGTCCAAGTAATGCAACGTTTTTCACGATATCGCATGCTGGTATGAGTGAAATTCGTATTGTACATGAAGTTTTGTTTCAAGAAATCGACATTACTGGTAGCTAAACGATTCAAAATGGAGTAACGCCGGTAGAAGTAGGTATTAAGGTCCTCCAAATGCTGAGGCAATGTCATATCATTTGACCCTTACCTCATCCTATAATGAACTCGACATCCGTGTCAGAGACGGGATTCGAACCTTCAACCTTTTGGTTATAAGACCGACTAAAAACACTATGATCACCGTGACGGGCTTTGAAATTGATCTAATACGACATTCCATTTCGCCTCTCAATGTATAATAATGAAGCACAGGCAACCGAATCCAAATTAGTACTTCGAATTTTCAGTCACATCGAATGAAAAAGTAATGACGCTATTTTTGATGGATCACATTAATGCACAACTTTGAGTTTCTGCATCGCGTTTCTTTCACAATTCCTCCCTTTCGTTTCGATCTAAAATTGGAATAAAATCATACAATACTGCGAGCCTTGGTACTAATTATGAACACGATGTTACGGAAAATTTCGGACAACGATAACAGTTAATATCGAAGAGCAAATTAGCTACTGTGGACAGGAACGGAGTAAAGTTTTTCAGCGCACTTATGCAAAACAAAATTATAAACAGGTTTTAAGAAGAGGTGATAAATTTTTCTGCATTTATATATCCTTATTTTGTAGCAATAATGAAACAAATCGAATTAACGACATTCGTAAAGTAACAAACATGTATTCTTCATGGAACTCCATAGGTTTCTTGAAATAATAGCACCATTAATAGGCTAGATGAAGAGTCCTAAGGGTGTTACTAGCATCGTCCTCCTTCAACACAGGTACAGTGATGACGTCAAATTACTTCCCACGAGCCTACTACAAACTTCGAACTTATTTGTAATCAAAGCATAGGTAACAATTCCATTATGACATACTTTTAAACAGCATGAAATGCTGGTTGGTGAGAGAATGCGATGGTTAATCATATAACACACTATATGAATGAAGTACTCATCAAAGAGTGTGGGTGGGTGGTGTGGGAAATCGTTCCTTGGGGAATCTGATCACATACGAGCGTCGCTTCTCATTTATTTCTCACGCGTCTTCCCACGAAGTCGCGCATTGGGGGGGATCGAAAAAGAAAATGCTCTCTGTCCTTCCCAACATTGCGAAATTAATATCAGAGCCGAGAGGGGAATGATGATTTTTTCCAGTTGTTTTCTCTCCGTTCCGTTTGCCAACTCCAACAGAAAGGCGGTTAATTGACAAAGTAAGCACACACTTCATTAAAGATCTCTCGAAAGTGTAGTCTGGTGGAAAATAAGCGAACGGTTAGTCATGTGTTATTGTAGCTTAAAGATTTAGGAAAACCTTATTCCCAAAAGCCTTCGGGGCCAATGCATGCACTGTAATTAGGCTCAACTTCCTTAAAAATATTTTCATAACGTGGCTACCTAGCCAAGTGAAAGTTGACAAGTTATGGAACCCTATGCTGAGAGAAGTTAGTTCTGACGTGCTCATACCGATGAGGTCGTAAGAGATATTGGTCGTAGAGCGTTTAATTTAGGAACCATTCATGACCTTCCCTAACGGGAGGAAATCATTTTTATTATACAATTTCTTAAAGGTTAACTGAGCTCAACAAATCAAGGGAAATCTACAAAGGGAAAAGCTGATCATTATTAAAATATGTGAATTAGAACGAAGGTTGGAACCCTTAACCTCCTTTCATTCCATCTTAGACACATACTACGTTGTGGGACTATATTAGAAAAGTAACCTATATTCTCTCATTTTACCAAGACCTACATTATACCTGCCAGTCACATTTCCTTTATGTACATACTTCAGGCGTGGCGAGCGGGGAGAACTCAGAGGAATTTCTGAGGCGTACACATGTCCACTTCCAACGTGAAGGAACGTGGATGCGAAGTCACGGAAAGTAATAACGTAAAGAAAAAAAAGATTTCACTCTGGCGTGAAAGCCTTCACTTACACTTTCTTTTCAAAGTTTGTGCAGTGCCTTTCCATCGATCAGAAATTTGAATCCTACAGAATATCGAAGGAGGTTTATGCACTTCAGTCGACTCTATGGTATTCCTACATCAGACTTGCTAACCCCCTTCCTATTATCTACCACAATAAATATGCATCGATTGAGGCTTGTTACTTCGTCACTTACTTAAATTATACTTGCTGCTGACCTTCGCTTGGAGCTGTAACCGCGTATATGCATTCATATAGGCTGTGTTACTTATAAGCTTATTTTCAACACCATACCATTCTAATCATACCTTGTTTCTTCCGACGTCTGAGCCATTTTCAAAAAGGGAATAGCTCCCTGAATTTTGGAGCACCTTACCATCTACCTGCTCATCAGACATCCTGTGTTTACTGACTCGAAAGCGCGTTCTAAAATCGGCCTGCGTCTGATAGTAAAGCTACGTTTTCGTTCATTTGATTTGGAACTACCAATGTCCTTGTAAGGGTATAGGTAGCCTGTTTAACAGCTGTGGCGATGGTGACCATTTATCTACCTTCATTAAAAACTACTGCAACAGCGAGATGAAGGTAGGCCCTCCATCACCTATTTGTCTTCAGAATGCTACGATGGACCACTTTGAACGAAATCGTTTCCGGGTTGATGTAGTGGAATTTAAACATCTCGTAAGAGCAAGAATTATCTGCAGTTTTACTCGGATAGAATTTTCTTCTAATGAACTGTTAGAATAAACAGATGTTGAAGCTATTTTTTTCTAAAATATTTACCTGTTAATATCATGCGTCTTAGAGACCGATGCATCTTAGGAGCGAGGAAATACCTCAAAACATTCGAGAAATACTAAGTTTTTCTTGATCCCTTCTTTGGTGACCTGGAAGAGCCAAATAAATTAAACCAAAACTTCATTGCCGTACTGACTAAAATCCTAGGGTGAAGTTAAAATTTAGATTGATTCATACATAGATTCAAACTTGAGATGAAGATATAAAATGTAAATGTAGGTGTAGATGCAAAAATTAGAGTATAATATATATAATATTTCATGCAATTGAATGCATTGAATAATGACTTCGTCAATCACATATTACATTTCATAAACAAGCAATTCTCGTTATATTTTGGGGTTTAAACGGTTGAGGTGTTGCCGTGATGTTCTTCTGTAGTTCCGAATACCATCGTCGTCTCATGATTCCATCCAATCAGCTTATCCTCCTCCGCAATCTTCCTAACTTACCCCACATTCTCCTCTCTAATCTAATCCTTCAAAATAATGTTACCCCTTATATAGACCGATACAACTATCAATACATCTCCATCTAATTCCCATAAGCATTTTCCTTTCATCTACCACATCGAACAGCACTTCCTCGTTTCCCTTCCATTCCACCCACCTCCACCTCCTCCATTCTTATCCAAACCCACGTCTCAACTGGTTTATATTCTTCCGCTTTCCCTCATGTGTCCACGTACAACGCCACACTCCACATCAAACACACGTCACTGAGTATTTTTTAACTATCTCCTTTTTAAAGTATTTACAATAAAAAACAACATTTCCTTACAAAACATTTATTACATTTATGATAGCAGTATTAAATCGGGATTAAATAGGGATAACAAATACTCAATAAAATCAATTACTTAAAAGATGCATACTAAAGAAGAAACTTTTTCATCAAAACTCATTTCGTCCAAGATAGCAAAAGTTAAGTTTAGGAGCTGGAAATGCTATATATACCGATACCGTTGACCATGAAGAAGAATTGAAAACTTATTCTCATAATATGCGCAATTGGTGAGTCGAAGAGTAAATGTAGATGAATAAATAAACGTGCATTGTTAAATACGAATGTGATGAAAATGACTGTGCCCGACTTGAGTGGCATAAACACTCCCTAGGAGACGATATGGACTGCGGCGAGATGCGATACTGGGAACATGTGTAGGCATCGGCAGAGTTGGATGAGTGTCCACCGACGCGCTAAAACCCTGAAAGAGAAAAAAAAGTAAGTCGGCCAATTAATGACCCAATGCCTAGTAAAAAACAACGTACTCAGTGAATAAAGACCTGAAACTTTTAGCAACTGAATCAACAATTCAGAAAGTTTTTAAGGTCCATGTAGCATTCCCAGAACGCAGAACGATATGTGATGAATGGGGAACATGAACTATTTTTTATATCTCTTTGAATGAGAAGTTTATTCACAAAAATGCATTCGGAGATAATTTTGCTGAATAATAAGGTTGTGTAACAAATAAATTACTTGTTGAAAGTTTTACGTTTTCGGCAGCTTAAAAACACGTCACAGCATGACGTCACGGCACGTTATCACTATGGGCGTTTTTTTTATCTGTTATGCGAGGGGGTAAGTTACTTAGCGAAAACATTTGTATTTTTCTAATTTGTTTAATGCAATGAACGACTGTATTTCGATTTTTTATTAAATTAGCATGGATCATAACAAGAAAATCGTCCATTAAATATATCTATACCTGTGTAATGTCCTGTTTATTTACACTCCGCGAATATCTGCTACGACAGAAATCGCTTTTTTTAGAAGAATGCGTCCATAAGGAAGTCAGCCAAAGACAAATTGTCGGATTCTACTTTTTAAAATCCCTTTTGTCATCGTTTCGGTCAAGGTACGGCTAAAAACCTTAAAACAATATTTTCGCTTCGTTTGTTCTAAAATAAACGCCTGTTTCCGTAGTAATATGGAACCTATAATGCGCAGTGACGCCAGTAGATGTTTCAGGCCACGTGACTTTCGCCAATTTTCGGGAACATTTTAGTAGCATTTAACAATCTTTGAGGTTGGCATAGAAAATTTTGGTTTATAAATTTGAATTTGTGAGAAAATTTCGTACCAAATACATAATCTACACACAAGAAACAAATTTCATGCATATTCCCCATTGCAGAGGAATTTAGGATTTCTTAAGAGTAAGATTTCCATCCTCTAGAATAATCTTCCCAATTCGGGCACCTATTTATTTCCTTCAGAAACTAGGTACTTCTCTTTCTCAACCACGCCATGTACTTCCTCATTCGTCTTCTTTACCGTCCATCAAAAAAGCAATATTTTCTCTTGACTATAAGTCTTGGAGATGAACGCGTTAAAGATAAAAATAGACACAATTAAACTGTGCCCCACTTAGCATATTTCCCATTGGCCCTTCACTTAAGTTGCAATATTTCTCTTATCGTTCACCACTTAAGTACCACCCGTTAACCTCGTTAAGTACCACTTCTATAAGGAAATGAATATTTACTCTGCCATTAATTTATACGCTCGGTAATGCGGTTACTTATGTAGTTAAGACGTAAAGAATTCATCTCCTTTCAATAGAATAACAAGTCTAGATGTCGTGGTGGATCTCGAGTGCTATTACCAATAGATAAATGGCGGCGTAATGTCTTTTATAATGGCAATGCCGACACGTTTGGGTTTACATCGGCCATGAATATTTATAAGTGGTCCTCGGGACAAACGCAGCCGCGTCACAGCCAAGAGTTTTCTCTCGTCCCTCGCCTTCTTCCCCGACGTCCCCCATAACAAATCTTCATTCAACTCGACCGCCGACAGTGAGGCTCATATTCACCACCGACCACCGTCGCGTTATAAGTTCGGAAAAAATCCTTCAAGCGCGAATCTTATGAGGAATACAAAGATGCCGCGAGGGCTGACCGCGGTCACTCGGTGACCTACGTGAGGCAAAAGAAACACTCGCTGCCCAAGGCACGCAACCTCCCAGATGTGCGAAAGTTGCTATCACTTAGTTATGCTACACAATGGAGGAAACTATTCACGCCTCTGATAAATGAAGATGGCATCCTTTATTCCGCGAAATTAAATCCTCGCGCAAAGGCGTTAATCTTCCATTGAGAAGATAATGGAATAGATTGAGCAATACCCAGGAGGAACTTCCATTCTCATTAAGACTTCCCTGCTCGAGGAAGCCTAATGTAAGTTTTATTCTTCTCCAAAAATATCCATCCTTTGTGGAATTTCTATTCCCTCTCATATTGAAAATATAGAATAGACTTGACTTGTGGTTTATTTTACCTGGGCGGGATAGGACGTTATCGTCCTCTCCACCCCCAATAGAGTCCAACATCCGAATCCAATTCATCCAAACCCACCAGACGTAAAGAAATTGACGTACATACATAGTGGTGATAAAAATAGGTATAAGAACCCACTCGCAGTCAAATTACAGGTTAGATAACTGAATAAATTGGCTCCCAAAGAAAAGTCTCCAAACTGCACTTGAATATCACCTCCGTTGTTTGAATTAGGGATTATTATCTTCGATTTAAATTCGATTATTTTGGAGAGGAACCTTCTCATCCCGCATTCTACGGAGGATAACATTCTTGGCAGATCGTACCATCTCCCGAAAAGTAAACCTATTTTTTGAACAGCCCAGATTGCTTATCTTTCGTTTGTGTTTCGCTGATCCACTTTTTATCTAACCTTTTATCTCATATATTGCCCCATTGACGTTTATATTTCAGGGCAAAGTACATACACAGCCCTCATTCCAGTCAACCCTGCAATATATCATTATTTTAGCCAGCATTTTCTCATAAAGTTAGATGATTACCGCCAACTTTCTTTACGAAGTAAGTATCAATCTTTGAATGAATTAGCCAAGCGTAACGATAAAACAGAGTAGCAGAGTAGCAGTTTATTCACTGATGGCGGGGCCGCTTCGAAATAGTTCGCCAGGCTTAGGAGGTAGGTACCTATGATGACTTCAAATAAAAGCGAAATAGAGGCTGGTTATCGGCATTAAATATAACTTTACTTTAATCCTAATCTTGAATTGTGGTGGCGCGATCGATGACAGATGGTCATAGGTAATGTATGTACACTCCCCGCGTTCTGTTGCAATTAAGTACTAGTTACCATCTAAGGACTTCATATTCCTTCATTAATATTCTTCACAATCAAACCTGATTTCGCATACCTAGATGATAAAAGCTGCTATAAGCAAGCACTCTGGTTCAAATAGCGAAACGCTTTCGGGTATTCCACCAGAATTAACTTGAAATGATTTCCAACACTTCAACGAACGCGTCCATCGTCATCAGGGTCAACGATAACTTTATTCCTCATGAAGACGGGAGAGTCACCCGTTGAAGCGTTGAATGTGATTCAAAGTTTAATCCGGTTGAGCATCTGAGAGCTTTTCACCATTAGTTTTCGCCGGTAAAGTATCAGCTCTTTATTCACGTCCTTCAATAAGGATTTCGGGAGGATTTTCTTTTGCAGCTGAAGGACCAAACCGAGACACAGACATTGAATGCTCATGCATGTTGTCACCAGCATTGTGTAATTCACAGGTTAATGCATTATGTTGAATGAAAAGGAGCAATTAATATTTTCGCACTGTATTTTAAAAAGGCCGATCAAGGTTTCGGCAGCCAAGTGTAATTTTCTGAGTGTCACTTGAAATACTATTGAAATAGCGTGTTATTAGTAATGTGTCCTTTTCATTTATCATGATGCGTACGTCTCATTTTCACTAAATGACACCAGATAACCTTAATTAAATTAACAGGCTTTTCAAAAAACATAACCCGTGACACCGGTGAATGATTTTTAGGGGCAAACTTCCTGAGGAAAACGGCTTCAGGAAAATAGCTCATTGTAAAGCAGCTCTTACCCTCTAAAAAGCCAAAGCAATACTGTTGGCTATCTCGACTGGGTATTGGAATTGGGTATCGAATTGATAGAGGCCTATTATATTATGTCCCTGTAGGTATTTCCTTCTTCTCGACACTTTTATAGTACCGTGGGGGAAATTTTTGTTTTCCGAAAGCTTATACTACCGTGGATGCCCCCCTAATATCCACTTTAGGCTTAAAACTAGGCTTCCGATGCGTCAAGTGCCAGAGCGCGACTCGAACCTGCGACTCTCAAACTTGCAGACGAGAGTAATTACCACTTAATGTACCACTATGCCCATAAAAATCTCTGCCGAAGCAGAGTTTTGAACCCAGGCCATCGGGATGGAACAACAGTATTATTAATTCCATCACACCAATCCGATCCCCATAACCGGATGGACCATAATATCGCAGTTATCATCATCCTCGCCTTCGTACGAAGCCTAGGAGTTTAAAAAGTAAAAAAAAATCCTTAAAAAAGTCTATCTTAAATGAATGCTGTTAAAATCACATTATTTTTAATGGGTGATACGTATAAGAAAATGGAAAAGCAAGTAGGTACAGTGTAGAATCATTTGGTCTATGCAATTATCACGCACATTTTTATAGCCCAACGATGGAGTCAAAGCCTAAAAGAGATTTAGGTCAAACGCATTTCACTTGCATTAACTGTAGTAATTTGCTGATGAGAAAAAATATAATTCGGTTTCTACTAACCCCATGGGGCATGGCTTGGCTTTGGCATGCATTGGCTTCACACATCACCCAGTCTTTAACCCTCAAGCCATGCAATTCCGGAATTTATTGACCGAAATATACATCTGAGGGCGATTTCTTTATATATGCGCAACATATATGGAGAATTGACACCTTTAAATAGCGGACCAATCTCGCTGGATTGCTCGCAGCGTGGTGACCTACGACCGAAGACACATTTAAGGATTGTGCGGGTGTAACTAAATTTCAGCAACGCATTCACTCGCAAATATCTTCATCCAGAGAATTGTTCAAACCAAAGGTCGGTCTACTTGTTGAGTGTAAATTTCACCAAGTACCAAGCCGAACGGCATCTGAAATGCATAAAACTATGAGGAGCCCAATTTCTCTCCCTGCACATAAAATACTTTTATTGATGTACTTTGTGCTCAAAAGAATCTCACAACTTTGGTTCAACGGAATGGTTCCCAAAAGGTTTTGTTCTAAGACTTTCGATCCCGACGTTCTATCCTCAGCGCCAGTCTTCATAGACCTGAATTCGTATTATAACTTGAAGCAATTATCTTCAGGAAAAGACTTCAGGGTCCACCGATAATTTGCATATTTCCTCTTATGTATATAAAATAAGGAGCAATTACGAAGCGGCCACGACATAAGGGACTGAGGATAAAGAGTCAAGAGTATGCTAGTTCCGACACTGGGATTGCTCCTTTGATCTCTTTATTCTGCCACTCCATGGATTCATAATCTACGTCTACATCTACGAGTCACCCTGAGGGTGTGTGGCAGGTGATGGAGATCATCAAATATACACTACTTGCATGCAACTAAAAGTTAAAATTCTACTACTTTATGCAAGCATGTTAAATACAAGAGTCACATATAACTAGATGGTTAGTATCTACATAGTCATGAATGGATTACTGATATATGAAAAAACGTTGTAAAATTCTACAGCATTTTATTCCAAACAATGCGGCCAGTTTCGTCAAACAGTCGACATCATCATGTAAAAATATAAAATTTCCTTGACCTTATATAGCCGATGCTTAAAAGACATGGGGTGAGGAATGATGGGTCAGGAAAGGAGAAGGGGGATAATGAGGCAAAAATTGAGGGGAGAGGGGGAGAAAGGAGATGGTTGGGAGTGAAACATACCTTAGATAAAATATAGACAGATAAAATAGCCGACGTCATCCCGAGAGGCAAATGTAGTGTGGCCTATCAAAATAAAAAAAACTTAAAATCACTCATTAATAACACAAAAGATAAAATCGATTTATTGGAAAGGTGTGGGGTTTACAAGCTAAAGTGCAATAAGTGCAGTGGGTAGATCTTTCAGGGTGAGTGCACAACAGCACAGGAGATGCGATATTACGGGAAATACCAGCCAGTCCCATTTTGCGAAACACTTATGGGAGGAGAACCACACGAGTGACTTCGGCCCTGAGATTCTCCACCAGGAAGCCAAGGGAAGGAGGCTCGACGCCTGGGAGCAGTTAGAGGTAAGAAAAAGCTGCGCCAGGGGCAGAAATTGGTGAATGACAACATTTTTGAGACGCATTCTCCTTTCCTAGATGTCTTCTTGGCCAAAACCTCAACTGTCTTCCTTTCTCCCCAATTTGAACAATGCAGTTCCACAACATAAGTACCCACCCTACTAAGGTCAACTTTCACTTCCCGACCATCTCCTTACCCCCCCCCCCCCCCTCCAACCCCTCAATTTTCGACTCATTCTCCCCCTCTCCTTACCTGCCCAATTTTCCCCCACCCAGTTTTAGACATCGACTATTTGACAATGAAGTCCAAGAAATCTGTATTTTTTTACCTGATGATGTCGACTATTCGACGAAACCAGTCGTTTGGTATTGAATAAAATCCTGTGGAATTTTACGTTTTTTCGTATATTACAATAAAATTTCAAAAACAAGGAGCCTGAAACCATCGAATTCAAGGGAATATATGTTGTAAAGGCATTTCTCTAAATATATTTATCCGTATTTCCTTAGTATTCATGGGTTAGAATTGTTAAAACGTGCATTATGCACTACAGACTACTCAAACAATATTTCATCTAATCGGATAATCAGGCCCACGGGATTAGAGGTGAGTATTCTAGCCACCACAACAATTCCCACCTGTACTTACTATTTTTCAGGGCTGGCTTCAGGGGCTTTTGGTCCGGCGGGGGCGGTGGGTGTTTCTTGGGGCCTCTGGGCTTCCCCTCCCCGTCATTCCGCCTCCTCTCCTTCGCCATTTGGGGCAGGGGAGGCGCCGGGGGCGGGGGCGGAGGTGGGATAGGAACGGGGGAAGTAACAGAAGAGGCTCTGCTGGAGCGGTCATCATCGTCCGCCTCGCTGACCGAGCGGAACTCCGTGACGGACGTCGTGGACTGCGAGAAGTGGGTTTCCGGCACGTAGTAGAGGCTGGGGGAGCTGGCCACGGACTTAGCCCTGGGGATCTTCATCACCGGCATGCTTTGCCACGGATCCTTCCACCCGTCGATGACGGACACGTCCTTGCGGCTGTGTAACAGTCAAATGAGAAATATCATGCGTGGTCCGTCCCGCAACACCTCAAATTGGAAGCAGAAGAGTTAAACTGGGACGGACTGCTCGGGCTCTCCCGTTACAATGAAGCCGTACGGGTAAAAATATCATGAAACGGTTCACGGCAAGCTTTTGATTTTGCTAATATTTTGAGAAACACTGGTCCTGGTTGACAGTAAAAATAATTTTAAATACAGAATCGATCTACCGACTTTGTGCTAGATATTTAATTGCGTAACCCTTGTCAAATGATGTCTCGTAAATATTTTCACTGCACTAAAAGTGAAATAGGTAACCCTTTCCATTTTTTATGTCCTCATCAGATCAGGGACTCTACGAAGCTGCTTCAAATGACACGAACGGTTTGAAACCACTACACCAAGTATGATAAAGCATCCATGTCAACGAAGGGTTGAATTTAGCCATGGAATTTAAAATTGTATCGATTATTTTCAAATTGACCATAAAATTGACACACTCAGCTCCGGTCTATCAGAAAATGCTATTATAGCTGTTGAAACTTTCCATAATTTTATTTTTCTGCTTCGCTGAAATTTTAATCGGTCTCTTCCACTGGAGACGATATTTTAGCACCGTGTTTCTCATCGACATTCACATCTCGTATGCTTTATGACATTACTACGAGCTGTTTTGAAACAGTTTTGTGAAAGAGGCAACTGCTAGGAAGTACCGTTTTCTTATTAGAACAAATTTTATCCCTAAGCATTCTGCGAAAACGCTACTTTAAGCTCCTAGAGGATGAAGATGATGTCGGATTCCATGTGCCTCTCTTTACTTTTACCTGGGTGTCATAGATGCTAGAAAAATTTGCTGACAGAGTTCTCTTGAATCTTTCCCTATCAATAGCGAAAACAATAGTTACATCTTGAAAATTCATGACGGCACCCGCACAAAGAGGGAGCCCGACGCAACTCGACTCTACAGTTGGATCATGATTTTGAAGACGCCGAGGATGTTCAAGAGAATTAAAGGGAGAAAGCAAGGAACTTCGTCAACGCAGAAACATTCTGCGAGCTATTGTTCTGACTTTAGAGCGGACGAGGCATTTATGTATCATACGCACGGTGTGTTACTTTTAGTGGAACAGTAATTCAATCGCAAAGATTTCTGCCTGAGCCAAACAAAGAATATTTCTGAAATTTCGCTGCTTAAAATGGTTAGGAGAAATTTCTCCATTCGAAAGAGTTTTAAAACGTACGTCAACTTTAAACGTTATTGAAGTAATTGGAGTTGCTCGGGTGGGGGAGGGTAACCGATAGCTAAAATCAGCTGCATCATTATGGATATCTAGGTGGGTAATAGATCAGTGAATGGAGAAGAAATGGAGAGATAACCGGTCTCTAGTTAAGCCTGGTCTAAAAGATACGGTTTAACGTTCCATCCGATGGATAGCGTATTGCACTTGAGGTGCTCAATGCTCAATTAATGATCAGTATGCCTATGACAAACCTCTGCAAAAGTGAGATTCGAACCTGGAAAACCAACATCTTATCCACCACTGATCCTTTGATATTCAGAAAGTAGCTTAGAAAATGATTTGAATACCTGTCATTATTTCCGGAATATAATGAATCTGCACCGCCGAAGAATTGTTGAGATGAAATATTATCGTCGAAGAAATCCTGCAAGCGAGAATAAACTAAATTAATTCGTACACGTGAGGTCAGTGGACTAGTATTGAGCCAAGAAATAAATGCGGAATTTATAACTCCCATTTTTTTCATGAATGAGATTTTCCTTTGCCACGGAATAATGGAGAAAATTGCAAATTTGTTACAATGGAAGAACTCCATTAATACCTATTTGCCATTGAAATCAATAAAATTCTGCATTCAGGTTAAAATGGCATCGTTTTACGCGTGTCTGAAACCTAAATTTCAAGAATGCAATATTTTATGCAATTCTGGAACGTGAATTATACTTTTTTTCTTTTAATATTCATACGGATTTTCTTCCAAAAATTGCGTCTCTACGGAAAAGCGCCAGCCATCAGGAAAACATGTTTTATTTATTTATATCATTGGTTAGGCAAATTTAGTCGTACAGCGGCATTTAATACCACCAAAGAAAGAATTTTCCAATAAATTTCAATGACCCTTTGATAGCTTCATTCTTTAAACAATATTTCCAAATAATCAATGTCTAATTTTTACAAATAGACTATATTATCCATTATGGGGCCAAACAATTAATGATAGGGTGGTTTTATTAACATACGGATGAGAATAGAAGTGTGTGGAGATTTAGATGGTATATATATTTCCATATATCAAGAAGAAGAGCCAAATTAATAGGAAAAATTTTGAGATCCACTCAAAAACAGTCTCGGAGGGAAAATTGCACGAGGATGATTACAATGGGAAGCCGCGGATGAGACACATTTAATACGCAAGTATCGAAAGATTTGATGGAAGAACTATTTATTTCTAAGAATAGAAGAGGCAATGAAAATACTCCAGTAAGGTAATACAATCAACAAGTCATAGGATTAATGGATGATGATGACGTTTTGGTAAAACAGCTAATAATATGCTCTCCATTTAAATTTTGAGATGAATTCAGAAGGAACGAAATAAGACAAAAATGAGGAAAACTTGAGAAAAATTGCCAAAACCGGATGGAAACAGATTGAAAATTTTAATTTAATGATTTACAATAATTCAACGAGATACACTTCCTATCTTTCGAATTGCATTAATTTTTAAGAACATACTGATGGACTTCAGAGCTCGCCAAAGTCTATTCATGCACTACGTTGCATTGGGGTGAAAATTCAGTATAGCATGCGTAAAAATGTCGAGGAAAATCCTGTTTCCGATCACTTACAAGCCTTCGAGTAAATGTGAGATAAATAGAATAAATTCCTGAAAAATTCTATGATTCATCAAAGGCCTCTTACAATAGAATTCCCTTACTTGGTCGCGAGAATTCCTGCTGCTAATGCCGAGAGCAGAGACGCCGATGACGGTGACCAGGGCTGCGTTCAACAGCCAGAAGATGAAATAGCGAGCCGTAATCGCCATTAAAATAACGGGTACAGAGAGTAGAGTTTCCTTATCTCCACATTGATCAGACATCAACGAAAACGGTCCTTTTATTTTCCCAGACACTTCCTCAATTTGAGCCGACTGAAAAAGAGAAATGAACATTATACGAGTTAAACACAAATAATCGCACATTTAAAAGAAAAACTATGGAACTTCTTCACTTTCGAGTGCAAAAATAATTTAGGGAGGCGGACTGATCTGAATGGAGGTGGAGAAATTTTATAGAGGCATAAATATTAAAACTACTTCTTAGCTACGTTCATCTTCATTTCACGTTTTCCCATTTCATCCCAAATCACTAATACTAACAATGTGAAAATCTAACGGCAATATAGCATGAAATAGACCAGAAAGGAGTTGATGCAGACAGTGAAAACTATCGCGTTGAGCGTTTAGGCGCTAGCACCAACATAATCAGTTGATAGGGTATGGGTGTTTGTCAATTAAATTAAGAATTTTAATAAACAGGGATTAGAATCCATCATAAGGGAGTACATGCATTCCGTCGGCGCCTCGAAACTATGCAATCATGATTTTTCCTGCAAAGTGGGCATCCATGTGTTACGTAACGCTCGTTTTCCTCTTTTTTCCGCCCCATTAGCTCCCCATACCCCTTTGTAATATTTTCTAAGTTCCCTCACCCTTACATTACGTAGCGCTACCAATATGCCCTCCTTTTTGCCAGTGATAAAACACTCACACTTTATTAATTCCTTATTTATTTCTCAATAATGTTATTTTTCACAAGTACTTATTATTTGTATTGTTATTATTATTTCAACAAATAATGAGTGCTTAATCTCCTTTCTGCAATCGTGATGGATGGCTGTACGTGGATAACGCATAAGGTTGGCCCTCCCCCTTTCACCATCATCATCAGTATTTCAATCCTAAGTTCCTTATTTTCCCTATATACTTGTCCCTTGGTCTTCCTCGCGGGACCTTCCGTACAATTTTCCTTTCTATTATATTTCTAACTGATCCATTGTGTCTCAAGGTATGTCCTCTGATATGACATTGTCCAATCCATCCTGTTCTTCTTTGCAGTATGGTACTCCATTCTGCCCTTTCTTAATCTGCTCTTCTGTATACATCATTGTTCTTCACTTTATCTTTCCATTTAATCTTCAGCCCCTCCACCTTTAAGCGTTACTCAATAGACGGAAGGCCTCTAAGGGGACGGTTTTTCCCAACTTTCGGGGTTGACGTTAGTATCCCATGCCTATCCCAGCATTACCCCATGGACTTTCGTTGTAGTTAACATGGGAGGCTATCAACTGCTTAGATCACCACATCCATTTCGGTCAGGAGGGTGTTTCGGTGAATTTGTGAATGGAGACAGAGAAAGGGAGAAAAGAAACACCATGAATGACATAAGCCTATCAAGGTGCCAAAGATTCCACAGATTAACGTCCCTCCCAACAGACAATTGCGACCGAAGTGTTCTTAGCATGGAAACTCTGGCAGATGCCGGTATTCCTCCACATAACCTCCACCATAATCGGTATTCGAACCCGGATTCCCAGGAAGGGAGGCCAGAAGGCCACTTAGCCCGTCCCGCAGGGATTGATACATCGTTTCTGGCATAAAATGGTAACACTATGCGAGGTTATGCGTCCCTTGCGATTTGTAACGGAATGGAACTTTTCGTGAATATTTCATCAAAGTTTTATGCACCTATGAAACTTTCATTAGAACATACATCTGGAGAATTCTACTATATGGCAGCGAAGCATGGGCAATAACAGAAGTATAGAAGTCCAGGCTGGAAGCATTTCCGAAGAATGATGAGGATAAAATGGATCGATCGAGTTACAAACGAAGAAGTCTTAAGAAGAGTCTTAAGAAAAGTCTTAAGAGAGAAGAGATGCCTACTGAAAACCTGAAAAAGAAGACGGGACAACTTAATAGGCCACATCTTAAGACACGATGGCCCGATGAAGACAATCGTCGAGGGAAAAGTGAACGGGAAGAATGGAAAAGGCAGGCCTCGTATGAGGTTCATGGAGCAAGTTGTGAAGGATGTAAAAGAGAGGAGTTACGTCAATATGAAGAGGTTGGCCGATAGTAGAATCGAATGGAGGGCTTCGTCAAACTACTCTTAGGATTGTTGACCGATGATGATGAAACTGGGATCGAGCAACATATATGATACCTACATTGTACTACCTTAAATAAACGTTTCTAACAGTTTCGTTTTTTTACAAGGAAACAGAAGTTCAAGTAAGAATTTGATCAGATTTTTTTCGCGGCTCTGATGTACTAATATTTACCTTTGTCGCGATAAATCACTCCATTTCCGTCACACTTAGGGTAAAGGGGGGTGAATCGGACCAGCGGGTGAATAGGAACGCTTTTCAAAAAGTGCGCTCAGACCCGAAACGGTATCACTTGAGACTGACTACGTTTTAGGAATTGCTTCTTTGTAATCTTGTCCTTCTAGTAGAGTGAAAACAAGAACTCGACGACTGAATTTAAGCAAATGATACTCTGTCGAATGGAAGCCTACCATACGAGAGAGGTGTGAAATTGGGTATTTAGAATACCTCGTATAGGTTCAAAGTAAGGTGACATTGTAGCGCTTACTCAGATTTCAAGTTTTTCTTTCCTGAAAGGAAATCTAATACCATAGCTGCCACATTAGGTTACTTTTTTGAGCCTTGTATGAATATCGGAGTTACCAAACATGATACAAAATCATATTACTTAGTCGGGTGAAAAGGACCAGCACGCGCAGGAGTTCAGTTCCAAGCCGCTGGTCGAGGGTGAAGCATTGAACCAGTTATACTCAATTGACACTTGGAAAAATTCCTTCTGCTACTGAAAAGTAAGTAGATATACAACTAATATTGATAAATTGCTTACTTACACTTAATGTTTTACATTAAAAACATCAAATGTTTATAAGAATGTTTGAGCGAAAGTGGCTAAAAATTTGTTTTTAGGCCATACTCTTTTATTTAAGTATTATAAGAAGTTTAATGGAATAAACCTATTTTAATGCTATTCTATATCACGCTATAGATATTTTCTACGTATAACGAGGAGGAGGAAAGAGATTTTCCCCGTCATAGAGGTGAATTATTACGGCGACGAGCACGATTTACAGGCTGATCGAGAGGTAAGCTACCTTCGTTTGATGTAACATATGTTGTGTACTGTTCCATATATATTAACCAATTATTCGCTGAAACAATATCATAAAACATACGCATTTCGTGATGGAAATTTATTGTTAATAATTCACATTGAGTTCCATACCTATACATTCTACATTACTCAGTGGTCTATATTTTCCAATCTGAAAGAAAAGGAGGTGATATAATGTACGTGATAGAGGGATTGCCAGAGTATTAAATATTATATATGGCAACAGAATTAGTTGTGGAACGCCTTACAACCTCCTTTTGATAGCGTAACATTAGCAAAATTTCATTTAAAACGTATTTATGAAAGTGATAATTTTCGCTTACCGTTAATGTTTTTCCTTTTGGATTAAGATGGGGAAGTACCGGCGAAAAACGGAACAGACATGGACAGAGGAGGATATGAGAATGGCGCTGAAAGCTTTCAGAGAGGGAAGAAGCATGAGGCATTCTGCCGAACTTTTCAATGTTCCCCGTACTTGCCTCTATCGTAGGATAGTAGCGGATACGGAAAAATTGAAGACAAGAGGGGGGCAAAATGTCTTCTCAGTGGAAGAAGAGGAAGCATTAATTAGAATAATTCTTAGGTTATGTGAAATTGGGTTCGGATTGACAAGAGATGATGTCATGAAGGTGGCATATGAATTTTCCATTGAAAACAACATAAAAAACAATTTCTCTGCGTTAAAAAAACGAGCAGGCAAGGATTGGTTCTTGAATTTTATATCTAGACATCCTTTAAGTCTTCGAAAACCCGAAGGTTTGTCAGTGGCTCGAGCTGAGGGTTTAAATAAGGAAGATGTAGACGATTTTTTTTCAAAGTTAACTATTTCGATGGCTGAGGCTGGAGTTATGGATAGGCCCCACCTTATATACAACGTTGACGAAACGGGATGTGTATTAAATAATCGCCAAACCCAAAAGAATGTTGCAAGAACAGGATCTAAGGTAGTCATAAAACAGACGTCAGTGGAAAAGGGGGAATTGGTGACAGTTGTTGCGTGCTGCAATGCAAGTGGACATTACATACCACCTTTTGTAATTTTTAAGGGGAAAAAGTTCCATAAGGAATGGGAGGATGGATTTCCGTTGGGATCTAAAATTTTTATGTCCGATTCAGGGTGGATAAATGAGGATCTTTTTTTGGAGTGGCTAAAGCACTTTCAAGCAAACAGGATTCCTGGCCGATGCATTATAGTCCTCGATGGCCACGCATCACACAAGACTCTTCCTGTTCTACTGTTCTGTGAAAGGAATGAGATCACTCTCTTATCACTGCCCAGCCACACTACACAAAGGTTGCAACCTCTGGACAGGTCTTTTTATAAACCATTAAAGACATACTACGATATTGAAACAAATGCGTATATGACAGTTTGTAACGGGGATAGAAAGATGACTAAATTTAATTTTGGTCGGCTTTTTCGAAATGCATGGAGCAAAGCCGCAACAATCGGCAACGCTGAAAATGGATTCCGATCAACAGGAATATTCCCTCTGAATCCGGGTATCCTGACGGAGTTAGATCTTCATCCTTCTAATCTCGGAAGCTCACACGCCCCAGAAGAAGCATCAACTCCTTTTTCGACAAATTCATCTTCCGATCAAAAATTAACTGCCAGTCCCTATGAAGAAAGCCAATCCTCGACATCAACATCTGAGGAATCGTCAAATACTTTGGGTAAGTCTTTCCATAATTTACTACCTACACCAGAAAAAAGAATGAAAGTCAATGTGAAAAGGTCAAGAAAGCAAATTGCTTAAATACTTACTTCTCCAGCTGTAATAGAAGAAACAAAGCAACGACTGAAGAAACAAAATATTAGGAACGCGAAGGGAACTTGCAGAAACTTATATGAATCATCTTCAGATAGAGACGGCAATACTGAGAATGGGGAAAACTCAGCTGAAGATACGCTTTGTGGCTTCTGCTCCAAGTCTTATAATTGTGCGAATTCGTCAAAGTTTAGAGACTGGATTAAGTGCATGAAGTGTAATTGTTGGTACCATGAGCTGTGTGTAGGTGCTAAGGGGCGAGATAAATTTACTTGTGGTAAATGTGCTTAATTGTTTTGGTAAATTTGTTCTATTTTGTTCTATATGTTCAGATTTGGTGATGTATGTCTATTTGTAAAGTTATGTTTGACTCTAAGAAGGTGTCGTCGAAATATCTCCAGACTGCACTACATTGTTAATAGCAATGATGCAAAATTTCAAAATTTTATGGAATAAAACTTAAGAAAACTAAAATTTATAACGTTATTTTACTGGTCCGATTCAGCCTCTAATCTGGTCCGATTCGCCCTCCAAGTTGTCGGGCGAATAGGACCATGCAGTCTCTTGAAGAAATTGCTCCAGGACCGTTCTATTCAGAGCAACCACGCTGAAAATTGCGTTTTAAACTGGAAAAACATCAAGTCCTTTGCTGATAATGCTTTCAGAATGTAACTGTTTACACAAACGAGGAAATCGACGATTTTCCTTTTTGTGGCCCGATTCACCCCCCTTTACCCTAGTTTATAATCTCATATATATCTATGCCTAATACGTCTCTGCCATAATTTTTATGCTGGCCCGACGACTACCTCATATTCCATTCTCATCTCTCTTCAACTACCACTTTATCGAATCCATAATGATACATTTTTCCAGTCTCTCAAACACGATACCAATCTGCATTTTAGTTCTTCATCCTACCTTCGACCCCTAGCGACCGTTACTCTCGTGAATTGAAAATTTACAATACCTAGCAATCTCTCTCCGTATTGATATTCGTGTCCATTTGCAATTCTAAGGCATGTTCCTTGCCTTAAGATCTAAGTAATTAATTGATATATAACACTTCAAACTTCCATTGAAAATCTTCCTAGATATTACTGAATAGTACAATGTCATCTCCACATAGTTATCATCTACTAGCTCCTTCCACAGCCAATAATCTTGTGGAGACTTCCACGAATAAAAGGAGCATTATGAATTGGGACGGATCCTCGGTGCAGTTAATCTTCAATCGGTAAGCTCTCCAGTGTCCATTATTCGCTAATTTCCCGGGTAAAAGCTCCTCCATGCATTGTCTGCCATTGTTGGCGTTGAAAGTCACTCCTTTATACACTTATCCAAGGCAGGTGCCTTCAAAGAAATGGTATTGACCCACTCTGATAAGTTCTTATCAAATGTTATCCAACCTAGATGGGCTAAAAGCGATCAATCAGTGGAAAAAGACTGAGATAAAATAAGTTTGAAAAGTCTTCAACGCAGCAGGAGTTGTTGCGATTGGCGGTCTACAAATGAGCTACTGATATTGCCCTTTTACCTCACCCTACTATTTGAAAACTTTCATTCCATAAACATCTTATTTTACGTAAATTTCGAGATTCACGCCTGCTGAATACCGAAATTAGCGAAGAGTGGAGGTTTCATGGGAGGCAGTTTGTGAGTGAAGATAAATAAAGTACTACATACCGTGAAAACAGCAGGGTGGCGATCCTATTTAATTCTTAATAATAAGGAGATAAAGCACACAACTCTTACAAATCCTGAATGACTTTATAATTCAGCTATAATAAGCCATCACTAATATCAAAGCAAGCAAGTGAGAAGAAAGAATTTCATTATTCATTCTTCATCTAAGAAAACAGTAGATAATCAGCAACTGCGCGGGTACCACCTCTATTTTCCAAAATTTCTGGAAAATTTTATCAATGGTTTTTATAAAATCCGTGTATATAATCACAATGTGGTCATTGAAAGCATTTACGCTAACTCAAGCTGCCTATCATCATGCGCTCAACTTCATTCAATACAATAAACATTTTGTTGTGGCTCATTATATGCATATATATCTCGAGAACTTATCACCTTCTTTCTTCTTGCATGTTTATTTATGACTCCCCGACTTACCGTCAATACTTGCGACTGCAACGCGAAATAAATGGTGGCAGCGAGATCCATGCAACAAACTCCGAGGGTGAAGAGCGTCCACACGTATAGGCAAGGAAGCACCGTCTTCCTCTTGAATTTCACGGACACTTAAAGAAAAACACACACATAAATAGGAATCCATCCATTAATTTGGAGTACTAACAAATATACGCACTCATTTTGCTTATATTGAGAGCGCATACAAGCGTTCCACTTCATTGCGGCAAACAAGGTGGCCATCGACTTTCGATATTCTCTCGATTTCTATTCGGTCTGGTTGGAAATTATGCCTCACAAGTCATGAATTGTCGACCGAAATCCTTCTTTGGAAAGCATGTATATCCGGAAATGTTCGTTCACATCGTAATAAAATATACCTATGCAACTAAATATCGCGCATGCTAGCGTGAATTTTAAGGGGTAAGTATCTCTAAGGGGTAAGTTGCTCTACCTGCTATAGTTTCTGACCCCCTACTTTTATCGCTATACTGGCCCTTTTTGTTCTTGAAAATCGCATTACTTTCGTTTTCTTCTAGTTTATCTTCATCCCGTATCTTTCGCACTGTCCCTGCAACGCATCCAGCATTTTTTGCAAGCCACGGGCTGACTGGCTGACTAGCGCTTGGTCATCCGCAAACCTCAATGATTTTATCAATTTCCCCCCGACCATTAATCCAGCCTCCAGCTCATCCCAAGCCTCTCTCACCATTTCCTCCGAGTATATGTTGAAAATTACCGGCGATAACGGACAGCCCTGCCTTACTACCCTCCCTAGTGTGGTCCAATCCGACTCTCCATCGGCTACTCTCACTTGCGCCTTCTGCGCCATGTATAAATTCCGAATCAGTTTCCTGTTTCTCCAGTCTACTCCTATCTTCCGCAATATTTCCATTAACTTGTCCCACCTCACTCTATCGAACGCCTTTTCGAAATCAACAAAGCACGCGAATACGTCCTGATTGTATTCTATATTCCTTTCCACTAGTATTCTCATCACTGCATTCGCACCCCGAGTGGCCCTCCCCTTCCGAAATCCAACCTGATCTTCGCCTAGGAATTCGTTTGCTCTCTTTTCCATTCTCCTATGGATGATTCTAAGCACTACCTTTGCCGCATGAGAAATCAAACTCATCGTTCTATAGTCTTCACATTCTTTTGTCACCCTCTTTTTCGGTATAGGTATCAGCACGGTTTTTACAAAATCCTCCGGTCAAGTCCCCTACTTGTGTATTCTACGAACAGCTGTACATGATGCAAATATGTTTTGCATTTTTTGCTGCTTTTTACAGTTTCTGAGGGAAATGAACCGCAATTAAGGGTTCATAAAGAATGTTATCTTAAGATATTTGCATCACCTCCAGCTATTTCAACTTAAAGGAAACCTTGGAATAAACTTTCAGGTTGATTGTTAATGCACGTCAGAGAGCGAGGCATGAATAAAAAATGAAGTCCTAATGTCTTGCCGTTACATTTTACATTAAAGTGACATTTGTTTACATTATAACGCCCAGACGGGTCATTTTGACTCATACGCAATTTTAAATTTTTTATCGCATTTTTAAAGAGAGTAGACTTTCCTCTTGTGAATTTCATTCATATTTTTAGGCATTTATATCCAAGTCATATCACCTTCCTGAAATAATCCATTAATTAGTTACCTTTTAATTTACCTGGTACTCACATACGGGTCATTTTGACCCAGGGGTGTATTTGCGCATAATATCTTAAAGTATCAACATTTCTTTTTTTGCATTAATTATATCATTATGCTGCATATATTTTCACTTCCATTCCGTCCCATGTTATTCATTCGGTTATCTTCCATACCCGTATAACAATGTCTTATGTCTTCCTTCCCTTTCATATCCCTACCTCTTCACTTTTCGTCTTGCTGACGCGTAGATATTTATGCAATTACTTTGTTGACACCAGTATACATTATCACTTTTTCGGTGTACGGTGAATGCAAATATATATTAATTAAATTAATTAAATCTACTGCGGAATACAATATTCACCCTTTCGTGGCTTCCATCAACATTCGAATTATTTTTGTGTAATAAAACCCTTATTACCTACGTTCAAAAGGTGATATAATGATAACAAGGTCTTAATAGTGGATAAGAATGTGCCCAAAAGTTAAAGGCGAATTGAGCACAGTGCAGGAAAAAATCGATATCTTTGCTGTTTTCATTTCATAGAATATTACGAATAATTTATTTTTAATACTTACACGCTATAGCAACTGAAGAAATGATAAACCACACGACATCGACAGTGAAATAGGCACACACCCACCCGAACACCGTCTCAGGAGAGAGCATTCCATTGATGGAGACGTGGGGGCTGGTAGAGGAGCAATCGGGCCCTGAAAATTGGAACAATTTCATCAAATTATTATTTCCTATTTATTCTTATGATTTCTGAGATAGTTACTCTGACAGATTTCCTCTAATGAACTCTCAGAATTTTTTTTTAATGGGAGTACCTACTGCAACAGGTGCCAATATTCTAAGTACTACAATTATGAAAATGTCCGCCATTTTAAGTCGGTCGTAGAAAAAAACCATATGGGTTTAAGGATTAAACAAGAAATCTCCAATCGATATGTTAAATCTAGGAATGTCATCGCTCCAGAGTTAATTTGAAACAGGTACCCAGCCTGTTCCGGCGGCGCCTATCTCGCAGCGCATGAGCTAATCATGAAAGGTCAAAAACAAATTGAATTTAGCTATAAGCATATTTTTAGATTATTCACAATGCTATTGAGCGCCAGTATACTTACCGTTATATATTTACTAGTTTAAATACCACTAAATGTCAAGAATAATAATGTAAAAACTTACCCCGAAAATAAGTGGCAGCGAAACATTTTTGGATTGAAGAGCTGTCACTTGAGACTGTTATTTGGCACTTGTAGACTAGAATTCCTAAGATTGTGAGTACTATGTTTGCCGTTGCTTGCACCTGAAAGGAATGGTTAATAAAAAGAGCCGTGAGATTTACCATAGTTACAATAAAAAGCAGTGTTTCAAATTCAGACAAATATCAAATAGTAGCAGAAATTTTTCGAAATGAAGAGATGTGAGGAAATTATGAGATTAAGAGATGATGAAGAAATAAAATGGCATGTAAGTAAGTAACATATTTAATAAGTAATATATTAATAGAATATATCAGTTGATAAAGTTGTTGTATAGGACTTCACGCATTCATTAGCACATTTTACCGCATAAAAATACAGGAATCAGTTGAGCTGGCCGCGGTAGGCAACTCGGTAACGAGCCAGCCTGATAACCCGAAGGCTTAGAGTTCGTATCCTTCATTGGGTATGGTTGTCTTGTGAGTCTTAGAAAGTTTCTGCTATATGTTGCGCTACAGCCTAAGTAATTGGGGCAACTGAACTTTGACTATTCGCTATCAGTTGAACGATGTAACAGCACCTGTTTCGCGCCTTGTATATTTTTTAAATGCTCACTTTCATACGGCTACCACCTTTCCGTTATTAAATGCATCATTACACACGTCTCTGATTTAGGACCAAGACTTTGATAGCATTTAGGTGTTTAGTAAATGTAATTTACGATTAGAGTTCTGAAAATATTGTTTGTTGAATGCACAACAGCAATTTGTAAAAGATTATATCCTCCACTTACCAAAACCTCAATGGTTATCCCTGAAACTGAGCATGTTAACGTATTAAATTACATTTGGTCAGGAACGCTTGGAGACACGGATTGAAATTGTGGGATTCCAACAAGAGTCAAAGAATACCGCCGCTAGTTGCGGACTAAAGCTGCCCATGGTGCTTCGTGATAAAATCGAGGCCATGCTTCCGCACTGCATTTTAAAGCTCTGGGCATGCACTTTCTACGCAATAGCTCCGCAATGGAAACATGGCCATCTCCAGGGGTGAAATTTTAACTCTGTCAGACTATTTAAGAAGTCTCATACAGGGAGTGTGGGTGATGGACGCTTTCAAAAGGTATGAAAGGTAAGGAGAGAAGAGAGGAAAGAAACTAGGCGTCGGCATTAACCTGTATCTGAGGAAAAACATCAAGGAAAAGACCTTTAAGTCCTATTCAATTGGAGGAGTACTGTATTTGAAATACTCTCAATATAGCATCCATGGAATCACTTGGATCCCTCTGAAAAAACTCTGCAACTTTCGATGGGAACCTAGTGCAACAGCTACCAACTAGTTTAGTTCGGAGCGTTAAGTGTCTCGGGGGCCGGCGTAAGAACACTTCCAATCCCCTTATCAAAGTCACTTTCATAAAACGTAATCGCTTTGTCTCTGATGGTAAAGTATGAAAAATCGGAAGTCATACTTCAAAGAAATGCTGCAAATGGAGGATATAGGTAGCGATAAGACGCCGACGCTCTCGGAATAACAATCACTCCGTCATCTTTTACCTTTTCCGAAAAGTGAATGACATGGTTGAAACATTAAAGCCCTTTCTGTTACGAGAGATGTTTCTATTGAGAAATAACTCGTCTAAAATCTTCACCATTGCGGCTGTAAACGAATTTTCAGAAATGATATCATTGGATTAGCAATTGCTAACAGACAAAGCTTTAGATTCTCCAACTGCTAAAGTGGCGTCGCACCATTTAAGCTAGATTCGTTATTCTCAGTGAAGGAGGAGGGTGGGGGGGCAAAGGGGCCCTGGCTCTAAAAAACTCAAATTAATCTTTAATTGACAATTCACAGTCACATAGTAGCAGCAATTGGAAAAATAAGAAAAACTTGTTGCATCATTTTACTCGAGTATGACTACACCAAAGATAAAAGAAAGGTTCTTTTACCTGTGCTGTGACACACATAACTAATTTAGCATAGGCCTAAAAGATTATTACTATATTTGTCTGTGAACGGCTACTTATAGGATGCATATATGTAAAAACTAATATGGCCTACTAACATTCCGAATATACTGATTAAAATAACATTTTGGTTACACTTTGCAAAAGACCGGGCGGGTGGCTCCCTCCTCTCCCGCCGATAAATAATGTCTGGGTACGCCACTGAATCCAACATCAATGCCCAGGGCAAGATTCGTACCCCAGGCCAAAGAGTTGTCGCGTTTCCTCCCACCATACTTCCTCCACCAGTATAAGTGAAGCGCTATCTTAACATAGCAGTTTACATCGCACGAGCGGCTGGTAATGGGGACGATCACATGGTCTCATCCCAATCTTTAATGTCGTCCAAAGACCTCCAGCATAAGACGCTCTAGACCAACATTTGAATCGTCAGATTTCCTGAGTCAAAGACAACAGGCTCTTCTTTAGGCAGCAGAGCCCGAATCAGGACGAAGAATCGCTGGTCAAAAACCTCCGAAATCAACCGATCACCCCTGGATCCCTCCACTCAGGCCACCAGCAAAGTTGGATGTGCACTGCCTTCTAGACCCTAGCTCCAAGAATCGATGCACCAATAAGAATAAGGTTTTCCACGATGCTCACCAAGCTTGCGATCCCCGCGAAGATGGCGACCGGGCGCAGGAAGGAAGGTGCCGCCAGCGTCGGGTACCGCATGTCGTCCTCCCTCGCCGTGGATATCGAAAGGCACCTCGGCTGCAAGGCCTCAAAAGCTCGCCGTCCGAAGGCGTCAGGTGCGTGTGTCCTTATCTGGTTCAATCGAAACCTTTGTATTTGATCCCCTCCCCGTTCATAACCCTACTAATCTGTTCGCTCTCCCTCTCCGTATCTCAAAAGCCAGCCGCGTGCTTTAGTTTCTTTATGAAATCCACCGTCATTTCCGATGCGTCACCTAAAGCAGCGTTATCCTACGTGAGGTAAACACGACGATCCGTTTCTCTTATGGAGGAAGTAGTAACCTATGTGAATGGGGTCGTTTACCATATTTTTATTGCTGAATCTGATAGAGTTTGTAAAATAAAAAGACTAGCATTTTTCCGTTCTTTGATCCGTCACGTTTTGAGTTACAAGATGCGAAAAACTGATATTTTTTTAACCCTCTCCGAAAAGTGGGCGTGCAAAGGACTCATACGTCATCTCCATCGTCCAATCACAAATGTGACTGCGCATCTCCAATGCTCAGTCACAATAGGGGACACATATATTGTGGAAAAGTGCTAAATTTTTTTACTCACCTATTATGTCTCACTTCCACTACGTGATGCCTGAAACAGTGAACAGTAGACACATAGCTTATTCTTCCAAGTGGTTACAAGACTCCATGCGGGTTATTTGAAAGGAATTTCACCTTAGATTGCATTTTAATTTGCGAATAAGTAAATAAACTTAAGCAACCTATAAGTCACGCCAAAATGTATACGAAAATACTTCGCTGTTCCCCTGTATTGGGTTTTTTTACAGGATGCGACAGGATCTGTAAAGGCAGGCCTTCCCTCCCCACCGCCACACCCCTCCCGTTCTTCCCTTAAACAGTCAAGGGAGGGAGGTGGATGACGTAGAATTCTGTAATGCAGCTCTTTCTGTGGGCATCTCCTTTTGCGTATTTTGTTTTTACTTTATGAGTAAATGACCATAGTTAGAAGATTAATTTTTCCACTAAAATCCATTCTTAGTTTCCAACCAACGATTTCGTGCATGAAATAGCGATTTCGGTGTCGAGTGTTTTTTTGCCGAGAGTTTTTTCGGTGCCGGTGCCCATTAGCCTAATATTATTAGCCAAAAATATTTTTTAAGCTTTATTTTTCCAGTTCTTCAATCCATTGCATATTTTCTTGATTTGGAAGCAACGCATCTAGGTGCCAGTTAATGCGTAACAAGTTGCCAAAATAAAACGTTGAGATAATGCGACCAAGGTGGTCCCGCTCGGTGCCAGCGAATGCTGGCAGAAGGAAAAATATTTTCACAGGAATAATTTTTATAAAAAATTAATTCACGAATGTTTTTATACTTAACTTTAAATCAAGCGGTCCCGTCATGCAAAGCACTGCAGTGCGCAAGATGCAAAGAAGACGGTCACTGCCTAATTCCGGAAGGTGGGCTACAGACCGGGATATTAGAGTTATTTTCCTCTACTTCTGAAGGTATTAGCAACTAAAAAACGCTAGGATGCCCATGATCTAGATGGGGCTAAGCATAATGGCTCCGACAAAATATTCCTCCGGATATTTTCCTCCGATGACGAGCCCGTGCTCCAACCCACATAGGTTTAGCCATGGATAGACTCAAAAATAATATAGCTAAAATATTAAGCTTTATTTTGCGCGTCAAATATTCCTCGCTGTCCACTGTGGTCGACGGTATGGACACTGATGCATCTGGATCTAATTGAAACGATGGCTATCAGTCGCCATGAAACTTATCAAAAGAACAGACAGGTTTATCGTTCAGGTTGAGATAAAATGTGGATGACTGGTCGATGAAGAATGAGCACTATTAGCTGCAAGAGAAACCGTGAGATTAAAAAAAGTGGCAATGACGTCTTTTGATGCAGTCAAAATTTGCTGAAAATGAGAGAAAACTTGAAAAAGTACATTTCCATAAAAATGTTTTGTCCAAAATGAACTGGCAGCATACCCTTCTTAATGGCACTTTCAAGGTAAACGGCGCGTTTTTTTCGGAATTATGGATCTATCACAGGTCACCAGGGAGCTGTCAAGTTTTAATCACATACAAAAATCCAGCATAAGTATCATCTTGTAGCATCACTAAGAAAAGCTAGGTTTCACACGCCTTACATTCTACTTCTGAGCATTACGAAAAAAATAACTGGGTTTTTTCCCTCTTGCCCACTTGTCGTTATCAGTCTTCAGGACTCAGTTCGCTTAGTAACACTTCCATCCAAAATTTCTAGTATCAACTATGCAGCAGTTATACGTATTGCATAATCAGCATTGGTGCATCATGGACAATGCACTCTTTATTTAGAAACTACACTCCGAACATGATACTCGTGACGCTACGTTCCCTATTTAAAAATTAATTAATCATCACTCCAAAGCCAAAACGCAGTGGGGAACACAAATATAAATGGAAAATAAATTATCGAATCAATTTTTGTACTTCAGTCAAAAAATATTTGTTTATTATACCATAAATATGAAAATTTACTCTCACAATTCACCATATTTTCAGTTGAAAAGAAAACTCGATACTTAAAGCTATTCGACGGGTTCGTGCATGTGGCGCCCCAAATATTAACTGCGTTTTAGGCCTGTGCGCATTAAAAATTATTTTTGGAAACACATTAAAAGATGCAATATTTTTTTAAATTTTAGAAACTGAGTGAGTGAGTTCGCAAGTTATTCCAGATTCACTTAGATCGGTTAACGGGACTTCTGCTGTTTCACAGAGGAAGCGTTATCCGCTCCGTGTTATTCCTCGTTCACATAAACGATATGAAGAAAGAAACTTCCAGCACCCCTAGATTATTTGCTGATTATCGTGTCTTCAAACGAGAAATAAGTACAATAACAGACAGTGTTCCTCAAAAAGTAATTGATTTTTTATTGCATGCACCAATTTTTGATGTCAAGACTGTGGGCCAGAAACAAATAATAAAATGCTCCTTAATACACATATGGCAGAAATACTGAAAACAACCTCACAATTATTGTTATGGAGTAGACATAAATTTGGCAAGGTACCTGGGCATCACTCATACTTAGGCTTCCCATTTTTTTCTTTGGGGGAATAAACGGAAGGTGCTTCTGACATCTATAAAAATCTAAAAATCTAGAAAATTAGCTTTATCTTTATAAATAAATAGCAGAACTGTAATTTTGTGCAATAATTACGTGAGATACGAAAATGAGATGACACAAAATACTGAATTCATCCGGATATCATTCATTACGCAGACGAAAATATGTAGTCATCAACTTACAATTTACCCATTTCCAGCGGAAAAGGATAAAAAATATTCGATGACGACGGCGAACAAAAACACAGAAGCAGTACAATCATGACACAAAGAATATGAACACTTAAAACAGAGTAACATACAAGAAGAAGAAAAACATATTTTCACGCTCTTTCAAGCCGGCCACATTTTCCTGATGTCAAAGGATCAGAAATTTGTTTAGCACTGTCACTCTCCGCATCGCTAGTTTTGCAGCACTTATCTGAAGATTGTACTTTACCTAAAAACTTATTGTTTTTAGAAACATTTTCTATTTATGGTTTGAGTGCATTCACAGCAATAGCTGAATAAGTTCACAGCAAACGGTCTGCGCGTAAGTAAAATATTTGTCTAAAAGGTTTCATGAGAGAAGAAGTTGATTTTTCTTGATTTTGGAACTGTGGTTATGTTTTATTGAATGACAAACAAAAGTGGCCTCCTACACAGCTAGTTCTCTTTTTGAGTACCACGTGCTACAGTACAGGCTTCTTTTTTAGAAATAAACGTACGTTGTGAGATTGACCACCGCACTTTCAGCCGTTGTGTATTTTTTGATTTTTCATAATCGTCGGTGTCCGACCTACCACCATGGCTGACACTAAACACGTATTTGCAAACAGTACACAAATATTTGGTCCCAGAGGTGTCTTCTGGATTTTGCTTAAAAATGGAAATTTTCTTTTCAGTTTATCTGCAAAGTGGCTTTGCCATCGTTTACTCCATGCAACTTTGCAATTTTAAACTTGTGGCCTCTTATTTTATGACATTTCAATCCTAATAAACAAACGTGACCGTATTTGGTATATCAAAAGTTAATTAGTGATTTCCAGAAAATTCGCGTGTAAGCCACAAATTGTAGCCAAGAACACAACAGTACAAACGAATAACATATGTTATTAGTATGCTCATACATTTAATCACCGAAATTGATAGCAATCGAGTAACTCTTGCGAGTGCCGTAACGACTGATTTGTATTTTATATAAGTTTATGAAAAAACTCAAAAATGTTTCTTTCTTTATAACACTCGCTTAAATTACCCACTGATAATCACGAAACCAACGTGAACTAAACAAGCAACAACCAAGAGCCGAGACTGTGGAGGTTAAAATGTAGATTCCAATACCAATATGGATACCGAAGCTTGGATAGAAGCCAGGGACGTCAGAACTATTTTCGCTGGGGAGGGAGGGCGGTCAGAGGGGGCGGGGGGTTAGCTGAAAAGGGCCCGGCTACAAAAAGTGCCTAAGAAAAGGGTCCGCATTTTTTTGCAGATAGGTGGGCGTATAGACTAGAATTTTGCTAAAAAAAGCATATGAAGGTGTGAGAATATGTCAGAAAGGAAGAAGCAAGCTGGAAACAAGTTTATTAATGAAGACTACTCATTTCACAAGGGCCCTGGGGAAATTCTGCCTTCGGCCCCTCCTGTCCCCCACTTCCGACGCCGCTGATAGAATCGAAAGCTACGGAAATGTCGTAGTAGTATTGCGCAGCTCTTTGCTATGGTGCACTGTAATTTTTTTGACAAAATTCCGTGACTTTTGGCGTACCGGTTTTCTCGGGGCACCGGTGCTTACGTTTTGAATCCGGAAATTCGTTTCCCCCACACACAAAGCACGACTACAACTCATTGTCAGGCAAAGTAAAATTCTTTCAAGCACATTATACACTCAACTTCACGGCTCCTAGTCTACCATCCCCTGCCTCATGCCCTATGTGGCGGCATAGGCCATTATTTGCACACGTTTGCTAGAGCTTAGGGGCTCTGAAATACAGTGGTAATTTCAGGAGACGAATATTTCCTACGCCTCACAACATAAACTATTACGTCATCCCCAAGGCAGTCCCTCCATTTGAGTTTTTCCAATAAACTTAAAACTAACATTTACTTTTATAGTAAACTGGGATTTCTCAATACAAATCATTTGCTAATGATGAATACCTTTATATTGGGGCACGAACCCCAATTAATTATTCCTGTTTCCTTTGGTGAAGAAAACAACCTTATCAGGACAAAGATGGCTAGTCATCCTATAAATAAGTAATAACATAAGAAATAAACAGGTACTTAGATTTACAAATTATGTGCACATCATAGAAGTGGCATCTTATTTAGATGAATCCATCAACATCTAGTTGTGCGGGGAATGAGAAGAGATAGAAAAGGAATTCTGAACCTGATGAAGATAGATAAGAGGTGTGAAAATCTAAATGGAGACATGAGGTAGAGGAGACTGCATCCATAAGCATAAGGCTACAGAGGAAAATCATTTAATGCCCACCTTCAACAACAAAACTAACAACACACATTTAATGACAACAGCGATGCGGCAGCCCTGAAGCAATAATAAATACAATAGACAAATCTATACTCATGTTCGTTTCAATTTTTATTAAAAACGTGATATTAATACATAAATAACTTCAAATAATAATCAATAATGTTTATTGTAATTACTGTCCATTTGAAATAATACAATATCCAATGTAGCACTCCCCTTACGTGGACATAAATGATGCCGGCAATCTTTGGAACTGTCACTCAGTAGTAGCCATTCTCATTAGTACGGCCTGAAACGAGAAAAATAAAAATGGACTTTTCTATCCAACGTAAACCTATTCAAACATGTATATATGTTAAGTAATATTACAAGACGATAAAAATTAACGAGGAGAAGGAGATGGAATTCTTTTATCTAAATGCTCCGCGCAAACGTAGGCAGAGTGGGGAGAGAAGTAAAATTAGTGCTGCTAGAACTTCTAAATAAAAAGTTTTTTGATTTCTAGTGTTTTCTGCCAAGCTATCGGTTCCATCCCTGCTCCATTTCTCTCTTCAAGTCGTCATATTTCTTATCCCTCTCCATACACTCCATAATACTCTTCCTTCCTCGTCCTCGCTTACCCAGTATTCTACCTTCGATAGTGACCTTCAACATTCAATTGCCCACAAGTAACTGTTCCATCCACATACTCTGCCATCGCCTAATTTCTGACGACAATTATTTTACCTTCTCTTAAATCGTGTTCTACACTATTTCTTTTGTCCATCTTTCCGTCCACTGAACTTTATGCATTCGCCTTCTTGCCCATGTTTCTAAGTCTTCTAATATTTTCTCGCCATCCTTCCTTAGTGTCCAGGTCTGCGATCTATTTAAAGCCATGCTATATATGAAGCTGTTTACTAACCTTCTATGTACGTACATCCCAGTTCAAGGTACAAGACACAATTTCCCTCCCGTAGGAAAATGCCTGCCGAAACAAATTTCTAAAATCTCAAATTTCTTCTACTACATCCAACGTAGTTCAATATGCTATCCAAGTCACAAAACTATTCCACCTCTTTTTGCCGTTGCTCTCCTACTCTAGCCGTATTCACTAGTACTCAAGCCTACTTTTGCCGTCTTTTTCCCCGAGAACATCATCATTTAATTCTTTCCATGAATAATTTTCAATTCCAAATCCATCACACAGAATTTTTAAAGCGTCAAACAACGATTGTAATCCTTTTGCTGTTCCGTTACCAACGTAAACACAACCGATTTTATTAACACTCCTCCCATTTTTGTGGTTACATAAAGTTCCTCCCATACATACTTAATCGTTTTCTCTGCACAAACGAATATACAAAAGTATTGGAATACTGAAATACTGGGGACGACGGGCAACCCTGCCTAACTGCCTTCTTACCCCACCAGATTCGCCATCTGAGCACACTACTTCATGCATATAGGTTCCCGACATGGCTTCTTACCCTCCAGTCTATTTCTAGATTTCTAAGCGCTTGCATCAACTTTTCCCTTATCTACTTTTCTCACTTATCTACTCTGTCCAACGCTTATACTTGCACGAGACAAGTAAAAGCACCCTGATTTCACTCAATATTCCAATCCAATTAAGTTCCCATTAATGCAATCACATGGCATCTCAGCATTCATTTTCATTATTGCGGCTGCAATTTGTGTGTGGGATAAATATATGGGGTGGTTTCCCAATTTTACTCATCTAAATAAAATAATGATATAAAAAATTACGAAGCATTGAAAAATATGAAGACTTTGGTAAAAATTGTATTTCGCTCCCGTTTCGCAATATTCGTCCCATTTTTTCCGCTTATCGTGAAACGCACGACATAACTCTTTGCATGTAAGTAGGCCACAAGTTACTGAAATTTTTATTTCAAACGCATTTTGCCACCATTAATACCACCAGTATTAGTGATCATGGGAATGAATGAGTGTGAGTTTAGTTTAAAATGCATATATAATGCATTCATTGTATTTTCCCCCTTGTTATTTTATTACCCTACGGCACTTTCAGAAAGCGTTGCCCTCTTCTTAACAGATTAGAGCCAAAGGATTTTTTTCAGTCTCGAGGACAAACGAGCAATGCCAAATTCATTTACCATCATTTTTAGGGGCTTTGCTCTAGCAAAGATTGCCATTTTTTCATCTCTTTCTAATTCATTTTTTTCTACCAAAGATAGAAGAAGTTTCCCACTCAGTACACTGTACATAAATATAACCACGGAAAACTCGGGAGTAAGAAACGAAAAATCTCCGGTCTGACGGTGACGGCTGTCGGAAGAGCAACCAAAGAATTGGAAAAATGTCGCCAAAGTTGGAAAAACGGCCGCTGAGGAGATTAGTAAGATTTGCATGAGGGGGTTTTTAAAACCTGGAAAAGTATAACAAAATCTGGAGAAGGCGAAAGAGCACTGTTATTTACGAAACCTTGTAGCCATTCATGGATGAAGTAAGGAGGAAATAGTCTGTAGAATAGCCCAGGATAAGAGGGCATTCTACCAAAAGAAGAATCTACTTACAGCCCGAAATGCAAGAGTGGAAGTAAGGAAACAATTGGAACTAACACAAGGGGCATTTTTTTTATTGCAATAGGACATGGACGATAACTGCAGTAGGGAAGTCGGAGCTGAAAGCATTATAAATGAGGTGCTACAAAAGAATGATGAAGATAAAAAGAATCGACCAAATAAGAACCGAAGAAGTCCCAAGAAGACTGGGAGGAAAGAGAAGTCTTATGAAAAGTTTTAAGAGCCTACAGAACAACTTAATCAGCCATATATTGAGATATGTTGGCCAGATGAGGACAATCGTTAAGGGAAAAAATAATGGGAAAAATGGGAAAGAAAATGACTCGCGTAGGATATCTAGAGGAGGATTACGTAATTATGAAGAGGTTACTCGATGTGGGAATAGAGTGGAGAGCTTCGTCAACCAATGGTGATGATGAGGAGATTTGGAGGACAGAAACTTTATTACACTTCCAAAAATATTTAGAGAACAGCCGAGATGACTGTTCAGACTAAGACGCAATATGGCGATTAGGATTAGAGATAAGTGGGACGGATTTGTTGACGTTTCTGAGGTGACGTCGAGCATACCTTTATTCAGGGGAGTTCTCGTGATGACAAGTGGTGCCGTATGAAGAGGTTTCTGCCTCCACACAGCCCCTCTGTCGCTCCCCACAGGGTTACTGTAGTCGGGAGGAGGGATGATCGGCACAGTGGCCGGCTTGCTGTATTCTGGCTTGCTGTATTCCGGGTTGCTGTATTCCGGCTTGCTGTACTCCGGCTTGCTGTAGTCCGGCTCCGGAATCACGGGCGAGGGACCATCCTTACGACCCAGCGAGGAGACCGAGGGCACTTCCGGCGCTTTCCTGATCCAGTTGCTGTGACTGCCTCCGCTAAACATACGCATGTTCGTGGATTTATGGGGAACTTCGGGGGGTATCCGGCGTTGGGAATAATCCTGCCGGATGACTTGAGGGAAAACAGGAGTGGCTCCGGCCAAGTCCCTGCCGTGAGGGTGATTCGGAGCTGGCCCTCTCTCCACCGAGTTGTGGCTGTTGCTTCTCACGACTGGCTGATTCTGCAACGTCAGGCTCGGCCTGGTGGTCTGTGGGAACCTCAGGGTGTAGTCGGGCGGCGGTACGGGAGGCATGAGCTCTTTCGTCGGAATGGTTGGCTTGGGCGGGCGAGCTGGTTCGTCTCTGGAGCTGAAGTAGGACCAGGGAAGCTGGCTTCGTAGTTCCGTGGGCGGCATGCCGTTCTCCCTCAGAGAAGACCGGACTTCGTTGTGGTTACTGGCGGTAGAGTAGTTTAAAATAAGGCATCTACAGAGCCGTCATAAATAGTTCAGGGGGCAGGGACGTATTTAGGACCTCTGAGGTCCCCGGCGGAATCTAGAATGAGGCCCCCAATGTTATAGTCTTTCAACCTTGCAGCTTGACAGAAGTCTTTTCCTTACATATTAAGACAATATATAATAAATATAAATATCTATCACTATTAATACTCTGCTGGTAGGCGCCAGGTTAGTTACAACTCGCGAGGCTCTCGGCGGCCGCTGGGTACGACACATGGTTAATACGGCCCTGGCAGGGGGCACGGGCCAAAAATTTCAAAACGTTGCATTTGATAACAAGAGGCATTTAATCGGTACAAATTATTTATAAAACATATCTACAGATAACATACACCAAAGCGAACTTTCTTGTCATTGGATACTACGTTGTTATAGTAGGTCGTAGACTAAAAGGTATTCTGCCTCCCTCTGAGTTTAAGGAGTTAGCAAGAAAAATCTTAAATCACCCACGTACTGAATGAACAACTAAATGAACAACAGCATTATATTATAAGCATAAGCATAGTAGGTTTAATAAGCCATAAATATGGGTCAGAGCTTACCTTAAACTAAGTTCAAATATACCTTAAATCAAATATCAAGACCTGGGAGTAGATAGCTAGTTTTTTTTACTGGCTAATCTGAAGTTTCTAACTAAGCGATGATGGCAAGATGATCGTACAGCAACAATTTAGAGACTCAATCCACATTTTATCTCAAATCGCACAATCCTGAGTAGAATAGTCAACCCATCAGACCTCGCAGTTCTTCAGTGCCATTGGCAGAGACCGAATTTGATTAAGATATTTTTTTTCTGAGACCGAATGAGACGTTATAAAATAAGAATGGAAGCCAATTCATTTTTCACGAAACAGTCGCCCCCGAAGAAAGGCTGACGTTGCAGAAAAAATAGCTCTATCAAATTCATACAAATTCATGAGATATTTAGGTTATTAAAACTGAAGCAGATTAACGGAAAGACGATATTTTTCTTGGTTCCTTGAGAGGTGATAGGAGGCTCATGGGACCAAAGCGACCGAGAATGTGAAATCAAAGGCGCTTCTGTTCGGAAGAATTGGTATAAACCATGCCATGAGAAATAGAGAAAATTCTAGTCGCATCCACCATAAACAAATGATTCAAAGATAACAGATTCAAGGCAAAAGATTCGTTTACCATAAAAATATCACCCATTTTTTCTTCCTTAAAAATCTGAATGATGAGTACACCAACCGACGTTGACATTTATATCATTCATTCATAACTAAACAATACATGTTGCTCAGCATATACAAGGTTATATATCAGATTATTTATTCAGAGGAGTATCACTTATTTTCCCTTTCGGTTTCAACTGATGCTGACGTACTCATTGAACATCTAAGTTTCTGAACATTTTGACAACGAAACCGAAACTAACGTGCTACTCATCAGATGAATAGTCGCCAATGTATGGCGTACTTACTTGTGTCATATCCCGATAGCGACAATGATTATAAGCATCCCAGTGCTCGTTTTGATAGAAAGGATATTGATATTCCTTTGAGCAACCCGAAAATAACAAGCAATAAATGTTGATCAGGTGATTATACTCATAAATCTCCGCCTATCTTAACTCTCGGATTATTATCGGGAAAATTAAACTTCTATTGTTTTCCATCATCGACCATTTTTCCAGCAGAGAAGTGGGTCATTCGCCTATTCCCCGACAGCTTTTCAGTAAGAGGCCTCACAACGACCATGTTTCACACTTTTATTTAATGTCATCGGATTCATAGTTTAAAGATATATATATTATATTCTCTATATTATATCTTTAAGGTAAAAATAGTGAATTGTCTCGCATGGCTGCAAGAAAGGTTTGGACATTGGCGTAAAATACTACATTAATGCAAAATGACAGTGAACAGACACAGTGTGTCGCACTGATACGCATCACGGACCAACAGAGATACTGTAGGACAAATAGTTCAAAATATATTTGAGGAGAAAAAATAAAGGGTTTGCTGGCCGTAGCATTTCTAACACCTACATAATTCACTATGCACGCATTTTATGTGTTTCAATTACTATTGCACATTATATAAATCGGGGCGAATGATTGCTGGTAACAGAAAAATCAATATTTTTGTAGACCATGTTACTTTCCATTATAATGAAGTGGTATTAGAAAATTTCGGCCAATAATCTTATTCTTCCACTTCATGCATTGTACAACCGAATCGATTTAACTATAAACCATTACCAGGGCTTAGCATAACATTGACATTAGCGTTAAACATATTTTCCAATCACACATTTCACAGTTGTTTCCCATTTCCCAATCTATTGCTTTCCTAATGCCAATTCGAAACGTTGGTACAAGGCAAAAAATGGAAGAAAGTGGTTTCTCTAGCTACCCCTAACTACGGCCGTAGCTAGGGAAGCGAAAAATAAACTACTAGCAGATGGTCAAAGGATACAGAGATCCAGGTCAATTTGGTAAGCAACAGCCGAGTTAAACGCAACTTCATTGCGATGATGGAAAAAAAGAGCCTGGAACAAGCAGTGGTGGAGGGTAAACAAGAACGTCTGTGTTGAGTCTGTGCTTCGTCACAACAAACTCGATTGGACAGGTGAACTGCATGCATGAACGCAAGGAATGAATACAACGAAATATCACAAGGTAGAAAAGCGTTGCATGAATGCGTTGCACGGCATGAATGAACGGGAATTTCAAATCACAAGACAGAAGAGCGTTAAGATTAATTCTAATCACTCTGTCACACCAAGCTAGCACATTATGCATCGTATGGCCCAAGATAGGCTAGGGAGGAAAGTGGCGAGTTATTTGAGTGTCATGCGGCACGTGAAGTCCTTTCTCCGTCTACGCCAACGCTGTCAGGTTGTCCACCTGGCTTTGTTGTGAAATAACAGCGTTAAGAGGCTGGTAGCTGACTGACACTCTCGAGGCAAAAACATGGATTTCCGGGACATAGATGAGTTACGCTTCGCTTTGCATGCCCGAGGATTAGTTAAAAAAGTATTTGCATTTTTAACCCATAAAATGTCACAAATATATGACCTTCTACACCAGAGGCGCCAAGGATTAACACCACTTTCGAGCTCAGCGATGACGTCTCCGCAGAGAAAGATTTTTACCTGAGAACTCGGTTGAAGTCTTTGTTATTTTCAGCATCCTCAGCCTCCTGCTCCTGAGCCCTCTTCTGCGCTGCCTCCCCGTTACTCTTGCGCCTTTGAAGGATACTTTTACCGAAGCCTCTGAAGGACTTTTTCGAGGATCGGTTGAAGGACCAGTCATCATCGCTCTCAGTCGAATCTTTGCGCTGCACCTCCTGAGAAGGCAACCGAAAAGATTACCTCACGATCGTCTCGGCCAATAATTACGTCATTTCCTCCCTCGGTGCCGTAAAGAGCATGTTTCACAACTCTTAGAGTACTTAGACCGTTTATGTGTGAATGCGTTCTCCATTTGAAGCTTACTTAACATAAATGATTGCATTAGTGCGATTGTAAACCAATATTAATCATCCCACAAAAATGCGTATAGCTAGTAAATTACTAAGTCACGCCTGTTACCTACCCGTCCATAGATAACAGGATGAACCAAACTGAATAGCTTGAACCAAATTAAAAATAATGAACGAAGGAATGTCGGAGCAAATATGAATAACAGACGTTTCGTGTAAGCATGGCTAGGAAAAAAGCAATACAAGATTGGCAGTTGAAATTAACAGTCTACGTAACAAAAATGAGAGAGAAACCTGGCCAAATTAGCAACATTATACCAACTAAGGTCAATTCAAGCAGCATCAAAGTTTAGGCTCTAAACGGGTCGGTGATTCCCTCTTTGCATAAAAACGTTTTATGAATAAACGTGAAGTGCACCATTTTGGGCACATAACAGAAACCAGTGAAATCGTTCCACGAAAGCAATCGAATTTTATGACTTTCGATAATCTTCGCGGAACGAATCTTAAAGCTGCAGGTATCGTAATACAGAAGAATATATAAACTGTAATCCCATTTTAATGTTTCAATAACGATCTTTGACAAAAATCACATATTGTGATACACCATCGACTTGAATTAATTAAAATATCATTTAGTGACCCAGCAATACTATTCCGAAGAAACGCAGCTGCAAATGGGTTTACAGCTGCTTCCAAACTTTAATACTTCCTTTTGAAAAATTGATTTGTGTACATACATAAAATGCAATGCGTATTATCAAACTCAGAGGATATTATTATAAAGCAGGCATTAATTTAGATTCTTCGCGTTAATATTTATTTCTGCTGTTGGGCTCTGCCTGAATCTATACAACGACTTAGTAACTTGGAAAAACATTTCATTCTTAGGGACGTTTCACCAGCAATAAAGTTGCTGTCCATGGGTAAAAAATAAGAACCATCACTTTTTTCCATAACATTTATGGTTAACTAAATGCTTATTAGTGCACTCCCAAAAGATAATATGGCTTGTAATGATTACTTGCAACACTTAATAACTACAAAAAAATAATTGCTAGGAGCTATGAGTTGACGTAACCAGGAGCAAGAAGGGCAAAAAATTACTAGAGACATATTGAGTTGAATAGCAGCTACTCAGACAAAAGAAACACTGCGGGCTAAGTTTCCAGACCGAAAAATCCGTGGTTGCGGTTTAATCAATTAATTTTTACAATGCGTTAATGGCTCTCAAGATACTGACAAAGCAGGGAAATGTATTACGCGGGAGACAGTGACTAATCAAGTGACATAAAGCCGGTTCAGCCGTTTTACTCACGTTTGAAGGCAATTTGGACTTCTGGCGTTTGTGCCGCATCGTCTTCACCATGGCTACAAATAGTTGGATGAACACCACCAGGTTGATGATCCAGAGAATGAGCCCCCGGCAAAAAATCAGCAACATCACTATTGATGGAACCGGGGTAAAGCTTGATTTATCCCCTAGGTCAGCGTTTAGCTCATCTAATATCTTCCCGTCAGGATCATACATGCCGATGAATTTCATGAGATCCTCAACATTCTGCAAATTCACATAAAAATATTGACATATACCCCGGATAATTACGAAATGTGTAATATTATATGACACTATACCATTTCGTACTGACGTGTAGTCCAGTAGGAAGAGCATTGAGATGCTGACTCAAGATCACAGGTTATATTATGGAAGATATGTAGACCTTCCAACTAAAATCAAAGGTTATGATAGTCTGGGAAGCCATAGGTAGTCCAGGGAAAGGAATTGACCTGACTCTCCTATTGATAGTATTTGCACGCCGCTAGGCTTAGTGCTTCGTGAACTCTACGTTCAAAAACCAGTCCGATGTTTTCATTCCTAGTTTCGTTAATACGGAATTATACAATAACAATAGACATATTTAAGTGTCATAAAACATCATGTTTGGAAATTCCATACGTAAATTTATGTAGGTATGCATGACTTATTCTAACAGGTTTTGAAATCATTAGGCCTCATTGATTATTAAAATATAGATATAGATCCACTTCACATGACGCTCCAATTGTTTTCATTCTTAATCAAAATTTCGTCAAATAATGACACTATTGTATAAATGTCTTAAAATTACAAGACTCTAATTATCAAGAGTTACAGTCACGAAATGTAGAACTTCTGAGATGGTCATATCCCTACATTCAGCGTATAATATTATGCACTTGGCCTACTGTTCCTCCTACAGCGAGTTTTGGAACCAAGTTATGTAAATTACAAATGCAATATTTTTGTCTCGTCGTTCAACGACTATTTTTGCAAACAAGAAAAGCATTATCGAAGAGCCTCTCTCCGTCCACATCTACCCAAAGGCAACTTCTAGATATCTTGCAATAGTATCCGAAGAAAATAATGTGTAGTCTCTTACGTTAAAGTGGGTAGTGGGTAGATAACGAAGCAATAATCCGGCTGATCAACACTCAACGTTCCTCTACTTTTCCACTAACTTTCAACACACCAAGGCACAAAATAATTTAAGCAAATTAGACAGAATTTTTGGATTGCAATCAGATTTTTCATAAATTAAAGGAAATTTAAGAGAATGTCGCCACTAGGTGCCAAATGACCTTAGTTGTCGAAGCACCTTAAAAAACCTAAATCTACTACTACCAACTTCTCCACCAGTGCCTTAGCGAAATTGAAATAAAACTATGATCATTACACTGTATACGTAAGTACTTATGAAGACGTGTCAACGTTCGTTCTCACCTCTGTTTTAGCAATGTCAAGGCCGTAAATTACCGATGCCACGGTATCAGCGACAATTACAGCGAGAGTTGACAGCACACACGGAAGATAGTACCAAATTGCGTGGAGGCCTTTACAACCTACACAGGATCCGACTGTGAAAAAAAGACCAAATAAGAACAATAAGATTTGAATGAAAAAAACGTGTGTGCACGCTGCAAAATTATCACCCTCGCTTCTTCCATTTTTAAGACTTACAATTAGATAACCTCATAAAAAGAGGGAAAATCTCAGAAGTGCAAAGAGCCACTATTTCTATAAATACTACTTTATAGCAAGATGAGATACAGCCTAGACAGAACAGGTAGGAAGATGGTAAAAAATAATAATGGGTCAGATCAAAGTAGAGAGTAAGGCAGGTATGCGCCTAACGTGAGTACTCTTTAACGTATATTGAGGGTATAGTATGATATAGGTGGAGAAAAATACATACTAAAATAGGGGAAGGAAGGAAGGGTAGTAAAACTGGTTCGATGTCAGGGTTTCCTGGCATCGGTTACCCAGTCAGAGAAGATCTTTGTCGTAAGAAAACTGAATTAATTAAAACCTGGGCTAAAGTGGAAGGGGAAGGCAAATAAAAGGTATTTTGAGGTACGATAACGGTATGACCCAGCAATGGGGAGCTCTCTTAGTAGATAGCAGGAAGTGGCAGATTCTTTCCTAAGACTTACCATTAACGGTTAAATGCTATTATGATGATAATGACCAAGGTAATACAGGACAAAATTTAACTTCATGAAGCTCAATAAAAAACATCACAAAACAGAACACAGTTTTATATAATATAAATCCATTAGTACACCTCGAAAACTGTCATAGGTAATTGTGCGTCTACAAAGACGGTGTAAGGAAATATGTGATTCTGATCAATTGTTAATTCGCCATAAATTTTCGAAATAATTTTTAAAGCATGAAAGCTGGGATAAAAATATTATTAGGACGATGGAGCTCAAAAACTAGCAACGTAATGTTTTTCGCGAATAAAATTCTCGAAGGCAATATGCAATAGTTATCGATTCATTAAAAAATGTTTTCTCGCACTTAGGTATTTACCGGTACAGCGACACTCAGTTCACTACAGGCGTGGTAACATTTACTTTAACGGCTGTAGTACTGCGATGTGGAAGGCAAGGGGAAACCACCACATTAATATCCCGAGGAGTCGCAGCTACTCCACTCTTTTCTTTCTTATCAAGACGTGATGGCACCCTCTCGAGTAAAATATTCCGGAGGTAAAATAGTCCCCCATTCGGATCTCCGGGCGGGGACTACCCGAGAGAGTACATCAGTCAAATGTGATACACTTTTTAGGGTAGGAACATGGAACGTGAGATCGCTTCGGAACTGTGGAAGACTGGAGAACCTGAAGGTAGAAATGCGAAGAATGGACCTCGACGTATTAGGAATCAGCGAAATGAAGTGGCCCGAAGAAGGAGACTTTTGGAGTGGAAGCTACAGGATTATACATACAGGATCATTAAATGGTAATGCTGGAGTAGGGATCATACTCAGAAAGAGCGCCGGAATGCGTGTGAAGAGCTTCCTGCAGTACAATGAAAGGATAATAATGGTGAAGATCGAGACCAAAACTGTAGATACCGTGGTGGTGCAGGTTTACATGCCTACGACGGACTATGAAGATGAAGAAGTGGAAGACGCCTACGAAGATATCACGGAAGTTATAAAACAGGTAAGAGGAGAACAAAACCTAATTATTTTAGGAGACTGGAACGCTATCGTCGGCGAAGGTCAAGATGGAAGAATAACTGGAAAATACGGATTGGGAAACCGAAACGAAAGAGGAGAAAGGCTGCTGGAGTTCTGCACTCAGCATAAGTTAGTGGTTGCCAACACATTGTTTAAAAATCACAACCGAAGAAGATACACATGGAAAATGCCACGAGACAGAAGAAGATGCCAAAGAGACTACATTTTAGTGAAGCAGAGATTTAGAAACCAAGTGAAGGACTGCAAAAGCTACCCTGGGGCAGACATCGACAGTGACCATAATTTAGTGATGATGAAATGCCATCTAAAATTCAAGAAATTGAAGAAAACAAAGAAGAATATATGGCAAACAGAAAAACTAAAGGAGGCTCAACATCAGCTGGCATTTCAAAAAGCAGTGGGAAACATCATAGGAGAGAACCAAATTGAGAAATCAGTGGAAGAGCGTTGGGAAAACATTAAATGTGGACTACAGGAAGCCGCAAAAGAAGTTCTTGGAAGAAGAAATGTTGCCAAGAAGAAGCCATGGATCACGGAGGAAGTCTTAGAATTGATTGAAGAAAGAAGGAAGTACAAGAATGCGAAAAGTGAAGAAGGGCAGCTGTTCTACAAAAGAATAAGGAACGAAATAAGCCGCAAAGCAAGGAAAGCTAGAGAGATGTGGTTGAAAAATCTATGCGAAGATGTACAAAGCAACCTTGCGCTTGGAAAGGTGGAAGCGGCCTACAGCATAGTGAGGAACCACTTCAAGGAGCGGAGCACAAGATGCAATGCCATAAGGGACAAGAATGGAGGAATTCTGATTGAAAACGAGGACAAAGTGAAGAGATGGAAAGAATATCTGGAAGAGCTATACAATGGAAAAAATCTCAGCACAAAAGCTATTGAAGAGGAAAGCGAAGTGGAAAAAGATGATACGGATCGTGAAGTGGAAAAAGATGATAATATTAAGATCGGAATTCGACGCTGCAGTAAGGGACCTTCGGATGAATAAGGCCTCAGGTATTGATGATATCCCTGCAGAACTAATTAAAAATGCAGGAGAGAAGACATTAACTCATCTCTACAAAACCATCTGTGACATGTACTCAACAGGAGAAATACCCAGGGACTTCGAGAAAAACATCATCATTCCTATGCCCAAAAAGAAGAGAGCGGAGAAATGCTAGCATTTTTGGACTAAAAGCCTGACAACACATGCATCGAAGACATTGATAAGGATCATATACAGAAGAATAGAACGAAAAGCAGAGGAGTTCCTGGATGAAGATCAATTTGGATTCAGGAAAAGTAAGGGCACAAGGGAAGCAATATTGGCCCTTAGGCTACTCATAGAGAAGAGAATGGAGAAGAACAAACCGACGTTCATTGCATTTGTGGATTTAGAGAAGGCCTTTGACAACGTGGATTGGGATTCAATGCTTGGAATTCTGAAGGCAATTGGAGTGTCCTACAATGACCCAAGAATTATACACAGTTTGTACGAAAACCAAGTTGCTGTGATTAAATCTGGACCCAGCTGTGAAGAGGCAAGAATAAGGAAAGGAGTGAGACAAGGCTGCGCACTGTCTCCCGTAATTTTTAATGTTTACATCGAGAGAGCCATCAATGAAGTCAAGGAGAAGTGTTCCGGAGTGAACATCCACGGAGAAACAATCAGTATGCTACGATTCGCTGATGACATAGCTCTCATAGCAGAGACAGAGAAGGAATGAATAAGATGCTAACAACCATGGAAAGGACTATGGCCGGATATCAGCTGAAGATAAATAAGAAGAAGACTAAGATATTGGTGTGCAGCAAGAAAGAAGAGGCGAAAACCAACGTTAAACTAGGAAAACAGAAACTGGAAGAGGTGAAAGAGTTCTGTTACCTGGGAAGCAGAGTAACCAACGATGGACGAAGCAAAAAAGAAATAGTGAGTAGAATAGCCCAGGCAAAGAGGGCATTCTTTCAAAAGAAGAATCTACTTACAGCTGGAAATACAAGCATAGAAGTAAGGAAACAGTTCATCAGAACATACATCTGGAGCATTTTTCTTTACGGCAGTGAACCATGGACGATGACAGCAGCGGAGAAGAAAAGGGTAGAAGCATTTGAAATGTGGTGCTACAGAAGAATGCTGAAGATTAAATGGATCGACGGAGTAAGTAACGAGGAAGTGCTAAGAAGAGTAGGAGAAAAGAGAAGTCTGCTGACAACTCTAAAAAGAAGAAGGGAAAACTTAATCGGCCATATCTTGAGACACGATGGCGTGATGAAGATTATCGTCGAGGGAAAAGTGAACGGGAAGATTGGAAAAGGCAGGCTTCGTATGAGATATATGGAACAGGTTGTGAAGAGTGTAAAGGAGAAGAATTACGTCACAATGAAAAGGTTGGCCGATAGAAGAATCGAGTGGAAAGCTGCGTCAAACCAATCCTAGGATTGTTGACCAATGATGATGATGAGGTATTTACCCATAAAATTCCACATGAATTTGCCGTGTCGCAAGACCCAGGTTGAGTGTAAGACTCAAAATTTCAGCTTTTCATTAAAAATAGGCCACTCATGTTTGCATTAAAGCTGAAATAATGCACACATTTTTCAAAGGAATGTATCATGATAAAATGAAGAGAGTACTACCGTCTTATTTTTATCATTATAAAATTAGTACAATTATTGCACCAACATTGTATACGCTTGAAGGAACGGTACCGCTCACCACTTTCTCCTAAGATGGAAAAAGTAGGCAATCAGAAATATATTAGTCAATTACTTTGTAGCTTTAGTACCTTGCCCTTCCTATCTGAAGACTCTTAAAATGCAAACATTCATCGTGATCTCCTCTCTACCAAACTCAATCCCACTAGAAATTAAAGTTTCAATCAAGAAAACTGATTACTAATGGAAATTCAAACGACCCCTTGGCGAAAGTCATTCCCGTCCTGCTCAATATTGAAAATATATCAAAGTTACAAGTTAATGACAGGTTAACTGCAGGGGAAATGACATGTACTTGAATTTATGTTTTCTGTGTCCTCTAACATGCCACCATGACCGAAACGGCCAATGCCACTCCGTAATCACGACGCATTTCAATATTCGTCGCACCATGGGAAAGTTCATCTACATTATAACTTAAATCGAAGGGGTGAGATGACTTAATTATCTCATAGAATAACCAACCGATGGAAGGAAGCGACACTTTAAATTCTTAGGTAAATTTTTGCATATTCAGACGACGATAGGTACTCTCTTACTCACCGATCAAAATAAGCGAGGTGAACGCCCACACTCCGCTCAAAATCAAGTAAGCGAAGACCCAGCGCTGAGTCCGCTCGGATGGTTCCACGACGTCAGGCCATATCGTCGGAATCGTGAAGTCAGGCGGAAAAGTGAAACCTTCGGGCGTCGTGTAATCTGGATCCATGGGGAACTCTTCATGGCACGCCCCATCTGCAGGAGAAAGAAAGGCTCTACTCAGGCAATTAAGGCTCGGCCACAGTAGGTTACCACGGTCCATCAGGATCTATGCATACTTTAAAGGCCTGGTTACATGATACAATTTCTTGTGCAATATCTTGTACCATTGTCTAAACGCGAGAATCGACGCGAAATTTTATCGTGTAACCAGACCAAATTTGACGATTGTATGAGCCAAGGCGTGTACATAACACTGCGCTCCTTGGTATGAACGGCTGCCCATAAAATGGAACCTATTCAAATTGCGTTTAGTCACTCATATAATTTTTTGTCGTTTAAAAACAATGGGATCCAGAGCTGAAAGATGGACTGAAAGCTTTGTAAGCTGAAAGCTCTCTCCTTTGATCTAATACACTTCTAAGTTCCGCAAGGTGTCTGACTTAGACCAATGATCTCTTACTCCGTACATGATTGTGGTACCTGAAGAATTTTTGTATCGTCGTAAAAGGGTTTAAAAGGTAATATATCATTCCCATAAGATCTAATCTATTAATTCTTCGGGTTAAGTTTTACAACCTTTACCTTAAAGATCCCAAAGGCGACTTAGTGTTGAAAGGTGACTTTGAATCCCAAATCCCACAGAAGAGGGGAATAATTCTACCAATCTTACTGTGGTGTATTCTCATAATTTTCATTGACCGGAAGGTTACTTCAGTTGCCAAAAACCATAATGTTAGCAATAATCTGAAACTATACATTATATTCCATTAATAAACTTTTACTACAACTGCTAATTCAAAATTGAAACAGATAGAGAAGTCTAATCGAAGCAGACGTCAAAATAAACAATAAAAATGAGTTACCATGACCTTAGCTGTTGGTCACCTCCCCCGACTAACTACAACTACTACTATAAGAACCCTGATCATGAATAAATTCAGCACGGAACCCACAAACGGCAGAGGAAAAGAAACTGAGCCTGCTAACCTAACGAGTGAATTTGACTCGCCGTTGAGCTTAGTATTCTGTGAACTCTACCATCACCTAATCTCATCACATCTCAGCAATCCCATTTTTAAATTGACTATAAATATTTCTCTTACTCCTCAGCAGTTGAATTCAGTACTTCCGGGCACCGTATGTGAGCTGTCGCGTTTACGAAATAGTTAGTTATAATTTGTCTGGTTGCCAATTGTCGCAGTTACGAAGTGTCCGTTTAAGAGAAGACGATTAAGAGATGTCGGTTACGAAATAGCCGGTTACGGGTTGACGTGGCACCTTAGCAAACTCTTCCAATACATTTTAACCTCCTTGACCCTCACCAACCAGACCGACCTTATGATTTTTCACTGTAGCTGGAGGGAACATTTTTCAGGTAATGTGCGCTTAATGACATGCCTTCCCTTTGTGATGATAAAACTTAGTGACTGACACTAAACCCACTAAATTAAAGCCCTTCAACCATCTGCCTCTCGAACAAGATGACGATAATAATGCACGTAATTTTTGAATTCCAAAAGTAGTAGAAGACTCTTAAATGATGAAGACGGCCAGCCGCGGTAGCCAGGTTGTTGAAGTGCCCACCTGCCAACCCAAAGGTCGCGACTTTGAATCCCACACGGAGCATGTTTGTACATGCCCCGTGTGGGATTCAAAGCCCACTTAACGTGGGCTTTGCCGTGCCCACTTACAATTAAGACCATAGGTCAGATGGTACGATATATAACCTTGGCTGTTTGAGCACCTAAAAACCTAAGTCTCCATTACTGAGATAAAGACGAGCATGTCAGGTGCTGTGGCTTGTGTGATGATCTAGTAACCTAGCGAAGCTTTCTTTAACAGACCCCCCTGTAAGTCGGACTTGAATTTTTTTCGCCGATAAGGTCATTCGTGACGAACACTCGAAACCAACGCCATTGTAAAATCAATGCAACCTTAGGATAACTCAGTTTAGACTCCTGATTTGAGTGATTCACTTTCAGTTTATGTTACACACAGAGTTCACACTTGCTCAGCTGACATTGGAATGAAAAGCAATTGTTACTCACTGTAAAAATAGATGTAGTAAATTATGGAAGAGATATCTTGTCGTATGTTGATCTTGCAGTTATACGCCACCAGACCCACTACGGAGAGAGCGAGCCAGAGTAGCGCCTCGATCTGCAACGAATGAATATACAACCATAAGTTCACCAATGCGGTACACATGGTATGGATCAGAAACTGGACCACGCCCATGAACAGGATAATTGAACAAACTAGGACTAGAAACCTATGATCAATAATCAGTGTGGAAAATTTGTACTGTTTGTGGCCTAAATACGGAAGCAAAATCAATGTTGGGCAACTAATTCTGCAACATCACCATATCCGGGAACAACAATGAAAAGAAAGTAAGGGGACGAGTAAGTAGAATTTAAAAAGGACGAGTACAACCATGAGATAAAAAGATGAGAGTCAATTTCAGCGCTGACAAAAGAGTGATACCGCCTCAAATACATGTTTAATCCGTTAAGTTCCAATCATAGCAGAGTGATTCGAAGGTTGAAACTGCCGCAAAGTTATCCACGATTATCATGCTGGCAATAAAAGGACCATGGCTACAAGGCAGGAACAGTTGGCTGATTAACTGAAGCCCCTTACCCGGTGCCGAGAAACCTTTCTGCAAGTTATACGCTGGGAAAAAAACAATATCGCTGGTACGTGCTTTATAGGAACTTCGTCTAGTTTAAATTGACGTGATCTAGTAGGTTTGCTCGTGATAGAGGTCAAGGCACTATATCATTATATTAAATGCTTGATGGAAACAAGCAACTTCTCTGCAGGCGAACTAGGAATATTTAAAAGTAAAATAAAATTCTAAAGAAGCAAATCATTTCACAAATATATGTAGTTGAGGATACTTTTAAATGTGATAGTAGAATGAAACACGAGCTAAGCTGCATTTCAACCTTACTTACGCATTCTGCACGCGATAATTGTAGAATTTCACAAAAAGATAGAATAATAAGAATGTAGGAACCACAAATCCATACATATTACATTTCTTGAAATAGTATGGGTCAATTTATCCCTTAACTTCCATCAGGTGCGGCAAAAAAATTTCAAACTACGCCTTTAAATCAGCAGCAATTCATCCGCTATGCCTGAATTTTTCATTAATTGGTAACAAAAAAAACGACACATAGCTTTGCATCGTTTAACAATAATAGGCTTAGTATCGACATCGAGCGCACATGAGTGCATGTCAGATTCGAGAAAGAACTGGCCGGAAAAGTAATACTGTCAGAATTAAATTAATAGATGAAGGCGATACTTTGTGGAAATGCGAAACATTTAACATGGTGAAAAGAAAACACTTTGTACAACTTCCACATAAATGTCTGAATACCCATCAATATCAACGCAATTTTTAATGGCTACTGGCCAGTATAGGAAAACGGGGGCTGTATACAGTAGTGTCAATAGTTCGAACGTCAAATATCCGTACCGTCGATAATCTGAATTCCTTCTGTCGAAAAAAAATTGCGTGAGAAATAATATGCATGGAGTAGGTAGTGTTTTTTCTGTAGTAGAAACACGAAATATTTTACTACACTAACGGTTTTATTCATGCGCTCCACTTTTGTAACCATTATCAACAATTTTAGTAGGTTTGTTTTACATTGAAGACGTCAACCGGCACTTTTGTTGATTCATTTAGATAATCCGGACAGTTTGATAATCCGGAAGGGGTCCGGTCCCAGTTAATCATGATTATCAACGTGCTACTGTACTCCATTCAGGGTGGTGGACGGAAAAGGACTCAATTGGAAGAGAGGGTTGGTTGAGGTCGATGGCAAAGAGATGGCGGGGGTAGAAAGGTGAATTGCATTCAGGTCGATAGTGAGAGAGTCATTGGAGGCAATAGTCTTCCGGGTTTTGGAATTGGGAAACGAGTCAGATTTCAAAACGTTTAAAAACATCTGCAAAACGTTAAAATCAGTCAGATCATTACTAAAATTCGTACATTTGGTGGAATGGAGTGTCTCAATATTTCAAATATTTCTATTGAATTTCATTGATAGCTTTAACCGTTAACATGAAAAATTTTAATGTGAAAGTTACTAATGTGACCATTCCCCATCATGTGTTTTTCGAAGTATGATTTAAAATACTTTAGGTTTACGCTTAATTTAAGTTCGTTGATTCTAGTTTTGATTTTTTTGCCGGTATGGCCCACATTCATACCGTCACACTCACCACAATGAGGCGCATACACTTTTTTCTAACATGACCACAGGGTTAAAGAAACACCTTTCCAATTGGTTACTGGGTAAATTGGAAAGGTCCCCCCCTGCCACACATCCTCGTAGTGGCTCGCAGGGTATTACGCAGATGTAGATGTAGATGAGTTTGGGGAGTAAGATCACACTCAATACTTCTCTTTCTGAATGCGTTTGCATATTCAGAGGGAAACAAAGCCATGGAAGGGTAAATAAAATTATTTCTTGGGTTTTTCACATTAAATGGGCTGAAGGTTGGTCAGCTGTTAGACTATGCTTCGGTTCTCTTTGGAACAATCTGTGAATAAAATGAGCACTGTAACCATTATTTTTGCCGATGCTGTCTCTTGAGGAACTGTTAGGACTACTGTTAGCGTTTAAGGGCAGAGAAAACTTTGTTCTACGAGCACCGAAAAAATAAAAAGGTAAGATAATTCGTTAGAGGTTACTATCTCCTTAAATATCAATTGCTAAAGCATGGTGAAATGTATTATTTCGTTTATTACATACTTAACTCTCAAATGGGTCTCACCTTAGAGGACGAGATGATTAAAGGGAACACTCAGCATTATCACGACAGCTGTAATTATGAAGTCAACACATTGAATGTCACTGGATAGATGATTCGGTTCACTGAAGCAAAATATAGCACTATGGATTATCCTCTGGCATGAGACCACGCTAATAACTAAAATGACTGAAAATAGGGTTGGAAAACAGTTTTAACGCACTGTATTAATTTATGGTGACAAATATCATGGCGCAACGATTGCACTTGCACGGAATAGTCGCTGAGACTAGTTTACTCTATGGAAATGAGGAAAAATGATGTACTATTCATTATACGGCATCATCAGGCAACCTCCCAACTTAACTGATCTTAAATGCAGAATGATGAATAACAAAGGAGTTTTGATACCTGATGACACTAAGCCATATCCTCAACAATTATATTTGGCTCCAACTGTTACAGGCTCTACTTTGTGGAATGACGGCATGATGGGAGAAATAATTCACTTTGCACTTATTCCATGACTTGCACTCCCAGAATCTTTGGAGATTGTGCCCCTGATGATGACGTGCTAACGTCGAAACCGGTTGGATTAAAATAAATTCGTGGAATAAGTACAAAGTGAATTATTTCTCCCATCAATTATATTTGGCATTCAATACAGAGCTAGCCAACAACATCGAAATATTAATTCTAAATTTTAAATCAAGAAAAAAAACAAAAGTTGAAATAGTAAAAACATAATATTAACTGTAATACATAAACCAAATACATGAATTCAACTGGATTTTTAGGTAATCTGATAATATTTCCGGCAATAAAATACATCATAACAGTACACACGGTGAAGATCAATTTTAGCACGTAGTAAAATACGAGTGATAGCCAACGAAGGGTTGTCACCACCGTTCTATTCTGGTCAAAGCACATTAAAGTTGCTCGCGTTTTTAAATAAATTTGCGCTACTCATTTCTGAACTGAGGAATATATATAGTGTTTCTTCAGCTGTGAAAATGATAAAGCTTATCCTTACTTCTGATACATAATAATACAGCTGTGTTCAACCCGAAGAGTTCCTTTCCGTGCACCAGTTTAACAGAATGATCTGGTTTCGACTGGGTTGAAAGTAACCCCAATTGGGTTTTTCTGGAAGGATTCCAAAAATCTCTACCGGGATTCAAACCCGGGGCCTCCAATAAGTATACCAATGATCTATTGTAATTGGCATTATTAGTAAAATTAGTAAATACATTAGTAGTCGAAATAAAAATGGAGAAATTTACACTGAAAATGAAGACAGAATGAGGATAAGAAAGAAACAAATAATTATAGCATTATTAAATGGAAGTAAATCTCGATGAGAAGATAATCGAAGAAAAAAATGACATTGATAGGTAAGGGAGACTCAATAGTGATATCAGAATTCGACCAATGAGTAAAACAGGTGAGGATTAATAAGGCTCCCGGATTCAATTGTGCTTCTGCAGAGGCAATAGAAATTGGGGATGAAGACATTTACGCAAGTGTGCAAAGATGGCAGGAATATTTGGAGCAATGATAAAATGGTGGTAATCATGGTGCGAAAGTAATTGAAGAGAAAAATAATGTTTCGGAGGAGAACAATGGAAACATAATATGTACTGAGATAGGAATTTGATTCACTAGGAGCATGAAAAGGTTGGCCGATAGAAGAATCGAGTGGAAAGCTGCGTCAAACCAATCCTAAGATTGTTGATCAATGATGATGATGATGAGGAACAATTACATAAGTAAGGTTCTGGTCACCGAAGATATCACAGCTAATCCCATTTTTAATTCCGAATAAAAGATATTAAAACCACTCATAAAAACTGTCTGCGCTAAAGGTCTGACAGAAAAGATAGAGATGGACTTTCAAAAGAAGGTAATTGATCCCATTCCTAAAAACGAAGAGGTTCTGTTAATTTGACAACTTTACCATGTGAATACGACGACTCTTGCTTTGTAGGTGTTAAGGAGGATCATAAAAATAAGTTTATAACATAGATAAAATAAGATAAAGAAAACATAAATGGAACGTTAAGAAGTACAGGAGTTCCAGGAAGCATGCCAGTTTGGAATCAGGAGAAGCAAGGGACTCACAGAAGCTTTTCCGGCCCCATGGCTACTCTAAGAGAAAAGAATGGAAAAGGACCGACCAGCATTCAGAGCAACTGAGGCAAAGTTTGACAGAGGGTTAGTCTACGAAAATCTAAAAAAAATTTAGAAGGAAGCTGGTTAGCTTAGAAAAAATACTAGCGCGAGTTTACTTGAAGAATAATAGAAATAATTAATAATTATGTAATGCAGTAGAGATATAACTTGTATGAACAACATTAAAATAGTAAAAAAAAGCTTGAAGAAGTCGAATATTATTACCATTTGCAGAATTTAATTACAAGAACAGGGTGAGCAAATCGCACATCCGGAGCATTCTCCTATTCAGCGGACAGGATGGACAATACCAGCAGCAGAATAGATGGATCGAAATAATTTGAAACAATGGGTAATAGTAACGGGAGACTGATGATAAAACAGGTACACCGAGTGACAAATGAAGAAGCTCTGTGTGAAAATATGTCATCAGGATACGCCTAAGCCTCACAATAAAAGGAATCATTTTTATAGTCGAGTTAATATATTCTCTACTAAATGCCTACTGAATGTAGCATGCGGATTTCAGAACTCTAGCCTGACTAGGATACAATGCACACATTCTCACATTAACGTTTCCAATATCATAATCACAGGACTTCTAGTTTAAGCGTTTATTGAAACCAGCGCATGATCAATGTTTTCCGAATAATAAACATCAAAATATAGAGAAAAATCGATAGTAAAGAGAACTTATTCTAACTTCCCGTCATTTTAAAGTTTAGAAACGCAGGTCAGACATATTTTGCAAGAAATCCTTAGACTTTTCAGTAGCTGGGACCCCTTAAATGATCAATGATGTCTTATTTTACCGCGATACAAAAATATCGAATTTTTATACATCCTGTCCGATGAAAATTGATCTCCCTGCACTTTAAAATTATTAACACAATTTCTTTAAAAAGTGTTTTTATTAAAACTGACACGACTCCGGATAAATATCTGGTAACATGTCTAATGTTATTGAATTACACAATTCATTTTTTTCTACTGCTCACTCTCAATTCTATTTAGAAAGGGGGGTCATTGATCGATTTATGCACTTAGTTTTCATATATACAAGTAAAGAATATCTCATTTCAAACGAGTAGGCAATAGCAAATGACACGTAAATGCAGTGCTCTTTCAACGAGTTTAGGACATTTTTTAAATTGAGCTTACCAATATTTCTCTAATTTTTTTTGTTCATTCCATTTGAATGCGTCCATTTGTTCATAATATAGTTACATCACAACGTCCGCGCAATAAAAAGGAATACGAAATAAACCCATTCCTGATTTGTAAGCTAGTATGCTATCTCCCGAAGAAATATACTGAACTTCCAATTGGGATGAAACGTTTTGACAAAGGCAATTTGGTTAATTTTCCTTTCACTGTGAACCATGATGAAAAACAAGTAAAATAATTGTATAGGAAATTAATCAACATTTGTAACAACTAAGAGACTCTAAAAAAATATAAAAACCTAAAAAAAATGACTTCAATAATGTTCCTAAAGTCGTAATTGAGAATACTGCAGTGCCTTTCTCGAGCGATGTTAAAAACTTGGGGGTAAATCTTTCTTCCACACTATCTTGGCACTATCATATTGATAGTACATTAAACAAAGCATCAAGAGTTCTATACCTACTACAGGTTCAAAAGAGCTTTCTAACAGAAAAAATTGGGGCAATATTAATATCCACTCTTGTGTTCCCGATGATTGATTATTGTTGCTTAGTGTGACCTGATCTACCTAGTGAATTGAATACCAACTCCAAAGAAACATGCATCAGATTTATGTATAACTTGCGTAAGGACGAACACATAACCCCTTACCTTAACAAAATGAGGTGGTTAAAGGTGGAAAATAGTAGAAAATACTTTTCTTTAAAATAGAAATATCTTTTGGAAATGTTTATCAAAAACCACTAGACCGTATTGATTTTACTCGATCTAATTCGGATTTATTTTATTGTCCAAGATATTACACCAACACCTACCAAAACTCCTTAATAATAACTTCAATGAAATTTCGGAACTCTCTTCCTATGGATCTAAAACAAATTTCGTCCACTGAACGGTTTAAAACAAAAATGTATAAATATTTATTGGAATTACAGAATGGTTAAATTGATGGTTAAATGTTTAGAATTGAATCTGATAGCAAAATATAATCTGTTTGTAAAAACATTAGTCCTCAAAGAATAAACTGAGTAACAACATTGGTGAGTTATGTAAAAGCAAGAAATCTATGCTATATTATGCATACCTCTCTGTGCTAAATGTGTACTTCGTTGAATGTGTGTAACTATCATGTAAAAGTCCATTGGATTTTGCAATAATAATGTATTTGTACTTATAGGGCGTGCCCCAGAACATAAATAATTATCTATCTATCTATAATGTTTCAAAAAATATTTGACATGTTAAAATATATCATCTCCTGTAGAAAGAATTCTCGATTCCTTCGATACGATATAGACCACGATATCGGATGCCAATGTAAGTAGGTTAAAAAACGCTTTTTTCTGGTGTGTTTCAGGATCGAACGCAGATATTTCATGCACATAATTGACTACGCCTTTGAGGAATATGTAGCCTTTGGAGATAGCATACAGGCCTAACAGACTTACGAATGCTCTTGAGGACACCAGCGAACAGAGTATGGGTAGGCAGGCTCTAGCAATAGGCTTTTTGTCAATATTATTGTCCTCTTGCCTTATGAAGGTCCTTTTTAGGGTTTGGTTAATCTATCTCCGTATCCATTCGAGCGGAAGTATGCCTAAGGTGTTGGAAATGGATAATACCAATATTTATCATTACACTTTTAACAATGCTCTAAAATTACTTTTATGTATAATAATTATGTACTTTATAAATACGAGACTGAAATGTGACCCAAACATCCAAAACTTTTTCAGCGTTTTTTTTCAGAAACTGTATCTTTTGTATATTCATAAAGCACTCCGATAATATGTAAATAAAATTAAATTTCAAATAAATCAAGGTCTCCCAACCGTATCATGTTACTATGATTTTCAGTTTTTTCCTTCAGCTGCCATTCAGTTGTCTTTCCTTCAGCTAATCGCCAATGGGTGTCCCGCATTCTTAGCTTTATTCCACAAAATCGCTTTTCATTTAATTAAGTCAATTCCTCAATTAAGTCTTCAAAAGTAACTTCAAAATCTTTGATTAGTTATCTTCTTCTTATCCATTCTCCGTACCACCTACTTCCAAATGTAACTCCACCTCTCACTTAATGATTGGGTATCCCATTACCATTGTTCTCAAGAGTTATCTTACGGAAGATGATTCACTGCATTCTATACAGTATATACACCTCGAAAGTCCTCTCAACTTATTTGTCAACGCATTATGAATCCAGCCTAGTGCTTCGCCCACACCGTCATGTGCTTGTTCCCACCTAAGCGCAGGAACCATCAAAGAAACATGCAAAAGTGGCCCAAAGGCTTAACTGAAACACTTTTCCCAGCAGGGAGGGTGAAAAATGAATTATTAAAAGCAATTTCTGCAATCTTCTTTATTAAAAAAAACGTTATGGTGGCTTACTGGAGCAAGAAAAATATGTGCATCAAGAACCATCGAGCGTTAATAGGATTGGACTTTACAAACCTAAGAGAAAAAAACTTTGAAAGATGAAATACATTTCCTTATTTACACGCACGAAAAAGAATTGAATTGATTTCATTTCATCATGTACAGAATGGAAAAAACACTGATTAGTGTATACTCCAACTAGAGGCACAATAAAGTTTTAAACTCGCCGCCACATTTGGTCCATGAAGAAAGAAGATAGACATTGATTAAAAACGCTTGAGATGTGACCTTCCGCAAATATGAATAAAAGAACCCGATTTATGGGGAGGAAAAATAAAGAATTATGTATATGGTATAGGAAGAGAGAAAACTGGAGGGGGGATTCGAAGATACTAAAACATAGATGGAGGACGTTAGAAAATATAATTGAATGCTGCAACCTTTTGGGAAAAGGGGAAGAGAAGAGGAAAATTAAATCTCGTGATTTTTTAAAGGGACTCAAGAATAATAGTAACTGGAGAGGAATAATTTCAGCCTAAACAAGACCTGTGACAAGAAAATCTATTGGTTCCCGAGAAAAATTCAACAATATCTAAGGCAGAGACAATCCTAAGACGTTTATGAATTTCATACCATATTGTAATACCTAGACATCATGGGATAATAACGTTTGAGGTTTAACTTTTTGGAACCACGAGATTTGAAAGTGAGTATTTAAGGAATGGATTGGTATTCTTTTGTACCTCGATAATGACATTTACATGTCGAAACCATGGTCGAGGTTAATAAAGTGTGTGTGTGTGGAATGTACATACAACGCGAAGTTTCATTTCCAATCAGAGGGTATATTAAAACCAAGTGTGGTGATGGGATGGCAAGGGAAAATCTATCTTAAAGAAGAAAGAGTGCATTGGTATCAGTCCGCTTGCGCTACCGTGACCGAGGATGCACCAGCGACAAACTGTGATCAAAGCCGCCATAACATTTGCCACCTTTCTCTCCAACATCAACGTTTTACGCATTCTATGAAGAGAATAGTTCAAATGATGGTAGAACTTATGGCTATTTCTTACGGTGAATGATTCTAGTAAAGATTCCGGGTACAGCACACCAAGTCCACCCTTTCATTTTCTATTACAAGAACCATATTGATACATCTCCATTCGAATTAAACTTCGTAATCAATACTAAGAATTCTTTGCTAGATGATATGATCAATAATTTCAGGATAACAGCAGAAAATGAATGTTTGAAGCCTAAAAGGCAAGGCAAAAGTGCAAGGATTACTCCGAATGATACCACAGTTCGCGGTACCGGGCATGAATAGGAGACTCCAAGAATTTGTTCCGTGAAATTTTTTTTATTCACTAAATATATGCAACTATATAACTCAAATCACATACCTTGATAATAATTATGATAATTTCTCACATTATTACCGATTTATATCACTCTACATTCATCACACCAAATGAGGCCGCTGCGAAAGTTTGACCAACGGTGTAACCAAATAAGAATTACGTGTATATAACATAAAAAGTATAATAATGTGTGCATTTACTTTTATCGCAAGTTGAAATTGTTTATTTTTAGACGAATAAAGAATCAAATCCGCCATTTTAAATGTTGAAGATAACAATAATACCTACACCTATGAAATTAGAAACACTCCCTGGAGCAGTCTTCTGTTACTGAAAACATGCTACTATTGACGTATATCAAGATTTAAAACGGAGTGCAAATAGATAACAAGCAACGACACAAATTAGAACACGTAAAAACATTTTAAACTTCAAACAATCGTATTAGAATATCATCACAAGCCACCTCATGAGGTATCAAATAATTATCTAAGATGTTCGCTTTTCCCGATTCAACTACAACTTTTATTTCCACCACCATACGTGACATATATTATCGGACATTACTAGTGCAAATAATCAACTAGGGGATCTGTTTTTATGTGTTTACCACAGATTACAGTGATGAATACTGATGCCATTGAAACTGTTTAGCGCAGATGCGTGGTTAGAAACCAGCTATTGATAAACGAATAACTTAAAAATAAAGTTACAGCAAAATGAGAACACACTCCTTTGAGCCTTATGGCTGATAATAATGAAAACATCCTTGGCCTCATTTTACAGGGTTGGCAGTCAAAAGCTCAATCATATCAGTAACCATGAGAAAATACTGTTTTGTGCTGAACACGCTTTGCAGATACATAGTCTCCGCGGTTGATGAAACGTGAAGGACTGAAAAGAAAATTTTGCCACACCATTACACATTAAGGACGTTTTCAGATAAATGCTTTTAAAGTATTAAGACTTAAGTTCTTCCTAACGCGGCTGCAAACCAGCCAAACGTTATTCACGCAGTAATCGCCTGATTCCGATTCCAGGAATCTCAAGGGCGCTCAACCTGCGTAAATGGAAGAGAGATGAAAGATGCACGAGGGATGACCACAGAGCCCACTTCCCGTCTCGTAACGGGGGAAAACGGGGTGGGAAAAACCAAAACGTGACAGTGACATTAGCGCGCCATCGAGGAATATGCCCACCGCTGTGGGCAAGAATCGCCATAGCGAGGAAGGCATGAAGGTGTGTTCATCACGGGTGCGAAATAAGAATGAAAAATTCTCCCTTCTTTCTTCCCAATGGAAGCCTCTGGACTGTGTCCACTGCTCATCGTATTAAATAGCGAATAGGCTGTTTAATGAATGGAAATCATTTGCATTCTAACGAAAAGTGCCCTGCTCCAAATACGAGTTAAGCATGAAGAATAGATTTTGAGTCATCAACAAACATACAAAGGTAATACGTTACACCATAATGTTATCCGAATCGATCCAGATACATGACAGAAAATACAAAATTCACAACTCGCAGGAGATCGCAGCGTCCGAGATTATTGGCATCATAAAGAATAAAGATGGATTAACGGAATTATTACAGATCTTATTACATCGTGTGCCCACTGAATTAAATCCACAATAAGAGTAAACTTCGGTGTTAAAAAGTACCACGTCATTTGAAAGGAAAATAATTGCCGATAGTGATTTGCCCTCATCGACGGCACCAGTAGTTTCTCACCAACCTAGGAAATTAAGTTTTCAAGGTAAAAATGCTCGTCACTTAAATTAGAAACAAACGGGAAATTAGACCCTAGCCTTTATAATCTCAGGGAAAAACCTTCAAAAGATTACGTTGTATTCACTGACATCATTTCATGAAGGACATGTACGAGTAACACACGTTACTTGCAGCTATCTTACCATAAAAATTGCGTGTGCGTAAACATTAGCAGAGTTCGAAAATTATCTCGGCGGTAAAGGCAGAGGCAGGATGAGAATGTGAAGAAACCGAGGAGGAGGATACAAATCAAACGACTATTACAGAAATTCCAAGGAGGCTAGCCAGTGATATTAACCAAGAGGCTAACATCAGTGGCCATGAGAAAATACTGAGAATTGAGTATTTTTGCACTGGCACTGCGCACGACACCTGCTCCTTTGTGACAGAAAATGTCTCGCAGTTCGAGTGCAATTTTTCCTTTAAGGCCGCCAAAGTTTCCACGTCAGGGGATCCAGGTTGGGGTCCCGGAAATGGCGAATGATTTTTTCTCTGCGGAAGTCCTGCTACTGTTCAGCGGGTAATTAGCGGATAATTTCAGCGGGTAACGCCGTTAAGGTTCTCGCGGCGTATTCGCGATCCTCGAACGACTATTGTTGAGGGAGACGGCATGGGCAGCATATTTAAATGCCGACAGAGACGTTTTGGGAAGAGTCACTCGAAGGAAAGCAAAGGCAGATCCACGAACGTCACCACCGACACTCCCACCAACCGTCCCAGCAACTGAAGGCGACAGCGCTGTTAACTCCCGTCCGGCAGAGGCGTAAATGCATACGTCACACGAAATTTAAATGGCGACGAGCGAAAACGTTTGGCTAGCCCTAGCCACGCTCATTAGTGCCCACGCGTGATATATAAAGCACACACACACGCTCATTCACTTCAGTCCGACGGGGATATCCGAGTTGCGTTTTCGCATCCTTGAGGATGCACAGGGACACTCACCAAGAAGAATATTCCGGCAGCGATGCTCCCAACACGGGAACCGCAGCAGCACATCTCTTGTCACTCACGTCTCGTCCATGCGTTGAGAAGCTATCGGCCGGTCGCCGGCTGGTCGGGCGGAACGAAGGAAGATCCTCCCTGACGGAGCGACGCTATCACGACTCTGTATCACTCCCGTTGCGGGAACGATAAGATACGCGATTCCTATCTCGTGGATTTCAATTACGGAAGGTAGAAATAAAGGCAGGGAAAAATCTCGGCAAACATGCACGAAAACCAAGCGGCAGAGGCGTTCACCGACGCAGCATCGAACCATCACAAACAACCGCGCCGGGCAATCAACGCACAAGAAGGGGAGGTATTTGACAAAGATATCACTTTCTTCGGCAAAGTCATCAAGAGCCCGAAACTGCAGCTTCTTCGGAAATATCTTTTCCTTCCACATTCAAAACAAGCTGCGTCTAAGCTTCGCCAACAAGCCTTGTCATCAAAATGAAGCAACAACTTCAGCTCTTTGGCGTTGCTTGCGTTGCTGTTCGGGTACAATACCAGGTTATGGGGATACCTATTTTAGGAAGCAATTTCAAGAAATGGAACCATGATCGAAAAAAGTTAACATCTTCAGATGAGAAAACCGTTCTTCCATGACCTCTTACCCGACAATCCATTCGCGAGATCTATCCCCGATTTTGTATGTATACACTGTATACACTTACACCATGCGAGTGAGGTCATCTTAGCTTCTACGAAACGGAATTCTATTTCTGAAATGCATAACAATATTACTGAGTTATAAAAATACTAACATAAGAACCTATGATTCCCGATTATCAGTATTTTTCAGCACATTTTGTTTTCAAAGGGAAATTCTTGATGGGCTCTCTTGCAGTCAGTTTGTAGAGCACTTCGCCCGCACTGACTATTACCTCGGTCGAAGTTTGTGCACTATGGCCGCTCATAAATTACGTCATGCCATAGCAACGGAGAAAGCCATCAGGTGCAGTGTAAATGGTAGGTTGTGCGTCCTCTATTAAACGCAGTCACAGCATTTCCGTATTTCAACAAAGAGCGAAGAATAAAAACGGAGTGTACTACTTTTATAATACGAGAGAAAAGTACCTACTACAGGAACTCTACGAAAATGGTTTAGGCCAAATTTGATAGTAAAATCATTTATATCCGATTTATATCTGTTACAGATATAAATCGGATCTCATATCTGAATCCGCTTGCAGCGATACACAAATATGCACTTTAGTTATTAAATCCTCATTCAAGCACTCAAATATTTTATTGCAATATCGCTTTGGGAGTACATCTATTTTTTTAGGTTGAACTTTATACAAAAAATTGGGTTTAAAAGCTTATTCATGCTATTCATCTTTTACAGTTGACCAAATACACAAAGGTTGAAGGCGGAGTATAAATTATAATAAGAATATTATGATCAGCATACACACTGCCCTACCTCTCTAAACGTTTGCTGTCCAAAAATTATATCCTTCTGAGGCTATTTATATTTTCCATCATATAGCATTCCATTCAAAAGTTTCTGCTTTGTCTCCCGCATTAAGGCTGCTCTATACCTGCCTTTAAAAGGCCGTTGCAGATGCTTAAGCCTGACGCGACTACGACTTTATCGTAGCAGCAGGCATCTTGGGCATTTTTTCCATTATAGAAAAAGGATTGTTTTTAGTCTTTAGTAAAATAGATTTTTTGTAGGTTTATTTGTTAGTTTATAAAAAATAGCCAAACTTTCCATTTTTTGTCTATTTTCAGCAGCTATTTGTTAAGCTTAGAATACGATACGAAGATTTTGCTTCAACTCTTTACTAAGCTTGATCCTTCATCTACCCATTCAAATAACAACTGATGATGCTGTTTCTATAGCTAGGCCATAAACCCATTAGCCATGGAGCATGTATCGCGTTTTTAAACTAGTGATACGCGTGAGTTCCTTGCAAAGATTTCTTCCTTTGGCGGCTTACCCCCACTCCTGCTCTAAGGCGTTCCACCCCTCTTGTTTACAAAACCCCTCATGGGTTCTGTCTCTCAGCTAGCTTGTGGGTTCCCATAGCAGTGTCAGGTTACACCTCGGAGATAACACCCCCCTTCCCCCCCCCATTCCCCCCAGCTGGATGGACGAAACCGAAAATGTTCTTTCGAAGCTTTACGGAGAGTATCTGAGGAGTCGGATATGAATGCCGATTTCCACGGCGAATGATCATGCGAATAAAATCATTCGCATGAAATTCATGCGTCGTGTGACACGGAAATCTCCTCGCATGAAATTCATTCGCATGATCATACGATCAAAATTAGCACATGTTCTAATTTTGATCGTATGATTCCTCGAATGATCACGTGATACGAGCGCACGACGTTCGTCTTTGTTTTATGGGGATTCAAATTGAGCAAGTGCCGGACGAAATGCAATTATAATTGGTTTTCAGAGCTTTTCCGTATACAATTAACTGGCGTGCCCATGCAGTATATAGAATCATATGTAATTCTTATAGGTATTTTTATATAGGCATTCCCCTAGTGTAGTTCTTCAATTAATCACGTTTTGGCGAAGGTTGAGTTGAAAGTAATATATTATGTAGGTATTCTATGATTTTGATAATTCTTGTGACCAGTAGGTATAGAGCAATAAAGTATTAGAACAGAACATGAAAATTATAACTGAAAACAAAACATTGAAATATCTCCATCGGCACTTGTCCGTTGTCTCTCATGCCATTCATGAGGATGTCACCTGTCGTAATTGTTATCACAGCTACCACGAACTGGGATAAATTAGAACAAATAGCACGTATCTAACCTTTAAATAGTTCACTATCTATTATGATAGATATTCCTACGCACTTCATGCATAATTAAACTTATTTTACCCTCATGAATTCTTTCTGAGTAATCAGGGAACGCTATATCCCTATACGGTCATGCATAACCGTAATCGTATCCATATGGATACGATTCGCCCGTCGGAAAATGTCTTAGCGTAACAGCAAGCCAGAAACGAATTGCAAAATGTCAATATAATGATAAACATCTATATCAAAGGTTGAATTAGGATCTCTTGTCACAGTAATTGCTTCTCTCGTCGTCGTTTCCGATGTTTCATAATCATGTCTGGTGAGATTTAATATAGTATGAAATTTCTCCAGCGTCTTTCTTAATGAATTACGATAGGCCTCACAGTGCTATAATAACAGTTCATTTTGAATCAGGCCTATAATGCCTTGACCTCTATCTCTCCTCTCTTCTTCTAGCTTTCTCAGGCAAAATTTAATGTCATTTTCGTGAGCCATATCTAAAGCAGAGATGAAGTGGTTTTTTTGAGACAATGACCGCAGATATTGATTGACGATTACCAAAGAAAATTATCAGGGAAAATTATGCCAGAAATAAGCGATCATAGATAAAAGAATACGAGGGTCGTTCAATAAGTAATGCCCCATATTTTTTTTCTCAGAAACTATTCATTTAAAACGTTTAAATTTTGGTGACAACATAGCTATATGTTTCTTCTACACGTACTATTTTTCAACATAGTCTCCATCAACTTGTATGGTCTTACGCCAGCGTGAAACAAGTGCCTGTATTCCCTGCCGGTACCAACTCTGGTCCTGTGCGCGAAGCCATGTTTTCACCGCTTGAATTACGCTCTCATCATCATTGAAGTGTCTTCCACGCAAACCGTCTTTAAGGGGTCCGAAGAGATGGAAGTCTGACGGTGCCAGATCTGGGCTGTATGGTGGATGGGGCAATGTTGTCCAACCCAATTTGGTGAGGTGTTCCCGGGTTCTGAGACTTGTGTGCGGGCGTGCATTATCGTGCAGGATCAAGATTTCAGCCGGATTCTTGTCATGCCTTACACGCCGGAAACGATTCTTGAGTTTGTCCAAGGTCTTCACTTATGCTTCGGAATTAATGGTTGTCCCTCTTGGCATCACATCAACAAGAATGACCCCTTCACTGTCCCAAAAAACAGAAACCATGACTTTTCCAGCAGAGGGAGTTGTCTTGAATTTTTTCGTTCTTGGTGACTGAGGATGGTGCCATTCCATTGACTGTCTTTTGGTTTCCGGCTCAAAGTGGTGCACCCAGGTTTCATCACCCGTCACAATCCGGGACAGAAACGCTTCCCCCTCAGCATCAAACCTCTCCAACAAATCAGATGACATGGTTGTTCTTTGCATCCTGTGTTCTGTTGTGAGACTTCTTGGGACCCATTTTGCACAAACTTTTGAATATCCGAGGGTCTCGATCATTGCACACACACTTCCACTGCTGACTGACAGCTGTGAGGCCAATTGTTGCACTGTGATGCGGCGGTCCGCACGAATAATGACATCCATGCGCCTCACCATGTCTGGAGTGGTGGCACTGACAGGACGCCCGGAACGTGGCAGATCTTGGAGTTGAGTTGTTGGGCTTTCTGACGACTTAACTCTCTTTGCCCACCTCCCGACAGTGCTCCTATCGACAGCACAATCTCCATACACTGCACACAAACGTTTATGGATATTTCCCACAGTTTCTTTCTCTGCAATCAAGAACTCAATCACTGCTCGCTGTTTGTAACGTGGATCACTAACAGACGCCATTTTAAAAATTCACTACAGCTCTGCCATCTGTTGTAACGATATGAAACTTCGTCCACCTGGAGGAGAAATACTGAACTTGAAGTACCTAGAAGTACAACTTTCAGTTTTTGCTCATTATGGAGAAAAAAAATATGGGGCATTACTTATTGAACAACCCTCGTAGAATTTATATAAGGTACATGAAATAGTAAAGCAGAGGAGCGGAGATACTTTTCATAAGCCGGCCAACCACTATGGAAAATCACTTTGATTGGACATGAGAACTATATTAGCGAAGTAGCCTTCGTAAAAACCTAATAGGAATTTTTAGGAAGAACACATTTACGTAAACTTGTTTGCAGTGTATCTGAAAAGATCCAAACCCATGTTAATTCGCATATTGCATGAGCAATGGAAAAATAACTTTGTGAATAAAACACTTATTCTGTTAGTAGATTCATCCTTCGACGTGGATTTAAATAATTCACGCACTAGAACTTGGTGGATACGGAACTTATACGTTTGTTTATAGTGCAGTAATATGTAATTTAAAATCAAACAGAATGAGATACAGATTCTAGCTAATTCACTGGCACAAAGGTGACGGCGTGATGATTCATGGAACTTTTATATTTTTCCATCCCTGTACTTGCCTTATTTTCTTGCATGTTGAAAAATAGGTAAGATTTTTAGTGTTCCTGCGTCCCGCGAGATATTAGTAATAATCTCTGATTCACTAGAATGGCGATTATTAGCACATGTTCGGTGAATATTAATGCCCTGCCAACACCCTGGGAGTGGCTTGCACGGCGCTACAACAAAATAGACTCTCCTCAGGCCATGCCTTCAAGGTGGCTTGCAGGGTGCACTGTAAATGCACAAAATTTCAGAAACATGAATTGTACCACGTTTTAAATCATTTACCAAAACATATACATTTCTTTTAACAAAATATCATAAGCAAATTATAAAGTCTAGCTCTAAGAAAAAAGGTGTAGGTATTCATGACTGATAGGGTTGATTTGAGAAGTTAGGTGATCGCAAGCGATCGGTGCGGGGCCCAAAAAAAATACAATTATTTTTTTTCTTTTTTTATAGATTTTGTTGTTATTACCCTTAAAAATGTTCGTGGCCCATTTCTATCATACGTTTATTAAGTAGGATAGTAGTAAGTATTATCCTTGTTTGATAATACAGCATGGTGAATGGCCGCCACTGCCACACACCATTGCGGAGGCTTGCAGGATATTGTGTAAATGTAGGCGTTTTATGAATACTAAACTTCTAAACCGTTTTGAACCAGCATTATTTTTGACTCGATTAGATGATACCCTATTGATTTAGAGAGTGGAAATACATACTGTTCTATGTTTGTAATAATCTTAAGTCTTCCACTCATTCTCTGTACTGATGAAAGAGGCACAGTTGATGTCGTTGAGTTATCTACGAAATGAGTTTACAATATGTTTCACCATTTCAGTTCCTGAAAAGGAGCATTCTTCGGATTCTGAAAGTTGAAACCAGGGCATAGTGTACAAGGGATTAGCATTCACAAAAGAGTTCTCGTAAAATCTAACCTGCCTAAGTGATTCATCAGTTAGGATCTGGCAGAGAAAGACACGCTTCTACGCAATGACTGTTCGCTGTCAAGCTTACATAAGGAGGGCTCGGCATAATTCATAGGGTCCTAGGAAATGAAAAATTTTATTTGTTTATTTTAACTGCCATAAGCGTGTTATAATACGCCAAAACATTTTCTGAAATCCGAATAACATAATTTTAAAATAGAGAAATGAAATAGGAATATTAAATGTAATTAAATAAGAAGAAACGTATCCACTCAACATTCTATTAATATTATTTGCGACAATTCACACCATGCTGGAAACAATACATGCACACCGTGTCAATTTAATATAAACGCCCAATAAAATTTCCCTTGACTTTCGTGTTTCATTGAGTTAAGAAATTAGAAGCCAAATCGTCATGAGCGCAATTTTTAGCTGCCTTTTGACCTAAGTGAACATTTGGTATATTTATGATACTTTGTTTCTCTCATGGTTCATTGCATTACCTATCGCAAACTCAACTCCGTGATACCGAACACCTAACTACTGCTTGTAATCGCGCTCTAAATATCTGTACAATATTTACCATCATTGCAAATTCAAGGTGGGACAAATCATTATTTCGTAATAGAAAGTGAAACGATGCCCACGCAAGAAACAGGAAGATTTGAGACCCCTTCATTTGGTCATAGATAAGAAAGGGTCGGGTTCTAAGAATCTCGAGTGACCGCCTTCGAGTTATCTCCCTTTCTTTTCAGTCATAAAAAAACAAAACACTCGCGAGGGGGACCCGAGAGATGCTCTGACCGCTATCATGTTACATCTAGAGGAGGGGGAGAAGAGGTGGAGAAGGCCCCCCATTCCACTTTTTTATACCGCCACCTATGCGGGGAATCGTAGAACTAATCCCAAAAATCCGTTACATCTGAGAAAGGGTAGAAGTATAGAGCAGCCTTAACATATCCTGGACATGCTCCTAAGCGACACAGCTGTTAGTGTTCCGCTACTTCCAGAGAATGGCTCTAACATGACAATGTAGCCACTTTTCCATCCTGTATTTGAAAAATTTTAGATGGATCCTACACTTCCTTCCCTTGACTGACTCGTCTTGAACCGTCCCGATTATATTCTTCCAACTGACGTAATGTCAAGCGTTCTTCTCCTATTCCTTTTCCCATGAATATGAATTCACATGAATATGCCCATTTTCATTTCAACTTCGAATTCAAGGTTACCATTTTCTCCCAATTTCTCTTCATGTATTTGCGCACTTCTCTTCCCGTCAAAGGAAAGGGGAGTACCTACGCATGTTACCAACCACTAACGCCCGAATATTCGCCACGTTACACTATCACTGAAATTCTAATAAGGCGACGACATCATTCTTGAGTGGACCGCGACCCTCCAATTAGTCAGTGAGCGGGATACGACGAGTTACTCGCCGATTTCCTCCTCATGATGAGTGGATTGGTGTCGCGAGCTTACATACAGCTTCCATCGCCGATTCATGGAGTTCGACGAACCCTGGCCGCAGCCCGATCATTGATAATGGTCAATCGTAACCCAGACAAAAATACGCAGTTCCAATATGAGAGCGATGTGAATGAAAACACTTTTTAAACATGGGAGAGACATTGAATTGAGTCGCATTTCTTCGAATAATTGCGGCATTTGGTTCATAACCATCCCATCCTGTTCACTGGAATTCGATATTAACTGGATGTTCACAGATGACGTTAGATATATATTAAGAGCCCCTGCGCATTACGCTAGGTTTGATCAGATTAACAAGATTAGAGAGATAGATTGTCGTACCGAGAGATTTAAAATGTCATTTTTCCCGCGTAGGTACTATAAGAGAACACAATAGGCAGCATAGCAAACGATAGGTAGGTGAAATATTTTTTGAGTAGTCTGTAGTGCATGATGCATGTAATAACAACCAATAATCCCTTTCTTAGTATGTAGGTACTAACCATCGAGCTGCATGTGACCGTATTATCTATCATTTCTCCATTAAATATCCTAGTTGCACGACAATAGTGGATGTTTGGTGACCTTCACCCCCTGCCACACACCCTCGTGGTGACTCGCAGGGTATTACGAAGATGTAGATGTAGATTAAATAGACCCACTAATCCTTTATAATATAATAAGCCTGTTATTATCGGTTAAGTCAAGTAGTTCCTTTCTCAATCCTGACTGCAATGAACCAGAACGATCTGGTACCTTCGAAAATCATGAACACTGATTTTAACGGAGGGTTTTTCAAAAGAATCACCTAAATTAGAACCCGCTAATGCAGCCATTACCAGAGAATTAAAGCGTTAGTCAGTTGTAGCGAAGAGTTACACAACACGGAATTTCCACGACTATAACGCATCATGACTGCAGATAAGAGAACAGCTTCCGCAAAAAAGATTGTTTGAGAAAACCTTTTGTACAAAGCCAAGAGGATGAGAATTTTAACAACCTTCCGAAATTTACAGCATGAAAAAAGATTTTCAATAGTGTAAATATTAGCCATCACATCAGTCAACAATCCTAGGATTGGTTTGACGCAGCCCTCCACTTGATCCACTAACTAAAAGACTAATAGATAGGAAGAGATTTTTCGGGTACTTCTGGCTAACTTTCATCCATCATCATCAATCCTCCGATTGGTTTGACATAGCTCTCCCCTGAATTCTTCTATCAGCCAACCCCATATTATTAACGTAATCCTTCTCTTTTTCATCCTTCACAGCTTGTTCTATATATCTCACACGAGGCTTGCCTTTTCCATTCTTCCCGTTCACCTTTCCCTCAACGATTGTCTTCATCAGGCCATCGTGCCTTGAGATATGGCCGATTAAGTTGTCCCATCTTCTTCTTAGGGTATTCAGAAGACTTCTATTTTCTCTCACTCTTCTTAAGACTTCTTCGTCAGTCTCTCGATCGATCCATTTTATCTTCATCATTCTTCGGTAGTACCACATTTCAAATGCTTCCAACCTGGACTTCCCCGCTGCTGTTATTGTCCATGCTTCGCTGCCATATAGTAGAATGCTCCAGATGTATGTTCTAATAAAATGTTTCCTCACTTCCACACTTGCATTTGCAGCTGTAAGCAGATCCTTCTGGTAGAATGCCCTTTTTGCTTGGGCAATTCTACTGGACATTTCTCTTTTACTTGGTCCATCGCTGGTTACTCGGCTTCCCAGTTATCAGAACTCTTTCACCTCCTCAAGTTTTTGTTTTTCTAGTTTAACGTTGATTTTGGCCTCTTTCTCTTTCTGCACACCAATATCTAAGTCCTCTTTTTATTGACCTTCAGCTAATATCTATCCATTGTCCACTATTATTAGAATCTTATTCCGATCCCTCTCTGTCTATTTTATGTCATCAGCGAATCACAGCATGCTAATTTTTTCCCTTCGATATTCACTACAGAATACCCAAAATTATGATAAAATCTGGAAAAAAAGCGTATGATAAAAGTATATTTCGAAAGAGACCAATTCTTCTTCTTGGCAAACTTTCTGACATTATCACTTGCTGAGAGCCAAACTAGGGAAACCCTGTAATCCATTCAGAAGCAGAAATCTGTAGTTTTTTACAATTCAGGTCTCTGAAACGCTCTAAAAAACGAAATAGGAAGGAAATTAGATAACATTATAGAATGCTGCGAAGAAGCGAACAAAACTAGTATATGTCATATGGCCAGCAACGTAGCGACAGAATGCAGGAGAATCGGGAGTTAACAGTAGCAAACTTGCAAGCAGCAAAAAGATGGAAATGTTTTGACCTGTCTTATTGACGTTTGGTGGCACGGAAAGAAAAATGAATTGAAGTGAAAAAGTTATATTTTTGAATAGAACAAAAATATCAGCGATATCACAAACAATGAATGATGAGCGGTAGATAACAACCTCAATGACTAACTGTCTTGGTATTGATAAATTCGAATGCATAAATTTGGGATGGATTCGCCATTTTTTATAGCATTTATAATGCTGAAGAAAGTTGAAAAACAAAACAAGGGAATAGCTTCCACTGATATACTTTTATGCCCAACTGATTCCTTAGATATGCGTGTCGAACAAGATCCAATTTAGCAAATTCTAATTACAAGGTTTCACTTTGGATGCACCACTACCAGCGTTAAAACATAATTAAGTCAAGAGTTTTGTGAAGATTCAAATAAGTAGCTGAATCCAAAATTGTTTCTTCCGATATATCAGGTAAACGCATTTTCATGCAGAATGATCTCAATGGATGGCTGACGTCAAAAGCAGCTTGGCAGGCAATGAGCTGAGCATCATTCGACTTAACTTACAGTTTGATACCATAAACTTTCAGCCCAAAAGATTTGGTATCAAATTATTTAATTTAGACGAAATTAAGAGCATTTTAAATGATTTTCTTGCTATTTTATCTTAAACAGTACCTATTAATAATCTTACTTGGAAGGGTGAGAGAGAGAGGTAGGCCTAACGTTAATACGCATTTACAAGGACATGGCAATAGATAAAGGAGAGACAAGGAAGGTACATACAACAGCCTCAATTACCCGAATTCCAATGTATCGTATATCCAAGGAATTGTATTATCCACAAATCTGATTTTCACGATTTACCAATTTCACTTTCCCAAATTACTGTTTCGATATAAGTACTAATATGCTCATCATAAAAGTATGAACTGTTTGTCTTAGTGTAATTTTAAAAGTAATTTAGCATATATTGAATGCTTTCATTTATCGGTGGGATAGAGGGGCTGGAGCAGTAGAAGTACCTCCACAACAAAGCATCAAATTTTCAACCAGAATGTTCCACTACCATGGACCCTCCTGGTCCTGATTCCTCGCTTAACCTCTCTCCCTTCCCAAGAATCAGCCAATGAAAAACCGACACATCAACAATATAACACAGTGCAGGTACCTGAAGAAGATCTAGGATTCGAAACCGGTAGTAAATGTCTAATTAATATGCTGTGGAATGCACAATTTCTACTTGTTCTTTTTTGCAACGGAAAAATTCTGCAAAACTAACTACAATTCATTATGTACCATTATGATATTTTAATTATAAATAACACAGTCGGTACCCTTCTAGGAATCCTCACGGTGAAGAGTGAAATTGTGGAAATGGGAATGACAGAAAAAATAAGTATTTCGAAAATTGAAAGCCTTTTAAATAAAATGATACGGATTCAACTTTAAAAAATACTTCCTGCTGCCCATATGGTAGAATATCGAGTCACTAATGTGATTGTTATAACTATGTAAAGTCATAGCTGAATATTAACGCAAGGTATCGTTTGTAATTATTGCTAAAATGGTGTAAAAATCAACGCGGCAGTTATTAATAAGCCCAAAGTTATGTCAATAAAATTAACTTCATTTAATTTCATTCCCCAGCAAAAATATTTTTGTATTAATAATGGCCGAAATATTCGTCACCAGCCCCACCAGTATAATCCTACATTAAGGTAATGAAAATTGCAATACCTATGTAAAAAGGTGCTATTTTTAATTCGAAATATTCGTCACCAGCCCCACCAAAATAATCCTACATTAAGGTAATGAAAATTGCAATACCTATGTAAAATGGTGCTATTTTAAAAAAATAATACTTTTGACTGACAATTAAGAATAGACAAAAGTTCTAGATTACCTTTAATCTTATCGCTCCTAATTCAATTTCGTAGTAACAAATGATAAAATCATGCCAACACAAGTAAAACGTCATCAGCTACAGAACCCAGTTACCAGGTGACCTGGGAAATCAAAATAAATGCGTTGAAGTTTATAACCGAGGCCGCCAGTTTAAGAAAATCAGATAAAATCCATATTCATGGGTTTTTGGAAAGGAATGCTATAATTTATTTAACGCTATATCGATTCGAGCACAAAAATCAGGGCCTCCACAAGCTCAGAGTGTTGCCAGCGTATGTAGCTGGCACAATCAGTCAGGATCAACTCAGTATGAAAGCAAAAGATAGTCTAAACCAACGATAATTCTATTCATTGAATTAATCCCCGTAAACGCAAGGAAAGATGCAAACATCATCAAATCGTTAAGACGGGATATCTTCAACGACAATTTACATGAAAGTCAAATAAACAATGTAAACAATAGCACTCTTTGTGTAGGCTTCCGCGGGTTGATTGTAGTGAATATTGTAGTCATTCGGCCGTATTATAAGACTGCATCGACTTTTCGACCTGAAGAAGCCGACTGCAACGCCGGCGAACTTGCTGTCCTAGGAATCATGGACCAACGCGGAGGAAAACCCGGAAAAACCTGCATCTTCAAACAATAGCACTATTAAGGCTTTTAAAAAGTTACATGATATTTATTATTTGGTTAAACAGTTCTTCAAAAATAACGCACGCCTAATCAAATGATCTCGGCAAAAAGTGAGTGAAACGTAGGTATAAGATCATGCGCATCGATTTACAGCCGAAGTCACAACTACTGAACCCACGTACGCTTATGCTTAAGAAGTATTAGATATACCACAATGACAGATCTTGAGCGCACGGGTGTTAAACAACCGAACCGCGTCCTTTATTCTTAAATCTTCCAGTGAATGAAACCAGTGCCTTCCAATACTATTAAATCTGATAATCCAAATGCAACGGGAACATTTCACCGTTCTTAATCGTTTCTGCACTACAAAAATCCACAATGAGCACATCAAATAATACGTTCTTTGATAAAATAAAACGTTACTCCTGTATTAAGAGAGACATCGTGGTGATCGCATAACAGCCATTTTCCATTCGCTTCTTCTTCACGATATTGTCCAGAGATAAAATCGCATTAAAAATTTCATTTCGGTAGAAAAATCAATTGTTCCAGTAAAAGTGGCATTTATGCGTCAAGCAGATAAATAAATAAGCTTACTTTATCAACTGATCTTACAAAAAACTCTGAGGGAGACAGAAAAAATGTTATGGAAAGGGTAGCCCAAGATAAGATAAGCTCCCATTTTTTGCATTTCCTTAAAGGCGAAGTGATAGTGAGCAAATAAGATGCCGCCACACAAGTCTCCGCCAAGGAAAAATACTGATCATGAAATTTTAGATAATACCCGTGGATGAGGTTCGAATGTTTGAACTCGATAGAATTTTCAATCCTCAAAACTGGAAAGCTAAAATGTAAAGGAAAGAAAATGTACCATCAATCTATTCTCTGCACCTGCGATTTAAGTCCTTCCTACTCTTGGTCGTCTCTCATATAAATTTAAAATTCAATAAAAAAAGTGTCATTTACTGATTTTTACAAATTAGTAAAATTCAACATAATAATATAAGACTCAACGCTATTAATTGTATGCTTATTAAAATAACAAAAGTATCGATACAATTAACTTTCTTCAATTACAATGAGTAATGAGCCCTATTATTCGAAAACAGATACATCATTGTATTTTGAAATTTAAAGCATAGGCAAAACTCAACTGAATCATTTGCGTAACCTATTAATATAGGCCCATTCTTTTTCTATCAAATATTACATTAAATATCCATGCATTGTACAAGTGCGAAATAAAATGAATCGTATTATTAACGATTTTTTCCTCAAAATAGGAAAATCTTTTCCCCTACCGAATAACATTTCCGTGAAAAAAATGTCCACGTGGGTGTGTTACGCCGCACATGCAGAAAATCTACCAACCTATGGCAGGCCATAGAGGTGTTGGGTATCGTTTGTATACGCAAGGAGAACGTAACAGGTAATCGTAGATGAATTAACTTCCAACTTCAATTTTGGTACTTTTTTAGAAGATTTTCCAATACATAGACTTTACTGCAGTCACCTGGTCACCGTTAGAATGGACTGATCCAAGTTCCAAAACCTCAAGCCTTATTCCACTATGGTGCAAATCAAATTTCTCCGTACAGGCATGAATGGTATACTATAATATGACAAACCGAATGTGTTTCAAATAAAAAGCATCTTAGTTCCCCACTGTAGGTCTATCGGCATAGTTACCACCAAAGGAGTTTGAAAGAAGAGACTTAGAGAAACTAACAGATGTTCCATGAGAAAATCCTTGAGAAATCAATAGATGTTCTGAAAGCCAATGAGAAGGATATACGATACCTTCAAAAACATACATACGCTTCAGACAGCACAGGTAAGAGCAGCTGTTGGAGAATTCAAGTGAGCAAAGGTAAAGAGGAAAGCAAGGCATCGTTATCGTCTGTTGTTACCAGTACAGTGTGGCATATTTGCAGAAAAATAGTGCAGAGGAGAGAGGAGAGGGAGGGTAGTTTAATTCGATCAGATTTATGAATTGTCAACAACTAAATAAACGGAAAGCGATGGGGTCGCAATCTTTGCTACAGACATCACATATTTATCAAGTGAGGGCCGGGATCAAGAAAGCGCACGCATATAGCCAGTTTAAAACGACTTGCCCGAGCAATCTAAACTGCTTGGCCATTATTTTCTCTGATACGCTCTTATTCATTCCAATCATTAGGCGTATTCTTTCATTCGTGGCTCTCCCAACACTTGATCGTCCAAATAATACAACTCCGAAGTCCATTTCTGTGGTTGTCGACTCTTGAGCCTTATACCTTGCTGCCATGGGTCCCATGAGCAACTATGGCCATACTTCGCATCTAGAAAGCTCATAAGAAGGCTAATATTTCCTCGGAATAAATCTACCGTAGAAGCCAGGTCACTAACTCTAGCAACACACAGTTTGCCAGGATTAGAACCCTGTCTCAGTCCCAAGACGTTCCGGTTGTTTTATTTCAAAGATTACGTTGGATGGTGCGATACAACCTCAGCAGAGCAACAAATAACCGAATTCTACTACTTCTCCATGCATCAGAAGCCGAACAAAGCATAAGTTTAAGAGGGTAGAAACTGGAGCCGGTGATGCGATTTGGATACTTGAACACCGTTTAGGAGTATGGTGGGCTGCTAAAAATATTCGGAGGAGATACTTGGAATAACTTGAGATAATAACTCTGGAAGAAAATGGTAAAAAAGACTAGCGCGGAGTTTGAAACGTACCGCTGTACGCTTGCGAAATGTAACACTCAGGAAAAGAGGATGAGACTTGATTAGGAAAATCTAACATAAGATGTGGGCCTTGAGAAGGGTAGTAAAAGTATGGTTGTTGCAAAGGAAGACTTATGGTTGGATTGTAGACATTGAGGATAATAGAATTTTCCAGGAGGAAATTAGGAAGTTGACAGTATCAGGTTTGACTCGGTGGAAATCACGATGAGGGTAAAGGAAACAATGAAATTTCACGGAATGAGTTTAATATAACCTCGCGACCATATGCCACATTGAAATAAGGGTCATGAGTTTACATTCATTTATTCTGTGGGATTGCATCTTCCCTTTGCCCTGATCAGAAATGAGGAGGTAGAGTAATAGGATAATTAATTCAAGGAGGATAATTGATTCAAGAGGATAAGTAATTCAAGTAAACTGAAGATCATCACAGAATGTAGAAAAGAATACAGATAAAGAGGAAAAGGATTAACATTTTACACGGATGAAAGGGAGTTCGTTGAAATATTTGCTGAAGCGAAATATGAAATAGTGCGAGGAAGAAAGAGTTTTAAATATGCTGAAGGTATTGTAAGTGGTCATTGAAAACCTGACGGTTGGAACGCCACTGATCTTATCTAATCCTAGCTAAGATATACCGAGGTGATATTTATCAATATCAATTTTTCATGTCCATCTGCGAACACCTACGAGCATTTAAATCAAGAAGTGACAGTTTTATCGCAAAAATGATAACGGCTCCTCTAAGCCTAAGACGTCATTTCTTTATAGCCTCATGTCCTGAGTTGAAGGCTGAAGAGAGCAGGCTCAATTAGTGTCAAAAGATACCAGGACAACGATATCGACAGTAATATTGAAACACTCATTTTCTCATTCAAAAATTAACCTGGGCAAATAAATCCGAGTAATAATGAATACCTGCTCTGAAGATATAGGGATGGTTGTACCAATCTATATCCGTGCGACACTGATGATGAGCCATCCATTGTTATGCTCGGATCATCAATAAAGAGGTGATTTAAATATTCTAAATCATGTATTCAAATCCTCTTATATAGGATAATAACTCTAAGAGATTTAACTAACCCCATGGATGATAGCTAAATATCAAATAGTTAAGCGGTGATTGGATGAGAACGAACGAACTGCATCCTAAAGTATTCATGAGGATGATCATGTGAGACAAATTTAACACGCTATGTCGCACAAAGAGAAGTACTTGTCAGTGTCCTCCTTTGACACTGCATAGAATTTTTTTTTAATGTTACAAATACTAATTCCATGTCATTCTGGCTATGAGCGTCGGTCTTAAACTGAAAATTTCCAGATCACTTTTATCATTATTAATTAACGGCAAACAGTAGAATTAGATGAAAAATTTATTTTCCTCCTATTTTCCACAATTTCTATTTCTAATATTTACATTTTACTAGCTACTCTTTCCCAATGCATCATTACATTGCATCCTTCTCGATGGCAGAAATATTTACTGCTGTATCCTGCAGCCTTTCTCATTACTGTCTTTATTACATTACTGTCACCATCACAATTTCTTGGCCGTTCCGACTGGGTCATACTTATTTTTTCAGTGAATCACTGAGAGAAAGCTTGGAAAAAGGCGAAATGCCTTTTGCCCACTAGTTTTCGAATTATTTCGAATGAAAAGTCTGGCAATGAGCAACAAATATTGCTCCCAGCAGCCCAACAAATCTTGGGGTCACAGGAACGCGCAGGCCCTTCCAACCACGTCCATGGGGCACATTAAAGTTTATGTATTGTGTGATATTCAATGTTTCTAGTACCCAAACCAACAAATTTCGGATGAATGTGGTTGAAGGACAGAGTCTGGAAAAAAAACTGAATCGTTTAACACTACAAAGAAGTTACACAGACAGCAAAAATCGTAATGGATCTATAAATATGGTACCAGTGAATGAATAACCCTGGTCTATAAAGTATCAACTTAATAGAACATTAATTAAAAATTAAAAATTCATTTCGTAAATAGGTGGCTAAGCTGATCCTCTCAAAATAAGGTAAATGGTTCGTTTACCGAAACAATCGTGTTGTCACTCGATACACATAAATATTCATTAGATTCATTGGCCTCATCTGATTATCGCATTCCTAAACAAAAAAGAGCACAATAGTACGTTGCCATTTTTCCTGTGTTTTCAAATACGCACAGATGCTTTCACATATCGATGCGCAGGTAATGCAACCAAAAATCCACAGTAGATGCAACCACAAATCTACGCAATCCTCTGGATTTTCAAAACTAAGAAAAAGATCTATGCAAATCAGGAGACAGATAAGTTTTTTATTAGACGCACTTACTAGTGCACAGTGGACAACTTTGCAGAAAACCTTACGTTTAAAATACATTCCCATCAATTCCAGAGTAAATTTTACCCATGGATTCATGTGATTCTGGAGGATTTTCACAGTAGATTGTACCCCGTGAGGAACAAATTGTATGTACAAACATCGATGCCGAAAGAACTACTTGGGTGGATCTCTCACAGTCACAGAAAAGTAGAAGCACTGTAAACACATTCTGTCACTTCATGTATTTATAATTTTCTGGAGAGTCCCCATGATCATAACAACGAACGAAGTCGACCGTAAAACATTGCAGAGGACATATTTCATCATTAATGGCCACCAGCAATGAAATTAATTGGTATTTCCACGCACGAACGCCATGTGTACTGTCACCACTCGCGAAGGAAACGTGGTAATTTTTGGATTGATAACTTATAGTATTTCCTTATTTCTTCATATTTATTCATTCGAATTAAATCCAAAGAAAGGGAAGACTTGATTTATTTAATCCAGAAGAAATAAATGACAAGTAGTTTAACAAATCCCACTTAGGATTTATTACATGACCAAGGTTTTAGCACCTTTACCCGGTCATCTTCAGGTTCCCTGGATGATGGCAAAAAGTTCCCGTACACCAGTACACGTAAAATATAAAATAAAGTATAAAATAAAAAGGTGTGAAACCAATATGCATAATTAATTTAACCGCTCAAGCCGCGTATTTATCTTTATGAGATTATATTTCTCTCAACTTTCCGCTGAGCACCTATTGACCACAAGGAAGTTAAAAATCATCTGAATACTAAATACTAACAAGTATAATAAACGGTTATCCATTCATCATTGGCTGCTGGAAATAGCGAGATCCATATGCCGACATGTTCGATAGGGCTGGTTTTAATGGGCGTGGATAGCAGTAACTTAGCAGCGAGTCCAATGGAATGCAAAAGTATTTTTGCAGACCCCATGGCTTGTAGAAAGAATATTGGAAATGTTATTTTTTTTATAATTAATACATTGAGAATGGTAGGCTCATCGAAACATTAACAGATGCCGTCATCGATGCTTATTGGATTCCAAACGTTTTCACGCAGGGCATTCAATTATCTAATATAGCACTTGGCATTAATGCATAACAGGGCTTTGATGATTTCACTTACACTAGAAATTTTCACAAGGGATCATTAGCATTAAAATTTGAGATCTGTACTAAAGTGAAATCATTAACACATATTTCGTTTCCTACAACATTGTTATCATTGAAACACAATCAGGTGAAGCAAAGTCACGGAAAAAATAAGGCTTCTTCCTTAGTAATACTAGAATCCCTTGGGAAAATTGCAAGATTGCAAAATAAAAAATAGATAAAAATATAATACCAATGCGCGAAAATAAGAACTAAGGATTCCTCTCCTATATTTAACTTAAGACATCACAAGCAACCATTACCCTGGCCTTTATGGCTAATAATAAGCCTAATGGGGTGGGATTTGAACCCGCGACCTCAGGATTTACATGCAAGGAACTTAAACCCCCGCCACCGAGACAAGAAAAACGTATCCCTTGCGATCGCAGGAGATTAATAATGCATTTCAGAAAAGATCCGAAGAATTACCACTGACGCTTGCTGGCGGCGGACAATCGATATGGCGCACTGGTTGATGCTCTGCAAATTCAATCGGCTTGTTTACTGGTTAGAACCTGTAACTGCTGCTCTCAATCAGAGGCAGTGGGGGAGGGAGGAAAATATCCTGACCAACCTCCCGCGCTCGTGGCAAATATAATGACCTTGAATAAGAAGCGCGATTGCTCACCGTTTAGAGGGATGAGAATCCATCTACTTCTATGTAAACATACCTTCCGGCGGTCTAATTAGCTCCTTAACCAACATTTCACATGTTTCGTGACTCATGATGCCCCGAGTATAAAAGGGTAGTAGTGCGTATCAAGTGGTCTTAGAATCACTATTCCTCTCAGTGACTAAAGAGCACCAGCGACAATGAAGGCCTGCTCAGTGTTGGTAAGTAGGGAGACACGTTGACACCCGCAGCGCGGATGCTGATCCCGGACGGGACCATGTCGCGGAAAAGGGAAGGTTCCATGTTCCATCAAAATTATCACCGTGACGTTTTCCAACAGGTATTTTGCGGGGTCCTCCTGGCCGCTGTAATCTCCGCTAATTCCCACCCAACGGGAGACGTGACCACCGCTGCGACTACGTCGGTTACATCTAAAGACGGAACAAGGTGCGTTGCCACTGTGTCGTGTGATCGTCGATAAAAGTTAAACGCGGTAAAAGCATTTCAAAGTTTATTTTCGACTACATTTTACTAGCATTCTTTGAGATAAAAAAATAATCCAGCAATTTATCAATGGCTAGTCTAGTTCCACCCTGGGCTTTGTTCTCGTAGATCGCATTTTTGTGTGCAAAGGGCGAAATCCCCGCAAAATGTTTCGTCCTTAGACATTTTTAAAAAATCAAGCCATTCGATAAAATTGCCCATTCTCCTGAAAGCGACGGCGTGATAGCCGAATGAACAATACGTTCTGTTGCTCAAGGGGGTACCCAGGATCGTATCTGGGTATAGTCTCTTCGGAAGCTCAACTCAACCTCTGCGACTCAATGGGACTAAATATTCAGTAAAATTTTTAGGAGTCACAGGGAAATCAACTAGATCCATGAAACTAATAAGCGCGTCGAGCCATTCGTCTCTTTCGTTCCTGGTGGACTCGACCAGATTCAAAAAGGAAAAATTGTCATTGTAGGTGTCCCTCGCCCTACGAATTAACTCTATGGTTTTTAAAATAGTAGTTGAAGAAGATAGGTACTTCTCTTACGCCATAAGTGATCTTAAAAGTGTTTCACAATCAGTGCAATAAAAATCACAAACCGTAGTCAAGAGGTTTACGTAGTATCAGTCAAAATCCTTTTCATACAGTTCGTAGTACAACTACCCATACCCGGTGATGCCACTGAAGAGGAAGTGGACGTAAAATCTGCCAATGCAAATTTATTTTATGTGGCAGCGTAACTCTCACAATTAAATACTGAAAGAAAATTCGGATGACACACTCCATTTTCGTCCACGAATTGTCGTTATATGAACAACGATTTGCTTGAAAGATACCAAATACTTTTCTCGGTGAAGATGGCGGACTCCGCGGACTACATTATACCTAATATGAATATCTGAAATATCCTGGGAAAAATTAATCCAGAAGTCACACAAAATTGTATAAAAATATATGTGCCTCTTTTTCATTTTTATAGTTAATGTTTCGTTTCTGAAGTTCCTTACTCATACGTGCCATCATTTATGATAAAGATAGTTTGATAAAATTAGGATAATTGCATGTATACTACAGTAAATTACGCATATTAAATCCACAATCAACTATTTTTTCAGCTCTCCTCCGGTGCCGCAAACCGTCTCACCGTTGTCGGCCAGCGCTTCGTCTCTATCCACCACCAAGATTAATCCGTGAGTACTATTTTCAAACATTTCCATTATTATTTGAAAATCGCGACTTAGAGAGGGTCAATGGGAGAGAAGCGTAAGTTTCTTTCTACTGTCACTAAGGCTTAAGCTATTTTATAAGGTTAAGAAACATTTCGTCATTAGGCTAGTAATAAAACGTTTCTTTTACTTCTTTGTTTCTTCTCTGATTCTTTACTAACTTCTGTTCTACTTTCGATTCGATCTCTTCGTTCAGAGTCTCAATTTATTTGGTACTTTCAAGGTGAAAGTGGACGCCTATTATTCTTAGAGAAGGTTCGGGATGGTCTCATTATAACATTGATGAGAATCGGGCTTCTTTTGGAATGACTTTAAACTACTACGGACATTTATTCACATGGAGTAAACGAGTCGAAGCCAATACCCCCAAAATAAGTACGTGACTTCAATTCCCTTAAACTAATGCCCTTTTAAAATATTTTTTAAATCGTGCAGTCAGTGAGCGGGTAAAGATTTTAAAAATTAAAGTGACAGTCAATTAGAATTGCATGGTCTGATGAACTTCCCTCTCCGATTTTAATATCTGTGAGAGTGCCTCAAAACTTTCACCCAAAGATGGTTGACAAAAGCTTTGGGTATTCCGTGAGACATGTCAGAACGAATCCCATATATGAAATTCCAAAAAACAATGAGGAACCGTAAATCAGTGGGGACCTATTATGGATTATGGTCAGTTATGTCATGCATATAAAATAATAATTAGAGCCAATTATTACCTTAGACAGCACTGCCAAGGAAAAACGAGCATTCCCAGGCATCTTTGCGGAGATGTCGACCCGCCAAAGAATAGGTTAGCTCCACTATTTTTTCCCAATCTGCCTTTGCCCACCCAAAAATACAATCATGAATGAGAACTCGGAGTTCCTATTATTTTTTTAACAAGTCCTTTGGAATAAAGTAAAACAAGAAAGGATATTTGGCCACAATAAATTTTTCAATACTCTGTGAGCCTCATCTCCACCTCCATATTCCCTCTCACATGACTTTTCCGGTCATCGGACAGAGGCGATTTCTAGTTGACTGGCTCTGAGCGCAAAACACGACGCGATAAAATACAGTGGTAACGGATTTAGTGATAATCCAACACCGTTATCACTGCTTTTCCTGCTCCCTGACACTGTTTCCCATATGTTTGAATTATTTAAAAAACCTCGTACTTGAAGGAGCCTTATATTGCAATTGTGAATATTGTATAACTAGCATCTGGTTAGGAATTACTTCAAACATTTAGAGCCGGTTTCACCATCTAATTGGCCAAAACGATCGCCTTGGGACTCGATATGAGGATTCGCTTTAAGCACAACGAAGAAGACATAATTGGGGAATTATTTATAATTTCAATTCTTTTCGAAGAGTGCAGAATTTATGGCGAAATTAATACCATTTCTTTGCCATAAGTGAACATATTTTGATGCAATTTAATTTATCGCAAATTCTAAAAAGAAATGTGCATCATTATTATTGGGATAGCAACACCTATCATAAAAGGGGATATTGAGGCAGGATACGGTAAGCAAATAAGGAAGCACACACATCCATGCAAAGAATGTGTACAGGGCCCCAAAAAATTTCGTAGCATAAGCCGAGAGATTTCCTTCACCAGGACGGAACCCAATGAATTATAACAACAATTATTCATCATAATACTTGTGCCCTTCCGTTGAGTACGGTTCAAGCTCACGAATCTCATTCCTTACCTCTACAGATCCGGCACCTTTGACTCCTCGGAATCCGAATCTAAGGAAAGCGACGAGCATACGTCCTCCACCACCGCCAAGAGCTTATTTAGGTAAGCGCCACTTCTCCCCTCTTCTTGCGACATCTCCCGCGTGCCTCTGCATGTAGGCGAGCCTGTCACTGAAATTCAGTCTACCCTTTTCGCGTAGCTGCGACCCATTCATGTGCATATCCCTCTACAGGAGGCAGGCTGACAGCCAGTACCCGACGGAAGATGACAGCGACGAATCGGACGACGGACCGGACGGCGAAGACGAAGAAGGCACCGACAGCGGCGAGACCCGCTCCAGGTGAGTTCCCTAAAAGGAAATAGGAAGGGGACCCCGTTGTGATTTTGGTTGAATTTTGGCCATGTTCCCCCAGTTATGGAAGCTTCATAGTGGGAGTTAACTGATTTATTGATGAATTACCCCATATAAATTTTCACTTTGATTGATTCAGTATGCTCGATTATAAGGGGTTGTCGATTAGATTACATACAATTTATTTCCCTCGATTATTTATCTTTTTTTAAGCCCAAGAATCCGCGAATGTAGGGAACATTGCGGAAAATTTGGGAAAGGAAAGCACCAGGAAAGGTTACTATATCTTCATAGCTACTGAAGAGTTTAGGTTAAGTTAAGAGTTAATAAAAAACAAATAAATTTTATGGACTTGTCCACAGGTTACTTGAATTACTTGGGGTAGAGGGATTTGTAAAATAGTTATTTGATGGCTGCCATAGAAAGCAAATTGCTGATACGATTAGATGCATTAGTACCTAGAAAGCAGTTACTTGACGCATTTTCCTACTAATCGATAACCCCTTATAATCGAGCATACTGAATCAAATATTCTTTTCTACCCAACTTACTTTATCCATTATTAGCCATACTCACATCACAGAAGTCTCCTATCTCATTGTCAGTTGTTTCTTTTTCTTTGAAGATCAAGTTTCGGAAAAACAATATATCGCAGGCCAATTCTTTTCCTTACGTTCTTACATGGAGTGTCTGTCTTCAACTCGCTTCTCCCTGTTAATGCCTCTTGGCAATGTTAATTGCTTGACATCATCAACTATTTCAAGTCTTCCCCGCGATGAAGACGTCGAAGACCGGAAAGAGAGGTTTAAGGAAGTGACTGAAATGGAAACGAGGAAGGTTGGAGAGAAATCTGGCGTCGGAATGAGCCTGCTCTTGACGAAAAAAGCAAAGAGTATCATCGGCAATCGGCTCCTAGGGTTGGGAAAAATAATTATCCCTAAATATACTCGGGAACATATATAGGGTTTTACCTGTGCTTCTTGGAGACTTGCACTGTGGCCTGTGTTGTGGTAGACGATTGCTGATAGCAGTATCTTTCAAACGGCAGTGATAACACGTTGGAATTTCACGTTTTTTTAATATCCACGCAATCATTGAAGCTCCTTAAGCCTACACGCGGTGGGTGGGGCACTGTAATGTAATCCCCAATTATTGCAAGGTCTTCGGAAGACCGCTGGGTTGTTTCTACCCTTCCTTCATAAACATATGTTGGCCCCGTATAATGGGTCCTCTAAGCTCATAATATCTCAAGTCTACTTTCATAGCGTTCAAAATCGTTATTCTTCTCCTACTCCCTACCTACGACCTACGCTTTTAAGATATTACCTCCTTTATCACATCTAAAGCATGCCACTACTTCCGAATGCCTCCTTTGAATTTTCACCACCAATCACCTTCCCACCTCAGCCATATTCAATACACCTCCGTTGTCTCCCTCTGCATCCAGCGAATTCTCCCCGCCTTCTGCGCGCCCACTTATATAAAACTTCTGCTCCAGGCTCTCCCTTATTTCCGCAATAACTGAACCATTAATACCATGAACCATTCCAGATATTTGACAAACTTGCTATTCATGTCTTTACCGATAGCTTCCCTACCGGTTCTCTCCTCTTCGCGAATACTTACCCATTAAATATAACTTTTCTCCACATGTTCCCACTACCAAATCCGTTTCCTCCTAAAATTCAACCCAGATAAGAGATTTTCACTGCCAGCTCTAATGTAAGCCCCCTACCTATTATTTTCCAGGTAATTTAGGCACAGATAACTACAGTCGATTCGCTTTGTTCTGCTACTTTATTATACCAAACCTTTCAGAACGTACTTCCAATAAGATTTGATTTCTGCGTCTAGGCTGAAAATCTGATGGATTTGATAGAATCAGGCTTGACTAGGTGGAATACCTTCATGATGAAGGAACGTGCGATTCGACAGAATAAATTTATTTCAAATCAAAGACCAATTTTCGATGCGGTGAATCACCATCGGGTATCGTTGCATCCAAATTGATGGAATATCACCGGATTATGATGTTCGGGTGAATTTCTGGATTTAATAACATAGAAATTATTATGCACCGGATCGAAACCATGGTCGTTGAGTTTACAATAAATTTACTGCGTGGAATCGCATAGTTTCATTCACCCTCCTCCTGAAAACCTGACGTTAAATTATTTGCTAATCTGAAGTTATCTGTTCCCAATCAGTTTCATCACAATTTTTATTAATCCTATGCTATTCTAATTATTTCCTCGAGAAAAATATTCAAATAACGGATGGTCAACCCTCTCAGTCTCCAAAGCATATTTGCCAAGAACGCAAGAACACTCAATATACAATTTTCCCTCCCGTTCATGGGAAGGAAAATGGTATGTTCTATCCACTAAACTTGAATATCAAAATTCTCGTATTGAAGAAAACAGACCTGACGAAATTCATGCGACTATGCCAACACACGTTCAAATACATTTCCCCTTCCATTTAATCCAGATAAAATATGTAAGGACATTTCTATTTCAACGCATTGATGGCCTTTGATGCTGTTCGCGCTGTTAATTGTACGCCTCAAAATTTGATATGACTTTCCTTCTTGTGCTACAAATAACGGGGGCGTTTACTCGGGACCGAAATCACAATTTTGTACACGAAATTGTTAAATGGAAACGAAAACAGAAATTTAGTGAAAAAATTAATCTTCTAGTCACAACCACTCACTCATAAATCAAAAATTAAAATAAGCAAAAGGTGACGCCCACCGAAAATGCTGCTGTGATAACATTGACGTCACTTTCCTCCCGTCCTTGACTGCTCTTATGGGAAGGGGAGGGAGTGGAGGGGGGTTCTCGGAAGGTCTGCTCGCACAGATGCTGTCGTAACTGCTCCGATTGGCAGAGTCAGCTGCGTCTCCCCCTTTGCGATAAGGCGAACTAGCTTCGCGCTCTCAGTTGTGATTGGACGAAGTCGTTATATGTCAGAGGTTGCACCACACCCACTTTTCCGAAAGGGTTAAAAACATTAGTTTTTCGACGCCTATAACTCGAGAAATAATTGACGGATCAAAAAATGGAAAAACACGGGTCTTTTTATTTTACAAACTCTATCATATTCGGCAATAAAAAAACATGGTAAACGACCTCATTCATGTTTTTTTCTGGCGTAACTACCAGGCATGCTGTCTTGAAGGCTTCCCAGGTAATATGGCAAACATTTTTCTCCTTCGGACTCCAAAGACAATGAGCAAAGTGACAACTTTACACAGCTAAACGATAAAATTTAATTTTTAAATTTTTAAACACAGGCATGATACTAAAGTTGCGCAATGATATCGCGCCACTTTTGTCCTTAAATTAGCATTATTCAAATGTTCAACCTGTCGAACACACGCATCCGTTTCAATGATCAGTGTAAAAATAAAATTACCAACATTTGACAAAAGGTGGGAAACGGAACTAGGAGAATGGAAAGAATCACAAGGCAGCAGCGGTCACCGTATTGTTCAAGAAAAATTTGGAGCTCTGGAAATAATCCTAGATGCATTCTTGAACTCAAGCGCTAGGGGGGCTTCAGCCGGCAAGGAAGTAAATCCTGAAGTTGTGGCTCCAAAGCCATGTACCACTCTCCATTATTTCACCAATACAGATCACAGAATTGCCAAAGAGTACGCCCCACAATTCTAATGATGCGAGCGCCGGTCGTTGGACGAATTAGCGAGCCAAGACGTGGATATTTCTAATTTGCGCCCTCTTATTTCGTCACGACATCGTCGTAAAAATTCTCGCCTCAAAACGTCGTTAAATGGATCGGTAGCCGAGCAGTTCCTCATTGCTCTAAGATGCTAATCAGGGATTCAGGAAACAAAACTGACTCGTTCTCCGATAAGGAAATGCTAGAATGGAAAATAAGGACAAATAGTCGGTGATGGCTTCGAATGTCCTACGATAAATTTTCATGACGCAGCTTCGCAAGATTTGCGAAATTATAGCCACAGGTTCACAGAAAACGCGTAGGGTCAGTGAATCAGAAGATGAGGATTATAGCTCCTCGAATCAGATGAAGTGAGCGACTAGAATTCCGCACTCAATAATTAAACACATAGAGACCAAAGTCGCCATTCCACATTACTTGTTTTCGCTCTAATCTATTCATCATCACCAACCGAGAACCCTAAGATTAGTTTGATGCAGCTTTCCACTCGATTCCTCCATCAGCTATTTTCTTCATATTACTGTATTTAGTCGGGGGAGGACACCGATAGCTAACGCCATTTAGGATAGGTTAATATGGCAAGGGAAAGAATATTTCAAGGAGCAAGGAAAAGAGGAGAGATATTCAACATCTGCATTGGTATACTCTAACAAAAGGCGATAAGAGGACCAATGTTTAACGTCCCATCCAATGGATGGAGTGCTCAACCTGAAGTGCTCTCCACTCAAGTATATCAATCCTGTGTATCAGGATTTGAACCCGGTTCCTCTGGGATGGTGAGCTGGGACTCTAGTCACCTAATCAGCTAGTCAGCTAATGAGCGAAGGTACTTAGAAAAGCTTAATAGAAATGAGAGTTTGACGTAAATGGGAAAGAAGGAATATAATCGGTAGTTGGGATGGAATGAATGAAGTACTTCACATATCAAGCAAAATATGGCCAAATGAGCTCACTGGCTAATTACACTCTACACTACTTGAGATGCAAGGCCTCAGAGGCACACTTAAAGGAAAATTTGAAGTAACAGTCCCATAGTTACTTGCCCATCCCAAAGTATGTGCATATGTTGAGGCTAAATAATGATACCATGTAAAATATAGGTATATCCCACTATAAAGGAACATAGAAAAAAGTTTAGCTTAATTCTGAAATTCTAAGGATTCAATGAGTCAGAATAAGGAGATGCTTCAATAATTGCGACCTAGCCGCGAATATCTTAGCATAGTTACCTGCAGAAAATGCACAGTAGTTGAATTTCCATAGGGAAAAAAATCAGTCCTCCCAGTCAATGAAATCCCGGTCAAGGTGGATTTTTTCCTTGTGGAAAGTCAAATACTGTGCATTTTCAGCAGGTGACTCCACTAAGATAATTACGGCTAGGTCGCAATTCTTGAACTGGTCTAAAGTAAGCACTTTGGTGTTTACCGTCGGCCTTAACCCCGTGGACGGTGATGCTGTGCGCATAACTTGGTCTGTCTTTGACATTGTATGTACGGCAGGCCGATAACATCTTGTCCTTTAAGGCCTCTAGAATTCCACAGGGGAGAAGGAAGCCTCGGTAGCTTAACTGGTAAAGAACCTGACCGGAGATAGGGGGGTCCAGGTTTGTATCTTGGTCGAGGTGGATTTTTTTCATGTGGAAATTCAATTAAGGAGATGCTCTTCACTGATTAATTTTTTCACTCTTTCACTGCAGTGAATTTTTCATCAATTAATTATCATGGTAATTAATTGATGAAAAGTTTATAACTAAAATACTTATTACATATTCCCTTTTCAAAAAGGCTGAAGTTGAAAAATATTTATCTGGATCACATGGAAAGACTGAATTTCTTTCCTAGGCTAGCATATTTACTGAGAGACAAATCATATCACTTGAAATAATGCATACTTGTATGCTTGAATGAATTAAAAACTTCTCGTAAGGCAATTGAACACCCTATTCTCCACCCAAACTACAAAAATAAAACATGTGTAACATGAAAACAATAGTAAGAGCCCTTTCTTTGCTCTTATTTCACTTAATGTAGCCAGAAAACAATCAAATCATCAAATGATGTAAAGGAGTGGAATGTATTTTATCATTAATAGTAAATTTTAACACTGTGTTATCACATTATCTTATATGATTAAATTAAAGTTATGAAATGAAAGCCAAATAGCATTGACACTTGCCAAATCCCACCTCATTTGCTGCATTACATGTGAGAGGCAAAGGATTTCAGACTTTAGTTTGTCTCCACAGTGTTGAGGACAGTAAAAATATGGAATAAGTCCCACTACATACACAAGGAATTTTAAGCTATACTTAAACCTTTTAGTCTGTGACGACCATTGTTTACTTGGTAAAGTGAGTTCATAAATATATTTTACCTTTTGCTTTTGATCTCTTTAACAGACGTCAACTCTCAAGCAGCCATGCTGAGAAAACTGAAGGATCATTAGGCCACGAAGATCATTTTCAAGATCAGAAGCAGTATGACCGACAGTCACCTGAAAAGTTTCCACCAGTTGGTGAGCAATATATTCTTATAAGTCCATACTGATTTCAAAAACTATTTCTCACAGTGAAAAAATTACTTCAAAATTGAAAATATAATGGTTTAAATATGAGTTAAATACCATGCTTCAACTAGGATATAGGTACCTTCATTAAGAAACATGCATCTAATTCATAGTATCCTCTTAATCATACAGTCCATTCAATGACTGCTCTTTCATTTCAGCAACACAACCAAAATATTAGAGAGAATGACAGCAAAGACCTAACCATGCATGGTCAGATGTTGAGGAGAGGCAGAGAAATATTCCGTATGCATTTCACTTGATATCTACCTACATTTTATTGGAACTTATATTTACCATAGAAATAAAATTATCCAATACTTTATTTATAATCTCAATGCCCATGACTGAGAAAATAATGAAAGTAATATTTCCACACTGTATATTAACCCTCTAAGTCGGGGGTGGCAAACTTATGGCACGTGTTCCCCAAGTAGCACACAGAGCAATTACTTCAAAACACGGAGCTGGGAGGGTGCTCGATCGATACCTCTATCTTAATCGATGGGTTGGCATGCAAGTCAAGCAAGTATATTCTTATTTCATAAACTTTGGCACTCAATCGCTGAAAGGTTCGCCACCCCTGCTCTAAGTGCTGTGGGTCAATTTATCAGCTTTTGCTCCTTAGGTAGAAATTGCATAGGTCAATGCAGCCACTCTTGCATAGACCAAAAAAATAATTATAATGAAATGATATGCATACCTACATGTATTTGACAACATCTGAGTTAAAACAATTTCACTCTCAATGAATACCTAGTTGTGTATATATTTCAAGAAATATAAAATTGATACTTACAAAATTAAATTTTCCAGATTAATTTATTTTCTGGAGCAATCAAATTTTATCTACAATCCCTGGTTACTTTTGGCCATTGTAGCAAAAATTAGGTACACTATAAGGGTTAAGTGACTGACCATGGATTCAACACATAAAAAATACCACCTATTAAAAAGGCACTTAATATCAAGCTTGATAATGGCACTTATGTTTTGAAACCATAGTCAATCTTTGTATGAATACAGTGTGAAATAAGTGATTTGATTATTTTACTTAGTCATGAACATTATATTTGTACTTTCATTAAAATAGGATGCACAATCAATCTTGATACTTAATTCGGGATGTCATTTCTCTCATCCCCAAAACATATGTATAACATTTACTTTTAGAACTACTGTACACTAGGATATAAAAGTCTTCTTAACTTTTGAAGTAGTATAAGTTACATTATTCTGATTTTAAATATTATTCTTCATAACGTATACATCCAGCTAAATCTAGCCTTTAAGCAATTACAATGAAACATAATACTAACAATATACACTATGAAAAGAGTGAGTGATACAGAATTCAATTATAGCAATGTGCAAAATAATGAGATTTAAATATTTTCTATTTTCAGATGGAGCCCATAGCTGAACATCTCTGCTAAAGAACCTCATTATGATTCCCAAAAAGCAATGAATTTATTTAAAATGATTGTAATTTAATTTTTTATAACCTTCCCTTGACAATAAAGATGTTATCTGAAACAATGCTTTTAATACATGCAATGTGCTATTATTTAAAGTGACATACCAGTACCCGACAGAACTTTTTTTCATCTAATATATTGTGGACCCTTAAAGAGGCCACCCATGGCAAGTGTTCCTCAAACACGCAAATATAATGACACAACATTTTTCAAGCCAAGGAGTATCCTTGGCACCCTACTCCATTGAAAGAGAGGTCACTTTGATAATTGATAGCTCTAATTCAATACTAAACTGCCTACATTAACACTTTACTCTGCTATTCTGAATGATATATCAACTGCACTATTGCACTATAAGCCAAAATAACCATTGACCAAAAGCTGACCAGGTCACTATTTTGACTGATACACCAGTTGCTAAATCATTAAGCAACCTTAGTGCAGTTTATGATGGTTTAATCCCAAAAAAGTGAGTAAACTGTATTCACCACCCAGCTATTTGGACCTATGCTATGAGCTAATGTAATTTTACTAAAATATCCTTACTCAAAGTACCTGTGCTATTTGGCTGGTAATTTGCTTCAATAGGCTGTAAGTAATATCATTCCATAGCATGCTATAAAAGAGACTTTCAATGGGCATTCATACTAGTCAGTGTTTGGAAGAGAATACCCCAGAGGTATCAGCTGAGGATGAAAATGAGGTGTACTGCCAAGGAATATAAAAATTCACCCCGAGTGGCAATATACCACAATACTCCCAATGAAGCCCCTTATTGCACATTTTTCCTTTTACTGCTAGTGGAGTGATCTATCTGGTGTGGTTGTGCAAAAACCAGAACCAAAAACCTCTCTGGTTATGCAAAAACTGCCATGGGGCCAATCTATTGGCAGGCATATACCTATATTACATTATTACATACCAGTAGCACAGGTCCAACTCAAAGTTGAGTAATGATATTTTAGTAAAGGATGGAATTTAAGGTCAACAGAAATACCCAGGTATTTGGCCATTATAAACATTACATCCAATTAAGGAGAGGAGCTGTAAAATTCCAGAAAGAATACCTTTAGATTGAGAGCATTGGATATGATTTAGATGTTATAAAATTTGCAAATAAATTTCTAATTAAAAATACCACCACATGTCCAGGGCACTTTCTTATTTATCCTCCACCAAAAAAAAAACAATGAACAAATTGTACTATTTAAAAGTACTTAGCTATCCAAATATAATTAAGGACAAATACCCTACCCTGAATCACTTATCCCTTGCATAATTGAATAAAGCCTATTAATTCCTGTTTTACATGGAGATTTAACTTCTGTGAGCAATTTTTATAAGCTCGTGTCAATTGAAATTTTGACAAGGCATTCAGTGGTAACGTGTGGACTTGAGACTATAGAGACTATTTATTGAACGAATCAAAATGCAAGTAAAGCGGGGATCTCTCGTCAGTAATTCAACACTGGCGATGATAGTATAACCATAAATGTTAGGTATGCTACATAATCATGGCTCTAACCCTATGATCGCTACCCTCTCGTCATTATACAGTTACTGTTTGCGTGGTATAAATGAAGACTCTGGATAAAAACGTACCTTATATGTCTACTCCATAGGATATGCAACGGCTGCAAACAGTCAATCCCCATGGTATATGATATCTGTAGTAAATCCACACGATAATTCACAAATACTTGCTCGTGCACAATTTGAACAAGTAAGCACGACCGCTTCCAAAACTACTTGAGAACAAGAGAAGATCGTTATTTCACTCTTCCTGCTCCTTCCGCCCGTTCGGACCGTTCCGCTACTTCTTTGCATTCATTGGTAATAAGTTGTCAACGTGAGCACTTGACCGAAGTCTGATGTGTCTTGACAGTTTTTCTATCTTAAAGATATGAAACCTCGATCAGCTTACTTTAATTCTTTAAATATATACTAATATATGTAGTCTAATTTCACCAATCCTAGGTCATTGGTCATTAAGTTATCGGCATGATCAAACGGCTGATTATTATCAGAACATACGTAATATTGTATGGAATGCTCTGCAATCTCCCAATTATTATAAAGAAAACTATCAAAACATCGTATTTCTGTCACGCACACGGTTTGATTTTATTGATGGTTTTATCAGGAATATGGGAAATATAACTGATGTTAATGCAAGAACTTCTAAAGTTGCCCTTGATCAGAAAAATTGGAAGCCTTACGGGTAAATTACTACGGTCGTCGATTGCTTAATGCAAAAAAGGCTGAATTAAGCAAACTGTTATTTCAATCAGCGGTCATTCTTGATATTGGTATTAATATCAGGGTTTTTACACGGAGGATGTAAATGAGAATTGTGGCAGTATTTCGGGCTCTGCATTGTTAAACTTAGGGTAGATGTTAATGATAGTCGATGGATGAAAGTTATCACAAAATTACAGCCAGGGATTAGAATTCTTCCTCCATGTTACAGCGACTAAAATTATTTTGTGTGCCGAAATGCTCAACAGATGGCGCAATGTTCTATACGGTCAATAAATATGATTGAAATTATGTTTTATGAGAATGTAGACCTCTAGATTTTCTAAAAATTAATTAGTAGACGTTACTTTTAGTTTCTATGTACAGTAAAAATGCCAATGAGGCAGATATATTCGTTACTATGTCTAGATTATGACCTTAACGATACTCTTCACGCCTACACCATAAGGCCAACGCAAGTGGGCTGTGGAATTTTCTTAAAGTTATTTAATCCTTGTCTAGGGGAGCTCTCTCGTCTAATGAACGTAAGTGAAGATGAGAGTGCTAACACCCATAAACTAATTCACGCACCTCACAGAAGTCAGGTGCAATTTTTGGATCCCCTTTACTTTATAAGGGGAAATTGAGAACGTTTGAAAGTCTACTGAAGGGTTGTAAATGGGAAAATTCCATATGGAATAGGGAATGTGTTATAAATAAAGAATAACATATGTTCCCTAGATGTAATCACTAGTGTTATAATCAATGTGTAACCCTTTTAGGTAGATTGTGCGAAAACTGCCAAGAACATTTCCATGAAAATCGATAGATTATGAATTATATACATATTTGAAACTTTAAATTTTATTATATGAATTACGTATTTGTCTCAATGTTGCAGATATTTTCACTTTTTAAAAGAATGGAAAAATCATTTATAATGTCTCTGATTTGAAGGAAATATAATATTACTAATATGTAACGTAAGTGGGCCGATATATCGGCCCGTTCGCAGTAAAAGGATTAATCACCTACAATAGATCTGACAAAGACCAGGCAACCCAAAAGACACAGGCTTGAATCCACCGTGAATGTTCTTTGTCTTAGGATTAAGTTCTTAGGTTACCTATGGCAGCTGAAGAACCAAAATCTAGACAACTAAATGAGACTGAGTTTAATATGTCTACTTGTCTAATTATAATATGTCTAGAGGCAAGCGTAGAAGTAAGGAAACAATTCATCATAATGTACATCTGGAGCATGTTTCTTTACATGGACAATGACATCCACGGGGAAGAAAATGGTGGAAGCATTCGAAATGTGGTGCTAAAGAAGAATGATGAAGATTAACTGGATTGACGTATAAACTTGAATAACGAGGAAGTCCTCAGAAGAGTGGGAGAAAAGAGGTCTTCTGAAAACCCTACAAAGAAGACAGGACAACTAAATTGTGCCAGCCATATCTCAAGGCACGATGGCCAGATGAAGACAATCGTCGAGGGAAAAGTGAATTGGAAAAACAGCAAGGAAGGCCTCGTATGAGATATATGAAACAAGTCATGAAGAATGTGAAAGAGAGGAATTACATTAATATGAAGAGGTTGGCCAATAGAATAATTGAGTGGAGGGCTGCGTCAAACCAATCCTAGGATTGTTGGCCAATGATGATGACATGACCTTGTCAGCTCCAGGGTGCTTTTTATTTTTTCAGCTTTCACTGCTCTTTTGAATTCAATCAGGAGTGTTAGTCTTAGTTCCCTTTTGTTCACTTCACCTTCATTTTCCCCAACTCATCTTCCATGGGCTTACATTCATTGTATAATTTACAGATATATTCATTCCAATTTCCTCTATCAATGACAGTTTCCCATTGGCATCTCTTGTTTTTGCACTTTGTATTGCTTTCCCTGAAGAGCCTGTTCACAAGCTTGTACACTGTTTCCGGATTCCCCTTCCTCATGTTCTCACAGCAGCACTCACAGCAGATTTACTCACAGCAGTCTACCATCCATTTCTCTATGGATTCTCATATTACTTGGTTCCTTAATCTCTTATAAAAACTTCCTCTTTTCTTATATGTTCTTCCTTACACTATTGGTTCTACAAGACTATTTTACTGGATAGAAGGCCATCATGATACATACATACGGTGGTGAACGCAAGGCTGCATCTTCTGGGGGCATTAATCGTTTATTAAATTGTGAAGTTTAGACTAGAATAAAATTGCTAATCCTTTTTATGCATGGTATGTAATGTATATTTGATGTGAATTCACCACCTGCCACACACCTTTATTGTGGCTTGCTGGGTAATATGTGGATGCAATGTGGATACTTCCGATTGGCTTCCACATCACAGTACTTTGGCTGGGTTAAAATAACCTTCTATTACATTCGCTTCACTGATTGTGATAAGCAATTTGAAGTGCTGCGCAAAAAATGAAGATCATGTTCCCTCTGACAGAAGTTAAATAAAAAAATAATGATAACGCTAGCCTCGATGATCATGATCCAGGCCTACTTCCCAATGGAGGGTTGTCATCGCCCTCAGATTTTTTGGACCAACAATGAATTACTTGGTCATCAGCTCAATGGTTTCTCTAAAGGCAGTTGTACACGGTACAATTTCTTGTACAATAAATTGAACGGTGAGATTGGACCAAGATATTGTACAAGAAGTTGGTTCACGGTCGTACACGATCAAAGATTTTCATGCAATTTGTGTGCCAATAACATGCGCAGATATCGTTTTCTGTCCAACAGCTGAATCGAGATTGTCGCGATATCCGATGACGATAGTGTTTTGAAAATACTGCCATGGGTTACAATGATTTGCTACCATTAATCCTAGCATTAATAAAATGAAATTTTACGATTGGTTACTTGCACTCTTTCATCGGCTCATGAAACCCATCATTTATCGTCCAAACATCATGTTTTCGCTCGTTGCATATATTTATTTTTGGTTCAATAACATCATCTTAATTTCATTGAGGTTTAATGTTTTCCAGTGTGTCCAACTCAAATTTTAGGAAATAGAACACTTCCAACACGACCGACGAATATCACAATAAGTAAGCAACAAAGAATATCATAATATGGAAGCAACAAAGAATATCACGATATGTGCAACAAAAATGGAAGTTTCGCCATGATTATAGGAATAAAAGTGATCGCACACAGAACACCAACCTTACGAATACTAAACCAACGCATCACTACCGTCACATGTCATGCGCAGAAGCTACTGAGTGGATCTTGGATGGTTTCATCCAATAATATAGAGCATGATCCAATTTCTTGTACAAGAAATTGTACGAACCCCTCGTATACAATACAATTTGCGCATTGTACAAGTTCTTGTACAAGAAATTGTACCGTGTACAACGGCCTTAAGATGCTTTACTCTTGGAAGTCAAACTCACCCTAATATTCATTCATATGCCAGGTATGAAGCTGATGGACCCAAGCAAAATTACAGGATTTTGATGAGGGCAAACAATGAAGACAGTAAGGACCAATGAGAGGCCCAAATCCTATCTATGGTTTCACAAAATGAAGAAGTAAAAATTCCATTACCATATCTAGTGCAGTTACGTCAAGTTCTCATTATAGAACTTGCCTGAAAATTACATTAGACTAAATGGGAGCAACGTGGTATCACGAAGTTATGAGTTACATGAACAAAATCAGACCACCTGCATATCAGGTATTTGTAATTATGTTATCACTTAACTCTCTTACAGCCAAAGTCTTTATTCACAAACTATTGAAAGATTTCTCAATGAAGCATTAACAAGATTTTAAATTAGAAGACTGCACATTCCTTCTTATAACCATTTTGTATGCATACAATAATTACCATAATTATGGCAATTCATAAAATCAAATGTAATTACAATTGAATAACTTAAAGACTTCACCACATAAAAATAGATACCATGATTTCAAAAAGTTGTTCAAGATTTTCTAAATAACTTAATTTTAATTGAGCTTACATTGCTGGAAAAGTGAAACATCGAGGGTTTCCATAATCATGCTGAGGTAAAAAAGTTATGTACATTAAACAACACAATGATAGAGTAGAAGGCATTTTAATTACTAATTAAAATAAGGTCCTCACAAATGAGGAAAGTTTTCAGTGTTCACAAGCAGTTTTTAAATACCAAACTGTTAAACATAATTGAAGGGGCTCCCACAAAGTTCACGAGTATTGTGCAGCTTGCTGTCAACTATTGCTCCTTTCTCCAACGTTTCTTTCTAAAAAACTGCTGTTTCCTTGGACACTAATGGAGATATTCACTATGACTTGTACATTCTTCAGGAATAAAAATATGAAGACATGCCATGCAAAATATGCATGACCAACACTTTCAGTTCACAACAGGACTGTTCAGTAGAATAAACACATTTGTACACTGCCACACAAAGTGGCATAATAATCCTCCACTCAGACACAGTATTTTCCCTTGGGTAAAGCAATAATCTGCTTCCTTCCAACGAATTCACACCAATTCACGTCCTTATAAATTACACAAAAAGAAATTACTCCTAAAACACATTTCGCTTGTAATAAGGAAAAGGCAGTCACGGTTCCATGCCAGTGTGGTTGGGACAATATGGAAGGGCATTAAATGCATTCTCTAGAACAGGGATTCTGTGCAGGTAATTGTTAACACTGGAGTCACTAAATCCAAGAAAGCAAGGTTCACGTGCTTTACTGATTAATTGATTCCAACAGCTGAATGGCTGTTTTGGCAGCCTCATCATCATCTTCATCTTCCATATCTCCATGATTGTCATCATCATCATCTTCTTCATCGTCCTATGGAAGAACATAGGCATTCTTATATTATATTGAATTTCAAAGGCAAGGCAAATCTGAACAGTGCAGGGTGCTACCCATATAAATTCCTAAATAAAAGGGTAGAAGAATAACAACACTTGTTCTTTCCACAAAAAATTAAAACATTCATACTATGAGAATTGCCACATGGAATCACTTCAAAAATATATTTGATTGAAATAATTAACACAACTACATAATAGAAAATAGAAGACAAAAACTAAATAAAAAATAGGCAATAAATGAAAAGCACAATTTAGCAATTATAGCCCATTCCACATTTTTTGCAAGATTGTTTTGTTACACTTGCCTTAGTCAATGTGTAAACTATACGAAAATTATCACAATTGTGATGAGCAAAATAAATATGATAAAGAGAGCTCAGCTGATCAATCAAAATCTGTAAGCTATTTTAAAAATTATTTTCTTAAACCTTCTTTTCTCATATTTCTTTAACCGTTTTCAAATAAATTTTCTTCCCCCTTTAACTGCAGAGCATTCAAAATTTAATTTTAAATTGCCACAACTACAAAGATTGACAGCTCAAACACATTAAAACACAGCATTTCATTTAACAGGGCTTCAAAAATGATGAGTTTTATTTATTCTAAATTCTAATTACACATGCCCTTCAATATCTGCATTAAAAAGAGAGAAGATAAAACATAAAAATTACAAGAAAATAAATGCATTGGGTACAACATGATGAGTGAGTAGCTACCTCGCACCCCTGTGGAGCCTCACTCAACTCTTGATCACCCATGTACAAAGAGTTAACTTAAATCTAACATCACCCACAAAGCTGATATTCCATTCAGCAGTTTTGTACCAGTGTTTTGATATGTGCTTGCAAGGCTATGAGTTTATACAAAACTATGACACCAAAAAATTGACGGGTAAAATGAGAATTTAACTTTACTAAACTTGAAAAAATTTTAGCCTACACACATTTTATTACTATACAATAATGGGCATCTCATCCTAAAAAATTACAACTAACAGTGCTTTCCCTAAAATACAAAATTTACTATGAATAAAGAGATCACATGCTACCAGGAAGCAGTGATTGTGAGTGATGCCCAATATCAACAGGAAAAGTGTAAATCTTTACTCTGCCACAAATTGTTTGAGCAAATGGTTGTTTTTAGCCTTAACTAGTTAACCCTCTTAGTGTGGCGGGCCAGTATATCGCCCCAATAGCAATATATCGTTCAACTTTATAACACTAAAATAATAACATTTATTTTTCAATCAATGTAAAACTTTTGTCATTATTAGTTAGTTCAATTTAATTAATATAAAAAAACCACATTTGGATATTGTCGACAATAGCTTCATAATGTTTTTTTTCCTAAGGTGCTACAATTTATTAAATTAACCTCCGCATTTCTCTCTAGTACCCCAGGTTAGCACTAAGAGTTTTAAAGCCTCAACTGAAAGCACTAAGTGTACATAATTTTATTCCAATAGCAACCAGATATATAGCCAAATTCTGAATGCCATAAATCATGCTGTTTTAATAAAAATAATCGTTTTGCAAAAAAATAATTAAAGTCAATCACTCAAATCATGCCAATCTAAATGTCACAATTTCAGTAATTTGAAGAGACAGATAAGCATCTCACTGGTTAAGATGACAATAATTAGAGCCACTATGCTTGAAAGCCAAACCTCCACTACAGGTAATGGCACATCAAGTCAGGTACGATTTTAAACAACTTACATCAAATCCAAAACAATTCTGCATATCTTTTTGTGTTTCCAGCTTTCTTTTTATCGCTAGCGCATCCTTCCGAGACATTCTCTTTGTCCTTATGGAGTGAACAACATCGTCATCATCACCAAGGTCTGTAAAACAAATATTAAAATCAAATGTGAGACCAAATAATTTGGTAAAAAATAATTCAAATTGGCAATGTTTGGTTTTAAAAACATTGAAACAAAAGACAAAATCTCTCTGTACCAAGCATGGAAAAAAAATAATTCAAGGGCAAACAATACATCATCACAGCCTACTAAAGTCTCAAGTTGACTAGAATTATCTCTATATCAGTCATCAATTCTTTTACTACGACTTTATTCAAATAAAAATATGGAAACACTATCAACTACACAAGGATAAATTTGTTGATAGTGGGTTTAGAAATCGAAACATACCATGCATCAGCAATTCAAACCATCAACAAAAAGGCTGTTTACAAGGGCGAGTCAAAAATTTCTCACCCTGGGTACGAATGACTATTATTTTTAGATCAACAATATTTATTTCATTACATAGTACCCCTTTAGGTCAAGCACTTAGTCCAACATTTTTCCAATGTGTTGATTCCATTTGAAGCGTGATTCTGATAGGTCTGCAAAATCATCAGAAATTGTCTACAGCTGCCATAACATCCTCATTGGACTCAAAAATTTTTCTTGCCAACATTTTTTTTTAAGATGTGGGTATAGGCTGAAGTCAGAGGGTGCCAAATCTAGTGATTAGGGAGGATGTTCCGACAATTCGTACTTCAGTACCTGAGGTTTTCCTATCGCCAAAGCACCTTTGTGGGCAGGTGCATTGTCATGGTGAAAGGTGATTTTCTTCTTTTTCAATCCAGGCCTCTTATCATGTATTTTCTCATCCAGTTGGTCCAGAAAACTTAGCAGTGTTTACAATTTACTGTTTTAACTCTAAGGCTGTATACAAATTCATTAGCCATTAGGAATTAGCCATATTCCTTTAGCCATCGAAGGTGCCTGAATTCCCCGATGACTAAAGGAAGCACGAATTCAGACAATAGCTACAGTGTCGCAACTTACGGTATAACAATGGTACTTTAAAACAAATCAGTAGCAATAACCTGAATTGAGGTATTTCACACGCGGTCATTTTTGAAGAACTTATGTTCTAATACTAACTTATGGAGTTAAAAGGATGCTCTCCGGAGATATTCTGTTTTGAATTAAAAACTATTTTCTCAGCAAATCTACTAGCTTAAGCTCGAGCATTGACATAGATTGTTATTATATTATTATTTAATCAAATGCTCACTGTAGCGGTAAGACTTTTGCCATTTTCGCCTCCGTCTAGCATTACAAAGCCTACATTTCCAGATATTCCAAGTAGCAATCACTTTTCGGTTATTCTTTTACGTAATTTAATGCTTTTTCCTCGCGGCTGAGCTTAAAGCCACCGAGTGCGTCCACTGGGTTGCAGATGGTGGGTCGACCTCTAGATATAGAGGTTAGCTGCGAGATAAGCGAGTTTACTCGTCGAATAAGCAGTCGTGGACAAAAAGCTACGGCATTCCGAGGGCGTATTGGGCTATCCTTGGGTAAGGTAGGCCTTAAATAACACAGAACGTGTGAAGATGCCGTGACTTGGCGATGGAGGCCGCCAACAATTACGCTTCCCATCACCCGGAGGAGAGGGCAGCAGCTCTTCTTCACATGAGTGAAGGTGGAGACCACAGTGGTGGGTACAGCGACACTCATTTCACTACAGGCATGGGAACATTTAATTTAACGGCTGTAGTTCTGCGATGTGGAAGGCAAGGGGAAACCACCACATTATTATCCCGAGGAGTCGCAGCTACTCCACTCTTTTCTTTATTATCAAGACGTGATGGCACCCTCTCGAGTAAAATATTCCGGAGGTAAAATAGTCCCCCATTCAGATCTCCGGACGGGGACTACCCGAGACAGTACATCAGTCAAGTGTGATACTCATTTTAGGGTAGGAACGTGGAACGTGCGATCACTTCGGACCTGCGGAAGACTGGAGAACCTGAAGGTGGAAATGCGGAGAATGGACCTCGATGAATTAGGAATCAGTGAAATGAGATGGCCCGAAGAAGGAGACTTTTGGAGTGGAAGTTATAGAATTATTCACACCGGATCACTGAATGGTAACGCTAGAGTATGCATAATGCCCAGGAAGAGTGCGGGACTGCGTTTGAAGAGCTTCCTGCAATACAGTGAAAGGATTATAATGGTTAAAATTTAAACTAAGCCTACAGATACCATTGTGGTGCAAGTTTACATGCCTACGTCAGACTACGAAGATGAAGAAGTGGAAGACGTCTACGAAGATATCACTGAAGTAATAAAACAGGTAAGAGGAGAAGAAAACCTAATTATTTTAGGAGACTGGAACGCTGTCGTCGGCGAAGGACAAGATGGAAGAATAACTGGAAAATATGGATTGGGAAACCGAAACGAAAGAGGAGAAACACTGCTGGAGTTCTGCACACAACATAAGTTAGTGGTTACTAACACATTGTTTAAAAATCACAACCGAAGAAAATACACATAGAAGATGCCAGGAGACAGAGGAAGATTTCAAATAGACTACATTTTAGTGAAGCAGAGGTTCAGGAATCAGGTGAAGGACTGCAAAAGCTACCCGGGTGCAGACATTGACAGGGACCATAATTTAGTGATGATGAAATGCCATCTAAAATTCAAGAGATTGAAGAAAACAGTAAAGAACATTTGGCATGTAGAAAAACTAAAGGAGACTCAACATCATCTGGAATTTCAGAAAGCAGTAGAAAACAACATAGGAGAGGACCTGACTGAGAAACCAGTAGAAGAACGCTGGGAAAACATTAAATGTGGGCTACAGAAAGCCGCAAAAGAAGTTCTTGGAAAAATAAAAGTTGTTAAGAAGAAACCATGGATCACGGAAGAAGTCTTAGACCTGATTGAAGAAAGAAGAAAGTACAAGAATGCGAAAACTGAAGATGGGCAGCTTTGCTACAAAAGAATAAAAAACGAAGTAAGTTGCAAAGCCAGGAAAGCTAGAGAAATGTGGATGAACAATCTGTGCGAAGATGTACAAAACAACCTTACCATTGGAAAGGTGGAAGCTGCCTATAGGATAGTGATGAACCACTTCAAGGAACGGAGCGCAAGATGCAATGCTATAAGGGACAAGAATGGAGAACTTTTGATTGAAAATGAAGACAAAGTGAAGAGATGGAAAGAATATCTCGAAGAGTTATACAACGGGAACAATCTCAGCACGAAAGTGATTGAAGAGGAAATCGAAGTCGAGAAGGACGATATGGGAGCATCAATACTGAGATCGGAATTCGACGCAGCAGTAAGGGACCTTCGGATGAATAAGGCTTCTGGAATTGATGATATACCTGCAGAACTGATAAGGAATGCGGGAGGGAGGACATTGGCCCATCTTTATAATGTCATCTGCGACATGTACTCAACAGGAGAAATACCCAGGGACTTCAAGAAAAACATCATCATTCCTATTCCCAAAAAGAAGAGAGCAGAGAAATGCGAAAATTTTAGGACTATAAGCCTGACTACACATGCATCGAAGATATTTACAAGGATCATCAACAGAAGAATAGAACGTAAAGCAGAGGAGTTCCTGGATGAAGATCAATTCGGATTCAGGAAAAGTAAGGGTACAAGAGAAGCAATATAGGCCCTTACGCAGCTTATAGAGAAGAGAATGGAGAAGAACAAACCGACCTTCATTGCATTTGTGGATTTAGAGAAGGCTTTTGACAACGTGGATTGGAATTCAATGCTTGATATTCTGAAAGGAATTGGAGTTTCCTACAATGATCGAAGAATTATCCACAGTTTGAATAAAAACCTAGTAGCTGTGATTAAATCTGGACCCAGCTGTGAAGAAGCAAAAATAAGGAAAGGAGTGAGACAAGGCTGTGCACTGTCTCCCTTAATTTTTAATGTTTACATTGAGAGAGCCATCAATGAAATCAAGAAGTGTTCTGGAGTGAACATCCACGGAGAAACAATCAGCATGCTACGATTCACTGATGACATAGCTCTCATAGCAGAGACAGAGATGGAGCTGAATAAGATGCTAACAACCATGGAAAGGACAATGACCAGACATCAGCTGAAGATCAATAAGAAGAAAACTAAGATATTGGTGTGCAGCAAAAGAGAAGAGGCGAAAACCAACGTTAAACTAGGAAAACAGAAACTGGAAGAGGTGAAAGAGTTCTGTTACCTGGGAAGCAGAGTAACCAACGATGGTCAAAGCAAGAAAGAAATAGTGAGTAGAATAGCCCAGGAAAAGAGGGCATTCTTTCAAAAGAAGAATCTATTAACAGCTGGAAATACAAGCTTGGAAGTAAGGAAGCAATTCATCAAAACGTATATCTGGAGCATGTTCCTTTACGGCAGTGAGGCATGGACGATGACAGCAGCGGAGAAGAAAAGGGTGGAAGCATTTGAAATATGGTGCTATCGAAGAATGATGAAGATAAAAAGAATCAACCAAGTGACAAATGAAGAAGTCCTAAGAAGAGTGGGAGAAAGGAGAAGTCCGTCGAAAACTATAATAAGAAGACGGGACAACTTAATCGGCCATATCTTAAGACACGATGGCCTGATGAAGACAATTGTCGAAGGAAAAGTGAATGGGAAAAATGGAAAAGGCAGGCCTCATATGAGTTACATAGAACAGGTCATAAAGGACATGAAAGAGTAGAACTATGTTAATATGAAGAGGTTGGCCGATAGAAGAATCGAGTGGAAGGCTGCATCAAACCAATCCTAGGATTGTTGACCCTTGATGATGATGAATGCTTTTTCCATTATAATTACACAAACTTTGTTTTGAAGTGTTTTCAATTTACAACCTAATGCATGGTTACATCCAAGTGCAATGTCAAACCTAGAGTACATCTACTTACAAATTGTTAGTGCAAATATTGAAAGTGGAAAGGAACAGATCTATCTGTTGGTGAAATACCCGGTTTGGTGATGAAATCGGGGCTGACAGTATTCATTTATTAAATATCGGCTGATTTTATTACAAATAATGTACAAGCAGAAGAGGAAACTACTGTACGAATTTCAAAAACTCATACCAGCAAATTTAACCACTTTCCTCACAATTATTGTTTGATTAACAGAAAAGCAATTTATCTCACCGATTTATAGAAATATTTCTGTTCTTTGAACATTTATCACTCCAAGTTGAATGTCTTAGCAAGATATAGGCATGAATTATTTTCCGTTATACACTAGGATTGCCTATTTAATTTATATTTGTCATTTTTCACTTGAATTTCAATCTTTCTGATGGGAAAAAAAATGAAATAATATCAAAATCACAAAGTATTTCGTCGGCTCCTTCATGAGCAATAAACATCGCACAAGTAATTGTTTACATTTTGTTACCACAACAACCATTCTTCTACCCTCCAAAGGTGCTAAGAATTATGGGATGGTTTTTAAAGATGGCAACGCAAAAGGATACGCTTCATGCTCACTTTGCTGACGGCAACATTACGTGACTAAATTCGGTGACCAAACTGATACCTATGAATTCAGACACACTACAAGATGGCTTCCTCCCTACGAAGGGAGCATTTAGGCAGCTAATTGGCGAATTCAGACATGGCCTAAGTCAGGTAAACAATAACAAGTATCCCTTTTGCATCCCATAAAACAATGACCATCACCTTTCAGGCAGATGAAATTGACTTTGGCTTTTCCGGGACAGGTCAGCCAGCTTCCACTCACTGCTTTGATTTCTGTTTAGTGTTTGGCATGTGATGGTGGATCCACATTTCATTGACAGTGACAAATCAGAAAAAAAATCTGCTCGATTCTTTTGAAATTCGTCAAATATTGTTGAGAAATCAATTTTCGCACTTATTTTTGATAGCATTCAACAAATGCAGCACCCAACTTGAACAAAGCATTTACATTTTTAATTCTTCATGTTAAATATAACATACTCTATTCTACTGATATGCCTAAGGCAATAGCTATTTCATACACTTTTACTCTCCTATAGTCCATTACCATATCGAGCACCTTCTCAAAGTCTTCAAGTGTTTTGGGGCATCCTTCATGTGTATTTCTTCAAGAGAAGTTCAGCCATGTTTAAATTCTGCCACCTATTCTAAATTTATTAACTGTTGAAAATGTAAACGACTTTTTACTTTTACTGACTTAGGATGAATTTCTGTAGGCGATAAACCATCCTAAATGAATAATTATATGACAGCACGATACTCCAGTTCACCCATTTGTATGAAACACAACACATCTGCTTCTAATTATTATCTTTTTTAAATTAAAATTTTTTAATTAAAAATTATTATCAGGTAGTTCAAATTTAAATTAGACTCATATTTTAGAAATGTGTACAAGCATAGCAAAACCAAAATTTCATTGTTGCTAACGTCATCTCTCTGTGAGGCCAAAAACATTTCACCATGCCCACAGCATTAGGCAAGGGAAATTCCAGGTCAGGAGCCTCATTCAGGAAAGCTATTGACATTGTTGAGGCTTGATGGTGACAAAATTTGATGTCACAGCCTTTTCAAGGCTCTAACTACAGCAAGTTCTTTCTGTATATGGCCCCAGAAAAGTGCAACCAGTGAAAGAATTTTTGGATAGGAAAAGGGACATTTTATATTATAATTATGCAAGACATCCACATTGAGAATTACTGTTAAATGATTACAAGAAGTGTTTCCCTCAGTACTTTCCCATGCCACAGAATAAAAACATTAGCCATCACTTTCTCTTCAAAAAGTGAAGGATTTAAAAATGATAAAGGTATTCAGAGTTTCAGAATGAAGGAAAAATATCCTTCAAACAAGGACATCAAAAGGCCAGTAAGCCATTGCCAGCTGCCAGGTACACATTTGAACTAGATCAATGATGAAAGGGACATTCACTTACGAGAGTCGGGAGTTATATGGTGCTCGCCTAGAAGTTCATCATCATCATGAAGAGCAGCCACAGCATCCTCTACACTTCCATGTGTACTTCCATCTCCTGCTACCACCGCCACAGCTTGCTCCTGCCCATCTCCATCCTGAAACATTAAAAAAAATGCTAAGCACTGATCCTTCCATGCCTTGAGGAAGTTAAAATGAATCCCATCTCGTAGGTAAAGGAGAATTAAATGAAATTGCTGGTTTTTGTTAAGTAGAAAAATTATATTTATAATTATAAAAATAATTATAGAAATTAAGATGCAAAGCCCAATTGTTCCTATTTAAAATTGTCAAAATATAAAAGATCAAAAAATATTATGATGCAAAAAAAATTGAGATATGAAGTTGGCCACCACGATGTAGTCACTATGTTGCTCGACAGTATGTGAAGTTGTGCCCAATGCAGTGACTACGTCATCCGTGGTGCAAGGTTTAAGATTGAAAATCTCAATTTTTGCTATGTACAATGCATAAAAAATATTTACGTTATGACAGAGGCTATTTTTTTCAGTGTGCTTAGCAAAAGAACTGAGATCATTATCTTAAGATATGGGGAAATCTGAGAACTATCCAATGGCCTGGCATGTTACACATTTGGTAACATATTAGATTTCTTACTTATCAACATGAATTGCATCACACCTGATGGCTTTTTTGTCAAAACAATACAGTCAAGCCTACTTATATCAAACCCGTTTATAACAAAGTCCCGGTTATAATGAAGTAAAGGCTATTCCCCATCAAAAAGAGCTGGGAAAACTGGTCCACATATAACGAAGTTCGGTTATTACGAAGTAAATATTCGGCCCCCTCAACTTCATTATAAACGGGCTTGACTGTAATATCATAATAAAAATTGAATATTAATCAATAAACTACCAAAACCCATAAACTCAAACAAAATAATTTTCAATTAATAAAAGTTCAATAAAAAAGAAGATAACAAACCTGCAGTTGAATAACCTCCAAAACAACATACTGTTGGCCATCTTGTCCTTCAACAGCCATCATTTCAGTATCCGAGTCTTCATCATCATCTTCATCATCTTCACCTGGCATTACTTCAACTTGCTGTCCATCAATAATCTAGAAAATTTAAACAGTAAAATCTATAGGTTAAAAACCTCCATACCAGTAACTCACCAATTTTTAAAATGATGATTATAAACAGTTCATTTGGTCAAAAAAACCTCATGAAACAATCTTACTTCTAAAAGTCATATATTACACTTTTTTAAAACAGAAACACAATAGACAGATCAACTCCATGCAGGTTGTAAGATTTTGTGGGAAAGCTCCATAGCAATACAAAAGGTAAATCACATTAAAAACAACACCAACTGTGAAGACAACTGATCCTTTAAGATATTTTGATGCATTAGAATATGCAAAATTAACTTTTGAAATAGCCCATAACTTTAACAAATAAGAGATAGGAAAATACACTCAAAATGGGCCACTAAAATCAATGTTTACAAATATTTAATTCTCAATTGCTATAATCAGGTTTACTGTAATTTTCCATGCATAATACACATTTTCCACAAAATGATTCAGGAAAGAAGGGAAAATAAAGTACAGTAAAAGCCCATCATAGTGAGTATGGTGTACAACGAGAATCTTGCAATAATGAGTCATTGGAAATGTACCATTGAAAGGCCCATGATTAACATGTAAAAGAAAATGGATATAGCGAGGCCAAGAAGCTCTTGCCACAGTATACGCTCAGCATTACGAGCAGTATTTCCTGATTGTCATGCATTGCAAAGTACAAATTAATGCATGGTATTTATCTTTAGTAGCATCATTTGTCAACTACAATATTTGTGCCATCTCTACATTGTTTTAAGTCCAATCAAGTCCATGCATTGACAATTTACGGCCGGCCCTGGCATATCTTGTGTGCTTTCACACTTTTTTGTTGTTCTTTTCTTAAGCCAAGTTCACATAGGAGGCATAGGAACAGAGTGGTCGGAAGATGGACAAACAGAAAAGCATCTAATCAATCACACAACAGAGGAGAGCGGTGGTGAGGGTAAGGGGCGGAGTTCAGTCTGCCTATCTTTGTCTGCCAGTGCGGAGGTAGTTGACAGATGGACGAGGATTTGAATAACTCAGTGAAAAATTAATGCGAAAATGAAATTAGTTCTCTTTCAGAAGAAGAAACAGTGCCAATGCTGATTAGAGCTAAAGCACAACAAGCTCTTAGAAAAAATATCACCGTTTACCAGGCCAGTGATGCTTCTACCAACGACTTTAGCAAATTAGGTAAAATGTAAGGGTCTGTGCTTTCGGCAACTGCCAGTAGACTGAAGCAGTAGATGTTAGAATGATTTTTAAGCCAGGAATAGAAATTGAAAATACTGGACTGTTAATGTGAAGCCTGTGTATGTGTGATACCAAAGGTCCAACACTTGTTTTGTTATGCTTTTTATGATCATGACAAGGTCGTCAAAGTTTTCCGTTGCCAAAGAATTATTTATGCCCTTAAAATTTTACGATTCATCCTGGTTTTGATTATTTTTCCTGTTAGCAAAAGAAATGGGAATACTTATGTTTTCTGGCACATTTTCTAATTTGTGAATATTTTTCAATGTTTTCATAAATATTGCCAGGGCCGATGTTATGAAAATAATTAAAATTTATCCCATTCAACAAGTTTTACTTTATTTTATGATTCCTGACTTCACGGACACATACAATTTTGAGTATAATTCTCGATAATTCTCAGCAATAGTATTTCATGGTACAGTGAAACCTCTCTTAACGACCACTCCTATCAAGCGACCACCCCTCTCAACGACCAGTATTTTCCGGAACCGATTGTAATGCCCCTATGTTCATGGTATTCATTACCCTTATTCAAAGACCACCCCTCACCCCGACCAAAGACGACCACTTTCAAGGGAAGTTCCCTCTATTCAGCAAAAAAATTGTCGTAAACCTGAGTTTTTCCCAGCTTTTGGGAATCATACCACCCTATTAGGTCAGTCCACAGACAAAGGAGGGCCAGTCTGCCAGCGGGTGTGGATAATGTAAGTGTGATTTGTACATAGTAGTCATCGTAGCCTCGCGCGGGGAGAAGGCTCGAGGCCGCGTGCCGGGCTCTCCGGTGCCGCGCCGAGGCAACGGCGAGAGATGCAACTGAGCTATGTGCACGAAAATATTAACATCAGTGGTCGTGCGATGAGAAAAAGTCTCACTCTTTGTAGCCGATGGTATCAGACATATCATTACACAGCTGCGGATGCTTCATTTATACTTTTTGAGACGGTCGGTCAATAGGAAAAGATAAAAAGTCAGCTATGTAGAAGGAAAGGAAACTTATTCTAACTAATGATTACTAAGTGAGCACACGTTTGAATTTGGTGTGAGAGAAAATCTCATTGCGCTACCAATGGGGCTAAGGGGTGATTCAGCGAGTATTTTCGTGGAGAACGCCGTAACTTCGTTAGTGATGGCACACGATCCACCACTGAGTCGAAGATGTCACAGAGAATTTGTTTGAGTTTAGAGGAAAGGGTTTGAGTTATCGAAGAACGAGATAAAGGTGCATCTGAGAGAAGGCTAGCGGATTTATTTAAATGTGGGAAAACTCAAAGAAATGGAATTTTAAAATCTAGGGGCGACATTTTAAAGGAGTGGCACAACAATAACAGGAACGGTGGAGTGAAGAGAAGGCGGCAAGAAAAGTACGAAGGGATCAATTTGAGTGGCTTAAAGTTGCACGCTCAAAAAATATTCCTATTAGTGGTGTATTAATAAAGTAGAAGGCCTTGCAAATTGCTCGTAAATTAGGAGATGAAGATTTCATGGCCAGCAATGGCTGGCTCGAACGGTTTCGTGTACAGCATGCCATTTTTTTTCCGCCTAATTTTAAGACGAATGAGAATTAAAGAAAAAAATATTATTTTTGGAAGCACAGTGTTTTCTTTATGTTTCGATAATTCATTAGTCAATTTAATTTCTTGTAAAATATCAGTTTAATGTTAACGATGTAAGTATACATGTATTTAAATATTTTTGTACTGCATTTCCGCCAATATAGTGTAATTACTTACCTATATATTGTAATCCGCATCTATTAACCAGTGCAATTAATGTAATTATGTGCTTTGAAAAAATCAAAGTTGATGAAATTCCTATGCATCAAAATTTTGCCATCAGTTGGTAAAAAATATTGAAACAAACTCGATTATTATTAATGAATCCTGAGCTCAGTTTTCCCATTTTTTTCAAACTAGCCACCCGGTCATTTGCAATCACATATATTCATAGAAACAACCCCTACAGACTCCTAAACCCCTGTCAAACGACCACCCCTCTCAAAGACCATTTTCCAGCGGAACCATCGGTGGTCGCCTAATACAGGTTTTACTGAGTTACTTCTGTTCGCGCTAGATCCTCCAGATGGAAGCACTAGTGCGACACATTGTGTGTATCACAACCGACGGAGGCATTTGCTTGAGTAAATAAATACTCGCCGCAACTAATTTTTTCGAGGGGTAACTGAATGTGAATTTTTAAAACGGCTAGGAAGAGATAATTATACAGGAAATATTTTTGACCACCGAAAAATGCTCTATTTCTGCGAATCGTGGCAACTTTCCTAACCTATGGACGTACTGGTTAACACTTGAATACTTCAGCAAAGAGTAAATTATTAATTTGGAAGATTTAATTTGCAAACCAAAAGATAAATATGCAATTGTGCATGAAAGCCGCTCTTCTACCTGTTTCTAGTAGCATGGTAAAGAAAGAAAAATGGAAAGTAAGAACAACTGTGGGAATTGAGAGGCCTAATACATCACCTTCGGATATAACAAGCGCTCGCTATAGCGAGTGATTTCCCAGCCATTGAGAGCACTCATTATACCAAGCTTCCACTGTGTATGATTACAAAAAATACAGTAGAAACTCGATATTACAAAGTCAACGGAACCGGAAAAATTGACACTTTGTAATATCAAATATCGTATGAACGAGTAACCTAGACCAGCATCACGATGAAGCTATTTTTTGTTTTCAGGAATATATGCACTTCCGCAACATACTTGCATGACTTACGATGTTATAACTCATGAATGTATCTAAAATGTGTATTCATGTCAACACGGTTTATTAAGTTAAACACAGCTAATTTGTTCCTTTTTTCAATGAGTCAGAGTAAATCAAGTGCCTTTACTACATTTTTGTGCAGTTTGGACTAGGCCTACGAAGCTTCATAAGAGCATTTTTTTATATTACTTTTATCTCTACTGAAAAACTCATAACGTATGCGTGGGCGATGTATTCGTATTTTTAAGCTAGTATTGATGCATGCATACACTATGGAAGTGCGCGATTTGCAAAGTGTGATCATTTGCAACTAGATTCTGCTCCAGACATAGAATTTAAAGGAATAAATTGCCGCTGAAATAAAACCTAAATTGTGCTAAAACAGTGAAAAGTTTCTCTGACGAATGCTATGTCAATCATGTATTTTATACAAATAATGATACGCCCGTTAATTTTGAAAAATAACAGCCATAACCACCTTTGTGTGGTTATTTCCGAGACAAAGGCTCTGAAAGAAGAGCTTAAAAAGGAATTCATGTCAATCTTTACCTCCTTCCAAAAGTAGATTGTGCAAACCACACATTTCAACGGTGAAGGCGTGATAATTTCCTTTACACTTCTTCAGCTACCAACGATGGTAACATAAATCCATAATTGACTTTTTTACTATACTCTGTGAAAGCTTCAGTTGTGGCTCTATTCATTCAGGTCACCTGCTATCCTTCCACTAAATTGCAGGCATAATTTAAAGATTCGATACACCTAAAAATTGTGGAATATTTTTGCCTATCGTTCTTCCTCTGCTTCCAATAAAGCAAGGAGATTTTCATCAGAGCATTGCAGCTCCAGTTCTGGCCACGCACGTAGATGGAGTCGGAAGTCTTACTTATTCACCCGTCACAGAGGGGATCACTCCATTCACCCTCACAAAAACAGCTACGAGTGCCATGGTCTCCGAGTATCTTACGTCACTTGGGAGGTTGATCCAGCTGGAATTTAAGGCCAAGGGATGTGCATAGGAAATAAACATCGAAAAAATCATATCCTTTGCAGCGTAGTCACAGTTTATCTTCCTCCTACTCTACCTCAACAGGCTATGTCTGCGGAGAGGGAGGACAAGACACAGTAAAGTGGGGTCTTTTATCATGAATTAAGATATGTCCACAAAGCAATATTTGTATGTATTACACCCTGTGCACAGATTCCTTACAAAAGGGGGAACTTCAGGGGCCCAAAAGTGGGCACGTGAAGCCTACTGAACCAGCCGGGGACACTGCACCCATTGAGCAGGTGGGAGGGAAGGGGCTGGCGAAGGGGCCTAATTTCCTTGAGGGCCAGCACTGGGGACTTCAGAGGGAGGGGGTGACTCTTGCCCACCCGGAGGTGGAGAAATGAAGGGTCACTTGGATTCTGATGAGGCTTTCTACTCCCTCTCCGACGACGTGAATTAGGGTTTTTCAAAGGATGGTTCTACATAAAGTGTATATCTAACAAGGATTAGACTAGAAAATTATTACCAGATTCCTTGTCACTCGGAAGGATCGCAGCAGAGAAGATATCTTTTAGGATATTTTTTCGATCGCTGGGTAGAAGAGAAAGGCGAGAAATGTATACTATTATATGACCTAAATATGTATGGGCATTTGTATGTTTTTTACTGTTGATTATGCATGCACCCAGAACATAATATAGAATTAATGTGACAAACTAAGCGATCATATAAACCAAGCAAACTCGTATATTTTCTCTGATTTTATTGGCTGTAGGCAATGGAAGAAGGGAAGGGCAATGCTTACTTACAAATAGGATAACCTTCCTCGATGACAAGATCGAAACGCTCAATGAGAGTGGTAAATAAAACCTGATTCTTTCAATGATGACTATTGTCAGCCGGAATAACGATGCTGTGGAGTAGGTAAGGTAAGGTAATCAGTCTGAAATATGTACGGAGAAAAACGCTTCCATGTGTGATATGCATGACTGAATTTATCGCCAGAATGCCATAGTAACTCTTCCAATGCCTGAGAAAACGTTTTTGAGCTCAAACGCATAGTAAACGATTACTGTACTAGGAATACCCCTCATGGATTTATGTTTGGGGAAAACAGGTAGCAAAAAATGACAGGGATTATAAGAGGAAAATGCTGGTTGTAGTAATTTGTTTCTCGTGGACAAGTATTTCTGTACTTGACAAATTTATGTATTTTTTTGAGTCATTGTTGGCAAAGCTTAATGTATTTTTAGTCGTATTCATGACATATTTTATGTACTAATTCACCTATGCTTCAAAGTCGTCCTAATGCATAATGTGCATGCCAACAATGAATGCTTAGGAGCCTTACTCTGCAAAGGAGCATCTGAAAAACGCTGCCATGACCCGCCATTAATCGTAAAAACAAGTAATTTTTTCATGTCGGGACCGAGACCCGAGGTTCGTAATTTCAAAACATCATTATTTCGTAATAAAGAGTAGTGTTACATGTATTTAGATACCCTTATGGTCGGGACCAAAAATTTTGCTTCGTAATATCAAAATATCATAATTTTGAGGATCGTAATTTAGAGTTTCTACTGTATATGATTTCAATGTGTGGAACTTTTTTCCAAAATAAATATATAGAAATTTAAAAGATATCTAATATAGAAAAATATCTAATATCTTCTCTCAAGTTGTCATTTTACAAGTGCTTAGTTTTCAAAGACAAAGAAAACCGACAAAATGAAATATATTTCAGACTTCCACAAGTGGGGATAGCACATGTAGTTAAAATTTGTTGTAACATAACTGTTAACTGAGCAATCTGTTTTAAACTTTGCTCGGTCAAAGATAAATATATATTCCATATCTTATACGAAGTAAAGAGAAGTGGCATTTCTTGCTTCGCTTCAAATGGCCGTCAAAGTTGAACTTGCTTCCTAGAACTTGAAAAAATCCCACCTTTTTAGCTATCTCGGTTAAAAAATTAGTTAATATGACCAACTTCAAAATATAATTATTACATTAATCAATGTAGGAATAAAAAAGATTTTGTTCAATTTACTGCTTTTCGTATATGGTAACAAGAAATATGCCATCTCCATTATAAGAATTATTATTATTACTTTGGGGGTCGTGGTGGCGTAGTGGGTAGAGCACTGAGCTACTGACCGGAAAGTCCCGGGTTCAAATCCCGGGCAAGGCCTTGCTGGACACCCCCATCAAAACATCTCACGATTCAATTTTCAGCATATCAGAACTTCATAGGAAATTGCAGGTGGCCCAGGGAAAGGAACTGGTCCCCCCTACCCTGAAGTTGTGAATTTCACACGCCATTGGCTTAGTACGGGGTGAGCTCTACTCTCACCTATCAAAACCAACCTTCGGGTTAAATCACTGAGTGATTATTACTTTAGTAACAATAATACAATACCATGATAGCAACTCAACTGATACCTTCAATTCAAAAATTATGTTCTTACTCGATTAAAATACTGTGCTTAAATGCACCCCATCAGCAGCATACATAAGGCATCAACATCATCCTCTTCACATATTTCATCCCATAAAATATTTCCTCAAGCCATCCACAAACTGAAGTTTGTGACACGGCATTTCTTATTCCTGACACTCTTGTGGATAGATTCACTGATATCAAAGCATTAAGCAAGACATTTATCTCTAGCATTACAACCCAAAGCTCTACTGTGGTACTGCTTTTTCAAGAAATATCTGTATGACTGTATAATTAGAAGAATCAAAACAAATCATGTCACTAAATTGGTTTAAGTATAGAAAATTATATTATGGAAAATGAATGAAAAACTAAGGCATTTTGGGTATTCCCAAATTCATATCGGTGGAATTCCTCAAGAGGGACATTATCCTTTCTTGTGAATGTACAGGCACTTCCAAAAAAAAGTTAACACTTCAGAGCCGAAAATTTTCCAAGTCCCGAGTTGACGGTGATTTGACAACGCTGCGTCACGGCTTCCCTCTGGCGGAGCCTCACGAAGTTCTAACCGAAAACAAATCCCTTCCCTCCTCCCCTGTCCTCGCCATTCCCTGTTTAGCAGAAGGGATTACTGCACGGTCGGTCTTATTATGCCCTAAAGCAGGGGGCTATTGTGGGCACTCCATGGTCGTTCATTCCGACTCACTCCCGACGAAGTCCTGAACACATCTCTACGCTCACCAAAAAAACCTACGTCGCGAAAAAAACTGGACAAATTTTGAAAATGGCTTTCTTTGAGATATAGACTTGAAACGTCGCATAAATACTCAGGAAAGATTGCTAATTAAGGAGTAATGCATCATTTGACATGATTCGTATCTGTTAGTCAGATACAGGGGCTCAAACATAACCAAATGTCCAAATAAACACCTGCATCATTTGCCTATTAACACAATGCTTTGCCTTTAAATTGTTGAGCTACAAATACTTTTTTAATCGTTTCATTGCTATTCCATTACTTATAAAAGCTAGAATATATCTAGTTCACATGGGCCCTAGAAAGACTTCACTCTTTTCAAGGGCTTGAATAAGAAGTATGTTCCCGGAGCGGACGCAAAGAAAAATAACTCTATTCCGCGTAATCTATCCCGTCGCACGGCTCAAGATTCTCGCGATTTCATCAAATAAGAGTGATGGAGGTTACTGACAATGGCTACAGCTCAAAAACAACGAATTAAAAGCCTTAGGGACCATGTCACTTCAGCAATGTAAGCGAGTCACGTCAATTCCCCCGACGCGTGGAGCCAAACCCCAAACGCGCGGTGGAAAATCATATGTATTATAGGGTGTCGCAAACTTACTTTTAATTTCTCTTCACTTTCGTGAAAATGAGTTTTCAAAGACTGCTCAGATATAAGTTACTTGACAAGTGTCTCCCTAAAACGTTAGATATACTCTGCTTGATATAAAAGTTTTGTCTGAGAACAGTGTCCGCCATTAAGTAATGGAATAGCAAATAAACGATTCAAATATATTTGTAGCTCAGGCAATTAAAAGCAAAGCATTGTGCTAATAATAGATCATGCTATTTTTATTTGATCAAATTCCTCCCACAACGTCATCATCAACTTGTAAGATATTAGGATAAATATTATTACAGGATTTTTTAAACTTCGTGATGTTTGATCCCCATTGTGTCTCACTAACGGATGAGAACCATGACAAATGATGCATTATTCCTTAAGTAGCAAACTTTTCTAAGAATATGTGTGAAGTTTCAAGTGTATATCTAAAAAAAAGTTATTTTAGGTTTTTGTCCAGCTTTTTTCGATTTCCGACTAATGTGGGTCGGTCCTGTGTCCCGAGATTGTCATTTTCTTCGACGCGAGCTGCACGACATCTGAAGTCCCGAACATATATCTATGCTCACCACCATCGTCGTAGAAAAAACCATTTAGCATTTATAGTTTAGGAGTCCTAATTTGAATAATAATAATAATGATAATAATAATGCCCATGAGATTATTATTTGTATTATGCCAATACAAATCTGTTACTGACCACGCAGCCGTTTCCCTAAAATCTGGTCTAATGTCTAATCTAACCCTTTGGAAGAAGGTGTTTAAAGAATTGGCTTTTTCTACACTGCTGGTGACTCTAATTCCTTTATCGTTTTTAAGTGTGTGCACTGTGGACCTATTTGCCCGAATCTCTCTCACATATGACCAAAACGCTTTAGGATTACTATCTAAATATTCTCCTAACATCTTGCTCTTGAAATGTTATAACGCTTGTCGACATGATTTCCTTGCTAATGCTTTCGATTTTTTTTATAGTTTTGAACTAACTCATTTGTTTCCTCTACCGATAGACCCCGTCCTGCATTTTTCATCCTAGCGTGGCATACCCTTTGTCGCTTTAGTGATTTCCTAACCTCCGCATTATACCACCTTGGCTCTGTATTATCACTAATGAATTTCCTTGGTATGTATTCATTAACTGCTTTAAGGGTGTCCTCAAGAAATTCTCTCCCCGAATCCTCTGTATCGAATCCTTTGCTTTGTTCGCTAAATATAATAAACGATTCCCTTAATTCCTTTTTCATACCGTCGTAATGAGCCTTGCCAAATAAGTATATCCTCTTCCTTGGTTGATAATGTCTTTCAACGCCTACAATAAATTTCACATTAACTATTTTATGATCACTAAAGGTTTCAGGTCCTAATACAGCTAATTGCGCGCGCATGAGACCACAACTAAATAATTATTCGTATGAGATTTAACTGATTGCAAGAGCTCCGTAAGCATGTGAAGACATTTCCGTTGGTCAAACTGTAACTAATGTTACGCTCTAATTGGTTATTCAATGCCTTTTTCCGTTCTTCAAAAGGATGAGGACTGTGACAACATACGAATATTCCCGAATACCCATTGTTTATAGGACACCTGCAGGTGGTCGCAAAATACCCCCGACTCCCGCCTCACCCTTATTCCCGACCGCGGCGTTGAGCTGCGTGTCCTCCTAACCCTGCTGAAGGATCGCCACCCACTATTCTCCTCTTACCCAAAGGGAGGGGCGGCGAGGAAGCATGGCTAGCTGGGAATTCCCTCTCAGAAAGGGTTTGCACACGTTACGCGCGGGCACCCGGCCGCCATACGGTGATCTCCTCTCGAGGGGCCAATTGCTCGGATTGCGAAGTGGGTGGACGGCAATTAGTAAATTTCCTTAAGGACCTATATCGCAACTGAGAATAGTAATTGCATATTGATAAGCTGTTCCTATATTTCCTTCTGATGGAAAGGTGATCCATTATTCGACCATATTACATGCTAAACAATACCGCCAAAAGCTTTGGATATATTTCTTTAATGGACGGAATTAATTCATTTTTGTGAATGAATTGTTACTTCCTTGGCATCACATATGAAATTAATAAGAGACTATCAAACCTAAATCATGAAACCATGTTGATAAACGTGTTCACTTTTGGGCATGTAAATGTTTTTGAAATATTCGCCCGGTAATGTGAGTAGAAACAAACCTAAAAGCGCTCAAGTGGAGGAGTGGATGGGCAGACGTCTGCGATGTTTTACCTGCTTCCGGATCACCCCTTATGAATAGGCACTGGGCTGCAAGGGCATAAACTCGGAGGAGGTAGACCCAAGGCATACCGCATGGAAGGGGTCGTGGGTGCAATAAAACGTATGGAGTAAGGTTTTTGGGCAGTGGAAAATTATTCCTCACGGAGACCGGTCCTCCCCATCCCCATTGTCTCAGTACAGGGACTGAACAGAGTGGTCAGAGGGAACATGCCGCTCCCCCCATTTGGCATTTAGATCTCCTCTGAGGAAAGGGGAAAAGGTGGCTGGGAAAACGAAGAGCAAGGCTCTGAAATCGTCGGTGCATCTCTTACCACGTGAATAAAAAGAAGGGGGCAAAAGGAATTCAAAAGAGAAACCAGTGTATTTCTAGAATGTTACATGGGCCCTAGACAGACGGCAAGGCGTGAATAAGAAGTATGAGAAGTATTCAAGAAGAAGTATAGAAGAAGTATTCAAGGGCGTGAATAAGAAGTATGTTCCCGAAGCGCACGCGAAGAAAAATAAAGTGATTCCGCGTAATCTTATCCCGTCGCACGATTCAATATTCTCACGATTTCATCAGCATAGATCAGTGAAGGTTAGTGACAATGAGTGCAGCTGAAAAATGACGAAATGGAAGCCTTGGGTCCATGTCACTTGAGTAAAGTAAGCGAGTCACGGCACTTCCAGCCCAAGCCGCACGGAGCTATGCCCCGGATGCGCTATCGGAAAATCATATGTATTTTTCGGTGTAATAGATTTATTTTTATTTTCTCTTCAATTTTGTGTTTATGAGTCTTCAACGAGTGCTCTGATATAAGTCACTTGACAGGTCTCTCCATAAAACGCTAAATATTCTCTATATTATGTAAACATTTTATCTGAGAACAGCGTCTGACATTTTTTAACGGAATTGCGCTAAAATGCTTCAAAAATATTTGAAGCTTTGGTAATTTAAAGGCAAATACTTGTGTTAATAGATCATGCTATTATTTATTCAATCAAATTCCTCACATAACGTCACGATCAACTTAACTTGGAAGACATTCGGAGAAAAATTAGTTCAGGTGTTTATTTGGAAATTTGGTCATGTTTGAGCTCCTGTATCTGGCTAATAGATGAAAAGCATGTCAAATGATGTATTATTCCTTAATTAGCAGTCTTTTTTTGTGTGAAGTATTAAGTCATATTTCAAAGAAAGCTATTTTTGAATTTTGTCCAGCTTTTTCCGATTTCCGACCACTATGCGATGGTAGAAATATGTTCAGGACTTCAAATGTCGTTCAGCGCGAGTCGGAAAAAACGACCATGGAGTGCCCACCATAGCCCCCTTCTTTAGGGCATAATAAGACCGACCGTGCAGTAATCCCTTCTGCTAAACAGGGAAGGGGGTTTGTTTTCGGTCAGAGCTTCTCGAGGCTCCGCCAGAGGGAAGCCGTGACGCAGCGTTGTCAAATCACCGTCAACTCAGGACTTGGAAAATTTTCGGCTCTGAAGTGTTAACTTTTTTTTGGAAGTGCCTGTACATTAAAATTATTTGCTAGTCAATTTGATACTATGCAATAAAACTTGGAAACAAAAGAACCTGCTGAAAAACGTTTTTTAACATTCTCTTCCAATTTTGCAGACATTTCAATTAGCATAACAAACATCTTACATTATACAATCACAAATAAAGCAATATGCGAGAAAATGTTTTCACATACTCCAGGAAAATATAAAATCTTTCGTAACTAAATTATTTGATTACCTGGATCTTCTTTTGCCGACCAAGCTTCAGAGCTAGGGCTTTTTCCTGTGCTGAGGACTCAGGGTCATGGATAGCCAAATGACGAATCAGGTTTCCTTTATGCCTGAAGGCTCGGCCACATTCAGGACACTCATGTGTTTTCTCACGGGGTAAAGGAGGAACGTAATTTGGATTGTGATAGAGATTCTGGTGCCTTTTAAGTAGCTGCTTCTGGCGGAAGGACTGTAACAGAAATTTAAATTGAAAGTGAAAAATAAAATCACAGAAGCTATTCCATTTTTCAATTACCAACTTCTCCGACCATTCTACACATTACCTTTACTTACACTTCTTAAAAAATACAATATTTCAGATTTACACATGTTCCTCGTGAATAATGATGCATTCTAAATGAAGGATCGCATCACATAATAATCATATCACCTGATTATAGCCACCTAAAAGCAATAATGCAACTCTTATAAGCATTGGTTTATTACTAACTTTCTGCAATACCCAGTGGATTTTGTGTGAATTGCACATTACCCTTAAGCCAGTGAAGAAAATAATTGCTTTTTAATTGGTGAAATAAAATGAAAAGAGGTCTTGAGAAAATTCTTACATTGTGTGAACTTCATAATGTGATTTTTTCCTTTGCTCAATTTTGGATAAACAAGGCAGTAAATTTTGGTGGAAAATGTAAAAATATCACACATAGATAACCTGGATAATGAATAACACAGAATATGATTAAGCTGAATATAATCAATTCTTTTACCACCTAGGGACATCTTATTCGGCACTTGTACTAAACGGTTTGAAGTCCTTACAAGTCACTAATTTGCTTCATAATTAAGAAATTTTGTAACATCAAGCTCCTACTATATAAAGACAAGGGCCCAGAAAACTAAGCTTATAGTAATAGAAGATTCTACCATACAACTAACTCCCAGAAACTTTCACAGCATTTAAATACAATATTAAGTATTTGTAATAAGAAAGCTTTAATATTCTGGAATCATCACTTTTTAATGGTATCTGTTTGAAATTTTAGATCACAAAATTCATTTTTTTGTACCATTTCATACAAATGAATTTAAAACTGATAAACCCTATGCCTTAAAATTTTAATTATCAATTGGAGAATTTTTTTAAGCTGTCTCTTATACTTGACACAAATCCCTGGGCCACTTTAGTAGACCAGTAGACATTTGGTATACACACACAAAGTGAAGCATAGCACACTCTCACCTGATCACACTGGTCACATTGGAATGGTTTTTGGTCAGTGTGAATAAGCATATGAGACTCCAAATGCCTTTGGGAGATAGATGCATACGGGCACAAATCACACTTGAAGCACTTTTCCCCTTCGTGTGTTTTGTTGTGAACCTTAAAAATACATTTTAAAATGACATTAGGCACTTTATCATTTCAATGAACACAAATGAGTTACTGGTATCATAAAACTAATCCAGAAAAAGCAATTTCACTTCTGATGACACTACATGCTATCATTGGGCACTGTAACAATGCCGTTTACTTCATAAGCTGTGGTTTTTTACTTAAAGAAAAAACTTTTAAACTGCACTAACTTCCATCACCTGTCATCAGATCACCAGTGAACCACTTCTTTTAAATTCTCTCCATACATTACATCTAAAAATTACTAACTGATTGACAGTATATTACCTTTACCCCACCATGAAAAATTACTGCCTATACGTACTTCAAGTACAGAAAACTGTAATGAATACAAAGTGCATAACAATCTCTCTTTAGACAACAAAACACCAAAAATAATTTTTATGGCTCAAATTTTGTATCTAAGAAACAAATTTGGGATCACACTATAGTCAACTAATTATGATCAGAGACTTTGATAACACTTAGAATAGTAGCAGAATTGAAGCATATACTGGATATATTCTTTTCTATATTCATATTAACCATCCATTTATAAATACATTTAACTAATAAGCAGGTGAAAATTTAGGTGCCTACAGCATGAAAACTATGGCTGTTGAACTCAAAAAGCAGTTTATGAGGAGCTGCCAGTTCATAGCACTGAACCAAGCACTCAAGCAACTAAAAAAATCATTCTTCATAAAAAATTTGCACTCTCCCATAAGCAGTTAGCAAATTAAAAGATCATGGGACATAAGTTTTTCAACCACCGTGAATGAACATTGTACTTTATACCCTAAAAAATGAAAGGAAAATGAAGCACACCCCGAGTTAGCAACAAACACCAATCTAATACCAACCACACCAATCAATACCAACTATGCTATCGCAGTCAATCCCATCAAATGTGCCAATAAATAACTAAAAAAGAGACAATTTACATAGGCATGCCACTTTGAGTGAGAACTGACTCAGTTCTCACTCATGTGTGGCATTGTCAGTTCTCAACTGACATTGTCAATTCTCACTCATGTATGGATTGGTTCATGAACCAAGAAATTAAAACAATAATGAAATTAAAGAGAGACTAATACTCACTATGACTACACACCTAACTTACCTTGTAAGTGTACCTATCAGGAAATGATTTCCCACACCTTTTGCACTTGAGTGGTTTATCTGATGTGTGCAGCTTTTGGACATGAATCCTAAGATCTGTTTTTCTACCACATGTAGTAGGACACAGCTCACACTGAAAAACCGGTTTGTTTCCCGCTGAAAAGATAAAAAAATAGAGCTTTCAATTCTGGGTCCAAAAAAATGTACACTGCAATATTAAAAACTAATTATAAGAATAAGAAGCAATTTGAAATAAGTGGTACATTTGAAAACCCTAATGGGCTAAAAAAAATACATATATTTTTTTAAACGCCTACAGAATGTGCTACTTTCCAAGGTCATGAGTGGTAGTTGTATACAATGTTGAACAAACTATTAAACTAACAAACTGAATGACAATAAAAGAGAATAATTCAAGAATTTGGGCAATCTTCATCATTTAATTATTCACACAAATGTTTCCCAATTATTTGAACACGTAATGATTTTGAGATAGTGGAATGAAAAATGTAAGCCAGCCTTAAGTGACAAAAGATATAGAAGTTCTCAATAAATAGCATGACAAGGATGTTTGGAGCTTTTAATTGACCAAGGAGCCCCATAAGAACATACTACATTGTGGCAGACCAACTCAAATTAGGAGCAACTACAATGTCTACAACAGCTAATCAATAAATGGCATCCATTGCCACATCCAACTTCAGAGAAAGAGGTGTTAACCAGAAACAGATTATTATTATGCTTTGCTCTCAACCAACATGTAATTCATGATTGAAACCTTAATAATGAGTAGAAGAACAAATATTCTATTTTCAAAACCATAATATTTGATAGAGCTTCACCAAAAATTTCATCAGCAAACAACAAAAATTAAGCAACCAACCACATATTTAGGGTTTCTTTATGCCTCATTAAATCATAGCAATAAATCACATTGATTCAACCATTTCCTTCAGCAACTATGCAAATTCAGAAAGTGAATACAAAATTCTTTAGCATCCATTAAATTAATAACTAAGATGAACATTTGAAACTGTGCACATTTGTAATTTCAAGCAAGCTATAAACTGTAAAGTGCCAAAACAATGTTTAACAGGACCAATTAACTCTCACAGAGAAAAGTTTATAGATTACTATTTGGAGAGAAAAAAGGACAAAACAAGTAGAGATGTATTCAGGGCTAAACATGGGAAGAAGAGCAGTGCCAATCTGTGGCAACAAGAGCTCCCTTTTTTCTTCTACATGAAAGTGAGTGAGAAAATGAGCAGGATGAGGAAAGTTTGCGGTAGTATAAAGAGCATGAGGCAAAGGCAGAGGGACTGGTCTGTTTATTTATAATGCTAGAGGTGGTTATTTTTATATTCTGAAATAACAAAAGACTGCCATTCGGAATAACATAAATGGAGACAACCTGAATCAATACCAAGGTGTAACGGAAATAATGCGAAATGAACATGCACCTTTACAAGCTTGCCTAACAAAGATATAATTGAGCCCAAATGAACAATTCTTAGCAAACTACTATTCCAGTCAAAATACAATCCCCTTTTCCAAGAATAAACTATATTTTATAAGAAAAGCAGCACGATTAACTATAAGAATCCATTCCGTGAAAAGGAACACCACCAAACTGAGACTCAGGTTAATGACTCAACAGTTCTCCACACTTTTGAAGCAATATCCTTTATGCTACTTGAGCAATAATTGTATAAAAACGTAACAATTTCAAACAATGCAAACAAAAGGTCCAGATGAAAACAAATGCTAAAGATAGCAAGTTCACCATAAAAAATTTTTCCCTCAATGCATAAAATAACATGCCAACAGTTTCTGCTTTTAGTTAACCGCAACCAATGTACCGGCAAAACAATGTCTAAAAATTCCCAGTAACAGCTGTCACTGATCATATACCGTCCTCCACCCCAAAAACATACTCACCTATTACATCATAACTTTATACATTTCTTTGACAATAATAAAGTGGTTTGGCACTGACTTCTTTCAGCATAGAGTCCATGATACACACGTCTCCTCAACTTTAGCCACATTGTTAAATACATAATTAATACTGCAGTTTTACCTCACTTTACCAATTTGAGTCTTCAAATATACTTATGAGGGGACCTTTCCAACAGTTATTAGCATAACTTTGGACTGCTTATCAATGAAACTGACTTTCCAATGGTTCCCGCAAACGTATGTTTAGCAGCCCCATGATCTCCACATCACTTTTTTGTGTAAAATTATTGTAACACACATTTCATTCATAGTTTCCATTGCTCAAAAACTAACATGTGGGATATATTTAGCCTTCGCACAATATTTAAATGGATTTTAAAGCATATAATAGATCCTAAAGGCACATTAAAACATGGCAAAATATGTCACCAAGTATTTAGCTAAGAAACTTTTCAGTACTTTGTGCAAAACATAGCATTATTTATGCAGTACAGCATAAGCACCCTTGTATTTAATTCCAAGAAACAAAAGTACTTGTCCATTTCCAAGGATATTGAGATATAATTTTGAAGGAAGCTATTGAAATTAGACTACAAAGATGGAATTTCAATCGAGATCTTGGCTTTTCACTTAGCAATTTGTAGAAGCCTTATCTGAAACACCTGCCCTCCACGAGAAAATCATTTGACACTACAGTGGCCAATTAGGGTCCACAAACAATTATAATGACCAAGCTGAATGACAGCAGAAATAACTGTATATACAAAAATAATTTCTGCCATTAAAAACATTTTGAGCTAGTGCAGGCTAGGAATCATTCAATCTTGGAACTACTAACAAAAATGTGTGATGAATTTTAATTTGAATTAAAACTCAAATAAAAAAATGATTTGATTAGCAAGAATTTTCATCTACTGAATACAGATTAAGCATAGTTTCTCAGACTATGAAATACACTCCTATGCACATACTCAGCATTGACTAGACCATTGCAACAACAAAACTAAAATTTTAACTGGCAGGTAAATTGCCTATCTAAAGAATGACTTTTAGAGCTTGATTTGTAAATAAGCCTCTTTGAAAAGCGGGTCAAAACAGTAATAGAGTTCACAACCCGGGCTTCTAAATGTAGACAATATTCTAATTTACCTTTTATTATCCTTTTTAAGGGTTGGTTATGTAAACATAATTATTTTAGTGGGAATATGTATGAGATTAATCTCCCCTCACAAACAGGGTAAGTGTAAGTATCAAACTTGCCAATTCTAGAAAGTTACACTATATTAACATGTTGACCCCAGCATGTTCTACCAGTGGGTTACCAAACCCTTAGAACTAAACGTAAAATTTAAGAGAAGGCATTGGTCATCTAAAAGACTTGGCCCAGCCAGATAAATGTTTCATTTTCATTAATACTCTACCACCCAATAAGTGATATTTTTTTACTCTAATCCCTACCCCATTACTCATATGGCAGGTAATAAAAAATCATGTGCAGGGTTGAATGTGTCAACAAGGAGTTATTTCATCATGCAGCTAAAATTAAAATATTTTGCACCCCCAAAGTTATCTTGATTATAAGAATATTGCATACCCTATTGCATAACTGAAGGATATTAAGAGAAAACCGGTGAAGAGTTTTGCATCTTCAAACGATGCCTAATAAAATATCAAAATTGCCATAGCTTCTGATAGGAGTGAAGTTTTGCATTCCCAAGAACAAAAATCGCTACGATTTACGCCTTTCAACAATTTACCAGGAAATATGCAGGAGAGTTCATTTTCCTTGAAAACCATTATTCAACTAGTTTAATTTGTGAGTCATTGCGACATCTATCCTTGCAAATTGGACACCAATATAATGACAATGTCACTATAAATGCAGCACCAACATCCAATTTCCCTAATTGGCATGTGTCCCAAACTGAAATCACCACTCCCAGTAAGGCATTTGTACACTGCATGAGTAGAATGATAACTGAATTTAGAAGCTTTACTGCCAGTGAAGCTGTATTGTCTCCTAAGTTAATTCACTTAAAATAACAATACAACTGATAATATAGTTACTAACAATAATATTGCATGCTTGACAGTAGTGCATGCCTGGTGTGCAGTCACCCCCTGCCCCACACCCTTGTTGTGTCTTGCAGGGTGTTATGTAGATGTAGAATTGCCAGCACCATGAACTTCATTTGCTCTCTTGCCAGCAACAACCTTTCCTTGCCATGTGAGCTGAATGTGGATGATCCCTTGCCTCCTTCAAACCTACATGTCCATTAACACCTGTCACATTTGGTGCAGGTGGCTATGCAACTAAAAAAATCCAATGACTCTACTACACACAGATCCAAGTCTCTGAGCCACGAGATAGTATTCACTTAAAATGTGAAAGCACATAATAATTTCTGGCTTACTATCAAAGTAAGAGACAGCATAAGGGTAAAAAACATATTATTCACCAGAGGGGATATATTTCTAATCAACCTACAAAATATCAATAAAATGTACCCAACATATCCCCATAAATACACACCATGAATTTTCCTGTAGTAGTCAAGACTTTCAAAAATCTGTGACTAATAGGAAATCCCTGGCTTGTCGAGTTGGCTATTCTAAATTTAGCAAGATATTTGCTCATAGAGAACAGTAGATAATGTCAAATTATGAATTCATCCACATTATGAATCAATCCATAAGTCTACCATAATACCACTTTCACAAGGGTTTGGTTCAAATATTAAGGATTGAATAATGATAGTTTCAATAACCATAACTTAAATTTTGAGAAAGCTGAATTTAATAAAAGATACATTTGCCACAGGCAGCCAGCCCTACAGCAAAAATTTGATTTTCAAACAAAAACAAGTAAAGATTAACGAAATATTACAGATTTTTTATGCTTTACTGCAAATAAATTCCATCTTATATCATTGAAACTAAGCCTCAAAAGAAAGAGGTGTATGGAAATGCACAACTTCATCACTTTATCCCTAATATTTCAAGCAAAGGAATTTTTCATACTATTGTTATGAAGCATACATTTTAATATTAGCCAAGATTTGAGTTGCTAAAAGAAAGGATGAAAGCCAAGATGGAACATGTTTAACAGTAATAGAATTTGATAAATGTAGACAATAGAACTCAGCACGGTAGAGAAGTATGCCCCTGTATATATATCTGGTACTAAAAGCCACGATAGGAAGGAAAATGGCTATAATTAATTTAAAGAAGGAGCCAATGAATCGTATAAACATTCTTCTACCTTCTTAATTTTCTCAGAATAGAAATACTAGTTAAATAATGACCATTCAGTTAGTTTTTCCAAGATACCATTAAAGAAACTATGTTATAATCCTTTAGGCTTTCAAACAGTGATCCCACAAGAGCTTTAAAACTTAAAGAATGACAACATACTTTTAATATAATTAAACTTAAAGAGGCCAGAAAGTAGCATAATAAAATGTTATCCTGCCAGAATTGCCAGCACCATGAACTTCATTTGCTCTCACAACAACACATTTGCCAACACACCCAATGACTAACCTTCCAAACCCTTCCCTACCTTCCCCTTACTCATTCCCCCTCCCAACCCCCCCCCCCCCCCCAATATTTTGTGTATATAAGTAAAATTGAAGTGTATATTGTACCTGAAGATGACACTACGTGTCGAAACCTAGGTCGTCGCAATAAAATTCACTGTGGAGTTCACTACGTTTTTTCATTTATCCATAATGGAAAACTTCCACCACATCTCGCCGGAACTCGTTTCCTCTATTTTGAGTGCTAGTGAAGCAGACCAGGCGAAGCTATACTTCAAACTATTTATCAAATTTCGAATCATGTCATTAAACGCATACTTTAATAATCAGTGACTAAAACTCGGTGTAACACCTAAATACGTATCGATTAAATTCAAATCGTCATCGCCCTCAGCCAATCACGCAGCCAAAATTGCGAAGAAAGTGTGGGTAAAAATGGAACTGAAGTCGTGGTTTTACAAGAGAGATACAATCTCACACTACCTTTTCCTGCTCCATGTAGAACTAAGTGAGAAACTTCATGTTGTGGCATGGACCTGTCTTCAAGAACGTGTTCGAAGCAGAGCCAGTGAAGTGTACTCCAAGAAGCTGACCATCCTCAAGAAGAAACTGTCCAAACTGTGCCACGACCAGATACTCGAACCTCCAACCAGAACTCCAGCAGACTCCAAGAACTTCTTCAACCCCCACCCTAGGGTCGTCAACTTATCAAAGCATCAGTTCTCAGCCCCCGAGGAAGAAGCCCTCGAAAAAGGTATGAAATTCGCCCCGAATCACCCCATATCCCAAATATCAGCAAAAAACCTAATAATCGATTGTGAACTTGCCATACGGAAAGAGGATAATGGAACTAAACGGATAGTTGCCAATTCAATAATCAAGAATCTCCAGCCCCCAAGAAACTACATGAATGATAACAAAGGACTCCTACAGGCTATTAGCAGCATTAAGGAAACTACTAAAAGTGAGAACTTAATTATTACCAAGGCAGACAAAGGAAATTCTATTGTCATCCTCGAAAAACAGGACTATTTACAAAAGTGCTTCAACTTCATATCAGGAAACGACTTCGAAATACTTGCCAAAGACCCAACCAAAGCATTTCAAAAAGAAACCCGTTCCGTGGTAAATAGTTGCAACGGAGTCCTCAATGCAAAGGAAAAATATTTCTCCATTCAAAAGAACCCTCTCCCACCTCGCCTATATGGCCTAATCAAAACTCATAAAGTAAACATGCCAATTAGACCAGTAGTAGATAGTACATCCGCTCCTACCCACAAACTGGCATCCAGACTCTACACCATTCTAAAGGAACTCACCAGCTTTAAACCAAAATACAGCATAAAAAACTCCATCGATCTAACGAAGAAACTCAAAGATACCTCAGTGCCACCCAACGCTAAATTAGTGTCCTTCGACGTTACCAATCTCTTCACCAGCATCCCCAAACAAGAAGCCTTAGACCTCACAATGGAAATCCTCAAGAACAAGAATGTCAACCCAGTGATCTGTGACGAAATCCAGTCCCTAACGAAATTGTGCCTCACACAGAACTACTTCCTCTTTAACGACAGTTACTATAAACAAAAAGAAGGACTTGCAATGAGATCACCGCTCTCATCATGGATGGCAGAAATCTTCATGACCGACTTTGAAGAAAAAGTCTTCCAGTCTGAAAACCAACTAACGAAATTAATTCGATATTGGTACCGCTACCTGGACGATGTATTGTGTTGTTGGACGGGCACAACCAGGCAAGTGAATTCATTCCTACAATTTCTAAATTCAGTGCACAAAAATATTAAGTTCACAATGGAAGTTGACACTGATCAATCTATCAACTACCTTGATTTAACTATTCGACTATCCAGTGGTAAACATGAATTTTCAATATACCGCAAACCTTCCACAACCAACGAAATCATTCCAGCAGATTCATGCCATCCATTCCAACACAAAACCGCAGCATTCCACTCTATGATCAACAGATTAGTGAAAATCCCCCTCAGTGACGCCGAATACAAAAGAGAATATGAAGTGATAAAATACTTTGCAGTGTCAAATGGCTACCAACCAGATCTAATTGACAAATTAGTGCTTAAATCTCGCCAAAAACTAGCCATCTCAATGGTGTCATCACTGCGCCGAGAAGAAGAAACAGCGAAGTGGTGTAAACTTCCATTTTTAGGACATATTTCATATGAAGTCGCCTCAAAATTCCCTAAACAGAAATACAAAACAGCTTTTTATTCCCCATCAACTATAAAAAAGCTATTATTCAATGCCAAAGACAAAATTCCAAAACACAAAAGAAGTGCAGTGTATTGTTTAAAGTGCGACGATTGCCCAACATTATACATCGGTAAGACAGAAAGGAGTGTTGATGTTAGAACAGAAGAACACAAAAAGTGCCATGAAAAGAAGAAACGAGAATCAATGTTCGCCAACCACCTCAGTGACAACAACCACAATAGCAGCTTCATCCCAGACATCCTGCACATAGAAAATAATGGAAGAAGATTAGACGCCCTTGAATCCCTAGAAATCATCCACCATTTTAAAAACAACGTACCTTTGGCGAACGAGCAAGTTCTCCCCTCCCACTCTCCATTATTCTCCATCCCCTTAAACACCCTACGCCCAAAATAGTGAAAAAACCCAAGTGCAATTTGAACTGAAAAACATTTATGACAAATAAGTGTATGACTAGCCCCCCTACCCGCGCTGAATGTCCCGTACCTACGCCTAATGACTAACCCAAGCCCTTAACCCCCTCCCACCCCTCCCCACCTCAGCAACTTGCCAACACACCCAATGACTAACCTTCCAAACCCTTCCCTACCTTCCCCTTACTCATTCCCCCTCCCCTCCCCCCCCCCCCAATATTTTGTGTATATAAGTAAAATTGAAGTGTATATTGTACCTGAAGATGACACTACGTGTCGAAACCTAGGTCGTCGCAATAAAATTCACTGTGGAGTTCACTACGTTTTTTCATTTATCCATAATGGAAAACTTCCACCACATCTCGCCGGAACTCGTTTCCTCTAAAATGTTATCCAATGATATAGTGATATTCTGAACTTAATATGGCAAGGTATTTGGAATAGGGTATATAATCTAAAGATGTGTGAATACTAACGGTGAAACCTCAGATACTAGAAAGTATTCAATATTAGAGATCTCGAATAATTATGAAAAAGAAAAAGTTCGAATACCTCGAATATCATGCATTGGGCACCCACACAGCACTATATTTGGCATGTTGATGAACTACATAATATGCACAGTGAGAGGATGGAGATACGAGTCTATGATAAGTTTTGCCATGTAATTTATGACAGGAAGATGTTGGAAGAAACAACTGTTTCAACAGATGGGATACCAGCAAAACTATTATCTATTCACCATAAATAACATGCTGAAACTAATCATGATTTAAAATCTAAGAAAGTCTGTAAACATAGCTGACGGTTGCCGCTTGATACGAGCTTGCTTTTTAACCGTTACATATTCGTCATTTATTAAGAGGTCATAATATGCATCTCTTCTTCCAAATCATAGTTTCAATATAGCTAATGAATTTCACATAAGAGTTTCTGAGAACTCATACCTCTATTCTGATATCTTACAACAAGCTATTTTCTGACGAACCATCACTGAGAATATGTCAAGATCCCCATGCTTGGGAAGCTGTATCTTCCAAAAGATGAAACCAATTTTATACAGAAAAATGTATCTTATAGAATGATAATTTCTGCATTTATTCATGCAAATAATTTTTTTGTCACTCAAGGTAAATTCATCCTCAACATAATTTGGAAAAAAATGGGTTTTCTGATGATCAAGAATTTCAATGAAATATTAAAAGTGTTGCATGCTTGTCATTCTATTAGCTGTTGTCATATTATATTAAAATTTCAATAAAATTGAGCCAATAATGTTTTTGACGACTTGCAGAAAATGATTTTTATTTATTTAAAAATTTACAAAAGTTGTTAAGAAATTTGTAAAACCCAACTACAAAACTGGTGACTTGACTGAAACTTGAAGGGGACTGTTGCAGCTGCATGGTTGTCAGCATGAAGAGTATAGAGTAGTAGAGAAAAAATAATTACCAGTATTACCTAACTGCGATATGATTGGTTTTCTCTTTTGGAAGAGATAGATTCTCAACTAAAGGATCTTGACGTACTTTACTGACAGAAGGTCCATACCAATTGTTCATCAATCACACTAAAAATGGTAACCTTGCAATAGTAATACCGTAGTTCATTGTCAGATCTGAGGTCAATATTACTAAGTTTAATCTTTTCCATAAATGTTCAATTTACAAGAACTTTGAGATTAGTTTAAGGTTAATTCAAAACTGGACAGAACTTGAAGGTGTATTAACACTTTATGCTCACTTTCAATGCTGTGATTATGTATAAAAGTTAATCTGTTCAACAGACCATAATTGGTAATAAAGTTATGTTTATATATATTTGAAATTTTAAAACCAGAATTTGATTTTTTAATTAAATCATGTTGTTGCTTTTTACTTTATCGGGCACAAAAAACTAGAGGAATAATATTTAATATATTCATTGCAATACTACTATTCGAGGCATTCAAAAACCGAGGTATTTGAATATTGAAGTTATGATTAATATTAGAATTCGAGAAATCTGCTCCCATCTTTAATACAGAGTGTCTACCAAAATTGGAAACTAAAATTCAATGTCTTTTCAAGGTTGATTGCCAAATTTTCAAACGAAAAAATTACGTACCTATGCACAATAATTTCTATTTAGCATGTGTTAAAAATAAATTTATCCAAATTAATTTTTGCATTTTCATTATTTTTGATGTAATAATGCATTATATTTCCTTCTGGTGTACACATGAAAACACGAGAACACACAAGAAAAATCGAGAGTTGCAAAAACATATCTCCACACTTAGAGATATGTTTTTGCAACTCTGACTATATGACTGAGTTTCATTGCATTTGCCTTCTTAAAGAACATTTTTCATGAATTAAAACTGAAGTCTGCTTAGGCAAAGTTCATTTTACACAATTAAGTGAAACTAGGTATTTCCTTAAGCATTTATTTCATTAAATTTATGCAGATGACCGCAAGCATTTGATTTTTTTAACTCTCTGAGGAGACTTAGCCAATTTCAATAAAGACTTACAGGACAATTCTGTCTAAAACTTGGAGGTGGTGGTATTGAAATAATTCTAGTAAAAGGCGAGGGGAGGAAGGATAATCGCCAAGTAATAATTTAGCATATTTCTGTGATGTAATGTGTGGCAAGTTAAAAGCCGCTGTAGATGGTATAATTAGCAGCACCTTCCATCAAAACCATCTGATTTCTCGAGTATGTTGGTTGATATTTCATGGTATCTTTTCAGGTAAAGGCACAGTATGAAGAAGCGTTCAGTCAACTGTGAAATTTATTATTTTATTTTGCTAAACATTTTCCCTGTAATTCGCAATACTAAGTACAGTAATAAAAAGATTATTTCGTGAGACCCTAGAGTGATGCAATGTGCTAACATCCTCTGACCAACGAACTCCCTATCAATGAACCGGTTAATTTTTCGGTCCCTTGGATTTCGTTATTTAGGTTCTACTGTACCTCAATATTATCCAAACTGAAACTGCATTAAACTAGTCAAAATACTGTGAGAACCTGACTGTATCACATCCATGAAAGATGTGTTTAATCTGGATTATGTGACACTAAAAGCAGCACCAACATGCAACAGTCACCTGTATCGACTTACATTAGAAATCTCTATGCCGATTGATTTAACTACACATATCTGCTTGTCTATCGCAAACCACAGTGATTGATAATGAGCTCCACGATTGGACTTAAAAATTATTTAGACTTAAGCACCTTATTTTATATACTTTATGAAGTCGAATAATAACATGGAAAAAATATAGATAAGCACACAAGAATATTTTATGAATAGCTGGGCTAAAACAAGGCCTGAATACTATGTGAGGGCTAGAAAAATCTCTACAGCTCTATCCTTAATGTTAGCTAGTGACATGGGCCATCAAACCACTCTGGCTTAGACAATGGGCAATGCTAAAATTACACTGAATCAGCTTTTTATCACCCTTCTCACCTGTATGAATTAACTTATGAGCCTTCAGACTGTTGGACTGAGTGAAACGGGCATGACAGATGTCACATTCATATGGCCGCTCCCCAGTATGAATACGGAGATGTCTCTTTAGCTTGAATGTGTCTGGGCTGGCATATGTACAATGAGGGCACTGGAAAATAATTCAAACAGTCAAAGACGATTGTCACTTGGTCTGAGAAAATCTGACAGCCCAGTGAAATTATTTATTACCTTGGAAATTCATCAATATACTTAATAATATAGCCAACTTAATAATTTGCTTCGATTCCAAACATTAAAATTAAAATGGCTGCTCAAGAAAAAACATGGAATGATGGTCACAACAATTTGTATAAAATTAGATAAATAAAGCCAGTTTATAAGGCATACAAACAGTGTATTTGTGTCCCTACCTGTCTCAAGAGGGACTACTGTAAGTTTAAAAAAATATTTGCAAACAAGTTTTTCTGGAAATAAAAGAGCTGGCCATCTAATGATTTCAGCATATGTACAAAATTACAATAAAAAGATAATACTGTAATTAGAATGAAACTCCAACAATCAAGAAGTGTTATCAACCATAATAATTTCAGACCACTGATACAATGAATTCCAAGGTTGGTCTTGAATGCTAGTATGTTTTCACTGGGCTATAAGAAATCAGAGAAGTGAAAAAGTGAATTATAAGAAGGATACCTGATAAGGTCTTTCTCCAGTATGGCATCTCATGTGGCGCTTCAATTTGCTAAGTTCAACACTAGCATACTCACATTCTGTGCATTTGTGAGGTTTTTCATGGGTATGCTTGTACCGAACATGCCGTACTAATTCACCTAATGGACAAAATGTAACAATTATTGAGAGTTAAAATACTTCTCACTAATGCTTAGTGAAAACCTAAGGGTAGGAACCACTCACCTGATGTTGTAAATGCACTGTCACAAAACTTACACCTATGGGGCTTAGTCCCAGTATGTGTATTGACATGGTTCTGTAATGAAGCCAGAGTTTTGAAACCTCTTTCACAAACACTACATTTATGAGGTCGCTCCTCCGAGTGTGATTTCATATGACGAGACAGCAAATACCTGAAAGTAAAACAATGCACATTCACAGCTGCAAATCTTCTGATATACAAGGTGGAAAACAAGAGAGACAACCATTACCTTTTAGGACTTGTATAATTGCAATAATTGCACATGTGAGCTTGGGTCACTGTCTGAGATTTCTTTGGCATAATTTTGATAATTTTAGACTTATCATCTTCATCTCCCGATTCCTGGAAAATTAAATAACCATCTCACATTAAATTAAATACTGATTCAACATATGAAATTCCCATGAAGCAAATGATTTAAAGCTTACCATTGTCATTCCCTCTTCACCCTCATCAAAATCATAAACCGTAAGATCCTGGTCATCTTTATCATCCTTATCATCAGGCTGCTGGACTATAAGTACATAGCTCACTTCCCCAGGATTGGTGTCAGAGGGAACGATTGTAACAGTTTGATATGCATCCCCTGTGTTTAAAATGACTTGGCCATTACCATCCGAACCTCCAGCCTAAAAATCAAATACATATCAACTCAGATTAGTCACATTGAATACATTCACCACACTAAAATGACACATAGGTACAACATGTAAGCAGTGATTAATCAAATGCAGTACAAGCTCAATATTACAAAACCCATGTGACAAAAAAAAAGAGCAGATCATAACATTGAAATTTGAAACGAAAGGATTTTTTTATCCCAAAAAAATTTATTTTCCTTTTTTACTCAAAATTCTTGAAGCTCCATCTGACTTTTATTACAAGATTTTGTCAAAAATAGGCTGCTCATCTTAACAAGAATATATTATAGACAACTGGAGCATTAAGTAAAACGAGATCCTTTTTTATGGATGATCAAGTTTTCGCTGTCATCCTTGTAGCATTGTTTCTGCGCAGTTAAGTAGCTCCAATGGCTCCAGTGGCAACCACAGCCTGCAGTTTTCACTTTTGTTCCACTCTGAATTCTCAATTCATAGGCTTAAGTCTGCAAGTATTGCAGTTTTATTTGGACAGGGGAATAACGAGAGCTAGTGTGCTGCGAAGTTCTATCCCTATCGCAGTTTAATTTTTTTTCAGTCATTGCATCGAAAATGCTATCATCTTCAATTTTAAACCAACATATCCGAATACTCACTTTATAACTTTTGTTGTTTAAATTAGATTTACAAATTTACCATTAATAAATTAAGGATGGTCGGGTCGGATCCACAGGTCTTTCATTTCATTCGCTACTGAAATCATATCCGAAGACAGTAAAAATTCAATTCCGGGTCGGACATTTTAAAATTTCGCGGCTTAGTGATCGATGCACCCCGCATATGGAATGTACCTACGTATGGTAGAAACTGACAAGGAGAGGTTATGTAACTTGGTCACGAAATGAGAAGAAGATTTTTTCCGTGCCACAAAAACAAAATAAATAAATACCAGTCGTGACTTTTTTCTCCATATGCAAGAGATGCACGAGGAAAAGAAAGCCGAATGTCACGGGGGTTGCCTACATTCACCAGATTCCCGTGAACCTATGATAGCGTAGGTGTTACAAATGAGGGATAGTATACTGCCGGTCACGAGTCCGATCCTTAACACTGCCTAGGAATACAGGCCATGCTGTATTCCTAGGGTAATGTAAGTAGGGAGTTTAAAAAAAATAGATAATCAGAAATTTCATGACAATTTATAAGTCAAAAAATATTAAAATTTGGCATTAAATAAATGATTGGAAACATTTTTTATTGCAGAATTAAATCGTAAAATCATTATGTTAACTTTACAATGTAGTTTTGAGTGACGCATTCGTAAATCTAGTTTAAACGATAGAAGTACAAAAAAGTTAGTATCCACACACAAAGGTTGGAAATGAAGGATGATAAAGTTTCTGATTAAAGTTTCAATGATTGAAAGAAAAATTTTAAACAGTGATAAGAATCGAACTTCATTACCTGATGGGGATCCTGACCTGTCATTCTACATTTTTCTTGCAAACCCAAAAATGGAGAAAAAATCCGAGACTTTTTAAATTTTGCTTATAGTAGCATGAAAAAAGGCTAATCGCATTTCAAGATCAGAGTTACACAACCTCTTCTTAGGAGTAGAAAATTCTCAAATTTCACTTCAAAGGTTATTATTAATAAGACATTGCAAAATTACTACTTTAGCAGCTAGAAATATTCTATAATAATTTTTTCGTCTTAATAATGGAATCCCCGGATATTCCATATATGGAATCTCTTGGGCGCAATAAAATATTTTGTGTTTCTATAGAAGAATTTGAAAGCATTCAACGATTTGATTAATAATTGGAAAATAATTCCTTTATTAATGAAAATAAACTTACAATGTTTCTTTTAACTGCACTCTAAAGAATAGTTGTACACGTTTAAAAAATGTATTGCTTGATGAGTATATGATAAGGAAGGTGATCTTTATATTAGAAGTGATAAGATATAGTTATTGCATCCGTAAATCATGATCCAGGAAAATATTATCCACATATATGGTAGGAAGTTGATTTTTTCTACAAGAAATTTACTTGGTTATTTGGTAATTCTATTGTTGCTGTATTTATATATTTATTAAAAATCTAGGATTTGAAAATGAATGAAATTCAGAATCAAGTATCTGAAACTAAGGATCCGAAACCAAGATAAAGATCCGAAACCGAGATAAAGATCCGAAACCCAGGCAAGGATCCAGTTCCGGATCCGACGAAAAACCTGGATCCGTCCATCACTACTTATAACTTGGAGCATATATTTTTCATCTATTATGACAACAAACTCAAATCCATGCTAAGCCTTCACATCCATCATTGAATTGGCAGCAAAGTTACAGCTTGAAAAATTGCATAGGAAAGTGGTAAATGCAATGTCATTAAATGATAGTTCATGTTAAAGGGAAAGCAGACAACCATCTATTAATTACAGATCACGCTTACTTGAGGAATATCAGAGAAAATTACAGGTTACACGAAAATAAAAAAATGCAAAAAAATTCTTATAAATAATGTCCATAAGTCTGAGGCATTAAAAAAATGGATTTCGTTGTATAGATATGATTTATACTCAATCCAAGAGTAATAAAGCTGTTGATAAAAACATTGCATACAAAAATTTAATCAAGTTTATTCCATAGCCTAACAGAAGAATAAACTTACTTCATCATCTAATGCAGTAATTGTTCCATCAACACTATGAGAATCTTGAGGCTGCATGGCTACGTACGTTGTCTCCTGTCCCCCATCACTTGAATCACCAATTCCTCCTGGAATTGAAATTCAAATAACATTTAAAACTTACACCTTAAGAAATTTGACAAATACCAAAGTGCATTGAAGCCAACTTGGCAACAGTGAAAAAAGCTGGCCAATTAAAACAAAATATGTAGATGCAAATCTATCAAGAAGTCAGTTATCACAGAATGCAAATAATTAAGACCCCGACTTGATTTAGACCACTGATAAGATGATTTTACACAATATAGGTAGATCAACTACATGACAAAATGTTAGACAATATTTTGTTAACATATCACTTAAATTATAGTCACATTTTTGCACTAAGAATTTCATAAGGTTGATTGATATTTTATCAAATAGTAAACCAAAAGAAATTTAAACACTGAGAACAAAACCAAAAACCTCAAGTTAGTTGTTTGATTTCTCACTTGCTGTTCAACAAATAATCACACTGGAAAAAGAGATCACATTCCATGCATAAGCCCACTTTCAAATATCTTCTTGACTTGAAAAATGAGGGAAAAGGAAATAATTACACCACACAAAATAGAGGGGGAAAATGTGATGATAATTTTAGCCACATCCCATTTTTGAGCTAGTGCGTGATCTAGCAGAATAGCATAAGGAAACATCATCTGGCTGAAGGCCCCTGCACTTATCCCGAGGAATGATGGGAGCTTACCATTTTTTCTACCTTTGCTAGCAACAAATTAGCCAATGCCTACTAAGAGCTCTCAACCCTACCTAACCAGATATGAAACATGCTCATATTGAAATGACAAGACTCGCTCAGTCTTCTAAAAATTGATAAGGGAAATAATATAGCTGTATATCAGATAGGACTGAATGCGTCACTTTGTGGAATTTAGTTACACTATACCTACATGGTAACGAATAAAATAAAAACTTTTCGTCTATTCCAGACTTTTTTAATAACCGACCTAGGTTTCAACAAATTTTTTGACCTTGAGAATGACAAAAATTTGTCGAAACCTAGGTCGGTTATTAAAAAAGTGTGGAATAGAAGTTTTTATTTTATTTGTTACCCTGGATAGAATATAGCCATACATAATAAAAAAATACAAAGAAAGAAAGTAACTTATTAATATGCTTAAAATTCAGCAATATTTGCACATACACAAAAGACAGTGTCTATAACACAATGCAATGCAATGAAAAAAAAAAACAAATTTATTTCTTACCTGAAACAACAGTCATTACTTGCTGTTGATCACCACTTGCTTGATAATAATACTGGCCAGACTGATCAACAAAGTATGTCCCTTCAGGAGGACTGGCTGCATTGCCAACATGCTGACCATCTATTGAGAGATAATGAAAAATTAATGAACTCCAATTAAAAAGGAAGCTAGAGCTGTTGTTCAAATAATTTATCTGTTTAATGCTGACATTTAGATTAGTTGTTCAATGTTGTAAGGCCTCCAAAATGAACATCAAACAAAACTACACTCCAATGGCTGTACTGAGTTAAATCATCAATCGTGAAAAAGAAATGTGTGAAGAATCAGCAGTGAAGAAGCTCACCCGCTAAAGATTAAAATATGCCAGAAAAACCAGAGGAACACACCAAGTAACTATCATTCACACTACCTTACTATGAGCATGATATACACATCCAAAACCTATTTCTGGACAAGCTGTTGACAGTGTGAGAAGGATAAAACTTTACAACACAATGAATGATAATGGCATACTTTGATAAATGGTTGATGAAGATGATCATGAGGACCACAAAAGCAAAAATAAAGCTTCAGAACAAGCTTAGCTCATTCATATTAAATAAGAGAATATAAGTAAAAGACAAACTGTTAAAACATAAATTCAAATGACTAACTTCTTCAATGTTGCACTACTTTAAGTCTTTAGAATCATGGATAAGGATTTTTTTAAATAGTGCATGGATAGTTACAACCAGGAAATAAATCAATCAATCTTAAATCATAAGGATATTGTGAGTTTTACAAAATCTCTATAAACATGATTATACCAAGTGGATAGAATGGATGAGCAGCAAATGACAAAGAAAATCCCGAATTCACAGGAAAAACTAAAAAACAGAGAGGGACCAAGTCCAACTCAGAAGAAAATGGATGGGTGACTTATTGATCTTGGAAGGGCATAAGAGTACAGGAGACTGTAAAGGACAGGAAATGTTGAAGGAAATTGGAGACTGGTGCCAAAGGTTACACCGCAAAGCAGTACCCAAGAAAAGGAAATATAGTTTCCTTTGATTTTTCATTCAAAACCTGTGGCCATAAATAAAGGGACGAACAACATGAAGGCATAGCAATGAACAAAGCATTACAGCCATTTTGTACCACCATAAGAGGTTAAGCAATACATCAAACCATTTTAGCTATAACAAGCAATAATTTAATTACCTTAATGGTGTTGGTGGCTGTTTGCATAAAAAAACTGTAAGGTGTAGCCTTATTAACCCATTGGCTTACAAAGACGGCAATTCGCCGTCCGCTCAAAATTGGCCCTTGCTTACAAAGACGGCGATTCGCCGGTCTCGTATATTATTTTTTTTCCAACCCTCCTTTGGAGCATAAATTTCAGATAGATTCATAATATATGCTCTTTATTGCTTTTACGTTCTCCTAATGCAAATTCCGACGCTGTTATTGTATTGCAGTTCATATTTTATTCCTTTATATACTTGATGGTTTGAAAGTATTTTCGCAGCGCCGTCATCATTTATCGTGAACCTAATGCACATTCAGCACCAACTTACTTTCTCTCCTATCCTCCTCCTATTTGATACAGTATTGCTGAGACACCAATTGATTGCCAACATGAGATAACGAAAGCAATATTACACTTTGTATATCTGATGAGTGACATCGCGTAAGCGAAAGATACCCATTATCTTCATCTTCAGTGAACTTGCTACTATGCAAAAGATAATACAATCTTTTCTGCTGCCCCACAAAAGTTGCCTTTCATCTTTTCCTATTTGCTGCTACATGAACAAAGAAGATAGAATTACTGAATGAAGACGTGACCTTCGGATAATACATATTAGTTAGCAGCCAGTATCCCTGCCGCTGCCACAGCCACCGATGCTCGTGCTCGAGTCCTCAAGCCCGCGTATACACGCGATGATGTAGAAAAGTTTATTTATGATAGTGACATCAGTGCAAGTGATAACAGTGAAGTTAGTGACACCAATGACTCTGATTATTCAGAAACTGTGAGCAGTGAAGAAGACAATGCAGAATTTTCCAGCGAAAATGAAGGCAGTATTTGTCCAGCGGATCCAAAATAGGCTAAGGGAGAAAACAATTGGCATTGGTGTAAAAGCCACCAGAGTGTGAAAGAATTTAGATTCTCTGGTAAACCTGGCATAAATGAAAGAATTCGTGGGAAACAATCCTAGTGAGAGAGATATTTTCTTCCAGTTTCTTGAAGGTGATTTTTGGGAACTCATCGCAACTGAAACCAACAAGTATGCAGATGCCTTTTTGTACTACGAAAAAAAATAGAAAAAGTGATCTTAGGAAAGGGTGGTTTGAAAGAACTAGAGATTAGATTCAGGCCTATTTCTCATTGTGTGTGCTGGCACAACTGAAAAAAAATAAACTCAAAGATACTGGAGTCCACGCAACATGACAGAACTGCCTTTTTTCGGCTGAGATATGCCATATAAACGTTTTCTTTGTGATCAAAATTCTTGCATTTTGTTGATAATTCAAAAGTGAATGAAAATGTTCGGCTGAAAAAGATATCTCCAGTGATCGACTACATAAATACAAAATTTAGAGCCATGTACATACACTCCGGAGAGAAATCTTGCCGTGGGTGAAAGCTTTATGAAATTTCGTGGCAGACTCTGCTATGTTCAGTACAACCCAAGTAAACGCGCTCGCTTTGGAATCAAGTACTACAAATTATGTGAAATCTCATCAGGGTACTGCCTACAATATTCAATTTACACTGGGAAAAAACCGCCTGGAGCAAAGGAAATTCCTTTGAGTGCAGCAATAGTACTAGAACTTTTGCATCATTACTTCGCAAGGGTTACACTGTGGTGTTAGATAACTGGTACACATAACCTGATATATTTCTGAAGTTGATTGATGAGAAAACTAATGCCTTAGGCACAGTTAGAATAAACCGAAGGAATATGCCGGCAGAACGCAAAAATATACAGTAGAAGAAAGGGGAGGCAAAGTAGTATAGCAATGGAATCGCTGCTATGAAATGGAGAGATAAAAAAGACGTGCATGCACTAACAACATACCACAAGACCTTGGAAATGGCTGACACTGGAAAGAAATCAGTAAGAACTAAAGAATCAATCATGACACCAAAATTTATTCCCGATTACAACGTACAAATGAATGCTGTTGACTGGCAGGGTCAACGATTAGCATCTTTTCCTGTTATGCTTCGTTATACCAAAGGTTATAAAAAGATATTTTTTTATCTCATGGATATGGTTTTATTCAATATTACGTATTATATACGAAAACAGCAGGCAAGAAGATTCAATTTGATGACTGCTGAGAAAATTCTAGAAAATGTGAATATGCCGGACTATAAAAGACGCGGGCGACCAGTATCAGGCACCCTCACCCATGAGATTCCAGGCGGCAAATTGGGGACATTTTCCAATTCATATCCCGCCAAATCCAAAAAAATCCATCATGTAAATGTGTGGTGTGCAAAACAAAAGGAATGAAGAGCGAAACCAGGTGGGAGTGTGAAGAATGAGAGGTCTCCCTTCACCTACCAGATTGCTTCAAACTCCATAATGCGAAATCAACCTATATGAAAAACTTACGATTTATTCACAAAGAATTTTCAATTACATCACATTGTCATATAGTTTCCAGTAATTAGAATTCAGGTCAAGTGAAATTTAAGAAAAATAAAAAAATATCGAAAGTAGCTATTCAAGTTTGAGATAAAATGCCAATGACAGCAGAAAAAAATTTTTCAGTATTCTGCCAGATTCATTATAATATATCTCCAGAACCCTTCGGTGCATTTCAATGAAACTTTCAAGAATAAAAGAAGATATAGTTTACAATAAGAATACAAAAAAAAGTTTAAAAATTTCAAAAAATATGCCCGAAAAAAATTGTTTATAATTTTGCTAACCTTGTATAATTGTTAATAATAATGTTCAATGAAAAGATTTTTTCGACCGCTAACAACAAATTATAATAGGTAAAATACTAACCTAGATATATAAAAATTTTCAATAAAATATATAATAAACTATAATTTTTATAGCACTTTTATCAGTAGAATATTTTCTCAAAATAAATGGTATTTCTGAGGGAGTAGCACGGAATAAAAATGGTAAGCCAATGGGTTAACGGTTACGAATTTTCTACGCAACTCGTCCAATAACACATTTAATTTCGTCGATGACGACGAATATACTTCGAATGTGTTGAGAAATAGAAGGACTACGGGCACAAAAATTATAAATGTACGGTAAAAAAAACTGCATGGTGTATTCAATCACTCCGTATCCGCGCATACAAGTTACGAGGAGAGATAAATTATTCGGCGAATTTTCGCTGGTTCGATTCACTATCATTTCAAAAAGCATAAATAACTGTTTTAAAAGGATAGGTGGTTTCCCGGGGTTCGGGGAGGAGGCTGATCGGGTACGCCACTAGGTCACACGCTGCATTTCTGCCGATGTTCAAATGGGCAAGTCGTCCATCGTCTTCCGGGCGAAGACAATGGACGACTCGCTCATTGAAACACCGGCAGAAATGCAGTGTGTGACCTAGTGGAGTACCCGAATTGCCCCTTAAGAGCTTTTTCTTAGTTCATTAATTCAACGGAGTAATAACATCGACGCACGGATATTTCCATGATTTCAACGTAAAAGAATGCGTAATTATATTCAGCACGATCAAAACAGCTTCCGAACAAAAAAACAATATTTTTATCCAGGAAAAACTTACCTCATCATCGATAGAGAATTTAAATTCGTAGAGATAACCATTGCACACTACCACGAGCGACTAAAAAATATTACCACTACCAAATTCACTTCGAATGCAACCTCACTCTTATTAACTGCTGCTAAGCACGAAAAACATAACATGATATAAAGTGAAATAGTAATATAAGACAAAACAATACCTTTCGCTACACTTCTATCAGGTCACGAAATGTTTGAACGATCAAGAACCCTGGCGACATATACTGAACCTATCATCAAATTGAAATGGGAACGGAATACGGAGGCGACGCAACTTACATTGTAGCGAAATGCGGCTAAAGAATCTCAAGTATAACAATGTAATGACCATACGACGGAGACAGGGGAGGGATAGCTGAAAGAACCCGTAATTGGCCTGAGGATGAAAGACAACCGATCGCGAGAATACCCTATTTAAAAAGTGTACTTCAGGATGTATTGAAATTTCCTCTAAGTATTTCAGTAAAATTTTCTTCCGAGATCTATCCAGTCACCCAGGGGAGCCCGAGGCCGAGAAAGAAGAATTAGTAATGGAGCCAAAAACCAACTCTTTCGAGAGTAAATCACAGGATTCACAAGGTACGGAAGCAGGATTTTGTGTATAGCGATGCTACCTGTCAAGCAACCGGACATATAAATAGTCCGAATAGATTGACATAGTACAAATTCGATTGACCACTATGGGCATTGATATCATTAATTCGTACGTATTACTTCTTAACCCTTCGGTACTCGCGCGGGCTACAGGCGTTGCCCAGATACTTTGTTTTGCCACCTACTCAGCGCGCCATAATGGGAGGCTTCTCTGAGTCTCAGTACCTTCAAAGCAATAGCTGGTCATCCGGGTCAGTGTGCTTTCGCACTTTAGAGTGTAAGAGTGTGTTTTTAGTTCACCGACAAAGTCGCCTGGGCTACACCTGTACCCCGCGCGAGTGTTTGTGATGAGTCATCCAAATCGTGCTCGGTTGTGTGACGGTGATGACTCGGAAGAGAACATTATGGAGGAGCAAGTGCACTTATCGGACACAGAAGAAGCTGAAAACTATCCAAGCAGCTAATCAGGTAATCCAAAATTACCTACGCAGTTTCCAGAAATCTTCACTTTTTATAACCATAAAGAAGTCGGTGTAGATGTAGTTGACCAAATTATGATGTTTTTAGGAACACCAAGCGCTGGCCAATGCAAAATTATTTTGGCCTTGTGAATGTCTCCGCCATCAATGCATCACGCACACGCAGATGGAACAATCCCGTAGGTCAACCAATTCCAAGGGGGGAGTTCCTTGAAAATCTAGCGTGGGAACTAATTATTTGATAAAAAAAAGACTAGAAACCCTATCTCTGTGTGTGAATATAAAGACATGAGCCAAGAAAATCTTAGGAATTGAGAAACTCCCGCGCCAGCCACTACCTAGGGACAACAGGGTGGGGCACTACTATAAGTGTGGGAGAGCACGAGATAAATCCACAATAAAGTACTGTGATCAGATTTGTCCAGAACATTCTGGTCTTGTTCGCCTACTTTGTATGAATACAACTGACTAAAAACACATATTTTTAGCATTCTATTGCAAATTTGTATAATTACAATCTCTGAATGTGCATTATTTCAATGAGGTAGATATTTTATAATGATACTTGTATTTTCCGTAACAAATGTTTATGCCAAAATTTTCACAATTAATACGTATCTCAAATATTTCAGTACCATTATTTGATGACTTGACAAAAATTTGAGTTTTGAGTGGTCAAAGTTGCTGATATTAAAAACTTGAAAAACACAAAAATTATAAAATATTTTTGAGCCAAAACCATTTTTGCAATCACAAATATGAACAAAAGAAACAGATAAGTAAAAGATAACCTTTAAACCTGTAACTTATTCCTTAAAAAGTATAAAAATTGTTGTGGGCTATAACTGTAGCTCGCGCGGGTGTCGACATCTCAATTACTCGCGTGAGTACCGCAGGGTTAACCCTCCATAAGAAGCATGGGGCATAGTTTCTCATGCTCTCCCTTCTTCACAGTGACACTTGGCATCAGTAATTTTCAGTTCAAAAACCTTTAAAATGGTTACCCAATGTTAATACCCTTGAATACCTCAGCTGCAGGTGAACGCTAAGATACGGTAAAAATGAACTCTAATATGATGTTTAAGTGGGCTTCTGCAGTTCACGCAACCAAATGCTTAATGCTTTTTCTGTTATTATATTTTCGTCTCCGATATTGTACTTATGTTCTGCAGCAACATATATTGCGGGTAAAATAATCTTACAGGATTTCAAGGAGAAAAAATTAGCATGCTGCGATTCGCCGATGGCACAGCACCCGTAGCTGAGACAGAGAGGGATCTGAATAAGAAAAATAACTTTAGAAATGACCATGGCCAGATATCAGCTTAAGAGCAATTAGAAGATGACTAAGATACTGGTGTGCAGTAAGAGAAAACAGGCAATGTTAAACTAGGAAATCAAAAACTGGAAGAGGTGAAAGAGTTCTGTTACCTGGAAAGTGGAGTAACCAACGATGGAAGAAACAAGAAAGAAATAGCAAACAGAATAGCCCAGGCAAAGAGGGCATTCTATCACAAGAGGAGTCTATTTATGGCTGGAAATACAAGCGTAGAAGTAACAATTCATCAAAACAGGCAGTCTCTTTACGGCAGTGAGGCACGGACGATAACAGCAGCAGAGAAGAAAAGGGTGGAAGCTTTCGACATGTGGGCTACTGAAGAATGATGAAGTTAAATGGATAGACCGAGTGACAAACGAGGATGTCTTACGAAGAGTGGGAGAAAAGAGAAGTCTGCAGACAACTCTAAAGAGAAGATGGGACAACTTAATATGCCACATCTTAAGACAAGATCTGAAGACAATCAGCGAGGGAAAAGAGAAGGGGAAGAATGGCAAAAGAAGGTCTCGTATGACATATATGGAACAGGTCATGAAGAATGTGAAAGAGAGGAATTACTTTATTATGAAGATGTTGGCCGATAGAAGATTCGAGTGGAGGGCTGCATCAAACCATCCTAGGATTGTAGACTGTGTATTAACTCCATTTCTGTAAGGCAAGTTTCTGAGGCTGATGGTTCATATATAAGATCCTGGGGTTATTTTGGAAGCATTAGAAAAAAGTGCACCTTGCTATCAACTACGTTACTTTTCTTCAAGAATGTAAATTTGTACATTCTTGAAGAAAATTGTACATTTGTAGCTTTTTATAAAATATTTCATGGATTTCTGCACTATTAACACTGCATCCCAATAAGCGACAAAAAAGATATTTGTTGTATGTCCCATCAAAAACATATATGTATTAGCTCTATATTATCCACATTAGAAAATCCATGATACTTTCGAAAAAAGGCATATATGAAAGAAATTATCAAGATTGAATAGGTGCTAAAACTGTCCCATATGCCTAGTGAGCAACCAAATACAACTACCGACAGCAGGGTTAAGTCTCCATCAAAAATTTTATCACACATTAGGAACACTTAAAATGGTCAGCGTAGACACCCAAACTGTCCTATCGTTTTGGGAAATAAGTATTGGAAATGTATCATATACAGAGGACTCTCGTTAGTATGCTCCTTTACGGCACGTTTTCCTTGTTTGCACGTTCGTTTTCCCAGGTCTGCGTCACAGTGCATGTAAATAATACTCGTTAGCATGTTTTGGTTATCTCTACAGCACATTCAGAGGAGGTTATCAAAATCATGCAGTTAAAATCAACCAACAAATCAGACAATTCTGACTTTTTAGTACAGTGTGCCAATGGTGATCTACACAGATCATGCTGTTGTCATAATCCTTCATACACTGCACAACATTGGGCTTTTCTATTAGGCTTCTAAATTCAGCAACAATCTTGTCACAAGCTTCAGATGAGATCCAATTATTCCTCTGGAGCAAACTAAGGCATGTACAGATTATCTGCACCTGTGGACTTAGCAATCATGTCAGGATCACAAAAAGTAATCACCTTGCAGTTTGTATTTTAGTGGGGATTTCTCCAAAAGCTTGGCAGTCATTCCCTTCACAAAAGCTACACATTCTTCTTCAAATTTTAAAATGTCCTTCTTTGGCACACTGGTAACCTTATTCAATGCCTCTTTTAGGGAAAAACTAAGAAAAATGTTTTTAGCAGGAATAAGATTGTCTTCTTTGGATATACCTACATCAAATACATGTATTACCTTTCAAACATTCTGTTTCAACGAATATCGCAAACAAATACCTAACTAGGGCAGTTAAATCTGAATGTAAGAAAGGGGCCATGGGGTTATTTGTTTGGTAGGCTGTCAGAAAAGGTTCCACCATACGAGCAACGTATGAAAAGAATGCCAGTTTAGGACCAAACATTTCATCTTGGACAGTGTTGGACATGTATCTGAAGCCGGCTGACTTAATTTTATTCTCTCTTTCCCTTTTCCACATCCTCTACAAATTTAAAAATATTACGGCCCTTGGCCTTTGTTGCATGTGGAAGCATTGTTTAGGCACCTACTGCACAATACTTCTCAGGAAACTTAGATGACCCTGTACATTGAGTATACTTAGTACTGCGAGTGGGAACATCTTTAAAAACATAAGTGGCTCGTAAGTAAATAACAACGCCCCAACCTGAAGGTTTCATCCCCTCACTGAATGAGTTATGGATAAAATGAAGTCCACAGGAACCTATTTACTTGACACTTGGGTTGATCGGGAGCACCTCTGAAGTTCCCTAAGAAATTTAAAATTAACACTTGGGCCATCCATTCCCGACAATTTTTTTGCAATATTTAAGTATATAAGGTGTATTTGCCACCAGTATTTTCAAATTTACTGACTCCGAATCAAATGTCTCCAATTTCCTGACTTTTTCCTGATTTTACTGACAAGTTTTAAAATTCCTGACTTTTCCCTGAATTTACTCACCTGTAGCAACCCTGATTATACTTAATCTTCAATTACCATTCATGTCCATCAATCACATTTTCAGCCATATTTTAATTCATCCAGCCAATCTCTTTCCCTCACCTACCATCGAAAGAACTTCATTTGTATTCTTTTATACCTTAGTATCGAAGTTACCATCTCCAAACTTTCACATGCCCACATCATAAGAGCCACCATCCCCATTCAAGCCCTTCACTCATCTCACTAATAGTTTTAAGTAAGCACATAATGAGACATTCATGACATAACACAACTAGCAGGTGACCCCTTAACTGCATAAGCCTAGAAAACATACACTCACTATCTCTCGTAGTTATATCTCCAGAAAAAACATATGTACAACTGTGAGATATGAATTTCCTATGCCCTACTTAACTATTTTATTCTGATAACATTAGTGTTCAACCTTTTTAAGTGAATTACAGTGATAGATTTGCCAAGAAATTCACTAATTCACAGAAAGATAAAAAGTAGAACAAGATGATTTAAGAAAAATACATCATATATTTAACTAATGTGTGTTATATTATGGCTGTTTTCAGGCTATTGGTGAAATCCCCAAGTCACCTCACATATGACATTGTGCAAGGTGTAACAATGAAATTCATTCAGGATAAGACTGTAGGAAGAGGATAATGTTGCAGTTTCACCAGGAATGTATCAATCACAACCAGATATTTTTACAGACAAACTTCTACTTGTGAAATAGAGGAAAAGTTGACATTTAATATACAAGGGAGGTAGGGAAGGGATAGTTCAGGGAAGTTGGGGAAAGTAGTTGGGCATAGAGAGGCAGAGGCTAATGCCTAAATCACAAATGTTCAATAACTTCAAGTGTAACACCGTAGTTTCTTCGTGCAAATCTTCAATGGAGTCCATGATTGGGCATCAAAGTTGTCACTTCGGGTGGTATGTCCTAAATGTTCTCACCCTACTGCCCAGTATGTTGATGAATGCTATCCGCTACATGAATTCCACTGTAACAATAAGCACTCCGATTCTGTCATGCACATGCACAGCTGCAGTCGCCAGATGCTAAAGTTGGACCTTGGCAAACTTTGCTTTGGCGATTGAAGATGGCCTTTGAAGCATCATTTTGCTGCTATCGTGGACAGTCGAATTCAAATAAATGTGTTGAACTGCCGTAAAAGTAGACAATTGAAGCAATCATGGACCAGGCTTAACCCTCAAACCATGAAGTTGGTCTCACAGACCGCTACCCCTTAAATACCATTATTTTTCCCCCTGTTCTATAGCATGCAGCCTTGTACATTTCAGTAGCTTCCTAACTTTTGCCAGTGAACATTTGTCCAAAGCGAAGAGGATCTGCGTAGCAAAGAAATATTTTATTTTTTACTTTTCTAGAAATCCCGGTCTGACAGACCGACGTCACCATTAACGTAATTTTTTTTAAAACACCTACTTCTTCCAAGGTTAGGTGAAATAATATTTCCTTGTAGCAATGATTCTATTGTAAACTATGTAAATATTTATTTTTATTGTTTATACTACTGTTTTGATGACAGTACTTCCTCATTTAGTTCAAGGAAATGATGCCTGGACTTTCAAGAATGTTATAAGTTGACCTAGGAAAACTCTCAGAACCAGACATTGCTGAAAATATCAGGTAATGTCTTCAAAAGCTCAGCAAAGATGATGGTGTAATTCTTAGTGAGCACAGCAGGGACTCTTCAATTGAATTTGATTCTGAGGACACAGAGAAATTAGTGGTAACTTTCGCGATAGGAGTGACATTGTATTTTACGGGAAAAACGGTTATGCCTGGAATTAAAAAGAGCTGAAGAGAGCCATCAAAGTAACTCAGCGAAATATTATTGCGCAAAAGCCAGGACTGAAAAAGTTGACATTATCAATAGGTGCCAATCCTTCAGTGCTTGAAATTTTCAATCTGATTTTTGACAAGGAAATGCTTCATTTCATTGTAAAGTTTATGAACTACAGAATAGAAAGTGCCAGAAATCTTACAAGCCGAAGGGAAATTCCGGTGTATTCTAATGTTGATGTTTTTGAATTGAAGGCTTTCATCGGCCTTCTTTTGCTTTCCTCAGTTTTGAAATGTAATAGAGAGTATACCCAAAGACTTTTTTCCTTCGGTCGTACCTGACAACCGATTTTTCGGTCAGTAATGTCGAGCTTAAGATTTGAAGCATCCAAATACTCGTGAATCCAGAAAGAAAACAGATCCTACTGCAGTCATAAGCTGGATATATGGTAGTTTCATTGAAAATTCTAAAAACTGATTCTCTTTGGGTTCCTAAGTTCGTGTTGATAAAAGACCAGATGTTGCAGAGACCAGATGTCCTTCCCTCTCATTAAGAGCAAGCTAATGCCAATGCAGTATTTCTCTCCAACCATCCTCCCTAGCTATGCAGCTTTCCTCCTGGTTTAAAGGGGTCAAGTATGTTTTAGTCCCTTGATAATGGTACAGAAGTGTTGAAGCCAGTTGGGAGATTAAAAGTTGTGTGGAAAATTACAAAGTTTCATTCTTATTTTCAACTACAGAAAAATTCCACAATGTAAAGGCTGATGTTGTTTCTATAATGCAGGGGTACGGACTTGAAAACCACAGATGACGATGATGACTCGGGGTAGACACGGTTGAGGAGACTGTCTCTGTGGTTTGCTCAGTCAGCTTTTGAATGGTAAATACCTACCTGTACCTCTATTCATCAACCAACAAAATGTCAGTACATATAGTATTAAGCATGTCTGTATATAGGCCTTTTGAAACGTTAATCACATATTTAAAAATTTGGCTGGAATGCATGATGAATGAATGAGTTGCTTGTAGTTGAATAGAGTAACAGTTATCTCATCCAAGGCATGAATATTTTATATTAAAAAATTCACTCCTCATTATCTCATACTTCATTAATTTAAACCTGGTTGTTGGAGAGCATTGGAATCCTTGATACTCCAATTTAAACTACAGCAAAAAAGGAGTAATTTGAGACTTGAATGAAATACACTGATGTCATTTTGAGCGGTGACAACAGTGGTGCCTAATGAAAATTTCATGAATCCCAGTTGCCATATAAACATGACAATATTGCTATCAACTACCAAAGATGTAACAAAGCACACAGTTTCAAAATGATGGAGCATCAGTAATTTGCCCTTTAGACTTTATTTTGAATGCATTTCACCCTGAGCTGAAGCTATTAATGATTGCTACCACAAAAAAGTTAGCTCCAACTTCCCTCAAGTTTATGTTAAATTCAGAGTCATCAAGTCTATACAGCCTTTATGGACAGGGCACATCAGGTGGCAAATATTAATCGTAGCCCTTGTAAGAACTGCTCTCTACGTACTTCAAAGCAGGAAAATGAACAGTGGTCACAGCAGTGATCAGTTAAAACAAATACATAATAAAACGTATTTTCATAATATATAAGGGGTCTCATGAGAAAGAGTCGAAAACTAGAATGTTACACCTTAATTTTTCACCACATTCGAAATATCCCTTTAGTTCAACAGCATGAACTTCCAACAGGGTGCAAGCAAAAAATAACTTACCTTACACAAGGTTCACATAAACTTTCTTACATTACATCTGCTTTAATTTTAAATTCTGAGTTCTCGAGTTCCACTTTGTCTTTCATTATGCTCTCTGGCTTTCCTAGGAACACTCACATGCACATGAATAAAAAGTTTTGACTAACCTGCTGTCTGCCCACTTTGATCTCCACCTTGAATTTCCTTGTTAAATGTTTCCAGATAATTTTGTATTTCTGTTATAGTTTCTCCATCTTGCCCCTCCATCTTTATATGTGCAGTTGTAAACGTTTGCGACGGACTGGTACAAGTCGCTAGAACTAAAGGTAAAAAATGATCAGCATTTCATTAAAACTGGTACACCCAGTAGTGTAGAATTCTACATATTACGAGTATATTCTAATGTAGGCAATTACTGTTTAGGTCATGCTGGTTCAACAAGCTTTCTAACAAAACATTCTTAATAAACTCAAACTTCAACACTTAAAATGCATAGCACTTAAAAAATATGAACCCTTCTAAGGAGTTCATGGGAAAATAAGCTGTCAAAGAATGGCCTTTTAGATTTAATTATTTCTCTATGAAACACCCATAAGATACTCAAGGCCAGTACACTGGCTCATACATGGGCAACAAAGAATTGAAAATACTTCATTTTTCCTTCAGAATGTTGAATCATGTGAGAAGATGAGGCAATGATCTTACCTTGTGCCTTGGTCTTCCCCTGACTCATCGTGGAATATATATTGTACCTGAAAGAGGGTTAAATAACAGATATTATCACCTATTACAAGCATTGTGTCTTATGCAAGCGTGAAAAAAAATCACGCTAACAGTGGTGGAGATAGCGACAGCAATAATGTGACGGTTATTCAAAAATCAACACAGCATACCCTGAATTATTTGTAAAGATAACTAGGATCTTTTTATCCTTAGGCAGTTACTCCCTACCACTTATCCCCCTCATACAGCAAGGGTTCCGTCCCAATTTGTCGTATGCGTCGCAGAGGCTTTTGCCAATGGTCGTAAGCACTAATTTACCACAGTCTTCCGAAATCATCAGTATCTTCGGGTACATTTTCACTTGTAAACAATGAGATCTGGCAGCCATTTTGCAAAATTTTATCCTTTCCAACGGCCATTGCTGCGCCATAAACGTTCCGCTACTCATGATTGGAACAGACACAAGCACACAAACAAATTTCACGAGAGAATCAAGAATTCCTTCCAACCATGGGTTCTAAACTAGGAAACCATGTTTAAATTTGGGGCCACCGAAAGCGCCCCCTTACACAGGTATAGAATAGAGGCCAAAACGCTACGACTGATGCCTTGACTTGGCTGTAAAGGGATGCTTGATTATGTCATGTCGGGGACCTCAAAATGGGTGGGGGGCACAACTTCAGTATTGTTTTTGTAGTGTTAAACATTTATTTACGAGTGTAACGACAATACGCAATCTGCCGGCACAGTTCTAACACTATTTCTTACTTTCAATTTTCGAAAGCAGGGGGCATTAACGACAAAAATTTCACAAAATTGGCACAGTTGGCGCTGTCATCAAGATGGAGGACATGTACTGGTCATTCGTCTCCCCGCGGAGGTTCCACTCAACTTTCCACTCCAGCGCGACAATTTCACACTCAAGTACCAACCAAACTGCTAAGTTATCAATTGAAGTCATTATACATGATAATGATTACCTTTATTTCGCTTTGGTTTGGCTGCAGTAATGTTATTATCACTTACCGTTCTAACTCCAAATTCCACGTCTGAGGGCGTTGGTACCGAAAATGGCGATTCAAGTTGTGCGTTATCGAGCATGCGCAGAATCGATATTGGCCTCGCTGAATGTCTGCCTTTGGTGCTACTAATGAAGGGTTGTTCGGAATCTTATTTGAATGTGAGAGCGTGTGCTGTAATAGTGGAAAGAATCTCAGCGGTGAATTTTATATGCACTAATTTGTACTTGAGTTTAATGCTCTGGTTGTTGCAATGGTACGGCTCCCGCCATTATTTTCGTTGTAGTGAACAAAACACTGACGCACCTATATCCCTACATTGTCATTGGCAGTTTTCAATTTGTTTCAAATATTTATTTTATGAAGTATTGTCAATTTTTCCAGTGGATGTGTCCGTCAATAGCTGTAGTCGCACGTCATCATATTTCTTTTTTAATTGTTATCTTATAATAAGAAATAAAGGTCAATAATTTGTGGTTGTTTCACAGAGTAAAGTTGGAACTTACCACTAGTAAAGTATCTATGAGACCACTGCCCAGCGTTGTAGGAATTCGAATTGGTATTTGCAAAATAGTGTTTATGTCTAAAAACGAAGACCTATTGAGAGTGAGACGTGTGGACTTTTCTTCGAGGAGAATAAAACGTTACCGTTGTATTTCATGAGCTAGTTACCCATATTATCTTAGTTTTCAAGAGGTTTCTGACAGTCCAATACTAATAAAGTAGCTGCGCCCACTCGTGTTGTCGGCGAATGTCTCTCATGTTGTGTTCCTAAAGTTTTTTAATGACAGTGTGTAACAACTAGTAGGTACATAATATTACTTGTTAATGAATACCAATGGCTTTGTGACTTTTTTTGTTTAGGGTATTTTATTTGCCCATATTATTTTAGGAAAACGATAATGTTGGAGTCGCTACAATGGGAAACAAAATTGGATTCAAATAAAGCCCAACTTAGGAAGCGACCAAGTTGACATTACTCAGGTGTCTCTCTGTTGCCCGGTGAATCTTTAGAGGGGCATATTTTATAAGTAATTGGCTCTGAATCACTTGACATGTGAAGTGTTGATTGATGTCATAAGTAATCTTCCAGACTTTAGGTCGTTTGAGAGCTGCCTCTGCCCAGCAAGAAAGTTATGCTTAATTTTGTTTTTCTATTCTGTACCAATATTTATCTATACAAAAATTAAATTATATTCCCAGGCATGACTTTCTCCTTTTTCCCATGTGTAATTGTTACCATTTTGAACCCTCAAGCCATTTTTCAGCCTTGTTAGAATTTCTGACTGACTTTTCTACTGCATTAACCAGCATTTCCTATGTGTTTGTCACCGCCCTGCTTTATATGTCATCTCTGTTTCACCACATGCATTCTCTTATCTGTATTGGATCTTCGTACAAGTTTCAAATCTATCCCCATACTATTTCACTGAATTGAGTCTAAATCTTTCCCATTCCATTACTTTTTACCTTTCAACCACTTCAAGCGGGAATTGAAATAACCCTTTTTTGTATCTTTAATAATCATATTAATTGCTAACATACTGATATATAGCATCAACATTTACCATAAGCATCGTATAGTTGTCATTCACAATTTTAAAAAGTATTAAATGATAGGCATGACAAAACTATTTTGGCAACACTTCTTAAGTGTGCTATTTTTTTTATATTCCCCTTGATGCAGACTTGTTTTCTTTAGCATATCTCTTGTGGGAAAACCCAATTTCCCACGTTTTCCCTTTTCTTCTATTGGAATTTAAAGATGATTTTTGCACCTCTTTTTCTTTGACAAACAAATTAAGATCATCTTTTCAGAAATTTTCATTCAGAAGGTGATGGTCAAACTATTGTTTCACATTAAACTGCTTCATTGTTTTTAATTTCTTTTGAGTTATTTTAGCTTTGCAAGAGATAATATTGATATAAATTTTAAAGAAGTGAAATATTAATGTGATTCAATAAAGAAGCTCCTTCACTGGCTATTTGCCTTTTAACTGAGGAATAACTTGCCTGATGTCTCACATTAGGCTCCATGCCATCCATGATAGCACCATCCTTGCTTATTTCTTCAACTTCACCTCTACTGTTTTTAATGTTGTTTTGTGGAGGTGACCAACAGCTGAGATCACTTGTACCATTTGGGGAAGGTAAATAATTGAGTAGAGGGAGGAAATTTTCAGAGAACAGAGAAATGGTGGTGATAAACTTGACTCAGCAATAGTCTACTCTTAAGGCCGTTGTACAATGCGCAAATTGTATCGTGTACGAGGGGTTCGTACAATTTCTTGTACAAGAAATTAGATCATGCTCTATATTATTGGATGAAACTGTCCAAGATCCACTCCGTAGCTTCTGCGCATGACATGTGACGGTAGTGATGCGTTCGTTTAGAATTCGTTAGGTTGGTGTTCTGTGTGCGATCACTTTTATTCCTATTAGCGTGGCAAAACTTCCATTTTTGTTGTACATATCGTGATATTCTTTGTTGCTTCCATATTATGATATTCTTTGTTGCTCCCATATTGTGATATTCGTCTGTCGCTTTGGAAGTGTTCTATTTCTCAAAAGATGAGTTGGACACACTGGGAAACATTAAACCTCAATGAAATTAAGATGACGTTATTGAACCAAAAATAAATATATGCAACAATCAAAAACATGATGTTTGGACGATAAATGATGGGTTTCATGGGCCGATGAAAGAGTGCACGTAACCATTCGTAAAATTTAATTTTATTAATGCTAGGATTAATGGTAGCAAATTATTGTAACCCAGTAACTATGGCAGTATTTTCAAAATACTATCGTCATCGGATGTCGCGATTCAGCTGTTGGAAAGAAAACGATATCTGCGCATGTTATTTGCGCACAAATTGCATGGAAATCTTTGATCGTGTACGACCGTGAACCAACTTCTTGTACAGTATCTTGGTCCAATCTCGCCGTTCAATTTATGGTACAAGATCTTGTACAAGAAATTGTACGGTGTACAACGGCCTTTAAGGAAAGGCACCAAGGGGTCCATCCTATCCAACGGTCAGAGTTATGTACTTGAATTTCTCTCCATACAGTACTCAGAGATCAGTATACCAACGCAAAATCTTTTCCCTTGCTAGGATTCAAACCCAGGCTCTTAAGATGAGTGACCAGTAATCGAGCCACTATGCCAACCTGGTCCCCACACCTTTTTTGCACTGAAATTCTAGCATGAAAATATTGGGCCAAGAAGACAAAAATGTATAGTTACCATTTTTATTTTAAGATGTAGTACAAAGGTTAGTCAAAGAATACAATAATAAAAATGAATTAATAATTATTATCAAAAAAATTTATCTGGCCTTATTAATGGAGTACTACTTACTCCGTATAATAAATCAGAAGATAAAAATATGTAATGAATAATTCTGAAATGAATAGTTTAGAATGTCAAAAAGAAATCATAATATATCAAGTCACTATGAGTCCACCATCTTGAGTTAATCACTTTTCACAGTTATTCAAACAGTAGGGCAAACACCCATTATCACATTACCAACTGCAGTAATTTTACCCATATCTATCAATTCAGAATTGATAGTTATGTTGTCCATGCATCCAACAAACTGTCTTTTAGGCTTCAATCCTAGTTTCCTGTAACGCATTAGAGGGTGACCGCCGAGGTATAATGGATCAGAAGTGTTTGTATCTGGAAGACTGTGATGTCGAAACACTGGGGTCACATGAGTGAAGTCAACCTCCAGGGAAACCATACTCTTGTTTTTTATTGCTTAGGAGAGGAACATAAACACATGTAAGAAAATATATTACATAACCCAGGAAAGCATTCTTAAGGCTGTAACAGTGACAATTTACACTTGAAATACTTGTCAATCTCAATTTGGGATTTCATAAGTTGAACCGCAATGCATCTTAGCTATTTGGCTTAAAATTATGCAGTGCATTCTCTTACTACTAATGTAGTGAGGTAATGAACTAAGCCCATTTACCTACCACAGTTAAATTTTGGTAATTTTAGTCCTAACCTCTAAGGAGAGCCACTCATCTGAGGATGGAGCGGAGGAGGTACATCTCAGCGAAGAGAGAACTCCACCTCGGTTTAAAGAATGTGACTCTCCTCTCCCCCTAAGGCATATTGTGGTGGAGTCTGATAAATATCAGGACGTACAAACATGCTAAACATTGGGGTAGTGCAAGGGGATCACTCTAATGAACTACTCCACAGCATTATTTTATTTTTTAAATTAACTGAAATCTTTTTGAAAATATAATTTTGATGATAATTGTTCTCTATAAATGTAATAGCAATGTTTAAATAGATACATAATAACATGATTTGGACAAATAAGAGAGAAGTTCAAAATGACATTGATGTCGACACACTGTCAAATAATTCTACTACTCCTTGAAGGAGATTAATACACGGTACACTCTTTTATCGCACAATAATTATTTGGGTTTTGTAAAACATAATATGTATTACATGTTCACTTCAAAATAGCCCACGAACCTTCATGTCACAGAATTGAATCCCACCAAGTTAGGTTTTTCATAACCAGGGCATGGATGTCTGTTGTCTTTATTGCACTATTAAATACCCTAGGGTAAAAGGCCTAGGTGCCATTCCTAGTGGTTTACTAAGTAAATAATGTAATGTATCAGTCTGTCAATTCAGTAAGCATCTATAACAGTCAAACTTAAACAGTGGTACACCTACTTTGTCCTTAATTACATAATCCTTAATAAGTCACACACAAAGAGAAAGCTACTTTGTTGTTCAAAATACGTTGTAGCAATGGTGAAATGTTTCTTTTAAGAAATATGAAGTTATTATATATTTACTCATTGAACTTGTAATGTAGGACTCTAACTACCCTAATCTTATATTCAATGGAAATAGTATAATTGCTCATTGAAACTTACCTTTAATCTTGTGCCAAGACCCATTACACAGGTAGGATTGATATGGCGGAGTGAATTCAGTGGTAATGTTTCCCTGCCCATTGTCAACGTTGAATATCACAGATCCTTCATACATCTGTAGAGTCAGATAGTCCTTTTTGCCATGGACAGATATGAGAATTCCACTTGATGTACGTGGCTTTATTTTCATTTCAATTACCATTTCACGTCCAACTTCAAATTTATCATCTAAGGAAATATACATGGGTAATGTTGTCAGTGAAAGCAGATAACTTCATACATGGACATTAATCAGAAAAACAAATTATTAACAGGTTTTGAAAAGTGACATTAAGCTTAGTTTACCTAGTATAATGTAACCCCCATCTGCTGAAAAGAAAACACCCTTTTCCACTTGCTCAGAGCATGGAATCAAATCATGTGCAATTTTAGTTGTGAAATTTCCATCTGAAGTATCATGAAAGTTTCGTAAACAACCTGCAAAACTGGCATGCAATTCCTGGAGTGTAAAAGAAGAACATAATCGTGAGTTCATATTTCAAAAGCTATCCAGGAAAACATTAAAAAGAGATATTTATAATCTAGTGACTGATTTGGAGCATAAAAAATTATGAATGGGATTAAAGATCTCTGAAAAAATAAGGATAAATTGAAGTGTTTCATGTACTCAACGATAATGCTTCCATTAACTGGTAGTGCTACAGGTGAATGTGATAATTGATTTCAATGATGTTTGCTCGATAAGTCTCGGGTGTAGCATCTCTTAAGGGTAAGAGGACAGGAGGGTGGGATCAAAAGGCAATATGGAACCAATTGTGTGAAAGTTGTGTTGGGAGTAGTTTACTGGGTGAATTAGGGGAAGGAAAAATAAAACCTTTAAAACAATTGTTGAAGGAAAGCATGTTTTGTGAAGGGAAGGCGTTTAAGAAGAAGATGAATTGCTGGAAGATCGGTGGTAGTTGTTTACAAAAGGAAAGGGTTAAGAAAGTGTAAGAGAAAAGTAGATGTTGAGGTGTATATGGGGCATGCTTCTAGCATAGCTGCAGAGGGTGGGAGAGGCTTTAAAAGCATGATAGAATTTGAGGAGATGATGGGCTACTCTAAAAGTATCCCTTATTGATGGTCATTTGTTGTTAGCAAGAATAGAAAAAAGCTCTTTTAGAAGAAATTTGATAGACTCTACCAAGGAAGTAGGTAGTTCATATAGATAGGTTATTGCAGTTGCTGGAGGACATTTATTAGGGTGCAGTTTTTTACTAGGGTTCTGGATATGATAGCTATGATGAAGGAGAGTAGTGTGGAGGTTGCTCTGAGACAGGATCATTACAAATATGTACAGTGTTCTTGAACAGAGATGAGTAAGGAATGGATTGTTTGGTATAGGAAGGATAAAAAGCTGTAATAACAATAAAATTCAATACATGGGTATTAAAGTTTATAAGTGAATGAGATGTATATAGCGGTTTGAATCCACGGTCTATTTTTTGTTTTGAGATAATGTGATGTATAGGTACTGTTGGCAGTCGTGCATCTCTGTAAGTGGCTCAGTGGCAGACATGCATGTGATTGTGGTACTCACAATTTATTGGGAGAGACCACCTAATAAACATCATTTACCCACCTAGTGTGATGTTTCAATATGAACATGACAGAGAATGACATGTCTTTGTCGAGGATGGAAATTTCTTTGGGGTTCAAGTTGGTGGAAGAGGAGTTAATGAACTCACTTTGGGTGGGTCACTTGTATCAATGGGAAGGGAAGTGGGGGTTAGGGATACAGGGTTTTGGGTAAACCTGAGGCCTGAGTGGGGAAGGGAGGTTCAGGTATGTTGAAATTGTAGGGGTGATAGGTGGGTGGGGAAAGGTAAAGTAGTAAGAAAAAACAAGGTGAAAGTGTGATATACAAAGGGAAGGCAGTTTTTTTAGGCATTGTAGCTCAAGAGAGCAAAGAGCAGATTTGAAACTTAAGAGTGCAGGGGAGCGTTATTACACTGCTCCTGCAGTGTCACTATTATATGCTAGTAGTTCACTGATTAAAAACAGTTGGCATTTACATGCAGAGAACTCATGATAACAAACATTTGTATTTCCAGAATTGACCACTGGCATTTATTTGTCTATGCTTCTACAAGTGCTTCTTAACACAATTTTCCCGCCTGAAGTACTACAATATGAGTGAAAATATCCTATCACTCATATCATGGCTCCTATGCTATAAGTGCCAGGTTATAATATTGGTTGACAAGCAAAGGGTTGAGTATATTAGTGTTGTTGGGGAGGTGATGTGGTGAACAGGTAAAAAATGTTAATGAGAGGATGTTTAGAGCCATGGTTTGCATAGGTTAGAACATTATAATGCATACAAATGAAGTTGCAAAGGAGGAATGAATGATGCAATGAAAAGGTGTGGAGGGAGGTATTACAATAAACACTCGATAATATAAAGCACAAAAATATGAATTTTCGATTATACGAAGCAAAACTGCCGGTCCCGACGAAAGGCCTGTAGTAAATACATGGCAATGTTCGAAAATACGAATTTTTCAAAATTACGAACTTCTGGCCCGGTCCCCAGGAACAAAGGGATTTCGTTTTTACGAATATCGGCGAAAAACTGCTTCAGGATAAATATTTTTGACGGCGTAGACACCTAACCAATCAGTGTTGCTGATTGTGGTGCATCAAAAATGAAATGCCATATGCCAGTCTCTCCCCATCATTTTTCGCATCATCTTCCCCAACATTTTCAGTAGAAAAGAAACAATATTGCCTCCCAAGATCATTTATTGAGTTGACAATACTGAAGACGCCACAAATAATAACCTGTGAAAGATTTTTTTTCTGGAAACGGTATTACTGTCCGTTGCAAACTTCCGTCGCCCGAGTTTTAAGACTAATATCTCAAAGACGGCTCAAAAGATTTTAAATTGAAGAACATCAAATAAAAGCTTGTTTATTTCTGCGTTTAGTGATAGTATACAAAATTTTTCGCCGTTTATATAAATTTTGGTGTGTGCTTAGAAACGGAAATTTACCGTATTTTTACGGGTACCGAACGGTCGCATCGCATTTTACGGCTCCGTAATAACAACACGGATTGAGATATCTAAACTTACTTCACATATTTGCTTGAAGGTTTTCGCAGCTTCTTTTATCTATGGCTGTAGCTGTTCCTTTCGGGAAACGCTGCGTGCGATTCATTTTTGACTCAACGTTTCACTCCTCCTGCTGGGAGAGTTGTCAAGAGACTGAATGTAAATCGGCTTCGTCTCATTATTATATAGGAGCATCCGTGTCCGTTGCCCCATTGTTGGGCCAATTTGAATTTTGAACGGAAGACGTTAGCCATTGTGCATTTGAGGCGACCAGGAAGCCTTTCCAAACACGGCTCAGGTTGTAACCATCCTCTCTATTGAAATTATTCAGCCTTTTAGCTATTTCTACTGCTTCTCGTATTAGGCGCAGATAATAATCCTCCGTCTTAGTCTTAGTCATCTTAGCGGTTGGGCCAGCTGCCATCATAAAAGCGTAGATGTGAGAAGCACCAGTCTATTTTTAGCATCCATACTAGTTTTCTTTCTCTACTGAGTTGATTCCGAAAGTAAAATTCTTATTAAAAAATGGTCAACTTTTGTTCTATGTACGTTTTAGATACTGGGACGAAATTTTTCTAACACTACCATGACTTAATAGCATTGTCTTAGAAAATACAAGTAGGTACTTATTTTATGATCTTTTATGACATGCATCTTTTAAGAATGCTTTCACGAACGACCAAAAAAGTTATACAATGTTGCCAAAGACAAAAAAGTTAGAGAAAACAAAGATTTTTTTTCACGACTTTATAAAAAATGTTCGAAATTACAACATTCGATATTTTGTAGTGCCAATTATTCGATCCCTCTGACTTCGTATTATCAAGAGTTTACTGTATGTATGTACTTGTTTCCACCAACAATATCTTAAAGTTTCTATTCTTATCTCCATCCTGCCTACTACCTAATTCACCTATTAAACTATACATGATAGAACTCACTTGCAATTGACTCCCCAAAGCCTTTAATTCTCTCAGTGATAGATAAACATTGTTGCTACAGGTCGGAAAAGTCGGTAAATTTGAAAATACTGGTGGGCAATGCCCCTTATATACTCAAATATTGCAACAAAAATTTTGCTGGCTGTCAGCAGTTAGTCCCTATTTCTGCTGCTCAATATTCGCAACAAGATCCACCGCTTTTTGTGTGTCTGCCATGGAATCAATGTACGATGTAGTATCCCTGATGTATGCAGAGGTTAAGATAAATAGTATCTATGGCCTTGACGTCAGCGTTTCACTCGACTCAACGCTATCCCCTCCTCGCTAAAATCTTTGGCAGGCTCTGTTTAAATTAGAATTGTTTTACATTAATTCATTTTATTAAGCTAACTGCAGTAATGTTTTTGGTAGTCCCAAAGGACATATACTTAATTCTGATTAAGGCAATGGTACCAGTGATTGACCTATTAGGGAAAAATGAGCACAGTGTGCAGATGAAAAATTACTTTTTATGCTTACCAAACATGCCAGGTATGAAGTATAAAGACTTAGATTGAAATACATATAAGGAATTTACAAATTCAATTCAGCCATGTCTGAAGCATCTCTTAAGCAATTAGTGGAAGAAAACTTAGAAAAGAAGACAGTAGTACTGCTGATCAACACTCTCGGTCTGTCATCTTTTTTCAGCATGGTGCCAATGGGTGTCGCATATTATTTTTTATAGTTAGATGGTAGGAGTGTGATTTCCTGCTATGTTACAGTATTTGAACCAGAGAAAGGCTTATTTCATAGGTTATCCCCTAAAAGTTCATATAGTGGTACATGGTCAATTACGCCCTCGTTTACTTTAGTTTAGATAGTGTTCAATTTATTATGCCATAATATATTCCTGAGGTCAACCAAATTGTTTTAAGTCTTTGTTTTTCAGAAGTCCTATGGGCCATTTAGGAAATTTTATTAGGGTTTTATTTTGTTAATGTTCATTTTCTTGTGCAGAATATTACATGTAATGAATCATCTTGTTTAATTGTTGATCTACAGTATTGCTATGTGCAATTTATGGCATTTTGTTTGAGTTTTAATTTAATTTTTACTTTAATCCTTGTACTTGGGAGAAATTGTACCTGAATTTTTTATTACAAGATTATAATAAATACTCTCCTAGTCATGCATATTCCTCAATAGTTTTCCCCTCCTCATGTAAAATTGTGGACTTGGGCTCTTTGTTGCATTTCCAAAAGTCAGTAAAAATCTAAACATTGGTCAGGAAAAATCCAGGAAAGTCAAGAAATTTGAAAACCTATATCTTGTTGCAACCCTGATAAATAATGTACTTATTTAATATTATAATACATATTTCTGAAATTGCCTCAAAAAATTACAAGGAATAGTTCTCCAATCAAACTTACCAAGTTTTTCATGACATTCAATTTGATATTTTTTGGGATTCCACCCACATAATAGATTTGAGCTTCTTTCATCCAAGAATTACTGCAATTTGAGGTTGCTGAATAGCTGTTAATTTTATCAATGCGAAGCTTTGTTTTATTAGCATTCTGTATTAAAGCTAGAGTATGCCAGTCTCCATCATTCCATACTCCTGAGCTCATGAGACTTATGTTATTTCCACAGTTGAATTGACAGACAAGCTGAAAAATTGATATAATTCAAATAGTCAATGGAAATGTTATCTTGCAGTTAAGAAGCATGGACACAAATGATATTTATAAATTAGATAATACCTTCCCATGGAGTAAATATAATGCCAAGAATTTCTTGTGACTATTTTCTGCTATATACAATATTATTCCTTCCTTCTCATTTGTTTTAAACTCCACCTCAAATTTATATTTATGGCCGTGAAGGTTTGGAGGGTTTTGGAAAACCAAGTGGCTATGAGGCTTTGTTCCTGGGAAGAAAGAGTTACATTGTACATTTATATCAAAAACTTCATTACCTGAGGGTTAAGGGAAAATCTACACTTGACTTGTAATGTTTAACTCCACATTGTACAACTTTTTTATTGTACTATCATGCCATACATGGTGGCTCACATACATGTAACTAAATGTATTTATTTGGAATGTCCTCCGGACAACAATCAAAAACAAAAATGTAAAAGATTACCTCTGTAGATTGAGCTGCGAGTAATAAGAGTTGCTTAAGTGAGCCACAACTCCCTCCGCCATCACCACACACCACTTGCAATGCCCACTCGAAAGAGTCTTCAAACTCACAGCTCTATAGCGTCTTTAAGTTAATAACTCTAAAGAGACTCATTGAGTCATGGCTGTGATAAGAATTAAGGGAGTCCTTAGTGACTGAGTAGCATTAAATGTTTCCATGAGTTCTACTGGGAATTTGATGTTGGGGCAATAATAAAATGAATGGCTAATTAAATCTAAAACAGGCCAAATTGTTACTGATAGGAGAAATATAGGTTCTGGCAGGGAGAACTGTCGCATATTTTGTTTTTAAATACTAATTTTTAAAAAAGTGTTTCAATTTCTATGCATGTTGTGCTATTATTCCTAAAGAAATGTTATTACCTCTAAAAATCCATTTTCATTGTTGCCACCAATCTCTCTTCCCTTTCTCCCCTCCTACTCCAAACGACTCCCTCTCTCTCCTTTCCACCCCTGACTCTCCCCTCCCAGTCTAGATGACTCACTCTCAGCGAGCTGCTTGCTGAAGTGAGCGGTGAATCATGAGTCAGCTCATCTAAAAGAGCCATATTTCCCATCGCTACTATCAATACTCGGTTAGGCTGAGGGTTAAGGAAAACTGTGCTCAACTCATAATGTTCAACTCCAAAATGTACAACCTCATTATTGTATTATCACACCACATATCTCATCTATATGCTACTATTTGTTTTGAATATCCTCCGGCAACAAACAACAACAACGATGTAACCAAACAAAAAATCAAGACACACAATCATCCAATATTTTGACAAGTTATATAGTGGAAATTCATCCTAATTCTTTGGGAAGGCATCAGTTACAGTTTTTACTGTTGCTCCAGTCTTAAGTAATTATGAACTCTGAAAAAATATGTAGTTTACTACATACTCTAGGATGAAGCCTTTATCACATTGAGATCTGGTGTAATTTCTGGTTTTGTGGCTTGAAAACAATTTTAGATTGACTCTTCTGCTGCTAAGGTTATTGTATTATTAACAAACCATCAATGCATTGAGCTTTCCGTAACCAGAAATTTTGGCAACCACCATGTTGACATAATCTCCTCATCAAATTATGGTTACCATTGTAAAGCACATTGGTTGACATTGTAAAGCCAGGCCTGAGGATGCTTCCTCTCCTGCATACTTATTGACAAGTCTGCCTGCTGCTAAGTATCCTTATAATGATACAAATTTACTTTGTCTCCTTAGATATGTATTAAAATTGAGGTTAAGAAGAAAAGGGATGGCCGGAAAAATTGCTAGTAGAAATGATGCCATTTATTCATAGATTCAATTCCTTCCACAACATTCATTGTCTACCAACACTAGTTTTAATGGTCCATATATGTATTTGGTAAAATATAACATATTTTCATTTATCCTGGGAGTTATACAGGACACCATGACAACACAATCATTCATTACGCTGGGAAAGAGCACATTGACCCTCTAATAGGTTGATTACAGAAGCATTGAATATTGCATGTTGTACATACCAAATCTGTAGCCATTCACAGTAACCAAATTTGGATCAGACACTGACTGCTTTGGAAGAGAACAACCTTCATCAGGAGATGCAAAGGTTAGTAGAGGCTGTGATTGAGCAACTACAATGAACACAAAGAAAAAAATGCATGTTCTTAGTTAATAATTTTATTTATCTTCGACTACTTGAACCAGGTATTATTCCTAAAATATCAGTTTACTGGACCCCTGTGATAAGTCAGAAATTCCATGATTTGTTAAAGATAAGAAGTGAGCTGCATGTGACACTCATGTACCAGTACTTCTGGTGAAATTTTATTATAAATACAATTTCTTATTACAATTATCTCATATTGAAATACAATTTTCACAGATTCATGAGCTGGTTGAGATATATAAAGAAATGACAAAAAGTTTCATTGTTGTCACACCCAAACATTAGTGCTTAACAGTGATTGTAATTTTTTTCTTTCTTCAAGTATTATCAAAAAAATAATCATTTACTAAATTATAGGAATCAGTATTGGTGGTGTCTCTTACACTTTTAGCTGGACTTTTGGCTTTTTAGGTTGAAATGGGCTGTCCTTAAAAAGCCATCATTTGGGTTATGGGTTTCAAATTAAAATCTTTACCTGGGTGTTTGCGGGTGATAGTGCCATTTTGTTCACATCTGCCCAAAATAATATTATGGATTTCTGAAGCTTTTGCAAAGTTTATGAGCTTTAAATTATATGTTGCATCTCCAATGCATCCAATAAAGGATTTATTTTGGGCGATGGAGGTTTTAATGGTAAAACCTTTAGGTACTCCTCCAAAGTATATATCTCCATTATTGATTTTCAGACTAGGGCCTTCCTTCTCTGACCTGTGGGAAATAGGAAGACTTTGGTTTATAAATAAGAATTCCATTTTGTGTGCAACTCAACACAAGAAGTGCCGGAGCAGTCATTTTCACTGTTTTTGAATTCCAATTTTTCTTCACAATGGATAAAAATTGTTGATATTTCATGACTTTGGTGAATTTTAGTCTATTGTCTGCAAATCAAAAATTTTTTTTCACCTGCTTAATTTATGAAGTATATACTGATACACATAAAATTGTGGTGGTCATTTTGAATGATTTGACTAATTTTCTGCTTACAATTTTTGTCGTTTCAATTAAGATTTTTTTCTGGAATGACAGTAGTAGTCACATGAACAGATTCAATGCACAACTGTTTCCCTGAATGTTTCCTTATAAGTTTCTTTTTTCCTTATTATTATGCATAGACTAAGGAATATTTCATAGAATTTCTCAGAATTGTCTCCAGAAATACATCTAAAGCCTCTGGGATAAGTGTAAGTCCAGAGTTCTGCTTTATACCAAGGTATGTGAGATGTGCTGTTTACCACCACCCTCAGCACACCTTTTTTTATCTCTACATGGCTAGTCACGCTTCGACCGCACATAAGATAGGAGTAGTGAGACTAGTTAGCCTAAGCTGTGAAACATGTTGGGACAACATGGTCTTACTTCGGAACAACATTTACAATTTTTGCATTTTGACCTTTGGAGGACAAAATCTCACCATCCCAATACAGATTCATTTGCAGTGATGTCTGAAATATAAAATAGTGTTGTGAACAACTTTATAGCTTGTCATAGATCTATTGAATGCATCACCATGGACGAGCAACTTTTTCCTAAACCTAGATGCAGATTCTCTCAGTTCCTGGCAAATAAAGCAAACAAAACTGGAATCAAGTTCTGGATGTTAGCAAATACAAATTACTTCAATTAGGTTTTAGTAATTAGTGAAAGATGCACCTGCTCAACGAAAATCTCTCCAAAAATGTTGTCTTATGCCTATTGTTATGATTAAATGCTGTAGCTTACATTATAAAATAACCCCCTTATTGTAAATACCATATTTATATTCACACAACAAAATGTTTATATGCTAAACTACCACTATGTAAAACCTTATATCGCACATTAGTGACCTCTGTGAATTCCAATCTTTGTGTGTCAGGAAAAAAACTAAATTGTTCATAATATTAAATGTTACTTTAAAATAACGTAAATTAGTTGAAAATTACACAATCTCACTACAATATCTAAGACAAGCGTAAATGTATTCATATACACCAAAAAATAAAAGAAAACACCTACCAGTCAAATTGACCGGTGTGGAAACTTTTAGGCACAGTAGAAGCTCCATAAAAAGAGAGCTCTTGGTAGCCAAAAAATCACTCATTATATTGAACTCTTGCTATTACCGAATGTTGAAATAAACATTTCACAGCCAAATGACTTTAACACTAGTTTTACCTATATTGTGGGTATTTTGGTTGAATAACCAGAAGATTCCATTGAGATATGTATTAAAAATGATATTTTCACGCCTTCATTTACCCATGGTTGTATTTACTGTCACAAGATTAAATTTTCATGTTATATGTAATTATGCATTGGGAATATAAAACATTAGATTTTTGGCAAACTGATCCTGGAAATTACCATACTTTTTTAGATTTCCAAATACATTGTGGCAGCAAGTAACATGGCATTATGATGGACTATTATTAGGGACACCGAAAAATGGTAAATAAAAATCATCAAAAGTGGTGTTTAAAAATGACAAATACGGTAAATAAAATAGTTTTAAAAAGGTGAAAGCTGTTTAATGTTGGGAAAAAGGAGTCTTAAAGGTAGGGTTTTTTTTAATATTATTAATAAAGACTTCATACCAATGTGAACAAACAGTTAATAGTACATACATTTGAGATCCAATACAGAAGTTATGCCACCCTACGCAACATAAAAAACACAGCACTCATAGAATGACTTATGGGGAGCATGCATTCTCCAAACTCAGGTCAGCCGACAATAACAGAGTGGAGTAGTGGACTGCAGGTAATGAAGTTCGATTCTTACGCTTTTTAAAATTTTTTTTCAACCATTGAATAAAAAACTTTATCATCCTTCATTTACAACCTTAGTGTGTGGATACTGACTTTTTTGTACTTTTATCGCTGCAACTAGATTTACAAATGCGTCACTCAAAAATACACTGTAAAGTTAACGTAATGATTCCACGATTTAATTCCGTAATATAAACTTTTTCCAATCATTTCCTTTCGCCAAATTTAATTATTTTTTTGACTTATAATTTGGCATGAAATTTCTCATAATCTACTTTTTTAACTGCCTATTAGCAATACCCTAGGAATACAGCACGGCTGTATTCTTAGGTAGTGTTAAGGATCGAAATCGCGACTGGCAGTACGCTAGCCCTCATTTTTAACAACTACGCTCTCATAGGTTCACGGGAATCTGGCGAATGTAGGCGACCCGCATGACATTCGGCTTAATTTTTTTCTCGCATATGGAGAAAAAGGTCAATACGAGTATTTTTTATTTTATTTTCCTCGTTTGTGGCACGGAAAAAATCTTCTTCTCATTTCGTGACCCGAGTTACTTAACCTCTCCTTGTAGTTATCTACCATACGTTCCATTCGCGGGGCGCATCGATCACGAGGCCGCGAGATGTTAAAATCTCCGATCCGGATCTGAATTTTTACTGTCCTCGGATATGATTTCAGTAGCGAATGAAATGAAAGACCCGTGGATCTTTGGATCCGACCCGACCATCCTTAATTTATGAGTGGTACATTTGTAAATCTAATTTAAACAACAAAAGTATGATCAAGTGAGTATGCAGATGTAATGGTTTGAAATTGAATATGATAACATTTCCGATGCAATGACTGAAAGGAAAATTAAACTGCGATTAGGATCGAACTTCGCACAGTACACTAGCTCTCGTTGTACGCCTGATCCCGGCGAATGTAGGCCACCCGCACGACACCCTACGTATTTCCCACCCACCCCCCGCGATACCGGGATAATGGGGGGAAAAAAGTCATATTTCCTTATTTTGCTTCTAGTTGCACGGGAACATTTTCATCTAATTACGTGACCTTACTTACACATCCCCTTCTTGTCAATATCTACCGCACCTACATTCCATTCACGGGGCACTTCGATCGCTAAGCCGCGAAAATTTAAAATCTACGATCAGGATCCGATTTTACTTCGTGTCTTTGGATCCGAATCCGGAACCGAGAAAAATGAAAGATCCGATCCGGCCATCACTAAAGAAAATATTTCATGCTACAAAAATTCGGCATTTGCAAAATATCTCAAATTTCGTTTAAAAAAATCGCGTTTCAAAGAAGACACGGTTAATTTCGTGATGAAACCCTCAAGTCGCTTATTTCGTGAATCCTGTCGCAAAAAAACGTTTCGCGAAAATGTCATGTCCCTAACTATTATCATCAAAAACTTTAGAAACTAGAAAAATTGTCATGCCTCTCCTTCCTTCTTTAGTTGTACATATGTACTCTCCTGGTGAAAATAAAGTATGAAGAAAGTGTGCACACTTCTTTGCTCACTCTGCACATTCCTCTTACAGTTTTTGCCAAATCCCCTTTTGGCACACTTCTCTCACACCTTCCATACAGCACATGTTATGTAATTATTCGTGTAGGTTGGGTCGAAATATAGACTAAGGTGTATCCCCATATTTACCTAAACAATACTCGTGGTTGTTCGAGGTAAATTGAGTTGAACAGGTTCAACTCAAATTATCCCAACATTACACCAATTTCAAAATAAACTTTTAATGAAGATTTTCTGATTGAACACTTGAGTTACGATTGTCCATGTTGATTACTTACTTCCTAGCCAACACGCAAATTTTAATATCTGAATACGAAAGGCGATGAACAAGTTATGCATTCGTATTGTATTTTTCTGTAGAAACATATAGTTTTCTATGTAGGTATGTATTATAATATTGGCTTCTGTAGATGTCTGATTAATAAGATTATTATAGTTCCTTGAATTTCATGTCGATGGAAATATTTTTTCAGAAGTGTCTAAAAATTTACGAAGGGAGTGTCCGATGCTGACGCTAGTCTGATGTTAGGATGCTGATGAAAATTGGCAGGCAGGTAGTCCCTGATTAATGATTTGCGAATCACCTCCCTTATCAAGTTATAAATTCAATTACTCCAACAGAAAATTTTGAAACATTTAGATACAATCATAACGCTAAAAATTATGCATCTTCCATCATGGGAAGTTGGGCCAGGGGTAAAGTAGGTATTTCATTAGTATTGGATGCTTAAAATTACTCATCTTCTAGCAATGAGGGTTTGGTCAGGGGTAAAGTGCACAGATCTCAATGTGAACGTTGATAGTTCGAACCTATCTCTCATTGTTTCTTTATCCATCGCAGTTTTGTTGTACTACCATCCCTGGTTATTAATATTTTTAACATGTTTATCCAGGATACATTTTACCTATCTTACGTATTAATTGCGTAAATTATGTAATTAATACTGAAATTACTTTTCATTTAATACCTGATTTGACCATAGATGAGTATAATCCGGTTTGGGGCGGACATACAACCGTATATAGCATGGATTTATTCCATTTGTGCACGTGCAAGAATGGTTTTTAGATGCGATAATTCCTGGATATTAAACGGCCTCTAGACTAATTTGCAGACGTTTGTGCTGTATGGGCTATGTCACACTATCTCACATTTTCTTCACACTTAATATGTTCCAGATTAAACTTTTGTCACACTCTTTCACACTTCCTTCACATTTTGTACACATAGTTTTCACACTTTCTTGCACACTTTATTTTCAACAGGGTTCATACCTGCCATTATTCTATCCCAACAATCTGTTCCATACTTCCTCCCTCAACCCCGCTTACCCTACTTTCTTACCTCTATCACATCCTTCTCAACATGCTCATCCCTTAAAACCTGTTTAAACTGCTCTCTCTCCCTTCTCCTAATTTCTTCAAATTTCTTTCCTCCCCACACCATCTCCAGCCCTTCCATGTTCATCTTCCTTCCCACCTACCTTATCTTCTCTATCCACCTCCACACCCTCATCTAAAAAGTCTTTTAAGACTTAAAAGTTCATTTTCATCTTCTTCTTTAATTTTCTCAAAGTTCATGTTTCTTTGCAATACAGTGCCCACCCTCCATATCAGACTTTTCACTACGTAGTCTTTTCTTTGCATTCCTGCTCAACAACCCTGTCATTAATTCTGTTCTGCGAGAAAATGCCTCTTTAGGTCTACCAGGCCACTTGGAATACATTTTAAACATTTTATCGATAGTGCTCACATTACATTCCTAGAAATTGACCGTATCGGATATTCGAACCACCCACCGTGGTTGATTCCTAGGCCTAAAGTTTACTCTGCTTTAAATAGCCAGCGAAAAAATTGCACAAACACATTGGAATATCAAGGACTCTTCCAAGAATATTTAAACAGTCACCCTGACCTTACCCCTGTGTACACTGATGGCTCAAGGTTGGACACTGCAGTCACCTTGGCCCATCATGGAGTCATCCAGGCCAGGCTAAATCCAACGTGCAGTGTGTACACAGCAGAACTCCTGGCCATCAAGATGGCTATGGACGGGATAAGAAGTTCTGGTGGCTCCTATGCCATATGCACTGACTCCATGAGTTCTCTAGGTTCCATTTCCTTGTTTTTCCCCATGCATCCTATAGTACAGGACATACAGTCCTCCCTTTTATCCCTTGAGAGGAAGGGAATTAATATAATGTTCGTTTGGGTCCCTGGGCATGTGGGAATTGCCGGAAATGAGAGGGCAGATCTATTGGCAAAGATGCCTTGCTCATCACAGAACAAGTGCATACCCTGGTACCATGCGAAGACCTCCGATGTATGTTAAGTAAAGTTGTAAAAGAGCAGTGGTACAATGCGTGGGTAAACACAGCCAACAATAAATGTGGTGTGCTAAACCGGTTGCATTGGCATGGCCCTCTTCTGTTAGGAGTAGCCGGAGAGAGGAAGTCATGGATAGGGCACATGGATGCCCTGACCCACTCCTTTCTCTTCACGGAAGAGAAAATTACACAGTCCAAATTCCAAAGTTTTTCCCATGACTCCACTATTAGTAGTTTTTGATCAATAGGTTCTACAATTAACTGCTAGTTCAGGTTAGCAGTAGCTGTTAGCAACTGCATCTAGGAAATAGCAGTTTTGTCCACCCCAATTCATGATGTTCATAAGTCTGTCTAACCATGATGTAATCTAGTTACTATCTCTTTTGGTCCCTGGCATTTTCCAACTGTATCTACGCCTGTGTTAATGTTCAAACCACACATTGGTGATTTATAAATTATTCCTCCTTTGATCCTATGATTGTGTTCCTGAATGAGTACTATGTGCTTCAGCATCACATTTACTTCTAATTAGGGATGGGACATTCAACTCCTCAAATCCATTAAGTTTCACCTCGGTATCCGAATCCCTGAAAATCTGACTAACTTACATCCTCAGCAAGTGAAAATCTTTGCATTCCTATCAATTCAACTTTACTGCCACCTCCCGTGATCATAATCAAAAGCATGGATAGAAACCATGTTTCGCGAGCCCAATTTACCCAATAGCACTCTGTTATGCAGGCTGAAAGAGCACCAGAGAGCAATCATCCAGGAGAGCATTAAGGAATCTTCCATCGCAGAACATGTATCCTCTGGAGGTTAAGGTGGAGTACATAATATTTTACTGAAAAAGACACAGGTAACAGCAAAAGAACCTTGCTACTACCCAAGATTGATACAGGAGGCTGTCAAAATAGAGTAACATCCATGGAACTTCAACTGTTACAGCAGCATTTAACTCATCTCTGCATGAAAGAGACCCTTTCATCTGCCACCTGAGACAAAGTCCTGCAAAATACTCGGGGCCCAGGCTGAGTCATCACCTTCTGACATAAGCTGGGAAATTGCCAACAAGAAACAATACCAAATACTAAGGCTAAGAATAGTAATGGAAGGTGCATGCCTCCCCAATACATAGCCTATACTTCCTCTTCATTATTCTAAGCCTGATGATGCATCCTGCAATGGATGTGAAAGCTTGGATAACAAAGCTTCACACACAGTGGCTACTGAAAGAGGCAACTGGAAATATATGCAGTTTGTTGCGTGTGCACAAGCTTGTGCTCATGACGTCTGTTATTTGCATTACAATGAGAAAAAAAATTTCCATCCAATGGGTCAAGTGTACATTTTCAACATTCCAGGCACACCCAAGAGTAGGCTTGAAAATTTCATTGTAGTTCGTGCACTTTCTTCATTTTTCTCTCGCTTCTGTTACTCTAAGTTCAGTTCATTTCGTGAGTTAACCTAATGTCTGGGAAAAGTAATTAAATCTGAAACCAGACTTCGTTTAATTGATGAATACAAAACTAGCAGCGTGGAAGGGCATTATTATCAAAAAGATTGCACAGCTGGAGGTATAAGTCATTACAGTGTAAGTATGATGTGTAACTCAATAAAATGCAACTTGGAACTTACAGTCGCTTGTGAGTGGCCTTGCATGCAGCAGTAATGATTTTGAATGAATACCAAGAGAATATCCACAAGAGGTATGACAAATTTTTTGGTTGTTTTTCCAGATAGTAGTGCATCATATTGCTATATAACTTTTTGCAACAATGCATTTGGAACTCAAGAAAGTATGGTACTGTAGGGGTGTTAAGAGTGCAAAATCAAAGTTTTGTGTTCCAAATAATTACATATAACATGAAATTTTTTGTCAAGGACAGTAAAAACAACCATGGTCCAATGAAATGAACGAAAATATTTTTAATACCTATCTTAATACATAATATCTTTTCGCACTTCGCCCAAAATACCCACAATATTGATTAAACTAAAGTTAAATTCTTAGATATTGTCTGTGGAATGATTATTTAAATATCTTTGGAAGTAACGCGAGTTTGTTACATACAGCGAGTGGTTTTTTGGCTCCTGAGAGCTCTCGTTATATGGAGGCTCATCTATACACCCAAAACTGGCTAGGAAGAACCTTTCAACACCACCGGCAACAGTGGACTAAGAGAGACTGTTCTTCACAGCTGGCATTATTTGTGATAAAATGAGAAATTGAAATGTTCCAGAAAGTGTTAAAATGCACATTTTTTTTATTAAAAACTTAAAGCAATATAAAAATTACTTTTAATGTGAGTGTTTAATTCAATTGTATGTGTGAAATGAATATTAGAATTCAAAATAAAATGTAAGATTGAGGAGAATATAAAGATTCGGCTTTGAAATTATACTTGGAATTCAAAGAAATGGTAAGATTTAGATTTTAGATAGAATTTAGGATTAAAGGTAAAGATAAGATTCAGATTGAAAATTAGATTCGATGGTGAATTGTAGATTCTGATTTGAGAAAAACTGGATTTGACCCATGTCTACTTAAAATACTAATAATCTATCACTCACCTACTTTACATTCAATGCCCTTTTCCCAAGCTTTTTGATCATTACCAAAGCTACTCCACACTGACTATCTTCTCCTCCACAAAAGTGTGCATAAGTTCAAATGAATAATTTTTTTTAATTGCCAGTACATAATTGGTGAATGAAATTTTAAAAGATTAATTTTGCATTTCATTATAAGCCCTTCAATGCGCTGAATTTCATGCAGATAAACAAATGAAAAGCTGGGTTGTGATTGGCTTGATGTAGAATACATAATGCAAAACAAAACTAACCTACTTTTTTGGAGCATGAGAAATGACAAACAGATCCAGATCCAAGAGCTTAAGCAAGGTGCAAAATTGTAACCAAAAGCATGGAATTGACCAATCACTAATAATTAGTCCTGATTTTCTTTTACCATTGATATTTTCACAAATTACAATTAATTTTCTGACTTAATTACTAACTTATGAAATGCTATCACATTACTCACTGAAAATGCTTGTTGTCATCAATATCCAAAGATAATAACTTTGATTCATATGTTGCTGTTACAGCATGCCATTTGCCATCATTATACATTACTGGATTTGAAGATAGGTTCAAAGATGGAATTTTCATCCCTTTATGAAGTCCATTCAAAATCAAGATACCATTATCAAGGGATAAGGACATGGTATTCATCTGACTAGAATCTGTGGCATAAAATAATAAGGCCCTCTCTTGTGTTGTATTAAATCTGAAGTTCAACTGGAACAGTTCATCTGCAATCATCCCTCCCCAGCGAATGTATCCATCATGTCCTTCCACAAAAGAAACAACATTGTTTTCCTGAGGAGTAAGATAAAATGCCTATTTGATCAAGAACTTATGACCAAATTAGAAAAAACTTTCACTTTAGAGTCAGATAAGTTCTTAAAATATTTTCAATATTAGAATTACAAACTTAATATTTTCAATATTAGAATTACAAACTTAATATTTTCAATATTAGAATTACAAACTTCTTCTGGACATCCAGGTACTGTTGCAAAGGCCTTGTCACTTTTACTTAAATCGGCTATTTCACTTTCAATTTCAACATTATCAATGCAACCGATAAATTTCTTCTGAGTGACATTAGGCAAGTTATGTTCTCCTGAATATCCCCCAAAATAGATGTAATCTGAAACAGTCAAGTATTCTTTTTCTCCTGTTGAAACACCTTCTACCTCATCATCTTCATCTACCTGTTAACATAAAAATTCCATTATAGCAATGCTCGCAAAACACTGGCTATTACAGAAGAATTTTATGCATCAAAAGTAATATTTAGATTTAAAAAATTACAGATTACCATGAGTTTAGCTTTTTTCTTGTGTCGAGCTGCTTCAACAGTATGCCACACATCATCATTGTATAACTTTTCTGACTCTAATGTTGTGACTCTATCTCCTAAATTAAACTGAGAAAATGATATCATATTTAAACAACACATTCGCATGATTAAATTATTTTGATGCCATGGATAAATTTCAAATAGAGGTACATACCTGATAAGTAATTTTCCCATTGATGAGCTCAATAGACAAGAAAGAAGCCCCTTTTTCCATTAAAAATAAAAGCCCATGTTGTGCACGAGTCTTAAACCTTAAGCGTATTGTACTTTGTTTTTTTAAACGATATGCCAACCAATTGCGAATAGCATAACCATCACCTTCAAATTTTAATCCAGTTTCAGGTTCTAGCAATAGTTTACCCCTGAAAATATTCATGAGACATAATTTTAGTTATTATAACACATGGGATAGACATATTTACTGTCCAATGAAAAATAAAAAGTGCAGTAACACTATGATGCCAGAAAGTAAAATCCCAGGTATCAATAAGAAGACATTCTTGTGCACTACCAAGTAAGTTCAGTTTTTATGGAATAATGCCTCAGGAGGAATACATAAGATTTCTGTGTAAACCTGGTGAAATATTTTTTGTTGTTAAGAAATAGGGCACTTTTGCTATGCAATGGCTAGAAAAGAATTAAATTTGTCTTTCTTTAACCCCTTGGGTGCCAAAAATATCCTAGGAACTATCCTAGGAAAAATCAGAAAAAAATGCCAGAGCATTTTTTTCTGATTTTGCAGATGTTCAGGGAAAAATATAAAAAGTAATACATTTTAAAACACGCAAATTAACACTGTGGTCAATTTTATATAATACAAACGTTCTGTATCTTAAATGTAAGCATTAAATTTTATTTAAATTTATTTTAAATTTTATGCATTAAAATGAAGAGCACTTTACATACTCTGATAGATAGAGACTCTGCAATCAATGAACAACCAACTATTAATAATGACAATACAGAAGGAGTTCGATAGTTCTCCCCGGGAGTTTTTGCTAGAGTTCAGAGGATCACGACCGTGCTCCCTGGCATTCAAAGAGTTAACCATGCTCAGAAACATAATATACCATCAATGCCAATTTTTGTCTAATAAACTACTGCCCAGTTGTTGCATTATTTTTTAAATTCTTTTTGGAAAGTCAAATTTGAAAGGTACTTTCTGATAAACATGGATCACCATTTATACTTAGCCTTGGTGAATATCAATGAGCATAGTCAATTTTGACAATATTATTTGAATTTGGTCCACATGAGATGGGATCATGCCAATACAATAAATTTGCAGCATTTAATAAGTATTTAGGGTTTTAACATGAATTTTAAAATACATATTAAATGCTGCCACATAGAAAATAATATCAATACACCAATTACTATTAAATGAAATCTGTCCTCAATTTTATAATTATTATACATATATACTACTTTGCTTTCGTTAGATTTGAATTTTGTAATTTATGACGATTTTACCAACAAAATGATTTCTAACCATAGGATCAAACTAACAAATTGAAATTTTCAACACCATTGATGAATCAAATGGCATGCTGATTGTAATGATATTTTGAAGAGTAACCAGCTTTGGTTACAGGCTGGATGAGTGAATGATGATAATCAAAATTAACAAAAAGACTTGGTAATGAGTTACATAAATCATGTATTAATACTAATTGGAATATTAATGCTAACTGGGCCAACTATTATGATAGTTTATTGAGAGGATGGTGGGGGGTCAGCCTTCCATTATGTAAAGATAAATTAAAAATTCATTATTTCTTCAAATAGTGTGATGACACACACCATAGTTGGTGGATATATATCAAATAGTATTAAAAAATACATGAGGTGTAAATGATCTGTATTATTATTCACAAAAAAGTAAGGGTTCATTGGTTGTGCTATGAAATTGAAATAGGGTGGTTCTTGGGGATGATACAAAATGATATTGGAGTAGTCATCTTTTTTTAATTGTAGCAATAAGCAATAAATTAGAACCAACTTTAGTGAAAGTTTAATTAGTCTCAAGTTACCTCTGTTTGGTGGCGTTAAAATTTTTGGCCTTGATAAAATTCCAAAATGACACAAGATTATCTCCAATGTAAAGTTCTTCCATATCTCCTTCAAAAAATGCATTACCGATCTCTCTTTGAATTTTATAATCTTCTGGATAGCCCCCTATGGTGAGCTTTGACAGATTTTGATCCAAATTAAGGATAGAAGAAGATCCAGGTAGTACAACAGTATGTGTATGTTTATGAGCTTTTCCAGAATCAACACCTAATTCTTCACGTATGGAAAGTTCTAAACTTTTCCCAGATCTGAAAATAAATATAATCTTATCAATGGCTTTCCAGATATTTTGTCTAGAACAGGAAGTGAAATAATAAAAATATTTATTAACAGGCAATGAAACCCTTTTCGCAAATGCCTTGACAATAGTAAGATACAAAACCATCACAAGAAAAAACTTAATTAAGACTTGCTTTAAAAACTACAAAGCTTTGCAAAAAATCACTAATATAAAATTATGGAAAATATAGTATTATACATTTTTTTTAATGCTTTCAGATGAGATAAAAAATAGTCCTAATTGCAATATTTATTGCAATGCATGAAATATTGGCTACAGAAAAGTATAATTATCCTGTAAAAATGAAGTTAAAAACAATAAATTGCATCTGAATAAAAAGGTAGGAACTCCGAGAGTCACAATAAAATAACAGAATTCAACATTTATCTTAATTATTGAAAATACTATAAAAAAATATTATGGCAAATTGCTTTCTCTGGAAATGGAGAGAGGCCAAATTAGTGCATGCCATTATCTCATTATAATCACCATTAACCCTATAAATATGAAATTTATTGGCAATAATTCCCAGGGATCTAATTTGGACTGTCTCAATGACTAGTACCTATTTGTCATAAAAGGGACTATAGATTATGCAGCAGTACTCCAAACTTGGTATCACAAGGGCCTGTGAGTTTACATGGCGTGCCTTTTGCAGTTGGCATGGCCAAATGAGCCTCTCTCCATTTATGGAGAAGGCAATGTGGCATGATATTTTTATACAGTATTTTAAATCATTATGTTAAATATATACAGCAATTCAAAACAGAAAATGTTGTTGAAATCCTTGCAGGGCTGGCAATTGAAACCAAACATGATATATGCTTTCAATACTGTAATTTCAATATGCAGGACAAATTATATTTTTGCCCTACAAAAATTACATCCAGGTCTTGAAAATAATCAACTCTTGTTAACGTTTAGTCAGATATATCTGTCCTATATATATATATACTATAGTTACATGAATTTTGGATATACTTCTTCTTATGATCATTGCAAAATACTTTTCCAAGTTTGGTTCCATATAATTCGTGTTACACCATTGCACATGGTTCTTTAGAGAATTAGTAAGAACAGAAGAATCCTTTTGATTACTAATTAGATGGTAAATCTTAAAATCATCAGCATATACCACGTATTTCACAGGAGACAGATTTGCCAGTATCATTTGTAATAAGTCAAAAAAGAGGAGGCCCCGGATGAGAACCCTCAGGAGCTCCACTGCTAAGAAAGTAGAGGTGTTAAAGGAGAAAGAGAAAACAAGTTATTTTTTACAATAAGTTTTCTGTTTGAAAGATAACTTTCCATCCAACTAAACATGCTCCCAACATTAAAAGAGGCACTAAACTTGGTCAATAGAAGGGGTGAAGAACCTTATGATAACATTTTTAAAATACCAATTAGAGATAGGACGAATAGCATATTTTAAAAAATCGAATTTCTTATTCGAATATTAGGTAATCTTAGCTTGAATATTCATATACTAGAATTTCAATTTATACAACAAATGTTACTCTGATAATTTATTAGTTGCCTGTTGAAGTAAAAAAGTACAACTTGATTAAATTCAGCAGTATAATTCTGGTTTTAAAATTCAAAATACCTATATGATAACATAACTTTACTACCAATTATAGACTGTTAAATACAACAACTTTTGTAAGCGTAAATAATCAAGCAGAAAGTGTTAATATATCTTCAAGTTCTGACCAGTTTTTAACTAACCACAAACTAGAGGTTGAAAATTAGGGATGGGACATTTGAATCCTCAAATACCTTGAATAATACATTTTCTTCGAATCCATTGAGTTTCGCCTCAAATCTGAATCCATAAAAATCCAAGTCACTTACATCCTTAGCAGACAAAAATCCTAGCATTCAATACAACTTAACCACCACCGCACGTGATCAAAAATTGAAAGCAAGGATTCAAGAGCCCTATTTGCCCAATGGCGCTCTATGGCATGACAGGGCACTCTGTGTCATGCAGGCTGAAAGAGCACCAGAAAGCAGTCATCCATGGGAATTCGCCATCACAGAACTCCAATCCTCCGGAGGTACAGGCGGAGTACATAAATTTTACCGAAAAAGTCATGGGTAATAGCAAAGGAACCTCACTACTACTTGATATGGGAGGCAGTCGAAATATATAAAACATCGATGGAACTCAAACTGTGACGGCGGCATAAAATTCATCTTTGCATGAAACAGATTCTTTCGTCCGCCACCCGAGGGAAACACCTCCAAAACACCTGGGACCAAAGCTGGCTCATCGCCTTTGGACATGAGTGGGGAAATCATCAATGAGAAACGATCAAAAATATGCCAATAAAATAATAATAAATAATGTTGACAATAAATAACTGAGACTTCCTTTTGTTATTTTAACCCCATAATGGACACAAAACTTTAGATAACCAAACTCCACATGTAGCCGCTCCCGAAAGAGACAACGTATTAAATATGCAGGACATAGCATGTGCTCAGGACTTCTGTTATTTGCATTACAATTTAAAAAATTTCCTGCTGCATTTTTCCACCCAACGTGTCAAGTGTACATTTTCAATATTCCAGGCACACCCAAGGCTTGTGGATCTCATCGTAGTTCGTGCACTTTCTTTTTCTCTCACTTCTGTTACTCTGAGTTCAGTCCATTTCAATAGTCAACCTAATGCCTGGGAAAAGTAAGTAATTAAATCTGAAACCAGACTTCGCTTAATTAATGACTACAAAAGTAGTGGGGCGCAAGGGCAATATTATTCATAAAGATCGTGCAGCTAGCACTAGAAGTTATTGCGGTAGAAGTAATGATGTATAACTGAATGTTACTCTTATTGCTAAATTAATTTTTGCAACGATGCATTTGGAGCTCAAGAAAGTATGGTAATATGTGGGGGTAAGTGTGCAAAATCAACGTCCGGTATTCCAAATAATTACATATGACATGAAATTTAATGTCATGGATGGTAAATACAACAACAGGTCAGTGAAGTGAGCAAAAATATCATTTTTAATAGCTATCTTGATAATATACCTTTGCCATTCACCCAAAACACCCACAGCAATGGTTAAACTAGAGTTAAATTTTTATGAAATGGCTGCGGAATGATGATTTAAATATCTTCGGCAGTAACGAGAGTTTATAATCTATATTATTATGCTAGGTTGTATTAGGTGGTTTTTTTTTGGTTTCTGAGAGCTATCATTATATTGAAGGCTACTATACTACCAAAATTGACTAGGAAGTACCTTTCAGCATCACCGGCAACACTGTACTCAGGGAGACTGTTCAGCATGGTTGGCATTATTTTTGATAAAAAAAGAAATCAGCTTGATCTGGAGTGTGTTAAAATTTTCGTTTTTTAAATTAAAAAGTTAAAGCAAAAAAATTAATCATACTTGTAGTGTTTAATTCACTTGTGTCTGTAAAATTTATAATATAATTCAACATTAAATATATGATTAAGGAGAAAATAAATATTAGGCTTTGAAATTATACCTACTTGGGATTCAAGGAAATGGTAACATTTAGATTTTACGGAGAAGAGAAAAACTAACAATGCAATTCCACAAGACTTCCTTTCACAAAACTAAAGTTTTGTGGAATTGCATTGTTAGTCTTTTCTCTTCTCCATTGTGGAAAAATTCCACCAAGTTACCCTGGAAACAGTTTGCTATAAGTATTTAGATTTTGTATAAAATTTAGGGTCAATGATAAAAACTAGATTTGGTTTCTAACAGATTCGAGTGTGAATTTCAGGTTTGGATTCGAGAAAAACTGGATTCGACCCATCTGTATTGAAAATTTATGGAAAAGTTTAAACTCTACAATATTAACCTCAGATATGAACCTTGGTATTACTCTAAAAGTTGTGTTCCACCTGGAGGTTGGTTTTTGATAGGTGAGGGTAGAGCTCACCCTGTACTGTGCCATTGGCATGTGAAATTTACACATTTAGGGTAGAGGGGTCAATTCCTTTCCCTGGGCTACCTGCGATTTCTTGCGAAGTTCTGATGTGCAGAAAATTGAATTGTGAGGACTTTTAGGTGGTTTTTTATGCATGAGAATAACATAACCACTTTTAAAAGATTCAGGATCAGAGCCACTACTATTCTACTACATAATTGAAGAGAATATATATTGGGTACAGTATTGAATCACAACAGTCCTCAAAATTATGGGCAATATATTATTACGCTTTTTTACTATACTATACTTGTAGAATTAAGGCCCTTTTAGGACCATACTTTTAGAATTATTAACTGATTTTAACTTAACCAGCAATTCTTTTGTTGAAATTGACAGAACTAATACATACAGAATGAGGAAAGTCAGGCAATGATGGGTATTGATCTACAAAAAGTTACTACTACCACGAGGTTCTACAAAGTATCCTGATAGAATTGTTAGAACCTTTGTGATGCCGAAAGTCAATCAATTTTTCAATGGCATGGTGTAGTCTACTTCTGCCCACAGGCAACCAGGAATACACCGTTGAGGCTCTATGCCAATGTGCTATTGTGTCATAAACATTGCTATGGTTATTTTACCATTTATGGTTATGGTACCAATTGAAAACACCCTCCATGGATGTTTTAACCCTAGAATGATGGACTTGGTCCAATGAACCCGGTTGGTAGTTTTGAGAGTTCATTATTTTTTTGTAAATGCATGAAACTGATTTGGACACCGAAACTTTTCCTATATACGTATCCTTTATAACCTATCAAGAAATAGCGAGCATGGGGTTTATATTTTTTTCTTACAGTAAAAAGTCACATAGTGGACAGACTGGGCCCATTGGACCCATTCTGTCCACTATGTGACTTTTCCGATTCGATGGGTATTATATATCAACACACCAGCTATTTTCTATTTACATTTTACTTTTGTGTGGTTCTACGCACATGGACTTATGAAAAAATCATAAATGATACTTTGTATTATTTAATGGGCATTGTTTACAGTTTTGATTGAAGCCGTTTACATGCATTTACAATGTCACATTTAGGATGGTACAGTCAGAAACACGTATTCACGTTACTTTATAATATGTAGCTTTTGTATCTGTTTTCATTTCTGACCCTTAAATTGTGTGAGTTCTCTTCATTCAGTCCCATATGCTCTCAATAGTATGGAAGGCTGTTCATTTTGCCTCAGTAGTCTTTTTGTGGTGGTCAGTAGGAAGTTATGCTCGCCAGCAGGCGAGGTCATGCTGCCTGCTGACGTCGTATGCTGCTATTCCGTCAAATGAACTGTGAATATTGGTGAATCTGAATTCCATCGTTGTATTTTGCTGCTATAGATGGTATGTCCAAATTTTTATGGATTATATAGAAGCGTTAACTCCTTCAGACTTATGGACTGAGTCAGTGAAATGTCGGATGACGATGGAGAAAACAATGACACTGAGTACTTTATGTTTGTCTTGTTCTGGAGATGATGGGAATAAGGAGCTTGGGAACTCTTATAGTGAGAAATTTTTGAATTCGCGAAATCTAAAAGAGGAGTGGTCACCAGAATCTCATTTAAAAGAAAAAGGGTAGAACACCGGAACGTAATATTTTGTGCTATGCCATCTCGCTATGCCGTACGGAATGTTGATTCAGTGTCTTCTGCTCTTTTGCTATTCTTGCATCAAAATATTCTTGATATTGTAAGAAAATGGACTAATATTGAATTTCCATTGGTTTACCAAGCTTTGTTGAATGATGTAAGTGACATTGAACTAAAATGTTTATTGGATTGCTGATATTGACCAGTGTTTACAAGTCCAAAACTGAAAATGTTTTCCAACTTTGGAGTAAATTAGATGGCAGACCAGTATTCAACCATATTATGAGAAGGGATGGATTCAAAATGATAATTTGGGTTCTCCACTTTGATAATGCTACAGAAAGGGGAAAAAGCACAGAAGAAGACAAGTCTCAAACTATCAGAAGATATACGGTTAGTGGAATGAAAATTGAAAGATGCATTTGTACCAGAGTCCTGTATGACCTGTTGAGGAGCAATTACTGAAATTCTGTGGGCGCTGCCCATTTAGACAGTTTATTCCATAAAAACCCGGGAAGTATGGAATTAAAATTGGGGCACTAAGTGATACCTAATAGTAATCCATACACCTGGAAGATGTGAGTGTATACAGATGAATATCATAATAAAAGGCCAATCAAGGGGAGAGATTAGTAGCAGATATGACTGAGGGACTAGATAAATCAGGCAGAAACATAGCATGTGATAATTTTTTCACAGGCTTGTCCTTAGGCCGCTAACTACTTTAGAAAAAAATAACAATTATAGGAAGTATGAGGAGAAATAAAGGAGAGATTCCACCTAATCTCACATCTGTAAAAGCCAGAGAGCCTACAACTACTATATACTTTGTTGGGTTTTAGGAATGATTCCATGATACTGTCACATTGTCCAAAAAAAGAAAGTGTTCTTTTACGAAGCACCTTGTATCAACCATAAATTGATGATTCCTCTGAACACAAAAATAAGAAATTTTATATTACAATAGTACAAAGGGTGGTGTAGATTACAGTGACAAAATGGTGTGCAGCTGTAGTTGCAATAGAATGACCCTAAAATGGCCTCTCGCAATATTTTATAATTGCTGGTGCAATTAATGCTAATGTCAAATAGAATAATTCAAATAAGCAAACTACACAGCGTAATTTCTCATCTGCCTTGGAAAAGAGTTAGCTGGTTGCATTGAAAGGTGTTTCTCCAACAGCGAAATCCCCAATAAGAAGTATTGGAATCGGGAAAAAGAAAAGGTGTAAAATCAGTTGTCAACTGTAACATAATTACCAAGAAAAGTACGTGTCATATGTGCAATTACAAAAAGGACAGAAAGACACGCGCTTCTTGTTCAAAATGTGTGAAAAACATAAGCCAGGAGCATTCAAAAACTGTATGCAATCACTGTTTGCAGTAACAGTATAGTTTAAAATAACATTTGTAACGTCATAATTCCTTCATTACATTAAAATATTAATATATTGTCATTACTAACATCAAAAGATCCATTACAAAATAAATAAATGTAAATGTGTTAATAAACATTCAGATAAATGAAAAAATTCGGGTGATATTTTTTGGTGGTGTGAAAACCGCTTTGTCACAAAAAATACTTCCAACAAAATAATGTAACTGTTGAGAGTGGACGTGAGGAATAAAAAGGTCTCAGATGTGATCAGTCAAACGTGCATTGCAAGACTGGTATAGTACACACTTTATTACAAAAGGATGAAGGACAAAAAAAAAGAATCGAAAATACCAAGTATGAGAATGTCATTGGTTTGCTTACATAGTTCCAACAGTAACAACAATAAAGATGTGAGGGCATATGCTGCCTAAGTAAAAGAGAAAAAAATTGTCACTTAACTTAGCCAAAATTAATCAAAAAATTGTAATTGTGAAACAAAACGTTGGACACAGTCCGTCAACAACATGGCAATTTTTTTTCAGTCTTCCTAGGGTTAATGATGATACTACAGGGCTATTGATTCCTTCAACATGATATAGACCACGATATCAGATGCCAATCTAAGTAGCGTAAAGACCACTTTTCCTGGAGCTTTTCAGGATCAAACGCCAATATTTCAGGCACATATTTTACTACGCCTTTAAAAGAATATGTAGCCTTTGGATATAGCATGAATTATGTATCAGACTAGCAAACGCTCTTGAGGACACCAGCCAACAGTTGATGTTGCATTGCAATTGCCTTCCTTCAAAGCTAGATTGATCCAAGCTTGACAAAAAAATTACTTTTTGTGGAAAAATAGTACAAGAGATTTCCATTTGATTTCAACAAAGTTACTTTGCATGAGGATCTGGAGAAACACCTTCATTCTAAATTAACAAATCAGTAAAATATTAAGTGTAGCTCTAGGTACCTTGTAATTGACTTACCTTTTGGTAATGACTTGATACCAGTTGTTATCAGCCACATATTTCTTAAGTTTCACTTCCTTGGGTCCAGACCCCAAATTGATTGTTAAAGTAGGATGGCCACTTTTTATCTCCAGGGCCATGTAATCATCCTAGATGAAAGAAGAGATTAAATTCCTTTTAAAACTGGTAGAAGGTATTAATTGGTAACAGGTTTAGGCTTCCAATTCCATATTCAATTATGTACATGTAAATAAGTTACCGTTTTCAATTTCCTCGATTTAGCACTGGTTCCCTCTTCATTTCCTAAGTACAGTAGAAGGCCATCAGTTTTATTGGTGCGAAAATACATAGATATTTTTCCTGATGTCTCTAGATGTGAGAGTCCTGATGGATTCCTTAGAACTAGAAATGCATCCTCCAATAACTTCACACCAACATTAATTCTATGAGGCCATAAAGTAGAAAGAAAAAGAAAGAACATTTTAAATTGCTCTGCTTAATTTTACATTTGATAGGTTTTTAAAGGGAATGCAATTTCACGGAATAAACACTAAGAAGTTTTTTTCCCCTACCAATGTCACTTGTGGCCTAATTGCACACAAGGATCCTAATCACCAATAGTTTGCCAATTTATCATGAAATAAATTCACTTAATAATTAACATCCAATAGGATTCAGGGTATGAATTTTATGAAAGGCACATGAGTGTCAAGTAAAAAGAGAGAAATAATTCTTAGAAAATGAAAGTACAGATGTTAGCTTCCAAGTCAGGAAGGCCCCTGTAGACCGGTAGATAGTAAGCATTGCCTAGTAATCTCCCATGCATTCCAGGTATCTCTGGTGTTCATTGATTGATAGACAGATAAACATTTTTATTTGGGTGAGATTGAGACTCTTTTTTAAGTCCCTTCTTCCAAAAACTTACCATAGAGAGTTCATGAGAGATAAAGAATGATAGTTTACAGACAATATTAATGTGAGCGTTTTCACTTAGGTTGATTAAATGAATGATTAACTGAGTTTAGAAGGATTGAGTGAACTGAGAGGATGAAAAGAGAAGGGAAACAGGTAGACTTATAGGTTCTTCCGTAGAGTTATTCTATTTTATAAGCAATTGCTTTTTCATGGTCTTCCTTTCATAGTTAATTTCACTCAATGGAGCCTTTCAGTATCACATATAAAGTAAGTATAGGTAGGTACCTATCGTAAAATCCATTAGTGTAGCTGTTGGCCAAAGATTATCAAGTATTGGAAATAATAACAGCCTTAATTGGTTCATGAAGATGTAACTATGTTAGGTAGTTCAGGTGAAGATGTAACTACGTTATGAAACCCGGGTCGTGCCTATTTAAATATAAAGTGAGCCTAACAAAGTTTCAATCTTTTATTTTCCATTATGGAAAGGTATCACATAATTAAGCCTGAAGTTATCAGAAATTTCATGTCAATATATAAGTCAACAAATTAAAAATAATTAAATTTGACATTAGTAAAAGAGATTGGAAAATGTTTTATGACTGAATTAAAACTGTGGAAACAATACGTTAACTTTACAATGTATTTTTAAGTGATGCATTTGTAAATCTATTTTAAGCGATTAAAGTACAAAAAAGTCTGTATACACATACCTACAAGGGTTGGAAATTAAGGATGATAAAATTTTCGATTCAATGGCTGAAAGAAAAATTTTAAACAGTGATAAGAATGAACTTAATAATCTGCAGTACACTACCCCACTCTGCTATTGTCAGCTTACCCAAGTTCGCAGAATGCAGGCTCCCAGCATGTCATTCTACAACTTTTCTAGAGAGAATTACCGAATAATGGAGAGAAAAGACAATACACATATGTATTTCTTTATTTAGCTTCTAGTAGCATGAAAAAACGGCTCATCTCATTTCATGATATGAGTTACACAACCTCTCCTTACGAGTATAAAACTCACAAATATCATTTTAAAGGCTATTATTAATAATACATTGCAAAATTACTAGTTTAGAAGCTTAAAATATTCTATAATAATTTTTTCGTCTTAAAAATTAAATCTCCAGACATCCCATAATGCAAATCTCCTGACTGTATAAAAAAGTTTTTGTTTCTAAGAAAAGAATTTGAAAGCATTCAAGGATTTGATTTACATCAGAGACCCAAGTTAATGTAAACCCATTGTGCACTTTATTAATTTAGGGTTTCTGATTTTGTTTAATATTTAATATTCTATATTATATTACTCTTGGCATGTGATACGCTTGGAAGTCTTATTTCTATAATTACATTAAAACCTTTCTGGATAGAGGGTGATGCATTATGGTATCACTAGGATCTTATATTTTGGAAAATAAATCAAATATTAATGAAAATGAACTTATGTTTATTTTACCTGCTCTCTAAAGAATACTTCTAAAGGGTTCAAAAATGTATTGTTTGATGAGCATGTGATAAGGAAAGTGAACTGTACGTTAGAAGTAATAACATATTGTTATTGTCTTCAAATCTTGATCCAGGAAAATATTATCCACACAGATGATAGGAACTTGATTTTTTTCTACTATAAATTTACTTTTTTTTTGGAAATACTGCTGTTGTTTTTCTGTATAGATTAAAAATGTAGGATTAGAAAAGAAATGAAAGTCAGAATCCATTATCTGAAACTAAGGATCCGAAACTAAGATAAAGATTTGAAACCAAGTCAAGGATCCGGTTCCGGATCAAAAAAAAACCTGGATCCGTCCATCACTAATGGATACCTACTCAAAACGAGAGTTTCTCATCAAAAATGAGAAACTTGTTTAGCACAGCAGGAAAAATTTGTGGCCAGAAACTAAATTGCCTTGAACCAGAGAGGCTAAAAATGTTGTTTTTTTTAAAGAAAAACCTGATTTTGGTTCAGGGGTTTATGTCATGACCTTTTATTCTTATTTCTTAATGTTTAAATTTTTATTTTTAATTTAGTTTAGTGTTTTTATTACTCTCATAACTAATTATTAATCATATTAAAATTAAACTTATGGCATGATAGTCATATTATTTTGAACATGTAACAACATTTTTATTTAATACTAAATATGTTTTGTAATTAAACATGCTTATGTAAAAAAATATATAACTAACTCAAAGTATCAAACCATTTTTATTTTCATAATGTCCTCATAGTGCTGTTAAACTGCATCCGACCTGCACCCGAGCGTCCCTCCTTCGAGGTTGCTATGCACGGCGACACACCAACAAAATAGGGTTTTTGGCCTAAGCCTCGGAATGGTCAGAATAAGTACACCGCACTGAGTTTCTCAAACTTTATTTTATAACAAATAGCAGTGTGATACAAAGCAGTAGGGGAGTGTGTAATGAACCTTTGCATGGGAAGAGCTGAGGGAGAGAGTGGAATGTGGGAGCAGAGCTTAGATCTTACCAAGGAAGCAAGAATGGCTTCCGACGACGGATTCCTGTCAACCGACCTGACATTCGGGAATGAACTCCTGAAACAAATTCCTGTGCCACATTGCCCAGTGCTGGCTACATTTCAGTATATATAGGGCCGAATGAAGGTGAAACTTTTCGAAGGTGAAGGAAGAGGTTGTCAGCAGAGGGAGTGTTTCTCGATCTGCCAGTTTTTTTTAGCTGGTTGGATTTGCGCAAAGAACAAGGAGGTATGAGATGATGAATATATAAGGAGATATGAGGGAGGAAATGGCACAGTGACTGCCACCAGCGATGCAACATATAAATCTCATCGACCCATAGGTCATTCTTATCAATGGTTCACAATGACTCATCGACAATGGTAAGTCGCTTCAACTCATTGCCAATGATTATTCACATCATCTTATCACTGTTGGTGGTCAATGACATTCACCGAAATGACAAAAATCATTGTCGATGATGTGTATTAATTGATCCATCACACAAGCCTATGCTACATGCATAATTCATTCAAAATACAGAGCTTTAAATTAGTGATGGAATGATCCAGGTTTTTCTTCGGATCCGGATCCTTGCCTTGGTTTCGGATCTTTGTCTCGGTGTTGGATCCTTAGTTTCAAATACTGGATTCTTAATTTCATTTCTTTTCTAATTCTAGCATTTCTACAAAAACAAGTAAAGTTATCATAGGAAAAATCAATCTCTGTGGATAATATTTTCCTGTATCATGATTTGCAGATGTATTATATGTTATTACTTCTTAAATGAAGTTTTCTTTCCTTATCAGATACTCAATAATCAACTCATGTTTAGACCTTGGAAGAAAATACATTATCAGGAACAAAACTATACTTTTCAAAGCTCCCTCCCTCCTAGAAAGAAATTGAAGATGATAAAATTTACGATATAATCACTGAAAGAAAAATTAAAACCGTGTTGTGGATCGACTCCTGACTGGCAGTACACTAGTTCTGATTTTTAACAACTACACTATCATAGGGTCACGCGAATCTGGCAAATGTAGGCGACCCGCCAGACATTCGGCTTCAATTTTTTCTCACGCTTCCAGACCTATATAGAAAAAGTCAAGACGAGTATTTCTTTATTTTGTTTTACTCTCATCTTCATCTCATTTCATCACCCGAGTTTTGCAACCTCTCCTTGTTAGTTTATACCATACCTACAAAAATGATGAAAGATCTGCTGATCTTTAGATCCGATCCGACCATCCCTACTTTAAATGAATACTTGAAAATATCTCATCACTACATGGTTTAATATAATATATAAAAAGTTTGGCATTTTAGGAAAAGCTGGAGTAAAAAGTTTTACTTATCAGGGATGCACAAAAATGCTATCAAAAGGTGCTTGAACTGATACATATAATAATAATCTTACCTTTTTATTTGGTCCTGAGCCTTCTTTATGCGCTTTTGCAGCTGCTTAATTTCATTCTCGATTATTGACATGTTTGTCCCAGCAGATTCTTGCTCTTTTTCAAAATGTTTTAAATCAACCATTAATTTAAGGCCATCATTTGATAATTTTTTCTCTATAAAAGGATGAGATTGGTGAGGTGATTTAAACTGACAACAATGATGTGAATTAATGACTTGACAGTGAACCATAATAATTAAGCCTTGAAATAATATATGTATATTTAGAGACCAGCTTTTTGATTTTGTGGAAGGCAAAAAAAGGAAAAGGTGGTCATTCCAGTATGACGAGTAAACTATAAAATAATCAAATACAGTAGAAACAATGCATGGATTCAGTTTTCCACAGTTAACTTGGCTTACAAAAGCATAAAATAAATTCTGGCATTATTCAGCCCTATTTTCAAATAAACACCATTCTTGAGCTGAGAAAAGGTAAGTCTCTTGTAATCTTTCTAGCGTCGAATGGCGAAAACATAATTTTTTCATCTGTAAGCACGTAACCATGTCGAAGGCAGGACCAACGGTCTGAAATCAACTTTTCACGCGTGGTATTCAGGCCCCTTAAGAGCACAATTAGACTTACTAATAATAATAATAATAGTTTATCTGCCAAAAACCAAACAACATAGTTTCAAATAGGCTTTGTCAAAATACAAGGCATACATCATGCATGGGTTAATTTCACAATGATAATAGTCATAAAGTGGCATACCACACAATATTCATAAAAAATGTTGTAAAAAACAAAACTTGAATGATGATAAATTTACTTGTATATACATAATATATAACTTAATGTTAGATATGTATGTTTATTACTATCTTTACAAAAATAAATGAACTCGTCAGCACTATACAAGGCTTTATTTGAAAGGAATCTTTTGAGTTAGTCTTAAACGGTTGTGACAAGAAAAATTTTCTCAAAGCTTTATGCCCTTGAATAATTTCACTGCTCCTTTTTGATTTTCTGTGAAGAATTAAAAAAATGTACTTTGCTGTGGAAGAATATATGGAAGATAAGTCCATTAATTCTATCTAAAGATTCATGGTGCCTGTTGCTTAGTGCTCATTGTATTTAATTACCCTATTTAAGACATTTTTTATTAAGATGTTTTATTTTATGTATATCTTGACGTCCCTTGTATAGTAAACTCTCGATAATACGAAGTCAGCGGGACCAGAAAATCGACACTTCTTAATATCGAACAGTTTAAAAAAGTCATGAAAAAAAATTTATCTTTGTTATCTCTAACTTTTGTTCTCTTCGGCACATTGTATGCATTCGGCAACATGTAAAAGATGCATGTCTTAAAAGATCGTAAAATAAGTACCTACTATGTCAATGCTTTTAAATCGGCGATCGTAGTGTTGGCAAAATTTCATCCCAGAATCGAAAACGTAGAGAAAACAAAAGTTGAACATTCTGTAATGAGACTTTTATTTTCAGAATAGTCAGTGGAGACGGGAATCTAGTATGGACGCTAAAAATAGACATTTGTTCAAACATCTACGCTGCTATGATGGCAGCTGGCCCAACCGTGCTTTAGTTGTCTTCTATTGCCCAAACATAGCTATAAAAAAGCATGGAACTAAGCACGTTTTCAGAAAAAAATCATTCACAGGTTATTACTTGTAGCATCTTCCGTCTATCGTCGGGGGAATAAATGATATTTGGAAGGTAATATTCTTTCTTTTCTGCTATAAGACCTTGATGACAAATGGGACGTGATTCAGCATATTTTCCTCATTGTCTCCTCAAGGATTATATGATGGCCAGGAAGTTTGGGTTTACAGTGTGTGGGGGTTGTGGAGAGCAAAGATCCCAGCTGTGTGTGTATCTTTATCTGTCTTGCTGAGCTTGGCATATGTGGGAGGTGAATGCACTACTATTCAGGCATTTCATTTTTGATACACCACAATCAGCAACACTGATTTGAAAGATGTCTATGCAGTCACAAATAGTTTTGCTGAAGCAGTTTTTCGCCGAGGTTTGAAAAAATGAATTCCATTTGTTCCTGGGGACCAGGTCATTAAGGGATGCAGGCTTATTTGGGAGATATTACCTGAATTAATATCTTCCCCTAAAGCGGACTAATTGCTCATCTACCATTGTGTACTCCAATATGGCATAGTTATCCTGAAACTTTCTTACCAGGATTTCAAAAAGTTGACGAATCAGATATAATTTTTCTATCATTTTTCCTTCTGCCCCACTGTTTATATCATCAAATCTGAGACATTGCAAAAGAAAACGGAATCTTTGATAATTCATGGACACGTAAAATATGTCAACACCCACGCCATCTCGATCCTATAAATCCTTTATATTTTGTCACCCAGATCTATTTGTTCCCGTGAAGAGCAGACGTCCTATGAAACATTCAATTTCTCCCTCATTAGTGGGCCTAGCATCTCTTTCACAACAATAATTCACATCTACTTTTTGAATTTGAATATTTCTGCATAACGATATTCCTAACATGAAGTTATAACATGCAAAGTAGTAACCCATAAAAATTATGTTTCTGAAATATTTTTTGGTAGTAGGAAAATCACAATTAGACTTTCAATATTAGGTATGTACTTACTGGGTGATCTACTACACTCAATATGAAGTTATGAACAGTAATATGGAGATATGAAAAAAAAATACTATCGGAGTTGTACGCAATCAGATGGAGCTGAAAATCCAAAATTTATGATAAGATATAATGACCATTAAAACACGAATACCATTACTGTATCATCAATATTATTCAATGGTAGGATAAAACCAAGACAAACCTTCCTCACATAAAGCACATGGCGAGGAGTCTACGGCACAGAGACAATTGGGGTGCTCAGAATTAATATAATTCACGCGCCGTGAGTGAAAATATACCGAATGATTTGAGAGGCGTTCACCAGCAGAAAAAAGTAAATTCCGAGAATGCATGTTATATTGTAACATAAATTTCATAGTTACAAAATTCCAACCAAAAACAACGAGGTTTTGGAGTAAGCATTGGTCGTAGGAGATTCAGTGGCTTGAAAATGATCCCCTTTTGAAGCTACTACGCAGGTTGTTTACAATATATGCCTGTGAATGTTGGTGCTAAAAAAAAGAAAACATATCACATTCCAGCTACTGAAGAGGAGGGGTCAATGAAATGAAGACAAAAAAATTTATACAATGAAAAACAGGGTGGGGTGTTCAGGGCACCCTGCGCAAGTAACCGCTGGGTTAACAAACTAATAAAAATATTTTAAGATTAAATCCAAAAATATTTAATGAGTTATGATTTTTTTTCAAAGTGGATCGCTAACGACCCATTGGAATTAATGGGTTAATATGGAGCGTTGAAATATATGGGGCAGAAACGTGGGCTTTGCGAAAAGAAGATGAAAATAGACTTAGGGCTTTTGAGATGTGGGTGTGGAGAAGGATGGAGAAAGTAAAGTGGGTCGAAAGGAAGACGAACAATGAGGTGCTGGAATTGGTAGAAGAGGAAAAAAATTTGATAGATGAAATTAGGAGGTGTGGATGGAAAAGGTAATAAAAGGGGATGGTCTTTTGAAGGAGGTGATTGAGGGAAGAGTGTTGGGTAAGCAGGGAAGAGGGAGGGGAAGAGCGGGTAGCTTGGATGGAATAATGGGTGGCAGGATGTATGAGGGGCTGAAGAGGGACATCTTGTGAAATTTAGGGGGTGTGAAGAATTAAATGTCCATTTAAACCTACCTTCACCAGTAAAATACTAATAATAATAATTACTATAGGATTTTCATCGGGACCGGCCATTGTGCTTCGTATAATCGAAACTTCGTCTTATCCAGAGTTTACTGTATCATGTATAGTCCTTTTGTATTATGATCTACTGGGCAAATAAATAAAAAAAACATGGTACAAACAGTCTAGAACAAATAGTCCTTTGTTCTTGTTTGGTATGAGTCCCTATGACTCCATGAGTCCATATGAAATGATATCTGCATTTTTGTTGAAAGAATTTAGTTTTTTATAAACAGCATTAGGTTCAGAATGTAAAGGGATGGTGGGGTTGAGATTTTTTGTGCCTGGAAATGAGGTCAACAAGAGTCTACATTTTAGGTTTAACATTATTCTTATAACTTTCTTTTGAATAATAAAAACATAATTTCAACTGCAACTGTCACTCCAACAACCCTGGTTACCTATCCCAATTTGGAAAAACAATTTACATATAGAAAGAGCAAAGGAACAAGAGAGGCCACACTCAAGTGGAATTCACAGAATAAAAGTTAGCAGAGAAGAAATTAACATTATCTGTGTTACAGATGACATCCCCTTCTAAGTCCTAAATCAAGAGGACTACAGGTCACATTGCATAAAATGGAGCATATACAGTAAAACCCCTCTTTTACACTTTTGAGGGGAACTAGAGAAAAAAGTGTAAATTGCGGGAAAGTGTAATTTGAGGGTATGCAATTTTATATGAAAGTTATGCCTTTTCATTGAACGACAAGTTTAAAATTGAAATATAGTTCCAACAAAACATCTTTAATAATGCCAAAATCTCTTATTTGAAATGCATGGGGACACGGGGAGATATATTAACTAGATTACATATGGTTGGGCCAAGATTAGGAAGCGTGAAAAAATTGTACAGTTGTAAATTGGAGGGAATATCAGGAATTAGTTTACAGGTGTATGAGGGAAGATGCAGAACAGCAAGCAGTTGAGAAAGGATGGAGGGGGAGAGGGGAATGGTGCAGTAGACACTAGAGTGGTCAAGACACTTGGTTACACTTTCCCGCGATTTACACTTTTTTCTCTAGTTCCCCTCAAAAAGTGGACACTAGAGTGGTCAAGACACTGTTCATTACTGTTAAGTCAGGAGAGCTGCTGATAGAACTTACAAGAGATTCAGCATAGGGATAAGGAAAATGTGAAAAGAACTGCATGGCATTAATGATAGGCAAGGGAACTTGGGAATAGAAGAGGAGAATGAACTGAGGCCAGGAGTCTTGATCCAACCATGCTAGTAAGTTAGGGTAAATATTATGAGAAAAGGTGTGGAGACTATAGTGATATCCTATCAAAACTACTTAAGAATCGAGAGAAGAATGAGATGATTTTACAGGTGTGTTCGTAGGATATATGAGGATGAAGTTTGGCTGGAGGATTTTTTAAAATCTGTATTAATGCCTCCAAAAATGAAAGACAAGACCGCAAATGCTGAAAAGCATACACTTCTTAAATAAATGAAAAATTTCATCACCTATGCGATAGCATCAGCCAACCTGCGAGTTATGCAACCTGAACAACAATCGCGAGAAAAACGACGTACGTGTACTGTAATCCCTCGCGGCATTACAATTGCACAGATGAGCGAGGTCACGATAACTGGTGGTACATCTGGGCAAATTTTATTTCTCTTTCATAGTGGTAACTTACTGCATGAGTTTTTACTTCGTCTTTCACGGAGCGTTGAGTCCAACCACCAGTTATGCAACCAGGACGACAATCACGGCAAAATCGTCTCGTAAAACGTAAATGGCGAACCATTCAAAAATTTGCTAGCGTACATAAAGGGAAGACGTTACATTGCGGATATATGGACATTATTAGGACATGAAGAAAAAGTCGTTAATGGCGGGAAAACGTAAATTGCGGGGACGTAAAAGCGAGGTTTTACTGTAATTCAAGAATACATTATGAAGATCAATATAAAGAAAGCCAAAGTCATGGTATGATGAAGCAAGAAAACATAGGTAAATGTTACTACAATGAGAGAAGTTAGATCACGTGAAACCATTCATCTAACTTGAAAGAATGAAGGAGGAGGAAATTGAAGGAGGAAGCATTACAAATAATACATGCAGAAATATCAGGCTAAGAAAGCATTAATGATGATAAGACTGCTAATATACATTCAAAAAGGAATCAGTATGGAAAATTTCATATGGAGTGTTGCACTCTATGGGTCTCAGACCATTGGAAAGCTGATGAGAAAAGAATAGAAGTCGTGAAGGACTGGACTTGGGATAAGATGCTGGAGATGAAGTCAATGGATAAAATAAAATATTAAGAAGTCTTTAAAAGAAACTGAGGAATAATGGTTCCAAATATGGAGTGCAGCCTAACAGAGAAGCACCAGCTGGAATGGACACACCCTGAAGTATTACAGATTGACCAAGAACATAACTGACCAGAATACAGAAGCAAAGAGCGGACAAGGAAGACAAAGGGGCACATTATTTAAAAAAAGAGGGATTTCGGAAAGAAGTGCATGGATGTAACTAAGCTAGCAATGAAAGGGGAAAAACTAAGGGCTGCTTTTAACGACTTTAACCCCTTAACTGGGGTAAGCGACTATAGTCGCGAGCCATTATCTCATCCCAGGTGGGGTGTGCGACTATAGTCGCGCGCTGCGTAGTTATCTCTATCTTGCTGGGGAAGGCAAATATATTCGTGTGCCGTGTTCCTAATGTATGCTATGAGACTCTGGTCTGTCATATTTTCCTTTTTTAAACTTATATGCTTCTTAAGTGAACCATGTATTTCTTTTATATTGGTTTACTCATAGCATGAATTTATTTGCATTTGAATAGTGTATTGCTTTATTTTCACACTGTTCTGTCATGAGGGTATGAATTGTATTTGATTTCATGACTTGACATTTATGTATTTAGACATATAATTGCCACTTGAAATTTTAACTGGCATATAATATTATTTATATTACAAAATAGTTCTACGCTTTTATTTAGTTCTGGCAATAAATTCAAATTTCGCAAAATATTGTCTTTCGTATATATTACTACTTGCTAATTTATCTCCGTGCTATATAAGACGTTGCAAAGAATCGTTTCCTTTTTTTCCTGTTATTGCAATAATTATTTGGAATTGTTTTAAAAAAATACATATTTTACAGTCTGTTTGATGAAGAAATTCAATTTGTAAATGCCTATGGAGAACATTTTGACGTTCCACTTCTTTTTTTCGAATAAACCCCCTTCACGTAGTTCTTTATCCAAGCCATCCAGATCGTGATCAGACGATATACACATATAATTATTGTTTTTATCACTATGCCTTTATTATTACTGAAGTTTATAATATTCATGGCGATTCCTCTCGTGAAATTCTTTATGATTTTGATATTGAATGATGCAGCGTTGTTCCGAATTCCTGGCTGACGCGTACATTCGCTCATTTCTTTTTCCACATTACATCACTTGATAAACTATTGGATCTTCCTTGCTGTTTAGCTATTCTTGCCGTTCATGGTAAATTTCTCCTGTTTTTTTTTCAATCGCCGTGAAGTGAGCTTTCAATATTCAAGCGTATTATTTTGCAAACTAGCCTCGTTTTCATCACTCACGGGACAGGTGATGGGGAATGAATGTGTTGGGTTTCCCTTCCCTCCTCCACTTCCCTTCTTCCTCCTTCTAGGGGAGGGTGCCACCGAAAAAGGTGGGAGATAGTCGAGGGACTGATGCACGTGTCTATCAGGAAATCCCTCCATGGTATCTTTCGCTTTGGAGGGATGACCAGCGTCGACCGCATGCGGTTTGCGTTGCTTTGCTGCTTTTCTTGGAATATTCGGGGCCTGGTTCATCCCAATGTATGTGCAAATGTGTTCGGCTCTATTTCCTTCGCTTTATTTGCGATGGGAAGGGTGAAACACCCAAGAGTTGGAGTTATTCCGTTACGACCGCTAGCACTCAGTGCCTGTGACTGAGGACCCCAATAAAAGGGAAAGGTTACTTCCAAAAATGCCATTGCAAAAATTATTCTCACCGCTCTTTCTTATCCTCAGACAGTTTCTTTTCTTCCGTGGTCGTGAGCAGACGCATGTGGAACGTTCGCTAGTTACCAAGAGTTACCAAGTTACTTTATTTTCTCGTGAGAAAAATAGTCACTCATGGCGAATAAAAGGCTTGCTGAAATTGACTTTGCAGAGATGTTAAATCTTAGTGGTGATAGTGACGACAGTGATGAGAGTGAGGAAGAGATTTATGTGTCTGCCGAAAGGGTAGCTAGTCAAAGTAGAGTTGAACCCGCTGTAAGACGGAAGGCAGTGGAGCAAAGTGAAATTATTTTTTGGCATTCTCCTTTTACAGGGAATAATACAAAAGCCGAAATTAGGGCATTATTTTTCTCGCAATAGATTATTGGCTACGTGTATATTTTATGAAATTATTACAGAGAAAAGATATTTTTGCTGTTGAAGTTTTTGTACTTTGCCAACAATGAGAAATACCAGTCCGATGCTCAAGTTTCCCCAAAAATTTATAAAATAAAACCTATCATGGACAATTTGGTCTAAAAATTTAAGGAAAGTTACACTCCTGAGGGGTTGCTATCTGTTGACGAAAGTTTATTGCTGTGGAAAGGTCGCCTAGTTTGAAAAGTATACATTCCAAAGAAACGGTCAAGATTTGGCATGCAATCCTTTAAATTTTGTGACTCCAAAACCGGGTATGCGTGCAACATGCTTGTGTATATGGGAAGGGACACCGAACTCGCTCGCTCGCAAGGCATTGGCGTTTCAGGTTTTACAAGACCTTCCAAATTAGTACTCACTCTCTTTCAAGATTTTCTTTCGCAAGGGTATAGGTACAATAGGAATAAATAATTACTTCAGTTACCCTGAACTTTTTGATTTTTTGATAAAATTTGAACTGACGCAATTGGAACAGTTGGAAAGAACAGGAAAAGTGTCCCTAAAGATTTTATGCAAAAGGTGCTGAAAAAAGATGAAGTAATTGCAGCCTATCGGGGGAAATTGATGGCAATAAAGTTGCGGGACAAAAGGGGTGTCTGCATCTTGAGTACTTTGCATGATACCTCTATGGAGAAGGAACAAAATGAAAACCCCAGGTTTGCGTTGATTACAACGATGCAATGGGAGGAGTGGATTTGTCTGATCAGTGCATAGTAACGTACAATGTGGCCCGAAAGAGACTAAAAAAATATTATCAAAAGATTTTCCGGCACTTATTAGATATAGCAGTATTCAAATTCTTTGTTATATGCAAAAAACAAGGGGGTGGTTTATCACAACTCGAAATCAGGATGAAACTTATTGAGGGCCTGTACCTCAAAATGTCAAATAAAATATGGCAAAGCCGCAGCAGAGAAAGAGTCAACGAACAGAGAAAAAAGATCCAAAATACAAACACCTGGAAGACTCACAGGCCGACACTATCCAAATCTAAACCCACCATTAGACGCGAGAAAACCGGCATGAAGAGATGTGTCGTTTGCAAGGCTAAGGGGCAAAGAAAAGAGACAATATTTTATTGCAACGAGTGTGATGCCACACAATGTGCGGTACCGTGTTTTCGATTGTATCATACATTACCAAATTATTGATTTTTTAAACAATATGAACATTTTTGTGAAAATATTGAGTGTGGTAATAAAATTGTTTAAATTTAAAATTCTTAACATTTAGAGTTAAAAAAATATAGGTTTTACTACGTAACACATGACATACTTTTATTTTACCAAAACATCATTTGATTCAGCAAAAGTTTTTGAAAATGAGCCATAAATGCCTACCATGATTATTCCATAAAATATGCAGTAGCAAATTATGCCACAAAAAATGGCGAAAAAAGTTAAAACGCATGAAAAAACCTAGAAGGACTATATTCATCCATTTTTGTATCCCAAATGTCGAAAAATTACAAAAATAAAATGTGTCAAAAAATTTAAACTTTTAAATTTTAAACATTAAAAGTTTAAACAATTACATATTTGTATAGGAATTACATTTTAAAATCATATTTGAATTATATAATTCATTTTATTTGAATCCAATACATGTATTTCTAATTTGAAATACCTGAGGGAATAAAATTATCAAATCTATATTTTATTGCACTAATTACTGTGAAATTAAATAAAAAAACAATTATTGTAAATTTTTGATGAAAAACTTTCTCAAAGTAATACTGCAAAATTAATGTTAAATGAATGAAATCCTATGTAACTATGACTACATGTATGTTTATTGTGTTATGAATACAGTTTTGTGATGCAAAAATTAGCAAAAATTCATAATTTATTGCAAAAAAATTTTTTTTAGAAAATTAACAAAAAAAGTTCTGAAAATTGTTCTATTCTCCACAACAAACAGGAAAAATATCACTTTTTCCCAAACAAATTGGTGGATTCCTTCCCTACCAGGTGAAGGATAAGAAAAAATTGCTCCCCAACGAAGGGGTTAAGATTGTAAAAGAGTGATGAAAAAGATTGTAAAATAGTGATGAAAAAAATAGATATCAGTTCTATCAACAAATTGTGTAAACATGCAGATAATTAAAAAACATATACCCCTTAATTCCAATGTATGATAAAATTTTCAGTTTCCAGAAGCAGGTTTAGTGAAAACAAGTAACAAATAAGTACAATTCTTTTTAATATAATCAATCTTCAGTGCTGAAAAATCTTTTCAATCTACAGATATTTATTCATTCATGTTAAAGAGATTTGTGGATTATTTTTTCATAATCTTTCATGACTCTATTAATTTCCAAAAATATGTTTTCAGTTATTTTAATGTCAAAGACATAACATTTTTTCTGAAGGTTCCACCATACAGTAAGTATATTCTCCACTTTACAATATGGTTGCACTCATCAAAACCACTCCTGGCATGAACGTAAGGAAGATCATGAATCACACATGATATATTATTGTGACTTTGGCCTTTACTGTCACAATACTGTTACTGCCACCTAGTTGAGCCTCATACTATGGAACGTAAATTGTCTTATTTATGTATATGGCGAATGTTTTTCATTAGCCTTCTGTTATTTATTAAGAATAATCTTAAGGTAATTTTTGATAACCCGAAGTAATTTCATTAATTTTAGCCATTTAACTCTATTTAAATCTCAGTCCAGTGTTCGGCAATGGTGCGTAACTTCAATTTCATCAACTTTAATCTTATTCATCTTCCCTCTAGTTCTTTTTGGAGGGTATATTTCTTTCACGGCTTCCTCGGTCACCCCACCTCCTTGCGTCATTGTTCACAAAATGTTTATCCACATGGCCCTAGCTTATCCAGCAGGGAGGAATCGTATCTCTATCACCGTGAGGACCACATCTGTATTGCCTGGCCTTCAAGTTCCTCTCACAGCAGATGAAATGCACTCTCAGCTCTGCTCCATCAACGTAAACATTCAGTATGAAAAGGATGAGGGGGCCAATCTTGAATCGCTCATTGTTCTTTTATGGCTGTGGTTAGTTCCTTCTCTCGTGTGTCTTGAGTAGTTCTTTCCCTTGAGTCCCAGTGAATTGTGATTTTGGTGTCGGGATTGTCTTGCGAGAGGGTTTGCTCAAGCCGTATTTTGAAGTGTTCAATGCAATGGCATTGCATAGGAAAGACAGTGCTTTGCACGAGGAAGAAATTTTGACGACAATACGAAGACAATAGGATCCATCACTTAAATGACCACCTCATGAGAAGCAGGTGCTTCTTCCAAGCCACCTTGTTTCGGAACAGATACTGCAGGGAAGTTTCTCATCTAGCTCCTACTTTTCCTCCTATCTGGCATTGGTCACCCAATTAGGAGGAACTTTCATTACTCCCACCAGTCCAACTCTAGGGGTATGATAAACAAGTGGCAATCACAAATCCTACCCACAACATCAGTTTTATTGGTCATATTTACGAATACATACGAGTAATATCCATTGCTAACAATCGTTCTATGTTTTCATGTAATCAATTATATTTATTATAACCTCATCCCATCAAACCTTTCACCCATTTGCAAAATATCTGCTGGAAAACAATAAGCATACATACCTTCATTTTTAGCCAGTGAGGTTTTTGAACTTACTTCCGATAAGATTTCAGACAAATTCTTGGCAATTTTTAATTGTCCAGGAGTCTTGTCAGCAATATTTTTTATAATGGCCAATGCATCTTTGCTTGACTTGGTGGCTTTATCAGAAGCTTTGGAAGCATTTTCCAAAAGTGAGTCAGTTCTTTGAGATAGTATGGCCCGCAGAGTTCTGGAATAAAATCATACATGCTTATGCTAATAGAAAATAAGGAAATTAGCACTTCTCCCCACATAACTTCCCATTTATTGTTAATGATGTTCTTTGAATTGAAAATGTGTTTGTCAATATTATCATTTTTTTTAAGGGAGACCTATTTCTCAAACTCCATAAGTGCAGCAATATAAGAGCTGTGAAGGGATTTGTTACTGAAAATACTAAGATGTTGCAGACAACAAAGATTTTCTGACACAGACTGCAGTTTGTGGGAGTTAAATTTAAATGTATTATTAAAATGTTTAACTCTTATTTTTATATTGGGAAAACATGCTTAAAAGTGTGCCATGATGGTACACATAAATGTTTTGGATTTGGTATTGACATTAGTAGATGCACATCAACTCTGTAAATGCATATTACATAAAACATATAGCTAAGAAATATGTGTGTATTGGGTACCGAAATACCTCTTATTCAAAGATTAACTTACCCATTAATATTCAGCATAGATTTCTCATTTTGCCCATTTAAATTATTCAGTTTTTTCATTTGATCATTGCACTGCTTCAAAACTGGCATTAATACAGTCTGAGTGTTGTTGATTGCATCCTTAGCATTGAGAAGTAGCTTGGAAGACCTTTCCCTAGATGATTCAGCTTTGTTTGAAAGACCTGTCTGTTGAAAAGTAACAAAAAGACAGGTTCAGCTAAAGGAGTTGTTAAGAGGATGACATAAATGCACCCACTTTCATTCATTTTATCATTTGGTCTTTAACATGCAGAAAATTTACTCTCTGAAAAGAGTATATAAAGTGGGAAAACTTATTAGTTCAAGATTAGAATATCAAATTTAGGATTAAAACAGTGAGATATAGCAAACAGAGAAAAATTATTTTCAGATATACATAGGTAGTTCTATAGCATAAAAAGTAAACCAAATAAAAAGTAATATTTCTCAGTTGTTATCGTTAGCTAATCTGTGAAAGGTGAATGTAAAAAAATAATTTGAATAATTTTTAAAATTGCAGACCATGTTAAATGCTTCATCCCCAGCTTTCCTGGCATGCTCAGCACTTTCCATTGCACTTTTAAGGGCACTAACGATGTTTTCATATGCCTTGGCTGCTTGCACTGCTTGCTCCGATGTATTATGAATATCAGAAAATAGATTGCCAAGCTCTCTTGCCTGGAAGCAAGCAGACAGAAGGGTCATCCATAAGATCACCAATTCATCCTTCTCTAGCAGAAATATTCATGAATAAATTGGAAATGAACTTTTCAAATTTAGGAATAGGTCAGTCAAATCTATTATACAGCCATATGAATGACATTTTGGCTCTATAAAATGCCTCATCCCCAGCTTTCCTGGCATGCTCAGCACTTTCCATTGCACTTTTAAGGGCACTAACTTGTTTTCATATGCCTCGTTTTTTCAATGAAAACTCCATGCAAATGTATTTACCTACGGAATGATATAAAATATAATAGAACTTATTAATCTATAGGTAAATACACTTGCATGGATTTGTCATTGACAAAACCTTAAAGACAAATAATACACACTATACTGTATCATACAACAGAAAATGAGGAATATAAAAAAACAAGGAATCAGACAAGGAGCTGCATATTTTTATTATCATCATCATGGGTCAACAATCCTAGTATTGGTTTGACACAGCTTTCCACTCGATTCTTCTATCGGCCAACCTCTTCATATTAACGTAGCTCCTCTCTTTCACGTCCTTTACGACCTGTTCTATACAACTCATACTAGGCCTGCCTTTTCCATTCTTCCCGTTCACTTTTCCTTCAACGATTGTCTTCATCAGGCCATCATGTCTTAAGATATGGCCGATTAGGTTGTCCCGTCTTATTATAGTTTTCAGCAGACTACTCTTTTCTCCCACTCTGCTTAGGACTTTTTCATTTGTCACTTGGTTGATCCAATTTATCTTCAGTAGCACCACATTTCAAATGCTTCCACCCTCTTCTTCTCTGCTGCTGTCATCGTCCATGCCTCACTGTCATAAAGAAACATGCTCCAGATATACATTCTGATAAATTGCTGCCTTACTTCTAAGGTTGTATTTCCAGCTGTAAGTAGATTCTTCTTTTGATAGAATGCCCTTTTTCCTGGGCTTTTCTACTGACTATTTCTTTCTTGTTTCGCCCATTGTTGGTTACTCTGCTTCCCAGGTAACAGAACTCTTTCACCTCAGCCAGTTCCTGTTTTTCTTGTATAACATTCGTTTTGGCCTCTTCTCTCTTCCCTAAGAAAAAAATACTATAGAACTATATATAGTGATTATAGGAATTCTATAATCACTATAGAAATTTCTATAATCACTATAGAAATTTCTATAATCACTATAGGGTATAGTTCTATAGTCCTATAATCACTATGGGGTATAGTTCTATAGTCCTATAATCACTATAGAAATTTCTATAATCACTATAGAAATTTCTATAATCACTATAGGGTATAGTTCTATAGTCCTATAATCACTATGGGGTATAGTTCTATAGTCCTATAATCACTATGGGGTATAGTTCTATAGTCCTATAATCACTATGGGGTATAGTTCTATAGTCCTATAATCACTATAGGGTATATTCCTATAATCACTATAGGATACAGTTTATACATACATAACTTACATAGACCTCTCATATACAGACATATTCTCCTGGACCATGCTGTCTATAGGAGAGAGGTTTCAAATTATGTATCTTAAAAGCAAAACATTCTGAAAATTTTATTTTTTATTCATCTCATATGGATTCAAATGTCACATTCATCTTATATCCATTCAAATGGATATCCATGATTGTATGATTTTCCTCAGTCCCTCGTAGACGGTATCGGACTTAGAGAAAAATCTGGTGCGCTCGCCGGAAAACAGGTTCTCAGCATTATGGAGGAAACTCTTATTTATCTCTCCTAGAGTTCAAAGAATATCAGAGACGTATATTTATAATGGTCATGCTTAATTTTAGCCACAAAATGGTTATTAGCGAAATGCTTTAACGGTGCAAATTATCCGTCTCAATCTTAGAGTAAAGTTAATAATCACAAACGACTTAATGCCAGCCAGCAGCAGTATATATATGGCCTCCCTGTCTCATTAATGTAATTGGAAAATGTGTCAGGCCGTATGTCAAAGGTTGATAGGATACAAAGTAGTTAAGTGTAGGTCGTAAGGTAGGGGTATAAGTAGTATGTGAGATAAAGATATTACTCATTCAGTAAGTGAGAATCATGATCTTTCATTTTCCTTTTTATTCAATTTTGTTCCTTTGGGGAACAGTTGGCAAAACGGATACGAATAATGGTTGGCCAACCGCTGCACCTAGTATAATAATAATATAGGAATCCTCATGACCAAACGTTGGCCCAGCCGTCTGTGCTACATGGGTACGTTCCAAATACCTTAGCCATAGTGATTATAGAAAACTATATATAATCACTATATATAATCACTATATATAATCACTATATATAATCACTACCCAGATAGCATGCAAGCTTACGACAAACTTGTCATAGGGTTGTCATAGGCTTGTTATGACAAAGTTGTTATGGCAAGTTTGCATCAAACTTGCTGTGGCATACTTTTACCATAACTAAAGGCTGTATTTCGGAGATTCTCTCGAAGAGGAAAGCGAACGCTGACATACTGTAGTTTTTTCACCCAGTACCGCCTAATACTCCACATAATCTCATCGTTTCTCTCGTTGAGGTTACTGGAGGGGGCACTTTCAAGGGTAGATTATGTAAAATTCTACTAAGCAAATTGCATTACAGCTTGAATAAGTATTTTGATGAGAATCTCTAAATGTGTCTTTTAATTCTAATTATTTTTTTTTACATGTTAATCGTATATGTTTTTATGCTCGCTCAATGTTTATACTTTTATAAGCTTGCTTTGTATACAGCATCATCGTATATGTTTATGCCCGCTCTGCGTATAATATTATTAATTGTATATTATTCTAGCTCCCTTGTGCTACTATTGTTTTAATCTTATTGACGAGTTCTATGTTACAAGACCAACAGAACCGAGCCGAACAATTAATTTATTATTATTATAAACTCTGCGGTGAAGCGTACATAACTAACATCGGTATCCTTGAGCGCTTGCGCCGCCTTGCGCATTTAGCCATGTCGTGCTACGATTTCGTGAATTTACCGTGAGCGACGTGCCTAGAAAATATCAAGTTTAAATGAAGCATGTGACTCGCGAGGTATTCTGAAGGTTCGTAAATACTTTAAAGTGTTTTTATTCTTCTGAAAATTATTATCTTTATCCACAGACTTACTGTCTGGCGGGAAAATGCAATGTTTATTTTTCACTTGCAGGTGTATTCCTGCTCGCGATACGGGTTTGCTCAATGGGAACAGTAATCGCCAAAATGGAAAGAAATGGCCCTACCTTCCACCAGTAAGTTGTAAAATTGCATGAAATGGTGTTATTGCTTCAGTATTTCTTGTAATGCATGCTAACCACAATCTTATTAATATCGTATTTATTTCGTACTAGGGTAGGTTACACCTGTATTGGATGCATTCTAAAGTGAATGGTTGGTTATATTATGTTAACCAACAGCAGTAATTGAGTTATTTTATTTCAGTAACAAGTATGTAAGAAATTGTGACTATTGCATACCTTTATGGGAAGACATCGTCAGTCCTCGATGGACTGATTAGGGAAATCAAAGTTTTATGCAAGGTAGTAATTATGTTTGTGGAATATGTGTTCTTGTTGCATAGATGAAAGTAGTGAAGTGTAAACCGATATCAAAGATTAACTTTTATGTTAGATGGTCAATTAACAACCTTGGGCCTATGCTTTTTGAATTAGGCGAGGATATAGCTTAAATGAATGAACACTCTGCCCTTCTTGCTTTATATTTATCCCATATAGTAAGTTCTGTTGAGCGGAGTGTCTTTTAATTATGAGTAAGTTATTGTATTGTGCGTGAAAGTGAATTAGAAAATACGTGTTGTGCATTATTGTTACTTTAAAAATTAAATTTTGTTGTGCAGTAACACTGACGAACTTTATCTAGCCTGTTTCATACGTCATGGACGAATGCATGAAAGATAAATGTTATATGATGTAAGGTATATTGATTGGAGATAAATGTGATTTCCTCTCGAATGGCTAATGGTATGGCATGAATGCCTCAAATGCTCATTCCTGAATGGATTTTGTATTTGATGTGTGTTGTTTATATGTTGTTAGAACCCCTCTTGAACTAATCAAGCCTAACAAAGTCTAACGAAAAATTGCATGAATTCTTCTGTGCCAGTGATATTTTGAGGTTGTGGAACTTGTTTCATGGTAAAGCTAATTTTTGTACCTACCCAGGGTGCATTACTTCCTCAATGATACCTGAGATAGTGAACAGTATTTCTTTGTAAATTTTGAAGTGGTGAATTTTCCAAGTGTTGTTACCTTCGTATGAAGGAAAGAGTGCTTTAATTCCCATAAATAACTAGTTCTTATTCCTTCTATAGCTTCTATTCTATAAGTTGCTTATTCCTTTGTTTGGTTTTCCTTGAAGTCGTGAAACTTATTTACCAGGTGTAACCATGTTTGATATTCACAGATGTAATGAATTTTCCTGGTATTTTTTCCAGTTAGGGATGCAGAAAACTGTAAAAACACTGGTGAATCTGATGTGTGGTATGGATTTGTTCAGTGATGAGAATTGTGTATGCTGATTATTTCTTTGGAATCAAATGATGTCAGTATGAAGTTCTCATTATATCCTAATTGAATTTGATAAGAGGCATACTCATTCCACAATGATAGGTAAGTTTGTTTTCAGTTGGAATAATGAAACTATTTACAGGTATAAGCTCGTTTGATGTTTACAGTTGCTATTAATTTTCTAGGTATAATTCGAGTTATGGATGCAGGAAACCTGTAACCCTGTTGATGCTGGTGTTAAAATAGATGTCTTCATTGATGAGGAATTTTTAAGGTGGTTACTTATCTGGAATGAAATAGAGTCAATATGTATTATGTTCTCATCAGATCCCTATAGCAGTAAATTTTTGTTAACATTCCAGGTACTAATTTATGGTGCAAGACTTTTAAGAAGTAGGCTATATGGTTTCTCTCCACACCTTCCTCATTGGTACAATCTGAACTCTTCAATTGCGTGGTTCCTAAATAGTCTGCCACCGGTCGCCTCAAAAACAAACAGGAAATAGAGCAACTCAACAGCATCGTTATACTTCTGCAGTCTCTGTCAAACCCCTCTGAAAGTAAGTTTTTCTAATTTTAATATTGTTTTTCCTTGTGCCAGTTGGCTATATTTTTGGTGGACTGGCTTCCAGTTTAATGCAAAGGCCTCAATGTAAAAAGATTGGAAGGCCACTTAACCACTTCTTCCAAAATAATTATTGGGTGGCATCCTAACTGAAGCATTACAGAAGCCTCAATTCTTGGCTTATCCTGCATCTAGAGGTTGTATGGTTAAAGTGGCTGATTTACTCCATTTTAATAGAAATTTACTTCAGTTTTAAAGGGAACTTGACATTTTGTTCATTTGTAATGTACACATTTCCATGCCTGATGTGCGCAAATTTCAAATCAAAGGAGAATTAAGTAAAAACTTTATATACTATCAAATTAAAAATTATATAGGCATGATCTTTCATATCATTTGTAGTAATTTTTCATGTTTTTTTTCTAGGAATGAAAGGATGAACAAATTCACTGGAGATGATAATATTGAGGATATCATGATTGATAAACATGTAGAACATTAAAGTTAATAAATTTCTATAAGTATTATTGTTCTATTATTTAATTTTTACATTTCATTTAACGTTTGCAGCAGGTGTGATACGACTAGTCTGCAGCAAATTTGAAGACACGTAACTAGGAGGTTTGATTCAAGCTTGCATCAGGTATGCAGGCTTGTTACGACAAACTTTTTGCAAAGTTGTAACTTTGTCATTACAAACCTTCAGCAACTTTGCTGCAAGTTTAGCTTGCTATCTGGGTATATATAGTCCTATAATCACTATGTTCCAAATAACTATAGGACTATAGCCATAGTGATTATAGAAAACTATATATAATCACTATATATAGTTCCATAGTATTTTTTTCTAAGGGTTGCTGCAAACCAATATCTTAGTCTTCTTCTCATTGACCATCAGCTGATTTCTGGCCATTGTCCTTTCCATGGTTGTTAGCATCTTATTCAGATCCTTCTCTGTCTCTGCTATGAGAACTATGTCATCAACGAATCAGAGCATGCTGATTGTTTCTCCATGGATGTTCACTCCAGAACACTTCTCCTTGATTATCATTGATGGCTCTCTCGATGTAAACATTGAAAATAAGGGAGACAGTGCACAGCCTTGTCTCACTCCTTTTCTTATTCTTGCTTCTTCACAGTTGGATCCAGATTTAATCTCAGCTACTTGGTTTTTGTGCAAACTATGGATAATTCTTCGGTCATTGTACGACACTCCAATTCCTTTCAGAATTCCAAGAATTAAATTCCAATCTACGTTGCCAAAAGCCTAAATCCACAAATGCAATGAATGTTGGTTTGTTCTTCATTTTTACCATAAGGTTTTAAAAAGCATACTTTCCAAAGTTCCATTTACTTGTGAATGGAATTCCGGAAAGACTCTAGCTAGAGTATAAACTATAATTTATTTTGTTTGTTTGTTTGTTTGTTTGTTTGTTTGTTTGTTTGTTTGTTTGTTTGTTTGTTTGTTTGTTTGTTTGTTTGTTTGTTTGTTTGTTTGTTTGTTTGTTTGTTTGTTTGTTTGTTTGTTTGTTTGTTTGTTTGTTTGTTTGTTTGTTTGTTTGTTTGTTTGTTTGTTTGTTTGTTTGTTTGTTTGTTTGTTTGTTTGTTTGTTTGTTTGTTTGTTTGTTTGTTTGTTTGTTTGTTTGTTTGTTTGTTTGTTTGTTTGTTTGTTTGTTTGTTTGTTTGTTTGTTTGTTTGTTTGTTTGTTTGTTTGTTTGTTTGTTTGTTTGTTTGTTTGTTTGTTTGTTTGTTTGTTTGTTTGTTTGTTTGTTTGTTTGTTTGTTTGTTTGTTTGTTTGTTTGTTTGTTTGTTTGTTTGTTTGTTTGTTTGTTTGTTTGTTTGTTTGTTTGTTTGTTTGTTTGTTTGTTTGTTTGTTTGTTTGTTTGTTTGTTTGTTTGTTTGTTTGTTTGTTTGTTTGTTTGTTTGTTTGTTTGTTTGTTTGTTTGTTTGTTTGTTTGTTTGTTTGTTTGTTTGTTTGTTTGTTTGTTTGTTTGTTTGTTTGTTTGTTTGTTTGTTTGTTTGTTTGTTTGTTTGTTTGTTTGTTTGTTTGTTTGTTTGTTTGTTTGTTTGTTTGTTTGTTTGTTTGTTTGTTTGTTTGTTTGTTTGTTTGTTTGTTTGTTTGTTTGTTTGTTTGTTTGTTTGTTTGTTTGTTTGTTTGTTTGTTTGTTTGTTTGTTTGTTTGTTTGTTTGTTTGTTTGTTTGTTTGTTTGTTTGTTTGTTTGTTTGTTTGTTTGTTTGTTTGTTTGTTTGTTTGTTTGTTTGTTTGTTTGTTTGTTTGTTTGTTTGTTTGTTTGTTTGTTTGTTTGTTTGTTTGTTTGTTTGTTTGTTTGTTTGTTTGTTTGTTTGTTTGTTTGTTTGTTTGTTTGTTTGTTTGTTTGTTTGTTTGTTTGTTTGTTTGTTTGTTTGTTTGTTTGTTTGTTTGTTTGTTTGTTTGTTTGTTTGTTTGTTTGTTTGTTTGTTTGTTTGTTTGTTTGTTTGTTTGTTTGTTTGTTTGTTTGTTTGTTTGTTTGTTTGTTTGTTTGTTTGTTTGTTTGTTTGTTTGTTTGTTTGTTTGTTTGTTTGTTTGTTTGTTTGTTTGTTTGTTTGTTTGTTTGTTTGTTTGTTTGTTTGTTTGTTTGTTTGTTTGTTTGTTTGTTTGTTTGTTTGTTTGTTTGTTTGTTTGTTTGTTTGTTTGTTTGTTTGTTTGTTTGTTTGTTTGTTTGTTTGTTTGTTTGTTTGTTTGTTTGTTTGTTTGTTTGTTTGTTTGTTTGTTTGTTTGTTTGTTTGTTTGTTTGTTTGTTTGTTTGTTTGTTTGTTTGTTTGTTTGTTTGTTTGTTTGTTTGTTTGTTTGTTTGTTTGTTTGTTTGTTTGTTTGTTTGTTTGTTTGTTTGTTTGTTTGTTTGTTTGTTTGTTTGTTTGTTTGTTTGTTTGTTTGTTTGTTTGTTTGTTTGTTTGTTTGTTTGTTTGTTTGTTTGTTTGTTTGTTTGTTTGTTTGTTTGTTTGTTTGTTTGTTTGTTTGTTTGTTTGTTTGTTTGTTTGTTTGTTTGTTTGTTTGTTTGTTTGTTTGTTTGTTTGTTTGTTTGTTTGTTTGTTTGTTTGTTTGTTTGTTTGTTTGTTTGTTTGTTTGTTTGTTTGTTTGTTTGTTTGTTTGTTTGTTTGTTTGTTTGTTTGTTTGTTTGTTTGTTTGTTTGTTTGTTTGTTTGTTTGTTTGTTTGTTTGTTTGTTTGTTTGTTTGTTTGTTTGTTTGTTTGTTTGTTTGTTTGTTTGTTTGTTTGTTTGTTTGTTTGTTTGTTTGTTTGTTTGTTTGTTTGTTTGTTTGTTTGTTTGTTTGTTTGTTTGTTTGTTTGTTTGTTTGTTTGTTTGTTTGTTTGTTTGTTTGTTTGTTTGTTTGTTTGTTTGTTTGTTTGTTTGTTTGTTTGTTTGTTTGTTTGTTTGTTTGTTTGTTTGTTTGTTTGTTTGTTTGTTTGTTTGTTTGTTTGTTTGTTTGTTTGTTTGTTTGTTTGTTTGTTTGTTTGTTTGTTTGTTTGTTTGTTTGTTTGTTTGTTTGTTTGTTTGTTTGTTTGTTTGTTTGTTTGTTTGTTTGTTTGTTTGTTTGTTTGTTTGTTTGTTTGTTTGTTTGTTTGTTTGTTTGTTTGTTTGTTTGTTTGTTTGTTTGTTTGTTTGTTTGTTTGTTTGTTTGTTTGTTTGTTTGTTTGTTTGTTTGTTTGTTTGTTTGTTTGTTTGTTTGTTTGTTTGTTTGTTTGTTTGTTTGTTTGTTTGTTTGTTTGTTTGTTTGTTTGTTTGTTTGTTTGTTTGTTTGTTTGTTTGTTTGTTTGTTTGTTTGTTTGTTTGTTTGTTTGTTTGTTTGTTTGTTTGTTTGTTTGTTTGTTTGTTTGTTTGTTTGTTTGTTTGTTTGTTTGTTTGTTTGTTTGTTTGTTTGTTTGTTTGTTTGTTTGTTTGTTTGTTTGTTTGTTTGTTTGTTTGTTTGTTTGTTTGTTTGTTTGTTTGTTTGTTTGTTTGTTTGTTTGTTTGTTTGTTTGTTTGTTTGTTTGTTTGTTTGTTTGTTTGTTTGTTTGTTTGTTTGTTTGTTTGTTTGTTTGTTTGTTTGTTTGTTTGTTTGTTTGTTTGTTTGTTTGTTTGTTTGTTTGTTTGTTTGTTTGTTTGTTTGTTTGTTTGTTTGTTTGTTTGTTTGTTTGTTTGTTTGTTTGTTTGTTTGTTTGTTTGTTTGTTTGTTTGTTTGTTTGTTTGTTTATTTAATGCAGTCCAAAAACAGCACAAGGCCAATTACAAAGGACTAATAATAACAAAGAAAACAGTTAACAAACAGTAAACAAAATGTAGACAACAATGAACAAAACAATATTCAACAGAATTATCAAATAACAAACAAAATGGTAGTATTCATAGGGTTGAGAGAGGAGTAGAGGGAAAATTGCGATGAAGATGGTGCGAGATAGACGAGGGATGAAAAAAAGGATCAAAATTGGGAAAGCATTTTGAAAAGGAGTTAATGGAAGAAGGGAGTCTGAATAGAAAAGAACGTTTAGAGACAGAAAGGCGTGGGGTGAAACAGTGAAAAAGGTCACTCAACCTCGTCGTGCGCAAAGGAACACGAAGCGGGAAAAGGGAAAGAAGGTCAGATGATCTGTATTTGCCATTAACAATATTTATGAAGAGTCTCCTGTATTGAGGACACGGCGATCAGCTAGAGTCGCAATACCAAGAGAGGATCTAATCATATTGAGGGAAAAATTGCAGAAAGGCTTGTGGCGGTAGCGGACAACAGACAGGAAAAAATTAAACGGGCGTTCAAGGAGCTTTAGTGAAGAAGGTGGGGCCGTAGCCCAGATTTGGCTGCAGTATTCCAGGACCGGAGAGACACAGGAAAAGAAAAAGGTGCGTAGAGAAATTAAATCGGAAACTTCTCGGTAGCGATACATTATGCCCACCAACGACATAGCACGTGCGGAAATGGATTTTATGTGTTCACGGAAGAGCAGCTTAGAGTCAAAAATAACTCCTAAATCTCTCTGAGAGGTGACTGAAGGAATATTATGCCCAGATAGTCAGTAATTATGACTCTGGATAGATTTCCGTAAAGAGAAAGGTAGGATAGTAGACTTGGTTGGATTAATTTTTAGACACCATTTCTTAGACCATAGGTCAATTGCATCAAGAGCCTTCTGCAGAGCAAAGCAGTCTCTTGGGTAATCAATTTGTTTAAAGATTTTGCAGTCATCTGCATACAACAAGATTTTACAAGTAGTGGAGGAGATAGTATCAACTAGATCATCAATGTATAATGCAAAGAGTAAAGGCCCCAGGACACTCCCTTGCGGAACTCCGGATGTAACAGGAGCCATATTAGAATGTGATCCATCAATTAAGATGCGTTGGTGTCTGTTGGCTAGGAATGATGCCAAAATGGAGAGAAAAGTGCCATGAACATTGTAGCGATTTTCAAGTTTGTAGAGTAGTAGCTGATGGTTAATTTTGTCAAACGCTTTCACAAAATCAATGTAGCATACATCCAGTTGTGCTGAATTCTCAAATGCCTCAATACAATGTTTGTGCAAAATGGACAGATTAGTTAGTGTAGATGACCCGGGAAGGAAACCATGCTGTTCGTCAGATATGAAAGGAAGAGAGAAAGATAACAGGCGTTGGTGAATGATGCGCTCACAAATAGTTGATAGAATTGGTAAGATTGAAATAGGACGGTAAGATTCTACTGAAGATTTCTTTCCGGATTTGAAAAGAGGGAAAATGCTGCCTATTTTCCACACAGCAGGGAAGTATGCCGTTGAAAAACATCTGTTAAAAATGATGGACAGGGGAACAGCTAAGGAAGGAGCTGCATTGCTCAGAAACATTGCGGCCAACTGATCAGAACCAGTTGCACGGTTAGCTTTAAGGGATTTCAACAATTTAAGGCATTCATTGGGAGTAGTGGTAAGTGAGGAGAGAGTGTGGGAACTAACACATTTAATATCAAGACCAGAGGTATCCAAAAGTTGGTTAGAGGTGTAGGTGGCTGAAAAAAAATTGGAGAAAAGGTCAGCACGCCGTGGACCAACAGCAGTTTCATCACCAAAAGACATTTCCATAGGCGTGGAGGCAGTATTACGCCTGGTGTTGATCATAGACCAGAAGCGCTTTGGGTTGGAAACACATTCGGAGGAAATTGAGGTTATATAGTTGGTAAAGTCTAACTTGATTAGATAATTAGCATGACTCCGAAGATTCTTGAAAGTTTTTAATGTGCAGGGGTTCGGAAAACGTTTGTACAGGCGCCATGCACTTAGTTTATTTTTTAAAACAAAAACTGTCTCACTCTTCATCCAAAGGGGGTACTTTCTCGAACGGGGCTTCCGATGCGGAATGCAGTCCTTCACGACACCGTCCAACCAGTCATAAAACATACCAAGGGCGTCATCCACTGAGCCTTCTTCCAAGAGGCACCATGGGAGGCAGTTGAGGGTGTCATTAACATGAACCCAATCCGTTCTTTTCCAGATGGGGGTGGGAGGGCGCAGAGAAGGGGGAGGAGTAGACCGAGGAGTCAAGGGTGGCCACCCGCTGGGCTCAAGCGAAATTTCCAGGGACCCATGGTCCGAGCGGAAATAGTCACCAGCAGGGCAAACTTTCACTTCGAGCGAGGATAAGACAAGATCCAGGACTGCCAACCCCCTCGTAGGAAACGTATTGTATTGCTTGAGGCCCAGACCATTAATGAAATGATCAACAAAAAACTCCTCAAGGACAGATAAACACTGAACATTCACTGAGTTGGACCAATCAATGCCTAAATTAAAGTCACCAAGGAGAATAACTTCACCCAAGCTATGGGCTAACGACACAGAGTTAAAACACTTTTCCAAAGTTGTTATGTCACCAGAAGGTGGTCGATAAAATGTACCAATTAATAGCTTTCTCCCTACTGAAGACATTGAATTAAAGGGAAGAGTTAATTCGACCCAAATTATCTCAGGGCCTAACTCCAAATCAGGGCGACGTAGCGCCAAAATACTATTATCAACTGCTAAAAGGACACCACCACCTCGCCTACCGAGTCGATCACATCTGAAAATCTGATGAGAAGTGGATAGAGATAATTCACCATCCGAAACATTGTCGCTCAGCCACGTCTCCGTGAGGGATATCACTTGGTGAATTCGCAATTCATGTAGAAAGGAGTCCATAGCCCCAAGCTTGTTTCTCAAACTACGAACGTTTTGATAGTAAAGACTCAACCTCATTGCACACATTTCGGGCCGGAAAAATCAACTAATTACATTAAACAACATTAAGCTACGGTCTAAGACACCAATAATTATTGAAACACTCAAGCAAATGATATAAGGGAGGGACTAGAAGGGAAAATGAGAGAACACCGTGAGGGACGAAACACTCTTGCCGGGGAGTAGGCAGGCCAAATCCCGGGAGCGATGAGTCACGTTGACGGGGTGTCACAGCTAACCCTATAGGGTTTCCACTATCTCTCATTTTTCCTCAGATTATATAACCTGATTTTCTTCATTCATTTCAAAAATTCTCACTATAATAATGATATTTTTATTGGTTACTATAAAACACATGTGGAAACAGCTCACAAAAATATCCATTCAATGAATTTAAATTATAATTTTAACTACTCTAGTCACTGCTGTGCCCTCAACTATCAGCTTTTCATTTAATATTGCATCATATGATTCATCACCTTTGAAATGTTTGGATTGGACAAGTAAACTGCATGAAATATGTGAAGATAAATAAACAGGTATCCTTTGCTTATGCCATTTCCTAATCTCATTGATTAATTGTTTTAATAAGCATAATAAAACTATGGATAAACTTATTTATACAAGTAAATATTATTTCTAATAAATAAATGTGTGGTACTACTCGGCTTGGTATTTAGGTTACACCACAACAAAATTTCCCAAAACAATTAAATTTCTTCAAAGACCCTAGTTAATGGTGTTAAAAACCTTTTTATGATACGGAAGATGTTGTGGATCCCTAACAGGGGCATAATAATCATCAGAGAAAGTAATGATTCTCTCCTTCAGCTCCTTACACCTCCAAAGCATACCTCATCATTTTGAAGGTGCTCAAGTGTCACCTAAAATGTGGAATAGTCTAGTCCTCTAATACTACATGATGAATTCACTGGTTAAAAACTTAACCCTTTTACTGCTGAATGAAATTTCGGTGTTTTTTCTAAAAATGTGGTGCCATTTTGAGAAATGGCATAACAGCGAATGTCAGTGGATGTGCTGACACAAAGCAAAAAAAATTAGACCAACACATGAGTCAGCACTAACATCGTTGTGATTCAGAAAGCCTACACACCACACATAATGAAGACCTCGAGAAACATACCAAAATAACTAAGCCGAAAAATCTGCCCTCTGCAGTTTTCGCACAAGTTAAATGGGCCGATAGATCGGCCCATCCACAGTAAAAGGGTTAATATTTAGAAACTTCATATTTTATAGAAAAACTAAATGATGTTTTCAGGATTGAATGCAAATGTGTATTTTCAAATCTTTACCCACAATTATAGGTGCTTCAGAATTTATATCCACTAACAAATACTGATTCTGGATCCTTTTTCTGTTATTTTTTTATTTTTCAACTTGTTACATAGGTAGTTCTAAATGGATAAACAAGATAGGAAGTATTCTTATGATACCTAGTAAAAACCCTAGTTTTAAATTATAATTTTATGCAAATGAAAGGCAGTCATTTTTTAAAGCCTCGTGGCTTTAAATAAATTAACATTGAGGTGGATATGAAATGTCATTTTGGAGAAAATAACTAACATTTCAAGAATTAACTTCATATTGAGATAATCAGTATTAATATTCCTCTGGATATGAAACAACAAATGTAAACAGCCTGAATCTTTGGCCCTCATGAGTGGAACAATGGAGGGGTTAATTGCAAATGGTTCTTTTATAATGCAATTTAGTGTACCTTTCCAATTAAGGTGTCCACATGGGCTTTAGACGCATCAACAAGTTCTTTCAGCCCATTGAGCTCTTCTCCATATGAAGTAGTTCTGGTTTTAAGAAGGCTTATCACTTGAGTCAGCTTTTCCTTCATTACCCCTAAAATTTAAAATAAATTTTTTCAAACATAAAAATGACAAAACTGGGACTTGAATAAGATACAGAAGAACTGAGACCTTTGAACAATGAATGGACAAAGAAATGCAGTCATAACATGTCTGATGTCTGGGTGGCACATATCATATGGCTTGTTCAACATTTAGTGATCAAGTTATGCATTACCCTGGCCTACTTGGGATATACTTCCCATAACTGAAGATAGGTTCAAATAAATGCCAAAGAGTAAACAAATTAGGTGAAACAAAGAATAAATTACTTAAGGTGGCTGGAGCAATTTTTGTCTATAGACAGATTTGCATGAAACTTTACATACTCATCCTTATAAGTGACAGGTATGGGTTAAAGTGTAAAAAAAATGCAATTTACCGATTTGATTTTTTAGTAACTCGATGCTTTATCAACACTTAACCTTATGGTGCATGAGATACATTTCTTTATAACTCAATAGCTCATGTACAGATGTTCTTCTTAATGTAAAATTCTAAATAGCATTATTATAATGACTTCTGACAAATATCACGGAGTCACACCGACTCAAAGATGCGAAAAAGCATATTTAAACATAACTTTCACCTTAATTTTGAATATTGTGCCGAAACCTACCAATGACATGCTATGTAGCTATGACATTCTTTGTCTTGCCAAGTCAAAACTAGCTTTAATTAAGGAAAAAATAAAATATACAATTATTATATATTTACCAAAATGGCATGTACAGTACCATATTATTAGCTGTACTTTAATGAAATGTGGTCGTAATATTTTTTCAATGTACTTGAAAAATAATTACGATGTACACTCAATGACTCATGATTACTGCTCCAGCCACCTTAAAATCATACAGAAAATCATGCTTACCTACCATAAAGTTTCCCACTTATAGAGTTAATTTTAATATACTCACTTAGATTCTCATTAACACTTTCCATTTCATTCCATATTTCAGTGGCATTTTTTAAATACAATTTTGCCTCTTCTTGTGCAGTGGTGGCTTCTTTCGTTAGATTTGTCAGAATATTAATTTTATTTTTAACCTGAAAAATTCTTTATAAATTCCAAAAGACATTAATCTATTAGTTTATGAAAGAGACACCACTTCTTTGAAAATGAAACTCACCCCATTTTATCTGTCAAATCAGAAGCTTGATCAACTTTGTCTTTAGATTTACTGGTCTCCCTCTGCAAATCTCCATGCCTATCATTAAGCTTAAGCAGCTTATCCCTAATTGCTCTTAAAAATTCAGACTGATTATCAGCTGGACTCACAATATCTCTCACTATATTTAAGTTTCTTTTTGATTTTTCCAGTTCATTTAAAGCTAATTTTTTATACTGGATAAAGTCATAATCATCTATTTTCTTTAGAAGGCTTTTAGCCTTTTTGATGTACTGAGCATCTGTGGTGGAGGCAAAAAATGTACACGGTAAATATATCATCAAAAATTATTGAATATGTATACTCTATAGGATGCAATGAACATTATTAATATTATTATTAAAATAAGTGCAAAAAACTTTATTTCAGACCCACTTTTTCTCTCACAATAAGAGCAAATATGTAAGATTTTTCAAGATGAATTACTTGCTACTAAAATAAATAAACATCTAATGCCTTACTGAATAAAAGCCCTCATTATTCTTGAATACCCTAAAGTGAAAAAGATGAAGAAGTGGAATACACCCACGAAGATATCACGGAAGTTATAAAACAGGCAAGAGGAGAAGAAAACCTAATTATTTTAGGAGACTGGAGTGCAGTCATCAGTGAAGGTCAAGATGGAAGAATAACTGGAAAAATATGGATTGGGAAACTGAATCAAAAAAGGAGAAAGACTGCAGGACTTCTGCACACAACATAAGTTTGCCAACTCACTGTTTGAAAATAACAACTGAAGAAGATACACATGGAAATTGCCAGAATACAGAGGAAGATTTCAAATAGACTACATTTTAGTGAAGAAAAGATTTAGGAACCAGGTGAAGGACTGTAAAAGCTACCCTGGGGCAGACATCGACAGTGACCATAATGTAGTGATGATGAATGCCATCTAAAATTCAGGAAATTGAAGAAATCAGTGAAGAACAAATGGCAAATAGAAAAACTGAAGGAGGCTCAACATCAATGAGCATTTCAAAAAGCAGTAGGAAACAACAAAGGAGAGGATTTGACTGAGAAATCAGTGGAAGAGTGTTGGGGAAACAAATGCGGACTACAAGAAGCCACAAAAGAAGTTCTTGGAAGAAGAAAATTTGTCAAGAAGAAGCCATTGATCACAGAAGAAGTCTTAGACCTGATTGAAGAAAGAAGACAGTACAAGAATGCGAAAACTGAAGGACAACTTTAGTACAAAAGAATAAAGAACAAAATAAGTCACAAAGCCAGGAAAGCTAGAGAAATGTGGATGAATAAATTATGCAAAGATGTACAAAACAACCTTGGTCTTGGAGAGGTGGAAGCTGTCTATAGGATAGGATAGACACATGCACAGGAACCACTTCAAGGAACAGAGCACAAGATACAATGCCATAAGGGACAAGAATGGATAAATTTTGATCGAATATGAAGACAAAGTGAAGAGGTGGAAAGAATACCTGGAAGAGTTATACAACGGAAACAATCTCATTGTCAGCACGAAAGTGATCGAAGAGGAAAACGAAGTTGAAAAGGATGATATGGGAGCATCAGTATTAAGATTGGAATTTGACGCAGCAGTAAGGGACCTTAGTATAAATACGACTTCTGGAATTGATGATATTCCCGTATAACTAATTACATATACTGGAGAGAAGACATTAACCCATCTTTACAAAACCATCTACGACATATAGTCAACAGGAGAACTATCCAGGGACTTCAACAAAAAATTTCCTATTCCCAAGAAGGGAGCGGAGAAATGCGAAGATTTTAGGACTATAAGCCTGATGACACATACATCAAAGATATTGTCAAGGATCATCTTCAGAAGAATAGAACGAAAAGCAGAGGAGTTCCTGGATGAAGATAAATTTGGATTCAGAAAATTATGGCTACAAGAGAAGCAATATTGGCCCTTAAGCTGCTCATAAAGAAGAGAATGGAAAATAATCTACTGACGTTTGTTGCATTTGTAGATTTGGAGAAGGCATTTGACAATGTGGATTTGCTGAGAGCGATCTAAATAAGATTCTAATAACTATGGAAAGGACAATGGCCAGATATCAGCTCCAGATCAATAAAAAAAAGACTAAGTTATTGGTGTGCAGCAAGAGAGAAGAGGCCAAAACCACCATTAAATTATGAAAACAAAAACTTGAAGAGGTGATAGAGTTTTGTTACTTCCCTGTTGAAAATAAAGTGTGAAAAAAATGTGCATGAAGTGTGCAGGAAATGTGAAAAAGAGTGACAAAAGTGTAATTTGCAACACCTAAAGTGTGAAAGAGTGAGACATAAGTGTGAGAGAAGTAGGCCAAAAGTGTTATTCGGCAAAAAATGTGAGAGAATTTTGCAGAAAGTGTGCAAAGAAGTGTGCACACATTTTTTGCACACTTTCTTAACACTTTATTTTCACCAGGGTTGGGTAGCCGTGTAACCAGCAATGGACAAAGCAAGATAGAAGTAGTCAGTAGAATAGCCCAGACAAAGAGGGCATTCTCTCAAAAGAAGAATCTACCTACGGTTGGAAATACAAGCGTAGAAGTAAGGAAACAAATCATCAGAGCATACATCTGGAGCAAGTTTCTTTATGATTGATTAATTGATTGTTTGTATGAGGCGCGTCAACATTATTGTTATTAGCACCTGCATGTTTCTTTATGGAAGAGAGGTATGGATGATGACAGCAGAGGACAATCACTGAGGGAACAGTGAACAGAAAGAATGGAAAAGGCAGGCCTCATATGATATATATGGATCAGATTGTACAGGATGCAGAAGAGAAGAATTACGTTATGTAATATATGAAAAGGTTGGCTGAAAGAAGCATCAAGTGGACAGCTGCATCAAGCAAATCCTAGGATTGTTGACTGATGATGATGACTCAACAGTACTCTTACTACTGCAGCGTTTCTCGAAAGAAGAACAGCAGTTCACGAGAAACGCTTGTCCAAAGGACAAATATTCTTTCCAAGACGGGTGAGCAAGATGAGGTCAGAAATAGAAAAAACCACAAAAGTATGACAATCCAACTAATTAAACACTGTATTTAAACATCAAAAGACAGGGTACAAACCAACAAAATTCAAATACTCTTCACAATTTCGGGAAAACTAATAACTTGCACCAAAAGTCCATGGCGCAAAAAGGAGAATCGACAAAAACCTAACTCTCCTCTCACCTCGCCTCGATATCGTCTCTTTGCCGTCTCGACTGGAACAGAGGGCGTGAGAGGGGAGGTATTCTCTGGGGTAAGGAGGGGCTATATTCTGGAAGGTCAAAGTGCAATGGGGTTTAACGTGGAATTCCATTGGAGCAAATTGAGGGGAGGAAAAGGTGGCATGATTTCAAGGGGGCGAGGTGGAAACTCAGGATTGGCTCATCCGGGACTCTTTTTTCACTATGGCGGGGGAACACTAAATAACGGCTCGTACGATGGCCTAACTTCTGGTCTTCATCCGCACTTTGGGGGCTATATGAGTGGTAGAGCATCTGGTGAGGCAAAGGAGCGGCTGAAAAGGAGCGGCTGAAAGGAGCTGCTGAACGGAGATGACGAACGAAGCAGACGAAATCGATGCATTTTGGAATCGTAGGCATTGTTGGCGTCGTTGGCTCCGCCTGTCGTTAGCTACGCCTGTCGAGCAAGTCCTGCGGCTAAGTCCGGAGGGTAATTAGTCCGCCGAGGGGTAATGTCCAACGAGGGGGGGGGACCAAAAAATGCCACACTACTACACATTTATAGTTAACCCCCACTTAGTGATATTGATACACTTTTTGATGTATACATATTCGATATAACAATTTTTGATTCTTTAATGTTGATCCTTCTGTACTGCCACTTTTCATGTGTATCCAATATCAGCTGGAATGAATTGTCCACTAGTATTTGATGAATAAAAGTTTTAAAAGGCAATATAAATGGCTTTTGGCACTGCATATGAGCTTAAACATGTGTCACTCCTTTCAAATCTTATGTGGTAAAGCGTAACTATCATAATTCAGAAGTCCACTAATGGGTTAAGAATGGGCTATGAACAACCAGTACATGACTATTCTAGGGATAAAAAAGAACCTAAATCACCACTATGAGACAATCACATACACATCTTACACAATAATGGTTGCAGTATGATAAACCCCTTGTCTCTAGCTACTCATTACCGCAAGAACATCTGATATTTACTCTTAGGTGTATTCCATTACTTTCCTGTCTGCTTTTAGCTGAAAATTACCACTAGATTTGAAATGTAAATCACTGCACAGGAAAGTCAAGCTAATTTTGAAAATGTGTACATAGAGCCTGCAGCCATATTTATACATAACCACAATCACATTGCATGTTCAAGCCCCATAATTAAGTCATCTTCCTCTCCATCTTGCATGGGGAAATTAAAAAATTTCAGAAGTGCAAACATTTGGTTTTGGGAAAAGTGGAGTAAATATGAGATATACAATGCCTAGAGTGTATAAATTAGGTTTCACCATACCCTTGATTCAGAATGAAAAGCAACACTGCCCCCTCCAGCAGTAGCATGCCATTTCAATATGGGCAACAGCAGATTCTGCTGTTGGTTCATGGGATTTTAAACATTGCCACTTCTCAACTAGGTAACTGTGATGCATTCATTTCTTGTGCCGAACTTTTAAATCTTACACTAAGGAAGAAGTCTTCTCAATCATTACTGTTCCATGTTAAATTTTTTCACTCAAACTGACAGTAGCAAATGTACTACAAGAGTTGCGAGTAGCAAATACATTAAATGTACCTTCTACATCTATGTTACCATTGAATGCACCAAGAAAATTCTCCGAGAAGAAGAGGACACTTTCAATGAATCACTGAGAACAGCTTTAAATATATAAATCCTCATTCAAAACATGTCCCTGGATTTTTGGCACATTGTAAGAGATTTTACGTAGTAAAGACCGTTGAAAAATGATTACCTATGTGTCAGTTTTACAGGCTATTATTTATTTAATACCACCTTAGCTGTTAACTCCACACCATTAATTGGTTAAGAGTATCATGACAACAGTTTTACTTTAGTGCTTCAGCTGTTAGGTCGAATAAATACTGGTTGAGTTCAAGGCATGAAAAATAATTGGTTGATGTCAGCAAAAGAGCATATCCGTTAAAAAACCTCTGCTCCACTTCAATGACATTTACCAAATAATTTAGTAGCATTGATTGCATTGGAAGTAAATTTTGACTAATTCACCTTTGCATCATTAACAGAAGTGAACAGACAGGAAACTTTTTCTACACAATTTGCATAAATTTTGCCTAAATTCTCTGGTTATACTGACTTATTTTGTATGCATATTGTACTTCTACTCCAAATACTTAGATGAAGCACATTTGAGGGTTATGATGGTTATAAAAGGAATCCTCTGAAAACTTCTACCTTACTTTTTAAATTGCAGGTGATTCTTATGAATAGATTTTTAGCATCTTATCCCTGACTTGCAAAAAAGAAACTGGTGCTATAAGACAACCCAGGGAGAAGAAAACATTCAAGCTCAAATACACAAGCAGTTGAGCAGGAGAGGTACCTACCACACTCTCTCTCTCTCTCAATATATCCAAATATAATTACTCGAAAACTATTACTGGGTATTTGCATTAACATCAATTACCTGTTTCAATCAAATTAAATGTCAGGCTTTTTGTTTTCATTACAGTTTCATTAACTTCTGCCATTGTTTTACCAATCTCTACTTCAGCTTCCATCACCTCGGAATTTATTTCCAATCCATCTTTTTCTAATTTTGTCTTTTTTCCATTTAAAATTGTAGCCTGAAATAAATATTAATCAAAATAGTTTTCTCAATTAAGTATGCTTGAACTGATTTCCAACAAGTTTACCATCTTTTTCAGCCTTTTTGTTCCTTCCATCAGGCTTCTGACATCATCCACAAGAAACTGTGGATCGAAATGTGAGGGAATCAATGACGCTACAGTTGGATATAGTTCTGAAGCTGTTTCGTTGATGAAAGTTATCCTTTGATTGGCAAGATACTCTTCTTTTAAACTCTGAAAAAGAGCATTAATCTGTCAATGTTGTAGGATAATATGAAAATTTTATTACAAGGAAACGAGGAAAATTTCTAGAAAGCATAGCAAGAAAAGTATACTTCTATCAAAAAAAATCTTGTACTCATTTCACTTGTTCATATTTTTAAAATGTTAAGTTTACACATGAAGTGAATTTTTCACGTTTTTCCTAGTTTTAAACTTACAAATGGAAGACTAGCAGAAAATGAGCATTTATAACAAAAATTTTATTTGCCAGTGATAAAACTTTTACATACCTTTACATCATAATAAAATAAAAGAATAACACAGGCTTTGATGATCATCATTATTAGTTACTGTTTGCATGTTGTCACTCAATATAATCAGAGTCAATTGAGAAGATTGTGGAAGAAGTAGAGGGATAGGGACACGAGGTATTTAGAAGCAGCAACAGAAGGAATGGGGTAGGAGGCAGGGTGCAACTGAAGCGAAATGACCTTGTCTGGTGTAAACTGGTGTAAATTTCAGTTCATGGTTGTCCTGAACATTTATAATCATAAACTGAAGTTTGGCCATTTTTTAACCATTTAAACCATTCATAAGTTTAAGTTTGACTTACACTGCCATTCCTAAATGCTTCTTTTAAAATTTTGTGTTTCTGCAACAGGCTTACTGAATTTAATGCAGAACTTGATACAGATATGCTGTTCCTTCAAATTAGCTATTACAAAATTGCAAACACAAGCCAACACAACAAAGATCATCTGTTCACCAGCAATGAACACATTCACTTATGACAAAGTCATCTGGCATTCTAATTCACAAAAAATATACATGACTCCACCTAGATATGCTTGACAGTAGCTGGGTCTATATACTCCTCTATCTTCAGCATCATTCTAATGCTCCAAGGTCATTTCTACCAGGGTCATTGTTCTCTTCTGTCATTCTTAGCCTCTGTGGTTGCCTTTGCCCTTAAGCAAGGACTTTGCGGAATGACAACTACTGAGGCCTTGCTTCCCCACTGTTGAGTTTGACATCCACCCTGTAGATCATGAGCTGTGCCCAACTGTTGGCAGAATTCAACTCTTGTTTTCATCCATTATTATTGTCGTGGGTAAATTAAATAGAGGCGGTTTCCTATCACCTGCCTGAACACTGATTTCAACATGACAATATCACTTGATAGGCCTCCCCGCTGTCCTCAATTGCAGTTTTTCAGCCATCTTACTGAGGGGCAAATGTTGCATGGGCTAACTTTCATTTGGCTCAAACTCTTTGGCCAATATGGCAAGGATGGCCAATATGGCAAGGGTGGCCAATATGGCAAGGGTGGCTAATATGGCAAGGATGGGAGCAATATTGATTGCTACCATCAGAGCAGCTACCAGGGTCATGGAAAAGCAGTCCATTCCAAGACATCAAGGGAGTCCATAGGGTTCATTAGTATTAATACTCATAACTCTAAAGCACACAGCCTATCAGAAAACTTTAATATGAATTATGTACTTTTTACTACGAATGGAATCCAGCATTTACCATAACTTCAATCACTTTCTTACATGGTATTGTCTTATCTAGAGGCACCAGGAATGTAAACCCCACCACAGTTGAAGTCTATTTTTATTTCATCATTCAAGAAATAACTGAAAAATTGATCACAGCATAAATGTTACCATGACCTTGGAGACATGATTTTAAGGTTGAAAAATTGTGACATGTTTTCTCTTTAGCAATAAGGTACAAGATTGTATGCATACAATATTTCTATCTGGATAGTGATTGTTTTTTTTAAGGTAAATATCCTTTCTGGTGCTATTGACCATGATTTTTGTCTTGTACATCACTTGACTTACAGATCTATGCAACTATTATTATTATCCTCCAGCTTCCTGCTGGAGCCTAGTGCTAAATTAGTTGGCTGAATCAGATTCATCCATGGAGAATATATTTCATTGGTTCATAAATGTTTGTTTTAACACTTTAAAATATAAAGCAAAGAGAGAAATTGCTCCATTATTGGTACTCACTCGTATGTCAAGCAGAGCCTGTAAAATTCCTGAGATGTCAGATTCATCAAGTAGGATATGGATACATTGATCACACTCCTTACAGCCTTCATTTGGAAGCAATACCCATCGTTCTTGACAATGTTCACATTTATCACCAATCAAGTTGTGTGAGCATTGACACTGGCCAGTTTTTGCATCACATGTTTGTCCAATTGAGTATTTTTCATTGCAACTGCAAGCTGAGAATCAAGAAAAATTATTCCACAGAACAGTTATTTAACCACAGGCATGTAAATAAGGAACTACATATTCATGGATATAAGGAGCAAGTTTCATAATCATCCTTTCATTCAAATAAGTAACACTCCACTCTTCGTGGTGAAGAGAAAAAAGAGAAAAACTAAAAATGCAATTCCACAAAACTTTTATTTTGACACGACCATGGTTTCACTGCGGTGCAGCATCTTCAGGACTCCACTCTTCTTTCTCATAGGCACTCACCAGCCATGCCATGAATGAGGAAAGAATGAAAATGGCAACAGGCATGTTAATCTTTATTGGCTTGTAGATCTATATTATGCGATATGATATGCTCCCTTCCCAATCTCCTCTCCTAACCTTACCTTCCCCCCCCCCCACCCCCTCCACCTCCCGTAATACAATTCCTAACAATGCTTGCTCAAATGCCCCCACTTCCCCACTCCCACCTTAGACCAAGCATACACTTCCCGCACGTTGACTCCCTCCCTCTCCCCTGCCCCCCCCTCACTCAATTCTGTATATAAAGGGCTCGTGATGTAAAATTGTCACCTTGATAATGACTGTGTAAGTCGAAACCTAGGTTGGTTTTAATAAATCTGTGGAATTTTACAAAGTGAATTTATTTACATTATCAATATGTGGTTCCACGAAGTCAAGCCTAGCAATTTGTTATACTTACGAGTGCAACCATCAGCAGAGTAATTCCAATAGCCAGGAGCACACTGATCACATGTTAGCCCTGCAACTCCTATCTGGCAATGACATTGTCCACTCAAGGGATCACACTGCATGGACTTGGATGCTAATTGGCAATTACAATGTATACATCCCTGTAAAAGTTATTTTATACTTATAAATTCATTAGAACATAAAATAAAACTTAATGAGCATTAATCAATGAAACCATTCGAATGGTGATGTATCTACTACTGTCAATCATAAATCGAGAAAAACAATGGAAGCTACCTATATCACTTTAGATCTTGAGGTAGTGCAGTCAACTCTCAATTCCATAAAAAACAGAATGAAATTAAAGAGAAAAAATTTCTTGGAGTTTTCAGTGAGAAAAAAATATAATCTTACAATGATATTAAATTTATAAAATTGTATTTTGAATCATATATGTAATATTTTATTTATAGAGGAACTTTTCATGATGTTATTCACCACTTTATAGTGATCACATCCTACAATTTAATTAAAATATGAATCTTAAATTTTGAATATCACTATATGATCATCATATATGCATCAACAATGTAGGGTCTACATGAAGACAAATCTATGAAGTTCTTTAACAGCAGGTGTAAATTAAATTATAATAACCCTATTGTTCACCATGTTCCCCTGCACAAACAAGGAGTCCCTGCTTTTTGATCAAATTAGGTTCTGCAAAACCATGACGTAACGTAGAATAGTGGAAAGTGAATCACTATTTTCTATAGACTCTTTACATAGGCAAATTATAAAAACACAATCTACATTACACAATACCCTGCAAGCCACCGCGAGGGTGTGCGGCAGAGGGGGAAGATCACCACAGTTAAAAGTGTTCATTGATAGCCCATTTTCATATAAAAAACTTTATTTCACTCTCAATGGAAGATGCTACATACATTAATGAATTAACGTATATATTAGGGTTGGGGCAGGGATTCAAAGATTCGGTCGAATCCTATCGAATCCATGGATTCGAGAATTGATAAATTGTAAAATAATGCTTCCTTTCTCGTTAATTCTCTAATTAAATCCAATTGAAGCTGAATCTTATTTCTTAAAGTAAATAATAAATGAATAATGGTCATATAATCCCCACTCACTGAAATTAAGGACATGTTTGAGAGCAAATATAAAGAATGGGTAATTTCAAAAGTAAATCAAAGTTTAATTTTTCTTAGATAAAATTGAAAATTCCATGAAAACAGATTACAAGTTTTTGTTTAGAAAACGCAGCATTTTCACTCAGTCAGGATCTAATCGATTTCTTTTTTTATCGACCAAATTTCCAGCAGTACTGAAGGCTCTTTCTTAAAATACTCTTGCTGGAAGAATGCAGAGGAGCTTTCTTGTTAGAATTTTCAAATTGGGGAATTGCAAAGAATTCATGTGTCGACAAGAATTATTAGTTTACAATATGCTGCGTAAATATTTCCTACCATGGTATTTACGATTGAAATGCTAAAAACGAGCAATAACAGTAAGTCCTCTAATTGTGCGGATCTGAGTTACACGGATCCGGAGTTAAAGGAAGTTAAGCCGGTGACATGCTTACGTTTCTCCGCATACCTGTTGCCGCGACAGATTCAACTGTGTGACGACGTGAGACTCATTGCCAAACACGCAAGAGTTGATGCCAAACTATTGGTTTTCAGAATGCCAACTCTAGTTTAAGACATTAATTAGTTCGATAGGTGATATTTGGTCATCGTGACGGTGAAAAAGTCTGATGTGATCAGGCATCAACGTATTTTTCGGCATTGTTTGACCTTTCTGCGTAAGTTGACGCATAGTTAATTATATATTCCATAGATGACGGTTCGGTTTGAGATGCCTTACTGCATTTTAAATTTGATAGAATAGCTGTTGATATTAGTTATATACAGAGTCATTGTCCTAAATACGTCACGAATAGACTCATTGGCAATCAGTTTTAATTTACATAATGGGGTCGTTTACCATATTTTTTTATTGCCAAATCTGATAGAGTTTGTAAAATAAAAAGACCCGTATTTTTCCATTTTTTGATCCGTCAATTATTTCATGAGTTATAGGCGGCGAAAAACTGACGTTTTTAACCCTTTCGGAAAAGTGGGTGTGGTGCAACCTCTGACATATATCAACTTCGCCCAATCACAACATAGCCCGCGAAGCTACTTTGCCTTATTGCAAAGGGGGGACACAGCTGACTCTGCCAATCGGAGCAGTTACGACAGCATCTGTGCGAGCAGACCTTGCGAGAACCCCCCTCCACTCCCTCCGCTTCCCATAAGAGCAGTCAAGGACGGGAGGAAAATGACGTCAATGTTATCACAGCAGCTTTTTCGGTGGGTATCTCCTTTTGCTTATTTTAATTTTTGATTAATAATAATAATAATAATAATAAAAGGTCTTTATTGGGGCGAGATTGAGACAAAACTGTCCCTTCTGCCATCTAACCCCTCGTCAAAATAAATATATAAAAGAAATAGTGGTCAATACTTAAAACAATTACAATCCGATGTTAAAAAAAAAATAAGTAAAGAATACACTTATAGGAATCAAATAATGATAAATTAACACAAAAGAAATATACATACACAATATATCAATATTACATATCTAATAGTGTGTGAGAGAATTTACAATGTGGGAAAAACGTGAGGATTATTATGCTTACATCCTTTACGCAAAAACCCACTGCAGGAAAACACCCACACAAGAAGGGGGGTGTGAAAAACCTGCGAAATCCTACTGACAGTAAAGCTAGTGTTTAAGAATAACTCAAATATAATAGCATGTACATAGGAAAATAAGTATATTATACTGAAATTCAAGAAAAGACAAATACAAAAGGTAGGGAGAAAAAAAAATAGAAAAAAAAGGTAAAAGGGAATTAAGGAAAAATTAATAAACAAAAACAAACATCAACATGGTGTTAAATGTGTGCCGTTTATCTTGCCATCCGTGTTCTAATCTATCATGTGTATTGAGAGAGTGCCCGTGACTTGTGATACTCATGTGCCTGTCTGCTGAACTTTAAGAAGTGTTTTGTGTAGCGCCCTTTTAAAAGATGGAAGTGATGGAGAGTTTCTTAAGGATAAGGGAAGTTTATTCCATTCACGACATGCAGTGACAATGAATGATTTATTGAAGATAGTAGTCCGGTGGAGAGGTATTACCAGCTTATGATTTCCTCGCGTATTGGATTCATGGACATTTTTCAGCTTCTTGAATTCTTCAAAGAGGTAAGAAGGCGTTTTAGTATTCAGAATTTGGTAAAGAAGAGAGAGGGTGTGAAGTTGTCGTCTGAGACTAAGTTTTAACCAAGATAGTTCATTTATGTATTGGGTGATGTGATCTGATACCTGTAGATTGAAAATGAACCTGATGCATGCATTCAGAGAGCGTTGAAGTTTTAGTGACAATTCTTGTGATAGATCTTGATAAACTGTATCGGCGTAGTCAAAGTGCGGTAATATTAACGCCGAAACCAGCTGTGCCTTAAGAGATGTGGGGATCACATGTTTCAATCTGAGAAGGGGAAATAATGATTTATTGACGGTTTTACAGATATTATTTACATGGTACGACCATGATAGGTTTTCATCTACTAATATCCCCAAATTTCTAACTGCCTCGCAATAAGGAATTGGATCACCATTTATTCGTAAGGGCGGAAGCTCAGATTTTTTAATTGATGCAAGAATTCTCGGATATCCAATTATGATGGCTTGTGATTTGTCAGGATTAATTGTTAAGAAGTTGGCTTTGCTCCAGTTATTAATTTCTACAAGATCATTATTGATGTTTTCCAAATTAATACGTAAGTTGTCAACAGTTGAGTTTAGATATATTTGAAAATCGTCGGCATAAAGATGGTGTTTGCAGTTTCTGAGTGATAATGGACAGTCGTTAATATAATGAGTGAATGGTTGTGGTTAGAAGATTAATTTTTTCACAAAATTTCTTATTTTGTTTCCATCTAACAATTTCATGCACAAAATTGCGATTTCGGTTCCGAGGAAACGCCCCCATTTCATTCTACATTTACTTCTCATATAAATCTTAGTTCTTTAATCCCAAATGCCTTTTATTAATTGGTTGGGTGGTACACGAATGCTGTCCGTAAGGAGTTACATTCACGGTTTATGTTTTCGTTATTTTAACGTTATCCCCAAATGGTTTGCTTTAAACATAAAAAAAGTTTGGATGGTTGGACATTATAACGTGTTTCAAACCATGTTCGTTTTAACGTTATACTAGCATAATTCTAATGTTTTTGTGTTGGTGAAGTCCCACCCTGGAAGACAGTTACCTATGTTCATTAACACTTTCACTGCGGGCCCCAAGCATGAAATATGTTTGCCATGAGCAGTAGTAATTATTTTTAATGAATAATGGACACACGGGTGCGTCCTCTGCAGCGAAAGTGCTAAATGAGGAAATCAGATGAGGAAATAACCTGCATGATGAAATTCATGCTCAAACAAGCTACATCATATGCGACATCAAAATTCTGGAGAGGGTAATACATTAACACAAACTTTAGTATAATCTATATTATATATATTACCATAGTATTATCTATAGTAATCCCTAATCATTACCTGGCATGAAGAAAAATTCCAATAATTTGAAACACAGTGGTCACACTTTTCACCAGTCACATGTTCTTTGCATTCACAAGCTCCAGTTCTTCCATGACAAGATCCAGTGCCACACTTATCACAGGTGCACTCTGTTGGAAAAAATCATCCACACATGGAAAATACAAATCTTTCTACAGCAATATAATCTTTAAAATTGGTTGGAAGTATAAAAATACATAGCTTAACATAATAGAGGGATTTTTATTATTAATATTCTGCCAGTTATGTAAGGTTTTGAAATGCAATAAATTTTTTCCACAACTCCTATCTCTCAAATGATGTCCTTCTTCAAATCTGCATTTTTCCTACCCAATATCATTTTATCTAAATTACCTGTTCTTCTCCTTTCCCTAATCTAATTTCCTCAATTAGCTTTAGAGATGGGTCGAATTCAGTTTTTCTCGAATCCGAATCTTAAATTTATCCTCGAATATTGAATTTCATTTTGAGTCTGAATCTTATTTTTACCATTAATCCTAAATTTTGTCTGCATAATAAATTTTACAAAAGGTTAATTGAAGATGTACACTTGACCCATTGGGCAGAAAATGCGGTAGAAATTTTTAAAATCATAATGCAAATAACAGCAGTCATGATCACAAGCTTGTGCACACACAATGTGCTGCATATGTTTCCAGTTGTCTCTTTCTGGAGCCTCTGTTTGTGGAGCTTGGTTATCCAAAGTTTCGCATCCATTATGAGCCGCATCATCAGGGTGAAAATAACAAAGAGGAAGTCTTGGCTATTTATTGGTAGATATGCCCCCTCCCTTGCTGTTCTTAGCCTTATTTGGTATTGTTTAATTGTTGATGATTTCCTCCCTCAAGCCATTAGGTGATGAGTCAGATGAGTTTAATGCCGCAGTCATGGTCTTAGTTCCATAGACGTTACACCATTTCGACCACCTCCCATATCAATTTTGGGTAGTAGTGAGTTTCTTCCACTATTAATCATGCCTTTTCCAGTAAAATATTATGTAATCTGACTGGACCTTCAGTGGATGCATGTTCTGTGATGGCATATTCCTTTATGTTCCTGTGGATGACTGTGCCGTATACGGCCGACTCTTGGTGCGTCACCACTCAACCTTTCCCGCTCGGCAACCGTGCACCTCCTGGGGGTGAGCTGGAGAGTCCCGGCTTCCCCGCCACAGTGCACCAGGAGGGACGCTTCGGTACCTCAGTACTTGCGCGGCCGGCGCTCGAGCACTACGTCTCGCCCGGCGCTCACTAACCTCGCGTGTGAATTCAGCTTATATAAGAAAGCAATAAAGATATACATGTTATGTTATGTCACTAGTTATTGAAGCAGACACAACAGACTGATCTACGGTGCTCTTTCAGCCTGCATGACACTGAGTGCCCTGTCATGCCACAGAACGCCATCAAGCAAACAGGGCTCTCGAATCCATGCTTTTGATTTTAATTATGGGTGGTGGCAGTAAAGTTGAATTAAAACACAAGAATTTCAAGAGGATGTAAGTGACTGATTTTCAAGGATTCGGATTCAAGGAACTAATTTAACTGTTTCCTAGATTTCATTACACTCAGAGGAAGTTCAATGAAGTTAAATCTAGGTGGTAAGCTTTTCTGTTAATAAAATAATGGAATTGGTATATATAAATAAATGGAACTACCAATAGACAATTGTACTCAGTAGGCCTTCAAAAAATAAAGTTTCAATTCTAAAATGGTTTCCAGTGTTATTTTATGAGCAAACATTTAAAATTAAGCCAATAGTTGCCAATACTTATAGCAAATACTCTCACAACCTGTTACTACACATTTTAGGACATGCAAGTAGCAATTTTCACGGAGAAATTGTTGGAACTCAGTGTTGGGAGCTCCAACTGCAGGGAATTTGTTTCACCATCAAGACAATTATAATCCTAAAAGGAAAACATCATTCACGTCCACAAGAACATTCAAACCTGAGACTATGGATACCAAGACCAAACTGACTAACATTGCAGGTCCTATTAATAGATGCACAAAGTCTGGATTTTTATGACCTCAGCAATTATGAAAATGCATTGCTTTTAAAATTTCTAAATGAAATATTTAGAGATAAATAGTCTAATTCTTCCGAGTACCTAATCTTTTTCATCAGAACACTTTTCTTGATTAAAAAACATTAAATTATATGTATGGCCAATATATCAAAAGTATTAATATTGCTGAGAAATCAATCTGACCGCAGATCCAAAAAAAATTTTTAAGTGAATTCAATTCTTTCAAAAATTTTAAGGGTTCAGGCCCAAAGAGTTCTGAGGAAATATTTAAATGATATTCTATGAATCACAAAAATGAGAATGCTCAATCTTGAATATACAATGCATGAACACATAGTGTACAAAAATAACAAAAGTTTAAATTAGGCTCTTGCAGTGCCTCTCTGATCGGAGTGAGAAAATTTGATTCACAGCATTTTTCATGTCACATAAGTTTGCTTATCCCAACATTTATTAAAAACAAAAATATTACCTTTACAACTCTTCAAATGGATGGCATCACCATAATACCCAGGGGCACACTGCCCACAATCATCTCCATATGTGTTATTCAAACATTTCATGCATTTACCAGTCACAGAGTCACAGGATCCATGTTCATTGCTATTAATGTTTCCAAAACAATCACAGGGTTTGCATGACCCTCCTGAAATAGTAACAAGAGCTAATTAAATTGATATAACAATTAAGGGTATTTCCAAGTGATGCATCCATGCTAAGCAGAAGTACTGAGTCTTTCCATAAATAATCATTTATGGAAAGACTCAGTACTTCTGCTAAGCATGGATGATTATAATCATCATCATAAATCTTCAATAGGTGCTGTTCTTCTGAGAAATACACTTCTATCTTCACTACAGTTATCACTACATAATTTTCAGCCACCTAAAAATACCTATTTCATTAGACCCCTGACCGAAAATTTAAGCTGTCTGAAACTGAAGGGCCAAGGGCAGGGGTGGCGAACCTTTTGGCGATTGAGTGCCAAAGTTTATGAAATAAGAGTATACTAGCTCGACTTGCGTGCCAGCCCATTGAGTGAGATAGAGGTATCAATTGAGCACCGTCCCAGCTCCGCATGCCACTTTGGGCACGCGTGCCATAGGTTCGGCACCCCCGGCCTAGGGTGGAGAGGTCCAAACACTTTTGCAGCATTTGGGGAGGGACCACTGGAGACACCTGTGGGGAAAATAAGTACTAAGAACTAATGACCTATGACTATCAATAGGAAGTGATGGTTTCTTGGTACTTAATTTAGACAATGGGAATAAATTATCCTGGAATTAGGTATCCATCTACCAAATTATGGATGCCATATATGGCCGATCACTAAGGTATTATGTATCATTTGAACCAATTCCGCTCAGCATCTATGCACCTCCTGGTGCCAAGCCGAAAAATCCTTTCCGACTCCCCTCTTAATCACCCTTATCCACATCCCCCTTTATTACTCTAAAGAAGGCCTACCCTTCATCCAGTCAATCATTTATTAGAATTACCTATTTTGGTTATCACACTTATCGTGCGATATTGATTAAAATGGAATTTCTTATATCCCATTGCACTATTTTATTTTTATCTCTTCAATATCAAATTCAATAATTCAATTTATACACATCAACCTTCTTACAAGATCTCCTCTCCTCTAACAATCCCCTTATTTGTTTTTTAACATTTTGACAATCCAATCAAAATCTTGAAAACATGCTAACAAACAAACAATAGAAAAAACATAATGAAATTCACAAATTGACAAATGGAATGCATAAATAAGTACACAAAAGTGATTGCTGGTTATCTCTTAATTATCCAGTCATAGACGTGCATCACACTTAGAATGCTCATGCAAGGTGTTTTTATGTCATGAAGATACCTTCTGTACATAAGAAAAAATGACCATTGGTCATTAAAGCTGAGAAGTAAAAATTGTAGGTACAAACCTAATTCATCTGGTCTTCCAAAGTATCCTGCTGCACATATTTCACAACGCTTACCACTGTATCCCAAGATGCAGTCACATTTAATACTAACTCCATCATCCAACATTTCACATTCATCTGCAAAACTAACAGAAAAATATCAGTTTTATTGGATAAAGTCTATTTCTTCAGCTATTCCTAATGTCACATGAAATAATGAAATCTATACATTGTGGTGGCCTAGTGGGTAGAGCACTGAGCTACTGCCCGGAGGGTCCCAGGTTCAAATCCTGGGCAAGACCCTTTCTGGACACCCCCATCTTTGATTTTCTGCATGTCAGAACTTCTTAGGAAATTTCAGGTGGCCCAGGGAAAGGGACTGGCCCCCCTACCCTGAATGTGTGAATTTCACATGCCAATGGTTTAGTACGGGGTGAGCTCTACCCTCACCTATCAAAACCAACCTTCGGGTTAAATCACTGAAGGGGAAGATGAATTTTATTATCATAAGTATTCTACCAATAATGGTATAATTGTTTATGGATAGTTCTAGTATACTATTCCCCAAACTGTCACCTCCCTAACCAATCAACATTTCCAGTATTAAAACCCTCTTTAAATCTTCAAATCTCCTGCTTGGATCCATTTTACCCATTCCTATTCAATGTGTATGGGCTTGTTAATTCTTCAGCTTGCTTCAAACTTCTATAACCATTCAAATTACTTAAGAGATAACTTTATAACTGTCCATTTTTTACAGCCTGGAAAAAACTATCTTTAATTCTCAAACGACCTACACAAATCATGATATGGAATGGGCAAAATCACAAATGCAGACCCTTATCATGGCTGGTAAAAAATATTTTCATCTACATAATACAAAGCAGCTGGTGTCTTCTGAAATTTGAGGGAAGCTTTTAACCGGGTAAATCACCAAATCTGTCTACTAAACTCCAATCAATGAGCATAGGAGGAGAGGCTCTTTCCTGATTAAAATCCTATTTCACTAATAGCCAGCAGTATGTCAAGTACACATGCAGAACCGCAGGAAGCATCGTTCATGTCAAATCCAAGCTCCTTATTGTTAAAGCTGGCATATCCCAAGATTCACTCCTGGAGCCCATGCTCTTCATTATTTTTATAAATGATTTGCCTGACAAGACTCAGCTGGGTACTGCTACAATAGCTTAGGTTAAATAATTAGCTACAATAGCTTAGGTTAAATAATTAGCTACAATAGCTTAGGTTAAATAATTATGTCTAACCTAGCTTAATCCTTATATGAGTTATGTGGGGTTTGATCCTGAAATCCAACTACGATAACAGTCTAAACTTCGGATGACCAAAAAAATTTCTAAATGGAAACTTGGTGCAGCAAAAATACATTCATGAAACTCATTTCAAGAGCAATCATTATCAAGGGTATGGGCTTGTTAATTGACAAGTGAACAAGAAAAACCTTTTAAACAGCTATGATAAATAGCTAACTAAACAATCAATTATACACCCAGGGGAAAATTTTACTGCATTTTAAAACCATTAAAAAACTTACTTGTTGGATAATATGGTTAGAGGGCATGCACATCTTCGGCAATCATTGGGAGTACCGTTAGTTGGGAGCCCATAATATCCTCTTCTGCACTTTTCACAATGATCTCCTGTTGTGTTATGCTTACATTCCTATATTAAAACATAAACAAAGTAGTTCACATAGAAAAAATATTCCTTTTAATGATACAGACACCATATTTGATGGTGCATGATGCACAAAAATTTTATTCCAAAATTATGGCTTGAAAAATCATCCTCAGGTCTTATACACGAAGTTTGTCCTCAATGTTTAACAAAAATAATGTTGGATTTGTAGTTGCTATCATTTTGCCTCTGTGCTATGATTGACATTTGGTACATAATTTGGCTAGTTTCTGCAATATCAAAGTAGGTATGAGCAAGATATCGAACAAAACTGATTGGCCCAAGTGTATGGCCATAAAAAATCATATGTTTGTTTACAATTTTTTTTCTCAGAAATATGCCTTACTTAAATAAGGATGCGTGTTATATGCATCTTAATATGCCATCAAATATGGTGATTAAAAGGGTTAACTTCTAATTGCAAAATCTACCCTGGGGCAGACATCAACAGTGACCATAATTCAGTGATGATGAAATGCCACTTAAAACTCAAGAAATTGAAGAAATCAATGAAGAACGTATGGCAAGTAGAGAAACTAAAGGAGGCTCAACATCAGCAGGCATTTCAAAAAGAGATGGGAAACATCATAGGAGATGACCTGACTGAGAAATCAGTGGAAGAGCCCTGGGAAAACATTAAATGTGGACTACAGGAAGCTGCTAGGGAAGCTCTTGGAAGAAGAAAAGTTGTCAAGAAGAAGCCATGGATCACGGAAGAAGTCTTAGACCTGATTGAAGAAAGAAGAAAGTACAAGAATGCGAAAACAGAAGAAGGGCAACTTTATTACAAAAGAATAAGGAACAAAATAAGTTGGAAAGCCAGGAAAGCTAGAGAAATGTGGATGAAGAACCTATGTGAAGATGTACAAAACAACCTTGCACTTGGAATGGTGGAAGCTGCCTATAGGATAGTGAGGAACCAATTTAAAGGACAGAGCAAAGAAGGAGCGCAAGATGCAATGCCATAAGAGGCAAGAATGGAGAACTTTTGATTGAAAATGAAGACAAAGTGAAGAGATGGAAAGAATATCTGAAAGAGTTATATACAACGGAAACCATCTCAGCATGAAAGTGATCGAAAAGGGAAGTGAGGTCAAAGAGGATGATATGGGAGCATCAATATTAAGATTGGAATTTGACGCTGCAGTAAAGGACCTTCGCATGAATAAGGCTTCTGGAATTGATGGTATTCCTGCAGAACTAATTTAAAATGCAGGAGATAAGACATTAACTCATCTTTTCAAAACCATCTGCGATATGTACTCAACAGGAGAAATACCAATGGACTTCAAGAAAAACATCATCATTCCTATTCCAAAATAGAGGAGAGTGGAGAAATGCAAAAATTTTAGGACTGTAAGCCTTACAAATAAGTCTTAAAATTACAAAATAATAAGCCTTACAACACATGCTTCAAAGATATTGACAAGGATCATCTACAGAAGAATAGAATGAAAAGCCGAGGAGTTTCTGGATGAAGATCCATTTGGATTCAGGAAAAGTAAGGGTACAAGAGAAGCAATATTGGCCCTTAGGCTGCTCATAGAGAAGAGAATGGAGAAGAACACACCGATATTCACTGCGTTTGTGGACTTAGAGAAGGTTTTTGACAACGTGGATTGGAATTCAATGCTTGATATTCTGAAAGGAATTAGAGTGTCTTACAATGATGGAAGAATTATCTACAGTTTGTATATAAACCAAGTAGCTGTGAATAAATCTGGACCCAGCTGGGAAGAAGCAAGAATAAAGAAAGGAGTGAGACAAGGTTGTGAACTGTCTCCTGTAATTTTAATGTTTACATCGAGAGAACCATCAATGAAATCAAAGAGAAGTCTTTTGGAGCCCACATCCATGGAGAAAAAATTAGCATGGTGCGATTCGCTGATGCCATAGCACTCGTAGCTGGGACAGAGAAGGATCTGAATAAGACTCTAATAACCATGGAAAGGACAATGGCCAGATACCATCTGAAGATCAATAAGATTAAAACTAAGATATTGGTGTGCAGCAAAAGAGAAGAGGCCAAAACCAACATTAAACTAGGGAAGCATAAACTGGAAGAGGTGAAGAGTTCTGCTACCTGGGAAGCTGAGTAACCAATGATGGACGAAGTAAGAAAGAAATAGCCAGCAGAATAGCCCAGGCAAAGAGGGCATTCTATCAAAAGAGGAATCTATTTACCACTGGAAATACAAGCATAGAAGTAAGGTAACAATTCATCAGAGTATGTTTATTTACGGCAGTGAGTCACGGACGATAACAGCAGCAGAGAAGAAAAAGGTGGAAGCATTCGAGATGTGAGCTACTAAAGAATAGATCGAGTGACAGACAAAGAAGTCTTAAGAAGAGTGAGAGAAAAGAGAAGTCTGCTGACAACTCTTAAGAGAAGATGGGACAACTTAATAGGCCACATCTTAGGACAAGATGACCTGATGAAGACAATCATTGGAGGATAAGTGGATGGGAAGAATGGCAAAGGAATGCCTTGAATGAGATATATGGAACAAGAGATGAAGGATGTGAAAGAGAAGAAATAAGTAAATATGAAGAGATTAGCCAATAAAAGAACTCAGTGGAGAGCTGCATCAAACCAATCTGAGGATTGATGACTAATGATGATGAACATCTAATTGAATATCGTTGGACCAAAATTATTCCCTCTCATTCAACTAAGCCACAACTTACGTGATTTATATGATTTATACAAAGACAGATAGCATAAATGGAATTTAATAAGTTACCTACTGAAAACTGTGCATACTTCTTTATCACAGTGAGACATGGACAGCGGGAGCCTCAGGGAATGAAAAAGCGGAAGCTTTTAAGATGTGGTACACATTACAAAAAATGAAGAAGATTGAATGGATAGACCAAGTTATTGATGGTAAAGGTTGCAAAATAGGGGGAAGTTAAAAGTTCATAAAATTTCCTAAAATAAAATATGGCAATCTCACCAGACACATTTTAAGATATAATTATACCATGAAGGGAGTCATTGAGGGAAAAGGTAATGGGAAGAATGGCAGGTCAAACCTCATAAGAGATACATGGATCAAGAAGTGATGGATAAAAAAGAGAAATATTATTATGATATACATACTTAATTCAGCCAATGCAAGGCTCACACAGAGAGCTGAATCAAACTAACCCAGTTTAATCTCAGAACTGATGAATAGTGATGACCAAAAAATTATTAAATATAAAGGATTCAATCTTAACCTTTTAAACAATAATTAATGATTCACATGCTTACTCTAAAGAAAGTTTACTTTGATTGATTAGAAGCAACTAAATATATTGAAAAAGGGAATGGAAAGTTGTAGTTGTACCTCATTTAGAACAATGTCATGCATTGGGGATGTTGAATGGATATTGGAATGAATGAGATGAAATCAATGAACCTCCATTACATTTCATTCAAAGTGTGAATGATTGTACTGATCAAACCAGCTCTTTAAATACATACTTACTGTCGGCGCATAAATTATGTGCACTCGAGTTTGAATACAAATAACAAATAAACAGCTAGGCTTACAGAAAAACTAATCACACCATAACTTTTCTTATTTCATTATGCGTTATTGAATGGCAAATTTAAATTTGTTAAAACGTATTTTCTTATTTTTTACAACGGTTGTAAGGTAAAAAGTGCCTGTTTATGACGGTGTTCAAGTAAAGCACCAACTTTGATGACCCATGAATCAATTAACAAGGCGTTCAATTGCAACCGAAGTTTAAATAATTTTAGATATACATGTTTCCATGCAGACTGTAAGTTTCCAGTGCATAACTTAAAATTAAAAAGAGTTGTAATCAATTTTATAAAAAGTTAGCATTTCAAAATTGGGGTGTCGTAGTTTTTCGTTTTTGGTGGCATTATAATCCGCATGCCCTGAACGTATCCAAAATGTAATTGTCTAATATTTCAACAGATGCGTTTAATTTATATCGATTGGTATTTATATTGGTGAAAGCAAGCTCTCTCTGCAAGCGACTGCCATTGTTTAAGCTGTGCAGTGTTGCTGCGTACATCCTCTCCTGGCCGCCAGCAAGTGGCTTCGCTTGTCAGCAGATATCAACGATAATGTAATCGCATCCTACCAACTTTTACACTAATTTTCCATGATACCCTTATCCTGAGTCTAAGGAGTATTATTCACCACTCATGAAATCACTGGTTTATCACTGCCGTCAGCCTATTGTGTACGATAGTTTCTCTCTGGTTATTGTGGAGTATATATCGCTCAAGATTCCTCCGACCACCATTTTCTGAGTATGAAATTGGAATGATTAAGAGCTATTTGTTTTTTAAGCTAGAAAGAGAAAATTGGTGATAAGTGTTATCCGGTTTACCTGCGAGATGCTGATTGTCTTGGCATGTCACTTTGCCCGGAGTAAAAATTATATTCGGAGAACAGCGAGAACATTAGTGAGGTAAACTCAGGACCAAGGAAGAGGCAGGGTGCCCATTGGTTCACATTGACCAGTTTACAAAAGGAGTAACTTGGCGAACGATTCATGCCTTTTTTGTCAGAAAATTATTTCCTAACATTGGAAAACATAAAGCCAAATTGGAAGATAATTTACAGGACTTTCAAAAAATGTCAATTTCCAAGCTACGAGGATTTGTCAAAAATATTGTATTCCAGTATAAGAAATTAAATAAGAAGCCCATCTGATGGAGTCAAAATCTAATGCTGCATCTCGTCAAGAATTCCTCAGGAGAATACGATGGCTGAGAAATGAAGGATATAAAATCTTCTACACAGATGAAACATGGTGTGGTCAACATCACACGATGAAGTACGCTTGGCAAGAAAAGGTATTTTAAGCATTGAATAAAGGCTTCCCAATTTATCACCAATACTGTGGGCAGCTTCAAGAAGTTTTTGATTGGCGAGGCAGCTTCAAGGTTCCTTTCGGCGCTGGTAACCGTGTAATTATCCTACATATAGGGAGTGGAGATGGATTTTTAGAAGGTGTGGGATTGTGTTTTGTGGGGAAGAAAGGGTCTGGTGACTATCATAAGGAAATGAACTCCCAGCATTTTGTTGAGTGGTTTAGAAAGGTTTTGGCCATGATTCCAAATAAATCAGCGATTGTCATTGATCTTGCTCCATATCACACAATGCTGGATCCTAAAATAAAAAAACCCTACAATGGCCTGATTAAAAGCTAAGAGAATAGCATGGTTAATTGAGAGAAAGATCTCATTTCCTGAAGATATCAGTAGCTTAGAATCTCTGACCAAAGCCACGCTCATTCAGCATGCTAAACCCTACTTTAAAACACCAAAAAAATTAACCAAATTACGGAAGAGTCGCGGACTGTTGTGGAATTAGTATAGTTACCCATCGCGCATTGTGAATTAAATACAATCCAAGTATGGGCACATGTTAAGAATAAAGTGACAAAAGTCAACAGAGCAAATGCTCAAGAGAAGGGAAAAGCGAAACCATGCCAAGAGATCTCTGCGACAATGCTTTAACTAAAGTGCCAAAGTATTTATGGAAGGAGTGTATCAAACACATAGAAAAGCTTGAGAAATACTACTGGGGAAATACTTCAAGTCAAGCCTCTCATCATTGATTTAAACAGCTCTTCTGATATTGAAGAATTCGAGGAAGATGACACTTTGTGTGACCACATTCCATCACATGATGATTTTTAATTGCTGTCTCATATATATTTTGAAAAAAAATTTAAAATGAATAAAAGCACACGTTTTTGAAGCTGCCGTTGGAGGTCCAAGGCCCTCATGAGGAAACCTGATGTGAAAGATGCACAATTGCATCTGTTTGCATTAAACAAGCAAACAGGCACTGGTGGCCAGGAGAGGATGTACGCGGCAACACTGCACGGCTTAAACAATGTCAGTCGCTTGCCAAGGGAGCACGCTTTCGCCAATATAAATACCAATCGATATAAATTAAACGCATGTGTTGAAATATTAGACAATTACATATTGGATACATTCAGGGCATGCGGATTATAATGCCACTAAGAACGAAATTCTACGACACCCCAGTTTTGAAATGCTAACTTTTTATTAAATTGATTACAACTCTTTTTAATTTTACGTTATACACTGGAAACTTACAGTATGCATGGAAAACATGCATATTTAAAATTATTTAAACTTTGGTTGCAATTGAACACCTTGTTATTGATTCACGGGTCATCAAAGTCGGTGCTTTGCTCGAACACTGCCAAAAACAGGCACTTTTTACGTCACAACCATTGTAAAAAATATGAAAATACATTTTAAAAATTTAAATTTGCCATTTAATAATGCAGAATGAAATAAGAAAAGATACGGTGTGATTAGTTTTTCTGTAGGCCTAGCTGTTAATTTGTTATTCGTATTCAAACTCGAGTGCACATAATTTCTGCGCCGACAGCAGATTCTTTGTTGAAATTCTGCACAGATACTGCAAGACTGAAAATATGCATGCAACTAAAAACTTTTGAGTGGGTGCCAGAGCTTGAACTATTTTGATGTGAATATGTATGTATTATAACCTTGAAACAGCCAGTTTCATAGAGATGGATAAGCCAATTTGAGAGAGAAATTAGCCCACCAAGAAGGAGACATGCAATCTAGAGTTATTATTTTTTATTATAATTTTCAATAGCCTTCCCTCCTGCTATGTATTATGTTAAGCATTTTAATATAAAACATATTCAAATTACTGAATAACATTTCATATCCTTCATTTAAAATGGAAGCTGCTTAAATAAGCTTTATAGTGACATGGCTGTAATTTTCCAGCATTTAAAGAGGTGCTGAATTGGCAAACTTAAAATGCGTATATGTACAAGGAAATCTGGAAGAAGATAGTAAAAAACATTAATGAAAAAATCAGATCATATAATTTGATAATTCTGAGCCAACAAGCTATCTTGAAGGAATTTCTAAGAGGGAGCTCCAGTGGGATGAAATACCACTCATTTGGTGAGCACAATATTCATTGGAGGAAAGTTATATCTTGAGCTCTTTGAAGTTATTGTGGGCAGGCAGTTGTTGGTTACATAGTTTCCGCAGGGGAGGCAAGTCATGGACAACAATTATTTCCTAGCTCAAAACCTGAGGTATAGCATACTTTCTCTGATGACCCAAGAGGCTTGATAGTATTATATTATTGGCATAATTTATCCACAATCGCCAGTTAATCACGTCCACATCTATCATAGATATTATTATACATTGGAGGAAAACAGACTAAGAGCAGAAAATTTGTCCCTAATTTTGTGTGAGAATGCATCACTACAAAAACAAAATGAAATGCCTGGAAAAATGCAAGTATTTGTTATTCCATCTATCAATTCATGATAATAACAGAATTCCTATTTTATATTTGTTCTTGCATTACTGGGTGAAAATGTTCTCAATGATAAGTTTTTGTAAGGGATAACAGTATATAGTAAGGGTAGAATAATGTGGTTTTTAGAAGTAGGTAACAATAGGGTCATGTAATGCCTGGCAAGATCAATAAAGGAAAGAGAATTGAAGGAAAAGGAACTCAAGACCAGACTTATCATAATAAAATGTACATGCATGCACTTCACCTCCCTCGTTTTTTGCCAAGAAAGATGGAAATACAAGTCTTGCACAGGTATTTCAGGTTTTCCTGGTGAATGCTTAGAAGAAATTGATCTCAGGATTCACGCTGGGAAATGGTGTTTTAATGCACTGCTGTTTCAACAGCAAAGTCTGCCATTATCTCCCAAGTGAATGATGGCACTTAGCCATTGAAATGTCCAGTCCCTTCAAATACAATTACCCATGTGAAACCTGAGAATGATTTGTTCTGAGCCTTGTACAACTTTAAAAACACCATGTATACCATCAGGACTTACCAAACAAACTCCCGTATGAGGATCACACATATCAGCATGCCCATTGCATTCACAAGGAATACAGTCACCACCAAATTTGCCATCATTAGAATGATAGTGACCAGGGGCACACTCTTCACAAGATAACCCCTGATAATTTTCAGGGCAATTACAGTGCTCCACTGAAAAAGCATTTTTTAATTCAGATGAGGGGGAAACTAGAGCAGCCTCAAGTACCACATCACTCAGCCTATATTTTGGTAAGACAAAAATGGTGAATAATTATTCAAATGGTGGATATTTTTTCACATTTATATTTAAAAGGCACTATTCACCCAATTAAATGCAAATACATGTACCTCATAACAGCTGGACTGTTAGAATATGGAGCTCTTATTAGCAATCCATTCAAATTTTGAAGAACTTGCATGAAGACGTCTCTGGTTGAAGGTGTTCCATTCATTACCTTGAAATTCATTTCTGTCAATTCCACGGAAAATGTGCCATTATAATCTGATGGTTTCTTCAAAGTGAGATGAAATAAGTAAATACCAGATCCATATAGTATGATTTCCACTGCAAATGATGAACCTGAAAGGAAGAAGCACCTTAGTGAATGTTCAATCACTGGTTACTTCATGTCAAATGCATGCTACTGGAAGAGCTGAAAAAATAAATATACTGCCCAAATTGGTTTTCTATCATAAGGTAGTCAGAAAAAGTGACATAAAGTAATGATAAAAAAAGGGGAATAAGCCCTAAATTAATTAGCTTCAAGCAAATGGTTTGTTACTTTACAGTGATGCACCTGATTATGACCTACTAACTTGAACATTCAAAGACAATAAATTCTCCAAAAATACATACCTATCAAGCATTAATTGCTCATCAAAGTCATAATAAAGTTCAGCCCTATAGGACTGGATCTTGACAATAACCAAATGGATTGTATGCTCGTGTCAACTAATCAGCTAAACTGGCTTAATTTGGCAATGGAAAGTTTCAATGTCTTATGAGCCTCAATCAAAAGTATTTGCACTTGATGAATCAGAAGTTATTTTTCATTTCGTTTTTAAATACTTTAAAATTATAAGAAATTAAATAAAAATATGAAAAAGTTCAGTACTATAAATTATTAATATGAAATATAGAGGAAAATTTGTTCTTCCAAGTGGAATCAGAGCTAACAAAACAAATATTTTCCCACTTTTTGGGGTTACAATATGGGCCATTCACATTAATGTTACGCAGTCCATCTACTTTTCAATATGTAGAAATTTTTGTCCACACATTGAAAGCATATTGACATCTTTGTCCCTTGTTTATCATTTCCTGTTAAAATGCATTCAATCAGTGTTATTGATTTGGCAATAGTTCATATCCTCAATTCACTACTCTTGGCACTTTGTACATGCACACACTCTTAGGTTTCCTGGGTCTTTTACGTATGTCCAAGATACAGTTGACAAAACACCAGCTAAACTGTCAATTTCTTTTTAGGATTAACTCCACCAGGAAATAGTATCATATATATGTATATTACAAGTGCAGTTGAATGACTAGGAGTCATTCTTGAGAGCCATCAATTAACTAGAATAGTTTCCAAAACTTGAGGCAACTACAGTTTAATATCTTCTGAAATACCTTCCTACCTGGAAATTTCTGGTCCTTTGAGTAGATAGAGTAATTAAGAACTCCTCCGTAGGATGTTAGTTTATTTCCTAGATATCTGTAAGGAGCTGCGAAATAAACCGATTTATTGGATGCTTTTCCTGAAGTAAAACTGACTTCAATACCATTGTCAACCGTTTCAACTCCTTCCTCATGATTTTCTAAAGATACCATAACTTCATCAAAAGATCTCTTTTCCATTTTCAGGTCAACCAAATGCCAACCTTTCATGCTGATTACCTAAAAGTCAGAAGTAATGATGATTTAGAAATACAAACAGTTAATTTTTATTTCATAAAGGAGAAAAGAATCATCCAAGTCCAACAAGTCAAATAAAAAACAATGCACTGTCACAGAAAAACTTGCAATTCTGAAGAATTGTAATTTATTTCAAAACACGTGTAGAGGGCACCTAAAAGAAAAGTACTTACTCGAGACCCCATTCTGGGGTCAAAAGTCAAATTTTAAAAATTTTTTGTGCACCCCACAAAACATACGACCTTTTTCTATCCTTTTATTGAATTTCATCATCATGGCACTTATGGAAGTGTCAAAAATTAGAGTTCAAAAATGGCACATGATCAATGAGACAGTCTGTATAGAAGCATCAATTTGACCCATTATTTTTCTTCTTCCATACTGTAATGGTCCCAGCTCTAACAATGTTGTTTCTTTCCCCCCCTTTTATTTTTCCTTCCCATTACGCATGGGTTTTAATGGCCAGTAATGGATGTTTGGGTGTAGAACGCTTTGTGTGAGTTCGGGAGGGAGAACTCCCTGTTGAATTAAGGCCAATGGTGACTGCCCCTGAAACGGTTTTTCTTCTCGCCGCTAGGCAAATAAAGTTATCGACATGAAACGTTCACCATCAACTTTTTTTGGCCAATGAAATTCTTTTGACCTTTTTACATTTTGCAAAAAATTAAGAAACATGATAAAAAATTACCAAAATGGCAGAATGCGTTGTTATTTATAAAAATGGGAAAACTACGAAGTTTTCGAGTTTCTTCACTAATCAATTCCAATTTTCAAAATAATATTACAAGCAGGTAATAACTAGTAATTAGAATAATTAGAAGTCGCTAAAAACGCGCTGCTAGGAGCGTCACTTGCGGCGAAATCAGGGAACCATTACGAAGCACCCGAGGAGCGATGAGGGAGGGGAGGGAGAGATGCCGCTGGAGGGATGAGGGCCATGCTGCTGGAGGCGTTTAAGGGGAGGGACGAACGAAAGACAAATGTTGCAACCTTGTGTTTTTGCTGAGAAGAGAACAGCGCGCAGGGTGTCGCAAGGTTATGCGTCCCTCTCCGTTGCTCTCAGTCCGTCTCGACTTTTAGTATCGAGAGCTATTTCCAATTGCCTAATATTTGCGTAAATCTTTCAAGAAATTTTTCTACATTCAGTGAGTCAAGAAATAATTTACAATTAATTTCTTCGATTTAAATTATCTCTGAAAAAAAGATTATCATGGAAACTGCCAGAAAGGACCATCCTCGAAGTAAGAAAGACGTGGTCTATTCTTATCTGCAAAATGAAAGAAAAGGTCTGCCAGGAGTCTCAGGAAATGGCAAGCGAAGTAATTATTTGGTTGAGGACGACTACAATGAACCAATTCTTCAGATTTTGTACGTTTTTTTGTTTTCATCAAACCGATTCACAGACAAATACGGGTTTCTGCTAATGACCTAGCCTCACCGGAACAGATTAAACATTTGAGATTTAAGTATAATTGTTGTCCATGGCTGATTTGACTGTTTCACCACAGTATGTTTAGACAGTGGTTTCATCAGTTTCATCTTAACATACAAATGTGAAAATGTAGGCGTCACTTTTCTAAAAGTCATTTAATTGTTAGCGATATTATTTTACATTTCAAGAGACGCAATGTTTGTTTCCACTAAATCCGATGAGTAAACCGTGGTACTTTCTGAGAGAGTTATCTTCAGCCTGCAATCGCCACGTCCTTTATTCCTGCATTATATTTGTTTTTTTTTGTAATTACTAATTATATAATTAGTAAAACCCCCGGTAATCATGACGAAATGTAAATTGAATTTTAAATCTAATAACACTAAAAAATAGTGATAGCAAACTATTTTATGAAGCAAAATCTGCGGCAAAATATATTTAGGCCTTCTCAAAGTAAAATAAAGTTCTTTTTAATTTTGTTTACAAGAACTGCATTGCTTTTTTCTTTTTTGTTGTGAAATTTTGCCGTGTTCTAAATCTCCCTTATTTTTGGTCAAGAATATGGAAATCTCCCTTATTTTCTTCAAATATAGTTGTTGGTCACCATAAGTGGATCATCACGTGGCATGGAAGCTGACATGTCTGTTCAGGCATTTTGATGGAGCGAGGAGATGCAATTACTTTTCTTTCAATACCATTTCCTCGTAGGCAGTATTCGAGTGCTTTTGAAAAGGTGGGTGAATCCGTTCCATGTGGGAAACTGGTTAAGAAAAGTGATTGTTCTAATCACGAGGTTAAATGTTATACAAAATCCATCTTCAAAATTCTGGATGAACACCCTGAATTGAAACTAGTTCTAACAAAAGAAAGTAAAAGAAAAATATGGCTGCAACTCACTAGTTGAGGATCTAAAAAACGGGCCGCTTCGCGTATTCAACATCACTCGAATTGCAAAGTACAGTAGAAGCCCGGTATAGTGAGTACGGCTTATTGCGAGAATCGCGTTATAGCGAGTGATTGTCTTTGTACCGCCAAAAGGCCTATGTTTTACATGTAAAATAAAGCGGATATAGCGAGGCCAAAAAGTTCCTTCCACGGTATACGCTCGGTATTACGACAGATATCTCTCGAGGGCGATGCACCGCCTAGCAAAAATAAACTATTGGGTTTTGTATTATCTGCTAATTAAACTAAAAATACAAGATGAGTGCCATATCTACAACACCTAAAGCCAGCTATGTCCCAAACATTAACGATTTACGGCCTTCAGTTCGCTCTGCGCGCTCCCATATTACGTTCTTCTTTTGTTAGGCCCAGTCATCAGTGGGAGTGGGCAGACGACGAGCAAGATGAGAGTAGGAGAGGGAGTTAGGTCTAGGCATGGGCGATATTGATAATTCAATATCGGGATACGATAATTTTAGCATATCATAAGGTGGCGATAACGATAACTCAGCGTGACGATAAACATCGTCTTATCGTGCCCGATATGTTATCGGGGCACGATAAGATATCGGGACACGATAAGATATCGGGACACGATAAGATATCGGGGCGCGATAAGATATCGGGGCGCGATATGATACCGGGGCACGTTAAGATGTCGGGGCACGATAAGATGTTGGGGCACGATAAGATATCGAGGCACGATAAGATGTCGGGGCACGATAAGATGTCGGGGCACGATAAGATGTCGGGGCACGATAAGATATCGGGGTGCGATAAATATCGCTATAAATAGGTATCGCGATAACTATCACGATAAATATCGTGACCATGATAAATATCGCGATAAAATATCATGATATCGCGCCCCGATAAAATATCACGATATCGCGCCCCGATAAAATATCACTATATATTATCACGATAAATATCGCCATAAAAGATCGTGATATTGCGCTCGTTCAAACATAGCGTGTTCACGCCCGAACAATTATCGTGATATTGCTCCAGTTAATCGAGTCGGAAAAAGACAGCCGTAAGTTGGCCTTCGCTTAAGCTTGAAAAATATCTACGACCCCCGAAACATGCCGTATTTCAGTGAACCTTCAGGCCAATTTTCCCAACTGATGGACGTACTGGTTAACATTCGAAAACTCGACAAAGCTGATATTATCGTCATGACATATTCGCAAAATTATCCAAAAACTTCCAGAGTATACCTAATATTTTAATTCCGACTAGTTACGCTGTCTTTACAGCTTTCTTCGGCGATCGAAAAATAGAAGAACTGGAAGAAAAACATCGAAACTAGGGGAATTAATATTTTATATAATGGAAAATGTCCTGTTTTTTCATGAAATATGTTGATATTCCACCAGATTGTGCCTGAAATGACTTTTTTGCTGTTTACCATCGTCAAATACCACGGAAACAAAAGAAAAACTGTAAATACGAACGACTATGAGAATTAGGTGGGTTTTTTCAACACTATCGGATATAACGAGCGCTCGATTTAGCGAGTGATTTCCGAGGGATTATGAGCACTCGTTATACCGGGATTCCACTGTATATAACTGCAATGATCAGGAGGGGAGGGAAAACATTTTCAACGACAAGGAGATGGGTGCCCTGGAAAGAGTCAACGAATTATTAAAACCCTAGGTATGGAAATCAATTATGCTAGCCATGATTGACACTAGTAATCTGGCGGAGAATTTTATGTCGTTAGTGGCTAAGTTTGTGGGAGGCAAGCAAGTGAACCGCGGAAAAAGTAGTTTGTATGCTCATCGTGTGCAGGGTGCAGGGGCTTGATTTTCAGCTGGGACCAGGGTGGAATTATTCTGCGTAGAAAAGGATATGTGGAAGAAGCCCTTTCAAAGGTATACACAGACTTGGCGAGCGAAGGCCTAAACGCTTACAGTCAACTAGGAGGTGCCTTGTAAAAAAGCCTAAGAGGAAAGTTAGTGAAATTTATGAGGCAAAAGAAACTAAGGATTATGGAGAGTTCTGTCAGAAATTGGACATGGACCAATAGGAAATGGATGTAAAAATCGAAGAGCTGACGAAGAAATTGATGGTTGAGGGGTCAATAGAAGCTCTTGAGAGAGAGACGCGGGTCCAAACCGAATGCGAGCAATGGTTTGATGAAAGACGGAATAAATTGACATAATCAAATGTTGGTGTTATTTGTAGGAGAAGGAAAACCACTTGTGAAAAGACTGTTTTATGCCGAGTAATTTGAAAATGATGCAATGAGATATGGTAGCCTAAATGAACTTAATGCGATTAAGAAATATGAGGAGTTAACGGGTAGTAGAGTTTCCATGTGGCCTTTTTGTTGATCCCGAACAGTGTTTCCTAGCAGCATCACCTGATGGAAAAACAAATGATGGGGCATCATTGGAGTAAAACGTCCAATATCATCGGAACATATGACATTAAAACAGGCAGCTAAGGAAATAAAGTGTTTTTTCTTGGATAAAGATCTTAAACTCAAGAAAACCCAATGGTTTTAAACCATAATTATTACTGCGAAATTCAGGAACAATTATGTTTCCCGATATTCCTTTTGTAATTTTATAGTGTGAACTCCTATGGACTGTAAAATCCAAATAATGTTCCGGAATGGTGAATTCTGGAAGAATAGCATGGAAAACAAATTTCTTTAATTTTATAATGAAGCCTTGAATCCCGAAATAATTGACCCTAGACTTCCGATCCATGGAAATATGAGAATCGGAAATAAAAGTTTGAACAGTGTTAAAGTAGGTACATCTATTATTACCAAAGATGAATTAACCACCTATAAAATTTTTAAAGTTTCAATTACATGATACTGCCGGCAATGTTGGCTAAAGAATAGGAAATTCATGTTAATGAACCGAATTACTCCTAAGTCATTACCAGCCGTCAATCCGAAAATTGGTACCTATACTGTAGCTCTACAATCTGCACTCTTCTCAACGAACCTCTTTACTCCCTCATCTTTCTTACCTTAGCGTATCCATTTATTTGCTCACGATAATCTATCCTTGGCCTTCCGATGTAATTCTATCTGTCTACTATTCCTTCAATGATTGTCATCATGAGGCTGTTATGCCTCATAGTATGTCCGATGAGTTTATCTCCTAATGCAAATCATCTACAGAAAATGTCTTTCCCCAACTCTTCGTACAACTTCTTTATTCGTATTTCAGTCTGTACGTTTGATCTCCATTAATCTTCTACAACACTACTCATTTCCATCGCTTCCAGTGTTCTCTATTCTGCTGCTGTTACTGGCCAAGCTTTTCTGTTAAAACATTCAGGTTTGATTCCGGACAGTAATTAGTTGTGAAAGTTTTTTATTGAATTTTCTACGAGTAGAACATATGCCCCGCAGCCCTTTCTGAGCAGGTCCAGGGGTTTCTGAAAGTATCGAATGCAGGGCGTAATTTTCTGCCGGGTCCATTTATTCTGGCCGGAATATGATCCGCGTGAGGACTTTTCTCCGGTCACTCTACTCTCTACTACCCGTTTAACAATTATGCATGTCACTCGAGTTCTGTTACAGCCGATTTGATATCAAGGAATGCCTACCTGAAGCCTTTTTTACTCTGTTGGTTAGTATTTTATTCCAATTTTGCCTAGAATAAGCTGCGCTATTTTACAGAGGGAACAGAACACGGACTCTTTTTTGAACTCCGTCCTGAAGTAACTTAACGTATGACACTACAGTATAGAAGATAGAAGCAAGTATTTAGCACACATTAGTATGTTATAACATACCATTCTGGTTCGCCACCTGAAAAGTGATTCAGACATCTTTCGTGCCGTCATCTTCGTAGGACGGAGCGAAAAGAAAACTAAAGCGGATTCAGTGGACATTGGGGGAGGGAAGATATTTGGAAATCAGGATAAGACAAAGCATGTCACCTGGGCGAGTAGGTAATAGGTGGCTAGAGGATGTTGAAGATAGCTGTTGAGGGTGGAATGCTTGGAAAAAGGAGAAGAGGGTTGTGAAGCATGTCAGATGAAGTGTGTTGGAAAGTGGTCCAGATGCAAAAAATATGCCGAGATAAGAGGGTTGACAGTGAATGGAGATGCTTTGTGAAGTCCTACCTTTAGTCTGTAAAAAACTATGATAAATATTATCATAGCAATGGTCATGTGTAATGCGTTGCTGGACAGAAAATTCCTAATTCCTCTCCTGTCGACCTCTTGAACTCGTCTTATTTCCTACCTTCCCAGGTGCTGTAGAATATTTTTCATTTAGTAAGAGCGAAGTGGATTGTTTTCGAGGCTACCCAGTGGCTTCTGATGAACATCCTTGGGATTCGAGGCTTCCGCCGCATTGTTCTATTTTTAGGACTATCTTTTCGCCAGTCATCATGCAGTCTTCTTCCGATACAAATAGTGAAAAATATATTGCAGAAAACGATGAATAAAGAATAATGACCGATGCTTGCGAAGGCTTCCCAGTTCCCACATACAAGGAAAAGGGTAGGTTGCCCGTTCACGCCAGAGGCAGCCGAGGCGAGATATTCTGGCTAGACGCAGTCCGAGCGAGACATTGTAAAACTGCTGCGATGTTGCAATGTTAGGAGTGGGGCAAGGGTATGGGCGATGTAGGGGAGGGTGCAGCCGGTGTCCGAGGGGAGACGATGGCCTTATTTGGGAATGGTCAGGTCACTTAGTTAGTGTCATAGAGCACTGACAGTCATCGACTGTGGTTCCATCTCGGCAGGGGAGATTCACACCATAGGCCACTCACCATTCGCCTTAAGTGAATTGTACAGTGTGACCTTGAATCTATTTGACCATGGAGGCTGACCCTTCCTCATGATACCAACCCCAGTGTGTTGCCCCCCTCCCCAACCCCACATGACCGGTTTCTTCCCCCCCCTCCAAAGGAGAAATAAATGTCCGGACGGAGGCCAAAAATTGATAATTTGGTTATAGGTCATCGGTTTTTGGTTATTGAAAGTTTGAAGTTGATTGGTGATTGCTGCTGAAGCAATGAGCAGAGAGTTATCTGAAAGAGAGAAGACAATGATGGACCGGAACAGAGAAGGGACACCTAGCAAGCGGAGACATCAATTTGGTAAGGTTACACAGACAAGGCTTGTCTGCCCTACATTCTGAAGGAAGAATCAACCTTTTAGGAGGACCCCTGCCCAGAAGAGGCCTGAGACAGAATCTACCAGAGCCCCAAGTTGGAGGAGGATGATCTCGCAGCTACAAGGTAGCCACAAGACTCGAAGTGTGCTGAAGAGAGGACACCTGCCCCCTCAGCTCCCTCATTGAAGGGCCCGCTACACTGATACCTCAGCTGGGATCAACACCATCGAATCCTGTTCCCTGTCTCCACCTTATCAGCCTCATCATCATCCAGAAACATTGTTTCCTGCCTGACAAGTAGCCTATTGCCCTGCGACCACTCCACTGAAATCCCACCTCCGACCCCCCTCAGTTTCCCCTCTCATCCTGAGGCAACGACACTCCACTTAATGGAGAGTGAAAGTGTTCCCTGCCATCAGTAGCCTCCTTTGTCCCTGCCTGCATCATGCAGCCTCAGAAGAAGAACCCTGCCCATTGGTTCAATCAACTTCCCCCTCCATGTAATCTAGTCATGTAATTATATTGTTAATTGCGAGAAGGGAACAGTCTCCCATTTACTAGTGACCGCTTTTGTTTTTTGTCGCTGGTTTAAGATTTCTACCACCCATTTCTGTACCTACTATTCCATCTTTTCATGCTCATCAGGGTTCATATTACTGATGTGTCATACCATCTTTCACCCATTGTGTTATTTCATTTAAAGTTTGTCTGATTTGTACTATTCCATTGGAATTTGAATTGTACAGTGTCATAGAGGAACAATATATTTATGCTGACACCAGAAAGTATGAAGTTGGTCGGTTATTCCCTTGCCTAATGTCAACCCCTCCCCTTAATTTTCCATGACCTTTGGCTCCTGTGATAGAGACGTGTGTTTCAAGGAATCCCCGAATTATATATTATTTTTAATTGGAATTAAATCCTTCTAGGATTCAAGTGGGTAGAATTTGATTTCTTTCCACACTGTGTTCCCCGTTGGGGAAAAATAGTTGCGTGGATTCATAAATGAACAGCTCGTGCCCCCACAGCTTATCCGGGTGACCGAAGATGTGCATGGGTCTGTTACAGAAATAAAAATGGCAGCCATGCATTGAGCCAGAATTAGTTATTAGTCACATTTAGGTTCTGATTAACTGCGTTTTCACTTCTATAATAAAACCTTTAATTTTCAGTGAAACACTCTTCACGCTAAACTGTCGTTGGTAGTGGTAAGAAGGCGGCATTGCATATGCTACTGTGCAGGTTGCATTATGTTATCTTCAAGCCCCCCCCCCCCCTCTATACATGATGCAATACACTGTTGATCTATACCTCGATATCTGTGGACCAATCCCTCTCATCCACAGGTATGTGAGCCTCAGGACACAAGTCCATAGGATGGTAAGACCAGCATTGGCATTTTGGCATTTTGAGGGTTGATTGGACTGCTTTTAACTAGAGAGAAATTATTTGTTTGCCCAATAGTTACATTACCTTTGATCTGGACAAGTATGAGCTTGAACAATTTTTTGTCCTCTCAAAGCAGAAACATGGCATGCATCCATCAGTGTTTTTCTCATCCAGATTAAAAGTTCCCTCCTTACAAGTATTACACTGAAGGCCATCCACATTTTTTCTGCAGAGACATTCTCCAGCAGCCTGTACAAAAATATAAAATTTATTAGATTCATTCCTGGATAGGATGATTTACTTACTTAATTAGGGAGTATTTTCTATCATTTGGAAAGAAGCACATGCAAGATTTTTAATATTTTTGTTTAATATTTGCATGATTTTTAATACACATTAATTGAAAAGTATGGTTTTCAGTTCCGTAAATGACATTACTAGTAAGTTAAACATGATGACAAATTTGGCAGGAAACTGTTTGAAAGAATAAGCAGGGATGGGCAGATTGGGGCTGCAACTACTGAATGAATTGAGCCATCCCAGAAACACACATAGCTGCAGCAGCACTTCACAAGGATGTCAGCGCTGCAAGTGCAGCACATGTCAACTGAAGTGCATCAGCAGCGTCTCAGCAGCGCTCTCATAGAGCGAATTGTCGATAAACTCATCTAATGCGTATTAGAAGCTCGTGTTTGAAGCGCTGCAGCCGCAAGTTGTACTAGTGGCCCATCAGGCATGCATTTTCAGCGATTCTGACATCTACATCTACATAATACCCTGTAAGCCACCATAAAGGTGTGTGGCAGGGGGTGAACTCTCACTAAACATGCACTAAATATTATGCATAAAAAAGGAATAGTATTAATATACTATTCAGAACTTCACTATTTAAAAAAGATAGAAATTGCAAAGCAAACATGCAAAAACATTCTGTTAGTAGGGTTAGCTTTAAGTACTCATACCAACATGCAGCTACCAATGGTATCCATTGCTACTCTCCAATTGGACATATTTACCGTTATTCGTATCTCTAATTGTACGTGGGAAAAAGGACATATTGAATCTATCAGTTCTGCAATCAATTTCTCTAATTTTGTGATTATGGTCCAGTCTACCATATAAGTTGGGGTCTGCAAAATATTTTTAACATCATCACTGAAAATATGGTCTTGGAATTTGTTTAAGAGATTAAGTCTAAACTTCAACAATCGATCTGACAATGATTCCCAATCTAATTCATTTAATAGACTGGTTACGCTAATAAGGTTATCAGACATGCGTTTGAAGCGACCTTGACACACTTGTGCAGCACTCCTGACATGCTTGTGCAACGCTGCTGACACCGATTTGCAGTGCATCCGATATTCAAAAAAGGGAAGTTTAGGAGTGCTGGATGCGCTGCAGCAGCACCTTCATGACCGCTGCAGCGCTGCCTTGCAGTGCATCAGACGCGCATCTGCAGCATATTGTGTTTACTGAGATACTTCAATGTTACCTACCTGAGTCACCAAAACCTTAGAGATAGTAAGAAACTCATTATAGTGGTTCATCTACATTTACAAGTTCTACATGGCATTGTTAAGGTGTGTAGTATGAGGTAGTAGGTCATATAGTATAGGGTGGCAAATATTTCCTTAAGGTATTGTTTCTACTTTAAGATATTTATAATATAATAGGCATGTGTCACAAAAGTTTGTTACCTTATCACATATTTCAGGCACTGTCCCAGCTAAACTACAATTACATTTTGTACAGTTGGGAAACATGGTGAATCCAGGGGAACAGCGATCACAAGTCCTTCCTTCAATGTTATCTCGACACCTGGCCAGAGTCAAAAGGGTTAATATTCAATACTAGGAAATAGTAAAAAAAAAAAACTGCTACACCCGGACTCACATGCAATCACCACTGTAGAGGTCACATTGCAGCTGATTTTCCTCCACTCCCAATAGATTGCAGTTACATTTTTTACAGCCGAAAAATGGATCATGCCCATATGAAAATTCTGAGCACTTCTCACATTTTTCTCCAGTGGTGTGAGGGGGACATATACATGAACCTGTGCATGAAATCATACATAAAGAATAATGGGACAGGCAGATGTGGTTATTTACTCTTCAATAAAGACCAAGTCAATAGCATGGAAATCGGAAAATGAAGTTGCATGCATATATTTAACAAAATTTAGAGTGAATTACATATTTCACAACTGATTACCATTTTTTTGATGACATAATAATCCACTAGGGCAGTTGCAAGGCTTGCAATCTGGGAAGCCATAGTACCCAGTCCTGCAGGATTCACATTTCCTGCCAATCACATTGTCTTTACACAAACATTGGCCTCCAAATTTTTCACACTGTGAATTTTCAGAACCATCCAGATTGCACTGGCAAGGTAGTGGCCCATCATTATACTTAGTTGTAATTGTAAAAAGGGAATCTTGGCAGAATTCTAAAAAAATTAAGCAATACATTATCCTAATAATTTTTGTATAAGCAGATGCAGTTATAAAAACAGAAAAAATTGAAATATTCCATAAAACTCAATGCTATTTCTGATCAGGATTGAATCTATCATGAATCTTCAAATTCATGAACTACATGATACCAGAGTTATTGATTGTCACAGAGTGATACTCTGGTTACATGATCTTTTTCTCGCGTAAAATAGGAGTTAACTTTTACAACTTTTATAAAGGAGTTAACCGTCTTCTAGGACACCTCCCTTCTCTGTCGTGGGTACCCAGAAAACCTTCTCCAAAAAAGAATTTAAAAAAAAACCTTACACCCCACAACAACCTCACTCCAAACAACACAATTCCCATTCTCTACTCACCACCTACTTCCCTGATGCACATTCCTTACAACGAGTCCTACAAGATCTTTTCCCTATTCTTTCAGACCACAACACCATTTCAAAACTTTTCCCAAAATGTCCCCGCATTACATACAAAAGACCGCCTAATTTAAGCAATATTTTCAAAACTACCCACCCGCTTCTCAAATCCCTGCCACACACCTACGTCCCCCCCTCTCCATGCAAACGTCCGAGATGCAAGACTTGCCCTATATTCTCTTCTCCTCCTGCCTCTTTCCTTCCCACACTCAGGTCTCTGCCAATTTTTACTTCATCTACTTGTTGGTTGGTTGGTTGGTTATTTAGGGGGAGGCAACTGACAGCTGAGGTCATTTGCGCCATATAGGATAAGTGGTAAGGTAATGGTAGGAGTTTTCAGGGAACGGAGGAAGGGTGGAGAGAAACCCGGCGTCGGCATTAGCCTACTCTTAACGAAAGGTGCCAAGGGGACCACGGCTTAACGTCCCATCCAACGGACAGAGTACTGTACTTGAAATGCCCTCCACTTGGCACTCAAGTGGGGACCGGTTTTCCACTGAAAAATCCGCCACTGCCGGGAATCGAACCCGGGCCCTCGGGATGGGAGGCCAGTACTCTAGCCACCACACCAACCCGATCCCCTTCATCTACTTGTGTTTCCACCAACATAATCTACCTCCTCCAATGCCATTTCTGCCCTGCCTTCTATGTAGGATAATGCACCACCCCTCTTAACATCAGAATCAACAATCACTGTGCTTCCTGTGCTCCGTCATCCCCCTACTCATCCCTACCAGTACCTAAACACGCGTCCTCTCACGACGTGCTTTTCAATCAATGTTTCACTGTTTCTGTTATTGCCTCCCTCCCCCCCTCAGATTCCGCCATCAATCTGCACACCCTTGAGCTTACTTGCATTCTGCTTCTCAAGGCATGCAGCCCCCCTGGTCTCAATGTGTCCTTTTAACCGACACTTGTACTCATTGTGACTACAATGTGTCCTCACCACTTCCCCTCCCCGATTCTCCTTTTTTCCCCTCCCCGCTTCTCCTGTTTTCCCCTCCATTCCCCTTCCACTCCTAAATACCCTGTTCCCCCACAGCTCTCAGTATTTCCTTCTGGTTGAGAAAGACAGCAATGCTGTTCGAAAGCTTCTTATACATATACATATATAAAAGTAGGTTAACTCCTATTTTATGCAAGAAAAGATCATGTAGTGCATGATGAAGCTACTTGTAGAAGAACTCCTACAGCAAAATCATAGAGAACCGATGAAAAATAAGGGCAACTATTACCACTCGTGTTCTTTAACATGTATAATTCATCTTCTACACAATGGGATAGGAATGCATCAGACTGGTCTGTTTCCTCTTCAGAGAGATGTTTGTTTTCTTCATATCTCTTTTCAGAAATAATGATTAGGTTTTCAAGCCATAATGTTGCATGATTTTTTTTCTGAAAATAAATTAAAGATTTATAATGCACAGTAATAATGATAATAGGTAAGTCTTTTATCTTAATTTCTTTTATCTATTGTTTCCTGGATTGAAGGTGATGGTACAAATATTCATCACATAAATTATCAGTCTGAAAACGTTTTTTGTTGATGCAGCAATTATACAACTAAGTACAACCATTCATCAATAGCATTGTTAGAATAAATTAGGCCCATGGGGATCAGGTTGGTGTGGTGGCTAGAGTACTGGCCTCCCATCTTAAGGGCCCATGGATAGTGAAGACTTCCCATGAGGTAGCACTCTCATATTATGGGAAATACAATGAAATGAAAAATTTCATATAAAATTCTTTAGATGACATATGAGACATGATCATAGTACTGTACAAAGATAATAAAGCTTAGTATGTAAAAATGTAAAATTACCTTGAGTGTAAAATGAAATTTATCATTCAGAAGAAAGTACTTGCTTCCATCCAATTTTTCCACCATGGAGTAACAACCAACATGGGATGGACAATGGGCAGCATGAACTCTGGCTTCATAGGTTTTACCATTGTCAATTGAAACCATTAAGTCAAAACCTACAAGAAACATTTATACTTGATAGATGCTTCATACAATATGAACTGTGAACAGTAGATGCTATGAAACATTAATTCACCAAGAATCAAATTAGCATCACTGAAATCATTTAATCCAAGTAAAAATAATTCCGTTAGCTCCTTCCCATTTTCAATCATGTAACTGAAATCATATGAAGCCTTTCCTAAGATAGTCATCTATTCAATGAGATATCTTTTGCTGTATCTATTGGGGACATGTGAGCACATTTAGAAGGAAACTAGAAGAATTATAGCTGAAAATATGACACCTTGAAATATCCTGAAATGACATTAGCCAATGGTGATTTCAGCAAAAGGGATTAAATACATATAATTCATCACTCAGTGTCTGTAAACATTAAAACTACAGTGGTGACTCACAATTGGGCACTAATTCATTACCAAACTCTTCGGTCCTAAAAAATAGCTGGCCAATTAAAAAAAAAATTTCTCACTTCTTTTGAGAACATATGGGACAACTGAAATTATATGTTGAAAAAATGTTAGTTATTATTATTATTATATGTTACAGTAAAGTAACTTCCACCTCCTAGTAACCAGCTAGCATCAGGTTTAAGTACACAATATTTTATTTGGAACAAGGATTTAATGATGTTTCCTATACATATTACAATTATGTATGCTCATAGTGCAGTGGCATTGGAAGTGGGGGGCAGGGGGGGCATTTCACCCCCCCAGAATTTGCCCCAGGTCCTTGAGAAATGAGTCTTCATTAATAAAAATTAAATTTCACTTGTTTTCAGCTTGCCTTTTCCCTTCTGATGCAATTCTACCACCTTCATATGCACTTTTAGTGGAATTCAAGTCTCTACCCCCTCCTATCCGCAAAAAAATCGGGGCCTTTTTCATAGGTGCCAGGCCCTTTCCTTAAGAGCCGGACCCTTTCAAGGTTGGCCCCTGCCAGCGAAAATAGTTCCAATGCCTCTTTCATAGTGATTTCTGGACAAATTAACATTATCATTATCAATTAATTCTTATTCAGAATAAAAGTCATGGACTTACTCTAGTGATCAATTCAAATTTAAAATACTATGTTTTGTTTAATCACTTATCCTCAATATAAAATATAAAAATATAAATCTAAAAAATCATAAATGTTCATATTTTGCCTAATGGGAAATTGACAACAAAAGTCATATTTGCACTTCAAAATACATACTTTACGCACAATACTGTAGCAGCACAATAATAGTAGCACAACAGCAAATGAACAGAAGTGAATGGTCCAGAAGTGCTTGTACTTTTCTATTACAAAACTATGCAACCTTGTATTGCCTACAGTTAATAAAAGTATTACTACTACTCCATGATCATAGTACAGGTTCATACAAACCTGGAAAGCCATTATAACCAAGTGAGTAATCTCTGTTCAATCAAAAATCACCACACCAATGTAATCAGTAACCCAAGAAACAACATTTCAAAAGCCCCAGCATCCATGATTTAAAGACAATGTATGCATAATTTTGTTTTCAAGTGACTGACTGTTGCAGTATAAAAATATTTAAGAGAGTTACTATGCTGATCTACTGACTTCAAGAATGAAATTAAATTTTCTATGCAGGTGACTGACCATGACGAGGGAAGGCTGTCAAAATTATAGACCAAGGGCCAAAATATACCATGACTCAGAGCCAGATGCAGTAGTTCAGGATGGGATGATGAAATATTCAAAGCCAAATGTCAAAATAAAATTCTTTAGCTTTCGTCCAGGGTTGATGGCAAAAAATCAAGGGCTACTTTGACAATCCAGAGAGGGATGTGGGATTAAAAATCTATGGGCACAAATTCATAGATACTACACAAAATGCTATTAAAAAACAATTTCAGCTGATTCACCAATCAAGGAGAACATGAATCCAAGAAATAAACAGTAGAAAAATTATTCACATAGCTTTGGATTAGAACTCATATCCATTGATTTGATACTGATTTTTTTCGCTGATTCTCCTACTCGTAGTACTTTGGGTAAACCAGTTAATGCTAGAATGTAATGACTACAAGTTCACTATAGATTACCTGGATAATCTGGTTGGTAGTAGTGTACGATAAATGCATATTTTCCCGGGTCTGGGGAACTTTCTTTCAGACTTATCATTTCATCTCTCACATCTAAGTGAATTAAATTTGCTTTACTGCCATTCAGACCATATGGTAGAATTCTGGTTCTTTTGTGCTTCAGGACTGAAGCCAAGAGAATCTAAAAAGAAAAAAACTATACTATAAGATTTTAACACATGTATCTACTACCATTATATTAAATTCATGCTTAAACCACCAGGTATATTGCTTCATAAATTGACAACACCATTATTAGTACTTGATTCTTGTCTCTTGAAAATATATAGCATTGATAAGCAATAATATTACAAAGCACAAACAGATCTGTGAAACTTGCAAAAAGAAAGATATTGAGCAGATATTTCCTTAACCCATTGGCTTAAGTAGTATTTTTTACTCCTTCTTTACCACTTATTTCTCTATTTTTTATCGAAATCATATTTTGTAGTTATTTTTAATGGATTACAAATTTTACAGCCCTTATGGTGGAGTTTTTTGCATTGAGATAATATTAATTACTCATGAATAACACTAAATTCGAAAAATCAGTGGATGATAAAAAAGAATGTACCTAATAAATAAATACATTAAGGGACCTGGCGATTTGCCAGGTCTTTAACGGAAGGTCAAGTTCTGCCAGCCGGCAAATTGTCATCTCTTTAATCCAATGGGTTAATATGAAATAAACAAAATATGTAGACCTACCTTCTTTGAAAGGGGATAACGTTCCAAAACTGATGGCAAACAACTTCCATTTACCTTCACACAGGCAGGTTTGGGCTCAATGTAACCTAATGACCATTTTTTGTATGGTATGGCAACAACTGATATAATATCGAGGAGTCCATTACTGGTCCACTAGAATAAATCATAATAGCAATAAAAAGTGAATAGTGAAAATGCTAATTTAAGTGTAAAATGTATACTTACAGATAGGGTTAATTGAACATCCTTCCTTGAGAAATGGAAAATTTTGATCCTACCACTTTTATCTTGAATTACTTGTCGACAGAGAGAAGAATAATGACAAGAGTACAAAGATACCTTCCCATAATTTTTAGCTGAAATATGAAATAGTAATGTCAGGATTTTCAGGAAATATTTGAGATATTCAGGATATTATAGCAAGGAACACATGCAGCTTAGCTTTTATCATTACTGTAAGATAAATCAAAAGTAACTTTGAGCAAGGCAATTTTTTATTTTTGTTCATAAATCGACAAAAACCAAGGCATTTTTTCTGGAAAGAAGGAGGTGGAACTCAGTTGTGTGTGGGAGTTACAAGCCGGTTAGCATTGCTTTTTTAAGCAAAGATCTTTCTAGGGTCAAATCAAGTTCATTTCGGAGAATTCCCTCTCAAACTCACTGTATGAAATGGCTATTGCATTTTGCCTATTGCAATCAATATATATCGAGATACGTGCTCCTGAAGTGCCACAATTAGCATAGTGATTACTATTTGACAATAAGCTGGATCTGTAATTCCTGCATTGAATTGTAAAGCCAGTTAAATAAACAGTTTTAATAAGCTTATGATTTATACAAGTTTTGGCTATTTACGTCAATTAAAAAAGGTGCTGGAATACAGTTCCACTATGTACCACCAGGAAAAAAGCCCTGCATAAAACTATCAATTAATGTACTTTAAAAGATATGAACTATTTATTTTTAACTATTTTTCCTAATTCATGATTTACTTTAAAGAAAATTACAGTTGCACAAATATACACTGAAAATTCCAGTCCCGCTACAAAAGTAGGGATGACAAAAACTAAAGAGTACTAAATTCAAGTAAAAACAAAAGGATACAAACCAGATGATTCTGTGCAATGAGAGTTTGGAACAAGATTTTTGCTCCAACAAAATTGATTAATATGATTAGTGAATAATTTGTGTTCACAACTTATGTTTAATTTTACCTTTGCCAGAAGATGACACAATATCCACTTCAATCATTGAATCATTATTAGTTGGAGTGTAGTAAATAATAACTAACACATATTCTCCATGCTTAGAAAGTGCCAACTTGAGGTTCAATTCATGATTATTTGACTCCAAAAGGGGGAAGTTAAATTTCACTGACTCTTCAAATGCCTGTGAAGGAATATCAGATTTAATGACCAAGAAATAATTTGAAAGAAATGTTTCTTAATTATTAGATAATATTAAGAAATAAAGAATATATATTTATTACATATAAGACAATATTCACATGCTATCCAAATCATGGGATAAAGCTTCACTGGTCAGAGACATACTTTTTCCTATGATTGCAGATAATACATACAATTGAGAAATTTCCTATGAACCAACGATTCTCTTTGATTCTTATGACTGACTCATATGTACGGCAGGTCGGTAATATATTGTCATTTAAGGCTCCTAGAAATCCATGAGGGAGAAGGAAGCCTTGATGGGCATAATACCTGGCCTGAAAGGCTCCTGGTTCGTGTCCTGGTCAAGATGAATTTTTTCTATGGAGATTCTGTTATTATATTGTAATTTAATGTATGCTTTATACTTCAGTGTGTTCATCCATTAACTACAATGCTTTATGAGTTGTACTTAACAGGCCAGATTGATAAATCTTTCATAATATTTTAATGGTTCAAAGGATAACATTATGCAAGAAATAAATGATCTTGCTGGTCTGCTCAGGTTAGTAATGCAGCTCAGTCCTTAAATTAATATCTTTAGAACGATAAGAGTAGGTAAGAGTGTACTCTAGTAGTTCTAACATTAATCTTGAATGTCAGATTGCCCTTCATGTGCAAGAGGTGTAAAGATGTGCTAAAGACATGTTTCACATCTTATTAGTGCAGGCTAAATAGAATGCAGATATCTGTCATGTTGTGAGATACGGTTGCTAATAGGAAAGTCAACTAGTTAATTCCCACCTTTATAGTCCCCAAGAGTGTCATTGAATTTTGGATAAGTAAGTTATATTTAAGAAAAGTAATTTAGTTGTAGAGATTGGATGGAAGTTCCTGGCACTTTCGCTTAAACCCATATTTGGCCTGGATGGATCTTATTTTGATAAATTAAAACTAAAAGAAGGTTTGAATGAAAAAAGGACATTCTCTTTTGTGATTTCACTATTCTCTTTTGTGATTTCACTCAAACCACTAGTGATCTCTTCAATTTTCACTGCTTTTCAGTCTTCTTTGTGTTGTACGGAAGTGCCAGGAACTTTCAACTGAACTATACACACTTTGGGCTGGTTGTCTTCAGATGCAAAATATCTTCTTGCAAAATGAACATTCAGTGAGTCAAGTGCCTGTAGATATATTGTAAGACTAAGGCAATTACTACTTAAGCACAATTGACTACTGCTTATAACTCTGGAAAGCCACTCATTTGACTTAATATGTTAACCTCTGCTCCTGCTATTCATGCCAACTGTTATAGCATTATGATTTTAAAAACATTATCATCCTACATACAGCTATTAGCCACATTCTATGGACAGGCATTTGCAGTGAAAATTGAGTGATCTAATTTGCTGTGCTTCTTCACAATACTTATCAGGTCTAAAAATTAGTTTCCGATGGTTTGCAGGACAATGAATGTTTTGGAAATAAACAAACGAATCACTGTCAAAATTTGCATTTTCTCCCTGGGAAAAAGATTTACATAAGGCTTGAAAGGAAATCTCAGTTGGAATGCAGGAAGTCGCTTTGAGGACTTATATACTTGGGTCTGGAGACTAAAGTATTTTCCTGGTAAAAAACTTTTCTCCTTTCTCTGGAGAAATGCATAATTGACTTCAGTGAAGTGACAACCCTCTTGCAAGGATTCATAAGTTTCTTTTTTCCCATTTTTTAGAAAAAACAGTTACAGACTTTCCCCTCTGGCATCGTAGAGACAAATAGATTACATTTATAGCTGAAGACATGGTCAATGTTTCAGTCCTATTCCTGAAAAAACATTCTGATAAATACCATAAATAGTGATTTACATATTTTCTTTAAAAAGAGATTAAAAGTAGATTGGGGAGGGGAGAGATGTAATTACAATTACACTTAAGTGATAAAGGAATTAAAATTCAATCATTTCGGCATTAACTTTGAGGTATTTGTTAATCATTTTGAAATAAAAAGCTTAACTTTGTAAAACCACATACATTTATTTGCATGACCTAAGTTCCAACTACACAGTCATCTTCAACACCTGAAGATGGCTGTGTAGTCAAAACCTAGGTCGTACAAATAAATTTATGTGGTTTTACAAAGTTAAGCTTTTACTTCAATATAAAGGACATAAATGTATGCATTGGCATTAGAAATTTAAAATATCACAGACTCGAGAGCTGATATGGAATCAATTGAATATTGAATGAGCACAAGAGTAATGAAAGGATACCTCCCATTTAAAAATTAATTAAAACTTAATAGCTAGTTATGTACTTAATAATGAATTCATGAATTCATAATTATTAGGCGGTAGAACACTATTGCCCTTCTCCCTATCCCTTCCATCCCTACCCTTATACCTTTCCTCCTGGTCTGAAGCGCCTATTAGTGCGGAACCAGACTTGAAAACACCCATGAAAAAATGAATTCATAATATCATGGTAAATTCAAATAAGATGTAACGTAACAATTAATACCTTATTATCATCAAAGCAGTCTCTCAAATGTAGCTTGCTTTTGACTGATGAGTTCAAATTCCCTGTAGCCATGTGAAATTGTGAAACTTTTGGATAGCAGAAGTGCTTACAAAAGTTTATCTCTCCAGTGTTTAGTTCTTCCAATGTACAGGGTTTGTTTACACTTTTGGTTAGAGCTGTAGCTTCATAATAGTCCACTGGAATGATGAGAATGTAGTCCTGTAATGATTGAGAAAACTTCTACATTATCAGCTCTATACAAATAATTATTTGCATTCATTAATGGATTTGGTTTGAATATTCACTGAATCTACTTTTATTAATCTCAATCTCAGTCATCTCCATTCTGATCATTATAAATTCACGGAGAGAAACATTAAAACCAACTGGTCACTCTTTTCTAGACATACTGGTTTTTTATATCACATTCACCACTAAATCCTTTTGTTACAGGGGTGAATTATTTCAATTTAAAAAATTAGAAGAGCTCTGAGTGTTTTAACTTGGATGCTCCTAAGGGATTGAAGTTTTAATGAGAATTGACTGACTGAATAAAGAAAAATTTTCCATAAAAACATAGATTTTATTACAACCTGAGTTGCAAAGTATTACATCATCTTCAGATCAGAGCCAAGGCTCAGCTCAGCTCTGTATTTTAGTCAGTTATGATGTGCAGTCATGGGCAAAAGAAAAACTTACCGCCCTTACCTGAACTATAGTGGTGCTACTTGAAAACTAGGTTGCCAGTGACATTGAAGGAGAGAGCAGACTACTTTAACATTTGGGAGAAGAGACAATACCAATATGAGATGTGATGGAATACTCGGTGACATTCCACAGCAGGAATGCGGGTTTAAGTAAAAGAAGGGGTAAGGAAGTGGGGCTCTGAAGGAACAATTAGTTGCTGTGAAATTGAATCCTGAAATCATCTCAAAATGTTTCAATCTAGCCTCTAATACCTAACTAACCATCCTCAGCTGCTGGGAACTGGAGACATATTTTTTAAAGAAGGGAGGAAAAAAATGTGATGGTTGAATAATTCTATCATATGATGAACAGCTATGGGATAGAGTGACACTTGTGATTTTTAACATTGTAATAATGCATAGAGCAAGAAATTTGTAGAAGCCAAAATAATTTTAATTTTATTACTTATCATTTCACTTTTATATTTTCTCACAACGCTACCTTATTCTTAAATACTGCATAAGTTTTTTGATGAAGCAGTTCATTGCTATTGAGCACAGGTTTGATGGCTCTAAGAACTGCCACGTGGCATTTACATGTTTTAAATTTAATGTAGACATTGGAAAATTTGAATTCATACATCAAAAAAGCGAGGTGTGAAAATTGAGGATCATGATAACTGGTAAACATGAAGACTAGGTATATTTAAAAAAAATACTTTTAACTTTCAAATTTTTGGTGGTTTGGCTCTATATCCATTCTAATATCATTTTTCAAATACATGAATAATATACACTTCTTTAAGTAGGATATAAAATTTTAGGTAGGTTTACATATAAGTATGAGAAAGTTTCAACTTATTTAATCGCTATATTGAATCTGAGTTGAATATTGAATCTATAGTAAAAGAGTTGGAATAGAAGAGATAACTTTGATGCATAATCCAGTACTTATTTCTTCTCACTTCTCCAGTTTAGAATCCTATATCATTACAAGATTCCTTGTTCAAACTTCCCTTTTCTACAAATCTCGAGCCATGTCACCCCAATTTTTTTCATTTGAATTTTTATTAAGGCTTCATAATGGCTCCTCTATATTGTTCACAGCATTTTCTCTTAACCAGTCTTGAGCAAGCCTACAGTGTCCAAGTCTGCATTTGTGAGTTATTGAAAGGTAATATCTCTCATGCATCTCTCACTTTGCAGCAAACAAAAAACTTAAGTCATCCCCTTGATGTCAACTGCAGCATCATTTATTTTGCTTTTTGCTCTACTCACTGCAATGTTCTGGGTCAGGGGGTTTTCTCCTAAGATAGGGGAGCCAAACCTGTCCTTCACAATTATTAACCCCTCAAGCGTGGAGGACATTTAATTAAATCCCATCCCAGCAGCCAGAGGAGATTTAAATGACTTCGCTTTTTTTCATTGTATCATTCAATAAAATATAACTTTCAAGATATGATACCAATCTTTTTGAAATTTTTTAAAAACCTTTGTAAAACTATGTTTTAATATACGCTACATTTTTAAATTAATTGGATCAACATTTATAGTTTTTCTTCATTTTCTTTACACAACGAATATGTTTTAAGTTTTTAAAGCATTACATTTTTTTCGTTTATTTTTAATCGATCTTTAATGTACATACTATGCATTTTATCAATAGTAACATACTTTAGTTTCGTAGAAAATTGTATGAACTTCAGAATCGTACGGTTAATTTCCACATGATTACCCGTATCGATGATAAAAATTTGTAACATCGTCCATTCGGCTCTGAAAGATTATGTCCTATTCATTTCATGCAGAAATCCACGTTTTGTGGTGTAAAATGATAGCAAGGAATTATATTTATATAATGTTACCATAGTAATTCTGCTTTGTGTGATAAGGTTCGAAGCAATCCAAGCACAAACCTACTGCACATGATTCACACCAGTTAATGCTATCTCTTCTTTTCCCGTGCTTTGTACACACTGCACACCTCTTTTGGGGCTTTGCTTTCTTCCCAGTAGTGGGAATCCTCAGAAAATGTCTCTCTGTAAGCCGTGGAAATAAATTATCCAAAGAATGACGGCCTGGTGCACATTGTCTGCCAACAGAAGCATATTTCAAAAATATTTCCTCTACCAGCTGTATACAAAAGGATAGGTGGTCCTGATTTTTTTTCCGCATTTTTCCTGTGAATAACATAAGAATTTAGGACTGCTATATTCAATAATCTCCTAAACAACTTCATATACCACTTGTTATATCGTTTTCTTTCAATCAAGTACGTATGTAACAACTGGTCCTTGAGATCCACCCCGCCCATGAATTGGTTGTAGTACAACACACAACTTGGCTTTCGGGTCTCTTTTTCGCCTTTGGATACTGTTCTCATTTCGTCACTGCGGAATGTTGAGATCATGGAGACAATTTTTGTCCCTCCATTTGAAAACAGCTACAGGCCCAGAATATTGTCCACACATTTTGCCCCTTTGCAATTTCCCCTCTTTCACAATTTTTGGAACATCCTTTCTATTCAACCTCAACATTCCAACACAATCAGTCATGTATTTACTTTTCAGTGGTGTTGCAAGGACAGGAGAATTACAAAAATTGTCCATCCAAACGTATCGTCCTTGATTTAGCAGTGGTTCAATCAGGTGTAAAACTATTGACGTTGTCTCGTTTGAGTTAGCTGGAGTGAGTGTTGAGGGAAATACAGTATCTTTTCCTGTGTACACCAGAGAGGACCATAGGTAGCCGGTATATGCATCACAAAGCTCATAGGTCTTGCTTCCAAACTTTGATGCCTTCAGAGGAATTTACTGCTTGAGGGACAGTCTACCCTTCCATAGAGTCAACGACTCATCAATTGAAATGTTGCAATTTGGAAAAAATGTGTCTGAAATTTTTCATTTAGATTTTCAACTACGGGAAACATTTTTTTAGTTTGGGAGGACTCTGTTGATCTTCTTCCTCATTGTTGTTGAAATGAAGGAATTTAAAAATTATCTCGAATCGTTCTCTTGAAATTACATCCCCAAAACCTGGAGTCAATACAACTCTCTTTGCGGAAAAGTAAGCTCGAAGTGTTGGCTTCTGAACAATTCCCATGAGTATGAATAGTCCTAAGGTTATGTATAATTCTTCTGCTGTCACAGGGTTCTAAGCAGTTATTCTTGACTTTCGCGAAAAGAGGGGCTCACTAGATGAAATCTGTTGTTCAGCATAATGATTCATTTCTAAAACAATTTCACAAACAAATTCCTTGCCAAAAAATAACAGAAAAATATCCACTGGATTGAACAAAGTTTTGGGTAGGCCTTGAGGTCTGAAACCACCAACTAATGTACATTTCCTACCTACCTAAATAATTTATCATACCCTCCCATACCAAGGTTTTGGCTTCATCCGCATCCTCAACTTCATCGTAAATTGGCTGGAGTATATCCATTTCAGAGCGATAATTGATGTAATTTTCTTCGTCACTTTCCAAACTTACACTGTTGTCAGAATCTCTTGCAAGTCATACTTCTGTTATTTCCTCGTCACTTGGAAATGGTAGTCTTTTTAAACTTGTGGAAGCCATTATAGGAGTATGTATTTATAAAAACTACTTGCTGGAAGTGCACAAGAGGGAAATGATATGAAAGTAGCTGACCCTTCTTGACGCCTCACTACTAGAATAGGCATATGGTTTCAAAATAGTTAGGAAGGAGGAACGTAAGGACTGGAAAAATTAAATTCATTTACTCCCGGGTTTGGAAGGAAATTTAATTGCAAAATGAAAAAACAACTAAAGGGCTAAAAATATTGCATATTTTACAATGCAAAGAATAAATATATCTACACAATACACACTAAAAAAATTGGACTAAATATGCAATTTCAGACTGAGAAAAATTATTATATTTGGCGGTTCAGGAAGTGTACTGGGTACACATGACGGTAGGGTGGTCCATATCCACAAAGTGGGTAAAAATGTGAGGGGCAGACTCGTCCAAAGTTTCGTTTCTACATACAGATCTCAAATCCAAAACCGGAAGTCCATGCGATAATTTTTATTGGTCGCGCAGGGCGCGGGAAATTTGAAATACTGAATTTGCCCAAAATGGCACCTTTTTGCACTTCAGAGCTCTGTTATTGAGCGTACAAAAAAATTTATTGAACAAAAGTGACATCGTTTGATGTCAGTTGTCACCCGGAACCATTCTGGACCACGCAGTTGCACTTTCAGAACATCCGGCTGCCTACCTTCCAGGAAAAGTAATTTTTTTTTCGTATTTTTAAGTGTTAATCGCTTGTAATCTGGGTGTTTAGGAATGAAAGGCACCAATTTAAGAAAAATGTATAGGCTTCGTTATTCTTATTTCACTACTTTCCTATCGTTAGCAACTACAACACACAAAACCTGTTTTTTCTCTTCATGCTGTAGCAACTACAACATACAAAACATTTTTTTCTCTTCATCCATGGTTAGTACATTATTAAAATGTTTGGCTAAAGCGACGCCTCTTTCGGCAGCATCATTTGTGGATGGCGTATTATTTACATAGAGCTTCAGTTTCAAACAAACTATCATTGCTCTCCCAGTCTTTAGGTTCTATTTCGAGAAATTGGGGCTTCACACTGAGTTTCCAGAAAAAATGTAATGAACCATAATTGGCAAAAATCAGACAGCTGCAATCCTTGAATGGAGTTGTATACTTTGTTGACATGAGCTTTGTACACATTCGCATCATGGATGGGGTTTGATTTGATAGCATAAACTATAGCCTTTTTTCCCTCTAAAGCCACATTGGGATCAAATAGAGCAAGGCACACAAGCTCAGGAGACAGATACTACAGTGGTCCCAGAGATTTGCAGCCAGCAGCTTTCCACAGTCTCCCCTTGGCATCATTCTTCTTGTGCAAAGCAAAAGATCTCAAGCAAAAACGTTTTCAATAGCTGCAAATGAGTGCCAGGGGCTGCCGCTGGATGTTGGCCCATGTACGTAGAAGCTAAAGCCTGGGAGAGCAATTGTAGTTTGTTTGAGACTCAGGCTCTATGTAAATAATATGACATCCACAAATGATGCTGCCGAAAGAGGCGTCGCTTTAGCAAAAATATTTTAATTATGCACTAACAAAGGATGAAGAGAAAAAACAAGTTTTGTATGTTGTAGTAGCTAATGATAGGAAAGCAGTTTACATAGCACACTTGGCAGAGACAGAGAGGGATCTGAACAAGATTCTAGTAATCATGGAAAGGACAATGGCCAGATATCAGCTGAAGATAAATAAGAAGACTGGGATATTGGTGTGCAGCAGGAAAGAAGAGGCCAAGACCAATGTCAAACTAGGAAAACAAAAACTTGAAGAGCTGAAAGAGTTCTGTTACCTAGGAAGCAGAGTAACGAACGATGGGCTTAACACTGTGGAAATCTTTCATCGTAGGAATGCAGGTTGAAATTAAAACACTGAAAAAACCCTGCAACTTGGTCAATGAACATTTGTATCCCTCCCGCTCCCCCCTCCTCCACTTTCCTTCAATGCCCAAGCCCTCTCATTACCCACTCACGGTGAACCCTCCACCAAGCACAACTCCCCATAGCACCACCCTCCCCCCTCCCCTGACTCATCCTCCCTAACCCTTGCACACCGACCTCCCCTTTCCCCCTTCTCTCCCTTCCTCCTTCCATACCACCTATATATACTGCTCTCTGTACTTAATATATTTCACCTGATGTTGCTGCCTTGCAACGAAACCATGGTCGTGGAGAATAAAACTGTGTGGAAATTGCAGTGTTTCAATTTCAACCTTCATTCCTACAGGTTTTGTATGTTGTAGTAGCTAATGATAGGAAAGCAGTTTACATAGCACTCTTGGCAGAGGCAGAGAGGGATCTGAACAAGATTCTAGTAATCATGGAAAGGACGATGGCCATATATTAGCTGAAGATAAATAAGAAGACTGGGATATTGGTGTGCAGCAGGAAAGAAGAGGCCAAAACCAATGTCAAACTAGGAAAACAAAAAATTGAAGAGGTGGAAGAGTTCTGTTACCTAGGAAGCAGAGTAACCAACGATGGACGAAGCAAAAAAGAAATAGCAGAATAGCCCACGCAAAGAGGGCATTCTATCAAAAGAAGAATCTACTTGCAGCTGAAAATACAAGCGTAGAAGAAATGAAATAATTCATCAGAACATACATCTGAGCAATGTCTTCACGGCAGTGAGGCATGGACGACGACAGCAGCGGAGAAGAAAAAGGTAGAAGCATTCGAAATGTGTTGCTATCGAATAATGATGAAGATTAAATGGATCGACCAAGTAAGTGACGAGGAAGTCCTAAGAAGAGTGGTAGAAAAGAGAAGTCTTCTGCATACCCTGAGAAGAAGACGGAACAACTTAATCGGCCATATCTTGAGACAAGATGGCCTGATGAAGACTATTGTCGAGGGAAAAGTGAACGGGAAAATTGGAAAAGGCAGGTTTCGTATGAGATTCATGGAACAGGTTGTGAAGGATGTAAAAGAGAAGAATTACGTCGCAATGAAAAGGTTGGCCGATAGAAGAATCGAGTGGAAAGCTACGTCCAACCAATCCTAGGATTGTTGACCATTGATGATGATTATGAGGAAAGGAGTGAAACAAGAATAACGAAGCCTATACATTTTCCTTAAATTTGTGCCTTTCATTCCTAAACACCCAGATTACAAGCGATTAATACTTAAAAATACGAAAAAAGAATGCTTTTCCTGGAAGGTAGGCAACCGGATGTTCTGAAAGTGCAACTGCGTGGTCCAGAATGGTTCCGGGTGACAACTGACATCAAACGATGTCACTTTTGTTCAATAAATTTTTTTGTACGCTCAATAACAGAGCTCTGAAGTGCAAAAAGGTGCCATTTTGGGCAAATTCAGTATTTCAAATTTCCCGCGACCTGAGTGACCAATAAAAATTATCGCATGGACTTCCGGTTTTGGATTTGAGATCTGTATGTAGAAACGAAACTTTGGACGAGTCCGCCCCTCACATTTTTACCCACTTTGCGGATATGGACCACCCTAATATGACGGCAACATACGGTGATTTAAACATGCATACTGGGTACGCAGAATGGCAATGAGGGGATAAAATATATTACAGCCATTAATATGCCATCACAAGTATGATATTTTAGAATAAAATTTTGAAAATGAACAAGGGCCTATAAGAATTGCATACATAAATCTATGATGGTTACAGTTGCAATTTAACTGTAGAGCCTCGTGTAAGTATCTAAAGAGTTGCATGTTGGCAAACTGTACAGTTTAAACTCAAGGGTTAGCAAACTATAGCTTACAAGCCACTGTTTGCCTCCCCTTTAAAACCCATTCCCACTACTCGGCCAATCTGCCATTTTTGTACCTATCAGTGAAGGTAAGTGGTGGAGTGGGATGAGGACTGTCAGAAAAATGAAATGCATTGATTGTGGGTATTACGAAAAGATGATGTTTACAGAGAGGAATGGAACATTATGTAAAATTGAGATATTATGCGCAATTGAGACAGTATGTACAATTTTTTTGCACAAACTGTTTTGTACAAACAAAACAAAAATGTACAAACAAGGAGAAATTGCTTAGTAATTTATAATGAGTTCTTCATAATTTTGAGTTTTCACCACATTCTTTCTAGTTACATTTATATTAATTTCTCATGAACATTTACATTTCTTGTGGCCAATAGCATTACATAATAATGGTTAGCTATTTTGAAACTAACAAATTATCCAGGATTATTAAGGTTAAAATTTAACCCAAATTTTTGTCTTACTGTGTGGAGTATGGAATTAACTGAGACAGATACACTAGGTAAGGGATATGCCAGCAAAGTATGGCTCATAATTAGAGATAGGTTGAATACTAGATTTCTTTAATTCGATACTCGAATTCGAATATTAAATCGTGACGTGAATATCTCGAATTTCAAATACCACCAATACCAGAATTGCAGCTGATATGCTAACTGTTATTATGCCAATTTATTTATTGCCTTTGAAGTAAAAAGCAACTAGTTGATTAAATTTAAAAAATATTTCTGGTTTTAAAATGTTAAATATAGGTATTATAAAATATTTTTCTACCAATTATGAAGTGTTGAATACATTAACTTTTTTAAGCCTGAATAAGTGAGCAGAAAGTGTTAATACACCAAGTTCTGTTCAGTGTTGAATTAATATGATGTAGTTCATCAACACGCCAAATATAGTGTAATTAGCATAATTATTCGAAATCTCGAATATCGAATTCTTTCAACACAATTATTCGAAGTCTCGAATATTGAATACTTTCTAGTATTCATGGTATTCGATTATTTGCGGGTATTATTCGCACATCTCTGCTCATAATCTTTAAAGTAATTAAATTTTTACATCGATATGAATCTAAGCTGTGAGTAGAGATATAACAACATCAAAGGCTTTGTGTGTTATTTCCATTCAGATAATGATGTAGCCTATTTTTTCATCCATCAGAGAACAACTTGTACCTTTCCCTCACATTCTACCATCACTGCTGACAAAACAAATATGGCTCATCCACAAATACAGAACAACATAGATGAAGATTAGTTTAGTTTAGTTCAGAAGACAAAGTTTAAAATTTGGTAAACAACTGATATGCATTAATACAATTATGCCTAAATTTGATTATTGCTCAGTAAGGCCCCATGGGCCCATATTGCAATATTAAGTCTAAAGTAAAAATTATCAAATTTGAATAATGAATTTGAGTGATATATTTTTAATAGAGCTTTCCTTGCAAAAATGGCAAAAATCTAAATTTTAAAAGTCAGAAGACCAGAGATAATTAAAATTCAAAATGCAATTTTATCTTTACCAATTATAATATACATAACTCACCAAAAGTAAGCGAGCATCAGTTTTGACACTTAAAGACCACATCCCTGTTTCTCTCAACAATGATGAAGATAAGTCCTTGGAGGGATCTATCACTGTGATAAATGATGGTTTTGCAGAAGGTGAGAGCTTCACTTGAATCATCTTCTCAGATTTAGGTATAGTGTTCTCTGGTGTCAACTTTATGGTTACCAATATTGGATTTTCTTCTAGATGTAGACAATGAAATACCACTTTGTGTTTATTTGCTTTTTTTATCTCAATATTCATAACAATTTCACTCTGAAAATTTATCAAAGGGAAAATTAACCAGCGATTCATGTAACATAATCTCCAATTACTTAACTTAATCTCCAATCATCTACTGGTGAGGCTATGCCTTTGGCTAAGTATATACTAGTGATGGAATTCTGTTAACTTTAATAGCCAATGCATACAATCAGCTGTATTATTTTTAAAACTTCAACAGAGATTCCATTACATATAAGGGACCTTTATCCCTGCAAAATTTCATGCAAAATGACATAGACTAACTGAAATTATTACGAAAATACAAAGAATTTAATGAAACTTTACACAATGACTCTCATGTGGGTAGCATGGCAATGACCATTACATTTCAATTATATCCATTTACAGTAAGTAAGTAAATAATTAAGTAGCAAAATATAGGTTATTTATTAGTACCTTGCTATATGTCTAGTTTATGCTTAATGTCACTTGGTGGAGATTAAAGTCGTTGTGAGAATTTATTTATTTATTGCACATAAACATATGTACATGCATGGGCAGTTACCCAATTTTATAACATGAAATATGACAAAAATATTATTGCAAAAAGTACTTAGTTACTACAAAATAATTTCTTTTAAAATATAAAAAAACAAGTTTTAAAAAAATCCAATTATAAAATTAAAATAGACAAAGGTAGTACATCAGTCTTATAATTCTTAACAATTCCTGAGATGCTTTTTTAACTGTCTAACATTCACATTAAATAAATCTATCTCACATGGTAGTTCATTTGCTTCATGCATCATTCTGGCTATAGGACAATGATATAAGTAGTTTGGACGAAAAAAATCTCTGTGAAATAAATCATTATTCCGAGTATGAATTTTTGGATTACTGAATTGAATTTCCTGCATCAATGTTGGACATGATATATATTTATTTAAGACTGAATTTTGAACTGGCAATGGGAAAGGCACTGATAGGAGATGAGACATGGCGTGATATCTTGTTCTTCTGACAGTGGACACATGAGCGTGCCATGTTCTCACAACTCACAACAATCTTTCCTCATAGAAGGCCACACAAAATGCTCGGCTATGAGACGAGCAGTCTATACCTAAATAGTCGGCACATCAGATAGAAAATTGGTTGATATGAGCAATATGAGCAGATAAGCATATCCACAATTTTCATGCTACAAAGTAATTATTAAGGTATCATGAATCCCAAGAATTACCTTTATACCCACCCACAAGATGCTGGGCAGAAAGGTAGTGAACATTGACCAAGTGAGAGGTAGAAGACTCTTAATAGAGATCAAGGCAGATCCAACCAAAAGTGTGACAATACACATTTAGGTGCCTATGAGTGGCCACACAGAGGAAGGAGATGGTGTGTATGAACAGCGGAATGAAATAGGGTCCCGGAAGAGTGGATCGGAACCACACCCAAGTGTTCCTCCTCCGTGGTTGCTCAGCATGGGGACATACGAACAAAATGGGGTTCTTACCCTTAAGAGTTGGAATGGTTGGAATAAGTGCACCATAATGAGTTTCTCAAATTTCATAAGATGAAATGTAATACAAAGCCATGGAGGAGTGTGTAATGAACCTTTACATGGGGAGAGAGAGAAGGAGATGTGGGAGCAGAACTCAGGAACCAAGGAAGCAAGAGCGGCTCCCGGTGATGGATTATTGTCGACCAATCCGATTTTTGAGAATGAACTCTCGAAATGATCTCCTACTCTGCAGTCCTCAAGTGCTGGCAGTATCTCCATATATATAGGCAGGGAAGGTGAAACTCTCCGACTCTTAGAAGGCAAAGGTGTTTATCTCCTGAGCATTCAAGCCCCACAAAAGATAGAAAATCCCAATGAAGTGAGGGGTGGGGGAAATCAACAACCTTTTTCCTTGTTTTGATCTTTCTCTATCTCCAAATTCTGGCTCACAACAAAAACACTTAATAGTAATGGAGAATGGGAATGCAGGGATTTGAGGGTGCAAAGATGAGAACGAGGTGGAAGCACAGTCAGTTTGGAAGGCAGTGAAAAAAGAGGACTGGGTTAGGCATAACAAAGAGATGTAGAAAATGCCAAGGAACATAGAGGGATATCAATTAGAGTACAACATGGTTAGACATAGACTTGGAAACAATATCATCAATTCTCATAGTTGGCGTTGATGCAGATTCTCAGGCGTTGATGCAGATTCCAACCATAATTATGGTGAAATTAGTGCCCTTTACTTGAAAGATAGAATTTTATCTAGCATGTAAACATGGAAAATGGTATCAGGCTTCAGGGGTAAGTCCGGAAAGTTATTGATTGAATCAGAAGAGATTCAGCGTAGGTATAAGGGATAGTTAGAGTTAGACTTAGGAGCTTGGATATAGAGGACAAAAAGGACATGGGCTGGGATGAGGTGTGACAAGATATACTAGATGGTGAGACAGAGAAGGTATTGTGAGAAATAAAGGAGGGGTGATAAGTAGAGGCCTGTACATGGGCATGGTGCAAAATGACCATAGTTGTCGAAACACCCTATAAATCCAAATCTACTACTACTACCTGTACACGGTCGCAAAATACAGGCGAGAGTCGCCCAAACTTGTGCGAGAGGTAAAGAGAGAGGCACAACCCAAAGACATTTAACGGACTTTTCCGAAGTGTCACGAATGTGGCCTAACAGAGAACTTGCCGAGAAGAGGCGGTCACCCATCGGCTGAGCAGGCGCCCACCTCCAGGCCGGGCGACCGTCCTAAGCATGGTACTAATACAATGTATTAGTAATGTATTAGTAATGTAATACAATGTATTAGTACCATGGTCCTAAGATCGTCACTGCCACGTATCTTTCTCAAGGGTCTTTGCCGTTTGCAGTATTTTTTGCTCACTCTTTTACCACCCCTCCCCTCCCCTCAGTTTGGGCTAGCAACCTGGGTACCCACCAAGGACATGGGCACCCGCCTAGGATGTGGGCACCCGCCTAGGATGTGGGCACTCAAGGCGAACGGGCACTGTCGGGTGTCTGCGTCACACGGGCCGAGGCGAACACAGGTGGGGACGCCCGGATTTCACGCCCATTTGCAGGCCTCTAGTGATCAGTGGGGAATGATAATATCCATCACAGTTATTGACGAATCTAGGAAAGGTTTGCAGAAGGGGATTTTATGAGCTTGTATGTAGGATATATGAGGAGGTTGTTTGGCCTTGTTTAAGGTAGTTTAGTCTTAATATTTCATAAAAACTATACTGATACCTATTCCAAAAAAGAAGATAGCGAGAAATGTAAAGACTAAGGACTATAAGTTGAATATCACATGCAGAAAAGGTTGTACTTAAAATTGTGGGAAGAGGGACCCATTAATGAAACCATGCATTTCCGGGACTTTATCACGGAAAGATTCTACAAGTCTTATCAGAGGATCCCACACATACACACATTCTCTCTCTCTTTCACTAACTCACTGCCCACTGGCCTTACATGAGAAAATAAGTTCCTTATGAAGTGCTGCTGATGATTCTAGAACCCTTGCAATGCTTTTCAGGAATTGGGGGAGCCCAACATCTTCAGGAGGGGGACAATGCATGGAAGCCTCTCAGAACTCTGCAAATGGATTAAAGGACAAGAGTGCATTTGCTGTCCAGAATACTCGTTGTAGTCAAATACCACCACTGAATCATCAATAGAATGGAAAAGAGCAAACAAGTTTCTATGTGAAGATCAGTTTGGATTTTACATGGGGTGGGCAAGCAGGAATTCAGTTGCAGTGATGATAATATTGGTGAGAGATTGCAATCAGGGTGTGTTTACATGTTTGGCTGATTTTTTCAAAAATAGATCTGGCAGAGTGAAGGGGGAAAAGTTGAAGGAAATATTACAGAAGATGGGAGTATATTGGAAAGAAAAGAGACTGATCTGGAAGACAATAGTGAGAGTTGTGGATTGGAAGTGGAGGATTGTGGTGTGGGTAAAGGGCAGAGTTCAGCCCGCCTGTCTTCGCCTTTCCGCCCAGACCTGCTCATTCCCGTCCCTCTGCCCACCCGCCAATTCCCCCCCCCCCTCCACCCTCCCGCTCGTTCCTGCCTCTAGACTGAAGCAGACGATGCTTGAATTATTTTTCAGCCAGGAATAGAGATTGAAAGACTGAATTGTTAATGTGATGCGTGTGTATGCATGATACTAAAGGTTCGACGTTTGTTTTGTTATTCATTTTATTCTCGTGATGAACTTGTCAAAGTTTTCCATTGCCAAAGAATTATTTATTTCCTTATAATTGTAAGACTCATATTCCAGGTTTCGATTATTTTTTCCTATCATAATGGGAATACTTATGTTTTCTGGTACTGTTGTTAATTTGTGCATATTTTTCTACGTTTTTGTAAATATTGTCAGGGCCAATGTTATGCGAATAATTAAAATTTATCCCATTCAATATTTTTTATTCTATGATTCCTAAATTCACGGATACATACAATTGTGAGTGAATACATCGATAATTCTTGGCAATAGTATTTCACGGTAGTTACCTCCGTTCGCTCTAGATCCTCCAGATGGCAGCACCAGTACGACTCACGATGTGCAGTGCAACCGACAGAGGTATTTGCTCATGTAAATAAATACTCGCTGCAGCTAATTTTCGAGAGATAACTGAATGTGAATATTAGGAATGGCTAGGAATAGGTCATTACGTAAGAAATAATTTCGTCCGCCGAAAAATGATGTATTTCGGCGAATCATTCCGGCAACTTTCCTAACCAATGTACGTACTGGTTAACACTCGAATACTTCAGCAAACCGAAAAATATGATTTGGAAGATTTCATTCCCAAAATAAATGATAAAATGCCATTGTGCATGAAAGCGGCTCGAGTAAGAACAACTGTGGGAATTGAGAGGCTTAATCCAGAACCTTCGGATATAACAAGTGCTTGCTATAGCGAGTGATTTCTCAGCCATTGTAAGCACTCGTTATAGCGAGCTTCCACTGTATGTCAAGTTCTGTTTATCTGGTCCCTGGAATACCTGATTACAAGGCTTAGCCTTTTTGGGATTCCAGGACCAACAGAATTGTCCAAAATTCCTCCCACTATTATTAAAAAGCAATAGTTAACTGATTTATGTTTTTCATGACCACTCAGTGAGAGGTTCAGCTAGGAATAAAACATTGTTCAAAATGTACCTACTTGCACACTATTTTCACATGTTGTCAATGGAATCAAATTTGCACCCAGTTACTTCAACATATAATACAGGAAAAAAATCTTTGGAGGATGGAGCTGACCAGACACCACTGTATTTAGTCATGCTCAACTTGGTTATGGCATCTAAAAGAAGGCCTGGGGTAAAAAAATGCACCCTCACCTACCTGAAAATGAGAAAAGGCTACATAACCTTTCCATGAGTAGCCAGGGAACTCAGTTTGGTTGAAACTGAACTGAATAGCTTCATCACTGGACGTTTTTCCATCCTCAGCTTCAAATTGGAATTGGTGAAGTGTTGGAAAATAATAGCCATCGGCTGGATTTGAACATCTTTGACCCTCAACATTTGGCTTACACTGGCACTGCCCAGAGATATTATCGCAATTCCTGCCAACTGAACCTCCAACATTACATTCACAATCTGAAAATTGATTTAAAAAATTCAGATTTTTCTACAAACTTAACAATGTTAAACAACTCACACAAAAATTAAATGCTCTCATTAACAAATAAAAAGGAGTGTTATCTCATAAATCATGCTAGGCCTCCATTAGTACCATAACCATTTAGAAATTGGAATAATCAGGTACGATACCTTCATATCAAATGCATTTGTCATTGTTATATTTCTTCAGATAGAGACAAAGTTTATCACAATCCATTCTCTCATTATTTTCCTAACGTACTTCTTTGAAATCACAGTCAATGAGGCAATTCTCAACTTTGGAGCAGTTTTTATGACTTGGATTGCGTAATAATATAAAAAATGTATTCATGAATCGAATAATGTGGAATTGGGTTGCAGTCACAGAAGTAGAATGTTAGAAATAGAGATAAGTACATCTAAAAAGACTCTCTCAACAAAGATTAACCCTTTTAGTGCCACCAGATTTTGGTGGTACTAGCGAAAAGTGCTGGCAGTAATTGGAGAGTTTTGTAACACCTTGTGAAAAAAACAATATGAAGTTATTTTTTTAGATATGAATGCTATGTTTTTTTAACTAAATATGGATTAATTGTTGTTTATGATATTCTGATACATTGCATAAAGGATAAATGTAATTATTACAACAAAACTAGTTTGAAAAATAATTTGCTGCTCAAGCCGATGTATCAGCTCAAGGCACTTTTCGCCCATGGAGCAAAAGCTATTATATCGACCCATGGCACTAATAGGGTTAAGAACATCACCTTCAATTGTCAAATATGAGAATTGTTTTTATGTTAAATATGCGAAATAGGCATGCATGCCTATATTTCAGGGGCTATAATTAACACCTGAAAATGGTCTTTTTACACTACATATTTTTCTGCAGGCTGCGGCAGACTGGTTTTACATGACATGACATACACATGTAAAAGGTGTCAATAGAAAGCATATGAAGTCTACATGTTATCAGAGGAGTTTTAAATGTACTTTTGCCAGAATAGGTGTCTTTTTGTCACTGTAAATGCAACTTCCAAAATTCACAAGTTTAGCCTAAAATTATACCAAGAAATAATTTTGAAAACTGGCCCGTTCTTCTCACAGTAGCACTCATACGTACCTAGTGTATGAATATAGTAATAAACATGGAATGTGAGCATTTCTTGCTCATAAAGATCTTTGAATTTGTGAAATTTGGAAAAAATTGGTTTTTCGGAGCTAAAAAAAAATGTAGAGGTGGGTCGAATCCACTTTTTCCTCGAATCCGAATCCCAAATCGAATCCAACTAAGATTTGAATCGAATCCCGAATCTACCTTTCCATTTATGAACATTGTGATGTTTCCTTTTCAAATAGTTATCATGCAAAGCAAAAGTGAATGCATGTGCAGTAAGTGTTTGCTATATCTGCAGTTTAATAAACAACATAACACTACAAAAAAATCTAAATCGAATCTGACCATATTAATATTTATTGCTGAAAAACCAAAACAAATTAACTCATTCAGGATACACTTATGTGTTTCCGACAAAATTATGCATTTTTCATTTTGTTCCAATTTACACATAGAACAAAAGAAATTTCACATGAATACTCAGTAGTTGAAGACTCAATTTAAAAAAAATATTTTTATCTTTAAGATAGTATACATTATTTACATTTGACCTTCTTTAGTAGTAAAAAAATTCTATATTATTTTAAAATATCGACCGTATTTACGCGTGTAAGCCGCGCACGCTTTTTCCCGAAACGCCGGAGAAAAAATGGGGGTGCGCGGCTTATACGAATCCTCCAGATTTCGTGTTAGCCGCGAACCATTTTTCCTCAGATTTCTGTTGTTTTCTCTCCTAAGTTTCGCATTCTGTCTAGTAGTAGGGGTATACTAGTCTTCGCAGCATGGTTTAGTAGTAAATCGTACATTGTAAAGTATTCTGAAATTTTGAAGTATGTAATTAAAAATAAAAATCCGCGTTTAACAAAGTCTGAGCGTACAATGGTACTGGAAGAAACGCTAGATCAGAAACACCATTTGTAAAGCAATAGATTTATCGTGTATTGGTTCGTATTCGTGATTTGGTATCGTGTATCGTGTACTGGATTCGATCGAATCCAGCCAAAAATTTCGAATCCTCGAATCCAGTAAGATTCGGTGGATTCGGGGGGTTAGGTGGATTCGAGAACCCATCTCTAAAAAAATGTAAAAAAAAATTAGAAAATCATTGAGAAAGAAAGTCAAATTATTCCTGAATCAGGTACAAAAAGAAATTTTTTGGTATATGAGGGGTTTGGGAGATATGTTAAATATAAAAATAGTGTTCAATTCCCACAGGCAATGGGCCTACACAGACTCGCATTCCAACAATACTCTACTTTAACCATCATTAATCATCGTGGAATTGGGTTTAAAAATTAGAAATCATTGGGTTAGAAAGTCTAAATGTTGCTGAATCAGGTACAAAAATAAATGTTTTATTTTTATGAGGGGTTTGGGAGGTATAGTTGATGTAAAAACAGTGTTCATTATCCACAAGCAATGTGCCTCATCACACGCATGCATTCCTACAATGCATTTTTTAACCTTCATTATCTTATTTACACCAATAAAAAGTATGAATAGTGGCACTGACACTTTGTAGTATGGACAGAAATTTATTAATTGATGCACAGTTGCCCGGGGGTTGAGTTGGTTACGGAGGTCCTGACCTGACCTCCTTGAAAAATATCAGTAACCAATTGAAAATGGTTATTTAAAAATAAATTGAAAAATAATGATTATAGCTGGTTCATATCTGAAAAAAGGGCATGTTTGTGAAAGACAAGTTGAAATTAACATAATATGAAACCTATAAGCCCAGCAAGAATTTAGTTAATTTTTATAAGTCAAAAATCACAATTATTGTCACTATTTATTAATTGTGAAGGTAAGATTACTGCTATTTTTGGTGGACAGTTGAGTGAATAAATTATGGAAGAATCGCTCACTGTCCAGAATTTTTATTTCCGTGCCAACAAAAGTTATTTTAATTTGTTAATTGGTCACACTGTTGCCCGTTTTTCTTTCTGATCAGCAAAAAAGAGCTCTCAAATGTAATTTTTTTACTTCCAAATGAACGGCTAAATGAAGCTAAGGGGTAAGGGGCGGAGTTCAGCCCGCCTGTCTTTTTCTGCCAGTGCAGGAGTAGTTGACGGATGAGGAGTTGATTAACTCGGTGATAAATGAAGGTGACGACAAAATTAGTTCTCTTTCGGAAGAAGAAACAGTGCTTATGCCGGCTAGAGCTAAAGCACAGCAGGTTCTTAGAAAAATTAATGCTGTTTACCAGGCTAGTGATGCTTCCGCTGACAACTTAAGCAAATTTCATTAAGTGGAAGGGTCTGCACTTTCGGCAACTGCCAGTAGACTGAAGCACACGATGCTTGAATGATTTTTCAGCTGGGAACAGAAATTGAAAGTACTGTGCTGTTAATGTGAAGCGTGCATATTTGTGATACTAAAGGTCCAACACTTGTTTTGTTATGCTTTTTATCATCGCGACAAAGTTGCCAAAGTTTTCCGTTGCCAAAGAATTATTTATATCCTTAAAATTTTACGATTCATCCTGGTTTCGATTATTTTTCCTGTAGCAGAAGTAATGGGACTGCCTACTTATTTTTTCTTGTACATTTGCTAATTTGTACCTATTTTTTGATGTTTTCATAAATATTGCCATAACCGATGTTATGCAAATAATTCAAATTATCCCGTTCAACAAGTTTTTATTTTATGATTCCCGACTTCACGTATACATACAATTTTGAGTGAATGCATGGATAATTCTTGGCAATAGTATTTCACAGTAGTTACCTCCGTTCACTCTAGATCCTCCAGATGGCAGCACCAGTACAATACATTATGTGAATCGCAACCGATGGAGGCATTTGTTTGTGCGAATAAATACTCACTGCAACTAATTTTCGAGAGATAACTGAATGTGAATTTTAGGAACGGCTTGGAAGAGGTAATTATGCAAGAAATATTTTCGACCACCGAAAAATTCTGTAGGTATTTCTGCCAATCATTACAGCAACTTTCCTAACCAATGGACATACTGGTTAACACTCGAATACTTCAGCAAACCGAAAAATATGATTTGGAAGATTTAATTTCCAAAATAAATGATAAAATGCCATTGTGCATGAAAGCTGCTCGTTCTACCTGTTTCTAATCGCATGGTAACGAAAGAAAAACGGAGAGTAAGAACAACTGTGGGAATTGAGAGGCTTAATCCAGAACCTTCAGATATAACGAGTGCTTGCTATAGTGAGTGATTTCTCAGCCATTGTAAGCACTCGTTATAGCGAGCTTCCACTGTATGTCAAGTTCTGTTTATCTGGTCCCTGGAATACCTGATTACAAGGCTTAGCCTTTTGGGATTCCAGGACCAACAGAATTATCCAAAATGCAAAAAATATTTTAAGTGCCTATATTAAAATTTTTTGTGCCTATTTATTCATCTTTAGTGCCTAAATGTCCTCAGCTTAGTCATAATAAATTTGATCAAAAGTTTCATCAAAGATGTAAAAGCTGATTGGAAGTATACTCTTTCCTCATTTTAGTCAACTGAGTTGGTAATGGGATTGTGAGATTAGAGAATAATTGACGGTGGGATTCGATGAATATCGATTGTGAGATTTGAGAATTATCAATTGTCGGAATCAAGGACTATGGATTGTGATATCTGGGGACCCATGTGGTATTCCTATGCCTTGTATCTCTTCATATCCCCTTCAATGTGGAAAAAGCATGCCTTTTTATTGCTTTTGCATTGCTTTCATATAATGTCCGGCAGTGGATGGTATCCACTGATGAAGTGCAGCAGCAGGGCTCCATATCTACTTCGTCATTGGATAGTATCCGTATGCTAAGTGTACACAGTGGAAACTGTGCTATGTGAGTAGGTAACCTCCTCTCAATTTTTCACCCCCCAGATGCTGAACCGGGACAGATGTCTCTCCCCCTCCCCCCATTGTCTCCCTTAGCTTCACCACTGGTCTTATGATGGTTATTTAAGGCGCCGTGGTACATGATTATTTTTTCGCTTTCGAGTGCTGAGATGATGGAGATAGTTTTTCCGTCGACCGGTAGAGTTACCGGAGTCGGCGCCTACCCAACCAGCCATATTTTTTTTCAGTGTCTCCTCTACGCTTTAATTCTTTGCGCAGAGGTGATGAGGCAATAACGACCCTTCCCTCTCATCCCCTCTGTCCGCGGAGTTTTCCATTGCTGACCACTAGACGCAATGTTGCCATTTCAACATACGATGGGACCAAACTGTTTGGCAGACTCCACATTATACCATGTGGCAACGTGGAATTCGCGGAAATGCGTTCGCTACGTTTTTCTAAGAACCGAGCCGGTCTGGTCCTAGTGGGGTTCGTAGCTGCAGGAGAACGCGTCCGCGGTCCAAGTCATGAATAGACTTCATTTTTCAGGGTAGCCGCGTTGATTGGTTGTTGTGACAACAGTTTAGCCGTAAGAACTGCAACAAATAGGAGGTGGTCTCAGCTGGTAGCTTGGCTTGCACGTGTTAATGTCTAAATGTGGTAATTTGAAAGTAATATACGTTTGTGCCTACTACAGACCACCCCATTCCGATGTACACTCAGTATTATAACTCGAGAAACAGATCAGGCACATTAATTCTCATACCAACGAACGACAGATTATTGAAAGGTGGAGATTTCAATACAACATCGATAGATTGGAAAACATGTAGTCATTAGTCTGGGGGTAGGGAAAAAGAAATCTGCTCGTCATTTTTTAACCTGTTCGCATAATACGCAGTACATCAAATAGTAAATTTGCATAATAGAAGGGAGAATGTTCTCGATTTACTTGCCTCAAACATCCATGAAAAAGTTATTGAAGTTAAAAATGTCGATGGAATAAGTGACCACAAGGTAGTACACGTTAAATTATCCCTCAATACTGACAAAAATGTAAAATTAAAAAGAAAGATTTGCCTTTTAAGTAAAGCAGATTTTAACGGATTTAGGCGTGACTTACAGACTTCTTTTGAAAAATTCTAAACATCAGAAAAAATAGTGATGCAGACATGGAAAGAGTTCCTCCAAATTACACGGTGAGTGAGTATAAGAGTGAGAATAGGGAACCAGGGTGGTACAACGTGGAGGTTAAAAAAATGTTTAAAACGACAACGAGTTATCCACGCGAAACTAAGAAAATGTAGCTAATAGCGATCTACAAAAATTATCGAACGTTACATATAAAGCAGCCGCAAAAATAGCCCTTAGAAAAGCGTAAAGTGGTTTCAAGAGAAAAGTACTTGGAGAACAACTAGAGGGGAATCCGAAAGCATTTTGATCATATGTTAGGGAAGTACAGGGAACTAAAATTTCAACGGTTAATTCCTTGAAAGGGTATAGGGGCGAAATATTTAGATAAGGCTAATTTGTTGAATTATTTTTCCAGAGCGTTTTTAATCAATCTAAGCGTAGTTTGCTCGAAACAATACCAGACCGATTTCAACAAATAATGCCCCCGATCGATAATTGTATCTTATAACGGAATCGTATCCTTACTAAAAATGTTAGCCCGAACAAGAGCTCAGGTCGTGATGAAATTCCTGCTCGTGTGTATAAAGAAATAGCTCTCGAAATGGCACCGTATCTTAAAGTAATATTTAACAAATCCCTCGAAGAACACGCGGTTCCCAAAGACTGGAAGATAGCAAACGTGATCCCAATTTTTAGAAGTGGCGATAGGGAACATCCATCGAATTATAAACCAATATCAATAACGTCACTGCCGTGCAAAATTATACAGCATATGATAGTTACATCAATAAGGGGACACCTCGATAGCCAGGATTTATTGATAACAAATAAGCATGGGTCCAGAAAGGGACGGTCTTGCGAAAATCAGTTAGGTCTTTTCGTTCATGATATTTTAGTTTCCGGAGAAGGTAACGTACAGGTAGACGCAGCGCTTTTAAATTTAGAAAAGCGTTTGACAAGGTTCCCCACTGTAATTTACTCGCGAAGTTAGCATCATACGGGATAGATAGTAATATGGTAGGCTGGATAGGAGATTTCCTACATGAACGCGTTCAATGAATGGTATTAGATGGTGTCACCTCAGGCGAAGCAAAAGTTACATCGGGTGTTCCCCAGCGTGATAGGCCCAATTTTATTTCTTCTCTCCGTAAATGACTTGAATACAGTAGCTAAAAATAGCAAGCTCCGTCTTTTTGCCGATGATGCAGCAGTCATCATTGGTCATCAATCCTCAGATCGGTTTGACGCAGCTCTCCACTGAGTCCTGTCGGCTAATCTCTTCATATTTACGTATTTATTCTGATGCAGTAGTGTATAAGGAAATAAGAAATTAAGAGGATAGTCATTCTTTAGCTAAGGATTTATATGCGATTGATGATTGGTGTGATAGTTGGCAGCTAGAATTAAATTTGAATATATGCGCGATAATGAACTTCGGGAAAAAGAATAACTTTCCCCAGAAAAATTATTGCATCAAAGAAAAGAAAATATCTAACGTAGAATTTATTAAATACTTAGGCGTCACCAACATTGAAGACATGCTGTGGGGGAAATACATCAGGGAAATAACTAGTGTAGCAAACCATATATCAGGATTCGTAAAAAGAGTTCTAGGCAAATGCGATGAGAGAGTACTAGAAGCTATTTTACACTTGTCAGGCCTCATTTAGAATATGCCGCTAGTATATGGGATCCGTACGAGGAAGGTATGATAAAAGAATTAGAGCGTGTGCAAAGGAGATCCACTAGATTTGTTAAAGGCCGCTATGATAATTGTATAAGTGTTACGAGTTTAATAGAAGAACTAGGCTGGGAATTACTATCAGAACGCAGGTTGAAATTTAGGTTAAACCTTTTCAGTAAATTGGAAACCGATTTGTCGCATATTTTAAGTCGATAATTCTTCTTCCCGTTACTCCACCGGATAAACCTTCGTTTTTCCCTTCTTCGGCAATTGCCATATCGTCAAATGAATCATGCAAAGTTTCATCAGCTACTGAATCGTCAATATTGGACGGGGTTTCTTCAATAGCGCAAGAAGTTCCTCCTACGTGCGACTCTGTTCCCATTATTTTGAGACGCCTGTTTCGGATAATAGAAATTTGCATACTTACACATGAATATATCATTACATTAAGATAGTGTTTTCACAAAAAATGACAATATTTACCTTTTTTCTTCCCTCCGCTTGGCCAAAAATTCACCCTTTCTTTTTTTCCTCGCCATCGAAAATGTCAAGCGACTGCCTACTTTAATTTTCCGATATCGGTACGCTTCCGATGAAATTTCGAGACTTGACAATTAGTCAGTTTGACTGTTACTAGACACCCCGAGAGCGACAACCTAAGCTGAGACTCAAGAAATAACCCGTCAGTAAAGCAGACACTCCGTCTCACTCGCCTCTGCTTCCCGCCCGCCTTCACTTTCCCTTCCCCAAAGCTTCAACACCTCAAGGTTACCGTTTTAGGATATAGGGTAGAGGGACCGTAGCACTTTTTGAGTAGCGCAGTAGGCGGAGAATGTGTGAACTGTTTCGTGATTTGCACGTTGCTAGAGGCGTATCCCTGGGCTGGAGTTGGCGAAAAACATAAATTACTTTCAGAATATCTCAGCAGCGTGTCTTTTAATAAAAATCAATAATTTTCAAGGATCCAACAGACTAAGCTTGAATCTTGTACTCTATAATAACGAAAGTTAAAAAAATAGCCCCTCTGTCTCCCAATATTTGCAACAAAAAGGTCTATTTTTACATCGAGATATATTTTTAACAAGGCTTATTACGTAAAATCTAGGATTATAGAGTAATAGTTTGATACTTTCTCTTTTAATTACTGAAAACCCCATTCCGATATCTAGCTTGCTGTTGGAGCAATCTTCCTTGAAAAATAGGTCTGAAAAACAGCTATGTATCACGGCCCCTTAATTCAGTAAACTACTTTCTGATACACATCTCTAAATTGACATTTCCTAGCACTTGTTTTCAGCAATGAAGCCTAAACTACTGACTTTACTCCCCTTCATTATCAAGTAATAATTACCTAACACAACCAATACCAGTAAAAATGTGCACCTCACATGCTGCACATATAGTATCAGCCAAGAATTAAATGCTCTACATAAGATTACAAGCAGAAATTTCAATGTGCTGTAAATGCATAAATATCTTTTTTCAGGAGTTATCTCTCATTTATTCTCATAGATCATTAACCCTATTACTGCGGAATGAAATTTTGGAATTTTTCTAAAAATTTGGCATCATTTTGAGAAATGGCACAACAGCAAAGGTCTGAGGATGTGATGACGAAAAGAAAAAAATGCCAACACATGAGTCAGCACTAACATCGAAGTGATTCAGAAAGCCTACACACCACAGATAACAATGACCTTGAGAAACATACCAAAATAACTTTGGCCGAAAAATCGGCCCTCCGCAGTTTTCACATCAGTTAAATGGGCCGAAAGATCGGCCCATCTGCAGTAAAAGGGTTAATCAGGAGTAAGGAACAGTGATCTCACCAGATGGCAATAAACTCTGAATTTGAATGAATTGGTATTTTGGTATTCAATCTGTGGAGCACTAATTTTGTTAGAGTAAAACATGCATTTACTTTATCGGTTCATGCATGAAATCAAGTGGAATACACAACCAAGAACTTATTCATGCATTATAAAATTAATAAAATCCAAATAATTTCTGGCTGAATCAAGGAAGACTCTCTTTTAGACGGTATTATTCAAAATCAAACAAATTTTCATCAAACTCCATTAAACATAAACATGTGACATTTAAAGTTATATTTATAGACTCTGTCCTTCTCTGACCAGTAAGGTGCCATAACATCTATGATATCAGTTACATGTTTCTGATTTCATCAGCTATTTTAGTTGAGATATAATTCGAAAAAATATATATATATATGAATATATCACTAGTAAGTGAATCAATTAAGTAGCTCATAGCAACAAGAGGAAAGCACTATCCTAATGGTAGTATGAATGTACAGAAAAATTACCTGAGCATCCAAGGAGATTATTAGCTCTTAAATTGTATGTTCCATCGCGGCATTGATGACATTTCTGAGATTTGACTAAGTACTTGCATGGACACACTCCAGAAAAGGGGTCACATTTTCCAGTGTGTCCCACCACACCAGGTATATGGCAGCCACATTCTAAAAGAATGCATCAAATTGTACCCACATAAGTAATTAAAATTGAACCAATCAAAGTGAATGCTTCCCTTTTTGCAATAGATAACACTACAATGCTAGAATGAAACATCAATTGAGCTATCAATTGATAACATTAATATGACAGAAACAAAAATATTAGTTGACTAAGGAAAATCTAAACAAATCGTGAAAAAAAAGTCTGAAAGATAAAAGTTGGCAACATTCATATCATATGTAATACACATGTGATAAAAAAGATAGAACCCTTTTCATTGTGTCTATTGGTATTCACTCTCAAATGTACTGAGAAACAAATATTCCATACTGAAAATGCATATATGGGTCAAAATATTAATTCATAACTCAATCTCCAGCTCAGAAAAGAAATTTTGAGTTAGTTTGGATCAATACCAACCACTATAGTGGTATAGTATACTAACTCATCAAAAGTATACTAACACATCAAAAAGGCAATGGAATCAGTCATTCATGGCAAAGTAACCTCTGGTATCACAGCCGAGCTTTTTATTACTGAGGCCACAGCCTTCGATATCCAGTGCATAGAATTTCAATTAGAAGAGTATTAGAGTAGACTATTAGAATAAACTATTTTAGAAGATGATGTATCATTTTTATGCTGCTAAGAATGTTTGTGCAATAATTTCAATCAACTTTACCTTCACTTCTTTCTTGCTCTGGGATTCATGCATTTGGGAATACATATATGTTGTAATTATTTTATTTTCCAATTTGCTAAAACTTAATCATCATCACTAATCTATGAATTTATGACTCTTAAAAAAATAGAGCTTACTTTGTGACTAACTTCATTTACACACAACTCAAGTGATATATGTAGTACATTGGTAAGTCATGCACAACAGTTTTATCAAAATTGCAATAGAGATCTCATGCAATAGCAGAAACTGATGAGAAAAATCAAATGTTGTTATGGTAGAATGCAGCTAGGAACGAAGTAATGGTACAGTTTTTACAGGATTATAGCTCTCCATTGAGACAAACAAAACATCCATTAACAAGCCAGATTTTATTGCAAAATATGAGTTGCCTGACAGATACTTACATTAACCACCAAATAAGATCTAAGCACTAACTACTCACTTGGTAAGAATTTTGAGTTTGAGGTCATGAACGTGAAAAAATGGACTTCAAATTCATCTCACTTTCACCAAAAAGTAAGAATGCTACGGCATAATCAGTACTTAACATTTGCTGAACAACATCAAAAATTACTTTTCAGGCTTCTGCAACATATAATTGATTGCTTTATATTGTTATTGGGAATCTCCATTGCACTGCTTGTTTTTATGTCAACAGCTTCATCCTTCATCATATATCTTCACATTAAATTGAAAATCAGTTACAAAGCTAAACAACCAATGCAATGAAAATTACTGAGAATGATATGCAACCAACATTAAAAATTGTACTTTATCATCCACAGAAGACTCCCATCCTTCAGGAAAATTTGTATCAGTTTTTGTGGAGTATGCATGGTCTTGGAACAATCTGTGGCATGCATTTTCAATTTAAAATGAGATTCATATAAGTTTAGAAAAACTTTCAATTAGGTATAGGGAAATTAATTAATCATGATATATTTATACATGAATAATATAATAAGATATTCACCATGCTCACATAAAGAAACTAATGATCAGGATCGATGGCACATTCACAATGCTAAAAAGATAAAAAGTCTATATGCCTTACCCTGATGGTAAACTGCAAGTGAAAACTTGGTAGGCAGTAGAGAGTGAGAATAACTTAAGATAAAATTTTGAGCTGGGCTGATGCACTAATCAATCCTTCGGAAGCAATGGTCCAGCCATCAGGCCAGGTTGAAGGTCCTCCACCATTGGATGCTGCTAGTGTGGGTTCACACCCCAGGAGGAATGTTAGACTCCCTCCTCACTTTGAGAATTATGTTGTTGATTAAAAGGGGGTAGGATTGTTATGTATTTTGTATGTTGTATTTGTTAGCGTTTAGCATCATTCATTTGTTTGTGTATTACGACATTCATTTTTCTTGTTGTGTTATGGGAACAGCCATATTGGAGGCAGTTCTCTCTCGGGTGCTGGCTTCTGTGATGTAAAGACGTTAGTGTGGGTAGCTCCCACGTATTAAAGATCAGTACTTAAGATTGAGTCCTCGTTATTATCTTAAATCCCTCGGAACCCAACATAACAATTATAAAATGGGATTAGACCATTAAAAGTTGTAAATTAACAGATATTACCTTGACACCCTTCAGGATTTGATGCCCTGAGATTCCAGTGGTGCTCCCTGCATTCATCACATAATCTACCTCTAACATTTTTCTTGCAACGACATAGTTCTCCATTTGGAAGTGGTTTGCACCCAATGCTGCTTTTAGCCACTCCTTTTGGGTCACAGTTGCAGGCTGTATGAAAGAAAGTAATAAAATCTTGAATAAGTACATTTCTTTTCATCTTCTTTTCAAATATTAACAGATAGGATATTCTACCTAGAGCACCTGACATCACAATGGAAGAGAAAGATTCACAGGTGTTAGCAAGAGAGGCAGAACTAGAAAAGAATTCCAGGGAGCACTCCTTACAATAAAAGCTCAACATTTTGAAACTGATAGTTGCAATTTGTCATGGCTTCCTATGATATTTCTTTTAGACTTGCAAGCTTCAGTGGTATGAAATGAAAAATCAAAACTATCATTTGGATATAAAAGAAATGCCAGAATTAGATTCCAGAAGGAATTCAATTCCCTAATTTAGAAAGTATAACATAAAGACAAAAATGACAAAATTTCTCATTACCCTCTGATACACCATAATTATATGATAAGAATGTTTGGTCATGTACAGCTTAAACGCAGGGAAGTATAGGTGAGTGGACAAAGGCATTTTAATAATGGTTGATTGCATAAACATTGCAGTAATCAGAAGTCAAGAATATACATAATTGGTAATTATTATATGGAAATTCGCTTGCTTCATAAATGTATCACCTTGGTGACCACAAGAACTGTCTGAGCATCAGTTTAATAAAATACTCACAATTAATTAAACATAAAAATATAAACTTAAGGTTCAATACCTGTACAGTTAGGAAACCCATAATATCCCACTTTGCACTCGCTGCACTGCATTCCATCATAATCAGATTTACAGTTACAAGTTCCATTTTCATCACAAGATTCTCCAATTGACCCAATAGGGTGGCATTTACACTCTGAAGAAAAAGAGAGCTAACTATAATAGAGGGAAAGAATTTTAAGATTTTTAATGTGTACTCAGAATAAAAAATATTCCTTAAATTTCATATGCTTTGCATCAAATGTATACAGAGTGGCAGGAAATATGTTTAGTCAATTCTGCAATCAAAAATATAGACACTGTATTTTCTGCCTTAAAAGATGTGGTTTTATTACTGGAGAAATCCACGGAAAATCAACTTTCTTATGTGGCAATCGTACATCTTATATGGCAACATGAATCATTCATTGTATATGGTTCATCAAGTGGGGTGCATCCTATATGCTAGTACATCTTGTAACCCAGAAAATATGGTATACAAACAAATACAGTAAAACGTGCCTCAACAGCCACCTCAAATAAGCAGTCACCTCTCTAAGCAGCCACTTTTTTTTCAACGCAGTGTATTTCTCATATTATCACAAGTAATTTGCCTTCCTTTCAGGATTCATCTTTCTCAGCATCTTATGACCACTCTTTTTGTTTCTTTTCACAAAGAAGCAACACTCATCAGTGGGTTCCAGCAACATACAATTCAAGGGGTGTATTTTCACTTTTTGACATTTGCTCAGGAATCCATCTTGCAATCTTGCATTGTATGCTAATTATGGCTGGTCATAAACATCCTGTCCTGCTTAAGATTGAATAATATAGAGCCCTTCTACTGGCCACCTACCCCAGAGAAGACAACTGACAGACCACCTGAGAAAGTCACCTGAAAGGAGGGCGTGCAGCCAGAGCGATAGGTCCTTATCTATAGACTAGCCTTAATGCCACTACATGAGCACAGCAAAACCTTCTAGGTAGAGTGTGCACCATATAAATCATACTATAATAATATATGTGTGTTCAGCCCCAAGGTTGGTTTTTGATGGGTGAGGATAGATCTCATCTCGTACTAAGCCATTGTGATATGCACACATTCAGGATAGGGGGGCCAGTTCCTTTCCTGGGGCCACCTGCAATTTCCTACGAAGTTCTAACATGCAGAAAATCAAATCATGAAGATTTTAGGTGGAGGTGTTCGGAAAGGTTTCTGCCCAGGAATAGAACCTGAAACCAGTTGGTAGCTCAGTGCTCAGCTCACTAGGCCACTACAACCCCCATATATTATATATGTAGAATTATTTGAAATTTTTAATACTATTTTTGGATGAAATGTGTCTGAGATGGGTAGGATCCATATGTAGAGGAAAATTTATATAAAAACTTTAAAAATTAAATGGTTCCTTTGAAATTTATGCTGCCAAGAAATAATTTGTTTAAATTTAAACAGTTATCCATACAAGATTTTATCAGTTATCATTAAAAATAGTTAGTTGTGAGTATCAAATTTTGAATATTTTATATATACAAACATATCCAAATGATATTCATCCAAATCTATTATGCTTGAATATTCGTTCATCCTAAAAATCTTCACCTACTTATACCTCTAGCAACCATCATCTGTTAGAACCAGTGGTGGCCACATAAGACTTAAGGTAATAATGATACTTTATTTGTCCTGTGATTTGATAAAATGTTGCTCAAATATGGGACACTTCATACAATCAAAGAATAAAATAACAGGAAATTGTAAAGTGATTATTGATTTATAAAGTTCCACTGTATTTTAGATTGCATAACCTGCAGGGGTAAATGGTTTGATTGAATCATCTGCAGGGCTGTATAATACTTCAAAAAGTACCTTATGCTTTTTAATGCTTACAAATAAGTAACAGCTTTTGATTAATTTCGTTTAAATCCAATATCTTTCCCAATATAATTTTCAGGCTCAATATTAGCTATTTTTGATTTGCACAACTGGAATCACCCTAATCCAAACATGGTGCAAAAAATACTGTAAAATGTTGCCCAATGGGATACAAGATGAATGGCATTTAATAATGGACTTTTTGATGAAAAAATGTATTCAGTGAGAAAACTATTGATGGAAGAAAGTCTTGCCCCATGGAAATCTCTGTAGGTACACATATTCACCTTCCTGCACAGAAAAGTTCATCTAAAGAAATGTATTCCATGAAAAACGGGTCAGTAGTTTTTATGATGTGGCTGGTAGAAGGGTGTGTGAGCACATAGCTGTCAAGGTGTGAGCTTATGAAAATGAATAGGTGATTATCAGATTTCCCATTGAGTGGCATAGCAACGATGGTGTTGATGTTTGGAGAGCTAAGTCTGCCAACACCATTAAGAGAACAATGATTGAGCCAAAAAATGTTGGCATCTGTGTCTCTATAGTATTCAAGTTTGTTTTGATCGGTCTGTATCTATCCTCTTATTCTCTTACGAGAAATTTCATGGCTAGTTTACACAAGCTCTTTTACTGAAAACCATTACTTTGGTTGAAACTTTCCAGCTGAATTTCCATGGCCTCCTTCATGATATAATCTCAGAAGTTATTTACATGGCACTATTGACAAAGCTGACACTCAAACATCTAAATTGATTTATACCATATTCCCAAGGGAAATAGAAGGACAATCATCTTAAGTGTTCACAGGGAAAAACCTGAGATACTCTGTTGTTAGACAATGAAGTACCTATTTTACCATTCATTGTGATCAAGGGCTTTAGTTGATGTAAATCATTTGTTTGATGCAGTGTTACATGACATCTAAACTGCACTAAAATATTTGTCTTAGCTACCTAGTATTTCTCTAACTAATATGAATCAAATGGAGGTTTCTAAAATAAAGGAATATAATTAACATAAAACAGTTGTTTGAATGACTCAAGTATTCTGAATATTTTACTTACCTAAACACTCTGGATAGCTATAGTAACCTATGTTACACTGATTACATTTCCTACCACTGTAGTTAGGATGACATGAACAATTTCCGAAGGAGTCACAAGCTTCATAATGACTGCCATGACGGGAGCAGTTACACTGAATGCAATCTGGATACTTGTATCTTCCTTCTTCACACTGGTCACACATTTTCCCTTTATAACCAATTCGGCATATACAAACACCAGTTTTCTTGTTGCATATATCCATATCTGTTCCTTCTAAATTGCAAGTGCAGCCTGAAGTAAAAATTTAAATGAATATTTGAAAAAAACATCTCAAGGACTAATAGAGCTTTAAAGCCTACAGAGAGGAATACTTACGAGTGCAATTTGGAAAATTAAAATGACCATTTCTACACTTGGAGCATTGGGCACCTCTATAATGGGTTTTACAGCTGCATTGTCCAGTAATTTTATTACAGACACTTGATTCAGAACCCTTTTCATTGCATTTGCAAGCTTTAAGGAAGAAAAAGTCATCATCAAACAACTTATGAAACAATATCATTATTATGTTTATACTTAATTGAAATGAGTTATCTCAGCAAAAACAGAATTTGCTTCACTGGATTTTCTTTATTGCATTTATGGTACCTATGCAATATCTGACAATAAAAATCAACGAAGCAATGTAATAAGCAGAAAATATGAACATTGGTTCAATTTTACATCTGGCACATGTTTTAGTCAGAAACAGAAGGCAGGATGAGAAAGAAAACTATTTTATCACAAAGACCAGCTAGGGTTTTGCAATTGAAGGCCAAATAGTGATGCAATGGCAGTAATGAGAACATTAGAAGAAAGGAGTATAGAACATAATGTGGATGCATTTACTTATTTAGTAAGTAGACTCCAACAATGGTTTAAGAAATATACAAACACTTAATAAACTTTGACTGTTATTAATCTGGTTTCAACCTATTTCAATGCCACCCTCATTTCATTTTCAAGAGATCTGCCAAGAAATGTGGTATGGCTGTCTTAAATATGTATAAGGATCTCTATAGATAAGGAAGTGGAGAAAATGGGGATGGGAAATATTTGGGAGGTTTAAGGGTGTAATTGGGGCTGTCCTGGGTGGGTAAAGTGAATGAAAAGGCAAAGAAAGTGGGGGTTTGCAAGGTTTTGGTGAGGTGAAGAGAGTGGGAAGGGAAGGAGTAGGCATTGGGAAGGTTGATAGGGGTGAAGGGTTCACAGGGACATGGTCATTTAAAAAGTTGGACCTACATAATTTTAAGTAGGCTTTTAAAGATTCTAAACATTCTAATTAGACACTTGTGTCACATGCATGTAGAAGAGAAGGACTAAGCTTTGATTTATGTGAAACCTCACTTAAACTTTTTGAAAAGATTGACTGGTTGTCACTATTAAGGAAGGACTTCAAGGTTCATGGCACCTCACACTAAATCTCCTCCCAGTCTATCCAATGTACAAACTCAATTAGGTTTGTCACACTGAAGTATACTTCGTACAGTCCACTTTTGTCATTATCTTGATGTAAATCTTAAAGTGGAACAACAGTTTATCAATTGCTAAAGGGTTGTAAAAGCTTACTTCCGCATTTCTTCTGGGGAAATTTATCTGTAGCCCAATCCCTAATGAAGGGTAATATATTCAAATTTAGTTTGGGACTTTTACTAAGGTAATTATACTGAAGGTATCTTTTCTCATTTTTCTGTTCAGTAATTTTTTGGATAAGGAAGTATTATAACCATCTTGAGAGGCTATTTGTTCAATTAGCTTGAGTTATTTGGCATATTCAGAATTAGATAGGGGGATGGAAATGAGGCAATAGATCATGGCGTGTGTTGCAGCATGTTTTTGGATATGGCGGTAGTTGGAGCTGTTCAGTAATTATGTATTAAATCACTGAGGCTTTTTATTTGTGCTAATCATTATTTAGGCCTATACCTATAAATAGGTCTAAGTTGTTTAAAGACTTTCCTCCAAACTCAGAGGTGAATGAAATGGATGGCTGAAGAGAGTAGAGTCAGGTAACAAATTGTTCCAATTGTCTGTGGTTTCTAACCCAGAGGCAAATACATAATAATATAATTGCATTTAAGGCTTATATACCATGTTCCTTGCCAAACTTTTAAAAATGACTGTGAGTGTAGCATTGAAACTGGTAGAGGTCAAAATCAAACTGTGGAAATTTACTAAGATTTGTGTTCTGTTTAATTAATTCCTATTTCCACTAAGGTAATCTGACTCAGAATTTCTGAAGATCTGAAGATCAGCTTAATTGCAAGAAAGGATTTAATAAATTAGAATGGGAAAGTTAATTAAGGTACTGAGGGACCTCGGTTTTTTCTGGCCAACATATGACATGATTCTTGATGATCTTGGGATTGCCAGAGGGTGGTGGTGTAGAATGGTGAAATTCATTCATAAACATTTAACACCATTACTTGGGGGGGGGGGGGGGGGGGTTGGGAGGAGAGACTCCAGAATGCTTCATCTTACTTAGCTTTTACTTAGCTCAAGATAAAATTCTAATTGCTCTCTCCAAACATAAGTAAGTAGGTACTTGAATTAGTTTATAAACTCAATCAGTGTAGACATTTTCATTAAGAACATATACTTACGGTAACAGTAAGGAAAGTTATAATATCCTTCAGCACAAGTTTCACACATTTTTCCACTGAAGTTTGGTTTGCATATGCATTCTCCAGTTTTAACATCACATGCACTGGCTTTAATTCGCCTTGCATCACATTTGCATCGGCGGCAGATTGGATAGCCATAGAATCCTGATACACAGCTGTCACATTTTGGAGGAGAATACTGAGGCTTGCACTCACATTGTCCTGATCCATCTTCACAGTAATCTGGCATGTGAAGTTGCTCATCGCAACTACAGGCTGCAAAACATTCAAATGCATAAAAATAATTGGTATTTATGTCCATAAAATTATCAGTCCTCAAGATTAATAATTAGGCCAAATGAGTTTTTTTCTGAAATTGGTCACGATTATTCTCATCGAAAGCTAAAACTGAGCCTCTTCAACAATCATTCCTTTGTCCAGAACCTAATCACTTGGAATTAATAATTTATTAGCAACTCACCAAGAGGATATACATTGCTGAGAGTAGATCAAAGGTGTGTGTGTGTGCAGGGGCCTCGGAACTATATTCGCTGGGAGGGGCCAACCTTGAAAAGAAGGCTCTTAAGAAAAGGGCCCTCATTTTTTTGCGGATAGGAGGGGGTAGAGACTAGAATTACACTAAAAGTGCACTATAGCAAGGAGTTCCACAGAGAAAAAAATCATTCGCCTTGACCGGGACTCGAACCCGGACCCCCTGATTTCCGGCCAGGTGCTCTACCAGTTGAGCTACCAAGACGTCCTCTTTCTCTGTGGAAATCAACGAGGCTTAAAGGAACTAGGTGTTAACGGACTGCGGGACATATCATGTCACAATGCAGCCGTGCTAAAGTGCTTATGAAGGTGGTGAATATGCATCAGAAGGGAAAAGGCAAGCTAGAAAAAAGTGAAATTTAATTTTTATTAATGAAGACTCATTTCTCAAGGGCCCAGGGCAAATTCTGGGGGGGGGGGGGGGGGAGACCGAATGCCCCCCACTTCCGATGCCACTGTGTGTGTGTGCGTATATATATATTCATGATAGCTGTTGGACAAAGCAACCATATCAAGCTGCATTTAGCATCTGCATGCAAAGTGTTATATGTAAACAACAGAATTGCACAATGAAGAGTTCAGCATATACTAGAATATCAACAAAGAATGACACCATCATAGATACCTGACATCCATTGGAGCAAAATTATTTCGGGAATGTGTGTATGCATACGAAATCAATATATATCATATCATATATCATATCTCTCAGATAAAGAATACCATCATTAAGAACCTTAATGTGCTTAAGTATTTTACAAACCATACTTTTTGTTGTTTGTTTTATCCACAAAGTTTGTTTTATCCAACATAAGTAGCAGTATCAGAGAAAACAGCAGTCAAATTTAACATTGATGTTGACTTATTCAAAACATTGGAAAATAGATATTTACTTACGTTTACAGCCATCTGTTGCATTCAAAGATGTTCCGTATGGACGATAATATCCAGGCTGGCATTTTTGACAATTTATACCCATGGTATTGTGTTTGCAATTTTTACAAACTCCACCTCCCTCATATTTTCCATGTATATCCAAGGATAACTTATTTTTCTCAATTTGTGGATCAAAGTCACACTCGTTACTGTGTCCAAAACAATTGCAAGCTGAAAGTAAAACAACTCTTATGCTTAAATACTATATGAATAAAAAATTTAAAAATGCTAGTGGTAAATTGCCTCTTTGCCTTACTTTATTTGAATCATTGATAACTAAACTATTGTAGTATTTAACAGACTATAAATCTCCTTGCTCCCAGTCTCTTGCAAGCTATATCTTGCAATGCTGACATTGTGATGGGTTTGGTAGTTAATAGAGACATGGGATTGGATAAGGATTATGGGAACTATGCCACACACTAATTGCTAGCAAATCTGCAAGAGATTCAAGGGAGCCTAGCAAAACAATTCCCTGAGGTGAAGAGCCTTTTACCAAGTTCATCTCCTTTCCCATGACAAGTGGAAATGCTTATACCACTATTTTTTGGGGGTGAACAATGAATTAAAACTAATGATAACTTTTGCAGGAAAGAGAAGGCAAATAGAAATGGAATCTAAAGCCCGTTTCACACGATACTTGATCCAGCACAAGACCTAGTGTGCTAGCCGCTACCTGATATTAAGGACGGAATCTAGCATCATTGGAACCCTGCTGGGACGTTTCACACAATCATCGACCTTGTGCTTGCTATGAATCAGTTATTCCATATGATTCCATACTAATTTTAAAAAAGTGAAGTTCGCACAGCGTCTGTAACGTGACTTGATTGGTCGATGGCTACTGGGCTACTAGGTCCTACTAGAAATCTAGTACTGCATCAAGTACGAAATCCAGTAGCTCAGCGAGTATACTAGCTAGCATGCTTGCCAGCCAGTATACTGGTTCTGTTCACACGACACTGGAAAGCTAGCATACTAGCGAGTATACTAGACCTTGTACTGGATCAAGTATCGTGTGAAATGGGCTTAAGATAAGGCCATTGAAGTTGAAAATAATGAAAATGAAAGTTATTAGAGTGAGACATGATTAGTAATCAGGTAAGAGAGCATACGCACATCAAAATAATTCCAGATGATGTTAAGATTTCCTCAAGGAATTATCATGAATTTAATGATCCACCAATGATTTTCAGAAAGTCTTACGTTCACAAGTGAATGAATCCTCTGGAGTTGCTGGTCTCCATTTTTTTTGTACAAATCCAGGGCAGCAACTTTCACAATGAACTCCACATGTGTTATGTTGGCAATCACAGAAGAGGGTGAAATTCGGGCCTGAATTTGAGCTATTACATAATCTAGCATGTCCATTACAAACACAGTGGCTGGCCATAGATATGTGCCTCACAGAGTAAAAATGCTAAAAAAAAGGCAAAATAAGAAATTTATTAAATTAATATTTCATCAAATTATTTAATGAGTAAACCTCATTTTAACAAACCCGGCGAGTGACAGAAGGATCATCAGTTGTAAGAGACATTAAATCAGCTTTGTGAGTATTAGGTAGCAGGAATCGTAAACGAATGTTAGTTGCTTTCGTCCATTCTTGAAGAACTTGTGATCTGTAGTAAGAGTCAGCAGATGGTCGGTTCTTTACCAAGGAAATAATTATCTAGAAGGGCAAAATAATTAAAGTATCATTAAAAAAACACCATTTAGCAAAGAAAATAAACCAAGAGTTATATGAAATCACATTTCATACCTCATCTTTATCAAAATTGACTCCAGTTTTAATAGGTTCAATCAATTTAGATTGGGTTGTATCACAAAGAACAGAGTTATCATGAGTGATTTTCTGAATGGGACGGATTCTAAATATGTCCTCACACTGCCTGAAAAATTGTCATTGACAGAAAAATTAATTACAAAGTCCACCGTTAATGAAATGTAGAGATATATTTAGTTATTCAAGTTGCTGATATAAAGGTTAAACAAATTATTAAACTCTACAACTGTTAAAGAAGAAAATTAGACACATCATCAAATAAATATGCATGGAAACAACTAATATGTTATCGTGATCAACAATATCATATTGATTATTAAGATCTTCTATTGTTCTATTAAGATCTTCCTATTAAAGAGAACATCAGTCAAGAATTGTTGCTTCAGTCAGCTCGCAGCCAAATCTCCATGCCCTCTCACAGGTCCTTCAAGGCAACCTCAGGGTTTAGCATGACCTTTTAGATGCATAATGAGATATGTACCTGATATCTACCTAAAATAAGTGTCTCTCTCCCAGAGCGAATCACAGACTAACAATAGACTTCACTAATTGTAAGTGCATAGTCTCAGGCTTTCTTTCCCACCAGGAAAAGAGACATAGGCTTCTTTATATTTGCATATGAGTTATTCCAGACCTGATTTCCCTGGATGAATATCATCTTCACTATAAGCCATTTACTTTCCACCAAAGTTGTACTTTATCTAGAGGTTTCTCCATCAGCCTGAATCCAATGCTTAGGTAGTCTTGAGCATTACTCCAACATCTATATCCCTGAGTACAGAAGGCATTATGCTCATTTAAATATAGATAAAACAACAGACATAATTTGGAGGAGTAGCGATTCGACCCCCCTAAAAATAATAAATAGTCTCTTGTCACTGTAATCCTAAGTGAGACATTAATTGCACCCAGATCATTTGCACTTTAATCGGTGTCCATTAAGAATATGCCCAACAAATTGTTTTGACACTTGATCACACACAGATACATAGCAAATACTCTAATGTATCTCCTAGTCTTGCTAGTCTAAACCAATTGGACTGTGAAACTTAAGAGAACTGTTACTTATGCAGATATGCATTGATCAGGTTTGATCTACCAGGGGTTAATAATCACTTAGCAAATACAAATTTTGTCAAGGGTTATAATATCATAGAGTAAGCATGTACTAGATTACAACATGGTCATATGATACGAGCACCTATCATGCTAACTACCTTTGTGCTATTACTTGAGGATGATATTATACTGCAGGATTTTGATGTTCATTCAAGTGTAATGAACCTTATAATCTTGTCTCGTTCTCCATAATTTATGCATATAGAGGTGGCAATATTACTTACTGGAGAGATGTGGCAAAATATTGCCATGGTGTATATGTGGCACCATAATCCTTGGATTTTTCAAGTACCCATAAGGCAGGTCTGGGAGAGTTTGCAGGTTGTATGTAAATATAGGACACAAGAAGCTCCTACAATAGAAATATAAAGTTTTGAGACATGTGTACCTAAAATTATGAATATTTACAAAATATACCATTGATGACTCGGTGCATAGAGGTCCATTAATCAATATATTAAGAAGGCACATGTTTATGGGCAGATGGAAAATTTAACTCAGATAGGAAGAATATACAATCATTAATATGAGAAGAAAAAAGCCAAATTATTGAGGACAAATTTAGTCAGGCAATGTAAAAATTCAAGAAGTCCTTCAAATAGTTATCAGTTTTGAGAATATAAGCTTTCTTAAAGTAAATAACACTACTTAACCATGAGTGAGGATACCTTCCCATATAATTTGAACTTTTTCAGGAGCATCCAAGTATCTGTAATGATCTGCCTATTTATAGCCTCAGAAAAAAGACAAAATTTGCAATTTACCACATAAAATTGTGGTAAATTGCAAATTTTGTCTTTTTTCTGATATGCTCGAATACCACGCAATATCGCCAGAATCTACGGATTTCATATTTATAGCCTGTTTAATACTCACTTGGCCGAAGTCAATTGTTAGATTGACTTCTCTGTACTGATTTCCCCTAGAGAGAGGGGGACTTTGCCACCAATTTCTTGATGCATCCAATGCAAAAACAGCAGAATGATTTCTTACAGGGTCCATGGGATTACACGATGAGCAAAACTAGCAAAAGAACATTTCACATTCATTACAATAACTTTTCAGGATACGATCAAGTGAACTTTTCAGAATACGATCAAGTGATAGATAGATGGGTAACAGCGGTGACACAAAGTATTACTATATACCTGCCCATTTATTTCTGTGGGAAGTGCGGTTCCAGCGTCCGTACGACGATTGCTTTCATCGTGGGCGCCATCGATCAAGCAGTACATCTCTTCTATCGGGTACTCTTTTCCGGAATCATCTACTGCGTAACCACACGTAGATGATGCCGTTATCTTCCATCCTTGGAAGTCCGTGAAGTCGAGTACTTGCGGCTGTAGAAATTCCGAAGTGACTAAATGACAGCATACGACAGCGATCAGGAGGCTCGTCTCCCGCCGAGTCCCCATCTTCAGACTCAGGCGGCTCCTAATGTCGGGGGGCCACTGCTTAAAAAAAAGGAGATAAAACCATGGGGCGATGTGGAATCTCACGTCTACGCAATCTACAACGCACGTGAACATCGAATCAATTCAAGGAATTGAGAGGTAATCGGGGGCGCGCGCTTTCTTCCGAAGGCGTGGCCCATTTGCTAGAGTGGAAGAGGCGCTCAGAAAATAACCCAGAGCCTTGAGAACTAAAATAAAAAATAATATACATGTAACTGCCGATCCTCATCAATGTCTCTGCATTAGGATGCTGAAGATCAACTGCGTTGATGAAATAACAAAGTACTGAAAGAGGAGAGAGAATTGATGGAAAACCGACAATGTAGAGGAAAAAGTAGAGCGGAAGATTTCGGATGAAAGGCACAGGAAGGAAGAAATCACAACCGACTTTCAAGAGAAAACGTATGAAGGGATGAGAAAAGCGACAATGTCAGGAATTTCATTGGTGATAGCAGTCTCCGTATGTCAAAATAATTCAGTTGTAAAGATTTATTTTTCCAACCGAAGTATAAGAATTAATTCTAAAATAATTTTCATACCCTGCTTCACCCCTGCAAAAGATGTAAGCGGTAGGCAAATTTACCGATTGGTCAGATAGCAATAAATGTTCCCAGCACCAAAATGATTCCAAATAAATTAATTTTGGAAAACTGACGTAATTTCAGTAAATTATGTATAAAGGGAAATATTTCTATAACTACTGTTGTACATTTTGACACTTTACAAAAAACAGCAAATTCCACTGGAAAGGGTTCTTCACACCAAGGAGGAGAAATATGCGGGGAGGAGGTTCTTCTATATTCACCACTTCATACGCCACTGTGCGGAGGAAAATTAAGAAACGATGTGAGTTGCATTACATTAATCATGTAATCGATAAACAGTGACATTGACGACGTATCGAATGGTAGGCTCTGCAGGGCATAAAACTCTTCTTCTAAAATTTTTGGACGATGAAATAATCCTAAAATAAAGTCAATAAAATAGTCGGCTTAGTTACCTAGTGAAGCTTTTTGTGAGGTATTTGTGAGAAGCCCCTCAGAAATTAATGAGAAACGTAGTTTTTGTTAGAATAGTCCGAAAGAAGGGTGAGATTTGATGAGACAGCGTTTTCGTGGCTAGCTTCGACCTCTCATTTCCTGAGATGTTCGTTAGAAAATTGCGACACTTAAACCAGCTCTGAGAATTTTATAGCAAAATAGTGGGTGCCATAGATCTTATGGTAAGCGTAAGTTCTATGGTGGGTGCGCCGCTTCGGCCCCGCCGGGTCTCCCCATGGGGAGCCTAGCCCGATGACGCACAAGTGGACAATAAAAAAATTAAAAACATAACACTTTGTGCTTTTTACTTAACATGTAATGACAAAAATCATAATGGTACTCGTCATTAGCTTATGTTTTGGTGTCAAACGGCATACGCTTCCGTCAATTTGCAGCCACAGCGATCAATCGCTTCTTTGGTGTTTATAGAATATTTTCAGGGTCGGTAGAAATTGATGGAAATAATGCCACTTATCATTCAGTATTGTTGTGGGGAAATAAGTTAAGTTTTATCTCAAAATTTAAATTCACTTTTATCACTTCCAAAGGTTAGCAGTTTTTGCTGGCGCAGTAAGCATTGCATCGAAAACGGTGAAATTATTTCATTCCAGAATAATATTCTTTTCTCGACGCATGGCTTCTACATACTACAGTACCTTCTAAACAAAAATGCATGCATCGCAGGGTGGTGAATTGCAGACCGAGAACCACACACCGATTACGCAATTTTACATCGCGTATACACGAGGATCCGCGCAGGTACTTATTTAAAATTCCCGTTCTAACTCCAAGCATGTGCTTGGAGTTAGAACGGGAAATACCAAAGATATATTCACTGAAGTTTCGGTACGTTTACGCAATGCGATTTAGATATTACAAGCCTTGGCGAAAACCTGAATTTAGAACAGGGACAATTTTGTGTAGATATGTTGATGTACAAGATTGACTTTTTCAAGAAAAATAACTTCGTCAGTATCCGACACAGCAATTTTTTCCATCGAACCCTGAAAATACGCCACAAAATACAGGTTTTCATTATCTAAAACTCAAAAATTTCCGGGAAAGCCTGGCGGACCCCCTTATAGCTCACACTTCGTATCGAAGGAGCCAGGAGGGGGCGCGATAACTGACTTTGCCCCCGAGCGCTGATGACCCTAGCTATGCCTCCGTGGTTGACGATGTTGGGGTGTTAACGCGATGCGATTTTGTTGGTGATCTTGCGTCTATTTGTGGGGGTATAAGCATCGTGTAAACTGGACTACTGAACCGAAAATGTCAGGCAAATAATCAGGAAATATAAATTGGAATAACGGTAACTTTTCAGTGTTTAGGCATAAAATCAATACGTTGTTTAAAAACCATATACGAAGAAGATACACTTGGAAAATGCCAGAAGGAGAAGATTTCAAATAAACTACATTTTAGTGAAGCAGAGATTTAGGAATCAGGTGAAGGACTGCAAAAGCTACCCTGGAGCAGACATCGACAGTGACCAAAATTTAGTAATGATAAAATTCCATCTAAAATTCAAGAAGTTGAAGAAAACAATGAAGAACGTATGGCAAATAGAAAAACTAAAGGAGGCTCAACACAAGTAGGCATTTCAAAAAGCAGTGGGAAACAACATAGGAGAGGACCTGACTGACAAATCAGTGGATGAGCGTTGGGACAATGTTAAATTTGGACTACAGGAAGCCGCAAAGAAAGCTCTTGGAAGAAGAAACGTTGCCAAGAAGAAGCCATGTTTCACGGAAGAGGTCTAAGACCTGATTGAAGAAAGAAGAAAGTACAAAAATGCGGAAACTGAAGAAGGGCAACTTTGCTACAAAAGAATAAGGAACGAAATAAGTCGCAAAGCCAGGAAAGCTAGAGAAATATGGATGAAAAGCCTATGCGAGGATGTACAAAACATCCTTACTCTTGGAAAGGTGGAAACTGCCTAGAGGATAGTGAGGAACCACTTCAAAGAACGGAGCATAAGATGCAATGCCATAAGGAACAAGAATGGAGAACTTTTGATTGGAAATGAAGAAAAGTGAAGAGATGGGAAGAATATCTGGAAGAGTTATACAACGGAAAAAATCTCAGCACAAAAGTGATCGAAGAGGAAAGCGGAGTCGAAGAGGATGATATGGGAGCATCAATATTAAGATCGGAATTTGACGCTGCAGTAAAGGATCTTCGCATGAATAAGGCTTTTGGAATTGTTGATATCCCTGCAGAACTAATAAAAAATGCAGGAGAGAAGACATTAACCCATCTTTACAAGACCATCTGCGACATGTAGGTACTCAACAGGAGAAATACCCAGGGACTTCGAGAAAAACATCATAATTCCTATTCCTAAAAAGAAGAGAGCCGAGAATGCGAATATTTTAGAACTATAAGCCTGACAACGCATGCATCGAAGATACAAGGATCATCTACCGAAGAATAGGACAAAAACCGAGGAGTTGCTGAATGAAGATCAATTAGGATTCAGAAAAAGTAAGGGTACAGGAGAGGCAATATTGGCTATTAGGCTGCTAATAGAGAAGAGAATGGAGAAGGAAAAACCGACCTTCATTGCACTTGTGGATTTAGAGAAAGCTTTTGACAACGTGGATTGGAATTCAATGCTTGGACTTCTGAAAGGAATTGGAGTGTCCTACAATGATCGAAGAATTATCTACAGTTAGTATAAAAACCAAGTAGCTGTGATTAAATCTGGACTCAGCTATGAAGAAGCAAGAATAAGGAAAGGATGAGACAAAACTATGAACTGTCTCCAGTAATTTTTAATGTTTACATCGAGACAGCCATCAATGAAATCAAGGAGAAGTGTTCTGGAGTGAACATCCACGGAGAAACAATCGGCATGCTACGATTCGCTGATGACATAGCTCTCGTAGCAGAGACAGGGAAGGATCTGAACAAGATTCTAGTACCCATGGAAAGGACAAAGGCCACACATCAGCTGAAGATCAATAAGAAGACTAAGATACTGGTGTGCAGCAAGACAGAATAGGCAAACACCAACGTTAAACTAGGAAAACAAAAGCTGGAAGAGGTGAAAGAGTTCTGTTACCTTGGAAGCCGAGTAACCAACGACGGACGAAGCAAGAAAGAAATAGTGAGCAGAATAGCCCATAGTGGGGGAGTTAGTGAGAGGTACCTTGCATTTTGTGATTAAAGAATGCCACTTTGCACAGGTGTTCCTGGGACCACATAGGACCATTTCAGACGTGTAGCCACAGCCGGCAACAGTGCAGGGGCCGTGTATTGCGGGTTCCATATCTCGCCGGCGAAGTACTGTTGTTTGGTCATACACGAATATGTTGCGTGATTTGCACGCAGAAAGGATGCTTTCCGCGTATATCTGACGCGTATATGACGAATATGAGTGCACAAATTAAGCTAATGATTAGACAATTTCCACGTGACAGTCGAAAAGCAGTTCTTAAGTATGCGAGTCCGCTGGATGCATATTCTGCAGGTAGATGCCCCACTCTCGTGCTACTTACTGTATCTTCTGGTGCCGATTCCCGCGGTAAACCTAAAAAAAGAAAAAATGTTTTCGTGCCAAATCAAATATTGAGTGCTGTACCCTCACAGAAAAAAAACCTAACCTGCTTCTCCAGGCAGTCTGTGCTACATAAGAGTGATAGCTGTTCCATGGAAAGCAGTTTGCGCTGTGGCCAATGACGCATTGTGGTCGACATTATCGACAGCCGCAGTTGTGAATAGGCCTTTCTTGATTTTTGGGGGACGGACCACGCCATCCCGACGGTAAGTCGCGCACACCTTATTAGCTCTTTCAGTAATGATAGACTGCAGTCGGTGATAGGAAATGCCCGTACCTAGCCGATACGTGCTGTCGATAAGTCCCTTCTTGCGAGTTTCTGCATAAAGTTTCGTCGCTAGGTAAACAGGGGTAGCAGTCTCTTGGCTTCTGTTGTGTTGCTTTGCCTCGCCCCTCTTGGTATTCTTGACTGAATGGTAGAATATGAGCTCTGCTATACGCTTTGCCTCATCGTGATCACTGTGGGCAGACTTTGATGCCGAAGAAGGGCCGTTGATAATCTTTCTCAGCAAAGCTACGAGAGACGCAGGTACACCGCCGTTGCAGCTACCGTCTTCAGTATTCCCGCCGAACATGTCAGATCTCACTATCTTCGCAGCTTCACCCAAAGGGGCACCGTCTGAATCAAAATCTCGGGCAGCCATAGAACGCACTGCAAAGTCGACATTTTCCCTGAAAGTTATGAGACTTTCCAATCCTTTCCGGTCGCAAGATTGTAGGTAAGGACATTCCTCCAATAATTTGTCCTTAAGTCACGTTGAATGTACGTCGTAGTTATACCCGAGCTCTTTCATAGCACCTGCCTGTAGCTTCGCAAGATCTGCCATGCTGAAGACTGCATTATCTCCGGCCGTTTCGCGAGTTTCGTTGATGTAAGCCACGAGACCCGCGAAAGCGATGCTGCACTTGAGTCATTCTTTTCACTGGCTCTTCTCCTGTTTTTGTACTCAGTGAGACATTTATCGTGGTATTGTGCCTCTAATGATATTTAGTCACGGCGTTCAGAAATGTTTGCTAAAACCTCCGAATCTTTGAGTGCAAGGGCACAGTCAGTAATAGTTTGACAGCAAGATTTCATCCTCACGTTACTTAGGTTATTTAATCTGGAGCCCGGAAAATCACAAAATAGGCAGGTTCCTTGTTTGTACTCGGTAGAGTGGCACCTTCGAGTTTTGACTGGTGACGCATGCGAAGGACCTGCCTCTTGTTAGCTCTCTCCTGAGCTCTCTGAAGCTTTGTGCTGTTGCACTCTAAGTAACATGATTTGTACCACGATGCCTTGTTTTCAATCATAGTTTTCTTTAAACCTGCGTCGCTGTTCAGGGAAGGTATGTCCAGATCAAAAGGAAGTTCTCCGATCTCGTAGACAGCAAGTAGATTTTTCGCTAGTGAATCATAACCTTCATCTATTGTGGACCGTGTATTTTTTGTAGGATTAATCAGCCTTTCATTTGTTTTGATTTGACACAGCATGCAGCGTTCCCACTCGATGCCTGACATGATACAACTATGCAAATAACACCCAACCCCCTTCAAACTTAAAGTATCCTCCACCTTAAACTAAAGGAAAAAAGAAGGCATGATTCGTAACTGTCTCCATCAACAACTAATACCATCCAAACACCACACTGAAAACCTCTGTGAATAGGAAGAATAACGATCGTTATTACTTACATGTACAAAGTAGAGCTTCACAACACATACACAACACTATAGCGGAATATCCATACAAACACCTAACTTATAAACGCACACTACCGCACACGCTGAACTTCCAGCTTATTGTCCGTCAACACCACTTTTCTCACTCAAAACACGACTGGACGTATGTGACTTGCGACGGCGCTACTACAGCGCAAGCGTCCGGCAAGCCCAGCGTTCGACATGGGCGCCAGTTCCTCTGAGTATTGTTACTGTGTCTTAAGAATATAAAATGTATACGTTGAGCGACAGAACACTTAATTTGTGCACTCATATTCGTCATATACGCGGAAATCATCCTTTCTGCATGCAAATCACGCAACATAGTCGTGTATGACAAAAAAACAGTACTTTGCCTGTGATGTATTCAACCCGCAATACACGGCCCCTGCACTGTTGCCGGCAGTGGCTACACATCTTAAATGGCCCTATGTGGTCCCAGGGACACGTGTGCAAAGTGGCATTCTTTAATCACAAAATGCAAGGTACCCCATGAAATAGGACATTAACACCCCCACTACCAGGCGAAGAGGGCATTCTATCATAAGAAGAATCTACTTACCGCTGGAAATACAAGCGTAGAAGTAAGGAAATAATTCATCAGAACGTACATATGGAGCATGTTCCTTTATAGCAGCGAGGCATGGACAATGACAGCAGCGGAAAAGAAAATGGTGGAAGCATTCGAAATGTGGTGCTACAGAAGAATGATGAAGATTAAATGGATCGACCGAGTAAGTAACGAGGAAGTTCTAAGAAGAGTGGGAGAAAAGAGAAGTCTTCTAAATACCCTATGAAGAAGACGGGACAACTTGATCGGCGACATCATGAGACATGATGGCCTGATGAAGACAATCGTCGAGGGACAAGTGGAAGGGATGAATGGCAAAGGAAGGCCTCGTGCAAGAAATATAGAACAGGTCGTAAAGGATGTGAAAGAGAAGAATTACGTAAATATGAAGAGATTAGCTTATAGAAGAACTCAGTAGAGAGCTGCGTCAAACCAATCTGAGGATTGATGACTTATGATGATGAGACATAAAATACCTTACATGCCCTGGAAAATATAATCAACTCCCAGGAATGATTTGATATCAAAGATTTTATAAATTTTCCTCACCCATCATTAACTTTTGACACACATATAAAGAAAATCCCTTATGAGAGAAAAGAGGTAGAAATTTTGTCGATACTTTCGTTTTCCCGTTAAAAAAAATATTTGATAATAAATGGAAATAATGACCATCATTTATATTTCACACTTAAACATCATCCAACCTCAAATTCTATGGGTAGTAAATGATCATAGTTGTCCATGGTTGCATTGGTGCACGAGCTTGTATGCTTAGGGAATTATTCGCGAAATTATTGAAAAGCATTTCGTTGATGTAAGTTATATAGTCGACGACACAAAATTAGTATAGCATTTCCGTTGCAATAAAATTCCTCGATTTTACATCACTTTTGGGACGCCGCGGCGCGCCGAGGAGATCAAAAATCATACTAACGATAGACCGTAATGCTTCCTCATCGACTGGATGCAAAAATCAGCGTTCAAGAAATTTTTTGGTTCATGACATCTAAGGAGAGGACAAACTCTGAAATTTGCGATAAAAAGTAATGCCTTAAATACAACTATAAGCTTGGTTCCTGAATAGCTGTTGTACTCAAATTTAATGTAGCTAAGAACACCACAATGAGGAACCTAAGCTCGTTCAGATGAACCATAGAATTAAACTGGCGGGATCATTGTTCGTGACAGGATCCTGCGACAACTGCGAAATCTCAGGATAAGAAGCCGGGCGCCGCGATTTGGTATTCTCTCGAGCTTTTCGTTACCCTTTCATTCAAGAAGATTACCTGAGAAGGCACCGCGGCATTAATATTGTGGCCTGGATACCCATTTACTCACATCATTGCTACGACCACTTCACGCATAAGCTTATTTCACTTTACGGAACACCTTTGGGAATTTGGGGAGGTGGATCATGATTCTATGAATACTCGCCATAGTCATCAACTGGCTGAGGCAATGACCGATAACGATAAGCTATCTGTTCAGTCGAAAAGAGTCTCATTGAAAACGACTTCTCGAGAAGGAACTTCATTCAAGAGGTACCTCAAAGAGGTACCTCATCTCTCGCGGGTCTCGACACGTGTCAACAGAATACCAGTGTGGTTGATTAAATGATGAAATATTTGGAAAAATGAATATAATTAATTTTAATTCAATTTTTCCCCATTTAATTAATGAGGAAAAATGCTTAGCTTCATTTTAAAATCGAACGGCTTAACATACATACTTCAGAGGTTATAAACTCTTGATCAATCCATTAAAAAAAATAGGAAACTACTCTAATGTTTTGTAAAACTGTAGAAGTACCGTGAGATTGGCGCCACAACTTAAATTTCAAGAATCAAACATACAACAATGAGCTTGAGCAACTATAAAACCATACTTCCAATCAGCGCCTCCGCCGCTGTTACCAAAAGGTCTCAAACGCTAAAAATCTAAAGGATGAACGTTCGTCATTAATGCTTAACTTCAGCTTCAGAGATTGAGTCGGAAGAAGGGTGAGGCTACCAATTACTATGCAACTAAGAAGGTGACCGTACTTTTACCGAAAGATATGAAGAGAGTAACCTTATATTCCCCAACTTCCTTAATTACTCAATTTACAACACGGGCAAAATTGATTCGGAAAGGACCTGTGGGGTTTACAAATATTGCTGTGATTACTGTGGGGCAGTTTATAGAGGGCAGGCTGGAAGAAATTTTAAGGACAGAGTTGCAGTAAATTGGCGGTGCTGGTACAGTAAAAACCCAACGTCTTTGGTGTCTAAACATCTATTAGACATAGTACACATTTCAGACTTCCAATTTAAATCATCCAACGTGGAGGGAAAGGACACCCTCAAGTAATGGGGAATAGCAGAATAAGGAAGAGAATTTGACTTGATTAACAAAAATGCCTTAGACGATGCTTCCCCATTTTATCCATTCCCATTCTCTTACCTATACGCCAATGTCTTAATAGCCTATGATTTATAACCTCCCAATATGGAATCCTTCCCTGCCACATAAATAAATCCTACTAGACTCTTTTGAAGCATTCCCTGCTTCAAAAGATGGGGAACATATACCCTTGAAAATGACACATGAGCGTTGAAACGCGTCGTATTTAACAAATTAACGCAAGAGGAAAGTGGCAAGTTAACTTTTATAACAATTCTTTAAATATAATATACATGATTTTATGAGTAGTGGATTCACGGATTATGAAGGATGCTGGCTGTTGATAAATGATTTAAGAGATACCTCAAAAACTGTTAACACTATAAAAAAAACTAAAATGAAGCCACGACCTAATAAGCCACATGTGGATGGGGAATATTTTACCTGTGGTTCGGCCTCAAAATCAACGGAAAGGAGCGAAGAGCTTCTCCGCCGCTGGATAAGGAAAATAAATACGTCCACAGCGAGAAACGACTGGAGGAAGGACACTCTTAATCAAAATGAACACGTCTCCTGGAGCACCCCTCACTGTCAACTGAAATGCACAGACAAAGTTCGACGCGACAAGGATGAGCCGCGCCGCAAGGTGGATGATATCAACGAGAGCTTGCTGATGCGACTTGGGGGGCATCGGGTTGGCGAGATCTCGCCGAAGGGCTCCCGGCATCGTAAGCAAAAGGGAGGCGAGACAGCGAACTCGTACATTCTTGAAGCGAGATAGCTGTTGACGGAGTAAGCGATCCTATCATCACTGAAGACTGAGGCTCCCACTCACTCAAGGGATAGCTAGCTTTCGCGGCGCCAAAGCGTTCTTTATCTTCTTGGTCAAACATTTCTGAAAGCTATAAATATCTGAATTGGGAAAGTAAATCAAGTAGGACAGCTGTCGCAGAAAAAAATGGGACCCGATAGCTATTAATCACGCATATCAAGGAGGTGTTATCCTGAGTTGTAACGGTGGAATTAAGTTTTAAAGCGCTCCAACTGCTGAAGTTATATCACACCGTCTAACCTAAATTAATCCGACGCCTAGTCTTAACCGGCACGTGGGCAAGTGGAACACGTGAAGAGTTTATGATGAACTCAATGTCAATTGAACATTTTTGGCGTGAGAGAACGATGATCCTACGAATGAATCGACGAAGGTTACGGATAGAATTAAATGCAGGAATCACTCAATAGCCTACAAATGTTGGCAGAATTGAAATAATTACAAAATCTGAGAAAAAAACGACTATGGTCACAAAATATCAGATAGATGATGATTTTATCGGCATACATGAGAAACCATTGCACGAAAAAGAATTTTATCCATTTGTTCTCCTCGCCTACAATTTCACATTTCTCTTTTCATCTTCTATTGTCAGTATGATAATAGATAAAAATTATCCCATAAAGCTTATTTATGATAGTATCTAGTAGGGGCGATTGACGAGAAAAACATATATTCTGCAGCATTAAAATTTTTCCGCAGCCTTCGCCTCAAAAATGCTGAGTGGCTATCAAAAACTAGTTTTAAACTTTAATATGTATTTAAAGAGAAAGAAAGGGACCGAACTGCAGTAGGAGTGGCTGATTGACATTACCATTACAAATGGCCCGGAAACATTGGTTACATGACTGTTTTGGAATGTAAGAATAGCAAAATATAGTTATTTAGCTTCAGTTACCCACAATTATTCTGGAACCAGGGGCCCATCCCGTCCGAACGCAACTAACGGCAAAACATCGAGTTTCTCGTATTCTTCAAACACTAGCCAAAGTTGACTCGCAGATTTCCTTCAATGAATTGGGATACGAATAACTTCAGACGCCATTTACTATGAGCCCTAGGATACCATCCCAAATATCCGTAGGCATGCAGCGTCGGGCGCAAGCAGAGCGAACCCTCAGAGAAGGTAAACCACGCATCGGAGGCGTTGAGACCTCCCGTAACCATCCACTTCGAGAACCTTCGCATCCGCAGAGGTAAAATGATTTCTATTAACGCTAAAGCGGAAAAAACAAATAGTGAAAAAGAATGGCATTTCAAACACACTCTCATTGTGCCCGTTGTGAATATTTCGTCTACCTGCACGTGTGGTTATTCAAACCGTCAATTTTCTCCTTGTCGGAAAATATTGATCGGATAGACGTAACAAAGGTTTGAGTGATGACTTGCCCATACAGAAATTCCTTAAAGGTACGGTGGCAAAACTAAGCATAGATTTAGTTCAATGTGGGTATATTTTTACCATCGTCAAGTGCATAAATTACTTCCACTTAGTTACAGTAAGACACGTTTTCTTCTTCGTTTACAAATGAATGTTATTCTCTCATTTATTGTTATGGCCAGGCTATTTAGAAGAAAAAGGTAAAAGCAAACACCACATTCCAATGAATGTTGCTTTCTTCACTCTCTGAATTTCTCCTTGCAATAAAAATACTAAGCGGATAGGAAGAGGCTATTTGCACTGTAGTGGAGGAGAGAATGTAGGTGGAGAAGAAATGCGGAGAATCATTCTTACGCTATAATAAACCTACAAACTTGAAATACCTTCCAGATTATGAAAACTGAGAGGATAGGAGGCTGACCCTAATTAAGTTTCAGCAAATATTCTCCCATTGTCGCGAGATAATAAATTGTATTTCGCCACAGTCGAAGCGGGAGCGACGATAAAGTGTTGGGGGAGCGTCAGAGCAGAGTGTTCTGCAAGTAGCGGCCGAGTATTGTGGGAGCATTTAGGAAGTGTCGCGGTAGTGTCCGGGGAGCAGATTATGGCCCACTGGGAGCGTTTCTGGGAGCGTTTCGGAAGCGATAGGGGAACATTGACGCTGGTCCGCGATAGAGCGGTCGCCGAGCTGCCTGGGAACGTCCGACGCTCTCCAGAGAGAGCCGATAGGCATTCACGAGCCGTTCACGAAAACGTTGACTAGAGCATGCAATTTCCCGACTGTTTCCCGCCTTCCGTCTAGCAGTAGGAGGTTGGGAGGCCTTATATATACAGCAGCTGGCTGGGATTAATTCGTTAGTGATAATTAAATTACTAAAATATTGACACTGGGGTATTTTGCGCCCCTAAAACAATTCCCAAATTAATATTTTGCGGATAAAAGTAAGCATGACCGTTATGAATATACATAACTGATATTCTTTCAACTCCAGGAGAGATAAATAAAAGTTTCCTCAACAATCGCCGGACGAGCCACGGGATCCTAGGGACCAGGGAGATGCCGGAGAGCGTTTGGTTCGCTCCAAAGACAGTGTTCGGGAAGCGTTCCGCGAGCGATCATAGGGCGTTTCAACCCAGGAGTGTCATCCTAAATCATCTAAAAGAGGGGAATTTGTGCACTTAAGTGTGATGACTGTGCTGGGGAACATGTGTGGCAGGCTTGCGGAAACTTTTAATTACGAACTAAAGAACACTCAAGTGCCTGCAAAAATCAAGTGAAAAACAAAATTAATTACTCAATGTACACAATAGCAGAAATGCCCAGGGACTTCGAGAAAAACATCGTAATTCCTATTTCCAAAAAGGAGAGCGGAGAAATGCGAATATTTTAGAACTATAAGCCTGACAACGCATGCATCGAAGATATTGACAACGATAATCCACAGAAGAATAGAATGAAAAGCAGAGGAGTTCCTGGATGAAGATCAATTCGGATTCAGGAAAAGTAAGAACACCAAAGAAGCAATATTGGCCCTCAGGCTGCTTATAGAGAAGACAATGGAGAAGGAAAAACCGACCTTCATTGCACTTGTGGATTTAGAGAAAGCTTTTGACAACGTGGATTGGAATTCAATGCTTGGACTTCTGAAAGGAATTGGAGTGTCCTACAATGATCGATAAATTATCTACAGTTAGTATAAAAACCAAGTAGCTGTGATTAAATCTGGACTCAGCTATGAAGAAGCAAGAATAAGGAAAGGATGAGACAAAACTATGAACTGTCTCCAGTAATTTTTAATGTTTACATCGAGACAGCCATCAATGAAATCAAGGAGAAGTGTTCTGGAGTGAACATCCACGGAGAAACAATCGGCATGCTACGATTCGCTGATGACATAGCTCTCGTAGCAGAGACAGGGAAGGATCTGAACAAGATTCTAGTACCCATGGAAAGGACAAAGGCCACACATCAGCTGAAGATCAATAAGAAGACTAAGATACTGGTGTGCAGCAAGACAGAATAGGCAAACACCAACGTTAAACTAGGAAAACAAAAGCTGGAAGAGGTGAAAGAGTTCTGTTACCTTGGAAGCCGAGTAACCAACGACGGACGAAGCAAGAAAGAAATAGTGAGCAGAATAGCCCAGGCGAAGAGGGCATTCTATCATAAGAAGAATCTACTTACCGCTGGAAAAACAAGCGTAGAAATAAGGAAACAATGCATCAGAACGTACATCTGGAGCATGTTTCTTTGCGGCAGTGAGGCATGGACGATGACAGCAGCAGAGAAGAAAAGGGAGGAGGTATTCGAAATATGGTGCCACAGAAGAGTGATGAAGATAAAATGGGTCGACCGAGTGATGAATGTAGAAGTTTTGAAAAGAGTGGGATAAAAGAGAAGTATGCTGAAAACTATAAAAAGAAGACGGGACAACCTAATAGGCCATATCTTGGGACACGATGGCCAGATGAAGACAATCGTCAAAGGAAAAGTGAACGGGAAGAATGGAAAAGTCAGGCCTCGTGTGAGTTATATAGAACAGGTCGTAAAGGACGTGAAAGAGAGGAAATATGTTAATATGAAGAGGTTGGCCGATAGAAGAATCGAGTGGAGGGCTGCGTCAAACCAATCCTAGGATTGTTGACCCATAATGAAAACATTTGTTAACCCAAAGATTGAACCGTGACTTTAATGATTTTTAGCATTCGTTGAAAATAGACGTGAGTTGAATTTTCTAAAGCAACTCGGAATTTTAAAAATATTTCACGACCGAATTGTATTTTACTAAATGAATATTTGTTCCCCGCTTCTTCCCCAATGCTAAAAGCCGTGAGTCACCTTTCTTCCGCAAACAGTCAAGTCCATCCTCCCCCCCCCCCCCCATCCCTCCTCTGCCTCTGCCAGCCCGAAGGACCCGGAACCCCTGTGGACCCCCCCGCCCCCTTTCCCCCAACCTTACTGTCATTTATGCACCTGATCATGATGCCTATACATTGAAATCCGATTGTGCCTCTGTATTCTTGGCCTTGTGGTTAGTAAAAGTGAATTAATTCCTCAATGGAATTCCACAAAATTACTATGGTAGTATACTCGTATACGAGTCGCATCTCATTTATTGCTCGAGAACTGCCAAATTTATAATATTTAATGGATTGGGAATAGCTTCGCGCCAATTTCCATTCCCTTTATTCTTCAACCTTATCAAATGGATTTTACAACAGTTATAATATATTTGTGCTTCGAAGTTAATTAATACTTATCGTGTATTTCATTTCCGAACCTCAAAGGAATCTTCGAGAATGTCAACTTCCGCGTCCTAGGCCAAGTATCGAAGCAGCTGTTCTGGGGAATCATTTTACGAGTACCTCACCAATTTCATCGGGTCAAGGTTTTTCGCCAACTCGTTTCAGTCTTACAAATGGACATCACTCGGAGTACCCCCAACGTTCCAGTCTCTTAGATTTTTAAGGATTTCACCGCCAAGGCAATTTTAACTTCGTCCTTCTCGTTTCAATGCTCCCATTTCTGTAATAATGCAAATGACTTACACGTGCGTTGAATCATTTCAGTTACAAGAATGGAAGGGAAGAAAGAGTCGTCCAAGGGTGCTGAAAGTAAAACGTTCTGAAGCTGATGAGTGGACTCAACTAGGTCGTGAGAACTACGAGGACACGGATGAAAGGAACAGCTGAAAGTTATTTTTTGACTTTATTTGCACAAAGTGATCTTTTGCTGCATTACGCTAATCACTAGATGCAAACAACAATCCGAAGTTTTTATACCGCTGGGACAAAAAGATACATCAAAAGCGAACTATGCAAGTCAATTCGAAAGTGTAAGGCAGGGAGATTTACCACCAAACTTGCCATAGGTACTTCCACTAACAGATATGTAATCACGGAATGAGAGTTAGTAGCGCATGTACCAAGGTATGTGAATAGTTGCTCCAAACGAAAAAAATATATTAATGCTTGGACTTTTATTTTTATTACAAAAATAGTGTTTTTACACTTGGCATGCTAGACTGCTAGTTTCATGAAGAAGTGCCTTTGATGTGAGGAATTGCATGATTTGAGTGCATTATCGGATGACTACCAACATTTCACATACTTTACAGGTTATTAAGATTTCTATTGCTCTCGGAGTGAAGGGCATTTTAATACCACCTTGCGGCAGAACGCCTCTCGAATGATTGTCGAAGGAGTAGAGCGCAACATGCCTGTTTTCTAAATATTTTTAGCATCATCGGAAGGCAAAATAGGTTTCATATTTACTCATGAGTAAAATTAAAATTAGAAAATACTTCGCAAATTATTGTCTAATTTTAATGCCAATCGTGATAGTAATTCCCTACCCGGTTCTTCTTGTAAGCTTGAGACAATAACACAACTGTCTTTGCGTTGCGACATCTCGTCGATTCTCTCAGTACATGATCTGATTTATAGTTCCACAACGTCGAGCGGCATCATAAAAGAGGAGTGTAATGGAAATGAGGCCTGGTGAGGGAAAAATAGTATCGTAACCGTACTTTATCACTGCCTTTATTCAGAACCCTTTCTACAAATATTGATCGATGGTTTGCTAGGCCAGATATATTCCAAGTATTTCCCATGCAGCGTCCTTTGATAGGTCGCTACTTATTTATTTTAGTACTACATTTAACATTGTTTGATGCAATGTGTATATCTGGTTAACTACAATTTTTCCGAAAAGTAATTACTAGCCATTTCTTCGAATTCAATTCCAAATGTTAAGTAACACAACAGTTAGTGATTACTTCAAAAACCTTTGATAGAACCAGATAATCTTCAATGTATATATTTGTTCTTCGGGTGCACCCCGCGTACTATTACCAGGTGTGATACCTGACGTTTCGTGGCCGTTGCTGATCTTTACTGGTCACTTTATCAAAGGGAATTCCCTTTGATAAAGTGACCAGCAACGGCCACGAAACGTCAGGTATCACACCTGGTAATAGTACGCGGGGTACACCCGAAGAACAAATATAGACATTCATAATGACCCTCGAAAGTTTCAACCCAGATAATCTTCTTTATAACGAATTCAACTTCTAAATAATGCGTCATCAGCAAAACAGAAGGTCCTATTCTTAACTACAGCATTTACGATATTTGTGTAGAGAAATAATAAAATTTAGTCTACCATTTCTTTAGGGACACCCATCACGACATTTACTGCTTCGGAACTTCATCTAAAACAACCTTTTGTACGTGGTCATTTGAAAACTTTACATCCCAGCTTATTAAAAGTATTAGATTGCCTATATGATGATGATAACTATGCGAGTAATAAGCAGGACTCTAATTTTATTTTAAAATATTGCGGCCAGCAGAACATATCTTCATCCTAATCCAAATATAATCAATAAGAATCCCGGTTTTTTTTCATCCAAAAGCTACGTAGTGCCTTGCCAACCACCGCAAGTGTGTAAGGCAGGATAGGGTGTTTACAAAATCCAGGCTTCTCGAAATGTTGACGAGCGATTAATGGTTCCAATCCAAAGAATATTAACGAAGAAAAAATTTGGACTCGATTGGACAACGTTTAGGGTCGCGCAGGAGCTTCACTTCATAAAAATAACGATTTTCCTAAAAAATACATATTCATCTAACTTCCAGGGGATTGGCGGCCGGGTGTTTCACTCGGGTAGTGAGTCCACAGCGTTCCAGAAGTGGTAGGCACCAATGTCTTCGCTCGATGGTGGTTGAGGCGGGAGGAGGGGTAAAAAGAGTTTTTGGTCTTTTTTGCGGCATGTAGACAGGGTGAGCACCAGGGGCAGGGGAACCTGAAAAGAATTGCTTTGGGCATAATACCATATCCCATATAAACTCATTGTTTGCGAACACTTGAATTTGAGGGAAAAGAATTTTATGAAATTCTCCACATCTTGTCTGGTATCAGACCAACATTTCTTGACCCTGCAGGTTCATTTTTCAAGAGAATGAGTGCCCGCTGCCGGTGTTCCTCTGTAATTATATCATTCTCAGTGCTAAAGTGAGAGGGAGAAATGGGGGAGAGGGAAGGGTACGGTGGTGAATTTTTATTGATGACTGCATTCATGTGTGGTTGATTTTGAGGCCACCATCCGTACTGAAATTTACTCTGTTCCTCCTTATCTCAATGGCCTCATGGATTAGTCGGCATTTGAATTTTTCTACCTTGGCTATGATTCTGGATCTTTGGAAGTCAATCACATGTCCCAAGTATGCATGTTTCACAACTGCCGACTTCGAGGCTTGCCCCAGTCAAATGGACCATTTGCGTGCTTCCAGTCAAGTTTTGATGGAACATCCAGTCTCACCAATATATTTCTGATGTCACACAAGATACAGCAAATACAGGAAAATTTTTCCTCGCCATGAGCCGCGAAAGCTTCAACTAATAAATACTTCAATTTGAGTTCATTTTAAAATTCTTTGATCTAACCGATACTGTTTTCATACATCCCATTTTTTTCCAATGTAAATACCAACTTACTCTAGGGGCTTCATTTAATGGTTTTTGAGCTCTAGAAAGATTGCAACAATTCAGCATTATTTTCACCGAAAACTGAAATATCATGTAGGAATGAAGCTAATTGTATCACGCTAAATCTACCACTCCAAAAGCCAAGTTGGCTATCTATTCATAAACGTTTATACAATTCATAGCTATCCCAATGTTCCTTAATCGAACTGGAATTCATGCGTTCAATACCTTGCATGAGATTCATGTGAGCGAAATATGCTGGAAATTACTGGATCTTTCTTTGTTCGATTTTAAATAGAATAATATACTAGAAGAACATGCTACATTTTTGTCCTAGGATCCCCTAAAAAATTTTTTCTTGAATATTATTTCCAAATAGCTATGAGCTGATGAATCTGTGTGTGAAATCCACTGTGAAATCTGACCATTATAGTCGGATTTCACAGTGAATAGTTAAAGTTAGGCATGAGAATGTGACGTTTTGAGGGTTTGTTTATTTTGCATGTATTAAACAGCTTTATCCGTAGGAAGCATCGCCCACAGGACCTCAACTCATCGCAAAAGAGAAGAAAGTAACCAGGTGAGGAAGAAAAGAACAATAATCAGGATGCCACCTCATTGCCAAAGAGAGGAAAGACTATCAGCTGAGGAACATAAGAACAAGAGTTTGGAGCTCTTAATTCCCTATATAAAGAGAGAAAACCAGTAAGGGAAGAAAATAGAAGGATTACACCACATGGATTCTAGGTTTAGGATTTAAACCACTATGGTCAGGTTACTTGTATTATAGTTAAGGTTAAGCAGTAGGAGAGAGCTGAGGAAGATAAGGGGAAGACCAAAGTGAAGACTCTTCTTCTCAAATTTTCATCTAAGGCCCAACAGGTGAGCTTTTCATTTGCCAAGTTAAGGATTTATATCACCGAATAATTGGATGCCTGTAACATTTTTCTGAACTGTGTACATGCTTGAAACTTAATTTCATTTTTATTCTGTTAATACACTATGGCCAAATTAACTTTTTCATTTTTTCTGCCTCATGTACCTACTATACTGGAGCCATTTTCAAGCATATTAGTATCGCCTCATTTCAAATCACCAATTTTAACTATTTTGGATAAGGTTCAATTCAATTAGGTACCTTTTTAAAAGGGATCTAGATACACATACCTATCAGGTGTCAGTCTTGTAGTTTTGAGATCACTAATGCATTATTGCAAGCAAATGATGTTTTATTTCTAGCCTTCTCATAATTGATTAGCACCCTTGTGGTGAGTTATCATACCTTGATTGATGAATCATATAATGTATTGTATCAGAATACCAACATCAGAATAGGCATCACCTCTGTTGTATGCAATGGATTTGTGTTGCAGCACAACAAACAATTTTGTCTATTAACGAAAACTCTCTCTCTTAAGTGTCTAAGAAAACTAATACCTAACGTTGAATATATAAGTCTGAAAACGTCTATCTCATTTTTAGACTTCAATATTCATTCTCTTTGCATACTCTAGTCAACCAATGAAGAAATAAGATAATGCTACATCATACATAGTTTCTCGCTTAAATGTCATACTTGGATTTACTAATAAGGCTCCTAACATGTATGAAATGTAACAGAGTTCAGGTTGCCTGTTGCTTCAAATTTAATAGAACAAGTATATAGGAATAAATATCAGCAACCTTTGGAGGTGAAATTTATCATATCTCAGTAATACTCACCTCGATGCTTTAATTCTGTACTTTCTTGGCTAATTGAATGAGTTTTAAAAATATTTGTAATAAAGATATGATTCAATCAAATCTAATTTTTTGAGAACAGTGACCATAAGTCCAGTACCAAGATAATTTACCTCAAAACTATCTTTTATGAGAGAAAAAATACAAGTATTTTACTCCACACTTTATATTTCAGAGGAATTTAAAATTATACTCATATATTCAATTTATAGGTAATTTTTCCAGTTCCTAATTACTCATTACATTTTAATTTGCATTTCAGAGGTCTTATAGCTGCCCATGGAGACCTAATAATGGCATGGATCACTACAAAACAGGATTCATTAAGTCATTCTGACAACAAGAATAAGCCAAGTGTTTTCTCTCATATTATTTTTATAATATATTTATGTATGAATTCATTTCAACGGAATCTCGTAATTTACAAAGCCTGATTCATTATTTTTTCACGAACATATTTCCCACAATTCTTTGCAAGAATGAGTATCAAACAATAGAATTCAGTTATTGATCAGCATTCAGGCTTTGTTTTGGATAGAGAGAAATATAACTGATGAAATAAAATTGATAAATTGCCTGCTGTTTTCAGTTTCCTCAAGGTTAGCAGCACTAATCTTACATATGAATAATATTCAATAAGTCACAACATTAATGGTGGTGGTAAGTGGTGGATGGTTAAGTTTTTTAAAATATATTTTCCGTAAGGACTGGTTATTTTTATTTCAATGTTCAAGCTCAATGAGCAGCAGCAATTGAATAATTATCCTAACTATTACACCAATATTGGTAGAATTGTGAATACTAACTGACTACTATTCCTTACATGTGGTTCACTTCCTGCAATTTCTTTAAATTTTCAAGTCATCCAGAATACCTATTTTTTCCTCCACCTTCCACTACCTGCATCATAAGCACCTCTCAGTGTCCTCACACATCGTATGGTGACGCAAGAACTGTATGGTCCTCTAAAATAGTTAATTTCTACAAAGGTTAAAATAGATACATTATAGCATATATTATTATGCAATCCAAAAGTTATCAATCTAAAATCGGTCTTAAGATTATATAGTACAGAGAACTTACTTTTGATTACCTAATTAAAAGTCAAATTTCAATAAATTCAAATAGCTACGGATATGGAGGTACCATTGAGAAAGCCATCCAAGAAGTTAAAGAAAAGTCTCTGGGAGTGAATATCCATGGGTAGAAAATAAACATGCTACGTTTCGCTAATGACATAGCATTCATGGCAGAAACAGAAGGAAATTTAAAGAAGAAACTAAAAAATAGGGAAAGGACAAAGGCCAGATATCACCTGAAGATCAATAAAAAGAAAACTAAGGTATTGACATGCAGTAGAAGAAAAGAAGGCAGGACCACTGTTAAACTAGGAAAACAAAAAATCAAGGAGGTGGAAGAGTTCTGCTACCTGGGAAGCCGAGTAACCAGTGATGGACGAAGTAAAAGAGAAATCTTATGACACGATGGCCTGATGAAGACAATCGTCAAAGGAAAAGTGAATGGGAAGAATGGAAAAGGCATGCTTTGTATAAGATATGTCTACGGAGCAGGTTGTGAAGGATGTAAAATAGAGGAGTTACATCAATATGTTGGCTAATAGAAGATGTTGGCTAATAGAAGAATAGAGAGGAGGACTGCATCAAACCAATCCTAGGATTGTTGGCCAATGATGATGATGGAGGTACAACTGCAATACATTCAAATTATGAACACATTCGGTAACTGTTGTTAAAATTTTCATGTTTGCCTCTTGATATAAAAATCCCGTTGGTCATAGTATTGTAACAGATCATGTGAGAGTTCTCCTTAATTTTGCAAAATTTATCAAATAACGACTGCTTTAAGACAAAAATGCTTGATTATATTTTTGGGTTAGGTGTAAAAATTTACATCTATGTCCTCACTACATGTTGTTGTTAAATTGGCAATAAATTAATAGTTACTACATATATATTAAACTATTCTTAGCAAAGCACACTCAGTTGGCAGAGGGCATACTTTTACAATACCTCCATATTTATTTTCACATTTCAGTCGACACTGCACTTCAGATTGATAATTCCTATGATGATTATATGATGATTTATAGGTCTGGAAAATTGCCTGGAACTTAACAACCCTCACCTGAATGCAGATTTATGACATGAGAAGTTCTGGATCATTTGGTAAATTGGCTTTTCATCAACATCTGAACTATTATAATTTCCCACCAAATGAAAGGCTCAATGAAAACAGTTTGGTGGTAGCTAGATGGCTAGGTGTTTCCAATGAATTTTAGCTGATGAAGCACTGCAACACAAGGCAACAGGGAAGCCACATATTCACATCTTATAGGCACATATAGCGAGTTTATTCATATCCTGCTGCAGTATATGGCAGTTGATGAAAAGTCATTGTTGCAACCAGGGATACTATATTAATTTACACACTCCCTGGTTGCAACATTTAGACAAAAAATGAAGTCAGATTTGAAGTCATAGCATCTACAATGATTTTCACAAATGTAATACCATTTGTAATAACAACTCTGCCTTTTTTTTGCAATTTTGCTTGGCTAGCTGGACTTTCTTGATAGTATCCTGGCAAGGATAAATTTGATTTCTCTTTTGCTAAGCCAAAATGGGAGATGCAATGACTACATATTTACCAAACCTCTCGAAGTAATCCTTTTTTCTGTGAAGGTGATGGAGAAGGGCTTTACCGTTCTAATTAAAATATCATTGACTGTAGTTTTATATTTACTCAGATTACCACTCAAGATTATAAGACTGCATATACCAATAATTGATCTAAATCTAAGAAATTGGTTTCAAGAGCACTTGTATAATTGGGTCGGTGTGGTGGATGTAGTACTAGTCACGTTCGTTGAGGGCCTGCGTCCTGGCTGAGTGTTTCTTTTCTAGAAATAGTGATCCTTACATGGGTACTTTGAGGAGAACACTACAAGGGCCGATGGAAGGGATGTTAAACTGCTGACCCCTAAGTACCTTCCATTAATGACATGCTAGTACAGACAACGGTGCCTCTCTGCCAATTCTAAAAATCCTAATTATACCAGAGCACATGTTCGTGGTCAGCAAGTGGCCCATTGGGTACAGGGTTAGCCAACTGACCAGAGATCCCAGGTTTGAATTTTGTCCCGGGTTTTGAGAGATCTCTTCAGACATATCCAGCTTAAACCAACCTGTGTTATTTTTTGGCTACTAGATCTTCCAGGGAATCTGCAGGAGGTACTGGGAATGATACAAGTCTCTCTACCTTGATGTGTGAACCTTGGTATTTGGTAAGCTCTTCTCTTACCAACCGAAATCCAACCCACCAGAATCTTGAATCGTACAAATCAACTATAAGATGTCTCTATTCTCAACCTGGTTCAAGAATGTGTAGACGTGACTATGCCCATCTGCATGGTATAAATCCTTTACTCCGATAAATCCTTGTGTCGACAATAAAAGAGAAATTCTAATAAACAGACTCGGTTAGCTAGGGTGGAAACTTCCAACATTTTATTCTTGTATATGGTAGTGTTTTACTGATCAGAGCTTCTTATGCTGGAGAAAAAAATTTAGGTATGAGAACGTTTTTTAACATGGTTATTTAAACCAATTCTTGAGATTTCATTATCTGATATATAAGTGAAATGGATGAAAGTTATCAAAATCAAATGTTATTATCTTTTTAATGTTTTAAATTGCTGTAGTATCATGATATTCAAAAAATCAAAAGTAATGAATGACCTATTGATTAGTAATCTTAGTGTTAGCCACATACTGAGGCACAACTGTACATTGTTAAATATTAGTGATAGGAGAAACAAATAATATTATGATAACAAATAAAAAGGTTTAAATTATGATTTTCAGGGAGAACGGGAATGAATGTGACCATGGTGAAATAATATTATCTTTACAAAACTGCATGATTAGTATTTGCAAGAAGAGTTGCCCCCAAAAAGTTAAGACAATTGTATACAATTATTAAGAATGAATGTGAAAATACACTGAAATATGTAACATAGGGAAATATGCTATGGCATTAAAATAAAAAAATACCAAATGATTATGACAAAATTATGTACACAGCCCAAGAGAAAGAAGTGATCGAGAATCAGTTGAATGAATGAAATAAAGAATAGAAAGGGTGACTGAGTCTGCAACTGCAACTAATATAAAGATGAAAAACCAGGATTAAAACCTGGGCTCTCAGGATACAAGGCCATTACTCTACCCGTTACACCAACCTCCATTTTTTCCCCCTTCAACACAACTTCATTCATCCTCCTTTCTCTCCATTGCACTTTTTTTAAATCTCCTTCACCCAAATTTCTAAACCTTCCAATAATTTTTGAATGGATCTGAGATCTGAACGGCATAGCAAGATGTTTCATCTTCTCAGATATCTGATGCACACAAAGGAACACTCAATGTAAAACACTTCATCACTTAAGTGATGACTTAAAGAATTCTTTCAAAAATAATTTTATGATATATGTCTTCATCCTTATTTGAGTAAACGTTCAGAAAACATCTACATGTACGATCCAGACCATCAAGAGAGATAAAATTGTGGACCCCTTGGCATTATTCATGAATAAACACTAATGCAGATTGTACGTTTTCTTCCACCTTTTTTCAAAATAGTCTGTTATACAAAGCTACTGGGATGTCTTTAATGGTAAAAACTACCACGTCATTCCATGGCTGTCCCTTATTTATGACTGTGTTCTTAAAATGAGTTTTCCACTGAAATTGGAACGGATTAAAAAATCACAAGAAGAATATAAAAATTATTTACCTACTTATGCAACAGTGGAAATACTACGAATGATTTGCAGGATAAAAAAATCTGAAACAGAAACTGAAAAATAAGAATTTCTGATGAAGTCAAATTTTAAAATATGGAGTAAAAACTAACCATAATATTTCCTAATATGATTATCTTTTGGCCAGTTTTTCGACAGATTATCTATTCGCGCCTAATTTTCTTTGTATACCTCTCCAGCGAATCTTCAAAAAGGTGTTATTTACAGGATGATAGCAGAAAATCGACAATATCCGAAGATGGCCACTAAGGTATAAATCGGAAATAATAAGCCAGAATATTTGACTTATTTAACTTCAATTTGAACAAAATACTAGGAGAAATTTCAACGGTTTGTATGATGCCGGAAAGCGCCTTCAAATTCAAATGACTCTTAGTAACAGATCTTAATTTCTGAGCATTAGCGATTAGAATGAAATGGAGAGAAGAGAAGTTTTCTCGCCTTGATGTCGTGTTCTCATTGAAATGAGGTTTTGTCAAAATAAAATCGTAGAAATCTGCTTCCAAAGAGGTAGGCCTACCTCTCGATTACCCGGGTACCTAATTGTAATTTCTATACGCGTTCATGCCATTATCAAATGATAGATTAGTTAGGGTGGAAGTGTTAAAAGGCGTAAAGTTCGCTTGCAATACCCAAACGAATTTCTCTCTCCCCATCTCAGTAGTAGGACATCAATGTGCCTCATATCTTTCCAACGCAATAGACCAAACCATATTAGCATTAGCAATCCCATCGATGATCCAGTCGGTGGGGTAAAAAATATCAAAGATCCATCATCCTTTGAGCTTCTACATCTACGATATCTTCGAAGCCGTGGGAAAACACTTCCCCTGGAAAAACTTGTTCCTCGGGTGCGTGACTCGATGCGTCTATGATTATGGCCGACGGTGAAGCTCAGCGACCCCATCTCCTCAGAACTTTACCAATGAAAACCCGGAAACTGTTACAATCACTGACGAATTGAAGCCATTTATCGTCAAAGTGCAGGCAATCGATTGGTAGTCTCCAGGGATGCCAAGACTTCACGTGTCTCAAATTCTTCGCGATAGTGAGTGATTCCATTGGTCACGACCCCTGGTAGTCGGTCATTGGACCCTCTGTTCTGTTCTCCGAGAAACCCGAATCTCCGCCGGAGAACACGCAGTCGTTGCGGTAGAATCGGTCGATCAGTGTCCCAAAAATCATACCGAAATCAATAGAATGCTTTTACGAGCCATTATTACTTACAGATGGTCTTGACAAGGAGGGAAGAGTACGACGAGGACGTGAAATGGTATGAATAGCCATGACTAGACTAAATAAAAACTAAGGAAAATTCTTTTTCCTCAATACATAACACCCAGGCCCGGCTTAAGGCCCGGGCATCCGCCCGGCCCGGGACGCCGCGAAGGAAAGGGCGCCGTGGGATTAGAAAAAGCTTTTTGTTATTCGGAAATCGACAACTTACTTCTAGTCCAACTAGCTAATGTACCACTTTTTTCACAACTTACTTTTTACTACTACATATCCTCGTGAATATGTGTTACAACAGAGTTTTATAACGGGGAGAGGAGGGGGGGGGGGGCGCCCCGCTCTCGTCCGGGTGAAAATTGTATTAAGGCCCTGCATCATAACCCTCGGCAAAGCCCCAGCCATAAAATTGTTCCATTGTCAGAATTGACGGGTATTTAATGATATTGTCTTGTACATTCGATGTTCTATTCAGCACAAAAGTGAAATATAATTATGATAGTACATAATCAGTGGAATCGTATACAGTTTTCTATAAAATTATAAGTGATATTATATAATATCATTTATAATATATAATTAATATGTATAAAATATATACTTATTATATATTATAAATAAAATATTTATAATATATAATAATAAATAATGATATGTAGGTAAATATTAAATATAATTTCTATAAATGTACATAAAAAAGCCATATATATAAATGTACAAATGGCATGAAAAAAAGACGTAATGCTACATATAAAATTCCACTTCTCTTTTCCGACTTATGACATAGCATACTCAGTTACCGTTAAAACATATCGTTTGTTAGTAAATAAAATTAAAAGAAAAACCTGTTAGAAAAAGGCGTAACATAGCAAGAACATTGAGAAATTGTAAACAAACAACGTTATGTATGATATGGATGGCCCCTCTCACAAACTGTCGGTAAGGTCAGAGTATACATATATTTCATTATTGCGCCCTAAATGTAGATCGAATTCTCTTTTTATTGGTAACTAATTAATTTCTCAAACCCACATATAGTCGCCTATGAAGTTATGAGTGCAAATCTAAAACTTAATCGGTTGATTCTGACGCGAGAACGACATGAAATGAAGGGGATAGATGGAGTTAGCAACAGAGGGCCTTGATGCCAGAAGGTCAGAAGCTGCCTGATTGCAGAAATGCTGACCACCGATATTAAATAAATGTTAGAAAGGGTTATGACTTATCTTTCATGACGCCCTATCAACGCCCGCTCCGCCAAGTGATGACTCTGCACCAGGCACTCCACCCAGACGCCGCTATGCTATCCCATACGTACTACGAAGAGCAAAGTCATGGCACACATTTATTATGGTTGTGGACTTTGGATAACGGGGCGTCATATCATTCCTTCTTCGTTGAAAAAGAGAAATGTATTTTGGAGGGGTATTCAATTTCCTTGCATAACGTAGGTACCTTACGGCTCATTCAGACTCAAACGATTTCGCCTTCTCTTTCGAAAAAATTGGAATATTTTAGATCAATGGGAACTATCCGTTTCCAAGGCTGAAAATACACTGGTGTATATTTATAAGCAAAACCTTTGAACGAGAAGGTTTTTTTTCGTCCAGTTATTTGGCATGACCAAAACGGCTATTACGACTCAACAAAGCATTTATGTAATTATTATTAATAATACAGATTATGGCTGAATATTAACACGAAATTAGAGAGAGAAATGTAATGACTAAAATATGAATCTCATATATTTCATACTGACAACAACAACAATAATAATAAGTACGACAGTACAAGGAGTTGTATTATTCCTGCATTATAATATTCGCATAAGTTTCAGAGCTCCACGGTTTAAATATTTTAGCATTAACGATATAAAAGGCGATCCAATTTTCGCAAATGAAAAAAAAATACTTCTTGGAAGAAATCCAATGAATACCACCGCATTAAATTTTTATCGATATCAAAACAGGTCAGTTGTAAATTAATAATTTGATACGGATATTCAAAGACAACAACATTTTGAATTCTGAGGATTTTATTTGAACGAATGTAGATTTTTTGGTCAATAAGACTAGCCTTGTCGGTATTAAAATCAGCGGGAGATAATTAAGAGTTAACACAGAAACACTACGAGCCGTGAAATTACGGCAAAGTGCTTGTTCCTTTATAAACCTATCCATAAGAACTGGAACGGATTGCCGCTGCTGATGACTATAGCCTATGAATCGTCAGCGAGCAGCTTGTCTTGTATTGCCTATTGATTCGCAGCGGACGGATAGAAATACATCAGTAATGAAATCGTTTTTATTCCAATGCCGTTGACCCTAATTCATGCCACACATTCAGCATTGGCGGACGTGTTAAACTTCTGAAAACAATTCCTGTATTGATTGATAGTTTTCTATCGAATGGGGCTGATTTTGATGAAGTGCCCCGACTCTATTAATTTGCAATCTATTCCTCAATGGGCTTTATCCCTACGCTATTTCTCTCACAATAACTAATTTAAATAACATTCATTTCCGGCCAAATCAAAATTTTAGGAGGCAAGTTTGGGAAGTGAAATATACTACGGACGATTCCTCTCTCTCGTCCAGTCAGTCAAACCGTTCTTCACTGGACCCGCGGTCACTCCATCTCCTTGCCCCCTACTCTTCCCAACCTACCACTTGAGGCTGATGAAGACTTAACCGCCTCACACCTCTCCTCTCTCAACCCAAGGCATCAGTCTATCAATGGGTACCTACGCTTAGCCACTTCCACAGAATTTTATTTCACAATCGAAGGGTTTCGGGAGCTACGTCATCTTCACGTAACGATAGTTAGATCAATCCCAGTATATATAGTCACAGTGGAGGGAGGGTGAGGAGAGGGGGTTGCGGGTAGGTAAGGTCCCGCTGCTCACAGGCGTCCAATTTTCGTCCTTTTTCTGTGTATTGAATAACCTCTGGGTGGAAGTCACTTTGGTAGCCCTATTCAAGAAGGTGCCGGGCGAATGCCGACGAATCGTCTTTGTTTTTGAAGCATGTTCTGTGTTCTTTAGCCATAATTTTAAAATTACGTCCGGTTTGGCCGATATAAAATCCTTTACAGTTATTACATGCAAGTTTATAAACTCCACTTCTTAAAATTGGTTCAATAAAATCCTTAGAATTATTTAACAAAAGGCCCAAGGTATGAGTATTATAAAAACATGGGTTGAAAGTGTCCCAAAGGATAGCTTCTAATGCCGCATATGATAAAGGACCCATGAAAGGTATTTTAAACCATTTAGTTTTATTTTTAGTTTCAGCGGGTGACAGGGAACTGGAATATAATGAAGCTAGGCCTTTCAACTTTTTATTTAAGATTCTAGTAATTAAATGATCTTCACAACCATTATTGTGGGCAATTTGTCTGATGATATTGAGTTCTAGGTTAAAATTTGAAGTTGATAGTGGAACATGTAGAAGGCGGTGGATCATGGAATGAAATGCTGCATGCTTATGGGAGTAGGGGTGGCACGAATCACTGGGTATGAACGCATCTGTGTGAGTGGGTTTCCTGTAAATTGAAAAATTATGCCTGTTATTTTGAATTAAGATGGTCAAGTCTAGAAAATTCAATGATGATCCACCTATTTCCATTGTTAAATTTATCTTAGGATGAAGGTCATTTAAAAGAGATAAAAAACCGTCTGTCGCCGGCAGCCCGTCCATAAACAAAATGTCATCCACGTAGCGGTACCAGTATAAATCATTGTTGAGTAAACTATTGTCAGAATTAAAAAGTTTTTCCTCCCAATTATCCATAAAGATATCGGCAAGGAGGGGTGAAAGAGGGCAGCCCATGGCTAGCCCATCTTTCTGGCGGTATATTTTATGCTCAAACGAAAAATAATTCTGGCTGGTACATAAACGCATTAGGTTTAAAAGTTCAATGGCAGCGTCGGAAGTGTCTAAGAAATTCTGCTATATTAATAAGTCTAAGAAGTTCTGCTATATTAATAGCTTCGTCAAGTGGCACAGAAGTAAACAAATTAGACATATCAAAGGATACCAATTTTGAAATAGGGGGAAGTATGATGGGCTCCAGCGTCCGTGACATCTCGATGGAACTTTTGATTCCAAATCTAGGAGAGTAAGTTGACGAGTTGCGATAGAGCGCATTTAACTTGTAGGCTAGCTTATGTGTCGGTGCCGTAATATGGGATACAACAGGCCTAATTGGATTACCAGCTTTATGAATTTTGAGCAGACCGTATAATCTAGGTGGTAAGGGATTCATGCTGATGAGGAACTATTCTTTTCCACTCATAAGGAAGTGACAGTTATAAAATGTTCTTTCAGTTGCTTTTGGTACACTGGTGTTGGATCTCTCGTTAATATTTCACAGTTCAGAAATATCAGAAATGAAATTATGGCACTTTTTAACATAGTCTTCGCGATTTAAAATAACTAAGCTATTCTCTTTGTCACTTCTGGTGATGGTAAGATCCTCAAGTTTCGTAGACTCTTTTATGCTTTTGAAACCGGTCGATTGTGAAATAAAATTCTGTGGAAGTGACTAAGAGTAGGTACTCATTGATAGACATCATGACAACCTTCCACCATGTCAATGCTTCGAACTTTGATTTTATTGCCAAGACATCAGCGCATACCTACGTCGTCTTTTAAATTTTCCACATTCCTTTCCGAGGTTCAAAATGTGGAAACCGGAATTTTTTCTGAGAATCTTAGCCGTGTCGGAGTGCAAACATGCACCACTAACTTTGTCCATCATTCTAAAACGAACTATTTCAAGTTTTGAATTTCCGTCTCAAAGGTTCACACTAGCGATCAGGTGCGTATAAATATGAACATGAGCAAGGAAGAGCCAAATACATATCTGAACATTAAGACTGGCGTGGTAAGGCATGATTGATTATGCGACGCATGAATCTTGTTTGCACGATTACGTTAGCACTGCGTAGAATAATATTATAATGTGGGAGAGAGTTAAGAGGGACCTCGATTTATGGACAATTCGGGAGTTATGTGTTTGTCAAAATGGAAGACGTATTTGAAAGGAAGAAGAGCCGGTGAGAAGATGGTGAAACCTATTCCGACGTTAGCTCGTAAGCTAGTGAGGTTCCAACTCATTCAATTCTCCCCACTACCATTATCCCCTTTCACCGACTAATCCGGATGAATGGCCCAGCCCCCAGATGTTGTCCCTCACTCTTTATCTCCTCCCATCACTTATTATCCATGAAGAATCCTTAAAACTTTAAACGCACAGCTATTTCCATCCTACGGACGTGATACCACGGATACGAGGACAAGCGATGTTGAAGAGCTCAATATCACGGGCATGAGATTGACGTCATATTTTAGTAAACAGAAATACTCCGACCAGCGTCATTGGATGGGTTGAGTCCTTTGGATAATAGTTTCGCCTCAGACATGACGTTCTCCCTGATCGAGGAAGAATTCCGGGTTCTGCCTGTACCGAGAGCTCCTGAGGCCTGCGTCTCAATGCTCCGCCCACGGCCAAACCAATTCCACCAGAGAACGTCCTTGCACGGACGACCGCCACGCCCAAAACCACCGCGGTACTTGGCGACGCCAACTTGCCTCACCCGTTATCCTTCCAGTTTTACCTTTCCTCGCTTTAGCTCTCTTTTTTAGTTTCATTGTGTACGAAATATCTCGTCCCTCACAGGCCTCACCCGTTCTTAATTCAGCCCCCTGCCCCGAAGTCCTCTGGTCTCAGGCGGCAATGACAACCAAGGGTTACGGGGGCGCAAGAGAAAGTCGGGCAGCCGGGCCAACACAACGCGATAACATTATTAGTAGTGACAGCACTTCACTATTCACCATGAGTCGGGAATAATTAAAATTCTCACTATTTGACACAATACTGACTCAAAACTGAAAGCCAAAATAAAAGTTACCCAGAAGTCGAGATCGATTACAGGAGGAACTTGAACAATTTGATCGAGTAATCGCCGATTTAAGTGATATCTATTAAATTGAACTGATCTGTTATTGAACGATTAACAGATGGATTTCTATAATTAATTGCTCACGTTGAGAAATCATTGCATGGGAAGCATTACATTGATTTTTGTTCCTAATTTCAAGAGGCTGGTGGACTCCTCCGACCGTTTAAGTATATCCATACAGGGACCTAAATAAGTACAATGGTTTTGGTCAAAATGAAAAAAACACAAGAGTATCCAATTCCGCCACGGTTTTATGGTATATTTTTTTATTTGAAAGCTCGGATGTAAAAACAGTTCCGCTGAAATCGAAACAAAATGAGAAAATTAGCGAGGCATTGGTAGAACAAAAATGGTGATCAGAATTGTGTATTCAGCAAAGAAATAGTGCTTGTAAGTTTAAATTCAAAATATTCTCCATTAATACAGATCGGTTTGCGCGGAACGGAGTTTTATAGAGACGTTCAACAACAACCCTTAGTAAGGGTATCCCCTTTGTACTGGTTACGCCACTGTCTGAATAATCAACTCAGTCATAGGCAAACAATATTCTATGTAGCCCTTTAAATTCTGCTTTATTCCTCATACAAGGCACGATTTCTCCAAGCCCATTTCGCTGATGTCCTAATCCTTTCTATCTCCCGCCGGCGGGCTCCCGGCGCTGATTCGCTGTTTATGAAGGTTACCAGATAACGCGAATATTTTGGCGACTTCTTATCGCATGAAACACGGTTCATTAGTTCCGTAGATTGTGCACCTAGCAGGCTAAGGCGAGACGGTGCCAACGATCCTTGACAGAGTGGGTCTAAGCATCTCCTCATCCTCCTGTATCCCTCCAGCCCCATCTCCCACGGGCCATTTCCTCAGCGTGTAGCGGATCGACGGACATTTGCGGCGCCATGCGAGGCGGTTTGCTGTTCCAGTTTTGGGACAGTGTCTTTTTATCTTCCTCTGCGTTTTTTAGATACCACGATACATCGGCTGCAATGAGCAATGCTTGAGCGTCATTGTATTGCAAAGGTAGACCGCTAAGGAAGGCGAGACATCGCATTTTTACTCTCAAGTGTTATGAGCATCGGACCGAACTTGGTTAAAGAAAATATTTAAATTAGATTGTAAAGTGAAAATATTACCTAAGGCTGTAACCAAAAGTAATGCACTTTTTTTCAAACTTGGCCTTTAAGGAGAGGATAACTATAGATTTGAGAGCAAGAGATGGGTTTGGGAGGAGGGTGGAGATAATTAGCTTTGTAGAGCTGTGTAAGAAACAGCGAAGTAGAGTTGGATGGCGTGGCGGAAGGGATTAAACTGACGCAAGTAAAACGTAAGCAGACATATTTAGATGAACGACAAACTAGAAGGCAATGATAAAGGTTGCAATTCTGGGGGAAATGAGGGGGTACTGAGGAAGAAAGATGAAATCAATGGATTGGTACCACAAGTTTTCAAATTACATGGTCATTCCATCAAGTTCAAAGATAGTCTGCCATCTCTATAAGTAAGTTAACTCAGAAGTCGATTCATGCAGAAGGGGAGTCATATCACCGTATCGTATCAGAACCATCAATTTGAATTAATTATGATTTGAAGCTTTGATCAATCGCTTTGAATTTAAATTTAGAAAGTTATACTAAATCAAAACGCTACAAGGTTTTGTTTCTATTATAAGGCATTGGATCCGTAATGAATTACTGTGCTACTTCAAATGGACTCGATGCAAACTTTAAATGGCAACAAACACAATATTTTAAAATTATCTCTGCATCATCTCTCCGTTATTCACTTTGATTATTTGCAATCGAACTGATCTGTTGTTGAACGATTAACAGATGGATTTCTATAATTAATTGCTCAAGTTGAGAAATCATTGCATGGGAAGCATTACATTGATTTTTATTCCTAATTTCAAGAGGCTGGTGGACTCCTCCCACCGTTTAAGTATATCCATACAGGGACCTAAATAAGTACAATGGTTTTGGTCAATCAGAAGAGATTTTCAGCAGCCATTTTAACTTTCTAAAGGGACTCATTAATTACTTAGTAATTTCTCTATCTTTCCTCTCATACCTAGAACCTCGTCATTGTCTACCATTATGCTCACCTTTGTGTTTCTATCCTTCTCCAGACGCACTCAATCAAACTCATAAACCCTCGTTCCTCAAGCTTCAGCATTCGCCACCATACAACGCTACACTCCACATAAAAATTCCGTCAAAACTTCTATTAGTATATCTCCAAGAATTCACCTTATGTAAAGGTAATTAATTTAGTTATCTCATGACCACTTTCCATCTCTTATCTCTCGCAATGAATCTGTAACGAATAAAGCCTCAATTGCAGCCTCTTGGATAGGATAAAAATTATATTACCAAATTATGATAAAGAATATAACAAATGATATCCGAAATATACATGAAGATTTATGAGAGCTTATGTAAGAGTTTCAATAAAAAAGAAAGTTAAGAAAATTATTGGTACAAGCTAATCTTCGGAGTACCGTTAGATAGGTATGCCATATGCTTCTCATTTTTTGTTCCAATACATGCCAAACGCATTCAAAATCATTGTTACGAAATATTTTTTGGAAGAGAGCCAATTCTTTGCCGTCGTGAGCGAGCGAAACTGATTCAGCTACATACATGCAAGGCCATTATTAATAATCACGATTAAATCAATAGCGTAGATCGGCATTCGCTACAATCATGCCTGACGTGCATCCAACTCGGGCTTTCTCTCTCATTTCAACCATAATCAGAATAAGTGCTTCACGTTTAATGTGCAGTGGTTAGTCCTGATATTAAAACAGTTCCTACTGCACTCGAAACGCCTTCATCCATTCCCAAACAGCCGTGTACACCATGTAATACGGTTTCTTCTTTAGCTCCATTTACTTACAGCCTCTTTTCTTTCTATGCTTAAAGTATCTTTATCTATCTTAAGCTATCTTTCTCAAATTCCCCGCTCAGAAAACAAACATTTGCCCTCTATCACGACCTTCAAAATAGCATTTACCACATCATCCGCTTCATCCTACCACTCTCTACTTCATTATTCCCTAGAGCTATTCATCTATTGATCAAACATGCGCAATATATCTTCGAATTCTCTATCTATCTAACTTTCTCCATCCCTCCCTATCCCCACATCAGAAATACCAATTCCACTGATCCATTTTCTTCCTCTTTCCGTATTATTCGAGCTCGGCACCATGCCAGGCAACGCTCCATATCAAACTTTTCACTGGCCTTTCTTTCACTTCCTCACTGAAAATCCCTGTCAGCAGTTCTCTCCTATGAGTAAGCGCTTCTCCCTTGAGAATGTTTCTCCTGCTGCTTTCGCTGGTACCACAAGGGTCTCCGGAAGAGGCAATTCAAGTAGAAAAATTTATTCCATCTGCTTTTGCTTATGACTTATCGTCCACTACTTTATAACCGTAGCCTACCTTTTCGCAAATACCCACGTGGATTATTGCAAGACAACATTACATAAAGTTAATATATCTACTTAGAATTCAATCCATATTAAAAGCACAGTCAGAATATCTATATACAACTTAAAGGACTTAATAGTGAATTTGTTAAACAGACTATCAAAATGTACCATTACACGTCATTTTAATAGGAAGGTTTGAATAAACTGTTTAAGACATCCCTCGTTTGGAACCAAAAACCTAAAATTTATCGGAAAAATGCAGAATTTTTCATGATAGCTAAGAACTTTAGCTTAAACTTGCCGAAAACTTTTTAAGTAGAATATACTAATATCTACCCCAAAATAAAAACATTCCATCGCTTCATCTTCACTTTTATGCAGTACATTAAAATGGAACCGTGAAATAACATCATGAAGCATCACTTCTATCTACTCCTTTTACTCTCAAAAGTGCTTTGGCACAATTCTTTTCATTTCCAAATTATCTGTCGCTGGTTAGGTGATTGAGGACCCGGAAGTATAAAGCATTAAATTCCAATTGTTATAATTTTTTAATATCCTGGAAAGTTGATAAATACTTCTAGTTCAATCCAGTGATGATTTCCCAATCACTTTCACCATCCGATCGTAGAAATCAAACCACAGTCTTTAAGATAATGTCACTTAGTTATGCACAGTAATTAAGTGAGATTGTCAGTAAACTAAAAACTCAACTATGATGAACTTTTATACAATAAAAGTTACCTTCCCAGTTGACTACACTACCAGTGTATGTGCCATACTAAACTAATTTCTATGTCCCATGCTATTAGATCACATGTACCCAAAATTATTCGTGTATACTCAGTAGTATGCAACCGTTTCTATGATTCTATACAAGCAATAATTCCACAGCGGGCGTTACCTCCGCACTTCAGGACGGTTTCTCTTTGTTAAGAACCGACTGCTACCTTTCGAAGTCCCGACAGATCTACTGCGCCGGTATATCCGGAGCGGGGGGGTTCAGTGGCCACACATAAGAGCTGAGGGGGGCGTGGGGAAGAGAAGTCGACCTTCACGTGGTCAAACGCCCTTAGCGCGAATCCACATGCCGTCCTCGACTCGATCAACTCGATCAGCACAGTCTGCTGGCGACGACCGGAGAATTTCGTTGATTTGGCCATCGACACTCTGGAAGACTCCGGCAGGAATGCGGTGAGATTAGTAGTTCTCTCATCGGCGAATCACATGCGATAAAAACCTAATAGTTTTTACCCTCATAGTAAACACACAAAGGTGAATTCCATGAGTAGATCCCAGCGGAATAAAGGAATTGAACATGAGCATGAAATGATTTGGTTATGTCATGCTGATTTCATCGGGGCATATAGGGAGTGAAGGGGCTTAACTGTGGGAGTTTTTTATTATCAAATTGGATTTAAGATGTTTTGCCCAGAATGAAACCGCTGAAATTCAAAGAAAATGGAATGGCTTACACCGAATAACGGTTCGGAATACACAAACAGTACTCAAAATTGCATTAGTAATAATGATTACAATACATAGATGTCATGGACATCAATTTTTGTTACGCAGTAAAGATGGCAAGGCAAGAAAAATAAAGGCAATATATAATTTGAGAATTCATAATTTTTTCCACAAATGTAATGTCTATCAGATCTCCGAAGCAACTACTATTCCACGAAGTAATCACCTACATCTACGCAATACCCTGCAAGCCACCGCAAGAGTGTGTGTCAGGGGGGGGTGATATTTTTTTAGGCTCCAAATTATCCATAATTTAATCACAGTGATTTTTATTTAACTTTCAAGTGATCGTAGTTGTCTGCGGCGGCTTTTAACTCATGAAATTGAGAAAATATTACCAAGTCCCCAGTAGAGGTGGGGCATCACCCAGCTGTTGCAATGAATTTGATTTAAGAACAATAAAGATGCATTTACAAATGATGAGGAAAGTAATCAGAGAGCCAAAGCTTTGGCAACACAAAACATGTAGTCCTAACAAAGAGTCATAAACATTTGCGTATTATGGCGGCAAAATAAAGTGAACGGAAAGTAAAAGCAGCAGTCCATATTTCGCTCTTTCTCTCTCCTCGATATAACGGTGATTTCCGTGATGGTTGTCTGTTCACTTCGACTGCATTTCAGCCGTGAAGCATGCTACTGGACTGATGCAATTACACTTAAGTTGCAAAGCGACCATATGATAAGGAATGAAACAATACGTGACTATTATCTACTCCCATTCCTTCACCGTAGCGAGTAGTTTTACCATTAACACGTTAGTTGAAGACGTGATAAACCGCTGTAAGTATTGCATAAAAATGTAAGTTTTGCATTTTCGATATTAGTAACTCACGCTTTCTAACTGCACATAATTAACACAAAAACAGACATGAATTCATGTAGAAAAATAATATTCCTTCGTAGTATCTCACCATTTAGGTACTTGTACTCACCTGGTTCATACCCAACTAATACCAATTTTCCTTGCTATGTTAGCATACCATTTAGTTGCAAATACCTCGGACACGTCTGTGAATATTCACTCCCTGCTACACACACTCAAGCTGGCTTGCAAGGTACTCTGTTAATATTGTGAAATTTAAAATCATTCTAACCCTAATGCTTAGAATATAATGCGCTGACTTGATTTCTAGTCGTCCGAGAGAACGCATTCCTGTCCTATCTACTTTTTTATGATAGGTGAATATATTGACCCTGGGGCCCTATTTGAAAGAAGCTCGTAATTTCGCAGAATTAGTGCCGACTTAATTACTATGGTCTGAGGAGACGCCGCTCATTTTTTTGCCGCGGTACACGTAATGACCCGCGCGTTGGAATCTCCCGTGAGAGGCATTCCTGAAAATGCGGTGGGCATGGAGTCACGTGACCTCAGAACCTCGTTCTCCCATTGGCTGGCGAGCGGTGGCATGAGCGGGCAACCTCCCGCCTTCGAGGGGAAAGTTCTTCTGTTTTTTAAGGTCTCCTTTATATCTTTTTTTACTCACCTCCTTAGTTTGGCCTTGTTGCTGTCAAGACCACTGCGATACCAATCCGTCACCTCTAAAAGCTAATCTCCTTTGTTTGCATGAATGGAACGAACTTCAGCCTAGTAAAATAAAAACGAAACGAACTCTATACTAGGTATTCAGGGAGAAGGGTCATCCCTAACTGGAGGACGAGAATAAAACAAATACCCAAAGAGATTGCGTAATCAAATCCTGGACAAGATCATCCACTTTCCTTCGTTATTATGAGGCCTTTGCAAAAACATGGCCGGTATAGCCCGTTACCAAATCAATGCCTATAATAAGAGAGCTGAATATCCGAAAGTTAGTGGTAAATGTACATTCAGATATAATGAGGTTGAAAATAGAACGCTGCCACAACGGAAGAGGGCTGGTGGCTGGAAACATTAGAGCATTCAAATGATATGCATAGAAAACAAATAAAAAAAGGTGTGATAAGAAAAGCAAATGAAGGGAGAAGTAAATTGATTTTAGCAGTTTTCGGAAATGAAAGGCTACAAATGGAAATCGCCCAGACCTTACGCTAACTGAAACTATCGGATATTACGCCCTATTCATAAAAATGGAAACTGGTTTAATCAACATTAGGATAGTGATTTATATTGACGGTCGGTACACGTGAATTATTCGTTTTGACGCTTATTCTAGTCGCCTGGAAGGAGCATCAGAGCGAAGGAGTTTAAGCGTGAGCTCATTCGCTCAAATCAGCCAAAAAATTTAATTATCCCCATTTGCAACGACGCCACAGCGTATTTGGGAACTCAAACCGGAGCGACCAGTCTACTAAAATGTTTTGTTCTCCGCAATGAATTTCGGAAATAACTGCTGTGGCCCATGGCCAGGTGGCGAAGAGGTCGAGAGGCGGCAAGCGCAGAGGCATACTGGCGAGAAGAGATGCGTCATACGATGGCCGAAGCCAGAGAGTGTTAGCGATATTAAAATAGGTTAGCTCATGAAGCCGAAACGGTATTTACTCCTTGGCGACCTTCCCGTCCATTTCCCGGATTACGGGGACGCACGAGCCCAGTAAATAAAATCAGACCTTGGACATGACTACAGATCGCCAACAAGCATAAGGGGCAATATTTTGAAGGCGACGGAACGTTTTCTAGATAGAATTCCGCTGACTGCTGAATGAACTTACTTTCAGGAAAACCGCAACCTTCTCGTGGTGACTCACCATCGACGGGCATTTATTTTGTCCATTACTCATCGGTGACGACTGGGCAGGGCGAATTTAAGTCACAGCACCTTCGCACGCACATATGATATACTTCGATATAGGCGTGATCCGTGCCGTTTAACGATCATATTCCAATGGAATCACTTCAGTCATTACAGAAAACTACCATTGGAAATGCTTCTTAGCGAAACACACATGCACCAGTATTTTCATGTCATAGACTTCCTTCTTCCACATTTTGAATTAAATATGTACAAACGCGAATAAATACATCAAAATACTTCCACCACATGGGGCATGTGAATATTATATTTTAACCCAAGCCAGCGCAGCGTAATAGTAATGTTTTTACTCCACTATTCCAGAAATCGCGTTCGAATCCAAGGTAAGGAGAGTTTTTATTATATAGGACAAAAATATTTATGAGTGTACTTTCCTCGTTAAAAAATACGTCTTTTACCGTAAGAATTTTCGGGTCACCATAAGCATGTAAAGTATGCCAGTGGGTATGCTGTTCGGGAAAAACCAAAGGCCACAAGTAAATCAAAGGATTTCACATTTGCAATATTGACTCACAAGTCCGACAGGAAATGAATAGCATTTTGTCCGATTATGCCATGCATGTGACTCATCAACGTCCGAAAAACAGTTTGGCCGCGAGGACGAGAAATATTTCAATCTCTCCTCCCGAAGCAGCTTCCCAACGCATTCGAAAATTGAGGCGCAAGTGACTGAATGGATTTATTCTTTCAGCCGGATTCTCAACTGGGAAAACAATATATATTTTCCATTCATACCATACGAAAATTAACGAACATTTTCTCCTCATATATATTTGACGTTAATGTTTTTACTACTCATGATCTGAATTATTAATTTCAAATGCATCTTCGTTTAAAGATTCTAAACATTTTTCCCAAGGTTAAACCCGTCTCCAAATCCGGTTATCCGTCCACCGATTCTCAGTGCCTTCCACGAATATCGTGAAAACCTTTTCCACTGCAAAATCTAGCACTTCATTTGCTTTCCTCTCAGTCCGAGTCACTTTCTCCGGTCTCTTCCTCGCCTGAATCGAAAGCTAGAATTCAACTCAAGAACATCCTCTTACTCCGCGAACGCGTAAGGCAATGCTGAACATTGAGGTCAAAATCAATTGCTGTAATAATGCATTACAACTTGTAGAAACAGAAATGACTACACGGCCGTGAAAACAATGGAAGAGTTACCATAAGGTACCGCTATGCACGAGACGCATCCTTAAATTCTTGAACGTTATTCTGAGTAAAATTCTGCAATGCTGAATTCACCTGTGCATTGAATTTATAATGGAACCCAACAATAAAAAGAAGAAGAACAGGAGAAGGGAATGGAACAAGGCTGAATAAAGTCCAACGCCTCTGTCACCGCCTCCAGCTTTTGAGCAGTCGAGAAGTCGTAGAAGGAGTTTGGTGTTAAAACACCTATATCATTCACTTCCTTTTCCAGCCCCAGGCAAAATACATTTCCTAAAAATCCAGCAATTTGAGTGATGAATAATGGAAATGAGAGCATTTCACGCATGAAAAATACTTGGTTCACATAAATATTTATACAGTAAACTTGATTAACCGAACCAGGTTAGCCAGAATGTGAATTAACTGAGATGCTCCCCAAGTTTCACCTTCTCGAAATGTCGAAAATTCGTTCCATCCATGTGCCCTTGTTTTTCGGTGAATGACCCCTCAGCCATGGCAGTACCCCCTATTATATTCAAAGCTTTATTTAGCTTCATTTGAAAAGTTACTATATGCGATTATTGCTCAAACTGATGGAATTCTTTCGCAGTGAATTAAATATTTTAATTTGCGCTTTCATTCACGGAGACTCATTTTAATCCGATTTCCTAAGTCTATGGTATATCATCCAAAGAACACCGAAATTGCTTGTGTTTTATTTAAATCTGTGTAGCACGTTGTGAGCTTTTAGTAGGAAGGGCAGTAGTCAGATTATCATCACAACGGAATATCGGTAGTGCGATATAAAGTTCACTGGCTTCACTATAACAATCTATCACGTTCACTCTTTAGCGATTACACTTTTTCAAATATGGAGAGCAAGAGGATCAATCACCAGGGAAGCACTTGAATTGAAGGCCGGCCAGAATTACTGAATGCTTACGCCAGAACTATGCGGTACACACAATGTTATCACGCTGACTTGTAATTTTCCATCCACACAAGAACACGTCTTCGTTAAGATATGTCGGAAGCGATCACGGGCAACACTAATACGGGAATAATAATTGCGCAAATTGTAAGTGAATACGTAGACTATATTTGAATGATCCAAAACAAATAATCAATTCACTAGTATTGATTTTATTCGGAATCTTTGCAATTCATGTATATGTGAACTGGATTGTTTATGATAAGCGCTGCACTAATTAATGATCGAAGCGGTTAAATACTTCTCACCAAATTTCACCAGTTTTTATATTTTTTAGAGGGGCTTCAAAAACCTCGATTGATCATTTAATTGTCCCGTGACTCACATTGAGTAACTCTTATTGCTAGTGATAACAGCTTGACATGGAGACAGTCTTATCTCTTTTCATCCACATTCACAGAGACATCTGGAAGAGGTATGGAAATAACGCACGATAAGACCTAACCATAGGGCTTCCGATGGGAAGAATCACTCATTAAAGGGAAGATGAAGATGAACCGATACAGATAAGGGAAAAGCAGAATAAAGGAACACAAAGTCGCTCGCAGTCATCATGGATACGGTGTTTATGTGAGACGACAACTAGCGTGCGCACACAAACCTTAACGCCAACTTGAATCCAGGTCACGGTTTACTTTACGAATCCTCCATCTTTATCCCGAGTTCCACATCGTCAGCTGTGCGATGCGCGGCATTCAAAATTAGCGTTTTCTTAGGCGACGGCCACTCTTCATGTGCTAATCATGTAATTTTCACCCGTGATCTCCTAAATTGAAAATGATTAATTTAAGTTTTCCAAATTTCAGTGATCAATGTTCTCTAAGACCCCGGAATAATATATTTCAAACGAGCGGAATCACTGAATTTACCTAGAAAATGTGCGTAGAAAATGAGTAAGTTAGTAGAAAATGTGCGTAAGATTTACATAGAGAATATTCCCAAAAATCTCAATTTCAGAACGAATGTTCAAGATTCGGATGGAATAATGGAACTGCTCGCCGATACATCATTTGTTTTCCACTTTTATTTAACAATTTTTTTGCCATAAGAATGGGGTTGAATGGGGCAAATTGGAATAATAAACGAAGAAGTTCTTACTATGGCGGGGGAAGATGTGAAGTTGAGGAAGAAAATTAGAAGCCACAGGTTGGAACAAACAATTGGGGGAAGGCGACTTTGAAGGTTTTTATGCAAGAAATGAATCGAAGAAGGAGAGAGGAAATGGATATGCAGACGGAATAAAATGTGAAAGAAAGTATACTAATATGAATAGGTATTTAACTAACTATGGGAAGAGCTCATTAATGGGGTTTGGGGGGATGAAGAAAAGCAGATCAGGACTTCTTCATCAAAACCAACCCTAACCATAAACCCCATAAACCCCAGGGTTTTCTCTACTGAACTGGCAATTGAAGAACCTAAAGCGCTTCGTCATAAAATACCTGTTCTGATCGTGAGATCGGGTGAAAGGTACCACTATGATGAACTGCTTTGCAAAGAATAATACAGAAACATAAAAAAATTAATGAAAAGAAAAAAAAACAATAAAATACGATGGGTTGGAGTGGTGGTGAACGTTGCTCACGACACCAATACAGACTGCATTAATGTTTTTCGGGTTCATGCCGCGTTTGTTCATTTTTGGGGGACGATAGTGTCGCGACACTGTCGTCTTCATTGTCGCGACATGTCGGGCTCATTCCAGCTCCCGTCTTTCAAAACATTAATTCATTTAATCACTGCGGAAGCCTCCGTACCAATACAGACTGCCTGGATAGGTCTTCAAAACACTTGAGATCCAAGTTAAGGTGAACAGCACTAAACAAAAATGTATACGCTAATGCCCTAATGAAGAAATCCCGAATGAAGACCCGGAACTACTGTCACTTACTACTGTTCATTGGTAACTTTCGCCGCGTTCAAGCCCTCCGCAATGTAATTGAGGAACGTAAAATGCCACAACTGCGCGATATTATTTGATTCTGCGGAGCTTATGAGTACCTCAAATGAACAAAAAGGAATAAACGCCTTATATCATATACCTTCAGTATTTCATTCGCTGAAATCGTAGAGGAATGAAACGAAGCCGCCTCTACTTCGGCACAGTGAAAGCGAGAAGGTTACCGTGAGGTTGCGAAATGGAATCTACGAGATAAATTTCACGTTGCATCAGGAAATAGCAGGAAGCATCAACCGCGGAACTGTCTGAACTTCAACAATAAGAGAATGACAAAAATAATTCTTACACGAAAACGTGCATATCTTATTACTTGCTCCTCTTAAAGAAATAGTTAATAAATTCAATATTCTTCAAGTTGCTCAAGACCCAAATAGCGTCGAATATATTTTCACGGAAAATTACAAGTGCACTATAGTTGAAATAGCTTACTTATTTCTATGACATTTTAGACATTGACATCACGAATATGTAAATGTGATTTACCTCCCACCTATTCGGCCAAAAGAAATGCCTACAAAACCATACACAAAGATTATTCCACCAATCCCTCACCCGTAGATCCCTCCCGCTTTTAGATTTTTAGCTTGAGATGAAAAAATTTAAATGCAATAATTGTGCTCGCAGAAGAGCGAGTTGATGACATTGCAATGTAAGTTTTTTTTGACTTCCGCAAGATTTGATTCCACGGAGCTTTAATAGAGCTTGTAATTATAGCTTTGATTGTTTCCAGCGTAAGGTCTTATTGTGAGTGGCAAAGTACCAGAAAATAACAAGTAACAGCATTTATTTTTTTTCTGGAAAAGTATGGCCACTGAGTGAAATATGGCCACTGACTTTTACATGGTTATTTGATAGACGCAAGCAAAGAAAACTAATGGCAAAGAAATTACACCCAACACTTATGTACTCGCAAGTCGCATGTTTAGGGGCAGGCATCGGAAAAGAAAATCTAAAAAAAAAAGGTTGGACGCGTATATGTATGCATAGGGACGACAACGGCATCGTAAGAGAATTTGTCCATCTCAAGAAATTGGTTCAGCACAGGTCACGCGGGGTCGAGGAAAGAAAGAAATTGCTGCGTCGAGGCCAGTCGCATAGTTTCGCTGAGTAGCCGTCTGATTAAAGGCCTAGCTGACGAGGGACTTCGCCGCGGGGGCGGAATGCAATCAATGTGGTCAGCAGCGCCCCGTCATCGCTCATGAAAAGGAGGGGCCAGTCACAGCCGAAGATAAAAAGTCCGATGTCCAGTTGCTCCGTCCCTTTTCATTACTATCACCTGAGTGTATATTAGAAATTGCATCTATTCCGTAGAAAATGGGCATCAAAGCAACTATAATACGCGTTCATCAAGGATTTTTACGATGAAATTTTACGGTTAGGTAAAAAGAAAGTTAACATCCAATAGAACCTAGAAAAATATAGTCATCAAAAATATCCATTTTGTATAATGTGGAGTGTTGTAAAGCATGGATTAAATGCGCAACGATTAGAATGAATAAGGGGAAATATCGGGAAACTTTGTGCATGCGAGGACATTAGGAAAATATTATGTGAATGGAAAAAGTACACTCATATATCTACATCTAAATCTACATAATATCCTGGAAGCCACCATGAAGACGTATGGCAGGCGGTGAATTCACACCAAATATGTATTACAAATAGTGCATAAAAAGGATTAGTAATAATGCTCCAGTCTTAACTCCAAAATAAAAAAATGAAAATAGCAAAGCAAGCATGCAATATCATGCTGTTAGTTGGGTTAGCTTAAAGTCTTTATACCAATATGCAGCTACTCATGCTATCCATTGATACACTCGTATTAATGCTATTGGGTATATTAACAGCTATTCATATCCCTAATTGTACGAGGAAAGGACATATTGAATCTGTCAATTCGGCAATCAATTTCTATCAATTTCTCTAATTGTGTGATTATGGTCCAGTATAGTCTACCATAGTAAGTTGGAGTTCGCAAAATATTTTTAACGTCATCAGTGAAAATATTATCTTGGAATTTATTTAAGAGATTGAGTCTAAATTTCAACCTACGCTCAGACAATAATTCCCATTTTAGTTCATATAATAGACTGGTTACGCTAATATAATTATCATACTATCCCTTTACAAATCTTACCGACCTTCGCTGCACACGTTCAAGTTCATCATTTAAGCCTATTCAGTAAGGATCCCATATACTGGCAGGGTATTCCAAATGAGGTCTAACAAGGGAAAAGTAGGTAATTTCTCGTACATGAACGTCATATTGCCCAGTAGCCTTTTGATGAATCCCAGTTTACGATTAGATTGACCCAGTATTTCACGTATGTGTTTACCCCAAGAAAGAGTATGTGTCAGTCTTATTCCAAGATATTTACTAGATCCCATGTTTGTTAATTTATTATTCCTTATGTCGTAAGTGGTAGGAGGAGAACTATTCTTTTTCGAAAGATTCATTATAACACACCTTTTTAATGTAATTAAGCTAGATGGTTATTATCTACATAGTGATAAAGGGATTGGTTGTTAATACATGAATCATGAACCACAGACTACTCTAAAAATATGCAATACCTACATCTAAATTACGATACCTACCAATCACTTTGCTATTGTGCCTATTGGGCTCTCTTATGTTATGCGGGAAAAATGGCATTTTAAATCTATCAGAAAGACAATCCATCTCACTAATCCTGTTAATCTGATCAAACCTAGCACAATACGCAGGGGATGATAATGAAACGGAAAAATATGATGGACGAAGTTTCACTAGGTTTAAGAAAGGGAGAGCGAATGGACTGCGAACAGGCAAGGAAGGACTATGGGAATCAATAAAACCTGCTTGCTAATCCGCTAATTTTGCATCACTAATCCACTTACGTAAGTACGTGGAATAACAACGTGAGTTACTATCCGGGATGAAGAGGAATAGCTGATGAAAAAATCGAGAGGAGAGCGGCTTTTATCCTATCGTGGAACTGTTGCCGCTCTGAACGGCAAACTACTGCGTTGGGAATTGGCAGTGAAAAAACAGCTTCATGGACCAAGAATCGAAGGAAGAATTTCAGCGATGATTACGACGGAGAATAGAAACATAAATATATCTTAGTCGTCCCGAATCATATTAGTAAATGAAAAGCCTCTGGAGAAAATTGGTAGCGGAGACAGGGGGAGGTAAACGTAGTTAATCTAAGAATTTGGAGTAACAAACAAAACGAATATTTGACGCTAAAGCTTCAATTACTACATATTCATTTCTACCTTTCTCTATTTCGCATACTTATTTTGAAGGAGGAAGGGAAGGTACACAATAAGATAATGAGCCAAATCACAACTCCGTAATTATAAGTAATTCAAGCATGCTATTGGTAACACTATCGTTAAAGAATGTAGCCAATGACCATAAAATAAAACTTCGGCCAAAATTTGTGCTGCCTAGACATGCATTTGAACGTTTTATCAAGGATGGCCAAGTTATATTTTACCCTAAAGTGGAATGCTAAGTTACGAGCCAATGTTAACGAAGGTGTATTACTCTTATGATTACGTTTCCATAAAATTAGCGTCGTGGCCTGAATCCAATGGTATATCCTTATTTATTCAAATATCAAAACTAAAACATTTAGCGGTTAGGTTCTGGGGATGATTCGTTGTTACTGGAATCAAACTTGAAAAATTACTGCAATTAATCCAACAGAATGGACGAGGAAAAAAACCCTAAAAGTAATCATTATTATCAGACGTTTATTTTTATCTCGATACGACAACCCCCAGCGATACGCCAGCTCTGCGCTGGGAGGAAGTGCCAACCTCAGCTAAGATGCGCAGAGAAGAAAACAAGTACATAAAGGCTTTCCACTGCTATTATAGCACATGATAAGACCTTTTCCTTCAAGCGTATCTTCGTAGGAGCACAAACTTCAAGATATCATAATCTTGCCTTGCGTTTCCTGAAGCCATTACTTTGCCTCAGTATACGTTACATTTTTGTAATACTCATTTTTAATTCGACTTTGCTTGACCTTAACTCAATGTAGATCAGTCTTGAACAGTATATTTTTCTCAACACCAGAATCTGCAATCTATTTTCAGACCAATGGGTTCCTCAGGAAGAAATAATAAATCGAAGACTCTCAAATTTAGACAGGGGCAACCCCACATTCAGGTAACCCGCAGCTGCCTACCCGCCAGTTGGGAATTTATGCTCTAAATTATGCAATCTTTTTTCAATTCTCGGTTCAGTCCATACTACTAGGGAAGTCCGTGTAATTCGGACCGATGACTTTACTTTGTATTCATTAGGGGAAGCAACCTATTTGATATAATATCATTAGGTTGTATCTTTGGAATGTGTTCTCTCCAAACTTCATCAACCAAGCTCGAGTGCTTGAGGCATTAAGGCGAAGTGAGCGAAATCGTGAGCATAGATGTAATTATTCCTCCTAAGGCGACAGCGAGCTATAAAGTTATTTTTACTACTTAGTTGAAATACAAGAATCGCTTCTCTTTTATCATAATACATCTTGATAAGTGCCAAGTAATTATCTTAAATATACCTAGAGATGCTTCTGTGAAATTCAGTCACTTGTGATTTTGTTCCTTATCGTGTATTTCGGACCACTGAGTGTATTTTGGACCGGTCCAAATTACACGGACATGCATTAATTCCTTCCCACCACATTCATTCTCCCGCTACCGTAATTTATTGAAATACAAAAAGTCCTGTTTAAGAATTCTATGTCATGATTTGTTTTATGATGCGTATAATTTACCTCGGCATTGCTTCATTCCCAAATAATATTTACTCGACCCAGACTGCCTGAATCCCACCTGATAATTCTGAGAGAAAAGCCGGAAAATTTTTGCTTGCTCCACGAAACCTTATTAACTGAGTAACACTAGAAAAGTTAGCCAAAAGTTATTTAATAGACGCATGAAGAAATAGTTGTGTTTAAAAAAACCTATTATAAAGAGCCTTTTCCAGTGTAATCGTAAGCTCAGGCATGCTAAGCTTTTTTGAAGATATTTTAGAATTGGTATTATCCAGTATTCATTTACGGAAAAAAATTATGGCACATCTCTGGTAATGCTTGATGAACGGTAATAAATATTCATAATTTATTTCAAAAATCAGGATTTATAAGTTTCATGAGTCGATTGCATCATTTTTACAATAAATACACTATCTCAGCATGTGACTTTTTAAGTTTGACCCGAAGCGGAGTAGTGAAGCTTGCTCTTGAAATACTTGAGCAAAATCACTTGAAAACCGCTTCAATTGTAACAGCAAATTAAATGGAAGAGAGTGGTTTTCGGGATTTATGACACATGATCCCCGGCTAAGCCCAATCCAAGCCAACATCACCGGCAGGGTGCTCGGGGTTTAACCAAGCCGTGGTGAATAGATTCTTTGCTTTGTTTGAAAATATTATAGCTATTAAGAAGATCGAAATGTTGTGCTACACAAGAGTCCTAAGATTAAATGGATCGACTAGTAAGTAACTAGGAAGTCCTCAGAAGAGTGGGAGAAAAGAGAAGTCTTATGAAAACCTTAGAAAGAGGATAAGACAACTTAATCGGGCACATCATGAGGCATGATGGCCTGATCAAGACAATCGTCGAAGGACATGTGAATGGGAAGAATGGCAGAGGAAGGCCTCGTATGAGATGTATAGAACAAGTGATGAAGGATGTAAAAGAGAAGAAATACATAAATATGAAGAGATTGGCTGATTGAGATTTGAGTGGAGAGATGCGTCAAACCAATCTATGGACTCTTGAGTGATGATGATGATCTAGAAGATTTCTGCTTTAAGATGAGACTAGAATGAACGAGAAATCTACGGCAAAGGAAACTAAAAATTCATGCTGTGCATTTTATCCTGAAACCCAGCAGGAAGATTCAATAAAATAAGGATTTGACCCTGATGAGAACATTAGTTCACTTCCTTCAACCTCCCCTAAGGGTCCGTGGCAAAGCCGGTCTTTCTAGAGTGAGTAATAAATGGAGATGACTATTTATAGCGAAATATAAATTTTCGGTAAAAGAATCGAACCATTAAGTTGTTAAAAAGACTATGAGTCTTGTTTGTGGAGATTCGTGCAAAAATGCTTGGATACAGTGTGAAAAATACAAGGAGTACCTAAAGAATGCGCTGATCTAAGTGATGAGAAATATTATTACTGTGCTAGCTGCCTTAAGCTTAGCTACTCAAAACTTAATCTAAATGTTTTCCATCAGCTAAAGAAAACTATTGGATCGTTTTTATATTCATAGTTCGTTTTATTTTTTGCTAACATATATTGCTGAAATAACAAATACCTATTGAATTTTGGTATATATAAATAGAATGTTTAATAGAGAATACTGATCAAATTAATGGCTTGTAAACCATTATAGTGTTTAGTCATTAAAAAGAAATAAAACATGTTAGTTCGTAAGTATTTATTATTATTATTAATTATAGTATTGTTAGTTTGTAAGTAATACTGTAATGTAATTTTGGGTTCAGGTCCAAATTACACGGATAGCTGGACCGAATTACACACCCTTGGTCCAAATTACACGGAACTAAAACTTTCCTAAAAACGTTTTTTAAAGCCATAACTGAAAGTAATAGTGAAATATAGACCTACAAGTGCCATTTTCCATTGGCTTAGTTTGTTATGAAGAGATGCTGCTTTTGTAGTGCACTAATGGAATAATTTGTATGCAGTCGAAGTTAGGTCTTCCAAATTACACGGACTTCCGTATCACTGGTTCAGTTCTAAAAAATGTTTTCCCTAGCAAAAAAATTCACCATCCGTCTGCTTAAATATTTGCTGCTACCACAATTGATGCCTAAAGATAACTCATAATCAAAGTATTTCACCTTTAATGTACGTTTGTTTGGGAATAGCTCATAACTACCCTTCCCACCTACATATTCTCCTAAATAAACCACATTTCCAGAGTCAAAACTCTTCATATCTTCTGCCGACCGTCATACCATTCAGAACGTCTAACATTTCTTTCGTCCTATTCAAGATTCCGTCATCTCTTAAAAAATCCTCTATCTACTTTTGTTGCCTTTAAATTATCTTTCCTCTATCATCATTTTCATAATTCCGTACCTTTTAAAAAATCCTCTATTCACCTTTGTTGCCTTCTTGCATGTCTGACTTACCATTTCTCCTCAACTACCGTGTTTAGAACTTCCTTAACGCCCTCCTCTCCATACAACTCTCCAAACAGCAAATGTAAGTTTTTAATCTGACCTAAGTGTTTAGTTCCACACTTCCGCTTTTTCTTTCCCGATCGCCATTCTACAAAGCCTACCACTTCAGCTCATACTTCCCCTTGTTTGCTGTGGTGTCCATCATATATATTTTTGACTTATGACGGATGACGTCCAATTCTGTAGTATAACCCCTCATTCAAAATTCGCCATGACCGATTCAGTAATGAATCACATTAAATATAACCGAGAATTAAGCCTCCCAGTAAGTGTTACACAAGACTGAGTAAAGTTGTCATTTCTCCAAGGAATATCTGGTTATCGGAAAAAATTTCAGCTTGGGTTCAGCGCTAAGAAATGCTCAAAATTTTTACCTAATGTGAGCAAGAGAGCACAGTGCATGCAGAGATACTTTACTGAACCAGTGGAAGTGATGAGACCAAAATACTTCCAGTGATAAATGCTCAAAAATATCTTATCAGAAATGCATTTTGCTTATTTCGAAATGGTACATACATGGCGTGATGTGCAGCAAATGCTCGAGATGAGAGCGAGTAAACACCCATGGCCAACAGTGAGGCTTCAGCAGAAATCAAACACCTCCGCGGCGACACGTGTCTTCCTTGATAGGAGAGTTCCGCGTAGCAATCCTTCGAGGGGCGGAGAAAAATTGTTGCGCGAACATTCCAGAGTAGGCATGACGTAACAGCTATTCACGAGGAAATTTGTGATATCAACGTCCTTCGAGGATTTTCAACGATTCTAGCTACGCATGACAAAGAGATAACCGATGTCAGTGCGATGTCGTTCGATATAAATCTCTACGAAGCTCCAAAATTTTACAATGGATCATTTACTTGGCAACTGCAGATAAAAACAAAGTTGAAGAAAACCACTGACCTAACAAAACAGTGGGAAGCATGATTAGGTATTTCAGAAGCAGGGATCACCAGATCCTCATAAACATAAAATCCAATAAGTCCCCTGGCCCAGAGGAAATAACTGTGAGAGTTCCTTAAACTTGAGGCATCTTATGATATTCATATTACTCCCTCATCAGGTAAGTAATATGAACGTAAACGCATGTATGTAGTGGACGCTTAGTGATAACTCACCCCATGTCAGACAGCCTTGCGATGGATTGTAGGGGAATCAGTAGAACTAGAACTATAGGAAAAAGACGGAACTGAACTAAGTAATCGGAATATTTTAAATATCTGGATGTAACACAAACAACAAAACTTAACAAAAGAAAGCATGTAAAAATAATTTGCGGGTCAGCCTTAAAGAAACTTGGATTCATTTGACGAGTAGTGGGAGAGGGTAATGGAAAAGTATAGGAGAGATGTAGTTTCGAGTTAGGCCAAAAGTGGAAAGTGTTCATGTCTGGTGTTCAGGACCCGTGGGAAAAGGGACTAATAAGGGAATTAGGTAAACGTCAGAGGAGATCAGCCAGATGGGTAAACGATTGTTATGATAAGGGGGTAAGTGTAACTTTACTGCTAGAGACGATGGGGTAGGAGGCCATTCAACGTGAAGTCAGCAAGCCAGACTATGGCTTTTGCAGAGGTACGGGGTAAACGAGTTAACCTCCGACATTGAGACAGTTTTAAAGGCCCTGCACTACAGTGGTAGACAGGACCACTTAGATAAGATTTAAAGAAATAAGCTGCATCATAGGTAGAATCAAACATTCGTTCTTCCCCAATCAATTCGTGATCATAACAGCATTAAGACTTCTTACACTATGATACCTTCATTTTAAAAAAATACCATTAATATCGCACGTCCCAAGCAATCGCACACCTTAGCTGAGTTCAGGTCAAGAAAACAGAGATAAGATTAAAGTGGTGGATTTTTAAGGATCTAAACATGTCTGTATCTACTCGCAATATGTATAATACAATTTTTAGTACTTCTCAGGTGTTTCCTTGCATGTTGGATGAAAAATGGAATTTGTAGTGTGTGTCCAGCATGATATTCATGGTAACTTCTCGTTAGGGTAGGTAGTATAAAACTTAAGTGCATCTACGTAGTGTATGCTACCTCTTGGATACTAGCATATTGCATGGTATCTCTTTGTTTCAGAACTTGGCATGCAAATTGTGCATGTTTGGTGATCTTCACCCCCTGCCACACACCTTATCGGTGGTTCGTAGGGTATTACGCAGATGCACATGTAAATTTTGGTGATAACTCACCTCCTGCCACGTACCCTCGATGTGGATAGAAGAGTAGTCAATAGATATAGATAGATAACAGGTAGCAGTGAAATAGCATTTCGGGCTAGTCTAAGAGTTGAGCAGTCACCTGTATATAAGCCAATATTAATTAAATAAAGCAAAATAGATGGTAGCAAAGATATGGATTTGAAAAATATATTCAAGTGGGTAAAATAAAAATAATGAATATACAATAGAGAGGAGGAATCAATGCCTGATTTAATTTCAGCCCTAGCAAGCTCCGTAGAACTTTTTCAAAAACTGGATGAAGAAGACAGACTACATCGGAGCTCATTACGCAGGCATCGATATAAATATTTTCTTCAAGCAACATAAGCAAGCTATATGCTTGTGACTCTATTCTTCTTCGTCGTTGACGTGTTTATCGGCCCAAATTCGAATAAATATCCGAAACCACTTCTTTTAAAAGCTAAATGACCCCTCTATCGAATCCGATAGCACTGTCCAGCATACAAGGAATAGATAAATGAGTTCACTATCCGTTGACGCATCAGAGCTACGACCTCCGTTTCTGAATATCTTCTTCATTCTTTTAAAAATATCACCAGCATCAGGGACACCTACGCTGGGTTTTCCTGGGCGAGCACATCATGGCCCTGCCTCCCCCCTCCTCCTTAATGAATCACGCCTGAAACGTCACCATCCACCTCTTCATTCTTTCCCTCCCATTTGCCATCATCCCTGTCACCCGATTTTCCCCCGGAAGGCGAGTAACTTACCCTTTTTGGCGCAGGAACTCTCCGCCTGTCACAGCCGTTTATATATATCGAAAATTGTCCACTAGCTGCGCTTCTGCCAATTTAGCTGCATTTGCAGCAAAGTATGAGATTAAAGACGGGCAAAAAACAAATAAAGGTGACAATTTGTCGGCAGTTTGGTGAGGAATTCGAGCAATGAAGAGTAGTGCATTAATTATTTTTAGAGAGATGAGATGGTAGCGAGGTTGGTAAAGGTGTTGGTGAAATGTGTAGGAATACGTTTTCCATCCCTGCCGTCATTCAGTAATTTCAGATTCGTATTTCATCTACATCTACATCTACACTATACCCTGCAAGCCACCGCGAGGGTGTGTGGCAGGGGGTGAAGATCACCAAGCATGCACTACTAGCATGCAAACAAGCAACTAAAGTGTCTCATGCAACTAGATTGTTAGTATATATAGTATTTGAGGGGTTAATACATGCATCATGCACTACAGAATACTCTAAAATATTTCCCCTACCTATCCCTTTCCTATGCTGCCTATTCTGTTCTCTTATAGTACGGGGGAAAAATGCCATTCTGAATCTATCGATACGACAATCTATCTCTCTAATCTTATTTGGCTGGTCGAATCTAGCATAATACGCTGGTGCTTTTAATATGTGCCTAACATCATCAGTAAAGCTATCCGATTGAAATTTCTCTAATAGATTTAATCTGTACTTTAACCTACGCTCTGATAATGATTCCCACCCTAATTCTTGTATAAATTCTGAAACGCTACTCAACCTATCGTAACATCTTTTAACGAACCTAGCTGCTCTACGCTGTACACTGTCTAGTTCTCTGATCAAACCTAATTCATTAGGATCCCATACACTGGCTGCATACTCAAGGTGGGGCCTAACTAGTGAAAAGTAACATCGCTCTTTTGTCTTCTCATCACATTTCCCTAGTACTCTTTTTATAAATCCTAGCTTTCTCTTCGCTCGGCCGCATATTTCCCTTATGTGTCTTCCCCCACGATAAATCCTTAGTGATTGTTACACCTAAATATCTTATGGTTTCTACGTTTTCGATCTTCGTGTTACTAATTTTATAGGTACGCTCTATCGAATTATTCCTCCTCCAAAAATTGATAGCTACACACTTTTTAAGGTTAAGTTTTAACTGCCATTTGTCGCACCCTTCTGGAATTGCATCTAGATCCTTACTAAGCGATTCCCTGTCTTCTTATTTTGATATACCCCTTTACAATACCGCATCGTCTGCAAAAAGTCTAAGCTTACTACTTACTACGGTACCCACATCGTTTATGTATAGAAGAAATAGGAGCGGACCTACTACGCTACCCTGGGGAACTCCAGATGTGACTTTGATTGTGTCCGACATGATACCATCTATGACAACCCTCTGCTCTCGTCCACTTAAGAATTCTCTTACCCAACAAACAACGTCTTTATTTATACCAAAACTCTCTAACTTTAAGATTAATTTATCATGAGGAACTTTATCGAGTGCCTTTTTGAAATCTAAAAATATCGCATCAACTTCAGTACTGTTTTCGCCTTAGACTAAAATATCGTGTACAAATAAAGCTAATTGTGTCTCGCAAGATCTACCTTTCCGGAACCCATGTTGGCTGTTTATGAGTAATCCCTGACTATCCAAATGCCCCATGATCGAACTGACTACAATGTGCTCAAATATCTTACAAGAGATTGACGTAAGTGAAATGGGTCTCTGGTTACTAGGTTCTTCCCTATCACCGCTTTTAAATATAGGTGTAATGTTAGCTACTTTCCGATCTTTGGGTACTGTGTGGTTCTTTAGTGTTTTATTGAATATTATTTCTAGATATGGGGCTATTTCATAAGCTAATGTTTTATATACTCTGGAGGGAATTTGATCGGGACCTGGTGATTTGTTTATACTAATGCTTTTTAACTGCTGCTCTATTCCGCGACATGAAATTTTTATTTCGGGCATTTGCTCACTGAAAGTGTTCGGCGGTGGTTCCACTGCGTTGTGTGACGATGAGTTGAATACACTTTGGAAGAAGGTGTTTAAAGTATTGGCTTTTTCTACACTGCTGGTCACTCTAATTCCTTTATCGTTTTTTAGTGTGTGCACTGTGGACCTATTTCCCTGAAGTTCTCTCACATATGACCAAAACGCTTTAGGATTGCTATCTAAATATTCTCCTAACATCTTGCTCTAGAAATGTTTCTCTTGAATATTTTGAATTGAATTGAATATTGAATTCTCTTGAAATGTGCTCTTGAATAGTTGTTGTCATCAAGATTTTTTTACTTTCAGCAGTTATCACATATAAGTATGCATAGTACCCCTCAAGCTACAACAGGAGGCCTTTAACAAGAAGCAAACTATTTGTATGATATAGTGCATATTTTATGATGATTCACCCTCTGCCACACACCCTAGAGGGGTTTGCAAGCTCGGTACCTCGGTATATGCAGAGATAAGGTTGTGCGGCAGGCGGACACCAGGCAAGCGTTGCTGATAAGTAAGCAACAGTATCAACTACAATACTCCCCGGAACATATAAATAACCTACGAAAACACATAATCCATATCTTCAAATGAAAAACTATTACTCCCTCCCCCCACTCGCCACATACTCTTGCGGTGGCTTGCGTAGATGTAGACGTATACCATGGATGTCTTTCCTAAAATCTTTTACGAAAATTTGTATTTACATCTACATCTACGTAATAGCCTGTAAGCCACTGCGACGGTGTGTGGCAGGGGTGACGATCACCAAACCTGCACTATTAGCATAAAACTAGGCTACTGCATGAAAACATGTTAGATAATAGGGTGACATGCAGCAAGATGCTTAGTACCTACATTTTAATAACGGGATTATTGGATATAATGGCATTTATAATAAATCCTAGCTTTCTCTTGGCTTGGCCGCAATTTTAACCTGCGTTCTGATAGTAATTACCACGCTAGTTCTTCTATAAAACTCGTAACACTAATACAATTATCCTAACGGCCTTTAACAAATCTTGCTGATCTCCTTTGTACGCACTCTAATACCTTTATCATACCTTCCTCGTACGGATCGCACATACTAGCGGCATATTTTAAATCTACATACTTACTTACATTTACATGCCAGAAATGCAAGTAAACAAAATGTTTTACATTTAAAGGGTCATGCATACCAACAAAAGAGGGGTAAAACCTACATTATCCATCCTATTCAACCCACATGTGCAAGTATTCAGTCGTTTCGAACGTAACTTTGTGAATTTTGAATCCATTATGAATTAAAAACACAAACTATGTATAATTCCACTGAAATCATATTTGGCACCACTATGTTCGATGCTAATGCGTTATAATCAGATGATCACCTGATCTGATCATGAGTCATCACCTGATGGTGACATCTTGGCATTGAAAGTAGTGGTGCCAAATAAAATTTCAGTTCAATTATGCATGGCCTCAGTTTTTCATTACACGTGCGCAAATACATGCATGAAACCTTTAGCCTGACCCTAATGCCTAAAGAAATACCTGAATGATAGAAAAAGCAGAAAAAAATTACCGTAGCATTCCAACAAGAAGTAGGTTGTAAACCTCACATTTCATCTCCACACATTTTTTCACAATTTCATCTGGCTTGTGGGTGCATCTGGTGATGGCTGGCGTTGGCATTAACCGGCTTTTATTATCTTATCACCGCCGCGTTCAATGAGCAACAAGTAAATCTTCGGTCTTAAATGGATAGTTTTTGACCCATAAATCGTTAAACAGATATACGATGGCAACAATCTTTCCCCAGACTCTTCATCGCCCAGATCTCAGTTAAATATTTTTTTAACGGCGTAGAGAGAGAAGATAAACGTCAGGGTCAAGGAATCAGCAATACTTAGTCACACGTATAAACAACACCCAAAGCTCATAAATAACTGAATGAAATAGTGTCGTTGTAATGTCTGGGCAAAGTCTGAGACACATACTAGTGATACACGTAACATTTATTTTAGTCATTGATAAACACGGTATTCTAGGTCACAGGCGGCTCTTCCAAATATTTTTTTACATTAAAAAAATCGAACATTTACATTTACATGCCTTCATCCAAATGTGATCCCGGTACCCCTTTCACTGGCACACCACGGAAACACGTCAAAATTAAGACATGATTAGGCAGACGACATTCTTAGATTGTCTGATGTAGGGGGCGCATAGGTGAATCTAATCGTTTCACATGTCATCACAAAGGAGACAGCATAGAACTAGCTATAAGAACGAAAAACTTCAAGATGTAACAGTGCTATTTAAGATGCAAGGCCAACAGCGATGGGAAAGAAAGCAAGAGATGCATAAAAATATGAATCAAGCATTCTACAGCAAGATTCTTGAATTGGGAAAACGCTTATTGTTAGCTTAATTATAACGCTCATTCTCTGGGCCATCAGCAGACTGTTATCTCAGAAACGAGATCGAGATAGTTAAAATGTCCGTATAATTATGTTAGGTAATTCTTGCTATGTATTGCAAGAGTTCAGATAATATAAATTCAAATATATTCTAAATTTAATTCATGCCATTTTCCCCAAGACTTCGGATAGGAACCAAGTAAACGAAAAAGCTATTCGTATTTCCTTTCGATGTCGAAAAGCGCAGCCGTGACTTTCCGCTATCCCTCTGGCTACTACCTCGATGAATAGGACATCAAGCCTACGAGATGACAAGGGACACCGTGATACTGGTTCAGTCGAACAATTGCTCGCATGCCCCTTCCCTCAGCGGTCACATCGGCATGTACCCCTCGCATCTACCTGAGCACCCGTCACGGTTGGTGGTGTGGGAAACACCCAAGTGCCACGGGAACCTCACCGAGATGAAGAGTAATTCATTCGACACTCTTGTCTCACGTGCATAACTAATTTTCTAAAACCTCTATGCCTAAAGACTTGAGCGTCGCCTAAGGAATGAAAGGTATAAAGGTGAATCCAGCCCAAATCCCGAGCTTTGCTTACTATGCATCCTAATGGCTTATATTTTGACGTCTGTACAAGGTATAGTAATGACAAATCTGTGAAATTCTATTAAAAAGAAGCATAAAAGGAAAACTAGCAAGAACAAATGTTTAACATTAAAATGTAGTATGTGCCCTTAAGTAGTAACACGATTGCACGGAACAGCATAAGTTTTGTGATGAAAAATTAGATAAGGATCATCTATATAGTACGTAACGCTGTTTTGCAACTTTTTCTATACAACCTCCTACAAATGTTTGTGGTCGATAAGGAAATAACTCACCGGGACCTAAGCCCACTTGCTTATACAATTGACAAATTCAAGGAAAGGGACCGCCAACATTTTCCCAGGAACATCTGTTACTAAAGTGTTATCAGGCATTTCTTAAAGAGCCAGGGTAGAATTGCATCAATTTGCAGCATAAAAGACTGAGAATTGATGGTTACTTGTATCAAACAATTCTCTGCCATTTATTTTCTACGTATGCATGGCAATGGTACGGCATAGCAGTTTAAAGCAGCTTTCCAAAGCATTCTACTCTTTCACTGATCAGGAGGCAACTTTCTCCAAGTCGATTTGAAAAATGCACAGGCGCGGACTGGATTTCAGGAAATTTGCTCTCGCAATCACCAATGCAGACAGGAGAGTCGTGCCACAGAAGAAACAATTTAATCACAAGTTAGCACCGAGCTGCGGTAGTGTCGTTCTGCATCTCCGAAGTAAATCCTGTGATAAAGTGACGGAAGTTCAGTGTTGCTTTGATTCCAACCCACCAACCCAGGAACTGATAGCCCTAATGAATGTTGGAGATTTAAAATTTTCAATTCATGTAATTAACCACAAATCGACAGAAAACGTATTCTGGTTTTCACGTTATCACGTTAGTACTGTTAACTCAATGTAAGAGGAGTAATTAATTCTTTTCCTTTTAGAGCCCAAAAAAGAAAACACTTCGAGAAATATTTGACGGAGCTTGAAACAGTCACTACGTGTATATTCTGATGGCTAGCAGTTAAAAAAAAGCATTGTAAGTAAAGTAAGTTCGTAAACAGGACCGAAAATCTCCGAGAAATTCACTTTTTTCCTCCACACTGTAACTATGGAGTGTATATGAGTGCAGCTGAGCATCTCATCAATCGAGATTACTGTTTGCAGAGGAATGACTCCGTACCGATCCGAGACTAGGGCGAGAAATGGTATTGCAAAGCAAAAAAATAATGGTAGGATTTAAGATTAGCTCTCTCGATAATTAACATGATTGCGTGGATTGGATTGTTTGGCATGAAATACTCCGGAAATAATTTGAAGGAATTAATAAAAATAGAAACAACTACTCTAAATATAATAATACACAGTATACTTGGCGCGAATAAAACACAACACATTCCAGCACCTAAGGGAAAGACGCAGAAAAATGTGTGATAATGCCTAAGTGCTACAGGAAGGTGAATGTAGTATTATGAATGCCTGTTTCTTTCTACGATTAACCTTCAAAGAAATTTGGTAGGATCGCTAAAGTACGTTAGGGTCCATACCTTAGGAATCTACTTATAGGTAGCATAGGATCCAACGCACAATAGAAGCCAAAATTGACCACTCCATCCGGGAAATATCTCTTCGGAGAGGATTAAAGGTATCTAGAATAACAACTACTCTTGGCAGAAACCATACTCTCTCATTTTTGTGAATTGATACAATTCTAGAGAATTCTAGCTAACAAAATTGATGTGGAACTTGGGACAAAATCTACTGACATTCACAATTGAACCGTAGCATAATTGTTCTATAATTGAGCTCTAAAATTAAATTAGTGACTACGGCATTATAGAATGAGCAGCCATTTAGTATTTCTGCAGCGCAAAGATATTCCAATGGAAGCGTGTCTGGTGACACCGAAGAGTCATCCGATGTTTACGGGCAAACATCTTTAACGCCGTTCACTAAATTCCTCCGCTCTGATTCTTGCATTTATTTCTACGCCCTTCCGTTGGTATTTAAGTCGATTTGGCGTGCTCCAGTTCAAACTACGCAGCGGTCATTGTTACCTCAACAATGATAGACACGTTTCCGCATGCGCACTTGATGTTCGTTGACTCCTTGCGTCAGAGGACTGTCGCCGTTCGCCTGTTAAAGGAATACGGAGCAATTTTCTCAAAGGCCACACCCCCTAACGAATGTCAATTGACCAGATATAAGGGGACACGTGTATGAAATAGCCAATGAAACAAGCAGGTGTGTGAGTACACATTTGATGCGCACAGACACTCATGACAGGCGGGAGCATTTAGCCAGGCTACAGCGTAGTACTCTAGGCTAGTTATTCGCATGCTGTTATGGTTGATTCACCTTAAGAGCGATTCGATAATACGGTGCCGTCACAAGGAATTCAAATCTCGAATTTCATGATCTAATAGTTAAAAGGGGGAATGTGGCAAGGGGTGAGCGGAGCACTCTACTAACCTTCCAAGCTTAGAGATGACAGTAACCCCTCTTGTTACCGTAGGGGCCTGTTGTTGACCGTCACTTCCGATCACTGCGATAGGAGTAAGCTGCAAGGTTTTATTTTCTCAACTCGACACCTTTAGAAGGAGTGAAAGGAATTTCACGTAAACAAGAAAATAACGCAAGGGCAATACGGAATTTTAAGCCAGTAACATTAGTTCACACAGATTATGCGACTTTTTCAGATTTCGTTAGATCTAAGACAGGAGTTCCCAACCTTTTAGCAACTGTGTACCACTTGAAATTTTTAGCAATTTTGGCGTACCAACAGTCCTATATTTTTTTAGAAACATATATTTACCGTCGGAAAAGTTCCCAATGGCTTGTTTTATTTCAATTAAATTACTGAGAAAACTTGATATTTAATTATTAATGCACTTGTAATTCGGTTTTTTCAACCCTTTATCAAGGCAACAATAAATATATAAAAAATTATATTGTAAATCATTTGGCACTGTAAATATCCTGTATATCATGTTACTTATTATTGTTATGTTATCGGAGGTTCATCCTATATTTAGCCCTGAAGAAGGAAAAAAATACATTTTCCGAAACGTTGGCCAAAAGTTAAATATTTTTCATTTTCAAAAAAAGGACCTAAGCTCCCGAAAAATCATTCATATATTTAATAAAAAAGAGGTCTGGAATTCAAATTACCAATAAATATGTATAGATTTTTTTTCAATATTTAAAAATATATAGATATTTGTATGGGGCAGCCAGCGCCCGGCAGACGGGCAGCAGAGTCAAGTTTGCGTTCTCACGCACACAGATGCCTTTACTAGTCTATCGCTCGTAATAGCTCGTATCACCCACGCGTGCCACCTGAAACATTCCCGTGTAGTTCTACCACTGGTTGGGAATGATCTAAGACTATAAGAGACTATTAATCGATCAAAATATTTAGCTACGGGAAAGCTCTGCCAGCAGCGTAAAACCCTGTGTGGTTTCGCCATAGTTCAAATTCAGCATAACTACGGTAAAATGTCTCAAATATTTCACAAATAACTTTCTCGATCTTTATTTTATAACGCCATCCTGTGATACACCAATAGGTTTACATTTTATACAACGCGAGCCCCTTTATTGCCAACGTGCGCTATCATGGGCGGCGTAATAGTTTAATAACAGGATGGTAGGTTTAATTCAATCGAGCCGAGAAGATGCCAATCAGGTGGACAAGAGTCAATATCTGAGCCAGGGTTTTAAGAGAATACTGCCAATCCACTCATAAGGACTGAGTTCCAAACCCGAAATAAGTTTATTCGGATATCCTAATTGGTTGCCGAGCACTGAGCCTTCCAAGTCAGTACCCTGTCCGTCGGATGGGACGTAAAAGTATTGTGGACCCTTTGGGAGCTCTCTTTAAGAGCAGGGTAATGCCAGCGTCGAGCTTCGATCCATTCCTTCTCCTTTCCCTTTCGAATCATATTATTCCATCTCTCGATGATTCCTTGTTTTAAATCACCTTTTAGGTGATTCAAGTTTAGGGCAAACTTAAACCAGTGATGATGAAGATGTCACTTACAAAGGTAATACTTTGATTAGGACACGCTGAAAGTTATTTCATTCAATAACAGTCAATCGGAAACTAACGTAAAATAAAATGTCAAAATATATGCACAAAATGTACTACACAAAAGGGAACAAACGAAAAAATATAAAACTTGACACCAAATTGGGATGGGGATGTAACCCACGAATCTGGGAATGGAATATGCATACGAAAAAATCCCTTGGATTAAAACTCCAAGTTGTAAAGGAGCAGCGAAAACATGCCTGGAAACCAGATAGGTAAGGAGTGTGATGTCTTGATATGTCGAGTTTTTGAAATGTATCCAGGGCTTTGGGGCCAAAATAAACGCGGGCCTGATTAATCTTCTATCGTCCACTATTATATCACTCCATCGCGCTTTATTATATACAGTAGGTTGTAAATGTTGGTTAATTACTGTTGTAACTTAAAATGTTAGTTGCTCGCAGATATGAGATTTAGATATGCTCTTCCCTTAAAAATCCGCTGGTATACAGCTGTAAGCCAAAGTCCATGGCTGGTGTTTCTCAATCATCCATATTCCGAAAATTACTTCAAGACCAGTTAATTCGGTCGAATATCACTACATTAATTTTGAATAATGCAGCGATAGAAGCACACAATAATTAGGTGAAGATATTTTTGGCAGGGTTTAACACATAAAATAATTAAGTTTCACTTCATTCGCTAATTATCTAGTGAATTTAAAGCATGATTTTAATTAGCAGTAAACTTGGAATCGATGAGAAGTTCTGCATAAATTCTACGAACGAATTTATACGTATCCTTGCGATAGAAAGCAAATTACCGCATATTCTACCCTTAAATTCTAAAATACATGCTTATTCCAGGTTCAAGGTTTTCCACTTTTCCACCCATCATGCGAATTAACAATTTAGTGGCGATCTAAAATTGTAGAGATCCCTACAAATCACTAATACTTAACTCTTTACAGCGAGGACTACAATAACGACATAAACATATCTCTTAGAGGCAAGATAAATTATTCACACCCGGCCCGAACTTCAGCAGGATCTAAACAGCTACCCCACTCGTTCCAATTTAACATGCCAAAACCGAATTAATTCTGGTGTAATCCGCGTCTACCCACGTCCATTATACAGAGCCCTTGTGTTCCTCTTTATTTCGCGGACCATCAAACGCGCGACGCAGAAGAATGATCCGATACTGATGATCATTCGCTCCCAAGGTCGAGAGACGCAGCAACGCGCCCCGCGTCCTCCTCGCCACTTTTAAATGGATTAGTGGAAGTGCGCATTCGTCACTATTTTTTTTTGAATCAGGAGGCGGCTCCGAAAATTTAAGAGGGTGTGTCACAGCTGACTCTGGTCACCCTTGGTCTTTGACCTGTTTTCGGATTAGTGAACTGCGCGCCCTCCCCGCTTGAGAAAACCATACTTGAGGAGCGATGACAATGTCCTACTTTGCGTAACGTGATTGCCGGCCAAGGGGCCTAATTTTAGATCGAATCGTTCGGCGCATTTAGCTTTCGCTGCAACGCGGGCGAGGAGAAACAATTGTTGTCGAGTGAGACCTTTCTACGTAGGAATCTTTCACTTGGAAATCCTCACGTGATTCATAGCGAGCAACGAGTTTCTCCGATGCTTCCAGAGTGATGTCACTGATGTGGAGACGCAAATGCTCCAGCGGGCAATATGCGACTGCTCAGTGGATTTTTCTGACAACAGAAAGTTCCATGGCTTCCAAACTCATTCCATGCGTGAACATTTCCGGTCTTTTGTTGGGAATAAGCCGAACTGACATCCACACAATGCGATTTTAGCGTGGGTCTTTAGAATATGTTAGGATAGAGTCCTTCTTTAAGTCTCTCTTATTTTCTTAATTGTTGACGGAATATAATAATTAGATGTATTAATATACGGTTAGAGGTATGCAAATGATAGTAACGGATGAATAATTAAATACGCCCAAAATTTTTAACACCTAACTTCGCTTAGAAAAGCCAACTTTAATTACTTAGCGTCATTTTCAAGGGGGGGGGGGGCAACTAAATTACTTATTTTGCGTTTATATTTCACTTCTTTGTACTCGCAGCAAAACGAACATTAAATGAAGCCGTAAAAAACGTAATGATCGTAGCTTTTCATTATTTAATCAACAAACATTTGAATTAATAATTTGAAAATAACTCGTCTCCATGAACTGTAGATAATGGCATTCTCTTCATCATCGATCTCTTCGCAAGTAGTTACATGTCCGTAATGTCTCCATTTCTGTCATGAATTTCCTTACCACTGCATTTATTGAGAATTTATTTCTTAAGGTCAGCTTTACAATAATAAAACAATAAATCTGGAGAAGTATTATTATTGAATAGGATTCTTTTTTCATCAAAACCGTCCATGTTCCCACGTAGAAGCTCGTTTGCATGTCGATAGTTGCATGTTCGGTGATCTTCGCCCCCTGCCTCACACCATTACGGCGGCTTGCAGGGTATCACGTAGATGAATGACGTCAGTAGTCCAGATACAGAATAGTACATATTAAATATATTAGAGAAATTGCAATCGGATAGCTTTACTGAAGATGTTAGGCACATATTAAAAACACTAGCGTATTAAGCTAGATACGACCAGATAAATAAGATTAGAGAGATAGATTGTCGTACTGATAGATTCAAAATGGCATTTTTCCCTCGTTCTATAAGAGAACAGAATAGGCAGCATAGCAGAGGGATAGGTAGGTGAAATATTTAAGAGTAGTCTGTAGTGCATGATGAATGTATTAACAACCAATCCCTTAATTACTATGTAGATACTAACAATCTAGTTGCCAGGTACCCTATAGTAGCATGCTTGCATGTCAATAGTGCATGCTTGGTGATCTTCACCCCCTGCCACACACCCTCGCGGTGGCTTGCAGGGTATCGTGTAGTTGTAGAGTAGATGGAGTCGTCGCGCGTCAATCATAATGGCTAACGCCCGAAACCTTTTGAGCACACTCTCAAATACTTGGTAACGCTTCAAATAGATCGTCATTTTTTTTATATTAGCAATGGTTTCAGACCGCTTGCTGCCACTTTCGGATCCCTTAAGCATTATTTATCATTTTCAATCCAATACATAAGGAAGTAGCGTGGAGCGTAATTAATGAGGGCACGCCATGATGGGCGGGAATCGGCTATAGAGTTAGATAATTATATTCCAACATGTTTCGCTGATAGAATCTTAATGGAGTAAGAAAGCACTGTCATACTATTTCTTGCAATCATTACCATGATGCCTCATTCCTTTTATTTCTCAATAATGTCGCCATAGCAGTACAAATTCGATATATTACACTTCCAAAAGTTAAAATATACGCAGGTAGGGACTTACATTTTGATTGTTTGGAGCAGAAGCGTAATCTTACATACCTACATTTAATGATATGAACTGTTCACCTAGCTAACATTTTCTCAGCCTCCAGAACCACGGTCAGAGGCTATTGAGTCCTCAAGATGTAATGATTCTCAGTAAATGCAGAGTTTAATGCAGTACATGAATGTCATGAATAGAATTCAATGCCAATCTCAGAATAAAATGGGCAAAAGAGTTCGTAATCTATACATTAAAGTTTATTCCTTCGCAGCTCCCTAATCGTCAAAAAGTATGAACCCAGTACATGCACCAACTAATTTATTTGTCGTGGTATAGTTACAAATCAGTTGCTCATGAATCACCTGTACAAATTGCTTGTAATGGCACATGTCTGGTGATACATTGTACACTTTCTCGGCATGGAGAAAAAGTATCCTGTAGATGAAGATGTTATATTTTAATCCTGAACAAAAGTAGAGCCTGAAATGGTATAACTGACCGTTAATGGGATGGGTCCTTATGCATTCTGGAATGCATTCACCAGCAGAGTTTTCCGCCAAATATCCTTGTTATTTGTGGAAGTCGTGTCCTCGTTTTGTTCTTTGTTGAAGGAAATCCTCATTTCTCCGCTTCTGTTTTCAGCATGGTCCCTTTGGAGATTGTAAATGAGGAAATACTGCCATAGGGAAAGAAAAGAGGAGGAAAATGTATTGCAACACTTTTGTGGTCCTTCAAATGGCTGTTTACAAAAATTAAAAGGGCGTCACGATAATAGACAGAGCCTCTATTGGCTCACCTGACTATACATCGGAAACATGCGAGGGACTTCCCACGAGAAGAGAGGGAGGGAGAGAAAATGTTTTTTTCACGGCCACTTGCCGTTTCGTCGTAACTACATGACGCTTATGACAACTGGAGTTCTTTTTTTTATACTAATTCGCACTGACGCGAAAGCTCTTAACGCACGATGCGTCGAGGAGAGGTCTATGCCCCTCCCACGTCTTCTTATCGGATTTTTTCCCTGAATTCACGGAAGAAGTAAGTCAATAAGGGGGTGAGTCAATAGCGCTGATCTTCCGATTGGAAGTTCATGACGTTTTAAATGAGGCAGAGCGGACGTCATGCGATGCTTTTTAGTTTCTAAAGCGCCGAAAATAATGCACTTACGAAAGCTGCCCGTCATACGATCACCTTCGACTGATTATTCAAGGGACAAAACTGATGTTTTGATGTGAAAAAAGGGACTAAGGCTGATTGTTCGTCTCGAAATTTTAAAGGCTGGCATAAGTCAATGAGTCTATTGATACAGCACGCAGGCACGTAGCCAGGGGGGGGGGCTTTTGCTGCTTCAGCCCCCTCCGAATTTTTTTCCCAATAATTTTTTTGTTCGGATTTTAGCTATGTACTTTACCAGTGAGAACAGATAAGTATGGGCACTGTAAAAGTAAATACCAAGCACTGAAAATTAAGGGAAGAGATTTGTAACATGTCTGCACCGAATGGGCAAGGCTGATTTGTTACAAGTTACGCAAGACTTAGCTCCCCCCCCGAAGCAAATTTCTGGCTACGTGCCTGACAGCACGGAGTATGGCAAAAGCAATACGAATCATGGTCATATGCTTACTTGTAAAAAACGCATTTGGACTGCACTATTTTCGAGATTAATAGATGGTTTCCCGTCAAAATCCTGAATAATTCCAACACAATGGTTTTCTGGTTGCCACATCTTCCAATAACAGCCATTTAAATCGAAATCAGTTTAAATTAAACATGTATTTATCACACCAGCGAATTCAGTACTATTAAGTTCTCTCTTACAATACAACTGCTTAAAGTACACAAACATCCATGCCCCGCTGAGTGAAAATCCTCCCCGGGTGGGACTCGAACCCGCGACCGAGGCAGGCAACAACCATTGGATGCATGAACGTAAAAATAAAATGCTACACCAATGAAGTTTTAAGGGATACCTAGGGAGGTTATGACGAGCCTACGCCAGTTACTCTGAAACATTACCTCTCAGTTTTTGAAATCAGAGATTTAGATTGAATCTTCAGAAGAGCCATTAAAATAATCGATTACCCAGCCAGGAGAGGCAATTTGGCTAGCCGATTCGGTAGATCTTAGGAATACTCGAGACACAAGAGGTACAAAATATGTCCGGAGGTTAAGAAAACGGATTATAAACTATACTCGGAAATAAGTTCAATATTAGTTTTTCAGTAGCTAAAAATGAAAATACCTGTACGTATACTCACAAGTCTGAAGTAGACATTCAAAGCTGTGACAATTATGACATTACCGTTACGCTCAATATGTAAGGGCAAAGCACGATCTATGAGTGGCTTGAATTTTTTCACACAGGAAGCATCAAGGTCAATTGATGCTGGGAAATTAATTTAAAAGATACATAAATAACCGAGGAGAGGCGATTGACCGGATGCAAAGGTCATCTCACATCGAAAAATATAGAGAGGGCACAAAAAATTTGTTTCCTGTTCGGAGCGTATGTAATTCATGGAAAATAGTGATATATGTACGAAGAGAGAAACAAATTGTAAGCAACTGCAGTTTGCATTTAACACAGTGCTTACTATCACGATACTCATTCTGAAGTATATGAAATTCCAGGTGTGTTGTCGGGTATTCTCGAAGTGCTATTGTAATATCCCAACTAATACGTGAATACACAACTAGGAAAATTTAAGTTATCCATTCCAAATTTGTTATTCAAACCTTGATTTTTTTTTCGCAATTATTGCCAAGGTGTTGTTATCGATGTTATCTCACCTGATGTTATTTTCAATAGTGCGATACTAAAAACAAAAGTAACCGCAAGGGATGCCGTCCAAAGCAAAGGCATTAAAGAGACCTATGCAGACAAATTCTACAACAAGAATAGATACGAATGGCATGCTTTCGGGACGAATACCTCGGCCACGGCCAGTGGTGGGTTTCAATTAGCAATGAAAGACTTAACCCCGTTTAACTTTTGCAACCGAAAATTTATCACTGCAGCATCAGGACAGCCAAGAGGTCTTGAGATGATGCTTGGAGAGCGATTAATTTCATTTTTTGATGTATTACTCTGCAATTTTTTATTTTTCCTAAATCCGTAACCCTTCGAGGAACTGAACCGGTACAGCTGGATGAAAATTACTACTCGTTTCGCTAGATTGAGATTAGAAATAGATTCAATTACCGACTGTAGCATAAATGGTCATAAATGTCAATAATCCTTCTCACAACATGACATTGTATTTTCAAGGATGCTGAGGTAATGGGGACAAGATGAAAGCATGACTTTTGCAGAAGTACTGACGAGATATTGCGAGGTCGACCGAGACTGAGACCTCGCGAGGTTGAAGTCTGAAGTGAAAGGTAGAATGTAGATGATGTAGGCAAGAGAAATCGCAAAACGATTTAAAACGGAGTTGGATGAAACTCTGAAGATTGAATGAGGCAATATTTTTGTGGATAACACTGTATGAATAGCTCTTCGATAAGGTACTATGCCACACGACTGTCATGTATTTTGCTGCGTCAGCTAATCCATTGAAGCTGCAAGTAAAGAAAAAAACGCTGATTCCTCCTGCAAGCACTATCTAATCAGTACCGTTAGGATCGTCTTCACAGCAGTAGATTAACTTAATAACTCAAGTTCAGAATGGATGCAATGAAATCACCGCGACCTACTTTTATATCCACATTTTTCGTAATCCTTCGCCGCTACCATTATGACGGCATGGGTTAACTGAACCTTAAAACAACGGAAATCCAATGTATGTGCTTCTTTAGTGTTTATTTAACATATTAATGCCAGATTTCATATTTCCAGGCAAAATATTTCCCAGGCACAATTAAAGGATTGTTGCTATGCCCTTCTGCTGTTGAAGTTCGATCCACGAACAGTCTAGTCCGTAACCAGCACATTGACTCAATATCCCAATAATCTGAAACCAGACGTTAAACACACAGAACGAAACCATTCGTAGTTACCTGTAGCGGGAATCTGTCTCATGTACATTTGCCGTTGTTTCACAATTCAGTATACATTACATCAACTACTTTTCATCAGAAGTAGTGGATTCTGCCAAAGGACATACTTATTCCTTTAATTGTCCCTTTTAAGTTTACGAATGCTTTGATTTTGAGTGCAATGAAAACAAAAATCAACTAGCGTACATTTAACAACAAGAACTCTTTCAAAGCGACTCATATGGTTCTTAAATAAGTCAATTCGGCAGCGTGGAGCGTGCCTCATTTAAAAGCCCATCGGAGGGCGCTGGATCGAAATGCGGTCGTGAACCCACACCCCCAAATAACTCACCCTAAGCGCATTGCTCGTGTTCCATAACTTAACGAAGAAAAATGCCATATTATTAAAAATACTGACCCTCACACCGGAAGCAACAGTATATTTTAGGGCCGTAGGGGTAAGCACAAAGTGAGCTGCACACAGGTCTTTAGTCCAACTTCCGGGTTTATGGCTTGGGCTGGCCTCCTCTATTCATATCACGTGGGGAAGGTAAAAGGGACTCTCTGCGACTGAATAGTTTCTTGACTATGTGTGGGTACTCGTTTTACTCGAATGTAGAGAGGACACTTTTAGTTGAACACTTTAGTTGAACACGGCGAAGTGAAGTAAGACATATATATTTGGGCAAATACACACGTCTTAGGCTTGTGAGTCTTCTTACATATCTCCACCGTAAAAAGAAATTCAATTTCGATTAGATCATTGTTAAAATTATTAGAAATCTGAAGTGGCTAGCTCGGCAAAACTCCGTTCATAACAAGTTGAATTTTAAGCTAACATTATCACCTAGATATTATAGTCGTTAAACAAAGACATGTTTCTTTAATCCCATAATATTTGTTGCTAAGCCAAACTGCACAGCCTTTAAATGATGCTTCTTTTCTTTAAAGGTATGCATTAATAGCTGATTAACCGAATACAATAATAGGTCTCGTGGAAGGTGAGAAGTCGAAAAAGGGCGATGAAAATTTTATGAATATCGAATAGCGCCGGCATTGATTCACATTCCATGACCAAGAAGAAATCCTGATCGAGATGGGGAGGCATTATATTGTACTTGATGCATGTCCATCTGACGCGGAACACAGGAAACCTGAGAGATGTATTGATATAATCACGATATTGGAGAAATTAATCGTAGGCACGCAAATTCAAAATTACTTCCAAAATTGATATCCATCGTATCAATGGGACAAGAATATAATCCTTTACGGAGCGTTATCCCGGAGGGCGTTCCTAAAATATCTTTATTATAATTAATCTTTTAGTGATAGGACGTTGGTGGGGCCAAAAGGCCCTAGCTTTCCACAAGAAAATGCATCAAGAAACATGCTACGGAAAAATTATCACTTCATTTGCTTAAAATGATAGAAAGAGAAAACTAATTATCAGACGTTTAAAATGGTATGGATAAATTACTTGTACCTAAATTAGTGAATAAAATAACGTCGTAATAATTAATCACAAATAGTTTTATTCTTTTCATCGGTGCCTCGCAGAAACGACACTCAATCATTCGAGTAATTCACAGTAAACAGTGAATTCCCATTTAAGAGTTTTAAGCCGTGCGGTTAAAAGTAGATTGTAATTTATTTGAAGAAATATATTGGAATGAATATTAAAGGCCAGGCATATACGAAAAAAAGCCAAAGAGATGGTGATTAATAAGGTAATAGACTGACTACGCTCATGTTATCTTGTAGGGTGGCAAATTAATGTATACCTATTTTTTCTATAACATTGTACGCTGAAGCTGAGTCAGAACCAGATTAATGATATCTTTCCATTATATCTATTAAAGATTTCTCCAGAAGATAAGTTAATGACGTGAATAGTAAACACCATTTTAGCTTAGTCAACTATGAATTCTAGAGGACAAGAGGGAAGACATTCGCGTTCTGTGCTCACTGCATCAATTCAACTTCGGAGAAATCTTCATTAGTTTTGACGAACAGATATAATTTTTTGTTTGATACAGACACACCCCTAAATATTCTCCAGCTTCAGTAAACATTTCACTGGAGTCTCCAGTGATTAAGGGTGGCACTCCTATCCACCTGCTTGCTGCAGACAGCAACTCAAAAATATGATGAGGGGCTTTAAATTGTCAGCAGCGAAAGTGGGGATGCAAGCAAGACGCTGGACTACTTCAGGATGAGCGGAGGGAGTATTTCGGGTGTCGGCGGAGACGGTGCCAACGTGGCGAGAGTAAGAGGCGAACATGGATTGCTATGAGATCTATAGCTGAACAAGGCGGTGATTGTCCTTCAACGCGCCGTCTCTTTTCCGAAGGACGATGAATGGACGGGTGAGCCCCGCCCATTCCCAACCCAAACATATTCAATTCCCTACCGGACCTTTGTGATGCGGATGGCTGAGAAGTCTCAAGTGAACGTCGAATGAAAAAAACCGGTACCTACACGGTGAACACCATTATATATTCTCACTCATATCTTTTCTCTTTAGATCCAATAGAGCTCCTCGCAGCTTCGCAGCCAAATACCATATCCGGAACAAACTATCTTCCCACACCCTTAGTGCATTCCACATCTGTTTAACCCCCAATCCTCTTCCCATTCTCAACCTACCCCACCTTCCATCCCTCGGGAGGATACCCTGTCCCTCCCCAACAAGGACCATCCCTTTCTTCCGCCGACTCCATCCCTTTTGCCCTCCACACTTCGACAGAATCCACTGGCCGACATTCCTTCAGCGACCTCCCCTCATCCCATAACAAGTGTAAAATACCGCTCGGGGGTAGGTCGGAAGAAACACAATTCCTCAGGAGTCACCCGACTGAAAGCCAGCCAATGAGAGAAGATCGAGTAGTACCCGAAGTGGAGGAAGGGGAGCTGGGGAGGGGGTAGGATGTGCGGCGGATCGTGGGAAGGGGTCTGCGAGTCGAGGAAAAGGAGTTGGGGAAAACGTGCACGCGGAGGGGAGACCGGGGGTGGGGGTGTCTTTTTTTCGGGATGGGGTGAGGTGGTAGGAGAGCCGTTGGACGGCGGTGGAACGGGTTCTCGTGAGGAGGCAGTAGTATGGTATGTCTGCGGGCGCGTGTGTGTGTGACGGAAGATGTGAGAAGTCGGAGGGAGGGAGATGAGAGGGGTGGCATTCGGGAGAGGGTTACGCTACGACCTACCCCTCCGCACCCCCCCCTTCCCCCGCCCTCCGGGAGGCTCCAACCCGACAGCACGACTCGCGCGCGCAGACACAAGACCGCACTCATTCGCCTTTCGGCAGCCGTGGGATCGACACGAGGACACCGCGCATCTCCAGGAAGCGACCGATACCTCGTGGTCCTCCAGCGCGCGCGTGACTCGTGACGAGACGCCCCGGAAAATTTCCAGCGAAAGAGTGAGGCGCGACAGCTCAACACCCCACTGTGTCAATTATCACTGTACTCATCCCCGCTGGAGGACGATCTCACGCACAAATTTTGTTCCGGATCTTAATTCCCGTGGGGAGAGAGGAAAGACTGTAAGGGCATAGTTACCGTGAAAGCATCCGCGAGATATGGTACTCGGCTCCTTAACGTTGTCCGCCGTGGTGGTGCTCATTGCGAGCTGTGTGTGCTGCGTGACGGTGCGCAGTGCGAAGGTGCGCGCCGCCCTCGGGGACGTCGGCGTCGGCACCCTGGGCAAGGGAGTCCGGGATTTTGTGGTGACGGACATCCTTCCCGATGGCGAGGTGGAGAAAAGGATCCACTACCGCGGGGTCGCAGCCAAGGAGACCACTGCCATGAGCCCGCCGTCCCAGGGGTGAGTGTCATTGCCATTTCTCTGTCGTCGTTGCCCTAGATTTGAAGGCCAAGCCCCTCAATTGTTGTCGCCCACACTTCATTTCGATTCCGTTGATCGAACGAGTTGCCTCCTTCTAATTCGGGTGCTATTACTTGGTTTTTCATTTTGGCACAATTCCTTGGAGCGTAACAAATTGGTACTCATCAAAAGGCATCAAACTTGCACTTCGTACTTCAGCGCCCGAAAAAATTATTTTTTTGAATATTGCAAGGTAATATTTTCTTGGAATTTGCATTGTATTTATTAACTTGGCTGAAGCAATGCTGTAAGATTTTCATGGCATGTCGGGCGCTGACGAATATCCACAGTTCTTTTTTAATTGCAGATTCATGTATCCGTTGCGTAATTTCAGGGTGTTATCTCTTTTCCGCAAAATATTCACACATCACAGTTTACGGTTACTTAGAAATTAAGCGACCAATTCATTGCTCTGAGGGACGCAGCAACCTCAAAACAAAGCAACGTGACCTCAATGGAAGGGCGCCCTGTGAAGTTTGGAAAAATATTGACATTTATTATCAAAGCAGCTTATCTAAAATCTATTCCAAATTTAAAAGGAGGGAAGCCAGACTTTCACCAGCTAAACCTCTAGCAAAAGTCAAAATTTCCTCAGCACCGACGCAATTTCACCAGTCATTTCGTGCGCTATTTTCTTAAAGTAATAATGATTTTACATGCCCTACCCCAAAGAAAAAATAAATTAGTGGATAATTCTTGCGGAAATTTATACGGGGAGAGGAATATTATATGATAAGGCAAATAATAAGACATGAGCATTTAAGAGTAGTTGCTGCGAAAGAGGATAATATCTACTTCAAAGCTGTCTGCCTAAATATTCGGCAAAACAGGGCTCTCATCAAGGTCTTCTGGCTTCCATTATGGCTACGATAACGGTGTTTACTCGTGCGAGGTATTTTAGCCCATTGCGACCGGAGGAATCAAGTGCTGGTCTCCCTCAGTTTGAATTTCAGAGCTGTTAGGACTGAGAGATACAATCTTGAACCCTGGAAAGACATTTCACGAGGCCTGAGGGGGGAGATTAACCTGGGCGGTAGAATAAATTTGTGTCTGTCAACAGGGCAACCTCAAAAATGTGCCCCGCCGATCTAAATTAGCGTCGTTTTTCATCATCTCAGAGTTTTTCGATTGTTGATCAACCGACCATAATCTGGCAAATGATATTTTTTATCCGGAGGCATGAGACTGTTGGACGCGCTCTGGTCTGCTAGTTACGGAAAGGAAAAAAATATTACGAGCGTGTTACGCAAGACGCTGCGAGTGATATACGGGGAAGAAGGAAGAAGATATCATGAATGAACGGAGGGAGTGGGAGGATAAGAGGGGTAAGGTTTGACTCATTCCCACGGTTGCTCAAAAGTAACTATTTTAGCACCTCCGACTCGAGAAGCAAGCAAGGCCAAGAATTTGTGAGTAGTCACTTTCGCTTTCTTTAAGAGTACACTATTTCCTTCCTCGGTGTCTGATTAACTCTCCACACGCACTCGTCCAAGAAATAATATAAAAATTTAAATTTTGTAGCGGCGAAAAAAACATTTGGCTAAACTTTTAGCTGTGTGTTTTAGCCAAAAATTCAGAGGTCGATTTGATTGGGTTATTTGTTTCTCAGTTGTTGAGAGTTGAGTATAAGAGCGATTCTCTCAATTGTAATCGTAAAAAAACAGCGGTTTCAGCTTAAAAAAGAGGATTTTATTGCAACTGATAACTGGTTTTATGTTCATTATAAATGATTGTTTATGAGCCCTTGAACGGTACACATGTGCTTACATGTACATTTGCAGACGATATGGCACTATTCGGTTTTTGGGAATCAAGTCAATGCCATAACTCCCTACAGAGCGCGATAGGGAGACATAAGGCGATGAAATAGACGAGGCAAAAAGGAGAGAGGTAGGTAAGGGAAGCGATGGGAGAAGTCCAGTAAAAGTTCAGCAGATATTGACATATTTTAAAGCTTTGGTCCCTTTTCAGAATGTGATTTAGTTTTTCAAGTTAATTTCACCAAATAATGCATTGATGTGCCTGTGAGGAATAATTGGTTATTTAAATCGGAGGGATCAGTATAGGAAAATTATGTAATTGTTAGGAATTTTTATCATTATTTCTCATTATTTGAACGGCAGCGATGAAACATGAGAAACGGGGCGGTGAGAACTTTTCTTAAATATCAAATTGTTGCTGGCAAAAACCGTGACCTTGATTCTGAAGAGGCTCTGTTACATCTATACCTCTGAAGCCCCTGGAGGTCTCACTGTTGGTTGGGGCGGAAACTCGCTATGCATCCGAGACTCCTCTGCAAAACTTCTCTGCCGCACCTCAATTAAGTAATCGAATAGCACGGAGTTTCACAGTATCGCGGATATTCCGCACAGTTAATAATGTGCAGTCCCCTGGTAGTTGTTAAAGGTACCATCAAGGCTCACAATATTTACAATGATAATAATTGGTGCTTTCGAGAGTCAACATAAATGCCGGCTATTACAGCCGTAAATATCAGGCTCCAAGATTTTTTGTATTCCATTCCCTTAGACTCTCGGATCAGCACTGGTGAGATAACTAATGTGAAAGGAACTGATGGCACAAAACACTAAACATATCGAGAAAAAAATGTTTAACATAGAATGAGCGATGACTTTCGTCCACCAATGAGGCCAGGAATTTCAATGGAAGGCAACTGGTATAGAGGAAAACAATTACACTTATAAACGTATACCATTTTTTTAATGGTAGCATTTCTTTTCCTTTGTAGGAAAGGTCTCTATTTAAAATGACAACTATATAAGGAAAGCTACAGGCATCCTGATTGAAATTCTCTCCTCGAATTCCTTGATAATAATTCGGAAGAAAAGTACCTAATCAAACCGGCGAAGTTATGATACGCGACTGAACAGCACCGTGTATTTCCGTCAGAGGAAAAAATGCGTTTCCTACGGGTGAAATAGTAAAAAGACCGTGCAGGTTTCACTTCTGTCCTCGCAGCCTTCGATTTTGTTTAGCGTGTATATATTTCATTTTATCGTGATTGTCGACACAACCTGTTGACGACGATTCAACCGGATGGCGTGATACGTCGGAATTGGGTTTTGGAGCAGCAGCGCGTCAACTTTATGGTTTCGAGAGTCCAGCCCGGGTGCGGACGTTCAAGAGAGAACAGGGAGGGCGAGTGGGAGAAACCGAAGGGTTCGAAAGGGGGATAGGAGCAGAGGAGAAGGGAAATCGGGGAGGAAAGGGAGGTTGCGAAGGAGGGAAATTGCGAAGCTGGGAATAGATCTAAGAGAACTGGTGTGGGATGGCAGGGTAAGGCGGTCATGAGGAAGGATAAGTTTTGAGGGATGTGTTACCACGGCTATCGGTGAAGACGTAGATCTGTGTGGCTAGCTGTGCTCGGAGGAAGTGGATAATGAGTCTGGCGGTGTTTTAGGGCTTCGCGAGCGCCTAAGGGCGAGTTGTAAGAACTCATAATTTTTCCCCCTAATATTTATACGAAAAATTGATTTTAGGGCGGTAGGAGGAAAGCGGGAGACTGCTAACTTCTAACGAAAGCGGCAAATACGGGCTTGATCTCTTTGTGTTTAGTACATGTTTTCAGCTGGAAAGAAGTCATTTTTAAAGACAGTCTGCATCATGGTCGATTATTACCTAACATGTTAAAATGTTAATAATTGATCGTACTGGAATTTACTGTGTGTAGGCCGGAAGATTATGATCCATACACGTCCACTTGAAGACATCAATGAATGCCATTTATTGACGATATCTCAGCATTTGTTTCGAAGGAAGGTCAGTTTGGACATAAAAGTTTATTATTTCCACATAGGTAATACAGAAAGGAAAATGATTCTATTTGAACATGAAATTGCTGCATATTTTGTCAAATACCTTGCAAAATTGTATTGAAATTTGAGATCCTATAGAAGATTATAACATATTTTAGACTTCATGAGCTCATGGCTCGCCGCGTTTTGCGTTATATAACTTAAATGCGTTATACATATTTTTTGGGCTTAATTACCTTTCAGTTAGAGTGACCGTTATTTCTTCCACAAAAAAAGGCTCAATGTTGTAATGTGCCAGCAGCTCAATGTGTTATAATCTGTTCAATTAACAATGATTCCGTAAAATGGAGATTGAAATATGTTACCAAATTCGCCTTCTATTGCTAGGACCGCATTCGCCTCATATTGTAGGGACTTCAGTCGCCTTACGCTTTAATGCCAAGTTGCATTCATACATAAAACTCCATCATTTATTATGGCTATCGAGAGGGAGAGGACGAAAATAAGAAAACATAAAATACACGTGGCTCGAAGGCATTGAAGAAAGTTATTGTGGCCAGGCGGCATGAAGACATAGCTAACACATTTTTTTTCCGAGGATGACACTGCAAACACACTGTGAAAGGACACTCTTTATTCATCATATAGGGAAGGTCCGTTGAACATGACGTAATTTGGCGTCGAGACATTTGAGGTACCAAGATTAACAACGGGCGAGTGAATGTCCATTAAGGGATAAATGCTCTTCATTAAATCTCCGCCCCATGTATCGTTATCAACTTTCCAATGAATCGCAGTCGTTATCGCTCACATTAATCACCAAATGGCGCCCAATCCTTATCACCGCTGAGTTTATATTTACGTTTTAACAGGCCGTTTGAGTCAACAAAGCACACCGTGCATTCTCATCTAATTCGCCATACATATTTCATCAGGGGTTCCCAGACATTTTTAAGATCGAGAAATCACTGTAATTCATTCGCTCGACGACGCCTTTTTCATTCACATTCACGGGGGAGTCCCTGTTGAGTTGTTTCCTGGTGTTCATTTCAGTAAGGCAGACCACGCCCAACCCTACCATTTATTAGCGGCATTTAAAAAAAAGGAGCAGCAACAACAGACAACTGGAAGTGGCACGGGATAAGACGATGAGAGGGGAGGGATCTGCTCATGCTATGAATTACAATGACTGAAATGAAGTGTCGAAAGCAATCATATCATTTCGGCCGCTTGAAAATTAGACGTTTTAATTCGCGCGGAAGTGGAAGTGAGTGGCCAAGGCTGTCTAAGAATTTGCGAAGGTGAAATTAACACTGAATCAAAGAGTGAAGGATGTTTCAGGATTGGAATTTCACGAAACTGATAATGCTTCTTATAAATTTCAGAATCTCCGAATCAGTATATCAAAACAATCGTTAATAGATGTTGCCATTCACTCTAATTACTCTGGCTGCGATGTATAATCATCTAAGATTTCTAGATAGATGATGGAATGATTCCGCCACCAATTTTTCATAACCACTTAAATTGCCACTTTTCATGTACATCACGTGGGGGTCGCTCATAGGGTAGATACTCCGTTGATGAAGATGTAAATGAGAACGCTTACAAAAAATTTGTTGAATTACGCGATTTTAGTCACAATTTTCAATTCATTGAAAGGTGGTGGTGGAATAAATGGAGACTAAAGTCCTGAGAAAGCATTAAAAAGAAATCAGGATAAGCATATCGGAAGCATCTTAAGCTGTAATGGTTTTCAGAAGACAATCAAGGGAAATATGATGGAGAAAATAAGGAAGAAAACAAAGGAGAAGAACTATGTAAACGTAAGCTGTCCTCGTCTTAAAGAACTGAAAATAAGCCCTCGTCTTAAGACTACGTTAGAAGGAACGAGCACAGAGCTGTGTCAAACCAATCTAATGAATTACTACGTGGTGATTATGAAATCGACAAATGATATGCTTAGCACTATTAATCTCTATACGCGAGCAATGTGCGTTTGTTCCATATCATGGCACCGAAATTCAGACAAAACGTTATGAGGGAGTCGCCGCCTGCATCATCATCATGATGTAACCCACGAGGTAATACAGTAAAATTATGCGAACAAATGATATTTTAAGAGCAATAAAAAAGGTTTATTACCGATGATGCCATAGATCATCAGCAGTCACGAAGAGGAATAAATAAGTCCTCGCCATAAATAATGAGGTACCGCTAGCCATCCGTCTCGCCACATCGTGTGATCCTCAGGATTGCGGAGGATATTTGCAAATCACTGGCTTCACGTGACTGCAAAGGTTGAGGGCATGGAAACGGGAGGCGATTCATGGGTGCGGAGGGAATATAACTGCTCGGGGTGAGGGGAGGGAGGATTGCGCGTGCATTGTGGTGCGCGGGAATAGGGGCGGCAAAGGTGGATGGGCCGCCGGCTTCAAGGACAGGGGGTTAGCCAGACCACTAGCGTCTGAGGCAACAGGATGTGGGCCGACAGAAGGCGCCTGTCACGCCATACCTACCCGAGGGCCAAGAAATGCCCGGTCAGCAAAATTCGGGAGGCCCTGGAAACTTCCATGCGTGGCAAGAATGAAAGGACTGTGGAAGGAATTATTTGCTCTCACTTACTAGGATAAGGATATATTTTGAGATTTAAGCGAAAAACTTTTAATGAAAAAGATAATTGTGCACTGCTTACGCGACAAGCCGGTGGGTTTGAACTATGCGGGTGGACCCGCTCTCATACTCGTTAACCAACGAGTGTGAGGGAGAGAAGGCTCAGGAGGAGGGGCAATAGTCTACTCTCCTACCCCCTTCGTCCAGGCTCCTGAATGTGGCACTCCCAGTGCACCCAACTAGGGTATAACCCTGAAAATGCATGGAAGCGATGGAAATTCGAAAGTAAAACTTCTTGATATCCCACGGTTGGAAATAAACTTTATGAGTACTAACGTTTATGTACCGCGGCGAAGAATACCCTACAATTTACCCGACGTCTTGATCATTTTCAGTAAATTTCTCCAGTTTTCGCTGATCACCGCTGAGCTTACAACTCCACCTTTTTTACTCTTGTTGTGTATCATTAAACACTTTTCTATCATATATTTCAATTTCTTCGTGAGCCAACAATAAATATAGGTCCTACCTGATGATGGATAAAATTAAAATGGCACTCAGCTATAATTTTTAGAGCAGTTTGTAATTGTCAATTACATTCCCCGGTTAAAGACCAGCGGACCCAGAATTTTTGAGGTTTTCCTTCATTAGTGTAAACCCTTATAGACAGTTTAACCATGATTTAACCCTGCCAAAAACTTTAAATATTGTTAATTAACTCAGGGTAGCTGCAATAAAACTTGCGAAATACTGCAAACTTGATGCTCTTCCATGGAATGTATTATCTTCCAACATATTTCAGCAGCGGCGTCGGAAGTGGGGGGTAGAGGGGGCAATTCGCCCCCCCCCCCAGAATTTTCCCCGGGCCCTTGAGAAATGAGTCTTCATTAATAAAAATTAAATTTCACTTGTTTCCAGCTTGCCTTTTCCCTTCTGACGCATATTCTACCACCTTCATATGCACTTTTAGCGGAATTCTAGTCTCTACCCCCTCCTATCCGCAAAAAATGCGGGCCCTTTTCATAGGAGCCGGGCCATTTTCTTAAGAGCCGGGCCCTTTTCAAGGCTGGCCCCTCCCAGCGAAAATAGTTCCGACGCCCCTGTATTTCAGCAATTTCTTTGGGTCGTTTTCACAGAGAAAATTATGTAACATTTTACAGGTTGTCGAATTACATGATTATTGTTTTCCACTTAGTTAGTTGAAGCCATCGAAATAGACTGGTTGATAATTAAATTGAAGCAACTACGCCAAGTTTTTCATCATTCGACTCTGGTGGAAATAATGGCGAAGGAGGTGTAGGTGGATGAGAGTGGCGTGAGTGGAGGACACATAATCGGATGTTTTCTGGAGTGGGAGGCGGAGAGAGGTAAGGGGGAGATGAGGCCAGCGAGGAAGGTTGGCTGAGGTGGCGGTACGCAATTTCCGTCTGGTGGCGCGATCCGCGGCGTCATGCGCGACGTCATACATCAGGCCACGAGTTTCTCCTTATACCTCTCTTTCTCACTCCCTCCCCTCTTCCTCAGACCGGTCTGCCTCGCCTCCTGGGCTCGGCTTACCTGTAGGCCAATCGCCGTCGAGCACGGCTCACTCGTGAGCTGTGACGGAACAGGTGGGGGCGGTGCCGCCTCTGGGAATCTGTGGGCGTGTGGGAAGGAGTACGCAAGGACCCGCGCTCCGCCGTTAACCACCCCCTTCTCCCTCCATCCATCCCAGCATCCCCACACCCCCCTCCGTATCCTACAGTCCGCGCCGCCACCTCCGGAATGCCGAGTCTGGATAAAAATAGACGCGAGTGGAGGGCTGCTCGAGAGAGTGGGAGAGAAGTAGGGAAAGGGATTTGGGTTTGTGAAAGGGGGTGGTGGGTGGGGGGTGTTAGGCGAGTGCTGTGCATGTGTGCTGCGAGAGAGTGAGGGTTGGGTGAGATGCCGAAGAATTGTTATTCGCACGGAACTTGTGAGGTGGCCGGAAGGAAAAGTTAATGCCTTCCTTGGTCCAAGTCTTCCAGAGCGAATGTGCCCAAAGGCATTTGCCGCAAAGGCAGCGGTGTACCATGTTTTAAATAATTTATTAGCGCTGGTATTTCACGATCAAAAAATGACTCCTCCAGGAAATTTTAAAAATGACAATTCTCCTTTAACAAAACTCCGACTTAAAAATAAGAATGAGGTGAAAAATAATGCGAAGGATGTGGGTACAAAAGGTTTTAAGATAATAGCGGCCTGCAACACGATACCTTTGCGGGCTTTGAACTCATAATAACGCAATTAATAGGCAGGCGCAACGCTAACGAGGCTCAAGGGTCCTACCATTGTTTGTATTGCGTCAACATCGCAAGATGCCTACTCACAAAGCTGCGTTGGGAACATTGCCCACCACATCCATGCAGAATCCATGCAGAAGATCAAGTCGTTGAAAACACTGATTTCTCTGAATTTAATCACATATAATTAATTAGCTTACTCTCATAAAAGAGGCTGTAGGAAGTGCACAAAAATTTCGTCACCGGAATCCCATCAAGGCTGGAAATTTACACTGCAATAATTATTGATAGGATGCATATTCATTAGTTATTAGATACCGAGCACAGACAGATGGAAGATAATAATTGCTCGAGTATGAAAATCTTATCTCGCTGAGCAGAGTCGATCTGACATAATGTACACTAACTATTTTTTACTTCTCATAATGTTCTCATTAAGTAATGTGGAACTTGTAATTGTCCATGGTGACCAAAAAAATACGCGAGGCTAAGATAATAACGACTGCATGAAAGCCGTATGACCTGAACCAAAGGCAATGACAATGAAATTTGACCTCGGCTATTATTTTCTTGGGTACTATTTGACACTAGAAACGTTTATTTCTAACATAAAACATCTCCTTTTCCTTTATAAGTATCATTAGCATCATGCCACACACCCTCGTGGTGGCTCGCAGGGTATTACGTAGATGTACATACATACATACTACGCTCACAATAAGAAAAAAAAAGTACGTGAGCAACGGCTGCCTGCGACTGATTCTGGCTTGCGCTAGCTGGTGATTGAAGTGTCCGATATCTTGAAATATTTATCGTGGGTTAAATTTCAAGGTCCTGTAATTAGCATAATCTGCGTTTTGAATTCACCCGAACTTATGCTAGCGATACTTGTCTATTAAGTAGTATCCGATGGTGACTTCAACGGCCGAGAAACTGGCTTCAGCCTTCGAGCATGAACTGAGGTGGAATCGAAGATTCGGGCAACAACGGCAAGAATAAAATATCTAGTCATCCACTGCCAAATGACCGCAAAAACAGAGTCCCAGTCACCTAATTCACGACATCATCAAAGGTAAATTCGCTGAAATTTGCCTAGTAATAAAAGAGGACGAAGTTCTAAAGCGTTATTCCAAGAATTCCGTGAAGTCATTTTCTCTTCACTCATTCAACTGCATTTATAGATGTGTTATGTGTTTTTTATACATAGAAGAGATGCCTATAAGATACACAGAAGAGAGCTTTTATTATCTTTAAGACCCTCAATTCAGGTAAAAGAATTGCTCGAGTTGTCTTAAAAGCCGACAGACACGTTGGTAGCATTAGCATTATTTGATCCTGAGACTAAATCATTTCGTATCTATACGTAATGCAGATAATGAATTACAGTTGAACGAGCCACTTTTTGCAAGCATCTTGGTAATTAACGAAACATGCCTCCAAACAACCGCATCCGTTTCTATGTCACGTAGGCGCTCACGGACAACACGCCATTAATTTTTTGGCAGTTCTCTTCAGGCGGCTAATTCGTGCGAGGCCATTTTTTCCGATAGGAAAATGAGCCTTTAAATTAGATAGATTTTTTAGCTAAGAAAATCTCTCAATAAAAATAGACGGATTTGGCTTTATTTGCTCCATCTTCATCTGTTCTCTTCTTCGTTGCTAGAACAGCATAATTAAGCGAGGAAGGAATGATTCACGAAGGCGCGAGAGCTACAGCACACCAGCTCAGGAGAGGCGTTTCGCTTCGCAAGCACTTCCATTCACTCGCAATGCAACCTTCTTCTCCTTAAATGCTTATTCGTGAAACTCCGGCGGTTGAAACGAGTTCACTGCACTCCGTTAGTGTCAATCACGTGCTGCTAAGAAAGTCTCACGCCACGCCTTCACTCTGGGCAAGTAAGCAGGTGCACTTCCTCTGGTGAGGGTTATGACATTGCAATGGTTCAGCTTTTAACCTCATGGTTGCCATCTGAAAACATTTCCGTTTATGTCAGGACCGCACGAAAAAAACTTTTGAAGGCTAATTTCAAATTTTAAAAAAATTAAAAAAAGGATTTCAGCCTTATTTCTATTTAACGGAAATAATATAGGGCAAACTACTTTTGTAAGCAACATGGGAGTGGTATCGAAGGTGAAGAATCAATCAATCAATCTTTAAAACAATGAATTTATGGCTCTGAATTCTCCTAGCTAATTTTAAATATAATATACAAAGAAATAATAATATATAATACACAAAGAAAAGTATCAATTCATTATTTGCTTGGCTAAATAAAATCTTGAAATCTTTATTTCGCTCTTATTCATCTACATCAACGTAGTACCCTGCGAATCTTTAAAACAATGAATTTTATGGCTCTGAATTCTCCTAGCTAATTTTAAATATAATACACAAAGAAATAATAATATATAATACACAAAGAAAAGTATCAATTCATTATTTGCTTGGCTAAATAAAATCTTGAAATCTTTATTTCGCTCTTATTCATCTACATCAACGTAGTACCCTGCGAATCTTTAAAACAATGAATTTTATGGCTCTGAATTCTCCTAGCTAATTTTAAATATAATACACAAAGAAATAATAATATATAATGCACAAAGAAAAGTAATAATTCATTATTTGCTTGGCTAAATAAGATCTTGAAATCTTCATTTCGCTCTTATTCATCTACATCAACGTAGTACCCTGCGAACCACCGCGACCGTATCTGGCAGGAAGTAAAGATCACCAAACATGCAACTAAGAGCTGCTACTACTACATTATGGAATAGCGCTCGTAACCGCTCATAGCTATGTAATGTATTTAAAATAGGGTATTTTTTCCCTGATAACTTTTTCCCGATGAATAATTAAAATTAATGCATTATTTAAGACAACCCATTCGAAGAATGTAATTTGCACGTGAGAGTACTGGTGAAGATCATCGCTGAATGTGTCCATTATGAATCAACCAAGAATGCCGGAGTAAAGTACACTGTATTTTTTGTGGGCTCATATGAATTTTACGATTATCTATCTAATGCACGATAATCACCTATGTGCAGTTGTGTGCCCTCCTTGGTAATTTGATGCCTGATCGTGACCAAAGTATTTTTTATCCTCGTAAAATGAGCTGCGCAGTTTCTCATCGCCCAAGGGAAAGGGGCGGAGAACCAAAAAAGATGGAAAGAACATGATCCATGGATTCGTCTACGGCCTTGGGCCGCTGTTAGAATGTAAACAAAGAGGAAGGAAGGGTCGTCTTGACCATTGATTGATGCAAATTACACCGATTAGTTTTTTTCATCGGGTGGGACGCCAGAAATCGCTGAGGAGGAGGCGGAAATTTTAATCTAATGAGGTAGAAAAAAAAACTCGTTTTCAATCCAGTTTCTGGCCAGTGACTTTCAACGCGGAATTTTATGGAATTATTGACTTATAACATAAACATAACATAAACATAAAAACTTGATTGGCAATGCCCATGACAAATGTGGTCGACATTGAGGCATTCAGTGCTTTGTTTCGGAAATGGCCTTGTGCGCAAACATGTATCTACTGACTACCCTGCAAGCCACCTCGAGGATGTGTGGTAGGGGGTGAGTTTTCACCTAACATGCTCTCTATACACGCATATGTATACATTCAATTAATGGCGGGGTGATGGGGTATTTTAGATACGGCTAATTAAGGTACACCACTACGAGTAAGCACGACGAACATCAATTATCTACTCTGCAGCATCTATACGCAATAAGTATCTGATTACTATTTTATAGGTCATCTTTCTTCCTCATTAAAAATATTCTGCCGAAATTAGAAGATAGGTATGTGGATAGTCCCTACCTACATTTCCTATCATATACATGCCATTTATGTCGTTCCTTTCTAAACAATTCATAGGCCTAGCTTCGCACATCTTCAATCGTATTCCGCTCCATCGCTAGACGAAAGAAATGGTTTCCAGCGGAAATTGATGGAAATTTTTGTAAAGGCCATAGGAAAGTACTGCAAAATCACATCTTGTGAAATCACAGAGTTGTCTACACTCATCACATTAGAGATGTTACTCTACAATCACCAAATTACGCTAACATGCTTATTTGTCTATATTCAGTTTACTAAGTGCAATTTCTTCCTGTGAAAGCTCTTTCGGCGATTGCCGTAAATAAGCGGTTCAGGAAATGCATACAGATGAAACGGGATTTCTCCGAGATTTCACCTTTAGTCTACAGGTTAAATGACATATCAGGAACCAAGCGCACCTTTCTACATCACGCAAAGAAAAAAAGAGGCATGCAACGACCTGAATCGATTCATTTTCCGTTGTAATCTTGGTACACCATTCGCCATTAATCATTAGCCGATTCTTCTAGCATCTTTTATCATCATCATTTTAGCATCATTCAAGGATCTTTTAGATGATAGCAATAGTGGGAAAGAATTTGAGGAAGAGAGTAATCCATCTCGAAGTAGCTACTCCAGTATGTTATTCTTAACAATGGAAAAGGTAATTTATCCGAAATGGTGAAGTAAGCTGTAAAAATGGCATTGAAAATATTACAGAATAAAAGCAATAAGGTGAACACTTCTCAACGCAGAGAACCTTGAGTTAGTAAAATCATTTCGTACGCGAATTTTTTCCTTCATTGAGAAAAGGCGGAAGATGTCAAAAATATCAGAATTGAATCAATTTTTCTTCTCAACTAATTATTTTAGTTTACCGGATCCATGATTAATTCTTTCATAATAAATATCCAGCCAAACAACGCATTCCGGGAACTAACCTGTATCAAAAGAGAGGCATATTAAACCGTAATGCACATCCAAATATTTATCAGCAGCATTAAAAGAAGGCCAACGCCTAATCTTAGAATACTTCAGATCGTACACGCGTCTCCTTTGGGGGAAAAAGAGATGCATAAAGAGGACATTGGACATGAATGCTTGCACCCCACATGTGCCGCCGTTCCCACTAAATAGGAAATGTTTCGAAAGCCTCGACGCTTTCAACATAGCGGGCATCTTTTTTCTTGCTGCGCCTTGTTGCCATGTATGAAATCCGTTGGGAGAGAGAAAGTAATGGTGTGAATAAAACAGATCAAGGTGAATAAAGAGATGAAGACTGGAAGGAAGGATAAAAGTGTAGGGTTTAAAAGGACGAAACAGAGAGAGTGAGAGAAAAGGAGATTTTTCTCGCAACGTATTTTACCGCGGAGGGGGAACAGCATTTAACATTGATCTATTCTATTCAAAGACTTGAGGAATTTTGAAATGCTTCAATTGATAAAAATATATGCATAATTTAATTAATAAAAATAAATGCATAAAATCTGAAAAGAAAGCATAACAATGCGAATCCACTCCGAAGATTTAGGTGAAACGTACCACTACAGTAACATTTAAGCACAATATATGAATGATAAGGTACTGAAATAAAGAGACAATTGTATGGCCACCTGGAGTAAATGGGAACGCACAACCTCACTTCTTCGCTATTTTATGATAAATCAAAGAAACGGGAAAAATAATGGCCTCTATAGATCTATTGAGTTTATCGCAACTGAGGTATATAAATAATAGCCGAATGCTTAATAAACAAAAGTGCTGAAGTTATTACTTGGAGTGGGAAGATATCCTAAGTGCTCCCTTGACGGGATGTTTCCAAAACATTCCAATACTGAGGTATTGAAATTTGTAGATAAGATAAATCACCCCTTTCTATTCGTGGTTTCGTGGTATTTCTTCTTAGGTGTCGGACATGAGGTAGGAGGCAATGGGAAGGCGGAATCAAAAGTGGGTGGAGGGTGCATTGACAAATAATACGATATTTGACATGTCCATAGAAGAGACAGAATAGTGGTTGGGGACGGGTAAGTATAAGGGCTCTGAATTGTACACAGGCACGCGGAAGAAATGGCGATATAAAGAGAGGTTTAATGCTGGCAGATGCTAGGAAGGAAGGCAAGTTATGACCCATATCGGTAAGAAATAGTACTTTGGTACTAAACACAAACCTGCCAGTGCCGGTAAAATCCTTTAAAAGATGATTACCCAACCACCTGAAATCAATTTTTGTCCCTCTAACCTCAAGATCCACGACATGATGGAAAATATAATTAGAGCGGGAAAATTAATTTCAAAAATGTTATGCTCAAATGGTCTGTTGTTCAGAAGCATATTCTATGTGCATTCGCGCAGCACCTTCGCTTGGAATTAAAGTTCGACATGAAGGAGACGGAGAGACAGAGGAAGGAAGGAAATGGATGAAAGAAAGATGACGGAGGAACGCGAGGCGCATCGTGTATCTGGACGGGAAGACGGGGGTTTTGCGAGCGTGGGGACTGGTTGAGGGGTGGGTGGTTGTGGTGGGGAAATCAAGGACCTGTTTATCAATTCATTCGGAAAGGAGTGTTGCGAGCCGAAAGGGGGATGGTTCAATGGGGAGAAGGCGAGGCAAGACTATGGGAAGCTCCTGTGTGGGTGTGGGATAGAGGAGATAGAGGGTTGTCTGGGAGGAATAGGAGCTGGGGCGAGGCGGCAGGCAGGTTGTCCTTTGCACGTGTGTGCAGACGATGGCGCGATTCTCCCATCTCTCGACCAACCACCCCTCCTTTTCTTCAGCCCTCCCCCTGGTCTCGGGTGGGCGCTGGAGCATTAGTGGTTCGCTTAGAGCCGATGCCGTGAGCGAGGGGGAGTGCGGAGGGTGCTTTTTGGTGGAAAGGGTGCAAGAAAGAGGGAAGGGGAGCTGGGGGAAGCGAGAGCAGCGGGCGCGACGCTTGGAGATGGCCTGAGAAGGCGTTGCGCCGGCCCTTAAGGGAGGCTCCCTTGCGGGCGTTAGCTACCAAAGGGCCGGTGGGGTTGGAGCGGCTTTCACCTCGACGGAAGGGGTTGGAGGACTGCCGCCGACGAGGACACGCTGAGAGAAAACTGTCCATTACAAAACGTACCCCTTTCATATAACGAGAGTTGCTTTAGTGTGTGCACCGCGTGGGAATACCTACCTGGGTGAATAAAAATCCCGAAATGGCCCTACATCAACAAGGAAATATTGTTCAGCAGCGTCTTAATAATAAGTAGACAGTTGGCTTTAATTTTCCTGTACGATGCGTATCGAAGCTTTATACTTAAATGATTCATTCGTCGTCAGGTACAAAGATAGGGTTAATATACATTAACAACTCAAACATTTTAGTACCCTATGCTCAATCCCTTGGGTTGACTCAAAAATCGCAGTGACATTTCCTTCGTGTATTTCATTCGTCCCTTAAGAAGTAATTTAACTTTGCTTTTGTTCCTTCCGTGATTTATGCGAGGGTGCAGAATCACGTGCGGCTGACCTCTGCTCTTGGGAATCACTTCTCCTAAGGCTTATCTTGGCAAACAACCCAGATTCAGACATTTTTTTCTAATTCAAATATAAAACATATCATTCCAGATAAAAACTTCGTGAGATTCTTAATGTGACTCGGAAAATATGGGTAAAATTAGAAAATCATTCAATTTTAATTCAATTTCGGAGGCATATTGGAAATTTTGCCTATCTTTCAGTAATGATTAGCATTTAGAAATATAAGGCAATGATGTAGTAGGTAAGTGACTTGGTGTGATTTTATGATAATCATTAAAAGATTTCTATTCAGCTGAAGCCGAAGACAACGTTATCTTCTGGATTTTTTCCTCGGTCACACTTCCGGGCCAATTTTTAGCTTTCTCTCATTTTTTTTGCAATCGAGATCAAGGCCTTATTTGAACTTACGTGAGCAGAATTCAGGTCGTGTTTTCATTTTTGCCGATATATTGATTAGGTATGAATCAGGTTCAGAATAAGACCACGCTCAAAATAACTGTTGGTGAGAATTTCAGTGAGAATTATATATGATTGGAGAAGATAAACAGTAAAGTCAGATGCCAGTAGAATTGGCACCTGAGATTTTCCTGAAGTCCGTGCAGGGGCTTCAGGTTAAAGCAGAATGGATCCCAGAATGGCAATTACCTAAAACGAGTTTATCGCTTGTTTGCACCCACTTGATGTTATTTCGAAATATGCGGAAAATCGGGATTTTTTTGTAGACTCTAAGCACTAATGATGGAGTGGTATGGAAATATCTTATTTTTCCAGAATTAAAGCTATTTGCTGACAAGCCTCCATTGATTTCACGCAACATTTTTACGTAGGAATGACTAAGGGTTGACACAAAAGGTAAAAAAACCTAAAGAAACAAGTCGTTTTTTAAACTTAACTTAATTTTTTGCAAATCAACTTAATCCATATTTAAATACCCTAGTATTCTTCAAATAATACGTTAGGAAGCATGAACCTTATGGCATGTCTTCTTGGATATTATCTTGGCATGTCTTCATGAATACTAATCCGTTATACGATAGACTAATTTGAGTTAGGCATCGTAAAAAGTACTGCAAATATTACCATAGCAGTTTTAGTAACGTCCGGGGCTCTAGCGTTTGTTTGAAATCCGCGGTAGATGTGCAAAATAAAGCCTGAGGGCATGACCTTGAAGCTTTTTATAAGAATCTAAATCCACGCGACGTTTGAGGGGTAAGGTCTATTTTTACATTAGGGGCGAACAAATGAATGCGAAGAAAAAACTACTACGAGATTTCTGCCCAGAACTTGAAACGACTCAAGAAATCATATACTATTTATATCTCCGAGTAACTCAAAGTTAACTCAGAATTCACCCTTTTCTCATAAAATTCCTTTACTTATCTAATGTTTGGCGGGGCTGGATGAGTTTTAATCCGGTTGAAATGAAGCCAAATAACACGAGGAACATAAAAGTATATCATCATCATGGGTCAGCAATCCTAGGATTGGTTTGACGCAGCCCTCCACTCGATTCTTCTATCGACCAACCTCTTCATATTGACGTAGCTCCTCTCTTTTACATCCGTCACAACTTGCTCCATATATAAAAGTTTATAGAATAATTTTTTAATGGAGCTTGGTATCTGAAATGGAGCGGTAAGAAGCAAGTGGTTGAGTGATGAAGTGAAATGCAGCTGGAACATAATTTTTTCCATCGTTTTTAAGTCTATGTCCCTCATCTATTTACGACTCGATGACGACGAATTAGACCTGAAAGCCCAATATTTATCCAGGTTTATTTTTTGTGTAAATTGCGCACAATCAGATGACGGAATCTGCGTGAGATAAAGGGATAATATTCGCATTTGACACAACAAAGCATCGATCAGACGCTTCCAACACAGCTTGTGGCTATTAGCTAACGTGCAGCGGGCTAAATTAAGGCGCGATACGATTCTGATAACCCTGATATTCATTGAAAAGGGGAGCGAGGAGATTGGCATCTGTGGGAAGGAGAGCGCTTAGATAGGACGTATCCGAGGGAGCCGAGTATCGAGAGGAAGCCCATTATACAGCCCGGAGGATAAGGGGAAGTAGTGTGGTGCGTGCGCGGCTGGGGGGCAAGGCTGAATTATTTTTTCCCCTCTACGTAACGATACAGCAAGCTGGTGGGGGAGAGGGATTTAAGGGATCGGCGCGTGTGGGGATAAGCGCCATGCCCTCCTTGTTCTCCGCATGGGTGTTATGGTCACGCGTCCCTCCCTCCCTCCTCGACTTCACCAGAACACTTTCCTAGTCCTTCTCTCCTTCAACTAAGCCGATTCTGAGCGATCACCATGACCCTCCCAGAGCGCACTGCCGCGGCAAATGTCCCTCCTCCATAAAATAGGGATCAACCTCTCCCTTGAAGGGCCCAAGCAAAGGCTCCTTCCCGAACGGGCGCGTTCTCGGTGCAGGTGTGACAAGTGTGAACGTGCATCACCGATTCTTTCACTCACTATTTCCGTTGGCAAACGTTTACTGTTATCGGGCTACGTTATTTAAAGAAACACCTTCGTGAATTATCTACATCAACATAATACCTTTCAAGCCACCATAAAGGTGTGTGGTAGGGGACTTACAATGTGGATAACTTATTGTATCGGGTCTCTTTATGGAATCGTTATGCATCTTAAAATGAAAGAAATAACACTGTAATTCGACGAATTTATCAATGTAACACACGCGCTAGGTTTAAACGTAGGACATCATCGTTACTAGTTAACGTCATTCATTACCAGCCAAAAGAGGTGAAAAATAGGCACTATGAAAGTAACAACATAGTTCTACGGATATACCATATGTATTACTGTTACTCAAGGGGGAATTTCAGGCATTATGGCGGAAATGGTAACATAGTGAGAATTATCAAGGGTCAGAATAAATTTGAAAAATGACAAGTAATTCGGAAGAATGACTTCTTTCGTCTCTTTTAAAAAAATATCTCACGGTTTATTTCTGCTAAATCTTGGAAATCATATCGTTAAATGGGCTGGATTTTCGCCATCATTAATAAATGCGCGGGGATATTTAGGAAAGTTTCGAGGGAGGAATCACTTCCAGGTGAAAACCTCACTCGCTCATTAAGATTCTTCGTATCTCCCCCAGCCATCGAAAGCAGCCCCTCCGACAGATGTTTGTGGGAGTAATGGAGTAGTGAGCAGATAATGGATTTCGGAAGGTCGAGGCCGAGAAAGACGAACTGTTTGGTTGTCGTAGGGATGGATGATTAGTAAGTGATCGAGCAAGAAGGGAGGAATTATTCATCGAGGAATATGTAGAAAGGAATGGATAAGGGAAGTGATGGAATGCCACTGATGACAAGTGCTTCAGAAAAAATTGCAATATCTCGTCGTGAATGTTAGAAGATAATTGCATTAGTTCCCCATAAGGCGGGGGAACGAGCGCAAGCGATAAATGTATAAGCGGGATGTCATCACACGCCATGCGAACTCTTAAAATAGGTATCTAATTACATTTGTAGATTTTCCTGTCCTGCTGAGCAGCCCTTCGAAGATTAGATAGCAAAACGCGTCGATGAAAACAAAAACACGTAACGTCCGGCGTCTGAGTAATTTATAACTTAAAATTAAGTTGGAGTTAATACACGAACGAAGTCGATGTCTTGTTATTTAATATCAAAAGAAGGCCACTTAAAGTGATAATATTTGAAAGTCATGTATGAAGAAGGGAAAATAATCAATCTGAACAGATAAACAAATAAGAAGCACTCCCAATTGGAAAAAAGGTAATTAAAGTCCGGTCGAAGTGCGCCGTTTCAGGACAGATTATCGAGCAGCATTACTGCTTTGTCATACCAAGAGGAGTCTTGCCGCGCGTGGTGAACCTTCGTGAAGGGTTCTGCTGAACTGTTTTGTGTTCATTCACGTGGATGACACGTGCGAATTTCTTGGGCTTGCTTTGCGTCACGAAGTTACGACTCTTACAAAACGTGCGAAATAAATGTTGCCTGTAGAATGAGTACCACGAATAAAACCAAAACAAAAGAGAAAAAAATGCCGGACCCACGACATAAAGGAGAACGTAAGAAGAGATTTGAGTTGAGAGGCTGTAGGAAGAAAGGAACAGGAAATGTGAGTAAAATGATGCGGGGGGACTGGGTCGAGGGTGCTATTGGTAGGAGAAGAAAGGGCGACTTGAATGAGGAGGGGAGGAAAGAATGAAACAATTGGCTGACTTTAGCGTGAATGAACTTGGCCGACGGGCGAGAGAAGGGTTGGGGTAGGAGAAGACTGAGAAAAGGCAAAAGTGAGATGGGGAACATAAGATGTTCGCAACTAAAAGGAGGCTCTCCTGCGAAAACAAGTTTCGTGCTAGTATATGCATACATTCTTATTTTTTTCATGTTTTCTTCCAGCGGTTGATATCAATATTTAAATTACATAGAGCTATTTGCAACCCGTGCCCTACCTGAACTAATTATGGGCCCATGTTTTATAATTCAATTCACGTCCCACTTCCTAAAAAAATTATTAATCTCACGTTAGCGTTAGTAGATTTGTAATTAATTATCACGACCCTGCACAGTAATCTGAGCTTATAATTATCGGACAAGAACTCGAATATCTGATGATGAACCTCCACAACCGGAACTCTGTGAATCTATTTACGCGAACTGAGAAAGAAGTGCTATGGTCAGATATCGCGAGCAATTGCTGAATAATTTAAGGAAGGAAATTACTTCGCCACTTCATCTGCTATTGCTATTAAAAAAAAACCATCGGTAACTTCTTATTTATCTGATCTTAACGGTGTGCAGGTCGTAACTTCAAGGCAAGTAGGCCATCGTGTTTCCAGAGAGACTGGGAAGCATAAAAGGATCCCTTTAATAGATGGACTGACCATTATTTAAAACTCAAATGTGATGAAGTACTTGACCGCCCGCGATCGAGGAAATCGTGCCGACCGGGGTTTTTCTAAGATCGATTACACCACGAGAATTCCGCGGGATTTCCCGGAATTCCCGAATCCTCCCTCAGGATCTCCCGTCGCTCCACTCATTCCGAATCCCCGCCTCCGAAGATTTTCCCCTCGCCTCCTTGCGTCGTCTACTTCCCCACCTCCCACACACACACACCCCAATCTACTTCAGAGAACACTCGGGTGTCGCGTGGCAAAAAGCCACTTAAACTCACACCCCTTCCGCGTCCCCTGGACCCCCGCTCTCCAATCGGCCGCCTTTTTCAACTCTCCTCCCGCCCTGCCTCTACAGATCATACTCCCCCTCGGGAATCTCCCTTTAAGCAACCTCTCCCATTCCTTTCCATTCGTAACCAATTATCCCCCTCCCCCTCCCTCCTCTCCTTCTCCGGGGGGCCCTGTTGAGGCAGTCATCTTCCATTATCGTGGCCTTCGAGCGAGGCCGCTCTCAATTTGAGCTGGCTTGGCTCGCGCTTGTGGGAGAGGAACGCTCGGAGGCGAGGCGGCGCGGGGAACCCTTTTAAATGCCACGGCAGTTGCCGCGGGCACGGCTGCACACCGCCCCGACACCCTGAGAACGAAAACACCGAGACAGAGAAAGTGGGGATGGGATGAGCGTAGGTCAAGGGGATAGGCGCGCGGGCGAATGTATGCACCCAGGTGGACGGGACGAAGTTGGTCGGGGTGTTCGTATCGATTCTCCGCATATTTTCGAGCGATGTGGAAGAAAGTCTTTGGTGCGACCTTCTCTTTCGCGCCACCGCTCTTTGTCGCCTTGTCGTCCACTTGGCGGTTTTCTTTCCGCGCCATCCTTCTCCCTTGGGAGGGGCTTAAGGGAAGACGGAGTTGTCGTAATCCGGGAGCGAAGAAGATGCGACTGAGGAAGAGGATAGTCCTAAGTAGGTGTAGAATTCCCCCGAGGAATTAGTTCATCCCGAGAAACCATATTGCGTCAGTTCGTAAACAAAACGCATGGATGACGCTCCCATTCCGTTATTTTTGTTTTTTTTAATCAACATCTTTTCCGACACTGAATATGTTCTTGGAGTAAGGTCACCAGCGTGACCAGAATAGAATCCAAGTTTTCAAATACCACACTCCGGGGATAAGATCTAAGCACTGCTTGCACTCCCCTGACACAACATCACTTTTTATGGCAGAAATCAGCACTCACGTAAAAACGTTGATAGCGCGGATACAGATTAACCTCTGAAGGACATAGAACGCGATGAAGGACAATTAATTAAATATATTTGTCAAGCGTGCAGCAGCCACGAATTATTTTACTACGCTTTCAATCTCTTTTTAAAACCCAACTTCAAGATAATTTGGCCGATCCGAGAACATAAATATCTCCTTTCAAGTTCTGGGGTAATTTAAATCAAGTCGCAAGTAGAATATTTTACTCCATATTCCCGTGCGAAAGAGGCTTGCGCCGAAAATGACCCCCTACGCTGGCATTTGCATTCCCGGGGAAAGTGCACCGTGGAGGTGGGGGCGATATAAGCCCCTCTCCAAAACCCACCACCCGCCCTGCTCGTTTCCTGCCGCCTTGTTTGGGGAGCGGGTGAATGGGGTGGGGGGAGCATTAGAAGGGGGAGGGAAGGAAGGCAGGGGTGAGCAGAGAGAGAAAATGTATCTTCTCCCATCGTTCCCCTCCCCGCCTTCGGTTGTCCGTAGCAGTGCATACGGGAGTAGTTTCGAATTAGGAATATTATGAAGAGCTTTAAAGGGAGTGAGAGAGTAGTGATGGTAGGAAGGGATGAAAGATGGATGCTGGGAGTGCATGCGGGGGGTGGAAGGGAGGGGGCGCGGGATAGGAGAAGGGGGAGTGCTCCGGGGGCAGACAGGGTGATGTCTCACTTTGGCCGTAGCACAACCCCCCGCCCCGAATTCGACTCTTCCCACCATCCCCCCACAAAACCTTCAACTTCCCGCATCGCAACTTCCCACTCCCCCCCGAACACATAGCCCTCTTCCTTCTCACTGCAAGCATATCTCACCAAATATTCATTCCCACTTTAGTACCCCCTTTCCTCACGGGGTCGTTCTTAACAGATTGATGCCTCGCACTCAAAAGGATCTTGCTCTTATTCTTTATGTATTACTTAACAGGCGGGGGAATAGGATTCGACTTCTTCGGCGGGAGAGAAAGGTATTCAATCGCGACGAGAAAAAGGCGGATTGCGACCGTCTGCCGGCGGGGACGAATGTTCCTCTCCCCGTCGACCATAGAGAGACGTGGGAGAATGGAATGTGTGTTCACCACTTCCATCCGCGGAGCGCCCCATTGGATTCTTTCGCGAATAACTATATAAACGGTAACATCGTTCCACAAATGCTATTCCATAACCATGAGTTCACGTTTTCTTCAACAATTCTTCAGCCAAAGGGCTTCCTATTAAATGCAATCGCATCTGGCAATGCTTAATGACCGTACGACATGAAAAGTTAAAAACAAAAAACTGTCCATTTGATTAATTTTGCACCAAGTTATAGGTACGTTATCGACGAAGTGGAAAGTATATTTACTAATGTTTTTTTCTGATTCAGGGTAATCCGTGAGCGACAATTCTTCCCTGCATCCTTCTCAATCTTGAGTCAATGAACTAAGGAAAATCTCCACGGGCAGTTATATCTCCAAATGCGTTTGCGATGAAGCAAGAATTTAATATCAGGATTCTAGCCGGAAGGAGACTGGTGTTGGGGAGGAGCAACGAGGAAAAATTGGGGTCCTCTGCATGCCGTCTCGAGTTCCCAAATGGCTTCAGTTAATCCTTGGATATGATTCAGAAAAATCTGCATAAGCCACTAAGCAGGAGGAAGGAAAACACATCAATCACAAATTATGTTCGGGAAAAGTTCATAAGGAAACGGTCGAGGCAGGGAACGTCGGGGAATTCCCCCAAGGGAAACAGCTGATGGACTAGGAGGATATTTGATAGCACCCTTCAGACTTCTGATTCAATACAGATACAACAAGAACCTTGTAGAAGACTTCGGAATAGCTATGGTCCGCCGCCGCCGAAAGGCGAGGAAACATTCTCCTTATAATATAAATTTGCCTGACATTGTAAAGTTATGTGTGGTTAAAGTTACATACATTATAAAGTTATAATATAGAATGAGTCACAAGTAGTGACTTGGAGGTACATCTTGCAGACAATCCGGCCCACCATCCGGCCTCCCTAGGCTTGGTATATACGTGGGATGACGCCTGAACGGCAGTTGGTCGGAAAATGTCAAGCAGTACGGTGTCGTGCCTCCAGATCTATCCAGCATTTTGGATAAATTTTCCTTAAAATTATTTTTGAGAAAAAAAAACGAATCTTTGACTGCTTGAACTACAAGGCCAATGAAGCGAACCGTTACTCATGCACAACTGAAGCCGACAACCTTACTCTAGCGCAAAAGTACGGTTAGCAGAGACGCCCATCCCAACGACTCAGAGATAAAAAAATAGAAAATCTCAATGAAACTTCTGCGAAGAAACCTTCCTCAATGTGCGAGCATCAAAGGGTGAATTCATAATTTATATCTAAAGGTGTTCGAGGATTCATTTGACTCTAGTCGCCACGTCCATGGTATTGCGCATCAATTTCTATCAAGTCTAGCACTAGAAGAAGAAGGAGAGCTCCGAGGAACAGCAGTGAAGGACTACTATGATTATCGCCTACATTTTGGTGAAGGGACATTTCAGGTGACGACAAAGCCAAGGGAATATTTTTGCGTCCGCCACACACCGTCTCATTCTGTAGCACTTCGCGTGTGCAGCAAGCTTCGATTAACTCGACCTAATTTAAGGACCTAACATCGGGGGATAGGTTTACGCCTAAACTTTCTCGGATACTGGGGTCGATTCCGGTACCCTGAAGCTTCCCACCAGTCGCCTCATTGACCTACGTCTACCGATCCCTCTCCCAATGAGACTCCCTTCATGATTCTTCTCGGATGAATGATATTTCGGGGGCAGCGGAGGGCGGGAAAACGTTAAAAAAAAGCGGAAAGGGAACGTTGAGGGAAGGAGGAAAAGAAAGAGGAGGATCGGGGGATGACTTGGAGGTCTTGTCGCGGCGTAAGGGCGTAAGGGGGCGGTATGTGAAGAGGCCTTGGAAGTGAGCAGGGAGCACATTTGAAGAGGTCGCTGCAGGGGCGTAGAGACAAAGGGGGGGCTTTGAATTCTCAAGTGGGTGCATGAGTAGCGGGGAGCGACGCGAAGGATTGGCGTGGGGCGAAAGGGTTCGATTTCTCTGAGGAGGAAGACAGCATCGTCCGAGTGTGACCCCATAAATACCCGTGAGGAGTATTATTACAACACTTCACCGTATTGGAACGGTAGAGGAAGAGGTGGTGGTTCAGCCTTATAACACAGTAGACTGTTGTCGTATATACCAGTTGAACGAGTGTGATGCTTGGATCGCTGAATACCATTTCATGGTTTATCTGATATCGGGGCATTTTAATTGCTTCATACTAACATTTAAAGTAGTACTAGTAAATTCCATAAAACTGATGGTCATCATCACTAGGAAGCGATTCAGGTTTAAAACATATCAAATCCCAGCAAAAAATAATAACTGCATATAGTGCTACAGTTAATTAATTTTGTTTTTTATTATTTGGAATCTGAGCCGCATTTATCAGCCACGGAAAAATCGTAATCTGTATAGGCAACTCGAAATGTGCCAGTAAACTTTAAAGAACTCGAATCCACTCATAAGCAAAAATGCATCATTCAAGAATGATCGGCAAAATAATATAATTAAAAAAACTAAACGGATGACCAGAAGGAAATTGGGCGGGGACGATAAAAAAATGCAGTCTACCAATTTACACCTGGTTAAAATAATGGCAGAGGCCAAGCGCGTATGGTCTATTGTTCAAGATGTATAAAAAAATTAGTTCCTTATGACATCACAAGAAAAAATCTGCGCTAATAGCTTATATTTACAATTGGAAAGGCATAATATTGGAATTAGGCCTTCATTTTCCCCATATGGGAATTCAACAAAAACGACGCGTAATGATTTCTCTTAATCCCTGCGGATCTAGAAGCAACGATGGAGTACATTAACTCAAAACACCGCTAGACAACAAAAACAAAGTAGACAACAAAACTGCCTTGATCATATCTGTAGCTATTTCAAATACTGATAGAAATTGCTGTCACGTCATACATGTTGAAGCATGCCCTCGCATGAGTAGAATAATAACAAACCATCTCATTCTTTCTAAAAAAAATCAATTTACAAATGGTCAAGATGGCCATGTACGGACATAATACATACTGTAATTAATGTATCGCATCTTTGACTCATAAAAGCATTTCGAGAATTCAGCCTCCCTTTCTCCCTCTCTCTCATTGCAGGGGTGAGCGTAATGGACCAGTCCTCCGACAAGTGACGAACGGTGCGCACTTCATCCAGTTGATCTACGCCGGCGACGGTAAGACAGTGGCGGACTGCGAATACGTGAGAAAACGCGCCATGGCCACCAAGTTCCTCGACACGTTCCGACAGGAGGTCGAGGACGCGATCAAGGCGTCAGTCCACGCGTCCGAGTGGCATTCGTCGACGACGACTACGGAGGAGCCCTTCCAAGGGTTCGAGGCCTTCGACGACGGCGCGTTCCTACCCGGGGAGCGGGAGAAGACCTACTACAACGTCACCATCGTTGACCTGAACGGTGGACGCATAAGTAAAGTGGACAACCACGTGAAGCGGGACCCGAGACTTCCCCACGACCTCGACTGGCTCAACTTTCCCGCCTTGAGGAGGCAGTGCCGGCACGCCCACCGGAAGATGAAGGCCGCCATGCACAAGAAGAGGTCTGCGATGAGCGAGTTGGAGAGGGAGAGGGCCGAGAGGGAGCTCTTCAGGTGAGACAGTGGAAAGATCGCTGGTCTTCTGGTGGTAACTGGTTTTATGTCTTGGGCAAAATTGTGCGTGTTAACAGTTTGCATGTATGTACCTAACATGGGATGATGTTTGGTGTGGACTTCATTTCCGGGTACTGTAAGAAGGCAGTAATGTTTCCCTTCAAGTTAATCCGCGGTCAAATTGGTGACACCAAGCGTTTCACAATTTTTTAATTTCGAGTAAAAGCTTCAATTGATAACTATACTACAATGGAATGTCTTAACACTTTTCCACTTTATAATTGACACTCATGTAGGCGTGGATCAGTGCTCGCCCACCTGAGCGAAATTTTTAAACTATGACGATGAAATAAATAAGTTTTCAGGAAATGACTAATGATCACATCACTGCCTTCCTGACATTATCCGGAAGTACAGCGTAAATAAATTTTTCCTTGAGAGGTATCATATTTCTTATTCCTGTGTATGTATGTAATTGTAATGGATGAGGTGAAGGGATTGTTAACCTTTGTGCTACCATTTTCTTGCTTCGAACACTAATACAACATCTATTTAATATTTCTTTTAGAAAGTAAGAAACCTTGAGCAAAGTACCCATCCCATCGTCTTTAAATAATACTCTTGTACTTAACTCATCATCATACTTCATTTTCTGTTTCATCTTTGTGATCACATCTTCTATCAAAAGTCCACGGTCTTTGGAGTCTCATAACCAATTTTTTAAATTGCACACCTCATACTCATATAACTCTCATATATACAGGCTCATCTTGTATGCTGAACTCAAGCGTTACGTTCCTTCCATTGTATTTTAACAAAGTGAATTAACGATTCACGCTTGCTCATTTATGTTCGTTTATGCTCTGTTATAAAAAATGTGACGAAATAGCAGTACCTTTCAAGCAAATCTTGTTTACCTATCCATGCAATTTGAAGAAACTTCGCTGAGCCCTTCCGAAGTTCTACGGCTGCTAAATTATTGAACCCAGAGATGGCAGAAATGAAATAATATTTCGCTTGAAAAACTAATTAAGAAAGCTGTGGATCAATATCAATAAAAGAATAGAAGAAAAAGAAGGCGTAGATTGATGTATGTGAAATTAGTTAGCATTTCGACTCAAAGTTGGCATCAAATAGCTTTCACTTGCGTATACCACAAATATTCATCTACTAACGACTGTATTACCACCCATTTCATAAACAGCTATATTGAAACCTTTAATCCTATGGGCTGATTGTTTAGCTTACGTGAAAACCTTTCCGAATGATTTTGCCTCGTTACGACATATGCTCATTGCAAAGGTCCTCAAGTGACCTCGTTCCACTTCCTACTTGTTCTCTTCGCCTGCGTTCTTAACACTCGAGATTTTTATTTTCCTCGCCGCATTAGAAAACGTCCCACGAAAGCACTACCGGACAGATTACGCTTAGGGAGAAGAAAAGAAGCAAGGATGGTGGAAATGGGGAGGGATACCATTTTTCGTGAGGCATTTAGTGGAGAGGAGCCAAAAAACCTGGCGGCTGTTTTATACACACAAGGAGTTCATGGTGGGTCCGTGTTTGCCGAGAATCTCTTCCCATTTGCCCCACCTTCGTCTCTCCTTCACTGTGGAAAAATGTCCCTCCCTCCACTACTTAAGATCCACGCCTTTCCTCCGTTTGAAGCGATAAATTAAAAGAGCCAAGTCCGTCCCCGCGCCTGCTGGCGACGTTTCCGTAGGACCCTTCGTGGTCTGGGAGGGAAGGTAAAGAAGTCGAGGGAGTCGCAAGGGAGAGATCTTGGGAGGATCGAATAAAAACGGGACGGTCACCCTCTCTTTTCATTTGGGCCATTGGAAGCTTTGCGGTGTTGTACGCCCCTCTGCTTCAGTCACGCAGCCGCTGGTTTTCGCAAATCACTATTCCGCTCACGATTTAAAACGTCCAGAACATTCGTCAGACAACTGGGCTACGTTCACTTCCTTTTCCGCGATAAATTTTGCGAACGCTTCAAGCTCACTTCTTGATTAACACAGACACGAATATGGTGATGCGATGGATTTAATACTTCTCTGCAGAGACGTCGCGAGAGAGAAACTTTGCTATCTCCCTCCCCAATACGCGGTCCCCGAGAGCAAAAATCGTGATTTGTTTAAAATATATTCAGAGGTGGAGCTCCAGATCATACATCTTGCACGAAAGTATTTGTACTTCACCTTTTCTCTTAAGCGTCGTATATTTCCGTGTTTTGTTACCACCCAAAGGAACGCCTTATCCTTGTTGAGAGATTCAAGAGGAAAAAGTGCAGGTTTGGAGAAACAGTATTTTTCCTTCACATCTCTGGATAGAATTGACATGTGCATTTTTAACCTTCTTTTCGCTTAAGAATCAACATGTTAGAAATAACATAATTAATACATTTTTTTACAACTTACTGTTCTGTAACGCATGGAATCATCAATCATTGGTTTGGGCTCTTGGTGCTAATTTCATATGGTGAATATGGCTAGATTCTCAGTAGAAGTAATTCAATACCATTGAATCATATTTTACATCAGATACACTGCATACCTCATTGTCAATCATGCTACATAAAAAATTTCGTTTCAAATATAACTCTGGTCTTGATTTATTCCTAAATATCAAGCGAAAATAAATTAAGAAAGTTTAATTTTAAAATTAATACTTTTAAATTTATGATTGTCGATTCATAAGTGCATATTCGCTCAATTTTGAATCGCAAGAAGCACGGGTCTCGACTTCTCCTGATTTGGAAGTGGTTTACTGAAATCAACATCCGGTGTTTCTGAAAACGCATCGTGTTTTCTACTCACGGGTAATAAGCACGAAGAAGAAAAATAAGACCAATGAGCTTAGGGATTCTACTGAAAATAAATGCCTCCACCAATTGGAAGATTAACTACAGGATACAATTTCAGCGCTACAGAAAACTCTCTCCGGCTCAGAAAAACTTTTCCTTACAACTACACTGCACGTACGTGGAGACAAGGAGCCGAATTCACAAATAAACATCCTCGCCAGAAAAAAAACAGGAAAAACAGCCTGGGTGAAAACAAGAATGAAGACTTTGCATATAGTCGCGTAAGAGGAGGAATACCATATTTCAAAACATTTTCCGAGCACTGCTGATTCGAAATAACTGAGACAACATGGATTTCGGAAAATAAAAAAAGGAGAATCCAGAAGAGGACACAAGAGGCATGGGAAAAATTACACTCTACCCTGTTGAAATGAATTGGTATTTTAAAGGAAAGGAACGTTTCCACCACATCTCGCCTGAATCGATATTGTGAATTGGTATTTATTTAAAGTGAACTATTGCAACATAGAAAATAATAATCTCACATACAACCACAACCATGTTGACTTTGAATTATAAATAACTTAAGCAAAAGAGTATTTGCACAAAAACACCAATCTGAGTCGTTTAACTATTGATTGTCGTTGAACTATATAATAGCTGGATGAAATTTCATCCAACATGCTACATTTAAAAGACTATTTGTTTAAGCGCGCACAACTTAAAACATTAAGATAGCCATGTCCTGGCCCTTTGGATGCATGAACTTCTTTCTTCTGGAACTATCGCTTGTAGATGATGCAATCAACTATGCTCAAAAGTTACAAAAAACGTGCATGCACATTTATGCTTAATTTTGGAATTGAAAACTTAAGCTGTATGAAATTATTATTTGCAAACAGAGCACCGTCCGCCCATTTCGCCTTAGATCCTTAGCTCCATTCACAAGTAAATGATTCTCATAGAATTGAAAATATTAAAGCTTTAGAAATAACTGATGACAACATAGATTTTGTAGATTTAGGCTAATAATTAATTATAAAACCGCCCGAAATCAAGCATTTATATTCATTGCCATGAACGCAGGTCACTGAATTTTAAAAGTCAGATCATAAGCTTTATTTCACTACGCTGTTTACCTCTTTATGTTTGTATTTTGTGACAGTCCTGGCTCATTGTTGTGAGTGTCCACCGCAAGTTACATTATTTTTTCCAACCACACGTTTTTCTTTTAAATGAATGAAGCCTTGTGTATCTGCTTTTTACTACCCTAACGCAAATGTGTTTGTTTTTGGGCAAGAGAGATTAGAAGAGTGGAGTTACTTTAACGTGAACGTCTGAAAATATGCTTTTGTAACTGCCCGTAATGATTTCTGATGCTCGTGTCGAATGAACTTGAAATATGCTAATCCACTCTCTGGTGCATGTTATTTTTATTCTTCCCTATGCAAAACGATACCTAAGGAAATTTACCTCTGTTGCATGTATCACCTGAACCACCACAGTCGCTACGTTTATATGTAGTTGATTCGGCAGCTATTGCACCGCAGCTTATAGCATGTGTGCCTCATATGCATGGTGATTTTATGCTACTGAAATGCCTATTATATGCTGAAAGTTTTGTATCATTAATGCTGAATTAATGGCTTTATTTACAAAAAGTACGATTTTGTTAAATTTACGACTTTGTGAAATCTTATTTTTTATTTAGTTTCATTCGACAGTTAAATGCATGAGTAATTATACAGAAATACTGTCTTAGGGAAAGAAAATAAAAATTTTGTTCTTAAATTACGAGAACAAGTTTGACTTAAATGCCACATATATTACTTCTGCAAAAAATGTTTTGTATAATTTTCTATTTAATTCCTTCCATTCCTCAATCAAATACTAAGTTCAGTCTAAGAGGCCTTTACGAGACTATGCATAACCAAGTGAGGAAATTTCGCGATAAATATCCTGAAGGATGGATGAAAAGCCATTTCCAGTAACACGATTCGCTCCCTTAAGTAATCTGTGCTTAAACTAATTGTGGCATGCTTTTCATTTCGAAATCGAGAAAAATGGTAATATATATCCTTTAGAATTAAGTTGTGCAAAGATCATGTCCACTAGCTATTTAATTCGGTGTTTATACATGACACCGTCTCAAAGAGCTGGAATTGTAGAGTTAACAAAGGAGTGAACAGTAGATGGGTGGCGCGAATTGCAGGTCAAAAAGGGGGTTCAGCGGCCAGCAGCTGGAGAAGACGCCCTCGTATCCGAAACAGAAGATGTTCATCGCACCGGGCACATATTGGTGTGGCCACGGACAGAACGCGCCTAGCTACAAGCATCTCGGAGGCCACGGCTGGACTGACAGATGTTGCAGATCCCACGACCATTGTCCTGCCCTTATCCCTGGATTCCAGATGCGGCACGGTCTGCTCAATACGAGACCGTACACCATTAGCCACTGCGGTTGCGATGAGAGGTGTGTGTTGATGCGTTGATATTTTTCCATGTCCTTTGTTTAGCAAGTTTGGTAAGATACGAAAGAAGATGCAATGTTTACACTTTCTCATCATCTGAAGGCAGAGGAAAAAAAGACGACTTACGTGGATAGAGCGCAGGAAATTTAATTTGGAAAAGTATAGAAATCCGAGGGAATACGAACCTTAATTTGGTATCCATTTAAGCTAGACAAGACATAGGAGCAACAGTTAAATCATTCTATATCCGGGCGTACGTCGAAAGTGGCGACGATTGGTATATGCAAGGAGGTAGTGGATCACGTACATCTTGTGTTCATCGATAACGTGAGATGATAGATTACGTTTTTCTAGAAGACTAGAATAGGCGCAATGAACTATTTCGCGTGTTTAATAAAAAGGCACGACTGCATATTACAGCACGCGATACAACCAACTTCCACTGAAGCAACAAGTGAGACCCGTGTTTCTCAGCGACACACCGATTCTTTTATATTTTCCAATTCAACTAAAGGTGGTAATTGTTTTCCTTCCATTGAATCCCTCTTTACCACATCAACCCCACAAAAATATATGCGGTTTCTGCGCCTGATTGGACCACCCCACGCTTTAGGAAGAGGAGAGAGGTGTTGGACGTGGTGAGGGTGCCGGGCACCAAGTGGTGCGGGAAGGGTGGAACGGCCGAGAAGTATGCCCAGTTGGGCGGCTTCGGCTCGGCTGATCGCTGCTGCAGGCACCACGACGCCTGTCCCTTCTTTATTCCCACCCTGGAGAGCAAGTACGGGTTATTCAACTGGCGGGCCTCGACCGTCATGCATTGCGCTTGCGACGAAAGGTAAGTGGCATCCACCGCGACGGTTGGACGGGAAGGGCGTTAGACACAGGGGGAGGAGGTGAGATGGACCCTATGGCGACTGGCGGGAGAGCATGAATGGGGAGATATTTCTTTTACCCACTATTGTCACGCGTTAAACGTACCTCCCTTTGAATGCGTAATTCCTATATCAATTCTTTTAGAGTTTTCTACATAATTATCTCTATTTAATAACTTCCATCCCAACACAGGAAGATGAAAGTGCATATGTCTGTTGTTGAGCTCCCATGAAAATTTTCTAGTTATTTCACTTATTTTTTTGTATCTATGAGTGATAACTTCTATCGATCCACAGGCACTAAAGCCATCTGATAACTCAAGCGGACATACCACTAACAATGCAAACTGGTATAGTTTCTCTGTGTTCTTGCATCACGCATTTCCCACTCAAGGGATTAACTCTTCAGGATGGTTTATGCGCATTGTTGAGTGAAAAAAAGGCGCTGAAAGACGTAATTTTTTCAAATCCAATTTTTCTTCACCCGTAACGTGGGAAATTACTAGGCATAACTCTCGCGTATCCCGTTTATTTCTCTTGCCAATTAGTTTTCGAGGAGTGAATTGCCATCTTAGAGAAAAAATGTGGAGATAACGTTAATGCATCATTATTAGTTTCAAAAAAGTGCTAACGACCGCTTACCCTTCCATACTTCCCCTTCCCAGCACATAACTCCATCCAGCTCAGTCCCCCTCGCTTCCCCATCCACCACCCCCTCATACCTCGAATGTCTCCAGCCCGGAACCCCGCCGCTCCGCCCCTCTCCACATGTTCCCGTCCTTATCCCACCCCACCCCTCTTATCCTCCGCTTCATGAACCGGAAGGAAAATTGATAAGGTTAAAGGGAGTAGCTATCCCTCCAAGGAGGAAGACAACTGGGCTGATGCCATTGTCGCTCCCCGACTCCTCCTCCTCCTCCCACAAGTCTCACCCTCCTCGCTTCGCCTCCTCCACTTGGGCCTCCTCCTCTCCACTCTTCCTTCCTTCCTCCTTATCCTTTCTTCGCAGCCCCTTCTTCCCCCGTACATCCCAGACCTTCCTCCACCCCGCTCCCTTTACCCACAATCCTTCAGTTTCGCAACTCTCTCCCACCCAATGCCCAGCCACTCTCCCCCTCCCCACGTCTTTTCCTCTCTTCCGGTGCTTCTCCTCTCCTTCCACGACTCCGTCGGAGTGGACAGTCCTTGCGTCGATCACCTGACACTCCGTCTCGCATCGGCGCACCGGATGGAATTCTATCGTTTCAACCAATGAAATTCTTTAAGGGATAAATAAGGCCTCCTTCGCGTGGTTGTTTATTTCTGTTCTCGAATTCACCGGTCTGTCCCTAACTCCGAATGATTTTCTCTTCACATTGTGCACGCAAATCTTTCCCCACTCCTCTTCGATTCTCTCTGTACTATCCTCGAGGCTAACCACGCCGCAACACATTTAGGCTCCGGCACAGAAAAAGCAGCATGTACACTAAAAACATTGCTCGCGTAAAAGGAAAAGCATGCTATCGCCAGAAACTTCAACAGGAAGTTCCGAAAATGAGCATTTGGCCTCTTGGCCCTACCTTAGAGCCGGATGTTCGTTTAACCACTAAATGTTTCAGTGGCCATCATAGTGATGGAGTTAAAAGCATCACCAAAAAGCATTATTAAGTTCCTCCAAGTAAGCTATTTCCATAATCGCTGTTTGACCACATAATCCCGGAGGGTATACGGGTTCTCTCACATCTGAGTTAGAATAAATATTATTCGATAGAATGAAACACCAAGCAATATATACCCATCTTATGTTAGTTCCAGAAAAATTCATTTTAAGCATCACTCTTTAGTGACAGTTTTATCTTTAGCTATCTGCGGGGCTGAAATAAATAGTTCACATCCAGCGAAGTTTAGATTTTTAACTCAAGAGCATTCCACGAGTTAGGGAAAGAATACATAAAAAATCTTATTGTCTTATATGATTTATCACGTTTTATGTTCTATCGTGCGATATTTCACAATTTAAGGATAGAACGTACAAAAAATGAGATTTTCTTCGACCCGATGAAAGATGGGAGGAAGCCCAATATCCCATGCTGGTAAGTGATATGGAAGAAATAACGCGATAGTTGGGAACTTCTGACAATCCAAACTAAAAGATAGTAATGGACAGCCTGAAAGCAAGTCACGAGCGATTCTGTTTTTCTTTTGTGATTTTGGAGCAATGAGTTGATTATTGGAGAAGTCAAAAACTGTTCATTTTCAATGCATGGTTGTTATTATTTACGCAGAATTTAGGCTAACTTTGAAGTCCATTGGCCACAAATTTACCGCCTTACATGAAGGAGAGTCGGTAGATATTATTTCAAGGCGAAAAAATTGGAGAAAAGAAAATGATAAGATGTCCTCAGTACATATTAGCCTCCTTACCAAATAAGTGGTTTGATTTGTTGGCTCATCCAACGGTGACAAAATTGTATATAAAGGCGTCCCCAAGGAGTAAGTCCTGGTGAGAGGGGCAGAATTACGATGAAAAAATCCTGGATTTCTGTATGTGAAAGAAGTGCAGTAACTGCGGGATCGATTCGATTAGAAAAGTTTGGAGATAGGTAACATGATGGGACCAATTTCCATTTCAATTCCATCAACAACAAACACCTTTTCTCACCTTCAGAGCTCTAGGGGAGTCCCTATCTGGGCATGTCCAGAGCAGATTCTTTCTCCCCATCTTTCTGCCCGCTCTGATTTTATGCATTGGGTTGCGAAGACTAGCCCCTGCATACCAACCCGATTCGTCATATTTTATTTGTCAAACCAGTTTTTATGGCCTTTCTTGGAGAAAGGGAAGGAAAATGGAAAATAATAGACATTCTTACATTCCGTGGTTTCACGCGCCGTTGGTATTTGTGCATGGTGAACTCTAGCATACAAATGCCCTGCCTCGATATTGGACTAAGGAGTCTCCAATTTATTTCCGCGATATGGGGAATACTAATACTCGAGTGTTACCAAACCACGCTATCTGGGGTGAGTTCCATGACAATTATAGTTTTGCTCCTGTCCTGCACCACTTAACTAAGTCATTTTCTTATTTTTTCATATTTTTCGTGTCACGCAAAATTTTGCCGTATCCACAGCGAAAGAGAGTTTCCTTGCATAAACGTATTTTAGAGATCAAGATTGAACGAGCAATCGTGTTCTTCCATTGAGAGATGAATATAATTCACCCAAGTTACTTGTATTCTGTACATATGCGCGGGAGAATAGCCCAGAGGGAAAAATCGGGTAATGTTATCAGCAACTTTACCATTCCATCCTAGATTTTTCTAATTATAATTTCCTTGAAAAATTCTAGTTTCTAGAAGTAATTCTAGTTTCCTTGAAAAATGTGAGACTTAGAAAGTTGGAAACATTGGAACTCACGATTTACTAATTTCATCCATGCAGTCATGCGAGTAGAAAAATTCTCGCTATTATTGGTACATGCTCCTTGGGTACAGTCGCCCGATCACACTTGCATTTTTTCGGGGCGAGATATAACGTGCGAGTGAAAGGAACGATATGCTGTCTCGGGTCACCTTCTTTCAAGTGCTTTTCTTCCTCCCTTTCTCCATCCTCCACTCTCTCCATTCCTTCAGCACTCCCATCCCGGCTTCTGAGTCCGTCGAAACCCTCCCCTACTCTACGCCTTCCTCTCTCGAATATCTGCCCACTTCCCACGCGTCCCACCCTCGGAGTTCCGGCGAGACTCACGAAATCCGGCTTCTCCCTCACCCTCTCCAGCGGCATCTGCTCCCCCACCTCCACAAACTCCGTCTCTCGCCCCAATCTGTTTCCTCGCAACATCTATTTCGTCCATGCACCCCTCTCACCGCGCTGCGAAACCCTGAAAACTATTCCCCGTCGCCAGAACATCGTACACCCTCCCAAGCACCCTTCGCCCCTGGAATGGCTTAGTGGGGGAAGGGAGAGCATGACGGGAGATGCTGCAAATATCTACCGATGCCCGATCAAGCGTAGCTAACCGCTATGTTTCCCATCATCGACCGATTCTCATCCTTTTTCCCTCTTTTCCCTTCACTTTGGGTGGTGGAAGGAGGGTGTTTCTTGACGGAATCAGGGTGGCGTGCAATTTGATGCCAAGGAGCTGACTGGCTGAAGGGAATAAAAGAGTCCAATAACTGTTTTATCCCCCTCCCCCCACTGCGCCCCTGTTTTCCCAAATCAGGTTTCATTTTTAGCCCCCTCCCATGCTTCTCCACAACCAGTATCTCGTTTACAGCATCTCATTTCCATAGACAGGTAGTACCTAAAAAATCTGCTCGCCTATATTCGGCAAAATACGATCACAGTAAATACCTAATCCTAATACCGCGAAGTAATATCCTTACTTCGCGGTATCATACGTATAAATATTCTCCGCAGTCTCAAATTGTTCGTAAAAAGATTTTGCCGAAATCATCCCCATCATTGTCATTTCCATAAGCGTGGACGGGAGAATTTGTCAAGAACTCGTAAACCCATCACCACTTTCGAGTCTTTGTTTTTTTTAAGCGTATGAAGAAATTCATCTTCATCAACTTGCTGCTGCGGCTAATGACAGACAGCATTACAACATCCATTACCAATCGAAATTAAAGATTTTAGACATCTTGATAAATTTACTAGAAATACACGATGGCATTCGTAGAAATAATACTGGTTGTTTCACTGAAAAAAATCCAAAATGCCACTAGGGACACAAACATTTTCTTGGTAATATTTACTGCACGGTAAGCGTGTTTTTCATACAGCCGCGAAAAAATATTACCATCGTTCTTTAAATTTTCCAATGTGACTTAATTTTCTTTGGCGTTTACCTTTCTTATTACGTTTTTATTTCTGGAATTTGACAACTTTCGATTATATTTATACGATATTCTATCCTAAGCCATTCCAAAAGCTTTGGTTTGTATAGCAACTGATGCCGGCTCCTTAGGATAACGTGGATGAACGGATATCCAATACGTCGATTTGAATTTGGTAATACAGTGGTCCACTTTTTCCCCTCCAGCGTATCTTGCCAAATTGCTGGTTGGGGAAAGAGGAGCGATAAGCTGGGGCTGCCAAGCAGGGCCAACGTCTTTTTTCCTTATGATAAGGCAAATTGGCATCCGCTAACGGGTTGAACGATAGTGGGTACTCTTTCCTAAATTGGAAGAAAAGGCGAGAAACAAGAAAAATAGACGCGTATAATTTTATTCCTGCGAAGCACCGAAATTAGGGATGCGAAACCACAGGCCACGGCCACATTATGAGCATTAAAGTAACATTCGACGCGGACGTTACTGGATACTCGAGAAATTATACTCAATTTATTTGACAAAGAACCGAAATAGTTGCTGGCTCTACCCAGTGGAACTCCCCCAAGAATAAATTATAGATTAACACGAAATCCGCCGTGTATGGTAAAGCATATTTTGTAGGATTCCATGCATTCAGATATACTTGATAAATAGTATAGGGCGATGGTTCCCAATTAAGTACCAATTTTGTCACGTAAGGCCGAAATAAATTGTGTCGTTGGTATTTTTCGCATAGTTTTCTGATGGAACTTAACATTATAGATGTGCAAAATTATTTGGTGGTGAATGCCATTTTTGATTAGGCCAAAAATAGCGAGAGAAGATGCATGAATGATATTTCAACTAGTACAATGGCAGTGTACTTTTGTTAGTCATTCACATGACTTAGGTGCAGTTTACGATAGAGCTACATGGTTCCGAGTAAGTCATGGTGACAGTTCAACCAAACGTTTCTTGTTCTGTAATAGGGGCGCTGATGAGGGTACGGGGTTTGACTGGCCGGTACTATGCAAGCGATTTGGAGACCAAACGGGAGGTCGAAGGGATTATATAATATATGACGTTCTGCTGGTGTGTCAGCCAGGTTTTGGGAGGAATCTTAGGCCTGGGAGGGTGGATGGATGGGGAAAAAAGATAAAGATAAGGTTTTGAGGGATGGGGCGTACTTGCAAGACAAAACGCTGAGCGCACACTTCCGCCTCTTGTTCCCCAACCCACCCTAGTGGCCCAACCCCATCCTCCCAGCTCTCTTCCACCCTCTCCCGGTCCTAAATCTCCGCCACTGCTTCCACCCCAGCGCCTTAAACACAGATGACCGAAACACGGACGACGAGGTGATTCTCCAAAAATCCCCTAGCGCTTCATCTATTTCATTACGCTCCATTGAAGGGGTGTGGAGGGTTGGGCGAGAGGGGTGAGCACGAATGAGACGCAATTTTTTACGACTGCGGTCGCTCACGGATGCGATGTGCATTTTTTTCTGTGCCTTCTCTCGAACTCCAAGCATGATTATGGCCAGGAATGCTCAGGGAGGGAATGGAAAAATGGCCTGAAATGAATGCGATGGAGTCTCCTTTTGGAAGGTGATAGGTTTTATTGAAAGAAATGAGAGGAATTGGGAAAGGGTGGTGGAATGAAGGAATCGAGGGAGATTATGTCAGGCGAATTCAGTGGAACTGATAAAAGAGGTCGCTGGTGGAAAGGTATGTACACTTGGGAAAAATAATGTCGGAAGAAAGGAGAAGTTTGGGCGAGAAAAAGAAAAGGTTGGAAATATTTGTCACCCATCTAGCGGGTGAGTATGAACAGTGACGATGCGCGCTACTAGATAGGGTTAGATCTTTTACCTTTCCAGTTTTTTCCTATTACGTTGGCAAATATCAACCGCGTGCTCATGTCATTGACAGCTCTGATTATAGCGGGTATAATAGAAATAACAGGAGTAAGTCAAAATAGGTTACGCGATTCGATTTGCAACTCGCCAAAGAAAAGTAATTCCCGCGCTCTTCACATTCCAGCAGGGTGTGGCTAATGATAGGAAATAATTTGTTGGCCTCGAATCGATCTCCATCCAATTTGAGCAGAGCTTTCACAAATTAGAATCGCATCATCGCTGACAAACGTCTCGAGGCGCGAATTTCGGAGACCTTGGAGCGTTGCGCCGTCGAGAAGGAAAACAATTAGCAGATGTAAAATGGATGTCTGCATGCCGAGAGTGGAGAGTGGGTGGAGAGGAAAATGGAGTGGGGAGGATATCTATGATGGGCGTCACGTGAAAGGAAGAAGCGCAAGCACGGAGTCATTTGATAGGCCCCTACAAAGGTTGAATTTCGAATAGAAAAGACGAAGCCGAGCTGACACACGTCCGTTTATGGGCTTAGTTCCAGCGCGAGTTAGCGTCACTCCCAGATGCCATTACCGACCTCATACTCAATCCATCGGAGTGGCAATAAACCCTTTTCCCCTCCCAACCCACCCCGATGCCACGATCACCCGACCCTGCCCCTTTCTCGTTCTCTCCCCCTTCCCTCGCCCCACGAATGATCCCACCCCCCTTATCGTACCCTTTTACTGTTCTGCATCTTTTTCATTTCCTCTTTTCCTTTTCTTTCGGAATCATCCATTCTCGAAGCCCCCCTCTTCTTACCCTTATCCCTGTACAGTTTAAAACCGTGCAATAAGTAGTCCTGCAGAAGGAGACCGACAAGACTTTACGATTTCCCTCACTCTTAAACAGAAATGCATTTCGTATCTTCCACCCTCTCTTGCCATTTACCTTCCATCTCGTTACAGCTGGTTTCCGGTACCATTTACTGATCCCAACCACTTTTATCACCGTTCTATCGAAATGGCGCTTCCTTTATTACATGCCTCTGACTCACAGCATGGATTTTCATCTCGAATTCCACTTTGACTTTATTCAGCTTCTCTGTGTTAACCATAATACAGATAACGCATCGTTCTTGGGAAATCTGGGAAACCCCACAAATTTCTGAATGTTAGAAAACTACCCCGATTGGATTAGATGAGATTGCCCTCTAAGACCATCCAGGTTCAAACCAGGGGTTCGATGCAAACGTTGCAATCACTGTACTAACACGTCGTCAGCGATATTACATTGGTACTTAAAAGGCCATGAAGCTAAAAACGTAATCTGAATGAGGCTGTTAATTCTTTATTGTTGCAAAAATTGTCAGCATTCGTTTTCTGATGACTAATCTACTCTGCGAGTCGACTTTATACTCCTCCCTCTTATCTGTCTCTGTTTATACCTTTTGCCGATTCTTTTCCCGAAAGTCGTTCGCGCGCCAGATTTTTACGCTATTTCGCTCTTTTTTTTCCGAATCCTTCCCCTTCTCCCAAATTGCCCTCCTCCACCGCTTCTCACTCCTACACTCCACTCTGGTGTCACCCCGGCCACTTTCTCCCCTTCCAACCCCCAGCCCATACACCGCCACGGAACCCACAGCTCCCAATCCCTCGCCGTCCGTCCAACCCCTGGGCTGCGCCCTCTCTCCCGCCCCATGGATGCCGCGGCTGCACTTGGCACATTTCAATCTTAATTTCCCTATTATTTTATTAGCAAAAGGGTTCGGGGAAGAAGAGAGCGAGGATATTGATCACTGAGTGTTGGGGCCGAATTCCTCAAAGGCCGGCGTGAAGCCTGGGGATCATTCGCGTTTCCGCACTTTTGCTTTACTTTTTGAAGGGGCGTTCCAAACTCAGAGCCTTATACTAACCGGGTAATTTCAAGGGGCAGCTATGGTGGCACTGCCACACATCAAAAATGGATGAATATCCAAAAGGATCTATGTCCTTCCGGACAAATGTTAGCATCTGTGACACTGGCCTTTTTTAAAGATGAGCATTTACTGTTGGTTCTTGAAAGGATAGATAGAACAATTTTTGCAACTCTTGGTTGATAGATCGTCACATATGTCACACTATATCTTGGTTTCATGAATCAATTTCCCCAATCTTCACGTATTAATACACCCACCATACGAGAGGCGTCGTGTACTATATTTACGCTCTATTATATCCCGTGAATCTTAAGAGGGTGGCTAACGCGAGACCGGGCTTCACTTGATTTGCCTCAACCCCTTTTCAAGCGATATGTCTTGAGGCCAAGAATAGCTGCTACCTCCTCCCGTTAAACATACCTGCCAGCAAAAAAGGGAGTTAGTTGGCACTGCTAAACTACCCGAATATCAGCGGACACTTTGAAATCTAGAGCCCTTGATAGGTGAATCCAGAAGTTTTAATCATTAAACGTTACATACATGCCATATATATTTATATTACGTATGAATTTAATCAACAACGGAAAAACATGAGTTTTGTATTACGTGAGGATGTACGGCATGGCTCTGGTCCTCAACGCACCTGAAGAGCCTACTGATACGATAAGAAAGAACGCGTAAGTGCGGTGCATCACAACAGGGACGATCACTGTTTCCTCGACTCGGAGTATCAACTGTCAGACATTATTCTTTCGTGTACCAACACACGACAATCCCTTCAGAAGCCCTACATTCCTCATCGCTGTTTTCCCATATCCAATCTGATCCCCGTTTAATAATTCCAATCCTCAGAAGCCGTCACCCTTCCCTTTTTATCCCACTCCCTTTTCTGGAGTCTTCCGCGAAGCAAAAAAAAATCCCTCCGTCTCCTTGCTCCAAAATCCTCTTCCTCAAGAGAGAACCAATCCTTTTTAAGTCCTGCATCTCTTTGCTTTCCCTCTCAGGCACACAGCACTATTTTTTCCCACAAAATCGCACTTTCTCCGTTCACTACCGATCTCAATTTCGGTCCCCTCCCTCTAATCCCTCCTCCCCTCGCCCTGGAATCCCTACCCCGGACCACCACTCCCACGCGCCCCTCCCCCGCCACATGACTCCTCCCCCTCCCTCCAATCGCCACCGCTCCCGCTTTTCAACCCAGCCTCGCGGATCCCACCGAGTGCATTAAAACACGCCGACGCAAAGAGTTTGCTCGGAATTTCGCCGCCCCGAAAGCCACGCCCACACCCGCCGCCTATCCCCTGCCACACTCCTTCCGCACCCTTCCGAAGGACCTCCCCATCGCCACCTTTTTCTCTCTCGCGACCCCACGCTGGGTAGCAAGGGGAACGAGGAAAAGGAACACCCTATACTATCCGCCCTCTCGACATAGGAGGAGACTCATGTTCGCTGGTGAGATGGCCCTGCCATAAAGTGAGAAACACCAAGCCCTAGTAGGAATGGGTTAGACAGATCATGAAATAAGGAACCCTATGCACACCAGACCTGTACCACCCCAAAATACCATAGACTGCAAACAAAAAATTAATAGGTAGAGGAGACAACAACAGTGATGGACGACCATTAGGTTTGCTTTCATATTCGTAATTAATAATTAACAGAGAGGAGAAACATCAACAACAATACGCAAAACGTAAAGAAACCGGTACCAAAGCTGATAAGAAGGGATCGTAAATGACTATTAAGAAAAAATTACTCAATGAACCCATGAACAAATGGGTTTCAAAAGTTAAAAGCCATATCGTCGAATTGTATTATCAACGTTGAATTTATGGATTTCATGATGAGATTACAGATTATATAGATTTGATTTCCATGATTTCCAGTTTGAAGGAAATTTTTACTTTCTGTTAACGAGACATCCCGGCATACTCATTAGAATTTAATGAGAAATTTGTTCAGTTATTGGCGACATTCCGTGGATATGAACATTTTTCAGTAAGTCAAGACAAAAATGTTTTTATTTTAAATTCAATATATACTGCTTAGGTTTCGTTTGCTTAGGTGCTATCTTTTGCATTGTTTGATGTTTAATAATGTTGGAGTAATAATTTGACTCAAAGCTCCTCGAGGATTTTTCTTTAAGTTCGTCGCAGAATAACTATCGAATACTATAATAACTTTGAGAGAAAGATGCCTTTCAAAATGTTTATTTCTAGAGTTAATATTATGTTAGTTTTATAAAGATTGATAAATTTCATGGAGAAGAGCATTCACTCCAAAACAATACCAAAGTGATTCTTTGGAGAAAATAAATTATTTCCACTAATAACACCTTTTTCAATCCGAGTTAAATACATTTTGACTAAGCAATAAGTTCAAGTTTAATCTACGTCAGCTTACTTTTCAAAGTACTCATTCACTACCATAATAGATCAACTTCTTTAGTTCTACTTTAAGCAAAACCTCATTATGAATTATTGACAAAAATTCGATTAAGTTGCCGCATAATTCGATGAAAAATTTAATCACATCTAGACTACCCCAGCTCGGCATCTATTAATCTTTTATACAATTTTATCATTATAACTTGACTAAAGGTAGAAGTCTGATCATTCTATTTTTATTTTTATACAGGTTTCGGACATGCCTGAAGATGGCAGGGACGGGCACCGCCAACCTTGTAGGACGATTGTTCTTCAACGTGGTGCAAACCAAATGTTTTCTCCTCAAGCCGGAGAAGGTCTGCGTAAGGCGATCCTGGTGGGGGAAGTGCACAAAGAAGGTCATCCGCAAACAAGCCTACCTAAGGGACAACCTTCCGTACTGAGCCATATGACCAAAGGCATCCCTACATTCTGACCACCGCCGTGGACCACTTACACCCTCACCCTCTCCTCATATCCAACGGAGGGAATGAGGAGCGTGAAGAAGACGTCCTTAGGTTGGAGGAGTTTGGGAGACCCATTGGATTGCTTAAGGAACGCATTTGATTGCATTTTGCGTTGCAAAACTTACGCTATCCAGTTAACACTGCAATTTTTTAGGCGGATGCAACCGCTTAGTAGGCCAACTAGTGTGATTCTCGCGAACTCCTTATCTTAGACCATTTTACTTGAACAACCATTTTATATGTGGTCGTCCATCCCCTAGTCAATCCCTTAAAGACATAAAAATACAGCTAAAGACGCTGTTGAGTACATTCGATGTGTAGTTCGTTGCTTCGGCAACGGCCGCGAGGGAAACGCCGCTCCTTGACCCGTGATGACACTCTCTTATAGAAGGGAGCCGAAAACGGAGGTGTGGAGATTCTCTCAAGGCGCAAGGTTGGGTAAATTATTTGATCTCTTGAACGTTCGCACACTACTCTGAGTACACTCGGTTTCTTCCTCGCGGTTGCGTGAGATAAAATGTTGATATTTCTCTCGTTTTTGCTGTCAGCCGATAAGTGCTGCCGGGTAGGCACTGCCGTATCAACTAATGAGCGAACCATGTAGTTGCAGAAAATGGTATGGCCTTTCCATGAACAACTAGAAGCTTCCTTAAAGAAGTATCTTATCTTCAACCTCGGGTTTAATGTTCCTCGAGAAATGATTATTCTTGCGTAGCCGAATTATTTTTCCCAGAGCGTCGCTTTTGATAGCCAGGCTTCGATTTTAATATCTAAATGAACAAACTTACAGAAGCCTCTTATGCTCTGATTTTACTCTTGTGGACCACGCTAAACAAGAGAATAAACTCGTCTAATAAATGACCAAAGAAATGAAACGATCTATTCTAACCATAAGCATATTAGCAAGACTTATGGAAATATATTAACTGAACGTTTACAGCATTCCAATTTCTGTAACAGAGGGCAATCACGAAGATGAATGAAGGTTATGGGTTTTAGGAAAAAAAATAGGAAAAAGGCACCCAGTTTAATATTTTACCGTGGTGTAATGCTGACATTATGAATAGGCTATGAAAGAATGGAAGTATTTGCTCCCTAGGCCGCCGTTCGTCTGATTGATTTCATTTACAGATTACTCAAGAATTCGGATAACATACTTCAGGGCATTTTTGCAGTCTATGCGAGTTTCTTGTCACAATTTAAATTAACATCACACCGGAATGCGACTGAAATCCATAAAATAGAAACTTAATGACAAGAACTTAAATCAGCTATCAAATCATATCCAAATCCGCGTAGTTTTTGCGGTAGCTTTCAAGTGGCATGAGATACGAATTGATCAACTCTGTTTTCCCGACAGGATGGACTATTCGCATCTCCAACACTGCTAAAAGCCTCTAGGATCAGCTAATAACATTTATTTTGGATCGAAAAATATTTATTGCTATATTTATTGCTCTTCTAGAATGGGAAGAAGGCCCCTTCATCTATAATACTAATGGAGCATGTTGTGGTTTTCAGGCGAAGTTACGAAATATTGTATTTCCTTTGGCTGTATTGGAAACGACAGTTTTGTTTAGCTCTCTGTTGCCTTCTCGTCACATTCCTTTGAACCAATTAGTGCATACCTACCTACTTTTTCATGGTTTTATCCTCAAAGAGGTTCATGAAATAACTTTAAAATGTACTTGGTTGTGTAATCTACGACGATCGTCGTTCAGAAATAATTGAATTGGACAATGATCTCGTGGATTGATTTCTCTAAGTTCCTTTGCTGGAGGTCACAATACCACAAACTAATCGCAATATTTGCGAAAACAATTATCAAACCAGGTTTGTTTGTTCACTGTATATTTATCCATAAGAATCACAAGAGTTAATTCAATGTTGACTAAGTACTTATTTGTCATAATGATTGTTTTACCATCACCCATAAGACTGTTTTGCTATTTAATGAGAGAACGAAGTATGTAACTTTATTCGTTTAAATCCTCGCATTTCCAATTTCGTAAATTCATGTTTGTACATATATACTTGAATGGATGTGCGTTGTTTTTGTTAGGTTATTGTTTTGAACGTGAACACAACTCTCTGACAGATACTCAGAAATGACGAATGAATGGCCGAAATGTGTGCTTGTTGATTATATTTAGATATGTATTCATGTTTTGAGAAGTATATATGGAAAAGCAATAATTCCAAAAATAAATTAATGTATAAAATAAAGAGTTTGGTTTCAGTTATTTCAATTGCTCCCATACATAAACACAAATTTAACATTAGTATCATTAAGGTTTTTGGTAATAAAGTTTTGCTTTTCTTAATGAGCACATCACAATTCTTCATGGAACAATAAAATTATGCCAAAATATTAATTTCAAGGTAAGCCCTTACAAAGTGAAATTATGATGGGACCAAAAAAAACTCCGGAAGCTACAAACTACCAATGTTAATGCGGTAGTAACTCAATAGAGTGGTGTAAAAGTAAAAAATCATAACCATTTTTTGAAACTCCTATCACAGCAAACTTTCAAGGAATAGTGAAAGGGAAGAACGGAAAAGGCAGGCCTCGTATGAGTTTTAGAGAACAGGTCGTAAAGGACGTGAAAGAGATGAACTACGTTAATATGAAGAGGTTGGCCGATAGAAGAATCGAGTGGAGGGCTGTGTCAAACGAATCCTAGGATTGTTGACTCACGATGACTATCACAGGTCGAGGTAAAGCATTTAACTGGAAGAAAATAAAAAATCAAGTAGTTTATGAAAGCTACAGAAATGCCTCTATGCATGCTACGTACAATCTACAAAACATTTAAGGAACCACTTCCTCGCCAATCTGCATCCTGCATTAAAGTCGTCATTGCAACGAATGGTTTCGAAGGCCACGCGTGATTGTCATTTTAAGTGAATAATAAGTGCCATATTTATATTTATTTCAGTATTCACCTCGAAAACTAAGTTCTTCCTCTTGTTAAAATCCATCGTCGTTGTATTCACCTAGCAGTGACTAACAAACATATGCATACAAATACATGGTAAATAAAATAAACCATTTGCATCCACATTGGATAACAAAACCGTTTAATTGTCCTCATTTTCTGGCATTAGGTTTTGGGTGAATGGAAGATAAAGAGATTCAAAGAGACTATTGACCAAATTCAATTGGAGACGTTAATTTTTCTAAACAAAAGTCCCGAGTATGGGTGATGACCACGGTGGACTGTACAGAGACACTCATTCCACTACTGACACACGGAAAGTAACTGCTGTTCGTAAAGCAGAAGATCAGCACTGGATGCAACAAGAAGAAAATAACCAACAGAATAATCCACGCAATATGTAGGCAGGATGTAAAACCACAAGAAAAAACTATAAGCAGAAAATTCAGGCTTGGATGTAAGGAAACTCGTCATTAGACCCTACATCAGGAACATGCTTCTCTCCTAGTAGTGAACTATGGGCATTAGTAACCATAAAGAAGCAAGACGGGAAGCACTTGAAATATGGTATTACATAAGAATGGTAATGATTTTGAGATCTGGATATGGAGACGGTAAGTTTCATTGATGAAATTAAGAGAAATTAGAGGGACTGGATGGAGCAGGTAATGAAAGTGGCGAGTGTTTGTTGAAGGACGAGATAGATGCTGGACAAGAGTTGTAGAGGGACGTGGGAAATGGGAAGTTTGGATTGAATATGTGGAAGGTATGAGGCATGCCAAGCAGAAGAAAGATATCAGATGAAAAATAAGCCCATATGAAAAATATGCCCATCCTAACCCGTCCTACCTACCCGCCATACCTAAGACCGTCGATCACTGATAATGGCCAGCATTTCTCAAGAAATGGCCGATTATATTGGCCTATCTTCTTCTTAAAGTTTTCAAAATGCTTCTCTTTTTTCCAATCTTCTTAGAACTTCTTCACTTGTCACTCGGTCGATCCATTTTATCTTCCTCGTTCTTTTGCAGCACCTCATTTCAAATGCACGCACTAAAATTCGTTAAACTAAAATTTATCCGTTAAGTAAAATATATTAACGAAATAAAATGAGACCGATTCCGGTGGAAAAAATAATGATAAACTACCCAAATAAGTCAAAATTTTGGATTCCGCGGAGAAGTGACAACGTGAGAGAATGAGTGAGGCAAAAAAGTGCATTTTTACCAGAAATTATTCGTGATGACATCATTTAGGGAAAATAATTAAAATAATAACACTACCAATCCGTGAACGAAGAGAAAAAAATCAGCATATTATTCTTCGCAAAGGATTATAAATAGAGCGGTAGATAGATAACGGATTCTGAAGAGGAGCGTTACGATTCAGTTGTGGTGAAAAAATGATTTACATTAAAAAAGTTTGCGTATAAAGGGAAGAAACGAAGTGGATTAGTGTGGAGCGCGCGGTGAGTTAAAAGTTTCTAAACAATTTTCCTTCCTCCTCATTAGTTGACGTTCGCGATTAATGTACTCTCTACGGAAACGACTATGATGGTTTCATGATGAGACCAACCCACCCTAGAAGAGCTTAGCAACTAAAATTATTTTTACGACGACAAATCAATGTTTTTCTCTGAAGACGGAATATTCTCCCCGACTTTTCTTCTTTTACCCTTTACGATTTACAATCTTTTACCCTTAATGCATTCTCGGATATTCGCTCTGTTTGAAACGCAGAACGAGTATCGAATTCATTGAGAGACATGTATTTATTTCGGCGTAAGGAAATAAGGCAATGAAGAGCCGCCGAGATCAGAAGACTATAATAGATTTAAATAAATACGGTATCAACTCCTATAAATATTCAGCCGCACCAAAATTTAAGAGAAGAGAAACCAAGACTTGCCCTTGTCACAAGTAAAATGAAGTCACAAAGCCGGGACTTAGAAACTTCATTTTACATGTCGTATTCTGTTATACACTCAAATAGCTAGATCATTCCGGAAAATAAACGGTTGACTGCTTGCGTTAAAAATTCATAAGATCAAAACCTAAATCACGCAACGTAAATCGACCTCAAGGCGATAGGGTGCATCATTAACCCGCATTAGAATAAATAAAGACATCTAAATTTAACGAGTTTGACGCTGTTCAAGTTATGTTACCTCTTTCGTCAACATTCTACCCTGTGAACTACCCACAAGGGTGTCAGGGGGTTACCCCGAAACATACATGTATTATCGGCTAGTAAGCTATTAATATCGGCTAGTAGTCGTATTGCTAATTATTACACTACCGACTTTACTGTAAAAAGTAATTGACGACTTCATATGCCATTGTCTCAACCTAAGATACATTTAGCCGGACAAGTTTCACTCAAATTTTATATAAATATTTCTGGTTACCAGCCAAACACGCATTTACGAGCAATTTTGGCTCGTAAACAATGCCAGTGCAAAAACAATCATTTTCAGACGTTTACATTGAGGTTGATGTAGACATGCGAAAAATTCTACATTGCCTCTCCTAAATATCTCCACGGTAACTTCGATTTAATCGATTCTTGTCCCATATTGTACGCGAAACGAATGACATTTTAAACCTCTATATCCTATTATTCATTCTCTAATTCAATCTTTATGTAACGCAAAGGAATTCGCTGCCTAGCGTAAAGCATGGAAATTATTCTTTCAGAAATGAGCATAATAATATTTTGGGTTGTGCTTCTCTGCAAGTAATGATTAGATGCGGGCATAATTGAGTCCCCCGATTTTTACCCTGAGATTTTACTAAAGTATTTCCAAGTCCTATATTCGAGCAGCGTATTGAGATACGCCAAGGTTTTTAACATTTTAAATTTCTTCAATAATGTTGCCCTCTATAAACTTATCAGGTCTATTTAACCTGCATTTTAGCCTAAAATCGGATAGTGATAACTGATCTAATTCTTATAAAAGTATTGACACTGCTAAGGGGTAAAACGTTTCACATTTTATAAAAATTACCTAGTCTTCGCTGCTCACTATCCGACTCCGAAATTAGACCTACTTTATCTAGATACCATACGCCAGCTACATACTCGTGTGTGGCCTAATTGGTGCAAAGTTACATCGCTCTTTCGTCTAATCTTTCATAAATACCAGCTTTTTACTGGCTTCACCGAATATTTCCCGGATGTGTTTTCCCCTCGCTAGATATTTTTTAGCCGTAAAACCAAGGTATATCACAAATTCCATGCTAATAATATTCGATCAGCTGATGTTGTAATATCACTCGAGTGAACAATTATTTTTCCAAAAAATTATTGCAATACATTTTCTAACAGCCGTTAGGATCTCTGATTACCAATTTTGAATCACATCTTGATCTTTTGTGAGTGATTACCTATATGTATCATTTAAAATCTCCCAGTATACTAACGTACCATCATTAAAAAATCGGAAATCTATCACATTGCCTACATCATTAATGAGTAAAAGAAATAGAAGTGATTCTACCACGTTAGGGGTACGTGAGTCCGATGAGTCTTGGACTGTGTTGGACATAATACTCATTTACACGTATGACGACCTTTTGCTCATGCCCGCTTAAAAATACTTCAATCTAATGTAAAATGTTTTTATTTATCCCAACCTCCACAGAGAAATTATCCAACTTGACCAGGATTCGAATTAAGGCCCCCCAAAAATATTAGGCAGGTAATACCAAGGCGTCTTTCTTCCCGGTGGATTTCTGGAAATGTTACATCACGTTCAAATATATTATACGAGATCGATGTGAGAGAAATAGGCAGGTAGTTACTTAGCTCTTCCTTATCCCCTTTTTTCGTCCATCAAAAAAGAGTACTAAGGAAAACTGTATTAATATTAGCAGTCCAATCCATCGAAAATGGATACACTCCATATCAACAACAGATGACTAAACCTAGGGGTCGGGATGTTGTAATTTCGAAAGTAGTGCCTCCCGCCAGAGGGCCAGGGTTCGAATCATACATTTTTCATTGCTGAACTGGCATCTACTCGCTCTCTGTGGAGTATATTATAGTTCAGTACTCCGTCCATCAGATCCCGTTTGAGCCTTTCGCTCAGAGTAAGAATGCCGAGGCCGGGTTTCTCTCCACTATTCCTCCATCCTTATACCTTTCTTTCCGGTCTGAGCGCCTGAAGTGAGGGATAAACCGGAAACCGCACATGAGGCTAAACTTGGAGGCTAATATTCGACGCCCTTCAAGACTGCTAGTGCCATTAGAATGGAGATTAATTTCTACGTCCGTGGGATAGAGCATTTAGAAACCTAACTGGATTATTATAACGCGGTTTCAGTTAATTGTGAGGAAGAAAAAATATTTACACTTACGATATGAACGATCCAGTCATCACTGGGGAGAAGCACACACTGCACTCCTGCATATAGCCGTAGGTCTGCCTTGAACATAGAAAGAAGTTCTTCGAAGTTAAGGAGTATGGCAGCGGTTGACATTCGCCGCACTGACGTGCAGAACAAAAACATAATTAAAATTAATTTCCAAATTTTATTATCTCACGCATGAACCATAGAAATTGGTGACAATACAATACAACATTTCAACTTATCATTCTTGCACGGGTCAATAGGAACTAAAATCCAAAATATTCATCGAATTATATAAAAGCCAGGTAAAATATAATATTTTTGAAATTTCCCTCTGCATTTTGAAAACTCTTTTTCTGTCCATCTATTGAGAGTAAAGAGAACCATACGAAGATGTTTACTTTCAATTCCAATAACCAAGGAGAGTAGAAAACTCTCTTCTCTACTCTCCTTATCTATAACACCCAAAAATATTAAGTTCTCTCAAAGATAAGTTAATGCATCAGGTGTTTGCTAAGAACACGATTAAGTCTCCTCTCGTGAATGAAATTCTAGAATTATGCAAGCGATCTAAATTACGTAGATAACTCTGCTTTCATTTCACAAATGAAAAACATGCTTTTCAAGGTTTACCTTATTTAGCCAACGACAAAGATCTTGTTCCCACGAGATTGGCGCCACAGAAGTAGAACGTGAGGCAACTAATTCATTCTAAATTAATACTTTTCGCCCATATGAAGATACAACTTAATTTTGTGAAAAGCATGGTAGGTATCATAAAAATGCTGAATTTTCCTATAAACGATTAAATGACAATCTATGAAAAAATACAGCTAAGAGAATTGACTTTTCTGTTAACAGCATTTCTGCTGCTTTACAAATAATCACAACTAAGATTTAATCACCACAATCAGAATAAAATAACTTACCGAAGAAAAAGATGAAGTACCTGCACAACGATCAATTTGAAACATAAGGACGCTCTTTTGTAAACAGAATTATAGCAAGTTGGGAAGAGAAGACTACCAACTAACAACATATGTGAAAATTCAGCAAGTTCAAGCCTTATCTCGTGGCGGGAAAGAACAGACCTTTAAAAGTGCATAATTTGACCACGAGATGGCATAGTATCGTTGCCGACCAACTTGTCGAACAAATGAAATTTTCGTGAGTTTTATTATGTACAGGAAGAGAATTTTGTGTTGCGGGAAGCGACGACGATTCAGAAATTAATAAATTTTATCGTAAAATCAGCCTCCACAATTGTCATTCGCAGTATTTCGTTATTACGCAGCGTTCTTAACGGGGAAACGATTCTTATAAGAATTGGGTTGTTTATGATCTGCCGAGTTTCGCCCTAAATGTGAGTAAACTTTCGTCTATGAAAGGAAGAGCTACTGCTTAACTACACATATCAATTCTTTTCGGCGTTGAATATTGTGGAACAGATTAGGTGAACTGTTAGTGATAATTGATTGCAATGTTGTGCCATTTCCAATTGTAAACCAGCCATGAAGATAAACGAAAAAAATTTAGCTGCTTTCGCGACTTCAGCCACTCCTGTAGACCGCGAAGGTTGGCTAGTGAAACGCGGGGAAGTAAACAAGTACTACCAAAGAAGATGGTTTGTCCTCAAGGGAAATTTACTGTTTTATTTTGAAAAGAGAGGTGACAAAGAACCGGTGGGACTCATTATCTTAGAAGGTTGCACAATAGGTAGTATTTGACATTTAGTGATTTAAAAATGTATGTTATTAGCATTTGCATGTTAGCCGTGATGATATACTGCCATTGCCATTAATACATTTAATCAAATGTTATTCTTGTATCCCGTAAGTGTTTGAATGAGTAACCGCAAAGCCGAAGTCGAGGAACGACTCAATCTCTTGTCAATATTGTCCTATACATGAAAAATCTTTATTCATACTTACTTTATGTGTTAAACCCAGAAACCTTGTGATTAATCAGAGCACTTTTGTGTATGTGCCTGTGATGTAGCGTGTTTTGAACTGACAAATGGTAAACTCAAAGAGGTGTAACGAAGGACAGCTATCAAGTGTCATCATTTTATTTTTCAGAACTAGCTGAAAATGAGGAGCAGTATGGTTTCAAGATTGTCTTCCATGGATCTGGCAATAGGAGTTATCTTCTGGGTGCTGAATCCCAGGAGAGTATGGAAGCCTGGATGAAAGCACTAGCATGTGCTTCTTATGACTATCTAAAGGTCCTGGTAGCAGACCTACAGCGGCAGCTTGAGGAGGCTGAAGGTGCATCTCAGACTACACACTCCAGTATTCAAGCAAAAGAGCAAGAAAAATAGATTATTTCATTCCTAAGCTATTGATAGTATCCTTCACTGAACGTTAGACACATTTTCTATTTGTATGTTAAAATGGTGAGAAAGAGTCTTAATTCATTGGTTTGCTTTGAAAGAAATGAACAGGCTTAGGAATTAAGGCTTATTAGATAGTAAATATTGCCTTGGCTTTCCACTATTACATTTTCATTGTTGATCACATTACACCTTCCTGGGAATGTGAGATAATTGAGAGGTGTATGAATAGAAAAAAAAATCCCAAGTGATTTTTAATTTCAATTAATCATTGGGAGCAGTGACTCACAACCTTTTACATTGACGGCAACCTTCAGACAGAGTTAGGAATCTTGGGGAACACTTCTTAAATTTTTTTAAATTTATCCCATTGGCTCAGGAAAATCGGCACTTTACGGTAATTACTCTTCAGCTTGGAAGAGATGCTTTGATTTCTTTATTCATCTGACATGAGAGTAACCGATACTTCAGTTGGTCTTCCTAAACCTTGCTCATTTTCGACAGTTACCTTGCAGCACCCCTAGCTTTTCCCGACACCCTAAAGTGCAATGTTACATGAGTTGGGAACTACTGATTTAGAGACTTTTATTAAAAGAGTTAGGGTTATTTTTTAAATTCGAGCCATTTGATATATTTAATTCATAATTATCAGTGTCAAAAGTTAAATATTTTGGGCCAGATATGATAGTGCTACCTCTCAACTTAAAATGGAGAGTATAAACATGATAAATAATGTGGCAATTGAAATTTCATGGCGCAGAAGAATTTTGGTTGGTGTGTCAAAATAAAAGCACTAATCTTTAAGCATCATACTTTGCTAATATACCTACTGTGAACTTAAATGCATGGAGTTTTACTTAAATTAATTTGCACTGGTGATATCTTCAACAGCTATTTCTGCCACTTATTTGCAATTATTCTATATAATTATGGAGAAATTCACTGAAGTACCTTGTTTTAGTGAAATGGAATAGCCTTGAAGCTTGGCTCATAAGGGATAAGTACCCAGAAGTGGATTTTGCTGGGAAATGTCCTACTTTTTTAATTAATATATGAGCATCTGGGCAGCTTTTTTCAACAAAGCCAAATTCTGCCTTTCATTATCTACCATTACATTATCTCTACATTACCTACCAAATGCAATAAGATGATATTCTAGCGTCACAGTATTATTTTTTCTATCTTTATATGAAAATCAAATAGCCTTTAAGCTTGACTCATAAGGGACTAAGAGATAGGGTGGCAAGAAGTGGATTTTGCTGGAAATGTCCTACTTTTTTATTAATATATGCATGAATGAAAAATATGCATTGTAACGGGAATTTTGCTGCTTGTAAAAAGACAAGTTTCATTGTTTTAAAAAATTAATTTACCGTGCTGCACACACGTCAATCCTCTTTTCTATAAGTACCCAATGGTCAAATGAAAGGAACAAATTGTCACGGGAAGCAGTAAAGGGCAAATTATATTGTAACAGTAAAATATAATTTGCAACATTATACTTGTAAAGAATTTCACACCTATTGGTATAGTATCCAAAGCTGCTGAAGGAAATTTCTTCTTCGCCGAAGTATGAATAATGAAAAATAAAATTAAGATCAAAACATATAACTTCAGTTGTCATCATCATCAAGGGGTCAACAATCCTAGGATTGGTTTGACGCAGCCCTCCACTCGATTCTTCTATCGGCCAACCTCTTCATATTAATGTAGTTCCTCTCTTTCACGTCCTTTACGACCTGTTCTATGTAACTCATATGAGGCCTGCCTTTTCCATTCTTCCCGTTCACTTTCCCTTCGACAATTGTCTTCATCAGGCCATTTAGTCTTAACATGTGGCCGATTAATTTGTCCCGTCTTCTTTTTATAGTTTTCAGCAGACTTCTCTTTTCTCCCACTCTTCTTAGGACTTCTTCATTTGTCACTCGGTCGATCCATTTTATATTCATCATTCTTCGATAGCACCATATTTCGAATGCTTCCACCCTTTTCTTCTCTGCTGCTGTCATCGTCCATGCCTCACTGCCATAAAGAAACATGCTCCAGATATACGTTTTGATGAATTGCTTCCTAACTTCCAAGCTTGTATTTCCAGCTGTAAGTAGATTCTTCTTTTGATAGAATGCCCTCTTTTCCTGGGCTATTCTACTCACTATTTCTTTCTTGCTTCGTCCATTGTTGGTTACTCTGCTTCCCAGGTAACAGAACTCTTTCACCTCTTCCAGTTTCTGTTTTCCTAGTATAACGTTGGTTTTGCCTCCTCTCTCTACCTGCACAGCAATATCTTAGTTTTCTTCTTATTGATCTTCAGCTGATGTATGGCCATTGTCCTTTCCATGGTTGTTATCATCTTATTCGGCTCCTTCTCTGTCTCAGTTAAGAGAGCTATGTCAGAACACTTCTCCTTGACTTCATTGATGGCTTTCTCGAAGTAAACATTAAAAATCATGGGAGACAGTGCACAACTTTGTGTCACTCTTACCTTCTTCTTGCTTCTTCACAGCTGGGTCCAGATTTTATCACCGCTACTTGGTTTTTATACAAACCGTGGATAATTCTTCGCTCATTGTACGACACTCCAATTCCTTTCAGAATTACAAGCATTACATTTCAATCCATCTCATCAAAAGCCTTCTCTAAATCCACGAATGCAATGAAGGTCGGTTTGTTCTTTTCCATTCTCTTCTCTATAAGCAGCCTAAGGGCCAATATTGCTTCTCTTGTGCCCTAATTTTCCTGAATCCTAATTTATTTTAATCCAGGAACTCCTCTGCTTGTGGTTTTATTCTTCTGTAGATTATCCTAGTCTATATCTTTGATGCATGTGTCGTCAGACTTATAGTCCTAAAATTTTCACATTTCTCTCTCTCTTCTTTTTGGGAATGGGAATTATCATGTTTTTCTAGGAGTCCTTGTGTATTTCTCCTGTTGTACACGTCCCAAATGGCCTTGTAAAGATGGGTTAATTTCTTCTCTCCTGCATTTTTTATTAGTTCTCTAGGAATATCATCAATTCCAGAAGCCTTATTCATGCGAAGGTCCTTTACTGCAGCATCAAATTCCGATCTTAAATTTGATGCTCCCATATTATCCTCTTCGACTTCGCTTTCCTCTTCGATCACTTTCGTGCTGAGATTGTTCCCGTTGTATAACTCTTCCAGATATTCTTTCCATCTCTTCACTTTGCCTTCATTTTCAATCAAAAGTTCTCCATTCTTGTCTCTTATAGCATTGCATCTTGCGCTCCGTTCCTTGAAGTGGTTTCTCACTATCCGATAGGCAGCTTCCACCTTTCCAAGGGAAAGCTTGTTTTGTTCATTTTTGCATAGATTGTTCATCCACATTTACCTAGCTTTCCCAGCTTTGCGACTTACTTCGTTCCTTGTTCTTTTGTAGCAGCTGTAGCTTTTGTTGCGAAGCTGCCCTTCTTCAGTTTTCACATTCTTGTACTTTCTTCTTTCTTCAATCAGCACTAAGACTTCTTCCGTGATCCTTGGCTTCTTCCTAATAACTTTTTTTCTCCCAAGAACTTCTTTTGCGGCGTCCTGTAGTCCACATTTAATGTTTTCCCAAAGCTCGTCTACTGGTTTCTCAATCAGGTGTCTATGTTGTTTTCTACTGCTTTCTGAAATTCCAGCTGATGTTGAGTCTCTTTTAGTTTTTCTACTTGCCAAATGTTCTTTACTGTTTTCTTCAATCTCTTGAATTTTAGATGGCATTTCATCATCACTAAATTATGGTCCCATTTGATGTCTGCTCCGGGGTAGTTTTGCAGTCCTTCACCTGATTCCTGAACCTCAGCTTCACTAAAATGTGGTCGATGTGAACTCTTTCTCTGTCTACTGGCATTTTCCACGTGTGTTTTCTTCGGTTGTGATTTTTAAACAATGTGTTAGTAACCACAAACTTATGTTGGGTGCAGAAATCCAGCAGTCTTTCTCCTCTTTCGTTTCCGTTTCCCAATCCATCTTTTCCAGTTATTCTTCCATCTTGACCTTCGCCGACGACAATGTTCCAGTAACCTAAAATAATTTGGTTTTCTTCTCCTCTTACCTGTTTTATTACTTCAGTGATATCTTAGTAGATCTCTTCCACTGCTTCATCTTCGTAGTCGGACTTAGGCATGTAAACTTGCACCACAATGGTATCTGTTGGCTTAGTTTCAATTTTAACCATTATAATCCTTTCACTCTACTGCAGGAAGCTCTTCACACAGTCCTGCACTCTTCCCGAGCATTATGCCTACTCCAGCATTACCATTCAGTGATCCGGTGTGAATAATTCTATAACTTCCACTCCAAAAGTCTCCTTCTTCGGGCTATCTCATTTCACTGATTCCTAATACATCGAGGTCTATTCTCCACATTTTCACCTTTAGGTTCTGCAGTCTTCTGCAGGTCCGAAGTGATCGCACATTCCACTTTCCTACCCTAAATTGACTATCACACTTGACTGATGTACTTTCTCGGGTAGTCCCCACCTGGAGAACCGATTGGGGGACTATTTTACCTCCGGAATATTTTACTCGAGAGGGTACCATCACGTTTCGATAATAAAGGAAAGAGTGGAGTAGCTGTGTTTCTTTGGGATAATAACGTGGTGGTTTCCCCTTGCCTTCCACATCGCAGTACTACAGCTGTTAAAGTAAATATTACCATGCCTGTAGTGAAATGAGTGTTGCTGTACCGACCACTGTGGTTTCCACCTTCACTCATGTGAAGAAGAGCTGCTGCCCTCTCCTCCGGGTAATGGGAAGCGTAATTGTTGGCGGCCTCCGTCGCCAAGTCATGGCATCTTCACAGGTTCTGTATTATTTAAAGGCCTACCTTACCCAGGGATAGACCAATACCTCCTCGGAATGCCGTTGCTTTTTGTCCACGACTGCTTATTCGACGAGTAAACTCTCGCAGCTAACCTCTATATCTAGAGGTTGACCCACCATGCGCAACTCGGTGGACGCACTCGGAGCCTTTAAGCTCAACCGTGAGTTTTAAGCAAGACTTAAGTGGTGCATTGTTTTTATTGTTCTTAACTAATGAAAAGGAATTTAATGTTTAGTCAGGATTTTTTTCAAAATGTGTTGCTTTTTTCCTTGATATGTCTTGCTTTTGAAAATTTGACCCGGTTACCCTACTAAGAGAGGTGCAAAAAGGTGAAAACTTTCTCCTTCAAAAAAAGACTTCTCCTATCACTTACATACCTGAGGAATGCAACTAATGTGATGTGTATGAAGTTTTTCCAAAAAGAAATTTAACTTTTCCCAACTAATTTTTCTTTTTTACATATCAATCAGATGTGTAAAAAAGAAAATTTGATGCATTTTGTCATTTGATGCATTACTCCATCTGGTTCTTCCACATTTGGAATGCTTTCTGGAACACTGTGGAATAGTGTTCAGGGTCTTCTGTGAATTCATCCTTATCTTGGGCGTGAAAGGGAAACAGCATCCGTTTAGGGTGGATTTCTGCTTTGAAAATTAATAATCCTGCCGTGCCAAGGGTGGTTGGGGTGCAATACTGTGCTATGTTTTGCAAAAAAACTCAATCACCAAATTTGAAGAAATTTTACTGTGGTGAATCATCCATATTCCATTTCTTTAACTCTCAGGCCTCTTTGTTCTCACTGCCTCCTTAATGCTGCATCACTTGCCAATAAAACTCTTTATTGATAATTTGTCCTAGTGGATTGTTCTCATAATGAGAAATGCTCAAAATCAAAGAAGGGCCATGAATATCACTTTGGCATTTGAATGACTTTAGTGTACCTTTTTTGGTAACAGTGATGATTTTCCCCTACAAGAATGATTGTGCCTTTGTTTTGACATAATAACTATACACTCAGGTGTTATCACATGTTCTGACATTCTGGAAATTATTGCCCTCATTTGATTTTTTCAGAACTTGGCAGACTGGTGCTTCTGTTTGTACATCTGTGAGCAACCTTGGAATGAGTTTTGCATCCACCCAATTGATGCATGTTCAATTTCTTTGTTTGAATTGTACGAAACAAACTGTTCTCGATTCCTACCTGTACTATTTCATGGATGGTAAACCAGCAATATTTCCATGCCAAAACTCAAACTTCATTACTTGATATTAATGCTTTCTCAGGTTTTGCACTGTCTTTCATGGACTCTGTGCCTGCTTTGAGCCACAGATATCACTTATTACATAGTGTAGGCTAATATATTCTACCCCGTGACCTTTGCTACAATTCCCAAGTTTCCAGATATGGCTTTCCCAATTTAAAACTAAAGTTGATGCACTCACGTAGCACTTTAAAAATATTGATTTTCTTTGACAATAATATTGCCAGAACAATAATACACTTGTGCATTTAAATGCTTGCATCTGAAAATCCTAAAATATTGAACAATGCCTTAAATAGCAATTTTCTTTAAAAGAATTCATACATCAAAGCGAGTGAGCATTGATCTAATTGGCAGGCTATTTTAAATGTTCAATTTCTTTTTCTTTTGTATGCATGTGTATGAGTATTTTTCCTTTCGTTGCTTTTGTTTGCCCCTTAAAAAAATCATTACTGGTACTTTGGTATTTTTTAATTTTCTACCTATAACCATTGTGGTCATTTGACAATTCTTTAATTGCCTGTGCTGTCATAAAATGATGGCACAATTTCACAAGGTAATTAATTTAGACTAAAACATTATTTTAAAGCTACTTCAGAATCAAATTGGTTCAGTAAAAGTAACGTAAGTGGCATGCTTTTGAAAGAGTGGCATGTGATATAAGGCATTTAAATTCAATGTCTTACTAGTTAACAATCCTATTTATTTATTTTTAATACCTGAAAACAAACCAACCCGACTTAACTTTTCCTCAAATAATATAATAGGAATTGAAATTGGTTATGACTAAGTGCTAGTGATTTTCAAAACCATGCCATCCACTGAATAGGGTTGTATTTTGAAATAGTCCGAGTCCTTTCGTTGGGTCGAATAATTTTGCAGAATTCACTTGCAATTTTTAGACAGGGTCAATTGTATGCTTGTTTGTGTTGACCAACAATGTAATATGTAATACCAGCAAATATTTCCATAAACAGTGGTAAAATACAGCATATGTCTATCAGCGGAGTAAAAACACCAAATGTGCTATTTAAGAGAGAAGACTTTTCGAAAGATTACATTATGACCTCTTGAATTCAGCTGTAGACCTCATACAACATGAATAGCAATGCACAATATCCTACAACTGGTACTTCATATAAATCAAGGTATGATTGTGTAATTTCTAAGCATCGTGAGTCAATCCAAGGATACTTTCACCTAGGTGTCATAGTTGAAAAAATAAGGTCCTCGTATTCCCTCAAAATTTCTTAATTATCATTTAAATTAAAGTGCAGTTTCCAAAGATCACCAAGGGCTTCTTTATTGTGAAATTTTAGTAGTGAAATCAGGCAGTCCTCGATTTGCTATAGGTCTATGGTGCCCATACATTCACATGAGAATTGAGTCTTTGGTTGTCAAGGTGACGGTTTTTCAAAAGTGGAAAATTTAACCAAATACTGTTCGTTTTATCAATATTTATATGATTTCAAAATTATACCATTTTACCATAAAAATAAGAATATTGTATTACTTCCCTTCCTATAGTGTTTTGTTTTCCTATGACAATTATTTATGTTTCGTTTTGTAAAAGAAGAAAAGGCTGCAGTTGATCAAAATGAACTGAAGGAGGCTCCACCGTATCATGAAGTAAATATCATTTTTGTGAAAATTTCACGACACATCAGTTTTTGGCTGTTCTATAAATTGGCAATAAAGTAATGAGGTCTTTCCATCATGTATTTGAAGAACAAAGATGTTGAGAATGAGCAATTTTATATGGCAGAGCATGGCTGTAGCAGTAAAATTTGCAGATTAATAATGTTAAGAGAAATGTTGTTTGGATAAAAAACTAATATAAGATGTGCAATTTTATGTAGAATTTAGCATTGTAAAAAAGTGCTGGTCTTACCACACTTGTTTATTTGATATTGATAAATTTTTGCTCAAAAAAAAGCAGAAAAGCCTTAGTTACATGGAAGTGGTACTACAGTATGTTGTTAACATTGGTAACGGTCCTTGTGATGGAACGTGCTTACATGCCTATTTACTAACTTAATTTAGGACTATACCTTACCAAGGTCCTTCTTATATTTTTTAAGTAATTTAAGCATTCTAATTGGATATTGACGTGGCGTAATTAATGCCAATGCTTCCAAATAGTACCAGCGTCAGGGGTGTCGGAACTATTTTCGCTGGGAGGAGCCAACCTTGAAAAGGCCCGGCTCTTTAAGAAAAGGGCCTGCATTTTTTGCGGGTAGGAGGGGGTAGAGACTAGAATTCCGCTGAAAGGGCACATGAAGGTGGTAGAATATGTGTCAGAAGGGAAAAGGCAAGCTGGAAATAAGTGAAATTTAATTTTTATTAATGAAGACTCATTTCTCAAGGGCCCGGGGCAAATTCTGGGGGGGCCGAATGCCCCCACTTCTGACGCCACTGACCAGCGTCATTTTGCCAAACAATTTTCGAAAATATCAATATTACTAAAATTCAAAACAAAGAGTTGTATTTGCAAGGGAATAGTTTAAAACTAAGTAAGAAAATATTTAATCTATTTTAGAATATATATTAGCGGGAATGAGCATTTATTCTTATTTTGTAAATTAAACGTGGCAGCAACACATCTACAGACACTCATGGATAATCACAACTACAATGCACTATATAATAGCATGTGCATATAATTATTGAGTATGTGTTATCACACTATAGACGAATTTCCATACATGTTTTTCTGGATCAGTATTTATTCTTAAAATAGCATAGCTCTTTTACGGGATTTTGAATTTCTGAGTCATAGTGGAACCTCCTTAACATCTATGTATTCCTTGTGGAAGCATTTTGAGTCATCTGGAGTCAAATCAAGAATATGTTTAGTAAAAAGACCTACCCATAGCTATTGTACCATAGATAATTTAATAAATGCCTAAATTTCATTACTTTTATCAGGAAGTGTATTAACATAATTTTCAAATTTTGCCTCAATACATTTCATATGAAGTTAAGTTACTGCATTGAAATTTACTTAGTGCATTTGTCTTCAGGTCCCTTAGAATTCATTGTCTTACTATTGATTTTTATTGAGATTATAGTTGCTAAAATATCATTTGTACTTGGTCTAGCATAATTCAAACGCCAGTAATCCATAGCATGGAATTTGAATTTGGTGCTAGCTGAAAGGATGTGCATTACTGTCAAGCCCGTTTATATAGAAGTTGAGGGGGCCGAATATTTACTTTGTAATAACCGAACTTCGTTATATGTAGACCAGTTTTTCCGAGCATCTCTTTGACGGGAAATAGCCTTCACTTCGTTATAACCAGGACTTTGTTATAAATGGGTTTGATTTAAGTGGGCTTGTCTGTATTTTTAATTTGTGAATGATTTGGTTACCATAATACTGATGGAGCACTGTAGACATTTCAGGCTTGGACAACCTGAAAACTCTTGTAGCTGAGCTCTGCATCACTCTTTACCATAACAGTAAGGGGATAACAAAAGACCATTTGCTGCTCCCACAACTATTGGCATCAACTAGCTAAGGAAGCCATCTAGGTCCATCAGATAAACAATTTTAGTCATGATTCTGGGTGAAGTCAGCACCCCTTGGAATCCCATTCTGAAAATCATTCATAGCATGAGAAATAAGGATTATCCTTTCAGTTGGTACCAAATTCTTATATTCTCACTAAAATAAAATAGTAGCTAAAGGTAGAAGTTAGCTGTATAGCATTCTAAAGGGAGAGTATTGGCCAAATTAATACCACACATAATTACACAAATAAATTATATGGCAAACAGAGTGGAACTTGTACATCACTGCTATTGGGTTTTGTGGTTATGTAGCTTCTTTAATGAATCCCCATAGGAACTGCTCAGGTTGCTAGCCGAGAAATGTCAAAGAGTGATGCTTATCATTCCTATTCCTTATTGAATATCATTCCTAAGGGCTGGTTGTTAAATTAAATGATAGGCTTTCGACATTCCCTACACTAATCCCTTCCCTCAGTGGGTCTGATAAAATTTGCATGGCACTCTGCGTGTGCATGAAAACTGAAAAACAGCTGAAAAACAGGCCTAGGCCTTATCCCCAGCTAATGTGGGGTGATCAATGCACTCTGCTGTGCAGTCTACACGTTTATCTCTTTTTGCTCTACTCTGGTAATTAAAGAGGAAATGCATTGTTAATTGCTGGATGGCTAATGCTTGTTTTTTTTCTTGTTTCAGAGCAATATGCGCTGGGTGTACCGAATGTGAGTGACATGAATTCTGCATGTGGACCTCAAGCCCCACCACGACATAGACATAATCCTTTCAACAAACCTGTTGATCCTGTTGATGCTGGAAACTATGGGGATGGGACATCGGCAATCTTGGGAAGAAGCCATGCCCACCGAATGGGAAATTCCTATGAGGCTAATGGAATAATGGCTCACATGAGACCCAGGAATTTTCGATCACTACACAGAGAGTATGGACAGTCTATCTTGAAGGATAAGTTATCTTGGAAGGTAATGGAAGGAGTTACAAAAAGCAGTGAGCCAAGCAAATCAGAACCAAAAGATCCCCCCCCAAACAATGAAAATTTACTTATTTCCCTTTAGCTATGACGTAGGACTTTTGTAAATAAAGAGTGAATGCCAGTTATTTGATGCTCTCCATGGGGGATCATGAAGAGCCTGACATTTGAGAGCCTAGCAATGTACTGCACATGGTCATCTTTTGACATTGCACTGACTGATTGTTTTGGAAGGATTGATTCGTTAGGTCTGATAAAGATTTCTCTGAACTATCTTACAGACTCATAGTGCCAAAGGTAGAAATCACTTCTAACTTGTACCCAACTCATTTATGGACATTGGGTTTTGTCTGTGTTTTAAATATCCCTCTTGATTGGCAACTGACTTGTAGAATTGCATCACTCAATAATGATATAATCTCAAGTGCAATTGTAAATGCTTGTCATGGACTACATCTAAATGCCTTAGTTGCAAAGAATAGAGGGTTACCAAAACTGCAAAATAAATCACTTTAGGACCACATAGGTGGTAAATCTGCAGTGCCTAACACACGTGATACATATTCTGTAGAGCACCGTGGCAATACATTGAAACAATGTAGCCATAGATCGGTGAATGTGATCTTTTGAATGATCTTATCAGGCTAAGAAAGCTGTTGGAATTAGGAAGTAGTGTATCTACAATGATTCCAAGTTCCTGGCTCGCAGATTTGAGCCATAATCTGTCACAGGGTGTATAATTAAATTTTTTTATAGTTTTGATTGCAAGTATGTATTTACTGTTTGCAGAAACTTTAAGGTAGAAATTATCTCTCTTGGTTTTTGTACCTAATTGTTTTAGGGCTCCTTCGATTAAAGGTTAATTTAGATTATTCTATGTTCAATTGTTAATTTATTTTCTTAGCTGCATATTTTTATTAACTTTCCTTTAATTGGAGGCTGTTGAGGTGAAAAAGGTAGAGCATTTTCAAAATGTGAAAGAGCACACTACCGTGAAGAACTGATCAATTTATCACATTCCATAAGTGTTCAAATCACAAGTGTTTTCAATAAAATTTTCATACGTAATTTATTCATCTAATCATGTGCTTCATAAGGTTAGGCATAATTTTGAAATATTTAAATGGTTGTTGCTTAAAAAGAAATCTAGAAAACATGGTATAGTAATTTGTTGCTTTGTATTGATGATTAATAATGGATGAATAAAAAATATTTGATTGATAAATGTTTTTGTTTCACATAAATGGACATGCCATAGACCTTTATTAAAGAACAGTTAGAATTTAATGAGTAATCTTTTGTTTTTGATTATCTCAATCAAATGTATAATGGGTGGCATGTTAGTTCATTGGGTAGGGCCTTGGGATGCAGACTGGAGGTCCTTGATTTGAAACCAGAAGAGGTACTTGAACATGTCCAGCAACACACTAGTCGGGTGACTTTCTGAGTATCAGATATATTAGGGCAACCAACGGTAGCACTGTGAAAGGAACTGGCACCTCTACCTAATGTGTGTGTTCCAGACATCATTTGGGTTAGTATTATTAGATCTCCAACCAGAGTGATCTTCAGGCTGAACATTGTGGCATAAAAGTAACATTTGTAGTCAACAAATGTTGGGTGGAAAAGTAATTTAAAGAGGGTAAAAACAGCAAAGTTGTGGACAGTTGGCTATAATGTGGCTACACTATGGGATATAGCAAGATTTGTCCAGGCTGCTAAGAAGTACCATTCAAATAACTTTTCTTTTAGTTCAATTATCCCAGGATGTATTTTTACTATATTCAGGATCTAAGGATTAATCTTGAAAGTACATAATAACTTATTATTATCTCATACATGTAATCAATCCAGGGCATTCGCTAGCCTTCAACATCCAGAAAAATATATGAATTTTATTTGGATTGAGAAAACTGGAAATTATAGGTACAGCCATCCACAGGAAAATCTTGCCTCTTTAGCCAAATATTTCTCCAGCCGTGTCCGAAACGGAAGGGCCGAGGGCCTAGGGGTCTCAAGGGCCCTTGTGCGCACTTGGGGAGAGACTCCCAGAGACAACGAACAAACGAGCTATGATTTTCAGTTGCAGTGGTGGAATAGTGGTTTTTTTGCTTTTGATCACGGTCAGAATATCGTAATTTCTATGTTATATATGTTTGCTTTCCCTTCAGATATTCGAATTTTTCAATATTATAAGGTGTTAATGTTTACTGCTAGTGGACTGTAGGTGATATTTTTTGGTAACTAGATCAGTGAATACTTGAATTACATTAAATAAAATGAATTCATTTCATGTCAAATATTTTCTGCATCGCCGTATAAAAAACTTGTTTTAAATTAGCTTTCTGAACTGGCACTTAGAATTAGTATAAGTAACTTTCACTCCATATCAAATATAAACTCTTCTTGCTTACTTACTTGGGTGCCGTCTTTATTTTCAATTTACCTTTCTTATATGTGTATTTTGGATAGAATGTTTCCATTTGCATAAATGGTAAATATGTACCTTTGATGATAAATTCCAGAGTGTTCGTTATTTTCACATGTATTATAAAAGTCAGTTTCATTTTAAATTAATATAAATTTTGTTTCGTAGCATATACGTGTATTCTAACACAAGGTTTTTTTTTATCGCTGTGCTCGGGGAACTGATGACCCGAACAATTAAGTTCATATATATTCATAGCATCTTACAAATAAGATATGGAGTAAGTTTACGGCATTATCTGTTAGTCATTTGAAACAATTTCTTTAATAATACACGTAATTGACGTAACCTACCCGTATCATCAGATTTAAATGCAATTAAAATTTTACAGGAAATTCCTGTTTCTCTAAATGATATTTACACATAATTAATTCAATATTGTGCAGTGTTTCCCGAATGAGAAATGGGTTCACGAGAAACGCTTGTCCCAGGGGACAAAAATTCTTTCCAAACATGGGTGAGCAAGATGAGGTCAAATATAGAACACAAAAAAAAAGTATGAGAATCTAACTAATCAAACACTGTATTTCAACAACAAAAGACAAAGCAAGTACAAAACAACAAAATTGAAATACTCTTCCCAATTCCCAACAAGTGCTGAAAAGTGTCGGTGGAAAAATGTGGCTTATCATCCTTCGTAAAAATTATAGGATATATATACTCATGACCAGTGGCTTTCTTGTTGACCACTTCAGCCTTATAAATGTTATAAATTCCATCCTTACTGGATCATAATTAAAGGTGAATGAAACCTAGCTCCTATAGATCATACTAAAATTACATTAGGAATCAGGAGTACTGGCTAGGTTGTGGTGTTGACAAGCCAAAGGTCCGTGGTCTGATTCCCATCTCAGGACACCTTTCTCCTCAGGAAATTTTTGACACAATTATTTGCCATGCATAACAGCAAAATAAAATTTTATACTTTATTTATAGTCATAAATAGATTAATATCAATTTACATTATGCCTTCTCCAATTATTACTTTCCACAGTTTAAGTAAATTTCAATTATGCGTAGAACGTTCAAAATGCACATTAAATTAACTCCAGATGCATTTTTTCTGTTAGCTGATAAATATACTGCTCAATGTAACTTGCCGCATGGCTACAACGAAAACACATGAAATAATTTCTAGTGGTTGTTGATAACTGCAAGTTTAATATTAGTAAATACACAGTAGGTTACCACTGTACTTTGGCCAATCAATTCCGTTTTATGGAAAATATTTACAATATCCTTCTTTCAGAAGCTAATTATTTTAATACATTTTTCTTAACCCTCTTTGCGGAAAAATAAACAGACTCAAGGATTACTGTAATACAAGAAAATGGAAAGATAATAAAATCTTTTACGTCTCTAGACACTATTGCGACACACGAATGATGCGTCTATATAATATATTCGTCTCTTCAGTTTATGAACACATGCTAACGAGCTCGAATCAAGCACGAAGTGAGGAATTATGGGAAATCCACCTCAAGATGGCCGGGCTTGCAACGAGAAGGGTGCGAAAGTGTACATCGGTTGCACCCTTGGTGCCGAGCCCGTCCCAAGGGCCCTTGACCAGCCCCCTACCGTTTCGGACACACTTCGCAAGATGGCCACCGCCAGCCAAGTGCCCTTCAAGGGTGCATAGATGCCGTTTCGGACACAGCTTAAGTTCTGATTTGAAGGAAACTTGGCAACACAGCTGCACTTCCTTTGGCTATATGCCCAGGCCACCAAAGAGCTCTGGCGCTTGCCTTTTATTGGGGGGGTAGCCAGGTTACCCTTCCCTTGAGAAATTATTCCCCATTGCACCCTTTCTACGGTGAATAGCCAGGACAAGCTGCCTAGTCAGCGATTTCTGCTGGAAGATGAGTCACCTGAGCCACATAGATCCCCTCAGCCTCAGATTGGGAGAAGGGGCGTGAGACAAGTTCCAAATATTCCTCATCACATTTCTAGTAGTAACATCATCGAAAATTACAATCACTTTCATTACCTCTTCTGGAAATACTTAACATATATGAGGCGCTCGGGGCTAGATAATGGTAAGCCACACACTGAAAAATATTGAGATCTGTATGCCTTTCTTAACTGCTAGATGATGGGAAGCCACTGGCAGAGTATTATTTGAAGAAACCAAGAGATGGCAGCACACACCTTGTTGTGATGTATTGCACCAAGACACAACACCTAATTTAGGGAATTTTTCGAACCTTCAGATGTCACTCTGTAAAATTTCCTAAATATGGCTTACCATTATCTAGCCCCGAGCGCCTCATATGTCTAAGCCACTTTGGAGTCCTAATACAATTGGACAATTTCCGAGGTTAATAATTGAGGTGTCAAATAGTCTCCGCGTTTCCACAAATATTATAAGCTTGAAAATATCCAGTGTTGGAGTTCTAATTGACTTTTAAATCCTGTAACCTTATTACTTTGAAACGTCTACATTTATTGATCCCCAAGTCACCATTTCACTCAGACTCCTCCACCATTCTAATAGCCAAACAAGGAAGGTGTAAAGACAAAATGAAAGGGTTAGTATTCCATAGATATTTTGAAGTAGATCACTGCTTCAGCAATTCACATTTTACATCTAAATGTAATTAGATTAGCTGCTAATGCAATCTTAAGTATTTTTTGTAACACTTTGAGTAAGAACTCCTGGAATATTATTCAAAAGATATTAATTTCTGATAATCAACAGCATTCGGCCTTCCTGGGTCAAGCTTCTTGCAAAGGAGAAGTCTTCTAGGTTTTTTTGGCATGATAAAATTCAGGACTTAAGATAAATTTCGCCTCTGAAGTGGTAAGATTGTAATGTGAATGGCTGTACTAACCTTAAATTTAGAAGAATTTCATGGCACCCTACATCCTGTGCTGGAATAATTTTTGATTCTTTGCGGCAATAAAATGTCTTAGTGACTTCCACACTTTTATTTAGGATTTTAGACCGGTTTCGGCAGTTACGCCATCATCACATACAATTCATTACGTTCATTACATTCATCACGTTGGGGAAAATGTTAATTAACTCCTAGGACGTAATAGATCCCATGTATAAATTGGAATGCCAGGGTTGCCACGGTTTTTATATCGGACAAACCGGATGCAGCGTAGCAGTGAGATCCAAAGAACATAAGGCATGTTTCCACAACAAGGACCCGTCATCGGCCTTCGCCCTACACTTATTGGAAACGGGCCACCGGAGCAACTTTCGACCGACTATCCTCCACAAGTGCGCGAAAGGATGGGAGATGAATGCACTTGAGCAACAGGAGATTGGCCTCTGTAAAAACCCGGACAATTTGTTAAATGACCTCACCTTCCCTAACCCATCGCCCTTGTTACGTTTGTCTTTAACAACCCCCTCCTCCCTCCGTCCTGCATAACGACTCGATCTCAAACTCATGATGGTTTCCCTTAATTTCCCTTACCCCCCCCTCCCTTCCTTCCCTCCCTTCTTTCCCAACCCCCCCAAGATCTGTATAAATACTGGTTGTGTTCTGTCTAACTGCATTGTACGTGATGATGGCGTAACTGCCGAAACCGGTCTACAATCCTAAATAAAAGTGTGGAAGTCACTAAGACATTTTATTGCCGCAATGGTATCCTTCCACAAAATTGGAGCTTCGTCTTTCGACTTTATTTTGATTCTTTTTTTACTCCTTTTAAACCTTACAGTGCCAGCTGGCTGATCGATCAGCTCATGGGGTATGAGTGAAAAATGACTGAACGCCAATCAATTGGCTCACTTCTCTTGTACTAAAAAATTATGCGCAATTAAATTGGACGAAAAACATAATTTTACATGTTCTATACCATTATAGAGTATAAAGAGAAATTTGACTCAGTATCAATATTTAAGTTTCTATAACTTTCTTACTGAATATGTATATTTGATGAAGACCTGGCATTTTTTTGCACAAACTAGGCGATTAGGGACTAAAAGAACCTACAAACTAAAAGAATCACCATGAATTTTTGGTTGTGATTGTTTCAATAGTTTAAGAGCAAGATTTAACGTGTAATTTGAAAGAAGGTAGTATTTTTATAATGAAATATTACAGTAGAGAAACAGTGGCTGAACATCATGGTGACACAATGTAAGATTTGTGGGTATGTCAAAGGGGTAACATTTCACAGCCAATCACCTATTGGTTCTTCATTATCATCATCATTACTCTGGTTCACTCCAGCTCAGCTGGAGTCATTCAGGAACTCCTCTGCTTTTCATTCTATTCTCTTGTAGGTGATCCTTGTCAATATCTTTGATGCATGTGTCATCAGGCTTATAGTCCTAACATTTTTGCATTTCTCCGATCTCTTCTTTTTAGGAATAGATTATGTTTTACTTAAAGTCCCTGGGTATTTCTCCTGTGGAGTACATGTCACAGATGGTCTCGTAAAGATAGGTTAATGTCATCTCTCCTGCACTTTAATTAGTTCTGTGGGAGCATCATCAATACCAGCAGCCTTATTCATCCGAAGGTCCCTTACTGCAGCGTCGAATTCCGATCTTAATATAGATGCCCCCATATCATCCTTTTCCACTTGGCTTTCCTCTTCAATAGCTTTTGTGCTGAGATTTTTTCCATTGTATAACTCTTCCAGGTATTCTTTCCATCTCTTCACTTTGTCCTTATTTTCAATCAAAAGTTCTCCATTCTTGTCCCTTATGGCATTGCATCTTGCACTCCATTCCTTGAAGTGGTTCCTCACTATCCTATATCCCAGCATGTGCATGACCTTCATTACAAAAGTAAATGTATTGATCGCAATCAACGAGCAGCATATTTACTGGCATACAAAGATTTCATATCTTGTTTACAGACTGTTAGGAAAGCTGAAACTGAATTTTACCTATCTAACTCCAACAACATTATAAGATCAACCTGGAATATTATCAAACAAAATACTTCAACTTCCAGTCTCAAAAATAGTGCAGAAATCATTAATTTTCAAGATAGAGAGGTGTCTGATCCCATGGAAATTTCTCAATGTTTTAATAAATATTTTTGTAATGTAACCTCTGGAGACACAATTCACCCCTCTAACCTATCGAGTCCTTCCAAACATAGCCACTCTCCAACCTCCTTTTTCCAACATGTGCCAATGAAGTTATTTCTATCATAAAACTACTCAAGAATTCCCAGTCAGTCGGTCTAGATGGGATCCCAGTCTCTATTGTGAAAGCTAATTCCAAAATCATAGCAGCTCCCCTTGCTGACATAATAAATATGTCCTTTTCCTCAGGAAAATTTCCTACTCATCTTAAATACTCAAGAGTGTTACCAATCCCAAAAAAGGGATCACTAATTTACCCAGATAATTATAGACCTATTTTGGTGTTATCTGTTTTTTCGAAGGTATTCGAAAAACATTTTTACAACCGAATCCTAAAATATTTTGATTTTCATAATTCTCTTAGCACTAATCAGCATGGCTTTAGGGCTGGGCTTTAGAGTAAGTATATTCATTTTGGTGAAAAGGGGTTTACCTGGTGTACGTATAGATAACTGAAAGATTGCTTTGATAGTCTGCTTGTGCATAGAGAATACTTTTGCTGATTTCCGATGCTGATCCATCTCACATTAAACGACAAGCAATACTCGTTGGGAATCTTTTTTGATTTGAGTAAAGCCTTTGATCGTATTGACCATCCAATCTTGAAATACAAACTGATAAACTTGGGCATTAATGGGGCTGCCTTAAACTGGGTACTGTCTTTTGTTAGTAACATATCAGGCTGTGAGTTATTCGCATGTTGGTCAATATGGTATTGCCACAACAAACTCTGAACCAATGAAGGTGAATCTAGGCGTGCCTCAGGGTTCAATTTTGGGGCCTCTACTCTTCATTATTTTCGTTAATGACCTCCCTCACTATTTTTCCTAAATCAAACCTATACTCTATGCAGATGATACATCTAGTTTAGTAACATCTAACTCCATTCCAAATCTTCTTGTAGCAGCTACTGTGACTGTCAAACATATGACTGAGTGGTGCAATAACAAGAAATTGATTGTAAATAATGGTAAAACTACCTTTTTACACTTTCATGCAAAGATACCATCTCATAGCTGCAAAGACATTATTTTGCATGATCTTACCCCTTCCTTTGATATAAAGTTTTTAGGATTACATTTTGCAAATAATTTGAATTGATCGCTGCACATTGATTCCCTGACCAAGAAAATCTCTACAGGCATATTTATGATTAGAAGGTTGGCTCCAATTGTCTCCATCCCCATTTTGAAATTGTTATATTACGCCAAGGTTCATTCTTTAATTACCTTCGCTGTCTTATTTTGGGGTAACCATCGGGAATCAGCAAAAGTATTCTCTATGCACAAGCAGGCTATCAAAGCAATCTTTCAGTTATCTATACGTACACCAGGTAAACCCCTTTTCACCAAAATGAATATACTTACACTTCCCTCAATCTATATATTTACTTGTGCAACCTTTGTAAATAATAATCCAGGAAAATTCTCCTCTAATGCTACAGTCCACACTCATAACACCTGAACTAAACTAGATATACATTTCAATCATAGTTTACACTCCTCTAAAAATTCCCTCTTCCTCATTGTTTCAAAAAAATTAAAGGTCTTATTGTTAAATAAATGCTATTAGAGTGTTAATCAATTCTTCGAGGATGAAGTGTTATAGGATTTGGGTATATAATGGTATTTTTTTAGCTAATTTTGTATTATAAGATCATGTATGTTGTTTTTTTATACTCTTTTGACTTGTCTTATATCATGAACGTATATGATCGGCGAACAAAAAATAATAATAATTTAGGCAGCTTCCAACTTTCCAAGTGCAAGGTTGTTTTGTACATCTTTGCATAATTCTTCATCCACATTCTCTAGCTTGGAGACTAACTTTGTTCCTTATTCTTTTGTAGCAAAGCTGCCCTTCTTCAGTTTTTGCATTCATGTACTTTCTCTTTCTTCAATCAGGTCTAAGACTTCTTCCATGATCCATGGCTTCTTCTTGGCAACTTTTCTTATTCCAAGAGCTTCCTTTGCGGCTTCCTGTAGTCCACATTTAATGTTTTCCCAACTCTCTTCCATGGATTTCTCAGTCAGGTCCTCTCCTATGTTGTGTCCACTGCTTTTTGAAATGCCAGCTGATGCTGAACCTCCTTCAGTTTTTCTACTTGTTATATGTTCTTCATTGTTTTCTTCAATTTCTTGACATGGCTTCATGATGGCATTTCATCATCACTAACTTATGGTCACTGTCGATGTCTGCCCCAGGATAGCTTTTGCATTCCTTCACTTGATTCTTAAATCCCTGCTTCACTAAAATGTAGTCAATTTGAAATCTTCCTCTGTCTCCTGGCATTTTCCACAAGTACCTTCTTCGGTTGTGATTTTTAAACAATGTGTTGGCAACCTCCAAATTGTGTTGTGTGCAGAACTCCAGCATTCTTTCTCTTTCATTTCTGTTCCCCAATCCATACTTTCCAGTTATTCTTACATATGTATTAAGCTTTGCCGACGACAGCGTTCCAGTCTCCTAAAATAATTACATTTTCCTTCTCCTCTTACCTGTTTTATAACTTCCATGATGTCTTCGTAGACTTCTTCCATGTCTTCATCTTTGTAGTCCGACTTAGGCATGCCTGCCCATGTGGTGGTGAGGTAAAGTCCTCGCCCGCTAACCCTAGGGTTGCGGGTTTGAGTCCTGCCTGGGTGTGTTTTTCTTCACCCAGGGCATGGGTGTTTGTCAAGCTCTGTTGGTTCAGCCCCTGGGAAACCTGATGACAGGCAAATGCCTATCGGGATCCCAGGGGTACATGGACCAACAGAATAGTCCGGATGAAAAAAAAACTTGTACCACAATGGTATCTTTAGGCTTAGTTTCAATTTTTACCACTATAATCCTCTCATACTGCAGGAAGCTCTTCACATGCAATCCTGCACTTTTCCTGAGCATTATGCCTACTCCAGCATTAGCATTCAGTGATCCGATGTGAATAATTCTATAACCTCCACTCCAGAAGTCCTTCTTCAGGCCATCTCATTTTACTGATTACTAGTATGTCGAGGTCCTTTCTTCGCATTTCCACCTGCAGGTTCTCCAATCTTCCACAGGTCCGAAGTGATCGCATGATCCACGTCCCTACCCTAAAATGTTTATCACACTTGACTGATGTACTCTCTGGGGTAGTTCTCACCCGGAGATCTGAATGGGGGACTATTTTACCTCCAGAATATTATACTCGAGAGGGTTCATCATGTCTTGATAAAAAGAAAGGAGTGGAGTAGCTGCAACTCTTTGGGATAATAATATGGTGGTTTCCCCTTGCCTTCCACATCACAGTGCTACAGGGGTTAAAGTAAATGTTACTGTGCCTGTAGTGAATGAGTTTCGCTGTGCAGATCACTGTGGTCTCCACCATCATTCGTGAAGAAGAGCTGCTGCCCTCTCCTCTGGCTGATGAAAAGCGTAATTATTGGCAGCCTCCATCGCCAAGTCACAGCATCTTCACATGTTCTGTATTATTTTAAGGCCTACCTTACACATGGGTAGGCCAATACCACCTCAGAGTGCTGTCGCTTTTTGTCCATGACTGTGTATTTGACAAGTAAACTCGCTTATCACTCAGCTAACCTCTATATCTAGAGGTTGACCCACCATCCACAACCTGATGGACACACTCGGTGGCTTTAAGCTCAGCCGCGAGTTATCAGTATTACGTTTTAATTTATTTCATTGTACCTAACCATTGTAGCAAATTATCTTGGGTTTGATTAACTGTGTGGTGTAATAGTCTTAGCTATGGCCTTTAACTGTAATGTTTGTGTCATCAGCAAATATATCAGGTCTAGTTTGTGGTAGGTATTCAGGTAGGTCATTTGTGACCAAAGGTTAGAAACAGACCAGGGGGGCTGTGTTTGAAACAGTCGGAATCATCTCAAATAAGTAACCAAGGAGGCACATGGTACAAACAAGAAAGCATTTGCACATGTGGTTTGTATTGCTCATTACATTGCTGCTAATTTTCTTTTGTTTTTCTCACCCTAAGGCTTTATATTTGAGGCAGAGTAGATAAAACTTGTGTAAAACAATAATGTGAGATTATACTGTACAATTCAAACAGACCAAATTTGCAAACTGTTCAAGTTTGTACCACGTGACTCCTTGGTTACCTATTTGAGATAATCCCTATGGTCTAAAACACAGCCCCCCAGATCAAGAATTGAACTGTAGTGTGCAGCACAATTTAGTGGAAGTGGATCTGAGGTAACTGCTTTAATGTCTACCATTTGTTTTCTGTCTTTTAGATATGAATTGAATAGTCTAGGGGGAAGAGGGCAGGTTCGCATGGTGGATTTGAATTTCTTGAAACCAAACTGATGCTTTGTTAACTAAGTATTTTTTTCAAGGAAAGAGGGTTTCAAGGTATCCAAGAATCTATTATTAATAGCCTTTTCTGAGGCCTTTGAAAAGGAAGATGAGAGGGATATAGGCCTGTAGTTCTCTTTATTATTTTTATTTAAATAGGGGTTTAACCTTAGCTATTTTGAACGATTCAAGGAAATTTCTTTCAATAAACGATCAGTTGCAGATATCCAAAGGTGGGATTAAAACTGATTGGCACAATTTTTTAGTACATAGTCTAGTATTCAATCAAAGCGAGAAGAAACATTGTTCTTCACACTCAAAATATTACTATTGGTTTCTTATTCATTTACTGGACTAATAAAAAAGTGACATAGGATTGACGTTAGTATGTATTAGCTGAATTTAAGAATGTAAAATTTTTACTACATTGTTCCTTCTGGCCAATGGTAGTGAAATATCCATTGAAGATACTTGCAATTAGATATACATATTTGGGTTAGATATTTTGACTCCATATTGAAAAATTAAAATTCACCACATTTAAAACATAATTTATTAATTCGTTTTTAGCCACACACCGCATAGCTTTGCTTATATTTTCAGATTTAAGTATCACCAAACTATTGTGCATTATTTTGGATTTCGCAATGACATCTGTCAGAATTATGCAATATTGCTTATATTTTAATTCTATGTTAGGATCATTTGAAATGATGGATACCATGGCTCTCCTTTATGTGAAATGATGTATTAATCCCTTTAGTTATCCAAGGGCATTGTTTTGAAGGAGAGTTGGGAGTATGAACTTTTTTCAATGGGAAAGCTACAATGAAGTGAAATGCAAAAATATCTCAAAAAAATTTAAGTTTTCACATAGTTTTGAGATTTGATATCACTACCTCCCCATTAACAGATGACAAAAGTATGTTAAAGTAGAAAAGTAAAAGCAGGGTATATATGTACTTGTTTCCAGGTTTGTCTTCTACATGGTTTATGAAACTTATTCATTTTATGCTATGTTTAGTGTTACCTGAATAGGGTTGTAGTTGGCAATGCTAATGTTAATGTTTCAGCTGGAGTAGTTGAAACTGCCATCAAGATATATTCAGTCTAGACAAATATTTACTTTTTAGCATCATTAAAATCAGTGATCACATCAAAACAGCTAGTGTTGGTTACTTGTTCAGCTTTCGTGGAAGATTATTTAAGGCTATTAATGTTAAAGCCTCCACAAATCACTTTCTCAAAATTCCAATAATGGTTTCAAACATTTCTGTAAAATTATACATGCATGCATCTGGTGATCGATACAGGACCGCAGCAATAAAATTTAAAACAGGTAAACATATTTCAACAACTGAATGTTCAAAAACATTTTCATCATTTGAATAATTAGTGTGCTTTTTTCTTGGTACTGATGCCTTCCTCAATTAGTATAGCAGTAGGTACCAACATTTTTTTAACTTCAAGCAACAGAAATAGCTGAAAATACATAGTTTAGCTAGCTCTTTTGTACCTTCGAAGTAGGTAATGGAATTTCAGTCTAATGTATAGTAAGCCAGTGATCGGTTAAACATAACACATCTGTATTGAAATAATCAGAGTGTAAGAACACCTTGAGATGAAATATTTTTTCTGATACATTGTATATTTTTGTGCAGGATTGTAAACAGTCTATTGTTGGATTCTTATCCTTGATCATCTACAACAATTTTGGTTATCGAAGAGTAGTAAGTTACCTCTGTACCTATAGTTTATATGTAATAGTTTTTTTTTCAGCCCTCAAAATGCATGCAGATTAAATTTCATATTTAAGAAACCTAGTAATTCCCATGCGTATGCACTCTGTTTGGTTAAAAGTTAAATTATTTAAATGAAATAAATATTCTCAAGATTACTGGGATTTTAATTGAGTAAATTAGTACTTTTTATTTCATAGGCATAAAATTAGATAAATTAATGACAGTGGCAGGTCATCCCTAGTTCCACCAAACTTCCTCAGTAGCCTAATCAGGGGCTGGCTCACAGACCCTTCTTTTGTAGGGCTTGTATAGTTTTCCGTAATGGGAACTCATATAGGAATGACTGCTCAAAGTAAATGTCTTCATGACTTACTTTGCCATCTGAGATTGATGATTTGGAGGATTGGTGTCATTTTAACTCCAATCAGTAGTATTAAAAATAACTACTGTGTTATTTTTAATACTACTGCTTAATAAGGTCTGTGATCGACCCCAGATATCTAATCTAAGCTTTTATGAACACTAGAAATAGAAGGAAAACTTTACAAAGTAAATGGGACAACTTAACCCTTTTACTGCCTGTGGGCCGATATATCAGCCCTCCATGGTTGTGCGAAAACTGCCAAGGGTCAATATATCGGCCCACCTACATTACATATTATTAATATTATATTTCCCTCAAATCAGAGACAGCAACACTGATTTTTTCATCCTCATAAAAATTGAAATATATCATCAAAATTGAGAAAAATACATAATTAATATACTAACATTAAATGCTTCAAATATACCTCAAATTCATAACCCTACGATATTCACGGAAAGGGCTTGGCAGTTTTCGCACAGTCTACCTTAAAGGGGCTGGCAGTAAAAGGGTTAATTAGCTGTAACTAGAGACATGATGGCCTAATATAGACAATTTCCAAGGGAAAACTGAATGGAAAGAATGGAAAAGGAAGGCTTTGCTTGAGATATATGTAGGAAGTTGTTAAGGATGTGAAGAAAATAATCATGTAAATATGATGAGGTTACCCAGCCAGCACAAATAAACATTTTACCTTCAATTTATTTGAAATTTACGTAAATATGTCGTAAACTGTTTATTTGTTTACAAGTTGCTCACGTAAACTTCTAAGATGCATCTCGTAAAAATCACGGCCACATGTCCTCATCGTGGAGTAAGCAACACAGAAACGGTTTACCAGAACGTCCGCCATAATGCATACGCTTCAAATACTTTGTTTGCCATATATATTCCCTCACTACGTATTAAATGTGCAATTAAATCCAGTGTACCACGTTTAAAAATTTTCACGAATAAAAAAAAGGTAAAAAAATAAAATTACATATACATCACTAGCATCGCTTTCGCCCCTAGGTGGCTCAGGGAACCGAACCCGTGTCGCTCGCTTCATATCTCGGCACGCTACCACCAGGCTAACTGCTTCGTTGATGTGAGTGTTGTCAGATTGCTAGTTGTTGTGACGCGGTTCATGCATGAACTTGCGCCGGTTCATGAATGCGAAGTAAAGCTTCAATAGTTGATTATAACTATAATTCATTACATAACTATAAGTTAAAACTATCGAAGGAACTGTAGTAATGATTTACGATCGAATTTGCTTTCCTAAATTGTCGAACACATGAATCCTTCGTTAATTGTGCTGGAGTGACAACACCCCTTAGAAAAATCCTTGAAGATTAAAAATTAATTTCTCTTCACCAATGGTTATGATTACTGGTGAGCACCAATTAACTACTTGTGAATGATGATTAATTACTAATATTTGCAGTGATTACCCACTTATTTCAAGGGAGCTCAGGGGTGGATTTTGGAACAAATATCGAACTGCTATCTCATATCGGTGATCAGCTTGAAACATATGTACTCCACATTTAATGAAAAAGATACTTGAAACTACTTCATGTATCTACATGTTAACTTTATGAGCCAAATATTTTCATTAAACATACGCGCAGAGTATAATCTATGACATAATGCTGTAAATTTACTAATTTCTTAATGGCCCACACTCGTAAGAATCACGTAAATTCGTTTACGTGTGCGGTTTAAAAACCGTTTACGAGATGCTTACATAAGCATTAAGCATTTACGTTTACGTTCATTCTCATAAAATGATTGCTTAGAATTTACGTAAACATGAAATAATACGGGGAGATTATGTTTACGTATACACACGCACATTAAGTTTACGAGGATTTTACGTAAACATGTTACCATGTGCTGGCTGGGTAGTCAATAGGGAAATAGAGTGAAAAGGTGAGTTAAACTTATCTTATATTTTTGACTCATTATGATGATTAAAAACATACAGTATTATGTTTTTGATGGGGTAACTTAAGCCAAGTAATGACAAGACAGCCCTCAGGATAATGTGTACAATGATAACTGCATACAAACTGCAGTCCCAGAGAAGATGGAATCCCACATTCTATGATAAAAATCTAGCTGTACTTCCATCAAAGATCCCTACCTTTTTTTAATTAATGAATCTCTTACCCATGTTATTTTCCCAATACCCCTTAATATTTCAAAATTCTATCCTATTTATGAAAATAAAGGATGCAAGAATAGCCCTGACTATTACAGGCCAATTGCAATACATTACATTTTTGCTAAAATATTTGAAAAAATATTTTTAAAGTGACTCATACATCACTTACACAATAATAACTTATTGTCCTGCCATCTAAATTGGTTCACTAAATATGGTAGAGATTTTCAGCCTCTTGTGACGTCATCAACTTAATTCTGACCTCTCTCGACAATAAGAAGGGAGTAATTAGCCTTTTCTTAGATTTAACCAAAGCCTTTGACTTAATAGATCATGGTATTCTTCTAAAAAAATTGTTGGAATATGGAATAAAAGGGGTATCCAGACTATGGATTCAGTTACACTAAAAATACTGCGAAGATGACATCACTATCAAAGTCAATGGCTTTTAATGCATTACCTAAGACAACTCTCAATCTATAACAGTGCCTCAGAGCTTCATTCTTGGTTCTGTGCTTTTTCAAATGTATACCAACAACTTGCCTGCATTTTAATTAAAGCATATGAAATTGAACAAGTTTTTCTTGCTGATGATACAAATATATCAATTTCTGCAACTTTCACAGTAAATTAACTCTGAAGGGTACCCCATGCAATTGGTCACAACCAAGAAATTTCTTGGTATCCTTTTGGACTCAAATTTGACATGGGAGACACACATCAACTGTCTTATATGTAAATTAAGTTCAGCATGTTTCCACTGAAGAGCTTTGAAGAAAGCACTGGGCAATTACATGTTACTAATGCTTAATTACAGCCTTATGTACTCTCATATCATGTTTGGTATAATTCTTTGAGGTTCTTCTCCTCTCTCCCGAGTCATATTTAAACTATAAAAGAAGGTTTGCTCTCCACTTTTGTATTGCATCTAAGTCTCCAATTTCACTTTCCCTCCCAATTTTTCAAGACCTTGACCTCCTTTAATTTCCATTTATATTCTTTTATTAGTAACATACATATATAAAACAACACTCATCAGGCAATTGCACATTACTGTAATCACCACATCAGAATCCAGTTTAGTCAAACCTTTATTCAAATACAATCCAACCAAAGCTACAATCTTAGTTGACCTAGGCTTGCAGCTTGCAGACCTAGTCATTGAGACTAAACCCATATAGTAAATAACCTCAGAAATACAAGATATAACCCAGTTTAAAAGACAAAAAATTCTTAGCTAAGAAAAATTACTACCATCTGAATTCAGTAATGATAAATTCAGTAAAGATATGACCTAAGTGTGTAAAATATGACCTGTGTGAGCAAAATATAACCTGTGTAATAAATGACCTATGTGCAAGCATTTTTATTCAAATTGTGTAAATTTTCTGAAAATGTATGTTTATTGCCCTTAAGAAAACTTTCACCCAAAAACTGATCAATAACTGATGAATTAACAGGTAAATAACTGATGAATAGTTAATCAGTTATTTGAAACACCTGGTGAGAAAATTCACCAGTTTTTTTTAAACGCTTATCAGTAACCTGTAACAGCACCTATAGTATCAAAATTTAAAAAGAAAACGATTATAACAGATAAATCTGTATTTAATAATGCACAAGTTATAATTCTCAAGCATTCATGGCACACGTATATATTTGCCCTACATGTCTTATTACCTGTACCTAATCGACCTGACGTAATACTTTTGACTATGGCTATCTAGCACTTCTTTGCTAATGACCTGGAGATGGGAGGCCATATATATACAGCTGCTGGCTTGCATGAATTCGTTAATGATAATTAACTTTACAAATTATGGACATCAGTATTTTGCACCATTAAAACATTTCCCCGATTACCATTTTGTTGCTAAAAATGAGCATGACTATGCATAACTGATATTCTTTCAACTCTAGGAGAGATAAATAAGAGTTTCCTGAGTAATGTACCAATCGCCATATTCATTGGACCATTGGGACTTGTTGGATCCTTGGTGATACAAATAGGAACCCTGACGTCAATACCACTACTCTGTACTTAATCAATCTGTATTCATGAACTTTACAACCTTATTCTTCTTAGTCAGTTAATTTATCGTTACGGGCACTAATTTTTCCTATTAACTCGCCTTTCTTCAATATAGCTCAAAATTGTTTTTCTCCTAAGGGAAATAAGCCGTGCGCATTCAAGCAAGGTTAGAGCTAGAGTAACTGTACTCCTCCCTTAGTAGTAACCCTATAGTTGCAATTGCTTTCGGCCTTGCACTATTGCTACCAATGTTACCAGAGTCCTACAGCAAAGTTGCCAAGGTTGGCACACTTCATGCCAGCCAGGTGCAACTTGCACGGAATGTGTTAATATTGGCAAACATTTAGCAGGCTTGCATCTAGATTGCCAATCTTGGCAAGACGTACGCTGGCCTCAAGCAAAATTTCTGTAATCTTGCATGCTATGTGGGTTATTTGTCTAACCCTTCGTATTTTGTTTACATACTTCTTCCAGATACCAAATTATTTTATTATTTACAGTTTCAAATATTTTGGAATCCAGCCGTTTACATATGTTATTAAAATTATGAGAGCTATGAAAACCATTGCAATGGTAGTAAGTTGTACACAAAAGGTGGCTTTTAAGTGATGAGACTCAAATATATTCTTGTCAATAACCGGTAAGCAAGCTGACCTGTAACTGATGGGCAGATGCTTAAAACTGGAGGTGTGAATACTAAGTTTAGTAGCAAGAGAGGTGATTTAAACAGAATAAAATAACTGGGGATGAGTAATACCTGTAGCTCCTAAAATTTTAGCAGTTACTGAAAGAACTGCACAAGAGATTGATTCAATCTGAAGAGTGACTGATGGATCTCTAGTCACTGGAGGGTGTTACCGGTTGATGGTGAAAATTAACCAGTAACTGATGGATTTCACCAGTTGATGGAGTTAGCTGGTAAGTATTGAGCAAAACTGATGGACCTAACCAGTCATTAGGAGTGTTCGCCAGTTACTGGTGAAAAATAACCAGCAACTGATGGATTTCACCAGTTGATGGAGTATGTTTTTCTGTCATTTGCAGAAACTGACCAATAACTGATGGATTTCACCAGTCACTAAAGAGTGTTTACCATGATAAAGTTACTGGCGAAAATTGACCAAAAGCTGATTGATCTCACCAGTTACTGGTCAAATTTCACCAGTAACTGATGGATTTCACCAGTATTTTTTCTTAAGGGTGTAATACTCTTGTTTTCTCATATATACTTTCCCATGAGGTATGCTAATCCGTTATTATACTCCAATCACTGGACAAATAAAATCATCGCTAAAATGTAAGTTTTATTACCATGTTAATCCCAGAAAATACACTTACATTGTATACCTGATGAGATAAATAATGTTCTCGATTCACCATCTAATTTTGATTCAAATGAAGAATATCCTGATTTTGTATGACTTTATCTTCATAAGTAAGCAGAATGAAAACCATGCCATATAGGTTACTTAAAGTAATTTTTTTCAAATTCTATTACTTAACTTGTGATGATACATTTAAAGGAAAGAAAATGTTAACATTGTTTTATCCTTTAAGGAGGAGAGAAGGGAGGATCCTATAATAACAGCTAGACTTGGGCCGATACCGATAGCGAGTATCGGCAATTTTCCCGATACTTTCTAGTCCTTTCGAGTATTCCTTTTTTTTCGGATACTTTTATTCGAAAGTAGGTATTCGTTCGGTGAAAATCATCTCAAAAATATAGTTTTAAAATCCCGCCTTCTTCAACTGACTTACCAGCGCGTCGCGTATTTTTTTACTTAGCTGCGATCTTCGTGACAGTAAAAAGTAAGACAATTGCTTAGAATTGGCTATGGGAAATCCGGAGGCGAAAAGCTCAACCTCCTCCGAAAAGTAGACGACGAAGAAAGTTTGTTGAAATAGCGGCAAAAATTAAAGTTCTGCCGTCAACTCAAGTTCGTTCTGCTCAACGCATACGTTGTTCGGGGTTTCTGCCTACATCCCAAGCCCGTTTTCCAAAAATATAAAATTAAAATATCGTGGCATGGTCAAGTGTTACGGCATTAATGGATTCGCATTAGAAATTTTAAAATTAAGACGAAGGTGTTTGTCGCGTATCTCCAATTTTTCATACTTACAGAGAAAACCCGGTTTCGAAAATTGACTAGAATAACGTAAACGATTACAAGAAAATATTTGAAACTTAAAGGACGTCAATGGTAAAAGTAGGTATGATTCATATTATATCAAAATTTTCTTTTATTTGTGCTTGTCATATTGTTATAACAATCTCCAAAGTGACGCTGGCCTCTGCAACTCTAAAAAATGTGCCATTTTTCATCGCTCACTGCAAAAACATGCCTCGCAAGCAATTATTAAAATAAGTCTTCCCTGCATTAAACGAAAGACTAAATTTTCTACACGCTGATATGCTCTCTATGAATTTCGCTTCTTCCTTTTTTCGGATATCAAGCCTCAAAGTCGAGTCTATATATTGTACTGTACAATTTTTGCGTGAATAGTATACACAAGACGTGCTATTTGGTGATGTAGAAATCATTAATTATTGTGTGCGTATCAACGCAAGGTATCGTACTTATTTTTCTGGGAGGCGTAATAATTGAAAATGAAACTTCGTTACAATAAATTAACGCCAGAAATGGGTTTGGTATTGTAAAGAGACCTTGGGTATTGCAATGACAGATATTCTTAAACAATGTTGTAAGAGTAATGACAGTTTGTAACAATCTCATGAATTGCGCTCTTCTTAAGCATTGTGTTTCGAAGTTGCGCTGCGCCGCTGTTGGGAATCGGTCGCGTGTGTGTGTTCCCATGAGTGCGTCGGGGGCATGGAGTATTTCCAAATAAAGTGCTTAAAAGAATCACTTGCCTCATCACTTATCGTACGTTTTCACGAAAGAGTAACGACGCAACCAACTTGACGGAACGCATATTGTTCCCCTGGAAGTTATGCAACTTACACATACGTCTTCAACTGTACCCGAGAAGGCCTAACCTGTTCAGCAAGTTTTCTTCGTTACCATGTTCAGGATTTCGGGTCCAAACAAAAAGTGCTAACAAGAGTCCACTGTATTAGGGTGTACCTGCAGGTTTAGAGTTTCCAGAGCAAATGTTTTCCGAGACTGGTGCTATGGTCCTGATAGAAGAATCCTCTTAAATGCTGAGCATGTTCAGCAGCCCATGTCAATAATATGTCAATAAGCAATGCATTCAAATATGAGCTGCTGAGCATGTTCAGCAGCTCTTATTTCTGAAAGAGAATTTTCAGTATTTACCAATGCAAGAGGGTTTAGAGTCTGAAATCTAATCCCAGTGATAATGGGGGCGTTTACTCGGAACCGAAATCGCAATTTTGTACACAAAATCGTTAGGTGGAAACGAAAAACGAATTTTAGTGAAAAAATTAATCTTCTAACCACAACCATTCACTCATAAATCAAAAATTAAAATAAGCAAAAGGTGACGCCCACCGAAAAAACTGCTGTGATAACATTGACGTCATTTTCCTCCCGTCCTTGACTGCTTTCAGGGGAGGGGGAAGGGAGTGGAGGGGGGTTCTCGGAAGGTCTGCTCGCACAGATGCTGTCGAAATCGCTCCCATTGGCCGAGTCATGTGTCCCCCCCTTTGCGATAAGGCGAAGTAGCTTCGCGGGCTCAGTTGTGATTGGACGAAGTAGATATACGTCAGAGGTTGCACCACACCCACTTTTCCGAAAGGGTTAAGAACATCAGTTTTTCGCCGCTTATAACTCGGGAAATAATTGTCGGATCAGAAAACGGAAAAATACGGATCCTTTTATTTTACAAACTCTATCAGATTCGGCAATAAAAAAAATATAGTAAACGACCCCATTGTAAGAGTAGCAAAATGAAAGCGTTGTCACAATGTTATTTCTCTCAATGATTAGGTACTCTTTCATATCACTTTTGATTACCGAGTTGACTTCACGAGAAGGAAAGCACTTATCAATTTTTTTAAGAAAATAAGTAAAGTATCGGCAAATAATACTGTCGGTTACGGCCTGTGGTATCGAGGTATCCGTTTGGTATCGGTCGATCTTTTCCGGAAGAAGTGGTATCGGTCCAAGTCTAATGATGTTATTAGACTTGGAGGAGGATCCTTAAGGAGGATGAAGCTGCTAATTTAGCTATTTGGAAATTCTGTAGCTATTCTTAGGATCTATGAAGGAGAGTGTGGTAGTAGGTTTTCAGAACGCGAATTATGATTTCTACACCAAAGAAGATCAATGGTGAAGTACGGAGGTGTTCACCACCATCAATTCTAAGAGTGGCTTGATTCCGTTCTAAATGAGTCTTCAACTGGTCAAACCTTCATACTACCACATTTTATCTCTTTTATATCTCTATCTTTGGCCTTCTTTTCCAAATCCTGTATTTTGTGACTAATGCTGAAGCCCTATGGTTAATATTTTTTAATTAATGAAATATAAACTACTTGATAGTTATATCCCAAAAATAAAAACATAGTCTTAGAAAATATCCAGCCACTGTGAAACTTTAGGTACAAAAAACTTCGGACTTCATCGGGTTAGCTTTTTATACTCGCTATCTCTAGGGCGGGATCACAGTCCTCTCGCGTTATCGCTATCGTTTTCATAACGCGAACTCCTCTAGAAAGGAATTCTCTGCAGAAACTTTCCTATTGAATTTTCCACAGTAGTATTAACCACTTACTTACCAAATGAAATTCGTGACTTGATGCTCCGCTCAAAATTTGAAGAATATCGCTGGCTTATTTCCTTTCCAGAGCGCAATTGAAATATAGCAATATCTCGCGCGCAATACGTATGAAGATCCGTGATCTGGCCCCTGGTTACTTTGAAACCCTTCGAAGTAGCCCTTAGAAATCCGAAGTAGAGGAGGCTTAGCTCAACTGGCAAAAATAATGAGTGTGATATCGAGTGATATGGGTTCGAGTCCTGGACTAGATATAGCTATCACATTTTCTTTGTGGAACTCTCACACAGGGGTGCTCATCGGCGAGTGACTCCGCAAAGGTTTATCTCGGTCCACGGTACCTTCAATTGTCCATCCCTATAGTACAATATCATTAGCATTACGATAAGATCATACGCGTGTCCTCGAAAACATAAGGAAGCAGGTGGGTCTTTCTTTAATGATAGTTGAGCTTCGCAAGGTTGGAAATGACTGCGAAATGGCCGAGTTTTACTTATTCCGAAATCTGAAACCTATTTAAGCAATAAAATGGCTGGCTGTGAATACGAAGTCTAAAATTTTAGTGAAATTGCTCCAGAGAATAATCCTCGTAAGTATTTAAGATATCCTGGTTCATTGATAGGAGTAGTTATACCAGGACTGACAAACTGTTTCCACCAGGGGATTTTTAAGCGCGAATTTTGATGGAGTAAACAGTGTCATATTTCCTGATGTTCGATGTTTCAAAATCCCTAATGGAACCGGGAAGATTAAATGGCCAGTCAGTCGAGGGATATATCTTCGTATTCTCCGTTTTAGATAAACCGATTATCTTTCCATAATATACGAAAACTGCTGACTATGGGAATATATATATAGGTAATAATATTTTACTTTCAACGTGATAATAGGTGGTGCGCACCTATAGGTAGGTACAGAATAGGTGGTGGCTTGCGCCAGTATTTGTTTCGATATTTTGTCATCGACGATTTCATCAGCCAATCAAGGGAACATGGTTATGTAGCAAATTATTTATAACGTTGCCGTGAATGAATCATGGAAGTCATTGTAAATCTATGGGATTTAAAAGAAATTTGGGCCCGATTCCAATATTTGTTACGCATTGGTTTCCTTAACGTAAAAAGAAAACGCAGCTTTTTCGCATCATCACGGCCAATGATCAGTAATTTACTCTAGCACCTAGCCGGAAATCTGTTACTACTTACCTACCTCGAAATACATGCAGTCACCATAGCACCTCGTAAGCTAATCAGAATTTTTAACTGGCAGACTCCTGTTTTTCCCTTAGAACTTAGTTCTTTACGTACTAGGATTTGAAATGAGCTCTTGCTGACGGCAAGTTAAAGGCAGGTTAGGCAATAACAAGTTGGTAGCAGCATGATTTGCAATTAGGCTATTTGAGATTTGAAGAGACATTTATCCTACATCCGTTAGCGGTTAGATATATCTTATTCAGTCGCAAAAGCTTTGATTTGCATACATCCTACGCGATACTTCAATCTTTGGCTTTGACGGCAACGCTGCAACAATGCTGTTAAGAGAGGAAGCAGCATCTTCTCTTTCCGTTTTCCTCTGAGGTCAGATACCTTGGGAGACACTGACCTACTTAACGCACTATAATAACTCTCTCTCTCTCTCTCATAGGAGTGAAATCTTACCAGGGAAATGCGCTTCTGAGAATTACTTGCGGCGAAGTAAAGAGTATTTTTTTCCTATGATCTCGAATCTCCTAATGATAGATTCGCACAAACAATCACATCAAGTTAGAAAACATGATACAGAGAGAAATGAAGCGAGAGGAAAAGTCAGATGATCAGGAGAGAGCCTGGAATGCCATCCTTCGATTTCATCCATGACGTCTCTTTTACTGAAAAAAATACATTTTCACATTCGACGCAAAAAACAACGGATACTGCTGGAGTATGAATAGCACGAATTAACTACAAAAATTACAACCATTAGTTCGCGCGGAAAACAGGATGCACTTTCCAATTAATCCTACACATTTAGCCCAAGCTTTACAACACTCAAACGCCTTCCCTTCGAGAAATGTCTTGTATCGGTCCAGCACTTCTTTGAAATTGAAAGATTTTTGCCTTTATTATGGTGACTCTATTTCTGAATTTTCTTACGTGGAGAGTGGTAAGCTCTGGGTCGGTTGTTTCTCACCAATCTTAGTTTTGGTACCCACATGACGAGCGGAGAGCGGACCTAGGGGTGTGCGCTTAAATCGTTTGAGATTGATTTCGGTACGGAATAATCCTGAACCCAATGTGGTAAAAACATACGAGTAAGTCCTTAGTTACGTACCAAAATTAATATCGAAAGATTCAAGCACACCCTCCCCCTGGAATCACATTTTATTCTAAATAGTACTATACCAACTCGTGTGATAATGCCATGATAACAGTTTTCAAGTTAAGAAGAGATGATTACAATCCTGTTATTATACGACTTCACGGATGAAGTGATAAAATGAAAGTAAATTTAATTACTAATGACAGAGAAAAACTAATCGAAAGTAAAACCTTAAATTTCCGATGGCTAATGATGTGGGTTCACGAATGCAATGAATGACAAATGCACGATTATATATTATGATGCTCAAGTACCTTCGAACACTTAACGCACACAAGAGGAAAGTGGAAAAAGTGGGCTTGGCGGAGAGAGGTAACCCTTGAAACATTCGTTCGATCAATAAAATGATTAATTAAAAACACAAAGAGTTCTAATAATCTTTCGCCCAGTAAACTACACCTGAACGAAAACTAGCATGTTTCCGACAAGTCTGGAGCAACGGATTCAAGGTTACATTTTCTATTTGGGAACTAAGCCTTGCAGACAGAATCGTCTGAAAAGGAGAATCTAATTTTAAATCAAGAAACTAAAATAAATGGGAACTAACGGCTACAGCTAACTGTACACCTTGAGAGGTCAGCATCTTAGGATATAATACGTATTATTACTATTAGCCGTTGTTTAATAGGAATATCGCGTTAATCGTGGTGACAGTTTTGGCCGCGCTCTCTTTCAATCGAACGCCGTAAATGAGGACTAAACAAAATCTAATGCCTTACAACACCAGGACCAGTGTCTGGAGGGCATATATTATACTGATTTGCGTTTATTCGGGTCACATGAAAAATCTCCAAAAACTGTCACCCGACACCCACCCTGGCCTTCAATTTCCCCGTTAGTTCCACGCTTGCTGTTTACTGGTAAATGCAGGCCGCGGGCCTGTTGAAAATACCGGCTGGCGGACCACTTCAGCGTAAACGAAAAATGCATGTTTATCACTTCCTACGGAGTCAGATGCTGTCTGATTTGTGCAAAATGGCCGTAAATTCACGCCTTCGACATCTTTACCCTCAACGATTCCTTTTGGCCCCAGCGAATATTTACCCAATTCTCACGCCAGCCAAAATATTTACAGAGTTTTCCCGAATTCACTCGAATTCTAAATTTGTCACACGTTTTCATTTCCGCCGGCAGTGACCTTTTGGGAAGTACTAGCCTAACTTATCTGGAGCTACCGGCTGGGCATCGTTGGAGATTACAAGCTTTTAAGAATTTAACATTTCTCCAGAGACATCATTCCTTGACGCAATTCTTGAATACCACCATGCTTACTTTCCCTGCGGCTGAGTAACCAGATTTCGACGTGGTGAATTTGTGTCTCTGATTAAGTACGCGCATCGAAAAATTCCCAACAGTGGTGAGCGTGTGCCTAGTTGAGGCCAAGGTGGATTATTATACAGAGATGGGCTTGTTTGCAGACCTTATATTCATAGAACTCAGCTTACCTAAAGGTTTCCCAGAGTCGAACCAACAGCTTTAAGCCTCGTAAAACCTAGGGGAGATTCATATCTGCATCACTTGAAGCAGTGTGTTAAGTTGCGATGTGAGTTGGCTTGCCCCTTTTAAATATTTGGTGAATATAAAGTAATTGGTGACAACCGTCAGTTTTTTAGCACATTGTTTCCTCTTAAAATTGAAGTAATTGCAATATACTCCGAAATAATGCATCGTATTGTTTTTATTAAGCTCCACATATCTTTAGTTTGAATTATTGATAGAAGAAATCATGACACACAAGTCAAAATCCCAAGAGCACATGAAGTGATCGTATTCATATTTTTCCAGCGCTGAAGAGTGATAAACGATCTTTTTTTAAGTATGAACACACCAATTTTAAGCTTCGCCCTTCTATGATAAAGGGAAGGCTTCTTATTAAGACTGACTGCCTAGGTGTTTTGTAACCTTAGAGGAACGAAAATAGGTTCTGAAGCGCAAACAAAACAATGCACAACCTCTGCATTCAAAGACACTCGGCCGAAATTGGCGAATGGAAAGTGACATTAACCACTAGGTTCCGTTTAGTAAACAGCTGCACACATGCTTAAACACGCGCCGTGCTGGCCACCAGCGACGGCCAGGGAAATTTGCGGATCACTGGATTCACCAGAACACAATATGCCTGTCTTATGCTTGAAAGCTTCGGATAACGCAGGTGTGCTAGCTCCCTTTTAAGACTGACTTGAGCAACAATGCAGTTGAAAGCTATCTTAGGACAGTATACAATTTTTGAAATCAAATAGTGAAAGATATGGGGAATGTTTTTAAAGTGAAAATAAAGTTTACCCTCGGGTATCAATACCATTTAGTACATAAAAAATATAAAACATAAGTGAAGAAGCCATATTACTCGAATATTCTCCAAATGGGAAAGGACGTAAGTATCACATGGAAAATAATTCTGAAACCTGAAACCATTCTGAAACTTCCAGTGAAATATGAACCGGTGAAAGAGGATGTCTTCGAGAATGTATAAAACTATAATTTTTATACATTCCTTTTTCAATAACAAAAAAAAACAAAGACAGAAACCATTCTATAGGCATTGGTTCACATTTCAGAAACAAAAATAACTGCAATGAAGGTAAGGCAAACACTATCATAAGGTGCAGATGCATCGATGAGATCTCATGGTAGTATCATGGAACGAGAACGCAACATGAAAGTTAACAATCGTACGTAATCTAAAATTACATCCATCGGTGAAATAGGAATAAAAAAGGAGAAATACCGGAAACTTTCCGGATAAAAATGTAAAATGCAAAGGACTGAGCAACTCACAAATAGCTAGCGGTCTAGCTGCTCTTACCGTTCGAGAGTTGTGCAAGACCTGTCAAAAGATATCAAGGCGAAACGGAGACACCATGTTATGTCACAAATGATATTTAATCCTGAAGAGTTTATGAGACTAAAAATATATATAAAATAATTTACTAGCTTTCAGAACCATTACCGCAAATACAGCAACATAAGTAGCAAAAAATCGAAATGACTCGGAGTGGCACAAATAACCAGTTTCTACGACTATAAAAAATACATAAAAATACGCAAAACGTATCCGTGACGTGAGTTTCTTTATTTTGTTACCTTAAGCCTATAAATTCGGTAAAGTCCATAAAGGTTTAATGCGCTTAGAGCAATGAAATCCTTACTTTAACAGCAAAAGAAAAAATGGATCAGTAAATAAAAATGGCTGGTTACATCTCAATTTTGGAAAAGGAAATATATTAGCTTCATTCACAGAAAATATTAATCAAATTATGATTTTTTAACTAACAAATGTGTTAATATCTTGATTCAGTATAGGTAAGTCATAAACATCAACATTGTGCATCACGTTGAAAATCACGCGTTACTTTAGATTCCTTTAGAGAGATAGCATTGGAATCTGTTTATCATTGCTGTAAAAGAACTTGACTACTAAAATGTCACTGTCCAAAACAAATAATGTTGATAATGAACAATATAATTCAACAACAAAAAAATAACGCAGTTCTAAATCGCATTATTACGTAAAGTATAAAAATCTCACAGAATTATCATTTCTATCACGCAAGCATCTTTTTAAAAATAAAAGTACACGGAATCGAAATAATTAATTTTCAATCCATGGATAATTTTCATGACTTCATGACGTTGAAAGATAAAGGTTCGAAGAACGAAATGAAACATTCGTTAGGAGATGAAAGGAGAGCACACCTCAATCTACGGCGTATGAAATACGTACCTACATAAGGATAAGATGACTTTATTCCATATAGGTATGCTCTGGATTTCATCATAAAATTTTGGAATTTACCAAAATAAAACGCCTGAGTTAGAACGGGGAAAATAAACTAGTAAGTAGTCTACAATAGAGATGGTAGCTATATCCGAGAGAGTATCACTATGGTTGGCTACTTACGGTAGCATTTTTTAATTTCACTCTTATTGTTACCGTAACAACTCTGTACAAACAAGTATGATATTGAATGCTACATCGCGGATGATACTGATAGCAGATTTGGATTAAATAAAATTATTACTAATGGCATCAGTTTTTGGCTTTTTATCAATGACTAGAGAAAATTATTATCCCGAGAGTCCGAGATACTGCTTAGACGGACAACTCAACGTCTTTACATTACCACATTCGAATCACAACCCTCATCTTGATATAAGGTGCTGATTATTGAGGAGCGATGTTCTAAGAAACCAAATTTAAAGATACAATGTTGTAATTACAAATTACAGCTAACTTGAAAAAAATATACTTTTAATGAATAATATGACTTATTTAATCCACTAAGGGACCAATAAACTTGGTTGGGTCAGTACTAAGCATAACACTTCAGAACATTAAATAAGCAATGCAAATCTAAAGATCTAAATCTAGGTGTTGCTAGAATATGTGCGCACGATCCGGATGCTCAACGATTCTCAAGTTACCTTACAGTGGACTGATTCTCATGAAAATGCTAATCCTCTAATATTTCCAAGAGAAAATAAGAAAGAGGAAAACGAAATTCGGAGACAGGAAGTTCGAAGGACTGGTAAGCATCGCGATGGGACATAATCGTCCTCTCTCTCTTCGACCGTATTTTGCTTCAGGGCGTCCGAGCATGAGTGTGTACCGTTCACTGACTGACTTTGCCCCACCAATTCCGATGGACGACTTCCGTTAACCATTCCTCTCCTAGGACTCGCGTTCCATTGCTGGCTCTGGAAGATTTGTGTATAAAGATGACGACAGGTATCTTTAAACGACATTTCCGTTAAGCACAAGCATACCAATTTCCAGGCTAAGTAACTCCCTATACACGTATGTACACTTATGCAAGCTTACCCGTACACCTCATTTTAATACAATGGTTATCCGAAGTATTGCGCAAGGAATCAAATCGTATATCTATCATCTTGAGTTGAAAATACCACCTCATGTCTAGCAATCTATGACAGCCGCGTTCATTTCCTGCAGATATATTTTTATTCTATGTACCTCCAACTTAAATAAAGAAAGATGATAGATATTAAATACATGCAAAATTACTAAGCAAAATGTAACTCACAATTTTCAACAAAAAATGTTTCGTTCATGAGTTTGAGCCACATGCACATCAATTGATTTACGTGAGATTGGAAACAATACTAAAAATGGTTGGAGTGCGAGGAACACGTTTTTCAGGCATACATTAGTCTAATGAGACCATTGCAGGGAATAAATTAAGTAAACACCCAAAAAATAAATCAAAATTCAGCCCAAAACTCTTATTAAACGAAATATTACAAGGATAAGAAGGGGTGCGCGAGAAATTTTCTTTTCTATAACAATCTTACCCAACCGTACTGCCAACAATATACTCCCAGTGCAGTGGCACGAATCTTACCACCTTTCATCACCGACCACCATTCTCAACATGCCATCCTTCCGTATTTCTCCCTCACTCCTTCAACCAACTGCATGGCCATAACCTAAGCTGCTAGAACAGGTAACCGTCCACAAGAGATATTATTCAACCGGTTTAGAACTCTCCCCGACCTTACCAAAATTCCGGCCGTCTCGTCTCTAACTAGCCAGACGATTTCGATCTCCGGGAAAATGAAAGGTGGAGCAACGCTTGTTAACAAAAAAGTCACGTAAAAGATTTTTGACTCGGAGGAAGAGCGTTCCCATTTTCCTAAAAATCGATGGTTTTAAGATGGAAATGATGCACAAAATGCTTTAACATTTAAATTCCAACGTTGTGCTTCCGAGTATTACTAGTACTACTATCCGAGAACAGTCATTATTGTAAAATAAATCAACGGTAGTGCAAAGTTTGTAATATGTTTTCCACACAATGCTGACGGACTGATACAACTATTGATAGAAGCACTCATTGGATGAATTTTGAGTTTTCCACAGAAATATAATCTTTGTCAGCCATCGTTTTTGTTTCTTAGTTACTGCAAACATTCATATTTATCAGTACACGTATAGGAATCCCATTTTTAGGCTAGAATATTCTTGCTATCCACTTTTTTCTCTATCGTTTGCACCGTCTGAAAGGGAAAAAATTACGCTACATGAAAGTGCCGGAATAAATTAGGTACCTGATCCTGTTTAGATGATACGACGTTACGTTAGAATGAGTTTAACTTCACAGAAGACATCCTATTATCGAACCAAAAATCGTGAATTCACATATAGAACGAGCCCTCCTGATACGCTGATAATACAATTCACAATAGTCATTGGCAAGACAAACTTGATGTGTACATCAAACGTGTGTGACGACAGGAAGATTCCGCTATACTTTTCATTTCTTTGCATGTAAAGACTTTACTTTCTAACGTGAAACTCTACGCGAATTGGAGGAAGGGAAAGTACTAGAAAGTCTGAAGGTAATAATGGATGAACGTGGCCGTTTATCTCTCCAGAAAAAAGTGGACACGTGTAACACAACTGCTATACATTGATAGCCTAGAGTGCTCCCTTAAAGGGTAGAAGATTAGTAAGCTTCTTTAAAGGGAAGATATTAAGCATAGCGCCGCTAAAAGTTACGTCTCTTGCCATATTCTATTGTTCCTATAAATATCCAAAAATGTCTACCAGTCGTCAATTTTGACAAATGGGAAAAGAGAAATTATATGGATACATTACCTATCCTAGGGTCGTTTTCCTTTCCAATGAAGGAGCTGCCAATTTTAAGTTTCAACTCCCTTGTACTTCATTTAAAATAAACCAAAATGATCGCTTTTACAAATCCCAAAGTTATAATATTTCTCAAATTTGATGATTGATTATCAATTTTGAACAATAATGGAAAACATTTTCAGCTTCTGAAGCATTCATTCCTTCCATGGGCTGAGGAATTACTGTTTTATGGCTTAAGTAGTGATAAAATTATATTTGATGGATTTTCAACTGTTAAGATTAAATTGCATCTTCTTCTCAATTAACTTAATCCTAAGCCTAAGACAAGCAATATCCATACCCAGGGCGGGATGGGATATTTGAGTTGCCAGTCCGGCGTGTGACCAATTTATCTGCCGCGGCTCTCGATTCGTGGCTCAAGATGAGCTCAAAAACAGTTTCACGAGATTGATGTTCATGAATTTTCCAGCGATACAGTATTTATCTCAGTATATTTACCTAAATTGAATGCGTCGTAAACAAGCAAACTCACGAGGATTTGTAGTAGCAAACGTCTTGCTCATAAGATACGGCCATTTTCTTCGTGCAGTTCTATAGGAGATAGATTTTTACGCGCTGTTAGAGCGTCCGCCAAAAACTACTGGCCCTTTTCGCATCGCATGACGAAAAAAATATGACCACACTTCTCCATGCTCGAGGAGGCGCGACGATCTGAACGCATCTTCTCTCCCTGGATCCGTGCTTCCCAACGTCCAAGGGCCGGGAAGCGTAACGGGACGACGATGATGAGGAAGGTTGGGAAATAAGGAAAGGACGAAAATCCTCCCTCCCTAGCAACTCCGACATCTACAAAACCGCCTACTTTAGCAACGAAGTCTTCATGCTCACATACTCTCTTGACCCAGCGCTTTGTAGCACTCCAAGTGTCTTTGCGTTACCGTTACTCTTTCACCACCATCCCATCTGGGTGAACATTCAACCACACACATATATGATGATAGCCATCCATACCTTACGTATTCCCTCCACTAAAACCGCACGGAAATTCCCAATAAGATTTATCCACAGCTCTCCTTCGTTTGCTGCGATAAAATTTGATCGAAAAACAAAAATAATCTTTCGCTGGTCATTCATTTTATTCAATGGATTTACGACCGAAGATCATTAAATTAGATTTTATTTATTTGATTAGATTACAAAGATCATTAGATTTAAGACGAATATCATAAGATTAGATCAGCATTGAGTATTCAATGCGTAAAGAAATTGTTTTTGTCTACAATCAATTCCTCCTATATTTACAGTATTCATTAAATTTGTACATTTCACTCCAGATGTGTGGAGCATAGAGGCTTTCACCTAATACTCATCCAAAATTTGAGTACCTCAGCATGAAGGAACATTGGAACAAACATGTCTCGTTTTAGTTTAATAAAGAATAAAGCACTTAATGATAGCTCAAATTAGAGAAATTTATCGGGTAAGGTGAAAAGAAATGTTCGATCGACCCATACATTTTACACGGAATGCCTAAGGTGTAAATTTCATTTAAGGCCAATGTTCACCTGCCCACTTCTCTTTTTCCTTCTATTCACTTTAGGTTAAGAATTTCCTTTCTTTCATTGATGAAACCAACTTCTCTACGCCTCAAACCACTCTTCCTTGCCCGTAGGGCATGTTATCATATTCAATCCATGGAACGAAACTGTTTTTAACCTCTTAACCTTAATATCAAACCAGATTTCACGACGATCACGGGGTGAAGGCATATTCTTCACTTCTCTTTTCTATCATTCTATCTTTATGGCAAATTTCACTTCATTTCATTTTCATCCAAAACTAGATGTTTCCGACTTTCTTCAAGAGCTACTCACATATTTTTAGACCATATCCAGGAACGTCCGTCCGTCCGCCTTTCCACGATTTCCAAGAATCAAGTTTAACTTTAATGAGTGAAATACGGCTTCGCCAAAACTCTAGTGAATAACTAATGAAGTGTTAAGAGGCAACTTTTTATGCCAAAATATAGCAAAATTATGGAAGTTATGCATTATAGCCACAAAATTACAGGTGAATACGAGAGAGGCAAGGTCACGCAAAAGAAAAATATTTATATTAGGTACATTTAATTACATCACTCACGTGGAGGATTATCAATTGCGGAGTATATGGATTAACAATGTTTTTAGCAATGTTTAATCAAGTACCTCTCCTCCTCGTTTGAGGAAAATGGAGGAGCTGCATAAGAAAAATGAGGACCAATACTCTTCAGTTTCTTTTTGTCTTCTTCAAGTACTAATTGAAACCAGCTTTATATGCAAGGATATAAACCGTAATTTAGCTCTCATTCTGCTAAAAGAAACAATTAAATAATAACAATTCCACACGTTTATCCCAAAATATTCTTTCCGAAAATATGACATTTACACTATACAAAGATAACGCATTCAGTTTAATGAAATCCAGGAAGAATTTTCATCACTGGATTTATTTATTCATTTTAACGTTGTTATGAGCATAGATTGGTATAATTATTACATCAGAATCACATAATTATTAACAAGAAAAAGAACAAAACGTTTGATTATTGTAGTGCCCCTCTAAATGAAACGTACATGAAATAGTAGCGATAATTTTGTAATCGTAAGCCGGTGAAGAGTGCAACTAAACTATATTTATGCCAAGACGAAAATTATTAACTTATTCCACTAACAATATACTGAAGTCTGGTTTTTCTCCATACATTTTGCGGAAAGATTCAACAAGACAAGAGCTCGTGATTATCCTTTTGGTCGTCCCCCACCCCTAACCTTGGCAGCTAGTGAATGAATTGACAAATTCATTGCCACTGAACCCTGAACCTGAATAACCAGCATCTCTTCGTCTGCCTTTAAGACTCACGCGCCCGCCATCTTCCAGCCTTTACTCGTCGGATAACAATGCCACCTTCCTTACCCCTCCCCCAATCCGTGGCGGTCTTCCCTTTCTCCGCACTTGGCTGCCCTCGGCCCCATCCCCCAAATGAACTTCCGGAGAAAGCAACTGGGCCATGGGGCTTTCACCCCTCCCCCTTCCTCGCACCTCGCCACGCATACGTACCACCAGCCTCCCTGGCCCAAATGAGTTTCGTCAGTCTTCGGAGAGCCTTTGACGGCGACGCGCAGCGCACACCAAGGCACCAGTTTCCCTAGGCAGGCGAGCTGAGAGAGCGACCCGACTCTGCACCCCGAGCTTTGGCTGCAGGATCTCACGGTCGAGGCTACCTTCCTCCGCATCTCACGTTTCAGGGGATTGATACCAGCCGGACGCAATGGCGGACCAGACAATGCTCACTGTCATCGTCATCTCATTCATGATCTTCCTCTTCTTCCGCTACTGCCTTGGGGAGGAATCGCTCGTCAGCGGACACGAATTCCAGGCCGCGTCGTCGGAGTGGAGAGAGAGCGCGCATAGGATGGTCTTGGGGGAGTAACGTCGCGCCCGGAGTCAAGGAAAGGTGAGAAAAGTAGAGCGATAAGGTGCTTCGCATGACTGGGAATTTAACGCTGGATGAGATAAACTTCTCTCTGAGCTGCTTCACAAGCTTTCTATGAGCATGCTATTTTGCCACAGCCAAGGTGGATTCTAACTGCTGATTCAAAGCTGTTTTTTAATCCAAGGGTCTCATTCAGGAAGGACATGGAATTTCCGTGCCTAAACCTAAGAAAATTTCCGTTGTCGCACTCGAACAATTCCAAATTTTGGGCAAAACATTTGCCGAAGTATTGACGTGACCTGGAGATTCCCGGCACTCACTAACTTCGAGTTCTTCCTGTGCAGTGGACACATTAAATGTCCATTAAGAATCAAAATAAAGAGTCATACTCGTAAAATTACAAATACATAAGTCCAAATACAAAACATTACTCATATCACAAAACTATATTTTGGAAATTTAATTATTTACTCGTTTTCAAAAACTTCGATTGGATGCTTTGTTCAGGAAGAACTAGAAACCGGCTAGCCTCAACGATGACGAAATATACACGTCACTGACTCGACGAATACCGATTGCAGCATTTAGCAGAATGGGATTTCTTGATATTGTGATGACACTACCACGGTGATGTAAAGATTCAAGAATTTAGAATCCTTCCTGAATAAGCCTCGAAGACTGATGAAAGTAACCATTACTAAAAGAAAATAATTTTTATTCCAAATAGCATCCCTTTTAGTTGAATATCTACAGAAAAATATAGGCTTAAAAAAATAATTCCATATTATCACTTGGTATTACGTATGTTACCGATGGCCGGATTTTTAATAATATTCAGCTGAAAAATAAAACGATGTATTTTATTATATGCAGGTACTTGAAAACAGACTTTCCACAAAAATATGTAAGGAAACTGTATTATAACTTATGTTAAACTAATGGTTCATTTACTAAGAAGAATATTTCGCATTATTGAGCGGAGGTCCTCATTTTGCACGGAAAAACAACTCACGTAACGAAATAAGGTGTGGCATTCGAATGTTTCAAGTGTTGGCGGTCGATCTTCAACTGCTTCAAGCTTTTTCATCGAAGGCTCCACCGCTCCCGGGAATGTGCAATCTTCAGTTTTATAAGGCATTCGTAAAACGTAGTGCTAGTCGAGTCATTTGGTAAGCTAAGTTTTCGTAAGACATTAATTCCTTGAGCTTCACGCAAATCGCTTTCCAAATGCCTCTATTACACAATGAGGTACAAAGTAACGATTACGTACAAAAAACTCAAAAAGCAAAAATATATTTGAGATAAAAAGTAATTGCAATTTCATTAAAATTCCTTTTAATTTAAAGCACAATCAGTCGGTGAGTTCTTCCTTTAAAGTCATACATTTATAGCATAAATAAAATGTTGAGGAAAACGAAACTCTGATTTCGATTGCACTGACAGTGCACTTATTACTATTCAAGAAGCACGCAGTAGTTTTACAGCCGAGAGAGAAAGCATTCAAGTGAAATTATGACTCTTTAAAAGTCATATGATTCATAAATACATCAACTGTATACTCTTCCGCCTGTCATAGAATTCTGACTTTGAAATTATGAAAACGATATTTTACAACGTTTACACTTAGAATTAGGGAAGTAGTTGACATTTATACTGAGGAAACGCTTCCGTCCACCAACCCTGTAATACCTTCTATTTAAGTTAGGTGAACCAATTATTTTTTAAATTCAAAAGACATTTTAAACTCATTTTTATTAAAAGTTTAACTGATCTCGCCGGTTTTGGAAATGCATTTATAGTAGGTACCACATATTAGAAGTTACAAGTATGAATCAGGATAGGTCCCCTATTCCTGTAAAAATATTATACTCACAATTTCTGGGCAAGTGTCAAACCAAAGCTTTTGCTAACTCGATTGTGAAAAACATGTTTGGACCTTCGGCTACAGATGGCTAGTGTGGCCCATTCAATATTGCAGATTTTAGCGTCTCCAGAGTACGCTCTTCTGACGCAGAAGTACTTGAAGCTGTTACAAGTCTAACCATAAATTAACATTTCCAATTAAATGATTTCTCCTCTTTTCAAAGGAAAACGTAAAAGTTTCACTGCAAGGAACCTACATATCAATACATTGCACATGAATATGTCCAGAGATGCGAATAAAATGTTCGGAAAAATTCGTTAATGAACATGACTGCTTGAGGCATAATCATTAAGAGCCAATTACGCTGATATTTGTGAATTGGCATCATCGTATGATATCATTGCGCGCCTTAGTAATTGTCGGGAAGCTACTGATGATACGTTGTTTTTGGTAGTGTAGGACGATTGCGCTTTAAAACTAGTGAAGAATCACCTAAATTGAAAAAAAACAGATGTGATGCAAACACTGATCTCTCAATCGACTACCACATGTACCACATGCAAGTCCGTCATAATACCTACCTACCCTCATTCAAGATACTAACCACGAAGGCTAATTTTTCAGGGTTACGTTTTTTCATTTACATTCAGCTTGCTACGTAGAAATGTTTGCTGTAAGTAGCGATGGAATGATCAACTTTGAAGTTACCTTGACCGGAAAAAGCCATATCACACGAAAACGGCCTTAATAATATGGTAATAGTAAACACTAATCGCCAAATGAAAGATTCGAGATGGACTTTTTGGTCTATTTTTCTCCTAAACGATCATTCAATGCTTTGTAAATCTGTTGTAGCACCTCGGCGATAGATTCCTTACATTGCTAAACCTTTACTCGGAATAAGTATTTTCTATCATATTCAAAATTCACAGAAGCAAATAAAATAAGAGAGGTCAAAAGCATTAAAACTTGGATGTGTTTCAGAAGGCTTGTTAACAAAAATACCTTATGCCCAAGAGCCGGACTCGTGACTCAAATATTCACCTACTTCGTATCCGGCAAGCCATCACAAGGATGGCATCCTCCTGGCAACCGTAGGCATAACTGCTTACATCCGTATTTTGCAACACTTCTCCATTGGGCTATTCTCTATCAGTTTTAAACAGGTTTTTGGGATGGGAAGTGAGGAATCAGTTAGCGACTTACAAGCTATTGGTACTACCAACATCAAAAAGTTCCTATTTTCTGCCCTACATCAGAAAACTTATGGCTAACTGCTTATATTATCCTCGTCTCAAGCTCCGCCCTCCTGTGGTTGAACTCTCCTCTTCCAGACTTACTGCCCAATATGTTACCAATCAACTAAATCACCAGTGAACGCCACATTAACGGACAGCAGACAATGATGCCGGAACAGATGAATCGGGTTATTATATACCCGTGATGATGGCGCATATTTGAGAAAAGAGGATCGTTCATTGTGGCCGTGCCTTCTTACGCCATTTTTAAATCTGTGCAGACGGAATTTCCAGAAATTCTGACTTATTTTTATTTCAAGGATGCTCTTTAGCCACTTTAATTTGTAAGAGCACTGTGTACCTCAGAGGGCTACCACACCTCATGGCTCAGCTATCCGACTGCAGAGACAAAACTCGACTCACAACCGCAGGCACTGGGGAAGTGTGTCGACAAACCCGGTGGGCTATTAATGCAATATTTTATTCTTTTCATCATTTTTCATTCATAAACAGAAAAAACAATCAACCAATGAAATACTACACTGACTTTTTCTTTAAAATAATAAATATAAAGTGTTTCGGGCCCAGTTAATAAGATGTCGTCAATCACAGTAGGCTAAAAAAGGTAGGTTGTTCTTATGAATTGCCGATTGCCCATTACCTTAGCTGCTATGGAAAGTAATATTGAATTATTAGTAGATGGTAATAAGCTTGATTTCCTCAAGAGTGATTTTCCGAAAATTTTCTTTGGACCAGGTTCTGAGAGCATTTTTAGCATTCCCATGTTATTATCAAATTATTGCATTAAACATTATTCGAATTCCTGAGAAAAGAAAATTGACTTTATACTAGAGTAGGGTGACGCTAATGTCACTTGTATACTGCAACGGCTAACATTCTGGAAGCATTTTGCAGGGAGGAGAAGAGCAACATCCTTAACCTTCCTTCTCACACGTAATCAGTCACATGACTATGATCAAGAGCCTGAAGAATCTTGCCAAATTATAATAAGTGGACAATATTATTAGTAAATAAATATCTCTAAATTTAAATTATAACAAAGTAATGGATATTTAAGTCGGAACGCTAGCATAGCGTAGAGAGGTGGCTTCCTATTCAGTCAAGGACTGCCACATGTTGACGGTAAGAATGCCAATAATTAAATTCCTTTCAGCTTTGGTATACATTTCATAAGAAAAATTACGTTTCTTCTACATCCTTGCAAATCAGAAAAATCTTCACGAATAATAAATATTACGAAATTCAATCGCTAAAGTAAAACTTGATGTGAAAACAAATGACAATCTATTGACACTTCTTAAGGCGCGGTGAATAGTTACAAAAGAAAAAAACATTTGAGTTTCCTCCATAGGGAATATATCTAATAGATATTGAGGCTAACCCATTTACACATGCAGTTACTAGAATAAGATAGTACATGAAAGTAAATATTCATCGATACGATACATAAAGCCTGATGGTTGTATCGGTGAAAAAATATTCTGAATTACTTGAATACTGGTATTACTAATTGTAAGTAAAATATTTTAAAAATTGCGAGTTATTTAGAATGTTTAAAAGAAAACTAAATTCGAACGGAGAGGGAGTCCAGTTGTTGTGGTATGCTGAGTACTGAGTTTTCCATCGCGCTGTCTGCGTTCAATCCTGACCGCAAAAGGGACTGGCATACATAGATCCCTCTGTGGAGAGCTCCTACGGTTCAGTCCCCGTCCATTGCATGGAACCCTTGGTGCCTTTCGGTCAGTGCAAGCTAGTGCCGACGCCTCGTTTCTTTCCACCTTAACCCCGTTCCCTGAAAAACTCCTACCTCAACCATATCATATACGCAAATTAACTCAGCTGTCATTCGCCCCCCTCCCACCTATAGCGATCTAAAACATCTATCAACATATTTATATAATATATTTTAAATTCATACTTGGATCTATTTGGGAATATTAGCAAAATGTATTCAGATGGAAGATCATTTAACAGATACTTGACATTTTCGCCCAAGGAAATGAACCCATAAAATGTCTCCTGGAGCAGTTGGTTTTATAGGGAGAGTTGGCAGCACCGATTATGACGCACGTCCTCATTTCATTCTCTTCACTACTTTCCATGACGCCGACAAAAATGGAAAAAATCAAAGACCTCACTTTCTAAGGCAATTAATTCGATTGGATTTCGTATGTGAACATTTGACCTTTCCCGAATATTAAAAAAAAATATATTAAACACCTTCTCTTAATAGCTGGAGCGCTGTTTACCTTCTTTTAAGGCGCAAAAAACCAGACAAATGGGATCGTCGTCTTTAGCCTACGAGGGTGAATTGCATTTAAATATTGCGTGATAAATTAAGCCTTGTGTGATTAATTAAATATCACAGCTAAAGTATGAATTTAACTGAAATATCGTTCCCAGACGAAGAATATATTTTTAATTTAACACATTTTCAATGGCGTTGTATTTCAGTTATCATCATTATCAGCCAACAATCCTTAGATTGGTTTGACGCAGCTTTACACTCGACTGTCGTATCAGCCATTCTCTTCATTTTATTAATTTTCGCAACTCCTCTCTTTCACATCCTTTATTACTTGCTCATGTGAAGCCCTTCTTTGCCATTCTTCACATTCACTTTTCCCTCGACAATTGTCTTCATCAGACCTTCATGTTTCAAGAAATGGCCGATTAAGTCGTTTATTTATAATCTTCCTTTTTAATCCTTAATTTATAATCTTCCTTTTACGGTTTTCAGAAAACTTCTCTTCTTTCCCACTCTTAAAATTATAAATAAACTATTTTTACAGAAAAAGCCTCGCTGGAAAAGTGTGTCAGAGATACTAACAACCAACACCACATTAATCTATAAATAGATATAGCTCTGCAGTTAAGTGAATGACAGCCCTAGGCTATTTTCAAACATTACAGAAGTTATGATATGATAAGCTAACGGTTTATATTGACTGAAACTTACTCACCCCTCCTGTTTCACCCTTCAGGTATGATATCCAATACTTAGTGATAAAAAAGAATTGCTAAAATTAAATTAAGAGATATAAAATATTAAGAGCAATCAATTGCACAGAAGTTGTTCAAACTTTTCAGTTACATCCTTTTAAAATGTATAAATAAATTTTCTATAGCAGTTAAAGCCTTAATAATAGAAAACGAGCTGGCGTCGATTTTTTCCGATCAAGTCCCTGTTATCGCTTTTTATGTCATGATGGATTATTTGTAGAACTCATAATTTAGAAAGATTTTATCTGCTTAACTAATCAAGATTGCAACTGGCCAAGAGGAAAGTGGGCCAATGAGTTCCTCTTCCCCTAAGGAAGGCGTCCTACCGCAACATGCGTCCTGATGTGCGTAGCAAGAAATCACCTCAAAGGTTAATCGGTAACACAATCGTTCAGCAGTCATATGCTAGTATAGTGGTAGCTAAAGTTACGATGGGCAGATTCCGTCTAAAAAAATAGACTATTGACGGTAAAAGAAAAGAGTTCAAGATTTTGGAACGATGTATTGAGAAATTGCACGCAGACAAAAGCAAGGGCATTTATAAGCGACATGCGAAACAAAAATCATTGAATTTATAATCAGTTCATTATTTACTTTTTATCATATAATATAATTGAAAGCATCGAGCTACAAGCGAGTATCAATTCAATAAAACATGAATATTCACATGGCGCTATGATTTGTGTATTTATCCGTAGTGGAGACAAAGTTTCTGTTATGTTTAAGTTGAATTCATAATACAAATATTCATGTTATAACCCCAAAATAAATGTGATTTAACACTTCTCTTAACAGATTCACCATACAGTTACATTTAGGTGCCTACCATTATATGGAGGAAATACTTCGAAATATCACCAAAACTTAGTCTACATTTGTACTAAATCTACATGTTTCTTTTCTAGATAATTTTTGGAGGAATCCTGAGATGCGCTGGCCCCCACCTGCCAGTTTTTCACCATGGGAGTGGTTGCGGGAAACGGCTGCTTTGGAATTCAATTGTACATATACCGACCCATATACATAAAAATCCTATTAAACAATTGTGTGCAAGTTTATAATTAGAGCGAATAGGATATTTACTCAACATTGTCTGCATATGATGTAATCCCATTCGATGTATTAAATTAATACAATCAATCCTAGCGTTGTATGATTATATTGCTTACCTGTGAAGTATGACAAAAGACTTGAATGAGAAACGCTAGTCTACACAGGTAAGTATGAATGAGTTCGAAACAACGTAAGGTCAATAGCAACAGCGAACTTCAATGGACCAAAATTATCATAACCTGGACCTAAACCTATGAGAATCTTTCTCTAGCCACCTTCATCGGAACAGCTTTTTTCCCTAAACTCTTCCGCCTAATACAAACGGAGTAACTGTATCAACTACCTTGAATAAACTAACATTGCCACTGCCGTAAGAGATGAGATGTGAAGGGTGACTGTATGGTAAGAGAACAGTGCAGAGTGAGACTGCTCAAATAAGTAGGTAGTCAGACCCTTTACTATATTTTACTGGCTAAGAACTATCAGCAGGGTATTCGACGATAGCATAATAGCATTGCAATAAATATTTATGTAATACTACACCGTTACCAATGTCACTTTACACCATGACAGTACGCGAAAATTTTCTAAAATTTGAGATTCCAGAAAAAGTGTAGTCGCCAGTAAAATATGTTTTCTCAGCTGGGTAATAATTGCATTTCTTACTGAAAAATTATGAAAATATATCTCATTACCTTTAACGGATCCTAATGAACTGCAATTCGTTCAGAAAGTTACTGTTAGACGTCTATAATTAACTACATTTAAGATTGTTCGCGAATACATAAGGAAATATGTTAAGTTAAAATTTCTTACGAACGCTCATCAAATTCGCAATGGGAACAAACGTGGTGGTTAGGCAAATAATTGAAGTTCAAAGTCACTGTTCCTTTTCTTGGAGAAAGTGCTTGAACGGGAACGGACGGTGCCAGCAACCGTGCCTCCCTCGGGCTGGGAGAAGAAATATCGGTCGACCGAGAAGAATAGAGAGCGAGGCACTCTGACGCCCCGGTACTACACGATGTTTCATGGAGCTTAATCACCGTTATAACCATCTCCGTAACAGACGAATTAAAACGAGTTTTATGGAAACTGACTCTTGACTCGATTTGATTTGGTGTTAAGACTTGCGTAATTGACGAGAAACATGGAATGTGAAAAATACGCGCAGCAGAAGATTTAATAACTTACTATGTACTTCCACTAAAATTCAATCCAAGAATGGAAGGGTACTAGTTCTGATTCAAAAGTTAGATATACACCTTCAGATACCTCCTATCTCTTCTTTTTTTTAGACGGTTCTTCTCTCACTTTTCTCTCCCTAGTTTCGGTCATCTATTATCATTCTTCTATAGATCTTCTGACCTCATTCAGTTATCATTAACTATTTGAAAAAGTTCTTATATGCAAGCTAATATTTGTGGCTATAGAATATTTTTTATTATTGTGAAGGACAATTTTGACTTTTCCATATCAAAAGTTTTCCGACCCTAGGCTCTAGGGTATTTACCAATAATGGCAAAAGCAATAAAAGAATGGAAATGACTACGCATATTATCTTCATCCAACTAAGGGTTAAAGACTTCGCGGGGACTGGAGTTGATGCCAACTCCAATATACCATACTTGAATTATAATATTTAAAAGTTTTAAATCATAAATAAGCAAATACTTATACTAGGTCCTACACCCGTTTGTTTGTTCGTCTCGTTCAAGAAATAAACAACTCGCAACTACTCTTCGCTTGCAACTGTCCCAATAATATGGTATGGATATGCTGGATGGGTCAGTATGACTTTCAGCTGTTATTCTTGCTCTCCCGGAAGCCATTCCTTGGAAAGCTGACCTTAAATTTGAAGATAGAACTTACTAATACCAGAGCAGCAGCGTGCGAAATTCACGCTTTCATAAAAGATCTTCCCTTTCTTCATTCGAGAAAGCTTTTGTATTCCAAATGAGATCACACAGCTTCGGCTAACGTGTCCGGTAGCAGTGCTTATACAGTGGCCATGAAGCTACATTGCCAGTAGGCTTAACCCCTTATGCCAAGAGGACGGACGTCAGCGAAATGATTAGCTGCATTGATCAATTCCATAGCGTATTAGAGGCACTTAAAAGGAATAATTTTGGCGTAGAAAATTAAAATTTCTCTGACATTAGGGAAATACTCTCTCGGTACATTTCTTGATTTTAATTCTAATATCCAAAATGTATCCTGTAACTGGGAGTCAAATTCATTGCTGATACCCGAAAAGTTCGCCAAGACATGATCTGAGTTTAGATTACCACCATTTAGCTTTAGTTGCTCATGAAAAATCACTAATAAAGTATTTGGATGGTTAATTAATTTTTAAGGAAAAGAATAACATATTTACCACTTTACCATTACAGTGGTACAAGCCGGAGTTAGATTATGGTTATCACAGATACATTCAACACTCAAATAAATAGAATGGGGATACTGATGTAAGGTACAAGCAGCGATATATATTTCTCACTAGAAGAGAATGTCAGCCTCTCACAAAAAGGTTGAAGAAGATACCAAAGAATACAAATACACTTGAATACCCAACGCCTTATGCTGCGATGAATATCTTAAGCACTCTAGCAATGGCGAAGGAATAATTTAATATTTTATAGATTTCAATGTTCCAATTAGTAATTTACGTATCATAGATATAGAATTATGAATAATATTATGTGGATTACGTAGAATTTATGTAGAAATATGCCGATTCAAGTAACATACACAACTCTACCGCTTTCTGCATGACGTTTTGCTATACGAAACAATGGCTGCAACTATGCATACTTTTGGCAGAATTTTATTTCAAGACCATAGAATGTCGAAAATGTTTTTGAAAAAATTATAACTTACTTGAAGCTTTTGAATCATGTAAATCCTCACGGAGGAGATCAGCCCTCCATAGAAATCAATAGGCTTCGACTTCTCTTTCCCACGGCCCGAGTAAACCTCACTACGTTGAATATAATTTATACTCCACGATCTGAGACTGGGTATCATAGATATAGAATTATGAATTCTATATCTATGATATAGAATTACTAATTCCCAATAACCCACGGAAGGTTTTCAAATTGGAAGCATAAAGTAATAGAAAATCTTTATCAAGAAGTCAATCAAATAATCGCTCTATCACGGTATGATTCTGAAGGATATCATTCATTTTACAAAAATAACCCCAAAATTGACCATTTGGGGAGCCTATTTTTTCGGAGAGAACTGTATACATAGTGGTAGAAAGACTTTCTTGGATTTGGAATTTGTTTCTTCTAGAATTTTTACGCCAGCATGTACCTCTGTTTCAGGCTCTTGACTCCCAACCAACTCAAATGAATTCCATGGCTAACCACCGACTAATTGACGATGAAGTGGGCGCATAGCGAGGAAGTTGACCGCACGGCAAATGACTTCAAAATTCACCCGTAAAGCATCAGATCTCCCACGTCGCTGGCGGTGAACAACCATCAAACAAAAAAAACCAGTGTGGTAATTATACACATCTAAGGACGCGAATTCAGGAGGGCATGAAAACGCTTCATATCGAATGGTTCGATTTCATCTTTTAAACTGATCATATAACTGTCCCTAACTCCATTGTGAATGCTACCGTACGTTTCAGGGGCGTCAATCTTCTGATTTGGACACGGTGAGAAGTTTATGGGTGCGTTCACTCACCGCGTGATAATTTATGGGACAACACTTCACGCTCAAAGATTCTATTCCGGAATTTGTGAAGCTCTATTTTCTATCGTTACGCAGGCCATATTGCCTTCAAGCAGCACTAACTGCAACGAAAGAATTTCGTGAAAAAATTGCTCATATCTGCGAGTACCCTCTCACAATATTCATCCCCACCGCAAAGGTGTGTGGCAGGGAATAAACATTAGGAAGCATGAATTTTAAGTCAGAGAGAACTAAATTTACACTTACTATCATGCAGGCATTCAAAAATACTAGTCCGTGCATTTACTACTTAAATACAACTGAGAGGTATAATCCTACTACTTTGAGGACAGTATTAGGTATATATCCATTCACGATACACTTGTAACTAAACTTTTAGCATTTAAGTATAGCTAAAGTAGTCAATGATTACTGATTAGTCAGGCATTTCTATTTCAGGGAGAGTTTGAAAAATAACATACCCTTTGTTGCCATACTAGCATTACAATATGAAATGGACGTCAAGTATTTCCACAAAGTTCAGTCTGATACGCTTTTATGTGCAGGCATTTCTATAGTGTTTTTTAAATTAATAGTATGTCTAAATCAATTTAACGTTTACAAAATAATATAAAATAAAAATATTGATTGTCGTGGACTGGAGAATCTACTAAACAGCTTAATTGATTCGTATTTTCGTTTCGTATAATCGTTTTTCGGTCAGTAGTAAGAATTGTATAAATATGTATATATATAAATAAATAAATATATATATTGTAGAAACGAATGCAGTTTTCATTCCAAAATTCGTGGAATGTGATTACGGATTTTTGCACGGTAGTAATCCAAAAGAAAAGAAGCAGATGTAGCCATTACGATTCCTTGCTTTATAAATTTTATTGATATAATAATCAATACATCTGAGAATTTTACACATCACTAAAATTTTAGGATTTTAATTGTAAATTACCTATAAATTTTAAACACACAAAATTTATACATGCAAATGAGGTCCATGCTCAATCAACGATGGATTGAATGATTTTCGGCCTTAGATGTTGCATTTCATAATTTCATCGTGACTTCACAATCTCTGAAAATGTAATTTTAAGTTTCTGATTACATGAAAATAAATAATGTCGAGGAACGCTAAAAATGGTATTGACAGCATTCATTATTTTGATTTTTAGTAATATTTTAACCAAACTCTTGTGCCTCTTACATACTTTTAGATGATAAACTCAGGCAACAGAAAGGATAATATTAATGGTACCTAAAACAAATACACACAATTTTCGAGCAGCACGAGGCTATGGAGTCTGTTCGTAAAATTTAAGATGAAAATATACGGATATATCGCTTTTCGAAAGCGGGTTTCTCGTAAACGTAGAAAATAATTAAAAAAACAACAAGCTGGAAATCTGTACGATTAGGAATATTTTATATAATCACTTTAAGCTCTTTTCCAAATAATAGCTTTTCTCTCAGATGCTCCGATAGTATCAAATGATAATCGTAATCAGATACTCCGTCAATGACCGTCATACCATTAATAAAAGGTCTCTGATAGGTTACATTTGAATCTTAAGGAACAGGTAATTTTGTTCACCTCAATCCCAGGTTCCCCGTACGCAGTTAGGAGAAAGCGAAAAAGGCATATAAAAGTGCACAGATGACTCAGCATCGCAGCGAAAGCAAGCCCTTCTAATTGCATTGATAGCCCACTTTCACAGATGCGAACTTATAAGTGCGGCCTTATAGCAGAATGTATAGCTTTTAAATATGTTCATACATCAGTTCTTTTCGCGGCGCTTGAAAACGGAAATCATCCACGAATTAGACGTGCATAGAAAAATTGTGTTTGAAGTAAAACATGTGTTTTGACTATGCTAATATTCACTTCAAAAGATTTATTACAGTTCATCTGACACACCATACAAATACTAAATATAAAACATACTGAACAACTCAATATAAAGAACTGACACGCGATAAAAATTGTGGAGACTCATAATAATCCTACGACATTTTTGTGATAATTACTAGCCTCATGCAAGTAATTCGATTTATCCCTAGCCTTAACATTGAGTACAGATTAAATGATGCTCACTTGGTAGATAACTGAGCCCTAGTCAAATTGCAAATGCGTGCCTAGAGTTTATACGAGACCATTTGGTTCTAAGAGGCCGGTTCGCTCGTCTCTCGATGTGAGGGACGGTACCAATGCAACGTATCTTCCACTGCTGAGAATCGAACCCGGGCCCTCGGGGTGAGAGGCCATTTCCGTTTAAATCATCTCATCTGTATTCGCACTCATATCCGCACTAATAGCGTATTGACCTGGAGGAAAGGTACAAGGATGAGAATGAAAGGGAAAGGATGATGGGTGGAGAGAAACCAGGCGTCGGCGTTAGCTTGCTCTTAACAAAAAGTCATCAACGGGACCACGGCTTAACTCCGACGGACGGAGTTCTGTACTCGAATATTGTCCACAAATTAGGGGCCCGATTATCAATGAAATTTATCTTGCATTGTTTTACCTGAGGTTGAGAAGAAATAAGACAAATAGAGAAATATTTCTTGAATGACAGTATCTGATACATCGCTAGTTTCAATGATATTCTTACATGTATCACAAAGCGACTGTTACAACAGTTACAGCCCCGCATTTCTTGAGTAAAATTGTTATTGACTATTTTAACTCAATTCACATTTGCTCAGTTTGGGTGATGATACCTCTCCTTTCTCCACCAATTCACGCGTACGTCTTCTAATAACTGATTCACGAAACATGTTTTAAAGGTTGTTCACGCTAAAGAATTTCATCCATAATTTATAATAAAATATGAGTGAATAAAATTTAAAATATAGAATTTAAGAGTCACCCATGTTTTCAATAAAAATTAGAATTTTTTGTACCAATAACATTTCGGATAACAGCAGAAACGCAAAAGCAGTCCTTAAAATTTTTCGAAGTAATTCGAAGTAGGTAGTAGTTTCAATTACTGCATACTTGCATGACCTCTTAGGGGAGGAAATGCATCGCGATATTTGTTCATACGAGCAATTACGGATAGTAAAAACGAAAGTTCTAAGGGCCCTGGCCTTCCATTCCGGTGCCCACACAAACATATATGCAATTCCAAAATTCGCCAGAAATCATGTTGCTGGAAACTCTTCTGCAGAAAAACGCAGCCTTGGCTCAGAAACGCGAGCAAGACAAGTGGAGAGCATTGCATAACGACGCGAAGTGTCTGAAATCTTTGCATCGCCTATCGACCTCTCTCTTCCTCCCTTTAGCTGGGATATGTAGATAGAACTGTGGCCTCCCAAGGAGATCTATTACTCCGGAGAAAAATAGAGGGGCAGAAGAGGAAATCCGAGCAGCTCTTCACGCAAAAGAAGAGAGTCTGTGAACCAAAACTGTACTGTAATCAACCTAACGGTTGAGATCCTTGATGAGCCCACGACGGCAGTCCTCTCGTAAGACCTTAACTTTTCTCCTACTCCAAGGACAATTCAATTCTACGACAATATGGGAGGAATAGAGCAAGCCATCCAGAAGCTTCGTGCGGATGCAGAGGAAGATATTAGAAGCGAAGTCGCAATGGCCCTAGAAAAAAGCCATCTTGCCGAAGCTTAACAGGGAAGAACTACGAGCTCTTCGCTCCCTGCGGGAAAACCGATACGTCATCCTACCAGCGGAAAAGGGACTCATTATGAGCAAAGAATATCGTAAAAAAGTAAAGAAAAATTCTGCCAGACATACCCAACCGACCTCTTCCACGGGATCTTACAGACGCCCGAACAACGAGGACGGTTCAAGTAGGAATCCTTCAGGAGACAGCAAAAGGCCTCCTATCGCAGGCGACATCCCCCCCTCCCAAAACTTTATGGAGTGCCAAAAATCCATTGAGACCAATCGTGAGCGCCATAGATTATCTAACCTATGAACTCTTCAAATATCTCGCCGGTATCCTCTCAATCTACGCGGGAAACATAAAGAACACAGAATAATTCGTAAGAATACTGCTAAAAATTCACTTGAATCCAGAGGATATTATGGTGGGCTTCGATTTAGTCTCACTCTTTCCCTGTGCCCCTCTTAAAGAGCCACTTCAACTCCTGGGCGCTTTCGCCAGCAGACAAGTTTGTTCCACTGTGGGTTGCCTTAAACGTATTTCTTATGCAATTGTAAATTTTATGAGAAAAAGGATACGCAATTTGCTAATCTTTTTAATGGAACTTTGAAGATATAGCATTATTTTCAGCTCCCCTGAAACTAAAGGATTTCTACATATACGTAGACGGTAGTTTTACAGTGGCCATACGGACTTCTAGTCCTTCAAGAGTCCCTGGACCACATGAATAAAACCTACATGGAAGTATAAAATTTACCACGGAAAAGGGGGAAAATTACAGCCTGTCTTTTCTTAACGCTCTCATTAACCGCAATGGAGATGGAACGCTGGGCCATCGGGTGTATCGAAAACCGACACACTCCGATTTGCATCTCAATGGCCTCAGCCCAACGTCCTTCAACTCAAAGAGTAGTTTTATGCATTCATAGAGCCAAGATAAAGAAAACTACCGACGGAACTTCTCCCAATCTTTCAAAATAGCTGAAATTTCACTTTACGGGCTCAAAGGCCTCTACCGGAATCCGGAAGAGGTTTCCATCACTTTGACCACCACATAAAATGAGTAGGGATACAACAAAATAGATGGAGATGGGCAAAAGAAAATAAGAATATGAGTGAAAAGAAAAAAATTACAAGGGAAAATACGAATTCGGGAGAAAAAATGGGGGATGATGCATCAGGGAAGGTAGGATGCTGACGGTCTAATAGTGAAGAGAATGCTGAATTGGTGGGTAAAGGGGGAAAAAGACATTTGCAGTGGCAAGAAGGGGGTAGAAAAAATTATGAATAGGAAGGGCAAAAGGTCTTCACAGTGTGTGCTTGAGAACTAGACGTGACTTACGTGATGAGATCAGTTTTCAGGGGCTATCTTATCAAACACACTTCAAGAATAGTAGCTAAGTTATTTTCAAAAACAGAAAGTGAAATAATTTTCAAATGTGGGACACAGAAAAGATTAAGGGAAGGGCTGAATATTTAATACTATTTACTCGTCTAATTCGAAATTGACTGCAATACAAACTTAACGCATAAATACCGGTAGTTAACAATGGAAAAGCAAGAATTAAATTTATTTACGAGATCAACAATTGTGCGAGTAATCACGAAAAAATAAATTCGATACCAATCGCTTCCAAGCGTCATGGTGCTAAGTAACGTATCTAAGCATTCGATTAATCTGAAATATATGTAACTTAAGATAAAGTAAAGGAATATTTAAGGAACCAGAATGTACCTGAATTCGATATCAAAGTGACGAAAACATTTTTGGTTACCTAAATAATAAAATCACTAATAAATGAATATACGATTAAATGGTATGTATTTTCTAAAGTGGTAAAAAACGGTTCCATACTTATATATGTCGTGCCATCACTGAATTTCTCTTGTATTACTAGTTCGTAATACAACGATGTAGGTACAGATTTTTCTCATAGGCTCTGAAGGGAATTTGTTTTTCAAAGAATAAAAAATCTAAATTTACCTTTTATATCAGGCCCAGAAGTTCGAAAATGAGTTACACAAAGAATAACTCTTCCCTTCCTCCACTGGCTCAACAACTCCTGTCTCACGTCGTCAATACGTCTCGCTCATCACCTTTGTTCGAAATGTATTCCCAGTTGCACGCACTCCTTCGTGGGGAGTAAAGGAAAATTTCGCGCAGGGGTGCCTACTCGAGATACGTTCATACTGATCAGATGCAAACACGCACATAACCTGGAAAAACATCAACTGCCGAGAAGGCGTGCTACTTGTGCACTTTGCTGCGAATTCTTCCTAAGTGGAAATAAGCTTAACATTCAGTCACAACACAGACTCACTTGATATCTGCCAGTTATTTCTTGCCTTTTTTCTAGGACAATATTATAATAAAAATGGAAAGAGTGCTTTAACCAGAGAAAAACTTTGATACTCTTTGGAAGGATAAAACTAGAAAGCTAACTCAAAAAAATGGCCATGGAGGGTAACAATCAACTGAGTTTCCCCTCCTTTAGCGTTGCCTACTACAGTGTACTCCCCTCTACAACGCACACTACAGCGGCTAAATTAGCCTTTGAATATCTGTTTAATTAAACTCTTCATTAGATAATGCATACTATTTAAATGGTTATCAGACTTATAAAATTCAGACTTGGAATTACTAAAAGATGGGTTAACTATAGGAAATCTTAGGTACCTACAATCAATGAACGTGAAACCTTAAATTGCATCGGGAAATATCCGTCGTGCTGGTTGCTTTTAGGACAACAGTCACCTCTCACCTCCTGAGGTCCTTTTTAGGTTGAATTGGCATTAGAAATATGAAGCCATCAATTGGACGTCGCGGAAGTAATAGAGTAATTAAGTGATGGTTACAACGTCTTAAAACATACATTCTGAGCGAAGTTTTTCACATTACATTCTTCTCTCTCATTTCAGAGGAAAGTTCCGTGGACTATATTTAGTCCTTTTAGTGAGAAATAACAAGTTGAAAATGTTTTTGGCGGAGTCCAGTGCCCTTGCTTTTCCATATATCAAAGGGTGCGAGTATGATGAATCGGTAATTTAAATTTAGATAAAAACGATCTTCACCGCAGAAAATTGGGTACAAATAAAAAAACACACTTATGTAATCGTCTTCGCTAAAACACTGACAACATTATGAACTCAGCATTATTCTTCAGGGGAAGCTGACTAATTTAAAGCCTATAAAGCAAACAAACAAATGTGTACTGTCGCTCAAGTTCAAAAAACTTGAAACGTGCACCAACTTCACCATATACATTATAGTCTACATTTATATTTTTTCACTTTTGTACATTTAACCTCACCAATAACAATATAAACTACTGCCCTCGGAGATTCTGGGAAAAAAACCAAGGACTATCACGTATCTTGCTTCGGGCTACTATTTCTCCTCTAGGATTATTTCCCAAATATTCTCACAGCCTATCTGAATGATACCGAACTTCATGATTCATGTATTTGCAAAATTAAAGACCAGAATTTAGACAGCAATAAAACACCATTTCAGGATATTGAGAAACTTAGGATTTCCTCGGTGTTGACTTAATTCAAATTACTCAACATTACCGGACTGACGAATCAAATGATAGGCTTCTCAAAAATCAGTATCTTCATGAATTACGAACATGTGATCACTAAAAGAATGGGAAAAGGATAAAGTGCACTATTAACCAAATAAGCGATGAAATATCAGAGCGTTATATAATAATGCGGAATTTTATTGCTAGTTTTGGTTTCTAAATGACTGCATTCCACTTAGGTGGTCTTCCCGCTCATGAGTATGAATATCATAATATGCAGATGAAAAACGTAAAGATCATAGTAAAATTGCATATATTAATCACTATGAATTTTAAATAATTTTACTCTTTGATTTGTAAAATATGGCCGAGAACACTTGCATTTGTCCACTAACATTTTATTAAGCATCAGTCGCGAACATCAGGGGTGTAGCGACAACATAATACCAGGAAAAACAAAAAAATGGACATTTGTGTACGCATTCGATCAGCTGGCTGTAGCGTAACCTTTTTCACTGGAAGAAAAGTTCGATTTTCCATTCTCCTACGGAAAAAGATGGCTGTCACATAGAATGATTAAGAAAACTCTTATAAGGCCGTTCATTTCTCGAATCATATTTCGGTTAATCCTGACGTTATCACTCTCCAATTTCTTATAAAACAAATTGCTAGGCTTGACTTCGTGGAATCACATATTGATAACGTAAATGAATTCACTTAGTAAAATTCCACATACTTTTATTAAAACCGACCCAGGTTTCGACAATAATGACCTTGATAATGACTGCATAGTCGAAACCTAGGTCGGTTTTAATAAAAGTCTGTGGAATTGTACTAAGGAATTCATTTACGTTTCCAATTTTTTCTTTTAGATTTAACGTCCTTTGAATACTTACGTATGAAATTGAACAGAACTTGGGAAAACTAATCAATGATAATAAAATTATAATTACCACATCAGCAAGGAGGGACACTGTAGGTTATTACTGGTGGTATCCCGCCAATACAGGATGCAGGACTCCTTGCATCTGCGCTCTCCACACGGCGAAAGGGACCTCAGGAGCGCCGACATCCGTCAGAGCGCAGCGTATTGGTGAACGTCGCCTTGGCCTTCTCCTGGCACCAGGGACGGCGTTAGTATTTTGCCCCGGAAGGACAATATCCATGGCGGGTCCTTGGGTGTCTTGAGAAACATCTGATGCGGTGGACCGAGTAGCGATAGAGGATGTGTCATCCGCTTCTCCCAAGCCATTCAACTGAGACGAGCTCAAATGCTTCGGTGACAAGGTGATCAGCTCACTAAATATGGCGGCGGAATGTTGCCACCTTTTCATATCGTCCGCCTGGAGATAGGATATTGTTAATATTTACAGAACGACAGTACAATGATACCAAAAGAAAATGAATGGCGCATTAGTGAAATCGGAAGTCCTACGAGTTTGGAGATACCGAAGCTTAAGAACATGGTGCGGGTGAAAAAACGTGATGAGCTTAGCATTATGGTAGAAAATAATCGCAAAAAAGTAGAGCATCTCGATAACAGGGAGAAATCTTATCAATCTGTCAATTACTGGTATTTTACAGTTAACAAATGGAAACAACGATTCAGCAGCTAAAGAAGCACAGCTTAAAATATATTAATTCACTTCGTCGGTACTGCAATAATTATAAAACCAACTGAGACCACATATATTAGTTCTACAAGTTCCCTGAACCAGAGTTAGCTTGATTTGTCTAGGGAAATTTTTAATGTCTCTAACACAAATTAATATGCATCTTACAGATATACTGTTCAGTTTCGAATCTGCTTCTAAAGTAAATGAGAAACCGGTTTGAACACACCGCACAATAAAGTTTTAAGCAGCTTAAAAAAAACCTTTTTCACCATTCTCAATCAAAAAACTAAAATATTGGACATACAGAACAAAATAAATTTTAAACTTACGGTTAATACTGTTATAATATAACATCAAACATGAGAATTATGTTAAAGTTCACTCCTCTAATAAGCGACTATGAAGTATCTTTTCTCCCAAGTTTAATTTCCACTACGGTAATCGTAAACGGATCTACTTTGTGGACCTGCGACATGATTAAAATAAAAACAATGCACTTTTTAAGATTCCACATTTAGCATTTATTTAAATATTTAGCGATAGCCATTTGGAAAGAAACAGTTTATTCTTATGGCATAGGAAGACAATTCCAATCCTATTTATATCGTATAATGATATAAAACTATTATTTCATTCTTCCTTATTTTACACAACGAAACCTAATAAAAGTAAGGAATCAGAAAACACTGCAATTAGAGGAATTTCTCAAAATTTTTACCAATAAGATAAAAATTAAATTTTAAAATACGCAGGTTTGATGGACAACGACTTTTCGTGGTTTTGATTCCGTCATTACCAATACTAACCTGCAATTTAAACAGGACTGGAAGCAAAGATGCTGCCACAGACGGCCCTCCTAGTTCGGAAAATCGGGCGTTTTTTGACACGGTGTACACGAGATCCAAAAAAGACTTGGCTAAGGCGAAATGTCGACCGGCTAGATCTTGCTTTAGCAACCCCAATGCGTCACAAGCTACGTCTTGCACCGGAATTCCCTCGTTTCCTCCTATAAGAAAAGGTGGTTGAGCATAAAATTGTAACATCAGCAATTAGAATTTGAACGCAATAAAATAGACTGTTAATAGAGAAATATCATGTTGTGAGAAATAGTTCAAAAGGCTGCAGACTTTCAGATGTATTACAAATATAATGCATCTTGAAAAAAATTTAGCACCACTGTAAGACAGTCTATCTTTCGTAACATCTCCCGCACCTCCGAATGAGCTGTGAATTAATAATCTATAATATCGCGCATACACTCACGCATACATACCGAGAACAAGTCTTTGGACTCGCAGCGGAAAAAGAGGTCTTGGAAGGTAATTCAGGAGAGAGACGAGTGCTGAACTGCATTCAATGGCAATCTGCGAATCCATTGTTGCAAATCCAACTTCCGCCAACCCTGATATCCTCGATAATTCCTCAGAATTCGGATACAGCAAGTGATGCAAAGTCTGTCTGTCTCCTCGTCTCATGGCCTGAAATATTCGTGGCTTAAAGTAGGATCCTCTCTCAATACGGAAGAGACCTTCAACGTGAGCATCTGGAATATAAGAAATAAAAAATATTAACTTACACTTATTGCATTGTTATGATGTATTCTTCGTTGTTTTTTTTCAAAATATGGAATTCATGGGTTACTAAGGAAAAGGTATTGGACATGGGATTGGGGATTATCACCATATGTCATCAATACTAAATTTGATGGCCTAATCTTTCTTTCGGGAATCTCCGTCGCGTCCGACGACAGTTTTTTTTTGACAACAGTTTCATTCCACATCCTGGGGTTGTCTTCAGGTCGATTTGGGTTTACTATTTATCATGATTGCAATTTATCAGAAGGTTATCTGTCCTTGACCAGTCTGTTTGGCTGGACGGGACTCCGATTTACTTTGCTCGTCCTCAGTGGCTGTTGGCGACAGATTACGCTTTCCCAGGTCGATGTGTGTGGGGATCCGTCCTCCCGATTGAATTTTGATGGACTTTTCAATTTTCTGATGAACCTCGAAAGATAGAGATTTTCTCTCACCAGCACTCTTGTTTATCACAAGTAGGATCTCACTTGGTGCATTAAATTATTACACATTTTAATATGTGGAAGTGAATCAACAGAAAGCAAGTCTTTCTCAAAAGAGTAATGTGGAAATGTGGATTAATGAGGAAGGGTGGTGTTACTTTTTATTAGTTAGGCCGGATTAATATATGCAGTCACTGTAGTAGTGGATAGCATCCAGTTGAAGTAGGTTTGATTTCGGCACTAGAAAGTATGCAGAGGAGAACAGGAAGAGCTGTAAAAATTTGTCATGGTTATCAGTGTATCAAAATTGTTACAAGAATTAGGCTGGGAATCACTATCAGATCGTTGGTTGAAATGTTAATAATCTCCTGAAAATTTTCCAGATGGATACCTGCACTGAATATGTGGAGAAACCATATGAAGGAGGTAAAAGACCTTGAAGAGGCGGAGCAGTTTTGTTGCTTGGGTTGTGTATTGGAAGAAGGTAGGCTTAGTATTGATGACGCTAGGAGAAGAATAACTTTGACTAAGGTGTTGCTTACCAGCAGAACAGAATTTAAGACGACAATCTACAACAGGGAAGTAACGGAAAAGTAAGTGAAGAGTGGAACGTGACCTCATATGAATATGAAATATTGATCCATGGAAAGATGACGTGAAAAATCGGATAGTTTAGAATTTGAGGGTGAAGGAGAATGGAGATCTTGCTATGAACGGAAAGGAGGTCAAGTGACGGAGTGTTCAGCTTGATAGGGGAATAAAGACGATTGTTAGCAGAAATAGGAGAAGCCGACCGCGGAAGCCAGACCTGGCAAACCAAAGGTTTCATATTTTTATAGAATGTGAATTTTCAGACTGCATCGATTACGTTTAAAGGAACCTTAGACGATACCGTAGAGCTGGAGAACCTAAATACCGAAGTCCACCGCTGACAAATCAGAAGAAGGTAGGTTATGTGAAGAGAATAGGTTATTAGGGATAAGGGCATACTTTGGCCGTTGTTGAATGTAAGGTGGAAGCAATGTAGCAGAGAAGGGAAAAATTCACCAGAACCTACCCTGAGCGGTCGAGAACAATCAATCAACCCCTGAGTCATTGTTGCGTATAACTATTGATGACTTAGAATCAGAAAAAGAATGAGGATACTAAAGGATGTCTCGTAAGAAGACTGATAGAATTATATATAACACGGCGCAATAGGCACTTAACTTCAATGGCTGGTTTGAAATATTTTTATTAGCGCTGCCATTATACTTGAAAGTATATACTGGGAGAGAAAAAAGAGAAGTGCGCAATTTCAACGAGAATGTATCACCTAAAACTTTTAATCAGATGCCAAATGATTGCCTTAATAATATGTTATTGGACTTACTAAACTAAAATTACTCACTTTGTTTTATAAATTGCATAGCATCTTCAACTGCGAGATATACTTTTAATGGTAAGATCTCTCCACTGGAGTTCATCCTGAAAAATTCGAAATTGCAAACATTTAGCTTTCCACGTAATATTTTATCCCAGAAAAAATACTTTCATGCACTTTTAGAGTGCTCTTCTCAAACTGATGCATTATTTGTGCTATAATTTCCTAGACTTCACAAGCTATGAGGCAACAAAAATAATCTTAATAGAGGAGAAAAATATTTTTTTCTACCGATATGACCACGTGTCTCTCCAGGATAACAGCTCGCTCAACTACCTACACTCTCTATTCCGAAAAAATCCATTATTTTCGGGTGAAAAGAAAAATTACAATTTGAGGAATTCGGTAGGGTGTTTTGAGAAATAGGATTTTAATATTTACTCCGACTTTCAGGTTTCCCTGATTATAATTCATGATATAATAACAGATACCAAATATTGCTCTAGATAACTAAGCTATATTGAGCTAGATAACTAAGAAATGTATCGAATATTTATAACAAAATGTATCAATACGTACTAAGGTGGTCCAAAATCGCAAGAAAAAAATAAAAGTTAAAAATGTTCATCTCCACATTGCTGCCCTTGTTCCACTAGGTAAACTGAAATACCATGCCAAAATTTGGATCAATAAGATTAGGGGTCCATATGATTTGAACGTTTTGAAGAAATAAGCATTTTTTTAGTAATCGCTTCTAAAGTTTGCCATTTACAGGTTCCTGTTAGAAAATTACAGGACTATTCCAATATACCGTAAATAGACAAGAAGTTTTACTTAGTTATATCATTTCTCAATAGATAATAGCACATTCCAGTGTTTACTGAGAAAATATTTTCATAGAACAACACTAGAAAGCAGTAGAAGTACAGAACCTATAGTATTACCTAGGTATTCTCATCAAACTGACAGGCGGCCATTCTGTGCCAGCTGTCAGTGTCATTGTCATACTTTGTAAATCTCTATTCTAATACAACACAAGGTATATATAATTAATAATGCCTAGATTTTAGAATGAATCACCCAATATAAAGGTAGAGTAATAAATATTTAAATTGACGTATCGAGTACCTACCAGACCTGCCTAACTTTTGGAGCACATGTTTGCTAAGAAATTTAATATGGTAGATCTTATATCTACCATATTAAATCTCTTGGTTGCAGGCAGATGTGGCTCAATGGAAAGCCTACTGAGTCACTGCCCAAATCTAGACTTTTAAAACGAAACATGTTACAACGACTTGTTTTCCACCACATTAACCAAAATTTGGGCTTAAAAAAAGGAATAAGAGCCATTGTTGAGGATGTACTGAAAATTTGGGGTATGGCAAGAATTCCTACTCAAAGAATAAATGCGATTGAAAGAAAACTTAATAAATTGTACTCAGACAAAATGTGCGGGCTCTAGTATTTGACACAACAGCTGCCAATACAGGCCTGAAGAGTGGATCATGTACTATTCTCGAGGAGAGTTCAGGAACTAGTCTTGTGAGGATTCCATGCAGGCACCATGTACTTTAAATCATGTTGTCTTCTTTTTTACCACAGCATTTGGAGTAAGTGGGGGTCCAGATGTCGCAATATTAAGCGTTTCCAGAAACAATGGCCTCGTATCGACAAGCTAATATATTCTCAAGGCAGTGATGATCTATATGATTCCAATGAAATCAAAATGTTAAGAGGAGAAATGATGGGATATTATGCTGCTATTTTAGAAGACCCAATTAAGTCAAAGCAGCCTAGAGATGATTACCTCGAGCTTTTAAAGTTGTGTTATACCTTTCTTGGTGGTCAAAGTCCTCATTGATCCAAAGAGAAATTCCGAGCACCAGGTGGTTTGCAAAACGCATTTTGGATGGCAAAGGCTATGTATTTCCTTAAAATTTACTTATTTAGAGATCAGTTCACCCTTACAGCTGGAGAAAAAAAAGGATTCACTGAAGTAAGCTTGTATGTAGCTCTCATCTACGGTCGACATTGGAATGAGGCCCCCAAAGCTGAGAAAGCTGTCATGAATGACGCGATTCTTTTAAAACCAATTGAAGCTTATCCCAACTGCAATGTTAAGAAGGCTGCTTTGGTAGCTTTTCACCGCCATCTGCGGTTCTTTTCAGAGCATTTGGTTGGACTTCCCCTCTTTGATTCCCGTGTCTGTGACTCTGCCAAAGTTAAAATGATTACCAACCTACAGCGCCCACCAAAAGCCAAGGCTCTTAAGAGAGTTGAGAGTAAAACTTAAACATGACACTCCTCTGGAAACATATGTGACACAGAGAACTGCAGAACTCTTTGACATTCTCCATAAAGATGGGAATGAAAAGGCTGCTTCATTTCTTTGCAAAGAACCTAAGTTGTGTGATTCAGATCCCAATTACATACAACTCAAACAGGCTGTTCACAAGATGAAAGTCGTTAATGACTGTGCTGAAAGGGGCATTGCCCTGATACAAATATTCAATATGTGTATAACCAAGAATGAAGGCCAGTTTCAGTATCTCCTTCCGATTGTTAAATCACACCGAACTTCAACTTGTAAGAAGTAATCAACAAGTAATCAACTTGTAAGAAGGCATTACTCATGGCTGACGATGATGATTGTATAGGGGCTTAGTGAAAAAGACATATTATAATCTTGTATTGAACATACCTTTGACCTTTTTAGAGACTTATTTATGGCCACAGTAAATGCATCATGATGATTTAGCATTATTTATGTATTCAGTTATGTCACCATTAAATGTTTTTCATTAAAATACTATTGTTTTAGTTAAAAATCCGCATTCATCCAAAAAGTGCTCAATCATAGGGACCTCTAAATATTAACCAATTTGCCTGAATTTTTTTTTCATAGCTTTCTAACACCAATTGAAACAGGAGCAAACATGTGGAGCGGGTGTTTAAAAAAAATTTTTTTGGACCACCCTAATACGTACTTTATGACTCGAATATTGCAAATGAGCATGATTGGTTGAAGTTATTTAGGAAATGTAGTAACTTTCACTTCTTACGCATAAAAATATAAAATGGTATAAACTAACAACTATCTTCTAATGACTTAAAACATTCAATATACAGCCTTCCTCGTCTAAACAATAAAATAATACAATACAATAATATTAGTCAAATCTTTTCAATCTCTACACCCCGGTTTAAAATATTCATATTTGCTAACGTTTTGCGAGACGACTTGCTGCTTATTTTCCCGGAAAATCGCAAATCTTAAATTTTAGCGAACATATATACTCAAGCTAGACCTTTCTTTATTGGTCGAAAGCTGATTATTGACTCCGGAGATCGTAAAATAGCGGAGAATTTGCTCATCCAACCCGTATGCTTTTATACGTCAATCACAAACATTTCCTGAACACCAAAGAATTTTCGCGTCATCGAGTTCAGTCCTATGGTACAAATTGATGCTGTGATCAACTACCACCAATATCTCAGGTACCAAGCCTAAAAAATCTGCTGTTCCTTCAGTCTCGTGTCAATCGCTCCACCCGTTTCACACACATAGACTTCCACATTACCATATGATTGGATGCGGCTAGTTTGGAATCCTTGGAAATAAAGATACGTATTTTTGGCCCAGGCTTATTATGGCGAATTGATGATTTCAGAATGCAATTGCAAAATAAATTATCACAGCAGAGTTATTCGTAAAAATATTTTTCATGCGTCCCATAACTAACCATAACCGAGGTATCGAGTAACGGCATAAGTTACGGCTAACGAGATTTCAAATAAAGATAAAATTATTTAGGAAAAATCAAAGGCGAAACTACAGAAGAGGAAAACGAGATGGAAAGACGGGAATAACTAAAAAAATGACTAACAGAAGCACCAGAAAATTCAATTTGAATAGCGAATACAGGAAAGATCATGGAAGAATGAAAAATGCATTTATAAGTAAGCTGGAAAGAATAAAAATAAAAGGATGTAGATACTGAGTTATGTGGAAGTACTTTGGTGGTAAATAATCTTTTTCTTAAAGTTTTTTACCAGGCATTTATTAAAATTTGATACCAGCTGCCAGATAACACATAAGGTAGCTAGTGGGACCTTAGTCAACCCTTCACGCCATCGTTATTAATTTCTCTATAAACTACATCACCATCAGCAAAAGACAAAGCTTACGCATAACTAAGGTATTTACATCATTATGGTAGAGAGAAGCAATAAAAGTGGGCCGATCACGCTTTCTTTGGGATCGCTACACTCAATTTTAACCTTACCGGAGCTAAAACCAACAAAAACGATCAACAGCATGCGGATACTTCAGCATTACCCCACGTTTATACAATATCCCATGCAATTCTAAATTAGAGTAACTTTTAATGAGGCACCGATGATTTATGGAATGATGAAGTCTGCTTAATCAAAATTTTCACCCAAAACCATAAGGAGTGGACAATAACATTAGTCGTTTTTCGTTACATGACCCCCAACTGAACTTGTAGGGATTTCTTAAGAACAAGCGTATCCTAGTTATCGAGTGAATGAAGCCACTATAAGCCTAAAGGCCGCTTTACACGATACAATTTTTGTAATACTTCTTGTGCAAACGCTTGTATGAGGAAATTGTACCGTGTAAAGCGGCAAATTGTGTGAACGCTTGTGCGAATGTCGGAATGACTGTACGGAAAATAGAATCTGTTCTAATTCCATTCAGACAAAAATACAATTTCGTTCAGTTTATACAAGTGTTGTACAAGAAATTGTATCGTGTAAAGCGGCCTTACGGATATTTCACGATATTACCATAAGCGATATGAGTACATAATTGCAAGGTGCAATTGCATGAGCACATCAGATGAGCTGCTAGATGACTGCCAGATTTTAAGCCAGATTTTGCGATGGCTTCAAACATCTACGTTGTGGAATTTTGTGGCTTTTTCATTATTCCTCTGAAAACAGTACTAACTAATAACATAAACCTTAAATTTTAATGAAGCGTATCTCCGGCAAAATTCACAAATTACACCGAAGATGAAGAACATGCAAGGTAGTGAGTTCTGTACGTGGTATTCGTGTACGAAAGTATCAACAAATCAAAGACTTCTCCAAATACACTCACCGTATAAGTTTGAGTTTTGGTCTTTCAAATAAAATCTTAGAGTGGCTTTCAAATCTAAGAATCCTATTATAATTGATAAATTTTCTCAACCAATTAGCCTTTAATAATATCCTAGACGGGCTTAATTATCTGCGCAGTGTATTAGGCGGGGGTTCGAAGAGAGTTCACTAACATTTCGATAGTCCCGTAGAAGGTCGCTTTATTCAATGGGATGCAAGATAGCCTAAATAAATCAATAATAATCTTAAAGCCGAGGCCCTTATGGTCATTATTTTTTCACAAACTGTATTATGCGTGAACTTATCTTCGCTCGCTATGACTGCATTTTGCTCATTACCATGTATCCAAATTTTTCTTAGTTCGCGATCACTAAAGCTGGAGTTAATATTGGGAAAAGTAGTTAACTCCTATCTAAATCAGAATTACTTTAAATGAAGATAATTTTCGCATATTTAAACCGTAATATCCTTTATATGCAATAGGTACTGAGAAATATAGCAAAAAATGCACAGAAATTGAATAACCAGCCAGAAATGGGTTCGGCCCGAAGGAAACCCCCAGAAATAAAAGCGATGTCAGGTTTACAGACTCTGGTGCATTTTGTAAGACAAAATATCTATGTATTCCGTGTATGATTTTCGGAATCGTAGAATTTTCAAACGGCATCATTCACGGAAGGGAAAATAAACAGAGTAACTAGTATATATCACATTCAATTACATAATAGCGATCAGGTTGTGGTAGTGACTAGATTCATGACTTTTCGAAGGCCCGGGACCGAATCCGGGAAGTGACGGACTTTTCAGTGGTGTATCGGACCCAAGCACTTGAGTGCTAAGCGGAGACCACTTCAAATATATTGCTCAGTCCATTGTGTTCACATGTGATTACGAAATATTCTATGTGATTAAAATATAATTTTGCTTTTCCTCTGACCGTTTAAAAACCGTTAGTAAGTGGTCAACGTCTACAGTAGTTATGGTTATTATATTCACTCCATTTTAATTTAATACGGCGAATAAAATAAAACTGCTAGGAATCAAAATTGCCTGAGCGGATGGCATTACTTGGAAGAATGCTTTGCAGTGTAAGTGCATTTTGAAAGAGAGAGCATAACGCTTGCAATTCATTCCTCCCATAGCATAGGCGGCAAAACGCTGGCAAAGTGCTAAGCCATGCAAAGAGCGTGGATAAAATGTGGCAACTTCTCTTTCAATGCACATTCCTCCAGATGCCGCAGTTTCGGGACAAAAGAATGACAATTATGTGGAAATAAGATACAAGGGGAAGAGGAAATAGGCAGGCAATAAATGGTGACCTGGCTTACTTCGAATATATGCTACATTTCCACTTCATTGAAAAATATAAAGCCATACATATATATATTTATATATGTCAACAAATGTTATCATCTAATAATGTTTCAAAATATTTTTGATAATGAATGTTACCCGAATAGATAAACAGCTACTCGCTTTCATTTTTAAACCTAATCTACAAACACGTAGCGGAATCGTCTCGAAATTTCACCTGAGCGGCTGAAGACACGAGGACACCAAAGCACCACAAAAGGCAACCGTGTTTTCCGTGGGCTCTTGCACATGGGGAGTTTTAGATACTAATACACTTCTTCTTTGGCGAAAAAATACGGTATCCAATACATTCTCATAGAATATTACTCCGCTGATCTTGCCATAAAATGTCTACCACTACACTCTTTGCTAGCGATTTGAGTAATGGCTGATTAGGAAATTCTCAATCCCTTCACCCAATCCTAGTTCACTCCTTAGACCTAGTGAAAAATATAAGGATAGAAGGCAATGCATGTACGTTCAAATAATCTGATATTAATTGGTTAGAGTAATGTACGCATTATAAGAATTTCTATGGAATACCAGAGGCTTCCAAAATCATTCAGACCGTTAAATGTCAAAAAGGAAAAAATGAATAATTCGGAAAAGAGAAAGAAGGTGTAGTGACTAAATGGGAATCAATCAGTAGTAGGGAGTAGGGGGAGGGAAAATATACAATCAAATACATCGACATAACAAGAAGCGAGGACCAGAAAATCCGGTGGATATGCGTCAAAACCAAATCTTAGTTACGGTAGTCAAGGAAAGAAATAGTCATCCCAATGTACTCTAGGACTTCTAAGAACTGTCTGAGAAGGCCGTCAAGGAGATAGAAATAATATAACAGTTAGTCGCTATTAGGAGGACATGATTATAATTCAACACAATCGGGGTTATGAAAATACTGGAAGAATAAAACTACTTTTACGAAACTCCCAGCTAAATACACGAAATGCATTAAGGAAACATTCCAAGTTAGTGTTAGTCCAATAAACTGTTAGTCCATCAAATCAACAACTAAAAAGTGAGTAACACATCCACCGCTTTTTATAGACCAAACATGAAGCATTCTAGTAGCATAGTTCTACGTATTGAAGATACTGGCCTTTCGGGATTTCAGGATCGGGATTTCGGGAACAGGTCAGTGAAGGACTTCACTGACCTGAAGAAGCCGACTGCAACGCCGGCGAAACTGTTGTCCCAGGAGTTATGGACCAACGCGGAGGAAATTCCGAAAGACCAGCATCTTCAAGTAAGACAACCCGCGGAAGCCTACACAAGGAGTTCTACGTATTGATGGAATCCTCTCTTTTTCAGAATAAATCAACCAATAAATATGTTTCCTTTGGAATACAAAAGAACTTAATTAGCCCGCAAGTTAACTCACATCTTTTGACTCAGGAAATTAAGCCCCGGCTATAAATATGAAAACAAAAAAAAATTGAGAAACGTATAGGTGGAACAGTTCTGCCCTGAAGTTGCTCGATAACTTGAGTTTATGTACATTGTTAACTCACCAAGCTCCTGCAAAGGGAGCAAGAACTTCTTGTTGCGATACGTATCTATAAATACTTGGATTTGTTTCGTTATTTAACAAAAAACTTATATGTACATGAATCCTATATTTAAAGTATCACAACAAAATTAAATATATATTATTTATGGCGTTAAGTTCCCCCCACTTATCGCATCAATTTTAGAACATGTGATGATTTTAGACTATTAAGTGAAAATGTTTACCTTCCATTGCAACATGAGTACAGTCGAACAAAATTTCAGTGAACAATAAATATCCTCCGAATAAAAATAATTTTCATCGTAGCAGATCACGCCATATTAGTCGCAACCACAAAAAATCTTCATTCACTCAAGCAGATTATGCATACTACAATAAGACCATTCTTGAGCCATCAAAGGTTGACACATCACGAAACGGATTAATTAGTTTTCTGCAGACCTTCAGGAACAAATTTGATTCGCGCACAATAATTATGCGTTAAAAATATTATTATTAGGTGTTCATGAATATATATTTGAGAAAAATTTAACATTCGTCTAATTCGTCCCATTTAACCTATGTTAAATAATATGATCTGAAAGAGACAAATGAATGCGTCAAACTGCTTAAGCACCGAACAGACCTAACATGAAATCAGGTGTGGAATCACGGATGGATCCTTCGCGTTATCGCAATCTTTATCGTTAACGCTTACCCCATAGAATAGCTTAGGGTTAACAATACCCGTCTATGAAATTCGCTCCAGTATTTATGATAAGCGATTTGAAGTGCTGTGCGAAAAATGAAGAACGAAGATCACGTTCTCTCTGACATAGGTTAAATCAAAAAATAACGATAACGCTAGCGCACGCCTTATGAAGATCCATGATCGAGTCCCAGTACCATTAATGACGACTCCATCGCTCGCATGCGCTTCACCAAAACTCGATCACGCAATTTCATTTAGTAGTGATTGGATTGGTTACCTAATACAAAGCATTCCTTAATTCTCACTCTGCAAAACAAAGATGATGTAATAAAATCCAAAGAGAGAAACTCGTCGTGTCATTCATTGCATGCTCATTAGCCTCCATTTAAAAATACACTCGGTTTGGTAACTTTTATTGCATATTGAGCGCTCACTGACGCACTACACACCCTAAATAAAGGCACCAGAAAGAGGCAGCACGTCCTACAGTACGAAGAAAGGCAGCATTTGAGCACGTTCCCCTGGACATAGTGAATCGAAAATGGAAACAACATCAGTCCGATTCCTGGCAATCCTCCTCTTTGGAGTCCTCTCCGCGACCATATTCCTGAGCGACGTCGAAGCCAGGCCACACAAGGAGAAGATCATCGAAATCGGGATGGAGGAGGAAGACGACAGCCAGAGTAACGAAGATGGAGACGAGTCCGGCGAGTCCACCCTCTTCACACGCATCTTCGAAAGCGGACAGGGGTGCTCCGAGGATGATACCTCGAGCGAGGAGGAGCTGGCCTCGGCGTCTTACCATCACTTCGAGCCCCAAATTTCCTACGGCCCTAATCCGCAAATGATGTACGCAAAGGACCCCTGCAATCAATACCGGCCCTTCATTCCTCCCCACGGTGGCTATTACTGCTGCCCTCACCCTGTGAAATGCCAATGTGAAAATCAGCAGAAAGAAACTAAGGCGCCAACGCCGACAAGGAGTTCTTACCGCGCCTCCTCCGCCGCAAACGTCTTAAAGTACGAGGTCATGGACGACGATGAAGACGTATCATAGGAGTGCAGCCTCATCGTTGTATTTTGAATATATTAACTTCTGGGCCAAGAATTGTGAACGCATTTTCCGCTGCCTTTGTGTTCCTCGAAAGTCTAGCGGGAGTTGGAACCGTTGCTGTTTACCAAGCGTTTCTGAAGGAGCCAGCTAAAACGCAGTTCAGCAAATACGCCCCAGAAACGGGCTAACGGTTCAAAAAGCTAGTTAATATGATTTTGTGAATATCAGGAAGAAAGGCAAGGTAGGCGTATGCAATTTGTTTTACTTCACGCACGCATGGAGAAAGACTGATAATTTATATTTGACCTACATATGGGTGGGTCGTGTTTTGTTAAAACACAAATAAATACTCATAAACAGTATTTCCGGTATTATTTGTTACCAAAAGGTTAGATCTAGCAGACGCCCATTCCCAAGGTTTATAATTCCTCATTCACGAACAAAAAGAAAATATGTAACAGCTTTGTCTCTCAAAAATCTGTTAATACCAGTTGTCTTAATGATACTATAATTTCTGCTTTCCATCAATTTGAAATAATCTCAAATTTTTAATTTTACTTGTTATCATTATTTATTCAGGGGTATACTAGTAGCTATACATCCTTATTATACTAGATAAGTCCGGCTCATCAATTTACAGGTTAAAGTGACGCTTACATAATGCCATCCAAGTTCTGTAAAGATATATACCAGGGGTGGCTTCACATCAGACCGTCGGGAAAACGATAATATTTTTCAGTAAATGCAGTACCTTTTTAATTTTAAATTTGACTTGTTAACGAAACTAAATCTTATTTCCCACGATCATCATTTACATGATTAATATTATATTTTATTGCCTTACTATACATATCATGTATCATACTTGAACGAATTGCCAAATTGCCACCGGACCCAATATTTGAAATATAAAGAGACATTTCCACTAGGTACTCTTTCATAAAAGTTTCAGAAATACAATAAGATAATAAATTTACCCCAGATCCGCAAGAAGAGGGTACAATATGCTAAGCAGGAACTAACTGTGAGGACAGAGCTTCACATACAAGTAAGTTATCCTTCCAGTTGCTGAATATGGATATTTAAGTCCCACTATTACTACACTTACTCCAAGAAAATACTGCTGCCCCAAGGGAAAACTGAGAAGAGCTTGGCCTTCATTCAGAAATGTTGGATGAAAACTATGGCCTACATGACCACTGCTCGATAAAATCTGGTGAATACGTATTGGTAAAAATGGGTAAGGTCTCTGTTATAAAAGCTGCGGGCCTAATTTGAATTATCCGTCTGCTTAGTCACTTGATTTCAACAATAGTTTTAGATTGAGTGAAGTGAAAAAACATCAAGTGGCGTTTTGCCCAAATGTGAGAGCTATCAAAGACGTGGACGGCAGAACTTTGAGCCTGTAATTCATACGCAAATCTGATGAGTAACATCTACAACAGTTCAAACTGTGAAAAGGCGCTGACCTTGCTGCGAGTTACCAATAAAAGAAGATCCCACTACATGCATATCGCATGTTTATAAAGAAGGAATTTATTGATTTATAGTTTTCTACCGGTTTCATTAGATTGGTGGAGTGTCCCAAATCTTCTTTACATTGCCTTTAATCAACGAAACATTTGAAGAGCTGAATTAAAAACAATCAAATTTTGACCTTCTGTGACAAAAAGGCTTCATTCACGCACAGGAAGCCGTCTGCTTTTAAGGTGCTTACAAGTCATTAAATTGTGCAATTGATATAGAAAGCTAATTAATCGCAAAACATTTATATTTTATGATAAAACGAAATATACTGTTCACCTTACGTCGACGAGAACCAAACTACTGGATGCATGCGCATACCTTTAAGCAGATTTAAGGAATTTTTGTTACGCGGTATGCACTCGAGATAATCGAAGTTAATGCGGCAACTTGGAAGAGATTATGCGGGCGGATTTGAAAGCCGCAATACTTGTCACGGCTTACAAGCGTGCGATCACAATGAAGATCAACAATTCATTAAATGAGAAACTGTGTCCATGAAACATACTTCAGCTTTTACAACATGAGGAAATATTTGCTATATTCCTCAACACTGAACTAGATAGTATAAGGCAACTACGATAATAATTACGCCAACGGACGGATTTTTTCGAGCAGCGAATTCAACAGCCTTTGCGGAGTATTTTTCGTTTTAAGAAACATTTAGTCAGTGACAAGTTTTTTCCTGTTATTAAACTCAGGTGAAAAAATATAACTTATGTTTGAAATTACAAAAACGTTGATGTGCTATGAAGCGTAAACAAACTATTAAATACAAAATGTTACCACGAGTAAAGAGAACAAGATGCTGAAATTAACCATGTTAATAACCAGTTTCATCTAAATCAGTCATTTACATTAATAGTTAATCAACAACTAAACTAAATGGGAATATTTAATTCCGAGAAGGAAAAACATTTTGGTACTTGAAGCCTGAAATTATGCAAATCGCCGATCGATTACGTCTGCATGCCTACGAAAATCTACGGCGTAATAATCCGTGAGAAAAAATTCCAGAAATTGGAAAGCCTCATTCTTCGAAATATTCGTGAATTATAAACTCAAAGTCGAAATCAAAAGTACTTCCCCGCATTTCCCTGACAGTAATTTATAATGCAGAATGGTAGTGGTGTCGGGATGGGAGGGTGGGGCAAGTAAACTTCGACCCGCGAAAAAAACTGCTGTTCGCAGCTCTACGATCTTTTAATGAAAGCACGAGACTTGAGAGCGAGTAATATAACCGCTGCGCCTGAGTCGACAGGAAGCCACTCAGAAGTCAACAACTGGCCAACGATATATCACCAACGGCCAAGATGCACGTCTTTTCCTCTCGCTTATTTCTATGTGGGCTTTTAGTTCTTTTTCTTGCCCAAGCCGCAATTGTAGACGGAAAATCAAGAAAAGAGAAAAAGAAGATCGAAGAAGAGACGGCGCCCGATCCGGTGATTGAAGAAGGTGATTCGGAACCCGCCACTTCGGGACGAGATGCGAGGCAACACCCCGAGCAGCCAGAGGTAGGCGAAGGACTAGGGGTGAATCCCGTGGATGAGTTAGAGAACCGCGATGGCGACGGGGCCGAGAGGACCAAAAAGTCTTACTGCGCCTCAGGCCGTTCGAATGACGGCAATTACAACGCTGGCGAGCACGGTCATTCAGGTCATGGCCAAGGTCCTCACGGGCAGTATGGTCGCTATCAACCGGAAATGGATCAATACCACGGCGGTGGTCACGGCCCGAGCTATGGTCCAGGGCACACCAGTGGTTACACGTCACATGGACCCGACATGACGGACTACCACCAACAAAGCCATGGGCAGTACGGTGGTCCCGAGGGGTACGGAGGAGATAGCGGCAAGGGGCAAGCAGGCTACGCCCGAAAATCACAAGGAGACTACGGCTACGCTGGGCAAGGGGGCAAGGGAGGTGGCGACCTGTACCACCCAGCAGCCTCCGCACCCTCGTCCGTCTACCGCCCATCTTACCAGGCGGGACACGAATCGTACGGAGGCGGAGGTCCGGAGTACTCGGCATCCTACGGATACGGCGCCCATGGTCCCTCTTACGGCTCCGCTCCTTCCTCCGGAGGCCACGCCTACGCAGCACAGCATGAGCCCAGCTACTCGCCTCATTCTTACGGACCGCAAGCACCAGGTTATGGGTGAGTGTGAGAAATTTCATGTAATTTAAATTAAAAGAATGCCATAGAGGACTCATGGATTAACGTATCTGTTACATCGGTGAATTAAGTCATTCATTTTATGTCACCATAAAGTCATAAAGGAAATCAGCACCCTTGTTTCACTACTTGAAAACTAAAAGGTTTTCTAGTAGGTATTGGTTAAACACGATCGAACTTGGTGTAACTGGAGGAATCACAGATTTTCATGAATTCATTTTTTAAATACTTATGACACCATCTTCATTTTATTGTAGTTCAGTCATATTGCCACTGATAAACTTACCCATTAATGATCGACTAAATTTTCCCATTAGTATCAAACGCAGTAAATAATGACCAGTAGGATATAATTATTGCTGAAGTTTTGAGTTCATATTAAGAGAATACCAAAAATAAGGATATACAATAACAGTTCAATGTATCTCATGGTATTTCCGCTAAGAGCAACCATAAATATAATAATGTACGTGCATTGACATTTTCGGAGAGCTGAAATGATTACTTTTATAATCAGAGGCAGACTACGTAAGAAAATAAGCAGAATGGCAAGCATTGGAGTATTAACTTGGAGTATTAACTTTCAACGATATGACACTACCAATATTTTAAAACTTTTTTAACTGATGTGCAATGGCCATGATTTTATTTGCAATATTATCCTTTTAAGTTTTAATTCGCGCCTTCTCCCTTTTATTGCAGAGCTGGCAACATGAAAGCAGCATATGGGGGCGGAGCCTACCCTCTTTCGCCAGCATACGGCCAGGTAGCATACGGGCCAGCAGCGTACGGACAAGGAGGTCACGTGTATGGGGCAGCTCCCATGTACGGGCCAATGTACCACAGTCCGTCGGGCTATCCTGCTTCCGGCTACGCACCAAGTGCTCCATACAACTCGTACGCGCCCTACACCGGACCTTCACCTTCCTACCAGTATGGATCATCATACTCCATGCCGCCATATTCTCACCCTTACGGGTATGGGCCGTACCCACCTTCTCCAGCCTACCACATGCACGGCCAACCGGGCATTCCAGTAACTCTTACTTGCAGCGTGCAACAAGAAGGGCCATATGGCTACTCGGCACACTCACGAGGTGGTTCCAGCTTCTACAGAGCTTCCGACAACGAGGCCAATACCAATAAACCCGCTCTTACCATGCTAGTAGTCCCTCCTAGCCAAAACAAAACTCAGAAACCAATGGAGAAACAGCCAAGCAAGGACCAGCAGAAGGATGAAGCCAACATGGTAGGTGACAAAAAGCAGGAGAGCATGCCGAGCCGTCCAGCCATGACCAACCAGCCTAAACACGAAGGTATGAAGGAGGATCCTCATGCCGCGATGCAGGCCATGGGAGGGGGCAACAGGGGGATGGAATCCCATGGGCAGAGGGAGTCCGCTTCGTACCAACGAATGCCGTTCAGCATGATTCGGCAGAAGCAGATGGAGAATTATATGGGTCCAAAACAAGTGTTCTACCAACCTAATTACTAATGCAATAAAAATATAAGTAGAGTTAATGATTTTTCACCAATGACATTGACCATCTAACATACGATTCACTGTGTAAATCAAGGTTCACGTCTCAGGGATAAACGGTTTTTCCTTCACAGCCATGCGGATACCAGCTGATCGACGGAGACAATATTTTTCGTGAAAAATATAAAATAAATTTAATTAATGTAATCCCTCAAATATTTAAATAAACGCAACCTCTTTTATAATAATTATATGTATTATTTACTGTTAATTATCTTGTACTACTAGCGTTCAGTTCAACGATAAGTTAGGACGTGCAATTAAATTTAATTCATATTTAAAACTGAAATCTAGTAATTACTTGAAACCGCGGACCATTTATATCTCGAAGTAAAATTAAAATAATATTAGATAAATTAATTATAGGTAAAATTAAATACTTAAATTATTTTAAACTTTAGAACCATTTAAAAATATTATCAGGATCGCACAGTTTTTACTTTAAAAAAATAATTAATTTTTTGCAGAATTCACCTCAGACGGTGAAAATAACTAACGCCAATACAGTTGAGCACCCTTAATCCGGGAACCCCTAATCCGGGAGCACCTATAATCCGGCAATTTTGCCATGACTATCTGGTACTTAGTGGAAAATGCCGAAACGTTTTTAACCGGAACATTGCTTCATAACCTGCCGAGATATTATTCTTATATTAATACCGAGATACTATTCTTAACGTTAATTTCCCCATTTCGAGAATCAGAATAATTTAAACATATTAATTTCTGGTACTTCGCCTACACTGGAATTATTCTGGAACTTGAAGTAAACATATAAATTTGACGACATCGCCGAGACGGAATACGACTAATTTACAGATCGGCCACTTTCTATGGCGTGTGCATTTTTGATTGACCACTAGACGTGATTAGATAAAATTATTGGTTATATTCTAATATTTCACGCAAAATATGTCTCATCCATACAGTTGTGGCAACAGCACAAAACGTTAACCATCGCAGACAAAGTGCAAGTTGTGAAAAAGCTTGATGCCGTTGCATCAGTAAAGCGTTTGACTGAAACATACTACGTGGGATCTTCAACAATATAGCACATTAAGAAGCTGAAAGAGAGAAATCACCAAAATTTTACTGTTGAAGTGACACGAAGAAGTAGATAACAGAGAGGAAAACTATGAAAGAAGATTTAAGTGCTGATTTAGATAGCCTGGTTTCGATTGCATCGGAGTGAAGGCCTTAGTATTTCTGGCCAAATGCTAATGGAGCAGGATAAACTCTTTTAGAAATAGACGTGATCAATCCAAAAGACGTGATTCGGGAAATTTCACGTGCAGACAATAGCATTTCACCGTCCGTTCCAAAAACACGCGTGGTTTAAATTGTGGACTGCTTTAAGGTTTGATATAGACGAAATAAATGGGGATTTAAAAAAGTTCATGTTTCTGAGGATAAAAATATGATGATGGAGTTTGCAAACATCATCCATAACCCTGAATTAAAGGAAATGGAATTGGTAAATTAAGACGAAAGTATAGTTAGCGGCCACGATATTCTCACCACACAACATATCATAGATGATGAAATCATTGAAATGGTAATTTATAACAATAAATCCGATTGGATATGACGATGATCAGCCTGAAATTGTTGAAGGAAGACTACTATTGATGGTCTTTAAAGAATAATCCAGTCCGGTCGCCCGTGGCGACGTACGGCTGAATCAGCTGATAACAAATCGAGCGCGGTAGGAAATTATGTTACGCAAAGCACAGCATAAGAAATATCAATTTTTATACCCTTTTCCAATAACAATATGAAACTTTTACATGTGCAGCTATATGCACAATGCTTAGATTCCGTTATTTTCACTCACTGCGAAACTTCGATAATTTTAAATAATAACTTTGTGTATTAAGAAACCATTTCTTTCTGATTATTCCCAGTAATTCTTTTTAAAATAATGTTCAGTAAATGGCAAACGAATATATTTTGTTATAAATCATTAACTCCTTTCAATGAAACCATCCCGGACGTCAGAAATAGACCAGTTGACATGCATGACCCATAGTCCGGCAAAATCCCTAATCCGGCATCACCTCGGTCCCGACTGTGCCGGACTAAAGGTGCTCAACTGTACTTCATTTAATTCTTTATTTCAAAAGGCCAACCAAAAATAGGTAATAATTTTTTTAAACTATTGTGATCAAGTAATGACTATCGTTAGCGCCAAGACTGTTCAGACAAACATCAGATAATCAATCCAAACCGAAAGATTACAGCTGGCAATGATAATGGTAATAACTGTAATAAGGCATTTCTCCGTAATTAAGTCTCGATATTAATTCAATCGAGGGAATCCATCAAAATTCGAAATTTTTAAGGTCTATGATTTTTGTGCAGTGGGCACCTGGAAAATAAATCGGTAAAGGGTATAACTCCCATCATTTCTGCCCCTAAAAATTCAACTTGATGCTAAATTATCAACTTGAATCTACCCGAACAACTCTGTAACTAATTGCCTCAACCTTAAATTCAATGGAAGACCGAGAAATTTTAGAATATAACACTATGGTTTCAGCCCTAATCGTGACATAGATTTTGAATATCCTTCGCAGTTAATGTCTATTCAGTGAAATTGCTTTTAAAGTAAGTTACCAAAAAAGAAAATAGGGAATGCTATTCATCGAGATATTACACTGAGATCACCCGAGAGGATATCCTCGAAGTGAAGGCTGAATCTGTGATAAAGAGGTGAGTACAAATGCCTATGTAGCACGCGGCTTATGAATCACAGCTTAAAAATGAGACTACTCCGTAATTAATGGGTTAACTGAATCAACTGATATAGCCCAATCAAGGATCAAAGACAAGAATTTAGACTCATTCTATTTATATGATCACCATCGGTATCGACTACCGCAGGAGTATGTTAATGATGAACATGCCCTGCTCTTCACTCCACCTCTTCAGCTTCGCTACCACTAACACCTACTTATCTTCTAAAAGCTAACTTCATATTCCTAAGCCAAGCGGTCCTTATTCTCTTTCTGAAACTCTCGTGGTATCCAAGGGATAACATAGGGTTTTCGGAACTCGCGTTAACTTTTTGTAAACATTCTAATGAGGAAATCAATGAAACGCAACCTCGGTTTCGTTGCTGGGGAGATAACCGAGGTTGCGTTTCAAACGAGAATACGGGCCCATGAAATCAACGCATTGTTGCAATGTTATGCTGTCTGCGTCTACTGACCACCCTTGAAGGGTCGTCTTGACCCTCTTCGACACATCCCACCTAACAACAGATTACTATGAATATCATGCGGAACACACACTACAAATTCCACTTTTCATCCAACAAGTATGGAAACATAAAATAATAATCAATCGACAATTTTAATTAGGTAACGTTTTACTATGAAATTGCCTTCCGCTATTGCTCACTTGCGGTCCATTATTAAGTTAATGATTTAAATAGCAATTATATAGCGTGATGGTGCGCGAACACAGGTAACTTTTCCATTCACTGCATTTTGAGAACTTAGGATCGTTTAAAGAAAACTTTCCCAATGAAAACAAAGGGGCCCACTTTGCTCCACATCAAATAACCATTTTCACGGCCTCTAAAACATAGGGGGCCGATTAAATAAAAAATATGCCATATTAAGAAAACTTTGAATTAGAATATATAGTTTATTCCGTAGAGAATCTTCATTTGAATAGAACTGATTGGCAGGGAACAAGTGGGCCCATAGAAAAAAAATCACAGAATTCTCTATCTTCATCTCTAATAATACTAAATTAAGTAATTATAATGCACACTAATGCACCGCTCCTGTTGATATAAATAAAAATACAAAAAATAATTATTTTATTTTTGAGAATTCACTAGATTTTAGAAAATACTTTTTCCAATTGCAATTGCCATTGTATGAAGACCATTATATGAAGGCCCATAACAATTTACCAAAATATTTGATTTATTTAGACGACACAGCACTTTCTCAAATTATAGGAACACCTGAAAATTTAAGTTGTGCTTATTGGACGGTGATAATTCGGCACTGTACTGCCGAAACAGAATTAAAAAGAATTAAAAGATAATTCGGCAGTACAGTGCCGCAATAGACTGAATCTGAACATAGACTGAATCTGTGACAAAGAGGTAAGTGCTGTGCAATTGCACTGCGATGAATATGGATAACAAGTATACTCTGAGATGTCACGAATGACAATGGAAAACTTGAGAACTTAGGAGGGTAACAAAGTAAAATTTATTCCCTATTTAATTCTTCAAAATTACATCGTTTTAGCTCCCGGTGACACTAGCATCGTATGAGGATAAAATTGTATTGAATTACGGTAAAAGTGATCTTAAATCGGTGAATGGTGTAAATACGTAGCGATAACTGGGTTTGTATCCTTAGACTAATAAGGAACTCGGGTGTGATTCGTAATCTGACCGTTGGGTGCAATTAGACTGCATCTTTTAGTACACTTATAAGTCGATTTATTTTAGTGAACATTTTCATAACTCCTCCCTAATACTTTCGATTCAATTACTAAAATAACTTAAGAGAGAGAGGCTGCCCAACGAATACACTTTGTATGTCTTCCTCCCAAACAGAATTAAAAGATCGGTATAGGCAACATTGGAAACGCGGTAACACAATTGTAGTAACAAAGTTACCACGTAGGTAACCATTTATAGGCCACAGAAGTTGTATCTACTACACCAAAAATAGGTTTTAACATGGAGCTGGTTACCTATAAAAACTTGAAATTTCAAGTTTGGGATTCCTTGGCCAAACCAGCATCAGGTATTATTTATGGTAGGCTGACTATTCGAAGCTGGATAAACACCATTAGGTGTTTTGGTAATATAAGTAGCCTTACCTGCAGAGCTAATTAAAGTTCTACTCTACACCAACTATTGGTCAAAGTGAATTATAACTTATTGCATTCAAGCAAACACCTAACCCAATATCCATCAATTATATCCGTAGACATTTATTAAATCATATATATTCGCAAATGGCATGTTTCTCTTATTACGTGGTGGTGGTATTGGTGCATTTACGCAGTAAATGTTTGGTGGTATTTCAGGTTTCGAGGGTGTGGACCACACACTCGAAATGGCTAGCTCATTCGATGTAGGCAAAAATATCTAGTCAAATATCACTTTATATACTTTATTAATAAAACAAAACCTACGAGGCATGACCCGTATGTGTAGGAGCAATATATTACTTGTATGAGCAGAGATGCAAGATTGGTGCGGCGGTACTGGTCTACCTTTCCGAGGGCCTGGGTGCAAATTCCGGCAGTAGCAGAGATTTTTCCGGGGAATACCGGTCCCAACTTGAGTGCTGTGTATTTAGAGTACAGTGCTCCATCCATCGGATGGGAGGTTAAACCATGGACCCCTTGGTAAATTTTGTTAAAATCAGGCTAACGCTGACGCCGAGTTTGCTTCACCCTTCCTCCGACCCCAGAAAAATTCCTAACCTATTCAGTAACCCACCTAAATGACGCAAATGACATCATCTACTGGTGGCCTCCCCCGAATAAGTAGAACTTCTTTGCAAAATAAGCAATTCTTGATCATCTCAATGGATCATAAATTTAAGTGATAATGGCGAAAAATAATCTCACATAAACATTAGCGATCATCGAAATCTCCAAATTGCCTCTCGAAAGAACGAGAAGAGAGAAGTTGAGGGCGGGAACTAGTAACGAAAGAAAGAAAAATTATGCAGATATTATTCCCCGACGAGAGGATGTGAAAGCCATAGCGAAGAAAGAAAGCATAGCACAACTTATAGGAGACAGCTGACAAAGGAGAACTGCAGGGAGAGGTAGAGAAGGGAGGGGTGAGAGAGGAAGTGGACTGAGAGGAATGAAGAACAAAGGGCTGGTGAGAAGTGGCTGACGAAGGAAAAGCATCTTGAGAAAAGAATTCAAGTCTAGCTCATGGTCGACGGTGGGGTAGCTGAAGGGGGAGAAAGGGGTGAGTACATAGTGACGGAAGCGAGTAAACCGCCCACGTGAACTTCAAAATGAAGATCGCACCATAATTGAAAACATATGAAATGGGCCCTTTCCTAATTCATACAGTAAATGAAAATCCATTAAAACATAACAAACTTGCCTAAATTGATATTCAATCCTAATAACTGGTAACTGATGAACCAGCGAGGGCATATATCCTTAATATCATGTACAATAACAAGTCTATTGAATTCGATGGTTTTAGGTTTCACTTTGTGAAATTTCATTATGATATATGAAAAAAACGTAAAATTCCAAGGATTTTACTTTTTTTTAGATATCAACAAGTCAATTGGTGCTGAATGATAATTCTTTATCATGTCACCAACAATTTTACGTTAAGATACTTCTCCCGTTTACCCGATTCAGAAGTCTTTTATCCAAGGATTTTTCAGAACTAAAACGTAGATATTTTATGAACACACATACACATAAAAATTAGCCTCTCTAAATCGGTATCCATCCTCAGATACACGCTAACATCGAAGAAATGACTAATGTTATGAATATTTGGGTTTGGAATAATCAAAGACGGATGTAAGGTTATCAAGGCGTATTACTACGGAGCCTCTCATTTATGCTCAGAACTCAAAATGATTGGGCAGCACAATGACATAGTGAATGCCATGAAGAAAATGATGAAAAGAAAATGCGTGAAGATACAAATTAAAGACGATTATCAAGGGATGTAGACTTCGTCGTCCTCGGGTCTATAATGCTAATAAAATATCGGAATACAGGGTAAACGATGTAAAAACACGCTCTATATGATAATATCCTTATTACAGATTTCCCAAATTTTATTAAATATATTTAGAAGCCGAACCAAATTTAATAAGAGCACAAGGACGCACTTATAACTACTCTTTATTTCTTACGTAAGTTTAGGGGAAAATAAGGAAATTATGCTCCGTGGGTAATACGCAATCAATTGCAAACCACTAACGCTAAAACAAGAACGAATGATTGAAATGGACTTCACAGACGTTCTCATTCGTGCGGTAAATGTGATCAGTAAAAACTTAATGACAAAATAAAATCGTTGCTACATCAGGACATGAATACCTAAAATACATATAGACGGCGATAAATTCAATGATTCGAAGGATACCTACATACGCAACAGATTTCAAAATACTAAAAACGAAGCGGTCGGGAATAATGCGTATGGCAGACGAAATCTAATAAAAATGAGCAAATACTTCTTACTTCATCCTAGGCCGGTAGAAAATTTTGCTCATCGGAAGTTTACGGAGAAAATGAAATGCAAGCACGTTAGTAAGGGGGCTGCGAAGAGGCTAGGTTTACGATTGAGGCTAGGTAAGGGATAAACTTGATTCTGCCCGAGAAGCACTGCTGGAGGTGAAGGGTAATAGAATGGGAAGGGATAGAGGACGGCCACTCAGTCCACTTCTCGAGACTTCTTGAGTCACAGAGAGCTAATGAGAACGAACAAAGTGGAGAGCGAAGAAAAGCGCAGATCTCACAAGGGGAGTGTCCGAGTTCCGGGTCTAGGATTTTGACGAAATTTGCCAGGCAGGTAGTCCTTGATGAGTTATTTACGAATCACCCCCCATATAGGGTTATATATCCAGAAACTTCGTCAAAAAACGAGTTTGAAATATTTGATTGCAAATATAAAGCCAATAATTAGCCATGTTTAATCAGTGCAGTTTGGGTTAGGGGTAAGGTATTCGCTTCACAATGTTGACGTCCCTAGTTCGATACTTTTCGAGTCCAATTTTTTTTTCATCGCAATTTCGTCGTACGACTTTCCCTGGTTTTACATATTTTTAATCTGTTTACCCGGGATGCATTTTAACTATTTTACGTAATAATTACGTAATTTGCTAAAATTACGTAATTAGTACGTTAAATAGTTAATTACGTTATTTACCTAAATCACATAATTGGTACGTGGCGGAATTACTTCCGCACGCCCTGTCGTTTTTTGTGTATGAAATTAACGGAAGAGCATAAAGTGTGATCGTGACTTTGAATTTCCGTATCTTTGGCTACGCAGTCCCGACGCACGTACAACACATGTTCTAATTCGCCTGGTGCCGTGATTTTCCAGCGCTGTGCTTTTTTGGAAAAACTAATCGCAAGAGAAAAAAAGAATTTAGGTTTTGTAATCATACAATTGTAAGTGACTACCGAAATGTTCGGGTGATTCTAACATGCTCCTGAAAAGGTGCAATACATTCATTCTTCAAAATTAATTGTTACCTCTGGCTTTTTATCAATTTCCAAGCGACGTCCTTGATTCGAAACTCTCTCCCACCCGAATATTTCGCCCGATCACCCGCACATTTCGGTAGATACTTACAATTATATGATTACAGAGCTTAAGTTCTTTTTTTCTCTTGCGATTAGTTTTTCCAAAAAAGCACAGCGCTGGAAAATCACGGCACCAGGAGAATTAGAACATGTGTTGTACGTGCGTCGGGACTGCGTAGCCAAAGATACGGAAATTCAAAGTCACGATCACACTTTATGCTCTTCCGTTAATTTCATACACCAAAAAACGACAGGGCGTGCGGAAGTAATTCCGCCACGTACTAATTACGTGATTTAGGTAAATAACGTAATTAACTATTTAACGTACTAATTACGTAATTTTAGCAAATTACGTAATTATTACGTAAAATAGTTAAAATGCATCCCGGGTAAACAGATTAAAAATATGTAAAACCAGGGAAAGTCGTACGACGAAATTGCGATGAAAAAAAAATTGGACTCGAAAAGTATCGAACTAGGGACGTCAACATTGTGAAGCGAATACCTTACCCCTAACCCAAACTGCACTGAATAAACATGGCTAATTATTGGCTTTATATTTGCAATCAAATATTTCAAACTCGTTTTTTGACGAAGTTTCTGGATATATAACCCTATATGGGGGGTGATTCGTAAATAACTCATCAAGGACTACCTGCCTGGCAAATTTCGTCAAAATCCTAGACCCGGAACTCGGACACTCCCCTTGTCAGTATAATAAAATATAAGGACGAGATGAGGAGGCGATGGAGGGAGACGTATATTAGGGTGGGCCGAAAAAAGGTTTTTTTTCCAGATCAAATTTGCCCTATGCGGGAAAGTTGTGTACTGATATCAGGATCTCGCATGCAAAATTTTTTCGAAATCGGATAATATTAACCACTGCCGCCCGAGCTCTAAAGTTTAAAATTTTGCGAAAATTCAGGCGGAAATGGGAAACAAACGGTTATGGAGAATAATTTGTTGCGAATATTGGAATATTGGTAAATATCAACGATAGATACATGTTTTTAGATTACAATACTGAAATGTGAAGTTTATTTGACGAAATCTATGGTTTATACGATGCCTAAGAATAAACAGCTAATTTAGAGTGTAGGCAACCCGCACAACGACAAAAATTTTTACACGCTCCAAGCATCGCTTCAAATAGATCACTTTTGGGAGCCGTATTTTGGATAAATTAATATTTTTTTGACTGCAGTTCCTTTATAAATGTCTCATGCTTCATTTGGGTATAGATAATACATTAAAACAGACGAAAAAGCGGTACGTTTTGAAACTAACTTAAATTATGGCGAAGAATCACGGCCTAGTATTCATCACAAAGGTGATTCAAACATTTAATTTCCTCGATAATACTGTAATATCCAATAATTGGTTCTTGCCCCCGTGAGCTGCAGATATTCTTCGCAAATCCAGCGAATTCGTGTGTCGTAAATGCCTGTGAATTAGATTGCAAAAGGAGTGGGTGTTCACTCGGAGACAAAGCGGGCTGCGCGCTGGTAAAGATACTACGAATCAGACATTTTAATACACTAGTGGAGTCCAAACGAATTCTTTTGTTAAAAAAGGCTGATATAGCTACGATCTACTCATCAGAAGATAGTAGCTTTTTCTAAGAACTTTGATAAATTGTGGTGGTTAACTGTAGGAAATGATTTATCTCTGTGTACGGCATATACGTGCTCCTCCAACCGGCACTTTCTTGGAAAACCGGGAGTTAACTAGTCCCTAAGCGATAGTAGGTACAGCTAGTTCGACGTGAGTCAGGTATGATAAAGATAGCCAGTGGTAGAGCTAAGGAAAGTATGAATGAGACGGAGGACGGAGGTTATCCTTATCTGGCCCCAGCGATGAGTTGATCGTGAATACTTCGGTGATAAAATGGCATAGAATTCTCATACAAGACATATTCCATTGTAAACCCCTATAACTGATGTTAAACTCCTTCATCTCATGCTGTTACTATCGTTACTCATTAACTCACCATATTCGTTGCAATATTTTATTTTCCTTGGGGATTCCCATCCGTTGTCGGACAAGATGCGTATTTCACTTCATAAGCTTGAGGTAGTTAGTCAGTTGGTATTCATTGCTGTGAGTGAATAACTACATTGTGCAGCGTACTGTGGTTTCGGTTGCAAGAAGATTAAAGCAATGGCAAAAATACAGAAAAAGCTTGAAAGGTGTGGAATGGAGTGCCTGATATTTGGTGCACCCGTAAAGTTCGCGGGTAATGTTTTGCCTTCTTATAAGGAGATGATGAAAATGTATTTGTACTCTCGGTACATTCAAGAAGAAAGTGGAAATACCGATACATCAGTGCCGGGAATCGCGGAGACGGTGGATTATGCCATTGAAGACATTTGGAATAGATCCTCTATACCAGTTGTCGGACAAAAGCAAATTGTGAGACGAATTATTCAATACTATGGAAAATACCGCAATAATCTTCGATCTGTCAACAAGAAGACTTTCGTTGATCTGAAGCAAGACTTTCCTCGTCACGCGTATCAGCTGTTTGATGTTGCGGCATGTAAATTCTCTAGTGGAACTGATTGTGCTTGTGATAATACCACCAAACTACCATTTTTAGAACGTGTATTCCTTCAGGACCAGAGAAGTGATAGAAAACTGAATATCAATGCCATTGAGGTCCAGGAAACTAAAAAGAGGGAGAGGAAATAGAATAGGTTAGAGAGAAAAAGATCATCAGAATGAGCCACACTAACTGAGCAAGAAGTTCGTGAGATTTGGAAATACTCAAGTGAAGAAACGTCTGCAGATGAAGACTTACGCGACGCAAGTGATGCTGATGATTTTTTTGGAAAAAATGTTGGTGTAAATAATTTATATTTGTCTAGATTTGCGTCTGCCTGTGAAAGATTCTGTATATCGAAACGAGCTGCTGCAGCACTCGCATCCGCGCTTCTAGTTGATATCGGGATTGTTTCTCAAGGAGACCACGTGCTTTTTCAAGTGGAGAATGCCTGGAGAGTCTTTCAGCGAGAAGTCCGGGGAAAATGTTTCATTCCAGGTGGACCACTACAGCAATTCGTATTCTTCGATTTTAAGTTTCAACTCAACCACCTTTAATAGCTGATATCATAAGCAAAGATTTGGGAGATATTCTGAAGGAAGGGGCTTCGTTGAAAGTACCCCCATTTGCATGCCACACACAAGCAGTTGAAGGGATGGTACAAATGATCACGGTGGCGTCAAAATCCGTGTGCAGTCCAGAAAACAGGCATGGATGGGCATTATCATGCATAAAAGGCCGAAAACTTCAACCAAAATTTGAAAATAAAGCACAGCATAAGGTATAATAAGAACCAGTGATAGGCAGATACCTAAAAACGTGCCCTATGGAAGGGTGGTTTGGGAGGGAACGGGTGGAACTCGATAGTAGCCACCTCCTCGTGGTGAGTTCTGGGTAGTTTCTCCACGAAAATAGCAAAGAGCTACTTAAATAAATACTTGGTGATCAGGCTGTGCCTTTATCCTACCTTGATTAACTGATTTTTTTGTGATAATAGCTCAACATGCATAAAATTCTTCGTCGTAATTGAGGTTAGTTTAAAAAAAATTAACTTTACCTTCTGTTTTAATGTATTAACTATTCCCAAATGAAGCATGAGACATTTATAAAGGAACTGCAGTCAAAAAAATATTAATTTATCCAAAATACGGCTCCCAAAAGTGATCTATTTGAAGCGATGCTTGGAGCGTGTAAAAATTTTTGTCGTTGTGCGGGTTGCCTACACTCTAAATTAGCTGTTTATTCTTAGGCATCGTATAAACCATAGATTTCGTCAAATAAACTTCACATTTCAGTATTGTAATCTAAAAACATGTATCTATCGTTGATATTTACCAATATTCCAATATTCGCAACAAATTATTCTCCATAACCGTTTGTTTCCCATTTCCGCCTGAATTTTCGCAAAATTTTAAACTTTAGAGCTCGGGCGGCAGTGGTTAATATTATCCGATTTCGAAAAAATTTTGCATGCGAGATCCTGATATCAGTACACAACTTTCCCGCATAGGGCAAATTTGATCCGGAAAAAAAACCTTTTTTCGGCCCACCCTAACGTATATGCTCGGATGGCTAATGGCACTCAAATGGTTTTCTTCAATTTAAATGAAAAGTTATGCTTGTATAATTAAAATTATAATCATTGACTCTCTTCAGAGAACTGAAAAGCTTTGTTTCTAAGTCTTCGTAAATACAATATAAATGGTCAACTCATCATTAAAATACCCTACAATACCTCTTCAAAAACCAAACCAATTTTAAATTAATTTGCCTTCAAAAAATTACAAATTTATGCTTTGCAATGTTATTGCTTAGTGTTAGAGAAAGCTATACATACATGTATACATTTAATCATTCGGGAAATTTAATAATTGTGTGATTAGGGTACAACGAAGAGAAGAAATATTATTAGAGAAGGGGAAGAAATATTATTATGCATAACGGAGAGAATTTTTTTTCTAGGAAGATGCAAACAATGAAAACGGAAGCATTGAGTCCAACGGAGCTTAGTGCATGCTAAAGATCATACCTCATATTTTATGGAGACTGACACTGATTTTTTTTCAGAGAATGGTGAAAAGAGGTTAGCACAAAAAATACATGTAGGTACACGGAAAGAGACAAAAAACACGGACTTTGCATTATAAAAATCATTCGGAATTTTAATACCACAAAGTGAGAGGTAAGTAAAGTGATTTTGAAAAGAAAATAATACTGTATTCTTAAACTGATTTACAAATCTAATGCGTGATAGTTTGAATTAACTTTCTTTAAAATACTGCTTTCCGTCGGACCACCTTTGATTATAGTTAAAAGATTTATGCATGGGAAACGGTTTGAATCAAGTCTATATTGGAGCATAGAAATAAAAAATCCTTCGACAATAAAAAACGTAGGGCAGCTGTGATGTTTTTCGGCAGTATTTAAAGACCACCAATAGCAATTTAGACTTCCGGTTGATCGGATTGCCGTCGTCATACTTACATACATAAATGTAAAAAAAAGATCACCTATGTAATACGATCTAACCTTCGTAATAATACTCATTTCGGGCATCAAGTCTATACATAAATACTCATTCGCCTTGACCGGGACCGGTCCCGGTCAAGGCGAATGATTTTTTCTCTGTGGAACATTTGCTATAGTGCAATTTCAGCGGGTAACGCCGCTAAAGTTTTCACGGCTAGTTCGTGCGCTTTGGACTCATGTTAATTTGGCCGAGGGGAAAAATCATTAATGAAACCCGATTATATTAAAATTATCAAGTAGAGTTAAATTTGGTATGGTCTCGTTAGAACATGAATACTTAACCAGTTGATTTTTGTTGAAACCGTACTAAGATCAAAATCCAAATCAATAACAATATTAGTGCTGAAGAACGAATAATAAACTATAGTCTATGACTCTGAAACAGGAACATAACATGAAGTACTAATTGAAGGATAGAACCATCTAAAATGAATTAAACAATGATGACGATTAACAATTCTTGATAAAATTTTCATTTACTTGGATGTAAAAGAAGCTACTGCATATTCTCAGCTGCATAGTGCAGATATAGAAGCGAAATGAATCTGATTCTGAGAACGTTCATTTGAAGAAAGAGCAGAGCATTGAAATGAGGAATATACCCTAGAACGATTCCCAGAGCCGAAATTGAACCTACCATGCACAAAAATATAGATCTTATAACAACACTCCTCTTTCCCGATTTGTTTTATCTTAACACATGAGGGTAACGCACAATTTAGTATGAGCAGTTAGACTGCTCCTGAGTAATAATGGAAATTACCAATTAAAGTTATGTATGAGAGAGTGAACGAAAAGTAATATGAGCATGTGAAGGCATATGCACTTCATATCGATAAAATTGGCAGTGTAATTTTATCACCCGCACTCTTATTCACTTCATGCGCTAGGGAAAAAGTTTTGACCCAATGCACAGTGCCGGAACATACACGCGATAATACAACTTGCCTCGTCATAAACCGGGGTGTCCTTTGGTAATGAACGAGATAATTACGAAAATTCTAGAAATACTTCGAAACTCAGCATTAATAGGTTTATCTATCAATAGCTTTTAATAAAATGCAAGGTTTACATACAAATTGTGTGAAATTGGCATACGCACTGGTTTCATTAGAGCGGCAGAGAGTTGGCACACATTTTAATAAGATAAGCGATACCTAGTATAGTTTTCCTCCAGGTATGGAATTAAAGTAACAATTTAACTACCAAACGTATGCTTTATGCTGCTAGACCGATACAATTCAAGTAAATACAATATACTTGCCTGATAACTGCTAAAAACTACAAAATACAAAGACGTCAGCTAAATTCAAAATTCACTCCTTTAGAACTGGCCAAGCACTATGTAAATTACGTTTACATAAATTCGGAAGTTTTCTTTTCTAAGTTAATGCTAGAAATATCCATAAAGTTTACTCAGTCACTGTTTAAGCACTTTTGAATGTTTAGAATTATGTATCATTTCATCGGTCAACAATTCTAGGATTCGTTTGACGCAGCTTTCCACTCGATTCTTCTATCGGCCAACCTTTTCATTGTGACGTAATTCTTCTCTTTTACATCCCTCACAACCTGTTCCATGTATCTCATACGAGGCCTGCCTTTCCCAATCTTCCCGTTCACGTTTCCCTCGACTATTGTCTTCATCAGGCCATCATGTCTCAAGATATGGCCGATTAAATTGTCCTTTCTTCTTTTTAGAGTTGTCAGCAGTCTTCTCTTTTCTCCCACTCTTCTTAGGACTTCCTCGTTACTTACTCGGTTGATCCATCAAATCGTCATCATTCTTCTGTAGCACCACATTTCGAATGCTTCATCTAAACAAATAGGTCAACTTATGGTTCAGGAAATTAACGAAAACGACAAATCTTCATAAAAAGTATTTCTGATTCCATCATTATATATCTTAATATCTGTAATAGTATATTGATTCATTGAAAGTACTAGCAAGGAACAATGAAATATCAGGATGAGATTTTCTGCATGTTGTTTATTTCAGAAAGTGTCAGTTCACCACCTACCGGTTTGACATTTCCTGATATTAATTCAGTATTCACCATACGCGTCGTATTATGCAATGTAATACTGCCATGAAGTAAGTTTGACTAGGACCTATGGTACACTTACTTGTGGTACACTTACTATTCAATTTTAACAATATCCGTGACTCTTCACAGGGGTTAACTATCTATGTAGGTAACCGAGTTTTGTCGCGTGCATTTTTCCTTATAACTCAAGAGTGGTTGGAAGATGAAAAGGTGAGGTAAAGGACGTTCAATAGAGAGCATGAAGACGAACATATTGAGAGTATAGTCCGAAAAATGTTCAACCATGAGCTAACAGAAGTGAACTACTGGATCTGTTTTTATGAAGGTATCACGGGTTCTCCACCGGCTTAGATCCTTCAGGACCTACGTTTGGAGAGACAACTCGCCATTCGTCTTCATGGCATTGGATGCCGTGCCCAGATTTCTGGCCAGTATTTATGAGAGAATAATGGATCTATTCATTAAAATAAGCATAATAAAGGTCATTTTTGCAGAAGGTAAATATGAGTGTATGTCCAGAATAACGATCTTTTCAGAATATTTGTTGAAGTTGGTAAATGGGACCTATGGATGGGTGGACATGGTAGAAATTGAGCTCCCACAGGATAGTCATTCCAATAGAATTCTAATTTATGGAGAGTTTGGAAGTTGCATCGTTAATAATAAATGCGAAGATATGAAAGTTAAACTAGCTCCTTTAAACCAAGAAGTAACAAATTTAATGCAGAACATGAGGAGCTACCAGGAGATTACAAGGTTTATCACGAAAACGTCTTCAATTCATTCGTGATTTCATGAATTCTGTTGAAATAGCAGACTTACTGCCACATAAACTTAAATAATAGAATATATTTATTACGTAGGCGAAGATTGCATTTGACCACAAAAAGAATCTACTTATAACCGGAAGTACAAGCGTAGATGTAAGGAAGCATTTCATTAGATTCTTCTGGAGCACGCTTCTTTATCATAGTGAGATATGGACGATAAAAGTAGCAAAGAAAGCTGGAAGCATTTAAAATGTAGAACTACAAATGAATGATGATGATAAAATGGATCGACCAAATGACAAACGAAACAGTCCTGTGACATGATCGTACGATGAAGGCAATCATAGAAAAAAGAGTGAATCGGAAGATGGAAAAGTGGATGGCTTAGGAAGGCCTCGCATGAAATATGTAGTGCAAATTGTTAAGGAAGTTAAGGAGAGAATCATTTAAGTATGAAGAGAATATACGATAGATGAGCTGCGTCGAACCAATTTTAGGATTTTTTTATCCATGATGATGATGATCTGGCGAAACAGACATATTAAGTACTCTGCAATGAGGCTACATCAAGAGTTATTGCCTTACGTAAAAAATCATCAACGCGATAATAATTAGGCACCGGAGAGCAATCGGGCCGAGAAGCACATATTACAAGATTAACTTTAGTCAGTTTGGCTGTACCATGCACCGGTGTAAATTTACCATAACACCAATTTTTCATATTACGGTACGTAAGGACCACTTGGTCCTTAGGTCAAATGTATGAATGTGTCGGCATTCACTCACGTTTTTTGCATGAAATATTATACGTTACTTTTTTGAGAAAACATTGTTTGGACGTGCTTTTAAGGCCAGAAAGTCGTCAGCAAACACATTTTGCAATATAAGAGATTTTAAATAAAATGGACGTCAATCATAACAAAAGGATGGTAAAGAAATTTTTTTGATATTCCTAACGGCATTAATTATTGTAATATAACTTTCTAAAACACTATTAAAGTTGGACTGATATTGCTGCTTCTTACTTATGAAATAAAATTTCGCACTGTCAAAAGTCTGTTTTTTCCTTTTCTTTAGCTCTTTAACATTATTAGAATTAAATGTCACCGAGAAAATCTCGGTTCCCCGGTACTAATTACAAGAAGCATAGCAGTTAAAGGGTCATTAATGTAAGGTTTTCTATCTTTTTAGTTCCAATTGGTTTATAGGCATGTACCTACTCCATGTTAGGTTATGATTCACGCAACTTCAGGTGGTTTGTTGGGTACTCGTGATGATCTAAATATACCATTCCTTTTCAAAATCGAATGTTTTCTCACGCTGAGATGATAATGCGACCTACGGTCTGACAGCAATTTCCATCTAAGTTCTTTTAATAGGCAAAATTACCCAACTATTCCAAAATGACCCCAATGACCTTCGCTGTCGGTGACCTCCCCCAATTAACTATTACTACTAATACCCTTAATCATCCAATCGATAGGCCAGCTATATTGCAGGTATGGCTCCCATACGCCTCCTGTAACGAATCCTCCAGGACATACTATTCTACGATATTTTATGTGATCCCAGTATTTCTGAGGGAATTATTATCTTTTTCGAAAGTTCATTACTATGACATTATTCAATTTAATCCCACAACATAACGCATCAGATGTGGCTTGCCCCTAATTCCTTCATTAACACCCGTTATCACCACTCACCTACTCAAAAAATTCGTAAAAGTTTCTCCATACAGTATTGCGTCATCGGAAACAAAAGAGTAGTTTAACATTTTCTACGGAATGCATACTACTAACGTAGATAATGAATGGAAGTGGCTCAATTACACTTTATTTGAGGTTCACCCCATGAAACTTTAACGTCATTGGAATTAACAGCATCTACAAGTACGCTTTATAAGTGATAACTATTCAGATTATTTCATTTATGATATTATATGCATATACTCGTATATAACATACGATGTAAATATCAAGAGGAATCGGCACTATTCATTAGCTTAGAGTCTTTATCAGCTTATTTTCAGTCTTTAACTACATCATTTTCGTTCACGATTTGTTGAATATTATCTTAGGGTAGGGGTCTGCAACAACAGCTACCTCTTTGGAGACCTAAACTGGCAAGTACTCTTTATTTTTTTGCATCACATAGTTTATTGAGTTGGCTAGAGTAGTTAGTCATTAATAAAATAAATTAATTAATGAAATAAATTCGACGGACAAATCAAATAACTATTCCGATATTATCAAGAAAAGTTATTTTGGTTGTGGTGTAATAATTGAGGCAGTAACTTCGAAGGTTCAAGTACAGTAGAAAAATATTTACAAATAATGAAAACAACTGTAAGTACATATCGGTATTAATAGTTTTCAACGCATAGACGCCACTTTCAAGTACCTGAAAATACGAAGTTGGAGCCCAAACAATTGAGTAGACCAGAAGGATCGAAAATAGGCTTGACAAGAAGAGTATAAGTATGGCCCAGCCAAGCATGTTGATGGGTTTATTCGACGGATTTAAAGACTGTTAACGTTTTTTCAAATTTACGAAGCCAGTCAGCGGATTTAATCAACGAAACCATTATAATCAGTACGACTGCTTGATCTACAAAATAAAGGGGAATATTTTTAAATACCTGTTTTCCTATTTATTCCTGCTTTAAATGTTTCAGGTAATACTCATTACCAATTTGCAGTGATTGTCTTAACAAAATATCATTGCTCGCTCGGCAACAATGTCAGGTGCAATTGCTCCCCCACACTAGTTACAGTGATGAGAGACAGAAGAAGGGAATTCATACCACCAGCACATTCCAGGTTACCGACCTCCCAGGAATATGTGCGTCGCAAGCAAAAGATTTGATGGAGATGGAGAAGCACTCAACAACCTTTTCAACTATTACAACAATGCAGCAGACTAAAGAGACCTGAAAAAAATCACTCTCCCCGCTTCCTGCAAAATTTCCATTCCTCGCCTAAGCATCTCTTTACCCCACCCATTGTCCACCTTTGGTCGCTCCCAAGTCAGCAAACTGCCAGGGCAGCGGCCGCACTTCCCCTCATTTCACCCATCAAACCCCCTCCTTTCTCCTCTCATACTGTCCTTACCCCCACCTCAATCGCCTCGACCATCTAACAACTTTTCGACATCTCATCCCGATTCCCCTACTCCTCAGACCAGGAGACCGATCATATAAATCGACCCCACCGATCCCAAGTCCTTAGCCTTCAGTTTGGACAAGCTCCCGAGCAGTTCGGGCTCACTGGTGACACGAACATCTCAGCAAAATGGCCAAGTGGCTCTCGCTTACGACCTTCTGCTTCCTCCTCATCCTTTCCCTTTCAACGAAACCCATCTTAGCGGCTGAGGAAGTGGAGGCTAAGGACAAGACAGAGGCCAAGGAACCGGAGGCAGAGATCGCGACCTCCGAGGCGGAAGGTGGACCAAGGGTTCGCAAGTTCGCCCAGGAAGCCGCTATCATGCGAGCAGCGGCGGCGGCGGAGGAAGACTCTGATGCCGACGCGGACGCCGAGGAGAATGCTGGAGCTCGAAGCTCCTATGGAGGGAAAGCGGCAGCTAGCGGCTACGGCGCGCTCTACCATGCAGCACCTGCCCCTGTCCCCAAGTACGACGACGACAAATACTCCACAACGACCTACCACTTCGTCCCCATGCAGGCGTACGGAGGAAGCGGTTATGATATGGGAGGTGGATACGCCAAAGGCGGAGAATCATATGGAAAAGGGTACGAGATGGCTGGCAAAGGAGGTTATGGGGGTGGTAAAGGAGGATACGGCGGTGACCAAGGCGGCTACGGCAAGGGCGGATACGGAGGCGGATACAGCATGGCCAAAGGATACGGCGAGAAAGGCGGTTATGGAGAGCACGGAGGATACGGCATGGCTAAGGGCTACGGCGAGAAGGGTGGCTATGCAGAACAAGGAGGCTACGGCAAGGGCGGATACGGAGGAGGCTACGGTATGGCCAAAGGATACGGCGAGAAGGGCGGTTATGGCGAGCACGGCGGTTATGGCGAGCACGGCGGTTATGGCATGGCCAAGGGCTACGGAGAGAAGGGTGGCTATGCAGATCACGGAGGCTACGGCAAGAGCGGATACGGCGGAGGATATGGTATGGCAAAAGGATACGGCGATAAAGGCAGTTATGGAGGGCACGGTGGTTACGGCATGGCCAAAGGCTACGGAGAGCAAGGAGGTTATAGCAAGGGTGGCTATGAAGGAGGCTACGGCATGGCCAAAGGATACGGCGAGAAAGGCGGTTACGGCGAGAAAGGCGGTTACGGCGAGCACGGCGGTTACGGCATGGCCAAGGGCTACGGAGAGCAAGGAGGTTATAGCAAGGGAGGCTATGGAGGAGGCTACGGCATGGCCAAAGGATACGGTGAGAAAGGCGGTTACAGCGAGCACGGCGGTTATGGCATGGCCAAGGGCTACGGCGAGAAGGGTGGCTATGCAGAGCATGGAGGCTACGGCAAGGGCGGATACGGAGGAGGCTATGGTATGGCCAAAGGATACGGCGAGAAAGGCGGTTACGGCGAGCACGGAGGATACGGCATGGCCAAGGGCTACGGAGAGCAAGGAGGTTATAGCAAGGGTGGCTATGGAGGAGGCTACGGCATGGCCAAAGGATATGGCGAGAAAGGAGGTTACGGAGAGCACGGCGGTTACGGCATGGCCAAAGGCTACGGAGAGAAGGGTGGCTATGGAGCGAAAGGAGGCTACGAGAAGGGAGGTTATGAAGAGAAGGGAGGGTATGGCGGAGGTTATGGTGAAAAGGGCGGCTACGAGAAGGGGGGATACGAAAAGGGGGCCTACGGAGCTGGTTATGGAGAGAAGGGAGGATACGGAGGAGGTTATGCCGAGAAGGGAGGTTATGCCGAGAAGGGAGGTTATGAGAAAGGAGGATACGAGAAGGGAGCCGCGGCAGGTGGCTATGGAGAGAAGGGAGGTTACGATAAGGGAGGGTACGAGAAGGGAGGATACGAGAAAGGAGCTTCCGGAAGTGGTTATGGAGAGAAGGGAGGGTACGCCGAGAAGGGAGGGTACGGAGGGGGTTACGGAGAGAAGGGAGGTTACGAGAAGGGAGGTTACGACAAGGGAGGGTACGGTGGCGGTATGGCATACGGAGGCGCTAAGGGCGGTTACGACGCTGGCCATGCTAAATCCTCTTATGGCGCCGCATACGCTCCTGCTCCTTCTTATGGCAAGCCCATGGCTTCCGGCTACTCCATGAGTTCCGGTTATGAAAAACCGCATGGTTACGGGGGAGCGTCCTACGCTAAGCCCATGGGAGGTTACGGAGGTTACGGCGGAGGCTACGGGGCGTCCGCAGGAGGCTATGGTTCTAAGTCATACGGAGGGGGATCCTCATACGGAGGCGGCTCTTACGGCAAGGAAGGAGGCTACATGGGAGGAGGAGGATATGGCGGAGGATATGGAGGAGGATACGACGCTGTGCCCGTTAAGTATAAGGATACACTCATCGCCACCAAGGGCCACTACTACGAAAAATCCTACTCTAAGGGTCATCAGCCTTACGTAGCTGTGTTACCAGCCCCACTTCCAGTCCCACCTGTGCCCGTGATCCCTTGCCCAAAGACGTACAAACAGCCATACGGAGGAGGATACTGAAAGGAACCATCACCAAACGGTAAATCCACAAATCCATGCCCGTTTAAACGCATTTTCACTGATTCATTGGCTATCTAAAAGCATTCTAAAAGAAATGCCTTGTAAAAGCTAAATTTCAAAAATTACTTTAAAAAAATATTTGAGATTTTGTCAACAAATTTATGCTCCACCGGTAAGGAAGCAAAACAAAGACAATACAGGCAGGTTATGACACGGCTTTCCAATACGGCAACTTTATGATAACGAGAAATAAAATTTTCATCACATAATGAAAATGGACTACTGATTTCAATATATCTTACGGAACAACTTACATAAAGTTACGCCGAAGACATTGATTTTATTACTGATTTAACTTTTATTTTCAATGAAAAATGATGACCTCCTGAGACATGATTAATTCATTTTCCTGCCTATTATTTCTTTCGGATTGATTATTAACTTTTATTTTCAATAAAAAGTGATGACCTCCTGAGACATGGATTAATTCATTTTCCTGCCTATTATTTCTTTCAGATTGATTTTTGGCATAAAACATCGACCCAGAAGGAATTATAATCATCTTATTCCGGTTCCATAATCAACGATGGACTCAACTGTACAATCAACTAAAATGTAAAAATAAATTAAATATTCTATTTTATGACTACCGCTTATTTATTTATCTGTCAAAGAATGAAAATAGTAAAGACGTTTATGATTTGGAAATATCTGTGTATCGTGAGACCGTGGACAATGAAACTGTTCCGTTGGCCGGTAAGGAATATTACGAAAATGGAATGAAAGAAATTTGGATGGGCTGAGCATGGTGAGGAGGAAAGAAAGTTGTTGGTGGCAATCTGTAAGAGGCAGACTTGGCGGAGGGAACAAGTATTTGGATACAATGAGCTATGATTGAAGGTAGAATTCAGGGTAAGGGAGAAAAAGAAAAGGCATTTTGGATTGTAAAAAATATGGCAGGAAATATGCTATTTGAGGAGAGAAAAAGATTAGGTTAAGAGCCTTTGGAAAAATTTAATGCAAAGTGGAGAATTTATACTTCATCAAACCTATCATAGCTCTTAGAAAACTCAGTAATTGTTGAAATTTTGATAATAGTAATACACTACTATATCCTATCTCAGAATGCGAAAAGTAAGCGTAAAAAGGACATAATAAAGAGTCTTTTGGAGTTAATAAAATGCAAACGAGGCCTTTTTTGCCTCATCGAGGCAAGGAATATTCGTTCACAGATAAAAAATGAAATAGCTGGTAGGACCTGATATTGAAATAGTAGAAATTCAACCCTATGAGAATAGAACGTCATAATGAATGAGTAAAAGAAAATAAGTTGGCAAAATAGAATCGCGAATGAGATTTAATTACACTAAAAATTTAAACGCTAAATTGAGTGAATTCATGATTACTGAAATTGAAACCAACATATTGTATCGAAAAGAATTCTACATGAAATACTCTTTCACTGAAATACTACTTTCAAATAATCATTCACTGAAATGAACTCGATGCTAAAATTTACTGAGCTAATTAAAACAACGCCTTCATTGGTCAGAACATGTATACTTACGGGATATCCTATAAGCTGATAATATATGGATAGCAGGGGCTTCGGAACTATTTTCGCTAGGATGGGCCAACCTTGAAAAGGGCCCGGCTCCTATGAAAAGGGCCCGCATTTTTTTTGTAAATAGGAGGGGGTAGACACTAGAATTCCGCTAAAAGTGCATATGAAGGTGGTAGAATATGCGTCCGAAGGGAAAAGTCAAGCTAGTAACCAGTGAAATTTAATTTTTAATAATTAAGGCTCAATTCTCAAGGGCCCGGAGCAAATTCTGGGGGAGGCCGAACGCCCATTCCGACGCAGCTGATGGATAGCAGGGGATGAATATGCACTGTACAAGTAGTCATTACGTGCCAGGATTATTCCATGAAAAATGACTACAATCAGTGACGAGTCCTTCGAAACGAACAATAATTAGTTATTTGAGCCATCTTTCCTAAATTCACTACGCTTTTCCACATCTAAGTCCCACTTCCAGCCAAATTACACCACAGTGCTATGCCATTCTCGGAAACAGGAGTTCCCAACCTTATTAGTTTCGCGTCCTACTTTTTATCCTCAGAAAAACAAGTCTCACCTAAGTACAAAGAGAAGTCTACGTTTTTACGGTTTTTGGCACGTATGCAGGTAAATATGCACTGTTGACGTGCGTATCTAAGATATCCTAGCAGAAGTAAAAGGTAGGGAGATTATTAATGGCAAAGCTAATCAAAAACCCAATCAATCAATGCACCCTTGACTAACAATAAGTATGGAGTGCTGTTCAAGAGATCAGTATAAACTCTTCAACGCTTTTAGCGCCAAAGGAAACTATGATGGTGGCACTCATTAAAAATCTATCAGCAACCCATCTTAGAAACACAGTTCCAATCCATGGGCAAAGTTACGCTGATAAAATAAGAAAAAAAATAAGAAAGCACGAATTCATTAATCATGAAATATTATAACAGACTTTTTTGGTTTTCAGTATTAAACCTTTCTGTGCACATGAAATTTAGTTTTCTAATATTTAATTTCATGTTATCCATTACAAGTCTCAACAACCTTCAAGTCCCCGGAGTTCCCATAAAAATCTTTCCGGTTAGGAAACAAGTTTATTATAAGAAAACTTATGCTTTCCCTCGCATCTTATGCAGTTACAGAATGAAATATTTGCTGTCCAATCCCAACTTATAGACGTGCATTTCAGATGAGACCTCTTTTAATGAATAGTAAGCCCATGCACGTGAAATGTTCGTTTAACAGTGGCGGTTAAAGGACGGAATTCTTATATTCCTCTCCATTAAATATATTAATCTACGTAAGCGGTTGCCTTAAAGCTGACTCCGAATATTCTGCACAACGATACACTTTCAAAGCTCATTTGAAAAGATATTTGCGCACGCCCTAACGTGCAAATAATTAAAATTGTGAGGATCACTGGAAATATTTGTCAGTTCATAAAATAGTAGGTTAAATAACCTTTCAAACCCACGACCAGGTATTCGCCTTACCTGACAAGCAACATAACTAAGTACTCCTATCAATTTTACAACAAACAGCGGAAAACAAATTATGGCCACATTATTACATCCTCCGCGATTCACTATTTTATTTCGTCCCTTTAACGAACAATCAACTGGAAAAGTAACTTATGAGTAAATATTTTCCACTCTCAATATCAGCAAACATCAATAAGTAATTTAATTTCGTCTACGGCCTTCGCATCCAGATATATCCGTCGGAGGTTTCAAAAATTTTATAAAAATGCTCCATGGACGAAATTCTTATATTCCTCCAGCATTTTTGCTGCCTTTCTGCTTTTGCTCAGCTACTCCGATTCACCTTCAATATGTCCTCTAGGTATGACTTAAGAAAAATCAACAATCCAGTGAGTTTTACTCCGGTCCTATGAAATTTAACAAGCAGTTTTGGAAAGAAAAAGTTTCTACTTTTCGATCCGGATCCACACGTTATAACATATTCCTCCAAAGAAGAATAGCAGGTAACATCTAAATTCACACTACCCAAGCCATTTGCTAATATATTACGATCATTAATTCATTTAACTGATTCGTGAAATCATCAACTAGTTCATAGAGGCTCCAGAAGACAAATCTCCGAACAGCTATATCAGCAGTTTCATGCTAATTTCCATCCGCGTCTGGTTTGAATAGTATTCAGGTCGGAAACGCATTACGCTGACAAAACAAAGGTCGCGAGTTCGAATTCCACCTCGGGCATTCCTTGAGGAGGCCTTATCGCAGATGGAAACAACTCTCCACGTAGTCGTTGCATGTTTCTTAAGGTTAGGCTTAGGGTTGAGTTACGTAAAATGGTGCGAATAATCTTAGCTGCCGAAGACCCTAAAAATTATATTATACAAGGTAAGATATTACGCAAGAATATAGGCAAGCAAACGCGTTTTGATAAAAAAAATCATTGCCAATAATTAACAATAATAAACGAGCAACAAAGAGGTTTGCGTACCAATCCTTTTCTAGAGCTTTCGCCATCTGTTTACACCTGTTGAACCAAAGAATTCTACCAATTTGGGTCACATCGCGGGTAAATATTCCAATGCGTCAACTCAGCAGTAACCTGCCCCGTATGGAAAAACCTACCAATGGGGTATGAAAACGATTGCGAAACTAATTGGCTACCGAGAAGAGTGCATATGTTGCTTGGAGAAACAATAATACAAACATTCTTGATGCTATAATGTCAGTGATATGTTGGGACTTCCAGTGTCTTGTTAGAGACGAGATCGGACGCTTGGTGCCCAATGAAGCCAAGAGTGATATTCTACATTTTACTAATTTGGATAGTTGGAGTGTTCGGGCAAGTTTTCACGGAGCCGCGATGGAGCCACCTTAGCATCTTCAGGCCAAAGCACAAGAGATGTGTTATGAGTAGGACTGCGGATGGAATTCTAAGGCGGCCAATGCATTTTCATTATAGGAACCATCCCAACAGAGCAAATCCACAGATTATTCCATCATCCAGACGTCGTCCATAGAAAACGTAAGTAATTATGCATGCGTGCCAAAAAATAGCCTATCGAAGTTGATCACTAGAATTTTAGCTGCTAGCAGGATACCGAGTAATTTACCTAGCCCACTTGGAAGTTTTTATTCATTTTCACTAGAGTTATCCTAAACATTCGTGCCGTCCTGTTGGATTATAAATACAGCAATTTTGGGACATAATCAACTGCATACTTGTAGCATGTTATCAGGGTTGAAAATCAGGTTTCTCAATGCAGTCATTAGGTATCTTAATTCATCCGTCTTATTAATGCTTCCGTTGTAATCAGGCGAAGAGACAAACAATAAGGTGATTTGTGCCAATGAGGATAGGTTTGTATTCGGGAAGATGCAGGAATGCAAACAGTGAAGGAAGCGTGGAGATAAACCTGGCGTCGCGACGCCAGATTATGAGCTGGCCTAAGCCGACGCGTCAGCTTAGGTCAGCTCATAATGAAAATCGCCAAGGGGTTCGCGGTTTAACATCCCATCCGATAGACAGAGTGCTGAATTTAAGTGCGGCGCACAGCACTCAAGTAAGGGCCGGCATTCCAATGAAAAATCTGTTATTCGTAGAATTACATTTGTAGTGCTGGAACTGCTTTGATTGCTATATCGCACCGTTAACCCTAACTTACTCCTAAACTTAATCCCAAGACATTCACGACATCCAAGCCCGATATGAGATTTAAAAACTTGACCTTTGGGCCGGGTTGCGATGCCGGTGCGGGTGACCAGTCAACTGCGACTGGCATGAACATTTTTCCGCCACCAGGATTATAACTCAGGCCTGCACTATGTGAAACGAGCACTCTGGTCACTAAACAAAGCTGACCCCTGGTTTCATTATTTCCTTTTTTCTGGATTATTAGCAAAAACTTTAGGTTTAAATGAAAATCTTTACGCACTAATCATTACAACATTCCTTATTTTCAGGTTTCAACTTGGAGTACGGATCGCAAGAGAATAAATTAATAAGCTGAATTTTTTGTGGCTAGGAGACATAATGACTCTACGCAGAAGTGTACCTACTCAGGAATAATGGTGTTGAATACTTTTTCGAAGTGAAAATGGATAAATGTATATAAGAAAAGGACATCCAAATACCGATGTATCTTCACACTAAAATTAAATGGTTAATCTATACAAAGTATCATTTCTTTTTCCTTAATTCCATGCATGAATAAAAGATACACCAAACAAGGTCAAACCAACAAAGAGAAAACGTCACGCGAGGAATTCCAAACGTGCTCCCGTTTTGCCTCAAAACCCTAATACCGAATACAAAACCGAAACGAGAATACAGAAAGGCGATGACAAAAAATTCTAAGGGGGCAACAAATGAAAAAGTTCCACACACAACTTGGTAAAACCACACAATGGGCTTTGGCGTACACAGTTCTGGTGGGATGTATTAATATTGCTTCGTTCCCACTAAATGCCCTATTTAGTGCCCTTAAATATTCCCAAAAAATACGTTTCTAATACATGCCGTATTCGGCAAGCATCTTATGACAAGCCGTCAAGATCAACATCGGGGAAATACTTGGAATCCAAGATAATGCAACATAAATTTCGCCAGAGGGCTGAAGCGTAAACTAATTCCATGCGGGGAATTCAAACTGCAATACCGCTTTAAATATTCTCATGCAAAGTTAACTTACTTTTAGTAGCGTATATTACTCAATATCTCAATTAGTTCCTCTTCCCTAATTAAAAACTTCATCAATCGGGTTTTGCAATTCATCGGTAAATCTGTTTCCATGTAAAGTACGCCTAATACTGGCTAGAACATAGGAATGATGTTAGCTCAATCGGAATGATCGTAATGATTAAGATTTTTTTTAAATGTCATAGTAATTATCAGTAACTTTACGAATACATGCGAGCTAACTAATGTTATTGCATGACAGCACCGCATAACAGTGCAATTCATGATCTGCCTCTACCTCCACATCTGAAATGGTGCTATCAACGGCAAGTAAAGAGCGTCGCGTTTCTTCCCTGTAAGTAGATTCTTCTTTTGATAGAATGACCTCTTTTCTTGGGCTATTCTACTGACTATTTCTTTCTTGCTTCGTCCATCGTTGGTTACTCGGCTTCCCAGATAACAGTACTCTTTTACCCCTACCAGTTTCTGTTTTCCTAATATAAAGTTGGTTTTGGCCTCCTCTCTCTTGCTGAAAATTAATATCATAGTTTTCTTCTTATTGATCTTCAGCTGATGTCTGGCCATTGTCCTTTCCATGGTTGTTAGCATCTTATTCAGCTCCTTCTCTGTCTCTGCGATGAGAACTATGTCATCAGCGTATCGTAGCATGCTGATTGTTTCTCCGTGGATGTTCACTCCAGAACACTTCTCCTTGACTTCATTGATGGCTCTCTCGATGTAAACATTAAAAATTACGGGAGACAGTGCACAGCCTTGTCTCACTCCTTTCCTTAATCTTGCTTCTTCAAAGCTGGCTCCAGATTTTATCACAGCTAATTGGTTTTTATACAAACTGTGGATGATTCTTCGGTCATTGTAAGTCACTCCAATTCCTTTCAGAATTCCAAGCATTGAAGTCCAATCCACGTTTTCAAAAGCCTTCTTTAAATCCACAAATGCATTGAAGGTCGGTTTATTCTTCTCCATTCTCTTATCTATAAGCAGCCTAAAGGCCAATATTGCTTCTCTTGTACCCTTACTTTTTCTGAATCCAAATTGATCTTCATCCAGGAACTCCTCCGCTTTTCGTTCTATTCATCTGTAGATTATCCTTTTCAATATCTTCGATGTATGTGTTGTAAGGCTTATAGACCTAAAATTTTCGTATTTCTCCGGTCTCTTCTATTTCGAATAGGAATTGTGGCATTTTTTGGTACGCCCCCCCTTTTCCCCTCGTTGGACATTACCCCTCGGCGGACTATTTACCCCCCGGACTTAGCCGAAGGACTTGCACGACAGACGTAGCTAACGACAGGCGGAGCCAACGACGCCAACAATGCCTACGATTCCAAAATGCATCGATTTTGTCTGCATCGTTTCGTCCGCTCCTTTCCCTCACCAGTCTGATCATCGTTTATATAGCCCCCTGACTGCGGATGAAGACCAGAAGTTTGGCCATCGTACAAGCCGTTATTTGGTGTTCTCCAGTCGGAGTCAAAAAAGAGTTCCTGATGCTCCAATGATAAACTTCCACCTCGTCCACTTCACCCATACCACTTTCCCTCCCCTCAAAATATACCTATTACGATTTCCACGTTAAACCCCATTCCACTTTGACCATGCCGAAAAACACCCCCTCCTTATGCCAGAAAATACCTCCCCTTTCACGCCCTCTGTTCGAGTCGAGACGGCGAGTTCACTTCTTGGCTACTTCCGCCGGTCTCGAGTTAGTTTTTTTGGGGACTTCGTCATTCTCAGGAGTCTCCTAGAGGCCATGGTCTATTGTTGCAAGTTATTAGGGTTTCCCTGAATTGGGAAGAGTATTTCAATTTTTGGTTTGTACTTGCTTTGTCTATTTTTGTTGAATTGCATTGTTTGTTATAGTTAGATTCTCATACTTTTGTTTTTGTTCTTTTTTTGACCTCATCTTGCTCACCCGAGTTCGGAAAGAATTTTGTCCCCTGGACGAGCGTTTCTCATGAAATCATTTTTCATTCGGGAAATGCTGCAAAATGATGATATTTTTCTCGAAGTCCCTGGGTATTTCTCCTTTTGAGTACATGTCCCAGATGGTTTTGTAGAGATGGGTTAATGTCTTCTCTACTGCATTTTTATTAGTTCTGCTGGGATATCATCAATTCCAGAAGCCTTATTCATCCGAAGGTCCCCTACTGCTGCGTCGAATTCCTATCTTAATACTGATGCTCCCATCCATCCTTTTCGACTTCGCTTTCCTCTTCATTCACTTTCGTGATGAGATTGTTTCCGTTGTATAACTCTTCTGGATATTCTTTCCATCTCTTAACTTTGTCTTCATTTTCAATCAAAAGTTCTCCATTCTTGTCCCTTATAGCATTTCATCTTGCGCTCCGTTCCTTGAAGTGGTTCATCATTATCCTATATGCACCTTACCAAGTTCAAGGTCATTTTGTACATCTTCGCATAGATTCTGCATCCATATATCTCTAGCTTTCCTGGCTTTGCGACTTATTTCGTCTTGTATCTGCGGCCTTAATTTCAATTTTAACCATTATATTCCTCTCACTGTATTGCAGGAAGCTCTTCACACGTAGTCCTGCACTCTTCCCTAGCATTATGCCTACTCTAGCGTTACCATTCAGTGATCCGGTGTGAATAATTCTATAACTCCAACTCCATAAGTCTCCTCCTCCGGGTCATCTCATTTCACTGATTCCTAATACGTCGAGGTCCATTCTCCACATTTCCACCTTCAGGTTCTCTAGTCCGCAAGTCCGAAGTGATCGCACGTTCCACGTTCCCACCCTAAAATGTCTATCACACTTGACTGATGTACTCACTCGGGTAGTCCCAGCCCGGAGATCCGAATGGGGGACTATTTTACCTCCGGAATATTTTACTCGAGAGGGTGCCATCACGTCTTCATTGAAATAAAAGAGTGGAGTAGCTGCGACTCCTCGGGATAATAATGTGGTGGTTTCCCCTTGCCTTCCACATCGCAGTACTACAGCTGCTAAAGTATTTGTTACCACGCCTGTAGTGAAATGAGTGTCGCTGTACCGACCACTGCGGTCTCCACCTTCACTCATATGAAGAAGAGCTGTTGCCCTCTCCTCCGGGGTATGAGAAACGTAATTGTTGGCGGCCTCCCGTCGCCAAGTCATGGCATCCCACAGGTAATGTGTTATTTAAAGGCCTACCTTTCACAGGGATAGACCAATACCCCCTCGGAATGCCGTCGCTTTTTGTCCACGACATCTTATTCGACGAGTAAACTCGCTTATCTCACAGCTAACCTCTATATCTAGAGGTCGACCCACCATCTGCAACCCGGTGGACGCACTCGGTGGCTTTAAGCTCAGCCGCGAGGTACATACTATGCGCGACAATTTTTCCCCAATACGCTAGGCAATACGTCCAGCACGAATTGACTCTTACCCACACCTTTCCCCCAAATTTTCAAAGTAAAATGAGATATTCATTTCGGCGTAACTTAAAAACTTCATCCTATTGTCATGCATCACCGAAAAACTGCATTAACACGTTTTTTATCATTTCGTGAGGAATTCAAATTACCGGATTTGCTCTATTCCATGGACATAATATGAAATCAGCCGATTAATGCAATTAAAAATGACTCGTCTAACAGCATCCTACATTGGATACTTCCGCTATAACCGACGGCTTTGCTTTCATTGAAATTACGTGATGCGTCTTCTTGGTACGCATCAGAAACGTCCGACGAAGAGAAGAGAGCTTATACTGTAAAAAAAATCAATTCTGAAATATAGCTTCGGGTCTTTTGGAAAAGCCTTAAATTCATAAAAATATTATAATACAGCAGGGATAAAGATGGACAAGCAGGGATAATCGTGTAACTTAACATTATATTTCTTCTCTGCAAACGGCCCGAAAATTAATGTAGCAAGATGAGCTGTTATCATGCATCATCAGGGCACATTGATGGCAATTGAATTATTTCGTTGTTTTCCTAAGGAACCATCAACGTCACACTTTAGATAAAATCGTTACTATTGTGGGGAACATTAAAGAGTTTGTCTCGATAAAATAACTAATTTGACGCTATTCTCGACTGATGTCAGCAGTATTCTTCCGCATGCATTGTCTTTCTTAGAGGGTTAGTGGGGAAGGGAGAAGAATAGAAAAAAGAGGCGGAGATTGATCACTCCCTCAAAGAAAAAGCGTGATGGAAAATTCCGAGAGGGGAAAGAATATGCGAACTTGAAGAAAAAAAAATGCCAGCGCGAGGCACTTAACTTGCAGTTTTCTTTTCACTCCTGAGAAAAATCAACACGAGCATTTCGCCGTCAGACTGACTATAATGCAGCGGCGTCGGAAGTGGGGGGTAGGGGGGGCATTCGCCCCCCCCCCCCCCCCCCCCCAGAATTTGCCCCGGGCCTATGAGAAATGAGTCTTCAATACTAAAAATTAAATTTTACTTGTTTCCAGCTTGCTTTTTCCCTTCTGACACATATTCTACCACCTTCATATGCACTTTAAACGGAATTCTAGTCTCTAACCCCTCCTATCCGCTAAAAAATCCGGGCCCTTTTCAAAGGAGCCGTGCCCTTTTCTTAAGAGCCGGGCCCTTTTCAAGGTTGGCCCCTCCCAGCGAAAATAGTTCATACGCCCCTGCTATAATTAGTGGGATTTTATCGCTTTCAATAACCAAACCCAACGTAAGGAAAGTCTTATCAATCAGAAAATTATAACTAATAAAGAGAGGGAAGATAGTGACGATTTATATGCGGTTCCGGAGAAGGGTGAATATAATATTGCGGAGAATCAAAAGAAAACATTGAAAGGTGTGGAAAAACAGAAGTTGCAGAAAAATACTAGTAGTTAGGTTGGAATGAAGAAGTAGGCCATGAAATGCTCCCTCATGACCGGGGAGCAGATCCGGAGTTCTTCCGGGCTCTTGAAACGAGGGCAATCAATCCGTCCTTGAAATCAAGTTTGAAAGACATATTTTAATATTACTACGACCTACCCATCATGGTTGGTTTATAGACATAGAGCTCTTACCCGACATCTGTTAAACGATTCCTTCTTTAGTTACGCTTACCTGTGATTTCCCTACTTGCCATTATTCTGTCCAAATTACCCATTCTTCTCCTCTCTCCCCCTTTATTACCAGCTTCATCCACTTCATCCATCCTCCTAATTTCGCCAATCAACTTCTTTTCCGACCTTACCAGCAATTCCTCGTCCGTTTCCCTTTCCATCCACCTTCTCCGAATCCCCTACACAAAAGGACATACTCTATTTTCACCTCTTTTTTTTAAGTCCGTGATTAGGCAGCATACAAAATCACGCACCATTTCTGATATGACTTAGCCACTCGTTCCTTCAGTTCCTGCTAAACGATCCAGTCATTAGCTCTCAGCGGTAAACACCTTAATCAAAGGCGATAATCCGAACTTCGCTGCTGATATATCTACTCCTTTACTGGCTTTTCCCACCATCATTTTACGCAGGTAGCTAAATTACTCCAGCTGCTTTATTATGCGACCTGCCAAAGGTTTAAGTTGCTTTCTGTTCCGCAAAATCGTATAACCTAAGCCGCTTTACACGATACAATTTTTTGTACTATTTCTTGTAAAACTCTTATATGAGGAAATTTTACCGTGTAAAGCGGCAAATTGTACGAACGCTTGTGCGATTGTCTGAATGACTGAACGGGAAATAGAACCTGTTCTCATTCCATTCAGACAAACAGTGGCGGATCTATGGGGGGGGCTAAGGGGGCTATAGCCCCCCCCCATTGGGTCGAAACATACACTAGATAAAATCGCACTTTTTGGAGTTTACCACTTTGTACAAAAGTATTTAGTTATATTTTATAAGTATTTAGTTATATTAGTTATATTTAGTTACAATGGAAAAAGCTCTACGTGTCATAAGTCTATGGAATCTGCTCATGGAATTTCAACCAAACATGTTGGTTTAATGACCGATAGAAAAAAAGCAAACATAGTTGAGCAAAATGGAAAACGATTGAAACCCATAATAAAAAGAATACTATTTTGTGCCCAGAACAACCTCCCCATGAGGGGCCATCAAGATGATGGCAATTTGAGCAGTGAAGAGGACTAAGAAATGGCTCTTAAAGGAAAACAGTGGGGTTTTCAAAGTCTCTTGTCATTTAGAATAGATGCAGGCGACGAAGACTTAAAATGGCATCTTTCGGCATGCAGACGCAATAACACACATATTAGCAAAACCATCCAAAATGATGTGATAGAATGCATTGGTGATTTTTTACGTTAGAAAATTGTTGAAGATGTAAACAAAATATTTCTTCATAATATGTGACGAGACTACCGATGTTATTAGGAAGGAGCAACTTACATTCTGTGTACGATACATTGATATGAACAAGTCCATAGTAAAGGAGGAATTTATTGGCTTCATTGAGCTCAAATCAACACCGAGCTTGGCTATAAAATCAACGATAGACGAAGAGATGTCAAAACTTGGCTTGTCATATGATTACCTATGTGGTAAAAGGTACGACGGAGGATCAAATATGGCGGGACATTTACACGGCGTGCAAGCCCTTACATCGCAGCAACAGCCACTCGCAATTAACACTCATTGCTTCAGTCACTCCTTGAACTTGTGCATCACAAAATGCTGCGAAATCCCAGCAATAAGAAATGTTATGGGAACGGTTGGAAAGGTTTCTGTCTTCCTATCGGCCTCCACTCATCGAGTAAATGCTCTTATCGATGTTCTCGAAAAGATGAATTTCTCCGAATCAAAGAAACAGAGACTGAAGGCACTTTACTCTACGCGATGGGTCAAGAGTCATGACAGCGCCATCACCTTAAAGAGTTAATTGTTCCTGTTGTCACAGTGCTGGAAGATTTGATTGACAACAAAACGCCAGAAGTGTCGTCTGAAGCGTACATGTTATCCTGCGCCATCAAAAAAAGTGAATTTGTTGTTGGCCTTGAAGTTGCAGCCTACTGCCTTGGTTTAACTTTAAGGCTAAGTCAACGGTTGCAAAGCCCCAAGCAGGATATCTTGTCTGCTTTAGTTAACGTAACTGACATTTTGGAGAACTTCAAAAATATTCGGCGCGAAGCCGAACTTGAGTTCAAAAGTCTGTACGAAAACTCCCTTCAAGTTGTAGATGAGCTGGGGTTTGAAATATCAACACCGAGAACATGCATGCGTCAAAGAAACAGAAGCAACGCGCCCGCAGAAAATCCTGAAGAATAATTCAGGAGATCAGTCTTCCTGCCTCTTTTGGATCATTTGATTTCAGAGATAGATGCAAGATTCAGCAGAGGTTTCTGTGGAGTACTTCCTCTTGAAGGCCTCATCCCCTCCAACCTATCAAGATTCACGGACAAGGAAATTCTAGCTGCTGCTGAAAAACATCAAACCTATACTGAAGAGATTAGAAGTACCTACCACCTTGATGGTGGGAGAAATCAAGATGTGGAGAAACAAATGGAGCAACGTATGAAATCCGCCTGAAACAGTATTTGATACAATCAAATAATCGGACATTTCTTTTTTCCCAATGATCAGTATTCTCCTTCAAGTTTTGAGAACGATCCCTGTTACAACTGCAACAGCAGAACGTTCATTTTCAACGCTAAGAAGGTATTTATAATCATGTATTATAACGTTTCTAAATCAGTCATGTTATCATACAATTTTTTGTTTGTTGTTTTAAAGATATTTTTTGTGGTACTACTTTTTAATAATGTATGTAAAATATTTTTATACTTTTTCTAATTACATATTTATAACATGTAAAATGGGTTTTATGTTTGGTTTTAGGTTGAAGACTTATTTGATAAGTTCTATGGGAGATATACGATTAAATGGACTGGCACTCGCAAACGTGTCAAAAGAAAGGGAGATACCAGTAGACGAAATAATCAGTATATTTAGCAAGGCTAAGAATAGACGGATGAGTGTAGAGAACTGGAAAAATATTTCATAACGCAGCTTCCACAACAACTAGGCGAAGAATGTCATTATTGCTTTTTAAATAAAACCGTTATATTCAATCGGAAGTATTTTTTTTACTATTTTATAGAACCCATTATAAGTTCCCCCTTTTATTGTTAAGTATCTCTAGTTCAAAGATCAACAATCAGTCTAATTTAAATTAATTACAATTACATTTGGAATGTTTTTTCCTATTTTAACTTCCTGACAGTTGTTTAACGTAAGAATTTAGTAATAAAAATAAATGAACTTATCTAATCATAAAATTGACTTATCTATATTTGCGTTCCTTATCATTAAGTCATACTTTAAAAACTAGATAAAACATCATCATAAGTTTTTATTGTTAATATTACCGGTATTTCAATCTAGGCCCATAATGACCACCATAAACCTTTTACTAATAAAACGACCTACTACATGTGCATAGTAGTGTCTTTTTTATCAAAGAAATAGCCTAAAACCGCCGTTTTTGAATCTTGAAAATCCCAAATTTCCAGAATCCGCGAACCCCCCTACGGCTGGGGGGAATTACCCAGACCCCGGTTAGCCCCCCCCTTGGTCAAAACCTAGATCCGCCACTGCAGACAAACATACAATTTCGTTCAGTTTATACAAGCGCTTGTACAAGAAATTGTACCATGTAATGCGGCCTTTACGCTTTACCTTTATTACGTACTCTTCGCACTGCGTTTGTAATGCATCTATTATTTTTGTAAGCCAAGGGCTTGCAATAATATTTAATGACTACTTGTGACCAGCGCTTAATCATCCGCGAACCTTACCGACCTTATCAACTCTACTTCTGCAAAAAGCTCATCCCACGCTTTTACTTCCGCCCAATCCGATTCTCCATCCGTTTTTCTTGCACCTCCCCAGTCATGCATAATTTCCGAACCATTTTTCAGTATCTATAATCCACTCTACAATCTTTCCATCGACTTTTCGCACATTACTCAGTAGAACGCCTTTACCTATATCGACATAAAACGTAAAAATATCCACATTAGATTACATGCTACCTTTCCACTGAGCTGTTTGTACAAACGTTTAAACTTTTTGTACAAACGAATGAATGAAACTGAACGAAATTGTATGTTTGTCTGAATGGAATTAGAAATGTTCTATTTTCCGTTCAGTCATTCGCACTTGCGTTCATACAATTTGCCGCTTTACACGGCACAAATTTCCTCATACATGCGTTTGTTCAAGAAATTGTACAAAAAAATGCACCGTGCAAAACAACCTTTATATATTCGTCACTACAGTTTCACTGGGCAGCCTCGAATTGCCCTCCAACAAAAGGAGGTCGACTCAAGACTTTCAATACAAACCTATCTTCCCCTAGGAAATCAATCGCTTTCTTCTCTATCCATCCGTTGATATGATACTACCACTAAGGTTATATAATTCACCGCCTGCGTGATTAAATTTATAGTCCTATTTGAGAGGCCTAACTGTATTTTTAAAAATTGCATTGTTCTCCATGTCATCCACGAGTGGATTGTGCTTACAAAACGATTTAATTACAAAATACCGACAATTTTATTTTAATTTGGCTTATAGGTACATTTGTTTCCGGATAATATTTGAAACTCACAAATTATTCTTTTGGGTCATCCAGTAAATGGATATTCCCATTGTATAATTGGTATAACGAGAAATTCCCAAGTTAGGAGACCCAGGGCAAAAATCCCGAGTTAAAACTAAATTGAGGGGGTCGGATCGCCCGTTGCTGGCTATTGCGAGAAGAACGGTTAATTCCATAGTGCAGCGCTAGTCACTCGTCGAAAGGACGCATAGTATACTATATAGTTTATACTCAAGTGAAGCCGTCAAAGAATTGATGCTATTAGCCACTTTTAGCTAATAGGCGGCAGGCGATTCCACAGGTGCCACTCCCACGCTTTTCATGAAGCCCAACTGACAGAATTGCCAGAAGCGAAATGATGAACGGGAAGTTTCATCGTCGTCTCTTATTGAAATATAGCTGTTTTTCTGGCATCACTCGTATTTCAATTGGCATTTATGATAACTACTATTCAATACATTATATTTCAGACCAAACCAACCTTGAGTTCGATTGTCCCATTCCAGTTGAACTTGAATCACCAAGTAAGTCACGTTAACTCCACAATAATAAGGCTCTGGCACAAATTTATTGAACAGACTTCAAAGTAGTGGTCATTGAAATTTATCAGAAGGCCTACAAAGACATGCCAAGCACATTCGAATCAAATGCAAAACTCACACAGAAACAATGACAATATTGAAAATGTTCGCAATGGACAAATTATTCGAAACGAGTTTCTATCAGCATCAGTCATAAAGAACTGACGTACTCATGACATATGAACCTTCTCCAAATAGTGCGGTGAAGGTTGAGTATTAAAACAAGAGAGTTTATCACTATCCATAAGGGTATTGTTACCTCATCCGAGCATGCAGAATGCCGAGTCGCCATTAAATGCGAAGCAAAACCATCTTGAACATCATGGTCACATATCAATGAGAAAAGTTACCATAATAACATTATTGCCATGGCAAAGAACAAAGGAACGCCTAATGCGCTAGGTGCAAGTAGTGCACTGTTTTACAGTGCAAGCAGTGTTTGTTTAGCCTGTTAAGGTTACAGGCTAGTTGGGGAAAGAAGTATTTTCTATAAGCGATCCAAATGCTACTTATTACAGTTCATCATTTATCTTCAAGTAATCAGCCCAACTATCAAGTTTCGCACCAATAGTATAATGAGTAACGCAGTCAAATTGAAACTTGTATTTTATTTTAAGTGAAAAATCTGACTCCCTTCCCAAGATGTCCATGTTAATAATACAATCACTTGAACACAAAGTTTGCGAGCAAGAGATTCACTTGCGATATTGGTTATGTACACAAGCTTGACTTCGGCCAAGATATACTTACGAAAGAAACAATGGTTTAGCAAATTTTAGAAGATCACGGATCCCAAAACATCGATGGCCAACACGCACTTCACGAAGATGGAGCAAGAGCGATTCGGTTGGATTAGGTAAGAAACGAAGGCCCTAAAACCACAAACAGCAACAAGTTGAGGGCATAGGTGAAAAAGAAAATTCTTTTTACTCTGTCATTCTTTGGAAGTTGCTAATTAAGTCCAGAGGTACAATTTCCTACGTATTATGTTACAAAAATTTCTCCATCCATATTTCGAACCCACAAAACAATAAAACGTAAAGCAACAAAATAATGCTGGTATTCAATTCTCTATTTAACATATTTAGTGACGAATGTGGAGGAATAGGTACTATGGTAAACTTTAAGTGCATCCATGCTTAGAGCTTTTTAATATAGGTATATTAACTTTGAAGTGTTCTTCAATAAACGTCTTGGCCATAATTGTGTCAAAAGAAATGTGTACATGCTAGTCCTCGTCAAATGTTGAAATGTGGTACGATTGTCGTAAATGACTTTACCGATAAACTTGAGAATCCACGCATAAGTTAGGCGATGAAAATATCTGGTGCATAACTGGGAGTATGGCTGGTATTAAAATAGCTCATTTCAAATGATGACCAAATTAAATATAGATTTTATTGCAAGCATGGAGATTTAGAGGAAGTACCCATCTCTATAGAGATGGGTACTTCCTCTAAATATATGTGCTTACAGTTATCATTACTTTCTTCGCGTCAGCTAAGTTAAGTATTCTTATATTTAACTTTTTATATTATCATGGTGAACTTACAAGGGTTTAACCATATCGTAAGGATTCGTTCGTTGGTAGCTGTGAATTCACACAAGACATTTGCATGCATATTAACTGATGGAATATCACCGGATGAATTTCCATCGGTTAAGCCAAAAATTTCTGTTAAGGACTTTGGAGCACTTGTTAGTAATTTTTGACAGCTATAGTTGAATCTGAAGTTAATCCTAACTTGAGTAAAGTTGGTTGTTTAATTTCTAAAGGCATATTTTATCTCTGTATTGAAATAAAGGAGGAAAAGCATGTTTTCCTTCTCTGTGCTGGCGTTGCATGGAATAAGCATAGTCCTAACTATACAATCAGTGTAGAAAGATATTATTATGTTATCATTGACACTGTAACATTCTATTCTGACAGTGATGATGAAAACGAATGTTGAAAGTCTGCTTCCCTCAAGCTGTTCAAGTCAGAACTTACTTCCAAACCATCCTATGAAAGGGTTTTGTGGAAAAATTGGTGTACTTTGGGTTGGAAAGGGAGGAGCTTATAAAGTCTAGAAAGTAATGGTATTATTATTAATTTATTGTCAAATAAATACAATTGGCTTTTTACAAAGAAGCTCAGTTACAACTGAGGTCTTTTTTTTTAGTAAGTCCAACCTGTAAAATTGATGTCAATAGAGCAGAGTTCCCCACAATTTTACTTGTTTCACGTAAAAGCCCCAGACTCTGAGGCTTTTAGCATTGAAGAGAATATTCCTGACTGATTACTTAGTAATTCATGTGGAGCTCCATCCTCGGCCACTTGCCCCCCATCTAATACCAGTATGCGATCACAGTGTAGAATTGTTGTGATGCGATGCTGTAAAGAAGTTAGAAAATCTCTCTCAGTACTGTAACCTTTTTTATTTTTGCCATTAAGTGATACTATTTGAATGCATTCAGGCTATTTCTCTGATGTTCTGTTAACCCGTCTAGGTCATGAGTTAGTGGAATAGTTGAAGATAAAACAAAAAAATATTGAGCTGAGTTGACATATTCTCCCAATACATGGCAATGCAACATTTATTTAATATTTAACCTTTATTTATTTATTTGAAATGAAATCAGCTTTTAGTTTATATATTTAGTGCTTATTTCAATCTGGCTGTGTAAGTGTAGATACTGGATGCACAATAGCTGTATTTCCAAAGAAAATCCACCTTGGCCGGGAACCCTCTGTTTCCCAGAAGATATTGTAAACATAGTCAAGAGCTGGGAAGATTTACAATTTTCCTGAATGAAATAGAGGAAGGTTTCCAAGAATATAAAATAAAAAAATGAGAAAAATAAAACTAAGATACTAGTCCATGGAAGAGAGAAAACAAAAGTGGATGTGCCCCTCAATAGGGTAGTTGGAAAAATTCACCCACCTGGGGAGCAGCATTATACTGCATGGAAGAAGTACATACAACTGTTTTCAAGTTAAGAAGGCATTAATGAGTAAGAAATGGCCTCAATGCTCAAAGAAGGTACTACGTAGTACTGGACACAAGAATGTAATATGGCATTGCATGTGGATCAAGATTTTCCCTGCAAATAATTAATTTCATATGAATAGTGGCACTTTACAGAATGGAAGTGTGAACCATTGGAAACGCAGACCAGAAAAAACTTGGAGCCTTTGAAAATTGTTGCGGGAGAAAAATGTTGAAGATAAATTGGACTTACAGGGCAAGAATTGAGAAAGTAAACAGAAGAGCTGAAGAAGGAAGAATTGTTAAGAACAGCATTAGGAAAAGAAGAACTTGATGGTTTAGGCACATCTTCCAGCGCAACTAATTTGTAAATTACATCCTGGAAGAGAAGATTGAAGGAAAAGCCTCTCAAGCAATACCAAAGGACAGATTCCTTGGATAAACCAGGAGGGATGTTGTAAGAAAAATTATGCTAGAAGGGAGAATGTTGGGTAATTGCAGTCTTTTTAGATCTCATGAAAGATAGTAGAAATTATACTGTGCTGAAGATTATTACTTGAAGTCTGATACTAGGAGTTATTGCAGCTAAACTGATTGTTAATTAGAGGGACCCTTTTAAATCATTCAAAAATACAATATTTTGTCAGTATTCAATACAATATTTTGTCAGTATGGCATCACTCAGTAGCTTAATAATAATATATTGCTATTTTAAGTATATATATCTGAAAAAATCTATATTCTTGAAATATTCTTACAGCAATAGTTATGACAGTGCGTCCTGAAAATGCCTTTGTTGCAGTTTCTTGTAAAGCTGCCTCAGTTGTGGCATCAACTGAAGAAGTCGCTTCATCCATGAAAAGGCAAGAAGCACCGTGAAGAATGGCTCTAGCTAGACAAAAGAGCTGCCTCTGTCCCCCACTCCAGTTTTCTCCACCTTCTCTGACTTCTCCATCTTAAAATATAGGTAAAATATTAATATGTCTCTATTGATGATTCTCTTATGGTTTAAGTTTGAATGTGAAGTAGACTATTGCTAGAATAACTATACTTTGAGCATAGTAGATTTTGTAATTTAAATACTAATAACATTATTGTTCTATTTAATTACATTGCAGCTATTGTCTATCAAACCAAGATATGAATATGCATTATCATAATTGAGAACTGATTACAATTTTGTTTCAAGATATGTAGTCTAGTTTTTTTCAAAAAGATAATCAAATAAATTAAGTTTTCAGTCAATAATGAAAAAGCTGGTATCAGTGTACTTCTCATAAGATGTGGTAGGTTTTTATGGCTGAGATTTTTGTGGAAAGTTCATTTCAAAACATGTTAATATGAAATACATCATTCATCACATGTGCCTGAAAGGATGTTAATTACCAATGCCTCCTGGTTGTGAACTGACTGCATCTTTAAGTTGTGCCAATTCAAGACTCCTCCAGATTTCTTCATCGGTGAATTTTCCATGTGGATCAAGATTTTCCCTGCAAAGGCAAATGAATGTTATGAATTCGTCATGTGCTATCATATAACTCAAAAGTGAAACTGCCTTAAAATGGAAGTGATTTAGGACCAAAATTAGTTGAAAGGAAAGCCTTATCCTATGCAGTTGAGAAATAGGGTGATTTCATCTACATATTCCTGTTTTTAGTTGCTATTTACTCATTGAATTTGCTCTCATAAATTGATTCTGGAGTATTAAAATAACTGTGAGGGTTATTATCCATGTATCCTACTTGAATGTATTCTAAGACTTATTTGCATTTTTTTACATTAGAAATAAATTCTAACTATAAACTTTTGGATTTATCTGGCTATTAATACATGGTAATAAGTATTTGGGGGAAACCATGATAAAATTTGTCAATATTTATGTGCAACAAAGATTTATATCACCCTTGATATATGCATTAGTTACTAACATACAATTTAGAAGTGATTAGCACTTCAATGTTATAAGTAAACTGTTACACCTTGCAGGCACATGTGAAATTATAATATGAAAAGGAATGGGTGCAATGGGAGATTAAATAGACTCTACAGTAGTCCACACACCCAGATGTCAGGTTTGGGGGTGGTCACCAGTATAGTCCTCCTTACCCCCACCCCTCCAATGCTAAGACAGTCTATCTAGCTCAGTTCTCCAAGGCTTTGGGAAGGCTCTCCCCCCTTGATCCACCTATATACTCACTTATGTATAAAATATGTGCTTGAAGTTCACTTACCTTATCGTTCCACTGAACATAATGACATCCTGTGGTATGATGGACAGTCTTGACCTAAGGATGCGTTTAGGAACAGTTTGTATATCAATTCCATCTAGGAGTATTCGACCCTCAGAAATGTTCACCATGCGGAAGAGAGACATGACTATTGAGGATTTACCACTTCCTGTGCGGCCACAAATACCCACCTGTAATAGAGGCAGAGTTATAGGGTAGATCATGGAAATCAAGATTAACAATTTTTAGATACTTGAAACAGTTTTAAATATATTTAACTGATCTAGAGTTATGAAACAAGCAGATGGAATACCCATTTGGGAGTATTGCAAAGTCTTTGTTAATTTTTGATGTGATATTTTTCAATACGTTTTCATTTCATTTTATCTGGTAGGACATTGGGTCACTTGCAGTAACTGGGAGTTGAATGTTATCAATGAATTAGAAAAATGAATTTTTACTAGTGCTGTGAGCATTGCAACTTATCCCTTTGCTGGAGTTTTGGCAAGTGCAGAAATTGCATGTATAGAGCAATATTTAGCTGACATCCAGTTAAACGCAAAATTATAACAAATAATTGGTTTCTGTGATGCATACAATTTTTTGCAGAGTACATATAAAATTAATGAGGAGGTAAGTTCATACTGTGCGCACGCTTACTTATATTCTTGCTGAAACAAGCATTAAACTTCCTTATTGCATTTAATTCTTTGAAAGGTCTCTCCTCTTGGGTCATCTAAATAGAATACTTAAGCTATTATATATTTATCTATATAGATACAGAGTTATCTACATACTTAGTATCTGTATGTCTCTTACCTTTTGTCCTGTTTTAATATGAACATTTAAATTTTTTATCACAGGATCTCTGGTTTTGTCATATGTAAGGGTAACTCCCTCAAACATGATATCTCCATTGTTTGGCCAATTGCTGGGAACTGGAATGCAATAAGCTGCTACATGAGTCATGTTCATCAATATTTCAGTAAAAGTATATGAAATTTTTTACTGCCCCTAAATTTCTATATGTACTTGCAGCATATTAATGTAGCTCATCCTTGAAACCACCCGCTCAAGAACTTTGTTTCATTAATAATATATATTTATCATAATGCCTTGAATCAATTCAAAACTGTCTAATCTCAGCAATGTTAAAATGTTATGTGAATCAGTAGTAATAGGTTGATTTTATCATACTGCAACTAAACTCAGGCAAATGCTGTTTGATACTACAACCGACATTTAAGCTCTTTAAGCCATTAGATGGGAAGAACTGATGTATCCACTGACCTTAGTCATTCATGTGGTGGGGAGCATTGATGTATCTGCCAGTTCTACATTCCAACTACATTGTGTTCCCCACTATGGGAGTGGAGAGGAAAAATTTAGTCTCCATGGGAGGAGTTTACCATTTCTACCTTTCTGATTGGATCACTTATTTGATTTGGGGTGATGGGGTCATACATAACATGTGATAGATATACGGCATGTGTGTATAATTAAAAATTAGGTTGTATTTTTTTCTGCCTTTCTATTTTTTGTTTCCCTTTTTGGATAAATTTAAAATGAATACCTGCTCTGCCTGGAACAAAGAAGAGGTTCCATCTTCCTTGTCAATTCATGTTTGTGGATATGCATCATTGCAGTTAAACCACTTAAAAGTCATCATATTTAAATTAGGGATCTTGTCTAGGAGAGGTTACTTCAAGTTTATCGTGAAGTTAGAAGATTTTAATTGATCTAAAGTAAAAAAAAATTTGCATGTGATGTATCTAGGATACTTAAGAAAAAGTGAGCTACCTGTATAGTTAGTATTTAATGGTATTATCCCACTACCAGTGAACGGAGTTAGTTATATTAGAGTGATATGTAATAGTTTTTTCGATTCGTTGGTATTTTCAAATTAAAAAATAGTATTCTCAGCCTAAACTTATGTGGACGCACGTAACTACTGCTGTAGTAATAAGTACTAATAGTGGCGATAAGTAAGTAATAGTAGCTGCTACTTCTAGTTAATGTTATTATGCATTGTAATTTCATATAGCAAAATATGTATTTTCATTTTTATTGCTTACAGTATATTAAATAGACAGATAAAGATAGTTATTTAGGAGAGATTGAGAGACTAAAATTCCCTTCTTCCACTTAAGCCCTAATGCCTGTTGAAAAATAATATTTTCTCATGTGGAGAAGATTTTCTTACCTTCTGTTAAAGGCAAAATATTTGCTTGAGGATCCTCTCTTGATTTAATACATTCTTCATCCTCGTCTTCTGATGGTAACCTTACATACTGCTCTATTCTTTCAACAGCCCCCATGTATGCCTCCATATCTGATAAGAATTTGACCACCCAATGGAGGTATATTGGAAGCAAGAGGGTATAGTTAATGGCTAAACCCACTAAGGAGGGTGTAACCATTTTAGGAAGCAACTGTGTTGTTAAGAGGGCAGCTACAGCAGACACAAACACTATTGTCCCCCCTAAATAGTCCTGTTGGATGATAGAAATCAGAAATTTTACTTTTCTATGACTGTGAGTATAGAACATTTTTCATTTAAAGCATTTACCCATGATTTTTTGATGAGGTTTAAAGCTTTTTCATTTGTTTACCATGAATTGATTATTTTTTCAAAGATATTTTTTGTGGGGTTTGATGTTTTTTCATATGTTATGCATGAACTTTTTTATATAAATCCTGCTTTCCATTTTGGAATACTGTAAGTTATATGTTAATAGATTGAGGTAGGCTATTTTCGCTTTTGACGAAATCACAAAATTCTGGAAAGAAGTTCAAAAACACCGAACAGTCATTTTTAGATGCATTACCACTTAAAAAAGTTGAATATTAAGCATTTCCTTTTTGCAAAATCCACACTATTTTGCGAAATCATTAATAATTCACGAAATCTGCTGCAAAATTATCGTGTTTTAATGCAAAATTTCGTCGAACTCGACATTTGGAAGTTGCACATCAGCAATAGTTTTGTAGTTTTTAACATGCGGAAAAATGACCAGTAATCACATTAAATATTTTGAAGCATATATTTTCATTGTTAAAACTGAGGCAATAAGTATTATTAACCGGTAAACCTCTGGAAAATTCATCTCACATTCAGGGAACTTGCCACATTGTACTGAAAAAATGAATTCAAGAACATAGAAAGATTCAAGGGACCACGGTCACGAGTATTAAGGGACTATGCGATAAAGTGATAATATTATTAGACTTTGACCGATACCGATAGCGAGTGTCGGGTGTCAGTCATTTCCCGATATTTCGATACTTTCGAGTGTTCATTTTTTATTGATTCTTTAATTGGAAAGTATCGGAAAAAATGAAAAAATCTGTAAAAAAAATCATCTAAAAACATATAATTTTAAAATCCCACCTTCTTCAACTAACCTACCAACGTAAGTTAGTTGAACATACGTCTTCTGTACCCACTGGCGCAGAACGTGGGAGCGAAATTCGCATGGGATACCACTACGTGCAAACTGATGCTAATCCCGCCAGACATATCGCGGTACCGCCGCAATTAAAATCCAGTTTGCGGCATGCAGCGTTTCCCACGTACCGCGACTAGTCTAGAGCAAATTTGTTGAGAGAATGTTGAAGTATCCATCACTCAATCCGAAAATCAATTGATATATGAGGTTAGAGACTTATAGGCATGCTTTTGAAGATGAATTACAGATAGTATTTTTTAAATTAGAAATTATTGCAGGCTCATTTACCTTTCATGGTCTTCGTCTTCCGCAAATGTGACTAAGAAGAGAGCTTGCTCTTCGTCAGATGACATTTTCATAGTCTTAACCTTAAGCATCCACTGAATCGGAAGAACTACAGGCCCAGATGCTTGCTGTATTCCCATGAAATGTTTTGCTTTGGTCTGCGGGACATAATGTTTGCCCCCCCTGGTGAATTTTTCACGTAAATTTCCCTCCCGTGTACTGCGGTGGTGTGTGCAGACCTTAACCTGAGAAGCCTAACTTGTTCCACACGTTTTCCTTGTTACCATGTTCAGGATATCAGGTCCCTACAAAAACGTGCTAACAAGAGTCCAGTGTATTTGGGTGTACCTGCAGGTTTAGAGTTTCCTGTGCAAATGTTTTCAGAAACTAAGTGCTGTGGTCCTAATAGAAGAACCCTCTTAACTGCTGAGCATGTTCAGCAGCGGTGTCAATAATAGGTCAATGAGCAATACATTCAAATGTGAGCTGCTGAGCATGTTCAGCAGCTCTTATTTCTGAAAGAGAATTTTCAGTATTTACCAATGCAAGAGGGCTTAGAGTCTGAAATCTAATTCCAGTGATAATTGTAAGAGTAGCAAAATAAAAGAGTTGTCACAATGTCATTTCTCTCAATAATAGGTGCTCTTTTATAACACTTTTGGTTACTGAGTTGACTTCCCAGGAAAGCACTTATCAAATTTATCTAATTTTTTTTAGAAAAATAAGTAAGGTATAAGCAAATGATGCAATCAGTATTGGCCACTGGTATCGAGGTATCGGTTTGTTATAGGTACAAGTCTAAATATTATATTACCTACTGATTATGAGTATTTCTTAATTTATCTGGTATCTACAATGTTTAAAAAAGCCATTTCAGGTGATCTATTGTACCTTAGTAGCACAAAAAGGATGATTTGCATATTTACTGGAACAAAGTATTTGTGGGAAATCCAGATTTGTAAATACAGATTTAATTTTTATCATATTGAGATCCAACACTAGCCCATAATAGTAATAAGAGAAATAGAGCATTCGCAGTATACAGTAACGTTGTCTGACAAGAGGACATCAATAAAGCCAGTGAATATGGAGACACTAATGGAACTATTTTTGTGAATACAGTCAATTTTACTTATTGACAGAAATGTGTTTAAGAACCAATAATTTATTTTCCTTTCAATCGTTGTATTACTCATGCCTTGATGACCTTTTTCTTTAATATAACATAAAAATTTGCAGAAATATCACTTACTGTGAACGTTTTATTGTGTTATAAAATATTTCCGAATTAACATTTTTTCATCAAAATTTCATTTATTTACCGATTTTTAGAGACGAAATCCTCTACTTTATTCACCGACATTCAGGAATTTTATTCACCATTTTTCGCCAGCTCTAGTAATAGAGTATTGAAATGGATTCATAATATTTATGTTTAACAAATGATTTTGTGTTTAACTTAGCACTGAAGCATTTATCCAAAAAGTGGATCTCTTAGGTAGAATATGTCAAATAAAATGTGAATTGCAGTCTAGCCCACTTATATCAAACCCGTTTATAACAAAGTCCCGGTTATAACAAAGTGAAGGCTATTCCCCATCAAAAAGAGGCTGGGAAAAACTGATCCACGTGTAACGAAGTTCGATTATTATGAAGTAAATATTCGGCCCTCTCAACTTCGTTATAACCAGGCTTGACTGTATTATTTCTGATGCTACTGCAGTCATTAAAAACTTAGTAATGCATGAGTAGTGTTTTTCAAGAAGACTATTTCACTTTTTTTGCTAAACAATGACCAATAGCATTTTTGTATACTCAAGCCTATTGTAAGCCCTCAAGCCTATACCCCACTTCTTCCAAGTGTGATACTTACCAAAGCAATCCCGAGCCAGCGGTTTGCTGTATTCACTATGAGAAATGCATTAGTGTGGCAGTCAATTCTTGCTGCCAGTTCAGTTGAAAACCGTCCCTGGTGGCCAAATGCTCTAATGGTGGTGAGACCTCCTAGGGTCTCAGAGAAGTGAGAGAAGATTGGAGAGCGGGTAATGCTATCCAACCTCTGCAGCTCCCTATTAAGAGGAATAAGTGTTATAGCATTAACTCAAAATGCAGATGCTCTCATCAAAATTTACCTAAAATTTACAGACCATATCTTTTAATAATGTTACATGTTTGGTAAATTACTGCTTAATGTAATTTAACTGTTGGTGCAAGTTGGGAAAATTGAGTATCCATGGCGAATGTTCTCAAATAAAAATACATTATTGAAATACGTATAAATCAGGTGTATTGACCCTCGCACTAGGATTTTTTCATCCTTAGTACCCATGCCCACTTGGAATTTAATATTTAATTATCCCAGATTTAATGATAGTATGTCAAATGACTCTCGACACATGAGTTGTTACTGAGGTAGATTATGTTGACTATCGCTTGATACTGGAATGAAAAGGGTTAGTATAAAATGTGAATCCAGGATTTAGCTCTACAATTGGTTTAATTTCATATTCATATATTGTGAAAATTTTCATTCTTGTTGGAAATAACCCTAATGATACTTTTTAGAGGTGCATATAGTGCCACAATTTCCATTGTTTTATGTATATAGTCTCTAATGTTACTATTAGTATGATAATAATATCAGAGTCTTTTCACATACCTTGAAGAACACCGGAAAAACTTCTGAACAGCATAATAAGTTATGCATATTGGAATTGCAGCCAACAGGAACCATGTTGTGACCACTGAATTCACCACAATGGCTGACAGACAAAGAAGCAGAAACTGCAATAGCCTCTGAATAGATGTTGCTATTTTCTGTGGATTTAATTAAATGATTGTATAAGTGATTTGAGTTTTATTCTACTTCAAGCCACGGAAGTCAGTGGAAGATTTGTTCATGATTTGTTAAGCCCTTAGGTCTTTGACTGGAAGGTTGTGTTTCATGAGCTTGTAGAGCTCCATCTCTCAGTTACAGCTATAAGTTAATTATTGGCTATATTGCTAGTTTTCATTGCTTTAGTTCAGGTTGTTTTTTTTAACCCATTCGCATCCATGAGTGTACTGGTACATGATCTGGATCTGGCCTCATTCACCGCAAGCATACTGGTACACATAATGCATTGTGTTACTTGTAGGTTGATGCTGCTGCCATCTTACATTTTTTTTTAACTTTTTGGTCAGTCAATGAAGCTGCTATCTGGCAGCTTCATTGGCAAGTTTTCTATTCATCAATTTATAAAGTACATTTGTGATTAAATACCTTATAAGTCGGTGGTGTTTGTGGTCAATTTAAATCTTAGAGAGAGGATGCGAATGGGTTAAGTTTGTTTTGAATATTTTATAGAAATACTTCAAAACCAGTCTCTTTAAACTTTGATAAATTGGTCATGTTAAATTCACATGGCATTAAAATGCATAAAAAGTTATGGTGAGTCTCTTACTTTATCAATAACTGCTGTGTCAGTAGAAAACCTGTTAATAATGCGACCTAAAGGAGTAGCTTCAAAGAAATCGTATGGAAGCCTTAAAAGAACGCTGGAGAGCATCTTTTCATGAAGGTATCTGCGTGCTCTAGATCCTCCCCACTGGCCAACTCCATTAGAAGTAAGTGAAAGAAGTATGGAGCTCAATGACAGCATTGCATATACTGACAAGTAATGCAGCATCTGCAAAAAAACAATATCAAGGTTGAATTTATCCCTCTTAGCACATTTTCCTCTGCTAATGATTGACTTTTACTGCATATACTGTCTCACACTGCGTGTGTGTGTGCACTTACACTGTGTAATGAATATTTTCTCATGTTTTCACTGAATGAAATTGGTTACCAGATGAACTTGGCATCTGGGTGTTCATGACCATGAAAACATAGTTTTAGGCTCATTAGAGAGTCAGATATTCATGCATGGATTAGATTGAATTGAATTATTCTTCATATAAATATATGTTCAGGTTTTACTAAAATTTATGATTTATGTAAAAAACTGACCAATACAAGCAGATTTTTATGATTTTTTTTATTTAGTGAAAAAAACTAATTAGGTACCTATATTATGTGTAAATTATGCCAAATTGCTGCATGAGTGTTTTTCATCCTTAAAGACATGGACATTTATTAATTCTACTCACTTCTTCCCTTTCTCCATTGCTAACCTCCCTTGGTAACCTCACAACAGATGATGCATTAAAATCTACTTTTTCAGCTCCTGCATCTGCCCATTGTGACAGCCAAAAGTCTGTGTGAACACGTAAGGCTTGCCAGGCTAGTGTTGATGCCAAATAAGTGACACCAACCAAAGGTCCACAAGCAAAAAGATACCGGAAATATGTCCTGTGTGGAATTTTTCCATATTCTCGTTCCTCTGCCCCTGCTGCTGCACCAACAGCTAAGTCTTCATCATCTATATCCACTGTAGGATAAAAGTAAAAAAAATGCATTCATTACCTTGAGCCTTGATACCCAGCATGTCTGACTTTGCTGGATGTTTATTTAAGATATAATTTTTGGCCTTTAACAATTCAAAAGGTGATTCGTCTCTTTAAAAACAGTTACCTTTGCATCTAAAATTGTGTTGTGTCCTTTCATGGCATTCATTCTTGGCTTGAACAAAACAGGAATTCACACAGTAGTCTGCAGTAATAAAATATTAATATTTATGTGCAGTTTTTTGTGCCTTCTCAAGAAGCGTTAAAGTTAATGGTATTTGCCTCTGTAAAAATGAGGTAAAACTAATCATTGTCACTGTTACCCACTAGGTCTGCATGTTTGTAAGAGAATTAACAAAAATATCTAGACTGTGCGAGCAGGGATTTTTTTAAGTCGAGCGAAATCGAGCGAGAAATTTAAAAATCTTGAATCTTGAGCGAGATTCAAGCACACTGAAATTGCAGTACAGAATTTAATCTATGTAGGGACTAATTTTCTACTTACACAAAGATAAGTTTAAGCTTAGGCATTATTAACCAAATTTTGTTGAGCCAAACTTTAGCCAAGCTTTAGCATTTACTTTTAGAGATCAACATCTATGTGGAATTATTAGGATGAAGGTATCCTGTATTTATGAGATGATAGGCCTCCATCGAATTATTAATACACCCCTACTTTCACCACTAAAATTTAAAAACGTTTTTGAGTATCATAATATATATAAAATGTCATAATACCCAATACCTAAGCATAATGGCCTCACCCCATGTTTTAACTTGGTATCTATTTATATGACTGGCCTATATTCACATAGATACATTTCAAATAAAATAGCATAATAGCATTTCAAACTTGAGCTTGATCTTTATTAAATTATTACTTTTTTATTGCTTAAATTATTTACGAACTCGCTAGATCAGATTGTCGGTCATGGAAATCGTGACAGGCTAGGCCTAAATAAGATAGAGTAAAATCCGGTAACACGCCCCAGTACACCGCAGGTCTCACCATGTCCCCCAAAATGATTACATTGACTATTTTTGTGCCACAAGTAGGTTTTTTTTTTGCGAATTTTATCCCGACATCCTGGCCGATGCGTCTCAATTCGCAATTTCAAGATATCTACGTAGTTTGCGACATGTCTAATACAATAAAACCTCGTCTCCCCCTAAATGATTTTTTTTTATTTATTATTAATAATAATAATATTAACCCTGATGCTAGCCGGAGACTCGGAGGTGGATGTTACAAAAGTAACAAATAATAATTTATTCCTCATAAAATACATACATGAATATACATTAATGGTAGCTCTTTTAATTGAGGAATATAGGTACCCCTTAGGAAACAAAGCTTCCTGCTTCGGGGTTACCGATTCTTTCACAGCTAAACTAAAGAAAAAAAAAACACATCCTACTTGCCATTCAGGTACACTGAATACATGATATTATATCAATGCTGTATTTAAATATTCACATGTTCATGTGCTAATTAGTTTTTTTGAAACAATATTTTGTGATATTAGTAAGTACAGTAGAAAAATGTATGTTAACCTTGGACATATAATACATATAAAATTACACAAACTTTTTAATTAAATATTCTACATCTTTCTGTGCTATCAACCAGGCCCTAACGTTTTTACAAAATTTAGCGTAATTTTTTAGTAACACAATATTTTGAGGGAGTGCACAGAACATTTTGGGACTTATTGTTAGATACAAGTAAGAGTGGCTAAACAGTTCAAAATTTGGTTTCGGTATTACAAGACCATAATTGACTCTCAGATTGTACATTTGAGGTTTTCCGTTCTCACCACTACGGTTGAAGAATATTCTCAACACCTAGTAAACAAACAGATGTCTCAGAGGTAGAATGTTAAACTTTTTAAATAAAGGAAAAGATTGCTCTGTACATGGTACACATGCCATAACTTTTAGTATTTTTTTCTGTGCCAGAACCAAAGGTTTAATGTTTGTGAGGTAAGCACCACCCCGCGTATGAGATACCATATTGTAGTCTAGAATTAACAAGTGCATAATATACCATTCTTGTGACAGACACAGGGCATACATATCTTAGTAAGTAAAATTTTCTAATCATGGAAATTAATTCTGATTTAAGTTTGGTTATATGATATTTCCAATTAAAATTTTGGTCCACGTATATACCTAGATACTTAATATAATTTACACGTTCAATTTCAATGCAACCGTTGCAGAATGGTGCATTTACATTCACACACTTGGCACATCTAAAATACAATTCTTTTGATTCCACAGTAAGATTTTTATGATTAAAAATCACATACTTAGTTTTAGGACTCAGTACCATCGAATTGACGGAAAACCAGCATTTCAGTTTATTTAGGTCAGACTGCATCTGTTGATACAATACATTATAAGTACTGGCCGAGTAACTCAAAGCAGTATCGTCGGCAAAAGCAATTAACCTGCCCTTAAATTTTCCTGAGCACAGATTATTAACGTAAATTAGGAATAATATGGGCCCTAAAACAGACCCTTGTGGAACGCCACAGGTAAGTAGTGCCCTTTGGCTGTAGCAGTCACGAATACGAATATATTGACATCTACCAGTTAGATAGCTGTAGAACCAATTATATACGACACCTCTTATACCAATTTCACTTAATCTACTTAATAGTATATCATGATTTACTGAGTCAAACGCTTTGCTAATATCAATAAATAGACCTGCATTTTTATTGAAAGTATTTAGTCCTTCATACACGTTAGAGCAGAATTGCAACAGTGCATCCTCAGTACATTTACCCTTCAAGAACCCAAATTGGTTGCTGCTAAAAAATTTATGATGATTCAAAAAACTTAATAATCTTTTTTTAATTATTTTTTCAAGTATTTTAGAAAATACTGGAAGTAAGGATATCGGTCTATAGTTATTCACATTTAATTTGTCTCCTTTCTTATGAATTGGGATTACTATAGCAGTTTTTAATTGTTCTGGGAAAGTGCCAGTTTGCATACTCAAGTTAGCAATGAAGGCAAATGGCTCCGCAATGGCCTCATTTATCTCTTTAATGACAAACGCATTTAAATTGTCATTTCCCTTAGATCTTTTGGGTTTTAAATCATTTATAATGCTTTTAATTTCTATATTATTCGTAGGAGCAAAGTATAACGATTCTCGTAAATTAAATGTGGGAAAACAATCATTGTAGTCTGATTTAGTAAGATTGTTGTAAGGATTCGAATCACTATTTGGATAATTACTAGTTTTGCTGAAGTGAAAGTTAAATTCGTCAGCTATATCTTGCGACTCAACTAACAATTGATTATCGCAAGACTTAACTTTTGCAATTGGTTCGTACCTTTGCTTGACGCCAATAATTGAATCTAATAGATGCCATTGCTCAGCTGAGTTTCCAGCATTACTAAATGCGTCTTTATAATAGTTCTCTTTACGTTTTTTAATGTCAAGGTCTAATCTTTGCTTGTAAGATCTGTAATAACAGGCCAATTTGTCGTTATCAGGTTGTTTTCGCATTTTTTTGTATAATAAATTCCTCCTATTAATTCTATTACACAAGGAAAAAGTTATCCAAGGTCGGATCAGTTTGCAGTTTTTGAGTTTTTCTGTGGTGATACTTGCTTCAATGATACAGGACTTCAGCTGATCTATAAAAATACCATAAGCTGCTGTAACGCTATTCTGGGAATATACGTCGTTCCAATCACACTTTGACAGCAGCTGTTTCAGATGGTGGAAATAAATTTTGGTACATGGCTGCACTCGACACCTTTGCATTCTGTGAATTGGGTTAGTATATAATTTACAAGCAACCATATGGTGATCTGTTAATCCTTGGTCAATCGTGTACCCTTCATAATTAAATTTATCCCTGCTTCGACAGAATATATGGTCTATACATGATTTGGTAGTTTTAGAGATTCTGGTGGGGGTGAAAAAGAGCTGATCTAACCCATGACTCGCCATAATTGTCCTGTATTCATCAACAATACCATTCGATTGTAAGGTACATAAGTTTATGTCTCCAATAAATAGTAGATTTCTATCTGTTGAACTGTCCAGAACTAATTCTAATTCGCGTAGAAATAATTCAATTGGAAGAAAGTGATATCTGTACACACCAATAACACTAAGAGAGAAAGAGGTGCTTAAATCTATTGTTATTTTTATAATATTAGCCGTTTGAAAATCACAATTTTGTACATTAGAACATGAGTATTTTTCAGATATATACACAAAAACACCATTGACTATTTTCATTGTAAGTGGAAGGTTACTCTTAAGCAGATTTTATCCCGACACGTCGCAGCGGCACTATTTTAGGCACTCATACCACTGTAAGCTATCATCAAGATCACACCAACACGATCGGTGACATCTGATATGTAATTTAATATGAAATAAAGACAACTGCGAGAATGTAAGCAAATACATAGTTTCATAACAAAATTAACAACCCAGAATATCGAAATTGGTCATTATATCTTGTGAACTAGAGCTGACAATCAGTGGAGTGAATATACGCATTACTCCCATGCTGGTAGATTTCCACGTTCCTGCAACGACGCTAAAACCAAGTTAAATACATTTCTACAGTCTAAGAGCTTTTTTGTGATGAATGTGCTGTTTCACTTCTACCTTCAGCATAATTCGTATGAATATGTAAATTATGTATTCTTAGATTTTAGGGGAAACAATGCCTACCAAAAGGAAATTAACTTATACAATTAAAGGAAAAGTTGGGCATGCTCGACAGAGTGAAGCGTGGTGATGAAAATGAAGTTTATTCTGGGAGTTAAGTGAGACGCCTAAAATAGAAAAAGTACTCAATCACATCGGTGAACTGATGAATTGGCTAGAAACAGAGCGATTGTGATCGTCTTCATCTGTCACACTTGCAAAACATTAAGACTTATGAGACAAAGAAACGCTATCAACTACCGCGGCAAAAGAAATATCAGAATATTTTAGTAACTCTCGTTAAAATGCGGTGAGCATTTAAACTATTAAACATCATTTTAAATTGTATTCTGCAAATAAATTAGTTATAAAATTTAGTTTTATAGGTTTTCTTTACTGTTTCTCACAAAGTTTCTATTGATAATGCGGGTTGCCGAAATGCGGATGTAAACTCCGTCCCCCTTGACCCGTGTTGTTACTGCATTTTTCTGTATCTTGTTTTAACTTATTGGGTGTATGCTAGTGCTAGAACTAGCCTATGTTCATACGTGCCTATTTTGTGCATCATTTGTTAGTAGGCACTAAGGCCTCCTATCACAAAATGAAGCAGGGGCTCAGTAAGGTCCTACACCGAGGCCTAGGCTCTCCTAACTTCATCTACGACTTCTTCGACTACGTCACATTATAAAGCAAGGCCCTGTAAAATTATATCAACCACAACAGAGATCTTGAGACAAGCTCGAGACTTGTTTTTTGAGCGTATTGAGATTGAAATTGAGCGAGATTCAAGCAGTACTTTTATCTCGCTCGAATCTCAAAAAGTCGAGACTTGCACAGCCCTAAAAATATCTTTAACTACTCTCATTGGAGGTGGGTAACTTCTTTAAACTGATGTAGGACCAATTTTGGTGTGGAATTCTGAAGTAGTGTGGCTTCATGGAAGGTATGTCATCAAAATTTAAATCATATACTGAGTCAGTAAAAAGTGCTGTTAATAGCCATTTTTAGCTAGCAAGAATGAAGTTTACAGCAAAATTTATCTTATCTAATGATTTGATGGCTGGAGTACCTAAAGATTTTTCAGTGGAAGTCCAATCGCTATGCAGTAGCTATGTGAAGAGCACTTTAGTGTGCTAAACTAAAAGTGTTGGGTAAATTGTGAATAACTTTTTGCTAAGAATAGGGTCAGTTTTCTTTCCACCTTTTCTCCTCTCCCTAAAACAAAATCCTATTTATAACCTATGACCCATTAACTTTGCATGTGACCTTGGCTGTCTGTGGCCTCATCTGGCACAACAATAAGGAAAAGGGGATTAACCAAAGCCATGGCTTAAATGCTGCTGGTGTCCACAACTCATTGTAATATACAACTTCTATGACACCTCCAGCACATTCTAGCCTACTAACAAGGGGAGTGTCCGAGTATCGGGTCAGGGATTTTGACGAAATTTGCTAGGCAGGTAGTCCTTGATTAGTTATTTACGAATCACCCCCCATATAGGGTTATATATCCAGAAACTTCGTCAAAAAACGAGTTTGAAATATTGTATTGCCAATATAAAGCTAATAATTAGTCATGTTTAATCAGTGCAGTTTGGGTTAGGGGTAAAGTACTCGCTTCACAATGTCGACGTCCCTGGTTTGTGACTTTCAGTCACCCACAGTAACACATTTTTTTTTCATCGCAGTTTCGTTGTACGACTGTCCCTGGTTTTACATATTTTTAATCTGTTTACCCGGGATGCATTTTAACTATTTTACGTACTAATTACGTAATTTTAGCAAATTTCGTAACTAGAACGTTAAATAGTTAATTACGTTATTTACCTTAATTACGTAATTAGTACGTGGCGGAAATACGTCCGCACGCCCTGTCGTTTTTTGATTACAAAATTAACGGAAGAGCATGAAGTGTGATCGTGATTTTTAATTTCCGTGTCTTTGGCCACGCAGTCCCGACGCACGTAGAACATTTGTTCTAATTTGCCTGGTGCCTTGATTTTCCAGCGCTGTGCTTTTTTGGAAAACTAATCGCAAGAGAAAAAAGAACTTAAGCTCTGCAATCATATAATTATCATTATAAGTATCTACCGAAATGTTTGGGTGATTCTATCATGCTCCTGAAAATGTGCAATACATTAATTCTTTAAAATTATTTGTTACCGCTGGTATTTTATCAGTTTCCAAGCAATGTCCCTGGTTCGAAACTCCCTCCCACCCGAACATTTCGCCCGATTACCTGTATGACTCATACACGTAGGGTTTGGCGCAGGTGGTAGCCAAGAGTGCAGGTCAATCAGCGGCCGAGAAATCGTGGAAGAATTTGACAGAAAATGCAGAGTAGTTTTAGAAGGTCAGCGAAAAACACATAAAAAGGATGAACATGATAAATCATCCAAGCACTGCAGCTATCCGAGTCCACACTGGAACCTAAAGCACTAGCAAAAAACTTGAATTGATAGGCTCTGGTACTTTCTTTCCCTACTCCTTTGGAAAACTGATTTGTAAAAATCTACCAAGGTGGATCAAAGAGTGCGTCCGTGAAGACACTTCATGCTCTTCCGTTAATTTCGTAATCAAAAAACGACAGGGCGTGCGGACGTATTTCCGCCACGTACTAATTACGTAATTAAGGTAAATAACGTAATTAACTATTTAACGTTCTAGTTACAAAATTTGCTAAAATTACGTAATTAGTACGTAAAATAGTTAAAATGCATCCCGGGTAAACAGATTAAAAATATGTAAAACCAGGGACAGTCGTACAACGAAACTGCGATGAAAAAAAAATTGGTGACGGAGAGTCACAAACCAGGGACGTCGACATTGTGAAGCGAGTACTTTACCCCTAACCCAAACTGCACTGATTAAACATGACTAATTATTAGCTTTATATTGGCAATACAATATTTCAAACTCGTTTTTTGACGAAGTTTCTGGATATATAACCCTATATGGGGGGTGATTCGTAAATAACTAATCGAGGACTACCTGCCTAGCAAATTTCGTCAAAATCCCTGACCTGATACTCGGACACTCCCCTTGTAAGTCAGCACCCATCTTCCTAAGACCATATATGGATCACAGTTTCAATATTGAGCAAAATACACAAGGCTCAATCTCTCCAAGAATACTTTTAGTCTCAATGATGATACTATTAGTTAAGGTAATGTTATCCAATAAAAATTGAATGTAAATGTGGAACAACCTAATATGCTAAGGCTCATTGCTTAGGAGTTAATTGATCCTATTACTGGTCAGGTCCAGATTTTTTTTTACTATGTGTTCAAGCAATAGTTCTTTTCCAAAGAACCCCACTGCAATGAGTCATTTGGGGAGAGGAATGCTGGCAGGTATACGTTAGTGTGAAATCCTGAGAAACTGGGTTTTCCTAGTTTACTGAGACATTTTATGATAATTGCATATCACCATCCAACATCGAGGAAGGGAATTGTGTTTTCCAGCTTTGTAGATGGCTATTTCAGTTTAGTAATGTTTTTATTTATTGCCATCCTTTTACCTTGATAGTGTATTGCTTCCTTAGCATAAGGGTTGTGGTAACTATTACAGTTTATATGTTATGAGTCTTTATTTATAAACCATGGAAGCTCTGTAAAAAATTATCTCTAAAATGTAATTGATTTGAGCTTTTTTTGCTGTTTATGAAAGAGTTGTGGTGGAAAAAAATACATAAGTCCCTTCTGCCCCATAATTACTCTATGCTCTCAAAAACTTGAACAATGCTCATGTTTGTTCATGTAGTTAAAGTTTTCTACACAAATGTTTAGGAAAAAATTGGGGGGAGAACTATTCTCAAGTAATGGGCTTCAAAGCTCTATAAATTTGTAATATGTACCAATAAAATTCTGAAATTTATGTTTTTTAGATGAATATGTGGCCTGTACCGCATTTACTAACAGTTCATGATTATCTGTGTGCAATAGCCATACTGCAGTCATTCTCTAGGGGTTATGTCATCTACTGATCACAAGCAATGCAATTATGCTGCAGTACCTTTGTTTATTACTCCCTTGGCGTTGTCATAGGAGTTAAAAACATGGAATACATCAAGAATACATATGAACCTTAACTTCTCAACAAAAAAACCAATTTCTTGCATCTAAGGATGGAGGAGACAAACTATACATAGAGTCTAAATTTTTGTCTGTTAATCAGAGGGCAAACTATTCATGGGTATCATTATAGATTATAGTACTTCCGTTGTCAACAACCCTTTTTCTCAAGTATATATAATACAAAGGCATGACATTGCTCGTTAATAATTTAATTTACAAGAAAAATCTTTTAGTGTAGCGAAACAAGAACAGAGATCTTGGATCCCCTATGTAGGCATTATAAATAAACTATGACAAAAATGATTAATTTCAGCAGAAGCATGTATGTTGCTTTTAATCATGCAAATAAATGACTTATAAGAGGTACTGTAAATTGTAGATATAATTGTATCAATATGCTGTCATTGCTGTTTGCTATAAATCCTTCCCTGACTATTTCAACAAACCAGCAAAAAATAAATCTTTTTCTTGGAGGAGGTGAAGGTTGAATTTGCTTCACACAGGTTTACTGGTACAAATCAATAGTAAAAATAAAATAATGTGTTCCAATAAATGTCAAAGGTTAATTAGTATGCATTTTTTGCTGAATCTTCAGCTTCAGCTTATTTGTAGAAGCTGAACATATACACATGTTACTGCTAATACATTAACGGTATTAAGAGTACTATGCAAATACATATGCAGAAGCTGAAGATTCTTATAAGAAGGGCATTCTAGGGTTTAAATGGAACACTATTGCTTTCTTTGAATATTAGCAATGAAATGACACTCACATGAGAATTCACTATAAGCAAAACTCAAAATACATACTTACTATTTTCTTCTTCTTCCTCTTTACCAAGGTCATCACTAAAACCTGAAGTAGAAGATGTCAGTCTTCTTATTGGATTGTGGTCAATCTCCCCTGGTTGCGAACTTGCAGATCTATATTCATTATGACATAAATGAATTAATTCTTATTGGTGTTCGCCATCCAATTTCATGGACAAAATTATTTAGGAGACTAATAGTTTCTATTATTGGCATTATATGTCTGCATGTTTATCCATATTGATACTAAAATGATGTATGTTGCATTTTTACTGGTTTTAAAAGTACATATTTGGCTGTTTTTCATATCATAATGGATTATTTTATCTACTTTACTTAATGTTTTCTAATTATTTACTTTATATTATGTTGGCATATGTTGAACAAGGATAAATATTGCTGCAAGGAATTGTGGTTGGTATGATACATCCATTTTCAAATGGGGCATGTACCGATATTTAATTTCTTTCTAAAAAATGTGTTTCTTTATGTTGGATGACTGTTGTTTTATAGTAACAAGAAAAATGATGCATTTAAGGCAATATGCAGAGTTCTTATTTCTTAATTTCAGTTAATTAGGTCAAATATTGCATTACACAGTATGTAGTTACAGTAATCCTAAAATCATTTATTCTCTGCATCATACCAGTTTATTATGGTAAAAAAAGAGTCACTCTCATTGCATAGATATATTTTGACCAATTTTCATTTATATTATTTTTAATTGGACCATAATTGTGCATCATCACCATTAAAATACAAATGTACAAAGTGGCTACCTCATTGTAGCCTACTATGGCTCTACTTGTTTTTCAAATGAGTCTATGATTTGAATTACATATAGAACATTCAGGTTATTAACATAGTAAGGCATTTTAAAATGTATGTATACTTTTACTGGAGTAGATATAAATTTTCTTGTTGCAAAGTTTAGTATTTTAATCATGGCATTTCACAAAAAACTACAGTAAAGGGTGGAAGAAGGAATACTCAAGTTAAATGGCAAAATGTTATAATAAAGCAAATCTTGATATAAGTAAATTAATTTACTTACTTGGTGGATGCCGTGGACATGAGCCTCTTAAGCATATTTTTTTCCTTGATATTATTTGAATCAAAAGGTCCAGTCATAGACCTTTGAAATTTAGAAGAAAGTACAAATGATTAGCCACAAGATCACATGGGCATTTTCTGATAAATTCTGATTGAATAGTAGTGATATTATTGGGAGAGTGAATGCTTAAGTTCTAAATTGTGACTCTTGAAAATACTTAAAAATGAGTGTCATGAATTTATTTTACCTTTGGGAAGATATTGAAAATAGTCGTCTCAAAAAGCTGCCTCGTGGTTGAGAGCCAATGGTGTAAGTTCTGGACCTAATTACAAAATTGCAACACATCTATGCATTAAGTAACTCAGGTTTATTATACATGCAATAGCATAAAATGCAATCAATCAAAATACATGTTTGCGAAAAATTACAAAATAATAATTATTATCATTAGCTTACTACATGCATAATTACCATGCTGCTACCAAATTTATTAAAAATAAAGGGAGTGCAATGATTGAATTCAATTTACTTCTTAACAAGTGGGATATCTACAAAATATTGTGCTAAAATCAGATAATCATTAATAATTTGTTAAATATTTTGGCATATTTTAATAATCTCCTGAAACCACAAGGTTTACAGTATACCTTATGTAAACCCAATTTTAACATCTACATCTTGTATATAACTGACAGACTAGATGTAGTCGTAAAAATAGGGTTTACATTAGGTGTACCTACAGCAAACTTCGTGCTCTCAGGGTTTTTGTTGAAACCTAGCACAGTGAGTGATGGATGCAACTGATATTTAAAAGAATGTCTTATAAGAAGTGTATGCCATTTTTTTCGAAACTTAGAGCATGAAAACAAACTTATTTCAGTATGTGCATGCATCATCATTGCAATTCCTGTGTGTGAATGTCATCAAAACACCGAAGAAATAAAGCCTTTTAATCCTCCAGATGGGTAATTTTTTTTATATCTGGTCAAAAAAATCACAGGATCAGCAGAGAATGGATGGTTGCCTAACTTGTGGAATCTGCGGGATACCCAGCTAGATGGTTAAACAATAATTCATGGCATTTAGAACAATTTGTAGAAAGAAATTGTAAGGCATACAGTAAGCCATAGTTAGAAGGTTTAGAATTTTTTCCTGAATACCTTTTGAAACTAATAATCTTCCTTTTCATATGACCTGATGTTTGGCATAGATGGTAGTCTCTGCTATAAACTAATTTAGGTTAATGAAAAGCCAATGATGATATATTTTTAAAGATGTTGGTAAAAAACTATTATGCATGATTGCATTGAATCTTATGCATTTTCTAATTTATTGAACACTGGTATGAATATAATGTTAAATATATGTCCTTTCTATTATAGGATATATTGTGTGTGATGTTTCATAATATGTAGTGATGATTTTGGAGATATGGTGGACTTCTAAATATTAGTCTATTTCAATCTGTTTCAAATATCTTGGGGCTGATAGGCCGGCCTTAAATTTTTGGGGGTGAGTGAAGAGAAAGTCTCTTGTCGCATGTTTTTCTCAGAGGCTAGGATGCTCAGAACTAGGATGCAGTAGGCATGGTCTAGCCTCTCAAAAATTCAGTCACTCTCAGAACTCCATGAAGTGTACTTAGTGGATCTGCATGCCATGTTGCCAATTCATTCAGCTACAGCATGAGAGCAATGGCAAGGATGGTGATTTCGATAACAGTGGTGCAGAAGTGGTTTTAGTCACTCTGTTAGACTGGAGAATGAAACTGAGAATGCCTACTGTTTTTCATATTTAAGATCATCGCTACTTTTTATTGGAACTAAAAGGACTACCTATAGGACCATTTGGTAGCCATCCTTTTGCATGAAAATTATGTATTGAAAAGTGTGAACAATATTGACTGAGGATCATGTTGGTTGACCTATTTCTGTTTTAAACCAACTTCTCCTGCTTCCGTTTTCGGGGGACAAAACATTCGTTTTCGCATTCTGGCATGCTTTTTTCTGTCAAAATTCTACCTATGAATCAACCTGTTTATTCCTTAGGTCTACTCCTTTCCGTAATGACCTGTGGTGAAAGCCATGATAAAAAATCCCTGAAAATTGCATTGGTCACCTTTCATTTTGCTTTCGCCTAGGCTGGTCAGAACCATGCAGAACCCATTTCGACCACAGTCGACACCTCATCTTTCTCGAAGAGGGTCTCACAGATTTTTCATCTGAAGGAGATCAAGAACAATAATCTCGGCAACGTTGAGTTCGAGCCTCTACTTTCAGAGGCAATTTCCCACCCCCCTGTAGTGAAGACTTTCGAACTATCCTGGGCCATCCCGAAAGGTGCCCTCCCCCACATATTTAAGGCTTGCCTCTCAGCCCCTAAGATATTTGAAATGGATAATAGTTTACTTTTATCTTTGAGTAAAGTTATGCTTCAAGGTGTGTATGAATTCCCATAAACTCATGTATTTGTGATTGATGGTTTTGCATTTGCATTTGTTGCAAAAACAGTATAGTAAATGGCATTTAGAAAAAGTAACCCTGACATATGCTCTGGTTATTTTTTTTGTTTATTAAGTTAATGTATGCATGTATGTAATGCTACTGAATAATTTACATGGCTACATACTTAAGCTGAGTAAGTGCAATAATAAATTAGGAATGTAAGATTTTGCTATCACTTACTCAGTGACAATGCTATTTTCCCTTTCGTTCATGGATTCATCAGCAACATTTTCACTGCATGTTATGGATTATGATTGGTCATATACAGAAAATGGCATGCACATGCAACAGAGAAATTTTACTGTTTACTATGTTTAAGAGAAGAGTGCAAGTTAAGTTGAAATATACTTGCAAATTTGTTTGGGTTTATGAGTTAAAAAAATGATGGTAGGCCTACAACAGCAATGTTTCAGAAAAGTGTGTATTTATGAGATTGATATCAAGTTGTTAGTACAGCACTTGTCTACTTATTAGCAGGATGCCAATTTAAAATCCGTGCTGGCTCTGTAAACCTGCTGTAACCAAATTGAGTGATTTAGTGGGCTTTATCAATCAATGAGGTGATCCATATGCAAAAATAACATCATAGATTTCAGGCAAAAACAGTCAAGCCCATCTTATATCAAACCCGTTTATTACGAAGGCTATTCCCCGTCAAAGAGAGGCTCAGGAAAACTGGTCCACATATAATGAAGTTCGGTTATTACGAATAAATATTCGGCCCCCTCAACTTGTTATAAATGGGCTTGACTGTATCTCAGGAAATGTTTACCTTTAAGCAGAACTTGCTAAATTCTGACCACTTATTGAAGAGGTTCCGGACAGACTGACATTAACCTTGACAAAGTCCACAACTTAAATTCACAAAAAAGCAAGATTTCTACAGAGGAATATATCATCTGCCTTGACTTGGAGCCGAACCCATCATCCAAACTTTCTTTGAGTTATCTAGACAATTAAGCTACTGAAGCATTCTCATTCTCAGTAGATTTATAAGGACTCTTAGGGATACCTCAGCTGCAGTGAAGCATTCTGCCCAATGCTGAGGGATTTGGCTTCAACTCCCTATCAAGGTCAATGATCATTTCTCAGCATAAATGTCATTCCCTCAGTGCTCACCACCAGATTTTTGTGGTAGATACAAAGAAGAAAGTTCTTAAGCTATTGTGACTTATAAGGATAGCTTATTGTGTAATGCTGGAGTGGGCTTCAAAGAAGATATTGTCCTTTAGATTAAGCCTTAATCTTGCCTATTCTGGATTTACTGATGTAGTTTAATATCTTGTACCTTTGCACTGACTGCAAAAAACTAGGGAATGAGAAATTGGAGCAATCTAGTAGTCAAAGCTTAGCCAGTCTAGTGCCTGTCATTTAATACGTAGGCTTAATGGATGGCGAAAGTCCTTTGATGGAAAGCTAAAAATTACTTGCTTTTTAGTAGGTTTGATTTTAAGTTCAAATAAAAGTTCCCTTTGGTATATTTAGACTAAATAAATTGAGTGAGAGTATTAAATCATCAAATGATACAACAAATGATTAATGGCTGAAAACTGGGCCCTGTTGATTAAGTATTTCTTTTGAAAATGTCATGATCCTGTCTTGGTGTGACTATAAATTGTCATGCCAAATGCAATTCATTTACAGGATAGACAGGAGAATTGTTGGGTTTTAATAAGTTTTCAATTATTTCTGAAAGATTGAAGTTTTGAGCCCTCAAAATGAGATTGAAAAAAAAAATCAGTACACAATGGCATATTTTATTAATGTTTGAAATAACTCTCATGCTAGAAATAATGGAAAATGGCGTAGAAACTTGATATCATTGAATTTTGTATTTCGTTTCAGTTCTGATTTTCATGAGCATTAAAATACCTTATTGTGAATTCAAAATTTGTAGAAATTATGCAATTCTCAGTGTATAAATTGGCAGTATAGATAATGAAATAGAGGAGGTGGGAAATGAGGTAATTCAAAATTTAAATGTATTGAATGATGTATAAGGATAAAAAATAATTTGAAAATAATGTGCAATCTTTCATTCAGGAAAATTTAGCATTGTGTAAGCCTCCAAGTAAAAACTTTTGTGGATTGCAACATTTCTACAATATGCTTTATACTTATTTTCTATACATTGCATTAATTTCAATAACTTTTCTAAATTCAATTAATTTACTCAAAAGATGTTATTGACACCCCAAATGGTTTTGAAACTTGGGTGGTGAATTAAGATTTCTGATGCATAAAATTTTATAGTGATTCAAATTATTGCTAAACCTTATGATGAAGATGCATACCTTATTGAGCCACATGTCACTGGATCAGGTCTTGCACTTGGAGTTGAGAGCCTCCTGACCAATGAATTGCCACTTAAAATGCCTGGATGACGCTGACTATTTGGACATGGTGGTGACTGAAGGGAGCTTGCTCGAAGCACAGCCCTGTGGCCCCAGCTTTGACTGGGGGTGGCAGGATACCCAGGGAAAACTGAACTTGTTCCCTGCACAAAAGTCATTGATGATGATGGGGCTCTTCGGTGGATTAGAGGGTGATCATCTTGATGACACTCGTCTGTTGGCAGAGGTAGATCGTGGGAAAGTAGAAGTAAGTGCCTTCGAGCTGAGCGTCGGGATATTGATGATTGTGTTCCTGCTCTGTTCCTGAAAGGATGTACCAGGGGTGGTGCCTGAAATGAAGTTGCTTCTTATTCAGTATCCTTTAATTATGAAAATGGATCAAGGTATATCCATAATGTTCATTATTTATGAATCAGTTTTTATTTTAAATATGTATCAAGTAAAATGTGATGAATAAATTGCTTACACAATAGGTTTTTTTGAAATATGTTTTTTTTAAAGGCCTTATGTTTAGGTATTTAATTCAATTTCTGATGAAATATTTGGGGTGCATAAATTCTCAATGAAAGCAAAGCTGTGAATCACCGTGGAACTCAAAACCTTATTTATCAGTCTTATATATCCCTTCCAATCCATGAACCTTATATATCTGTTTCTTCGTAAACTAGGTAAATAAATGAAAATATGGGACTAAGTAACTCAGGTGATTAACACACTCAACGTGGATGCCTTGAATTCAAGGCATGCCTCGTTACCCTGGGAGGTTGATGCCTTGATGTCAAGGCATGGGGTCCCATTATGTTCATAGCTAAGTAAAAATTATTATTATATTGCATAAATTTTATGTTTAAAGCATTTATAATAATGTATTTATTCATATAAAAGAAAAAAAATATTTCGGACATGAATACTTTTTCATGAAATAGGCCAGCATTGTGTGTGTTAATACCCAATAAAGATTAACAACCCATGTATATTTTTGACAACAGTAAAACACTTTGAATTAGACCTTGTACTCATCTTTGCCATTAAAATTACATTTTAATTTTGGCTAGTGATTAAGGTAAATAGGTCTAAAATATTTTTTTTTAATTGCATTGGTATGTTTCTTTCAAAAACTAAGTGAAGAAAGGAGCCCATTAGTGTAAAAGTGGCTGATTTCTCAAACTGTGCTGTTTCTTGTAAATTGTACTTTTTGTTTATAAAATTGTGAAGGAATGAATGAAATGAATTTAAATGTCTCACCACTCTTGCCTCATCTTCAATGTGCCATGCTCCTTCAGGGACAATGTTTTGCTTTAGTTGAGTGCTTATTTTTGAAACTAGCCTTAATAACTGCCACCTTTCTTTGGCGGTTTTTGCTCCAAATGCTTCTTTGATATCATTTTTTCGTAGCTCTCCATCAGGATGAGGTTTTCCATCTATAAAATCTCTGTTTGACTCCATTTCATGTTTTACTGCAGATTTCCATGATTGGAAAAGTTCAGGATCTTCTTTCTCAATTTCTCCTAATGTTCCTTGTGTTCGTACGTAGCCATTTTCCATTGCAATTATCTAAAAAAAAGATTTCCTCTAAATTATTATCACATGGTATGAAATATATGATTAAATGAAAAATGTGGAATTTGTGGAGGAATTATGATAAAACCCTCTTCTGCACTTAAGTAGAGAACCAGAGAATAAAAGTGTAAATCACAGGAAAGTGTAAATTGAGGGTATGCTTAATTTTATGAGAGTAATGCTTAAAATAATACTTCCATGTTTCTTGATTTTCCCTACCCAATGTCTTGTCTTCATTGAATGACAATTACTCAAAATTGAAATTGAATTGCAAAAAAACTCTACTGATGCCAAAATCTCTCACCTGAAACACAAGGGGATATAGGGAGATGCCAACTAGATTACAGTATACCTAAGCCTATATACCCTATATATAAACAACCACTTCTGCAGTTTATACCTCCCTCTTTTGTGAATATATATGTATGGGCTTGCCACTGTAAGATTGTCAGAGTACCCTTGATAGTGGCATGAGAGTGTTGAAACCGGTAGCAATTCAATAAAGTGAGTGAAAAGTAAGTTTTTATGTTAGTATGCCACTTTTTCACAAAGTATCACCTGACTCAATTCAATTTAGATAACAGTATGGCTAGGCCAAGATTTAGGAACAGCATGGAAACTTGTACTGTTATGAATCAGAGGGAATATAAGGAATTAGTGAGCAAATGTGTGAGGGAAGATGCGGAAGGGCAAATAGTTGAACAAGGGTGGGGGAAAATAGATGCAGTAGAGAGTAGAGGAATCAACAAACATTGGATAATGGTGAAAATGAGGAATCATGGAAATAGAAAGCTTTAAAAACAGTCAAAATAAAATGTATGGAAATAAGTAATAGACGTAGGAGAGATATAAAGAAAGTGAGTGAAAAGTGGTGGAAAGGTCAATGGGAGGTGATTGAGAGGCTCCAGAGAGAAGGAGAAATAGGCGTTCTGTACTCAAAGGTTAGAATATTATCCATCATCAAGAAATGGGAAATGATACTGTGCATAAGTAGTTAGGAGAGCTACAGCTGGAACTAAAGAGATGCTGCATTGGGGGAAGGAATGTGGGAAATAACTGCATGGCACTAATGATAGGTAAAGTAACTTAGGCTTAGAAGAGGAAAATGATGTAGATAAGGATGAGCTGATACCAGGAAAACTGAATGGTAGTATGAGAAATGAAGGTGGGTAAAAAATACATTGGAGGAGTAGGCGGGGGCCTTTTATAGCCCCCCTGGCACTTAGACCTCATTAGATCCATTGTGCCAACCCACCGAAAGGTGGGGATTGTTAATATCCCATCAAAGATACTCAATAATTGAGGAAGAGAGGGATTTTATGGGTTTGTTTGTAGGATGTATGGGGACAGAGTTTGGCTGGAGAATTTAAAAAAAGGTAATAATACCTATACCAAAAAATATACAAGGCTATAAATGCTCAAAATTTTACACTTCATGAAGAAATAATAAAATTTTGTCACCTATGTGATGCCATCAGGCAGTCCGAAAATTATGCAACCGGGACAACAATTATGGCAAAGTCATCTTGTGAAACGTTAAAGGTGGGCCATTCAAAATTTTGTTGGTGTAAATGAAGGGAAGGTATTACATTGCAGAGATATGGGAATCACTGGGACCTGAAGAAAAAGTTGTAAATTGTGGGAATGTAAAAGTGAGGTTTTATTGTATGAATATTTATGAGGGAGCTAAAATTTGATAACTACAATATATACTTGGAATTCATAGTATAAAGTTTTTATGTAAAACTTAAATCCCTTTTTTACAAATAAGCATTGCGAATGACTAATTATCTACCTGCATTAAAATTCTTGAAAGAGGAGATTTTTCCATTTTTGGAATTATATTCATCCATTGGAGTCTATACCAAAATGAAAATATGAACTCGTATTCAGCTTATGGTCAGAAAATAAAAAATGAATGGAGACCTTGACAATCTCATATTAAGAAATTTAAGACTTTATTATTGGAACTGAGTGATTTTGTTAAGAAATGAGTACATTATGTGGCGTGTAAAGAATGGTGTTAATTATCTAGTTGGGTATAAAGTACGAGAAAAAAATAGTATACCTCACAGCATGGTTACTTACATGATATGCGTGGGATAGGAGTTGTAATTGGTGTGTAACCAATATAACTGTCCTCCTCTGCCGAAGTAAGAGTTTTCTTATCCCTTCTTCAAAGACATGCTGCCCAACTTGATAATCCAAGGCAGATAAAGGATCATCCTGTAATTTAATATTGATAGCATCATTGGTTTGCATGGATATAATTTATCATCAATTGAGGTCACAGATCAGAAACTGGAACCTCTGGAGCTTGGTTAGTAAAATTTAGGCTCCATTTACCAGCATAAGATAAAGCATTTTTCAGTATTAAATGCGTCCAACATCAGTAGCTCTTTTAATATATATTTATAGAGTTTAATGTTTTGTTCCTCACTTGTGGTCAGATCAAAATACCTGCTTTTCGAATGATGGCTATTAAAATTTATGCATTCATTCAAAATACAAGATAGTTGCTGTTTTTATTTATAACCAACTCATCCTGATTTTGAGGCTTTGTCATTGTATCCACTTAACAAAATGTGAGTAGTTTTCAAGTGGTAGAGAACTCAATTGGATGGTGTCTAACCATTGGGATAATCATTTAACACTATAAAAGTAAAAAAAAAATGTAATGACTTCCTTATTGATTGAAAATAATGATCTTGCCAATATGCATCCAAGGATATTCCTCCTGAGATTCTGCTTATTTTGTGTATACTTATTTGCTTGGAAAATATTTTTTACTCACTCATAATTCTCCATCCATAGAGATAGTTCTTTTTGAATTTATGATAAAATTAGAAGAAAGTAATTTTTAATCACTAGTTTATTGAAATAATGATCATTTTGTGTTTTACCAAAAGAAATAAGAAATTTGCTGGGTGACCATTGTTCTGATTTTACTTGAAGCTCACCTGTTTTAATCAGTGGATACAATCAATGCAACTATAGTGTAACTTAAATCATGAACTACTCACAAGCATGACAATAGAGGCCCTTGAATAAAGTGTGCGTGCTAATGCCACTCTTTGCTTCTGTCCTCCAGACAGGTGGATGCCCTTTTCTCCAATTTCAGTGAGATCCTTGTCTGGAAGTATGTCCATGTCTGGTTGTAAGGCTACAGCTGAAATCACTTTACCATAGCGTCTCAGTCTGAATATTGAGCCAAACAGGACATTGGTTCTTAGGGTTGCATTCAGGAGCCATGGCTTTTGAGCAGCATAAGCGATTGTTGCTCCACTGTTAAGAGAAAATTAATCAAAATCGGTTTCAATATTATATGTATTCTCAATCACTGCAGCTGTGGTACTCTTGCCTGTTAATGAAATACGTGGTTCTTTGCGGTAAGTTTGGGACCAGGGAGAATAAAATGAAGAAATGGGAAGTTGGTAACCATTTTCAAGGGACTAAATAATGAGCAACATAGACTAAAGAATACTTTATCCTAGCAGGCACCATTTCTGAATGACTATTAAAAAAGGAAAAAAATATATTCAGCATTTGAAATTCTGTCTTTTTCCTTCTTTTAAATATTTTCAATACATGTACTTGGTTTTCTTTAAGTCTTTTGGAAACTTAAGATCTTGGCTATTGCATAGTATGGTTTTTTTAAAAATAAATCTGGGATGTCTTTTAAGTTGGGCTGTATTAGTTGCATTATACATATTGATCTACATATGTTCTTCCTACATGACTGCAAATATTTTTAGAGGTTCCAAAGATGCTTATTACAAGTCTATGTTGAACCATTACATTTTCATTGAATTGACATGTTAGGAAGCCACTTCTGCATAGTTAAATTAATGTGAAAGCATAAACTTAGTCACTTACGAATAAAATTTGCTCCTTTGTAACCTTAGGGTACTCCATTACAACAAATTGAATGCAAATAAAACTTCTACAAACCACAATAAAATAATATTAGATAACCTGGGTTTTGCTCTGTAAGATCCATCATCATCAGATGAGAATATATTGGAGCTGACCCATATATGTACTCAAAATCAAGCAGTGGAGGAGGTTAATTTGTTAGAGGGGAATAATTGTAGAAGAGAATTAACAGTGGGGGAGAGTGGGTTTGGGGAAGGAGGAGTTCATGGGTGACAAGCATTGAGAGGAAGGGAGAGGTGGCTGGTGGTACAGATATTCATGGACAATTGTGAAATCAGGGCTACACATTATTTTCAGCATTTCCAGCTGTTTTAAAGTGCCCAGCTCACTTCCTTTGTTAGAAATAAATAGAAAATTACTGTGAAATTACTGCCATGATCAAATTCTAACAGGTGCTTGGCAAAATTACTCTTCAGTTTGTAGTAGTTTTTAAAGGTATTACATATAGTGTTATTTTGTTCTAATGCCAAAATTATGTGCATTTAGATTTAATGAAAATAAAACTTTTACAAACTACAATAAGATAGCATTGCATGACCTGGGTTTCATGCGTGAACATCATCATCAGGTGAGAATATATCACAGCTGACCCATTTGTATAATTATATACTCAAAATCAAGCAGCGAAACTTGGTTATTGCATCTGAATGTGAGCAAACAGCATGAAGTTTAGACATTATAATGTCTTCAAAAACAAATATGAAATTTAAAACATTTTGTTTTTTACCAGAAAATTGTATTCACGCTAAATTTATCTAGTTGAAGAATGACAAATTATCAAATTCAATTGAGGAAAGGGTATTGGTAGTGTTAGAATGAAAAATATTCCTTGCCCCATCTATTTTTCCCATCTTGAGGGAATCCTTTAGATAGGTACTTTCATGGATATCAAGCATCTCAAAATAATAAGCACACAGCCAAAATAGTTGGGAGTATTCAGGCCAACTTAACAAATGCCTTCTCTATTGTCTCCTCCAGAGCCATTGGAAAAGAAAATTATGAAATTTCTGAAGTTCTTCAAATTTTAACTACTCCATTGCAGTGCCCCTTGACCAAAGCACAGTGTTTTTAAATTGTTTTTTGTTAATATTAACCTTATAGCATATCATACCGAGCTAAGAAAATACATATTTACCTGGCCCATTTAACGCTTCCCCTTTGAAGATGCATCTCACCAAGAAGAGCTGAGAGTAATGAGGTCTTACCACTCCCTACGGCTCCCACAACCAAAGTGAGCTTCCCTAGGACACAAATAAGTCATATAAATATATAGTCAAATGAATGAGCAATACCTTCATTTCACATTTGGAACTCTTAGGCTTTTTAATTGACATTTGGAGTAGTTTTCTCTTGTTCTTAATATACTTTATATCTCCAAACCTGATTTCCATTTCACATGTCTATGAGGAAGAAGCAAAGTGGAGATCAGTTAGGAATGGAGACAGGTGACTAAATTTTGGCTGTGGATTGTTCAGTTATCATCAGATATTTCAGTAAAATGTTTTAGGTATTTGTGGCAAGCGAGTATTTTTCTTGTAACCATGGGTTTTTCTACTTGAATTCTTTATTTTAGGTATGAAAAGAATCAGACTGTTTGCGAGAGGAATGCATGAATTGTATTGACACATGGTATATCGTTAATTTTGAAATGCTTTATAATGATTATGAGTTTTCAGGATTGTTAATACAAACCTTGAGGAATGTTAACTTCTGAAATGTCTAGCAGTTGAGTGGATAGATTTTTTTGTGGATCAGCACTCCAGGAAAACACTGCATTTTGCACCACCACTGCATCAAAACCATCAGCTTTTGGCCCATGCCTGTAGTTGCTGACTGAGGAATTCTTTGAAGTTTTGGATAACTGCACTGGCACATTGTTTACTTCAACATTGCTGTAACAATTAGATATCCACTCTTTTACTGGCTCCTCTTGATTGATTTCACCATTTTCAGTGTTGACTTCTGCAACTTCATCCTCAGTCTCATTGTCTTTCTCTCTATCCTCATCTTCTTCTGGTTCTTCTTCATCCTCCTCTATGTTGCCTAGGCCAAACACACTGTCTTGGCTTCCTGCAACGGCTGCTGATATTCCTCCAGTAGGAGCAGTTGCCTCAAGGAAATAAAATCCGTAAATGGAACATCATTTTTACTTTGCTTCATGGGCAATAAGAATTTACTAAAAATATTCAGTCATGGTCATATACTACCCTAGCTTCAGTTAATGCTAATCTAATGTTATTACCTCTCTTGGTGCCTCAGGTATTTTAGATGTGTCATCTGTTTGTGAAATTTGAGGATATTTCTCTGGAGTTCCTTTTCTCATTATCTTGTTGTCATCCTCCTCTACTTCAGAGTCATCTTGTTGAGAGGGTATGTAACAGTTCATTTCAGGGAGAGAAAGAAACTCCTCTAGGCGCTTAGTGCTTACCTATGTGGGAACAATGAGGGACCTTTATAATGTTTGCATTTGAAATTTACTGTCTTAAGAATTGTGTGTTCAAAGTACAAATTAAATTTCAGAAATTACCATGGCATTAATAGCAATTGGAACTGTGACAGGGAATATGAAGAGAGGCACAGTTAATTGATTAAATAATGCTAATGCAGCGAAAATATTTGCGGGCGTTAGTGATGCACTGTCTTCTTCTGCAATAGCAAGGTGTGTGCCAAATGTTACCAATGTTATAAGCACTGATGAGGCGTGGGTGAGGAAGGCTGAAAAGAGAAACCATAGATGTTAGCTGTTATCTATGAATGTTGTGATGACTTACAGCCTACAAAATTCAGGTAAATTTTCATTCAATTTGCGTTGAATAACTCTAATCACTGTAGGTATGCATTCTAATCATTACATCTTTCTGGATACTCTATGCCTCAAATCTGTGGCATATCTACTTATAAGTATACCTACTCTATATCCAAATTTAGATAAAAACGAAATAGTAAACATTGTTGGCATCCCAGTACCTCTGATTGTAATCAATATTCAGAAGACAGTCTATAAAGAAAATGATGGAGGAGTCATGATACATGGTAAGATACAATTTAACTCTTTCAGTTCATTACTGGAGTCACCTCAGTTTTCTCTGATGGATGTATGTATTTCTAGTTTATACAAACGTAAGTTAGCTCTTTTTATAGATGTTAAACATTATGTCCTGAGTTATTATAATCTGGAAAATCGATGATTTAAAACTAAGAAAATGTCACATATGACGGTAAATTTGATTCCCCACACCATTTGGAATGTAGAGTAGTGTAGTAGGATTATTCAAATATAATTAATCATCCAGGCTAATCTCTTTGTTACCGACTGATTTTGGGGGGTTGTTTCTTTTTTTAAAGGCTCAAAGATAGTGGTTATATTTTGAAACTTATCAAATACTGAATTTCACTCAATAAATTACAGAGGGCGGTTACAGAGAAATATTTAGAGGAGGGAATTAATCAGCCACTATCTCTCACATCTCATATCATAATATTTTTAAGTTTATTGAAACCGCTGTGTTCATCCCAAAGATCAATCTGGTTGAAGAGAGGGTAGAGATCACCAAGGCTCTGTGCATTCCACATGCCATAGGGCTAATGTAAGCCAAGGTAGAGGCTTAACCTTATGACATGTGAAATGTACACAGTATGATCAGGTGAGAGCTGTTGTTTTTCCCATGTCACCTATGGTTTCCTGGAAAGATCTGCCACCCTGAAAATCACACAGCCTGGAAAAGGCCTTTTCCAACCATGAACTTGAGATTACTGGATAGTAGCCTGACATTTATCCTCTGGACCACTTTACCATCAGTATATTTGCATGTTGTTCAAAAATTAGGTGAGTCATTTATGTGAAAAGCTGCCAAAAGTAGCTATCAGAAATTAATGTGACAAGAAAATATTGATATAGCACTTATTCAAAGATTTACTTGGCAATGACATTTACCATATTTGCCAGCATCAAGGATGCACCCCAGTATTGAGAGGCTAAAGTTTGGATAAACAGTTTGTTTGTATTAGAAGGCAAGAAAGTTATGAAGTTCATTTATGCTGGTAACATCAGGACCAGGAATAGATAACTGTTCATATATGCATTCCACTGCGTTGCGGTAATGAGATATCAGTTGCTGTAGCATATTCATTTTAGTAGTGCAAATAACCATCTTATAGCGTTAGTGCAGACCTACAAAAAACATAACCTTTGGCCTTGAAGATGGATTACATATTTAAGAGTCTTTGAGGTGAGAAACCTCATCCACAATGCTTAAAAATATACAGTATTTTTTGTACTAGCTCTTCAGAAAGAGCTCAATTAACTGATAAAAAGTATTTAAATAAAATTATTTATGAGCATGTGCTATGGAGTTAAGTATTTTTGAAGACAGTCATTACTCATTACAGCCCAATAAAAGGAGTCTTTGTCCAAGAGATGCAGTTCTCTTTCCCTGATGTTTTCTATTTTCTTCAGGTATACTTCCTCCCATCCATACATCTTGAGCAACTTTATTCCCTGCAGAATTTCATTTATTTTTCTCAGTCTTTCATCACTGACCTCCTAAAAAGGAAAAGTATAGGTTCTTTAAAAGCTGATCTTATCAAAAATTGTTTTACATCTGCATAATGTTCTTAGGTTATTACACACAGAAACCACTTCTTTGTATGTTGTGAAATACTTACAGAAACAGTTTTTGAATTTGTTGACATTTTTTTGCCGATGATGAACTGCAGTGGAGTCATCGTTAGAATGCAAAATGCAGCTCCAGCAATTGCACTTATTCCCAGCTTAAGGTACAACAGGTACATAAGAACTCCAATCTGTAAGTTATTAAGATTTTTGTAGTTACCATCAAGTGCTGCAACATGTTACAAATCAAAATATGCATTTTACCCCTGTACCAAATGTTCAGGTATTACTGCTCGTTGAGAATTATATAGAGGCAAATACTATGTAGGACTATAGTGACAATTTAATTCTAATATTCCATTTCTGTGATTATTGGATAATATCAGAGCAGCATTAGGGAGTAAGTTTCAAATTTATCTTAAATTAACCAGTGTTAACGCTTGAATAGTTGAAAGTATGGAAAAACTTCATGTTGAAAACAAAAAAGGTTCCACAGTGGAGCAAAATTATGGTAATCCCTCCCTCTGTCAGGAGTTGTCATTAGAAGAAGGTTGCAATCGCATAGTTAAATATAGGACCCTGCACCCTGAATCACTCATTCCCCTGTACGGAGAAGAAGATACCACCTGTTTACGATGCTTGTAATGGGGGCGCTTACTCAGAACCGAAATAGCAATTTTATACACAAACTCGTTGGATGGAAACAAAACTGAAGTTTAGTGAAAAAGTAATCTTCTAACCAGAGCCATTCACTCATAAATCAAAAATTAAAATAAGCGAAAGGGGACGCCCACCGAAGAAGCTGATTTGAGATAATTGATTTCATCCTTCTCCAGTCCTTGACTGCCTTTAGGGAAAGGGAAGGGAGTGGAGGGGGATGTTGGAAGGTCTGCTCGCACGGATCCTGTCGCATCCGCTTCTGTAGACAGAGTCAGCTGTGTGTCCCCCATTGAGATAATGCGAAGTAGCTTCCCGGGCTCAGTTGTGATTAGACAAGTGGATGATGTAAGAGGTCGCAAGCATGCCCATTTTTCCAAAAAGGTTAAAAACATCAGTTTTCCCCGCTTATAACTTGAGAACTAATTGACGGATTGAAAAGTGGAAAAATACGGGTGTTTTTATTTTACAAACTATCAGATTGGGCAATAAAAAAATATGGTAAACAACCCCATTGTCCATTAGATGCAAAGCACCAACTTATGGAGTGTAACAAACATTGGAAAATGTCAGGGATGTCTAAATGTAATGGAAGAGATGCCTGATATCTTAGAAAAATGGTGAGAATATGAAAGAGTCAAGAATATTACTAACTTCTTATATGAGAGCAGCATATTGAAATTCATATAAAATAATTTGAAATATATAGATATGTAGTAAAATACTTTTTGCAGGACATAATTATATGGCCAATGACTTTTACACAGTACATAATGCTTGAATAACATTTGTTACAAAGGGTGATAGGGTTCGAAATGACCATTGCTTTTCAAGTACTGCTATAATTGTCTTATCTAAACCAACCATGACCTGACCCCTATTGTGGTTTTCTAACACTCTGCAACATCATCGGCAATCAACTAGTAGGGTTCTAGCATGAAAAAGGGTCATTAGTTCACTGACCATATATAAACCAGAATAATAATTTTCAGTATTTCCTGAAGGTTGAAAGTGTGTTCTCCTGGAAAATATGGAAACAATCACTTTGTTGCTACTGAGAATTTTCATACTCCCTTAACCGGCCTGAATTAAGAAGACAGTGGGGTTTAAACAATTAGTGAGTGAGAAAAAATAATGAAAGCAATTTCTGCTCTTCAGGTAAAATGTGGGTAGATATGGTATGATAGAAATTACTAAAGAATTGAGATAGAAGTTTTTGTTAACTTTTGAATAAAATGCCATTTGTATCTTCTTTAGTATGCTGTATTTTACTATCACATTTATTACTGCATTTGAAAATGGTGCTTACTCATACAGGTAACTATAGATACAAGTCAACACAAATTTCTTATCTAATAAAATAAAGAAATACAATGTTTTTCCAAGCAACATCCATTTAAGAAATGACCGACATATTAACAGTTTTCTGGGCAGATTCACTTCTGGTCATGGTGCTTAAAAGTCATTTGTAACTTTGCTAAGTGAGACAATATCTTTGTGCCGTAGGGCTGTTATTTTTTTATACTTGTCAGTATGGCCTTTTTTCTTGCAGAGCTGCTTAAATCAAGCTCCTTGATGTTTACACTCTTCCATTATGTATTCACTCCCTCTAGTGTTCAACCAGAAGGTTGGTTTGATAGGTGAGGGTAGAGCTCACCCTGTGGTAAGCTAATTGTCAGAAAATCGAACCATGAGGATTTTAGGTGGGGATTTCTAGAGGTTTCACCCAGATATGACCCCAGGACTGTAGCCTTTCCTACAGCCTGCCCATAGCCCTGGCCTCTACCTACTAGGCTACCATGATCCCCCCTATTATGCATTGTCATTTATATTTGTCACAAATACTCTTCAGAAAACAAGTGTATTGTATTAATTTTTCAAATACATATGTGATCAATTACATTTAACAGTCAGTTGGTTAGCTCAGACACAGGAAACATGAATCTTATGATATTCGTATTGTAGATCTCAGGATGAAAGTTTTCCTAGTTCCTGGATTGGCAGCATTGTTTGGTTTACAAGTTAATAGGTATTAAAACAAGACCAAAAAGACTGGAGGGCTGAATGCCACAACAATCTGCAGAGTGAACTTTTTTATCATTACTTTAAGTTTAGGCCATTTTTATGTTCTGATGATTGTAAGTAATGTTGTGTGATCCTATAATGGACGATCCATAAATTACGTGATCCAAAAATGGTAGGGTAGGGGTTGATCCTACTGTTCTGAAGTGATATTAACAGGAAGGGGCAGGTATAGTCCTCTGTTACGTTTAGAGAAAGATGCATCATACATTAGATCCTTGTTCAAATAATAATGATGATACACATTATAATTAATAAATAAAAAATAGCATTAGAAATAAGGTACTTAAAGCGAATGTCTGTTGTATCATTCACAAAAAGGAGAGGGTTCATAAACAGTGGTAAGTTATTTAGAGGGGGGAGTTGTAGAGAATGTTACGCAGTATTATAGGGGAGGAGTGGGGAGTAAAAGTGGAAAACGAGTGTTACGTAATACATACATGGATGACCCCTAAGCAACGCTTGTTGCTTGCTTTCCAGGGATTACATTAAATGGTGCCTATACCCCAGGATAACTAATCTCAGTGGTTCGAGATATGGTTAACCTAATATTTATTTCATCGCGAGTAACTTCCATGCCTTGAAAACCCCTATTTTCCAAAATTTAGGTTGACTTGAATGATGTTTTTCAGTGATTTCTTTTCAGAAAATAAAAATGTTGGGGATCCGTGTCTATTGAGAAACTGCTAGTTTAATTCCAGTTTTCAGCATACATTACTTTTCCGTTCCTCTAATTGCACTTCGATCATAAAAACCTTCTTGTATCGATTAGGAGTTTCAATAATGTCATTCAATCCTGCAGATGATTCTTCTTGGGTTCATATCTTTGGAACGTTTCAATAGCCTAACAAGTTCGTGGGTACTACTGAAAAAATTTCTTCGCGAGCCATTAGCCCTCTAAAAATTAGTATCACTTCTCACTAGGGAGGTGAGATTTCGGGTAGCGGGCGAGAATTTTGGGATGTCGTTACTCCTTAGTATCGACCGAAAGGCGAAGAGGTTGTAGTCTCGGAGGAACAGAATTATTTTCTGGAGAAAATATTGAAAATTTTAAAAATTTACTCATCAGAATAAATTAGACCGGGTATTAGTAGTCGTGTATGAATTAAACAAAATGTGTAAAACGGGTAAACCGTTGTACCCGAGTTTCTACATATAGTCGTACGCAGTTCAGCTATACATTTTTATTGCTTACTTTTTCCTTTATCACAGGCGAGAATGGATATTCTTCATCCACACGAAGATTGCGCCTGCCAGTTGGAATGGAGAACTTTCCGCATGGCAGCTGATGAATCGTCCTATGGCTCACAACTTGCCGTTAAACATTTAGGGTGAGTGTATTTTCACGTTCATAATTTGCGACAGTATTTATACTATAATCATCTCTTTCTGGTACTAAGACTGATAATGAAGAGAACTATCCGAGCGTTTTTCAATTCAAATTTGGATAAATAAGGATTGAAGCACAATATAGATCACAAATTATTGCGCGTGATCTTCAAATCCGTTAGATGTGTCGGGGAGGTAACCGAAAGCTAAGGTCATTGTGCAAATTAAGTTTGGTGCGTAGTTGGATAGAAGGGAAACATTTTTAGGGAATGGAGGAAGGGGGAAATTTTTTCTTTCGTTTTATTTGCATTTTATGTTGAATGCTCTACTTAAAGATCTTTGCGGAATACACTCTGTTTGCAATTATGAGTTGAAATATTTCATTTGCATGGTGTTTAATGGAGGCCAGTAACTGATGAATTAGCGTTAACAATTCATGTCTATGGGACAATAGCAAGGGTGAAATTAAAACCGTAATTAAGGTCGAGTTTTCATTTCATCTTGAATTTCGAATTTCATCGAAGCGGTGAATTTTTGTTATTGTTAAGAAGGGGGTCTCGCTAGGCCGAATCATTACCGAGGTCCAAAAGCCGCCAGTTTCACTTCACTATTCTTTGGGAATGCTCTACCTTGAAATTTCGTAGTTGTTGCAGCACCCTCGTAATTTCAATTTTGTTTTGTCGATAAATGACCAAATCATAATTACCACGTATTCTATTTTGAAGGAATTATTTTCGCAAACAGTGACGGAAACTAACACTAGTCAGCGAAGATAGAACGGGCCCAGATCGCGGCCGCCGTATAATCCGTGGTTAGGATTTCACTATTCCTCAATATAGCGCACTCAGTACCTTGCCCTTACCGCATTTCCATTGTACTGACGGCCATTTCGACACAAAATGTGTTGAAAACTTTGAGTCACCATCGGAGTTCAAGTACATAGAGAAGATATTTCAAGATGCTTTCGTGTTGCCGCTGTGCTTGCTTTAATTTACCTTCCGCAAAAACTTCTGTTTGTCTCCGCATTCTGAACATGCGTTTTAACCATCGAGATTAGTGGAATGCTGGCAATGTGAAATGGAGTCTGAGATTTAGTAAACATTTTCCTTTAAAGTACCGGTTGAGAGCAATCGTTTTTCCATGATTGTGCGTGGTACAATCATGAGGTATGTTATGTGAGTGTGCAGCAATCTTCTATCGTTCATTGAAATAGGTTTCAAATCACCGTAATTTCTCTACATTTTGTTTAGATTTTGCAATGCCTTTTGTTCATTTTTATTTCTGATGAATTGCGAGTGATATCTAAAGGCTTCTGATCCATTTTCATAAAGGCGAGCGTAAAAATGAAAAGCGGCTGTAATGTGAAGCGGCCGAAATGTACACATTAAGATGAGAAAGTATGTCATTTCTTAATAAAGTTGAAGTATTCCTTTTCGCTTAATCTAAAACACCGAGAAATAAAATAATTTTCATTTTTAGCGTTACGAAATATATGAACGGCTCTAAGAAAGGGTAATCGCATTTCTCAGTTATGATGATGAGAAAAGGTGAGGTAAATACCCAGATTGAGTTTCCATCTTGGCACTATAATATTTCTGCCCTGGTCATTATTCTAATCATGTAGGGGAGAGCGGGGCTATACCGTACACTTAAGCGAGAATTGTTATTTCTCAGCTAATACTGGGTATAAAATTATAAGAAAATAGGCAACTTGTAATATGGATCATTGACTTCCATTTGGACACAAAGAAATTTGAAGTATTTCATTTTTTATATCTTTAATTTAAATAATAAAAAAACATGTCCCTGTACGAAATAGCCCCGGGGGTCGGGGATATTCCGTACAGTAGGAGGGGCTATACCGTACAGCAAAAAAATCAAATGATTAGGGAAGTAAATACTAATGAATTATTGCAAACAGCACCTTTTATCACTTATTGCTTAAGAAACTCAATTAATACACTATATAACGAAAGGTATTTATGAAATCCGTAGATTCTGGCGATATTGCGTGGTATTCGAACATATCAGAAAGAAGACAAAATTTGCAATTTACCACATAAAACCACATTTTATATGCCCATATCCAGCGGCGTCGGAAGTGGGGGGCAGGGGTGGCATTCGCCCCCCCCCCCTCCCAGAATTTGCCCCGGGCCCTTGAGAAATGAGTCTTCATTAATAAAAATTAAATTTCACTCGTTTCCAGCTTTCCTTTTCCCTTCTGACGCATATTCTACCACCTACATATGCACTTTTAGCGGAATTCTAGTCTCTACCCCCTCCTATCCGCAAAAAATGCAGGCCCTTTTCATAGGAGCCGGGCCCTTTTCTAAAGAGCCGGGCCCTTTTCTTAAGAGCCGGGCCCTTTTCAAGGTTGGCCCCTCCCAGCGAAAATAGTTCCGACGCCCCTGCCAGTATCCCATGCTATTTTTATTTCTTTTAATAAAAATGTTTTCATTTTTTCGATTTGTCTACAATCAAACGTGTTTTTGCTAAAAGTAAAAAAAATGTGAAATAATGAGTAGAAACACGTTTTTGAGATGGACCGCACTCCAAAACAGAGCCTATTTTAGTTTCTTCATTTTCTGTAGGCAAATGTAAGAAAATCCATATATTCCGCTCTAGAACATTGACCAAAACTGGCAAAACAAAATATTACGGTTTAATGAGGCTTAAGAAGCGTGTGAATTAGGCGTCATACGTAGTTACGTTGTATTCCATTAATTCAAAGTAAATATTCAATTGACTTTCTCTAAAAAAATCTACTGAATTTAAGTTTACCCTTAGATGAAACTTGCATGGTGATAATTGTGGAGAAGAATAAGTTCAATGCACATCTGCTACATGCTTGGAGACTTGCTTTGGATGTTTGCAAGAAATGCGCGGGAATTTTGCAAACTTGTTGGAGATCTGCTGAAAGGCAACGCTAAATCGTTCTTCTCAAGGCTTCGTCGGCAGCAAAATATGCCCAAGGACTTTTCATGCGAGACGGAGTCATAGACTTAAATCAGTCCTACCTTAAGGGGGATGGCCCAAGTGTAGTGACCAACCCACACGAAGGACATCACGTTAAAGGCGTCATCCGCCACCAGGTTGGTGATGGCGCCAGCGTCCGCACCTGCCACCGCGAAAGCCCCGCTTCCGCCCCCGCCGCCGTTGCCCCCGGCGGCGGCTCCGCTTTCCTCATCCCCGTCTTCGCCTCTGTCGCTTCGTTCCTTGTCGGTCGAGGCATCCTCCTCCTCCGTCAGTTTCACGCTCCATGCGCTCAGATGCAGGGCTTTGTCGTAAACGAGAGCCTGTTGTCGGTTGAAGGGGTGAGAGAAACAAAGATAAACAAGTCATTAAACGGGAACCAGATGCGGCACGCGGCGGGACCGCGTTTTACGTTCCGCGGCGCGCGATTGGGTTCGAGGGGGAGAAAAGCCGCGTGCGGTGGCACGTGGAGAAGGGCGCCGTGACGTCACGAGCACCATTATTATGCTCCGAATGAAATTTCGCCGCGGGCGAGCTGCGCAAAATCGATCCCGGAAGCAAGCGCGAAATTGCGACCAGCACTCGTCCTCTTTGCATAGAACCAACGGTTCTGGTTTCTATCTTTGTCGGTAAAGCTTACTCGAGACTTTTTTTTTACCAGCCGTGAATCGGCTGATAATAGATTATCAATCCTCAAATTGACGGATCACTTCAATCGATAAAAATGTGTCAGTGTCACTGGTACTGTTTTCTCTGGGATTTGATTATCTTTCAACACAAGAATAGCTTCCCAAAAGTGGTTATCTAAATTGATTTGCGATCGCAGCCGAGGATTCAACAGTAAACTGCTTACATTTTCCTGAGCAGTTATTTATCGATCTACAATTAGTGGCATACATCAATACCTATTCGATCTCACTAGTTGCGAGAATAGAAAAGTATCTTGAAGCAATTGGTACTAATTTGTATGCCTCTTAAACTGAATTGTTCTTTTACGAAAAGTTGATAGCATAATTGGGTATAACTGCTGGAAGAAAATTTGTCATTTCTTTCTTTTTAGATTGCCAATGAATCATAAAGATTTATGTTTCTGAAAACAGCGCCCTTCAAAAATGTTCGATAAAAATACTAGAGAGTTTTCCTTATCCCCACTTAATGCTAAGTGAGGACATTTTTTTGCTAACTATGGCCTACCGTATTGATTTGTTCCACACCAGGTCCCATGCCCATGTGTAAATATTTATGGCATCCTTTGTCAAACCATTAAGGTCCCCTTCCTTCACAGCTTCTTTCACCCTAAATATTTTCCTTTCGCGACAAAATAACTTTAAAATTGCGAAGAAAGCTCTTTTATTTTAATACTCAGTTGTTCTGTCGCATCCATTCCGCAATTAGATGTGCTGCTCCAACGATAATTTAAAATAAAAATAGCCACTTTAATAGTTGAGTCGCTTGTTTCATTTCATGGTGCTATTTCGGCCGGGATGAGGTGCGTTTCATGACTGTGATGTAGCTAGCGTGAATGAATTTTTTCCGTCTGCGCGTTGTCTCTAGTGAGCGGAGGTAAATGACCTCTCACTCAATGAGATTCAATCTGGAGGAGGTTGCTGTGTCATAATTGGCCTTTCACCGCTGTCTTTCGTTTCATCGTGCGCTCTCTCATTATCTTCATTATTTTACGGTTTTAAGTTCGAGTTAATCACCATGATTTGTAGTGCTTTTCCTCCATGATTTTGGAATTGCTGATTAACGAATCCATCATTTATATCTTCACATTCATTTAATTCCGCAAGCAGCGGTAAAACCAATTAGTAGGGATTGATAAACCATTAGCCTCTTGTATCACTATCCGCAGTGAGGCTCTCTTTGTACTAAAATACAATTGAATATGGTCCCTAAGCGGACATTACTTTAATGGTGTCTTATAATTGGGCATCCTCATGTGTTCTGCTATGAATGGGATTTCTGTGGACGATGGAATTCAAAGATGCGTATTTATTTGCATCTCCAATGAAATCACCTATATTCTTTGCGTATGTCTTCGAGAGCTGCTTTCATTTTTCGCATTTCTACCATAAATGAAGCTTAGATAATGATTACGTCGTGAGACTTCTTCATTACAATCATCAATCCTTGATTAAGCTATCCACTAAACTCCTTGTCTAATAGCCTCTTCATATTTAAGTCTTTGTTTTAGCAAATACTTCTTTGAATCACTAGTGAATTCTGACGTTTTTGTCAGCCAGTAGTCTAATGGAGAGAAAAAGGTGGGCTAGGAGAGTAAGAAGCAAGCTAATGCGATAGTATTATATTTATCGCATCCATCTTATTTTAATCGGGTTTCAATCTCATTTCCTTGGTAGAATCCAGTAAAAGCTTAACTTAGAGGAGTTTCTGGAAGAAACTGACCCTTTTAACCTTTTAAAAATTTATTACCGGAGGCAGGGGGGAGAAAAGAGATGAGACGCTTGACGGGTCTTGTGAAGCAGAAGTCTTGTTGAGAGCTCTTGTCACTGAAAATATTGGTGGGCGAAAGAGAGTAGTTGCAGAAAGTTCATGAATATAAAAAGAAGAAAAAAGATGATAGCTGAGTGCATATTTAGTAATTTTTAAAGTTTTTATTGGAAGTATTCTTAACTGGATTTCGCCTAACAAAAACCTCGATGGTTTCGCGTTAGTGGCCATCCTATCTTATCCTCGTGCCTACGGTTTTGAGTGCGCGTCAAAATGTACTCCTTTGTTGATATTGTGTTGCTTGAAACATATATTGCCATGACATTCTCAGTTCTCATCAAGCCATGATTCATTTGAAATTTCCTTTTTAACTCACGCTTTTTAAGCTCAATTCTCTTCATTTAGGTTAAAAAAAATTTCTATTGTAAAATCAACCTCGGTATTAGAGAGGGAATATACTTCCCCGGCTGTTAGAATGAGTTAATTTGCCGCTTGGTTTTTAACTAGTTAAAGAAGGTAATTTTTATTTTCTTTTTCGGGTTACTACAGTTATTGCGAAGGCTTCGCTACGAGAGCTGTTAGTGATTTCATGTTTTGCTGGCGGTTGGTATAATTTCGTTCTTACATTGTTGCAGCTGCGAAGAAAGTATCGCGAGTGTAGCTTGTGTTTGGGGCACTCGATATCTCTCACTAATCATAGTGTTAAACCACACTCACCTGTAACGCGCCCTTTAGTCGTATTCCTTCAACGTTTACTAAATGGGTTGATGCTTGAGATAAAGTTCCTTGAGCTATGGATCCCACCAAAACCACCACGGCCATCACATATCCATTCCGGAAGAATTCGGTGACTGTTGGGAGAGAGGACTGAAAAAAGACAAGAGAATTATTAAATGGCATCCTATGGTAAATCTAACCCCCCGGAGGTCCATCAGGGGACACCGCCGGGTGGCTTGCGTAGTTTACATCTTGAAATACTAAGTTATGTTTGCGAGAAAAGTTCTACGGGAAAGATCTGATTGCGCCTCCACTATTCAAGTGGTTTGGTTATTTGTGTTACAACTTGAACGCCACTCGGCCTACTATTCACCAAACTAGGTTTGAGCGTGATGGGAGAAGTTTTTTAATGGAAAAAATTATGCTATCGAGGAACATTTAGGTTTAGTTTGCGTTTGCCATTAAATTTGTATTATGAAGGGTATAGCTTAGGCATGTAGTCATTTTATTTCAGCTAATTAAAGTTTTGACCCTATTTTTGGTAACTGTTGCCTCGTAACCCATAAGCACTCAAATTTTAGGAAATAAAATTTTCAAAATTGTTAAATAACTATATATTTTTAATCTCATTTCAAGTTATCGCAATAAAATAATTTTCTGTATTTCCTGGCGGCTTTGTGAATCACGCGGCCATCGTCACGTGACCTCTTTACGATTTTATCCCCAAGCTCAGGAGCTAGGGATGACCGCAAATTCCTGTGGCGTTATCCACACGCCTTCGTGGTGTTACGAACGTAGGGGCGCTTCGAATTTCCCGTTCGTCGGAAGGACAAGATTCCATGACTCGCCTCTTTCATTATGAGTTGCGGCCAAAGCCTCTTCTCGCTTCTTCACTCACCTCCCAGCAGCCATCTGAAGTCGGCGCTGCGTAACTACCTACTTCACGTTGAGGTGTGAATATTTCTTTGTGTTTGTAGTGTGTTTTACAGTTCTTTTTTCAGGGAAGTAAACAACTTGCCTCACATTTGATGTGATTTTTTCTCATTGGAGCTGTAATTTATGCAAACTATTGGACTTTGCCTGATATGAGCTGAGTTTTGATGACTTCATTATGCAAATGGACTGCTTAAGTACGGCAGATCTTTCTTTTGGCCGTAAAGCACATTGTTCATTCGTTGTTTCTTTTTTGCGGAAAAGATTCGTGAATCCATTACATCCCGATCGGTGGTTTATCGTAAGTTCCCTGCGTATGTAGCTAGCGTCATGTTTGCTTATGTTGGCATATGTTTGCTTTACTGAAGAGGTTTGAGGCCAATAAGGCTGTCGGTGAAAATAGCCCATCAGGCTGGTGATAGCTTATCAGGGAAGAATTTTAGGACCTCTGTCTCTGCTTGTTTTCTTAAATGGAAGTAAATGATGATCCTTCTGGCTAGCAGATTTCAACTTGACGACGCACTAATTAAAACAATAGTTTTTACGTCTTTCATATTTTTAACGAAGGTTGATAGGCCCAGAAATGTTAGGAAGATTAGTTGAGAAAAAATGTGAAAGGATGAGTGAGATTTTGGCTACATGTACATTTGGAGTGCGTGAAGATGTTAAGAGCGATTAATTAAGTAAATGCCAACTTTGTCCTACGGATTTTTACCTGGATCTCATTCCTTTAGGTGGGTACATTTTTACGAATACATGATTCGTTGCACTGGTGTCATTAATCGCGTTATAATGACGCCGAATTCATGAGGTTCAAGTTCGATCTACGGATAGGGTCACTGTTGTGAAGTGTACATGTATACTAAGTATCTAGTTGGATCGAAGATTACCGATGCACCGTTCTTCGAATAACGGGCAAAAACTGGGCCGTATGTTGTTCTGCATTACGTAGCTGGAGAGGTCAAGTTTATCTGCATCGCTACCAGCTCTCTAAGAATCCACTCTTGTTCTAAATTGCCTCTTTGATTTCCTACTCGCGTGTCGTATCAGCCATTTAAGCAACTATTTAACAAAAAAAGGGAACGAAATATTGGTACCTGTGGTAATAAATAATTTTATTCGTTCAATCAATTCCCTTAGGAAACGAATGTTTCGAAACTATTTCTTTAAATGTTGAGAGGGTGGCATATTTTTGTGTTTTTTCACTCTGATGCTTTAGTAGTTCACATATATTCATATATTCATATATTTAGTTCTCTGTCTGTATTTGTTTACCTGCCCTCATTTCTGTGCATGCGGATCATTCCTATACAATGCCAATAATTGCGACCAAAATTCGCATTCTTGACCTTTGGGAAACGATAAAAAAGATTGCGCAAGTTTCATGCATACGGTCGGTAGCAATATTTCTCTTTAAACAATGCTCTGTCAAAGGGTAACACCACTGGTTTTTCGCGGCTTGTTCCTACCCCTTGAGATTGAAAATAGTGCCAGTTGATAAGAACGGCATTTAAATTTAGTTTTTTTTCTATTGCAATTTTTATTTCACTAACCAAATTAAATTAGAAATATTCGGTTAGGAAAATTTTGGTTGTAGATTATTGTTTTCGATTCGAGATTATGAGAAATTACATAAAATACACGATCATTTTGTGAAATGTTGAGTTTTTCTATAATTAACACTTGACTACCAACGCCAATGTTGAAGCCGAGCTTCATTTCCAATGGAGGTTAGAGGATGCATGGGGACGATTAGAGCCCGCTTCCTCTGTACAAAGCATTGCGTTTTATATGGCCTCTTACGGAGACTGCATGTCTATTAAAACACTAATTACAACGATACCGTGTCTAAATTTCATTGCAGCGGCGTCAATTAATCTTTCTAAGGTCATTTAAGGAAGTTGCTATAATGCATAAGATTTCCCAGGGAGTTAATTTTATTATTTATTAAGTTTATTATTTAATAACTGATCCGAATTTAACTTATTTAAACTACATAATTGGCGTTTTTTGCCTGTTTCCGCATTTTCCTGTTTTTGTCGAATTTTAAAGATGCATTCCATTATTCATCCTACTACAAGTTTTACCACGTGCAAGAACAACACCAATACGAGTATCGCGAGTAACAAGCCCGAATGTGTTTATCTACTACTAGTAGAAATTCTAAAGGTACCTACTACCTACCAATATTTGGTGCGTAAGGAGATAAATTTCGCTGTGTGCAAGGTATGGACTGTAAGGGTTAAGGCCAAAATAGTGACAGGCCAACCAAATCCTTCAAGAGGAGTTTTGTTAAATTTTCCGTATGTGGACGGGCATTGTCGTGAATGACAGCAATGCATGCTAAGGGATTTTTTTGTTTACTTGAACTCGGTAAACACTGAAATAGTTCTTGGCTGTCTCAAGTCGGTCAATTATTTCCTATGAATCAGATGAACTGACGCGTATGCGCAAAATTGCGACGCTAGCGATGCCGCGGCGAAAGTTGCCAATGGAGTTACTTTCTGGACGTAATAATGCATGGCAAATTTAGACCCGCGTAGAATTAATGCTAAGAAGATAATAGTCGTAAAATTTGATAAAGTATATTTTGACATTCGCTTTTATTTTTTGCAGCTTCAAATTCAGTTATGATTAATATTTATGAAAATTATAAAATAAAGTAATACGCACAAAAATATAGACTAGCAATTCACTTTAAATTCATTCCGTCATGCTTCAGGGTGGGCTATTCGTACGATGGCAAAAGACGGAAACTTTGCTCCTCATGGCGCCATCTTATTCTTATTATGAGTTCCTAAAGCCATTGAAGTTAATTTCTGCCCATAAAACAGCTGCTGCTAAGGAGAGCGTGACACCATTTCCAAAGTGGGATAGATGATGTCACGGATTATTAAGGACGCTGAGTAGACATTTCATCGTAATTTGGTGCTTAAACTTATGTCATTTACTGCATATATTTGTAAATTTCGACAAGTTTCACTGTTTGTATAAAATAGCAGTCCGCGCGGTTATATTCTTGAAGTTTTTTTAATGGCTGATTATGCCCTCTAAGGAAGGAAAATTGCTTTTTGCTGTTTTCTCGGTGCATTGGCCAATATGTCACCTAATATCAGTTGCTTCGATGATATCTGATCGGGCGGTGAATATAAATTTCAGTGATGTACTGGTAAACTGCATTCATACATGCGGCACTTTTTAGCGTTAGAGTACTCGAATTAGAATGACTGAAAGGAAAGTGTTGTTACGACGTTAATGTATGCATTTTATGCCCGGAATTAGATGTAAAACGTTTAAAACCATTGAGGATGGTTAAAAGTTAGGCTGTTTCTAGTAGGTATTTCTCCACTTAGGGCATTCCATTTACAACAATCCGGTTGAGTGTTGCTGAATGGTATTTACGCGAAACTCCCTTTACCTTTGCTTTAGAAGGCAAGCATTTTACTCTGTGTTGGTTGAATTAATTCATTTGATACTTGACATCTTTTGATCTTAACGAAGCAAACGTCAATAACATATTTTAAAAATTTTACTGTAGAATTAGTACAAAGTGCCTCAAAAAGATGCCAATGATTGAAAAGTGCCATCGAGTGATTATAAAATAAAGTGTTATAACCAGTATTCACTATATTTTAGCAATATCGACCATAATATAGATATTTCATATCAACTTAACTAAAAATCGCCATGTGACTGCCCATTTAATTTCTTCTTTATCGGACGAAACAAGTCGAAGTAGAAAATCAAAAATTGAGACCATTAAATGTATATATGCATTGGCTCAGGGCAGTACTTCTATGTTCTTTTTAATCCGTCAATTCTTCCTGTTAAGTGGAAGGGTTGTGCGTCGTACGAATTCATTTCGCGAGTTACTTTAGGACACTCTTGACTCACCGAGGTGTTTATGACGATAGTTGGCCGTGGCCTATGTTATTTTAAAAGTCGATGTGTCGGTTTGCCGCCTAGAGTTATTTCCTCAAAAACCTTGGCTTCAAAAAAATCATGTTGATTTGAAGTAATTCTCTTAAAAAAGTTAATGTAACTGGCCTTAACTCTTCACTCACTCAGTGATTCAACCCGAAGGTTGGTTTTAATAGGTGAGAGTAGAGCTCCTCCCGTACTAAGCCAATGGCATGTGAAATTCATACATTCAGGGTAGGGGAGCCAGTTCCTTTCCCTGGGCCACTTGCGATTTCCTACGAAGTTCTGACATTCAGAAAATTGAATCGCGAGGATTTTAGATGGGGGTGTCCAGTGCTCTACCCACTAGGCCACCACGACCCCTTAACTCTTATGCACTCTCAATAGCCTTGATGGCATCGGCGTCCTTTATTTCAACCGACCTTACCTCATGCGTGCTCACAGTTGTGGCTGAAGCGTAATCTATGATGACTGAAATAGCCAGGGGGCCAACCAGTCCTGCGGAGTCCCCTAAGAGCTTCAGAAAGCCGCCAAGTGTGAAGAGAGGCCAGCAAAACCGGAGGTAGCAGCGCCAGAGTGATACCCTTCTCCCGAAGGCTGCCTTTGCTCTCCCTCCTCCCGGAGGGGGCGGTGTTCCTTTTGCTGACCTCTTCTATGGGAGGAACAAAATTAAATAATTATTTCCCAGGATCTTGCGGTCAAAGGTAACTTCTGTGATTCTGATAAAAATAATACTTTAAAATACTAAATGAGGAGAGTAAAAGGAGTGCTCGCTGCATCCACTCGTGATATTTGAGCCTAAGAAAAATATTGCTCACAGTGCTGTGATTTCATTACAAAAACTTATCAGTATAAACAGTCTCAGAGTGTAGTCTTGATATTTAGACTCCGGATTGAGACAATAGGTTTCACTAACTACCTTCTGAGGGTAAAAGCAAGTTTCGCGGGAAGTATCTTCAGTTAATGAGAGAATGCTCCCCTCATCTGGTTACATTACAGTTATGAATGAAAGGTTAGTAAACGTGAATATATAACCTACAAATTTTTGCAAATTTTATAGAAATAGTTCCATGTTCTAAACGTTGGATATTAATTAGGATAGCCACCTATATAAAAATGCTCTTGGTGATTATATTTCACCGTTTGACCATTTGGCTCTCTTCTCCGTGAGTCTTATTTTTCCTCGAGCATTAGGCAATGAAAAACTGTAACATTTTCGGAATTAGCTTGCACGTGTTTTCATAAAATTTCCCGTACAAGTATTTTCGTTTCTCGCCCTCCTGAGCTCTCGATCGAAGTGCCTCGGAGGCTTAAGTTAGGAGAAAATGTGTATGGAATTAATGAAACTTTCGTCCCCAACCCTGTCTGTAGTATTATTGGTGATCCATATAAACCCTCTTGCGTAAAAAAAACTCGGTAGGCTCACCTGAGGGCCTTCCGATATCTTGATCCCGAAAAATCCGTGGTCGCTATCGAGTGCTCTCCTGGCCCGTTATCCACGTCACTGATCCCTGGACACGTGAAGCATTATCCAGGAAAAAAGTATTATCTCCTCAGCAGGCTCCTACGCCATTGAATTATACTTTACGTAAATCTGCTTACAGTGAAATTAAACATTTATATGAAATATCAAATGATTACAAACACTGCAAAATTCGCTTGATATGAGCAACCGAGTTTAACGAAGTTAATCCGCGTAATTTGGTGTATTTTTTAACCCCGAGATGAAGGTTACGTCTGTGCAAGAACCTATGGAAGATATCTGTTCGGAAAATGAATTATTATGCAGTATTACGCAAGAAAGAGTGATGCTTTTGACTGGGTATCGATTCATATCTGAAATATAATTAGTTCTTCGTTGCAATTACATAATTTGATTTGGACCTTGATATACGTATTATTAGAAAAATATTTAATGAGAACCTAATTCTTCTTTCTTCTTGCATATGGTTTTTATTTGTGTTGATGTAGGCTTTTCGGGATTCCTTGGGCAAACTTCCGTAAATACTATGGCGAAAGCATTCCTTTGAGCGCTCATTCACCAGACGTAAATTTTATAATTTGTAGATTGCCTGTAAAAGTGAAGAAATGCGAAAATATTTTCCCCTGACATTGGTACGAGAAAGTGCATTTCATAGAGTTTATGGCAATGCTAACTCAGCGAGAGAAACGCCTACCTTACTAAATGCCGTTTTTCATCTTGTTTATCGTAATTTCAATTAATGTAGAGGAAAAGATTAAAATCGCATTTCTTTTAGCTTTTTTCTTGTTGAAAATTTATCTTATCAAAATATAAGATAAAAAAAGAATGTAACGCATTCAGGGTGTCTAGAGCCTATGACACGGAACACTGCGACGAATGTTTAGGCTTATTTTTTTGTAATCGGCCATTTATATATTCTGAAGACAATAGTGTCTCTTAATATTCTAAACCCAATAACTTCTGAACATTTGCCGTTTTAACTAATATAATATAAACATTTACCGACATGAAACAAAAAATAATGGACGGTGTGTGAAATATTTGAAACCAATGTATACCTCTGTGAAAGAATATTTATTCTTCCACCATGTTTTTTTTTGTTTTTCCATTCCCTGAATGAAATATTTTTACCATTATGGCTGGCAGGAAGAAACGTACCAAAGAAGGATAGAGTCGTGAAGTCGCAATTATGCACCTATTGATCGGTCAATTCATGGAATCGGGCAGTGAAAGGTATCATTCTGAGTATTTCTTTTAGAAAATTCTGATGTTATTTATGTCTAATTCAGCAGCAATGAATCACCTTCTCTTCATCAAAGATCTGCTTGAAGCGATCGAAGTGAACTTTCGCGCTCTCTTCGACCGGGAGTCGACCCAAGTCCTCCAGCTCCAGCGGCCTGGAGTATCCCAGCCTCAGCAGAGGTGTGAGCCAGTAGAAGACACCCTTGGAGAAGGCGCTCGCGGTGGCGTGTCGGTAGGCGCACGGCTGAGGCTGGCTCGAGTCGGAGGCGGCTGCACACGCTCCCTCCTCCTCCTCCTCTGCGCTTCCCACTCGTTCCATCGCCGCCGCCGCCTCTCTCTTTGCCCCCTTGTTGCGGATCTGCGGAAGAGAAGAAATAATTTCAGTCGATGTTTCACCGTGATGCTTTCTGCATTTCACCCCGAAAAAGAAACTGAAAGAGAGTGCGATTAATAGAAAACATCGTTAGTTTTGGCGTATCGAGGAGCAAGGTCTTGCCTAACGGATCCAACTCGTTATTGAGACTTTTTACTTTTGACTTTTATTTTATTTGAGACTTGAGACTTTTTGAGACTTATTTGATTATCACCTCTTTTTCAGCTACCTTTGATGGATCAACGTGCCTTTTTACCTTAGAGTTCATATGTTACACAGCCTACCTATAAAATACTCTTAGGTACAGAGGTTAAGTAGCACGATAGAGTAAGTATAATGTTATACTTACTATATGGTAGCAGGGTAGCACTTAACTTTTTCCAGGTTTGTGTGCAAAATACCGTAGATATAAGTGAAAGAGAATACCAAAAGATCTGTCCGCTAAAAATCAGTAACATCCACCACGTTTTAGCCGAAGTTCTTTCTCATTGACGAAGGTAGATGAACTAGTGGAACACGCACTATTTCCAACGGCGTGAGACATTCACTCATTTGGTTCGGGGGTATCATCCCCTGTACCACCTTTGGATTGCCTGAAAGATTTGGCTCCCAGACTATCAGCTTGTGGGTATACCTGGATGTGCTCAGAGAAGCCCGGAATTATTAATTCTGTAAGAGATGGAGGGGATCACGTTTGTACTAGGTTCAGGAGAAATAAGACATAAGAACGGCTTACAAAGGTTAAATGACAAAAGAAAAATGATTGTTGCTTTGGAGCCAATAATTAACGTAGGTGAGTATTTATTAAGGAAGACAGTGTTTAAATAAGAGTGTTTAGTGAGAGAGTGTTTATATAACTCAGGTATTGAAAAAATGTATACTTAGAATATTAAGGCGCCGTGGTACATGATTATTTTTTCGCTTTCGAGTGCTGAGATGATGGAGATAGTTTTTCCGTCGACCGGTAGAGTTACCAGAGTCGGCGCCTACCCAACCAGCCATATTTTGGTTCAGTGTCTCCTCTACGCTTTAATTCTTTGCGCAGAGGTGATGAGGCAATAACGACCCTTCCCTCTCATCCCCTCCGTCCGCGGAGTTTTCGTACCATAGCTGACCACTAGACGCAATGTTGCCATTTCAACATACGATGGGACCAAACTGTTTGGCAGACTCCACATTATACCATGTGGCAACGTGGAATTCGCGGAAATGCGTTCGCTACGTTTTTCTAAGAACCGAGCCGGTCTGGTCCTAGTGGGGTTCGTAGCTGCAGGAGAACGCGTCCGTGGTCCAAGTCATGAATAGACTTCATTTTTCAGGGTAGCCGCGTTGATTGGTTGTTGTGACAACAGCTTAGCCGTAAGAACTGCAACAAATAGGAGGTGGTCTCAGCTGGTAGCTTGGCTTGCACGTGTTAATGTCTAAATGTGGTAATTTGAAAGTAATATACGTTTGTGCCTACTACAGACCACCCCATTCCGATGTACACTCAGTATTAGAACTCGAGAAACAGATCAGGCACATTAATTCTCATACCAACGAACGACAGATTATTGAAAGGTGGAGATTTCAATACAACATCGATAGATTGGAAAACATGTAGTCATTAGTCTGGGGGTAGGGAAAAAGAAATCTGCTCGTCATTTTTTAACCTGTTCGCATAATACGCAGTACATCAAATAGTAAATTTGCATAATAGAAGGGAGAATGTTCTCGATTTACTTGCCTCAAACATCCATGAAAAAGTTATTGAAGTTAAAAATGTCGATGGAATAAGTGACCACAAGGTAGTACACGTTAAATTATCCCTCAATACTGACAAAAATGTAAAATTAAAAAGAAAGATTTGCCTTTTAAGTAAAGCAGATTTTAACGGATTTAGGCGTGACTTACAGACTTCTTTTGAAAAATTCTAAACATCAGAAAAAATAGTGATGCAGACATGGAAAGAGTTCCTCCAAATTACACGGTGAGTGAGTATAAGAGTGAGAATAGGGAACCAGGGTGGTACAACGTGGAGGTTAAAAAAATGTTTAAAACGACAACGAGTTATCCACGCGAAACTAAGAAAAATGTAGCTAATAGCGATCTAAAAAAATTATCGAACGTTACATATAAAGCAGCCGCAAAAATAGCCCTTAGAAAAGCGTAAAGTGGTTTCAAGAGAAAAGTACTTGGAGAACAACTAGAGGGGAATCCGAAAGCATTTTGATCATATGTTAGGGAAGTACAGGGAACTAAAATTTCAACGGTTAATTCCTTGAAAGGGTATAGGGGCGAAATATTTAGATAAGGCTAATTTGTTGAATTATTTTTCCAGAGCGTTTTTAATCAATCTAAGCGTAGTTTGCTCGAAACAATACCAGACCGATTTCAACAAATAATGCCCCCGATCGATAATTGTATCTTATAACGGAATCGTATCCTTACTAAAAATGTTAGCCCGAACAAGAGCTCAGGTCGTGATGAAATTCCTGCTCGTGTGTATAAAGAAATAGCTCTCGAAATGGCACCGTATCTTAAAGTAATATTTAACAAATCCCTCGAAGAACACGCGGTTCCCAAAGACTGGAAGATAGCAAACGTGATCCCAATTTTTAGAAGTGGCGATAGGGAACATCCATCGAATTATAAACCAATATCAATAACGTCACTGTCGTGCAAAATTATACAGCATATGATAGTTACATCAATAAGGGGACACCTCGATAGCCAGGATTTATTGATAACAAATAAGCATGGGTCCAGAAAGGGACGGTCTTGCGAAAATCAGTTAGGTCTTTTCGTTCATGATATTTTAGTTTCCGGAGAAGGTAACGTACAGGTAGACGCAGCGCTTTTAAATTTAGAAAAGCGTTTGACAAGGTTCCCCACTGTAATTTACTCGCGAAGTTAGCATCATACGGGATAGACAGTAATATGGTAGGCTGGATAGGAGATTTCCTACATGAACGCGTTCAATGAATGGTATTAGATGGTGTCACCTCAGGCGAAGCAAAAGTTACATCGGGTGTTCCCCAGCGTGATAGGCCCAATTTTATTTCTTCTCTCCGTAAATGACTTGAATACAGTAGCTAAAAATAGCAAGCTCCGTCTTTTTGCCGATGATGCAGCAGTGATCATTGGTCATCAATCCTCAGATCGGTTTGACGCAGCTCTCCACTGAGTCCTGTCGGCTAATCTCTTCATATTTACGTATTTATTCTGATGCAGTAGTGTATAAGGAAATAAGAAATTAAGAGGATAGTCATTCTTTAGCTAAGGATTTATATGCGATTGATGATTGGTGTGATAGTTGGAAGCTAGAATTAAATTTGAAGATATGCGCGATAATGAACTTTGGGAAAAAGAATAACTTTCCCCAGAAAAATTATTGCATCAAAGAAAAGAAAATATCTAACGTAGAATTTACTAAATACTTAGGCGTCACCAACATTGAAGACATGCTGTGGGGGAAATACATCAGGGAAATAACTAGTGTAGCAAACCATATATCAGGATTCGTAAAAAGAGTTCTAGGCAAATGCGACGAGAGAGTACTAGAAGCTATTTTACACTTGTCAGGCCTCATTTAGAATATGCCGCTAGTTTATGGGATCCGTACGAGGAAGGTATGATAAAAGAATTAGAGCGTGTGCAAAGGAGATCCACTAGATTTGTTAAAGGCCGCTATGATAATTGTATAAGTGTTACGAGTTTAATAGAAGAACTAGGCTGGGAATTACTATCAGAACGCAGGTTGAAATTTAGGTTAAACCTTTTCAGTAAATTGGAAACCGATTTGTCGCATATTTTAAGTCGATAATTCTTCTTCCCGTTACTCCACCGGAAAAACCTTCGTTTTTCCCTTCTTCGGCAATTGCCATATCGTCAAATGAATCATGCAAAGTTTCATCAGCTACTGAATCGTCAATATTGGACGGGATTTCTTCAATAGCGCAAGATGTTCCTCCTACGTGCGACTCTGTTCCCATTATTTTGAGATGCCTGTTTCGGATAATAGAAATTTGCATACTTACACATGAATATATCATTACATTAAGATAGTGTTTTCACAAAAAATGACAATATTTACCTTTTTTCTTCCCTCCGCTTGGCCAAAAATTCACCCTTTCTTTTTTTCCTCGCCATCGAAAATGTCAAGCGACTGCCTACTTTAATTTTCCGATATCGGTACGCTTCCGATGAAATTTCGAGACTTGACAATTAGTCAGTTTGACTATTACTAGACACCCCGAGAGCGACAACCTAAGCTGAGACTCAAGAAACAACCCGTCAGTAAATCAGACACTCCGTCTCACTCGCCTCTGCTTCCCGCCCGCCTTCACTTTCCCTTCCCCAAAGCTTCAACACCTCAAGGTTACCGTTTTAGGATATAGGGTAGAGGGACCGTAGCACTTTTTGAGTAGCGCAGTAGGCGGAGAATGTGTGAACTGTTTCGTGATTTGCACGTTGCTAGAGGCGTATCCCTGGGCTGGAGTTGGCGAAAAACATAAATTACTTTCAGAATATCTCAACAGCGCGTCTTTTAATAAAAATCAATAATTTTCAAGGATCCAACAGACTAAGCTTGAATCTTGTACTCTATAATAACGAAAGTTAAAAAAATAGCCCCTCTGTCTCCCAATATTTGCAACAAAAAGGTCTATTTTTACATCGATATATATTTTTAACAAGGCTTATTACGTAAAATCTAGGATTATAGAGTAATAGCTTGATACTTTCTCTTTTAATTACTGAAAACCCCATTCCGATATCTAGCTTCCTGTTGGAGCAATCTTCCTTGAAAAATAGGTCTGAAAAACAGCTATGTATCACGGCCCCTTAATTCGATAATGTCCGGATCCGGGAAATCAATCGTAAACCTTAAGAACGATCAGCTTCGACACTGATTATTAACCCTTTGTCCGATCTTTCGAGACACCGTTCTGACGTATCTTCTATTTGAAGAAAAAATGTGTATTTGAATTCGAACTGAACTTTCGAATTGATTTCCATTTGTTCTCTTTTTACGTTTCTTATGCGATAATATTCCCCTGCCATTCTCTTTGTTTTTAGATGGGATAGGGTTCTATTTTCCTTTTCTCTGAACAATTTTCTATTTATCTGAATCCTGATTCGATGTTTCCTTCTTTTCGTAGCCTTCCTATTCGCAGCGTCTTTATCTTTCTTCTTTGCGCTGCTCCTTAAAGTTGTTAAAGTGGCTGTACTACGGAATCGAGCTTTTACGCTTGCATTCCAGTGTTTTCTTTCTCTGTAAGCTCACTTTTATCCATTGTTTCCTAATGTCTGATCTTCATAAAAATTTTTCGTCTCCTTTGTTGTTGCTTTTTTGATTTCATTCCACCTGCCCCCCCCCCCCCCCAATTATTTCCTCTCTCTAGGTTTTCATCGATAACCTAGCTATACATCACTGGGATGCTTGTCCAAGATTTTTATCTCCTCCCTTAATATTTTCCTCTCTCCTAAGTATTTACCTATAGTGGATGGTCTTGACTATAGGACTGTGGCTATTATTAAAACGTGTCTCTCCTTAAGCTGACTTCATTACTCTGTTGGCGGAATTTTGTGCTTATGCACTTTCCATATATATCCCGAGAGTACGAATCTGTACCCGTCTCTTCATATTTGACTTTCCCGCTAAAACCTAAAAATACCTGTATCTTACAGTTCTATGTAACTATGTTCCAACTACCCTCCCCAAAATCTGAAGTAACCTCTCCCGACTCAACCTTTATTCAGCTTGGTCAGATTTCACCACTTAATGTGCGACCGGTTACAGGGAGTATTTCTCGAAGAAATATTTTTCGCGAAGAATGGTGTGACACTATCTTCTCTTTTGGCGTTTCCGATTCCTAGGTTTGCGCCAGAGTCCTGAACCTTCGCTCTTGCCCATAGATATTGGCATATCTTAACGGGTCGATCATGATTTACACCCAAAGGACCTTCAAGTTTTATTGCTCCCTCGTTCTATTGGTTTTATTTTTCGAATTTTTAGGTACGTTGCCTTATTGTTTCGTTACCGAAGATAAAAAGTACGGTTAAAAGTGATGATCTGGGACCATGTCTCAGGTAGTCACCAGAAGGGTGTGTCCCTCCTCGGGAACGGTCCTAATCCGCGACCCTTTCCCGAGCTCCGAGGCCCTAGCTGGCCTCTCTCCTCGACCCACGCGGCGGGGGGCTCCCTCAGCGAAAAGTGACCGTACCAAGTATAATTTAAACTTTAACAGCTACGCCATATTGCAATGAATACCAGTTTTCATCGTACTCCTGATAATCGTGCGAGTACGCACGTCTTTTAAACGTCGTTCTACGATGAAAAATAACAGTTTTATAGATTTTCGTAAAAATGCTGTGGGCGACTGCCGGAAAAATGGCAACCTCGCAGTGAAATGGAGGGGGTTCCGCGAAGTTTGAATATGTCTGGATGATTTTCTGACGCTTTCCTCATTATGTGTGCGTACGTCTACTGAGTGTAGTTTTGATTTTGGTGTTATTGACGTCAATGAATGATATGTATCACTGTCTTTACCGAATTGTTCTAGGGAATATTTCCAACATTATCTATCGCCCATGTCTATACGTAAAGCAACACATAGTCCGCGATCGATTAAGAATTCCCTGATACAAGATTTTACGTCGTCCCCCAACCCCTGAATGTTTTTTTATAAGTTATTTTCTGTTTGACAATTTACCAAATATATTCTCACAGCCAAAGAAATAGGCGAGGTTTCTCTTGAACTTCCTAGCTGTAGACTTGGTCTTGAATTTCTTTTGGACCTGGAGATTTATTTGGACTTCATCTACAACTACATAATATCTTCGAGACACCACAAAGAGCGAAGAGAAAGCTAGGTTTATAAAAAGAGTACATGGGAAATGTGATGAGAAGATAATAGAACGATGTTACTTTTCACTAGTTAGGCCCCACCTTGAGTATGTAGCCAGTGTATGGTATCCGAATGAACTAGGTTTTAACAAACCTAGCAGCTTTACGCTGCACACTCTCTAGTGTGCAGCGTAGAGCAGCTAAAAGAGCGTTAAAAGGTGTTACGATAGGTTGAATAGTGTATCAGAATTAATACAAGAATTAGGGTTGGAATCATTATGAGAACACTAGAACCGCTGGATTGTACAACATTCCTAATACCGCTGAGAGGACAAAAATGTCCCATTGGAAATCTTAGGTGTCTGGTGACTTAACTTGACTTTTTTATTCAGGAATCAATTGTTTTACTAAGAAGAGACTTTAGATTAAGAGCATTATTCATTTTAACTACAATTTGTTGTAGTGTAAATACTACAATATTATGGGATTTCATATTACGAGCAATAAAACCAATATTTTTTGTATTTTACACTGTCTATTACCTTTATATTTGGTGCATAGTTTTGTTGATATTTTGAGAAGGGAAACATTTTTATGACTTCTTGGAAGTAGTCAAGTGTAGAAGCTTTTATCGCAAATTAAAACAAACTACAGTTAAGTAAATATAATATAAAAACAAATAAATAATGATGCAAACAAATATTCGTATTGAGTACCAATGTAACGACATATCTTATCTTTGGCACCAATTTACGGAGAGTTTGATATTACATTTTGAGTAGGCCACTAAATTACTTGCAGGTATCTATATGTGTTCTTCGTCTCTAGACTGTGTATTACTCGAAATACAAACGTAAGAAACAGCAGCGACACATTTCTTGGACACTAGCTAATAACATTATGCACAATTATAAGAATTTTTTCCTTATATGCAATATTTTCGCACCTGACAGCGGCGATGGGGACCACCAACCTTCGATGGATCCATGCGATATATGAGAGCCTCAGTATTATAAAGTTACTCTTGAGCTAGTCCGGTACTCCCCCTTTAACTTTGTTCATTATGCGTTGCAAAATTGTTCGTTTGTTTTCAAATAATTTGCTAGTGAAAGTGAAGTAAAAAAGTAGGAATTTGCTTAGGAATGGGCCGGCAAGTTTTCTGACTTCAAATTCTCTAAGACGTTCACCAATAGGACCCATGATAAGGGATGGCATTCAACATACATTTTGAATCCTTATCTACGGCCATATAGTATTTCTGCGTATATTTGTCAGGCTAGGAAGCCATGAATTTTATCAATCGACACCTGCACATTGACGGCAACAGCTGCTCATCTACGGAAATATATGGACCGGGAATCCACATGCTTTGATAGTTTGCTATAAATCTGATCCAAACCTCTGATATCAGAGCAAACTTGTCATCTTTCAAACGCGAATTTGGCAGCGTATTCCAAGTGATGTCCAATAAGGGAGAAGTAGCGTCGTAACTTGAACAGATTAGATAATCATGTAATACTTTGGATTCGAGAATTCTTAAGTGATTGTGTGCAAAAGTTTGTTCAGACGACGTAACCTCTAATGAAGTGAAAGTCACTTCGGGCGTTCCTCAGCGAGGTGTGATAATTCCACTATTGTTCCTTTTATGCATAAATGACATTGAAGAAATAGTTGATAGTAATCTTAAATTATTTGCAGACGATACAGTAGTGTACAGGGAAATTCGCGGATATAATGATAGCTCTCACAAAAGACCTAGATGCAATTCAAAAGTGGTGCGATACGTGTCAGCTAGAATTAAATTTGAAAAAAGTGTAGTAATGAAATTCTGGTAGAAAACAACTCTCCTGATTACACTTGACGCATAGAACAAAGCAGTTTGGATACGGTAGAATCTGCGAAATACCTCGGAGTTTAACTGACACATGATCTTTCAAGGGGTAAACATTTTCGCGAAATAACTGGTTAAGCTAATCGTGAATTGGAATTTGTAAGAAGGGTTCTTGTTAAGTGCGACTAAAAACTTAAAGTAATAATGTTATTTTCCCTAGTTAGACTTCGGTTACAATACGCTGCCAGTATTTTAGATCCTTAAGATGTATGACTAGAAACCGAGCTCGAACGCTTACAGTTAAGATTTGCACGATATGTAAATAGTCGACATTCACGACAGTATTGTAAGGGTAACAACTTACAAGCCTTCTGCAACTATTAGAATAAAAACGCTGTTCCACCGACAAGTCGGCTAAAGTGTAGACTTAATTTTTTGTACAAATACCAAGACGATCTCTTTTCTGACGACACTAAGGGCATTTTACGAAACCCGACATACTACGGCAGGCTAGATCATGAGAAAAAAATGAGAGAAATAGACTGCAGAACGTACTGTTTTAAAATGTCATTTTTCCGCGAACGATAAGAGACCATAACAACTGTAAATGACTCTGTACAGTTTGATTTGTCGTCAGGTAGTGTAGCTGTTTAGTTTATTATCTTAGTAATGCCTGCTTACTATCATGCTATCGAATACTAACAGCACGTCTCGTTTGTTCTCCATGATCGTTTTTGATCGGTATGCATTTTCACAGTTGTCAATTACTCTCGCACTTACTATTTCTATCACTTGTAGTATATCTGAAGGTAGTGAGTGCATGTTTCTACGTAGGCATGGCTGTCATTCGATTGCCTTGCTGTTTAATTAGCTTTGTTTTATATAGTGTAGTACATGATTGTGAGAACTCACTCCAGAACAGTTACAGAATAACCCTAAAGCCTTTTGGTCATACGTGAGGGAAGTTCTAGGCAATAGATCAACAAACAACACTAAGAAACTAAAAAGGTGAAACAGTATCAAGCAATTTGGACAAAGCTAACTTGTGAAACTACTACTTTAAAAGGGTTTTCACTGATTCATTTGAGAATACATAAATCACGGTGAATGACAATTTCCAGCAAAAGATATCGCCACCGGCAGAATATATATCGTTCGCTAGAAATTATCATTCACCGTGATGGATGTGTTCTCAAATGAATCAGTGAAAACGCTTTGAAAGTAATAAAGCACCAGGTTAGCCTTCCCCATACGCCTTGATTAAACTCCGCCTTTTTCGTTTCTTAGCGGATGAAGAGTCGGTTTTTTTCCTGAACAGACCTCACATATAACAAAAAGGCTTTCAGGTTATCCAGCAATTGTTCAACCAGAGTTTTCCTTTTAAAATCCGAGAACATATTCCGAGAAGCTTCCTTTTGTACGACTTTAGATCATTTATACTTTTCAATAAGTGAATTATGGTGAGCTATGGGCGAATCTGAACCCAGTTTTTACAAAATACATATTAGTAATAACTTCAGTATGTGGAACCTCTCCATATCGGATATAAAAATTACACTTCGTAATGGTCCACTAAATTGATTTCTCTTTTACGACCCGAGTTTCATCACATGGTGACATCTTCAGGTAAGAATGATAATTTTTAATTCCCAATGCATACAAAATCTGGGAGCGTAGCGGCAAGAGGGGAAAGGAGGGGGGGAATGGGAGGGGGGAAAGGCGGGCATTTGAGTAGGGTTGTTGTAGGTAAGGAGGCAGAAGGGTAAGGGGTTGGGGGAAAAGGGCAGCGTTACCCTGGGTAGGGATTTTCCGGCGTTAATGGGCCTCCGAGCAACAGGGGGTGTAGCAAGAGAGGAGAAGGGAAGGATTGGCAAGGAACAAATGCTCACAATGCATTTTCTCAGAACTTCTATTCACAATGGTCACTGGTGTTCAGCAAATCAAGGCTCTTGATGAGGGTGCATGTCGTTTGGAGGAAATTTTTTTGTGAGTTCGTCAGATTAAGAGGAAATGCACTTGGCATAACTATTTCTTGGGTCCTGATAAAGGCTCACTGATCGGTCAGCTACTGGAAATATCGGAGTTGAGGGAGGGGAATCTCCTTCCATTTTCTTCGGAGTGCAGTATGTCTATCAAATGCAAAGTACACAGGAAATTCAGATGTACTGGAAAAAATCGCGAAAATAGCGTTGCGTACTCGCAACGTTGGACAGAAATGGGGTTTTAGAACTATCGTAACAACTTTTAACATATCTTGCCGATCTTCGCTGCACGCGTTCTAACTTCGTTTTTCAGCCTCCTTCAAAAGTAGGGAGAAGTAGTTTATTTCTCTAACTTTTTCGTCCAACTTGCCTAATAATCTTTTTACAAATCTCAATTTATGGTTTATATTTATTCCAAACACTTTTGCTTCGAATTGTAATTAAGTACAATTACACAATTCAAGGCATCTACATGTACCCAATACCCAGGAAGCCACAGTAAGGTGGGGGTGAATTCTCACCAAACATGCACGACATATCGCGCATAAAAAGAATTAATAATAATAAACTAGTCTAAACTTCAATCTTTAAAGAGGATAAAAATAGCAAAGCAAGCATACAATATAATGCTGTTAGTTGGGTTAGCGTAAATTCCTCATACCAAAATGCAACTGCCTATACTATGGTCTCATATATTTTTTATATTTTTTCCATGCAACCTCACCACGATCGAGCAGCAAAAGTGTAGGGGCGACCATTTTGATTACATCTTGAGAATAAAATTTTGGATATATTTAAATCTTATTTCTCCTGCGAACATTCATAAAGCACTAGTGGAAAGTGCCCGTTGACTTTTAACGGAGGGATGGGGGAATCTTTTAGTACAACAAATGTACAGATTGTACAAGAAATTAAATCAAACAAACAACAAACTATTAGCTCTTTAAAACAAATGATCAAATATCAAGCAACTCATAGGACTAGAAGGTGAAAACACCGAGTTTTCCATTCCAGTGTAGACACTATAACTAACTATTCATGTATTTTAATATCCATATCTGTGCACTTATGAACCCAATTATGTATTAACATAAAGTTCACCACTGGAAGAGCTCATTCAGATGTACGCAAAATAAATGCCAGTAAGGGTAGGGTAAGTTATCATCCAGCGGTATTAAATTTCAATTGATTGCCAATTATTTTGAATTAATTTCAATGTACACGTGACGCGTACACGTAGGGGCGGCTGGCATTCGATTGACTTGCTGCTTCAATAGGTTTGTTGTTATATATGTAGTGCAGTACATGGTATGGGAACAACCCCATGCTGAAAGTTTATGGGTAAAGAATTGTAATAAAAAGTGATGCAATGAGATGAGACAGTTTTTCATCTTCGTTTTAATGTAGACTTCTTACATTTTGTAATTATTCAGCAAATATATATAAACAAAATGGCGGACGCTCATTTCTGGTTTTTTTTAATACGTAGAGAAAAAGTAGATTGCATCGCCGAGCATCACGAAGTAACTTATTTGGGGAAACTCTATGTACAAAGCTTCTACACTACAAACCAGATGAGAGTTATGCTGCGACCGTTTGCGACTCCGAGTTTCACATTATTTTTTCAATCGCGCAGTCGAGTGTGGTACAACCTGTCTGCAACGGGGCAATCTGTCTGTGGAATGGATTGTAGCCGCATTCACTCCACTACGTAGATTTTCGAGCTTACTCTTTTTGAACTCATTCCCTGCCACACACCCTTAGGGTGACTCGAAGGGTATTATGTAGATATATTTTGTAGTTACCAAATGCTCAGATATTAAGAGTCTCTATGCTATTTGAGGCAAATGCATTGATAGCGTAAATCACTATTAGAAATAATCACATCCTGAAATGTATTTTCATGTTTCTGCGGATACATAACTGTTATTTTATTAATTTGGTTTTTCATTACCTTTTTAGGAATATAATATATGGAATGTCTGTGAGAATGTACCTTGGAGGTGTCTCGCAGGTATTATTTAGTTGTAGATATAGTAAGTCCAAATAAAACTGCAGGTTCAGAAGAAATTTAAGATCAAGTGTATAGTTAGTAAGTTCAAGAGATGCCTCGCCTATTTCTGTGACTGTGAGAATACATTTCATAAATTCTCAAGCACAAAGTCACTTATAAAAATAACATCTTAGGGGTGGACAACGAGGTAATGTCTTGAATCAGGGAATTCTTAAGCGATCGAGAACAAAGTGTAGTTTTTCCTATAGAAATGGCTGACAGATAATGTTGGAAACATTCCCTAGGTAAAGACAGTCTACGTCTACGTAATACCCTGCGAGCCACAAGGGTGTATGGCTGTGGGTGAAGATCACCAAACATGCACTATTGACATGCAACTAGGATATTAAATGGATACATGCTAGATAATACTGCCTCAAGCAGCTACATGGTAGCATCTGCATAATGAGAATAGGATTTTTGGTTGTTACATCTATACATCTACATCTATACGATTGTTATTACATGCATCATGCACTACAGATGTCTCTGAGTATATTTCACCTACCTACCCCTTTGCTACGCTGCCTATTGTTCTCTCTTAAGGTTCGCAGGAAAAATGACATTTTAATCTATCAGTACGACAATCTGTCTCTCTAATTTTGTTAATGTGATCAAACCTAGCATAATACGCAGGTGTTCTCAATATATATCGAATGTCATCAGTGAACAAATAGGATTGGAATTTTCTTAAAAGTTTCAACCTAAATTTTAACCTGCGTTCTGACAATAATTCCCTAGTTCTTCCATTAAACTCGTGATCGGCCTTTAACAAATCTAGCGGATCTCCTTTCCACACGCTCTAATACCTTCTTTCTCGTACTCTCTCATCGACAGTGTTACATACCTATCATTCATTGACGTCAATTACACCAAAATTAAAACTAGACACGTAATACATAATGAGGAAAGCGTCAGAATATCATCCAGACATATTCAAACTTCGCGGAACCCCCTCCATTTCACTGCGAGGTTGCCATTTTTCCGGCAGTCGCCCACAGCATTTTTACGAAAATCTATAAAACTGTTATTTTTCATCGTAGAACGACGTTTAAAAGACGTGCGTACTCGCACGATTATCAGGAGTACGATGAAAACTGGTATTCATTGCAATATGGCGTAGCTGTTAAAGTTTAAATTATACTTGGTACGGTCACTTTTCGCCGAGGTAGCCCCCCGCCGCGTGGGTCGAGGAGGGAGGCCAGCTAGGGCCTCGGAGCTCGGGAAAGGGTCGCGGATTAGGACCGTTCCCGAGGAGGGACACACCCTTCTGGTGACTACCTGAGACATGGTCCCAGATCATCACTCTTAACCAAAAGTACTATTAAATCCTTCCAGGATTTAATTGTACTGAATCTTATGCAACGCTGAAATCCTTTCTTGAATCTTCTTTTGGCCTACATGTGCTCGTGATCCCTGCCCCAGGCTCCCATGCCCTTGCGGCGGCTTGCAGAGAAGCGTGTAGGCGATACCTTATTTTTTTACAGTTAAGTAAGTGTGAATGATAATTAGTAGCGTTGCTGTCCGTTCGTCAGAATAGTGGTGATAACGAGTCAGTGGTCACTTAGAATGACTAAACTCATTTCGGAAGAGGGTATTATTTTTTTTCCATCAGAGAACCTCGTTTGTAACTGCATGTTTTTTACACTATCCCAGAGTATGTCTCGGTATATTTTCCTCTCTCGATCTCGAGAGAGTCACAAGTTTCTACTTGTCTATCGAGCTGAAATAAATGTCCTTACCATCCTTTGAGGTGTGTAGCAGAAGCGGCTCCGCAAAAACCGTCAAGTGTGACTGTGGCGGTATATTCGAAGAATAGTGTGACTTCAGTTTGGATTTTGAACCAACCGGCCAGCTAAATGCTTTTGTGATGAACGGCAGTGGTTGATGGGTTATTTTTATATAATGTGAAAAATTACTGAAAAAAAGTGATCACTCAAATGTGTGGACTCTGCGGCTCAAGTGTAAATGGAGGCCTCAAGGAATCTTCCGCGAGAATTTGACAATCCCATCGTGTATGTAGAGCGCAGGCGGGGCCTCCAGCAGGAAGTCAGTGTAATATTTCCCAAGAGGGAAATTCATTCGTGGCCGAATAGCCTCGAATAAAGTGCTCTCGTGGCACATGCCAATGACGTTTCTCCGTATATGGAGGCCGTCTCGAGAATTCAGCTCGACCATCTTTTCCTCAACGTTCCTTCCTCAAGAACCCCCATCGCAGAACGTGTGCCTTCCTTCACCGGCAAGTTGCGTTAAATACCTCGGTGACGCATTCGGGAAAACACCAAAGAAGCTCCACCCCATTTATGGCCGTCTCTTTTTAAGGCATAAAAATCTTCCAAGAATCTCCCTCATCCCTCCCTTTCCCCTCCCGTCAATCCATTCCTTCCTCATTTTTGCCCCAGTCTTTTTATTCGTATTTCCGGCGTCACATTCACTTTTCGCGAGCTCTCTCTGCTACGATTCCCGCAGGTCACAGCGGCGGGTCAATCCATGGTCCCCCCTCCATGGTCACTCAACGCTGACTGAGCTGTGAGTCTGGGAAGAGAATGGTCGCGGGCGCTTTGGATTCTTTCTAAATGATTTGATTTTATGCCCATTTTAAATTAACAGATTAAGCTGGCATTTATTCGCTGACTACCTCAACGGCATTACGACTCGGATCATACATACCGAGTGCGGATATCGTCTTTTCTTAAAGTTAAACCATTAATAAAACGTTAAATAACTATCCAATATCCTTTCAAAGTCAGGAGTACTACCACGCTCATGAAATCCTGCTCAACAGTTCTTCGAGGGAGATGTTTATGATTAGGGAGCCCGTAGGCTTATAGGCTCTAGTTATGATTCATGAAATAGACGGCAATAGCATTTAGGCGAATAGCCAGCCGAGGAACCCAGAGGTTGCGGGTTCGAATCCCTCTTCAGACATTGGTGTCCTGTTAGTCTTATGATTTACTAAAGCGATGACACGAATAATAAATTCTGATTTTGAAGCATCTTATAACTATTTGGTTGGTTGGTTATTCAGGGGAAACGACAGGCAGCTGAGGTCATTTGCGCCATTTAGGATAGGTGGGAAATGGTAGGAATTTTTCAGGGAACGGAGGAACGGTGGAGAGAAACCCGGCATTAGCCTACTCCGCCTACTCTTAATTACTGGCGCCAAGGGGACCACGGCTTAACGTCCCATCCGACGGACGGAGTACTGAACTTGAAATGCCCTCCACGAGGCAATCAAGTGGGTACCGGTTTTCCACTGAAAAATCCGCCACTGCCCTGACTCCAACGCGGGCCCTCGGGATGGGAGGCCAGTACTCTAGCCACCACACCAACCCGATCCCCTTATACCTTATTTGTCGATTTCTAGAGCAATGGGAAGAAAAGGCGGACCACGCGACTTGCCGGGTCGACCTATTGAGGCTCGTATTCGCATTATTAGGTGTACTTGGGTATACCCCTCTGCATCGTGAAGACTCGAATAAATGTGTAAGTACTTGGGAAGACAACCAGAAAACAGCATGTGTACGTGCAGATTAATTCGTTTTAACAACGCTAGTGCTACAGGAATTGAGAGCTGATAACTTGAACGTGTGTGAATTAATTGATGCTTGACACAAACAGGTCTATATTTGAATGAGGATGGTTTGTGGGAGGTGAATTGACTTTCCAAATTAAACGGCTAAATTAATTGCGTTACTGGGGCTGTTTCCGCTTAGTCTTTCGGAAATATTTCGGGTGGCGGCAAGCTTAACGAGCGGTATATGCTTGTACGATGTTCGTGTGAAATTTGAATTGGTAATTCAGTGTACCCATTACTTTGCATAAACTTGCCTCTCAAGATTAACTTGATCACTACGGTCAACGCCCTTGTAGTGGATGGATCATTTATGCGCAAAATGCCAACTAATATTTTTGAATATGTATTGTTTTATCTTTTTTTGAAACAGAATGAGACCAAAATACTTTCGACATCTACCTGATTTTTTTAGAAGTTAGGAAATTTGAGAATTGCGTTTTAAATTGGGCATTTTGGCTAACCTTTAAAAATGCGTGGTCCATAAGCATCGGGAGTAAAACCATTTCCGGAGAAAACGTTTGGCACTCTCACTGGTGCTATTATATGGTGCTGGTTATTTACAAAATACAACTTCCTTTAACCAAAGAAAAGCTAATAGGGTGGTTATTTATTTGTTTTTCTGACGCCATTTCACGGGGCCTACATACACATATACTTACTTCAGCATCTTTCTATCCCGAGGGAGTGTTTTTTCAAAGATGTTTTCTCAGCTATTAGACAATAGGTACCGGTATTTTAATATTATTTATCATACACCAGTGTCATAGCCCTGTTAAAATGTTTAGTGAACGGAAACAATCAAGTCCCAATGTTATAATTGTTCATGTTTGCTTAATCTAAACTTTATTCCGATCCATTTTTTGCGGTTGTCTGGATATTTTTCTTTGAGAATCAAATTTTAAACGCTGCTAAACTAATTTTTGTCATCTTAGACGTTAGAGATTTCCTGCAGAAACCTTTAGTTTCCTTTGCGCCCTGACATACACTGATAAAGATAATTATTCCCTTAAAAATTAAATATATGGACGTATAGTGACACACGGTGACCTTACGAAGTTGTTGAAGGATTGGATAGGAAGAGCAGTAGAGTAAAACCACAGATATATGGAGCCAGTCGTCAGGAATGCAGGAGAAAAGACATAGGGATTGGGTGATAGAAAAATCAACGGAGGGCTGCGTAAAACTCTTAGAATTGATGACAGTGATGATGATGAGCTACTCGTAATGTTGGCCACACGTATTCTGCTGCAGAAGGTTTGAATATCCTTACTACATTTTTTTAATCGCCCTTGCATTGTGAATTTATTGTTTTTGAAAATGGAAACAGTATAATGGAATAATGCACTCGGATATTGTCGAATAACCGCCTGTGGCGAAGGTGTGTAAACATAGTGGTATGCTGAACGTTTGGCGATGGTCGAGAAACGAAATGACAGGCGTTATTTTTGGCGAAAGTGGTTAGCGGATAGCGTGCGCTGCTTGAGAAGGCGCAGAGACGTTTGAGGTTGGGATTGTCCCGTAAAGCCCCCATTGAAAATGATTGAGAGGAAATAATCCGAAAATGTTCCATTAGTCACTATTAAAATCCGCTTGTTTAATGCCATTACCGAGGAAGGCCTGGGCCATATGGTGTCGAGATAAATATTATTGCTTGAACACATGGGCCTCCTCAAGCGCCCAGGGATAAACGCGCTGGGGGATTCCTTTTGTGAGGGGGATGAAAACTATTGGTAAACATACGCCGCAGTTATGTTTGAATCTTAACGGTTCATTTTTTTACTCCTGCCACTCTTGCGTAAGTTACGCTCTTCCGACTCCCCAGTCCATCCTCCAGTGGATGGATGAAGATATTCCCGTAAAACCTCTTGGTGGTTATCTCGAGACTATGAGCGAATTTCGGGAATGATGTTATGCGTTGCTTGAGACAAAATGGGACGAGTTTCATGGATAGAGTGCTGGCAGGGACCTACCTATATTAAGTATGCCGTCGTACATCTACATCTACACAATACCCTGACAGCCACCATAAAGGTGTGTATCAGGGGATGAATCCACGCCAAACATGCATTACATATCATGCATAAAAAGGATTAGTAATTATATTCTAATCTAAATTTTATTTTATAAAAAAATTAAAAATAGCAAAGCAAGCCTGTAATAACATGCTGTTAGTTGGGTTAGCCCAAAGTCCTTATACCAGCATACAACCACCCATGCTATCCAGTGATACCAGCTATATTTACTATATGATATATTTACAGCTATTCATATCCCTAATTGTACGAGGAAAGAAGGACATTTTGAATGTGACAGTTCGGCAATCAAGTTCTCTAATTTATGATTATGGTCCAGTCTACCATAGCAAGTTGGGGTTCGCAATATATTTTTCACGACATCATTGGAAATATTATCTTGGAATTTATTTAAGAGATTAAGTCTGAATTTCAACCTACGGTCTGGCAATGATTCCTATTTTGGTTCAGTTAAAATACTAGTTACGCTATTATAGTTATCATAACGTCAGTTCATCATTTAATATTATAATAGCCTAATTATAATAGTCTGTTTCGTAAGGATCCCATATGCTGGCAGCGTATTCCAATGAGCTTTAACAAGAGAAAAGTAGCTAATTTCTAATTCATGATCGTCACATTTGATTTGTTACACACAGACCACGGTACAAAAACCCCGGAGAGAGTGTTGGTACACAGAACCCGGTCTGCTACAAAGAAAAGGGAGGTGGAATGATGAATGTAGGGTGGTTTGCGAAAACTCGGTACGATCTCAGAGGGGCTGGAGATATAATCGATATTCCTTCCTGTGGTGGATGTGCCTTTGCATCTGCTTCTGCAATCATCTAAGTTTGCGGAAGCCCTGCAGAGGAGACCAGTATTTTTCGAGGCGTCCTGGAATAACTGATGGAACTCCCTGCTTCGTCATTAATTTAAAGTTGCGGCTGGGTGTCCATAAATACCATTTCTGAATTGACATGGGAATTTCATGAAAAGTTCTCAGAATATTATCAGAGTAGCTTTTTGGATCTTCCCATTCTATAATTCTAACAAAAATTATGTCCGCCAAAGGGAAAAAATAAATCCGCACACACTCTTCAATAATACAGTGTCTTCCTGGGGCTCGATCACGGATCTTCACAACACTTTCTCGCATAATCGTTATTTTTAATAGCGTTGACATGATAAAACTCGATAACCTTTCTTAAAATATTATTTGTGGCTTCAAGTCAGGAAATGCAATCGGTAGAGGGAGGCATAAGAAAGATATACTTCCTCATGACTCCTACTATGAGCAATTGTACTTGTAGTGGGGTTTACATAATTGATAACGACAACGTAAAAGAAGGATCCTTGATCCCGCCTCTATTTTTTGTTCACATGCAAACACTGAGTACGCATTGAAAATTTTCCAGTGTGACAATTGACGAGGGCTTATTTTGAAAACTTTTTATGTTAGACCCTGTCATTTCTAACGTAACGCTATTAAAAGCAAAGGAATAAAAAAATTTGCCAAAGGTAATGAGAAATCTTCTCTTTCTGAGCGGTACAGAGAAAAACATTTCTGGATTCAGTGAGTGAAGAGGAGGATTTTCTTATAGCCAAGGTTAATGAGCTACTTGGACAAATGATATTTAATAGCAATAATAAAAAAGATAGCATTATTTTTGATTTTCTCCCAAGATATCTGAAAATAACCCTGACTGACCACCCAAAATGTCATAATAGCCCATTTAACCAAGCCTAAAATCGAAGGGAGGAAGGCGACGGCAATGCAACACGTACTATTCGCTGGTGCCCTCAAGAGCGTTCGTAAGTCTGATATGCCAGCATGCTATCTCATAGGGCTATATATTCTCTCAACGATGCAGTAAAAAATGTGCGTGAAATATCGGCGTTCGATCCCGAAACACACCAAGAAAAAGCTGTCTTTAAGCTACTTACATTGGCATCCGATATCGTGGTGTATATCGTATCGAAGGAATCGATACCCCTCTAGTATCATTATTAAAACGCCCATGGAGGGTCTTTTCATAAGCAGACCTTGAAAATAACCATAGCAAAGTTTATGACAGCGTAGCACATTAGCATAGCATACTAGCCTCGACGTTGTATACCCGGTTGCCGGCGGGCAGGAGCGGGCTACGCAGCGCTATCAAAAAATCTATTTTACTTCGGCGCGTCGCTAACGGTCTCAAAATATCTCAACGGATTCTAACTCAGGACACTTTGTAGAATCTTGTGATATAAGTAACTTTTTATAGATCGATGTAGCTTTCAATTAATTTCCTGCATGAAGACAACAAATTAACTGAAAATAGGGTGTTATATATCTTTCCTAAAAATGAAAAAAAATAATTTTATTTGCATTTAATTAAAGATAAAGAATAGCTCTACATGATGATATTGTTTTTTACCCCAAAATTTTATATTTCAAGGTTCAGCATCGGCTTGATTTTCTAGATTTTCATGGTAATTTAAGGAGGGCGATTTTTGCAAAAATTGATCGATTGTGACCTCATGCGTATTGTGAATGCTTGATACCTAGAACAAATTCCACGTGAAGTCAAATGCATCAATCAATGGAGAATCAACATGCGACCTTTCGAAGTCCGGGCTGAAAGAAAAACACTATTGGACTTCTTAGCCAGTGTTTTTCGATATCAGCCCTCTGTGTACCGTGGCCTTGGTATAAAGTTAAATAGGTTGTGAAAATATATGATTCGTGGCATGGGTTCCAGCCTCACTAGAGGACTTTTTTTCCGGTGGAATATTTTTCGTAAACAATCGTAGGACGCCCAGTCCAATGCATGGTATAACGTTAGCATCAGCATTTTCGCTTTTGGCCCTGTATACTGGATTTTCATTTATCCTTCTGGGATAGTATTATAGCCGATTGCCGGATTCTATTCTTTGCCCGAAAAGATACTTCTCAAGTGGACTGTGTGTTATTGACCGAATATTTTCAGATTTTGAAAAACCGAAGATATTTTGGGGCAAAACAGCTCGATCAGTCTCAGGTATTTCTGAAGGTCGTTAAAACTTTCACTTAGCTATCTTCACTTGCCTTCCTTGCTCATGTATGTTACTGGGCATCCAGTATTGTTTACGAAAGATATTCAGACTATGATTACCAAGAAGATTACGAAGTACTCAACCGGAAAATAGATGCCATAGATGAGGCTTAAGCCCATGCCACTAATCAGAAGATTACAAAATATTGCTCTAACCTATGCCTTAACAACCAAGACCACGGCGGTTGCTACGATGGGCCGTGTAATATAAAGGAATTATATGAAACAACTTCTACAGAACCAATTTTCTTGTGAACCGGGACCTATGGGATAGAAAGCCGTTAAACTTTTTGTACATTTTATCTCCAGTTTCATAAAAAATGTTTCATTGCTTTCTCAACATCTTTTTCGCGATATCTCCTCGTTAATAAGCAATCAGAAATGAAAACATACTATTGTGCGTCACAGGTATGGGCCATTTAACTTTGAAGTTGACTTTAGTTATGAATATAGTTAAAGTGGTACCGTTTCTGTGAATGCATCATGGATTGGAGCTCTGTGCTTAAGTTCGTTTCTGGCATGACAACTGGAGATATTTAATCCAAATCATGGACTATTAAGCAATGTTGATAACTTCGGCACGAAAAATAAATTATTAGATATTTGAGCGATCTGGTAACCATTGTCTATGCAAAAGTAAAAATGTTCTAAATTCACCCAATGTCTTGCTCCTTATTCCTTGCTCCTCGATGATTTTCATGCTGCTGACCTGGTTGTATAGGAATCGATATAATAGCTGTTGTTAAAGTGTTGATCAGCTGTACAACCATTTATTATTATTAAGCGTACCATTTACTCTAGATAGGTATCAAATGTAAACTCATGAATTGAAAGAACCGATTTGGACATATTTCCTTTGATAATAATGGAGAAAAAGCTGGGTGAACACCAGAAGCGTTATCTCGTGTATATATTCGTAAATCCCTATTTATTTTCGATAGGTAAAAATATCAGAATTTTCAAATTTGTGTGGATTAAACGTGTATTCATCACTTTGGGAAAGCTTAGAATAATATGTAAAACTCCTTCAGGAAACATTTTTTCGATTCGCTTTGTTTCTTCAATACCGTATCAAAGTAAAAAGTAATGACGGGAAGCGTCTTACAAAATTAATGACTCCTCCGTCCTTTGCACCGTCTCGGCCCTCGTCGATTGAGCCGTGGGCGAGCGAGCAATTAAAAATTCACGCTCAAAACGGCAGGAGGCGAGGCATCTTTTAAAAATTCTCCCTTGACATTCATGCAACCGACGTTATCGACCCGTTGGATGAGAATACACGCTGCATTTCTCGGCTCTTGTTCTCTATCTGAATTTGTATTCCGAATTCTATAGGCACAATAATGTGACTTAAAAACCTAAGCAAAATTTTGGCTGACGAAAAAATTCAAAAAGAATATCAAAATAAACTAAAAAAGTTAGAATTGTGTTTGCTTTGAACTCCAAGTTGTGTGTGTATATCAATTTCACTGTTCTCCCGTTTCAAAGCTGTGTACTTGGTTTAAAAGCAATATCATCTCATTCTAAGAGATTAATAAGTCATGCTTAAGGAGTAAAATTTGTCATGTTTGTTTTTTCAGTTTCTAGTAATGAGCAACTTCGGCTTTCAATGAAGTACAGTCATTCTTAGCCCTCAACCAAATGCAGATGGATTTCATTTTCCTAACTAGCGTGATGAGTGATCGAGTTCTCGATTGTTTAGAACGCCTTAGGTTTTCTAGGCTTCAAATTCATTTTGCGGAACATCATTGAAGGTGTAGAGCCATTGCCATCGTTGTTGCTGTTGTTTCTCTTTCTCTCCAGTGGCGCTACAGCCCAAATCGTGACCGTGGTCTCCTCAAAGTCCACCTTTATCCGCCCCTGTTCTCTGCCACCAGCGGCGTCGTAAGTGGGGGGCATGGGGAGCCAAATTCCCCCCCCCCCCGGAATCTGCCTCCCCAGGCCCTTGAGAAATGAGTCTTCATTAATAAAAATTAAATTTCACTTGTTTCCAACTTGCTTTTTTCCTTCTGACACATATTCTCACACCTTCATGTGCTCTTTTAGCGAAATTCTAGTCTCTAACCCCTCCCTTCCGCAAAAAAAATTCGGGCCCTTTTCAATGTTGGCTCCTCCCAGCGAAAATAGTTCCTACGCCCCTGTCTGCCACACGCTACCAGCTTCTCTCTCCCGATAACCTTCCCGAGGCCCGCCGGACACTGTCCTCCCATCGTAATCTAGGCTTGCCCGCTGCCTTTTTCCTCCCGGCTGTCCCTTGAAAGCTTACTTTGGGGTCCTTGCTTCTGGCATGCGTCGGACCTTGTCTACCTATCGACGTCTCACAATCAGCCGTTTGTTCTCCGTGGAGATTTTAGGCTCCTTGTAAAGCATTTACAATTCATCATTTTACCGGATCCACTAGCCGTTTCCATTATTTACAGGTCCATAAATCCTTCGCAATTTTTTCTTTCGATGCTGTCTAATAGTTCAGCGGTATTTGATGCGATTGTCCATGCTTCTCTCCCATATGCCAAAACCGCCCGTATAGAGGTGAATCGTCGTGTCCCTGTGTTTGGATGAGATAATTTCCACCAGGCAATTGCCTAATAAATATAAATAAATTTCATAATTCCAAGTATAGAAAAATAGATCCTGTTTGCTGTAGAGAAACTTTTTTATGTCGATGCTTTCGTTGTTGCTCACATTTATGCTGGATCTTTAATAGGCAAACCTGTTAGCAATCCTAGCACAAAGAACTACATATGTGCTATTTAGACCTGGTCTATCCTGTCTTCACGGCTGCCTCCTCTGCATCAGTATCCTTGCTTTATCTTCATTTTCCTTCAAGCTCTTTCCCCCCGACGTCTGTGGGCAAAAGGTCTATCTAGGGAATAAAACAAACTGTCGTATTTGCCCACTATTTTATTTGGTATGAGAGGCACAGAACGCGTTTCGGCACTCTATGCCATTTTCAAGTGCATGCATTAGGTAGTCGTGATCAGATACACCCTCCGAGGGATAGGAAGGTGGAAGGGGAGGTTAATAATGGAGGAGGGGTAGTTAGTGAGGAAGGTTGAATTTTGTGGAGGTAAAATTGGGGCGGATTGAGAGTTGTGTGAAATGGTAGGTGGGCGAAGTCGTGGCAAAGGTCAAGAATTCGGGTTTACAGTTAAAATCGGTGAATGCTGCTCAAAGGTGTTGTCATATAATAAGATGTTCTTCCTCTTCTTGTGTTTCATTGTTTCCCATTACTCCAAGGCATCCAACCGAGGTCCTTTTTCTTCTAGGGGTAAAGTTTGTAGTTAAAAGTCGGAGGAGTGGGAGGCCTCGGTCAGATGCCTCGCGAGTAGGGATTTGGAATTGCCGTTGATCCAGCACCGTTTATGTTCTGCGATCCTGTCGTCGAAACTCCTCCCCGTTTGGTTGATTTCAACTGCCCCACAGCTGTCGCATGCCACTTTGTTCACGCCACCTATTTTCCCCTGTTCAACTTTGTCCTTGTTATTCACAACTAATTTGTGGAACTTCTGCGTTGGCGCGTAAAGTGCTGTATTATTTCTATATTTGGGTATCTATCTTCTACCTAGCCACTCTATATGAGGTTTGTTCAACGAAAAGTTGTGTACGCCAAGTTATTTTTTTCTGGGATGTCAAGTTTAAAATTAGAAATATCTAAAATGGCATGTCTTATTGTTAGTTAATTTTTAATTTTAAGGATTTTATCGACCATGTCGTCTTTGTATCCTTTTGCTTTTGCGACTTGATTTTTCGAGTTCAGTTTTTTCTGAATGAATTGTCTGTCAAAGGATTGCTGGCAAGTTATGAACTGAGGATTTAAATGCGGACAGTTTTGGTTCGTAATGGTGATTGGAGTCCACGGATATCACTTGATCAGTGTGTGTGGATGTTTATTATCAGTTATGGAAATATTTAAATCTAAAAAGGTGAGAGTTCGATTGGACACCGTTTCAATGAAAAAATTAATCTGTTCCTGTATAGCGTTTATAATATTTAAAAAGCATTAGGCTTACCTTAGACTAACTATCCAACAACATAAAATGGCCATTAAAAATAAAATATTTCCTATATTAAAGAGCTTGATTTCTGGTTGATTCATAAAAAGATCAGCTAGCTAACGGGACAGAGGTGGTATACATATCCGATCACGATATCAAATGCATGCACGTGAAAATACAGTGCACTTGAAAATGGCATATTGGCCGAAACGCGTTGTGTATCATAGACGAAATGAAACAGTGGACAAATATGACAGCTTGTTTCATTTTCGATTTTCAGATATGTTCCACGAAATCTCGCCAGAAACTGTGGATTTTAAAAGGTCTATCTAAATGCTCGGAGTAATCTTCCAAGCATATTAAGATCATCTACGTAGTCATATATTTTATTTGTTCTGGTCATTGTTGAGAAATGTGTATTCACTGCGGCTCTCCTAATTGCATGCCCAAACGCCAGTTCAAACTTTACCGGGGAGAGTTTCCTTGCGAGCCTTTAAATCTTGTGAGATCACTGTTAATTTTCACTTGACGGTAAGTTCTTAGACTTGTGATTTTAATCAGTTATACCAGCTATGTTGGCATATTAAAGTCAAACGTGGCCGCATACGAATTGTTGCGTCAATATTGCCATATGGTTGCTTTAAGTTCATGCTTAAGGGATTAGGCTGGCTTTGTCTTTACGCAGAGGTGTGTCAGTGTTTATTCGCAAAGTGATAAAAGCTTGTTTAGAAAAACTTGAATTAGCCATTGTGGCGTGGATTTTCGTAACATTGAGTGACGTAAAAGAAGGTTTAAATACTTTTTTATTTTGATTAGGAGTGAGAATTCATCATGTAGGAACTATGATGGGCTAGAAGCCTTTGAATTCTTGAAGCTCATCCATTCTTTGAATCTGCATTCTAGCTAATCGACCAAAATTGTGAGAGATTAGTTGAGTGTACTTCCGTTTAAAAAGAAATAAGAATAGAAAACGTATTGGGGCGGACATTTTAAACATTGGTTCATTGAAAAGGTTTCACACTTATACTGTGATGCATACTGTATATTATATTACATAAATTAATTAATTACAGTATAGTATGCTGTAATGGATTTTAAAAGGAGAAATAGTTTTTCCTGCGTATCAATTTATCTTGTTCACTCTGATTTGCGTCGCAGTCCCATGGTGACATTGAACGTCTAGATCAACGAGTAGATGCCATTTTTAAGTATTCCTGGAATATGAGTAGAACGCCTATTTTAACAGAATATTATCCTTGTAAACATCCTTATTGAATACTAACTATTTCTTTACAAATTCTCACGTCATTTTCCCTTTTTATTTCAACAAACTGATATTCGAAAATTGTAATGTTAGTGTTAAATTTTGTCCTGAGTCCAAAATCATCTGACATGTCTGCACAAATATTTTCACATATTAAACTAGCCTCTATACATCCGCTCTATAACGAAAAATACCCGCAAAGTGCCACGCTGCAAGTGAGTATACATTTATGTCAACAAAGTGAAGTCAGTTGAAATTTATTTCGCAGAACCTGTATCAAAAAGGAAAACTTAAAGGTGAGGTTGTAAGTAGAACTTCAAATAAACTGAGGCTTTTACAAGGAAGAGAAAACAATTGATAATGTTGGTTACGTTCGGAATGTCCGCGGTTACTTTGCAGTTGGTTACTTTGTGGATGTCTGTCTTTGTGAAAACTACGGTTAACAAGCTACGAAAAGGAAGAATGGTACAGTGATAAATAAGAATAACATGATTCATCAAGTGATGGTAATTCTAATGTTAGTCAATATGCAGGCAGAAAAATGCAATTTCATTTCATTTTACCCTGCAGTAATTAGCTTTTCTCATGTAGTATTAAAATAATTGGAAATTTAAATGCAGAATGTCTCACTTCCTTACTGACATTCACTTAAAGTCGACAAACGTTTACAAACACCTTCATTTAGTATACATTTCTCCAGAGATTTGATAGTTGCACATTGGGTGAGAGGGAAATAGATGGTTTTTAAGCAGTCTAGGTATGGACCTGGGGTAGGATGATGACGATAAGTTTGATGGAAAGGAAAACTTATAAAGTAGGTAATGTTACAAGAAATATGCGAGAGAGACCTCATAGAAAAAATCATTAAATTCGGGACGTGTTCGAATACAATACGTTTATTGTTAATATATTGGAAGGCAAGATGTTGGGAATACGAGGCATAGGGAAACGAAGGATGATGGGGGATCGGGTTGGTGTGGTGGCTAGAGTACTGGCCTCCCATCCCGAGGGTTCAGGTTGTTTCCGGTAGTGGCGGTTTTTCAACGGCAAACTGGTCCCCACTTAAGTGCCTACTAGTATGCCTACTTAGTAGTGGAGGGCATTTCAGGTGCAACACTCCGTTCGTCGGATGGGACGTTAAGCTGTGCCGGGTTTCTTTTCACCCTTCCTCCGTTCCCTGAAAAATCATACTATTACCCATTTACCCACCTACCCTAATTGGCGCAATTGACGTCAGCTGTCGTTCGCCTCCCCTGAACAACTAGCTAACAAACTAACGAATTTTAAACAACAAGGAAATGCTAGAGATGAAAATTTACGTTTAACCGAAGAGAATGGCGGAAAATAATATTAAATGCTTGCAACAAAAAAACCAATCCTTTGGCCAAATATGGATGATAAAATTGTTTCAATTACATCATTACCATAGGGAGATTCGATACCTAAGGACCTCGCTATTTGTATATTGTATTGAATACCATCAATTGGTGAGATACTGGCAGGAGACTGAGAGATGATTGAGTACGCCTTTTTTTGGGTGCATTTAGTGTGATATCAAGCAGCAAAGCAATTTTTGGGTACTAGGTGAGAAGCCCTGTAGCCATTTTCGGTTATAACAATAAAGAAGATCATGCGAGTTAACGACGCGAATGAAAATGTACGAAATTATAGGACCTAGAACTACTGGGAAGAAACTATAAACCCCTAAGAAGATTATTACGGGTGTTCTAATGTGCTTTCTCAACACGAACCTTCTCCATAAAAATTGCGGTGCGTATTTTAATATTTCAAATTGCCCGACGTAACTTATCAACATAATGGAAGCAACGGCATTCCTTATTTTTCTACAATATTCTATTTTTAGCACGAAATACTTTTACCAAACTTGTTGGTCATTATCTATTCTGTTTACAATATCGAACTGTCTTTCATTTTCGGGTTTAGCGCAGGTGGAGTTTCAATTTAATAGCGTTATTAACCTTTTTTGGTGTAATCTTACGATAAACCATTGGTTTGCTTATTTCCTGAGTCGGTCATATTCTTAAGTTGATTCATACATGTCCTTTTGCTCCTAAACCTTACAAAATTCCTTGTCTCCTGGGTCCCTCCGGCCACCCTGAAATTCACCGCGTACTTCTTTAATCTACACTGATATTACCAATATTCCATACCCTACTGATTCAGCTCATATTTAGGGTTATAATATGTGTTCTTATACAATCCTACTGACTGAGCGAAATATCCTGTAATGTCAGGCTGTAACCACCAACGTAACCCTTTGATCTGAAGACTCCACGACTGCAACGCCGTCCCTTGACCGAACAATATAGACGTACGCGGGTGATATCCCGGAATAAATTCAAGTTCATGTCTAAGTATACGATAATGACTATTGAATGCATAACACCGGTAAGCTCGAGTACCTTTTAGTGACGCATACAAAAAATTAATCGGCAGTCGCCGCAGCTCAGCCGTCTTTAAACGCATCGGTACCGTTTTTCGGCGATGAGAGTGAGAGGCCAGAGGAAAAGATCCGAAACCCGAGCCGGGATCCATGTCACCACCGGGATGGAAGAGGGTGGAACGTCGGCGTGGGAGGAATAGTTAGCGACGTGATATAGTGCGCGGATTGATGACAGAGGAAGACGGGGTTACATAGATATGGGAAACTGTCATGCTCGCTCTCCCTTCAATGAGTTATGGCGCCGCTCCCAAATGTGTGGGCAAATGAGGAGGAATACTGCGCCGAACGGAGCGGAGGCCATCCAATTAAGCGTCCTCATGATGTCCCAAAATCCGCCCCGCATCCTCCATATTCTCCTCGCCTCCAATATCCCTTGCAATGCCTTCTCATCTTCTTCCACGCTCCCTTCTCTGTCGCCATCTCATCCACTTCCTCTCCCCCGCCTGTCTTTTTACCTCTGACCTCCACGGTTTTCTCCTGGATGAAAACTTCGCCCCTCCTTTATTTTTGCCATTTTCCCCTTTTTCCTTCGTGCACTCCCTCGTTCTCACCTTCTCACCATCCCTCATTGTTTACTCGAACCCGATCGTCTCTCAATGAGCTCCAAAGAATTATTTTCACTCGCACTTTCGTCCCGTTTAAAAAAAATCCACGAAATGAGTTGGCCACCCTTGTTTACGTAAACACTTGGCCTTTTTAAATGTCGATTCCTGGAGCCGTAAACGCTTCTGCCGCGGCTGGAACAGACCCTTTACCCTGGTAGGTTTCTTCTGCCATTTATTGGTTTATTAACCAATCGGTTCCTTGTAATGGCTCGGAGTGTATATATGCTGCTAGCGGCAGAGCCCAATTATTCATGTAGGGTTACCGAAAGCTATAGTTTCAACGTGCACCCCGGGAACTTGGGAGATAAAATTGCTTGATGACCCATTCACCACCCATCAATAGAGGAGTTAAAATAACCCTTTCAGCTGATTTCCTGGTTCTGCTTTATTGAAATATCGATCGGATGCTACGTCAGTTTCCTCGCAGTGAAGGAGACTGGCTTTCCTTAAAGAATATAAAGTCGAGTCTCTATTTTGATTTCCACCCGGTCTGGCAGGATACTGATATTGGCTGGTTTCATTCCAAACTGGCATGACTAAATATTGATAGGCGACTTTTATTTAACATGTTTCCATGTATTAATGGCAGTGTAACTCTGAATTGCATATAAGTAGTGCCTTATTGGTGATCTTCACTCCCTGCCACTCCCGCTCGCGGTGGCTTCCGGGGTATTACGTAGATGTAGATATCCTATGAATATGGCCTATGCTTTCTTTTACAAACTTCAAACTTTCCTTGGGTTCATTACCCTCTACGGCTGCGATACCGCTACTTCCATCCGACCATATTTGAAGTATTCTAAATGACAATGGATATCAATGCAGAAAATATTTCTTCTGCAAGACATCCAGTTTTTTGGATTTAATTGTAAGCTTCTTACCTCCAAAGTTAAATCATTTATGGTATTTGTGATGCCAGTTCGTGTTATGGCAGATTTTACGTGAAAATTGTCACGAGTGGTCAACTCGAATGCCACCAGCGTACCCTTTGCTGTGTATTATCTGATAATTCTTTCTTTTTTATTACCAATATCGATCTTCCGATTTACTCTAGTCTCTCATAAGCAGAAATTGAAATTTGCGCTGAAAATCATGTCAAAAGCGAACAAATCAAATATCCCCTGCGGCAGCCATTCGAGATTTCATCATTTTAAGCCATATTTATGGATTTAGCTGTTTTGGGTCTTAACAATGAGGGCCTTAAGGAATGTACACTTTGGAGTTAAAGTTGCCATTGGGATCCGTTTTTCGACGCTCTGGCTTGTGAGCAAAGGTTTGAAAAGAGCGATGTATACATTTAAATATGTTTTACTCTGCATCAAGATATTCTAGGTGCAACGGAAGATAAGCGGAATTAAATGATTCGATATTAAGCCGATACTATTATTATTTCAGTCCTATGGAATTAAACACAGTTTACTGGTTACTCCTAGTATTGTACATCTTACCGCCGCTGGTCGAGACTAGGCGTCAAATTATTTACCCACCCTCGAATCACAATTGCTTGCCATCGTTTGACGCTTTCTTGAGATTTCATTATATTTTTGGATTTTTAGACTTTACGAAGAATGGTTTATTTTGTCTGCAGATGCTCGAGTGAGTTGACAATTCAATGCCTCAAAGGGAAACCAAGTTGGTGTTTCTCCAATCTTTCGATGAACAGTATTTTTATAAATATCCCTGGTTCCACACCACCAAAGCACTTTTGCTTTAAGTTAGATCCGACTCAACTCCCTTTGGATTAGCTAGTATTTATAGGTATTACCTACCAGAGTAGGATGGTTATTATCACAACGTAGCAATTATTATGTAACCATGCTTTCAAATGATATTCATCATACTTAATTCTTTTACCATTTGAGTAATTGGCTACAGAAAGTTGAGAGTTAAATTTGTAGTTCCGCGCCATGATTGAAATATTGCTGTTCTTGTCATGGAAATGGTCTGTATAACTTTGAAGGACATAAATTTCGATTTCACCGAGCTGGAAGGTGAATGGCCACCGCTGCTGTTGACATGTTAATGAGAGAAAGTGAATATTCTTAACGAACAACCCCGACCATTTAATACCCGAAGGAAACACATTTTTGTCCTTCTGTGATTGTATAACATTTCTGCAAAATGTTAATGTTGTCCATGTAAAGGCTCAGAATTCATAGGTTACATCTACTGATTAGTCTTTTAAATCATGTTTGGCTTCTACAATCAAGGAATGACATTCTGTCACGAAAGGTATATCGCTTCCTCTTGGCTACCTTATAGCGTACCATGCGTGAAAATTGATTCGTGCAGAGCGTTAAATTGATATTATCCAATTGGTAGTTACTACATGCATCCTTTTGTTCTTTTTTTTCTTTGACATTCATCAAATCCCTGAATGATACTTGTGCAATCAATGACTTGCCTTAGTATTTTAAAATATCATCTTCACTCTGATATCAGGTAGGTTTTGCGGTTGGTGCACATAGAAGAGAGCCAGGTTTCTTAGGAAGAATATTATGTAAGCCCTTTTCACTCCTTGTTCACTAGCTTACTTCCTAGGAGGATTTTTAACTGTCGTGATAATGCGGGATTTTATGTTTCATTTGTATAACCCTCAGTGGATCTTTGGAATAATGCAATTAAAGCCTTTAAAAATCTTACCGCTTTCATCTCATTGTTTCCCTGTAATTACTGTGTTGACACCAAAAAACTTAGGGCTTTAATTTTAGACAAAGCGATGTTTTACGATGCATAGCTTTCAGGTTAGAGGTTTTCGTTTAAAAAAATAAAATAAAAATTCTTCTCTTTTTCGGTAAACTATTTTAAATGATTTTTCTGTTTATATTTAAGAGCGTATCAAAGAGTTATATGCTTTCGAGAATGTTTAATCAACTATTCAAGGGTTTTGAAACCGTTCTTTGGTTTTACCCAGTCCTTTTGGAAATGCATTTTTAGGAAAACTTTGGGATGCTGAATGCCAAAAAAATCAGTACTCGCAAAATTACAGAGTGAATACTGATATGCATGTGTGTCTTAAAGCTTCAAGTTTTCATTGCTTAAATTTGTTATCACATATTACACGTAGTTGATGTGACCATAAGGACTCGGTGATGGAGACCGCAATACATTCTTTGAAAGTTTATTTTGACAGTGTGGTATCTTATGGTAGGGCATTGAAGGTGCTAAATAGAAGGTTTATTCAGTTTTAAATTAATTAGTAAAATCACAGTTCTCTGCTACAGTAGATGGTAAATCACTCTTAAATTGTACGTTCTTTTATCGGCAATTTTAAAGTCAAATTAGCCCACATCAGAGTACTATTTGAAGTGATTGATTGAGATTTTTTTCGGAGTCGAAATATCCTTTCCGACATGGCGAACCTTGCCGAATCGTAATTTAATTGGGAAAGTCGTTAGCTTGGTGCTGTACAAAGCTGCTTCCTTTCTCGTCTCGGTGGCAATGTCGATCCCGGCCTCACGCGTGGACTGTTGACACCGCCGAAAGTGACTTTCACTAATCCGATCACCGTCCGGTCCAGGGGGTGATGAGAGAACGTCAATCATCACCCGAGGCGAATATTTTCGCACAATTTCCTTCCCCGTCAAAAATAACTCCACTCTCTCTATCTCTCTTTCTCTCTTTCCCTATTTTTTCCCACGCACATTTGGAGTAATAATAATGGCGTGGAAAAAAGATAAATATCTCCCAGCCGTCCTTCCCCAACTACCTCCCCTCTGTATGCCGCGTAAACATAATAAACCTCGTCCCAGCAAGCCCTCCATCACGAGCCGCGCGGCCGACATTAATTTCGCCCACGGAGGTCGATTCTCCCACTCTTCACGCGCGCTCGCTTGCCGGCCGTCCCGTTCGAGTGTAACCTAGTTACGAGGATGGGATGAGGGCGGTGGGATCGGCCGGCCAGTGCATATTCTCTCACCTTTCCCGTTCCCCACCTATATTGCTTCCTCTTGCAATAAACTGTCGCTATTTCGCTGACTTTTTATTGTGTATCAACAACACACTCGACCCGAGAGAACTTGTACTTCTCTCTCAGCGTTCAACCCGAAGGTTGGGTTTGGATAGATGAAGGTAGAGCTCACCCCGTACTGAGCCATTGGCGTATGAAATTCACAAATTCAGGGTAGAGGGGGGGGGGGTTCCTTTCCAGGGTCGATTTCCTACGAAGTTGTGACACACAGAAAATAGAATCACGAGTATTCTAGGTGAGGGTGCCCCTAAAGCTTCTACCTGGGATTGGAACTCTGTCTGTAACCCAGTACTCTACCCACTAGGCCACCACGACCCCCTAGCTTATAAGATAAATATGTAATGTAGATGTAATCGTTTTTGAATCACTACAGCATTTAGGTAGTGTTACACGTTTGTAAGTTGCTTTCTTGCTTTTTTTTCAAACTGGAATTTTAGAGTAATCAGATGAGTAGGGCGAGGTGTCTCCAGGTCACCACAGACATAAAATTAACTCAAATTCTTTGAAATGGTAAGTCATATCTCATCATGAAATTTTGTGCGCAGCATGGATGGAAAATATTTGCATTTTGTGCGCCGATCAAAGATAAATTTTGGATGACCACTTAGAAGTATTGCATTAAGCCTTTGGCTTGAAAAACATGCCATTTGAATTGGAGCTGCTGAAGCCCAAAGAGTAAAGCTTTTTGAGCTCAAAATACTTTGTACTTATCCCCATGTTTTCCAAAATGTCTGCCCATTACTTCTTTCTACTGCGCTTACCTATCCGCCTGTCGATCACAGCCTTCATAACCCTACCACTTTGTTATATCTCCTTTCTTGTAAATTTTTTCTACCTTCTTCTACCAATCACTTAAACTTTCATTTACCTACCGCTCACAATTATTCAAGTTTATTTGCTCCGTGTCCGCACCCACCCTTATTTTCCTGTCGCTTCTCTGTCCACTCACGTGGTTGTGTTCCAGTACCACCTTGCACTATATATCACAGCGCTAAGCAAGCTTTAGGTAAAATTTTCCTCCTGCACAGTGTTTGCGATTCCTACGGTTTGATCTACAAAGAAAACAGAGTGCGCGAAACGAATGTTGTTCTCGTTTTCCTAATCCTTCGCGTAGGTAAGCGAAAAAGTGGAGATGCGCGCTTGTAATGAATATCCGCGACACTACCCTTGGATCCACGAGACATTTTCATAATCCAAGTTAGTTAGTTATTCAGGGGAGCCGACCGTCAGCTGAGATCATTTGCGCCGTATAGGATTAGTGGGTGATTGGGTAATGGTAGGAACATATCAGGGAACGGAGGAAGGGTGGAGAGAAACCCAGCGTCGGCTTTGCCTCCTCTTAACAACAGGCTCCAAGGAGACCACGGTTTAACGTCCTAGCCGACAGACGGAGTACTGAACCTGAAATATCCTCCACTAGGCACTCAAATAGGGACCGGTTTGCCACTGAAAAATCTGCTGCCGAGAATCGAATGGAATCTCCTCGGAATGGGAGACCAGTACTCTAGCCGCCACACCAACCCGATCTCCTCTTAATTCGATTGCTTTTATGAATCCGCTTATTACGCCTTAGTACCTATTTGCGTTTCTTCCTCTCATAACAGGTAGATGGAATTCCAGATAGGTTGGTAGGATTTTTTAATGTGTACTCCCATCACAACTCTACCATAAGGAATGCAGTAGGTACTGTGCTATGGCTGGCTGATGGTTGTGGTTTTAAACTTTGGAAACCTGGCAGATTAAATGTTTTCTGCAATGATGGTTCAGTGCTATGAGTTAGTATTCCAGATCGCATAATCTAGTGAGGTCTCTCAGGGTTGGAGTAGAATACCTATATCATCCGAGTGGTCTGATCATGACACGAAGTTTTCATCACTGCAAATCAATACAAGTAATATCGAAGTCAACGACAACAGTAGTTTAAGGGTATCGTTCAAACAGTGTCTATAATGTTTAAATTATATTATGTTCATCTATGTTATAGTCATTTGAGTATAGTCATTCAGTTCACCTAGCTCCGAGCCTTTTTTATATCTTATTTCTTTAAGATCACGCACCATATCCACAGAAAAAAGTGCCGTCACTCGATAAGCGTTCCGTAGTAATTGGGCTAAAGTTTAGCAAAAAATATATCTCTAATCATAAAGAAATGCTAGCGCGCTCCACGAAGGAAATTAGTGGGCCGTACTCTGACGCGTGGTATGCACACCGAATAACCTTGGTTTATGAGACGTATTCTTTCCTCTAATAACCTGTCATTTCTGTATGAGCAGTTGACATAAGCTGTCGTATTCCCACAAGGAACGTTGCTTAAGGCATCAACGGCCCTCGTTATCATTCCACGCCCCTCGCATTTGCCCTCATTTCTTTGAATGAGTCGTCGTTTACTCACCCGAGACGCTTACGTGGACGGTTAATGAGGGTCGCTCTCCGTATCTACACCATGTGGTCGTGTATGCAGGGCGGTTCAATTTGCAGATTTGTAGGCGGAGGCAACCCTCCTGAATGCTCGTGTTTGCAGGTGTTTCGAATGCGGTTTTTCAGTAATTATCTGTCATGAATGGGATATTGTAAGATATGTACACCGAGATTTATTTCCTCTTGTGCAGATTCATTTTTTAATCTACCCTGAGCATTTATCTTTTTGCCTAAATGCCGTTTCTTCTTTAATGGAAAACTTATATCTCTCACGCGATGCGGTTAGATGTGAAATGGATAGTTAGCCTACTGCATGATATTTCCTTCCTCTCCCGCAGAAAGTAAATTTACCTACTTATAATGGCTTTAAGAACACCATTTAAGTGATGTTTCTCATTGCCTGATCCAATAAGCTGATTTGCTGTATCCCTCGCGTCATGCGAGTATGTTTTCTAACATTAGCATTTGTTGTAGTTATTTCTGGGAGGCAACCGACTCCACATGTGTGATATCAAGAGTGCGAATAGTAGTCACCAATTATTGATAATGCTAACTTCTCTAAACGTAATCCGTTCAGTGATTCCATCTATGGTCAAGTGATTTGTCTCGAGTGAAAAGTTCACCTGATCAAATTGTTGGCACTGCTTTTGGCTCAGATCTCAGGCAAGGGTGGGGTCAGAATCAGACAATAAGGGATATATCAATGAATTCTACAAGGCTCTGAAATACTCAAGAAAAGTAGTAAGGATTCATTCAAACCAGATAATTCTAAATAGAGGACTGATTCATCCTGAGAGTGAGGGTGAGTTTTACCTCCAAATCTGCATCTGCAAGTGTTACATTCATCAATTGAATTTTGTTACTTTTCAGCGGAAAGATAGTACCAACGTAGATTGGTCGGAAATAATTTTGCCATGCAATAGAACAGAATAAATGGACTGTGTAGCCTGGGAGTATGAAAACTCGTGTGAATTTTTATTATAAAACTCTGGAAATGAGAAACTCGCATAGAATGTTCCTTTTATTTACCAGATTCTCCTTTTTTTATCGATGATACGTCTACATCTACATAATACCCTGCAAGCCACCACAAGGGTGTGTGGCAGGGGGTGATTTCTCACCAAACATGCACTACATATCATGCATAAAAAAGGAATAGTATTAATATAGTAGTCAGAACTACACTATTTAAAAAAGATAGAAATTCCAAATCAAACATGCAAAAACATTCTGTTAGTAGGGTTAGCTTTAAGTACTCATACCAACATGCAGCTACCAATGCTATTCATTGCTACTCTCCGATAGGACATATTTACCGCTATTCGTATCTCTAATTGAACGAGGGAAAAAGGACATTTTGAATCGGTCAGTTCGGAAATCAATTTCTCTAATTTTATGATTATGGTCCAGTCGATGATACTGCCTGTTCATCACAAATTTGAAGCACAAAGGTATCGGACTCCAATTTCTATTTCTTGTAACTGATGGATATGAAATATAATAGGGGCCCTGTTTAAAATGTTCCATTCCTCATAGGTCCCCACGCTTGTGCTTAGCCCTCATGACGTTGTCGTCAGGTGGCGTAACTGCCTTTTGTCTCGAATGTGCCCACCTCCAGGGTGACTGGTTGTGGGGCAGTTGCCCCCCTGGCGGGTAGGACGTGGGCCGGCAGGTGTTTCCGAAGGACTCGCCGAATTCTCCCAGTCTCCGCCCGGTTGCGCCACCCGTATCCAAGCCTTCCAATCTATCTTTTCGCTCTTTCCGTCGCGTAATTTCTCTCGCCATCCTGGGATCTGTTCCTCAAAGCTAATGACCAACTCTAAGTTCTCTAACATCAGACTTAAGTGTAATCGTATATTAAAAATTTGAATTTTCCGAGTGTTTGCGCGAGAAAATGGAGTACAATGTTTTCCCTTTCGTTTTTTAATTGTATTTACATTCGTTATCACCAGAAAGATTTCTTTACGATCGCATTAGGTAATACATTTTAGCACATTATAAATTGCAAAATTTTACTGTTTTATAGAATGTATTGACTAATTTCGTTGATTTCACGAAAAACTGTTTTAAAGTCAACGAAACTAGTCTTCGATAATTTTTTAAGCAGTGAAAATTTTGAATTTATAATTTACCTGCTAGTTTTGATACTAAAGGGTGGAGCTATTGTCTCTCTAGTAGGTATGCTTCGAGAATGCGTGAGACATTGTGAAAATTGCCTAATAGAATTTTCCCAAAACATCGTCTCAGGCATTTGGATTTTCCCCTGATTTTCAAGTGTCTCCGAGCCTACTTTCATTACGACCTCATCTGTATTGCGTCGAATTACTACTAGCGCTCGTTAATTGTTTATAATTTTATGATGACATATATGCTGTATTTTACAAAATTCTCTCATCAGCTACTGGCAGCGGGTTTTGTACCGAATAGTGTAAAAATATTCTATTTCGCTCCATTTACCTTCCCTTATTTACTCAATGCTTTTTAGTCATATCAGGTATACTTATCTTTGTGGCAATTAATGCGTGCGATGCTGTGCCGCCTCATGCCATCATGAAGTCCATTTTTCTTTGTACATGGATTCATATTATCTGTTTTTAAGCTGTTTTTTTAAATGGTGCCTAAGCAAAGCATCTTACTGCTTTGAATCGTTGTTCACGAGCAAGTATATGGATATTAGTTCTCGGAGTGGAATATTAAATGCTATGGAATTAGGACATAAATAAATTTAAAGGCATGGTTTAAAGAGAATTTCAAGAATCCGGATGGCACATTTATTTGATCTTATCAAGAAATTCTTAATTTTCCTGGTGTAGGTATTCGGATCAGCCATAAAAGTCTCACTAATTTCTATATCCTCATCATTTACACATCATTGGGGAGGGCTGCACTTAATATTTGAAATGAAGTCAGGTTAGTCTTTCTTTCCCCGACCGTTCCGAGACAACTATAAAAAATTAGTTTCGGATATCGACCTTGAAGTTGAAGTTCCAGTGTAAGTTCTATTTTGGATTTTTATCGGGATTATACATTTTTTTCTTCGAAGCAGTTCTTTTGTATCGTTTAAGTGGGTATTGCTATAAATGCTCAGATACCCACCGTAATTCAGCACGCTAAAGAGATATGAAAATGGTTGTCCTTCAAGCTTTCGCACTATATCGCGAATCGGGTATTATAAAAAAAATGTTTCCGAGATGTGCCAAAGGGAGTTGCCCTTGAGATTTTAATTTGATAGAATCTACTCGAAGCAAGCCGTTTCCCGGTTGTGGTTCCAAGCAGAGAGTAAATCGAGGTGGGATATCGAAGATTTTGAACGTGAAATGGTATAGCTTCAAAACTCTTATAATCATAAAGTAAGCATTATAGCTGTTTAAATCATATCCTTTATCAAGCATACAGTAGAATTCTCTGAGCGAAAACCCATGGCATTACATTTTGTATTGGCATTTGCATATAATCAAAATACCGAAGTATTTTGATTGTAGGGCGAAAGGAAGCCTTCGCATGTCTTTTTAGGGCCTGCAGCATCTAGCTTTAGTGGCTGCAGAGCATTCACAAGGGTGATGTCGTCGTATTCCCCGTGATAAAATATCCTGTTGCTGAATTTGCCCCCAGATCAACTCTTTTTTGGGAAAACCAAAAGAATGTTTCGGGAGTTTTGGGAAACGGAACTGGCCTGAGAGCCACGTGGTCCTATTTTGCACCTGGCCCGCTATCACACCAGCGATTTTGTACGTCTCAGACGTTTTGACTGACGTAATCGACATTGGAGGTGAACATAAGCCGGAGTGGATAAATGTAAGTTAGGGGTACGGGATAGGGTGTGTGTGGGGCATTTAACAATTAATTATGGAGATGGTAAGGATGAGTGTAATCATCATAGGTGTTTTATGACTTTATATTTGGGCAAAAAAAGGAGACGCCTGCGACCACGGTTAACAAGATTCAGGGGGATGAATGTGAAAATGGGTGAGGCGTGTTTGCAGCCAAACCCGATCCTGTAGATCAAGATAGCTAGAAGAAACGGTCACGGAGATGGTATTGGTGTATTTCCATACATCATACCACTTATAGGAAGATATATTCAATCGGCGGAAAAACTGTTTTCTCTAGTTAAAGTAAGGAAAATGGTGAATATGTCCAATAATAATGAAGTGGAAAAAGGGGAATTATTGAAGCATCATGGGCAGTTTGGGGTAGGAAAGAGAAACGCCGCATTTGAATGGCCTCTACCGTTCTTAAACGAGAAGAATAAGGCGGCAGACTTTCAATTTTAATGTATTAACTTTTCATCTGTTGACGAAAATACGGAAATTCACCTTGCCTCTGCAAGGTGAATTTCCTGGCCTTTATTCTAGATGGAAGCCTTCAATTATTTTCCAATATGATGTAACGAATAAAAAACTCGCGGGGAATAGGTTGTCTTTCCCATCAAAATCCCAGCACGATTTCCAGAGCCGGTCATCGAGAGAGTAGAGCTCATTTAGACACACCCTTATCACCAAATAATGTAGTCCAGAAATATCAGCTTGCAAAATGATGCATCGGAAAGCCTATTGTTGGCCTTTCGAACCCAACGCTCGGACCGAGAGCGACTCCTTAATTTAAGCCACGGTCAGATTGAATGAAGTCATTGCTTATAGATAATATCTCTAGGGTTTTTTTATTTTTCAGTTTGAAATTCTACGTGCTTCGTTTCTCTTATAGTGAATGTAGAGTAAAAGGAACAGTGAAACAGTGCATATGACACGCAAATACTTTACTGATTTATAAAGGCCATTAAAATTCACCCAATGTCGTGAGAAGTACCATAAAGGCTGGTAGAATTGAGTGCTGAGCAAACGGAAGAAGTTCTCCTTGAATACGATCCTTAGGATCGTAGGATAGGATAGTGTTTGTAGTTCTTAATTTCTATCACTGTCCATTAACATAAAGAACTGCATCGTGGAAACGGGTAACAGCTCAAAATATTTACATGGTTTTTATATTATTTTTGGCAATTGATACTGAGAAGAAAAGGACGCTTACAAAACAATTTTCCATGAAAAGAATTATTATGTCAGGTTTGATGGATAGAATCACAAGAGACAGATTGAAATGAATTTGAAAAGTTCATTTAAAAACGACAAGTTTAAGGCAGTTCCCAAGGTCCTCGAAAACTTCGTAAATGCATTCCGTGATTTATCACTACAACAAAAATATTCAAGAAGTATTATTATTGTCCAGGAATAGTTATGTTTAGAATTCAATTAGTGAAATAGCTGTTACTAAAATACGGCTGGTGAGTTCCACAAAGAGTTCCAGGTTGCCACGTATCAGACAACATGCGTCCGGGGCTCGCTGAAAGATATTTTATACGAAGGATACACCCTACAGACAAGGGAACCAAACCAGAATGCGTAGATACAAAATACGAGAACAGGAATGCATTAACTATCCTAATTATGCTCCCACTCACTGTTACTATTGTTTTCCAACTGCTTTCTTTACCCCTTTTTTTACTTCCTCCCAGCTTTCCTTTGCACCGTCTCTTTCCTTGTCCTCTCTCGTCTAAAACCTGGTACTCCCTTGTTTTAAGCGTAGTAGTGCATTGCGTTCCCTTGCTCTCCTTCATCCCTTTATCCTTTTGAATCCAACGCCGCCAACTGTTTCTGAAACTCTGTCTTACCTTAATGTGATTTAATTGATATTTCTATATTCCTGTACATTTTCCATCGGCATCTACGTCCCTTGTGGTGGCTAAACAAAGTGACTAACCCATTTCTCGTACCAAACTCCACTGGTTTTTTGACACGTTCATTTCTCCTTTCCAATCCGTGGACAAACAAGTTAGATGGTGCGATATAATATTATCCTTTAGAGCTCCTTAATCCCAAGTCTACTACTACGGTGGCGTGATGCGCTAAATTACAGTTGATTTGTGCCATGGTATGTGTCAAAGTTCGTCTCAACGCCTAGTTCACTTAAAGTCCCTATAATTCCATTTGAAAGAGACAAAGGAACGCCAGTCTATTTTACCTGTATTGTATTTGATTGGCTAAAGCAAACCCCTGGAAATTGGAGGATCTGAGTTCGACTCCGCGTCATGGTTGATGGTTTTTTTCTCCGTAACAATCTTGCTATTCTGTAACTCCATTAAGAAATTCCTCCTACTTAGGTATTTCCATTAAAGATGTTCACTGGTAATCCTCATATTTCCAAAAGATTATTCATAAAACCACAATGTCTCCAATCGCATGTCGTTAACACGGTGGTGATATACAATTTGTGTCTAAGTATTTAAAGCCTAACTTTTTGTGTGCGTTTAAATCCTGAAGTGATTAAATGGGGTAGTTTTATTTTCAGATATGTACGTTGATTATTATATGCTCGTAATCATACATTTAACTTGATTAATTTGGATCCTTTAAGGGTCATTGTTATTTGAATATCATTCCTATTGAATTTCTGCTAATAATGATAAACAAGGGAATGATTTTTATATTTATGTTTACATATTGTCGATGTCCTAAATATTTTAGCTATTGATGAACAATTGAGCAAATAAATGCTTCTTTCCTAAGGTTACAAATACTGTTATTATTCGTTTGGAAAACAATTGTTATCCCGGGGCGCATACTGGGATTTTCTAAAAGTGTATATTAAATATATTTTCTTGTACTAGTCCCGAGATGGGAACGAATCTGGACTTTACGAGACGAGACCGAAGTTCGGAAAAGAAGACGAGACCGAGACTAACCAGTACCGTGGCACAACAGACAATTCGAATCCACCCTTCCAAAAGACTTGGATATGCTGCTCACCCAAGTTTCTCCGCCGGACCACTTCTGTGGTTCTCACCAGTGCCTCATCGCCCATTCCACGGGACGTCAAACTGAAATATCGATTGGATATCGGTCACATCCAAAATCGCTCACCGTGATCGTGGTGAGAGGAGGAATGGATGTTGGAAGGATCGTTAATAATCTCAATCCTCCGTTGTGGGCATAATTTTTTTCATACCTGCGCCACATCGCCGTGAGAGTCGGGTTTAAACTAGATTTCGGTTCCGTATTTGGTTACCGTGGGTTTATGTTTCTGGGACGATTGATTATGGCTGATAGCGTCTTTCACTCATTTGAAACAGCCTCCAGCGTCCGCCATTTCCCAATTACATTGACACATCGGTGGTCAGTTCAGGTGCAGTGAGCCAGAGTGAGGGGGAAAACTCAGAATTGATGGCATGTGGCAAAGTGAACGGCTCTTGATAAAATATGACCTACCTGTGAGCAGACGTCGATTATGTCTGTCAAGATGTGGCATGAGTACAAAATCGCTGCTGCGACGGCGGCCCAAGAGCGAAACAGGACCTTTTGTCCCGTCGGCCCCGTCGTCGACCTTAGCATCCTCCCTGCGGCTCCCGACACCGCCCAGAAGAGGAGGAGAGCGTAGGTCAAGACTCTCGGTTGAAGACGGAAAGATCTCGAGAGTCTCAGGGCCGTCGCCATTACTAGGGCAAAGAAGGAGGCCAAGGGAGCGGCCAGGAACACCGGGCTTCCCCCTGGGAACAGCGCCTCGGCCGTTTCCGACAAGTGGACCACGAAGAGGCTGAGCGAGAGGATGCATCTCCACGTGTGGAACTTTCTCCATTCGGGGCCCGCGGAAGACGGCGGGTCGGGGCTGGTGTCTTCCGCTTCCTCCGTGACCTCGGCCGCTGCGATTTTCTGCCTCCATCCGCGGCGCCTTTTACCGCGGCCTCTGCTTTGGCCGCTGCTGTGAAAGTGATTATCCGGGTGGGAATTACAATCACCGCAATGCAGTTTTAAAGAATAACATTGCTACATGGCTGAAAAATGCTAATCCCCCTTACTCACCAAATTTTTGCCTCTATAACTACCCTCCGTAAGCCGAATCACTATTCCTAAGTGTACTGCATTTTCCTTGCAACATACCTTTTCCTTTCATCCTCATCACATCCAATGATTGCTTATGCATGATCTCTTGTTCTCAACAAATGCATTTAGTCAACGAAGTGGATGACAATTGTTAATAACATTTACGATGAACATGGTGCCGGATTTATGAGTGCTTATTCTTAATGAATGTTGCGAGCGCAACTCACGCACGACCCTATTCGCAAAGTAAGAACCTTGACGAAATAATAAATTGTATTGAGTCAATTTCCGGAATTCAGTGCGATAAGCATTACTGGCTGCAACAAAATAAGTTATTATCATTCCAACAGGAGTTTTAGAGAAACATATTCCGTTGTCTACCGCAATCAAATTATTCGCGTTTGTAAAATCATCACCAAGGAAATGGGGTGCCATGTTATTAGGATGTATTTATTAGGTACATTCTTATTAGATATATCTATAATATAATAATTGTTATTTTAATGGTATGGGATGGTTGGTGAGTCACCTCCTCTGTTCGTTTATTTTTATGAAACTACCAAATCACCCGAATATAATTGCAAATATATATGCGTTTAGATATTGTGTGTATTTAACCGGTCCATTCAAAAGGAATGATAAGAACGGTGTACAATGTATACCTACTGATCTGGATGATTCAAAACCCTGAAATCATTTTTAGACAACAGGAGGCGGATACAAATATTTTGTGTGCACATACGAAGGACCTGCGCATTAATTGTGCAGATCAATGTGAATTTCATAGACAACACATGATGAGATAAAAAATGCTCACTCTGTTTTTCTTCTATGCACTGACAATAAAAATTGTCATAATGATTTTCAGAAAAAATATAATTTCTGACTCCGAACGTCCCATAAAATTAGAATTTCAAATTACTATAAATTGGTACAACTACTTTACATGTTAAACCCAGACCAAAATGCGATAAACGGTTTTTTTTTCAATGACAGCAAGTACGTACATACATTATGCTACAGTCCTACGTGCATTATTCGGCTTTATATTCTGTTATCTATTATTTATGTGGGGTGAATATTTTTATTATGAGCTGAATATTTAAATGTATTTTTCATTTAAACTATTCCACTTCGTGGTATGGCTCTTGTGGCTCAATAAATTGTACCAGAATACCACGTTGTACTCCGTTATGACGCTCGATATTACTGTCGTAAAGGAGAGGAAATTTATGTCTGAATCTGGGAATACAATAGTGCTTTCTTTGCACTCTCTTCTATATATCCATTATAATTTGAGGATAATCGGTTGGGTGAGTTGGACATTGGAGCTTTGGGCTCCAGAGTCCGGTAGCGTCGCAAAGCGTATCAACTGCTTGGGAGAGCTCTTGTTCAGAGTCTTTTGCATAGTTGTCAGTCTTTATTCGAAAGGCGATTTGATTTGATCGGTGAGGGTTGACCTCCCTAAGAACTCAGCTCAAGGTTTGTAGCGGAGAGACGTGGTGGCCGAATGCTGAGGTCATTTGCACCATTAAGGAAATGTTTTTATCTTCTAGGAGCGAATGACTTCATCAATGCGCCGCATTTCATGGTATACATGTGTCATGTTCAAATGAGCTTTTTTCCATCATCGCGCGTAAGCTTCTATTTCGTTATTCGAGGAGGCGGCGGACAGCAAGGTCATTTTTGCCGTTGGTAGGAAAATAAAGTTGGGTTATAGAAAATGTAGAAAAACTCATCGTCGGCAATAATCTCAGAAAAAAGGAGTAAAGGGGCTGCGGCATGGAAAGCCTTTCATAAAGATCTGGTACCAAGTAAATCAATTACTTTGGATCCGCTGTTGGTAATGGTCTCCTTCCGGATTAAAATTTATGGCCTCCGGTTAACAGCAGAATCTTGTTCCCTCCGGCTAACTTGCAGAATACTCTGCACCTCCGTCGGCCGTTCGCGGGTTTGTAGTCATTTTTATCGGTAATCGATCTTAAGACATTGCGTGGTTCCCCACTCGGTTCTTCTGTGAGTAAACCTATTGGTATTTAGATTGTTAATTTCTTTTGCATATATCACTATTTGTTACATATATCTCATCCATCTCACCTTCCTCTGCAGTTTTTTCGATTCGTTATTCCCTCTTTCTTCATGTGTCCGATTATTTTTTTCCTTCCTAGTCTCAGAACTTTTATTTATTTATTTTCCTATTCATCTGAGAATCTATCCATTAATTACTCGCACCAGCCAATTTATCTCCATCATTATTCCAGTCATGAGTTTCCGCTGAATTTATTGTCCTTTGCTCACTCCCATTAGGAATCATCCTTGAGATGTAGTGGTGATAAACACCTTTGTTACTGAGATTTTGCTCAGCAACAAAATATTTGTGGACTAGCTCTTCCTTCTTGAGAAGCTGTGATTGCCGCCCAAATTGGTGGAACTATCTTTCCTCTGTCTGTTATGTGCACTTTTTTTGTTAACTAGTTACAATATGTTTTAATGTTGGCCACTCCTGAGGGTTGCTATAGGCTACTCCTTCTCAGACACTTATAAGATGATGAATAGATACATTTTGGAAAGCAAAAACCACGGAAATACAACCATTCATACTAAATTTACAGAAAGACACTTTGCTATTTCCTATACAGCCCGATTCTTCTTAAGTTTGGGCAAAGTTTGCCGAGTCTGGAATTCAAAGTAGCATTACTGCATACCTATTTTTATCGAAGTACATATTTGAGTTGAGATGTCGTTGGGGATTTGGCTACTGAGTTTTCTCAAAGCGTTGTTTCCTTTTTCTTGCAATAATTCCAAGCATAAGTAGTATTATTTATTAATTATGGTTGCATTATTGGTTCAGAAGGAAACTATTGGCAATTTAGGCATTGCGTCATTTAGAGTACGTTTGTTATTGGGTATTTGTAAAGGTCTTATGAAAAAGGAGGAAGGGTGGAGAGAACATCGGTATCGGCTAAAGCCTACTTTTAACGAAAGAGGCGAAGGGTCCACGTATTTACGTCTTCTCCGAGTACGACCAAGTACTGAATTTGAATTGCTCTCTGCGCAGCACTAGTAGAGAGAATTATTCCGCTGAAAATCTCTGCTACTGTCAGGATTCAAATCCTGGCTGTCGTGATGGAAAGCCAGTAATTTAGTCACCTCATCAACCCGATCGTCCATTCATACTGCTCAGCGACTCGAATTGCACTATGAGAAGAATGACTCTTGAAGTCGTATCGTCAAAAACTTATGCTCTCTCATATAAAATTTCAAATAGGTGCGGTGTTCGTTAAGGGAGTAATGTGGAGTTCTCTTGCCGTCCTTTTGCTTTATAAATCGAAATCCATTCGAGAAACACTTGCCTGTCTCCGTGATAGGCTCGCACACGCTGTTTTTATTGCAGTCTTAATATTTCCGTTCGTCAAACTGCTGGCTAATTTTTTTTTATACAGATCACTAAATGTCACATCCCTTAGCGACCTTGCTCTAGAGGAGTACAATTTTCGTATAAATCAACGTTCTGTCCCAATCATAGCGCAGTAGTAAGGCTTTTTGAGTCGAACAAGTGGTGAGTGTGGCTGAATCGAGCCTTATCGGATGACTTAGTTACTAATCAGGAATGTGTCAGATGATGCGTCTTGGTAGCCTATCAACCTGAATATTTCCGTTTCATATATCGGATGTGCTTTTGGACACCTTATGCGAGCATCGCATGTCATAATCGTTCTGGAAGCTGCAGATGCCATGAGGGTAGGAGTCCTCCGTACCAATTTACATGTAACAGCCCTCTCGCTAATGGCATTATTTTTTGGACTCTGTCGAGAAGGTTTCGTTCTCGAATAATATAACCATAGAACATTTGTTTTTGTTTATTTCTCAGACAAATTTTGTTACTATTCATTAATATGAATATTTATTTTCACCTCTAATTATTAACCTACTCTCTTTATCCTTGATACTTTTGCATCAGTAACTTTTCATTTCATTCAGTGCACCGAGTTGAAAGACGCACTACCTACTTTAAAAATTCTATGGAGAAGTTCGAGTGTTGTTTGATTGAATGTGTTCCTTCCTCTACATCAAGCCTAAACCAGTTCAACATACTATGGCAGACTGTTGAGTGATAAAGAAGTATTAGCAGAGATTAAAGCATACCCGTTTAATATAATCATTAATCATTTAATTCATCCCTAGCTTACAAGCTGACTCGGATATGAAGATAGGGAAATGTGAATGATATTCATAACAATTAGGAATATATCGAAGTTGACCACCTACTGTTAAGGATCGAATTAGCTGAATATGAGAAAGAAAATGCGATGCTATTTATTGGACCTATTAAATCAATTCTATTAAATTTCAGTCATTGGACATATGAACAGTTATTTATCTTATTTTAGGGTAGTTTAGAATAGTTGATGACCAAGCGGTGGTGTGGTAAGTGACTAAAGTCATAGTTAAGCTCGTTAGAAGATCATTGTGAAAAATGTGGGAGAAGATTAATTAACCAAAGCAAAGAAATTCTGGTCAGAAAGAAAGGCTTGGATAAGCATTAATGCAGGGCATTATGTCAGGGGAGACGCATCAATTTACGAATTTGTGTTTTGGTTGTGAGTGGGTGGGAGAGACAATTTTAGCAGTAAAAATGTTAAGAATTAAATCGGCAAGAGAAGCATTCTTATATAAAAAGACGTGAAATTGGGGACTACAAATGAATATTTAAAGGAAATATTCGTTTAGGTGAAGAGTAAAATTGATTCGTGAATTTTGAAAATGGCTCATCGGTGATTTTTCAAACTTTTCAGGAGACAAAATAAAACAATTTGTTTCAAACCATGTGTAGTAAGAGCAAGGTTTTTTCTATAATTATTTACTGTTGTGCTAGATATTAACAACTGAAATGGTTTGCTCATAAAACATCGGTAGCATGAAAACATATGGAAAAGTCCATTTTAAAAGTTTTCCGAGATGAGCAATTTTGAAATTCATGATTCAATTGCAACGTTCAGAACTTTGGCCTTGAAGAAGAACAATTAGCGTAACTTGGAGGATATTAAGATGTGCATTTTGGGGAAATATTAAGAAGGTAGAGTAGATTGTAAAAGGAAAGTTGCATGAGGTAATAAATTCTGGAGGCAGAAAAGAGGATGGGAGGAAGTATTGTGGGATAGAAGTGGAATTTCGAAGACTGAAATGTAGAGAATAATGTGGTGTAAGGTGGGGAAAGGCAAGAAAAGAACGGAGTATTCTTAATGGCACGAGGGAAGATATGAAGTACGTATGGAGAGTTTGATTATAACAATGAAGATGTTCAGTGCTCAATTGTTTAGCTTAGGGTCAGGTAAGCATTGGCCGAGAACCGTCGTGGTGAAGCATTAATTGTGATGATTATCATGGATAATCATCATAATTAATGCTTTGGTCAATTTGCATCATAATAACAATTTGTTCGATTTATGATTTTTCCTCCGTTCATTGTATTTTGCTTGGTAGCATTTAGATATTTCATACTTTTTACTCAAAAATTCTAAAAATGATCTTCATTATATGGTAATTAGATTATTTTATGGCGTCCGGAAAGGGTAAAGTAAGTTCAGGAAAATCTAAGTTGCAATGTGTGTTGAGGATTTGTATGAGGCAGCACCAAAATCATCTGCGGTTCTTGGACAAATATTTATTGTCTGGCTATGCTTTTATTATGAGTAAGTGCCCCTTTTCCAAATTGGCTCCCAACTACATTTTTTTGCTAGACTCGAAGTTCTCTTTAAATGTTTGGATTAGTCTCTGGGAAGATGGCCCTGCTTGTCTCATTGTTTGCTGACATTAAAACTGAATTTCCGCCGTCATCATGAGTTGTTGATGTTCCACGCGAGTAGAATATCTATTGAGCGATCCATTTCTTGGCATATGCCTCTCAGTGCTCGTTGCTATAATATTACAAAATAATTTCGTTAATCAACGATAAACCAACATTTAATTCGGATGTTACGAGCAGGGGATCTTCATGTTTAATAATGTGTTGAAGCTGAATTTTGATCATCATTATTCAACAATCCTGAAATGGTTTGACGCAGTTCTCCACTCGTTTCTTTTTGCACCTAATCTCTTTATATTTACGTAATTCTTCTCTTTCACATCCTGAATCACTTGTTCTATACATCTCATACGAGGCCTTTTTTTGCCATTCGTCCCGTTCTAAATTTTGATATGGCGTGAATTATTTATTTCTCCCTGCTTTTTGCTCTCTCTGGGTTTGTAAAGTAAATGCCGTAATGCATCGAATCATAGTATCACCTACATCATTCGGAGAGATACGTATAGATAAAATAGATAGATAGATAGATAAAATGTGTAAAATTCCGCCGTCTCTATTGAACATAAGCAACAAAGTTTCTACGGTGAATTATACAACTCGAGAGCTTAGTTTACAATCAACTGAAGGTTTTGCGATTTTAGTGGTGGTTATCATGATTATGCATATGCAGAGCTCAAGTGGCTCCTCTCTTTCATAAATTTCATCTACAAACTGTTTGGTAAGCGCACACAACTATGATAGTATGAATTAGTGTTGACTAGTGCCCAGTGCAATAGATCAAAATGAGTATCGGGTTGAAACGGAGGAGTACTGGCCCCTCATCCTGGTGTCGATCCCGACAGTGGCATTTTTTTCTGAGGCATACTGATTCTCTCTTGAGCGTAGTGTGGAGACCACAAGTTCATTATTCCATCCGTCACATAGGACGTTAAACAGTGGCTCCGATTGGCGATTGGCGTTAAGAAAAGGCTAATTCCGACGTCTAGTTCCTCTTTACCCTTTCTCGTCACTCTGTATTCCTTCTTTGCCCAATTACCCAAATATTCTGAATGATGCCAACGGCCTTAGCTGTCTTTCGCCTCTCCCAAGCTGACAATACAAGGAATCTTGTTTGAGGTATAACAATCGCATTTATACCGTTCAAGTGTGAGAAATGAAAAAGGGTTTGGTAGTTAAGACTAGTTCCTACAATTCCATAATTTGGAATATGTTTTAGAATGCCTTTGCAGTTGATGTTTTGTGCAGTGAAATTCCGGAGGTCGGGTTTGAACCGTGGATAGATTACTGGCTTATATTCCCGAGTTCTTGAGTTTGAATCCCGGAAAAGAGCAAATGTTTTTAGCTTTCTATCGGTGTTTGCTTGAATTTAGTGCGCAGAGCACCGAATCCTAGTATTTTGATCCACCGTGGAGGTTTTCGTTGAGACTGGACCTGTACCAACACCGGGTTTCCCTCCACCATTCATCCAATCCTTAAATTTCCTCCTCTACTCAAATAGTCCTCTATATTTAATGGCACACTTTACGTCAGATATCAGTCACCACTCCTAATAACACCGACAACGATAGTTAGTCATTAATAAAACGGACTTGAAACTAGCATCATTAGAGAGTTAGAGTTTATTGATTTCACTCTTTACTTTCGTTTTTGACGTAATTAATGAGTAAATTCCATATTTTTTAATTTAGCTACTTTCATCGTAAAAAGTTACAGATCTTTTTTAGTTGATGCAGATGTTTTGTGCAGTGAAAAGCCGGAGGTCGGGTTTGAATATATCGTCTACGACAAGAATCGCTTATTAGCGATAGGATATCATTTCCTGCAGTAGGAAGTTCAAGTCTACCGGGAATTTGGTTACTCTTTTAGGAGTTTCATTAAGTTGGGAAAATTATGATGAATCTATAAGAAATTCATGAATAGCATACTATGTAGCTAACTTTTGAAATTATGGCAATTTCTTTTGTAACAGATGAGATTGTCTTGAAGGTTAAAATTTCGGCACTTATCAGCACCAGCTCTCTCCTCCAATATTGGGAAATATGTAATTAACGTTAGAATTATATTACCTTCCACTTAGTGTTCATGAATTCTTCATCTATTTGAAGAGAGGGGTATCGGGTACACATTGAGACACAGTAACGGAGAATGTTGCTACGCTTTAGTTGGGCCGTATACCGGGTGTGCGTCTGGCTTTGGAATCCCTCGGAGAAAGTTTTATTGATAGTCATTTGAAGTATGAATGTGATTCGCTTAATTAGCCCGTAATTGTCTCGATGAAAAAGTGAGTGTGTAAGAAAGTTTAGAAAAACTGAAATAAAACTTCTAATTACAAAGAAATTAAAACATAGTAAGCCTAATTGAAGGGAGTGAGGCATTGACGTTACTTGGAACACTGTCGTGTTATAATCAACAGTCAACACCCTGAGTTCTAATTGCTAAAAAAAGGTGGAATACAGAATTAAACACCCCAAGGCATCTCGAAAGTTATAGTGGAAAAAGCTATCGTTGAAAGTTATTGGCCATTCCCGTTGATGAAAACTCTGTAATATAAATGTTAGCGCTTTAACTATAGGCCGATGTCGTCCCACCACAGCTCTCATCGAGGAAGACTAGTCACTGCAGTGACGCAGTGACTTCTCGCAAGGTTAGCTGTAGACGATTGCATTGCTATTCTTCCGTAGTCTCCTCAGTTGGGCATCGAGAGTCCTCTCTCTTTAGACGTCTCTTTCCCCCCTACCTGCTTGGAGACAATTTCATTTCGAGCCGACTATGTTTTATGTGACGCTGGTTTTCCACTTCTGTTTATCCCTCCCGCTCCCCCATAACGCTCCAGGGCATCTCTAAGACCCCCTTACCCTAAATTACGTGACGCTGCCAATGAACCTTTGGTTTGATGCTGTGAGTGATAAAGCAGCCATTTTTATAAATACCTTGAATACTTCTCAATACAATTATTCCCTAATTTATATTTTAATCATTATTATATGAACAAGGAATGACTTTTGTAATTCATCATTCTCCCAGCGTAACAGAAGGCTGGACCTAGAAATCTTTCAGTAATCTTCACGAGATTAATGCACGTTAGAATGTAGTTTTTGTTGCTGTTTACGCAAGAATCACCTTTTAGTGCAATTTTGTATGGTCTTATGGTCAAATATCGTACAACTGCTTACTTTTTTTACAATTGTAACTTTTCTACGGAATAAATATCAACATTCTTACTTCGTAGTTTCTTAAGCTGCGGAACGAGAGGATCTTCGGATCTCTTATTCGGGTGATCAGTTATCTCGTTATTTATATCTACATAATACACTGCAAGCCACCGCAAGGGTATGTGGCAGGGGTGGAACCAAAACCGAGATTGCGTTATAAATCATAAAAAAAACACTCAAACAATGCAGACATGCAAAAATATACTACTCATTTTATGCACTAAATTACGTGAAACTAAGAGTCGAAATGCTATAAATGATACTAAATGCCAGTTAATACAAAGTTATATAGTTTTTTGATTTGTTAGTCATTTCTACAAATAAATAATGAATTTATATTTCCTAGAATATCCCGAGTTACACTTTAAAAACAAGATATAATTGCATTCTAATTTCTATGTCAAAATCTACGACACTTATTCTTATTTCCCCATGCACCTTCGCTGTTACCTATCACTGTCCATAATTGTGAATGGGAAAAATGAGTTCTTGAACCTCTCCGTGTTACTATCTATCTCTTTTACTTAAAATTAGGATTAATTCTAAGATTGCGAAGTAGTAAGGTAAGTCCTCAAAGGTGTTACCTGGTGATATATACGTGTTTGCAGTAGTTTCACCGAGAATAATGATCCAACTTGCCCGGGAACCCGGTCTTGGTAATCTTGAGCATCCTGGGATCATTAGAATATCTTTTTGAAATTGATATAATTTTACTTTATTCAATGATAGGTATTCTTTTCTTCCTATATAGTGGCATTTGTGAAAGGTTTTTATATGGGAAATGGGTTTACATTGTTTGGCACTCTACGACTCAGAATTAATAATTTAATCTCATGTCAGCTCCAGACAGTTACTTGAGCAATTTTGAGAACAAAAGTGAGATTTATTTCCTCTCTTTTGATCTAAAAATGAAGCAGTAGTAGTTATCTAATTTGATCATAACAGTAACATCGGGAATTACTTTGGTGGAGTGAAAGCGTTAGTGATGCAAATTTTAGCTACATAGTACCAATGGCGAGCCAGCTGTTTTATTATATGGTCGATAGCTGCTTATTGCAGTCAAATTTTCCACTGCTGGACGAACTTCAGTCGAAGTTGGGTGCTGTTTTTGACTACTTTTGTCCAACTTTTCAGTGCTTTTGAATTAAACTTGAAAGACCCAGCATATTACCGAAGCGGAAGATAAGAGTGGATGTTAGATCTCATAAACGCTCCCCACAGAATATGAAAAGAGAATTCTTCCTCATCGCTTTTCCGCTAAACGCTTTCCGCTTCGCAGTTCAAAACCAAAATTTTGCCAGAGAATATAAAAGTGCAATGGAAAAGATTTCTCCTCGTATTTTTAGAATTTTATAACTAGAAGTATTTCTTTTGTTCTTTTGGTCTATTTTTTCTTATGCCCAATTTTTAAGGCTGTAATTGTTTATTATAGATTTATGATTGGATGAGAGAAATTGGCTGTCAATAGACTGACACTTTAGGGAAAATGTGGATGTTTCTTCAATAATTCGACAAGGAACGGCAAACTACGGCAAAATCTAGCAAGAGACCTTTATTGTAAAATGCGTGAACTTGAGCGTCGTTTGTGACAGGCCATCTGATGGGATTCCGACCTAAAGAGAAAATGTGTATCCCTAATTTAGTGGGAACTTACGAGTGTCCTTAGTTTTAGAATGCCCCGAAGAAGTTCGGAAGTATATAAAACCCGGATTCATTGGTGAATCCACCGTTTATGACTGCACTTTCTCGATGAGAAGATGATAAATACCAGGTGTTTTCATTACAGGAGATGGAACTTTGAAACAATCATCTTGAACGGCTGTTGGATCATTTCGGAAAAGAAATTATGCGGCGGTAAGCGGAGGGGCTATTAGCAGTTCGTTACCCCCTCCCTGGGAGATTGCGCGCACTGGTGCTGGAGGGAGAGTTTTCATTTCAGAAGCATTTAACCGTTCCCCGCTTAGGCATTTAAAGGAGAGCAGTCGAGATACAATAGGCTGAATGCCGGTGGGGAAAGCCGTCTTTTCAACCCCTCGGCGCCTTCGGTTCAGGGTAAGCTAACACCAATGTGGGGTTTCTCTCCTTCCTAGCTAGATCGTGAGTGGGTGTCTCCGCATTTTCACAAAGGCAAGTGCAGTAGTGCTCGTTCTGAAACTGGAAGTCCAGTCACATCAATTTTTACCCATTGCACTGATGATTTTATCAAAATATTCGAATATTCATTGTGTTAAAAAAAAAGGAAGAAAAAATGTAGTCCTATCAATCATGAAGAAGATTGCGGACTTCAGGGTCTGCAGGTAACGAAAAATTGACGGTGTTCGTTTAGTCGCTTAGTAGTTGTTCGTAAGCAAATTCGAATCTCGTTCGAATGCAAATATCCGACAAGTTAAAATTCAGAGTTGAGTATGTTGATGTCCACATAGATTGAATTAATTCCAAACATTTTCCCATCACTTCCTATGGTTTCAAGGTTGTACAACGTTTGCCTCATTTTCCTGTTTTAATCCGTATTCTCCTAAAGTGGCATGAGTTGTGAAATTAAATACCTTAGAAGCAAGTAATCAATTTAAAATCAAGGGCAAGATGTAAGGTATAAATAACAGTTGACTCTGCTGTTCGAAGCGTAAGCCTTGCTACATTTTCCACATGATCAAATCACATGTTTCTCATCGCTTATGAAGAAAATATATTCTTACAGTTTCGCCGAGTTGGCGACACGTCATACGGAAACTATATTTCATGAAAATATAGGGTATATCTTTTGGGAAGCGAAAGCATTTTTTTTCGGAATAATCATTCGGAATTCGGAATAATCAAAGAGAAGATAGTGTTCTAATTTTTATATTTTTTTAGTGAGGTGAGGCAAGAGGCTCGTATGCTCGCTATTAAGTCCCGATACTTTGCCCACCGGCCGAAGGGGATGTATGTGGGATTCTAGATGTTATAAGTTGCCCATTTATGGGAATATTTTCCATATTTGTATCTGAAAAAATATCATTCTTACTTATGGAGAATTTAGTGATATAAATAAGCGTCATTTTGAAAAATTTTGACCAAAACCTAGTGTTTTGCTTGGCGTGTCAAAAGTCATCACGTCGCTAATGAGGGTAGCTTTTCTTGTAGTTCGAAATATGTAGCTTTAAAAAATGCTTAATTTAATGTTGCTTTGTGGAATAAAGCTGATTATTCATTTTATGCATATGCTGAATATGGAATTAGCTAAAAGTGAGTCAACTTTGTGGAAAAATTCGAGTGTTATTTGATTGAATTAGAGAGGAATAGTTCAAATTACTACGATATCAATAGGTTTGGCTCCTTATGGTTCCAAGGGCTCCATTGACTTACCAATGCAGAGTTTGTGGCCCTTCTTACATGGTAAGAACCTTGACCTTATCAGTTACGATAATTCGTTATTTGCATCGATCTAAGTGTTGTCTCAAAGGATGTGATAAAGATTTCACAGACCTCTCACTAAAATTTCTTGGCATATTCGCTTCGGTTGCTGTTTAACTAGCCACCAATCTTTATTTCCGATTAATTTTATTTTCTCTGCTGTTGCCGTACTGCATTCAATTTGAAGCCTTTATCAAATACTCTGTTTAGGTAGTGTTGCGATCTAGCAAGTGAGTAAACCTTCAATTTCTCTCGTTGGGTTTAAGGAAATTTGTTAGATTCCACTGCCGGGTTCTTTCTAGATAGTTCCTTAGGCTTTTCCTTAATTATGTAATAATCTGGTCAAACTAAAGGAAATAGTGAATTTTAGTTCATTAATACGCTCTCGCAGAGTCCCTGCTTGGCATGTTTTTCGAATTTTTCCACGTATAATATAACATCAAGCTCAAATTTATGATCTCCAATTATGTTCACTTTATAAATCAGGCCAGTATTACTTACCACGAGTTGATTTTTTTTGCATTTTAATGAAATATCTTCATAAAACCATTGCCATTTTGTTGAATTGCGAAAAATGGTAGGCGAGAATCAATATAAGGTTCATTCAGGTTGCTCAAAAAGCCACAGAGGAAATCAATTTCATTTTGCCTCCCTCCGAAAAGTTTATAATTCGACCGACATGCTTTTGATCCCGATGTTTGAAATACGATGAAGGAAGAACGCCATAACCGGCTGGAAACGGCTTTCCATCCGTCGACCGTAAATCACAAAGCGAGGGGAAACACGATTTACGCACAAAAAAGGCACCCCCTGCTACTGTCTTGTCTTTCGGAACGGCGGACGTCACCTCGGAGGAAAAAATAATAAACGTGCACCATGAGCACGTGACGTTCGCGTCCCGCGTATTATGTTACGGAGGAGGAGGATTCCGTCGGAGCAATGGAGGGAGGGATGAATCTCTACGGCCACCCACCTGTTCTGCTTCGACTCCGCAGCTGGAGTAGGGTTGGCGCCCGGAGGCGGCGTGCCGGAGGAGGTGGAAGCGTCGCTGGTGCGACGTCGTCGTCTGCAGCTTCGGGACTTGGTGCACAAGTACGCCAGGGCCGCGATGCCCACGGCGGTCGACGGCAAGGCGATGAGGAACACGTCCCCCAGGCACTCCTCCTCCGTGGGCTGCCAGGAGAAGGCCTCCGTGTCGTTACCCTTGCCCCCCTCCGTAGAATAATAGGGGGCGCACATGGTGATCGCCCAGGGTCGCGTCATGGTGCCGATATCCTCGCCTCAATGCCTCCTCTCTCTCTTCCTCCCTCACGGCGCTCAACGTCAACGGCAGGGAGCATATGTGGAGTCGGCTCCCTCCCGTCCCCTTGTGTGGATGGTGGTTTCGCTCGCGTTTGTTCGGTGGCGGCCGTGGAGGGAGAGTGGTTTTCCGTGTGTGTGTGTATTTGCGTGTGTAAAGAGAGAGGGTGGGGGGGGGGGGGGGGAGAGACCACGTGGTTCACTCAGAATCCGTGTGACGTGGATGTGCGTGGGAGTTCCCCGGTTTTCGCAAAGAATCTCTGGGGAGGAATTATTAGGTCGGGGTCACGTATTCCGCTTGGTCACGGGAGAGAAAATCCTGTTTCGGAGGAATGCGCTTTTTTTTATTAGCGCCGTGTGGCCCTTTTTGTCGCTAGGGGGAGGAAGAATCCTGTACTCGGTGTGGAGGTAGGGAGGAAGGACTAAGTCACATCTCTTCTTTTTTTCATTTCGATCACGGGCAAGGAAGAAAAGTTCGAGGAAGTTATCATATCCTTCCGTTCTGTGGATTAAATCTTACTCGATCATGTGCTGGAAATAATGAGAGATATCAGGAGGAATTTCTTTTTATCCCCGTGGACGCTATGTTTACCGAAAGTCCTTCCGATCGAATGTTGCCACGAGGATGATATTTTTCCTCTCAGCTGTTAGTATGGCTTGTCTAGTGAAAATAATTCTAATTGCTCCCCCTCCCTCGGCCGGCTTCGAAACCGGCTGAGGCGACAATCCCCTTTTGGTTATAGGATTGGGAGAGAACCGTAAAGAAAAATCCCAGGAGCGAATAGGTATCCGTGGGGCCGACTTGTTTTGCTTGGAGTGCCTCGACGGAATGACCAACAATTCGACGTGTTCGAGTGGGCGGGGATGGGAAGGATGCACACGAAAATCCGATTATCATCACAAACGTCAAAGCACATGCTGCACACACACTCACACACTACTACACACCGGTGAGTATCAGGGGGAAAAAACTGTAATCCATGGAAAGGTAAAAGTCACATGTCGTGGATGCCAGAAGTGAAAACACTGCCCACTCCTCCCGTGTCCCTTCCCGCCACCACCTTCGCGGGGGGCCCAATCGCCGCGACCGGAGCACGCGTGGACACTTTCCAAAGCACTTTCGCTCGCCCCTGGGAAATCAAGCGATCCGTCGTCGTCGTCGTCGATCGGGAACCATTTCGGGTGAGCGGAAACACTCCTTTCACCGCCAGTGCCTTCGCTAGCGGGAGGCGCTCCCCGAAAAAGAGCACTCGCCGGGCAACCGGTGGGTTCCCCGAATTGCTCTCGCCCTGCGCGGATCCCGTTGCTCGGTACACATGCACATTGGAACAGCTCCGGAGGGATGCGTATCTCCCCTCGACGGAATGTCCCGAGAATTTGGTGGCGGAGGAGATGCGTGCGCTCGGCGGCCTGTTCAGTGCGACTCGGCGCGTTTTGAACTTCGCTGTGGCGGTGGGGAAAGTGTTCCAGTGACGAGAAAACGGGGCCGGGAGGGGATTGAGAGGGGGCGGAGCGGAGAAAGATGAGTGAGGTGATGGTAGTGGCGGGGGGAAAAGAGGAATCCTTCCGAGGGTGGGGCAGGGGGAAATGGGATCGAGGGGTGGGAGGAGGATGGGATGGGCGGGGGTGCGTAGGAGAAGGAAGCGTGTAGTTTGTGAATTCTGTATACACAGACCTAATGGGGAGCCCTGAGGTGGTGTGGGAGAGGAGGGGAAAAAAGTGGGAAGGGTCTTCAGAGGAGATTCCCCCTTCCCCTCGGGGGACGGCGGGCGACGCCGAAGGGGGTTTGCCCCTGGGGGAGGGGCGTGGAGGGTGTGGGGTCGGAAATTAGCGTGGGAGTGGTGGTAGGGAAGGCGTTGTGGGGCGGTGCACTAGGGCAGCGCACTCACTATTAATCCTCCGCCAGCACTCGGCCGCTTCTTTTCATTCCCTGAATCATGCACATCCCTCTCCACGCGATTCCGTCTGCTTCTCTATGCGCGGCGCGCCCTGTGCATCGTATCGCATTCGATGCTCGCCCCTCAGAATGGCTCAGAACCCTTTTCCCTCCTCAGATGATGAGCAAGTACGTGATTTAATGGTGCAAGCGAGTCCCTTTTTCACATAAAGGCCCGCAAAGGCTTTTAAGTTCGACCGTTTCGCGGATCGTGGCGTGCGGACGGACACAGCCTTGCTGCCGGAAAATCACCTGGATACTAAACCGGCCGCCACCAAAAAAGGCCGCTTGAAAGTACCACTATACATCATGAATCCACATACATATTGATATTTATGCAAAGTGCGCGCTTCTCCCGTCAAGGATGATTGATTGATCTTACGCGCTTGAAAGCGAAAATCACAACCTCTAGTGCTCCACTCTTGTTTTCCCTTCTCATAGTTTTCCCCCTCCCCAATGTGCCTGTACCCAGTTTGCTTCATCACGCTCCTTGGACTTTTTCCTCGGGAATCGGCGCTTCCACCGTAATCAGCTCGGCATCCGCCACTCCCTACTAGTGAGATCTCCGTTCCTCACACTCTCCTTGTCTCTCGCTCAAGTTCCCCCGCCTCCTTGACCACAACTCGCGCCCCGCTCCATTCATTAATCTCTGCAGGTCTTGGGCGTTACGGTCGCTTGCATTCGTTTGTCTTGTTGTCCCTCTTCCCCTCTCTCCTCCGCCTGAATTATAAAGACAGCACAGCCGCGAAGGCACGTCTCACCCGTTTTCTAACTCATGGCGTAAATGTTTTATTCCGCCAACGGCGAGGGGAGCTCTCCCTGAATTTTCAGTTTTGCAAGCGCTGAATTCTTCATGGGCATGCCTGCGGGAAGGACTTTCTGGACGTCTCGGCTCTCTCTCACTTCTTCTCTGTGGGTCGGAGGTTGAAAAAAATTGAGGTCGTTACGAGGGACTGTTAACCTAAACAAGTGGGCATTTTTCCTCCCATGCGCCTTGATCTTCCGATCGTAAAAGAGTGATCTCAAAAGAGCGTCAGCAGAAGGCGGACTTCATTCTCTCTCTTCTTTGCCGATTTTTCTCTCCCGGACGCCCAGAAGGTGGACCCAATGGAACTGTTGGATACTAACGGGACGCTAAAAAAAGAAACGAGAAGGCGCCTGGAAGGATAGACAGAACGGTTGATTCTTAGGCTCGGACCGGCTATTTGCCGCGGGTCGGTCGCTCGGCTGAGCACCGGACTGCGAGAGAAAAGGAAGGAATGCGGGGAGCACTTAGGGAGATTCACCCCAGGTAGGAGGATAGAGAGGAAAATGTTCGTGTTCCGTCTACGGTGGTGGTTTACGAGGGGCGGGCGAGGGTCGATTGAAAGGAAGAGGAAAAAGCGCGATGAGTCCTCAAGGTGCCGGGACACGACGTGACGTAATGGAGAAGAAAACTATGTATTCACCTCGATTAGTGTTGAATATCGGGTTGGATTGATTATTGCTGAGCTCACCTTGAACGTGGCCCAAAATCCTGCGAAGTTCTCAAGCTTGGAGAGAGAGGCACTCTCTTTCCCTCGGCCATATTTCAATTTTTTTTCAAAGCTATGGTATCTAAAATATCCTTTCCGCCGGAATTCAGGTGGGACTGTGCAATGTCTTACCCGGGACCGAAGGTGGGGTCTCCCATTTCGTAGCAGAAATCGCTATTCACGGAGTCACCACGCGCGCTATGAAGAGGGTGGGGAGTGAGTTACGGGAAAGTTTTTGCGAATTACATACGGACGCGTTGGGTGGAGATGGAGCTTTTGCGACGCGGAATTGACGCGGAAAGTGTGCTCTCTCTCTTCATCTGAAACACGCGCACGCACCTCCTTCTCCTACGAGTTACGCAGCTTGACTGTTTGTTCTCGCCGTCCCTGCGATGAGGATCTCACTCGCCTTGGCCTTTCCCCCCTCCCCATCACCTCCCTCGCTCTTCCCACTCTCCCCCTTCACTCCATGCGTACGCATTCCTACCCGCCGGCTTTTCCTCACCTCTCCAACTCCCGATCCCTCCTCTCCCCGTACTCGACCGGACGATCTCTCATCTCCTTCCTCCCCCCAATCGTCTTCCCTTTGCTGGTCCTCCACACGCATCCATTTCTTTCTTCCCCTCCATCCGTCAGGCCCTCAATATCCTAACTCATAGTTCTCCATTGACCGGTATGTTCGGTTTCCAGCGGGTGACTCACGCCCTCTTCGTTGCGCAGGGCCAATGTCAAGGGGCTTCAGGACTCACGGTCAAAGTGATGGACTTAAGACTCAGGCGTGCAGGAATTAGCGGCCGGGTTGCTGGATAGAATTATCGGCGACTCTGCGTGATAGCTCTCCATGTCAACTGCACGTAGACGCTGAACAACCTAAATCGAAGCTCTGCTGATAGTGGCAATCCCTGCACTGAGAGGGTCTCGGAGCCATAATTTCCTATTAGCATGAAGCCGTTTTGAACGCAAGGACCGTATCTCCTAAAACTACAAGTTGATCAACGAGTCATTCTAATGCGAAAATTTCGAATTTGCCTTGGTTGTTTATGCTGCAGTAATTTATACTCATATTCGTACCGGCAGTGGTTGCCAGGTTGATAATGTGCTGGTAAGCTAAAGGTCGCTATTTCGATTCCCGCCTCGGTGTTGTGTTTGTTTCAGTACAAAGCTTGGCTGGTCGATGCAGTGTAACTTTGGCAGCCTAAGCATCTGAAAACCTAAGTAAATTGCTTTTATTGACTCGTTCATATTTCACAGTGGAATGTTGTCATTAAACATTGAAGACAAAACCAGAGTACCTACTCGATTGTAGCATAAAGTAATGAGCTTCAGAACTCTTTTTATGTAAATTTGTTGAAACGTGTTGTCGTTTTGAAGAATTGCCTGAGTGAATCATCAGCTGACTGAGCGTGTTTCAGTGAGGTGAGCATGTTTATTTTAGTCGCGAGCTCTGGAGAGTTCTCAAATTAGGAGGTACATATTATGGTTAGGGGATGTCAATTTCCTTGAGTGAAGATTACTTGAAATTTATCATATTTTTTACTATTATCTCTTCTTATTAAGCCTATAACGGAACTTGTTGGAATTTCAAATGGAACCGTTAGATGTTTTTCTCAAGCGAACGTTAGCATTTCAGCAATACTCTTATGCCCTGAGCCGCTGAATCTATCGAGTTTTCATGCTTCACTCGACTATCTTCGAACACTTGGAATCCACCATCACTCGTGAACCAGTTGGCTATTTAAGGATAGCAGTGGCGCGGAACCTCATTGCGATACTTCCGCAAGCTACGCTTTGCGCCCAAAAAAGCCGCATGAGGCTTGCTAGCTGTGCCCGAGTAGTTAGAGATTTTTCGCTGCATTGTGAAGAATTCATGATCATATTGGGTTCGCAGTAGTAAATTGATCGTAAAATTTCAATTGTTGACCATCCGTGTTAACTCCTGTTTATGCTCATTCATGTTGATACTTTTTTGTTGGGGAAATTTTGTTTCGGAGGGGTATATTTTTGCGGCATTCTACCAGCAAGGGTCACTTTCCATGGAGCAAGTCCCTCTTTCCCTCTTTCGGTTTTTATGATCGTCGAATGTGCTATTGCAAATCCTTGTCCAAATGGTAAGCAAAAGCTTGGACATCGGCAAATCTTATCGACTTGGCTCACTCTCTTCATACCCCCATTCCTGTATCGAGGTCTCTTTGCATCTCGCGTAAATTTTTTTCGACATATTGTTTAAGAGTATTGGTGACTACTGGCAGCCCTGTCTATTCTCCCCCATTTGCCATGCGTAACTTTTTGTGCGAGTCCCAAAAGTTTGAATTTGTTAAACATTAAAAGAAAATCTATCTGTACTTTGTATATTATAATTTAAAGTTTGAAATCCCTATTTATTATATTAGCAGATTATTTCAACGAACTTACCTACTCGAAATAGTATAAACCAGGAAATATCCTAAATTGGCGGATAACCTCCAAAACTTGTCCCAATTATTTGTGATGGCAAACTCTTTGATTTCCTTATTTTTACTTATTTGCCACTGTATTGGAATAATTATCATCATTAGTCAGCAATCCTGAGATTGGTTTCACGCTGCTCTTCACTGAATTCTTCTATCGGCTAAAATCATCATATTTACGTATTTCTTCTCTTTCACATCCTTCATCATTTGTTCCATATACTAACTCGTACGAGGCATTCCTTTGCCGTTCCTCCCGTCCACTTGTCCTTCAACGAATGTCGCTATCAGGCCATCATGTCTCATGATGTGGCCGATTGAGTTGTCTCGTCTTTTTCTTGGGGTATTCAGAAGACTTCTGTTTTTTCACAATTGATAATCAAAATTACAATTAATAATTAAGTTGACCACAATTGATAATTAAAAATAATTTAACGGAATCCTGAAAGTTTTCATTTATTTGACTACATTAATGAATCCCGAGCCATTATGAGAGATGAGAACTGAGATCGGGAATTCAAGGCAAATGTATTGCGTTATTTCAAAGGTATTCCAAATCAGCATTAATGTGTTCAATCATACGAACGAAATGCGGGTACTCATCGAGCTAGTTAAGGGTATTATTGCGAATAATACTAATTTCGAAACATGATGGTGGTATTTAATGTTATAGATTTTTTCTATTTTTAAATGCAGCATTTAGGTTGATGGGCTTTTAATTTTAATGTTTGATGTACATGGTATCTAAATAAATATTCGGAGTCAAAGTGAAATTGACCAAACTTTTACATCATCGCCGAAATATTCGGGGCTCCTTGTTTGATTGTATTGTGTTTTTATTAGGGAAGTGACCAACATCTGAGGTGGTTTGCACCATTAAGGAGTGGTCGGTGACGGTGTGTGTGGAAGGTTTTGAAAAAGGAGAAAGGGCAGGGAGGAGCCCGGCGTCGGTATTTGTCTGCTCTTAAGGAAATGCGCCAAAGGGTCGACTGTAGATCCAACGGGCAGAGTACTTACCTGGAAGTGCTGTCAAGTTGGGACTATGATTACATAGAAAACAATCTCACTGCTGTGATTCAAACCTGGGTGCTCAGGATGGGAAGACAGTTTTTCTGCTACCACATCAACCCGAATTCGTCACTGCTCAGGACATTGTGTTTTCCCATCTATGCATGGCATGTTCTTTGAAACAACTGCGCTCTACGAATATTGAATCTAATGTAAAAGGAAATTGCTTTTCATAAATGTAGCGACATCGCTTCAACGTCTGCGATTCAATAGGTCGTACATAATTTGGCTAATTCACTCGTTCGCTTGGCCTTTATTGTGCATGATTACTCCGCGTAATCTTTTCGGTAACTTTGAGATCGTTAGTGATCAATCCTAAAATTTGTTTGACGCAGCTCTCCACTTGGCTCACCTATCAGCCATGTTTCATGTTTTTTTAAATTCTCTTTTACCTTCGTCGCCACTTCACCTCTATTTTCCACTTCCTCTCCACTGCATCCTTCAGCATTTGATCTCAATGACTCATACGAGACCTTTGCCATCCTTCGCATTAACCATGCCCTCGAATATTGTCTTTATTAGGCTATCATGTATCACGAGATGGCCTAGTAGACTGACCCGTCTTCTGTTTAAGGGGTCCAGCTGACTTCTCTTTTCTGCCACTCTTCTTAAGAATTTCTGTTTGTTACTCATTTGGTTCATTTGATATTGATCAATCTTCTATGATGAAATTTTACCCTAGTATCCTTAAATTTCATAGATTATATTAATTGTGTCGTATCAAAGTATGCTACGCATAGAGTATTCTCTTTTTTCCTGAGTGTTTTAGAGGGGAAAGTATATTACCATCCTGTGAAATTGGAAAGTTCTTATTCGTAAAAGGAAATATGAAAATGAGGTAGGAGAATACGGTGATACTGGAACAGTCAATTTAGCTGTATGTTTGTGTAGCATATTCTTATAAATAGCACCATAAATACAATTTGCTGGACTCTGGATTCTATGGCAATTTAAGAATTGTTTGGAGTTTTTTTTTAAAGTTTCAAAACGTAAAAGTCATGAAGCAAGCACAAAATAACACTTCACAAGAAATAGATTTCAAAAGGTTCAAGATGCCATGGGTCTTAGAGGATATGATTGGAAAAACTTACGAAAGAATATAGCAGGAAATACAAATGGAATGAAAGGAAGAAAGTAAATGGAATTACACAATAAGCTTACGCGAGAGAAACTAATCATGCATAACGTGGTGGAAAGAGAAATGCGATTTAATAAACGGCACCGAGAGTGAACAAGTGTGCGCCATTCTTGCTCAGAGTTGTATTAGTCAAAGAGGCGTTTACTAACAGCAGAGAGCTGATGACAGATAGCACAAAACGAACGATTAGAAGAGAAAAGTAACGATTCTGATTGGAGCAGTGCGCTCTTCCTTTTTTAATTTGGGCAGAGAGGATGAGAATAGATAGAGGCGTTTGTGTTATGGGTCTGAAGAAGAATTGAGAAAATACACAGAATGTTCAACAACTGGAAAAGTCTATGGCATGTTACGGTCGGGAAGGAAGATGCTGAATGTAATTGGGAGGATGCGTAAGAGGTGGTGTTGATTCGATGAATTAGGATTAAGACCTTGATAGAGGACAGACTGTTTGGTAAACATGAGAAAAAGGATAGCGAAAGAATATTTTTTTAGAATAATGACGAGAATTAGGGAGCGTGTTGAGTTGTAGAACAAAATCTTGTTAATAATTAAGTGGTATTTAGTCTTAAAACTATATTCAATTCACAGAACAACCATATTAATTACTTCGAATTTTCCCACCACACTTTTTGAAATTGCAATTTAGCTAAACGGACAATTTCCTCGCGTCGACTAGGTAAAAAACTTCACCTAAAATTAAACTTGAAAAACATTCATTATCGCCGGCCGCTTAATCTCGTTGGTATCGTACCGGCCTGTATTCCTTCTCCAAACATTTTCTTGATTTTGGGAGATATAATATTTGTGTACCTGTGTGCTCCGAGCCTCGTAGGGAGTCCTCGTTGCTCCCAGTCTCTACATGGGTTGTAGTGATGCTCCCCTAAATCATCTAAATATTTTGTGACCAGTGCGTTTCCCTATTTCACTTCTTTAATTCGGCCTCAGTAGGAAGGTAGGGAGTAATCGTTTGCCGTTTCCTACGATAATACCGATGAAGTTTCACTTTTAACTTAGAAATGTGTTCCATTCCACCAGTATATATGCTCTTGCACAGAGGGAGTAAAAGAATATGTGGGCTGCCGTATTGTAGCTTTCCCCTCCCTCTCCCGTCCAACCCTTCCATCCCCTCCTTTCGGCTCATTTTCTCCATAACTACGTTTTCTTATTCAAGTACCACAAACTTCTGTGGAACCATGAAAAAGATATCGTAATTGCATGTGAGCATTCGAATGTTTTGAAAAATTACCGCAGGGGTTTGCATCCATTGATCTCAGAGACGGTCAGCTACAAAAAAATGTGCAGCTAGATACATTTTAGCTACTTCCTCAAATCAAGTAGAAGCTATTCAATTAGTTACAAATGGAAAAAAAATGTATAAGCTGCACTACAGCTACTCATAAAAAGTAGCTATCAGCTACAGTAAACTCCCGATTATCCGTGCTAATGACTGGTAAAGGGCGCACGGATAATCGGGAAACATGGATAATCCACTGTTTGGTTCTTTACGGATTCATTTCTCTACGGCTTGCCGCCAAAATAAATGATCTCCCTAAGAAAATAACACGATCTGTTAATGAAAAGATCCTCGCTGTACATGATAGCATTTTACGACAAAAAAGAATCCAGTATAGCTGTCCCGGTTGCAATTAAATGTTCGCAAGCTTCGGGCATGGCGGCACGAAGCCTGGCGTAAGATATCGGACCAGTCGGTAGGGCCGCAGTGAAAGTCTCGATTGGAGGAAAATAACAAATGTTTACTTACCTCTGAGACCACTGCCGATACACCAAATAGAAAGTCGATGCACGGATAATTATTTTCCCTCTAATAGTAGTAGAGTTTCGACTAATTCTTGAACTAATGAGTTAAAATGAGCAGTACACTTTTAAGGTTTTAGAAATTTCATTTAATAGAGGTTTCATAGAGTAAATCGCATAAGAATTATTTTAGATTTCTATCCCAAACATTGCATAATGATGGTAGGTGACTAGCCTTCCTTAAGGCCGCTACGATGCAATTTTTTGCACAATTTCTTGTACAAACGCTTGTATGAGAAAATTTTACCGTGTAAAGCTGCAAATTGTACGAACGCTTATGCGATAGTCTGAATGACTGAACGGAAAATAGAACCTGTTCTAATTCCACTCAGACAAACACACAATTTCGTTCAGTTTATACAAGCGTTTGTACAAAAAATTGCATCGTGTAATGCGGCCTTTAGCATGGCATCTTATTGCAGTGCACTCAATACAGAGGAACCAGCACATTAACATACTTGCTGTATCAAAGAAAGTCTCTTGATAAAACCTCAAATCCAAACGTTAATTTTTTTTACGGAAAAATCGTTAAATGATGGCCCTTTTAAATTTATAATATCACTATCATTGGGTTAGTACTTTAAAAAGATTATAGAATAAAAGAAAACCCGTTGTATGCTTTTATGGATTGATTCCATTGCATTTATTAGTACCTGCATCAAATCCTTCGTACAACTTGAGGGAACTTCGCACATAGTAAGTAAAGGACTGCTGATAAAACCAGCCTCTCATGCCATAGTATTTCTGAAAACCTGGAATGTGAAGTATTATCATTACATCAGTGATTTACTTACATCGATCTATATATTGCTTGGGAGCAATATGTGATATGCATCTACACATCTACACTAATGAAAAAATATTGGACCTCGTTACCGTGTATGCGAACAGAGGCATTCACTCCTGTTATTTGTGCAGTCTTGAAGGTATCGGTTTCTTCGAAAGTTGGATGCGCATAGCATGGCGTTAACGATTCTGCTCCTAAATGGAAAGGGGGGCTATGTACATTCTTCAGGAAAAGCCGAGAGTAGTTGGGAGGGGGAACTAGTGTTGAGGAAGAAAGAGGTAAAAAAGACTTTCCGAGGGACGCGCTCAACAAAGGTCGTAAAACCTCTTTGAGAAAGTCGGGTAAGCAGGGTGTGGAAAAATATTTCAAAGCCACGCGGAGGAATAGTGGCAGAGGCGACATTTCCTACTGCTTCGACGATACTCGATTTCATAGTTCAGCGAGTGAATTGGAAAAGTAGCTATTAAGAACAACTACAGGCTACTAAAATTTCTGTATATGCCACACATGGCCACTAGATCTCTAGTGACCGTGCTGCCACATTTACAGCTACTTCAAGAAAATTGAATCTACAACTACCGAACCAACTTGCGATACAACTACCTAAGAAAGTAGGTAGGTGCTACAGTAGCGCGTTACTACCCTGACTGATTTCGTTTGGAAATATGTATTAACAGGGCATGGCTAATCAAAATTAAAATTAGAAAAGCTTTGGTACATCATCTGTGCATCAATGACTTTAGTAGTTTGCAGGTGGTGACATCATTATTTTTTCGGACTATATTCCTTATGCAAAGTGGTTTAATGGTAATATTTTCTCCTAAAATAGTTGCATGGGTAAATTTCAGCACGCTTGTGGCGGTGTCTAGCAGATATATACGCTTTATTAGTTGTTACTAATGAATTAATTTCAGCTTGTGAATGTTATTTACTAGTGTACGCACTAGCGCGTATTGCCTCCGATGCTGATGGTGTGCTTTTCCACGTTTTTATATTTCTGAGGTCCAACGTTCCCATTTGCTGACGTGTTCAAGTCGTTTTACTTTTCCTTATATTTGCATCATTCGGGAATTTAAAACTTACTGAAAATCAGTCTACAGCTTTCATCAAAGAATCTAGTTTAAAGTTTATCATTATGTACCTACTCTTTAAATACGTGTTGAAATACGCATTACGGACTACACTTAATGCTAGAGAAGAACCAACCATGTGCCTATAGTAGTTTTTAAATGATGTGGTAAAAATATCATCTGAACAATCCCTTTCTTATTTCATCTTGTTTAGCTATCAAAGTCCGTCGAATCGCATGGTGGAGACGAGAATCGATCTGCCACAATGCAGAATCAAGTATTTAAAAAAGTTGAGTGTATTTTATTACGAAAGTTGATTAGACTTTTGCTGATGATGCGTGCGAGCATTGGACTTTGCTCTGCAGCCTAAAATCCGCCAATTGGTCGAATAGTCAAGAGGTAACGAAAGGTCGAACGAATAAGATTGGTTGCGCCCAGTGAGGGGCCTGCTTTCCGGCAACAGGCCGCTGGTAGGGAGTTGCATTTGCGGAAAAGGGGTCATGGTGGAAGTTTCAGAACGTTAATTAGGGAATATGGGGGAGTAAGGATTTGGGTTTGGGGAAGAGGGAATTTGCATGAACATCATAGGTCATAGGCTTTGAAGAAGGGATTTGTCGGTACAGGACTGTTTTTTATCAGTGGATTTGTGGATTTTGATCTGGGTTTGCAGATATATGGATATTTGAAGGTCTTTGAATGTGTTTTACCAAACCAAGGTGCCATTAGGAGTAATAATAATTAGGAATAATAAACGGAGTTGCCCGTTGTGTCGTTCTAGTTTTCTGATATCATGTGCACTATGTTCTATTATCCTTCCCCTTCCATTCTCATCCTTGTACCTTTCCTCCCGGTCTGAAGCGCCAATTAGAGCGGAAACAGACTTGAAAACACCTGTGTAATGTGATGTACCTGAATGCCTAAGTGGGTGCGGCGGACGTGAGGGTGGCGTCCTATGAGACTTCAAACAGCATTATTGTGTTATTTAAGGAGAGCGGTGATGATTGGTGCTCTTTGAGGTTTTGGCCGCGTTTTAATAGGGTGCCTTCTATTGTAGTTGCGTTGTGAATGGCCGTTTGTGCAACAATCTCCTCCTTGAATTCAAGAACTTATAACCGTCTTCTCGATTGAAATTACCATGTGTTTTTATATTTTTTTATCAATTGCCTTAAGATTGTCGAAAACCGTCATGGTTCGCCGATGTAGCATTTTCCACGGTATTTAATTAACTCGTTCGTTCATGTGATTAGGAATCTTGTCTGTGGGCCCCTTAAGTATATCGCCTATTTTTTCATGCAGTTGTACCTCGTAGCAATATTATACTCTTGAAATCTTTTCGCTCGTCTCTAGATGAAAGGGATGGTGGCGAATTTTTCCGCTCGGTCCTTTTCTTTCATGCTGCGTGTCTTTTTGCCGCCTCTCTTCCTTATCGGTCCTCGGATCGGATCAAGCGTCTCTCGTAGCCGTTCCTTTGCAGTGCTAATATAAGATGTTTCCTTTCTGCCGCTAGTGATCCGTGGTCAGACAGTTTGCATGTGCGGATAACGAGTGTTGCCCAGAGGGGAGCCTTCTGGGTGTGGTGATGGAGTGAGCAGGCGCTCAGATAGCGGTCAGTGTGAGTCGTCTTCTTGTGTACTGTCGGTCGAGACTCCTTCTTCTTCCGCCCCATTACTTCCAGGAACGGTATTTAGTTACCCTTCTGTTTCCATTATAATTTGTATTGCTGGGTACTGTAAATTTATGTGCAATAGGAATTTCTCTTGTTCACCGTGCGACCAGATCACGAATTTGTGTTCGACTTACCTTAGCCATAGCTTCAGTTTCTATTCGTAAGAGGCGATCGCATTCTGTTTCAATCTCGCTGTATAAATGTTGGCATGGATATTGTCTATGATTAGGGATAGAAGTTGTCTTCGAGGCTCCCATAGCGCCCAAAATTCTCTCACAGAGAGCAGTACTCATTTCACTCTCTCAAATAAAATATTTTATCAACGTAGAAATAGGTAGTTCAGTTTTAATTTTGTTACTGTCGATATTTTGATAATACTCTTCGTGGATTGATTTGGGAAAAACGTTTACATTGAATTAAAAGTTCGATTCATCAAGAAGAGGAGATATGTCTCTCAAACAAAGAGCTCTATACCCTTGTTCAACTATCCTAGTCTCTCCTTCTTGCGAGATACCGAGCAATGAATATTAAGAGGACCATAAGCCTAATTACCTGAAACATAATGATTATTCGAAGCTTATAGGGCCATCTATTTGCAATAATAGCTCCTTTTATTAATCGAGAAAGTAGAATTTAGTAATAAAGAGGAAATCCTCAGGCTTCACTTGGTGGAACCGCATAGTTATTAAAATAATCACTTGGTAAGATTCCACAAATTTTATTTTTCCCCGACCTAGGTTTCGATTGGTTTGACAATCATTATCAAGGTCCCTGTATATACCCTGTCTGTAACAAACTAGTTCTCGATTTTATGATTTGGGGGTGCTGCTTGTTTTCCGTTACATGGTCCCATATATTCATGTCGCGTATTAAAAGCATATGAAGAAGAAGGAAAAAGCCCTCGTAAAAGAAGATTCAGTCTAACCGTGGTGACTTTCTGATCCTACCGGAACCGGGCTAAATCGTTAAAAAAAATTAAATCTCCTTCAACACATTACAGAACACCAACATTCGAGGCATAATATCGACTATCCAAATCAACCATAGTGAAAACTCAAGTATATCACACAAAACAATGAAGAAAATATAACAAGACATTAACAATTAATGGATTAGCATATTCCCTCATTTAAGAGCTTCCCCGTCCTGGTAGATTATGTAGTTGGAAACTTATGATGTGGAAGAAGAAGAAATAAGCCTTTATAGAGAAATAATTTGGAGGATTCCGGCAAATTGCGTGGTATTTGAACATATCAAACAAAAAAATGAAACAATATTTCAAAATACCATAGTTTAAAAAACAAATTTACTACGATCTAGGTTTCAATGACGCTGCATCATCCTCCTTCCATATGAATGATTCAGTGTCATTTAAATCTATCCTATATCGAAATAAATTTGTTTTTTGAACAGTTTAAAATTTTAATGTTCTTTAATATTTTTTGTTTGTTACTTTGTAGAGAAACCTACCTACCTCGTACATTCACCGTGGTGATCCGAATGATATTGTATTACCGGTGAATGAATGAAACTGATATCCTTTTACACTCATTTTTTCGGTCGGAGATAATGATGATATAATATTCGGTGAAAGCATCTACGTGAATCCTTACCTAATATTGATTGTAGATGTACTACATACATCAGGGGCGCAGCGAGGGGGGAATTTGGGGGTTAACCCTCCTCCCTTCTCCCCCCATAGGAACTAAAAAAATTGTGACGAACTTGCTAAAAAATCACGTAGACTTAACATTTTGTAACTGTAAATAACCTAACTTTATTTTCGTTTGAATAACTTATCTTTTTGTGTCTGCCTACAACCTGATTATTTAAGTAAAAATTAGTCTCTGGGCATCATAAATTATGCATGCATCACGTAAGTTTTCTCAGTGTGATGGAGTTGTAACCTTCAAAGTATATTTAAAGCTCGTTAGTCACGATCATTATGAATCTTCTTGCACTATAATCTTCTTCAAATTTAAGATAAAACACTTTTTTTTAAAGAACTATACCTTGAGATTTCTTAAATTTTAAAATAATATACCACTTAAAAATAATATTATATTTTGAAATGTCAAAAGATCAATATTTAAGATATAAGAAGGTTAACTATATTAATGCGATGAAATGTCCGCTAAATACAAAATATGTATATGTGCAAGGCACATATTAACCCTAGGTAGAGGTTGACCGCTTGTGCCTACCATCCAATCCTGGTGAACCCTCCCAAACATATTCCTGGCTGCGCCCCTGCGTTAAATCCTTCCCATTCAATTTGCCTACGATCAATTTTCACGGTGTAAATAGTATACGGTCATCATCCGAATGCAATGAATTGGTGAATGATGACTCAATGGCCGGCCACTGACGGTATGCTGCGCAACGGTCATCAACATCCTCCTCTGTCCGTACCTGCTTCTGAGTGAGTGTTGCCGCCTCCTTCCGTGCGTTAACTTCCATATCACGTACTCGACATCCGATTTCCTTCTTTCCGTAGCAGGCTTGCGGTAATAAAAACCCCTCAAGGTCTTCTCCTCCCAAAACAAAGGCGCGTCAAACTACCTAGTGAGATATAACATTGCCCCTGATTGCTCCATAGCGTCCTTATTCCTAGGCAGTATGTTTCCATTTTCTTCGTTTTGTTGTAACTTTCCAGAAATAGGTTACTCAGTTCACCACCTCTGACTTAACTACGCACAGTGAAGCGTGGCGCCGCAGATGAATCGCATGCTTATGCTTTGTGCTTGGGGCGTTTCCATGTTTCTCAGCGACTTGAGAGAAGCGGAAGTGATGTCATCCCGCCCATCATCCTCCGCTTATTCCTGTCTGCAGGGATTACTGGCTCCCAGGGTGCAAGGGCGGCCGCGATGACAGAACTCGCAAATGCTACCTTGTAATTTCGCAAGCACGTAGTTCATCATTCTCATGATATTTACGTTTAACTTTCTCGATAAATATTTTAATATGATTCACTTGCTTTTTGACCTTAATCGAACCATCTAAAACGTGTTCGGAAACTGTTGTTAACCTGGTGCTAGCATTACTTGGAGATTCCTATTATTTTTCGTGGCAGTTCCTAGTAAGCCTAACGTTAATTAAACTTTCCGTGGCGGAAGAACATATCGTTTCTGCATCTTATTTTTCCAATTCAACTTGCTCAACAGAAATATTTTGGCCTGATGAAGACAATCGTCGAGGGTAAAGTGAATAGAAAGAAAGGAAAAGGGAGGCCTCGCATGAATTATATGGAATAAGTTGTGACGGATAAAAAGGTGAAGAATAACGTAAATATGAAGAGGTTAGCCGATAGGAGAATCGATTCGAGGTTGCTGTTTCAAACCAATCCTAAGACTGTTGACCCATGTAGATGAAAAAATTGCTGGAGATGTGGCTGAATCCTCAGCTATAAAGAAAGTCCTTTTGCTGTAATAACTGTTTTTTTCATATCGTTGAGGGGATCGGTTTGGTGTTATGATAGTGAACCGGCCTCCCGTCCGAGGGCCCCGGTTCGTCAGTGGCAGATATTTTTCAGTGGTATATAGGTCCCCACTTGAGTGTCTTGTGGAGAGGTTTTCGAGTTCATTACCCTGGACCCCGGATGTGGAGTTAAGCTGTGGTCATCCTGACTTTTCTCTTTCACCCTTTCTCTTAGAGCAGCCTTCTTCCGACGTCAGGTTTCTGCACTTTTTCCTCAGTTGCCTGAAAATTTCTTTCTCATACCACTACCCACTTACCTTAAATGACGCAAATGCTGCCGATTGTCTTCTCCAGAACTAACTTGATGTCGCTGAGGCTCTTTTTCCTTGATGCCCAAATTTTATAACAATTCTATTCTTTTTACACATGAACTCTATGTATGAAGTAGTATTTTACGAAATGCTAGAAACCTAGCTCTTTGTTAAGCCATCCCGTAATAGTTTTCTGTTATGCTGCTTCTCTTTACTGCATGCAATTTACAATTTTTAAGCTGTTATCAGTTTTTCAATAACTGACGCGCTGCTTTTTTCGAGTTCAGAGTGGTTGTACTTCTGATGTTTTGTACATTTTGTGCCACTCAGGGCCAATTATGATCAATAGATTCCTCTTGCCCCCTTGCCAACTGACGCCAGGGCATGTGGTGGTGGGTTCTCGTGAAGATAAAGTTAAGGCAGTGCCAGTCGTCGGCCTGGCAACCTAGAGGCCAGGGGTTTGAATCTTGCATCATACGTGGATGCTGTGTTTGTCTTAGGTCTATGAGATTAATTTCAACGTTGACCGTCGTAGCATCTGAAATCTTAGTGTATGTTCACTATACTCTGATATCAAATCATCAACTTTTTCATTCGTTCAAATATTGATGGATATTCATTGTGAAAAGTGACTTGAAAGAAAATTATTTCCTTTTTGCGAGAGTTCATTAAGAAGCTTAACTTCTAAGCTGTTTAGGAAGAATAAGTTGTGTTAAAAGTTATCTTTAGCCTGTATGTGACGTATGTACGCATGCCCTCGGTTTCACTCTATCGTTACCAATGATTATATTAATGTACTCCCGCTGCTGTTACCCCAGTATCAGCGTAACTCATACCTCAGCGCAAATAACCAGATATCCCTACCACCACTGAGTGATTACCCGGGAAGATTGGTGCGAAGGCTTCCGCAGCGTCGTGATGATGCAGCTTCCCTCGCTGAGCCGTCTGCTGAGCGTTGAGCTGACGACAGTTTCGCTTCCAGATAGAACATGCCGGGGGATACTTAAGAGATATTAATTAGATTACATAATGGCTTCTCTGAGATGTACCGTACTTGAAACCGTAAGATATTTAGGTGTAACAATCACTAAAGATTTATCGTGGGGAAGACACATAAGGGAAATATGCGGCCGAGCGAAGAGAAAGCTAGGATTTATAAAAAGAGTACTTGGGAAATGTGATGAGAAGACAAAAGAGCGATGCTACTTTTCACTAGTTAGGCCCCACCTTGAGTATGCAGCCAGTGTATGGGATCCTAATGAATTAGGTTTGATGAGAGAACTAGACAGTGTGCAGCGTAGAGCAGCTAGGTTTGTCAAAAGGTGTTACGATAGGTTGAGTAGTGTATCAGAATTAATACAAGAATTAGGGTGGGAATCATTATCAGAGCGTAGGTTAAAGTACAGATTAAATCTATTAGAGAAATTTCAATCGGATAGCTTTACTGAAGATGTTGGGCACATATTAAAAACACCAGCGTATTATGCTAGATTCGACCAGATAAATAAGATTAGAGAGATAGATTGTCGTACAGATAGATTCAAAATGGCATTTTTCCCCCGTACTATAAGAGAACAGAATAGGCAGCATAGGAAAGGGATAGGTAGGGGAAATATTTTAGAGTATTCTGTAGTGCATGATGCATGTATTAATCCCTCAAATACTATAGATACCAACAATCTAGTTGCATGAGACCCTTTAGTTGCTTGCTTGCATGTTAGTAGTGCATGCTTGGTGACCTTCACCCCCTGCCACACACCCTAGCGGTGGCTTGCAGGGTATCGTGTAGATGTAGATGTAGATGTAAAAAAAGTCATCAATTTGCATAGTATCCCGGGTACTGACGCGGACCTAAACCACAACTTAGTGATGATGAAGTGCGGTGTCAGATTCAAAAGGATAAAAGGGGGAAGGAGGGCATGGGAAAAGAATATAGAAGCATTTACTGGCGTAAAAAATGGTTCCAAGAGTTAGTCGATAGCCGTATAAGCGAGGGAAAACTACTGCGTAGATGAGAGCGGGATAACGAAATCAGCAGAGAAAACAGTAGGAACAGCCTGTGGGAGAATATCTAAGAAGTCGTGGACAAAAGAAGAAATATTTAAGGAAATAGAGGAGAGAAGAAAGTGGAAGAATCTTAATAATTGATAGGTGGATAGATGATAGGTGGAAGTGTAAAGAATAAACGTAGGTGAGAGACGAAGGTGGAGGAAAGGTCTATGCCAAGGTTATGGATATAAGATTCTATACATGGCCTTGGACAATGCGATGAAATGGAGAAGTTACAAAGAGAGAGCGAAATAGGTGTACTGAACACGAAAGTTCAATTACTTTCCGTGGGAAGGTGTGAAAAGCATTCGAATTCATTAAGGATAAATCAGAAAAGTTATTGTGATATCTACAAAAAGTTAGGCTTTTTGGAAAGGATATGCGGAGAAATTAAATAATTGAGATAACAGACCTGGACGGCTGAACATAGAAAATGAAGTTATCGTGAAAGAAGATAACGTGGGACCAGAAGTATTGGAGAGACTGAGAAAATGCTCTGTATAATGTGAGAAAAGCTATAGGAATAGATAATGTCTCAGTTGAATTGAGTTTAGTAAAATTTGGAAGAATTCATGGACAGATTCGTAGGGTATATGAACTAGGAGTCTGGCCGGAGAACTTATCGAAGTAAAAACAGTGTTGATCCAAGTCTAAAAAGAAGAAAGCGGACTTTTGCTAGGATCAGGCACGTAGCCAGAAATTTGCTTCAGGGAGTGGGGAGGGAGGGTGAGGGGGGGGGGGGGGGGGGTAGCACCGCTTGGTTTACTAGGTATCGTATTGGCCGAAAGTGGGCGTAGTGGTAATGATATCAGAAGAATTGCTTTGGCTAAACTGGTGTTTAACAAAAGAAGGAAACGTACGACGAGAACCTTTGGCGGGGGTGTTAAGAGAAGGTTAGTGAAGAGCTTCTTATGGAAGGTGGTTTTGTGTAGATCTGAGATCTGCACATTTGGGAAGGAGGACATGAGAAGATTGGGGACCTTATAAATGTGGATATGGAGAAGAATGGAGCTAGTACTGTGGACAGAAAGATAGACAAATGAAGAGGTGAAAGCATGGTTGGGTAGGAGAGAAGATTGTAGTCATTAATGAGGAGGAAGCAGAGTACATGCATGGAGCAGGTGCTAAGGGGCAATAGAATGCTGAAGGTCTCAATGAAAGTTTGAATGCTGGGTGATCGAGGTTAAGCGAGAACGATAAAAGGTAATGAAGATGGTATGAAGCGGGGTTAGAAATATGGTGACTTGAAGAGAGAAATAGCATTGTGATGGAGCCGATAGATGAATGCAGTAAATGGAATAGTCGGGAATATCCATCAAAACCTACCCTAACCGATAGAAAACTATAAACTTCGACCTGAAGGAGCTCCCTGGAATGGAAGCGAAATTTGTCAGCTCAAATCTCATCCTTCGCCGTAGACAAACCGGAAGTGGAAGCTGAATTACAATCAAGATTGTTTCAGCTAATGATCCCACTGTCGTCCGTGTCCATGCTTTTCTAACCACTTCTTGCTCATGCACATATAAATTCAAAGTTGATAGTGAACATTCCTTCCTCACTCCATGACTGAACGCTGTCCATTCCAATTCCTCATTAATGGCGCCCATTCCTCCCGTTTCATCTATGGTGAGGTATCTAAAATGAGCGTCCATATAATATTTTCCATAAGGAGTCCAAGACGGCTAAGACATAGGTTTAAGAAGTGGGAGGGTTCGAGGAGTCCTCTCCCAAAAAAGTTTAATGAATTTGAAGTCACAGGAGTACATTTTTGGGACATCTTAGGTGGATGACAATTTTCTAAATGTGTCACTAACATATTTAATCATGCAAAAAAAACAAATAATTCTCCCAGGAGACTAGGGAGGGGGGCCGCGACCCTCCCTGCCCCCATGTATCGGTGCCCATGGTATCTAATAAAGATCTAATAATGCCTTCCCTTTAAAATTGTTGCTTTTTTTCTGCAAAACATACATTAAATTCACCACAATTAATGATTTCTCAAAGTCAACAAAGTATAGGAAGACCTCTTGGCCATCACTATATATTTATTTCTATTAGCATCGTCATAACTCCTATATGCTACGCATTCCAATCTCTCTCCTGTGTGACCATTTACCTCCTATGACCCTTTACAGAAGTGCTAAACTTGAAACTGCTGTTTGTATTGCTCACTCTGCAAATTAAAAAGTGAACTTATGTTCCAGAAAAGGTCAAAAGAATGGCGAACGTCCATTTTGATCGCCAATTTCCAATGAAAAAGTAATGAATACGCGGATGAGACTTAATTAATTTCTATTTGAGTTTCGTGTTTGAATACATTCTCTGCACCGTATTGGTTCTTTGTCTTATCACGTGCCTATTTTTTAGCGCGCTCTAGTATCTAAAATCGAAACTAACGCCACCGACAGACGAAGTGTCAATATTCCCAGAATGGTATTGTAGTGCGACGGAAATTAAGAAATGCAGAATTTACACGAGGATAATGCTCGTGATAATTCTGCAGATATGTTGCCAAACGAGTATAGTTCTAAGTCAATTTGGTAGATAACTTTAATCCCAGGTGTCATCGTTGTGATCCTTAAGAAATAAACAGCAAAATGGCTAGCAGGTGATGGTTTGAACTCTACTTTGCATGGACATTTAGTAAAAGTGTTTTACTGTCATGAATATCGTTAATTCTGATTAAATTAAAAATAGAGGCCATAGGGTTGAATAGATGTATGACTTTAGAGTGACAGTTGTCGGGTGCCCTTCATTATATATCGAGTTTGGTGACTGTGTATGTAACCATTGAATTAGAATGATACTTAAATCAAAAAGATGCTTAATTGTTGTCATGTTTCGGGAAGTGATGTAGAGTTTAAAATGATCGCTAACACTTAGTAATACGGATGTAAGTTTTTTACGTGTCTTTTGGCTAATATGTATTTGAAGGGCATTCGTGGCTTCATTACCATACTTCAATCCACTTTCACTCGAATAAGAAATTAATATTTTTCATTCCTCTTCGAAGGTATCCATTTCAACACCAAAACTTCCAGACGAGAGCAACCAACATGGGAATGCCCCCTGTAACAATGGGACTGACAACTCAGCAACCTCATGTTGACATTGGTAACATGGCAAGATTTCCTGGTCTCGTTCCTGGATTGTGGAATCAACAAGTTAGTTACAATGTTGACGTTACTTATTAAGGCCGCTTATGTGTGGTATTGTGGTTAGTAATTATCTAATTTTTATCTTTATCTAATGCAATAAATCTCCTCACTTTTGGCATTAAATTCATGCCTCTGCCTTAATGCCAGGTTTCTTAGAGATGGGTATTGTCATTATTTAGGCGGAAATCGGTTAAACTCCCCAACATTTTGACATTAACTTCATATATGATGAAGGATTCATAGACTTTCTCATTAATGTCGAAGGAGTCTGATTCATTTGCGTAGTGAATTCCTTTCATTCTAAAGTTAGCGTTTTGTCGAATTTGTCTGACGCAGTATGAGCTGTTTGTTTGAGGTTTTTAGTATGCATGAATTGGCGGGAGAAGGTGTGAAGAAGGGTGTCCTATGTGTTTTGACGGTGGGAAGTTATACTTTCGTGTAGTTATGCATTCCAAACTCTGAATGAGAAAGTTGTTCTCTCTAGGATGTATGGTAAATTTCCCAATTCAGGTTATAGGTACCTTACCTTCTGCTCTTACCTGGAGACTTATCCATATGAGAATCCCATAAGGATGCTTTTAGCTTCAAAAGAAATTTTTTAATTCGAGTAGGTATACAGTCATCACACTAGTGTATGTTGGAGTGGCATTGGCATTTAAAAAAAATGTAGCATGAATTAGATAAAAATTTAAGTCACCAAATTAGTCCTTCGAATAGTTAATGTAACTCTATGACTGAATTTGTTTTATTGGTATTTAGTTCTTTAATGTTTAGACCATTTATTTCTTTCAAAAGTCACAACATCACAAAGTACCTTCATGACTTTTAGAGCGTAATCTCTCAGAGTAGCTGGAGCAGCCAACAATACAGTGGGATTACTCGTTCCAGCCCTTAGTAACGTTACTCATTTTTTTATCTGGCGTGAGGCACCAACATTCCAAACATTACACCTTCCCACACTTTACAACAAAAATTTTAAATGAAAGTCTCAAGCAATTACATAACTCAGGTACAAAACAAAATACAGAAAATAGATTCCATAAAACATTTAACTTAACCCGGTAATGCCTGGAAAAAATTTTTTCTCATAATTCTGTGATAAACTAATATTTCAATTAACATCATTTTCTGAGTTATAATGTGTAACTTTTATTCTTAAAACATAGGTAGTTATGGAGATACAGCCTGGTACCAAGCGGTACCGCTAGGTTCTTGAGGGTATAAAATGTAACCGATTTGTAGAATCTCCTGAAATTAAACTGTAGCTGTCGAAAATGCTTCGTATTTTATCACCCGAATATTAATTTTTAATATTATGTCCTTGAAATGCCAAGAAACGAAAAAAATGTATTACCATCGTAATAATAATTTAAAATATAAATTTGCCCAAGGAATAAAGGTTCATTTCAAGACTTGCAAAAATCAGTGCCAGAATTGGAATGGTAATAAAATAAAACAATACATAATCCTACGTTACATTTCAAACATTCAGTTCGTGTCCTACTGGTGCAGTTTTCATGTTTCAATTTTCAACCTTCACCGCGAGGGAGTGGATTTCACGAGGTAGTTGTACCCATCGTACCTTACTTCATCAGAGACATTGAAAAGAAAATCAACCGATAGCAATCAAATGCAATCTATTGAAAATAATATTGAATATGCTATCTGATGATGAGTTTACTAACATCATTACAGTTTCACGTCCTCAAGATGCAGATGCACGTCCCACAGATTTTGCGGGATACTTGAATCTTTCCAGGTATGTCTGCACAACTGCCCGACGGAACTCTAGCAGGATTATACATCTTCCTGACTTCCTCATCAACAACCGTGCATTGTGCATCATTGCATCTAGTATCCGCGTAAACATGAGCCACCACCATTTCTTTCCCCTAACACCTACACAATAAAGGGATATATTCTAGTCCATTCGATCGGTGACCCCCATAAATGCATTATATTTCCCAAAAATATCGGGTCGTGGCAAAAGGATTCTCTTTTTCTCACTTTTAGAGAATCTGCTCACGGCAGATAACCGATATATATCGTGTGATGATGATATAGCTGATACAACTTCATTTTCCACCTACTTCACTACAGTAATGTTGTCTTTCACGCATCTTCTAGATTCAAAAGATCCTCGTTTCATCTTAGCCAATTCCTTGTTGGACTTCCGAGGACAGTCTTTAGGTATTCTACTTTCCCTCACTGTGCCAGTTGCACCGTATTACCTTCTGTGAGATATTTCACTAAGCTGTTACTTGTATAATGATTATCAAAAAAGAACCGGTAAGGTGGTTCTTTCTTGTGTAGCTCATCTAACATTCCTATCAGAGATGCTGCTGCCTATCCAAATTATTTTTCGTAAATTTACACTTTCCTCGGGTTATTCCCTTGGAATACGTCAAAATCTGGGCTATTTAGACACCATACTTTAAAGCCAAATCTTATTGGCTCACCCTGGATGAATTGCTTACTCCCGTGTCTCCAAAAATATAATACCATTGACTCACCGAAACTCAAGCACTGATATTCTTTGAAATTCTAGCCAAATTTATTCTTCAGTATGTCCATAAGAGTGCGCATTTTCCACATTTCATCCCAGGTTTTACAGCAGCATTGTCACAACGATAAATAAATCTATTTATCAGTAAGAACCTGTCTCACCACATTGAATTATACACACAATCTCATTTCTCATGTCGTGTGCTCCTCCCAATAAAATACGGTTCCACTAGGAGCGAAAGAAAAGAACAGCAACAATCACTTTCACTTCTTCAGGTGTTATATTTGGATTAGTAAATTTGCAGAATAGGGCATACTTATTTGATTCCAGCACTAGGTTAGAAATAACTTCTTCGTCAAAAAACAGTTCAAAACTGTGTTAGGGGACATTTCACGAAACAAGGAGTAATCACGATTATAGAAAATCGTGTCACGTACAGTAATTTCTTTATCATTCCAAATGATCAATTTCTCACTTATTTGAGGTATCTTGCGTGATTTACGGCTCAGACCAGGTTCACCACATGCGGACTACTATTGTGATCTACGAACATTTTCGAGGTGTACATACAATAAACTCACACTATGATCATGTATCAATAAAAATCAACCTTCAAAATAATTATTATAATAATAAAATAAATAAATACATTGATAAAAAGTGTTAAAAACATTTCTCGCAAAATAATTGGGTGGAAATACAAACGCGGAATGAATTCGCTCCCCGCACAAAAATAGCATGGGAAGCGCCTAGCGGTACCATATGGTACCACAGATATATTAGACATTGTAACTTCTCTATGAATACATCTAAATCCAAACAATCTACTCTAGCTCATAGCTGCATGTATCATGATTTAATGTTACTTGAAAAACTCGCGTAGATAAGGACAGGAATAGAAAATTTTCAAAAAGTCGGAATGAGTGTACGAAAAAAAATTTTTTTTTGGCGATCATTGAAAATTCTCCAATTTCAAACATCTGTATGCGTGTTAATTATGGTTCAGTAAAAGCGGAATCTTCGGAATCATATGCTTCAACGTATGTAAATTGATGTGACGTTAAAAAAATCAGAAGGAATTTAAAGAAATATGAATAAAATTAAGTTTAGGAATACACTACCGAATGGTACCAAACGGTACCGCTAGGCGTTAACGGGTTAAATCATACCTATTACCAACTCAAATATCATCCCCTTCAATCAATCTCTTTGGTGGCCTGATGATTCTTCTAGGACTTGACTCTGCCAAGGAGGGAGTAGACATTACATTCCTCCTTAGACTTGGTTCAGGTGCAGGTGGGGTGTTTGATTCTGAATCTAATTGATCATTTACATTTTTCCCACTTAGATCATCCTCCCCCTCCATGCCATTTTCCATTCCCCTGTCATTCGTTGGCAATGACACATTATTAGGTAAAGCTGTTGGTCCCATGGTACCCACAATCTTAGTTCTTAATTGATCAGCATGAATAAAGTTTTTTGATTTTCAACTTCAACAATGTATGTATTCAATCCAACACATTTATCAATTTTACCAGGTAACCAATTTTCATAACCATGTTTCCTAAATGATCTGACCCAAACATTTTCACCCTCATAAAAATTTCTGATAGCAGATTTTCTATCCTTATAAGACTTTTGGTACATTTGATAGTTAGACTCACTATCACAATTTGAGCTTACCAATTTCAAAAGCTTAGTTTGGAGTACAAACTTAAATAGCAAATCCGACGGAGTTTTCTTAGTGACCGAAGGAGTGTTTCGATAGCTAAGAGTTAAACTATCTAATCGCTGCTGAAAATTATGATAATCTTTATCTTTCTGTTTCTTTAGACCCTCTTTTATAATCTGAACCATTCTTTCTGCACCACCATTCAATTGTGCATGATATGGTGGACCACATGCATGTTTCATGCCATTTTCGTTAGAAAATTTTGGAATTCCACAGATTTGAATTGGGGTCCATTATCTGAAACTAATTTTCATTAATCAATCCAAATTTAGAAAATATGCTTCCCAATACACAAATTGTATTGAAAGAATTTGTGGATCTCATATGAATTGCATCCATCCACTTGCTGAAAGGATCGAAGACATATAAAAAATTTTTACCCTCAAAGAAACCAAAATCAATGTGTAATCGTTGGAATGGCTTGTCTGTTTTAGGTCAGGAAGTCAGGAGCACTGGTGGAACATCACTTCTATATGCTTGACACAAATCACAAGTGTTGACAAATTTTTCAATTTCATCGTCAATATTAGGAAACCATATATATGTTGTTGCCAATGACTTCATTCGAACAATACCAGGATGTTCTTCATGAAGTAATTTTAAAATTTTATCCCTACAATTTAGTGGGATCTCAAGTTTATTTTGTTCAAGTAAACAGTTTGATTCAATCGAAAGTTCATTTAGGACATCAAAGTATGGCTTTAGTGCATCTGAATCAGAGTTTAGATTTCTGGGCCATCCAAACTTTACATAATGCACCACTCAACTAAGAATATGATCTAGCAGTGTTTGTTTAACAATTTCCTCACGGTCAATAACAATTTATTGAAATGCAAAGTAAAACATATAATCATCCAAAGTAGTTTCATTTCTCACAGGTATCCGTGACAATGCATCAGCCACTATCAACTCAGACCCCTTTCTGTGTTTGATTTCATAGTCAAAATTAGAAAGAATTAATGTCCAGCGCTGAATCCTAACACTCGCCATAATGGGAATGGGTTTGGTTGGCCCAAATAGAGTAGTTAAGGATTTAGTATCAGTTTCTACAAGAAATTTTGCTCCAATAAGATATTTTTAAAAACGTTGGACACCAAAAATAATTGCTAGGGCTTCTTTTTGTATCTGAGAATAATTCTTTTCAGCTTTTGACAGTGTCCTACCCGCAAAACAAATTGGCCTCAAATCACCAGGTCCATACATATGAGACAAGACACATCCCATACCATTGTGAGATGCATCACATTGCAAGATAATCTTCTTGCTAGGAACAAAAGAGACTAAAACATTATACTTTTCTCGCCAAGACTTGCTTTCAACAAAAACATCATTGCACCTTTTACTCCAGAGCCATTTAGAATCTTTTCAAAGAAGTTTATACAAAGGTGAAAGCCTTTCAGCCGACTTTGGAATAAAATTATTACAATAAGTTAGCAAACCCAAATAACTTTTCAATTCAACCACTGTTTTAGGAGTGGGGACATTCTTTATGCCCTCACCTTTTTCTGTAAGAGGGTGGAGTCCATACTTATCCAAAATGTGTCCAATACATCTAATGCTACTTTTGAAGAATTCACATTTGTCAAAGTTCACTTTCACAATAAAATCATTTAACCTTTTCAGGACAACTTCGGTCTTCTTTATACAGTCTCCTCTACTCATCCCCTTAATTATAACATCGTCAATGTAGCACACAACAAAGTCAAATTTATTTAGTATTGAGTCCATTGTCTTTTGAAATAGAAAAGAGGCAGATTTTATTCCATAAGGGAGTCTGGAATACCTCAAGAGTCCTCTAGGGGTATTTAGTGTTAACAGGTCTCTTGATTCCTCTCCAACTTCTAATTGATGAAATGCTTTTGATAGATCTAATTTACTGTACACTTCACCACCACCAATGGAGGCTAAAATGTCTTCTTGAGAAGGCAAGGGATGGAATTGCATTTCGGCATATTTGTTGACAGTTTGAGAAAAATCTCCACAGATTCTAATCTTTTTATTACCTTTGATATCAATTTTATCCACTGGGACGGTGGGAGTGGCCCACTAAGAATACTTCTACCTTATAAAGAACCCCATCATCAATTAAGGCATCTAGTTCATCGTTCACCATTTTTCTCAAGGCAAATGGAATGATAGGTGCTTTACAAAACCCTGGAATAGTGTCTTCTGTTAAAACTATGTTCACCAGAGGACATTTAATTTTAGTTAATCTATCAGAAAAAAAAATTGAATACCTCTTTTTAAAAGTGGAAATTAACTTTGCATCACATTCAGAATCATAATCTTTAGAAATACCAGTGTTTACATCCTTCTTTAGTTCATTAGCTGAAACTAAATTCACAGCTTTACATTCATTAAGATCAATATTCAAAATAGAAATCCAGTCTCTACTCATTAATGGTGGCATTTTAACGAATTTGCTATCTTTCACAACAATCACAGGCAGACTGAACTTCTGTCCATTATAAGCAATTGGAACCTTAAATTTACCTTGTACGTCTAATTTTTCATCAGAATATGTTTTCAAAATGGGCATATTTTCCATCAATTTAAGTTTATCTGTAGGGATTTGAAGGCCTTTAAAAAGGCTAGACGGCATTACGGTAAATGCACTCCCAGTGTCCACCATCATGCTGACAATTTTCTCATGGAGTTGCACAGGAATGAAGTACTCTGGGGAAGAATCTTGGTTTCCAGTATAATTCAGAAGGTGTCCGAGGTGAAATTTTCCAAGGCACTATACGTTTTCATTTCCAGAGAAACCCTTTTCTTAGTTGCCCCACTAATTTTATTAACTTGAAAAGGGTTCCCATCACTAGCAGTGAACAATTCAGAGTGCTTTACGGTTAATTCAGTTGCCACAGCTATTTCACACGCTCGTTCAAAACTCAGATCAATCTCTGTTAAAAGCATACATTGCACATCCTTATCTGCTAATCCACACATTAGCTTATCCCTTTGTGCTTGATCTAAAAAATTTCCTAAGTCACACGAGCTGGCCTGTTTTTTTATTTTGATCACGAAAGACAAGACATCTTCATTTTTCTCTTGTTTAAGATTGTGGAATTTAAAACGTTCAGCGATGATAGATTTGCAGGGTGTGAAATGTTTCTTTAGTATTGTCACAAATTACGAATATGAAAAATTAGGTTTCTTTGGCTCTACAACACTTTTGATTATAGAATATGCATTTGACCTGACACTAGTTAGAAAAATGGCAAGTCTCTTTTTGTCATCTTTAATATCATTTGCTTCAAAATAAAAGTTCAATCTCTCCACATACTAACCAAACGATTGAGTTTCGTCAAGTTCAGATATTTTTCCGTAAATGTTGGAGCACATGGTCGATCTCTAAATATGGCGTTGCAGTTTTCATTTGTTATCCAGATATTCCAGCTTCACCCGCGTCACCCATTTAATGTTTAGACCATTTATTTCTTTCAAAAGTCACAACATCACGAAGTACATGACTTTTAGAGCATAATCTCTCAGAGTAGCTGGAGCCGCCAACAATACAGTGGGATTACTCGTTCCAGCCCTCAGTAACGTTACTCATTTTTTTATCTGGCGTGAGGTGCCAACATTCCAAGCATTACAAGTTCAGTGTCTTGGAAATGGGTATATAGTATCTGTGGATTGTTGTATTATGAATAAAAACAGTTGGCAGGTTTGTTCAGTAAGTGTAAATTTGATTTTTGACTATTAATTAATGTAAATGGCGGTATTAAATAAATAACCATACATTAGTGTTAAACAAATAACCAAACCATTGGATGTTTTATTGATGAAGGTGTTGTGTTCAGTCAAATGTCTTTGAATTGTTCCTGAATTTTAAATCTTAGTCCCATCATTTAATTAAGCAAATAGATTGGTACTAGTAATACTTACATGAGTGCAAGCTGCTGTTTTCATTGATATTAGAGGAATGTTTGACCGTTTTTTTGCATTTTCTTCGAGGATTAAAGGCAATCATTTAATTCTTTTTGAAGACTTTCGTGGTGAAATGTTGAATTGGAATTTCTTCCGTGGTAATGGCATTGTAGTCAGCATCCTCAGGTCAAGTGACCTGAGAGCATCTATACCAAAGTCATGGTATGAGGATTGCAATGCGAGGGAAACTGTCACTGCCCTGGGGATTGTACGAGCTGAAACGAGTTAAAGTGAACTAGAATACCTGGTTCCAACTTGGTTTAACTCATTCTTTCAACTCGTTTCAAGTCGGTTATGGCTGCTTTTTGCTTTCGTTACCTTGTGAGTTGACCTCGTATAACCTTGATTGATGTCATATCAACCAGTAGCTGTCATTAACGGCAGCTTGATCATTCTTGAGTTATCTTGTCTTATCTAGAGAAGAAGTGGTTGTTTCATCTCGTAATGCATGGTTTCAGCTAGCGATACGCTACCTCGTTTCACATTGTATTAACTCATTTCAAATATGCAAGAATCAACTCGTCTTACCTAGCATTATCCCGTTTTATATAGAACAGACTAACTCGATTCATATCGTATTACCTTGTTTGACCTGTACGAGAAGCATCTTGTTCGATCTAGCATTAACCTGTTTCAGCTTGTAACACGCTACCTTGTTTCACATCATATTAACTCATTTCAAATATGCAAGAATCAACTCGTCTCACCTAGCATTATCCCGTTTTATCTAGAACAGAGTAACTCAATTCATATCACATTACCTTGTTTGACCTGTACAAGAAGCAACTCGTTTGATCTAGCTCTCTGCTTGTTTTGCTTACTTTTTCTTTGCATGGACTTCTTCAATGTTACATAATTATACTGCACCAGTGGAAGTGGGATAATGAAGTGTGATTTGTCACATTGAGGGTTAACATGAAAAGTTAAATGTGTGTGCAGAGAATAATTAATCATGTAATGCTTGATAGACTTGACCATGCACCTATATTTCAATTATCAGGGAAGCACACAGTGAACAGACTGAAAGTCAGCAAGAAAGTCCCATCATCAAGTTAGTAACATTAATATTAATTTTTAGCCGGACGATTCAGATTTTTGGGTAATTTATGTCTTATAGTTCAAAAAATAATTATAGGAATTGTACAGTGGAAAACTGACGGTAGTAATAAGGCATTCATTTGTACATTCAGCATAGTGTCTTTTCAGAAAAAATGTATAACATTCCTTTTTCTACCTGCTGGTTGAAAATTAACATCTTAAATCCCTCTTATTCATACACCTGTCAGAATAATGGTATTTATATAATCATTTAGTTAAAAGTATCACATGAATAAATTAAGCATCAATTGATTAATTAATGCAATAATGAATGTGAAGGCTTTTGCAATTAAGGTATAGCAAACCTTGCTAAATATTGATTTATATTGTAGATACATATTACTGTGTTAGAGGTAAAATTTTAATTTTCTACTTATGCAACTTTTTGGCTCAATAGTAATCTGAAGGCACTATTTTCATTCCTAATCACTTACTGTTTTTGTGTTGTACTTAGGGTCCAGTTCAAAGCTGGATTCCATCTCAGCAACAGCAAAGGGCTAATTGGAATGAACAACAGCAAAAAGAAAGGGAATACCTGAAACAACAGCAGAGGTTGCGTGCCATGTCATACTCCAACAAGGTTTGTTGAAAAATCACTTTGGTCATTATGAAATGGTTTCACCACATACTTGCAATATTGTCCTTTTAAAAATATTTTTAATTAAAAGTATGTTTATTTTTGTTTTGCATTAGGATTCACTCTTGTTTTATGCATACTGATAATGAAGTAATGTAACAGCTTTTTTTATTTGTAACTTAGTTAGCATAAAGAATGACTTAGTTATGATTAGGTAGGTTCATCGTCAGGCAATCAGGTTCATTAGAGTCCATTTTGAGTTAGATCACTAAGTTGAAGTGGGATAAGTTTAAATTCCATACCAACTATTTTAGCATAGCATTTGCAGTAGCCCTAATTGTAATGGTTAGTCTATTGATTAGTACTTAATCGTATCAATTAATGTTTATTAGTGATGGCCGGATCGGATCCGTCGGATCCAAAGATCCGCGGATCTTTCATTTTCTCGGTTCCGGTTTCGGATCCAAAGACACGGAGCAAAATCGGATCCGGATCCTAGATTTTTAAATTTTCGCGGCTTAGTGATCGAAGCTCCCCGTGAATGGAATGTAGTTGCGGTAGATACTGACAAGAACTCAGGTCACGAAATAAGATGAAAATGTTCCCGTGCAACTAGAAGCAAAATAAAGAAATATGACTTTTTTCCCCCATTACCCCGGTATCGCGGGAAAAAAATACGTAGGATGTCACGAGGGTAGCCTACATTCGCCGGGATCAGGCGGACAACGAGAGCTAGTGTACTGTGCGAAGTTCGATCCCAATTCGATCGGATCCAAAGACACGGAGCAAAATCGGATCCGGATCGTAGATTTTAAATTTTCGCGGCTTAGCGATCGAATTGCCCAGTGAATGGAATGTAGGTGCGGTAGCTATTGACAAGAAGAGGATGTGTAACTTAGGTAACGAAATTAGATGAAAATGTTCCCGCGCAACTAGAAGTAAAATAAAGAAATATGACTTTTTTCCCCATTACCCCGGTATCGCGGGAAAAAATACGTTGGATGTCACGCGGGTAGCCTACATTCACCGGGATCAGGCGGGCTAGTGTACTGCGAAGTTCGATCCCTATCGCAGTTTAATTTTTTCTTTCAGTCATTGCATCGAAAATGTTATCATCTTCAATTTCAAACCATTACATCTGAGTTCTCACTTTATTACTTTTGTTGTTTAAATTAGATTTACAAATGTACCATTAATTACCGACCCGACCAAGGATGGTCGGGTAGGATCCACGGGTCTTTCATTTCATTCGCTACTGAAATCATATCCGAAGACAGTAAAAATTCAGATCCGGATCGGACATTTTAAAATTTCGCGGCTTAGTGATCTATGAGCCCCGCGAATGGAATGTACGTATGGTAGAAACTGACAAGGAGTGGTTATGTAACTCGGTCACGAAATGAGAAGAGGATTTTTTCCGTGCCACAAAAACAAAATAAATACTCGTCGTGACTTTTAGTGCGAGATATGCGCGAGAAAAAAATTAAGCCGAATGTCACGCAGGTTGCCTACATTCGCCAGATTCCCGTGAACCGATGATAGCGTAGCTGTTAAAAATGAGTGCTAGTGTACTGCCGGTCGCGAGTCCGATCCTTAACACTGCCTAGGAATACAGGCCATGCTGTATTCCTAGGGTAATGCAAGTAGGCAGTTTAAAAAAAATAGATAATCAGAAATTTCATGACAAGTTATGTCAAAAAAATATTAAAATTTGGCGTAAAAGAAATGATTGGAAACATTTTTTATTGCAGAATTAAATCGTAGGATCATTATGGAAACTTTACAATGTATTTTTGAGTGATGCATTCGTAAATCTAGTTTAAACGATAGAAGTACAAAAAAGTCAGTATCCACATACAAAGGTTGGAAATGAAGGATGATAAAGTTTCTGATTCAATGGCTGAAAGAAAAATTTTAAACAGTGATAAGACTCAAACTTCATTACCTGCAGTCCACTACCCCACTCTGCTATTGTCGGCTTACCTGATTTTGGAGAATACATGCTCCCCACATGTCATTCTACATTTTTCTTGCAAACCCAAAAATGGAGAAAAAATCCGAGAATTTTTTAAAGTTTGCTTATAGTAGCATGAAAAAAGGCTAATCTCATTTCAAGATCAGAGTTACACAACCTCTTCTTAGGAGTAGAAAATTCTCAAATTTCTCTTCAAAGGTTATTATTAATAAGACATTGCAAAATTACTACTTTAGCAGCTAGAAATATTCTATAATAATTTTTTCGTCTTGATAATGGAATCCCCGGATATTCCATAAATGGTATCTCTTGACCACATTAAAATATTTTGTGTTTCTAAAAGAGAATTTGAAATCATTCAAGTATTTGATTAATAATTGGAAAATAATTCCTTTATTAATGAAAATAAACTTACAATGTTTCTTTTAACTGCAGTCTAAAGAATAGTTGTATCGGTTTAAAAAATGTATTGCTTGATGAGTATATGATGAGGAAGGTGATCTTTATATTAGAAGTAATAAGATATAGTTATTTCATCTGTAAATCTTGATCCAGGAGAATATTATCGACATAGATGATAGGAAATAGATTTTTTCTACGATAAATTTACTTGTTTTTTGGTAATTCTATTGTTGCTGTATTTATATATTTATTAAAAATCTAGGATTTGAAAATGAATGAAACTCAGAATCGAGTATCTGAAACTAAGGATCCGAAACCGAGATAAAGATCCGATACCCAGGCAAGGATCCGGTTCCGGATCCGACGAAAAACCTGGATCCGTCCATCACTAATGTTTATGAGTGCATTCTTGTCTTGAGTATGGGCATATTGACGTAATGCAATTTTTAGTAGGTTATTTGTTCATTGCAAATTAATTTTTAATTACTTAATAATATTTATATACCTAATGCAGATTAAGAAGATACTATGCACTATGTTGCAAAATGTTTATTCCTTGAGTATTACTTGTATCAGCATATTTAGTGGTAATGTCTATATTTTTAGTATTGAATTGCTGTTTTAGAATTTAATTAACATCAAGGTATCTAACACTTCAGTACCTGCATGAAATTTTGTCACACCTTCAAGTGTGTGGGTCACACTATTCAATTCAAAAGTACTTTAAATGTTTTTTGCTTGTTTGTCAAAGTCAAACGAAGCATAAATGTGTATCTTCATATTATTTATCAAACCTTATTGGATTTCAGTTTTCGGCACCTTATTCTTTATCACTCTCAAAATCTTTTCTCAGAAGCTATGGTCTTCATGGTTACACACATAGACTGCTGTATTGTATAAGTTGTGAAAATTTCAAGCAATCATCATGGTTACATGGCTATTTGGTAACTTACTACTTGCTATTAATGAATGTTATTGATTATTTCGTGATACTGATTCCACCTGCAAGGTACGATTTTCTGAAAATATTTTGAATTTTGTGCTGATAGGATTTGAGATGATCTTAGAAAAAGTCAACTATTTATTATAAAGTTTATTCTGGCACTACCTTCTGTCATTCTGTGTGGGGTATTGTTTTAATGATATATCAGTAAATATATGAAGTAGTATCACTGGTACTGATTTACATATACTCCAAGGAAATGGTGAGAGAGGCATGGGATGAACTGGAGGCTGTCGTAAAGGTTGGGTGAAATTGATAAAATTGGTGAGGTTCGCGGATGACTAAGTGTGCAGCCAGTCAGTCCCTGGCTTGCAAAAAATGCTGGATGCTTTACAGGGACAGTGCAAAATATATGGCATGAAGATAAATCAGAAGAAAACAAAAGTAATGCATTTTTCAAGAACATAAAAGGCAAGTTTAACTATAAAAGTAGGAAGTCAGAAGCTAGAACAGGTGGAACAATTTAGTTATGTAGGTAGTGTTTTGGAGGGAAAAGGGTGTAGCAGCATTGAAGTGAGAAGAAGCATCATATTGGCAAAAGAAGCTTTTTTACTGGTAGGCATGGACTAATGACAGGGGTGTTAAGTAGGGAAGGGAAGAAAAGACTTGTGAAAAATTTAATATGGAGCATTGTACTATATGGGGCGGAAACATGGGATTTGCGAAAAAAAGATGAAAATAGACTTGGGGCTTTTGAGATGTGGGTGTGGAGAAGTATGGAGAAAGTAAAGTAGGTGGAAAGGAGGATGAACGATGAAGTGCTAGAATTGGTAAGAGAGGAAAGAAATGTGATACATAAAATTAGGAAGGTGTGGATAAAAAAGGTGGAAGGGGATGTTGTTTTGAAAGACGTGATTGAGGGGAGAACTTTGGGTAAGCGGGGAAGAGAGGAGAAGAACTGGTAGCTTGGATAGAATAATGGGAGGTAAAAGGTATGAGGGGTTGAATACTTCTTCAACTTACTACATATATTATTAACTTCACCAGTAGAAAACTAATAATAAATAATAATAATGTGGAGTACTCTCATAAATTTAGCTATTAAGTATTTTTTAATGGCTGTGATCATCTGAGAAATTCTATGAATCATCTTTTTCTGTGGTCTGGCATTTGTCATATATGTACCAAGGCTGCCAGATTAAAGATGTTGAACTGTACAGGTATCCCTTGCATAAATCGAATTTGCTAAACAAAATTTGTCCTCAAAGATTGCTTTAATTTATCATGACCAAATTTCCCACCTTCACACCGCTGCATATTCCCCTAATATTCTCAAACCACCTTTTGCTTTAGTTGTGAGGTAAGGAAATAAGGAGAAGAAACATCTGACATCATCTACCCATAGCATTTTAATCAATTCACTGACCTGTAACAATCCACTTCCTGTTAACCACTGATTGATTGTGACCCACAAATCCATCTTAGTTGAAGGATAGGCTCAGTAGTAGCAGTTTAGGAATTCCATTCAAATCCCATTGACTAATATAAATCTATCGTGACATAAAATCCAACTTTGTGTTGTTTCATTCTTTTCTGTTGAACCTGAACATAGCATCAACCTTTAAGCATTATCATTGGCAAAGTGTCAGTCTCTATTGCATTGGGATAATTATAACGTGATGTTTATTGTGGAGCTTGAATACATTGTGCCTCAAAGGGCAAATTAAAAAATTCAAATCATCCAAGAATTCAAATCAAACAAAAAACATTAAAAATTACTGTAATTTCTCGATATTATAGAAAAACACAATTTTTAGATATTGATAGTAAATATGTTATAAGAAATTACATTTCCTGTTTGTAAAAAAAAGGTAGAAATCATAGCCTGTGTCCTTTATGTAATTCTCTTGCTCATATTATATGAATCTAAACTGGAGAACTGAATAACTGGAGAATAGACCTGAAGGGACACCTTCATCAATGGTTTTGTTGGCTCTTTTTCTGTCTTTTAACAGGAAAACAGCTTTCATGAAACAGTTCTTGATTCTATTGGATTGGTAATTTTTGATCTTTGGTAATTCTATTGGATTGGTAATTTTTGAATTTGAAAAATGTCAAGTTTAAGTTAGGGTTGTTACCATCTTCCTTGATAATGTTCTCAGGCTATGATTGCTTATGGAATTGTTTGTGAGTTTTTTGTCCCCTGGCCCTTGGGCTGAACAACATATGCCAATTGTTTAGAAAATCAGGGTTGTGAAGCACAATACTGGTCTGTAATGTTGATGTAATAAGTTTGAATTACCCATAATTTTTTAATCATTATTTGCATACAAAATGCTGGGGACAAAACAAAATATTCTAATTAAAGATGATTTTGTATTATAGAAGTTTGAATTATTCAGGTTCCACTTTAACAGTACCTTGCTTTTTTCCAACCTCACTCATGAATTTCATATTAAATTGCCATGAGAAAATATTCACCTGGATCACGACAAACACCTTCATCTTCATTTTAAAATTTCTAATGTGAATCCATTAATGTCATAACACTTGACCATGCCACAATATTTGAATTTTATATTATTGGAAAACGAGCTTGGAATGGAAGCAGAAAAACCAAACAATGTATGCGTTGAGCAGAACGAACTTGAGTTGAAGGCAGAACTTTAATTTTTGCTGCTATTTCAGCAAACTTTCTTCATTCGTGGATTTTCGTTTACTTTTTGGAGGAGGTTGAGCTTTTTCCCACGGCCTTTCCCATAGCCAATTATAATATATATTGTGACGGAACGGGCTTGATTCTCCTTTGCCCGTTGACTCGCCGCTGTCCTTACGCCTTCGAGTACTGGAACCCTTACCTTTGCCTCGACACCTCGTCTCCTTCGGACTTTCCCGGGTGGGAAATGGTTTTGAGAAAAAGGGATATCGCGACCTTTGTCGCGTGTTTGAGAAGGGCGCCACCTCAAAACCGCGGCATCGGACCAGCTCAGCCAGCAAAGCAAGGACGATCCAAATTGTTCGAGGGTCGGGGGGACTTTAAGCCAGGGCGGACGGTAAAACAGTGAGGGCCGTATGACGTGAGCGCGGGAGAAATTACGCGGAGCGTAAGAATGAACCTCTGCCTTTTTTTTACAATTAACACAAGCAACATTTATTCAATGAAAATGAGCATGAAAATGAACACGAAGGCACTCTACAGCTAAATAACACAGGTCTTAATGACTAATGAGGGATGAAGAGGTGAATGAATGGCGAGACATAAATGGAACGAAATTAACCACAATGAAATAATCACCCTGTAACACTTTGACCAAATAAATGACCAAACATAAAAAAATAAAATAAAATAACTACTAAATGGAGTGAATTACACGCTCCTCGTCCTTTTATGAATACTAATGATGAGGACGGGAGTAAATGATACAGAAATATGGTCCCGTAGGACTATGATTGTCCACTCTTGGGATCAGTTTGACTCTTCTCTTGACCTGAAGGGACTTTAACTCTGTTTGGATATCTCGTACACCACTTATTCTGGCGCACACGGGTTTCACAGTGGGGAAGCGTGAATAAGAGGGTTGAAACCACTTAGGATTGGGGAAATACGGGTGTGGCGATACTTATGTGTGAGCTGGTGTGGAGCTTGACGGCGAAATCCAGCGCGGAGAGACTGCACCGTTGAGTTTTCGGTATGGTGGCGTGGAGAACGGAATTCAACATCTCCTGTTGAGATAATGCACCTTCCGACTGAAAGGAACTCGTCCAACCTTTGGTTCCGGGGATGCGGCGACCCGCTACCTTTTGCGGTCTGTCGCCCTTATCTACCCGAAACCGCACCTCCTCTTTGGGGTGCCGGGATCGAGGTCCGCTGCGTCTCGTTCCTCTTCTGGGGCAGAACGCAGGAAAAACCGCTAGGGAACGACTTTGTCAATTCCTCGCGGAAGTCGTGGTGATCTCCGACTCCTATTATCGCCTCTCTCTCTCTCCGTCCACACTCTCGACTGGCTTCACCAGCACACCTTGAGCTTCTGTGCTCGACTCCCAATCACCAACTGCCAACTGATATATCTCTCCCGACTCAACCGTCGGCGTCCTCCTTGTAACGCTCATCCCCCCCTCTCACGTGACTACAATTCAAAAATCACCAATGGATTCACGGCTTACACTGCCCAATGACCTGGGTAGACACATAAGTGGCGTGATTCTCACTCTTAAAGAATCCAATGCACAAGACAAAGGAACATTTTACCAGATATCCACGCAGAAAAAGGCAGGCGTTCATCTCGCTTACGCAACGGGGACCCGGCTTGGGACGCAAATGACCGACGCGGGAGGTGCGACCAGGGAAAAACAAAGATAAGACGGTCAATCCGTCACAATATCTACATTAATTCAATGCACAAAATATTCTCTACTATGAATAGTTTCACTAGGTATTTGAAAAACAAATAATGCATTGGTAGAGAACAATGAATTTGCATGTGGTGTGTGGTTTTGGAAATGGGATGGAGGCTTGAAAAAAAATTGAATATTTGACAACTGCCATGAAAGTGTCAAAAAAGCACAAATGGTTACTCATAGGATATATTTATTTACTTTTGAAAGACTTCCTTCTATGCCTTTGAGGATTACTACCTAGTCGCTGATGGTTAAGCACTTACGTTTCGTTTCATCAACATCTGGCTTATTCATAACTGAAGGTTTTAGTTTTAGAGCCAACAAATTCCTTGCCTTTCATGTTTACGTACAAACTTTGGTAAATAGTTTACCACGAAAACTGGGTTTTGTTCCAAGTTCACAAGTTATTGTATTTGAAAGTGACAATGTAATTAAAAAATTAATACTGTAATCCGTCATTTTGAAACCAGGAAATAACGTAAATCCCATATTTTACTATATTGCAGAGAATATGAAGATCAGGGCTGAAAAGTTATTTCACCACGATGAATATTTCACTACACCTAATTTTTTTTACACATAGAAGCTATTATGTATACTGATGGGCAGGACTGTCTTTCTTATTACACTACATCGAATATTTCACTGTATAGTGTTTCACTGTAAAGTGACTTTACTGTATTTCTCATTCATATTACTTATGGATTACATGGTTTCCTAGGCATTGTTAATATTCGTTTAGCAGGGCTATTTTTTCATAGCTTATCTCTTGTGTGAAATGGGAGTTAACTGTACTAAGACATTGGAAGTTAGGAATCACTTAAGTACACTTGATTGAAGTTATAGCTAAGTTTGAAGCCATCAGCTATACTTATACAAGGAAACAGGCCTGTTAAGATCCATATTTATGATGGTGGCTGAGTGAAATGTTTATGATAGTTATTTCAAGTTTTTTTTAGATATATGTAACATAAAATAACTTAATTTTCATTGAGTGTTAACATAGAGTAAGTATGATATAAAGGCTCACCGCATAAGGAAAAATTATTTTATGTTTTGGATGTGGTTTTGGAAGGTTTCCAAAAATGTCAAGGGAAGAATTTTTCATGCTGTCGACGACACAATCAGAAGTGTCTTCTAGTTTGCTCCTGGCGGAGGAGGATTGTGTTTTTAATGATGTTGGGTGGTTTCAAGTCTGTTTCCACACTAATAGGAGCTTCAGACCAGGAGGAAAGGTAAAAGGATAGGAATGGAAGGGATGTCTCATGGGTGTTTTCAAGTCTGTTTCCGCACTAATAGGCGCTTCAGACCGGGAGGAAAGGCATAAGGATAGGTATGGAAGGGATGGGTATAGGATAAGGTCCGAAGCGCCGGGATCGCTCTCCAATGGAAGGGATGGGGGAATCAACATGCTGTTTTTAATGAAACAACAAGTAATACCTCCTATGACAAGATATGTTTGCTTTAATAGTGAGAGAAATGCTAACTTATCCATGTGACTGTTGACGTTAGGTAAGATATATTGCACCATAATAGCAAAAACACAAAACTATAACATACGTTATGTGCCACTTAATTTGATTAGAAAATCAACAGCAATGTGAAGTAATGCAAAAAATTCTTACCACGCCATCTGTGGAAACCTTCCAGTGCTACATCCAAAACATATAACAGTTCTGCCCAATGTGGTGAGCCCTCAATGTTACACTTGCTCTATGGTGTTAACCATATTGAAATCTGTTTTCCCCAATGTGGCATGTAATCACTTAACTCCTTTTCTGCTGACATTTGCTTAGTTTATAAGCTGAAGAGAAGATTTCTCATTTTCATTAAATGTTTTTCAATATGTCATTACAATTTCCAGTGAAATATCAGGGGTGAATGCAAGTAAACTGACTTTTGTCTCCAGGCCAGCAGTAGAGATCAGAAAACAAAAATTAAATTTATCAGGATATCATACATCCCGAATGCCATGGAATTAGGTGTCAGGCATTACAAGGATAAAATTAGGTGATAGATGGTGTATCGATTTGAAAAGTCTGTATGAATTTTATCATGAAAATGGATAACCCTCCTGTGAAATTATATCCTATATTTTCATTCTTTTAAAAAGTAGTGTGTGTTATAACATTTATAATATATTTTGTAGGATACTACTAAATTGATTGTATGGTTTTTCTTGGTTACAGAAGTCACCTGTTACTGCAGATGCTCTTATAGAAAATTTACTTGGCCAGAAAGATACTTTTGTGTTAAAGAAGAATGATGAATCATTGGCTGAAAAGAAGGTATTATTGTGTTTATTTCTATGTGTTCACGCTAATACACTAGTAATTACTGAATGGAGTGGAGCTATGTATCCTTTACCCTTGCTGTTAAAGAGAAAAGTATTTCTGTTTTACCCTACACTGTCCTGTAAAAATTTGCTCTTTTTCATTATTAATCACTCTGATTCATCTTTCATTCTTTCACTATCATTTTTAACATAAAATTCCATATCATGCAGTTATTTCATGTAAGATTTACTGTAAGTAAATTATGCTAAGTTAAGGAAAGATTAAATACCTATGTTTGAAATGTTTGAAAGTTAAGAAGTTACATGAGGATTTTTTTTTCATTAGAGGTGAGTAATTTTAATTTCTCTTACATAGATTTTGGCACAAAGTCAAGCATTAAGTAACTGGCTTCTTCTGATTTCATATTTACTAAATTACACAAGGTGCTTTCCTGTGTTAGTAATTTTATAAAGTTTTGAGCATAGTCATTGATTTTAATGTATTGATTTGAGGTAGGGAAAGGTAATTCGTGGTTTCAGGTGTAACATAGTGGGATCTATTCATAATGAAATGCAATGACTTCATGTTTCCACAAAAACTTTTTTATTAAGACGATCCAGGTTTCAATACTAAGGCATCATCTTCAGGTACAGAAGGTCCCCAACCTGAAGATGACTCCTTGATGTCAAAACCCGGGTTGTCTTAATAAAAAAGTTTTTTTTGGAAGTACAAAGTCATTGTATTTCATCACTAAGGCAAGGTATTAAAGACTGATGGAGGGGAGGAGAATGTTTTGGCGTGGATAGAAGAATTAAATGATGAAATTAATGTTGGGCAAACAGAGTTTTGTATATGGGTAGGTTTCAGATGCCTTAAATAGTAGGGAATTTTATCTAGGCTTGAAGAATTCCGAAACCTATGTGAGTAGGGAGAATACTAATGAAGAGAACCCATTTATGAGAATAAACTGAAATAAGCATGATTGTGTGGCTTTCAAAGTTAGCATATAGGATGTTTGGATCATTTTGTCATGTTTGATGATACATATAATTAATGAAGAAGATTTGAAATTAATGAAGTATTCATTGCCATTATCTTGTTTGTAATGAATGTTCCTTAGTGGCTGTACTTATGTTAAGTGATGGTAAACTCTATAGAGTATATGGTGTGCTCTCTGTTAGGCAATCATAATAGAGGTCATTATTCTTTGGAAAATCAAATTCTTACAGGACTTAACTCAGGTGAGAGCTCACCTTTATTTTAGTCCTATAGCATGTGATGTATATGTGCAATGGTTTCCTCACCATTATTAAGCACTGCATACATGTTCTTTGATATGTCTGTCTCTTTGATTCAGTTCTGTGTTTTCAGGGTCATTATCTTTATTTAAATCTCTATGAGACCGAGTGGAATAAAGATCCCTGTTCTGTAGATCTGGCTCGTGCTTAAAATTCATTTGCTGGGGCTCTGATTTTGTAATACAAATTCCCAAGTATGTAAAACCATACAAACCTTTAAATATAGTGCTAAAATAACCCCAGTCTGCATTTTAGTTTGTTGGAAATTGCCCGAGGAAAAAGTTTCCTGGACCAGGAATTGAACCATGGACCTTTGGGTTGCTCTTCTTAGGCACAGCAAATACCTTTCTAATCAGGAATCCTTAATAGCATGGTGGTCTGCGCATTGCATTGGCAAACCAATGATCCGTAGTTTGATTCCTAGTCCAGGAAACTTTTTTCAGCTGGCAATTTTCAACACGCTTGCTAACTGTTCATAGTGGCCAAGTCTTGCAGTTTAGTTGTTGTTAATGTTTGTCATTTATTATATACTAATAATAGTCTCATTTAGTAGTTTCAATTTCAAAAGCATTAATGCAAAGGAAAAATTCTTCAAGCTTGTTCAGTTTCCCTTGTTGAAAAAAGTTCATTAGACAGAATGGAATAAAGTAAACATTTTTATGAAATGATTAATGACAATTTTCAAAACTTTTTGAAAAAAATTGTGTTTGATAATTTTTTCATGTTTTTATGGGTACTCTTGTAGTGTGACCTAAATAGTCTTAGATCCTTTGTTTCACTACCTTAGCAAAAAATTTGAGTTGCTTTTCCAAGCAACATGTATGCATTATAATTTTACATCCAACATTATTTGGCATCCTCTTTATTTAGAAAACGTTGACTTTTGTTGCTTTATTCTTGCATTAAGTTTTTTTTGTTAATGCTTGTTTTGCTCATTCCATTGTGTACAAACTTGGTTCTACCAGATCATCCCTGATGGAACTATAGCAAATGGTTCCACTGAGGTCAAAATGCCTGTTAAATCTCAGGCATCAAACCAAACTACTGCTCCACATCATAGAATATCAACTCCAAAAGATTCAACTGGCTCCTCTATCAACGATGAAGAGGTGAGATAGTTCATGACTTCTTTTCAGTGCATTTCATCAAAGTCATTTTATTATAAGTAATGTGATTTGTTTTGGCTTCATAATGATAATAAAAATGATTTCATAGTTATCATAGTCTAAGGGCCATTGGGAGATGTTCTAATATGTTGCCTAAATGATTATTTTGCAATGAGTTTTGTATTTTTGTGTTATTCATGAAAATTCCTCTTTTTTTCTCAATACATACTAAATATTACCATATAATCCTCATTACTATTCTCAAATTTTTCTCATTACTAATTATCAACTTCATGATTGACAATGCATGAGATGTGGCTGGATGGGTCATAACAATGAATAGTTTTTTGTTGTGTGTCTAAACAATCACATCTTAGAGGATAATGTATCAGATACACCTTGAATGCCTTACGTAGGCATTATTTCAGGATTTAATTATAAAAATACTAGTTGACATAATAATACATGTGCATATGTATGGATCTATTTACCATATTTCTCGGAATATAGTCCTGCCCTTTTGGGCCGAAATCTTCGTGGAAAAAGTCTGGGGGGACTATATTCAAGTTACGGCACCTAATGTCCATTGTAAAATTCCATCCCCCTAGTTTAAAGGCCAATACAGTTGAGCACCCTTAATCCGGGAACCCCTAATCCGGAAGCACCTATAATCCGGCAATTTTGCCGTGACTATCTGGTACTTAGTGGAAAATGCCGAAATGTTTTTAACTGGAACATTGCTTCATAACCTGCCGAGATATTATTCTTATATTAATACCGAGATACCATTCTTAACGTTAATTTTCCCATTTCGAGAATCAGAATCATTTAAACATATTAATTTCTTGTACTTCGCCTACACTGGAATTATTCTGGAACTTGAAGTAAACATATAAATTTGACGACATTGCCGAGACGGAATACGACTAATTTACAGATCGGACCCTTTCAATGGCGCGCGCATTTTTGATTGACCACTAGACGTAATTTGATAAAATTATTGGTTATATTCTAATATTTCACGCAAAACATGTCTCATCCATACAGTTGTGGCAACAGCACAAAACGTTAACCATCGCAGAAAAAGTGCAAGTTGTGAAAAAGCTTGATGCCATTGCATCAGTAAAGCGTTTGACTGAAACATACTACGTGGGATCTTCAACAATATAACACATTAAGAAGCCGAAAGAGTAAAATCATCAAAATTTTACTGAAAAAGTGACACGAAGAAGTAGATAACAGAGAGAAAAACTATGAAAGAAGATTTAAGTGCTGATATAGGTTGCGATGCTTCGATTGCGTCGGAGTGAAGGCCTTAGTTAGTATTTCTGGCCAAATGCTAATGGAGCAGGATAAACTGTTTTAGAAATAGACGTGATCAATCCAAAAGACGTGATTCGGGAAATTTCACGTGCAGGCAATAGCATTTCACCATCCATTCTAAAAACACGTGTGGTTTAAATATTGGACTGCTTTAAGGTTTGATATAGACAAAATAATTGGGGATTTAAAACATTTCATGTTTCTGAGGATAAAAATATGATGATGGAGTTTGCAAACATCATCCATAACCCTGAATTAAAGGAAATGGAATTGGCAAATTTAGACGAAAGGATAGTTAGCGGCCACGATATTCTCACCGAACAACATATCATAGATGATGAAATCATTGAAATGGTAATTAATAACAATAAATCCGAGTGGGGATGACGATGATCAGCCTGAAATTGTTGTAGGAAGACTACTCTTGATGATGGTCTTTAAAGAATAATCCAGTCCGGTCGCCCGCGGCGACGTAGTGATGGGCGTACAGACGACACTCATGCGTTGGCATCGCGCTGAATCAGCAGATAACAAATCGAGCACGGTAGGAAATTATGTTACGCAAATTACAGCGTAAGAAATATCAATTTTTATACCCTTTTCCAATAACAATATGAAACTTTTATATGTGCAGCAATATGCACAATGCTTAGATTCCGTTATTTTCACTCAGTCCGCAACTTCGATAATTTTAAATAATAACTTTGTGTATTAAGAAACCATTTCTTTCTGATTATTCTCAGTAACTCTTTTTACAATAATGTACAGTAAATGGCAAACGAATATATTTTGTTATAAATAATTGACTCCTTTCAATGAAAACATCCCGGACGTCAGAAATAGACTAGTTGCCATGCATGACCCATAGTCCGGTAAAATCCCTAATCCGGCATCACTTCGGTCCCGTCTGTGCCGGATTAAAGATGCTCAACTGTATTTCAAAAATGGCTATTTCGATTTTAAAATAAAGTACATCAAACTGAAGCTTGATTATTTATGTTTTTTTAATGTCAAAAATATATTTTGAACTTCGTTATATTAATTAATTTTTCGACGGAGAGAGCAAAAAAGGCTGTATTTTTTTTCGAGTTCTGGGAAGCAAGTTCAACTTTGTCGGCTTCTCTTGAAGAAAAACAAGAAAAGCCACTTCCATTTTCTTCGCATAAGATAAGGAACATATATTTATCTTAGACTAAACAAAGTTTAAAATAGATTACTCAGTTAACAATTACATTACGACAAATTTTAAAAACATGCACTATGTCAGCTAGTGGCAGTCGGAAATACATTTTGTTTTGACGGTATTTGCATCTTTGAAAACTAAGCACGTGTAAAATGACTTAACAAATTGAGAGAATTAGATATGCTTTCGTAGGTACCACACGCACCAAACACCACGCGAGAAAATTTCTCTAGTATGCACAGGAAAAATATCCTTGCTTAGCTTGAATAAAAGTTTATAAGTTGCAGTATTCACCAAAATAAAATCTGCAATAAGTGAGATAGCTTTTGTCCCCACATCTCTCAGCTTCTCAACGAAAGAAACAAATTACACTTTAAATTATCCTCAACTACGTCTCCAAATAATTTGCGCGAGGAGGCATAGTGACGGTATGTTTCCAAACATACTTTCACTTCTTAAACTGACCCTGACTCGCATTCCTTTTTCACGCTATTGTCAAGTCGTCATGACTCATTCACAGCGATAGGCGAGCTGCTTGCAGCAGAAGATGCCATGCCCACCCTACCTTTCTTTTACAAGCATTCTCTTGGCAGTTGAGCAAGCTTTTATAGCAAAAAATAAATATGTATCGATATCAAATAACCAACGAATTCTATTGAGATTTCATAAGTGGATCCATATTAATGACGGTAAGATAAAGGTCTAAACTGTGATTTTTGGAACGGAAAGCGCACGGGACGGAAAATATTGCAGTCTGACAACTTCGTCAATAGCAAAAATACTGATGAACATAATGGTATGAAACTTCGCATGAATATTAACAAAGCCCTTAGCTACAACATGTGAAAAGGAAAGTTTGAAATCTTGATCTGTATTGTTCTTACGATGCCCCAAATTCGATGGATCCATCCGGTACCCAAAAATATTTGCTAAAAATCCGTTCTTAAACTAGTACTTCAGTAAATAAAATTTGTAAAAATATTTTAATACCATCAGTAAACGTAGAAATAAAAAAAGCTGTAATTTAATATACATTTCTTCAAAATCGCATAAGACATCTTTGAGATAGGTATTGGTCTTCAAACTCGTGGGTGACGGAAATTTTGCAACAGATAGTAGGCATCCTAATAAGGGCATTACAGATGATTTATCGTGTAAAACTTAAGGGTTTTGCTATTCTATTTTTTTATTCCTATTTAGGATTATTAATTATGCTATTAATTGCAAAGTTGCTAGTCACACCTTATCTATGGTAAATTTTTGATCAAATATTTTTCCTTAGAAATCGAAACCTTTAATCCAAAGGACTCTATACAAAGTTCATGCACCTGCATGCATTCATCCGCGAATGGAAATTCATTGTTCAAACATTATTAACTTGGAAATTAATGGATATCGCAAATAACCAGTTCCAATTCCGGGTGTTCATGCATCCCGATTGACCAAGGTCCTTTTTACAATCCCAAGTTCTATCATGTTTAGGCAGAAATCCATTGATTTTGAAGAGATGGTACAGTGGAATCCCGGTATAACGAGTGCTCATAATCCCTCAGAAATCACTCGCTAAATCGAGCGCTCGTTATATCTGAAGGTGTTGAAAAAACCCACCTTATTCTCAAAGTCGTTCATGTTAACAGTTTTTCTTTTGTTTCCGTGGTATTTGACAACAGTAAACAGCAAAAAAGTCATTTCAGGCACAATCTGGTAGAATATCAACATATTTCATGAAAGAAACAGGACATTTTCCATTATATAAAACATTAATTCCCCTAGTTTCGGTGTTTTTCTTCCAGTTCTTCTATTTTTCGATCGCCAAAGAAAGCTGTAAAGACAGCGTAACTAGTCGGAATTAAAATATTAGGTATACTGGTGAAGTTTTTGGATAATTTTGCGAATATGTCATGACGATAGTATCAGCTTTGTCGAGTTTTCGAATGGAAACCGGTACGTCCATCAGTTGATTTTGAGTTTTTAAAATTGACGATATATCGTTGCTCGATAAATATCGTCTTATCGTGACCCGATATGTTATCACGATACGATATCACGATAAAATACCATGATATCGCGTCCCGATAAAATATCACGATATCACAACCCGATAAAACATCACGATATATTATCACGATAAATATCACGATAAAAGAAAGTGATATTGCGCTCGTTCAAATATTGCGTAATCGCTGGAGCAAGTACGTCACCTATCCGACCACTGAAATTGAAAGAGAGAGTGTGAGAGAACTGCTTAGAATTTGAATTAGCAGATAGCAGAATAGTAAGTTTTCAAGCATAATTGCTCCAGCTTAAGCGAAGGCCAACTCAACGGCTGTCTTTTTCCGACACGATTAACCGGCGCAACATCACGATAATTCATCAGGCGCGATTACGCTACATTTGAACGAGTGCAATATCACCATCTTTTATCGCGATTTTTAACGTGATAATATATCGTGATATTTTATCGGGACGCGATATCATGTTATTTTATCATGATATTTATAGTGATATTTATCGTACCCCGATATCTTAAAGTGCCCCGCTATCTTATCGTGCCCCGATTATCAATATCGCCCTTGCCTAGACCTAACTCCCTCTCCTACTCTCATATTGCTCGTCGTCCGCCCACTCCCCTCCCACTGATGACTGGGCCTAACAAAAGAAGAACGTAAAATGGGAGCGCGCAGAGCGTAATGAAGGCCGCAAATCGCTAATGTTAGGACATAATTGGCTTTAGGTGTTGTAGATATGGCACACATCTTGTATTTTTAGTTTAATTCGCAGATAATACAAAATACAATAGTTTATTTTTGCTAGACGGTGTATCGCCCTCGAGATATATCTGTCGTAATACCGAGCGTATACCGTGGAAGGAACTTTTTGGCCTCGCTATATCCGCTTTATTTTACATGTAAAACATAGGCCTTTTGGCGGTACAAAGACAATCACTCGCTATAACGCGATTCTCGCAATAAGCCGTACTCACTATACCGGGCTTCTACTGTATCACTCATTGGAAAAGGAAGAAAAGTACAGTTGAGCACCCTTAATCTGGGAACCCCGAATCCGGGAACACCCAAAATCCGGCAATTTTGCCATAACCAACTACCTGGTACTTTGTGGAAAAAGTTGAAATATTTTCAACCGGAACATTGCTTTATAACTTGCATAGTTATTATTCTTATATTAATACCGAGATACCATTCTTAACGTTAATTTTCCCATTTCGAACGCAGATTAATTTAAACATACTAATTTCTGGTACTTCCCATTCTCTGGAATTATTCTGGAACTTGAAGTAAACATATAAATTTGAAGACATCGTCGAGACACTACTACTAATTTACAGATCGGCCACTTTCAAAGGCGCGTGCATTTTTGATTGACCACTAGACATAATTTGATAAAAATTATTTGTTATCTGCATATGTTTCTCCCAAAACATGTCTCATCCATACAGTTGTGGCAACAGCACAAAACGTAAACGTTCACAGAAAAAGTGCAAGTTGTGAAAAAGCTTGATGCCGTTGCATTGGTAAAGCCTTTGTCTTAAACATACTGTGTGGAATCTTCAACAATATAACACATTTTGAAGCTGAAAGAGAAAAATCATCAAAATTTTAATGTTAAAGTGACACGAAGAAGTAGATAACAGAGAGAAAAACTATGAAGGAATTCTATCATAAGATTTAGGTGCTGATTTCTATAGCCTGGTTTCGAATGCGTTGAAGTGAAGGGCTTAGTTAGTATTTCTGGCCAAATGCTAATGGAGCAGGTTAAACTATTTCAGAAATAGACGTGATGTGGGAAATTTCACATGCATGCAATAGCATTTCACCGTCAGTTCTAAAACACGCATGGTTTAAATTGTGGCCTGATTTAAGGTTTGATGTAAACGAAATAAGTGGGGATTTAAAAAAATGTCATGTTTCTGAGGATAAAAATATGATGATGGAGTTTGCAAACATCATCCATAACCCTGAATTAAAGGAAATTGAATTGGTAAATTTAGACGAAAGGATAGTTAGCAGCCACAATATTCTCACCACACAACATATCATAGATGATGAAATCATTGAAATGGTAATTAATAACAATAAATCCGAGTGGGGATGAAGATGATCAGTCTGAAATTGTTGTAGGAAGACTACTATTGATGATTGTCTTTAACCCTTTCACTGTGTGGCATTTTTGTAAAAATGTCTCATATTGGCGGTGAATTTTTTTTTAGTTCATTTGCATTGTTTTACGATAATATGAACTCATTTTGCCTTAAAAAAGTATTTGCATATAAAGTTGGTCATTAATTATGGAATTTGTTGATGGCATCACAGTGATGCCATCCGTACCAGTACGATGAATGCTACAGGTACTTATGCAACCCGCTGCACAACGGTTTTTTGTTCGACGTGCATTTTTTAATTAATTTTCCAATAACACATTAGTAACTTATGCAACCAAGTAGCCATGAACAATTTCAATGAAATGTTGATAGAATTGCTATATGCTACAGAACTATAATATAAGGTAAAATATACCTGTGGACGTCATCGATTACCAATACGGTAAATTTTGGGAAAATAAAAGCCTTTGAATTTCAATTTACATACTGAAATTTATTTACTTGTAACATAAATGTGCACATAAACATATTTAAATAATTTTACCTTTTTTTTAAAAGTATTTTTACATCAAGAACAATTGATCAATAATTATGAAATTCCTTGAAACAAGGGTTCAAACACAACCCTGGAACTTCTGCACAAAGTGGGCAAACAGTTCTTACCATCTTCCTTATTCCTTTACCATAGCAAACCCTACACCTTTTTTGTTTAGCCCCTTCTTTGCTAATGTTGTCAGGGAGGTGAACAGTAGACCTGGGGATGCTTGGTTGTGGTGGCTGAATCTTTTTATTTCTTAAAATTAATGTTCTAATGACCACAATTTTGAAATCTTTTAAAGACATTTTTTTCTCTGAATAGTTATTGTACATGAGATAACTATTAACTTGAATTACATGGAAAATATGTAAAGCAATTTTAAAGTACCATCTCAGAGATTTTCTTTCTAAAGGATAATACGCCATTAGTTGGTCAGCCCTATCCACGCCCCCCATGTATGTGTTGTACTTGACAACCATTTGTGGTCTGCTGGTGGTTTTGTCATCCTCTCAAATTTACATGGAATGGATCGCCATTGAATTCCAAAGACACCATGAGGACATCTCATTTGTCAGTCCACTTAAGCACACATACACCATCAGACTGGAGTACAGACCATTGGAGTACTGATTCATCCCTCTTTAGTTTCTTGCCTAGCAAGTGAGGAGGATTATTTCTTCTGTTTCTCCGTAGTGTTCCAGTGGTGTGTCTTTTTCAAGTAACTCACTAGATAATTCCACTGAACTACAGCAGAACCTCTTTTTTACAAACCTCTAATTTACGAAATGACACCAATTTACGAACCATTCCGCTGGTCCTGATCTTTGTATATAGGAAAACCATGTAAAATGACCTCTTTTTTACGAAACCTCGATTTTACTGATTTACAAAGTGAGAGGCCGGTCCCTAGGAGTGATTGACCTCTGTTTTACGAAGTTTTTGAAATGATTTTGTAGCACTGAACTCAGTACAATGGAATAACGATCGCTGTATACCGCGACAGGAGAGGCTGAAGCCAGATAGGTCATGTTGAGAGGGCCCTCGGTCCAAGTATTTCGTATGGGAAAATGTGGAAAAATCAAATGTTAGCATAGTGCTTTTTGAAGTGCTTAAACTGTAGCAAAAATCCCAGAGACTGATCATCCAAATCGCAATTCAATCCTAATTATATGATCCAAGGAAAAAAATGTTCAAAGACGCATGGCATGACGCCTACTTCTCGAAAACAACACCACAGTTCATAAAATAATCGGATTAGTGCTTGGTAATTTCTATTCCTTTTCTATCATTTTGTGTATTGCGAGTACCTAACTCGTCGTCACAAAGGATCCATATTTTCTCTGGAATTATTTAAAATTAGCGTTAAGGTAGCCGCCGCAACCAAAATTCAGGACTGTTCAGCTTTTCACTTGAAAATAGCATTCCCGTAGGAAGTTCTTTGCTGCAGCTGTCGTGGAGCTTAGTTTCATTAAAAAATGCTAATTTTGTAATAATAAATTACTTATATTCAAATCTTGATGCAATTTGATTATTTAATTTTTCATTAGAAGTGTTTTACGTCGTTAGGTAAGAATTTGCGATCGCAACTATGAGATCGCGTTCGCTTTCTGTAGCCGTGAGTAAATACCGTATTTACCCGATTCTAAGACGACCTTTTTTGACTAATTTTCAGCTAAAGATACCTAGACTCGTCTTAGATTCGAGTACAACTTAGAACTGCGTGTTTACGCGGCGCTATGCTATGAATGTACGAATGTGTGACTAATTGATTAATAGGGATCCATTCCACGAGAATCCATTGCAATAATTACTAAAATAAACAATTCTTAACGTAAAATTATATTACAACGACGGGTATGATAATTTTTCCATTGTCAATGATTATCTATGGCCGCAGCGATGTATTTCAATCGAGCACTTCGGGCATACGCAAAAAACAAACGAAGGCTGGAATTCACTTTCGGCAGTTTTCACACTTATCTGAAGTTTTGAATTCGTGATTGAAATGTACCTTACATACGTATCACTTAAAAATGACAGATCATGTAGAAATACGTGGCGTGAGTGCGAAGGGAAAGTGAACCAAATATATTAGACATGGTTACGTCGCAAATTTTAAGCTACTTGTCGTACAACATGCCGATAAATCAAATAACTGTGACGCAAGTAGAATGTTAGGAGTTCCCGAGGCAAATGAGCGAAGATGGAGATCTGCAATACACAGAATGCAGGACGTCAAAGTCATTTAGAGGTCCCAAAACAGGCCGATTCCCTTACGTCGAAGGAGTGGTGTTCAAACAAACTTTGCGGCAGAATGGTATGCGGCCTGTTTCAACGGTAGGTATCACTCTTAAAGCTCACAAAGTTGCCAGAAGGCTAAGCTACCAGCACAAGAATTAAAAGCACGTAGAGGTTGGTGCACCAGATTCATGCGACGAAATATTTTTTCTTTACGGCGCAGGAATTCACTGTGCCAGAAATTGCCTAGAGACTACAGCGAAAAACTAATCGCTTACTAAAAATATATAATGGGACTTTAAAAAAAATTATCTTTTGAGCCAAATTGGAAATGCAGACGAAACTCCAGATTTTTTCGACATGCCGTTGAAATACACCGTGACCGAGAAAGGAGCCAAGTCCGTCCTTAATAAACTACCGGTAGTAACGAAAAAATGCGAGTGACTTATGTTGGGAGTATTAGCAGCTGCTATCTATTTAGTAACATCTATATGGTACTAAATAATTTTTATTCTTTTATATTGGATGTTTTTAAGCCGAAACAGTTCTATTACAAAAGTTATCCTGTGGTATGCTAAAAGGCAAAAAAATATGTAAGGAAAGTATCTAAAACTCTGTTGCTCAGGACAAAGTTTATTTAAATTATGTGTTTTCTGGTTAAGTTATGTTTTCTGTTGGAATTTGAAATGAGTATATGTTTTATTTTCCAAAATTAATGCAAGTAAAGTAGAGGACTGATATATAAGACAAATAGCATAATAATAGGTGATTTGTCATTTTATTTTCAATTGGGAGCTCAAAATGAGGGGTCGTCTTACATTCAGGGTCGTCTTAGAATCGGGTAAATACGGTAGTTCTCGTAAATCACTGCTAATGTCAGCACTGTAGAACGCATCTTAAAAGAGAGGGAATTTCAAATTGACTGAGTGAATTTCTAAGATTGACTTTCATCAGCTGCGAAATATTATTAAATGTATTTCAAACGATACGCTTTCTTCAAAAAAGGCATTTTTTGGTCTTTTCATTGAAATATACTGGGCCAGTTGGAACTTTGTTTTGAAATTTCCTAGTTAAAATGCATACTTGGCTTTCCCATGTTAAAATGCCTTCTTTAAACACAAATCGACTACCACTAAATATACCCCTTTCGTTAATTAATGCATAACTGCATATGCTTAAAATACTCCGCGGGATGAGTTAATTCTCTTATGAGTTATTCCCCTTATTTTGAGATCTACCAACTGAACAGCTACAAGAACTTAATTCAGTTGCAGCAGCCAAGTTCATACCATTATAAATTTGTAGAAAAATATTCACCTGTTATTTTTTTTTAATTCATGGCTGTTTTATTCTATTTTACTAAAGTGAGTCTCCTAGCCTTAGGAATAACGCCTATGCTATATAGGGAATCAATACAATTGAGGAGTAATTTTTAAATCCTTTCAATTTCTTGCAGATACACTGCACACAGAGAATTTCACGTAATATCTGTTGTTTTTTCCCTGAATGAGCAGATGACTATTATGTATTATAGTAATTAGTTTGATTTCAACCCTAACATAACTATTTGACAAGTTTAGTAAAGCATAGTGTTTAATTGCATTGAAAGTATACTCGCATTCTTTTCAGCAGAGTTTTAGTAAACGTACATTTATGCAGATCAAGCCTCTTATGTGTATGATGTGCCTCCATGGACATTGCTCCATGCTGTGCGAGATGTTGCCAGAGCATGGGACAGTGCCACCGCAAAAACTATTTCCAAATGTTGGATATCAGCTGGTTTTGGTGACACATCAGTTCTGGAGACAGAGGAGTTAGTGGAAGATAACCTCCAATTTACAAACCCTCTGATTTACGAAGCTCAAATTTTTGGGTCCCTACAACTTCGTAAAATAGAGGTTCTACTGTAGTTATTGCATCCATAAATCTTGATCCAGGAAAATATTATCCACATAGATGATAGGAATTTGATTTTTCTACAATAAATTTACTTGTTTTTTGGTAATTCTATTGTTGCTGTATTTATATATTTTAAAAAAATCTAGGTTTTGAAAATTAATGAAATTCAGAATCGAGTATCTGAAACTAAGGATCCGAAACTGAGATAAAGATCCGAAACCCAGGCAAGGATCCGGTTCCGGATCGGACAAAAAACCTGGATCCATCCATCACTACTTGTTGTACTTGTTGTTGCTGATTTATTTTTAATACAAATCATGGGGCAATGGGTCCCTGGGGATCCCCCCTCTATTTCAAGCTTCTCGATATATGCTATACCGGCTTCCACTGTAGTCCCAAGGGATGAGGTTTTATTCAAGGTTGCCTGTTACCCCTAGATCTTTTTTCCTAAACTTAGAAAAGGAATTCTTTAGTTGGAGTGTGCTTTAGCAGAATAATAATACGGCAAGAGGCTTGGCAAAAAATCTCAGATGCTTTGTGATGGGGCCCACACAGACGAAAGGAGTGAGAACATTGGATGTGATGAGCATCTTTTTTTTGCCGTGGGTGATGCTAATCAGTCAATGTAATTACAGTCGGATCCAGATTTAAGGTTTTCGCATTTAACGTTTATTTTTTGAGGTCCCGATTCATTCCCTATAAAAACAATGTAAAAATTGTCCTAATTTAGCGTCTCCGCATTCTGCGTTTTTCCGCATTCTAGGTCTTAAAAAATTTTCCTGCACAAGATTTTTTACCCGATTTAAGGTTTGTTAATGACGATTCATGCAAATTATTATTCATACATCAGTGATGACTATCACCAGCATTAGTTTGTAAATCATTCTTTGTAAATCATATGCTCCTTGGCAGTCGAGTCGGCAGTGTTACAAGGAAAAACTCTTCAACAAGACCACTTATCGACCAGTACCAGTCTCCTGGGTGCTATTGGTTTATAGAGAGCAGAGGCTGCTGGCTTTGATTTTGGGATGGCTTCAAAAAGAAAATCTCTTAGCTTCAAAGAGAAGAGAAAAATTATTGAGGAGGTGGATAAAAATCCTCACTTAAAGAAAATTGACTTGGCAAAGAAGCTGCTCATGCCAGTAACAACATTGAACAACATCATAATGAAAAGGGAAGCAATTTTTTCTGAGTTTTAAGCAAGTTTTATCTAAGCGTCGTAAGCACTCAAAAAAGTCCTCGTTTGAGGAACTGGAGAGCCATTTACATTGCATTGGTGAGAAAGACAATTGTATTAATAAATTGTGGGCAGCAACAAGCCCAAATAAATTTGTTACAGGCAATCCATTTCATTGCAAGCGCATGGGAAAGTGTGAATAGTGCAACCATCTAAAATTGTTTTGCCAATTTGTTCCTGAATACCACTGAAACAGAATGTGATTTGCAAACTTTTGTGGACGATAATGAATGGAAAACTTTGAATTCAGAAATATCATTCAGTGATTTTGTTGAATGTCATGATGACCTGCAGACCAGTGGCATTGTTTCAATAGGGGAATTGTGTGGTACATCAAATGAAACAGATTCTAACTGCAGTGAGAATGAGGATGAGGAAGTGCTGACAGTGGCTTATACCTTTTCGGAGGCTGAGGTTGGACTTGAAAAATTGAAATCATATTTTTCATCCATTGAGAACAATCAATCTACTGTACTGACGGTTTCAAAACTGAAAAAGAGCTACTTCTTAGTATAGTAAAAAAAATAAGCAGAGTAAAATTTCAGATTTTTTTAAAAAGTAGCTGTTCAGAAATATAATTACTCTCTCCTAAAAGTTTTAAAATTGATATTGAATTCCTGAGTAGTCAAAAGGCTAAAGCATTGTATTTTTGGTTAAGGCATTTTCATTTTTGGTTCATTTTGCATTTATTTTCGTTTTGTCACTGAATCCAACCTTCTTTGGGAAGAGCATGTAAAACTAATGAAAACTTTTTGTTTTATGTGACCCCTTTTAGTGACTTTTATATTTTTATATTTATTATATTATTATTTATTATATTATAATTATATTTTCTTTTCGTAGAAAGCTGTTCTAATCATTACATACCCTAAAACCTCAAAAAAATGGCAAGTCCTCATTTAGTGTTTTTCTGCATTTAGTGTTTTAAATTTTGTTCCCCCTGAAAACCTTAAATCAGGATTCTACTGTATTTAAAGAAAAATACCCCCTCAATTAGATAAAAGAAAATGCAAAAGGCCTTAATTTCAGCAATAAGGATGATGTGTTCTCTACTGGTTGCATTGATTTTCTGTTAATGATGGCTTCCAGTGACAGCTGTTGTTTTGATTTCCTATTCTTGCCACTGTTAGTTTTGTCTTCATAAGAATGAGTCGTAACTAAATCTAAAGCAACTTTATAACTTATTTCATAATTTGGATCTTCAGATTGAAACATTTTGATTCCCTTCAATGTACATAAAATTTCATGTAGGCCTTGAATAATAACAGTCATCATGGGTAGCAGTTTTGGCACTATCAACATCATCTTCTTCATTCTCAAAATTTTCCATTTCAGTCATTCATTTATTCAGGATTTCCTTCTTATAGGCATTTTATTAATTCATGTAGCAACTTATTATTGTCATCATTGGTAACTTCAGAATTCAAGTGATTATCAGTGCTTCCATTCTTATCATATCACTTTGCACAGTACCCAAGCTGTTAATGTCATTTTGATTTCTTCAAGGATATTGAATCCTTTCTAAATATTTGGAATGGATAGACCTCCTTTCATATCAGATGCATTAATTAACTTTTTGCATGTGTAGTGGAGATAGTAGGCTTTAAATTTTGCTGTCACTCCTTGGTTCATCAGTTGCAAGATGGAGGTTATTTGATGGTAAAAAAAATCTCTTTTACATTAGTGCTCATGAACTAACAGGTAGGAAGGATCTTTGTCTATAATTAAAATATCTTTGAAGGAAAATGTTTTTGCTATATTCACTTCTGGGATAAAATGCGGCAAAAAGAATTCTTCCATTAAAATGGCTGTTACCCAACTTTTCTATTATTCTTCAAAATGACTGCAAGTATTTTATCATGAATTTCCTTGAGTACCTATGGGTTTTCTGCATGATGAATAAGCATGTTTTTTTAACTTGTAGTTGCCTCCTGATGTTCCTCCAAGCAGCAGCAATACAAATAATCCTTGGTGGCTTTAAACCCTGGCATTGTAGATTCTTGCTCGGCAATGAAAATTTTTTTTCTCTTGGCATTTTATCCCAGAACTGTTCTGTGTAGTCAATGTTACATATTTGTGATGGTATGAACATCTTCTACAATGTAATCCAATTACATATTCAGTGATTTTTTTTGCAGTGTCTGAATCTGCTGAATCCGAATTATACTCTGTCGATCTTAAATCTATCTTTTAATTGAAAAATTTTACTCTTTCAAAATCTTGGAAACACTTGAAGATGACTTATTGAATTACACTGTAATATCATTAATTGTTGCCACATTTTTGGCCCTTTATGCATTTGTTTTGTTTTTTATGTCAGAACCTTTTTTCTTCTTACTATTAACCTCAGTTTAGGAATTTTTCCTTTTCAATGTTGCTGTGAATGATAAAATAAGATAGAATGAAGAAATATATAAAATTTATAGCGAAGAACACAATTTGTGAGGTTGATAGGTGGGTGATGACTGAGGAGTGGAGGGAGGGTCAGTCAGGATTATGGGAATTTTTTAGGGATGTGCGAGTACTCGAAAATTCGAGTCGAGTCGAGTAGTTGGTACTCGACTCGAGCACTCGAGTATTTTTACGAAAGTCGAGTCGAGTAGTTTTTGTCGACTGAGCCGCCAAGGCCAATAGGTTCAGAAATCTGCTGACAGGAAGCGCTATCATCAAAATTGAGTAAATCTCTGGTTACACGATAGATAACACGTACGAACATGTACTTACGTACGTTCATTTACATTTGCGTGAATGGTTTCATGTACGTTTGCGTGAATGGTTTCATGTACGTTTGCGTGAACGGATTCATGTACGTTTGCGTGAACGGATTCATGTACGTTTGCGTGAACGAATGGATGAATCGGTGGTTACACGGTCCATGAAACCGCATATGTACCGTATTCCTCCGAATATAGCCCCTTTTTGGCCGAAATCTTTGTGGAAAAAGTCTGGGGGGGACTATATTCGAGCTCAAGGCACCTAATGTCCGTCGTAAAATTCCATCCCCTGAGTTTGAAGGTTTATATCGCAAAAATGAGTAGTTCAATTTTAAAATAAAGTATATCGAACTAATTCTTGTTTATTTATACGTTTAATAATGTCAAAAATATATTTTTAGTTGGTTATATTAATTAATTTTTCGACCGAGACAGATAAAAACTCCGGATATTATTCAAGTTCCGGGAAGCAAGTTTGACGCCCACTTGAGGATACACATGAAAAGCCACTTCTCTTTTCTTCGCATAAGATATGGAACATATATTTATCTTAGACTAAACAAAGTTTAAAATAGTTTACTCAGTTACTAATCATGTTACGAATAATATTTAAAAATGCACTATCTCAGCTTGCGGATGTCGGAAATTTAGTTCCTTTTGATGGTATTCTTCGTGTTTGAAAACTATGCACGTGTAAAATAACTTAACAAATTGGGAGAATTAGATATACTTCCAACGTGTATATATTTATTTTGGAAAGCGATCTCCACGCGACAGGACTTTTGGCCTGGAGAGATAAGCTGCTCGAGGTTGTCAAGTTGTAAGCTACCGCAGGTAGAAACTACCGCGTGCACCAAACACCACGCGAGAAAATTTCTCTAGTATGCACAGGAAAAATATCCTTGCCTATGCTTGAATAAAAGTTTATAAGTTGCAGTATTCACCGAAATAAAATCAGTGATAAGAGAGATAGCTTTTGTCCCCACAATTCTCGGCTTCTTGACGAAAGAAAAAAATTGCATTTTAAATTATCTTCAACTCCGTCTCCAAAATCTTTGCGCGAGGAGGCATAATGACGGTATGCTTCCAAAGATACCATCAGTTCTTAAACTGACACTACTTGCATTCTTAAAGGCGATACTTTTTCCGCTATTGTCGAGTCCTAATGACTCATTCACAGCGATAGGCGATCTGCTTGCAGCAGAAGATTCGACGCGCGCGCTACCTTTCTCTTTATGGCATGCTCTGGACATTTGAGCGTGCTTTTATAGCCGAAAATAAATATATATCGATATCAAATAATCAACGAATTCTACTGAGATTTCATAAGTGGATTCATATTAATGGCTCAAGAGAAAGAGAAAGGTCCAAACGGTGATTTCCGGAACGGAAAGCGGGCGGGATGGAAAATAACGCAGTCTGACAAATTCATCAAAAACAAAAATATTGATGAACGTAATAGTATGAAACTTCGTATAACTATTAACAAAGCCCTTAGCTACAATATGTGTAAAGGAAGTTTGATATCTCGATCTGTGTTGTTCTTACGATGCCCGAATTCGATGGATCCATCCGGTATCAAAAAAAATTCGCTAAAAATCCATTCTTAAACACGTACTTCAATAAAAAAAATTGTAAAAATATTTTAATACTACCAGTAAACGTAGAAATAAACAAGCTTTAATTTGATATACTTTAATTTAAAATCGCTTTAGCCATCTTGGAGATATTGGTCTTCAAACTCACAGGTGAAGGAAATTTTGTAACGGATGGTAGGCATAGGCATAGGATGGTAGGCATAAAGGCATTACGGATGATATAGGTATCGTATAAAACTTATAAGTTTTACTATTCCATTTTTTATTTCCTATTTAGGCTTATTAATCACATCATTACTTTCAAGTTCCTAGTTATATCTTAAGATAGATAATTATAAATATCTGTAGATAATTATCTATAATAAAGTTTTGTTCAAATATATTTCCTTAGAAATCGAAAACTTTAATCCACAGGACTCTATAAAAAAATTCATATACCTGCTCACATTCATCCATGAATGAAAATTCATTGTTCAAACATTATTAACTTGCATTAATGGATATTGGAAATAACCCGTGCTGATATTGGGTGTTCATACATCGTGCAAATGGGGGTGATTGACACAGGTCATTTTTATGATTCTAAGTTCTATCATGTTTAGGCAGAAATCGTCGATTTTGAAGAGATGGTGCCAATAATTGGAAGAGGAAGAAAAGTATATGTTAGATAGATAGATTGTAATAGTGGTGGAGTTCCTCACAATGGAGGCCCTGAGGCACTTAGACCCATTGGTCCATTGTGCTAACCACCCTTTTGAAGAAGTCACCCATAAAGGCCGATCGCCCTGCTAAAGGCCAACAAGTCCCCGATGGGGATTTCCCTTACCTCCCTGGGTTCCAAAAATGGGGAACCCAGGTACCTGTTTCGAGTCCTCATCACCGCAGGGCACTCGCATAACATGTGGGATGTGGTTTCATCCTCTTCTTCGCACCACCTACATCTGGGGGAATCTACGATTCCCAGGAGGTGCAGGTGCCTCATCACCTGGTAGTGCCCCGTGAGGAGTCCCACTACCGTTCGTAGTTGACACCTGTTTAGTGACAGGAGTCTTTTGGCAAGCCCAGGCCTAGGCCCTTCAATGTGTAGTTTGGCCTGTCTAAGGCCTGGTGCAGCTCGCCAGATCTCAGAATGTCGGGTTAGCCCCCACATTCTAATTTCCGCCATCCCTACCGACGAGGCAATAGGTATGATTGGCTCTGGACCAATCGGATCTCGGCTGGAACCGGCCCTTGCCAGCTCATCAGCCATCTCATTTCCAGATATGCCTGCATGACCAGGCACCCAGAAAAGTTCCACCTTGCCGCATCTGCCTATATCATTGAGTGCCTCACGACACTCCTGCAGCAGCTGTGATTTGCACCATGGTGATGTCAGCGCCTTTAAAGCTGCCTGACTATCCGTGCATATGTGTATCGGTCTGTTAAACATCCCGATTTCCTTAATAGCATACGCGCAGGTCAGAAGTGCATATACCTCTGCCTGGAACACCGTAGCATATTTTCCCAAAGGGATTGAGAGCTTCCTTGGTGTGCTACAATTGTAGACCCCTGCTCCCGCTCTTCCTTCTTTCCTAGAGCCGTCCGTATACCATACCTCGGCCCCAGAATGAAGTTCTTTCCCCTTTCCTCTAGCCCACTGTTCCCTATCCAGGAAGCAGGTTTTGAGTAGAGGGGTGATTTGTTGAACCTGGCTATCATTCCATCGATGCCCATCTTGATGAGCTGACTCCACTTGATGAGCTCCGTCCAAACTTGTCTGTGACCTAAGGAACTTCCTTTGTCATACCACTGTCCCATACATTTGAGACGATAAGCCGTTGTCCTTGCCTGCACCTCAGCTTCCACATGGAGTGGAGCGAGGTTCAGCAGCGTTTCCAGCGCCAGAGTTGGGGTTGTTCTCATAGCCCCTGAAATGCCCATACAGGCCAATCTTTGAAGGTGGTTCAGTTTGTTCCCAGCAGTTTTGAGCCGGACTCTCTTCCACCAAACTATAGAGCAGTACAAGAAGCTAGGTTTAATGACTGCCGTATAAATCCATCTAATGGCTTTTGGCTGAAGTCCCCATGTTTTACCAAGGGTCCTCCTGCACATCCATAAGGAGGCACAAGCTTTCTTTGCCTTGGTCTCCAAATGCTCTCCCCAGTTAAGCTTGGAGTCCAGAATAACCCCAAGATACTTGACCGATGGTGAGGGATATAAAACCTTTCCCTGCAAAGAGGGAGGTCTAAAGCCCTCCATTTTCCTTCTATTGGTAAACAATACAAGCTTAGTTTTCTCCGGATTTACAGTCAGCCCTGTTTCTGCACACCACCCCATTGCCTTATCCAGGGCTTTCTGCATGAGTCCAGAGACAGTATCAAGGTACTTTCCAGTGATGATTATAGCCACATCATCTGCGTACCCTTGAGTGTATGCGCCAGTCCTATTCATTTCTAAAATAAGACTGTCGACTACCATATTCCAGAGGAGTGGAGATAACACTCCTCCCTGAGGGCAGCCTCGAGTCACAGCTACCTTCATTGAACTGTCTCTCAAGACTACTTTTACAGTTCTTTGTTCCAACATGTATCTAATCCAGCTCACAATGTGAGCATGGATACCATGTCTTCCTGCAGCAATGCATATTTGATCGAAGGACGTGTTATTAAATGCTCCCTCGACATCAAGAAATGCCCCCAGTCCGTACATTCCGTGTTCCAGCACTCCCTCAATCCTGCTAACAAGATTGTGGAGCGCTGTCTCCACGGATTTTCCCTTCTGGTAGGCATGTTGATACAGGTGCAGGGGGTGATCCCTTAATGGCCCATCCCTTATGTACCTGTCCACTATCTTTTCTAGTGTCTTCAGTAGAAAAGACATCAGACTGATTCCTCGAAAGGAGTCTGCTCTTGTGTAGTCAGTCTTACCTGGTTTAGGTATGAAAACCACCTTGGTGACCCTCCAGGCTTTTGGAACATATCCATAAGCCAGGCAGGAGCGAAATATTCTTACCATTGGAAGGAGGAGCAGATCCTGCCCTTCCTGAAGGAGTGCAGGAAATACCCCATCCTCCCCAGCAGCCTTAAAGGGGCTAAAACTCATGATTGCCCATTTTGTAACTGTGTACGTCACGATGCTGGAGGAAAGTCTCCATTCTGTCCGAGCCGGACGGATGGGATTCCTCCCATGATGCATCTCCCTCAACTCCCTGGAGCCTGGAAAGTGGGTCTCCAGCATTAGCTTTAGTGCTTCCTTGTCGGAAGACGTGAAGTCTCCCGAGGGAAGCAGCAGAGAACCCACCCCCGCTTCTGAGTCTTTCGATAGGATCTTATGAAGTCTTGCCATCTGTGGAACAGTCTCTACGCTCTCACAGAAGCCCCTCCATGAGTCCCTTTTACAGCGCTTGATTGCTGCTTTGTACCTCCGTTGGGAAACCTTAAAGTTTTCCCAATCCCGAGGCATTCTTGTCCTCTTTGCTTTATTAAAGAGTTTCCTAGTCTCTCTACGGAGACCGTCTAATTCTGCTCCCCACCAGGGTAATTTACACCCTTCCTCCCTGGTCCTTAGGGGGCAGCTGTCTTCGTAGGATGTGATGATGCTTCTCTGTAGATAATCAACAGCAGCATCTACCTCATCCACATTTCTAAACTTGCACTGAGGTGCCCCCTCTAGGGCAGCTCCCAGCCTTTCTCGATATAGTCCCCAATTGGTAGTTCTGGGGTTTCTATATGTTATTTCCCTGTAATTGGATTCTAAAAGAGTGAAGAGTATGTGTCTGTGGTCGGACAAAGTTATCTCCCCTGACACTCTCCACCCATCAATCCTGTTCAGCAGAGAACTGGTGCACAGTGTAATATCTATCACCTCCTGCCTAATGCTGTTTGCAAAGGTAGGTTGTGATCCTTTATTGAGTATTTGTAACTCCGTAGACATAAGATACTCCAACAGTGCCTCTCCCCTTCCGTTGGTGCTTCCACTCCCCCACACAATGTGGTGCGAGTTAGCATCACAACCGATCAGAAGATCCCACTTGTTGGTCTTACAGTGACTCACCAGCCTCTCCATCTCATTTGATGGTGGAGGAGCCGGTGCATCGTATGGCAGGTAGGAGGAGCAGATGACCACCCTCTTCCTGTTCTCACCTTCCCCCAGGGTCAGCAGAACTGCTGTCTGATCCCTAGTGGTAAATTCCGATAGATGCAAAGCACTTATCCCATTCACATAGATACAAGATCTAGGCCTATCAACAGTGGTACAGTAATATATTTTTCCGCCTGTCATGCTCAGGCCCCTGACTCTTCCCTGGAAAGCCCAGGGTTCCTGAATCAGAGCTATTTTGACCATACCTTCAGAGAGTATCCTTTGCAGAACCCCTGAGGCAGCCTTACTGTGTTGTAGGTTGGCCTGAAGCACGGCTATGCCAGCCATGGTTCGGCCCCGCCCACATCTTCTTCCTCCCTTGTCTCCTTCTCTTCGAGGGGGTATGGAGCCTTCCCTTAGGCCACTACCCACAGGGGCTCCCGAGTCAGACTCTACCCCCATGGGGGAGACCAGGCTTGGTGCCTCCTTGAAGGTGGGCCCAGAGAGGTTGAAAAGGATGTCGTCCTCCTCTCCCCACGAAGGGTATGAGGGGCAACTGGGATGTGTGGGTCTCCCAGAAGGAACCCCCACAGGCAAGGTTAAGGTAGTAGAGGGTGCGTCCCGACTGGGATCCCCATCGGGGCTCTCCACCGGTATCGCATCCCCCAAGGAAGAAGACAGACTACAAGAGTCCATGTGAAGAGTGCGCCTCTCAGCGCCCTCCATAGTTTTGTTTGAGGGTTCCATGTTTGGTCCCACGAGTAGCTAGGGAAATATGGTGTCCGCCCATGCAGAGCCCCGCATGCATGGGTAAGGCTAAATAAAACCGGAGGTCGCCCAGTATCCGTAGTCTCTCTGTTAGTGACTTCTTACCCTCCGCCCCGCAGATGCGGTCACCCTTAGCACAGAGAAGCACCGTGGTGATGGGAGCTGTTTATTGACTGCCAGGTCTAGATCCGTCATGTTCAGCGATACCAGGGGCACCTGGAGGAGGATGTGGCTCTTCACCACGCATGACGGTCTTGGTGGTCCATAGGCATGTTCTGCCCTTGTCCCTCCCTGGAGTCACTGACCCCTTACCCCCAAAGTATATGTTAAAAAACTATGTAATTAATGGCCAATCATAAATTTGAGGCGCGAGCTTATCAAATATTTACTGCACAAACAAGGCATTTTGTAAGAAATTCACTGTACTGTTGGACTGACCCCGGCATACACGACATCACTGAGAAAGCGTTTAGCTCTGAAAAGAAATACATAGGAATGCGAAATACAAGGAATGCTCTTCTAATTAGGCTTATGTATTCCTTAAGAAAAAATATTTTGCTTCCTGGCTTACTTTCAAGTTAATAGGGCATGTCACTCATATAGGCCTCATATTATGTCTAAGTACACTCTAGGTACCGTACTGCAAGCTAATTTACACATTTTTGAGTAATCCTAGGAATGAAGGTAATTTTCTTATTTCGAGAGCTACCGGAAAATTTCCATTATGCCTTTTGGCCTGTGCTACGTGCCGTAGTAATTTGACTGTTTATAACTATGCATTAGGTAGGTAGACCTGCCATTTGATAGTTGGATTGCTGACTAACTTCAATTGCGATGACTTAAGTAAGAACTGGGTCTCTTCACTCACGTACAATAATGTACAAACTCGACTCGACTCGACACGATACTCGCGAGTACTTTACAACTGGAATCGAGGTCAAAAAGTGCTACTCGCACATCCCTAGAATTTTTATATTATTCTTATCAGTGCAGACACCCTTCACATAGTCTTTTTATCACTTGGCCACCATTTGAAAGGGCCCTTAATTTACATAGTTGTATTATTTAATACATATCACTAATTTTTAGCTATAGTTTGAAATTTGTGGTAATCTTCCATTAGAGGCTGAGCCTAAATTTAATTTTAATTTTTTTACATAAATCAATGATTTTAATTTTTAATTAATTCATATTCTCAATTGAGTCAATAATAAATAATTGGCAATAAATCCTGTTACATTTTGGCAAATTGCTGTCAAACGAATGGCCACACAATTATCCCATATTCGTTTTTTCAGTAAGTTTCATCATTCCTGACAGCAGTTTCCAGGTATTTTTTCAAGGAATGTGTCACTTTAATTGGGTATTCAGACAAAAATATTACTCTTACTTTGTATCTATATTACTTTCCCAACTTAGTTACTCTATACCCAGCTGAATTTTTGGGAGCACTACAATGTAGAGACGTCTGTAAAGTGTGATAGGCCTGTATTGTAAATCATTCAATGTATGTTATATGTTTGTCCTTATCATGTGATTTAGTTAAGGCTTCAAATGAAGTTTTGCCCTCGATACCAGTCTTTGAGTACCTATTTTGAACACCTCATCTGATGCTTTGAAAAAGTGCTGTATATTTAGAAAAAATCAAGTAGAAGATTTAACCATTTTGATTGAAAAAGGTTCAAATTTCCCTATTTTTGAATATTTCCATAAGCAAATGGATTTCATATAATTAACCCTCCCTACCTACCTGGGGTCTTTTTTGACCACAGCTCACAGAAAAAGTTGAATAACTCATTAATTTTTACAGGTTTCATCGTCATATTTTAGGAATTCTCCGATAAAACACTTTTGTATCGACTCCATTTTTCATTTTTAAAATATTTCTGACAATAAGCCTTTAAAAAAATAATTTCTTGCTTGGGGTCAAGTTTGACCCCAGGTAGGGTATGTGGAACTAAAATATTCCAAATCGTATTTTAGTACAAGGAGATGAATTTTCATTTTCCTTTACAAATAATTGAATAAATAATAGCTTTTGTCATGACTTTGTCATGAAAGGAAATAATATTAGCATTTTATGCGATGAAATGAGTAATGCACCGAGTGTTAAAATTATTAGAAGAGAAGAAATTGTTGAGCAATGGATGTATTTCCCTTGCATGTGACACCAAGATAGATATTCCGGTAATATACACAGTCGTATCAACATTACAACTTAGTGAATCAAATAGAGGCTTAGCTATTCAATTGCAAAATCTATCAGTCAGCAGTTTCCAAATGGGTGAACTTGGAGACTAACGCATAATAAGTCGATCACATTCACCTCACCCCATCACATAACAGAAGCTGAATATTGCTAAGTGATTGCTAGCGTACTATGATTTCAACTTACTCTGCAACTTCTAATCCAACTATTATCTGCGGACAGCGGATTCGTCATCAACAGCGTGTTTTCTTTGTAATCAGCAACAGTCAACGTTTTTTGACTTCGTAATTTTTGTCCTCTGTAACGAGCTTAGCTGATATAGAGAGAATTAGTAACTTGTGGTTGATCCTCCGACGATTTTTGAAGCCATCATTGCTCTCCAACTTCTAATCTAACTGTTATCTTCGCAGAGCTAATCAACAGAGTCATCAATGCTGTGCTTTCTTTGTAATCAGCAATAAGTCAGAAATAACAGTCACTGTTTTCTCCACTAGTATTTTGAATTCGTAGTATTTGACCTCTGATACGAGCTAGGCTTTTACGCTGAGAATCGTCACTCGTGGTCACTCCTCCGACGACTGTAGAAGTCACATCTTTCCTCGCTCAAGCGTACATCCCGCACTGGGGATCCCAATGGGGAATTATTGGCGGTCATACAAGAACAATAACTGATTATGGCAGCCTTTAGAGTCAAATTTGCTCCTGGATACCGCGAGAACGAAGCCGTTAACGATTTCTTAGAATAGAAAGATTAGCGATGAAGAAAACATTCAAAATGATAGTGATGGAAGTAAAGCAGAGGCAGGCAACAGGGAGGTGGAAATAAGGGACCAGGAGGAGGACGAGCTTTATGAGGAAATCCTAGGTGTATGTATCAAAGAAGACGATCCACGGGGAGTGAGGAAGGAAAAATAAAATGGGATGCTATAGAACCAAAGTCGACTGGAAAAAATATTATCCAGTAATATCATCAGGTAGGACGCCAGTTTTTATGGTCTGCTAAGCATAAGGCATTTGAAATTTGTTGCCCTGAAAAGAATAAACGGGAAGTGATTTTGTATTACAACTCTGCAAAATTCGGTGTGCATACTGTAGATCAAATTATTCTGTAAAATAGAGGGACTAGAAGATGGCCATTGGCTATTTTTTTTTGATATCGTAGATCTTGCAGGTATAAATGCATACCACATGTATTCGAGAAAATACCCCTCTTTCCGCGGAAAAAAATTCTGGGCGGAATCAGCAAAAGAAATGTTAGCACCTGAAATTCATCAATGAGTAGGAAAAACCGGATGCCAAAAAAATAGATTTCGGACTGCGATAGAAATTGCTGGGATTGGCGGTATTCTACTAATAAATGACAGAGAAATTGTGTCCATAAAATGGGTGGCAGATGTTCCATTTGCCCTCGTAAGAGAGACAAACAACCAATAATCTTTCTAATGCTTGCAACAGATACGTGTACGGTGATCATGTTCAACAAAGAAGCGTCTGCAATGTGACATTAGTGGGTGTGTAGATGGAGATTTCAGATTAAAAATTTGACAATATTCTTTTGAGTCATGAAATTTTGTAATTGGTCATCACGTTTTGGCACTATGCTGCGAATGTTTAAATATTTTAAGTATCATTTTGTATTCAGATAGTTAAACTATGTTTATAAATACGTATTTAGGTAAATTTAATCCTCACTATTCAAGACTATACTATGAGTGCCATCTAAAAAATTATAATATTTTTTTCTAAATTATTCAATGCATATTATACTGTAGTATTTTTCTGTTAATTTATCTGAAATGTATTTAATTAAAATACGAATTAATATGAGTCACTGGAATAATATTATCACTTAAAATAATTAAAATTCACGATGGGGTCAAAAAAGACCCCAAGTAGGGAGGACGTGATTTTTTTAGTAACAGGTAGCGAGGGTTAATCAGTACATTTTTTCATTTATGTTTACTCCTAAGGTTGCATGATGATGATTTTGTATGAAAATTAATGTATGCAAAGTTGGTATCAAGTTATATAAGTAATGAGTTAGTGTGTTTTGGTATTAACTGTGGAAGTTGAGTTTAACTTCAGTTAAATTTTACTTTTGTGATATTGAATGACCTCAATTCTTCAAGTAAGTAGTGGATGCAATAGTGTTTTTTATTAAACTTCAGATGGTAAAGAATAGGAGCAGCATTCCAGTAAGTAATTTTAGTGATAGGAATGGTGAGCATTGATTACTCCTATTGCTATGGTTGTGTAAGTAGTGTCAATTAACTGTCTGATTGGAAGGAATGAAATTTTAAAGTGAATATTTTTTTTAAATCAGTATACAATTATGTCAGTTCATTTGAATATTGATGTTGCTGAACCTCTTCATTTTGCTATAAATTTAAAACTGATCCATGTTATCTCTTCTTCTTGGTATATGAACAAACATTTTCAACTTAACAATTTTTAACATGCTTGTATTTAAAAACTACCAAATAAGGGGGATTTTTTTTATAAGGGTTTAAATTTACAAGCATAAGTTTAGGTTTCCATAACTCAAGTGACTGCTGGTTTTGCTGTCCTAAATTTTGTGTCATAGAAGTCATGGTTTTCGTTTGTTTCACCAGGTGGTTATTCCTGTTGTGGGCTCCATTCTTCCAACTCATGGCCTTCCGGCATGGGCCTGTGGTATGCCTGGAATGCATCTTCCGTATGTGTATGACCGCATATGGGAGGCTGTTGGTTGCCCAGTGGGAACAGGATTGGCAGACACCGGATTACTCTTCCCTCTTCTGCTCACTAGTGGTTTGCAAAGGGAGGTGCTGGGGCATATTTGGGCCCTATGTAATCGCACCGTTCCTGGACGTCTTATACGGGCAGAGCTTAATGTTTGCCTGGCTCTCATCGCTCTTGCTCAGGTAAAACCATTCACTGAATTAACTGTTATAATAATGTTTTTATTAACTTATGAAAGGTGATGAATGTGAATAACTTTTCTGCTTCAGAGAACCATCAGTACTTTTTTCCATTGCATAAAATAATGGGTTTCAAGGATAAACAGGGTGTCCACTGACCGGGAAAACCTGGAAAATCGGGAATTATTCGTGAATTTTCAATGCAGGGAATTGTTCGTGGATTATTCGTGATTTTCTGGTCTGAGTCGGGAATTTTAAAAATTCTTAATTCAAGACAAAAAATCCTTATTTTATAAATAGGATAAATAAGGATGAATTTAAGATATGGATTTGCCGTTGGGATGAATGAATAAATAAACGACGGAAAGGTAGTTACGCTCAATACGATACGACGATACGTCAGCGCTGTGTGGATCGGAGACGTTCAACTGTTCGACTGTCGAACGGATGCCTTCAGCATCATGTCAAGTGCCCTTTGTTCTCATTCATTGCACATCGGACTAAGCCCATGAGGGGATCGGGTTGCTGTGGTGGCTAGAGTACTGGTCTCCCATCCCGAGAGCCCGGGTTCGAATCCCGGCAGTGGTGGATTTTTCAGTGGAAAACCAGTCCTCACTTGAGTGCCTAGTGGAGTAGAGTAGTGACCTAGTGGAGTAGAGAGCTTAGGTTAAGTTATTTAGGGGAGAGCGGTCGCCTCCCCTAAATAACCTAACCTAACCTAAGCCCATGATACGCAAACATATGCCTAACGTGTAGTGATGGCCGGGTCGGATCCAAAGATCCACGGATCTTTCATTTTACTCAGTTCCGGATTCGGATCCAAAGACACGGTATAAAATCGGATCTGGATCGTAGATTTTAAATTTTCGCGGCTTAGCGATCGAAGTGCCCCGTGAATGGAATGTAGGTGCGGTAGATATTGACAAGAAGAGGATGTGTAACTCAGGTCACGAAATTAGATGAAAATGTTCCCGCGCAACTATAAGTAAAATAAAGAAATATGACTTTTCCCCATTACCCCGCAATTGCGGGAAAAATTACGTAGGATGTCACGCGAGTAGACTACATTCGCTGGGATCAGGCGGACAACGATAGCTAGTTTACTGTGCGAAGTTCGATCCGTTTCGCAGTTTAATTTTTCTTTCAGTCATTGCATCGAAAATGCTATCATCTTCAATTTCAAACCATTACATCTAAATACTCACTTTATAATACTTTTGTTTTTTAAATTAGATTTACAAATGTACCATTAATAAATTAAGGATGGTCGGGTTGGATCCACGGGTCTTTCATTTCGTTCGCTACTGAAATCATATCCGAAAACAGTAAAAATTCAGATCCGGATCGGAGATTTTAAATTTCTCGGCTTAGTGATCGATGCGCCCCGCAAATGGAATGGAAATGTATGTATGGTAGATACTGACAAGGAGAGGTTGTGTAACTTGGTCACGAAATGAGAAGATTTTTTCCGTGCCACAAAAACGAAATAAAAAAATACTCGTCGTGACTTTTTTCTCCATATTGCGCGATGCGCGAGAAAAAAAAAAAGCTGAAAGTCACGCGGGTCGCCTACATTCGCCAGAATCCCGTGAACCTATAAAATCGGATCCGGATCGTAGATTTTAAATTTTCGCGGCTTAGCGATCAAAGTGCCCCGTGAATGGAATGTAGGTGCGGTAAATATTGACAAGAAGAGGATGTGTAACTCAGGTCACGAAATTAGATGAAAATGTTCCCGTGCAACTAGAAGCAAAATAAAGAAATATGACTTTATCCCAAGGAGGTTAGAACCTCCTTGCTTTATCCCCATTACCCCGGTATCGTGGGAAAAAATATGTAGGATGTCACGCGGGTAGCCTACATTCACCGGGATCAGGCGGACAACGAGAGCTAGTGTACTGCGATATTCGGTCCCTATCGCAGTTTAATTTTTTCTTTCAGTCATTGCATCGAAAATGTTATCATCTTCAATTTCAAACCATTACATCTAAATACTCACTTTATTATACTTTTGTTGTTTAAATTAGATTTGCAAATGTACCACTCATAAATTAAGGATGGTCGGGTCAGATCCAAAGATCCTAGGGTCTTTCATTTCATTCGCTAATGAAATCAAATCCGAAGACAGTAAATTTTCAGATCCGGATTGGACATTTTAAAATTTCGCTGCTTAGTGATCGATGCACCCCGTGAATGGAATGTACGTATGGTAGAAACTGAAAAGGAGAGGTTATGTAACTCGGATCACGAAATGTGAAGAGGATTTTTTCCGTGCCACAAAAACAAAATAAATACTCGTCGTGACTTTTTTCTCCATATGCGAGAGATGCGTGAGAAAAAAAATAAAGCCGAATGTCACCCGGGTCGCCTACATTCGCCAGATTCCTGTGAACCTATGATAGCGTAGCTGTCAAAAATGAGTGCTAGTGTACTGCTGGTCGCGAGTCCGATCCTAGGAATACAGGCCATGCTGTATTCCTAGGGTAATGCAAGTAGGCAGTTTAAAAAAAATGATAATCAGAAATTTTATGACAATTTATAAGTCAAAAAAATATTAAAATTTGGCATTAAAGAAATGATTGGAAACATTTTTTATTGCAGAGTTAAATCGTAGAATCATTATGTTAACTTTACAATGTATTTTTGAGTGACGCATTCGTAAATCTAGTTTAAAGGATAGAAGTACAAAAAAGTCAGTATGCACATACAAAGGTTGGAAATGAAGGATGATAAAGTTTCTGATTCAGTTATTGAAAGAAAAATTTTAAACAGCGATAAGAATCGAACTTCATTACCTGCAGTCCACTACCCCACTCTGCTATTGTCGACTTACCTGATTTTGGAGAATACATGCTCCCCACATGCCATTCTACATTTTTCTTGCAAACCCAAAAATGGAGAAAAAATCCGATACTTTTTTAAATTTTGCTTGTAGTAGCATAAAAAAAGGGTAATCTCATCAAAGTTACCTAACCTCTTCTTAGGAGTAGAAAATTCTCAAATTTCACTTCAAAGGTTATTATTAATATTACATTGCAAAATTACTACTTTAGCAGCTGGAAATATTCTATAATAATTTTTTCGTCTTAATAATGGAATCCCCGGATATTCCATAAATGGGATCTCTTGGCCGCATTAAAATATTTTGTGTTTCTAAAAAAGAATTTGAAAGCATTCAAGGCTTTCATTAATAATTGGAAAATAATTCCTTTATTAATGAACATAAACTTACGATGTTTCTTTTAACTGCACTCTAAAGAATAGTTGTACAGGTTTAAAAAATGTATTGCTTGATTAGTATATGATAAGGAAGGTGATCTTTATATTAAAAGTAATAAGATATAGTTATTGCATCCGTAAATCTTGATCCAGTTAAATATTATTCACATAGATGATAGGAAGTTGATTTTTTCTACAATAAATTGACTTGTTTTTTTGGTAATTCTATTGTTGCTGTATTTATATATTTATTATAAATCTAGGATTTGAAAATGAATGAAATTTAGAATCGAGTATCTGAAACTAAGGCCCGTATTCATAGTCAGGTCTTGAGTCGATCTCAGCTCAGTCTCAGCTCAAGACTGAGATGAGACTGAGACCGCCATCCGTATTCATAGTTGTTTCTCAGCGCGATCTCAAGACTGAGATCGGCTTGAGACGAGCGATGCGCGGTGATTTTGGATATCGTTTTTCTCATACCGGAAAAAGTGACGATCGGCACTCCGCAAGAACGGTGAGAGTAAACTTAAAATTATGGCGGGAATAAACAAGCTCTTTTCTGTAGAAGAAACGCAGCTTCAATTCAATTACGAGCATATTCATCTATTATAATACAGCAATTTTATTTGTTGCTTTAATTATTAGTGCGCAAAAGCCTTCCACATTAATTAATATCAATTGTGATTGAAAAGAAACTTGTAAAAAAAATTAGGAGAAGTGGATAATCGCTGGAGTTGTAATGACCTGGTGACTAATATACTGGTAAATACATAATTTTCATGTTTATTAACGGGAGGAAAAGTACCTATGTGTGCTAGATTAACTATCCATGTACAACTCAAAAGATTGCATGATCTTAATGCCTAGCATGAACATTGTATAGCCTTTATAACAAATACCTTTAACCCGCGGTAGCACGTGCTTTTCTTGTAACTCGGTAGCACGCGGGGCGGGGAAAAGACCGACGGGTGGCATAGGGCTAAATAAGCACTAATATGTATTACAAAAAACATATATTTGACAATTTCAGTTGAAAAAATGTTTAACCAACGAATCATATTGATTTTTTAGCCGAGAACATAGAGAATTTAATAGAAAATTTTCTGATTACAAGACAAACATACTATATACAACTCACAATCAGTCATTTCCGTCGGCATTTTGGGAGCATGATATGCAGTTGAATACACAGTGTTCACGGCAAATGGGCTTTTTACAGGTTTTTGCATGCAATCTTTGTTTTTCTATTTTTTTTTGATGGGGAGTAAGCACATCGGACATCAGCAATGTGGCTTACGTTATCGCCACTCTCGGGTATACCCATATTTCCCGCACCCAGAGTCGCAGAGATAATTGCATATTTTACTGTTTCTCCCTTCTCAGCATGTAATCTCTAGTCAATAGTTTTACAAGATTAGTCAAATACTCCCTACGACGGACAGATTTACCTGAGTTTGATTTGTAAATAATTATGATCGCGCCAACGTTCAACAAGGCAAAAAAAAAGTTTTAGCGGTCATCGGCATGATATGCGAGAGATGCTACAAGTGGACTGTAAACGAACTGATACGCCTACACCACCTTTTGTGGAGTTGTAATACATAACAATTTCAGGTGTATTCGCTTGAGGATCCACAATGTCATTTCGATGCGTTGTTGGTACGAGCAATACAACATTGTTAGCTTTAGGTTTGTATGACACTATTATCCGTTTCAAATATCTTTGCGACTGAGAGGCAGGCCTTAAATTTTTGGGGGTGAGCGAAGTGAAAGTCGCTCGTCACGTGACTTTCCCTGAGCGAACTAGGATGCAGTAGGCGTGGCCTAGCCTCTCGAAAATTCAGTCGCTCTCAGACCTCCGTAGTGTGAACTTCGTGAATCTGCTTGCTGTGTTGCCAAACCTCCGCTGCCTTTGATCGGTGCTTCGTGGTGTTATTTCCTGGCTCCCTTTACCATATTTCCCAATTAACCCTTTAATCCTTTATCTTACCCACTTTTTCCTTTATACCATAACCCATATTCCTTTCCTGTTATTCCCCGTATTCCTATTATTCCCCTTCCCCATAATACCCATTTCGGAAACCAATCATCATTGGTTTTATTCCCAATTCGCGGGAGTAATTATTTGCTGTTTGGTGTTTTGGACGGCATCATGGATCAGAAGAAGGTGAAACTTCTTCTCCACAGCCAAGCGAAGAAAATAGTACACAATGTACTAAGGTTTTTTCAGCGGGAGAAAGAGTTGGGTCATCCAATGATTTCCCTTGATAAAGTGCAAGAGAGAACAGCGGAGGCTTGTGGATTGAATATCAGAAAGATTCAGGCCATCGCACGAGAAGGTAAATACGTGATATGCAGTGTTCTTGCACTTTTTTTGCTATGTTTAATTACTGTTAATAATAATATTATCAAAATATTTTACAGGAAGGGATTCCGTTAATGCCAGTAATGGATCGCCCGCCTTCAAATCACCGTATAAAGGGAGAACGCCAAGGGGTAAAACGGTGACTAATTTTGATGACTTTCAAAAAGAAGCACTGCGGCGGACTATCCTCTCATTTTATGACAATGGGACATTTCCAAAACTGAAGGAAGTCCGGGAAAAAATTCAGGAATCCGAAGAGTATGAAGGCAGCTGTACGTCCCTGTGGAGGGTCGTGAGGGGAATTGGTTTCCGCTACAAGAGGACCGTGGACGGCCGCAAATTCTTAATGGAGCGGGGCGATATCGTCGCAGCTAGAATAACGTTTTTAAGGAAGATGAGCAACCTCCGGAGGACTGATGGAAGGCCCATATTTTACCTAGACGAAACGTGGGTAAATCAAAATTATTCACTTGGCGCATCATGGATAGGCCCTAATGAAGAAGGAGGCCTAAAGGTTCCCGTGGGTAAGGGCTCACGGCTGATAATTTGCCACGTAGGCTCGGCAGAAACTGGATTTCTTCACGAGTGCAAAATGGTGTTTAGAAATAAAGGGAAGAAAGGCACAGATTACCACAGCGAAATGAATGCCGAAGTTTTTACAAAATGGTAATTATGACATTATTTACAACTTCTGAGTATTTGTTATTGTGTACTGGCTTATCGTTTTCAAAAATCAATTTATCCAAAGACATGCTCTAAATTCACAATAGTACTTATTATTTCTCTTCTTGTTTTTACAGGTTCAAAGATTTTCTGAGTGTCCTCAAAAGGCAGGACATAAATAGAGCCATAATAGTAATGGATAACGCAAGTTACCATTCTGTGGTAATCGATAAGCCTCCAACCTCATCTACCAGGAAGGCAGATATCCAGAATTGGCTCAGGAGCAAAAATTTGCCATTCACCAGCGACCAGACAAGAGCGGAATTGCTGGCTATAGTGCAAGTGTCGAAAGGTGCCAAAGTGTACGAGTTGGACCAGATGGCTGCGGCAGCGGGGCACACAGTGGTACGTCTTCCACCATACCATTGCCAGTACAACCTGATTGAGCTTGTCTGGGCGCAGGTAAAGAGGCGCATTGCAGAGGAAAATAAATCATTCAAGATGAATGAACTTGAGACCATCACAAATCGGGTAAATACATTTCTAAGCTTCTAGATTATAATGGTGTTTTGTAGGCGTCGACGAGAAATACAACGCTTTTTCTTAACAGGTACTGGACGAGATAAGCAGCGAGACCTGGGCTGCATGTGTACGTCATGCGGAAAAATTACAAATAGAAGATTTTGATAAGGAAATTTCACGCGACGAAATTCTCGAGCCGATCGTCATTCAGTTACGAGAGAGCGACAGCGAGGGTGACGATGACGAGGATGGCAGCGAAGCTGAAGGAGACGAAGTTGCCTTGGCCACTCCGTTAGAGTGGTAATGAAGCAATAATATTGTTTGTGTAAAACTGGTGAATACATTTCTTATGGAAAATAAAAAAATACTAATCTTAAAAACATTTTTGTTACAATTTCTTTGCCAAAAAACTCTTAGGACTTGAATTTTAGGTCTTATAATATCGAAAAAAGGGTTGTATTCGTAATCCTATTCCAACTTTAAACCTACTCCTGCTTCTACCGTTTTCGTGAGTAATAACATTCCCCTTTTAGCATTCAGGTATGCTTTTCTCACAATTCCCCCGGTGAATCATCCAGTTGCTTCCACTACATGCCTGTTTTGAAGGAATCTGCATTCCATTCTTTGTCTCAAGGTATCCTTTATGTTCTCTGCATTCCACCTGTGAGTTGACCAAGTCATTAGGTCCACCTTTTTCCATAATGACCCGCTACCATACCCTGGCCTTTCCCACTGTGCGTCCCGCGGATTTCACGGCTCAAGTAGTTTGGGACAACGACATTGGCAACGTTGAGCTCGTGCCTCCCCTCTCGAAGGCCTTTCCCCACCCCCCGGCAGCAGAGACTTTCGAACGGCTCCGGACCCTCCCGAAACGCACCCGCCCCCACAAATTTAAGGCCTGCCTCTCAGTCGCAAAGATATTTGAAACGGATAATAGCATCATTTCTCTTGAAAACCAAAAATGTTATTTCCGAAAACTCTATTTTTCGACTTAGCGATAAAAATGGGTGGAATCTCACCCTGATTTTTTCTTATCATTCCTACTGTTTTAGACCATTTTTTAGAAGATCAAGTCCTAATGTGTCGGACGTGAAGCAGTTATCAAGGGTGACATTTCTTCCAGTGTTATAAATGTATTGAACCAGTCTTTTACCACTGAATCTGGCTTGTAATCAATTTTATCTGGAGCCTGGTTTGTTTTCCAACATATACTTCCATATTACCGGTGTGAAATGTTTTTACATCACAACAGGCAAATATTTTGATCCCGTACTTAGACGGCTTGTTCGGCACATAAACACGGAAACTGCATCTACCCCGGAATTATTGTGGAAGCATCTCATCTACTGTTACTACTTCACTCAATCTGAAATCAACCCAGCAATTGCTTACAAAAGTTTCTAGAGTGTCTCTAATTGGGTCTTTTTTCTTCAATTCGTTTCTTTCGTGAATTTTATCAAATCTCAAAGTTGTTAGCGAAAATTTGAACTTATTTATACCTATTACAAGTCTTAAATATCCAGTTCCTCTTCAAAAATTTTATTTTCAATTCAAAAACATTTTTATGATTCGATTATTGCACCCCAGCTACGTTCAGGAAATCCCAAAAGGGCCTTCAGTTCAATTAGGTCCGTTTCCCTCGCATCTCTTCGACGCAGAAAACTACCCTACACACCTCGAATTTTTGCGTTTGTGAAGGATACAATATAATATATCATCTGGAAAAAAAATTTTCCAAGGACACAAAAAATCTGATACATTTCATGCGTTACCCAGAGGTCCAGGTAGACGTTTCAGCAAATTGTATCTCTCAATTCTGGATCTTATTGTTGGCTTCACATCAGACCACTCTGTCACTCCGTTTTTTCCCACGAAGGAAGAAGCTCTTGTTGCGGGCGATTGCTAATTTTCACTTTCATAAGAAAATGAGTCGTGGCTCGAACGGTAAATAGTGTTGTCTCATACCTCATCGTCAATCTCACTCAAATCTGCGTATTCCCCTTCACTCTCACTGTCAAGCATTTTCAATATGTTATGACTCTCAGGCTCACTCGTGGTCAGGAAATGTATGCTCGGCTTTTTGGTTACTTATTGAAAAAAAGAGAGCTACTTATGGCAAATTTATGAATATATCTCATTTGAAATGATACTATAGCTGTGACGATCACCAGCATTACAGATATAAAGTTATAGTTTCTTACAGTTATAATTACATTCGCAAGGTGCACTGGTAAAGGGCGTTGAATGCAAGGTAGCGATCACCAAATGGAACTAGCGTATGCTTCACTCACCAGTTCTTTACAGACTGAATCTGAGAAAATATGTACCCTAGGATCGAAACCAATTATTCTACTCACCCATCTACTCCTATGGCAATGTAACGGGGCAAAATGTAGCGAAATAGCAATGTAAACTGCGAGATTGATCGAGTCAAGTCTCAAAAACTTCGCCAGCAGAAACTGTAACGCGATAGCACGCGCCGGCGGGGATTCGACCATTACGAAATATAATGTGATGCATAGATTCTTATTCGTATTTATTGACTATAACGTGGAATGTGCTCAGAAATAATAGATTAGAAGAAGTGTCGAACAGAGGAGGCAGGAGTGTGCGGAGTAGGAATATTTTTTGCGATCGGGCGGGGAATCCCCGCCCACGCGTGCCATCGCGGGATAATGTATAATAGCACCAATGGACGTAATGATAAACTGGTTATAATTAGGGATATTCATGAGTTCCCCGGATTTCAAATTACCAAAAATTTATTGCATATATAGTGTAGGTAAAAAAAGTGGGCTTTCAGCTGTTTAAAAATGTTGGGAATTCACTGAAATTCACAACAATAATTCACTATTAGTTCATCATTACATTGATAAGATAAGAGCAATGTGACGTATTTTTAGTAAACAATCAATGAAACTGCCTCAATTTTCTTTTGCAATGAGATTATGATATTTAAATTAATTGCTGATAAAAGCTGCTGATAAAAATTGCTAATATCATCTGCAGATCAATAAAAATAAAACTAAGATATCGGTGTGCAGCAAGAGAGAATAGGCCAAAACCCACATTGAACTAGGGAAGCAAAAACTGGAAGAGGTGAAAGAGTTCTGCTGCCTAGAAAGCCGAGTAACTAACGAACATAAATATATGGTGGAGTTGGCTAAGGAGAAGATGAGACTGCTTGAGGAGGAGGAGGAAATAAAGAGAGTGGCATTTGAGGTTGAGGAGAGGAGATAAGGGGAACTCCATAGGCTTCAAATGGCAATATTACAAAAGCAACTTAACATAAAATGTAACAATTTTCAAAGATAATAATTGATTACATTGAAACAACCTTGTTTTATTAACTATTGTAAAAATTGCCTCATTTACAACCCTATAATGAAAAATGATTTGAATAAACTGCTGCCTAGTAACATTTCCACATGGTGATTTTGATTTTAGATGGGTAATGGCTGGTGGTTTTGGGCTTCATGGGGCACAGGTACTGTGTTTGATTCGTCATCCATTACATTTCATAGATCTTGATAGTGTGCCCCAATATTGTGCAGTACAAGCAACAAACTTGTCCTCATATTTGCTACAAGTTTTCTTCGAAGACACTGGAACTTTTGTTTCAGAACTCCATTTCAATGATATTCCTTGTCCTTCTGTTGGCTAAATTGCACCTGGAAAATAAGTTTTTTGATATCAAAGAGCGTTTTTGTCTTTCGAGAATTAAAACTACATTATATATAGTGAAATACCACATGCATTTGAGCTGCGCTCTGTTTAGTTATCCTAACACTCAAGAAAGTTAGCCACATATTTACTAAAGAATGATTAGTATGTAGTGAGACATTTCACTTTATTTTCTTATGGTAATTACTAAAGAATTGATACATTTCTATAGGTGTCTATCTAAATAATTAACCTATAATTTATAATAAATTAATGAACGATTATAGGTTCTGTTTAATTTTCTTTGCAATTATTTCTAATTCTCATAGCTTATTAATGTTTAAGACTGCTTTGATTCTAGCCAATGTGCAAATCCCACATTATTTTTAAATTACTAATTACACCAACATATTAAATATCGGCAGTGTTCTCTAATTATACTATAGGGTATACTATAGGGCAGGGTAGTTGTGAATATTTGGACATGCTGTGAACTTACTACCACTGGCAGGAGAGACAAGCAGAAATGTTGCAACATAAAGTTTTCCTACTTCACGAACAAAGTATTGACACAGTACTATACTCAATAAATTCACTTTCTGTTAGCTAATAGAATTTAATTGTATGGGTATTTCTATTTATTTCACCTGTCATGGGTAGTAAATTCATATAATGCCAAATATCCTCAATCACTCGTTAATAACTATCTTTCTACTGCATTTTTTGCATAATTTATGAATGCTGACTCATTGCCGATGCCATTACTTCCATTTGTGATATTTGCATTAACTGTGTATGTTGTATGCAATCATATTTTTCATTCCGTACATTGACTACAAACACAAAGTTAACTGTGGGAAAATTATCAATATTGGCATCAGAATAGCGCTAATATATAATGTGAATCAGACAGCGTAAATATATTTATACACACCTGCAGAAAGTCTCCGGTTGCATAAAATCTTAGAGCAACTAGCAGTCGTAGCATTTCTGGAACTGGAAGACCCCTGTTTCACTGGCTCTCTTCGATGTCCACAATGGAATAAATACCATTTCAAACGGTGTCTTCAGAACAGGCGGTCTGTAAAATTCCTCGTCGGAATAATATTCCATGGGGTTCTCATTGTCCCTAATATATCGCTTCGGTACTCTCTCTTCATCTTCGTCAAAAAAGTCCATCAATTTCCTAAATCATGGTACAAAACACCGACCATTACCAATCTAAAATCAAGATCACTTCACCAAGAATCAAATTCGAGGATGTCAGAGTCAGAAAATATAAGAAAACAGGAGAGTTACAAATATGAAAGTGATCGTAATCGTCATCCAATATAGTAACTTAAATTGGTCAAAATTGCAACGTTAAACGATCCAGCAGAACAATTTCTTACCTGTGTTAAGCGAAGCCAAGATCAAGACCGTATTCCAAAATATATATCCACATCAAGTGAGAATGAAGTCTTGACCCGGTGGAGCACCCGTGAAAACTTTGTGAACTTTATGCGCACCAGATCCGGGAAAGCACCAGACCGTACTTTACAAGAGTAATCGTCGTCAAATAATGTAAATAATATCACCAAACGCCTTAATATAAAAAAATAGTATATAATAGCAAAGAATAATTGCATTAGCGCTCGAGCGTTCATTCATCCAATGTGTTTTCAAGCGGTATCCCAAACAAATAACAACAATCGTATTCACCCGTCAAAGTAATTAAAATGTGGTTTGCCATTATTGTTAACAACAAATAAGTTAAAATAACTCCAAAACATCGAAGCGTATGGAATATAAATGAATCTAAAAACGTAATTCGGTGTTACGCCATCAGCCATATTGGTACAAGTTGGTCTTGAGATCGGCTCAAGACAGCCCCATCGTTGTCTTGGCAAAATCTCCAATCTGGCTCAACGCGATCTCAAGGCGATCTTGAGATAGTGACTATGAATACGGAATCGCACAAATTCTCAAATGGATCTCAAGCAAATCTTGAGACTGGGACTATGAATACGGGCCTAAGGATCCGAAACCGAGATAAAGATCCGAAACCCAGGCAAGGATCCGGTTCCGGATCTGGATCCGACGAAAAACCTGGATCCATCCATCACTACAAAAAATATTAACGTAGAAAATCATCATTCCAAGAACAGTGGTTGAATGCTGAAGACTTTAGCCAGTGGGTTCTTTAAATTCTTTTTGTAGAAGAATTTGTAATTTCTCATGGAAATGCTAATTTAGAAAGAGGGTGTTCAATCAAAAAGTAGCTTATCTTTCCCAACCAACAAAGAGAGTCTCTTACTACCAATAAAACTACATATTTAACTACTTTAATTTATCAATTATTTCTTATTTAATTACTTTATCTATATTATGCTATGGGTCGAACTAAAAAAAATAAATATTCTACATAGAACTTGAAAAACATCACTTTTGACTCGTACAAGAACCACGATATATTAGCCTGGAAATTTTTATAAATTTAGCCTTGAAAACCTTGAATTATGCTTGAATTTTATATTTTAACTTTTGTGGACACCCTGATGAAGCAACATTCAGATTTTAGATCATATTTAGGATTAAAGGTAAAGTTAAGATTTGGATTTGAAAAGAGATTCAAGATTCTAGGGTGAAATTAAGATTTGGATTTGAGAAAAAAGTGATTTGACCTAATTCTACTAGAAAGTTTTTCATGTGCTTAAACACAATGTAAAGTGAGGACCATTTGCCAATTGGTCATTTCATAAATTTTTTAGTTCCATTATATTCATATTATTCTCATAATAATGATTCAACTTTTCAATCCTTTAATGTATACCAAATCAGTGTTGAAATAGCATATCTATTTCTAGAGTTAGTGCACTTCGATACTAGCCAAAATATGTCACGACACTTCAGGCAGTAGTGTAAGTGCCTTATTCCAAATGGGAAGTTAAGTGATTTTTAAAATTTTGTTTTGATAAAAGTATATCTCTTATTAAGAATACTGCACCATCATTTCATGAGCTTAGCACATAACCACAAACACATTAACTAGCTTCAAAGTACTTTGCAAATATATTAGGGTGGGCTTCCGATGGCACATTTATAAAGGGACCTGAAATACTGACAAGAAAACAAAAGGTAACAAGAAAAATGTGCTGAACAGGTTGTGCCTTCCCAGGTAAATTGGTGTATTTGTGGGTTGCACAACGTTCAGGGGAAACAATGCGTTAGACATTCATTTTAGTTCATTCTGTGGATAGCTGGTTTTCATTTATTCCACCAAAGTTTCATTTGCCCTTATGCCTCCCAAGAAAATGCATGAAATGCCTTATGTTGATAACCACTCCATAATTTGGGTCATGGTGGCCTAGTGGGTAGAGCACTGAGTTACCAACCGGAGGGTCTCGGGTTCTAATCCCGGGCAAAGAGCACACTTTCTGGACACCCCCGCCTAAAATCTTCACAATTCGATTTTCTGTGTGTCAGAACTTCGTAGGAAATAGCAGGTGGCCCAGGGAAAGGAACTGGCCTCCCTACCCTAAATGTGTAATTTGACATGCCAATGGCTTAGTACGGGGTGAGCTCTACTCACACCTATCAAAGACCAACCTTCCGGTTGAACACAACTTTTTACTCAATATTTAATTATGACAAAAATGACCTAACAGCACATTTTGTTTATACTATCCATGCCAAAAGTATGTAGACTCGAGTTTGAGGCTTTATATCTCCAAAATTGAAGAGGCGAGATTCATACAGTTCATATCAGTGTATAGACAATTTAGTCATACATTTAATGCAGGTAATGGGCCTTTTTTTATGATATCTTTGAGGTATGTTTTTGCAGTGAGAGTGAAAAATTGCCCTATTTTTTTTAAGAGTCCAGGAGGATGGCATCACTTAGGTGGTATGTTATAACAATCTGAAATGCCAAAACGAAAGGGAATTGATAGAATACAAATCGTACTTTTGCCATTTTGTCCTTGAAGTTTCAAATGTTTTATTTTAATTGTTTAATTTATTCAATTCAATTAATGAAAGCAGGTTTTCCCCATTAGTATGCGACAGAGACATGTGACAAACACCTTCGTTATCTTTTTAAAAAATGTATTGCGAATCAAATAACATCATAATACTTTAACATGCTGCATTACTTTATTTCATTTTGTAGTGTATAGGAAGATATGTATAGGCAGAAACATTCAAAAATCTAAGCATTAAATAGGCTGTCTGGACCCTGAACTTGAGTTTTCATGTTGATGTTAGAATATTCATTTTTGCCTTTAATTCAACACAATTCGTATGTGGATTTTTGTCTACTTATTGGAGGAGGTTTTGGAGCTTTTCATTCACAGTTTTTTTCTCAGCAAAAGCTATTACATTCCTAATTTTATGCACTTGTAATGTCACGATGTTAGGCCAAATTTAGTTATGTCTATAAAGCTACACTCAGTCCACAAAGCTTGGGCACGTCTCCAAACTGTCCAAACTTGATTGACACTACTGGACTGATGTCATATTAAAACTACATGTTGACACAAGATGTTATAAAGACTTTCAAATTACAATTTTTCTTTTATTGCTAGAGGGAGATGAACTGTTCATTGCTTAATATTATTGTCAATCTTACTTATTTATCGTAAAGGAAATAATTTTCAGTGTTGTTCCCCATTCCCTAGATATTTTAGCTCTAATTTGGTGCTCTGAAAATTTTGATATCCATTCTTTACTCTGTTATATAAATTATATTTACTTCATGTTTTGTCTTTTATTTCAGAACGGCCATCCATTTTGTAATCTCTCAGTTCTTGAAACTTTAAATCAACCACCAGTGCCAAATTTGGACCTCTCAACTCTGCCAGCTCCAAAACACATTGCTGCACCAGAAGTTGCAACTAATGTCATGACTCCATCCATTCCAGTATTACCTGCCACATCTCGAGCAGATCTGAATGCACCTCTTTTACCCGTTGTATCTTCAGTACCCCCATCTCAGTTACCTCAAAACAACTCCAAGGTGATGCAGGAAGATGAATGGGATGAATTTACTGAATTTCAGAGTGCATCAAGTACAGTTTTGGATACTCCAGTGGAAACACTGCATGCTCAGCAACATGAAAAAATTACAAAACAGTCTTCTTCCAATGCATTTACTCCCTCATGTACTTTAAATAAGAGTGAGACACCCTCCAGTGTGAATTCCAATCAGCAGAATGCAACAGCACCACCTCCTGCTCCCTTGTCCATACCAACGCAGGGAAATCGTCTCCTCTCTGCTGAGTCTTCTCCAGTTTTGTCTTCAAGGTCCGCCAGTGAAAGACGAGGGATTGGCAGTAGACTGGCTAATCACACACTAGGGGCTCCAACAACAATAAATCAGAGTTTATCTTCCAAAACTGTTGATCCCTCCGAAGCTGATGACTATGATGATTTTTGTGAATTTAGATCAGGTCCTCCTCCATCAGATGGCAGTGCAGGCAGCTCAGTGAGAAAACTCTCAGAGCAGGATAATGAAATGTTGGATACATTATTTCCACGGTGTAACGTCCGTCCTCCTTACAAGACAGAAATTTTGAGAGAAAGCGCAATTAGGTCAGAGCCCCTTACTGAAGATATATTTTCTATACCAAAGGATAGTAAAAGCAGCGGTAACCAGGAAGCTTTAAGCAATCGAGAAAGCTGGTCTAATTCAATGCCGTTTCCTAGTGCTCCCTCTGCCATGCCAAAGTCAGGAAGTGATACTAAGATTCCAGCCAATACAGTGTCTGAAGTTAAAGTTACCTCATCACATGCACCTGTTGATGAAGATAGGTACAGTGCATTGCGAGCACTGGCTGCAGAAATTAACCCACCGCAGAACGCACCTGCCAAAGAGGAAGATGACGAAGATGATGATGATGATGATGACGATTTTGGTGACTTTCTATCAGCTCGTGGCACCCCTGCGGCTCCAGTAAGTGAAGATTCTTTTGGTGAGATAGCCCGAGAGAGTGTATTGAACAAGGAAAGTGAGTTGGTGGATGACCCTTTCAAGATTATCTCATCTGTCCCTAATGCCCAGCCTGTAAATTCCACGAATTGGAGTGCAGACTTCTCTTCTTTTGAGGTGGAGCAGCATCCTCCTAACCAAGAGATCAACAACAACCATGCTATCCATGGAAATGATGATGACTTTGGGGACTTTGTGGGAGGTGATAGGGATGAAGCCATTGATTCCCTGCGTATTGAGGGAGGATGGTTGGGTGGTGATAGGAGGGGAGAGGGTAGTATTGGGACAGGGGATGCTTCTCCAGACTCGCGTTCAATCAATGCGGGGGCAATGGAAGGGGAGGGTAACCTGGGAGGACGGGGTAGGACAGGTTCGCTGCCCAGCCTTGATTTGAAAGGATTCTCAATGCTTGGTGTGGGGGAGTGTGAAGGATCCAGTGGAGAAGAGGGAGATGTTAATGCAAATGGGGAGAACAGGAGAAATTTCTGCTCTCCAGTAGGAGGGGAGAAATGTGGCAATGAGCAGTGGGAATCATCTAAGGTAAGGTCTGCTAAGCTTAACTGAAAATTTTCACTGCTTGGGTTTTACATTAAATCATGCCTGAATAATTCTGAAGATTCTGGTGATATGGAGGGAAAGCACAACATGATAACATAGAAAAAAACATGAACCAAATCCACAAAAATGATAAACTTTACTACAACCTGGGTTTCACTGTATTACTGCATCATCAGGTGATGAAGCTGTAATACACTTGATGATGCTGTAATACAGTGAAACCTGGGTCGTAGTAAAGTTAATTATTTTTGTGGATTTGGCTCATGTTTTCTTTATATATTATTGTGCCTGAATCATTTTTCATCTTGATGTCTTGTATCCCAACTTAAATTTTCTTTCAATGTTGTTGACACATCTCATTCCACTATGAAATATTTGTGTGTGAAAGATTCATTTTTATAATTTTATGCATTAAATATGTAAGCTTTAAGCTGCATCCATTAACTAAAGGAACAATGTGTCCAACAAGCAGCAATGTGGGAATGATATGGAAATTTTTCTTCTCCTTTCCATTTTTGAATCAAACTGTTCGTTCCTTCGGTCTACTTCAGTTAATTACCCATGGTGAAAGCTGTGATAATAAGCCTTTGAAAAAAATGAATTGTTCAACCTCAATTTTGTTTCTGTGCATAGATCGTAGATTGCAGCACGCGTAAGTCGAGGACTAACTGTATCTTTTAAATTTAACCACTTGACTGGGGAATGCTTATTCAAAAAGAGCATTTTATTTCGGGAATAAAATTTTGCAACCTATACATTCAGATGTGTTTTAACATGAACAAACACTCCTTTCAAAGACTATAACATTCTGCTGGCTTAAAAGTATACAAAGGAAGTATTTGAAGAACAGAAGAAACTTAAGTGAGACATCTCATCATGCAAAGGTAACAGCAAAAAAATGTCAATAATGAGGTATCTTGTCTCCCCCAGCCAAGTGATTAAATTCTACTCTAGATATGCTTTAAATAGAATTTTTTTAAAATAAGGTCTGCTCTGTTTAACTTTTCATAAGAGGGTCATCGTCACAGGGTTAACTGCTTCCTTAATAACTCCTAGAGTCACCATTAGGAATTTTATATTAAGCGTGAAATTTGTTCCAACGTCGCATTTATTTTTACAGTGGAATGGATTGATGCTCTCTAAATGGTTCCGGGTGTCCTTCTGCACTAGTTGGCTTGATGACAACAGTTTCGCTGACTAATGAAAGGTCAAAGGATTTCATGGAAGGAAATGCGGAACCATGTAGAGAGCATCAAACTAACGCCACGGAAAACTTTGATCTAACAATGGAATGGAATTGCACTAACCTTCTATTAATGTAAGCAGTGTATGAAACAATAAGAATAATAATCTTTTGAGTCCACGGGCAGCAGGGGTAGAGCAATCTATTCTCAAAAACTACCTGGCATCGTAGCATCTGTAAATTCATTCTGTTGATATTAAAAAGAAAAATATGAATATGCCATCGGCATGTAACACTCGAGAAACCAAAATGTAAATAAGTTGTTATGGCATTGTTGTAAGTGACTGAAATAAAAAAGATGTACTTGTGTGTGCCTAGCAACTAGTTTCTTACATTTTAAGAAGATTTCAACAGGTTATGGGCCCAGATCACAAGTGAATGGCTAATTCATCAATCTATTCATAATTCCAATGAGAATCAACCATGGAAGTATATTGTTCACTAAAAAATGCCTGGTGGTAGTAGTGAGTACAAAATACAAGTGGAGAAACTTGAAGGACCTGAAGACTGGGCTAAGTGGAAATGGCACGTGTCGATGCAATTAAGACGCACTTGAAGATATCGTCTTTGCTACGTGCAAGCGTGTTGAATTTGTGGAAAACGTGACAGTGGAAGAAAAGGCGGCAGGTCATCTGTGGTTGAAAGATGACAAGTTTGTTAGCTGGTACGCGGGGAAAATCCATTGCAGAGCTCGTTTTGACATGCACCCACGCAAGTGAAATTTGTGAAAAGTTGCATGCAAGATTTGAGCAAAGCAGTATGCAAAGGCTAAATATGTTGATGGAAGCTTTTTTTTTTCGTGTTAAACGTGATGAAAAAGAGGACATCGCCACACATGTTGCGAAGCTACAGAAACTTTTCATGGATTTGAATAATGAATTGCAGAAACACAAAGAAAATGTTATATCTGAAAGAATGTTGAATGGTCGAATTTTATCCATGTTAGGAAAAGAATACGACAATTTCAAAGACTTGTGGGACACAATTCCGTCAGGAAATCAAATTCTTAACTTATTGATTGAGAAACTCTGTACAATTGAATTGCGAGATCAAAGTACACTGGAATCGGCTGCATTTGTTGCACACAACAACCCGAAGAAGAAAAACCAACAAAATAGAAGTGGTATTTGCGAAAAATCGAAGAAAATTAATGAATGTGCAAAACAAAAATTCCGTGTCATAAGTGGAAACAGATAGGTCATTGGGCAGCGGAGTGTGCGATGAAAAGGAACAATGGAAGTACTGGCAACAACCCATCTGAAAAGAATGCTGCATTTCTTGGTGCCTCAATTAATTACTGTGCTGAAGCCGACAGATGGTATTGCGACAGTGGTGCTACCAATCATGATACTCCGAATAAGCAATATTTTGTATCATATACAAAATTCGCTGTTCCTAAAATGGTTTCACTCAGAAAACGAGGTGTAGGCATGCTGGCTCATGGAGTGGGAACTCTTAAAATCCAAGTGTATTTGAACAAGACTTGGAAAAATGCAGAATTAAAAGACGTTCTTTGTGCTCCTGAAGCAAGCACTCACTTATTCTCTGTAAAGCAGCTGCACGAAAAGGTTTTTGCACAAGACTAGATGATAGAAGTGTCAAACTTGAAGACAAAGACACAGGGGAAACGATGATGACTGGGCATGTAAGTCGTGGTCTATACGTGCTTGACTTGCACGTTGTAAAACCAGCACAACCTATTCAAGTAAATTTAGTACCATCTTGCAACAGTTCCTGAATGAAGCCAAGACAAGTCATGTTATCAAACAATTCAGGTGCGACGGAGGAAAAGAATTTGACAACAAGAAAGTTTCTGAATTGATTTTGAACAGAGGAATAGAACACTGCATTACTTCACCCTATACACCACAGCAAAATGGTGTTGCAGAACAAGAGAACCGCACGATTGTGGAATGCGCACATTCTATGCTGAATCCAAGCAAATGTTCAAATTTCGGAATTTATCACCTGAAAATCCCAAGAGATCAAAAACTGCGCATAAGAGCGGAGGTGAAGGAGGGGACGACTGGTTTCGCTGTGGAGGCAGCCCTATTCTGGTTCCTTCTGGCTATAGCCTGCACAATTTGGGGAAAAATTGGCGAAAGGTGTGCGCATCTCAATTTCATTCGCTACCGATTTTGCCAGGAATGCTTTGCTTTGTCCCTCTGGCGACGAAAAAGTTATTCTCAGTCAAATTTGATTTCACTTAGCCAAATTTGTAGAAGGATGTGAGGAAGAAAAAATCAAGATTGATTCAAAGAGCTACTTTAACATGACATCAGGTTTGAAGTAAAAGCCAGGTTAGCCCTCTTTGCATATATTTTTCTGCAATTAAAACCCTTTCTGAAGGCATATCAATGTAAGTAATCATAATTTTTATTTTGTGGACTTAAAGTTGTTGATCTCTTATTACTGGAAGTTCATATGATTAGTATGAAAATAGACCTACTATTTTTCATAAGTTTAGACTTCTCTGCTTCCTCACTATCACTTTTATCTCTATAAATGACCAAAATCTTGGAGTTTTCAGGTGCTCAAAAGTCAGGGAAAATCACTAATAATGGTCTGGAAATCCTGGAAAAGTCAGGGAAAATGAAAATGAAAACCCCTATAAACCCTGTGATATTAAAAAGAAAAATATGAATATGCCATCGGCATGTAACACTCAAGAAACCAAAAGATAATTAAGTTGTTGTGGCATTGTTGTAAGTGACTGAAATAAAAAAGATGTACTTGTGTGTGCCGAGCAACTAGTTTCTTACATTTTAAGCAGATTTCAACACATTCTTTGTTGTTCTCATTCGAGATGATATGGGCTGCGATGGACTGAAACGCTCTGTATGCAGAAGTTCCTGGGAGTGGCAATTGACGTTCCATTTGCCTTTGTATGCTCTTATCGGGCAATGTATAATTAACTCATTCAGCCCAGCATGATTTTCTGTTGATTGCTGTAGGGGGGATTGAGGATGAAAAAGATAATTTATCAGGCAGCAATGTATTATTTAAAAAATTGAAAATGTATCTGCTGGGGTACCAGTCATTTTTGACTGCAAAACAATGGCTCCTTTTAAACTTCATGTACACATCTAAGGGCTGCATGACCTAACAGTGAGTCGTGTCATCCTGTGAGCTGATATAGCTCTGACACACCAGTGTGTCATGCTGGGTTGAATGTGTTGTAGTGTAATGAGTGTCATGAAATGCCTCATTTTGTAATGTTGAATGCATTGTGTAATGAAGAATGTCAAGAGAGAGAGTCTTAGTCTTACTTCAAGTCACACTTTAGTAGCAGTGAAGTCCATAAGGTGTCTGTGATGATGACCCAGTACAGAAATCATTTCTGAAGAATATTTTAAATTGAACTTGCTTTATGAAAATATATTGATAGAGAATGTATGTAATTTAACTTTTCGTCAACTTTGTTGTAAACTTAAAATAAATGCTTTTACAGTTATAGTCTATAAATATCAGTGATATATTACTCTTTCATTTTCTCAGTCTGCTGGTCAGCATGCATATGAATGGAGGAGATGCCTTGCTAGTTGTCTTTCTCTTCTGCAGTCTGCATTATTGATATTTTCATCAATTTCTTCTGGTGAAGTAATTGAAGAAGTTGTTTCAACGGAGGAGGGTGAAGATTATCTCTCCAGTGAGTAAATGGGTTACAATTATGATTTTTATCTGATTTTCAGTCATAATTTACTTTACTGCGGCTTTACTGAGTCATTTTTTTGTTTTACTACATCCTAGGAATTTTCCTTTCTGACATCCTTCTCTTTTTGGTCTAGTTGAGTTTTTGGAAGAACTTAAGACTTGATTCCTTTTTGTTTGTATACAGCCATTTCAGCAGTCAGTTTATTTCAGCTTAAATTTGGACTAATTCTTCCATATTTTTGTAATATTCCTAGTTAAGCTGCATGATTATGATAAAGCCAAGGTCATGTAATTTCTTTTGAGTTATTATCTGTGTACTGGATATTGTGTTAGAAGTGACTTAAGGTAGCTGATCAGAAGTATGAAAGGATATTGATGTTTTGGAAAGTTGCAGTAGTGTTTCTTATCTAATTTATTGGCATTAATGACAAAATAGTGAGTTCTTGAGGTAATTATTAAGGTATCTTCCTCTCTTGCTTCATGAAGCCTTAGGTCTGCTACTTGCAAATGGTTGATTTATCGGCTACTGGGTTTCCTTCCTATTGAACATAAAAATGTTTTAGCAATTTTGTGGGTTTCTAACGAAAGCTTACATTTATTCTAGCAATGATTTACGATTTTTGTGCATATTATTACTGTTCTAAATTCCTGATATTTTGAGCTTGTTTGTGAGATTTTACATATGCTCCATCAAAATTTATATTATTTGATCAATTCAAAAATCCTGCAAATTTCAACCTCTTAGCTCAAACTCTTAAAAGGAAAGTGAAAGGATGGTATTTTTCATTGAAAATTTTATTTTATTAATCACTACAGAAAAATTTTATTGACAAATTATTTTATTTATTATTTATTTTATGACCTTTCAAGGGTTGAATTGCTACTTGAGGAGCAACATTGCAGCTGAAAAATGGTCCCTAAATACTTGAGTGTAACATGATTTGTACACCATTCCATGAAATTCTTTCTTATCTACTACCTACATCTTATGCTCTACATATTTCTTCTCATAATAAATTTATGTGCCTACAATTGTATAAGTTTTTATATGTGTTATAATAAATCTCTTGCCTGCTGTCATTTCTAATGTCGTCAAACTCTCTACGATATTTAGATGAATTGAAATTAGTTTTTCGTACTGGAACTCTGTTCCTATATTATCCAATAAAAATACATTGTGGCTTTCTACGTATTCTAAAAATATACAAACGAGTTTATTGTCTGTCACCGACTATATTTGTACTCTCAGCATTACATTAACTAATGCCTTTGAGGAGTTGCCATAAAGGTATGCATTTACAGTTTTGCATCGTTCAATAATACTTTCCTATCTTCACAATTAAAATATTTTATCCTTGTGCTGTCTGCTTATTCTGAGTGGATTCCTACTTATATGGTGTCCTCTTTGCTGATGTGCATATTTTAATGGTTCAGTTCCCAACCACGGTATTCTACAAGTGCCATTTAATATATCCTATTTTCATATTTTTGTGAGGAAGTGATTGATTCTATGATAAATTTTTGCATTATATATGTCATCCAATGTTAGTTTCAGATCTCTGCAAATTTTGTAGCCACTAAGGGAACAGGAAAAATAAATATCAATATTCATCAGTCTGTGATAATGACATTAATGAAGATGGGGTATGGTGGAAGAGACTGCCATCTAAAGGTCTCATTCCCTTGCATTATCATTTGCAGGAAATAACTGATCTAAGGAAGTTGATCCCCATAAATTTCCACCAATTCTTTATTTTGAATATTCTCTATTTTACCTCCCTATATCTGGGACAGACTTAAAACTAATGAAGAGATTGCACTAGTTAAACACCGTAAAATGAATATATACATCTAATTAGATGATATGTATTTCATCACTATTGCATTTAGGCGTTGCAATTGAAATTTTATTACTAATTCTATTCTCGTTCATCATTTTCATTCCTCAACAACAGTCAAAAAACCAACTCATATTGGATATTGCTCACTCATTGGGGTCGTAGTAGACTTCGGTTTTTAGTCACTGGAATAGCTAAGGTTATATTACAACATCCAACTTAGTACCATAATCCTAAGAGCAACACAACATCAAAGTGGTAATTGAATCCAAAACCCATGGATTTCTAGGCTATTATATTACAAACCTGGCTATTATATTTGGCTAACTCCTCAGCCAAAAAAAATCACTATGAGATGTACAACATTGCATAAAAATATAAAATATTAGTATTCTAACCTACTAGTTTTTTTCTGTAGAGCTTAAACAATAAATATCATCTTCAAGTAATTTAATTAAATGGGTAATAAATAAACATCATCTTTTTGGGGGTCAAGATGGATTTGCACTGAATAGACTCTGATTTACATGATTGACTTTGATGCCTCATCATCATCATCATCATCATCTAAGGTCAACAATCCTAGGATTGGTTTGATGCAGCCTTCCACTCGATTCTTCTATCGGCCAACCTCTTCATATTAACATAGTTCTACTCTTTCACGTCCTTTATGACCTGTTCTATGTAACTCATATGAGGCCTGCCTTTTCCATTTTTCCCATTCACTTTTCCTTCGACAATTGTCTTCATCAGGCCATCGTGTCTTAAGATATGGCCGATTAAGTTGTCCCGTCTTCTTATTATAGTTTTCAGCGGACTTCTCCTTTCTCCCACTCTTCTTATGAATTCTTCATTTGTCACTCGGTCGATCCATTTTATCTTCATCATTCTTCAATAGCACCATATTTCAAATGCTTCCACCCTTTTCTTCTCCACTGCTGTTGTCGTCCATGCCTCACTGCCGTAAAGAAACATGCTCCAGATATACGTTTTGATGAATTGCTTCCTTACTTCCAAGCTTGTATTTCCAGCTGTAAGTAGATTCTTCTTTTGATAGAATGCCCTCTTTGCCTGGGCTATTCTACTGACTATTTCTTTCTTGCTTCGTGCATCGTTGGTTATTCAGCTTCCCAGGCAACAGAACTCTTTTACCCCTTCCAGTTTCTGTTTTCCTATTATCAGTATTTACCGAAAAATTCCCAAGTCAGGAGATGTCTCCACTGTCAACTGATTACCAGAACGTATTCTATGGGCTCTTATGGGAGTGAGTGGGCCCTGGTCACTAGCTGGTTGTTAAGTTTGGCTAATTTTTTATCAGGAAAAATACATATAAGTCAGAAGCCTAGAAAGGTCATAAAAAGCAAACCGTATGGAATAATGGTAATAAAACCTGTTTTTTTCTTCCAATATCAAACTGCTTCAGAGAAATTAGACCTCTAATGAAAGAAAAGTTCAAAGTAGTACAATTGTGATGGTGTAAGGTTAACCCTTTTATGCCAATGCCAATCCTTATCACCTGGTATGTGCAAAAAAATGCCTGCACTTTTTTGAGGTGTTAGTTTTCAGTTTAAAATATATGTAAAATCTTATATTGGTACTCTGATGTCAAATTTCTCTCTAAATACTCTATAATGGCATAGGGCATGTAAAAATATTCAATTATGTCATTTTATCATAATTTAAATATAGCATAATTTTTTTTTAGCATTAGGGAAAATTGGCTGATAGATTGGCCTACTGGCATTTCTCACTCATAACCTGTTGGCCGATCTGTCAATCTGCTGGTATTATAAGAGTTAATGGATTTATTGATGACCGTATGATGTGGATAACCTTATTTTAGGAAAGTGAGCATTTTAGAAACCACTACTAACAAGCAATTGTGATAGTCATAGCCCAGCAGACCACAATTAAATGTTGTGATCAGAGGAAATGTAATGGAAACATTAATCGTTCTGCTCATTGTAAAAAAAATTAATGTGTACATTGTAACTATGGCAGAGGTGTATTTTTGCTGGTTAAGAATTGGAAGAGAGGATTGGGTTGGTATGGTGGCTTGAGTATTGGCTTACTATCTTGTAAGCCCAGCTTCAAGTCCCAACAGTGGCAGATTTTTCAGTGGTAATACTGGTCCCTACTTGAGTGTCCAGTGGAGAGCACTTCCAAGTGCAGTACTCATATCAGATGGGACGTTAAACAATGACCCTTTGGAGCATTTCGTGAAGAGCAGGCTAATGCCAATGCTGGGTTTCTCTCCACCCTTCCTCATTTCCCTGAAAAATCCAACCTCTGCCTATTAACCTACCTACTCTAAAATTGAAGAAATGACCTCAGCTGTTAGTTGCCTCTCTCAAATATTTACAATTATGACAGGAATGTAAATTATTATTTGTTTAATTAATCTTAATTTTATGTACATTTTAGTATTTTGAGGTTTTCATTTAATATATTTCAGCTATAATTTTCGGTAAATTGAAGTACCTTTTGGACTGAAATGTGAAACCTGAAGTCCCCTGGGTTATTTAATATGAAAAGTGGCAATCTTGGCTATCTTAGGAACAGAATGAGATACATTTGTGCCACTATATATGTCAATTTTTAAAATGTTATGACAGAAATTTTGTGTGTTCTAAAGACATGGGTCATGCATTTATGAGTAATGATTTAGTGATTCATATTCTACAAATTTATAAATTACTTCTCTATTTAATGAACTTGTTCTCAGTGACACATGGTTACTGAATAAGCCACCATGTTGTATGGCTCTCTTAAAATACTGGGAAGCTGATGTTTTCAATTGTTCTCCTCTCTACAGATCTCTTAGAAGTTTATTGGGTTTCAAGACGTATTGCTGCTTCCTACCATCAGTTAGACAGGAGAGATTCTCAGCTGGATAGTCTTCTTGATGACATTGGAGCCGTTTGGGAAGGACTTATGCCATTTTACGAGAAAAGTGGTATCATGGTGAGGGTTTACTACTAACAAGTTTATACCAAATGCATGACCCTTATTCTTCATGTAGTTGAATTGTCATGATCTGAATTGTATTTTTGGTGATGAAATTTGTTCTTTTGAAGTATAGTTGAACTACTTATCGAGTTTTATATAACATGCATTGTTCTGGGGTCTTCCTATGGGCTATTTCTTCTTTTGTATATATTTTCATCAAGAAGACAATATGTGTTTCTTTAACACTGTGATAAATATAGTTTATGGTGTTGTTTTGACGGTTTTTGTGAGGGAAAGTTTCTGCACCATTCAGGAAGTCATGTTAAGTGACTCAGCTAATGATTGTGAAAGATGTTAGTTGTTGCATTATTTCTTGTATTGGAATGCAGGGAATCATTTCGTAGCATTTTATCCAATTCTGCGGTACTCAAGTTAAAATTTTCTCATAAAACCTAATTGGTGCCCTGTCCACCTTGCCTTGACTTTCATTGTAAATTACCTGCAGTTCAGTAGATCACTTGGATTTACCACCTCATGGCCTATTAGTTAGGTAGACACTTAAAAATACATAAAATAGTGTTTTCACCGGAGTTGTTGTGTCGAAATGCTGGCTGGGGTTTGGAGGATTTCAGCCTTCATGGACAACTCACTGGTTGTGGCAGCACCTGAGGGAGGTTGCAGCTCCATTGTTGTCTGCATCCATTGTTATCAAATGTCATGTAGCACTATTTTTTTAGAAGTAGATTATTATATTTGCCAGGATGTTGAGAGCAAGTAGACTTGATTTTATAATGGCTATTAAGGTCACATGAAAGTGACAGTTATATGCCTAAAATTACATTGCTGTAAAAAAATCCATTGTGTGAGTGATATGTACTGTGGTATCATTAGTTTGAAGGATACACTAGCGTGGTTGCTTGAAAAAATAGAGTGCACCATTATAATAGAGTCCTTAAAACTATATCTCATAAGAACCCTACTGTAGATACTTTTATAGAAATGACATTTATTGTCATTTATTTTTAATGTCTATCATACTGTGAATATTCATTGTAATGACCCTTAAAAATGAAATGTGGATGCTCATAAGCTGATCTAATGTGCCCCTAATCCATTTATAGAATTAATTTATTTTGGGATGAAGGTAAAGGTATCTGGCAAAATGTAATGGCAGGCAGTCATTCCACATTAATAGCACAATCACACTTTTACACACAAGATTTATAATAAGCCATATGCAGGCACAGTCTTTGATCACGTGTGCAGTGTGCATTAGGGCGGATCGGAAAAATCGATTTTTCGCGGAGAAACTTGGCCCTCTGGAAAAAGTTGTCAAAGTGACTAAAAATGAGGCCAGAAAAATTTGAAACCTCTAGGTCAACCCTAGACCCTCGCACCGTGGCCATTTATGGGGAGGGGGGCTGAAAGTAGAAAAAGTCATGTTTTTAAAGCGGTTCTCCATGGATTTTGCCGAGTTGCGGCCCTTTAGGGCAAAAATTTCGTCCATTTGTACGTATCTGCAGCCGTTAAGCCACAAATTGCTATTTTGAGTGCGCAGCCGCGCGTAATTATGCACCTCCCACGCAGCGTCGCGGCGCCTAACGGTCAGAAGGCCGCTCGCGCGCCTCCTGCCGGCTCGCGTCTACTGCCCGGTCGCCGCGAACGCAGCAAAACTCATCACGGATGCGTCTTCCGTCGTTGGTCTCATTAATATTAGATGATTAAACAATTTCCAGGGAATAACAATTACGGAAGGGTTATTTGAAATTAATACAACACACCGTCATCGTTCAGGGAATAAAGAAACACTCCCCGATTGTTAGCCTAATTATACTATTATTTTTCAGTATAGAGAAAAAATGCAAAAATAATTAAAGTAGTCACCAGAGCTCACCACATTTATGTACCTGCACTATGAACTCCCCCATAAAAAATAAGAATAAAAATGACTTTGTATATTCCACACTTTTATTGTCAATAAAAGTGTGGAATATACAAAGTCATTTTTATTCTTATTTTTTATGATGATTCAATTCCACAAAGTTACGCCTGAAGGTATTTCTTCGATGAACTCCCCCGCCCACACACCCATTCATAGAATAGAGGAACGCATTTCCTTTATCAGATTATATGCTATCGAAAAAATAAGAAAGTGGTCATGTTGTAGTGCCAGTCGGTTTATCTGTGTGCAAGTATTCGTCTCTTAACTTTATTTTTATTGAACACTAAAGGTCATTATCGATTTTTGAAGTCAAGCAGGTAAATGTAAAACTTACTCTATCACAGCATGAACTGAGATTAGGTTTTGAAGGTTGGCATTTTGGTTCTGCTTTCTAGTATTTTCAGTATTTCTTATTGTCTCTCGTTGCTGCGGATGCCAATGAAGCTTGGGTTACCTCTATTACAAATATTTCAAAAGCTTGCGTGTGATAAGGACAATGGCGTTCCACAGTTGAGCATTACTCAAGTAATTCTCGAATTTCTTCAGTCATGAGATGCGATAGAGCACGAGTCGATGTTCTCGTCCCATTTTATCAGCAGTTTGTAGTCTTCTACATCAAATTTAAAATCTGTTCTCATTCTCAAAATAAACTCAAAAGTTCTTGGATTTTCGTCGCACCTGTATTTATTCATGCCTCTAAGATTACTTTCCACGCATCTCTTCACACTTCCTCACCATTTGCAGCAATCATTATGAGGAGTCAATTTTCTGAGTGCCCGAGAAAACAGTTTCTCTGAATAACAGGATGAATGACTCTTTTAAGATCTACTGGTAGATCTCTTGATCAATTTAATAATTTCCATAAATTTACAGCACCGTCGTGTATACAATGGTTTTTTCACTGAAAACCAGACAGGTGCGTATACTTTTTGAATGACAATAGATTTTATAAATTAGCGCATGAATTTTCACTGGACACGTATGTCAGTTGTCGGCTGGCCGTAGTAAGCTAACGAGAATGAGCCACATTTTTTGGAATTTATCTGGCCAAATTTTCCGAGCGAAATCCTTTGGACACAGCATTAGAAATTTCCCGAAGATAATGCCCGTCACTGCTCAGCAATCTCAAGTCCTCTTCGTCGGACAATTTTGTTGGAACTGGCTCCAATCGTATGATATCAAGAGTGTGGCAGTCTTGAAGGGTGGAGACAATAGGTCTTGCAAACAAATTTGGACCCTTAGTTTGCCGGTCTAATGTTTCTACCAACTGCCGTAGTGTTAAGTCAATCAGGTGTAATTGGCAAATAGACCACTGTAAGGGATGTCGGAGTTTTGCTTCCAACAAACGGATGATGCTTCCTTCCTGACCTGTATTCACTTTGATGCCATCGCATCCAATCACTTTTAAATTTGAAAGTTCAATATTTTCTTTCGCAAAAAAATCAAGAATTGCAGATATGATTTTTCTTGCAGATCCTCCTGTGGGGGAAGCAAAACTGTAAAACTGGGAGCCTTGCTCTTCAACAAACAAGACATGTTCCTCCCTAACCTTAGATTAATATGTCCTCTTGCCTATTTTCTCCAGTTTAATTGTTTCATCCTTTCTGCCGTCAAAATACAGACCTTCAATTGCATTTTTTGATTTATCTGTCTTTGCTTTTACTGAATCTAGCATCTTTTTTCTGTTTTCGTAACAAATGCCGGTCCACTACCTTTCACCTGTCTTCCGGAGTTTTGAGCTTTGCGTCGGTTACAGTTGCGCTGACGATCATTGCTGCTGCCCTGAGGGACACGTTGCACGTACCTCCGTCACAGTTGGCAATTAAAGACGCCTTTACCCCGAAGGTGGTTATTGCACATACCTCCGCCACAGTTGGCAATTGAAGACGCCTTTGCCCCGAAGGAGATTTTGATTGATTTTCATTCCTAATCGTATGAGGAACGTTGAGATCCAAGTCGGTGGGTTCCTCGTCCTTTTTATTTTCTCGAGAAGTAGCGGAAAAAAATTCTTGGTGCTCAATTTTTACCTCTTCAAGAATGAAAGATTTTGAGTCGACGCTTTCCGACGATCCTCTTCTGTGTTTTTTCTTTAATCGCCGAGTTTCTGAGGCATCCAATCTATCGGATACCATCTTTTGTTTTGACCTTTGATCCCTCAAAAATGCCACTTTATTTGGGAGAACTATATCCTCTTGCTAAATTTACACTCGCTAATTCTTTAGCTCTGACACGCACAAATATCACATAGTTTCTGGGATTCATTAAAAATATATCAATTTTTCTGTCGATTTGGCACCTTTCGTATGCTTGCTTGCATTTTCCTTAAGTCATAGTACGTCGTATGGTACCGTATAATCATTTTAATCACACCATGTTCCGGAATGATTGGAATAGAGGTGCGTTTCCATAGTTCGGACACTTTTTTCACTACCAGACGATTTGATAAACCGTAGGCTCCCTTCCTGCGCTTTCGTATCTCAATACGTCGCGAACATGAAAAAAATATTATCACTTCTATAAAAGTCGGTAACGTCAATTCGTTTATGTCAACGAGACAAGAAAAAAGTTATAGTGTGTAGGGTTATATTAATATCAAATAATCCTTCCGTAATTGTTATTCCCTGGAAATTGTTTAATTATCTAATATTAATGAGACCAACGACGGAAGACGAATCCGTGATGAGTTTTGCTGCGTTCGCGGCGACCGGGCAGTAGACGCGAGCCGGCAGGAGGCGCGCGAGCGTCCTTCTGACCGTTAGGCGCCGCGACGCTGCGTGGGAGGTGCATAATTACGCGCGGCTGCGCACTCAAAATAGCAATTTGTGGCTTAACGGCTGCAGATACGTACAAATGGACGAAATTTTTGCCCTAAAGGGCCGCAACTCGGCAAAATCCATGTAGAACCGCTTTAAAAACATGACTTTTTCTATTTTCAGCCCCCCTCCCCATAAATGGCCACGGCGCGAGGGTCTAGGGTTGACCTAGAGGTTTCAAATTTTTCTGGCCTCATTTTTAGTCACTTTGACAACTTTTTCCAGAGGGCCAAGTTTCTCCGCGAAAAATCGATTTTTCCGATCCGCCCTAGTGTGCATCCATGTGCAGTAGGTCCATTATAGAAAGTATGGCTTAAAGCGAGAAGATTGTCGTATTGAGTAATTTTTTCACCATTTTCAGTCCACTGTGAAAACCATACATAGTTTTGTCGAATGTAACAAGTAGTCATTTCTGTCTATATCAAGTAAATTTTGCCATGGTTTCATAACTTGTGTAACTCAGCTCCCTGTTTTACAACTTATGTGGTAAGTTAACACTATGAAAGAAAAATTAGATTAAATTTACTATTTCTTTTTGAAGCGTATGGTTTTCAATGCATTTACCGATTAATTGTTTTATGCACTCAGTTCTTCATCTTTGCCCTAACCATAGGAATTAATAAAAATTCATATTGCTTTTGATGAGTTCACCTCACAATGAGTGAGTTTATAACTTACATCTGTACTCATTATACTGCACTTCTACTATGTACATGATGATACTGAGGAATAGAGGAAGCTGAGAGAAGAGAGGATGGCTACTCATAGTTGCCCCCCATACCTCCAGTTTTTCTTAAATTCGAATCTCGAATCTGAATCTTAAATTCACCCTTGAATCTCAATTTTCATAATTAACAACTTATGTTTCCCAGTCGTGAAGTTGGCTCTCAGAGTGAACTGAACTCGGGAGTATTAGAAGTGGGAGAAAAACAAAAAAGCTACCGAAAGGGCCTGAACTATGGTTAAATCTGCAAGCCCACACATGGGAATGCCCGGAATGTTTTAAATGTACACTTGACCCATTGGGTGGCACATTCGGTGGAAAACATCGTTTTCATTTTAATGCAAATGACAGATGTCATCAATACAAGTTTGTGCATGCATATTGTGCTGCATATGTTTCCAGTTGTCTCTTTCGGGAGACTCCCAAATAAAATATTATGCTCTCTGCCTAGACCTCCAGAGGATGCATGTTCTGCGATGGTGGATTCCTGTGTGCTCCCGTGGATAATTGCTCTCTGGTGTTCTTTCACCCTGCATGACATATAGATAGAGATCCGTGAAATTCGCGAGACGCGATATCGCGAAATAATGCGAAATACCGCGAAATCGGAAAATAAAACGAAATTTTGCCTTTTTCACGAATTTTACGTGAATTAGCGAAAAAATCACATGTAAAGAGTCATAATCGATTTAAGTCTAAGCCTTCATTGTTTAACGCTGATGAAGTTCATTCGCTCTATTTCATTACGATTCAAAGGTCAATTGGCTTGTTTTGTCTCGCGCAATCGCATTCGCGTAATATCGCGCACTGTAGTGATGTCTCCGCCGGAATTTGCCGTTAAATTAATCACCGCCTCTCTCTTCGATTCAGATTTATCAATCCTGAAATTCTCGGAAATATCTAGAATGATGCGCTTTCTCTCCTGAAGAATTAGATATTCTGAATCAATAATGTGCTGAACACGGCCGCGAAAGAGCGGAAATATAAGCTCACGCACTCGGCACGCGTCAATGCCGAGCAGCAATTCCGGTGACTCACCGCGACGCAGTAGACAGTGTAATTGGATAACTTGTTGCAGGAAAACCTTTAGTGTGGGCCTAATGTAACAATTTTGTAGACTTAAACACGACCGCTGGCCGGGAACGGAAGCGCTAGCAGTTGAGGCAAGGGGGGAAGCAACAGAAAAGATAGGAGGAGAGGGGGTGCTACTTATTGGCGGTTGATCGTCGGATATTCGGCACTCCACTGAGCTTCAATGCAAAAAAAAAATCATTTCAACATACCCCCAGTTCAAGTTTCTTTGTTTCTGATTGTGTTTAGTTATGCGTGCTTCTTTTACTGCCTTTCTTGTTATGTAAAATGCTTAATAAAAGTATAAGCATTCACAAAATGTGTACCAAAAATAATAAAACGCCTAGAAATGCGCCAAAATTGTAACATTATAATAACACCGCCAAGATTTTCTATAACACCAAAATCACATAGTTTTAAAACGAATTTTAGCAAAAAATAAAACCACTTTCACGGACCTCTACATATAGACCCTCCCCGTCATGCCACAGAGTGCCTTGGGGTAAACAGGGCTCTTGAAGGATGGATTCCATCCATGCTTTCAATTGTGATCAAGGGTGGTGGTGGTAGAGTTGAAAGGGATACAAGGATTTTTATGTGCTGAGGATGTAAGTGACTCAGATTTTCAAGGATTCAGATTCGAGGTGATATTTAATGGATTTGAAGATTTGTCCAAAGAGGCATTATTTGAGGATTCGAAGATTCAGTTGTCCCATCCCTATATATTATACTTAGAATCATGTGAAAAGTGTGATTGTACTACAGTCAAGCCTACTTATATCAAACCCATGTATAATGAAGTCCCGGTTATAACAAAATAAACGCTATCCCCGTCAAAGAGATGCTGGGAAAAACTGTTCCACATATAACGATGTTCGGCTATTATGAAGTAAATATTCAGTCCCCTCAACTTCATTATAAACGGGCTTGACTGTATTATTTTACCGTATTGAAACATTAAATTTGATCTATTTTCACTCTAAAAAAATCCAAGTGACAAAAAATGTTGGAAGCTTCATTCATACTGATGTTTAGTAAACATATAGACAGTAAACTCTCAATAATACAAGGTCATCGGGACTGGAAATCGGCACTTTGTAATTTTGAATTTCGTAATTTCGAATATTTTAAAAAAGTCATGGAAATATTTTATCTTTGTTTTCTCTAACTTTTGTTCTCTTCGGCAACATTGTATAACTTTTTTGGTCGTTCGCTAAAGCATTCTTAAAAGATGCATGTCTTAAAAGATCATAAAATAAGTACCTACATGTATTTTCTATGTCAGTGCCTTTAAGTCGGCGATCATAGTGTTGGCAAAATTTGGTTCCAGTATCGAAAACTTGTATAAAACAAAAGTTGAACATTTTGTAATAAGAATTTTATTTTCAGAATAGTCAGTAGAAACGGAAATCTGGTATGGATGCTAAAACTAGACATTTGCTTCATACATCTACGCTATTATGATGGCAGCTAACCCAACCGCACTTTAGTTGTCTTCTATCGCCCAATTATAGCTTAAAAAAAAGCACGGAACTAAACTCGTTTCCAGAAAAAATCATTCACAGGTTATTACTTGAAACATCTTCCATCTATCGTCAGTGGAATAAATGATCTTGGGAGATAATATTTTCTTTTCTACTTCTAAGACCTTGATGACAAATGGGACGAGATTCGGCATATTTTCCGTATCATCTATTCAAAGATTATATGATGGCCGGGGAGTTTGGGTTTACAGTGTGTGGGGGGTTGTGTAGAGCAAAGATCCCAGTTGCGGATGTATCTTTATCTGTCTTGCTGAGCTTGAAGAGGGTGGGGGAATAGCATTGCGGAAGATCTGTGACGTTCCTTCCTCTTCTTCTGGGCAACCCTGGAGGGCGCATGTAGGTGGTCACGGGTGGATCTTCGAGGGATATCGGGGGGAATATGGGGGAAGCAAAGGGGATGGTCTAGAGGTGTCAGAGTCCGATAGGAGGGGGCGAAGACCCTCCTGATAACAAAGGACGCCATATCCCTGACCCTCCCCATTCCACTCAACGCCTGGAGCAGTTCCAATCAGCCACCGCCTAGCGCCCCCCAGGGTTGCCCAGAAGAAGAGGAAGGAACTTCACAGATGTTCCATGATGCCATCCACCCATCCCCTCCCCTCCTTCAAGCTCGGAAAGAGAGATAAAGATACTAGAAGCCTGCAAATGGGTGCAAAATGCAGGCGAGGGTCACCCACCTGTGTGCGAGAGGTAAAGAGAGAGACATAACCTGAAGACATTTGATGGACTTTTCTGAAGTGTCACGAATGTGACTTAACGGAGAACTTGCCGAGTATAGGCGGTCACCCGTTGGCTGGGCGGGAGACTTCCTCGAGGCCGGGTGACCACCCTAAGATCGTCACTGCTGCGTATCTTTCTCAAGGGTTTTTGCCGTTCGCAATATTTTTCGCACACTCTTTTACCACCCCTCCCCTCAGTTTGGGCGAGCAACCCGGGCACCCACCTAGGACCCGGGCTCCTGCCTAAGATGCGAGTTCTGGGTATGAACGGGCACGGTCGGACACCTGCATCACACGGGCAGAGGCGAACACTGGTGAGGGTCACCCTGATTTGGTGCCCATTTGCAGGCATCTAAAAGATACACCCACAACTGGGACCTTCCCTCTCCATAACCAGACCCTTTTCCCCCCCACGCACCATAAACCCTAACTCCTCAGCTGTAATAATCCTTACCCCCACCAACACAACCCACCCAAATTTCCTAACAGCATCACCCACCCTCACTCAGCCCGTCCATGCAACAAGATTTTGGTGCGGACATCCCCTTCTCAGAGAGCTGAGCTAGGACTGCTCGTCTTAAAGGACGAGGTAGGATTCATGGAGAATTTGAACTGCCATAATTCCAGGCGCACGGCAGCGAGCATGTGATGTGCCATCACACGTAAGCTTTAATTCAGAGAGAACCATGCACATTATGAAAATTTTGGTAACAGGTAAAACAAAAAATAGGCAGGATGAATACTGGCATTAACTATGATTTCCACATTACTCAAGGTCTAATTGATATGCGGAGGTACATGTGGAAAATGATTGAGAGATTATGGCATATGTGGGAGGTGAATGCACTATTATTCATGCATTTCATTTTTGATGCACCACAATCAGCAACACTGATTTGTAAGGTGTCTACGCAGTCAAAAATAGTTTTGCTGAAACAGTTTTTTGCCGAGGTTTGTAAAAACAAATTCCATTTGTTCCTGGGGACTGGTCCCGAAGATCGTAATTTTGAAAAATTCGTATTTTCGAAACTTCGTATTTTCGAATATTGCCATGTTATTACCATAGGCTTTTCATCGGGACCGGCCGTTTCGCTTCATATAATTGAAACGTCATATTTTCGTGCTTCGTATTATTGAGAGTTTACTGTAGTTATGTTGTTGACTGTTATATTTACACGCGTTTTAAAAATTGTATAGTGAAATTGTGTAGAGCAATAGACTGCAGTTTTTGAGTTGTTAGAGTCCATTTTATTAGCATGGTGTGCTGAAAGTTAGACTCATTCCAATTCAAGAAAACTACCCCAGGGGAGTAAATGATCTTCTAAATGCTCTTAATTCACATTTTGGGGAAAATACTAATCACGTTTCTGATACTCTCTCTTTTCTAATGAAAAAATTTTAAACTGGTACACAGAGAATTAATCCATTGCTCAAGGTTTTGTTTTTGTGCCAACCTCTTTGTCTGTAACTATTTAGCTCCATAAGTTGATTTTTTTGCCTGTGTGTGCAAAAGAAAATTGTTGAAGCACCTACCTCTCTTCTGTGAATCAAGGCAGAACAGGTAAAAGACCCTCATAATCTCCTGGTAAACTTTCTGTTTTACCTTCCCCGAGGGACAGCTGGGACTGCAAATCTGCATCTGTGAAAATTTTTAAATCCCGATGTACTATGATGTGGCAAAGGGAGGGAATGGATGAACTTGTTAACTTCAATATTTTTTATGGTGATAAATACTGCTAGTTGATCTGGAATTTTATAGTAAAAATTTAAGATGCCTACCTGTGATCAAAGAGTAATTAGTTTTGAATTAAAATTTAATCTGTTGTCTTTTCAAGTTCCTAAAGGAAAGTATGGTTTTCATGTAACTAAAGTAAACTGAGACTGATCAATTATGGTATACCATAAGTTATTTACATAATTTATTTAATCCTTAGAGCAAAAAACTTAACTTAATTTTTTAAATTTCTTAACTCAATTTTTTTTTATTTTCATGTGTTAATTGACCACATCTTTTCATTTGTTTAAGTATTTGGTTTTCAGCAAGTAACTATCATTCAAACTTATTATGTTTTTTCATCACTATATGCACTAAATTACTATTCATATTGCTTAATTCATGCCTATTTCTCATAATAAATTTAATCTTTTATAATTCAGTTGTTTGTTCAGAATTTTGAAATATACAATTTGTGCAAGGTCCACTGTCTTGCAATTCACTAAATTGCTCAAATGATAGAACTTCTAGATTATGACTCTTATTTTGCAGGAACATGATTTCCTCAATGTCTTAAGTTTGTTTCATGGCTGTTGTTAGGAATTCGTAAGCGTCATCATTTAAATAACCTGGGAAATCATAGGCTTTAAATTTTTTTACATACCAGCTATTTTGTTCTCAGATGTTGCCATTGCTATGGCTCCCTGGATTTTTTTTTTAGGTGTTTTACAATTCAAACTGACCATTATGTTAAAAAAGCTTTATCATGGGGGTTTTGAATTTATTTCCTTTTATTTTGGTTACCTGTTAATTGCAGTAGACAAACAAGAAGGGAAGCTAGCAGATGAGAGAATAGAATGTAGATGATGATGTTCATCGTTGCAATGCCTTGAATGTAATTGGCAGATTTAAGGGGAAGACAATTTTGTAGAACTCAAGAGTTTGAGAATTCCTTTCTTTGTTCTGGGTTGTATTAATTGTCCTTAATTTGCCATGTATTTTTCCTAGTCAGTTGTGATATATTTTTATAGTGATATTTATAATGGAAAACAGTAATGAAAGGTGATGATTTTCATTTTTGGTCATGTTGTGCATTTTTTGATGCCCTGTATATTTTTACAAAGGTACATATTTGCTGTAAGTGCAGTCAATGTTGCATGTACATTTTGAACCCTTAATTTGAATAAGAAGATGGCTCATGCTTTATATCCATGGTCTCGTAATTAGGAGCTAAAATATATTTTTGCTTAGGATGTCTCTAATACTGTGTGATAGGGCGAAATAAGAGTAGATTTGTGATTAGAGTGTGATAATTAGTGAAAATATATATTCTAGTCATCATCTTCCTGTCAGATGAATTTCATAATGTATCATAAAGGTGCTGAATCTGACAGCATAATCTGACAGCATGGAAAACATGCTGTCAGATCTCATCTGGAAAAAACCTTTTATTAGAGATTTTAAGTGGATGATGAAGGAACTTGAGAACAAATTCAAACTATGTTTGAATCTCATTACAGACTCATGTCGTTTAGTTTATGAATCTTTCAGAGTATTCAACTTTTGTACCCCAGTATCATGAACTATTGTTCTTATACTTTAATTTTTCATCTCTAATTACGCACTTCTTAAAACTGAGTCGTTAAAATTAGGGCTTAAACAAAAGGAGTGTTACAACCATTTCTCGTAGCAGAGAAAGTTGCTTTCTGTAGCTTATTTGGTATGCATCAGGTTTTTATACTATGCATTCTGCTTCAGATATTGTCCATCTTTAATTTTATTTGTTTTAGCCTTATTTGTTGATGAACAAAAAATATCTTGAGAGATAATGGAAATTTTCTATGTTTTTCGTGCCTGTTTTGTGTATAGTTCTTGAAGTTCCTTTTACCTCTATTGATTATATGGAATAAGTTTACCTCCTAATTCTTTATTGTACTGTTCTCATTATATAGATTGCTGTTGTTATGGGTAGCTTATTTTTTTTTTTGTTTTTTCCTTGGATATTTAACGATATTTTCTTATCATCAGTGCATTTTCATTTTATGTAGCATTGCTTTGCCTCTCGTAGTGAGTACATTTTTTGCTACTGATTATGATATTATGTTGATAATGCCTGGAGCTGACAGGTGCATAAAAATAAAGTATCTGGATACATCTAGCCAGGTGTGCTGCCGTACCCAGTTGCACCAAAAAAATTGAATCAGATATGATGAGACCCTGCTTTCTTTCCTACATGAAAATATTAGTTCGTTAATATGTAGGTCTCACTTTTACATGTAAGATTCTAGGAGGTGTTTTGTATCATTATTTTAGAAAAATAATTGTCTTATATGGCCTTTTTTCTGCGTAATTGGCTGACCTGGTTTTGTTATTAAATGCTGAAATTATAAAATGATTTACTAGTATCTCTGTAACCATGCCACTAAGTTAGAAGTTATTGAGATGGAACAAAAGATATCATTTGTTCAGATTATGCACTGATTGAAGGTGGAAGTTGGATTGTCCAATAGCCCTGAAATTTCAAGGGCTTGTGAAGTACTTAGCACAGCATGACATACTTCTTAGTTCTTATATAGCATTTAGTTTTTTCCCGGCGAGCTAATGCTGTAAATTCTTTGCGGGTTTTCCACCAGGTCAGGTATTCTGCTGCCAACGTTTCAATGGCTAACTCCGCCATCGTCCTCAGGGTTCTTAGTTCTTGTTTATTTTTTAAGCTCATTTAACTCTGCTGTTCTCAAAACAACATTACAAAAGATATGTCCTACCCCTTTCTTTTTTCCTTCTTTCTCAGTTCGAAGCATGTTTCTACTGCTATTCAATTTCTCATCTACCTATGTACTTATTTATCAGTTTCTTCCACATCCTCAAAATTTGGCAAGACCTAGGTAGTTTCCTCCCTAGCCATAAAAAACTTTTTTTCTCTTTTTTCAGCATATTTCTTACATCCTTGATATTCATAGCTCCAAATATGCCTTTCTTCTTTTCTCAAAAGACAGCTTCAGAATTATACAGTGCTATGTTTTGTGTTAATGTTTTGAATACCTGCCGCATCACACATTTTCTTTAGTCTCACAATTGGTATGTACCTCAAATTGTGAGGTATATATCAGTTGTGCCAGTACAAGCTCTCATACTATGCTTATTTTTATCCTCAATGATATTAAAAATATGTACTCAAGTTGTTTCATAAAATTCAATTTTGTTATATTATTCCAATAATCAGCTTTAAAAATTGCATGTGTGTGCTGATATTTTGCTTTGATGAATCATTATTTTGTGTCTATCTAGAAGAAATATGCACATGATTAGTACTACAAAACTACTTATAACCTGAACTTTATGAGGAGGATAGTGGAAAGTTTGCAATCCCGCAAAATAATTATCATTTCATTTACTCTCATCATGAAGGAATTCCACCTTGTCATGACTGATACCATCAACTTTACCTCGGCTTTAGATTTTAAGCCCAAAGGTTAGTAAATAGGTATTCTTGATATTCATAGCTCCAAATATGCCTCCACAAAGGGTGCAAATGATAGTATCATGTGTCATCTTGTGAAAATGGAACTTGGGACAGCATAATGAATCTTACCTTTGTTTTATTGATATCACTATCTACTACGTGACCATATCTGGAGTCTACTATATATTTACGGTCACAGTTCTTATAATTCTCTACCTGGATTTTAGCGTGATTTGGTGTACTTATCGAAAGTTTCAAATCAATCATCATTCTCTCATGTTAAATGAGCTTGCTTTTTGTTGTTAACTTAGTGCTTCAACACATGCAAAATATTATTTAACACAGAAACGGTGATGAAACTGTCTGATGATTAAGCACAAGGTCTAAAATTCTTAAAATTACCTCCCTTCTTTAGCCATTATTTTCTGTGATTAGTGTAATAGTGTTTAACTCACTTCATAAAAGTGAATCAAACTAAGGTGCGTCAACATATATCATTGTGTGAATGGTTGAATGTTGTGGAAATAACATACATATGTAATAAATCAGGTGGGGTCTGGATTATAGTAATGAGCATCAGAAAAGTGTTTTCTAGAAATGGAGGTATCATGTTCCTTCATTGAAAGGTATGTTGTCAATTCTGTTAAGTTCATTATGTAACTAGTCCATATGCTTTCAATGTAGTTGAGTTATAAAGGCTGTTAGTGAAACAAAATGAAATTATATACTGAAATTATGGTGAGTTATTTAAAAGGTTTTCATGAATACCAAGGAATTTTTAGTGGACATGCTGCTGGAAGTTCTTGAGTAATCCATTCGGGCTTTTAAGATAGATTAAGATATACATGCTGTTTGCGTGTTGGCCATAGTTTTATGATATTAGTAGATATCATTTGTAGTTCCCATTACTATCCTCGAGTCATCCTCATTCTGTTCAGTGGCATCATGTTTTACTTCAAATGCCGAAATGTGGTACAAACTTAGCATGAGTACAATTGTATTTTTGGTGTAATGATGGCATACCTTTTAATATTTATAAAATAATGATTATTTGGCATTATATTTTTCAGTCAGGATAATTAAATGGTGTGGTTTACGTGGTATCATTGCATGGCTCAATTTTGGAATCAGTTATGTAATCAGGTGTAATCTAGACAAGTTGGATTTGAGAGATTTAAAATTTTTGATAATGATGGGTTTAAGAAATTTCCTGTATATTATGTAAGGCATTGGTGGTGTATTTTAAGCATAATGGTACTAAATACATTGGCAATATAAGTTTACAAAAAAAATACAGTATAATTCAGGTATTGCTTACAATTTTGGTTTTGATATTGCCTCTTTAAGGTAAAAGTCAACACTTGTGAACTTTACTATGATTTCTTTTCAATGTTTTGCGACTTAAGAATCAAGTGGTGACTTACTGACATAGTCAGCTACTTAGGAGCAGTTACTATTAGATATCTGTTAATAGTTTAGAAGTCATTTACTATTGGCTATTGCCTTGCTTATATTATATGGTGTATTTGCTTAAAAAATGTCACGAATGTTATGTTCTTGTTACTTGAGTAGAGAATAGTGTCATAATAATTATTGTTGTTGAATTACTGGCAAGTGAGGATAATTATCCTTAAGAAAGATAGCACAAGGAATACACTCATAACTGATAAAGATTTAAAGTAGTGGTACTTGTTTTAAATTAATGGAATGGATGTGACCAATGAAGTATTGTATTTCACAGCCAATAGGCTGACCATGGCCCATTAGATGCACTGTGACATTTCGGTTAGATTACAAAGAAAAATAATATTTAACATTCTTAATGTTTACAAATTATAGGAAGAAAATTGGATTTTTGACTTATGAAATTAACAGCTGTATTAAAGCTATACATCACAGAATTGCATAGACAAATGATGGAGAGTATACCTTAAGCTTCCAGCTGCGATGTGTGTGGTGGGTGAAGATAAATGGACACCTCTGATGGCAAAACAATGTCAGAATCATGAAAATGTAGCTTCACCTCGGCTCATAGGATGCAGGTCAATTTTAGAATGCATTTTTGAACATAAAAGTACATTAAATGAACTAAGAACTGCAGTACATAGTTATCTCTATTTTGGTCAAATGGATTTTTGAGAATATGTAGAACTCGATGAGAAAAAGAATGACTGAAGGAAACTTAGCATCAAATTACTTTTAGCCAAAGACTTCAAGAGGCTAATAGTTCTGTTTATGATCCAGTGGATGTCAGTAAGGTACATGATGTCCAAAAATATTCCTGCCCCTTCTTCACATACAGCGATGGAATGGGATTAATCAATGCATAATTACGTTAGACCTTTAATTAGAAGAGAACCCAAGTGAAGAATTACATACGTACTAGGGATAATGTTAATTGAAAATGTGTGATACCAATTTGTGTCAAAAGCTGTCATAATAGTGTAGAAATTCATTGTCTGTATCTTAATATAAATGGTGATCTAAGTATTTTGTTAAAATGTAGTCCATGATTTTTCTATTGTGGTCATGTTTCAAGAAACTACTGCCAGAATTATTACATAGTTTGAAAATGGGGCCAATGGAAGGGTTCCCTAAATGTTCAATTGATGGCTTCATGTTCGTGCTAGTTCCATGCTCAATTAATGCTATATTGATGATGGAGGAAATGGGGTTTTAGCGGAAGCAATTAATGTCTATTAGAAGCTACTCGGGGATGTAATTGCTTCATAATGTTAAACAGCTCTTTGCTGACATTTTTGTATGTTTTCTATCGTTAGAGGCCAGTCTCCAAAATATTTACCATTTGCAATTAATTAAGTATATTTCAATTGTAATGAAGGAGTGAACAATGATTTGAGTTGCTAATGTTTAATGAAACAGCATATTTCCTTTTCTTCTTTCATCGAGAAAGGAATCGGAGTTAAGTATTTTGTCGAGCAAATATTTGATAACAATATTTTTATTTATATTGAGCTAGAGGAGTTAAATATGATAAATAAAAAAAAGAAGTTGTGTTCAACCCATAAGGTTTGTTCTTTGATAGGTGAGGGTAGAGCTCACCTCGTAATAAGCCATTGGCATGTGAAATTTACACATACAAGGCAGGGGGACAGTTCCTTTCCCTGGGCTACCTGGGATTTCCTACAAAGTTCTGACACACAGAAAATCGAATCGCAAGGGTTTAGGGTGTCCAGAATGCCTGGGATTTGAACCCGGGACCATCTTGTCAGTAGCTCAGTGCTGTACCCACTAAGCCACCATGACCCTCGGAAATTTTTAAAGCATTTGCGTATTATTTTTTATAATTTTTTTTAAAGTAAAACTAATATTCCCTTCACAACTGGTGTATCAAGTGTTGTAGTTTAAGGTAGGAGAAGTTAGTTCGTATATTTTTATTTCAGATTTTTTGATTCAATTTTTTTTAATGATAAAACATCTTCGTCTTTCATTTTTTTACACTGCTTGTTGTTATGTTGTGGTTTTCCTCTTTCCTCTTGGTGTTTGAATGTTTGTAAATGTATTCTCTTGTGATATTTGTTCCAAGCATTATATATAACCCAGTGTCTTCCGTAACTTGGCTTCTGCATTCATGAATAAAAACTGCCAGTGTAATAGCTTTATTCAAGAATATTTCAAACACTACTTCATACTAATGGCTGAATTTACTCCAATGTCAAAGCAAAATATAACTTGTAGTTAATATGTCTCCAGATGTAAAGTAAATTGCTTGATTGCATAATTCTTAAAATTTTTGGGATTTTTTACCCTCATATTTGTCTTAAAATGTAGAATTAGCAATTTTTGGGCTATTCCATGAACATTTAACCCAATATCCATATACTTATGCATTTACCATCCCCACATTTCTGATCATGTTAAAGAATCATTACATGAAGATAATGTTATTGAGTGATTATGATCCAAGATTAAATATTTTCCTTGATTGAAAATTTTTAGCATCAGAAGTACGTGTCAAAAGATGCTATGCAGCTCCATTTGCATTGTAATAGTTGTGCTTTACAGGCACCTTGGTAGCTGTTATAACCATGGTTGAGCCCATAGGTGATGTTGTAAATTGCCCTGAGGATTTAAATTTTCTCCAGACTTCCCTATTTATTTTTTAAATTTGTAACTTTTGTCATTAAAGAACTGGGATGGTATTTCATGAAGGCCATGATTCAGTACTTAATTGAAAACCCATTTACTTGATTTGAGAGGTTTAAATTGTGAACACAAATGTTAAATCTAGCAATTTAGAAGGTTTTCCTTCATGTTATAATTAATATATTTTTGTAGGAAGGAGAACCCTTACCCTCCATGCTCTGACTTAATATATAGTCTGTTTGGAAAGTTAGCACTTTGATATTGCCTATTACTTACTGATAATTGATCTTAAAAATTTGCATTTGGTATATTTGTAGACAGTTCAACATTAAAGATGTGTGGAGTTGTTCCTGAATGTATAGGTATCTATACAGTGAAAACCTGGCACCTGAGTGTGTCCAGTAATATAAGGTATGAATCTTTGGGAGGGTGAGGGGAAAGAATAAACAATTTGAAACTATTATTGCCAGAAAAATTGTGAGAAGAGGCATGTTTTAGAACTGGAAGAGTGGGGTGTGAAGATGATGGGTAACAGGTTATTGATTCTGATGCTGAGAGGTGTGACACATTGACCAATGTAGAAATCAGGACAGAAATTGTACTAAAGAGGTAATGGAGGACATTGGTGGAAGAAAGAAAGGAGGAGAGGGTTCTTAGTACTTTTCTGCAAGCTGAATTTGTTAGTGAGTCAGAAAAATGTTAGACCAGGCATATATCATAGCTGGGTTACAGCAAACAGCACATTGTCAATTTCCAAATTATCTCAAGTATATTGCACACTTCTACCCTTGCATCCCATCTTTGTCTTAACTCCTGGCCTTTAACTCTCGAATTGCGAACCTTTCTCTTGGGGTACTAGCGAGAAATGCGGAGGGTAATTTAATAAAATTTAGCACCTTAGGAAAAAAAACAAGAAGCTATTGTTATTAATATCCAAATGCGTTTTTTGTACATTACCTAAGTTGAACTAACTAAAAATGACACAGTTTTTCTTTGACTAAAAAACAAATATTATTTTAATGCCATAAAGTTGAACAGTATATTGAAATTTGCGTGATATATCGGCCCGCTGACTTTTCACCGGAGATGCAAAAGCCAATATATCAACCCGTCGTACTAAGATGGTTAATGTGGGATGGACTTGAAACGACTTATTATGATTAGATAATATACTGCAGATTCCTGCATGCCGTGCTGCCAGATGCAATGAATGCTATGGCCAAATTGAAATTCGAGCACACACTTGAATTTTTCCCCTGGGGAGTGTATGTTCATATCTTTGACAGTTTGTATGCCAAGGACTTAATGTATATTTTGTCTTGAGAAGGTGCGGGGTTGAACTAATGATAAATATATTGCCAATCAAGAAATGTCAAACACTTTAAAAATTATATAACAGTTGCATTATGTAGAGTATGTCATTTCAGTTAATTGATTTTGCTGTTGTGTATCCCAGTTATCATTGTTGGATCATCCTAATTATATATCTGCAATGTGCTTCTATCAAAAATTAGTGAGCTGCATTTCTTGATGTACTGTAATTATCCATCATTCTTAGAAGTGCTAAATAGCAAGGAAAATTAAGTTGCGTCTTGTGATTAGAATTTACATCTGTGGCCAGTGATCATTAAGAGTGTTATAGCTGAATATCTGGATGTATTTATTTTCATTTTGTAGTGGAGCTGCATCAGATTTTTAGGACTAATTTCTTATGCAAAGTCAAATCCCTTCGAAAATCTTCAAAAATCCCTTAAGAAGCTCATAATCAGTGAAATTCCATATCTTATTATATCCCCTAATTGGCAAAAAATAGAAAAGTGAAGTTGATTATGCTATGATGGCTGTTTGACTTCAGTTGGAATTGTCCCTTTAAAGGTATCATTGTGTATTGACATCTTCAGTGTGTTTGTCCTTAGGATGTCCTTATTGCACTCTTCTTTTGTCTGTCTCTTTCTTTCTCTTGCCCTCGTTATCTTCTTGTGAGCATATGTGGGAATGCCAGAAAGGAGAGATTTTTAAGGTAAGAGGATACTGATTAGCAGTTTGAGAATTAAGGTTGTTAGTTAGGCTTTGCTTCTACATGCATCTGTTACTCAAGTGCATTAGTCAGTGTTTTAATTCTCACCTGATCTTTTTTAACAAATCCATGTGAGCTTAATGATTGGCGCAAGGTAACTGGGAAATTGGCATCTGGCTCCGTAAAGTTTACTTTTAGCATTTTGTGAAATGTTGTTTAAGTTTTGTTCAAATAGTATCTTACATATGCAGTAGCTGTTGTTGGTAGCTTTCCAGTTGGACAGCAGTGTTGTGAGGCATGCTGTAGAAGTAAGAAGAGACCGCATTAGTTGCTATGATATTGATGTTGTTAGACTTGTGTTATAATTAGACTTCAAAGTTGCCTCAGTATTCTAAAGTTTTTTCTATCATTTCTGTGATTGGTAAAGCCGTGCTATTTGTGTAATTCATCATTTTTGTGTAATATTTTACTAATATTGTTTTTTTAATTATCTGTCGTATAAAAGAGTGGTATATGCAGTTGAAATATTATTCTATTGTGATGAATTTTATGAATAAGTATTTGAAGCATTCCATAGAATATTAAGGTTTCATGCTGATTCCTATTTTTAAGTCTATAAACTGCTATGTCAACTCTTGGGTATCATATTTACAATATAGAAACACGTGAGCTTCTTACAGTGCAACATTTTCATATTCAATACATACACAAGTGAAATTAAATTTTCCTGCTGCTATTCATTGCATCTGGGCCTTTATTTGATGTTAGAAAATAAGTACGTTAGTTCTTAGTGAAGGTGTATGTTTCAATAATGTTTTAACTTTGAATTCTGTGAAGATACAGTGACTGCTCCAATTCTCATAATGGCAACCTTGCCTCAATATTACCACCTCCATAATCTTAATTTAGAAACATCATTTCAGCCATATTAAATCTTAAACTGCTAATAGTTAGACCAGATATGGTATGATAGAATGATATAGTACTCATTGATAATTATCAATGACTACCATATCATAGCCATAGCCAAATCATCATCTGCAATAGAAATTCATTATAATGGATTTCTATAACAGATGATGGTTTGTTTCATGAACTAAGCCATGAGATATGAAGCCTGGCAGCTGTGGACTCTGTCATATATATAATATATATTGCCAAAATATTGTTGTGGCCCAAAGAGGGGCCTTGGTTGGTCATATTCAGAGAAGGATCGTTGTGGGTATGATTGAGCGTTTCCACAATCAAACACAGCTCGTTCGTAAGTAAAGTCCATTAATTCTTGACACTTAAAGTCTAATACTTACATGGTGATGACTTGACTGAATCGGGGATATGGAAGGACGTACGGGGTGGACCCTTGGGTGCAGAGGACGAAGATGGCAAGGATGAGACTAGGCGTTGGCTTCAACAGGCATTCGGGCAGCGTAATGGTGTGGCAACAGTTTCACACAGGAGAGAGTGAGCGAGAGTCGATCGCGACCTCTGCTTATATAATTTCGAGGGACAACGCCTCAGTATTCTGGAAAATTCCACCAGGGCCGGGAGGATGGCTCGGCCCCCCTTCCTCTGCGTGAGATCATCTCATCCTGTTTTTCCCACAGGACATAATTACTCACTCGTAGGCTTAAGAATGCAGTAGCGGTCAGCTCCTTCCTCCTAACTCAGATTTCCTTAAGACGTAATCACCCTCCTTGTGGAGAGGAAAATGGAATGCGTGAGAAATGGGAATGTGGAAAATGGAATGGAATGGAAGGTTCCACGAAAATGCATCTCGATTAAAAAGGCTAGGGGATCCGAAGCAGCGAAGTGATGAGAGCGGACGGCTATTTCTAAAGGGATTATTCAAAAAGGTGATTCAAGGTGGGGAGCTAGGCGGTCTAACGAAGTAACAAATGCTATTTAGGTGGTCCGGCCTAGGTGGCACCCCTTGAGTCGGGGCCGCCGGTCACACAATAATGCCAGATGGAGAAATGAAGGCCCAAGAGGTGCAGGTGGCGAGAGGGCATGGAAGTCAGGGTGTGATGGGGTGGGGGAGAGCAAAGGGCCCGACTGAGTCAGAGTGTGTGGGCAAGGCCATGCCTGTCACCCGGAAAGCTTCATGCGGGTTGGTACACAACAATATTTGTTATATATTGTTCCTTTCCAAATGCATCTGCAACATCTTTCCTACCGAAAGGAGTCACATGTAATTTTCCTTTTGGTGAAAATGCATTGCTCAGATTCCTGCTCCAATTGAATGTCAGCTCAGGTTTTGCTTTCCTTCCTATGAGTGAAGATATTGTGGCCATATAATGTTGTCATATGCCAATAACTGAGGGATAAAGAAATAAGTCTTCAAAACCCAAGTTTGCTGGCAAGTGTTGGTAAAAGTTACCTGTTTCTCCATGATGTTAGATTAATTTTATGTGCCTAAATACACGCATTTGAATTACTATATTGTGACCCATATACTCATTTACTTTTCTGTGCGAGAATAACACACAAACATTTTTTTGCCATGAAAATTCAAATTGCCTACTTTTTCCCAGGAACAGCAATATCATGTTTTTCCCCAGGAAAGGGAAACAGGATAACAGCTTCACTGACATTTCCTGTTATTGAGAAATGTCATGTTTTAGTTAATTGATAATCACTTTACTCTTGAATCTTTATTTTCCTGGCTGGTAATCTACATCTGGTGTCCCACAGGTGATTTAGAATGCCATGATGATCAATGCCCTATTCATCAACTTTCTTTTTTCAGCTTGTAGCTGTGTTGGTGCATTAACCATTGCATCATGCTTCAAATTTATAGTTGCATGAAATGTTGACTTGCCATAGTTTTCAAGAGTATTTTAGCTGAAAAGTATTGTTATTATATCTGGAAAGTTTTTTATTACTATCAAGAAATAAAATAAATTTTCTTTGCTATGCTTGATAGTAAAAAGTAATGAGATGCATGAATGATAGAAAACCATTATAAGTGTGTGAAAACTCAAGTGTTTTAAGTTTCAGTTGGTGCTAAAGGAAATAAGGTTAGGAAATTTATTGCAAAGCTTGTTCAGAAAGAGCTTTACCTAAAAGCAAGTATGTAGTTAAAAACAGTAATTTGCTTCAAAGGACTTAAGTATTCCTATTGTTGCTGATCTGAGAGGGGGTTTCATGTAGAGTGAAATGAAATATTACAAGTTGAAATATAGATTGTAGTCCAGGGAAAGTTTACTATTCTTATGAAGTGATCAGAGGGTGTTTACTGCTAAATTTTCTAAAATACATGTTGAATAAGTTTGTTAAATTTGCCATACACACTGCTGGGGTGAAATAGAGTTAATTGTAAAATTCACTGTGATGTGAACAGAGCAGATAACTCAGTTCCACTGTGATAAAATCTGACAATGATTTTCTGTTTAATCATGTTCGAATTCATTTGCTGTGTTCTTAGAGGTTGATCAAAGGAGGCTATTGTGTTGCTTATTTGCTCACTGGGCACTGTTTCAAAATCCCCTACAAGCATTCACTTGTAGAAAAATATTCTGACAGTAAGTAGACCCAACTTCTCCTTTCTTAAAATGAGCTATTTTTTAATATGTTGGTGGAGAGTTATGCCATAAAAAAACTAATGTTTAATTATATTTAGGATTTTTTTCCTGAGTGCATGTTTTTGAAATTGAGAGTTCGTTTCATTTTCTTCTTTGTGGGCTATTTTTTTCAACATCATAATACTTTGTTTTTGGTTTTTATACGTATTTCATTTTTAATTTGTGTTAGTGGTCGACTTTTAGCCACACAAAAGTATTTAGCTTTAGGGTATCATTGGTAGGAAAATTAAAAACCTCTGTAATTTAAGACAGGATTTCAACCAGAACTGTCTCTTTAAGCATCAACTATCTGACACCATGTTTGTGAATATTCAGCAGCTAATTACAGGTCAATTACCTTCTCATAATCAAGAAAGGATGAGTGGACTTATGAAACCTTTATGTAATAGCACTAAGTTACTTTTTAATTCTCAGGTTAGGTATTTTTATGGATTTGAGTAATATGTTTATAAGAGGGCCTCCGTTAAAATGCAGCCTTCTTTAGCAATGTGAGAAATGTTAGCTTGTAGACCAACCAGATTTAGGGTAAATGTTGTCTCATACCCTCACAGCATGCATTTAAATTATTTATAGTTTTGTTGGCTGGTGGGTGTTTTGTTTCTGCCCTTACTGTTTCCATAATTCGGATCCATCGGATTCCAATAATTTTCTTATGGTAAATAAATTTTTCTTCCAGGATGCAGAATATAATTTAGATTTGAGGCCTCCTGAGGGTGTCAGGAAAGCAGTTGAGAGTGGTGTACACTGTGGAGTTTGCCTGGCAGTTGTTCCTCAGGATGGAGATGAGCCTCTCACACAAGGCCTTGTGTATGGTGGACATCACTACCATACCACCTGTGCCAACCTATGGGTCAATTGTGTTGATCGTCTGCTTCCTTCACTCCAGTATAATTCAAATACAGCCTGATGTTAGCATGAGCATACTTCATTTCTGCTCTGAAACCAAATGACTACTGCCATGTTAGTATCTATGTAGCTTTTTACCTGCACTTGAGATGGGCTAATAGCGAACCTCTTGCACTTCCATGAAAGAAGTAATTTCTGGGTGTTAGCATAAGTTGTTTCTTTTAGATGAAAATCCTTTCATCTACAATTCCTGATTGATTAAAATTAGATGCATCAGATGTTGCTGAGGCCCTCCAAGTTGCTCTCTCAGTTTAGAATATAATAGTATAGGTTGGTGTTGACTTTGAATTAAACTGGTGTTGTTTCCTCATTGAAACTTCATTCTTGGCCTAGATTGCAAGGCATGGCATCATCTTCAGGTGTGCATTCTCATAATCGTGGGATGTGTATGCACTCTGTGGTTGGGGATGAGATGTTGTGGGAGATGATTAAGAGGTTGGGAGAGGGCTGGACCAAGGTTGGGGGTGAGAGGGTGAACATATGCTAGAGGAGTAGTGGGAGAGGAAGGATTGGTGCTGGGTTTTGAGGAACAGGCCCTCCATGCTTCCAGTTAATCCACGTCCCTAGAATCTCTAACCACCATATATATACCTTGGGCTTCTGTTAATATACACCTGAAAATGACGAAGCACATTGAAATCTCTGTCAGGAATTAAGTTTGAATTTGGAAATGCATAGTGTTTCATTCAATCAGTCTGAAATGCTTCTGCCAAGTAGTGCTGGAAACCACCCCATATAGTGTAGATGGGTAGAATTTCTGTCTTAATTGCTCTTACCATCATTACAGTGTGATGATACAAAAGCAAATCCTTGTTGAATCTCATTTAATTATGTACTAACATTTTAAAGAATCTCTCCGGAATCTTTATCTATCACACTGAAGTGTTAAGTGGTCAGTCAGGGTAGTAGTTGTGATTTTTCAATTGTCTGTTTTGTAGAAGACATTGATTTTTTGGAGATTTGTGCATAATGAAAGAGTGCTTGTGCAAACCTCTGGCATTGACATTCCTTATGTAAAGACTGCCTTATTTTTAAAGTGATCGAATTATCCACTTATTTGTACATATTTACTGGAGTGCTATTTTATGGTGTTGTCTCTTTGTTGTCTGTTGTTTTTGGTGCTTTCAATTAGGCATTTCTTCACTTTTTCACTACCATTTTTGCATTCTGTTCATCAGTTTCTTCATATGAGTGGACCCTAAATTAAGGTATATAAAGACTTGAAGTTAGTTTAGATAAGAAGGCCTCAAGTCTACATTGTCTTTGGGCATTGCTTTGATTATGTACTTATTTCTTCTTTGGACACTTTTTCTCTTGTGTTCAGAATTTTAGAACCTAATGTTTTACCAATAAAAAGTCTTTGCCACTTAAATATATAGAAATTGATGGTAGTGGTCCTGTAAAGGAATGCATCATCTTGTGACTTCCATGTAGGATTGCACATAATAAATTCAAATGGTAGTCTTTAGTTTAAATTTGTATACAAAACATGGGCAGCTATTTATGTTTGCTTATGTGCTGTAAAATATTTTAAATGCGAGGAAATATGACATGGCTCATGAAACTGGTCATTTTTATTGTATATTTTATCTTTTTCAGTGTTTATTTTTATTCGGGCCTTTGTGTAATCTAATAATTTATGGGCCCTAATTTTCTTGTTTGCATATATCACATGGGAGATTATTTTTTTTGGAATTTCCTGAAGTTGTAAATAATGAACGATTTAAGTACTCAAATAATGTATATTTAAATTTGTTATTCATATTCTGTTTTCAATGCTAGGTAAATATAATTTACTTGCAAAAAGACAATAAATTATTCTTTAACATATTGATATATGTAATGCTTTGTCATTTTAAAAATATATTTGTGTAAATAAGTTTCATTTGCAAGTGATGATGATTTATAGGGATGATGATTCCTTATAGATAATTAATTGAACATATTTTGACGTTTACTATGATCTATATGTTGGCTATATGAATGTACACTATTTTTGACATTTACTAGCCGTACAATTAGATTTGAAGCCATAATCATGAAACCAAACATGTCCTTAATATTCCCAGCCATAGGTTAGAAAAGAAATTTTCAACTTAATTGTCATAGAAATAGGTTTTAGGTGCTGTAACTGCCGACATTAAAAAATACCCTCTATCATAAGCTCATTCCTATAGTGAGACATCCATGCCAAAGGTAAAATTCAAACCCTTGATATGTAGGTGATCAGGTAGACAATTTGCTGAATTGGCTACCCTGGTTAGCATATTCGACTTATAGTGAACCATTAGCTATGAAATAATTGACAGTGTATCCAACCTCCCAGTGTCACATTCAAGGAAATGCATGTCGAGATGATTAATAGGCTCAGAATTAACTGTTTAGTGATTTGTCAATATTTTTGTTAAGTACCCACATGGCAAAGCAAGCTTGTCATTGCAAGATAGCAACCTTGCAGCAAGCTTGCATCGGCAAGGTTAAAGCTTGTAGCAAGCTTGCTGCAATCTGACTACTGCACCTGTTACAAGCTTGCTGCAAGGTTGCACTGCAAGCTTGCAGCAAGTTTCATGCAAGCTTCATGCAATTCCTGTGCAAGTTTCAACCCTGGCAAAAATAGAGGGTACGCCAAGGGTAGGAAAGCATTCATGAACCACAAAAACATTACCTATGGAATGCAATTGTGCAAAGGACCTGTAACAATGTTCCTAGCGAAACAAATTATTTAGGTATTACAAAAAAAATCACTACTTGCATGAGTACCCCTATAGTTTCAAAATTTAAAAAGAAAATGACTCCCGCATTTGTAAACGCGCAAGATATAATTCTTAACAATACATACTTGACCTACGTGTCCTATTACCTTGTCCTACACGACCTAACGAAATGCATATCACGATGGCTATCTAGCACTTCTTCGCTAACAAATGACTGTTGGGAGGCCGTGTATATACAGCTGCTGGCTTGCATGAATTCGTTAGTGATAACTAACTTTACAACATATGGACACGGGTATTTGAATCATTAAAACATTTCCCCAATGACCATTTTGTGGCTAAAAGTAAGCATGATCGTTATGAATATGCATAACGGATATTCTTTCAACTCCAGGAGAGATAAATAAGAGTTTCCTCAGTAATATGGCAATCGCCATCTTCATCCGATGGGCCGCGGGATCCTTGGTAGAAACCCTGACGTCAATATCACTGTTTTCTGTACTCAATTAATCTGTATTCACAATTAATCTGTATTCACGACTTTACAAACTTGTTCTTCTTTGTCAGTTAATTTATCGTTACGCATGCTTAAGTTAATTTCGCGCAAAATTTTCCTATTAACTCGCTCCTCTTCAATTTAGCTCGAATTGTTTTTCTTCTATGGGGAAATAAGCCGTGCGCGTTCAAGCAAAGGTAACTCTACTCCTCCCTTAGATGGAACCGTATAGTTGCAATTGCCTTGGGCCTTGCACTATTGCTACCAATGTTGCCAGAGTCCTGCAGCAAAGTTGCCAAGGTTGGCACACTTCATGCAAATTGAGCGTAACTTGCACGGAACGTGTCAATATTGGCAAAATTGCAGCAAGCTTGCATCTAGATTGCCAATCTTGGCAAGCCATACGCCAGCCTCAACCAAACTTGCTGAAATTTTGCATGCTATGTGGGTAGTATCCATGTATCTCAAAGTTCATGACCTTAACAGTGGTGCACTTGGATACTTTAAAAAATATAATTGAATCAGAATTTCAACTTTCTCTCTGCATTAACATGGCTTAACTGTCCTGAAATGCATTCTATCTGTAGGTAGTGGTGGAGAAGTACTCTAGTGTAAGTGATAACATTATGCAAGCAACTACACAGCTAATGCAGGTTGCTATTTCACCTGAGACTTGTGCAACTGTTTAGGATTTTATTGATCTTATAATCCCCCCTGCATGCATGTCAGTGCTGGGAGTGTCGTTAAAGCCCGTGAAAATTAATCACCATGGCAAAATTTCTCAATTTTATAGTAAATTTGTTTTCTTAGACCAATCCTTTTCAAATCTCTTGCAAAACCTTTGGTTTAATATATTGGTATAAAGAGATTGAGGTAAGGCACCGTGGCACATCAATACTGTTTCCCCCCCAGATATTGTGGAATTGTGATTTCAATATGCCGCTATACACATAATACTAGGGTTGGGTCAAGGATTCGAAGATTCGTTCGAATCGAATGGATTCGAGATTCGATCGAATCCATGGTTTAAAGATTCGATGTAATCAATGCATTAAAGATTTGAATACCAGTTGTGCGGATTCTATGTACCAGTGGCGGAGAAGTACAGTAAGTCCAAGACTTACACGAGACCGGAGTTGAGCGGATTTTCAGTGAGGCCGGTGACATGCTTGCGCTTCTCCGCGTTTCTATTGCCGCGACAGATTCAACCGCGTGGCGACGTGCGACTGATTGCAAAGCGCGCAAGAGCTGATGCGAAACTACCGGTGTTCTGAACGCTAACTTAAGTTTACGAAATTACACAGTTCGATGTGTGTTGTTTGATCATCATGATGTTGAAAAAGTCTGAGTGATCAGGCATCGTCTTTTTTCAGCGTAGTTTGACCTTCCCGCTTAAGTCGACGCGTAGTTAATTATCTGCTCCATAGATGACCTCTGTTGTCCATTACTGCAAAAAAAGAAGTTTTGGGTAATTTTACTATTTTAGATTTAAATATCCAGTGAAAAAAAGATTGGATTTCTGTCACTCTCGGCTTTGTCGTATTATGTTAACGGCCTCTCAAAAGATGGCGTTTTCGGTAATTGTCGCCGATTGCCGCCGTGAAAGCGGCACCGCTAATGTTTCAAAAATGGACAGGTAAGTTGTGGTGTTTCGACTTAGGCGGATTTCTACTTCTTTTTTTCCTGTAATGGACAACAGGCATAATCTATGGAGTAGATGATTGGATTCGGTAAAAATCCAGGATTCGGATTCGATCTAATCTTGGATTCGCCCCATCACTACATAATACCCTTTATTTTGTTTTTAGCAAGGACAATTGTAATGAATTAAAACAAGATGAATATTTCCTAGTGAGTTAATTTTAATGGAATGTCTGTGCAAAAACCTAAATAACTCAAAAGTTGTTCTTGCACATTTTACAGAGGCCTGCTCCATCTTTATTGCTTTTCATCAAACATGAAATGTTAATAACCTGATTAAACTTACTATCTTTCATATATTGGCTGGATTAGGCTTTGCATTCACCTTTCTTTTAATCTAACTACAGGTTAGAATGCCTTAATTGTATTGCCATATACATTGTCTAAAGTGAATCTATATTTTGTTGAGTTAAATGTTTGTAATATTGGCAAAGAGGAGAGTTAGAACTTGCGTCATAGCGATTGCTGACAGAATATTTAATAAAATGGTAATGAAACAATTTTGATCATTTGCAGGTTTTTGTGACCATGGTTGGATGATCTCTGAATATTTAGATCTATGTATCACGTCTAATTTAAAAGTGATTGATAATACTACAGAAACTAAAAATCTGGGTTGAATCAAATACACAATGTCGAGATCACAAAACTACTTAGTTTTGGAATCCTAAGAGGCATCGAAATGATTTCAACCTGGTGTTATCGGTTAGTTGCAAAGTAATATATCGCCTGAACTGCCACATCTAGATATTTAGAGAGAATTTTCGTATCTTTATATTTTAAATTTATAGTGCTGAATAGACATTAAGAATCATATCTTTGAGGTTGTAGGCTACTATATTTCAAGTCTTAGTTTTTCCGAATGTTGATTGTTTCCTAGGAAGAGGTATGCATGCAATTTTATTTTGTATGACAGTGCTATTTTTACATAAAGGCAATTTTATTTCCTATATTTCACATTTCGCGCCAAAGATAATCATGACACCCATCTATTGGAAGGCAAGGGAACTTCGATGATTCAACGCGACATCTACGTCTGGGACCGCATGTTTGCGTGGTGATTTAGCGTAGTGAATTGAAGAACTAGATGAATTTGAATTCAAGCTGCACGTGAAACAGTTGAATTTAAGCGCCAAAGGCCACTGGCTCATTTTAATCAACTTTTGACATGATTTAAAACCCGATGTAACTGTGCATATTCAGTATCTTCACTCATTTTTGAGAAACTAGGAATTATATTTTTCTTTCATACCAAAGTAAGTTTCTTAGGGTTACCTTTCGCATCGTTAAAAAGGGAACCGGGCCGAGTAGGGGTCCCAATGCTAATACCTGTAGTTTGCTTTTGCCTTGTGATTTCGTCGTATAGTTATAGCTATTCGGAGGAAATATAATTTGTGATGCTGATCATTTGTAAGCGTACGCAATAACTTTTTGTACATAATATTCATTACTTATCTGATAGATGTGTGTTTAATTTTCTAGCGTGCACCATTAATTGGATCATGAATATTGAATTGGATTTAGTCGTCAGCCAGATTACTAGGTCATGAGAGAGCATAAATTCTATCAGGTGTCTTATAGTGAAGATTAAATGCACAGGTAATCATACTGAATTATATTTATACCTGTTGATTTTTTATTTTATGGTTTCTGAAGGTTTCTTGAGGAAAGAGGTGAACATTGTGCAAAATGATAGGCCTCCTTGCTTCTAAGAGGGCGCTGACGATGGTTAGTGCCAACTTCCGAAATTTGATTCTAAATGAACTCGGTTTAGCAGATTACGGCCCTTGTATATTTTCGTAAGAATTTGTTTCTGGTTATAAACACCTCGGCCTAAAATTGGTGAAGTGTATGTATCTATGTGCTATTCTGCGGGATTCGGAACCATTCGAAGTAGCTATAATTGACGTTCAAATCATTCAAGGTCATCCCTTTCAGTAAAATAGAATGATAACTAACTTAAAAGCAAAGAGTTGACAATGATTGGGATTAGATATTTTATGAGAGAAATGGAGCCCTGGATAAAAACTCTTCAATGGATATGAAGCTGATCTGTTGCTTTCCCTTTGCAAAAAATGTTTACCTATTTCAACTTTTGGCCCAATTTACTATTGAAAATTTCAACAGTTTTTTCGCGTAGGGCATATAGTTTTTTAATTGAACCTTGGAATCCGTATTCAAATATATTTGTATAATGTATACCTACCTTTGGTATAGAAAATTTCTGGTTTACAATGACAATTTAGAAAAATTGAGAGCACACCTCATATATGATTGATAATTTTACTTGCTGATTGAACTTTCATTATAATGATAAATTATAATGTGATATTTATGTCAATGTAATTTAGTGATCTTTGATTGAGTCATTTTTGAATCTCTTGAGAAAGTCCTTGTACCCTAATCTCATCACCTCTCCTTTAGCAAGGTAGGTACTTTACGAAAAGTACCTACCTATTGTACAATAACTCATCTAAATGAAAACCCAGGGCCTTTCACATTCAATTTTTTAAATCCACTCAGTTCAAATGTAAGTATATTCTAGTTAATTTTGGATCATTCACAAAGAGTAATCTCTTCCGTAGCAATTGCTACAGAACCAATTCATTGATCCTTCTAGCACATTGTTTATAGCTTTACTCCTCATTATATTCTTTATTGATGCATAGAAAAGTAGTATCACTGGCATATAAAGTTGATGTGCTTGTCAGATACATGGGTAAATCATTTACGTAGGTAGGTATGTAATAAAAAATGGTGGACAGGAACACTCTAAAGATCATCCAAGAAGGAAGGCCTTGTTTGAGTCGGAGAGCATTTGATGATTTTTATTGCTTGATACTACATTGATCTTAATGTTAAGAAATTTATAGTGTCTTTAATGCAATATCACTTATTCTGTATTTTATTTTTGAATTAGAGCATCATTTGATGCCATATCAAACATTTTAAAATATTATAGGGGTGCATCCCTATAATTTTTTAAAGTGGAACGTCCTTGGATGGAATTCTTATGAAGGCTTCTGGCATTTAGACTCTTTTGAATCCATTGCGCCAACCCACATTTAACCTGCCGACCACTTGCAGACAGGGGAACAAGAGCACCATGGAGGAGGGTTACACATCAAACTCCCACCTGGGCCCAACATTGCTTACTTTTGGTTATCTGATGGGAACTGGTGTTTCAGCGTGGCTTGGCCCCTGGTCCTCAAATGCTTTAGTTAAATCACATAGTATCGTGGCAACAAGTGCTCCAATTTCAAATGCCTTTTTAATTAAAAAGTCTTGCATTACAATTTTGATGATGAAAAGATGGAATAGAAATAATAATGGAAGAGAAGAAATATAGAGTAGGAGAAAAATGTACAGGAAAGTAACGAAAAACTTAGGTGTGAAAATAATAGAGCAAGGGAAATATGGTGGTATGAACAGCATTAGGATATGGAGGTATTCCAGGGGTATGCAGAAGTAGATTCAGTATCTACCTACTGAAGTGAGGGAAATTTCCGTAGGGAAAAAAAGGAAATACAATGCCAATTTTGAGTTCCAAAATATTATGGATTAATCATCATCATCATTGGTCAGCAAAACTAGGATTGGTTTGATGCAGCCCTTCACTTGATTCTTCTATTGGCCAACCTTTTCATATTAACATAACTCTTTTACATCCTTCACAACCTATACCTCATACAAGACCATTTTCCATTCTTTCCATTCACTTTTCCCTCGACAACTGTCTTCCTCAAGCCATCATGTCTTAAGATGTGTCCGATTAAGTTGTCCTATCTTCTTTTTAGGGTTTTCAGCAGACTTTTCTTTTCTTCCACTCTTTTTAAGACTTCTTCATTTGACACTTGGTCGATAGATTTTATCTTCATCATTCTTCAGTTGCACCACATTTCAAATGCTTCCAGCCTTGACTTCTTAGCTCCTGTTATCGATCATGCTTCGTTCATGTCATATATGTAGTAGAATGCTCCAGATGTATGTTATAATGAAATGTTTCCTCATTTCCACGCTTGTATTTGCAGCTGTCAGTATAATCTTCTTCTGGTAAAATGCCCTTTCTACCTGGGAAATTCTACTGACATTTCTCTTTTACTTCATTCATTGCTGGTTACACGGCATCCCAGGTGACAGAACTCTTCCACTTCCTCGACTTTTTGTTTTCCTAGTTTAAAATTGGACCTTGCTTCTTTTCTCCTATTGCATACCTAGTCTTCTTTAGCTAGTCTTCTGCATAGTTAGTCTTCTTTTTATTGAACTTCAGATGATATCTGGCCAATATCCTTTCCATATTTCCTAGTGTCTTTTTTAAATCTCCTTCCGTTTCTGCCATGACTGCTGTATCAACAGTGAATCTTAGCATGCTGATTTTCTCCCTGTGGCTATTCACTCCTGGAGACTTTTCTGTGCCTTCTTGGATGGCTTTCTCGATGTAGACATTGAATAATAAAGGAGACAGTGCACAGTCTTGTCTCACTCCTTTCTTTATGCCTGCTTCTCTAATACTGGGTCCTGATTTGATAATGGCCACCTGATTTTTATATAAGTTGTGGATAACTCTTTGGTCATTGTATGTGACTCCAATTTCTTTGAAATTCCTAAGCATCAAGTTCCAATCCACGTTGACATATGCCTTCTCCAAATCTACAAATGCAATGAACGATGGTAGATTCTTCTCTACTCTCTTCTCAATAAGTAGCCTGAGGGCCAAAATCGCTTCTCTTGTGCCCTTGTTTTTTCTGAACCCAAATTGGCCCTCATCCAGGAACTCCTCAGCTTTTTGTCCTATTCTTCTATAGATGATTCATGTCAATATTTTTGAGGCATGTGTTGTCAGGCAAATGGTCCTAAAATTTTCACAGTTCTCAGCCTTTTCTTTTTGGCAATAGGGATGATGGCGTTCTTCTCAAAGTTCGTGGGTATCTCTCCTGTAGAATACATGGTGCAGATGGTTTTGTACAGCTGGGTAAATGTCTTCTCTCACACATGTTTAATTAGTTTGGCAGGAATATCATCTATTCCTGAAGCCTTATCCTCTTACCCTTACAGCTGCGTCAAATTCCAATCTTAAATTGGAGATCCCAAGTCATCCTTACTGACTTCATTAACCTCTTTGATAACTTTCACCCTAAGATTTCCTCCATTGTAAAACTCTTCCAAGTACAGTGGTACCTTGAGATAAAGAGTCTAATTTGTTTCATTACTGAGCTCATAAGTCAAAATACTCATTTCTCAAATCAATTTTCCCCATTGAAATTAATTGAAATGTGATTAATTCGTGCCAGACCCCAAAAGAGCATTCCAATGTTTTTTAAAATGTTTTCAACACAAGAAAATATATTTATAATGAACAAACATTGTACACAAACAAAATGAAACCTAATAAAAGATAATTCAAAGAAATAAACATATTGGCAAAGTCGATTAGTGTTTGGTATGTACATGTTGATTTTTTATTTTCGCTCACTTTTACTTCACTTTTTCTTCTTCAGTAGTGTTTTTATTTTTTATCATGCTTTAGTCACTTTCATTCCCAGGGCGATTCAATAGAAACCGGTCCAAGGAGCTCTGTTTCTTTTTCCCTTTTAGAATGTTTCTGAAATGAGTTAGGCAAGTTCTTTTCAGCAAAGTCCGAAACTTTTCCCACATTGCCAACACTTCCTTTATCGAATTTGAAGAGATAACTTCCTCCGCTTCTGGCTCCTCTGCAATCTCCTGCAGAAATTCCAATTACTGCTGCGTCTGTAGTTCGGCAAACTCTTCCATTGTCATTTCCTTGGAATGTGCTTTGACAAGCTCTTTGATATCTCCCTCATCCACTTCCAGGCCCATGGACCTTCCGAGATACACAATCTCTTCTGGTACTTCCTGTTCAGGTCCAAATCCTTCAATGTCCCTTTCAGTCACAGCCTCAGGCCTCAGTTTTTTCCATGCAGAGATCAAGGTCCTTTTTGTAACACCCTGCCAGGCCATATCAATAATTTTGAGGCATATGATAATATTGTAGTGGTCCTTCCAGAACTTTTGAAGGGTGAGGTTTGTGCTCTCTGTAACCTCAAAGCAGCTTGAAGCATGTGTTTGGTAAAAAGTTTCTTGAAATTGGAGATCACTTGTTGGTCCACAGGCTATAAAATAGGGGTGGTGTTGGGTGGAAGGTAGAGAACCTTTATAAAGTTGAACTCTTTTAGGATGTCATCCTCAATGTTTAGCAGGTGGCACGTAGCATTGTCGAGGATGAGAAGGGCTTGCAGGGCCATTGACCTCAAGGTATTTCTTAATGGCAGGAAGAAAGACCAAGTTGACCCACCCCACTAAAAACTTCCTGGTGACCGACACCTTTGGGTTTGCCCTCCACATAACCTGTAGCTTCTCTTTTATAAGCTTATGTGTCTTGAAGGCTCTGGGGTTTTCTGAGTGGTATACGAGCAGCGGCTTGACCTTGCAGTCGCCACTCGCATTTGCACACAGTGCGAGAATCAACCTATCCTTCATGGGCTTGTGACCTGACATCTTCTTTTCTTCTGCCGTTATATAAGTTTTGCTTAGCATTTTCTTCCAAAAGAGTCCTGTCTGGTCACAGTTGAACACTTGTTGGGGAATCTATCCATAGGCTTTGATCAATTCAGCAAAAGCTTTCACAAATTTGGATGAGTAAAAAACTTTAGCACTTTTCCACAATATATTTAAAATAATAAAATTACACAACACGTGTTTCGGCTTACTAAGCCATCATCAGGTGTACACTCATAAACTTCCGTGACAGCAGCGCAATATATAGGAAACAGGAAGGGGATGGGGATAGGCGAAAGTGGTTGGGGGGGGGGAGAGGAGGGAATGACTAGATGGTGAGTGAGGGGGGGTGGCAAGGAGAGAATTAAGGAAAGGAAAGAATTGTATGAAACACTCTAAGGAGTTTGTCCTTGGGACTGGATTAGGGAAGTGGTGGGTTATTTGAAAAAGGAATAGCTAGCAATGGGGAATGGATCCGGAAAAGTTGGTCATTCAACAACAGGTTATTATCACTATGTATAATTTCCCACTGTTCCCATGCGTCCAATCTTGGAAGCTTGCCATAAGCTTGCTTAAAGCTTACAAGGATATCCATCCATGGATATCCATTGGATATCCATTGGATGTCCGTTGGATATCCCGTGCTGTGTGGGTTTCCTCCTCTGAAACATCTTCTCTCCATTTTGCAATCCTCTTCAATGTGATGTACATGGCATTTATTGTGTGTTTAATGATCTTTTATAGAAATGAACCAGGTACCTACGTAACTAATTACACTGCTCTGCATTTTGAAATTTTTTTTTGATGTTTCCATTTTGAATGCTTTTTCCGACTAATTTTGGGGTCTGATTCCAAATATGTTATCAGTTTTCTTCCATAGCATCCAGCTTTTTAAAAAAATCAAAACAAAATTTCCATATTTACCCATTGCCGATATATATTAACACCCTTCTATAAGGTCATTGTCATGCTTAAGTATGAGGTGTATAGTAGAATTATGTAATTGTAAACACAATGTACATACATATATTTCACAAGAACCATTAACAATTGGTATAATTGACATTATTTTACACAGGGGTACCCCAGCAGGGGCAGGTGTCCATCCCCCTCAAGCGTGATGGCTCACTCCCTCCCCATGAAACCTGAAGACTCATCCCTCCCCCTCCCCCCCCCCCCCCTCGCACTCAAACTTTTAAAGTGATTACAAAATCCTTGATCGGAAATGTCCAACAAATCAACGTCACCTTTCTTGATTACTAGCTTTTTCATGGGATAATAAACAATCAAATAGTTATTTTTTATTTATAACATTTATTTTTTAAACATTTGACAAAATTGAAGAACTCACTTAATATGAAAGACACACATTGTATCAAATCTGTTCTGGTATCAACTGCACAAAATAATGCCTTAATGTAAAAAATTGTAATTCAATTTTCATTAACTATTGATGGAATAATTTATTAACGTAAACAATGCAGCGATTAGTTATACATTGGACAGGCCTGCATTTCTAATTATGACCTGTATTTAAAGTTGTTTGTAGTGTTGAAAATAAGCAATCGAATCAAATGCAAAATAAAGGCTGCATTACTTATAAACAAATCCCAGGATAAGTATATCACAGCATATTATTTCATCACAAAAAATAAAACTACATTACTTTCATGCAATATTCCAGGTACAGCTTTAAGGTGCTGACAATAACTTTTTTCTTAATGAAGTTGTTCTGGAAAAATTTTCAATGATGTCTCCATTAGAAATACTTGAAAGGATGTCTCTCTCTGCTGAAAGAACCAAAAGGTTTGACAGTCATTCATCACCCATACATGTTCATCATCATCATCAGTTTTTCAATCCTAGGATTGGTTTACTGCACTCTGCATTCTACCCTATTCTTGTTAATTCCCTCATGCCCTGCTATGTTTTCTCTTTCACATCCTTCTTTATTTGCCCTAAATACTTATCCCTTCGTCTTCCACATAGGACCTTCCCTTCAATTTTCCCTTCTATTATATCTCTTACTAATTCATTGTGCCTCAGGGTATGTCCAATCCATCTGGTTCTTCTTTGTCATTGGTTTTTCCATATTGTCCTTTCTTCATATGCTCTTCTGTACACCTCTTCATTCCTCACTTTATCTGTCCATTTATTCTTCAACATTCTACTCCAGCACCATGCTTTGAAGACTTCAAATCTTCGCTGGTCTGCTTTCCCGATGTCCCATGTCTCTGATCCATAGAGTGCCACACTCCATATGAATGTTTTGATGAAGTGCTTCCTTGTCTGCTGCCGTAGGTTCTTTGAGCACAGTAGCTTTCTCTTCTTCAGAAATGTCTCCTTAGCTTGTGCTATTCTTTGCTTGATGTCCGTCGAGCTTCATCCATCCCAAGTTATAGTGTTGCCAAGGTAGGTGAAGTTCTCCAATTGCTCTAATTTCACTCCTCCAATTGTGATATCTGACCTCAGCTTCTCTCTTCTGCACACTAGGATTTTAGTTTTCTTCTTATTGATGTTCATATTAAATTGTTGAAGTACTTGGTCCTCTCGACTTCCTGCAACAACTGCGATGCCATCAGCAAACCAGAGCATGTTAATTTCTTCGCCATTCACCTTGATGCCCTTGTTACCAATTTCCTCTGCATCTCTTATTACTTCTTCCAATTGAATAACGCTGGGGAGAGGTTGCAACCTTGTCTGACTCCTTTATTTATTTTGGCTTCTATCCTCCTTTTGTCTTTCATTCGCACTGTGGTGACCTGGTTCTTGGAGAGGCTATAGATTATTCTTCTATCCTTGTAGTCTTTTCAAATTGCTTCCAGTATCTTTAAAATCTTGTTCCACTCGATGTTGTCAAAGGCCTTTTCCAAGTACACGAATGCCGCTTGTTTACGTGTATCATTTTCTTAGCCAGTATCTTTAAGCTGAGCATTGCCTCCCTAGCTCCTCAGTTTTTCCTGAATCCAAATCGATATTCCGTAAGATTCCCTTCGATCTTTCCTTCCATCTTCTGCTAATTATCGTAGTAAGTATTTTCGATGTGTGTGATACCAGGCCCAATGTTCTGTGCTCTTCGTATTTCTCTGTCCGTGGCTTCTTCGTGATTGTGATCATTTCACTCTTCTGGAAGTCCTCTGGTAGTCCTCCACTGTCATAGCTATCTTAGATTATTCCAAAGAGGGTATCTTTTGCTTTGACCCTGAGTGCCTTAATGATTTATTCATTTATTCTGTCCCCTTTAGGTCCCATGCTATTCCTTAGGTCTTTCACAGCTCTGTCAAATTTGCTTCTCAGTATCTCGGGTCCCCATTCATCTTTATCCTCCCTAATTTCTTCATTCTTTAAGCCATTTTCCAGTAGTCTGGGTGCTTGATAGAGCTCTTTGATGTATTGTTTCCATCTCTTCCCTATGTCTTCCTGATCTATGAGTATCTTTCCATTTGAGTCTCTTATGTTGTGGGATCTTGTTTTCCTTTCTCTGAATTATCTCTTCACCAGTTTATAAGCCATTTCAGCATTTATTTTCTTTATATTGTTATTTATTTCTTCCCAGCAGTTTTTTATCTATTCTTTCTTACCTTTCTTGCACTCTCGTATTACTTAGTTTCGCAACTTCTTATATTGGGCCTCCTCAGTTTCATTTCTTGGGTTCTAGTATTTTCTTCTTTCCACTATGAGGTCTCTTATTCGAGCCGTTATCCATGGCCACTTTGTTTCTACCTCCTTTCTCACGAGCTGCTCATCTGCTACTTCAGTAATGATCTTCTTCATTTTATTATATCTTCCTCCAATGCTAGTCTCTTTCGATTCTAGTTTTGAATTGATGGTTGAGGTGAACCGTTCTCTTACTTCTTTCTTTTCCAGTGTATCTGTGTTCCATCTTGGTTCATTCGTAATTCTCTTAATCTTCTTGTATCGCAGGTAGCTGCCCATATCACCAGGTTATGGTCATTATTTATATCTCCTCCGGGGTAAGCAAATCTTACACAGCTTAACTTGTTTCTTATATCTCGTTCTGACAAGGATGTATTCAATCTGGTATCTTGCTCTGTCCCCCGGCATCTTCCATGTGTATATTCTTTGCCAGTTTTGCTCAAAGAAGGCATTTGCTATTACCATTTTCTTTTCTTTACAGAACTCTACCAGCTTTTCTCCCGTGGCATTTCTTTTTCCTAAACCGAACTCACCCATGGTACTTCCTTCTCTGAACTCTCCAACCACTGTTCGTTGAAGCTTTCGTGGCTCATGATGAGTACGTAAGTTGTTCGGGTGTGCCGCGTGGGGGCAATACCTGAATATCACGCGGCACACCCGAACAACTTACGTTCTCCAACCACTGCATTCCAGTCCCCATAACTATTAGGTTCCTCTTTCCTTTAACTGTGTTTAGGACCTCTTCCATTTGCTCATACACTTCTTCTATTTCCTCTTCTGAGTGGTTGGACGTCGGCATACACACCTGCATTATCACTGTGTCTGTATGTTCTCCTTATAACTTGACCATCAGAATCCTTTTGCTATATTGCCAATACGACTTCACTCATCTTGACCATTCCTTCTTCAGTATGAATACCACTCCTGCTATATTCTGGTCATCCTGAGTATATCACCCTGTAATCATCGCCCCAGAAGTTGTCTGCCCCAGACCACTTTACTTTGCTCACTCCCTTGATGTCTATCCATACATGATCTAAGTCTGTTTTTTATTATTTTATCCTGCTCATGGCTCTTTCAGCCAAGCAACTTGTTACAGCCAAAGATAGTAGTGTGGAATACACTACTTTTAGTTGTCTGAATCCTGAAAATGACCAGACACCTGTAAGGCCTTTAGTTTCCATAGAAACCCTTTAGTTTCCATAAATGTTTCACTTTTTCTTCAAGTTTGGGATTGTTTTGTTCTTGTTCATCCTCTTCATCTGAGGGATCATGAGTAGTGACATCTTTGTGTTTTTCATTTGGTCCACGCAATATATCAGTGATGTCTATGCTTTCCTCAACAACTTAGTAGACGTCACTGAAACTACTAGGCCTATTAAGAAATTCAGGATCATCAGTATCAGGAGCAGTTTCAGTTGCGGTTTTTTCAGGGAAAGGCATCCACGGACCAATGCCACCACATTTCGTTTCTATTATTTTAAATTTTGTGTCAATATTGTTCTTAAACTTGAAAACATGTTTCTTTTTGCAGTGGTCAGTCCACTTGTCAAGCTTGTGATGGAATTACAAATTAACTCTAAGCACTTGCTTTGTACTGAGTTAGTTGCATAGGCATGACTAATAAACAACACTCAGTTTTCACTCGCAAGTCACAACGAAATATAAAACAACTTCTTGTAGTCGCTTAATTAGTTACTAACTCATCCCTTCATTTAAAACAACATGCGATGTCTACTACCACTGTAGGTCATCGACAAGCACACACACAATACTTAAAAATTACTGTCAGCACAGCCAACACCACCTTAGGTGGCGTTGGCACAGCTCACGAGCATGACCGATTAGTGTTGAATGGTTCTGAACGCCACCACCATGCACCATCTTGGTAGCTGACTGATGATATCTGACAGCTGCTTCCTGAATCACCTGAAATACTGTGTTGCTCTTCTAGAGAGCAGAATTATCTTGCAATGGATCACATGGTTCACACATATTCTCTCTTTATGCGTACTTATCTAGGTGGGTGCCTCCCATCGTCCATTTTTACCTATATTTTTATTTATTAAATTATTTTATTACTTTTATTTTTGTAACCCCCCTCAAATACACTTACGTGAATCCCCCCAAAAATTTCAATGGCACACTCTGCTCCTTGAAACCCCCCTGTGGTCACCCCTGTTTTACAGGTAGAAAATTTCTTCTTTTTGAACTTCTATAAGCATGAGAAGTACTTTCCCTTTTCAGGGACCAACAGTAGTCTGCCATCATGTTAACAGTCCAACCACCATCGTATCTTCTTTCAATGTCTTTCAAATCTTGGTAAAAATGTTCACCCTGTTCCTTGCTGTAAAATCCAAGACAACATTCTGGAAAAGAGCCTATGTGAGCAAGTAGGAAGTGTAACTTCTAACTCATATCACAACTGAGTTTTATGAAATTGTCCGACATGGTGTTCACAATGATTTTGTAATCTGGACTCTGTCTGTTTACTAGGAAGTTTTTACAGCATCCCTGTAGCTATGCCAAACTTGCTTTTCTGTTTGGCTCATTGTATCCTCAAAATTGGGGTCACCCTTTAATTTCCTGATCTGAGTTCCGGTAAAAACGCCTGCTTTCAGCTTATCTAGGGTCATTCTGTGATAAACACCACATATGTACTTAAAACACACACTGTCCTTATCTAGTGCATGTTCAAACTGGCTGATGATATCCAATTATATGTGAAGGGGAGAGAGAAGAACTTTTGTGGGTTCCACGAGGGGCACATGCATAATATTCTCTGTTCCGGGTGTCAAGGGTCCTATTCACACAGGAAGCATGGCATTTTTGTGCATTCCATTTGTAGCCCCAGTTAAAGGTTGATAACTTTGAAGTCACCATGTGAACTCCTCCAATGCTTGGAGTACTTCACACGCTGCAATAAAAACTGCAAACTTTCATATGATTCTTTCAAAGTAATAAAATAAGCAATTGGTACAGAGCGCATTGCCGTTGTGGAGTAATACATCTTTCAGGCTGGTTATAGAAGAATCTATGAAGAGCCTCCATTCAGAAGTAACATACTTCTCATAAAGCCACGATACAAGTTTAGGTATATCATGACAGAAGACCATAGACCTTGCTTCTGAAAATAAACTATTTCTAGTTCCCGGGATCTGTAACATGAAATTTTAGTGCCAGGTAGCAATAAATGTATGTCTTTCAGTACAGAAGCTAATGGTTCAGCAGTTTCCTTTGGTAACGCAAAATCGTGTACCAAGTCATTTAATGCGGTCTGACTATATAAGTGTTGGGTATTGTCCCTTGTACTGGGTACAAAGTCCTCTTTATCTGATCCACTGGTGTCCATTGTATTGCATCTTCCTTTAGAGGCGATGTACAGCTTGGAGATTGACGAGAAGGAATAGCTAGGCTTTCGTCATGTTTGGTCTCACTGTAGATCGCAAATGTGGATACACTATGCCACTTTGTTCTTAGCACTGAAACCTTGCACTTTAACCTGACAGAAATAGCAGTCATCAGTATGGTTTAATTGTTCTCTCCTTACCATTGGAAGAGCAAAATTAAATTTCCCTCTTTGTCCGTTCATCCACAACCTCAATTCTTCCACACAAGTCTTAAGTCTTAAACACTTTCTGGGGTGTCTGTGGTTTGACACCCCAAGCACAAGTCCAAAATATGCAAGGTAGGCTTCTTTGACCAATGGTGTTATATTTAGTCTATGTTTACACAACATGTACTTCCCGCATATGGAACAAAATGTGTTGGGGTCGGTTTTGCAGCACCGTTAAGACATTGTCGGAATACACAATTTGTCACTTCATGCAACCATTGAATTTAGCACACTGAATGCGACACACTTGACGTTCACTCCTTTCAGTGTAACCACCTCACCCCTTTTGAAACAAAAACTGTCGAATTACTATTGGCAGATCACATACACCTCCCTCGACAAATGAATTACTGTTGCCAGACCACATAAAATGGTGTAATGGCACTTGAACACGAGATACATCCCATGCCCTATTATGGTATATAAACGGGACTTTTATGAAAAACATATTCTTGATTTTCTAAAAAAGCTGATGTGATAGAAAAAATGGATTGCACCCATTGCAACTCAGTGCAAAAAATCCATTTAGGAACACGCATTCATTTGAAAACATAATTTTTCATACAAAGCAGTGTTATCAAGGTATTGCTAGGGGAAGAAGGCATTTCATATATTTAATACTGGGGAAAATGAATGGATGTTAAATTTTCAAATAAGTAGACAATTCCCTGTATTCAGAATGAACATTGTCCTGAGAGTAGAATCATAGACTCATAGCTGAGAACGTAATGTGAAAGGAATGCTATGGCATGGAGAAGTATTGAGAATAAAATAAGTTTAGAACAAAACATTGGCAGGAAGTAGTATAAAACAATACACGCTTTGTTAGGATTGATTCAGGGTTTGTACAGCTTTGACTGTATGAACATGAAATTAAAAAAATGGAATGGGAAACATTGAAAGTCAAAAATGTACAAATGTGGGTTAAATATCAACAAAACAAATATTACAAATAACATCATAGTAGAAGAATTTGTATATATTTCAGTTGAAACATATTTTATCCCCACTAAATTCAATCCCCTTTTAGAGTGATAGGAAGGAAGATACTCTATTTTAGACATATTTTGGCAGGAACGAAGCAACCTATTTCCTACCCTGACATATTCTGCTATAAATTCATTAATTTTGTTCTATTAAAACTATCCTCAGATCTGAGATTAAATCTTTCCTTGCCCTTCTTAATTACCAAACTTTTTCCAATGCTTTTGTACAATTGACTTGGCATGTTTACATAAATGGACAACTACTGATTATCACCTACTTGTGGTGTGCTTAGAAATGAACATTTACCAAGCTTGGGACTTGAGTGCTGTTGTATAAGGTTATTCATTTGTCAATTGTGACTTGTAGACTTTTAAGTCTACACTTTGACTCTACAAGTTCATGCTCTACATGAGGCTGTTAAACAGTCATTTCCTAACAACCCACTCATAGACCCTATCATTAATTCATACATATGATTAAAAATCACTGTTCCAGAGGTGATTCTCCTTTTTCCGAGTACCCTTTTTCTCCCATACTTGACCTAAATAGTTGAACCTTTCCACCTGCTCACAATAGGGAAAATGCCCAAAAAAACCAGGCCATTGACTGAAAAAAATATGATTGACCAGAAAACTGTTACATGTATATTTTCGAGGATGCTGACAAAGAATTCAACACCAGAGTTAGTGAATAACAATTTTTATGCTTAAGTTTCTGGTATTGTTTTTCAAACTCAAATATTAGATATTCCTAATTATGGATATATTGGGGTTTTTGTGGTTACTGAATACAAATTTATTGATTCTTTTCATTTTAAATGTATTCTTTATAAATGTCATATGATATATTTAAATAATGTGTAATGATTCCAACTTCATTATAAAGTATAAAAATATGACTATTTCCATATAGGTATGCTTACAGAATTTAACTTAGTAGTGGAACTAATAATTCATCCTCACTTTTGCTATTAGAATCTGCTGATTTTTATCCAAAAAATAAAACATCGTCTTGAATCTGGTTGCAATTTTTGAATATTTTGTTAGCCAATATAATTCTTGCTAAATGCAGTAAGTTTTTTTAAAATCCGATATTACCTGACAATGCCTCTCTTTTTTTCTAAAATTTTATTTCTAAAATGAATTTTTAGATAATTTATGTAATTTACTCAAAAATAAATGGGTTTATAGTGCAACTTCATAGATGTTTTGCAAGCATTGTTAAACATTTGTAAAATCTACTTACTTTCTGGAGGTGTAGGTATACATTTTACTAAATTAAAATTGGCCAAATAAATTTGAAATTACATACATTGCCTCGAAGCTAAAACTCTACTACATAATATGTTTTCTGTAAGAGAGCATGTTATCTGGTACTTTTCAATTTCACTCTTAATTATCAGAGCAGTGGCTTGGAGGGATACCAACTTGCTATGCATTTGAGGTCAAATATCACTACCACCAACCCAGAACCCAAAACCCTTAATATATGACCTTAATTTTTTGGACCTGTTCCATGTTTTCTGGGCATTTTCTCCATAGTGCTGCATGTAGCTTGTCTTCTAATTTTTCAATGTAATCTGGCTCTATATGTCCAATAAAATCTCATTATCTTAGTTTTCTAATGATTACTCTTCTTACACTGTCTGATTATTCATATTGTTTGTTGCCCTAACTGGTGAACTATGAGGTTTGATCATTCATTAAGCTTACCAACTCTATTTTTTTCACCGTGTCTCATCTAATCCTATCCAAGAAAGTGCAGTAGTGTGGAATCAATGTTACTTATGATAAATGAACTCCCTTCCAATTCCCTTCATCTCATTACTGTATGCCGTTGACAAGAGTTTTGTTCGCAATTTAAAAGACTTGTCCAAATGCCATTTTAATTCCATCATGCCTGTTGTCTTAAAATAATTTCCAACAGGCTTGAAAAATAAGTAATAAATACATAATAACAAAACCAAAGTGGCCATATCTTCCCAAGCACACTGACAAACTATGAAGGTACTCCGAGAATATTTGGATTTGAACTCAACTCTGAATTAATATCCCAGTCAACACAGGAAATATGGCCACATTCTGGCCATATTGTGGGCTACCTCTGGCAGTTATGGCTATGGCTAGCCACAATTCTCCCACACTATGGCCGAATTGTGGATCATGTTTGGCTGGCCATAATTAGGCTGGCCAAACCAATCCAGTTTGTGGCCATATTAAGTTTTAAGTTTGGTTGGCCACATTCATGTATTACAACTTCAGGTTCTTCAAATGTTATTTGATTATGTTTTGAAACTGATTTCCACTACATTCCAGCTGAGAGGAATTTAATTTACTTAAGAAAGTAATCTGAATTGTTTTCCCTTGGTTTCCAAAGGTAGCTCTACTGTCTCTGAAACTTTTCTGAATTTTCCAAAACTTATCTTTCAAGTTTTTTTTTTGGTTAAAAATTCTTTGCTTTTCTTCTGTGATGATTTAACGGCACATCATTTGAAACTATATAACATTTTCTCTTAAGCTTACCTCAATGATATTATTTCTTAGGAATAGGTTACTTCACCCCACGTCCGAAGGACTGACATAGGTAGTGCACCCCTTTGAAAGGCAGAGTGGTCTTTAAATGTTATCTTAAAGAGCAAGTTTATTGTTGCATTTTAATGAATAAAATCTTTAAATGCAATTCACAACAAATTTACCGCAGCCCAGAACCTAAATACCACACATAGCGCAGTGCTAATTACTTAACTTCTACGTATTTAGGAATCTAAAATGTGTAATAGGTGTCGAGAAAATAGTTTGATACCTTGGCCTGGAAATGAAACACTACTAAACATTAACATGGCATTGTGCAATCTTCCACCCTTGTTAAGCTTTCCCAAGCAATATACATGATACATATGTAAATACACTCCCTCTCTGAGACTTCTTGTGCCAAATTTGATTATATTTTTTTCACTGTCATATTACCTATTTCTGTAAACCATTTACCAAATCAAGAGGTTACATCACTGCAATTGACATGATATTGCTGCAACATCCTTGCAATGTCTTAAAAGCTTTCAAATGTCCTCTCAACAATGTTTTCACAGTCTTTGCAACATGTTTGCAACCTGCGGTACAGCATAATAGCAACCTCCTGCAATCACTTTCACAACATTTTTGCAAACTCTAGTGAAACATATTAGTCCCTGCTGAAAATTTTTCCTACTGGGTTTGGTAGCCCACCTACTTTTTGAAATATCCTGTGTTCAATAAGTCTACTCAACCTCCACTGTACTGTCCTTCGTGGACTACTGTTCAATCACTTTTAATGATTATGAACCACATTTCAGTGGTATTTTTATTCTGACCATTCCTGGTCTTAGAAATTTCCAATGGATGAAACAGTATTTTTCCAAGTCTGAAACAGTCTCTGAGGGCCTGAAAAAAATCCTCTGTAGACTAATGCTCAATCATCTTTCAAGTTCATGAATGGGGTTTATATCACTTACATTCAACTATGCAATTAAAATGGACTCTTAAAGGAGGAAGGGTGGAGATGGCATTAACCTACTCTTGACAAAAGATGCAAAGGGATTATTGGTTTAATTGTGCATCTGCTGGACTGAAGTATTGGAAGTGCTCTCCACAAAGCATCCGAGTGTTGACCAATGTACCAATGAAAAATCTCTGCCTTAGCCAGGATTCGAACCCAGGCCCTTTGAAAGGGAAGCCAGTACTCTAGCCATCACACCAACCTTATTCCCTTGCATAGACTTTCATAGAATCATCTCTAATCAATGATTTCACCACTTAATTCCATCATGCAATTTTTATACCTCATTTCCTAGGGAAAACCTACTTTTTTAATATTATGTGAATGAAGCTGTAAATAATTCCATGTTCCTCCTGAGGACCGCAGAATCTTTAGAGGCCTCTGTAAATCTTGCAGGGTCTAAGGTGAGCATCAATGAATCAATATATGGGGATCATCCATTTACGTAATACGGGATGCTGAAAGGGGGAGGGGAGAAGTCAGACCAACTATTACAGTGCATTATCATATGCACGGGGTGGTCCAGCCTTTCATTAGGCTAGGAGAAAGATACATTAGATATTCCTTCTATGTTTAAAGAAGTGATGGGGATAAAAATAATAATTAATAATTATTTTTAGAGAATATGTATTACTAGGGATGCGCCAAATGTATTCACTCATAGGTATTTGAGTACCAAAATGAATAAATGGATACCCGACGAATACATGAGTACCTGTTTGAGTACATTAATACCTCGACGAGTGGATGAGTAGGTACCAGAATGAATACAAAGACGACTGACTCAGCGAATACTTGAATACCTCGTTGAATACTCCTGAATGCGAGCGCCCGAATGAACACCCCAGCGAGTATCCAAGTACCCACCTCGACGAGTAGGTACCGCTGTTTACATTCGACCGCTAAGGTAGGTGAGATTTTCACTAGGTTATCGATAGCCTCATATCCACGAGTGCTCGGAATCCTGAAGGAACCAGATGAATGGGAAGTTTTCGGGATGACTATTTTACCACCCCGGCTTAAGTGGCGAGGTCGTTCCCAAATGGACACGAAAGTCCGAAGTCTCCTTTTTCCCATACCCTTCCTGATGCCCTTCCTTCCAAAACGTTTCGTTACGTTAGGAACGATACCTAGCGAATACAAGTATCTGCTCATGCGCAACGTCCTGCAAACCTCACGAAGGGAACAGAAGAAAGGAGACATCTCTCCATACTTCCTCCTTTCCCTGAATATTCCCTAAATAATTACCTTCATACAATAAACCACCTATTTTAAATGGTACGAATGACCCATGATTCAGCTGACCTGACCAAATTTTTGCCACCTCTTCCGAATGACTAACCTACTAGGTGAATGAATGAAGGTACATCTATGCCAAGGTTGTTGTATATTGTAACAACCTTGCATCTATGCTACTTATTACCCCGGCTGCTGTAGTGAGAGTGTAGTTGTAGGCAGTAGCGTACCAAGGGGGATGCGCCGCCCCGGGCGCCATAAAGGGGGAGGGGCGCCAAATTTGAAAACATCTTTTTTTAGTTTAATAAAAAATAATTTTTTTCTACTGGGGGCGGCTACCGTCTAGTTAGCCCCGGGCGCCAAGTAGCCTTGGTACGCCTCTGGTTATAGGAGTATAGTCATGTGGCCAATACTGGTAAAGAGGTAGGAGGTGAAAAGAGGACGCTTGAAAGAAATGGATGAGAAGAGACGTGCTTTGTTTCACATTGTTGTAAGAAGGTATTGCTTCTGTCTGTCCCATTGATGTGGTGAGGAGGTAGAAATGACTGCAGTATGACTTCAAAGTCGTGTGATTAGAGCCAAGGATTGCGAACTTCGTTGCTGCGAAGTTCGTCATTGCATCACGCACTTTGCTGCACGTTAATAGAAATTTGAATAACATCAGCTACAAAAGGGTGTTGCTTTCCATAGGTCTTATTCATAGGTCTTATTCCCGCGTTAAGTCGTTATTCATTGGTTCCAATTGCTCGAAGCACACTACAAGTAAGGCCTTAAAAACTACAGAATAGTTCTTTCTTTTAATTTTTTACTTTTAAATTTCCCCTCAGCTCATTTAATAACCTGCATAGCATACTAAGTTGTCGCGAGTTTGCATGAACATTGCGTATAACTTTTCAAGATTGGCACGTTTGGTCCAAGATCTGTGCAACTACTCATCTTGCTGGGAGCGATCCAACCTTGCTGCAAGAATCCAGCAACTTAGTAATGTTGTCATTATGTGATCAAGGTTCACCCTAGACCCCCTAGACTCCTTCAGTGAAACTCTTTCAAGCCTTCTCATGATTGTAATTTTTGTTAATGATAATTTCAAAGAATATTTTTCTACAAGTTAATTTTCACCCCTCATTTAATTACTAAGCATTCTCGATGTTGTTATTTGGAAAAAATACGGAAATAAAAAAATTTCTGGTTCATATATATGCCAGTACTCATTCATAACACTACGCAAGTGAGTCTTAAATTAGCACGCGGAAAGTGCTCGCAATGCCTGCAACGTTCGGTCGCATGCTAGGGGAAAATCTAAAAAGTGCTGGATGCCACTTTAATAATTACTTTTACTTTTATAACCAATTTACAATGGATATCACGTCCATTCTCCACGATTAGATAAATAATTTCCAGGGAACCTTCGTCAGATCCAATAAAATATTCATCAACTCGTCGAGTTGATTTCATGTCTAGCAGCGACATTTCAGTCACTCTTTTCAGTCATACTGTCGATAGGTTCTCAGTAATAGCTACTTAATAAAGAGAACTATTATTTACCACATCTAGCGTTGAAAGAATATCAATTATGTACTTATATTCATATTGGTAATGTTTATTTTTATCCACGAAATGAATATGAGGTGAAGGTTATACGGTCGGAAGTATTCACACAGTGGCGTAGTCAGGATTTTCTCCAGGGGAGGGCAAAAATAAGTTAACGTTTTTTTGTTAAAAAATTGTTTTATTTGAATATTTGAAAATGTTAAATTACTTTGCTGAAATGCTATTCCAAACCTATATAAATCTTATTTCAGCCCCAGCCTACGAGAGTTCTGGCTATATCTTGATAGTAATTCTTTCTCAAATTTATTTTTAACTGCCGGAACCCTCTTTTTATGCACACTCATCATACAGAGGCCGACAAGCCGATTTTCTGTCATTGTTGACCATAACCAAGTTTTTACCTTATCTTTCGATGGAAAATCATACGGGCTTACTTTTCGCGCTACTCCCAGATTAAGTAGGTTTGCATTCGGTAAAACTATAAGTATACGTATTGTAATGCACTTATACTCCAAATATACAGTAGAAGGTGTGAATATATGCAACCGAGCGACAAGTACCTGGGTTTAAGTAGGCTAAATCTGTAGGTACTATGTAAAAAGAATAGAATTCATTGTAATTGGATTAAAATGCATTAATTCGCATCCGTAGGAATTCATTGATGCCACTGTCATGAAGTTGGAGAATTGAGACAAACTTAACATACATAAAAGGGCAGAAAAATTTTTTTTACCGATGAGGTGGGTCCTACCCTCCCCAAAACCCCAATCTGGACTCATTGTCACCAATAAACATTCGTATGCACCCCCCTTTTAACTTCCTTAGTTTCTTCTGGCCTGAAATTTTGTAAATAACGTTCTTATTTTTGTAAAGGCCCAGCTTTGAGTCCAGGCAGCAATTATGTATATGTTTACATTAGTTTAAATTATATTTATGGTTCCGATACTGACTTGGAGCCATGGCTAACTCCATTGCACAATTTTGTTTTCGCCCCTTCATAAAAAATGTTAAGATTTCGTATCAAAATTTTTATTTATTATATTTCTCCCTCCCGTTGAATTTCAACAAGCACCTTCAGCTTTAACCTATTTCAACCTAATATTTTTCATTTGACTTAATGAGCCGGGGGGGGGGGGGGGGGGGGGGGGGGGAAGCGCCCCACCCTCCCCCACCGTGGCTACGCCTATGTCTTCACAGTATTAGTATTTTAAAATTAGTTCTCGAGAGTACTTAGGTGCCAGCGAGCAGCCGTGTATAGCCTTCCAACACATTCTCTACAATTATCGGGGCCGGGTTGGTGTAATGGTTAGAGTACTGGCCTCTCATCGGGAGGGCCAGTGCTATACTATACCTAAGCCAGAGTTGGAATACCGGCTGTGGAGGACATTTTTCATTGGTATACAGGCCCGTACTTGAGTGCTTTGAGGAGGGCATCCGAATTCAGTGCTCCGTCCGTCAGATGGGACGTTGAGCCGTAGTCCCCTTGGCGCCTTTCGTGAAGAGCAGGCTAATACCGGGTTTCTCTCCCCCCTTCCACCTTATCTTTCCATTTACATACTTGTATCATGGGAGAAGGAACTGCTCTTCTTCCATGCTTATACCTGTCCTCCCGGTTTGAAGTGCCTGTAAGTGCGGGTACAGACTTGAAAACACATGACATGTGTTCTCAATTTGTTGTTTTGCTATTCGGGAAATTCCCCTCTCTTCAACGTTGCGACACAAATAATGCATGCTTGCATTCATGAATTATTTGTGGCACAGCGTTGAAGGGAAGGGGATTTACTAAATGAGTCAAAATTCTAAGTTAGGTTCGAAGTTATAACTTCAAACTCCAATTAGAATGATTCCAGTATATTTAACTTCGCTTACCAAACTCGTCTACTTTGCCAACATTATGATTTTGGGGTTAGGTATATAAACGATATCTGCCAGATGTGCATTACAGTGCATTTTTTTTTAACATTTACCCTGTCTCGACACCAAGAATTGTGTTGTTAAGATCGGGTGTGACTGTCTCGAAGTCTGTTTTTGTACTAATTGTTAGTTCTCGACAGACGGCGGCATCATTGGCGAATAATGTAATGCTAAGGCAACTTTTGTCAGTGATATTGATGATGCAACTGAGGAATAACCGGAGTTCGAAAGCATTTCGTGGTCGAGCACCGGAAGTAACCCTGAACGTATCTAGAGCTGCTTCCGTCGATTAATACTTTTTCCTGGCCATCAGAGAGGAAGTTGTTTATCTAATTCACAACCTGTTTTAAATTCCACAAGACTGAACTTGAATATTATATTATTGTGAGGAAACTTGTCGAATATTCCTTCTTTAAATCCAAATGAATCGCATCCACTTTCTTTTTCGTTTCACCTGATGAATGTGCTTATTGAGAAAATAGGTAATCCTAGTAAAGTTACCTTGGATGGATATACTTAAGTGGAAACGATGTTGATATTTCCTGAAGGAGATTTGACTCCTCAATTACTGCATTACTACATTACGTACGACGTATTATATTTAATTCATATGATGAAGAAATTTACTAGGAGCGGGAGTCAGTAATGTCAGTTTTTAATGCCATGTATCCTGTTTGTTCCCGGTTTTAAATACGTACTAGATAAAATTTTTCTTCCTACCATATGTGCTCGAACTCCGCCATCAGGTTTGCCAATTCTGTCATTGCTGATTAAAATATAATAAGGAAATTCTACCAGGGATTTCCAGATTCATCCATGTTTCTGATAGGCGTATAATATCATAAGAACGGAGTGAGGAATGGTGGAGAAATCCATCGAAGTGTCCCCGTAAAGCTTGGCAGTCAACGTGGTATGTCTTCAGGGAATTGGTAAACTCAGGATTATGAATGGGAATTGTACTTGCTTCATCCGATTCTAGCTCTTTGAGTTTATCTTCACTCCTGACAGATTAACGATGAAAGTCATCAGTTTTTCTAGTATTTATTTTATATTCACCCACAAATATTTCACTTTCTTCCCAATTTTTAGCTTCCTCGCCTTAGCGTAGAGTTTCCGGTTAAAGGGAGTGAGTGACCCGTTTAGATAAACAGTATGATTCACAACAACACTTACATTAGACCAATGCCACGAGTCGTAAAATGGCGTGTAGATCTTCGTGCATTCAAGAGATTGGACGTTACACATGATCTAAGGATACGAGCTATTATTGGAGCGGGTTTTGCGTCACCGACAGTGATATTACGAGATTCTAGCCTACAATACTTGGTAGTCAATGTCGCTAGCCACAACGTTGATACCAAGAGCATGGAAAATTTTAAGCACTACTGAATCATCTCCAAAAATATGACACTTTGGAATTCCATGAAACTCAATCATATTACTTAAGGGGTATTGTTCTTGTCTGTTCATGTGTCTTTCTAAATCGTCTACTCTTAATTTTATTAATTTTAATTTTCAGTGGTTTTCTTGGAGGAGGCTCTCAAACTGACCGTTAATACTGCTAATAGCTGTATTTTCCTGTTCTAAAAGTTCGGCTTGGTTCTCAAAGGTGCTCTTCCAGGTGATGAGGGTCTGCCTCAGCTCTTATCCTCCTGCAGGTGCTTCACACGATGTAACAGCTCAAGGAGAGGGTCGTTGTTGTTCTCAGTCGATGATCTCACATGAGCCAGATGACCTAGAGCCCGAACGGGGGTGCTGTCACCGCGTAGATTCCGGCTTTTTCTGATGCAAACAGCTCAGGAACACATCTTTTGGAGTTCCTTTAACGCCTGCATCAGTCAGTGAAGAAAACTAAAAGTACAGCCTCCTGCATAAGTCACAAATCACCTGCCTCTGATTTCGCATGGCGTAGGAGTCGCATTTGACGCACTCGTTAGGCATTGCTGTGACTGTTTTTATGAGGGGAGAGCGAAAGGAAAACTCTTCCGTACGCCACTAAGGTTCGACTTAAACAGCAGGAGCGAGTGGGTCATAGAAGGTTGTTGGCTGGATGATCCGATGATGAACATGCATGGGAAGAGAGTCTCGTTGATTTGTTAATTTAGAGAGAGTGGACCGTAGTCGAATCATTGCTTAAAAAAACAAAGGGTGTGCAGTTCGGGGTGGACCTAGGAAAGAAAAGGGTAAATGTTGTGTAAGAGTCGTTTCAGGCAATATGGAGTTCGGGAAATTACTGACCATCTGCAGTGCAGTGCATACATGTAACTGAAGTGAAGGAAAACGCAATTCTGGGGCTGAGTAGAAGTCGAAACATGTTTAGTGTTAAATAGTGTGTGAACAAATTTAAATTTGTCAATGAAACTTTTTAAAAATATAGCTCAAGCTGCCAGCAATGAGGAACTGCTACCTATACTAATGTGAGTCAAATCATCGGGTCACGGTTGAGTTTCTCTTTCCTAGCCATTCATAGTCTGAGATTAGGCGAGTTAATATTTTTCAGTCGAATGGAATTTTTTGATAGATCATCATCATCATTGGTCAACAATCCTAAGATTGGTTTGACGCAGCCCTCCACTTGATTCCTCTATCTGCCAACCTCTTCATATTGACCCAACTCCTCTCTTTTACATCCTTCACAACTTGCTCCATGTATCTCATACGAGGCCTGCCTTTCCCATTCTTCCCTTTCACTTTTCCATCGACGATTGTCTTCATCAGACCATCGTGTCTTAAGATGTGGCCTATTAAGTTGTCCCGTCTTCTTTTTAAGGTTTTCAGTAGACATCTCTTTTCTCCCACTCTTCTCCCACCCCTCTTTTTGATAGAATCGTAGTTAATAGCATCTTTTGCAGAATGAAGACCGAGCTACCACCGATGAGTACTTATAACATTAAAATCTTGTTTCCTATCTTCATTGTCTTCAATGAACACGTAAGTTACAATCTGTAAACGTTAACATTGAACGACGTTCTTTGCGCGCGCAGAGATGTAAATACATTTATGGCATTAGGGGGGAAAAGTTCATGATAAAGAAAAAAGATTGTTCTATGTGCGAATGCTTCCCCGCTGTAGTACTGTCTGGTGGTTGTTTCCTGTCTTGGGCCTGGAGAAATTTTTCAGACCTCAGTCCACCTAATTCTTGGTAGCCTTCGTTCTTTTTCTTTTTTTAATGATGGTCCTTCATAATTCGCGTCTTTAACATTTTAGGATCGTGCCCTCGTTTCCTGAGGTTGCATTCCTTTGTAAGTACGTAAGGCATCCGAAGAGTATCTTGCAAGCAAATCCTCCATGCCTTTGAACTTTTCTCAGATTAAGTTTACGACATTATATTTGAGCATCTCTGTGTCTTTTTTGTTTTGTCTGCGTAACACTTTCAGGAATTTTTGGAGCTTCTGAAATTAGAACGTCGCTCGAGAGCTCCCTAACATGTCATTTGAAAATCTTAATTGAACTTAAGCAGTCATAAGTACGATATTCATTATACTGTTGACGTAATAAATATCATTATTTTGTAAACGGGGTGCTGATGAAATTTCGGAAAGGCTAAAAGGAAGAAAAACATATTCTTCAGAAGAGAGCTTGGGGTAATGTTCCAAGCAGAAAAAATATTTTATGAATTCTATTTGAAATTGAATTATAATTCAAAACACTAAAGGCTAATTCAAAGTAGGAAGACTGTGTTTTTAATGTAGCTTCAGCATCTCTGGATCGTGTTACAGGCAGACCGAGAATGAAAATCTTAAAACCAAGATAAAATATTTTCTCAGCATGACCCATATCCTTGCGTTGCCTGTGGAGCAGTCATGACATAAACTGAAATCCCTCGTATACACAGAAATCGCTTGAATTCCGAACACAACAAGTCTGAGAGTAAAAATCCTATGATTGAAGAACCCACGGCTGGCCCTCATCACAAGCAGTATCTGAGATCCCAGTCTTCAAAAATCCTTGAAATATATAGAACTTTCAAGAAAATTTAAACGATCAATTCTTCCTAGAGATTAAGGTAAAGATATTTTGAATGAAATTGCTTCCGCCGTTGACCCGATTGGGAGGTTATAATGCGTCCGAGTACGATTCATGGGAGCTCAACCACGGCCATCGAGAGTTGACTCTTCTTGGTGGTCGTGGCTCAACCTGATCCAAGCATCGGCCAACGTCTATGGATTCCGGCACTGTGTAATGAAGGAATTTCCACAGCCATCCATTTAGAACTCATGTGTTTATTCAAGCCTGTACCCACACTTTTCAGTTCTTCAGATCAGGAGGAAAGGTACAAGCATGGAAGTGGGAGGGCGGAGAGAAACCCGGTATTAGCCTGCTCTTCACGAAGTTACGTAAGGGACTATACGGCTTAACGTTCCATCCGACGGCCGGATTACTGCACTCGAATGCTGTCCACAAAACGCTCTAGTAGGGGTCAGTTTATAAAATATCCTCCAAGATTCGTACCTGGGTCCTCTAGGTAAGAGGCCACTACCTGAACTTGACTCCCATTCGTTTAAATAGTATACTGATTCTGATAGTATACTATCCTGGCTCCAAACGGAAGAACCGCTACCACTAATGCTATATAATATACTATTTCACCGCAGTAACTTCGCCCATTGAATGGCAGTGTATGCCTTACCTTAAGCAGCGTTAACACGTAGCAGTTGTCTTCTATGCCAGCCGCGAATCGGGCTACGTATCGATATCGCTACTGTTACGCTGTGCCTTCACCAACTTCTATGCGGATTGAAGCTCGCCTTGCGGTAACCAAGAAAAAGTGTTTGGTGTCATTAGTGATTTTTACTTGAATTTTCATGCAATTCTTCAAACAGCATGTTCCATTGCCATTTATTGTTCCCAATAATTTTTTAAATTGTAGAATCTTACCTTCGGAAAGGGATATCTTTGTGATTCCTTCAAAATTTCCGGTATCAGACTTTGTGTTTAGCTTCGCGTTGGCGATTGTGTAGCAAGTAGAAGACGAATCAAAGAACAAGAGAAAATCACGATACAGCAGCGATATTCATTTCGTCAGCAGTCTCGTCAAGAATTTTTATCGTTATCTTTGATAGAAGCAATGCCGTACTTATTTTATGAAGATAAGCATTAAGTACTTACAATTTTATGGCAGACAATCGTTCTTGACGCAGTTATTCCTTCTAGTTAGTCATTTAAGCAGCTCGAAGACTGGTTTCACCCATTACTAACCAACTCAATTTGACTCCTTGTTTCAGGAAATTAAGTGGACCATTCCCGAATGAGTTTTATTGCATAATTGATGAAATCAACTTCAAAGTTGTTTTTAGTTGTGTGCCTTTAATGACTATTTACAACTCCTTAAACCATTATCACGGTTTAGATGGAGGTATATAACATTAGACATACCTACTTACCACACAGAAGGTTTTTCCTTGTTCAACCAATTTTTTGAAGAACAACAGTTAGAATTTTCAATCGCCCCTTGTTTCATTGTACCCATTGCTTTGTTTTTTGTATAGTCTTCCGTCTCATTAACGGTGTCCATTGTCCCTTTTCTCGGAATTGTTCGAAAATAATCGAGGAGATTTTCGTATCTGCATTTTTTCTCTGCCTGGTGCCGTTAGAAAAAATAATATGAACCTGATTGAAAAGGAAAAATAACCAAATAATATGCTGTTTTAGCCGTTATTCCTTATAAATAACAATGCTAATACTAAAGTTGAATGTGGTGTTCAAAGATACTGGTCAATGAACGGAAAATAGGGGATCATATTCTTTATATCTCTCTTGGTTTTTATTAACGATTGATAAACAAATTACACCTTGAAATTCAACGTTAACTCAATGTCAGACACTCTGCTTGTAGTTAAGTATGTGATGCCAAAAGTTGTTTTGTGTGCATCAGTTTTGGCTAGCATTTTATCGGACCGAATCCTGAAGGCTGCGACGATGACGAAAACAGAATTTACGTTTGCGATGGTTTAGGTCGTGTAGAAACATTTGCGGTTTCTTATTTCTGTGTAATTATATGGAGAAGATGAATATAAAATCTTGTGTGCTGATCGTTATAAGGAGTTAAAACTACTGATACCCGAACCTTATATCAAGAAGACCGAAATACTCTGGGAAGAAATAAATAGCTGTGATATCGACAAATATTAAAGGGAAGTAAATAAAGAATATACAACACCATCGTTCAAATCATAATAACTTATGGATGCGTATTATGTTCAATAAAGGGATGTACTGGAAAGATATTAAGAGTGATGGATATTGACTTTTCGAAGCGGGCAACTGGAAGATCAAGGATTGAGGAAATCACGAATGAAAAAATATACCAAATTATGGGAATCAACCATAGGTTAGCAGAGGATATAATGACAAAGTGGTTAAGATGGTTTGGACATTTTCAGAGAATGACCTAGGAGAGACTCTTTAAGCAATGTTTATTTTTCTTGCTAAGAAAAGGTGGAGTGAGAGAGTAGATAAAGAAACCGGAGCGAGGGGCTTAGAAGAGGATTTATGGGACGCTATAGAAAGTTGGAGGCTAGAAATCGGAAGACAATGGAGGACGTTTTAAAAAAATGCCATAAAACTTTATTGGCGTTCTATCTCTATTTACGAATAAATTGCATGCGTTTTATATTATTTTGCCTCACACTCTGGAAACCGATGCTTCGCATTGAACAATTTATTCCCTTCAAGAATAATCCATATTGGTATTGGAAGCAGAACTTTCAAGACATTTATGTCGGCCCAAGAACCGGCTTGATTAGGTGCCAACAATGCAATAAAGGAAGGTGGAGACTAATCTCAGTCGGGAGACCGCTAGGCGCCTGACGTCAAGACCAAGGAGTCACCGAACGGACCGTGGTTTCTCCTTTCTTCCGTTTGGCGTGGGCGTGCTGAATCCAATTTGAAAATTGAGGTTTGTGTAACCAGCCCGTAACCTGTTCTCTTTCAGAAGTTCACGGGAGGTCCGTCATGACTCGATGACCTGGGAACGAGTGATAACTCCTCTCGTCCTGAAGCCTTTCAAAAGCTTAACATTTCTCAACTTAAAGAAAATTGTGGAATTAGTTAAGATTTTTCCCCAGCAACGGGTTGTAATTCGTTCCAATACTGACTTTAAGAGAGGGAAAATTTAGCCGATTTTCAAGATCTACTCGCGACTGATTTATTGCCAATGTGTGCTTGCTACAACAACTACCCAAAAACTTGTACTCCAAAATTCTTCGTTCGAAGTTTGAAATTTTGGAAAAAGTAATTGTGAGAAAGAATTAATTTGAATATAATTTCCAATTCAATGAATAAGATAACCCCGAGAATCGACGAACCCGAGACCGAATGTTAGACAGTCAACGTTTTGTTAGTTGAAGTAAGATTTCAAAATCAGTAAGTATTTTAAATACCAGCAATGGACTAGACGATGCCATGTGGCGAATCATGTTTATATCACAATCATGCCTTAATAGCGATTGGCGGCGAAAGTAATTCGAGTTTGCATTATTACTTATTATCGTGCACAGCGGAAAACGACGTGATTAGTCAAATACCACCCACTTAAGCGATATTTTGCCTTTGAATACGGCACATACTTTTACTTTGGCTACTCTCTGTATAGTTATTGTATTTTTTTCTCCATGCGGGCTGGGAGAAAGTTGGATAAGGTAATGAGAGTGGAAGAAAAGGACAGAAAAAGTGCCAGGCATGACAGAGGGAAAAAAGTTGCGGTAGAAATTTCAAGGAAAGATGAAAAGCCGAAGTGAAGGGGTTGGAGGTAGGAAGGAAGTAATTGGAGGAATTTGGTAGCTCAAAGACGTGCAGAGGGGAGGTTGATAGTTGAGTTGGAATGGGGGAGAAAAGACAGTTTTATGTGGAATTTAGGTTTTTGTAAGGCATTATCATTATTATTATGTGATTATCATATGAAAAGACAATGAGAAGGTGTGATAAACGGAATATTTTCTGCGGTACCCGGAATTCATGAGCAAAATGTTGTGTTTAGAAAGTTAACGTTTTGCCATGCACATCTTTGACGGGAAAACTAACCTTAATAAAAATTCCCCTAAGCCTGCTCAGCATAACAAATTATCTTCAATGCAAATGCACTTCGAAAAAAAATATCGTGGAGGGTTTTTTTTGCTTGGAAATTTCTTCATGACTATGCACCCTAAACATCTCGTCGTGATGCTTCTGAAATGGATTCTTTTGGCTGACCACGTATATAAAAAACCCTACCTTAATTGTATCCGGGAAAAAATCAAAACTTTTATGCATTTGATTCTAAAAACCCCACAAGTCGTAATCACGGTTTTGCTTGGCTAAAGACAGGACCGGAAAAATCATTGCATACCACGTTTTCGAGCATTTTTCAAATTGGTGGCCTGTAAACTGACTAATTTACAACTCAGACGCGACTGAAAATGTAAGCCACAGACTCAGTAGTTTATCACTATGAACTAGCCCATCTTCAAGTGACGCGGAGCCCTAAAACACTAATAACAAACTGCGGAACTCAAGGCATGTAGCGTTGTAAGGGGTGATGAGTAACTTTCGGGGAATAACCGACGCATGACTTCGCGAGGACCGGCCAATCTTTGGGTCAGTGCACATTCATCGTTACCCTACTCCCTAGCAACATTTTAATCCTTTAACCGCTCCGAAAGGGTTTATAAAGCAAGCCCATTCCCCTCTGATGGGAATTACTAACCCAGCCTCGGCTTAGTCGACTCATTAGCCTGCTAACCGCCTTTACAGTCCAGCCATCGGCCTCAGTTGGCTTCTCAGCAAGACTGCCATTACTCCCTGATCGCGGAAAGACTGTCGTCTGTCCATCCTCCAGTCCTCAGCCGGATAACAAGGCACTAACCCTTGGTTCTTTATTGTTTCATACTTTGGATCACAACTTATATTCTGAATCAACAAATCTCTTTATTCCCCCTTTTAGTCTCTTAGGAAATTGAAATTAAGCCTCAATTCATGGTATTTGTATGGCGTCACCTCTTGTACTGCAGTAGAAAACAGGATAACCAGAAAACCGCCGGACTTCTCACTGGAAGCTAGCACATCCATAAGAATGAGTAAGAGGTCAAAGGGTCAAGTTAGGCAATAAAAATGGAAAATGGCACCGTTTTGAGCACGTGTCCCACTTAGCAGTGGCTGCGGGGAAAGGAACGCACTGAGTTTTCACGATTGAAAACAATTGAATAAAGAGAAATTCCGCTCCTATCCAAATTAATCAAAATAATACAATGGAATTATATTATAAAATTACTCTTTAACACCGCTAGAACATTCCTGGGAGCAAACTCGGAGCCTATATCCGAACAATCCTGGAACTAGGGTGAATCAGCAACAAAATCACTGACCTAGAAGCCAAAATGAATTATACACATCACACCAATTTTTTTAAAAGTAATACATTGGCACGAACTTCACCTAAATGAATAAAAAACTATCTCAAAGCAATGTATCAACCTTCGGATATATTTTCTGGGTATTATTTTAATTCAGTATTATATAATTCAAACCTTCGGGTTGAACGCAACTTTTTTTTACAGCGGTCAAAATGGGTACTTACTGCATACAACCAGCAGATTCTGATTCCACTTTGACTTCAAAAAATATTTCGTTGCAAGTATCTGCATCAAAGTCATCAAATAAACAGTTATTTAAAAAAATATACGTATTTTCTCGGACGGGTGGCGATCTAAGTCAGGATTTTCAGCATCAATGATGCTCGGGTTATTCATTTCTCATAATTTCCTGATTCGCCCGGGCACAAGAGATACTCTAGTTGGAACATGAAAAATTGCATTATTACGATAACTCTACAATGTACATGATAAGAATATATTTAGTTACAACAAACTCTGAGGTGGCAAATTCGTTGATCACAATGGAAAGTGCTTCGTAAAGAGTTACAAGATGCTGCAAAATAATAAGATGTGCATTAAATATTTCTCATCATCATCATCGGTCAACAATGCTAAGATTGATTTATGACATTAAATATTATTATATTGGTTTATTACATTAAATGCTATTATATAAATTAAATATTTCTCATCATCATCATGTCATCAATGCTAAGATTTTTTTTCACGCAGCTCTCCACTCGATTCTCTTATCAGTTAATCTCTTCATATTTGCATAAGTCTTCTCTTTCATAACCTTAACTACTTGCTCCATGTACCTCATGCAAGGCATTCCTTTTCCATTGTTCCCATTCAATGGTTCCTCCACCACTGTCTTCATCAGGTCATCACGTCTCAAGATAAGGTCGATTAAGTTGTCCCGAGTTTTTTTCAGTTTTCAGCTTACTACTATTTTCTTCTGCTCTTCTCAGTATGTATTCGCTCACCTCTTCTAACTTCTGCTTAGTCTTGACCTCTTCTCTTCTGCTGTATACCATAACCTTTGTTTTTTTTTATTTATCTTCAGGCGATATCTGGTCAATGTCTTTTCCATGTTGAATGGACTTTTTTTAAATCCTCTTTCTGTCATTACCGCAATGTCATCGGCAAATCGAAGCATGCTGATTTTCCCCCGTGGAAATTTAGTCCTGAAGCTTCTTCAATGCTGGGCCCATAATTAATCACCTGTTTTTATACCAACTGTGAATAACTCTTCGGCCATTATGAGACAATTCAATTCCTTTCAGAATCCCAAGTATTGAATTCCAATCCACGCTGCATAATGCCTTCTCCAAATCCACTCGACAATAAATGTCAGTTTGTTCCCCTCCATTCCCTTGGAGATAATTTAATCGCACAGGTTTTTATATAACCTGTGGATAAATCTCCCGTCATTGTAGGACTTTTCAATTCTCTCAGAATCCCAAGCATTGAATCCCAATCCACATTGCCAAATGCCTTCTCCAAATGCACAAAGAAATAAAGATCAGTTTGTTCTCAATTCTAATCTCTATGAGCTTAGAAGCATTGCTTCTCTTGTACCCTTGATTTTCCTGAATCCAAATTTGTCCTCCTACAGGAAATCTTCTGATTTTCGTTTTATTCGTCTGTAGATGATCCTATAGTTGCTATCTTTGAGGCATGTGCGGTCAGAATTGTAATCCTCAACTTTTCACATTTCTCAGCTTTCTTCTTTTTAGGTATAGGGATTATGGGTGTTCTTCTCTAAGTTCGCCGGTATCTCTTCCGTTGAGTAAGTGTCGCATATGGTTTTGTACAGCTTGGTTAATGTCTTACCTCCTCCATACTTATTTAGCTCGGTAGAAACATTTTCAATGCCAGAAAGTCTTATTTAGCCGCAGATCCTTCACTGTTTCTTCGGATTCTGATTTCAATACTGAGTGTCCCAAATCGTCCTTCTCGACTTCATCTTCCTCTTTGATTATCTTCGCACTATGATTGCTCCCATGGTATATATTCTTCAAATATGCTCTCCATCTCTGCTATTTATCTTCGAATTCAATTGTTTCCTAGCGATGGAAAACTTTACGACTCTTTAAATTGTTCAGAAGGAAAAGGGCAAAATGAAGATGCATACGTAATTGACTATTGTGAATATAATTAACTTCCGACTCAATTGTTCTCTCCTCCTATGTCTCCCATGTACATAATATCTAAGGAATTTTATCATTAGGTTAATGATATGGCTATGTTCACAAAAGATTCCTATTATTTCTACCGCTTTTAGGGCGTCAAAAAATGTTTACTAATTTGAGAAAATGTAATCGGATAACTCAGTTGATTAAAATTTTTTCAATGAAAACTGAACCGATAATGATAGCACCTATTAAATTGGAAGGAGTGCTTTTTAATTTTTAGTCTATTATGCTCAGTGAAAAAGTTGCACTGCTGAGCATTTTCAATTCGGTCTTCAATACCCGCTCCACCGCCTTCGATTGGTTGCCGAAATCGAGGTCGCGGGTTCGAGTCCCGCCCAGGGAGTATTTTCACTTTCCTGGGTACGGATGTTTGTGTGTTTATTACAGTTCATTGTTCGAGAGCACTTCATAGCGTTTTAGTGAAGGCCAGATGAACTCCACGATGATTTTTTTTCCTCCTTGTTTCCCGTTAACTGTTATCTTACAAGCACCTAGGATCTCCATTTCTTTGTCTGGGCTAAATTCATGGTATTTTGGTCATTATTACGGAAAGTATGGTGGTCGAAAATCTTTAAATTTAACTAGCTCAAATTTGAGCACTTAATCATTTGAGACACCTTGCTGATGGATGGAACGGAAAATTGGCATCGCCCCGTTTATTCATGGAGGTTGTGAGAATTCCGCGGCCGGACGAATGGCCGTGACCCATAATTTTTAAAACGTCGATGTAATCGCTTGCATTTAACTGTCAGATCTGGGTTTGTTCCGATTATCCAAGCAAGCGAACCGCTCGCTTGGGAGAGCATTTTGGAGCCCATCGCACTCAATAAACTTTGCGGTCACGGAATGGGGGAGGGCAATGGCACTATTATCATTCTGAAGGGAAAAAAGGGGTTTCCAGAAGCCCCATGGCTCTTGGAGATTTATGAGTGCTGGTGTCTGCTAGCTGAGGCACAATTAGAATCGTAGTGCAGCTTCCTCACATCCTGAGGTCTGTAGCGTAACTGTTAATGGCGTAACTGTGAAATACATACTTAAGTTGTTAAAATACCGTTATGTCGTTCTTAAGTTGGATCTTATTTCATCCTTCCATCTTGCGTTTTGTGTTGCTTCTAAGTAATTCCCTGAAGCAGTTGGATGTCATGAGACTTGCATTGCTACCTCAATTCCCCACTACTCTTGTAAGGCTTAATGGATAATGGACTATTGTCTGAGAATGCACTCGATCATTGCTAAATTACATAAAGTCTGGAGGAAAAATGACAAGTAATTCTGGAACAGTGGTTTGGAAAGGTAGGATAAAACTGCGCATTAAGTGCTATTGTTGGCAACATGGCACTAACGTTTCCCATTTTTCTGCTTATGATCATTCCCAAATCTAAACATAGTACCTACCCTTCCTGGCGACCATCCGTTAACTTTGTCGTCACTATCAAAGAAAATTGGGGGAAGTAAATGTGGCATTACAATGCCAATCCAAATAAATGGCATCGCGTTGATTTCGGTACAATAAGCTCATAATTATTCACGATTGTCTGATTGAGCAATTTGAAAGCTGTTAACGACAAATTGATAAATTTGCGTTTCTCCGTAATCCTGATTATTTGACCCTCAGCTGATCTTCATGGCGTTTCTCTATGAAGTAAATGAAGAACAAATTGATAAATTGGCATTTCTCCGTAATCCTGATTATTTGACCCTCAGCTGATCTTCATGGCGTACTTTACGTAGATTACCCACGTAATTTACTCTCTACCCGATTGTCTTATTTAGAAGTGGAGCTAGGAAAAAGGAATACAAAGGCTAAACTTCATTTCCAGCATCAGTTTATGATATTTATTACATATTTTTTTAAAGACCTGAGCATGAAATAAATTATTATTTTGTATGTTCCATAGTGCTCTAATATCTCAGGCACTCCCGTTATTGATTTATTTGGTCCGCTGTATCTCCTCAGCGCGCCACGTCTGCTTTCGGATCTTTTCTATTTTATATGAGTATAAAGGTATTTTCATTTTGGATTTCGTGCCGTATCCTTTGGGCAATTCTTTCTTAGAAGGTTATTATTGTATTGGTCGATTTTTTCCAATCTAGATCATCTACAAACATAACCTGTTAGCTTCTTACTCATACGCGTTAATTCTATTGATTACTTGTGATTTTTATCACATTTTCAACATTTCAACCTATTACTGTGCATTACTTGTGATTTTTATAACATTTCTCTTTCTTTTTGTTTTCAAGTCTGTTTCCGCATTAAAAGGCGCTTCAGACCGGGAGGTAAGGTGTAAGGATAGGAATGGAAGGGATGGGGGATTCATAGGTTCAACATATATGCGGATCATTAAACATGCGACGTCAAGCCCGTGTAACTTTTAATATTTATTTTGATTTTTATTTTTTCTCATGTTTCATTTGCAGTTTGGCTTCTTGGGTCCTTTGTCTTTTATCAATTCACCTCCCTATCGTTTTTTGTTTCATGTATCGTGGGTCATCATGGCGCTAATCATATTCTTCGTCATAGTTATTTTGTGCTACGCTGAATTAAGCGCTAACGCCATCTCTGTTCTTCCATTTTCGCTCTGGCCATCTTAAAACTGTTGCCTTGTTATTGCTGTACATCGGAGGTCGGAAAGTGTTGTGAAAGGTATGGTAGGTATGATAGCTCTCTGTTAGTGTTTCCGAGTCTGTTGGAAGACTTGGGATGGGAATCCCTATCAGAGCATGGGTTTAAATTCAGACAATATGTTTTCGTGAATTCATATCCATTTCTATGTGTTATTCGACAACGTGGGAAATATTTTCAAAACTTCCACATATTAGGCCACCCACATATTTATGTGAAGGAGTATATTGAGATAGATTGCTGTACGAATTTATCTTTCTTCCTGCGAACTGTATGAGATCATTATAGGTAACATGGTACCCGGATTGGTGGATGCAGTGTAGATAGTCTGTCGTGCATTAGAAAAACGTACCTAATAACTTATGTTAACTGCACCCTTGCATGCCGTATGTAAAAAAAGTAATTGAATTTAAACGAATTTGTGACCCAGGACGTAAAGTTTGGTGACACTTAATTATTGCCACTCACCCCCAAGGTGAGGACGGAAATTATATATGGACTGAATCGAATCGTTATTGCAAGCAAAGTGGAAAATGAAAATTTAGAGTAGCGGATAGTGATGTCGGCCATCAGCTAAAACGATACACAGCAGCCCTCCCAGGCTATTTTATCATCTAGAACAGGGATCGGCTAACTGAGAATCGCTAGCCACATTAGCGATATGTACTTAGATCTCTGTGGTAAAGCTGAACAGGATAAATGAAACGTTCTTTTATAAAATGATACGTAGGCAACAGTGTATGAAACCACTACAGTTTTTCCTTTACTGATACCATTTTGGAGTCCTGTCTTAAATAAAAAATGACTAGTTACGAACCGGGCTCTCAGGGAGCACAAGCTTATTGATCGAAATGATTTTAGCCAACGAGATTAACTTTGAGTGATTTTTTCATAAATTTAATAATGATTTAAATGTGGTCTTATTTATTATAATATTAGTTTAAATTTAAAATTTAACTTAAGATTTCTTCATTTCGAAAAAATATGCTTATGATAGTCTAATGACTTTTAAATTGTTGTGAGAGTCAAGTTTGGCTCTCCCTTCTCGAAATTACCGATCCGTGATCCGCAACATTTTGCACCATTCTAGTGCATGGGTATCGCATGCGGAATGGTTTGTGTTACCTTCAGGAGCGTATTTTGGGACGAAGTTCTAATCTTTCGGTTTCCATGAGATTGTTTTCATTTACATTTTACTCGTTTGACTCCTGTACACGTATGATACCAGACTCCTCGTTCCTTGTATTTATCGTCTCTCGTTCATTTCTGTGTAAACGTTTACACGTCATCGAAATTTACTTGGAAAAGTGAATGGGAAGGATGTAAATGGAATACATGGAACAATTTAGGAAATATTTGAAAGAAAAGAATCATGTGAATATTAAGAAAGTCGGTCTGAGAATCGAGTGGAGAGCTGCGTCAAACCAATCTTAGGATTGCTGATTTTCTGCTTCCATTCGTTCTTTTCCTTTTCCCAGCCTTTTTTCTAGCCTTTTTTCCCAGCTTCTTTATAATTTGTCAGTTCGTTCGCTTCAAGAGGCGCCTTTTTTCCCTCAGACTCTTTACTTCTCGGTAATCATCACTCTACAAATTATATTCAGTCATTACGTTGTTTCTTTTTAGAGCCCTAATTCTCTGTTTGGACATGAGAGTAAAACGCGTCCTCGCACTGTCCACGACCGATAAAAGATTTTGTTGGGAATCAGTTAGCGTCCACGAACTAAATGAATCGTGATATAAATAAAAAGTAACAGTTATCTATATTTTTCTTGAGGAAACCTGACGAAGGGGCTAGTCTAAGCGGTATTGGCGGCCAGGATATTCCTCTTCAGTCTTCGTTATTCATGATGTTTATAAAGTCGATAGTGACTAATGACATTTCTGTGCCAATGCCTCCTAAAAGATAAATCATGCATCATCAGAGAATACATTCCTCTATAGTTTGTATAGAAATTGGTAAATTGCATCGTCATTGTCGGCCATATTGTGGTCTCGTAGTTTTCGGTCGTAGACTTGCACTAAAGTACAAAGAAATTCCACCGGTGTAGTTGATTTAGATCGAAATAATAAAGTCGCATATACCCGGTACAAATTTTGACAATATCAGGAATTAGTGCGGGTAGAAATGCAGCTTTGGAAAAATTTCGTGAAATGCCTAGTCTTGATGCCACAATGAGTGTTGTTAGTCTATGCATCTGTAGGACTGATTATAAAGCAACTAACCCAATGAAATTCAAGCGATCAAACAGTAAGGATGAACTTATATTGCTTAATGGGCAGGAAAAATACAAATAATTTGAATGAAGCTTAACCTGCTTGGTGATTTTCCATCTGCCTTAGCTCTTGCCTTTTAAAATGTTGAGTAGTGAGGCATTAACGAATTTTTTAAATAAGATCTGCTACTTTTTTTTCAATTGACAGTCAATTTCAACATTAACAGTTGTAAACTTATGAGCACTTAGCTTGGCATGAAAAATACAATCGTCGAACAACTCGAGAGATTGGGTTAGGTAATGCCATGCGTTTTCGGCGGTGTAATTTACTGAAATTTTCAGTTCATCGTTGTGGAAATCGCTCATATTAGAGAATTCGTATTGAATAAAATGCCTTCATATTCGATAATGCGCGTAAATCTCTCTCTCCTCTTCCCTCCCCCCCCCATCCTACCCTCCCACATGCTGCGCCCTCCCCCCCACCCCACTCCTCTCTTCCCCCCTCCCGTTGTCCACTCCTCGCAAACTTCTCCCCGCACTCTCTTCCTCCCGCGGAACATGCATTAGCCAGCCCTGGGAAAAGTAGGTCGTCGCTCAATCGACAAGGATCGAATGGAAAATGAGAAAATAAGCTCTCTCGCCCATGTCTGTGCGTCCATTGTTTGTAGCAAATTGGAGCGCGGTGAAAGAGGCCTTGTATGCAGAGAGTCGCGGCGGTGGATTTTAAGGGGGGACCCGTGTATGAATTCCCGGTGGTTGACGGGACTGGGGAGTCGGGTGCGAATGCTACCTAACAATCTATCGGTGATTCGCCGCGATCTCCATAATTCTGACTCATTTAGGCACAGTAGGTGACTTGGTAGGCCAGAGAGAGAGTTCGGTTTCGGACTGGACGTTCCCGGGTCAAAATCAGTTTATATCTTGGATACCCTCGGGCTAACCCTCAGCAATGTCTGTGTTATTATGGGTAACAAGGCATTCTGGGGAAACCAGATACATAATGGGATAGGTTCCAGTGTCGAATGTATAAGTCATGCACGTACCTGTGATCCTGGCATCTTACTCTACTTTTCAAATTGATTTTTTTAATTGAAAAATTTATTATTTCCACAAAGCATAATCTTAATGGATGGAATAAATAAAGCACAACTGTATTGCCAGATGAAATGATTGAAAAACAACTAAAGTACTGAATTGAAATCTTGTCTTCCCCACTTAGTTTTAGGCTGATTGTGGAAATTGACAAATATATTTATCTACGCTGGACACTAGGATCGTTTTCTCATCTTTTAATTTTGGGAGTTTGTCATAACTCCCTATTGTGGATGTTTTATTTATCCTTCTAAATTTTGAAGAATTATCACAAAAATACTACGCTTTTTAATGCAGAATAAAATGCGACTCTGATAGGTAGACGCTGTTGGGTTTTTTGAAGTATTCATTCGAAATGGTAATTTAAAATTCATTCAAGTACCCCTTTGGATATGTTCTGATAGTATTTTCTCTGTCACCGTCTTGAAATCAGAGATCCTATTGAATCCATTGTGAGAGGATGTTCCATCGCATGTTCCATTGGGTGCTTCTGGTTAATTTTAAGTTCCTTTATTGTATAACGTATTCTGCTAACTATGGTTAGAATCTTGGTTGAAATTCGATGGTTATTATTCAGATTTATGTACGAAAAACCATAGATGCTATGCAAATCACAACAAATGCCAATAAAATTTAATATTTTGAAATCTCTATGGGCTAACACTTTCGTGTGAGGGTAATGTTATGGGCGTGATCTCTGATTGCTCAAGGAGCTCGAAGCTAGAATTGAATATCTTATTGCTGTAAACCCTAGATAAAATTGGTAAATAAATGATTATTCTAGATGTCTTATAGCATTAATGTATTGCTGGTTATTTTTTAGTTGATGATAGGCAATTATTTATAGGATTTTTGTCGGTGATTTGCAGGGAAATGTTAATATTAATTAGCTACTCACCTTCCAATCATAGGTCCTGTGAACATATCATTCCATTACGAATATTCAGTCTTAAATGGTGAAATGAGATGCCTTGGTGAATAGTTGTTTTGTTTGGGAGCTGCTTCTATGCGAACTGCTCCTTGTTATATAAACGTAAAAATCATCAGTGTATGCTAATCAAAGTAATGTCTTCTTAACATCACGTTGAAGATTTTAGCGCAAAAGGCTCCAACATATTTTGTAATGAATTATTTCTACAATTTTGATACCATTATTAATATAGCTTGTGGCTTTGTCCCTTAAGTCGATGACAATATGAAGTTTGTCGAAAGAATTATCTAATTTTTTAAAGCTAATACTTGCATTAACTTTTATTGCCAAATGGCGGTCCATACTACGGCTCTCTTTGAGAAAAGTTTCGCTTCTTTCTAACCGTACATTGAAAACATGGAACTACAAATTATAGTTCACTTCCTTTTTGCTGTCGCATTACGTCGAAGGGTTGTTTTCCAACTCTGTGTCGAAAGTTAAGTTGCTGAGGCATTAGTATTATGATATGACAATCGATTTTATGTGGCACTCTCAGATACAAGTTTTTTTTTCCATAGGATGAAAATTATTTGCACAAGCATTGTGGAACTCACCAATATCATCAGTGGTAATTACAGTCGGCGAGAGAATGGCGAAGATGTTTGATTTGCATTCACACCATGGTCAACTTGAAGGAGATGGTAAGTGTAACTTCCAATTATTTTTGTTTAAATATTTAGTTGTGCGTATGGTCTCCGTTTATTATTTCACTTCGAAACTTTGGCAACTGATTACTGCCCTCAAGGAAACTGTCTCAACCTGAACAAACGGTTTTGTCTGAAACTTTTACACTTCTTAGGCGCCGCCAATACATGAATATTGGTGACCTTTTTCTGTTGTACAAGCTATTTACAGATTAAAAACGACCTCTGAAAAAAATTTCAAAAATATGATCTATTGACGTAACTTTTAAATGTTCTTTAAATCAATATGCGGTACGCAGAAAAAAAACTCCGGAAAATAAGTGCCTTTTTATATTTCATGCAAATAAATGAAAAAAATCAAAAACTATATTTTCCTTTGGGATGGAAAAGATTGTGTTTGTCATTTTTAACGAATTTATTGTAAAAGTACGGCAATTTTAGAATTAGCAAACAAAAAACAAATCATGCAAACTGCATGTTGATATCACAGCACACATTAAAAATTTATGTCAAAAAATCGTATTTTTGCACGGGTTGTTTTTAACCCGTAAATAGCTCTTACAGTAGATACATTTTATATCGATATTCATTTATTGGTAACGCCTATGAAGTGTAACAGTTTTAGATAAATCCGTACGTTAGGGTCGGTACTGTTTACTTGCCAGTCGTTTGGTGCTTTCCTATTCAAAATTCCAGTATTGTCACTTAGTGATTAGTGACTGGGTGATGAGGGCATCGAGTTTTCTTCTCGTTTACCTCGTTACTGATGTATTGAACATCAAAGGGATCTGATTACGGAGACGCAGATGCAGTTTTTGCTTGTAGTTAATTATGATTTTGTTAGCCCGTTATAAGTGATGCGGAAAAAATATTGCTGCATTGGAAAAATAATTGTGACTCTTCTGCGGATGCCGAGTGTAAGAAAATTTGGACTAGCCGCAAAAACATTTATAATGGTTTTCACTAAATGTTAATGAAAGGAGTTTTCGATACTGCTCGTGGATGTTCTCGCAGTTATATGGGAAAAATAATCACATAGGGTTGATATACGCCATGGTTACTCGGCTCCTAATTATCATCATTATGAATGAAACACAGAAATATGTACATTGATTAGAAGTGCATAAAATTTCTTGTCATTAAACAACGTTGACGAGAGGGATGCGCACTTCATATGTGCACCGAGTTTTTGTAGATTCCTGTGGAATGCCATAATTACCAGAATTTCTTATAAACAATTATTACACCTAAAATGACGTGAAATGGGCGTAGTTGATGATCTTTTTTTTTTCATTTTTAGTGGTAGTTGCACGCAACCACCGCGCTGTGGGAATTCTCTGTCATCGATTGAATCGGAAGTATGCATTCTATTCGCATTCAAGGCAATCACAAAAAGAGTACTTTGGAATGGTTTATACCTTGGGAAATTAAAGATAAATTAAGTCTCAAGGATGAAGGAGAAGTTCCTAAACCATTGCATCAAAAATTTCAATGTCCACTAGGTGAGCGATAACGACTTTTAAGGTAGAAGTGAGTTAAATGCTAAAGATTCGACCGTTAGGAAGCAAGGGTATATCCCATTTCGGTGCGGCAGACGATGCGTAGTGATTCCTCTTACACCATTATTGTGACGGAATGAGGAATACTTCGGAGTATACTCGATATTATCACACTGCACCTTGGGTTCTCGATTGAAAATCTACGTGCATTTCTCCATCTCACGTTTGAAAGATCTCAACCAGTTCTGACTGTAGCCGAAACGCACCTGGAACATTCATTCGTATTGGTTATTTGGGGGAAGTGACCGATAAGTAAAGTCAGTTGCGAGTTAAGGGTAGGGAGGGCCACGTGTAATAGATAGATATTTATTGAAAGTGGAATGGTGGAGCTAAGCTAATAAGAGTGATTGAGTGTAGTTATTTGGTGAATAGGACTGACAACTGAGATTATTTGCGCCATTGAGGGTGGGTTCTGATATCGGAAGGATTATTTTTTAATCAGGCGATACCGCGGTGTCAGCATGAACGTACTTCTTTCGAAAAGCGCCCAAGGGAATCATGGTTTCTCGTCCCATTTGGAATGAAGTGCTCTCCAGGCGACACTCAGGCCCATATTCAGAATCTCAACTAAACTCTCGCTCCACTGCTTACGTGCTAAAATACCTCATTCGAATCAAACTGGTGTGAGGATTCACCCTGCAAAGTCCGTATTGCCACGCTGTATACCGCCTCGAACCATATCGAGGAGATTCTGTATACCCTTTCTTACTCGCAATAGAGATTTTATGATGTAAGCAGAAGACGAGAGACTGTAGTTGAGATTTTGAATACGGCTGGGCCACATTCACAGGGTTCATACCAGTCAGGGAAGTCATCGAAATGTCAGGGAAATAAAAATCTGGACTGGAAGTCATGGAAATGTCAGGGAAATTAGATTCTGGCCAGGGAAAAACTCCATAGGCACATCAAAAAGATGAAAATCGTGGTTGAACGCACGGAGCGTTGCTTTGCTGGAGCGGCGAGGTGCGCATTTTGTTGCTGTCAGCTTGCCGTCCTGGCTGGGCGGCACAGGGTAGCGCAGACTTGGCGACTCGCTCGGGCTCGGGATCTGGCTGTTTGGTCTGCTCGTCTGTTGTTTTGTTTTTGAAATTTTACTGGAATTTGTTACTTTCCTGGAACAAATAAATATTATTTCACAATATACCTTGCTGAATTTTTCCATAAAATCCATGTATACGTCTGCTTTGCCATTGATATAAAGTCAGGGAAATTTAAAAAATTGGGACTGGAAATCAGGGAAATTGAAAATGAAAAGTTGGTATGAACCCTGATTCAGAATCTCATCTCAGTTCTCAGTGTCTCACTGAGATGTAATACCACCTTTGCAGTTAAGAATCTTTACACCATCTACATCTACATAATACCCTGCAAGCCACCATAAAGGTGTTTGGCAGGGGGTGAATTATCACCAAACATGCACTACATATAATGCATAAAAAGGATTAGTATTTATATACTGTTCTAAACTACACTATTTAAAAAAAGATAAAAATAGCAAAGCAAGCATGCAAAAACATGCTGTTAGTTGGGTTAGCTTCAGGTCCTTATATCAACATGCAGCTACCAATGTTATCCATTGCTACACTCGTACTGGATATATTTACCAGTGCCAATTTGACTAGTTGTAGGGATTTTAGAAACGTAAACAGTAGAAGCGAGACCTGTATTTGAGATTCTGAATATGGCCCTCAAGTTGGGACCGCCACACTAATGCGAATTATCGTGCCGAAATTTGAACCTGGAACTTAGTTGTAGGTACTTAGTAGTGAACAGTGGTACTTAGTTGTGAGGCCACCTAACCTCCCCCTACAACAGTTCATAGGGTGGTGAAGGGATTTGATCTTCGACAGCCGTTGCGAAACAAATACCATGGTGAGGGAAAACCAGAAAAACATAGTGTTTCAGTCCAGCAGTCTTCATTATCTTCTCCCGTCCGTTTGCTCGCCTATATTCATATTACAGCATTCATCTCCTCCACTCTCCTCCTGCGCCGCTTGTGGAGATGGAATCACACAGCTTAATTTGTCTCTGACGGGAGGAATGGCGTTTTGGATGATTGCTTAGTGCCTTTCAATCTCTCAGGCCCAAAGATTCACACGCACTCACGTCAGGCGGAGTCGGTCTTCCAATGGATCGATAACATCGCTGGCGTGGCGCATTCGACGGCGAGTGAGTCCAAAAATGGCGTCGTTGGTCTCTTGCCTGAGTCGGGATTGAGCGACCCAGAACATGCCATCTAAATAGAGAATGTTCTTATTTTTTCTAATCCAATCGGGAAGCACCATAAGTTAGCTTAGTTCTCATTTTGAATTTTATAGCATGCATTTTACCCGTTGTTACCGGTCGCGAACTCTTCCTCGAGTCTCAGCGTTTGCATCACTGCAGCATGTGTCTTGGTCAATCAATGCTTATTTAATTAAAAAATGTTGGTTTTAACTAGGAACCTGTTAAATTACTAAACTGCTAAAGCACATGAGAACGAAAGTAGAGCGCTCGGGATGCAGAAAATGTTGTAGTTAAGAGCGTACGGGATCCCGACAACGACTGCACCAGTCAGGGAGGAAATTATAACTGACCACTGCTCGACTTTATTGTACAATAACGTATTAATTGCAAATGTAGTATGAAATAACGTGATAATTGTACAGTTTACCTTATTGAATTTGACGAAGTAACATTTGTTCACGTCACTTCTGGACAATATTCTTACAAGGCTTAAATTTACTGTCGTTTTAAGCTTGGACAGACCTAAAATACTTATTTCTTCCCTTCATTCATTTATAAAGGTGTACTACGTATCGACGACGTATTCTGGTGCATTGCAATCATTTCTGGGAATTCTCTTTCTAATGAAGTCTTCAAATGAATCAAAATGGATAGATCGAGTGATTAACAAAGGGACCTTATAGTAGATGGAGAACGAAGAATCCTCTTGAAATTGTTCTGGAAAATATATCAGGTTCATTATGAAACTCGTTGGCCTCATTAACATAGCCATAAGGGACAGGTAAATGGGAAAAACTGGAAAGGGATCCCCGGTTGATATGAGATGTTTGGAGTAGGTGACGAGGGATATCGAAGAGTAGAAAGTTATGTTTAAAGATTAGCCAATGACTGAAGCTGGCCGCTGTAGCCGGGTGGTAACGGGCCGGCCTGGCAATCCTAATGTCGTGGGTTCGAATCCCACCCAGGGCATGGGTGCTGTAAGTTATTGCTACGACGAAGATCTTAGGTAAGCCGGAGCTATATCACCTAAGCTGCTGAAGCGCCAGAAACCGAAATATTGCACTACTCTTATATTCAAGTGAAGAGCTGCCTCAAGCAAATCTTAAAACTGATGACAGGTGATGATGATAAATTTAACTGCTGCAATCGTTATATGAAATTACGATAATTTTTATGACTTTCCTGTAGATAGATAAAAATTTATGTAAAAAGTAGTTGTATTCTAGAGCATACATGTTCCTCCTGCGTTGCCCATTGACTTTCCTTTCCCTTATTTTGGTGATTTATTTTGAATTTTAGTTGCGCTTGTTAAAAAAGTCTAATTCATGGATCGGAAGTGCAAAAGTATATAGGCACTTCTAATTGTCATCACTACTGCCATGCTATTATTCAGGGGAAACCTGTAGATCATTTCAGTTTTTTAAGATGCTTTTAAGAAAACGAACGAAAGGTGACGAAGCAGAAATCGGAAATTAATGAAGTAATCGTATTATGTATGCGGTTAACATATTGCTGTCGTCGACTTTCATTTACTAATTTTGTATGAGTGACTTATAGTTCAGCGTTGCTGATCTAATTTGTTAATTAATCTAAGAGACAAGTTTTTCGGTGCATCTTTGCGAGTTTTACTTTAAAAGTTTTCACTAGGTGTGCAATTTCCTTGTCGCAGTTTAGTTCAATGAGCGCGTGATCTTGCGATAAAGTACGCTTCTTTCAAGTCATTTTCTTGCATAAATCTCTCAAACTTACACACGCGTTGTTATTTGCGGACTTCAAATTGGCGAATGCATTTCGTGCAATGCAACCACCTCTTAAAAAATTCCGATCGGGAAACATTTTTTATCGCAGAACTCTCCGGAGATTCAAAGTCCGCCATTTTATTTAACGATAAGAGCAAAAGATCCTATTGATAGGTAATTATAATTTCGAATTTATTTTTGTTGCGTTATTCTGCTTTAAATTCTGTAATGAAGAAAATGTGGAATTAGGGACGGCCGAACACTTTTCGCAACTTTTTTGATTGCCATGGAAGTGATGAAAGTGGTGGCTGGTGATAAAAGTCTTATCTTTTAGTGCTCCTCTTGTAATTAATTTCCTCTTGGAGAACTTGAGAAAAGAAAACGAATAAATTCGAAGGCATTTACAATTTTACTCATATTTACATACTAATTTGAGTATACTAGGGGATTTAGTCGGTGTGGAGTCTAAAGTATACACTTCACACCTCATAGGTCCTGGGATCGTATTCAGAAGCCAGCCGCGATTATTATGTCATTAAGTCGGTAACGTGATAGCCTGGTGACCCTAAGTTCACAGGTTCGAATCCCGCGTTGGGAGTGAATGTGTTGTCTGTCTATAGTTGAAGATTAGGTTAGGCGATAGTATTTAACCTAAGCAGTCTGATCACTTGAAATACGAATTCGACCGCTATGGAACTCAGAAAATTTAGAAGAGGTTTATTTATTTGAATCGCCACCTTTATTTGTGTCTTGTGAGTTCAAGTGGTTTGTCGGTTGGGTTGTTTAACGGTAGTCTTCTTCGTCATATCTCGTACAGAGTAGGGTTATGCTTACCCCAGGTTTCGTTCCACACTTCTTCGGGCCCAAAGTGTATTCATCATCATCACCAGTCTTCAAACCTAAGATTAATTTGACCCGGTTTGACCACCCAGTTCTCCTATCGACTACTCTTCAAGTTTATGTAAGTATTTTCTCCCTTCAATACTTGCTCTATGTATTTCATATGAGGCCTTCCTTTGCCTTTCTTCACTTGTCCCTCGACAACTGTCTTCGTCAGACCATCATGTCTCAAAATGTGGCAGATTAGGTTCTACTATCTTCTCTTCAAAGTTTTTTCTGGCTTCTCTTTTCTTCTTTCTAAGGATTTTTTCCCGTAACAAAACAGTCCATCAACCTTCATGACGCAAATAACCTAAGTTCTCGGCGCATTCACCTGATAGCCACTCTACCCCGGTTAGCGGGATCGTATTCCATCGGCGTTCTCTGCAATCACCTTTTGCAAGGTGTTATCTTTCGGTGCCTGCTACAGTTTAAAAGCCAGTTGAGTTAGTGAAAACTGAATAAGTGCAATTGTATCCGAGGAAAAATGTTGCTAAAAGCGATTGAAAAGAGTTAATTTTAAAAAGTGTTGGCTCCTACGCGTCGCTTGTGAGGCATAAATTGCCTTAGCGACCCTCTGATATATCTGATTGTGAATCGAAATGAAACCACGTCCGATATACGGTATTCATTGATGGTTCAGAGATTCGGTGGAATGGAATTTGAATTTTTTTTGGAAATTGTGGAAATGGAATGGAAAATGGAAAAATGAAATTTGAGATTTTTCGAGTGGCTCATGTGATTGGGAAACTGGGATGGCGGGTCAGCCCTCCCAACTAAACCGAACCGACACCCTCATATTAATCGGAGTGTAAGAATAATTTATTGTTTGGAATATAAAATTGATTTTTAAGTCTTCTGCTACGTACAGATAATGGGAAAGATTCTAGCTGCACCTTATCTGATTTTCATTTCACGTGACAACCCACTGTAGCTGCTGGCTGTTCATTGTCATTGTCAAGTGTTCGTAAGGTTATCCTTTTGTTTTTTGTAGAGGATGACTCAGGTATGCGTACACTCAAGGCTTGTATCTGCCTATTTTTTTTCAAAATTTTTGACTTGCCTTTTTTGAGATCAGTTTTTTTTAATTTTATTTGCGGTCTAAAGCTGTACAGGAGGCGGCAATCACTGAGGTCACCCAGCCGAGATTACAAACTGGGAGTAGACTGTGCTGTAATCCACGGTTTCGCAAAACTTCCAATTACTGCGGGCGATCTTCCAAAAATCTCCTCTCTGGCATATCCGCCGCGTCGCCTTCTCATTCTCGTTATCTTCGTGTCACTTGGAATGTACTCTTTGCTTATCTCCTGTGGCATTGCAGCCTTCAGCTTCAAATCTCTCGTAGTTTCGACCAAATTTCCTGGCGGATGGGATGATAAAGAATCCTCAGTTTCCGGCTCCCTGTCCCTCTGTGCGTGGTATATTTTAATCGCGAAAAATTTGTGATTTTCTTTACCGTGGTAGCAGGAGCTTGGCCCCAGCATGCTTATAAAAACAGAGCCGAAAACGAAAAGATAAATGCATTTATTCATAGTAACTTTAACTTTTATCGCGGGGCCTGATAAAAGCTTATTCATATCCACTTATTGTGTCAATTGTCTTGCTTTTCCTTCGCAATATTCCCGTGATGGAGGACTTCTTTAGTATTGAGATCTGGATCATGCTGGCGATATATCTCAGGTTTTACTGTGTATGCTCCGTTATAAATTGTTCGTCCTTTTAATTCAACGTAGTTTGGGGCGTGGTAGTTATAAATTGAAAGCAAAAATCCTCTTGCGCTTCCGAAAAATACAGGAACTGCTCAGACGCATGAAAACTCAATCAGAATGGATAATTTTTGCGAAAGAATGCATGCGTTCAGTGAGAAATTTCTCATAGTACTAATGTGTGCTAAGCAAAGCAAGCTAACAAATCTTTTTCCAACATTCTCTGAGACCTGAGTTAGTGAAACTCCAGTTCTGCGAGTCTCTTTTGTACTGATTAGTATTTATGAACAATTTTTTTCGTGTTTCACGACATTAAAAATAATTAATGTTCTCTCTACCATGGTATTAACAGACTAACACGTTGGAAATTGGCATTTGGTTGCTGGAAAGATGACTCGACGGGTGTAGCTTTTCATACTGCCGCAACTAAGGAATATGAAGGAAATATTTGAAAATGCGTGATATTTTTCTCGCGTTTCATGACATCAAAAATAATTAAGTTTCTCTCTACCATGGTATTAACGGACTAACAAGTTGGAAATTGGCATTTGGTTGCTGGAAAGATGACTCGATGGGTGTAGCTTTTCTTACTGCCGCAACTACGGATAATGAAGGAAATGTTTGAAAATTCGTGATAAATATATACGAATATGCCACTATTTACTTGTAAATACCGGATTATTTTTAAAATGTGCATGAAAATTAGGCAATACCAAGTGGAGGGTGCATAATTGCAGGCCAAGGTGGTAACGCGCCAAGCCTTGGATTCGAGTCGTTCATAGTTCGTAGTCCGTCTTCAACATTGATGTCTTATTTATTTCAAGTATCAAGATTAGTACATATATATCATGAGGTATATTCTCTTTGTTTCTATCATCTTAAATCCAATTCCATATAATAATGCTGTAGGAATTAGTTCTTTACCTTTACCATGAGTTGTGAGGAGAAAAGAATACTCTGTTATTCGGTGGAATGGACATGTACATCTTATGTTCATATCTTCTTGTAGTTTTATTGAAAGATATTTCAATGCTTTTAGATGCACAGTGTGCGCTTCTTGCCATTCGTGTATTACTGTACTAGTATTTGTGACTGCCTAGTTTTACTACCTTCTAATATCATTTGTTATTCCGATCTATCGTATAAGGTCTGATATTTCCCCTCGAGTAATGTTTGTCGTGTTTCTGTTTCCAACGATGAGTTAGATAAACAACGAAAACTAGCCATAAAACGGTCAAATCAACCCTTCGGCTCATGACTACGTTTAGAGCTATAGATATTATTTTCATACGTAGACTGTAACTTTTTCTTTACAATTTTCAAATAGATAAGCATTTTTAACTTGTTTTTTTACTGCTTTTTAACTGTAATTACCTAAGTGTATACTTAAAATGCAAAGTTCTTCACAATAATAAGTGATATTTGGTTCTTTTTACCCAACCATTTTACTTTTCTGGCAAGAGACTTTTCTCTTAGCGGTTAGTATGAGTTTGCTAGGTTAGGTATTTTTTATATCATTCTACCTAGCTTTGATTGTCAGTGAAGAACTACCTATTTCTCGTATTAATAAATAATCTACCGTAGCTGGAAAATAAGTGGTATGGTCGCAGACAAGACATTCATCTTCTTTCTTATGTGAATAACTACGCTGGGGTTTCAATCAATACGTGAACTTTTATCCACCGGACGGAATCCAGAATGATTTATTCTTCAGCCAAGGTGAAGTTGAGCGATAGAGAATCCGGAGAAGAGCTTTCGTCGTGGCTGGCTGCCGGAAAATAACAAGATGGCGGAACTTCATCGCTATCGATTCCCCAGAGCATCGCTTTCCTGTCTCTCGGTGGAAAGTTCGACCGTGAGAGAAATACGTTCGAAATCAAGTTGGTTATACTGAATGGCCTTATGCTTAACATGCTTAGTTAACGCGCCTTTTTTATTTAATACAACTGAAAGAACTTTGACTTCTCCCTTCAGTGGGTTTTTTTTTGTTGCTGTGACTTATATTTATGATTCTGTACAAATTTTACGGGTTATCAGAATGCCATAAAATGGCCGATTCCAGCGCCTGGGATTTTTAGTCAGGAGGTCTGATATCAGATGCAATTATTTTTGTTCCAGACAGTCTTCATTAGCCATTACCATTATCTGAATAATAAATGAAACTGCTGAGGGATACTTTACTTTTTGGTTGAATACCAGCTTGTACGCATAGGTTTCGTTAGTATTAACATTTTCTTAACCCGCGGCTTTATAATTGTTCTCTATCACATGATATTCACTCCCTGTGCAATTAAGGTCTTGAATCAAAAGCCAATGTGATTTAAAGTGTTGACATGCAGCTATGGCTATTCATTCTAAGTATTGAAATACAATAGAATGGCATTTTTGATCCTTTAGCTTTGTTTTCAATTATTTACCTACTTGCTGCTGATGTCCCATACTTCTTTTACTATTCATTTTTTCGCTCCATTATGGCTGTAGTCATAAAGTGTCCGCGCGTTGAGTAACGTATATAATTTTTTGAAAATTGTGGAAATTGCTTAAGTTTCAATGTTACGAAAAGCTTTAAATTAATCCTACTGCATGACGGAAGAATGAGTTGTTGCGAAGGAAATATTTACTACAGTGATCCAGCCTATCAAACGATTTTATGTACCTTTAGCTGTAACTTAATTATAGCGTATAATGACGTCATAAATTTCTGGATTACGATGCCTAATATAGATAGCCTTGGGGATCAGAAGAAGAAGAAGAAGAAAAAGCGAAAATCAAGGTTTCGATGCCTCATATTTTTTAATATATGAGTTTTTTCCTTAATTTTTTGCAAAGGATTTCAAAATGAATTATTTACTTACATCTCTTCGTCTCTATTTTTATGCCATCCATTCATTGTTTCCATTCGTGTTGAGAAATTCCACAGAAATTACGCCATAAAACTGCAACGAATCTCGTTGGAATAGGCTTGGTTGCTAGGATTTTTATAGCCTGTGTCGCTTTTTCTCTTTCACTTTTTTTGCCAATGCCGAGTTCCATCACTTTCGCGCGCGTGCATGCAGCCTTCGTAACTCGAATTGGGGGCGAGGGCGCGCTAGTGACGTAGGATTCTCTTGTAAATTCTCGGGATCATCCTCGGAGGGTGTCAAGCGAAGCTTGAGAGAAAAAGAGAGAGGTGTTCACTGTTGTCGAAGGTCGCGAGTTCGAGAAATGAAGGATGAAGCTTCATGTTGGATTTTAGGGTTGGGACGTAATGCCCTTGTAACGCTCATATGTCAAAGAAATATATTATAATTTCTAAGAATCGGGTAAGAGTAAAAGTGTATTATTTGAAAATGTGTTTTTATGCGACAGAATGTGTACGTAAATTCGTTGTTGCGGTTATTCGGGGAAGGTGACATATTGCGTTAGGATTTGCGTTGCATAGAAAAGGTGGGGAAAATGTAGAAGAAGGACTTTTTCTAGGAAAGGAGGGGTTGTGGATAGAAACCCGGCGTTGGAATTACCCTATCCTTACGAAAGGCGCCAAGGAGTCCAAGTTAATCCCAATCGACTGATTGGACTGTTGACTCAATGTTCTCTCCGCACGGCACTTAAGTAGAGATCGGTATGCCGATGAAAAGTCTCTTCCACCACCGGGATTCAAACTCTGACTCGCGGGATCAGAGACCTTGCCACCACACTAACCCGGTCCGCCCCAATGAAACTATTTTGATTGGATATTACTATTAAATGTAGTGTATAAGATATTTCCAAGTTTATCTTTTCGGTTACAATGTCTTTGGTGGAGGAACCATTTACTTACTGGGTTTCGAAATATCTGCTCTGCATATCCCACTGAGATTAAGATCTGGACCTTTGGGAGAGTTTTTGGTAAAGTCTGAGAATGAGAGCTAAGATCTGTGAGAGACTCTACAGTGGAAATATGGATTTGATTTTCAAGTTTATCTTCAAAAGTTATTTACCTACGCATGTGCTAAAGATGAATGAACTCTTTATCTTCGCTTGGTTGACCTCTTTTGTTCAATAGCAATGGCATTTATAGCTAACTATTTTAATACATTTTTCGGCTTATTCACCAGAATCTAGGTTTATAATTTACATTTTTGAGAAGAGATTTTTGTTGACTTCGAGATTATTGTAATAGCGAAGGTGACCACCATATTAGTCATCAAAGTAATTCTCCATTCTTACATTCATAATTTTGGCCTTCAATGTTTTTTTGTGGATACGTTCTCGAAACTCAAGATATGTAGCTTAATGTGGAGTTATACAAAATGTTTCATCACGGAGAACGGACGAGGGTTCACAGAACGGTTACGAAAGCCATTCTCAGATTAAAGCAACTGACAGTATTTTAAAAACGAAATCAGAATTGGTTTAATGCTTTTTGTACCCTAGCCATTGAGTCTATTGGGTTTAGCGGCACTGTATATAATACTGAGAGTAAAGACTTTTGCAAAGCGCAAGCTGGTAAATATTACGGACAAGCAGGTTTACCTGGAGACCATAATTCAGGCCGACTTTTGCTTACTGCGCAGCAATCGAAGTATTAAAATATCCCCTTTGGTCTTTGCGAAGGGATATTGCATAATCAGTTCGGTATACCATATTTATATTGGTTGATATTCATGCTTTAAATGCTAGTTCCCTGAGTACCAGCAGAGCAAGCGTCGGCGTCGTGCGAGTAGAGTAAGAGGAAGGTTCATGCGTCGCGAATCCGCCATTTTGTTGCTCTGCGTGAACGCGAAACGGTCCTGGGGTGTGAGGTTGAGGGGGATGGGAGGCGGAGAGGGATGGGAGACTGTGGGGAGAGGGGGGCGGCAGTGCCGAAGTGGGTTGGGGAGGGTGTTTGGAAGTTCAGCGAGAGAGGTGTTTTTTTCGGAGGGGCGCGATGAGGGAAGGGGAGGAGAAAGAAGGGTTGCCGGTAACGATTTGGTGTGGAGGGATGGGGAGGGTGGGAGGGGAACGCTTCTCTGCAAGAGTGAGAGAGGGGGTCGCGAGGGGAAAACGGTTGGAGGTGGGGAGCCCAGGGAGGAGGGGTTGGGGCGCGCAGAAAGGGGACAGGGTAAGGAGAGTGGGGAGAGGGGCTGGGGACAGGGTCAGGTGGTGGAGGGAGCGAAAGAGGGATTGATGGGGATGCTGTGTTTTTAGGAGGAGAGAGAGCGGAGGAAAAAAATATGAAAGTTTTTGGCCGGCGCGGGGAGGGAACAGGAGAGTTGGAAAGGGTAGTGGGTAGAGACCCCGAAGGGGAGATACATATATATATGTATGTGTGCATGTACATTTTTTTCCACAGGGTGGGAATTGGCAGGGGAGCCGAGGGAAAAAAGAACGGGGGGGATTGGATCCGAAGAGAGTGGGAGGGAAATGAAAGGGGAGTGGCTAGACATTCGTAGTTAGGGAGAGTGGAAGGGTACTAGCGAGGGGCTTATTAGGTGAGGAAAAGGGTTTCCGAATGGTGAGTTCATGCCGACGGGTGGTGGAGATCATGGGAGGTTCGTGGAGAGGGATGGTTTGGACTTTCGGGGCAAGGATAGGTTTGGAAATTGGAAGGAGAGGCGAGAGGTTGGAATCGCACGCGAGATTCGTCCTGAAGGGAAGCGTGGCGTGGGTGGGAGATGAGGGAGGTCGGCGGCGGAAGTGCGATGAGGGTGTGGCAGGGGTGGGCGGGGATTAGGGGGAAGGGGTTCGGGGGGGAGGCGAAGGTGGTGGAAGGCTCCCAGAGAGTTTCGGCGGGGGGTTTGTGCAAGGGGTGGCGTGGTTATGAGGGATATACTCAAGCGAGAAGGGGAGAATCCAAAGGATTGGAAGGCGGTGGGTATATATGTATATATATACCAAGTTTTGGGAAAGGGGTTTCCAGGGGCATTAGAAGAAGAAAGACTGAGGAGTTGGAGGGAAGGGGATAAAGGGTGAGGAGGGGGATGAGCGATAGGTTGGAGGGCAGGTATGAGTCAAAGGCACGGGAGAGAAGGTTTTTCGGGATCCGCTTGAGGAAAAGTTGGAGGAAGGCCTGGTTGAGGTGTTGAGGAGAATGGCGAAGGGGGGGGGGGGCGTGTTTGTATGTGTAAGGGCTTAGTAGGTGAGTGGTGGTGGGTGGCGGTGAGGGGGAGAGGCTGAGAGGGGTTTGGGTTGGCGGCAATACGGTGCTTCAAGGCTCCCAGATCGATCCGGTTGCAGCTTCGAGTCTCCCCATTCGCCATGTTTCCTAACCCCATTTAGAGGGAGGGAAATGGGAAGGAGAGATGGATTTTGGTATGGCTGTATGTAGCAATATAAAGGGTAAGGGGGGCTGCCCAGGTTGTGCTGGCTCTCTTATCGAACACTCGCACCTACCGTTGTTCCTCCCCCTCTCTTGTCCTTAGCGCCCCCTGACGCGTCAGTTCCTTGTCGCTAGGCGGGATATCTAGCGCTGACTGCATTGTCGCGTCGTCATAGGACGCCATTCGCGTTAGTTGATACGCTCCAAATAGGAAGTCCTTGGCTAAAACTAGACCGTGTTTACTGCGAGTATGACTTCCTTCTGGCGCATATTTCCTTTTTCGGAGGAAAACATCCTTGCTGTTCCGTTCCAAGGCTTTAATCAGGCACTACCAGCCGAGGTTTTTCTCTCAATCCTGATTGTGCTACGGCGACGATAGAGCCAACTTGTTTCTCGCTTAGGAAAATATAGAACTATATTTCCTCAAGTGAAGGAGCATATATTCGGCAATGGCAGAATTTCGGTACCCAAGCAAAAGAACATTATGGTACCACAAATATATGTTATTGCTCATTGCTCATTCCTACAATATTTCCAAGTATACGAAAAACTCGTTCCTGAAATGTCCTGGAGACGAAATAGGAGTGTGCAGATTATAAGGGTCTAATGTCCAGTTTCCTCTACCGTCAGGTTTAGCTGTAGATTCGTCATATTTTTCGGATTACTCCATTATAGTTATCGCCTGTAAGGCACAGTTTGACATTAGTCAACTCGGAAATACACTGGTTCTTTTCTTTTAAACACACTCTTTTTACCTTACTACAATGTTTAGTTTTCGGTGATTTAAGAGTACCATAACAAGCAAGGAGTCACATTGCCTTACACATCTGGCTGTATAAGTACTGGTTTAATTCAAGGACAGCGTTCCATTTCGTTTTGGATGCTATAAAAGTGCAGTAGTACCTATAGTGCCAGTAGAACGTGTTCGAATCAGGGTGCTGAAAATAGTGGCAAGGTCATTCTTTAATTTTTTCATATGTAGTTTTTATTATAATATCTCCAAACATCCGCTCTTTGGTGGGCTCTTTTGATTTGTGTGTACATTATGTCACGATTGTCGATTTCATTGCCAGCGGAGAACTGCGGTTAGAATCATCGAATATCTACTTGCTTATTTTTAATGGAGAAATTTTTCGATACGAACTAATATTTCTTGCTTGGATACCTACGGTTTTGAAATCCATGAATCCGTGAACATTGTTACTTCATCATCAGTTGCTCCAAATATTTTAAAATGGAATTCGCCTCTTATTAAGCTCACGTACGATGTAAATTCTTTGGATCCCGATGACGACCAGCGCGAGAAACAAGTTTTCGCTCCCGACCTGGCGATAGCTCAAAATGAGTTATTTTTTGAAATGTGGGTTATCTCTGGCCTCTTTTAGAGACAGTTCAGTCGTCTCTCGCCCCAGATTGTGCGGAATTTCAATTTTCAAAAGAATTTGATCCTGGCTAAGTTACGGCTACGACCCAGTTTTTCAGGGGTATTTTACAAAAAGTTTTTGAAAGTACTCTATCGATTTGGGACAAATTTAGGATTGGCATGTACCTACAGCTATCATAGACAGACAGATACCAGAAATTGACGAAAAAGGACTTATCTTTGTTAAGTTTAGTAATGCGAAAGACGTGTGCAGATCTCAGGATAGTGAATAAACATGAACCTGGTATAAAGAATTTCATGGAAAACACCAACCAGCATTTTAAATTGCGGTTCAGAGCCGGGATGAAATAAAGCTGACATTGGAACTTGCCCCATGCGTATTGAATGCCGATACCGATAAGATAGGAAGTGAGAAAAAGATATAATTATAATCGCTATAGAACTCAGTGGGAATTCGAAAGGGAAATCCTGGAGACAATAAAATGTAACGGATTTCTATGGGCACAGGGTGTTTTCTGTTTTCGAAGACTAATCAAGTACGTGCGCTCAACATTAGTACCTTTTTCTTATCACCATTTTATCCTTAGCCTCGTCATATGCTTTTTGCATTGCGATTCTCTCCAAGTTCGTCAATGCCTCTTTCCTTCTTGATTGTCTTACATTCTGTATTGCAGCATTACCTATAGTATTATGCTACTTGACTTCAAACATCGGTGAAATGAGATGATTCGAAGTATCATACTTTTAGCTGTAATATTTCAAGGATTAGTGGAAACGTATGTGCGAAGATATCATCATACGGGTGAGGTTAAAAAATAAAACGAAGCATCTCGCTGCTGGGACTCTTGCATTCTTGTATTGGTTTATGTATAAAGAAACGTGGAGTTCTTGAATGGTAGCATTGAAAGTGCAATTGATAGATGACGTCAAAGGAGGAAAATTTAATAATATTAAGAGAATGGGATGTGGTTATCAGAGAGGGAAGAAAAGTGACGGCTTGTGTGCATGGCCTTCGTGAACTACTTGAAAGGGCATTTGTATTACTTGCTTCCTCCACCCCCTTGGTGGCCATAATTGATTTGGAATCAATTTATTTAGTACCAGAATATATTATAATATTGCCAGAATATAAAGACTAGTCCTTATATTCTGGCGATAGGAAGATTTTGAAATATGGTTGCAGGTAGAAAGGTAGTAAAAACGTGTCTTTTTGGTAATCGTGGCAATGATAAAGAATTATAGTGTTCGGCTATAATGAAAAAATCTGCAATATGGAAATTACAGGAGGAAAAAGAGGACATTTGGCTTTCAAATCTACTAGATAGTTTTTAAATATTGAATAGTTAGGAAATAGTCTAAGTGGCATGTCATCCGAAAAAGGAGTACCTATTGAAGACAGCTCTGTATGAATTTAGAATAAAAGTACGTAGCTAAGGGGAAGCCATGGGTCAACGACAATTGGTTTTATGCGTTGGATGTTACATGATGCAAAACAATGACGGAATTAAAGGAATGTAACAGAATGTAAGTTGTATAAAATTTGGCTCAGTAGAATTCTGAAAGTATTGAATAATTATCGTATGTTATTACCTCTAAGAGTACATAATGCCGTAGTACTTGAAGTTGCCGTGGAAATCCGAAGTACTGTGGCAAAATTTTAACTTTGGAAGAGTCAACCAGTCCTGTGGAAAATTAGTTTCCTAAGAAGTTCTAGAAGTTGCTACGCCGAGGCTTCAACTCTTGGAATGCAAATATCTCTGTAAAGGACATTTGGGAAAAAATACATTAGGGTAAAGACTAATCTTACTTATGTGAATGATCAATTTTTGAGGTTGTTGAGTTATTTAACACCATTTAGCTCATCTTCCTTGCTCACATTTGAACTTTAATTACCCCGACGAAACAAAATCACAGGAGAGGAAATAGGTAGCATACTATTTAGCAATCCTACCATACTATTTAAAATCAATGGGGATTCAAGTATACATCACTCTTGAGATATGATGCTCTTGTGAAGACAATCTTCCAGGGACAAGTGAAGAATTGCAAAGAAAGGCTCCGTATGAGGTGCATGGAGCAAGTACTGAAGGATGTGAAAGAGAAGAATTACGTAAATATGGAGAGGTTAGCTGATAGGAGAATCGAGTGGTAAATTGCGTCAAAAAATCTTAGGATTATTGAGAGATGATGATGATTGCTCTTAAGGACGATTCAGGCAGGAAGGATAGGTGTTGGTGGAATGGGATGAGAAGGGAATGGAGGAAAGACGGAGAGATACTGGGAGTCAGCGAGAGTCTAATGTTAACGAAAGGCTCCCAATTTGTCCACTGATTTACATCTTATCCAACATCCCATTCAACGTCCCATCCACATACATACCCTCGAAAGCTTTGGGCTAGTATATACTATTTGTTAAATGAAATGTAGTTAATGGTTAATTAAATGTACCTATAGAAATTCCAGAATAATCAATAGTATCACATTTTTTCTGTATTAATAATCTAGCAACACGTGCCTCGTGAATGTATATCTAACAATTTCCACTAAGTATCATTATAAGTATCACAAGGTCAGTCAGCTTGTCAGTTACTTGTAGGTAGTGCATGCATGTATTTTTGCATACTAGGAAGTGTGAATTTAATCCTCCCTAATTTAAAATGCATGCCCGGTGATGGTTCGCCCCTTTGGCAAACCCCTTGTGGTGACTTGAAGAGTGTTATGTACGGCATCCAATCGGATATCCCAAGGTAATATATGCCGTAACTCGAACCCGGGCAGTATGGGTAGGAAGTCAATACTCTTACTACCCTCATTGTAATGAATACGTCTTCGCATTCGGGGGTAAATTATTGTCACGTCAATAAATATTTGGAGAGCGTTCAAATCAGTCTGGGAATATAACTAGCATTTTTGCTTCTTCTCGCCGCAATCAGGTGGCTATCTTCCTCGAGAGCTGTGCATCGTAGGAAATGTGGCCGAAGTCACATATTTTCCAGGAAAACTGGGTGTTACGACCGTGCCGTCATCTTACCAATGAAGGTGTTTTCAATTAGATAACACCCTCGGTTGAGGATCGATATCGGTGCGATAATATTTCCTGCGGACTATAGGATGATGCATTCACATACAGGTAGTTTGCGTGGATATCACCCCAAAAATGAAAGAAGTATCCTGCCAATCTGGAAGATCATTCATTTGAAGGAATAAATATGTGGAAGTGAGGTCATTGAATTTCATGAACATAGAGAAGATAATGACTCATTTCCTGCTGCCATAAGCAAAGCAGATGATCCATTGCGAGCACGTATACACGATAGGCACGTAGCAGCTCGGTCGTCCCAAGATGGGACTGGAGGATTGTGGAAGCGCATCGCCATAAAACGCCTCTGATCTGTGATATTCCAGTTGGCATCGTCCGCTTTTACGACGTCCTTGAAGAATATCTCGAGAACGACCTACATTAGGCGAGTATAAAGATTTTTCCAGATGTCAAGCTCACTGGCCATTAATTGCACGAGCTTTCGAGGAATATGTGCGTTTATAGAAAAAATCTTGGAAAAAAAACACGAGAATTAAATAAAATAGGAAACCAGCCATACTCGATGCCGAAGGTCGCTTGCTCTCTTGTGGAAAAACTTTTAGGAAAGTTGACTGAAGAGTGCGAATTGATGAGAAAAGAGGTTCTTTGATTTTTGCACAAAGTCTCTGCCGATCCCAGACGTACACACAATTATCAATTTGTTTTTTTTTTGTATGTTAACTATCGACTTTAGCAGCCTTTGCTATGGGTTTTTGGTCAGATTCTTATTTTTGTGAAATGTTAAGTAATGATGTGCTGAGTAGTACTTTTTATCACAGAATCAAGTAAACATTACTTAAAAATTTGAAGATGGACTAATATAATAGGCCCTGAAGTGATTTTTTTATTGCTATATTTCACGTGAAACATCTCTCTGCAGGAGGAAAGCAAGCTGATGGAATGCTGCATTTGTCATAATTAGGAAGAAGATAGGGTAGAACTTTGCTTGGAGACAAGAGTGCGAGTTGAAATTAATCGTAGAGAAAGAGTTTTTTGAACCGTGAATTTAATCACGATTCTTTGGCTTGCCAGATCAAGGTGGAGACAGCCACTCTACCCAGTATTCCACATAACAGAGGCAATTTTTAGGGCATCCTTAAGGAGTTAGCTCTCGTTCGCCGTTTCAATGTGTGGAGGATGGCTGTCGCAAGGCAGAATCTACCCTCAAAGAAGCCACTCTTCACGAGGGTGACTCCTATAGTCAATTGCAAAAGCTGCACCATAGCATCCAAGAAGCAGTTAGGAGAACGAAGGAATGACTTGGGAAATGATCCGAATCAGGGAAACGGTGGCTCATTACATGACTAGTTTTAAGAACTCTCATGAGAGGAATGGGAAAAGAGCAAGCGACGAGAAACTGGGGCTGCACGGCCAAATGAGGCTCAAGCATGGCTGACGGAATACGTTGAAAGAATCTGCCCTTCAAAGATGAAGCCGAAAACATTTATTGTAGCAACTGGAATGGGAAAACGGGGATGAAATCAAGGTTGCGGGGGTCCAGACAGACTAGATAATGGAATAAAAATACGGGTAATGGAAATTAATTAAGCTTAAAGTAGTGTTAATATTCCAGTAGAAATTAGGAAGAAAGGAAAATGGGGCAATTTTCGGGTCACATCAAGAGAACATATTGATGGAGTGTCACCGCAGGACTTCCTTAAGTCAGTTTCGAATCTCGTCTCGAAGGTAAAATCAAAAATAATTCTTTTTATCTTCGAGTTTACATTCTCCAATGTTTCTGAAATGTAATCCTTTCATAGGAAGAGCAATCACTTTCTCAAGATTAACTTGGTGGTATTCCATCATCAGTAAAAGTTACATTTTATTCCTCTTTCATAGTAACATGTATTCAATTTAAGACGGTAAATAATAAGCTTTAAGAATACATTTGGTAAGATGTTGAATTATTTGGCTGGACACATCTGGGTAGTGACTAAAACACTGTGATAAATGTTCTGAAAGAAAGAAGTTAAGAGTGCAAACAGAATTCCTTATTTGTAGACTCCAGAAGATGTCTGAATGGGTGGATCATGGAAAGTAAAAAAAAAATAGGTGTTGCAAAACATAGGCTTTGGTAAAAGAAGTTATACCCGTTTCAAACACCAATCTGAATCCGATATTAGTCGTGAGAATAGCAGATGGCAAATGGAAATGGTTTGTAATAGATCGGTGAATGAGACAGAGTTTCATTGGGGAAGGAATTGGTTGTATCAGAGGGCAAAGGCGTGGAGAAAAGATTTGAAAACTCATACGTGGAAACAGGCCCCATGCTGTTCTGGTTCTAAGGGTCGTATGCGGAATCTCAACTACAGCCACACTTCTACTCTTTACGCCAAAAAACCTCTACTAGAGTAGATGGAAACATTATTTTCCTGTAAAGGTGGCGTTGCTTCTGAGTGGTGCCACGCTGAGCAGCATATCTATGCCGTTTCGAACTCAGTGTAGCGATTTATGACGTAAGCAGTAGAAGCGAGGTTGTAGTTGACATCCTGGACACGGTACTAAGTCTTTACGAAAGGCCCAAGCGTGGATCGGAGATTTTCGTGTGTAGCTGTTGAGGAGGATGAACAGGGCAACCTTGTTGCAGGGACATACGAATAAATATGTTTTTAATATAGTGGCTGAGTGAAGGAATTAGACTGCAGGAATTAGGAGGCAATAGATGTGTATGGACTCAATCTGCTGCCTCGTACTCAATACTATGGAGATGCCTCGCGCGGTAACGGAATTCTGAATATGGTGATGGAAAGTAGAATGATGTGAAAGCGCGCAGTACAAAGTAGAGGAATGGGGATTTTCGGCGGTATTAAGTAGGGCAGAAGATTCAAAGAGCGTTGGCAGACTGTAATATTGACAAGAAAGGGGACTTTAATCAGAGGTGTATTGTTCATATTATCTCATATTTGCGTGTCGTAGTGATGTATAATATGTGATTCCTTTGGGTGGCGTTCCATTTTCATACCAATGAAGATACTTGACACCGATTCAAGTAAACCGTACATTCTCCTGTTGTCATGTCATAGAAACGCGTCTTAACTTGGAAACGTTAATGGTAGACGTTAGTAGACGTGGTCTGCGAAGAGTCCTCGACAGTTTCACATTTTACCAGTAGGTACGACTAGCACCTATTCATCCATTGGGGATGAAAAATGCTCGAGATAGAATTAATGCCACTAAGTTGGCGCGCCCTAAAAATCTCTTAATTTGTGGTATGAGCCATCATCTTAGCATAAAAAAGCATGCTATGAATTGAATGGGCTGTTCATTTTTTCAGTCATGGCATCATTATATTGTTCATTTTTTTCCATTTTTTTGATCAATGCCAGTCACTACGAAATGTAACTTCAATTCATGACAGCCGCCCTTACCTTTGACTCTCTTATGAAAAAGTTCAAGATAGTCTTGTATCAGTGAATGCATTTTTTCGAAACTCAGCGATGATATTTGTATTTATGACGTTGAATTTTGCGTCCAACCTTGAAAGGGGGATAATGTTCATCTCCATGAAAGGTCGAGTAATGCATTCGTTGTGAGAGACCCTGGTTTGTACAGATTTCTGAGCAGCCGATATTTAAGTGTCAGTATTTATTATGTTCCGCGCACCTGCAGCCGGTTGGACCGACAAAAGTGGAAGAGGTTGCTGGCTTTGTTTGGCTACGTTTAATACCTGAATTTTAAGGATTCTCGACTTCAGATCACTGCTAGAAACCAGATATAACTTGACGACGACTGATAGTCAGTATGTGCTTGCTATATTTAGGCACTATACTGAAGTTGATTTTTACGCCTATGTGTTTCCTATGTATCACTTCATCGACATCTTCACTTCCTCCACATCGGTATCGACACTTCAGCCTTCCTGAAGGAGCCAGCAGGAGAGTTGGCGAAATGTTGTTACGAACATGAAAACCTTGGAACAAATCTTTTAAGAAAAATATTTCAAAAGAACAACTCCCCCGAAGCCCTGATGTGAATTTAATCGAATCCCTTGACTATCCATCTTTGTTGTGGGTCGATTGCATTAATTTTTATCACGACATGAGTTTCCTAGTAGCAAGAACAATATTAGGTAGTGTAGCAAAAATTCCTATGATTTTGCTCAAACTTAGTTTTTAAGAGGATGTGAAAAAGGAAGGAACAGTGAGCAGCCCTGAAAAACTCTTTGTTGCTCATGTTTTAACGTTAGAGTTTGGATAATAAAAATATATCTCAGACCACCATTATTCTTCTTCTCCTGCGATACTTCTACTCGATTTCGCATAATCGTTGGAGAAATCCCGTATAATTTGGCGAAATGTGCGAACGGGGCCAAGTCATGATCTTCATCAGCTGTTGATCGAAATCAACTTCGAATCAAGGAAATGAAACCTCCTAAGTGAGGGTAACATCCCTCGCTTGTAAATTCCTACGAACTTCATAAAAATGTACGAATCTGCTTTTGTACACAGAATAAAGACACGACTAAGATATCTGCTCTAAGTCTGAGATTATCAACAGAGTAATTAGAATACAAATTAAAGGCAATTTGATAGATTTTGCAGGGAAAATATGGCACATTTACTTATTTGACTATTAATTTTACGATGAGTGTTTCCGCCGAAGTGAAAAAAAACTAAGAAATGTTGTCTCACTGCCTTTTTCATGACAGTTGTTTAGAGGAATCTGCTTTCTGAAAAATAATATAAATCCTTTATTGCTACATTTTCTGTAGTAGTTCTGTACTGCTAAATATCCGAGTTGGACTGGATGAGTGAATTAGTGTTTTTTTTACGAAATGCAATTTATTTTGTCATTCATCTAATTACAGATTATAGAAACAGAACGGGTCCTACCGCATTCATGTTGCTGGCCAATAAATAGTCTTCGCATTGCACTCAGGACGACTGTATGTTGAGCCAGGTTAATCGCAGTGTCTAGACTGCTCGTTCTACTTGCCCCAATCGTGATCAATGGACATGTTTTACTATAATGGGGCCAAGCCTCTACAGCGTCCGGACCATTTAAATTATTTACACTCCACTCGTACTGTGTCTACGTTATTCGATTTCAGCCTGACAACGTTTCTTGGAATTATATTTTATCGTTTGCACCAACGTTTTACATTAGGGAGAGAATTTGTGTGTAACTTCTGATAACATGTACCTATCGTTCGGTTTCGAGTAGTCTTTGACCATATTCCAATTTGCAATGAGGAGAAGCAATTGGGAGGGAGGGAGAGAGGTTTCTTACTGCTTGAGTGGTACAAAATGCTGCCTATGTGATCCTCAGTAGATGAGGTATAGATAATTATATTTTATGCAGAAAAAATGCCAAACCGATTAAATTACTGTCTAAGCTCTTTAAAAAATTCATAAATGGTATTGTTTACAACTATGTGAGAAGAAAGATCGCAAGCTTTTCCCCGTAATCTGGCAGCGAAGGCTATTCGAATACTACACCGGGTCACTTCCTCCGATGCCGACGTTTCAGAGAACGAATCGTTATCGAATCGGCTGTTATTCAAGCCCTGGATGTATCTTCATAGCTGCCTACAGCCCCGAGGATGGAGAATGTCTCGTTTCCTGCTACATCGGCCAGCCTTCACTACAACTATGTTATATTAAGAAACAGGCGTATCTCATTATGGTGATTATTAGCTTTACATATTTGAAAAATTCTTTGCGCAGTATTGAACTCACCTGTTCTGATCAACAATACGTAAATGTGCCATATTTTCCCTGCAAAATCAATCAAATTGCCTTTAATTTGTATTCTAATTACTATTGATAATCTCAGACTTAGAGCAGATATCTTAGTCGCGTCTTTATTCTGTGTACAAAAGCGTTGGTCATGGATTCCAACAACTCCTACTGGTATTTCATTAGCAGCAATTCGTTATGTGCCTTCCGGGCAGTGTTCGCATATTTTATCTTAACTCAAGTTTTGCTCATTTACTTGCTGAAACTGGAACATCTTTTTCCCCTCCATTTTTGCCCAGGAACCGAGACCACCGCGTCATCTTATCGCCTCTCGACTTGACAAAATGGCTTGGGTGCTCGCGAAGTGCTGGTGCGGTTTATTTTTAGTGACGCGAGCTAATGCACGCGAAAACTGGATTTTTTCCTCTCGTCTTTTTATCCCACGGGGACATTTTTTCCTGCTGGTGGAGCCCTGCGACGTCTTTTTTTTCACCCACTGGCCTTTGTTTAATTGAATCTGGGTCACCGCATCCGCTTATAATGCCGCCCACCCCCCTCCACTGGCAGCCTATCGCTCGGAAATGAGGACTGCTGCGTTAAGAGGAGGACGGAGAGAGGCCAAGGGGGTGGAGGGATGTAGGGATATTGGAGTGCCATAGGGGGGAGAAAGAGGGTGTGGGGGGGCAGGGGTGTGGGGGAGAAGTATCGAGGGCGGACGTGAGAATGATTGGAGAAATAATCCTCCGCGGTGATTGGGAGGGAAATCGCCAGTTTAATGGAAAAGTGGACGCCGGAGAGGAAACCCGCGCGGGAAATGTTAAATACAGGGAAAGATCACGGGTGGGCGCAATTTTACATGTCTGTGATCGCCAGTCCTTTCTTCTCGGCGAGGCAGAAGAAATAATTCGCGTAATAGGGATTTATGCATTAGACATAGTTCACCCAGGAAGGTAATTTGTTCATGGCACTGTTTGTAGCTTCACGCCAGGAATTTTTCGATCAGTTTAAGATTTCCACTCGGAGAGTAGTTTTTTTGAACTTGTAAGCGCTCACTAAACTTCAAATAATCGCACCTAGCGGTGTTCGACAGGGATAAAGAGAAATTCGAGAGACAAGGCAAATTGAAGCAGCAGAAAACTCAGAACATAAGTCATAAAGGCCTAAAAATTTGAGATATAATTGAAAAAGTGCACTTAACTTCTCAGTTATGCTATATACATCACAGTGAAGCATCCATCCGAGCATCAAGAATCACTATTTTCTGTGGGTATCGCACCAAAAGAATTTCTGGGGATATTATATTCATCAGATTCCCTGAATATTTGACTAAAATGCAGGTTCAAATAAAGTGATACCGGTTTATCTCACCATCTATGAAAGGCCTCTGAACAAGACCGCTAGCAGTAGATTGTAGCCCGCTGTGGTTGCATGCTGATGTTTAATGCACAAACTGTCCCCAGGTGAGAGAAGTCACATTTAGGGAATCCAAAGGTGCAGTATGCCCTGGAATCAACATGTTTTGTATGTGATATTTTCCGCTCCGCGTCGTCTGAAGTCCTCTAGAAGCTGAGGCGGGCCCCGCATGGACTACTTAATTTTCCGTTGATCCCGCAGCTACTCAGAAAATACGCCGATTGAGAACATGATTGCGGTATTCTCTAGCTCTTCTGGTCAAAATATGCAGTAAATTTCAAGTATCTTCTAATGATTGGCTGAAAACTAGTTCCTGTCGTTATTTCAAGTAAATTCGACTCGACCAAATTACACCTCTCATCGGGCCTATATACCTATCATATGCGCCTCTAATGGACGTTGAAGGTGCCTTTTCCAGTGAGTGTGCTGTGTAGGATGCCAAGTGAGATTTGGTTTTAGTATAGGAATTGAGAGATCAGATCTGATCGGGTTAGCCGGATCATCATCATCATTGGTCATCAGTCCTCAAATTGGTTTGACGCAGCTCTTCATTGAGTTCTTCTATCGGCTAATCCCTTCATATTTACGTATTTCTTCTCTTTCACATCCTTCATCACTTGTTCCATATTAGCCGTATAAGGATTTAAATCATCTAATTTCCTGATCTAAATTTTCAGATCAGACCTGATGGGTCAGACAGACGATGTGCAGCATGACACTCCCGTTACTCCTGTACTGCCTTGCCATTTCGGTGCCAGCTTAAATTTAGAACATGGTAGAAGAATGCTAAGGTAATCAAATAGATTTTATTTAAAATGAAAGGTTGGGCTTCAGGCTGCAGCGGTATCGGCTGATTTGAATCGAATATCGGCTATCGATTTTTCCTGATTTTTAATTTTTCACTTTATCATCTGTTTTAAAATATCCAGAGGATTTTAGAAACTATTATATGGTAGCATCAACGTTATTAGCTGCAACTTCGTGTTTTTCAACGATGTTGAAACTCGTAACTACCTATGTTTTTAGGGGTTAAACTTTATGTAGAGAGCTGATACGAAATTAAATATAAAAATTTCGTCTAATTGTTCATGAGAACTGACTTTCGGAGTAAATTAGTTATTATTTTAAAAATGTAATGGCTTCGTAAATTTTTTCACTGCATAAATTGTGCTTTATTAAAAAACGAAGTTAATGTTCAATTCATAAGTGGACCTTATATAATTGCTCTCATTACAGCGTAAAAGTGGAGGAGCACAAAATAGAGGAATTTCAAGGCAACGACCAATACCCGCCGTCTAAAACGACAGTCATGTCGATTTAATGTCCGTCATGTATACCTTAGTTTGAACATTTTAATTATTTAATTGATATAAGAGTTCATAAAATACAAGCAATGTTAAAGTTAAAATAACAACCGACGATAGGAAAGCATTATCTGATAGTTTCTACCCAGTGAGCATTTGTAGTATCCACATTCCGTTAAAGGATCTAAGCATTCCTACATCCAAAGCCATACCTACATGAAAAAGTGAAAGATGAGCTGGAGGGCTTATGCTATCGGAATTTAGGAAAAATATTTGTTATATTTTTTCAACCAATATAAATAACTCCTTATACTCCTGCTATGAAGTTTTATAATATACTTCTCGCTTATGTTGCAAACTTTGGGAACTTTTGTCCCTCATGCGGGCCTGGAGACGTTGGCGAAAATAGAAAATAGCTTTTACCTGTTCTCTTGCCCCATTTACTGACGATAATTATTTATATTGAGTCCCATAATATTACAATGTGGTGTTAACGCTCTAAGGTTTCCGTGAGGGTAAGCAGACGCGATTACTGAGAGGCTGGAGCGGATCCGACGTAGAACGCGTTCCCGCGTTTCTCGCCGTTGGTCTTTGGACCCCTAATACCCGTGGACCCAGGACCCCGCCCTCAATAGACATGATGGTGGGAGGTGGTCGACCCTTCATTAAACACAGGATCAACTTCAGTTAATAGTTCAGGAGTGTTCTGATTACTTTAGAGAAGTTTCAAACAGCTTGGATCGCGTCTCCTGGGAGATAATGCTTCTCTTCTGCAGTATTTTCCTCTGACCAGTGCGGAGAATGACCTCCTTAAAAGCAATGAAATTAGGATAATTGCTATTGCAGGTGGAGTGCTATCAAGCTGTAGAATCGATCTGGTGTCTTATCCTTAGGCCACCTGTCCTTTTGTGGGCCCATTTGAGCCTTCGTTGAGAATTTGCCACTTGTATTTGTTTTAAAGTAAGGGAGGGGAATCGACGTGATTCCAAAAAGCTGACTTGCAGTGGGCTTGGCCCCATATAAGTTTCCTGGTTGATTTTGGGCATATCCATCTTTATATAAAACTCACTCATGCAGGTTGGAAGACAGGATAGAGCTGGTACTTGGTGATTTGTGGATAGAATACTTTGACTTTTCTCTTCTACCTTTGCCGGTATCCATGAAGAATATAGTTTAAACCCTCGCTCTGCAACTACTTAAAATTACTCTTCATAATGCCACTTGTTCATCATACATCCTGCACTGCCATACCTCTGAATATATGTGGGAGATAAGATTGGGAAGATAGAGGGAGAATGAAGAAGGTAGAAAAGCATTACCATAATTGACAAATCATTTATCTCTAGTTAATCGGTTATTTAGGTTATGACCTTAAGATTAAAATCTATTACGTATAATTGTTTATTTGTGGTAACATTAACAAACAGAGTGTAAGGAATTTTTTTCGTAGAGATTTAAGGGTTCTACAGTTTAGCTACGAAATGCATTTTTGATTGTCTACCAGGATGTTTTCGGCGAAAAGAGGCGTTTTCATTTTTGGTAATGGAATGAAGTACAGCGTTCTAGGATGGATATGAACTTTCTTCTTTAGTCTGTTAAAATATTCAATGTGTATCCTTTTCCGTGCGTGTCACAAGTTTATTTTTAATTTAATTGCTAAGGAACCGCAATTTACCTGCGTAGATTCAATACACTTCGGATAATAGCCCTTTTCATTTCCTGAAACAGGTGATAAGTTGGAACTTATCGTTGAAACGTAAAGCGAAGTAAATTTATTTAAACTGAACGTAATTAATGTCATGCTGATAACTCGAACTAAAGTGATAGGTTACCTTCGCTGGTTGCCGTTGGCTCGTGTGTTCCGTTTAACCATCCCAGGAATAATCTCTTAAAAACTTTAGTGGGAAAGTGTTTACATGTTTATCTTCTAAGGGGGCAGATACGGCAGTGAGTGAAAAGGAACGCAAAGAGACTTAGAGTTGCGATACGCTCGTAAAAGAACTATGGGAAGCAGAATTGCGCAAAGCACCTTTGAGAAAGCGAATGGCATTTGGGCTTATCAATTTTAAAATTGGATGGAGCAATCGCTCATAGTCGACCAAATTAATTGTGGTTTAGTGCGATATTTGGAGGTGTTTTGCAAAAATGCGGGAAAGGGCTAAGAACTCATGGATTGTTCATCTAATATTAAGCAGAACCATTATTTTTAGTTCTGAAAGTCACCGGAGTAATTATTTTGCTTCCACAATGAAGGGAATGCAACTTCTTCACTTGAAATATCTAAGTAACTGACGCATCTATAATTGTGAGAGATACTGATTGTCTATGGGGAAAGAGCCAGATTAAAATTATGACCAGTTGCTACAAATATAAATTTGACATTGAATAAAAATATGGCTTACAATTTGGAACCAAAAATAAAATTCGCTGAAATTCGCTCTCATTATTTTTCAATGCTGCTTTAACATTTAATTATAGATTTAATAAAACTTTTTACTTGAGATATTAGAAGCAGTAATGCATTGAAAGCTATTTTTTAATGAGCTACGATGGGTAAACAAGGAATTGGATGAGCTTTAAGGGGATATGGTATAAAAGTGGCATGGTTATCTGAACAAAGACATACTACAGGCTTTGGGGTGTGCAGATAACTTACAATCCCTGATAAACAAAGCATTTTACTTTAAATGCACACAGTGACAGTTCAAGATAAGTTCAGATCAAGCTAGATAAAACTTCGACTTAAAAAGGCAATATTTTACCACATCGCTGTAAATGCCTGGTTGTCACGGTTCAAGTCTCTTGAATCCTGGGGATTTTACTTTGGCGAAAATTAATGCAGCGATCCATCCATCAAGAATTTGGTGATCGAAAATATACCTAAATTCCATTCCTCATTGAGCCTAACGAACTTGAGCTCACTTCAATCACGAAAATACCTCCGAAACCTCCCAGAAATTGTCGAAATGAAGTGGCGATATTAGTCGGAAAACGGCTACCTGTTATGGGGAATTCCTTTTCAGCAGCTACTCCAGTCGTTTAAAAACTTGGTAGAAACGTATTTTTCGTTTATTTTAGGAGTAGGTAACACCTTAATTTTTGTACCATATGGTGGATATCAGTTTTTTGCTCTGAAATTTTTAAATACATTAAATTGAATGTAGCGTTCTCGAGTTTCCATCCAACTCATGCGCTGAGAAAACACCAGACCTTCTTCGTAAATTTATTTTTATATTAAATACTGTGCTTATATGTGCCACTGCCATCATAACAGTAATACTTTCTTTATTTTCTATCGGGTGCACAAGGAATGGAGAAATACTGTCACATAAAATGTGAGAAAATCTTAAACTGGGAAACTTAAAATACAATTTTTTAAGGATAAAAATTCAGCTGTATGCATGCAGTCTGCATTCTAATAATAAGAGGCTAGTATATTCTAGACTGACCTGTATCGTATTTTAATGGAATTAATTTCACTTGCATATGAAATTTCTGTATATGCTTTGTATAAATTGTGCTACTCTAATGGACATCAAAGTAATACAGGCTTGAAAGTGAAGCAAGTTGGAAGTTTTCTAGGTAGAAAACGAAAGCTTTAAAATAGGTTTTGGGAAAAACCGTTGGAGCCAGCTGCTGTGGCCAGATTAGCTATTTGCCGACATAGCAACTCAGAGGGAACGGGTTCGAATTCTGACATGGATGTGGACGTTGTTTGGCATGTGATATGTTTGGTTTAGATAGATTAGTATGTGGTACACATTAAAGCCTAATTATCTTGCTGCCAATTGAAAAGAAAACTATCTATGAAATTGTGGCTATTATTTCTGTACGAAATGTTCAAATGCCCAAAAATAGAAGAATTTACTTTCTGCAACGGAAATTGCTGGCGTTCGTGTCCTAGCAATGGTTATTACGGAGATTTAAAAGTGGCGAATAGGGCAATAAACAACTGGTTTGGCGGATAAACGGTCGTTCAGATCCACCAAGAAATTCTCATCTGATCAGTTTAGTGCGTCACGAAAACACAATTTTCTGAAATTTCTCTTCCAAAATTTGACGGAGCTCGCATCATTTTGTAAATCTTACAATTAGACTTTGCCGTCATGTGAAGAAACAACAGCCAATTCAGGAAACTTAACTGAAATAACCTCAGAAGGGAATATACATTATGCTGTCGTTGACGATGGATTGTAAGAATCTCTAAAATTATTAAAATGATCCATGTCAAAATTTGGTGGCCGCCAGTATTATTAGGGAAGGGTTTTGCTTCGATGAAAAGCTCATTTTTCTAGTTTTTCGATTCAACTATCCTTATCATTATTGGATTCATGTCCGTCTCATGCTTAAAAATGCCTAGAACTTGAAGAAAAGGGGTAAGGATGAGGATATTCGGAAAGAAACCACCGAGCATGGCATTTGACCACAACTGGTGACGGGTGAATCTATGAGTCCATAGATTTAAGTTCCATCTGGCGGACAAAGTAACGAACTCGTAATGTTCACGTATCCAATCAGGGATTATAATGAAATTACCCTCTGAGGTTCTAACCCAGACACTAAGGGTGGAGAGCCAGCACCCTTGTGATCACCAACTCCTCTCATCCAACGCTCAATGCTATTCTTCGTCGCTAGGGTTTGAAAGAAGTTCACAACCATCTCTATTCCATGTGATACTTGTTTCAATTAGTAGCCATTTCTAAAGGCCGCTTTACACAATACAATTTTTTGTACAATTTCTTGTACAAACTCTTGCATGAGGAAATTGTACCGTGTAAAGCGGCAAATTGTACGAAAACTTGTGCGATTGTCTGAATGACTGAACGGGAAATAGAACGTGTTCTAATTCCATTCAGACAAACATACAATTTCGTTCAGTCTATACAGGAGTTTGTACAAGAAATTGTGCAAAAAATTGTATCGCGTAAAGCGGCCTTAATAAATAGGACCAATAGATTCAAGGACATCCTGCCGCAATACAGCGTTTATTGTGTTCACCGTTTGCCCCTCCTGACAAGATTATTCTGCCTTGCACTGAAGACATGTCATGGGGGAAACACATCAGGGAAATAACTAGTGTAGCAAACAATAGATTAAGATTCGTTAAATGATTCGTTCGTGGGCAAATACGATGAGATTGTATGAGAAAGAAGCTATTTTACACTTGCCAGGGCTCATTTAGAATATGCCGCTGGTATATGGGATCCGTACGAAGAAGTTATGATAAAGGAATGGAGCGTGTGCAAAGGAGGTCAGTTAGATTTGTTAAAGGCTATTATGATAATTGTATTAGCGTTACGAGTTGAATATAAGAAGTAGAATGGGAATTTCTATCAGAACGCAGGTTAAAATTTAGGTCAATCCGTTTAAGTAAAGTCGAAACTGATTTGTATACAGGTGACGTTAGATATATATTAAGAACCCTTGCGTATTATGCTAGGTTTGGTCCGATAAGAAAGGTTGATTGTCGTACCAATAGAATCAACATGGCATTTTTCCCGCGTACGATAAGAGAGCACGATAGGCAGCCTAGAAAAGGGATAGAACGGTGAATTATTATTAGAATAGTCTGTAGTTATTTTATTTAGAATTAACGACCAATTCCTTTATTGCTATGTAGATACTAACCATCGAGCAGCATGTGACCCTAATATCTAGCATGTCTCCATATAGTAGTCTAGTTGCATGTCAATAGTGCATGTTTGGTGATTACTCACCCCCTGCCACACACCCTCGTGGTGGCTCGCAGGGTATTACGTAGACTTAGATGTAATAAGCAAAGCGGTCGATTTTCATCCGTCGTGTCATCTGAGAACGGGTAGGAGCGCGAGAAACGATGTGTTCCACATTTCATTGTCCTCACCTTAATCTTTCGTCAAAATGTGGTCTTGCGCGCACGTCCGCTCGAAACTATTCAGTCCATCCTCCCGAGGAGGAGCACAGGATGGAGCGGAAGAGGGAGGAAAAGCTTCTTTTTTCTTTAGAAAAAAAAAAGAGAAACTCCGTGTAGGAATGCTAAGTGGGTTGCGTATACACGTGACGCGTACTCAAGTAATTACCTGTGACTCGGAAATAGATACACTCGTGAGCTCAAGGACAGGAAATGAAATCTCGTCCTCCGCTTTTCGCGAGCTCCTTCTCTGCTTTGCATGCCCTGAGAGGATTTTTGTGGAGCAATGGAATGTGGAGCGACCTGAGAGGAAGGGGGAGTTGCATGGAGAATCTTACATTTATACCTTTTAATGTCTCCTCGGGTTGTTATTGTGATGTGTATGCCATAGGAATTCATTCTTATTATTCTACCACCACCACTGGGTCAAGTGTTATTCCTTATCGATTATTCATATATGCTATTGGCAAGCATTACCATTAGCTATTATGACAGTAAACAGTAATACGTGGGTTATTAAAGTAGACATAATGCCGAAGGATAAGATATAGTCCTAAAATGTGAGGAATTGAAGGGAGGAGGCTTTAAAAAAGAAATCGAAATCAAATCTTAGGTCTTGTTGGTGCAGGTAAGGTCACTGAGAACTAAGCCCAAAGGCGTGTGGCAGATCAAAGGCGTTCATGAGGAATTTTTCAGGATGCGAAAGAAGAGAAGAGAGAAGACCGACGTTAACATTAACCTTCAATGCTATCGATGTACTGAACTGGAAGTGATAACCACACAGCACTCAAGTAGGAACCGGCATACAAATGATGATTCTCTGCCTTAGCCGAGATTCAAACCCGGACCCTTGGGTTCAGAAAGGGTCAGTCTTGCGAAACTCAACTAGGTCTTTTTGTCCTTGATATTTTAGTTTCGGGAGAAGGTAAAGTTTAGGTAGACGCAGCGTTTCTTAACTTCCGAAAAGCATTTGATAAGGTGCCCCACTTTAAGTTACTCGTGAAGTTAGCATCATACGGGATAGACAGTAACTTAATAGCCCGGATGGGGGACTTCTTAAATGAAAGCGTTCAAAGGGTGGGATGGTGATGGTGTATGCTCAGGAGAAGTTATAGTTACATCGGGTGTTCCCGAGGGAAGCTTGGTTTAGAAGCGATTAGTGTGTTACTTAGCAAGTAGAATAAATTTGAAGAAATGCGCGGTAATGAACTTTTGGAAAAAGAATTGCTTTCCCCGGAATAATTACTGCATCAAAGAAAAGAAAATATTGAACGTAGAATCTATTAAATCTTAGGCGTCACCATCACTGAAGACATGCCATGGGGGAAACACATCAGGGAAATAACTAGTGTAGCAAACCGGAGATTAGGATTCTTAAAAAGGATTCTAAGCAAATGCGATGAGATTGTATGAGAAAGAAGCTATTTTACTCTTGTCAGGCCTCATTTAGAATATGCCGCTAGTATTTGGGATACGTACGAGGAAAGTATGATAAAGGAATTAGAGTGTGCAAAGGATATCAGCTAGATTAGTTAAAGGCCGTTATGATAATTGTATTAGCGTTACGAGTTGAATGTAAGAAGTAGAATGGGAATTACTATCAGAACGCAGGTTAAAATTTAGGTTAAACCTATTAAGTAAAGTCGGAACTGATTTGTTTACAGGTGACGTTAGATATATATTAAGAACCCCTGCGTATAATGCTAGGTTTGATAAGATTTACAAGATTAGAGAGATAGATTGTCGTACCGATAGATTTAAAATGACATTTTTCCCGCGTACCATAAGATAACACAATAGGCAGCTTAGAAAAGAGATAGATGGGTAAATAATTGGTGGAGTAGTCTGTAGTGAAAGAACCACGTCTTAACATTACTAATCTATGCATGCTAAGGAGATATAGATACATTTATTTATAGAAGATATTTCTAACCAGTAATTACTTGATTACTACGTGGACACTAACTATCTAGCACGTGGCTCTTATACCTAACACGTTTTCTTAAAGTAGTAGTATTGCAGCTCTTAGATGTATATAAGTAGTGAATGTTTGGTGATCTTCACCCCCTGCTTCACATACTACCCGCGGTGGCTCCCAGGGTATTGTGTAGACGTTGATGATGGGAGGTCAGTACGCTAACCACCACATAAACCCCGATTTTCACCTCCATCATCCCGGGTCTGTTTCTATTATACGGTAAATTAAATTTAAAAATGAAGTAAAATCGATGCTAAGAATCAGATGGACTGAACCTTTTAAAAATTTCCAGGTTCATATTCTATTAGCCTTCAAAAACTCTCAAGCAGAGATGAGGGATTTCGTGGCCTAATTAGGATGGAATGCCCATTTTTTGACCCGAAAAATAACTAATATTGCTAAACATCGTTTTAATTGGTTGATTTGGACTTATGTATCGCTAATTTCCGCTTGGGTGGCAACCACAACGCAACCAAATGCTTAGCAATATTGGATATTTTTCAGGTAAAAAACATTTGCCTTACAGCGGGGAGAAAGGAGAAGAACTGGTAGCTTGGATGAAATGATGGGCAATAGGAGTACGAGGGACTGAAGAGGATCATCGTGTGAAATGTAGGGATTTGGAGAGATTTAAATTTAGGCCTTCGTCGGTAGATTACTACTAATAATAATTTCGCAAACTTTATTAATGAAGAACATAACTTGAAGGTTTGTTTTTGCTTTCCGCCTTTTCACTGCAAATGTATAATGGGGAGAGCTTAAGAAGGAAAAATGTATGGAGATACTTTTTAAAATGGGCTCAACTCTATATAGACTAAGCACAGGTAGTCGTGCATGGAGTCAAAACATCCCTGATCAATTTAGGTATAATAAATTTCCTCAGTAGCTGGGAGAGGAAACGAATCTTTATCAAGCACATATTTCAAAACACCAACATGGGGTAGCCATGGGAATGGCTTGATAGCAGGGAGTTAAGGCAAGCTTATGAAAAGCAGCAAAGTGTTTCATTTAAGGTGTAAGATTAATAGGTTCGATAGGCCTAGCAGGCACGGCGGCGAAGTTTCATTGTATTTAGATATCATTTAAACTGCGCCTCAGATAGAGCAAGAAGAAACCTGCAAAAGAGCCATGCTTAATTATTTTATATACAACCTAATTCCAACCCTGAAGCAATTCAACAACCAAAGAATCAAGTATTTACATTTACTTCAAAAACCAAGTGTATGGTCGTCGCAAAACCAACCTAAGCCACAATTTTTAACCGGTGTGTAAATACTGTTGAAAGAATATGAAGTAATCAAGGTTGTGGTGAGGCGTACCTAGTCATCGCGCTTTCAAATCTCTCCCTGGTTAGAGAAGTTATGAGTTCAACTGGAGGGCATAAAATATTAGATCTTTTAGCTGCCTTCAATCTTGCGCATGACTAAGTTTGTTGATAGAATCAGTGTTCATAATAAAATAGTCGCCATTTTGAAGACTACTACATGCTCTATAAACTTAGATACCGTATATGTTTATTCGAATATAGCGATTTGGGCATTTTATCATCGTCGGCGTAAGGGTATTCAGCATTCGTGATTGAATCGCATGATAAATGCACTGATTAAACGAGCTGACATAATTTCTGCTGAATGCTGCTAATCAAATTCTGATGAGAAAGTAAGGAGCCTAATGGGTAAGTCACAACGTGAGACGGGACAGATATAACCTACTCACGACACTAACCCACGACAGAAAAATACAGAAAAGATATAACCTACCTACTCAAAATATCTCGCAATCTAGCACCAAAACAGAAAAAATAGGGCAAGATGGGACAGGAGAAACCCGAAAGAATTTTCGGTCTACTATAAGGAATCGCAAGGTTATTTTCCGTGTAGCTATAATGAGACTCTATATAGACAATTTTAATTTGATTTAATTTGCCTTTTTATCTGGCGTAATATTACCATGCTTTTCGAACTGGAAACTGAAGAAATATTTCATATACATTTACCTATCACATGGAATGTAGCTTATGGGGTAGTGGTGCCTAGTGATGTAGCACTATTCCACGTTTAAGCCGTATCTTATGGGTTACCCGCTTACGATTTGATTCCATCTTCCCCTCGACATCGTGTAAACGAAATTTTATATTCAATTTGACGGCATTTAGCAAGAGTCCAACGCTGAAGGAGAGTTTCTCAATGGACTTGTTGAACTTTATTGACGTGATCAACGTTCTAGTTGACACTTGATCATCTGGAAATGTGGTCACCATGTGTGCACCGAAAGAGTTGGCGCACATGAGGACGTGAGAAAGGAATTTGAACAGTTTCATTTTTTATTCTCTCTGAAGATTTTTTTTAACCATCTTCCGGGTTCCTTATATTTTACTTCTGACAATTACAGTCCAGCCGTGTACGGACTATTACACAACTTATTACTTGCAGAGGACCTCTCAAATTCAATCTTTGTTGAGGGGAACTTTTTAATTATATAATAGTAAATCTTGGTAATATTTCTCCATTTTCCCTCGCCTCCAGTTCTTCAAGTGTGTCTTATTAGTTCCACTTAATTGGGCCAGTCCCTGTCATTTTAGTTTTAGTGGTCCTTATTGTCACGTCATCCTCTACATCCTGCAACGTGTTTGTTGCATTTTTAGATTTGGATAAGAAGGCATTTGACAACGTGGATTGGAATATGATGCTAAAGCTTCTGAAAGAAATTGGAGTATCATACAATGATCGAAGAGTTTTCCACAGCTTGAGTAAAAACCAGGTGGCCATAATCAAACTTGGACCCAGCGGTACAGAGCAAGCATAAAGAAAGGGGTGAGACAAGGCTGTGCACTGTCTCCCGTATTGTTTAATGTCTACATCGAGAGAGCCATCCTAGAAGTATAAGAAAAGTCTCCGGGAGTGAATATCCACTGGGAGAAAATCAGCATACTACGATTCACGGCAGAAACAGATGGAGATTTAAAGAAGACATTGGGAAATATGGAAAGAACAATGACTAGATATCATCTGAATATCAACACAAATTAAACTAAGGTATTGGTATGCAGTAGAGGAAAGGAAGCCAGGACCAATGTTAAACTAGGAAAACAAAACATCGAGGAGGCGCAGGAGTTCTGCTGCCTGGGAAGCCGAGTAACCAGCGATGGACAAAGAGAAATCGCCAGTGGAATTGCCCAAGCAAAAAGGGCGTTTTATCAGAAGAAGATTCTGCTTACAGCTGCAAATACAAGCGTGGAAGTGAGGAAACATTTCATTAGAACATACGTCTGTAGCATTCTACTATATGGCAGCGAAGCATGGACAATAACAGCAGCAGAGAAGTCCAGGCTGGAAGCATTTGAAATGTGGTGCTACCGAAGAATGATGATAAAATGGATCGATCGAGTGAAAAACGAAGAAGTCTTAAGAAGAGTGGGAGAAAAGAGGTGTCTACTGAAAACCTTAAAAAGAAGACAGGACAACTTAATAGGCCACATCTTGGCCTGATGAAGAAAATCGTCGAGGGAAAAGTGAACGGGAAGAATGGAAAAGTCAGGCCTCGTATGAGGTATATGGAGCAAGTTGTGAAGGATGTAAAAGAGAGGAGCTAAGTCAATATGAAGAGGTTGGCCGATAGAAGAATCGAGTGGAGGGCTGCGTCAAACCAATCCTAGGATTGTTGACCGATGATGATGATGATGGTCCTTATTGATGGTAGTGGCAAAATATCGATCGTTCATTGAAGCTCGGAAATCATGGAAATATTCTGGCGGGTATGATTCATAACGAAGTTTAATCCTTTGGACGTTGTATTTCCTAACTGTTGTCTCAAAAGGTGTGGAAATATAGTGAGAGAGCTATTCCTCATTAGTTTGTGAAGACCTATAACTCTCTATCCTATACAAAGTATTTTAATTATCTCCGAGGAACTGTTTTGACTGCGTGATAGGTTCAGCTGGTTCAGGGAGCCACTGATACTTCATATTTATGTGTCGGAAATAAATCATTAACTGATATACCTGAAAAGTAAGGTGAAAAAATGGCGTAACTCTAATCAGGAAGTTTATGAAGCAGTGTAGGAACATTAACTATTTTGAAAATAAATTCGCAAAGTGACTGGCTATAAGAATGGGATTTAGCAATACTCGAATTGAACTGTAGTTGCCCGTTACATGTGCAGGAAACTTTGACGGCGTTAACTTTTTTTATGCCAGTTTAAAGTTGAATATCCATGGTAAATGATTTTACTCAGAGACACGGTATCGGAAGTCATTCGGAAGGGAATTCCTAGCAGGAAAATCAAGTACGTTAACTGACGTGGATGCGATATGGAGTGGACTAGAGGGAAAGGTAGAGGCGCGACAGGGGAAATGGACAACCTTGTGGTAACCTAGTGAAGGGTTTGGCGTACTCGCATCAGTTTCGTCAGTCCGTCCCCCTCCTGCCTTAGTATTCAATAATGCCGTGGAATGTGAAATGAGTGAATGAAATATGACTTTTATATCAGCCACAGCTACAAGGTGAGAACGAGTACGCGCTTTTTTGTTTTATGGTTGCACTATAATCTTATCTTAGGAACGGATGCCAACTTGGTAACAAATTCACGTGCATATTTCACTCTGCGGCCAGAATTACGATCTTAATTGATGAATCGAATATATTATTGTTTCTAAATCATAACTATTTGCATTTATAAATCGCTCCATTTGCATCTATAATGCTTTTTCAGGTTCTTCAAGCGTATCTGTTATGTCCGAATGAGCAATTTTCTCAGTTCTCGTTCAGTGGATTCTGCAGCTCATTTCCCTGCAAGTTGATTTACTTCTGTTTTCCTTTAATTTTTTTAGTTTTTTTGTATTTCATGCCCAGATAAAATTGAGTTCTTTGAGTGGCATTGGTTTGAGGGACATGTCTCCCATAGCCATTGGGTAACTTCATTCACTGCCATGTACCATTTATCGGACGATTTCATATTGAATATGATTGAATACGATGTAGACGAGCGGGCTTTGCTCCACTTTTCCTGCGTAATTTATGATCAGTACGGTTTCTCTGTGTCTATTGTTAGTGTATATCTCCCCGAGACGAAGGATAATATCCAGAACGATATAGCCAAGCATTCGAGACGACCGCTCCTAACCAGCTCAATGACCACTTGGCTTACTCTAGTTGCTTACTTCCTTGGATGCTTGTTTTTCATTGTATTTTTCCTGTGAGTACCCCGGACATTCTTTTGAAAATATTTCCTGCCAGTTTCTTTGCTTAGGTCATCAAGAAACTAACAACCTTAAAAAGAGGATACCCCACCAGTTTTTAGATTTCAATTAGATAATTTTTGTATCATATCCAATAGTTTGCTAATAGATATTTAAAAAAATCGTAATATTCAATTCTGTAATAGGAAAACCATTTAAGCTTCCAAAAATATGTCTATTAATCTAATGGGGACACCCCTAAAAATGCTTTACTCGTTTCAAGCCTCTATTTCCGATTCCCGAATTTCCCTTGTCGCTAAAACACTGAGACATTGTCTGGAAAAATTTATGCACGAGGGAATGCGGGTCTAACATATGAACGCTACGAATAAAATGAGATTGCCATTCAAATAAAATTCAAGAACATATAAAATAAAATTCATATTTTGTCAACATTTAGCTACGATAAATACAACATGCCGCGTGAACCAGCCGATCTATCTATCCTTTTTTTCTTAACAGAAAAGTATAACCGAGAACGAAAAAAAAAGACGTGAGAGCCTTGGACGGAAATCTTTGACAGTAATTTATAGGTCAATCAAAAACTCTGAATGGAGCGAATTTGCGGTGCCCGTGGACAGTCTCAGAAATACCACTTGAATGAGGAGAATTCGATCCTTTGTTGCTGTCCATGCGGCTGTCCAAGACGAAGGTGGTCAGGGAGGTGGAAGGGAAGCGTACAAATGTGTTGTTGACCATTGGAACGGGAAATTTTGGAATGCGAGGTAGGCAAGCTCCGGGTTATAGGCGGGGTAGGTGAGCGGGAGGGAGAAGGAGGTGGCTGAGAAGGAGGGCTCCGCTGGGATCGAAAAGGGAGAGAGGGGAGAGGGGTTTTTGAGGTGAGGCACGGGGAGATGGATAGAAAAGCACTGGGTAAACTAGGGAAGGAGGAGGCGCGTTGAGGGGGGAGAGGGGTAGGGTGGGAGCCGGGAGGTCACAAGTCTGCGTCCTTGCTCTAAATACTTTGCTCTGCGTGACGGTGTCTTCTCTTTCGTCTCTTTCCTCCTCCCATTTCTTCTTCTCCCCCCCCCCCCCCCCCCCCCCCCCCCCCCCCCCGCCATAACCTCCCTTGGCCACATGGTACCCTATTTCTTCGTCTCCTCCATCTCAGTCGCGGTGGACAGCGTGGTAATTTCTACTGAATATCGATAATGAAACGACGCGGTGTTTTATCATTCCTCGATGGAATGTTTCCATCAACTTTTGTAGACCATTAGCAACGAACGCGCCAGGTCTTATGAGTTTTTCTTTTTAAATGCAACGTAATTATTTGCTACCGAGAGTGAAGAGTGCCATACTTCGTAACCACAATGTATGCTCCTCTTATTCAAAGTATAAACCAATCACGCTCTTGTCTCTCACTGTTGCATGTAGGCCAGAAAGACTCTGCGAAAGACTTTTTTCTGCAGAAAGGCTCATGCGATCAATAATTTCCCATGTGGTTTATCATTTCCAATATCTCTCGCCCAAGTGGTGGCCTACATTTTGGGGCCCCATAGCGGAGTACTGTGGTAACATCTTGCGATAATTATGGTGAAGTTCTTCCAGCAGCTTTTTGAGGATTTCACAAATTATATTAAATCTCGTTCTTATCATTTCCTGTCAGTTACATTGTTCTTTTTTCATTCATATCTTCGCATGAGTTGTGTCGTTACGATTGGCTTTCTTTTCAAATGAACCTTTATACTACTAGCGTTTTTCGGCTATCGTGATTTCTCGGGGCAAAATGTTTTCTCCTGGTAGTTCTTTCACTTGTTCCTCCGCATTCGTGTGTGTTTTCAGGAAAATGCTTGCGAGAGACGTCTAGAAAGAGAGATTTACGACAGGCTGGTTCGCATGGCTGGAAGGTGCATCGAGTAAATACCGTCACAATAAACCATTAGTCCCAACCTTGGATTCATCGGGGAGCTCCAGCTGTCTCTGCCTCGCTGTGCATTCTTTTATAGTTGGTCCTTGGTAGTTTGTAGGCTTCACCACCATTCCTGATGACAAGGGACGAGCCGTACCTTGAAACGACGGAAATGAACCCTCTGACCTGAATGGAGGCTCGAGAACTCCACATCTAACTCGTACGCTCAGAAAGGTCCCGGTCTTTCTTGGTCATGGGTGGTTATTTTTTTCCAAAAAAGTTTTCAAATGCCTAAAGGTTGAAGAAAAAAATACCTTAGGAAAGATGGACATGTGATGGCGTTATACATTGGTGCTGGGTGTGTATAAAGTTCTCCGGAACTCAGCGACTCTTAATTCTGCATTCTCTTTCCATTCGCTTCGTTCCTCACCCCAATCTAGTCCCTATGACAGGCTGGGTGTACGATGCCCTTCCCCGACACAATTACCAGCCGTCTCACTCTTTCTCACGGCTTGCTTAATATTTACATTCCTATTTCCTGTAGCCTAGCCTCCAAGAAGGCCAAGGCTCTTTTGGGCCCTTCCCGTGCCTCCGTGTGTCTCCAGGCGACACGTTAGACGTTTTTCGTTGGTCACTCTGTGGGTTCCTTTTATTTAATCATGTGCCACAGTCATATTTTTTAATATACCGTTACTCTGATAACGGTCCAAGGGCGTGCACGTTTGTCCTTTCTGTGATCTTCGGAAATGGCATCAATGAATGAATCTTTTTCCTGGGAAAACTGATAGTCTATACGGTATTCATTTTATCATGCTAATGCTTGTTGAAAATCATAGAAGTAGAATTCTCAGCATTTATCAAGCGAATTACGTCAATTGGAAGATCAAGATGCTCACATATTAATTTATCGTTCTGTCGTATTAAAAATTATGTATTTTCTAAGTATCCAACAGTCAGTGCTGTTAAGACTATTTTTAATGAAATTGTTTCACACTGCCTAATCATCAGTTCCTGCCTAAAATAAGTTCGCCTGATAACCATCAATAAACATTGAGTTATATCAATTAAATTTGTTTCTGTCCGTTGAACGTGCAAAAAACGATTACCATTCTCAGTTGAGTCAGTATGCCTTCTGCCTTGCAATCGACGAAATTCTCTCCTCCAAATTTTTTTTTAGATTTCTCTGGATTGACTGCTCCTTTATTGGATATAGATTTCCAATATAACAGGTTCGATGATGTTAAGAGATTACTCTGCCGCCGTGGCCGCTCTATGACCTGACCTACATTCCGAACTCCCCATTTTATATCCATCCATTATTTGTGCGGCAATTTCAGGATTCTGAGCTGTCGTGAAACGTTATGAGCATGTCTGCCTTCTCCGCCTAACTTCTGATGCTATCCTTTTCTTTATTATCAGTACCAAATATCAGTAAACCTTCATCTGAATGAATCAATTTTAACTCTCTTCCACACGAAATGATGTGACTCATTGCTAACCAAATCACTTACTCATTAGCTCCTCATCAATAATTATCTGAAGAAGCTTAAGTAGACTCCTGAGATTTGGTTATCCCACAACTCCCATGCTGGTGATCGTATATTTATTTGTGAGATCAGAAATTTTGTAATTTGGAACAGACAAAAACTGTAGGCGGTAGGCAATTATCCCTTAACACTTTTAGTCAATCTGGAGGTCTGTAATTTCAAGGTGATTTTATCGAGTTTCTCCTTTTATGCACTAAGTGATGAATTTCAAGTTAGTTAGTTATTCAGGGGAGGCGACCGACAGCTGAGGACATTAGCACCATTTTTAGGATAGGTAACTTAGTGGGGTTACTGGGTAATCGTAGGAGGAAGGGTGGAGAGAAACTTGGCGTCGGCATTAGCCTACTTATAACGGCTTAACGTCCCATCCGACGGAACAGGTACTGAACCTGAAATGCCCTCCACTAGGTTCAACTAGAGTCCCTAACTAGGCATTACTAAGGTCCCTAACTTCGTTGAATGAACCCCATGAATTTGAATCATATATCATGATCACATGATAAAAGTACACACAAAGGAAGTTGACTTGAGTGAATAAGATAATTTGAGCGAATTTCTTTTTTAGTGAGAACAATGCGGTATGGTTTTCGTCTCCATTTGCCTAATGATCTCGTTTTTACTCTCAAACTTCTTAGATTTGCGAGACATCACCATTTTTCAAGTGAAAATTGCCAATCATGTCTGATCCGTTTCAAATTTATTTTTGTCTTCGCTTACCAAGAGGTTGACCCTAAATTGTAGTTGTAGCTTCAACGTGGGCCGGGGTCTTCTGGAGCCCCCCTGGCACTTAGACCTCTTTAGATCCATTGTGCCAACCCACACAGCACCACGGTAGAGGTATGGAGGGGGGTCTACCCATCCAACCTCCGTCCGGGCCCAACGTTGCTTAACTTCGGTGATCTGATGGGAACCGGTGTATCAACGTGGCTAGGCCCTTGCCCCACTTACTCTATTAATAATGTGCCTAAGTACCAGTGTTTTGCTGAGATTCTTTTGCGTAAGAATAGCAGCCAAGCGATTTCCGCTCTCTTGTGTTTGCTTGGCTTTTTCGCCCAGCTTTTGGTGAAGGGGAATTGAGGGAAAAGCTCGAAAAAATCCGGGCCCATATCTGATTGCGCTTGGGGCCCTTGCCCGACTCTCCCTGCCCTAGTTCTGCATCTTATCATGAAGGTTCCCTCTTTCCATTTCGACAGAGGGAAATTACTTTTCTCATTTTGATCTCTTCTGTGTTTTAAAAGCACATTGTGTCTGCGCATCGCAGCAGGAATCAGACCTTGATGGCATCTTCTTGGAAGATATTTTCTTTCTCCCACTTCACCTCTATGCCTCTTTGCTTTAGTGTCTCACACGAGAATAAAAAAATCACTATCGTAGGTTAGTGCTCTTTTTTAGTAGCGCGTGTTGGGCGATCGCGGTGAACTTGAGTAAAATGCAAGAATTGTCAAAAATTTCATGGTATTCGCTATGCATTTTATGCATCTTGAGTTCTACATTTTTGTGGAATATTTGCCCTATTTTTTCCATTTTTGTAGATCATTTTTCGTTCAAACCACGAGGTAAGCTTTAAAGAAATGACGCGAGATTTCCTGCTGGTGAGAATATAACTATAAACATATTATGGGTCGATTTTATAATATCTTGTTAAATATTTTCGATCTTAAAAAACAGCTCTTAGATTAGCTCTTCTGCAGTTCCTGTCCACTAACCGTATGTTTGATGCACGTTTTTTTAATCAGAAGTTTCGAAAATCACCTAAGTAGCATGACGTCCACATGAACTTATGGTTGACGCAAACCAGACACTATTAAGCTGGGCATTTCCCTTTATTCTCAAGCTGATGATAGCATGGTTGCCAATTACGTGTGATTCGATTTTAAAGCGGCAAGAAGGGAATGTTAATACCGTGATAACAGCTACTATACCGGCGGTTGTCAAATTCTAATCCTGGTCGCTAATCTTAGGTTTTACGGGTGAGTCCTGGACGGCCAGTTTTTCGCATACCTGAACGGCACTGAAAACCGTAGTTGGCATAGAGACTAGCTCTAGCATCATGGGCATTTACTTTACTCGTTGCCAAGTGTGTAGAGATGAACTCTGCCCTCAACTAACAAAACGACCGATTTTGAAAAAGTATGATTTAGTGTGTATATCTTTTCATTATCCTGAATATTGGAACTCAATGTTCCCTTAATGACGATTTCGTAATATAGCTATAAACTCGGAATCTTCTCTAAGTAATCAGTCACATTACCAGATAACTGGTAAATCATCATCAAACTCGTTCAATGCTTCAGATATTCTATAAGTCTGTTTTGATTAATGAAAATTTGATTACTACGCCGTTTTTAGCCTTGAAAAGGTGGATAATAATTATTTTAAGGCCATGTTAAACTATAAAAAAAGCTCATTGTGCTTCAGTCTTATCGTACGTGGTATCAGAATTTGAGGACCTACATTGGTTGACATGGTATAGATTTTTAATTTATAAATTCGTCATAATCAACTCCAAATAGATTTGAAATACTTGTGTGCAATTTAATAAAGGCTTTAAGGAAGATGTAAAGGTTATTTTTGCTGTATTTTCCGTGACACTAAGCGGCCTCAAACATTAACAAACATGGGCATTAATGAAAGCCTTTAAGAGGATACATTTGAAAATTGATTATGGAATCATAAATGAAAGACAAGTGAAAGTCGAAATCCCTCGGGGCTAAATATCGCCATTTTCAGTGTGCTAAGAGAAATCGGTGAACAAAAGAAGGTCAGGTGAGACGAGCACACTCTTCATTCTGATGAAAGATACCATCAGGCCTAGGTCACGTTAGGTCTGTGGGCAGATACCGGACTTTCGTCGAAGGTGAGTCGCCAAATTTCCATTCTCAAGGAGAGTACTCGGCATTGAAAATCTCAGACGGCTGTCTAGCCTACCTAAAGGTGGAACGATCGGTCTCGAGATATTGGATTCTGAGTATCATTTCAGGTCTCACGATCCACACCGTTTTATATTCACAAGCTCTCTGATATCCATTATGCTCAAGGGTAAAAATGGCAAAATCAAAATGTCCAGCACTGAAAGCAGGCGCCACGGTAATCTGACAAATAAATTATCGCCATTACCTAAAGGGGTTCCTAATGGTTTTCTGAAAAAAATGACCCCATCTTAAAATATAAGAGTGGGCTCTGAAAATGACGGAAATTCCATAATTTATTCGCGCCTTCTCTGGTCATCTCAAGGCTGCCAGGTGGAATATTTATAGCTACAAATGGATGAGCCATTTTACTTCGTCGCTCTCCGTTCTTTTTATAACTGTAATTTGAAAGCATTTTTCCCACTCAATTGGTTATACCAGAACGGTAGTCACATCACGAGAAAGGTCCCGAAATATGTTTCAGTATTCCGACTTTCTCGTATTTCTTCAACCTTGGAACCAACACTCCAGAATATATGGGAATGCATGCAAAAAAAATGGTGCGAGAGACACCGAGAGCAATGTGAAAGCCTGTGATTCGTCATCGAAACTGGAATATGGAGGCAATGGGAAATGGAAGCATTAAAACTTTTCGCCCCCAGGATTCCCAAGTCACACATTATGAGTAGGTATCATATATCATCTTTACGCTCCGTCAATCCCATGCTATTCTCCGGAAACGTTAGAATGTGAAGGCAAGGAGGTGATTTCCTTAAATGCTGCAGTACTCGCCGCATATTTTTGCGCTCAACTTGAGAGGTGAACGAGAAATAGAAACGGAATACTCCCCAGGAAGTAGGAAACGCTGCCGTATAAACAACCTCGTCGAGACGAGAATACCTTACGCTGGTGTCATTAAAAACCTTGGTCACGAGCTTACCTCTGTCTGATGACTTACTCCATTCAATGAGGCAATGAGCAAACGCTGCCGAATTGGTTTGTGGAATCCAATTTCGACAGTCATTTCCTGAACGCAAAAATGAAAATGTATTTGGAGCAAGAAAAAGTTTCACCTCACCATCACAAAGAATAAGGAGATGAATACCGTCAAATTTCATTAGCGACTTGCGGATCGAGTCATGCCATTGGCCTCGGTAGGTCATCCCTGGGAGCAGTGCTTGAAAATACTGCTCCTTCCGTTTTCCCACCGTATTGCCATTTCTTCACGTTTGTAGCACATTCCCAGAGGCTACGCTCCGTCCAGAGACTCGGTATGACCTTCCTAGCTCTAAACATTGCGTATGTGCATGAACCTTTGCGCTATCGCAAGAGAAGTTGCTATTGAGGCAACGGAACAGTATTTCCGTATGTATATATATAGGAACAGTCTCCTCTACAAAAAGCAATAAACTATTTCCTGTATGTCAGAAGATACGATGAGGCTAATATGACCAGAACGAATGAATTTTAACGTTGTATTAGCACTTATACCGTCATTACCTTGAGTCTTTCTTTCTCTAGTCATTAGTTCGTTAACTTATCGCAAGATAACATGGCAGAAAATATGCGTGTCATGTGCTTTTAAACCATCAATTAACGTTAAAGTGTCAAAAAAAGAAGTATTTTTGAAATAGTCTTCTTGCGGAAAGCCTCTGAGAAAATGATTGTCGTTGATATTAGAGATATTACCGTTAAAGTTGCTTAACCTGTATTTTAATTCGGTTTAGTATTAAATTACCTAGTGCAAAGTACCATTTTAATTTAGTGTTCCTTGACGGTTGCTATATAGTGAGACCATGAAATTTTGCAATCAATCCGATGATTGTGCACTCGGAGTGATTAAGTTAACATCCAAGTGAGCCTTGTTATGAAACAGGAGGCCCTCTTATTTTGAATAACGACCCATTCATCTCATTAAAATATACTGGCGTGGTTTTTAGTGGCATTTTATTTGAGGGCATTTTCCAAGGGTAATATCTACCTTTCAGCCCCTTACCCTTCGGCATGTTTGATGAACTTTCTCATCGCCGTCTTCATAGCATTAGGCTCGTGCAAGATTTTAAAAAGTAGCTAGAAGTACAGGACTTGTTTCGGTAAAATGACATTGAGAGAAATGACCGAAATTAATGAATGTCATATTGATGATCTCTGCATATTCCGGGGTTTCATCGTCGTGTGTGGAGCTAACAGGCAACACACATTTGAACTAAAGACACTGGAAGGATAGCCAGCGAAACTGTTGTCAGTAGTGCCAATACATGTGGAATAAAATCCGTAAAAATTGCAGAGGTCATTATCCCAACGCCGCGGAATCCAAATACCGAACAGTTTGAACTGCTTGAGGGAAAAGAAAGTCTACACATCCCATTTTAAATTATCAATTAGGTAATTAAATGGCAATAAATGATAGGGGTATCTGTGCTTTAGCTTTGGTAGAGTCAAAATTCGTTAATATTTCCTTTGGTTCGGAAAGATATCAGCTAATGTGAATTTGAAATACATATAAGTCGAAATGTTTTTCTGGTCTCCCAAGTAGTCACCGTTGATATCTGCCGCATTTGTAATTTCCACGGATATGATTTCGCGGAAGAGATGAGAGTCCAACAGATGGCGCAATCTTAGAGCTGAGTGTAGCCTAGGTGGAATGAAATTCAGACTCAAATCAGAATTAAATTTATGATAAAGTTAATGATTTACAAAAAAAACATCTTATGATAAGCTTCAACGTTTGATCCGGCCAGAATACAAATAATTCTTTAACAATCTGCAAACATGAGATTATGTTATCAAAGCCACAGTAATAGTATTACATTTGGACTCAAGGCTACGAAAATCTGTATTTGACCACGCCGCACAGTGTCGCAGAATCCCCGATATGCGGTCGTGGCAAGAAAAAAATAAAATTACTATTCAGGGAATTTTGAGCGTTTGGTTGTCCAAAGGGATACCTGACTATCCTCGAGTGGCAGTCAGTTGAGTGATAAGCGAGCACCAGTTGGATATAATCATTTTGAAAGAAAGCGTTTTTGAGGTGGCAAGTCCGTGGACTGAGGTCAATAGAGTGCAACGGATACTTCAAAATCATGTGGAAGTCGTATTTTTCGATCTAATTCTATTTTGATAATTGTAATCACCAGGATATAGTAAATAGAATTCAATAAATAATATAGTGGTAAGCATAATATAAGTAATTTATTTTAATTTGCGCAAGGAATGGCTATCGAAAGTATGAAAATTTCATTAAAAGAATCTTTATCCAAGATCAAAACTTAAAATATTCCTGTAGATTCGTGCGTTGAAAAGTAGTGCAACGTGTTTGTTATGATCTTAACTATCGAATTAAATAAAAATTAGATGCATATATCTGCCATAACAATTGTTATTAATAATAAATGAATGCAACTCATGCGTGCATGCGCTAAAACGGTTGGTTCAACAAAGTATATCATCTAATTTTCGGATTTTTACACTAATATAATGATATACAGCTTCAGCGATGAAGCACTATGACATTCTCATTATCAATAAAAATTATGTAATATGTCGATGTGTCTTATGCATTACATATACGTGTTATAGTTTCACAGGTGTAGAGCGCAACGAGTTCACTTCCTATTCTGGGCTCTGAGCATTATTTAATGCTTTTACTTAGTTTGAACGATTTTTAAGCATAAAATGGTACTTTGAGTACCTACCTAACAATTGTTGTTGTTTATTTGTGTTGTTAAATATAAATTTAACAATATTCCTTTAAATATGTAGTTTGTATTTCATAAGGGATGGGTTTTACGTTTCTGCTATACGAGTGCAAAAAGATGGGTTATTCATTGATTTTAAATTAATTTGTGTGATTTTTAACATTATTTTTGGTATTTATTTTTGCTGTTTATTTGAATAGTTACATACACACTTCGGAATATTAATAAAATCAGGTAAGTTTAATTTTTAGGGGACCGCATTTAACGTTTTTGTTTTATTAGTGTCAAAAAGTGTGCATTACTTACTATTTTACATTAGTTTGTAAGCTTTTCAGGCATATTATGGTCCCCTGAGTGACTATTATCATTGTTTATGTGTATTTTTCCATCCATAAAATATTTACTTTTAGATTCCACCTACGCTGTTCCATTTGTTCTCATAGATTCCACCTGTGCCAATGTGACAGAGGGTCCAATTGGATTTTCAAGGCTGAAATTTTTACATTAATTAAAGGAAACTGGAATAAGACGACTGACAATTTATGTGCCACTATTGAAGAAGCCATGAGTAAAAAGCATAATTTTTGCTATAGAATGGCGGAAGGATGCTGGATTGCCATCAAAAAAATATTTTACGGCCTTAATGCTTGGTGGAAAAAATCAAACCATAATGAGAAGGTATTTTTGAAAGCTAATGCTTATTGGCTTGATAAACCTTTACCGTCTTTAGCTCAAAATACACCTTCAGATCATCAACGCACTGGCAGCAGCAGCGGTAGGAGCATGAAATGCAAGTTCATCTCTTTGAGTGATCGTCAAAAAAGACGAAGGACGGAATCTGTGCGCTCTACATCATCTTCGGCTGATGAATTGGCATATGCCACATCTAAGAAGTAACGTGAAATCGGAGATAAGGATGCTGCTGCTGTGATTAAGGGCAAGCTAAAGATGGTAAAGGTATAAATGTATCAAGCCAATAAGCATTAGCTTTCAAAAATTAAAATGCTTAAAAATCGTTCAAACTAAGTAAAAGCATTACATAATGCTCAGAGCCCAGAATAGGAAGTGAACTCGTTGCGCTCTACACCTGTGAAACTATAACACGTATATGTAATGCATTACTTATATTATGCTTAACTATAACACGTATATGTAATGCATTACTTATATTATGCTTACATCGACATATTACATAATTTTTATTGATAATGAGAATGTCATAGTGCTTCATCGCTGAAGCTGTATATCATTATATTAGTGTAAAAATCCGAAAATTAGATGATATACTTTGTTGAACCAACCGTTTTAGCGCTTGCACGCATGAGTTGCATTCATTTATTATTAATAACAATTGTTATGGCAGATATATGCATCTAATTTTTATTTAATTCGATAGTTAAGATCATAACAAACACGTTGCACTACTTTTCAACGCACGAATCTACAGGAATATTTTAAGTTTTGATCTTGGATAAAGATTCTTTTAATGAAATTTTCATACTTTCGATAGCCATTCCTTGCGCAAATTAAAATAAATTACTTATATTATGCTTACCACTATATTATTTATTGAATTCTATTTACTATATCCTGGTGATTACAATTATCAAAATAGAATTAGATCGAAAAATACGACTTCCACATGATTTTGAAGTATCCGTTGCACTCTATTGACCTCAGTCCACGGACTTGCCACCTCAAAAACGCTTTCTTTCAAAATGATTATATCCAACTGGTGCTCGCTTATCACTCAACTGACTGCCACTCGAGGATAGTCAGGTATCCCTTTGGACAACCAAACGCTCAAAATTCCCTGAATAGTAATTTTATTTTTTTCTTGCCACGACCGCATATCGGGGATTCTGCGACACGGCGCGCCGCTTTATGCAGTCATGTTTTTCTTCTCTATCCTTATAGCTATCTCAGATTTTCTCGCATGGATACGATGGAAATTTTCCCATGTGACCATTTTAGAGTCTGTTTCAGGAATTTAAATTATTTTCAAGAATATACTCCATACCATACTGCCCAGGTTAAATAAAAAACAAGTCAAGTCAAGTCATACCATAAAATCGAATAAAAGAATCGATTGCTAAATAATTTCCTAAACATTCGTTGAATTTCAGTCGGTGACCTCTTTCCATTTCGCTCCAACTTCAGAAAATGGATCGTGTTCGTGAAAGAGATAACGAAGTTTATAACGAGCGGAAATGCATGTGTAATTTACAGCTAATGGGCAGTTACAGAATGGACAAGTAATGACGCGAGATGAATAGGTGAGCACCAGATAATAGCCCTAACAAGCGTGGCGAGAATGATTTAAGAGGGTGAGAATGTACTTCCATTCCTTCTCCAGTGTATACGCATGTATATACGAATGCGTGCAGAAAAGTTACGTATGTGTATTTCGGGACATGTCGTTTGCCATTGGGAGATAGCCCTGACTCATACCTACCTACTCCTCTCTCCCCCAACCCGCCCCCCCCCCCCCCCCGCTCTATCCCCCTCGCCATTTCGGTGTCTCGCTTAGCAGCGATGTGGCCTTGTGTACCCGCCGCGAGTCTGTCAGCGGTCTGCCGAAAAGGCCTTGGGAAGATTAGGAACCATAAGAGCGCTCCAATGTCTCTCGCCACTTCCTCCTGCTACTTTTCTCTCTCTCCCTCTTGCCCCTTCCCCCTCTTTACTCCCTCCGCCCTTCTGCCCACCCTTGCCATTACCCAGACAGTCTCTCCAGCTACTCAATTTCCATCCGCAGCTTCTTTCTTCTTTTTTTTTTAACCGCATCTCAACTCTCTTTCTTTCTCTTCTCCCTCTTCCCTCTACCACTCTTCTCTGCCCATTCCCCTCCGCGCTTTATTTTACTTCGGTCCATCTCTTTCTCTGCTGTCTCCCCTCTTAGTGCCCCCTCTCTTTTCTCTCCCGTCCTTCTGCATGTTTCCTTCTCCGGATCACTTCCTTCTACTTATCCCATTCCCTCCGGCAACGTCTTTTTCTCTCCCGGATCTTCTTCCCGCCCTGTACAGAATGAGTTTTTTTTTACCTAGCAGAACTTCGTCGGAGCCCTTTGAGATGGTTTGTTGGAATGATTTACGTATTGAACTTGTGAAATGGCTCGGAAACATATTTTACTCATCGAAAATTACTCTTGGGCTCACTCCGAGGCTATCACTTAACGGAAACACTTCAATATATCATGTGAGGAATTTTGCTAGAAAACACTCGTATTTATTTTTTTTGGAACCAATAGGTATCGATGATACTGATAAAAATTCTGTATGAAACTCAAGATTTATTCTTACGTGCCTCTGATAGGCTCTTCTGGCGTTTTCCATTTCCTTTCCTATTTGGTTTGACAGAACAATTACTATATCTACGGATTACCTTGCCAGTTTAATCGACGGTGCATAAAGAGGGAGGAATTGTAACCAGATATTCACCTAATTTTTATTTTATGGTATGTTATGTAGCAGTAGTTATTTAGACGAAGCGTTCGACAGCTATGGTTATTTGCGCAATTTAAGATGGGTGAATCAGTGGTTTGAGGTTGGAATTTTCCAAGGAAAGAAAAACCTGGCGACGGTATTAGCCTACCATTAATGAAAGGCACAATGAGGACAACAGTTTAGCTTCCCATCTGTCGGACTGGTGACTGAACTTGAAGTGCTCTCCTTGGTATCACTCAACTCGGGACTCAAAAATCTCAAAACTCAAAAATCTCTGCCGGGATTCGAACCCGAACCCTCGGGATGAGAGGCCAGTGTTCTATCTATCACACCAACCCGATCGCCTTTATGGCATATTTGCTACAAGATGTTCTTGCTCTCGTTATTTGTAACTGTTTTATTATCCTGGAAAACCTTCGCCGCAGTGGTTATCACTTTATAATCCTGTGAGCAATGAGGTACCGGTTTAGGATTTGTTTAATTTGCAGAGTTTATTTTAATTTTAGACTTTAGCTGTCCTTCTAAACGCCTCCGTTTCAATACTAATTGATAAATCTTGCAAAATTTCTTCCTTTCACATTCTGTTTCATCAGAATATTTTTTGTGAATTCTATCTGGGACTTGCGAATGACTTGGGGTTTTAAGATACGGGCGAGAGACCAATTATTGCAAATAAGATTGCAAATATTATTATTGTAAATTGATCCTCGGAAAGTTTTTGAAGATAATGCACTGCGTTCAGAATTGTGCCATAGTGTCATTTTGATTAACTATTTTCAGGAACGGTTTATGGTACACCCTGCTTCATTTTCTGTTTTCTTCCGAATCTGTCACTTCAAATGGTGACTTCATCATTTTCCAAAAACAGTTTTCGCTCTCACATCTTGACACATGTCTTATCTTATCTTGGAGTCTTTACCTCGCAGCTCCTAATGGAATGAATATCTTATCTTTAGCTAGTGACAGTTAATAAAGCTCACCCTTGTACTACTGTATGGATTCAGTTTATATCAGTAGTGTTGGTTCGTGGATAGTCATTGGTTACTATTTTTCTCCACTGCGGGTCGTCACATAACCTTTCACCCTAACATATTCATGTTTCCTGCATTGAATGTTGTTGTGAAAGTCCCAAAAATTCCCACTTGAGAAAGTGAAATTCCCAAAAATGTCTTTTCAATTAAATGTTAGTTTCTCTTTTGATCTCCGTAGGAGTCTGTCACGTCAGTGGAAATACAGATGACGACAATTAAAACGGTATGCGGAAAGTTTGGAGTGCATTGAAAATTATGGTTACTCCCCTTCATTTCAGTAATTTGAAGCTACTTTCTTCAGCAAATTACTGTGTTAGTCATTTTAATGGATAAATGAGCATTAATGTCATATTTGTGTCATAATGAGCCATATCCATTTATAGTGAAATACGTGATAGTGAAAATAGGTTAGTTAATTTTTCCTTATATCTTTGAAAAAATTATCCTGATAAATAAATGTTTTATACGCCACATATCTCATGTTCCAGCTTATGACATTCCGGTGAAATTTTACGCGTTTGCACTATTGCTTTCTTCATGACATCGGCTTTCTACTGACGTCTCAAGCACTCTTTCCTCGCAGGTCTTTTTTTTTAATTTCATTTTTCTCTTCGTCTTTCCGTAATTGCAACAGTTACTTATTTTTGGAAATTAATCTCAGTTTTAACAAAACTATTTCGGAAAATGCCATTGGTATTAAATTAATTTCCAGTGTAGCTATTTCTGTTTTTAATATTTTTTCATTAAAAATCACATTTTAATATTAATTCAGTTTTTTGTGTATTCTCAGAATTTTATTGATTTACAAAATACGGAATTTCAAAACAGTCAGCATTCTCTTAATTCGTGAATTTTTAATGCAAGAGGTATTTCATTCGATTAAAATTTAAACTCTCCACAGGTTTGTTTATGCTTTTTCCGATTTTGTTGATAGTCTTGGAAATTTGGTTTTAAACAAAATTTATTTTAATTCCTCTCAAAACCCAATTGAAGCTTTTGGAATCCAATAGTAAATATAGAATTAACGTCATTTTGAAATGTAAAATGCGCTATATTTGAATTTATAATTTTTTCCCCTCTGGATAGACAAGATCTTATGGTAAAACATTTTTATTCGTTCTAATTGATCATACTTATGCTTTCGTGCATATAAGACCTATTACGTTAATCCAAATGCAAAGCTCCCTGATTTTTAAGAATTTCCCTCAGTTTAGAAGTTAAAAGATTTTTCCCCGACGCAGGTATTGAAGGTCACCTGATAGCATTTGTGCTCGACTCTGTCTGGACATTATTATTCCCATATGCCCGTTCAGGCATGACAGGATTCGTTGAGACATTGAGTCGTTGTACCCTTTTCCAAGAGCAGATATATGCCAAAAGCTGATCTCATTCAGCCCATTATGGTTTTCAAGTTTCACAGTTTACCTATGACGGAAGCATTTGAAATCATATCATTTTCAGGATATTTGTCGTTAATATTCCTTATCCCCCAGGTATTAACCTAAGTACTTGACGGGTTACTTTGAATTCATATCGTCCTATCACGAAAGAAGGCTTTTTTATCTTGATGTGTACTATGGTATGTAGTATTCTACTAAGATTTTTGAAATTCGCCCATAGAGAGGAGGATTAAGGACTAATGAGGGCTGGGTACGGAATACTTTATGATTGGTTTTAAATCATTAATTGGCCTCACGGTGGTTTCTTGAAGGGAGTTCAAGGCTATTATAGGTGTCAGGGTCCTGAGTTTAGATGCAGGAATGTGTTGCGGACACAGAGTAATCTGATAGGCCCGAGTTCCAAATTTTTCTACCCACCATTAACGTACGAAGGTTCCTCAAAGTTTACGGCAACGGTACTGGAATCACCACGATTCTAGTAGGTACTGCGATGCAAAAAGGGTGCAAAATATATTATTATCAATTGGCATTATCGCTGATGCTTCTTTTTGTTTGTCTCGATATCCGCCGTTTTACGGGCGTTCCACGAAGGACTTTGCCTTGTTATCGATTTGGCTCGCATGCCGAATTAATTAATTGCTAGAAGACCTGCTGCCTGCTTTGTAGGCAGTCCCTGTCTCTGTTTTTACTCTATTTTTGCACTGCTCAAGAGGGAGCAGTGGGAAATGTGGGTGTGTACATGTTTCCCAAAAATGGAAACGATTTTGGATTAGTTTGTGAAACATAAGTAAACATTTTGGAGTAACTAATTCATATTTTTCATTCCTCTGTGCAATGCTCACTGTAGTAGACTGAGGAGAGTGCCATTTTTGAAATACTGTCACTCCGACGATTGGTTAGTCATTACTGCAAATATGAAGGCAAAACTTCCGCCTTATATCACATCGAGAGAGTCATAGGACCTTAAGATAATTATATCTATCTTTTAGGTGAAGATATAAGTGAATGTTTTATTTTAAATTGATAAAAAACGGAATGGTTTGGGTATAGGACAGCCATTGATATTATAAAATGGTGGGTGTATTTTCGAATTAATCTGATAATTTAGCTACAAACATTAATACATAATAAACGTTTTATAACCTTCTTTCAACTATTAGAAAAGTACTTCAAAGCGCCTAGCTTTGAAATTCACATTTCATGCACAAGATCGGGACCGGTAGGCAAAAATTATTTTATTTCACTATCTGCACATCAAAAACATCAATTAATATTTTCATACTTACAAAATTGATTGATCAAACTAATTCCACTTTTTTCAACTTCTTCGATCCATTTTTGTCCCTTCACCAAAAACGTAAACACATTTGCCTAGCATGTAAACAAAATTGCATAGCAACTGGTTTCCCATGTTAAAAGATGCGGAAAATACCATTTTTTATGCTTCAATGTTAACACTTTTTGGTCAAACAACGAAAATAAAAATACGCCTAAGCAATGTGCCCAGCTTTCGTCTTTCAAACGATACCACTCCCACTTCAATCCGACCGGTGTCTTCGGAGATTACCTCAAATTAATGAACTAACCTCGAGCGCTGCAAACACATATACGTACGGACAACTGCTGTCCACGAACCACGTTTTTTGCATTTTTCTCTGCACCACAAACAGCTTAAAATGCAAAACTACTACCAAATCATACAGACAGGGAATCCACACTCAACGCACAACACCTCACTCTTTTAGCTCAAAATTTGGGAGAGAACAAAACAAAACGGATACAGAATGACTGACTGGCACGCTACAAAATTAATATACCTATATAGATTCAAGAATTGATGAAAGAAAGTCATATTCCTCACACTTGCGAGTCAAAGGTTCTTGTAAAATGCTTCTCTGTGCACTCTTGCAGCATGAGCCCTCTGGGATGTACAAGTTATCGTTACACCGTTGATTGAGGTGACACCTCAATGGGCAATACTCTTTTCGTAACATTTTGCTGTGTCTGCCTAATTGGGAAAATCTTCAGAACATAGATGGCAGCCGTCAATCATTTAGAAACTATTATGACCTCAAAGCTCATTCTAGAATTCAGTATATTTAGACTTCGCAAATGCCCAGTTCCCATCTTGGTAAAGACGCACCTTATTGAAAGCGTGGTGGACCAAAAAGATATATAATGTGAAATTTAACTCTTTTTTCCTGTCATATGGGCATGAAACCAGACATTGGGCGACGCTACGGGACGATTCGGACAGCGTGACATTGAGAACTGAGTTGAGATTTTGAATATGGCCCAGAATCTAAACTACAGTCTCACTTATAGTGCTCACGTGCCATAATCTCTTTCACCAGTTCAAAAGGGTATAGATATACTACTGGATATTGTACAAAGTGTCATACAGCGTGGCGCTAAGAAATAATACCAACTTTGCACGATGTATCCACACACCATTTTGACTCGAAATAGACTCCAGGACGTAAGCAGGAGAAGCTTGACAGTAGTTGAGATTCTGATTATGGCTCTTTGCGTCAAGCTGATGGAGAGTGGTTATATCGTCTGTTTCCTTTTAAAAACTGTTTCCGTTGTGGAGCATCCTGAAATTCGGCCCAACGTCACGAAGCCTCTTCTGCCGAGGACCTGGTCTAGGCAGAAACCTGGTCCCAGGATGTTCTCCTCCCCCTGAATCCTCGTCTGCAGCTTTAACTTTTGAATTTCCTGCAACGCCACTGATTTTTCGCGGCAGAGATTTTCGGAGATTCCAGAGGGAGGTTTCGCCGGAATGGAGCAGGGGTTGGGTAGGGAGGGGGAGGAAAACTTCGCCACTCCACCTCCACGGAGGAAGAGAGGAGGAGGCGAGGCGCGGAAATCGTCGGTCTCGCGGCCAACTCGTTCTCCTTCCGACTCTCTTCCCCCCCCGCCCCCCCCCCTCCGTCCGCACTACGGCCCTCATATCCATTCGGACCCTTCCCCCCTCGTGCGGTTTGCTCTCTCTCTATTCACCCCTCGTCCTTCTCTGCCACCCCTTCGTGTCCTCCCATCTGTGGCCCCCCGTCACATGACCTAAGCACAAAGAACTCACGCAGCGCCCGGTTCGCGTCACTGTGCCGCGTGATTGTCCGAGAATTTTCGTGCATCCACGGAATTCCTACGCGCATAAGCAGACAAATTTTGCATTCCAAACAGCTTCTCGTGTTTAAGTGATAAGTTGATTTCACTTAATATTTCTGGGAAACATCATCCAAGTTTCTGCAAATCCTCCTTTAATGTGGCTGTAATTTGACTTGGCCATCCCGGTTAATAACATTCTCTTGGTTCTATTTAATGTTTTAAACTGCTTTAGCTCTTGTTGTTTTTCGTTCGTGAATTGTTAAAATTTAATTTTTCGTTTGCCTTGTCTTTAATTAAAATATTTAGCAATGTCTAGCGTAGCAAATTATCGTTCCCGTCGCGATCTATGCATCGCACTGTAGCATAATTTCCTTGAGAGCATATGATTCCCTTCTCCCCATTGTCTCACTAAACACTCCGGTCTTCCCTCCTCCTCAATCTTGAAAGCATTCCTCTCCCGTATCCGTCTCCCCGTCAAACTCCGCCTCGTGTCCTCCCTTCAGACCCCCAACCTCCTCCTTCCCCGGGGACCTTTTCACAGGGTCCCCGTGGGAATGTTAGGAGTCGGAGAGAGAGGGGGCAAGAAGTGGCTGGTCTGTGTGGGGACGTCAGCCGCCGCCGGTGGGGTTAGCAGCGCGCGGGGCCCCTTGTGCCTGCCGCTCCCTCCTCCTCCTCGTTTGATTCCGGCCTCCCGTCTGACACCCCTCCTTCCCTTCGGGATCATCCTCTCTTCTCACACCAGCGCCGTCGTCATCCTCTTCCTCCCCTCGCGAACCGTGAAGCCGGTTTTAGTGGGCCCCGCGGAGTGTGAGGGGAGGAAATAAGAAGTGGGTCTAAATAGGCCAGCGGGTCGTAAAGCCGAAGCTTATGGTCATCCTTTTTCTTATTCCGCTGATATAGCCCCTCGGAGAGTTTATTGGTCGTGGTTGCACGGGTAGATAATTTCGGTGGCCGAAAAATGAATTTGTTAAATCCATATATGTCGTCCGGAAAAAAATCATGTGTTCAGGGCCTGTAATTGATGACGAGGTTCATGATGGTCAACGCTTGCGGATGAAATGGATCTGCAGCTAAATTTTTCCTTGTAAGTATCCAAGAAAGACGCGCCGAATAAAGCATTTGTGAAGTTTCGCATTGCATGTCAAATTTCCAGACTCGTGTTGAACGCCTTAGTGCGATAATTAACCTAACAGTAGTTATTCCATTGAATGGCCTTTCAAATTTTTGCTTCGACAAATTGATCCGCTTTGCCGAATAACGAACTAGTATTTGTTTGGTCTCAGCGCCATTCAGTTTTCCTCAGTTAACCAACGTTTGATTCACCCTCACTTTATTTCTCCGCATAATTCAAAGGAGATATGAAATTTGTATCAGCCTAAATATGGTGAGGTTTGGCACCCCCGCTATCCTTTGTAAGCCTTTAAGGTTTCACTAAGGCGCTAGGAACTCAAAAGAGCTCCGCTGTGTTGGATGGGAGACGGGGACGAATTGTTTTCTGGATCCTCGCTTTGCTTTTGTTTAGTCTTCGACTCTGCAAGGGAAGAGGCATCCTGAGAGGATGGAGAGAAAACGTTGCATGTATCACACACACGGTCAGAAGTATCGCCGCTGGAAGTATCGCCTTCCTCTCGGTCGCTGAAACAAAAACAACATAGCGGTGATTCGAGGATGGGAGAGACGATTAAATGGGAGGGGAGAGAGACCGTTAACCGACAGTTAATGCTTTTTGGATGCCTTTTCTCCCTGGGTGCCTCTGCCAATAGTCGGCTCATGAGAGGATCGCATTTTCTTTTTCTCCGTTTTGTTTCCCCTCCATGGCCTTCCACTTCGCATAGGGTGACGCAACGTCCAGGATCGTAAAAACTACGAAGCGATGGATGAAAAAATTGACTGCCCTCGTCGTACTGCGTGGTGTATAGTCAGGAGAGGTGGCTGGGCTTCGTCCTGGTGAATTTTTAACGACCGGGAACGTAGGAATTGCATGTTTTCCCATGATGTGATGTGAATGAATATCGTGGTGGACGTCAAATATTAATTTGCAGGTCTAAAAAAATATTCGTCGGTACGATGAATGAATAATTGAGTTTCCGAATGTAAATTTTTATCGCATAACTATCTATGATGACGTCAGTCTGATGCTATCTGGACTCTAAAGGCCGCTTTTCACGATATAATTTTTTCTACATTTTCTTGTAAAAACTCTTGTATGAACTGAACGAAATTGTATGTTTGTCTGAAAGGAATTAGAACAGGTTCTGATTTCCGTACAGTCATTCAGACATTCGCACAAGCGTCCACTCAATTTGCCGCTTTACACGGTACAATTTCCTCATACAAACGTTTGTACAAGACATTGTACAAAAAATTGTATCGTGTGAAGCGGCCTTAAAAGATATACCTAATTAACGTTATCAGATTTATTCATTATTCAATTATAGGCAAAGTAAGATGGTTTTCCCTGGGCTAATGAAATAATTGCAAATTTTAATTTTAAATAATGGTGAAATATGTTCAAAGATCTGACGAAAGACTTGATGAAATCAACGAACCTTTGGCAGATTCACCAATGAAATATCAACATAGAGTATGTCAGGATCATCACAAGCAGCAATAACTTGTATGAAATATATTCCGTGGTTATCAAATAAAAAAAATGGCGTGGGCTGAGTCAGAGCCACGTCCGAAAACCCTTGGAGCGTGGAACACGTCACGTTTGCTATAGGGATGCTAATATGCTATGAAAGAAAATAAAGACACAAATTTAGTTTTTAGGTGTGTATTTATCTGCGTTAACAATACTTTGGAGCACGTTTACACATTTACGCACACTCAAAGACATTGCGTTTAAACACACAACTTTTACAACTTGGATGACGAATATTCAATGCTATAGCGTTAATTTTCCTATTATCTTACACTGAATAGACAGCTTTGGATGAGCCAATTACAAAAACATCTCATTCAGCCTTCTATGACATCGGGATGGAGTGAGAGGAGCATTAATTATAGCGCGCGTTGGGCTGCGCAAAATGCATCTATTTTTTCCCCTACTAGCTCCGCGCAGGCTGATACAATACAGTGCGTATGTTGTGCAATTTATAACCCTTTATCCTTTGTTTGACAAATAATATTTAGTACAACCAGGCATGCTTTGTTGTTTAGAAGATAACGTAATTTCAAACGTCACATGAAAATTTAGCGTTCGATTTTCTGGTCGAGCTGTCCTGGGTGAGACGTGTTCTACAGTTAACTCCCGATTTTCCGTGCTAATGACTGGTAAAGGGTGCACGTAAAATCGGGAAACACGGATAATCCGCTGTTTGGTTCTTTCCGGATTCATTTCTCCACAGTTCGCCGCCAAAATAAGTAAACTCCCTAAGAAAATTACACAATCTGCCAATGAAAAGATCCTCGCTGTACATAATAGACGCCTAGAAGAATCCTGTATAGCTGTCCCGGCCGCAATTAAACGTTCGCAAGCCTCGAGCATGGCGGAACGAATCTTGGCGTAAGACATCGAACCAGTCGGTAGGGTAGGGTATTGAAAGTCGCGATTGGAGGAAAACAACAAAAGTTTATTTACTTTGAGACTACTGCCGATACTTTAAATAGTTTGGCGATGGACGGATAGTCCGCAGCCCGGATACATCCTGTCAATCTTCATCAAATATCATGTCTACATCCTCTGCCTTCCTTGCTGATCTGCACTGCTGTACATGTACATTTTATATCAACTGTTACTGGTAAATCCTTTGAGCAAATAATTTCGATTACTTTTTTAGTTCACCCATAGCAGCATCCATAAATACGCCCAAATGCACATTAACGCAATAGTGTTTTCGTATCACCTTTCGTGACGTACTACGTGCTTTTTAATTATGCATTTTATCACCTTGAATTTGGGATGATATTTCGTTCATTTATATTTTTTATGATTATTTTTTATATAATTTATTTTATACCGTTGGAGGTCTAAATGGACACCTAATTCTTCCCACGACCCCTACATTTCACATGATGTCCTTCTCCAGCTCCTCATGATTCCTACCTCCCAGCCAAACATTCTATTATTCTAACCAAACAAATAATTCTTCTCCTCTCCTCCCTCTCTCGTACCCAACATTCTTCCTCCTAATACGTCCTACGAAACCCGCTCGCCCTTTATCACCTCCATTCAGACCTTCTGCCTTCTCTAAATTTCCTCAAGAAACTTCCTTTACTTTCCTACTAACTCTAGCACTTCATTATTTGCCCTCCTTTCAACCCGCCTTAATTTCTCCATCTTTCTCCTTACTCACAACTTAAGTGCCCTTTTTTCATATTCTTTCCGTAAAGCCCATATTTCCGTGCCATATAGTGCCAGCGTCCATATTAGGCTTAGATTTGAAATATTTGGTGTTTTTAATAGTGGACAAATGAGTTAAGAAGCTATCAATTTTCTTTAAAAAATCAGCGACATATTAAATACTCTAGCTTTTTTTTTTAGCATGAAACTACTAGTTCCTCTTATTGACTTGTTAAATTCCGGTTTCATCTATTACGAAACATCATACAACAAGATCGTAAAAATGAATGGAAAAATCGTTGTATTCTAGTGCGTTTCTCTTAAAAACTATTCCCCTTCATTCCCCTATTTTCAAACATTAGAATTATAATGTGTCCTAATGTTACGGCTTACTCTACGTAGATCCACATCAAACTTCTGCTCAGTTTATTCTGTGACTTTGGCTTGAAAGTCCAGAAAAAAGAGACTCAGTGTTTCATATTCATCAATATGAATTTATGTATATTTTAGCGTGTATGCATATCTCTTTTCTCTGTGTTTTCACATCTTTGAAGCTCTGAAATTGAAAATTTAAATGTCCCTCCCTGTTGACCAAAAGAGAGCTCCGATATAGGTTCGCAAACCTTTGGGTCCCGAATATCCCAAACACAAAAAACGACTACATTTCCATTAGGATGCAGGAGAATTTGTGCCGAGAGAACTGAAAATACCATGTAGCCCTGGATTTTTTTGTATTGAAAACTTTTGTTTCAACAAAGTGTCTCGGCAAATAGCCGGTAGCCGGTAATAGCCATGAAAATGTATAGGCGATAAAAGTACGGAGTACCTACAGCTACTATATTAAAACTATGGAGTACTCTCCATAAGAATTGTTAAATATGTGGTGCTCTACCAATCAAGGGTATGTATTCACAGACATATATTCTGACAACTGCCAAAATGTTTTCCTGAGGATATTCCGAGGAGGTAAAAATGTAACGGGGTAGGCATCGCGTCTGATTAGAGAAGCCAGGTCGGCCATCTTTGCTGGTCATATAGGCTTGATACTCGCGATGCTCACGGTTTAAATTTGTTTTTTTTTCCGCATGATAAAATAAGATTATTAGCATTATGAATTAGAACATTATTAAAATTGAATGCACTTTTGAATTCGTTAAATAAACAGTTGAATGTCTGGAAATACGCAAACAAACGCCAAAGGTTCAATTGAAATAGGTGAAATTGGAACCAGTTTTGAGCACAATTAACTCGGATGAGAATTAAATGCATCAATGCCTCCGATCCTTAAGAAGATTTACATTCCCCTCTACGATGAAATTGGGGTACAATTTCATTGTTTTTATGTTTTAATACACTTGCAGTCTCAATGAGACCGTATCAAACGAAATGAGGAGTCGAGGAGGAAGGGCTTAGATCCATCCCAAGCACCCGTATTCTTGTGATCCATAGGCTAGCACACCAATCCCTCCTTCTGAACTCTGAACTCTGTGTGAACTCGGAACTATAAACTCCCTCCTCCTGAACTGAAGTATTCTCCTTACGCTATGCCCTCTTTCGTGCAGACAAACGTTTTCCTCCATTATCGCATTAATCATTCTACTTCCTGTTTAAGCTATGAGTATGCCTCGACCTTACCCTGTATTTCCTAATTTTCGCTGACAATTTTTCTTACACTCCAGTCAATTTTAGCGCGTTATCGTCTATCTTTCAGCACATTGCGCTACATTTATTTTTTTTTCTTAAGCCCTTCCAATATCTTCTCCAATCTCCCCATGCCCTACGTTTCCATGTAACTTCTATCTCCATATCAAAATGTTCCTTAGCCTTTCTTTACATTCAGTAAGTGTTTCGTGTAGCAAACTTCCACATATTTTTAAAAGCTCAACTCCATTTATTCTCAGAATACCGTAGTTACTGCATCACCTTTAACTTGATTATGAAAACATTAATACTTATTTAACGATGGTCTGTAGTAAAGTTAATTTTCTTAATGAGGGCGAAATAAACCGGATTTGTAGAAAAAGTAGTGGGACTTTTCCTTGTCAACTGCTGACTTATGTATGGAAGATGAAAGTATTTATTCTGGTTGATTACATTATTCGAGTATAGAGCTAGTTAAATATTTTTTGAGTGGAGGCTGCTGAAGATGTCAATTTTGCTCATTTTATCGATGCGATTCGTAGCAAGAGTACTTAATAAAGTATTGCTACCGGAATGTATGTTAATAAAAATTAATGAAAGTAGTACGAATTTATTTAGCACTAAGTATTACCTGAGGATGAGTTTTAAAAGATAGATGTTTCGCAGGATAGGCATCCCTCCTTGGGTCGTTTCATGGGAAATGTTATATCAATGCATTTGTATTATTTTTACAAAATTGTGTATTATCGGAGCCATGTTTCCTTTTTGGTATTCACAGGCGTTTAGGTTTTATTTATCGACCCTCCCGCATTTATTTTACAATTCGTGTCTCTACTCCAATGAGTGCTGGTGAAAAAATTGAAGCCGTCCTCTTTCCACGAACCGTATCACAGTTTATGGGGATTGAGGTGTGGGGGCATGAACCTGACGTGCAAAAGCACAAAAAATAATGGCTGCCCCTCGGCACGTGCCGAAGTTTTTACTTTGCGGTCGATTTTCATACGCGGCATTCACGTCCCCTTGCTCAGTGAAATGAGGGACTCGACCGACCTTAGTGGGAGTAGACAAAGAGGCGAGTCAGGAGAGTCATGAGCTGAGGACGCTTGATCGCATCTCGAGGGACGTGGTCTGACAAGGAGACCTTGACTCTGTATTGTTATTCCGACGATATTTCGGGCGGTCGACCTCAGTTTCCTGTGAGAGTGGGCTGGGTCTATGCTGCGAATGGATGAATGCTTCCGATGGGAATCGCGAAGGTTGACAACGGGTGAAAGGTTTGATGGAGGTCACGAGGGCCTGACAGGGAGGGTCAGGAATAGCGAAAAATAATGATATTCTCCTCTAGTTTTTTTTTTGCAAATTGGCGTCAGTTGAAGTAATTACGTACAGTGCTCGCCTTAATTTTACGGAATAGATTTTTCCATAAATCCCCTCTCGAATTCACCGGCAAAATTAATGACCAGCTTTTACGTTTGAAAGGTGAAAGACTTACGAATGTGACTGGAAATAAAGCTTTCTTCGGTGAGTTTTCGTTACGCAGGGGGGATACAACTTAAAAATGTTTTTTTGTGGTTTCTCGGGGAAATAGTATTCAAATTTATATTGGGACTCAGTCCTGTTTTGAATCAAGGTGCAAACATTATATTTGGCATTTTATAGAAGTTTAGATGCCTACTGCATTAACGTCTATATTACCATATCAACATCACACACACATTTTTCAACTTTCAGGGGTGATGTGAATTTTGAGAACGATCAGTAATCCGAAAGCATTTTGAATATGCGAATAGGACATATTTGCAGGCTTTCTGTATTAGTATCAGGTATTAATCTGTTAATTGTAAGAGAGGACTTTATCGTTCTAAATTTGCAGATTAAATCAAGACAAGTTTATTTGTTGTTATTTTTTTGACGCTCAACCTCAAACCTCCAAAATACCGGTAGTTGAAGGTTGAATATTCCGTTGGGAAGGGAGGTAATACTGTGCATCTCCGATGATACTCGGAACGATACTTAGGTAGTTATTAGCCGTAAAAAGCGGACTAAAAACGCTATCTACTTTAACGCATTTTAGCTTAGTCCATTATCGTAGTAGCTTCCTAAGTGAGCATCTTACTTAATTACAGCAGCGTAGCGTGCAGGGGTTCAGGTTATGCCCAGCACAGAGGCGGCTCATCATGAGAGCGCTGCCTCGCCTGGTGAAATGAGCACATTTATTACCACTGTAATCAAAAAGTCATTAAAAGGATAGAATGCATACTATGTAAATACTTATGTTCAGGTTTGTTCAGAAAAAAAATCCGAAAGTACAGATTAAAAAATTAGCAGGTCCTAAGCAGTCATCGCTGGTCCGTTCCACAGTGATTGCCCAATGGTGTCCAAAAGGTGTATGTGAAGATGGTTGACCCATTTTTGACAGTTTAGTAACTGCATTAAGTTTGATATACTTTATTTTCGCATACTTTAGTGGATAATTTGGTTATTTTTATCGTAGAGATATTAGACGGTGCTGAAATGTGTTCCATTTTCCATGGAATTATCGTCTTAAATTTTGTTCTGCATATTAAAGCATGAGTAATGAACAAGGAAAATGCAGCTAAAAATGGTCATCCAATGACACCGTTTGGGTTAAGTCTTCATTGTGATTTTCAACTCACACAACATAAATGGAATAAAAAATAAAACTGGACATGTTCAAAGGGATTCAAACTCGGAACCCTCGGTCAGCAGCCCTGCAATCCCATGCACCCCCATATCTTATATCTAATTATTCTCCTAAAATCAGAGTTGGGGTTTGACCTCACACATATCGCGAGGAAATATGAAATGTTTCCTCACCTTGATAATTGTTTATTTTCCTCTTATGAACTATTGCACTAAGCGAGAGGAGCAATATTTTGATGATGAAGGAAGCTAGTAATCATATGCAGAGGCTGGTGTTTGTCTACAACCTGAGTGTACATTAGCAAAGAGGGAATAAGTAGCACTATGAAGATCTCTTGGATTTGATTCCTCGAAAGAATTAAATCTAAATTTTAGAATTGTTTTTAGGTGCACCTTTTGCGTGTGTTGAGTCAACTACAGTATTTATTCTCATAGCGAGATTCGAACCCACGGCTCTTAGGTAGCCAGATCGGCATAATACCGACCTGGCTACCGCGGCAAACTTGATTTGTTGGGCCATTATCGTCGAGGTCAATTTGACCTTCCCACGGATCCGATACCGTTCGTCAGGGTGAAGTCAATCCACAAAGATTGGGCCCGGCGCAAGGGATGCGGACGGAACAATTGAATATCAGGGTCATTTTCGAATATGATGATCACCAATACCCAACGAAGGCTAGTGTGGAGGCTTTCAGAGCCATACTTCTTTGTTTCATGACTTTAAAACCTCTGTCATTGTTCCAAGCGGGATAGTTCCGTGATTATAGGGACACAGCAGTTTTCCATTGTATTTAGGAACACTAATTGAACTCCTAGGCTAACACTAATAAGGTTCCTTATCTCTCCTCTGTATATATACACGTACGCAGCACTTAACACTTTTTGCATTACATGATATCCGATTATTGCACCAGCGGTCATTGCGGAAGTGTTTTCCGCCGAAACGAGAGAGAACTCAATTGCCTTCGCAAAAAAACACGAGCAGAATAGGGATGAATTGATTCACGAGGTTGAGAAATGTCATTTGCTGCTCTGTGTTCCTTATTTTTCTGTCATTAAGAATACTTTTTAAAGTTCATTCTTGCCTATTACTAATTATTGAACTTCGAGGAAGAATGTCCTCTGCTCTTTGTAAAATAAACACTACTGAGACGAAACTATAATTACTGCGGTGGGTCTATTGTCCATACAGATGGGCTGAAACATATATATTTAAGAAGTTACTCATGCTGTTTATAGAAAGTTGAACCAGTTCTCTCCAACTGAGTACATCATGTTACAGTACATCCATTCATAATAATCACTATAGGATGCTATTTAGAGTCTGCTAGGAAGAGTACTTACTGTTTGTAGCAAATAGAAAAACCACTTTGTAAGATTCCACAAAATTTATTGTGACACCGACCTAGGTTTCGATTGTATAACAATCATCTTCAAGGTTGAAGATGAAAACCCTAGGACTTCCTTTTTATACTTACTACTTTATTCATGCGAAGTTTAAAAATCTAAAGGAATTTTGGTACTGCTATACCTAGTAGTATATAATAATGAAATAGCATTTCAGGATATCGCATTGAACGTACTTTAATGTGTACTGGAAATGAGAAAAATGTATATATTTCGTAGGGTGAAGGTCAAAATAAACTTTGACGTACTGAGTGGCATTCTTAATACCTACTTCCTCCACTCCAGGTGCAGTGACCACTTTCCAGTGCACTAAGGTGTTGGAAGCTATTTGATTGTTTGCCGGTGAAGCGAATTTTTGCAGTAATTTACTTTAAAAAAAATAGTCAAAAGATATTCACAATCTTACCTTCCATGTAATTTCGTTTACATGCATGCACAAAGCAGCTTTTCATGACATTGATGATGATGGGAGCCTGAAGAAAAATTTGCTTTTACTTCAACTGTAGCCGACTGTTACAGCCAAGTCGCAGCATTCTGTCCTGGCTGCCCAAAGATCTCGGGTTTGAATCCCGCCAAGGACGTAAATGTTGTATTTGTCGGAGTATTAAGTTCTTAAATTAATGATAACTTCTGAGTTTAGTTGGTGTGATATGATCATTATCCGTTTGAGCACCTAAAACTCATGAGTACACCTACTTAAATATTATATGACTTTCAATACTGAAATAAGGAATTTTTCGCGGACGGAGTTGAAAATTGTAAAGCGAGTATGAGTTATGAAAGGCTACAGCTGCTCAAGGACGTTGAAAGAAAGATATATCTTGAAATTTGCCCTTGGCATTTAGTTGAGGAAGCTCATTGAGACGTCTGGGTGAAAATTCCATGTGTGTATAACAGTTGTAAATGCTTGCTAAGAATATTTATTTTTCAAAATATTAGTGGAAACCAAATATGTACATTCTTCCCTTGAAAATAATGCGATCACAGATGTCTTAGCTTGAATTTACCGCATCGTAGAAAATGTTAAATCTTTTTTTTCGAACTTTTAGCAATCCAAATCACAGTTACTTATCTCGATATGGAGTAGTAGTAGTATTTAAAGTTTAAAGGGTTCAACGCCTAGGGTCATTGCGCACCTCTGACTGAATATTGCTTTCTATTCTTTAATATGCACCTAATGCATTACGCTCTCCCATATTGTATACGAAATATTTGCTATGTTAGAAGTGGCATGACTGGTTATAGCTTAAATTCAATGGTGCCAAGCGAGATGCAGCGGAAGAGCATCTTTGAAAAATGGAAAATGGTCGACTTTATACTGCCTACAGTTTCAATTTTCTTTTCGACGCGTTTTTTAAGCCTCAGCGTCATCCTCAGGATAAACTCTTGGTTATATTGGTTATAGATTATTTATGAGGCCTGTAAGTTTTAGGAATTTTAGAACTTTTGTGAGCCTATCTCTATCATGTATCTCTGTCATCAAGTATTGAAACTATGTCACCCGAGGTGCTATATTTTGTGCGTTCGTCCCGATATTTTCTGCACTCCGTAAGGATATGTTTTATGCTAAAAGAAGAGTCACATGCATGAAAGATAGGAGGATTATTTTCTTCCGAGAAAATATGGGAATGTGTCAGATAGCAGTGCTCAATCCTCAACCATGTGATAGCGACTTCCTTTCGGCGACTGCCTCAGATGGAAGGTGACCACGCGCCTACCACTGGTTTAAAAGTCTGGATTTTGTCATTTACAGTGGTCCTCCATGTTTACCTCCACTCTTTTGTAGCTTTGTAGCTAAGTCACGTAAAAACGATTGAATACCCTCGACTGTGGCCAGTTAGGTTTGAGATTCTGTCTCATTCAGTGCGTCCTTCACTGCAATATCAGCTGCTTCGTTCCCGACTATACCAACATGAGTCCATGAAAATATTATTTGTGTTTGGTAGTTCTGATGAAACTGAAGGAGCGACGAGGAGCCTTGAACCAAAGGGTGAAGAGGGTAAAATTTGGAAATTGAATAAATGGCATTTAGTGAGTCAGATAAGATAAGGAGTGAGTCTTTGTTTATGTCTGTGGTGGACAAAGCATCTTTAATTGCCATAAGCTCCTCGGTGAATACGCTACAGAGTGAGTTAAACCAATCCTTGACTAATCCATGGCGGGCGGATGTGACAGCAAATGCACACACTGGTGGAGATAGACATAGAAACATCCGTGTGAACGGCGATGAAATTTTTGTGATCGTTCATGATTTCTCTAAAGAAGCTCTGGTATTCAAAAGAGGTGGTCGGAGATTTCCAGTGCTTATGCATGCGGCTGTCAAATTTAGGACTCCGAACAAGCCATGGTGATTGTTTGGAGAATCCCACGTGGCACAACTTGGGAAATTCCACAATTTTCTTCACCATGAAGTCATTAAAACGAATTGCTAGCGGCTTGGTAGTTTTTGACTGCCTTCAATATGGAATAACCGTATAGAAAAGCTGGTATTACGCATCAGTGCGTAAATATTGTGTCTTTATAGTATTGTGTTTTATGCTTCTGTCATTTATTATGCCTCAATTCCATGAAGAATCATACTATTGATGTCAGTTTTCGCCCAGTGCCTTTTACTTCGTCTTGTGGTTTTATCTTTTGGTAGTATTTTTTGTCGATTTACGTTCTAGGTTTGGTGTTTTTTATGATTATTTCATTCATGCTTCTTTCAACCTTGTTTTTATATTTAAAAAGTACAAATTTCAGGCGTTTCTTACAAATACTGTTTCCTCCTTCTGGTATCAGTGTCACGTCTTAAACCAGATATCATGAAACTTCTATTATGCTGGTATCAATCCATTTCTCGTAATAAGATCGTATATATGTCGTATATATGATATAGTTAGCTTCATTGAGTCGTTTGTGCACATAAAGCTGGGGTTCGTAAATTTTTTAATATTCTGAACCAACGTTTTAAAAACAGATTCTTTTCGTTATCAATTTTATTTCAAGTTTCTCATTCAGCAAGGGGTCAAGATAGTGGAACCACGACAGTAACGAAATATTTCTCTCATAACTCCGATTCATCCCGCGTTTGTATTACTTACTAAGAATTCGATTCTCGATGGCTCGACGTCACAAGCCTGATATTATTGGGATTTGAGAATTTCGAGTGAATACCTTTCTCCGTAAGCCCCTATCATTTCATCCGATAAGGTAGAGCATATTCCGGTAATACAACAATCTTTTTACCTAGTCTCAGCCTCGCTTACAATATTATAATGTTTATGAATTAGTATATTGAAATGTACTATATCCATGTCGTGAAATACTAATTTGGTGGTGCAGTGGTCTTCAGTCTGATAGTTTATAGATTATGCTCACTCAATGCTGTACGGAACTGACAATGTGGCTAGTAGCTAAAATTTGAGCGGTGAAGTTTGAAGTATTTCTCCTTCCATTACTCTCGACCCTTCAGTATATATACTGCCTGAAAAGGAGATATGAAAATTTTTATACATGTTTGATGGGTTATTGGACGTTTAGGGAAACGGATAATAATTTATTTCAAATGCTGCTTTACAATGTGGTCTTTCATTATTAGCGAAGAGAGAAGTCTCAGTTAAACCTTTGTGTAACAATTTTTGTACCTTCGTTAAAGTTTTTCTTTCCTTTCCCACGAGCACTTCTTTCCAGATGTGTGAATGTTTCCTAGATGGTACGGAATGGGGACCAGCGTTGGGGAGACGAAAAGAAAATTAATTGCATGGAATATCCAATGGTGTGATTCGAGTGAATCGCAGTGAATTTGCGTGGACAGCATCGTACTTCGGATCTGGGATCGGCGAAACATGGTGTAGCTGACGTAGACTAGGCCCTAATTCGTGGTCCCAGGGCAATTTATATTTATCTCCGTTCAACCACTTACGGTAGCCAGAAGCGATACGCAAACTATGGGAGAACTAGGTCAAACGCTAAACGGGAATTTACTCTGCGTCCGATCGGGTGATTAAAGGGTTTAGTTGTAGAAAAAGTAGGGTTGTCGGAGGTGATTCAGTTAAAGACTGTCCTGAAGACGAAAAGCTGTTGAAAAAGTAGGGTTGTCGGAGGTGATTCAGTTAAAGACTGTCCTGAAGACAAAAAGCTGCCAGCTCTGGACGAAACGTGGTAGCCGAGATACGAGTTCTAGAATTCGCTTTGTTCTTAACGTAGTTGTAGGTAAAAGACCAATGGAGTTATTTCACCCAACAGCTTCCTTTCTTCATGTTATTTTAGATTATGGACGATACGAATTGGTTCTGAACCAATTTATCTGCCAAGGTGTTTATATTGAATGAATTCTGTTCCCTGTAACGTGGGTGACGTTTGAAATTTGTTTGAATACTTATTAAGTGCTTGTAAGACGTTTGAAATTCGTTTGAATACTAATTAAGTGCTCGTAATATTTTCTATAATGGAGAGCTGTCACTGAAGTGCATTTTAGCCATTGCAATTTACGTTAAATACTTATTGAAAAATAAATTCCCTTCTTAGCTGCTTTCGACAGGGGGGACCCTGAAGGAGGTATAAGACCCTGTACTTTCTATTGCTCAAATTGGAACTACTGAAGCTCAGGAGATTATAACTCTTGCACATCAACATGATACAAAAGGTCATAAAAAATGATCCGTACGTAGCTGATAGTATATGTATATCTTGCATAAGAATAATATGCATGTATGGAGAAGAATTCGGTGGGAAGCAGTCAACTATTACAGACTTGGTTCTAGAGAGCTGATACATTTTGCGCCATAAACGTAAATAAATGGATTTGAATATCGAAAGTATTTTAGGATAACTTAAAATATGATCTTCATAATTTTAGCAGAATAAAGTAGCAGTTAGACGTTGCGACACTGAAAATCAGTGAAGTAGTTGTCTTAAATAATGTGAGATTATGTATACAAACCACGACATAGGATGCGAATACCACTATGCTACACACAATTCTTGTTTAGCGTACTGAACAGCGAAATTACCTGGAAAACCGCATTTCTGTGGTCCGATTCCAGGCCAGAAAAATCTCCACCGGCCAATTTTAAACGTGCTTTCTTCCATCCAGAGCGTTGGTGATACCCGTTTCCTTTACGGTGGCACCGTGAAAAACAATTTGCTACCAGGAACGCTCCAGATATCTTTCAAGTAGGGCACCCAGGTCATTTCAGCTGAACTTCTCCGAGATAACATCGGAGATGACTTCAATTTTTAGCAAAAAGTTTCACCAATTCACCATTTTTCTCTAATTTTATAACTTTCTATCGATGAAGTAGGATTGTGTGCGCACCGTTCAAACTAGGATCAGTACGTGGGTTGGCCATATGAATGTGAAATGTGCGCAAAAGTTACTGCAGGGTATGTTAATAGATAAATGTATTCGAATTTATTCCTCTCTGTCTCACGAGACCATGTGAATTAGTATCAGGATGTGGGAACGTTGCAGTTTACAAGAATCCAAGTATATTAAAAACATGCCCCCTTCCAACGGTTTAAAAATATTGGCACTCAAAGATCATGTACCGTATGTTCATGTGTTTTTTCGCATCGAGAAATTTGGTCAATTGGTAGATATGAAAGAGGAGCAATGACTTCTTCGAATATGGGATTCGATCATCTGGTTGACTCATCCGATTTCATCATGGTCATTATAACAGTTGGAGAAAAATCTGTTTGAATCATTCCTAGTCGATGGAAAGGTTCATCTACAATAGCCAATCAGATAAATAATTACAAGGGATATTCTGTATTTTACGTTCTGCTTCTAAGGGATAGCATTCAATTTTTGTACGATGTTTTAGGATGGGTAAATGTTACTTCCTCCGTCTTTCTTTTCCCTTTGCTCATGTTATTTTACTCAGACTTAGTAAGATTTTTGAAAACCAGGAACGTCAATGATTACTCTCCTCCATGTTTATTGGTGACATAGTAGCGATGGTTATGCTTTTTTCAATCTTGTAGTCCCAATAGGAATCTTTTTTGGTCGTTGTCTCTACATCTGGCCCAGAATCCCGTTTTTCTGGCGAGGGAAGGGAATGATGTGCAGCGGAAATGATCTTTTCTTGGCGGATGCGACTCAATCGAAGGCCGCTCTCTCGCCATTTCACTGTAATTCTCCGTAATTGCGAGAAATGATTTTTTGGGTCCTCATTTAAGGTTGATGACTTTATTCTACATCCTTGCTATGCAAAAACCCATCCCACTTTCGGAGGCAAGGGAAGTAGGTGCAAAAGCCATTTTTCATATTTACGCGAGAAACCGTTACAATTTCGTCCACGTTATTTTCAACGATTGTTTTAGTCATGCACAAAATTTTGAATTTATGCTTTAATATCCTTTTTAATGATTTTCGGACACCACTCTACTTCATGATCATTGAGCGTAAAAGGTAACCGAGTGTAAGTACGTCGGACGGGAAGTTAAGCCATGGTCTCCTTCGTGCCTTTTCGTTAAGAGTAGGCTGATGCCGACGCCGAGTTTCCCTCCCCTTTTCCTCCTTACCCTTCTATTCATATCCTTGTACCTTTCCTTTCAGTCTGAAGGGCCCTTAAGTGCGGGCGCAGACTTGAAAAGCCTGAGACATTGGCCACCACGAGTGCCGAGAAGAAGGGGATCAAAGGAATTGAAGGGAATTATTAGAGGGTTAAAATTTTCCGTGGCTAAAAATGCTCAGAGCCTTGTTTTTGAGCGGCGAGGGTGGAAGGAGTTGGAATTTGGAGAGATAAGAAGGAAAGGCGGGGAGAAAATGGGGAATGCGAGCCAAGTTTGAAGAAGAGGCGTCGTCGGCTCTTCCGGGCTACATTTTGGGATGTGAATGCCTGGAAACAGGCTCAAATATGCTCAAAGGAGTCTAGGGATCAGAAAGGAGCAAACTTTTGGATTTTCATGCAAATGAATTCTTAACTGGCCTAGTTGTTCTCGCTATAGGTAATGTATGAAATATCTTTTTATCTATTACACGTCGCGTGAAATTCTACTTTTTCCCGTTCTTTTGCTCCTCAGAGTGTATTTATAGTTTACCGATGCATTGCAATTCATAAATTATTTGTATATCAGTTGAATGGATCTTTTTCTTTATAGCGAGGTTGTTAAATTACTCGTTAGTGTTGATCAGCCTTTGATTTTTCTCCTTTTTACGACTACAAAAGGTGTAAATGTGCTTTGTGTTTTTGATTGAAATTTTAAAGGATTTTTCTAGATTTGTTATGAATACCTGAACTATCTTTAAAAATGGTATTTTAGAAATAATTTTCTTTTAGGGGCTAAAAAATAGGGGCTAAATGGGTGAGCTCGCTCGTGAGCACTTTTGCCAATTTAAATGGTTACATGAAAAACTACCTGGTAGAAGGGAATAGACTTAGTGTGAACGGTCGTCAATATAATGTTAGAGCAGGAAAGCCATATGTTTCTATTTCTGCAAGTGGCTCAATATGTGCCTCATAAAATATAATGCATGGAGAGCAACTTCTCTCAAAGTTCATGCGATAATAATTAACAAGTATTGTGTAATGTTTTACCATTATATTTGTCTTCATTCAGATGCATCAGTTAAAAAAAAGTTTTAATTGCATTTTAAATTTTGCCCTAGAGTCCTACAAAGGAAAACGTTGGAAAATAGAAGAAAAGGAAGGCTAAAAAAGAAGGATCAGCGTAAGAAATAGTCTTTTGAAATGCTGTGAAGGGAGGTAAAACGTGCGCTGAATTCAAGAGAGAATTCTCGGGATATCGTTCTCATTGCAAGATAGAGCTGAAATGGTCCATGTAAACATTCTCTGGCCCATAGAATACCACTAACTTAAAGCTGAAAACGAAATATAATCGAAGATTTTCGTGGGGAAATTTTAGAATTCCAGAAATGCGTGACATACCTACCTACTGGAATAAAGTTCCGTTTCATTGGTCTCAATCCATAACAGAAGCGGAGGCTGAAAATGCATAAGTGGTTCTTTTACATGTCCCTATGAATAACCCATGATTTTATTTTAGTGGCTATGAAGGAATCGAAACTGCTCTCCGAGGTCGTAGGATTGGTAAATAGAAGAGTATTAGTAGATTAGGAGCACTAACGGCTATGGCACCGTCTAACCTAAGCTCTTAAACTTTAGACAAGCACAACATATACGCCTTAGATGGGATTCGAACTCGTGATCTGTAGAATCATAGTCCGGCGCTACATTGTTCTATTCTGGAATATCCTTCATTTAAATAATATCTTTACACCACCGTTTCGTCAGCAAAAAGTCAACGTTTAACTCACTCAATATATGACCTAATACACTTGAACACCATAAGGAATACAATATCATTCATCCTAAAGAATACCATCTCTGAGGCACTCTTTCATGGAGCCGAAGGTTGAATTCAGTATACATCTGTATATCCTTGATCTCATGCGTTTTAGTTTTCCTTTTCGCCATCGACAATGTGTTGTCAAAATAGCAATGAAAAATTGACTTTTTTCTATAAACTGGCGTGGGACGCCCCGACAGTAGTTCAAAGTACCAATTACGAGTTACTACTATATCGTGCGTGAGAGATAAGAGAGAAAAAATGCGTAAGAGACGATGATTCATTGCATTGTAATATGCGAAGGTGGACTGAGCTCGTGAGGATGACCGTCAAGGTGAATTTATTATTTTCTTCTCGTGATTCTGAATGGTTGGACTTGTATGAATATTGTTAGCATCAACATTTGGATTGAGATCTGCCTGAAAGGCTGCAATATATAAGAATTGCAATGGCACCGGTGACCCCACTTCGCATCCGAAGGTTTTATGAGGAATAAGTTCGCACGCCTACCGTATTTGAGCTGACTAAGCCTATTGCCAGTTTGTCACTATCTCATGGAAGAATAGAATAAATGTATGAAAGTTTCAAATTGAAATCAAAATGATTAGGCATATTTTGTATGCATGTACTTGCATGATCTTTCGACAATCGACATTTGTTATCAATTTGTCTATAATGCTTTTCGCACCTTTATTTACACCTTTTAATGGCGTTAATACTTAAAATAACGCATGCAATGTGAGAGTTGAATTGTTTTTTGCAAACATTTTCTTATATTTTGTAACTGTTTAATATATTCATAGCTAATTTATTATAGCAAAGCTAATATTAAAAGGTTTCACGCATAATTTGAATTTGGTATTGGCCAATAGGTCGCTCTCCGGCTAATATCAAGTTAGCCAATTAGAGAAGCTTTCGTTTCTAGTGGAGATTTATTTTTTTCCATACTTTTAATCATTAATCACTTGTGTGTGGTAATATAGAAGAACGTAGAAGAAAGAAAAAACTCTACCACAATGAATCATATCCTGCGATTTGTGCCAATTCATGAAATGTGTGCCAATTTCAATATCCAAGTGTGAATAAGTTATTTCTCTCAGGAGCTTCGAGTTGGCTTAAAAAATTGTTATGCATTGCGCAAATGCATATGCGAGATTTTTAGCGTCTAATTCACCTTTCAAGTCAAGCATTCAAACTGCCTCCTCAAGTGTAATATTAGGCCCTGATTTCCCTCGGATGCCGCCATAGCAGAGAAGGCGACGAAAAATGTATACACTATTATGTTTCACGCGGTGGCTTTCAAACTTTCAAATTTCAGATGATGACGATACGACTTTCTTTCATTTTTTCCCGTGAAAGGTCCGGTTTTCTCTTGAGCATACAATGCTTTTACCCTCCCCACTTTTACCCTCGTCGCTCCCATGGCCACCATATTTGTCTCTCTTGCCGCTTTGAACTCCGTCCCCCATGCACTGTTCTATTCGTCGAATCGAAAGAATTTGCTTAAACCGACGGCGTTGCCAAATATACATTCATATTCTGAATCATATTGAGAACTTGCATTATGAACAATGGGGAAAGAGGTATTCATATAGAATTTCTTTCATGTGCGAATAACACTCAAAGACCTCCATAGGAACAAGGTTGGGGGAATTTCAAAATACAAGGACTTTAAGGAACGAGGGTTTATCATAGAGTCACTCATATTTTTTTAGAATACCTAGTCTGAATGGTGAAAGATTCTTGTTCTCAGTAAGCTTTCGAGAGATTTCATCACTTAATATCTTAAAGTACATGCAAAGTGAATGCTACATGCTGTGTAAGTAAAATATTCATGAATTCTAATGTGTAGGGGGCTGGTGTTGTTGTGCTTGATCGTTAGATACTTATTCCACCCGTGAAATGGTTCGATAATGTTGATGCTTCATGCTTTTTTTTAAACGTTGAGCCTCCGCAGAGCAAGCTTCAAAAATTTCAAAAATATAGTTTGATATTTGAGAAATTAAAGAAATATTGTGCTGGTGTGACTTTATAAGAAGAAAAGTCTTGTCAACCTTGGGTTATTTGCTTCCAATAGCAATGAGAATATGATTTCTATTTTGTAACTCATATCAGATGTTTACACCAACCGAATCACTCATATTTTTAGAGTTATTTTGTAAAAAAACTTTGACCGCAAATGTATCTTGAACACTATCAGCACAGAATATGCTAGGTGTAGCGTTGATATCATATAGACTGATTAATGGTATTCATCAATTTTCATCAGCTTTCTATGAAGGCTCTCCCAAAATTATTGACTGAATTTGAAGTAATCTTTCTCGAATATTAGATTTATTTTTTAAGCAAACTAACCACTGGAAATAAATTGAAGGATTAACATACGTTGAGGGATTGATGGTTGAAAACCGGTTGCGGGAAGAAAGGATCTGGTGAATAAATTGCGGTCATTTCAAAGTTTTTGACGTTCGTTACAGGTGCTTGCATTTCGCATTTTGCATTAACGTTGTCTTGAGAAGTTTGAATTTTATTTCATCACCTGTGAAAACAATCCTTTCCGTTCTATTTTAACATCGTCTTACTTATGGCTTAGTATTTAAGACGCATTGCAGAGAGAGCTCAATATATAGTTTGAAATCGGTGTTTCTTTGACATGGTCTATGTGTATGACACCATTTCAACATGTCTATTCACTTATTCCCGTTCTTCGGATTTGTGGATGTGGTCAAAGATAGTCAATGACCTGACCGACCTCTAGATTTTCGTAGGGATTAGATAAAGTGAAGCGTGTTTTCCAAAATTCTATTACCGCGTGCTCTATGGTGATCCGAGGAATTCCATTCCCCATATTCTCGATTCGATGTTCTAAATCTGCTCCTTGAGAAGAGCTTCCGTGCGTTATGCATGTGAAATTAGCACACTCTGTTAAAATGCTTGTCGAAAGTCGTGGCCCAATCCTGTCGCTCCTTCGACATCTGTTAACTCCTCCCCAATCTACCATCTACCAGCCACGACCCTGCCCTCCTTCCACTTCATTTTTCCCTCTAGGGTTTTCATCACGACTCCAAATCATTTATACTCGCGCCACAAGAGCTCTCCCTAAACATCCAGGCGGCCTCTCTACTCTCTTCTCCCATGATCTTCCCTCTTTCGTGGCGTCTTATCCCTCAGCCCCGCTATAACCAACTCTTAACCACCATCTTTTCTTCCCATGTCTCGGTAGCGCTACCGCCGCTCCCTGTTCTCGTTTAACACCCGTTCTCCCCTCTTTTCCCGGCTGTCCCCTTTTCCCGCCGCTCCCCCGTTCCTCACTCCTCCACCCTTTCCTCCCTCTCCATTCCCTCATCTTTCCTCTCCTCTCCCAGGAACTGTCATTTATCTCCTCAACCCCTCCCTGCCGCTTCCAATGCGGGGAAGGGGGTACCCTACATTCAACACATCTCCCTGGGTCTTCTCTCTCCTCCCATTTCTCTTCCCTTGCTCCGTCTTCCCCTTCTCATATTACTCTAAGACGTCCTATGCTGGCCTAACTACGAAAGTTATCATGAGAATCTATTCAATTTGGGTTTTAAGGACGTTGTACGGTTTATCCTACGCGTTACGACTAATAGAATTTCATCGCCTCCTCTCGGACGTGTTTGGAGTATGGAATTAGAATTATTTTAAGGTGCTTCGGCTGCTAAGGTCATTTAGCTGGAGTATGGAGTTTTGTTTACCTGAAGAGAGAAAATTACCTTAATCACTTGGCCTGCAGATGGTCAGCGGATGCTCATGTAATCCTGGCTGACCGAGAAAAGAATTTTTAATTTGCTTTTGGTTATGTTGTTCATTCCTCGTAGGTCAGTGTAGTGGAATATGATAGCAAAGTGAAATAAATATAAACACAGTTCCTGACTTAACAATTATACGATGGTCTCATTTCTAATGATGACCCAGAACTGCATGTTTTCTCTAAGAGTTGCGTCAAATAAGCTTTTAGCTGCCTTTAGTTAGCATATTACCATGTATGTGCTATCGCCACATTTCTGATCGAAAGTCAGAACTATGTTTTTCTTTATTAGTTACTTTTTCAATCCTTGGCCTTCTGTGGGGAATTTTTGATGTTGTAATGTTTTAAATAATGTTCTGTCTTGCACTACAATGATCACAAATGGTTTTTACTTTGGAAAGAAATGATCCATTATCTTACTCAAGTAAGGAGCCTATTCGAGCGCCACTTATGATGCTCACTGTGACGCAGTATTGATGTAACTGTTATTAGATACCGTCTATGTGCGTCATTTTGTATTTTTCTTCGGGAGGGGCAAGATAGTTCTTGAGGAGGCACAAGTGATTTTAAGTCGTGGAAATTACATCAACCTAATTTTGAGCAGTTGATTGATCATCAATTAAGCTACCTTCAAAATGCGCGTAGAAGTGAAATCCTCGTGTATTTATATCAAATTTTCAAGTTTTTCCCTTGTATCAACTTTCAGTAAGTAATTTTACTGCATCATATTTAACTCAAAGGAGGAAATTCACATTAACTAATTTGAAATCACACCCTATCATTTCAAATTATTTTCGGATTAAACTTATTTATTTGTTCCAATTACAAGAGATTCTTTTAACCCCCATGTCAGGTCTAAAGATGGGTGTGACATTAAAAGGATAAATACATTTCTGACTCAGTTTTCCACGTTGAAGTTTGAATTTTCACACCCCTTATCCTAAGTCTGGCGATGCTGTTATATTATTAGAGTTCATTGGTTACCTACGCTTATTATTTTATAAATATTACAACTGTCCTCCACTTAGTTGCAGTCAAAATGCTTTCAAATTTTATTTTTTAATTTTATTCCCAGGGGCTCCTTGGCTTATTATTGTTCTACCGTATCTTATCCATATAATGCAATATTTTTCTCCACTCATCATTCCGATTACGAATTATTTTTATGACGTCTTTTCCCCAATTTATTTCTACCGCGATTCGTCCAATGATTTACGTTTACTCGGGCGTTTACTCCGAACCGAAATCGCAATTTTGTACACGAAATTGTTAGATGAAAACGACAAAAGAATTTTAGTGAAAAAATTAATCTTCTAACCACAACCATTCACTCATAAATCAAAAATTAAAATAAGCAAAAGGTGTCGCCCACCGGAAAAGCTGCTGTGATAACATTGACGTCACTTTCCTCCCGTCCTTGCCTGATCTTATGGGAAGGGAAGGGAGTGGAGGGGGATTCTCAAAAGGTCTGCTCGCACAGATGCTGTCGTAACTGCTCCGATTGGCAGAGTCAGCTGTGTCCCCCCATTGCGATGAGGCGAAGTATCTTCGCGGGCTCAGTTGTGATTGGACGAAGTCGATATACGTCAGAGGTTGCACCACGCCCATCTTTCCGAAAGGATTAAAAACATCAGTTTTTCGCCGCCTATAACTCGAGAAATAATTGACGGATCAAAAAACGGAAAAATACGGGTCTTTTTATTTTACAAACTCTATCATGTTCGGCAATAAAACAATATGGTAAACAACCCCATTATTTATATTACTACTTGGGTATCATGTGTGTTGGTCTCTCTTTTTTATATCGAAATTACTAAACTCTTTATCAAGGTCTTCCTAGAGTAATCTACATTATTTATTTCTCGATTTGCAGAAATTGGAGTTACCTCGAGGCAATTTGATGTTACACTCATGTAAATGCCGAAATCTTCTTTTCTTATAATCTTCAGTTTAAATGATTCTTTAATTTATGTGTATCTACTTGGTTTTTTTTCCACATCGCTCTCTACTTTCATAGAAGCGTTAACTTCATGCTTTGGCACGTAACTTTACTTTTACGGGGACAAGACAAGCTTTATTTGTCTTGTCTTCATTTTTTTCCTCTATCATTATTTTTATTTAGAGCAAATCAACTCAGTTCATATCTATCGCAGCTGATAGCGCAAATAAATGATTTTTTTCTGTTCTCCCAAAAAGAGCTTTAATATTTCGCTTATTATGTGTAGATTTTCAACTTAAAATACAGTTTTAGCACTATAACTCCGCGAAAACCTACTCTTCGGTTGTAGAGTATGGGGTTGATATGATGACAGCCAAGGATAAAGTAAGAGTAAAGGAAAAGAATGAAAAAGGGAGATTAAAGAGGGGTTTGAATTGAAAGGTAAGGACATCCATGCGTAGAATTGCCGTTGAATATAGCGAGGATAAAGTAATCCTTCGAATTATGGATACTGACTGAGAGATCCTAAAAATAATATCAAAGAACAAATTGCTCACTGCAGTACACAATTAGTGAAAACTGTTACCGTAGGGAACTTTGCGTATAATACTTCCATATCCCAGCCAAGTATTTGGAAGGCGTTGGCAATTAAACTCTTATCAGTTAGGAAATACGAACAACATTTGCATTTAATACTGTTAGCAACCACAAACACGGTTTTCACCTAAACTCAATGAATGGTAGTGTTGTGAATGAGATCGTGGAGAAGTTAGTAATCTTTTGAATGCACTGGTAGGATGAATGGGAGTCTTTCAGTGTACACTACTTCTGAATGTTGCTCTAACCGGTGATCTCATTTGTAAGCGGGAAATTTGTTACCAGATATTGTGGAAGTTGTATTCTCTCGTTTTACCGATTTTTATGAGGAGTATAGACAATATTAACCTTTATTCTTCTTTCATTTGATGCTCGTTTTTTCTTATTTCTTAAATTCCGCTCTCCATTCATTCCATATGACAGTAGGATTATTAATTAGATGAACAATGTAATCAATGATTATCATTGCTCTAATCTGCTCAAATGTTTGAGAGAACCTATATCCATAGCAGTAATGGATTATGTACTTTGAATTTTTCTTCATTGGCTTTCACAGTTTGCTTTCTACCTTGAATTCTCGTCCGATATACATGATCATTCTCGCCCTTTAAACGCGTCTATGTGGTCATCATTCATTCATTTCCGTTAGTGACTGAGAGCTAATGGTATGCATCTGATAAATCTTTAACTCAAGCAATGAATCTTACTGGCATAACCGACAGGTAAATGTCTCCGCAGGAAAACATTAATCCTAATAAAAATAGAGTAGCAGTCCTCAGGAAGAGTAAAATAAGTCTTTGTCATTGATGTAGTATACGAGTTAAGTTACGTAAGGTAAATTAGTTCTCTTTTCAAGATCCTATTTGCAGACATAACTTGCGCAGTTGAAAGAAGAGTGTAAACGAAAACTTCCATCGTATATTCTTCATTACACTCTTTTTTCTCCTTTCTATCATTAGTTATTGCAAAACAAATCGTTTGAGAGGCACCGCTTATCGTTGCTGCTAGGCTATCGCTTACTTTTTGTTGTGCTTAATTACGCCCAATTTCATCGTGCGACATTTTTTTATGATGCATCACCATGAACGATAAGAACGACTGGTTCACATATGTATTTACCTTTGGGGACTACGATCTTTGAATACGACAAATTGTTATCCTCATAAAGGCACAAAAATAGTGTGAATGATCCCTTTATCGCAATCTTTGTAAATACCGATGTTCAATGAACCAACGCTGTGTGAAGAAAGGAGTTTCATCTCCCGACATTAGAGGACTCAAGCACTCGACATATAATCTTTCGATCTCCTTTTATACCTCATATTTACCAGTTCTTTTCTTCATGTTTTTATGACACCTTTTTACCTTGATCTTTCCTTAGATTCTGCTCTCCTTAAAAGAAACCCCTCTATTATGCTCTGATACCCTCAATAGAGACGTTTAGGATTTTGTATTTATCGTATCTTATGGACACCGTTGGCTTTTTGCCGCACCAAAAAACTCAAAGGGTTTTCGCCAGCACATTTCACTCCAGCGATAATTGTAAACGCTTTTTTTTTGCCTTGTTGCGCTTTCTCTTTAGTTCATCCTGAGTTAGAAAAACTGTTGGGGAATATAAACGTGTTACATGAGCGTTCTTAGAAAGCATTATGAGTGATAGCTAAGCTGAATATGTGTGTTATTTTCTAAGTTCCGTGTGAATCAAGGTTTCGTTTCTCAAAGCTAAGTACCTGTCACTTCATAAATGATCTAAATACGTGGGAATGAGGCATCACGGAAAGTAAGGGGAACTGTAGTAAAGTTCATAGTTGGGAGTAATAGAGATATGCCAGTGTACGGGGATGCATGAGACGGGATAATCTTAATTGAATACATCACCCAGCATGAAGTCGATAGATGAGGAAAATTTCAATGGTAGGAATTTGGAGGAAGACCACTGATAAGGTGAACGAAACAATCAAAGAAGGTTGCAAAAGAAAAGCATGCTAACGTGCAGATGTTGGCCTGTGGTGCGTATGGAATGATGATCAGTGATGATGATGATAGAATTAATTAATTAATATCTTCAGTTACTTGGCTTCCACTGATAAATATGGATTTAGATGGATTATGGATGTATTTTTCTATGCTAAGGGCCGCATTCAGATGTCTCCACTACATCGCCAAGTTGCAGCTTCACTCCATGAAGATTAGTGCTCCTTCTCCTGCAAATTGGCATTCAGCGCCACTACTTCCACTCCTTCTTCTGGAGTGTTGATGGTCGCTATGTTGCCAACTCGACTCAAGTGTAAGCAGCGACATTTACGTAATCCTGGATACGGTTATATACGGAACAAGGTGTAAAATAGAGGGAGTTTTGAACATCAATCCCATGGTCTCCATGGGATTGTATAAATATTATTCTGATATACATGATCAATAATTTAAATGTTATTAGAATATCAGTCTCTTATTCGTAAAATAGCTATTCTCAGTACAAAATATACGCAATAAAAATAAGGATGGCACATTTTTCACACAGTTATAATATTGAATAGGCAACATTGGTTTTTATTAACAATCCATACTCTTACGTACATACACTCCACATTACTATGATATTTAATCATATGCATTCTAACATGCTCCTGAACATGTGCAAAACATTAATTCTTCAAAATTATTTGTTATCGCTGGTATTTTATCAGTTTCCAAGCGACGTCCCTGGTTCGAAACTCTCTCCCACCAGAACATTTCGCCCGATCACCCGAACATTTCGGTAGATACTTACAATTATATGATTGCAGAGCTTAAGTTCTTTTTTCTCTTGCGATTAGTTTTTCCAAAAAAGCACAGTGCTGGAAAATCACGGCACCAGGCAAATTAGAACAAATGTTGTACGTGCGTCGGGACTGCGTGACCAGAGATACGGAAATTAAAAATCACGATCACACTTCATGCTCTTCCGTTAATTTCGTACACAAAAAACGACAGGGCGTGCGGACGTATTTCCGCCACGTGCTAATTACTTACGTGATTTAGGTAAATAACGTAATTAACTATTTTACGTAATAATTACGCAATTTTAGCAAATTACGTAATTAGTACGTGAAATAGTTAAAATGCATCCCGGGTAAACAGATTAAAAATATGTAAAACCAGGGGCAGTCGCACAACGAAACTGCGACGAAAAAAAGATTGGAGGAGGAGAGTTACGAACCAGAGGCGTCGACACTGTGAAGCAAGCACCTAACCCCTAACCCAAACTGCCTTTCAAACTCCTAAACCCAAATTACAAATTTTGATTCATACCCAGAATCCGTAATCAAGGTATTCCTGCCAAACAGTTTCATTGATCGCACACAAGTTGATATCAGTGTACTCTTGCTATGTTGCTTGATATTACAAAACGTATCAATGACGCTTAATAACCTTATATCGCATGAAAACAGCGTTTATATTTGCGAAGCGTTGACCATTATACGCCGTCGGCCATGTTGATATTCGATGTAGTGGTGATTTTAGGGTGGGTATGGGTACCCTACCACTTTAGGCCGGCTGTTACTACAACCGCAGTGAGACCGCCACTCCATAGAGCTTCTGAATACCATGTAGTGTTGATTTACGTCATAAGGAGTGGAAGCTTCACTCCATTGGAGGTTGTGAATACGGCCCTAAGTCTTGTTTCAACTCGAGGAAAGGGAACCAAATCGTGATTTCGTTTCAGAAATATCGAATCGGACGTAGTAGCCCCAGTTAACCATCCCCATCGAAGCCGTTCAAGCTGTGGTCACCTAGCTTTCCTGCTACTCTTACATCATGCCTCTCGTCGCCTTCTTCCTTTCCATCATCGCATCGACGCTTTGGAACTTTCCTCCTCCATTCTTAGCTCTCCTCCCAAATTATCCGCACGTGTTAATCCGCAGGCGGTGAATATCTCTCTATGTACACGTGTGGGCCTCGTTTGTGTGTTAGTGTGAGCGGGTTTCTCTCTCTCTCTCTCTCTTCCCTCAATCCTCCCTCCCATCCCTCTTCCTCTTCGCACTTTATCCTCCCCATCTCTCCCTATCCGCCATCCGCTCCATCCCCCACCGCCGCGAGCTCCCAACCGAAGGCATCGCCCCCTTTGCCCCCGACAACGCCTCTCCACCCGCCCCTCCTCCGCGCGCCCTCCCCTCATCGCCCACCGCATGACCCAGTTACTCCAAAGGGCGACGAACTCTTGTCACATTTGAGAGCTCCGAGTAATGCAACCTTTAAATCTTCGCCCAATGCCCCTCGCTGTCCTCCGCCCCCTCCTCCCCCCTCCCTCTGCCTCACACGCCTTAATTCCCTCCTCCCAATACACCTCTTCTCCCCCCCACGCCCCCACTCCATTTCGCTCCGCTACCTCCGTCCTTACCCTGTCCTTCTTACAGCCTCCCCCTCTCTCCCTCTGTGTGGTTCCTTCCCTTTTTTCGTCTGCTCATTTCCACCCTCCACCCCACTCCTCACCCACATCCCTGAGCTCACACGTCCATGTCACCCCTTCCCCCGCTCAAGAGAGTGACCTCTCCCCTGCTCATGCTATAAATACGTGTGTTTTATGACCTCTCCCAATCTGCATACTTTTTTCGAAAAGAGTTCGCTCGTTAATTCCTACCCCACTTCCCTTGGCGCCTCTTCCCCCACCTTCTCCACATCGCCTTTGTCAACTAAGCAATGTGATAGGGATTTCGGCGATATTATTTATTATCAAATTATTTCCCGGTGAATACTTTCAGATCGTTACCATTTTGATCTTGTTCAGCGTTGTTAACGTATCTTTCAAGTTTTTATTTTCATAGTTTAACGTTGGTCCTGGCTTCCTTTCTTCCATTCTATACCAATACTGTATGTTGAAATGTAGAGGGAGAAAAGAAGCCAGGACCAGCATTAATCTAGGAGCACTAAAACTTGAGGAGGTAAAAGAGTATTGTTATCTGGGAAGGCGATTAACCAACGATGGACGAAGCAAAAGAGAAATTGTCAGTAGAATAGCCCAGGAGGAAAAAGGGGCATTTTCCCAAAGGAAGGTTCTTCTTACAGCTACAAATGCAAGCGTGTAAGAAAAGTTCGAAAACATTTCATTAGAAAATACATCTGGAGCATGCTACTGTATGGCAGCTAATAATGGACGATCACAGCACCAGAGAAATGAAGTTTGTGTGCATTGAAAATGTGGTGCTATCGAGTTGAGAGCTGCGTCAAACCAATCCTAGGATTATTGACCGATGATGATGATGAGCATCTCTCTCCGAATGTGTATCTAAAGATAATCATTTACGAACAAGCCTAGCCTATTCATTTCTTCCTTCCGGCAATGAGCTCTCTCAGATTCTCATGTGCAAGACCATTGGAACGGTACATTCGTGAAAAGCCACCGTAGAGCGAATTAGCAGTCTGATTTCCTGGCCTCGTTGCACAGTACTTGGAAGTACATCCTGTTTTGAGTTACCTGGTTTATTTCGAGATAAAAAAGGAGTCAATTAAATTTTTCCAGTCAAGGACTACCTTGGGAATTCTAATGGTTCGTTACACGTGGCCAGATGAGAGACGACTTCAACCTTCTGCGAATCAGAAGGTATGTACTATTGACGCCCATGATATATCATTTCACAAACATTATCCCATAGCCTGTGTTTTCGCTCAAAATATCACAATCAGAATTCATACCTGTCATTGCCCTATATCACACGATTGTCCTATGATTTTGAACTATATTATTTCTAGGAAAAATTGTTTTTTAATGTTTAAAAGCAGAAAATTCCTAATTTTCTTAATATTTTAATATCCATTATTTTACTAGAATGGCTTTTGACGATTGATTTATCATAATTACTGTAAATATCATTTTAGGAACTTAACGAAAAAATGTGATGCTAGAGTGGTAATTAATTCAATCTTTTCGGAACTAACATACATTTATACGCACCGTCGGTTTTTTTTAAATCAACTGGTCACTTGTCTGTTAGGTCTGACCCAGGCAAGAATTTTGTTGCTTGTGAACTTCCTTTGCTCCTTATCTCAGGAAACACAATATACCTGGAGAAAGGGTTTCTTGATGACTGTAGTATCCCATTCCAGCGCCAGGATTTGTACGTACCTCGGTGGTGGATGAGTTTTTATCTCTAGAATCCCTGTCCCAACTTGAGTATTTACAGTGTAAGGAGCACTCCAAGCGTAGTTCCCGAGCCGTTGTATCGGACGTTGAACTGTAAACCCGTTGGTGCCATTCATAAAGGAAAGGTTAGTGCCGACTCCGGCTTGTCCTCCAATCTTCCTCCACACCCAAAAATGACACCTCCGCCCGACTGCTAACCGCCCTCTGTGTGGAATATGACCTCGGTCGTTTCTCGCCCCGTCAGTAATTACGAACACAGCGCAACATGAGTGGAGGCAAGCCTGGTTCAACGCTGGTTGAAGAGGGAAACCCAAGGCAGTCTTCTATCCTGTTATATCTCCGGTTCTAAGTTATTACTCAGTGAGGCCATCCACTTCGCTGGCTCGATCTCAACGAATACGTCTCATCCCATACATTTTGTCATCAAGGTAAAAGACTAAGTCAATGTCCTTGCTTAGTGAATTAATGATCATATTCATTAGTTCGAAGCAAGAAAGAAATAGTCAACAGAATAGCCCAGGCAAAAAGGGCATTCTATCAAAAGAAGAAAGAACAACCAATCCTAGGATTGTTGACCCTTGATGATGATTCATTAGTTCATGTGGAAATATACGCCATAGAAAGTTTAGTTTATCTATAGTTTCTACAGCGTTTTAATGGTATAAAAGTGGAAAAATCTCTATTTTGTACGGTCAGTTACACGTGATCTGTTTTTAAACAAGGGAATTAAGTAAAAGTTCCGCTTTTCTCCTACGCTCTGGATTTTTTTGTATTCTTAGAGATTCTGGAGATTTAACCAAGTTTCTTGCCTTGACCTTTATATTATGCTTCATCGAATAATCTATTACATTCACCTTTTATCAGAGGTCGTACTAGTGATTTTTTTACTGGACTAGCATTACTCTCGAGGAATATTGACTGAATAGTCTAACGTTCAAAAATTGAATAGAACCAAATTGTGCGGTGTAAAAATATGTGCCTATGTAATGTTTTTGCCAAAGTTCATGACGAGATGTCATTAATGTTTCAATGTATAAAATATTCAATTCAGAAACAACACTTGGGGTCTCAATCTCTGCTTGAGAGAATGAGGATTTGCAGGTTTTTTATTTTTGTTTGAGAGAGCCAGATTGGATGTTGTGATGTTCGTAATTTGATTTTAGATGACATTGAGAGGTAAAAAAATTTATGTACTATGCGTAACTCGAGTGGCTCTCGAAGAGATCGACTTTTAATTACGTCACTGTAATAATTCGACTTTTAATACACGTTCACTTACGTCACTTTTAATGCACTGTCGTTGATGTTGGTTCCCATTTTTTGGAAGCTTTTCCAAAAATGATTGAACATGATATCTTACTGTTGTCTGTATTGCATGTAGTCATAGTCAGTAAACAGTTTTCCTAAGTGTACCGAGAAAAATATTGTGTTTAAAGTTAGCCTCATTGTATGAGAAAGGATTGTTAATTTTATTCGTTCAAGCGGTGTTACGTGCAGTACGCGAATTTCAAATGGAAAATAGTTTCAAATTCATTCTTGCTTTTTTCACCTTTCATTCCAAACGTGATATTTAAACATTGAAAAATCATACATCCCCGCCATGTATTTTCTCTGGAGCCTTCTGTGTGCATATCTGAAGGACTTCAAGACTCAATGAGCACCATTCATATCTTAAGACCCTGTGTGGTCATGTAAGAAGTAGTCATATGAATCCATTTTATATCGGAGAAGCAGAAACGTTATTTTCCCGGTGAAATGGCATGGCAACACAGCGAGTCAAAATTGGTGTTAATTCATTCGAAACTCTCAGTGCTAATTAGAGGGAGATTTAGGAGTGAATGGCATTGTGAGGCGGCAGTCAGTGATGTTTCCTTGGCCTTATATTTGCGTTTGCACGCACACCGGGAGAGCTGTCACTCTTTCCGCTCTGCCATAATGCGCATTTTTTCTTGATACATTCATGAGCCAGCCTAGGTTATAGCTTACTTGTTTCTTTATGGTATCATTTTCTTAATGCTACACACGTGATAATGACAAAGTACTCAGTGGCGTACGCAGGATTTCCTTCTGGGTGGGGAGGGGAGGGGGAGAGTTTCATTAATATTTACGAGCATCATCATAAAATGATATTTACATTATTACTCACTAAAAAATAATTAAATTAACATTTTCTTTTCGTGAATACAATTCAATTACGTTATTCAGCCCAGTAAGGAAAAATATAAACGCTAGTGCAAATTAAACAAAGTATAGTAAATTACGGGACTATTTTTGGGGGGTTTATACCCTAAAAACCACCGTCGGTACGCCACTGAAAATACTATATATTTTAATATTACTGTAAGAACGTTGGCTGTAGATTAGGAAAGATAATTGATCTAATAGTGTTTCAAATGGAAAGTTGCTATAAGCATTATTTTCGTAAGACAGCTTGCGGAAATGAATAACTTTGTCTCTGAACTACGATGGTCTAATTTCTATAGCTGATGGGGCATGTTAATTCTGAACGACCTTTTTTGTGCCCCCCTCAGACTCCTCACAGCGCTAAAATGAGCGTTAACATATTTTACTAGCAATCGATAGATTTGTGTTCCATTTTTAATTTGAGTCCATAATGTTCCAAATGCTAAGGCCTTGCGCAATGATGCATCAAACAGGGGAAATCCACCTAGTGACGACACAGCTTCCATGCTCACAGTGGGAGACCCAAATGCGTCTGCCTGGGCGTCGCCCACAGAGATGACTTGGCCGGTCTTCCCTGTCTACGCAAGCTTAGCAATCCATAGGATTTGATGCAGAATAAATCATACACATAAATAAAACTCTTACCTCTGCAGCTTTGTGATACATTCCTTTGTGGCACTATAAATGCATATTGAGCAATACTAACCTTTACAAAATACCACATTCTCACGACTCGGGTTTCGAACGAATGCTTGTCATAATCAGTCGATGACGATAATTCGTTCGAAATCTGGGTCGTGAGCGTTTTTATGCCTCTGTGGTATTTTGTAAAAGTTTGTATTGCTCAATAATTACTGTTGAAATCATTCACCAATATATCAAATACTTGAACGCTCGATAACGCGCCCGCACCTCTCCATTTTAAGTAAGTTCGGTATTCTCTTCCTTGTGGATTTTTTTACGCAAGTTTAATTTACGTGTACTTCTAAAGCTACATAATACCTTGCAAGCCACCATAAAGGTGTGTTGAAGGAGGTGAATTCACCCCAAATATGCATTAAATATCATGCATAAAAAGGATTAAAAACTATATTATAGTCTAAACTTAACAATTTAAAATAAGATAAAAATAGCAAAACAAGCATGCAAAAACATGCTACTCTTTGGGTCAGCATAAAGTCATTATACCAACATGCTCTCCATTTGCTATCCATGATACACTTATATTTATACTATTGGATATCTTTAAAGCTGTTCATATCCCTAATTGTACGAGGAAAGAAGGACATTTTGATTCTATCAGTTCCCAATCAATTTCTCGAATTTTTTGATTATGGTCCAGTCTACCGTAGTAAGTTGTTCGCAAAATATTTTTAGCGTAATCTGTGAAAATGTTGTTTTGAAATTCAGTTTAGAGATTAAGTTCAAATTTCAACCTAATTTTAGTTCATCTAATAGACCGGATACGCTAATATGATTATCATACCTTACAAAACTAGTGCAGTGGAACTGAAGCTCTGTGAAACAATTTAAAGCGTTAATGAACGGTAATTTTTATGGAAACATATTGTTATAACCACTGCAGCCTAGGTGTGAGGGCTATGGAATTCTCCTCATCATGATATAATTTTGCAGTTCGATTTTGGTTTGTAGGGATGGAGTTTCGAGAACCCATTGGTATTAATAGAATCTTCACCCGGTCTTTGGTGGTGCCATTATCACAATTTATTTTTTTTAGATCTACGAATGGAGCAGACGTGGTTGTAGGTCGATTTATTTTGGTCACCCGTTGTTGCGAAAAGTTGAACGACCTTCTGCGCTACAAACAGCATTGAGAAATAAGATTGAGTTAGATGGCAGGGAACACGGCAAATTCTTATTATTCCTTTTTCGTAAAAAAATTAAGGGAATGTGACTGTTTTCCCTGCGCTTCTTTTCTAGCAATTACCAACTAGCGTATTGTTTTGATGAGGTTTATGGGTATTCGAAATGCCAAAGTCATATTCGTTCGCTCTCCTAGTTGCTGAATATCCTTTGATCATTAGCATGGAACTCTGATTCTTTAGCCAAAGGGTGTGAAAATTCATACGTCCAAATACGGCGTTGGGTGTGGATAAACATCCACACAGTTCAGCTTCAGTTACTTGCAACCCTCTACTTATCGTAACTGATTGATAGTTTTTGACCAAATAGAGTAGGCATTGGTAGAGCTCCCTACCCCCTACTCCCTTTGCATTAGCAAGTGAAACTGGCATTCATGGCTTCAAGTACCTGGCTTGTGTCATGTATTGGTGATAAAATATTAGACGGAATCAGATACTGATATTCCTTTAAAAACTTCCGTTGTAATGCCTGCAAGTCGCTCACTGAGTAACTGAATATTTTCAAACCGGTTAATGTTGATGAGTAAAAGTGAAGTTATTGAAGGAATTATTAGTACCTCAGTTACAATAGGAAAACTACGCTGATTAGGATAGAATTATTCCTGAAGCATTGAATTTATCATGCCTTGTGATATACCTTTGAAAATAACTTGATAAAATAAACATCAGTGCTTTGTAAAATTCCACGATTTTTTGAGCATTTTACATACTATCATTTTCGCCACTTCATCGTGAGGTACCCTGGTTAATAAATTCACTAATTAATGGCGTCTATTTTACCCAATAGTTACATCAAGTGCCTCCTAGGAGAGTTTAATTTTGAAAATAATATTTTTGAAAGTATTAGTCACCCACCGGTAATTAAATAGTTCATTAACTTATACCCATTCCTTGAATCGTGAATACATCATCGGTGATTATTTATTGTGTAACCCATTTTCGTTCGTTTTAATAATGCTTATCTACAGTTTCAATTGCTGATCATAAAATTTATTATCTCATACGCGTTACCTTTTGTGTGAAAGCAGTGTTATATTATAAGCTAAGCTAAGTAATCAGCGTTGAATTTATTGCTTTCGGTGGAAACTGGTCACCACTCATGGAGTGATTAATTATATCCAAAAACTGCAGATAATACTAGGTCTGAAAAGGGGCCGGGTTAGTGTAACGGCTAGTGGACCCGGGTTCGTAAGCAAGCCGTGATAGATATCTTTCAGCGTTGAACCAGACCTTGCATGAGTGCCATGCGGAGGGCACTTCGAATTCAGCACACCGTCCTCCGGATAGAACGTTAAGCTGTGATCCATTTGGTGCCTTTGGTCTATAGCAGGCTAAATCCGATTTATTGTTTCTCTCTGCTCTTCCATTTCCATCTTTGTGAATTTCCTGAAGTCTGAAGATTCCTAGCCCTTCATTAGGGCCAATAATTGCTGTAACAATACTAGCTCCATTTTCCTTGACTATGAGGAACGCTATCAGTGAAATACCTCTGTGATAATAATTGTCAAATGTATACATACAGCTGCTCTTACTGTGCCCCTTCATTTTATGTTGTGATGTGCGTGTCATTGCATGAACGTTATCGTTTAGTACAACCGCCGATGTATTTCTTTTATCACATTCCAAAGATCTTTTTCACTTTTTCCGCCCAATGACAACTACATCTATATAATAACCTGTCAGCCACCGCGAGAGTGTGTGGCAGGGTGTGAGCTATCACCAAGCATGTACGACCAATCAGAGAGGACATTTACAAGCATGAAGCCATGCAAATATAAGGCGATTAACTTTATCTGGTAAAGTTAGCAAGACGCTTGATTTGCAGCTCAAAGACCGTGGGTTTTGAATCCTATCAAGGGTGTGAATTTCATATCAGCCTTATGGATCTTAGGTTGAGCGGTGAAATGTAATCTTGGACGTTGTGGCGTCAAAAACCCAAATCTTATCATCATCATCATGGGTCAAGAATCCTAGGATTTGTTTGACGCAGCCCTCTATTTGATTCTTCTATCGGCCAACCTCTTCATATTGACGTAACTATTCTCTTTTACATCCTTCGCAACCTTTCCTATTTGTTCTCATACGAGGCCTGCCTTTTCCAATCTTCCCGTTCACTTTTCCCTCAACGATTGTCATCATCAGGCCATTGTGTCTCAAGATATGGCTGATTAAGTTGTTCCGTCTTCTTTTTTGAGTTTTCAGCAGACTTCCCTTTCCTCCCACTCTTCTTCGGGCTTCTTCGTTTGTCACTCGGTCGATCCATTTTATCTTCATCATTTTTCGATAGCACCATATTTCGAATGCTTCCACCCTTTTCTTCTCCGCTGCTGTCATCGTCCATGCCTCACTTTCGAATGCTGCCGTCGACGTCCATGCCTCACTGCCGTAAAGAAACATGCTCCAGATGTACGTCCTAAATAATTGTTTCCTTACTTCTACGTTTGTATTTCCAGAAGTAAGTAGATTTTTCTTTTGATAGAATGCCCTCTTTGCCTGAGTTATTCTACTTACTATTCCTTTCTTGCTTTGTCCAATCGTTGGTTACTCGGCTTCCCTGGTAAGAGAGGTCTTTCACCTCTTCCAGTGTCTGTTTTCCTAGTTTAACGTTGGTTTTGGCCTTTTCTCTCTTGCTGCACACCATTATCTTAGTCTTCTTATTTGTCTTAAGCTGATATCTGGCATTTATCCATTCCATGGTTAATAGAATTTTATTCAGATCCTTCTCTGTCTCTGCTATGAGAGCTATGTCATCAGCGAATCGTAGCTGCTGATTGTTTCTCCGTGGATGCTCACTCCATAAGACTTCTCTTTGATTTAATTGATGGCTCTCTCTATGTAAACATTAAAAATTAAGGGAGACAGTGCACAGCCTTGTCTCACTCCTTTCCTTATTCTTGCTTCTTCACAGCTGTGTCCAGATTTAATCTCAGCTACTTGCTTTTTATGTAAACTGTCGATAATTATTCGGTTATGTAGGAAACTCTAATTTCTTTCAGAATTTAAGTATTGAATTCCAAATCATCTTGTCATCTTGTAAAATGCCTTCTCTAAATCCGCAAATACAATGAATCCACAAATACAATGTCGGTTTGTTCTTCTCCATTTTCTTTTCTATGACCAAATCGTATAACTTTGCTAATACCATTGACCATATTTATGTGAGTACCGGGCACATATAATGGCTATTTTATTCTTATTGGCAATAGCAAATACGGATGAAATAAATAACACGCTCATCTCGGCTGCAGTTTTAAAATTCTATAGCTTACTCATTTTTTTGGCGTCCTATTGTCAACTCTCACCGATAACGGTAGCATGAATTCGCACTTTCATATCAAATATGCAATTTACCTTGGGCTTAACACCTGCCCCGTTTTGATGGGAGGCAGTAAATAACTGGAGTACGAGCTTTTTCCGTTTAAAAAAAATTGAATCTGAATCGTGAATTCTGGACCCTATTCGAGGAAAATCAGTTACGCAGTTTCAAAATTAGCTATGTTTGTCGAATTTAGTTTAGGGGCATAAGTCATTCTCCTTCAAGTTATGCATACACGATGTGTGCACTATTATCTGGTGCAATCCTTTTCCATGTTTAGTGTTAATTTTTTCTCATTAAATAAGATGCCAACGCTAAAGGGGAACTATGAACTTTTGAGGTACACCAACACCATTTTATCTGTAATCAAAACCTATCTACTTCATGCCTACAGAGTTGTATGATTTCATGTTAGACATTATGCTGCTCAATCATTTGGTTTTCGAGTAGGAAGGGCGCCATGTATCTTCAGGAGGTTATTTAATCACTTTATAGCTACGTCTGTTTCTACATAATACCCGGAAATCCACTAAATTTGTGTGGCAGGGGGTGAATTCACACCAAAAGTGCGCGACATATCATACATAGAAAAGGTTAGTAATAATATTCTAGTATGAATTTCATAATTTAAAAAGACAAAAATAGAAACACAAGCATGCAACATGCTGTTACGTGGGTTAGGTTAAAATCCTTATACCAACGTGCAAATACCTATGCAATCCATTGATACACTCGTATTTATGCTATTGGAAATATTTACAGTTATTCATTTCCCTAATTGTAGGAGGAAAGGACATTTTGAATGTTAGCTCGGAAATCAATTGCTCTAATTTTGTGACTATTGTCCAATCTGCCATAGTACGTTGATGTTCGCAAAATATTTTTAACGTCATCAGTGAAAATATTATCTTGAAATTTATTTAAGAGATTAAGTCTAAATTTCATCCTCCAATCTGACAATGATTATCATTTTAATTCATTTAATAGACTGGTCACGCTAAAATACCTATCCCTTTACAAAACTTGCAGATAAATTTGGTTGCTACCCGTAGCCACCTAATTTTGACTATCGTGAACCCATCCTTTATCAGTAACTGAGATGTACGAGAATGGAGTCGCAGAAGGTAGGCAGGGGAAATGAAATATCATTCAATTGAAAACCTGAATTGGGATAACGGTATCAATTTCATAGCCGTGGGAGGTAATTATGGCAGAATAAGTGCGGTGAACGAGCAACGAGGCTGGCCGTTATCGCCCGGCCGTAACCTGCAGTGCACATTCTGTGTCCTTAGAAAGGCCATATTTTCACATTAAGACGTAGGTTCAACAACCTAGGGAGAAGGATGCTATCACTATCCGCCGTCGCTACTTAGGCGTGTGACCTACTGCGCCCAAACAAAACATCACGTGGCTTTCTCGGCCAACCGAGAGGGCCAGTTGAGCATTACGTATGACCTGCCTCTTGGAAAATCGTCCCGTTTCAAAAGCATTCCATCGCCGTTGATCACTCGTGCTCGTTGATGTGTTGCGGCAACTGACATTAATCATAGTCTTCGGCGCAGAATGACCAATGGGGTTTTTTTTACGCATGGCTTGCTAAATCGATAGCCTTAAGAGAAAGACCTCACTTTGAAAAAGAGGTGAGCTCGACGTAATTATTCTGTGCTGATTTTGTACTGACGTCTTGACGACGTGAGTGAACTGACTTTGGCGACAGAAAAAATTCTTGCATCGTTTTCAGCAAACAACGTCACAGCTAGGGTGTACTTTATTGCTATCATTTAATTAATTAACGCAGCGGTATATTACATGAAAACACGGGTTCACAGCAGTTTCAAAATAAGATGACGAATGGAATTTGGTGAAATGCGCTATATTCTTGCGGAACTTTAACCCTTGAGGAATCCATCTACTGGTTTTACGGCTACCGTAGTAAAGTAACAGTTTGTTCGATTAAGCTCTGAAGTGGATATTATGGAATCAGCCGGTGTTACTTATGCCGGCCTAATCATTTCCTCAGATTTCCCTTATTCTTGCATAAAATGTTAAAAAAATGTGATTGTAAAAATGGTTAAAAAAATTTAAAACTATATGTGAGACATAGATATCTCAGATGCAGCGTACATGAATGAAGAAAACTACAAACTCTTTTGATTGCTGCGTGATTAATTTGTAGTCAGAACGTATAAAAATTTATTTCAGCTTATGCGGAAATCAATGTTTTTATAATAGGACGAAATTATTAACAATATTATTGTTTAAAGTTGGACGTTGTTAGCAGTATCAATCTATTTTTTAATTACTTCAATAAATAGCGGCTCGCTATCGAAAACTTTCATGAATATCAGGCATAATTTGACAAAATTACCGACAAAGCTGCTTTTTGAGAAAAATTCGATTCCGTGGTTATTAGACAAATAGGCGAAATACATTATTTATGAATTCTTCATGAAAGGATTTGCTAAAAAATGTCTCTTTCCTATCTTATAACTTATTTCTGCTTGTTGTTATTTGAGTTTAAAGCGGAATTATTATGCTCAGCAGCTCCTTTGTAAAGGATTACTCTAGATGCTCATCTTAAAATAGAAAATATCATGTCACCAATTATTCAAGTAAAACATTGCTTCGGCTGCTGGCCAACGAAAAAAAAGTGGCATTAATTAGTCAACAGCGACTTGCGAGTGAGTACATTCTTCTTGGGAATGGGTACACTCTGAGACACCATGTTGTTTGAGCGCCATAACTTTTACTGAGGTCCATGCGAAAATTCTTGAACTAAGGTATTTTTAACATTATTATGCCTCAGATGTCAGATATGCACCGGGCATAACTATACTCCCTCGAACAAGCGTGTTATTCATTATATAGCTTAGATTTATATCCCCAAGAATGAATTTCATGCTTTCAAATGAGTTTTCTATGAGTTTTTCACACTAATGCTGGTGTCACCTGCGTGGCTCTCGATTTTTTCGCGTTTAGTCGTGCCTCTTTCATTTGAGTGTCATCTCAAGGAGGTGTGGAATGACGAAAGTCCGTCTGTCTCCAGGAAAATAGTCCTCGGAGATTGAATGCGAAGGAAACCTCAGCTCCTTCAGAGAGTAAAAAAAGAACTAAACGCCTCCGCTGTTCTCGGAGCCCGCACTAATTTCATTGAGTTCTGCTGCGCCGGCAGCGCCTGAAGATCGCTCGAGTCGTTTCGGGGCAAACAATTTCAGAAAAACAAAAGGGAGGCGGGATGGAGAGGGAAAGGGGGGTAGGATGGGGTTGGAGTGAGGGAAGGGTATGCCGTTTATTATCGTCCAACTTAAAAAAAGAGACAGAAAAGAAACCCCCGCGTTCCTCTCAGCTCCAGTACCATTCAGATGTCGCGGTCGTTACGTTCCCAACCCAGACTCACCCCTCCTTGTCTCTCTCCTGCAGTCAAACCATCTCCTCCCCTCTTCGCCTTTCGTCTTTCCCCTACCTACCCATCCTCCTTCCCTTCCCCCACCCTCTCTCCATCTTTCCTCTTCTTCTCCCGCCCCTCTATTCGAATCTCCTCTTGGCTTGACAACCGAACCCCGGGAGGTCAACGTACTGCGCAGAAAAGGGGTACGAAACCATTTACCCTGGGCCACTGGCACTCGAGGGTCGCAGTGCCGACTTTTTTTTCATCAGTGCACCCTTTTACCAAAAAAGTTAAGGGACTGGGGGATAAAAATGATATCATTGCGGAGTGGGGTTTCGGGGGGGAGGGAAAATGCGAACCCTGAGAAAAAATGACGTAGGGGCTTGTGTGGGAGTTTAGGGGAATACCGGGGTGACGGGAGGGGTTGAATTTTTTCCCCAGCGGTAGGGAAAGATAACGCTGATGCAAGAGGAAATGGGATTCGAAGAAACTTTTGATCGGCTCCTGCGCTACAGATGTCGCCGAAGGGTTTTGTTTGTGGCAGAATTTCTCTTTTTGATCCCTTTTGGACAAACTCTTGTTACTGCCGGAATTACTGGAAATAAACGAAGTCTGTACGTAAGAAAAATCATTCTGCTCAAATGAGAACAGTTTGATCTGTCGAGTAAGTTTCATTATAGTTCCAATTTTTCTTATTCCTTCAATTTTTATTCCACCGCGTGTAAAAATCGTTTTGTTGTGTTTATGCTGCGCATGGGAACGAAGAAAGGATTGCACGCTAAGAAGAATAAATATACTTCTTTTAATTCATAAGCAATCGTGCTTATGTTTCACCTCCTTGCCCTAAAAAAAGTGACTTATGAAGGTTTATGTCATTTTTTTAAATCCCAGATTAGAGAACAAAACTGTTTTCGACATTTTTGTTTGGGCGCGAGTGCCTAAAGTCTTTCGTGCTGAATGTATTTCACCGTTTACTTTTTATTGATGAAGGCTCTACGTGCAATAAATTACGAGTTGGAGTCTTTATATATGGCGTAGGACGTCTTTATTCATATCAGAGTGGCGTCAAAAATTCTCGTTTCCTGATTTTTGTACGGATTAGTCGCTGGGCAGTTCTGCATTGGCACTGAATTTGAATGTGCATGATTATAAGAGGAAATCGCGTAGTATCATGAGTTGATTATAATTTTTTTGAACTCATATGAAATTTACCCTTTTTAAGTAGATATTAAATAGTACTTATAAAGAAAAAAGGGCACAAAATTATTCCAGAATGCAATTAAATTACTGTTAAGCACATTTGCAGTGTTTATGAATAGTGATGTTCCGGATAAAAATGCATGCGTAAGGTAATTCATGGTAGTTATGCATTCACTGAAAAGAAGTTTTTTTTACCTTTTTAGCATTTAAAAGCAGCTGGGGAACAGTGAATGGTGACCACTATCACATCATGTCTTACATTTTATTCTTTTTGAAAATTGAAATGCGTCAATTCGTAATGTGGCCTCCAAAGAATTGCAGGACGCATACACTATAAGCTATTCAAAGCATTCCATACGGCGCCGCAGATTCTGAATCTCCGCCAATTTGCGCCATAACATCGCGATAACTACCACATCATGTTTGTCTTACTCGAAGGTAATCCGACTACCAACATTTTCATTAGAGACCTAATTGGTTAAGGGAAAATTGTTGCGTGATCGGATAAATTACGAGGACATGTACATTTCTTTCGTCGATTTCGTATAGGCTATAAGCGTGGGAGACAGCAATTTATACATTTGCATGTGCATCTAAATTGTGCCCTGTAAGCCACCGTAAGGGCGTATGACAGGAGGCGACTCAACTCTAGACCTGCATTGCAACAAGAAATTTATCAGTATCGATTAAACATCGATTAATATCGAGGGATATCTATCAATTCTATTGATTGAAAAAGCAAATCGAGTTCCCAATATGTTTCTGTCATGATCGGCACTTGTCAATGTTTAAGGCTTATATTTTTCGTCAAAAAGATATAGCTTGTTGTACTTTCTTTAGTTCTTGTAGAGAATCCTCCTGTGTTAAGGTGTTTTGGGTCTGCAGTAATGAATGTTTTCATCTAGCTCACATCTACATCTACGCAATACCCTGCGAGACACCGCGAGGGTGTCTGGTAGGGGACACATTTTACGATGTAGCCACGTAGATATGCTTCAAATGGATATTTCGGAACAATTATCTCAAATTCCTAAAATAATAACAGATAAATCAGGTAACACTTTTCCAATTTTTTCCTGTATTTATGGAAAAACCAAGTGTCAGCTATTTATAATGAGTCGTTTCCATTAGGTAACGATCGATGAAGAACTGAAATGACTGAATATGTGATTTGACTGAAATACTGAGCAGTAGCAATACTATTGATCCAGTACATCACACTTGCAGTAGAAAAGTCTCGGCCCGGAAAGAAACTAGACTACTTAATCCTTTTTTTATCAAACATTGGCGCTCGTAAAACTTACGTGTCGTGACCTAGTTTCTCGCTGCCTGCTCGTAAAACTCGAAATTCTTCCCACCGGCAACTCTCACGAGGTGACTCCTAATGCGCATCATTGTACGTCGGTACGCCGTGAGAGTTTGATATTCTTAACGGTACGCTTCCCTCTCCTGAGGAGAAAACCCAGGAAGACGACCCATGCGCATGTCCTGAGCAGAGTATTCATGTATTCCACTTAAGAGAAAATGATTGCTTGAATCGTACGAGCTCGTGCGCTGCCGGGTGACGAATCATATTATGCCGACTTGGAATGGACCCCCCTACCAGATTGCGTATTCATCGCCGGGGAGGATTTCAATTTGACGTCAATCAGTTGGAGCACGCTTCTCTTGTGAGCCGAGTGTAAGAAGTAAATGATGAGTTCCAGGTATTACGTGGATTCGTTATTGTCCTCTTACGCGAGTATCTTTATTCATTCAGGATGTCGCAACTGAATGTCAACATAGATTAGTGCATGGATTCGCCCATTTGGTTCTTTATGTACTCCAGCCATACAAGCTATTTATGTGATTTAGTCATGGGAATCCAGCCATCTGCTGAATAATACGAGCCTTGTATTCAAGCTGAACAATTTCAACCGATTAATCGTCTATATCCTTGCTACCATCCCGTAGAAACATAAGTTATGCCTAAAAAACCTTTGCGTTTCATGTCGTAAACGTAATTTGAAATGCTCTCAGCTAAAAAAATACATTTGCTTTCGTATAGGCATACCTATGTGTGATGCTGAAATTCAAATGTGCAAAATATGTTTTAAAAATACTTTTCGTCTGTCTTTAACTATTTGAATCAACTTGTATTTCAAATTTCTGATCACGGAAATTTAATTTCAGTACATTTAGTAATTTTTTCTTGGAATGTATGCATTAGATGGATAAATAGTACGTTTAGTCCAGTTCCTCACTAGGAGGCCAAAGGGCACTTAAACCTTTTGGTGAATTGTGCCAACATCACCTATAGAGGCCTTCCCGAGAGCCAGTAGGTTTCCTATGGGGATTTCCCTGGGCACCATGAATGGCGTGCGGGAGTGTTTGAATTATATCTCATCTCTCTGTTCATAACCTATTTGGCGTTACAGTTTTCATTTCTTCCAACTTACGAACCACCGAATGTAACAATTAGTTTTCCAAATCTAGAATTCCTGTTGTTGATTTTTTGTTGACAGTTTTCCAATTTTTCCGATTATTTCTGGAGGAATTTAGGGAATTTATTTTTCAATGAGCACCTCATAGCTGAACAAATATGTCAGTTGTTTTATTAGAATTTGCGGAAGTTCCTGGAAGGTAGTAGATGTAAGTGGATTCTGTGTAGTTAAGGGAAGCCTTTGCTCCACATGACCTTTTCATTACTAACCCCTTGTAAATTGTTCCATAAAGGATGGCTTTGTGCTGCAGAGAAAACTTGCTTTATGCATAATTGGGTCCTTTTTGTTGATGGAGTTCTAATTGAGCGGTTTAACCCTATCAGCCAAGACGTAGTCTTCTTTTTTTTTGCTACTGAGCACGGTTACTGCCTACGAGACCTGGAGCTGTTGAAGCATATTGCTTTCCAAGGCCGAGGAATTGAGAACGGGAGTAGAACCCGATAAGCTTTGAATAAAGTTGCCTACTCCAGTGGAGATGAAATTCCTGTGAAATACTTAATCAATTCCTTGCTCCGCTGGAAGTTAGTCTTATGGTTGTTTGAACGAGATCTCGATTTATGTGCTCTAGTGCTCATGTTTTAGTTTTACTCGTAGGCATTGCTCTCAGGTATACTTTGAAATTGTGAAATATATCGCAAAGTTCATAACATTTACCGGTTTTCAACAATATGAGAAATCAGGCCCGGCGTAAATGAATGTCCCTGTCCAGATCTAAATAAAATCTGGTTTAAAAAATGCTTCATCGCTGTTAATATGACCGTTGGTGCCCTCAGATATAGGAATTAATTGTTATAGCTGTTATTAAATTTGTGCGTTTAATTTTTTTATAGCTTTATATTATTATTGAATGTGAAAGAGAATAATTATGTCAATATGAAGAGGTTGGCCAATAGAAGAATCGAGTGGAAGGCTGCGTCAAACCAATCCCAGGATTGTTGAGCGATGATGATGAGGACATTGTTTTAGCTAATTTTTAATTTTATGCTGGTAATATATCCATTTGTCTTGGCATTATGAAATCTGAAAAATAGTGTTAAGAGATGAACATATTTCATATTTATTAAGCATTATTATTAGTTACTACGATGTGTATTTATAAATGTAATAGTCCATTAACCGGAAAAAATATTTTATTTGTCCATGCTTAATAAAACGTTAAAGAAACATTATTAGCGCAGTTTTCCTCATAAAGTTAATCATAATATAAATGATCTCTCCAATATCTCTATATTTATAGAAAAATTTGGACCCTTCAGGCTAACGTTTATTACCTACTTATTGTTAGCACCAAACCCTTAATTAACGCCAAAATTCTTCTTTTGGAGGATAAAAAAAACAATTAAAATTATTTTGAAATGCACAATTCATGTAATTTATTGCTACTGACTAAAATTAAAACCCCAAATAAATAATAAGTTTGCAAATTGTTTACAACTATTTTCAGCTATTTGTTTCCAACTATTTTCCAAATTTTGTATATCTGTTGACATTCCATAAACTCTCTCGTTGCCATTGGTTATTCTATTTGTCATTATCTTTTATGATAATTTATGCCAGCAACACCTTTATACCTTCTTTTCTTTAAGTTTTAATAAGCTTTACCGTGTCGAATAATTTTTTCAAAATTTCCACGAAGGTCTGTCACGAGCGCCCCGAAAAATCATGTGTCGCAAGCATTATCTACTTTCAATGAAACTACGTCAGTATGAGTGCAGGGTAGGACGTTTTTCTTATTCTAAAAAAAAACGTCTTACACGGTGAATGATCATGCGAATGATCATTCGAATGATCATGCGTATGACGGCCTTTACTCATTAATGCGCAAGACGGCCTCGAGAAAAGAAAAATATTTTTGATGGTCTGTAAATGGATATCTTGGACTTTGGTTTTATCTATCATTCCATATATACCTTTTATAAATTGCTTAGCCGAATTTAACGTCATGAAAAGATCGCACTACTATTCGTAAAGGCTGGCTGTATTGCTTCATTCATTCACTGAGTGTAGTGTAAACCTCCCTGGTAAACGTCACAGACACGCTCCTGATATAAGATTTCGATGAAGTTTCCCTACTCTTCTACTCTTCTTTGAAATACATTTTCCAAGCTGTTTATTGCTTACATTTTTTGTCTCTACAATTACGATGTTATTTTAGACAGGTAAGATTTGTGCTCTTTATAATACTTGAAATGACTTTCCTTTTCTTACCCTTTCCACTCTAACTCAACATGCTGCTTTCATAAGCGTCTTTATTATCCCATTGTTCCTATTTACTTGCTCCTATATTGTATCTAAAGAGCTCTTTCTTAATTACAACATTATATGCAAGGGTAGGATATTATATAACAATTAATGGTTATCCAAAAAAGATTTATTCGTTCACGAAATTCGGGAAATTAAACAAAAAAAATTTTGGCATAATAATAATTTAAGATTTTATTTTTAGCAATGAATGCTCGATTATGACAAATCAACCTCTAAATAATTATATTTACGAGAAATCAGGCGCGGAATATGCATATATTATATTGCGAAAGGAACCAGTATTTGTATGCAAAATTTCAAAATTCGACATTGCCAATAATAATTTGGAAAGGCACTTCCTTCTTTCAACAGAAAACTTCGGCAGCCAAGAAAACTCCTCACTTGCCATTTTTTAATCAGAAAATTATATTTTCTTGTCGTATTTACTATGATAGGTTACATAGATTATATTTTTAATTACGCTCTTCCACCAACTACTTTTGCTCACTTTTCGCGTCATCTATTTCCGACAATCCACCACTCTTTTTTTGGAAATGGTTCCAGTTGTGACATTTCTCTCAATTCCAGTACCATTATTCGTACCCAACCGGTCTAGCATCATGGGTACGCTCTGGGCGGCTTGATGCCACGCGGAGACTTGCACTACATTCTCCTGAGCTTCCTACCCATGCATCTTTCTCTTTTTATCGAGGCCCCCTCAGCTCAATGCTTGCCTCAATGCACCGGATGTGTTCCCGAATGAAAAAAGGGGGTTCTGGCAGGGCGGAGGCCTGTTTCTGAGCGCCCGGTTTTTTCCATGCAGGGCACCCAGATTCGATTCTTCAAGGATCTGTCTCTTATGGTCGTGTCCCGTTCTTGGTCGGTTGTTGTTGAGAGCAACGGATAGATATGTACTCGTTGAGAGACAGACTCGTAAACGTGTTACCCTTGCCTATTCGAGTCACACAAAGGGAGATTTCAAAAGATCCAACTGTGACACACATATGAGATGAAGAGCTAACTCTTTTCCACAAACTCTTGTCCCTCGCTCGTACCGAGAAGATTTTGGCAATAGTGAGAAAGGTGTTCCTTCAAACCACACTCAAAACACAATAACCCATGGTGAGGTATTTGATGCCAACCATTTTAGTGGATAGTCACCAAATTCACTTGAATGAGTGTCGAAAGTGCAATGCATCCAGCCCTTGAAAAATCCCTTATCTCGAGTAGTTTTAATAAGAAAATGCTCCATCAATAGCACAGCATAAGGCTTTTACTTCATGAACGAAAAAAAATAATTACACGAAAACATTCGCTATTTACCATTAAATTGTTTTCTCAGGGTTCGAAAAACACCAATAATACCTATAGACTATTGATTTTTTTACAATGCTTCGTGCCTACTGCCGCAAACCATTTTAATGTCTTGCAGGGTAATATGCAGATGTAGATGTTATTGGCCCCAAGAAAACGACTTGAGTATACTGGCAATTGAGAGTGATCAGGAATAAAGGCCTTTGCGTTCGAATAGTTCTCGAGTGCTTAAGGAAATATGTATAACACTATTGTCTGTTTAATGTTTTAGTAGACCAGAGCCAAAGTCAAGAAGGCCTGTTTTTTATGTAACCCTGGAATACCACATGTTGGTTCCCTTCATTTCCAGACATTATGAGCGCTACTCGAAGGATAGTTGACATTTGGACATCTTTGTGTATCGTTGTGCAAGGGGTCTGGGAGATGAAACGGATGTCACGTGATAATGTTCTCTCTAATTAAGCCACCATAGTCTGAAATTGCCATTCTGACGGTGGTGGCTTAAGAATAGAATCAACTGCTCGATTAGGACACTCAATCGGTGTTTTCGCGTAATCTGATCTATATTATTAAACCTAAAGTTAAACGAAACATCCTCGTCTGAGGCGGAGATTGAACCAGCGACCCTTGTGTTGCTAGGAAGGTACGTTACCGACAAGTTGAGTGAAACAAACGCATACAATCTGAAATCGTATTTCCTTTTTCATTTGATTTTTTTAGTAGATAGATTGACTTTATACAATCTGATTCAATGCAGTTTAGGCGGATGGAAATCGCGTATTGTTAGAGTACTGCGTAGCCCTCTAAAGGTATGTAATTTTGCCTTTGGTAGTCAAAATCTATTAGAATTTCCTCTATATTATATTTGCCGCATAAAAAATATTGTCTTCTCTAATCAGGTTCATATGACTATGGAAACTAAAGTAAGGGCATTAAAAATGTGAACTCATGTCTATCCTATTTTTGGTGATCCTACTTTTGCATTTCCTTTCTTGTCGTTCATATCTGGTATGTGAAGTTATCTGCTGGTAATAAAAAAATTATCTTTGTGATACCTTCATTTCATCACCAACTAACCTTTTGGAGAAATGCACGCCCCAAAGCAGTTAATAATTAAAATAAATGCACTTCTGATATTAACATTGAATTTTTTCATGTTTGCTCATTCCTACTCCGAAAACAAAGTAATTAAGATACTGCTAGCTGAAAAAAAGCAGCTCTAGTTGCGAGCTTGCGTGGGTGGCACATTTTTCTACGACATTCGAAAATATGAAGTAAACAATGCAAGTTTCATTTTAATATCTTATTTAAGTCCTTTGACTTACTGATGCTTTTTATATCCCAATGGAGTTAGTATTAATAACATCTCTGCCCGTCCAAGCTCCTTAAATACGTTAAAAATGGCTCATAAGCGATTCATTTTGCGTCAATTACAGCGAAATTTTACTTGAAATTAACGCGAGATTGTAAACATTGTTACGACTATATTTATACGCTCCGGCGAAGGCACCTTTTTGCTATAGCAGAAGATTTGGGGCCTTTTAAATTATATGCCTCCCTTTTTTCTTTTTAGATCCATTATGATAATGTTAGCTGAATGAATTAGTTTAATAAACAAAATACGCTAACTGAGGCTCGGGATGCGAATCCGAATGATGACTTTGGAAATACTCAGCAAAACCCAAGCTGTGTTATCATATCTACATCTGCATCTACGCAACACAATGCGAGCCAACGGGAGGGTGTGTGGCAGGGGGTGAAGATGACCTAACATGCACTATTGACCTGCAACTACGCTACTACATGTAAGCATGCTAGATATTAGGGTCACATGCAGCTAGATGGTTAGCATCTTTGTAGTAATAACGGGATTGGTTGTTAAGACATCTATCGTGCGCTACATACTACTCTAACAATATTTTACCAACCTATCCCTTTGCTATACTGCCTATTGCGTTCGTTTTATAGTACGGGGGAAAATGACATTTTAAGTCTATCGGTACAACAAAATATCTTTCTGATCTTATTTATACGGTCGAATATAGCATAATATGCAAGGGGGTTTAAAATATATCTAACATATTCAGGAAAGCTCTCCGTTTTAAATTTCTGCATTAGATTTAATCTGTACGCCAACCTACTATTTGATAATGATTCCCAACCTAATTCTTCCATCAACGCTGTCTGACACATTACTAAACTAATTGTAAAATCTTTAAAAAAAATCTAGCTGCTCTACGCTGCACACTCTCTAGCTCTCTGATCAAACTTAATTCATTCAAGAAACCTAATTCACATCAGATTTTTCTGGCAAACCTTAGATGTCAAAGGAAAAAGAGCTGGCCACTCTACCCTGATGTACGGATTTCACACATTTTTGGGCTTAATGCTTGGCGAGCTGTCCCTCATCACCCCGGCCGACCTTCGGGCTGAACACAACTATCCTCCCTCTCTGACTTTGAGCAGATAGTTTGGATAATATTAACTTGGAATCATGTAATGCATGATATCTTGTCAATTATTTGCCTTGAACAGTGGAACGAGTTAAGAGTGGGCATCTTAGTCCATTGTAATATCCTCCAAACGGATAATAGTTATATTCACCATCAGGAATTTTACTGTGTTGTTTTGTTTCAATCGCTTATGTAACTAGTTACAATTTATATCCTCGGAGCCTTTGGAGTCTTTCGTCTCTCCGTGTTCGCTGCTCGACTCATACGCGATTAGACGTGCCTGCTGCAAGCGATGGCGATGGCAAATAGCAGTTATTCCTGCTCATGATGGTTTGCCTCCTGCCATACACCCTTGCGGTGGCTTGTAGGGTATTATGTAGATGTAGGTACGTTTGGCTTTCGCCACTCTCCGAGCTGATCGAATCCTGTGCGTGAGTTTCCTAGAGTTTTCAAATTTCGATCATAACCCGACATGTTTGAATCATTATGCTGTGCGATATTTTTCGGAAACGCGTGCGTGCTATTGACTCAGCGTTTTCTTTTGCGAAGAATCCAGATACCGCAAAAATTAGCTGGGCAAGTCCTCAAGACTCGGGTGAACGTACCGCATTTGGAGTGGAATAATTCCAACTTCAACCCCGTTCTCTGCCTTCGTTCTCTCTCGGTATTATGAGGGTCCACTCGTGTGTCCGCGTAGCCTGTGGCAGGAATCCCTGCTGATTACCTTACCTGAAGAGCTCTTCATGGCAGTGTATTCAAACCATAGATAGATACTTAAGCTACTGGTGACTGAAATGTATAGCTGACTTTCACTCAAATAAGTTCAAATCTCATGCCACACCCTCTGGTTTGAATGTTAATTCCTGCTGAACCTTTAACGACGCGTGTGATTAGTGTACGCTAGGCGTTATTTTTTTTCTTCGTTTATAACTAAATATTTTTGAAAAATATTTGAATAGTGAATTGCTTCATTAGTAAAAATCAATTGTTTCAAATCAAAATCAATTGTGCAATGCTTCTATCATTACATTTTTAATCATGTCAGGGGAAAGGAGAACGTCGTATTTTTTGTCTCATTTTTGTATTATAACTTTGCTTGTAAAGCTTATGGCTATTACTAAGGGTGGGACTATTGCCATCGCTATCAATAACGTGTTCTAATCGATGAGCGCACTGTTCAGAGTATATACAATCCTAATGACTTACTCAATCTACGGAAATTGGTCGTATGAAGTCCTGGAAAATTTAGAGGGATTCGCGTAGACCATTATTAATTGAATTATATTGAAAGGCTAATGAATAACGTGGTCTCACTTGTTCTGACGGTCCATGATCGCGATCCAGTTCTACCTGTTTATATTATCTATTCTGCTTTGCAATATTCGATTTTAGTTTGATAAAATAGAGGATTAGTACTTCCCACCAGTTTATTTTAACAACCTAATAACTATCGGTTTTTCAACACACCATATTGTCATAATCAGGTGTGTTTTCCGAGATCAGAGATTCAGATTCAGATATATTCAGTTGGTAGGTATAAGGACTTTAAGCTAACCCAACTAACGGCATGATATTGCATGCTTGATTTGCTAATTTTATCTTTTTTTAAATTGAAGTTTACACAGTATATTATCACTAATCCTTTTTTATGCATGATATGTAATACATGTTTGGTGTGGATTCACCCCCTGCCACACACCTTTATGGTGGCTTGCTGCGTATAATGTAGATGTAGATGTTAAGTTGTTAAAATAAACTATGAACAGTGCTAATTCTATATTTTATCACGATGCTGTTCCAAAATTTCATATACATCTACGTAATACCTTGCGAGCCACCTCGATGATGTGTGGCAGGGGTGAAGATTAACAAACTTGCACTACTTCCATGCAACTAAGAGTCACAATGATACTTCTACATGGAAATATGTTAGATATAAGAGTCACGTGCAAATATATGATTAGAGTTTACACAGAAACGAAGTGTTTAATGGTTAGAAACCTTTTATATAAATATTTCAATCTCCATTTCCTTAGCTTGCATAGGATAGCAATGTGAAAAAATGCACTTCAGACTTCAGCTTCATGCTCTACAGACTACTTCAACAATTTTTTACCTACCTATCCATTTGCTCCGCTGTCTAATGTGTTCTCTTATAGTACGCGAGACGCGAGAAATGACATTTTAAATCTTTCAGTACGACAATGTATCTCTCTTATCTTTATTACCTGACCAGTATTGCATAATACGCTGGGGCTATTAATATATATCTAACGTCATCTGTAAACAAATCGGCTTCGAGGTATCGGCTCGTCACTTACAAGGTTTAGCATTCCTTAGTTATTCCCATCCTAGGTCTTCTGTTAAACTCGTTACAATAATAGAATTATCATTACGACCTCTAATAAATCGTACTGTTCTCTTTTGCACTCACTCTAATTCCTTTACCGTACCTTCCTCGTACGGATCCCATACACTAGTGGCATATTATAAACGAGGCTTGACAAGTGTAAAAATAGCATCTTTCTCGTACTCTCTCATCGCATTTACCAAGAACCATATTTACGAATCCTAATCTACGGTTCGCTACACTAGTTATCTCCCTGATGTGTTCCCCCATGACATGTCTTCAGTGATGGTGACGCCTAGGTAGATTCTACGTTATTTCATGCTTGATACTGTTCATAGTATTCGATGTGGCTATACCAGAAAATCGATGTTTTCTTCGTGAAGTATGTCATTCACATTGCTATATAAGTTACATCTGGAAATTGAGGCATAAAGAAACGTATGCTCTAAAAGAATTGGTGACATAAGCACCTTTGTACAGATCCTTAAGGCGTGGGACATGCATGACAACAATAAGGCAATTTGTGTATAGATCTCATGAAAATTACTGCTGGTTGGATTATTTTATTGATAGCACCTAAGATGCTTTAGAGTGTGACCCAGCACTTGAAATGTATAAATGCTTTCAGTACACGGATTCTTCCGCTTATGTAAAGTGGAAGTGATATTCTGTTTCCCAATCCAAAGCTATAATTCAGTTACTAGGAGAACATGCAGAGCTACTTTTTTTACCATGCTATGCTTAAAAGACTTAAAATTACTTTTTTACTGCAGGGAACTACAACTCCAAATCTGGCACAGACTTTGAGTAGCCATTGAGATTGTACTTTGCTTAAAAGACTTAAAATTACTTTTTTACTGCTGGGAACTACAACTCCAAATCTGGCACAGAGTAGCCATTGAGATTGTACAGTTGCTTGAGTAAATTATCAGCAATTGTTCCCACTTCTTACTCCTTGGGTTAAATTCTCGATCCTTTCAAGGTTTAGGAATGAGTGAATGAACTCGTGAGGCGAGTTAACGGCCGATTGCGACTTAGTTTTGCAAATATTTTCCTTTCAGCGTAACGGGGCTGTCGAAGTGGATGGAATCAAAAATGCCAGCGAAAAAAGTATGCTCAGGGAATTGGAAGCCGTGCGTACGTGGTCCGTGACCTCGCCTCTTCCCCTCGGCAGATGGGTAGGTATGGATTTAAAACTTTTCGCCTCCGCGCCTGGCTTTGCCACGACATACTTGACGCCGAAATGAAAGAAAAGGAATTGAGCGCAAGAGCTGACACTTGGTGAGTTCTCAACTAGGTCACACTCACACGCGCACAGCGAATGTGCCTCGGCCTCAAAGAGTCGACGTATAAGTAGTTGAGAAGCGCCCACTCCGTCGCCACGAACGCCAACGCCCCCTCTCGTGTCTACCCCCTGCAACGTCCCTTTCTTTCAATCGCCACCCCCCCCCCTTTTTCATGAACTCCAAAGCTATATGCGGGCTTCTGTATGTGCGAAGCCTGCATGGCGCGAGATATTTTTGCTGGTGCTTACGCTATTTAACACTGCCGCTTGTGAATTTTCCGTAATCGATTTTTATTCGGATGGATCATTGTCGAATTTCCTTTTAAATACGCGTATAAACTAATCATCTAGTTACACGTTACTCATATCTAACAAGTTTTCATCAAGTAGTAGTGTCACGTTGTAGTAGTGTCACGTAGTGTCACTCTTAGTTGCACGTAAGCAGTTCATGTTTGGTGATATTCGCCTCCTGCCACACTCTAGCGGTGGCTCGCATGGTATTACGTATGTGTAGACCAAAAACAGAAAGTTGGAGAAAGATGTTTTTGGATAAAATACCCATAATAGGATATATCAAAATGTCTACTGCTGTAACATGTGTTTTATGTATTCTTTTTGCATTATTTAACATCTTATCAGCAGGAAATAATTCTATCCTACTGGCTGTACTTTTTATTATTTATTGCGTATTCTTGTAATTTATTTGTATGCAATTATTAATAATTAATCAAATTCTCGTTATCATTAATGATCAATTAATATTTAAGCAGGAAATGAAGGGAAGGTCAAGGTCTTTTGGGAATAAGACTTAGCTTTAGGTTTCATTAAGAAAAGTTTCAATAAATATAGAGCCAGCGACAGTTGAGTATTGAAATATGATATTTGAAAGCTATTGGGAAAAAATGTTATTATACTTTTCCCTCATGTAGTCACGTATATTTGACAAACGGAAATCACTGGGGAAATTCCCTAATTATGTGTTGAAACCTGGGTCGGTAAATAAGTTTGAAATTTACTGAGTGATTTACATTCCAATCCTTGATACACAAAAATTTCTCAGAGTGACATCTGTAAATGTTTCGTTTACGCGCTCACACTGGCTGCGTTTCATGTTCGATATTGATTAGTCTGTCAAAAAGTGCTTGTATCGTTGTGAATTCTGTTTGGATAATTCACTAAAAGCATTTTTTTTTGCAGTGTTGTCGTTTTCTCTGTGGGTTCAGTCAGTATTTGGGATAAACATACGTGACTTTTCGTCTAAAATTCTGTAATTTGACATTTCGGTCTGCTTAAATTTCTTGAAACATGTGATTCTGAGGACCGTTGTTCGAGTCACTGGGGCAATAAAATGGTGCCTTTGAAATTATAATCCAAAACTCAAGTTATGGTGTTTTAATTCTGAAGATTCAGGCGATATGGAGTGGAAGCGAAACATGATAACACAGAAAGAAAGAACACGAGCCTCGTGTATTGGCTCGTGTTTTTTCTTTCTGTGTTATCATGGTGCTTTGTTTACAGCAAACTTTATGACTACTTTAGTAACACAAAATGTATCGCAAAAGGTAAACTTTAATTGTCAAATTTATATATTTTCATGCTTTGCTTTCTGCAAAAGGCGTTTCATTGGTGACTCTTTGTTTCTTATTTGTGACTGAGTGGATATACTTCGTATCTTTCATTAGGTCAGGGTAAAAAATTCTTATTTTTCAATTCTTACCGGATATTTTAGTGGAGCGTGAGTTGCATTTTTTCATACCATTGTTTCAAGTTCCTTGGAATGTTAAATGCAGTATTACAATAGGTAACCATGAGACTGCATGGAATGATCTGTGTGCAGCAGTGAATTAAAACACAATTTTGATTCACTTTTGATGGCAAGGGTCATGAGACCAGTGATGTCCTCTGCACATGATTACGCAGTTTGGATATGACAATACTTTTCTGAGTGGGAAAAATCTCTTGCGAAAGAATTTATTGGGTTGAGTAGTAAACTGATTTTTTTATTAGATGTAATGCATTACATCTTGGAGTAAGAATATCATGACAGACCGGAGCCAACTCGTCCAGTGATTGTCTCGTTTTTCCACGAAAAATTTCAATTTTTGCACGGATACCTGTTTTTTTTCTCTTCATATCATATTGCTGTCATAAAGATTTATGATATATCTGTATATGTATGGTGCACGATGCCCTTCGAATTCACCGATGAAATTGGGACGTACAGCCTTTCGCTTTCAGCTTTGTGAATTTCTCCTCACTCCCATACCAATCAAAACTTAGTCCTAAAACACGTACACTTTCAGGTATTATTTAAATACAGTACTTTTTTCAAAACTGTTCTATCCCATTACTTTGACGTAGAAAGGAATTGAAATATTTCAAATTTAGTGGATTTGTTTTGAAATTTACAGGGTGTACCAACATTTCATCCCCAAATACTGATGATATAAATTAATATTCCCGTTTCAACAAGAGGAGGTATTTAATTTAGTTTTATTAGTTGTGCTACTACCAAAGCTATGTGTCTTCATATGACGTACGAATTAATCACATCAAACACGACAATAAAGACTTATGTGTGACCGGGACTCGAACCTGCGATCTTTGGGAGGCCAGCACTGTTACCCGGAGGTGTTTATTTAAGTGACTTGAATTGTGATGCAGAAGTGCTGAGACCTCTTCCTAAAACACGCTTAGTTCTTCTTGTTGAGACGTATGACCTTAAAATACGAATATCCGTAGGACATTTATCACAGAATGAATCTAAGTTCGATCCGTCTGTTTTTATAACTCGACAGTTATAAAAACCTCTTGTGCAGTTCATACATCAGGTTAGAGAGAAGTTTATTTCTTTCTGTCGCTTGTGGTTTTTCGGACAGATCTGGTTCTCAGAAAATTACGCAGTTTGGAAGTAAATGGACCTGTCAAAAGGCTTCACCCGTGATAAAATCCGTGACCTCGGTTCAGTTTCCCTGATTTCGCCCCCCTGGGCTATATCATGCCTTGCCAAAACTCTTAGTGGTGATTTAATTACAGTAGAGTGACTTTCAACCAGGTTTCTATCTCGGTTTTTTTTACAGTGAATATGCATTGATAAGAAGGCATACCTAACGCTTAATATTCTACAGTACACTCTACATACAGCAACAGAAAGCTGTTACTATATGTAGAGTATGTTGCTGTAAGTGTCTGAAGAAAGCTGCTCTTCAAAATTTAGAGAAAAAATTTGGCCAAATTTTTTCTCTAATTTTTTGAGGGCATCGAATATTGTTGAGGAAGCCAATTTAAATCGATAGGTACTTAGCACTTGCAATTTAAGAAAGTTAAATGAAAGTTTATTGCGGGAAAACGGTTCCCAATGCGTTGCCCACTAGTTTTATCTAGGATATTCTGATACACCTTACGCTGGAGTAACTTTTTGTTTTAACCATGCAGCTGTAACAACCAGTTTTTATGCCAGCCACTTTATGCTTGATATAAAGAAAAAAAATGGCAGAGTTGGTGAGTGACCTCAGTCCACGCAAGAATTTATATTGATTATTTGTTGAATTATTACCACTTGTCACCAATTTTAAGCGGATTAAAATGCTTTTTAGTGAATATTGATTCCAGCGTTCTCATATTCTTTACAGTGTTTCAATCAAGTGCCAATGGTCGTCGGATTTCCATCCCCTGAATCTCGAACCGGGTAAGTTGTCTCCTCAACTATTATGTTCTAATAGTATTGGTGCATGTTGGCATACTGAAGCATCTTTGTGTTTTTTTGCTTTCCAAAATCCTATTCATGTTACTGCAGGGGCGGAATCTTGGATCCACTTTCGCGTTTTCTCTATCGCTATCCATCTTGCACGAAAAGATAATTTTCCTAGCACGGAGAAAGTAGTTGAATGTGTTCCCTTACGTTTATTTGCTAAGTCTTGTAGGATTGTTTTGTCTTAGACAAAATATCCTAAGAACTTCTCAGGGCGATTTAGGGAGTTATTATCCGTTTTCTTCAAAATGGAATAAGTTTTGTGCTATCGTTACAAAATGTTTGGCTATTGAAGATAAATACTTTATAATTTGAGTAACTTTCCTTTGCAATATCTTGAAGCGTACTTTGTAGCCATTATTACGTAATTTTTTAAGTAGTCCTCTGGACGAATAAGGGATATTTTGTCCGTTTTCTGTGAGTTGGACTCCGATTCGGGCTTCCCATGTCAGATTAGTCCAGCCCTATAAGGTAAACTTAGAATTTCTTCTCTAGGAATAAAACTCTGGAAAAAGTAACTTTTTTCACAATATCTTGAACCGTACTTTGTAGAGAACTCATTGCAGTAAAAACATTTATATTTCAGTGAATTTAGTTAATGCTTACCATGATAGTAGGTACATAGTAAATATTTCATGTCATTAACTGTTGGTGGACCTTAGACTGTGCCCGTGGGCTGGAAAGGCTTGGGCTAACTAATAGTGCCTGTGTTCGAATGTTCGAGCAAACTTTTACCGAACTCATAATCGGTAGATGTGTCCTTCTTCACGCTACCCATAAAATGAGAGCTTCTTGATGCATCTGGCTTTTTGAGCCTTGTGTCATAAGTTGCTTCTCCGAAGCTACTGTCAGCTTTCAATTTAACGTATGTCATTTCGATCCTCCGCCACCACAGACGGTTAATCTCTGAAACGATGCAACAGCCGTGGAGGGGGTCATCAAACTCAATAGCGTATTGCGAAAAGTGACAAAATGGCTGCTCACGGGCGAAGTACGTCTGAGTTGCGCAGTCAGTTCTCTCCAAGTGAAAGCCCAATGACGCTCACGGCTTCTTTCATACTTTCCCTTCTGAAATGTGTTTTATGCCACTTTGGAAATAATGTACTTGTAACGAAGAGGCCTTGACGAAAACAAGTGAAGTCGTATCGGCGTACATTTTTAATCTATCCATCGGCCTCTGCCACTGATTCACCGCATTCGGAAGTTCAGGTCCAGGAGAATAATATTAGTCTTATTAGTTTGTTAAAAAGACATTCGCTAAAATTTTCGTGTGATCCTTTAAGTGGACTTAAGTAGTTGCGTGGTGTGCTTCTGCATGATGCATATGTCAGTCCGATGTTTTCTAAACTGAAATGGGATCCCTATTGTCGACACTGATGTAACGTCGTGTGGATAGGCACCTCGTAAAAATTCACACGACCTGGGCAACCGGGAGTAAGGGGAAAGGAAACGGGAGTGGGAAGGGATAATTCGAGTGTTTTAACCCGACCGAAAAATACAATGGGCGAGCATAGCTTTGCGAAACAAGGGGATAAAATCTGTTTTGAGGATACCCAGATAGCATGCATGAATAGCCAACCTTGTTGAGGCCAAAGCCTCGTTAGCCATCGGATGAATCGGTCAAGAAACCTGAGAGGCCTCGATTTCCAATAATCAAACAAACTCAAAAGATTTCACCTCGAAAGGTGAGTAGAGGAGAGTTTGGTAACTGTATGGCGCTAGGTTTAAAAGCTCCGTGTGCATGCATATCAGATTCTACCTTGAAACACTTGGATAACAGTTTAGCTGTCCAGATGTGTGCTAGTTGGTAAGATTTGTTCGCTGATTTATCTTAAATTGACGGATTCACACTCGGCAAGTAATCGAAGATTGGGGAAAATAAGTTAAGTCTTCTGAAAAGAAGCTTATTCGGCAATAATAGTGTGACATGATGGCCTGCTGAAGACAATCGTCAAAGGAAAAGTGGACGGAAAGAATGGAAAAGGCCTGCATCGGACGAGAATATGTAAAGCAAGTCGTAAAGGATGTAAAAAAAAAGAATTACATTATAATTAAGAGGTTAGCTGATAGGAGAATTGAGTGAAAATCTGGTTCAAACCAATCCTTGTTTGACGACCGATAATGATGACGGATTCAGCGTACAAATTCTTTTCATCTAAGATTGTGATCCATCCTGTCATTACTAAAGCCCTTTGATTACATGAAATAGGGAATAATTTCGTTGCACCATGAAAATATTTCTTATTATCGGTTCATATAATTACATTTAATTCGGACGGGGAAGATTTTTCCGTGCACACTACAGTTGCAATTGTGTTGATTTTTATATTTTCCTTGCTTTTTGAGGTTGCACGGAAGGAGCAATGATCATCATTATCATAAGTATTCTGCCGAAATTGGTGGGTCATAGTTAGTTCTTGCATAAAAGACATCATTGTTGGGTTAAAGTACCACTGAATAGTGTTACTAAGCGAACCCTTCTATGTTCAACTAGTAATACTATGTAACGATTTTTTTCATGTTATCCATGAATCAGGGGTTATAAGCTAAACCTTTAGAGCGCCTAAAATCGAAATCTACCTCTATTAACTAGCGAATATAGTGTTAAGTAAATCATAAAAATATAAATCTAAATTGAGTATAGCAGTCTATTCTGGTGATGGCAGAACAAGCTTTATTCTCACTTCCATGTTTTGCTAATCCTATCGCCAGGGTAGCAGGGAAGTATCCAACCGCGCCATTTTTTGTCTCTATTGCTGTTAATATGCTTTCATTTTAGCGTTATGTTTAAATGATGCCAGATAGCTCCCAGAAATGTTTTTTTACTGTTTTAAAAATTCCAAAAAATGTAGCTTTAAGTACTCAAATTAGAGTAATTTACGATTTCATTTTTACTTCAAAGTAGATGTCCGTGAGGCTTCATAAAAAACAAATGTACGAAACTAAGAGTCTCGATTTTCAATTTGGAAATGCTCAAAATTTGCTGTTGCTACTATGGCTACTTGCTGCGCATAATATACACACCCAAAAGAGTGAACTAATTCTGTATTAAAATGTAATCTTTAAGTGGGTTCCACCGTGACTCCGCAATTCGAAATCCCGTAAAAGAGCTATGTTAATTAATGATTAAATACCGATCCAGAAAAAAGCCTATATGGAAATTCATTTATAGTGTGATAAAGCATACATAATAATTGTATGAGTATGCTATGATATAGCGCGTTGTAGTTTCATTCTATATTTTACAAGCTATTTTAATTCATTTTGACTTCGGAACATGGATGAGGTGTTGTTGCCACGTTTAATTTACAACGTGAGAATACATGCTCATTCCCGCTATTGCGTATTTTAAAATAGATTAAATATTTTCTTACTTAGTTTTAAACTATTCCCTTGCAAATACAACTCTTTGTTTTGAATTTTATTAATATTGATATTTTTGATAATTGTTTTGCACCAATGACGCTGCTACCATTTGTAAGCATTGGTATTAATTACAGTATGTCAATAACCAATGAAATATTTAAATTGCATAAAATATATAAGAAGGACTTTGGTAAGGTTTATTCCTTATTTAATTGACAAAATAGGCTCGTAAGCACCTTCCGTCACGAGTACCGTTGCCAATTATAACAACATACTGTAGCGCCACTTTCATGTAACTAAGGGTTTTTTGCCTTTTTACGAGCGAACATTTATTAATATCAATTAAACAAGTGTGGTAAGGCGAGCACTTTTTTACAATGCTAAATTTTACATAAAATTGCGCATCTTATATTAGTTTTTCGTCAAAATGACATTTCTCTCTACGTTATTAATCTGTAAATTTTACTGCAACAGCCATACTCTGCCGTATAACCACACGTATAAAATTGCTGATTTTCAACGTATTTTTTCTTCAACTATATGATGTAAAGGCCTCATTATTTTATTGCCAATCGATAGAAGGGCCAAAATATGATGTGTCCTGAAATTTTCACAAAAAAAACAGCTACTTCATAATTCCGTGGAGTCTCCTTAAGATAACATGAAATCAAATTCCTAGAAAAACACACTGTTGACGAATATTTGTTTTCTGACTTGGCTGGCAAAAATATTCTTTGACTTGATAAGCCCTTTTGACCACTTTCAACGTTATACTGGGGCCCACTTCCTAGGTTTCTGTAGTTGTGGCGTCGTAATGCGACACTTGAATGATTCTGTGAGCGGTTGACCATATTTCTCATCATACTGACTCAGAAATTCATTACCTTTCACACAAAGGCCGTACCATTTGCTCCGAGTCCCGAGATCAAAAACGCATTCAATTCCATTACTAGGTGGCATTTGGGTGACCCTGAGAAGGCTTCACCGCCACGTTTGAATGTGTTCAACTCGCTGAAATGTTCCTGCGCGTGTTAGCCTCCCCAGGAATACCTACTTACTGCTTCAAAGAGTGCTAACTATCTAACATAGGATTAGTCAAAGGCCTTTTTGTAACAATATATCGTGGTGAAACAGATTTTTCTGAAACATTTGGTCTATAAAACAGCTGATTGATAAAAAGAGTAAAGGATAGATGGAATGAAGAATTATGAGAAATATGGTACTTCTCCTTTCTTAGTCTTCATTTATGGTGCGTACTTCGCTAGTATATGGGATGTGTACGAAGCTGGAGTGTTTGGGAGAGCCATTAGATCGTCGGTTAAAATGTAGACAAAATTTTATTAATTTCAAAGCAGTTTGTTTTCCGAAGCTGGAGATATTTTAAAGACCGCAGTGTACTTTTTTGCGTGGGCCAGTGTAACGTTTTAATCCTCTTTAAGGATGATATGCAGGGCAAGTTCGGTGATGATTCACCTCCTGCCACACTCCTTAAAGATTGATTCCTGGGTATTATGTAAATTAATCGCATGTGGCAATGGTTGTACTCATACAAGACATACATTGAAAGAAAGAATTCAAATCCTACGTTAGTTACAAACTTGCGTGTTCTTTTGCTTTGTCAAGGATTCTAAAATAGACCCAATCCTCGTTGGAATTATCTTTAAATGCCCTATTATGAAAAGACAGTCATTATGTATAAATACCTTCCTAATTCCCAATTCTGTTATTTATTCTATAGTTATTACTTACATCAATCGCTATTATTTGAATGAATAATAAATCAACTACCTGTCTCTTTTAACTCCCTGCCAACAGTGCATCGTAATAGTATACTCCACCTCTCCCTCCTTTTGCGTTACGTGGTATGGACACCTAATTCTCTTGCGTTGAGGTACTCTCAATGATGGGCTTGGATGGGGGATATTAAAATTTAGGATATGTGATGGGAAATATTCGCCCACTCATTCAGTGAAGTTCTCGAGACAAGGTTTGACAATCAACATCATCTACCTGCAGTGTAATCCCGTAAGCCATCGCAAGGATGTATGAAAGGGTGAAATTCGCCACCATGCATGCATTTTCAAAGAAAGGGATCTAAATTTATACTCGCCATCATGCGGGCATATAAAAATTCTAGTCCGTGCATGTGCTACTTACACACATCTGAGAGATATAATGCTACTACTCTGAGGAAAATGTTGGATATGTATTCACGAGACATTTGAAATGATAGCTTTAAATGCACTAAATTGTTCGCATGTGCAAATCAATGTAATAACAATTGATTAGTTGGGACTCATTTTAAAATGAATCCAATATATCTGAGATTCCACTGGTTTGGGATAAAATGAATAGAGATTGGAATAAGAAACAAAGAAAAGAAGCAATATAAGATCTAGTGCTTTCCCGGCGAATAGTATGCAGAAATGTTTTTCGGGCTTGACACCGGTTAATAGGCTCCATTACTGCCAAAGTTTCAAAAAGCGACTCGCTCTTCATCATCAGGGCTTCTGAGTGCCGAATTTTAAAATTTAATTAAAATTTTTCTGGAGCCTATTAACCGGTGTCAAGCCCGAGAAACATTTCTGCAAAGAAAAGAAGCGTTGTCTTAACAAACTCCAAAGGAAATACGGAAAGAGTCACTCAGCTATTCATCTATATCTACGTGGTACTCTGCGAGCTACCGCGATGGTGTGTGGCAAGGTGTGAAATATCACAATACGTTAACTAAATTCATGAAAAGAAGTACAATGCTTCTATATCCTGGAAACGTGTTAGGAGTCACGTGCAACTAAGTCGTTAATATCTACGTAGTGGTGACGATAAAAATATATTATTTTATTAATATTAAAGAAAGAAAAGAAAAAAGAGAGATAAGCCCTATGTGAATACATTTAAGGGGCATTGCCTGACGTTAATTTGGGGTAGAAACTTGGCCTAACAGAAAAAAAATTATGAAGAAGTCCAAGTATTGCGAACTAGCTGCGAATACCTCATCATTTTTTCTGATGTATTTTACTTGTGCAAATTGTGATAGTAAGAAGTATGATAATGAAAGAAGCAGGGTGCTAATAACACCATCTTAGAATAATTGACGTAGTGAAACCAATTCACCGACGCAAATATTTTCAAACCTCTTTTGTGACCTCATTCTTACGGCCTCTTAATAAAAATTCCTGTATCCATAAGCAATGAGAATTTCTGGTCTTGAGGCGATTTACAGGCTAAGCCACTATACTTATGGCCGCTATTAATGATTAAAAAAACAGCGTTATCATGAAAATTGAGCTTGTGGACAGGCACAGAAGCTCCAAGATGTAAGGCAGATGTGAGCTGGACAGGGGAATACGTACGTGGGCGTGAAATGGAATGAGGAGCGAATGACGCGAGTGGAATGAGGAAGGACGGCGAAGTCACACAAAGAAAGAGAAAGGGTTGGGTACAGGGTGGGTTGGTGGGGTTGGGGAGGGTGCGGCTGTTGAGAGGGATAAAGTGGAGAAAGGAGGGCGGGTAGGGAGGAATGGATGATTATTGCAGAGTGCGGCACCGGAAGTCCCGGGTGCGGGCGATGGCTGCGCCCTCCTCTCCTCGCCTACTTCCCCACACCCTCCTCCCCTCCCCGCCCACCCACTCCCTTTCATGCTCTTCCCACCCCCTCCCATCGTTCCCCATCTATTGCCGTAATTGGCTTCAACCTGTCATCTCTTTCGAAACCCACTCGTCGCTTCCTTCCCCACCCGTTGACGAACAGGTTGAATGGCCCCAAGCTGTTACAGTCGGAAAATGCTATTGTATTAGTATACAGGGAGGCGAATCCCTGGCGACGGGAGAGTGTCGGCGCTTTCGAAAGCTGCGGAGCGCATTTCAGCGTGTAATAATGAAATGGGATTGGGGCGAAAGAATAAATTAATTTTGAAAATATTTTGGCTCTGCGGGAATTGGACGGTGGGAGATCGTATTTTATGCTCGCTAACATGTGTCTGTTGAAGACGCATTGCCTTAAGATAAAAATCTCTCTATTTATTTCGAATCCTCTCTTTTTGGTTAAAAATAGGCGTTTAATTTTCCTCTTTTGTGAAAAAATCAGCCTTTTTTATATTCATGTTAAGAACAAGATTCATGTAATGGCAGATAATATAAAATTTACGTTAATTCAGCTCTTGTCCGAAACGAGCACATCTATTTCTCTTGAGTTCAATGTTCTTTTAGTTATCACACATAAATTGCTAAATTGCTTGGATGTGCTCTTCAGAAGATGGCACGTCACAAAGCCGTGTGGATGGGCTATTTTCGTTTAAAATATTATTGTATGTACATACAATGCCGTTTAGTTAAATTTATGGGAGGAAGAGTGTGTTACTTTTAAAGGAGCATTTGGATAAAGTCCTGTTTTAATTCTATAGTAGAATCACTTTTTCGCTTCACATAGTCATTTTTAAAACTTCTTACGCATGATGATAATTCATTTTTCGGGTGGAAGAAATCAGGTGCAGAATAGATTTAGAGAGTGTTGCTCCTCTGTGGCATAGTATTCCCCTTGAAGGACAATTATACTATCTGAAGTTATCACCATTTTCATCAATCCTGTAATTCATACTGAAAAAGATCACTTGGTAAAAAGGTAAAAAGAGTAAAATCAAATCTTGAGACATGAAAATACCGTGATGTCTCAAATGTGTCTGATAGGGTTGTCTCATTTACCTGTTAGAATTTTCATTAGGCGTAGGTACTCTATCACGAGCTTACAAGAAATTCTTACTTCCATTCTCCTCAAGCTCTCCCGTGTTCACTTATCCTCAGAACCATATTCTAAATTCTTCCAAACTTTCGTCATTTGAGGTATCCTTACTTGATCTCTCATTGTTTTAGAATTAGTTTTATAAGTTGGAAAGAGAGGCGACAAATCTAGTTGTCGTGGAAGTTGCGAATTCAAATAGCTAATGAAAAGGTATTTTGGTTATCTATATGATCGTGATGCCAGCTCTTATAATGTAATAAATAGTATTCTGATAATTAAAATCAAGTATTGTGCTAGTATTCATGAAAAGCAGGGTATTTTTTTACAAGAAAATCTTGGTGAGGCAATAGTCGGATAATGGGACTTCGATTTTCCGAAACCATCATTAATGTAGAAGAGAACCAAACTATTTGGCCTCGAGAGCATGATACAAATCTCTGAAACCTAATAGTTGAAATAGTGAAAGATTACTAAATAGGTCATACTAAAAAGAATAATAGACTCACAAATAATTAGTACTCTAACATTTGATTCCTCTCAAACTTTTATGCATTACCTATTAGATACATTTTTTTCCTTTCAAAAGAAATAATTCGTACAGGATGTAGAACTTTTGGAGCCAAAATCAGGTTTAAATATTCACCTATTATTATTTACCCAAGTCAATTACTTTTGAGTGTGACCTATTTAGTTCATTTAGTTCAACTAAACCATTGAGTTTCTACAGTTAGCTCTACGTAACTCCGAGTCAAAACGTTTGGTACTCTTCTTCATTCACGATGCTCTTTCGGAAAATGGAAGCCATCTGATATCAATCATCCTATTTTAATTTCCCGAAGTGGGTTTCCTTGTTAGCAACACAATTGACTGGGGCAGAAAAATATTCATCTTAAAATAGGTACCTATTTTTGTTTCCATGTTCCTCAGGGCCTCCATGTGAGAAAACCGACAATGCAATATATCTAACCTAATAATTGTGCAATATTGACATAAATATATAATATGCTTCTATTCGGTATGTAACATATTGCAGTTGATTTATATTCTTATGCCTTTGGTCATGCATTGCCTATTGCCTTCCTCATAGTCTACGATAGTGCTTTATCACTTCAAATGATATCGTGTAATAACATTATCACTGGGTGTGCCCGAATACAATAGGTGTTTTTCCAAACTTTAGTATATTTTTTATCTCAAAACCTTTTATCTTTTCAAACTTCAAGCTTAGGTCTGGTTTCATTATTTGAATATGATAGAATACCGAGTTGTTGTTCATTTATTGGCAGTTTTTTAAATGAGAAATATATTGCACTTTTTGCGGCTTGAAATTTTAGGGGATAAAATGGCTTTAAAATCTAAAACAAATCATCTCGGAAGAAGCAAAAAAATCGTGAATGTGCGGGAAATGGAATTTAAGAGGAGGTTATTTTTTACCTATGAATGGCATGCGATGAAAAGATGAAGAAAAATCTTAAGAATGCCATTCCATCCAAGCACGTTTTGGATGACTGGATAGGAATGAGATGAGAGAAAAGTTCTGACGTGCGGGAAATTCCACCTAAATATCTACGGCATAGCTTCATATCGTGTGAATAGTTTCGCTATCGCCTTCTTGAAAAATATGTGATTCATGTCCTTCATAATATGTGATTTTTTAACGATGCGTTCTCAAATATTTTTTTATGCTATTTAACAATATTCCAACACACATTTTTGGTATTTTGCGTAAAAAATAACCATGGTCAACTGATTAATTTCCCAAAAACGAGTTTCAAAAACACATCAGATCCATAAACTATTCATAGTTTTATAAAAATGGCCTTCATTTATAACATTCGCATCCATTATGTTAGATGAATACATAGCTAGTGCAGAAACATAACTATTATCCGCTGGTAAATGTACTGTGAAAGATATTTTAAAAACGAACCTGAAAACGTTTATCTGGTCGTGAAACATTTGGCATTATCTCACGAAGTATCACTGCATTGCTACTTTTTATTAACCAAATTAATTATTTCTTATCATACATTATCGCTTCGGATTATTTCTGAAGAAAATTCTTTATGTATTCATACATGATAGGATAATGATTGTTTACGTCATGAACGTCAAAGTATGGAAAACTTTCCACGAAGCGCTATCGGGGGACCATAATAATGTATAACCTCATGGTATCGTTAGTTCCTTTAGAGGAAAGTGAGATCAAAAATATAATCGCTATTTTACATTATTACTTGCTCTCCCAAAAAGTTACTTGCAATGTGCACTGCGAGTCGCTAGAGTAATGTTTTGGAATAGCTGTACCAATTAATGGACTAGAAAGTTCCATGATCCCCCTGACTAAAAGCTTTTGGGAAAAAATAATTTCTTTGACCTTGTGTAAAATCCCATAATTTAAATTTTTGCGCAATTCCTTGAGCTCTGGGCCTGTGCGTTTCTAGCACCAACAAAAGCAATATGCATCGCTCTGTATTGCTTCTGGCATATGAAGTACCAAAATAGGGTCGTTTACCATATTTTATATTGCAGAATCTGATAGAGTTTGTAAAATAAAAACACCCGTATTTTTCCGTTTTTTGATCCGTCAATTATTTCTCGACTTATAAGCGGCAAAAAAGTGATGTTTTCAACCCTTTCGGAAAAGTGGACGTGATGCGACCTCTTACGACATCCTCTTCGTCCAATCACAATTTAGCCCGCGAAGCTACTTCACCTTATCGCAATCGGGGACTCACAGCTGACTCTGCCAATAGGAGCCGTTGTGGCAGGATCTGTGCGAGCAGACCTTCCGACATCCCCCTCCACTCCCTTCCCTTTTCCTAAAAGCAGTCAAGAACGGGAAGTAAATGACGTCAATGTTATCACAGCAGCTTTTTCGGTGGGCGTCACCTTTTGCTTATTTAAACTTTGTGATTAGAAGATTAATTTTACCACTAAAATTCATTTTTCGTTTCCATCTAATGGTTTTGTGTATAAAATTGCGATTTCGGTTCCGAGTAAACGCCTGGAGAGTTGTGAAGCCTAGGAAGCGTTTGGAGTAATTCCTTTGTCACCTCTTCAGTGCCTTGATGCATGGTGATAAATTGACAATAACTTGTTGAGTGACTAAATTCAGCAGAAGTTCTTCATGTTTTTAGAATCTATTTAGTGTATTCGGTGCTGACCATTATGCTGAGATATGTTGAAGTAGTACGCCTCATCATCCGTATTTGAACAACTCTTAGTATTGATCCTCTTATAAGTTGATGGATAAACATTGACGGATATACGCTCTTCGTTTGGTAACCAATATTTGAGTGTTAATGTGTTAAAACATACTACTCATCATACCATTGATGTTGTAGACGAAAGCAAAGCATTTCCTTTTTGATGATATTCGTATACATTACTTATTATGAAATTTCGCTAAAATTCAATTTTTTAAAATTTCTTTCGTGCTTGGGTGCACAGTTTTCTTGTCAGTTAGACCTTGAACTTCAAATTGTGCTGGAAAAATATCGTGACAACATTTTTTATTGAATTATATTATATCTTAATCCCATGAGCACTAATGTCCCACTAATCCCATGAACACTAATGTCAATTGGAGTAATTCTCGTTGCAACTTTTCTTCTTACTTTTTACTTTACAAGAAAAGCGAAGAACTGGGCGTCTTGTGTAGGATAGTAAATAATTGATACATGATGAATTCAGGAGAGATCTTAATTTAATGCTTGATGCCCACAGCTGCGTACCTTCTTAGTGTGTTGATAAAACATGCTCACTTATAAAATCCGGCAGAACGGTTGAATATGAATACTTCTACTCGTGCGTTTATCCTCTTTTTGGTACGCCCTGAAAAAAAGGTAAAAGACATGAAGAGAAAGAAAAGTGTAATAAAATTATCACTATTGCCTTGGCTGAATGTGACTGTCACTTTGGGAAGTGTTAAAGAATACTGTGCATGACATTCCTGAGCTCTTATCATGCATAATGTTCCGCCGCTTGTGTTTCGCCAGCTATCACTTCAGAAAACCGCCGGATGTAGCGGTCGTCGTCACTTGCCCTGAGAGTAGGTACGTCTGAGTTTAATGATCGGTGGACGGACAAGCCCCTAAACGCATTGTATTCAGACAACGAGGGTCATGCGACAGTGATCACGCCGCTGACTAACAAAGAGTGAATTTTAAAATGCCGCCTTTGCTTCCGATGCTTCGTGAACCGTATTGGCGGCATTGAGGAAGGATCGTCTCCGTCGATGGGAAGAGAGGTCAACTAAGCTTCGGCGCGAACGCAACCCGTGGTACTTTCTTCCGTTGATGGAAGCGGTCCCTGCGAGTGGGTGGGCACGAGGCGCCCTTGCTTGCCCTTCTACGATCTTATGTACCCTCTCGGCCAAGTGTTTGATCAGGCTGTTTCCGCAAAGCTTTACTCAATTACACGTTTTCCGAAGTGTGATTCTGCTGTGTTATTTGCCAGACATGCGCGGTGATAAATTGCCTATCTCGAGGCCTAAGTGAATTCTTATGCATGTTAAGATCAAATTCCAATCTCTTATGCGGGTTGGATTATGACATTGCCACTGAAAATTTTAAATTTTGACTGAAACTTAATCAATTTCTTTTCCTTTTTAATCGAATGCAGATGAGGAACTTCCTTGTAGAAGGAAATGTGATGTTAACTCATTAGTGGGCCATAAGAGGTTAAATTTGTAACAATGCAAGTAGAATACGGGAAAATTCTATTTAATCGAATTAGTTGGCCTCAAGAATGGCTCAAGTGTCACCTATTCAGCAACTGATGATCGTATATCATATCATCACTGATAGGCCCTGATTTTAATTACTCTTTTACGTCAACCCTCAGTTAACGTGGGCTTTCAGTTAATGTTACTGTTACCAACACTTGGCTGTGAAAAGATAACCAGGCATACGAATAATATATATGGCTTGGATTTTAACAGACACGAAAACAATCAACTAATTCACTTTCACGGCCATGCTTCCTTCGGAAGGTGTTATCAAAGGCAGTTGAAGAAAAATTGAATTTGAAATAAATTTATTCTATTTTTTCTAATAATGGAATGTCATAAATATTCTTTACAAGTGTCCTGATAATTTTTTCGTTTACAATATTTTGATTTTTAAGTCACCATTATATGGTTTATTAAAATATATGAAATATATCTAGGAAGGAATATTGACATATCGGAGAAATATTCCCAACGAGTATGCGTGTCGTCCAGGTATCCAACGGTGACTAAGTTCCATCTCCACTTTTAAAATAAGGTTTTGTCTCCATGTAACGGTGACAGAATATGAAAAATGATGAAACGTTTTATTTTAACACACAAGTGACCTTACAGCTCCCCATTTGTTAATTAAACTTGATGTATAGTATTGGCAACATTGTTAGTATAATTACTGCTAATGGACGAAACACATTTCCTTGACGTAGATTAATTTTATTTCTGAATCCTATTATGTGTTTATTTATATCTAATGATGTGATTAAGGATCTGTCTACCATTAAGGGAATAAATATGAAAAAAATAGTATCGTTCAACAACAACAGAAAACTTACGAGTAATGCATAGTGTTGATCATAATAAGTAACTGTTAGTTATCTAAAACGCCAATCGATTATGAAAATATTATTTTCAGTTGTGGCTAACCTTAAGGGTGCCTAACCAGGGAGACTGTTTGAAACCGTCGAGATTATTTCAAATAGGTAACCAATGAGTCACGTGGAACAAACAAGAATGGTTTACAAATTTAGTGTCTGAATCAGTCGTTAAAATATCATTAATTGTTTTCACTTTAGTTTTTCTCATCTGTCTCAACTATAGAGCCCCCAGGTAAGATAAAACTCAAGTGTAAACCATGACTAAGGTTGTAATCAGCGGTTTTAACACACCGAATTTGGGAACTATTTGAGTTTATACCAAATGACTCCTTGGTTACCGATTCGAGATATTCTCGACGGTTTCAAACACAGCCCCCCAGGGGGCTCAAAACTCTCAAAACATTTGTGGCTGGAAAGTGTGCTGGTTCTGGGGTTTGGATCGAAACAGAAACCTGGAGAGAATTGATAGAGGAGAAATAGAAATGGAAACAAACGAACGTCCTCCTCAGGGAGCTCTTAAATAGAAGAGAATGGGGCCACCACAATTTACACTCTCAGAAGTGCTAGGGCGTGGCGCCACAGACAAGGACTGCTGTTGTTTGTGGTGCTCAAATTTCAGCTAGTCAGCTCGCAAAATCAAGTCCCATTGGATACCGCTGCCCTCGAAAATGTTTCCCCCTTTCTTATCGCCATTTTGTCCATGCTGCAAATACTATGATGATTGCATCAACTTCGCCACTTAATAACTATTCTGTCATCCAGGAAGCAACATGGTTTCCTCTTAGGCGTCATTGGTAGCAAAATGAAAGTATTTATTTATAATTTAATTTTTAATAGATAATGGGTCTGGGTCATCTGAGATGATTGTTTTAGCTGCAAATTTTGTCCATGATTCGTACATCGTTTTTTAGTTTTGTATATTCCTCTCCCGGTAAATAAGCTGCAGATTAAGAGTGAGCGTGATGACCCCCAAAAATTCACCAGTGTGGATTTCTGTAGAAAACTCGGTTCCACAACTAAACCCTGTGAAACCTAATTATAATGAATTTTTAGAACGGGAAAGAGGGTTATTACAAAAAAGGAAAAACAAAATAAATTGCTCTGTGCGTGTTTGACTTTCGTATGAATGAGGGAATTAATACACTTTTTTGCAGTTTGTGAAACTTTCCTTCCTTCCAAATTAATTTCCTTATTTACGCTAATTGAGTGGCGATCTCTGTCATTTGTGTAAGCCGAGCAGGTCATCTTTCGGTGACCAAAATCAAGAGAGCGAGTGAATATTGATATTAGCCAAAATATCGTACTTTTAGATGCCTCTAATTACCGGCAGTCTTTGATTATATACTCACTGTGGTACGTGCTAGCAAATCTTGTTGTAATTTTCGCCATTTCCATGTTTTAGCAACCTCATGCTATTTCAAGGATAATAACTTTATATATTCTATTACTTAGTAGCATACTGTTTGTGAGATGCACACATCGAGCACGTAACATCCCCCTTGAAGTCTTGGAGTACAGCCTCGTATTCAATCATTTATTCAAAATTTATGCGTGTTCCTCACAACGTGGAAGAAAAATGTATGCTAATTTTACTTCTTTTCCACAGATCACTCGGTGTCAATATTTTTCAATAGATACTTAAACAAAGAGTGAATGATTGCATTTGGCTCGAGTTTTGAGTCGAAAAAATTACAGAATACAGTCGCATACAATTATTTTTAAGCTATGATAAAATAAGCAGAATACCATTTGCAGAAATTATGGACGGGGATTTAGACGTTCATCCACTAATTTCGCTATATTTTGCGTGCAAGTTAATTTCATCTCAATGAATAAAAATACTTAAAGAACCTAAAGATGTTTCTTATTTCACTAATATGTATAGGACGCAAAACTTCGTTATTACATATATTGTGTCATTGAAAATGCGTTATTTATAGTGTTAGTAACTTGCGAATCAGTTCAAGCTCTTTGCGTATGGTTGTTCTTTGTGCCATATAAATACATATGTGGGTACGAAGAACACTTTTAATGGTACCATAGTAATTAATTTTTTGGGCTTTTTTATTGTGAGCAAATTGAAGGGTCCCTACCAGCCGTGGTACTTAGCGGTTAATATATATTTGCACAAAAGAGTTACTTAGTACAAGTTAATGTTTTGGTCTACGATGAATTAATTACTATCCCATGAAATGTGTACAACTTCATGTCACGGTTTTGCTTTCTAATACGCAGCCATAGTAAACACTTGCCCTCAATAGCTGTGCCTGAACTTACTAAAAGTTTTTCAAAGAAAATGATTTATCATGCAAGATAATGATTAAAAAAATATTTATCATTGTTTCCAATATTTTAATGACCACAATTATTTCTGCAATTGTTGGTATTGTATTTTAAGATATCTATTGATGAATGTGTACACTTACTTGTTCACTACAAGCAACTTAGCTCCGTATATTGCCTTTTTCATTCAGTTCATAAGTTATCTTACTCTCTCTCCCGTGCTTGTCATATATTTTCTTCTATTTTATATTCTTCAAAATAGAACTCTCCTGCAAATAGTACCATCTAAATTTATCGTAAGTTTAGCATGTCAGCGTCCCACCCTCGGAAGTCAAAGGCCTTTGGCAATTTCCTCGCTTACGGCATATGCTGCGTTGATAACCTTTAATCTGACTCCTGCCCTTCGACCTATCCGTCATGGGTGGCCGTGCCCGGAGCAGTCGTAACTTCTGTCGCCATTGCAGCTCTTTGGGTTCATTGAAGCGTGGAAATACTTCCAATTTATAATGGTTAATAGCTCATTGAAAGGGTATGAATATAACCCTTTGGAATTGTATAACCCTAAATGTAGGAACATTCAACTAGGTTCTTAGTTCCAAAGACCTCTGTTTCTTACATATGTAATGCTTTAATTATACGTTTCTCGTTTTTTTCCGTAGATGATTGAGTAATTTTCATTCCAGAGAATTGAATTCATTAAGCAACCTGTTAATACATTTAGAAGCAATGTCATGGCATTTACCAAAAGGGGTCCTGCTCATTTATTATATCCGTATCAGGGTAAAAGATGGCATTTTTGATAACAGCTTTACAAATAGTGTATTTTACGACTGATAGTTTAAAGTAGCGCTAACTGTGTGCAGTTAACATTTGATTTTACTTTTCTAATGGAATGTGGAGCGTAACCCAGTTCGCATTCAAAGACTACGGATGATACTCGTACTATCGGCTCAATGCGAGTAATTCGGGCATTGTTACTTTTACCTTAATTAATTAGTCCGTGGAAGAAATCGTAATTTCTGAATATGCTCTTTCCAAGCTCAAGGGATGAGGCGCAGCGAAGTTGGGCATACAAAAGCGATGTTTTATGGAATATACGTGAACGCATTACCAAGAGGTCCTAGGCAAAGACGTGTGGTAGGGAGTGGCTAGCCACCAGGCGTAAAAATGAGGTTTCCTTGAAAAAGAGCTCCGAGTGAAACATACGAAAAGAGATTCGTACATTTTTGTGAGAATTAAATTTCGTTAATTGTTCTCGGATGGTGTCGAGAAAAAAACTTGATTCTTTCAGTGTAGTAGTCGATCTCTAATGCGTGGTTCAATGCCGTTGATTTATTTCTTTAAATTAATTTAATTATTGAATTAAACTCCAAACTTTGATCAGCGGAACCAGCATATCTGCTCCAGTGAGTATACTGATTTATCCAGAGAGTAGAATGTGCATACAGTGATTTTGGATATGGAAGGGAAAATATCTCAGACGTTTCTGTACGTGGAGTGGTCTTTCTCTGGCCCTCCCCAAAATATTCAACGGAAGAGTAGCAACCTTTCCCTACCCAATTTTTCCGTGAATTTTTGGTTTAAGGTTCGGGTATATTGTCACGAAAGAATTCCTGCTTTCTTTTTCCACTAAAAGTCGAGTACAGAGTTGCAGCATGCCCTTCAAGGATGTTATACATGGAGTAAATTATATCCAGAGATTTGTGATGTTTCATAATTATTTATTACTCTATTATCACCGGTTTGATTTGGATTCAGAGTGATGTTTACTTAAGTAGGTATGCGAGGATAGAGTTAGTGTCAGTTCACAGTTTTCCATCATCATTATTTATTCGATGGATGTGGCTGAGTGTTTAGAAAATGTGCAGTCTTAAATATTGGTGCATAGATTATGGTAAAAGTTTTGTGAGCTGAGAAGTAGTGCAGAGGGAGGACAAGAATTGGCTTTAGCTTTAGCCTACTCTCAGCGGTATGCGCCCAGCAATTCGCAGTTCATCGCCCTATCCGGCGGAAAGAGTATTGCTGTCTGAATGACATTCTAATAGGCCCTCGGATACAAATCGGGGTCCTCCTGAAATGAAGCCTGAACTCCAGCCACCGCATTGAACCGCGTTGCTACCCTTCATTACGAGATCCGGTTCATAAATTGATTCTAGATGCCTAGTCAGTCTGTTAAACTTTTCCCGGATCTGCTATTGATCCAAACTTATCATTTTAATCTGGAATATACCCAAACACTAAATTCATAAATTGATTCCAGATGCCTAGTCAGTCTGTTAAACTTTTCCCGGATCTGCTATTGATCTAAACTTATCATTTTAACCTGGAATATACCCAAACACTATCGTAAATCGGGAGCTATTGCTAGTTACAGAACATAACATGTCATTTGTGTGCAGAAAAAGTGGCACTGCCACTCTCCCTTGAAGGGTACCTCATGTGATTTTAATCTTTAGGGATATATCATCATTTTAACCCATTGTACTTGATGAAAGAACTATTTATCCCAGGATATGTGTATCATCGTATGCTCCCTTCGTGCTAAGAGTGCTAACTTGTAGTAAGGCGCCTAAAGGAATGTTTTATAATCAAGGAGCATAACATTAATTTTAACTTTATCTCCACCAGAAACCAAAATTACATGAACAAAATACCCTTGCTGAATCACCGACTAACCAGTCTTCCTGAATGTATTGTCGAATTAGATAATTGCGGACGGGTATTTCGTAGGGACTCGGGAATTAATGGAGGAAAGTTTAAAAATTGAGTTTACGAATATACGTGAAGTATGCTGTTGCCAGAAATATCAAACAGCGGAATGATTGGGTAAGAGGTCTGAAAATCATGCACTTTATTGACTTGGTCATGCTCCAGTAGTGGATGGAACTCGATTCAACGAATAAAATGGCAGGGAGAATATTGAAAGTTCAAAATTTTGGGAACTAAATACTTAGAATTTATAAAACGGAAGAAGAGACCAGTTCACCTATCTATATACCAACAATTAGTTTTTTAATTGCGTCTGCTCTGAAATAAAATTGCGTGATGGAATTTTATCCCTATAAATATGCTGGAATACATGCCCACACGTAGCGTGGTGTTCCAGTCGGTACAGCGTTGCGCTACCGACCGAATTACTCATGTTTTAATTCGGGAGTTTCCCTTGGACACGCGCAGCTGAACTCAAGCCTTATAATTTCTGAGTCCCAGATCTCCTATGAAACCATATACGATACAGAGGTCGGAATTGTCCCTCCCCCATCCCATGTGTGAATTTCACATGCCGTCGGTGTGTTTGCTGGACTCTACCCTCACCCACCAGACAGACCTTCGAGTTGAGCGCTGTGGTGATATGCGTATGTGAACATCGGTGCTCGCTTTGATGTTTTCCCTTAGCAGGAGCAGAGATTTGTAGTTTCTGCGCCGGAGGTGATGATGGCATGCATGGTCTTTGGTGACGATGTAACCATTTTTCCTTCCTAGACCCCGATAATGTTAGTAAAGAAGCTCAGAGTCTGCGGGTGGAGGGATTGGGAAATGGTCTTGTGTAGGAAGCACATTTGATGTGCCTGGTCCGTGACATACCGGCGGGAAGCTTTTGGGGATTCGCAGCGATGGAACGTCGTAGTGGTCGGAGAGCGTGGGCGGAGCGAAGTCTCGCGGGAAGAAGCGGCGAGACGGGAACGGAATTGAGGGCGTGGAGCAGAAAAAGTCTGGAGTTAATTAAAGGAACTATTGGAGAAATGGCCTGGATGGTGCGTCTGTGGTTGTTCGTTCACGAGAGGAGTGAGTGGGAGTTATCCAGAGGGCTGTTCCCGGGCTGTGAGGAAATGATTGAAGTCGAATCGGGTGACTGATCGAGAAAAGAAACGGAAGTAGATGTCAGAATTTTTTTTAATGTGTCTTCAGACTCTTAGGAAAAATTTAAAAGCCTCAGAATTGAAACTGAGCAAGCCGTAGAGTGTAATGTGTGGAAATATTCATTGTTTCCATTATCTGTTTGTGTTAGTTTTAGGTAAGCTTCATCCCCACTTTTTTTAAAAGTAAAATTGTCCTTTCTTATGGAAGAAACTCGTTCTCTTTTGCAGTCTTCGTCTTCGCGCTTGTTAGTAGAAATAGTAGAATTTTATTCATTGATTGTCTTTTTTTCAGGCTTGTTATGGAGTTTTTAGCTGTTGCAATTTGTATTTCATGCAGGTTGAAGTGGGTCGACCTTTCAAAATTCTTTCCTAATGGAATGGAATGGCATCCTACAATCATTAAGATCATCTAATGGTTTATTTTAAATCCGTCAAAATCCATCAATAAAGTGTAGAGTGACGTAAAAATTTGTTCAGATGTTGATGGTCAATGATCTAGGTCGTGTCAACAAATAAGCGGTTGAATTTACCAGATCAATTTTAAATTTTATCGATAACAAATGCATTCCATAAGGTCAAGCCATAAACTATTTCCTCGGATATATAATTCATGTTTATGTGTCTATTCCGGTAGGTACTTTTCTGCTGGAAAATGTTTTGGGCCAGAAATCGCCCCTTCAGATATCTTATAAATTCGTAGGACATTAGCGAGCGGAAATAATTTCGTGCCTTCTCCATTCAAATGAGGTAGTCTGTATTGTCCACAATGCTAAGAAAACCAGAATATGGGCTCAGAAAAAAACGATATATCAGAGTTTAGTGCGAGCGGTTTTAGAAAAATGGACAGCTTTCTTATATCATGATGTACTATTTCTGCCGTCCTTTTTCATTTTAATCGCATATGCTTGAACATTCGGACTTTGTTGATTTAGCTCAAATGGGACTGGTAACTTTGGGCTATCTTGCGTGGTATCGGAACATGTCAAGTTAATTTACAGCGTCTTATTATCCTTAAATTATTGGATAATGACCTCTTTTCTTATAATATGGAACCTAAACTTGTTTCAGTTCCCTGGGCAATGAAAAAGATGGTAAATTTATTTTCTGCCTCTTTGCATCCCCAAATGTCTGCATTTTAATCTCAGTAAGCAACATCCAAAGGTATCTCATCATGCAGAAAAATAGGTCCTACGCTGGGGTAAGAGGGTATTTAAATATCATTTGTAACGGAGAGATTTCTGTCGGGTGGTGTAAGGTGAATAGAGAAATTCCAAGAAAAAATTAGACCAATGAAAGGTCTATGGAAGAAACAAGAACTTACCCCTTTTCACTGATTTCTCAACTACCCCACTATCTTCTGAATCAGAGGGATACCTCTTTTTGCCAGTCGAGCCTTTGTGTGTATTGTGCAACGAAACTAAACTGGCAGCTAGTTCGCACATGGCAAGGGATGAAAGGTTCAAACCGTCTGAATCAACAGCAGAAACACCCTTTACCACTATGTGGCGACGAAATTTTGTGGTCAAGGTCCATCGTTGAAATAACATTTAAAATATTGCAAAATTACGATAGTGGAAATGGACAGCAATGAAGCGTGAATCACACTTTGTTTAAAACAATGAATCATGAGACGGGAAAGCTAACGGAAAGATAAGCACCGCACAGTGAGGATAAATATTTACCACTATACATATTTAATGGAAACTGTGGACTTGTTGACTAAAAGTATACTTCAGTTATGACATTGCGTTAAAATATACCCTATCCTTTTTTTTGTGGCAGAACTTCGTCGTCTCGTAGAGTTGGAAAACTTTGTATTGGCCGTTACAAATTTTTCTGTTTAGTTGGAATCATAGCGAGAGCAATTATATTTCCGATAAATATGGTCGTCTTCAATTTATTTCCACAAGGAACTATTATATCCTATGCGGAATTTAGTTAAAGCTGTTTCAACAGTTTCGATGCACATATTTTCCAGCGTTCACCCAAAGTTCTTCTTTCAGAGAGCTGTTTTAAGACATGGATTTTTGATTTAGAATTAGAGGGGAATAGGGAAAAGAGATTTAAAACGATCGATGTAAACGTGATTTTTCTTATTTCGTCTCCGTGAGATTTCATGTTTTATAATGATCAACTCTGTGATTTTAAATGGTGTTTATATATTTTTTAGCTTTACCTACTCTATTTGAAAAATAAGTCATTATTTTCCCGCACATATTTTATTTTGCATTCATGAATTTTGTAGATTAATTAATATATAACATTTTATGTCCTCTTTGCCACAGAGTTTCCTACTCCCTGCAGTTTTGTTCAAGGGATTAAATGTCAAGAGCAGTATGGCCCCAGGGAGATGGTTAAAATAGGATGTTAAGGCATAATATTTTAGCACTGACAGAAGTATATCGTAACAGCTTCCTTAGCTAAAGATCAATTGATATCGAGTCATCTGTTTTGCGCTCGCCAATGGACACTGTAGTGATAATGGTTTAGAACAGGTGTCGGCACACTTTTGGCTCGGAAGACCCAAACCGGCCCTTTGCAATGGCTTAAAACGTTTTTAAGAAGCACTATCGATTTTAAAAATCCATGAAAATTAAAGGCAACATAGTAGCAAGTAATATTATTAAATATATCTCAGTTAAAATAAAAAAATCACTCCAAAATTGCTCTCGATAATTTTGTATGAGCATTGAGCTTGCATTTCCTAAGAAAATTGATTTATATCGGGTTTACAAAGTGTTTCTTTAATTAAAAATGTCGACTGGGAATCGTGTCCCAGTTGAAATCCATCATTGCAGCTATGTTAGATTCATTTACAAATTCCAAAATTTGCTATTTAAATGAAACTACGCATTTACTATCACTATCAGCCACATTTACTATCACTATCAGCCACATTTCCTGACACTATGAGCCACATTTACGAGAACGAAGAGCTACATGTGGCTCGCGAGCCCTACTTTTACCGACTCATGGTTTAGAAGATTTTTATCTGTTGTTAAAAATACAATGGATTGGTATTCTTGACGCATAGGCAGACTTCCTGCTGTGTCTTTTGATGCTGTGGTATTTCGGAATCTTCGGATGCTCGCGGAATACGACTCGATGCCAGAGATACATCTACGTATACGTAATACCCTGCGAGCCACCGCGAGGGTGTGTGGTAGGGCATGAAGGCTCACAAAACACGCATTATTTACATGCAACTAAGAGCTACAATGTTTTATGTAGACAGTTTTAATGTTAGAGTCACGTATAACGAGATGGTTAGTACCGTGATAGTAATGAAATTACTTTGAAGGCATTCCTCAAAATATATTTATCTGTATTTCTTTAGCACGCATGGATCAGCAATGCTAAAACATACTTCTTGCATTACAGACTACTCTAGAAATATTTCACCTACGTGGAGTTTTTAATATACTTCTTGTGTCATCTTCATAGATATCAGCTTCGAATTTATTTAAAAAGTTTAGCGCGAAAGCATTCCTGCGTTCTTACATTAATTTTCATTCTAATCCTTCTTTTAAACTCGTAAAACTAATACATTTATCGTAAGGAACTGCATCACATAGTTGCATGTAAGTAGTGCATGTTTGATGATCTGCACCCACTGCCACACACCCTCGTGGTGGCTCGCACGGTATTACGTCGACTTAAGCCTCTGATAAATGTTGTTGATCTCCTTTGCGCACGCTCTAATTCTGTTATAGCTTCCTTGTATGGATACTATATACTAATCGGCATATTCGCAAGTGACAAGAATTCTTCATAGCATGTTCCTGGAACACATTTTACGAATCCTGACCTACGATTTGCTACACATGTTACTTTTCTGATGTGTTTCCCCTTGGGTAAATCTTCTGTGATCGTGGCGCCGAAATATTTAATAAATTGTACTTTAGATATTTTATTTTTTGATGCGATAAGTATTTCGGGAGAGATATTCTTTTTACAAAAGTTATGTACCACGCATTTCTTAAAATTTTATTCAGGCTACCGAGAGATACTCCAATCAATCGATACTAAATCCTTTTTTTACCGACTGCTTTTTATCTTCATTCCCTGTACACCACTGCGTTATCGTCAAAAAGTCGGAGCTTACTTTTAACTACTGCGTTCAAATAATATACGTAAAGAACCGGTCCTTCGAGGCAATCGGGAATACGGAGGAACGTTTTGTCTTAAAATATATGCCAAGCGGTTCTGATTATTATTAAATTTGATTTCGGTATTACAAAAAACACAAGTTATCTGTTCTTTGCCTTCTAAGCAGAGTAGAATTCCGGCGTCCCAGGAGCCTGAGCCCGAATAGCGAGCTGGAATATTGGTATCGACGTTTCACTCTGACCATCTCCACCTTCTCCATGCCTGTCCCTCTATCCCTCTCTCTCTGCTCCCAGCAATCATCCCATCCAGGCTTTTATCTCACTCATGTATGGGGAGTAAGGGGGGAGGAGAGTTCTTAAGCAACACGCGTGCTGTACCGGGCCACCAGGTGTCTTTTATGTGCCCTCTGCGTTTGCAGCGTGTATCGACGCATTGCATAAACCCTTGGATTCCTTCTGCTCTAAGAATCCGTCCCGCTGACCTCCGGTAGCTTCCTCCTCCAACACGTTTTCACACTCCTAGTCTTTCCACATATTCGATGCTTGCCAAAGTCTCCTCGCCCTTGGGAATTGTGTCCCATTATTCATGCCTCTCTCCTTCACTTTGACAGCTCGATTACTACCTCCGTGTCGTTACTTATATTCTTCTCTTTCCTGCCGGGAGTGCATGTCTGCGACGGCGTTTTTGTTAATGGTTGATGCGTTTGAATGTGTAGCGTTTTCTCGTCACCTCGAGTGGATACGGGAGACATTTTATTTTCTCTTCCCCTAACTTTGCGAAATGTCTCCCTGCAATATGGATTTGGAAATCTCCTGTGCCCACACAAAACTGAATGCTGGTGATAATCGTAAACGAATCTGATTTGGCTGTTTGATTTTATGACACCTGAAAGCCGCGCAATCTGATATCCTTACCAGGGTAGTGTGTGATTTGGATTGAAGAATTTCATTCCTTGTTAAGGAATTCCTCAAATATCATTATTTTTGCTATTATTTTGGTAAATATTCTAAAAAAATTTCATTTACTCTTTCACTACGAATGGTATTTCGATGAAATTTGTATAATTAGTATAACCTTGGGATCGTTATCTTAAAATATACATGCCTTTGCATATTTGCAGAATTGTGTGGGAGTAGTGCCTTTTTGCTCATGTTAGATTTTATTCACTCTCCTTTGCTTACATGTATAAAGATTGTTTTTATTTCCGAAAAAAATGTCCGTCATGTTTATATTCTTGCGGGACGTGGCCAGCTGTTAAGTACAGTAAGTAAAGACAATATCAGCAATAGAAGGATATAGGCTTTGGGGAATTCCTATTTAGGCTAGGGTTCCATTGATCTACTGCCTTTCTAAACTTCAATCCTCCTGCTTGAAACGGTGCTGAATTTTGCTTGTGGGATTAGTTTAACGCTTGAAAAAACAAGATTATATGATACGTGTCATTTGATTCATATCAATTTTTATCCAAATAACCTGGCTAAGAGAATTTATGAAAGGGTGCCTGATCTCCTTTTCGCTTATGTGTGCAATTTATTCATTAAACGCTGGAAAACAGATTTTGATATTACTTATTTTTTGTCGATTTAAATGCTAGCCAACACTGATTGGGTCAAATATCAGTTTTGGAAAGCTATATTATATCACTTTTCGAAATCATGTAGTTTTTGACTCAAAATTTGGCTTTTCATAGCAATGGCATTCAAAGAAAGTATTGCTATACTGCTTACAACGCAATTTCTAGTAGTAGCATAAGAGTTAAGGTTTTCTTTCCTTTGTATGACGTTGATAATGATGAATCTTCCAAGTGTTTAAATGGCTATCTACAAATCTCTGCTAATTTTATTTTCATTTTTATCTTAAAAGCAGTTCGAGTGTATTCTACCAACGTAGGGTGATTTATATGCAGAGACGAGAAGCGCTCAACATTGACGAGGCACTCTTTGCCATTATCTTAATTACCTTTGCTATTTAAATGACATTTAAGTTCATTTTTATGAAATACAATTAATTCGTTGTACGAAAATTTAGAGAAAGTGAAGGTGAATTCCTTATTTCAGAAAAGGTATAATTAAAACAACTGGAAAGAATAACTTTTCTGTATGTACTTTGTTTGCAACGTAGATTATGTTAATTTGATCCGGTATCCTTCGCGAATATAAGTATATGGCAACCGCTGCACGTTAAAGATATACATCTTATTAGCTAAGTTATTAGTGAAGCCATGGGAGAATACAGAGGAAGCAAGGCCCTTAATGAACCTCATAAGTCACTTCTTTCGTTAAGTTAAACTTGAATTCTCGACTTAACACAACTTTATTTAGCGTTTCTTTAAGTTATCCGACCAAGTTCCAAGGGCAAACTACTGCGACTATTTTTGCGGTAAGGCAACACTAACCACGAACTGTCTTTAGCAAGCGTAAAAGCCCAGGCTCGCTCATCAAAGTTGGCTTAAAACTTTTTAGCTACTTAAAAATAAGTAAGTAGTAAAAAACTATCATCTTCAGTCAATGATCCTAGGATTGGTTTGACGCAGCCCTCCACTCAATTCTTATATCGGCCAACCTCTTCATATTGACGTAGCTCCTGTCTTTTACATACTTCACAACTTGCTCCATGTACCTCATACGAGGCCTGCCTTTTCCATTCTTCCCGATCACTTTTCCCTCGACGATTGTCTTCATCGGGCCATCGTGTCTTAAGATGTGGCCCATTAAGTTGTCCCGTCTTCTTTTTCAGGTTTTCAGTAGGCATCTCTTCTCTCTTACTACTCTTCTTAAGACTTCTTCGTTTGTCACTCGATCAATCCATTTTATCTCCATCATTCTTCGGTAGCACCACATTTCAAATGCTTCCATCCTGGACTTCTTTGCTGCTGTTACTATCCATGCTTCGCTGCCATATGTATGTCCTAATGAAATGTTTCCTCACTTCCACGCTTGTATTTGCAGCTGTAAGCATAATCTTCTGGTAAAACGCCCTTTTTGCTTGGGTAATTCTACTGGTAATTTCTCTTTTACTTCGTCCATCCCTGTTTACTCGGCTTTCCAGGTGGAAGAACTCTTCCACCTCCTCGATTTTTTGTTTTCCTAGTTTAACATTTGTCCTGGCTTCCTTTCTCCTGCTGCATACCAAATCCTTAGTTTTCTTTTTATTGATCTTCAGATGATATCTGGTCATTGTTATTTCCATATTTCCTAGTGCCTTCTTTAAATCTCCTTCTGTTTCTGCCATGACTGCTATGTCATCGGCGAATCGTAGCATGCTGATTTTCTCCCCGTTGAATTCACTCCCGGAGACTTTTCTTTGACTTCTTGGATGGCTTTATCGATGTAGACATTGAATAATACGGGAGACAGTGCACATCCTTGCCTCACTCCTATCTTTATGCTGGCTTCTATACTGCTGGGTCCTGATTTGATTATGGCCACCTCGTTTTTATACAAGCTATGGATTACTCTTCCGTCATTGTACGATACTCCAATTCCAGGTTGTCAAATGACTTCTCCAAATGCAACAAACGTCGGTAGATTCTTCTTTATCTTCTTCTCTATAAGTAGCCTGAGAGCCAAAATTGCTTCTCTTGTGCCCTTGTTTCTTCTGAACCCTAATTGGTCCTCATTCAGGAGCTTCGCTCAATTCTTCTATGGATGATTCTGGTCAATATTTTTGAGGCATGTGTCGCCAGGCTTATGGTCCTAAAATATTCACAGTTCTCGGCTCTCTTCTTTTTGGCAGTAGGGATAATGATGTTCTTCTCGAAGTCCGTGGGTATCTCTCCTGTTGAGTACATATCGCAGATGGCTTGTACAGCTGTGTAAATGTCTTCTCTCTGTCGTTAAATATTAGTTCGGCAGGAATATCATCTATTCCCGAAGCCTTATTTATCCTCAGATCTCTTACAGCTGCATCAAATTCTGATCTTAAGATTTGGGCTCCCAATTAATCCTTATCGACTTCATTTTCCTCTTCGATTACTTCGCTCTAAGATAGCTTCCATGGTACAACTCTTCCAAGTATTCCTTCCATCTCTTCACTTTATCCTTATGTTCAATTAAGAGTTCTCAATTCTTGCCCCTGATGCTGTTACATCTTGAAGCCCGTCGCTTGAAGTGATTTCTCACCATCTTGTAGGCAACTTCCACATTTCCTTTTGCGAGGTTGCTTTGTACATCTTTGCATATATCCTTCATCCACATTTCCCCTGCTTTTCTCGCTTTACGGTTTAATTCATTCCTGATTCATTTTTAGCGAAGTTGCCCTTCTTCAGTTTCCACATTTTTATATTTGCTTCTCTCTTCAATCAATTCTAAGACTTCTTTCTGTGTTATCATGTTTCGCTTCCACTCCATATCGCCTGATCTTCAGAACTTCTTCTGTAATCCATGGCTTCTTCTTGACAAATTTTCTTCTCCCCAGAACTTCTTTTGCTGCTTCCTGTAGCCCGATTTGGATTTTCTCCCATCTCTTTTCTATTGATTTCACGGTCAAATCCTCTTCTATTTTGTTTTCCACTGCCTTTTGGAAGGCCATCCGTTGTTGAGATTCTCTTAGTTTCACTACTTGCCATACGTTCTTCATTGATTTCTTCAATTTCTTCAGTTTTAAGTGGCATTTCATCATCACTAAGTTGTGGTCACTGTCGATATATTCACCCGGGTAACTTTTGCAGTTCTTCACTTGGCTACCTCTGCTTCACTAAAATGTAGTCTATTTGAAATATTCTATAACTCTTTCTCCTCTCTCATTTCGATTTCCCAAGCCATATTTTCCTGTTATACTTCCATCTTTACCTTCTCCAACGACAGCGTTCCAATCTGCTAAAATAACTATGTTTTCTTCTCCTTTTGCGTGCTTTATTACTTCCGTGATATCTTTGCAGACGTCTTCCACTTCTTCATCTTCATAGTCCGACGTAGGCATATAAAGTTGTACCACAGTCGTATCTGTAGGCATGATCTCAATCTTCACCATTATAATCCTCTAACTGTACTGCAGGAAGCTCTTCACGCGCAGTTCTGCACTCTGCCTGAGCATTATGCCTACTCCAGCGTTACCATTTTTTGATCCAGTGTGAATAATTCTATAACTTCCACTCCAAAAGTCTCCTTCTTCGGGTCATCTCATTTTACTGATTCAAAATTTGTCGAGGCCCATTCTTCTCATTTCCGCCTTAAGGTTCTCCAATCTCCCGCAGGTCCGAAGTGATCGCATGTTCCACGTTCCTACCCTAAAATAATAATCACACTTGACTGATGTACTCTCTCGGGTAGTCCCCGCCCGGAGATCCGAATGGGGGACTATTTTACCTCCGTAATATTTTACTGATGAGGGTTCCATCACGTCATGATAAGAAAGAAAGGAGTGGAGTAGCTGCGACTCCTCGGGATAATAATGTGGTGGTTTCCCCTTGCCTTCCACATCGCAGTACTACAGCCTTTAAAGTAAATGTTACCACGCCTAGAGTGGAATGAGTGTCGCTGTACCGACCACTGTGGTCTCCACCTTCACTCATGTGAAGAAGAGCTGCTGCCCTCTCCGAGTGCTAGGAAGCATAATTGTTGGCGGCCTCCCATCGCCAAGTCACGGCATCGTCACAGGTTTGTGTATCATTTAAAGGCCCATCTTACCCAATGATAGACCAATACCACCTCGGAGTGCCGCCGCTTTTTGTCCACGACTTCTTCCACGAGTTAACTCCGTTATCTCGCAGCTAACATCTATATCCAGAGGTCGACCCACCATCCGCAACCCGGTAGACGCACTCGGTGGCTTTAAGCTCAGTCCCAAATAGTAAAAATAAGTAAGTAAATATAAGTGCCGACGGACTAAGTGCAATGAAAATTCCTGAAGAATAATATTTCCTGGACTAGAAATCAAACCACAGACCTTTTGCATTCCAGGACAATGCTCCGACCACCGTGCTATATTGCAATGGCCCGTGGTTTGATATCCTCTTCAGAAAGCCATTTTCCTCAAGCAGTTTTCAAAGCACTTGCTTGCCATTCAGGGCGTCAGAAAAGATTTGTAGAACTTAATCACGCTCTGAGAAAATCTCATAGCATAGTGGACCAAAGTAACTGATTGACATAATGTGAATTGTTCAAATAAAGATTGGCGAACAGTTGTTGAGTATAGAAGTTAATTTTGAAGGTGGGGATAAGTAAAATCAAAATAAAACTCCTGCGGAGTCTATGATATCCGGGAATTATATACTCGTCGCAGTCGGCCTAGTTGGTGCCAACATCCGAGGTGTGATGCCATCGCCTATTTAAGGTCACCGGCAGCGTGTTATCTCCCAGAATACTCGCGCACGTCCAAATTTCGAATTTGCGTTTCGAATATTAACTAATCGGGATTTGAAGCAACTTCATTTCTTAGAGGCGTGTAGGAATGTATATGTGGCGCATCCACGATGGAAGGTAGAAGCACGAATCGGGAGCTTTTCTCAGAAATCTACGTGACCATAGTAAGTACTGAAGTCTTGGATAACGTAGCAATATTCCCTTACGTTCTTATGTATTCACTCGTGATAAAATGCGCTCAGCTTTCCTCGAGACTCATTCCGGGAGTAGAATCGCTAAAAGTTTTATACTGACGTTACTTAAATTTAAAATCTGCTATTGGCTGTATTGATGTGTTTTTAATGCGATTTTTCAGCGAAGAGGAATCGGGTCGCCACGGTGGCTGGAATATTATCTTCCCATCTTGATAGGTCAGGTTCGAATCTTGACAAGCTAAGATTTTCAGTGTGTTCACTGAGAGTTATGCTGGAGAATACTTTGCACCCATCCTCAATTCCCTATGAACCTTCTTCGTACTGCCAAGGTATGGTTGATTGACCTTTAGCTATCACAAACTCGTCCCCCTGATAACTTCTACAATAGTATCATTTGGCGTAATCGTGAATTATTGCTGCAGAATGATTCAATTCTGATTAGAGAGAATGATTCGCGATGGAAAAATCAAACAGGGATTATGGTTTAACTGGTAACTGATAAATGATTAAGTGACTTACGGTGATTTAGAAGATTTTACATGTAAGGGGAAAGGTATCAAGTAGAATTTGACTGAAAATCAATTTAACAGTTTCCAGCTGATATCTATATCATGCCAAATTCACACGAATGGAAATAATTTAATGGACCTTAAAGAGTGGTAATCGAGAATGGAGAGACGCAGGAACACTACTTCTCAGTTTAGGCAATGAACTGTCAAATACTTTTGATGATTTAATATTCTCAGCATTCATTGCTGTAACAGGTGCTGTAGTGTAAATAGGACATTTCCGTAATGTTTTCGTTGTAATTTTGGAATATTTTCATCTGATACCTGTTCAGGAATTTTAATAATTTGCCGCGACTGATTGCCGAAAGTCTCGGTTATAAATTTGATATCCTTATGACTATTCTAGCATTAATTGATTCACTCACTCACTAAGTGATTCAATCCGATGGTTGGTTTTGATAGGTGAGGCTAGAGCTCACCGCGGACTAAGCCACAGGCGTGTGAATTTCACACATTCTGGGTAGGGGGGCCAGTTCCTTTCCCTAGGCCACCTCGCACTCCGACGATCTTTTTCGTTCGGGGGTGTCCAAAGGCTTCACCCAGACCCTTCGATCAGTAGCCAAGCGCTCAACCCACTAGGCCACCGCGCTCCCACTAATTGATAATCAATCGTAAAAAATATATGATCAGCTTACCTACCCAACCTACCAAGAATGTGAAACCATAATTCGTGGGTCTTCTTTCTCACATCTTAACCATTTGTCGTCACCTAGCTAATTAAGCGTAAGTCATGAATATAATACGTACCTAAACTGTTTCCTTGTCATTCTTCTTAAGAAATAAACCTTATTGATCTGCGTAAAATTACTTGTGACCACTAGATTTCTACCGCGGTCCATTTCGTGAGCATCTTGCAAAATGTTGGCGTTTGTGGAACGAACGAACCTGGTCAGTTTCCAAGATATACAGTTTCTCTGCGTCCGCGTATACGACATGTCTGCCAGCTCCAACCAAGAAAAGGGATAGCCTCCAAATCCAAAGGATCCTCGGGGAGTCAAAAACTTGGTGGGAATTCAAGCTTTATTCAAGGGTGGGCTCGTCGTTGGAGCATGTGGTCGGAATCAGGATACCAGCGGCTTCCCCGCGTCCATTTATTTTCCACGAGACGTCTCTCCCCCACCCCCTTTTCCAACCCTGGCATCGCTCTCCGTCAAAGCGAGAAGCAGTGCGTGTTCTTCCTTTCGTCGCGACGGCGATCAGTCCGACCACACCCTCTGCCGTAGTTTTCCCGAAACTCGTTGCAGGCCCCACGCGGAGCTCAGTGCATTATAGCGCCACGAGCGCGCTCGGTGGTCGCGGAATGAAATCGACTCACGCGGTGGCAGACGGAATGAATGCGCGTGGAGGAGGGTGTATAATCTGGGTGGGAGTATGGAGGGGCAATGAATCGGAGGTGGGGTGGGAAGTGCTGGAAGGAGAAAACGCAACGACGGAAGACGTTTACAGTTTAGGACGGAAGAGGAGGAGAGGGACAAGGAGAAGAAACACTGGGGGGTAAGGGGGAGGACAGAGGTTGGGGGGGAAGTGGGCAGGGTAGAACCGAGTCGGCACGAGGCTCGGTTTACGAAATTACTGACCGCGTATGCGACATTTACGTGGGATGCAAACGTCTCCCTTTATCTCATGTTCGAATTGCGGATGTTCGAATAGGTCATGGAAGTCCAGCGTCCTTGATCAACCCGCTGCCTTTTTTTACTCTTTTAATTAACTCCGGTGGCTTGTCAGATCCCTTTTAGCAATGTACCAGTCTCGTGCTTCTTTTGACAACAGATGTGTTTACTGAAATTCCGAATTCCCTACCAAGTTCACTTACCTGTCGGAATTTGATTACACGGGGATCGGTGGAGCAGGAGAAATAAAGGGTTATTTGAATCATACTCTTGGAAGCGCACAATTGGATTTATAAACGAATATATTGCGCTTTTACCATCATTGAATGGCTTGCGAAAATAATTTTGACGGATATCGATGTGTGTGAAATCATTTTGTAAGGAATAACATTACGTATACCCCACCGTTCGCAAAACTCGTTCCCCAGAGTACAGTCTAGTTGGTGAAGGTAGAGTTCACCAAGAACTTGGCCCAAGTACTTCTGAAATTCAGATGAAAAGCATTTACTTTCCCTGTGTCACCTTTAGTTTTTTTTAAGTATCTGGTGTTCAGAAAATCGCTTAGGTTTGGGGGACGGTAGCGAATCCAAAGGCGTCTTTTGGATTTGAATCCCGGATTTCGGAAGTTGTCTCGAATAGTCGAACACTTTCTTTCCCTCTACTGCAAAATATGAGTCACCAAGTAGCAAGTATGAAGAGAGTATCGCTCTTTGTTGAATCATTAGCAATTATTATAGTGGAATGCGATACAAATACTAAAAAGCGAACATGTTGATTTGGTTCCTTGTTGTAGATCAAATTCTCCCGGAGATCCCTATTGACTATTTAATCATTTAATACATTTTTCTATTTTTTGTATCTGTTATAACATGCATAAATTTCAGCGTGACTTGAATCCATCTGGTAGCTAAACCCACAGAATCTATCCACAATATATTTCTTGTACTCAAATGCCTTAGATAGATATACATGATAACTTGTTTTTTGGAACCACAGATATAGAGAACTGACAAACTGACTGGTTGGAACTGACAAGCCATAAGTTTATTTAGACTGGATTCTCTGCTGTAAAAGTTTGACATTTTTACTTTCTTTTTTGACAGTAAATATTTGTGTAAGAATGGCAATATTCACTATGTTTAAATAAAAGTTTGTTTTGATAAAGTTTTTTGTATTTAAATGCAATAACTCTTCTAACGTTTCCATGGTAAAAATTCCGAGTTGATTTTAGTTATCATCTTTATCCCAGAATAAATGCGGAGGACCATTGTTTGGGAACTAATTTAAGCTCACGATCGACTATTTATAAGAAAACTTACTGATGTAAATTGGACGTCATTGCCATCCGATTTTTTTCTAGAGGCTATTTTTTCCAGTAGATAAGTTTCAGGGTCAAATTTACTTTCCACTTGCTTGGTATTGGTAGGAATTGATATAAGCCCAAACAGATTTCCGGAGAGAATTGTGGTTTTTGGTAATGGCGACTTAACACGGAACATTGCTCGCACGAGAAGTCAAAGACTTTTTCTGGTCCCGAAATAGTTGGTAAGGAAATAGACCTGTTCGAACTTGCTGCATGTGGGCAATCTCTGGGTATTTGAATGACAGCATTTACCATCGCAACTGATGGCTCTGCGTAATTTCCGATTTAAGGTTGGGATATTACCTTTATCTCGAGGAAGTGGAGATTGCCGGAATCAACATTGCCGACGCATTATATGCGCAGCAATTTAAAATAATTTGCTTCTGTATTAACAAACACTCCCTCAGAGTTCCGGGTCCTGATAGGACTGGATTGGACTTTCACTTGTCTCTGAGTTAAATCTTTCTGATAAAATATGATTGTCCAAACAGCCAAAATAAAGATGCGGGAATTTTAGTTATGGAGTAAAACTTATCCCACATGGTTCACTCCGAAGATATAGGACGAACGTTGCTGTGAGTTATAATTGCATTTTTAAATAAGTTACATGGAAACCTCCAGTGAAAACTGAGATCACACCCCGGTAAGAAATGCTATTATCTTCTTCTTTATCGTCAAATCATCTTTATTTCTTATATGTACTCCACATTTTTATTATTCAAAATATAGGATATGTAATAGTGGTGACGTTATCAAAATCCAGAGAATTATTTTGATCTAACTGTTCAAATTTATCTTCCTTTCACGATGTTGAACTTATTATTCGTTATTAACAAATATTATTCCTTTCAAAAATTCTTGCTTAAAGGGAAAATAAATTTAGGCTGTTCGTCATGCCTCTATGTTTCACTATAGTGGGCTAACAGTCAAACGTCAATGAGATATGATACATCCTTGACGTATGTAGTGGAAAGAGTCTTTGAATCATGTTGAATAACAAATAGTAGGCATTATTATACTAACGAAATAGCAGATACAAAATAATTATCACACCTTACATCGAATAAATCTAGTAGTATTATCTGTCACACTTTGAGTTGAATTCAAAGGTAAGCAAATCTCAAATTTATTCGTAAAAGAATGAAACATCAAGTGCTGTAGAAAAATGTAGTGCTAAGTTACCAGTGAAACTTTCTGTAGCTAAAAGGTGACAAATGCTCAGATCCTATTGATAGAAAACACGTCATTGTAATTGCAATATATCTCTCTCTCTCTCATATAATCTTCGTATTTTTTTACAACCTCGAGTGCCTGAATGTATGATCTGAAACTGAAATAGAGTTTAAAGAAAACACAAACGAAAAAAACGAGCCTATAGCATGAAGAGAGATATGAAGAGAAGAATAAAGATGGAAGAAAGAAGGAAGAGACTTCTGGGGTTAGGGAGCAAGGAGTTTTTATGGAGGAGGGTTGGGCGAGCAGCGTGAGGAAAAGAACATAGTTTCCCCGGTGACGTAGAAGGGAAAATGCTGTTTTTATATTTTATGGAAGAGGAAAGGGAGGAGGGTGGAGGCTTGGGTTGGGGGCTGAAGTGGGGGCTAGAGATAGGATTTTATTAAAGAGGAGATAGCGAGGAGCGCGATACGGAACATAGGAGCAGGGAACTCTTGTCAAAAATGAAGCAAGAAGAAAAATGGCCGGGCTCTGATGACAGAGAATACGACGAGGAAGAAAAGACGGCAAATGCAATGAGTCGATTGACATTGAAAACATTTTGTGGAACCCAGTAATTTCGGGACTTCGCGACTGTAGCCTATACTAAGTTAACGCTAGATATACGACAATAACCATATAATTGAGGAGTAATTTGTGTTTTTATGATGTCTTTCCCAGAAACACCGTCGCAAGATGGCGTATTCATTCTCATAGGATCACCTATCTATCAATAGTTATTGATTTTTATTTACATTTTTGATTGAAAGTGTCTTAAGAGTGGCAAGTGGATTCTCGTTTATTTATTTTATTTATTTACACTTTAAAATGCCCCATATACAGTCCCTTCTCGAATTTATACTCTTTTCTTGTCGATTGTTTTAGGTTATCAATGAAAGGGTGTAATTTATGTTCGCGCCGTTGTAATTACTACAAATCGCATTGGATGGAAAGAAGTTTCCTGTCGATATTTGCAATTTTTATTGTGCTGTCATAACTATTTCACCATTAGTTCTGCACTTAAATTTTATCTGTCATTTAAAAACTATTTAACTCTCCCTTGGATAATGAGAGGGGAAAGGATATAGAAAGGTGAGATTTGTATTACTGTTCTAAATAATTTTATGGCTATTTTTTTATTTTGTTTATTTGACTTAATTCCATGGTGAAAATAATTTGAACACCTGATTGAATACGATCGCTAGGAAATGAGTAATGTAAGATGTTACTCTAAACACCTTCAGTTGCGCAGGAGAAGAAGATACCCATAAGTGTAAGCTTTTTCCTTCCATCACAGATTTGGACGTGGAATTTACCATACGGGCTTCCACAAGTGTACTCTAATGGGCTTCCATTCTACGCCTGTTTTTCAGGTGTCACTTAAAAATGGAATTAAATTTGAGCACACTTCTTTAACCAAGCAGACTTTTTGATCATTTGAGACATTTCGTTACTGATTGAAAATTTTCTACCTACACTTGTGAAGCCTAATTCTTGGAAAGTGGTGTGCCACAACAGAGTCCGGGGCCAGATGCCCTGTGGAGAAGGGAATTCCAATTTGGCTTTTCCAAATCAAATCGCAATTATTCTTCAAGGTTAGGAATATATTCATGGTACTCTATTTCATCAGGCATGGGTAATACTCATAACTACTCTTGAGGATGAAGTGTTTTTATTTCGGCTAGCCGATATTGGAAATGCCATTATCTTGTTTTTTATTCAATAACTGGATCAATATATCCGACTGGCTGACCAACTAAGTTGTGAAGAAAGGATATTTAATTATAACCCTTGCAGTGGCCATATATTTGTAAATTGAGTATTGGAAATCCAATTTGGAGGTCCTTTCAGCGATTTCGCTTTGGGATAGGTACCTACAGTAAAGTCAGGGATAATTTCCTTTTTCTTTTTTGTACTCTTCTTACGCTGTTGCGTGAAGGTTATTGTTTCAAGAGCTACAAGCTACATCTCCGTTGTAATTTTTACCTCTCTGAGTTTACCTGGATGCAATGAAACAATGCAATAGAAGTTCGTCCTTGATATTGTGAGCTGGCATTTGGTCAACGAAGGTGATAATGAATAGAGTACAGTTAGAGATGGTGAGATTAATTTATTTTGATATACTACGCGAAGTCAATTGATAAGGACAAAGACAATCGAGTTAGGACCATGCAAATTAATAAAATACAAATGGCTAGATGAAAAAAAGGCATGGGTGGAGAGCGATGAGAACTGATTTTCATTCGTCGTTGTCTTTCCGAAATAATCGAGATAGTACGAGTGTGCATATGAGGTAGGATCTTGCTTACTTAATGGTAGCCCAAAAAGGGTAAAAATTGTAAAAGGAAGGAGAAAAATCCTACAACAAAGAAATCCTTAAAGAACAATATAGAAAAACTGGCGAACAGGTTTTGGTTGTGGAGCGTACGCACATAGTCAGGGAAAGTAACCAGAGTGGAGGAGGAGGTGTAGTAAGAATTAGGAAAGGGGAGTGAAGGCAACCAAGGAAGGGGAGCTGGAGGAAGAAAATGGGAAGAGAGGAGAGGAAGAAAGAATGATGGTTAGGAAGGAGTTAAAAGACCAAAGAGAGGGTAGGGGAGGGAGGGGCGAGTGTGGGGAGGCAAGAGGGAGTGGAGGAGAAGATACTTTGGATGGGGATCAATACAGGCGGCGCCATCACGTGACGTCATACCACCCTGTGGCCCCTCCCCTCCTCTCTCTCTCTCTCTACCATCTCTCTCCCTCTCTCTCCGTATATACTACACAGCCCAAAATACTCCTCAGAAAGGGAGAGACTTGTCACACTTTCCCTCGTCATATACCCTCCTTATCTAACCCTTCCGATAATCTTCTAATAATACTCTACTCTCCTTCGCCCTCGTCTTTCCGAGCAAGTAAGTCGTCCGTACCTTCATTTAGCTTTCCTAAAACCCTGAATGTCTTCAGGGTGTTGCCTTCTCTTCGGTTCTCTTCCGCTCCACTCCCGTACCCCACTTTCTTTTACAACCTCGAGGCCGACCTCACCCCTGCCTCCAACCCTCCCTTTTCATCTCCTGCTTCTGGGGCTACCCCTCATACCACTCCTCGATCGCTCCCCACCTCCTGCCCCCACTCCCTTCCCCCATCTCTCTCTCTCACTGCTTACGTCATCGCATCCCCTACACCCTTCTACCTCTACCACCAACGTCATCGCGACCTTTTCTCCTCTTCCATGCCTTCGTAATCTCTACGCTCGGCCTCTCCTCTTCCTCCACCTCCTTCTTCCCGAATGCTTTCCAACCGACCTACCGTCCCTCCCATGCCAAGCACCCAATTTCCACCCATTCTCTCCGATAATTTCTGCGTCTAATTGGCAAAAGCGGATGTCGTATTTACCCAACTGTGAATCGACCTCAGGAGCGTAGCGAACTCGCCTCGCGTGGGTGTGTTTTCAAGTCAAGCGGGGAAATGTGCTTCCAAGCTCATGCATCCGCGATCCAAAATTTTCCTGAATTAGAAAAAATAAACATCCCTGCCTTTAGGGCAATAATAATAATGTGGACTTGGAAATAGATTAGATATTTCCAGCATAAGAGTGCATAATCTTTTAAGATTTCCATTTCGTATTCTAGGTTCTGGAATACACCCGGGGAATACGATAACATTTGTTTACCGTCAGTAATTGCCTTTGACGTACCTTATCTGATTAGCCCACAGATCATGGTTGATGCTTTTGGTAACGAATTGCAAAACGATCACTCCTTATTGGTAATCTCGTTTCCTTGAGAGATGATAGTAAGCCGCGCCCTTCCTGACTTACAGGGCTCACAACTGAAATTGGGATTGCCAACAGCTGAAATACGTATGTATGCAGCATTGCGTAAATGTCCATTTTTATTGGGAGAAATATGATCTTGCGAGTGCTAACGAGTCCTGCCACAATCTATACAAAGTCATAAATAGTCTTTTGGTACCTGATATCGCCCATTTTAGAATTTTGACTCTGAGATACCAAGGCAAGAACTAATGGTATCATATGGCTGGAGAAGGCTTCAAATTATGCATCAAATTCTCTGTTGCTCGTTTCCCCCAGCACTATCTTGCCAACGTCAATCCCCGCACTCCCCTTTCTCTTGGCGCAATTTCGCTCCCATCTTCTCCCTCGTCCCTTCAGCGTCAAGCCACCACCTACGTTGTTCGTGGCCTATAATTAAACCCTTTTACCCTCTTTTCTCACTATCCAATATCGCGCTTGCCTCCGTTTTATCCTCATCCATCTCTTACTTGGAGGCTTTTTTGTATCAGATCCTTTTTCATCCGCTAACGTCAGGCGGCATAAAAAAAATTTCCTCCCACGTTGCATACGTGAGTGCTCCCAATCGAAACACTCCACAAAGGGAAAGACAAAGCATGCGTTCTACTTTTATGCAATCATAGTGCGTGCTAATATTTGAAGACCGTGGGAGGGAGGAAAATAAGAGGAAGGGGCGTAGTCTGCAGGGCGTGAATGCGATTGCTTGGTTTCACGATTCAAAATAGTTATCATACGATAGGCTCGAAGGATCAGAATAGTTATCAAAAACCGGGAATGTGGTACAATGTAGCGTTATCTACATTGTGCTGTACCCTTTGTGTGGTACAATTGTGGTACAAAAAGTTTAGCGTTAAGAGAATGATGCAATGGAAGAGAAATGGTTATTAATAGCATTGCTGGAAATATTTACTGCATCTTTCCTCAAGTCTAGGGGTTTTTATAGTGTACTCACATCGTTGAGGTGCCCACTTCTGATGAGGTGTTGGCTATGGGTGAACAGGATCTTTATTTAATTAGCATATCTGTTTTGGCGTACACATTGAGATATTTTAATTTCACTCATTGAATTAGCCTTGTAAAAACATTTAATTGAGAAGCTCCATTCAGTTTTTCTGCTAATAGTCTAAATATCTTTGCGCTCCAAATTGCTGCCTCCCTCAACTGTATTGATATTTGCCAGTTCCAATCAATTTGGAAATGTCATCCTTTAATTTTATTCTTGAAAGCAGTGCATAATACACACGCTTGTTCATAAGTGGAGTAAACATAATGTAGCGCGCTAAAAATGTTTTAATAAAAGTGAAAAATGCAAATGGTTGTCTCGTTCCACATATATGACAATATCTTCCCCATTTTTCGTGAGAACAGATGCTGCAGAATTTCTGAATGTTGATACTAAAAAGCTAGTCAATGTGAAGTTGCTACATTTGTACATAGCACAAGTCGATATAACCAGGCAATGACAGAAGCTATTACAAAGCGTGCATGTAGTAGCGTGAATAATTTAAGAAGAATGTTTGACTTTTTAGTACTTCTTCTTTTCTGCATTATGTCATCTGAATCAATGAAGGGCTAGCAGACATCCATTTTCAGTCATCCAGCATTCACTTTCACGTCGCACAATTGAGATGTTTTGAGTAAACTCATCCACCTCGCCAGTTTTGCTGGGATTTATGCATTACTCAATGCTTTTGACAAGCTGACGAATTCGTCAGAAGGGCAATATTTTGAATTATCTGATTTTTTAAATCCTACTTTTAGCCAGTGAATCGAATTTTAGCAGTCAGTGCAGTTAATACTCATTATGCCTTTGGCATGGTTCTCTAAATATATCGTCAATTTAATTACATAGATGGAATTGTATCGTTGTCCGCTGAATCGTCTACATTTGAAATCAAAACGACCTTCAATATTACAGCGTTCGTTAAGCCTCATAATTAAAAAAGGATCATTTTGCTTTTGTTGCGGTATCGCTATTGCACGCATATAATATAAATTCGGATTAAGTTTTCCGGCAATGCCCTCTAGAATTTATTTCACCATAAAATAATTCAGCAATTGAATTTTTGTATATATGCATTGATGCATTAGAATTATATCCTTGGATAACTACCCTAAATCTCTCTTATTTAAGCAACGGTCAACTTTAGTCTAGTTGTTCATTATCTATAAAAACGGAAGTCCGTTAGTTCTCAAAATTATGAGTAATAATTTGTTTTATAGCGGGTAAAACCTCCTCACCTTAGTGCTGACGCTCTAGGCTGGGTAAATTTTATTTTCCTGTATTATTTGAATTAAATAATGTTTTGAATTGCAATGGCAGATTATAGGCATTTTTCCACCCGATGGGGCTGGGTCTTAAACCAAAAAAGCCGCCGGGTGAATGTGAACTTGACGAGAAGTACACAATAGCAGATATTGCGAAGAGAAAAAAAATCATTTGCCTTTGCCGAGGTACGAGACCGGTCCCCTGGATTTCCGGCCAGGTGCTTCACCACTTGGCGACCGTTATCAAGATGACCGCTTATATTATTCACGAAATTATAAAGGCTTTAAGGAAACATGATGTTTGCCGAACTACTGGAGACTTTATGCCGCAAAAACAGCTGAAGTCAGGGGGTCAGGGATCGATTCCCGGTCAAAGCGAATGATTTTTGAGAAGTGGTTACTCATCACAAGTTTCTTCTTATAGAAATTCATCTTTGTTCAAGAAGATCGCGAGTATACTTCTCTCAAGATTTGCAGCAAGTAATTATCTTCATCTTAGGAAATAAACCGATTTTTAGATGGAATTAGAGAAAAAAGTCATAATTGATGAATGAAAAGTAATTACAGGTAGGGAACCTTAATCATAACTTGCCCCAGCCGGTAAAAGACTATCTATAAACACCCTTCATAGACAGAAATGCGTAACCAACATCTACACTACGACTAAGTACACGGCGACTATCTTTTCCCGAAACTGCAATTCCATTCTCGAGAATCTCTTGTTCGTTGAACCTTGAGGGACCAGTGCTCTGATGCCCATGCTAGGGTCCGAACTCAGTACATCGCGGCCCAACCGTTGGAACGCTACTATATTACACTGGTCGATTCCAAGATTACTTCACTCTGAATATCTCAGCCCATAAATTATCCTGTGGGACCCTATACTGCACCCGGTTTGCTGAAACTGTACGCTGTGTTAGGTTGCTAGGAGGTAGAGCCAACGGTGGGAACATTACTAAGATTTGTGGAAGAAAGGGCGTGGGAGGGTTGAAACAAGGGTGGGAAGCGATGGCAGTGACGGGAAGGGATTTGATGTGAGAGAAGGGGAGAGGGATTTTGGGCAGTGGGGGAGAGAAGGGGGTGGGTTGGTGGCGGAAGAAAAATGCCTAGAGAGAGAGAGAGTGGGTTGGGGAGGGAGGATCGCCGAGGCCTGAGGTTAGCGATGTGGAAAAGAGGGCGGGGATGTGGAGGGAAGCGGGCGGATGGGTGATATGGAAAGGGGTGGAGGGTGCTGTCGGCGGAGGCGGTGGAGGAGGAGTAAGAAAAATGCAGGGAGTGTGACAGGCCGGAATGGAAAGTGGAAAGCTATTGCGGGGAGGGTGAGAGGCCTTTCATGGGGGAGGGGGTGTGAATCAGAAAAGCGGGAGAAAGAGAAATAGAAGCAAAAGGGCGACAGGTAGGAATAGGGAAGAAGGAAGACAGAAGGAAGAAAAAAAGAGAGAGGGATGGCTTGGTAGGGAAGAATGGGAGACGGAGGCAGGGGACTAGTTGTGGGGAGAATGAGTGAAAGTTGACTAAAGAGGGAAATAACAACCTAGAGAATCATTGAGCGTTGAAGATGCAATAGCGCAAGCTTCAGCATAGTACGTGGAATAAATTAAATATGATAATTACCCTGAATCAGGGCAGGATGGGTTTAAAAGTGTGTGCGGACACAATAAAAGTTTATTTTGCCATTGCTCATATAATTCTTATAGTTAGGAGAAATGAATATAACCTTCAAGGATGGTCCTGTAGACCTACATAATTTTGAGGCTGTTATTGGTACTTGTTTTTTTTACTGCGTATTTTAAATGGCATGCTAGCATCCATTATGTCGATGGAGGCACGTGATACTTAGTGGAACTTAGTCGCACTGAACATGTTAAGAAAAATAACTTTGTACAATGCCACAGTTTTAATTTATTTTATCTATCGATGTTGACGTCTGAGCGTCAATATGAAGGTATAAATTTGTATATGTATGCCTTGACAATGACGCTCAGGCGTCGAAATCGACAGGTAAAATAAATTAACATTGTGAAATTGTACATAGTTATTTTTCTTAATATGTCCAGTTATATATCCATCGTTTCATGTATCGTTGAATCCTCATTTCAATACATTTTTGGTATGAGAACCTGTCCTGCGATAGATACGAAACGATTCCTTATTATTTGAAATACCTAGCAGGAAAACTCTGACACATACATTATCATCGGATATGAAACGTCATTATATAATTAATTTTATGATATGGCGTTACCTGGTATCACGTGTTTGGAATACGCGACTTTTATTATTTAAATTACGGCCTTCTCCTAATGGATGGCCTATTTATTCTCTACGCATCAATAATGTTGCGCAAAAAGCAGTACTCTCCTAAAACAACGAACATCTAGATTTTTTTCCTGTTTTCCTAAAGTTATATGTTCAATTATTATGAATTTTACATTTTTTCACGTATGAATACGAGAATTTTCCGGTATTAACGTCATTATATTATTTATAGACACTGTTGCACGTGCTTAATGTTGCAAAAGAAAAGCAATGAACGTTTTGTGCTGACATTCGAGGTAAAAGTAGAGTTATTCCTCACCATTGCAGTTGCTCTAACAGTTTCTGCTGGTTTTAATCGTTTAGAAGATTATTTACGTGGGGTATTCTAATCTTTTTACCATAAACTATAGCAATGTTGGTCCCATTTTACACTTATAATATCCCCTTTGGTTTTCAATTTTCTAAATTTTCTATTTTAAACTTACTTGGAGTTTTTCTTTATTCCCGTTTCTTCTTAAAGCATCACTTTTCTCCGTAGATGACTTTTCTTGGATCTCAACTGAAACAAAAATATGCTGCTTTTCAAGCATGGTTTTCCAGTACCATAATCACTTTTTCCTTTACTTTAGATATGTTCCTGTTATATGCGGAAGCTACATAACGTGTTCTAGATGCTTCAATCGTAGCACCGCCAACAAAGAGTCCAATAAAATGACCATTGGCCAATGAACCTATTCTCTGTACGATATATTATAAGTGGGGTACCGAGTAACCAGTCAGGTTACTATGGTGTCCTTACTGTGAAACATAACCTCGAGTCGAATCTTAATGAGCGGTTAGTATTTTGTTAAAAAACAAATAGATGGAACTAAATCCATTGGCAGTATATTCGAGTAGTTGATAGGTGTATGCTGCAGAAAATATCTATAATTGGCTCTATTTTTCTTGTCACGAATCGGTCAAAAATTTTATGCATTTAGGTAAAGATTCTTGTTTTATTGTGCATTTCTCTGCAGAAAACGGAAATGTTTATACACGGTAATTGATGGTTACAGGTTTTTTCCATCTCTGGAAAATTGAAGACCGTGCCGAGTTGGCAGTCAGGTAACACAAGTCCCGAGTGTGCCTGTTAATAAACGAAGGAATAGGAAATTTGTTTTTTTGGTCGACTAGTTATCACCCAGACATAGAAATTGAAAATATTTTCGATTCTCTCATGCTGTTGTCCTGTAATCGTTGCTTAACGCATAGTATATACCTAGAAAGGCTCATCTTTCAAACAGGCTGAAATTGAAATACGCATTTTGGTAACTTCTTTTAGGCAATGTGGCATCTTAACGTATTTTGGAAACTTTTACATTTATGTGAGATCGAATTATTAATAATTGCGTGTATCACAGGATTTTTTGTGCTGTCGGAACTGGAACATCAGTTTTTGGTTGCAGAAACTGTTGCAATTCGTTTAATACACAATTCAATCATTGAGATTGGGATTCCGAAAGGCAATACACTACCGCAGATTAGGAGACAGATTCGATCGAAGATAGATGTAGGCCATGTTTCCCCTGGGAAATGGAAGGAATTGAACATTAATGGTGATTCTAGAGAAGTGTTTTAGTGGGAGCGGGTCAAGAGGAGGAAAAAGAGAAAGTGTGGAGTTGAGAGGTATGGGTCGAAGATGGAAGAGCAGAGAGTATACGATGGGAAATGGCAGGGAAGAAGACGGCCCTTGGTGCGAGACTTTTCTCGTAAAAGGGAAGAGAAATGGATTCTCCAACTGGGAAAGGAGTCGCGGGAAACTAAAGTTTTGGCAACTCTTGTTTCTCAGGGATGGGGGAGCGGACTTGGATTGTTTGCTGGTATGTGCATATTTCAGCCGGATATTGATTACTGCTCCCTCGAAAAGAACTTGTCCAATTTGTCGTTTCCGCGTTGTGGAAAGTATTCGCTTATTTTAGCCCGAGTTGTAAGTTGAAAGAGCGTAGCGTTCCTCGTGTTTCACCGGGATGATTTAATTTATTACCATAAATTATTTAAGAAGCCCCTACAACACATTTTCATTCGCATAATAGAGCAATATTACATTTAGGCGAAAAGCTCGTGCGAGTGAATGTAGATATCGAAACAATATAAGGGAGTGAGGGGGAGAGGCAGGCAGTTGTTAATTAAACGTGTATCGTAACCACCCTCAAGGTAAATGCGACATGTTAAAAATTTACTATAGTTTTTTTCATACGTTCCTCTTATTGAACCATGAAATGTTTTTGTTGATGTTACATTCATTGTTCTTATTGATTTGAAAACCGCTATCTGTTATTCTCTCACAGTTGACTTTTAGTCATACCTACGCTAGTACCAAATCTTGATGTTAGAGAGTGGAAGTAGGTCTTATGTGTTAAAAGAGTGGCTATCTACGCTTTCATGTATGCTTTTTAGTTCTATTCATAAGAAAAGAATTGTGTGCGTGCAAATATTAAGCAGCTTGATACTTAAAATTATCTGTCGATATAATTAAAACAAAATCACGGGTACGTCCTCATTACTGCATTTGTGTGACATTTATGATGCTCCCACAGACTTGGTAGCATCGAAAACGGTTTCAAGAGATGCAGGTTTTACTTGATGGGTTTTGCTCTGACATGTATTTATATTTCGTTCGGCGTGGAGAATTTTCAGCGAGAAAATTGCAACGAATTTGCCGCGGTGCTGATACGCTCTCCGTTGCCTAGTTGATGACATGTTTAATTGATTTACCGACGAAGACATTATTTGTTTACTTGGCGTATTATCAGATATTTATGCTGAAATTCTTTGGGAGTAAATTATCTAGTTGGATAATATCTTATTGAAATTCTAGGCACTCAGAAGAACACGTTCAACTCAAAATCTTTTGGTCAGATTTCTAGGTGCTTTCCTACCACAAGTGATATTTGTCCCAGTCCATTAACCTGCAATGATGATCTCACTATTGTATTCCTGAATACGCTGTATGTCTTTGATGTAATTTTATTCACTCAGTGAGTGAATTTATTCTATTAAAAGATATTAGGTTTTCCCGGCGAATAGTTATAGTGAATTTTTCTCGGGTTTCACACCATGCGTAAAGAAGCATTAACGTTTCGTGTAACAATCTAAAGAAATTTATAGAAAATCTTAAGAAATATACACATAACAATCTTAACATTCTTGAAATAATTCAATCTAATGACGATGGCGGACTCAGTCATCGAAATATTAAGTGTCCTTTTATGCCATCGCCCGGCGTAAAACCCGAAAAAAATTATTATAATTTATTTTATTGACCGTATTTCTTATGATACTTCATCTAATGCATAAAAGTAATACATAAAAAGTAAAATTTATCCTATCTGTCGAAGGAATTAGAAACATTTTTTTGCGTGTGAAAGTGGCATTTTCGTGTTGCATTCCCGGTAAGCAAGGCTTGAAATAAATATGTATCGCAGTTTTTTCATTAATTTTAAAATGATTTGTCTATCAGCAGAATTTAGTCTTGCAATTGGGATATTTATATTTTGACAAAACTATTATTTCTACTTTATAATTCAATCGATGTATAAAACATGGCAGAAGGCTTGCAAATAGGTGGATGTATCTTAATTTCTTCTTTATACTCTGCGAGTAAAATGTGCTGAACGCACTACATAGGTATTTGTGGCTTCTTGCCTTATAAGCCTTAATAAGCCTTGGTTTTTCACTCCCTTGACGATCAGTTATGGGTTTATTCGCGGATCATTGCATTTTATAGCTCCTGGAAGGCTAGCCACTTACCCTACTTTGATGGCTACTTACTCATGGACAGTCTTCTTGAAAGTGTTTTCTCTGGAAAGAACCTCTCCATTGTATTTTCTGCGTGATACTTCATTAGTCACACTCTTGAATCTAAGCGTTTCTCTTTAATCGAAAGGATAGCATTGTATGGGACAATAGGTGTGGCCATTTTGTTATCTTCGCACGTTTTGAGGTGCATTCCTTAGGAATAACTTTACGTTGAGAATGGGATCCGCAGTAATGATCTCAAGGGAGAAGCATTCCAAGAACTTGAGGTCATATCCTCGACCGGCTAACGCCAGCATGATCGAAGGAATATTGCGTTAAAAAATATTTCAGGTGAGAAATCATTGTTCATATTACATTGCATTCCTTTTCACTCCTATTGGAAGTTTCATTTTGCGTGAAGGTGACGCCTGTCAGAATGCACGTGTTCAATGCATTCACGTAAATAACTTTCACACTTTAATATGCATATTCATAATAAATACCATTGGTGACCGCTACAGTCGTTAATGAACGAATAATGCAGTTTTTTACCCATTGCGACATGGGTTACCTTGCATAATGTTCCCTTAAGTCAACATATATAAAAGAGCATATAATACTTCTGATATCAAGGTCTTTGAAACAAAAAGGATTTTTTTTCCTATTTTTTGGGCAGCTTTTCCAAAATTTGGCATGCAAAGAGTAGTTTTAATCACAACTCCAAAGGAAAAGAAGCAAATTTCTGCAAAAAGGACCTAGTTTACCACCGAGAAGACATCTCCTTCGCTGTTGCCTTGAGCCTTCATGGACAATTATTTCCATGTGTCCGTGATTTTATTCTATTTCTCGTTATCATTACCGCCTATAATTTCGACCCACATTCATTGCATTTGAAGAAATGCTGTCTTGTCATTATTACTCTTTCCAACAACTTTTTGCCCTTTTGCGTTAGTAAACGTGGAATTCAATAATGGATCAGGATGGATCAGATACGAGCGAGAGCATGTGCAATAATTACTTTTCATAGATCTGGATCATTTCCTAGAAAATTCGAATTCAAATGTAGAATATTATCGAGTTGGATACAAAGATCTCATAAGAATTGCAACCTGATTGATGACAGTTTTCTTAAATTTGAAGATGCTCAAACTGCGCAGGAGTAATGAGGCAACCCCCGATTAAAATAAGTTTTGCTGTTAGTGGTGATTTACTGTTCATTTTTGCGTAACGCATTTAATCCATTTCGATCCTCGTGATCGTTGTTCTTTATATGCTTTTTCCCTCTACCTCGGCATATTCCCTTTCTTCCTTCATGCTTTCCGTGCCGCTTACACAATCCCGCCCTCTTCCCCACTTACTTACCCAGCACTCTATCCTCAACCATGACGTTCTTCGATAAACCACCACCTTTCATTACTTGATCTGCCGACTCTGCGTCCTAATTCTGTCCAGTAACCTTCTACCCTCACAAGCCATTTTATTTTTTCATTGTCATTCTTCCTTTTCGTCCTACGTAGCTTCTCCATTCCCCTCATCTCAAGCGCTTCCAATCTCTTTTCGTCCTCCCAAACCTAGGTCCATGGTTGACAACCATAGAACCATGGGTTACTAACATAAGTTCTTCCATGTTATTAACAGTAAACGTTCGATAACGAAATATAGTGCCGCGAAATTTTGGATCAAGGTAGAAATGTCCTACCAATCTATGACTTATGGTAATCAAATGATCTATGGTATCTAGATCCACATTCATCTAAAATGATGTCCAAGTAACTAAGGTGTTAAAACTCTTCCATATCCTACCATCCAAAATGTGCTGGATTTCACTTATTTTTCCTGTAAGTTTTTCCTTCTTTTGAGTTTAACCATGATTAGCATTAATCTCATACCAGTCTTTCCTAGCCTGTAATGCATCCTGCAATGATTACAACCCAGTGGTTGGCTAAGTAAATAAAGCTTGATCATTTGCCAATCTTACCGACCTACCTACGACAGTCTTTCGTCCTACCATTTTCCTGAAGCTATTATCCCCTCACCTCGCGTGCCATTTCTTCTGCATGCTTGGTAAATGATGCGGGTAATAAAAGGCTGCCACTAATTAATCCTCGCCCTAACTCACTCTGACTCTCAGCCTACAAATTTACCAATGCTATGTGGGCCGTATGCCGCTGTCGGATGAGTCGTCTGTCTTTCCATTATACCTCTATTTTTACAGTACTCACCTTAATATTTACTTTCCTACTCTGTCAACAACTTTCTTAAAGTAAAAAAAACTTAATTTTTAACTATGTTTTCCTGTACTTATCTATGTTTTATTTACTGCAATGAAATCTCAAATCGCTCTTCTATTTTCAACACCGAACAGATTTTCACTTGAGACATCGTTCGCCCTCTTATCTTCAATAAGGGATACGAATTGAAACCGTGGAGTTGTGAGGAATTTCACTTGTTGCCCTCTAGCTCTTACAATCATTGTCTTTTCACTTTCTGTGGTAGGGATTAAAACTCTTTTTACTTAGTAATTTGGCCAGATTCCTACCTCGCAATTCCATGGAGTACCTGAAAAGCCTAAATTTTGCCTTCTTTGCTAGAGTTTTCAGTAGCTTAACGAGAGAATCGTGTATTCTACAGCCTCTCTCTTCCTTGGATCCCAATCATTCATACAATTTCGCAATTCCACATTTCTGGACCCAAATTAGGTGTATTCTTAACTACGCTACATTTCGTATCCACACTTCAGCGCAACGGTCTAATATCTCTGTCTTTAAAATTTCCTCAGCGTTTCTCTCTACCTATCCCTCTGTTATCTTCTTCAAGCATTTTTTCTATTTCGTCGAAATGACTTTTTCCACCATATTACCTGTATTCGATTGCCTTCTTGTCTTGACATACTAATACTTGACATAGGGTTCCCTGAATAATCTCCTATCTAGCTCACTATTTGGACCCTTCCAATTACATACTTCTTTTCTTACTCATCCCTAATTTTTCCAATTATCCACGTATTCTTAATCCTTCTGGTATCCATAGTTACCATCGCTATTTTCGTTGCTATGCAGCTCAGAGTGTTTGATCCTGTCTCCACATTGGGATGTGAAATACTAATCTTCGCATAGCAGGGCTATGTATACTCAGAAATTCCTTAATAGCCTCTATGCGTAGATATTGTTCATCATGCTCACATTGAAACTACTGGCATGGGTGAAAACTGTTAGTGGAAATAGACGGCTCAACTGATAAAAGTACCTATAACTGGACATTTAGATGATTGTTCGGTCCAATAACTGGAATGAATTATTTTACCGTCGAGTGGAAAGGGAGTAATTATTTCTGGCTGCATATTTAAATCTTTCATTTAATCGATCTACGGTAATTGATCGCTTTTTTAATTCATGGATTGGTTGATCACGGGCTAGGCTTTTACTTCTCTGATGGAATTATTTCTCACTTCCATTATTTTGCTTCTGCTGTTAAATAGTTAAATTAGGTACTCTTAACCTCACATATAAGAATTCATTTAAAGTCTTTTAACCATAGTCAATTTTATTTTTTATTTAGTGAAATTAGGGGGACTATCTTAGCTTATATGGATCTGGGTTTTATGCACTTTTGCCATAAAAAATGCGCCTCTTAAGGGTTCCAACTAATTTATTGGCGTAATATGATCTTCCGTTGAAGTGAAAGTCTTCTAATTTTTAAGTTCCACTCCAGGCAATTAGTTTTTTCGGAATAGCCTTGTCAAAAATAAATCTTTTCCACTACAATGCTAAGCCACCAAATATTATACCACCAAGCAGTGTAGCATTTAATGTACGTTGGCTTTGCTGTTGATTCCTATTTTTTTATTTCTTGGACATGCTTGTAATATCAGAAGAACAATGCTTGAAGCTAACAAATTAACACCTAAGAGTAGGAGCAAACGAAGGACCTTTCTTGTATAATGGCCGCCAGCATAGGACTAAAGTGACACAGGTAACGAGAAATGGTTCCTCCACAGAGAAGAAAGAAGCGAATTTTCGTACCCTGGCCCAGGACCTGCATTTATAAGGAAGCATGCTATGCATCAAAAGGGAAGGAGCTGGTGTGTGCTTGGGAGAAAGTGCGAAATAGAGTACATTCTGGGCACGCCATTCTTTCACGAGGAAGGTGAGGTGACCTGGAGGCTTTGCCGTAATAGGTGGGAAAGCCTGACTTTCTTGCAGAAGATGGACCTCAGAACAGGAAATGAGTATCCGTGGTGTACAGAGGAAGACGGGACAACGTGGCACGTGACTTTCAGTACAAGGAGGCAAAGAAACTATGGACATTGCTCAAAGGTGAATTAAAAAAACACCTTTGAGCAAGCTTTGGTGGACAAGAAGAGTATTAACCTGCAGGATATGTATACTTTGAGGGTAAAAATAATAGATATGCTGGTGTAAAGGTTAGTAAACCCTCCACACACTCACAACGAAGTGTAGCATCTACTCATGTTGTACCCTAGACCAAAAGGGGTGGAAGTAAAGCGACCAACGTACGAAATCGAGTGCTCGTAGATCGTTTGAAGCAAAATCTAGCCAAAAGACTGACAAAATTAGTGCTCCACACACTCATAGGTAGGGATAAAAGATTCAAAGGCCATTGATGCCGAGGAAAAATTATTTACTAGGAAAATTTAGAAGGAGAATCAGACATAAAGATCATGAGAAAGCACCAAGATTGAAGAAATAGATAAGCTAAAAAGTGAAAATGAGAGATAAACCAAGACCTCTTAACCGTTTAAAAAATACTCTTAGAGGCAATATCTGATCGATGGGAAGACAGATTAGCCAGAAAGTGATACTAAAAACCTACTAGTCTACATTAACTGTGGGAAATCATGTATTTTTTTCTTAAATGCTATAGTGATATTGGCGACCTAATCCAATAAAAATGTAGAAATAAATATTTATTGGAATATTTATTTCTTCGTCGTCTTAGGTAGGGGGATTCGTCTTTTTTCCTTCAAATAAGCTAATGATTTATTTAAATGTCCATGACTTCACTTTATGTGACGTCACATGCATTGATGCATCTTCGTGGACTTGTGAATGCTGAATGTTATATGAAATTGAATACTACGTCCTAGATCTTGTAGATGGTTGTGATGAATCGTTTTATACTATTTACCAAACTCTTGTGGTCATGACAGTCCTAGATCATTGCCATGGTAATTTCAGGGATCGGAAAAATAGGTCCTTCCTTTTAGTGAGGCTCTGTAAAAAGTTATTTGATTTCTTTCTAAAGATCATCCTCAAAATAGAATGAATGTTGTGCAGCAAGTAGCTCTAATTGCATACTCTCCTAGGAAATTTATATGGCAGTTGTAAATTAGTCACTAATTCTTTAGAAACCAAAAGTAGTTCTCCATCAATTACTAGCATATTGTTTTCCCAATTTTGTGTCGATTCTTGCTAAGAACCTGGGTAAAGCTTAGGCCTGCTCCCAACATCATCCACGTACAACCATCCGCCGCGCCGCCATCTTGTTGTGAGTGGTCTTCATCGGCCGAGAAGCACGCCAAGCACCTTAGCGTTGAGATCTTACTTTCATAAGCAGCGTCAGGCTTTATCGTTCTATGCTAGCCATCCATAACAATAGGACTCCTTACTTAGTACCTTGTTTTTATTTCTTAGGTGATACGCTCTGCTCCCTCCTCCCTAGGTGGCTCATTTTCTTCGTTTTTTTCTGCCTGTGTTCCCTTCATCAGGCCCTTTCTTTTCTCTCTCTCCGGGTATTTATTCTCCGTCCATTCCTTTCGTCTTAGAATTACTGTCCGTTTCCTCGGGATTTCATCCACTCCTTCACCGCCGCCCGTCAATAAACCATCGGAAGTCATGATCATACAGAAGGCCTCCCAGAGTGCAGTCGTGCCATGATCCATATTGCGAATTCTATAATGTAATAAAATCCTGGGAAGAGTATCTCCTGGTAATTGGTTTGGATTTTCCGGGGTAGGGAGGTTTCGTCAGGGTTCGAGTTTAAAAAATAGTGGAAAGAGGTGAGTGGTTTGAGGGTAGGGGGGGATCGGGTGGGAATAAAGTGGACGGGGTTTAGGGGGATGGGCCAAGGAAGAGAGTTTGAGGAGGAAAAGAGGGGGAAAGTATGAGGGCAGGAGGAGGAATGAGGGGAGTTATGTAAGCATTCAATTACATATTACAGCTTCATGCGCGCGCATCCATCAAAAACATTGATCTTCCCCCTGACGACTACTACTACGAGGCAAAAACCCTCTCTAACTAGTATAGCCCCCTCCCACCTCTCCTCTTCCCCCAACCTTTATCCTGTCCCTTTCCCCTCTACCTCCCCTCCCCATTTCCGTCCCATTCCATCTCCCAATTTCTCTCCTCTACGTCCCACCACCCCTCCTCCTTTATTGCTGCACTCCCCCTGCATCCCCACCCCTTTCTCGCCGCACCGCTCCTCATTCCCTACAGGGGGTATATGGGGTGGGGTATACCCCACCACTACTTGCGATCCACCCCTACTCCTCCGGACTCCCCATACGACCCCAGTCCCGCTCTCCTCTCTCCCCCGCTCCTCCGAAAAAGTAGGGGGTGTTGGTGGTGGGGTGTTCTTCGGACCATCTCCTTCTTCCCCCCTCGTAGAAAAACTTTTTTCCCCTCACCTCTCTACCTTCAGAAACTTCCCTCGCTTCCATTTTTTTCCTAGCCCCCCTCCCCCGCTCACCTGAGTCTCCCCACTGTAGGGAGTGTCTAGATTCTTTACCCTGTCTCTCCAACGCACCCTTGCTTTTCTAAGAGAACCCTTCCTCTCCCCACCTCCTTTCTCCCCTCCGATTCTTTCCTCCCCTCATCTCCTACGGCCCATCCATCTCTGCCCCACTGCCTACCCTCACCACTTCTCTACGCACTCCTCCACCCCAACTCCTCAACCATGCTGCCTTCTTTCTCCGTTTCTTCCCAACCGTCCGCAACCCCCACTCCATCCTCTCATTGTGGACGTTGCCTGTCTTGTTTCATGCTTCTGTGCAATTCCATACATTGTGCTACTCATTATCACATGTGCCATACTGCCATACTCCGTTTCTTCCCAACCGTCCGCAACCCCCACTCCATACTCTCATTGTGGACGTTGGTTGTCTTGTTTCATGCTTCTGTGCAATTCCATACATTGTGCTACTCATTATCACATGTGCCATACTGCCCTTCTGCCGATCGCGTCTCTACTATTCAAAGATTATAAACAAAATTTTTCCGCTTCAACCCCCTCCCTTCCCCCATTCCCCCCTCCCCCCCTCCCCGAGTTGGAAATTGAATGGGAAAATTATCCTCGTGGAAATAAAATGGATATGGTATAGACCTGGGAGGTGGAAATTTGACATAAACCCTGTAGTTTATTCATGCTTCCTAATCATAACCTGTTTTGATGATATCACTGGAAAGTAAATTCTTATTGCATGTAGGCTTTCAATTAACATACTCGTTGCATGTTACAGGAAGGCATTCGTTTCCTAATCCGATTTATATACTTCCTAATAATTAATTCCAATTCAGTTGCGCCAAAGTCTGATTTTATATTTTTTTAATTTATCAAAATTCAGATATGATGAGAATGTTAAATATAACTTTCATATTGAATACTTGAAAGAATGATCATAACGACCGTTTAGAAACATTGTGTTACATCACGTTCCTCTTCGCATTGTACTGAATTGTGAAACAAAACTTTCCCTATCATTTTACTTGGCCAACAGTACGAACGTATGCTTATCTTCTCTAATGCATTTGTTGAGGGATTGGAGAAAAAAATCATGAACGCTTCATCTCATTCTCACTGTATCAGACTATCAGATGCTCTTTGTTGCTTTTGCCCAAAATTCGTTTATTTTCAATAATTCCAAGCATTCTCTACGGAATCATCTACGGAGGATTTCCCATTAATATAGAACCCAACCGTCGATGATGGAATAGTCGATGTCTAGCCCCTTATCTAAAATAGCTGGGTATCTTATGTCATTGTGCTAGATCCCCATTCATCCAAATAAGATATCTAGGATACCGCTCTTCACTGTAAGTCAACATGAAATGGCAATTATTTGGCCATAATTAAATAAAGTACGTGTATGTAATATTCACGGGAACACCGCATAACACACATACGACATCATTCGCCTCAAAAATAATAATTAGACTTTTGGAACCAGAAATGCAGAAATGTAGGTTATTTTCCTTCATCGAAGAAAACAGAATTCAATAAGTGCAATTCATGTCTCACCATAAATATATTCATAACACGAAAATAACTTTTCTTAAGAAAAACCATTTTACAAGAAAATTAAGTTGTCATTTGTATAAGTCCAGACATCCGCGTGTTGATGATGTAACAGGTAGATAGTTTACATCGCGAGCCATAGGGAATATACATCGTCTGAACTTATAATTGCATTTCAGAGTCCCTTAGCTGTGGTAAACATGCATATATTATCGCATAGTGATGAAATTAATACTAATTATAATTCTCAAAACTCGGAAAATCATCTCCGTTGATGATGGAATAGTCGATGTCTAGCCCCCTATACTCCCTGCTGGTAGTGCTAGCAGTCTTCTGCAACCACGAAGTCCGGTTGCTCTTCTCGGCGAAAGTGCGAACCGTGCTTCATTTTTATATCTAACGTCTTCAAATACGTACTTCAGGAGTTATAATCTTTGAATCAAGGGAGTAAAAATAGAGAAAACTACCCCATTGCGTAGTTGTTATGAGTAGATGCGTACGTACAAATCAGTACGAAGTACCTACTTGAGGACTGATCACAGAGCAAGAACCGGGCCAAGTATTATTTAAGACTTACTCATTTATAACTGTATGTTTAAATGTTAAGATAGGAGCCGTAGAATTTAGGTAGCTTATAACGGAATTGAAATTTTTAGTTCCCAGCAATATATTCTCTGGACCACTTTACACCAAAAGGGTTATAAAAAGCACATAACTCCTAATTTCATTGTAATTTTAGTTCTTCTATGAGAATTACAGGGTACAGTTATTCATAAGTAAGGGAGTTTACAATACAATACGATTATTTAAGCTGATGCATCTACTAAGATGTGATTTGTATTCTAATTTTTTGTTTGAATGATTTGTCCCTTACTGGGTATCTGGAAACGTGCATGCAGTCTGGCTTCTGGTGGTATAAACCTTTTCATAAGGTGCATATAAATGCCGGTTGTAAAAAAACTGCAGTAAACTCCCGATTTTCGGTGATAATGACTGGTAAATGGTGCACAGATAATCGGGAAACAGGGTTAATCCGTTGTTTGGTTCTTTCCGGTTTCATTTCTCTACGGTGCGCCGCAAAAATTAATAAACTCCCTAAGAAAATAACGCACTCTGCCAATGAAAAGATCCTCGCTGTACATAATAGCATTTAATGACAAAAAAGAATCCAGTAGAGCTGTCCCAGTCGCAATTAAATATTCGCAAGCCTCAGGTGGCAGCACGAAGCCTTGCGTAACACAACGGACCAGCAGATAAAGCCTTAGTGAAAGTCACGATTGGAGGAAAATAACAACCACTGTCGATGCACTAAATAGATGGCGATGCACGGATAATCCGCAGTCCGAATAACGCGTGCACGGATAATCGGGAGTTTACTGTAAGCGAAGGGACTTAGGGGATTTACCCAAGAAGTTATGAAGGAGTACGTAAAGCGAATGGCATGGGAAAATTCCTAAGCCAATTCTTTTGCTATTGAAAATATTGTATCCTCCATTATGTTTAGTTCTCACTCATTGAATTGTATCACATAGCAGTTGACTTTCTGATGTGTAATGTTGTATGTTGTTATAGTAATTCAACGAGTTTATAATGAACCCAGTCTAAACGTGTTAAAATGACTAAAAATTATGTTGGTGGTTTTAACATCTCCCAACAGTAAATCAAAGGTTAGTTTTCTAATGATAGACGTTCTCGAACCCTCCTATAACTAAATTAGTTTCATATAGCGTTTTTTTTGCCATCGATTCTCAAATTTCTGTCAGTCGAAGTGACCTGTAACTACATTAGCAAATAATACACATATCTGCATCGAATTCAATGGTGCCGATGCTGTGGGAATTTATTGTTCTAGGTCGGCGGTAATGACTCTGCGTCCATCGCACTCATTTTGCACTTTATTTCGATACAATGCTTCTACAGGAATTTTCACCGAGAAACTAAATTATTCCCTTGAATAGATTTGTAAAGGATATGGATGTGAGTCGTCCTGTCCCCACGCACTTCCCTGCTGTCCTTAACTACCCATTGTCCACAGCATCATCTTCCTCTTTCTACGCCACCACCTTGGTCCTCTGTCCTCCATGGTCAATCCCCTCAACGCAATCCCTTGCTCAGTCCTAATACCCTGCATCCGGACCTTTTCTTAATCCCTCACCCCAGCCCTCACCCCCCCTCCTCTTCGCCCGTTGCTTCACATTCCCCTTTCTATTTACACCGAAAACCTTCCCCTTTTTTAATGTATTTCCTCCCTCGATATTAGCCAACCCCTTTTATACCTTCCCAAACCGCTCTTTGTCCCCCGTGGGGGGATTCTAAACCCCATATCCCGGTGAGGTGTCCCTTTCCCCTTTCCACACCGCCGCCTTCACTAGGCGGCGATCCTTTCCCTTCCTCATCCCTTTCATATCCTCTGGTGTACACGTGCGTTTCCTTTGCTTTCAGACCCCACGAACTCAATGCTCTGAGTGCACTTTGAGTTCAGTTCTCCGTACGTCGGATGGGTCGTTAAATTGCGCTCCCCTTGGCGCCTTTCATTTAGAACAGGCTACTGCCGATGTTGGATTTCTCTCAACCCTTCCTCCTCCATCCTCTTAAAAGTCCTACCTATATTTTGTTACCCACCTTTCCTAATTGGTGCAAATCTGTTGTTGATTCCCTCGAATAAATCGCGACAGTAACTGTAAGAAATTTCACGAGAACGAGATGCTCAGAAGACTTTCTGTATCTATGTAGCGAGTCATTCTCTCTGCATATCCTTGGGTCGTCTCCATCGGTAATTCACTACCAAATCGAACCAAATTATTTTACTAAACGTGCATTACAGCTATGCTGGTGATTGTTGTCATCCTCCCTCTTATTCTTTCTCTCGCTTAACTATTCATGATCCATCTTCCTCGCTGTTTTCCCTCTCAGTTTACGTAAGACCGCACGTCCACTTCCCCTCCCCTACGGGACCCGACCCGTGTCCTCCCTCCCTCTCATCCCCCCTTCGCATCTTCCTCCGATCCCTTAAAACTCCTCCCCTTCGGAAAGTGGCTTTTATATTTTAGGGGGTCATAGGCGCAGCGAGGAAAGCGTTCCATTCCCCCCCGCTCCCTCTTCCATATCCTCTTAGTTAGTGCCGTAATTTAAAGACGGTGACGTTCTCTATAATAGGATGAGCGATGTTCCGGAGGGAGATAGAGAGCGCTGGTAGGTGGGCACCTTTTTGTTGCCCCAGCGAGTGCTCAGGGAGAAACCTAATTACGTGTAACATTTTCTCCTGCATTATTTTCCGCCGAGCACGGCACTCTCGTCGTATCCCCTCCCGAGAAGACTTACAAAGATCCCTTGTTTACTGCCTCGTGCATTTTGAGTTAATGGTGTATGCTCGGATTGAAATTTCGCTGCTGCAACTATATAAATAGAGAATTATTGCCTCCTTTAAGTTGCTCCCCACTATCCTCTTTTTGTTTCAAAATTGCAAGAAATATCTAGAAAGACTTGAAAGTTCTCGTTGCATCGCACATTTAGCCCTAGTATTCATTAAAATTTCAATGAAAATTCCATTATTTTTATTCCAAAAATTTTCTCGATATTGATTAAAAAATAATAGATATGGTCTAACTCATGTCACCATTTCAATACAGTTCGCATTCGGTATTACATGCTAAAAGTCAAGTTTTCTTTACACGCATGTGGTCTTTATTGATAACGTGTGTGCTGGATTTAATTCGGCAGAAGAAACCGGGCATAAAAGCTTTGATGATGTAAGTGACAGGATACATCCATAGCTAAAGTGGTTGTGCTTAGTAGGTGCGGTGAATTGGAAGAATGATTGATAATGGAGGGTGAGATTGAAATAAATTAATGGAATGACTTGAGTACTTAAGGAGGGCGAAATTTGTCAAAACGGTCTTCAGTTGGTTATGTAGAATTGCACCTTTTAGAAAACATCAGTATAGGAGACCGACCTTAGCAGAGAAAAATCAAGTGTGTCCCCAGTATTACTTCCGCAAATATAACTTGGACGTGCTTCTTGAACGTGGATAAGCGCAGGCTTAATGAGGCGGACGTACGATGGTAGACCAGAGAGGAGAATGGTGAATGTATCTGAGAGGCATTAGCAGTAATAGTGAGATAGATTCGTTTCGGTATTAATGGGCCATCAAAGAATGATAGTATTCTAGTAGCGGAGCTCTTCCCAGGTTTATTGCGATTAAGAGAATGGATGAGCGTTGAATCACCGGTTATGTGTTGAGGGGCGGGGAGAGACTGAAAGGAAGAAGAGCTAAGAGAAGAACAAAACTTTCAAGAGGTACACTAGAGGTCTCAGCATCAGGATTTAATGTGAGAACCAATGCATGCATGCGACGGAAGCAATTGAAATATTCAAGGAAATAAATATATGGCCGTTGTCTGAAGCGCGCGATCCATAATTAATATGTTTAAATCCCTCATTGCATGGTAGACCAGTGGTAATGGGCCTGTCGCGTGCCCTTACGGTTGTGCATACATCAGTGTCCGCGGTAGCGGAATGCCTAGAACTTGTTCTGGTGTCTCATTCTTGTCATTCATTTCAATATGATTTCCCCTTAATCTATCAGCATTTCCGTGTAACCCAGGCTTATTAACTTGGAATGAAGGATGAGGCACCTTATTTTCAAGTTCATAGCGAATACTCAAGGTAAAATCGGATAATTATTCAAACTGTAAAATAAATATAATCATCATCACCGATAACTTATTATTACTTGCTTATGTGCATTTTTATGGCAGATACAAAAGGAGATTTAAAGAAGTCATTAGGAAATAGGGAAAGGACAATGGTCAGATATCACCTGAAGATAAATAAAAAGAAAACCCAAGTTATTGATATGCAGTTGGAGAAAAGAAGCCAGGACCAATGTTAAACTTGGAAAACAAAAAAATCGAGGAGGTGGAGGAGTTCTGTTACCTGGGAAGCCGAGTAAACAGTGTGTTTGACGAAATAAAAGAGAAATTGCGAGTAGAATTGCCCAAGCGAAAAGGGCATTTTTACCAAAAGAAGATTCTGCTTACAGCTACAAATACAAGTGTGGAAGTGAGGAAACATCTCATTAGAACATACATGTGGAGCATTCTACTATATGGCAGTGAAGCATGGACAATAACAGCAGCAGAGAAGTCCAGGCTGGAAGCATTTGAAATATGGTGCTACCGGAGAATGATAAAGATTAAATGGATCGACCGATTAAGTAACGAGGAAGTTCTAAGAAGAGTGGTAGAAAATAGAAGTTTGCTGACAACTCTAAAAAGAAGAAGGGACAACTTAATCGGCCATATCTTAAGACGCGATAGCCTGATGAAGACAATCGTCGAGGGAAAAGTGAACGGGAAGAATGGAAAAGGCAGGCCTCGTATGAGATACAGTACATGGAACATGCAACCTGTACATGAAACAGGTTGTGAGGGATGTAAAAGAGAAGAATTACATCACAATGAAAAGGTTGGCCGATCGAGTGGAAAGATGCGTCAAACCAATCCTAGGATTGTTGATTGATGATGATGATGTGCATTTTATAGCTCTTGCCTATTTTCATGCAGTAAATTTTCCTTACCAGTAGCCTGGCATAAGTTTTCATTGATTTAAATATGCTGGAAGTGTTCATATTATTTTTATTGAGATTATACCAACAACTCGTTTATTATCATTGAAACTTCCAGTATTTATATTCGTAATAGTTGCTCTTCTTTTGCGCATCCTTCTTCTATCTTCCAACTTTACAGATGACTAAAGGTCTTTACCAGTTCCTTACCATCCTCTATTTACTTTTGCACTAATCCTCAGCCTTGTCCTGATCACGTCTTTGTTTCCTCATCTGAATGCAGAAAAATATGGCGATTCAGACCGATTGTGTCATTTGAGTGCTAATATGAAAGCAAAGAATACTCTTTTTTTGCAATTCGTTTCCATTCGCTCCTGAAAACCCACTGTTCCTGCTCAGACAATTTCCCGGTCATTCTTAAAAGCATCCTTCTTCTATGTGAATTCCCAGCCAATCCCCTGTCTCTCTTTTGCATTCTGTCAAGTTCTTGCAATGTAAGCATAGTCATTTCCCCCTCACATTGTAAACAATAAAGTGTGAATTCAGGGTCTTCAGTTATGTGGCCTTAATTACCTCCTGAAAAGTTCTTTAATATTAAAAAAATTGAATACAATTCTTGTATCACCCGATGCAGAAACTGAACTCTTTGCATATTTATTGAAGTATTTAACATATTTTATGGATTATATGGTGCAGTATTTTATGGATGATTTGTCATTTACTCGGTAACATTTTCCTACAGCTTTGCATCATCAACTATATTTTAGTGTTTTTTTTACTTTCTTAAAGTTTTCCCTCGCTTTTGTAATCTCTGAATGTTTACTCCATCGGTTGACTTGTTCCTCCAAATTTTCGGGAATATTAGTTATACGAGTATATTGTGACTCTCGTTGTATGTTTTTTTTTTAAGTTGTGCAACACATCCTCGTACAGTGTTACTCGAACTGAATCCTTTTTATATACTTGCTTTAAAACTAATATTGGAATTCTTTTGACAGAGCTACGAAACATATATATTGGATCAGAGAATTTTTCATTGAAGTTAATTTTAAGTTATTTGGAAACTGTAGGGGCTAGAAATGTGAAGATTTCTTAAAATAATGAAATGCATTTTCTGGGTTATTTACTTTTTTAATTCAACTTAGCATTAAATATACATAATATAGTATTATAACTGTTCGGTTATGTCTTGAATTGAGCGTGTGAGACGATTTGTATTTATGTTATTTTCATCTATCTTGTAGTAGTAGACAAAATACGAGAAGTTCCGAGATATTACATTAGGCACAGTAAATATTGGTTAAATTAAATATTGACTTTTTCATGCGATAATATTGATCAGTCAGTTTCCATATTTGTCCCTTTACTTGTCAATTTAGGGGTTCCTTGAGTTTTGGCTCCTTTTTCTTTGTTGTGACAGTAACCCATTGAATAATTCAATACATTACTTTGATTTTTGTGCTGCCAGAATACTTACTGAGCTCAACTGTGTGAGACTAATGCTGCTCCTTCAGAACATCTGTTTTCTCGTTTAATTTCCTCCCCAGTTAATGTGAGGGACTGCTGAAACCATTCGTTACGACGATAGAGTCGACTTACCATTCATTGCGCACATATAATATTCATGCACCTAGCCGTGTTCCAACCAAGTTGATTAACATTTCAACTCCTTTGTTTTCATGTCACTGTTGTTCATTCTTGATGATATCACGTTATGGACGTATTAATCATATGAGATGAGAGATCCTGATGTGTGGGACCGGAATATTTATCCATTAAGCGTGATGCCAACCAGCCTGAAACGGAAGGGTAGGTATCATTGCGAGATTATTTCAAGTCAAACGACTTTCCAGAAGCAAAGGGTTTCGCTCAGTAACGCAACGATATACGTCGGAATAATTGGGACTGGTGAGGCTGGTAAAAACTGTTATTACTATTGAGGACAGAAAATTGATTTACATGAAATGGAAGGATCGACAAAGACGTTACCGTAGGAAAACCGCTTTACATATGAATGCGAGCAAATCTTTTGCTATAAAATTGGTAGTTTAATAGTTGCATAGTTTCACATGACCTCTGTGCTCTGGAAGAAAATGTTGCCGGGATCATCATTTTTTAAATAGTGGCTCAACGCCACAGTATGGGTATTTGAAATTCATATTTTTCTTTATATTTTACCTTCCTCTGAAGATGCTCTTCAGCTTGCCATTCAATTTATATTGAAAGGGAAACTTCATAAACACCATTATTGTACCAACACTTAATATGTATCGTTAATCTATTTATCAACTTGGAGCTTCAAGATACCGTGAGAGGCTTTTGTCGCAGCAGTATTTAGCAAGAAGGAAAGGATGGTATATTCATTTACTGAGTAAATAGTGGTTGATAGCTGAAACCAAAAGCTATAGACACTACTCCCATTTTAACCGAATCATGCTGAATATAAATTGTTTTTGGTTTCTACCTATTTAATGGAAATGATGTCTATCAATCCTGGCCATACGTCTAAATACCTTTTTGTATATATGTGTCTCGTATCGTTCATGGATAGGCCATTGCTTTGGCCTGCGATATATACGATTACAAAAAACTATTCTGGTGGTACCCTTTTAGCTACTGACCATACCCTTTTTTCTTCTAATTCCTTTTAACGAATACTGGTGCGTTCCAGAACTACATTGTCGAAGACTATATTTTTGCCTCGAGGTTTGGTAATGGTTTTTCCTTTTTGTGACCGGAGTATTACTTTATGGAAAATAATTTACATTTTTCTGCGCAGTTTAATTATTTTTGTAGCACCATTGCCTCCCTTTTTATTAACACGTTTAAACTCGGAGAGATGCAAAGTAGATATTGATGAAATGTTTATATGTTTACTAATATATATATTCAAATGAAGTACCTTCTAATCACTTCTATCGTAAGGACCCCTCAGCAGGTTTCACCAGCAAAAACAGAATTGTAATTGGCAACTGTATTTTCCATCATTTCCTTTAGTAAAAATTTTCTTAAATTTGTTTTCAGGATTTATTGAACAACGCTACATAGCTTATCTTTACATCTTTTCATTATTTTTGTTCTTCCTGCATTTGGTTTTATGATTATAATACAGAAACCCTTCTCCAGCAATTTGGCTTTGTTATGTAGTTATTAATGATCAAAACGTGTGCTTAGATAGCTTTTTTTGACGTGAACACGGCTTCTGTTGAGTTTTAAGTTTTCTGTAACGTTTTGTCGTTCCAAAGAAGTCTAAAATTGGTGATCTATTTCCAAAGATGTTCTTTAATTGCTTCGCTCATTGTTCAGTGCGAAAATTGATGATTGAGTGTAAATAACGAAAAAAAATCACATGGATATGTTTCTTTTCAGCTGACGAGCATTTTGCATCATGGCGATTCTAATTAGTAGTTTTCTGTCTTTTGCGTGTTGACTTATTTCTATTTCTTGAAAACTCTACTCTGAGTAATGAAAATCATGTTAATGAGGAGTAATAATAGTCCTTGGAATGATCTTCACAACAAAAAAGGAGACGTTTCAAAGACATCATACAGCCTTGAAGTATGACCTTCGAACAACTTGAAATTTACGCTCATAACATTTTTTTCATGCATCAACCTCATTGTGTAATCATATTGCACTCCCATAGGTCATCGTTTTTATGACGTTGAAGTTGCCAGTCATATCTGGGTGTGTAAAAACGATTGAAGCGCTTGTTCCGTTGACTCTATCGTGAAATAACGATTATGTAAAATTGCCATTCCCACCATTTGGAATCCAAATTGAACGCAAAATTAAACAGTTCTTTTAAACGTTTCCTCAAATTCTATCTAACTGCTACTGTACTGCTAATACCTCTGAAATTACCACGTATTAGCTTCAGCATTGATTTGTTATACCAAATTTTTAGATAAAAATATTTCCTAGCTCTTTATTTGTTTTTCACATGAAACTTCATCAGTAAGACAAGTCCAGCCTCACTGCTATTCAAGGCATAGTCAACTGCGCATATAATGTCCGACATATCCTCTGGAAAGCATTTTTCTGCCAGGAATGTTTTCTCCAGCAAAAATTTAAGAAAGCGTCGAAAAATTATTTTTATTCGCGAATAATGCTTTTTTGATTTAAGCCGCGTAATTATGAATACATACTATCAAATTTTTGGATTTTTTCCTGCCTGTTTTACATTTAAGCATCTACGTAATTACGTAATACGTCTACGCTTTGTTCAGTTTCAAGAGGTTTTGTGATGGGGTCCTGGGGGTGCATGGGTACATATTTGGGGATAGAGTGGCATGTTTTGCCAATGACGATGGCAATGAGTTCACAATCTGTACATCCCGACGTTTTCACCCATGGCATTCTCTATGAAGATTGATTTTTACCCAAGAAACTTGCTGTTACGTACAATTTTGTAGAAAAAGAAAGGAAAGCAAAATACTGCAATGGTAATTGAAGCTTAGGTGATTTATTTATTGCCTTCCTGAATGGATTTTAAACCCTAGATGTAGTATAGTCACCAAATCATCGTTATGCCTTGTAACTACCGATAGCACACAAAAGTTGAAAATTTGAAATGTGCTTTGAGTATAGATGATAATATAATCTCTATATTATAATCTTACATCCCTCACTAAGCACCTCAAGTGGCAAAGTTTATAATTTATAGTGCCGTCGTAACTAGCGGGGGCAGGTTCTATCATAGGGGTGAGAAACCCGGTGCCAGAATTATCCGGCAGTCTTGCAAAAGTATGGCTGGGGCTGAAGCGTCCTAATCCTCTCTAAGAGGGCTCTCTGTTTACCCTCGCCTTACGCTGGTCGCATAAATTTGCATATAATGACCTCTTTGCAGATACGTGGGGGTGAGAGGCTCAGTTTAAGGTGTTCTGTTTCTGTGAGAGGCTAAAATGGAAGCATCACTATTATCTCAGTTTTTTATTTCACTCCTTATGCTTTATTTTTTATTTTTCCAAAAATTTCAAACGAGTTGCACCTTTAAGCTTCGGAGCATTAAGAATTTGATTTGATATGAAATTATTAATACTCCGAAAGTCGTGGCATAACGGCCAGGGTATTAATCCTTTAAAGCGGCAGCCAAGTAGCTCTTCTAATTTTATAACTATTCAAATATTTCTACAAGCTAACCGACTATGGCGCACGTGATTACCAAATCAGTTATTTTTCCTGGCAAAGCATTAACTACATAGTTATTCTACTGTGCTGACTATATATTGAAAATTAGCTGAATAGGGAGGCATTCCAACGTTTTCCGTTTGAAAAATATAAAAATTTATTTTCCCCATCAGACCTTGATTTTAAACCTCTCAGATCTCTCTGGGGGATAATTTAATCACCTCTAAGTCGAGAGGGAAAAATACTAAGCATAATTTGTTTAACAGTCAGATACTAGATATCTTCTTTTTATCTAAATATTTCCCCGACATAAGGACGATTTTTTCAATGTTTATACGCTCCAAAATGGAATTTTCTTATTTCCCTCTACAGATCGGGAAAACTCCTGCCTCTTCTACTACCATTCCATTCGTCAATCCTTTTTCTTGCCCACTGGTCCCCCTTTACCCCAACATTCAATCCCCTATTACAATCTTCTGAATTCTTCCTCAATGTGTCTATATGAAACCGCATATATGAAACAATTTCTCGTGTCTTGCTTTTTACTTTCCTCTATCCCTTCCGAATATTTTTCTCCTACGATTTCACTGCGCCCTTGTGCTCTCCATGCTCTCATCTGTATCGACATTCAACCATGCAAGCCAATTCGAGGTTGTATGGCAGGATAGAATCCTCACTAGACATGCCCCGTGTATATTCTATTAAATTTGTATTTTGTTGCATAAAAACTTTTGTTCGTGAGACCTTGGTTCACGCTACTAAATTTTAGGGAACGAGGGTAGGCAATAATTATCATCCACTTAGATATTCACTATAGAAGGAATGCAAGAGTACAGTAAGTAAGAGCCGTTGCGAGTTTTTTACACATACTGCATGTTCATATACCATCACATGCTCCTTCCCTTTCTGATCTAGAAACGTGAAAATGCATCAGTATGCATAAAACTTTAACGTTTGGTCTTCGGAAAGAAGTTTCTCCGAGAGAAGTAAATGCCTCATTCGCTGACGCAATTCCCTTCTTCAGCTCTGAAACTAATCAAGTTCTCCGCGAAAAGACACACGCGTAAGCGGTCCTGAATGCAGGCTGCTAATCAATGTCCGACGAGGACGCGAGGACCGGGTGAGGGGGATTCGGGGGAGGGGGGCGGGATTTGCTGCAATTAAGGGATGGCGTGGGGGAGGAGTTTTGTGGGGGAAGTGCTGAGGCAGAGGCGGAGGGGACGAGACTCGTTTCACAACCGGCATGGAGAGTGAGAGTGGACGGGCGAGGGTGCGGAGATATTCTTTCATCGATCGACTCGAAAGGAGACAGTACAGCGGAGGAGAGTGAGGAGGGAGAAAGGAAAGAAAGTGGCGGTGGTGGGGGGAGCGGGGGAGGAGGTCCGCAGGCTGGAGGAGGCGTCGGACGTTCAACAATGTGGTGCTGGGGATGGCGTAGGGGGTGGAGGAAATGTGGGGGTAGAAGTTGGGGGACGAGAGGAGGATTGGTGCGGGGGTGGGTATGAGAATCGAAGAGAAAGACGTCGAGGAGTGAGGAGAGGAAAAGGAAGCTGAGTTGGAAGTAGAATTGGTCTGAGGTGCAACGGCTTACGATATTTCTCATCGTCTACCTCACATTCTTAAGCCTAAGACAAACACCATCCCATCCCTCCAAACATACATTCCCTTTGCGGGATTTGAACCCGCGGCTCTTGGGCTGCAAAGCAGACATGTTACCAACCGCGGCCAGCGCATAGGATCGAGAACGATGCATTGTCTCGTAGACTTACTCTAAGGATGATATGCGAAGTTGACATAATCAAAGAATGAGCTAAATATCAAGAAAATCTTCAATAGACTCTATTTTCCGCAAAAAGGGATATTTTCACATGCTTTTAATTTTATTTCCTGCGAGAAACTTACTCGGAATCTCTGAACCCTCTCACGATTCTGTCTATCCTTCCTACTCCTTCCACTAATGGAAATTACGTAACATAGGTTAAAGGATGAGACTCGGCCTCAAGTGGGAAAAAAAGACCTTTAATTTCATCAAAGTGTTCATTTTGAAATCCAGCATTAGACAAGTATTTTTTCCTCTAGTACAATGACTACTTATGAGGTCCCAACACATCTTCCTTAAGAAGCAACTAGCTATTTAATGCATTCAGTGGATAGCAACTGCGCCGCTCCTCTAGCAGAATAGAAATAATAATTATAACATGTCGTACACATTTGTTAATATTTTGTGCAATTCTTCTATTTTTTATGCCTTAGCCATGTTTCTAATACCAGCTCTATTCTCTAAGCCGCGTAAAAAGAAACGTGAAGCGTCTCCTTCATTTTTACAATACTCAGTCGGTAGCCATCTCCTCAGAGATTTTCTGGTCCTCTTTTCTTCTAATATTCTAGTTTTTTGGGTGGAGAAGTATAGCTTTGGAGGTGACAGCATTGTTAATCCAAATCGACATTTTTTTACCTTGCAAATACAAACAGTATACCAGCAGGCTCATAATTCACGATTCGCTTTATTTTTGAGATTATCAGTAACCTCTTTGTAGTAAACTTTATTTGCTTATAGCATCAATTTCAGTGGCACATGTGTTTCCCCTCAAAAATCTTTTATTCCTCGCAAGAGAAAGAGGAAATAATGGAATTTCACGGAAAACCAAGGTCAACTCAGACCAATATTTTAGGATTAAAAAGATTAATCTCATGGATTACATTCGGTGTTCCAGCAGTGTACCTTTGATCATGAAATCCAAATATGAGAGAAAAAATTGAAATATATTTTGTACTGTCCTTTGTTTACCACAAATATTAAAGTTATACGTTCTCATACTTTCACTTTGATGGTTATTAGCGTTAAAAAAATAGACGATATATTGGCGGATAATTACCATAGTGTGTACGGCGACAATCGGTTTGGTAGTGTTGTGATGAACTGATTTTTTTTACTTGTGTGAGGGTAGGGTAATTTAAATAGGAAGTATTTGATGGGGGAAAATAATTTGATTTTGGGCGTATTTAAGGGTAGAAGTGCGTATAAACCTTATTTATCCGCAGGTCTCCCGCAACTACGCCGAATTCTGATCTTAAGATGAGGCTGTGTTTTTCTCAGAGCGTACATGTAGAACAGCTTCTTTATGGCTGTAAGGCATGGACAATAATAGCAATATAGAAGCCAAGGCTGGAAGCATTCGAAAAGTGGTGCTGCAGAAGATTGATGAAGACAAAATGGAAAGATCGAATGGTAATGAAATCTCCAGCAAGGGGGGGGATAAAAGATAAGTGCTGAAAACTTAAAAAAGAAGGCGGGACAACTTAAGCAGCTATGTCTTGAGACACAATGGTCTGATGAATACAATTGCCATTGGACAAAAGAACGGCAAGAATGAAAAAAAACAGGCCTTGGATGAGGTATATGGAACAAGTAGAAAAGGATGTGAAAAGGAAGAACTAAATCAATATGAAGAGGTTAGCCCATGATTGAATCGAGTGGAGAACCGAGCCAAATAAATCAGAATTGTTGACTGATGGTGATGAGTACGTAGAGGTCTGTGATAAGGAAAAATGCTTGGCAAAATAAAGAGAAAATTAATTAAAATTAGTTGGCTACCTTGATTTCAGAATGAACGAAACGAGGAGAGAACTTGTTGATCAGGAACTACAGTCAAAAAGGCTACGAAATGAATATCCTAGAAATTGTTCAATGATTTGTTCTATAGGGACTTCGGAAAAGCATCTTATCTATGTAAAGTCATTTGATGGTACATGTTTGAAAATAAAGACTTTTTTAGTTATTCCAAATACCGATATTAGCGTAATATTAAGCTTTGTCATTTAAAATATGAAGTCATCGGCAGGAAAATCTGCATTCCAATAGCCTTGAGGTTTTTAGAAGAAATAATGAAGTCAGCAGATGAAACGGAAACATTAATTGGCATTTAAAAACATTCTCGGGTTTCTAGCCGAGTAAGATGTTTTGTTGAAAAGGATGTGAAAAGGAAGAACTAAATCAATATGAAGAGGTTAGCCCATGATTGAATCGAGTGGAGAACCGAGCCAAATAAATCAGAATTGTTGACTGATGGTGATGAGTAGATTTAGTTCTTCCTTTTCACATCCTTTTCAACAAAACATCTTACTCGGCTAGATACCCGAGAATGTTTTTTAAATATCATTCGCCGAGAAAGAACGAGCTCATATATTAATTGGCATATTTGGCGAAGTTTAAGCGTACATCCAGTTGTCTTTAAATTATGCGACCGGCCAATTGTTGGTCAGATGAAATGGCAAGCTTCAAAATAAGGAAATACATATCTGATTAGAACGTACGCATTCAGCATTTTCTATTCGACGACAACAGCCGCTAAGGCAAGACAGGAAGCATATAATACAAGGTAGTATAACAAGCTAGTATGAAAGAAGAATTTCAGAAACACAAGTGACAAAGAGCAAACACAAGAGGGTGCATGAGATATATGGATCCAGTCCAAACTAGGTGTAGAAGAGGACTGATGGCTTGTGTGAAGAGGCTGCACGATAAAATTATCGAGTGGATGAAATCCATAGAGGTCGAAAAATTTGGAAATAATAATGGTATTACAGTGCTGACTATCAGCATATTAGATTATTGTATTTACTTCTTAAGTTTCTTTGCCAGTGGCAGTTTTTATTAAACTATCTTACATCATGCAGGGATGCATTTAACATCTCATTCGCAATCGTGTAGAAAATTATATGTCAACACGTAGCCATCGCTTTAGTGCAGAGAAATTCAATGGGGTTTAAAATATAAGAAATTGAATTGTCCAAATGATAGAGGGCTATAAATGTTACCTTTATGCTATGTGTTTTAGAAATGAGTTATTTCTATAGTTTGGATATTAGTTTGAAATAATGTGAATGATCTGCCTAGAAAGTATTGCTACCTCTTTTAAACTCTCTGGCTTAACATAAAGAGATAAGCGGTAAAATTCAGCAAATATCAGCGCATGATTTGTGGCTTATTTTCACCAGTAATAGGAAAGGTATACTTGAGAAGGCCTCCCCTTTCTTTCCCAAAGGACACCATCATTTATAATCCCTACCCCCATCTCCCCCCCAAAGACATCAACAGCCTTCTTTTCAGAGGGGAACGGGCTATATTTTGTCCAGTTTTTACCTTACATTGTAGGCAGCCCTGAGGTGAACGATTTTGACTACTACCGCCGTCGCAACTTATGAGGTTACTCCTCATATTAGACAGTTTTTGGAATATAATGACGGTGATGAAATCTATATTGTGACGAGATCACCTTAGGGAAAGAGGTGTAAACCTCGGTTAGAGAAAAGGCTTTTAAAATGAGGACGTATAGAGTATAAAAGAATGATGATGACTAAGAGGAAGACAAACGAGTAGTTGTTGGGTATTAATGAGAAGAATATGGTGCTGGGAAAATTAGGTGGGAGTGAAGGTGAATAGATTGAACTAACCTTGAAAAAATTGAAGTCAGTTTTTTATATGTTTACGCATTGTCTAATTCGGAACGTTTTTTGAAATTTTTATTCAGCAAAACAATACTGTCCCGACATGTATTTATTTTAGGAGTTTGGATCTGGTGACTGGTGCACTGGCGACATCGTTTTCGAGAAGAATAGCATTTTTGTGATCTGGGGTTATAGAATTTTGGGAAGGGAGTATGAATTCAAAGGTGACCCTAGTACCGTTAGGTTTCGTCTTTCATTTTTACGTATGGATAATTTTAATCATTTGGGAACAGAGAAGATTTTGTTTTGCTTTACCTTCACATTTTGAATTAACATTTCTAACGGTATCATAGAATCACCGTTATGAACTCAACAGAACCAAAGCTCGGTGAATTTGCTTCGGGATTTCTGAGCATAAATGTGAATTTTCTGCTTACGGCAAAAATAATGCCACCGAGGATAAAATATTGTCGTTTTTATTCTACTGGAATGATAGAGGTACAGAAAAGGCGATAATTACAGTGAAAGCGTTTGGGGCATACAAAAAAAGGCAAAAACTTCTTTTGAAAATGAAATCGAGAGGCCTCTCTGGCGACATGATTGGATAAAAATATGAGAGTGCATGAGAATACACGAGTTCCATCCCTCGTTTTTTATGAAAGAATGGTTAGTATACTTTTGGGAATAAATACAATTGGCTAATTTTTCATGCTGTAATATGAAAAGTATGAAAACGCGACTGAAATGTCTACAATGGTGGTCACGTTGTTCGTTGAGTTCGCAGGTTCAAATCCCAAATATCTCGGGCGTATATATAGAGTTTTCTTGGTAAATAGTTAAGGAATCCTTCAACTGGCATTTGTAAGACTAAACCAAAGGATGCAGTGTAAGCTTATAATGTTGGGAAAACTCAACATTTGGAGGTTTCCAAAACATGCTCATAAAAATCATAGTATTCGCTAGAGAAAACGAATTCCCTAAGATAAATATAAAAATAATAGGAGTGATCCGAGGAATTTTGCCTCTTTTGAGAGCCTTGCAAACTTTATGTAGAGTTATCACCGGTATCGAAATCGGTCGATCCCGAAAAAGGTATTTTAGAGCTCATATATTCAGATTTTAACCATTGTATTACATTTTTCATTACATACTCAACCTCTCGTTATTTATGTGTGCTATTCCACTCTGCGTCTTCCCAAGTCGCACTTTCTATCTATCCTGCCGTTCATGATTTCCTTTCATGGAAGTAACCATTTCATGGAACGTACAAGATTTCATTAAATTTATCCAAGCTTCAACATTTCATTCAAGCTTCCATTAAATTTTCAGTCATTTTAGTGAGCTTACTTTCCTCTCGTTTCTTTCCTCCAAACTACCGCGACGTCAATCCTCTCAGTCAATTTGGCATTCATTAATTTTTACCAGACTCTTCTACAGCCTAAAAATTATATCTGTAGTGGCCATGGCTCTCTGCTTTCCCATGCCAGCAGAAATGTTCCACTCGGTCGGTCAATTCATACTTGTTAGTGAGAAGGTAATTGATGGTTTTGAACCTGGTCACTGGAATTACTCGCGCCCTACGCGGGCCCTCACTTGCCTTAATCCAACAATCACTGGGTTGCTGGCATGACTCACCCTTATTTTTTATTCGCCTGAGGAAACAATTCCGCAGACATTCATCTCAGTTGCCATTTCACCGAACGAAGGCAGAATGATCCAGCACCGAAGCAGTTGTGTTCGACGCATCGTCTCTCTTCTACGGCTTCACCTTTATGGAGCGTTCTCGACGTCATTCTCAGCACATAATTCTACTTTCGGTTCACGGCATGCGCCTCCGACTATAGGTGAGCGCAGGTGACTTAAAATGCGGTGTAATTGGGGAAGCTCTCTCGTTATTCGTGTGTCATGGGGATTAAGCGAAAGGAGTTAAAAAAAAGGAGAGAAGGAGACCGACAGATAGAAGTGGGGAGGCGGCGTGCCGGAATTAGCAGACCGGAGAGAGAAAAAGAGAGGCGGGCGGGCATTACGTTTATTCTCCGGGGTAATGAAGCTTAATATGAGGATTGGCGGGATGGAGCGAGTCCAGAGGGAGGGTTGGAATGGGAGACGGAGCGCTGGAGTATCGCATTTGTTTGTTGGTCGTTGGGATTTTGAGATTGGATTGTTAGGGCATGAAGGACTGAGGGAAGGGGGTGGGGAGGGAGTGGGAGGCATGGGGTGCGGTGGGGGACGGCAAGTGAGGCTGGAAGGGACGCGCCCTTCAGTAAAAGACGTTTAAGAGTTTGTGTTCGAAGGGGAAGGAGATATTTCGAGAACGGCGGCGGAGGGCGTGTTTTTTTTTTTTTACTCCGCCGAGCACAAGTGCGCCGCGCAATTCGGGAGCCTTATCTCCTCCTCCCTTTTTGCGCAGTTGGCTCGGCATGATATCCCTTATCTGCAGCCAACGAGCCATCGACACTGGACACGCTTAAACATACTTCTCCGCCATCATCCTCTTTTAAGGAAATTAATACGCCTACAGTTCCTTATAAATCATGAAATGGAACGAATGTGTCCACATAAATATATTTCTTCGGCCATTTTGTAATGCAGGGATATATTTAATATGTTATTGCATGAGTCAAATCAGCGTCTTTCTCGGTCTTGCCTGATAACTAATGAGAATGAAATTTTCACAATTGATAATTATTTAGGATTGGAATGGTTTAGTCTGTTTGAGGAGATATTTTTGATGAGCCTGAAGAATCTTACTTCCTAAGACTAAGCGGAATATGCAACGAGGAAGACGATCACATAAAAATAATTTTTAACGCAGCCGAAAAAGGCACTAAAACATATTTGACACGGGCAATGTTCAGGAATATTCTTTATCGACATTCCTGTTAATTGGGACTTGGAACAGTTTTTGAGGGTTTACGTAATTTCAATGCGTAATGCACACTATTTTAAACATCTCAGTATGGGTGGCTTATATGCAGCTACTGGCGAGGCCAATTGCTTTTATTTCAGTTAATCTTTTAATAAACAACTAATTGAATTAGGGGGGCTTTGCTTCCTTTTCAACGCACTAATCTGTTTTCTTCAGTCCTCTTATAAAATACCAAAGAAGACCAAGGGACATATAAATAGGACAGTTAAAGAAAGGCATGAAAGAGAAAACATACCTGGGTGTGAGGAAATCAACACTGAATAGGGCAGAATAGAGGGCTGCAGTAAACCAATCCTAGGATTGAAATACTGACTATGATGATGATGATTTCTCTATCATGCATGGGCGCCAAAGCATGCTTCATGCGCTATATTAAAAATATGTACTTAATCGTGGTTTCCTTATTTGCTGAGTAAAGGTTAAGCGAAAATACCTCAAATAAAGTTCGTCAAAGCTGTGTATGTAGGTACCTTTTTATCCGATAATACGCTCATTTTAGGTGTCCATTTTTTTCGTTTAGTCCATGACTGAAGTATGATCCGTTATGAACGGTTGCTGATATTCAAAGGCTTGAATTTTCAATTACAACAATGATAATTGCCGTTCATAATTTTGTTTACAATAGCGTTTGCATATTTACTCTCGATTATATCTATCGCTACAAGTAGAAATTCAAACCATTCGTTTTCAACGACAATCCCGTGGTTAATCTGTAGCTTGCGTTTGCTTCTATTCACTCTTCACACCTGCCACTTTCCTCCCTCAACTCATCATTTATCTACGCCATAGTCTACATGTTCGTTAGTAGGTCTGGAACATGCGATCCTCACCTATCGTGGTTATTGCCTAGGGAATATCACTACATTCGGATATCGACTGTCAGAGCTCCTGCTCCTGCCAAGCAAATGTGAAGTACCATTTAATGTCATTTGCACATGTACGAACGCTGATTATTTCATTCGCTCTTACCCAACTATCATCCTCCTTTCGGACATTGCCTTTCTACAACCATCCGTCCGCGTTCCTCACGGGAGCAAATGAAGAGAGAAGAAAACTCCGTTTTCATTTGTCCTAGCCAAGCCTGCTGACAGTCCATTCATTTCTATTTTTCTTTTCTTCAGTTCCAGGCCACGACCGCTATGGTTATTTTTCCCGCGGCTTTTGCTCTTAATCACCTTCATGTCCCACTACCTATCCCACCACTGTGCTTTTCACACTTTTGTGCTCTCTGGTCTGGGCTTTGCCATTCTGCTACCTGCCTCACCCACATAGTTATGTGGGAACCAATATAACTCCACCGATTCTCATTAGAATTTCCCTATTCAGGATAGAAGAGTCATCCACGCACAAATTATTTTTCTAGCTTTTTCTTTGCTCCTCAGGGGCGCGCGACTTTTCCATTTATATCAAAATTGGATTCGATATTGGGTCTAACTCCAATTAAAATCAACAGCCTTGCTTTTTGATGAAAATTATGTCCCCAACGTAACTCAGCGAAATTTTCATTCTCGGATGTCAATGCCTCCAAACCCAAGGTTTTTCAATGAAGTTGAGATTTAAGTCCACTGATCAACGTACGACATCAAATTCGTTATGTCTCACGCTTTAATGGTAAAAATGATTGAGAAATAGTAATTTATAGTTTTTGTACACTAATAATAATTAAGTTTATGGCATCCACCGTAATACTTCCGATGAATTTCCGCTACTCTTTGAAATTGCTTTGAACGGCATTGGATATTTAATCCTTATTTCCTTCCCGAAGTTCACTTCAATTTGGATTGGCATTCGTGACAAATTGTTATCCGAGCATACATAGGCGCAAACACCATCATAGGGAACGGAAAATTTGAAAAAAAATCCGTGTAGCTGAAACCTATTCATTTTCCCTCTCTGCCTTTTCCCTAGTTCCTCACGAAATTATTAACTAGTTTCCTTTAGCAGTCATTTACCCGATTTCTTTTTTTAGCGACAATTTTTGTATTCTTTACTTCTTAAATCAAGCACATTCGCCTCACTTAATCAGGTTTAGTTCTCAGATGAATAGCTTTCACATTTTCGATTATTTGCCAAATTTCTTTCCGGTCTGAAGTGCCCTTGAGTGAGGATACAGACTTAAAAAAATCACAGGTAGACAAGTGCACTTAAAAGTATGTGCCGCTTAATTTCCCTAAAGTATGTATTTTTCCGTTGCATTCCTTTAGTATCAATATTTTGGGTAAGAAGTCTATGCAATTTAGTACATATTTTAATAATTATCTTAATCTTATCGGCCCCTGTGGCGGCGTGGTTGAGTCCTCGCCTGCTAACCTTAGTGTCGCGGGTTCGAATCCCACCTGAGTGGGTTTATTTACCACTCAGGTGAAAAGAGTTTTGTGTGCTCGTTTGATCCTAAATTGTTAATACCCCGATGTAAAGGCAACTGTGCTGTTTTCGGTGGTAGTGGAAATGAATAAATAAATAATATCATCCTAACCTCGTCTCAGGTAGTTGCGGTTGAATTAATATATCCTTCAAATGAACTTTAAAAAATCATGGTTTTGTTTCCAAATTGATCCAGGACTGGTCCTAAATATTTGCGCTTTTACCAACGAAGGCCCACGTCCAATTCAAGCCCACCTTTCGCTTTGCTGAAAGTTTTTTTTCCTGTTATCCCGGTTGATGGCTCATGGAGGAGTATTAGAGTCAAAACTTTCTCTCTTTAAATTGAGTGATTGTAGCGTCTTCCATATCTTCCTTTTGAGTGGTCCAATCTCTGCTCCGCGAAACTCAAAGATTGCCTATTATATTCCTATTACAGTGGCGCCCTCAAGCACTACTCTCGGATGCGTGGAAAGAGATGTTGTGTGCGCCATGTCAGACATGTTGGGATGGAAAGAGTGGAATTGCATGAAACGGCAGCCGCGAGAGTTTTTTTTTACAGATATTTTCGCCATGTCACTGGAAATTTGGGGACGAGATAGATCGACACTCAAGATGGCACCAAGTATATATTAATTTCTCTTACTCCTCGAATAATCTTATCGATCCTAAAACCAAACATTTTTTTCCTAATTTTAGTTATTACTGCAACTGGTACCTTATATTCGATTTTTGTTTTAGCATTTATTTGCTGCCGTGGTTGAAATCGTGGTTGAATATTAAAATTTGGCAGGCTCGATTGTAACAGTCATTAAATGGACATAACTTTGGACTTTTCCACGATTTTATTTTAAACGAAAGACGAAGACCTATGATTCGGCTTTTATGCCACCATCAGATGCAAACATTAACCTCCATTGTTCCCGAGGATGGGCCAGCAACAGCCGAAGTCGGTCATGTTAAAGTAAATAAATTCCTGGTAAACACAATGTTGTGTTCATTTAAATATAATATTCCGCAATGGTCGAATCTTTCCTTTCTGTCATGTGATATCAGGGATTGTGAAGATAAGATGGCGAGGAATGTATGGTATGCCATAAGGTGGAAGCTATGCAATAAAGGTTACTCTAACCAGTTGCACACGTCCAATCGATTCCAAAGTATGATGACGCACACTTGAGAGTTTACTTTTTGTGCCAATACCGCAATTTTTTGGGGTATTAAGGAATTTATAGTGATCATAAGCCAGAGCTCCCATCATTCCGTGAAGCTGTACTGGCACTCAAATGAAGTCGCAGTTGTACGAATGAATTAGCAGCTGAAGGATATCGATTTCACGATAGCCTAATAATGATTGTGTTTATTCTATATATTGTCACTCTCGGCTTGTTCTCTTAGCACATACTTGCTGAATTCTCACTTCCTTCTTTTCGCTCCAATCTGCGCCCTCCCGTCTTAAATTACGCGTAGTAAGATGCCCGCTTGGTCAACATCCTTAGATCGTAGTGTAGAGATCAGTAGGAATGTACAAACGTTTTCAAGGAATTGCAAAGTGATGAAGAAAACATTAGTCTTGTGATAGGAAGAGAAAAAAGACGCAAGTGTGGCCCTGCAATAGAAAAGGTGAATATTTCTATCTCGAATACTACACCATGTGTTATTAGTTGAGGTAATATTAAGCTACTCCGATAATTATTCATGGAGAGGGCTTGATTCACTTAATTATATTGAAACATGGGCATATGGAACACTGGACTGCCAAAACGTACTGTATGCATACACGACAAAAGAGATCATGCACACAGAAACGTGAAATGGAATGTGATTAAGAGTACGAAAAAGAGCCGGACTCTTGGGGTACCATTCGGGAAAAAAGATTCAGTATGTAAGTGAAACGCCATAAGACACAATGGACGTGTTAAAGCGGGAATGAGTATAGACTTCTAATGGATACCAAGCAGCAAATATGTACTATATCAAATAAAAGATAGTCTGGGCGTTGAAGAATCAGATTCGGATGTAGAGGAATGAATGGCTAAACCCACTATTCTGATTTTGGTGAACAAGGTTATCTCTCTTTTTTTTGCTCCTATGTCGTACTATTACGGCGAGGAAGCTAAAATTCGAACGTTCTAGTCAATTGATTATCTTCGTTGGTTTGCATTTCGAGAGAGGCAACATCGTAAAATGGCTCGAGAATCCGCGTATTTCCGACGACGTAAAAACGGGATGGGAAGCATTCAGTCCCCTCTTCTGGAGAATTGGACTTCCATCTTTTATGCCCTTCCTTCTCTTTCCCCTTTTCTGGGTCCCCATTCCAGACGGGACGCTACGGGACTTCGTTAAGTATTCCTGCGCTCTTTGTCTTCCTGCCTCTTTCCGTACCTGTCCATTCACTTCTCTCCATAGTGGCCCATATTTCATTTATTCTCACCGAAAATTCAACGTGTTCGTCAGTACGCTTTTGCCCCTTGTATTTGCGCCTCTCTTGACAAAGGTCTGTAGTTATGAGTTTCTTTCGTTTGAAGCGCCAGAAGCTCGTTCCCATCATGTTGCAGCCTCATCTTTGAACTAAAGGCTCCACAAGTTCTTCATGCTTTTTTCTTTGTCACCGGTCAATGTCATTCATCATGGTGGTAAAGTATTTGAGCTTAATCTTAAATGCACATAGTAAATGTGCGAGTTTCTATAATAAAGTAACAAGAAAATTGATTTTGCTCAACAAAAACATAGTGTTTGATAAGACAGATATTAACCTTATTTGGCTTCCATTATATACTTAAGGGTAACAATATTCATGGGGTAGGCTACACAAATTATTTTCCACCTGTAATATAAAGCCATTTACAGAATACTTTGCTGACTTGTCACTCTTGGCAGAGTACATACCATCAGAATACATAATACCTGAGTTATTTGAATAAGAATAGGATTTCTTTTCTTCGTCGATGCGTAGCATGATGTATTCCTAAGTGACATTTGTTTACCGTTCCAGTTGAGATTCTATTTTCAATATCTTCCATGAACTATATGAGTCAAATATTATTTGGATATCTGCCAAATTTTACCAGTCGTGGCTTAGGAAGTAATACCGTATTGTAGCCTGAAATTCAGAGCTTAAAGTTTCATTGACCTCTATACCACCGCGCAATTCTTCTCCTACCTGCTGTAATTGTCTATCCACCAGTTTCATAAGATCCAGATGGTATTACTGGGTTATGATACCGTTATTGCTAATCGGAGGAAAGATTTGATGTGTTCTCCACGTTACTTTTCAAAACGCTAATATTTTTATTACAATATTTTTTGCTTCCCTTTTATCCAAGGCCTGCAGTATGTATTGCATCCTAGTTCTTCCTCGTGTTGATTCATTATGACCTCTCCTTTTATTTCTGTGTTGAGTGGGATTCTTTCAAATAGTGTTACATTTTATTCCTTTGCATATAGGTACAACTTGTTTTATTCTCTCTGAACCTGGTATGCATAAAGCTTTCCTCATTTGCGAAGTAGTGGTGCAGTGATCCGTACCTTGATGAAATGGAACTGTCAATGATACTTCACTGTTGCCTAAACATTTTTAATACGTATCCCCTTTGCTGCAGTAATTAATCGAATATTTCCTTGGTAAAAGTTTTTATGCCAAATTAATCAACGAAAGGTATATTTCAGGTATAGCGTGGAGAATACCTGCCAATCAATTTCTATGATATCCTTAACATTCCTCTGTTTACCAAAATACATTAGCATCACATGTGAGCGTAATTAAAGCATTCAAAATTTATGCTCTCTTTACTAACGGCTGAAATGAGATATTTCATCTTTGCTCTCATCGTTATACTCCCTATATGCTCACTCAAACCTCAATCTTTTTTTAATAGGATGCATGAATCTATGTGTGCGGTGATCGATTGAAGTCATTTGATATTTCGGAAGCATACGCATCCTGCACTTAATCCCCACTCTCAAAGGATCTCAAATTATATCTGTCCACCTAATCTAATAACCTTAAACCTTAACCTTAAAAATAACGTGAAAATCTAACCCTGTATGCCTTTTGTAAGCTGGAATTCGTTTTGATCACTTAACCTCTTCTGCTTCTCCTCTTCCTTCTCCCCCTCCTATTTCTTTATCTTTCCCTATCTGATAACCGAAGGCTCCTTCCCTTCTCCTTCTATTTTCCTCCTTTCGGATTTTTCCTCACTGTTCCATTCTATTCCTTACCTTGCTCCAGCATCCCTTCGCACACATACCTCCTCATCCCCACACTTTGTGCTTTCCACTCCTCCTCTGTAGCACTCGCACCCGTCCAATTCCTCTCTCTGCCCCATAGCCCCCTCCCATCCGGGGGATTCACCGCTCCCACTCACCCCCGCTCCCTCTCGATCGATTCACAGGGTGCCGCCGCAGCCGAAGGGTGTTAGTGTTGGGGGTGAGGGGGGGTGGGAGACGGTCGGGGATTTTTCGATGTGGGGTGGGATTCAGAGGGAGGGAGTAGGCTGGAGGGTTGGGCTAGGGATTGCCCGAGGTGTCGAGTTTTCCGGTGGGTGGTTTGGAGAGAGGGGGGGAATTGTGGCAATATGCAGAAAGCGTTCGACGAACTTTTAGAACGGAATTAAATTGGAGGAAAGAGGGACAGAATTTAGTTATCGTGAAAGTGTAAGGGCGATGGATACCATTCTACGACAAGGTTAATATTCCAAAAGGGAATTACTCATTGACGAGGGCAAATGCCACTTTGAGACTCTGCGAGGCAATGCCTAAGAGCAGTAATTTCCAATAAAAGAATATTTAAAACTTTTTTCGCAAACGAATGTCACCGGCCATTTTAATATTTGTGTTCTTGTTAGTAATTTTATTGAAGTCTATTTGTCTCATGTCTATTTTTCGCTCCTATATTTTCTTACGCTTTCTGGAGCTATTTTGGATTGGTCTGGATATTATTATCTCACAATGTTTTTTGCGTCACTCTCCCAAAATAGAGACCTACCTAGTGTTAGTGTTAGTGCTGGGATCGACAGTTCCCGAGGATCGACAGTTCACGATGGCAGCTAACGAATTGATGCCTTTGTTTTTCCCTTCATTTTGCGAGACAGTATGGTTTTTACGCGGGATGTGAGGCAATGGTCAGGCTAAGTGATTTGTTACCACTGCCGGCTTGTCCTGAAAGACTTATGGAACGGAAATAAAGAACTCACTTCACTTCCTCATTCGGTCGTAATGCATAACCTTTATCACGGAGAAATCAATGAATATGTTTGCATATGAGCCGTCCTAAGCATATGAGTTGAAGTCACCACTCCGAGCACCTGAAAGCAAGCCTTGCACATGAGCCGTCGGTGTACAACTTAGTTTTAATGCGCAGTCAACAACAGATTACCGGTTTGTCGTAAATCAGCCTACTCACACACCTCTCTTGGGTCACATTCGAAAGTTATTTACAAAGTTGAAAGTGGCGCACCTAATATTATTTATTTAATAGATGACTTTTATATTATTTTCAGGGCAGCGATTCCCTTTTATTACCAAATACTTGTGAAAACTAATATAATGTTGTCCTTCTCCTTGAGATTATCGATTGTGTTATTTTTCATCAACGAATATATGTACTCGCGAGGAACATAATGCTTAAGGCGAGTCGTGAAGTGTATTAGAACGATGTCACATCCAATTTTTTTTCAGGTGCTCGGAGTGGTGACTTCAACTTTAACTTAAAACTATTTTTTGCATCGTAAAATTCGTAGCGCTATTAAGTGCCACAGACACGAAAAGAATTAAATATGGCTAGTAACTCGTTCTGTAGGATTCTAATTTTTCTTGATCAACTTTAACGTTTATTTCAACTTTCTGACTCTGCGACGGGGCATATTTTAATTTCTTCATTCATCTTCCGTTCTTGCTTCATGACGCCAGATTTCTTCCTGCTTTATGATTTGCCTACTCAACATTTCTCCATTTCGACCGGTTCTCATTACTTTGATCTCTTCCTTCAGAATTTCCCCAGTCTGTGACCTTTTCCTCCTTTTCTGATCAATAATCTCTTCCATAATCCGAATGTATTGCTTTCTCCATAACCCAATTTTACCTCAATCAGTGTTGTTAATACAATATGTAACAACGTAAAAAAATGGTTTGTTTCATCAATATGAACTTAAAAATATGTAGCATAGTGATACCTCTGACAATTTCTTATAACGATTCTTCGTTTTTACACTCTCTGAACGCTATAACGCTATAAATGAAAAAAATAAGCATATTTTCCACATATTTAATAAACACACTACGCGTTTCAACTCACTGAGTCAATTGTCTTACAGTTCAGCTTAAAGTTATTCATTTATGGATACCTTCCACTACATCAAGTCTGAATCTGTTGATAGTCCATGTTGATAGTCTGTTTGATCTGTTGATAGTCTCTTTGTACCGTTTCTTTATTCTATCAGCGTTTCTTCGGGGGTATTTTTTTACTCGATTCTTCCTCGTTTTTTTACTTAACAACGAAAGAAAATGCACCTTCGAATTCTATTATCCCTCATCACCTCAATGAATTTTCAGTTGAGTTAGTTAGTTATTCAGTGGAGGCGACTGACAGCATTTGTGCCATTTACGATAGGTGATACCATAGGGCAATGGTAAAGAATATTTCAGGTGCAGGAGGAAGGGTGGAGAGACACCCTGCGTCGGCATTAGCCTACTCTTAACGACTGGCGCCAAGGTGCCCGCGATTTGACGTCCGACGGGCTGAATACTCGACCTGAAATGTCCTCAACTGGTCTGGCACTGGTTTGTCACTGATAAACCCACCGTCGCTGGGAATGAAGGCCAGTAATCTAGCCTCCACACCAATCCGAACCCCTCGTTTAAGTTGAATCAATACTTTAGGTGTGATAGTGAAAGGCACATCATCTGTTTTTTCAACCCGCACCCGGGCGCTTCAGACCGGGAGGAACAGTACCTACAGGGGTGGGAATGGAAGGGTAAGAAGAAAGGGTGGAGAGAAACCCGGTGTGGGCATTAGCCTGCTCTTAACGAAAGGCGCCAAGGGGACCACGGCTTAATGTCGTATCTGGTGAACGGAGTACTGAACAAAGCACTCAAGTAGGCGCAGGTTCACCAATAAAAAATATGTTCCACTGCAGGGATTGCAACCCTAGTGAAAGGCTTCGTTACGTGTAGTTAACTATGAAAATAATATTAGAAAAAATCACTGATTAAATAGCCTTTTTCTATCCTTTCCTAATCTCTGATGCCATGTGCAAGGATTGCGTGCAATGGCAACTGCCGATATACTCTTGTTTCCGGCCACCGCAATGAACTTGAATGAACAATGAATGAATGGGACCCATAGTTTTCAGGATGCAAAATTCAGTTGTAGCCATCACACTTCGTTCTTCTGAAGATTAGTTGAGTTGGTTTCCGTTGCCTGCATAACTTGTTTTGAATTAACACCACCGCCTCACTGGTGCCAGACCGCTACTTACAGTGACCTCATTGAGGGGTGGACGTTGCGTGGTTGACCATGTTCAAGAAAAAATATTCAATATCACGGCTAGTAACACTTCAAAAGGCCATAGGAGCGTGCAAGTTCTTTCTCCCCATAAAGGTTGCTACCCCACAGTTCAAAAAAGCGTGATGTTCAAATTGGTTTAAATCTCTCCCTGATGGTGAAGAAATTTACATACAATGTACTGTTCCGCACTGAGAATAAAAGAATCATTCTGTCAAAATGAATTCATCAATCTGATTTTGCTTTCCAAAAGTGTGTACGTTTTGATATGGAATGTAGCAAAAAAACTTTCAAAATTCTCTATATGTCCATTGCAAAGCATTCAGTCTGTAAAACGTGGTATTACAGTTTGCCCGTGCATTTCATAATTGCCATAATATAATGCAAATTTATTTCTCACCGTGCGATTTCACTGTAGCATATGTGGAAGAATCCATGCAATATCGCTCACTCAGACTGTTAATCAGTGAGATTTTATTGCACACACAAGAGAGATTACTGAATTAGACGGCATGTTGGCACAGAATTGACCGACCCAGAAACTGCAATTAAGTAAGCATTCATAGCGCAAAATGACTCATACGTGCGATTGTTATTTAACTTTTTGTCATTTTTTTAAATGTATTCAATCTACCGGAATTTTTGGAATCATTTTTATCACAGACTAAAATGAAAGTAAAGGTTTCTTTGCATTCCAGTTGTTGAATTGACGTCTTCGAAGTTGGAAGCTGACCAATTTATAGTCGCTCATTCAGTGGTAAATACTTCCAATTACCATGATTGTTTTGAAGTTAAAAATTGATATAATGTGTATACTTATATTTTTTCTGCTATTCATTTTCCTTTAATTCCTTGAATGATATCTATTTATGTTTTTTTACCTCAGAGTTAAATTGTGAATGACATGGAAATCATATGGGTTATGCTAATATTTTGACAAGGGTTTAGATGGCAGGAGAGCAGTTTTGTTCCAGTGCCGATTCGTTAAAGAGGTTTATTATTTTATTATCATTATTCACGGTACTTCCGGTGACAATCTTTTGGTGACGGTGTCTTTCATCTTCATTTCTCATGCAACCTTTTTGCCAATGTGGCATTTTATATTTCCTTTTCTGCGGAAGAATGTAATATAACTTATGAAAGAGCATAATATTTCTCAGACATTCTTTATACCAGTGTCACATTTTATGTTTCCGTTTCTGTAGAAGAAATCAGTATTACTTATAAAAGAGCATAATATTAAGTTATTTTTCCAACACATATAACGTTTATACGAATGGGAACCTCATGAGGATCGTCATCATAAATGAAAATACATATTTATTGTTTAATTAATTTAAAGAGCGTATCTTGGAGGTCATTGTATCCATAAACATCTGATAAGAAGTCATAAAATGCTATTTTTCATGCAATGCAATAATGTTTTCCATCTCATCCAAGTATCCCCTAGAGCATTGGTGGAGACTCCAACTTTTTTTACCTCCAGTTCGTGGTGTCCTTACATCTCCTCTTATGTCTTCTGCTCGCTATAACAACCATCTATGGTGTATTAGTTCATTCCTCCGTATGCCAACGGTATTTATTACCCTTTCCACGAGGAGAGCTTCCTTTTTTTACCATCAGACAACAAGTAGTTAAATGGATAAAATGCCTCGAGTCGCATTTCAAAATTTCATTGGATGCTCATAGGATTCTTTGCTTCTCCATGCCCTTTAAGAAATGCGAGGTAGTTGTAGAGTGATGGGAAGATGCCAGTAAGATAATCTGCCACTTCCGGTGCGAGAGAGACCCCAGGTCGTTGCGCGGGAGTCACTCCCATTCGTCCCATGTCTCTGCCTTTTCAAGGCTCGGGTTCTCAATTGCAAAAAAGGAAAACAGTTTTGTTTGCAAAATTGTTCATTACTCTCACTCACTCATTTACCCAGGACTCGTGTATTTATAAAAAACTGCTCATACATTACTAGCGAGTCTCAAGAAGAAGGTTGTTTCAAAATATGAAGAAATGTTTATCCCTACCCATAGCTCTATTGACTGCTTATGCTTTATTTTTTATAGCAAGAAAAGTTCTCCAATGAAATCTTTCTACCGAAGGTACTTAGTTTTTGTGAACATGGGTTTAAAATTCCTGCGATTCATTTTACATTAATGTCACGCCACCAATTTTGGCAGTATGCGTTTTAAACAGCGTCTAATGCGTACGACAACGTGTACGTACCTACCCAGTACATGCAATCGATATATTTTATTTGGTATCTGAGGAAGTGTGCCCAGGTGTTGCACCACTTGTCTTATACTATGTCTCACACTGACATTACTTCTGTTCTCCACTTCAATGCAACGAGTTTTATGGCTACGTATTCACTGCTATGGCCTTCCTCGAGCATCGGGCGCGAAATGCTTTCATAAAAGTTTATTGCTAGTTATTGCGGACCATCTCTATTCGTTACATCAGTTTGTAATGTGTATTATCGTGAGTTTGATTACAGGCGCTGATTTTTATCTCGCCAAAAAACATACCAGTTAGGTTCCAAATCGTAACCAATTCTACACATCTTATTGCGTCACAGTGAAAAAATAAAACCTCGCGATTTCGCATAAAATTTATGTAAACGACCGGTTTCTTATCAGAGGTACATCTTCAGGTGAAGATGCAACCCTGTGAAGATGTTCACCTGAAGACGTGCCTCTGTTACGAAACCTGTCGTTCAAATAAATTCTCTTTAGTATCGTAAGTTTTATTATTTCATTGTGACACGTTGTATCTGTTGCATAAAGCAGTCTCCGAGACACCTTATTACGTCGGAATTGTTTTTCCCGTCCGATATTTTAAAGAATCGTTGCTATGATTTCTACTTTTTAACCAGGGTTGTCCTTCAACACCGACATCCACTTAAGTGTCAAACATATTGGGTGTCATCGTTTGAGGAAGTTGCTACAAAATAGGCTACTTCACTCGGGGTAATGTACCAATGACGGATGCTTCCAGTTTAAAACAAAAGTAAAGGATGAAGTTTTACGTCGACACTAATTATTTTTGATCCAGCTCCGTGGATGAGGAAATTTATGCCGGACTAATGGACGGCGCGGCGAACTCGCCAACGCTGATTGACGTTGCATTAGCTACGTAGAACGTGCCTACAAATGATATTAGCGGGAGCCAATAAGGGGAGACGGGAATGGAGTAAAGTCTGCCACAGGGCAAAGGAGGCTCGCATGCACGGGAATCATGGGAAGAAACGGGCAAGAGTGCGTGTGGGGCGGAGAGAGGAAGAGGGAAGAAGAGGGAGTAGAAAAGGGAAGGGGTTGCTCGGAAGGGGAGTCGGAGCGGTTGATTGAGTTGTGGGCTGGAGAGGGAGCGATCGGAAGGAGGACCTAAAGGGAAGAGGGGGAGGACGGAGGATCGGAAGAGGCCTCGCCTGGAGGGGGATGGAGGGGAGGGGGGTGGAGTTTCCAAGAGAGGGAGCAGGGGAAAGGGGGAAGAGGAGGAGATTGCAAAGCCTTCTGGATATCCGCGAAGTTGGCAGCCCGCATCAGAGAGTGCACCTTGCAAAAATCCTACGGGAATCAATATCGCTCACGGGTTATTGCACGCAATGTCCTCCTCTTTATTTTTTCACCGATATCCAATATTTCTTAGACGTGGCCGTGGATGTTTCCCAAGCATATGAGGTTTCCTCTTTTCCTTCATAAGCCATCTTCTCCGTTCGGTCTGTTGAACACATTATATTTATGCTATGAATGCTTCGATTTCCATGAAGTCAAACGAATTTTCCAAGATTCTATACTCACATACTGGAGAAAAACTATTCATGATATTTATTTGATGTATTCCTGGCATTTGATAACAGACCAACCTTTGGTTTGATCGTTGAATGAGTGTGTCGTCGTAGCTCTAAACATTATGCGTGGTTTAACAGTATTTGTTTCGAAATAGTGTCATTCTAAAAATATGTAAAAAAAATAAAAAATTCTACCACCTCTTCAGGAAACACTGCGTTGTAGGCCACTTTGAGGCTGCTGACATTCGGCACACGGTGTAATTTAATAACAAAGGGAAATTCTATTCTGTTCATATTGATTTTAAATTACTTTTGATGCCGTTTAAGACGTACTGATCACTTCTTTCTGTACCATAAAGTAAAAGTAATAAGTATTGATGTTTGACCAATCAGCCTAAACCACAGATCATCACGAATCACGGCAATCATGGCACGAATTAGGGAAGTTTCACCCAGGAACCGATCATTGAGGTCGTCCATCGCTAACTTTTATTTCATTTGCCTCACCCCAATTCTCAATGCTCTGGAATTTACTTCCCTTATTTTTTTATTATGCACATAACCTTAAATATTATTTTACATTTCGCTCAAGCACTTCACTTAAAATGACAAAAAAAACTCTGGCAACTTGTGGAAGAGGGGAAAGTTATCGCTCGCTTAAGCACCGCTACTACGCATGCCCTACCCAACAGTCGAGATAGCTTCAGCCATGAAATAGGTAGGCCCCCGATAAATGTATTAAAAAAAAGATGGAGCGGGGACATAAATTATTTACTGCTCTGTGAAGCGAGCGTTGGGAAAAGGCAGCCGGGGTCGGCGGTTAAAATTTGTACAGCGTACGGCAGATTCGTCATGGCGCCTATCCTTCTTTCCCCGCACTCCCTCCTCCCCCTATTATTTTCCCTTCTCCTTCTTTTATATCTCCCTATCCTTACACTCTCACCCTTTCTCCTCGCCAACTTTAAGGCGGAGGAGGGAAAGGAGACGTTTTTGTGTGGGAGGAGGGGGAGAAGGAAAAAGAGAAAATGGTATGGACGCCTAGGGGTGACGAAGACAGAGAGGATGGCGGGGAGGGGGAAGAGCGTCGTCGCTGCATGCAGGAGACGCGGAAATACAGTGCACGTGTGAGAGCGTCTATGTGCCGACATGTGTGCCAGAGAGAGGAGAGTGGACGGGGAGGAGGTGGTCGTCGTGAGGGGGAGGCGAGGCAGGAGGAAAGAACGGGAGAGGTCCAAAGAAAAGGGTTGGGACCCCATTCCTTGAAATGGGAATTGCTCGAAGAAAGTTGGGCGTGGATGTTGGTGAAATTTTAGCAGCGGGAGGATGCTCGAGGCTAGTAGGGGTGGGGATGAATTTTACCCCGGGAGGACCAGGGCTGGATCTTAAAAAATAAATTTCATTTAGGGTCAGCCGGCCTTACAAATTGCCCCGTTTCTCTTCACGTTGAACGTCCAGATTTCCGGGAACAAATGAAACAGAAAAAGGATGTCATATGACCTGTGACAAAGGGAACGGAAAGAATTCCCTCCTATCGTTAGCGTCTGGTATCAACTGCATTGCGACCACATGCTCGCCATCGCTGCCTTAAGATATTTATTGATCATCCTGAGATTTTCATGCGTGAATCTTAGTCTCGCTATCGTGACTCAACCGGTAAAACGGTGACCACAATGTGTATGTATGTAAATGTGTATATGTAAATGTGTATATATGTAAATGTAGCCATTCATTTTACATAAAATGTACTAGCTACTTATGATTGTCTAATCTTTGGCTAACAGGATGATTTGATCGGAAGGGGAAGTAAACGTTCTAATATACTTTATAGTGGTGCTATTAATCTAGGTTACATAATTACTTCAATCTCCCCAGAGGAGCTCCCCTGATGGATACACTCGTAATAACTGTATACAATAACTTCTTAGCCTCCCCAATATCATGCCCCTCAAGGCCAACTCAGGATAATTCAGACATTCCCAATTTATGTAGGGGTAATATTTTGTAGTTTTAGTGTTTGGAAGAAATGGGTAATCCTTGATTATTAGGTAAATTTCATCACAAAGGAAACGATGGCTGTTTGAGTTGGATAAATTTTCGAGGAAATAGAGGAAGTCTAGGTATCTAAACGAAAAAATATCAGGGAAATAGAACCGGTGGAGGGATTAATGCACTTGAGGTTGAATTTTGATCGGCGACCAAGGTCAAATCGAAATAATTTGACACCTCCATCGTCGCCGAATTGTAAACTTGGGCCCTCAAATTCAAGGACTACGAATTAGCCGCTAAAACCCGCCTGCGAGTTACTCGCTGAATTTTCCGTCAAATACCATCAGAATTTTCAGTGAAAAAATTTAGAGGGAAGAAGGGCGGCTTTAACTGGCTGAAAAACAAGGTGCAAATTCGGTAGATATGTATTCGTATCCCTTTTAAGTTGAGTGGCTTTTTTTCGATGCAGAAAATTTGCTATCAGGCCCTCAGCGTGGAAAACCACTATCCGAGCCTCCATGCTAACCAATCTAACGTTATAACTCTAGACCACTCCGCATTTCTTCCTCGAGCTCCAAAAAATATTTTGTCTAAATATATTCAATTATTTGGTCAGTTTTACTAGGAAAGCGTAGTTCTTACTGTGAGTTGTGAAAGTCGATTTCCCAAAGGCATTTAAGATTCTATCATTGCTTAAGGCTATGCCGCACCATCTATCTTAATCTTCATACTGACTCCCGGAGCGAGACTTGAACCGCGATACTAAGGCTCCTGACCTGTCTACCGTAGCCTGCATCAATGCTGTAAACTGGTTTCGTGTCTCAGTGCCAGCCAACATTTTTAACATTATTAATAATGTTAAAAATGTTGGCTTAATATAATAAAATTTTTACATAATTAACATTGTAAACCCATAGAATTTCTTCGGTTTCTTAGGGCCTTCATTGCTGCCAATTTTTACAGGCAGTTCGCTCAAAAATAGCCCACAAGCCACCGTGTGCGTTCCTTTCATTTAGCAAAAGGCGAAACTATATGAAAACGAAAGGGAACTTATTTTATTGCTGTTCATTGTGAGTTACTTTTCAACTCTTTTCAACATTACATGTATCTCAATTTCCATTCGCAAATGAATGCCAAAAGCCAGTAATGCGGCAATGCTTGATAACATTTGAGGATTTCGATTTTCATAAAAGTTTTTTAGTACAGTGCTTTCCATATAATGCTCAATTGGTGATTATTTTTTTTAATCGTGGTCATTTCCATCTTAAAATGCCGACCATCTGAGGAATACACTATTTCAACGCAAATCTATGTTGAAATAACGTCATATTATTAAGGTTGCAAGAAACGGGAGGTACGATAGTGTAGAGCTGGGAACCATTTCCAACAGTAAAATTTTTTCTTTAATGTCTTCTTTGGGTAGAGATTGATAGTAGTGGATATTTTGCCTCTCCCTCTAATTCGGTAGAATAATTCGCAATAGTAATTTACAGGCTTCTGTGTCAATGTAAATAATCCTCTCGTGGAGTAGACCATTTACATATTCGTTTAACGTTTTCATGGCTGATTGGATTAAAATTTCGAAGCAGTTCGATTTTGGGGCAATTCTGTCAAATTTTCGTGTAAAATTTACCTGTTCGGTTCTAATATAAATTCATTTTGTTTTTTCAGAAAACGAGATCGAGTGTATAAAGGAAACTAGCTTTCAAAGTCTTATGTCTATACATATATTCTTTAATGCGTTCTGGTTGATTCGAGGATTACTTGTTTGAGGAATTGATCTAAAGAGTTAAAAGTATACCGAATTGTGAAAGTTCAGAGGAAAGGAAAAGAAAAGTTTTACTAAATATCTGTAGCATGGCAAATGCTGGGAGAACACCTTATAATACTCATGTTTATGATACGTGTGTACATTTTAATTTACGTTGAACAACTTAAATATCTATTTTCACTTTCATGAAATGAGCGCTAAGAAGAAATTAGCAGGATGCTCCCGCAACAAAATATCCAAGTAATCTACCATTCATTCCCCGACACAGGTATTACGATCACAAGAAGGGACAAAGTTATCGTAAAATCTACTTAGATTTAAACATAACGTAAGCGTTGAAAGAATTCATATAAAATATTCTATGCTCCGATTTTGTAACATTCCTCATTAATCGCTTGTCTGGCATGTAGAGTTTTAAGGGAAAAATGCCGAACTGTCTCCAGGTTTTCGATAACATTCAGATATGATGACTGCTCAATAATTAATTTTGTGCATACCTCCGAGTAAAATATGCCTCTGCATTGAAAACACCTACGATAAAATGTGTTTGGAATTATTAGATCTTGAAGAACCGAACAAAAATATTTGTACATCAGTGTAAGATCTGAATCTATGACCTATTGATTGGTACATGTTGCCCACTTTGCTTATTTCTTTTTGCTGTCATAAATGTATGTCTTTCATTGCTTGTAGATATTTTTTTAATTCTGTTAATTCCTGACTGAATTGATATCTTCCATATTCTTCGGTACGTGATAATGGAGGATGCCGCTTACATGATATTTAAAAATATTATTTTTGTCGGAAAACTTAGAAATTGTGCGGGATAACTTTAATCTGGTGCATTAATAAGCAGCTTTTTTAAATTATTAATATTCCTCGTTACAAGAAAAAGTATTTTTTCTTCTTGTTTATATTAAAAGCTGACTTTAAATGTCATATTTGGTGTTGATTGCTTGGAGGGAAGTTTTTGAAAACTTTGTGAACTGTTTCTGAAATTCAGTGTATAATGTGTACACCACGACTCATGGTGCATGCGGAGCATTTGTTGACTCTCATTTTTTTCTAAAATGGAGATAAACTTGCCTGTTAACGTAATGAATCCTTGCATACCCACAAATTATTTTTATGCCTATATTCATTCATATTTTTTAATGATTGATACCATGTGCATAGTATTTCGACCGTGGTTCTCCAGTGTGTCCATAGAGAAAAATACAATGCCATGCATCAACGACCTTGACATATAGTTTTTTTTTAAGTTTTTAAGCTTCCTTTATGAGGTATTTGTGATCAAAATCTGAGGAATTGAGATCGAGTTCCCTATTTTCGCCAATTGCTGCTGAAAATTTCCGATTCCCGCAGGCGCAAAAGGCAAGCAGGGAGAATCGCTTGAGTGGAGGTGAGCGAGAGGGAAGGGAGAGAGAGGTGGGAAATGGCTGCGACGGGATGGGCGAATTCATGGCAAGAGCGCGGCAGACGGAAGGAAAAGAGCAAGTTTTGCAGCGAAAGGGGAAGGATTTGGGGAACGGGAGTGTGGGAGTAGTTGGCCGCAGGGATGGAGAATAGGGGGAGGGAAGAGATGGATGCGAGAGGAGATAGGGGCGGCATAGACTTCGGGAAGAGGTACGAGGGGGAGGAGTTGGAGCTACATCAGAGGGAGGGAGGGTAGATAGTAGGTAGGGTGCGGGGGGAGGGGGTTAGTGACGCCTTGCGGTGGGGGAGGGGCGGTGTGAAGGAAAGGTTAGCTGGGACTATAAATAAGGAAACCTTGACAACAAAGTGGTCTCATGGGGGCGAGGAGAAAAGGAAAGGAAGCGGGTTGGGAGCGGGGTTGAAAAAGGGTGGAGGAGTGGGGATGAGAAAAGGGGGAGGACAGAGGGTGAGGCTGTAGTCTGCAGAGGGGGTAGGGGATGCGTGAAGGTAGAAAGGAGTAATAGAAAAGGGGAAGGTGAGGGTATGAAGGGATACGCGTAGTTGGGAGCGGGTGGGGGTAGTGAAAATGGGGGATGGGATTGAACGAGACGTGGGCCGAATGCAGGGGGTGGTCGGAGGTAATAGGCGCTCGGAAGATATGATTTGACAATGGGGAGTGGGAAGATTGAGGGATAACGAGAAGTCGGCGACGAGACGGAAAGAAGTGTGTGGGAGTCGGACCCTTTCAACAGAGGAGTCCGTATTAGGGGATACAGATGATGAAAAGAACGGGGAAATGATAATGGGATAGTGATGCGATGGAGTTAAGTTCCCTCAATCCGTAGAAATCTAACTTCATCTCCAGAGAAATAAATGAGATTGTAGCGATGATTTGTTGAGCCGCGTGGCTTCGTTGTAATGTGCATTAGATAAACATGCACACTTTTGACATTACCAAGTGTGCCTCTTTGCCTAGTCAAATTTGTGCCTACTTTACGTTTCCCTTTCTGAGGTTTCATTATGTTCCTCAGTATCAAGCTGAGCTGTATTACCATTGGTAATACGGCTCAGCTTGATACTGAGCTTACATATGCATTAATAAACATTCCATTAGATGAGTGGAACTACGAATATACTCTAATATCTCAGCTCTCATCTCGAAGGAAACGAGAAAATTCTTAACTAGGAAATTCTTAAACTTAACTTAAGTTGGAAGAGGATTATTAACGCTGTATCAGATATTACCTTTTTTTAGGTGCGCAATGCGGAAAACAAGATCCAGCATTGCTGTGGTCGGTGGAGACGCAGCATGTGTCCTTCATAGCGTTAATGATTATCTTCCAATAACTCTGCAATAATATATGATCTCGGAAGAGGACAAAATAATGTAATTTTCTAAGATAATTTTAGTCAAAGCAGCTTAAAATTATTATCTTTATACCAATAACAGTATTCTGGTCGGTCGGTCGCGCCGTCCGCCTGATAACCTAAGAGTTACGCGTTTGAATATCGCATCAGTTGTGTTGTCTTTATCTTAGGATTCATTTGGGTCAGGCGTTGTGATGTAACCTTAGCAGTTAAGCACCCCAAAAATTCTTCTAAATTTAAGTATTATTGGTTTGCGATAAATTTTCCTCAAAATGTTCGTTCTAGATCATTTCACAATAAATTCTGTCTTTGGATGAAAGAGCTGTTTTGGTGTATGCAGATTAAAAGCAAACCGAACGCAGGCATTTGTTATTCTTTCAAATGGTTCAAACAAGTCCTTACGTACTCTTCTTCTACCATTTCCTCTTTTAACTCTTTGGATGCGAATGTGACTTTTTGTAATTTTGTGTATTCATTTCGTCTTCATGCCCTGATCAACTTCCTTTATTATTCAAGAAAAGGTTGGCGTGCGGTGGTGGTCTCCACCATTTTCGAGCCTTGCTCATCAGATGACGTTGCTTCACCTTCCAAGTGTTTCTTCCAATTCCTGTCGCTGTTTAACTTTTGATAATATGATGCCAGTTCTCCAAGACGAAATGTCAAAAATTCATTTTGCACGATTCCTTCTTTATACTTCTCTTGCTGGCGTGGATCAAAAATGTATGTGTGATATGAGGAATAAGATTGAACTTTTATATGTAACATATTCCCCCCCATTCATTATATTTGTCAAATTAAAAAAATAATGAACTATTATCGGGATAGGTTTATTTTCGAATTAGGATGTAACAAATGAAAACTATTTAAATTTCCTTCTTCACTCGTAAATGGTATAATATGAAAGGATATTCAGCCCACGGGAAAATTCGTGCATTTTGTTATATTTCCCCTTAGCAAGATTCCAAAATTTGGAGGAATTAATGAGGGCACAAAAATGGTATTAGGGTAAGGGTATTAATTAAAGGGATATTAAGGGTATTGTGAGGGTTTATTTTTCTCGCCCAGGGAACCCGATACTCTTTTAGCGGGAAATCGGGCTATAAAAATGAGAAACTGATGTTGGAGAAAAAGAAAAACCACTATAGTTATACCAGCTATTTATGCCTCTTTAAACTTTTCCGATTATTTTTTAAAATAAGGTATCCACCATAAATGTGAGGATACATAATATTTGGCTTTCTTTTAATCACCAAGAAAACGCTTGTCTTGGCTACTGCCAATCCCCAATGTTTGAATGAGTTGAACGCAGGCAACGTTCTATAGGGGATTGCGGAGTAGGAAGGAGAAGTCTGTTTTATTCGGCGAGCCCCCACTATCGAGTTATCTCCTGTATGTTAACGCGGCGGAATGATATTGAGCATTTGACGTGTGGCGCTGGTTTTAGGGGTAGAGATTGGTTAGGGTGGGGCGGAGGAATTTAACGATGCATTATTTCCTCTGGAATTTCCAAAAATGAGGTAATTTGGCTACGATGGAATTTTATCCCCACAACGTTGGTTACGAGAATCATATAAAATCCCATTTTCTCCATATCCTCGGCGTCTCAATGTTTAACTCGGCCTCTGGGGCCAAATTCTCGAAAACCATCGGCAGTTCTATCTCCGAGCAAACAGAAAGGTAGCGAAGAAGGAAAATGGCGGCCATAGGTTTTCGTACAGTTGGTAGGATTTGAATTTCGAATAACGATATTAACTTAGGTTGTAAAAGAATTGGAATAACTCTTTCGTAGAGATATCGACTGACGTCAATGATCGTAAGAACTTGTCGTAATAATGATCGTAAGAATCTTGCTATATTTCGTTCTTGTACTGAATTTTGCAACCCCTACGTAACCTCACACAATGTTAGGAGTTTGCGTGGTTTTCTAAATATATGCCGGTTTTGTGCATACCTATATTATTTAATATATCGTTTTTTCGAAATATCTGTCGGCACTCACGCCCTGTATTGGAGTATCTAGAGATCCCCTTCTCAGACAAACATTTCCTTTTCAAACAAGCCCTACATCATACTCTCTTCATAGACTTCGCCTGAAAAAACAGTTACGACACCATGTCATAGCCAAAAGTGGCCATCTACTTTTTCTGATGGGTATAATTATTATTTGGTATTTTATCACTCTTGAGTGGTATTTGGTGGCGTTTGGAAAGTTTCGTACAAACAATTTGAACCTGATTTCGATATTTCCCTGTTCACAATGAAATACTTCCTACTCCCTTCACGCTTTCTAGAACACTCGTTCGGTGCCTTTCTTTTTCCCGTTTGTTCAGTTGAGCAAATGTAGATCAAATTTCCCGAATTTAGCATTCTTAGACGCAGAATGGGATTGAAAATTTAACCCAATCATAGATCTGGTCCAAGTGCTAACCTTTTCCCAAATCCCAGTCTTAGTTTTCTGACACCATAGGTTTAAACACATATTTCTTTAGCGCATAAGCATTAGGTTATTTGAGCTCATCATAGAAATTTCGTGTCTGATAACTTTAAGTTAGCAAAAAAGTTCAAAATATGCCAGTAATTACATATTTTATCCGGAAAATCTCTTATTGGATTCATCTACATCCGAGGCATGTAGATAAATCATTTGATTTTGAGCTCCGGTGTTTTATAGTCAAGTTCATATTTATCATTTAGCCTAATCATTTCATCATCCATTCATAAAACTGCGTACAATTGCCTTTCCGTTACTTCCTCAGCAAAGGCAAAATTCTACTCACAAATACGAAGGGAATTGATTATTTTGGAAACGTGTTTTCCGTTCCCTATTCGGTATCGAGGGACGGGTAGTATTGGATACTAAGGTCTATTGAAGGTCCTCAGGGACTCGCTCGCCGTCTCTGCCAAAAATATAAATGATCGCAAGGAGATTGTCTCTCTCTCCCTCCATTTTTTCCGGGTTGCGTTGGAAACCCAATTCATCTCGATTTTGACGAAGCTGGACGGCCAGCTCATGAGGTCTCATGGATTCCCGCTGGCTAGAACTATAATGCTCCCTCCATGGCCGCTCCAACCAGAGTAATGGAATTATCCGTCTGGTCCGATGCACACGCGTTTTCTACGTATCATTCGACCACTTGAAAAAAATAGCCAAACAACCTTATTGTTGTCGAAACAGTTTTGTTATTTCCGGTTTAGAGTCATGTCAAAACGCTGGACGGCCGCATCTTTAATATCCGTAGATATTAGATTTATATTTTAGTTGCTCCAACATCTCAGCTTACATAAAACCATCTTAACTTAAGATCTTTCTCATTAGACAGCCAACTTCCATGCTCTTGGTGGTATTAGAATCTGCTTACCTTTGGGTTGCCATGTCCGTGGGTGGCCTTCAATATCTCCCTTGTCCAATTCATCTCCTTGATAAAAGAATTTACGTGGCGTAATTATCTTCTGATATCTATATTTGTTCAAATTTGTTGAATACTTTCTTCATGAGCATTCTTCCTCTTTAGTATGAGGCTCTTTTTCTGTAGGAGATAACCATTTAGCTAGTTTCTTCATCGTGATAAAATATGTGCTTTGATAAAATTAAACTTTATTTCTTGGACTACTACTTAATTTTCTTCTTACTAGTTGATGAAATCCTCTTGGGTTTTTCATCAATGGAAAGCCACATTACTGCATTTACTTTGTTCCTAACTATGCAGAAATTGATTATTCTTCCTTGAATCTTTGCGAGGAAGTCTTTTTGATTATTGTGCACTCAACTTTTTACCATGATAGAAAAAATGGATATTTTAGTCATCCACAGCATAAACTTCATCTCTTGCAATACTAGTGTGTGTTTAATAACTCTGCAGACAGTAGCAACTGTCTGAGAGTTTTTTCTGCTAATTATGCGATCACCCGTAACTTCTAAAATAAGGCAACTGAATTAATAATCCTCGGCTGATACATTTTCAGTGGAAGTTTGGGTGCAGCTCCGAGGAACATGTCTCGTACCTACGGTATTATGAGGAGCTTAGTTGTTACCGTGTGGTTTTGCAGCAAAACTACAAAGAGGATACCTTAACGTTTAGGATCACGTAATCTCTTTTTATGTTTACGTGCAGTGCAATCGAAAGTTTTAAGAAGACTGTCAGTTATGCATACCTTTCTCTCAACTCAAGGACTAGAATCTATAAGAAATAATTTTCTTAGGTACATCTCTTTCTGAAGAAAAAATATTTCGTAATCGATGGCATTAATTCCAAGCTGCATGAATGTAAGTACTTTTATTTAAGTCCAAATTCCTGGCAGCTGAGTAATGCCTGTAACTTATATGCAAAATCATGCTAAGCAAATGCATTGCAAAATTATGTGATGAATGATGAAAAGGCGGCCTTGCGGACCTGGCTACCGTGGCCGTCAAGAATGAAAGTTATAATGCAGTGATCTCAGCCGTATATTAACTCCTTTAGACCACCAATGAATTAAGCGTAGGGCATTTATCTAATCAGAACTCAGTGATTCAATTATATGGCCGCATGGGTCTTCCGCGTGTGCGATTTTGGGTATGGCTGACACCCTTGTCCTCGACATTAATCCGACGCGATAATGCCAGCCCTTCAATGGTGCGGTCGGGTGGGTTTTTAGCGAACTTAGAATGACCGTGATCACCGTCTGCGCAGCCTTTACGAGGAACATCTGACTCACGCTCAATTGGCCAATATGGCCTGTTTGCCATCTGCTCGAGGGTATCAACGCCTATCCTAAAAGTCACCTTGGAAAAGAACGCGGCGCCACTAAATGAGATCAAGCAGGTGGGACGTTGTTGGGAATTGAATAGCGATATTAGGCGTCTTTTCATTAGTAACGCATCTTGCAGAAGATATCGGGCATGAATCTGCATTTTTGCCGAAAACTCATTCCAGTTCAGTGACCAAAGACGTTTCAATGTAAAACTCCTGGGTGAATAACGAATAATTTTATTTCTGGTCGGTAAATGTGAAATGATAAATGGTGAGATGTGCTCTGTATAGATGGAACCAATCATATTTACATAACTCCGGGACTAACATGTAGCACATTTAGCAAGAGAATGTTTTCTTGCACGGCTGTTGCTTTAGTGAAAGCAGCATGAGCAAGCTTCTCAATGAATTCAGTTTTAACTAACTCATGCCTTCCGATCTGCTCCCTTGCTATTGCTAAATTTCCTCACTACTGAGGAATCGTGCAGGTGTTGAATTGCATTGAATTTATAAGATTAATATTACAATCTATTGGCAATAGAGAGGAGAAGAATTTTGAAAAATTCTCTATTCCATGGATTGAACTGATTGGATTGAACGGATTGAATTGGGCTTAAGTGCATCTATAGTAATCACTACCCTTTTTCCTAACTTAGAGTCCAATTAGGTCAGAAAAACATAATTTATATGTCATAGATCGTTCATTGATCGAGTGAGTTAGAGGGAGAAGAAATACCTTTTCTGACATGCTTCCTTAGGTTAACTCAAATTTAAACCCAACTGGGAAGGACTGCGTTATTTCGGAAGAAAGATTTAAAGAAGGTTGGTTAAAGAACTTTAGTGCGAACTAGCCTAATTGAAGTTTTTCCGAGCTCTTCGGTGGTCTAATAGCTGACGAGTGGAGTGGAAAGTATGTGCAAAGTATTTCCAACACAGTATTTACGGACTCGTACATAATGACTGTAATTTACAGTACTAATCGGAGATAGGAATTAACATACTTAGATTAATATATAGGGCAACTCGTCGGCAGGCGATTGAGAAGGGCTGCCAACATTCCTGGGGATAATTCTGTCGATCCAGTAAAATTGCCTAAGCCGATTAAGGCGTCATAACTCACTGTATTAAGGATTTTAGAAACTAATCTCACTCGTAGTCTATTGTAAAGGGGCTCGAAAGTCAAATCCATCCGCTCTCTTCAAGATTTCTTCCTACTAAGCTTGAAAGATTTTTTCACATTCATGAGGTAAAAGACAATTCTTCCACTGTTTTTTTTAAATTTATTATCCCTTGCTTCTTAGGTTGTGATAATGCTTTGGAGCATCACTCAAGTCAATTGTAGTAGACCATTAAACCCGTTGCCATTCATATATTATTTAGTTACAAAGAATACGATTTGCAATGTTATTAGTAGTTTACATAATTATTTCTTTTTTATCGCAATTTACTGGATTTAGGATGTTTGGGTTAATTTTCGTCGTAGCAGGTTAAAATCTATTGGCAATAGAGGGGAGAAGACTTGAAAAATTCTCTATTCCATGGATTGAACTGAACTTGCTCCTTATGGTTTGCCTAGACTAAAAGAATTCACCCGAGATGGATGTGGCGACGGAATTCGTCGATATTCGTGGTATTTCCCATTTTCCAATCAACTCCGGACGTAACCGAACGTCGCAATTGATTTTGGAGCACGCAGTCAATTTCCCCTGGAGCGGATTCAGCTGCAAGCGATGTATGCACGCTCGTTCGAACCTCTTTTTTTTTATTTCTCCTCTCCCTCTCTCTTTTACGTCACCTCATGGTCTGGTGCGCAGTTAGATGGACGCAGTCGATGGATTTCAGGGAAGACGATCGCTATTCCTTCGGCCGCTTATGGCGACGATTGATCGGATTCCCGGAAAATGTTTCTTCATGTATGGGAAAAATATCCCTTCGCGGTCCCAAGTCATGCTTCCATCGACTCTGTTTGAATCCCTTCGTCAAATCTGTTTTATTTCCTCTGCCCAAGCGGGATCTTGTCAAGCGGGACTTCGCTGTTTTTAATGCCACTTGTATGGCTCTCTCAGTTCATTATATTTTCTCTCGTATTCAGTCTAACGTTGAGCATCCATCCCCTTCCTTTATGTTATTTAGTAAATGGAATAAGTGTAATAAGCATTGAACATCCAAATAAAACTATTCATTATAAGGAAATATCACTATATTTAATGAGAGCAATTCTAATTTATTTGAGACCAATTTGTATAAAGCATCGTAGTTATATTTAACTTCCTTTAAATGTTACCTGTACGTAAGGGGAGAAATCAGTGTATGTCCATAACGGATGGGGAACCAAACGCTCCAGTATTCAGGCTCATGCGTCATGGGCGCCATTTTGTTCTGGTGGCAGTACTCAGAGAGTCGTTTCGTTTAATCTAAGAGTATTGGAAAAACGAGCTATTTCAAGGTATGAATGCTCGATAGCAATATCGAAGTTGAAAAGTGAAGTGTTGGTAGAAATATTGCCTTATGAAATAGGTTGCTACCTTAGTAAAGTTATAAATTATTGGAAGACGCAATGTTGAGGACGATAGCCTGTGTCTAAGTAAATAGCACAGTAAAATACTTAAAGTCGTCGCCGAATGGAAGAGAGAGTTACTTATTACCTAATGTGGTTAAATTTGCAGGGAGTAATAGATCCGTAAAGTGGATAACATAATTGTACCCAGTTGGGAAAGAACTGGGTACAATTATGTCAGTTCAGTATAGTGTGGAGATAAGTAGGCCATAATTAATAAGTTTGCTCACGGTAAACAAATTATAAAGGGTCGCTTGTGGAAGATTGGTTAAGAGGTACAACAGCTACCTTGATGAATATGAGTGTGAGAGGAAGATGTAGATAACATGAGTTCCTATAGGTTTATATGTAAAAATTATTACGGCACAAATCGATGGATTTGTCCTATAATACGTATAAGTATATTACGTTCGACGAAAAACACATTAATGCCAATATTGTAGGCTTTCGTTGCGAAATAAATAGCTTTTTACTAAGAGATTTTGAACGAAGATAAATTTAGCCTACTATATGTTCGTGAAAATTGTCCGATAATAAATCACCATATGATTTATTATCGGATTATTTTTGACTGTTTAACTAGAAAGAAGGATGCATACACATGCGTGATTGGGTTGATATTTCGATTAAAATGATGTGGTAGGTTGGTATTAGGATAGGATGTTCTAGCTTTTCTCGCCAAGCACCCGAATGTAAGCGTATGAGATTTTAGTGTGATTTTATGCAATGCAGCATGGACCCTTGTAATGCATTGGGTTCGCGGAGTGATGATAGGCTTAGTTTGTAGGCTTTTAATGAAAGGGATTAGGGAATAATGTAGGAATGAAAATAAGTAAACTATGAAACTAGAACATTGATGATACACATAATTCTACGTAATACCCTGTGAGCCACCGCGAGGGTGTGTAGCAGGGGGTGAAATATCACAATGATAAGTTGATGCTAGTAGAAACTTAATGCCGTACATAGTGTGAGATGAGAAAATGTCAACGAAAATTATTTGACTTTGATTTATTTAACCTGGGATAGATGAGGCAATAGTGACCTCTCACTCTCTCCCCTTAATCCAATGTGCTCTCAGATTTTACCGTTTTCAATTAAAATTACAAATTTTTATCATTTACGTCAAGGTCTTCTATTACATAAAATAGTGCTATGCAGTGGATGGTAGAGGCCAAGACTTTGTGGAATTCCATAATATAGGATGAGAAGTAAAAACTTTAGCGTTCCACAGGGTAAAGAGATTTATTCCGACATGTTTCACTTCACTGAACCTGTACCTTAACATTATCAGTACATGTACCTGATGATGCTTCAGTGAAGTGAAACATTTCGGAATAAATCTCTTTACCCTGTGGAACGCTGAAGTTTTTACTTCTCATCCTATATTATGGAATTTCACAAAGTCTTGGCCTATACCATCCACTGCATCAAGTCGGCTAGCACCGCTCAGCAGGCCGGAATGTACAAGAAACTGACTGTCAAATTTTGTGTGGCCCTTCTGAACATCTACCCTCCTTTCCCCGCCCCCCTCTCCCCCTCTCCGCCCGATCCTTACCCTCCCCCCTTCCCTTTGGACCCCTATATATTCATGTGCCTCATCTTTTTCTTGTACATGTACCTGATGATGCTTCAGTGAAGTGAAACATGTCGGAATAAATCTCTTTACCCTGTGGAACGCTAAAGTTTTTACTTCTCATCCTATAAAAATAGTGCTATTCATTTCAACCCAGCCTCAAATAACAGTTGTTTATCACAGCTATTACAAAGCTCTCATTATCACAGTGTTATTATAATTATATTGCACTTATTTCGTAAGTATCTATCGCAGCATGTGAATAGCACTTGTTAGCTTGTCTCTGCGTTATGATGCAAGGTAAATGACAAAATGGCATCAGTGGGTATTAAGAAGTGCTTGGATGTCGAAGAAGTTATGCATAAAATCCTTCTCTAGGACTAAAGTCATGAAAGCAGATCATATCGTGGACTATATATCGCCATGGAATCCAAGAGATGTGTTGAAATGAGTGGGAAATAGTTTTTCATCGTCATCCCTGGTTTTCACTGATTTCGCAGGTTGGTTTGGTGTAACTTTCCACGAAATAAAACTCTCGAATCGCATGTGAACTTGCGTATCATGATTTATATCATTTCCCAAATCGTTACATACCTATTAAAACAATGATTAATAGTTCTTCCCATTCATATTTCCTTTAATGATTGTCTTTATAATATCAACCAGTCACAATATGTGTATGAATAAGTGGTCCTGTCTGATCAGTAATTTCGTAACCTTTTTCTCAGAGCGAATTATAGGGACCACTGCTGGCCAAGAAGTAGTGTGGGCCATAATATTAGGTTGTGAGGAAAGACTTTGTAAATAATCGTCGCATTTTTCCTTTAATATTCTTCGATCTTCAACAGCATTGTACTATTTTGTGGTGAAATGGTAGCTATATATGAATATAATTAGCAGAATAGGTTATGCAGTTTAAAATAAGGTCGATTTTTTCATCTTAGAAATATTGCCTAAACGAAGTATTTTCGATGCATTGGTCGGAATTGATTATATGCTTGGATTGCTTTTTATTTCCATTTGAAAAGTTGTAATGGCTCAGTCCTTCAACATCATTTCTCCTCCATGTCTACTCGGTATCTTCTTGAATCCCATAAGCTCCATACCATTCTCTTTTGGGGTCGTCTTATTGCAGCGAAGAAAGTACTAAGCGAAACACAATGAAAGGCTTGCTTGTATTTGCTGATCTCCTCCTGCCTGCCCTATCCTTTCATACCTATTCCACCCCCGATAGGTGCGTGAATTGCTTTTTACATGCTTTCCTTTTCTTAACGGTAGAAGAATTTCTCCTTATAAGAATATTTTTCACCACATGAATTTATTGTCTAGTACTTGTATTCCTCCCTCCAATTTTCAACTTTTTTTTCAAGTGCGTTATGTTAATCAGCTCCTATACTGGACAGCATGAACATACCAGCAAAGCGTACTGAATCCATGCTTAATCCACGCCTACTGATTTTAAACGACATTTATCCTTACCCTGACGATTACAATTATCATTTTCATTTTCGGTTACCATGGCGATGTATTTCTGAGACACTTTTTATTATTTTCGCTCCTAATGTTCTGCTCTTCGCCCGCCAATTCATACTTTCTCGTATTTTGCGTTCCTCTGACCCTCTGACCAATCGCCTTGGACCCCTCGGCTGCCATACCCTGCCCTGCCATTACCACCTCATCCTCGGGGACCCCCCTCACACCTCGTCCCTCTTTAATTTCCCACTCGCCTTCCCTCTCCCTCCCTCCTGCTCTGCCAACCCTCCCTTGTCTCCCTCCCCCCGCCCCCCTATTCCCTCCCAAGCCTCCCACAATGCTGCCAGCGGAGCCGGAGCAACGGCCTCTCGGGGAATCGATCGAAGTTCCGCGATGGCCATCGGTCAGTGTCAGCCATAAGCGGGGATCGTTAGTTCCCCAAGTGGTCGGGAGGGAGTGGTGGTGAGGGTTTGGTGTGTGTGTGCATGCGACGTTCGTTGGTGGTGCTGGTCTGGGAGGGGGGAAGGGAGCGGGTGGTGGTTTTTCGCGCTCTGAAGAAGGGAAAATGGGAAGCGAAAGGAACTTATTCTTCCTTTTTATTTCTGTCCTGCCCGAAGATCTGTGCTATTTTTCGGGGTGCGAGGGAGATTTTTCATTTCGCGTCTGCGCCCCACGACGAGGAAAGGAATTTGGGGATATGAACGCGTGTAGCCGAGTGACAACTGGGGGTGCTCCGGTATTTATTTGTGCGTGAGAATGATTATTGCGTTCATGGGGTAAGTGAGCGGACGAGATTGAGTGAGAGATGTAGAGAGAATGGGATGGCAATAACTGTGAGTCGTGGGCAGGCTACAATTTATGTTCTGTTCCTCCAGGACAGCACCCATTGAATATACGGTCGGCATTTCAAATGCAATTTCATGTTCGATAGGCAGCAGCCAATGGCGTCGTATTTGCGGGCGCTGTTTGCCGAACTAGCCTGCCATCCCCTAGGGCGATCGGAACACTCGCCCCGTGAGGAGACACAAATCCTCTGAATTTGGCATATCCTGCGAATTGATCGGTATGCAGAGGATAAAAACTATTGGTCAATGAAAAAATTATGAAAAATAAATATTATACTAGTAGATATCCGATAATTCACAATGATAACCTTTGGAATGTATACAGAATGTGAAGGTACAGAACGGGAATGGTTCAGATGGAGAGGTTGAATATGTTCAATAAGTAATTAATTGACATGATGTTTTCAATGGATGCATATTGATAATGGATGAATGCATTTGGAAAATGAGTGAATTACTTGGAAAACCTGGGCTGAGAGCGGAATTAAAATATCAACTGTATATTTTCATTTCAATTACTTCAATTCAGAGATCCAGGCTTGATGCAGTGGAAGGTGTCCAATTGATAAATGAAAAATTCAAGTACTTACATGTTTTTCTTTCATCAACTGTCGTCAAAATTGGCTTCCGGGATCAGCTGCGTATGACACTTTGTCAGTACTCGAGCTTTCGCGACCATTGCAGGGCGCATCTTAATGGAATTATACGCAGCTGATCCCAGAAACATATTTTAACGACAATTCGCGCTGCCAAATCCTGAGATCTAAGTTCATCAACTGCATTAGTTATGGGGTAGATAAGCCGGAGATATAAAAATTATATAGCGATGAAAATAAGTAAAATAGATATTTTTAGCTGTGAAAGAATTAAATTATTTGAAAGGACAATGACTCAATGGAATAGTCCATTTTTTCCGATGGCTTTTTAAATGACTCGGTTAAAAGCTCGACTTGGCCACAGAGTGTGTTGAGGAATCGCTATTGACTAAGTTGCCATACCATATTGAATTTTGTGCCAAATCATAACGACGTTTATGGTTGGCAAATAACAAATCAATAGTCCAATTACATATTGCGCATATTTACGCACATGTGCGATCCTCTCCTTATTTTTACTGTTATATAATCTCCACCGTTAACATCTAGGCTTGGCTAAGCATACGTTTTTACTCTCGCAAGCCTGATAAGATGAGCATTTGCTGCCTCGCAAACCATATGCAATCATTTTCGTTCATTACGTGTAAGTACACATTATGTGGAATTACATTTGAGTGATATTAATTGACTCCTGTATGTTTTATCTGCTTCTTTATACTTAAAATGAAGCGCCAGAGACCCGTCGTAGCGCAAGGAAATTACAATGTTTCTATTCCCTCAGTAACACTCGCATATTTGTTATGTAGTCACTGTCGTTCACTTGTCTTCAGTGGATGGGTAAACACATTTATTTAATTTCACACTTAAATTTAAACATTTCCATCTTTGTGCATGTAAAAGTCTTTCAAATAGTCAGTTTGGTATATGATTATTACTTAATAAATGTTAATATTTATATACTTTGTGGTTAAAACATGAATTTTATGTAGTTTCAATAAAATCTAATTGAGAGTGAATGTTAGAATAGAATAAGGGCATATTTTTAAGAGGAACAGTCCACTAAATAACTATTTTGAACCCACGTTCACATGGTTACAGGGATCCAATAGATTTGCCATTTTACGCTTTAGTGGCTGAATGGAGTCTACATAAAGAATCGTTCCCGACAACTTCCCAGAAGGTCAAGAGACAATATAACCTCCATCGATGTTGGACAGTCTTACATATTTATGTATTTCAGGTTCCATGCTTCGTCTACAAGAAGATTTGTAACTGCAGAAACAATAAATAACACTCAAGTGATAAAGCCCTAAAAGATCGCTTGCGCACTATATACTTACAGTACGTTTGGTTTGTTCAAGCCACAATTGCTGTTTTTAGTCTTCTTAAATTCATTTAAAAGTATAAATAAGTGCTCAAATTTTAATGAAAAATAAAATTATATATCTACCTAATTAAGTTATAGCCGGACAAAACGCTCTCACTCTAATTGCATATAACATGCATATAACAAGTTCTTGAATCTTTTCCGAGTTTAGAGCTGAAGAGTCCAACGATAGCTGAAGATTGGTCTGGAAAAAAATTTTATTGAAATTTCTCTCGTTGTGCTCTTGTAGACTGTATTGAGCATACATCGGCTTGATTAAAAAAATATTTTTATTCCTGGAACATTGGGTACATCATGTATGTACGTCGTAGTGGAGGACGTTTCACCTTTATTGATTCCCTGATGCTAATTAATGTTTCCATTTGGTATTAAATCATCCAGCCTCAATCCTCTCTTGACTGTTTTTATTACGGATGGAGATAATGCGTAACTGCCGCTGTGAAAATTACTGCTATTTTGGCAGCTTCACTAACTCAATGACAACAGATGTATCAGGAGAGGCGTCTGTGCAACTGTTAGACGAGTCGAAATATCTTGCGTTGCGAGGATTCAATTTCGTCAAGTTTTGATCTGCTGCAATGCTTTGCGCGATATCGTGTCCCGACAGTGACGGTGACAATGGCAAGTTGCGGACAATGAATTCGCAGGTGGCGTTGAAGATGGGTTGTTACGTATGACTTCCGCTAGTTTCTCTCACATCATGCAAGTATTTTCGGAATATTTATGCAATCTATGTCATCGATTCCCGTATAAAAGGAGACGTTTTCCAAAACTCAAGCATAAGCTGAGGAATATCAGCCAAGAGAAGAACAGTAACGAAGCTGAGAAAACTCCCCACGTCGTCACCATGAGAATGCTGGCAACCTCCTTTTCCATCTGTCTCTTTGGGGTAAGCTGCTATAATTTGTCTACATATTAGTCTATAATTACCATTTATAGTAACTTAATGCTCGTATTATACTAATTTAAATAAGTTTTAAATTGTCGACTTTAATGCATGACTATTTATGGTTCAACTCCTGCCACACACCAAGGGTGGTTTGCAGGATGATGTGTAGAAATATGTGTATGATCACAATTGAATTTTTAGAAACTTTGATGTTGCTACGGTTGAATTGTCATCAACACATAGGCGATGGCATCGGCTTCTTACAGCTTAGATATGAGAGGCTCTTATATAAAATAAAAATTTCGGGCTATATTCCGCGTCAAAGATGTAAAAATACTGACGTTTCCCCTCCAATACCAAAGGCGTCCACAGGGCTAAGTGCATCTCTTGCATCTCCTCACAGCTAATATAAGAGATGCAGCACTGAGCTCTGAGGAGGCCTCCGGCATTGGAGGGTAAAAGTCAGCATTTTTACAGTTTCGACGCGGAATGTAGCTCGAAATTATTAGTTTATATATGGACATAGTCCGTGAAAGTTTTTACCATTTAGAGACTTGTTTCACAAGTCAAACAACAGTTAAGAAAATACACCTCACAAAGTTTCATGCACCTCATGATTTATTCATCCACTTTAGGAAAAATGATTACTATTGGCAATCTGGTGATGAAGTATGTAGGTAATCAGGTAATATTCTTAACTTTAGCAGGAAACTTATAATTATAAAGTCAATGAAGAAAGAGACTACTGTTCTGTACTACAGCAGAGTCATATATTTTGGATCACATGTTATTTGCATTTTTGTATATCTGCTGTGATAAATGGGATAATTATTTCATCTTAATATGACTGATTCTCTATGATATTAAATATATGATGCTAATTGTATGTTTATACCAGTTTGGGTAGGTTTTAATAGATTGTTCCAAGTATTCTTTGCATTTGATCTATCGGCTCCATCCCTACGCTATTCTTCTCCTCAAGTTGGCGTATTTCTTACCGCTCTTTATACTATTTGTAATACAATTTTGTCTTTCTTCCTCACCTTCGCTAACCCTCAATTCTACCTGCAATAGCGACCTTCTTAGTGCTTGGAATTTTTGGGTCTTTCAGTCTATCGCCTCCGACCATTTAAAACTGTTTTTCTTGGATTACCCCTAGTTTAATTCCATATCTCAATGACAGGCACTTACGGTTATTGAGATGAAAAGCGACCTTTTGGCGCGAGCTCAGGGAATATATTTTTCTATCACCGCCGTTGGCATCAGAATCCGTTCTCCGCATCCCTACGTTACCCTCATCTCCATTATAAGTTCTTCCATTCTTCATTCTCGCTTTTTTCCTTTTGCATGCTGCTTCCCTTGCGTTTAGGTAATGAGTTTCTTTTTATTTTCTGCCAGTTCCTGAATCTAGTGTGTTTCTTATTTTCATTCTCCCCTTTATGTTTTATGATTTCCTCAATGGCTGCTGAGTTCCGTTTTGGATTTTCTTCCTGGGCTATCCTCTTGACGTCCATTGCTTCCTCCTTATGAATTTCGGGGCTCATTCCAAGATTCTCCGCTAAGGCTTCCCTACTTCCGGACATTTGGCTCGCTGCCATTTTAGCTTAGTAAGCTCACATCCGCCTCTACCGTCTCCGGTATTCATAGAAGGATGTTTTATTCCTCTTATTCATCTTTCATCATGAAAATGCTCGCCCACAGTCCCCTCTCCATGTGGTGGCTAAAGTAATAAGCATACTGAGCATTAATGATCACAGTCGCGTAGAGAGGCTATTTTTAATCTTAAATTAGGATGCCAAAATTTTAATAAGCTGGGAATGTGTAGGAGCATGCTGCAGAAATGGAATGAATAGGGAATTTATGCCATGATTCTTTGTATAACAAGCTGTTCAGGATCCTCTCATTAAAAACATCGGTGTTATTTTTTTCGGTCTAATAATTTTATTCTTTTTGGACGATGACATTTTATTTTAAAGCTCTTGTTTGCTTTCCATAATTGTTACCATTATTGATGGATCCGTCTGATAACTGGCTTTAATCAATTTTATCAAGTTTGAATACCAATCAATTTTATGTTCTGTATTGCACTCAGTACAGAGCATCTTTCATCTGTCAGTATCTTCTGCCATTTTTTTATGCCATCAAGTATCTCAATCCTTCTTCTCTCTCTTACTCGCTCTCAATCAATTTTTCCTCGTTTGATTCTACTTATCAGGCAATTTCGATGTTATGTATTCCCCAACCATGGATCATTTCTCAGTTTATGCTAACGAACACCCACAACCGTACCCATACTTTAGGGTAATCAGCCCTCCTTTTACCCTTTTATGCATGATATGTAGTGCATGTTTGGTGAGAGTTCACCCCCTGCCACACACCTTTATGGTGGCTTGCAGGGTATTATGTAGATGTAGATGTACCCTACACTTTTAATGTACATTGAAGGGCCAATCCATATCTATCCATCACTATCTATCACTATTCATATCACTATCTATCATTATCCATCTCCTTTCCTCTCCTTATCGGCCTTGCAAGAATGTGCCATTTATTTTTCGTCATTTAATCTAATTGTTGCGCATGTGGGTTAAAATATTGTCCCCTGCAACTGCTGCGAATGGAAGGACTTATTACACTTATTACTAATTTTACTAAGTACCTACTTGCAGAATAGCCGTTTCAGTTTTGGAGTTCTTCTGATGGAAATCGCCATAGGAGAGGTTCTCTTACACTCTCGGGATTTGGAAGCATAGAAATATTTCTCCCTTGACTGGGACCATCATGATAAAGAATTTTTTCTGTGTAAATTTTGCTCTTGTGGACATCAGTGGGTAGCTCCGTTAAGGAATTTTCACCTTTCTTTTAATTCAGAAGGCAATTTTCATTTTCCATCCATCATTGTTACAGGTGCTGAGCTGCTATGCGCTGCCACCACCAATATGGAGGAATGGCGAGAATCCGGATGCTGATGGAGCAAGATCCCCCTCAGTGCAGACGCATTTGCCCTCGCTCGAAGGCGCCCTTACATCGGCCACGAGTGGATTGGCATCTCTTCCGATCAGCCCGCCATCAACCTCTGCTCTGCCAAAGCTGCCGTTGAAGATCCCCTCTACTTCTCCGATGCCAACAATACCAGTTCACCTTCCGTCCATTCACGGCATGCAATCGCCGGTCACGATCGTCGCTGTTGATCCTTCGAAGATGGTCCCCGGAATTAAGGGACCACTACCGTTCAACCCAGTAGCCATTGGATCTCATTTCCTGAAGCCCGTTGTTGATTTTCCCTTTGTGGTGGCCGACGAAGGTTACCAGATTCCACTTCAGACCTGGGATTCCCTCAAGAGCATAATCGACGCAGCTGTCCACTTGCCAAAGGAAGAGATTTCTGCTGGGCATAAGGCTGTTGAGGGTTTTTTCAGCACATTATCTGGTTAAAGTAAATGCCTATCCCTGAAGGATGAAAGGTTTTTAACTACATTACAGTGATATTTTGCACCAGAGAGTATGGAAATTGAGTCTAGCGATGCGTCTATAAATAAAACATTCAACCATATACTTGTGTTTTGATATTCTTATACTGTATGATGGTCATCTGGGAAATGAAAATTTCTACCACATGAATTTTCATTGCGTCACCATCATTTTCCTCCACTTTGGCCGCCCTTCATACCCTTCTCATTTCAACTACCATTACCTTCCGACGGCATGGAAGAAGGAACATTACCCCCAAAACAAGCGTGTTCTCTTATATGATACCCATTCTTTTTCTATTTCTCTTGCATAGGTTTTTTTAATCGCTTTAGAAAGAAATTCATGCTTGAAATAAAATGTATACAATAGCATTTTGATGTAGACCTCATATAATATGGATAAATCTTACCCCTGATTATTTTTCACGTATATTTTCCTTTAATTTGCAGCAGAACATCATTTTTTCAGAATTCTGAGAGGATCCTGCGAAATGAGTTAAATCTTTCGTACGTTATTCGAATCATAGGCAGTACCATGCATGTTTAGTTCTTCGTTGACTGAGATAATTTCGCTCAGCATTCAGGATTCTTGTTAAAAAAAAACGTATATGCAGAACAGGAAGCTCAAACCTCAAGCCGGCGCGCAAACTAAACTCCTTTTTAATGCGAATGAATATTGATAAAAATGTCGCGGATTAAGTTGCGAAAGAGCTCAACCTTTTCCTGGATTTACGTTGAATAACGTGGTCCTTTCCCGTTTATTCAGCGGATAGGACCCTCGACATTCATGGAATATAACGATGAGATTTCACTTCCTCCCCCAAGACGACGGTCTGAATGCGATCCGGGTCCCAACTCTTTCGGGTGCAATGTTTTTTCCAGAGTCACTTCATTCGCCACCCCCCCGTCCTGCTCCCCCCTTCCCCCTTGGACCGTCTCCGCACCCCCTCCCACTCACCTTCCCCGCACACTCTTCCGAACGACGCCATCGCTTTCTTCCATTCGGTTTCACTCTCTTCCTCAACTACCCGTTCTCCATTCCACTCCACTTACCACCGTCTCCGATTCCTCCTCCTCCGACGGGCCATAATGCTCACGCATCGGATGAGTGAGAACGAGGCAGAGGAGGAGGAGGAGGGAGGGATCTGCAAGGGGAACGGGGGGTTGTGAGGCAGTCTGTGGGGAGGAAGCGAGGGAGGTAGGGGGGGGGGGGAAGAGAAACATCCCTCCTTGCCACGCCAACCGAAGTGAGTTCCTCCGTGACGAGAGCAGGAGCACTCGATGTCACGATGCGTGCGACGTGAGTGCAACATAGTGCCAACAGGCCAATGTTTTTGCCGTCGCATTAATACTGGAATTGTAGTTATCTCGCGGGCATGAAACTTGCGAAAACAGTAGTCAAGAAACGAGATAATGACAAAGATACTAGAATTTTAGGACGATTTCTCAAAATTGCCAAAATTCAGGAAATTCCGAAGGGCGTTAGTCCCTAGCTGCCTAGTGGTAGGCTCATGCTTCATCATCGCCGGTCTCCTGACTCTTAAATGAAATTTTTGGGTCCTGTGAAATAAATAGAGAAGGTGACGCTATGAATTATGAATCATAGAAAGTAGAGGATATTTTACTGTGATATTTCACTATGTATGAGTGTGTAAAGTCTCCGTTGACGTTTATTGCAGAATATTTTGGAGTCAATATTTCTAGCGTTGTTTACACAAGCCTCCTTTTATTATGTAAGAAGATTTGGGGCACACTAAAAAGTATCTTGAAGTTAGATACTCCGTGTCTGCTCTAGAAAATTGCATGGATTAATAGAATTGCTCGTTTTCCCTTAGGGATAGTGCTACATAACTCTTTGAGTTCCGGCTGCTTGAATTTCGTAGGGTAAATATATACAATAAAACACTTCCTCTAAGTTGTAGAACGTTTTGGAAATTTTAAATATTTGGAAGGTGATGCGTTTGAAATGTTATTGAATGATTAATTAGTGAGTCGATACGCGATATTATAACGTACCCTGCTGCAGTGGAAGGATTCACTTTCTTTTCCAGTAAGCTATGGGTGGACCTCTCCTTAACCACACTATTCCAAATGTTGAAGTACGTGCAATCGCTTCAGCGAATTATCTTTCAGTAGACTTCCCTCTATCCGAAAAGATGATCGCTATGAGAACTATTTTCTCTCTCCTCTGTCCATTACCTTGGGAGTTCATTTTTTCCTTCAGCAAGATATCATAAGTATGGACGTGGAGTGATGCTACGATGCACGATCCAAGGTTGGAGTGAAATGCGATTTTTTTCCATTTACGCGACGATAGTTCTTTTCCTTAAAGGCTGTTCGACTCAGATAGCCATTCGGAGTTGGAATTCGAGCATTACATGGCCCTGAGGGAATGACTGTAGCCGGAGGGGATGAGGAAATGGGAGAGAGAGACGGAGTCTGCAGACATCACAACACACTCCTCGCGTCAATACGATCCTTTCACGTCCCCCAACCCCCCATTCCCACTCTCTCCTCTCCTATTCCAACTTCGAACCCTTCTCACTCCTCCCTCCTACCCCTCCTTCTCAATCTTCACCCCCTCTTCCCACGTTCTCTTCCATTATCGCCTCCACTCGCCCTTCACGTTCCGGCAGTCTCTCTTTTTTACCTCCCCCATCCTCTCCCTCCCCCTCTCTCTCTCATGTTCCCCGAAACTGTCTGCTGCTGTGAATTAGCGATGTGCTCGGGAAACAGACGTTATTGTCTCAGGATCCTGCCGAAATTACGGGCTTCATTACGTTCCCGTATAGAATGAAATCCGCATCTAGTGGTAGGAAAAAGTGTAACGATCATCATTCTGCTGCTGGTGAACCCTGTAAATATGCGTGCGGATGACACGGGGACATTCATAATGCCGCCGAATCTCTTCGCTCGAATAACGCTCAATTTTCCTTATTAGCGTTCCCGGAACTCGGAGATCCCTACCGCTTATAGTTTTCCAGCATTATTATTTTTTCTGTGTTACCGAATTGGTCCCAACTTTGTTGGAGCGGGATATTATCTTGTCCAACTGCTCCAATGACGATGGACGAGTCGTCGTTGAAACGTTGGTGTTATACCAAAATTTAACCCGGTGGAAAGCCCGAGAAGACTTTACGAAAATAATTCGCCGGGAAAGAATTAAATCATATTTTGATAACAAGTGAACATAAAAAGGCTTTCTCTACCATTTCTGATTTCTCTACCATTTCTCATGTATCCTGAATTTATTTCCACATCATGTCAATTTCAAATAGATAAAATTATATGCACTGAACTTAGGCCCGCATTGAAGGGAACTGTCCTTTGTGATTTTTCGTCAGCATACTAAATATTGTAGTCATGGGGGTAAGAATATGGAAGATGGTTATTAAAAAATAATATTATCTTGAAATGCAAAATTTATTCATTTTAATGATTTTTCTGCGTATCACCTCTCATTCACTTAGGATCGTAATATTGTTTAAAGACGAGCCTTTTTAATGACATGCCAGACTTGTATATTATATCTATGAATGTTAAGTGATCACGATGGTTCGGGTCATTTTAACAGCGTAAAAATAGTCGGTTGCAGGACATGAGCATGTTTTTTGTCATTGTTGTTATGCACCACAGTCTTTTGCCATATACTATCATGACTCCCATTCTTACACCAACGGGTACTCTTTTGAGTTCCGTAATCACGGTCGTCCTCGCTATATCTTTTTCTGAGTCTTTGTGTTTTTTACAACCAGTATGTAATCGCTAGACAAAACCCTGGCTCTGTTTTATAAAATCTGGTTTAGGTTAACCATCAATGGATGTAAAAAGTTTGCTGTTAACTTCACGATTGCCAGGTTATGTAAATGGCATCAGAAATACGATAGGTAATAATTTTTCATTAACAGGAGTCTAGCGACAGTTTTTGTTAGTTTAATCGTTTTCAAACCTTGAAAATGTTTACACAGATAAAGTAAAATTGGGTCTTAAAGAAATACTATTTTTTTTTGATTGGACTACCCTGCAGATTTCTCCACATATATTCGTTTCAATTCCCATCTTATGAATTATCCTACCCCGCCGCGTATATTATTCCCCTTCTCTTTCGTACGTTGCTTGTCCTTCAATTATGATCCATTCTATATCCTTATTCCTCTCCCCCAATATTCTTGCTGATGCTTAAAAGCGTTTTTTAATCAAGGGAACTTCTTGAGATTTAGGTTCCTCTTCAATTTTCTCGAAATTATTTTGAGAGCCTATTGTGAAATACGTATGAGCATTCAAAAATATTTTCATGCAACTCTTTTTCTTCTTTTCTTTTCTCATTAGTGAATGACGATTTTTATTGGTGATAACTTTATATTTTCATTATTTAAAAATCGCAATTTTACCGAGCTCCTTTCCGTTTTCCAGTCTTCCTCGTTTACAATTGAGTTTCCTTTCATATTAAACACGGACATTTCAAAAGAAGGTTCCTATTCAAGTTACTTTTTGTACGTTTTATTACATTATTGGATTGAATTCTCACTTCATTCATACTTTAGCCCGGGATTTCAGATTCTGAGGCGCAAAAAATTATGAGAAATTTGGACGCGTAAAATACACTTTTCCCGTAGATATTTTTAACGAATGTTAGCAAAATTATCACTGAAAATTTTATTATTTGATTACCTACTAATAAATATGTTGGTTGTGGCATCAATTTGTGTTCCAGTGTCTTCCAAATACATCAACTTAAATGAAAATTATGATGATATTCTGATGAAATATGTGTTTATGTTATGATCTATCCAGTCTTTGGCAGGTAATATTCACGAAAAGGCTATTGATTAACTTTGCCAATTATTGTTAATAACTCTGTTTCATTACAATTTTTTAAATTTATTTCATTAAAAGTGTAGAAATAAATATATTAAGGTTGGCTGTATCCAGCGTTTTATTTGAATGGTGTTGCGGATGATGTTTACCATGTGTTTTCTAAAAAACAGAATCATTTATTTTTAATAATATGACTCTAAACATGATAATGCAGCTGTATTTTTTTTATTTTAATAAAATTGTCATTGTCTCACATTACTTATCTCTTTACCACAACTGATATTTTTCAAATACTTAAAAAGTCTTTTTTACTTTCAAAGTAATTTACTTTTTGATTATTTTCAGAGTTGCACTCAAGCGATTAGCTGCAGGAAAAATGCCGCCGAATCTATATAATAATTCAGGGGAAGACTTTGAGGATAATGCAATAATCGGGAGGAATGTCACGAGAAGAAAAATGCGAAATTGAAGCGTTAAAGCCGGCTAAAGGTAAGACAAAGATTCTATCTATGGTGTTAAAGATATAAATTAGACCAAATTAGTAAATCAAAATCTGGTGGCATTAATCTAACTAATAAGTATAGAGACTTATCCCTGTAGAATCGCCGGTTTAATTGACAGTGAGGAGAGGACGCGTTCCAGTGACTCATTGTCATTGTGCTAAGAAAATGAGAAAACGTATCGTTATTCCGTATCCTTTTTCACGGCAACTGCAATCACATCGTAGATATGGCTTTAATAATTTCAGGTTGTCAAAAATTTCAAACTGCTAAGTTTCACAGCTTGTAGTTTGTAGAAAATGAGAGAGAAGATATTTTTCGTATGACACGCATGTATACAGCTTTTCCGTCGTTGCCAAATGATAAGTTATCACTCCGTTAGTCATCTCACGCATGCAGATATTTTATTTGAAATTTTAAAGATTAAGAATTTCTCATTTTTATGGCTCTGCTATCAAAATTTGAGTGTTACGTTAATATTGGGCTAATATGTACTATTTTATTTTTATTTCTTTTGGGAATTTTATTTCTTCTACATTTTCATAAATGGCTCATAATGGCTCATACATTTTCATAAATTTTCAGGCTCCTGTTCTAAATAAATGTTCTGCTGCCGAATGGGTAGTCATCATTATCGATAAACAGTCCTAAGATTGGTTTGACGCAGCTCTCCACTCTATTCTCCTATTGGCTAACCCCTTCATATTGATACAATTCTTCAATATAACATCCTTTAAAACTCGTTCCATATATATCTTACCGGGCCTTCCTTTTCTATTCTTTCCGTTTGCTCGTCCTTCGGCGATTGTCTTCATCAGGCCATCATGTCTTAAGATGTGACCGATTAAGTTGTCCAGTCTTCTTTTCAAACCTTATAGCGGCTTCTTTCTTTCTCCATCTCTTTATTGAGATCAGCAAATTTTCAGACTCTTTATACCACCTAAATGCCCTTTCATTCCCGAGGTACGCAACTCTAATTGCGATCGCATTCAATTATTCAGTTCAGGCCACGAACCTAATGGATATAATGTTAAAACGTTATTTTAAGTATATTTTGCGTAAAAATGATTGCCATTGCCCGCCTAAATCCTCTAACGCCTGTATCCTAGAGGCAAAGGAACGTTTCTCGGCTGAGCTCAATGCTTCGGATGGAAAATTTTCAATTACATTAGGATACAAATACAAGAATGAACATGAAGGAATAACTCGATGATTTCGCATTTGGAACGTATGCTAGTGAAAAGCTGGAATTAAGCAGAGAACGTTAGGCGTGCTTAAATATTTTAAATATATCCTTCCATGTTTTGGTGAAGTTTCAATGTGTAATTTCAAATTGTCCCAAAAATTAAATAAGGGGGAAAGGTCATTGTAAAGCTGTTATCGTATAGAGTATTCATTGATATAATTCATTTATTACTACCTTAAGTACAACATAATTGAAAATTAGTGGAAATTCTTAAGCTATCGCCCAGAGTTTTCTAGGATATGAAGAAAAATACTAGCCACTCACTTTTTTCTTAAAAGGCAATCAGAACACCTCTTTTGAGATGGTATGTTACCACTGAGTAGTAATTTTAAGTCGAATTGATTACCACAAAGGGAAAAATATCCTGAATTTTATTGGATTGCGGACAAGCCGAAGTAATCGAATTTCCAGCCTGTGTAGCATCGCCTTGTGAACTCTTTTTGCCCTAATGGAACGCTTGGGGTCAAACTCAGTGTACTCATGGGTTTCTTTCCCTTCAGGTACTTCGTAAATATAGGGGAGACTAATAGCGTTAGGGAATCCTGGGCTTAAAAATGTTTCGCTCATTACTGCTCAAATTGCCGCTTCGCCGCTCGACGCGTGCGGTTCCCCGAGGGACAGGAAATGCAATTCAGGACCTCGAAAAATCGCGTTTGAGACGCCTTGAATGCGCCCCGTTACTTTCATGCGAGCACCTTTACGGGCTCCAAAAGCTCCTAAAAGGCCGCGTGCGGCGGGGGGACGGGAGTGGTAGACGATCATTCGCTCGGCGCTAAATATAGTGCGATCCCACATCCGTTGCCACCAGCAGAGGGACAGAGGCAGGAGGGGGAGGGAGGTGGTGGTTAAAAGGGGAGGGGTAGTTTTGGGTGCTCCCCCTTGGAACGAGCCAACGATCAAGCTCCCTCTTCCCACTCTTCATTTTTTTCTTACGTTATTTGGGTGCCCGTAAAACCCGCCATCGGCGAGTGCTAGATTGGCCTCCTTGTCTTAGCTTTGCCCAGGTTTGTTGAATTCACCTATCCGCAGGGCCATCCGTGTTGAAAACGAGTAATTACTTCCGTAAGCATCTCGATTTAACATGAGCATTACGTTTGGAAGTGAGTGCAGGGGCATAGTAAAAGCTCGCAGGTGAAGATGGCTGGTTATTCCCTTCGCAAGTAATGGCGCTCTAGACGATAGCATGCATCATACGTATATACTTGGCAAAGAATATATTCCTCATGATGATTAATTTATAGATTTCATATAATAACGTATGTTATGAAAATATTAACTTTTCCATACACCTCAAAAAGGAATAAGTAGAATCATCCTTCTATTGCTTGTCTTTTTTTCTCAAAATTTCACCGTAGCGTGCTTTTACTGATGTGATTGTAGCTCGCTCATGTAGTTATCATTTACTTCATTATTCCAAAAAAAACAGGCTGACTATAAAATTTCTGTTTATCTTGCCGTTCTTTGTGTTGACTCCTCGTTCGGTTCGACTCCTTTTAACATAAATGGACACGCAATTTTTGTATGCACTTTCATAAAGTGGCAGTGCGAACTGGTACCGTTTTTGCATTGCGATCTCACCTTAAAGATATTTCAATGTGACCAGTTTAGGTGCCTCTTCAAAAGTTAATTACAGTTCATGTTGACGGTTATGTACGTGAATTTAGCTATCTACCCCTTGTTAGACCTCATTTGGAATACGCTGGCTTATGGGATCATTACGAAATAGACTATAATAATGAACTGGAGCGTGTGCAGCAAATATTGACAAGATTTGTAAAGGGACGGAATGATAACTATGTTAGCGTAACTAGTATATTAGATTACCTGAAATGGAAATCTTTGTCAGACCATAGATTGAAATTTAGACTTAATCTCTTAAATAAATTCAAAGATAATATTTTCACCGATGACGTTAAAATATTTTACGAACTACAACCTACTATGGTAGAGTGGACCATAATCATAATATTAGAGGAATTGATTGCCAAACTGAAAAATTCAAAATGCCCTTCTTTCCTCGTACAATTAGGGATATACATAGGTACATAACCGTAAATATAGGTACAATAACCGTAAATATATCAAATAGTAAAAATACAAGTGTATCAGTAGATAGCATGGGTAGTTGCATGTTGGTATAAGGACCTTAAGCTAACTCAACTCAACTGACTGTATATTTTTGCTAGCTTGCTTTGCTATTTTTACCTTTTTTAAATTATGAAGTTTAGACTAGAATATAGCTACTAATTCTTTTTGTGCATGCTATATAATTCATGTTTGGTCCACAAACCTTAATGGTGGCTTGCTGGGTACCGTGTAAATGTAGATGCTGCATTTAATACCTAAAATGTAATGCTCGCCCCGGATTATTTAAGACAGAGGAAGGAAAATCTTCAGTATATTTTGTAAGTCTATCTGTCAAAAGTGTAGGAAATATAATCTTGCAGGCTTATGCAGTGGCGGGGGCACTCACGGAGGGGTGCCAAAGGGGCCTTGGCCCCCCCTTAGGACTCTACAAAACACAAATTAATGTTTAATTGACAAGTCACTGACAAATGGTAGCAGCAATTGGAAAAATAGGAACAACTCGCTACATCATTTTACTCGAGTATGACAGGACAAAGATGGCCATATTTGTTGAACACTTCTTGCATATAAGAAAAGATGCCCTACTATCACTTTCAAAATATACTGATTAAAATAAAATTTTGGTTACACGTTGCAAAAGGTGGGGTAGATGGCATTTTCCCCAGTACTATAAGGGAACACAATAGGTAGCATAGCAAAGGGGTAGTTAGGTGACATATTGTAGAGTAGTCTGTAGTACACGATGCTTGTATTAACAGCCAATCCCTTTATTACTGTGCAGATACTAACCATCCAGCTGCATGTGACCCTATTTTGTAGCATGTTTCCATGTAGTAGCCTAGTTGCATGCCAATAGTGCATGTTTGGTGATCTTCACCCTCTGCCACACACCCTCGTGGTGGCTCTCAGGGTATTACGTAAATGTAGAAGTAGATCTGATCTTGCATCGCGGTATCCTGTGTTAGACCATTAAATGTATATCCTACACTCTATGCTTCAAAGATTTTAAGGACCAATAAAATATATTTCGCATTTCTATATGACCTCGTTGAGTGACGCCAATTGTGGTGTTTTAGGATAGCTTTTGGAAAGGATCCTCGGGTTCCTTCGTACTTTTTTGTTTTCCAGTGGTGATAGCTTGAGTTCCTTCTACAATTTATACAATTAGCATTACCTTTTATTCAATTGTTATGTATATAAGTACAAATTGTGCCAAATGAAGAACATCAATTCGACGAACATCAATTTTCTTATCACAATCATTCAATATTTCGCATTTTCTTTAAAAAATAACGTTTTTTCACCTTCAGCGTCACTATGACATCATTTCTTATCATATTTGACAATGAACTGCGATTCACTGTTGTGTGTACTCTTCCAAGTAATGATTAAATTCTCCCCATCTCTCCTTCTCGAAATGCCATTCCTACTAGCTTTGAAACATCTACATGAAGATGTTTACCCTATTCACATTCAAATTTTAAATTTAACTTTTTCAGACGGTAATTTTCCTGAATGAGGCTTCAATCGTGCATTTATATTTTTTTAATTCGAAACGCTTACTTCACAAATTCAATGTATTAACGGATCCTCCTAGATAATTTGTCCGAGAAGTATGTAGAGAAGGTGTAGTAGTCCATTGAGGAAACAAATGGGCTGTTGTCCAGAGAGTTTGAATCCAAATCGAATGAAAGACTGAACTCCCTATAAGCTAAATCATCGCAGTATAATTTCCTGAGCGAAGGCTGTTTATAGGAAACCGCGGTTGAATTAGGAAAAGAAACCAAGCCGCTCTACTTTGATGTATGAATTTCAAAAGCCATTGGGCTTTCTGCATCAACGAAATTGACCTACGGGCTGAGTAATAATTTTGGATACACAGATGTGGGTGGAGTGTTAGTTGGTGAGTTATTTGTGGGAGATGAAACTAACTTCATAAGTTATGCTGCGCTTATAGGCCCCAGACATATTAGCCTCGCTTTGACTTGGATAACGTCAAAGCAGAGGCACCATCGTTCTCAAAGCTCTTTCCTATCGCCTCGCGCCTCCATTTTGAAAGTTAATCTGCAAGAATGTTGCGCAATGCTCACGGAGTGACCTTTAGTTGACTTATCTCCCCCTCCCCCTAACCCCTCGACGAAAAAAAGTGAAACACCCTTTCCGGTTATGCATTATGAAATACATAAATGTAAAACCGGTTGCCAGGTGGTTTACCTGGGGAAAAAATCTCATGGGGTGAGTTACAAAGGCGAGGGGACTTGAACTCACCTTCACCTCTCGCGGAGAGGTTAATATGCTCGTCTGGAAGATCCCATTGTTTTGTCTAGCTCCCGGAGGGCAGGAATGTATAAACCGTGTGGAGAAGATCGGTCGCTCCCCTAATCGTGGCTGGCGATTCGTGGAAATTCTTTGTAGCCATTACGCAGGAAATTGGTGGGAACGTAATCGCTTCTCAGAAGCAAAATATATATGAAGTAGAGATACATTTTGAAGGGAAGAATATTAGATTGCGAAATAAGAGACAAACGTTAGCTTTTTCAGCGATATAGCTGCATTCTCCCGCTGACTAAAATGATTATTTTTACCTTCAGTAAATTGTCTTCTCCCAAGAAACGACTGCGACAACATCTGATTCCTTCATACGTCATTTCTCTGTTATATTAAGATTATGTTGTTAGGTTCTCCAGTCACTAATGTTTCAGGTTAGTGGTGCACGCTCTAGCCCATCTTATTCTTAAGGTTAGTGCTAAGACAAATACGGCATCCACGCCCATTGCCGGATGCCATGTTTGTGTTAAACCCGCATCCTTTGGGTTGCCAGTTCAACGCGTTGCCAAGCCAACTACCGCAGCTGGCCTTTCTCAGTGAGCGGAGTACAAATAAGTTGGGTATAGCGACAGTTCCAACCCTAAGTTTGGTGTGGTTGGTGAGGACATAGCCCATCAAATACTAAGCTCAACGGTATGTGAAATTCACACATGGAAGGGGCTCACCTCCTTTCCAGCGGCCAGCAGTGATTTCTCAGTTAGGGGTAGTATTCAGAAAGACTGAGATTTTATGTTAGCTGGAAATGTTCCCAGGATTGTCCCGAAATCAAACCCGTCCGGTCAAAAACCCTCACACAAGCTCTACGTTTACTGCTTAACCTACGGCCCTTCCTTATTTGAACGTGGGTTCCATCATGGGAAATAAAATATGTATGTACATATTTAAATACACAGACTAAATTCTGCTTTAGGGGCATTGATTATTCTATTTTAAACACTAATCATAGGTCAGTAGTTTCTAAGAAGTGTTTGACGTATTAATTCGTGAGGGTAAAGCTTATGTATTTATTTTTGTTGGCAAGAATAATCCCCGAAAATGTTAGAAATCGCTACAAGAAAAAAAATGCTTGAGAATGCTGAATGTAAATCATGAAGGGAAAATGTCGTAGCCTCCACCCATTGCGTAGAATCTGCCCAAGGAAATATTTTTACCTCTTTTGCCGTCTCATTACGAACATTCGACTCAAGTGTGCTGGAAAAGGGTTATCGCTGGTTTTACTTCATTCGTCATGGAAAGAAAAGCGGAGTTGCTATGAGTTAATATTTTTTCACATTTCGTGTACCACAAATGATGTTCTGTTATTTGGCCAAAACGTTTTTTTTGGTCGAGGTTGAATCACATATGACGGTTACGATGTGTAATTCCTTCCCCCGAAAGTACCTAGAGACTGAAATTTTGTATTTTTGTAAAAATAATCCAACCTTAATATTTCCACGAATTTAACTCCCACCTCTGAAAATATCTCTTTGACCTTCATCCCTTTCTTCTTGCCATTCTTTCCACCCACTATCTTATCTCCTCCCGCCTTCCCCTCTGCCCCCGTGGACTCGGTGGTATGTCGGCGGGGTAATTCCCTCGCATGCCAAGCTTAAGGTCACGGATTCGAGTCCCGGTCGTGTGGGTTTTTCTTCACCCGGGGTACGTGATCTGTTACTTGTGGGTAAAATAGATTCTATTCCCGTTCCCCCGTCATCTAGCCATGAAATAAACCCCCCCCCCCACCCAAATCCAGTCCTCAACTCTTTTCTCTTTTATTCCGAACATCCCTTCGCTTACCTCACTCCCCACTGATCCTCCCTCCTGCCGGCCGCGAGTTTCGGATCGCTCCATTCCTTCGCCACGGAATCTCTCCTATCTAATCCATTCTTTCCCGACCCACTCTCTTAACCCACCCACTCCAGTCCATCAGCCATCTTACGCTCTCCAGAATCTGCCCTCCTCCTGGGGTACTTACTCATCTTTTCCGTCTTACTTCGCCTCCCTCTCAGACTTGCCCGTTTTTTATCTTCGCCAGAGCCAGGGGGATCTTCTCTTCATTTCATGCGCCACTTGTAATGCAGCGGTGTAGCCTGTCCGTGAGACGAACTCTCTTTCATCTTTCTTTAGCGGAGAAGTAACTCGTGCAACACGTCGAGTTTCAAAACGAAACATGATGGCCGGTTTTCTGGAGGCCCTCAAGATGCTTGATAAAATATGGATTGTCTGGGAAGCGGATGTCTTTTTTTTAACAAAGTACGACTAAATGTTTGTTGTGACAAGATGGCACACTAAGAAAAACACGGATTATTACAATTCCGATTCCCGTTTTATGTATGAAACTAAGGAATGTGAATCAAGTGATTTATTAATTAATATAGTATAACCAATGGTTTCTAGCATGGGTTTTTTTCTTTGATACGGTTTTAACCCGGTATTCTGTCATTTTAATTCCTGGCATAAAGCCTTGGAAAACCGTATAAGTCCCCTCAAAATACAGTTCACTTGCATTTTTACTGTATCTATAAGAATATATATTTTATTCACATTTGTGAAATATTTACGGAAGAGTAAATCTCCAAATACGAATAATGGTTGTAGACCAAAACTGCCTATGCACACAAAATTTGGGCATCAAGCATTTCATCGTTTGAAATCTAGGTTTAAATGATGAGAAAAACCGTTACTATTTCATTTGATCCGTGTAAAATCTCGTAAGACCTCTCAATCAGTAGTAAAGTGGGTTCTGATGAAGGTAAATTGGCCAATGTGCAGAATGTATCATTTCCGCTTAAAGAAGTAAAATATGGAGGAAAATCACTCGTAGAGGAATTTACAACGCACCAAACTGGTTGAAAAGTAAATTAATATTCACCACTGAGCACAAACGCTCAATTATCACTACTTTTAATTTATAGTTTTCCCCTTTACCCCAGTTTAATCTGAGGTTATTCATCGCAATAAACGAAGTTTGCGAATGGGACTGAAATAGTCTAAAACTTCTCTTTCTAAATACCTCGCCGAGCAACGAATGTATTGTCCCTCCGAAGGCGGTTTCCGCTTTCTTCGCATTGATGGATCGCTCCTGTAAGCCGCCTCCTCTTGGATTCTCCTTTCATACCCAGTCTTCTCTCATTCCTCTTCGATCTCTCACTCTCATCCCTCTTCCATTCCCTTTTCCCTCTCCCTCGTCATGTCTCGCGCCTTTCACAAACATACGAACTCCTGAGCACTCTCCGTAACTTTCTTATCGAACTCCTTGCACCCCCTCGGCTCAACTCCTGAACTTCACTTGCCCTTACACCGAACTTCCATCTCTCTCTTTCTCTCCCTCCCACTCTCCATAACCCTCTCAGTATTCTCGTAGGTTCCTCAGCCTCTCTGGGCGTTTTGATCGTATAAATCTAAATTATACCACCGGCCATTGCCCAAAAACTTCGTTCTAGGTTCCCCTTAGATTCTGATCGTGGCACTCGAGGTTTTTCATCAAGGCAGGCTACTTCATTGCAGATTCTCTACTCTACATGTTGAACTCCAGTCTTATTTCTACCGTTTTTAAGAGCAAAAATGTTAAGTTTCGGTAGATACTGTAGAAACTTAACAGTTTCTACAACTTAACAGCTAAGTTAGAAGCTCAACAGTTTTTCCTTTTATCTCTTGCTCTTATCTCTTGAATTATCAAGAAGATAGAGTGGAAAACATTTAGATGTCGCCATTCAGCTTCTCAGCTCTAAATGTTGTCACCATGAAATATTTTAAACTCATATTAAGATGGATTTCGCACTCTGGAAATGAAGGACCATGCTGAACTGCTATTGACATTTGTTTAAATCTGCACTTTACTATTTATAAGTAATTTTATACGGCACATTCCTAAAAGAAATGCCAAACCAATTTGTGCTGTTATCTTATATTACGTATTAGGGATTTATAGGACCATGTGTGACATGATACTATTAGAATTCATCCATATGCTTCATCAGACTTGTTCATGATCCAATCTAGAACAGAATACATTTTTACTCTCAGTCAGGATGAAGTTCACAAGAAACTTAGTTCTGCTCATAATATTACAGTAATTTTAAGTAAAAATGTTTAATTTTTCCAATCACTGACCGACTAAGATTATGGAAATAAGGATATATTACAAAATTTTTCGAATGATTTGATTTTTTCTGAGAAGATTTATTATCTTGGACAGCGGACATCTGCTCTACATATCAGATTTCTTTGCGAAAGAAATAGCAAATTCTCAAAAAGTGGCTCAAAAAACGGGAGAGCGGTTGTAAACCGAGTGAGTAGCGCTATTAGTCCTAAAGGCCGGAACAGAAATTTGCTTTTGGATGATAGTACACGGAAAAGCGGAGCAGCCTCCGCTTCCATAACCCCCTTATCAGAGCCACCTTCCTTCCACTGGCCTTCGAAGCCTTTTATCTCAATTCTCAAACCCCAACCCTCCTTCCGCCGATGCTAGACATCCCACGCAATATTTTCCTTTCCCTCGCAATAAAAAGAAGTCTCCTCCTTGGAAACCCATCTCTCCTCATTTTTCCTTACGTTCCCGTCGTGGTAATCAACTAAGCCAGATTTGACTTTCACTTCACGCTGGCTTCCCATTCTTAAATTTGACTCAATCCAGGCAGAAATTATCGTACTTTTGTAAACCTTCTTTTCCTTCCCTGGCGACTTTTTCCGATCTATCAAGACATAAACGAGCTAGGTTTATTTTACCTATATCCCACCAGTTGTTTTGTAATCCTCAAACTCTCAAATGTATGTAAATATATTGTATATATCGTTCTGTCCAAATAGATTATTTTACTGTGAAGATGTCAAAGCCTACATGCAATGGCTGTTACTATACTTGGATTAGGGCAAATTCTAACGTTCTGATTCTATTGGACCTTATTGCCTTGTCCAAAAACTATCGTCAATGATAAGCTTGATTTTCCCCTATCATATAAGATTACTTTTGGGAAAATCGATTGGTATATTTTTCCTCTGAGTCTGTTTAAGCTGCTGGCACTCATACAAATGCACAATGTTTGTTATATCTATCAATATGCTGCAATAAACTCAGTTCGTCAGATGTGTGAACAAAATATTGTCTATTCTGTCGCACAAACAGACACTAGTGCATATTCAGGAGACATAATTTTTTTCTCCCGGTTCATGGTGCAAAGTGTGAGAAGGTCTTACCATTTGCTTCAAGGATAGATCGTATATCTTGAAGGACGATTTATATTACTTAACATTTTGATGGACTTCTGCTATTTCATTTAAAATTCTTTTAGAGCGCCCTTATATCATATGAAACTTTAATTATTAATTTAAAAAAATTATACATTCTGCCTTCATTCGCGCACTAAGCATTTTTCGTCTTCTACGCCGTTGGAAATTTCAGCCAACGGATGCTTTATTCGTGTAATGTTATTCAAGAGAGGCTACCGGCAGCTGCTGTCATTTGCGCCATTTAGGATAGGTGGGTAATTGGGTATTCGTAGGAGTTTTCAGGGAACGGAGGCATTAGCCTATTTTAAACGACAGGCGCCAGGGCTTTACTTCCCATCCGACGGACAGAGTACTGGACCTGAAATGCCCTTCACTAGGCACTCAAGTAGGGACCTATTTGCCCCTGAAATTTGCCCCTGCCACTACCGGGAATCAAACTCAGACCCTCAGGATGGGAGGCCAGTACTCTAGCCACCACGCCAACCCGATCCCCGATTTATTCGTCCATTGACTTTAAATTTTAGCTATAAGAGATCTTTTAACTGTTCCTCTAATTTCATATTATCCCCATTCAGAAGATTAAAATGGCCATCATCCGTCACATTTTCGAAATACAGGCACAGGTACTTGAAAATCAAAGCTGGGATAATTCGAGAAAAAACACACTGTCCAATTGTTCAGTTGTTGTTTTACTTTGGGATACAGTTTATTCTTTGATCCAAAGGTGAAACGTTTTTGTATGGCGAATTTAGCGTAATAAATCATTCTTTCGTCTTGAAATACCGTCTTCTTGAATTTCAGGAAATTTTATTTCCGTCAAGCCCGGACCTTCAGGCCAGAAAATGTGTAAATACCTCAGATACGGTATTTTGGCTTTTCGCAATCGATGGTGACTGAGGAATTTTATCCGAATGGCTTTGAGAAATATTATGGTATGTATATTTTATCTAAATCTCTTTATTTCACTCGTTCAGTTACAACCTATTTCAAGCTTTCATGTCTATTACCGTGTTAGATATTTTACCTTGTTGAGGAATTTTATGGAGATGGAATAGCTGACTTATAGCATGTTTTATGGTTAATTGAGTGATTACAAACAGTGACTTTGATTTGAAAATAAACCATGGTTTTAGCGGCACTGCCTTCATATCGATCACCATGCTGCGGAAGCTAAAACAAAGTTCTGGGAGAGATAGATTTCCTTGTATTAACCATTTTCACACGTCCCTGCGAGTCACGTGACTTGTCAGCGGGTCGCCGTCCGACCTTCTATGGTTCGCGGTAAAAGCCGACTATGATTCATGTGGTTGCCCTTCGATTCAGTCACGTGATTATGTGTATTTATGTACCTTCGAGCGAGACCTTACCAGCAATGACATCCACCATGAAAAACAATGACAGGAAACGACCAAATGAAAACGAAACGCGATAAATTCATGGCGAGACGTATGGAAATGTCCTCGTCACAAAGAGGATATAATGCAATACCCTTGAGAATTTTTTTTCATTTTATCCTCCAAACCCATTGTTTTTTTTACAGAGGCTAACGGTAGTTTTCTTTATTTGAAGATAAGAATTTTGATGACATAAGTTTACATTTTCATTTATTTTCTTCCTACTTGCCTAATATTATAACAACGGAATGCCGGAAGGATACAGTAGAAGGTACAATCCTTCCTGGTCTTCAGGTCATTTTACTTGAAACGTATCCTTTCTAATCTATCCTGGGTAGTTTTATGTGGTTTGTCTTACCTAATGAAATTGATCACCGGAATTGAAATGAAATCGTAAGGGAAGAAACTAAACTAAATAGAGCATATGGCGAGAGAAAGGTAGGAAGCATTTAAATAAATGTAGACGAAACCTGGGAAACGCTTGATTGGCAACATTTTATGCTACGTAGCCATAAACGCCATACCTTAAGACACGATGGCCTGATGAAGACAAACGTCGAAGGAAAAGTGAACAGGAGGAATGGAAAAGGCAGGCCTCGCATGAGTTATATAGAGCAGGTCGTAAAGGATGTGAAAGAGAGGAACTACGTTATTATGAAGAGGTTGGCCAGAGGAGGCCAAGAGGAGGGCTGCGTCAAACCAATCCTAGGATTGTTGACCCATGATGATGATGAGCATTAAACGCTTCATTAACCTAAGGGATCGAGTTGGTTTGGTGATTGAGTTTAGACATCCCATTCCTGTTTATTCGATTTTGAATGCACTTGGTACGAGGTCTAAATGTAGCAGAGATTTTTCTTTGGTATACCGGTCCCTACTTGTGTGCTGCTAGAAGAGCGCTTCAAGTCAGTACTTTATACGTCAAATCGGACGCTATGCCATGATTCTTTTGGTGCCTTTTGTGAAGAGCGGGCTAATGTGGACGCCAGGTTCCTCTCTGAAAAGATAATATCTCTACCTACCTGTCTTTAATGGCACAAACGATAATAGATTTCCGTCGCCTCCCCTGAATAATTACTACTACATGCCTAAGAGGACCTAAACCCTCGGTTATTTTCTAGGAAGGAACTGCGTAACTAGTAACCTTCGACGAGGATTTTGACAGTGAAAATGGCGTATAGCTACGAACTTATGTGACGCAAAACACAAAACTCTATCCCCTGGCAATCACTCTCTAATCGTAGACCTGAATTAATATCTTTTAAAATTGTTAATCATACACAACTACCTCCAGATGCAAGAAATTAAGTTATATGGTACCTACCAAAGAAAACAAAGAAGTATTGTTTATTTGTGTGTATTTTTCCACCACGGAAACATATTTTCCTCCGTTCTCATTTTGGGCTTACTTATTTAATTCCATAAACTCCTATTAAATAAAAACTAGAAAATGAATTGCATCTTTTGTTCGCACTCAGTGGCAGAACAATGAATCGGGACTTGTATTACATTTTAAGACGTATACCGAATTGTTGAAGACAAATTTTTGTGAGACACGCATACGGGATTCAAAGTACCTATTACTTGTCTAAAGCAAAATATAGTTAGTGTCATGAAGCAATCGATACAACGCAGACAAAGCAGATATTCCTTTGAGATTTGGAAATCTTTTATGCCATCAGAGACTCTTAATTCGTTCTAGTCATCTTGACTCTTGTCGGTAGAAGTTTCAGATGCTTTTTCATCATTATGAGACATTCCCGGATGTTAACCATTTATCCTTTCATTCCTCGTTATTGAATGGCAGGAATTCTGAATATTCCTAACGAAATATCCTGCAGGTGAGAAATAGCGTGCACTTAAGTGAGTATAATCGCGATACTTTTCCAAACGAATGAGGTGTCTGTTTGTTGGTCACTTCTTTGCCTTATTAACCCTCGCTACCTGTTACTAAAAAAATCACGTCCTCCCTACTTGGGGTCTTTTTGACCCCATCGTGAATTTTAATTCTTTTAAGTGCTAATATTATTCCAATGACTTATATTCATTCGTATTTTAATTAAATACATTTCAGATAAATTAACAGAAAAATACCACAGTATAATTTGCATTGCACAATTTAGAAAAAAATATTATAATTTTTTAGATGGCACTCATAGTTTAGTCTTGAATAATGAGGATTAAATTTACCAAAATACATATTTAAATACATAGTTTAACCATCTGAATACAATATAATATTTAAAATATTTAAAAATTTGCAACATAGTGCCAAAACGTGATGACCAATTACAAAATTTCATGACCCAAAAGAATTGTGCCAAATTATAAGCTGAAATCTCCATCTGCACACTCACAAATGTCACATTGCATACAGACGCTTCTTTGCTGAACATGATCACCTGACATGTATCTGTTGCAAACATTATAAAGAGCATTGGTTGTTTGTCTCTCTTACGAGGGCAAATGGAACATCTGCCACCCATTTTCTGGACAAAATTTCTGTCATTTACTAGCAGAATACCGTCAATCCCAGCATTTTCGATCGCAGACCGAAATATATTTTTTAGCATCCGGTTTTTCCTACTCAGCGATGAATTTCAGGTGCTAACATTTCTTTTGCTGATTCTAAAAGGAATCGCCACCTAGAATCTTTTTTCCACGGAAAGGGGTATTTTTCTCGAATACATTTATATGCATTTATACCTGCAAGATCCACGATATCAAAAAAATAGCCAATGGCCATCTTCTAGTCCCTCTTTTTACAGAATAATTTGATCTACAGTATACACACCGAATTTTGCAGAGCTGTTATACAGAATCACTTCCTGTTCATTCTTTTCAGGGTAAAAAATTTCAAATGCCTTATGTTTAGCAGACCATAAAACCACTGATTTCCCTTTGCTAGGGGCACTCTTTAGACTTCATATGAAGTCTAAAGAGTGTTATTGGAAAATTAAAAATTTGAGGATTAATCTACCGGGTTTTTGCTGTTGTTGGTGGCAATTACGTGCGATTTTTTTTTCACGTAGTACCCGTGAGAGTTAGGGATAATTTAAATAAATCTTGGCCAAGATCAAAAGCTGTAAAAAAAATTAATTGTGCTGATGTTTCGACCAATCCCACTCAAGTGACTCACAAAATCCATTGCTACCCGCTTCCCTTGCTGTTTTTCACAAATGTTTACCTGCGTACACTTGCAAATTTATAGTGTACATATTTTCAAGATCAACAGTATCCCAATTTTAATGCCGTATTTTCATGGTTTCAAGGGAATATATACTTTAAAATCACACCTTCGTCTAAAAGTACGTAGATGTTCATCAACAGTGATGCTGGGACCTGGAATGAATGAACTTTTGCAACCACAGGAAAATAAGTTCATGATATCCGACACAGCTTCCGCCTTGTTATTTGTTTGCTTTTTAGGTGCTTCCCACTTCACTTTATCATCAAGTCTTACACAGCTCAGAATATTCACAAAGTGACTTCTTGACATAGTTGCTTTAAAAATCGGAAATCCAAATACATCCGACCAAAGTTCGCTCAAAATTTTTCCTCGCCCTTTGTGAACACCGTAAATGATACACAGGCCAAGAAAAGCTATTAAGTTCAATCGAATTCAATGGAATCGCGGATCTTTCATTTTTTCCAATCTTTTTCTATTAATAAATTGATCTGCCCGTAGATTTGTGTATTGACAAATGTTTATACCATTAAATCATTAACAAACCATCAAAAAAACTCAGCCTCATCCACACACTGAACATGCCCTGGGAACCCGGCATCCTAACTGATGATATTCCTGATAATATTTTTTCCATTCGACTTTGGTTCTATAGCATCCCATTTTATTTTTCCTTCCTCACTCCCCGTGGATCGTCTTCTTTGATACATACGCCTAGGATTTCCTCATGAAGCTCGTCCTCCCCCTGGTCCCTTATTTTCACCTCCCTGTTGCCTGCCTCTGCTTTACTTCCATCACTCTCATTTTGAATGTTTTCTTCATCGTTAATCTTTCGATTCTAACAAATCGCTAACGGCTTTGTTCTCGCTGTATCCAGGAGCAAATTTGACTCTAAAGGCTGCCATAATCAGTTATTGCTCTTGTATGACCGCCAATAATTCCCCATCGGGATCCCCAGTGCGGGATGTACGCTTGAGCGAGGAAAGATGTGACTTCTACAGTCGTCGGAGGATTGACCACGAGTGACGATTCTCAGCGTAAAAGCCTAGCTCTCATCAGAGGTCGAATACTACAAAGTCAAAATACAAGTGGAGAAAACACTGACTGTTATTTCTGACTTATTGCTGATTACAAAGAAAGCACAGCATTGATGACTCTGTTGATGAGCTCTGCGAAGATAACGGTTAGATTAGAAGTTGGAGAGCAATGATGGCTTCAACAATCGTTGAAGGAGCAACCAAAAGTTACTAATTCTCTCTATATCAGCTAAGCTCGTTACAGAGGAAAAAAATTACGAAGTCAAAAAACGTTGACTGTTACTGATTACAAAGAAAACGCGCTGTTGACGACGAATCCGCTGTCCGCAGATAATAGTTGGATTAGAAGCTGTAGAACAAGTTGAAATCATAGTACACTAGCAATCACTTAGCAGTATTCAGCTTCTGTTATGTGATGGGGTGAGGTGAATGTGATCGACTTATTATGCGTTAGTCTCCAAGTTAACCCATTTGGAAACTGCTGATATATAATAAATTTTCACTTGAATAGCTTAGCCTCTATTTGTTTCACTAAGTTGAAATATAGTTCTTTTGATACGATGGTGTATATTATCGGAATATCTATCTTGGTGTCACATGCGAGGGAAATACTTCCATAGCTCAACAATCTTCTTCTCTTCTAATAATTTTAACACTCAGTGCATTACTCATTTTATGACATAATATGCTAATATTCTTTCCTTTCATTACAAAAGCTATTATTTATTCAATTATTTCTAAAGGAAAATGAAAATGCATCTCCTTGTACTAAAATACGATCGGGTATATTTTAGTTCCACATACCCTACCTGGGGTCAAACTTGACCCCAGACAAGAAATTGTTTTTCTTAAGGCTTATTGTCAGAAGTATTTTAAAAATGAAAAATGGAGTCGATACAAAAGTGTTTTATTGGAGATTTCCTAAAATATGATGCATAAAGCTGTAAAAATGAATGAGTTATTCAACTTTTTCTATGAGCTGGGGTCAAAAAAGACCCCAGGTAGGTAGGGAGGGTTAAATGCTGTAATTGTTGATATGACATGATTTTGTACATGTAGAAAACTTCCATCAACTCCCATCCGCATAGGCGACCACATTATCTATTACCCTAAATCCATCATTGGGCTCTCGAAAATGTTAGTGTCAGTACCTACACGACAGATTCATGCTTTTGGCATTATTCCGCCTTTCCAGATGTAATGTATGTGCTGCTCTAGTGGGTTGAATTATCTTGATTGAAGTGCTCTGGTATTGCAATTTACTAGTGTTTAAGCAGAACCATGACGTCAAAATACCAAGATGATTATTTTCTCCTTCACAATTATGTGTGAAATTAATTTTCCCCCGCAATTCTGAAGGTGAAGCTGTGCTGTGGAATCTATGAAGTTATTTGTAAACGAAATTTCAGTCCTGCCATCGATTTTTGCATTATTTTTGTATCCCAGAAGGATCGTATGCAAAAAAGGTATGTATTGTATATTAAATTCACTGTGAAGCAAATTAAAACAATATTGTACTCCGTAGACAAGACTCATTACTGATTCAAGCACTAGTGATTACATATCTATTTATTACATACCGTCAAACAGCACACTTCGCCATTTACCTCCAGGTATACAGCATAATAATTTTAGGCAAACGCACACAAGTATGGTTTTGTCATGTTAAATATTTTCGTTTCAGAGAGATTTTTTCAGTCCCAAGATTTAATCCCACCTACTTCTTCTTATATCTCCCTAAGTATTTATGCTTCCTCTTCCAGTATAGTGAAGGTGATTTGTTTATTGAATAAAAGTATCAATGCTGTACTAATCAAGTTTTATCTTGGAATAATATTTTCATCAAGTGTATGGAAATATTTCACGGAAGGATAGAAATGAAATACTATGTTACATTACCCTCGATGGTCTTTTGTCGGACGCACGTATATGACGAAGGAACAATTTCGTAATGTGCGCGCAATAAATGTGATCACTCTCGACTGCCGTCCTTTTATAGCTTGTTTTCGCTGAGAAAATTCCCATTAGAACCCAGATTTTAACTTTAAAATTTGCTCTGTGGTAAAATGGCAATGGAAAGATAGCTGTTTTCCATAACTACGTTTCGCGGGCATATTCATGTATTTTGCTCATCCATGAGCTTATTTTTGGAGACTTTAGTGCCTCATGAATCTGCGAAGCTGTTTTTTTGGTATTTCGGTAAAATAATCAATATGAATTTAGTAAATAAAATTAATACTCGTTTAAAATATCAGTACTATGCGTGAGTTATCAGTTATCTTTGATTTTGCGCCCATCATTTTCATAAATGGTTGTTTGCTGCGTCACTCGATAATGGTCAACTGTGTGGATTCTGAATGAGAAGCGAATACATTGGTTGATCTTATGCCTTTGAGGTAATTTTCAGTGATAATCATGCCTCAGATGCAGTTGCATTATCTATTCTTCAGTACAGCAGGCAAGTAGCCAGAAATTTGCTTCGGGGATAAGTGTAATGTAGCATAACTTGAAACCAATCAGCTTTGCCCATTCGGTGCTGACATGTTATAAATCTCTTCCCTTAATTTTCAGTGCTGGGTATTTACTATTACAATACCTATTCCTACGTCTTCTCACTGGCAAAATTCACTGCTTACCTTGTCATAAAGCAGTTAATTTGACCGGCCCCAGAAATGAAGTTCAACGCATACATACCTATCAGATTGAAAAGAACAATTATTAACCACACACATGCATCAAAATGGTGATCAAATTTCTAGGCACTTAACACTTGAAGTATACGCAGTGTAATCCGGATTGTTGTGCCCAGTTAAATTCAGAACAAAAAAGTACAGGAAAATATTTCGGGGGGAGGGGGGGCTGAAGCCCCAGAACCCTACGTGCCTGCTTCAGTATCGATTATTGTAACAATTCTGAAGGTGGATGATAGTCTGGAATGGAATAATTCTCGAAGCCAATCGTGAAAGTTCCAATTGGCAACCTGAACAGTCTCGTGAGACCAAGGGGATGAATAATCCGTCATTTTATGCACCCACGGTAAAATTTAGGAAAATGTATAGAAATATTTTCACACGTGTAGGTGTCCTAGGTTTGTAAGCCTCTTTCTGGTCCCAAATTTCGAAGAGCTCTCTCTTTATTCTTAACAACTTGGTATTATTTATGCTCGTATGCTGATGAGAAACCAATTCAAGCTTTTATAACAGTGAGGTACCCTTCTTCGGAAAAGATAACGCCTGGATGACTTTGATGGAGCATTATATCTTTCTTTTTCAGATTTGCTGAGTTTTTCTGTCTCTATAATCTTTTCTCACCTCCTACAACCACACCAATTCAGTGTTAGTGCCTCAAGATGTAGAGAGGTGGTATTTTTAGGAGCTGTTCAACATCTTAGGAAAACAAATATCTCTTTTCGATAGTTTCGATATTTGATAGTGAAAATTGTATCCCAGATACAACGGTAATTGTGGTAACGTAATGGAAATGTCATAATGGTAATTTAAACTTTCACTATCGAATTTTCATGAATGTTTTTCATCATCGGATATACAAGTTTTCCTGGCATGTTTCATCTTTCAGTTGAACCACTCTTGTGATTTTTCGGGATAATTTTTGCAGTAATATCTATTCCCTTCCCTCATCGTATTAAACCCTTGCCTAGCATTCATTACTAGTCCCACCCATACTTATAAAGTATTCAATGTAAAATCTGATCAAGAAGTGTAAGATCACGGAGCAAGAGCAAAACAAAAAGTATTTAATTACTCGATGGCAAGATATTCCACAGAGAAAAAATCATTCGCCTTGACCGGGACCCTGTCCCGGTCAAGGCGAATGATTTTTTCTCTGTGGAATATCTTGCCATCGTGCAACTCAGCGGGTAACTCCGTTAAAGTTTTCGCGGCTAGCTCGCGAGCTTTGAATTTGTATTTAATTACTAGCTGAAGTTTCCCATTGAAATTCAACGGGAGGAAGAAATGCAATGAAAACAAATTGTATTAAGAAATTTAAACATTTTTCATAAAGGGCCGAAAATGATCTTGTGCTCTGGAGTTAGCAATGGCTCCAAGTCAGGATCGGAACTATAAATATAATTTAAACCGATGTAAACGTATAATTACCGCCTGGACTCATAGCTGGGCCTTCACAAAAATTAGAACATTATTTAGAACCTTTCAGGCCTGAAGAAACAAAGGAGGTTGAAAGGTGGGTGCATACGAACGTCTGTCTGTTGTTGACAATGAGGCCAGATTCGGGTTTTTGGGAATGGTAGGACTCACAACTTCAGCAAATATTTTTTTCTCTGGCCTATTATGTACCTTATGTTTGCCTCAATGCTCCAACTCCATCACAGTGGCGCCATTGAATTTCGGATGCGTAGTTACGTATATTCGTACGTGCGTATACGTATATTCCTGCTGAAAAGTAGTAATGCGTTTCTTTCAAATTAGAGTAAGTTATATTCTTATTACCCAGTACAGATTTAGCCTACTGAAACCAGCTCCTTGTCGCTTATGTGCGAATATTCACACCGTCTACTGTATATTTGACGTATAACTATATTACATTTTTTTCATCTTGCAACTCTTATTTTTGTTTAGACTTCATTTAAGTTTCTTATCTTGTTCTTGTGTCTCAAATGCAACAATTTTTAAAGCGGTCCACTTCAGAATATGGTATAAATCTGTAAAATATTCATCTTTTGGACCCCACAGAAACTTTCATTTGATACTTTTAGTTTTACCGAATACAAACCTACTTGATCTGGGAGTAGCGCGAAAAGTTAGCCCGTATGATTTTGCCGAATGAAATGGCCGATCGAGATTCAAGAATTAGCTGCAATACCTCTTTTAGTACCTTTAAACATCTTCACGAAAAGAGCAATGCAGTTTAAGGCATCTCTTTTGGGCAAACTTTTTTTTAACATCATTGCAATGACATCAATGAACATCCCACAGGTACGCAATGAAACATTATTCTCCATTGAGATATGAATTCAATTCCCTGGTTTTTGCTAAACTATCCAAAATCTCAAGCTATCCCTATCGACGACGATTTCAAAACCGTTCCTTCTCTTCATGTTCCTGGTCGATTCAAATGCACAAACCCGTAAAGAAATTAAAAAAAAAAACATTCACAATTTGAGCACCGATGAAGCATTCATTTATATACTCCTAATTTTAATAGAGTACAAACCTTCTAAATCCGTGAGTAGCGCTAGTAGTCAGCACGTATCTTTGTGCGGAAAAATATGGCTGACCTTGCTTCATAAGTAGCCTACAATGCCTTCAGTACTTTCCCATTTCCTCGCGAAAAGAGCGATTCTGTTTACGGCATACCTCTATGACAACTGTTTAAGCATCAACGATGTTTTTAATTCGGAGACGACAATGGCATAGGTCTTAGCAATGCTCGGAAGAGAACCGAAAAAAACAAAATTTCAACGTAATTTACACATTACCCAGAAACCATGAGGACACAGTGTAAATTGGTTGAAAGAATAATACAGTTTAAACATTTTTCCCATTAAATCCAGAAAGAATGAAAGAAACCGATTGATATTAAGTTATTTTACTGAGTGAAAGAAAAAATTCTTGCGCTTGCTTGAATTGAAAAAGTTAATTTAAACCAATGCAAGTACATAATTACGTCAGGAATCGAACCCGGGCCCTGAGCCTTTCTTTTATGTAGACTATAGCACATTCTAGTTTATACGCTAGAATCCTACAAAATTTCAGCTAATAGGTTCATTAGTTTTTGAGGAGATGCGTAACATAGAACTGGCAGACAGACAGACAGACACCACTTCATTTTTATATATTTGTATGATTATTTATTTCATTTCACATTGAAGTGTTAAACATTTTTTATTTTCGGCGTGGCCAGTTCTGATGCATAGGAGCGTTGTAAACCAGTTAATACTATTGATAAACGTAGGTATCACTATCAAAACCATGCTGTCGTTATAAATTTAAGATGATTAAAAATTAGGTGAACGTCATAGGGTTACCATTAATATTGATCCGGACAATCGAATTACTATAGGTAGTAACTCATGTCATGAATAAAAGTTATTTTTCTAACATTTTATAATGGGGTGATGTGATAACAATTTTAATCATCGCTATTAAGAGTAAATAATATAATCCTTAGTTATTCAAATAGCAGTAAAACTTAGAAACAGTTACAGACAGTCAAAATGTGAGCGCTCTTCGTGAGTCGTTACTTTATATCTTCCGAAATAGCGGCCGTCCAGTCGCTGCAAAATATATGACTCAATTTTGTACGTGATTTTTAATGGTATTAGATACATTATCCGTTTAAATGCTGTTCGTGAATATGCCATAACCCCATTCTCCACCCACAAAATCTGAAACCCTATTATAGCGTTTCGTTATTTCATTTCCCAGCCTGATGGACACCGTTTATGCAAGGTATTTCTACTAATGGATTATGCACTACTTCCATGGAGTCAGTTAAGAGTATAAAGATATTTATTTTCTCTGTAATCCCATTCACTACCTATGGGTATATGTGCCCTTGTGTTTGCATTGTTTCATGCCGCTATCGCGTTTATATGGCTAGTCATTATGACGTGACAATAAGCAACCTAATTCCGTAAAAAATTATCGGGAAGTCAACCAATGAAATCGGGCATTATTACTTTCGCCTTGAACATTTATTTTTAAGAGATTTCCCCCACGACCTCAGTTTATCAAACGAAACTAACCAAGTGTTATTGATTTAGCTCTTTAATATCTAATTATATTGGGAGTGGCTCTTGTGGATTAAGATTTGTGGCCAGTTAAATATTAGATATTTTGCGAAGAGAGGTGAAGTTGCAGTGTTTGTGATCGAGGACACCAGAAAAATATTTTCCCCAGTGGGACTTTCCACTGAAATGCGAAAGATATCGGCTTCAGTCATTCCTATGTGCTATTGACGTCACCATGAAAGTTATCGTTGTTCATTGGATGAAGAGAATTTTTAAATTGATTTAGAAAGAGGAGCGTCATAAATGCTATCGTGTCGTTTCCGTCGTCGCGAGCAGAAAAAATAATAATGCTTCGTGTGACGAAGCAAATCGATAGAATTAAGCTTTGCTACAGAATGTTTTTTTTACCATAGCCTGGGAGCAGTGCAAATTCTCCCGCATTAAAATATGTTTCAACCCAGTCTTTATATTTTATGCATCGCATTATTCCCGATAATTCTATAAATACAAAGTATGGAACGCGTTTTGGCGAACATTGATTGTCATTCTCCACCGAATATGGGACCTGCGCTTTTCTAATTTGGGATATTTTAAATGGAACGTCGTATCGAAAAATATCTACAAAAACATTAATGCTCGATGGTTTTTTTAAATTACTCACTATGTTACTCTACCTCTAAAGCTGAAAGGTAAATATTAGGTGAGGAAATTTTGTTAATTATTTCTAACGATGATTTCTAATTATTTGATTGTGACAGTAATGACTCCATCATAACTCTACGTGGATCATCTTTCTTATATTGCATTATTTTATTTTTGCCTTTGCTCCTTCACATTTTCTTCATGTTTTTTCATTCACACTGTGAAGCAAATCCTTGACCTTATGTAATTGTCATAGTAGTCGTAAAAATAGTTTTATATAAGACGAATAGATGTAGACACACCATTGAAGTGGACTTTTTACTGGAAGTGTACGCACATAGAGTGCCTGAGATTCTGAAATACCACTTCAACATAATTTTTTCTCGTTTTTACGGTCCTTTTTAACGGAGTCATCTGGAGGATCAAACGTTTTATTTTTCTAAAGGTGTGAATCTAAACAAGTTCAGTAAATAAACCTAATTTATGGATTCGCTGAGCCCTTTGTGTCCGTGAAAAATTAAATGAAAATGAAAGTCCTTTCCAGAATTTATCTTGTCCGGTTCCATCACTTTCTCATCCTTCCGTGGTCGTGTAGACAATGGTCTTGCCTTTATTTTTTTTCTAAACAGCCCGACAGTTCAATGTCGGGGGATTTGGGTGTTGCCTAACGGCCCCGCGTGTGCGCAAGTCCCTCTGAAGCGGTTTTGACGCCGCTGGCCTCGTAATTCATGACTCCCCGTCGACGGATGCGCCGCGGAAGATAGCTGCTACCCCTCTTTGGATTTATGGCCGAACGCTTGTGTGCTCTTGTCGCAAATTTCACTGTTGTATTCCAAATGCTCTCTAATAACGTCACCAGATATGCATTCCACCGCCAGAACGGCTCGCCGCTCGGCTTTTTTCAAATTAGCAGTATATTTTCTTGAGTGGAATGCTACAGAGTACTCTTTAGTACATGATTTTACCTTTATTTTTTCTGTGATGTAAAATTAATGTCACAGCTACCTTTCAAAAAGTTCTCGTAAATTTTAATGGGTTTTATTGATAAAGTCTTAATTATACATGTCACGGAAAACCGCGTCAGTTGGCTACGGAAAACGACCGACAGTTGAAGTAATGAAATAAAAGGGCAGTTTTGATATTTTTAGGGAATGTAAGAAAAAAAGGTGTTAGGTGCTTGGAGAGTACCAACTTATCTACTCCCTTCATACCCCGCAATAATTGGGTAGTTTCCTGTTATTTTTTTATCGTCTTGATCGGAGTACGTATTTTGAGCCGTTCGATTTTAAAAATGGCCTTAAGTATTTTTCCTTATTAATTAAAAAGGGAAATAAATCAACGGTTTGAAAACGCGACGGCAAACTTTGCATGCTGGTACGTGTGACGTGACACTCTTTCCTCTACTTGCTGCTAGGAGGTGCTGCAGACGCTTCCAAGCCAGAGTCCTCTAGATTGCCAATAATAAACTAGGTAGTTTATTATTGGCAATCTATAGGATTCTGTTCCAAGCAGACGGTGCACTCCGTTAAAGCTTATTAACTAGTATTGGAGGAATATTGTTCAGTCAATTTATAGTGATTAACTTTTACTTGTTAAAAATTATTTTTGCAGTTGATTTATTTGAAAACAGCTGGTATTCATTTCACTAAGCATACCGTGAAGTTCGCCCATCGCCGCGCGAACTTCACGCCTAATTTATGGTAAGTTACGAATCGCAATTAATGAATTCTGCTTTCTTAGATGAAGGATACTACCCCATTCTTGGGAGGCTAATATTACTGATGCTCTATAATCTGGACTTCTCGTTAAATCTTCTTTTGATGCTATCTTGCCTCTCTTTTCTCCCAGTCCTCCTCTTTCCCATCACTATCTCCTCAAGAACAGCTTATATGAATCCTATGCATCTCAACACTTCCATTCACTAATTCTGCCTCCATATTTCTCCCGACAGCTTTCTTTACTATGCTACCATACCTAACACTTAGCGTACGCTTTCCTCTCCACCCAACTTACCTTCTCCAATATCCTCTAAATCCGACTGAAACAGACGTTCGTCCTCGTTTCTCTATGACAACGTTTCATACAGCATGGCACACGCACATCGTAGTCTTTACCGGTCTTTTCTTTTCTTAGATTCTTCTTTAAATAATGCCCTTGTCACCAACTCCTCTCTTTATGAAACTATTATTTTGCTGAAGTAGTTCTTTTTTTTCATTTTCCCTAACTACTTAGCCTATTTCTGTCAAAACGGGTGATATTTCTGTCCAGACCTGTTTAAAATTTTGCCAGCCTAGTTTTTTTTTATATCCCTCGTCCATCGATAATCTAATCCCTCATGTTCTTTTTATATCATTATTTTCAATCCATGCTTAGTGCTTTTATTCTGTAAAATGGTCAGCGATGACTTTGGCCGTTTGGATTATTAGTTTTAATAACATTGGCTCGTCAGAATTTCTATTTATTTTTAATAAATGGTTTTCATGAGATCCATATCTACTTTCAGTCGTGCTTCGAACTTAAACCATGCTTTCCTCTATTTTCTAAACGTAATGGGAACCCATTTGTACGGAAAGTGCTAATGTTACAGTCCGCTCAGTGTAGTCTTAGGACAACAACGAATCGCCCCTCCATGACCGTCATTCCACAAAAATATCCTTGCCAGTGTTATGAACTGAACTAGGGTTTTTAGAATAGGATGTCAGTGTTCCCCCTATCAAGCTCAGAAACGATTATTAACTTAATAGAGGGTACATGATATAAACCAGTAAATCTGTGTAATATTTCGCACGTTCAACCTCCCTCCCCAAATGATGTACTTTTTTTTTGTTCTTGAAATGAAATAAGGAAGTATATACACGAAATAACAAAGGCAGTTCATTGATGTGCAAGTATTTACAATAACTCTTATTAATTATTAATTTGCACCATTAGAGGCAACATTCATTTCACCTACCGGCAATAATCCATTCTTCTTCGTTGTTAATGTGCAACGTCCCCAAGTTTTTTTTTCGTTACTCTTTTGTTTAAAAGTTGGAGTTTCCTTTTAGCTTAAATTATAAACAAACTGTATTTTATCGTTAACTGAGTATGACATGTCAGAATTCAGTGAAAAACCCTACCTGCAGATTTATAATCCATTGTTATAGGCTTCGTATTAGTTAAGAAAAAAAGATTTCGGAAGCAGAAATAATATGTATGATAATCTATTTCAATTTCAAGCTATTGAATTACTCGTTGCGTTTGGCAGCTTTGATGCAATTTTACGAGAATTACATTTATGTAAGTGTGCTTATGGGAGGGGTCAACAGGGTACTTTTCTCGGCATCATACTTTTTAAAGCTGAAGGGTACTTTATACTAACCTGTCTTTAAACCAGATGCAAAATGTGTTCCTTGAGTTTCCAAAGATATCGAAGTAGCGTAAAATAGAAACAGGAAATAATCTCAGGCTCTTTCGAACATGGCCCCTTTAATCTGTGCTCAGAAATACCATTCTCGATATTCTATGGCGAAAATAAGGCTTCCTCATCCCTTTTTCAATTCATTTCGATTCGGAATAATTTTATCCTCATACGATAAAGATGGCCCTGTATTCCCGCCTTAATGCTTCCTGAGCAAGTGTACCACCGCGCGCGAAAGTTGCATTGCTTGTTACTTCATTATCTGTCGTGTTAGCCACATTTCCCAACGGAATAATTCTTGGTTGCTTTCTAAACTCCCTTTGCCGGTTAAAACTGAAAGAAGAGTATGGAATTCGCCAAACAGGGAGAAGGAAATGAAAATTGGAGATAGCGAGCGCATTAGACGAGGAAGTAGAAAGTACGCGAGGATGCGGTAAATCGACAACGCGACGATAGAGAGTTACGCGAAGGCTCCTATGACGCGGGCTAACCTAGTGATGGCCGAACGAGCGTCATTCAACCCTCCAACACCCCTCCGCGACACACCCCATAGCTACCCACTCGCAAAGGGGCCTTTTATCTTTTATTTCCCCTCCGTCTGATATTGTTTTAAGCAGCGAGCAGGGGGCACCTCCTCAAGCTTTGGCTTATTCCGTGTGTAATTGCGGCTAGGTCGCAGAAGAGGTTGCGGAATGATATAGCGGGGGAAGACATTGGAGGGGGGAGGCAGCGGGTGGGAATGAGAGAGAGAGTATTACCAGGATGGGGTGGGGGAGACTTCAAAGCTCGCGGAGCCAGAGGGAGGGAATGTTGGGAGTGGTTGGGGGGGAAAGGAAGGAGATGTCCCCTTCTCTCCCGACCCCCACCTCTCTGCCGTCACTTCCCCTACCCAAATCCCCTCCCAGACCACCCCCGCCCCCTCCCTCCCCCTCTCGTCTATTCCACCCCCTAAGGGCCCCCCCAGAAGCTCCATCCCTCCTCTCCCGCCCTCCGCCACTCTCGCCCGTCCACCCCTCCCCTTCAACCCTCCATTACAGCTGTGCAACTCGGAACCCAGGGGCCCTTTCTCGCTTTATATCGATCCATGCATAGTCCCTCTTTCGCCCCCCCCCTCCTCCTCTGCCGCCCCCGGCGGCCACCCTCCTCCCTTGTCACCCCCTCCTCCTTCGCCCCCACCGTCGACCCTGCCTACCTCCCCATAGCTACGTCGGCATCGCGTTGGCTCTGCGACCTTCATTTAACATTGCCACGTCCTTCCCCTCCTCCTCCTATCCCCTTCCTCATTTGCCCCCTCCCGCCCCTCATGCCGCCACTTACCCTCACGGAACCACCCACCCACCCACCCTTTTCCTTTCGCACGTTTCCCTCCTCCCAACCCACCCATTCCCCCCTTCCCCTTAGTTTCCTTACTACTAATCCGCTCCCCTTATTTTTCCCTTCCTCGTCCTTTCTCTCTCATCCTCACTTCCTACTTTACCTCTATTCCTTTTCCTCTATTGCCATTTCTCCCTCCGGTTTTCTCCGCTTTCTTTCTGCTGCTGAGAGCCAGCCACGTACGCTCTGGCCGTACCTTCATAAGCTTCGGTAACCTCCACGCAATCCGTATCTGCTACTAGATTCACGTCACCCTCACGTCTTCCTCTATGCTCCTCTTTCTCAACCTCATACCGCCGTTGTCTTATGCTCAATTTGTCATTTCTATTCAGCTATAAAAAAATCTATTTTCCAAGGTTTTTGAGGGAATGATTACACATCTGCGGTTGAAAACTGTCTCGATTATGATCTTTTGTTTATGCTAAACATTTTGTGTTTTGCCGTACTTGATGTGCTGGTAGCTGTTACTAAATAACATAAAATTGCCAGTATCATCTCATGGTTTAAATTTATCAGATATTAGTAGGTATCATGCCAACCAGACTTTGGAGTGTAGATATTCTTTTGTGAGAGCCAGGTCGTAGGATTTCCATTTTCCCTCTATGACGATTCGATATTTCTCAACCGCAAAATTGATTATGGGCACTTAATTGTTAAAAATCTTAGTTTTTTGTTATTGAAGTGTAAACATCATGGTGATATTCGCGATAATACTTCCTCTTGTAAACAATATCCTATATATGTGCCGGAAGTTGTCATACTGGCGACTGTTAACCGAGACTTCATGTGGTTATCTATTCATACTGTCCAACTCGGACGCATATAATGCCCTGTAGCACACTACTATGGGGTTGATTTTCGTGTATGATACTATTTCTTATCATCATCATTTGCTTTCAATTATGGAAGGAACGGTTTCAGGATGGGAATGGAAGGGAAAGGATGGAGAGAAACATGGCGTTGGCACTGATGAAAAGGCGCAAAGGGAACCACAATTCGACGGGCAGATAATGGTATTCTAATGTTCTCCCGTCACCCATTGCCATCGTAAATGCTTCATGTATGAATGATAGATTCTTTCGCTGTGTTATATTTTAGATACAACTGGATGGTTTATCGATTAAATAATTAAAATAGTGCTATCAGTGTGTTTAATCAAATACCCTTTCTTATATTTTAGAAAACAGAATTGCCTTGGCAATATTCCAGCCCCAGTAATAAGTTGCCTGTTTGATACTCGAGCGGTTCTGCCATCCTCCGCCACCAGCTCTCTCTCGCGGACGGAGTGAAAAACCTTCGCGCCGAAGGCCGTGTATGCGTGCAACACAATGCGGCGTGACCACCTCCTGCATTGTTCAAACACTGGGATGAAGTTTCAACAAGTCTCAGCCAGTACTGCGATTTCAACGGCGAGCGACGCCCTCTCAGTTTTTATGATCTTCCCTTCTTAAAAGCTCCTCTTGTGTCGGTGACTCATCTTTAGCCGTGGAGAGGTAGCATGGGCAGTTGGCTTTGTATCCACTATCTTGCAGCAAAGGCTATGAGTTCAAACTCTTGAGACAGGAAGGTATTTCTCTTCTGTCTTACGTTGCGTCCCATGAGCCGATAGGCAATTAACTATTCACCAGTCCCACTCGTCTCAATCCCAGACGTTGGCAGCTTCATTTGATGTTCCGATGTGCCCATAAATTATCAAATTTGTCTGTGCAAGGTACTAGCAGCACCGTAGAGCTATGACGTGATTAGTATTCATTGTTTCTGCAAAGTCATTAGTTGTTTATACATTAATTTGCCGGCTTATTTTGGTGCAACTGCATCCTAAATTAGAAAATGAAAGTGCTAGGTTCCACAAACAATTTTTTTGAACGAATCTAGGTTTCGAGCCAAAAATGTATTGCCTAGGTCATTGAGTCGTGTTATCACCTGAATTATTTTCAATACTCCAAGCTTTTATGCCCTTATTGATTTTTAAAACCCAGCTTCTACAGTGGAATTTGCATATTCATGTATGGAAAGAGTAAGCGGTGATATCCAAGCCATTGGGACTGCAGACAGTCTACAGTTCAGGAAGGAGTAAGAATTGTGTAGGAGTTGGTGCTGTGACTTCCAACTGGAGGAGGAATTAATAACCCTAAAAGGGACCCAATTTTTTTAAATTTGTTTCAAAATTGATTTTTCCTGCGAAAACCTTCGTGCACAGAAGGCAAATGCCCGCACACGAGGTGTGAGCAAAAACGTTATAAGGCGAAGTTTGTGGCAGAGAATGTATGTAGGTATTGTGTTTTAAGTGAAACAGTGAGTTCTAGTACTAACAGTCAAGGCAATTCTTCAAAATTGTGCTGGATTAGATCCTCGTTGTGACATATAATGGCCTTAGATGTGCGCCCTTGTATTATTTAGCTTGGCCTCACCTTTGAGCCGGAGCTGATTCTATAGCGTCGAGTTGGGAAATAGGTATCTATTGTGCAGTAACATAGCTTTGTAGTCATGCAAAATCTTAGAACCAATATTTCTATTTGCAGCTGCGGAAACATATAATAAAACTAATAGCATCTCACGATGTTGCTGTGTGTTTCCTTTGCTGTAAATGCACATAAGTTCATCTCCGATTTTTGGGACCAGTACAGTTATTGCCGTACCGTATTTGGCCACTTCCTTTTTTCGACTTTTCTGCTCCTCCCCTTACTTTCCACCCTCCTCCACCCTTATGAGCCCAGTCGCCGTCATAAACCAAATTTGTCAGAATAAATGCACTGCGTTATTTCATTATGGTATCCGCTCATATTTTGCAGTCATCTGCATGTACCCTCAGTTATTTTCCATCACGTTTTTACTTTTTACGTAGCCGTTTTCTGGTCAGCTTTATTGTTCCGGGACCCCAATAATGAATTTCGTTCCAGTATAAATGTATCCCTCCCCATAAACGAACATGCTTTCATTTCCATGCAGTGTGTCGTGTATCTCCATATGGTGACTAAATTTCATGCCCAATATTCATGCGAATCACAGGCGGCTTATTACTTTAGTTATTCTTTTTTGTGATTTGGCTGTGATAATTTATTTTTAAGAACTGCCTGCATTCATCAATAAGGGTGCACTCCTCAATGCTCTTGTTTCATCGTATGTGAACGCAGTTGAAGTCGGTAAATGTCTGTGGACTCCCTCTGCTTTTTCAGCTATATCTAAGGCCAGACTAAACTTGTGGAACGAAGTTTCCACTTTGAGAACAAAAGTAGTGATGTATGAGTAGTACGTCCTCACTTTAGAGAAGAAAACTGAAGGCAATCGCAATATTGCTATTTTCTCCTCCGATGGACCGGAAATATTTGCCGTATTCCGCTTGATGCTGTTTTTTCCCTACTTGAAAATATTTAAAATGCTTTCGTCTCATATTATCTCACCCACAATCTTGATTATGGTGCTTGTATCTCATTACACCATGCGTAGATTTTTTTCTGAAAAAAAATTTAAAGTAATGAACATACTTATAGCTTTCAATTACTTTATGGGAGAATTTTCCGTGAAATACAGTGCTCCTGCGGTGAAACGTGATAAATTATTCTGATAAAGTAATTATCTTTTATATAGGATTTGGTTCTTTCCCAGCGAACAAATGCCGTAAATTCTTCGCGGGTTTTCCACCGGGTCAGGTATTCTGCTGCTGACGTTTCAATGGATAACTCCTCCATCGTCCTCAGGGCGTTCTTTTTCTAATTATCTTTTGGCGGAACTAGTTTTGATTATGTGTATTATTTAATTTAGCATATTGCTTCCTTTCCTGGCTGTAGATTTGGAAGGGAAACATTTTTGTAAAATTTGGATCCACAAATTCATCAGGGCTAACGAAATCTATGTCGAAATTCCGAGATCAACAGCGGGGTTGATCTCTCATTGTTGAATCCGAGAGGGCGTAGTGCTAGATACGATAGGTAGACTTATTGAAATGACGACATGAAATTTGATCCCAGAACACATTGCCTGTTTAAAATAAAGGATCCGAAATCTGATGAGACTCTTACATGGAAACTCCAGTACGACTATCTATTCGCCAGGGTCTCATTTCTTGATGCTGAATCCGTAGCACATACGGTAAAGGTTTACACAAGCCCACTTCAATTACTTCGGGGCAATATTGTGGATACGAATCTTTACTGCAGAAAAAAGTCTTCTCAAACCCACTCCGGATTTGCCTCTTGAAGTTTCTTTTATCTCATCTCCCTCCCTATTCCTTTTCTTCCAAACGCCAGAAACATATTCCGTTACGTATCTCATTTTCGAACTCCCCTACCAGTCGTACCACCCATCACAAATTTTACCATTGACAGTGTTTTCTCGAGCCGGAAAATTGAGGAGGCTAAAGAGAAATTTTTGTTTTTATTTTCATAAATTATCTCTCAGGATGCTGCATTTGGTGCATAGCATGATGTCTCTTTCGAAGTTAGGCTCTGGTTTTTTTAGTCTTATGTGGTTCTTATTTTTTTAATGGCAGAATTTAACGAATCTTTCCACGGCACTGTGATCTGCTAAAGGAGAGAAATGAGCTATAGTATGAGTGTATTTATGCTCTCTGGTTTAACGAGATATTTAAGGTGTCTTGCAACCAGTTTTTTTCTCTCTAAAATCCACGTTTTTGGAATTTTCGGGTGAAATGCAAAGTAACATAATTTTCACATACTTTGAGGTTATAATTATGCTTTAGAACTTTATTTCGAGGTAATTCAGATCAAGAGTAATTGCATCATTCGCCTGTTTTGGTCATGTTCCTCTCTTTTGCAAGCAAGCATTCATTCTCCTTACATTTTAATTGAAACTAAGTGAAAATTTGTAGGTCCAGATGCATTGTGTGAAATTTCTGCACTCCATTCCTGTCAATTACTCTCTATCAATATTAGGACTCTAACACTTATTAGATATTCAGTGAATGAAACATCTGATTAACATAACTGAGAAACTTTCGATATAAACTATTTCGTGCTCAAATGATATTGTGAATGGTGAAAATGCACCCAAAAGTATGAATCAACCTTCGTCACCAGCACTTTTTAGTTTTAACCGATGGTATTTGAATGCTACCAATGAAATTCTTTCATTATTATCTTAGAGTCTACTATACACTGGGATGGAATAAATTTCTGCATCGATAGAGTAAAAGCAATTTTAAAAGCATGCCAAATCAGTACCAAACTACGAATTGCACTTCTATATTAATTCAAAACTGTAAATTAGGATTTCTGGTTGGAAAATTCATCTGAATTTCTATACTTCCTTCATTCTCTTAACAATCCTCTGTTATAAATAATATTAACTTTTCTGAGATGGAATGTTTTCATGATTTACTAGTAAAGCACAACAAATATTTCAGGAATGGGAGTAATATCGATTGCATCGTGTCTTACTTTAGATAAATGTGAATTTTTTGTTTATTTCGATGTTATTATCAAGACCTTAAAACAGATAAAAAAGCTATCCATTAAAAGTAGTGAGGCATTGCTAAGCTGTTGAGGTTGTTGTTGAGAACGGTACGGATATCGCTGCATTCTTGTATTTACTTTAAAGTAATATCTCAGTTTTCATTAGCGATGAGGTAAGCTTTAAAATAATATAGCCTTTATGGAGTTTCTAAACTGTTCATTAATTCTCTTCGACTCTATCTGATGCACATTTTTATATATTTAAGGTAGTGATCGACAACTTTCTGGTATCATGTACAATCCTGGACTAACCTACGGCCGATGACACCCCACAGTAATTTTTGAACTCATCCACGTAGACCGTCACTTAGAATATTTTTTTATTTATATTTCGCTCAAAAATGGCTGTTGCCGTAGAGTTGGCAGCACTACCAACACCCCACACGCACTATTCTCCCCCACATCCCTCTTGTGTCTTTATGTGCTCTCCTCCAACCCCCGTCCTTAGCTGACTTCTCCCTCTTTGGTACCCGCTTGCGCTATTATGCTCCCTTCATCTTCCGATTTCCTCTTTCCCCCACGACTCCCCCTATTCTCCCACTCTCTCCATCCCCGTTTCTAACCTTTCCCACCCCTCGCACTCGCCCTCCCTCGTTTATTCCTTGCCTTGGTGCATTGTTATCATTTTATTATTCCCTTTATGTTTATTTCGAATGGGCGTATCCTCCGGAAAAAATCCCCCCGCCTCTCCTCCATCTTCCCCATGTGTTTCATTCCTTTTTCCCACTTCCAGTTCCGACTGCTGTTTTCTTTTTTCGAAGAAAAAGCAATGTGAAAAGGGAAAAAAAGAGATAGCTTCGACTCCAGGGAGGGAGAAAGAGAGAACACCGCCGTCGAAGAGCATTCCCTTGTTTAGTTCCTTTGTCTCCCTTCACCACTCCTCCCTTGTCTTCTATCCCCCTTCCCTTTCTCCTTCTCTCGACCACGTCACCTCCCTCTCTACCACCCAACTCTCTCTCTCTCTCTTAGCTCCACCCGCCCGCGTGCACCCCCCCCCCCCCCCCCACCCCATCCCATCCCCCGCATGTGTTACGCACACGCGAACACCCGTCGCGCACACAAGACACGCACTAGCACGTACGTGAAAAAGAAGAAAAAAAACAAGCGAAGGGGAAACACGGCCGCGTGTGTGATAGGTGTGCGCCAACGGGAGAGAATCGCATAATACCTACTACTACGTCGGAGACTGTTGCGTCGAATCGTCCCTTCTTGCCGCCGGGTGGCGTGTGTGTGATTTGCTCGTTTTTTTTATTTATTCATTCTTTATTCTACGTCGTGGGAGGGTGTGTTTTTGGGGATGGAGTGACTGTGTAAGCAAAGCATTGATTTCTCCCTTAATGCTCACCCGAACGCTTTTTAATCTAACCTTCGGAATGACGCCTGAAGAGGAAGAGGAGGGAGAGGTTGGGTGCTAAAAGAATTTACGCTTGTTTCCCCTCTCTTTTTCCCCCGAGGACCTGTAAAGCGTCTGTTGTAGCGGTGGTGGTCGCGTCGTTCAGGTGAAACAACGCACTGCTTTCCATCCCTCGCCTCCGAACTCGGGTTCCGCCCTGCTCCCTTCCATCCTCGGCATTTGCTCCTTTTGCCGCCTCCGTCGAAATAATTTCGTCGTCACTTCTGTCGTAGTTCCTCAAAGCATGCCTTGAGGGTGGTGGTGCTATTGTCCTCACCTTAATTTTGCCCTGACTCCAGGCACCTTTGTCGAGGCATTGTCTAGAATAGGCGCGTTTAACATTCTGCCGGACCTTCTGCTCACCCTGTGGCTGGCAGTTTGTTTTGACAATGATACACAACATCATTACACAAATTTTTAACTATTAAAAAAAATTGAGATTAAAAATCTCTAATTAAAATGAGTTGTGCCTCGTTAATGCGATATTAAAGTAATTATTTATTCATTGTTTTATGCGAAATGAGTGCAAGTGGTCAATTATAATAGTACTTCTTGAATTCTTCCCACAACACCAGTTAGTGGTGGCAAACACATTGCTTAAAAGCGAGGATCGAAGAAGAGACACGGAAACTGCCAGGAGACAGAAGTAGATGTCTTCCTAATCGACTACATTTTAGTGAAACAGAGATTCACCAGGTGAAGATCTGCAAAAGATTCCCGAGAGCGGGTATAGACAGTAATCTCAAGTTAGTAATCTCAAGATAAAATACCATTTGAATTTCAACAGGCGAAGAAAACACTAAAAAACATATGGCTAATATTAATAGAAATATATTGCAATTTTCCACGAGTAAAAATGTATTCCGAATAGTTTCGATGCTACTGCATCGATATCAAGTGTTGACAATGATGTAGTAGCATCGAAAATAGTCGGAATAAATTTTTACTTGTGAAAAATTACAATATCTTTCTATTAATATGGAACATTTTATCTACATCATACCTGAATCTGGTTTGTTTATATGGATAATAGATAAATTGAAGAAGAATAAACAGCAGCTGGCCTTTCAGAAGGCAGTGGATAATCAGATGGAAAAGCATATGACTGTGAATTTAGAGGAAGAGAAAAAATTATGTGAGGACAACAGCTAGTCGCAAAAGAAGTTCTTCAGAGATGAAAAGTTACAACTGATTGAAAAGAGATAAAATAAAAAAATGCAATAACTGAAGTTAGGCTTCAGATATTCTTCTTCAAAAGAATAAGGAATGAAATTATCGAAAAGTTAGAGAAAGTTGGATGAAAAATCTATGCAAACATTCGCAAAAAACCTCACACATGGAATGGTGGAAGCTGCCTTCAGAACATTTTGCAAAATGTAATTCCATTTGGGACGAAAATAGGGAACTTTAAGTTGAACGTGAAGATAAAGTGAATACTTATGCATTGGATGTAAGCTCAGTGTGAAAGTTTTATAAGAGGAGAATAGAGCCGAAAAGGATCATATGGGAGACTCAGTATTGAGATCAGAATTCGACGGACTAGTAAAGGACCTGCGGCTGGATAGGCTTTCTGGCATTGACGATGTTCGTTCGTTCCGAGTTAATCAAAAATGCAGGAGAGAAGGCATCAACGCAGCTGTACTAAAGCATCTGCGACATGTACTCATCAAAAGAGGTACCCAAGGACTTCGAGGAGAATATCGTAACCCCTACATCCAAAAATAAAAAGCTGAGACCTGTGAACATTTTAGGACTGTAGGTTTGACTGTACATGCCTCGAAGATATCGACTAATAATAGAACGAAAAGCAGAAAAATTCCTGGAGCATAACCAATTTGGATCCTGGAAAGTCAAGAGGACAAGAGAGGCAATACTGGCCTTTGGAGATGAGATTGGAGACAAAAACTGGACTTTATTGCTTTGTGGATTCAAAGAGGGCATTTGACAGCGTGGATTGGAATTCAAAACCTGCTGATTCAGAAAGTAATTGGAGTGTCTTGTATTTACCGAAGATCCATCCGACATTTGTATGAAACCAGGTGGCTGTCATTAAATCTAAACCTAGGAGGAGGACGCAAGGTTCAAGAAAGGACTGTGACAAAGTTTGTGCACTATCTCCCGTAATAGTAAATGTTTACATCAATAAAGTCATCAATTAAATCAAAGAGAAGACTTCAGGAATGGATATCTTCGAAGGAAAAATTGAGATGCTACCTACGTTTTGACGATGGCATAGCAAAGAAGGAAAGAGGCCTAATAATGCAACTTTCAAGCCTATTTATAACTCTCACAACCTTCATACCATTCCTTTATGAATAATGGTTGATTAAAAACTTTTCCAATTTTTCTACTGCCCTGTACCTTTAGATGTTACTTGGCATTCCGAAGTGTCGAAATAACATCGCCTGAAGTCTTCGGCATCCCAACTATTTTTTTCTTCCCCGAAATATGCCATTTTCCCTCTCATCATTTTTAGCTGCATAATATACCGATGAGATAGAAAAAAAGTTTGGAAAAAAATTTGGGTGGAGGAACAATAAACAGTGGACGGAACCAAACGGAAATAGTCTGTAAAATAACTCGGTGAAACATGTGCCAAGAAATCATTGAAAAGTGATCAGCGAAAAAAGATACAATTTGAAAAGCCAAAAACGAAATAAAGACAACATAATCAAAAATATTTTGAGACACGATGATTTCACAAAGGCAGTAAATAAGAAAGAGTGAATGAAATGAATTGATTAGGAAGACTTCGTTGAAGATGTAGTGAATGGCATTTGAAGAAAGATGTGAAAGAGAAGAACTATATTAGTATGAAAAGGCTATCACGAAGAAAAATCTATGGCGAGATGTGACCCACGAATCTAAGGCCTTAAGATAGTTGTGATTAATATTCCTCCTCGGATTCTCATAATCCGAGGCTATAATCCATATCATTTCCCCTTTCCTGGAACATCAAGCTCTACTACAATTTTCTGCACATTTTATTACCTTCATGTGGCTGATCTACCTACGCAATACCCTAGGCAAATAAAATTATTAAATTCAGTATTGCTCTTGAAGTTATAATTATCCTTAAATTTATGTGACCTTGGTAGTTAGGTGCGCCTTTACGTAAGATCTTTTGGTCGAGCAAAATATCTTGATTGAAAGTTAATCTCTTTCTGTTAATGACGTGCATGCATGGATACTGAGGTAAAAAATCTCATCTGCTTCCTATTGAACTTGAAGAACATTTTTATGCTATGTCGGCAAAATGTTGTGGTACCAAGTTATTAATTTAATTTCAATATACACTTGTTCTATCATGGGGTATTAAGGAATACTTACTTAAGGACGCGGATCCACGCGCAATTGGTGATAACTTTGACGTGTTGACCATTCTCTTAAGTCTTGGCTATTTGTAAAATTACTTTGATTCAACTACCTACTCATTACCTAATGAGAGGGAATTCTATCAGAAGAAGTATCTACATACAGCTGGAAATATAAGCATAGAAGTAAGGAAACATTTCATCAGAACGTACATACAATTGGGGAGTGTTTCTTTATGGTGACGATGACAGGAGTGGAGAAGAAAAGAGTGGAAGCATTCGAAATATGATGCTACAGAAGAATGATGAAGATTAAATATATCAACCGAGTAAGTAACGAGGAAGTCCTATGAAGAGTGGGAGAAAAGAGAAGCCTTCTAAATACCCTAAGAAGAAGATGGGACAACTTAATTGGCCACATCTTGAGACATGATGGCCTGATGAAGACTATCTTTGAAGGACAAGTTGACGGGAAGAACGGCAAAGAAAGGCCTCGTATGAGATAAATGGAACAAGTGATGATGGATGTGAAAGAGAAGAAATATGTCAATATGAAGAGATTAACCGAAGGGAGAATTAAGTGGAGAGCTGCGTCAACCAACCCAGGATTGCTGACTAATGGTGATGACTCCGGTTGTTTACTTATTTATTACTCAACACATTACATTAGGCATTATTCCTGGTGGTAATGGTCAACAATTCACTTTTCTTAGGAAGTAGAAATTTTCTTAAATTAAACTCACCACAAATTGGAAAAAAACTGAAATAGAAAATTAAAAATATGAATTCCCGTTACCGTTTACAGTTTGTGAGACAGTTGTTGTACAGTTTGTGTCTCTTTTGAAAACCTTGAGACTTTTTTGGAAAGAGTTTAAGACTTCTACTGGTAAGGCATTCCACTCTTCTATCGTTCTGTTTGTGAAGGAAAACTTTCCTGTATCTCTTCTTTGTTGCGGAGCCCTTATTTTAAACCTATGGTCTCTTTTCCCTATTCGGTGTGGCTCGAGCAGCCTTTTGCTGATTTCCTCCCATCCCATTTCCTTTCTGTACTCCTTGTACAGATTCCCTAGCCTGAATGCTTTCCTCCTTTTCTCAAGGCTTTCCCAGCTCAAAAATTTCAGCATATCATTCACGCTGTCGCATCTCTCATGTTGTTGACTGATCAATAAACGTTAAAGGCTATAAACTTTAATCATGAAACCAAGATGTCGGTAGCATATTAACACTAACCTGAGTTAAAATGTCTTAATTTAGCTAGTTTAATTTATTACTGATTTTTTCAGGAAAGTGGGGGAAGTATTTTCTGATCAATTTAGTTAGGGAAAAAATTGTAAGGTCTAAAAAATAAAGTTGCGAAAGAAAATGCAAAATGTGCTCTAAGCTTAGAGGTCAAAGGATAGCGTTTTGGGCATTGTAGGGGAAGGAAGAATCTGTTCCTGAAAATTCGAATGAGGCAGTGCTGTCGTCTGAAACAGATACTTAACGCGATACTATGGGTCACATTTGAAGATGAGCGAGGAAACGAAAGTTATAATGAATATCTTAAAGAGAGGCAGGAAATATGCTTTAATCGGTTGTAATACCGGTTGTAATACCGCTCTTCAATAGGTTTTCAAACTTTTTAATGGATCAAGAATTGTCCTTTGCATTGACCCCCATTTTAGGGCGAGGTGGTGGTAAATGTTAATCAGGAATATATATTTTAGCTCTTCTGGATTTGTTAGTTTGAGTAAAATGCTGATATAAGTATCATGATCTATAAAAGAACATTTTTCAACTGCAATATTTCTCGTGTCTATTTTTCGGTGGTAACGCATGTAGCTGTATGATTCTATATTTCGAAAAATAAAACATTTTCTCGCTATATAATTGCCTTGTGTATGCGTCATATGCTTCCAAGGACTACTCAAATTTTCATTTGAAATTAACCAGTGTATCGAAATTTAGTTAGCTTGTGAGGAGAATTTTGTAAAGATGAAGAAGTTAGCGGATTGGGGAATCGAGCTGAGTACTGCGCTAAACCAATCTAAGGACTTTTGACTGATAATGATGTGAAAATTGACCAAGTCTAATCAAAATGTAAATGGAACAATGCAGCCTTTTGATAGATTTTTCCAAAGGCAATTTTTGCCAATAATTTCAATTGATTCCGCGGCTGAAATCCTACCCAAGTTTTAATTAACTGCCCTCTCAACCCTAAGAGGTTACCTGGATATTTGCGACATTGAATAATTAAATTTCCCTTTCGTAATGAGAGCGGTAAACGATTTTTAATCAGCCTTTATCTACGTACGTAAGTGGGAGGGGAAACATTAATGAGTGGCGTTACAGGATTCGCGGAAGTGGTTGATCAGAGAGCACAACTCCTTTTTTTGTTTTGCAAATGGCTACACGGATATCGAGTCCGTCGCTGCCGGATCGATGCATGCAACCTGCACCACGGCCGCTCCGTGCTCAGTAGTCTCAGCCGCACTTTAAAGTAAGTAATCTCATTCCGAGGCTCTAGCACGTTTGAAAAGACGGGAAGTGAGAGGGAGGAAACGCATCGCCTTGCTTTTAGTCCGGTCTAGTGGCCACTTACCCCCACCTCCCACTTTCCTCCTTCGGCCCTCGCAGTCACTTACCTCGAGGCCACCTCGTCTTAGCCCGATAGTGCTGGCTCCCAACTCTCTTCTCTCCCTCTCTAAGATCCAACCCTTCCCTAAATCACTTCTCAAGACGCCCACCCACCCTTCTCTCGCCCAACACAATTCTTGGCAGCTTCCTTCCTGTGTGCCCTCTCTCTTCATCGCGGATTACTCCTTCTCTCTTCTCATAATCAGGCTGTGCGATATCTATCCCAATACCAGTATCGAAGAAACTCGTTTATTTTATCAAGACGCCATTCGTAAAATTGAGATCATTTAGCTCCATCCATCGTTAACGTTGTACAAAAATTTATTTTTACGCCAGCAACATAACCATAGTTTTATTTTTGGAGGATCTAACATTCCACCTTTCTTCCTTCATTTCATGAAGTGCCAATCGGTTAAGTCAATTCTTCATCGGTCTATCAAGGCACTGTCTATGAGTTACATTAATTCGCTATGCTTACGTATCGGTATGAGATGTAAAAATATTTCGTGATGACGTGTGCATAATAATGTAAATATTTTATAGCTCATAAGTACGACTGTGGAAATTCATGTTTCATAATCGCCATAATAATGAACACAACAAAAAACGGGCATAGAGTTGGCGATTATAATTACCCTCCTGCAATATATCCTCCCTGCATTTTTATGGCCAGGAATAATTCAGCTTCTAAAATCCACCTCATTCCATTAATGTGAAAGACCCAATGCCTTCCTAATTTCAAATTAAGTTACTAAGACTTAGTTTTTCTAATGTATTACTTTGTTCATTAATGGATCCAACAGTAGTTCCAATTTTAGAGATGAAGGCATCTCTAAAGGGAATATTAATGAGTAACGCTGTAATTATCAGAGCATTGAGAAATAAACTAAATTTTACTTGGCTATTTATGGGGCGATCCATACTTCAACCCTTCTTTTCTCATTTAATATATATCATTCCTTTTTTCTTCCCAAAAAACCTTTTCAGTCGAAAATTACCTCCTTATTTTTCATAATCACTGCTCCATCCATCAAGCCTGCCTCCTTACTTCACTCCTGATTCTTCCTTTCTTTGCTGACCAATTTGTTCTTTGCCCTCCTTTCTGTATCTTCTTTGTATTTCCACTGTTTTTCTTGGTTCCTCTTCTAATGAATTTAATCTCTTCAAATGACTTAATGTATTCTTATTCTCTCCCGTCAAAGCTCAAGATTTAGAACGTACTATGAACGCAAAGATTATTTCCGAGTCAAGTATTATCCTATTGTTTCCTTTTTCTAGTTATTCTCTCCTTTTTTGGACAGCAATTAAAACTGATATTGCTAAGTACTGCGATATTTCAAAGATCCTTTGTTCATCTCTACGAATATACTCAGCGTATTTCCATTGGAATCCTTTTCACTCGACTCTAATAAGATTCAGATAGGGTGTTGGTTAAACTTTTATTATCCAATTTCCTAGAATGCTAATGTAAATTCCTCAACAGTGTTATCTGTCCCAAGTTATCCTTGTATGCCGTAAATTTCTTTTAAGTGCCGCAGGATATGGCTTATTTTCGCAGGCAAAAAAATTATTCCCCCATCTCCATCCACCTCGTTAGTGACAAAGTAGAAGTTAGTGGCAGGTGAAGGAAGTTTATGTAAAAGATTAAATACGTGAACAATTAGTAGTTGAAACGGTATTTTACGTAGATGAGTCCAAGAATTCAAGGTAGCGCTAAAGGAAAGAAAACCGCTTAGTGAAGTGACCACAAGGAAGACAATAGAAATAGGAAATATTCCATTCATCATCGAGTTTTCCTGTCCAAACACCCTCCTATATTTTATTTTCCTTGCAAAGGCTTTTCTTAAGCTACTCTATACTTAAGCTCGTTTCATTGTTTCTTATCTCCACTTTTTACGGTCATAAACTTGTAGGATATTGGGTAATATGCCTCCACTTTTGTTCTCAGCGTGCTGCTGTACTGAATAGCAGTTGTACTGCATGCCTTTCCTGGTTCAAATTTTTTTTTCGCTATTCTTTCATGTCACTCTTGTAAATAAAACATGATGGATGTCAAATAAAATTATCTCTATGCATAGCCTTAAACCAAATTACCTACGGGTGATTTTTATTTTTCCTCGCCTTTTTTATGTAGAAAAGAGAATGCTAGGTAACTGGGGAGTAGGTAGAAAAGATTTGGTAGAAAGTAACTCCCATAGGTATATAGACTGACATTGAAGAGGTAAATATGTTGACTAGAAGACGGTCATATTGCAGTGCCAGTATAGTAAAGGGAAGTATTATAACATGAAATACCTCTAGCATTGTGATTTTATGGGCAGCGAAAACTGGCTAATAACGTAATAATATGGACGAATTTTTTTCAAAGTATGTAATACCTTGAAAACAATTTGTACCCAACATATATAATTGCTAGCCAATGCTTATTTTAAAAGGTAAAACATGGAATTATCGATTCTCTGTATGCCTCATTGCAGAAATTCACATGTCCGCATTAAGTAACTTAAACAGAATGGAAAATAAAAGAATGAAACTTTGTAAGGTTCACTTTATATTTGAATAAGCACGACCCGGGTTTCATAACATAGTTACATCTTCAGGTGATTGTTCATGCATGCATCATCTTTATATACCAACTTGGGTGCGTGAAACCCGGGTAACCCGGGTCGTGCTTATTCAAATATAATGTGAACCTTACAAAGTTTCATTCTTTTATTTTCCATTATGGAAAGGTATCACATAGTCAAGCCTGAAATTATCTTTGCGAGCTTTCGCGGCCATTGCAGGACGCATCATCAGGCAATGATGCCTCCTGCCTTCATCGCATTGCAGGACGCATCATCATTGCCTGAGGATGCGTCCTGCAATGGCCGCGAAAGCTCGCACACCGACAACGCGTTGTACGCAGCTGCACCCGAAAGCCTCTGACGACGATGGATTTCGCGTTGCGAAAACCTACGTTCCAGAGTTAGTGTTGTATTTCACTCTGTCAGTGATAGCGCGATCTCCAAAAATATGACTTATTTCAATGTGATTAAAATGAGGCCAATTATGGGAACATAAATTAATATTGACAAATCAGGGCTGTCCCATCATAATGCTTTCCATAGGAGAGAATATAGCTGCGAGGAAGGATCACCGCTGTGTTTGCCAGACCGAAACCCTCCGTTCCTCTCTACTAGTGAAGCGTTCTGTTCACTCCAATCCCCATTTTCAGGGTTGGATCCCCTTCAAAACTTTCAGAGATGCATAGAAAGGCCGACCTTTATAGAAGCGATCGTGAGTTTAGGAGCTTGAGCCAAATCTCAGAGGCGGTTTGAAAGCTCTGTCTGTAGCGTTTGGCAGATCTGGTACTCTTAAAGATAATACAGAAACTTCGTGTTCCTTTCCGTGCATAAGTAGGTATTATCGCATTTGGGATTTTGGAGTTAATGAGAAAAGCCTCTTATATAGCCTTGAATGGGAATTATCAATCATTAAATTAAGAGCTAGCATTTCCGCAATGAGTTTGAAATCCAATGCCTTGCCTTTGGCATTTTAGAGAGACTTTTAATCCGTCAGTAATACTCGAGGACTTTTTATTATTATTTTAATATAAAATGGGGTAAAAATGTTGGACGTTTTTTTCCATTTTTATAGCTTATATTCTGCTATAATAACTTGCAACGTGAAACTAAAGTTGTCAGCGTTTAGAATTATCATATGAATTTTATTATAATCTTGAATAATGTTGCGGTATGTATGAGTGTATGGAGGAAAGAAATTGGAACAAAAATTTTGAGGGGTTCTCCTCCTTAAAGACATACAGCTTACTCAGGGTAGGCGATTAGCATGAACTATTAGCTAGTGTAATAGAAGTAACAAATGATTATGTGTTGATAAAATAACTATCTAACGTATTTCCTTGAATTATTGATATAACAACGAATGAATTGTTGCTATAAAAATGATTACTAATGAGCATACCATGGAACTGCGGCCTGTATTCTATTTGCTGAGATGAACCACAAATTAGGTAAGAAAAGGCCCTCGCTCAAATTTTCCGCTCGTATACCAAAACGTTCTCGTGTGAACCATCGCATGTTGCTTATTTTGGCTCCGCATAGTTTCACGGGAATGCATTGTTTTGCTTTAAAAACTTAAAATTATCATCGCCTTAAGTTTGTTGTAAAGTATAATAGCATTAATGTTTAACTAAAATTCGTTTTTCAAGTATGTATTGCATATTTGTATGACTATTGTTTAAACAGAGCAAAAACTATGTAGCATGCATATGCTTTCATGAGTTTTTCACCCCTTCGCGCGAACATGTTTTTGAAAAACTCGAAATTTTTTCTGCTAAAACATATTCATTCTGCCCAAGTTAGAAGGTTAAATCATTACATCTATGGGTAACATACTGAGGTAAAAGTGATTTCAAATTATTTACTTCGATGATTCTTTACTATCTAATGGGGCCGTTTACTATATTCTTATAGCCGAATCAGATAGTGTTTATAAAACAAAAAGACCTGTAGGTACTTTACCGATCTTTGACCAGTTGAGTCGTTCCCGAGTTATAAACGGCGAAAAACTGATCTACTGAGGTTTGGGAAAAGCGGGCGTGCGAAGGACTCTTACGTCATCCACTCTCGTCCAATCACAACTGAGACTGCGGAGCTTCGTCGCCCAGTCACAATGGGGAACACACAGCTGACTCTGCCAATGGAAGTGGTTGTCAGACTCCATTCGGATTATTTCGAAAGGCATTCCATATTCGACTACATAGTAATTTGTGAATAAGCAGATAAGCTTCAGCAACTTTTAGTCACGCCAAAATGTGTACGAAAAATGTTTTATTGCTCAGTTATTTTGCATTATTTACAGGATGCGACAGGATCAAATCAGGAAAACCTTCCCCCTCCCCCCCGACCTCCACTCACATCCACTTCCCCTCCCTCAACACAGTCTAGGACGGGAGGGGGATGACGTAGATATCCTTAACGCAGCTCGTTCGTAGGACGTCACCTTTTGCTAATTTAAATTTTTGATTCATGAGTGAATGGCTCTGGATAGAAGATTTTTTTTCACTAAAATTCATTGTTAGTTTCCATCTAATGATTTCCTGCACAAAATAGTGATTTCGGTTCCGAGTGAACGTCCCCATTAATTTCTAAGCTGCGTCAGCTTCTGAAGGCTGGAACATTCTTTTTTCTCATTTGTCGTATCTCAAATTTTTCATTGGTTTATTGATTTCATGAAAATTCGAGGGCGGCCCAGTGGATGTTTATAATTCAGGAATGGCGGAGCGGTCTCCTCCGCCGCACATTTCCCTTCGGCGACAACCCCGCCTTTCCTCTCCCTCCCTCATTTCCTCCTCTTCTCATATCCTCCTCGCCCCACCTCTCCCTTTCCCTCTCTTTCCTCCCCCGCACCCTTCCCTCTCCCGTTCCACCCTCACGCCATTGGCCCAGCCCTCCTCGCAACAGACCATTGTCGCCAGCGAGAGTGTGTGCTCCCACTCTTCCCACATTATTCCGACCCTGCTCTTGTCAATGTTCCTACAGTCAACTCGTGAACACTCTCTTACATACGATCATCATTAAATCTTAGTCGCGTTCCTTGTTATTACGTAGGTAGTTTGCGGTATTTAGTGTTTTACTTATATGAGACCAGAGTAAGGGTCAATGGAAAATGCAATGGGCTATCATATAAACGGAAATATTAAGAGAAATATTGATGATTGATTTATAATCTTTGTTTTGTATAAGTTTCCACGAGTGACAAATTCTCAAACATGGCTCTCAAGCTTCTTTCCATCCCGTTGTTTTATGCTGTTAGTGCCTTAATGTTGTTGCAACGGAAATATTAAGAGAAATATTGATGATTTATTAATAATCTTTCTTTTGTATAAGTTTCCACGAGTGACAAATTCTCAAGCATGGCTCTCAAGCTTCTTTCCATCCCGTTGTTTTATGCTGTTAGTGCCTTAATGTTGTTGCAGAAATTGTTTTTCTGTTTCACCAATAAAGAATTTCTTGAGAAACAGAAGCTTGAATATTTTTTTTAGGTTATGAGATCAAGATTTAGGGGGTCCTGGTGGCCTAGAACGCTGGGCTACTGTCCGGAGGGTCCCGGGTTCGAATCCGAAGCGGAAGCCTTTCTGGACACGCCCACCTTAATTTCTCGCGATTTCTTCTTCTGCGTGTCAGAACTTCGTAGGTAATCGCAGGTGGCCTAGGTAAAGGATGTTGAACTGAATGTTCCCCGAATGAATGAACCCCTGACACTGAATGTGTGAATTTCACACTCCAAGTGTCCCTTAGTACGGGGTATCACTATCCCTCACCTATCAAAAACCAACCTTCGGGTTGAACACTTTAAGACCAAGCTAGCATATTTTATGAGGAATGGACCTGATATAGTTATCTTGTTATCAATTAAAAATAATTGATTTGGAAAGGCTATTAAATCAATTTACCCTGATTTAAGCGAGCTATTGTTGCATGTATTTCTGTACTAGTGATGTACACTTTCCAAAGTACGAGAAACCGGAGACGATGGGTATTTACCTATAGTGTTATTAAAATCAAGGTGGCACCAGGAGCATTTAGCAGTCAGCTATGAGGTATGTGATAAAGAGTTACGGGTATGAAGAATGCACAAACGACGACCTCAGGTCCGCATAGGCCGTGTTATTGGATACATTTACCCCAAGTTAATAACGTTGATTGCTAATTAACCTGAAAATAGATTTGAACAAATGCTCAAAGAGAAAATATCTTTTCAAATCACGTAATTACCCTCGTTTGCGAACTCTGGTGCTGCATGATTGATGTATACCATGCATTCTGTCAAGCTATACGCCTTTGTTAAAAATTTTTCATGTTTTAGTTATGTGTCATGATAACACTGAAATCAATATTTAATATCTCCAAAACTTTTCCGGCTCGTTATTCTATTTTTTTCAGATTATTTACCGTCCTCACCTTCTCCGCCTCTCTTTCCAACGCAGATTCGTGCCTTTCTCCTCGTTAGCATCTCGCTGATCGACCGACGGCCTTGTGCTGGGTAGTTAGTGCGCCCTCTCGAAAATATCCGGGCATGAATACGAGCTGTACGAAAAGGTGGACTTGTTTTCAGAGTTGCAAGTTGATCAGGGAGTTGAGAGGAGGTTTGAAGGAGATGGAGATAAGGAGAATCGGGCATAATTCACGTGGCAAACAAACTTGAAAGGAGGGAAATTTCTGGCGAGATCAATTTACCATCGCATGTTAGTCATACTCCGAATCTAAACAGCGCCTAAACGTTAGCGGCACCGAAAACACCAGAAGTACTAGAGAAGGCTAAAAAATTGCAGAACAGTCTTATTCCGAAGATACTTCTGCTCATAATGGACAGTCGGAAATTCAGACATTTCCTCAATATAATTTGGACGAGCATAGCGTTATGTATGCATAACATATGCTATATCAGGCATATAAATCTCACGATAATTTATGCCACTCAGCGTGATTTATTTTAATATTTTTATTGTTATTTTTCCATTAAAATAAAAAAAATCGAAGTGCGTGGTCAAAAATAGCAAAAAAAACTCATTTATATTTAGGTATATAATGAAGTCTACGTTCAGGATACTTTTCAATGCAAAAGTCTCCTCTGGGTAAATTTAGGCCTGGTGAGGGCACTCGTATAATTTTTTAATATCTCTAACAGGCATTAGGCAAGGTCTTTTCGGTCAGTTGGTTAATTCGATATGCCCATGAGAAAAATATTTGTTCACTAACATCTGCCATCGCCACTCGTCTGGGTGTCTGAATTGCGTACTGCAAAAGGATTTATGCTCGAATAAGTGATTTATTCATTTGACTCTGGCATTTGGAAAACTCCAATGGAGTTTTACCAATGGAGAGGCAGTTTTAATTTCACGATTGAACAGAAATTGGGTTCAATCGCTTGCTGGCAATTCATTCGACAAATAATGAAAGAAAATCTCGTATAGCAAGGTAAAACGGTAACATGCAGTACCCACGCCTTTTATGTGAGATAAATTTTATTTATCATTGATGATTCTGCTATGGATTACGTAATTAACGTGGGCGTACAGAGTTAGGATGCATTAGGGAAATGTTTTTCGTAATATAGCTTAATTTTGGCTCGTGATTTTTTTGGCTCGGCTTGTTAAAGGATGAAATATCAGCGCTAATTATAGCTGTCTCATCCATAATAGGCAGTGAACTTCTATGATTTTGTAATTATAATTAATGCTAAGGTCTTAATACATAAATTTATTTTAGGACCCCCTCATTACGAATTATAAAAAGATTTGTATTGGTGTGGCTTATATGGGCGTAGGAAATAGAATTTTTTCGAACTTTGCTGTAATTCTAGTGAAAGAATTCCAGGAGTGATGTCATGCCCATTTTGCTGGTGGCCACAAAATAATGCATAGTTTTTTATTTATATAGTTCTCCATGCATCGAAAGTTGCGTACTCTCTGTTTCAATTCCTGTGCCACTCAATTTTTTCCAATAGAGTTCAATTCAATCCGTCATCTTCATGGATTAGCAATCCTTACATTTGTCCGACACAGTTCTCCATTCAATTCTCCTCTCCGCTAACCTCTCATTAAATATTGACTGTATAATTCTTCTGTACACATCTTTCACTACTTGCTCTGTACATCTCATGCGAGGTCTTTCTTTACCATTTATCTCATTCTTTTGCCTCTCGACGATTATCTTCTAAAAGCCGTCATGTTTCAAGATACGACCGATTTTTTTCCATCTTCTTATTAAAGTTTTCGGAAGATTCTCTTTGTTGTTTTCAAAAAATGTATTTACCACCACTAATTTGTGTTGTGTGCAGAATTGTAGAAGTGATTCTTTCCTCTCATTCCGAATTTCAAGCCTACATTTTCTAGTTATTATTCTTCCATCTTGACCTTTGCCGATGATAGCGTTCCTATTTCCGAAACGTAGTTCGTCGTAGGCATATAAACCACAACAGTATCTTTTGGCTTAGTCTCAATCTTCAACATTAGTATACCGTCGATGTATTGCAGGAAGCTCTTCACACGCATTCCGGCACTCCTCAGCATTATTACCCAGTGCCTACTCTACCATTACCATTCGGTGATCCATGTGCGGCATGCATAATTCTGTTACTTCCGCTCCAAAAGTCTCCTTAAAGAGCCGCCTCTTTTCACTGATAACTAATAGGTCGAGGTCCATTCTCCGTAACCCAATCTTCCACAGGTCAAAATACTTATTACATTCCATATTCATGCCCTGAATTTCTTATCCCACATGACTGATTATTCTACTCCCTCACTCTAATTTCGGATCCAGAGATCCGCATGGAGGACTATTTTACCTCATGAATATTTTACTCGTGAGGGAGCCACCACGCCTTGGTTGAAGGGAAAGAGTGGAGAAAACTTCGCTCATATGATTAGACTAGATTAGACACATGAATTGAGTCGAAATTGTGTCAATCTAACCTTAGAATTGGTGGTGATAGACTGAATTTTGCATCTCATGACTCATATTAGAGAGAAAGTCTAAGCGTTTACTTTTGCCATTGCTTCCCATGTCCATTTACATACACGAATAAACTCTCCTTTCCTTTTATCTGTCTCGTATTTACATAATTGTTCTTTTTAACTTCCTTTACTACTTACTTCATATATCCCAAGCGCGGCCATCTCTCGTTATTCTTCGCGTTCACTTTTCCCTCGGCTACTGTCTTTAGTTAGCCATCATCTCTCAATATGTGTTTGATACGGTTGTCTCACATTCTTTTTCAAGTTTTTATTAAGCTTCTTTTTTATAACGATACGTTGCAAATGTTTCCATCTTTACCATTTCCTCAACTTTTATTGCCCATGCTTCATTCTCACAAATATCCATGCCCAAATATTAGTTTCGATGGAGTTCATGATAACGAATAAAATAAAACTTTTAGTCAATTCCACACTTTTTTTAATAACCGACCTAGGTTTCGACAAATTTTTGTCATTCTCAACAATTTGTCGAAACCTAGGTCGGTTGTTAAAAAAGTGTGGAATTGACTAAAAGTTTTATTTTATTCGTTACCATGAATACCGTAAAATTCCACTAAGTGACGCCTTCAGTCCTATCTGATATATTCGATGGAGTTTTCCTTACAATGAAGTCTATATCAAATGCTTGAAGGTTCTTCTTATGATATTATACCCACTTTGCATTGACTATTGACTATTGATTATGTATTCTCGTCCTTCCTAGACCAATGCCGATTACTCTGCTTCCCAGATGCTAAAGTTCTTTCATATCATCTGTATTTTGCTTCCCGAATTACACATTTATCATGGCTTTTGCTCTTCTACTGCTTGTCGTTCTCTAATCCTTCTGTTTTTGGCGACTTTAACGTTTTATATGGGCAATGTTTTTTCCATGTTGATTACAGTTTTATTAAATCTCTTCCACTATATCGTCGATAAATAGCCACATTCCGATTATTTCCTGATAGGCCTTCTCTTTAACTTTTTGATGCATTTTTCTCCACAGAAAGAACAAAACTTACCGTTGAGGCTCAGCACCCTCTCCAGTAAGTTTTATTCTTTCTATAGAGAAAAATGCATCAAAAAGTTAAAGAGAAACTTACTATATCCCACATGACTGATTAACGATAAAGCGTTAATCAGTCATGTGGGATAAGAAATTTAAGGTAGGGTTCTCATTTTCTTTATTTCTTTTCTTCACTGCTTTATCTAGCTTAATCTTAGCCACTTGTTTTTTATGAAACCTTTGAATTACTTACTAACCTAACTTATCGGCTATTCCACGACTTTCCAATTTACTTATAATTCTAAGCGTCATTATCGTCATAAGTTAATCTGTCATCCGGTATACTGTCATATTTCAGCATCCCAGTTATTGTCTGATAAAAAAATGAGTGTTTCGTGCATATAAAAAATCAAAAGTGTTTTCCAGCGTTTGGCACTAAATAATGTCCTAATTTTAAATATCAGAACATTTTTGTGCGGTATCACTGTGAACATTGAACCAGTCGTAAAATGTTTTCATATGTGTATCGAAAGGTCGGTTTTCTTAGTGTAAAGCTGATGGAATTGATCCAGGATTTCAGACCTACTGTAGTCACCCTATTTTCCAGGCGGTTTTCAACTGCAGTTCTCTTGATTCCAGTATGTTACTTCGGTATTTTAATTGTCTACGATTAGCGATGCGTTTATTTTGATCCTAGCGGTGTTACAGCTCCCGGTTTCCCCTGCCAATTCTCCCTCGGATTCTTTCTCACCCCTCTACTCTCCCTGGAAGCCAAAAGGGAGAAAGAGGATTAGTCCTCAGTGTATGAAAAAATCCGGTAAGGACGGGAAATATTCCGAGGAAATGTTGAGGTGGAAGAATACTAAAAATAGGACGCAGGGAAGAATAGTGACAAGTGGCAAACGTTTCGGTATTTCACAATAATGCAATACGTAATTTTACTCCTAGCCCTAGTGCTTTTCTCATAGTGTCCCTTTCCAATACATGGAAATGCCATGTTACCCACCAAATTGTGCAATTTTTTTTCAAGCATACTTTATTTATTGAACGGAGCATGTGAAATGTAGGACTTTAATTTAAACATGAAATTGAATTTAAACCTTCAACATCGAAATGTCGGCTTATCAGCATTCATACTACTAAATTTTAATGCGCCGTAATGTGAAATTACGACTGTAATGCGACTTTCGATCCCTAACATCGATAGACCGCGGCATAAATGGAGGAAAGGAGGAAGTGAGGAGTTAAGCATGCAGGGTGCGAGGGTAGACATTGAAAGAGGAAATGTGCTCGAAGTGGAATTGCAAAGGGAGATCAGGAAAAATGAAGGAATGTGTGGGTCTGGAACGAAAAGGGAAAAACGAGTGGGGGGCGGGTAGGAAAAGGGGGAAGAGGGGCTTAAATAGGGAGAACAGAGGTTCTTGAGAAAATAATGGGAAAAGATATTATTAGCGAGAGGGGTGAGAGAAGTGACGTTGGATGGGTGGAGGACGACGGGGAGGTAGTCTCCCCAGCAAAAAAAAGGGCTTAACATTTCGGGTGGGCGGGGGAGGAATGGGTGAGCTCGGCAAGTGGATTGTAACGAAGCGGGGGGCGGGATTGGGAGATTGCTTTTTTTTCGTTTCTTAATGCCTCTCATATTTTACTCGTTTATTTGGTTTGGGCCGGTGGAGAATATGCGCGAAAATAAAAGTAGGATTCGGCTTGAGGAGGTCGTTAAAAGCATCAAATGAACGTGGCCAGATAACAATGTTCGTACCAATGACGTTCTCCAAGGCGGAAGATTTTAACGGGACCCGCTCTGGCGCAGTAGCATATGCGGACTATTGCCTCATTGTCTATCGTGATCGTAAGGAAAGTTTTCGAGAATGGTGAAGGTAATAATAATAACTGTGGTGATAATGAGGAGGTGGGCTTTATATAAATCCCTCATGCGACACTGCTAAAAGCAATAGCCATCGTAAAAAGCTGCTATCCCTCCCGCAGTAATCCAATTTCATTTAATTCTCTTCCTCACTATTTTACGACTACCATGGCCATGAGAGAATTGTGAAAAGGGTAATTGTCCTTCAATCTCTCACGTGCTTGGAATGCCTTTGGAATTTATGCGTGAAGATGCATAGCATGAAAGTATAATTTTTATGCCATCTATCCATACAACCTTTTACACAATAGGTATATGCCGTAATTTTTATGTAACCAATTACTTGGGTTAATTTTCATGTTTTTCACACCTGCAGGTTGTGGGTGTATTCGAGTGAGGCACAATCTACCCTCTCGCCAATACTATTCAGAGGTTTTCGTAATGATTCTTATTCAGATGTTTGGTAAGTACGCATCTTTAATATAATTTAAAACAGTTATTTTTTTTCTCTTTCCACTGTTATCTTTTTAAGGAGTGGACCTTAAATTGGATTTTGCTACTCATACATTTTGTAATTATTATTGCCTTGACTTATTGAGGCTTACTGTGGGGTAGCCAGAGCGGTAACGGGCTTGCCTGGTAACCCAAAGGATGAGGTTTCGAATCCCACCCTGAGCACAGATGTTGCGTTTGTTCTATGAGTAAGATATTAGGTTGCATTAGAACCTCAATCGTTGGAAAAGCTAGAACTGAAGAATACTGCTACGTGAAGTAACTCCAGAACTTAATTGAAATGGTCCTCAGTGTTCTCATTAGTCCGACGACAAACACGTTTCAAAAAGTATCCCCAAATTTGCACTCCGCTATGTGCCAGTAGTTTTTTCATAAGAGTTTATGAAGGGTTCCTGAGCCTTTATACAATGTATGAAGAATACTTTTACAGTGGTGTATGTAGTACCGCAATCGTAAATACATTTTATTTCGTATTTTAAGGAATGATTACCAAAATTGGCGTAACAAATTAAGAATTTCTTAATTTAATCTTCAAGAATTAAGAATCATTGGCAGAAATATTATTTCTACAAAGCTATTGGCCTTGTATTTAGTTTTCTAGTGGATGTTTCCTACTCTTAATCCGCACGAGAACCTCATCACAACATTTCCGTCATTTTTTTTTTTTTACTCTTTTCACTTCTTCAGGAAAAGCATGCTCAGTTCTCAACCTTGGAAATAATGAGGCAGAAAGTTGCTAGTGTCGCTGAGATAAGTAATAAGGAAGATTGTATAAGAATGGGAGGGAAGATGCTGATAAAGATAAGCTGCCACGTGCCAAAATTACCAAGAACCTATTAGCTTTTTCAAGTAGAACATTGTTGCCAGGTAGGATGAAAATACGAGAAAAATAACTCGATCGCCTTTGCTCTTTCTCGTCAGAGACATATATAACTTAAACATATTAACTAAACACATTAAACTATATTGGAATATAGCTAATCCGACTCCATAGTAAGTTTAAGCCTCTTTCAATAACCAATACCGTATTCGTGAATGGAATATGACGTTAGGACGTTTGCACAAATAGCGCTTCTACCAGATGAGAACTCTATACCTATAGCTCTACCTTTATTTGGCATTGAGCTGTAGGAGAATACAATCAACAATCATACTTCTTTTATTTCATTGGGATTGCTTAACCCCTCATTTGATGAAATGTTACCTTGTAGCAAGGAAAAATGACCCTTGCAGCGTATTTTAACTCCTGTCCAGTCATTAAAGATCATTAAATTGCTCAGTTGTGTCGAGGTTTGCGCATGACAATGAGGGATAGGTTTGAATTTTATGCTTAGCATTTTGCAATATGAACTTCGTAATCATGTGTCGATCATGAATAAACAATCTCTGCTTTTCGAGCTGACATGTAGACACAAAGAAACTGTTGAAGTTTTCGTGTTTCTTTTAAATTGATCGCAAATTAACCTAACCTTACATCACTTCACTCTCATTCGTGGATAAAAATTGCTGTTCAGCCCTAAGGTTGGTTTTTGATAGATGAGGGTAGAGCTTCCCCCGTACTAAGCTATTGGCGAGTGATATTCACACATACAGGATAGGGGGCCCAGTTCGTTTCACTGGGCCTCCTGCGATTTCCTACGAAGTTCTGACACACAGAAAATAGAATCGTGAGGATTTTTTGGTGGAAGTGTCCAGAAAGTTTCTGCCCTGGATTTGTGCTCGGGACCATCCGGTCTGTTACCCAGCACTCAACTCGCTAGTACACCACGACCCCCGAATAATGGATAATGTATGGATAATATAATATACCGTCGTTATTACTAGTTGGTTATAGTCGGCAAAGGTTTGGCAAAAGACTTGGTCTCCAATGGATTACTCTTCGGCATGCGTAGCCCTAAAGAAATGCAGAGGCAGGAGGAAATATTTCCTGCGAAAGGAGATTAGCAAAATCATAACAGCAGTCAAAATGCGTCGAATACAAATTGACGCCCAGAGAGAAAACAGAAAGAGGCTTTTACCGAGGCGTGCCACGATTCTGGACGTTCTTTGGCTTCTATGCCTCACAATTTGCGTCGTATTTAAAGTCACGTGGTTGCCACGGAATTGTCGCATTCACATCACTCACTCCGTGTTTACTCCCTTTATCACCATTCGGTTTCGAAAGCGAATGAAAGAGGGATTTGGATTCGGGATGTAACTGCGAACGCCTCTTGTTTGAACATTTGCCCACAGAATCACGGCACGCCTCTGTAAAAACCTCTTTCTGTTTCCTCTCTGGTCATCAATTTGTATTTGACGCATTTTGTCTGCTGTTATGATTTTGCTAATCTCCTTTCGAAGGAAATATTTCTTCTGCCTTTGCATTTCTTTAGAGGTACACATGTCGAAGAGTAATCGTTCCGTTCATTTCGCTGTTTGGCTCACGCCACCTCCACCATAGTTTGTCTAAATGTCCTCCACCGGCATATTTTCTTATGTCAGTGTTTTAATACCCACCAACGATATTGCGTTATTTCTGTTGCCGCGCTTCTTTAACGGGTACGAATGAATCTCTTCGACAGGGAAAGTTTCAGAATATCATGTGTGCTCGTAAGTGCAGTTATATGCAATAATAATTCTTGATTGATGCATTTATTACTGCAAAGTAAAAATAGGACAGTGTAATATGAGAACGTGCATCAATAGCGTGTTTCTTTATGGCAGTGAGGCATGGACGATAACAGAAGCGGAGAAGAAAAGGGTGTAGGCATTCGAAATGTGGTGCTACCGAAGAATGATGAAGATAAAATGTATCGACCGAGTGACTAACGAAGAAGTCCTAAGAAGAGTGGGAGAAAAGAGAAATCTGATGAAAACTATAAGAAGAAGACGGGACAACTTAATCAGGCATATCTTAAGACACGATGGCCTGATGAAGACTATTGAAAAAGAAGTGGATAGGAAGAATGGCAAAGGAAGGCCTCTTATGAGATATATAGAATAAGTGATGAAGGATGTGAAGGAGAAGAAATACGTAAATATGAAGAGATTAGCCGATAGAAGATGTACGGAATAGTAGTATTTACAGAAAAAAAGAGATATGTATGTTACATATACCATAATTGCCATTACTACATTGCCCAATATTTTTAATTTCACATCAAATACCCCCTGCTTTAGTCATTCATACCTACTTAATACACTACCAATGTTGTAATATCCATTGAATATGTCGATGGTCTTATACAGCTGCTTCTCTGTCTCTGCTATGAGAGCTATGTCATCAGCGAATCGTAGTATACTGATTGTTTCTCCGTGGATTTTCACCCCAGAACACTTCTCCTTGACTTCATTGATGGCTCTCTCGATGTAAACATTAAAAATTACGGGAGACAGTGCACAGCCTTGTCTCAATCCTTTCCTTAATCTTACTTCGTCACAGCTGGGTCCAGATTTTATCACAGTTACTTGGTTTTTATACAAACTGTGGATAATTCTTCGGTCATTGTACGTCACTCAATTCCTATTAAAATTCCAAGCATAAAATTCCAATCTACGTTATCAAAATCCTTATCTAAATCAAATGCAATGAAGTTCGGTGTGTTCTTCTCCATTCTCTTCTCTATTTAAGCCTACGGACCAATATTGCTTCTCTTCTACCCTTATTTTTCCTCAATCCGAATTGATCTTCATCCAGGAACTGCTCTGCTATTCGTTCTATTATTATGTAGATTATCCTTGTCAATATCTTCGATGCATGTGTCGTCAGGCTTATAGTCCTAAAATTTTCGCATTTCTCCGCTCTCCTATTTTTTGGAATAGGAATGATGATGTTTACATCGAAGTCGATTGGCATTTCTCCCGTTGAGTACATGTCGCAGATGGTTTTGTAGAGATGGGTTAATGTCTTCCCTCCTGCATTTTTATTAGTTCTTCGGGGATATCATCAATTCCAGAAGCCTTATTCATCCGAAGGTCCCTTACTGCTGCGTCGAATTTCGATTTCAATATTGATGCTCCCATATCATCCTTCTCGACTTCGCTTTCCTCTTCAATCACTTTCGTGCTGAGATTGTTTCCGTTGCGTACCTCTTCCAGATATTCTTTCCATCTCTTCACTTTTTCTTCATTTTCAATCAAAAGTTCTCCATTTTTTTCTCTTATAGCATTGCATCTTGCGCTCCGTTCCTTGAAGTGGTTCCTCACTATCCTGTAGGCAAATTCCACCTTTCCAAGTGCAAGGTTGTTTTGCACATCTTCTCATTGATACTTCATCCACATTTCTCTAGCTTTCCTGGCTTTTCGACTTACTTTATTCCTTATTCTTTTGTAGCAAAGCTGCCCTTCTTCAGTTTTCGCATTCTTGTACTTTCTTCTTTCTCCAATCAGCACTAAGCCTTCTTCCGTGATCCATGACTTCTTCTTAACAACTTTTCTTCTTCCAAGAACTTCTTTTGCGGCTTCCTGTAGTCCACATTTGATGTTTTCCCAACGCTCTTCTACTGGTTTCTCCGTCAGGTCCTCTCCTATGTTGTTTCCTACTACTTTCTGAAATGCCAGCTGATGTTGTGTCTCCTTCTGTTTTTCTACTTGCCAATTGTTCTTTACTATTTTCTTCAATTTATTGAATTTTAGATGGCATTTCATTCGTCGCTGTTGATTTCTGCACTCGGGTAGCTTTTGCAGTCCTTCACCTGATTCCTGAACGTCTGCTTCACTAAAATGTAGTCTATTTGAAATAGTCCTCTTTCTCCTGGCATTTTCCACGTGTATCGTCTTCGATTGTGATTTTTAAACAAAATGTTATTAACCACTAACTTATGCTGTGTGCAGAATTCCAGCAGCCTTTCTCTTCTTTCGTTTCTGTTTCTCAATCCAAATTTTCCAGTCTTTCTTCCATCTTGAAGTTTGCAGCTTTCCAGTCTCCTAAAATTATTAGGTTTTCTTCTCCTTTAACCTTTTTTATTATTTCAGTTATATATTCGTAGACGTCTTCAACTTCTTCATATTCATAGTGCGACATAGGCATGTACACTTGCACCACAGTGGTATAATTATAATTATTTATTTATTATCCATTATAATCCTCTCATTGTACTGTAGAAAGCTCTTCACGCGCAGTCCTGCACTCTTTATGAGCATTATGCCTACTCCAGGGTTACCATTCAGTGATCCGGTGTCATAATTCTATAACTTCCACTCCAAAATTCTCCTTCTTCGGGCCATCTCATTTCACTGATTCCTAACACATCGAGGTCCATTCTCTGCATTTCCACCTCCAGGTTCTCCAATCTTCCGCAAGTCCGAAGTGATCTCATGTTCCACGTTCCTACTTTAAAATGTTTATCACACCTGACTGATGTCCTATCTCGGGTAGTCCCCGCCCGGAGATCCGAATGGGTGACTGTTTTACCTCTGGAATATTGTACTCAAGAGGGCTCCATCACGTCATGATAAGAAAGAAAGGAGTGGAGTAGCTGCGACTCTTCGGGATAATTATGTGGTGTTTTCCCCTTGCCTTCCACATCGCAGTAGTACAGCCGTTAAGGTAAATGTTACCACGCCTGTAGTGAAATGAGTGTCGCTCTACCGACCACTTTGGTCTCTACCTTCACTCATGTGAAGAAGAGCTGCTGCCCTCTCCTCCGGGTGATGGGAAGCGTAATTTTTTGCGGCCTCCCGTCGCCAAGTCCTCACAGGTTCTGTATTATTTAAAGGCCTACCTTACCCAGGGATAGACCAAATACCCGCCCGGAATGCCGTTGCTTTTTGTCCACGACTGCTTATTCGACGAGATAACTCGCTTATCTCGCAAATAACCTTTATATCTAGAGGTCGTCCCACCATCCGCAACCCGGTGGACGCACTCGGTGGCTTTAAGCTCAGCCGTGAAATTCGCGATTCGCGGATGCAAGTGTTAATCAGCCAGTCAGCCAAGGATTTACAGAAAAAAGAAGATTCATTACAAAGAAATAAAGCGTTACGAAGTGAGAAAGCGGCGGGATGAAGCTAATTCACAAGAAAATAGAGTAATTAGATTTTTCAGAACAGAATTGAGTAGCTTATATTAAATATTAGGAGATTAGAAGCTAGAGCAGGTGGAACAATTGAGCTTTTTAGATGGTATGTTAGAGGAAAGGGGGTTATAACAGCAGGTAAGTTAGGAGGAGAATTTCGTAAGTGACATCTAATGGCAGGGTCCTTGAGTAGTAACCTAAAGAATAGACAAGTGAAAAGTCATGTACTGACGGTGGAACATTTTTTGGCGTCGAAAGATGAAATTTAAAGAGAGAAGATGAAAATAGATTTTAGGGTCTTTGGGAGTTGAGTATGGAAGAATGAGAAAATAATTGGCTCCAAAGGAGGACGAACGAGGAAGTGCTAGAGCCGGGAGGAGAGGAATAGAGGTTGTTTGAGGAAATTAGGGGAGGGCATAATGTGTGACAGGAAGCTCAAAGTGAGCTCAAAGAAGCACGTGATTGAGGGTTAAGCGGTGAAGAGGGAGGAGAAGAGCGAGTGGTTTTGATAGAATGGTCAGAGGTAGAAAGTATTAGGGTCTGAAGAGGAATACTGTGTGAAATTGAGGGGTCGTGGGGAGAATTCATTGTACATTTAGACCTAACTTCATTGGTATAAACTAATGATAACCATTATTTGCGGCTGTTTTGGCGTTCAGGTAGCAGTAATAGGTTATTTATACATACAGTAAGGAAAGGCATAGGAATTAATTGGGAAGGAGTGAAGTCGGATCTTGTGCTGTACCCATTGAAATCGACTGAGGATATTACGCTCCCTCAATGCAATCTGCCAGTCAACATAAAATGTTCAACAATCACCTTAAAGTATCATACTTGGGTTAATATGCAACCCTAGTTTTTTCCATGGCGCACAGGGCACGTGGCTCTCTGATGGCCGCATTGATAGGGCGAGGTCACGGTAGAAGTTGTTACTGTTCACAGGGTCAACCGGCGAAAACTTTCCATGGTAGAATGATCTTCCAACCCAAAACGTCACTTCAACCGATACAAACCTATCTACATGGGTAGATTACCAACAGCAGAGGGCGTGAATGAAAATTTCTTTATAGCCCGCTATTTGAAGGTTGAATTTACCTGGTAATCAGAGTTGGCATATAGCTCCACTTAAGAATAATTCCTTGTACGTGAAATCAACATGATGAAAAATATTCTTACGGAATTTCTAAAAAGTATTTTAAATGTTATACAGATTTATTCATATCTCATTTCAGGTGTAACATAGGTACTATAAGATAATTTTTATTTCACAGTTTACCTATACAATTTTATCATAAAATTAAATGTACGAATACGGTATAAGTGGTATGTTCTCGGGAAAGCACACGATAAAGTCAATGAAATCATTCTGCCTACCAGCTGCATTTAGTAAAGATCAATGCAATAACAATCAACCATTAGAAATTCGAGTACGTTCTCGGGAGATTGGGATGAATTTGAAAGAACGTAATAAGAAATATTCGATAAACTGCATTTTTTTCAAAATACCAACTTCACCATACAGAATAAAACAGCAATTTTTTCAGTGTTGTAAGTAAATTCAAGGCGCATACATTTTACAGAAATGCAAAACATCGCTGAAATTTATTTTGCCAGCTTGTTGTGCTAGAGACCTTTTCGTGTCAAAGAAGTCAAAGTATATTTATTTCCTGGAAGCACAATGATGGTCCAGAGTAGGAGAATGATATTATGTACGCAGTAATGTATGTGTTTATGCTAGTTGCGTATTTTGTAAAAATATCTGTAAAAACCCCAAAAGTTTTCATTCGCACGAAAATTTTCTGTGATATCTGCTGTAATAAATCCCTAAGTGGCTTCAAATCATTAAGTTGACCACTCGTAAAGCATTAATGGGCCGCAGTGTAGAACTGTAAATTGTATATCGCGTATGCGGAGATCAGACATGCCACAAACCTTTGAAGGTTCCGGTAGTTAATTTTTCAGTTGTGTCCACTTCTTGGTCATCAGCGATACGAAGTACAGTGATAATGATACAGCAATAAAGTGTCTTGATTCTCAAGTAAAAACTTTCATCTACGAAAAAAATTGCGAGTTCTTCAGAACGAGGAAATACAATTTTTATTAATGCCGCTGAAGCTGATGTGCTTTAAATGTGTAGCATGGAAAAAAATACTAATCATCATTGCCTTTATTTTTATGACTTGATAACAAATTCACTTTGAAATTCGAACTTAATTCAGAGGCAAGCAATGAATCCTTCAATTATAATTTTAGGCCATAGGTGTAACTTCTAACTGCATTATGTAGCGTTCAGAAAGTTAATCATTGTTAATCATCCCCGTCTAATTTCATTTAAGTTGCTCAAAAATTTTATTTTACAAAAGATCTTCATCAATTTCCCTAATGAATCCAAACAGCAAACGTAACTATATTGAAAATGTACTTTGAATTGTTTTCTTCTAGAGAAAGAATTCTTCTTTTCTTCGAAGAGCTTCGAAATTACATCCACTCGGATCTACGTGAATCGATTTCCACTTGTGTCAACGCGTCAACTCAAAGACAGACACTCTTTAGATTAGCAAATGACATGTGCCATTCGCATTAGCGCCACCTCACATCGCTATGGATCTTGAATACAAAGGTGATGGAGCAACAGCTTTAATTAGACGTCGTTATTCCACGCACATGATTTCACACTCGTGAAGCGATTGGCGCAGCGGGGAATAAGATTACGAATTCTTGCGACATATCCTTGCTTATCCCTGGGTAAACCATACTGTGAAATTTTCTCTTACTTGGTACGCAAATCCACCGAAAACTTACTGTTAACAATGAATTTCAGCCCTCTCTGATCAACATTTTCACGTTTATTTAGATTTGAGAATAATAATGCTCCCAAATCTCTCCATTTGTTACCCATGTACATTATCGCTTATATTTTAATTGTCGGTTCTATGACGTCTTTTGGTTCCCAATCTCCAATCTTCACGATACTTCTAGGATCATACTTTCAACCCTCTTTCTGTAATTTCCTTTTTCAATCCTTCTATCCTGTTCGGATATTTCTAACTCTCATTCTTGTTCCCTTTTGGTAACACAACAACATTATTATTGGTACATATTCTCTCATTTCCCATCCGCTGTACAGGTCTGTACCATCTCAATTACTGTGCTCTAATAATATATACTATTTTATTATTTAATATAACAATAACTCTAATTATTTCGTACCTTGTTGTTTCTTATTTGAGTTTCCTGCAGCCCTTTTACACAATTACATATTGGCCAATAATATCCATTCGGGGTTTAATTTTAGTGAGTAAATTCGATCGTGATGATAGGAGTGTGAATTTTATGACTTTTACTTTGGATTTGGACTTTACTTCTCCCGTAATAAACTGTTGAAAAGATTAGTGGCTTTCCTTGATTGCACCGTTCCATTATGGCTGCATCCAATGCTCTATTATTAGATCCCACGGTAATATTTGTAGGTATTACAAGGTATTACGTTCTTTGCATTGTTGTCTAGTTTTCAAAATAAGTATTTGATGCCTCCCTCACCCACACGTATTCTTTCATGATTTTGAGGTCTCAATCTTGATGTTCTTCTATAATTTTTGCCGTCATATATTCCATATCTTCATTGCCTTGTGCAAAAAGAAGTTGATAGGCTGAATAGCTTAAAGAGTACATCGGAGCCTCCCCGAAGGGCACGCATATTGGGTTAAATTTATTTTTCTACCCCTTTAAAACACAAAATTTAAAAATAACTATGTGAAAGGAATACAGCATCCTTGCGTGACTCCATTGTTTGTTAGAAACCCCTGAAAATTTTATTTCATATTTTAATCATTGCTCTTATTTTTTTGTGAAAATTCTGGTTGTTTTTTTGGTTTGAGGTCAATACTCAAACTACTACACCAAACCGGGCCAAAAATCCTTTTTCTATCAGTTAGTTAACCTATTTTGACATTAGCGTACTATTACGTACCTGGCATACCTAAAGTAATTGGGGTACATTTGCCTGATAGCGTTATTTTGACTGTTTATTTGACGAATGCTTAGTGCGCTCCATGAATGATCTAATCTTAAGCTGCGTCCAAATTCATTAGCCATTAGGAATTACTCATGCTTCATTAGCCATCAAAGATGCCTGAATGCGTCGGTGACTAAAAGGAGCATGAATTCCAAGGAAAACTTCACTGTCGCAACCTACGTATAAAAATGGTGCTTAAAACAAATTGAGTCATAAATCTGAATAGGGATTATTTAACATCGGTCATTTTTAAGCCTTTTCATGCTACCACTAATTTTTTGGAGTTACACAGATGCTCACCAGATAAATTCTGTTTTGTATTAAAAATATTATCCAAAAACATACCACAATTTGGCTTAAGCTCGAGCATGGATACAGATTAGAGTTATTTCATTGTCATTTTATGAATTACTCTCTGCATAGGTGAGATGATTCGCCATTTCCTCCTACGCCTAAAATTACAAAGCCTACATTTCCTGATATTCCTGACAGCTATTACCTTTCGCTATCTTGATTGAAGGAATATTATGCTTTGCCCACTCTGATAGCACAAATTTTGCTGTAAGTTATGAAATTTGGGGTTGACAGTATTAATTTTTTTATAACTTCCGCTCTATATTACAAACGATGGACGCAGTTCGGGTATAGGGGGCTGCCGTACGAATTTCAGCAGTTTCAACTACAGTCCTCATATGTATTTTTTTTATAAACATCAGAAAAATAACTTGTCTCACTGGTTTCAGAAAATGTTTTTCCTCTAGGCCAACTATCACTTTAAATTGAATATATTTAGAATATTTGGAAAGGAATTATATTGTACTTATCATTAAAATTATTTCTAATCCCATTTTTTTGGCATAAACAAATCAAAATAATATCAAACTCACACTTGAAGTATTACGGCGGCTCCATTATGCGCTATAAGTATCGAGTAAATAATTGCATCTATTTTGTGACCATAACAACCATTCAGTCGCTCATCATTGCGGGATGGTTTTTCAAAGAAGGCGTTGCAAAAGGATATACTTAATGCTCACTTTGCTGACGGCAGTATTAGATGACTAAATGCGATGTCTAAACTGATTACTACGATTTCTGACACACTGCTGGATGGCTTCCTCCCGACGAAGGGAGCATTTAGGCAGCTGATAGGCGAATTTTTACACGGCTTTCATCGCGTGCATAAACAACCACATCCATGAGTAGCGCAAGTAGTAATTCCGTATGTCCTTGCCTACCAAAATGACCAACCTTACTTCAGAATTCAGCTGAAATGTTGCCTCCAGTACCTCTTCTAACCTCTTCGTGTATACCTATTCAGCAATTCATTTTATCGTCAAGGTAGTTTCAGAGCCACAAAATTAGACCAAATATCGGTACACTTCATGGAAGTTTTCGTGATTTGAAAATAAAATTATATCTTATTAAAACTTTGATCCTTTTCCATTAAATGGATAGTGAAGAGCAAGTAACGAGGAAGTACTAAGAAGAGTGGAAGAAAAGAGAAGTCTTCTGAATACCCTAAGAAAAGACGGGGCAATTTAATCTGCCACATCACGAGACATGATGGCCTGGCAAGACAATCGTTGAAGGGCAAGTGGACGGGAAGAACGGCAAAAAAAGCGTCGTATGAGACATATAGAACACCGAACACCGTGCTACCGAAGAATGATGAAGATTAAATGAATCAACTAAGTAACGAGGAAGTCCTAAGAAGAGTTGAAGAAAAGAAAAATCTGCTAAAAACTCTAAAAAGAAGACGGGACAACGCCTGACGAAGATAATCGCCGAGGGAAATGTGAACAGGAAGAACGGCAAAAAAAGGTATCGTTTGAGACATATAGAACACCTGATGAAGTATGTGAAAGATAAGAAATACGTAAGTATGAAGAAATTAACTGATAAGGTGCGAATGACCTATTATTATTTATCTACTACTACGATTAGCTGATAGAAGAATTAAGCGGAGGGCTGCGTAAAACCTATCTCAGTTTACTTTTACATATTTACTAATGATGATGATGGCATTTTCATTCTTTTGATCCATGTTCGTTGTTTTGGGATAGAAAAAATAATACGATATTCGAAAAAAAACAATATTGCATGCTGGGAAACCGATTTACCGTGCTTCCTTTTGAGAAAATTTAGGTGTGTGAAGTCAAACCTGGGACTATCGCGTGAATCAAAACTAGCCTGCGGGTTAACATTTAGTGATTTAACAAGTTTTATACTCGTGCAACATATGGCTCACTAAATAATCGAGCATTGCGTATATACCTTGTAAAGTTTTTCGTGACGATTTCCTGTGTTTGTATATCGTTGTGGGTAGAGAACACGTTTCTGCCAAACCTCACATCTGACATTCGTTTCAGACATGCGGCTTGGGTTATATTTTAATCTCTTTCTGATGTTGTAAGTGGTCTACCAATTTCTTCCTTTGAAGAACCAAACTCACTGAGGTATTTACTAAATCTAAATGAGTGCTACCTAAAATGCATGGAAGATAGAATGTCAAAATGCATAGAAACTAGATATATTAGATTATCAAGAAAAAGAATCTGGAACCAAAGTACCTATCTTGAGTTAAATTAAGGGAGACGTAATTTTTATTAAAGTGTAGGCCTTTCTATTCTGGGATTTAAGCATAGTGGCCACGGGTAACAAATATCTATCTCTATTGACGAGCATTTCTTCGTTGACACGTAGTTTTAACAGTTTTTCCAAACTATGCATGAGTTTTGTGTAATAATTGACATCAATATTCTCAAAACGCACGTGAGTAGTTGATTTTATATGGTATATGTATATATATGGTATAAGTAATTTAAATATTAACAAAAATTCTGATGTACTTATGATAATGCGATAGGATATGTAGACGTCATCCTTATCCCTCACAGCCTGCTATTTTTCTAAGAAGTTTTTTTTAAATAATTTTGCTTGAAACTGTAGCTGGTAATGAAAACGCTGCTTGCAGCTATAAGTTGCGGTCCGAGGTCGTACTCCTAAAGCTGTGATACCATGTACAAGAGTGTAGAACTACAACGGCGCTGATATATACTCTTTATTCTTCATGGAATGTCCATGCACGAAAAAGAAAATATGGGAGTCACAAATGTCAGTTTTTATAGGGTTATATTTCCCTTTTCAGCCTAGAGCAAGTTGAATTTTCTTCTTGGAACGTTTGCTGTCACACGGCATTGGAAGAAAATCAACTTTTGGAAGTAGTTGACAGCGGCCATTCCAGAAAAAAGACGGCCATCAAACTGCCAACATTCAATGGCCAAGGGATTCCTTATTAGCTTAATGCTTACCATTGCGAGAGTTTTCTAGGATAACTTATGACATTCTTATGGCTTTCTTAAGTATTTTTCCTTTTCTGTTGCCGTTCAGTGACGATTTTTGAAATGATCGTGCATGAAAGGAAAACGTATATTTTAAACTGAAATGGCCTTGGAGTAGAGGTCAGAGTAATTTTATCTTAATTAGTTTTACTCTTGGGAAACTAATTGCGTGCTTCTTCACCTCCCATTATGAAATTCGAATCCGTCAACCAGGATTTTCCAAAATAATGAGACTCTTTTGAAACGATTTCACAATTACTACCTACATTTTACCGAAATATGTTATTCCTTATGGCGCCCGCGAACTTCGTCCCACAAAATATTGTGCTAATAGAAAAATAAACAGTCAGCGATGCAACATGGTTGTACTTGACCTCATTTTAGTAGTCTAAGAGTACTTCTTATGCAAATATGGCCTCATAACTCTATTCATTCGATATATATTCAGGCAAAATACAAAAATATGGATGATTATTCAAATTTGGTTACATTATCTTGTGAAATTATTATGAATAGGAACACTTGTTCTCGGCCATTAAAAAAATGAAGAGAAATTATATAGAGGCGGACTTTTCACTTATCAGTTTTTTTATCATTGGGAACTTCGGAAAATATTATTATTTGAATTTTTTAAACATAGTTTTAGTTCCGATTTATAAGAATATCCAGTAAAATTCGCATATGGTTCTGCATTTTTCGACGGATTTTAGGGAAGAAGAGTGGAAAAGGCACGCATGTACTCTAAGGGATGTCATGAATCAGATTATCTTATATCCTAATCCATTTCTGGTTTCATCTTGCTCCCCTTTAAATAGCGGAAATTCAACGTTTGTGCTGTATCAGGAACATTATTTAAACGCTATGGCAAGGAGTATCAGGTACATGCGAATTCGGAAGGCTATAATTTCTCGACTTATATCTGGTTTTATCATATCCTTATAGCAGGAAGTGGTGTTTTTTTAGTTTGAGTCAACTTATCGAATCAGTTTTCTGTCGAATCGAATCTAGTTTTGAATAAGGAAGTACAATTACATGGTACGAAATTTGTACTCAGGCTATATGATGCTCTTTCATGGAATCTAGGTTTACAGTTCACAGTATCAGGCGTCACGTAGTGGAAGATAGACATATTGGATGAGTAAAAAAAAAAACTTTAGCTCTTTTCCACAATGTATTCAAAATAATAAAATTACACAACACGTGTTTCGGCTTACTAAGCCATCATCAGGTGTACACTTTTTATTTATTATTTTATTATTTTAAATACATTGTGGAAAAGTGCTAAAGTTTTTTTTACTCATCCAATGAATCTAGGTTTCATCATATTGAGGTTGCTACATTGGAAACTCAAGAGTCGCGGGTTTAAATCCCACCTCATGCATTTAGTGTGTCCTGATTGCGCTGATATTGGGTTAAAGTAGCAAGGATGGTGTGATATAGCCTTGGTAGTTTTCGTTGTGGTGGACCCTAATGATACTGCTACGAATCAAGTGATACTTTCCTTTCAGAGTATCTTCTCCACATCTATTCCAAAAGCTCTCTATCAAAGAAGTAATAGGGAGTCAGTGTTATGAAACAGCCCTAACCATTGTTGTTCGCTCGCTATGCTGCCAGCCACCTTTGTCCTTGAATTGCCAGGGGGCGAACCCCATCAGTGCTGCCTGAATTGAAATACATACATAAGAACCGAAAGAATGTCTCCCTCCCCACACCCTCAACTCCTTGCTCGGAGTGGAATCATCACGTGGGCCGACGAGCGAACGTCTTCGCATATCGCCGCGCTAACGTGCCATGAAACGTGGAAGGCATGAGCATTGTGCACTCCTTCGTCCTCTGGCCACGAGATAAATCTCGAGCGGTAAGATATCCGCCCTTCATTTAACATTGAATGCGACCGTCGACTGAGGGTGGAGGGGTGCGCCTGGAGAAGCGAGGGGCAGTCATTGCGAAAGATCATGACGACCACGGAGACGTGAGTTTCGGGTGGCGTTCTTTAGAGAGATAGAGAGAGAGGAGGAAAATCGAATGTTGGTGAGGGAAAGGGCATCCAGACGGGGCTTAGAGGAAAAAGATGGGACACGGAGCGGGCGCAGTTGATGACATCGGAAGAGGAACGAAAGGACTGAGTGAGAGAGAGAGAGAGAGGAGTACAGAGACAGCCGCGCCATAAAACGACGATGGGGTACTCGAGGAGTTGTGTAAGGACTAGCGGGAGAAAGAGAGGGAGGGAAAGAGATTTGTATAGGAAGTCGGGTGGGTGGGTGGGTGGGAGTGGATGACGTCGATATAAGTGGATGAAAAGAGGATGTTTTGGTGGCGGTTGGAGGCCGTCGAAGGGCGGGAGGGAGGGTGTGGGCGTAGGCGGGGAGGGTTTAGGGGGTGAGGGGGGGTGGTATTTGTGACGAGAGGGGCGGGGGGGAAGAAGAGTGGGCGGGGTGACGCAGACAGGAAGCAAAAGACACTTGCACAGGATGTCCTATTTTCACGGCCGTAAACCCCACCCCTTCACCCATTGCTTCCCCATCCCTTCTTCCTATGTCTTTCCCTGTGGTCCCCCCCAACCCCACTCCGCTTCATCCCTCCGCTCACCCCGTTCCCATCTTCCTCTCTATGGCCTCCAGACCAAATCCAGCTTATCCTCCCGGGTCTATTCTCCAGCTACGCTCCTTTTTTTCCGATCCCTTTCTTCCGCGTTTTATCCCCCCATCCTGTTTCGACGCATTCTCTCCCTTATGCGCTCCCTACAAGCAGGAAGAGTCACAGGGAGCACTGGCGGAATCGAGCCCAACCTGCAGGCCTGGGTGCTGTATTCCTACATCATATCGGTAGTAGTAGTAGCAGAATTGGCTTTTTAGGGTGCTTCGACGGCTAGGGTCATATCGCACCACTCATTTCGTTCGTAAGTACCTACATCTACGTCGTACTTGATAGATATTCGATTGGATTGCTACTGCGAGATGGGCCGTCGCAATCATTTCCACTGTGGAAGCAATTGGCACCGCCATGGATGTGACCAATTTACATTGTGTGCTACAGCTTAAGTGTCGAAAATTGTGGATTTTAGCTTAATTATTAATTGTAATGTCTTCGTAGGCTCGTTGTAAATTGGATTTCATCAGTCGGGAAATGAAGCGTATATGTTGTTTTTTTACATTCTAGTGCTGAACACATAATATTCGTGCGTAAATGTGGTGGTTAGTGTGGTGAGATGAAAAAAATCCTGTATATTCCTTCGTTAAACATGAAAAACATCGCGCAGCCATAATCGTGTATTCTTTGAATGATGTCCCCTGCTGATATGAATGATTTTTGATGGATGTCTCACAGGCCGGCAAGTTTAGCCATCCATTCCGGCGATTTTAGCCAGAAACTGTATGATCTTCAGTATAAAATCACGTTAGACTCACAAGAAATATCAATAAAAATCAAAATATAGGGAAAAAAATGCAAAGAACCTCCCCACTTTCATCAGGCATACGCGGCAAATGGGTTGGTTTATATAGATATGTTACCTCAGTATTTCCTCCTTGATGGTTCCTAGGGTGAAATAAAAAATCTGGTCCTATTCTTCAATGTACGAGAGCTATTCGGAGCGAATTCAAAGCCTGCGAACTAGCGGCGAACACCTTAACGGCGTTACCCGTTGAAATTGCCCAAAGCACAGATTCCACTTAGAAAACATTCATTCGCCTTAACCTGGACTCGAACCCGGTAGGTTACCTGACCGGAAATCAGGGGGTCCGGGTATGAGTCCCAATCAAGGTGAATTTTTTTTCTGTGGAATTTCTACTATTTAGCTATTCGGAGCAGCAAAAAATCAGCACTAACATGATGTTTTCTGGCCTAATTCCCGGTTTGAATTAATTCACCATTGTAACTGGAATGGAGAGCTCAGAAAATTGATATCATATATACCGGTTGTAATTGTTGCTAAAACCTATCTCGATGGGGAAGATGATCAATATGGATTGACCTTGCGTTTTATTGTGCGACGAGAAGGTGCGTACTGATGTAAACATTTTATTTGCCACCGAACACCTATAGGGGCAAGGGATTATTAAATATCTACTCGGACAATATCGAATATGCCTGTAACAGCATTGCCTGGATATCGTTTATTTTTCATAACAAGATTGTTTAATACCATAGTTGTCTTTGTAATAAATTAACGTAACTTAATTCGCCCTCATCCTTCTTTAATGATATCAGCTAATCCAATCTTGTTATGAGCTTCCATAGAAGTGCCAAGAGTTTTAGTGTTTCGAGAATCATGCTGCTTCCGAATTAAAGGACGAGGTTTATTTTCTCTTATTCACTGACAATACTGACAATGACAATATCCGAAATGAATTCTAATATCCGTAAGCGTGACAGCAGTTGATGTATTTGGTGATCTTTACGTAGACTTCCCAATGCGAGACTTTATAGTACCTAAAATTACGCATTATAATTTTTTTTCTTCATATGTTCACTAATGGAATTCAATTATGCGACGGTTGCTATTTATATTTCTGGCCTAATAATGAAAAATACAAATATTTATGATCGAAATTGGTTTTATTGTTTTTAAAAATATTCTCCATGAAGGCCAATACACTTTTGCATGCGTTTGAACCAATTTTGGAAGCACTTTTTCCACTCCGATTGAGGTTAACTCCAAAACATGCGTTTTGAATTCATCAACCGCTCCTTCCGGTGTCGAAAAACGTAGACCACGTAAATTGTTTTTGGCATTCAGGAATAAAAAAAAAACAATTGGGTGCCTAATCAGGGTTGTACGGGGGATGATCCATCAATTCAATGTTTTTGCCGGTCAAAAATTCCTTTGTTTGAACCGATGTGTGATAGCTCGCATTGTCATGATGAAGAATGATTCGCTTCTTCGACTTTTTCCGAATTTCTCCGATGACTTCTGGAAAACAAATGGTCGTGTACCATTCAAAATTGACCGTCCTACGATGTTCTAACGCCACTGTTGCCACGTGACCGGTAATGCCGAAGAAACAGGCAACGATTTGCTTCGATGTTCTTCTTCCGCGAACAACTTTTGTTGGATTTGGCTCGTCTTGGAAGACCCAAACAGTCGATTGCTGTTTTTTCTCGATCTCATATGCATAGATACATCTTTCTTCACCTGGGTAGATGTTATGCACAGACGTTGATGCACCTTGAACGTAATTTTCCAACATTTCCTTACACCAATTGACACGATCCTTCTTTTGAGCGTTTGTCAGATTATGCGGGACCCAACGCGAACATTTTTTTACGGCCAAACGATAATGCAATATCTTATTGATGCTTGCCATATAAATATGCCTCAATCTCACGGTATGTCACATGACGATCTTGCTTTATCAGTTCACGCACAGTATCGATGTTTTCTAGCACAAAAACCAATTTTGGACGACCTTCATTGAATTCATCCAGGAGCGAATGTCGGCCATGATTGTAGTTGTTACATGAGTGCCCACAGTTAGGAACGAATCGTGTACTTTTCATGTGGTGAGTCATCGTATGCATTACTCTTAATGACGAGGACAGGGGATAAGTATTCGCCGTCAATATGTGATGGGAATTCTCATTTTCATTTCTGGCAAGCAAAATTTTTGTAAAGTCTCTCCCTTCCGGGTTTCTAAGGTTTCTAAGTAATTCATCTGAGACCCCGTAATCCGTCTCATTTTTCTTTTAATTCAGAATCTCCTTCTTTCTTTACCATTCGCCGACCCCTCGGTACCATTACTGAAAGTAATGGTACCCTCGGTACTATTACTACCCCAGGTACCATTTGTTGTTTTAAGGTGTTTTCATGGATTTTATCTTTTAATGGTGTTTTTGTCATTCCCGATTAACATTCCCATAGTATTTATCTTTAACTATCACTTCCTTGCTTTTAGCTATCGAGTTGGCAATTTCCTTCTCCCTCTGAAGGCTCCCCTCGATGGCTTGTGCTATTTTGGCATTTATAATAATCTCGCTACCCTTCATTTTTAGTGAACGTCAGTTATTCCTTTTCCATGAATACGATTTCATCAAATTTTTAACACTAGCTACGTCTTCATTTCTTTCTCCCTTTATCAACTGAATCCATTTTATGCTTATTCTTCCATTCCATCCATTGTCTCCTCTCGACTCTCAAGCGCCTCTCAAGTGTAATTTGGTCGCCAATTTTTATAAGTGCTGTCTTCAAAGCGCTCCGTGTTTCATAGTTGGCATCCAGTTTCATTCACTGCATTCAATACTGACGGTCGTAAGGACCTTCACCTTGATGATTTTTCCGTTTTGCTTGCAATCCGGCGTTTCAATTTATGTTTCCCTGCGTCAATATACGTACATATATTTCCGTAGATTTTCCATGGTCCCTGGCTTTTATTCACTCCAATCACCCTGTAATAGCATGAAGTGGTGTTGATAGTATTCTTTCTTTGTTCTCGGATCAATGTCCTAATTAGTCCTTTAAATATATGCATTAGCGCCACTTGCAAATCCAGTTTTATTCGTCTTCCTTTTCAATTTAAAAGTTATGTTAATTGACCTCAGCTACTTCCAACATGTGTTCATTACACTTAGGTAATGCCTTCGTTGGCTGTGCTAAACCGGAGCGTATTGTCTTGAAACTAATTTTGTTTGGCGTCTAAAATTCAGATGTTTTCTACGTCTTTTGTGGCCTACGGAATGAAATTAGATGAAAATAACTTACTTTGTTTTTCGCCAATCTTGCCAGTCATTTTTAGTCAATTTTGTACTTCACTCAGAAACTTTTTGCTGTTTTCTTCAAACAGCATGGGGAAACTAACGAGTATCGGTTGCTTGTAAATGAACGGGAAACTTGTCTGGATTCAATGGCCAGCCGAATATTCCTATATAAACCACTGCTAGTAAGCTGATTTCCAGACCTCTTTTTTTAAATATATAAATGGTTTTTTTTAAGGAATTTAGGTCCTTGTGAAAGTGATAAGATTGAAGTATTTAGCCGACGTTTCGGAAATTATATTTTTTCCTTCATCAGGGCTTTAACCTCTTTTGAGGTGAATTGTTTCCACAAGGACCAAAACTCCTGAAAAAAACCATTAATATATACATATAAACTACTACCGCATCAAAAGCTAATTCGTAGAATTATTTGTTTTGCCCACTAATTTCACGTTCATAAACAGTATTTTAGGTCTAGCTGAGGTCAGACGAAATAAGGAGTACCTTCCATGTTTCATTTTTTTAGAGGGAAGATACTATTCATGGAAAGTTTCTTCAAACGATTGGCTGAATATTTCTTGTTCATCTCCATCCATATTTGTCGAATGCTCGAAATCATTTCGCATAATATTCTCGCCACACTCATCTCATTTCCCTTTAAGTACATAAAGTTACCTAGTTTCGATTGAAACGACTGGACACTCAATGTAAATTAAAAGGAGTGCAGCCTTTTTAGTTTTCATTCAGCTTTTGTATTTGCGGCTCACCTAATGAATTTTATCCCAGTTAAGATAATTCTATTTTTGGTGCTTTTATGCTAGGCGGTCTTCGCTAATTTTTTTCTATAAAAACAAATGCCTAATATTAGCGGTTGGACTGGGTTGGATTTACCTAATTATAAAGTTTAGGCTGACCTTTGAAATTTTTTTCTGACTATCGTTTCCGTTCTAGGGGATTGGTAGAACCTTTTGAATAGCGCTGGCATATGCATCGGGAGGAGATTTATGACTGCCACTCCTTAAAATCCAACCTTAGCTTGCGGTCAGCTCCCGCATAAATTTTAACTGTTCTTTGTAGTCCTTCTATTTTTGCGAATTCTCACGATAGAGTTCATTTCCACTGCTGACCTTGCCGTCGTTCTCCCTTCATCCTCCCGTCTTTGGCCTGCCCTTTAGATTGGAGTTTATTACTCTGCCCCGCCGTCGCCACGACCTCCTGTGTCGTGCCCTCCAAACATTCCGATGAATTCCTAGAACTATTCCTGAAGACTCGTCTTCAGGGAGGGGTAAACGTCGCAAGGTGGATATCAATGCAGCAAAAAAGCTCGCTACTCGAGAGCACCAGATGTTACCTTGTTATCTATTGCGTACGCAGGTATCGCTTGGCCGTGTCGTTAAGTATTTCATGCGGGGCGACGAAGCTGGGTTATCACGTTAGTTTCCATCCATCGTTCAAGAAAATTTCCTCGCTTTTGTATTCACGTCAAATCTTTTTGCTGCCTGCAGAAATTTGCTCGAGGATTTGACGTTAGTCGTAAACATCTGGGCCTCGACAGGCCTCGACCTAGAAACATCGCAATTACACGTTTTAGCAGATGTCATTCATCTGGATATAGCTATTACTTTGAATGGCCGTGCTGAAATGTGAAATATTTTCTGGGACAAATTCACGTCCACCAATACTGCCAGAATCTTGCAATATTTATCGAGCTACTTGCTGAACTCTCAGAAATGTAAGGATTTCGGCTTAAGTAAACAAGACATTTTTGGAAAATATTTTAGTGCAGAAATGTTTTCTGCCTAAACAAATGAAGTTTTTACCAAATGATTCAGTTTTCTGTTTTACAGAGGACGAGTAAGTAAGTACGACGCCAAGTAAGGTATATTGCTATGATCTATAGTCTGAAAAGTGTGAAACTATTGGTGAAACAGTTTCAACTTTGGCATGGAATTTGGAAAGAAATGATAAAATACGCTAAACCTCGAAAGTTGAGAGTTTTCTGCGAACTGAATCCAGCTGCGCTTCTTCCATACTCTTTTCGTACTAATCTTAATGTCGAACATACATTTATTCCTTGACTCACGTATTCTCTCCGGCTATACTCTTCTCCTTGAGTTACCCCATATGTATATCGTCCTGCAATAGATGTAACCCATCTTCTTTCGGTATTTTGAACCTCAACATGTTGTAATATATAGCATTAAGATTCATCAAGAGGATGGAATGTTGCATCACCTGTCAAGGATATTAAAGACTCTCTCATCATCTAGAACCGCTATTGTTTCCAGTGTAATATACGGCACTAAAAGATTATTTAAGACTTTTAATCACGTTTCCCTATGCCAGAGTGATGACTATATCTATAAATGACCTAAGAGATGAAGGAAAGGGCCATGGAGGTATAAGGATTTTATGTCCCGGATATGTTTTCATGTAAGAGGTACCCTTCGTTTTTTCGGCAGCAGTGAAATCCCCATGCGTGAAATCGCCATGCGTGCTTGACAGAAGAATCAATATTGGAGTGCCTAAGAAATTGTTCCTAAATAATGAATAATCTCCTCAATAGTTATATATTTTGGTATTATAGCTATAATAAGGGAATAGGTGAAACAAAATATATGTCAATGGCAAGGATAATGATAATAGGTACTCCGATATCCTGCAAGTATGGAAGACACAATATTGAAGCCCAGCTGTTTTTCCTAGCTGTAATTTCTTAAGTTTTGGCTGCATATTTTGTCTTGCTGGAGGAACAAAAATTCACATTTTATTTTAAGAACGCTAGGTTTTCCTCGTTTATGACATTTATTATTTGAAAAATTCGTTTTAAAACTAATCATTCCGTTCAAAATTACAGTCAAATGTAGCTAATGAAGGATTAATACACTCGTCCATTGCATAGGCTTCAACGTGCATAAAATGTCTTTGAGATCAAGACGATTAGCGAAGTCTCGTGATAAGGTATGGACAAATCCAATATCATTCTCTCAATTGCACAGCGATCACACCTATTTTCCGCTCTTTCCGACTGAAACACGTTCCCATTCATTCTGCTTCGATTTCGCAGGCGTCATTACCTTTAATCGCGTCTATCTCTCGCCTTGGATGCACCACCCGTCTCGTCGAATTCACGAGGCGAATCTCAAGGGCAATAGCCCCCTTCCCTCCCAAACCCCACCGATTACCTATCGATTCCCATTTCTTTTTTCATCCCCGTTCATTAATTCATCCATCTCATTAATTCAGGTCGCTTTTTTTTATCGCCGGCAACCTTCACCCTTTCCCGTGTTTTCCCACACGTTCGAACGCATAACCGTTGGGGAGGGGTGATTGGGGAGTGGGGGAGGAAGGATTGGTGAGCGCACAAGACACGAGAGGAGGAGACGTTTTTATCTCCTGCATCGCATCTCCTCTCCACCCCCATCCCCCTACCCCCCCCCCCAGCCGCCCATTTTCCCGGTACCTCTCTTTCTGTATCCCACGTGATTAGATAGCGTTTCGCAGCGGCGAATCATTTCGCTCGCAGTGCGTCCAATTACTTTGATGACCCGTGGGAGAGGACGTTTGGGAAAGCAAGCACTTAGATACGTGCGCCCACACAAGGACTCACGGACAAAAAGGACGTTGGTCATGGGAGAGAGAGAAAAGGGAGTAGGGATGTGGGAAGGGCCGTGTGCAACGAGGTGAAATGAGAGGAATGAAAAACTTGAGCTTTAAAAAAATCGGAAGAATTACCTACTCGGGCATTGTAAACTTTTCGTTGGAAGTTCAGCAGATTTTTTTATATCGCTCCACCTTCAGCGGGATAAATTGTTGGTTTTCGAGTCGATTCTTTGGCCGTCTTATCTTCTCTCTCAACCTTCTCTCCTGTTGGAATTACGTCGGGGTAATTGCTCAAAGGACTCATGTTAGTATTTTTTTTCGTTCCATTCGGACGATTGGGTCGAAAACGTGTAAGCTGAAAGCAAACATCCCACGCGTCGGACCAAATCCCTTGGTTTTCTGTCGTTAAGCTAGGCATTTAAATTGAAACCGGTTTCAAAGTTTTACTGCACGAATCAGAAATAAAATGAAGATAATGAGTGCTACTAGGAAATGCCTCTTTAAATCTTTGAATTACATTGGTGGCCACGGAGGCGTTTATCTTGCCTTATCTCTTGGAAGTATTCTCCTCAAATGTAGTTTCATTTTGTCGAGGAAAAGTCCTACAAAATACCGTGAGGTATCATTACTGGTATATATATGTTCAATGTTAAGAATCATCATTTGATAATAGAAATAAGACTGTTCGGCGGGTAGAATGAAGCTTTTATGAACAATATAAATAGTCGGAGTGCATGCTATTATTGTTAATTATCGTTGTAATTTTTCAGGGGGAATATGAAACATGCCAGTATTTTCGTGAGGGTGAAAGTTGAGATGCAAATATCTTGGACTTAATATTTATTGAATATTTTGGTATCAATAAGTGCACGATTGAAAATGTTAGAAGTGTTTAACAGTGGAAGAAGTTCGTTAAATGTGCAAACTTCGTACAAGAATAACGAAAATCTGAAGAAAACAGGAAAAGATGTGCAATGTGATCTTTTATCTACAACCTGAAATTCATTAAGGGAGAGTAAGATTAGGCTTCTAGGGTGGAAATACTGAAGATATAAGCGTGGTTCAATTTTGTGACATCTGGCCCGCACTGTCAAAATCAGAAGGATATTTAAAGGAGAGGGTGAAGGAGGGAAAATAACGACGAAATATTGTCTCAAAGTTTCAAAAAATATCAAGTAGGTCTTTAGACTCGATGGTCTGGGGAAGGCAATTGTCCAGGGAAAGTGAATGGAAAGAAAAGCAAAGGAAGCAGAGGTATAAAAAAACGGAGAAGATAATTTAGGATGTAAAAGATAAAGGTTAGCCGATAATAAAATCGATGGGAGAGATCACTCAAACCAATCTTAGGATTAACAGCGAGGAAAGCCCCTGGTAAGATTCCACAATGATTTATTGACACCGACGTAGTTTTCGATAAGCAATACGTACAATCGTCCACTTTGAACCTAGATCGGTGTCAAGAAACTTTTCTAGAATTACCAAGTGTCTTTCCTTATTGTTTACATGCGGTTCTACCAAGTGATGCCTGAAGATTTAATTTTAAATCTTAGGATTGGTGCCGTGATAAACAGGACTAATAACTAGTGAAGATGTGTAATTGCATATCCAAAGTTCAGAGTATAAGGCCTATGATATGCTCAAGACAATTCTTAAAGAGGTTTTATTGGTAGGAAAACAATTTCAGTGATGGTCGGAGCAGAAGGAAATCATCATTAATATATCCTGGGTGAATAGGGAATTTATTAATTAGAAGCATCTGACGTTATCACAAAAAAACCAACGTACATGAAAAGAAAGACTACTGATGCGCAGATAGGAGGTATAAAGACCCTTTAGCATGAGCAGTGACTGCCGGAGATATAGCAAGAGTTGAAATATTTTTAGTTTTGTATCACGGTTAATTAATGAAGATGAATTTATAGAATGAGTATTCAAAGAAGAGATTCCGAGTGAGGGAAAAATAAATATCAAGATAATTACTATGCAAAAGCTACTGCCTATGAAGTTACAACTTATGTCGTGATGGTTTCTCTGGGATTGGGTGTAGCGAAGGTGAAGAATTGCCAAGGAATTCGTCATGTGAAGTGCATGGGACTACGGTGGTGAAGGATGCAAAAGAGGAGAAAATGTTAATATGAAAAGGTCAGCATATAGAAAAATAGAGTTGATATGAAATTCTGACGTAGTCTTCCGCGGTGTTTCATCAAGAGGTGCTGAATGACTTCCGGTGTTAGTCTGGATGTCTTGCAGCATAGCGTTGACATCTTCGTGAACCTCTCTTTGGATTGATGATCGGTCGTGATGATTTTTGCTTCAGTGCAGTCTTTCACTGAACAAAACGTACTACCTTGTCAAACGCTAATGGAAATGTCCATTAGTAGTCTTTATTTATAGATTGTGCCGTAGAGAGGGTAATTTTGACTAGCAGTGGATCAATAATATCCTCTATGCTGTGAAAGGAGGATGGAATTTATTCATCATGGCCGCATGCAGGGAGAACTCAACGTTGCCGAGCCTCGACAACGTCGACTAAGCCGCCTTACTATGTCTCGATTTTCGCCTGCCAGCTGTTAGATTCTCTGAGGCTTTACGTTCATCATCATCATCAAGGGTCAACAATCCTAGGATTGGTTTGACGCAGCCCTCCACTCGATTCTTCTCTCGGCCAACCTCTTCGTATTAACGTAGTTCCTCGCTTTCACGTCCTTTACGACCTGTTCTATGTAACTTATACGAGGCCTGCCTTTTACATTCTTCCCGTTCACTTTTCCTTCCACGATTGTCTTCATCAGGCCATCCTGTCTTAAGATGTGGCCGATAAAGTTGTCCCGTCTTCTTTTTATAGTTTTAGGCAGACTTCTCTTTTCCCCCACTCTTCTTAGGACTTCTTTATTTGTCACTCGGTCGATCCATTTTATCTTCATCATTCATCGATAGCACCATATTTGGAATGCTTCCACCCTTTTCTTCTCCGCTGTTGTCATCGTCCATGCCTTACTGACGTAAAGAAAAAACTACTTTAACGAATCGAAATTTGAATTTGTGATAATCTAAATGAAGAGATTGGCTTTACGTTACGAACTCGATATTGTCGAGGTACATTCGTAGAAGAAGTAGAATCCGATTTAAGGCGTTCCAAAGGCTAATGTTATAATTCTACAATTAAGTAAAGATCATAATACCTACACAAACACAACATCTAGCTAATTTATTTTAGTACTTACATGGTCAGAAAAAAAATTATAAATAGGGTTAATGAAGTATAGTGATACGTTAAAATGGCAAATAAAAAGCAAGGCTAATGTGAGATGCTACAGAAATAAAGTACTGTACATACCTTCCTCGGTATCTCTTGGCTCATTGACGTATAAATTCAAATATTTTAAACGAACTCGAGGAATTAGGAGTGCATCGTGATCATCTCATGCGATAATGAATAACTTAGGAATCGCTCGAGGGAAATGATGGTCGTGGGAATGCGTATTAATTTTTTAAGGTTCGATATGGTCCATATGGATTAAGTATCTTTGTGAAGACGCACAAAATAGCCTCGCTCATGGGAAGGTGGAAGCTATGATAGTGAGGAACTGCTTAAAAGGATGAAGCGCAATATGAAATATCACAATATGATATATCTCCTGCGCATTATAAACAATATTATAACCACAGGATACTACCCAGAAGCATGGAAAAAGGCCAATATTACATGCATACCGAAAAAAAGGGGGGAAAACCATCATTCCAAGAGATTTGAGACCCATCTCCCTCATCTCCTGTGTGGGAAAATTGGCAGAACGCATCATACTACCATACATCCTAAAACACGCGGAAGACAACAACATCATTCCGAAAGAACAATTCGGTTTTAGAAGAAAACACTCGACATGTCAGCAAATACATAGAGTCGTTGACTACATAAGTGACGCTATGAATAAAAAAGAGCAAGTGATAGGAATTTTTATTGATGTGACAAAGGCCTTCGACAAGGTGTGGCACGAAGGCCTACTATCAAAAATGACAAACTGGGAGTTCCCTCCATGGATTTTAAAATTGACAAAATCGTATCTAAACGAAAGAACCTTTAGAGTAAAGTGGGGAAACTCCCTTAGTGGAGAAAAACAAATTTTAGCTGGTGTACCGCAAGGTTCAATTTTGGGGCCAATTCTTTTTAACATTTTTACGGCAGACTTCCCTGTAAGCGAAGACTGGAATATTTTGACAAAAGGAAAAAACCTAACCATAGCGAAAGAACGAGCCCAAGATTTCTTGGACGAGCTCACTCTCTGGTACGACAAATGGAAATTAGGGATAAATGTGGCAAAAACAAAAGCGGTAATTTTCACAAGACCAAGAACACGCACCCCAAAATTAAGCTGCATCAGGATAAAACAACAACCAATAGACTGGAGCGAGGAAGCCACCTATTTAGGTGTAAAAATTGATAAAAGACTAAACTTCAAAAGTCATACTATAGGAATCAAACAAAAGGTAAACGCTATGAGTGCACAATTGGCACCCATACTAAAGAGCAATTCTACCCCGCCAGAAGTAAAAGATAAAATATACGATGCCATTTTTAGACCAATAATACTATACGCTGCACCGTCATGGATAGGCATGGGTCACCGAATCACAATAGAAAGTCTCTTCTCGACAGATAGAAGAATCATTAGGCAAATACATAGCATGAAACCTTGGACCAAAAATGAAGAGGTTTTTAACCGCACAAAATTACAACCGATGAAAAATATACTAGAAGAGGAATGTAAAAAATATTTCAAGGACATAAATGAACATGAAAATGAAGCGATGATTTACGCAGCTTTAAATAAAGAGAATCCTTTTGATCGGTATAATAGACCGCATAATATTATAATGGATAAATAAAAACCTTGGGCGGATACCAAGAGAAAATAAGACGCAGAGCAAAAGCCAGTTGGCATCCTCTGATATAATGTCGCCAGCAGCACTTGGCGACAAAAACACGCGACGACGAAATATCACAATGGACAAGAATTGAGAGCCTTTCAATGAAAATAATGATGAAGTGAAGAGTTGGAAAGAATATTTGGAGCTGAACGGAAGCAATCTGTTCGAATCTAGAATTGATGATGTTTCTACCGAGCTAATTAAAAAAAACAAGGGAGAAGACTTTAACCCAACTGTAAAGTACCATCCGAGACAAATACTAAACAGGAGAGATACCTCGAACTTCGAAATAAATCATCATCCTTATTTCCAAAAAGAAGATGGCTGAGAGCTGTGAAAATTTTGGATCTATATTTTGGATCCCTGACCACATATGCTTCGAGGATATTGACAAGGATCACCTGCAGTATCGGCAGATGAGTTGCTGGATGAAGACTCAGGAAAAGCAAGGTACAATAAAATCAATTTCGGCTTTTAGGCTACTCATAGAGAAGAGAATGGAGAAAAATAAACTAGCGTTAATTGTTTGTGGATTTGGGGAAGTTTTTGCACAACGTGGATTATAATTCAATGCTGATGAATATGACAGGAATTGCAGTCTCATAAAGGACCGAGGAATTATCAACATTTTGTGTAAAACAAGTTGATATGGACCCAGCAGTGAAGAAGCAAGAATTAAGAAATGAGTGACAATGTCTCCCGTACACTTCAACGTTTATATCGAGAAAGCCATCAATGAAATCAAAGAGAATGCTTCTGGAGTGAATACCCACAGGAAAAAAATTAGCATGCTGCGTTACACCGATGACATCAAAAAGACGGCATAAAAAAGAAGACCCTATTTAACAAGGATTTCTGAGTAGGCTTTGAGGTATTTGAAAAACAAGAATACCAAGGGAATGAACAGTTCCATTAGCATGCAATTATAGGATTATAGAATGCAATTATAGAATATTCGCTATAATTCAGGTAAATCCCTCAAGGAAGGTGAAAGACCTCGGATTTTATTAAGGGTTTAGTCTAATCACTTTGAAAGGGTAATTTGGACAATTGATCAATTCTTAATCCCACATTGAGGATGGCTAGTGTCTTCATAAAAGCCAGTTTCGCCTGTGGAGTTTGTGATATGACGTTGTGTCACAATGGAACCACTTAAGAACGAAAAAGGGTAACAGTAATGGAGAGGCTTATGAGATCTAGTCATTTGGAAATGCCCGGAGGGTAAGATGAACAGATTGAGGTGGGGAAGGAAATAAAGCAGTCGTAGGAAAACCGGAGTGGAATAAGAAGATTTTAGCAGGTTGTTTATGTTGAGCAGAAGGCTGTGTAGAAAGGAGATGGAGGATTCGGATTGGAAGACTCGCCTGAAGTACGATAGGATTTACGCCAAACTTCGGCATGAGTCAAAACACATCTACATCATCTACATCTACACGATACACTGCAAACCACCAGGAGGGTATGTGGCAGGGGGTGAAGATCACCAAACATGCACTATTGACATGCAAACAAGCTACCATAGGGTCTCATGCAACCAGGTTATTAGTATCTACCTGGTAATTAAGGGATTGGTTGTTGGTACATGCATCATGTACTACAGACTACTCTTAAATATTTCCCCTACCCTTCCTTTCCTAATGCTGCATACTGTGTTCTCTTATAGTACGGGGAAAAAATGATGTTTTGAATCTATCAGTACGACAATCTATCTCTCTAATCTTATTTGCCTGGTCGAATCTAGCATAATACGCTGGTGTTTTTAATATATGCCTATTATCTTCAGTAAAACTATCCGATTTAAATTTCTGTAGGAGATTTAATCGTTACTTTAATGTAAGCTCTGATAATAATTCCCACCCTAATCCTCGTATTAATTCTGTTACACTACTAAACCTATCGTAACAGCTTTTGACGAACCTAGCTGCTTTACACAGTACTGGGTGTTGGCTGGTTATTCAGGGGAGGCGACCGACAGCTGAGGTCATTTGCGCCATTTAGGATAGGTGAGTAATTGAATAATGGTAGGATTTTTCAGGGAACGGAGGAAGGGTGGAGAGAAACCCGGAGTCGGTATTAGCCTAGTCTTAACGAAAGGCGCCAAGGGATGACGGCTTAACGTCCCATCCGACGGACGGAGTACTGAACTTGAAATTCCCTCCACTAGGCACTCAAGTGGGGACTGGTTTTCCACTGAAAAATCCGCCACTGCCGGGAATCGAATCCGGGCCCTCGGGATGGGAGGCCAGTACTCTAGCCACCACACCAACCCGATCCCCAGTAGGTACTGGGTGTTAATTTTTGGCCAAGCCATTCAAATAATTATTTCAAGCATCTCTTACATGAAGTTATTTGGTGTCTTGGTGTGCAATAGTGGAGTAATTTTTGTTTCAATTAATTCAACCATCGTCCATTACGCCAAATTTAGGGAAATAGGGAGGCTTAACCATCTAACTAACTGTTACCCATCGAGTGCTGAGTTCATTTGAAGGGTTGCCGGGGATCAGGTTGGTGTGGTGGCTAGAGTACTGGCCGCTCATCCCGAGAGTCCGGGTCCGATTCCCGGCAGTAGAAAAATGGTCACTTTTTGAGTGCGTAGTGCAGGGCATTTCAGGTTTAGTACTCCGTCCGTCTCCTCTTGGCGCCTGTCGTTAAGAGTAGGCTAATGCCGACGTTGGGTTTCTCTCCACACTTAAAAACTGAAAAACGCCTACCATTACCCAATTACCCATCTATTCTACATGGCGCAAATGACCTCCGCTGTTGGTCGCCTACCCCTGAATAACTAACTAAATTCAAGTGGTGACTCTGGGAACCCTTCTCCATTGATCGTTTCCCGTATGAATACATTTCCTCCCCGCCTGAAGAGCTTATTGTTGATTATCTAGCTTGTCAATTACCCCACCTCTACAACATTTTACTGTATGGCTACATGCATTACGACATGTTCCATACCATACTTATTTCAGATCTCCTGAGAGCGAATGAAAAAACTACCTCAGGCTAGGGTGAGAAACTGTCAAAACAAGGCGAAGAAGTTTCGCGGGCTTAGTTGTCATTGGACCAAGTCAGAGACCATTAGATGACGTCAGAGGTCGCACCACGTCCACTTTTCCGGAAGGGTTAAAAACATCAGTTTTTCGCCGCTTATCACTCAATAAATTATTGACGGATCATAAAAACGGAGAAATACGGGTATCTTTATTTTACAAACTCTATCAGGTTCGGCAATAAAAAAACATAGTAAACGACCCCATTCTGAGACACTATTTGATTATGTATATTCAAAGACATTAATATCTAGGCAAACACTCGAACTTAACACGGAATTTTTTAATGTAACACGTTTTTCAACTCACCAAAGTTTCTTCAGCGATTAGACAAAATTAATAGACTTCTAAGGAAGAAAAAATTTGAAGAAGTTACTGGGTAGTTAATGACGTACACACTCTTGGAGTGGGAGCAGAAAAATAAAGTGTGAAGAAGATATTGAATTTCTATTAGAAATGGTTCGGGCATATGTGATTTTTGCTTTCATTTGCTTTTGTTACACCGTAATTTAATAAATTAGTGTTTAGCAAATTAAATTCATTGTATCAATTTAATGAGTAATTCAAATTCCCCAACGCTTGGAATCGAAAATATGCTATGAATCCTGAGAATTTTAGGCTTATTAATCGTCTCCAGCAATCAATTCTAAGATTGAATTTTCGCAGCTTTCTATAATTCTTTTATGCTACTCTCTTCGTATTGGCATAATTGATCTATTTTACACATTTCTTTGCTTATTTCATTTATATTGCATACCATGTCTTTCCTTGCAATACTTTGCATACTATTTTTCCTAAATTATTGATTTCATGATATGCTCTTGAGTCAATACGTGTCAGAAAATTCTATTTTCTTGCCTTCCAGAATTTTCACCGGATATGATTTTTCTTCCTAATTTGTCGCAACCTATGTATTATTCGCTCATAATTTTAATTTCGCATAGGGTAACAAATATAGATCGGTATATAACCTGAAATATATTGGCAGAATATTAGATCATTTGTTCATCTGTTTATCATTCCTCGGATTGACCATTCGTATTCCAACCCCGCTTTTCACAATTTTCTTGAAATTTTTGTTAGTAAGGTCATAGTTTTACTTATTTTACAGATTTCCGGGAAATTATTGGAAATTAGTTCTGAGCAAATGCCTGCTTCCTCTTTAAGCCTGGGACACGCTCAACGTAAACGAGTAACGTATAGCGTGTACGTGAAACGAGGTAAACGTAACAACGCGTGAAGTAAGACACAACCACCGAGTACGTAAGGAAATGAGCAGCAATTATCTCTATTCGTCTCGCGTACACAGTTCTCGTTACACGTTGATTGTAGTCCAGCCTTTACCCGTTGATCTTTTAATACCCTGGTTGCCCTTTTTGACCATCCGATTACGCCACGGAGTATAGCAACAACAATCCTAACCACGAACTCCTTCCTACTTCTAGTGGCCCCAATTTTTAAATAACTGGGAAGAGTTAACAACTAGACACCGCAAAGGATCATTGGTCGACATTTTATCAAATGATTCGCTACGCCCTGTTCTCTTCCGCTTCCTGTGACACCTCCCCAATAAAGACGCTTATCTATCTCCCCGGGTGAGTCGTTTAGTCTATCTGGCCGAAACCAAGAGATATTTCGTGCAGGAGCGCTACAGAGCCTATAAATGCAATGCGCTTCGTGTGAAGAAGGAGGAACGCGTGGTCATGATGGAGGTGATGAAAATTAGAGAGCGGAGAGACACAGCAAAGTGAATTGGGGGCGTTTTGAGGGAGGATGGAATGATGGGATACAGGGGCCGAACGAGTAGGTGGGGTCCAGTATTCTTCGGAAAAGTGAGGGGATGGGTATGAGGACCAGAGAGGGCAGGGAGGGTGGACGGGGAGAGGAGGGGGGGGGGGGGAGACGAGTCGTTTCAAAACAAAGATGAAGGAAAGAGAAAGAGGGAGGGGAGACACCCGCTCCCTAATTCAAGTCAATAGTCCCGAGTTTTTCTTCTCCTTGAGTCTCTTGTCATTTCTAGAGTCCGCCCACCTCCTTCCCCATAAGCAGTCCACTTAGCCCCCCTTCCCTTATTTCCAAAGACCACGGTTTTCCTCCTCCTCCTCGTCTCCCCTTTACATCTCCGTTCCTCGAGGGCTTCCAGCTCCCTTTCTATTCCTCCCCATCTCATCCCCAGCGCCCCCGAGCCACTCTTTGCCCGCCCCCACAACAGACCCTCCTCCTCTCTGTCCCCCCTCTGAACCCACACACACACACTCTCTCTCTCTCCCTTCTCTCTCTCTCTCTCCCTATCTCTCCCTCTCTCTCGCACACACACGAAGCACTCCGAATTCCTTTTCATCTCGACGCCATTTTGTTCAATTCCTCCGTTCGCGTCCGGCAGCGCAGTGCTCTCCGTTATAGGTACTCCTTTGCCCGGAGCAACAACCTCCCTTCCTCCCGACGAGGAATTGCAACCATTCCCAGTAGAATCGCATTGAAAACGCCACCCGTGTTTACTCAAAGAGTTTTGCGTCACAATCCTAGTCTTGTTTCTTTTATTTTTTAATAGCTCGTAGCTAGTCCCTTTTTCGCAGCAAGCGTAATCGGAAGTTATCTGTCTTTCTTCTTGGACTTGACGGAGTTCTAATCATCGACCACGGTAATGTGTTCGATTGTTTGGACGACAGAACTGAAATCCTCCCATTCAGGTATTAATTTCCGCCACGGCCATGCTGAGATAGAGACAGCCTTCATTCTTGCCGAATAGTGGCTTTTGAAGTCACGTTTACTTAACGATGAAAAAAAAAATAATGTAAGCAATAGGAGAAATGTATTCGAGACCAGCGTTAAACTAGGAAAACAAAAACTTTAGTAGGTGAAAGAGTATTGTTTTCTGGGAAACCGAGTAACCAGAAATGGGCGAAGCAAGATAGAAATTGACAGCAGAATACCCCGGGTGAAAAGGGCATTTTTACCAATAGAAGTTTCTACTTACGGCTGAAATACAAGGGTGGAAGTAAGGAAATATTCAATTAAAACATGCATCTGGAGCATGCTTCTTTATGCTAGTGAATCATAGACGAAAACAGCAACAGAGAAGTTAAGGCTGGAAGTATTCGAAATGTACTGCTACCGAAGAATGATGAAGGTAAAATGGATCGACCGAGGGACAAACTAAGTATTCTTAAGAAGAATGGGAGAAAAGAGAATTATACTGAATACTTTAAAGAGAAGACGGGACAACTTAATCGGCCATATTTTATGACTAAATGGCCATATGGAAATACAATCATCGAAGGACAAGTGAACAGTAAGAAAAGGCCGGCCTCGGATGAAATATATGGAACAAGTTGTGGAAGGATATGAAAGAGAAGAATCATATAGAGGCCATTCGACAAGGGAATCGAGTGGAGAGCTGCGTCAAATCATACTTAGGAGTGTAGACCGTTGGTAATGAAAATGATCAACGGACGCAAATTGTTGAAAAAATAACTTCTGCTTTTAGTTTCATTGGTTGGCATTAAAGTCGCGCTGAAAGACACCAGTTGTGCGTGTGTTAAATTTTATTTGAAATTGGGTTTTTTCATTACATGAGAATAGTGAAGGACACGCATATTGGCCTTTACAGCCAATATCGAACAGCCGATAGTCAAATATAAACCATTATTTACATTGTTATAACATGACAAACACATCCACTGTCGGTTAATATTATCTGGACATCATAAAATAGGATGCATATACTTATAGTATTCTAGCATCTGATAATATAATGCATTGAATTTTAATTTGCCCATCTTTCGATAATGCATGTGCCATTTATGTCCATGTACCGATAAGCATCGTTGACTTTTAAATTGCGGATGATAGGTACTTTATGGGCTTATTCGTCTTCATTGGACTCCTTTACTGTGTTATATTTCTATGATTATATTTGACTATATATCTTCATTGTACCCTTATTTGAAATATCTTCACTTTTCAATTGCATCGTGATTTTGTGAGCACCTCTCTCCAGCAATCTCTGTATCTTCATCCATTTCCTCCCATGCCTCTCAAGACCTTGAGATCTTACACTATGCATTATTTGAAATTCACGTGTGAACTTATATGAGTGCAATCTTTCATTTTGCGCATTCTCACGTTCCAGTTGCATCACTTCATTGTCTAGGGAAGGCAGATCCTAATTTAACTCCTCGCTGCGTGCGTAAGAAGTATTTTCCGTTTCATTCCTGTTTTCGAAGGTGGTGAAATTCTTATAGCGTGAATTCATCATTCCTTAAAAGTCTGCCATGAATAATTGATTCATATTTAAATTATACATGCGTCAATAGGAATATTGAATGTTTTCAGACCTTGCTTGAACATGAAATCAAATTTTCGTGACCTCTTTAAGGAGAGTAATTTTCGCATAATATTTTCCCCTACTTTACGTTCTCACATCCATCCATGCTGATGTATTTTTCGTATTTCATCCAAAGATGACATTAAACCATATGAAAATTATTCGAGTGATTTTGCTGCATTTGTTCGACACCGTCCCCTATTTTGGCCCCTGCAACCCTCTGGCATAATCATTAATGACGTAAATATTGTACTGGCTAGCCATGGCTATTTCCTGGTCCAATTACTTTTTGAGGGAGAAATCATTAACTCTTCATCAGAGAGCCCATAATTATTACGTGTCTTTCGCAGGCATCAGTAATGTTTTTCACGTAATGTATACTTTGCTTTTATGAATAGTAATCATGCCTCAAAGTGAATTATGCATTTTAGGTTGATTTAAGAAAATCACACCTATTGAATCGTCAAGTTTTTTTGCTTTGACAATTTGGAACGCATGCATCCCAATCAGAGTGTGCTGTTAGCTCTTTCTCTCGTGACTATACCATCTCTTCTAGTGAAAAAAAAAATTGTATGCACAAGATTCGTACTTTAACATTTACATCTTTCATTAGCAAGCAATGAAAAGAGTGTATTCCCTGACTTTGTTATATGAACGTTTTGCTTGTAGCATATTTTTTACCTTTTGTATGAGGGATCGAGTGGAACGCGGATAAAACATATTCTTCGTAAGATATGCAATTAGGCAATAAGGAAGGCAGGAAGGTTATGTATGTATTTTCCTCGTATAAATTGGCTCTACGGTCTATCTAAAGATCGGATTGCCTGGAATTAACACGCGAGTTAAACATTGTATTTATTGTACAGTATCACTGAAGTGAGCATAATTTAGTGAACTCCATAGAAAATTTTATGCAGACACCCAGGTTTTGGCGCTTTGTGCCATCTTCAGGTGAAGGTGCAAATTTTTAGTCACTATATATAATTGTACCCTGTATATATAGCTGAATTAAAACAGCTGATTCACGTATGTACCGTATGCTTCAGCAAAATGCGCCTTTTTCTGTTGATTTTTTAGTGCCAGCATAAGTATTTCCGACTATATTCCTATCTGAATATGAAAAAAGGTCTTCCGAGTGTGGCATCGTTAAGAAATTAGACAGATTTTACAGGAAAAAGCGAAAGGAATCTAGCATTTTAACTGAATTGGGGAACATTGAAAACAGTGAGGTTAGAATTCATCCATAAGAATATGAACTCTTCTCTCAAAAAGTAAGTCCATTCATGTGCAGTGTCCCCTGGATTTTGAGAAGCAGGGCTTCAATTTTACCTGTTACCGGGAATCAGTATGTGATGTTGATGCACTTGCGATGAGAAACGTACGGATGTAGCCACTGATCAAGGACAAAGGGTGTGGAATTTCAGAATCACGTAGCTCTTTTTTGTGATTTCATAGGTGTAAATCTGATGGAATGAGAATTGTTTAAAAGAAATAACAGGAGTAGCGTGAGATGTTTTCTTGTTTCCTTCTGGTACTTTTGCGCAATTCTTCGTTAAATAATCTAAACAAAGAGAATTTGTTGCTGTTAAAACGAATGAAATTAAAATTATTGTTGAAATACTGAACTTTAGGGAATATTTTTTGGTCCAAATACCAACGGCCACAAGGATTTTCTTTTGATGCTTTAGATGGCCGCCTGTGGTTTTCCACGAAGTTTTGACAATCAGAAAATCGCACCGCGAGAATTTTAGGTGGGGGTGTCCAGAGACGCTACACGGATATGACACCGGGACCCTCCAGTCCGTAGTCCAGAGCTCCACCCAACAGACCACCACGACCCCATGTAATAAGCATTGTTGATATTTTAAAAGAGCTGTAATAAAAATAAGTACGTACAAAATATTGGATCTTTTGGCCCAAGAAGACAGCTGTGATAAACACATTGCTTACTGCATTTAATAGAAGTTACCCTCAAACTAGGGTCACCATTGACCTTCAGCATAACTTTATATGGCGGAAAATTCACTGAAATATTACGAATTACTCTTGCTTTAATGGTGCTGGATTTTGCTAGTAATTCCAATCACATAATTTCTCAAGAAGAGCTTTTTTCCTTTTAAAAATTGTAATAGTCTCTCAAAAGCATAAAATACGGGCTCAGTTCTGTATTTTATCACAATGACTGGATCTCGTAATTCTTCTGTTCCAATTTTATCAATTAATACGCTATCTCATGTCCTAAAGAATTAACGAATATTTGGTACAGGCTCTGGAAAAAGGCTTTTGGCAGTTGTACGGTAGGTTTATTTTATCAGAAAATACATTTCAAGCAATGTGGGAGGCATTCGTGGAACTTCCAACATTGTCATTGCAAATTTCTCCATACGTAATCCGTGCCATTAGCCGGGCCTGATGACTCCAAGTTGGGATCGACCAGGAGAAGGTGGTATGTAATTCGTGAAATTACATACCACCCTTTCTCAAAGGACGCTTTCACCCTTTTTCTTTACCCTTAATACTACCTACCACCTCCATTAACTGCGAGAAACGCAAGTTTTCCTAATGATAATTTTTCCCAGTGTTTTTCTAGTTTTCAACTATTCTTAGCTTTCCTTGATTAGAAGAAGTCTTCGAGTCTTCAACAATGCCAACTTGCACATAAAAGGACTTCAAATCATGATACACCTCCTGTTTTATCTTATGGCTCCTTTTGTAATATCATGAAAGCCAAAGTTAAGTTATTTTTGACGATCAATATAAAGTCACGATTACGGCATATGTATACGAAAATAAGTGTATGGTTCAGGTTCAGCTACACAATTTTTAATTCACCGTTTGCCACCGTTTTCGTTATTTCTATCACAGCCCCCAATTTGAGAATTTTAAACGAACATTTTGCCTGTTCTCAGCTAAAACTAACATCTAAAGGCTCCAGTTTTGTATGATTGAACCGTAAGTAGGTGACGACGTTTTCAGAGAAAATAATATGACGAATAGAGTTAATGGTGGTTTTTTTCATCAAAAGAACGAAAAAAGGTTTATTTCACTTGTGAATTACATTGATATACACCAGTTCGCAGCCCGTCGAAGCGGAGTTGGATTTTGAGTGAATATATATTCCACAAATTGACTCCTCACAGTTACGCAGATTTGGACGCCAGGCGTCACTGACCGCAAGCCCGTGCACGAGCCTATAGTGACTACAAATTTGTATATTCACCTGAATATGAAGCATGATAATGTCGAAACCCGGGTGGTCTGCATAAAATTCTATGTGGGGATCACTAAGTTATTTTATTTTTCCATGATGGATAACTTCCATCATATTACGCCGGAAAGCATTTCCTCAATTGAACAATATTTTTTTTATTCGCCCTTCTAGTGCTCGTGAAGGACCACCCTTCAGGACTTATCCAAAGTCGACAAGCCTTTGTCGACTCATGCGCGGATATCATTTCCTCAAAGAGTTAATATCTTGCATCCGTGCATCTGCATCCATCTAGCAGTTCGTTTACTGTCCGGAATTGTGTTTACAGCTGCAGCAATTAGAACTCGCGGTAATACAATGGCGTGTGAAAGCAACTGTATGTACAATCAAAGACGAACGATGAAATCCACGATCCGACTTCCAGTTATACTGCTTGTTCTGATAAAATTCGTAGTGGGCTATTAAATGTAAAAATAAAGCTTCTATTATTCAAACTAGTCTTTAGTTACCCCTTCGTGCGAAAAGTTTTATTTCCTTACTTTCTCGGACCAAAGAACCTTCTGCAGTACTATTCGCCCGACTGGATTTATCCGTAGTCTTATCTACAGTTATTATTCGCACAAATATCGTATTAGGCATGTAAAGTGGTGATTCTTAGACCACATCTTAGACCACATCAACAAATGCAAATATAAATGAGCCTCTTTATATAATTGCCGCAATTGATTGTCAATTCAAACAGAGTATCCACTTTCAAAAGTTGTATTTTGCTACCATGATTTTTTATGAGCATTGATGACTACATATTGATAGTTCTTTCTATCCCTGGTCATCGTCTGCTTAATTCGGTATGGAACTTATTTTGTCGGGACATAATTATCCTGTGTTGGGGATGAGAATGATAAAAATGATATTTGAACATAATAAAACACTTCTGTATTCCGTTCTTTACCTGTCATCACAGTGGAAAAATTCCACCAAAGCTTTCCTAAGAATATCCGCTTAGTTTGACGCCGGAACGTGAAAAAATGTGCTTAAATGAGACAGAAATCATTTATGTCTACGGATTGTAATCTCGACGTAAATGCCTACTCGTTTTACTGTCTTCTTGGGACAGAGGGAGTACTGCGGCTCCCAAATGAGGTGCTTGGAATATTTTAGTGGTTTTTATTTGGAAATAAATGCTGGCATCCCATATTATACCCGGTCCATCTCGCTCCTTGGTGGTGAGACTCGTCTGAGAGTTTAAGGGGGAGCTCGCAGCTCCCTGCCAAGCACCTTTACAGTGAGGCCGTGAGTTCTTTTCCGGATGCACTATATCCGGAACTGTAACTGGAGGCCATAACGTCGCGGCGGCCACAAGTAGTTAAGGAGGAAAACGACGGTGTTCTTCCCCGCCGACGATGAAGACGTTTTTCTGTCCATCCGTCTTTGGCATTCTTTTTCGCGCCACCGCCGCTTCCGCCACCACCACCGCTTTGTGCCTCCCCCGCTCTTGTATCAGTCCTGCCTCCTCCTCCACCCCCTCGTGGAAATACTCCTCCTCTTCTCTCCCTACTGCCCACCTAGCCTTCCTATCTTCTCGCGACATCTCTCCGTCTCCTACCGGTTCATCCTTCTTCCTCACTCTCTTGTCTTGCCTCCTCTCTATCTCTCTCTCCCTCCCTTTCCTGCCTCGGTATTTCTCTTCTTCTCCCTCCCCCCTCACTCCCCCCCCCAAGCACTCGCTCTCATCCCTCCCCACCAACCATCCCCTCCCAGCACCTCTTCTCCCCTTTGCTTTTCAAAACTCCTCCTACCAACTCTCCCTTCTTCCTTTCTCCTCCTCCTACCCCTTCGCGGCCACCACACGAGCCTCCTTTGTCTCTTTCCAAATACTCCCACGCCTTTAGTGCAACACCCTCCCTTCGCTTTTCTTCTTTTTTTTTACTCTTTCGTTTTCCCCGCGGTAATAACACAAACTGGCCTTTTCCCTACCCCCTCCCTTCGCTCTCTTTTATTCTCTCTCTCTCTCACCGCTCCTCTTTCTTCTTCCCTTCCGTCTTCTATCTTCCTTTCAGTTTGATTTCTCATGGTACATGTTTCATTTCATCGCCTTCTTTCGTCTTTGCGTTCTATCAACTGTAACTACCTTCTTACTAGTGCTCGCAGCTTGTTCTTGCATTCTTTCTCACTTCTATTCGTTTATTGAGTGGTTCCTGGATGCCATACTTCACAGTCATTTACCTCCAAGCGTTTCTCAGTGTTTAATCGTATTTCCAATAATTCAAGCTTCTACTTCATAGCTCGTAGTTTGAGTCAATTATTTTCCTTCCTTTATTTACCATATCGCCTCAACACCCTTTCCTTATTACACCTGCTCTTGAAGATATCCTGGGTCCTCCCCCCTCGGTCTTTTAAGTATGGTCCGATAGTTACTAATCAGTCAGTGAGTAATTTATGCGTCTTTCTTTAGACATTGTTTAACGCATACCTAACAAGAATATTTCAGTTTCTTAACCTTTCCTATTTTAACACTCAATAATGGGATTATAATGTTCACGGGACAAGTGGGACTGGTTTTTGTTGGCATCTCCTAGTTTCATTAACTACGTAAACGCAATAATGTCTTCCTTACGCCTTTTAGATACATCTCTGGGGGGCCTTGGAGATCATGCTACATTTTTTTTAAATTCATAAGCGTGCTTAGGTATCAATTTCGATTGGGACACCGGTCATGAAGTCAGTGTGCGTGCATACATCTGCAACGAAATATCTTTTCAGTAGCCTTATCTTCGATGTGTTCTTGATTGTCTTAATGAAGAAAATGTTATCGATTTCATTCATTCTACCGATGGAAAACGACAATGAACATCAATAATTCATATTCAAGGCTCAAGAGATTATTTATCTCTCTCCCCCTTGCCTCTCTCGTCAGGTTCATTGAAGCAAGGTGCAATATGAGGATCATCAACCGTAGCTGATTACTCCATTTGGGTTAGTGCCGAGGGCTTGCTTCTTGATGTCTCGTTGGCGGTAGCCGTCAATTTATGCTGATGTAAACTGCGCTGATCACGGTAGTTCTAGTTAATTAAGTGAGAGGTGATAGGCAAGCATTTGGTTTGAAAGAAGGAATGATTGGATAGTAAGCGCAAAATGCTTTTCTTGCAGTGAAAATATTTAAACACACATGAAAACACTGTCGGCAAAATCATTACTTTCCCATACACTTTAAAGACTCCGTCCGAAGACACATGTCATATCTTCTTCTGTTTTATTAGTTTCCAATACCCTTTTCATATTCTTCTTTTCTCCCCCAACTCCTCACGCAATACCAATTCTTTGGAAATATCGTTCTTGACTCCCAAAATCATTTTAATTCTCTTTCTTCCAATTTCTCGTTTCGCCTCATCCGCTTCCATCCCTTTCCCCTGTTTCCACATTCTTGCATCAGTCTGCTTTCCTTGTAACTACACGCACGATGGAAGTTGCGCGCGGTGACCGTTCCGCGGCGCCGTCGTCGTAGCGAGCAGCACCAGCTCAAGAGAGAGAGAGGAGAGAGGTGGAGAGAAGGAGGAAGGCAGGGGAAAAACAGCTCCGACCTCTGAATCGCTCTCAAGGTTAAACCTGGATGCCGCCTTGCGCCATGTTGAAGCTCCTCCCTTCGATGCGACTCTAGGGGAGCTAAAATGCGATGAGTTTTAACAGGGTTAGGAATGAGAGAAGGGGAGGAGGGGGTTGGGTTTCGAGGGAAGAGCATTGCGCTCGTGATTGGAGGCTACAGAGCTCACTGCTGTCATCAGAATGCGAGAGAAAAGGAGGAGTACGGCTTTGGAAGGAGAGGAACGTATGACGTTATACTGTCCTGTCGCCCTGAAGATTAAATGAGAATAAGCCACTCGTTCATTTGATCACATTCGATCTCCACGTTAGAAATGCCTGCATGCTCAGATTGAAATTCTTTTCTACCGCGTAATATTTTTGTCATGTCTCTCCATAGATTCGAGAAGTGAATCTCCCCGAAATAGGAAAATGATAATGTTTCCCAAGTTCTGCGCCTTCCGCGATAAGCAGTCGGTTAGTCCTGGCAACCCATATGTCATGGGTTCGAATCCCGTCCAGGGAAGCTGTGTTTGTCTTAGTATTAAGATCATTGGTTTACATAGTGCGATATAATCTTAGCCATTGGAGCACCTAAACCCCAAGACTAGTACTTCTACTCCAATTTGTAACGCGATTCCTAAATTACTCGAAGGTCTCTTCTTCATTTAGGAAAATACAGATAAATATGCTTAGATAAATACCATTATAACCAATAATTCCTTTATTATTATGTACACACCAACTATCTAGCGGTATGTGATTCTATTATCTAACATGTTTCCATATAGTAGCTTAGTTGAATGTCAATACTGCATTTTTGTGATTTTCAGCACCTGCCACACGCCCTCGCCTTGGCCTGCAGGGTATCGCGTACATGTAGATATACTCAACACCGTTATTCGAAACTCACGGCTCATAGAGTACTGTTCTCGACTCTTGGGGCCCAAGTCTTGAATCTTTCGTTCCCCTATAACGAATGAAATTTGTCGTTATGATAACGTCATTCAAGTTATTCGTTTATCCACATTGATAGCAAAATATGACGTTTTCGTTAGTAACGAAAACGCCAATATTTATTCGGTGAGTAACGAAAGATTCAAGACTCGGGCCATTGGTGAGCTACATTCTCATAATTAATTGTGCTGAGTGACCCGCCAGCGCGATTGTTTTTGTGAGAATAATTCGGTCTGTGATAGCATGTTTACAGAATGCTTCACTCCTCTCTCACCTTACTGGGATACCAGCATCTGGAAAACGTAGACAATCGTAAAAAACGTAGACATGTCAACGTGAATACGTACGACTGCTGGAATTTCGTCCTCCTGGTGCTTCGATTCTTTGGTTTCGGAGAGTTAGTTATTTTGTGCAATGTTTGCCGTTCCACTTCGATCAGACCTCTTAATTGCATCATGCCGTACTCACCGATTTCGTCTGCCAACGGTCTTAGTTCCCGAATGGCAGGAAGAAACCTCTCGGAACAGAGGGGAATGAAAAGAAGTAGTGATGTTACGAGTCCTCTTCTGACGCGTCTCGACTTCTTGGCCTCTTCTTCATGCACCCGAAGAGGTGTAGAGAGCGAGAGATGGGTGCGAGAAATGAGAGACGCTGGGATGAAATTTGATATTTTGGAATGAGTAAGGGTATTGGAGGAGATTTTATGGGGGAGAAGGTTTGGATCTTGTGGACAAGAATGGAACATAATTCTTATTGGAGTAAGGCGGGGAGTTATATATGTATTATATATTTCTCTTTACGAGGTCTTTCTTGGTCGTCTCCCAAGTGCTCGCAGGCGTAGCCGAAAAGACATTTCCGAAACGAAATGTCGTTTCCATTGCGAGTCGGCTCAAGGGAGGGGAAAAAGAGTAGTGGCTTTTCTCGTTTTTTTTTCGGGTCCCTTGCTGCGTGTTGCGTTACAAGGATGGAGGGACGGTAGACGAGCACCTCATGAATACAGCGTCGGCGACAAGGAGGGCGTCTTCTTCCCCGTTGCCGACTTCTCTTCCGAGCAGTTGGCGTCTTGCGCCTCGTATTCCACCGTGAAGGAAAAGAGATGATGATGTTGGTTCCCTCCGGGATTGCGACGCGACCGTCGTCGAAATCGCACGAGCCTTGTACGGTCACCAAAGACGTTTTCCCTCGCAGGCAAATTGTTCTCTACTATCTGCGGATGCGTTGAAGCATCGGAGAAGCGGCCAAAGCCCCGCATAATATTGTCTCCTAGCGTTTTCGATGTGCATGCATCATTACCTTTAAAATCCAGTGATACTTTATGGAGAAACAAAATATTCCTGATATTTCCGGATTTAGGGCCATATTTAGAATCTCAACTACAGTCTCGCTTCTACTGCTTACGTTCTAAAGTCTCTAGGACGAGCCAAATTGGTGTACAGATTCTACCTTCAAAGGTGGTATTACTTGATGATGAGAATAGAGTTGAGATTCTGGATACGGACTAGGATATCAACTACAGTCTCACTTCTACTGTTTGCGCCATAAAAGCTTGATACGCTGTAGGGCTTTTAGGACGTAAGCCGTGGAAGAGAGACTGTAGTTGAAATTCTGAATAGGTATGACCCTTAGTCTATACTTTGGTATCTGTTGTGAATTTTTTTATTGCCTCGGATCAGAATTTCTGTAGCTTGTTCCACGTCAGTTGTATTATGGTTTCGACTCTCGTAAATACTAGTGGATACTATGAACGACATAGTTCTTCACTTAAATTCCCTCATCTGGAATTACATCCCCAACTGTAGCCTACTACGAATTCTTGGCGCAGCTCACATCATCACCATCATTGGTCAACAATCCTAGGATTGGTTTGACGCAGCTTTCCACTCGATTCATCTGTCGGCTAACTTCGTCATTGCGACTTATTCTTCTCTTTTACATCCTCCACAACCTGCGCAGCTCACAGTAGGGTGAAATGTAATAGGTGCACAGTCAGTGCTCAGTGCACGTCATTTGCTCTCACCTGCTTCAACACCACGAGTATCGTTGCTAATGTTTTCTTTGTGGCACAATCAAAAAACCTGCCTTCGGTCTTTACCAACTGATGTCCATGTGATTATTTCATCATTAATGTTTCACGTATTTCTTAATTTTCACAGCATAATGAGGAAAATACAACTAAACCTCATAGTTTACGTCTATTTACAATTTGAACGCACACTTTCAAATAGAGTTTTACATAAAATTTTCTGAAATATCGATATGCTTCGCCTGAGAAGCCAAAGATCATCAAAGAATCTCGCCTAGTGTAAAAAATATCGCTGTTAACACAAGTAATTGGTAAAAAGGTGCAGCGTTATTGTACTTATTATGGTTCCTTTCAACTAAAAAATGCCGAATATGTACTGTGTACTTTAATCAGAATCCCGTATTGAATTTATTTAATCTCTAGCGAAAGAATAAGTTAAACATAGCTTTAACTCAGGAACATATCCTTGACCCTAGTGAGCCATTGCCTCACATTTATTTGACTCACTTTTTATGAAAGATTTAACGCACTTAGCAGCGTCTGGAAAGTTAGTATGTACCGCCACAAATTTTCCTTCCCTGTGATCTAGGTTGGGAGGATTAAGTTGATACCTAGTATGTGAAAAAACTTAGTCTGAATGGTTGGTATGATTGATGATTGATAATGACTGATAAAAGGCATTTCTCTACATATATTTATATGCATTTTCCAAGCATGCATGTGAAAACATGCATCATGCACTACAAACTACCCTAATAAGAATTCATCTAGGTACTTACCACCTTGCTCACCCGCCTATTACGCTCTCGTATTACACGCGGTAAAAATGAAATTTTAAATATATCGACACGACGAGTTAACACTGATCTTATGCATTTGAGCAAATCTAGCGTATTGCGCAGGAGTTATTAATATGTATCTAACATCATCAGTGAAAATATCCGTTTTAAATTTTTGCATGAAGAAGAGAATCGGTGTTTAACCTACGTTCTGATAATGATTCTCAGCCTAATTCTTTGATTACATTGGACACTAGTAATCCTATCGTAATACATTTAACATAACTACCTGTTCTACGTCGCACACTGTCTAGTTTTCTGATCAAACCTAATTTATTCGGGGCCCTGGGTGCATATTCTAGGTCGAGCCTAACTAGTGAAGAGTAACATCGCTCTTTTGACCTCTTTCCCAAGTACTCTTATAATAAATCCTAGCTAGATGTTTCTCCGATTATTTCCCACGATAAATCTTTAGATATTGTTACACCCGTTACACCTAAGTAATTAATCGATTCAAGGCTTTCAATTGTCGTTTTACTTATAGCCCTTATAGCACACGATCGCTTTAACGAATTATTCCTCTTCCTAAAATTAATAGCTACGCACACTTTTTAGGTTTAGTTCTAACTGCCATTTGTTGCACCACTTTTCAATTTCATCTAAATCATCTAAATCCTTGCTTAGTGATTCCATATCTTCTTCATTTGGTTCACCCAAGTGCAATTCAGCGTCATCTGCAAAGAGTCTTACAATAAGCTTACTACTCACTATGGTGCCTAATCCCTGATTATCCAAATTCCCGATGATCGAACTGACAACTATATGCTCATATACCTCACAGGATCGATCGATGTGAGAGAAATGAGTCTGTAGCTTAAGATTATAGATTATTCTAAGTCCGTGGTCTGTGGTTACTATGTTCTTCCCTATCACCGCTTTCAAAAATAGGTGTAATGCTGGCTGCTTTCCAATTCTTTAGTACGGTATGATTCTTTATTGTTTTATTGAATATTATTTCTAAGGTAGGTGGCTATTTTAGATGCTAATGCTTTATATGCTCTGGAAGGAATTTTGTCTGGACTTTGTGATTTTTTTGGATGGATGCTATTTGAGAGGTGCGCTATTCGGCGACATAACATTATAATTTCTGGCATTTTTCACTGAAAGTGTTCGGCGGTGATTCAAGTATGATGTGTGAATATGAGGTAAATGCGCTTTGAAAATAGGGACTTAAAGAATTGGCTTTATATAAACAGCTAGTGATCCTAATTACTTTAACAAAATTTCTTTGTATTCCGAAAGCTCTGCGGACGAAAATAAGAGCACTAACTTGCAGTTGCTACTCATAAAATAGTAAACCTGTTCCGCATATTTGGCCAGATATTCCGAAAGTTGCATGTTAATACATTCATATTTTATGGATTTATAGCATCTTCTTTTTGGTATTCCTACCACCGAATGTTGCATCTGTATTCTTATTTTATGGCATTATTAGACCTCTTACCGTAGTGTGAAATGCTGTGCTGAGATTTCCGTAACTTGCAAGGATTGTCTCTTGGCAAAATGAATCATATGCTGCAATCAAATCTATTTAAAGCACCCTTAATCAAATGTCCAATTGTAGCAATGTTGGGTAGCAATACGTGGTTAAAGAACTCAAAACTTTAAAATATTTAGTTCCTGGATATTGAAGTTTCGCTTCCAAATTGTTGTCGCCTTTCTTAGGCCGAAGTTTTCAATTAAGGGCTAATCTCTTCACATCATAAACCAAAACATCTGCGTCCGAGTCTCAGAATATGCGTTTCAGCTTCGATGCATCAGGTGCCACAGTGCTTCTTTTACGTAGTACATTTTGCTTTCCCTTACGTAGTGCTTTCCACGCTTTTAGTGAGCTCCTCTTTCTCTGGGTGGATTTATTTTTTAGCTTCGCTGTAATGAGTCTCCGGCGAGCGAAGTGGAGGAGAAATGACCGCGGCAGAATTGCTGACATATCCCTTTTCCGAGTATCAGTCGCACGCCGCCGGCAAGACGCCAAAGGTGGACGACGCGGCGGGGACTTAAAACGCTAAGGAAGACATAAACAAACGTCGGCGGACATTCTAGCAATTCTCTAGACTTCATTTCGCGAAGCAAATAAAGTATGTCCCACTGTGCTTTCCTATCAAGTTTTCTTTTATTAAATGCGCAGAGGCATTGGCTCTTTCCGGAGGAGCTCCTCAAGGACGAGCGTGGATAATTAAGAAACTGAAACGAATCCGTGTATAGGCTACAGGAGAGCTGAAGATGGTTTTGCGAAACTCGCGCAGAATACGTATAGAGAATTGAATATTTCGCCTGCTTCTGAGGTATAGTGACGTGCTATTAGCGTAGCTCATGCGTGAAACATCAAACGTGGATTTTCGCTAGCTAAGATATATCCACTGACGATGAGGTAGTGGTGCCAACTTAGCGATGCAACGTTATATATCGATAAATATTGATTCATCCTCTCAAATAATTCTCATAAGACCCACGTGAAATACATTCCGTTTGAAATTTGAATTAAGGGTGCAATGCTTGCCAAAGAATGATCGAGCCGAAAGTGGAAGTGTGGAGAATTGGAAATATGGGCCCTTGCTACAGACCTCATAACAATACTATTGAAAATATTCTGAGCCCAGAAAATTAAATTGCATAAAAAAGATCAGACCCCATTTTAGAAAATTATGCCGAGAAACTCGTTGAGGAATATGGATGCATGCACTGATCGAGCGCAGTATGTAAACGAATCTAAATGGAGCACATCCTAACGGATTCTGAAAGCTAAAACTTCGTTGTCACATGAAGTCACATGAAGATAATCGAAGGAATGTAACCGGAAAATAAATGGTATCGTTAGAATCTTGTAAGATCTTGAATGTGGAGATTATTTATTAATATTATTATTTTTTATCGTTATGACTGTCAACGTATCCCACGAATGAAGAAATTGACCAAATTAGTCGATTGGATCATTTGAATAATGTCATTTGTGATAATTAACCCCAATGTTTGTAGGTCAGCTATTCATGCTCATTTAGTCATCTGTACTTGCCCAGAATTGTAGGAGTGGGATCTGGAGTATGTTGGCTTCAACATTAGGGTTTTAGAATTGACCAGGATTAAGTTTTGTGCTCGAGGAAGAATGCGAGTATGGGAGCAGAACCGCCTTCTGTGGGGTCTTCATTCGCTATGACCCGTAATTCTCAAACCTTGATGATTATGACGTTGCGATGAGTCCAATCGTCTTCACGAGAAAATTCTGACTCAATTAAAGTGGTGATATTAAGTTTTTAATCGGTCTTGAAATTGATGTTCCCATTGCTGTCAGAGTGATGATGTTGTATTGCTAGTGGATGGGGCTCCAATTTTCCACATTCTTCTTTTCATAAACAAATTCAACAGAAACTGTGATGATAGTTTACTGTTGTCTCTCCGAAGCTGCCTTTTGAGTTATGAATTGGCTTTGTGTGATTTAATCGTTGCACCGCTCTACGCATCTGTCTTCAATATTACTGCTCCTTCTCTCCCTTCTTATTTCTGAAGGTTTTTTCACGGAAAAATCGCTGATGACACAAAAGAGTCGTCCTCGAACGGATGGGACATAATTGCATTTTATATTGCGTGATATGATTGAGGTGCTGATTTTAGAACATTCTCCCGAAAATATTTTCTTGCTCTCATTAAAAGGATATTAATTCACTGGTGGGTTGGGGATATCTCATGAGAGTAAATGCCTTATTTATACTCAATTGCATGCTCGTGAAAATTCCGCTTGATATATTCCTCCAAATTCACGCCATTTGCGTTTTGACTTCAACTACGCCCTCCATACGTTTGACTTCGAACATCGCATAGTGGAGTGATATAAACAGAAGGGCGAATTTGACCGTGGGGTCAGAAGAGTTTCCCTGTTTGTCTCTAACGTTTGTTCCCCATCGAGCGACCACTTGTTTTTGTTTTCGTGCTCCCCCTAAGGTTCAGGAAAGGGGAATCGATCGATCGAACAAAAATATGGAGAGTTTGGATAACGGAGGGAAGGGTAGACCGAGAGAGACGTGAGCCACAGAAGAAAACCGTGCGAGAATGGCGTGTTTCTTGCTTGACCGTGGAGTACATGTCTGTCGTTTCCTTTAAACAAAAACGTCTGTTAGCGTGCAGCACACGCCAGCGTGAGCTATATTGGTAGTACGGGCGTGACTGATTCAGTCTCGATGCGTGTGTCACTACCGTTTTCGTTTCTACTATGTATTTGAAGCTAAACGTTTTCCTCACGTTAAATTATACGTATATTTTATTACAAATTCATGTGATGATAATTATTTATTAATCACGCTTTTTTGTTTTAAGAGAGTTTGATGCAATTTTTCCTTCTCTGAAGCTGAAGGACTTATGTGTGACTTCGTGAAAGGACAACATCATCACTATCAATAATATAATTTGTAACTTCCTCAATCTTTATTCTACAGAGGTACAGGTACATAGGTAAACTGAACTGATGATTCCGCTAAGACGAACGTAGTTGTACCTCTGTAGAGTAAAGATTGTGGAAGTAACAAACTTTATTATTGATTGCGATTCTCAATCTCTGATTTCTCTGCTTGATTTGCTGAGTTAGGAAAATGCAGGAGTTCTAAGGTCGTGTTTTAAAATTCAAAGTACCTATACATGATGTTTATAAAAACGTGGGTTAGATAGTTTACTACCCACAAAAATCGGTGGAGTAATACATTTTTAACCCTGCTAGTAGAAATTCGTGATTAAATTATGCTATAGTATAAGGATTTTTCATAAATATATGGGCAAAGAAGGATAGTTGAATCAAAACAAAATAAGGAATGCCCGGTAGACTTTGACTGTTAACTGCAGTGATTTGCGTAAAATTATATGCGTAATAAGGTAATTTATTTCCTTATTTTTCATTATTTAAGTTAGTCATCACAATTTAAACCTGATACTCTACATAATGCCGTCTTTAGTTTGATTGCCATTGACTATTTTGCAAATGTTTCGACGAATATCTCAGTTTGCATATTTTGCTAAATGTTTAGGATTGATTTATTTTTATAGTGTTTCTCAATTATGTACGCAGAAGTAGGGATTAGCGATTATGTACACCGTATACGTGGATTAGCATATTAAATAACTGAGCATGCGAGAAAACCTTGAGATTCCGTGTAAAACGTTCGGTCGTTATTCCAGTGCTCTTAAGTAATTTGTATCGTGTTCCTTCGTGAGAAAGGGAACATTCTGACTTTAAAATTATGTGATAGATCGTTTCAGAAATGAAATTTATATGTATCCGCATATGTATCCAATTTAGTTTTACCTGGTAACGAAGGAATTAAAGGAATTAAAAAGGAAGGAATACTATTATGTTTTCAATTAAGGGCTTTCCTCGAAAATTCAAATAAATCCCTGATTACATTATAATTTTATATATATGTAAAAGTAAGGAAATCGAACGTTTCTACGGTTTTAAAATTGGCGATTAAGGGTATATCTAATATTGATAACATTTGAAGTGGTCGAGGCAGAAAAATCAAGAGGGAAAAATCAATCGAAATGAGGTTTGATAGCGTTTTCCTCGACTGTGACCCAACTCCCAAATGTTTCGTGTTACCTTGACGTGTCATAGAAATGGAATTAAAACCAAATCGCTGATGCAAATTACGATACCTGAATTCATCATCCAGATGTCCGGGAATTCAACAGTAAACCTCGAACCAAATGTACCAAAGTTTTACTCCTTTTAAAAGATAATCTGCGCATAGACCTGTGAACCGTTCTTGTAAAAGGGCTCAGATTAGTTCACTCCTTCGGCAGTATGGATCGTTATGGATCAAATACTTATATTTATATCTAGGAAAGCACTTATTTAGGCATATTTTATTATATTATTATTAGTTATTGGATCCTCGTGAGTGATTAGAGAGAGTTTCCCCCCTCGTGATTTTTTCCTGACTTACCTTACAAGGCGACGAAAAAAGGACCTTCTTTTAATGTAAAAAATACTTGCGTGCATGCCTTACGACAGTCTGTATTGGTTGAACCGATGTAAGTACTACTTGCGGTAGCAGCTAAAACGCGATATTTATCTATTTCATCATGAAGGCGCTAGAGATGCACTCACATTGGAATTCACCGGAATCGAATAATTTATGCGACTTAAGATCAGTTTCTTAATTTATTTATGAAGAATTTTCTGGAATCATTTGAACTCTATGTGCTGGATGGCATCAGAGAAGGAGAAATACTTAAACTTCAACTAAGAAATTTGTGTATAAAATGCACATTGGCTGGGAAGGAAGAAAAGAAACAACATGCATCCACAAACTTACTAGTTGTAGAAAACTTATTATGATTGTTCGTTTCTTAACATCAAGTCCTTGAAGAATCTCAATCGTCAAAATCTTTTGACTTAAAAAAATAATAGTAAATAAGATATTTTACAGTATTACTTCCTAGAAGGCATCTCACGCAGATGGTGACGGTTAAGCTTCTGAAAAACCAATAAAAGGACCTTCAGAAGAGTATGTTATTGGACGAGATTGGCTTGGAGAGACAGCGGCTAGGAAATAAGTGCCTATGTGACCTTATTGAGAGAATCTGGGACGCAGGATACAGTAGTTATGAGGATAGATGCCAGCCGTTCAGTAAATGGTGGAAAATAATGGATTGGATTTTTCCCTACTCAAATTACTTTTCCGATTAATTTGTAGCACAGAACTAAATTCAAGAGCCTGAAGGGTAATTTTTTTGAAAGCGAGAAATCAATGTGAGACATTTTTTATTATAGATTTAATCGCTAAATGTGACTTGAACCAAAATTTAACACTAAACCTGACGTTAAAAACATTTAACACAGCGATGTGCAGTTTGGTTCCTAAAGGCATGAAACACAGTGGCCTAAATGGCAGTGTGAGTGGCTCAATTTTATACGGTAGATATTAGGTTATAGGAATGCCAATAACGTAGGTATGAAGTCTCATGATAAATTTTGATGTCCATTCCTCGGTTTTCTTTCTTGCTTAATGCGGTAAAATTAGTTTTCGCTGAATGATAAATAGAGAATTTCGCAGAACAGGAGGAATGATCATCGTTGGAAATAAGTTGAAATGCGATTGTAAGAATAGTCATTTGACAAAGCACAAAGGAATGATATTTATTTCTGAATTTAAAGATATCCGGTGGGTATTAAAGCATGCAGACAAATCAACACGGAATGGCACTGTGCCAAATGGCATGGATTCTGATCGTAAGGCCAAATATTGCGAGCGAAGGTATCCCTACTCAAAAGGGTTTCCACGCGATCGATACAATTTAAAAAACGAATTGCTCTTCGGTTGGCACTGACGCTAAATGAAGTTTAAGTTTCGTCATGTGCTGCCGATTGAACTGAAAACGAAACAGCAACAAAAATAAATTAGATTTTGCATGAGTAAGCGACAATGATCCTAGTTTTCAAATAAAACGTTTTCTTGTATTCTAAATAATTGCTTTTGCGATTAGATGCATTGTCACTTAGAATTGCCGAAACGCAGAGTATATTTCACGCTTTTTGAGTCTAATTCTCCTGGAAGTTGATATACCTTGTTCGAATTTCTGCTTTCACGAGTCGTCGATTTGAAGACACACTATTTTTTTAACTCAACAGTCCAAGGCTTTATAAAAATTGTGTCTAAAAATATTACGCTTAAGTACTCATTTTGCTGTCAAATGTAATGGTCCAACTTCCATCCTTTATCAAGTAAACTCTAGTGTAAAAAGGAGATAGGTATAACATATCCCGGAAATTTTCTTTCTTTATCTGATCGTAAATTCGCGAATGAAATACACTATGTTCACTCGACAATAATAATAAGTAATAATATGCTGAGGGGCATACTCTCGCTACCCCCAAGGTGAGAATGAAGCCAGAATTGGGGTGCTCGGTAAGGACTGGGCCCCACCTTCTCGGCACAAAAATTTGCGTTTCACACGGCTTCTTACGGGGACTGTATCTGTATTGAAGCATAAATAACAATGATATCGTATAAAAATTTCATCTTAACGGCGTCGTTTGATCTCCATAAGGCTATTTTAAGGTGGATAATAATGCATTTGACTCCTCTGGGAGTTAATTCCATTCCATAAAACTGGTTCCAATTCGACCGATTAGAAAAACATTTTTGGTTTTTGTTTGCGTGCTTGCGCTCTTCCATTCCATTATTCACCTTACTTCTCGTAAGGTTTACCGCGTGCAAAAGCAATTACAATCGTGACTATATCAAGTAGTAAGACCGAATGACCGTGCCGACCAAGATGGTGGACCGTGCTTCTCCGCGAATATCAGATGCGATATCACCTCCTAGCATTCTAACCTGCTTGGTCAAAAAAATCATAATAATAATATTGTTGAATGAGCTGGTGTTTTCCCGGCGTAATGCTGGTGAATTCTTCTCGGGTTCTCCACCGGGTCAGGGAAACGGCGAATTTTATTATTAGAGTATTGCGTAAACCGAGCACTGAAACAGCTCTATGGATTCAAAGCTCGCGAGCTAGCCGCGAAAACTTTAACGGAGTCACCCGCTGAGGTGCACGAATGCAAGATATTCCACAGAGAGCTCTATGGAGTTGTCATTAGTTTCCTCATTCATATTTTATATTTCATTCACGAAATATGCCGTGACGAAGTCGTCAAATGGTAATTCTGATGACCAGGATTGGCATAAACTCGTATAATTTACTGCTGGTAATCATCTTTTCACTTATATTAGTTTTGCGAAATCTTGTTTGGAAAGAGTTGATCACTGTGACAACGACCTTGTCCTATTCTCTCTGCAAGGACGCCCTGAGTTCGTCGCTTTTTTTCATCGATCGTGGAAAAATCATTAACTTCTTACAGAATGAGAGTGCAATAAAATATTCAGCGACGAAGGAAATTATTTTTGCCACCAATCAATTCAAGGTCCCGTGAGGAACGATGGCTTTATGCTTCTAGCATCAAACGCAGATTGATTATTGAGAGCAAGTGCATTCGACGCCCAGTTTTAGATCATCTTTTCGTAATGATCAGATCCAGATACTCATGATAAGCGCTTCTATACCTATATTCCCCGTTCGATGACAGGTGAATAGTAAAATTCGTAAATTTTACAGTCACTTGAAATGTCTCTATACAGTCTTTCCAAAACGTTTACTTCGCTAATGCAAAGTTATTTGCATACTGATCAACCTTGGTAATCGAGCTGAACATCTGATAGCCTGTGGAAGTCAATAATGTAGTACTTTAGCCTATTGATTGTGACGGCGGTAACATTTATTGAATCATCATTATCGGTCAACAATCCTAAGATATGTTTGACACAGCCCTCCACTCGGTACTCTTATCGACCAACCTCTTCATATTGACGTACCTAATCCTCCTCTTTTACATCCTTTACAACTTGCTCCGTGCATCTCATCCGAGGCCTGCCTTTTCCAATTTTCCCGCTCAATTTTCCCTCGACGATTGTCTTCATCAGGCCATCGTGTCTTAAAATAATGGCCGATTAAGTTGCCCGTCTTCTTTCGAGAGTTCTCTGCGGATTTCTCTTTTCTCCCACTCTTCTTACGGCTTCTTCATTTGTCACCCATTCAATCCATGTTATCTTCATCATTCGTTTATTGAACATCACGGATGTTCGTTGTATTTCTTCTAGTCCGATGACGTATGAAAGTTTACAGAGAGAGGCTATATTTAGGTCGAAAATCTTCAATTTTTAATAAATTAGTGACATAATGATCATTCCCATCGGAAATATAATAAAAGTTTGACAATAAAAGCTCTGTAATATGGAATATTTGCGATCAGAGCTATACTTCTCAAGCAGTAAATTTTTATTTCCCTTAAATTCCCACCCTACCGTCGGAGTTTCAAACTTTGCCAGTCAGCGGCCGATTTTATGATGCCTTATGGCAATTTTCACTCTATTGCGTTTCGGCGAGTTTTTTGTGCTATGTTACCGAAGTGCAATGAGTTTAAATCGTGAGATTGAACTGCAAATAAAGGAGTTGCGGAGAAAAGAAAAGGCCGATACAAATTTTAAGAGGCGACGATTACAGCCAAATCGACCATATCTTGTGACGGTGGTCTGATACAGAGTGTCATCGAGGGAGAAGTGGATAATTGCAATGGAAGGCCGTCTCTAAAATATCTGGAGCAAGTGGGACATAAAAGTGAAGGACAGAAAAGGAAAGGCTGCAAATATGAAGAGGTTAGCCGTTGGGGCAATCAAGTGGAAAGGTGCGTCAAACCAATCTTAGGATTGATGAGTGTTGATGATTATTATGTGGGTTTTGTGATAATCAGTGTTAGATAAGTATAATCTCCCATACTATCCATATACCAATACTTGGCGCGTTTTGATATGAACCTGAGACACTTTATTGGTATCACACTCCCTTCCTTTTTGTTAACCCATGAATTAGATGAAATCTGGCCCACAAGGAATCGAGTGAAAACAAAGGTTTCAAAGGGTATATCTTTATGGATATACATTTTTGAATGTTTTTTTTAGTACATAACTCTTATTTCTGTACCCAGCACTACACAAACCTCTTTTGATCCCTCTAAACCTTTCACTCATTATACGAGACACGCCTACCTAGTTACTCCAGCTGGCGATGTTTTGGGCATTTGGAAAACCAGTCTAGGAATGACATATTATCGTTTCATAGTTTTTCGCATTCTTTTGTTCTCAGAAGATACAGTTACTGAGCGCGTAAAATTGTTTATTAAATAAGAAATTCCATGCTTTCATTTTTAACGCGGTATTTTATTTCAATTCAATGAATGGTTTTGCTTTTTAGCGAAAATTTAATTAAGAAAAAACACAGACATTAAATTAAAGCAAAAACGACAAATCTTTACCCAAAGATGTATATTAAAGTTGACTATTTTTCTCACAATTATTTTGAATCTTGCTTTTTTTATGAGTTCAGAAGAGTATTTTCTGTCGGCATGATACACCCGTCGATACAACCGTATTTTTAAAATAAATCTGGAGCTTAGTTGCTCGGTAGATTATTTGGCTGTGCTACTACACTGTAGATCCAGGGTTTGATTCACCAGAGTGGAGTTTGAACTTACATAGCCAGGCAACCTAGGTTTTTTTTATATCTTTTTGGAAAACTCCAGGTAAAGACGAAAACTGTCCCACTTTCTTCCCTGATTTGTAAATTTACACGCCGTTGGGCATAGCATTCTGTGAACTCCAGCGTCACTAACCAACCAAGGATGTTAGAATACACTGGAGGAGGTATCGAAGCTGATTTAAGAAGCTAGCGACCATCTTGGTGTGCACGGACATGCGGACTTGCTACTCACGATAGTTGTACGGATGAAGTAGTTTTTACAAGCGGTAAAACTTTGTGTAGTGGCATGAATAATGCACTCTTAAAGTTCGTCAATGAAACGGAGTTAAGTGGGCAAACACGGTAACATTCCCCATATGTATAGGTAGTTTAAATAGGTTAAACTCGAACCAGTTTTGTTGATAAAACTAAATGCCCGGGGGATATAAAGCATTAATACCTCACTTAAATAGCCTTGGAAGATTAATCATTGCCGCTGCAGTGAAATTTGGGTTCGAATTCATTGTTATTTATTGTGTTTATGGTTTAATAAACAAATGCAGCCTCTATGAGAGGCCGTAATAATACGCAAGGTTTTATACAGAGGAGGCGGAGCCTAAACGTTCCCAAACACCTCCATTCTGGCTTCATTGCTACCCATAGGCTACCATGCCAATGCCTCCACCAGTATATTCTAACCTCCTTGAACGACACCAACCTTGGTGGCGAAGAAAACTTTCACTCCATTACTTTCATGTGGGCCTGGAGTCCCCAGAAACTGTTATGCGAATATACATGATCTCGTCTTCAACAATCGCGTCTGTCCTCAAGGCACGGATTACTGAAAACAAAATACATATTTACAAATTTGCCGTGTATTTTACAATCGTTCTCGCAATTCGATTTGGAAACAAAAATCCGTAACCGGAATAAAGAATCTTTATTTATTCCTCCCCCTTGTGGTACTTGTCTCAATCTCATAGGTTTATTATTTCTAATTTCATTTTGTGAGCTGAATACAGCCTGATAAGAGATAAAACAACGCATATATTATAGGCGTCATCTATAATTAAATACGGCACGTTTTTAGCCTCTTATCGAATGTTTACGAATATGGGAACTGGTCCATTCCATTTTTCATTCAAAAACAACCTTAAAGTAAGTAATTTGATGCCAATATCAAAGGTAGTTTTGGTTATAAGCTGTAATATTTAAATATTCATATGTTACGCAATTTGCGATATAGAATTATCATTTTTGATTTATGATTATAAATTTGATAATGTATTATTTATCTCTACAATGTTGAATCGATTATATTCAACAGTGTCTCACTAAATAATCATGAATGGAAGTACAGCCAATTCTCGTAGGTAACGAATGCGTCTAAACTTCTAAAAGGCTATTGACGCTGAATTATCCAAATTATTGATGCACAGAAGTCAGAATAGGAATTATTGTTCCAGGGTATAGTTTTTCCTATTATTCTACTTAATTCTTATAATTAATTCCTAATGTAGCAATAGTTAGCTGTTCCTGTATGTCTTACATTTGATACATTATTCCTCTGACGTAATAGCCAAAACCGTTGTCATAGATTAGTCTTATGCGTCCATGCTCCAAAGTCACATACAAGGGCGACAGAGTGAATGGATGTAATTATTTATAATTACATCTATTATGTACATCCAAATAGGTAATTATTTATAATTAGTAATGTCAGATCATCGATCAAAACATGTTTTTAGCTTTTGGAAGTACGCTGGCGTGGCATGATTACCATTTTACCTGAATTAAGTGACATAATCCAGTTACTATTTCATCCAATGTGACTTCGTCGTACAACCTTATTAGTGTACACCTAAACCTTAAAAGACTTGCATATCCTAATTTCTTTGAATACTCACTGCATCAATCTCTTATGTGGTTACCGCAACTTGAGTGCACTTGCATGAAATGCTTTATTTATTAACGATGCTAAAAGTAATTAATGCCAACCGGTGTTGATATCATTTTATCTTGCAAGATGGAAAGCTCATTAGGCGAAAATATGCTCTAAAAGGTTTCCATTGCCCAAGTCAAAAGCAAAACCTTTTAGCGAACAAAACTACTGAAAATACCAAAGCAACTGAGAACTGCGAGGCAAGTCATTTGGCTGCTTTGCTTCTATCAGATTTATCTGGGTCACTTCATCAAGGCCGTAATATTTTTAGAACCTTTTGTCTTGATTGGATGGACACATTTCTCCGTAGATACCTATTGAATTGGAAACGGAAAGTACATTATGTGAATGAATATGCTAGATCTCTGGTAATGTGCTTCGTGACTCGAGAAAGCTTTAAAACGTTTGATATATAGTTGATTTGGAGTGTTGAATGGTTGATTAGAGTAGCCGACAAAATTACTTCTGCATATTTTTCCTGAAGTTTCCAACGATTGGCACATTTTCTGTGACTTAGGAAAACGATTCGAAGCCGCCTAAAGAATGGGAGGAATGGGGTCGTTTACCATATTTTTTATCACCGAATATGATAGAGTTTGTAAAATAAAAAGACCCGTATTTTTCCGTTTTTTGATCCGTCAATTATTTCACGAGTTGTAAGCGGCGAAAAACTGATGTTTTAAACTCTTTCGGAAAGGTGGGCGTGGTGCCACCTCTGACGTATATCATCTTCGTCCAATCACAACTGAGCCCGCGAAGCTACTTCGCCTCATCGCAATGGGGGGGACACAGCTGACTCTGCCAATCGGAGCAGTTGCGACAGCATCTGTGCGAGCAGACCTTCCGAGAACCCCCCTCCACTCCCTTCCCTTCCTCGAAAAGCAGTCAAGGACGAGAGGAAAATGACGTCAATGTTATCAAAGCAGATTTTTCGGTGGTCGTCACCTTTTTCTTATTTTAATTTTTGATTTATGAGTGAATGGTTGTGGTTAGAAGATTATTTTTTTCATTAAAATTAATTTTTCGTTTCCACCTAACGATTTCGTGTACAAAATTGCTATTTCGGTTCCGAGTAAACGCCCCCATTCCCGTAAAATTTTCCATGAATAAATGTCGTTTTTCATGTTGTTGTTTGAAATCAAATGTTTATATTTAATATTTTAATGAATGAATAAAATGCTATCCTCAGAATTTGTTGGTTAGGTATTAAGTTATAATATGCTTTGGGCAAATATAGCGTGAATTGTAAACTAAAATATTTAAACATCGGATAATATTACAAAAATCCATTTTAATCTCTTAAAGAGAGGGGTCAATCCTAAAATTATATGTGAATCATTTTCTCGCCAGAGAAAATTCAACGAAGGAAAAGTGACTTCAAGAAATTGGAATGCGTCCCTCATGAAGATGGTCGACATTAGGTGAATTTCTCCGTCATTATTTGCCCACAATAGAAGGTTTATGATTGGAAATCGAACCAAAGGTAAAAAGAAATGGTTAGTTGAGTGGAGACTGGTTTTATATGCTTCCAGACTTAGAGAAAAGAGGAATGTGGATTTGTGAGAGCTGAGTGTAGAGAAGTATGTAAGAAGGGGGAGGAAAAGGAGGCAAACGAGGAAGTGCTTGGAATGGTGGAATAGGGAAGAAAGCTCCTTAGAAAACTATGAAGATGTAGAGTACGCGAATGGAACAGATGATTATGGACAATTGTACAATCAGAGTTGTTTTATTTTTTGATGAAAAATATCACTGCTAGTAGGCAATTGACCGGTGGCAATGATATGAGATATATTTATAAAATAATATGTTCTCATTAATGTTTGGAAACGAGGGAAACCTGATAATGGATTAAACATATATTACATGGCACAAATTAATTTTGCATTTAATATGCTATGCGTTTACTTCTAAATGAATTCAGAATTTGGGTAAAGGGTTCAAAAAGTTCATCAGGCAGCCGATTCCATGACGAATACCCCTATTAAAATAACGAGTATTTGCCGCGTTTGTTTTTTGTTCCCTCCGTTTTATTTTGTACGGGTGATCATTTCTAGTCATATAATTTGGCCTATTTGTGGCTCCATTAGATTCTTCCTTGCCCTTGTCTCCCGAGACAATCCTATATATTGCACAGAGCCGCTTGATTTTCCTTCTCGTTTCCAGAGAGTCTCACACCATAAGTTTTATCATATCCATCTCACTATCAGTTTTCCTGTGTCTCCCTTACACGTACCAGGCGGTCTTTCTCTGTAGTATTTCAATTGTTTCATTTACCCTACTCATGAGGGTTCCATACCGTGGTGGCGTATTTGACAATAGGCCTTACAATGATTATTTAAGCCGTATCTTTTGAAGCTCTGTTGCCTCCTTAGAGATTTTGCATGGCCCAAAGGAGCGACTTGAAGGCTGTGCCAACAATATAACCAATTTGCAACCCCATGTAAGGTCTTCGCTCAAATAAACATCAAAGTGTTAACAATTTCCGTTAGTTTGGATCGTTTATCCCATTACTTTATATTTCCTAGTCAGACCAGTTCTGCTGTTAGAAGTGATGTATTTGCTTTATGAAATAATTATTGCCATTTCATTGCTTGCATTAAATTTTCCTCCTTTTGTATATCGTTCCATAGGGCGCCACTGTCACTCTAATTTCTCGTATCTTTTAATCTGTCGCCTTTAATTTCTCTATAGAGTATTCAGTCGTCAGCGAATAAGCGCATATCTGAGTTGAGCCAATCAGGGAGGTCATTTATGTAAAATGGGCCAAATACTCTTCCCTGTGGCACACCAGATGTGACAAAGGATTCAGCATAGAAGTAGGAACACCAAGAAAGTGTGGAAGAAGAATAAGGGAAGGGAAATTTTTATGGATTGAACGGGATAAGAAGTATTCTTATCTGAAAAGAGAGAGAACGTGTAATGAATGCGGAGAGTGGAGAAGAAGAAGACGATTCGATTAAAATCAGCCGGCGCGCCGATTTATCATTTAGAAATTAACTGGGTTTTTCTATCTATGCCATGATTAGCTGGGTACTTGGACCACTGTGCGGAGTGGTATCATGTAGCATTTATGAATGCTTACAATTGAGTGATCAAGAGACTGAAATTTTGGGTAAATAATGTTAAACTGCAATTTTTACTTTTTACAATTATGTCGAAAAGAGCAATCAAGCAAGCCGGTTTTATTTTAAGCGAATTTCATACATAATTATTTGCAAATTGTATAAAAGCCGAGGAGATAAAAGCCTGGTAAAGACTAAAGGAAACCTCGGTGGGATTCGTGTTTGTGTAAACAGTCGAGTCATAGAAACGCACTAAAGGATAGACAAAATTAGTGGAAAGGATTAGTAATTTAGTCCAAAAATACTTTCATGCTCAGGCTTACGTGAAGTATCTTGGGGATTATTGCAAAGTTGCTTCATTATCAATGTGGAATAAATGGTGAGCGAAGTTGGCAAAGTGTTGAGCGGGTGAAATCAGCGGAGCGGAATCTACTCAGTTAAATAACATCATATGCTTTTTGGCAGCACCACTCCCGATAGGTAAACTTGGGATTATCATTCCTCTGCGAGTAGTAATGGGTCTTGTCAGTCTACCGCGTATTCGAGAGTCACAAATGGCCCCATTAAACTATCAGATGCCGGTTTAGGTTTCCGTTGTCGGTTACGGTTGTTTTAAACTGTTCAAATCACACTTACTGGTAATCTCACCGTCCGGTTGTGAATTCGCAGCCAATAGAATCTCGCCTCATGGTTACGTGCTGTTTCTGTTCTCATTTTTTACCTATATTGCCTCAAATATAAGATACAAATGAATTAATTAGGTACATTTAGTCTCACCCCAATAAAATGTATGCTATTATAAGTCATCCTTCGCAAAAAATGGGTAATGCAAGCAAGTTAAATGCTGTTTTAATTATATTCTTAATATTTTTAGGGTTTAGTCAGCGGTTGAAATGATAACAATCAAAATATCGGGAAATATAAGCACTAACAGCACGTGACCGCGAGTCGAGCTCCTATTGGCTATACGGTTCCACAACAGGCCGGTTGGAATTAGATGCGCTCCTATCATTCAACCGTTGATAGCTGGTTGGCATTGATTGGTCGACTGCAAAACCGTAACCGGCAACGGCTAGTGTGATACGGTCTTATTGCCATGGACCTAGCATGTGTGGCTGCGGGGTTTTCTGTCCGGCATTTTACGATTCGAAATAGCCACCGGAACCTGAATTCCGATGTCGCCTTCTGCTTGAGGTTAATGAAGCGAATGTGTTGCCGGTAAAATTGTGCATTTGCTCGACACCACACTTTTGCAATTTCCTCCTCCTCTCCTCTTCCCTCCCTCTCTGTCTCTCGCTTTCCCCCGCCTTTCGCTCCGCGCGGAGTGGCACTTAGCGTCCATTCAAGGGCCTCCCACTCACTTAACAACCCCATCAAGCTTCCAGTTTTGCTCCCTTGGCTCCTCAGCGTCAACGCGTCCTTGTTTTTCTAGCTTCGCAAAGCAAGCCTACCGCTAATTTCCTCGATTTTCTTCGCCAAGAAAACGGGTTGTGTACCTTAAACTTATCCGCTACTTCGCAAATAGCCAGATTAGCAGTCGGGGACTCCGAAATGTTTCTCTTTTTTATACTCTTTGTCTATTCTTTCGAGACAAGGGTGGCAGAAAAGGAGGGAGACTCGTTAAAATAATTACGATTTAAAACCATGCCTCATTTGAAGAAACTCTGTTCTTGCGTAATGATATGCTAGACTTTATTTGCCTTTTTTGTAGCTCTAGAGGGAGAAACCCGTGATAAAAATAATGACGCAAAAAATACGAATCGGGAGCGTGCTACCTTGCTAGGAAATATCATTTCTTGTATAAAATTTGCCATGAAGTACCTTTGTCTTGTATTCTGCCACATATTTCTCTCATTATTTTATGCCCTTTGTGAGATTAATGGTTCAATTGAAATAGAAAAAACCTTAACATTACTCTAGCGCAATTTCAAACCAAATTTCCTCATATTGCGTGAAACTAATTCTATTGCCCACAATTTACTTTCTTGTGCATTTCGCACAATTTCGCTCAATGGCTGAATTTGTTGAAATTCTATATTTTGACGTCAATTGCTCGTCCTATCGCTGAGAAAAAGTAGCGCCAAAATTCGTTGGTCTTTGATTGTGAAACTGCAAGCAACGGCAAATTTCACCTATTCCTCGCGTTTATTTGAAAATCAAGTCTTTAATCAAAATTTGGCTTAGACTTGTAACTCGGCGTTTAAAACTTTCAAGTTTTCTCGTGCTTGTAACATGACGGAGTGATCTTTGACATCCGTTTAAAATACTCCACTTTTACATAATTGTCTGTTTTCTGCAACGGTGTGCTTTACCCGTTCATTCTTCTGCCATTTCAACGCAGCAGAACGTTCTCCTTTCGTACCCTTAGATGTCTTCGACTTGAGAAATGATCTTCCTCGGAGACCATTATCCTTTCGACGCAGGAGTGATCTCCGTTGAGCAGAACTAGAGAGCTTTTATGTAGAGCTCCTCTCATAAGAGCGAATGTTCCTGAAGGAAAGGAGAGGGATAATTAATTAACTCGATGGTGTTGCAATGGCCCCGATGTCACCGACGACTTCCTACTGCGCAATTTCCTTTGTGAGTGATGATTTAAAAGTGTGTACTTTGGGAAGGTATCGACCGTAAGAGAAAGCCTCTTCCAATGGTATCCTGCTCCAGATAATCATGCTTCCAGGCATCCTCACAAAACCGTATCAGAATTATTTTCGACCCCGAAACTCTCCTGGAAACTACTATCGGTGCAAGGATCTAATATTTTATTAATTTCATGCTCCGTTTAACGCCTTTACAGGCGAGATGTGATAATGTCGTATTTCTCATGGAGTTATCCATGAACTAGAGTCACGGATTGTGGACGATGATTGGGGAGGGGTTCTTTTAAGTAACCTGCAGATTAATTAATAGCAATAGATAATGGCAAATTGCCTTTGAAATTAAATGTATGCGGAAGAATAAGCGTGAAAAGAGACTTGGTGTTGTCCTTAGCTTTCCTCTGGACAGTGTGCCTGCAGCACTTCAACACTTCAATTTGTAGGAAGGGGAAATTATCTGGATAGTATTCTCCCTGAATCTCCAAAAAGGTCTAGAACTATTTTTATAAAAATCTGTCCAGTCTTGGGCCAGAATACCTGCTGTTTGGTGGAGAGTCTCTGCGTTGACCACATCCGATCTCTTGATAATTCAAAAGTGGTCGTTGACCCTAATGCTAACCACTTACGACGCACGAATGTATGCTTAACTTTTGCTGCTGATTGCGGTTTTGTGTTCACCCATGGATTTCACATGAGAATTCCTGTGGAACGTTATCATCACCACTTCCATTTTCTCAAGTATTGATGCGATAATTGCTGTGATAAACAATATTTATGGTTTAGAACAACCAAACCCTGCTCATGTAATGGGTGAGAATCGTAAGTTACCACTTTGAGAAACCATCTAATTCCTTTTTATTTACCCGCAGTAAGCACGTAGTGCCGGCATTAATGTGAAATTGGACAGATTTAAGGTTTGTTGCGAAAGTCCTGTCTAATGAATGCAGGACCGCGAACTGGCCGCGAGAACCTTAACGACGTTACCCGCTTAAATTGCACAATAGCACAGGTTCCACAGAAAAAAAATCATTCGCCTTGACCGGGACTGGCGCATGATTTTTTCTCTGTGGAACTTGTGTTAATATACTATGTGTCAAGCAGTGGGTAAAAATTGACATCGATAGCCATATTTCTCGCTAGTCATTCGCAGAGTAGAATAGGTAAGCATATCCATGCTATGCTATTCTAGCCACGTTGGTAACGCGCTGGTCTGGACGTATATTAATCCGTGGTCTGGACACAAGGTTTTGTGTACGAATCCCGCCCAGGGTATAAATGAAGTGTTGCCCTAGAATTAAGAACTTAGTGAGATATAATCGAAGCCGGCGGAACACCTAAAACATAAGTCTTCTATTAATTTTACGATAAGGAGTATAAACATTTTTTTAATGGTACCCGTGAGTAATCATTCATGCATGACTAGGTCATATCTGAAAAAGAGTATTTCACGTTCATTGGCACTTATAATTGAAACTGTATAAATTATCCTCATTTCACATAGAAATTTTCGTCTCTTAGTTCTCTGTCCTAAGGCAGTAATTTTTCATTGTCCAAGCACTACAGCAGAACTAAATAAATAACTTTAAAGGTGCTGCTGTTATATATGTCCTGGGACAATGGGGGCGTTTACTCGGAACCGAAATCGCAATTTTGTACACGAAATCGTTAGATGGAAACGAAAAACGAATTTTAGTGAAAAAATTAATCTCCTAACCACAACCATTCACTCGTAAATCAAAAATTAAAATAAGCAAAAGGTGACGCCCACCGAAAATGCTGCTGTGATAACATTGACGTCATTTTCCTCCCGTCCTTGACTGCTTTCAGGGGAGGGGGAAGGGAGTGGAGGGGGGTTCTCGGAAGGTCTGCTCGCACAGATGCTGTCGAAATCGCTCCCATTGGCCGAGTCAGCTGTGTCCCCCCCTTTGCGATAAGGCGAAGTAGCTTCGCGGGCTCAGTTGTGATTGGACGAAGTAAATATACGTCAGAGGTTGCACCACACCCACTTTTCCGAAAGGGTTAAAAACATCAGTTTTTCGCCGCTTATAACTCGGGAAATAATTGTCGGATCAGGAAACGGAAAAATACGGGTCTTTTTATTTTACAAACTCTATCAGATTCGGCAATAAAAAAAATATGGTAAACGACCCCATTTTAGTTCACGTAGACGTTTTTCAAGAATTCTATTGACTTTTAACATTGTTGAATGTTATTGTCGGCGTAACTTGGCGTTGTAACTGATATTCAAGGGTGTCCTCGAGGAATTATAGCGCACATTGCTAAACGCTGATTTTGCGCCCCTACCCCTTCCATTCCCTTTGCCATCCTCCCAATTGTTCTAATTGAGAATTTCCATCTCCCCACTAAATTTGGTGCTGGCAATCGTCTCCCCACTCTTTGTTGCTCCTCTCCCTAAGCCTGCGTTTCTTTCGGAAATTACTCGATTCCCGACTTCCTCAAGCCTTCTGGTCCCTGGTCGAAATGAGTGATGGAAAACGGTCCTCCGTTCAGTCCGTCCCCTTCGTGCCGCACGAATACTACGCACTCCAAATGAATCAATCATTCATGATCATGATATGAACACGATGGAGAGGCCAGCGATAGTGCATAAATGTCCATCAAGTCTACCCTCCAAAAGGAGGGAATTCGGCTTGTCCGTGTGACCTCTCTCTTCCTCCCTCTCATCCACCGTATGAGTCCATAGTTATCCACTGAGTATTCCCATGTCCTTCGGAACCTCAGTCAATAAGTGTCTTCAGGTGTTCTAAGGTGCCTCCCATAGCACTCCCGGAGTATATAAACATGTGTTCTGCTGGTAATAATTTTGAATGTTCCTGAGGATGGCTTGGCAGCCGAAACCGGTCGTTCTTTTAATAAAATTGTGGAAGTCACAACGCTTTTGATTGTTATTATGTCTTCCTAACCGTAAGTCAATTACGAGCATGGGGGCCTCTAGGCGTATATTTACAGGTTACTCAAACTGAGGAACAAAAGCGGGATAGCGGTAAAAGCTACTATTTTGGTCAGGGAAAATCATCCCAAGTACTTAAATTCGCCAACCAGAAAGACAGGGTTTCAGGAAAGATAATGATAGAAATAATGGTAGCAGTAGGAGGCGGCAGTAGGACAATTTTGCGAGCGTACAATTATGATAAAACCGTTAATTCATGCCCTCTTGCATGCATATAAATGACGTTGTTCCCATCCAGGGTAGAACCATATGAAAGGCTATTTATGCAGTATCCAAGAAACTATTCCTGATTTTTATTTACTCCTCGTGTACGTATATCCACCATTCTTCCATTCTAGTTTTTCGCTTCCGTTAAATTGATATTTAAGTTCGCACTCACCCTTTTCCAATGCTTCAAATATCACTCCTCTTATGAATGTTCCACTTTATCGCTCCATGATATTCTCGATCTATTTCTCCTACCTTATTACCCACATTATTAGAAGATTTGTTCCACATCATTTGACGATCTGCTCATTCTCACTTGAAACTGCGATCAGAAACACTTTTCAGACGTTGTATACGCGTCGATTTCAGCCAATAAATATGTTTAAAGTGAAGAATGTTGGCCAATTGTGCTTGTAATTATAGTGAATAATAATTATACGTCACTGGGTATCAGTAGCCCTATGAAAAGTGCTCTAAAAACTACGAGCGGAGATTATAGTGCTACGCTGTCGCTCGTCATTAATAAATAGTCGCTTCTTCGAACAGTTCATCGATTCTTAGGGGCGATGGGCCTCCTCAAGAAACTCTCGGCCAACTTCTACTTCTACTTGAGTTACCAGGCCAATATCCTTCTATCGTAGCCTTGTCTCTTGAAAGTCTCAACCTAACTCAAAGACATCTACCATTGCTTACTTAAACTAGCTTTTCAACAAATCTTTACTTTTTTTGATCAAATATTTGGTTCCAACTACCGAATTCGTCGCGAAATATTACATCCGGCCGCGAATACGTTTTCAAACAATTTGAGAGGGCGCGATAGGTACCACTCATGCTTCGCTCATGGTTCAAGGGGTGAAGCTAGTATTTTAAGTTGTAATTCTTCCAAGATTGCCTCACATTATTGTGCAATCCTGAAATGTATACTTTACGATGACTGATTTTTGCGTATCCTACAGACGTCATTGGGAGAGTGTCGTAATTCCTCTGCAACTTGCCTTGAGGATTAAAACGTTAATTTTTAGAGGTTATTCTGCCTTTCAGGGTCTCCTTTCACGCAGGCTGCCAGATGGTCCTCGTCAAGTGGATCAATTGACCGAAGGCCGATTGCCTCTGCACGCGCGCGGGTCACCGATTAGTTGACATCTGTTGTCTTCGGAACACTCCCAGTAGCTGTGCAAGCGCAAGGCGCGGCCAAGTGATGATCCAAGAAGCCTCCTTTACGCTAATGTCTAACACCATTAAGCTAGTATTTGTCAAATCATGCAGCCAGGAAAAAAATGAGCCATGACAAAGATAAACGGATAATAGTGAAAGAAGGAACGGCAGTCATGCGTTCCAGAATACCTACAGATTCAAAATGAAATATTCAGAGGAACTATTGGGCGTTTTCAACCGTTAATTTTCATCAGCAATTTATTTTTTTAGATGGGCCAAGCGTTTCCCTGCAGACGTATACAAGAATATATTAAGTATATTTATATTTTCACAATTTATCGATATGAAGTATGAATGCATTTTCGTAAGTCCTGCCACTCCCTGCGATTAGAATACTCATGCACAAACTTCGTTGTTTTAAGCCCGAAGGTTTGTCTGTTTGGTGAGGGCAGTGCTCACCAGATTCTAATCCTAACTGCGTGTGATACTCATGCATCAAGTTAAGGATGAGAATAGTTCATTTCCTTTTGTCACCTGTGGTTGTCAAAAAGACATGGTATCCAGAAAATAACACACCTTGTGTTTGGCGGGACTTGTCCGTAAGCCTCTCCCGGATTTAAACCTGGAACCTCCGAGCAACAGTCCAACACTCTACACAAAGTGCTTAAAATATCTTGGGCCAATTGGACTCTGCAATTGTATTTCATAATATAATAATTGGCTTTTTCTGCCTATGGAATTCCCACGTAAGTTAGTTTTTACGTTTGGGCACGGATTGCTGGTAACAGAAAACGAATAGATTTAAATAAATTCGTCATCCGCAATGGTCATTTTTACGGAGAAAATGCGTTACTTTTGCAAATCTAGGTAAGTAGAAGTATCAAGAAAGTTTAATTAATAGCCCTTCATTCGAAAATCTTAATTTACCAGCTTTCTGCAAATTTCTCTTCAAAATATTTCAACTGAATTTAAAGGAACGCGGACTGCAAGGAAGTAATAAATTTTCGTATGGTCTGTTTTATATATTTGTATATGTTCTGTTTATTTTTTGCTGTTTCTTTTAGTTGAAGGCAGTCGTGAACCTACTGCAATTTTATGTATCTCCTCTGAAGGGGTTGAAATTCGCCCACTACCTTTCTTGCCCACTGCCCGTACTTACTTAGAATAATGCATTAATTATAAATAAGTTTACTTCAGGAAAACGCATTCACAATTTTGGATGAATGAGGTATCGATATTTTTTTAAACACGCTTATTTTTTTCTATTTTTATCTTCTTTCCCGTGATGCTCTTCTTAGAAATTTCTCCTCTTCTCCTGTAATGTGAAACAAGTTTGGGGCCTTACGTGCCACCTCCGACACTTCCCATTGCCTTCGTTTCCTCCCAACGGAACACCTTCATCTCTTCTCGCTTTGCGGGTCTCGTTTCTCCTCCTTTCACTAGAGCTTACCGCATTAATCTCCTTTCCCCTCCATGCCTTCTTCTTGCTATTCTGTATTCATCCCTTGGGCCCTCCGCTCTTATCTCACCCCTTGTTCCTCCTTTTTTTCTCCTCGTCACCCTCCTGAGCGCTCTTCTCAAAGAATCTTCCTAAATTTCCTCCTCCTCATAATTCCCTCCTTCACCCTTTCTGCATATTTTTCTTTCGCTTCGCTCTTCTTTCACCACGAGCTGAGTTTACCCACACTCCTCCCGCTTCAACTCCGTCTTCTAGAATTTTAAACTTTTCCCCTTTATCCCGACCAGAACCTATTCCTAAGTTATGAGAGGTTCTTAATCTGCATATAGACCTTTCTGGAAGTAATGCCTGGAATTCTCGGCTGTGGATGATTGCACAGCAAGTGCTCACTATTTCCATAATATCAAGTTTCAAAAATTGATAACATTGTTAAGCCCTGTCCGTGAAAGCATGTGGTGATGAATTCCGCTTTTCATCGGATACGATAGTTTAGTGCTCATTTCCATATTTTCTGCATCAGATGATTTTTCAAAGGTAACTAATGAAGAATTTTAGTAATATCAAAGCTAAATTGTTGGTCGCTCAGAAGTATGCAGCTTAAGTAAACATTTTTTCGAAGTTTTAACAGAAAAAAATTGTTTAAGTATTTATTCTTCATGGTTGGCCGGCTGCATCTCATTACTATGTATCTAGCTTAGTATAAAGAAGCATTTCGGAGCATTAAAGCATGTCCATCGGTAAATGTAATGCAGTGTGGACAGTTTCGGCAACCAAGAATGGCTTACTGTAGGGCCGCCTCAGTTTGCCACTTATTTAGAGTGCTTTGGCAATCTGATAAAAATGTAAAAAATATGTCGGAATTGATGTTTTCGAAGAGTGTGCCGATACCCAAGAAAAACCTAGAAAATATCTACTTCACTAATTAGTGTCTACAGTTGTGTAAAGTTCAACTCTATGTACATTACAACTACCAAGCCCTCCAACGAAAAAATGATAACAATTGAAGAGGAATAAATTAAAACATTCTGGCCACAAAACATCACCACACTCAATTACCAACTTTTAGAGGCAATATTTCAAACCAAATATATTTATTTTCCGTAGGCTTTTCGATCACTATAATTTTTAAAACAAAATGTATAATTATTCGAACTGCACACTAATTACTACGTTGCCATTAACCTTTGCATGTATTCCGCTGAAATCCTTAGCCCTCTCTTTTACTCACGGTTAATTCAGTTTTTAATTTCAGTAATTTAATTTGGAATTGAGTTTAATAATATCAGTTGTAATTTAATTTTTGCTTTCATAAATATTTTCTGAATTGTAGAGCGTAGCCCCAAAAAATATTGGTCCGGTCCTTGCAAAGGAAATGGATAAATTAGCCTATGCTATCAGAAGTTTTTGCTTCGAAATTGAAGCTTTGATTCCTTAGCGGAAAAATTGGTCAAAATGAATATTTCTGGATTCCAAATCAATTCTTTATCACGCGTGATGATTACATCACTTCATATTTTGCGAAAAATATATTTTCTATCTCTAAAACAAGGGCATTATTTTATTTCGCCATCATTATCACCATTGATTATCGTTTTAGGAATGGTTTTATGCGCCCTTCCTCCCGATTTTCTAGCAGCTAACCTCTTCAAATTGATAAAGATCTCTAATATTTCCATTCCTATCCAATACATATATCTTTTCAATAGTCTTCCTCCACGATTCGTCATATTCTTATTTCCCATGGCCACTTTCCTCGTCAGATTACTGTTCCTCAAGATGTTTGTAACCGTGTATGTTGCAACCTCTTCGTTTCTCAATACCTATTCATCTACATCTATATTTCCCAGCAAGCCACCGTTAGGGCGTGTGGTGGTAGGTACTATTCGGGAAAATGTTATTTTGTTGAAAGGAAAACTAGGGGAAAAATAATATGGTTTGGTTCATAATAACTTAATGATAAGACTTGCTTGCGCTGTTTTTTTATGAGTTGGTAAAATGAATTGCTGTATCTCACGGTCTGGCTATCACTCGTCTTTTTTGTTATTTCTCTCTGTGCTCCGTAAAAGTGGAGGCTGAAATTTGTTTACAGCATCAGCCTCGAACTCATATATTTTGAAATTTTCAATGTATTTCAATCTAGGTAACAACCTTATGGTCTTTAGGGTTTCCCAGGGAACCCCTTACAATAAACGAGTGGCATATTCTCTACGATCATAGGCATTTGCTAAGGAACGCGCGGCTTTCTTTAACATTTTAAGTTTCCGAGTCGATTTTATAATCGTTGGATTCCAGAGCCTTGACGCACATTTCTGGTAAAGCCTTGCCAGTAAAATAATACATATCTCTTTTTTTTGACTCTCTAACACTCCCGCTACACTTTTTAATGAATTCTAATTTTTCTGCATCATGCAACAAATATTTCGAATATAATTCCACTGTGATACATTCAGAATTAAGCCCAAAAGTGATACTCATCTAATCATTTAATATTTATTTGAATGTACTTGCTAGGTACCTACGCTTACTTCTAAACACTTGTGCGTCGATTACAACATTTTATTGACCATCAACGAGGAAGTTGTGCATCCACTTTAAAAACTTGCTGTTAAATTCCGAAACCTGTTCTTTGAATAACATTCTGTTGTGAGGAAACTTATCAAAAACCATTTTGAAATGCACATTACACAGATTCCCTAGATTTATTACTGCAATTGGTAGAAACTGTGTTGAATTACTCTGAAAACATTTTGAGTATTCAGGCCCTACATTACGTGACTCTTATTTGACATTGTTGCATTTACCGTAATCACTATTGGTAATTATATTCTCAATAGTAGTACAAAAAGCGAATATTGATGATATTGGTTTGTGATTTCTTTACTCATTTTTGTTCTCACTTTTATATTAAGATATGCGGAAACCTTTACAGCTCTTTGGTACCTTCCTCCAATGACTCATTCGTTTGATCCAAGTACGGTAACAATTATGGCGCCATCGTTAAAAAAAATCTTATTGGTATCTCTTCCGGGCCTTTATAATTATTCCTTAGAGTTAATGGCCTCTCTTCTTTCTATAACTCATATAGACTTTCTTCGCTACCCAGCTTGTCCATTATTTTATTTCTATGAAATTTTCAAATTCCATCGGTCCAGTATACTTAAGCTTCTGTTTTCCATACCTCTCTTTGATTTAGGAGGATCATACAAAGAAATGATGGATTATAGCGTTCTTATTTCTTAACCGGTGTGTTTTGCTTCAATTAGTATTTTGTTTTTGTGACATTTTTGTGACTCTTCTTTTCTCGTCCTTATGCCGTTCTTCACCTTTTCCTAACATCCTATTGACTCAGAATATTTCTTGTTTTTTTTCAGTCGAGGGTTTCATTAATGAGACGCGGCCAATCTTTGCCACTTTGAAGGATCTAATTTAGTTTTGACCAACTTGAAAGTAATTTCAAGCCTCAGTCAATATTTCTTTTCTTTCTTACCCATAATGGATCCTCCAGATGTATAATGGAGGCCTTCTTGCATCTAATATAACCAGATAATAACCTCGGCACAATTTCTTGCGCTTCCCCTTCCATGTAATATATTTCTTAAGGCCCCTTCGTATTTATCATTTTTATAATAACTCCTCAGAGACAATTACGAACGAATTAAGGAAAAGGAGATTCTTATATGCAAATGGAGTTTATTCTAGAGATATTTTCACATTTTTGAGAGTCCTTCGAATAATAGCATAGAGTACGTATTATACTTACTCTATTTTACTATGGCTGTTTGTTTCACGCATCATGGAGACAAAATACCAAATCTGTTCACAATTGCTAAAACTGAGTGCTGATTCAAACTTTCCATTTGTTTGGTTCGCTTTCGGTTGATTGGCGTCTTGTCATACATGCAGTTAATTGTATTTTATTTCAGATTAATCTATGTAACATATGGAGACAAAATACCAAATCTGTTCACAATTGCTAAAACTGAGTGCTGATTCAAACTTTCCATTTGTTTGGTTCGCTTTCGATTGATTGGCGTCATGTCATACATGCAGTTAATTGTATTTTATTTCAGATTAATCTATATAACTGAGCTCATTCATTATTTTACATGTTCTGCGATGGTAGGTACTCGTGGCAATATACTATTCAATCATTATAGTCACCAAATTGGCATCTACTGGAGATAAATATCAGGGTAGAAAAATTCTCTCCAGAAGAGACGGCTATGGTACTTAAATCTGCAAATATGTAGGCAACTAGGCTTGGTAAAGAGGATGACGAACGAAGAAGCTCGTCTCATGGTGGATGTTTTGTGTGAAATTGGAAGGCGGAAGAAAGAATAGATGGAGAAAATGTTACGAGGTAAGGTCTGATGGAGATTAAAGAGAATGCAGTGTGAGATAAAAGAGAGATGAATAATAGAGGGATTTGGTTCCGCAAAAGGAAGGTGTAAGTTATAAATTGTTAAAGCTGGGCTTATTTTACAGGCCAAAAAAATGCGTAAAGGAGGACAGAATTGCTCTTGATGGCCTTACCAGGGGCACGAGTATTTTGCAAGTAACTGTGGAATAAATTTCACTTATGGATAGATAGGATTCGATTTCACTCATGGATTTTCAATTGAAGTTTTTCTAAAGTATTTTCAAATTCAATGACCGTGATATTAAAAATAAGAATGCACGCATTATTGATCTCTTATTTAAATGATCAAGAATTTAAATTCATAGATCCATAGACCCTATAATGCTAAGAATTTACGTATATTACTGCAGTTCAAAGATGTTTATCACCAGTTTCTCTACATTACAAGACGCATCGTGGTAAGGAATTATCTGATGGAAGATAAAAATCCGTGTAAAAATGAAATAGCTTGTAGGTTGAGCGGTATCTGCCATTCTATCTTGAATGTTAATTCATTAAGCCAATATTTGGCGTGCTAATGAAAAAAAATTCCTAACACCTTGGCTCAGGGATAGCGCCCATGCTCGGAGATGGAGAAGTAGGGCATGGCAGCGAGGCGTTCTGCAGCTAACGAGTGGCCTAGTTTCTGAAACTCGTGGTGAAAATTCTCGTTCATCCGGGAAGTTAATGAAAATATTAGAAAGATAACCAGAAGTCAAGACATTCAGAGGTAATGGAAATTACTCTCGAAAAAACGCAAAGGAAAACGAGTTATGTTGAGTTTGGCCCGATCCAAGTGATCATTTTGGGAAAATTGAATGTGAAGAATGAAAAAGGACTTGCCTCACTTGAAATATATAAAGCAAAAGTTGCTAAGGATGTGAAAGATATGAACTGTGTATGTATGAAGAGATTACCTGATAACAGAGTCGCGTGGAGAGCTGCGTCAAACTTCGGATTGTCGAACCATGATGATGAAGATATTTTCCTCATAAAACCGATTTTGATATTTGGCTATAATATTGATGTCTTGATGGCCTTGGCCAGGTAGTTATAGTCTCAAAATTATGTAAAATGAGGGAAGAAATAAATTAATTGAATTGTTTTGAGGACAGATTCAATAACTAGATTGAGGTTATCAATAAATATGTCCTACTACCTAGCTATTTAACTTCCATGGAATTTACGTTCCATTTCTTCGTCCTGTAATTTACCAAAACCCAATTCACCTATCAAATTTCAATCATTTTCAATTATTTTTTAACCTTTATAATAGTATTTTAGGAATTGTCATAAGGCAAAAGTGTTATACTTATCTCCCAAATAGACTGTCGTCAGACGATGTTACTCTGTAAAAGATCAATTACAGATTGCTGGTAGATAGATTTTTGCTGCATAAAGTGTAAGTTTGTGTGTTATCAAACCATAGTTTTGATAATAATAATTACAATTGTATCGTATGCTCGCCTCATTTTAAGGATGTACAGCAAGTAATGAGCAGCATGCATGCTTGCCATTATGCTAGAATATTTTCTAGCCGTATTTCGTTACTATAAAGTGTATATTGCATATCACATGTAGACCATTTAAAGTGGGTCCATCAAAATTCTGACTAATAATATTGTAAGTCTGGAAAGGACTGCTTAAATAAGCACGTTAACACGAAACCTTAATGTTGGATATTTCAATCCTGCCACGTGAACGGCGGTGAAATTCACATTAATTGCCATTCCCGGTCCAGGTGAATTTTTTCGCAAGGGAATTAATGCGAACGAAACCTTAAGGTGTATCCGAATCCATTTATATCAGGAATTGATAATTTTGTGCTCACACCGTGTGGTGTCCGTAATCACCTATGTATTGAGGATATGAGGAGGAGGAGGAATTCTTATGAGGATAACTAATGTAACTTAAAATTAAGCTAATGACAATATTACATTTTCGGCTGCGCGCCTACTATTTGTAGGTGTCCTACTACCTACTCCTATCTACTACGGTTCATGAGCATTTTCCTATCCCGAACCCTAATTGTTGCGATGCTAAGAAAGCAGTGAGAAATTCGATAAGGAGATGCGCAATTAAATATGAGATATTGTCACAAAGCAATATACTCGTTACTACCTTTGCTGTTAGCAACAAGAGAAGGAAAGCCGGGGTGGCCGATTTGATACCCAACAACTTTAAACACCATTCAGAATTGCTTCCTCTTGCGGAGAAATCATTTAACTACCTGATTAGTTATAGCACACTGTTCCTACTCTTAAACGAAATTTGTAATAAACCAGTTGCTTAATTTCGACTCATATATAACAATTTTCTCCATGTTCTATGTTTCCAGTGATTTTAGAGTGACGGAGCGCAATCTCATTTGAATATGTATCATCCACTTAATTGGATTTAGTATCAGCGCGGAGTACTGTGACAACAACTATGAAAGATGTAAGGAACTACCAAAGTCCCGATCGCCCGAAGCTGTCGCAAATTGCAGGATAACTTGGAAAAGCGTATGAATAGTGCGAGGTCATGGGAGGCGGGAAGTGGCGAGGTTAAATATGCAGGCAGACACTATTCCCCGCCAAACCTACCCCCCACTCTCTCTCTCCACCTCCTTCCTTCCTCATTTTTTCCACTTAACCCCTTCCTTTCGTCCCCATCCTCTTCCTACCGTCAACCCTCACCTCACCGCCACCGTCTTTCTCACTCCCCTAAAGGGAAGATTGCCGTGATTCTCGTTCCGCGCTGCATTTGCACTCTATAAATCCCCGGCTCGACGGCAACGTGACGCTTTTTATTATTTTCCCCTTTCGTGGTGGAGGAAAGAGCCTGAACATTAACAAGTCGCCACTGTTCTTTCATCGCGTCCAATCCTCTCCTGGCGTCCACAATCCCGCCCGCCCCCCCCCCCCCCCATCCAATCCCCCACACCCCCCTCTGGCCCCAGCCGGACTCAATCCCAGCGGATCATCAGACTTGGTAAAGGCTCCGGTTTTTTTTGCTCCCAGTGAAAAAATAGTAAGTTTACTCAGGCAGGGTAGGATAACGGAGAGCGCAAGTCTTCGGAAGAAATATGTATCCGGTTGATGAGATGGGAGGATTATTCATTGCTTGGTACCTACCAGCTCCCCAGCCACCGGAAAATAAAGATCTGGATTAACTCATTATTCATGATCACGTTGGTGAAAATTCCTAAAGGTAAGGTCGGAGGCCAAAGAAAGGAGTCTGGCATGCTTGCAGGATGGTAGTGAGCCTTGCAAAGAACAAGAATCGAAACTTCGCTGCAATATGCATCTGCATTTATTCCTGAATTCTGAAGATTTCACTGCATTTTACTCCAAGGGTACATTGCGTAGCTGCAATCATCTCAGTAAAGACTCATGTGCTCAGAAGATCCTATTTGCCACTGGCTACGCCCAATTCCCCCTACCTAGATACTATTCGCAAGGTAGTCAGGATTTTAATATTTTCGATTATCTATCTGCCCAGTTAGAGGAACGTAGGTAATTGTATGTGCGTCCATTAATGAATACCACAGAATACGTATTCTTCTTTAGAAACTTTTCTCCGTTTTATCCATATCCTAGGTCATGGGTGATCCATGATCGAAAACATAGCCGTTTAACTTATAATGTAATACTCTTAAGCGTGTGTGTAATTATTATATTGTGATTACAGTGTTTTGCTCTGTCCAATAAGAGCTCATTTATTTACTAATTACGTTTATGCAATAATAAATAATTATTTTTGTGATTACAATATTTTGTTCAATATTACAATTTTACAATATTTTTCATGGGTGTTTTCAAGTCTGCTTCCGCACTAATAGGCGCTTCAGACCGGGAGGAAAGGTATAAGGATAGGAATGGAAGGGATGGGGACATTGGTCATGGGTGTTTTCAAGTCTGTTTCCGCACTAAAAGGCGCTTCAGACCGGGAGGAAAGGTATAAGGATAGGAATGGAAGGGTTGGATCTTGACATTGGTCTCTGTCCAAGAAGAGCTCATTTATTTACAAAGTACCATTCTCTTAAAGTGGGATATCGAAACAAGATAGTGACTTGACGAATGGTCTTTTCGGAGCATAATCTGAATGAAGGCTTTTCAGGTTTGGCAACGATTGAGGCTTTCCAATGACGAGGTTTCGACGAATGACTTGATCATCGTTTTCAGACGATGGCGATGCTGAGTTGAGAATTGTGCATATGACCAATCACTCCACCTTCAACATGAAAAGTGAAGTTTTAAAGCATGGAAAAGACTTAATCGTAGCAGTTGAAAATCGATTTAAAATATTGTCAGTATTACTAATTTGACATCATCCAGTTCTTGCGTATAGAGCAGCATTGTTCCTATTTCATCCGTGGCATGAAAAATTTTCGTAAACGTATGCTTCGGAAGGTAACGGAACATTGTTATTTCTTGGTTAACAAAAACTAGTGCTTGCGGGTTACATTAAGTGCTAAATAGTTGCTTGAGCAGTTTCAGATGTAAAAATATGTTTTTTCTGCAGCATGAATTTCAGGTCCAAATGTGGCATGCTCATCTTTTCAGATTTTATCTAGAATAAATTGACATAAAATGTTAACCTAAGCTTTGATTTCTTCCAGTGGAATTATGATCGTTTCTTTTCTTTCTTTCCGTGTCTTCCTGAGTTTAATAAGAGTTCAGCTCATATCATTCCGTTCTGCTGACAGATTAATACTAATCCAACTCCCAAGTATTGTTCCGAAAACCAGAGGAGAGTCCTATTTTTTTATCTCAAGCCCGAACGAGTCGAGAAGAGGTAGCTCTCTTCCAAAATAAATAACATGTCAATAAATCGAATAGAGTTACAAACGCCGTCCCTTGTACGAAAAAAAGGAATTTCTCATTTCCTTCACCTCCCTAACTCCAAATTGATTAGATTTTCTGTTTGGTTTGGCGAAATGATTTTTTGATGGGATGGCTTCTAAACAAGTTAGCCAACCCAGATCTCTCTTATCCCATCCCCGAGCCCTTTTCCTCGTCCAACTTCCTATTCCTGTCTCCCCCTCACCATTTCAATCTCCCTCCCCTGTGGTTCCCCGCCATGATTATCCCTCCACGAAAAAAGTGCAAATTCGAGTTTGCAACCTAGATGGGGAGCCAAGGAAAAGTCTGAGGAATTTCACATGGAAACGAAACCGTTGGGGAAACCGTATTCAAAATGGACTTAGCCCTCACCCGCACTCCCTCCAGCTCCTTGACTGATCTCAGCGGGGATTGACATCATGATGCTTCCTTATCTGGGGAAAAATGCGTCCCATTCAAAACTAATCCTCATCCCCTGTAAAAAAAATGAGCCATCACGAGTATTTTCAAAATTTTGTTTCGCGGAGGGGAAAAAATCGGTGCCATCGGGGTCGTCCCTCAGTCGCCTTTCGCCGTCATACTCGGCGATGACCGACCTCAAAGCTAGTTGGCAGAGTGACATCAGCGGCCAGAGCTTTTCGATTGTTTTGTCTCGTTATCACGACTTTCCTATGCGCTGTGAATTTCGAGGGCGTTCGCAAAGAAATCCAATTTTATCTGCTAATGTAAACGTCCTTCAGAGCTGCGTCATGGGCCAAAAGACGCGCGTGATTTCATCTCGCTAAATATTTTTTTAGCAAGTTGATTAGCTCTTCGTCCCTGGTAGAGTTTTTTCGGGGAAAAACCCGTGTTACCAAGGGCGGACCTTGTCATGCCGGCATTCTTATCTCAGGGAGATTGGCATGAAGATTACTAATTGCTATATGCTTGTTCCCTGTTCTGTGGACTCGCCATTATCGGTGGCAATAGAAAATTGAGTGCCCAACAATTACGGTACACCAGAAAATGTAAAGCTTTCACAATTGTGAGATTTGAACTGTGCAACAGAAGCTCCTTGCTTTATCACCTGTATGATTTCCATTTGGGAGGCACTCAGTTAATGTCCTCTTATTGTTCTTATTAGATATTTTTATTGTATTCCAACGATAAATAGTGGATTAGGAATAGCCATTGAAACCAAATGTTGTTAATTGTGAAATAAACCGCACGAAATGTATATATTCGTGCAGAACCGTCTTTCCTCTGACTCCCTCTTCTGTAAAATTTAGATAATGCTGGTCTTTATCCGGTGCCACCACCTTCGTTTAAATATTTTCTATCCACTCCTTCATCTTAAAGGACTTCGTGCACATATTTCTTCCTTAACGTCTATTTTTGGAGCCATATTATCACCATATTACATGCAATAGGCTAATTATGACAGGTTCAATTTAATTGTAGCCGACTAATGCGTTAGCATCCGGAAAGTCGCCCCATCTCATTTTACCTTGTTCTCGTCTTTGCGCCTTATTCTTGTGGCAACATGTTAATAAATTATTGGGATAAATTATTCTACTGCCAAAGATAAAGGCTACTAGTAGTTATCTCATTCCATTTACTAGCAATAGTTATTTTGCTTCATAATCAAGCTGTCGTCTCATAGTTCTCTTTTTTATCAGGTTTTTAGAGCTTATGCCAAACTCACTGTAAGCGCTATGCGAGGGTACCATAGTATATTTTTGCTTCAAACCCTTAAGTGATGATTAAAGAACATTGCTTGTTCTAGCTTCCTTGTTAGCCATCGAGGTTATTTTCCTTACCGGGTTGTTTATTTCCAGTATCGGTCTCTCTTTTCTGTCTCTCTAACTCTAGTATCCTTGACCTAAACTATCTTCATCGCATTCCTACTCCATATTAAGTTGCTATATCTCTTTTGAAAGGAAGTCCTTTTGCGTCTTCTCCCCACCCAGCTTAATTTTTCTGTACTAATCATGAATATATATGCTGCCCCTCGAGGTAATTATCTGTTTCTTTCATATCTCTTTGCCTTTATACATTGCGGTTTCATTTTGAATTGCCCATGAAAGTTATCGTGCTTTCATAATTCTCTTTCCACGGCGTTCATATCGCTTTCTTGCCTTATTTCCATATATTAGCTAAGCCCAACCCATTCAATTGCCAAGAACTAATGTTTCACTCTTACATCTACCCCATAAACCTTTTACCTATTCTTCTTTTGTAGCAGAAGTCGCTTTTAATGTGCTTCAGCTGCTAAAGTTATGTGACACTCAATGTTCACGTCATTTTCTCCGCCGGTTTTGTTCATTGTTAATTATCTAAAAACTCGTTCTTGAAATTCTTTACATCAAGTAGCAGATTTATAATATACATTCTCTTTTTAAGCCTTTATTTTTTTCAATTCTCTCGTAAATTTTTCCAACATAATGCTTAAGTGCAATTTGAAATTATTTCCGACTATCGGCGACCATCATTACGTCCGTATTAATCCCTATTATCTACATCTACGCGATACCTTTCCAGCCACCGCGAGGGTGTGTGGCAGGGGGTGAAGATCACCAAGCATGCACTATTGACATGCAAAGCAGCCACTATAGGGTCTCATGCAACTAGATTGTTAGTATATGTAGTATTTAAGGGATTAATACATGCATCATGCACTACAGACTACTCTATAATATTTTCTCTTCCTATCCCTTTGCTATGATGCCTATTCTGTTCCCTTGTAGTACGGGGGAAAAATGGCATTTTAAATCTATCAGTACCACAATCTCTGTAATCTTATTTATCTGGTCGAATCTAGCATAATACTCAGGTGTTTTTAATGTATGCCTAACATCTTCAGTAAAGCTATTCGATTTATATTTCTGTAATATATTTAATCCGTATTTTAACCTACGCTCTGATAATGGTTTCCACCCTAATTCCTGTATTAATTCTGATACACTACTCAACCTATCGTAACACCTTTTAACAAACCTAGCTGCTCTACGCTGCACACTGTCTAGTTCTCTGATCAAACCTAATTCATTTGGATCCCATACACTGGCTACATACTCAAGGTGGGGCCTAACTAGTGAAAATTAACATCACTCTTTTGTTTTCTCATCACATTTCCCAAGTACTCTTTTTATAAATCCTAGCTTCCTCTTCGCTCGGCCGCATAATTCCCGGAAGTGTCTTCCCCACGATAAATTATTTTTATTATTTGATATCTTCCATTATAATTCAAGCATAAAAGTGCATTTTGAGTAGCTTTAATCGCAAAACGACATAATCCATTGTTTATTCGCAGCGATCATACGTCCATCGCCCGCAATGAATTTTCCCATACCTATGCCCTACTCTTCTTCTACTCGCGATCTGCGTTGGAGTCCAGCCATAAGTCTATTCCGCACTGAAGGGCACATTTAGCGAGCACATGCAGAGCGGTGGGGAGCAGCAACCAAAGCAATTGGGTCTATGGGGCGGCGGGGCCGTGCGCCCAGAGTTGAAAAAAGGTTTAACCTCCGCCGTGCGATACGAAATCGGTCGCTCTGATGATTCCAATGCCAGATTGTGGGACGGAAGTGGCCATGCGTACTTGTCGCGGTTCTTTCAGGAATCCATGGTCTTGCCTTGCAAAAATAGTGGTGAAAACTACCGGGTGCTATAAAGAGGTAAGGATACGGCGTTCATGCATGGTTGGTTGGTTATTCAGCTGAGGTCATTTGCGCCATTAGGGATAGGTGGGTAATTGGGTAATGGCAGGAGTTTTCAGGGAACGGAGGAAGGGTGGAGAGAAACCCGGCGTCGGCATTAGCTTACTCTTAACGAAAGGCGGCAAGGGGACCACGGCTTAACGTCCCATCCGACGGATGGAGTACTGAACTTGAAATGCTCTCCACTAGGCACTAAAGTGGGGACGGGTTTTCCACTGAAAAATCCGCCACTGCCGGGAATCGAACCCGGGCCCTCGGGATGGGAGGCCAGTACTCTAGCCACCACACCAACCCGATCCCCCGGCATTCATGCATGCCTTATGAGGAGATTTCTGAGGAAGTTGTTAGCAAGTGAGGAAAGAAGGACGGGAGCATATTTGGTGAGATGGGCCGAGAATGAATCGGGAAATAATGTGACAGAACGATTGTCCAGTAGGTAAGAGGTGCAAACTTTTGAAATATAAGGAAGGCTACTAGGGGTGACAGATCTAAGGTTATTTTGGAGAGGCGGCGTATGACAGGGAAAAGATCAAAGAAGGAATGGGAAGTGAATTGGAGGGCTGAGGGAATTTGAATGAAATTGGGTAGGGATGGAAATCTTGGAACGAAAACACATCAATCATTGTCCTAGCCCTTGCATGCATTCCTAATTCCCTTCCCGTTGTTTTTAAACCCATTAATGGCTCTTATATCATAATTTATTCACAAATGACGGCAATTAATTATAATTCTGAGTTGCTGATTCTGAATGAATAGAGCCTCTACTCATACCCTTGCGTGGGAGAAATAAGAACTTAAATCGCTGCCGCTACATTTTTCGTTGCGTAGTATTTCCTGTAGTTTGAAACTCATGTGTTCCATTAGCGCGGTCTATTTCCAATTAGCATAATGGAGAATAATGAGTATTTTTACTACATTTTGGAACTTTTTACGTTTCCAAAATAGGTGCATCATACCCTAGGCCTTTTCTCTTTGCAATCAACTCGATAAGCACTTTATCACCTGCGCACAGAGCATTAAATATAGACTTTAACCAAGTCATGAAGCCACCTGTCTAAAGGTTGTAAAAATACCATATAAATTATTTTCTCTTGTTTTTCATTCACAGGGTTTCCTATTTATTAAAGTTATTTATTTATTTGTTTAGGATTCCTAAAAGATCAACATCATCACCAGTTCACAATTTTAAAATTGGTTTGACGCTCTTTTTAACTCAATTCTCCTATATGCTAACCTCTTAATGTTTATATAATCCTTGTCTTTCCCATTCTCCACTATCTACTATATAGGTTTATCTCATAAAGGTCTTCCTTTTCCACCAATTACTTGTCCCTTGATCATTGTTTTCATCAGGACATTATGCCTCAGGATATGACTGAGTAAGTTTTCCCGTCTTCTTTTTAATGTTTTAGGCAGATGTTTCTTTTCTCCCATTCTCCTAAGAACTTCGTCGTATTCACTCGTTATCACCATTTTATCTTCATAATTCATCTGTAACACCGCATTTAAAATATTTCCAGTCTTGACTTATTTGCTATCGTTATTGTACATCCTCACTACTATAAAGAAAAGTGGACCGTAGGTAAGATTTAATGAAGTATTTTCGGACTTCCAACCTTTTATTTCTAAACTCCGTAGTATGACGCATGACTTCATGGAATTTGCTTGTAGTTATAAATAAAAAGAGTGATTTCGTATAAAATAATATTAAATATTTATTTTTATTTGTAGCCGTAAGTAGACTCTTTTCGTGCAAACACTTCGGCTGAATTATTCTACTGACTAATTATCTCTTGCTTTGCCCATCGCCAATTACTTGGCTTTCGGAGATAACAATACTCGTTCACCACTTAAAGCTTTTATTTTCTTAACTTAACGTTGGTCTCAGTCTCTTGTCTCTTACTGCATACCATTGCCTTTAGTTTTCTTTTTAAATATATTCAGGTGATATCTAACCATTGTCTTTTCGATCTTTATAAGAGTCATATTGAAGTTTCCTCATGTCTCTGCTATGGCCAATATGTCATCGGCGAACGTATGCTGATACTAATTTCTCCCACTGTATATTTACTCCTTAAGTCATCTTATTTTGTCATCCTTTGATTACATTGATGACTTTCTCGATATAAACATTGACGAGTAGGGGACTGTGAACCGTTCAGTATTATTTCCCGCCTGCATTGTAGTAACTTTTATCCCTGATAGTTGGTAGTTGGTTGTTGGTTGGTAGCCTGGGGATGGCTCACCCTCCGCCACACACCCTTATAGTGGCTTACAAGGTATTATGTAGATGTAGATGAAGGACATTATTTCTGAGAGAATAATACCCTTAGTATGTTTTAGCCTTATTCTCATTTTACCTCGGTTATAACCACGATTTTACAATATTTTACAACTTCTCTGTCACTTTTTCTGGCAGAGAATTCAAGATATGGAACATTTCTCACCATCATTACAGACGGTGGACTAGGTAGTACTCAGGAGATTAAATTTGGTTAAACTGAAGTCGGTGTGGTAAAAATGTAAATATAATTTCAAAGCTTGTGTTATTGCCTCTTTCCTGAGGGGCCCCTTAAAAATATTGGATTCGCTTAAATCCTTTTTCTCACGTATACATTTTATATACGTTGCCTAACTTTGCTGAGTAAGCGCTATCGAACGCAGAGCACAAAGAATAGCCAGAGTCACCTGATGATCGGGGTACGCAGGAAAAAATCGTTCCACCATTATCTTGGGAGCAATTTATCATCCATCACTTTCTAAAGCTTGCAATCCCTTTTATCGGCCAGCTTTTTTTGCTTTTAGAGATGAATAATATTCCTAGTGCTAGCTTCTCCCCAGGAGATGAGTTAGTCTGGAGTCGAGCAACTTGCCCCGGTATAAAACGTCAGTAGTTCAGTAATGGCGTGATAAAAGTGGTTATCGGTCTTAAAGATAAGCAATAAGCTAGGATATCTAAGAAGATCGTAAACATTAACTAACTCCTTGATAGATGGGGATATAAAGACTGCAGAAGTTCGCAGGGTAATCTTTTATTTTCTTGTATCGAAAGTTTCAGACGAAGTAAACTGTAATTGACCTATCTTGCATGCATGAGTTGAAATTAGGGTGATTATGATAATTTGGTCAAGTTCCTGTTTATGGAAAAAGGAGTCACTATTGAAAATTTAATCCTCAATATAATTAGTCGGTATATTGGAAAATATAAATATGAAATACTTCTGACAGAGAAGAGGAATTATCCCCCATCCCTTCCATTGCTATCCTTATACCTTTCCTCCCGGTCTGAAGCGCCTATTAGTGCGGAAACAGACTTGAAAACACCCAAGGCGAGAGGGTTCACACATGTGCGTAAGTAAAGCATAATGGTGCTGTTATGCAACCTTATGCTGTACTATGTTTAACGTGTAAGCTTCTCAGGCATCATCAGTATGTTAGTGGAGTGTATATCCCCACTGTGATCTGTGCCGCTGCAAAGCAGATATCTATAAATTAGTATTTTGTCGCGATGTAATACTTAATCATGAGACCAGTGCAGGTTTCTCGCCTTCTGAGGCCTTTCGACGAGGGGTCGTTTTATTTCCTGATCTCATTCCCTTGTCTATAAATCATTCCTCAAACCAATAAGGTATGAGCGGTCTCCCCTTGACCTTTTTTTTCGCTTTTATGGCGCGTTTTGACGATCCCTGCTCGACGCAGAAAGGAGAAAGCCATGAACACCATGGAAGTTATCGCCTTTCTGGGAACATCTGAAAAACATCTACGTCAAACGTTCGCTTTGAAGTATCGGAGTAGGTTTTTTAAGCCACTGTGGAAACAAAGAAACGGTGGTTTCGCGAAGCTTCCGAAATTCCTCCAAAGATTCTCTGTGATTTGCAGGGGAATTTTCGAATCCGAGGTGTGCAGCAAAAAAATAGTCATACATCTCGTAAGAAACTCCATTTCTCCAAATAATATCCATTTCAACCATGACGTTCTCATTGGTTTCCTTAAGGTTTTTACCGCAACAACTTCAGGGAAAATTATTGCAATTGCATTGAACCTTATCCAATAATATTATTTTAATCGTTCATTACGATGCTTTTTTGTCACTTCATAGTATATATAGCTATTGATTAATTTAATACGAATTGCCCCAGATTCGTAGTAACGGCTGTGGCGGTGCTTATGTTATTAATTATTTTAATTGTGATTTAGTTCTCTTGATCTTACTTTGGTTTTTGCGATCATTTATCGTCATCATATTTTACTAGAGAAAAGGAGTAAGCGTAATTAATTGAGTTTCCATTATCGTCATCCATCTGATTTGGCAGCTTTTAACTGGATTCTGAGCGTGAATCTGTAGTGGTGCCCGTAAATCAATGACGTGCGTCAGACCTGGGATCTTTTTGATAATAGTTTGAGCAGCTTACCCGAATATGGTTCTACGAAATTACATGTTTGGTCTTAGCTCTTAAATGATAATTTTCTAGAGTTTCAAAGTTGACTAAATAAAACGATCACTATATTATTTCGACAGAATGTAAAGAATGATAGCCAACGACGCGTCAAACTGTTTCTCCCAAAACATTGAGAAACTTTGACCCTCGTGACCACGTCGATGTTTCTGATGTGACGCTTTTAGTTCCTGCCATTACGAACCAACAGTGGCCCATATTTCATTTCCCGTGGAAGCACAGAAACTTCTTCCAAAAGCAGTTTTTCATTTTCCTGCTCCCCTGGGTTACACCGCACGTTTACAAATTGTTCTTCCGCTCCCCCCGCTCCAATGACCATCGTTTTCACCTGCGGGGGCTCGCATCTAATGGCTTCTGGTGGTCAAAGTCTGCACAGTCCAAGTCGTAGACGTTATGAAACTACATTCTTCGTGACGAAATTTCTTCTTTGTACTTCCGGTAAAAGATGAAATGTCTTTCTACATGCATTCTTTTTGAGATGTTGCCTTGCGGCGAGGGTAGAAAGCTGAGAACGAGTAATACGAAGCATTAAGTGTACACTATACCAACCCGATTCCATTAACTCTTGCACATCCAAGGCTTAACGTCCTATCCAACGGACGGAATTAACACTTGGGAAATAAATTATTCACCTATTGTCTTATATTTTTGCCAAATTCATTGAGATTACCTAAGATCGCCAACAGATTCATTAATTGCAGCATCTTTCTGTGGATTCATACCCCTTGTACTAAATGGCTAGCTAAGAATATTGCGTGGACTATTGGGCCATATTAATAATCTCAACTACAGTCATGCCTTTACAGCTTACGTCCTAAACTCCCAACAACTGGTCAAATTGGTGTACCGATTCTACCTGCAAATGTGGTAATGCTTCAATGTGTGATCCTGAGAACTGAGTTGAGACAGTTGAGACTGAACATGACCCAGAATTTCAAGTACAGTCTCACTTCTACTGCTTACGCCATAAAATGGCAGTTAAAACTTCAAATGGGCATACATCTACATCAACATAATACCCTGCAAGCCACCATAAAGGTGTGTGGCAGGGGGTGAACCCTCACCAAACATGCACTACATATCATGAATAAAAAAAGGATTAGTACTTGTATGGTACTGTTCAAAACTACGCTATTTAAAAAAAGATAAAAATAGCAAAACACACATGCAAAAACATGCCGTTAGTTGGGTTAGCTATAAGTCCTTATACCAACATGCAGCTACCAATGTTATCCATTGCTACTCTCGTACTGGATATATTTACCGTTATTCATATCCATAATAGTACGAGGAAAAAAGGACATTTTGAATCTGTCAGTTCGGCAATTAATTTCTCTAATTTTGTGATTATGGTCCAGTCTACCATAGTAACTTGGGGTCCGCAAAATATTTTTAACATCATCACTGAAAATATGGTCTTGGAATTTCTTTAAGAGATTAAATCTTAATTTCAACCTGCGATCTGACAATGATTCCCAATTTAATTCATTTAATAGACTGGTTACGCTAGTAAGGTTATCATACCGTCCCTTTACAAATCTTGTCGATCTTCGCTGCACACGTTCAAGTTCGTTATTTAGACCGATTTCGTAGGGATCCCATACACTGGCAGCATATTCAAAATGAGGTCTTACAAGGGAAAAGTAGCTGATTTCTCGTACATGATCGTCACATTTACCCAGTACTCTTTTGACGAATTCCAGTTTACGATTCGTTTGACCCATTATTTCACGTATGTGTTTACCCCAGGAAAGATCATACAGACGCTCTTCGATATGGTTCAAAGCTGTAAAAGTTGAGATTCTGAATATGATCCATCGAGTCCAAAAGCCTCCATCTTGATTATTCTGTGTGTGAAGTGGCATTCTGTACGGTCATATATATTTTATTGAGGTTACTCCGATTCTAACTGTCTTTGAACTTTGACTCATTAATATCGTTTGGGTTCAAAACTACTACCTACACGTGTCGCACACGTGAATAACCCTCCACCCAGAGCACTATACAAGTAGCTTATCTTCCCTATATTTAAAAAAAAAATTAACTGTAGATTATGAACCTGGTATGACTTTGGCATTTTGTTTTCTCTTCTAGGTGCTCACACCAATGTTCCCCCAATAAATGGAAAGACTAGAAGGCATCTCTGGAATAGGGCTTCGTTGGTGAGTAACTTTATGTTTCTCTTTCTTCCTTTCAGTAGGCGTCATAATTTTCTCGCTCGCTATCGCCGAAATTGCGTTCTGCTTCTTCGTCAAATCAATTCGCAGACCAGAAACAATCAGCAGAAGGAACTCAGCTGATGCTCAAAAAGTAGTTATAGCAAAGTCGTGAGCACTTTTAATGAAATTGAACTTTATGTCCTTCTTTGATGAGGTTACCTTGTGGTTATTTCACTCATAGATTAATATAAAATGTTATTTCCTGGAAGTGGAAAGCATCACGCCACTTTCATTAGGTTAAGTGCTCGGCAGACCGTAACGTCATCAGTATCAATGAAAGGTCTTTACTTGGAGATGGACTGCACTTTCTAATCAGGTTAATAACTTTATACATTCGTAGATCATATAGAAAAGGATCATATAATGTCTAAGACAATCTCCTTTCTCTATCAAGATCAAATCTTATATTTATGTCTCTTCATATTCAAAAGCAGACGCTGTTCTCCCTAGCGAATTTCTGGGAATTTTATCCAAAATACCGTTGGCCAAGGCGGTGGTACATTAGACTTATTTTCACTGTATGCCGTTGTTCACGTTTGAATACAAGTAACGTGTGAACATAGTGAATTTTTTTACAGTATGACTCTCCTTTGCTTTAATTTTTCTCTATAACAATTCTCTCGGGCCACAGATTGAAAAAGCTATGAAATTCGATAGTTATTCGACTATCCAATTTTCACTCAATGAGCTAGTTATATGCAGAAGATGGTATTCAAGTGGGAGCGTTATAGAACCATAGCTTACATCCTCTCTCCCTAAGTCACTTCCCACGTCAAAGGGTCGCAACGGGCGTCGACCCTACCCCTTGACCTTCCCACGCCCTTTGCGAGTGTTGTGTTCTATAGTTCAGCCCAACGTCCGCTCCGGAAGTTCTGCATTGCATTGAGATGCTGGCCGCGACTTCCGGTGGAGGAATTAAAACGTTCCCACAGCTGCGTTCTCAGTGGTGTGGTTGAAGGAGGAACTCACAGTTAATGTTTTATGTACTTCACACGAACGCGAATAAAATGATAGTTAGTGAATATCCTCTTGCGTAATTTTTACACTCGTTTTAAGCACCAAAGTTGCTCCACGCACTAACCTTCGAGTTATTGTCCTAATTGCTTAGTTGTCTGTTCGCTATGGATTGTTGTCCATCATAGTTCTCAAATCAAACCTAGTTCTTACTCATAAATAATTTATGAGAACCAGTTGTGTGCACAACCTCATAAAACGACACTACCTACTATGCATTACGGTAATATTTCACTTTCGATGGAAGTATTTTTCAGCAAAAATATGTAATGTATCAAAGGAAGGACAGGCAGTTGTGCCTCAGTTGATGTAGACAACTTATTTTCTTTACGCACTGTTATAATCGCTTGCAAAATGCAATTGAGTCTAAAGTCCTCAAATTCTAGAGCGACGTATTCATGAAGATCTTGCTTGCATTGTTATTTTTCAAAATACGAGCCTGAATTGTAAGTAAAATGGTGTAAATTACGCTGTAAATCTTCATTTGTATTGCACTTGGAGATGAGCCAATGGCACGTAGACAGATTTTGGCCAAATTTTCTACTTCTGTTTGGCGTAATGTAATGCCCAAATTGGTTTTTCGGGTAGCGATATTATTGAGCGGAATAGAGCTTGGTTTGAAATTTTGGGCATTTTTTAAAGGATAGTGATTAATCTCTCTTATTTTTTCGCCCTTGCTCAAATTTCAAACGATAAGGCGACATTTTCGTCTTACTTTGCGTGGACTGTCTGACATGAAAATGTTCAGGACACCAAGAGATGAAAAATCTTAATTCTAAAATGCCTTTTCCTGCTTAACTACTGTTAATAAGTATTTTATGCAAAATTTAATTCCATAAAAATTCAAAATACAATCACAGGTTGATATCCCTGTACATTTTACTCCTGCGTTTCGTTTCCTTATGCTTGAAGCTCGTAACAAATTCCATCTCCTGTTTCTCCCAAGCATTGTTTTTTCAAAGAATAGTAAATGATGAGGCGGTGCATTTTGACGAATAATTGGGTATGAAGAAATCCATTTCCTTTCCCTGTACTTGAGCTAGATGCTCTTCATGAAGGTTATGTTTGGCTTGTAAAGTTGCTTATCTCAGGCTAAGTTGCGCCCTTCAAACAATGCCTTTTATTATCTAGCTTAAGCGTTCCACTTCCTTGTAATGGCACTGTCCCTTCTGTCAGCGTAAATGGTTTTCATGGACACGAACGTTTCGTGGAGTCGATAAGCGGCAGTCATTCGCAGATGTCGCTATCAAATGCCCTCTATAACTCTCTTTCGCTTTGTCCAGACCATCTCACATCCCCTACTTTCTGCAGTGCCGTTCCACCTAAGAACAATGGCCAAGGGTGAGAATTCCCGTTTAATGGTTTGGGGTCTATCTTCATCCCTCCTTGCGATTTATGCGGCTAGATATTGCTGGGCCGTAGCGTCCCTAAGATTGCGATTCTTTTCTCACTGGAACGAAACCAATGGTTCCAGAAAATAAAGGCGTCATTGACGTGTGTCATTCTCATTTATATTGCCAGTCATCCTTTACAGGTAAAGCAATGCCACCACGTGATAAGTAAACAATGAAAATTGTATAGATTGAATTGTTCCTTCGAATAATCTCCGGATATTGGTTGAATTTTTCATCATTTCAATGAAATCATTTTCTTCTTAATTGATATTAAGGTAACTAGTAATCCTATTTTATGCCATAGGTTAAAGTCTGCACATTTATGAGACGGGTCTCCACACAGAAAAGCTGAATTTTCCGTAGAACGTGAAAAAATGATTTCAACTTCTCGCTAAGACAAGGTAATAGTTATAGAAGTACACGGAGGAGCGATTTCTTAGTCTAAGATAAGTTTCACCTCACCATGGGAAAAGTGATTGGATATGCAGTTGCGTTATTGGAATTATTAGAAAAATGGAAGATGGAGATCATTCAGAGTGCTTTAGCTTATTTTATTGACATCGTAAAACCGATTCTGATAGTGTGTCCTGGGAGAGATTTACTGTTTTTCCAAGTAAGATAGTAACTCTGGAAGTAGAGATATGTTATCTGAAACTTGTATACATAAACAGCATCGGTGAGAATATCATCCTGGGAATTCGATTGGGCAATAATAGGGCAAAGTTTTACGTAGGGCTGCCCGTTGTACCAATATACTTCGTTACAAGTACCGAAGGGAAGGTCAGATGCATTCAGGAAATTGGATAAGAATAGAGTTGATCAAGTACGAGAAATTTGCAAACTTTACTCTGTAAATTAATCATTGTAAATAGTCACTACTCGATTCGTTACAGGAAGATGAACAAGGTACCGAAATACACGAAGGAGAATTGTGTGGAATAGACGAAGTGCAACGGACGGAAATGAAGAAAAATCAAAATGTGCATGCATCATCTGGTTATGAAGTAAATACAGTTGCCGGAGGGCAATTTTATGGGGCTAGATAGTGGATTGACCAACAATGGCAACCAATGGTTTATTGAAAGCAATTCTCAGCGCTGCTGCGTCTTTTGGTTAGCTCTAAGAAACCCAGACATTCCTCTCAGCTCAAGTGTGTATTCCGTTTCCAATTAAAATTAACTCAGTTGTTTTGAAAGCCGAGAGGTGAGTTCATTTCGGATTTGTAGGTGATTCGGGAGGCGGATAAATGGTAAGAAGAACAATTGCATTTGTTCTTCTCACCATTATGGAGAGATTTAACCACGTCACACCTTAAGCTTCGCTATTTTTTGAGAAAAGGATTTAACATGTATCGAATGGAGGAGTAAATGAAAACAGGAGATGAGACAACCTATATTTGGTCTCCATTGGGGATACCGTAGAGAAATTTCCATCGCCGCCGGTGTTGAAACCTAGACTCTCGGGATGCAAGGCCAGTGCTTACCCTGGCTACCAGACCCCTGTCCCCTGTGCGTGCGTGATGTAGGGGTCTCGTGCGGCTTTTCCCCCCTCATCATTGTGGGCGAGCTCGGTGGGAACTGGTGGGAATGCCCAGTTGTTCGGCAGGGGTGGGAGGAATCATTACGGAGACTAATGGTCAAGAGCAAATGGAGGGGAAAGCTGAAATGCGAGGGCAGTGTGGAGGGAGGGAAGATGGATGAAACTTTAGTGATGCAGAACAATGTAGTTTTAGCTGGCATCAAAGTTTTGCTTCCCGGCTATTCGTGGTTCCTGTTTACTGTCCTCACCCATACCTACACATTTCCTCTATCCACCGAATAAAATGAACTAATGGCATTGTTGCATCTCACTTTTTATAATTTTTAAAAATAGATTTGATCCATATTCATCCCTAAATCTGTTAAAAAGCATGTTTTCTAAAATACTAACTGAAATCAAATAATTCAATTGGGTTCATACGCTTATATTCATTAAATGACATTTGTATATTCAAATTTTTTTAAACGCTTAAATAAATTCGTGTCTCAAACATGAAATTTTCAAATGTTGTTAATGGTGTAATATGCAAGCTTATTGTAGTAGAGGTTTAGCATATGTTTGATTCCATTCCGATTTTCATGCTGCCTCAAGTGAATTTGTGAGTCATTATGATGAGTGAGTTTAAATCTAAAATAAGTCAATATCATAAGAAAGGAATATTTTACATTACATATCCTCCCAAATCCGGAGAGTTTAAAACCATTTCACATCGCCGCCAATGGCTAAATTCCAAGTGCGCTTTTCTTGTTATAACTCAATTTTCCATTGAAAAAGTTATTTGGGTAAAACATTGAGCTGTGGAGGAGTTAAAGTTTATTTAAGGCTTGAAATTTATATCTACTCAATTTTTTAAAATCATTATAGTTTTTATTCTTCCTTCAGGATTTTTATATTTTGCTGCGATGTAATGGCGAGAGATGCATTGCTATTTGCCACTGATTTGTTGTGCAACATAAATATAGCTGTTTATGCTAGTGCGGAGTTATATGCATTACTTTTCTGATAATTTTAGTCATAAAAAAACTCCTGATTGCCGTGTGGTTCAAATGTTCATGGTAACGCATCGTATTCCGTTTCGTATGCGGTTGCTCAAGAGACCGTCAATGTTGTGGTGATAATTCAGGCTCCTCGTGCGCTTGCTATCTGCGAGGATAATTTAACTCTTCAAGTTCCAAGTGCTAAGGCAGTCGAGTTCAACGACACTCGAGAGGTGGAAAAGAGGCAAAAAAAAGAATAGGAGCGATTGTGCCAGGCAGATATGACGCCACGCACTGACATCCCCGCATGAATGGATGTTATCAAGCTACTTGAGGGCTGTGACGCACGCCGACCCCGGACGCACGAGGTTGCGGCGACTTTCTTTTGTTCATCGAAGAGTTCGTGGACTAATGCAGAGCATACATTAAGCACCGGCGCGACATTGCCGGCGTGGAATTGACGTAATCACCCGCCCATCGGTAAACAAAACCCCGACAGGAAGCAAGAAATCATATAAAGCCGTTTTTGAGTGGGTGGCGGTAACAGTGGCTGGAGGAAAAGATCTTTGAGAATGGGATTGGATATGTGTGCAAATTACTTTATGTAATGGCGGACGGATAGTCTGCCATATTGTCTATCCTGAAGTCCCCGAAACGTGATCACCGTCGTTAATCCGTAAATGTTTTATATTTCTATTCTTCTCTGAAAATTTCATTAGCGCCGCTAGGCATTTACTTGATCCTATCACAGAAATAAGCCAAATGAAACTGTTCGTAATTCAACTGAAAAGCCATTGGCCAATTAGGTGAAAACCTACTTATCTAATATTCCTAGTAATATTTACGAAAATCATGAACTCCGCCATTTTACGTAATTAGCAGAAATATTGCTTTCCTTAATCGAGTGAAAACTAAGAGCCTAAAGGATAAATATACAGAAGTACTCTGTGAAATTTTTAAATGGAAGAATTTTTTGCTGCGCCTGAGGGCAAACATGGGCAACCTACTCGATTTTATTCTGAGTACCGTGCACTCGTATATGAACCAATAGAGTCAACTCAAATGGTGTCCCCCAAGGATTCATTAATGTTCGAAAATAGTTTCCCTCGTTTTTGTCTATCTTTGCACGGTTGGATAAAGATTTTCTTCTCTAGCACCATAGTTAGTGGAAATAGCTTTTCCCTGTGCTCGTCAAGGCCCCAGAGGAGAGCCAATTTCAAATGTATAATTAACTTAGAAAAATGACGTGGTTTTACCAATTTCATTTAAGTTCCACCACTTAATATTACTCAGATTTTTGAAATATATTTTATTCGTCTCCACTATAAATATTCTAGTTATCTATTTTTGTACTATATTGAGTACTTTAATTAAGGTGATTTTTGGTGCATGGAGCTAAAAAATTTGCAAATTCGTGTGATTGGAGGCTGCATTTTTTTTATCCGGCATCCCTCAGGTGCAGCTGCAGCGCTCGTCAGTCATCCCCGTGTACATACTTCAGGGAAATCCCTCCCGCATTTATGAATCTGGCAAATAACTTCCAATCCCCGGTTTCATCAAAGATGTCATTTGCACGTGAACGCGCTGATCCATTCCATGGAGCCGCCCCTAGAATGTCAACTGCTTTCGTTTCCCCATCCCATGATTACGACAAATAATTCAATCATTCCATTCTTCATTTGGAGAAGCACAAACAAACACCTAACCAGAGCCCCCCTCCGCTCCATTGCGGAATAAAAACTTCCAATTTATATATCGGCCCTGGGGGGGGGGGGGGGGGGGGGGAATACGCACTCAGAGGCACATTCACGAGCAAACAATGCAATCTCATTATTGAATGTGAACTCGTCCATCCTCCCTGGTGCAAAAATCGAAGCGCTCCGTCCTTTTTTCTGCGAATCGCAGCCCTTGCTGAGGCACAACCTCATTGCGAATTGCACGCGATGTTTTCTCATCACTTCAACTTTTTCAGATGCGTTCCATAATGCTCGTGGCTCATAAGCGTTTTTTTTTGCTCGGCATCATCAGCGGTGAGCCAGTAAAAAAATTGAATTTATTTCTTAATGAGTCCTGATTCAATTCCAGGTTCGACCATGATTTCGCGGATGAGCTCTTGTTTAAAGAGATTGAATTATGATAGGACGCCACCATACGCACCTGCTCTCCGCACTTGCGTAACCAACTGAGAATGCGTGATGGTAACTGTAATTACATCATCCATCCACAAATCAGTGAAAATCAGCCATTTAGTACGCAGCCACGAATTTAAGAAGCGGGGAAACTTCATTACCCTGTACAGAAAGTTTGAGAGTTGTAATGCAAGTGAAAAAATTCTTATTAACTGCTCAAAATATGAAGGTATCACCTCTCGGTGAAAGTCATACACGATGCTAATGGCTATTTATGATTATAGATGGTTTAAATACCTGATTCTATGGTAGGGGCATTCAGCATTCGAAAATCATGGCTACATTTTGTCCTGGTTGTATTCATCATCGCGAGGAAACGAGCGAACAAGTACCCTGTGAGTAGCTGAGAAACACCCAAAAAAGCGGCACTAACATCATGCGAACATTTTCGGGAAATTGCACTCCTCTTTGTGGGTACGCGCAACTCTAAAAGACTAATATTTTAGTTTTCCTTCATAGATGACTGAATTTTCTTATTGAGAGAAAGCAATGAAGACTTATCCTCACGCTCAAAAGGAAGGGGTTTCAAGTAGAGATTGGTTGAATAGCAGATTTCTCGAATTCGAGTATCGAATACCATGACCCAAATATTCGAATATCTCGAATTTCAAGTACCTCGAATACTAGAATTGCTATCCATACGCTAAACGTTATTCCTTTTTTATTTTGACTCTTGGCTAGCAGTGGCTAGTTTCGGTACGTTATTTATGATGAAAAGGCAATAGTTATCCCGGAATTCAATTTGTTAAAGCTGTTGTCTCTCTACCATAAATTACGAGGCAAAACCCATCAACTGACTCCGCCGCCGTCTACTCGCGGAGCATGTTATGTAGTTCATCAACACGCCAAATATAGCTTAATTAGCATAATTATTCGAGATCTCCAATATCGAGTACATACTTTCTAACATTCGAGGCATTCTGGTATTTGCGGATGCACACAGTATCACACCTCTACTCTCAAGGGGAGTTTATTTCCGTGGACCTCCTTCTCACAACTAAGCTAGGATCCTCAGAATGATTTCTAGACGAGCCTAGCTAGCGCCTGAGACAAATGTAGATGAAATCACGAGAACGGCTTAGCGCTAAAAGAATATATGTATATAAAACGCATTCAAAGATAAAGATGCGCACCGTTAGGTAATGGTGATAGCTGAAGTCCAATACTCATTGCTTCCCTTGTGTCTGTTAGTTGTCATGCAGTTACATCCAAACCGGTCCCCGGTGTCGTATTCCAGATTCTCGTAAACTACATTTTGTGATGCTGAGCGTGTCCAGATGTTCCTTGATATGTTATTTATTTCTTTTCAAATCATTAACATCTCCCCGAAACTATTAATGTTTCATATTAATTCATTCTTTTGGTATTTCAAAATGTAGGGGCGATTGGAACGATTTTATTTCAAGCCAATTATGTATTTTCACCAAATCACTGAATTCTCAAACGAAATTCTTTCCATATTCTCGAATTTTCTACCTTTCACGTTTCATTCTGGTGGATTATTCCCCGATTTATGACATTCAGTGATTCCTGGAGCTCTGATATCGATTTGTGCGAGTGCTTCACCTAATGGATGGGTCACTGTCGGTGATAACGTTAAGGAAACAGAAAAAACGAAAATATTAGTTATGATATTCCAGTTACTGGCTTTTTTGACCCACAATCTAGAATTAGAACATCAAAATATTGGGAAACACAAATTGCTGGCTATCTGAAGCGAAACTTAATTTGAATTTCCTCCTACAACGTAATATCAATTACTAAAACTAAATAATGGTTTTTGGTTAAATTATGGCGTTGGAAAAATTTAATTATTGAGATGCATGCTCAAAGGCCTAATCCACCAAAAATAAATTTCGTATTACCCACATTCAAAATGCGCGTTACCGACAGCAAATAAATTTCTGTCGTAATTTAATTTGATCTTTGCTCGGAGCATTGTTTAGCTTTTGGCCGGGATAATTCATGTTCCAAACAATAAACCTGCGTGTTCATGGCCCTTTATAGATGTATTTGAAAAATTAAAAGGGAGATAGTGATCACAGTTCTTGCCACTCGTTATACCAGTGCACTGGGAAAAATTGTAATCTTGAGTGTGGTAAAATTAGTTATTAGGTAGAGTTACTGACAACTGAGATCAGCTATACCATTAACGATAGTGTGCTTCGGTGTTTGAAAAGAATTTGTAGGGAATTAAGGAAACATGGAGTCGGATACCTGGCGTAAAAATTAGCTTTCTCTAAACGAAAGGTTTCAAATGGCTGTGGGTGATTAGAGGGATGGAGTAGTGAACATGAAGTTCTCGTCATTCAGTAATCATGTGGTGGGACTAGACGATATTCCAGTAAAAATTCCAAAAACTCCTCCATTGCTGAACCTGGGGACGTAGAATATCGGGAAGCCATTATTCTCGCCAGAACACCATCCTTATCAACTTCATGATATTCCTAGCACTTTTATTCATAGTATTCAACCGTCATAATTAATGATAACTTGGCCTGGATGATGGAATCACGCTCCATCCCCGACTTTCGGTGTAAACATAACCATGAAAAGGATTGGGTGTTAACATAGTGGTAAAAATGCTTATGCTATAAATGCGAGCTATCGGTCGTGTTTCTTTCTTAACGCAAAAGCTATGCGCAAAAACGGATGGTGTGCATGAACGATAATTATGTTCAATCCAATGAATCTTGGAATAGGTTAAATTTGCGTCACCCGACATCCTCCCTCTCCAATTATAATTTCTCCGATTAGGCAGTTATAATGGAAACATTCAAATTGCAGTTGCATTAATTTGCAAAAACATCGATGTTTACGGCGCGTGCCTAATTAAAGTGGATCAGAATTAATTTATAAATAAATAAACAGTCGATTTCGCGGGGTAGCGGCGAAATTTCGGCCCGGGTTTGCAAGGCAGTTAGTGTCGGGCTGGAGCCGTGGAGGCTAGTCGGATGAAATTAAAATGGCAACGAAGCGATGCGAAATAAAAAATTGAAACTATTGAAGTTGGAGGGGCCAATTGCGAATTTAGACGCGCGGAAATATGATGAAGGGTGCATTGGGGGGATCGAGGCGGGAGGGGGAGGAAATGGAGTAGGAAGACTTTGTTTGCATGAATTGGGGGGACGGAAGGTTAATTATTATCGAATTGGGGGAGTGGAGTGGGGTTGAGAGGTGGTGGAGTGAGGGAGCGACGCCGTAGGGAAATGAGGGGGAAAGGGGGGGTTTAGCGAAGCTGTGGAAGGAGGGGAGGAGGCATTTGGGAAGTTTGGAGTTGGGAAAGGGGGGCGGGAGGGTCGTGTGGATCGGGGGTGCATGTGAGATTGGAATCGCCTGGATCCTGGAAATGGAAATGGGTGATAGGGGGAAGGGCTAGGGACAAGGGCCCGGAAGGTGCGTCGGGGCCTGCTGGGAAGTACATGGAAGGAGCAGCGGTGAGGGGAAGGGTGGGTAGGCGAGGGTTAGAAACGAGAGATGGCGCTGTGGTTGGCAGCGTGGATAGCCGGAGAATGAACGCCAGCGCTAGCGGTGACATGGCTGCTTTAAACATTATGTAACAAAATAATAGTCGTATTATTGACATGAAATTGAATACGATCATTTGAGTGTATGCCTATTGGGTACAGCTTCCGGTTACAGGCAGGTTGTCCTGAGTTTAGATTCCGGTGAATCTTTTCGTAGCCCCTCATTTAAAATCCAAATGGTAAAGTATTGGTCATAATTGAAGTTAATAGTAGCTTGTGACGTTATCTGAAATTATCATACCTGAAATTATCTCTGGCAACGTTACTAAATGATGAAGATAAAATGGATCGACCGAGTGTCAAATGAAGAAGTCCTAAGAAGAGTGGGAGAAAAGAGAATTCAAGACGGGACAACTTAATCGGCCACTTCTTTAGACACGTTGGCCTGATGAAGACAATCGTCGAGGGAAAAGCGAACGGGAAAAATGGAAAAGGCAGGCCTCGTATGAGTTACATAGAACAGGTCGTAAAGGGCATGAAAGAGAGGAGCTACGTTAATATAAAGAGGTTGGCCGATAGAAGAATCGAGTGGAGGGCTGCGTCAAACCAATCCTAGGATTGTTGACCCTTGATGATGATGTTGAACGTTGTTCAGCATCTATAATTTACCTTCAGCTGTCATTGACACGCTGACTAAATTGATACTTACGAATTTGATGAGTTTGAGTCGATATATTTCAAATGAAAATATTCTACAAATCGAAATTTGATGTAACGTCGGTCATTGTGTACTTATCTTATTTAGCCATCGCATTACATTCGAAGGCATATAATAATTATACGTTACCGAGTGATACTTAAAAATGAGGGTGTTATGCAAATGAATGGAGTTCAAATCCATTTTGCTCTATTAGTCACCCTTTCCAGATGGAAATTGAGTGTAAATAAATAACTATAATACACTTTCCTATTGAAAAGAAGTTTTTAATAAGTCTGAGATCTAAGTACCCAGTATTATATGTTTCACATATTTGCTCCATACCCGTCGGCTATGTTTTATAATGGGTGAAGCATTGCCAGCATAATCAAAATGCTCTTAGCTAGAATCACGCTCGGTTCATGGCTGTTGTATTGCTATCATATGTTTTTCTTCAATAAGGTTTTGCAATTAGAACAAAAGGACTACTGAGAGATTTCTTAGCCCATCTGGGTATATTCTATTAGTTAATACTAAATAGCTAATACTAATAGTAATTTCAAAGCCTGGAAGTATTACAAACGCTACGTATTCGTAAGAGCTTAGAGATTCGTAAGCTTTAGAGTGACTACCCTTTTTGTTTTTACGAAATTATTCATGGAATGCTCATGACATTGATAAGTCTTGCTTTCTTTACTTTTAATGAAACAGATGATTTCGTTTAATCCCTTTAAGTTAGTTTCTTAGCAACTTAGTCTCTAGCTTCTAAGGAACTGGAATAGATTCATGCTTCTGAAAAGACAAGAAAACGAGTAACTAGGTTCATCAACATTATTTTATACTATCTTGAAAGTGCTGTAACATGGTTTACATCCAATAAATACAGGGCAGAGATGAATAAGTGTACTTTTAGGATAGCTATTAATGGGACGGATTGTCAGCTGTTAATTATGATATTCATTACTGAGGCATTACTGGACGCTTCTAAGGCGGATTTCTAAGAAGCATTACTGGACGCTTCTTCTTCCTCTTAGATGTCCCTATTATTAAAAGGATCCTGACTTGGCTTACCTCGGGAGAAATACCGTTTTAAAATACCAAAGCGTGGCCACTCTACGGATTAATAAGAAGCTCTAGGCCAAATAACCTTGCCTAACAAGTTTTGGCAGTGGCATTTCAGGATCTTATTTAATTTGCTAACCAAAAGAACCTCTACAATATGCAGCTGGTAGTCAACATTACCGCACACGCTCAACTGCCAATGGAGTAAAGTTCAGAGGGATAACGCTGGCCGCAAACTCATTTTAAACATTTCGGAAGGGAAGTCGCAGCGCCCAGAATAGAACGCCCAAATGAAAAAGTTCCGCAAGAGATGAGTCCTTGCATTTCCTTCATGGTGTTGCCGCTTTCAACTCGCCCTTCAATATGTCTCGTGTGGAGAGACGAATTCCATTACGTGTAAGTTTACCTCCGGTGACTTGGCTCTTGCCGCCGCGACTCCTCCGAAGGATTTCGATGTCCCTCGCACTCCTGAGTTTCCCGACGTCCTCGTGGGTGTTGGTCGGAAGGAGAGAGGGAGTGGGCGTCGGGGTGGAATTCAATTCGAGTGAGAGGGCTGGGGGTCTGAACGCTGGGCTGAATTGAAGGAGGCGTGGAGGATCGGGGATTTATGAGGAAGACGGAGGATAACGGGAGCGGGAGGAACTGCCGAAAGAATCCCCAGAGACAAGAAATTATGTCCTCATTGCGACTTCCTCAAACAGCGTTGAAAGGGACGTGCTTCGGTCTGAACGCGGCCTCCACCGTAGCGGCCTCCATTTGACAAATAATTTTACCCATATTTTCTAAACTCTGGGAGCTCAATCGGATGGCGTCAGATTTCAGTTGTAGCGATGTGAAAAAATGTACCACTCAGTTGAACGTGAAGGTGGCTTCAAAGACCATTTTCTGATAAGGTATTATTCATTTTTCTTATTTTTCGGGAGGGCGCAAATGACTGCAACCATGAATATTTGAACATGATCGATTGATATGGCTGGAACATGACGACACAAATGCTATACTGCCTAACTTTTTACATGTTAACTTTTGTTTCTCTCCTCTAAAGTCTGTGCAAATTAATACTTTTTTGTCCATGATGATTTACCCAGGCATGAGGAGCAAATTGATAACGGTAACGAAACAAACGACTCTATTCGGTCACCTTCCATTATCAGGTGAATATTTGTTTATCTTTGAAAAATAATTTGTCGTCATCCAAAACGTTCACTCACTTTGTTATTCTCGCTATGTAAAATTCTAAATTGGACCATACGTAAATATTTACAAGTCTAAATATGATAATTTGTCACTATCCGAACGTTTTTTTATTCTCGAAAGAATTAAACAGGGTCATCAAGCCTCTAGTTCTGCAATGACGAGAGAGATCAGGTGTCAAAGAGATTGCATAAAGCTAATTACTTTTGAATAATTATCGCCTTGTATTTGCCTTAGGGAAATATTTAATTTCTCCTAATTCTCATGCGTTATCTTATTGTTTCTTTTTTTAATTATACTTGTTTGAATGCACTGTTGGTGAAGCCTCTGCATATTATATGCAAACATTTTTGTGCATTTAGAGCTTTTCATTTTTGAAAATCTCACATTTTCTGCACCTTGTTGATTTATTTTCTTAAATTACGCCTTTTTTTAAGTTGTAATATATATTTTTAGACCTTTTAATATGAATTTTCCAATTCTTGTTTTCCTCCAATCGGTGAGTTATCAACATTTATCCTTTTCTATGCATAATTTTATGGTGCTTAATGCATCGCAACTGACCTCACTCCATAAATTCTATCTTAAAAAAAGCCATTTTTTCCCCAGAAACGTATCGTAATAAGTTTAAAACCAGGACGTTTATTGCCAGAGTGGGTCGATCCTTGCATTAAAAATGTAATTTGGAAAATTTGCGGTGCCAGTACGCCGACATTAATTAATCTAATTGCAAATTCACCTCAGCATTGCCAACTCTCTTAGCTTATGATTTTTTAAAATGTCTAGGTAACTTTTCAAGGAGTACGAAAATGAATTAAGAAGCGCTAGATTTTTCTTATATCTGAACACTTTTCTAGCGCATATTGCAGTCACCTCTATTTCCATTCCTACCAATTAAATTAACGGCACGATATTCTTTTTTGGGAATGAATTCAGCAGAGGAGCCGAAACTATCTCGTTCAAGATTAGCACTTGGTAAAATTATAGGAATTAGGGCTCTTTTGGCGTACCTGTACGGGAACGATTACTCGGTTGTGCTCAAGTGGAGATGAGAGAAATTTGGATCAGCGTGCTATTTCCAAGGCTGGAGTAATTCAAATTCTCCCCAAAAAGAGGACATTGCGTCTGAATATTTTGCGGTACGATTTGTATATATGAAGATGAGGTGCAAACTCAATTCTTCTGGTTATTAGTTGTAAAATCCACGAATATTTTGTAATTTCCTCCATTACATTCCATTTTTGTGGTATTTTCTCTATTTTTATCCACCCAACAAATTTTTAGAATTTCTGAAGAATTACTTCACCCACAGAAATAAATGCAAATTCATACACCAGAGTTACATAGACAGAAACAAATATGTAGAAGACTACCTTGATAGATAGACAGATGGATATTCTGAAATCAAATATTTTCTAATAATAGGTAGGTAAGCTAACGGTCATCCTAGCATTTCGTTTGAAAGATCTTATTTGGTATGATCGGTACCCTTAAAATGACTAATCCTTGGTAATTAGAAGAATGATTCTTTACTCACTTCAATAGTATCGTAAAAGAGGATTAAGATTTTCAATCCATTCTTTAACAAGTCTGGATATTAAGTTCGCTGACTGTTCGCACAATTGCAAACAAAGGTGATAGAAAGATTACCCTTTTCGGTCCTACGCTTATACCAATATATCCTAGGCTATAGTGAACTTGTTTCATCCACATCTACGCAATAACCTGCAAGCCACCACGAGGGTGTGTGGCAAGAGGGTTTCCAGTTGACTCGCATGGCACGGTTCTCAATTTATCATATATTTGATCACAACCGATTCTGTTGTTAAGTTAAGCTTGAAAGGATAACAGTGATAAGTTGCTGCTTCTTTCGGAATCGAGCTCTAAAGTAGTTCTCACCAGACAACAACGTAACAATGTATCATGCAGGTTGACGAATAACAGCTTACAAAATCCATACGTGTATTAGCGGTGAGCGCATACGCGTGTTGTAAAAGCCTTTACAATGTTTAGGCAATGTTCGTTAATCTTTATGAGAGAGGAGTGTGATCCATTCCTGATGACGATACCCTTTGATTAGGGTAGTTTTATTCGGATAAAAAAGAATTCATTTATTGAAATTGATGGTCACATAAATTTAGTCCTTTTATACATTTTTATTTAGTGATTTGGATTATGAAATTTCAGTTTACAAGACAATTAAATGTTAGTAATAACTTCATTTCAAAAAGTCCAGAAATGGTTGGAATGCAATAGCCAAGTTGATGGTGCAGGTACGTAGTTTTCATCGCGAGACAGGGTATTTACGTCTCCTAAACACACAGTACCTATTATTTCAGTCCCTAAGTTCTGGTAATCATATATTAATAATCACCTATGAAAATTCTCAAAGTTTGCAAAGTTTCTTTTGAACCTGATATTAATATTCCTTTTATAACGTTCTGCAATCTCTGCTAATAGTCTTCTGCCACCGTGAACCTCGGTTGTACTGGTGGTGAAAGTTCGTACCATGGGTAGTAAAATGAATAAATGTTGTGAAATGAATTAACTAAATAAATAATTAGTCTAAAAAAACTAAATCAAATAATTAAAGAACATTGGCAACAAATTAAGTGACTAATTGTTCCTAAGATACTTGTTAATACGCTTTCACAGAGTTAATAGCCTGAAGCTTAGTGGTGTTCGCAGCACCACCTAGCAGAGGGAGAGGAAAATGTACGTAACTACAACGTCACCGGCATGAATTGACCGGCATGCATAGCTTGCCGTCGTGCTGTGTTGCCTTTGAATTCTTTTTACTTTTTAATTGATTAGGGCCAATACCTGTCATTTTTTTGTTGGACAGCTTAACATACGTACTCCAGGGATTATCAACTTTTGATCAAAACAATAAAAAAAGAAACTACTACCTATTGACATCAAAAGCGTGACTTTCATAATCCGAGTTCCTTTGTTTCCTCATTTAACGTTCACGTCTGGAAATAAAAATATACGTTTTTAGCGTATTAGAGTTCCTAATCCTAAAGAACAGCTATTTGAATGAACAGTTAGTATTTGAAGACTTTTCCCATTAGTGAAACACTTAGCGACAAACTCGGTGACTGCAGGTAGCTTCCATTTACACCTTATTTCGTAATGCGTTTGAATTCTGTGAAATAAAGTGAAGGTTATAAATTCACAAAACTCGAAACATCCCCTCCTTGAAAACTAATTAAATCTAGTTTTAATTATACCTCTCTATTAAATGTTATCGAACGTTAAAGACCCGAGTATTCTAAACATGTAAAATATACCCATGTACACTCATAATACTCTTCATGTCTCCCCAGAGGCTTACGGCGCGGAAAGTTCCGTCAGCTTGGGTAAATACAACTGGGATATTTGGACGGAAATGTGGCTAAAATAATTTTAGGAATAGCATATAATAGTTATTGACTTTCTTTTCATGCTTCGAAATCTACGAATTTTAGCCCGCTCTGGAAGTAACGGCATTGAATTCTTAACAGAATAGAGTAGAGGAGAGAATTAGTTGCTACATTTGTCTATTTCCTGTAAGTTTTCGTTTATAATGCAGGCCCAATGACAGCCAGGATGAACATCATACCATTGGTGTTTGTATCGCGCGTCACCCTCTTGTCTCCTGAAACTCCTTCATTATTTTTTTCAACAATCGTTTAGAGGTATTTCATTCCATATTTTACATGAATTGAATAGCTAGTTAGTATAGGCACTATATATTAGCCTGATAAATCATATATGATATCCCTTACCGTTACAGTCATAGTCTCTGAGAGGATCAGTAATGTAAAATGACATCTCATAACAGCATCCTTATTCAGAATCTTCCAATTCTGGCATTCGCCTGTCAAAGCCAATCTTTTCATCGCAGCTCCACAGTTTTTCCACCGGAAAATCGCCTGCATCAAATTCATTCTCTGATCAATTAAAGCATCGCTTCCTGGTTCTTTTTTTTCTCGGCGAACGCGACCAACAACAATATGAGCTCGAGGGGGATGAAATTCGAGGAGCGACCGTTGCGAAATGACATAACTCTTGAAACTTGTTCATTAGGATGTTTCCCGAGCATTCTGACGGATCCAAATTTATCGTATTCTCATGCCTTTCGGAGGTAAATATTTTTGTGGAGGGAACTAACTTGTTTTCCGTCCATAAATGACCTAAATATGAAGTGTGTTCGACTGTTTGTGCACAACGGACGCTAGATAGCAAGAGCAGCCCTAATCAGAGAGAGTCGTTTCCGCTTCGCCGTGTGTGTTTCATCTTGGTTCGCTCATTTTCAATTTCCTCCGTCAGCACTGGGAACGCGCTCATGTAACACTGCGTCATGCAGCAACCGCATATAAGTTTTAGTGCGGAGTTCCACTCTTTCCCGACCGACTCAACATGGCTCGTTTATGGCCGTTTCAAAAGCCGCAGGCTGGCCAACACCACCGCAAGGGAAGCCTCGAGGGAATTCGTAATACCGGAGAGGAGGGAGGGGTGGGGAGGATAGAACTGAGTGTGGGACTCGGGTTGGTGGATCGTGGATATATGTGGAGAAAGGGAGAAGAGGGAGGAGATGAAAAAGGAGTGGAGGAAGAGGGAAGGAAGGAGGGAGGTGGGGGAATCCACGGAGTTGTATCGGAGAAGTAGGATGAGGTCAGTCGGGCTGGGAGTTTGGCGGGGAAAGAGAGCTTTTTTTTGCAGGAATTGAGGTATTTTTTCAGGGGATGAGGGCACACATTTTGGAAATGACTCCCCCGCCTCCCCCTTCGTGCACTATCTCCTTCCACTTCCTCATCCTCTATACCCCCACCATCCCCTGGAAACCCTCCCCTCACTCCTCCCCCCCTTCCATTTTGCGACGCATCCCTTGACTTCGAAAATCAATATATATGTCGAGTGGAGCGGATGGGTTTTGGCCTGGGGGAGGGGTGAAGAAGGAGAAGGGGGAGAAGTAGGGGCAGGGTTGATAGAGAGGAGGTTGGAGGGAGGCTCAGTGGCACGGTAAGAGGGGAGGTTTAATACGGGGGAGTGAAGAGATAGGACCGTTTGGAGGAGGGGTGAAAGTGAGCGGCTGCAAAAATAGGGTGGGTTTACTGTGGTAGAGAGTGTGAGGAGTGTGTTGAGACTCGAGTGGAGGATGGGATGGGGCAAAGGGAGGTTTGTGCATGGAAGTGTGGGGGGAGGGCGAAGTTGGTTGGCAGGGCGTGCTAAGGAAGGGGAGGTGGAGCTAGGGTCTAATGTGGATCGGGTATGGGGAAAGGGATGGATCACGTAGGGGGGAAGGTCGGGGACTGTAGTCGGGATAACTGGGATGGAAAAGGGTATGCGGGTGGATGGGTGGTCAGGGTAAGGCCCCCGGCAAAGGGGGGGAGGGCGAGAAGAGGGAATAGGAGAGGAGAGAGATAGGGACTAACGTACGGAGGTTTAATGCGGGAATGGGATTGGATGGTTGGGTCGGCTGTGGGGTGATAGTGTAGGTGTGCGTGTGTTAGTATGCGAGGAGGAGTGAAAGGTGGAGAACGGGGGTGGGGGGGAAGGAGAGCTCAGAGGAAGTGGAGCAAGTAGATGTGCAGGCAAACACGGACGAGAGGAGGAGGCTCTCGGACGCGGGGGTGGGCCGTGGAGGGAGGAATGTGTTGGCGGTGGTGAGGAGAATCGAATGTGGGAGGGAGAGAGAGAGAGGATGAGTCCAGTGGAAGTATTTTTTCCATGCCTGTTTTGTCCCGCGGTGTGGAATGCATGGGCGTAATGAATGCGGATGGGATTGTGTCGGGTTGATTGGGAGGAAGTGGCGGGGTGCTGGGGGTGGAGGGGGGATCGCGCCACCAAACTGGGTTTTAAAGAGAAGGGAATGGGAATTGCATTCGGCTCTTGCACACTCTTTTTGCGTCCCGCGCCCCTCTCGTCTCGCAGCCACCGCGGTGCATCCCCTCTCCGCGTCCCGCAATGTCCCCTCGTTGCCCTCCGATGGAAGCCGACGTGGTTCAAGGGATGGGGTCCGGCTGGCAGGGGACGAGGCGGCTAGGGTATGGTGGGCAGCAACCACGATCGACGTGGCGTTGGCGGAAGGAGGGGGGATGGAGTGGGGTGTGGTCAGATAATAAATAGGCAACACACTGGGAGAGACATCGAGCCGCCTTGGTCAGGGGTCAGGCAGTGATCTAGGCTTAGAAGTGAAGCAGAGCTGCCCTAGGAGTACGGCGTTGTGCGCGTGTCCTCATCAATAAGTAACCGCGTGAGATAGGAATGTTATGCTTTACCTGATACCCTGGTTAATGAATAGGATGGAGTCTCAATGTTACGGAAACATCTAATGATATTTCTATGCTATGTGTAAAGATAGGAAACACAAAGCATAGTTCGTGCAATAAGATTCCACCGGAATTAAGTTTCTGAAATGCATTAGCAGTCTCTCTGCCTGAATTAGCCTCCATGGCTTGAGCGGTATTTTGCAAACAATATCGTTCATTCTCGCTGGTCGGCGTTTTTACTGGTGTTGCAGCAATACCGTAAAAGCCACCTAAAATGGTGTGCTATAGGCTAGGAATATAAGCATGCATACAAACAACTATTGAGAACTACCTACCCTAAAATCCATCACGAAAACTTTGGCATCAGAGAATCTCGTCATTCAAAAAGCCGACAAAAGTTTAGTGGTGATAATGAAGAAAGAGTTATGCTACCAAATTTGAGGAGTTTATCAGAACCAAAAACGTCAAAGAATCAACCAGGGATCCAGGCACACAGTGCCAAAAGGCTTGCCAAGAAGCGATAACGTCCGGTCCATTAGTGATAATAACGCGTGAAATTACTAAATTAGGTCAAATGAGCCCAGCCATCTCACGTTTTCTTGGTATTCCAAAAAACCATATTTCCATCAGTAGTCTCAATTATCTCCATCCCAAACCATTTTCTATTCCGGAAGATGGACGTATTTTAGATAATAATATTCGAGGTACACCCAGATATAAAGATACATCAACTCCAATGACTATATCAGATAACACTGAAGGCGTCACTTTGTGGAAATTTGTAATATTCATGGTAACGAATAAAATAATAAAACTTTTAGTCAATTCCACACTTTTTATGTATCCTACCTAGGTTTCAACAAATATTTGAGATTCAACAAAACAACCTTGAGAATGACAACAAATTTGTTGAAACCTAGGTCGGATATATAAAAAGTGTGGAATTGACTAAAAGTTTTATTATTTTATTCGTTACCATGAAAACTCCAATGACCTTTTCTTCTGATTATCAGTTTTAATTTTTCGGTCGTTTGCTCCTTGGAGTCTTTTGACGTGTGCAGCCTATTCCATACGTTCCAACCGAGATGATCATACAACTAACAAAAGATGTTAAAATAATTCCCCGTTTCCTAAATTAGTAAACTGGGCTCAACTTTAAAAACTCGGTTCACAATTTTTTTATGTTTTCAGTGGATGAATATACAAGCAAACAGAAGGTACATGTTGATGACATGTTTTGCATCTGCATTCAGAATTCTCCATCTTGAGGTAAGAAACCCTCAACGATCAATTGATTCATGCCACACCCAGGCACCATGTTCCGCAAAAATTTGCTGCCATCCCCACGAAATGATTTTCATGATCGCCGAGTTTTCTCCATTCTTATGAAATCTACAAACGTGGAAAAGAATGATAAAAAAACAAGTAGCTCTAAACAAAATTGGGTTACAAAACCCAATCAATTGTTAAAATATGTGATAGAAAATTGATAAGTTAACAGCCAAAGCAAGCAGCAATTTCGGCAGCAATACTTGGGAAGAATCCAATTTTAAGTGGCGCATATTCCCATGCTTCGGTCAACATTCCACCTTTACAGTGAGTTCGATATGGTAACGTTGTTCCCCAGTGTAATAAAATCAGCTCTACCGAAAGAATGGATCAAATCATAGTTTTACAGCAATCGAGTCTAAAAACCTCCCCTCGAATGTTAAAGACCCGATTCCGAGAAGGTAAAAGGTGCTGTTTAAAATGTGCATTGTAAATGTTCTATGGTGGCATACGGGGAAGAATTCCTGGAGCGAATTAAGCAGGTCAGTTTTCCAAAAGTGTAACTAAAATTGCATTTGCATAACATCTTTTGGATCGTCGTCACTCCAGTGAAGTCATCCCAGAAATTTTGCAGTCATACAAAAAAATGAGCCCATATGAACGCACTGGAAAAGTCGGAAATATTAAATAGGGGCAGTTGTGAAATCATTAACGCCTTTTTTCCTCCCTTCAACCCCTCCTTGCCCATCCAGGCTTCAATAAAGGGTCAAAATATTTTCTGCCTACTCATTTGAAGATTACGCTACGCATCAAAATCTGGGTTGTGAATAAATTCTTTATCTCGAAATAGAGTGTTTATAATCATCATGAATCGCTTACACGTAGTAACGCCTAAAACAGATTCAAATTCTTACAAGGAGATTAGAAAGTACTTGATGCAGCAAATGCATGCTAGAGTGATAGTCAGCCATAATTGAGGGCGTGCTTGGGAACAATGGGGTCGTTTACCATATTTTTTATTGCCGAATCTGATAGTTTTTAAAATAAAAAGACCCGTATTTTTCCGTATTTTTCCGTATTTTGATCTATCAATCATTTCTCGAGCTATAAGCGGCAAAGAACTGATGTTTTTAACCCTTTCGGAAAAGTGGGCGTGGTGCAACCTCTGACGTATATCGACTTCGTCCAATCACAGCTGATCCCGCGAAGCTACTTTGCCTTATCGCAATGGGAGGGACACAGCTGACTCTGACAATAGGAGCAGTTGCGACAGCACCTGTGCGAGCAGACCTTCCGAGAACCCCCCTCCACTCCCTTCCCTTCCCCTAAAAGCGGTCAAGGACGGGAGGAAAATGACGTCAATGATATCAAAGCAGCTTTTTCGGTGGTCGTCACCTTTCCCTTATTTTAAATTTTGATTTATGAGTGAATGGTTGTGGTTAGAAGATTATTTTTTTCACTAAAATTCGTTTTTCGTTTCCATCTAACGATTTCGTGTACAAAATCGCGATTCCGGTTCCGAGTAAACGCCCCCATTAGGACCTTCTCGGCTTAAAACATTGACTATCTTAATGCCTCTAATGGAAATTTCATGTTCATTAAAACATGATTAACTACGGAATCGCAATTACGTCAGTTGTCCTTCCTAAGGCCATTTAAGGGAGATAAAATGCATTTTATTCCGTTAGGAGCTAATTATATTCCTTAAAAGTTGTTCGAATTTATGCCATTTAATCTGCGTATTTGGCGTTTGTTTGCGTATTTGCGCTCTTTCCACTATTTATTTTGACAAATTAAAAACTCATTTCTTTACTCATCTTACCCCTCTAAGATTTACTGTGTGCAAAAATAACTTCATCCTTGAGTATTGCGAGTGGTAAGCCCGGATATCCGTTCTTACCAAGATGGCCGACCTTGCCACTCGAATCAGCCACGATGGTGAGTCCGGTGCCTTATAATTCTCCTTGCACTCCAATGCCAATTATTTCTTCCTCCACAAAGTAATAAGCGAGGAAGAAGTGACGCGATAACTTTTGTGCCTATCATAATGCAAGTTAATAGTATTTATTCTGAATCGGTGTCTTGTATTTCTGATGCACACTTTAGTCAGTACACCTTTCTTATGAGCATAAATCCCGCAGAGTTGCGAAAGAGTCCTGCACAAATATACTTCGATAATAACGAGAAAAGCACTATTTCAATTTTCCTTTAGTGTACCTACTAGTAAACGTTCTTTTTGATGATGTTGTTAAGTTTGGTAGAGTAATGTTTGAGCCCGTGTAGGGGTGATTGGTCAATATGGATACCACGTAAGATGGGAATCCTTTTGGTAACTATCATTCTTTGACCAATAAAATATACTTCGTAGAGATTAAATGTGCTTCTGTAATCAGTTTAGCCACCGTAGGGATGCTTTGGAAAGTGCTCAAAGCGGTATCTCAACTTTTATTCGGAATATTTAAATGGAAAGTGGAAATCGATTCCATTCAGCGATAAAAAATTATTTGGCTGATTGTATTCTTCGATTTCTTTCACACTGATTACGCTGATCACACCGATATTCCTGTCATTTTGGCATTTGACCACATTTGTTTCAATTCCAACAATATCCTTTGCATGTGTAGGTATTGTTAATTTTTCTCTCATCCATTATTTTTATTTGATCAAACCTGCCTTACACATTTTTTCATCATATTATATTAGCGGATCTTTATATTCCGAGGAAATATTGTTTGAAAATAATTGATTCGAGTTCATGTTCAAGCGTGCCGAATTTGTCGTTGAACGTTTATATGTGTCTGGATCAAGGGTGATGATATTGTAACAGTATCGTGGTTTAGTGTTGGAATTTGGGTTATCTATCATTGTTTTTAGCTCAAATTTACGGGCATGGTCTTCGAAAACAAAGTTCTGACATATTTACGAAGGTTTTATGTACAGCAGGACTCTAAGAAAGATCGCATACGACCCAAGGAAAACTGTGCTAAAGTCTGTATATTATACCTGCCTTTGTGCTAAATACGAGGTGAAAGCTAATCAATCTTAGGGTCGATTACTTTGTAAATGGCTCTTCATGTTGTAGCTTTCCAGTTAAAATCGTCACCTTTTCACTGTTTCTGTTTAAACACGTTATTGGTATGTAAACATATAGTATATACATGCATGACATTAAGCAACACATATGGCATGCATTGACCACAGATTTTGGTCTAGTCGTCAGAAATAAATACGATAAAATCCATTCAGGGTTTGAATTTGCAAGTTTCAACACTTACATCGAGACATAAACCGGTCGCATTAGCAATTTTAAAAATTATCTAGAATGTTTATAATCCATTGTCCCTTTCATTGCTGAAATAACATTCTTCTCTTAAGGGTATTGGTTTTAATATAAAAACAGATATGAATTTTAAGTGCATAATTTGCGCTTAGATTTTTGCGTGAGGGCGCTATGTGGAATTGTGGGAAAATCACTGAGTTTTTTATTAGTTATTATGATCGTAACTACTGCTGTTCTGATCAGAATACTTTTACTGATTCATTATCTGGTCTTTTTTTAAGGTTGCTATTTTGATCATTTTGACCTCTTACGCGTGCTATTTAATTCGAAGTGGTTTATCGCGCTCTTACTCCGGCCATTAGGTAGAAAATAACGCTCGCGTGGAGAAGCATAAGATTTCTGCTGAATTTTAAATTTAACCTCTTTCATCCCGATACTAAGTTTATTCCCCCATAATTGCGATAATTTTCATCCGCAAACGTTTTGTCGTGCCATAGCTGAATAAATATTGGGAATATTTTCAATCTGCAGTGCATTAAATTATTTTTAAACCCATAGATTATGAAAAAGGTATAATTTTCTTTCTTGAGCCCTATAATTTTAAAATTTATCTCCTTTTTTGAGTGGTGATTGGACAAAAAGATTGGCAAAAGTTTAACCGCCGAATTCTAAACTTCACGAGTTTCATGACAAAGCGTGTGGGCGCTATGTGGAATTGTGGGAAAATCACTGACATTGCCATTCAACCTGTTCCTGTAAATCGCATTCGTTACGATCGCTGATGCCATTTTCAACATTGATCACGCGGGAAAAGAAACTCAGTGCACGAGACCAATTCTAAAGGGAAGGGTAAAGAGGATTAAGGTGCCTGGAATTGAATATCGGCTCATTTAATTGGTCTGTTGGTTTACTCTGCTGAATCAAAATTCGTGTTTGCATGTTCACTTTTGGCCTGAAATTCGTCTCCATTATTTTCCCAGAGGGGGTTTCAGGCGATTATTTATTTCAGATTCGCTTCAAATCCAATGTTGTCTACATCGCGTCACCGGAGGTAGCCGGTTGGTATCCCGCAGCTACTTCGGAAGGGATTTTGATGTTCTCAACGTAGGGTTCGTAAAACACCCGTCGTAGTTTCGTCCAATGCTAATAAACGGACGAGAAAAAGAGAGAGCTACGATCGAAGTCTCCGCGGAGCAGCACGATCATTGGTTCACACGATATCTATTCCCTCTGTGCCGCAGCACTTCCTTCACTTTACCGACCCAGACAGATTTAACTACGGACGTAGAAAATTCAAGTCTCGAGACTTAGACGAGACCAAGCAATGCGTATGAAAAGGGGCGCCTAAGATAGGGGCAGGCTATACTCCGGGAATAAACTCACTAGAGACGGGGAAAGACGTCATTATAGATTCTATCCAATGCGAGATGAGACGATGGGACTTTATTTAGTCGACACTTAGAATCCTGCGAGAAGAGCAGAAAAGGGTCACAGACAACGGAGAACAAAATGTGGCTTGCGAGATGGGGATTTGAATGAGAATTATAATGAGAAGAAAGAAAATGAGGCGTGACGCGGAAGCGTTGGAGAAACAAAGAGCGAGGAGGAGAGGAGGGGGTGGCGGATGGAAATGAAGAGGATGACGTGAAAGGGAAAGAATGCGCTGCCTATCGAGTGAGCGGCGAATGGAGGAAGGCAACGCATGCTCGCGTATCTCCACGACTACGTCTCGCTCGGCAACCCTCAGCGAGTGACGTGGATGCGAGGGTACCGAACCTTAGCACACAGACAGCGAGAACAGAGTATTAATAGTTAGTGGTGATTTGGGACTCGACATAGTAATGGAGGCCATTTTGCAGATTGTAAAATAATCGTCCTAGAGCGTTCAAAGCCTCTAATAATATAAGTAATTAAAATGAATCCACGAATGCTTGAAAACATGTGACTTAAAACTCATCGAAAAATTGCTCAATTGCGCGACATTCGCCCAAAAATAGTCCAAGTGCTTCTGAGTACTCGATTATTCAGTCCTTTCCTATAGAACCTATTGAGAATTTTACCATTCTTGAAAAATGTATCGAATTCAAATGCCTTGTGTTGTTAGGTTTCAAGTGGAAATGCTCCATTTTGTGTTACTTTTAATATCATATTACTCATATTCAAAGCTTGGATAACTTACTGCTCGAAGGCTTCGGAAAATATGTCGGTGTTTGATAAGTAATCATTTTACTATCTGTGAGGTTCATAAAAGGCAATTAACATCTTAAACTATCACTAATGAATATATAGTATTAGTTCCTTAGATAGAATGTGTTCCTATGTCACTTCTGGTCATGAATTCATTACGGATAGCAGCTGCCTTACTGCCAGACTGTCGGCAATATGTGTTGATTTTTAGATGTTATTTTTATACGTCTATGGAGTTTAAGGTAATCTGCATACATGGATTATGTTCTTCATTTCGTAGAGTGCCAGATTTTCTCCGCATTTTTTGAAAGGTCCATGCTCAAAAAGAAGTACCTTTTGTGACTGAGTGAGGTCCGCGTAAGACGCCGAGCATTCAACGCAGCGAAGTAGCGTAAGGGATAAAGGGGGAAAATGAGGAGGGATTCATTTATTAAGAGAAGAGAAAAAATGAGAAGAGTAATAGAAGGAACGCCAGGAGTTGATGAGAAGATGGGGCGGAGGCGACGTCTAATTGGAAGGAGAATGATGGGAGGGGACTAGGAAACCAATAAGCTTCGGAAGAAAAGATGGGGCCAAGGCGGAGAGTCAAGAACTGCTAAGAGACGGGGGCTAAGGAGCTGGGCTCTGTAAGAATGAGGGAGTTAATAGGGAGAATGTAAGAGGGGAGAAAAAGAAAGACGTCATTAATGTGTGTCTATATCGATTGGTTAGCTCTTTGATTGCTCCTTCAATTAAGCGAGCTCCAGTGAAGATGGCCTTCCCTACCACTCGGTTCAAAAAATTATTCCGGCATTATATTGCCGTCTCGTTTAGCTTATTGAAGTTTTTTTTATTTCGAGAAGGTTTAAATAGTATCTGTCCTAGGCGCTTCACTATTTTCGTTCATCTCTCAGACATTTTTTTAATTACTCCCATTCTTTATGAACGCAAATCTTTCTCATGCCACCAAGCCAGCGTAATCAATAATTAAATATTCCGCATAAAATTATCAAGGTTAAATAGCTGCCAAACTTAAATGCACCTGCACAAAATGAGAATGGTGCTGTAATGAATTTTATAATTGTGCGCATCATTACTGTGGGTTTCCCAACAAATATGCGGAGTAAAAACCAGGAATACCTATATCCTATAATTATGGACAGAAACCTCAATATGTATGCGCTTCCAAGTATTATTGTATCGTGAACAATCACGTTTTCATTATACCCTCATAAGCAACAAAGTGTGTGATAATGAGGAAAAAATGGCGTTAAGAATTGTTTTAGCAAGTGAATGGTGGATTTCCCTTTAAATTCGAGACTATGATAAATAATTTGCTTTAAAAAACAGAATGGATAAAAAATTTCTTTTTAAAACATGTATGCCTTTGAAAAAATAGTACAGGTTAAAATTTTTAAAGCACTTTCTTCCATCCACACCCTCAAACGACATGTAGTATAATTCATAATATTCCTTGCTTGCTATTATATCTATAGTTACAGCATATTCTGAAAATAAATAAAAAAACTGTGCTGATGCCATACGATACTCATTTCTTACATTATTTTAATTGTCCCTCTTTTTTCTGATTCCTGTACGTTTCGAAGTGGCATCAACAACACTGCTTATTTCACGACCATGATTTATTGATTATAAATGAAAATTAATTGAGATGGATTATTTACTTGCTTGCTCCTTTTATGTATTGTACTTACTGCTTATGATGCAAATTCAGCTTCAAATTTTTGTAAAGCAGCATGCTAAGGCGTTTCGAAGTGCTCCGGAGTTTCAGATTTGGAAGAAAGAATAGTTACATGTAAACGCTCAGCAACTTATGTAGGTGAACCAGCTAAGTATCCTCTATTCAAGTGGCGAGTAATGCTCGCACTTCCTCTTGCTAAGAGCGTCATCAATTACTTATTATTAGAATCAAAATTAAGAAATGATTGCTTCACATACCTATACTGTGCCAGTTTATTAATATTTCTGTTAACTGCTTTAAAGTTAAACGTTTAAAGGAAGTTAAACGCTTACAGCCCCTCTGAAAGTTCTGTGTACCACAACCAGAACTCTATGATATACATTTTTGAATTGAATTTGGATCCTGATTTCTTGGTTTCAACATTTTTAACAACAAAGCATGTCAAATTTCAGCAGCTGATTTATGACTTCTCCTCCTAAGATAAAAGATATCTCTACAGCTATGACATTTCATCTGCCGATGTGCTCACCGTATTATCTGACATTCATGAGGAATGTACAGGAAGCCTAAAGTTTGATCGTGGATTTGACCGGTCAGTTTCCTTTTCGATTCGCGCAATTAATTTCCATCCGTTTATCTGGTTCTTGACCCTGCGAAGACATCGCTATAAATCTCTCTTTGAACTTGTTCCTCGGGTCATCGCAGCCAGTGGCATCTTGGAGTTTCCTCATCTATCACTCGAGTGCAGAAATAATTTGGCCACTCAAGAATCAGAAGGAAAATTCTGCTTCCAATATCCTTTCAGCCGCATTAGGTAATTCAATTTTGGAAAATTACAAGATTCTCATCCCCATCTCAATAACTTCTATTCGTTACACCATTTATTTTCATGTTTCGTATTCTCTCCAAATAGCCTCTTTCATGGTTTAAAATTGTACATCCTCACATCTAGTCATCTGTTCTGCCAGTAAATGATTGCATTTTTTCATTCTTTCCCTTTACCTAATTTCCACATGTTCCACTACCGCTCCAAGTTCCCAAGCTAACGTCAATATTTTAAACACGTTTTTGTGGAAGTTAATGGAAAATTTTAAATTGTATCCAATGTCATTATGTGGAAAAAGAGAATTCTAGGCATGCCAGGCCCATCAAACCTCAACTTTGTAAGAAGCATGATGTTAAAATCGCCGGAAAAGTGAAAGTTCACACCGGCTTCATAAATTAAGTTTAGCAACAAAAATAATTTTTTTCATCATAGATAAATTATTTGGAATACAATTCAAACAAACAAACAAACTATTCAGCTTATTCTTGGAAGAAATATGGGCTAAAGCTAAAAATGGAATGGAAGGTATGAAGGTGAATGTGGAGGAAAGACATTCTCAGTTACGCATATGGGTGCACAGTATCCGAGGAATAAAAGGAGCTTTCATGTATCCATCAACGCATTAAATCAAGTATTTTGAAATTAATCCGTCAATTCCGGGAAAACGGAACATGTGATGGAAAACCTTCAGTGAACGTATAATATAGCATTGTTCGCGGGAGTACTTATCACTAAGGCTTCATGATGAGGAGCGGTTTCTATACTCTCTGAAGCTCTTAATGGATGGATTAGAGCCGTGGATCACCTAAAGAGCTCTAGAAAGAAAGAAGGACCAGGCAAATCCCTATTCGAGTAAAACGTTTGACACATGTTTGAGACGTAAAAGCATACTGAATGTTCAGAAAAAGGTAGAGACTAAGTAAAGTACAATATTACTAAATCAGAGACTAAGTAAAGTACAATATTACTAAATCAGAGATTAAGTAAAGTAAATTATCAGAATGGAACACGATAGACTTTTCAAGCAGCAACAAGCATTATTAAACCATGGGAAAATACAGAAACTATGAAAGATGAAACAGAAACATGAAAGACTTATTTGCGAAAATTGTAAAGTCTTTAATTTGGCGAGTGTTCAAGTGACGAGGATTTCAGCAAGTAAGAAATTGTTTAGGATGTTAAAGAGTTTAATTGGCTAGCCGTTTGAGTAGTATGGGCATTGAGAGGGATAATTTATAGAGTAAAATGGTGATTATTAATTAAGAAAGGAAAATTGGTCTCTAGGAACTAATGTGCTGAAAAATAATGTCTGTTATTTTGTCCACTCTCCGGTTTGCGAAATATGTTAAGATTTTTATTTATTCCAGGAATTCGTCAGAGTAAGTTATGTTGTCTTCAAAATATATATAGCATGCACCGAAGAGATTGTTGGTTATGCCAAACGTGTAACGGATTCGCGATTTTTGCCAATAGGAGGCGAATTAAGATATGAGGATGGATGAATCAACCTCGATTCTCACAATCAGAGTTGCGTTTGGAGATCCAGGGTGATCCCTGCCGTCCCTGATGTCGAATCTCCAATCATCGGTTCCATTAATTTAATCTTAGGCCGTGTCCGAATTCGCCAATTAGCTGCCTAAATGCTCCCTTCTAAGGGAGGAAGCCATCTTGTAGTGTGTCCGAATTCGTAGGCATCAGTTTAGTCACCGAATTTAGTCACCTAATGTTGCCTTCAGCAAAGTGAGCATGAAGTGTATCCTTTTTCGTCGCCATCTTTAAAAACCGTCCCATAATTCTTAGCGCCTTTGGAGGGTAGAAGAATGGTTGTTGTGGTAACAAAATGTAAACAATTACTTGCGCGATGTTTATTGCTCATAAAGGAGCCGACGAAATACTTCATGTGTGAGTTTGATATTATTTCGTTTTTTTCCCATCAGAAAGATTGAAATTCAAATGTTAAAAATGACAAATATAAATTAAATAGGCAATTCCTAAGTGTATAACGGAAAATAATTCATGACTATATCTTGCTAAGACATTAAGCTCGGAGTGGTAAATATTCAAAGAACACAAATATTTCTATAAATAGGTGAGATAAATTGCTTTTCTGTTTTTTGAAGAATAATTGTGAGGCAAGTGGTTGAATTGGCTGATATGAGTTTTTGAAATTCGTACGGTAGTTTTCTCTTTTGCTTGTACATTATTTGTAATAAAACGCGGCCGATATTTAGTAAATGAATACCATCAGCCTCGATTTCATCACCAAACCGAGTATTTCACCAACAGATCTGTTCCTTTCCATTTTATTATCTGCACTAACAATTTGTAAGTAGATGTACTCTAGGTACGACATTGCACTTGGACGTAACCATGGCTTAGGGTGTAAATTGAAGCACTTCAAAACAAAGTTTGTGTAATTATAATGGAAAAAGCATTGAATAACGTAAAATAATAACCGAAAGGTGATTGCTACTTGGAATATCTGGAAATAAAGGCTTTGTAATGCTAGACGTAGGCGAAAATGAAGAAAGTCTTACCGCTACAGTGAGCATTTGATCAAATAATAATATAATAACAATCTATGTCAATGCTCGAGCTTAAGCTAGTTTATTTGCTGATAAAATAGTTTTTAATTCAAAACAGAATATCTCCGGTGATCATCCTTTTAACTTCAAAAACAACAAAAGAACTTTTACAAAAGTTCTTCAAAAATGACCGCGAGTACCTCAATTCAGGTTATTGCTACTCATTTGTTTTAAAGTACCATTGTTACACCGTAGGTTGCGACACTGTAGCTTTCGTCCGAATTCATGCTCCCTTTAGTTATCGGAGAATTCAGGCACCTTCGATGGCTAAAGGAACATGGCTAATTCCTAATGGCTAATGAATTCGGATACAGCCTATATTCGGTGCCCAAATAGAAAGGAATGATGATCATTTGGTTTTTGAAGTGCTTCGTAAATCCGCGAAGTTGAACATTCCAGTCTCCCTGCTTTTTTTGTGGCGTCACCTCAATGGGAACCTTTGTACGCTCGCGCCCTTCAAATGACGTCCCGTGTAACACGAGTCGCATTCAGTCTCGTTCGGAGATTCGCCCCCGCCCAGCAAAAGGCCTCGACTTCTTCTCTCTCCCTCCGTCTCTCGTGTGCCCAACCGCACAAGCATACGTACGTTTACGCACACATCCGGTGACGCGTCGCCTCGAAAACGACTTATACGGGAGAAACCCTATCCTCCCTCCCCCCTCGCCCCCAAAAACAAGCAAGAGGACCCTCCAAAAGCCTAAAAACGATCCCCTCCCCACTCACCCCCCTCTCTCTCTCTCTCAAAAGTGCACCACAAGGGTAGGTACACACGCGTACCCATGCATCCCACCCCAATCCTTCCCCGCACACGTTCGGTTATCCACCCCTTCTTCCGATCCCCTCCCTTGCTCCTGGCCCCACACTCCTCCGTCGTCGCGGTAGTGCCTTGCGCTTTATATTCTGCCAAGATCACTCGACCGTGATCAATTAGAGCTGAGGTTAAGAGGGTGAGGCTTTGGGAAAATAGGAGGGGAAGGGGCGTCGGAGGTAAGGAGCGAACAGGGGGAAGTGGGCATGGCTTACTGGGAGTGGAGGGGGTTGGGGGGAGGTTTCGTTTTTCTGAGGAACGTCTGTCTCCGTGCGTGAATGCAGCCCTTCCTCGGAGGGGGGTTGGGGGAGGAGATGTGAAAGATAAGGGGAGTCGATGGAACCGAGGATATAGGAGGCGTTTGGGGTCGAAGCAAGGAAGGGCTGGATGGAAAGGGGAAGATTTTGGCTGTGGTAGGGGGCGGGGTTTTGGATGCTTCCGGAAGCGAGCTGTGACGTCTTCGCCCAGCGCTTTACGGACGAAATTCTGAGACGAGCTGAAGAAATGAGGGGGATTTATCGCTCTCATTATTTCGGGGAGCGGGGGAGGATTAAAGGGAAGATTAATAGCTGAGACGAGGGATAACGGGGATGGCGTGAATACATAGGAGTTGCCGAGGGAACAACAAAGGCCTGCCAAGAGGTAATGGCAAAGGGGATTAAATTTACATTAACCAATTACTATAAACATTCAGGAAATTGGGAACTTTTACATCTTCCTGATGTTTCCGCGTGAGGAATATATTTTCGATTGTGTTGAACCAGAGAATTTCACTTGAAACTATAAAAATGAGAAAAAATACAGTAAAATTCCAATGTAGGTGTATCGCGAATGGTGTGTTCTCTTTACTTTAAGAGATTCAAATGTATTGCTATAAAAAGGGAGTATGTTGTATTTATTTGTTATCTCAAGAGATGAGGAACAGAAGTCAGTTGAAAAAAGGACCATACATGACTAATATAAAGCCTCATGATTGGTTTTCTCTGCTCGTGCTGCTCAAGAACCATTAATCAATAAAGTCTGAAGCTCATATAGAACATTTCAAAGCCGATGAAACAAAATTATCAGGCATATTTTAGTACAATAACTTAGAAGAGAGAGCTTTGTAATAATAATTGAACAGGAAAAGAACTCCGGAGTACGTTGAAATGGCTAAATGAGCTCAAGGGAAGTATTCCCTGAGCTAGGAAGAAAAGAAATTCGACATAAGTTTGAAACTGCGTGAAAAAAATCCCTTGAATTTATTACTATAACTAATTACGGATTGCGTTGGAAATGAAAATGATAAGGAAATAATGCACGAAGATATATTCCTCATGTCTTTTCGTACCTGATCATTAAGCCATGTGAATGGCTACACTATACTTTTTATAACATGAGTGATAACACGACTGACAATGAACCTCAGACGGTTCATAGGTATATGGATGAACTTAAAACGACGGAATCCTGACGTAGCTTATTGGGGTGATATGAAAACAAACTTCACATGCTCTATGTCCAGTGCTCAAAAAGAAGTTTGCACCATCTTCATGTAGTCAGTCGATAGGTCGGTCTGTGCACATTTTCACATCTTGCATGAGGTTGTTTTGCTGTGTTCTCTGCTCATTGTATTTGACATTTTTTGTTTTTTACGAAAAGAATCGGCATATGGAAGCCATCAAGACGCGAAAATTCGAGTTTGCGCGTTTAGCAGTTGTTGGCAAACAAATAAACATGCCATTTGTTGAGTTCCTAAGCGCTTACGGCTTCCATCTAGCCTAAAATGGAAATCGAAATGGTGCCCATACAAACGAAGGCTGGAGAACTGTGCAGGTTGACCAAATACGCTTGATCATAACCCGAATTAATTAAAACCTGGCCATTAAAGTGAGAAATATTCGTCGATTTTAAATTCTTTGCAAATATTATATGAACCGTTGTTTAATGCTAGGTGCATAATTTGCAATTAATATGATCCTAAGCCGAGGAAAAAAAATTTTTAACGGTATGAATTGAAAAATAATATCATAATAGAAAATGGTAGGTAAGAGTAACCTTTCAGAAGGTTGGATGGCAACACTATTCACATATCATAAAATGCATGCATTAAAGCGGTGAAACGTTCGTTTCTCTCCTTATATCTACTATCGACGAAACAGAGAGGGAAAAAAGGATCACGTTTTTCGTAGCATATTGCAAGACTCTGGCACCAAAGGCATATCGCGCCCCATTCAATTCCTAGACACTTCGAATTTTTTTGCTCTACTAAATTCGAGATACTGTCAGAGCATTGGCAAAGGATCCTCCTCACAGTGTTTTGAGTATTAATTTTCTGTTTTGAGTTGAAAAACCATCTTCCGATAAGACTTCAATGTGAGGAGACCTAAGTTGAGAAGAGATTTCAGTCCAGAGGTAAAGAATGTCTAATAAGTGTAATGGAGTTTTTTTTCTCTGATGCATTACAGCCTACCTAGATAGAAATATCAGCCTCGCTTTAAATCAAAATGATATCAGTGCTTAGGGAAATCCAGCTCGAAAACCTGCATATGATTAAAATACTCACCCTCGGAATTGACGTAGGTACTTAATTTATTTCTTATATTTATCTATTGCCCGGAGGTTTTAATTCTAATGCATTAAATGTTCTTTGATTCCTATATGTTAGCAGAAATTTCAAAGCATTCAGAGTTCAAACGGGACCATTGAACTGTTTTGATCCGTAAGCCCAAAATTTTCAAGGCTGAAATGAAGATGGAGAAAATATTGGATGTTTAGGAAAAAATTTTATCCACAATATTTTCTCATGATATCCAATATTTTAAGGCTTTATGTTAATTTTTTTCTGTTCTAAAACTCTCAGAAAATTTGAAACATAATGTACGTATCGATAATAGAATCGAAGAAAGGAATTTGCGATTCAATGAAATATATCAATGCCTTGGTGTGAGACATCTGAGAATGAGAAATTTGTGTACTGGGTAAATGCATCTAATCCTTTTTATACTTTCTATTACCACAGTCGTTATGCACTTTTTGGTGTGGTATAATTTAAACTTCCCTGCACGTTAGTGATTGTGCTTGAAATATTACGAGAATCTATAGTTTTCTGTTCGACCCTGGATATTTCGTGAAAGTTTGTGCCCTTAGCTCATACATTTTCACAGATTGATAAAATTTGTCGTTCTAAAATGGATGCTATTACTTGTGAAGATGTTTATTTTGTGGAATATAAAGGTAACTGTTCTTTTAAAAAAGCAGAACGTTGTCGTGGAGTGCTGTGGGATAAATGCATAAATGTCGGTTATATGCCTTGGATGAGGGTTCTTCAGAACATTTACTTACAAAACTATGAGAAGAGGAGTAATTAAGAGAGGTAAGGAAATTGATGCCCTCAGAGAAAATGATGGGCTAGAAAAAAGAAAGGATTGAATGTAACTACCTATAGGTAATGACCAAATAAAATTTTCGTTAATATGGAAATATATTAGATATGGATTCTCGAGACATGTCTAACCAAATTTGTACCCTACAACATACGCTACTGCCAGTTCAGTTGGATCTGTTCGCTTTAAACACACCAAAACGGAGAGAAGTTTGAGGCATAAATTATTTTCATAATTTTTCTCTTCCCTAGATTGCTTAGAAATCATGTGCCCTTGGGGTGCACGAAATGATTCTCTTTCGGTCGAATTCTATTGAAAAAATTCTGCCACCTAATCTATAAATTTACTTTTATATCAATTAATTGAGATGGATAATATTATCCACCTTTTCTAACTCCATTTTAGGCTGTTAGGAATACCTTAGTAAGCAAACTGCTATATATTTGTAATGCCTGTTCTTGGTTAACGAGTGTTTCCAAACAGTACGTACATATTTATTCATTTAAAATTCATTTGCTTGATCGCCAACATTACTTCGTGTCTGCCATATAGGCCATTTTCTGGGTGGTTTTATGTTCCCTTTTCCGGAGACTAATGGTAAAAACTGGAAATATATATTAAGACCTTTATTAAATTGAAATGTAAAGAAAATATTCCTCATAATTGATACTTTTTTGTATGCCTCAGAGAATGGAGAGTATTCCAATCCTTGCAACTTCCAATATTCTGGGGTAAAATGTCATTTTCAGCTACGTCGCCATTACTTCCTCCTCTCATCGCTTATATTTTTTTACCTTTCACATGCAGTAATGCATTTTGGCGATAAAAGATGCGACCTCTTCGTTCTTTGCTTGGACAGTAATTGAATCCTGCTTCTGAGGTTTGTAAATCGAACATTTTCCTGGAACTGACATCACAACGGCTATTTTTCGGTGCAGCACACTCTGTATAGGTAGTGCATGGAAAGAGTGACCACCACTGTAGTAAAAAAGCAGAATACTTTCAGGCTATTGATTTTGCATGCAAAACATTTTGTGATTTTATTCGCAGTTTTCTCGATTTCATGAGGGATTGTACGTTCAGTTTGAAGAAAGAAAAAAACAGATATAATAGCGGTAACGCCATTTGTAGCTCAGCAGTATTATTCTCACCCGCCCATGCCATTAGTTTTACCTCTCGAAGAAGAAAACTGGTGTCGTGATGAGAAATGCAATTGCTTTGGATGGCTGCCCGTCGATTACGTTGACGCATTCACGTAGCACTTAATTCTAATCAGAGATGTATTTATGGAAATAGCATTTCCTGTTCACATTCGCCATTCATATTTCCGACAGCTACAACTCGTCAAGGCATTATGAAACACGATCTTCAATTTTGCGTGGCATACAGTTCATTTAAATGTGCTGATGTCATTTCATTGCCATTTGCGAAGCGAAACCTGTGCATACCATTTGAATACCATCTTCGCTAACGAATGAACAAGTGTTGGCTCTCGATATTCTTTTGCGTCAGCATACCTATATAATTGAAGTACCTATGGTGGTGCAGTTAGATATTACACTACAGATTGACTGGATTCATTATTTTTGTAATTTAAAATAGGAACAACGCATAGGAGCAATGCATGCGAGGAATGTAATACAAATAAGAGCAACTAGAAAAACTACTGTTGTATTATTGTAAAAACCACAAACCACCAAAACGTAATCACTGAAAAACGTTAATGACCAGTTAATCACCAAACGAGAGAGCAGAATAGTTCAATCGGTGATACATTGCCTCACCTTGCAACCTAGCGGCCCAGGGACGGCAGTGAATCCACCCCCCTGACAGTTTCTCTGCCGGCGCCCATACTCCAACAGAATAAGTACTTCTGGTTTTCTTGCTCGCAAATATACTTATGAAGTTCTTCGATGTTGCAATAGATGCATATTTTAAAATTGGTATCAGGTGTTTCTTACTCTCAATATCATGAAACTGTCTCTCCTCTCTTTTTCTCAAGTTTATATCATTCCTTGAAGGTATTTAGTTTGTATGGATATTTTATGTCATTGCGTCGTTTTATCTGTATTCTGTGATAACATCGCGATGTTCTGAGGAAAGAATATGAAGGTAGTCTTTGATTTCTCAGCCTCACCTCTTGCATTATAGATTCATCGAGCAGTGTTATGCGTAACGCCTGGTATCCCGTTTATTTTCTGATGGTAGCTGTAGGTATATATTTCACTGTGGGTAAGAACATGCAGTTAAAATGTGGCATGTTCTGATGTCGTTCCATTGCTATTTGCGAAGCGAAACCTGTTCATCCCATTTGAATTCCATCTTCGCTGACGAATGAGCGAGTGGTGGCTCCCGGTATTCTTTTGCGCATATCTTCCACTGTGAGTTAGAATGCGCAGTTAAAATGTGGAATGCCAGTAATAATTGATAGCAATTCAGCACGTAAGTAAATGATAAATAGTCATTGAGTATTCATTTCTGCATTCGTAGCGTGATTAACTTTTCTCTTAGGTGTTCTATGCTTTATATTCTAACTTAACTCGGTTTTTCTCTCCTTCAACCGGACCTGTTTAGTTCCGTTTTTTCTCTTCTTAAATATTTATTTGCCCTCCTCTCCCCAAGGAATTTGCTTGCGTCTGCGTGTTCGGCGGGCATGCTTTTTCTCGCTTCTTTCTCAGTTTGTTCCCGCGCGAACATGGAAAATCCCTGAGGAATCTCAAATTCATAGATTTATCTTCTTGGCGGAAATATTACAATTTCCCATCTTCTCTGATCCAGTTACTCTAGCTGGAATGTATGTGATTTTTTTAAATCGTGAATTTCCTTTACCTTACGCCTCGCAGAGAAACAGTGCCACCATTTTGTTTGCTCCGTCGCGGATCGATTGGCAAAATGGCGGCTTCCATAGAGCTCCATTTCCCTCCAGACCGGCAACGACGCTCAGCGTTTTTGCCCTCCTCACCTCGCCGAAGTCCAAGCCAAGTGGGTGTGCGCTTTTTTGTCCGTCCATTTGCACGCCTAGAGTAATGTCGACTCATTCACGCCCAAATGCTCCCTCCCATTTGGGAAGATCCCCATGAATTCTTTCGCCCTTCATTGGAAGCCCTTTTCGAGAGTGATTTGTCGATATTGGCATTCTCTTCTGCGAGTAATCTGCCTTTATTCCTTAGGCTTCGTTGTAGCCCTCTTTTACTCTAATGTTAGTATTATTCAAATTTGAGAATATTGCTATATAAAAACACCTTCTATACCCGTTAAATACGTACTATTACCTCCTCAGTATCTGTTCTTAATATTATCCCAATCGGCTATAGATATAGATTCTTGAAAGCATTTCAATCTAACTCTATCCAGAGATGAAGGAAAAATCTTCTTGTATCCTAAATCGAATCTGACGGGATCATGAAACCTTCTTTAACGTTATCACTATCCTTATCATTTAAGCGAATTCCTCTAGAAGCGCACTGGTCACACAATTAGCTCCAGCATTAGAGATTATTGATTGTAAGCGTTGGTCAAAATTTAGGAACAGCAAATGCATTTTCCCTCTCCGAGGTGCAATAATAAAATAACGACCGCGTGCCGGTTATGAAGATCCGTAATAGGGTCCTATGCAGCCAGGTTTCTCAGCCGTTCCCCTCAGTCTGGGTAATGATTACATCACAGAAATACCATAAACCCGAGTCTTAAATAATCCATAGATGCTACTTTTTCATCTATATTTCGGAGTACCTATACCAATGCCAATGAACAACTCATGCAAAGTCAGTTTTTGTTATTGCCCTCATGTCATCATTCATCATCAAGTCCTGTTTAGAATGCAGTACCTATGTGAAACTTATTTGCAATTTGAGATCATGTATCGCGATAAGAACATATCCATAAACATGTGGTCGTAGTACATAATAAATGTATCATGAATTTAATTTTCAGGCTTGGACGATATATTGGGCTTAAGTTTCATTGCCCACCTGCCATATATCACTTTCCGATTATTCTTCTTCTCTATAAATGCATTGATACCTACATTAAAACTTCACGACTCACCTTCATATTAAATCGTAGTGAATGATTTACAGTAGTAGTTTTGTCGTGCTCTTCGGCCCCCACATGCGAGAAATGTGGCATTTAATTCGAATAATGAAGACTACAAGCGAATTCACAAAAAATTGCTGAATAGAAGAGTAAAGGAACATGCTAAAGGAACATCATCTAATCCTGTCTTTCATTTCGTTATTACATACCATATGTTTTTATGAAGTACAAAAAACATACTTCTTATCGTAAGTACTACGAAAGTACGCGATTGATATATTTTCATAAGCTTCTCACACTTTCTTTAACACATTAAAATGGCCTAAATACAAATTGAGAGACCTAATTTTTGCACATATTGCTAATTTCCTCCACAGTTTCTTGGCTCTCCGATTTTCATTTGCTTAATTAAACTTCGTTTTGCGGCTCCAAATGTTCCTAGTCATGAGAGCCCCCTTGAACGACATTCTCAATGATGTCATCAACTTCATTAAATATTAAATAAAGGGTGAATATTTCTGAGTTCCCTTTATGATATTTCATTCCCAAAATTTCAGAATTCATAGTATGACTTATCCGAGCATTTACGAAGACAGTAATTAAATGACATCATTTAAAAACTCTATATCAGTTTCACAGCTGTTGTTTTCACTCCCCCACTTCCCCTGTATTCCATAAATCCAAATATTTTTTGAAAACCTGCGGCACCCTGTTGTTTGCGGGTATGATATTTCACCCGACCAATCCCTTCAACTACGTGAAACGTATGTAACGTGGATTTTACACCGCAGTTTTGTGTGAGCCCACCTACTCAACGAAAGCTCACACTGGCTTATCATACTACATCTCTTTCTCATTTCCCGCAGCAGATTCCGTGCTCTTGACACTTGGACGTCATCGTTCAATTTCTCAGCGCGACGGGGGTACCTACCTACCGCGCGCAAGAGCCCCTTACTGCGGGGCGTAGGGGGTAGTATGTGAGCTGCAGACTGTCCTCTCTTCCCACCACCCTCCCCCTCGCCCCTATTTCCTTCCTCCATGTCCCTTTACCCATCCCTCCCCTTCCTGCACAGCCTCTTCCCTTCGTCCCCTACCCCCTGCACTCCCCCGCACCCACTACCCCCTCTCCCCCTACGCTCCCCCCCTCTCCTTGAGTACAGAAGACAGACACCGGCACTTTTCCTGGTCCCTATCGATCCATCTCCCCTCCCTCCAACCGACTGGTGTAGGGTTGACCACACAACACGGGAGAAGGAGGCGGAGAGCGAGAGCAAGTGCTTGCCTTGCTTGCCTCCCCCCACCCCCCTCCTTGACGAATTCCCTCCCCGCGAGATGGGCGCAGGGGAGATGAAACCAGACCAACGTGGAACGAATGCGCATTTAGGTACTTACCGTCGTGCCTACATGCAAACCAACAGCTTTGTCGGGATTTTTCCTTCATCCGGAATTCTGGGCACCTCCCTGGGAGGGTTTCGAGGTGGTTCTTTAAAAATGACCACGCCTTCTTCGTGCTTGTCTCTCTCCAGTCGCCTTCTTCGTGCTTTTCTCTCTCCAGTCGCCGCCTTTGCCTCAAAATGATCTAGCTTGTTGGTCATTTCTACCACTAATTACGCATCCCCGAATTATTCTCTTCTCCGCCATCAACAGAGGCTCGTTGTCGGGGATACGAATTCTTTAAACTCTAAAATCAAGGAAAGTTATCGCAGTTCACTGAATTCGAGTTCGACTCCGTTGGTGATTGCTGACCAATCTCAAAGGTTCCCTTAGTTCGATTTTCAAATTTAGATGAAAAAAACTATATCAAAACGCAGATGAACACACCACCTACAGAATGGGCTTGAACATTAATGTTTCTAAATATCTCCATAGGAAATCGACCATTAAAATACTTTGCAATTTCAACTAGGTGCTGTGGTAAACCATCAGATAGTAATTATGGTTTTTATTTAGACCATTCATTAGCCACAGACTAATTTGATGTGAATTTCAATCATAAAATACAGATTTGTTATTAATTTTAACAGGATCAGCCCCATTTAGATTTAGAAAATGAAAATGTATGAAATATAGCTGTAATAATGTGATGTTCCGCATATCTTGACGAATTTGATTCTGCGACTTTGTTATTGAATGCCTCAAGCTTAGCCTTACAGGCCCTGTGCGTAAGTTGCCATGAGGTGGAGGAAATAAATCATAGAGCCATCTCTAGATGATTCTGGTATGATGAATTTTGTTATGTTCCAATGCATCAGGAATGTTGATGGTGTTTGCAACTAGAATTTCAATCTTGTGTCGTGTGTTTCTCCCTTGGTTTTCGAGGAAGTGCTTGACGGAGTTTGTCTTGGCTTACTCAATTTAAGTTTCCTCATACATATATCCTAAGGGCATTCACGTGCATTTCGAAAATTGGTTGTAGAGGTAAGGTCGATGAAAGATTCATAATTCTCATCAAATATGATTCCCGATCGAGGGACAGCTAGCCAAGTAAACTTGGCATGCAACATTGAGCTGCTTTCCTGCTATGGCACTTTTCAATTACCTATTACAGAGGAGTTGGATATGATTTGAAAGGAAATCGCGTGGAAAGGATAAAGTGTTGAAAATGTCGCCCAATGATGTGGAAAAAATAATGTTACGAAAGGAATTAAGTTTCGGAATCCGAACCGAAATTGGAAAACCGCTGTCAAGCGGAATGAAAAAGTGCAGAAATTCCTCATGTTTTATTAAATTCCCGTTCAATTCATCAAAGGTTCGTAAATACCTGAAATATATATTTGAAATATCCTGAGTTATAGAGAGGAAATATAGAGGGCGTTGCCATGGTTTAGGATGCAATATAAAAAAGTAAGATTTTCTACCTGTAAGCAAATTTATTCACATGGAACTGTTAAATAGCAATAAAAAACACTGAAATGGTCAAACCCTGTCGTACTTGTGGAGAGAAGCATCAACGAAGCGAAATTAAGACTGATCAGAGCAACGATATAACTTGTACATGAGAATAATAGCACATGTGCTAATTTCTCAGCTCAAATTCTCAAGTATGAATGAGGCTGTTTACGCTACTTGAATGCCACCGCTGCATGAAAACAATAAGTACGTTTTCATATAAATCGTTTTATAAGAGCATTTTTACATCAAGATCTTTGACCTTACATACATTTTGTTCATCAAACATCGGTAATGGTTTTTCCTCTCTTTCGCTATCACAAGAATTATGCCTCTTACTATTGAGAACCTAAAGGCAGTGTACTCTGTACAGCAAGAATATAAAAAAAACCTACAATGTAAGGATTTACCTAGTTGAGACTGTAATCTTCGCCATGGGCAAGTAGTCTGCCATAAAAATAAGAATCACCGAGCAATGCTCCATTAGAAAGAAAAACTGCGTTCCCCATGCTTTACAAATATTTCTAAGAAGAGGGGACTAAATGGCGGAAAATAAAGAGAATTTTCTTTTACAGTCGGAATCGCTTTCATATAATAACATTTATAATTTAAAAGACTGCAAGTTAAATCCAAGGTAAAAAATATGCATAGTTTCGCTCTTTGAACTGAGTTACGATCTCTGCTAACTTGTTTGGAACTGAAAAGAATGACGCACCCTGAAGTGGGCCAGGAAAATCAAGATTTGTAATACCTATTCTCCGTAGAGTTATGAACGTTTTTCTTCGAAATACTTACCCGACATTTTATAAAAGAATCCCGTATTTTTGAAAATGTCTCTCAAATACTATTCTGGGGATATAAGAAAAAATTCTCTTTCAAATGAAGGATGACATCACTTCCTGGGTTCATGTAAGAATAAATAATATGGAAAACGCTGTCAGGGATAGTGAATTTATGCTTGGATTCGTGCATGCAGTAACAAACAATATACGCTTGAACGGAGATTGAAAAATAGTCTGTGGTGTAGCGTGGCTGGAGCTCACGATTGGTGTGCATGTGGAAATTTTTTTCTCGTGGCTTCCTGGAGATGAGCATGTCCTCAAAGAGTTTTAACTAATAAAGAGGTCTGCACCGAATGCTTCGAAGAATGTACAATAAAAATGGTGCATAGTGCGTAGCTTTCATAGACTCTCTACGATGTCATGGCTGAAACCTCTCAGCAAAACACTTGTTCGAACAGTCTTACGGAATGAAATTGCTCAATTTCGTTTTCTGTTGTCGTAGGTACATACGTTCAGCGTATGTCGGCTTTCATGTTTACTTGTTTCAAGGTAGAATGCTGGATAAAATATGACGAGGTAAAAGTATTTATGGTAGCAAGAGAGGTAGAAAATACGCTGTTCTGCAAATAAGTATAGCGAAGGAAAAAACAATGCATAAAAGGGTTGGGAAATACATCAAAACCTACGCTAACAATAGAAATTATCAATCGTGACTATTTTTCAATCATTGAATATATCTCTCAATGGTCATCTTTCAAAGAAAATCACGCAAAAAATGAAGCATTTGAATGAGACTTATGTACCTTATGTATATTTTCACGGTGACGCCGTGGGTTTAGTAGAATTTTCCGTATTTTAAGATTTTATATACGGCTTTCTGTCATTGCCTGCACAATGAAGGGAAGAGGTGAGTTGAATGGCTAGGCTTAAGTAAGATCAATAAAAAAATAATGAGAACGAACAGAAATTTCAAAAGTAGTTATTATACTTAGGAATAGAAAAAACTGGAGGAAGCAATAGAAGTGTATAAATTATTAAATTTCATCACAAATAATGTATTTACGTCTTTCAAGAGTCTTTCTCCGTACTGGATGAGAGCTGAGAATTTAATTTTAGCTCTTAAGCAAAAGAATGACAAAAGTTAACTGGAACTTATTCTGCTGTAAAGATGCAAACCTTTTTTATGATATTTTTAAATGCGGTAGTAGGTATTGGAACTATATCGTTCACTAATGGGTTCCATCTACCAATAAAGTTTTGAGATGCAAATATGGCTACTAGGTGGAGCTTGAAACTCTTATCAATATCCCTTATATTACACATATTTATTGCATGTATAATGTAAGAAAGATATTCACTGTGCATATAGCTAAGCTATTATACTTCATACTAATTCGTATGCATTCAGTAGTTTTTAGATTAGTCGTGTACCCATGGTCCCGGCAAGAAACATCACTGTATCCTCCTCGTTTAGGACACCTTTAGTAACTTTAGTATGTAGGACGGAAATAATCATAAATAAGGTATATATCTTGAGGGATAGATAATTAAACAGAGGTCGAAAAAATATTTTGTCGAAAAAAAAATGAAATTCAGAGTAGAATAAATAACTATTAATTAATGGATTTGAATGGCCCTGGGAGATAACTTGCCAGGGTAGTACATATGCATATTTTACTCTTTTCGTGCGTCTGCGTGATTTTAAATTTACAACGCTTTATTTTCTTGTATGAAATTTGCGCAGAGCCTGTCCCATGGGGCATCTTTATTAATAGGAGGTATATTGTATGCAACGCTATTTTACGTCCCTTGGGAATTTGTTTAAGCTAACAGTTAAACTGGGAATCAGTTATTAACAATAGGATTGTTTACTTCTCGGTAATAAATGCCCGGTATGAGGCAACTCCCAGCCACAAACCCTTACTTTGACTCACGGGTTACTACGTGCGTATTTACTGTATTTAAGTTAAACAAATAACTCAGGTGAACCAAATCATGAAAATAGACATAGGTCATTTTAACTTGGGGCTTCCAGAAAGAGACAATGATATCATTAATGGCAAAACAGAGGGATGGATGTGTATATATGAATATTTTAGATAAACCTTGAGTGTTACACCGCGGTAGGATATGATAACTACGATATGAGCATGAGAGAAGGAGGTAAATTATGAAACGGGATTGGTACTTCAGCACGAGAGATTTCATTTGCCGTGCAGAAACCACGCACGACGGTGCTCGATCTATGCAGCACCGCTTAATCATCCCTTCCCCTTCGTTTTCAGAAAATGTAAAACTGCTAGAAAATCTTTTGTTCGTTACTGCACATTGGTTTCTTTCTATGGGAATGTGCAGAGTAAAGCGATTAGCCTTTTACTCTGGTGGTTCAGAACGGTTGCTGAGAAATCACGGCATTATTACATGATTAAAACACCTTATATAATTAAAATTTTAAATTCTCCTAGATGTAATCTCAACTCTATGTCTTAGATTTCACCGAAATTTACCCCAGTAGAAAGTTTAGTTTTAGACAAAAGCCGAAACGGTAAAAAGAGGGAGTTTTCCAAAATTACGAATAATCTTTAAACAGGCTCTCAATATTTGATGACATGCTATCTCTTACTCGAGAGAATGTGATTTTTTTCAGAGAGTATCTAGGAACAGAGCATCTGCAAGCGCGCGCAATCATAGTAATTATAGTAGGGTGTGGTGAGCGAGGGAAGCGGTAGCTGAAATAGCTCGTGAGGGGTTGGTTGCTAGGTGAATAAATAAGGGTCTTATTTTGTTAAACAGGATGGTGGTTGGGGATGGGGTTCCGGAAGTCTGCGGAAAGAGAAATGAGATGAGAACAGAGGGGTGGAAGGAGACTCAAGAAGGGCGGGGGAGTGGCGTGGAAGTGGTTAGCGAGTGAGGTTGGGGGTGGAATGGAGGGTAGGAGCCAGGCAGCAGAAAGTGCGGAGGAAATGAAACGTAAAAAAATATCGAGAGCAGCGGGACGTGGAGGAACTACAACACGAACCCGCGAGGGTAACAGTATGACGCTGGGTGCATGCGAAAGTGCTTTTTTTCCCGCTCCCCGACGTTTCCTGGGCAGGAGTGGGCGTTATTGGCGTGTTGTTTGCCCTTCCCCCTCTCCCGGAGGAGGATGTAAGGAGTCGAGATGGGGGGCCCGAAACGATGAGGAAGCCAAGCACAAGGTCCGACAGATAAAAAAAAACGAAGCGGTTGCCAAGCAAACAAGCGCATTTTTTCGGGCAAAATCGAGATTCTCAAGCATCATGTCTAATTTAAAGGATTCCAGTGATGAATCACCTTTCGTGCTCATTTCCGCTCTGTAGAGCATAGAGTTTAAATTAAATACATGGGAATAATCTTCTATAAATCTTCCATGCTGAAGAGCGTTAGATGCGGGGCTGCTGGCAGTGGTAAAAGTCGGCAACGCACAGGCCTGGCAACTCAAGGCTCGCTGGTTCGAATCCCGCCCACGGCATGGATGGTGTGCGTGACCTAGAATTGAGATCTTAGTTTAGGTGTATGCGATATAAATTTAGGCGTTGGAGCATATAGAGTCGAAGTCTTGGTACGTAGCAACATCTTCTGACTCTTTATTACGTATTTATTGAGGCTTATGGTTAGTGCAACGAATGTTTTGCTTTCAAATGGGGACGAATACGCTGTAGTTCAAGTGTAGGAAAAAATTGCGAAGAATTGTCGATGATCATTTCAAGTAGAAAAACTTCAGTTCGATTAAAATTATGGGATGTGAATGGTTTCCATTCCTTGTGGTATGGAAGGTCTGAGAACCTTTTATCCCCATCCAAATTAAAATTCATTCTCCTTTCATTGGTTTTATTGATTCTTCTGAATTCGCTCATTCAGCCGAGAAGCCACTCAATCGTCTAAATACCAAGAAATGTATTATATTGTGCGAATTCGCGAAGTTATTTCAACATCGATCAGATGAGAAGGATCTGAAAAAGATTCTCATAACAATGGAAATAACAATGGAAATTCAATTCCAGTACCATTCCAATAACCATCGAAATTACAGATATCAGCTGAAGATCAATAAGAAGTGTTGGTGTGCAGCAAGAGAGAAGAGGCCAAACCAACATTGAACTAGGAAAACAAAAACTAGAAGAGGTGAAAGTGTTCTGCTACATGGGTAGCCGAGTGATCAGCGATGGACGAAGCAAGAAAGAAATAGTCAATAGAATTTCCCAGGCAGAGAGGACATTCTTTCAAAAGAAGAATAACGTTGAAGTGTTGATCATTCTCTAAAGTCGTTGCCACATGTCAAATTACTTTGATTCAATTACTTACTCATTGCCTACTCAGAGAGCCTTCTTTCAAAAGAAGAACCTGCTTACAGCTGGAAACACAAGCGTAAAAGTAACGAGACAATTGATCAGAACGTACATCTGGTGCGTGTTTCTTTATGGCAGTGAGGCATGGACGATGACAGCAGTAGAAAATAAAACGGTGGAAGCATCTAAATGTGGTGCTACCGTGGAACGATGAAAATTAAATGAATCGACTAAGTAACGAGGAAGTCCTAAGAAGAGTTGAAGAAAAGAAAAATCTGCTAAAAACTCTAAAAAGAAGACGGGGCAACGCGTGACGAAGATAATCGTAGAGGGTTATGTGAACGGGTAGAACGGCAAAGGAAGGCCTCATGCGAGATATTTGGAACAAGTGATGAAGGATGTGAAAGAGAAGAATTACGTAAATATGAAGAGATTAGCCGATACAAGAACTCAGTGGAGAGCTGCGTCAAACCAACCTCAGAATTGCTGACTAATGATGGTCATGGCATTCTCATTCTTGTGGTTCATGTTCGTTGTTTTTGGGATAGTAAAACAGAATAAAATTTTTGAAAAAGGATAATATTGCTGACTAATGATGATGATAATCGATCAGATTGTACTCCTTAGTAAACTATATCCGGTCTGTCAGTAGAAACTAAAACGCATTTTTTCACTTATTATGCATACTTTAGTGTACTTTATTTACTTTTTACCAGTTACCTATTTTTATATGCAGCGGTGACTAATGCATCCTAAATTAAGAAAATAGCTTTCTTCGCGTATACTTCACAAAAAAAGGTGAAAAATACGTGGGGAGAAATGGGTCTTGGCAATTGGAGAGGTATCGTATGCTTATGTGTGCTGTGCTTTTAAGATATTGCTAAAGAAAACGAGTATTGCTATTGCAATGTCTACGCAGTAATTGCAACAATGGCTAAGGATTTCAGGTTTCAGTTATACCAGTGAAGCGCTATTTTCATAGGGACTAAGTCCCCAAATCCAGAATAGGAATTAGAATATTTCAATATCTTTCAGGGATTAATTTTTCACGACAGAGACATCCTTAGTATGAGACAAAAATCAAACACAAATACAACGTTTGGGATGTATGTTGGGAGGAATAGTGCTAAACACCTCTTTGTCCCTCATGTAACTCGATACGTCTATGGAATCAGCCTTAAAAATGCAAATAATCCAAATCACATAACTGTGGACAATATTTCGGTCATCAGAATAAAAATAGAGATCGGCATCCTGTTAAACCCATTCTTCATTGCATCGCAGCACCTTTGGATCCACTCTGATTTTTTTCAATAATTGCCAGCATATAGTAAACGGATTAACCACTTACACAATATTTTAAGGAGATTATTAGATTGGAATAATCGTACCTCAAAGATCCCTATGACTTTCTTGTGAAGCAACAGCGACTCAGCGCCCATATCTGCACGTACCAAGTGTGCGATCCAGAGTATTATCAAAAAGCGTTCAACTTTGAATATTGCAAAGAGTGATTTTCCTCATTATAGTTCCTCCTAGGTCTCTTATTACAGCTAATTCAGACTTCTGTTCGTTTTCGGAGAAGTCATATGAATGTTTTACAGACTGATTAACGTATGAAAAAGCGTGTGAATACACGCAGTTTTTTTGTACATGATATCTCCATGACAAACCTTTTGCTGCAGTGTTTCTCTTCCACGGCCATCACAAATTTTGATGGCGCCAGCGGGGAGTTAACCTAAAACCTGTCCCATTTTATTTCTCCCTTCCTCTCTTTCTTGCCGTTCTTTTGGAATCGGGTAGTATTGTGGGGGACCGAGGAGGGAGTGGAAGAGGAAGCTGCGTGTGTTTTAAAAGGGGGGAAGGTTGTAAAATAGAAGGGCGTGTGTTTTTTGGTTCTAGTGATGGGAGTCTGGGCGAGGTTGACTGCGGTGTTGGCGAGGGGCGTAGGTGGTCACGGAGGGAATGGGGGAGGAATGGCGAATGGTCCTGGAAAAGCGTGAGGAGGCCGATGTGCAGTAGATAGGGTGTGCAAATGGAGCTGGGATGGTTATGTATTGAGAGGGTGAGGAAATATGAGAGGGAAAATGAACGCGCAGGAAGGTTTCGGGATTTCCGGATGAAGCTTTGTGGGGATGGAGCAAAGGCATTTTTTTCGACGGGGAAGGGGATGAAAGGGGAGGTGGGGAAGCGGCAAAGTCCGATAAGTATCACCGCTCACTTCTGAAAAAAAAAACCAACCCCCTGTCAAATTTTTGGAAAGAGTTAGCGTGAAGCCTAAGGGTGTATTCAAGTTTGTTTTTTTTTATCCACCCATCTTGCAAATCGGAAGGGAGGCTTGAGTGGTCATACGTTCTTCCCCTCGTATTCCTGTCGCGCCTCGTGCGTCCATCGAATTAAATCTCATTTAATGAATACTTCCGAGACTGTGGAGTGAATCAACCAAGGGGGAAACGCATTTACTCAGTATTGATGGCTACATTCCATATTCCTGGGTCCGTTATGGAGTCGCGATGGCTTTCGCGGGGTGAATAAAAAACTTCAAGAGTGCGCATCACGCGGCCCTCATGTTTTTAACGGAAAAGTCAACGATACGCGTAGCTTGCAAACTGCTCACGTCCTGTCTGAATGCCTGAGTCTGAGTACCGAGAGAATCCACCAAAGTTTCCCTCCGGAATGGGAAACACCTGCCGTCGATTTCGTTCGAGCTACCTTGCAAGCCGCGGGAAAGGCGTGTGACGAGGAGTGATGATATCTCTTTTGTTGGTTTCTGTTGGTTTTCTGGTTCGCGCGGAAAGATAAATGCATCTTGCTGTATCATTCTCGAAATCTTACGAATTGAATTTATCCTGTAGGTTTTATGCAATGTGCAAATTCCTAGCCTTTAAAAATTGTCTTTCTATTAAAACTGTGATGGATGTTATTTATTGGCGTTCCTTGAGTAATGCACCTCTTCACTTTGGTTATTCGCAATCACAGTATTTATCTTAATTCTTGATTTATCTTATCAACTCTGAGTTTCAATAGCTATCTCCCTTGCTATACGATTCAGGTATTATTTTTCTCCAATGGCATACCATTATTCGTAGATATGGTAATTTTCCCGTAGCTTAATATCCCTAAATACCGTCAAAGTCAGCATATGCAAAATAATGCATGATTGAGTATATAATTCCTTCATAATGTATAGCTTGGAACTGTTTTAATCTCATTTTCTCCGCTTTTACACCTACTTTATAATTATTTTCATTTAAAAATTGATGAAACACTAGAACAAGAAATGTTAGATATGTCATTGAATGAGGAAGTATTTCATTGGGGGTTAAGTTTAACGGTTAATGGATCCGGGGAAAACTATTATTCATACTAAAAGAATCATTTTACACCATAATCTTCGAGAAAGAGATAAGAACTTTTATAACCCCTGAAATTCCCTATAACCTGATGTAAATCTTGGTAGGCCGCGTTAAATCATGCACGTATGATTTAACGCGGTGGTAAAATGCGGAAATTAACGTACGGAGAATTGATTTAATTGGCGTTATTTAGTGGACAGTAATTGAAGGATCAAAAAAAGTCACATAACAATACCCTATAGGGTATATCATATTTAGCTTTTTTAAAATGTATTATAATGCTATGATATATCCTAAAAACACTGTTTGATATCAATTGCTTCATATAAACATTAAAAAAAAACATATAAAGAACAAAATATACTGCTCTTGTGGAATTGAATAATCAAATTGTGCCTACTACATATCTGTGCATGGCTGGGACTGGGAATCTTTACGCATCCTTTGATATTGCGTCTCGTTTACACCACTCTACTGCCAGTGACACGTCTTCGAAAACATTTTTCGATGCCCGCAAATATGAAGAAAAATCATGCCTCAGGCCTCGCTACAACGAACTGTGGAGCACTTATAAGAATAGTTGAATGACGTGCCTTGATTCTCGAAATTGGGGGGCATTCATCAGCTTCTGATGTATGAATGTACCAGCCAATGCTTGCAGGGTGCCTGAGACTGCAGACCCGAAATGCCCTTCTGGATGTCTCAACCATGGTTTCATTCAAAGTCATGAGGTAAAATGACGGGAAGGGTGCAATACGAACGCAGTTTGTTTGGCTCATGCGTCTGTATTTGTCTCATTGTGTATTATCTCAGATTTGAACAGGATAAGCACTTTGTTTAGTTGCATAATTTTATCACATTATATTTGAGCGTCGCTTTTTCTCAATTCCAGTGATCATATAATCTTTTATTTTAATGGCAATATCAACTGCGAATACTACATGGTACATATTTGTCTATGAATCACTATTAAATGATGAAAATATACAGGTATGCATTATCAGTGAATAAAAAACAAATTAATATTCAATTATTTTGAGAAATTAGTTTTTTTGCGTGAACTCCAAGTGTACGCTTTATACCATCAACTGGCTGTGATAAGTCCTTTCGGTAGCCTGTTGTTCACTTCCCTACTCAGACCTCTCTCTTTCATTCAAATTCCACCGACTCAAATTCGACCGAGTACATAGGTTGATTTGAATAGACGTTTGTGCATCGATTTCGACTGAACCAGGAGCGGATTTTGTTATAATTTATGACAACAATACCCTCTCTTGAACAGGCGAGAGGAACACGTAGGGGAGCCTGTGATGTGTGAGCTTTGTGGATTTGAGAGGGTGGCAATACGATGCGAGAGAGAGACGAGGGTTTTATTGGAACTGAGGGTTGGAATTCGCTGGGGATGGTTTCCTTGGAGAGGCAATACTTGGGTGAAAAATGCAGTTGAATGGTACTAACAAGTGATGGGGATCGCATAATGGTTTGTGGGAGGTAAAAGGATGGCAGAAGTAAAAAAGAATGGCTTAATGGCTGCTGCTGGTGAGAACGAGCGAGAGACAAGATTTTCTAGTATTTTTTTCGAGAGTTTTTAGGATACAAAGGGTGTTAGCTGTTCTTCAACGCATGCAGGATCTTTTCGATAGTGTTATTAGCTAATTGTAAGGTTTGGATTCACTTCATCAGTAATCGACTGGGTTTGGGGCAAATTGATTGATCTGTGGGAGAGGTCCTAGTGTTTTATGTTTTTTTTTCGCGGACCTCTAATGCTGAATGGTCAAGCAAAAATAACTACTAATTCATTTGATTTTCTATGCTGTAAGAAAAGAGATTATGTGAATAATACTCTCTCTCTCATCGGAGGTTTGTTCTGATTTTTTAAGCAATGCAAAAGCGTTTTACCTAAGTCATTTTTAAGGGAAGGTAGAATCTTTTGATTTTCCCACCAGACAGTGCTTAAGTCTTTTTTGCAAGGTACGGTTGCTCCGTATTTCATTTTTAGCCAAGCATAGAATCCTTGATATGAAAAAATTCTGCACATAGATTCAGAATGTTACTCTCTCTTTCTTTTCTTTTCACAGGCTTTAACTCGAGTTCAACAACATAGGAAACTTAGCCGAAATAATTGCAGGTTTATTTTTATTGTAGCTCTCAAAGCATGCTTTCATTAAACCAGTACTCAAAATCCACGCGTGTAGGATGAAATGCGCTTCTAAAGTTTAAAATATGTCTTATAAACAAAGTATGGTTGAGGAAACGTGATTTTTAAACGACCCAAAGTGTCGTATTACTGTAGTAAACCACGTTAGAGCTCTATTTGCCATTTTTGAACCTTATTCCTTTCGATTCTACACTTCAGTCCTTCAAGGATGCCTCTATTTATTTTTTTTTCAATCGGTTGGAAAGTAGAAAAAGAACTTCAACCCGGATTCAAGCGGAACCGGAGCGAGAACCGCAGGGCCGTGGAGAATCCAATTGTAGGAGTCGTAATCAGAGCCATAAAACACAATTTTATGGGAGCGGAACCCGGACCTAAACTAATTTTGGTTTCTGTCCCTTGGGGGTCTTGTCTGGAGTTACTTCTCGGGAGGGCGTGCAGGAAGGGTGGAGTTGGTGAGGAATAGGGGAGGTGACGGAAGAGAAAGTGTTCTCTGTGCGGAGGGACCCGTCCGGAAGAATCTCTGGAGTTAGGAGAAGGAAATGAGCAGGGGTTGGCGGAGTAGCGAAGCTCTCTCTTGGAGAGAACTATTTCCTCTCAAGTATCCAGAGAGGGGGCGGGGCCAAAGGGCGAAAGAGAGGGCAAACGTTCGCTTCACTCCGTTTATTCACGCGTGTAATTCGTCACGCCGGCAACATTTAGTACCTAACTTGAATGCTTGTTAAGCGGTGGAACACCTCGGTGGGCAATTTTTATTCTGGGAGGGACACGTAGCTCTGCATGCTTTAAACGATTCCATCGAACCTCCAACATTTCCACAGGAACTCCAAGATTTCCACGGACAACGATTCACGACTGTAAATTTTGGTGTCTATCTCGTGTCCGAGCCCCTAATTCTAACAGAAAGGAAATGCGTGGGCATTCGAAAATCAAATTTATAAATAGTATATAAAGGAGTGGTTTTCTTTATAGTTTTTTTCAGGTAGATACCCCCGGGAAAGAAGACAAAAAGGGGCATTTTATTTATTTTGGTGCATCAGCATTAGTTAATTGTTTTCTGTAACTAACGTACTTTTGTAGTCGATAAATGCATTCATCTTGGAAATGTTCACACGGAAACCTGCGATAACTGGCCAATAAAAAAACGAATGTAACCGAAAGAACTTCAGACATCGATCAGAGCCATGCACCGGGAGTGTTTATTACAAGACGGTTATCCAATTTCGTCGCCGGGTTCCTCAAGCATGCGTAGTTTGGGTGCAATCCAATAATGCTCATGCAGTTTGTCAAGTGCGCCTTGAAGTGTCTTTGACGGGCTTCCGATGGGTAATACATCACGCGGAGCAGTGCAGACACATTACCCAACACCAACGTACCTGTTTGGTTTTTCTCTACCATGTAATTTTTCGACCCCTTTTTCTCTCAGAGCATCAGCTATTTTCATATTGCATCCATTGCTGAATGTATATTATTGAACGGTGACTTCTCCAGTTTTTTCTGTTTTTTTTGTCGACGAATTTATTTTAGTGTAGCTCTTGTCTTATTTGCTAGTCTCTCTGTATCTTGACGCTCGCTCTAGGTCATGTATCAACGACCATTTCAATGAGTTTATTAGCCCTGGAATTTTGTCATTCTCGATTAGTTAGACCAATTATAGGTACACTTTTAAATTTTTGAATCCCTCTAAAAATCATAAAGCATTTTTAGCTCCAAGTTTAAAAGAAGCCATCCTATCTCCCTCCCTCTATGTTACTCCTGACACATTTCTCCTTAAAAATATCTCATAGGTACTGAATCATATTGAAGAAAGAAACAGCCATTAACTTTTCTTCTTATTTTCATTTCCTTTTTTGCTAATACAAAATGGTAAGTGGTGATATTTTCACTTTTTGGCATTTTAAGGGTTTTCTATGTTTTGACCAAAAAAGGTATAGAGTTTGAGCATATAATGCAATAAGATCTACTTTAAAGAATCAGGAACTCTTCCATTCATTTTTCACAATTGCTCTTTTTTTTCTCTAAGGAAAGTGGCCCGATTCTCTAGGATATAAGCGTTCAGTCTAAATCCAGTGCGAATCGTGGTGAAACAGCGCATCAAATTTGTATGAATTGGGGCTTACATGTGGCAATCCGATCATTTTTTATCACCAGTCAGAATTTTTTTTAATCGGAAATATTACAGGCTTAATTACATTAGCAGCTTCGATATGGCTTTAAATAGGTCAACGTCGCTGCTGGAAAAATTGAAAAACAATGCATGTGGTGGTGGAAAGGGAACCGCTTTCCTTTTGGTGTCAAATCCCACTCACTCTGTTACTCAACGCGGGGAGTTATTGGTCGCGGGAAGCTGGGTCGTTGGTCGGTTTGGTCTCTCAGTCGCGTTTTTGCCTTCCAGAGGAAGGGGCGGACTGCTTTTTTTTATCTCCCTCGTGCCCCGGGATACTCCTTAGTGCCTCAGGATGTCCATGAAGAAGTGTTCGTGCTGGCAACCATCCCCCAGCCCCCATAATCCTTAGGAGTCGACACTGTCCCTCCTATTCAGTGTCAACACTGTCAACCTCCCCCTACCTATTCAGCGGACTTTTATGACTCTACGTAGCTGCATAATACCTTTACTTCTTGTTGACCGTTTCGGCGATCAAATCAGGCCAACGGCTACATCGCTTCCTGTTCCGCGAAACGAACGCGACATAATTCGGAGAAAGGCTCTCAGGAAACCAGCGTGCAGCCGATACCTACCGAGAAGTGCTCGTTTTTTTTGCTGAAAAATATAAATATTCTCAGAAATTCTCTTGTGATCATGACCTTCCTTATGCACTGTTCGTGCGTGGCAATGCATCCCCCAGAATGACTTGAAAATCGAATACGATCCATTGGTTGAGATTTTTTGCTTTCGGTTGGCAACTACTGTTTCGTTAGACCGTATGTACGCCGCCACCAACGGGTGGGGTGAGGTAGACTGCGTCCGCAATTGTTTAAGGTGGTTGGAGCGATTTTGTCTATATACAGATTTGCGTGAAACTTTATATACGCGTCCTTAGAAATGAGGGCTAGGGGTTAAAGTGTTAAAAATGCACTTTACAGATTTTATTTTTTGGTAACTCGACGCTTTATCAACACGTAACCTTATGGTGAATGAGATACATTTCGTTATAAATCGATAGCTCATGTACAGATTTTTTCTTCTTAATGTAACATAATAAATAGTATATTATTATAATGCCTTCTGACAAATATCACGGAGTCATACCAACTCAAAGATGCAAAAAAGCATGTTTAAACATAACTTTCGCCTTAATTTTGAATATCGTGCCGAAACCTACCAATAGTAGCCATGACATTCTTTGACTTCCAAGTCAAAACTAGTTTTAATTAAGGAAAAAACACAATGTACAATCAGGGATGCCCACATGTAGGTTTCATGGCGCACAGTGCGCCATTGAAATTTTTGGGGGTGGCTCGCATAAGTGTATTTGAGGGGAGTTACAAAAATAAAAGTAATGAAATAAAGTAATAAATAAAAATATAGGTAAAAACGGACGAAGAGAGGCACCCACCCAGAGAAGTACGCATAAAGAGAGAAGTGTGAACCATGTGAACTATTGGAAGATAATTCTGCTCCCTCGAAGAGCAGCGTAGTATTTCAGGAGATTCAGGCAGCAGCTGTCAGCTATCATCGGCATAGTCAAGCCGGCGCGCCGATGGCGTTCAGAACCTTTCGACACTAATCGGTCGTTGTGGTGAGAGAGATCTGCTATGTGAGGAGCAGTATAATTTCGTGGATTTATTTATCCACGATTATTATAAATGCTGGATTTAATTATTTTGTTTTTCCCGTCATTTTCATCGTGTAAGAAGGAAGTACATGACGCAGTGCATTGAAATGGCTGACAGAGTGGTATCCTAACTTGTGTCACCGACGACGGGATCCATGTAATCTATTGTTCAACCATATATAATGTGTTGTTATTTAGTTATATATTAAATGGTTGGGACTAAACTCGGAGTATCTGTGTTTGTATCCAACATTTGGCAACCGTGACAGTACAAGAGAAGCTATAACTGTGGGCGACATGGAAAAGGCAAAGAAGTCTCGCAAAACATTACGGAGTTCTTTCACGCGGGTGTGCTGCGAGATTGACGCTTTACTAAAATGAGGGGAGAAAGGGTGATACAGCTTTTTATGTGTGGTGCAGTTCGCATATATTCGCATTTGTAATTGAGAAATCGATTGAAATTTGTCCCTAAATCAGATTTTGGAAGACCTGCACCGTTTATTCAATTCTGGACATAAAAGGCATGATGTGTTTGTTGAGAAAGTATCTCATGAAGAGAAACAAAGTGAAAAAAGAAATCGTATCAAAAGAGTTCAAACAACAAAGTGGGCCAACAAGGTTGACGCTACTAAAGTGGCAATCAGCTGTTTCGAAGAAATCTGGACTGCTTTGGATGACTTGCATGGTGGAAGTAAATTTGACAGAGTCAGTTACCCTTGCTTCTTGTCTGAAGAAAAAGTTAATTTAAAGTATTGGCTTTTCATTTCAGGGTAGGGTGGAGACCTTTTGGTGGTTTATAGCCCATACATAAGTGTTATGTGGATAGCACTTTCAGCAAGTTCAGCACTCTATCAAACAGATGGGGCATAAAACCGTGAATACCTTATGGGCCTTTCGTAAAGAGTAGACTCGTGACGCCAGGTTTCACTCCAACCCTCCTGCGTTTACTAAAAAACAATAACCTTTGTGTCATAACCTACTAGCATATTTTAAAGCCTATCGAGTAATCTACGTGTCCTTAATGGTCTGAATTACTTAAGTCGTCAGTTCCCTAATAACAGCTTCACGCATTTAATTTAATTTTACTGGAAAGGATATTGTTCTTTAAAGTATTTAAGTAAGCTGCGATCGGTTTTGCCTACAGTCATTCAACTGAAGAGGCACAGAGTTTTCTCATATTTACGGTTCACGATGGCTAATATGTACCTTTTAATTGTTGATGATGCAACAAAAAGTTCTACTAACCTGTGTCGGACTTTTTTTTTGGCTCGTCCCTTTTTAACTTCTTTTCATTTCTGTTAGTCGTATTTCCAGCAATTCTGACGCCTTTCACAAAATCCGTACATAAAACATAACCCCAGAATATCGTATTTGGTGAGTTGCAAGGTTTAGTTAACCCTGTTATACACTTTTAAAACTTTACTCACTTAATTACTTTACCCTATTTGCTTTTTTTTGTTTCTTTGGTAATATCTTTCACGAAGTATCTTAAGGACTCGGTGGTAGATATATCACAGGAGTAGGTTCGGCGCATCTTCATCCTGTGTAACAACAATCCACATATTATCTGCCTCAAAACCGAGGTTAAGAACCTTAGATTTTAGGGTCAAACTGTAAAGCAAAGAATAAGGAAGAAATTCTGCTGTAAATAAGTGTACGAACTTTTCCCTTGAGTTCATTGAGTGTGAGCCGCAAAATGCTTAATGCCTCTTTCTCTCTCGTCCTATTGAATTTTCTTCAACTATGACTCCGCACATTAGGAAGCAAAGAATAAAGTTAATTTAATTTAAATAATGAACACACACTGAAACCCCCTTGGTTGTTTTTCAACTGACTCACGCACATTTTCCGTTAAGTGAAAGTCAGTGCCTAAAGTACCTGTATCCTTGGGTTTACTGTATTTTACCATTATGTATACAATACTGTATTATATACCACATTTTATTCATGAAGGAGATAAAACCCAAATGCATCCTTGATACTGAGTTTGAATGTAGTGGTCCAACCTTGATTTAAATTATTTTTGAAAGAACATAGCTTTGCCGAATTCAGGAGCTGCGTAACTGAGGCAATGTTAAAGTACTTCTCAATAGTCAGGTAAAATGTGCTTTTTCCTTTACTGTTTAACTTGATGATGTTACATCGAGGCATGAAATAAAACGCTTTCGCAATAAAGAAACCAAGACATCAGATTAATATGCCAGTGTTTAATGGGCATTACCTAATAAACGCCAGGAATGAGTTCAAGAATAACCAAGAAGAGTTAACAAAGTGGAACTTTGAAGCGCTAATTGGTTTCATAAATATTCGCCCCTTAATTTTGGAATAAAAATTATTTTCGCTGTATGAGAAAGCATGACTAGGGCCAAAATATGAGTCCATTGATATGCGATTCCTGGAATACTGATACAATGCACACTGTTATAGCCCAAAATACTGCTGCTTTAAAAATACGGAAATTTTCCCTATCTTAAAAGCGTCGATTAGCATTAATTCCTAAGAACGGAAAAGCATTGATAGCTTGTTCGCTTAATTGATGGCATTCCTTTTAGCCTAAAGGTGAATGACCTGCTATGTATTTTAACTACAGGCCATGGATTCTATTCGATTCCGTTCGAGAAGTCGTAAAAGCTTCGCAATTCTGAATATGCTCTTGAAATATAACGTTTTTCATTTACGTATTTTAAGCCAACTACATCCCCATTTAGGTGGGGAATACCAGTAGTATCGGAAGCAAGTATTCCTATTAGAAGCCTCGAGTCTTATTGTTCGGTCAGCCTTCATATGTTTACATCCAATGATTTTCGTATAGAAGTTTTTAAATGAATGAGTTTTGAATACTAAAAACCTACTGCAATGAATGATGCTAGGTCTTTGGTAAGATAATATTTTACGGAATAACTTTTTAAAGCTGTTTTTAGAATTTGGTAACTGTTCGGACTTCTACGATGGATCACACTCTTTATCGTTTTAAGAAAGCACTCCCTAAACGGCAAAGCTGCCTGGTTTTCTATGGTGTTCCTGATATAAATCAATGATGCGCAATGTTAATTATATTGGTCTCAATGCAGGTCGAGTTTTCTTTCCGTGTGCATTTCTTGTCTTCTTTTCATTGTATCAGAAGTCATTTGTTCATTGTATGCAGTTTCTTGTCTTCTTTTCATTGTATTTTCATTGAGTATCAGAATATGCATACTAAGTTCATATCATCAGTGAGTAGGTGACTGAAAGTCTGGTCATAATATACTTTTCTTATGACATAAATACCTCCCGAGGTCATTTTTCACGGGTTGGTATTGCAATAAAAATTCAAAACGGGACAGGCTATAAATCTTTTTCAAGATTGGAATCTTTTTTCCGGTCACCGACAATTCTTCCTACGTGGAGCACAATTATGAATAGCTCACTACTTCATACTTGACCTAAATGCTATTCCAATGGCAGAATTTAATTAATTAAAAGAGTGCAATCCAAAATGAAAAATACTACTTTATTGGCTAAAAAATGTGCAGTCCCTTGCCTTTGATACATAACTGGAGAATATCGTTACTCTGTCTTCAGCCTAGGATTTTCTTTTCTGCTCTTTTATCCTCTCGTTTTAAAGCCTGCTTGTTTGTTACTCGGTCCATGCATAAGGTCTTCATTATTATTCTGTAATATTGCGTCTAAAATACTTCAAGTATTGCCATTTCTGCTTCTGGTCGTGCCACCACAAAATAATGCCCTAAATTAACGTTGAAATGGAATACTTTCTTCTGGGTTTGTGCATCAAGCTGTAAATAGACATTTACTTTATTATATTCTGGTACTCTTTTTCGCTGTCGCTTGATCTATAGCGGATTAGTAAGTTTTCAAATAGCAGCGCTCATTCACTTTTTCAAGCTTTCATATTCTTACTAGTAGCTTTTTGTGCGTCAGACATTCTTTTCTTGAATAAAAATCCATCTTCAGTTATTTTATACTTATAGATTTATCTGCTCAGTGTATACTTTAAATTAGCCAGCGTATCTAAAGGAATCATTCCATCTCTTTCATATCATCCATATTGTCCTCAAATCGCAATATGGCCAAAGTTTCCTTCGTGGAGACTAAATAACAAGCCATTTTTTTTTGACTTATTTAATTGCTTTCCCCGTTCTTTTCCAAATCAAATTAAGTAATGAACATCCTTTCCCTATCTTTGTTTTTATTCTTGATTCTTCAAACTCAACCTCAGAGCCACCAAATTCCATTCAAACTTTGACCATGCTTTGTGTATGGATGTCTTTGCATGATAAATTTGCAATATTTAGAGCGTGATTCAAATTAATTGGCGGCATAAATCATCATAGGATGACAATTTGGAGAAAAATGACACTGAGCCCATTTCACTTATCTCATTATGTAAAAATTCCATGTTAATAGTAATGATCTTGAACCGAGCGTAATGGACGTAGCTTGATGCAAGGAATATACTTTAAGGAAAGAGGACGAAAATATAGGGCTTTTATAGGGCTTAGACCCTTAGTTAAAACTTAGGCTTTTGATACATGGGTATCGAGAGGGATGGAGAAAGTAAGGAGGGTCGAAAAGAGGACAAACGATGAAGTGCTACAGTTGGTGGGAGAGAAAACAAAATTGATTTAGGGAATTCATATGATGCAGAAGTGCTGGATGGAGCCGTTAATAAAAGGCTTAAGGGTGCTTTAAAGGACATGATAGAGGAAATAATGTTGGTATGCTGAGAAGAGGGAGGAGAAGAACGGGTAGTTTGAAAAGAATGATGGGACGTAGAAGGGGCGGAAGAGGGATATCGTGTGTAATATAGGGGTCGTGAGAAGGATTCAATAGGTATCCAATTATACCTATCTTCACCTGTATATAACTGATTCATTAAATTCATCGTATGCAAGGATCATTTGAGGATAACGGTATATTTTAAGGAAATTTTCGACGAACGTACGCACACGGTACGTATTTCACAATCATTTTTCGCAAAAAAGATTAGAAATAGCCGCAATATTTTTATATCTGTAAACTGAAGCTAAAATAATAGTTTTTTCAAGAATTCATGATACGACCATTGTTCGGAAATAGCAGCAATGATGGAGCCTTACCTTCCTTTCTTGGTGACTTCTGCGTGTCCCCATTTCCGTTCCTGTACACGCACGATAATCTGAATGAAGCCAATCAGAGAGAATGAAATAGGAGGCATGACGACGCGTTCGCCTTTCAAACATGTGCGAACACTGATGGTGGCGTCCTGTGCAACTCCTTCATTGATATGGCCTCACTTTACCATCGATTGTTGCTATTATCACTACCGCGGAAGCCAAAATATATATTCGCGGTGTCGTAAATTTTACTTTTCTTTCATTCCAAATCAATGAGGTAGTACGACTTTTCCATGGTCGGAAGTTCGAATACTAGGTACAACGATAATGAACGTCAGAGCAAAATATTTTTCTATTAAGAGCAACAATTTCGTCTATCCCGGCAAAGATTTAGCTTCACTTATTTCTAAGCTTGTACTTACTGCACGGCTGTGGGATTTTGCTTGTGGGCAAGCTATTGATTGTTTTCAATGACCAACTTTCATAAATCATAATAGCCAGTTTTTAATTTGCGGCTTTTTACTATTTAGACAGCTATTAAAAAGAGTCGTGAATAACCGAAAGAAGTATTTCCAAGTGAAAACTATTTTAAAATTCAAATTCATCTCTACAATCTGTGAATAAAGTCAATAATTCTATAAAAAAAGAGATACTTAGGCATTGAAAAATAGCAAATAAAAATTTTTTTAAGTGCTTGAATGTGAAAGACTGTCTCAAGTAATACCTTGTGGAATTTTTTCATGATAGAAAATGCAGTGGAATTGCAGTGCGTCGCTTTATTTTCTATACTTGAATGTGTTTTATGCCGACCCTGTCGCCAACTAGTATCAGTTCAGAGATCACACATTCTTCGCGAATAACTTCTTTGCCTTGAATCTTGAAATTTCCATTAGAAAAACACGGGAAACTTTTTTTTCCCGGATACGTAGGCTTTCAGGGTGTTAAAAATATTCACTACTGGGTGATCGCAATAAGCTTTTTATGTAATGAGTGAGACATGCTGGCTCATGTGTTCTTATATGTATATAAATAGCGTAATCGCATGACTTTCCGTTCCTTACCTACTTTATTTATTCTATTCTGTATGCTGCGCTTTTTCTTTGCATTAGATCCTACTCAGCTTTTGAAGCTCCATCTTTTGTCCCTTTCAAAGATTACGGCCAGGGATAAAAGGCCACTTTTTGTGTGTCACGGCCGTAGAAAGATTCTCCTTTTGTGCAAACACAATGAGTAAAAATAAGGGGGTCACTAGGTAAGATAGAGGCATTGTAAATCTCGGATAGGCAAAAAATTCATTGTCACACTCTGCGACACCATGTCGGAACCCAAACCATATTGTACAGATGGTATACATACAAAAATGCTTCAGGATCATTTATATTATGCTTAGTAAGCGCGAATTTGACAGCATGAAAAAACTTATATTTCTGTCAGGCTGTAGTCTTATCTATCCCTGGCTTTGCACATGCTGCACTGAAGGGAGCATTAAACCCACAACGTTGCACATTATGGTACCAAACGCTGTATTCACATAAGACAGGGTTAAAACTGGTTTTTATTATCAATTGCAACTCTCAGAGTTTTCTTTTTTCCTCGGTGGAGGTGAGCTAAAACGAAAAATAAAACCTCCTGCTCATGCCGTCGTTGCCCATGCCAATTTATGATTCCATGCCTTTTTTCTTCTTCGATCGTTTGCGGAATCTCGCAATTTCACTGTGAGATATCCTATTTGTTTCCCTATTTTTTATTCCTATGCACCTCTCTCTTCTCTCATGCTGCTCCCCCCAGCCTCTTAAATCCTTCCTCGCTCGAAGCTAATTCCGTTAGCTGCCGTAATTTCAGAATTAGAACGAAAATATTTTCATCAGTAATACGTTAGGCACTTATTGCATCATCTTTTCCTCCTCTTGAAGGACATTTACATTTTGCTACGAAGCATCGATTGATTTAATCCTTAATACTTCCAGGTCAAGGCTTGGGTCATTCAAGCTTTTCTCTCTTGTGTGACTGAGAGTTAATGGGCGCAATATTGTTTATGGTCAAGACTGGAGTCTATTCCTACTCGACTTGGCGAGTAAAACGTCGCATTAAATTCAAACTGCTTATTACCTCTCGGAATGTCCTGATTTGAAGGGCAAGAAAAATAGAAGTCACAGAGTCGAGGTTTGGTTATACTTGAGAAGTCTGTTGTAGCGTCCAGCTACTAGGAATATTGAATAAATACACCTGAGTTTGGCCACTTAGTTTCTTCTTCTTTATATTTATTATTCATTAATTTTTATTCGTGAGACATGCACCGAGGGAATATTGGACTAGGACACAAATTAATAGCCGTAACGTTGTGTATTTTACAGTATAAAATGGCAGTAAATAATATCCGAGAATATTAGCTGCTGAAAGGTCTATCTAGTACCGTGGTAAAATGTTGGGTGTTGAATTTCTAGTAAGTAAATTCAGATAGAGGCGTCTTATTTTCTGCAATTTGCTTTATCTTTCAGAAAATTCTCCTTCCCATCCGCTAAAACTCAATTACCTCTATTACTGTGCACAAGGTGACTGAGTATTCCTGAAAAAGAGATTAAAACAATCTCAACTAAATGCCCTGTTTTTCTTGCTTTTGAGTTCATATTATGTATTAATAATCGTATTTGCAGGGACAGGCACGTAGCCCGAAATTTGCTTCGGAGGAGGGGGCGGTGGGCTAAGTATAGTGTAGCGTAACTTGAAACAAATCAGCCTTGCCCGTTCCGTGCCATTATGTGACAAATCTCTTCCCTTAATTTTCAGTGCTTGGTATTTACTTATGCAGTACCCATTCCTGTCTCTTTTCACTGGTAAATTCACTCCTTACCTTGTTATGAAGCAGTTAATTTGACCGGCCCCAGAACGTTCAACGCATACATACATATCAGATTGAAAAGAACAATTTTTAACCACACACATGCATCAAATTGGTGGTCACGTTTCAAGACCTTTAACACTTGAATTATACGCCGTGTAATCCGGATGATCATTAGTTAAAATCAGAACAACAAAAGCATTGGGATAAAATTTCGGGGGGGGGGGGGGAGGGAGAGCAGGGCTGAAGCCCCAGAAGACCCCTCTCCCCTGGCTACGTGCCTGTGCACGGAGTTTGAGTAGCATATTGCGTGGAAATGTGGGCGTTGATTTGAGAAAAAGATGGTAAACGTCCCTGTACCCTTAGGAGGCTTGATAAAATGTATTTTAAAATATTTCACTGTATCAAGAAAAAATAAATCCCTTTGCTTAATGAAACAATTGTATAATCAGACGACTAAATGTCAGTGAACAATAAAATTCTGCTTCGATGTGGACGAGTATTTCATTCAGCAGAAATGCAGAAGAAGGGATGAGGACATTTTTTAAGCCGTCAAATTCAGCCATTCTATTCCAGTCGCAAAACTAGCATGAAATATTTTCCGAGTAAAAAATTTGAAAGAATACAAACAGCTTGGTTTGCATAATTTACGGAAATTAAGAAATATTAAGGAAATTATAAAATAGAAAGGAAGCATTAACCGTTAAGCAACAGGCAGTATATTATTTCGTATCTTAGTCAATTGAAGTGTACGTTGGAGTGTAATTGGTGGCAGTAAAGATAAGTCGCTTGCCTTGCGAGTCTCACCAGTGGTCGCTACAAGGAATGCTGGCCCGTCTCAATGCAATTATTATGGAAAAGTTTACACTGGGACACTAATAAATATATAATGCTGAAACGATGAATGTGATATGTTATTCCGTGCCTAAAGAAAGCCATTTAGTATTTAGACGACCGTACACTTCTCCTTCCGGACAAGGTATAAGCCCAGCATTTATAGTTTCGTGGCAGCCCTTGAAGCATTGAGTGAACCTCGTAGAGCGATGAGAATATGGAAATTATTATTCAAATTAGGAATTGCTCAATAAGCCCGCGTGGTCTGAAGATGAGCGTTCTAACGCCACTTAGATCATCGTAAGAAGAAAACTCTAAGGCAATTTTCGTGAAGAATAATTTGATTCTATGAATGTGAGATGGCATGAATGCACGGGAAGAAATCGGTCGTATTGCTCCTGAATTATTCTTTCACCACCATTATCACATCCGAGCACTCCTGTAATTATCTCTGCAGCCTATCTTTCCCGACCGCCTTTGGCGTTTTTGAGTTTTTGGCCACAAAATATCTAATCATACGTTACAGGAACAGGTCCAGTGACAAATCAGTGATAAATTTATTTTAAAAAAGCTGTGATAGCATGCAAAGAAAGAAAGAACTCTTGCTTAAACATGCTACAAAAATTAAGGAAATGTTATAAAAATAAACCAACATATCAGATTAAATTAAAGATACTTCTTTTTGAAATATTTCGTCGGATTTACTAATGTATTATCCTTAGGCAAAGCGAGATTAAATTTGTATTAACATGTAAGTTTATGTATGATGTACGCATATTAGGTCGTATGGGTAATTTTTTTACCATTTTTTTTACTTTTTAGTCACGAAAATTACTTACATTTGCAACTTGCTTTGTCACATACCAATAACGGACCATGTTAATTACTATCAGTTTTTAAGGCATTTTAATTCTGTGGGAATGGTTTCAGCTTTTTCTCCTACGTCTATGGGATTTCTCAATATGATGCTATTTGACTCTAGTAAGGCGTCTATATAATTTTTCATGCTAAAAATAGGCCTTTAAATTAAAAAAAAACAATAGCCAACATAGGCACGAAACGCGGAAGGCAAACACGCCTGAAGTTTCTTTTCTTTTCACAATGCAATATATCATGCCTGACCTCGGAAGTGTCATCAATAATACCAGACTTAAGTATTTGCAGTGGTAGAATTCTATCAAGGAAACTTTTATTCCCCATTTGACCCTGGAGTTGAGGCCACAAAATTTCGTTTATTGATCCCCAGGCATTCAAAATTGTCTTCATTTTATAGCTTCGTTTGTTTTGTTGCTATAAAACTCTCTCTCATTCTCCCTTTCAATTTTTCAAAAGCACAAGGATACTTTCTGCTTCGCATAAAGTGGACAAATTCATATGTGAAGGAAATCCGTCATCTCTTTTGTATCCTAATGATGTTCTGCCCTCAATTTTGTGTTGGCTTTCTTTTCCGTACCCTCGAATGATTTTACACATCTTATGAAGCGAATTTTATTTTATCGCCAACGTAAACCTTCTTATAAATAGCTGGGGAAATAGAAAAGGACCCAATGGAAAGCTTTTGAATCATTAATGATTTTTGGTTTCTCCTTTTTTCAAATATGCTAGAGAAGCAGTCATGTTAATTTCATTGGATCTTATTTATATTTTATGTAATGAAGAGACTGCGGTTGCAAAGAACAGTTTTATGCCTCATTATTCTATTTGGTTCTTTCGGTTCTTATATAAAGCCGTTCTAGCAAGTTGCTTCATTAACTAGAAGAAATCAAACGAAAAATATTTTGATCCATTCGTTATTAATGTTTATCTAAACTTTTATTTTTATTTGTGGTAAATTAATTTGTTGAAAACGTCAATTCAAAATATTTTTATTGCGTAGCGTATCTTAATAGCAGCATGTGGAGATTAAATTCCAAGGACCTTCGATATTTTTTACGTTATTAAAAATAAAAGAAATACTAAATGCTGCTGAATTTTAAGGCAGTTGCGTGAGTAATATATCATGAGTAATAAAACTAACAAGTGCCTTAAAAAATTATGGCTGCATGTTCACTCCCGATCTGGTGACTAATTGCATTCTCCTTTAATCCTCACTGCAAGCTTTTTAATATTTGCATTGGTTCCTCTGACGCATAAATTATCAAAGGAATTTTTAGTGGTTGCAGGCAAGGATTCAATAAATTAATTCTATGCATCTATAAAACGGAATATAGTTTTAACCACTCATTATTTCGCGCGCTCATCTGAAATTTATAGCGTTTTTATAATAATAATGGCTTTTACGCTATGCTATAGGAATAAAATTTCAATTCATTAGTGAATTATTTAGCGTTTTTCCCTAGCATTAATATGGCTAATTCTGCTGGATTTTTTCCAAATGAACTCTTTTTTATACACTATTCTTTTTGCTAATTCGTATTTCATCTACGTTGGGACATGGCGGTCAGTATGGCGGTAGACATTCCACATTTCATTTGCTTGCATGGAGAAATATGGCCGATCAAGCTATTATGCATAAACTCTAATTTCCTTTATTTGTGCATCTAAGGATTTTTTGCCAAGTTATTATTGTTACACTTAATTATTCTCATATTATTTTGTGTTTGCTTTCCATATTTTTAAATCACTACATTTTAAATGAAAAAGCCGCGAGGTTCAATGAAAAATAATGAGTTTAGCAGCAGATTTTAGCCCGCTTAATTTATTTCAGGTTTGAAATAACGGTATTTTGTTTTCTCATATTATCGTATCCATTTATTCATTGTTATTTTCACTCAGTTCTTACCTGCATTTGACTGCATAGGTTAGTGTCGGTGATAATTTGATATCATAATTTTCTGTGGGATTCCTAAGACGATTATGCAGGCATCGATTCGATTTCAACCCTGCCATTTTGGTTCATAAAAGTTTCCTGGTTTAATATGTACCTAATTACCACTGTTTTTCTCTCACATTTTGTTTCAAGCTGTATCTCAAGCTAAAAAAATTCGGATTAATGGTAGATAAAAGTATTTTTGCTACCCCAAAACCTATATCAACTCTACAAAGCTTTGGAAGACATTTTTCGACGACAAATTGGAACGACTAAAATGTTTACAGAATTAGATTTATCCAACCGCTCCCAATCAAATTGTTTCCAGTATTCGGCAGAAAGTTTACTTTATCTCAGTGTAAACGTATTTTAGATATAAAGTTTTCCTCTATCTTGTATTTATGAACATGATTTATAGTTATTTTTTGAAGAGCATTTTCAATTTTCAGTCCCGCCATTTATATACTATTTTTATCGTTAAGTGAAGTTAGTAGATGTAGTACAATTTAAAACGAATTCGGTGTTTGATTTTTACTTGTTAAATCATTATCTCTATTACTTGAGAGTTTATAGCACAATTATTTGCGGCGATTTTTTTATTAATATGGGAAGTATGAAAATCCGGTATAATTCAGAAGTAATTCAATTTAAATCAGTCCAATCAATATACATACCTTTGTCAAGTTTAACTGTCAGCCAATAGCATGCTGATACCGTGTTCTAGTTATCCATTTTCCGACACACTTTGTAAGTCTTAATTCCCAGAGTCTAATTAATCCTCCCATTAGTTTAGCTGCTACTAAATTATATACGAATGAACTTGTTGGTGACAATAATTTTTAAACCCTCGTTAAAGATACTCTAGAGCGTTTGAATTAGGAAAGGGAGTATCAGACGTGTGTTCTTTTGGATCTTCGATCGAGGATTTTTATTTTCGGAGCCCTTATGTCCCCGTAATTAAAGGACATCGTTAAGGTTCCCAAAGGGAATTGGATGGAGCTTCTATGACCCTCTTAATTGTTACATTGAGATGGATGGGCCATTCGGAAGGAGGGGGGGACCGCTGTCTCTCATTAAGGGCGAATTTCCGGAGGGGGTAAGGGAACTGCACTGCCTGTGGGGGTGACAGCAACCGTTAACTTCGGTGGTCAAGCGAGGGCCAAGTGAGGAAGAGGATATCGACTGATTGCAAGTTGAAATGTCCCACACTCCTTGCTGCGCCGTTGTTCTGCCCATCCTTCTCAAAGGATGTCTCCCCCCCCCCCCCCCCCCCCCATCCCGGGCATATTTTATTTACCACGGCACAGAACGCTCATTAAAGGTCTAGTTCCTTCGCAAAGCACAAACTGAATTTTAAAAATGATGCAAATATGAAGAAGCCATATGATAGGAAATTCGAGCGGAGAGCTTCGTCACACCAATCATGGGGTTATGATAATGACACTTCAAAAGGTAGTTTCGTCATCTTATTGTGTTTCCAGGATACTATGATTCTTACATATTAATGCATTCTGTATACATGAGCCTTTAACCTAACGCAATTATTTTATTGGATAACAGGATAAGAAGGCATATACCAATCAAATATTTTCATTCTTCAATATTTCTGCATTTGCCATAAATATATCCATTCAAACGGGAAATTTTCTTTTCATCACTGCAACAAGAAACGTTATGATTTCCCCTTAGACATTTGATATGTGCATTGCACATTATGCCTTGTGGTGCATTATTCGGTTTAGTCAGTTAACCGAAGACAGTGTAACGTATATGCGTCACATTGCATGATGTCCACACACGTGCAATTTTCATAGAAGCATCTAAATCCGTGTATTATGACATTTATTATAACAATGATGATTTATGCTGAAAAGGAATAGTTTGATTTTAACAAAAGTGGACTCATTCAGAAATTCATACGTTTCTAGGTGGAAATATTTCCCAATTAATTGTTCTTAAGGCGTTATTTAAAGTACTTACTCGAGAATGCAGAACGATGTGGTGATTGGTTTTGATATTTGAGGCTGGAATTAGAAATTAGAGGTTAGAGGCTCGATAGCTTAGCTAGGTAATGCATTCGATCGGATTCATGAGGATCCAGGTTCGAAATCTGGTCAAGATGAATGATATTTTACTCTTAGAAATCTTGTTATTGTTCACATTAGCGAATAACTCCATTTGAGTTTTTTTACGGCTAGCTCACAATCCCTAAAGTAGATTCATCTGTCATTCTTGGCATTCTGTTATTTTTAGTCGAATAAGGAATATTAAATAACTCGCGGAATTCTTATTCATTTTAGCTCTCTCTTAATTTGATTATTTTTATCCCGGCTGCAACTGAGATAGACCGAGGAGAAAACTAATACGCATACCTTAAAGCTTTACCCTACGGCCTTACTTTAAATGCCGTGGTGGATAAGTGGCCGCTTATGAGGAAAGAGAAGTTTGCAGCCGCGGAAGACGCAAGCTGAGGACTTTACGAGTTCTCTTGTTGTTGATAAGAGGGAAGGGTCCGATAGCGGCGTCCGCTGCAATTCTGAAACACTTATGGACTAATTGGGAAAGTTTCCTGATTGTATCCGACTATTAAGCGCTACATGCCACTCTGTTATAACTTTTTATTGATCTTTATTTGTTGGAATATCAAATCCTAGTTCTAGGGATTTTTATTCCGCAGTTCCTTAGAAAATGTTTCGCAAGGTTATCTTTTTTCAAAATATGTAATTCCTGTAGGTGAAAAATACGTTTAATTCAATCGCATTTCCTCATAGCGTATTGAGTAGATACCAAGGTCGATATATTTTTTTCCTCATCTCTAAGGGTGTGCATGTTATCTAGCAGATGCCTTGATGCAACTTACTGGTAAATGTGATTTGAGCACGTGAGTAAAGTTTTGTGTAGTCGGGCAGCTTGCCTACAGATAAATTTAGCATGCTTACGATAGGGCTTGTATTACTACTTTTCCCATATGGCTGTATATTTTCATTGAAAAACTGACTAATTTTACGATTCATAGTCCATATATAAACTTGTCTACATTTAATCTGTGAATTTAGGACTCCAAGTCCTCCAAGAGTGAAAATCCTCCCCGGGTAGGATTCGAACCCGCGACTCTGGGATCGGCAGGCGACGGATTTACCCCGCCGCTACCGGGGCCGGCAGTTTATAGTATAGTCATATCATAGTATTACTCATTCCATAGAACTAATGATTTTTGGGCAACACGAATTTTTTAAATAGACTCCGTTCATAAATGACGGTATCCACTGTTGTTAGTCAATAGTTTGTCACTTCAATCTCTTGTAAGTTATTTGAGCACATTGTAGTCAGTTAGATCATGGGGTATTTGGATAGTCAGGGATTACTCATAAACAGCCAACATGGGTTCCGGAAAGGTAGATCTTGCGAGACACAATTAGCTTTATTCTAACACGATTTTTTTAGTCCACGGCGAAAACAGTACTGAAGTTGATGCGATATTTTTAGATTTTAAAAAGGCTTTCGATAAAGTTCCTCATTATAAATCAATCTTTAAGTTAGAAAGCTTTGCTACAAATAAAGACGTTGTATGTTGGGTAAAAGAATTCTTAAGTAGGCGAGAGCTGAGGGTTGTCATAGATGGTATCATGTCGGATACAATCAAAGTCATATCGGGAGTTCCCCAGGGTAGCGTAGTAGGTCCGCTTCTATTTCTTTTATACATAAACGATTTGGGTACCGTAGTTAGTAGTAAGCTTAGACTTTTTGCAGACGATGCGGTAGTGTACAGGGGTATATCAAAAGAAGAGGACAGGAAATCGCTTAGCAAGGATTTAGATGCAATTAAAGAGCGGTGCGACAATTGGCAGTTAGAACTTGACCTTAAAAAGTGCGTAACTATCAATTTCTGGAGGAGGAATAATTCGATAGAGCGATCCTATAGAATTAATAACATGAAGATCGAAAACGTTGGAACCATAAGATATTTAGGTGTAACAATCACTAAAGATTTATCGTGGGGAAGACACATCCGGGAAATATGTGGCCGAGTGAAGAGAAAGCTAGGATCTATAAAAAGAGTACTTGGGAAATGCGATGAGAAGACAAAAGAGCGATGTTACTTTTCACTAGATAGGCCCCACCTTGAGTATGCAGCCCGTGTATGGGATCGTAATGAATTAGTGTTGATCAGATAACTAGACAGTGTGCAGCGTAGAGCAGCTAGGTTCGTTAAAAGGTGTTACGATAGGTTGAGTAGCGTTTCAGAATTAATAAAAGAATTAGGGTGGGAATCATTATCAGAGCGTAGGTTAAAGTACAGATTGAATCTATTAGAGAAATTTCAATCGATAGCTTTACTGAAGAAGTTAGGCACATATTAAAAAAACCAGCATATTATGCTAGATTTGACCAGATAAATAAGATTGGAGAGATAGATTGTCGTAATGATAGATTCAAAATGGCATTTTTCCCCCGTACTATTAGAGAACAGAATAGGCAGCATAACAAAGGGATAGGTAGGGGAAATATTTTAGAGTATTCTGTTGTGCATGATGCATGTATTAACCCCTTAAATACTATAGATACTAACAATCTAGTTGCATGAGACACTATAGTTGCTTGTTTGCATGTTAGTAGGGCATGCTTGGTGATATTCACCCCCTGCCACACACCCTCGCGGTGGCGTGTAGGGTATCGCGTAGATGTAGATGTGTTTTGGAATTTAGTCCATAAGTCGAGTGCTCTAGGTGTTATTTTATGGGTTGGATTTTCATTAAATTTGTAAAATTTGGTGGATAAGCTTTACCCTTGACTGTAACGTGTTTTTTCACTGTAATCACGATCTATACTCTGTAAAATGCCACAGAAATGCTAACTATTCGTATTCGTTTATTCGCTCTAATGGACTATGGCTTTTTTGGCCGGATTTGAGCAGTACCTATTCCCAGATAAACTGAATGGAAAGAATATTAGATTTGTTGCTGGTAATTGGGAAGAAGCCCGTCAACTAAGGCCATTTGCGCCGGAGAAAATATGTGGGTAACTGGGTAAAGGTTTTCAGGGGAACGGTAAATAGGAAGAAAGGCATCCGGCGTCGTCGGCGTTAGGCAGCTCTTATGAAAGACTCCAAAGGAACCACGGCTTTAGCGTCCAATCTGAGAAATGGAGTGCTGGACTCGAAATGCTCTCCACGAGTACGGACCGGTATGCCATTGATAAAATCCGCCAGTGCCGTGATTTGACTCCGGCCCTTCGGGATGGGAGGCCAGTGCTCTAGCCACCTCACCAATCCAATCGCCAAGAGAATATTAGAGGAACACGCATGAGATGTGTGAAGTACGTTAACGGCAAAATACCTTCAAACGAAAAAGTTATACGATGGGCGAATCGAGTTGAGAGCTGTGTCAAAATAATCTCTTATGATTGATAGCCATGGATAATAATGCCTGGATTGTCTGCACTTGCTATTTCTTAATACCTTACTTTTAAACTGGTAACTTACTACCTTTCAGCATTCCGTACTTCGTACTCTCAATCCAAACGCTAATCCTTTTCCTCCTCCTTTGTGCTTAGGTAACTTTTTCCTTAATTCACTCAGTATTCATCCTTGTATTGGCATTTATTATCCCCTCAATCTCATATCTCCTTATATATATTTTTTTAACCCCCTTTTTTTCCCTGATCATACCCGTTGCTTCCTTTTTCTTCTCGAAATGCAGCAATAACTCATATCGGAATTGCAATACGGCTGCAATCTGTGGCCCACGGGCCTATGATGGAAACGCCTTCCCTCTTTATGTTACCGCCCTCGATGGCGCACGACGGTCGATACGCTACAGCGCTAGGAGCTGTGGAGACGGGGCATAACTTCAGTCAGCTGGGAAGTCGGGAGAGCATGAGGGCGAGACTGACAGAGGAGATGGAAAGAGGAAAGGCAGGGGAGGAGGACGCTCGAAATTCTCTCGAGGGTGAGGACAGAGTGGAAGGGGAGAAGGGTTACAGAGGAGGAGGAGTCGGGGTGGAAGAACGCGGAAGGCAGGAAGAAGGCTTCCTGTTCGGGAGGAACTAGGAGGATTGAGGGGTGGTAGAAGAGAGGGTGGAAGGGACAGGAGGGTGGCTGGGAGCATACATACCCCCCCTTCCCCCCGGGGGGAAGGGGGGGTAGATGCCTTGGGGGAGACTCTGGGGGGGCTCTGTGGGGAAAGGGATGGAAAAGTTAGGGGGAGGTTTAGTGGATTGCTTGCGATGAAACGCTCGGTGGGGTGTGTCGGGCAGGTTGATGACGTAAGGGAGGGAGGACGGAGTGCAAAGCAGCATAGTGTTCCCAGAGGAACCCTCGCTGCTTTACTCCTACCTACGCCCCCCATACCCCTTGCGAGGACTTGGAGAAAATAGGAGACTGTGTTTCGGTAGAGGGAGGGATGTTGGGGAGGAGGAGGGTCGGGGGCTAATGACGGGGGTGAGGGTTTTTATCCCGAATGGGGAGAGAAGAAGTGGGGCTGGAAGCACACGAGGCAGAGTGCGAGAGAGATAGTCCCGTTCTTAACATTCCCTCGCTGATTGGTCGAGAGCATCCCTTGTGCAGCCGCCCGGGCGATTTCATTGGCTCTGCCTCCACTTGTTTTGGGAAAGGACGCTGCGTGCGGTACCATGAACGCACCGGAGGTTAGCCAATGCCAGCCGATATTCTTTGGTGTTTAGTCAGCGTTACCGTGGAAAGTCTGGCGTAGCATTCTAAATGAAATCTCTTATTCAGAAGCTCGGGAGTTGTATCGCTTTCTCGCAATTCATTAAATTTTTTATTTAGACAATGGGCTGCTCATTAATGAAATCATGAACGATAAATGACCTAAATGAGCTGTATAATTAATTATAATTGCCAATCAATCAAAGCTGCAAGTGTTTCATAATGATGCTGAGGCTTGAATGAATCAGATATACTGTGCCTGAGACAAACTTTCTTTTGCCATTGGTGTAGAAAAAGAGAGTTCTTTTGCTTTTTGGAGCCACGTCATCGTGAAAATAAGTCGCTATCCAGTTTTCGTGAAATTTAAAGTAGTAGTTTCCCTCAAATTGGCTTTTTCCATTGACATTTAAAGTGATTGTTAAAATCTTATTTTAATTTTAATAAATTTGGGAATCGCGAACGCACCATTATTGTATCAGTAATACCCTTTATATTACATCTACTTCTACACGATACCCTGAAAGCCACCGCGAGGGTGTGTGGCAGGGGGTGAAGATCACCAAGCATGCACTACTAACATGCAAACAAACAACCAGTATTACCAGTAATTCGTAATTTTAAACTTGAATTGTGGTTATTTCATGGATTTTTATCAAATTAGATTTTAAAAGAGTCATTTATGCATCATCGTTTCTAATGTTACCAAGTTTTCATTGCAATTTCTTGTTTCCTTCATTTTTATCATGGCCTCAAGTTTGAAAGAGAGCTTGGGTTCACTTATTGCAATTTATTCTTAATAAACTAAAGAAACTGATAGAAATATATTTTCAAAAATAATTCGTGCGTTACGATTAAACGTTCGATATGGATTTTTATGCATCATTCAGAGTTACACCCACAGCTGCATTATTCTCTGCAAGCCATCACAAGGGTGTAGGGGTGGGAGCTACTCCACAATATATGTACGTGTATTACCTCCCAGCAACTAATCCAAATATTAGTAGCTGCATTGATTTCTTATGCGTTAAGTCACCTGAATGTATCAAGAATGACGACTTTGCATGAAAAGCTGTTTGGCTTCTAGACCTCGTCATGTACAGTACACTTGGCACAATATTTATATAATGTTTCTGGTTAAATAACAACCATAGGAGATATCTGAGGTATGTGTTGTGCATTTGGAGTTACGTGTGGGCATGCAAAAATACCAAAATATATCCCTAATAACTTCAATCTAAAATCTAACTTACCGTTGTTGTACGCGTATAAATATTTTAAATCTTTTTACATTGCTATCTTTATCACCTGAACTACAATAGTTCTGGAGTTTCAATCTCTCTACTCAGAAAAGACATCTACCATCAATTTCTTCAAGAGATCTGACCTCTGCTTCAATCTATGATCTCATTCTATCAAGCCGATGCAAACCTTGTAGCTTTCGACTACATAATACCCGATTCCGGTACAAAAGTAGACTCTTCTGAGTCATAAAGAGTTAATAAGGGTAACAAATGGGCTGGATATGGATTACAAATGAAAATTTCAAAATTTACTATCACGCTCGTTACACTTATGAAAGGTAAACCTTTAAACCTGAAATACATTTTTAAATCTATCATTTAATCAAATATATTGTAACGTGACGTGGAAAGTGCTCGGAAGTGTGCATGTAACGGGCGCAAATTGTCAATTGTTCTCTGTCGTCGAGTTCTGGAGACCCTTATTGACAGACAAATAAATAAGAGGAAGAAAGAGGACTATCGAGATAAAGATTACTTGCGTCTGACCTTTCAAGGAAGTTAAATAAAATGATTATATGTAGTTAAATTCCTCAGAATAAATAACTTTTAATTATTCTCATGAAAAGTGTGATCATTGACCCACGAACGCAACAATGTGTAGGCAGAATAAGACATCATCAAGGCAACATTTAACAGAGTACGTTTTGAGAGTTAAGGATATGGCAAAGACGATTATAGAGCGAAGAACGAGGTGGAGGAGAAGAATAGGTGTTTGGATGACATCTACATCTACATAATACCCTGCAAGCCACTGTGAAGGTGTTAGCAGGGGGTGAATTCCCAGCAAACGTGCACTACATATCATGGATAAAAAGTATTTGTACCTAATAATATGCTAGTCTAAATTTCACTTTTTAAAAAAGATAAAAATAGCAAAGCAAACATGCAATAACATAGTATTAGTTGGGTTAGCTTCAAGTCCTCGTACCAAAATGCAGCTACCTATGCCATCCATTGCTATTCATATATCTAATTGCTCGAGGAAAAAAGGACATTTTGAATCCCTCAGTTCGGCAATCAATTTCTCTACTTTTGTGATTATGGTCCAGTCTACCATAGTAAGTTGGGGTTCGCAAAATATTTTTAGCATCATCACTGAAAATATTGTCTTGGAATTTATTTAAGAGATTAAGTCTATATTTCAGCATACGATCTGACAATGTTTCCAATTTTAATTCATTTAATAGACTGGTTACGCTAATAAGGTTATCGTACCGTCCCTTTACAAATCTGGCCGATATTCGCTGCACACGTTCAAGTTCATTATTTAGGCCGATTTCGTAGGGATCGCATACACTGGCAGCATATTCCAAATGAGGTCTAGCAAGAGAAAAGTAGCTGATTTTTCGTACATGATCGTCACCCAATAATCTTTTGATGAATCCCAGTTTACGATTAGCTTGGCCTATTATTTCACGTATGTATTTACCCCAGAAAAGATCATGTGTCAGTTTTATTCCAAGATATTTAATGGATTCCACGTTTCATTATTACTTATTCTCCATTCATTATTACTTATTTTCTAAGTCCTATGAGGAGAGCTATTCTTTTTCCAAAAATTCATTACTAGACATTTAAAAAAATTTAATTCTAACTGCCATGTATCACACCAATTTTCAATTGCTTGTAGGTCATCATTTAAATATTCTTTATCGTTTGGGCATAGAATTTCCCTGTACACTACTGCGTCATCGGCAAATAGACGAAGCTTACTTTTTACATCTTATTGATATCATTTATGTAAAGAGGTAACAGTAGTGGATCTATCACACTACCTTGTGGGACACCCTAAATGACATGAAGGTAGCCAGAAAATATATAGACTTAGACATTTTATACAGAAAATTCGAATCTATTAAGGATAATGCGTGGATCGGGAATTACAGGCAGGAAATAGCCTCCAGCATCTACAATACATTTGAAACATCATTGAAAGAACAGCGTTCTGATGAACCTAGTTAATATAGTTTTATGATTCTCAAAATGTTTTTAAAACATTGCAATTTCACCCCCTAAGATATTATGAAGCAATTTCTATGACGTGAACTATGTTGCGGTAACTGAATTTATATGTCTAGCACTAGAAAAATTAGCACAGACATTTTCAAGTGGTGAGCAAGAATAATGACAAAAATCTGCAGTTTCTGGTGCAATGGAAGCAAATAGAATAAACTCCATATTGGAGGGTTATTGACTCCAGGATTAATAGGAATTGAATAATACATTGCAATTCTCGGGCGAAGCCTAACGTAATGAAATTGCAAGCATCGATTTATGATCCCCCTCTATACAAAGGGCGTAGTGCATGCATAGCCAACGGCTATCGTTAAAGTCAAGTAGCGAGAATTCCTTGTTCAGAAGAGGAAAATCTATTTCACATCTGTATCTTTTCACTGTGCCCCATCGTTGTGCTATAAACGATTATGCAATACCAAGGCTGTGGCTCCGAAATGACTGGAGTCATATTTTTCTCCAAGCCCAGACAATGTAAGCAACTGTTTCCAAATCACCTCTCCATATTGAGGGGAATTTAGAAAGTGACACTTTCTCTTGATCGCAGACGGTCCGAATTGACTTGCATTTGGCGCATATCCCTCGTATTGCCTTGTGTGTCTCCCCATATGACAAATCTATTATATATGTTTGCTTAATCAAACGATATTTTCCCTTCATCCAGTCTTCTGATATCAGCGGACGTTTTTCATTTCCCTTAAACTTCTTTTTGGTTTTATATCATATTCTCACTATTAGACGCATTATTTTTAGACAAATATGCAATTTCATTACCATTTGTGTATTGGAATTTTTAAATCTTATGGAACGAACTTTGACGGAAGTGGAATTCATAGGTAGAGCAACGGAAAATTTTCCCCACAATTTTCAAGAAATATGACAAAAATCCGCAGTCTAGTTTAAGTGCCTTGTACTCTTTTTACTGTTATTAAATACCATAAATATTGGATGTTTCATAGCATGCTTTATAGCTGTGGCTTTATTTTTTTCGTCACAATATTTAAAAGATAGACGTTTGCTATTCATACACTGCGCTACGCTACTGGTGCATCTTTATTAAATTATAGTTTGTAATGATCTTGATCATGAATGATATTTCTTTATTTTTATTTTAAAAATGTCACGGAGTAAACTTGTAAGCCTTCATTTAAAGTATGGCACTATGGTAAAGCAGCATTTTTCTGCCATCTCGTGATTACTGCTTCTATCACCTTATGTCGGCCATCTAATAATACAATTTTTCGTGGCAATTCAATGATTTCTTTGCTTGAAATATAATCTGAATAGTACTTGAATTTTGAAAGGTTTCCTTTTTCCTCTTACTTAGAAATTAAACAACCGCATTCCACCCATTTTCCACGATTGTTTCGGTTCGTGTCTTTATCTCCTTAACTGTTGGCACTTTTGTCTGCGGGCTAGTTAAGCATTGTTATTAAGCTCGGAGTAATTAGTTTGCATTTGTTTGAACTTAGGGCCTTTGACTGCTAGAAACCGACTCTCATTACTTTTAAAGGTGTGATGTTTGTTTTGTGTTGTTCATTTTTGTTTGTTGTGTCATTGTTCCTATTGTGGGTGCACCCCTTGCCACACGCCCTCGAGGTGGCTTGCGGGGTATGTCGTAGATGTAGATAAACCACAACTACGATCAAGGTGATATTATGTATTCTTTGCAGTTGACGTCAATTTCATCCTAAATGCTAAATAAGATTATTTATAACTTTTACGATGCAACTTGCTGAGTTTTAATTCTCGACAGGGCTTTTATAAATGAAACTTATTATACCTGCGGGACATATGGTCGTACGGATTTTATGAGTACGGTAGCGGCTGAGAGCTCAGAGTCCGAAATAATAATATTTTTCAGACTCTGAGGTGCTATTCATCATCGCTCATTTGCTCGTCGCCGTCAATTTGAAACTGTAATTGAAAAATTGGAGTACAGCCGTAGTGAATGGCAGAGGCGAATCACGGGTGGCGTCTTTATTTGTGCCCGAAAGGTTTATCAATCCTATATCCATTATTATACTGAGACTCGAAATTATGAGACTAACATTCGATATATATATCGAAAATGGAGTGAGAAAAGAATCTGCTTGCGTTCCTTCCATTTATTTTTATGTCTTCACCTTGAATTCAGGTACGTACATTCGTACTTAGCTCAAGACAACCCGGTAGCTGCAGACGTTCTCAGTTGCAGACCTATGTATAAGAAACTGACATTCTTCCATTGCGGCAATTTCATCTCCAAAATACTTTGTTTTACAGCTTTTATTTTCCGTGGTCCTGGATGTCATGATGTTGTTAACCTTAGTCTTGAAAGGGGGTTGCCCAGGTTCTAATGGCCTAGAAGTTGAATCACCCATAAAATAAATTCTTACCTTACAAAAGTTTTGATGGTGGTATATATGCGATGGAAATAAATATACTAGTACCATTTCACACATATATTTTTGTGAGTATATATTTGTGTTGTGTAGTACTAAGGATGTTAATTTCAATTATTTCTATGCTCCACAAAGTGTCGTAGCATTTCACCCAGTTATATGCACCTTTCGTTGTAGGTAATTAACTGATGTTTTATCGCGAGGAGATTATTTCGGTTCAGTGAAGTGATAAATATCATAATCGTAGTTCAATATTGACATTATACCAGATGGCACAGAACATATTTGGTGGTAAATCACTGTAATCATATATACTCTGATCTCAAAATCTTTAACTTCGAGAATATGTTATAATTGTTTGGTTTTTATATAGTTGAAGCAATTTCTATGACTATGATTACATTAATTTAGTTGCGTTTCAAATATTTTCATTATTTTTTTCGTATGAAATATCGGTCTTAATAATTTTGGTTCGTGGAAGGAATATCGTGATAAGCAAATGACTTTAGATGTTGAAGAATGTTTAAGCATGGTTTTTTTTTGTTTGGAATATAGGTATATGCAATTTTGGTATGTTTATCCGCTCCCGAATCACTTATACGCTCCATATATTTCAGTTGAAATAAAACTGGATGGAGTAATTGACCATTTAAAAAATAAGATTTCCGAGTCGTCTATCCTTACACGTAAGCTCAGGTTGGTGGGGTACATTCAACTTGGGGCAATGTACTTCATGAAGATGTATCAGGTATACTTTTATTGGCACATATATTTCGCGAGAATGATAGGTGTGAAATGACTAGATAATCATACATTTCGTTAATCATTTTGTGCGGTTGGACCGTAAATATAAAGTAAAAGTGGTTTAATCAACACGCAAATGCAGTCGACTCTCTCGTATTTGCTGTAATGGACGAAATGTCCTCAAATGATCCATCTATGTCCCGTCAGCGGAAGACGAAACGATGCCCCCATCGGGCACAATTGGCGGTACTGGACGGAATTACATGCTAAATTTTTCACACAGGAGCCCCTTCTCCCGCGAAAACTGCCTTTGTGTACCGTTTTCCCGTCCACCACCCTGCATGACCTGGTCAGCTGGATTTCACGCATCATAATTCGCATCCTCCTCCTGCGGCTACTCGTCTTGGAGGGGACAAGGAACATTCACCGACTGCTTTTTACCTAGTTGTTGTACGCTCGTCTCCCAAGAATTACATATATAAATGCGGGCCACATACAGTGGGATTTTAGATAGGGAAAATAAATAACTACTCTTCACGTGACCTTCTCATTAAAATAGCAGGGAAATTAAAGTAATAGCTTTACATAAATAAATTCACTGCAGTCTTTTCTATGGATGAAGGATCCGATGAGAGACGTCCTGTTCAGCGTAATCAATCAGGCTTAAGGTATAAGTTTATGAGAATCTGTACTGTTAAATGCGTTTTGCTACACATACTAAGGAGTGTGAATGTTCGATGTGACGTAATGGTTTACCTTTGAAATAGCGAAGGCCATTGCTGCTGAAATTCCTCGAGTAAACGAGAGAATATTTTCTCAGTACCAGGAACGATAGCTCATTGCTGTAAGAGAGGTAATCAACTTGTTCCCAGGCTCATTGTTTTTAAGGTGCATTAATGATATTGATCCCGTTGCATGGCGAAAGAAATGGATGGAAAAGGATGAGGAAGGTCGACCGAAATGATAGATCCGTTACGTGAAAGGAGCAAAGGGGAGATGAATGCGGAAGGATCTGGCCATGGAAGCAATGACTGTGAAGGAAGGCTCCTATCTTCTCTTCAGCGAAGAGGACGGAGAGAAAAAACTGGCGCCTGGAACTCTAAAGATGAGGTCATGCGACGGGGTCAATAAAGAATTCTTTCCACTTACAACGTGAAAGGTGGATAATATTTTAGGGATGGTCGCTTCCCATAATTTCACCGAGAGATGGTTGTCTAAAATATGATGTCAATGAAGTCATAAATCAGTTTCCCTAGTAATCAGTCTGTAGACATATTAGATTATCAGAAATAACCTATTTTCTCCGATAACCTCCCCCCTTTATTTTTTACTGCAAGATAACTATTAACAACATAAATTGAAGAGACCAAACGTAAAAATATGACAACGCTGTCGGTTTTTCAAGTGCCAGTAACTTGGGTGAACGATATTTTTTTTCTAAAAATTAAGATTGGTGTTTGACTAAAGTGCTAACTATGCTCTGAGTTTATTATCAATGGTGATTTCCTCTCTATTTGTACCAAACGCAATAGCACACCTTAAGTGGTTGGGGTTGCATAGTTAAAATCATTTATATAGTTTTCCCAAGGGTCCAAGGATCTGCATCTGCGACATTTCCAAAATCTTACGTCCCGGAGGAACATGTAGAAAAGGGAGTTTTCAAGTGTCCTCGAGTTGAGTGCCGTATCGTTTTTGAGGAGGCTTTCCGAGCGCTTATGAGCTCGCACGATTTCCAGTCGTGGAGGCATTTCGAAATCTTCCCCTTTCTTCTTTGGTCCCGCCTTCCGCTGCTTCGCGTAGGAACCTTTTTTCGTGAACCGGTAGTTACGCCACTGCACTGCGCTCACTCACACTCTCTCCAACACACTTATCCATAAGAACTACCGCACACAAACACGCGGCGCGGTCACAAAAGGCAACTCCCGAAAGGGCGTAAGCTCCCAATGGGTGAGGCAACTGAGCGGTGCTGCCGCCACCGGAGTGACTGGAAAGACAGCCTGATTAGGAAAATCAGGTCTCGTGCAGAAACCAGGCTGGATAAGATGCTGCTGAGCTCGAAGAAAAAAAATATGTATATTAGTACAGGTTGGTTTATGCTGCCTGTACCTCCCAAATATCTCGCACTGATTCACAATTTTCATCCTGTCTTTCGATAGAAAATTCTTTAGTAGAGATTCTGTACGCCATATATGATCCCTGCCATGCACCCTCGAGTTGGCTTGTAAGGTAATCAGTAAATATAGATAGTGTACCTGTGTTGGAATCTTTAGAGAGCTATTGCTAGCATTGGCTAATTTTTACTCCGATTTTCTTACGTCCCACCCACATATTTTAGTTTTCATCTGGTGCTTATTCGTTTCCAATCGGATTTTGCACTTATAGGTGAGATTCAACAAAATTGAGATAAATTTTTCAGGGCTCCCATTAGTTGCCTGTGCTTTGCTTAATATTTTATCCGCTGCTTTAATTTAAAATCAGCCACAAAACAAACCGAAATACGAATATGTCTAAATATTAAATTCATATTATTTATTTCATAGTTACCTATGTAACTATTTAGTCTTTATGGTTTAAATTCAGCAATTCATATATTTTACTATTCCGCAGAGAATAATGGGAGATTGAATAATGGGAGATTGGGAGTGTTATGCGAATTTTTACGTTGACTTTGGGATGAGAAATAGGTACTGAAAGGATTTTATCAAACTCTTTCAGAATGTAATGCCCCGGGCATAATGGTAATTGAATGAAGGATGGATATTATTCTGCATTCCATAACGCAGTTCAGATTCCACCAGAGCAATAGCTAGTTTCCGTATTCATAATTTTTCGCTGGTTGAATCGACCTGTTTGTAATGTTCCTTTATTGTGCACGGCACCATGCCATGCGATGCATTTACATGTTGTGAGAAAGTAGCCCATTATGAGGGATCATTCCAACGTTAAATTCATAGTAATACCTAGGGAGCATTTGCTTGCCAGTAAATAGATGTTCTCTCCCGTATGATAACTGGCAAATGCTTTGTGAGATTATTATCTCGGCTTCAGAAATTATGGAAAACAAGTGTGGTTAAGTCTAGGCGACCATTTATCTACCTTTCCAAGGTTGACAGGACAATTATGCATTCATATTGTATAATATATCGGTATTATTCATCCTTTTGGTTGCAAGCACAGAATACATGCATTCAAATTGTTCTGCTTTATTCTACAGTTCGCATAAGCTTGCACTGAATATCTAATAATCTCCTATCTTGTGCAAAATTCCCGCAATTAATTTGGAATACGCATTTAAAAGAAAAACATTTCTTTTTAAGCTAATACGCTTTCATATATCGTTCTCGATTTTCAATGCAAGCTGTCTTTCCTCCCTTTCTGGGTGAATTGATGGAAGATGTACGACCATTCCCTTTACCATTTAAAAAAGGAGCACCCTGTTTCCCAGTGTAATGAAGCGTGTTGATACAACATTTAAGCTCTATAATGAGGGGCATATCGAGTTACTGCGTCGTGCATTGGCTCCATGGCAATTCTCTCTCCACTGAGGAAATTTGCCTAAAACTCGACCCGACCCTCTGGTTTGGGGTCGCGATCGGCAGGAATAAATTTCTCGGAAAATTGCAGTCCAGAATTTAAAAAAATTGCAGAAAAAAGCGCAGAGAATTTCCGTAGGGAATACAAATCTTCTTTTTCTTTATCGTAAACATAGCTCGGGGTAATTTTAATATTGCAGGAATTGAAGAGAAGCCTTCTAGGGTTTTTAACTCATATTTGCTCTTATCCTCTATGCATTTATGGGGTCACCCACCTCACCGTGCCACTACCTTGCAGCTGCAAAAAAACGTTACTTATTCACGATAAAACGAGGGGAAGTATCCTCCTAGCGCGCAGTCGCGCGGGAGTAAAAACAACGGGGCGAAAAACAAAGCAAAAGAGTTTCTTTTAGGGAAAAAATAACTATCGAGCGAGTTATGCCAGCAATAAAAACTCGACGAGTATCGCGCTTGCATGGATGCACACACATAAATCATTTATTTCGAGCATTCAGTATTAAAAAAAACACAGTTCGTGGGTTTCGGTGGGGAGTGGGGATGTGGAATTGGTGGGGGTTTGGAAGGGAAGGGAAGAATGGGAAAAAGGGGGTCGAACCGAACGGATGTGAGCTCTGGGAATATTACAGCGAGGCAGTCCCAACAAATTCGTCATTCGAAAACCGGTCTGCCGTTAATAACAGACTGGTGAATAGATATTACAATGCCAGGAACACGTCTGGGGAGGCAAGTCTTCCTGTCGTCTCTCTCTCTCTCTACCCCCCTCCCTTGCTCCTCCCACCCCTCTCCCGTTATCTCATCCTTCCGCGTCTGAATGTTCGAGTGTGCATTTGTGTGCGTAATGCTTCTAAGCACGGCGTTAATTAAAATTACATGGCGCATGAATTCGTAATTGGATGGTGGGCTAGCGTACATAACCTCCACTCCCCCTCGGCGCTCCGACCTTCCACCTTTCGCGCGGGACTGGCGGATAGGTATGAGAAGTAGGAAGCGGAGTGAGTTTTCGGAGAAGGGGAAGGGTTTTTCGGGGAGAAGAGGATGACGTGGGAGGGTACGACGTCAGAAATGAGTGGAAAAGAGGCCCCGTGGCCCCGTAGTTGGAAGGGACAGGCGAACAAACAACTTTATTAGAACAAAAAATGAGACCGAACGGGTCTCTCACTCGGTTTCGAAATAGCGGCACAGCGTGTCGCTGTTTGGAAAAATGCGCATCTCCGAAAAAACCTAAACTTCTGCTAAGTGTAATTCGTGGCCGTTTTATAAACGAATTTTTTTAGATGAGGAATAAAATTAGAAAAAGGATGACTTCTGCGAGTAAGGATAAGATGCGATCGAGACAGATGGTAATAAAAATCTCTGCGCTTGGTTTATTCCGAGAAGATGATGCCAAGAGTCATTAAAAAAAAAGGTCTCAATACTTGTGCGTTTGGCAATCTACTCCTATAAAACAGGGAATGGTGAAAATTGAGGAAATGGCTAGCATGAATGAAAGTTGGCACGAGGCAGCAGAGGAAGGGCTGAGAGGATGAGGTTGATGATAGTCAGGAAGAATGTGGAATTGACTAGGCAATAACACCTTTCAAAGTAATGGCAACCAGTGTTAACCAATGATAATGCAATACGGTTTAAATCTTATCACTGGAAATATGCATATAGCATTTTTAGGAAAATGTTTGATAATTTTTTGGAATTTCAGTAATCTAAATATTTTAAGCTGATTTGATTTTGAATTTATTTTTCCAATTTTAATACTGTACTCATTTAGCCACAAAAAGTGACCATAGTAGCTGAATAAGCCCATATTATTTGTTTCAAGCTTGAATTCAGGACTTTGAATAAGCATCATGAGCACCAGGGAATGACGAGGATACAATTTCCTTGCACTGTGGCGACGGATTTTTCCAATGGCGAGTATTTTCCTCCTAACCTCCCTCTTTGCAACTATCTCAAAGTTCATTGACCGTTCCTGGACGTCGAGGAAGGCTATATCAGCAGCACCACCGCGCAAGGCTCTCTTGTTCCATCGGTAACAACGTTTTTGCTAAATAATGCCACCGAACAAGATATTTCATCGCCCGCGGACAAGTGTCTTGCACCGCGTTACGCTTTGTTTGATCCTCGGGTCACGGAATTCTCGACACCGAAGTTTCATGAACCAGAGGCTCTACTTGGTATGACAGGCATTCGGGAACGAGAGAGAAAATTTCTTGGCATGAGTCAACTTTGATCAATGTTATTCGTAGACATTGATGGCATTCTTTGTAATTTACCCTATTTTTTTCTAAATGAGCCTTAAGTCCTACATTTTTTTGAGACTTCGGAAAATTTAAGAGTGCTAATTGTGTGTGTAATTTTACCTTAGTTGAAGATTTTCTTTGTTGATGTTGAAGGATTGTCTATTCTGAAGCTGCGTTCAGCGGTCTCCATAGGCTGACTTGCTTTCAGCGTGCTTACATTAAGGCCCTCTGTAGATACTTCCACTTTTGTCTCTAAGATGTGAGGTCTATTCATCGGCCATTGTTGAGCATTGGAGAAAGGTTGCACGAACCAGCAAGGAGAAATACTGATTTTGCTTGTTTATTCTAATCTGGTAAATAAATTAGTTAAAACTGAGCATTAAATATAAGCCTTAGACAAAAATATTGAGGTACGTTTGTACACTATGTGCTGCAAGATGATGGTACGAATCAGGAAATATTTCGAGTGCATTTTTAAAGAATTAACTCATTATCCTTATAACAGATCACTCATGTCTTTGAGACTAATGAGATGTAAGTTTCTTTTCAATATTGTCATCAGCAACACTGAGGTAGAACATGGAAATATGTTCCTCCCGCTGTGGTGCTTCGCCTAGGACTGAGATAGTTATGACTTATCACTCGCGAAATACTTGTTACGAAAAATACCGTTACTATTTTTTACTTAATTCGAAGTATTTTACTTAATTCGATGTATGATGAAAATGCTTCATAATAATTTAATTAGTCCTTTTCATGTAGGCTTCATGGTTCGTCTTCTCGTTGGATATTTCTGATTGGACCATCAATCCGGTCCCTCAGCACTCTAAAAAAGGATACTTGAGTATTGGGGAAAAGTGTGTTCAGGAAGAAAATCTTGTGATTTCTAACGCTTAAAATGCTTAATCAGCCTTCATTTCAATATAAGTCTACCTTGGAATGGACGCTTTTTGTGACATATTTAGAATGATAGAGTGATCTCATTTACTAAGAAGTCTACAATTTTACATTTTAAATGGTCACAGTATTCTTCTTATCGACCTCGTGTTTAATAAATCCATTCAAAATAGCGAGTATAGGTCAGTTCCGAGTATAGTCTGTTTCCGAAACGTTGGAAAAGGATGATATCTATATCTACGACATACCCTGCATGCCACCTCGAGGGTATGTGGCATGGGGTGCATCCACACCAGGAACAATGACACAACAAAAAAAATGAACAACGCAAAACAAACACTACACCTTTAAAAGTAATTGGGGGAAAAAAGAAGAAAAACTACCAAATCCCAATCATGCATGACACACCCACGAATACCGGGCATGACTTGAAACCCGACACCAATTTCATAGATACTCATGCATGCAAAAAAAAAAGCAATGCATGCGAGTCACACCTTGATTTGAACATTCAGGAAATTAAAAAAAAATACTATCGAACTACTCTGAATATTAACTCCATAATGATATTACCTTACTGACCTATACCCGCAATTTTGAATGGATTTAAGTAGTCACTTTATCCAAAATTGGCTCCAAAAGTTGAATCTGCTTTGCTCAGTTCCATAAATTTACTCACTTATTGATGTAGGTATTGTTAGGAGCTATTGAACACTATTTTCCACCTTTGCTCTCTCTAAATGTTGGTCTTTTTTCAGTATGAGGGTAAAAAATATAATTTATTTTCGGAAGTAAGACCTTGTGTATGTGGTCATAATGATTAAGTTAGGGTCAAGTTGGAAAAGGAGTGTGCTTGCTTTCGGATCTCAACCAGGAATTATCGGATTTTATCTTCAAACCACGGGAAGGGGGCACTGGAAATAATAATGAGAGACCTTACGTGCTTTGTAATTCATTTGTGCTAGAGTATTTCACGTATGCAACCGTCGAGGTTATCCAACATTCAAGATTTGGTGGCACACGTTTAGATTGTGGTACTTGGCCTCTTCGTCGCCGAAATCAGAGCAAAAGTGGGGTATGAGCATTCACTGATTAACCTGTGAGATGGAGAAATCCGCCTGAGTGAGCTGGGCGAAATCAGGTGGAAGGAGATTTTCCATTCCATGCCGACGGCTAAACGGGACGGAGTTTGAAATTAGCGAAGTGAATGGGAGTAACCGCTTGGGGGTTGGTATTCGAGCGACAGAACTAACGACAATTCATCGCACCAGCCCCCACCCGTGTTAGTTCTTTCGAGCACTGCTTTTATCCATCCGCCTCGCACTGATTCTCCCAAACCAGTTGGGGGAACAGTCTATTTAAGCCGCCTAACCGGTTAATAGCGATTCCCCGAATGAAATGGTTCATTCCCATCCCCTCCGTCCTCCTCCTTTAAGCCATTATCACCATGCGCGGTCACATAAACACGGAGTTAATACTATGTGGATGCCATCCGTATCCCATGTCTGGCCGAAGTAGGTGCACGCCACCCCGGGGGCAAGTTATAGTTTCGAGTGTGGCGGGGCGTGAGGGGAGAGGGAGGGCGAATGATGCTGAGCCGGCAACGAATCGAATCGCTCGAGTCTGCGACAGAGATGTTCTCGCGGCTACAGCATTCACTGTGCCGGCGTCGTTAAAATGAGTCGTTATGTCGTCCTCTCCTCGCGGAGAACATGGCCTCGAGTGCGGCCGATTCCAGGGCAGGAAGGATAGCGGACGCTCGAACGAGCACTGGTAACAATGCGGGACTTCTCTGATTACTCTATGCGCTGTAAAATGTTTAATGAACGCTGCAGCGTCATCCCAGGAATTCTTGCAGAGGAATATTCTCTATTAATCCCTTTATTCTTGTCACAGTGGTGACTATTCTCTTGCGCTCAAAATTTCTATCAAGAATAAAATTTCATTGCTCAACTGAGCTTAAAAAATTAGCCGTTTTATGATATAAAAGTGATAGCCGAATGGAATCTGGTGCAAAAAACTCACCAACTTTGTATGAAGGCTACCTAAATTATATTCCCCATTTCCATTTCCGAGACAAAATAATTAATATGGATGATCATACGTTAATTTTATTTTATCATTATTGCTGTTTTTTACTATTTTACGCACATAATCATTCCTATTTTTCAAAAAATAAAATACTCATGTAAGCATTTAGAGGTTATCCGATAGGATAATCTAGTGGAGAGGAGAGTCAAGGGCTTAGGGCAAGTCTTAGGGCTGATGACAGGTGAGAGTCGTCATTTTTTCTGTCGTCGGTAATTTACCTCCATCCGGTCCTAAAACGTTAGTATAATTAAAGTTGGTCCCTTTCACGGACATTTATAGAATCTGGGTAATCTTCACATATCGATCCCTGGTTTCCTGCATCAACTTGGTAATTCCGCAATAAGTAGCTTACTCTCATAAATAACTTGGAGGAGATGATGGAAAAGGTTTGGAAAGTTCGTGAAGTTGGTAAATATTAAATGAAAATCGCTCATTTAATATTTCACGATTAATTAATACCATTTTCAATAACTTTATTCTGCAAGTCAGATGATAGGAAATGCAGAGATGGTTAATTAGAAGTGTGAAGCATTATTTAACTTGAAAGCATTTCCTAATTAACTAATAGTTTTGCCCTATCCTGAAATTGGAATTTATTTCAAATATGAGGGAAAAACATGATGTTATTCCTCTTGTTAAGTGATATCTCTGGAAATAGATTTGTTTGAATACAATTTCCCTATGATTTATTGAGTTCTCATTTGGTCTTCCTATGGTTTCTTCCAATGTTTCATTATTTAAATCTTACTATTAGCATAAAAATGGATAATGTATGTTTTTGTGGAATTGTTCAGCCTTTTATTAATGCTATTAAATTATTTAATAAGGAGCAAACTTTTCCTATACATTCCAATTATTTGCCTTATTAGTTTTCTCCTTTGATGAGCTTATTTATTTCTTTATTTGGTGACTTGTATTTCCTTTTTATTTGTATGTAATGGCTGTTTTCTAAACTCTACGACTTGAATCGGCATTAGTAAACAAAATTTATCGTGCGTACTCGGCCTAATTTAGGTTCGTTGCGAAACGCATATAGCACAGTGTGGAAAGGCTAATTTTGCTTGTAGTTTATGCGACCGTTCCGAACCTTCTCTAATTGCGAGAGTGCAACCTACGACGTGAGGAAAATATGTACCCCACCAGTATATTGCAGTCATGCACCCCTTCTTCTGTGTAAATTGTGCTTGCTTTCCTGGAAATAGTTAATGAAAACCATTTTTTTACTCGTTTTTAGCCACCTTTGGCAAAGAAAAGAAAGTTAAAGCATTCTCCAGTTTATCAATTAGAAGAGATATTGTAGCAATTCATGATTAGCTGCTTTTTGTGTCTATTTGCTAATTTCCTTTGTTGGACTAAGTCAAGCAAATGGAAATTAGCGAAAAAGGAACTTTTATAAAAATCAGTCCTTTCCAACATATTTTACTCTAATATTTAATTATGGAGAACATGAGAAGAATTACGTCACAATGAAAAAGTCGGCCGACAGAAGAATAAAGTGGAATGCTGCGTCAAACCAATCCTAGGATTGTTGACCAATGATGATGAGATACTTTTGTATTATTTTTTTTCAATTTAACCTTTATTCTGCTCTAATTCATGCTAATCCTTTTGATACCCGATGTAATAGCAGTCCAGAATTGGAACTAGATCTTAGACGCTCCGCGAAAACGTGTATGTAGGTACCGTGTCATGGACAAAGAAAACTTTCTCCTTCCTCAACAATTTCTGGAGAATTATGAATAATATACGAAATCATCTCATTTATCTGCATAAGATTATCTCTTGCAGGTAAAGATACCTACATCCTAAAAAAATTCCAAATAAGCTATCGCAACTATTCAGCCATTAATCGCGTAGGGTGCAAAGGGTAGGGAAAGAAATCGGAATTAAGTAACAATATTTGATTTGGTGGGTAACACCAATGAATAAATGTAGCGACCGAAGAAAAAATGACTTTGATGAAGCGGAAAATAAGACCATGAAAAGCAATCGTTGTAGTTCATGCCTACCTGCACCGGTAGCACATCTTTTATCATCATCCTGGTAGACTTCAGTGCTCTACGACGTGTTCATTTCGCTGCAATTCTGAATCCTTTATTGCCAGAAAAGTGTGTATTTAGTGAGAGATCTTTCTCTCTGATTTTCTTCCATCCTTTTTACGCCTTCTATCTCAAGATATGAACCTTACACTGGGTTCTTCTTCTACTTCTAGCTTTTCTACAAGATAATGTATATCAAAGTTCTGATCTTATCTTCTTCTCCATGGAATTTAGTCTTTTAACTATATAGAGTAAAACTTCACGCTGTAGATCTTAGTTTCCTTCTCAATAAATGTATTTCACTCGAGCGCAGTAGTAGAGCGTGTGGAGGTCTTGCAAAAATAGGCTCATCTCCGCCTGATCCTCCCCTGATTTTTTTTCCCCCTGCGGTATTCGTCTGTACTATTCACTCATACTAATAGGCGCTTCAGACGGGTAGGAATTGGATGGGAACTGTAAGGGGAGGTGTTCTAATTATTCGTTTCTTCTGATTCTTGAAGAAGAACTGGTCATTCTAAGGAGGTAATCTACTAAATTAAGGCTATTTTAAATTAAGTCCTGGATTCCTTGCACAGAGCGTTGTGAATTCATGCGGCACTTTCTCGCCATATTCCTGTTAAGTTATTCTGCTGGAAATAAAAATACATTCAAAAGGATAATAACTCTCCAAAATCAACAAGGCCTTAGAAAATACGTTTTATTCACATAAAAACATATTAAATCCGTGATATTTCTCATTCTAAACGTTGTTATTCAATGCTTTGGTCTATAATCGGAAAAGGAATAAATTGGTAGGTGCTGAAAAAAGGTAATGAAAGTGGCTTACTCATAGAGAATTTTGAAACCTTGAATTGTGAAAAAGAGGATTAAAAAGGTGCGGATGAGTTATAGAATTACTTCAGCATGCGTTGGAAAGTGAATTTATTAACAAACTCGAGAGATTTGACAGTCTGATAAGTGAAAAATGTCTTTGACGAAATTTCAGAAATGGAGAAAGCGGTCGAATTTTGCGTTAAAGTTGGATTCTCTGGAGACACTGGTGAAAAAGTGACCTCAACGACGAGTTATGAGAGAGAAAATTTACAAATAGAGAGCTTAGAAAGTAAAACAAAGGTGGAAAGAGCATGATAAAGGAGACTTGGCCATGTAACTTTCAACAGTATAGAAAGATAATTGGTCAAAGTAACACCATTGATCCGCGAATACTGGATATTAATCTGGAGAAGGTACTATGAGGAAGATTCAAGAGATTGTCGGCAAAGAAATTTTGCTCACTGAATCACTCTAGAATACAAGAAAAAGGTAGAAAAACAAGTTTAGGATTATTCGGAAGATACATGATGAAAGGGCGTGTCTGCAAAACGGCTAAGTCAGCTTTAGTTCCCATTCTTTGGATTCAGTAAGCATGTGAGACTGTGAGCAACTCTCAAGCGACATGGGTATTCCTTAATTTTATTATCATAACGCCAAGGAGTCATGCTAACACATATCCGGTGATGAGTTTGGGCGCAGGTACAAGTGCATAAGTGTTTCCATGAAGTAGCCTAGCGACAAGTCAATACTGCATGTTTGGTGATCTTCACCCCCAGCCACACACTCACGCGGTGGCTTGCAAGGATGCGTAGATGTAGACGTAGACATAAACTTCACTCAGAAAATCATTATGTAAGCTAATACTTTGTTGTTTATTCAGGGGAGGTGACCGACAGCTGAGGTCATTTGCACCATTTAGGATAGGTTGGTAATTGGGTAATGGTAGAAGTTTTTTAGGGAGCGGAGGAAGGGTGGATAGAAACCCGGCGTCGGCATTAGACTACTCTTAACGAAAGGCGCCAAGGGGATGACGTCTTAACGTCCCATTCGACGTACGGAGTACTGAACTTGAAATGCCCTCCACTAGGCACTCAAGTGGGTACCGGTTTTCCACTGAAAAATCCGCCTCTGCCGTGAATCGAACCCGGGCTCTCGGGATGGGAGACCAGTACTCTAGCCACCCCACCAACCCGATCCCCCCTGTAAGTTAATAGAATGATATTTGTAGTATGGAAAAATGTCTGCTTTTTTCGTGGACTACCATAAGGACTAAGAGAAAGTGGATCGAAAACACTGAATTTAATTCCTGTATAATTTGGGTTCTGACTGGAAAGAGAGGCATCGTATTACAATCCTCAATCATAGCCGGACGCCAGTGGTTGACAGAGGGCGTAAGGGATGAGATTAAGGCCTTCTTGAAATTAATCACCATTGCCTTATAATGCCTTCGAAAGGATGAATTCTCTTAGGGTGTATTCCCACACACCCTCGTGGTGGCTCGCAGGGTATAACGTAGACGTATTCTATATACTCTATATAATATATTCGAAAGGTAAATGGGAAGGGATGAATGGGAGGAGAAAAGGCATATGCAACTTAAAGACTGTCCGAGACTTACCGGTGATGATAGAAGCTTTCATTTGAGATCAAGCATTTGAGAGTAGCATTTTCTTCAAAGACAGATAAAGACAATTACAAATCTTCAAGGAAATCATATCTAATGACCAAACTGCGAGTCACATTGAGGGTCTGGGGCAGGCTGAGTTAAAAACAAGCATGACCAGCGTATGTGCACTAAAGTTAACTTACATTGCCGACCTAATTAGGGATTACTATGAATCTCATGTGTCACAGCACTACAAATTCCACTTTTCACCCAAAATGCAAAAGAAGAATGGAATCACGTAGGATTTTTTTCACATTGATTCTCAAGTAGGAGGTTTTGGAGAAAAATATCCTTACATTCACTATCATGACATAGAAAAACAACCGGAAAAGGATTGTAAAAATGTATACCTAGTTTTCACGGTAAGAGAAAGAAAAGTTTTGACAATGGCCGTTAGGAATAAAGCCAAATCAGACGGTAAATCCGATACCTTGATCGCCATATTGCGCTTTCATAACAGTCATCTGGTTTCGAGGAAAATTCCACTCCCTCCCTTACGTCGATGAAGACCGAGGTGGAGTTTTATTCAAATATCCATGATGAAGTGACGCGCATATTTCGAATGGCGTTCGTGAGTGCGACGTAGGTGGGAGGGAGGAATTCATCGATGCTCCCCGTCTGAAATTCCAGCGATGGGCTCTTCTCTTGCCGTCTCTCGTAGTCCATCACTTCACGTCCCCCATGAATTAGGCGTCCATCACGTCCATCGCTGTAGCATGAGTGGATTCAAAGGGTCAGCCAAGCACTGGGGACGCCTACCCTCTTGGGTACTTCTGCTGTTTTTTTTAAGCGAGATCGAGTCATTCAACTTCCTAGATGTTCGTTTCAGTTTTGTGTCTTGAACATCTGCTTCACGTTGGTGTAAGTTTTAAATCGATAATTTGTTCTATCAGGGTCCATGTTAATGGCATGCCATACATATTTTCTTGTAAAAAGTTCTTACACTTTACAATATCTTGAGTAGAAAAGTCGAAAATATAACTCTAGCTATAACTGTTAGAGAACACAATAGGCACCATAGCAAAGGGTCAGATAAGTGAAATATTGTTAGAGTGGTATGTAGTTGTTGAAAAAAATTGCAAGCTCCGTATTTTTGTCGATGATTCGGTAGTGTATATGGAAATTTGAAATGAAGAGGACTGTCAGTCTTTAGCAAAGGATTTAGATGCGATTTATGATTGGTATGTTAGATGGCAACTTGAGTTAAATTAAAAGAAATACGCGATAACTAACTTTTGGAAAAAGAATAGCTTTTCCCAGAATAATTATTACATGAAAGGAAAGAAAATATCTAACGTAGAAACTAAGGTGTCACCATCACTGTAGATATGTCATGGGGGAAACACATCAGGGAAATGACTAGTGTAGCAAACCGTAGATTTGGATTCTTAAAAAGGGTTTTAGACAAATGCGATGAGAGAGTACGAGAAAGTAGCTACTTTACACTTGTCAGGCCTCATTTAGAATATGCCGATAGTATATGGGATCCGTACGAGGAAGGTATGATAAAGGAACTAGAACGTATGCAAAGGAGATCAGCTAGACTTGCTAAAGGTCGTTATGATGATTATATCAATGTAACGAGTTTAATAGAACTAGAATGTGTATTACTATAAGAACGCAGGTTAAAATTTAGCTTTAACCTTTCAAGTACATTCTAAGCCGATTTTTTTACAGATGGTTCCGTTTTAGATAATAGGCCTAGTTGCACGTCAACGGTGCATGTTTGGTGATCTTCACCCCCTGCCACATACCTTCGCGGTGGGTTCCAGGTTATCGCGTAGATGTAGATGAATTCGTGGTCGTAGGAAGCTTCGCTCGGGATAAAGGCATTGGTCGGCCGTAGTTACTCAATGCGGCTTGAAACTATACATGTTTAAAATAATTATGATCAACCATGCAGCAAGGATTCAATAGTTTAGATAGCGAACATCTCTAATTTATGACCGTGAAACTTGCATTGTTCGGCTGTGGTAGTCAGATCGGTGACTCTCTGGTCTGGCAACCAAAAAGTTGTGGGTTAGAAGATCGAACATGGATGCCGTCATTGTCTTAGGTTAGATGATGTTACCTTAGCCTTTGGAGTGCCTAAGCCCCAACTACGGCCACTATTGTGTGCGTTCCAAGGTAATAAATTCCCTTGGTGTTGGTTCCTGAGACCATTTACCTATCGATTTAAAAGCTACCTTATATCAAGTTGGTCTCGAAAAACTAGCTTACATCACCAATATACTATTTATTATTATATAGTATAATTGATGAAGATGAAATGGATCGATCGAGTGACAAACGAGGTGGTGTTAAGAAGAGTGGGAGAGAAGAGATGTCTACTGAAAACATTAAAAAGAAGACGGGACAACTTAATGGGCCACATCTTGAGACACGATGGCCTGATGAAGACAATCGTCGAGGGAAAAGTGAACGGGAAGAATGGTAAAGGCAGGCCTCGTATGAGGTATATGGAGCAAGTTTGAAGGATTTAAAAAAGAGGAGCTACGTCAATATGAAGAGGTTGGCCGATAGAAGAATCGAGTGGAGGGCTGCGTCACACCAATCCTAGGATTGTTGACCTATGATGATGATATAATATAATATATTCTTGTTACGTGCTACTAGCCACATTGTGCAATAATTTCTGCATATTTTCTTCAAATACCAGCTTGTTATCAATTATTATTCCTTTCAAATCGCTATCCCCTTGGGTGTAGCCAGCATCCACCCACGAGACAATAACTGAGATATCAGGGGGCGAGTGACAGAAAGAAGCCCAACACCATTGGTTCATCCGATAACGAAGTCCCTCAAGGATAATGTGCATCATTCGACTCTGGTAGCTCAGCATTTCACGCTCTCTCCACACGTACCCCCTCACGTTCGGTCCGCAGCTCCCCTGCATAATTGGCCTCCGCGGGGGTCTGAACCCTGGATTTTGACGTGGGTAGCCAAGAGAGGCACCCACCCTCCCATGTCAAGCCTCGCACCCGATGAGGTATTCGGGGGAGGGGGTTTACATATTTTGGCATAGGCCCTACGAGCGGCTGAGTTGGCAGGACGGATCTCGTAGCCGGTGCATCCGTCAGGGATAGAGAGAGGGGCGGGGGGGGGGGGGGGCTGAAGTGGGGAGCGTGTGTTTTGGAATGGAGATAATGAGGAGTGGGGGAAACACGACGAAGGGATAAAGGGAGCGGGCATGTGCGCGGAGGGGTAGAGCCGATTCCATGCGGGGACGTCACGTGGAAAGGGTGGGTATTATTTGACATCGCCATGGAGACTGTGGGGTATTGATAAAGGGGAGGAGTCATGATTGAAGCTGTGCTGGGGTGGGGGAGGGGAGATGCATAAGGGGTTGTCGGGATAAGGCCGAGGGAGAAGGTTTTGGATCGCATAGAGGTGGGGGTTTGGGGCGAAGATATGGCTTCGCTCTGCTTCCTTACCCTAGCTGAGAGCATTTCGGAGGAGTGAGGGTCGGGATAATGCTCAGGGCAGGATAAAAACAGCTTGAAGTGGGAGGATGGAAAAAAGGGACGAAAGAAAAGGGTCTTTGTTCCGTTAAAAATCTCGACGTACCGGTCAGAATATCTTGCCAGCGTCTCCCACCTTCCTCGTATGAAGTAAGGCGTTGGAATGCTATACAATCGTGCACATAGTACTGGGAAATATATCTGGCTTCTCGACAAAGGAAATATTTTAATGTGCTCTCACACACAGGTGGTAAAAATCAGTGTATTCATGACAAAAGAGGAAACAAATCGCCAATGCATGCTCGCCCATGTAGGACCCTTAAAACTGGTTTTAACTGCTTTGCAAATGACTCTTCTACGACTGCACATAAGTTTGCTGTAGAGAATACGTGGATGCGATTGTTAAAGCATTATATTTTGACCGGCACTAAAATTTGCATTTACCACTTTACCAAGTAGGAACGGAGCGAATGGCAATTTGGCGATATCTTTTTTCTTGTTTCAGTAATTTCTATTTTTTTATAATCAGAACTTGTATTTGCCTTTCATTCTGAACCATTAGCCAAATCATTCTGAACAGCTTTTGAATTAAACTTTTTCCCTAAATCTAATCTTCCTATACGAACGACTTGAATTTGTCTTTAGAAATTAATTCCTACTCATGCCTCTCCAACTCACGTCACATTCATGAATGTAATGAATTTTTAATTTGGTAACTGCACGCATTTTGAAAATCCTCACTTTTTTCAGAATCCAGCCTTTTTCTACCGAGTTTTAATCACTCTAAAAATAGATTTTACCAGAGGTGTTTTCCCAATGATAATGGAGTAGAGAATAGGGCCCACATAATGCCTACCTGTAACACTAAGTAAGCATTCGCTTCGGATTGGACAGCAGCAGTTTTCTAAGTCCCTTTTTTTTTTAATAAGCTGATCTCAACACTATGTCCCTGGCTTGGACATTTCATTTCTTTTTCCCATGCGCATATCACCGCTATTTTTGGTCGCAGCAATCTTCGTCACTTAAAATATGAGAAATGTATGCTGTGAAATGTTTGAACTCGTGAATTACGCGTTACGAAAGACGCCAGTAAAAAAAGTTCGTGATTCGCATGCGCTGAGTTTAAAAATAGGCTATGATTGAGGTAAATTTATGGGTAATAAGACCACAGTTTCGCAGCAAGAACTTAGTGACTCTATATATTCTATTTACTAACCTTTCCTCTGCAGTGCTCGTCTGTCATCCATGGCTTGTAGGGTAAAACATTGATCGGAGCTCTGGCAGTATATAGTCGCATGAAGTTTTTGACGCTGCATTTTTAAATTTCCAAAACGCAAAAAAAAGCTTCCAAGTTGTGTATAACTATGGAGATACTGTTTTCATGCATAGCTTGCCTAAAGTTCAGACCGACGAAATCGGTCTTTAATGGTTAATGGATAGTACTAATACTCCTCTGATTATACTCCTACTGTCTACTTCGTTCTTATTCTTTCCCTCTCCTTCTTAAAATTTTTGCACATTCTCTAAGGAATAGTAACGATTTGAATTGAATTTGATTATACGGCGCCCAACTTTGGTCTCCATTTTTAAATCAAATGCATCGGTAAGGATAAGTCTTTTGGAACTAGCGATGCTTTGTCATGCATGCAAAAATCCAATGAAATTTCTCAATTATTTTCTAAATACATTTACTATTTTAATGGGAACATTCAACTTTTTTGTGGATCATTTTCATCTGAAGTATTTTTCATGGATGTTTAGAAAAAATCGTAGTGTTGGAAAAATACGGAGGTTCTAAGATCAGTTGTTCCGTGAGTCATGCAAAGGTCTCAAAGGTATTAACCAGAGAATGATTCTGCATTTAATATACTTATTTTGTCAGCATAAGTCCAGCGCTGGCTGAGCAAGTCATAGGCAGAAATGTTTTTTTCCTTTGTTTGATATTGTTCCTGGTCGTCATCATGGGGAAAAATATCCGACGTCAACGTATACATAATACCCGTGAGCCACCGCGAGGGTGTTTGGTGGGTGGTGAAGATCACCAAACGTGCACTATTCACATGCAACTATGAGATGCAGTGCTACTCTTAGGATTGATATGACGCCGCACTCCACTTGGTTCTCCTATCCGTTAAACTTTTCATAATTACGCAATTCTTCTCCTTCAAATCCTTAACTACTTGCTTCTTATACCTCAGACGAGGTTTTTATTTTCCTTTCTTCTCATTTACTTATCCCTCACCGATTGTCTCCATCAGGTCATCATGTGTCAAGATATGTATGTACCTACTTCAAATAGGCACCTGAATTTGAGACTATTATGCCAGAATTCGGTTAACTTTTATAAATATTAAAGATTATGGTTTTCTATTTACCAGGATTCCTTTCCTAATTTTACTCTAATTTGCCGAAGTTGAGCCTTTCACCTGCTAAGATTTTTACTTTTTCATTCTGTAACACTTACTTCCGTTCATACTGTCTTAATAGATAACAAACTGCTAGGCTTGACTTCGTGGAACCACATATTGATAACGCAAATGTATTCACTTAGTAAAATCCACATACTTTTATTAAAACCGACCTAAGTTTCGACTATACAGTCATTATCAAATGGCCTTGATAATGACTGAATAGTCGAAACCTAGGTCGGTTTTAATAAAAGACTGTGGATTTTACTAAGTGAATACATTTGCGTTATCTGTCTAAATAGGTTATACCTACGTTTCCTCCCTTTTTCCCAGAATGATACATCTAATCTCTTGTTTCATCTAAATACACGTGAAAAATATAACTAGGGTCGATACTCATATTTTCCCCTGACATTTTAAGCATCTAAGAATTTACCTCCAATTGATAGGCTGCACCGCTGGAATCGGATACCTTTCTACAGCCACCTCACTGAAACACTGTGTGGGCTACCTTTGGTCTGGCCCCTACCTTTCGACTCATTGGACATGGGTTGCCTTACTAGGAGAATAGGCTGCATAGGTTCCTAACAGTCAAGGCCTAAGATTCACAGGTACACGCAAATCTTCTCGCTACGTCTTAGTCGTACACCATGGAGATGAACATTCATGATGCCAACTGAATATTTTCGTCGACGGGGATATATATTAGGATGGCTATTTCGTCTTCAACCCTAAGGTTAGCTAACCGACGCTCCGTTATGCATCATGAAACTCGAAATGTTTGCTTGTGTATAAACTCCACCATACACCTAGTAGTGTATGGTGGAGAGAATACACGAGAATGATCGATTTTTCATACACAATTCTTAAAAGTAAAAAACAGAATAACGCACGAATTTTCTTGCTACCCTTCCCCCTAATGCCCAGCTAAACATTATCCTACATCTACACCTACGCGATACCCTGCAAGCCACCTCGAGGGTGTGTGGCAGGGGGTGAAGATCACCAAAACATGCACTATTGACATGTAACTAGGGTACTACATGGAAACATGATAATAATATGGGTCACATGCAGATATATAGTTAGTATCTACATAGTAATAAAGGGATTGGTTGTTAATACTTGCATCATGCGCTACACACTACAAATTTTCGCCCAACAATCACTTTGCTATACTGCCTAATGTGTTCTCTGAGAGTACGGGGAAAAATGACTCTTATCTATATCTATATCTACGACATACCCTGCAAGCCACCTCGAGGGTGTGTGGCAGGGGGTGCATCCACACCAGGAACAATGACACAACAAACAAAAATGAACACTACAAAACAAACACTACACCTTTAAAAGTAAATGTAACACTCTTGAAATCTATCGGTACGATAATCTATCTATTTGATCGAATCTAGCATAATACGTTGGTGTGTTAACTATATAGGTACCTAACATCTTCAGTAAAGCTTTCCGTTTTAAATTTCTGTAATAGGTAGATTTAATCTGTATTTTAACCTACGAGCTGATAATTATTCCCATCCTAATTCTCGTATTAATTCTGATACACTACTACCCTACCCTTCTGATACAATACATTAACCTGAAATGCCTTAGTTCGCTTATTCTCATTTGACTCAATCATATGGGAAAATACCTCTCACTGAGAATGATCGTTTCAACTCCAAGCAGTCGCGTAGTAGTAACGCCTTGTTGTATTCGTTACGTGATGCACATTTCGCATCTTTTGATGACTCAACATGTTGGCATTTTGATTTTTTGGGCAACATCTTGAACGCATGGTCTACAGGGTGATTCAAAAAGAATACCACAACTTCTAAAATCTGTATTTAATCAAATAAACATGATGGAACCTTGGGTAATTAATCAATGTGAAGAGTACTTACAAAGTTTTTTTTTTAAGTTGTTACATCAACTCGATACTTCTACTCGATTTGAGCGAAAGGTACCCACAGCAATGGATCGCCGCCAGGCAACTCGGTACAGAGCACTTCATCACTGGCCTCCAAGAAGCCCTGACCTCACCCCCTGTGATTTTTTTCTATGGGGGTACGTTAAAGACATGGTGTTTCGACCACCTCTACCAGCTAACATCAAGGAACTAAAAGAACAAATAACTTCAGCTATCCAAACTGTTACGCCGGAGATGCTACAGAGAGTGTGGAACGAGTTCGAGTATCGAGTTGATGTAACTCAAGTGTCTGGAAGGGGTCATTTTGAGCATCTATGAACTTGTTTTCTGCTGAAAAAAAACTTTGTTAGTACAACTTTTAAAAAAACTTTGTAAGTACTCTTCACATTGATTAATTACCCAATGTTCCATCATGTTTCTTTGATTAAATACAGATTTTCAAAGTTGTGGTATTCTTTTTGAATCACCCTGTATTATATATTTATCTCGCAGCCCAGCTATTTCATACCATTTTACGGAACATAAACTCTCTCTTAGTTTTGTGAGCTCCACGTGGTCGATTTAGATACTGAAATGCCTCTTTACACCCTTAAAACCTTGATTTATGTTTAAGTCGAGGATGGATATTGCAGAAAATATATTGCTCTGCTGTCATTTAATGGGTTCCCCTGGCGGAAATACTTCGTCATGTGATATTTCGTGCGCCTGCATAGCAAACGTCCGGGAACGTTAGGCGAAAACGACCTGTAAGGCGCTGTTTGGCAATTCTGGAAAAATGGAGGATTTCCTAATCAAATCCTGCCTCCTGGAATGATTGTTGTCCTAGTCTAAGTTTTAAGCGGAGCAATATGACCGCAGCATTTGGAAAACCAAATTGTACTCGTCGAAGCGTTTTAATGCTTTTACTACTTATTAATATGGGAAGGAAATGGAGCTCTTACTTTAAAGTGAATTTGAGCCCTTAGTCCAATGGAACCCTTAGTCAATATGGTAAATTATAAATGCAAAATTTGACTTTTAGCTAACTTAAAACCTGCAGCAATGAGAATGTATGCTTGAAACTCTGAATTTCGAGGTGGCAGCCCGTACAGCAGCATGACTCCGTTTGCTATTTGCTTTTAATTTCGCGTTATCCAATTTTCATCGCTAAATTACCCACTAAACCCTCTGATTCTTGACATTAGCGCCAACCCTTGGGAGCTAACGCCGTCCCTTGGCGATTATCGTTCGGACAGCATACCTCCCCTCCCCCGCCACGCGACCAAGGTGTGGTGAGACTCCTTGGCAACAACAGGACAGTCAAGCGGATGGCGTCCGACTCCACCCCACCTCATGGGCCGTAGGCGAGCGCCTGTCACCGGAGTAATTAAATCTGCGGAATCCAGCGAAACAGACGGAAGGGAGGGTGTGTTTTTTTTCGTCAAGGACCGCTTTGCCTAATTTACTCGATTTCCTCGAAATCAGTTAGAGAAGATCAGAGAAAAAGGCGAGATTTCCAAGGGAGGACCACCGTTCATGGGTGTTCAAAATTTTTTTAAAGGTTTGGCAGCCCTGGTGGCTGGTGCGGGGGAAGAGGAGAGACTCGGGGGAGGACGGTACGGGGAAGAAGGATACGGGGGTGACGAAAGTTGTGGGGTGGGAATATTGGATGGGGAGTGAGATATTGTCGGCGTAGAGATGAAATGGGAGAGGTGGGGAGGGGGAAGAATGCGGCTCTCTCGAGGGGGAAGGGAGGGATGCATTTGGGGGTTGGTTGGAAGAGTGACGGGGGTAGGTGGAGGGTGTAAGTGATGGGAATTAAGTGTGCGCGAGGGGGTTGGGGGAGCGTGTCTGGTTAGGGCGAGGGGGTGCGGATTCTGATGGATTGGGCGAAGGGGGTAGAGGGAGAGCTGCCGCTAACGGGGGGGAGAGGGGGCTATCGGAAGACCAGGGGTAAGGGTTTTGGGTACGCTGCGTGGGGGAGTGTGCGTCTAAGGCGGCGCTGGAGCCCCGGGAGACCTCGGGAGGAGGGCGAGGGGAGAGGAAAGTGGGTGGGGTAAGAGGAGGATGGGCAGGGGACTACTTGGAGAGCGAAGAGTCCTGCCCCGAGGGAAAGCGGCTGTACAGAGGGAAAAAATTAAGGAGAAATTAACTTCATTGGCGGTGATTGAGACCGTATCGGGGTTTCACCTCGAGACAGGAGGGCGTATGCTGAATTTGAGGGGGGAAGTTGGGGTGCTGCTGGCGTCGCGCATAGGGGAGGGAGACTTTAGGGAGGGAGGGACCAGGCTTGTGGGTTTTATTCCCGTCCAAATTGAAAACACGCGGTCGAGCCATTCGGCGGCACTCGGTCATTTCTCCTCAGCCGCGAGAAACATGACGACAGGGATATTTGGCGCAGACGGAATGAGGTCGCGCGGGAGGTCGCCGTGGATGAGGCATGAATAGCGGCGTCCCCCCTCCCTCCCCCCCCCCCTTCCGAAAGGGAATCCTCCGCGGTGTCGAAGCAGGTTGACAACCCCGTGATTCGCCATGCATGCATGCCTCGAGGTCTCGTCTCGTTTCTTGGACGCGGAACGAGGTCGGTGTTCCGACTGGGTCATTGCAATCTACCCGTCCATTTTTCGCGCACGAAATATTGTTTTTATCACGCGGATATTCATGAGTCGTGCTCGAGGAGAGACTCAAAGCGTTGCAAGGATTTTTCCTCTTATCTGAGGGGGGCCTGAAAGGTCGTCGTCCTCTGCGGAGATCCAATAACGGAAAGGGCAGTGATGATGAAGAGGTGCCACGTCCGGTGCTGGACTAGTTGCGAAGAATCAGCGTGACGGGGTTGTATTCAAAAATGATCCTGCCCGAAATAAACTGCAATTTTCTAATAAAATAGGTTGGGTTAAAATATTATTATGGAGAAAATTGCTTTTATTTGGGACGGTATACTATAATTATTTGGTGGCATTTCAACTGTCATATCGATGAACTTGAAAAACGTGAAAAAATCCTACCTATCTTACTTGAAAAAATATAATGTAAGAAAAACGTAGCTGAATAAAAGAATATGTTCCGTAAAGGTTGAGTTCAAGTATTGCTCGTCATGATGAACTATTTAGATACTGATTATCTGCTCCAACAAGTTTTTTTATAAAAGACGCTAATGCTTTAAAAACATTTAGATACTGTTTTGAATTGCATGTCATGGTCATACATCACTGTCATCTCGAACACTTTGCGTTTGCATACTTTTAAATAAATGAATGATAAGATAGGTTAATACTTCCATATAGAGCAGGAATTAGAAATATCTGGAAACATTATTTGAGCTGGGAGGAGAAAAATTAAATTTGGACTTCAAATGGGTGAATAGATACGATACGACCAAGTGATGGAGAAATACGTAATATATTTAAACGAAATAGTTGGCTCAGTAGGTATGTGCACAAATAAATAGTCATGCTGATGTAATTGGATTTTGAAAGCATTGGTAATTTCAGAATGGTGTGGAATGGGGATAAAATGAAAACGCATTTAGCATCTTCAGTAAAATTTCAAGTGTGTGGTACTGAATAATCGGAAGGTTATTATTTTTTAAGTTAATACGATAATTTTCTACGGTTTGGGTAATTGTGTTCATAATCTTCTAATTGGTAAGATAACATCCAATGAGAATCATATTAGTAATGAATTTCAAAAGAAAACGGTCTTGCACCTTACTGTACCAGGCAATTAGTAGTTATTATATTTTTTTAAATTTCAAAATCATTGTTTAAAATATGATTTCTCTGCTTAAAACAACTTTACGTGGATTGTTGATTACATCATCAAACTTTAGAAAAGACTTCCACACACATCATAATTTTTAGCTTCAACTTTCTTCTGTGCTTTCTCAAGTGCTTTATTAATCCATAGATGATGACTAGCCTCATTGTTCTATAGTTCCATTCCTTGTAATAAATTCTATCAGATACAGATATCCTCATTAAATCATCTTCAAGGTATAAAAAGAACTTAGAAAGCCCTGGGTCACCCTGACGGCCAGAACGTCCACGTAATTGATCATCCATTCTCCTTCTTCACTTTTTAAGCAAATCGTGATTATATTTGTTGAATTAGAACTGAAAACCTTAAAAAAAAGTCAGGGTTGATACCATGCCTCATGTGTGTCTTCTCAAGTTTTAGAGAATCTTTGAACGTGGGCAGACGGTCAGACTGATACGGGAAAGTCTAAAAGCAAAACTGAATTCCTTTGGCCTTTGTGAGAAGGACCAAGATGCTATGCTTAAAAATACACCATGAATCCGTTTCCTCGTCAAAGGATGACAGTCGGGAGCATGACCACGGTCCCGTTCCTTAGGCCCACGCCATCAAGCGAGGACGCGACGCCTCCGCTAGGAAAAGGGGCTCCCAGTGCTTCCTCCTCCCCATCCTCCCGTTTCATTCGTTCCGCTCTATTCGTTGCATGTCCAAGAACACCCGGACTCAACGCCTTGGTCGACCGCCCGCACCCGGCCGAGGCGGCAAAGAAATAACGTCGTTAAAGCTGCTCCTCAGAGGCAAGCCAAAAAAAAAAAAATATCGGGAGGCCGATAGCGTTTCTCCGGGTCATCGCAATCGCGCCAAGATGGTGGCATCTCTATCCCTATCCCCCCCTCTAGCGGTGGTGCAGAAAAAAAAGAAATGGGAAGGGAACCTCTCCTTCCTTGCACGACGAAAAGCGATGCAACTTCTATAAATAGAGCAAGGCGCATCCACATTAGAAACAAGGCGCATCGTCCCGAGTGTATGCCCGGACGCATGCCAACGGCGCCGAAAAACGCATTACTCCGTTTTATATTCGCCTTCTCGGACGCGTATAAAATGGATGCCGCATCTACCGTTTAACGCCCCGCTTCGTGCGAGCTACATAAAACAAGGCCCTCGACGAACCCAGCGCGGCGTCACTCACCCGCCATTTTACGCATCGACAGCGAAGACGATTCGGTCGGGTGGAAAGGCTGACGTTACACTTCTCCAATTTCACATCCGCGCTCCAATTTTTCGAGTGAATAAATTCGTAGTGAATCGTTAGGAGTTTGATTGTGAGTAGTAAGATGTGAGTGCGTTAATCCGCAATAATGGGAATCATTGTCAGATCGTAGGTTGAAATTTAGACTTAATCTCCTAAACAAATTCCAAAATAATATAACCAGTAATGACGTTAAAAATATTTTGCGAACCGAAACTTAATACGGTAGACTGGACCATAATCACAAAATTAGAGAAATTGATTGCCGAACTGACAGATTCAAATTGTCCTTTTTTCCTCGTGCAATTAGGGACATGAATAGAGGTAAATATGTCCAATACGAGTGAATCAATCCATAGCATAGGTAGTTGCATGTTGGTGTAAGGACTTGAATTTGACCCAACTAACAGCACGTTTTTGCATACGTAGTTTGCTATTTTTATGTTTTTAAATAGTGCAGTTTAGACTAATATATTAATACTACTCCTTTTAAATGCATGATATGTAGTACATGTTTGGTGAGAATTCACCCCCTGCCACACTCCTTTAAGTTGGTTTGAAGGTAATTATGTAGATTTAGATTCGCGAGTCTTTCAGTCTGTGGAACTTTCTGAGGGTCCTTTGTGGGTCTTACTATGGGAACCTTTGTGCAGTTATACTTACTGACAGAAATGCGCTAGTATTTCGTTCCACTTACCAATTTCATTCTTATCCTCGTGCAATTGTACTATCTTTATGTTCTTACAGCTGAAAGTACGGTTTCGTGAATGGGGAACATGCACTATTTTTTATTATTCTTTGAATGTGAACATTATTAGCTAAAATATGCTTGGCGAAAAATTTGTTGTAGTATTAAGTTGTGCTCCAAAGATAATGCTATTTAAAATTTAAAAACACGACGACATCGAATGACGTCACGGGACGGTATCACTATGGGCGTTGTTAATCTGTTGTACGTGTAGGTAGTTGTTTGATGAAAACTTGGCGAAAACGTATGTATTTATCTCATTTTTTTGATGCAATAAAAGAATGTATTTCGATTTTTTATTCAAGTAACGAGCAAATCGTCGATAAATTGTATAGTACCCTGTGTGTTTTCACTTCAAGAATCTCTGTATTGCAAAGCAGTCAATGTTTTTTTTAATATGAATGCCACCATAAGGGAGTTCACTAAACCTAAATTGTCTGATGGTAGATTTTAAAATCTCTTTACAGCCATGGTTTAGATCAAGAAACTGCTAAAAACCTCAACTCAATTTATTTGTTTTATTTTAAAATTTACGTCTGTTTCCGTAGCAGTATGGTACCTATGCCATGCAATGACGTCAGAAGGCGTTTTAGGTCACGTGCCTTTCGTCAATTTTCGGGAACATTTTAATAACATTTAATAATCTTTGTGGTTGGCATCAGGCACGTAGCCATGGGGGGGGGGGACTTCTGGCCCCCTGCGAAATTTTTTTCCCAATACTATTTTTGTTATGAATTTAACTTGGAATGATAATCCAGGTTACACTGCGTGTAATTCATATGTTAAGTGTCCTGAAACGTGATCACTATTTTGATGCTTGTGTGTAGTTAATAATTGTTATTTTCAATCTGATATGTATGTATGCGTTGAACTTCTGTTCTGAGGCCGGTCAAATTAACTCCTTCATAACAAGGTAAGCAGTGAATCTACCAGTGAGAAGAGACAGGAATGGATACTGTAAAAGTAAATAGAAGGCACTGAAAATTAAGGGAAGTGATTTGTCACATATCGGCACCGAACGGGCAAGGCTGATTTGTTTCAAGTTACGCTACGATAGACTTAGCCCCCCCTCCCCCGAAGCAAATTTCTGGCTACCTGCCTGTCCCTGCAAATACGATTATTAATACATAATATGAGGAATATCCTACGTAGGATATAGGATATTCACTAGATAATAATCCTAATAATATCCTACATAATTATTTGTCATTAGATTCGAGCAAAAAAATGAGCCAACTAGCATTAACCGAATAGGTTCAAACTTCGACATGTTGCGTGCTTAGCGTCCAAAAATGAAAAAACTATGAAGAGAAAGTTGTCAGTAGTACCATAATGAACCATATGTAATGGAATAGGTAAAATCCTGCAGATATTTACAGTATCATTGATGACTCAATCAATCGTTAACATCCTGCAATCCAAAATAGGTTGCTTATAGGGGTGTCTTTTGACCGTCTGGATTTTGTGAATTGTTTTCTTTCTTCCAATAATATTGATAAATTTAATGAAAATTAAATGAAAAAATTGCCGTGACAAAGACGACTATCCGACCTACTTTTGCTCAGAAAATATGATTTTCCTCCGCACAGATGTTGCTCAATCAAGATGTTGCGTTGGAAACGTCAACTGCCGAACGGAGGCCATGACTAATCTGTCCTTAAGTGCGAAACGAGTTACCACTGCTAAAGGCATCGTTTGATTTGCGTTAATCATGTCAGCGGTGAAATTTTGCATTAATGACATTCAGTTCATTCAAAACTCCACGAAGTGGGGTGGGGAATATTAGGCAGGGACAAAATTATTTTGCCTTCATGGAGATTAGTTATAATCAAATTCCTTTTTCTCATATGACATCATCTTTTAAAATGAAAAGATCATGTGATGAGAATTGAGGACGTTGATAGAAAAGTTTTCATAGCGAAGAACGCTAACTGGCCAAACGAGGAAAAAGGCATGGTTGTCGGGAGTGATGATTTCTACATGTACACTCTTCAAACAGCTCGCGGCCGTTCTTATAAGGAACATGTAATGCAGACGTTATGTATGCGGGGCAGGCTTTCATTTTCCCATCTCACTTTAATCATACTGAACTTCTACTGCCAAAGAAAATTCTAAAAGTTTTAATTTTATATACTCGTAATTACGTTTTCAATTTTCAATCTTTGTTGGAGAAAATTTTATGGGTAGACTGAATAGCCAATATCATTGTATTATTATATCGTTTATTATTTCTGGAATTGATTTTTTTACACTTTGAAATATTGTATTTTTTTGGGATATTTTCATCTAGTCAAGCGATTTGAAGTTGGAGGTGATGGTAGTAGGAGGGAATGGGAGACTTGACGGAATCAGATTAGGTTCATAGAAATACCTTTTAGAGGGTGAGATATAAGAAAATGGAATACATTATGTAAGAGGCATAAAATGAGACAAAGAACTGTAAAGATAAGATGAGTCTTTTTCAGCGTGTATCAAAGCCTTCCACAGTATAGACCTTTGTTGTTACCTACCTTTTAGGCTATTCGAAGCGGAGATTGAGGGTCCTCTTCTTGTAAATTAAACCTTCGCCTTTATCCTTCAATTACTCTTTGTGCATTTTATGAAGACGAGAAATATATTCACTCCGCATTGTTATGACACACGGTTAATGTTCGAAATATTTTCTAGTACACTGAATGCATTACTTTTGCAAAGTAAAGAGGTTTTTCGCTGCTATATTCGTTAGCATGAAGTTGACGATCCCATTACTGATTTGCCCATCACCTTGAGAACATAAAATACTTTCTCATGCTTGCACTTTATGCAGCTCCCATCTTTTCTTACTCGAATTTCCTTTGTAATACCTATTTAATTTGTCGTCATCGCTGTATTTTTCTTATTAATTAATCTCTTTCCATTGTTTTTAAAAAGAATATCTAACGCACACGACAGTGCCCCAGTCTTAGATGTTGGCTATGAATGGTAACGTTGGCTTGGCACAGGTTCAAGCAGATTGATAGATTCACACAGAAATTTTCAGCATCAATGAGCATCCTTCTTGTATTCATCCCCCCAGTGTTTTTCAGTTTCCCTTTTATTGAAAATGAGTTTTTTATTTAGGTAAGATAACTGATATTAATGTTAATTTGCTTGTTAAAGGATATGCGGGCGCTTGAATATCGTTAGGATGTTTGGAAGCTGAAGATGAGGGGAGGTGGGCCATCTAACTATATTCTCTGCAGATAAATGCCCCATTCGGCAGTAGCACCCACTTAAATGTTCTCTCCAGGCATTGTTCAAATAGGGACTGCGTTTCTACTGACAAATTTTACTATAGCGGGATTTGAGCCCGTGCTCTCAAAATAAGAGGCCAGGCTCCAATTTTCCACTCCTTAAGGATCCCCTCTTGTACTTTATCCTCGTCGTATTATTGTAGGGCCCTTGCAGTAACTTACTTCAAGATACCCGATAAGATAACTTGCTTCAAGCAAGATACCCGAATTTCATTACCTAATAGAGAGTACTAATTTAGATATAATTATAGGAACCGAAAGTTGGTTAACAAGAGACATTACAGATAGCGAAGTATTCCCAGTATATTTTAGGATATACAGGTGTGATTGAGAGGGTTAATCGGGAGGGGTAGTGATTATCAGGGTGACATAATACTCAGCATAATGGAGGTGATTTCCGATAAGAAAATAGTCTGTTTGTTAATCCATTGAATTCGCTAAATCAAAATTAATTATAATTTGTGCGTACCACAGACGACCTCATTCCTACGTGCACTCAGCATTACAACTCGAGAAACGGTTCAGGTCCATTAAGTCCTATAGCAACGAACCGTAGATCATTTTAGGTGGAGATTTCAATTCGCCATCAATAGATTGAAAGATATGTAGCCATAAGACTGGAGATAGAGGACAAGAAATCTGTTTGTCGCTGCTGAACCTGTTAATATCATACGCAACCTTTTAGCATCAACCTTGCCTATTAGAGGAGACACTGTTCTTGGCTTACTTGCCACAAAAATCTCTGAAAAAGTATTTAAAAGTTAAAATAATGATGGAATCAGTGATCACAGTTTAGTAAACATTAAATTTTCTTTAAGTACTAAAAATAATATGAACACAAAAAGAAAGGTATGCCTTTTTAGTAATGCGGATTCTAAAGGAATTAGGCGTGATTCACAGATTCTTTTTGAAAAATTCGAAAATTCCAGCAAAACTAATGATATGCTGATGAGAGTAGACGGAAAGGTTTCCTCCAAATCGCGCGTTTATTTATTAGGAAATAGTGTGTATGTATACACTATAAGTATAAGACAGAATTGGGAAACAAGATGGTCCAAATCTGAGGTTAGTAAATGCTTGAAACACGTACGAGTAAGCCAAGCGAAACTAAGAAAAATAAATAAAAAATCGCAAATAACGATCTAAACATTATTATTGAACATTATCAAATTTTTAAATCAGCTGCTAAAACAGCCCTTCGAAAAGCGTTCATTGAATTCAAAATAAAAGAACTCGGGGAAAAACTAGAGGGAAATCTGAAGGCATTTTGATCTCCTTGAGTGAGAGGAGTACACGAAATTAAAAAGTTAACGGTTAATTCTTTAAAATCTGATAGTGGTGAAATGGCAACCTCCTGTGCAAATAGGGCTAATTTGTTTAATTCCTTCTCTTTTAATCCTTCTAGACTTAGCTTAGGCGAAATCATACCAGACCGATTTCATCAACCAATGCCCCCAAATGGACCAAAAGGATATCTCTTGTAGCGGAATCGAACCCTTTTCAAAAATATTAGCCCGAACAATTCCTAATGTCCTGATGAAATTCCTGCTCGCGTGTACAAAGAATTAACTCCCAAATTGGTCTCCGTATATTAAAGTAATATTTAACAAGTCCCTCGAAGAGCAAGTAGTTCCCAAAGACTGGGAAGGTACGAGCAGACGTAACCCCAATTGGTAAAAGTGGAGATAGGGAATAGCCACGTAATTATAGGCCAATATCACTAGCGTCACTGTCATGTAAAATTATAGTGCATTTACTAGTTACTTCAACAGTGATAAGCCTCGATAGCCAGAATTTAGTGATAACTATCCAGTATGGGTTCGGAAAAGGTCGGTCGTGCAAAACTCAACTAGGTATTTTTGTTCATGATATTTTAGATTCGGGAGAAGGTAGCGTTCAAGTAGGCGTAGCGTTTCTTGACTTCAGAGAATCGTTTGATAAGGTGCCCCACTTTAAGTTACTCGAGAAGTTAGCATCCTACGGAATAGTCAATAATATAATAGGCTGGATTCTATGAAGTATGAGACTCCTTAAATGAATGCGTTCAAAGGGTGGTTTTAAATTATGTTAGCACAGGAGAAGTAACAGTTACGCCTGATGTTCCTCAGGGAAGCGTAATAACCTTATTACTACTAACTTATAGGGTACATATTTCATAACAATTGAACTCGTAATTTGGAGGAAACCTTTCCATTTATTTTCATCAGCATATCATTAGTTTTGCTGCATTTCTCGAATTTTTAAATTTTATGTATTCCTTATGCAAATGACTTGAATACAGTAGTTAAAAGTAGTAAGCTCCGTCTCTTTGCCGATGATACAGTAGTTTATCGGAAAATTATGAATATAGAGGACAGTCAGGCTTTAGGAAGGAATTTAGATGCGACGATGATTAGTGTGTTCTTGGTAACTTGAGTCAAATTTGGAGAAATGCGCGGTGATGAACATTTGAAGAAAGAATAGCCTCCCCCAAAATACTTATTGCACCAAACAAAATAAACAAATAATCTAGCGTATAATCTATTAATAATTTAGATGTCACCATCACTGAAGACATGTCATGGGGAAACACATCAGGAAAATATTAAATGTAGCAAACCATGTATTAGAATTCGTAAAAAGAGTTCTAGGCAAATGCGATGAGGGAGTACGAGAAAAATGTAGCCTTGTAGTCAGGCCTCATTTGCATATGCCGCTAGCCTGGCGTTACTCGCACGTGATTTCCGATCAAGGTTAATTCGCGTGGGGTGCTCCTGACACCCCAATGTAAATTTTCGTTTAAAAATGGGTTACATAACATTTTATTTGTAAAAACCGTAAATATTATGTAAATCTATGTTTTTACTTGTAGTTTTTATGCTGAGGAGGAGGAGTTGGCGTTTAACCTCGTAATCTCTAACCGGAGGCGAATCCAGGGTGGTGGGAATTGGGAAAATCCCCCACCCTAAATCCAGGAGAAATAGTTTTTTTGCGGAGATTAAGTTCTGAGGGCTAATGGGGCTTAGCAGAATCTTAGTTGCATAGAGTAATGAGGAGCATCTCAAGTGGTACACCGGGCCGCAGTGTTCATTGTAGCCGACGTTTCAACACTAACCGAGCGTCGTCCTCAGGGCAGAGGTGACTCACCTTTTCCCTGAGGACGATGCTCGATTAGAGTGTTGACACTACTGCTACAATGAACACTGCGACCCGGTGTACCACCCTAGAAGCTCCTTGTTCATACATACATTGGGAAATTTAGATTATATATCATTTGCTGAGTGCTAATTTGTAGGGGGGGAAACTCCCCCAAACATTTATGTCCAGATCCGATTCTTTCTCTTACGTACGATAAATTACTTTCTCAGCGTCTTGAATATGAACTATTGTGAATACTGTTATCATGGCATAGGCAACGTAGTCCGTTGTCACTGCATCCTCACAAATGTTGCCATACCTTTAAAAATAGCATCGTCCAGATCATTTTCATTTCCGATCTTCTCCTTATAAATGATTTCGTCAATTCCCTCGCACTTTCTCGTAGGAATTTTAATCATTACATCTTGCTTCTTGGATTGACGTTATTGTATATAACAAAAGGGTTAATGCCTTCCATGTTTATCAAGTTGAAAAAAAATTACCATTGGCCATCTATTAGCGTTTCTTGAAACATTACGTACTACCCACATATCATCCACTGTGTCAACACCGCCCTTAGTAAAGTTATAAAAAGATATTATCTCTGGTTTCTTCTTTTCACGTGTCGACCTGTCTATGCTCATACTGCTATGCATTGTTGACAACAAACTTACATTTTTACCTTTTTTGGGGACATAAGATAAGATAGTCATGTTCTTTCTAAATCCAAAGAGACTACTATTCTCCTCCCTCCGTTTTGTGCTCACCATCTGAGGTGGCAATTCCCTTTTGTTTTTATTTTTTTTAAAGAGTTCGCACCAGTGCCAATTTCCTTTGTACCAAATCCTCTGCCAGGGGAACACTTGCAAACCAATTGTCAGCCGTGACGTTTCTCCACGTCCCTACAATTGGTTCCACTAAGCGCTTTACCACTTCTTTAGGAGTATTATCTACTTTGTAGGATCTTTCGGGTTGACTCCCTGCATATACCTCCAAATTGTACGTATAGAATACATTAGCGTCAACCAATGCAAATATTTATATACCATATATTGCAGGCTTATTTGGGAGATATTGCCTGAATGAATATCTTCCCCTAAAGCCGACTAATTGCTCATCTACTGTTGTGTACTCCGATATGACATAGTAATCCTGAAACTTACTCACCAGTATTTCAAAAAGTTGACGAATCGGAGCTAATTTGTCTATCATTTTATTTCTACCCTACTGTTTATATCATCAAATCTGAGATACTTCAAAAGCAAACGGAATCTTTGACAATTCATGGACACGTAAAATATGTCAACACCCAAGCCATCTCGATCCCATGAATCCTTTATAGTTTGTCGCCCAGATATATTTGTTCCCGTGAAGAGCAGACGCCCTACGAAACATTCAATTTCTTCCTCATCAATGGGCCTGGTATCTCTCGCACGCGAATAATTCACTCCTACTTTTTTGAATTTGAATATTTGTGCATAACGATATTCCTAACATGAAGTTATGCCATGCAAAGTTGTAACCCATAAAAATCATGTTTCTGAAATATTTTTGGTAGCAGGTAAATCACAATTAAACTTTCAATACTAGGTACGTACTTACTGGGTGATCTACTACACTCGATATAAAGTTATGTATGGTAATATGGAGATAAGAAAAATATTTTTTTCGGAGTTGTACGCAATCAAAACGAGCTGAAAATCTGAAATTTACGATAAGATATTATGACCATTAAAACATGAATATAATTACTATTTGATCAAAATTATTCAATGGTAGGATAAAACTAAGAAAAACCTACCTCACATAAAGCACATGCCGAGGAGTTTACGGTGCGGAGACAATTGGGGTTTCAGGACACCCCGCGCGAGTAACGCCGTGAACAAGGATATACCGAATGATTTGAGAGGCGTTCTCCAGCAGATAAAAGTAAAATAGATGACGTTAGATGTATATTAAGAACCCCTGCTTATTTTTCTTGATTTCATCAGATAATGTTAGAGTGATAGATTTCAGTATCGATTGATTTCAAATGTCTTTTTCCCCGCGCACCGTAAGAGAACACAATATGCAGCATAGCGGCGGGATAAGTGTTCAAAATTATTGGAATAGTCTGCAGTTCATGAATAATGTTTTAGCAATACTAACGCTTGCACGCCAGGAAAGTACAGGTAAAAATATATTTAGATAAAGCCATTCTGACCAGTAATCACTTCAATAACATGTAGACACTAACCATCCCTTTTCACGTGGTTCTTATATCGAACACATTGTCGTGAAGTACTAGCATTGTAGGTCTTATTTGCAGCTAAGTAGTGCATGTTTGATGATCTTCACCCCCCACATATCTTTGCGATGTCTACCCCCTACAACATATCTTTGCGATTTCCTACCTTATCTTTAGCCTTTACTCTTTGATACTGTGACGTATTCCATCCGTGAAATCGTTACATATCCTTATTCTTTACTATCTACAATACTTCTACGGGTTGATATTAGCAAATTTTTCGTAAACCCGTAAGAGAAATTTCCATATGATGCTTTACTTGCCCTCCAAAACTTCAAAAACTTACGCTGCATTACATCTTCACTTTCTTTTTATCCATCATCAAGTATTTCAATCCTAGGATTGGTTTACTGCAATCCTCCACTCCTCCCTGTTCAATGCCAATTCCTTTACCTCCCTACAGTTCTTCTTCCCCAGATCCTTCTTCACTTGTCCTAAGTATTTGTCTCTCGGTCGTCCTCGTGGCACTTTCCCTTCGATTTTTCCTTCCATTGTGTTTCGCATGTATTCCTTGTGTCTCAGGATGCGCTCAAGCCATCTTGTTCTCCTTTGTCGTATGATGCTTCATAATCTGTCTTCTTCTTCTGCTATTATATACCTCCTCATTTCTCAATTTTTGGTCCATTTGATTTTCAGCACCCTCCTCCAGCACCATGTTTCGAAGGCTTCTATTTTTTTTCTGATCAGCTTTCCCAATGGTCCATGTTTCTGATCCATATAATACCACAGCCCATACGAATGTTTTAACATAGTGTTTTCTTGTCTCCAATCTAATGTTCTTTGAGCATAGACGCTGCCTCTTCTCCATGAGTGCTTTCTTAGCTTGGGCTTTTCTGCTCTTGATGTCCGTTGTACTCCTTGCATCCGATATAATACTGCTCCCCAGGTAGGTGATAAGTCCACTTGCTCTAATCTCTCTCCTTTGAGGCGGACGTCGACTACCACTTTCTCTCGTCCGCATGCAAGCACTTTGGTTTTCTTCTTATCGATTTTCAGGTTGTATTGTTGAAATATTTCTTCGATTACATTTATCGACATTTGAAGGTCTTCTTCTTTCTATGCTAGGAAGGCGATATCATCTGCAAATCTTAACATATTGATTTCTTCTCCATTCACACTGATTCCTTTAATTCCGTTTTCTTCTAATTCTTTAATTGCTTCTTCCATATACATGCTGAAAAGGGCTGGAGACATGTTGCATCCTTGCCTGAACCCTTTGTTAATTCGAGCCTCTATTTTTCTTCCATTCTCCATAGGTAGAGTGGCGGTCTGATTCTTGTAGAGCTGGTAGATAATTCTTCTTCTGTCATTGTAGTCTATTCCAAGTTTTTCCATTATGTTGAACATCCTATTCCATTCGACATTGTCGAAGGCCTTCTCTAAGTCTATGGATGCTACATACAATGGTTTGTTCACATGGATCATTTTTTTTGCCAGTATTCTCAGGCAGAGTATTGCCTCTCTAGTTCCCTTGTTCTTCCTAAATCCAAAATGGTTATCCAACAAATTTTCTTCTATTTTTCTCTCAATTCTTCTGCTGATTATTCGAGTCATTATTTTGGATGCATGTGACCCTAGGCCTAATCTTTTTCGGCTATTTCGGCTTTTCGGTATTCGGCTAATTTTACAAGAAACCATAGCATCGCGGAGAACCGCAAGCAAATATTAAAATCAAAGAAGATAATTGTAGAGCACTTTTAAGCTATAAAATTAATTAGAGAATTCTTTAGATGTGCATGCACACCGTAAGGGGTATGATGAATCAGTAAGAGTTTTCTGCCTTATGGATAAAAAAATGGATAAAAAAATATAAAAGAGGCTGCAGAAAGATGCAGCCTCTTTTCAGAATATAGTTTCTTGTAAAATTAGCTGAATACCACCAAAGCCCTACTTGAAGGTGATTCGTGTATTATATTGGGCTGTTTACAAGAAACTGAAATTTTTCCGAACTCTTACTCCCTTTTCTTATTATATATAGCGACGATATTCATAAAATATCCCAATCACTTAACTCAGCTTCTTTTATTGCGCTTACTACCTCTCGGTTTCTCAGACCCATGTTTCGATATTTCCAGTGATATTTCTTTTCCCTTTTTTCTTTCACGTAGCAGCTTATTTACATAATTGCTCAGCGTATTTTTTTCATGTTTCTCAATCTCCTCCTTATCCTTTCAATCAGATTCCAGCACCGTCCTTTTATGTTCTCTAAATAATTTTTCTATTCTTCCTTCCTAATTTTGTGCTTATTTTCTCTTTTACTTCTGTCCTCCACCTCCTCGATCTTCTTGAAGGCTGTCAAATCCTTTCAAATTTTCGCTTTCCATTCTTATTTTCACATATTCCTCTCCGGTTGTTTTGCTTGCCCTCTACAGCTATTAGAAGACTGCTTGTTACTTCTACAGTCTAATTCCCTGATAATGTTAATGATAGCTTTTGGTTCATTTTCATCCTTATTGATATTTCCTCATTCTCATCGTCTTGCAATTTGTGAAATTCAAGATAGGTAGGTACTCAATGGTTCTCGATATGAATCATGCAATTTATAATGCCTTACCTAAATACTAGTTTAAAAATTACCAAAAATCTTAATAAATACTATTCATATTTTTTTCCAGACGAAAAATATGGAAACTTGATATGAATCTGTTGTTTTTATCTTAGCTCTCCTTCGCACTGCAAAGCCATAATTTTGACATAATAATGCAAAATATAGTCGAACGCATTTTGGATTCCCTCCGTAATGCAAAAACTTTGCAAAGTGCATGATCAATATCCAGCGCTAAAAACCCGGTCATTGCCTCAATGAACTCGTCCGTTCTAATTTTACCTTGAAGCAATTCCCTTCGGCCAATTGACCCCGTTTTACCCCGAAGCCTATCAAACGAGGTCTCTCTTCGCCCAAGCACTAACATAGCCAGCGGCCCTAAAAGTGTCGTGTCATTTGGTGATTTGCCGTTGAAGATTTTTTCTTTCAGATAAAGGAAACGAAAATTGATCCAGATAATGATAAATAATAAGTAGTTTGGTAAAATGAGTGTCTACTGCTGACTGCGATAAAAAACATAGAGTTAAGCTTCTACCATATGAGTACGTAAATTGGTGCCGTGGAAGTTTAGTCGAAAATAACAGCAAAATTATATATCTTCCGAAAGCCATGCTCATTTATTCTGATCAAAAGGCATAGTATTTTTCTATATTGAGTTTGAAATATTTGGGGATATTGTACACTGCGTGAATTGTAATGCTACTAAATTGATTACCACTCCGATCTAATGGAAAGGACCACTAAGGTGCTTTCATACTCGAATTGTATTTTCACACTGGCGTATTTCTTGTTTGACTTCTGTGCACTGCTTTTTCACTTTTGCAGGATAGGTTTGATTTCCTTGAGCTACGTAACTCAGAATCCCTCAACATTTTTATTGAGCTTTAAATTTCGAGATCAAATTGTCTTCTCTATATCCACTCGAATCGCTTTAAAAAAAATTGGCAATCAAAACCATTTGGTGAAATTACTTAACTGGTGTTCGTTAGTTTCGGGTCACGTCATCTTATCGAAAGTATCATGAAAGTATGAGATAACGATGAAATTCACAATGGCGCAAGAAAAGTGGGTAGGTTAAAAGGGATTAAAACTATTTTTCTCTTCCCTCTTGCGTTTTCTGAAGAAGTTTGATGAGCGTCCCTTGTAGTGGGCCTTGGATATTTGCCAACTTAAGCGTAGTTCCCTAACGAATAAAATCTACCATATAATGTCAATAGAGATTGCTCCCGCATTCATATAGTGGCTTATTCGTTTGACCATTTTAGAAAGAATTGTGATTGCTGATGTATAATACAGTCAAAGAATTCAGAGGAAAAACAGCAAAATTGCTGTAGAAATCAAAAAAGTTAAATGGCGAAATTGTACAAATTTCATCATTTGGGAATTATCGGCTATGCGGATAAATCTGCATAATTTTCCGCATTCCAGATCCGAATTTTGATAATAAATCGACAGGCGCAATGAATCGAATACCGTTTTTCAGAAAGTTCTTATTTTCTTTGGGCCTTATCGTCAAGTTAATTCTATTCAGTCTAATGGATGTCTCTATGCGACTTGCATATTACAGATGAAGATAAATTATATTTGAAGAACGAACATTAAGATAGGGCACGTGCTTATGCTTTATAAACAGCGTTTATTGTATATTCCTGTAAAAAAAGTTGAAATAATATACCCTTCAGTATTAAAGCCTTGTATATTTTGAGTTTATTTCACAAGTACCTACTCTATCCGTATAATCCAAAATACAGATTTTACAGTATTTTTTCTATGGTTTCATTTCTTTATAGTCGAGAGGCTTCTGTTGTTCTTTTTGGCTACATTTCACCTTGACAGTTGCACGAATTTTGAAGTATTTATTTTGAGCGATTAAATTTTTTTCCGACTCCCTTTATAACGAAAGTTTTGCGCGACAAATGTAGCATCACCCGATGGATATATGCATAAAGAGTACATTTTCTCTCTTTTAAACGGTCTTTTTTCAGTAATAGATATGTAAGGTGTTCACTAGGGCGACATTAAGACAAATACCTCCCATTCTACCGTCTAATCCCGTGCCAGCGTAAAAATTGCAACTATGCCCTTCATTCTATGTGCTTCATTGCAAGCGCTCTTTGTTCGTCTTTACATTTATACATCGGATCTATATCTTAATCCATTCATAAATAATTCGTCGAATATGAGAAGAGCTCAGGGAAGGGGATGTGAAGCATATTGTTGGCATTCATTCCATATTGCGCGTGATTTCTCATTCCTCTCCAGTTTCCATTGGACAAATCTTGGAGTGAGGTTACCCAGTCGTCAATCACTGTCACGTCGTGATTTTTTGAGTCCACACTCGGCGGGACGCTCATCATATCTCTCCAACGAAGGGGATTCCTCATTTGCCCGCATGGCACGCGTCCATATAGAATACGTACCACACGATATGTAGGTCGTTGAGAGTGTTGTCACCGAGCCGAAATGAGCCAACGCGTGTCAGAACTGTGCCAGGTGAGAGGGGGATGAGGTTTACAAAGGAAGGGGGACGAGCGTCGCTCTGGGGACGGGGTGACTGACGGAGTCGTAATGTCTGGGGGCGGGAGGCGGATAATGAGCATGTCATCGCCCAGAGCTTCAACTTAGTTGCATGCTCTAGGGGAAGAATAGGACTCTTATTGAGTCCCCTAGCGCAGGGTGTGAATATGTTGCTCGGAAGTTAAGTTGAAAATGTGAATAAAAATATCGTAGTTTTATCCCTTAAAGCATTTTATGCCACCATTAAATGAAACTGTCATTATATCGTGTGCTAGTTCCAACGTGGTTTATTGATTTAAATTTAGAACTACTACTAATAATGACATATATTCATATTTTACTTATTTACAAAAATAAATTTATGACTCCTGAATAATTTTTTAACCGTTTATGAGGGATGAGATTTGGCATTTCGTCTAAACGTTTGCCGATCCCTTCCCTAGCCTACACACCATCATGAAGAAAATCTCGCGTAATTACCAGTTTCACCTGAAACCAGCATTTGCTGTGATTACCAAATAAATGTGATGAAGCCGGCCCTGAAAGTATGCTTCGTTGATTTAGTACTTATACTTCTATTGCACTGTATACACTGATCACTGAATGATCACTCCAGATAAGAATTGTTCAGCATTTTTATTACTTTACATTAATGCAAAGGTTCTGAGTGAGGCCAAACAAACTTTATCAGCGCATTGAGCACCAAAAGCGACCCTGTTGGGAGGATTGCAAAAAGGAAGTTTTGCGTCGTTGTTGAAAATTTTTGTTGTCGGGTGCTGATGCTGAATTTCTATATAGATCATTTGAAGGAAAAAATAAGACAAACGTTATATGTATATATATTTGAAGAATTAAGAATCGGAGTATCTCATAAGAAATTATTAGAAAGTAGGAGAGGAAGTTGCAAGTAAGCACGTAAATAGTCAATCAAACCCTAAAATTAACTGAATACCAAGCTGAGGGTCAAACTAGTGGAAATAAGGAGACTGGTGGAAATGATGAAAAATAGAAAAGTTTGCGAAAGAGGAAGAAACGGCCGGGTTGATCGCGAAGATTAAAATGATGTCTGAATAAAAGAAAGATAAAAATATTTAACTAATCAGGGAAAGAGCAGGTCAAATAATAGTAGGGACAGAATAGGTCTGTGCTTGAAGGAATATGCAAAAAAGCTTTATAATAGTCCTTTGCGCTTAAGCATGGAAATTGGATTTGACGTTGAAGAGGAATATCTGGGTCGAGAAATAGTAAACTTCGAGATAGAGTATAGTTGAAAATGTAAATGGGAGAATGGGTAATCTCCAATCAAAATCACTGAAGAGTTTGGGGATAATTCAAAATAAAGATTTTGCAATTTTCTTGTAGGCTTGCACGATAAAGTATTCTGGTCCAAGTAATATTCAGAGAATGTATTTATGTTCTGTTTTACATTTTTGTGTCAACACTGTCTTTGGGAAAGGATTAAGGCACAAGTTTCGAAGATATATGTTAGCGTACTCTACACATTGCCTAATATGTGCGTCGAAATATTAAAAAAAAACAAGAGAGAGCTAACCTCTCTTAATTCAGTACCATTTAAGTAATAGGGGCAAATAAAAAATATTGGCAAAGGAACGTTGGCAGTAAGGACTAAAAAGAGCCATCAGAATTTCTTTGCTTATTTTGCCTGACTTCATTAAGACGTTGGCATGGCATGTGGACGTTGGGGGTAGGTTGGAGGGTTAGACCACTTGCTCGAAATATCTAGATGCCTCGGACAGCACTTGTGAGAGCAGAGGATGGAGTATTCGAGTGAGCAATGATACGGTGGGGAAGGCCGAGTTGAAATTTGCCGCCATTGCTCCTCAACATGTATGTCAAAGAAATGGTACAAGAGGCGTAGGGTGTGCTAGATGTAAGAATGCAGACGGAAGGAGAGTGAATGAAGCACGTAGAATTAGGAAATGAGTTGATTCAAGCCAGTCAGCCAAGGGATTGCTTGTTAAAGGCAGTAGAGACACACTGAAAGCACATGAACCGAAGTTCATTCGTTGGAAAACTGACATGTTTTTCGGACAAATAAGTCAAAGATGAAACTCATAATGCAAATCGTAGAATGGGTAAATCAGTATTTCTCCCATTAGCATTTTCTAGCTCCTTTGAAGCCTTAGAAATCCAAATGGAGAAAGCAGCTTTGGTGACTTGGCTTAAGCATCTGATGCGATTTCGTTGGATCCGGGTTTGAATCTTGGTCAAGGTGAATGATATTTTCTCTGTGAAATTTCTGATACTTGCCTATCAGCGAGTAACGTCGGCCCCCGTGGCGGCGTGGTTAAGTCCTCGCCTGCTAACCCGAGGGTCGCGGGTTTGAGTCCCGCCTGAGTGGGTTTTTTCACCACTCAGGACATGGCTGTGTGTGCTCGTCCGTTGTTACATGTTAAATACCCCGATGTAAAGTCCACATGTGCTGTTTTCGGCGGTAGTGGAAAAAAAAACTTCGTAAAAGTATTTCACGGCTAGTTCGTAATCCTTAAATTTTTGTTACTTTTTTGGACGAAGGTAAACGTTTTACTGAAGGAGGAAAATAGCATGACAAAAGATCATGACAGAAACTATTGATAAAGTGAATAGAAAATTTTAGTAAGGATTAGAGTTTAGAGCATTGCCTATGCAATATAACTGCATACAGCTTTGGAGAATGAAGTAAAGAATGCATGATAGACTTTTGATGTTTTGGTGTCGAGAAAAACGAAGAGAACACGACTGACTGATGAATTAACAAGCGGCGAAGGCATCCGAATGGTTGGGCAGGAATAAAAATTAGCAAGAGTTATAGCATGTTGACAGTGACTATTAGCAATGCTATAATAAAATCTGATATAATGTAATGACATGTGCAATACTGGACTGGAGATGAAAAGGGAGCCAAAGAATTAGTACTTTACTTGAAATTAATTGAAATTTATTCCTGTGCTGAGGATGGAATGATCACAGGGAAAGAAACTCTTGGACGTTGAAGTTGTAGCCGAAATAGTTAAAGCCGTCTATAAAAAAACTTACACTGCTCTTTAGCAAAACTTTTTGCCTAGCTTTTAAAACTTTAGCAAAACTTTAGTTGCCATCTACTAGAAAAAAAACGTAAGGAAGCTAATTGATGTATCAAATGCCTTTTTGAATAATCCTCTGTTTAGACGTAGGTATCTATTGTAGTTTACAATGCCAAACTGCTCACTTTCGGTTGAAAATTCATGACTCATGTCATACTTCGGTTGAGATACATCTTCCTCCTCTTCAATCTGCTATTCGATTTGTTTTAATCGAGGTTTCTATCATGCATAATTTCATTGGAATATCGTAAGTAGAATAAACATGACGCTATTCACATGGATACCGCAACTCTCTTTTATAAAGTCTGAAAAACGAATTTAACGAAATCGTTGTATTGTAGCTCCATTTAAATGGCAGAAGAAATTTAATTAACCATCAAAACATATCCAAGGTTTTGAAAATTATTTTTCAAGCATTTGGAATTGAAGAGATGAACTAAAATATCTCTCAGATAAAATGTAGAAAAATGTAATATATTATTCGTAAAAAATTTAGTTATTGGGTGCAGCCCAATAAACGGGCTGGACCCAATAAACGGTGTAGAATAATAAAGTTTACTTGATTTAACTCTCGAGCGTAAACTTCCACAAAGTAAGCTCGCGAACCTTTGATGACGTATTATTCGTAATGTAATGCGCAAACAACCTTTACAAAATCCTCCACCTTAATTAATAAACCTCCATTCATTCAAACACAGTTTTTATTCCCATTCATTCTTCGAAAGCTGTTTTTCCCAGTCTCCAATGATCTCTGAATGTCGTTTTGACCTACTTTCTTTTTGCACAGTAGTCTTCCAATGACGTTCTACATTCCACGTGGACTACCTTTATCGTAGTTAGCAGTTGAAAGTAGCTCGTGATAAATAATAGGGTGCTCTTGGCATTACCCGATCCCTCAAATCCCATGCAACAAAGCCTAACAACTAATGCCAACTTGCAGTTGTGAAATGGCGTCTCAAACCAGAAGAAGTGATTAACTTGGCGATCCAATCAATACAAGAGAAACGTACCTGATGATGATTCATGAGCGTCAAAAGTGGTAGCACGTAATAAAAATCCTAAGAAAATTTTATTTTGGCATATGACTTTCAGTTAAAGTATAACTTAAGCTTAACTTAAGTTATACAGTTCATTTGACTGGCTTACTTTCAGATTACTGAATTTCTCTTAAGCCAACATGAGAAGATCATATTCTATCGATGAAATAATGCGTGATGCCGTCACTGTAACTTTCGTCGCACCTTCAGATAATTGACTTATACTGAATTAACTGGAGGATTTCATGTCCCATCGATGAAGAGGTGCGTGATTCCACGGATATGCTATATTCCAACAAAAGTCATGGATTTATCCCTTATTGCATTATTTGGATTATTTGATAACGGTAAACTGCCTATGGGAGAAATTAAAAAAAAAATACTGGTACAATGAATTCATGTTGATTGATAATTTGTAGCATTTCGATTAATTACCTGCATTAATGCATTATTCTATTCTAACGGAGTAATTTTAGTGCCACAAAAAGTGTGAACAAAAATGAAATGTTCGATGAAATACATAAAATCTATTTAACTAACTTTCCTTCATTTATGAAATTTTTAGTTAGGATTTCTTTTAGTTAGGAACAGTTTTAGGACCATTTTAGTTAGGAAATTTCTTTTGCACAAGAAAACTTAAAAAGTATCGAAATACTTGGCTGATATTTCCATGCTGCTTTTTTAATCATTTCCAGTGCATCAAATAAACATCATCACATTTTTGGAAAAAGCGTGTCAGATACCTTCCTATTCAAACCTGCTTTTTTATATCAACGCATAGCATAATTGTTGCTACATTGATTGAAATTCCAAATTAGAGAATTTTAACTGGGGTATAAATGAAATATTACCTACACACTCCACATGGGATTTTAACGAACCAGTTACGTAAGCATTCTGGGCCTAATGTGATATAGTTCCCGCTATTTTCTCATTTATAAAAGATAATTTTTAAGATGCGCAGTTTAATGCAAAATTCAACTATCAATGATTACGTTTTTTCAGCTGAACTAAAGGTAACCTTTTATATCTTACCGTATAATAACCTATTATAGTTTTCTTTGGCCAACAAAATTTTCTGCTAATCTTTCTTTAGCTTGGCCGGGAGGTAACAAGATAACCTACTGGCCAAAGACTCCATAGAACATTAAGCCGTTGTCCTCTTGGCGTCTTTCGTTAAGAGCAGTTTAATGCCGACGCCAGGTTTCTTTCCATACCCCTTTAAATACCCCTTTAAATTCTATCATCACACCTTTTCTCCCGGTATGAGTGAAATACGGGATAATTTTGAAACTGCAGATGAGACCATTCTTTGGCACCTTGGTGATACAACGCAGATGACCCGAAGGGAGAATATTATCCACTGTTTAACGAATGTAAAGATCGTGGAACCAAACGGAGCCATTCTCCTATTATGATCTCGATTCTTTTTCTCTAGGGATGCTTGGAACTTCGCCCTCGATACTATTCTTCACAACTCACCACTGGGGCACACGGACGAAATTACGCAATACCACTTCACGACGGATCATCTGCGACGCATCGGTCTAGTGAGTACCACATTTATTTGTTGCTTAAACGCCATAGAATACTATACGTCCAGGATATACCATGTTGATTAATTACTCATTAAAAATAAAATGTGTAACAGCCGGAAATATCCGATTGAAGTTAATTTACTATAAATTATTAATTTCTCGTGCTGTCAAAAATGACGGAAAAATATCGAGGTATTTATGAGGCGCGAAACGAAAGTAACATGATTTTGAAACAGTTTTAGGATTAGCGATAATCTAATTTTTTTTAAATATATTAACCAATCCATTTTCTCTTTTTGAATGCCGGAAACTATGCCGCGTTATTAGCATGTTCCCATGTAGTTCCCTATTTGCATATAGTACATGTTTTGGTGCTCTTCACACCATGCCACACACCCTAGCGGTGGCTTGGCATGGTATCGCGTAGATTTAGATGTAGATGAAACCAAACCAACCCGGCCCTATACAACATTTTCTTGCATAATATATTAAGAATCGGAATTGTTTGAGTCTAACAATAAGTACAGGTGACGCCTGTTTAAAATCACATCATCCACATGATATTGTTGTATTATAATATAGTTGGAATCTTTTCTTTGGTTCTAATAATTTCGTTGAATACCTTTGCAATTATTAAAGGTAGAGCCAATTGTATGCTTTCTATCTTCTACCAACATTGTAATAAATGAGAAGTATTTGCTTAAACTGCCCAGATTATTAAATAGCCCAGGGTATTCTTTTTAGCAGCAAAATGCAATGCGGTGTAATAAGAGTGAAATAATTTCCCGAATGCCACTAATGACTTATTGATTTCAGTCGTAGACCTTATTCCATATAGATACCAATTCGCGATATCCTTTAATAGGTATTTTGTATAATTAACTTTTCTGCATCAAGCAATACGTGATTGCGTGGTCCATAGGCATCGAGTTTTTTCAAGGATATTTCATTAACTATATCATGCAAATGTAAAAGTATAATCCTCTTCCATCACTAATAATTCCATATTTCTGTCTAAAATTAAAGTGCCTAAAATTAAAATTCCAAAGTTCACAAAAGATCTTTATTGCGGTTCATTTAGTAAAAACAGATTATACATAAAGGTAAAAAAATAATATAAGAGTTCAGTGTACCTAAGTACGTCGGGTTGGGCAATAAAGTGTGGGCAGCTTAGCGCCATTTGTGAAGAAGAGGCTAACGCCGACGCCCAGTTTCACTCCACCCTTCCACAGTTCCTTGAAAATTTAGATAGTTATTCAGGGGAGGCGAGTGGCAGCTGAGGTCATTTGCGCCATTTAGGATAGGTGGGTAAATGGGAAATTGTAGGTGTGTTTAGGGAACTGAGGAAGGGTGGAGAGAAACCCAGCGTCGGCATTAGCTTACTCTTTACGACAGGTGCCAAAGGGACCACGGTTTAACGTCCCATCCGACGGACGGAGTACTGAACATGATATGCCCTCTTCTAGGCACTCAAGTAGAGAAGCACTCAAGTTGCTAAGGAAAAATCCACCACTACCGAGAATCGAACCCGGATCATATGGATGGGAGGCCAGTACTTTAGCCATCACACCAACCCGATCCCCTCCTTCTTTAAAAAAATTCCTACCGAATCACCCATCTATGCTAAATAGTACAAATGGACTTAGTAACAGTTACCTCCCTGAGTAGGTGACTATACCTACTATCGTGGCTAAGAGACTGCAAAAGAATCTTAACACTCACTTTTACTCGAATTATTTTATGGGAATAATATAAAAATATTTCTAATCTAGAAAAAGTGCTTAGGAACGTTTAGTCCTTTGGTCATAACATCAGCATACGTTTTCTAAGTTGGCTTATAATTAACAATTAAACCATTCTTGAAACCTTGCAAATGTACCCTCCATTTTTTTCAAAACCTTTTCTTCTATTTCAACCTTTGCTTTGTGCTGATTCCGCCCGTCTTTTTCATATAAATTCCTTCATTTGTGTACATGGCAAAATCTCTATTATCTGATGCTGAAGTCTACTTAATAAGGCATAAGAACCGTAGCATTTTATTCCAAAGAAAGTCTTTCAGGAGTCTGTCACAGCTGTGATATTGTATTTCATAGCAATGCATCATTCAGACGTATTTATCATTTTTCTCAATCCTCTATTTCACATATAAATTCCCGATAGGTAAAATCGTTACCATAATGTAACTGGAGGTACTTCAAAAGGTCTGGTAAATTTACGCTATTGGAGAAATGTCTGTGCTTATGAAAATGCGAGCGTGACTAATGGTAGATGAACTGTTCCTCCAGTCATACACTTGTCATCATAGAACGTGAAAACCTGGAGTAGCACAATAGAAAACACGAGCCAAATCCACAAAAATTAAATTCACCACGGCCCGGGTTTCGCTGTATTTCTTTGTGGATTTCTTTCCATGTTATCATGTTACGCTTCCAGTTCTTATGGCGTGAATCTTCAGAATTTGAGCGCAAATGGAAATCACTCTCGAAACAATCGCTCTTAAGATTTTCAATTTTATGGTTAAGTACACCTTATGTACTAATGGCCTTTTAGTAGGGCACACTAAAAATAGCAGTTGGATCTGAATTTTATTTACTTGTCATCTTTATGTTTTTTTATGCTTTTGCTGGTAACTATGTGAGATGAAAGGAATCACGAAGGATCTAACATTATAATGATGTGAATTATCTGATAAATATTAGCTTTGGATGATTTGCCCGGTTTGGTACATTGCAAATGTTTTCTCCGCACATCTCGTCATCAATTCAGGTGCAGGCAATTTAATATAAAAAAGGTAATTTAATTTACTATGAAGTACTTCGCGAGACTGAGGAACTAAGGAATGACTGAGAAGAAATGGAAATTAAAATTCTCAAAATTGTCGTGTTTGAAAAGGTTTAACGACTTTTGACGTGGTTTGCGATAGATTTGGTTGCCAAGAATGGGTTTATCCTTCACGAATTCATATTTGTGTGGGCATAAACTTACGCTAAGCCTTGATAAAAACATGCCTTGCTATCCTTTTACATAATTTCTTCATTGTTGCCTAATTTAACTACTTTAATTTAACTAAACTAATAACTACGACTAGTTTATCCGCTTCCGTTTCAAAGTATTTATGGCTCCACATTTTTATCATACCTGGGACAGAATTACTTTACAATGGTTGGGTGATGGAAAAATGCTGTAATTCAGAGGGAAAGTATTTATTGAATAGATAGAAACGTGTGAAGAACCAATACACTTTTGTATGCAAACATTTAACTGAAGTAGAAATGATATAATTTCCGAATAGTTTACGTCAGTTTTTGAGGGCAATATTACATTTTTTTATTTCACATGTAAACCGTTTTTCAGTTTCATACTGCAATTATTTTAGGCAGTTCCTCCCATGAATATAGAAATCATAGAATTTCGTATCTTGATTCCTCCGTTACATGGCACGGTACTTGCTATTCTATTGTACACATGAACAGTTATATCGAAATTCTATCATGGTCTTTTGATCTGTTTATCTATGCGGCATTTTCAATTAATTTAATGCATTAATATTTTATGTATTTTAAGATAGAAACTTAGATATGGAAATAAAAATGGCTCTTTTTCATTTAATATTTTTCTTGAGTCCTAAACGCTATAAATTATCGGAAATGAATATTTTCTAATCACTCCCTATGAACATCATAACAGAATCTTGAAGGGTGAAAAACTTTCTAATTTTGGAAGTAAATTATGGCTATTCAGGGGTAGTAAAATTCAAAATTGACTTCAATTACCTTCAAAATGGGTGCATCTATCAAAAGGACTGCGATTAGATATTTTACCTCATGAAAAGGCGTTGGAGAGTATCAAATTTCCTTATGTATTCCGTTGAGCCAAATTTTACTATCTAACCTTGACTCCAGGAAGATTCCCTTTTCCTTCATCATGAGGGAAAAATATTTTCCAGTCGAGTCAATTTGAAAAATGCTCATTATTCATCTCCTAAAATCTCATCCTTTTACGCTGGCCTCGCATCGTTAAAGGTCGTTGGGAAGATGAGACCAGCCTCTTAGACGTTTCCTCCTGCATATCCAATGAAGTGAAAGGCATGAGATGAGTAGTCATTTAAAGCACAAAAAAGTTAAAAAAAAAAGATTCGTGATGCGATGAAAGACAAAAGATATCTGTAAATTGGCAATGAAGAATATGGGAAAAAATCAAGGTAAGCGAAAAGAGTCATTTCGACGCAGAATATATTTCGGAGAATGTAATTTCGTCAGGATCTTGAAAGCCACCAAAGCAGGGAGGATGATATATGCTAGTGGAGAAGGGCAAGGAAATCAAACGGAATATTGAGCAGCTTAAGCTGCTTAAAGATGTACATCTACGTCCAATCATTTACCTTGCTAGCTGCCTTAAGGCTTATGGAAAGGGGAAGTTGAATGTTATGCAGAGTTTGGCGCGTAGTTTAGGGCATTAGAAGGCCAGATGAATACCTATGGATTGACGAAAAGGTAGATTGGATGGAAACTGACTGGACGGACTGACGGACGGACAAACGGGACGATCAATCAAAACCAGAGTAAGAGAACAGGAACGCGCCACTGAGAAGAAGCAGTTCCGCCTTTCCGCTGTCTCAGAGCACGTGTGGTCCGAACCCGGCCACACGGTGGACTTCGGAAAAGCTAAGGTGATCTGCAATGAAAGCCGCTATTACCCCAGGCTAATCCGAGAAGCAATAGAAATCACAAAACAGCCGGAAAATTACAACAGGGAAGACGGCTACACGCTGGCAAACTCTTGGAAAAGAGTTTTCAAAATCGACGACCAATCAGAGCCCACTTGAGACCACAAGACATCAGAACCAATCAGAGACGACCTACGACACCCAAGCCCCTATATAAGACGGCCAATTTCGAAGCATCGACACTTCTGACCTGAAGACGCCAGCAGGATGGCTGGAGAAACTGTCGTCACCCTGACAACACACGACGCGGAGGAACGCCCGAAAGCCGTTACCAGTGTTGAGAAACGCCGCGGAAACCTCAGAACCAATTTGTTAGTTTTAGTCAATTGACTGGGATTGCGTTGTATTAAATATTTTGAGATTTCCATGATTTTTCCATTTGGAATCAAAAGTTAAAGCGAATGCGAAGATGCTAAATATTCTCCAGAAAAAAGAAAAGCCTAGTAACGTATACTGAAAGCTGATATTTTGTTTCCAGGTGTTTTAAAGTGCATACACTATTACCGAGTGTGTTATTTGAACGTTTTCAATGTTATAGTATGTGTGCGATAAGGGATATGAATTACCTATTCAATATTTCACTAACGAGCACTTTTAGTTAGCCATTTTAAGAATAAACAAGCTGGAAATATCTCATTTTCTTGTAGACCCCAAACTGTGACCAGCTATTTCCAGTAGATGGTCAAAGTATAAACTAAATGGATAAAACTATGAAGGGTGAAAAAAAATCAAGCAGAGCCACCCAAGCGGGTCATTTCTTTCACTTCACATTCCCTGTATTCTTTTCTAAAAGTAAATATTTAATAATAGGGTGAGCATACCTTAAAATAATTGCTGCGTATCATCCTTCATTACCTCAAGATCATTTATTGAAGTCCTGTGGCTAATAGGTGCCTATTGCGTATTTATTTTTATCTGTAACTATCCCACGAATCCTTTTGCAGTAGAAGTTCCTATCTCTAGAGACATCCCAAGAGTGTGATATCCACTCTTTATTGTGTTTATCCTAAACTGAGGGATTGATGTGAGAATAAAACTTTTATCTTCACGGGACTCGTGGGTGGGACAAGAAATCATTTTAATTAAAATATAATTATTATTTTCAGCCATAAAAATAACACTTTCTTTTTCCTAAATGGTCGAGCATTAACGGCGAACATCTCAATCAAAGACAAATTTCCTAAATTGTATGCATTTAAAATTTTCTGAATGTCCTCCATTATTTGCGGTGTCCGCAAAATATTTCAATTAATTTTTAGAGGTGCCTCTTCCTTCCGTTACTGAATTAAGAGTCAAGAATTCAAACGGTGTGAAGCAAAGAAAGGGATTGAAGGAACTTAAAGGTGGTTAGGAGATGTGCAGTAACATGCGAAGGACGCCACCAGAATACATCTTTGGCGTACCTATCATTTTTCAAAAAAATTTCGATGAGTCCTTTTGTAAAATTTCGTTTAGTTATTTTCCTCATTCTTCACGAATTCACTCTCAAGCTGTTTTCATGGCTAATTTTCATTCTTGAATGTCCTTACAGAGTTAAGAGGGTTCAAGGCTATCTGTTTGTTGTAGATGTAGAATAATGGTCTTTTATAACGAAGACCCAAGTTTTAGTCCCAACAATAGCAGAAAAGTTTTAATGATATTCCGGTTTCTTCTTGTGTAATGTGTAGGAAACACTACAGGTTGCGTCGAATGGAACGTTAAGCCGTGGATTCCTTGGCGCCTGTCGTTAAGAGTAGGCTAATACTGATGCTTAGTTTCTCTCCACCAGAGAGAGGGGTTCTCGCTCCCAGAAAAATTCCTTCCTCTATCCAGCTACACGCCTATCCTAAGTGGCGCAAATGGTCTTAGTTGTCGGTTGCCTCCCCGGAATAGTAGCGACCACTACAAAAGGATTGGGACAGAAAGTTAGAAAATGTAGAATACATTCTATGTCTGCCGGTGGATAGGAAAAACGTTCTCTTCTACCCGCTGAAGAAATCATTCGTTCCCGAAAAAACAGCTCATTTAAGTATTTTTCCTACTGTGAGTTGTGTCCATTCGCTATCTACACCTGTCGCTGGCTTATTTTTTATGCCACCACCAAAGTTATTCTTTCCTTTTCTTTGCTTCTACCAGATTCTGTGAACTTTTTTACTCACAATCAGATGTGAACCGATTTCTTAAGGTTTTGTATCCACACTGTATTCTGTATGTCTTCGTACCAGTATTCTTTTCACTTATCTGTCTGTGATACCTCCAGTTCAAATTTAATGGATCAATTTTTGTGGAACGTCAATGGCTTTTAATTGCTACATGGGCACTTTCCCTTAGTTTAGCATTAATGCCACCACCATTTGTGAGCATTCTGAGTTAATCTTAACGTTTCTAATGAGCTACAGTTAATATTTAATACATGTGATATTTAAGTAATATTGCTTTATCGGCGGAAATTATATAATTTTCGATTCCATGCGTATGACTAGAGGGAAAATAAAGAGCGGCTAACTTTTATTTATTTTTTTCCATCATCACAGACAGATAATTTTCTCCAGTGTATCGTCAGATTGCTGTTTACAGTTCATTCCATTTAAAACTCTGCGTAATCAATTAATTGGAGGCATGTGAAATGCTTGTGCTCCGAAGAAATGCATTGTCTGGCACGAAAATTTGGAATTCTATTGGTATGCTGAAGTTGCGATTGGGAGAGTTTTCATTGCTCGTTAAATAAGATACCTTTGAGACTAGTGGAATATTCGTCATACAACAAGTATGTTATACTCTGAAAAGCATATCGTACTTTTTATGTAACTGAATAAACTACAGACATATTCTTATCGAGTAATAAATTACATAAACATTGTATTGAAGGTGAAATTGTCTCTGGATAAGTAGGGAAAATAAAAACATCTAAATTTTATGCTATGAAAATGAAATAATCATCGAATTTTTCAACATAAACTTCCTTCATAATTATTTTAATGAGAGTATTAATCACGAGACCAAATAATTGCTACATGCTCTTTCTACTTCTTGGTATATCAATCACTGACGCTCAATCACTATGAGATGAACTTTATCTTGCAATACTGACCTATGGTTTCTTTATTTCTTTTTCATTTTAGCTCCTTGCATTCGAAATATCTCCTCATTTTAAATCAGCAACAATAACTTCCGGGGCATGCCATGTTTGGACATCTCGGTTGCTCTTCTTGTCCCGTGAGGGATGTTTTCCGTTATATTCTAATGCGTCCACGCGAAACATTCTGCAGATGTGGCGGACTACGTCATTCCCCTCGATTCCCTACCCTACCTACATACCCTTGGGTTCCTTCAGGACGATCCACGGCTCGCTCGCATCAGGAAGCAGGTATTCCATCTTCTCCGGCTTCACTTGAATGCGAGCTGCGGCCGGGGTGAAGGGGAAACAAAGGTAGGAGAGGGATAGCTGCGGGAAGGGAAGTGACGAAGGGCAGGAAGGAAAGGTGGACGAAGAGAGAGCTAGAGAGAAATGAGCAAAGGTTTGCAAATGAAGAGGGAGGGGAAGAGGCCAAACGAGAGATCCAAGATAAGGGAGGACGGTAAAGGGATAGCGGGGAGGGGAAGGTCGTTTCCATGGGAAGGGGGTAGCAAAAAAAAGACGCCGAATCGGAAGATCAGACGAAGGAATAAAAAAAATCTATGTGGCTCGCTTAGACGTTGGCTGGCTGAAGATGAGGAGGGGGGAAGTTAGGAGAGGAGTAGCGCCGTAGGGCGGGGCAATTGGGGCAGCTGCCCCGTACGCAGCTTAAGTAGGGGTGAAAATATCACAGCGTAAATTTTGGCAAGATGAATTGCGAAGGGACGGAAGAAAATAGTAAAAGCATCAATTCCTCGTTTTCCTCTTCATTTATCACAACCGAATGATGCTGCGTTGAAACATGAGCGTAATCAGCACAAGTGTAAACGTATTAATTGCTCTTATCTCGTAAAAACTGACGTAGTTAAGAATTACTACTTTAATTAGAAAGGTGAATTACAGTTAAAGGGAAATTTACATGTTTTATCTAAGACCCAGGAATAAATACATCTAACTTAGCTTTATTTTTTTACCATGTCCAGGAGGTCATCAAGCAATGTACGGAAAAATCGAATTGTTCATGCAAGGAAGTGGCTAAATGGAAGAGATCAGTGAAATAAAGCTAAGTCTGCTTTCATTAGTTTCGATTATTTTCAACTATGCTTGCCTAAAATTGGTTCTGAGTGAAGTTCATTTATCTTGCTGTTGGAGCGCCGTATTTGCCGAGTTTATTGTGATTTGAACTTGATTCAAATTCACTTGATTTCTTGACTGAAATACTAAGGGTGTCATTCCATGAGAAGACTATAATTGAGTACGTTAGCACCAATTATTACGTATGCCCTAACAATATAAAAATCACACACATTCTTTAAGGTGTAAGCTCTGCCCTCAACTTTAGAAACTAACATTTTGTAGGCTGTTGGGTGTAAGTGGATCTTCTACCGGGCTAGGTAGATAAGTGAAATTATGATTCTATAAAGATTTTCCTCAAAGACAATAGAAATTAAAAGAAATGTTTCGCCGGCAGTATGGTATTGTCACCGCCAAAGAACAAAAAACAGTGAATATGGGATCTTATTGTTGAAGTGATTCCCCCTTAATACGTAACTTAAACGAGTCGAATCATGGGCAATCTCTCAACAGATATCGGAAAATATTACTTTTCTTCCCAGTGATATGATCTTTGACGATTTTCCGGCCAACTGTGCTTGTGCTTGCAGCAGCAAACTGCCTTTTTTACCAGTTGCTTTTATATTGCATCAAGTTCGGACGGTTATGAATTATTAAAATTAGTTTTGCATCAGCTCTTAGTTCTCGCGGTGCTTCCGTGGCGTATTTTTAATTGTGGGATAACGTGCAGTATCCATCGCGGGATACTTCATGTAACCTCCATTTATAAGGAAAATGTATCATGTAATTAAAATTATTTCGCATCCCCGAGAACCAATAGTTGCTGAAATATCATCGCCGCAAACACCTTTTTCGGTAACCAAAATATTCAACAACTGAAGTGTCAGTTCAGTCAGGAATTTTTTCTGAGATTGCCTAAAATTCTTAGGCTTTCAACCTTTGTGCAAAACGCATTGTTTTGCATAAAGCCTGAATCATCATCATTCTTGCCTTTTTAGCACTATCGGCACTTCAGTTTTTTTGCTAGACGAGATCAGCCTCGGAGAATTCAGTCTTGCATTCTAACTGGATTTTTGACTTGACTTTGTTAGCTTTTTTCCAGAAAATCATAGCGATTCGGATACGAATCCAAGTATTGCCAATGACATTTTGAAGGGAATATTTTAGTCTGAGTGAAAATTGGAGCATTGTAGTGATCGGAGACAATTTCTCAACATTTCATTGGTCCTCGCAATGATAAACTGCTGCCTCCAGCTTTGAACGGAGAGAAAGAAGAAAGCGAAGGGCTTATGAAGGGGCGCCTGGAGACGAGACGCTTGGTCGCTAAAGGTTTTTGATTGGCAAAAAAAGGGTGGGATTATCAGGAGGGGAATTGACCAGAAAAGAGGGAGAGAGTGAGTTTGGCCGTCTGGACGTCTCGGAAGAGACAGCGGCGGGCGCTCTTGCACGCACGCGGCGAGAGGGAAGGAAGGGCGGAAGAAGAAGAGGAGAGGGAAGGAAAGAGGGAGAGTGGAATCTCAACGTACTCAAGGGCATTTGGGTGCAGATAGGAAATGCTGCAAGAGTACAAGGAGGAGTTGGCGAGAGTGGGGAGGGGGAGGTTTAAAAGTGGGGGGGAAGGCTGGCCGTAGGGGGTTTGAGAGGATAAAGGGGGAAAGGGGACCAGGGAGGGGGGGTTTGGGCTCTGTACGGGAAGAGGGGTAGGAGGAGAGAGAGGATGCTGGATTCCTAAATTGGAGGAAGAGTAGGGGAAATGGGGGTTGAGCGAGGTGGGGGGGGGGAGGGGTCCAGGGAATGCAGAGAGCAAAGAGAGGACGGGGGAGGTGGACGGGGCGGAAGGGGATTGAGGGGACAGGGGGAGTGAGAGGGAGAGGTTGGTGGACTTTTTTAGAGAGAGGGAGGAGAAGGGGTAGGGTGAGCGGGGGGGCACTGTCGGTGTTGTGTGCTTCGGGTGGTTGCTCGGGCCCTGGAGGGTCTTGAAAGAGGGATGGGGCGGTTTGTAGTGCAAGCCCGTGGAAGGGAGGAAGGAGGGGAAAGGCTTCTCGAGAGGGTTAGGGGAGGAGAGAAAGGACTTGGTTATTTGCTGACAGGCCTGCCACACCATATGAGATAACCCGAATCTTTTTGCGTGCCGACGCTCTTTCGCGGCAAGAGAGAGAGGTATGTACCTTCTCGCTCACTCTTGCCCGTTCGTATTCCCTCCCTTGTTCCTTGCATCCCAAGCGCGAGAAGCTGCGGTTTCCTCCGATCTCGGCCTCAGTAGAGGGGGCAGGAAACGCATAGCGCTACGCCCGAAGCGCTCGTTAAGACGGTGAGTGGAGGAGGGTGCCTACTCGCCCGTCCAGCTCGCTTGGACGCCTGATACTGCCTCCCTAGAGGATTTTTCGATCGCCCTCGGGCCTCGCTGGAGTGTAAGGAAAGGATGCATTGGTGTCGAGTGAGAGGACGTCCTCGTGTGGGGGGGGGGGGGTGGATCGCGAGGTGGCCGGAGTGTATGGGGGAAAGAGAGGGCAAGGGTGAGGAGGAAGAAAGCCGAAGGGAGAGAGGGTTGTTCTCTTCGACCTGTTATGAGTGCTCCTTCTCCCTCCTCGCCGTTGTTCAGCTGAGTGCCTTTTTTTTGCAGGCCAGAGCATAACAGGTCCCACGGTTCATGTATAAGGCGGGGCCTAATAAAATGAACAAGTTGCTTGTCACGAAGTCGGAAACTCTACTACTCGGCTAAACATTTTGCGAGATGTAAAGCGTATCTTCTCTTCTGTTGCTGCTGCGCCAGAAACTTTCCGTTGTGGGCAAGAGGGGTGTGGTGGATGAGATGGGGGTCGGTGCGCCGAGAAACGGAGGCGGGGGCCCTCGAAACATCCCCCCTCCCCCCGTTGCACCCGAATCTGAGTTCTCATGGGCTGACCTGTTCTCTTCGCCATGCGACATTTCTATGAGGATAGGTCCCCTGTGCTCATTAGGCTCAAATTATGCCAAGCCACGCTGATTTCTGGTAATGAAGAGAGTCGGAATTAATCTTAGCTTTTTTCCCATGCTGTCGTGGATGCTTAATTTCGAGTTTAAGCGATAAATTACGTAGAAATTTGGTTACCGGTGACCGTTACGAATCTTTGGTGTGGTTAGCTGATATATTGTTCCCGATAAATGCTTTCCTATATTCTGACCAATGTCTGAAGTGAGCTGGCGTTTCCACCTCTAAAAGTAACTTTTCGATTCCTTTCAATTTATTAACCACCCACTTGAGTGCTGAAACCTACGGACTACTTGAGTGTACAATTATTAGAATTTTCTCATTAAAATACGAATATTAATCGCAATTTAGAAATATTATATTGGCAATAATAAAAAAAATAATTTTCATTGTAATGAGCGAAAGAAAATACATCACGAGAATATTATGGAGTTGTTCTTCACTGATGCAGAAATGTCCCCCAATGGGGACATTTATGCATCAGTGAAAAACATCTTGAATCCTTATGATTGACGGAAATTGTAATATTAAAGATGGCATGAACATAATGATTTAGAAACATTTAACTCGCTTGTACCATGGGTCATTTGACCCTAGTTTATTATTTGGATCTTCTGTAATGTAAAGAAGTGGTTTAAAAAGTAGTCATGAATCATATTAATCCCTAATTCGGAGTAAAGACACGATGAAATGGGTATTTTTTCCGCAAGTTTTCAAAGAGGACTAGAAATAGCGAAAATATCAGAGAACCCGACTTTGTACTTCACGTAAGCCTTCAATGATACGTTTGGTTGCAACCTGATCTACTCGAGAAAAATTCTCGACGGTTGGGGATCATCTGGCAAAGAAAAACTTCGCATTTCACGCATGCATTAACGCTGACATGCGATGGAGTCCACGCGCGTTCCCTTTCACGCGCCTTCGTTTCATGCATAAGTCATTCCGCCGGCGAGGTGGCGGTGGAATTGCCAAAACTTTCTGCGTGGGACGAGCGCGCCGATGTTTACGGGAATAAACATCGACCCGGCCGTTTTATGCAGATGACCAGAGGAGGCCCTCGTGGGTGTCGCAGACGAAGGAGAAGTACTCCTCCCTCGGACGCGACAGAGAGAGAGAGAGGGGCGAATTGGGGAGGGAGAAGCGAAAGAGGAAAGAAAAACAGGCTCGCGCTTACGCCCGGGCTCACACGACCGAGGACTGTGGCGTCATGTGCCGAAAGCCGAAATTCCGAATAAGTGAGAGGTAAAGGGGAACATCTTCGCCGTCTGCGAGACGAGAAATTGTCGGAGGAGAAGTAGGAAGGGGGCGCCAGATGCGAAGAAGACTGGAGGGTATAATCATGGGAGGCGAGATAAACTTTTCCCCAGCACCTGGTCTGGGGAAATTGGAGGGGACTGGAAAAAGAAGGAGGCGATAAAGCATTTGGGAGGGAAGGGGCCTTTGAAGTTTCATGGGAGGCGATTGGGAGCTGCATATCGCACGTGGTGCACGATTCTTGGAAAATCGGGGGGAAAAAAGTAGCTCTTTCACGATAAGTGGCTCGAACTTGAAGCGCGAATGTTTCGCGATTATTTTTCACGGTCTAATCTTCTAAGCTGACGTTCGGATTTCAAGAAACCAATTTAACTCGCTATCAGCCCCGTGCATATCAAGAAACTACTTATTAACTTCACCAAAGCAACGGAAGTAGCGCCAGGTTTGGGTACTACTTTCCAGTTTATTATTACATTTGAGTTCTTGGAATACGCCACCGCTGTAGGGACTTTTCACGAAATGTTAATCTCCTCAAAAAATATTTTTTTTAATGACTCATTTTCCCGATGTTGGATTTCTTCTCTCATTTTTCTCATTAGCATCATTTATAGAGTCGTGAAGAGGAAACCACGTTAATGCTTTGTGATACCTACCATGAATTATGCTTTGCATTTCTGTTATTAAATTGCCCCTAAGCTATTTGTGACGAAACGTTGAATAAGTCATTTTTTTTGAAAATATGGTTACGCTCGAATTTTTTTCAGCATAAATGATTTTATGAAGTCATAAATCATGTGCACAATAATCATGTTCGTTAATTTGCACAAATACACAATATCGCAAATTGTAATGAATTGACTAATACCATTCGGGCTTAGCACACCTACGGACGGAAGCATTGCCCTTGGTTATCAGTGTAACAGCAGTAGTGCATCGCTGTGGTAATGAAATTGCTCCATAACTAAAGGAAAAGAAATCACCGGTATTAGAATTGCAAATGGGGACGATTTTTGGGTCTTGGGTGTTAGTTAAATTAGCAGATCATCATTCAGCATGTATTGGGTAAGGATGACCATTTCGAGCTCTATTGGAGTAAGTAGTAATATATGCTAGGCAGTGCACGTAACACGGTGTCCCTTGCCCTCACAATATATTCCTCTAGACACAATTTTGGGAATTTCTGTAGTAACTTCTTGGGACCCTGAAACCTCAAGCTTGGTAAAACCCTGCCAGAAGTAATCATGTTATTGAGTTAAACGTTTTAATGGAGAGTTATTCTATGTTTCAATGAACTGTCACATGTCGTCTGCAGATCTCCTTAGCAACTGATATAACCCTCGACCAGCGTGGCTTCTACATTTAAACTAACGATTATTCAGTGAGCAAAAAAATGTCTATCCTCCGGTTGGTAAACACCACGAGTATTTATATAAAAAAACACGTTTATAATGTGATGGTTATATCGAATACAGGTATTCTGAGAAAAATCATGAATGAAAAGAGACGACTGGTATTCAAATTTCCCGACAAGGGTAATACCAATCATTTTATATCATAGAATTTCGTCCCCCATCTCCATGTGCCCATGACGCCTGGTAACGAAGGTAATCTTCCCAATCCAGTGCCATATTGAGGCGTAGTTCGTGCCAGCGGGCTCCTTCGCAATCGCATTTCATGCTAATCAAGTCAAACTTTCGCTGCAGCACTTCTGCAACCGAGCGAAAAACCACGGGAGAGAATTTTGATTAAAAATCGGAGCAAAAAATTCAAATGAATGAATTGGAGGAGGCATTGCGACTCTAAATGAAAAGTGGAGGAGATGTGGCAAGGATGGGTGTGGTTAGTATTGACTCGCTCCTTCAAATCTGCTTTCCTCACCCCCCTCAAGTTCCTATCTCTCCCCACCCACCCATCCCTTATCGCCCCCCCCCCCCCCTCAGCCTCCCTCTCATTTCCTTCCCTATCTTCCTATCTCGTCCCGAAACTCGCAGCGCTGCCATCATGTCGTCTCTCACGATCTGATTCCATCTCTCTGCTTCCCAGGCTTCTCGAAATTTCCCCGAGAGCGCGCAAATCAATATGATTACGGTTTAGTCAAGGGATCCGTAATCCCTCATGTTCCTTTGAAGTCTCGTTTTTCCTTTCGTTGCCCACCTCGGATTTTGAATCATCCCCTTTTCTCATTTTCATGCATTCCGTGAAGCCACCCGAAACAGACTTTATCTTCATGGCGATCAGCTTTCCTTGCTTTGACCGAGCTAAGGGGACAACTTTGTACGGGGCTCGACGTGGATGAAAATTGCCGGTTACCGCCTGTGCTCCTTTTAACATCACTAATCTTTAAATAAATGATTTTATTTTTTTTGTATTTTATGGCGAAATCTCCAGGTTTCTGAAAAGTCATCTGTAACGTCTTGAAATTAATTTTAGGATGTACCAGAAGCTAATAAAGATGAAATTTTACTAGTTCTGGTCATACGGATAATATAAAAAAACTTAGAAAAATAGAATGTTTCAAGTAGTGCGGATGAAGAAGAATAGTGAAAGAGGCATTCAGGGATAGATAAAAGTGGAAGAGATTATCTATCAATCCAGCTAACCCCCCAGGCATTACCGCTACTAGATAGTTTTACTGATTTGTCCCAAAATGAATGTACATACATCTGTTTACATATTTGCTTGATATTTTTCGATTTTTTTTAATGCTTTGACGAAGTTTTCTTAAAGTAGCTTGAATATTTTTCATGCCAAACTAGCATTTTCCACTCCAGAGCTTCAAACGATATCTTTTTTAAGTTATAAGTATAGCAGTGCGATTTTACCCGATTAAAATATATTGCTTTCAGTGCCATGAACTGTTCAAACTAATTAGAAATGGACGCTGAAATGTTGAGGATCTCTACACTTGATCATGTTTGGAAGACCAGAAGTGATAAAAAATGCCTAAAACATGCACGTTATGAATCTCATTAAAATTATAACTATCTTAATGAACTACCTTGACAATAAAATGATGCTGGTGAAAACCCCGAAGAAAAACATTGAAATCGTGTCTTAGGTAGTATTAAGGTCTTCAGAAAAAAAATCCTTCGCACATTTGAACAAAAATACGGCATCTTGTTATACCCAACTGTATCAATTATAACTATTAGTCTCTTTATGTGTCCCTAAATTATTTATATTGTGAACTTGATACAGAGATGTGATGTATTTGATGTTCATTCACGAATTGAAAGCTATTCAATTTATGAAGCACCCAAATGAGGAATGGGTTCCACGAAAGTGATTTTGTTGTCTCATGAAATTTTAACCAGCTTCTAAATCTTAACTTTGTTTTAGCAATTATTTATTCGTGCCTTCATTTATTAATGTCTTTTTAGCGAAATAGGATTTTTTTAAATAGTAACTGAAGATGCTTTATCAAATTGCTGATAAATTCATACTAAATCATGATTGAATTAGTTGGTATAAAATTAAATTACATGAATCATTAATGTTCACAGGAAATAATTAAAACAAATTTGTTGTACCATAAAAATTAAGGATAGCTAGATGAAAGCCTCGGGCATGTAGCTGTGGTGTGGCCTTTGGTGAGCTGAAGTAGTGGTGTGGATTGTGATTTAACTCATGCTTCCCAAAATGAATATAATAGAATGAATTACTACCTACTAATGGCAAAATTCCAAATTACTACCTAAAATGACAATTTTTTTAAATGCATGCCAAACTTATCTTTTGAGCTAATAGTATCATCATACTCTTTGGATGAAGCAGATCTCGATTAAAATAATATTCCCGGAGGGAACACACAAAATACTTTTCTGAAAACGCCCTCACGAAAGGAACAACCACATTGCGTGACGAATCGCTCTCGTTTTCTATTTAGAATTTCCTCGTAGCCACATGTGAATTTTCCTCCGTTAGACTCGACTTCATGTGTATCGATAACATCCGGGGATAGCTACGGACTACTCTGTCGCCGTCCTCAAGGCAAAGAAAATCACAACCGGAGTTCACTCTTTTTTCCGTGACACATTTGCCATTTCATGCGACAGATTTCTTCCGGAATCGCATGACGTCGCCATCCGCGTACCCTCTCCACCTGCTCCCGCTGACGGGAACTCCCACGAAGCCCTAGGATCAATCTCTAAGAGTCGGTGGGAGGAGGAGGGCCGACGAAATCGGCTGGAGCCATTTGCGACAGGGTGCACCATTGTGCAGCGCGGGTGATACGGAGGGGGAGGACATCGGGAGGGGGTCGTGGGGGAAAATGGGGGTTGGAAGTGTCTTCGGGAGGAAGGTGGAAGGGGGAGGTGTTCTAAATTCGTCGCCAAGGGGCGTATTCTTGGAAGTGAGGAAGGAGGGCGATGTGTGGTCGGGGGGGAGGGATGCAGGGAAGGGACTGTGTTTAGGTTCACCGCAAGGAGAGGGTGGTCAGGGGGTGCAAGGCTCGGAGACGAAAGATAGTGGGAGGGAGGCTTGGGTTGGCTGTCGAGAGGGAGTTGGAAGAGGAAGCGAGGCCACTTGCCTTCTGGAAATCTCTCGCAAGCCATTGCTCATCCGCGCGCACCCCATTATTCTAAGGAGTCCGAGGGAAAGGGTAAAGGTTTCGTTGGGATCCGTTTGTGGGGTTAAGAGGCATTTAAGTCCCCGTGCAAAAACAAAGGCGATTGGCGACGGGAATGGTCGCTATGGCGATGGTCCGCTTTGACTTGGAACGCGTCCGACAGTTCCGACCCGCGCCCTAGAAATAAATGTAGTTCCTTCCCTTCCGCATCCTTAAGCGACATTCGAAAGGATTAATACTTGGTCCTCTTCTTCCTGTGGAGGGTGCGCCAAAGGATAGTAAAAATCGCTGACTATTGCAGCCTGTGCAAGGGTGAGACTGAAATACTGACTTCACACCCTTAAGTAACACCCGTTATTTCACCGCTCATTCTTGCAGGAGCATATTTAAACTGCTAGTCTTTCATACGCTTTAAGGAATGCTACTAGTCAGGCAAGAACGTGATATATCATTTAGCTTGAGGTTAAGTATAGTGCTCTTTTAGCATTCTTTGTTCAAAGGTTGCTTGCAAAATCCACACGTACAAGTAGAATTTCAGCTTTTTCTCACCTCATTGGCCACCATAGAGTCGTATACTCCTTAAATTTGCATTCCTCATGTGATATAAGTGGACATATAATGAAGTGGGTATGACAGTAGAGAACGTGCACTATTTTTCTCTTTGAATGAGAAATTTACGAGCTAAAACGTGCTTGGTGAAAATTTGACTGAATTATTCAGTTGTGTTACAAAGATATTACTTGTTTCTTCAATTCCAAACCGTCATGTACTTGTGGGGAAATGATGCAACTTCAATGTTGTCTAACTTATTGCGAGTATCACGGTGAACACCTGAGGGACCTAATGATCGTAGCAATAATAGCGTCGGAAATGAGAGTAACAGCGCACCGTTGTGTTCCTCCATTTTGACGCCTTAGTGAACTCAAATAAATTCTCTGTTTGATAGTAAAAAATTATCTTATATAATAATATGTATAATTATAGACCACACCATCAAGGAGATGGATTTCATGATGGGCCGTGGATTTTCTTAGCAACATTAAATGGGGCAGGAAGAAAATTTTCTATCATTAAACATTGACGTTGCGTAAAAAAAACAAAATTTTACTTCAGAATCTTCCTTTATCTAATAAATTTATGATAAAGCAGAGTGTTACTACTTATTGCACCTGAGAGTCTATCGAAGTTCACCAATCGGAATTCCGACCCCGATTCCATGTAAGCATCTGAAAAAATGTCACGTACGCGACGACATCGTCTAAAGACGCAATGAAATATGGGAGTCTAGGGCGTGAGGCAAGAAAAACCTCTACTATGCCCTATGAAACTCCGGTGAATGATCACATAGAAACACGAACATGGTCTGCTGGCTTTATCCGTATTCCAGAATAATAATATTCATAATGGTAACACTCCGTTTCGAAATACTTCACGCGATTTTATCATAAATTGTAGGAATATCTTAATTATGTTCTTCCTCTATCGATTGTTACGGACTAAAACTCTCGTGTATATATTGCTTCGAGTAATTAATCACATTTTATATAAAGAAGACTATTGTACCAGGTTGGCCGTCTTCATTCTAGGAAATGACAAAAACTGGCGGATACGACATAACTATCCGCTAAAACACGTGTATTACTCCATATTCTTTGACCAAACGTGCCTTTGAGAATAGATTTACGGTCAAGTGACATTATTATTTAGTGGACTTTGAAGTCAGAAGCCGTTAACGAATCTACTTCTTCCTCGTGGTCAACGGGATTAAATTTCCAGCACGCGTATGAATACCCCATTTTGGAAGGCATTTAGATTGTTTTTGGACTTCATCATAGAGGTTTTGTGATATTTATGTATGCGTTAGCATGTCCATATATACAGTTCAATTTGTTGGACATATTAGGCAGCTATCTCTGATATAACTGCATTTCTATGGGGATAAATGAAATTTTCTGATTTTAATTTTTATGACACGTAAGCGATATGGACCGTAGTTTTATATTCATTTTTAAATTAATTAATAGAAATATATTAATAAAAAATGATTGAGTTCAGTGATTTCTTTATCTTTTAAACTCTTCCGAGACTAATTAGATACGCTATTTCAGCAAGTTTACTCGGAGATGAGTACCGTTAATCCGGATATCGCGTTCCGAAGATATCCCTACCTCTTCGTTTCCAGAATCTAAATTGAAAGCCAATACATTCTGATTCCGTAATGACGTGGAATTCGTTCTCGGTGAGGTTTTTTTTTCGTTCTAAGCCATTCGGAGCATTGAGAGTGCGGCTTGTTGCTGCATTACGTCCTCCAGCCGTGGAATGGAACCATGACTTAATACCGAGCAGTATCTATTCCGTTCCAGGGTCATGAGTACCCAGCCAAGTGAATCTCCTCGCATGCCACATCAATTTCACATTTCTCTCTCACATAATTCGTTCATCCAGCAGCGTTGCTGAAACGTTCCTAAACATTGTTTGGGAGAATGCCAGATTGGAAACAAAAAAAGAGAAATAAGCACTACAGTGGAATCTGAGTAATGGAAACTGTTGGTGCCTGGAGATTAATTGGGCCACAAATGAGTGGTGTGAAGAGATTGTAGGTAGGGAGATGTCGAACAGTCAAGCCAAATCCAATTGTACTGTACACAAAAATTGCTAGAGAGTTCAATGCAAGCATGCTCGTCCCTCGGATGACAGCATACGCGTCACGCCGGAGGAAAATTTTATATTATGAAGCCATCAAAAGAATTTTTTGGTGCTAAAAAAGAAGCATTAAAATAGGAGACTCGAGTGTTGGAAGTTGACGCATAGGCGATTCACGCATGTCCATTGATCGTAAAATGAATGTGGATATCCGTGGTGATTAAATTTTTATACTTGATCCTAAGGAGCGCGAAAAGATAAAAGTATAATTAAAATTCACGGATGACCGATTTTATACGATCGGAGACGACCTGCTATGAAATAAATCTGGATTAAAACCCATGTATATGAATTCCGCATGCATTTAGAACGAGTTTCTATAAAGGTTCCCTTGCTGACGTGAAAGGTTGCATTTTATGGATTATGACGCAATATCCGGAAGGCCTCGAGAGCTTTTCTTTTGCATCGAGCTGGCACCGGGTCTAGAATGAAAGGCATATCGCGGTTTTAAAAAGGATGTTCACGAAAAGCATTTGCTTTGTGTATGATGCTTGGTGAATGCGAATAACATTTTCTACCTCATTTATAAGATGCTCTCGTACTTGGGAGATTTTTCTAACGTACTTCTCGAATAAGTCTATATTCCGCGTTCAGTAAGGTTTCCCTGTAGGACACGAGTTTTTCTGTTCCAAAGGGATAGGTAATTTTTTTTCTAAAAACCTTACCCAGGAAAACTTCCCATGCTAGGCATGTCGAGGTCACGATATTCCTCCACAGTGCATGTGGCCCATATTAAGGCTATGAAGCATACCGAAGCAAAAGAAGAATTAGAGAAGAAGAAACAAAATTGCAATTTAACACATCTAAAACACAATGTCACCTGATTCTCCGATCTAATTCTTCTGAATGTGAAATTCTCCTAAAGGTGATGCAGTGTCATTGAAACTTGGGTCTTATTAGGTTGTGCATTAAATTGTGGTAAATTGTAACTTTGTTTCTTCTTTCTAATTATGTATGTTCAAATACCACGCTATATCGCCAGAATCTTCTAAAAAGACGAATTTTCAAGAGATTGAGGTAGATGCAGTTTGTTGCGTTTGTTATGTTTGAAATTTGTTATTGAATGTTGTAATACGCTGGCTCCTGAAGAGTCCTTGTATTTCTTTCGAATCTTCCATGGCCTTATTCATTATTAATAAATGCGCCATATTCAATTTCTGTAGAGGCCTAGAGATTTATCTTCTATAGAGAAGCATTAGTTTACTGTCCTATGGCACTGCGCTATTCAATATCCTGCTACAAACCTGCAGTGAGTAAAAAACACAATTACAAAGAAATCTGAAATAGTAACTCTTCACGGCATAAATTCTCCAAAGAGTTAACATTAAATCTAAATGAGCTGATATCACAATATGCAATTGACTATCATCCAAGAATGATCTGACAAATAAAGGCCATTTTATTTTATGAATTTGTAACAGAAATACTAGGCATCGTAAACTGCAAGACGAATCAATAAAAGAGAAGGTATTATAAAGGAAGAATTCTTTATTAGGCTATTTTATAAACAGTTACAAATGGAGACAAATTATAATTCTTCAACTAATGTGATTATCTCTATTTGTAAACTGGTAGATGAATAAGGTGAGCTGCTTTATTCATATGACAAAGCCTATGCACGACCTAATCTAGAAATCTCTGAGGAATTTTACAATATGTGGCGTCGAGATATAAAGTTACAAGTCTAACCTTGTTAAACGAATAAACTTATTTTAAATCCGAAAACACTATATGCTACTTATGATACACGCTGATAAAGTTGTCCTCCAGCTTTCTATTAGTACATAAGAGCACTGGACGAGAATATCAAGTTGTAGATTCTAATTAATAAAAACGAACTAGTGTCGCTAAATATTTGTACCTTTATCCTTATGCTCCCATTATTAGGATTTGAAAGTCATGCCTAAATATTTTCCTTTGATCGGAAATCGTTTATATACCGACATAAAGACAAAAGTAATTGTTACCCTGTTGAAGTAAATGGAATGCTCGGATGTATGTCGACATAGAAGTTTTGAACGAATGTCAACATGCTGACGAATGCAAACTATACTTTCACATTTATTTTACGCTGGATCAATGGATTTGCATTGGACCGTATAAAATATCTACGGTAATATCCGAGAGGATGACGCACCTATGGACTGGTTTAAAACAGTTCCTGAATGATGTTGGCAGAAGCACTCTGGCCAATCTTATGTACGACCTCAGACCATGCTTTTAAAAGCATTAAAATTTCCGAGGCTGAAAGGCTATCTAGTTTCAATCATTGGTATTTTCCATAACGGATAGACCTTGAATATTATCGGTTTTCCGTAAACACGTCCATCTTCTGTTTCTGCGACGGGGCCGACAGTTAACTTGGTTGCCTAACGCTCAGGATGGACGAATGCTTGTGAGGAGGGTTCGTTGCGCCAGGAAGTGATGCCTGTAATGCATAACATATCTCGTTAAATTTTATGCTGTGATTATCAGTCATCCTTGCGCCATCGCACTATTACCTCTGCCTTTTTCTTCTTTGTTAATTCTCTTAACTATAAAGTGGGGATGATTTGGTGACAATTACCTACACTTTTTCTCATTTGGCCGTGAAAATCCCTTTTCCCGCCATTACGATAGAAGAAATATGGTTAATGGATAGAACATAAAAGATCAGAGGACTTCATCTGTATTTCGAGTATTACTCTCTTGTGGTTTTCTTGACTGTTTATATTTTCCTGACCCTATGATGATGTGACCGTAAAAACCGCATTTGCCCCTTAAGGTTTCTCAACATTAAAAAAAAATCAAAATGGTATAGGAAAAGAACCGTTAAACCACTTCCTCTGAAACTTAAAATACGTTATTCTGCTTCAAAAGTGTACTTTTATCAAATAAGTGACTCGCAGACACCATGTTCCCCACCTACTGTCCTAACTGATGGTAGATAACGCCCTAGTTTCTGTGCCAACTCCAGCTCTTTTTCATCTGCAAACGTATTTTTAACCACTAAATGTCTTGCATTACAATTTATGGCGCCGCTTTTGCAGCAGATAGCCACCTTGTTACTTTACGCTAATGACGCCTGTGGATATAATTGTATGAATCGCGTCATTCCTTTTGTTTTCAATTCTGAAGTACGTATTTTATCTCTTCAGGTCATAATTCAAGTTTCATACAATGTGATCCTGGTAGCACCGTTCGGCTTTGATGTGCGTCAAGAAATATGGTCACTGAAAAAATAATTAAATTTACGATTCGTAAAAAATAAACCTCAGAAATACACTACAACCTGTAAAATTAATTTCACAAGAAAATAAGAGCCTTATATTCGAATTCGTACGATCCCAAAGTTTTGTTGAATAGATTCATACTGTTCATTTAGTAAGGAAATCGAATGCAGGCGGAAGATTATATTCTTGATAAATTACAATTCTTATTATGGTGAGCAATTGCGCCTGAATTTAACCATCAATAATTTGATTATCTGAAAAAATGTGTCAATCTCTGTAACGAAATTTTTATACCGAAAAGCAAAGCATACGTGGATAATATGATGTGTTTGTGAAGCATCCTTTAATCTAAATTCAATTAAAGAATGCTTATACGGTCAAACAGCACTCGAACTTTACCACAGAGGTTTTGATACACTAAGAGTTTCAACTCAGAGTCATCTTCACCTGTACCTGAAGAAGACTGTGAGTAAAAATGCGCTGTACATAATAAACTCTGGAAATAATGCAAATATGGTTTGATTGAATATGTGTTCCCTCTATTATATCAAACCTGAATCTGACTAATCAAAAATACATGTTTTTACTACTTGTGGTGGAAATTGACTTGCAAAAGGGAAAGTTTTTACAACCAACTATCATACTAAGATTATAATGAAATTCACAGCTTTATATTGAATCAATTATGTAGAATAGGCATTATGATTTGATTGATACGTTCATATAATAATTTAAAACACTTCTAAATTGTTTACTTTCGCTTAATTCGCTATCTAATTATTTCATTTATTTGCTCCAAAGCGAAGATAAGATAAATTTTGCCCAAGCTTTTCCGTGAAATTATAATGTTTCAATAAATGTTGTTTCACAATAACCAGTGCTGTAATATGCTTCTTTAAAACTGCGGGTAAAGAGTGAGAAAAACGCAATATTGCTGTTCGTTAAAATTTGCCTTTGGAGGGAATTTCATATCCATCTGTATACCCGCTTAGACTATTGATTCCCACCGGCATCAGCGCGTTGATATCGAATTTATAAGATCCCTCGGAGAAACCCTAACGGCCAAAGCCGAGCCATTCCCTTGCCCCCCAGGAGGATTCCAGAGAGATGGATTTAATATAAGATATTCGTTCGTGGGGAGGGGGAGAAATAACTCAGTCTACCCCGCAGCACTCCCTGGAGGATCATTTTTTTAAGATTCCATCTCGCGCGCTATTGATTTTTTCCTCGGCTCGCCTTTATCACGTGTATATATTCTGCCGCACGCTCAGGCAAACATTTCGAAGGTGCACCTCCAAATGGCGTCCCTATAGCGCTAACGTCATGACATCGGAGTGCAATATTCTCTTGCAATGTGCCTTTATTCTCTTGCGCGTAAGGGTATTGACAGACCTCTCACCTGCAACACATGGTCCAATGATAAATGGAATATTTTTTTGCATCATCGATATCATTTTAAAGGTTTTTTATGCTTTTATATTGGATATATTCTTTTTATGGTAAAACTCTCGTAGATAGTGGAGTTTCATCGACATTACCCTCTTGTGATCTTGAAGTTATTGATTGCGAATTTATGAATTTGGAATGGGTTGAAATCTTACTTTCTCTACCCGCCAAAATGCAGTCATTGTCTTAATTGCCTATGATTTGAGGATTTAGTTTTGTAGTGTGATATTTATTCCATGAAATCTACTCTTAGAGCATGTGTAATGAAGGTGTGTTTGCCATTGCTTTGAGGATGGCCAGGATAATTTATTCTTCTTCTATTCTCACACATATGTTGTTTTCGCCAGATCATATTACGTAAAGTAAATGAGCGATCCAAAGATTCAATTTGCGAGGAAGTTATAACCAAACGTCTTATTTCTGTCAATTTTTTGTCTTAAACCCCGTTGTATATTTGTATAGGCTTCCGCAGAGTGGTGCAGTAAGAACAGCTGGGTATTCGAGATGTCCTCCGCGTCTATTCATCTTTGTGACGACATTTTTGCCGGCGTTTTAGCAGGTATTTTCAGGCCTGCACATCAGAACTGACGACGCCTCCTGTAACTTCGGCGAACTGTCGTCACAAAGATGATTGGACGCGGAGGACATCCCGGAAACCTTGCTGCTCACAACTTTGCAGATTTCTTGAATAATTGCATCATTAATTTTAAATAGTAACCATTCGTGACACTGAGTATGAAACTAAATTAATGTGAAATATAGTCACTTTGTCTTTTTGTGTAACATTTTGTCCTTGTGTTGTCACTTTCTGTTTTATTTTCCTTTTATCGTCAACATTCATTTCATCGATTTTATTTTCTATGAACACACTGTCAAAATAATGAAATGGTTAAAAATCAGGAGTAATCATAACTTTGATATCCAAAAAAAACTTTAAATTCTATGCGTCTACTCTTAAGGCCAACCATCATTTGTAAAATTTATTTAAATATGACTTACCTCTCAAATCTAAATAAAAATTAAACAACTAACTCTTAATCATTATAAAATGATTAAGTATTGTGGTTTTTTATAAAGTTTTGCCAATGTTAATTTTTTATTATCGTTGCCAATCTCCGGGTAAAAGTATAGAGATATCAATTTATTCTAACAAGTTGAAGGCTTACTTATCTCTAAACTTATCTGCAGTTTCATGATTCCATACGTTACTGTTTTCAAGAGTTTTTCCACCCAATTGGACTAGTAAAGATATTTTCTTTTTATGTGCTGCGGTGACAAATTAGCTTCCTTCTGAATACTCAACATTTACGCACTGCTCTTTTGGGCCGACTCCAATAAGTGTCACATTATATCAGTTCTCCTGTCCGGTCTTTCTTCGTGGTCATTTTCAGTCCTAAACACTCAAATTATTTTTATATTATCCCAAACTAGCACAATTTTAACCTTTAAATGTTTGAAATTTAGAATTTTCACATCTTATACCGTATTACATCTTTGAAGCATAATAAACGTTTACCAGAGCAAGGCTATTGCAAAATAATTCCAATCCAACTCTGAACATCACTAAAATGTTGTTAACATAGGTACGTTATTGGATAATTACCATAAAAAGGGTATTTTATTGTCTTTATATTTCAACTAATTAATAATCATCCATATTAATACATAAGAGCTAGAAGGCCAGGTGACTTATCGTCCTTAACCTCTCAATAATGGACGCTGATCCACTTCCTTCAGATGTCACCTCGAACATGGGAATAGGCATTGTTCCCTGTACCAATTGATATTTCACGAAATTCATTCAGTGCATATTTTGATGCCTTCGTAAATAAATTTAAAAAGGTTGATGGGGGTAAGAAAAACACTGTAAATCCACAACATTTAATTTATTACACTCACGACCATGGTTTTGATGCTTTGCTTCATTCACCTGATGCTAATGCAAAGTATCGAATAAGGTCGTGAGTGTAATAAATTATTTTTTTGGATTTGCAGTGATTTTCTTAATCACATCATGAAGGAATTTCATGTAGCCAAGCCGGACACCATTAACTTTAAAAAGGTTGCCATCAAATTCGCTTAATGCGTGTAGCTGGATGAAAAGCTTAGGTGTTAGCCTCAAATATTCACACTCTGCAATCTTTTATGTTTATTTGATGCTTTGTTTAGATGTTTGGCTGTTTTTCTCTGTAGTAGTAGTTTCTCTGTAGTTTCTTCTCTGTAGGTACCTATGTACATTTCAGCAAGCCGAAATGAATTATTTTACTCCATCTCTTTAGCTGCAGAGGATAGCATAATTAGAGGATACGTAGTCACAAGTATTTTCGTCAAGGAAACGTTCGCAAACGTCTGGGTTTTAGTCCTCGGCGACTTTTTTGTAGGAGGAAATATGAAACCAGGACTTCTGATATTTTCAAGGATCATTCCGAACTTCCAAAAATATCTCTGCGGATCCGGAGGCAAAGTCGGCGACCCTCTTGAAATCCTCTAACCGTAGGGAAACGGTATCTTGTATTATTTCACATATTGGCTTCTCGGTGGAAGGAATAGGAAGACAGATTTTCGCCAGTTGTGCATTATACGATACTTTTTACTTCCTATCCATTTTATCTCGGTCGTTGACTACTGCCGGACGTGCACTGGTATTTCATCTCGAAGAATTTTTCAATGCGCTTCTTATTTGCAAGGCTACACAATAGCTCCCTGCTTAATATAAATTAGTTTATCCCATTCTTGCGGCATAGCATTCCTCAAAATTATCTCCAGATCCTCGGTAACGAATCTATTTCCGGATTTTAGTATATATTCTTTAAATCATTCATTCTTTTCGTGTGTCTCATTCCTTCATTTATAGTATTTCTACGTGATAATCAATACTATTCATCATATTTTCCTATACAGAAACTACATTCACTTTTACATTGCTTTGATTATTTTTTCCTCAGCGAACATCCTATTTTTTCTTTAAATGTCTCTTACAGGTACAAAAAACGTTTATGTATGCTTAACTTGTCCGCTGACTGAAACCCCATCATGGAATTCGCTAAATCAACCGCAATGCCTTGATTTTTGTCGTCATGTAATAGGTACAAATCATTGGAGGATTTCTGCGGATCAACTTTGAGTTTATCGTCAGATAACTGTAAGATAGCATGACATTTAGGTAGGTAGTCATTACATTATCGCTGGTGTAGGACGCCAGGAACGTGTGAAAACAGCGTATGGTTCACTGGTAATCCGATAAATCCATTTCTATATATTTCTATATAGATTGAATCAGCCTATATAGATAGAATACATATGAAGCTAGACAAAGCCTTTGAAATGTCGATGCAGACCGAAACTATGACCCAGAGGGAAACTCGAGAACTCTCCATTATCGGCATCTTTCACCACTCATATAGTTTTCAAATTATTTCTATGATGAAGCTGGTGTTGACAGCGGTCTCTCTCTTCCAGCATTATCCGCCATTTAATTGCCCTTATTATTGCCAATCAATTAAAACTTTGAAGAGGTAACTCCTAAGTTTGTTGATTCGAGAGCTGTTACCGACCAGAGACTTCTTCCAGAATTTCTTGTAATTCTCTGAGACGTTGAAAAGGGATTTTTCTCGATAATTTGCTTGGATTACACGCCAGAGTTTTAATTTTTGCTCTCATTTTTATGAAGGTTTCAGTGATGTAAATGATGTCTAAATTCATTCTGCGATATCAATGAAGTATTTTCCAATGTCGACCGTTTCCTAACACGAACAATTTTTAATAGCACTGGGAATGTGCTCGATTTGATCGCGCCACATAAGTATAGCAATTTATCAGCATGCTTGGAGATGAATTTTCCTAATGAACGAAAATAATTGCGAAACAAATATCCCATTAAGTTTTATCATGTTTCAATTACGATCGTAATCAGACCTTCAAGCACATTATAAATATTTAATGCATCACTTTATGCTTACATGTAAATATTCAGATTTAGGATATCCATACTTATTGCCATTATGATCTAAGCCTTTCTTATTTTCTCGGTTTATGGCAATGTTTTTTCTTTTAAGCCTTTGATAAAAGAAATTTTCCTTAACTTATTGAATTAGTCGCTCATCTAATTTCGTTCGGCTGATTTCTAAGTAATACTTCAAGCTCTGGCTTCAAGCGGTAATATAGTGGTAAAGCACATCATTTTCGGAGAAACATCTTCTTGTCCATTGCTTCCCCAGCTCTATTTAAAGCATTCATACCTGTACTGCGCGAGCCGACGTCGAATTCTGGGAGCTCGAAGGACGAAGCATTTCCATTCTGGGAGTTCCCCCGAGTCCGGCACCATCGTTCCATCCGCCATTTTGTTCCACTCTTAACTGCGGCGAGAGCTGGTATTTACCGCGTCGGGTTCTAAGCAGGATCGGCTTTTCAAATCCCTCATATTGTTCATTGAGTTGCCGGATCCTGTATCTTGTTGAAACTCCTCTTTTTTTAGGCCCTCGTCCTCGGACGCCAAGCCATGGCGGCTGGCGATCGTATCTTGTGATGCAATCGCTATAATCGTCAGTTTTCTCGTTGGCTAGCATTGTGCCTCGCTTGAATGAAATACTGGTGGGATCACGTGCTCGTCAGATATGTAACCATTGTGAGCAAAGTAAACCGTGGTGAAAAGAAGGAGAAAGGTAATCTGTCGTTTTTCGCAGATGACGCATTTGCTCAGGTTTATTTAACTGTGAGGATCTCAAAGCTTTTTAATTTTTGATTGAGTGTTTTCGGTCTATTATTTTTTGTCGGATAACTCATTTCCCGGGTCTCCCCGAGCATATCTGGGGCATTGAATTATCGTACGGTCGTCTTTTCACGAATGGCCGGTTCTACATGACTGAAAAAAGAAGACTTTAGTCTTTTATGGGTTTTTCATTCAATTTCTCTCCTGTGGAATACTATCAGTAGTGCTCCTACGAGTCGTCGAAACATGCTGTATCAATTCCTAGTTACTTCTATGCTAGTTTCTTCCAATTACTACCTTAAATACTTTAAATCAATAACTGACTATAACTATTATAAGAACTTAAATATCCGAGATTGTACATGCGTCTTTTTCCTTTCTCTTCCTATTCAAGTTAGTTATCAGACTGCCACATGTTATTTATTCTGTTGTATTGCTAGTAGCGTCGAACTTAGTTCGTTTTAGTTTAGTTGGATTGAGGGGACGACATTTCTCGTTTCATTTCCAGAGACTCTTGCAAGTACTTGGCGATGTTCTTATCTGCGTATTTTGAAACCTCAGTTTTACGACCAATGATTCATAAATTTATAAGAGCAAAAATAGCTCTTGTTTTCTTTTCATTTAGACATTAGTATTTATACTGGATTTATTCGTTGAAAACGATTAACCCTTTTAAGAAAGGCTTTCCATGTGTCAAGAGTCTATGCAAGTTGTCAGGTGTCTAACAAAGTGTCAAAAAATGCTGCATGATTCTGGTGTATGCATGCGCCCATGATACTGATTGTGAGACAGACCGAACGTATATTAAAGAATTTAGGTTCTCAGTATGAATTTATTCTTTACATTTCTGACCTTACGCTGATAGTAACTTTACGCAAGAAATATTTCCCCCTCATAACCAAGGAAAAAGCAATTCTTGAGCCAATCGTTTTCTCAACTCTAAACTCGCTAAGTGTTTCACATTTAGTGCCGCTTGTACACATTCAAACTCGAGGGAGTAGGGATGTAATGTTCTGTAGTCTTTGCAAGGAAAAAGCTTTAGAAGCGATCACCCATTAATATGAAACAATATGTGCTTGCTTCTTTTTGGCCCGGTGGCCAAAACATTTGCATTCATGGATATTTTACCTTATCACAGCTCGAATTATCTTGCGCTTAATTTTCTACGAACATTCATTTTATTACGCAGTACTTTCCTTACACTCACAAAAACCTCTATTCGCTCTTATTGCGTATAATTAGTTGATATGGTGGAATTGGAACATGTTACTCTTAGAAATTATTGCAACTTTCCATAAGAACACTATTATACTTCGACTTAGATTTCCAAGTCGTACTGTAAATGACTCACACTAGAGGGTGAAGTACTTGGAAAGCAAGGTATGAAATAGAATATTATTCAAGTGAAAAATTTGCTATTTACTTGTGTGTGTGCTCCCTTATTTTTCTCACGGCTGAGTCTTTGTATCGTGAATGCATAAGGCTGGTGCATTTTCTACTGATCTTTACTGCAGGAATTGACTTGAATGCTACTGGATGAAGGGGTTACAAGGCTATGTTCCAAACAAGCACTTAAGAAATCGGTCCCATTTAGCAGTTATACTGACGTGGGTGGCTCTTAGTCCTTTCACGATTCGCTCATCATTATCTGAGCAACGGTAAAGCACCACGCTCCCTTTGAGTGGCCGAGTTCACCTATCATTATCATATTTATCACTCGTCCACTTTCTTTGGCAGTGCTTCTGTACTATGCCACCTAAAGTGTTTTGAAGGTCGTTGTAAAGTCATCTGCTGTGTGTATATTTTATAGACGCTAGGATTCCATCGCAAATACAATTATTGAAATTATTGAAAGGCTTCGGACAAGCTTCTCTCACAGATGATGAAAGTAAAGGCTTTCACGATTTTACTATTCAAGTTAGCTCTTTTATTAGTCTCTTTGTAATATCTTTCTTTCACTCAATGTTTTTCAGGAGACTTAATAAGATCCTTAAATAAAATCTCTTCGTTTTTCACATACACAAAATGGTTCTGATGATCTTACTAACATTCTAATTTCACACTTGTCTACCAACTGCATAAAATGATTATTCCATTTAAGTAAATGGAATAATCATTTTATCCATCGTTTTCTTAAAATTTACCCTCGATGGGAACAAAGGGAATCATTACTTTTAATTGGTTTATTTATAATTGGCGATTTGATTATCATTTCAAAATCTAATATATGTGCTTCTTAAGCAATCAGATCTTTGAAATGAGTCATTCTTTTCACTTTGAAATGAATTGGATTTTCTCCCCGCAGTAATTTCGTAATACTCACGCAATTTCGCAGGATTTCGTAACTCTCGCCAAAGTTCAATACTTCCTTTGATATTTTCGAAAACGTTTATCTCATCTGTTCTTGGAAAATTCCAACTTATTCATTGATAATTAAGTGGCAAATAATAATGCAGGATAATTAGGATGATCAAGTGCTTGCTTTACCAGCCACTTCATCGCTCGCAAACCATCAGAACTACTTCAGCTCACTTGGTACTTGCTGGTTTTCTCAAGAATATTCCCGTAGAAAATGTCTTTACATGTAAAGTGTGATGTGTACATAAAACAAGAAATACCTTGCAGGCGCTGTAGGAAATGTTCAGAGTGAGGATGTTTGAAAATTCCTCTCTAGCGGCGGCAGTTGGCGATTTTTTAATATTTATTTCAATTTGTTTTCCTTCTGTCCTTAACCACTCAAATCTGTCCTTATAACCACAATTCTGTCCTCAACCAATCACAGTTTTACATCCGTCAAGAGTTTAATACGTATGTAGATCCTAGTACAGAAAAAGAATAGCTTCTGCCCAGCTAGGGTATCCTTAACTTACAGACGTACCTACATTTCCATTCCCTCTCGCAGAATAAGTTATCTTTTCAATTATTTATTTCACCGCAGTTAATCTCCAAAGAAGTGAAGTTTAAGAATTTGCTTGGAATTTCGGCCTCATTATTGAATTCTTCGGGTTTACATTTTTTATTTTGCAAATCTTCCGATGAAATTGAAAGGATTGACATTTCATTCAGGACACGCCCAATTGTTGACAAAGGAAAACAAAAATTTTTGGCATCGCACTGAATGTGCTTGTCCACCGGAGTTCATGAAAAGAAGAACAGACTAGGACAGTGAGAATTCTCCACGTTCGAGCCCCATCTTCTGAAGGGAGAAGAAAGCGTTCATAGACCCGCTAGGCAGGCGCACTCCTTTCGAGGTTCGGGATAATGGTGGAGATGAATAAGAAAGAGCACGGCCATCTCTCGATCGGCGGCGGAAACGCTGGTGAGGTCTGCTCGGCGTGAGCCTTCCGAAACCGCCGCGTGGGGGCAGCTCGACCTAGCAGCGGATCGGGAGCTCGCAAGGGGCCGGATGCCTAGCAACAATGGCGAGGCGCTTCTTTGAGCATGTGAGTGTGTGTGTGCGTGCGTATATTATGTGTGTGCACAACAAAGCCGTGGGCTCGGGTTGGAAGGCGCGCATGGCCGATCGTTCGGCAGGGAAGGCGGGATTTCGTTGCGGGCATTGCTCTGCAACTTGAAATCTCAGAAAAAAAAGTTTTAATTCTGATAATCACGTGGGGGAATATCGTCTGATCGAAACTTCATCTCCTCATGGGATGCTGAATTGAGGAATCTTAGACGTGAGATATTACAAGGAGGGAAACAAAGAAATGACCCCACAGTCCTCTTCGTGTTCCGCTGTCGGGAAAACCGCTCCTTAATTCATTCATCTCGATCTCAGGGGAGGAAGAAGAACTCATCCGCCTCCTTTCTTCCCTGCCCTTCTCCCCCCCCCCCTCTCCCTAATACCCCTCCTGTCCTCCATTTCCCTTCCCTCCCGCCGCTCAGTTCCGTCCTGGGAATGAAAGAAAGAAAGTTCAACCTTATGCATTCCGGAGGGACGAACGGCATGATTAATTGGGGAAGGGTTGGAGAGGGGATTTTCATTTCCAGGAGAGAGAGAGGAAAAAAGTTATGAAGGAATGAAATTAAGGAAGAGATTTTTCTTTCCCCCTAATGCCTTCTTGCAGAACTCATAAATTCATGGAAGAGAGAGGTAGCAAGGAGGGACAGATCCAGATGCGTGCGCTATTTATTAAAAATATGAAGATATGTCTGTGCTAAAACCTCTGAGTGAAGCACAAGTCCTGAGTAGCACAAAAGCATCATCGTTATCGTTGATATTCTGTCAAATATAGGATTTTACGTTGGCTGTAAGAATTTTTTCCCCGGCATACACGACAAGCATTGAAAACTGACGGAGGAGAAAGGTTCCCTGGGCCGGGAATCAAACCATGGACATTTGACACACCCGGTCAGTTTTTCCCTGGAAGTTCTCAAGGAAGATCTGACAGCGAAATAAATATCTTATATTGGAGGTTTTTCCCTTTGCGATAGTGTATAGGATCTATTTTCGTGGACAAAGGCTTCTTTGAAGCACAATGCCGACTTACGAGTGCACTCCTTGATTAATAAACGCAATTACGAATGAGATGTAACTACTATAGATTTTATTTGGGTTCAGGAATCCTTGGTGGTCTGCGAATTGCCCTGCAAACTTATAGCAGTTTTACGTTTGTTGCCAGATTGAAAAACTAGCGAACAAAGTTGGAGAAACTGTACCTGACTCAACAGAAGAGCTTTCGGTAGCGTAAAATATGTATGATTATTGAAGAAAATGGTCGTCTCAATCCTGAAGGCCTCCAAAACATGCAACGGCATATTCAACGATGGCTTATGGCTTATAGAAGATAGAAAAAACGAGGATGATATTTGGGGTATCGAGAGGAGTTTGGACAAGTGCTGAACGTAGGTGGGGAACATGAAAGGAAACGCTCAGCAGTACTAAAAGAGAGTCAAAGTGTCCCATCCAAAACCTACCAAGATAGGTAAAGCACCCTTAAAAGAGCGTATCTATTCCTCAACTGTTACCTTCAATTCGCTCACATATTGATAAACCCAAAGGTAAGCAGGAAATGTTGCAATAATAGCGTAAATATTGGAAACGCGTCACATCCACAAGGCCTCAGATCCATGAAATGAAACGGACCCGCATTCTCTTCTGAAGCGGCGCAGCGACCATCTTTCCTCGGAGAAGGAGTCGGAATCATATCTTTGAACGTAATATCTTTTTTCCTCTCTCCCCAGCCTCGCACTTGTAGGGGTTCGAATCATTTCTTCTCAAAGGCGCTCTTGACCCCTGACTCCCTTCCCCCACGCTAGCAATCTCACCCCCGCGTCCACCCCCCTACCGCCCACACCACCCCAACCACATTGCCATCTTTCCTCTCTGCGCCCATCCACCCTCGTCATCCACACTATTCCTCCCTCTATCTCTCTCCCACGCTCCATCTCCTCCTCCTCCTTTCATAGTCACTTCGCAACGGGATGATTAGACGCGCCGTTGTGAGGGAAGGAAAGTAGGAGAGAAGCCCAGGAAGCAGCGCGCGGTCGGGAGTGTGTACGTAAACCCATTAAAGGGAGATAGCGAGGGAGAAAGAGGTCAAAAGCAGCCACGGGGAGAGGCGTGGGGAGGGTTTTTTCGGGGAAGGAGGGTGCAGAATGGGGAGCAGATGGAGAGAATGAAGAGGAGAGAGGGAGAGATAGAGGATTGGAGGAGGCTAAAGAGGAGCGCCTAAGCAGGGTTGGGAGGAGGAAGTGAATTCGGGTGATAGGGTGCTGTGGGTGAAATGTTCAACCGCTCTTCCGAAGCCCTGATAGGCAAGAGAAGTATGGAGTTGCCAGTCGAGTGGTGGGGAATGTTATACCACTGAAATATAGTGCACTTTGGAGAGGAATACATACGTGTCACTCAGTAGCGTCATTCCGTTTCTGGCTTGGCGCAGCCTAAATGTCAAAATTTAGCTTCTCTTTGTAAGAAAATGCCTTCTTCATAGCTTTATTTTACATTCTTAAAACAGTACACGCTTCTTCGGCTTATGCTATATTCATGCACTGTTTTTTATATCCTCTTTCGTGGTCGTGATCGTGGTTTAGATGTGATTTACCTACACTCATTCTCATTTCATTAATCTGTCGGCTTTATCCATGCGCTATTTCTCTTTTAAATCGAAATATTCCTTACTCCTCTTCATGCTTTCCATTGAGCCTTTTCTCTGACATCCTCGTCTCGCTTATCCAGCATTCTACCTTCGATAAGGGCCTTCAGCATTCCATTGTCCCTAAATATCTCTTCCCTTCATCCACTAGAATGACGTCATGATTTTCTCCGTCGTTCCCCTGTAGTCCACCATTTACTTTTTCATATTTTTTCATTTTTTAAGTTATGCGATTCATTCACTCACTTGATAAGACTAAATCATCGATTTTCCCACCATCAATACTTTCTGTATCTGAAGCGTTTATTCCTCATCCTTCTTACCTACCTTCCTATTCCTATATCTCCTAGGTGTTACTTTTTAAAATGGTGTCCACCCACTACATTTAGCTAGTTTTTAGGCTTATCTGGCATTTTATTGCCCCACTTACGTACATTTTATGTGCATACAGGAGTGCTCTTTTACTCCTCCTTCTATCAGAGTTGTTGATGACTCTACCTGAAAACTATTTTCGTGGTATATCCATGTCTAGAAGGCATACGCTTCTAACTCATTTCTTCTTGCAGCTTCTGCTTTATTCTCATGTCCTCTCCTCGGTTTTTTGCAAGAATATGCTCAGCCAAATCAGCGATCAGCGAAGTCTTCAAGAAGGGACGTTTATGTTTACGAAAGGAAGTTCAGTAAATAATAACGTGACTTAAGTGAAGGAAATGTTGGCTGTAGCCATGCCTCATGTAGGGCCGTATTCACAACCTCCAATGGAGTGAAGCTTCCACTCCTTATGACGTAAATCAACACTACATGGTATTCAGAAGCTCTATGGAGTGGCGGTCTCACTGCGGTTGTAGTAACAGCCGGCCTAAAGTGGTAGGGTACCCATACCCACCCTAAAATCACCACTACATCGAATATCAACATGGCCGACGGCGTATAATGGTCAACGCTTCGCAAATATAAACGCTGTTTTCATGCGATATAAGGTTATTAAGCGTCATTGATACGTTTTGTAATATCAAGCAACATAGCAAGAGTACACTGATATCAACTTGTGTGCGATCAATGAAACTGTTTGGCAGGAATACCTTGATTACGGATTCTGGGTATGAATCAAAATTTGTAATTTGGGTGTTTCAAAGGCAGTTTGGGTTAGGGGTTAGGTGCTTGCTTCACAGTGTCCACGCCCCTAGTTCGTAACTCACCTCCTCCAATTTTTTTTCGTCGCAGTTTCGTTGTACGACTGTCCCTGGTTTTATATATTTTTAATCGGTTTACCCGGGATGAATTTTAACTATTTCACGTACTAATTGCGTAATTTGCTAAAATTGCGTAATTATTACGTAAAATAGTTAATTACGTTATTTACCTAAATCGCGTAAGTAATTAGCACGTGGCGGAAATACGTCCGCACGCCCTGTAGTTTTTTGTGTACGAAATTAACGGAAGAGCATGAAGTGTGATCGTGATTTTTAATTTCCGTATCTCTGGCCACGCAGTCCCGACGCACGTACAACATTTGTTCTAATTTGCCTGGTGCCGTGATTTTCCAGCACTGTGCTTTTTTGGAAAAACTAATCGCAAGAGAAAAAAGAACTTAAGCTCTGCAATCATATAATTGTAAGTATCTACCGAAATGTTCGGGTGATCGAGCGAAATGTTCTGGTGGGAGAGAGTTTCGAACCAGGGACGTCGCTTGGAAACTGATAAAATACCAGCGGTAACAAATAATTTTGAAGAATTAATGTTTTGCACATTTTCAGGAGCATGTTAGAATGCATAAGATTAAATAGCATAGTAATGTGGAGTGTATGTACGTAAGAGTATGGATTGTTAATAAAAACCAATGTTACCTATTCAATATTATAACTGTGTGAAAAATGTGCCATCCTTATTTTTATTGCATATATTTTGTACTGACTGTGAGAATAGCTATTTTACGAATAAGAGACTGATATTCTAATAATATTTAAATTATTGATCATGTATATCAGAATAATATAATAATATTTATACAATCCAATGGAGACCATGGGATTGATGTTCAAAACTCCCTCTATTTTACACCTAGTTCCGTATATAACCGTCACTAGGATTACGTAAATGTCACTGCTTACACTTGAGTCGAGTTGGCAACATAGCGACCATCAACACTCCAGAAGAAGGAGTGGAAGTAGTGGTGCTGAATGCCAATTTGCAGGAGAAGGAGCACTAATCTTCATGGAGTGAAGCTGCGACTAAGCGATGTAGTGGAGACATCTGAATGCGGCCCGTAGTCTCCTCTTCCGTTCTGCTACGATTAGTAGATAGTCCTTGTGGAAACTCCTCCATCACATTCTTTGCTTCCAGCTTTTTTGCACGTCAATGAAATTAGGGGATTGATGGACAAATGAAAACTACTCCTCCGAGGCAGGAGATTTCTCGCTTCTACTTCATCCTTGTTTATAACCGCTTAAACCATGCATAGAAACGTGTGCCTCCATACTATTTGGCCGCACCGTCGGGTAGTTGGGGAAAGTGTTGGCCTGGGAACCCTAAGGTCGCAGGTGCGAATCCCGGTTCAAGGCAAAGATTTTGTATTCGTCTCAGGATTAAATAAGATTGGTCATGTAAGACATTATGATATAATCTAAGCGTTTGGAGCACCTCTACACCTAATTCTACTTCTACATTGGAGCTTACAATTATTGAGAGGCACATAACAGGTGATGGATACCCACAGAATGCCACCTCAACATTACATGGAAGTGGCTTAATCATCACTGTGATGTTAATAATCACTGTGCAGTTACTAGGCATATGCAGTCAAAATTTACAACTTATGAAAATGTAGTAAAATTGTTCGATTAGATTCTCATAGTCTGGGCTATGGTACTAAATGCTAGAAACTCTTATAAAGGAGTTATACCAGAGAAATTGAAAAAGAGAAAACCTGGTACCGGCTATGGTATATTCTTGATGAAATAGGCAGGAAGGGTTTGGATCGACAATTTTATCTGATGGAGTATCATCTTCCTCTTACTTTATCATCACATTTATTAACAATTCTTTGGAAGAGCACTAATCAATTAAGGGCAATTGAAAAGGATAAAATTTAGTGCCCGCTTTGACATATTCTTGAAGAAATAGGTGAGAAGGTTTGGTGTCCACAATTTTACGTCTCATTCGACGGACGTTGCACTGTTCTTGATGATATCTTCACATTGAGTAAAGGAAGGATTGCCTCTAGAAAAAATACCTACTCCACTGCCGGGATCCGAACTCGAGGCCGCGGCATTGGAAGCAAAGAGCACATGCTTATACCACGGTCCCCTCACTCTCAACCCAATCGCCTCATCGATCAGCTCGCGAAAGAATAGGCGAAAGGATTTTCATGTATCAAGCGTATCGGGGCAGTCGTAAAGGCAAAGGGTTCCCTTTCGCCGTTTACTCTCCCCGCCGAATTGACGGCGGGGACGAGAGCAGGTACGGACAACCGGTGGGCGTTTTCTTTATTTTTGGCCGGGTCGGGAGCAAGGGGGGATGGATGACAAGGGGCGGGAGGAGAAGGGCCTTGTCTTGCGAGTGAATTGGTTTTGGGGGAGGAGGAGGAGGATTGATGGGGGAGAGGGAATATGGAGGAAGGGAGGTGGGGTGGGTGGCGGAGGGGTGAAGGGGACTTGATGGAGCTGACGGCGGCTCCAGAGAGCAGGGAGCGTAGTCCGAAGGGGACAGAGGAGAGAGGGAGGGGGGATCCCTGGGAGGCGGGAGGGAAGACTTGGTGGATGAGGATGGCAGTGGGAAGGGAGACGGAGATGAAAGTGGGAGGGGAATTGGAAGAGCAGCACAAAGCGAAGTACATTTTTAACGCTCAAAATCTCTTTTCTCTCCCTGTCTCTTCCATCCACGTCACCTGCCCTCGCGAAAAAATCTGTCCTTGATGAGCGAAAAAAGCCCCTGAAATCTGGTACGCACCCAGACTCCTGAGTTCCACATCAAACCATGGACCGGGATTCAACCAAGAAATCGACTGAGTGCACTATGAAGTGGGCGAGGAGCACTGTGCATTTTTCCATCCTTTAGCTCTGTGACGAATGAGAGGAAGGTTAAATTTGCATGGTCGGTTCTTGGCGTCTCTTTCCCCTTAAGGGCATACTGCTCCAACTCTTCCTTTCCGACGCACTGGATGATCACAGGCGTCATCTTGCGGAGCTGAAGAGATGCTAGAGACATCAGTAACGCGTATGAACCTTCAATGCCGTTTCCTTTTTAGGAAGGCTCAAGTGAAAAGTCTAATAGAAACCTTGTTAGATCCTTTTATTGGAAAGACGTCAATCGCGTGAATTCAATTAAACCGTCGAGGAAGTTATCCAAGTCCCATATTTCTCTGGCAGGACCGACATTGTTATCAAGCTAAGAAACTACCGAGCTGGCAGATTCTTAATCTGTTTTTCATTCTCACTCTTTTCAATTGTGTGGGAGGAAGATGTGACAGATTACGACGCATTCCCTTTTGCGGAACGCTTTCGTTCTTTCATCATGACTCACATCTCCGCCTGGTTGCGGAATCAATCAGTTTACAGTCGTTTAATGTTTGCTTCAAGCGAGCGGGTAAGCTCATCGCGAAGGTGACACGGCGCCAAAATAAGCTATGTGACGCAATACACGAGAAGCTCTCGACCCATTCACCTTACCTTCGCGCCTTATTGATAGTTTTCCTTCACAGTGGCGCGCACGTCAAGGAAGAAACAAGCCATTGAGCCTTGTTAGTCAAGTCCAACTTATTTGATGGTGAAAGCCTTGTTTTGTACCATATTGAGCGTGAGCATTTTGTAAGGCAAAGCGACGAAGGGATCTTCAGCGAAGGCCGCTAGTATGAGAAGGCTGCTAAATTAATTGAAGTGCCACATAATAAAATTTAATTGAGCTGAATTCAAGTTAAAAAATAAAATAGCTTTCCTGAGAAAAATTTATACGGAAAAGAATTCGGAGTTTTCGTGGATTTGCATGCTCTCCGACCTTTGTATTATACCTTTTTCGTTAATATGGCTGTAAATACGATTGTCATTATTTGTAATTAAAAACACATTACTACTCCTAATTGTATTAGGTTATCGGGTATTGAAGTAGGCGACCTACAGCTGATGTAACATGAGCTGATGAGAATATGTGTGTAATTGGTAGGCTGAACAGGAATTGTGGAGACCATAGATGCCCTGTGGCTGGAGTGCTAGGCCGTTGACCGTAGGCACTTCAAATCTCGGGATATTTACCCTGTGCATCCAAACCTAAGTTAAGTTATTTTCTGGATATAAAATATTTGTATAAAAATACAGGTGTTATAGGTGGGGAAATGCCCCCCCAAATCTGATGTGTGGATTTCTCACTGTTGCCGTTGAGCATAATATTTGGAGAGCTACCCTCACTAACCTGACCAACCATTGCGTTGTACACATCATCATAGGAACTGTAGGAAAACTAAAGAGTATTCGATGGTCGACGTTAAGCTATTCTTAATGAGAAGCTCTTCGGGGTCCTTGGTTTAACTTCCCATCTGATGGAAGGAGTACCTCTGAACTCCATACTCCTTATATCACTCAGCTGAATGCCTTTGAACAATCTCATCCATTACCTGAACTTTATTTCAGTTTCTTGAGATAGGAGACCGGAATTCCACAAAAAAACCCAATACCTACCTGCAGTTCATCTAACACAATATCTTCCCATAGCTGACTGAAAGCAAAGAATAACATGACCATTAAATGCATGGTTGCTTGCATCGCCATTCCACCACTAGGTATTATATCATTTTATTAATTTTAGATATTTGAATGAAAAGAATTCAAACGGCCTCTTTTGTGCGACAAAAATATCATCATTTGTGCTTAAAGCCAATCTTAACGACGCCTCATCCCTTGGAATATTTTGTTTTTCAGCTTTCACCCTCCTAAATCGCACTTAAACAGTCACAAAATCCATGCCAGTCAACTTCTTCTTACGTTCAATCACCTTTGCATGCAAATTTTCCTCCGTTTTATTACTTTTTGACCCTAGTATAAAGCTGAAATCACAGCGACTATCACATGGGTTCATGGGGCAGTTATTTACTTTTATCCGATCTATAAGGGTGACGAAAAATACTTTGCCGTATCATGCTACTTAAATGTTTCTCGCTCCTGAAGCCAGGGTGACATCTGGTAGACATCTCCTTCCCTAAGCAACCAATCCTTGAACTCTAATTCCAACTCTCTCGTTTTAGGAAACTATGGTCGGAAATAGTCGATTCAATATCCGCCTAGCGCACAACGAGGATTTGATCGCACTGAAATATTCATTGCCCCCTCTTGCTCCTAGTTTCCTCATTCTCTCGCCATATTTTCCGTGCGTCTTCAGCCCAAATACGAGAAAATACAAACCGGATTATTTGACCTTGTCAAGACTTCTTTTTTTCGTGTCCGCTTTCGGGAGGGGGCCATGAAGACGCCGCCGACCGAGACACGGAGACAGCGCCGTACGGACACTCGCGGGGATCGTTCAAGAAACGCGTGCGATCCTCGAACATTGATTTTTGACGGGAGAAAAACGCCCTCGATTAATATTTGAACCCCCTCTCTCGGTTGAGTGCTCGCAAGAAAAGACGTTCGTTACCGCCCCGAAGAAGGAAGAGGAGAGAGTGGAGAAATGGCGGATGGCTGGGCCGGGGCTGCGGAGAGAGCATTTGGTGTTGAGGGAGAGGGCGGCTCGGGGAGGGGTCGCTAAAAAAAAAAATAAGCGGCGCAGAAGAGTAGAGTGCGTGGGAGGGGTGGTTTTGAGGAAGAGAGAGAGAGGATGTAATTATAAGAGGAGAGGGACCGAGGAGGCGAGAGAGAGTCGGGAAAAATGCCCGTTTGCATTTTCAAACTGACGATGGTGAGAAATGCCGATGGCCATTCCACTTGCACTCTCCACGTGCTGGCCTTACTTATGCATTCTCATCCCGCGAGCTACGCTCGTTGTTATATTTTCAGTCGGTTTATACTTAATCATCGTAGTACATACAGGACAGAGGGCAATTAAGTCAGGGTCGGAAAGAAACACTCACTTCAACTCATAAAAATTTAGGTTTCAACTGGTACTAATTTCCAACAAAACATACTTCGTTCTATTTCACATGCTTTTTCTGTACCTCATTAAATAAGCTCACCGGAACCTTAATCACTCGAAATTATACTGGATCATGCCACTGAGCCTATAGCAACTGATGATTAGAACCTTGAGAATAAGTTGCTGGCGTATGTGAAATCTGACCTAAATCTTAACTGCGAAATATGTAAATCTTACTGAATAACATGCTAGTTAGTTACCGACAGCTGAGGTAATTTGCGCCGTTTTAGGATAGGTGGGTAATCGGGTGATAGGAGGAGTTTTCAGGAAACGGAGGAAGGGCGGAGAGATACCCGGCGTCGGCATTTACCTACTCTTAACGACAGGCGCCAACCTCGCCAACCAACGACAGGACCACGGCTTAACGTCCAATCCGACAACGGAGTAGGGACCGGTTTGCCACTGAAAAAACCCCCACTGCCGGGAATCGAAACCGGGCCCTCGGGAGTGAATAACATGCGTTCATAACCAGAAGGATAGCGCAAAAATAGTATTTACTGAAAAAAAGTTTGTTTCTATCGTTATTTCTGAAGAAACCAGGCAGGTCGTTGCGTACGTTAATAATGTGAAACAATTTCGAGAATATTCTCCACCACTTTTAATACGGAATCTGATTTCAGTCGCTATTCAACTGTATTTGTTTACTATGCCTTTGAATCGCCGCTGACGTTTGCACGACTCTGGAACTTCGTTCTTGAATTCGCAAGAGTCGTAAATTAAACACTAGGGAGATTTCCACCCTGATCAGCACTGAGTGCTGTTTAGATTGGCTCCGAATTTCGCTGATACTAGGCGACGCTATACGTCAGCCATTGCTATGTGCTAGCATGGCAAAGGGAAGGGGGGGCAGGCCAAGGGAGGGTGCAGAGGAGGTGGAGAGGCAGGTCTAGCGGAGGTGAGGCGGGGAAGATCAGAACGGGAGCGGGAGATTACGGGAGAGTTGTCTTCATAGAGGGGGGGATGAATTCGCGCGGCAAAGAGTTGGGAGGAGATAAAGTTGGAGAGGAGAGCGGGGAAGGAGGCTGCCGGGGAGGAAGAGGTCAAATAATAGGAGTGGGGAATGGTTGGGAAGAGGGTGTGAGGAAGGGGGGGGGGGAGAATTGGGGATAGTGGCCATTTTTATCGGTCTGGGTCAATAAGTCCCTTGGACCTCAGATGGTGCCTAAAAATAAAACATCTCGCCCAAGGCGTCGGTCGCATTGTACGAAGGTTCACCTTTTGAATCGAATGGTCTGCCATTGACATTCTAGACATCTCTTCGTGACGCTCGCAAAGAATTACACTAGAAATGAGCTAGTTATGCCTCATTCCGGTTATCTAAGAGTTTTTCGTTTCTGTCTACCTCTACGTTCCGTGCAAGCCGTTTCAAAGACGCTTGGCAGGGAGTGTGAGGGAGCCAATCTTTGAATTTGAAATTAAAAATAACACTCATTGGTATGGCATTCGTATTTAACGCTCATATGTCTTTTATCTACCATTATATGGGATTTCGCGAGGGAAAAAGCATGTTGAATGGCATCCGGAAAGGCGATGTTGGTTAGGCACCAGCCAGTGATCGCGGTTTAGAACTCCTCGATAGCACAGGATTTTGTTTAGGTTAAGTATTGCGACATCGCAGAAAGACTAATTTAATGTAATATCTATGGACACTAATATTTATATTATAGGTACTATTTTAATGCATACTCCCCTCTTTTTTATGCGTAGTGGTACATTCGATTGCAATAATCATCTGCTTTTGGCAATGAGCCGTTGATGCGGCATATCTTTCTTTTGTCTAACCTCCTAACATTTGAGTTCACTGGATTAGGCTTTACTCAAGAACAGGCACATTGTGGAAATGAGACATGATATATAGTTAGAAACCTTTCCACTTAAAATACATTAAAAACTGCCAAAACTTTACATAGCTATCCTCACGTATCAAGTCTCAAAAGCAAATCTTACCCTATGGTTGCAGTGTACGTTGAAACACGGGTCGTGCAATTTTAAATATTTTACGTGGATTACTGGTATCATTTTATTTGACTAGTATGCCTAATATTTAATCCGGTATATTTAAAAGTCGTTAGGAGTTCAGCGAAATAACCACGTCTAAGATTCTATTCCGTTGTTTTCTGAAGCACCTAGGGTCTTCGTCTTTCTGCTGTGCAGAAAATCACTCCAAACTACTTAAATTATGCATTTCTTATGCATTGAAATAAAAGCGGCATAGTGACAATTTAAATTTCTGAAAAGGATGGGATGGATAGTGAGATATTTTTGCTTGTAAATGTTTAACGAGTATCTAATATTTAGAATCACTCACGCTTTAGTATATAAGCGAAACCGATCGAAAAACTAATTCCGGGTCCTTACTCGAATGCATGAACCCAGAAAGTTCTATCAAATTTCCTAGCAAAATGGTAAAAATAATTCATGAAGTGTAAGAGGAAATCACACTGGAAAATCAAGAGGTAAAGAGACGGACAGCGGAAAGAAGGGAAATAAATTGTTTGGTAAAGAGGAGAGATGAACGGAAATGAGTCCTTCTTCTCGATAACTGTACACTTCTTGGAACTATCATGAAAAGTTTAAGGGAACTTTGAATTCCTTAACTGTCGTAAAAGATGCCCGATTCCACATGTCGTTGTGCAACTTTCACGAATATCACTTCGCAGTTCCAGGAGGAGCAATGCTCGACGAGGTGAAGGAAAGGTATGACACGTTGAGTGGGTATTTCATAAAGACTATGAGATAACTGAGAGAAAGCACTTGGGAAGCATACGATTAAGGCGGCAGACTAAGGAAAGAAAGAGTCATCTTACTCCTTCGAGTTGAATGACCCATATCCTACTTCAACGGTTGACATTGAGAGTGATTAGTCGTCATGTACGCAAAGCATAGGAATAAAGCCTTGCTGGGTTTTAAGCCTTGCTATAGCTATTAAGAGAAATTGAATATTTAAGACAATATTTAACAAGGAGAGTATGTGTGGATCCGAAATATCCAATAGCCAAAAACATATTAGTGTTTGGGCTCATCCCATTCATTTATCGATTCTATTAAATAATACCTGGGAATTTCGTTTACTGCTTGAGCTCCAGGAATGAATTTTCGATGGCTTATTGAAACATAAACACTATGAATTCCACTGATATGAATGGATCACTTAAATCATTTTGCCTTATTGCTAAATTGCTATTTCTTCGAATTTATGATTTTTTGATGCAGCCCTTAAAAGTATACGCGGTCTGCTGCGAATCCACTTTTGTCATTTATTCATATACCTACTTCCTTTATGCAGGTATGTGACGTATTAGATTCATGAGACTTACTATCTTGGGAGCGTTATTTCAGTAGTGAATGTCATCAGTTGTGCCAAACACCAATCGTGTGGCGAGTAGTGTATCTCCGTAATATTCCACCACCCTTCTGAGGCGTAAGTATGTGTTTCGATGACGTTTCCCAAAACTAGATGTTAGTTGATATAGCGTCATTATAGTCGCAATAGCAGTCTAAATACCCAAAATCACACTAATATATGGGATATGGACGTGATTCGCCCTGTAATAGGTTGATTTCCTGTCATTAATTGTATCATGTATTGAGAAGATTGTTGTATCATTAATTGAGAAGAAGTTTAAAATCAATCTGTGGCTTTGAGATACAACCCAGAGGTGCTTCTATTTTGTTTGTGCATCTCTAAGCACATTCATTTTAAAATTTCATATATGGCTGTAGATTGATATATTTGTGCGCTGTATATGTTTTTCTTGTGCCTATTGTTTTATTTGCCTCTCATGAAATAACGGGTACATTGTCGTAGCTGTAGAGTTGTAAGTTAAGAAGATCTATGATGTGGCTACACACTTTCGCCACATTTGAAATGTACGTAAAATTATTGTTAGTTCATCAACTCATTTGCTAGAACCCCACTGTGCATCTCAATCGAGCATCACCCACTCTCTTCCTTCCACCTCCAACACTTTATGCTCTTCTTTATATAACTAATTCCGCTATTCCTTATCATGCTCTCTCACTTTATTTACTACTGCCACTGAGTATCTGGCTGCCTCTGTGTCTCATCTTCACCTCTGAATCGTTAATTTTATTTCCTCTTTCTTAACTTTGAAATTATTATTTTTCAATTCACCACTGCAGTAGAATGAAAGGCCTGATATGCAATGTCAAACTTTTTTCCTTAATTTGTAGCGATAAAACATTAAAATATAAAATATGCCTGATTTAGATATTCTCAGATGAACGGGAAGGAAAGCCATTTTTGCCATCAAGCACACCAATTGATAATTTCTCCTGTAATTCAGAGGAAGTGACTACTATAGATAGAATTAGACTATAGATCTAATATAACAAAAAAAATGCTGCCAATAGAAGGATAAGATACATTTTATATCTTGTAGAAGGTCATTATAAAACCATCGCGTCTGACAAATGTTGATATTATCTCATTATTCCATTATGCCTGCATCAAATAAAAGAATCCTGGTAATCAATTATTTAATTTCTCAGCAATCAGATTAGCGACTTAACGGGTTTCGCCTTGGGTTGCCATTTCAGAGAAAAGTAATGGCATGTGATTTTTATAGCCCATCGATATGAAGAAATAATTTATTGGTTTCCGCCCAGATATGGTTAACCCTCATTTTAGGTCAGTGTTAGAAGGGGTATAGATTGATTATAAAACGCTGAAAGCCGGATTAATCGTCTTTGTGAAAACTCTGTGCACGACGGCGAGAGTCGCAGCAATTAAGGCATAGAAACCACATCTACTTTACCGTTCGTTTGTAATATTTTTCCATGTCTCGCTATATTCTTCAAAAAAACATTATCCCTTGCATATTTGATGCCTATGTAGTATCATTTAATCTCAGAATGAAGTTCATTTTTGTTTGGCTCCAAATCATGGTCTCTCAACTTCCGCCAAGCAACTATAAACACTTGAGGCAGTGAACGATTGTTTGCTAGTCACTCGTACGTTTCCGTGGCGTTAGATACGTAATGCATATCTGTATTTTTCCGTCAGTTATCCCGCACATGTTTCCGTGTAAGACTGCGGCGTATCAGGTCGCTGGTGAGTGAGCGAATCTGTTGTCTTCTAAGTCAACGTACCCGGAAGCAAACCAGGGGAAATGCAGACACAAAATGTACTTGGGTAAATGGCCAGGTTAAATAATCGAAAACAATCAGTGGAAAAAGATTTTAATTCAGAACTATCATAAGACCTCATTGTTTGAAATATTTATTTAGCGGTAATTAACTGCGTACAGAAGTCTAATATTAGGGGATAATAGAAGGGTTATAATGAGCCAGCTACAAATATTTATGCATTTTTATCATGCCTTGTTTCAAAATTCACGAGCGGTACAAATTTATTGCCAGGCGAATTTAGATGGTATTCAAATGCTGTCTTCTATTTTAAACTAATACTGTTATGTGGGAATTCGCTTGTTCGATTTTAATCCCATTCTTTCATCCTTATTATTCACTTTCAAAATAACTACGACATACAAGTCATTTGCCTATTAGCACGCTAATGTCGGCTGAAATATTTTATGGTTTGTTCGTCCTTTCTAGGTTATTTAAGGCAATAAATATTCTGACCCACTTGTAAGTCTCTCATATAGAATGTGTCTCTAAATCGGCTATTACTGTTCAGTTCTGCGCGTTAGTAGAGATGAATCAGGTCAAACTTGTAATAAATACAATACCAAAGCTTTTGGCCTTCACCGAAATAATTTACAAGTAGATCATGATTCAGGTAGGTATATAGGTGGCCTTAAGGTCATGAAGGCAATCAGAGTAATGCCTCTTGTACCTCGTAATCAGTGGCTCAATGACTACAGTGTTAAGGTAAATTCATCAGTAGAAATAAGGCATTAACATATATATATTTAACTTAATTGATGCAGGATGTAATTATTACATTGCATATTAGAACATCTAACCTTGCTTCAATTGAGATAAAATTTTAATATTTATGGCAAATTTGTTTGTTAGCTTCTGCTTTTTTGCTAATTTTTAATTGACGACTGTTTTATCCTCAAATTTCAAGAGATTTGTTGTAATTATTCGCATTTACAGTGCATGTATTGCATACTCGCTTACATTTATCTACGATTGCATTAGCCAACAGTTAGCAAATTAATGTCAAATCTGGATGCTATATGGGTTTTCATAAAATAATACTGCTCAGCAAATCCCAATGCAAATTTTCAATGGATCAACTGAAAATGTCAACCTTTTCGACAACTTTTATACCGTATCTGTATGCAACTTGTTGCCCGATATTTCATATTCTAATGCAGAATTGCATACCATTACAGTCTGAAATTTCATTCTTTAAAAATGTTTGAAATTAGATAAAATTGGCCATATAATTTTTAGGATTGGGGTTGGAGAGTTAAAAAAGAATAAGGTGGGAGGAGGATAGTAAAAATACCTTCAGGGGTTAATGAAGAAAACGAGAGAGAAGCAAAAGAATTAAAATAGATTAATGACACGCACATTATATCTCTTGCTCTCTCGTTCACAAACTTAAAGAGCAGGGTTTTTAATTAAAAGGCTTTGAAGTTATTATTTATTTCGTTCGCGTATTTTTAGACTGAAAATAAATTGGGCAGCTAGTAAGGATATTGGAAATCCTGCATAAATTTTTCGAAGCATAAGGATATATGCTTCGAAAATGTAATATACGTTTCACTGGAAGTCATATAACTGGAATGCGCAAAATTTTCCTGATGAAAAATGGGTTATGGGCCGAGAATCGCACATTCGACATTTAGCTTGCCTAGCAACTGCGTACACCAATTTGATACCAAAACTTTAGTACTCCAAGAGCGTGTTAGACTCATATGAAAACTAGTTCGTATACATTATTTTTTTAAATTTCTTGTTCCACGTTATGTGAAAACTGAACAAAAAAAATTAGTTTAGCGGTTGGGAATCTGTTCTGTGGTAATGGAAGATGAGAAAAAGAACGACTGGAAGACGAAATAATAGTTGTGACTTGATTAGTTTATTTTAATTTAACTATTGACGGATTTGTTATCTCATAGATATGAAACAATCCAAGAAGTAATTTTATTTTGAATTATACGTCCAACATCCCAACTAATGTTAATATCCAGATTATTTTCCTCTAATCACACGTTAAAAAGGGGCGGAAAGAATTCTTTCGGGTTGACAGCATGAGAGCCGTAGATAACGAAAGCAGAGGGAGAAGTCAACTAGTGCCGTGATTCCGGTCCAAAAAGTTAAATATGAGAAGTAATTTAAGCGTCGAGAGGAGGGGAGAGTTAAGGGAGAGCGGGGGATAGTCGGAGTTGAGTGCCAATGTACAAGAGCGGCGTAATCCGCCGGAGGCAGCGAAAACGAAGGTGGGCAGGAATGAGACTCATACATGGACCTTTTGTGTATTTTTTTTCATTTCAGGAAAAGAAGCTGAATAGAGGGAGTGGGAGAGGTGGTAGGATTGGGAGATGGGGTAGGAAGGGTGGCTTGGTGGGGGGGGAGAGGGTTGAGCATGAAAAGGAAGGGTTGGGAAGGGAGCGTGGGGTGGGGCGTAGCTTGGGGGGGAGGCAGGAGGAGGAGGGTGGCAATAAAGGTGGGTGGGGCGGAATCAGTTGAGTGCTACCGCTGCAGGACTCTCTGCCGAGCAAAGGCCACACACACACACCACATAAACTCCCATCTCAGACGCCCCCATCCCCCGTTTCCCTTGGTCCGCCGTGCCCCCCTTTGTCTCTCCCCACCCCCGACAAACTCCGGGCCCAAAAAACTCCAGCCTAATCTGCTCGCTCCGGGGGAATCCGGGTTAACTTAAGGACGGATCCCCGAAGGGTTGTGGTTTGGCGATTTTCGATTCCGACGCGATCGCCAAAACACTATTCGGTTCCTGAAGTGTGGCGTTGGGATCGATAATCGTTTTTAGTTTCCCGCATTCTTAACTTCCAGAGTTGATACCGTTTGGAGATAGCTTTTCATCGTAAATAGAAATCTCCGATCATGGAGTAGTAGCACAACTGACAAAATTAATGTAGTTAGTCGTTCATTCTGAACTGCTTAATCTAGTTATTTCGAGTAGTCATTCATATCAATATTTTCCCCCTGCCACACACCCTCGCGGTGGCTTGCAGGGTATCGTGTAGATGTAGATGTAAATAATCATCACCAATATTCGTCGTAAATCAATCAGACCCCTAGACAGTCACCTATTAGTGTGATGCATAGTATGACATTTTTGTCGTTTCATTTAAAATCTGTATTTGAGCGGAGAGAATAGGTATCACGACAATGCAGTGGTGCACATTGCGTACAAACTCTCTCAAACACGATAATAGAATAGGTGCCCTAACACCACCTGCTACATGTTGTACTGGCGGCTTATAAGGTATGATGTAGGTGTAGATACTTTGATTGCTGACCCAGTGATTACAGCCGTCGAAACTCATTAAGCAAAAGCTGAAAGTTGATGAGAGAAGGAAAACGCAAAAGTTAATGATATTTATGTTAAAGGGAAGTTATCATTTAGTGATCATACAAAATATTACGTGCTCGTAATAGTAAAGTAAATGAAATGAGTCTTTCAGTTAGTTGAGGTTAGAAAAGGTATGTAGTATACATATATGCGGAATACAGAGAAAATACCCATAGTTTTCTGCACTTGCTTATTGCAATAAGCCTAATATCGCACTCGAATCGTTATCCCGCAGAGTGTGTCTCCCGCCATGGATTTTCTGAGATATATGTTTGTATAACAACCTCAATTATATGTTACCTCAATTAGCCTTTTGGGGGCAGGGTGAAATTATCAGTCTCGCCCAGTGTGCGAGATTCCACGTTGGGTGGAAACTAGTACTCTTCTCCTATTCCTAACTAGGGCTGTGTATTTGTGAATTGGCTGCCCTGAGGCTTCTGCGTGATCGTCCAGAGTCATATAAAAATACTCCCGTAGCCTTTCCTCTTGTTTGTTCTCTCGCCAGATCGGTGAGCATGGATCTCTAGCGGCTTCCGGCCAGCTATGGTATCAGCCATTGCTTGTTTTTCTGCAGGACCGCGTTTCCGTTTCTGAGTGCAGTTTTATGTTACAGCCAGACTAATGAAGTTGGAAGGTACTTTTAGAACGGAGCCGGTCCGAAACGGTGCTCGTGAGTGGTCACCGCTGTGCCTTAATGAAGATTCAGCCGCAATAACATCGCTTTTAAATACCGCCCATGAAACCAATTTGTCCATGTAGGGAAGCGGATTTGGCCCTCCTGCCAAAGTGAATTTTCCGCAATGAGAAGAATGGGATTTCTGAAATCGGAAAAATATAGTGATCCCAGCGTCGAATGTGATGAAGTCACAGTGGAGGACTATTCAGCAATAGACGTGTTGTGTTGTGAATAACGTTTCGGAACGGAATATGCCGGCAGTAGTGCCTTAATGTCATACCACTCATCTAACAACGTGCAGATAATAAAATGAAAACTTTATGTAGGTATCTGATGTTCACGAGATGTAATATTTTACTACAATAGGATTATAAAATCAATTTTTGCGTTAGAAATTGAGAACAAATATATTTATGGATATTAAGTGCTCATTAATATATTCTAAAGAGCGCATGATTATTACTCATTCTTATAGTAAAAGGGATATTTAAATATACTTCGGGGTTTAAAAGTTGTTTCACTGCAAATTAAGCTATTTCAAGATAGAGTTCTACAGCAGTACCATATGTGCGAATGCTTTTCTATAGCTCTTTTTCTATGAAAACCAACCCGGATAGTGTTAAAGTATCTCATGGAATCATGGTGTTTATCGGATTGCTCTCAAACGCTTTCCGTTGTTCCCGTTGTTTAACATTGATAGTCATTAACGCCTTCATCAGCATTAATTGTACATGAAAAGATTTCATTTAACATCGCTGTTATTGTTATTCTGTTGTTCTTCCTCTTGATATCACCATCATGAGTCAAGAATCCTAAGATTGGACTGATGCACCTCTCCACATGATTCTCATTTCACATAACTTCTTCATATTTGTATAATTCTTCTCTTTGCATCCTTAACAACATGCGTGGTCTTCCTTTTCCATTCTTTCCATTCTGTCCCTTGACGATTGTCTTTATCAGACTATCATATCTTAAGAGATGGCCGATGAAGTTGTTCTATCTTCTTTTTAACGTTATCAGAGGACATCTTTTCCCATTCTTCTTAGGACTTCTTCGTTTTTCACTCTGTCGATCCATTTTATCTTATTCATTCTTATGCAGCGCCTCATTTCTAAAGCTTCCAGCCTCGACGTCTCTGCTGTCGCTATCATCCATGCCTCACTGGAATAAAAAAATCGTGCTCCAGATGTATGTTCGGAAGAATTCCTTCTCCATACCCAGAAACGCGACGGGCGTTGGAGGGTTCCTCCCCATTCTCTTCTCTACGAGTAGTCCAAGGGCCAAAAGTGCCTCTCTTATGATTTTCTTTTCCTGAATTTGTCCTCGTCCAGCACTTCCTCGTCGCAAACTTATTTTTTATTTCTCTTCAGTTTAGTATTTAAAAGTCTTCAACAAACGCTCACTATATAGATATAAGTCACTTGACAGGTCTCTCCCTAAAATGCTAGATATTCTCTACTTTATGTGAAATTTTGTCCAAAAACAGCTTCCGCCATTTTGTAATGTAATAGCATACAAATGTTTTTAAAAATCTTCAAAACTAAAGCATAGTAAAGGAAAAGCATTGTGTTAATATATCATACCATTTTTTATTCGATCAAATTCCTCCCACAACAACATCATCAACATAACTTTGAAGATATTCGGAGAAAAAGGAACTCGGGAGTTTTTTGGAAATTTGGTCACGTTTGAGCCCCTGTATCTAGCAAACGGTTCAGAGTCATGACAAATGACGTACTATTCCTTAATTAGCAATCTTTTGTGAGTATATGTGCGAAGTTTCAAGTCTATATCTCAAAAAAAGCAATTTTTGAATTTTGTCCAAAAATTTTCGATTTCCGACCACGTCGGAGGGTAAAGGGGTGCATTGCCTTGAAAGACGGCCGCTTATCACGGCTGCCAGTTAATATAGGTACTTCATGGTAGAATTTTCACAGAGAAAAAAATCCACCTTGACCAGGACTCGAATATGATCGAATTGAGCTCAAGGTTTTCTAGGAAGCCTCGGTAGCTCAACTGGTAGAGTACCTGGCCGGAATTCAGGTTCCGGGTTCGAGTCACGAACAAGATGGATTTTTTTATCTGGAAATTCTGCTATTGTGCTTTTCAGCAGGTGACTCCGCTAAGGAATTAGCGACTATTTTGCAATCCTTGAATGGCATGGATACTTCATATCCATTATGCTAGTAGATGGCTGGTTCCAGTAGTACACAGAAGTAAAATTAGCTTCTTCTGTGCTCCAACGACTAAGGCTATATCGTACTGTCTAACCTAACTTAATCGGAAGTCAGAAATAACACCCATTTCCCAGTCGGGAATCGTCTTTAGGTTGCTAGGCCGGTATTTTGCCATTATGCCATAGGAAATTTTAGGACCCAGGTCCAGAAAAATGCTCTAATACTGTGAATGGGGATGGAAAGTTAATGTGAAATTGTATTTTTTCCACAGTTACTCGTAAAATCACGTAAAATGGTCACGGAAGTCGGGGACCAAAGCAATGAGACGAAGCTGCTCTCCTGGGACTCGCAATAGCTTCACCACTTGCTCCTCCCGCCGCTTGTAAGACCCTCAGTTAACGGGGAACATGGCAACGGCATGGTAAAGCGGGAGCTCAACCTTGAATATCGAACTGTTCCCCCACTTCGCCCTGCTCGACTCTTGTTCGCCTCAGAATGTTCCCTTGGCATTCAGTTAAAACTAATTAGCGGGTCCACTCCGCTGAATATTTGGTACACCCTTTTCCCTTCTGATTTCATGACAGTACTTTCCTTTACAGCAATTTTATCCGAATAATCGGTGTTAAAACTCATCGCTCACCAATAAAAATGGCTCAGGAAATTGTACCTTTGATTTCTGAAGTACCCCCAAAACTGATGGTTCCAACTAAATCTAACCAGTTTCTTTAATCCTGTTTAATCAAATTGGTGGGGTTACGTTCAACCGAGTTGATTTCGATAAATGCTAAACTCAGATTTTATTTATTGACTCAACGACTAGTCTTTTTGGTGTCCGAGATGTTATGCTTTTTCTTAATTTTTGAAGTGCACCAAATGTGGAGAATTTTTTTTCATAATTTCAAAACTACTACTCTGCCTTGCATTCTAATTCCTTTAGTATTGACATTCCCTGTTATTTATTACTTGGTTAGGAACAATTGCTACCTTATAAATCAGCTAAACAGCTTTGATAAAATCCTTATCAGTTTAATATTTATAATTTAAAAATTTCAAATTGTTACTCATTGAATTCAGCATACCACTCAACTTCCCAAGCCATTAAACGCGGGAATAGTATCTTTAACATCTGTTGTATGGAAAAATAAATACTGTTAAGAAAATTATCAATAGATAACAACAATTTGTGGATCATTGGCAGCGATTGGCCGTCAAAGGATGTTGTCCTTACACTCCCACCAAACGCGGTGTGGCGGTCGCGGGGTGGTATTTAGATACATTACAACTGCATTTGCGATTTTTATTGAGAGAATCGTAATAAATAGCCCCTAATTTATTTACCCATAGAATCTATTCGTATGGATGGCTGGAGTCTAAATTTTTCACGCGATAACTCAAAGCAAATGGACACTATAAATGAACTTATTTCTTCATCTTTTTACAGGCGAAATTGGACCCGTTATTTTCTTTGCTCAGTAAATTAATCGTATTGACTCATTTGCTTTACCAGATCCAGATTTCTTTCCTCTCACTTCTTTTTATCCCATTATTTCTCTTTTCTCTCCGTCTACGTAATCTGAGGCATATTAGTCTATCGAGTAGCTATTTCTCTTGCGCAGCCGCTTCATTATCACACCTTCCGTTGTTTAACTCTGCCCTAAAATAATTTTTCCTTACCCGTAGAAAGTTTTACTTATATCTTTCAGTCTTAGGTGAGCCATCTGTGTGCCCCATTAAATCTCCAATGATGAAATACGACAATTCATGCGTAAGATATACGGCGTTAACTTGTTGGGAACGATGCATATCACCTTCCATCACAGGAAATAAACGCATTTAAAAATTTTATTTGTAAAAACCCCGATGGTGGCATAACGTGCCGAAACCATGGACGGTTGCATTCTGTGCAGTAAATGTGTGGAAATTTCACAGCATTTCTCTCCTGTGGAAGATGACGGCAAGTCATCATTATTTGCTGTATAATATTTTATATCATCCATCAAATCGTCACGACAGTGTGGATTCATATTTAAAACTAAACGTTTCTATAGCAATTGCATATACCCTTAGTATTGCTTGATACCCATATATTTTTTTAGTCCCTATTGAATATGCCTACTACAAAAGAAAGAGACAGCCTTGTATTCTAACTCGTTTAAAAATTTCCATTGAAATTCCCTCACCTTTGTTATGTAATCATTATTATGTATATATTGCTTCGTCATTACGAAGACAGCCTTCATTGATGTGTAGATATAATATAGATTATGGTGTTATATGACTTTAACTCCTCATTGGTCAGCTTTATTGAGCTGCGACGTTTAGCCCTATGACGATCTCAACTGTGCAACCAATGAAGAACAAATCTTTCCAAGTCTCTAAATCCTCGTTGCGGCGAGCAGTAAATCCAACCATGTCTCGGTCTGGGTTCCTCTGGGAGAGATTTGGGAGTCCGCGGCCATTTGCGAAGAGATGAAGTAGTGGTGTCCGAAACCTTTACTTTCCTAGTAGTAGGTACGCTTCGCAGAGAGGAGGGGAACCTGCAAACTCCGGGGACGTACTCTCATGCGAGGGAAAAGCTGGCGTTGAAGTGGGATTCAAAAGTTTGAACAGTGTTTCCGACGGAGATCTCCTGAGGTTAACTTCGAATAGCCTGCCGTATCGATTGTTGGGCTGTTATTTTTATAGAACAACTGCGGATGTCCCTTAATCCCAGAGCAAAATGCAAGGGTGTGTGGCGGGATGTATAAGGGTATAGGATATTTCAGGGGTTCAAGAAGTCAGGGAATGGAGACCAGAATTCGGGAGAAAAATATGACTCCCGACCATTATTATTTATTATAATAATTTTTTCAGCTCGTATGAGTTAATCTTAAAGCTGTACTGAGGCTATTTAAATCTTTACGGATATATTAACTGCGTTGCTTACTATGAAGTGCGGAATACTGCGGAGTAGGAGAAAAGAGAAGTCTGATCTACATCTATCTACATCAACGCAATACTCCGCAAACCACCACGAGGATGTGTGACAGAGAATAAATATCACCAAACATGTCTATTTGACATGAATTTAAGCTACTATGAAACTAGGATGATATTACTCAGAAAATACGAGGGGCCAACCTAATTCAACATATCTTGAGATTGGCTCGTGAAGACAGTCGTTGTGTGAAAAATAAATGGAAAGAATGGTTCACGTAAGTTTCGTATAAGATGCATGAGGTACATATTAAAAGGTGTAAATGAGAAGGACAATACACAAATGAAGAGGTAGGCTGAGAGAGGAGTGGAGTGGACAGCTGTGAAAAACCTTTCTTGTAGTAGAAGTGTTGAAAGGTGATGGTGATGAAATATTTTTATCATTAATTCCGCGGCTTTATGATAAAAACATTTCCGGAAGTAGTCACTATTTTTAGCTATTCTCTCGTTTTCCGAGATATTCCAATATTGATTATGATGATAGAGAGTAACCACGAATTTCTCTTTCGAAGGTAATAAATCGCTGTATTATTTCATCATATACCTACATGTATCCGTTGTTCCAAACAAAAATTTCAAATTCCGAATCAACTAATTAATAATCAAACAGAAATATAGTTTTCATTCTTACTATGTTCTTAAAAATACTAAAATATTTAGGTTTCATTTTTTTCAAAATATTTCTGCATTTATCGTTCTCTACATTTCTACATTATCTTGCATTGGTAATGATATTTAGATCATTACCAATGATCTAAATATCTATCTACCAATTTAGATCATTTGGAGTGGTATTGTTATTTTACTTGCTAAAGGAGGCATTTCTTGTATGTACTTACTTGTTATGTATTTGTAATGCTGCAAAAACTCATATCTTACTCTCAAGGGAGGACTGGGTGCCAGGGCAAGATCGGGCGAAGATTAAATAACCTAAATGTCAAATGTGAAAAAATGCCCAAAATAAAACACTGTAGAGAATTCTCACTGGTAAAATGTCTATGCATGAAAAAAATGATTCGTTCCTGCTAGATGATATCCAACTCTGAATCCCATATGGGATTAATTAAAACTGACAGAGAATACACGTGTTTGCTGAAACATTCATATTTTTTTATAAATTTCATGAAATATTTTTCGAAAGCACGGTTCCAGAAGTTACTCGGAAATTAATTTAGAGATTCGGTGACTAATGATTATTTGCTTGCTATAAAAAGAGCTGGTTTTTCATTCACGGCTTTTGCTGATTGGATTTCATCTTTTTTCGATGGTGAGCTATAAATTTAAATTGCAACAAATTCCTAACATCTCTACGCTTTTCGATATTTATCACCATCATCGTCTTGTGCATGTTTAATGCTACCAATTTAAAGCTGATAACGCTACTGAATTATGATGTCATAATGCAAATCCCGAAAGAATTGGACTAATCTACTTACGCGTCCCTGTACCCGATCTCGCAATACGAAGATAGGCGTGTGTACACTCTGTTTCTTTTAAATATTGATGCACTTAGTACACAGAGGATTAGACGGGGAATGCGTCGGAACCGTGCCATTGGCTCGCCAGCCATTCTTTCCGCCGTCACCGTATTAAAACGGAATTCGGAATTCACCAGGATTTTGAGCCGGGTGGAACCAGAGAGCCCGTGCTGTGAACTAAGCCCGCGTCATCCCTCTCCCCAAAAACCCTTGCACGTCCCTCCCCCCACTACTGCACCCTCACGTTCCCCAAGCCTCCCTCTCTCTCTTGGTCACTGAGTCTCAGCTCCCCTCGTGGTGGCGGTTTCAAACAAAGTTCGACAATCCGTCACAGTTCTCTCTCTCTCTTTCTCTATCTCTCTCTCTTTCTCTATCTCTCTCTCTCCCTTCCCTCTCCTCACCACTTTCCAACCCTGTCTCCGGCAAGAGATCCAACCGCCAGCCGGACCAGCAGCCTCCTCCATCCCTCCCACGCTATCGCCATCCGCCTCCCACCTCCCTGAACTTCCCTCATTCCACACCCCTCTTATATTTTCCTTTCGTGCTCTCCTCCCCACCCCCTCTCTCTCACCCTTCCTTCCCATCTCCTCGCCTCACCCTCCGTGTCTGGAGAGATGGCCACGGAGCCATTTCAAACCATCGCCGTCGTCCGCGCGGCGGTTGCGATTTCTTTTCAAGAAGGGTGTTCGTTGAGCTCCCCTCATAGTCGTTGTCGGCGAGATGACGATCGGCATCATAAATTTTTCGAGTGGCAAGGGAGAAATTGGTTCCCCCTCGCTCGGAAAGAAATACGGTAATAACGAGGACGGGTGGTTAAAAATTGTCTAGTGTCTGTTGGCTGTTTGATTCTCGGCAGGCGGCTCATCTTCCTCTGTTATTTTTTTCCTATCTTTTTTTTGTGATTTTGTGAGGTGAAATAATGCCAGATCCGTCGGTGTCATTCTTTCCCGTTCGACGATGAATATAAATTGAATCGCTGCATCTTCCCGAGACAGCATTCGAATCATATTCCATTACGCCTTGCTACATCCGTCCGATCGATAGGCTCATGCTTGATTTGCTAGTGAGTGAGCGTCGGCTAAAATCTGCGCAGAAGATCCTGCGCAAGGCGGTAAATCTCTTGGAAATCCCATTTTACGTTTCGGAAAAGAACATTTTCAAGCTCAATTTCGCTCATAAACCAGTGAAACTAGTGGATTAGGAGAAGACCATGTGAGAGTGGAGCTGGCGCTCTATTCCATACTCAACAATGTCCATATGTTCACCAAGAAATGGTGAAAATGAGAAGCTGAATATCTTTTAAAATTTCATTCTTGGCTTCCAAGGTCCAATGAACTACCTTATCATTAATTTTTACTTCTTATGTCCTACGCTTGATTATCCGTGAGTAGGTATGCGTATTTGTGGTGATGCAACTTTTGAAGTATTCCGAATTTTAAAGTAGTATAAAACTACCACCGATTTCCATCTTTCTGTATTTGTGACGAGATATATTCTTTGAATGACAGGGTAGTACGTTTGAGGAGGGGATTTAATTCTGTTTCCTTAGGTATACGCTTACCAAGCTAGTTATGCAAAAGAGTTATTCGTGTATCTGCTCTGGGGATCGAGAGCAAATGCTTTCCTGTGATAAATGGCGTTGAAGGATTTCTGAGACGGTACTGTGTGGGAAGTGACGGAATGGAGCTTCCTGGGGTCAACATCCGCCTTGGTTTCTTCTCATGAGCAGCGTGAATAGGAAGGCGCGCCTCATCCATCTTGGCAAATGGACACAATTTGTGCTTTCACTCTTTATTGCAACGGTAAGACTCAAACGTTGTCTTTCTCAAATCAGCTCTCAGCTATTTTCCAATGAATATGATCATCGAGTAATAAATAAATAGGATTATAAACAATAGGAAGCCTACTCTACGGTATGTTCTAACGCTGAATAAGAAATGAAGAATATCGAGATTAAAATATGTGTTCTTGTGTTCAAGATTGCAAAACCTCACGCAAACCTGCACGAAGATCACCCACGTAATTTAGTGTATGTGGACCGGGTGTTCTTCCAAAACTGCTGAGGAGGAGAGAATCAAGGGCAATGGTCATCATTTGAATTAGCCTGTTCTCGCCCGGAAACTTTGAATATTCCTCAGCTTAGCGCCTAATTTGAGATCTGGTGCTAAAACGCCTTCAGAGGCTTACAAGTGGCGTGCAAAAGATAATTTGGAATGCGTGTTAAACTCGCAATTGAACGCTTTAAGTCCGTTGTCCCATGAAGTTTGGACGTACATTCAGCATGCTAAAATGAGTCCGTTTCTAAAATTTTAGAGCCAGATGACTGGTATTTGCAGGCCACTCTTTGTGATGTTTCTAATGATCGCAATGTTGCTAGAGCACATTTCACTCCGAACGTTCACTATATTGAAGGTTATAAGTGTCTCTTATTTCTCATTCAAATCAAAAGTTTATTAAAACGGCATTTAGCTTTAGAAAAGAGCCGAAGGTCTCCGAAAGGCACCTATGAATACCATGAATTAACATTTGAAATAATAACTCAACGAGGAGTTAAAAGTGACCCGAAAAATGTACCCTGTCCAGCTTGGCAATTTTGTCTACCCCCACACGTAGGCACTTGGGTGGCTTCAACTAAGATGCACAAAAGATATTGTCGCTTAGGTTACAGTAAAAACTCAATTCCCAAAACCAAATCCTTTAATCTTAAATTTCATTACAATAGGATAAATAGGTGTGAAGTAATAAAAATCACGGCACTAAAATTTTACCACATTTTCCCTTTATTATTCTTCACTGGCCGGTCTGCTAATATCACCCCTCCCAGGCCGTGTAATGCTTAAATAATGATTTAGTTATAGTGGAAAATTATAATATATAATTATAAAGCATTGCTTGTATTGCAGAGATAATGAATCGTGCGCTATGCGAAATTTAATTGAAAGTATGGTAATAAGTATCGGATGCACAAGGATATCACTCAGTGATTCAACCCGAAGGTTGGTTTTGATAGGTGAGAGGATATATGAGCAAATATTTAGAATGGGCTGATATGACCTTGATGCTATTGAATTCTGTCGAGTTATTTGACTTGTCAAGAGGTGCCTGTAGAGCATGTCACGGGAGAGATAGTGGGGATGCGACTATCTGCAAACTGGAAATATGAGAAAACTTCCTCTGTTCCAAGCTCATTGCATTTGGATGAGTATTTATCAATATTGAAATATTAAGACTTCAGTGGAGCCACATCCCTATTGAAGTTTCGGTACCCATTTCTCTCTTTTCTTAAACTGCGAAATCTTACACCCGATATCAGTTGGGCGAGGTCGAACTTAAATGGAAAACGAGTAAATTATGGCCAAAGGTCAACTCGATTCCTCTGCTGAAATTTTATATCAGCCCTGGCAATCAAGTACGTAATAGACGCCAGGGACGACTTAGATAAAAGCGTCGTTTAGAGGACTGCACGTCAGTCACTGCTCGGCATGTTGATAGCCAACAGGAGGAGGGATGGTCTCTAACCCGAGGTCACCGTATCGATAACTCCGTGCCGTCCACTCTCTCCCTCTGAAAAAAAAGCAAAGAAATAAAATGCATTGTGGATTCCCTCTCTCCCACGAGCACCATGCAGTCACGCCCCTCTCCCGCATTCGGTGCGGAACCATATTTATTTCATCGATCACGAGAGGCTTTCCGTGGGCCGCACCGTACTACGTCACGTTAATCCGCCTCTTTCCCTTTCATCAAAACTTATGGCATAGGCGCGTCACGGGCGTGAATCGATCGGAAAGTTTCCTCGGTCTCCTTCGACTCCTCCGGGCGAAAGGCATGAAAGCATGAATGGGTCTGGGAAATCGAGATTATGAGTTCTCCCACTCTCCACTGTCTACTGCGCTCCTTTTCTCCCTCTCCGTATGTTGTCTTTCTTCTTTTTATTTCCCAGCATTTTCGCTGTAGTCATTGCACGTTTTTGAGAGATAAGGAAGCGGACGAAAATTCCGAGCCGAGGGAAGCCGGGTGGGGTAAGGAAATGGGCTGGGAGAAGGGGGAAGGGGAGGGAGATAAGCGTGGAGCGGTGGGGGATGGGTGGGGCAGTGGATAGGAAGTGGGTGATGCTGGAACTAGGGGGCGGCGGAGTTCGTTACCCGGGTGTAAAGGCCGTTTTGAGAAAAAATAAGTTTTACGCCATATTTCTTAGACTTGGCATAACAGTGCTGTAGGGCCAATGTCGGAGCCTTTATCGCTGCTTAAAAAACGGAATAATGTGTGGAAATTTTTTCTACTAGATAAACGCGTATGAAATGGGTTCAGTTTAAAATTAGCGCATGGATTTGATCCTAGATGAATTTTATCGCATGCGTCTCTGAGTATTATATTCAGGGGCGCAGCCAGGAATACCTTTTGGGGGGGAGGGAGAGGGGGGTTCATCTGGATTGAATGGTAGGCACAAGCGGTCTCCATCTACCTAGGGTTAATATGTGCCTAGCACATATATTTTGTATTTAAATGACATTTTACCACATAAATAATTCATATAACGTATAATTTATCGTGTCCAATGAATAGGTGTAATTTAAACACTCAGGGTGTAGGTAGGCACAAAAAAATAAGTTATTGGAACAGAAAGAAGTCTCTTTATTTACTGTTACAAATAAATGTTAAGTGTACGTGATTTTTAGCAAGTTAGTGACAATGATTTTAGTTCCTCTTGGGGGGGGTTAACACTCAAACCTCCCGCCCGTGGATGCGTCCATGATTTTAGCTAATTTGAATTAAAGCTGCACGTTACATTTTACCCAAGCAATTAATAGGGATCATACTATCTCTCCAGGTCCGCCTTCGCTGTGGATGCTCAGTATCCTCAACGACGCTTGACTCAACATTTAATAAATTCAGCTGCGATAGCCGGTCGGTAATGTTTGTCACCGTACGCGGCACACTTCCCGTTGTAATGCAAAGAGCAAAACGAGCAAAACGTGTAAACAAAAGTTCACAATTCACCCTCGCGCCATTTTTGAGCCTGCGTCGCAATTTTAAAGCTGACTTCTGTTTTCCGATGAGCGATACGGGAGGGAAGAGAAGCATTTACCCGCAGATCTCTCTGCATTACGGGGGAGGTGCGATTTTTCACGAAATGCATGAGATAAGAGGAGTTCCCCATGGTTCGTTGAGTTTTAATCCACCCCCGTCGTTTTCTTGCTCTAGCTTATCGAAAAAATCCCCTAAATTAAAGTCTCGCGGCATCCTTTCGATATTATTTATAGTGGGTGACTACGCACGAATGCCGTCGAATAATGTTTACGTCACGTGAAATTAGTCATTCCGGAATCAGACAAGCAAAGAGTTTCAATTCGGGAAATTTTGATCACCGGTGACTTCGTTTGCCAGATCAGTCCAACCTATCACGATACCAATCGGGAGAAAAATGGAAATTCAACCTGAGCGCGAGCTCACTCCAAATATACTAGGGAGGTTGTGATGACACTCGCTGAAGTCTGGCCTGATCAGCACCAGTTTCACATGTGCCGATGAAGTTACTCCTCATTCAGGAACAGAAAAGAATGAAGTATCAACATGGATCCTCTGTGATGTCATGAACTTCTAAGCGTTGTTGCATCCATTCGTTTATCTATCTAATGTCTCCATGTACTCCTCTTTTCTGTACCATCGACGCATGATCACATGCACCGATTCGTATCTAAAATTAACGTTGAAGGTGAGTAAATTATTTCATGGCTCAGTTCGTAGCAAGAATGGGAATGATGAGGTACGAAAGTTGTTCTTAATTTCTTACTTGTATTTCTACTAAGACAGATAATTCGTAATTTTAAGTTTTTGGGTAATTATATGCTGAGTGCGGGGAAAACAAGTTTTGATGCATATTGCGTTGGTAGCCAGTCGTAATCTCAAAGGCGACCTTAGTGAAGAAAATTGGGCAATGTGCTGCAAAGTATCCCTAACGCTTTATCACTTTACTTTTTATCTGAGTGCCAATTATTTAAACTGAAATGTGACGGAGAGCGGAATTTATAAGCGGGTATCTACATGTATTTTTCTAGGTTTTGAGATTATGTAACGAAGAAAACTTTGAGAATATTGTATAGTCTTTCAAAGGAAAAGTAGAAAATTTGCCGTTGTATAATTTTAATAAAAAAAGCCATGGTATAATTACATTAAATTTATGTGCGATATTCATCGCACCGATCCCCAGGGTAATTACCAACAATTAGCCACAGGGCATTTCACTTATGCGCATGGAAACAGTAATTTTTTAGAGTTTTCACGACTTTCCACTTGCATACTCATCTGCCTCTGAATTTCAGTACCTACGCATTTTTGCGATCAAGAAGTAATGAATTTTATGTGAACTTCGTGTGTGTTAACAGATAATATTTATATTTCATGAAAGTGTTACTGATGATTGGATACTCTGCAATCATTTATATCATGAATATGACTTTAAATCTGTTTCCCTACGGTTAATGCGAGTTTTTTTAATAGAGTGAACGCGACGTAGCATCTTGCTTTTATTTGCATTTAAAAGCTTCATATTTGTATGTAGGCCAATGGCAATGAAACTAAAGGCAAGTTTCTAGTGCATTACAAACCCTCAGTTTTTGACGTAGGATACACCTTACCTTTCAGACCAGCGGTTGTCCTCCTATACAAGAAAATATACGTTATAAAGTTACGTTTCCATATAAAGTTTAAAATTGCAATATTATCTAAAAGACGAAACATGCGCAATCACAGGATGTACCTCTTAACAAACAAAAGATCAAAGGTTATAGCATAACATAAGCACACTATTGCATCAGTCTGCGAGTGGGGGAAAAACAGACACGCGAGCTAAAATTAGTGTTATTCCGACGTCATAGAACTTGACTTGGTGAAAATCATTGTAAAGTAGAAAGAATTAAATAATCATAACTACAGTTGTAAAACTTGAGTGTTTTGTCAAATGCCGCGGTATTAAAGAGCTAAACGTTTTCAAAAGTATCACTTGTTGGATAGTAAAGCACATCTTGGCAAGTCCATAAACAATTAAATGGTCAACGCCGAGCATCAGGTTTACCACAACGTCTGAAAAGCAAGATGTTCTTGGTCGAGCGCTAAAAATAAGTACAACCGACCCGCGAACGTGTGCATCTTCTGTTGTTCATGATTACATGCGAGGGTACGACGAGTAAAACGTAGACTTGAAAAATATGCGATGGAAGCTATGGAAGTAGTTACCGTAGTCGTGTTGGACGAGGAACTGCGCTCGTTCTCGCTACTGTATTGGTGGATTTCGTAAAATGTGGGAGTTAGCTACATAGTAGGTACATCTAAGAAGCAAAATTTGCATTCGTTGATTTTTTTTCGAAGCTCATCAGCAACCCTTTAGCGCACGTGACGTATTATACGCTCCAGGGCTCTTAGCCATCCGATTTTTTCGTAGTTGAAGAAGCTGAATATCCGGTTTGTTTCCAGTTAATACTGAAAGGAATTGACGATTTATTTTCCATGTAGAACGTTCGGTTATGGATCGAAGCTTCCAGATTTGGATTCGGGAGAGATCTTCGGGTATTTTCAAAGGAAAGGAACTGATTCCTTAACTTTTTTGTGGAAATATCAGAAGTGGTTGCGTAAGTCGTGAGCTTTATCCTCACCAACCAGACCACCGTTAATCATTGCGGTTGGTAGATGTTATAAGTGCAACCGAAAGCGGGATTGCATTATCAATGCCTGATAATATGCGGCTGCCAGATAGTGGGATGACTGCCTATGTGTTGCTAGAAATTTCCAGTGATAATTCACATTCTCTGTAGATAAAACCACAAACCATAAGGTAGCTGGTGCAATAAGGATAAACTTCCATTAAGAATGCCTTTTGAAATAAGGCAATGACGGTCTGCATTGATGACACAATCCACATGGCTAAAATATTTTACACCCCCACTCCCACCGCAGGGCCGGTTGCGCGAGAAGAATATCTTTAAATGAAACACAATTTTCAGTCCAAGGAGTTGAGGAATACTGTGGAGACTCTATCCCTCCAATTTATCTCGTGCCAATTAATTTGCCGATATTTTGAAAGCTGAATCGTGTTGATATCTATAATTCTTTCCATTTTATTTCGTAATGATTTGACTATTACTACGGGTCAGTAAGAATTGATTTATCGGATGCTAGTGAATACTTAGTTCGTGGTGCAAGTCCCCAACCTTGCCTGTGATAATTTTTTGCAGAAATGATAAGCTGCCATATTCTATTTTTAAAAATTTCCTCTTTGTTTGATATCAAGTCCTACCTTTAATTCCATGTAATTCGTTAACAGATAAAAACGGAAAAGTTCAAATATATCGTTGTCAGGTAGGATGACCGTTCTCCCCAGAGTTCCACTAGTGTGATGAAGATGTATATTCAGTGCTCTGTTAAAAGACTCTTCTGCTTCAATTCTTCAATTAATTAATTAATCAACCAATTCTTCCGTTTAAAGATATAACATACTTGAAATAAAAGGCTGTAAATACTCTAGGGAAGGGGTTCCCAACCTGGGGTATCCGCTAATAATATTCAATGTCAGTTGCGTAATTGTCTAAAGGCCTGGTTACACGATACATTAACACGTACGGGTTCATGTACATTTGCGTGAATGGTTTCAGCGCAACTTGTGCGAATGCATGAACCAAATAGAATAGGTTCTACTCTGTTCAAGCATTCATTCAATTGTACATTTTGATGTGGTTACACGGTGCATTTTCGCGTTCATGCATTTACCCATTAACTTGTACGAGTTAATGTATCGTGTAACCAGGCCTTAAAAGTTGGTGGCTGACAAATTGATTTCCAAAATAGGAGGTTTTTGCTTAATACTGCTGCGAGCTGTTTATTTTGTAATTTGAAGTCACAGCTCAACCAACCCATCGTTCGACTCACTGATTGCTACGTTCCATGAATTCTGCCGTTTCTCGATCGTCACTCGGACGTCAACACCTTTCTTTCGCAATCCATGTCGCAACCTCCTTTAATGAAGGACCACCAGTGGCTTCCTTTCGCCCCATGCGAGGGCCTTCTCTCTCCCCTCCTCGACGACCCTTTCGCCCCTGCGTGAAGTGCTCCCCTCGTCCTCCCTTGAAATCCTAAGTCCACGGAAATCATCCCTCCTCCCCACGCGAAGGAGGAAGGGGGCATTCGGCAGCTCCCCATTTTTCATTTGTCGCCCAGCAAAAACCATACTTCCCTGCGCCCAGAACCAATCAGGGTAATTGCTCCGCATAACTGACGTGGCCGACTGGTGTCGGCAAAGGAATAATGCAGCAAAGCTGCCGGACGTCGTACTCTGCGCGCAAAGAATTATGTCCAATGGATCGGGTATGTGTGGCTGCTAGAGTGCTGGCCTTCCATTCCGAGGGCCCGGGTTCGAATTTCGGCCCTGGCGGAATTGGCATACCGGTTCCTACTTGAGTGACTTGTGGAGAGTACTTCGAATCAATAAATTTTTCTTAATAATTTTGTTGCTCTGATTTTACCTGAGTATGATAATCCGGATTACACTGAGTATAATTCAAGTGTTAAGTGTCGTGAAATGTGATCACTAGTTTAATGCATGTTCGCGGTTTATACTTGTTCTTTTCAATCTGATTTTGCATGTATGCGTTGAACTTCTGTTCTGGGACCGGTAAAATTAACTGCTTCATAACAAGGTAACCAATGCACTCTAACCAGTGAGAAGAGATAGGAGTGGGCTCTGTGAAAGTAAATACCAATTACTGAATCTTTAGGCAAGAGACTTGTAACATGTCGCCACCGTACGGGCGAGGCTGATCTGATTTTCTTCAAGTTACGCCACACTATACTTGCCCCCCAAGGAAATTTCTGGCTACGTGCCTGATAAGATGGGTAGAGAGGAGGACTAAACGAAGAGTGTGAGGCATGGTGGGTGAAAAAAGGAAATTGTTAGGGGAATATGATGGAGGCAGGAATAGTTGATGGAAGAAGTAACGAGAAGCAATGAATTACAGGCGGATGCGAGAGAGAGGAGAATGGTGGATAAAAGAGTGGAGAGAGAGAGAAAAAAAGGACTGGACCTCCCTGACCCCCCTCCCCCCCCCCCCCCCTCCCGAAGAAAATTTCCGGGCGCCTGTCTCTATCCTTCCTCCGTTCCCTGAAAAGTACTACCTCTGCCCAGGTACCCACCTATCCTCTCTGACGCAAATATCCTTAGTTGTCGGTCGCCTTCCCGAAATACCAAAAGCAAGAATTATTTCGAATCGATTCATTTTCCGCCGCTCGCCATAACGCGGCATCCGGCCCCGTGTCCAGTTGCCCGCGAGGCATTGAAAGGCAGTCTTCCGAGTGAAATGCAGGCCTCCGATGTGAAATCGCAGTCATACAAATGTTCACCACGTTTTCCGGTACATTCTTTGTTCACAGTGAGTTGGAAGTGAAATAAAAATTAACGCTGTGCATGAATGTGTGCGTACGTGAACACTCCAATTGAATTTCGTAGATTTGCGATAAAGGGGTAGTCGCAGAGCTCTCCGGAGCCTTAGTACTTCGGGTTCGTTTCTTTGTCAGTAAGGTTAGCCTCTATTTCTAGGACTGCTTCTAAAGAAACATGCTCCAGACGTACGTTCTGATGAACTGTTTCCTTACTTCTATGCTTGTATTTCCTGCTGTAAGTAGATTCTTCTTTTGAAAGAATGCCCTCTTTGCCTGGGCTATTCTACTCACTATTTCTTTCTTGCTTCGTCCATCATTGGTTACTCGGCTTCCTAGATAACAGAACTCTTTAACCTCTTCAAGTTTTCCTAGTTTGACATTGGTTTTCGCCTCTTCTTTCTTGCTGCACACCAATATCTTAGTCTTCTTCTTATTTATCTTCAGCTGATATCTGGCCATAGTCCTTTCCATGGTTGTTAGCATCTTATTCAGCTCCTTCTCTGTCTCTGCTATGAGAGCTATGTCATCAGCGAATCGTAGCATACTGATTGTTTCTCCATGGATGTTTACTCCAGAACACTTCTCCTTGACTTCATTTATGGCTCTCTCGATGTAAACATTAAAAATTACGGGAGACAGTGTGCAGCCTTGTCTCACTCCTTTCCTTATTCTTGCCTCTTCACAGCTGGGTCCACATTTAATCACAGCAACTTGGTTTTTGTACAGACTGTGTATAATTCTTCGGTCATTGTAGGACACTTCAATTCCCTTCAGAATTTCAAGCATTGAATCCCAATCTACGTTATCAAAGGCCTTCTCTAAATCCACAAATGCAATGAACGTCGGTTTGTTCTTCTCCATTCTCTTCTCTATGAGTAGCCTAAGGGCTAATATTGCTTTCCTTGTACCCTTACTTTTCCTGAATCCGAATTGATCTTCATCCAGGAACTCCTCTGCTTTTCGTTCTATTCTTCTGTAGATGATCCTGGTCAGTATCTTCGATGCATATGTCGTCAGGCTTATAGTCCTAAAATTTTCGCATTTCTCCGCTCTCTTCTTCTTGGGAATAGGAATGATGATGTTTTGTGTCACTCAGCTCAATTTTTCTTTCAATAGATCATAACGGAAAAAGGCCTAGAGTACTTAGTTTTTTTGAGGTGAAGTACGCTGTTTTAACTTATGAAACAGACCTCCTGAAAGTATTGTCGTGATTTTGTTATAATGTCTCCCATAACTTATTATAAATTTGGCAAAGTAGATCCAAATGTTGCTTCAAAGGTACATTAAATCACTTTGAGCTTGGTACTGCAGACGCGAGCAAATATAGAAAAAAATATCTAGGCCAGGCTAAAAGTTTAAGAAGGTGAGATAGAAATGATGCTTGATAAACAGAATAACGAATAACATGAATGGAGCAAGAAGTAAATATTCGGTAGCACAGTAATAGCCCAGGTGAAGTTCAGTTTCCAGAAAACGAAGAAATTTCTTGTAGTTGAAAATACGGGTATGGAAGTCGGAAAACGCATCATTATTGCTACAGTAGCATTTTCTCTTCATGACTGTAAAACATGAACACCTACTAAAGGTTAGATTAATTTTTTCAAATTTGGTATTCTAGATAAGTGATGATGATAAACTGGGATAACTTTTGTGCTTCATACTCGTTCAGATGAAAGAAGAGAGGTGTCCGATGAGCACTCGGTAAATAGGGCGGGGCAGACGCATCAGGAAAATATGTTGAGACATGAAAGTCTGATGGTGATTTTCGTGAAGAGAGAAGTGAATATGAAGAGTAGTAAAGGAAGGCCTTGCATAATAAATATAGTTTTTTAAATGCGAAAGTTATAAAAGAGAAGAATGATGCAAATATGAAGAAGTTAGCCGATATGGTGCTTTAAATATTCTCAAGGTGGATGGCTGCGATGATTAATAATAATGTGAACATGTTCTCTTCTAAACCCAACCTCATAAACTAAAACCAAAGTTATTTTGAAGATAGGAAAAAGCGCATCCATTTTTATTCAGTCGGAAATTCTCTGCTGACAAGAGTCTAGATCCTCGTCGCTAAGTAAATGAGCGTAATATTTTCTTTGTTAATAAAAGTAGTCACTATTTTCAGGAACCTCTTTCCCTACAATATCTTGTAATTACCGAATAAAATACCTTTCAAATTGTAGATGAATTCAAAGGCTTATGTATATTTAACTTTGGGATGGATAAGATGAGATTTTAACCATGTGCCTCATCCTAGGTGCAAATTTATTTCATCAGGAAAACTTATCGTTCATTGGGACGTTTCTGTGGTTTTTTTCCTAAGGTCATTTTGCTAAGTGCTATTAGAATCGCGCATATTCCACCACCCGAGTCCCCTAAAGGGTAGCCAAGGTCGAGCTTAAATATTTGACCAACTTTAACCAGTGCAGTGTTTTGTTTCATCCCTACCCTCTTATTTAGATATCACCACATTTTATATTGTTTACTTTCGAAAAAGTCGGTAAGGTACGCGGATGACCAAGCGCTTGACAGACAGTCAGCCTAGGGCTTACAAAGAACACTAGGTGTTTTACAAAGACAGTGCGAAAGATATGGAATGAAGACAAAGAACAAGAAAACGAAAATAGTGAGATTTTCAAGAAATAAGGGCCAAGTTAAATTTAGAAGCAACAGAAGAGAAGCTAGAGTAGGTGGAGAAATTTAGGTATCTAGGTAATATGTTCGAGAAAAAGGGGTATAGCAGCATTAAGGTCAGAAGGAGAATTACATTGGCAAAAGAAACTTGGCAAAAGAAAAAGTAAGGGTGTTTGGAATGACTTGATTGAGGGAAGAATATTGGGTGAGCGAGATAGAGAGAAGAGAAAAACGGGTAGTTAGGATAGAATGATGGGAGGTAGGAGGTATGAGGGGCAGAAGAGGGACATCGTGTGAATGTTGAGGGTCATTGCAAGAATTGTATATATGTCAGATGGCTAGGTATTTATTTCCTCTGGTATGTCTCTTAATTGCGTTTAGAATTTCGAATAATGGCTGTGTCTTATAGCTGTGTTCTGCCCTTAATATATCTGCAAGTTAAAACGATGGCGAAAAACTGACTTAATTTTTTTTGTCTTAAGATGATATGTCTAGGCAAGTTGGATCTTTGGAAATCAAAATCATCTAAGAATAGTTTCAAATGTGAGCTAATTTGTTCGAGGAAAGGAATTTTCCTTAGCTGATTATAATTTATAGTATTCCGTCTATTAGGTTTTCAGTATTTTGATCATTGTCTCTCAGAAAGACACAAACCTACTTTCACCGTTGTTCAGCAATAAGACAGTAAATGGCTTAAACCTTGAGTAGAGTGTCTCATTGGACTAACATCCAGCTTTTTTGTGAGCCCCCTATCGAATATCCTTCAGACTGAATAAAAACCATCAACCGTTCTCCCATTGAACATGATGTCTTCATTGTACGATATGATAACATATGTAGACACGTTTTAACTATTTTTTCCGTTAGTAAAGTGGTATTATTACTCTTAAATATCTACTTACGGAAACCTTGTGGATGTTTACTGCAAGTGAGTGTCACATGCTAAAACACATAAATATGGAGTTTGAAGTTCTCCCTTATCCCAAACTAGCACACACCAGTGCAAACGAATCGTACTGGAAGCTGAGATGCATTCATATATATCTGTAGCACTTTCGGACAAGGAGAAGTTAGTTTTGGCTAGAGTATTTAGTATTTATATCTTTCAAAGCCATCGCCATTTTTTTTTTGCTAAATGGTACTTTTTTATTGTTTTTGCAAAGCTCGAAAACCCTGCTAAAAGCCCAAATTGTGGTACGTCTCATTCAAAGAATCATTATATTTACCTTTTAGCCAGAAGCTATTTGCCGTAAAATTTGAATCATTGTAAATATATATGATATGTAGACGCCATTGATTGAACTTTCAAATAAAACCTTAGAAGACTCCTTCATACACAGACTTCCTTGACTTGTGATAAAGTTAGCACTTTATAGTTTTCTCTCAAGTTTTGTATTAGCCACAAATGCGGCCATAATCAGTTCTCCGAATTCCTCTTCCGACAAGCTGATCTTTTTCTTCTTCTCACTGATTTGGCTAGAAACTTAAAATACTAAAATACTATACTTCAAATATTTCAAATAGTGAACTATCTAAGGAGGGAGAGTAATATTTGTAAGTATTTTTGGCACTTCTTTTTGGTCTTTTGGGCTAACTTGCGCATGGACTAGAGTGGTTCGCCCCATCTGTCAGCATAACAACTACTCTTCTTTCGCGCCTGCTTGTTCGTGCCCTATTTTGAAAGAATATTCATTAAAACTTGTAAGGACGGCCGTAGAAGGTTTGAGATTCTGGGGATGAGTTATGATGTTTTCACTTCGTTTCAGTTTACCCTAGCAGACTTCATTAGAGTGCCCTGTGCGCCATTCCCGTTTCCTGTTGTTGAAACAGACTCTTCAAGTGGAGCTTCTTTGGACGCTAGCGCTTATCTTCTAAGATTATGGTCTTTCCAGGCCACCATCCGAAGGGATGCGTGGGAAATCAAACTTCATAGTGGGTCGCATTTCTTGAGAATGGCCAGTGCTTTCTCGGCTTCCAGCTGAGCATGTCTTTAACCATCATATCCAGGTTAATTACGTTATTTGTAATGAAGTATCTAGGGATTGCTGAGTTTTCTGACGAAAATTTCAGTAGCTAAATTGGTGTTACTCCTTTAATCGAGTGCTCTGTTCCCACAATCGTGTGCTATAAGTGCTGATATAATTCAATTTGTTTTGGAGTACAAATTGCAACACCTTCGGAAATGGCTAAACTGTCACATGAACGAAAGAACATACATACTCTTGAAGTTTATCTAATTGTAAGGTAAGAATTTTCTATAATTTGTGCCGTTCAAAATATTATTCAATGTACTGTATTTATTCGGTAAGGGTAAATAGTGACATTTTAGCAAAAATGCATGGTTATAAGGCGTTCTCACCGAGATTTACAGGGATATGCCACCAAATTGTGGAAATCGGTACTCTTACGATTCGTCCCTAGTTGGCCTTCCCCAGTGGCGATGATAATTTGTAGAAATCTATCCATGGTATCCATAATAAGTTTTGTTTCAAAGTTTATTACCTTCCTAGAGTGGCATTTAAAATGTGTTAGAATACGACATAGTAAACTCAGACTCAGTAAACACATACTCAAACGATACAAAATTGAGAGTTTTTGAATGTGAATATTTCAATGTAGGCACATGTTGCTCATATACCGTGAAAATACCTCGCTCATCTTGCATATATATTACTAGTTATTTGTAAAACGGTAAATAAGTGAAACTTTCAATAAATCTTAATATTTATCATTTAAATCTAAAAAAAATTGTGGATTTGATATGTTTACAAATTAATAGTATTTAGTTATCAGTTACAATCGAAAAAGCATATATTTAATCAATGAGAATTAAAGAATGCTTATCTTTATGTATAAAGTTAATCTCTGATAGTCAAATTCAAATTTCATGAACTGACCGTGATAACTTTAGGGACGTTACCCGCTGAAATTGCTGAAATTGTACAATATCAGATATTCCACAGAATATCTGCCTCTGTATGATCGTAAAATATTTCAAACACAAATGCTGCACCTCGGTGCTCATTCATCAGATTCAGATTCCAATATAGTTGGGCCACAAAAATGAACGAAAATTATTTAATGAATATTTTTCATGAATGCCTTTGAAATCAATGCGATTCCAGGAAAAAGTTACTCATTTGCATTACTGATCACCTCCATTTATACTGCCTCGCCTTCCATTTTATCTGTACCTTTGGAATGCTGCCCTTCTTTTACTGCTCCCTTCAGAAATGCAACATTCTCCTACAAACCAAAGGTACACATTTGAAGTACCTACTTATGTTACCTACATTGCTCTATTTCTGGCACAATCCCCACAGTTCTCAAAGTGCATGTGAGTGTAACCACTCCACTTAGTACTCACCCAATACTCACTTACGACAGTGAATAGTCAACTATCATTTATAGTAATCATGTTATTCTGTTTCCGAAACAATAGTAACGATAAAATACTTGGTCGATTCCACCATTTTTTTTGTCTCTACCAGTTTCAAACCTTTACAGGTCATCCTCTGGAGTTAAAAGGGCTCCTGGCTCTAGGCCTCTGACTCCTGAGAATGACCTGTAAAGGTTGAAACCGACAGAGTCGAATTAAATTGAGGAATCAACCAAGTATTTTATCTTTACTATGCCTAAATTCCACGAAGTAAACTCTCCGACCATTGATTTTATTCCGAAACTATGCCTACCTTAAATATAAAAGTAAGTTTTTCTAATGAACTCTGCTTTAGAGCATTTTATCCCTAATAGATATGAGAAAGTATTAGTCCGCGCAAGATTTACAACTCATTTATAATGTAATACAAGTTCGCTTCTCGGGCCAAGCAAAAGCATCAATGGTATACATTACTGATAATGAAGGCACATAAACTCAGCTAAAGGGGAGTATAACTTTGGATAATTTTTTTACAATTGAATAATCCATATGGTGCGCTTATGAACTTTACTTCAATAAACTATATTAGGTAACTTTAGTTTAAAATATTATTATAATACATGAATTAATTCTCTTATCTTGCACTGAAACCCATCTAGTTGCTGCGTGCTAAAAAGGGCCAGGAATGGTGAAGTCAGCTGATATTTATAAATTAGAAAAAGTGCTAAATTTAAGGGAATCCGAATTTTGAGAGAACATATAGAATTGGGAGGAAAGGCAGCAAATAATAGAATTTAAAAAATAATAGTTTGCAGAAAAAAATCTCATTTTTGAAGAAAAAAAGATAAATTGTTTAAAAAAAATTCTTTACTCTTTTCACTATTCGTAGTTGAATTCCTTTGCGGTGGTTTAGAAAAGAAACTTCTTCCTTAACGTGTGTGAAATTTTCACAATCAAAGATGAAGGACAGTGAAATGCAAAAGGCACATATGTAAACTTTTTCCCTCATGATTTTCTCCGATTTTCCGATGACGGTAGGTTTTACGTACCAATCCCATCCAAGCTTGCGATAAAATCAGCCACTAATGGCGTATTTATCTGGCATGACCGCGATAGTGTCTCTTTATTCATTTAAAACATATTTCCGATTCCGGAGTCATAGAATTCCTCTTTTATCATACTTCTTCAGCTGTTAAATCAGCGGAATCCGCCATTACCCTCACTCGAAGTTTAGTCTAGTCTAGAAGTCCACCACTCGAGTAGCCAGCTGTCGTATACGAGTAATTTTGAAGGTATACGTCGGCTAAGTCTCTTGCGACTAGCATCTCCAGCATATACCCGAAGGAGGGATCGCTAAACTTGAATTGCGTGCGCATCTGATGAGTGCTTCACTCAAAAGCCTGACGATGACAATTCGTTCGACTGTGGACAAATTTTAATAAGAGACACATCGCTCCCGTTCCACAGGGGAGTCAAAGTCTCTTTTCGCCAGGAACGGAAATCCATTTCAGCTAAGTGGTGCGTTCACCGGACACCCACGCACGTTATTCCCGGGGGGAGGCAGGTTTACACCCAGCTCCGGCAGTGGCGCCAACGCTCGGCGTTTTAAGGAGAGAGCGTTAGCCTCCCAGACCTCCTCCTCCCTCAGGGTGGATCACCTGCCATGTCGGCGTCATCGTCATCCCCTTTGGTTATCCCAAAGGGAATCCGGTGAGTCCTGAGTTTCCTCTCCGTGTCCCCTCCTCTTCCTGCTTCATCCTTCACCTTTTTCGGTCCTCCTGTTCAGATCCTTTTCCTGTAGCCACCCTAGCGTCAGTCCATGAGGGTGGGAAGCATAGGCTTATTACGACTGTGTTCTCTCTCTCCTATTGGTATGGGTTTAAGTATGGATCGCCTTTCGCTTGACTGTAATAATAATAATATTTTTATTTGCCCAAGGACCATTATTTTCTTGGAATACATAGTATGAGGCACGTCAATTTTAAAAACCACAGAAAATTACCACAATAGTAACTCAGTAACAATAACTGTACACAAAAGTACATAGTAATGGACTCAGTCAGTAGAGGTAACATTTAGGTATCCATCAATGAAATAAAACATGTCATATAAGAGATATCTTTTTAATTTGTTTTTAAAGTCAGTATTTCCCGTAATATCTTTAATGCTTTTGGGCAAATTATTACATAGCCTAAAACCCATTTCTTTATTCCCTATCTTTACTCCTTTGGTTCTTATATTGTGATAATGGATATTGAGCCTTCCTCTGATGCAATGGTGGTGATGGTCACAATTACGGGAATAGTTTCCAATATTATTTTTATATGAGGGATTAAAACCATAACATATATGCATGGAAGAGGTAGCGAATTTAATTCCTGAAATGGAGAATTATGAGATTTCCCAGTGATTATCCTGACAGCTTTCTTTTGTAGTTTGAAAGTGTATGCTAGAATGTGGTCGTTTTGTCGGCTCTCGTTGAATGACTGCGGTGCTGGACTCGGCTCCATTCCTCCTGCAATCTTAGCGTCCCGCCTTCCTCTGAATAATAATCTGCAATAAACGACACGCATTACCTCATCCCGAGAGCGATTCTCGCTGTCATCATCATTGATTTTCAATTCGAAGATTGCTAAATGCCGACATATGGATTGCGTGCGATGCGTACATACGTTTTCGCCCTTGTTGGTAGGCTGCTGAAACATTCGATGGGATGCAATCCACGTTTTGCCATCCCAAAAAAGGCTTCGGGTGAAGAGAGAACTTCTGCTTTTGCATTTCCATCCCTAATTGAGAGTTGAATAGGTTGAGTAGGAGTAGGAGTTGAATAGGAGTTGAATTAACTCCAGCCTTGAGACGTTTCCAACCATTTCTCATTTAGAACGAAGATAAGTACAATCAAGAATGCCTTCCTCTTCACCCCTTTTCTTCCATGACTCCTATTGCCACTGGTTCCTACTCTCTTCTTCCGCGTCTTAGAATCCCTGGCACAGAGGGAAGTATTTAATAAAGGTAATGGCTGCGCTTTATAAAAGGTTTTGGACCATTTGATCGATGGACGTATCATCATCATCATCATCATTACTCATCATTCCTCAGATTGGTTTGACGCAGCTCTCCACTGGGTTCTTCTATCGGATAATCTCTCCATATTTACGTATTTCTTCTTTCACATCCTTCATCACTTGTTCCATATATCTCACACGAGGCCATCCTTTGTCATTCCTCCCGTTCACTCGTCCTTCAACGATGGTCTTCATCAGGCCATCATGTCTCATGATGTGGCCGATTATGTTGCCCCGTCTTCTTCTTAGATTAATCAGAACACTTCTCTTTTCTCCCACTCTTCTTAGGACTTCCTGGTTACCTACTTGGTCGATCCATTCAATCTTCATCATTCTACTGCAGTACCGCATTTTGAATGCTTTCACCCTTTTCTTTCCCGTTGCTGTAATTGTCCATGCCTTACTGCTGTAAAGAAGCACGCTCCAGATGAATGTTCTCAGTAATTGTTTCCTTACTTCTACGATGGATGTATACATTATATTTTTATTTTTGGCCTGGTTACTTCAGTTCTCCATCCTCCCATGTACATGCTAATTCCTTTAGTACCTAATAGATTCCCTATCTACCGTCTTAATTTTCACACCTTATCGGTTATCCCGTGGCCTTCATCCTGTCGACTCCCTTTCTGTTTGCCCTCCCATTACGCTTCTCAAGGATTAATGATGTTGCATGGCATGTCTGACCCATTTTCTTCTTCTCCGGCCATCGATGATAAGCTCCCTAGTCAATACTGTCTGTCATTTAGATAAGTGTAAAAATTCAAAGAATATCATTTAGATAACAGTAACATAAAGGAATACAGCCCGTCTGGAGGGGCTAATGTAGAAAGATAATCTCTCGTAGAACTCGTAGAAAAATGATGGAAAAAAACGGAATTGTTCGTCATTTACTAAATTTCGATGGCTATTTTACTGCAGTGTCTAGTATTGTGGCTGAGATGGATAGCGAGAAAATGTTGAGTAATGGAAAATCCAGTTGAAATTAGTCTTAGGGTTAATGATTAGTGACGATGACGAAGGCGTTTAAATGTATCCTGTAGGACTCAACTGTAATATTATGATTTGTCTATCCCAAAGTTTAATTATGGCATCACGCGCACCTTTAATGAGGAATTTACTTAAATCAGAAGATTAATGATAAGGCAAGTGGGTTACTGAACTAATCGATTGATCATCGCTTGAAAGGGAGATTGTTTTGCGAAGTTAAAGTTGTTAAGATTACGGCTTTGGGGATATTTTTCTTCATTTGTTATTACAGTTGTGTGATGAATTTTAAATTGAGGCATTCTTAATACAGTGAGTCTATTTCTTCAAGCCTCTCGCCACTTTTCCAGGATACGCCCAAGAGATCTTGGCGGTGAAATGCTAATATCCGGGGGGAGTTAAGAGTGTACCATGCATCATTGCGTGCGGAAAAACATCGTGACTCACTTTTCATAGTTTTTCATCAGAATTAAATTCTAATTTATAAATCCTTTTAAATGATCCTTTTCGTTGTCCACATTTAAATTTACTACTTAGGGGAGATAAAGGAGTTTTTATGTGAGCCATGACTCTTCCACTTTGATGGCAGTTTCCGTTATATATGCACTGCTGTTAAAATTATGCAAAATTAGAATTACTGCTCTATATCTAGAAATTATAATTAACTTAAATGTAGCAGATTATATATTATCTTTAAATCGTAAAATAAGGAAAGGAATGCAGCGCTCCTTACGGTTATTAACACAGTCGCTTTCGACATCTTCCGTTAACTTTCGATTAAAAACTGAGAATGTCCACGAAGACGTTGAAACTAGCAAGGTGTAGCAAATAAATAGTAGCTCGGAGCGTGACATAGTGTTGCTCCTTCGCAACAATTACGGCACAAACATTTTACAAAATTACACAAATTAATACCAGCTGGATCGAATCAAGTTACCATGTTTTCCCTTGCACGGGGTGATTTACGGTACTCGTTTGACGTCGCGTTTTCAATGTCGAACCGAGAGAGGGATGTGGGATACCCGTATCACTTAAGCTCTGTGCATGTAATGCGACGTGAGTGCGTCGTTAGATGTTAAGATAATGTGTGCAACGGCATCGATGCTTGGTCGAAGCTGTTGCGCGCGTTATTCGGCTCCGCCACTCGATGTTCGAAGTCGAACAGCGCACGGCGAGTTCTCGCGGGTAATAGGAGGTGTCCGAGGTTCTCTTCAGCGAGCTCGCGTTGCGCCACGACACGCTCTTTTGGCACGCGGCCGAGGGCGGACCAAGGGGAAGGAGGGTGACAAAGGAGACGGGACGAGAGAAGGTGAAGGAGGGAGGTGGAGGGAATCGGTCTGGGGATTGCAAGCCGAGGCTCCCTGGCGGTAGAGCGAAGCGGTAGATGGAGGAAGAAGAAGAGGAGAGGGAGAGAGACGAACAGCCCGAGATGGAAGGAAACGGAAGGGAGGAGGAATGGAGAGGCGAAGAAGACGCGACCAGCAGCGGAGTAGGCTGTGCCGAGGAGGTGCGGGGAGGGGGTGGAGGGAGGGCATAACGATTTCTCGAAGCTTCTCCCCCGGCGCGGTGAAGATGGTCATTAGGAAACTACACTCGGTTTCCTGTCTCCAAAATGTGGCCAGCTTGGCGTGCGACAGATAAGAAAGAGGTCGACTGTTTTCGCATTACCGTGTTGTTTTCGACCAGAGGAAGGCATAAAAGGCTATTTTTTGACTCACTTATCTTGTGCTTTTTTTTTGAGAAAACGATAAAATTCCTGTAACGTCGATTAAACCGTCTGAATTTCGTCTCGTCGCGTAGCTCGGCTTTCCTGAAAATTGATGGACACAAAAAAAAAAGGTAGTTTGTCACGTGACCGGTAGATTAGACAATGAGTCGTTACCTCACTCATGCGTGTAGTGTACCCTTTAAGGTCAAAAAACCTAATTCGCGCTTTACCTTCAAATGATAGGCTGTCCATCATTAATATCTTCCCACTTGTGTTCTCGCGTGAATCTTTCGCTTTAACCGCATTCTTTCACTACTCTTTACACGCCGTCCTCCTTTTGATGCTCATCGTATTCCTCTTGTTATCCCTTCCACCTCACGCACAAAAACACGATTGCTCTAAAACGACCCATTTCATTAAATTTAAGTGATTCTAATGTTATTTCCGCCAGACAAGTAAGCAACTTTCATTCTTGAGGCAAACTGGGTGAGAATAAGGCCAGTGGTTTAATTTTCTGGTGGCATATGGTCATATGGTCTATGTTTTGTGCGTCCGAGATCACCGAGGAAGCATGATTGCCATGAAACGGGCATCTAATTGACCTTCACCCCGCATTCCCACGTTGACCTGTTCTCAATTCAACTGTAATCAGGAGTGAGCTACGAGGCCGGGGAAATCGGAAATCCGCCCTGAAATTTTAGCCAAACGCGACATACTTTTGTCTGATCGAGGCAGTAATTGTAGTATGGCACTCACCCCATAATCCTTCTTGTAAATGTGGTCGGCATGAGATACTGATGGAAGATGAAGGAAAGGGAGGTGCTTTGAGTGCTACGGCCACTTAGCGCAGAATACAAGCACGTTTAGTCTGCAGAGTTTGCAAGAAATGTATTTACAGCTTCTCTATATCCAAGTTACTGTTGCATTTTTAAAAGTTAAGCGCAAGATGAAAGTTTCCCTGAAGTTTTGATGAAAGAGATTGACCTCTGCTGCAGAAAATGCAGTTTGGAAAAGGATAGTAGCATCATATCTTAAAGTATGAGTTCTGTCTGTTGGCATCTTCATTGTCTCTTCATTAAATTATGAATTTTTCACATTACTAACTTATACGACGTTTCGTAAGGTGTGGTAGTAATTGTACTACATTGTAGTTTAATCGTGCTTTAGGTTCCCCAGTGGCTCACGTTATGACTCAGTGATTGAGTAGCTCAGGTCACTGCACCGTGTAACTATAGCCCTTAACTCTAGGACTAAAACAATATCTAGCGACATGCATCTTACACTGCGGCAGGAATTTCTGAGTGGTGATTAAGGGACGAAATTGCCTTGAAGCAACGCTATGTTCTAAATGGAGTGGGGATTCTGGAGAGGTTCATGCAGTTAGTAATTAGCTCCTTTAGTCATAAGTCAAAACGTGTGATATAACCACGTCAGTTCTACTGTTTCAGCACTTGGAATGGGAGGCCTACAGGCTTGTCAGAAACAAACGTTGCGTAAAGGTTACATGACTCGACTAACAGCAGCTTATACTTTGGACATCGAAATAATTCCATGAATGGAGTAAACAAGATTGTTAGCAATGTATCTGACGGAATGGAATTTTTATGCGGGAATAACCTTGATAACCATCAAACTCAGCACAACAAAATTAGCATGCCCAGATACAGACGTCATTTCAATTACGAATTTTAAATGATAGACAGATATTGTTGTCATTTTCCCCCTAGCCTTTATGTTTAGTTTAATGTTGACACAAGTGATAAATATTTTGCGGAGACATCCTCCCTGACTCATCCCCTTGCTGGGAAGGTCTTTTGCGGATAATAGAAATATGTAGGTGTAGGTTTAAGTGAATGCGTCGAAAAGTCTTACATAGCTACGTAACTTCATCCCTTGTTGCGTCATTTGAGTAATTATTAAGAATTTTTCAATTCCAAGTGTTTTTTAGGCAGATGATGAAATGCTCTACGATCGCGTTGCTTACATACCGTAAGATATATTCCTGAAAGGTCCACTGAGAGTATTAATATTATATGTTTTCATAAAAAGTACTCAAAACCGACCTGCATACAGGAAAGGTATTGAAAACTAAAATTCAACGTCGTACAAATACCCGTTACTGTAGAGCTAGTGCCTTACGGCAATGCCAGTTAACTTTTGTTAGCTCAAGAGAGAATATGTCACTTCTTTGACCGTCTTTTTGGGCCCTTATTGATTACTTCTCTCCATCTGACGCTAGTACCATCACCAAGCATGCACTGTTGAATGCAAACAAATGGGAAACCACAAATGAGGAGAGACGAGATTTGATTGCTTTGCAATTGTATCGTAAATAATTGTGATTGTATGTAATGGTATAGGTACGTAAATAGCCATTTTTAAAGTGATATTTCTAAAAATTTCATTCCTAGGGCGCAGAATCATATATAGGATATATCATGGATCACTGGGGGTAACATGGACTATTGCTGTGTCCGGCAAACGAAAACTACAATTTAAGGAAAGGACTAGGTCTATCAGAATGTAATAAACTGGTGAGCTTTTCAATAATTCCCGTCGCAGTAAAAGGATTATTTTCCTCTTACTACGTAAGTGTCTCAAACGCACATTGGAAATTTAGAGGATATACAGATGGATCATGTAATACTGAAGGCAATTTTCCAAAGCTAAAAAACTGGATGGAGCGGAGAAGGAGGGAAAGAATGGATTTTTGGATAATAAGAGAGGGTTCTAAATAAAGAAATATCGTTCTTAAGGAGCAGAGGAGCAGTTGGGAAAATGCTCAGTGGAGTAGAGACACACGGCTAAAAATACTCTAACCGGCTGATAACAAGAAAATTAATAATGTGACAGTAAAAAGTAATTACGTAAAGTAAGTAAAAGTTTCCTACATCGTAATGCTTTGATCCACATTACACGAACCAATGAAATACGATCTAATTGTAAACAAAGGAAATGGCTTCCACAACCAAATGTGAAGAAGCCATATTAATGATAATTTTAGCTGTGGACATCTGGCGTAAATTTAATTAAGTTTAAATGAACAAATCGCGCTTTTGCTATCGCACATAAAATCATTTTCTCTTGCACTCAATAAATAAAATACTTTCCTCAGGGATCCATATTTTGATGATTCCTACTGTTTATATATTTACGAGCACATTTCACTCTAATCTCCGTGTTGCATTTCATTATCGTAATGAATATCGTATTTGCTTTTGTTCCCTGATCGCAACACTCCAATTCAATCACTCTCAATTCAATCACTCTTGCAAAGAGACTTAGCGATGCTTACTTTTTTGGAAGTCTCTGATTCGTTGGTTTCATACTTTTGGATAAAAATTTAGAGCAATTTCTGTTTGGTCCAAAAGATTTTGTTTGCAATATTTTGGACCAAATGGTAATTTGATACAATTCCACCATATCACTTGGTCCACATCTGTTACATCCAAATTGTATCCAAAAATTGTATTCGAAAACGACCGTGAAGCACTCGAATATGGCTAAGAACTTGAATAGGCAATCGGCTAAGAACTCGAATAATCGGGGGAATGCTCCCATATTAGTGGCGTAGTATTTGTTGGATATGCATTAGATAAGACCTGTATTTTACTGTCTCGACTAGAATTTTTTTATCTCGCTATCCAAATATATTCAGGAGACAAAATATGAGTTGGACGATTTTCCTTAGTTTTTTACAGGGGAAGGTAGGTTTAAATGGACATTCAATCCTTACGATGACATTCACACGATGTCCCCCTTCAGCCCCTTCTACCTCCCATCATTCTATCCAAGCTACCGGTTCTTCTCCTCCCTTTACATCGCTTACCCAGCATTCTTCCCTACAGCACGTCCTTCAAAACACCCTCGCCTTTTATTACCTACGCCATCCACACCTGCCTTCTCCTAATTTCCTCAAACAAATTTATTTCCTTTCCTCCCAACTCCAGCACTTCATATTACGTCCTCCTTTCGACCCACCCTCTTTTCTCCATCCTTCTCCATACACACATCTCAAAGTCCCTCAGTCTATCTTCATTTTCTTTCCTTAAAGCCCATTTTTCCGCTCCATATCGTGGCTCACTCCACGTTAGACTTTTCACGTGTCTTTTCAGTGCCTCCCTGCTCAACGACCTTGTCATTAATCCACGCTTACGAGTAAAAGCTTCTTTTGCCTATGCATTCCGTCGGAATCTTTACGCGGGTGAAAAGAGTTCATCTCACTTTTTTCGTAAGGGTTCCGTGTATTCCAACGTCACGTACGACGACGTCATGCGATCGTGATGAAAAATCCGCGGTGCCGTACGTAGAGCGGGGAGCGAAGGCAATTTGAATCGGCAATCTATCGTCCTCCGCGACAGAAGGTTTGGTCGGAAGAAATGAGAAGAGGCAGAAGAATGGCAGGCAAGGAAGAAAGTTTGAAGGACCTCGGCTCAAACCAGAGAGGCACTCTTCGCATCGGACGCGTAAGACTCCGATTATGCATTATTCGCGCGGAAGTCGGAATCGGGCGGCGAGTTTACTTGACCGCTAGAATCTATTCCTCGCGACAGTCCGTATTCCTCGCGCTAATGTCAAAGGGCGTGTTCGCGGGAAACTTATTCAAGCCGTGCAAGGAATCGAGGAAGGGCAAATTGGGAGACGGAACGAAGAAAATATGCGAAATGTACACGCCTTTTCGTTTCCCGATTTTTTTTGTTTTCCAGAGGAAAAGGAGGGAAGGAACGTAGGCGGAGAAGTAGAGGTCTGAAGGATGGAGCAAAAGGAAACGGATTACCCCTTGATTCGGAGTAGGATGCAAGGGGCGGGGCGGAAGGGAGGGAGAGAGAGAGAGAGGGATGGCAGGAGAGGGGAGATGCGAGAAGGGAGGCGGAGGGGGAGGCGAACAGGGCTGCCAACCCGCCGGTGTTGCAAAGGCAGGCGTGCACTCTGCCCGTCACACTCGGCCACCCACGCTTCTTCTTCCGTGAGGGAAGAGCGGAGTGGGGTGGGGACTGGGAAGACAGTCTCCCCCCCCCCCCCCCTCCATCCCCCATGCTCTCACCTCCCCCTCGTTTTCCATACCCCCTACACCCCGCCCTCAAAACACTCCTTCCCCCTCTATCGCATCGCATTCTCCTTCCGCCTCTTTTCTTCGCTATTCATTCCACCTCTCCTCCTTCCGTCTCCTTATTCTTCCCCCTTCTTCTTATTCTTAATATTTCCCTACCTTAAACCCTTTACCCTTTGTCCTTTTCAAAATGTGCTCCCACCCCCTCCCCTAGCACTCTCTACCCTTCCTCTCCTCCCTGCCTCCGATCCCTTTCCAGCCCCCACTCCTTCCCACCCCCCTCCTCCGACTTTCTTCGCCCCTTCCTATAACTCCTCCCGCAATCTCCTCAGCTCCACCATCCACCCGCGAAAGTATAAACATTTCAACTTCCCATCCAGATACGGAGAGAGGAGAGAAGGCAGGAGAAAGGGCAGGAAAGAGAGTGAGTGGGTGGTTGAAGAGAGGGAGAGAGAAGGAAAGAAATGCAGCGCAACACAGTGTGGACTACTGAGGGAATTTCTCGGCTTGCTTTAAGATGGCGGAAGGTGTTTTGCGGGGGTCTCGAGGAAGTTGTGAGATATGTCAAGAGCACCAGAGGATCCGGGACGTGCCCTTCGAGAGCCTTTACCCCGGAAATAAAAACTATAGCGCCTTGCTTTGCTATGGATCGCCCTTGGTGCGCAGTGAAAAGGAGAGAATGCGAGCCAGCCAGTTGTCACGAGCCATGAATATCCTGCGCCAGTTATTGTCATATTATCGCTGTAACCATGGTGATGCGCGATGCTCGCGACGATGATGACCTCGACTGCAATGCCAAGAAACGAGAAATAATGATAGAAATGATTGCTCCAACACATAGAAACAGGAAATAGGTTATTGCCAATCTGTCCTGCCCGGCCAATTGGCAAGGTAGTACCCATAATACCATTGGTATACATTTCAACTTACTAATCATGTTTGATCTCATATCAACTACAAGATTACGAGTATTTTGCTCGTTCGGATTTTTGTAGGAATCATTGGAAGGGTCATGCTCAAGCATCAGCTTAAAACCGTGCATATGTATTTGATAATAATTATTAGGATTCTCTGCGGCAAAAAGAATATGAGAGTATTTAAAAATATTTAGATCATTCCCTTATCTCTCGATACTGATAAATTATCAAAAGAAAAACTACTGAGAAAAGAAATGCTACTATTCTGTTGGACTTTAATTAGGGATTCAATTTAGAACTCCAATGGTCAAAACTGAAGATATCTGCGTTACTAGAAAGTCTTTTCTCTTTCTACGTCCCACATATTAGAAAGCATCTCTGTGTTATTTAATGCATCGAGTTTCTGGGTAAGGCTTAAAATTTTTATATCCGAAATAGAGGGCTGCTGCTGTTGGAGCTAGTTACCCTGTGTAGAGACTTTGTACACTCTGAAGCTGTTCTTATTACTACGTTTTGTTTTAAAGCTTGTGTCACTAAACCTGATCATATCGTTTAAATTGGAATTATTGCGAATTTAGGAAACTGTGACCATTAGTAGTGCTCCAGGTACTTCGCGCAGTGAATTAGATTTGTACACACATTCGTTAAAAAAGTTCAAAAGCACATTTGCTCACGCTTATCCACATGCGCAGTTATGTGCTTCGCTGAAACAGGCATTCGGACGTTACCATTTGTTTCGCATCCGATGTAGATGGACATAAAGCCAGTGACGAGTGCTCTTGGAACCTTGTCCCCCGAGATCGGACGTCGCGGAATTATTTGGCGGTCTCACAGTTAGTTCTACGACGCCCACGCCTATCATGTGGTGGTCTGGTCTGCCGTGGCCGGCCGTTGGTCTGAATGTCACGGCAGACGCAACCAGCCGCCCGATGGATGGAAAGGTCTCCCACGATTCGCAGACGTTGCGATTTCACGAGACGAATCTGCGCACGCAAATGTTTTCCCGCCAACTCCACCTTCCCCCCCCCCCTTTGCCCTCCGCACTCTCTCTCTCTCCTCCTTGCAGCCGCCCTTTTTCTAACCTTGAAAAAAAAAAGGACACCGAGGCCGAGGAGAAATCTTTTTATTTTCGGGGTTTTTGCCCCGTTAAGAAATAAGTTTTGTGACCGCCGAGTGTGTGTGTGTGCGTGAGAGAGTGGCGGTTCGTAAAGGGGGCGGAGGGAACTCCAAGAGACAAGATAAATAAACGTCGGATTTTTTTTATAAGGCTTCGACTTCCTCTTTACCTAACGTCCGTACTCGGGAGAAAGAGCGGCAAGTGTTTGCGCATTAAGGAGAAAAGGGTGGGGTCGCACCGCGATGGTCTTTCGCTTTGATTTCGGCGGGCTCCAGCTCTCTCCCTCTCTCTATTTTAATCATTCGCCAGCCTACCGTTGAATCTTCCCTTTGCTCATCATCCGATTCGGAGGAGAAAGCGCAATAGACCATCATTTTTGCGGTTGTCAACCATGGCTACCATGCATGAGCCTTCAATTAAGCTCCCGCTCCTGCCTCGATCGAGCGTAATCCTTGGCTGACCTTGGAATCCAGCGTTAGCGACGGCGTTTGAATTTTTGAAATGCGAACGTGGTAACCGGAGAGTGACCGTTGGTTGGGTCCATTGATAAAGGGAATTGCTCGCGACTGATGCACTTTACTTTCAAGTGTAATTACCGTGCATGTCCCTTTGCGTAGGCAGTGGAAGTGAAGCATGCAGCACAGGCTTGAATAAAATTTATTTTTTTGTCAACCCTTAATAGTAAAACGGAGCATAGACTCAGTAACAATGAAATGGATACCTAAATTAAGAGCCACATTTGGTGCCAAATTGAGGCACCAGAATAATTACAAAATTAAAGGGGTAGCAGAAGATGACCGATGTCTTTAGTCTAATGATTTTTGCAGGCATGAAAATCATCATTTGGGGGGAATGGGAAATGGGAAAACCTCGTTTTTTTGCGTCATTATGAGTGTTTTACTGAAAAATATTTACTATTATAACGTCAGCAAACGAAAAGCTACCTAAATTTGTTAATGCTTTGGCTTCGTTGTGAAGCTCTGGAAACAAAATGGCGTGTAAAATTCTCGTTCGCTAGTTTTTAAGGTATCAAACTAATCTTATCTAATCCAATAGGAATTATGATATAAGATCTAGTGTTTTCCCGGCGAATACTATGAAGGAATGTTTCTCGGACTTGCCACCGGTTAATAGGCTCCATTGCTGCCAACATTTCAAAGAGCGACTCGCTCTTCATCTTCAGGAATGATGATACTCTAATTATTATCAAGCACTCTCCTAAGTTAATTCAAAATTTCTGTTTAGACGTGCGGCACCCGAAGAAAAATTATCCTAAGGTCGATGAAATATCCTTCGCTTGTTGGAGTTACAATTGTCAACCATTTTATGAGTATATTATGTAGCCAAAGTCAACTCCAAAATGTTGCCATATTTTTTTAGAAACAAAGAAAACATTTGAAAATCGGATTATAATTAATAACGGAAGGACATCTTCCCGTCATTAACTTTTTTAAGGCCGTGTATCTCAACCTTTTTTTTGGGTCGGATTTTAATGATCATACCTATCAGAATTCTCATCTTATTCACGTGTCATTACCTTAGCTAACCAAACCCACAGCAGACGACTAAAATATATAGCAGAAGCCCTTGGTGAGGAAAATAACTCGTTGAGACGAAATGCGAGCTCGCAACCTGCGAACTCGAGGTAAGAGGAGAAGATATCCACCCTGGCAACACTGAGGCTGGGTAGCAACGTTTGGCCATTTGTTTAATCCTCATTTTTTTTTCTGTGGGAGGCTGTGCTTAAGCGAGGCCGTGGAACACACTTTCAGGAATGGGACGACAGGTGCTGTAGAGCATCGCATCTCTCGGAGGAGCCTCGCAGGCGAAATCCCGCCTCGCTTGTTCCTTGGCCCTCTCCCCCCTTCATCCCGCCCTCTGAGGTAACAAGATGTCAACCGTCTACCACCCTACCTCGCCTGAAAACCCTCCCGTGGACCAGCAGCTACTGTAGGGTAGTTGTGGGTGAGGATGCGAGATGACGCCGACGACGGAGGAAGGCGTCCAAGTCGCTTTCGATCTCAAAATGGCGTCGATTATTTCCACCGGCAAGACCGTTCCGTTTCCGCTAGGGGCAGCACTTGCGCTGTATGTAGGTAGATGCATCCGCGTCTGAATATCGTTAGGAAGACGCCACAAGCCCTTTAGTTAGTCTATCATTCAATCGTGGTCGAACTGGGGTTGGCTTGTTGATATTCCCTCTCTAAACGTGCATTACCTTTGATGTGCCGTACCATGAAAGCCAAGAAGAATTTCAGGAATTGATGAACAATATTCATTTCTTTGAACAGCTCATCGTTCTCTGATTATGAATGCACGTGTAAGTTTGCATGTTAATATTGTACAAATACTATGTGATATAACGCAGTATTAGCAGCTGCCAACTCTCTCGTTGCCTAAAATGTGTGTTCATTAGCTTGTAAAGAGTTCATTCAGCTTGAACGAATATAAATAAAAATCACCGAGAATATAAGTTCGCAAATTCAAGCGTCATCGTAGTTGGCACCATATCCACTGAATGTAGCAATTCATGTAGGTAATACTCAGGAGAATCGTGAACTATTATTCTAAAAGTACAAGGTTCGTTGCCAAAAACTCTCACCAGTGAAGAATAGTACATAGTTACAAGTAATAGTTACAAGAAAGGTAAACCTAGTCCGAATAAAGCTTCATGCTTCATTCTAACGGGAATAACCAGCAGCAAATCCTTAAAGAAAACCAAAGACAATAAAATTTTTAGAAAACGAGCTTCTAGGTAGAAAATAATGCTTTAAAACAAATGACACCTGATTAGGACGGGATTAAAGATCTGGTTGTCATAATGTTGGTCATGACTGCTGAATCTTTCTGTAATACATGCAATTGTAGAAAATTCTACGAATATATATCACCTACGCCTTTCAACATTAGCTTAATAGATTACTTTTTTCATTTCATTTTCATTTAATTTCATTTATTTTTCACATATTTTATCAATTTTCTCTGCATACAGACGTGATAAGTCTCTGAGATTCTCACCTTTCATTATTCTCTCCATTCATCTTTTTCTTCATCAAAGCTCGCCTTCATATTTTGACGCAAAAATCCAAATAATTAATAACTTAGCACACCGGAGAAAATCAGGGATTCTAAATATAACTTGCACCCTGCAAACTTAAATTTTGCTGAGCCTCACTGTTCCAGGTGCTTGTGGCTGATTTCGTAAATATTCGCCTCTCGCGCTGTGGTGGATTAAATAAAAAAAGTTTAATCAAGTCTTTTCGCGCTCAATGCACCTAAACCTACACCACCGATTCCGTCCCCGAGCTGCCCGCCGTGAGCGATACGACTCCACCGCCATAACTTCCCGTGGGTATGCAAATTTAAGGCGGGACGTGAAGTGCCGAAATGTGATTTTCAGCGGAGATGGAATTGCGGGTCGTTGCACTCGGCTCCGGTGCGGATATGGTTGAAACCCCCTCCGCCCAGGCAGGCGGCCGGGGTGTCGTCAAGGTGTGCTCGCCGACTAGCCGAAAGGTCGTAGGTTAGCATCCCGTCGCAGTTCGGCTTTTTCACCGACATTTTCCCGTTTGTATTCAGAGGAGACTAAAATATTTTATCCCCCGGACACCCCCCTGCGCGAGGGAGATTTCGAAGCATCCCTGAGGATTATTCCGTATATTCAAGGACTTAAAACTTTCCATATCTTTAAGGCATGTAATTGGCGATATTTTATTATTTTTATGCGCATGAAGTGCTAGGGCGTGACTTTAATTATTTGCGTTGTATTTGCCTGACTTTTCTGTTTCCTTGTATCAGTAGTCCACCGATGTCTTAACTGTGGAAAATGCGCATTCAATTCAGTATTGAATTGACGCAGTAAATGATATAAATGCATGGGAATTTAAATAACTGGATGGAAGAATTCCTTGTTCTGTGTGTTCCAACTTCATAGGGTACATCGCAGAATGCAAAATAACCTTAAACCTAAGGCAGACACTACAAGATTGTTGCTTAAGGTAGGGTTAATTTCCCCAACCCTTGGTGTGCAAATATGGTTTCCAATCTGGCTACTTCGGTCAGGTTTGATGATCATGCAAAGAAGATAGATCTAGTAGGTACTACTGTCTACTAATTAAGGGTCTGTGAGAAAGTATTGTGTACAATTTATTGCTGTTTTCCATTTATTAATCATGAAGTCTTCCACTAATACAATGTTATTTTAGTCACAACATTATTCTTCAATGAAAAAGATTTAAAATATACTAGTTAAATTTAAAATTATTCAAAATAAGAAGTTCACGAATACATTTATATCTGTTATCAGTAATGCGAATCATAGCTTTGGCAATATATACGTTCGTCTCTACGAGCTCCTGTAATTTACAGTCGTGAGTTTTATCAATGCTCCTTCATAAATAGCTCTTCATGAATACACTAATAAATATTATTAAACATCCATTCCTCTTATATGAGATTATTTTCGTTCGAGATCCTCTGCTATTTTTAGATATTTTCCTCCTTGCCGACTATGCCCCATTTCCGTACCCTGTGTGACATTTTTATATTTAGCCTCTCTTTCCGAGCAAGGATGAATTCACAAAAAAATGGTCTCACGCGCTTCTAGAGAAGACCCATCTTCCTTTGTTAATAACAGTCAAACAGCCCAAACTCAGAAAGCTTTGCTTTTGAAATTCCATCGTCTTTCACTGACAGTAAATCATTCTTTTTATGTGAGAGATAAGATTTCGCCCAAAGCCCCTCACAGCGAGCGGTCTATGGAAGGAGAGAGATATATAAAATTTGTATTTCTCGTATTTCCTCCTTCTTTATTCTCATAATCCACCATTTTGGTCACGCTTGAAGAACACATATTCGGTCTTACTGAATAAAACGCCTCTATGAACAAATATCTGCAAGTTTAGGGCTGTCTACAGGTATAGGAGTGCAGAACTCTCAGTGCTAGTTTCAGTCATGCCTAATTCACTCATGCAGGGCTGGGGAAGTTATTTTTCTCTAAACCCCGGAGCGGAACAGAAAAATTTCGTATGCCAAGGGGGACATTTGAGTGGTAGGGAATGCGTTTGATTTTCGGGAAAGAAGGTAGGGCATGGAGAAACATGACGCGGGTATTAATCTATTCTTGACGAATAGCTCGAAAGGGACTGTCACCTAACAAGCCAGTCGGTAAACGGAGTACGGATCAAAACCTTATCAACACGGTACTCAAATATGAACCTAGATACTAATAAAAATATGTAACTAAAGTGATTCGCAACTAGTATTTCGGATTTTAGGCCAGTGTAATATTTTACACACCATCCCAATTCCTAAAAGAGCTTGGGTTTATCCGCAGAACAGTTTGAATCGATGCTAAAGCTACTTCTCCATGATTTTAATCCGAATTTTCTAGTCACTACCCCAACGCTCTATCCCCAGGACTAAGGCGCCGTCGTAAAAATACATTAACAAAAAATTACAAATAAATAGACATATTTGCTTGTGTATATCTTACCTGAAGCTTTATGTTAGTGCTCTTAAAAGAAAGCTACAGAGGGAAACGAATGCTTACAGCTAGAAAATCTACTTTTTATGAGATTCGAATTGAATATGACCGTTAATGCGAAGACAATAGCAGCTAGTCCAATCTAATCGTAGAATTAAAATTATGCGAAAGGGTTCATTTATAATATAATGTTTTTATATTTAAAAAATTATTTTTTTGCCGTAGCATTACGTAATTCTTGATCTGGGTTTATTTTAGTCAGTGCCAAAGTCACGTGGATTTCCGCGGGTTGCATATCAGTCTCTATACGTACTACAGATGATTAAAAATAAGTAAATGTAAAGCTCTTTATCTTTCTATAGCTCTCTAGCGTTTGTTTTTTTTAATATTTTTCTTTTCATGTACACTGCACTCGTTTCATCCTTATACCCTTCATCCATGAGAGAAGGATCTGCTGTCGACAGCAGAATCTTTGAAATATGTCAAATATATATCATATACATATATCTTAAATATATCAAACCTACATTCATCTGCCTTCTACATAAACCTGCTTTTTCTTTCATAAACCTGTGGATGTTCTCAGCTTGTAGGTATTTCATGTCACGCATTTCCAGCGTTATTCTGCTTATGAGAGCATTATATTGATTTTGTACAGACACATAAAAATTTCACGTCACAGGCTACTTTATACAACTAATACTTGGACTTCATAACTATTTCTTGCTCAATCCAATAATTTGAGATTGAATTGCGTTTGTAGGCCCTTACTGAATCAACATGTACATCTACATAATACCCTGCGAGCCACCATAAAGGTGTGTGGCAGGGGGCATTTCTCATCAAACATGCACTTCATATCATGCATAAAAAAAGGAATAGTATTAATATACTAGTCAGAACTTCATTATTTAAAAAAGATAGAAATTGCAAAGCAAACATGCAAAAACATTCTGTTAGTAGGATTAGCTTTAAGTATTCATACCATCATGCAGCTACCAATGTTGTCCATTGCTACTCTCCGATTGGACATATTTACCGTTATTCGTATCTCTAATTGTACGAGGAAAAAAGGACATTTTGAATCTTTCAGTTCGGCAATCAATTTCTCTAATTTTATGATTATGGTCCAGTCTGCCATAGTAAGCTGGGGTTCGCAAAATATTTTTAACATCATCACTGAAAATATTGTCTTGGAATTTATTTAAGAGATTAAGTCTAAATTTCAACCTGCGATCTGACACTGATTCCCATTTTATTTCATTTAATAGACTCATTACGCTAATATAAATGTGTGACTGGTACGCTAAAATGAATGTGTTCAAACATGAAAGTATATTTCCCATTTCGGGGTCGTCAAGGAGATCTGTTCGAACGCTTCCTCGCCGGAATGTTGGATTTGTTATTCTCGACGCGGGATTCATTTGCTCGCTTCTGCCTCCGCGGGTGCGTCCCCGAGGCACGATGACCTCGTAGGCGGTGGTCCAAGTGTTGTAGGGACGACGAACGTGGGCATATCTCCTTTAAGTCCTCGCATAGATCTCGGAATGGAACGGCAGTTTGCGGGAGGAATGACGACCGCGATGAAAGGGAGTATGTATGCTTCGAGCAGCGCAAGCTGGGAATCGGATTGAGAGCACAAACCAATGATGACTCAAATTCTCATCATGGACGCTTTGGCTGAGCGTTGAGTAACGGACGGAGTATGGCTCAAGTTTTAAGGGATCCGCGTTGGTGCGAAGGAACCGTGTCCTCAAGGCTCTCCGATCAATAAAATTCTCCGGGAGACAAAATTTTTGGCGGTGGAAATGGAATAGGGAAACTTTTTTTTTATATTTATCACTACCCTATGCGGTTGAAATTAGAATTCCACCTCCACCAAGTCGGGCCTGTGTTTTTTTCGTAAAAGCGAAATCCGTGGGTGGTTGCTCAACGGCTAAAGTACTCGGTAGGAAGATTCGGGAATCGCATCTGAATAATGACTCTGGATTACCCTGAACTTACTAGTCCTAAATATGTCATTTTTGCATAGCCCCCGGTTCATGCGGACACTTTGCTCAAGGAGGCCTAGGAAGGTCTGCAGTGCTAGTGGGTTGAGTGCTAGGTGGGTCCTACATGTTTCATGAACTCTTTAATTGCAGGCTTACATTCATTCAGTTTAGAGTTTAATGAAAACACTCCCGGATTCATAAGTAATAAGAGTTAAGTGAATTACTCATTATCCGTAGGTTCTTTTAATATTGAGAAACGCTAAGCATAAGACAGTCAGAAAATGATGAAAAAGCTCAAACCTGCCAAAATATGCTCATATGAAAAATACTGTTGTCTCTCTTTCTGTTAATTAATTATTGCCATTTTCTGCTCATATTAGGCGATATTTCTCACATTTTTTGTAATCTCTATATATAAAAATGAAAGTATGTGTGTGTGTGTGTGTGTGTGTGTGTGTGTGTATGTCCTTTATGCATTACTACACCATTCATCGGATCGCCATGAAACTTTGGGAAGTTGTTCAGTACATTCCTGAAAAGAGGACTACGGAATCGATATTTCAATATCGATACTTTATCGATATAATATCGCTAAAGTATCGATAAATCGATACATTATTGATACAGAATTGAGGTGAAATTATTTAGTTTTTTAAAAGGAAAGTATCGTTGCAATATCGATACTGTATCAAATGTATATAATGTGTTTGTCCTTTATGCATTAGTACACCATTCATCGGATCGCCATGAAACTTTGAAAAGTTATTGAGTACGCTCCGCGAAGGTTTCTACAAAATCGATGATTCAATGTCGATACTGTATCGATATAATATCGATAAAATATGGATACATCGATACATTGTTGATACAAAATTGAGGTGAAAATATTTAGATGTTTTTTATCAAAGTTTTATAAAGTATCATTACAATATCGATACTGTATCGATACAATATTGATAACTTCATGCATTACCACAACATTCATCCAATTTCCATGAAGCTTTGGTTAGTTGTTTTGTTCACTCCATGAAGGTTTGTACAATATCGAGAATACAATATCGACACAGGAGACGGGATGTGCATCCCATTGAACTTGCAATTCATTGAAACACTCACGTGCAACATATTCAAATCATCCGGCATGGGACAAATATTTCAGAAATGCCAACTTATTGCTTGGGATGAATGCACAATGGTGCACAAAGCATCGCTCGAGGCTCTGGATCGATCATTGCAAGATTTCCGTTGAATCCTGAGACCATTTGAGAACGCATTAATATTGCTTGCACGACATTTCAGGCAAACATTACCTGTAATTCCTCGATTGACACTAGCGGATGAAATAAATGCTTGCCTGAAATATTCTACTTTGTGACGACATGTAAAGACGTTAAAATTATATACAAATATGCGTGTCCAGCTGCAAAACAATCGATCAGCTGAGATATATTGTATACCCATAAGAATTGTGAAATTAAACATACTATAAACGTGCGCTTTCCATTTAACCAGATTGAGCCACAGCAACGCGTGGCCGGGTCAGCTTGTATTATATAAATACGTTACCAAAATGGTCAAACCATTCACTTATTTCAGATGTATATGGTGTCCTGTAATTATTTCATGCGAATAATTGTTAATTTTCGCCGTCACTAGAATGAAATCAATACTTTGATCAGTTAAGCTAAATATTATTGCAACGTAGGTATATTGCAACGAGGGAGGCATGTCCGGAAAGTAAGTACCGTTTCGTTCTACCGCCACCGCAACGCTAGTGTCGCAGTTCCGCGCATGTGTACTCGTCTTTATGGTTCATTGTTTTTCGACTGACGCCATTACAACCAGATTGTGTTGTGCTTATATTTGTTAGTGATCGTCTAAAATGTTTAAAAGAATATCTGATCCCGCCGACTGTGAAGTGAGTTCTGTAATACGGTTTTTCAACGCAAAGAATGTTAAGCCAGCTGAAATGCATCGTAACTTGTAGAGATTTATGGTGAAAGTGTAACGACTGATGGGATGGTGAGAAGGTGGGTTAGAAAATTCAATGATGGACGAACCAGTGTTCACGACGAAGCACGGAGTGGGCGGTCTTCTGTTGTCAATGATGGTTTGGTTGAAAAAGTGAATGAGAAAATTCTTGAAAACAGACGGTTTACGATAAGAATGCTTTCTGAAGATTCCCACAAATTTCAAAAACTTTTTTGCATGAGATTGTCACAAATTGCTTAAATTATCGCAAACTGTGTTCCCGTTGGGTTCCGAAAATGCTTACGGATGACCACAAAACGAAGCGACTTGGAAGTGCATTGACATTTCTTACCCGATGCAGTTTTAAGGGAGGTGACTTCTCAAACAGTATTGTGACTATCACTTATTCTTGAATTTGAAGCGTGATTTTGGAGGAAGGCGCTTTGACAGCGATGACGACGCAAAGAACGGTGTTCAGCAATGGCTGTCTTCCCTGGCGACAATTATCTATGAAGAGGGCATAGAAAAGTTGGTTTCCCGTTGTGACAAATGTCTAAACAATGGTGGCAACTATGTAGAAAAATAGTGAATGATATACTCTTTCATGTAAAAATAAATCTTGCCTTGAAAAAAAATGTTTTTAAGAGTTTTTTCCCAAACGGTACTTACTTTCTGGACAAGCCTCGTACAATAGTAAAATCACGGCGTTGATCAGAAAAACGGCACCCGGGTGGTTTCCACCACCAAGAATTCTTCCCTTTCAATTAATTTGTGCGTGCCTTCAGATAAATATTCTCTGTATGCTATTTTTGGGTAAAGATATTAGAATAATGTGGTTTCCATCACTAGGATTTTTTCCATCCAGACATTTTCTGCATGCTTTTCATAGAAATATTCTTGTATGCTTCGTTATGCAAATATCATTCAATGTATGTCGCTACGAAGACATTGAATAAAACAAAGCTTTAATCCCTTTGATGTTGCCCTCATTGCTTTCAGTTATGATGGACATAAATTTCTTACCCCGACATCTATCCTTCAAATGATGTCTTTCTTCACTTCGGCATACCTCCTACTCCCCATTATTCTATCCAAAATTCCTGTTCTCCTCCTTTCTCTATCCCACTTGCTCTCCCTCTGCCACATCCTTCAACAAACTTTCACCCCTTATCACTATTTCACCCTACTTCATCCAGTCCCTCAGTCTTCTCGTAATTTCTACATACAACTTCCTTTCCTTCCATATCATCTCTAGTAAATACCCTGAAAATCGTTAGTGTACATTACATATGTTTAGCATAAAAACATTGATGATTATTACCTCTCACAAGAAAATAATCAACCTTCTGTTAACGTTTCTCCCGATGGTAACATGCTGACTGCCAGCCGAAACAGCTCAGTCACTGATTGCGACATAACCCAAGGGTTGCCCCCCGTATCGCATCTTGGACGGGATGTTGTATTTGTCTTTGGATTAATATTGGTATTAAGTTAGGCTTAATGGCTCTATAAAACCTTAATCCACCACTACTACATGCTTCCAAGCTAATCAGACGGCATTAGGTCTACTCCATTTGTGTGAAAATCTTTTCCTCAGCAATTAGGCCCCTGCGTGTGTGCGTACCGTATTTTTTAAAACAATTTAATAATGGCTTAATTGATAAATTCAAGGGGAAGATCGAAATAATAATCGTATTTAGAATTCCTTTGTCCACTAAATTGTAATGATTATGCTTTGGACTTGGTCCCACCAGCAGCAAATACCTACTATAAAAAAGTAGTCATAGCGAGACATACTAATTAAACGTCTCCTATGACAGGGAAATATAAGTTAGAGGAAATACACAGACAAAGCGAGCGCACCAGGTTAAAAGGTTATTCTCCCGCGACGTTCATTATTTAGTCTTGAGACACCTACATCCTCCGTAATTCGATATCTGCTTTGAGTTCTCCTTAAGGGTCGTTTCTTTTTGAGCGCCTCGGTAAGAGATCCGGAAGGAAGACCGAAAGAAATCATTTGGCTGAAATGAGATCCCAACCGCAAACCTAACCTTGTCGCACGTGTTTCGTTTTAAGGGCTGCGGTTACTCTCTTCGGCTCTCTTTCATCGAGGTTTGGTTTTCGCGAGAGAAGAATCTCTTCTTTTTGCCAATCCTTCTCATTGCTTTTCATGAGCTATGGTTAGCCGTGGTCGCCGTCACTTCATACAACTTTTGAAACTGAATAGTTCGCGGTGAAGGAATGGCGAAAAAAGTGTCTTGGTATTTATTAAAAATAGCATTTCACTTTTGCAGTTCACCTTGAATGGAAATGAGTAGGGATCCCTTCTCAGCATTATTTCAGTGTTTTTTTTTCGACAGTGGTATTCATCTCACTTGGCGTAGCGCTCTCTTCAGACTTGGGCATGTTCCGTATCGACTGAGTCCAGTACTGAGTGTCTTTGCGATTTTTAACTGTCGCAGGATTTGCTGCTTGGCATTAATCATTTGGCATTAAATAAGGCGATCAATCTTCGAAGATTAAGTGGTACAATCCCGGATGTCGATGGTTTTGTCTCGCATGAAGATGAAGCTTGGAAAATGGCCCGCGATCTCTGAATTCCTTTAGTTTTCCCCGCGTTTTCGTGAGCAGTCACGCTTGAAAATTCTTTGGTTCTCGTGGATTGCAGCTCTCTCCCAAAATAATAAGGATGCGTCATTAATAATTACAAAGCATACTATTTATTTAATAAATCGTCATAGGACAATAACTTGCGCATATTATCGCTCACCAATTGTAGTTTTATCATCATACGTGTCATCAGCTAGGTGGTGATCAAAAAGTTTTTGGGCCTACATTGTGAACTGATAATCCGGTAATCTTTACTGAGGTTAGTATCGAATTTCGTGAGTTGAGCTTCGTTTTCCTTTTTCGACTCTTACAATAATTCTAGACGGCCAAAGAATATTAAATTCACTCAAAAGTATGAATTTTGTTTATGTAGCATTCTTTGAATAGACATTGCAACATTATTTTTATGTGATTTGTGCTGATTTTCAAACACAATCTGAAATCAGATGAGATAGATATTCTATTATTTTTCTATTTTGATTAGCAATTTTTAATTCTATTAATGGGGAACTTTAATATCAATAAGCATTGATGTTATTTAATTGTAACCTCTACGTATGCTCATTTTGCCGAACGTTTAACCTGTTTAGCGTATTTTTAAGGTGCCCCGCATACTCTGCTTTGGGTACTTAGATATTTTAAAATATCCCGCGCTAAAAATTTGGTTGCTTTTTCATTGATATCTTTATTCTTACTAGTATGAAATTGCTTGATATTCTTCTGCCGAAGTAAGTATTTTTGTATTTCTATTTTATAGTCACTGCTGTAGCAATAAATACTGCTAATTCCTGCTATGCTGCGAACTGCCGATTAAGGCCCTATCCCAAAATATATCATTTTAGGTCAATAGGTACACGCTATGATTAGTCTTTGAGTGCTGTCCTCCATGCCATCAAAAATTGGGAAATCACCTGGCAGTGATTTTCAAATTCTTGATGGCTTGGTTACTTGCGGTATTAATGTAATAGGCTTTGGTAGGTTGTTCTAATGAAGAAGTTGAAGTTCTGTAGCATTCTGAATTTTACCTAATATATTACCAATTTATATTTCTTAATCTGATAAAATGCGATAAACAATTGCAGGAATAGTTTCTGTAGTTTCACACTGGATCGCAGTACTTCACACCGACGCGTAACGGCGTTTCGTACGTTTAACGAGATTTCACTTTTACATATTATTCTTGTTATATTCTATTTCTACCTTCAATTCTACTATTCTTCTGTATAGAGTTGAGCTAAGTTCGTAACCTATCTGATTTATTCACTCTTTTGACGACTCAATCTTTATTGTAGAATAACAAGTGCTCAAAAATAAATGGTTGAGAAATTGAAGAAATACGTGACTGTATTTGTGAACTAAAGCAACAATTATTTGATGGCCTTCGTTGGAACTTGATTCGACTGGCTGGAATACCTTTCAACGCTCTGACTCAGTAAAAAAAACCTTTGCACGGTGTATACATATTTTACTCCTATCTTGCTCACAAGTTTTATTCTCGTTGTTGGCCTTCGCGACGCGATTATTCTCGTACCTTTCAGTAAGCTCATTTAATAATACACTATTCAAGCTACATAGATGTATTAGTTATATATTAACAATCGCTCAATCATTGGTGTCGAGCACATGGCATAATTCTTACATCGTCATCATCTAGTCCAATGACTTCTCTAATGTAGCACTCAAAGAACGTTCAAGAGGAGTGTAATTACGTCTGTGAATAGAGATTTTAAGACTGGTGATCAACGTTAACATATTCCTTGAATAAAAAGGGTACTAATGGCAGGCTCAGATAATCAGTTTATGGAACCAAGGAATTCACCTGAACATCACAATTTGCATCCCATGTTGCAGTTTATAAGATACTTTTGGAGCAGTAATGAGACTCCAGTTTACATGCATAATTTGTTTTTCAGTTTCGATTGAAAATCATTCAGAAGAACTTTTGCACCGCTTTATCGTGAAAAATGAGAAGAAATCACATGCTTTCAGGAAAATTTCATGATATAAATTTAACCAAAATTATTATTAATGCTCTCAGGGGATGATTTTTTTCCGTTTAAATGCCTTGCAATATAGGTTTACATCTAATTGTGTAATTATAACATTTAGGTGTCCATGTTATTAAATTTCAAGCATAAGGACTTTGAAAAAACATAGCCTTGCTAGCTATTATGTGCAAGAATGGAATACTCTTGATGTTTGACTAGAGTTGGGGAAAACTGATCATTTCCGGAGGTTTTAGAAGCAAGGGAGTTCATTGGGTAATTTTGAAAAATAAACACATGCAAAACCAATACATAGAGACAGCTATGTGTAAGGAGTAAAAGTACAAGGAATTTGAGGTACATAGTGGGTTCGCGTAGGAAAAAACAGTGTAGTAATGTAATTAATATTATCTCAGAGATATGAGATTTTTTTTAATATCTCAAATTAGAAGGCCCTTACGGAGCAGTGATAATATACAGCAATTATGATTCTCCATGCTCAATTCTGATATGTAAATTACTCTGGTCCTAAATTTTTCAAAGGAATTTTAAGTAATGGTGTCGTTTGCCTGAAATATATTTTTTGTCAGAGTTCGAAACCGAGGCCTGGAAACGTATCCATCTCATTGATAGTCCGGAGGTGAGGACTACCGTTAGCGGACGCGGGTGTTATTGAATGGTTATTTCTGAAAATGGAATTGCTCCCATTTACGATTAACTCACTTCGATTTATGCGCTGAGTCAAATGGTGAACGTGCTGACGCAGTTAAATCGATTTGCCACGAAGGAAAGAATGATGGATAGTTTTTGGCGACAAAATGCAATCAGTGATTTTACGCCGCGGCTTCTGACTCCCTTTTGCTTCATTCATAAATCTTTCTTGTTTCAAATTTCATGAACAAGCACCGGAATAATGACCGCCTGTGAGCTTAAAATGTGGAAAAAGTTGGGGTTTATAGTTTAGTCGGAAAGAAGAAACTGTATAACTAATCCTGATGCGTGTTGTTGATGTAAAGTTGGAATTCAGCTAAATGGAGTAAGTTACTGTCTCGCAAGTGCCAGGTTGTTCATTGTTAACAAGTATAAGCTTCTTTGAGCGTACTAGTATTTTACTCTTCACTTCTTTGATGATACGTATCAGAAAAAAATGGAAATGCACAAACTATCCTATAGTATGAATATCAAGAGCCCCTCTTGGGGCTCTTGATATTCATACTATAGAAGAAAAGAGCCCTAGTTCCAAAAGAGCTCTAAGAGCGATGTTATCAAGGCTGCATGCAACGGTACATTTTCCAATTTTTCATCAAGTATAATTAATATACAAACTTGCTATTCATATTCATGCTCAATCCACAACAAAGACAATGTCGAGGGAAAAGAAATGTTGAAAGTGGGCATTCAAGAAAAATTACGCGTGTAGTGATATTCTTCTCTGATTTTAATACGATTCACTCAAAACCGCACATTTTCGTTTCCTCGGAAACTGCATATTTGGAAGAGGAGAAGGATTTACTTACGAAAAAGGGACGTGCGTCCTTTTGATCTCGCTGAGGCTAATCCGTTGTGTCAATAGTGACATAGGTTAAGAGTAATGTTCATTTGTATAGAAACATTGGATGCCTCACCAATAAGATAATAATGTAATTATTAGTAATAGTAGGTATTCATGCTATGACGCAAAACATTGAAGGTTATTTGTATGCATCCGGATACATTTGAAATACTGATTTGAGGATATGAGATTTGAAATTATTATTTGTTGGACCCAAGTCATTTTTTTATATTCTGCGAGTTATTCTAGTTTTATATTAAAAAAATTATATAGCGAACAGGATTCCATCTTATATTATCTTATCTTAGATTATATAGCGAAGAGGACATCCACTGTATTTAATTAATTCCATGCATACAACTTATATATTCTAAATATTTCACGCAAAGAATCTGTCCCGAATCAAGATAATGAAAAGCCGTGGCGAGTTTTGAAAATGGACGCCAATGTAAGCCTGACTTGATAGGACTTGGCTGGGAGTCCCTTTAAATTTGAATGCACGGTAAATTTTTGTGAAGTAAGGTACCGGAAAAGTGAAAACAGACGATTTAGAGGCTTAAATTAACTATATATACGCTCCTCGATACATTATCAGATGAGAGAAATTCAACAGAATAAAATAATTTGGTTGCCTAATTGTTAAATTCAACGATTTGCGTTCTCCCCGTTCTATTTAGGATTTTTTTAAACGAATTTATAATTTTCATCAAGACACATATATCGATTCGCCCGTTTCCTTTGTTGATTCATTTTTTTCTATTTCCCAATCATTTCTTGGTTAGAGATGCAACAACTCCTGGCGGTCATTTTGCGGCCGCCTGTTTTTGATGTCGATCAATAAACGCAAAGCAGGAAATTGTGCGTCAGTGATTCGATAAATCTGTCTGCGATCAGTCTAAATCAAAGGTCCTCAATCTTTAATTGATTTCATGAACCCGTCCTCAAAATTTTTTATCCACTGACCTCTTCATATTGACATTTTCCCTCTCTTTTACGTTCCTCATTTTTTTGTTCCATCTGCTTTCTCTATACGTCATTTCCTCTCTATTTAATATATTACAACTATTGTAATCCCGATATAACCAAGTTTGAAATAGCGATCTACCTTCTCTGTAAAAGAATTTCACGACATCTTGGTTCCTCGGTAAACAGCGATATTAATATAGGTATCTCTCAAACCTTTCAATCATCGTCATTCGGCAGCTACATATTTCAGATGCATCAAGTTTCGTTTAAGCTGCTGTAATCCCCCAAATTCTGTGCGTAGAGTTTCCACGCTTAACTACGAAGTTGCTTGTCTTCTCATGAATTAGTTCAGTGTGTTTGCCTTATCCCCCTTTTAACTAGTTTACCCAAGAAGATGTATCTAAAGCCTGGGATAGAGCAAATTCAACATTTATAAGCTGCAATGAAAACTAGCAAACTAATTGTTCATGTGTCATTTACGTCAATCTTTTTTATGATAGTAGGGCATGCATTACTCCCTTCATGTTTTTGACGTCACAATGCCCAAGATTAACTGATAAAAATATTATTATGGATTCATGAAAGGTTGGTCTTGCGATACACGACCCCCACTTTTTTCATTATTTTTTTTATTCCTGGCGAAGATTGCGTTTAAGCTGACGCAATGTCTTTCACACAACTCAATGATGTGTCTCATTGTAAGCTTAAGAAACAAATGTGGCTTTGGAAGTTAAAATTAGAGAGCTCTTTAATGATCGCGTTCAAAGGTTTGAGATGATATTAGCGAAGGTAAAAGTGCGACCGGTTTCTCTCTTCATGGGGCACGATTGATTTTTATTTCGTCAGTAAGCTACACATTATGGCAGACAATGTGATACTGTGTAGATAGTCTCATGACAGCGTTTGAAACTAGTATTCCACTAGTATTACTGAAATAATAACACCTGAGGTGCCTGTTGTGAATCGTGTAGTGAAAACTAATTAAAGCTTAATATTTTGATACATGTATATGCCATTTTTATGAGTAGCACGTAACTCCCGCAAATTCCTTATGTGAACAAGTCTTTCATATCTTATTACAGAATTTTTGTTCCATTTACCTAGGGTATGTCTAGTGATAGCCCCTGCCGTGCGCACTCATATTAGCTTGCAGATTTCTCTGCGCTTGCTGATGTTATTTCATTCCAAATCCTTCACTTTATGGTTTTCCTGCTCTTTGTCCTACGTACTCTAGTTCCAGGAATGGGATTCATAGACGATGACGAGTGCGGGAGGAATCATATTTTTTAATAAATGCGGAAACCTGTATTCTCTGATGCTCTATCCATTAACCCACATTGGCTTCCTACTCGTGGGGTCACCATTTTCTACGGTTTTATTCTATAAGTGGCGGGAGGTACAATGGAAGTACTCGGTGATCAGTGCTAATGGGTAATCCGATTCCATGAGTGATAAATTAAGAGTAAAAACCATTATAACTGAGTTATGATAATGTAAACCCTGAGTTTCGTCACCATTCATATTTTTCTCAAACGAATTAAATATGTATTAAAGAATCTGCGTTACCCTGTATTTGTGAGGTTACGGAATGCGCCGCAGCATGACTTTAACTGAGTGAAAGGTAGAGAATGTTTTTTTAATTCAGAACGAAACGGCCTGAGGCCGGGATTTGTTTTTCCTGTCGTCACATAGCATATTCACGGCTGCCGAGCACGGCGGCGCGGCGTCGATCGTCACCCAGTAGTTCTGGTTTCGCGTGGTGCTTCACATGGGCGCTGCTGCTAGGGACGGTCGAGCGCGTTCCGCCCCGCAGATGTGTAGATGACGTTCCCTTTGGTCGATTTTCACCATTCCGTACTAGCTGAGATCTCATTGCAGATGCAGATATCATTGAAAGCTGGAACATCGGTATAATAACTTAGTATCAGTTTCTACTTCAGCAAGACGAACCGAACGAACTCAAAGAGAACGAAATGCTCCAGCAAATTAATATCTGTGTCATTTATCCCGATCTGAAGTGCATATAAGTGCGGGTACAGACTTAAAAACCAACAAAACTTGTTCCCTTAGGCATCGAAGATAACTAGTGATGGTATGGTAAAAATATTCTTACTTATGTAAACGACCACACCCGATGTCTTTCGTATTGCCCAAAATTTTTCAGACAAGATCATTTAAGCTTTATCTATGGAAGGTTCGTAAGATCCTTGAGAATTAAAATGTGACTGATTAAGGCAACAGTAGGAGTTGATAATTTATAAGACCGCATCACATCAGGCAGACATATTTTTTCTACAGTGTAGTGATCCGTATTAATGATTAGGAATAAAATAAAGAGCACTATTAAATACCGACCATGGTTTCAACACTCCTGTCGTCACAATCAAAGTCTTTGTTACCGGGTGTTGGAATCACGATCGTTGTTTAATGCAGTGTAAAATAGTACTCACTACGTACTTTGTTTTATTCCTCATTATGAATGTAACTCACTATCACAAAGTGACACCTTTTACCAGTAATTATATTCCTATTAACGTGCTTCTTCAAGATAAGGCATTGCTTTACCCTTTAAATGGGGAGAGCGGATGTATACGCCAATACTACGTCTAAACTACACTGTGCTCCCAAGCGTGAGAGTGGAGATGTAAAATTTACTTCCCGGTAAAGGGGTTTATTATATTTTTTCTGGGGTTTTCTGACGATAAACTGTAATTTTCACATTCCAAATAGGACAATAAGAAACTCTACAATTAAATCATACACAAATTCCAGCATGATTTCGTTGAATGATACACAGGTTACTACCCTGGTTGACGACTGCGATAGCATCGGATGAATAAACACGGTGGCAATAATTAATCCCTAACGAATTCGAACTCTCTACAAAGTGACTTGGAGTGAGCGAGAATACATCTACAACTACATTATACCCTGAAAGCCGCCCTGAAGGTGTGTGGCGGGGGGTGAACTCACACCAAACATGTATTACATAACATGCATAAAAAAGGGATTGGTAACAATATGCTAGTCTAAACATCAATTCAAAAAAATTATAAAAATAGCAAAGCAAGCATGCAATATCATGCTGTTAGTTGCGTTAGCTTAAAGTCCTTATACTAACATGCAGCTACCCATGCTTACTATTGATACACTGGAATTGGATATATTTACTGCTATTCATGTCGATAATTTTACGAGGAAAAAAAGCCATTTTGAATCTGCCAGTTCACCAATCAATTTCTCTACTTTTGTGATTATGGTCCAGTCTACCATAGTAAGTTGGGTTCGCAAAATATTTTTGATGTCATCAGTGAAAATATTATCTTGGAATGGAACTAAGAGGCTGAGTCTAAATTTCGACCTACGATCTGACAATGATTCCCATTTTTATTCATTTAATATTGGCATCATATTGGTGAATTTGAGCTCACCTCAAAATTTTCCTCGGGCTCTTGTACGACTGAATGGAAGGTATGGGTTGAATGGAAGATACAAGGATAGCTGTGATAAATATTATTCGCGTATAGCATTGTATTTTCTTCGTAAGATTCGCGAACCCATATGACTCAAGATAAGACGCAAGTCACAGACATTCTTCCTAAGAATAGTTCTATGTGCATTACAAAAGAGGGAGTTAATGTAGCCTAATGTTCCGCAGGGCAGTATAAATATTATTGTAAAATGAAACATTCGATCCGGTAAATTTTTTTAGGGATACTCATATTTTTAATCGGCAATTCCAATCGTTACCTACTTCAGTTTGCTTAGGTTCAGATAGGTTCAAATGTTCGTTTTTTCCTCAAACAGTTCGTGACCATGACACTTCAAGACATCTCACAGCATGATGGAGTCATAAAATAAATTTACCTTAGCTGAAAATGAAATTGCACGTATTAGATTAATACGGATTAATGAGACAAACAGAGATGAAATCAATATGATGGATTTTTAGATTTAAGTATGTAGACATAATAATGTGTATAATGCATGTTTGTTGAACTTCTCAAATTTTTCCTTGCGTGTTGGATGAAAATTATAATTTGTAGTGTGTGTCCCGCATGATGTTCATAGAAATCTCTCCTTAGATACGTAGTATAGGTAAACTAAAGTACATGATTAGTGATAATTTACCTCCTGCAAAAAGCTCTCGAGGTGGCTTGCAGGGTATTCAGTAGATGTAGGTATATAGGTACATATAAGAATTGTGTATATCAAAGAAGCTTATTCATAGATGAGGGATTCTACGAAGGCGACTCGGGATGCAAATAGGAAAAGGATAGTTGAAAACTTGCATATAAAACGTGATACAAATTTAGAGCCTACTAAATGTGACTTTAGAAAAAACTGTACTCTATGTGGTTGGTGGAGAGGAAAGCTAAGACTACGTACGGTAAGGGAAGTGAGAGATGTTTGGTGGAGAATTTCGATCATCGCAGAAAACTGAGATTGAGTACTCATCTACATCTACATCTACGCGATACCCTGCAAGCCACTGCGATGATGTGGCAGGGGGTGAAGTTCAACGAGCATGTACTATTGACAAGCAATCGTACTACATGAAAACATGCTAATAATAGGATCACATGCAGCTACATGGTTAGTATCTACATAGTAATAAAGGGATTGGTTGTTAATACATACATAATGCACTACAGACTGCAATATTCCCTACCTATCCCTTTGCTATGCTGCCTAATGTGTTCTCTAATAGTACGGGGTAAAAATAACATTTTAAATCTATCGGTACGACAATCTATCTCTCTCATCTTATGCATCTGATCGAATCTAGCATAATACATGTAGTATGCACTCATAAGGTGGTGGATTACTGAAAGCTACGAGTGTTGGAAAGGAGGAGGAAAATCATAGAAATTATGGGTGTTATGACACAGTCGATCTAAATACCTCACCACAATGACTTCAGAAAAGGGCCTTCAACTTCTATTTTTAGTACATCCACCGTTGAATCTAAATCATAGTTCCCCAAGAAGCAGTCTTATAGGAACTATGATTTAGTCACCACGGAGGCCAATTTTCGTTCGGTATTCGACTCCAGAGAATCGGCTCCACATAAATGGTGGTCGGGCATCCACTTGGAGAGCCCTTGCGTATTAGTCTCAGGTCAGAAACCCAGGCTTCAGAGCCACGCGCCGTGATCGAGAAAGGGAAACCGCCCGAGCCTCAAAACCTCCCAGCGCGTCGAAATACCAGGGAAAAAAATGAGCCCGACTGACGACTCGGAGGAATAGGCTTTTGAAAGCAGGAGCATACCATTAGGGGAACGAGCAGCGAGGGTCTGAGAGTCCCGACTACCGCTGACCTCAGGTTTCTAGGCAAGTCCTTAGGGATCCATAAGTGGCGGGAAGTGGAGAGTAGCTTTGGGAGTCAAGTGAGGGTTGTTCGCCATTGTTCGCAGAGTAGGGGATGGGGCCAGGGGCACTATACTAGGGGTCGGGCACAATGACCTCGACCATCGCCCGTTGCCATTGAAAAATTTCGATTTGCTCGGAAGTGGGTCCCCGAAATTCTTCCGAGTTCTTAAATGGCGTAATTTCTCGAGATATCTGCACAAAGAGGGAGGATTGCAGTAAACATAACCACCGCGCGTCCTGGAGAGATAGATATCCCACTCTCGGATAGGCGGGAGTGGAGTGCACACTCAAAAAAGAATTTTGGAGGTCTATCGGAGTCCGCCATAAATCCCCGACAGTACGTTTCTCCACGTAGCGTGCATGACATGGAACGGATGTATTCTCTTCTCATATGTCCATAGATTGGAATAGTATTTTGCAATTGAGCATATTAATATTTTACTATCTGAGACTGATTCAAGATGGTGGATTCGGTTATTGATCAGGCATTATCAAGTGGCAGTCAGGTTCTATTGAATCCTGAAGTGAGTAAATAAAATAGGTTCAAACTCCTCGATAAAAAAAATCTGTATACAATAATCGCATCCTTCAGTGATGAGGATCAGAAATGTCCTCTTCTGGTGGAAGTACCAATGTGTTGAGTCATGACACCTCGCTATGCGGAGTTGTGAAAGGTAATTGGCTCAATTGTGGTATTAGGACAGGCATTTTTCCTCGCTCTAATCGTTATCATAACGACAAGGCGTGTGACACTGAGATGCCTATATAAAAATTAATGTCCCTTAACATTAAAATAGAATCTCACACACTACACGTAAGTGATCATTACAAGTAAGAGATCAATATAAGTACATTTATTAAAAGCAAATAAAATAGAGATAAGATTAAGATTAGATTCATTGATATAGGACTTTTGGGATTTAAAATTATCTGCATGAACCATCAATATAAATTCTTGTAGGTAGTACTTATTTCTGAAATAATTCTTTGCACGTTGGTTGAAAAGATAAATGTGTATTGTTTGTCCCTTACGATATTCATAGTAATCTCTCATAAAGTAATATGTGTAAACATTATTGTATACGTAGAAATTAAAAATGATGCCGATGTAGTACATGATTGATAACAATTCATCCCCTGCCACTCCCCCGCGACTTGTTTGTGGTTGTTTCATGGTAGTCTGTCGATATATCTTGCAATTGATGTAACCAATGCATTACTTGAGTACCAGGCAACCTTAGCTCATTGGACTAAAATGCACGGCTACACATGACACCAAAGAGGACAGGATTTTTCGTGAGCTATTCAAACATTCTGCACTTAACTGTTCCAAAACTCTGCATAAGAATGACAACCTTCCTAAAAGAGGCTATTCCTTCTCCCGGGTCCTTCAACCAGAAGTGTTTCTCAGGGTTGGATCCAAGGTCCTGCTACTAGAGGCCAAAGACATGGCCGGCTAAGCTCTCATATGGTACTCCATAATATTTTTAACCTAATACCCATTGGCACATTTTTACAACATCGCATTTACATCTACGCAATACGCTGCAAGCCACCGCGAGGGTGTGTTGCATGGGGTGAAAATTACCTAACATGTACTATTGACACGCAACTAAGAGCTAAAATGCTAATACTACATCTACATAATACACTGCAAGCCACCATAAAGTTGTGTGGCAGGGGTTGAATTCTCAACAAACATGCACTATATATCATGCTTTTAAAATGATTAGTATGAATATATAAGTCTAAAATTCACTATTTAAAAAGATAAAAATAGCAGACTAAGCATGCAGAAACGTGCGTTGGGTTACCTTCAAATCCTTATACCAACATGCAACTACCTATGCTATGGATTGATTCACTCGTATTGGAATTATGTTTAATGTTGAATGTTGAGTTGAATGTTTACCGTTATTCATATCTCTAATTGTACGAAGATAATTTTTGAGAATATTCCACCCAATGTTCTCTCATAAATGTTTTTTTTTAATAATCTGGCACGTATATATCTCTATCCAATATAAATTAAAATAAACGAAAAATTTTATTTTATTTTTTATTTTCCATTAACACCGAAAACTGCACATGTGGTCTTTACATCGGGGTATCAACAATTTTAACAACAGACGAGGACAGACATCCATGTCCTGAGTGGTGAAAAAACCCACTAAGGGGCGGGACTTGAACTCGCGACCCTAAGGTTAGCATTAAATGTTAAATTCACATGTTAGATAATAGAGTCACGTGCAACTAGATGGTTAGAATCTACATAGTAACAAAAGGATTATTGGCTACAATGGCATTCATCTAAATATATTTATCAGTATTTACCTATCATGCATGGTTTAGCAATGTTAAAACATGCATTATGCACTACAGACTACTCAAACTATATTTCACCGACCTATCCCTTTGCTATGCTGCCTGTTATATTCTCTTTAAGGCACGCGGGAGAAATGACATTTTGAATCTATCAGCAGGACAATCTACCTCTCTGATCTTATTTATTTAGTCGAATCTATCATGATACGCAGGGGTTCTCAATATGTATCTAACATCTTCAGTTAACCTATCCGTTTCGATTCTGCAGGATATTCAGACAGTATTCTAACCGCACAACCAGGTTCTGTACATATGTTCACCTATTGGTGTAAATGGAGTGGAATATTTATTGCATTTCAGCAGATGTACCAGGGCATACTTATACTGACAGTTATCTTTCACCCCAGTATGTGCACATTGCACTGTGCCACAATTTTTCTGCTCACTATTTGTTTTGGTTGAGCCAAAAAATTGCTTAGTTTGGAATCAAAGCAGCACAGAAACCCAGATAGTATTTACAAATTTGCGTATCTTGCACCTATACATGAAATCTACTGTGAGCAATTGTTTGCTATATCTTTACCTTTTTTTCTATTATCAGGATTCCCACGTTGATGTAGTCGAGAATGCTACTCGGGTCTTTGGTTTTCCCTGCAAACTGTATTACATCATGTTGCTGCCTCTAGTCCAGAATAGGAACTTATGTACGGAGTGGTAAGTCAACTATATTCCTTCATTTTTCCCATAAATTTAAATGTTAAAGAATTTATTCGTGTCGTTTACAAGACGTTATTCCGCCGTCTGACATCATAACGGAAAAATATTCTGTGTAATTCTGTATTTTTTATCGATAGCAGCGCTTTTTGATTCCGTGCATATGCATACTTCCAGCGTCCTTTTTCGTATTTCACGCCGTCCCACCCGCAAATATAATATAAACCCGCTATCTTCCTCTAACTAAGCGGAAGGATTGATAAAAATCCTTTCATTAGTGACGTCCGGATAAATTCATCCGCTTACAACGGTTATTACTGCTTCGTATTTCACGTTTTTCTCTCACTTGGGTAATGTGAGCATTAACAGATGGCAGATATGAAGAAATGTTGAGAATCGCCAGTTGAATGGGACAAAGAAGAAAATTGTCGGTATGAACAGGAGAAGGCATGAGAAAATTACTTTGAAGATATGCAGAAAGAAGCTAATGGTACCTACGCGTCGTGTTAGAAGTAAGTATTATCGGTAAGTAATGATGAGAAAGACAAATAAAGATCATTTGGAATCGTTGAAGTAAATGGTGACAGATAAAAGGTATGTATAGAACCGGTTTAATAACCTTATCAGTGACTGGTTCTTTAGTGTGCATACTTCTAAGTAAATTACGTCATATCTTTAGGGCCTATCAAAGACCCACCTTGACAAAGAGACTTATTAACGCGTAATTCGCTCCTTCGTACTTCAAACTTATCATCACAGTATATCGGTTTAATTGATTACTCCGCACTTTTAATTGCAGTGGTAGATTATAATCGTCCACAACTCTGGCCTTGTGCCTATGTAAAATGATTACGTCAGGGTGCTCAGTCACAAACTAACCTGGCACTGGTTGAATCGATTACATGTTGAACTTATGCGCCTTTCTCAAAAGTCTCTATCTTTCTTATTAAATCCACTGCCGCAACGGGGCTCGATGATTAGGTCCAGCAAGCTGAGACTAGATTTCACCTTGTTGGGTGAGGTGAACGCAGCCAACTCAAAAGCAGGTTTCTGATTGGCCAACCGGAACGACCCAGGGAAGGGGGGGGGGGAGGGCTTTTCCCGTAATGAAAACCTGAGAATAAATAGAAGAAGCAAAAGAGGCTGGCTGATTGGATGCAGTTAAGCGGTGTCTAAGTTGGAGGGAACGTAAAGTATTAAGGTAACAGGAATGCAAATACATCCGTAGTGGATTACCTGTAATTAATTGATGATGCGAACTCCATCAGTAATTTATCGGAGTTTGCGTAATCTATTGATCAACTATCCTCGAATTTCAATCAGTGAAGTAAGCTATGATCATCTCAGACTTGTGTGAAACATTTTTAGTGGCTGTCTGTGTCACCTACATTGCGCAAATTCGTGAATTGAACTGATTCTGTCAGCATTCTTTGTATATCTTGTATAGTTATTTTATATTTATAATCCAATTTTACCTACATTTACAGAGCACTCCGACAGTCATGCCACTGTTTAGTGGTAGAATAAGGTGTTTATCATCACCAAACATGCTCTGCGTAAATGCATTCTCGCTTTTGATGCACTCGTATACCTCTCTAAATATGTTAAATAGTATGAATTAGAAAGAATATCGTTAGGTAGGCATCCACCACGCAAATTCAGCTAAATGAGTTGTGATTACGAAGAGATGCATTATAAACCGAGGGTTAAGAAATTGTTTGAGCCAACGCAAATATATGTACTTTAATCATGCTACGGCGCGGCGAGCATTTATGTCAAGTGATCAAACACCATCGTTACAGCGCGCTTCATGCGCTGATGATTTGCGTGCAGTGAAGCGGTTATTACAATGCGTATGGTGCTTACTATTCTAATCAGAGGAGCCTAAGTGCGTGGTTAATTTCCGTTGGCTTGTGTAGTGGTAAAAGAATATCTGTCTAATAATACCGATTGGTGTGCACCAAAAAGTGGTTACCTTATTTCTTATAAAAATTATTCCTTTAGACTACCAGGTCGACATCTTTCATCTTCATTTTTGGAAAATACGACTGCGGGTCAAAAAATAGGTAAGGTAAATTCGACTGACTTTTTATTATTCACTTATACCGACTGTGAGTATATTTACGTTTTCGAATTGCTCATGCATGCATTGTGAATTATAAATGATGAGGTAGGTTTGCGTTTAGATTTATAGGGTGCGTCGACAACTATGGTCATTTTGCACCACGCACAATCTATAAATAATGAACATTCTAGTTAACATTAAAGTATAATATTATAACTACTACTAAATATTAAACATTAGTTTAATATTTTGTGATATTTAAATAAGTCTCTTAAAAATTAAATATCTAATATGAATTTTTATTTAAAAAAGCCTACATTCGTTGCAGTTTTCATAGCGTCTCGGGACCTATGCATTTCCAATCGCCTTATTTCTTACGATGTTGGAAATGATTCACCGGACGCTAAACACGCTCGCGTTGCTGGCATTTACTCTTACAAATGCCTTTCTAACGGTGAAATATGGCCAGATACCGGAAATCCGGACAGTATTCATTCACTTCCACGTGATCCTCGTAGATTGACACGATATTTACTAGGATCTGCCTCCATTTAGTGACGCCTGTTGGCTTCACGGTGACATCAATTTCCAACCGTTCCAACTTAATTTTACTAAACTCTTTTTTGTTCAAAATTACTAGCTGTCACATTAAGTTCATTAGAAGGTTCAACTTTTCCAAACAATATTTTCACATACCTTGATCAATATCTGTCATTAAAGATCAAGTGCATAAATTTTCCAAAAATATTGCTGCATAAGCCACCGCTACCCCGCTATCCCACTCATCATTTATTCCAGTAAATTTGCCTATTTCAAGCTAGGTACCCATGCAAGCCATCAGTAATCTACCCTATTGAGACGCTATTCATAACCCATCAAACGCGCTACGATGGGCGCATGTCTCACCTATAATATTTCTTTTTCGTTGACACGCAAAACTATTTGCCCTGTGAAGACAATATTTTTTTACACTTTGAGCGCTATGAATGTAAGGACTTAATTCATGGAACGGCCATGGATGCACTCAGTCACTTTTAATGGTCTTTTGAAGCTCATTGTCTCCCCGACGCTTGACATAAATATTCCATTCCTCTCTCAGCAGAACTAATTTTCAACAGGTGCGCTAATTGCACTCCGCCCTCTCTCGCATTCCCTTCACGAAGCGCGTCGTGTTGGTTGGTTGGAGGACAAAAAAAGTTTCCAACTACAGGAAGGGATTCCAAAGGATGGATCGCCGGTAACGAACACCTTTCACTCGTATGTTTTACCGGGTTCAATACTTTTTCCTGGGTTGGAGCTTGCAGGCATACGTATACACCTTTTTTCCCGGGTCACTGCGGTCATCTCTGCCTGGTTTCTCTCTCTCTCTCTGGCGAACTCTGTGAGGCAGAAATCGCTCTTCGTGCTGCGTGCATTTTCGAAACGTTACGCAAAAATGGCTACCCTGCATTTTCTGGTATTTTCTTCCGTTACTTCATATCGAGAAACTATTTTTTTTATTACGCTAGGGTTTCAGGCTCAGTTTGCTAAAGGTTAGGTCTAGAGATCAAAAAATAAGGCATGGATCCCCTCCCTCAGGACCTGAACAAGCCACGAGTTTGAACAGATTTTCTTATCCCGTCTTGGCTCGTGTTTTTTTTGTGTAATTCCATACCGATTATCATTTTTGTCTTGTGCAAAACGTTTTCCACTTGGCTTGAAATTTCTCCTTATCAGAGAAATCCAAATGAGAAATCCATTATCGATTAAATTGAAGCAAAGCGAGTCTAAACTGTATGGATATGCCTTTTTCACATTATTACATTGGGTGTTAAATCGATTAAGTTAGTTTCAGTTCGATATAAAAAGTATTACCAGGCAACATTTATGCCTTTTAATATTCCTTGAATAACCAGACCTTTTGGTTTGCTAAAAATTAGATTGGGCTTGCAAACCGTATTAAATCTGAGCCTATTGTGAATCATTGCATGACAGTTCTTATCAAACGAGAAGACGGGAGTAATCATTGAGTAGTGAAAGCAGATTACTTGCATTGCATAAAATGCATCGTATTCGTCCCTTTTTTCGGCTCAGTGGGGAGTGATGGCGTGAATGCGTTTGAGTGACAGTGCACGATGGCTGAAGGCTCACTGCAACTCTCTTAAGTCACGCTACCAAGAAAAAAATGTCCTAGCGTGGAATCTCAGAGTGAGTGCCTGACCGTGTTGAGAAAGGTTGGTGTTCCAGGGTGGGAGTCCTGAGGGGGCTGAAAACGAAGTCATGTAAAAATGCCATTAGGCTCCTCGTGCACACATCCATAAGTGTCTGAGTCCGTGAGGAAGAAAGATATAAAATAGTAGTCCTTTCCGTAACAGCCAGACGAAGCTTCTTGAAATGGGTGTTCTTAAATAGAGCACAGCAGGGATACTGTCATTAAATGCAGAAAACGTCGCTCGGCTCACCATCGTCTCTATGAATTTTCAAATGTACAGTCTGAAATGTTTCAAACTCTAACTTTGCACCAGTGTTAATTTTAATTCTTAGTGAAATGTTTTAGTATCACCTATATCTACATAATACCCTGCAAGCCACCATAAAGGTACGTGGCTGGGGGTAAATCCACACCAAACATGCATTGCATATCATGCTTAAAAAAGATTACAGTACATATGAAAATACAGTGGGTGAAGAGTAGGCTTATTATTTACTCACTGGTGAAAAGTAGGCTTATTAATTACTCAATGATCTACTTTATATAATACGTAATGTTCTACACGTATTGCATCATAGCTTTCTCCACACCTATTCATTAAATTGATTTCCTAGGCGAGTTTAAAACACTTGATTAATTTCGTGTGCACGTGATAAATTATATTATACACATGAAGGGATGAAAAAAAATTCTTTATTCACTGCTTCTTTCATGCGAAAGGTATAAATATAATTTTAAGATATTACGCTAATTGGGCTGGTGATTTTTCGTTTTAGTGCAAAACGAATACGTATCATTTTTCTCGGTGCTTGAAAGAACAGCTAATTAATTATGATCGGTCTTTCGAAATTGTTGTTCAACTCTTGCTGTAATAATTTTCTAGATTCGCACTTTTTCAGTTTTCCGAGCGTGTGAAAATCCATTAGGACGTGATTTATCAGGTTTTCTTGGCAAACCCGAAAATAGGCTAGTTATAATTGAAATCCTGGAAGAAAGTTGGAGAGAAAATATTTAACTGTGATATCGCATGGAGATATTTTTTTTCATTTTTTCCCAAGTGTACAGCTGCAACGATTCCTCAGGCACCACGTTAAATTAAAATGAAATGTTTTTCCATGTTCAAAGAATGACGTTAATACATTGCGATGTAAAGGAGAAAGGAGGGCTAATTAGGTTTGCCCATCAGATGACTTTTTATGCCAAAAGCAATTAGCGTTAATGATTTCGTATAAATATGAAAACTCAGCTCAGTATGCGATATTAATTAACGTTTTGCAGAGCCAATGCGTATTTTGCCGTAAGTTTTTACAAATTTTTTAAAATTTTATCAAGTAGGTATTGGAATAGCAAAAAGAATTGCTCTTATGAAAAATCCCACACTGAAGCCCATATATTTCCCATGTATGGGACATATATGGTAAATATATGTCCCATATATGTTACATATATTTCCCATATATGTCCCATGTTATGTTACACATGTTATGTTACATATATTTCCCATATATGTCCCATATATAGGCTTCAGTGTGGGATTGGCCTATTCTTTTAACGGAAATATATGTCTTCGTTCCTATGTGGCCAACGGTTAATATTCCTTTGTGTGTGAATATGGGCCACAAATTTCAGAAATACTTCATGGATTGCGAAATAGCCTCGAAAAATCCATAACGGAGTTACCCTCTGATATGCACAATAACAGCATTTCCACAGAGAAGAAAATCATTCATCTTGACAGGAATACGAACCCGAAGCCCCCGAACACGCGTCAATTGCTTTAGCCAGTTAAGCTACCGAAGCGTCCATACTCGATCAAAATAAATGATTTTATCTCTGAAGAAATTATGCTAATTTGCACTCAGAAAAACGCACTCTGTTCAAGGAAAAAGAATGTAGCTACGTATTATATTTAAACAATGAAGAACTAATTAGATATCGATCTGCTTGTTGGAAAATAAAAAATATTGTATGAATAACATTTAAGAATTTTAGGTAGTTTGTCTATTTTTAGTTTTATTCGACAGATTTTTCCCTGATTCTTGTTCTTTTGAAAATACTTTTGGCCTGTAACATCAACAGCCAGCCGGCTCTGGTTGCCATTTCATCAGCGATTAAACCGTGACCAGAATGGGTCACCATGTTTAGCCCTGTTCTCCTCTATATCCGCACAGCCCGTAACAATCCCCAATTTCGACTGTTAACTCCTGCGGCTAAATCCTGTGGTGATTGGATTACGATCTCAGTCGGGCAACTCTACAGCTTACATCCATACGATTGAGAATTCAGTGCGGACAAATGGCAGCTAAAGGCAATTGTGAGCCATCCATCGCAATTCAGGGAAGGATATAAAAATTTAGGATCGGAACCTTAGTGTCCGACCCAAAGGTTAGTCTGTTTGGTGAGTGTAGAGCAAGAACCCACCGAGTACCAAGCTGGGTGCAGAGTAGCAAGTATTTTCACGTCAGGGTAGGGGAGTGATTTCCCTTCCTGGATCCTCCTGCGATTGTTCACAACAATTTACCGCCCAATCCTGCTGAGTGGGTTCCAGAGGCGAAATAACCCGACATATACATAGTTAAGCATTTTGAAATACGCCTTTCCCGAATTTGAAGCCAGGACTTCCGGTCAAGAGCCAATCGCTCTCCACCTATATTATATCCTACAATCCACCGGGAGCTTGTGTGGAAATGTATGATAGATTCAAAATGTTATTTCTCCCCCGCACTATAAAAGAACACAATTGGCAGCATAGCAAAGGGATAGGTAGGTGAAATATTGTAGTGCATGTATTAACAGACTTTATTGCTATGTAGATACTGATAAACAACAAGATATGGCAATTATTCCATCAGGTACCTGATGATGGCTTAACCGCTGAAACGCGTTGTACCACTAATAAAAACCTGTGGAATAAGTGCCATATCTTGTTGTTTATCATGATATCATTCCACTACGTCTCGCCGGACACAGTTACGTTCATGTAGATACTAACCATCTAGCTGCGTGCGACCCTATTATCAAGCATTTTTTTCATGTAGTAGCTTGTTTGCATGTAAATAGTGCATGTTTGGTGATATTAACCCCCTGCCACACACCCTTGCGGTGGCTTGCAGGGTATCGCGTAGATATGGATGTAAAAATGAGGGAATATCACCAAACCTTCACTAATTACATGCAGCTAGGAGGTAAGACGATACCAATGTATGGAAACATGTTAGATAATAGAGTCACGTGCAACTAGATGGTTAGTATCTACATATTAAAAAAGGGATTAATCGTCATAATGGCATTCATCTAAATATATATGTCTGTATTTCCCTAACATGCATTGTTTAGCAATGTTAAAACATGCATTATGCACTACAGACTACTCAAACTATATTTTACCTACCTATCCCTTTGCTATGCTGCCTATTATATTCTCACTTGGCACGCGGGAAAAATGACGTTTTGAATGAGGACGTTTTGACGTTTTTATCAGCAGGACAATTTAGCTCTCTGATCATGTTTGCCGATCAAACCTAGCATACGCAGGGGTTCTTAATATTTATCTAACATCTTCTGTGAACCCTGGGCTATGTCAAAGTTCGTTAATATGAGGTTAAATGTGACTCATATGCTGGGAAAAGAGCACAGTGCTGGTCAAAAACGAAAACGGAATGCATTAAGACAGGTCAAAATCGGAAGAGTTCCCAACTGATACTGCAAAAAAAATAAAAGGAAAAAAGCAACGTATGAACTGGTGATGAATATTTACGATAGGATGCAGAAGGAATGTGATGTAGGCTTAAATCTTGTGCCTCTTGTGGAAATGATAATGGGGAAAGGATAAGAGTTAGCCAAGTCGATATGAGGATAGTAAATAATAGAGTGGGTCTAATAAGATGAACGAGGTGAAAATTGGGATATGTGTGTCTTCTGAGAGTTTGAAAAACTCAAATGACCACAATTTTTCACCAAACGTGGAAATAGCAATTAAAAGTGAAGACCACGAAACGATCAAAACAAGTAAGCGATAAGTCACGCAATCGTATACATTTTCTGATAACTTCAGGCTTAACTATGTGATACCTTTCCATAATGGAAAATAAAAGAATGAAACTTTGTTATGAATGTTTATGAATAAAGAATGAAACCTGAAGATTTAACTACGTTATGAAACCCGGGTCGTACCTATTTAAATATAAAGTGAACCTAACAAAGTTTCATTCTTTTATTTTCCAGTATACATTTTCAATCATACCGTCCTTGGAGTTTCAAGAGAAATGCATTCCTTATGGTTGAGAAGATAGGAATCTGTGGTGCCTATACCGTTTCATTGGCATTCTCATAGAAATATATGTTTGCGTTCAATATGAAACAAATGATAGCTTGGTTGAGTGACTGAAGAGATGCTTAAGACAGTAAATAGAGAGAACTAATGTATCAAAGTATAAAAATGAAAGTCAACTTGGGATAATGCTTTAATCGATTAGTATATATGTTTGTCGGTATTTTCAAGAGGTACACCCAAACAATCAAGGCAATTTTTCATTGTATATTTCGTCCTCCGTCAAATAACATTTTTATGAATTTAATCATATCTCTATTCTTCAATCAGTTTTTAAAATACACGCATAAATGTTTGGCTTAATTTAACCTGCCAAGTTGGGTGCACATGACTTCTAGCAGATTGATTCAATAGAAGTTGATTTGATTTCAAGTTCCACTGCTGCCTGGGGTATATCGCACCGTCTAACCTACTCTCAAACCTGAGGAAACCATAATATTCATGCCTCCAGTTGGATTTAAACGAACTTTGTATTGCCAGGGTTGTATTGACAGAATTATATAGGAAATTTTTGCCCGTAAAATTCGTACGCGATGAAGCTGAAATTTCTCTCGTATTTCTTGAAGATCATAAAGAGTTTTATCCTATCTATATTTCCCACAGTTTAAATTCTTACTTAGCGATATTTTAATGGCCATTAAACTTTTGCAGTAGTCATGGTCTCACTTGTCTTCCGGTATTTTCTAACCCCCTCCCTACAATGCATACCATAAAACGTAGGGCAGTTGATTGAAGGCTGCAGCCGTCCGGGCTCTAGGAAGGCCATGGATCCGGAATAAGTGGAGAAGGAAAGAGGGGACTAGCTCAGGTGGCAAGAGAGAGACTAGAACGGAAGAGGTGTGAGAGGGCCGAGATTAACGGCGACGAAAAAAGGAATTATCTCGTCACGCTAACAGCTTTGTTTTGATCCCTTTCTAGCGTAGGCTCAGTGTCGATATAGTTGCGTGACTCATAGGATAACGTTAATGGAAAATATACGTCGTCATTAATTTACCTCCCACATTTGCCGCTACTAATGAATTTTTCGGCGTCATCCTTGCTTTCTCATGTTTTTACAGCCCAATTACTTATCATTATTTTGCCTATGCGTTATAAATGTATGTATGTGTTCGATGCGTTTTCTGATGTTTTCCATTATTCATCCTTTATAGAGACACATTCTCTTATTTACTCTAATAACGCATGTATACTCGACTTATTAAAATGCAACGAATCATGGAAATGAGACTCATGATGGGAAGTAATACCGCTCTTCGTTATTTTCCAGCAGAGACCCTTCCTCCTTTATCCACTTGCGTCATATCATCCTGCGATGAAAATTATAAACTAGATTCCTATTTTCGTATATATTAAGGCATGCACTTTCGTCGGAAGACACAAAAAAAACGTTTTGACGAAGCCCATAAATATGGATAGTCAAATTATGCTGTTGATAATCAATTCTATCTCGGGTATTTCCCACGATCCCCAGCCGGTCGTTAATTAGGCAGGGGATCCCTAGGGAGGGTTTTGATTACGAGCCTCGCCAGGGTGAACATTCTTAATGACCTTCTTGAGGCCCGGTCCTAATATTCAACCCAAGCATTCGCCAATGAGCCCAGGTTTCCTTTCGTTGGGACCTTCTCCGCAATTGAAAAGAAGGAGCACCCAACCCGCTCTCCAATCTCCTTACTCGCAGCTGAAGGCGTCCTCCCCCCTCACGAAAATCCCCTTTTGTCACGAATTGTAGACTCCATCGCTTCTTTCCTCCCTCGGGCGTAGCAGGTGCGCACACTCCCACGCATCTCTCGAGTGCGTATCCGATGAATGGTTCTTCCTGGCTGGAAAGAACGAACACTGCCGAAAAGAAATATCCTGCTTCTTTTTTATGACTCCCGGGCGGTTACCAGCTCAGCTTAACATGTAATTAGCATAGTGGGTTGTAATTGAATGCAAACACGTTGCGAATCAACTTGGCAAGAGACCTCAGCAATTAAAATCGGTTACCATGGATTATACTTATTTTACAATGTTTTTAGTACCTATGTTATTTCGCCTTATTTGTTCGCTACGTGTCTCTCAATGGGGGCGTTTACTCGGAAACGAAATCGCAATTTTGTGCACGAAATTGTTAGATGGAAACGAAAAAAGAATTTTAGTGAAAAAAATTAATCTTCTAACCACAACCATTCACTCATAAATCAAAAATTAAAATAAGCAAAAGGTGACGCCCACCGAAAAAGCTGCTGTGATAACATTGACGTCAGTTTACTCCCGTCCTTGACTACTCTTATGGGAAAGGAAGGGAGTGGAGGGGGATTCTCGGAAGGTCTGCTCGCACAGATCCTGTCGCAATCGCTCCCATTGGGAGAGCCAGATGTGTCCCCCCCCCTTTGCGATAAGGTTACGTAGCTTCGCGGGCTCAGTTGTGATTGGACGAAGTCGATATACGTCAGAGGTTGCACCACACCCACTTTTCCGAAAGGGTTAAAAACATCAGTTTTTCGCCGCTTATAACTCGAGAAATAATTGACGGATCAAAAAATGGAAAAATACGGGTATTTTTATTTTACAAACTCTATCATTTTCGGCAATAAAAAATATGGTAAACGACCCCATTATACCGTAATACATCATGCAGTAAATATATATTCCATCGCTATTGAGCGTAAATGCAAAAGGGAGTCGCTCAACTACTGTGCTGTTTATCGTTGTTCCTGATGGTGGGAGAACGGGTTGGTGCTGTGTCTTGCGAACTGACTTCCCTTCTCGAGGACCGGGAGTGGTAGATATTTTTTTTCGGTAACCTACTGGCCCCTAACTGAGTGCTAAATGATAAGATTTTGAAGTGCAGTACTCCTCCTATCAGATAGAATACCAAGCCATGGAAACCTCGCGTTTTCCTTTTTCGGAAAAAGATTAGTTCTCCCCTGAAATTTACCCTCCCCTGAAATGCTAAGAATGGCAAATAAACAAATGTGGAATCCATTAACTATTTTGGAATAAGACTTACACATGATATTTATGAAGTAAACACATAGGTACATAGAGGAAATCATTGTTCAAGCTAATAGTAGATTGGGATTTATCAAAAGGGTACTGGAAAAAGTGACGATCATGGAGGAGGAAATGCTTATATCTCTCAAGTCAGACCTCATTTGTAATACACAATCAATGATACTTTCGAGGTAGGAACATAAGCAGTGAAATTTGGCAAGATTTGTATCATCATCATCGATCAACAAATGCGTCAAACTAAAGCCCGGTTCTCACGGTGCATTTTTCCGGGATGGATTTCTTGCATGGAGTGCTGATGGGTGCCGTGCGGGCTCGCTTGCTGGAAACGCTGATTGCTGCGGGCTGCCCTGACGGCTAGCTTGCTTGATTTTGAGGTTAGGTCCGTTGCTATTTTCCTTGCGTGTTTTGCTAATGGATATTGTTGCCGGCCAAACATCGTTTTGCATCACGTGATCAAAATAAAGGTTCTGCCTGGTTCTGCTTTTTATTGCATCTCATGGTCGATATTGTTTAAAAATGATTGCAAATCTAGACTAGGGATCAAGTTGTGGTGCTTATCGAAGCATAAAGAGACGAAACTTGTTTATGTGCAGTTCGTAATCGGAACAATCACAATAAACATCTTCGTGCTGAGGCTCTAAGAAGAGCAAGCAAGGAGGATAGCTCGCTACGTGTGAACCGAAAACCATCAGCGAAGCCAACTTAGCGGCCGCCTTCGTCGCCCGCTGGGTAACGCGCACGAAATCCAGCTAGCTAGCAATCAACGAAAAACGTACCGTGTGAACTGATAATCCTAAATTTGGTTTGACGCAGCCTTCTACTCGATTCTTCTATCGGCCAACCTCTTCATATTAGTGTAGTTTTTCTCTTTTGCCTCCTTCACAACATGCTCCATACATCTCATACTGCCTGCCTTTTCCTTTCTTCCCGTTCACTTTACCCTGAACGATTGTCTTCATCAGGCTATCGTGTCTTAAGATATGACCAATTAAGTTGTCCCGTCTTCTTTTTAGGGTTTTCAGTGGACATCTCTTCTCTCCCACTCTTCTTAAGACTTCTTCGTTTGTCACTGGTCGATTCATTTTATCTTCATCATTATTCGGTAGCATCACATCTCAAATGCTTCCAGCATTGTCTTTTCTGTTGCTGTTATCGTCCATGCTTCGCTGCCATATAGTAGAATGTTCCATATTTCTCTTTTACTTCGTTCATCGCTGGTTATTCGGCTTCCCAGGTAACAGAACTCTTCAACCTCCTCGATTTCTAATATTTGCATTGAGGTTTGTTAAACCATATTAGCGTAACCATTCTATTGGAAGAGCTTAAATATGAATCATTATCAGACCGTAGGTTGAAATATAGACTTAAGCTCTTTAGTATTTTCAAAGACGATATTTTGCCGATGACGTCAAAGTTATTTTGCGGACTCTGACTTACTATGGTAGGCTGGACCATGAACTTAGAATTACGAAAATGGATTGTCAAACCTGCAAATTTTAGAGGTTTTTTTCATTGTACTATTAGGGTTATGAATAACCGTGAATATATATTCTATTCATATGTACACAACTTTACCAATCAATAGCCTAGGTAGTTGCATGCCAATTTTAAGATTTTTAGTAAACCCCAATAACAGCACGTTTAAGCATGCTTACTCTGCACTTTTAAATTGTTCGATTGCATAATAGCTGCTAATCCTCTTTAAGTATGATAGGCAATGCATGTTTTCTGAGGATTCAACCCCTGCCAAACATATTTATGGTGGCTTACAGGGTGTTATGTTGATGTAGATTAGAAGCAGGGTATTCTAAATCTAGGATTGGCATCACCTTTCTTCTCTTCCCAGAAAATTCCTACCTCATTCAATCCAACATCCTTAAAATGACGCTAAGTGTCGATATACTCCACCGAATGACCACCACTTCGTTATGATGCCAGACTACGTTGGAACTACGTTGGGCTACGTTGAACGAAAAAAAATCTCTATTGAAGAACCAAAGGGGTGCAAAATTCTATATTCTTAATTTGGGCACTGCGAATCCAGAGACGTGAATTATATTTTTGATTTTCAAACGACATTAATACCGTAAGTGGGATTTAAACTGGCGACCACTGTAAAGGTTGCTCTTGACATGAACACTGCGGTAATGAATACTTCAGTCGAGAGACAATGCGTAATACATGGGCACAAAGAAGATATTGATGAACTGGGGACTTTCTGATGCATCATGAAATATGATATAACGGCAAGGTGAGAGGAAATCTTCTGACGTAAGGCCTAAGGGCTAATATTTAGTTAGCAATCAGGCAGGTGTGAGATTAGGGAGTTATAAATTGGTGACAGAGTTAGCATACATTGAAGACGAGTGAAACGAGACGGCTGACGTTGAGATATAAAAAGAAAGGTGGACTGGCTTCACCAATCTTCGAATTGAAAAACCAGTCATTACGATTGACGATAAGGTGGCGTCGATAGCGACATGAGGATTATTATCTTTAATTTAGTGAGCTCTACCAAACGCTGTCAATGATTGGTTTCCTGCTACTGGGGACGCATTATTTTCCAACCCTGCCTAGTGAGGTGAGCTCATTGGGCCGTTTTCCCTGGATAAAGTTATGCATGCGACCGGTTTCGGGTTGCGAGCATGATCGCCTTTTCTGGACCATTAATCATCGAATCGGCAGCCGGCACAATAAAGCCAGCGCAACATTAACAGGTCCGAAAAAAAAGCCTTATGATTGCATGGTTTTTAAGCTCACGGTCCTGTCTATCAACTGACGGTGAATATTGCTTAAGACACGTCTTAATTAAGATGGCTCGCGTGCGTTTCTGTCAGCTGACTGTTTTGACAGAAGTCATCAGAGGCAGAGAAGTCTGCACCTTTCTTCCACTCCCTAAAACTTCCTCCCTCTAACCAAATACCTACCCACCTATCCTTAGTTGCGCAAATGGCCTTAGTTCTCGGAAACCTTCCCTAATAACCATTACTAAATCAGGTGGAACATCATCTTTTTTTTGATCGATTATGCATTATATTTTATTCAAGTTCAACCGATTAGTAACCTGGTTGATGGTTGAGGCCAATTACATAAATTAACGCGTCCATCCACTCTCTTGGTTTGAAAGTTATGTATCGTCCACTACTGTGTTAAATCGAAGCAACTATCGCAATATGCGATCATTGATGGCAACAATATAGTCCAATTTAAGCAGCGTTTACGAGTAGCAGTGTACTGCTATGACAGCCGCGAGATGCGCGATATAGCGCTATCGCTACATCTACATCTACTCAATGCCCTGCATGCCACCATAAAGGTGTGTGGCAGGGGGTGAATTCACACCAAACATGCATTACATATTATGCATAAACCGCTAGGATGCGTCTGCACCAACTTCTATGCGGCTTAAAGCCGCTAGTTTGGTTTGGTGGTAACAAAGTAAAAGGGTTTGATGTCACCAGAGATTGATACTTAAATTTCATGAAATTCATCTAGCAACAAATGCCATTAACAGTTATTTTGTGTTCCTGTTCTTTAATAGTAGAATCTTCCTTTCGGGCAGCGATATCCTTGCTATTATGTCCTAATTCTCGGTATCAGAATTATTGCTTTACGCATTATTGCAGAATTATTGCCGTATTGCTTTACGTTGGCGATTGTTGTGATTGTGCTGGATGAATTTCCGCTGTAAAGTAGACGGACTTCAACTTTGCTAATCACTCGAACATGAATCGATAGTATTCGGCATTCCCAGTATCGACCAGAACTCGCATCGCAATTACTGTTTACACGTGCGAGTAAGGCTTAACAGTTGACTGTCACAGAAGTCAACCGCTACGTGTAAACGCACCTTAACACATGGAAGTAGGCTTTCATGGCAGTAGCGATGGTATAGTCCTATATCGATGTGTATCTATCGCTACCTTCTGAGACTCGAATGCATACACGGTACTTCTGCTGTTGTGATGCGTTAAGCCATGGAAACTAGTAAGCCATCATTAAATCAAGTGTCTCATATCACTTCGCACTTTATTTCTAATGTTGTTCCGATAACGGGCACAAGTATCTCCGTTCTCGCATAGTATCAACAATCAAAAACAATCATCTTCTAAACTTATTTACACCTTCCGGGCAGCAATAAAAATAGCAAACAACAAATGTCACTATGTACAAGCGATGAAACAACAAAAAATTTTGTATTACTTTTGTAGCTTTCTATGAATTTAGTTACGTCTTCCTCCAACATATTCATCCTCTTCATGCATTTCAAAATCCCGCTAATGTTCATTTTCCTCGGAATAACACCGGATGTTGTGCAATACAGTACCTACGATATCGACGACTTTGCTTCCAAGCAAAATACCCTGGCGTTTATTTCCTTATAAGCTCGAATCATGGTCGATAGTGTATCATTTTCAGCACCTATCGTCACTTACTGCTATAGAAGTCGATGCTTACATGTGGAACGGTTGGAAGTTCTAATTTTGATCGAATTCCATGGCAGTGTACTTCCATGAGTAAAAAAAAGCCCCTTTAATTGCTGGCGGGCACCGATCGATTTTTGAGACGCCCACGTCCAGCCAGTGGTCGCCAGCATATCCCGTTGGTATTTGGTGATTTACTTTTATTCGTCTCGTGTGGCAGGCGAATCTGCAAATTAAATAACGCAAGCTTTGACCTTGCGGCAGTGACGTGGCTTCCGTCGTATCTTTTTGGAGCCCTTAATCACTTCGCCTAGCCATTACGCTTTCAGCTTTACATCGACGAGCCGAGTCATAGGATCCACGCTCAGGTCACAAGTGGTGCAGTGTTGTCCAATCAGCGGCGTGACCGCACATGACATTTGCGAGAATTTCGTCGTGGTGTTAAAATTTAAACCCAATTATTTTTTCACTTCCATGCGTGGAATAAGAGTCAGTAAAATGCTAAAAATATATTTGCACGCTTTAATAATGAATTAAAAATCCATGAAAAATAGTGTTTCCCTGGGAAAAGCCAGTCTTATAATTCTCCCTCAAGATAACTCCCATGGTGCTTTCTAATTCTGTTTCCATTAGCTCAAAAACTATTGTTGTCATTGTGTCGGTCGGCATAACATCATACAGTTAAGTAAGACCTACGCTTAAAATTATTGCCTGTCGATGATTACACTCTTGTGGCCTGAATTTTTGTTTATCACTATCTGAACACTCAATTTTCCTCCCCGACCCATCTGCTTTCCATAAATTCAATGAAGCCAGTCTAATTTAGCGTAGGGATCCATAGGGACCTCAAAGGTTTAGTCACTGATAAATCACGTCACATGTACACGTTTGTTCTTTTTCTATCATGCAATATGTAGTATGTGATAAAGGCGCAAATTGATTCCGAGATTCATTTCCCCTCACACCCATAACGGAAATTATTGACTTCCTTTTTAGTAAGTTCACTAGCTTTTTATTCGACTCGAAACACTCCATCGATATTTATTGGGAGAAATCAAATTTTGCTGTCAATGACGTCGAAAGTATCTTATATATGGGATTCTTGCACGATTCTGGCAGCATAATGAGATATGTTGTTTAAACATATTTTTTCTATTGACTTGAGATTCAAATTATAGTACGATTGAGTGATATTATTATGATTCCTTGCTCTTTGTGCCGTAAAAATCCATTCTTTGTTAAATGTACAGTTAATCCACGGAAAGTATGACGTCGAGTATGGGATGAAAAAGAACTCAAATATGTAGGTACAAATTGATTGACGGATGCTGCTGACAGGAAAGTTACCTCTTGGTAATATAAGGATATATCTTGCCGCTTGAGGTGAATATAAAACATATGATTATCATCATCCCCAGTCATCAATTCTTATATTGGTTTGACAAGGCTCTCCACTCGATTCTCTTATCAGCTTACCTCTTCATATGTACGTAATTCATCTCTTTCACATCCTTCACAGCTTGCTCATATATGTTCCTCGACGATTGTCTTCATCAGACAATCATATCTTTAGATATGGCCGATTAAGTTGTCCCGTCTTTTTTCCTAGATTTCTAGCTTCCTCCCACTCTTCTTAGGATCTTGTCATTTGTCCCTCGTCGATTCATTTCATCATTCTTCTGTAACACCACATTTCCACTGCTTCTAGCCTTGACATCTTTGCAGCTATTATCGCCCATGCCTCACTTCCATAAAGAAGAGTTCTTCAGATGTATGTTCTGATAAATTGCTCTTTTACCTCCACGTTTGTATTTTCAGCTGTAAGTAGATTCTTCTCTTGCTATAGAGCCTTCTTCGCCCGATCTATTCTACGGTCTATTTCTTTCTTGTTTCCTCCATCGCCGGTTACTCAGCTTCCCAGATAGTATTACTCTTTCACCTCTTCAGGCTTTTGCTTTCCGAATTAAAAATTATTCTTTACCTCTTCTCTTCCATTCAATTGTCTTAGTTTTCTTCTTATTGACCCTCAAGTGATATCTGGTCTATGCTTTTTCTTTGTTCATTTAAGTTATCCTTAAATCCCTAAATCTTAGAGACTTCCTTAAATCGTAAGTTCTTTAAATCCTATCTTAGATGGCTCAATGTATGTAAATAGTTGTCCAATTGGGAAGCTAATTGAGATCAACCAATCGAAATACTACATCAAACTTTTCTCCGCAGGTTTGCTCATGGTTCAGTTCAGAAGTTCTCATCTTTCACTAAATGCCTGCATAATCAAAGCCTAATCAAATTGTTATTAGTAATTTATATTCTCCTTCATCCAATATTGTAAATAATTAATGAAACTCTTCCATCTGTTCTAGCTGATTCCCTCCCCATGTAAGCTAATGAGGTTTCTCCGTCAGTCAAGTGACCGCTCGAGGTCAACGAAACTTGGAAAATCATCTCAGAAATGCCCATTATTTCTTTCCACTACATTTCTCATCAGTTTTATTACATCACGGATTGCCCACGCCTATCTAAACAGTTTCTGATCCTTCCCCAATAATTCAATCGCCCTGTTCTTTAGCCTATAGTGGGTTATCCTTAGTGGAACCCTTGCTCGGTTCACATGCAATCCTTCCAGGCTATATGTAGACGCTTTAGCTACCATTTCCTTTTCGTCATTTCTTGTGGAACCACGGTAATATCGCTCTGCAGCTGCATTTTTCTCTCCGCTTCTGTTTCACCGACTGCAGTACCACCACGCGAGTCTATCGGAATGTTGCTGGTGCTATAAACTTGGTCGCATTTATAAAGACGCGTTTATTGTACGTGTGCCTATTCCTTGTCGCTTTCCTTGGAGGGAAAAGTGGTCCAATCGCTGAAAAATCCTCGCATTCAGGCAGCGAACTCGTAACTAACGATCCAAGAACCCTTGAAACAGTTTAAACCCACTAAATGATGCCAAAAACATCATCTTACTCGAAGCCAAATGGTCTGAAGAGTTAGCAATCTGACATTAATTATCGTCCGACAACTTTCGTTCATTAGCAAAGTGAAAGGTAGGAAGGAACGAATGCCAAAATTTGATCATGCTCCGTCCTTAACAAAAGGTACTCATGTACTGATGTGTCCTTCAGACTGTGAGTTCGGATTTGGTAATCATAACTCAAGCATTGCGCAATGCTTCCAAGACTCCTTCCATTTCCTAAACGATCTTATGACTGTCGCAGCGACCGATGAAAAGCAGAATCAAAAGATATGAATTAGCAATTTTACGAATAATATAGTGCTTCACTCAGTGGAAACAAGCGTATGCATATTTCTCATTCGCGAAACCGAATTCGGCATCAACCTTCAAGTGGCTCAAGAAGTCATAGGCTAAAGAAAAAAAATCTTCATCCGTTCAGAAAGTCCTTGAGACAGTAACTCGGGGAATTCTTCGTTTCTTTTTTTTTTGTCGCCGTAATTTCTGCCCAGATGATTGCAATGAGTAAAAATAAGGAAAATTGGTAAGTTAAACCCAGCCGTGTAGCCGCGCAGGCTTTCTGGACAGATAATGAATTCGAATCCAAGGAACATGGCAAATGTTTCGTGACTTGTGATCCTCTTTCTCTCAAGCACGTGCTGAAAAACGTGTCGCGGTCTCATGTTCTCACAAATGATACTCTGACAATACAGCATGAATATACGTTGAATCCATTGCATTGCCCTCGAATTCAAATTGTAAGTGCGAATTCCCCAACTGTGGATGGAATACCGGATGAACTCAAAAGTGTGGCCTAAGATTCAATCATAGAGTAATAATAATAATTACTTATCCCAGGACTTGACATAGTTAGACATATAAGACAGGTCAAATATAAGGCATAATACAACATGGTACTTTCAGCTGCTTTTGTGATCAGAAGAATCCTCCAAAACCTCATTCACACTATAATAGCTTTTGTTCATCAAAAAGTTTTAGGTTTACCTTGAATATTCCCCTAGATGGTGCGTTTGTTATACTCTGTGGCAGGTTGTTAAAAAAACTTTGGTTCCCTATGAAAGGGGTTCTTGTTGTGCATTGCAGTAGAGTGGAAGTACATATGTAAACAACGCTGTTTGTACACACATGCACAACATAATACATCAACACTATAGTGCTTAATATTTGTGGCATGTGAGCTAGTAATTGTGCGAATACTGTCTAACTGCGTCTTGCAAGTTGTTCTCCGTTACACTCAGGCGGCGCGAAATCTTGAGATCTTATGCTGACCAGAATCCTGGACCGACTAGAAAAGCATCCATTTTCTAATTGAGATTTCTCAAAGAATAAACATTCTTGTCCACAAGTTTTTTAAGCCTTGTTTTATTCAATTTCAATTCATTGTTTTCAAGACGAAATTGCTAGAACTTCGCAATGAAGTATATAGGACATTGATATTTAAATTGTGCTATTACTCTGTTAGCTATGCGACCACGCTAAAAATGATTGTACGCCTACACACTCATTTATGTAAGGTGTTCGCTTTTACTTTCGGGATCTTTAGTAGACGTTGAGCATTACTGCCCTTAAGAGGACATGAGAAGAAAAACTCCTGCTTCCAAGCTGTCGAGCATGGAAAAAGATGTTCAACTTTTATACACTTAGAGTACGTAAGGACACTGAAAAAGATTTACTTCTTTTTTTATCGTTTTATGTTCACGTTGAACGTAAAATATTGAGAGCTAGTTATAGAGGAAAGTAGACAACCACATGAGTACGATCATTAAATTTTGGAAAATTTACCATGAATTGAGACATTTTTCCCGGCTGAATATTCGTGGAGTATTGCACCCATCCGTGACATCTGAATAGAGAATTAGCTTCCCATCCCTTCCAAACAACATATAACAGGGCTACTCCTGACACTTTTATTTTCATTAGTCATAGTCGTCGATGTAGCATTTTTGTTGAAATTACTGCGCCCCGGCCTAGAATCTAGTAATGGTGGAAGGTTTATTCTTAAGAAGTGACCCTATAAAGATCAAAAATTGGCAAGGGCGATCAATTCTTCTGCTGATTTTATATGAGTTCCATATACTTTTTGTCACCTTTATTGTAAAATACGTATTATAAGTGTAAATAAAAATGCAAAACATTACTAGCTCTCTCATCGAATTGCCTCTCCTTGCTCATTCTTAGATGCCTCATTAGGCAGTTGATGTAGCCACTCAAATTGTAAGTCATTTCTTAAGGCACCTCATGTGCTCTAGGGAGAAAGATTTCTTTGCTTTATCGTCTCCAGGAAGCACAGCTTGTGAAGTCCGAATGTTTCCTTTATTGGCTGAAAGTATCAATAGTCCGTGCTAGATATTTTTTCTAATGTCGCAGGTACCTACGTATATGCTTGCAAATATTCTTTATAGTGAATTTGCAGTCAGTCAGAAGCCAAGGTTGAAGAAAAAAACAATTCACAAAATTCGCATTTCGGGGATATGGTAAATTCCTTCCTCAAAATGATTCGTAGTACCTACGGATCCTTAGGAAAAAGTTGTCATCAAGAGGCTTCACACAGAGTATATAAGAATGACTATTGAGAAAGATGAATGGATTGCCCCACCCCCGTATAGCAATTGTTCAATTAGTGCAAAAAATTAATAATATGTTGTTGAACGTATCAATATCACATTACAATTCATTATTATCAAAGTCAGACGTAACCCGGAAGTCAAAAAAATCTAATGAAAGAACGTTTGTTGCGGTTACGATCAGAAGTTTTAGTTTTCTATGAGGATAGCGATCGCATTATCTCATATGCAGTTATTGTAGTATAGCCACATTATCACACTGCGAAATATAATGAAGTTATATCGGTGAAGTTGGCTATTTATGCCGTCGTTGTGGAAGTAGCTTGGTTTACTCCAACGAAGCTTCCGACGGGAAAAGACAGCTTCAAGGACCCGAGAGAGATTTCCTTCGAGAGTCCCTTAGGTGGTGGGGTTTCGCTCTCATTGTAGCGTACCTACCCGCGCTGCTCCCGATCCCATGCGCATCTGTTTTGTGGAGAATCTCTGAGCAAGTCGAACAAGTTTCTCCCCGCGCCGGTTCATTTGTAGTGGAACATGCGTATGTTGAGCGGAACAATGTGGCAAAAAAACATCCGACATGCGTTCGAAGGAAGGTTGAAGCGTCAAATAAAAAGTTGCACACGCACACAGCGCTGGCATGATATAACTGTACGATTTCCTCCTCGACTTGCTCTCTCATGATGACGGAACGGCTTGGTGCGGCAGCAGCATCCATGGCAACTACGATTTTCAAATCATCTAATGCGTCCTTGCTCTGGCTCTCGCTGCATTCCCTAAAACATACCATGTATTCGACCAGAGATTTGGTAGAAGTCCACCGCGCCGTGTCCGTGACAACCGTCTTTGACAATAAATGACGATAGAGTAAACTGAGTTTACACACGCTGTGGCTTCTCGATTCACTCTCACATAAATTATTATCGAAATCATACTGGAGTTGAACGCGTACCCACATATTGCCTTGCTTTACGAAGAACTGAAACATATCTCTCCTTCATACGTTGGTGCTGATGGCTCCAGTGTCAGAGCAACCCTGCATTCTTTTCGGCAAAAATGCGTATTCAGAAGAATATTACTTTTTCCAATCGTTTTCAATTTAAATCACAAATCTTGCAGAGTTGTAAGAAGAAAGATCCATTTAATACTATGGAGCGTTTCCCTGTCAATGTGTCAATAAATATTTATTGAATTTGTTGGCATATGTGTGCTCTACTTTGAGCAGTTGCTTGACGGTTTCCCATTTGAACGATTTTTAATGAAACACGTAAAGATTATTTTGTGGAGGCCTCACGGTCGAGAAAATATGTACCTACTTATTTTAGTGATGGCACTTGCCTGTGTATAGATGAAGTTTTTCTTTTAAACTTTGATGAGTGAAGAAAAATTCCCCATAGATGCAATCGAAATATCATAAATAAATAAAAAGAGTCGTTTCAGGCATGATGTGGTAGAATAACATAATTAAATAATATTGGCAATTTTCTACAAAGAAATCTTTTTTAAAGTAAAGATTTCTTTGTGGAAAATTGCCAATGTTATTTAAACATAGATAAACTGCTAATCACTATCCTTGTTTAAACGAGTAATTTTCGAGATAGCCCCATTGTTTCGTACTTAAAGTTGCAAATTATATTTTGGAAATGATGATCTCCATGACCGAGTTATTAACAAGCTCATATTTTTTATTTTTAGTTATCTATCGGTTGTACTGCGTTTTATATAGTAAATCCCTACACTGCTCTGTATTTCCTGAGTAATACCCTCTCCACAACTAGGTATTATAATATCCCGAAAGAAAAAATGGAAACAACGTAATTATGCGTTGCAATGCATTTTTGAAGCCGAGGTTTTGTGTTATTGCATGTTGAATGGGAGTCCTGGTTCAAAAAAACTTACTTTATATGTATTTAAACACTCGTAGATTAGATATATACCGTGTTTTCTATTAATAATTGACTTTCGGAATGATTCGGGAGTTTTATTAAAAGCACATTCACTCTAATTCTGATTCTACGAAAAATATTTAAACAAGCTGGAGTTCGATGAGATACGTGACGAATATCTGTAACTATTTCCTCTTAATCCCTGAGTATTACACTTTCAGTGGCATCATACGCGCTATTAACTGTGGGAAGATATCATACAAATACCACTGACATGCAAAGTCTTGGGTGATAACATATCTATCCCAAAGCTTTCTATTTCTCAACAGACCAACCACTGAAGGGTCTGTTTACTCTTTTTTTGTGTTAGTAAGCCAAAATCGTGAAAAAGCAGTATTTTTCATATCATTCATGAAATATGAACAGCTTTTAATAGCACAATGACCAATTGCATAAAGCAAATTACTATAATGAGACAAGGCTATCATCTCTACGGCTATCTTTGACTGCTATAACTCAACTGATTAAAATAAATTTTAATTGTGGGAAGGTAACAGATAGCAGCGTAAGTTACCTGCATTTTTCTTGGTAGGGGAAAAATGATTATGAAGCGAACTGTAGAAATCTTATCATGAAGTTAAACTGCGAATCTGTGAATTCTTCCTCTGCGACAACGGAAGACGAGATTTTTCTTACCACGTCAAATAAAAACCACGCGGCATTATTGCTGTTGAAATTAGGCGTGTCGGTTTTATTCGATTATATATTAATTACGCTCGTTTGAAGATCGCCCACTAAGGATAGGTGTGGTATTTTGGAAGAGGCAGGATTCTTAGAAAGTCGGGAAGGAAACACGGTGTTAGCATTAGCCTACTATTAACGAAAGGTTCCATGGGTTTCACTGTTTCACGTCCTCTCCGACGGTAGGAGAGTTGAACTTAAAATGCTCTGCACACAGCACTCAACTAGAAACCGTTATTCTCTTGAAAAACCGGCCACTGCCTCGATTCGAATCTGGACCCTCATGGTGGGAAGCCAGTACTCTGGCTACCTCACCAACCCTATTCCAAAAGCTCTTCAGTGTTGACTAACAGCGATTTAAAACGATCTTTTGGTTCATATATCCTTCGTCGATTATTTTTTTGAAGTATGCTCTAACGTAGAAGACTTGGAATTCATTTCCTTGCATTGAACTATGCCGATAAACGTTTGGTCAGTATGCGTTTATACTTTGAACGTTTTCTCTTTTCATCAAAATGTATCTAAGAAAAATTAAGTTGGTAGTCATTTTATTCATTATTCATTTTATAAATTAATGTATTTTCTTTATTTATTGTTCACGGTCCTTCAATACCATCAGGGTGCCTAGATCATCACTTATCCTGTCTTGTATGATGACAAAATATCCTATGAAAGAATTTTTTGATACTTGAACCATGAGCCAAATAGTGATTATTAGTAACGGTTAGAAAAACTTAACGAATGCGTTTCAGAGTCCTTAAATCACTACCAAATCGTTGTTTGGAGGTCAGAGAAATTTTTTGGGGAAGAAATGTGATTCGCCGTTCACGCTCATCTCTATTGTCTTCGACGTAACATCATCGTCTCGGTTTACTAGTGTGAAAACTCGGAATGGAACAACAGGAGCTAAACATAATGACAGGGGTCTCGGCAACATCTAATTTGCTCCCCCTGCTTTCATCCCCTGGGCACAAAACGGAGCGGGGGAGTGCGCGGGAATATTAAAAAAAAAAACTTTAAATCCGTCCCTGGCTCCAGCTTTTGATTATCCCTCCCCCTTTTCCAATTCCTGCGTTTCGACGGGGCACACTGTTTTGCGCGAGAGAGAAGAAGGAAAAAAAAACAACCTCGCAGCACACGTTTTCGTTCTCCCAAGGGGGACATGTGCCGACGCGAAACTCGGTGGGCCCTTCCCCGTGTGGGTTAAAAGGAGGAGGGTACGAATTGATTTTCCTTGAAGCGTTATATTCCGAAGTTGGGAAAGGGCGGTGGGCGGGGGGGGGGAGGGAGGAGCAGTGGACAGGAATGCGAACGCCTTCCCGCGGAGGAATTTTCCTCGCGCAAGAAGAATACCGAGGGGTTGGGGGAGTGAAAGGGAGAGATGGGGGGGAGAGAAGGGTGTAAAAAGCGTTGCACCCCGCCAAACCAACTCGCCGACCAACCAACCAGGCATCGCCACCAGCACCATCTTCTTTTTTATCCGCCGCGTTCGGACGGTATCATCTACATTCAAGCACTCCCTTCGATATGTACGGCCGCGACGAAACTTGGTCTAGAACGAAGCCTCCCGCCTTCTCTCCCTCTACGTATTCCTCACTCCTTTTCCACTGTAGGGCAAAACCCCAAGCTCTGTGGAGTTGATTGAGATTATAACGAGGGGGAAAGGGACTCGTGTGTGAGTGTGGGGTGTGGGGGAAGCAAGGAGGGGAAGAAACGCGGTGCGGGAGGAGGGGGAGGGAGGGGAAGGCATCCAGGAGCGATGGAAGGGAAGAGAGGTGGAACAGGAGGAGGAGGAAGGGTGGGAGTTTTTGACGTTTGAAGTCAAGGTCAGGATTACCAACCGACCGGAGGAAAGGGCGGCGTTGAACTTAGGCAGGCGTGAAGGAGGGCTCCGACGAGGACAAAGAGGATGAAACTCAAAACTGTCCTCCGATTGTCTCTCTTGTTTCTCCTCGATGTGTCTCCGTACCTGCGCGTTTTAAGTCCACTTTCTGCCTTGTCCGGAGTCATACATGAATTCCATCACTACGTGATCCACCCTGCCAGTCGAGCCCAATGCCAGATATGCTCTGATTTCCCTCCTTGATCCTCGAGATTTACTTGTTTGAGGACGAGTTCTCCAACTAGCTACGGAGAATATCGTTAGATGCTCGTGATATGCATACATTTTTGCTGGGAATAGTGTTGTCCCTGCAGTAATTCTCTTGGATATGCGCGCCTCCTGAATTAGCAGTAAAAATCGTGGTAAAAATTGCTACATTCCGGCGGTTCTTCGGATTTTGTACCAAATTTTCAGTAAGGAGACATATTTGCTAATTTTTTTACCCCAGAGGAAATGGTAAGAAACTCAAGTGGCTCACTGTATAGAAATACCATCAGAAAAGGCGTATTTAGTCTAGCCAGTTTTCCAGACGAAGGTGCAAGGATCCTCGTCAAATATGTTACATGCAGAGACATCTCTTGACAAGAGCTCACATTGCCTCGTGGAAGACAGAAAGGGTCGCCCATCGGTAGCTCGGAGATTTCCGACCATCTTCGGCAAAGCTCGTGCGGAGCGGCTCCGATGTACTCGTGCATTTCAGCGGGGTGGGGGCTGAGAGGGGATGGATGATTGTGGTGTGGAAGGGGGTGAATATCCGAGTTCCCTCCCAACATCCCATACCCCTCTCCCTATTCTCAACCCTGTGTGTGTGAGTGTTTGCGGGGGAAGGGGTATTTTAGCAGGCTTATGTGAAAAGAGGTGGGGATGGAGGCAACCGGAATGACATAAAAGGAAGGGGGCGCGAGAGGGGGATGGAGGGGGAGTGAAGGGAAGGGTGGGGGGAGAATTGAAGGCGCGAGGAGAAGGAATACGAAGGGGGAGGGATGGAACGGGGAGACAGGGAGGAGAGGAGGGAGGGTAGGTAGGGGCGGAGAGCGGTGGTTTCGACCTCTGGCCGCTCAGTGGCGCTGCGACCGTCTTTCAGTTCGGAGAATGAGACAGTGGGCGTGAGGGTGGTGTTATTACGTGTGTGTGAGTGTGAGCCCGCGTTTGTGTGTGTGCGTATGTGCTACTCGTGAGGATACTCCCCGCGCAGCTTGTCCCCCCCCCCGCCCCCCAATTCTATCTCTCCGCGGAGATTGTTACACTCGAAAGAGGAGGACGAAGGGAGAGAGGATACGAAGTTTGTGTCTCGCGGAGAGTTCTCCGAGCGGAATACGCGCGGCATTCCGTTGGAGCACGGCGGATCCCTTGGATATTTTTTCGCCGACCTCCCCGATGATTGTCGCCCGCTGAAAATAAGAACGCGGGGAAGGTGCGCGTGAATATAGTCTCGTTCTCGGCACATTCCGAGGGAACGGGGTCCCTTGCATCGATCGCGCCTGTCCCTACGTTCGTGTGGTGTGTTTACTTCCATTCTACGGCGAGGAAGCGACGATCGTTTTATTTTGTTTACCTCGCGCGTGCTTGTGTCAGTGAGCGGCTGTACTTCCACTTCGCCGCACCTTGGATTACCGCATTCATTCCGGTCGTCGGAGTTGACTCTTCCGAGTGACGTTTCCCGGGCCCTAGTTTCCCGGGCACCGCGTAGGAATCCCCTCCCGGTGATCGAGCGCACACCGAAAGAGTGTGGGGGGCGTGTCAACGTCTTCACCCGACCCTCGAGAGATCGCCTTCAAGAGAGTGCATGCCCTCCGCCGATCGTGCCCTGTGTGTACGCTATCAGCGGTCTCGAAAACAAAACACCAGCGTATATTGATTTGACCCGGCCGTCGGCTGGTGACCAGGTGATCATCCAGTGCTGGCGTGTGTGGACCTCCTTTCCTTGGATAATTCCAGTTGATCCCGCATTCCACGGAAAGGATACAATTCCCCCATCTCGTCCTGTGCTACATTTTTTATCGAAACCCGATATCTTAGGTCTATCCCTTATCTTCCAGCCCTTGTTTACATCGCTACGGGAGCGTCGGAATTCTGTCCTCATTTGACGCGATCGGGCTTTCCTTTGCTACGAGAGATGAGATCATAACAAATTTTTCTCCCACGCACTGACACGTGTGAAATAATTTCCTCGTGCGCACTTGTAGACTCTGAGGTCGAAGTGAATTACGCGAGAAAACTGAGATCTTTATAAGGCCGTTTCTTTCGGCCCTTCACTCGAAGTTTCGCTTCAACCTTATTTTTATTGTCGTTAATTCCCTCACTAGATCTTCCTCAGTCCATCTTTTTCTCCGGTCTTGTGCCGAAAACCGAACCTTTCGGCTGGAGGAGGGGGTGGAGTAGTAAACGTGAGGCCTTGTGTGGGGGAGTCAGTGAAGTTGTTGTGTGCCTCGCTAGGTGGGGGTGGATGAACCTCTCCTCGCTCGAGAGGAGGGAAGCGAGCGGTGGAAGGGGAAAGTGAAGGGGGTGGGAATCAGAGAGGGTTGGGGAAGGGGCGGTGGGGAATCACCTCCCCCCATACTCCGCCTAACCCCCCATTCCGCCCCTACACACCATACCCCCATCCCCTGAACGCTGTCAAATATCCTCGTCTCTAACTTTCGCACGCCGGACCAGTCCCTTAACCCATTCCCCCGCATTCGAAGATAACAAAACACTAGCACGTGTCGTCGTACCCGCTTTGTTGTCTCGTGAGTGGGGTTTCACCCTTCTCTTTTATCCCCCCCCTTCAACCAACATTCCGACGGACCCTCTTATGTCACACTAGACTGACCGTAACCTTGCTATAGAGAAGAATTCGGAACTGTAATTAATTATTGCGAAGAAGAGATACGCCCCCCAATTACCTTCCAAACATCCCAGGAAGTAAACGACTATCGTTCAGTGCGTAAGAAGTAGATAACCGCTGTGCCCGTGTGATATTATGCGAATTGTCCCCTTAGTGGCGCCATGCATTCCGTGCATCGAACCATGCACGGCGCGCTTTCGACCACCCGGGGAAATGGGTAATTCGCAACGGCGGTCATTGCAGTCCTCGGAGTCAGTCGAGCCTTCCACGGAAGAAGCATGAGTTCGACCATCGGCGTGAGGCACCAGCAGTCGCAATGGTTCCCTGCTCCCCTCGGGAGGCTTGGGACGACACCCGTGGAGGCCTCGACCGGGGTCTTGGGGGGTCAGGAGGACAGGTTGACGGCGGAGGTTACGACCCGCGTGGAGGGCGCCAGGAGGGAATTCGGCGTCGCCTTCGTCGGAGCGGTGGAGGAGGAGGAAGACGAGGAGGAGAGCGAGTGCGAGGAGGTGGAGGGTGCTTGCTGGAGGGGTGTTGGTGGAGATAAGAGGACACCGAGGGTGTGCAGGGAGGAAGGGAGTGTTAAGAGGTGGGAGGGGGCGACGGACAAGGGGTGCGCGCGGGAGGTCAACCTCCCCGGGCGCCGCCCCCGCCGACCCTGTTCAAATTTGGTGCTCGATCCCGTGAGGTGCGACCTCATGCGGACCCTCTCCTCTCCCAACGCGACGGCGGGAGGAGGGAGGCCCTTGGGCGCGGGGGACAGGTGCACGCCCCCTCCCAAGGCGGATATCGACGAGAAACCCCATCCCCTGGCCCCTCTGCACCCCCAGCAGAGGGCAAGGCCCGTGGCCATTGTGGACCCATCCTGCGAGGGCCCCCGACGGAGGCTCTCCGCCCCCGCCACGGTCATTGCCAGCAGCCCCCCGCCTCCACCCGGCGGCCCCCTCCTGGCGGGGGCCCCCTTACGACACCGGCGGTGTTCGTGCCACGGCGCAGGCGCTGTCGGCGCCCGGAGCCCCAGGCCGGCCATCGATCCCCCGAATCTCCCGCCGAGACGTCATGGCGGCGGCGCCTGGGCGTCTCGTGACGTCACGACCACGTCGTCGGGTCCCGACGTGGAGGTTTTGGTGGGAGCGACGGAGGAGGAGACGAGGAGGAGGGTGGCGGGCGAGGGAGTCGGGGATGCGGACGGAGGCGGTGTAGGAGTCAGGGTGGTGTCCCTTTCGGAGGAGGCGGGGGAGGGAAGCGGGAAGGACGTGGCGGACGGGAGGAAGGGCGCGAAAAGGAGGAGGCGGGGACCGGAGGGAGACGAGGAGGACGGGGACGAGGAGGCGGTGGAGGACAATGTGGAGGAGGAAACGTTGGCGGCCGGCGGAAAGAGGAGCCACCATCACCACCACCACGCGGTGGCCGCAGGAGACTTGGAGGGGCGGCAAATTCGAACGGTGGAGAGGAACAACCACCGGAAGAGATCCTGCTCCTCGTCGACCACGGCCTCCTCTTCCGCCGTCTCCACGTCGTCCGCTTCGGCGTCTTCCTCCCAGAGGAGGAGGCACAAGCACCGTAAGCGGCGGAGGAGGAGGTCGAGGCCGGCGGATTCCGATGAGGACGAGGCCGGAGCCCCCGGCGACTCCCAACCAACACCCAGGGTGAACCCCATCTTCGTGTGGGCGAAGCAGGACGAAGCGGCGACGATACTCGAGGTCCTGTGCGAGGACTATGACAAGAGGAACCGCATTCGGTTGACCAAGACCCCTAACGGATGGAGGGCCATACCGCGGACCGAGCGCTTCGCGGCCGCCAATCCCACCAACGTCCAAAATACCCAACCCGCGATGGCGCCACCTTCGAACGCCGTCGCAGGCCAGCGGGTCGCCAAAGAGGCCGCTTCCCAAGCTTCCCCGAGGGTTGTCGAAGGCCCCCCTGACCCTTCCGTACTACTGAAGCTCCCCTTGGCCACCACAGTCAAAACTCCCGCCAGGCGGAAATCCAGGAGCGGCACCAATGAAGAAAAGTCGAAGGGTGCGTCGAACAAGGTAGCGACCCCGTCAGGTGACGGCCCCCGGGACGAAATAAAACCGCGGGAGGACCTCGAATCTCCCGGTCAGCCGGAGACCTACGGAGGGGAAGGACCCGGAAGGCCTGAACCGCCCCAAGCAAAGGGTTCCTCAAAAACTTTAGAGGTGAAGAAAAATTCGGATGTCAAGGCGGCGTCGATGCCTGGACCTATCAAACCGAGAGACCAAAGACTTACGATGAAGAAAGGGAGGAGGGCGCCTGTCAAGCGTGGAAGTAGACCGAGGAGCAGAAAACCCGCTGTCCGTAAAGTCGCCGCCATCTCCGCTCTCCCGACTCAAAAGAAGGGGGATGAGGAGGTGGAGAAGGTCGAAGTATTGGATAAGAAAAACAACGCCGAGAAGAACTGCGAGGTGGCAGAGGAATCGAAAAAATCACCACCTCAGCCTCCCCTCATCCGGGTACCCACTAAGGGGTGTAGGAGAAAAGCCGCCCGTGTCACCAGATCAACTGCGAGATCTCGAATTCCTCGCAAGAAGAACAATAACGCCCTGAAAATCGCGGATTTTGCTTTGGTCGCCCCCCATTCACCCGTCAAAGCAGGGAGTGGATTGAAGAAATCAACAAAGGAGGGAGAAGAGGCTGTGAATGATGAGGAGAGAATGGATATGAAAAAAGCAGATCCATTGGAAGTGAAGGATGAAGAGAAAGAGATTTCAGAGGGGAAGGAGGAGGCATTGGAGGATCCAGGATTAAGGGAAGACATAGCGACTTCTCTTGGGCAAGAGATGGAAGAAGTGGATGGGGTGGAGGATGTAGAGGAAGAGAAAGTGAAAGAAGAGAGGGAAGAGGTTGAAGAAAGAGATGAGGTGGAGAAAGAGAGAATTCCAGATGACACTTGTCTTGAGTTAGAGGACTCCATTGAAGAAAAACAAATTCCTGAAGAAGACTACGAAGAAGAGGAGGAAAATGAAGCCACAGACTCTAAATGTGAGGAAGAAGATGCAGTGACAGAGACCGAAGTTAAGGAGGAGAAAGTGGAGGGAGAAACTGTGAAAGAGGATAATACAATGGAGGGGGGTGTTTGCGAAGAGATGGAGGAATCCAAGCAAGGATTCATTGACGAAGAAAATGAAGTGGAGCCTTCTCAGGAATGCCTGGAGGAAGATGCTGAATTTGTTAATGAGACTGATGATATTCCTGAGACTGAATTTGCATCAGCAGGAGTGGCAGAGGAAGAAGAATTGATTGAAGACTCTGATGCTGCTGTTGCAATGGAGGGAGAGACAAATGGAGACTTCAATGAGGAGAGAGAGGATGAGGGAGCAGTTGAGGAGGAATTAGAGGAAGGTACAGAAATGGGAGTGGAGGCAGAAGGGGTGGAAATGCTTGCTGCAGAGGATGGAGAAACTGCCTCAGCTGATGGAGGAGGAGATATTGAGGAGGAAGGAGCCATTGTTGATGAGGAGGGAGATGCTGTTGAGGATGGAGGAACCACAGTAGGGGATGAGGCTGGTGCTGTTACAGATGATATTGTTGAGGATGAGGGGGAAATTGTTGGCGATGAGGCAGGCATTGTTGGCGATGAGGCAGGCATTGTTGGGAATGAGGCAGGTGCTGTTGAAGAAGAAGCAGAAATGATTGAAGGAGAGACAGGTGTTGTTGAAGAAGAGCCAGGAACATTTGAAGAAGGAGCTGCTGTGGAAGAGGATGCAACTCCTGCTGAAAATGAAAACTCTGCAGCTGAAGATGAAACAGGTGTACTTGAAGAAGACACATCTATTGCTGAGGATGAATTAGGCATTGTTGATGATGAAACAGCAGTTGTTGAGGAGGAGACAATTATTCCAGATGGGTCTCTAAAGGCACCTGAAGGGGAGAGGGAGATAGAAACCGCTGAAGGAGAGTCACCTCAAACCGAGGAGGTATCCCCTGAGCAAGATGGAGCAGAAGAAAGTGTAGTAGCAGCTGCTGAGGATGAGGTAGAGGGAGCAGTAGAGGATGAGGAAGCTGATGAAGAAGATGATGATGATGAGGACGACGATGAAGATGAGGAGGAAGAGGATGATGATGAAGAAGAGGAAAGTCCTCCAAAGACACCTCCCCCTGCCCATGCTGCATCAATCCCATCATTGCTTCATCAACCTCAGCCATCCTCTTCCATTGCTTCCATGGAGGATGTGCAGGAGGAACCTGCAGATTTAACCACCCCAAAGAGAATTGGTGAAGAAGACATTGAACTCCCGCCTTTCAAGAAAATGAGGAGGAACCATGTGACTGCATTGCCTCCAAGCACGCGAATCACTACATGCCCTCGAAGTATGCTTCCCACCAAAGAGCTCCGTGTCCCCAAAGTTGATGGATCTGTGCCATTGCCAGCCCATTCCTTAGAGCCAATCATATTTCCCATTTCTCAGCCAAATCCTGAAGAAAGGGCGGTTGAGACAAAAACTTCTCAGAAGGACCCTCTTGACCTCGTCTTTCCCTCATCCGAAGGTTCAAAAATTCATGAGCAGGAAAAGAAAAGTTGTAAAGAGCAATGGCGAAGTATTTCATCCTCAATGTCCTCCTGTAAGAAAAGCAATGAGTCTAAGGTAGATGTAAATGGTGATTGGGAGGAAAATTCACCTGTTGAACCACCAATCAAGAAAATCAAATTAGAGGTGGTAGAGGAGGAAGAAGCTGCAACAGACTCGATAGAACCTCAAATTCCTGTGGAAGATAGTCATCAAATTACGCTTAAAAAACTTCTCAGTGCTAAGGATGCCAGCCCAAATCCTGGGCTGGCAAACTCTGTAGGTATTGTTGTACCAAAGCCAAAGGTAGAAATTGCATTCCCCACCGAAATAAATGAGGGAGTAGGTAAATCATTTTCAAGGTCACGTTTACTCGAACTTTTGACCTCCCCAGATGCACATAAGACTTCCCCTTCCCCCAACAGGAGTACTCCTCTCCAAAGGACTCCATCTCCTGTGAACTCAATCCCTAGTTCTGTGCCAACTCCTCAGCCTCAGCTGTCAGTGAAAATTGAGCCCAGAAGTGAGGAAAGTGAAGGAAGCTGTGAAGATGCAAAATCAGGCTTGGAGCTTAGGAGGCTTAAAGACCTACTTGGCAGGCGTAGTGCTGCAAAATTGGCTCTGAAACCAATATCAATTGAAAATCCAACATCACTGGCATTGAGGCACATAGTAAATTCATCAGAGACCACATTGACAAGGTTGCCTACCCCGGAAACACAACAACCTGTTTCCCTTTCAACTCAGAGGAGTCCTTCAGTCTCATCCACATCATCCTCAAGAACAGAGCCCGTCCGAGTGCCTCATCCAACCACAAGGTGTCATAAGCAGTCAAAAAATTCATCTCCATCTGCTTTTCCAGCAAACCCGGCATCATCAAGACGGAGCACTGGGAGGGAGGTGAATGCTTCACCGAGAATTGACAGCTCCTTGGGGCCCGAATCAGATGCAGCGACGGCAGCAGCTGCGGCCACACTACAAAACATGCTTTGGCTGCCATATTTGGGGCAGCTAGAAATGGCTGTCAACACCGGCAACAGGGAACTACTTGCCTCACTTGGTAATGCTATGTTCGGTCCTCCACCTCCAGTTTCTCCAAGTTCGCAGTCTGCTACTTCCCCAAGGGCGCTATCTCATTTCCCAACGCCCCCACCGCCACAGAACCCACCGTTTGTGCACGGAAGCCCTTTCCTGCAGCCCACCTCACTCCCTCCCTCAGCCATTGCCGACTACAAGTCTAGGGTTGAGCTTTCTCAGACCCTGAATCTCTGGCAAGACATCATGGCAGCCAATGCCTCCACAATGTTCAATTCGATGCATCAGGATATTTTGGGGCAAGAGCAGTTGGATCGCAATGGAGGAACTAATGGAATTGTTGGGTGCCAGAGGCAGGAAACAAACATTAACTCCCATCAACAAGAGAGGCAGTCTCCCAGATTCCCTCACAATGGAAGGAAACCCTCTCCCGTGCCCACACCATTGTCTCCGGCTCATTCTCCCTCCTCTGACTTCTTCAGATACATCAATACAGGATCCTTTCCTAGTTCAAGTGCAAGTTCACGTGGTAGTAATCGCTCCCAGCAAATGCTCCAAAGTAATGTTAACAATAATAATAACAATTATGGCATTCGTTACAATGGAGGACATGGTAATAGTGCCATTCATCATTCCAATAAGCACAGCTTCCCTGAACAGAAGACACCCAGCACAAGGCAACCAACACCTACTCAGGTCTACCGTACTCTTGAAGCCAGCACTTCTCATCTTCATCATAATCTAGCCCAAGCAACTCTGTCAAGGCCTCGTAAATCACCCTCGAATAATTTACCTTCAGGATTGGATCAAAATAAGAATTCAGTGAGACGTCCACCTGCGTCATCTCCAAGTAGGGAGCCCATGAAAGTCCCTGTGTCATCTCCAATGGTGACATCGTCTTCTAGGCAGAAACCCACTGTTACTTGTCGTTCCCTTCTCAATCTCCTCTCACGGCCAGATGGCTCAGTGGACTCATTGCCCCGTGAAAATGCCGTAGACGAGCCGCTGGCTGCAGGCAGGTCAGATCATCACCAGCATCAGCACGGGCATCTGTTGGCTGCCCTTGCCAGACCATCTCCCAGCCAGACAGAGAAGAGAACAGTTATTGAAAACAGTCGTGCCCCCCCTCCAGTACCGAGTGCCCTACACCCCTATGTGATTGGTGTGGATCCTGAGAGTGAGTGCCTCCAGTCTAGCAGATACCCCGCCCCTCTCTCTGGAGTGCCCCAGTCCCTCCTGCCGGCTGGTGTGGTAGCTCAGCCAATGGACCTTTCTGGGAGGAGCACAGGGAGGTCAGCCAAAAGGGACTCACGAGTCATGGACTTGGAGGCCTTCAGGGCCCAAGAAGTTGCAGCTACTTTGAGCACAGTGGGCAGAAGTCCTCACCCACACCTATGGCATCCACTTTTTGGAAGGTAAGCAACACATAACACATTCGGTGGTGATGTCATTGTTATCCTTTTCTTTTTATGGTATTTTAGTTGTTATTACTATAGTTGTATCATCTAAGGTTTGAGTAATGTGATTTTCCATTGCTGTTATTATCTTTGATGACATAAAATGGTTAAATCTGCATTAATAACTGCCTTTAAAATGCATATAAGTTTAATGTTGGTGCTGAGAAAGGTAACCCTCAACTAAAGGTTTAATTTAAGCATTCTTATTTGGTCATAAATACAATAATCTGCTTGCCAAAATCGATGTCCAAGGTTAAAGTAAACAATTTTTTTAATATAGTCTAATATTTGGAATAAAATAAGAAATTGAGCTTTTTTCTCATGCATGTGTAAATTATGAATGTAGCACAACCATTGACTAATTTTACTGTGGAAATGAAAACAGCAGTTAGTTTCTAACCAAAATTTCACTGTAATACTCTCAAAATACATCAAATCACCCTTCCATGGCAGAGCAGAGTTCTAGGTTTACCTGTTCATTTTTATGAAATGCAAAATAATGGAATATGTTAAACAGTTCCTTAATGTCTGTTATAATTATTCTCGTGTGATGTGATAAAATCCCTATAAAGATCTTTTTTATTTGGTAAAATACCAGAAAAAATTGCTTCCATGGAAAATCATCCTATGGTCTTTTCATGTGCGGCATTTGCTTGATCTGGTATCATAGAGACAGTATAGAATGGTGAACTTTTTGACATTTTATGTGTTGGAGGACACTAATTTTTATTGATTTTCTCTGTTCATAAAATCCCATGATTTTCTAAATTACCTGGTACAAACCGCACCTGAAAGTTATGACACTGTTCAACAAATTTAATAAAATTGATTGATAAAATTTTACAGGAGATTAAATTTTTTGAACAGGAAAGGCAATAACCCTGAATATTCCTTGTTCAAATGGCTAACCTATGATTTCCATCAATGGTACATTGCATTACCACCATAAGGAAAGGCTAAAATAAAATGCACAAAAATTATTGTCTTAATCATTTTTGGGTAAATTTTCTGTCATCTCTGTAGTATTTTCATGGTTATATGCTTCCAGTGGGTCCCCTTATATTTTGTTAGCCTTCATGTTATGTGGGTAGTTCTGCTGTCAAGTATATTCATATGCATTAACCAAGCCATTACAATTCATTTATTTCCCAAGAAATTGGGTTGTTGGGTTGGTACAAAATGTGACTTCAGGGTGTAACTTCCAAAATGCAAGTTGCTGCTGCATTGCTGCCAGTTTCAAGTTTCATTTTCTTTTTTATTTAATCTTTATTTTGTTGTGCCTTGGTGTTCAGTTTTCATGAGTATTATTTGTGGTGAGGTTAATCATGCTTGATGTCTTCTCACCTGATTTCCTTTGGTTGGAAATTGAATTATTTTTTAACTGATTCTCTAAATTATCTAAGAAGTAATTTAGACAAGTTGGCATAGGTTAGACGGACAATTGTATGTATTTACTACAGAACAAATAGATGTGTGTGTGTGGAACAAGTAGCTTAACTTCTGAAGTAAATCTACCAGTGGCTTAAAACTAAACTAATTTTATGATCACTTAAATAGCAAAAATTGATGAAAGCATAACCTTGTATCATTATCACGAAAGAATCCACATTACAAAAAATATATCTCCATAAATAATAGTTTATGCTTACAGTGAAAAATGTAATAATACCTATACTGTTCAGCATTGGTTTCATTTGCATAATTTTTTCAATTCCTCTAATAGATAGACTTTTAATGGCAAAATCATCTTTCCTTTTTCTGCTCATGATCTTGTGTTTAGTGATGCACAGCAATGACAATCCTAACCATTTTATGGACAGAGTTGAACCACAGCTGCATTGTTAGGTTACACTTTGACTTAAATGGTAAAACTACTGGTTGTTTTGTGCTAATAGGACACCACTGTGGTTGGTTGAGACATCTCTTGTAACGTCTGAGGTGGCCCCTGAGAGCTATATAATTTCATTGTTTTTATCTGTTTAAACATTTCGTGGAAGAAAATTGCCGAATTAATTTATGATCCATCTTTCACATCCACAATTAATGATTCTAAAGATTTCATAACTCCTTTCAAGTAGGTTGCTGAACTGATTCGCACTGTGCTGTTCGTACTCTTCGAATTACAGTGAGGCAAAATTGTAATTGCTGGTATGCTATGAACATGGGTAGCTATTAAATTCTGTAGTCCTTGGATTTATTGGGTTTAATTAAATCGGGTATTGCCCATTTACACAAGTATTTTCTGAAATCATAATAAATAATTTTGATTTCCCTTGGATTGTAGGGTTTTAGGGCTAAAAATAGTAATGTTAGTGATTTTAAACATGGTAAATTAAACAAACTTTGTACTTTCCACACAGTTTTATATATTCCCTGATCAATTTCAATGACTAAGCATCATTTACAAGGGGGGCCAACTGGCAAAACATTTCACCACAAGGCTTTATATATGTTACCAGAGGAGTGGTAACATATATAAAGCCTTGTGGTGAAATGTTTTGCCAGTTGGCCCCCCTTGTAAATGATGCTTAGTCATTGAAATTGATCAGGGAATATATAAAACTGTGTGGAAAGTACAAAGTTTGTTTCATTTACCATGTTTAATGTTCGTAATTTCCACAAAGTATTGCCTTCATCTGTTAATTTAATTCCGTTTAGCAATGGTTATCCCAGATATACCTATCCCATGGGAACTGTAACTGTTTGGTAGTGTTGACTAGGATTTTGATTAAGGCAGGAGTTAAGTCAATTTTGAATTAATTTATTTGTCACATTACCGTTTTCATCACTTAAGTACAAGATTGCTCATTTGATTTGTCAACAAAGTTTGGCCATTGAACCTATAAAACCCGTAATAACCATAAAATAATGGCAAAGATTTTTAAATATACATATCCATATTTCTATTATATAAAATACTGTTTCATTAATGTTCCATATTTAAGTGAACGAAATGGGTAGGCATTGAATTTAATGTAGCATCTTGGCACCAGAAAGATAACTCCTGAAAATGCTAGGCAATTCAGGAGTACGTTGGGATTATACTGACTACTGTCAATTATCATCACATTGAAAGTAATTAAAATGGACCTAAACAATTCTGATGGTTTTGATAAGTATTTTAGTATCATTTGTCACAATTACATAACTATATCCAGTTTTTAGAGTAATGAAGCTGTTTCATTTGATGATTAACCCTTACGACATATTATGTTATGGTACTACGTGCATATTATTCATCATAGTACAATGCAAATATATTAAACATGCATATAATGGTATAATCAACTTTTTATTCCATAATCTCTCATGAGACTATTTAGTTTCAATGATACATGGTACTGGCATGAGGCCATTCAAAAGTGTTTAGAAAAAATTTTGCATATTTAATCTCAGAAATATTTTTCATAATGGCTTTAGGGGAGGGCTAATTTATATAACATCATCAGTATAATAAGCAATACCCTATTTCCAAATGAAGCTTTATTTTTAGCTTTCTTTATGTTAATGGAAGATTAGTCCACTTGGTCAATCTTTGTTAGAGTATTTGTTTAAAAAATAAAACCTGTTTGGGTAGTAGCTAAAATAGTTTGTTTATATATTATTAATTATTAACGTTTTGTTTTTACTTTGTAGTGTTGTTCTTGGTAATGGCTCAATAGTGGATCATGGTGTAGTGATTTCATGGGATATTTACCTACCCAGTAAGGAAACCATAAGCAAGGAACTCTCTTGTGGGAACACCACCATTTGTTTTTGTCAGAATACGGATTTTTTTACTGCTGGCATGCTTATGTATACATCATTTGTCACTGATACATTGCTTTAGGTTGATATCTTCCATATTTTTTTTGCAGTGTTTCTTATTTCATTGATCTGGTTAACACCATAACTATTTTGTCGAGTCTTCAACTGAGAGAAGTAATTTATGGGTGATTCCCTGCTAATGATCAATTATGTGGAAGGCTGAAAGCATGTCATTCTTCCATGCCTTCTGCTTCGTTCTTCAATTCATCATCATTTCTACCATTCCCTTGCCATCTATCTATTATTCTTTCTTTCTTATCCAATTTTTTCTCTTCCATCATGGTCTATAATTCACCTCTACCCTTACCCTTTTTTGAGTCATAACTTCTGTTTTTATGGAAAAGTATGTTATCAGTTTCCTTGCTGTATTCTAATTGTGTTGAAATACTAATGCGGCTATATTGTGGGGATTGGCCATTATTTAAGCGTTGTTGGTTTGTGCATCTTTTGAAGGACAAAAATCATACTGACTTACATGTTGCAGCCATGTATCTGCAGCGAATATCAATGGATAACCCTTTCTTGTGCTCTATTCTAGCATTCCCCCTGTAATAGTGGTAACATTTTCCTATTACTTTGATAGCAAGTAAATTTATAGTAATGTTGCTATGTTAAGTTTATTGCGGTTATCTCAGTCGCATAAAAAGTTAAGTCATTCCAAGTTGTAGAATTAAATGACATCATGAAGTAGACTTCTAGGTTCAAGGCTGCAAGTCCTTTCTGAAATATTTTCAGGAGCTTAAGGTAGAGGAAACAAGGAATGCTCATTATCATTGCTGTTTGCATGACAATGCTAATTAAACTGCAGTCCTTCAATCTTCTACAGTTCTCTTACATCCAGCTACTTTTGATTTAATATATCCTTCTTTGTTAGCTCTATAGATGTCCCTTACTCCTCCTTGTCAGTTCTCTCCCATTTGTTATTTCTTCAATGGTATTCCAAAAACATTCATTATTTCTAGGCGTGTACAACTCATTGGATCAACTGTGATCCTCTCTATTCAGCTTTCCTAATGGTGCAAGTCCCTCATCAGTTGAGTAGCACACTCCATGCTAAGATTTTCATGTACTACTTCCATATTTCTTGTTGCATCTTCTTTGAGCACACTATTCATCTGTACATTTGGGATGCCTTCTCGGCTTGAGTTACTCTGTGGTTGATATACTATGTTTCAGTTTCTGTCTTTTTATTGCTAATATCCTATTTATACATTCCAAATATCCAACACTATATTGCTATTATCCTACATTCTTTCAAATGACATTCTCAGAGTTCTTGTTCAGTGGCATTCAGTGAGAGGCATTTGGTCTTAGCAGTATTCTATGAAGAATGAGGTGCTGACTGAAAGAGTTGAGTAGCACACTCATTTCATTACTTCCAACTCACTCTGATTCCTTTTCCATTCTTTAATTGTCCTTTTAAAGTACATTTTGAAAAGTATTTACAAGATGTGGCACCCTAATCTTATTCCTTTATTTGTTTTAGCATTTAAATTTCTTCTTTCGTGCACAGCAATTTTGTGTTGGAAGATTACTTAATTGGCATGGCTCTTCTTCTACCTTCTCTTCTAAGATACTTGTGCATTATTCTTTTATTGATGTTCTCAAAGACCTTCTTATACATCCTAAATACCATGAATAGCATTGTTGAATGCAACACATTATTTGCCATTATTCCTAGCCGTAGTATGGTCTTGAAGAGTTCCTTTAACTGTGAAACAAAATTTTTCTTCAGACAGGTCCTCTTCAATTTTCATTCTTTTTTTGGCTTATTATTATAATGTTAGAATATTAAATGAATGGGATGGCACACTTGGGATGTAAAGTATCTTGTACTTCTTGGCTTGGTTGCCAATATGACAACCATGTAATGTGTCTTCCAATAGTTTACCTCTGTTATACGTTGCTATCTTCGATAATTTTGCAGAACTTCTTCTTCCTTGTCTTTTTCAACTAAACGCTTTCTATCTTGATATATTTTTCCTGCTCCAGTTACCTTGTTATTCTTTAGGGTATATTGCTCTGTCCTGTAATCTTCTTTATACGTGTGGGCCACACTCATCTGCATACACCTCGTTTCATTTGAACCATCTTCTGATGTTTAATTCTCATTCTATTGATCGCCATTGTATTCCTTCCATTTGGTTTCTTTGTATTCTCTCTGATTGGTAAGTATTCAATTTTGTGTTTGTTGATACAATTTGCTTTTTTATCTCCAAATTGCCATATTGCCAATAGCCTCTCCACACAGTGAGCTTCCTTGTTTCAATTTCTCAAGATTTTGAATGTTCTTCTTCTGAAATTCTCAGTCATTCTCTTTAATATTAACCCTCTTACTCATGAATTGTTTCTCTGAGTCATCCATAGTTTTTATCATATGATTACATTTTTCTTGGCTCATCGTTTCACTACATTTCTCAATTTTCTCATTTATTGTTATGAAAAATTGTTCTATTTGATGGTTGGCCAAGTTGGGCCATGCTCCCTCTAGGTTCATTATAATCCTTGCTCTCCTCTTCTATGATTAGATGATTCTCCATGTCCACTATCTCCATGGCCACTGTTTGCACATGCACATTCTCCTTGACTTGCTTCTTGTATTTCTCTATAATGAGGGTATCATCAATCTGGTGTCTGGTTTGGTCTACCAGCATTTTCTATTATGTATTTCTTCAGTCCATGTATCCCCTAAAGAATGTGTTAAATTCCATCTCATTCTTCTCAGTAATAATAAATTCTAAAATTTTTCTTGAAATTGCACATGTAGACAACGTGTTTGCTTACATGTGCATTATATTTTGGGCTAGGTATATAGTACAATAATTACATTAAAAATTGAAATAACCTTTTATATTTCCTAGTTTATTTGCTCCCTCCCTCCCTCCAGAAATATGAGTCTGTAATTCTGCATCTGTGGCTGTTCAGTATTATGAAAAAATTACATTAAGTGGTTGGAATAAAAGCATAGGATTGATGATAAACATTTTATGTGGGAACAATCAAACATTTTATTGCGAGGACAGGTGTTTTAGGGATGCTGTTTCAGTACTAACTACCGTATCACAAAATAATATGGCATATTGTAAATTCTGTAGTTGAACTTACCTAGTTAATAGTTTGGGGACAGTACATCTTCTAATTTCTATGGTCTCATGAGCATATATGCCATTGGATTTTCATCCCTTCAAAATTATTCAACTTTTATATTCATTGGAATAATATCTTTTTTGCCTGATTAGGTATCTACTGACTTTGTTTTGGCCTGACAATAAGCATTCAAATCTCTCAGTATGCTGACTTTAGTTCCATGAGAAAGGGGGATTTTGACCTAGCTAGGTCCTAGGACCTAGGAATCATCTAAAATCAAAACTAGAATTTTATTATAGATCATTCTATATGGAAATGTTACATTTTTAGCTCCAATATTACCCTAAAATTCCAACATATCAATAAATACTCATATTTCTATATTAGTGCATTGAAGAGTGAAAGACTGTTGAGTTCTTTGCAGTAAGAGGCAATTAAATTTAAAAGAATTTTAAAAGAAGGGACAGATTTGACTTGAAATTTATCATTAAATGAGGTTAAATATCTCTTGGGAAAGGTGACTTGATTAGAGAGAGGTCGTTAAACCTGAAGGTATATTATTCAACCTTTTTTCTGTGACGTTCAGGAAGGCCCTCATAGACATTTAAAGCCTTTGTGTACAACAAGTGGGAATACATCACGGGCCTACAAAAATTTTTCTCTTGCACACAACAAGTGGGAATGCATCCACATATTTGAAAAACCTATCACGTTTGTTTGTGCTGCCATCTTTGGAAATATTTAGATTATCTTTGTTTTTGCTTGATGCTAAATTTCAACCGATTGCATTTGATATTTTTCTAGATAGGTAATTAGCTTTATTCTTGAACCAAGGTAGATTCCACTGATGCAGCAAAAGGATTAATATTTGTAGAGACCACTTTAATTGTACCAAATTGAATCGTGCTATATCTTTTGGTTTCCTCAGAATTTTCTTTTCCAAAATTTATTTCTTCGTAATAAAAATTGAGCGAAGTTCATTTTGCTTGCGCACAACATTTACTGTTGTGCAGTCATGTAGTTGGCATTTATTTTAACTTGTTGAAAGAATAGCATCTGAAAATAACTTTTTAACATTCCCAAATTTCAGTTTCTGTTGAAGCTGTTGTTTCTCGACACCTCAACTTTTTACAGTGATTCTACATTAACTTATCTTACAAGAGAAAGTCTACATAATACTGATACACAAGTATTTACATAAAGGCATGGCTCTCATATGGGTCTATTCAGCGTATGGAAACTGAAAATATGCTTATGTTCCTAATGGAAATGGATTACATGATCAAACCACAGAAAATTGTAGTATTCCATGAATGCCTCAATTATTTGGAATATTAATATGTTAATGTTGATCACGCACATGAAAATGCAAAACCTTGCGAGTACTATGATGATGAATGTGAGCTATGGTTACTGAAAACTATAAAATCCTCATTCTTGCCATACTGATTTTACTGATATATGATTTCTCTGATCTCCTGCCACAAAATTACCTTGGAGAGTATGAATTAAGTTACAAAAAGTACATTTTTCTTACTTCTGATTTCTACAGTTTTGTGTAAATGTCTCTTTTGGATTAAGTGCTTAAATTATTAATTTAGGCTCAATTTATTTCTATAATGGAAGATATACAGCCTCCTCTTCAGGCTATAATTCATTTTTCAATATCTCTGTTCGGTTCAGAAATTAATGGCTTTAATTTATGTTTAAGATCTTTGGATGATTGAAGCAGAAAGTTGTATATGTGAAGTTATCCAATGAGAATTAGGGCATGTAAGATTTTCAGCTGTTCAGGTAAAGTGGGCATGTACAATTAATTTCTCCCAGTGTTCAAATTAATTTTTCACATTAAAGATTTAAATTACAAATGAATATGCATAGTATCCTAATGCTGAATTATGCATGGTTAACTCGCATTGTGGTTTGAAATGCATACCTTCTAGGCAATTTGCTAAACCAATTATGTACCACATGTGGAGCTATAGTGTACAATTTAGGTACAATTAATCCCATTAACCTAATCGATGACTTTTAATAATATTGTTTCTTTAGAGCTTTTGCATGAGCATGTGATTTAGATAACTGCTTTATCATCAGGCTTTGAATAGCCTCCACATTCTTCTAAGCAAAACACAGTGACTCACAACTCTATAGTCCTGGGTATTATAGAAAATAGGTATAAAGTTTGTTAACTGTCGCTAATAATGAAAGGTTTTTGGATATCCTCCTTAAAATCATTCAATCATTTTATTCTGTTTCAGCTCAATTGGATTGCCTGAATGGCCTCGTACACTCAGAGATTGATATGCTAGAGATCCCATGACAGTTTTTAAACTATTGTAAAGAAAACCATGAATGATCTTGAACTGTGTTTGTGCAGCTTACAGAATTCCTCCTCAAATGCTGTTTACAAAAAAATACAAAAAACAAAGTCTCCCCTCCTTAATTTCCCTACTGAGTTACAATCTGACCTCCTCAACAGTAATGGCTTGGGTTTCTGCATCAGATAGAAGTGGTAGAAATATAAAATATTGATGTATGCATTACAAATTGAGGAACTGTTTTCAGCAACCTTCTGATCTTTAATCGTAAAGGTCAACCTTTACGATTAAATTAGATCTATGATTCTTGCTATTCTGTATTTCCTCTTTTTCAGCTCTGATTGTCAGTATGCAAAAATAATATGTGAGTGTATGGATATATGGAATGTAAAATTTCAGTCTTCCTCTTAGAGTTTATGTCTAATATAATCATTGTGGTCATTCTCTTTCTCAAGCATTAAAATAGTGCTAAGAGTTCAGAATAAATTTTCTTTTGGAAAAATAAATCATAAGCATGCTCTCGGCTCAAACTAATGATAGTCAAAAGATTTTCACCTTAATAAGACCAAAGAAAATGACACACATGCTTTTGGCATAAGTTCCCTCCGTTTAATGTGTGTACATGCATGTATTTTTCCATATTGATGGCCTTCCTTCATGGCAATTGTCTTCTCCATGTTTTTTCTTTTGATTGTGACATATTTGTGTTAATTGATGTTCCTGAGCTGATATGAATGGATGGATGCATAATGACTTGTGGATACTGAATGGTAATTACTTTATTTTCCTGCATTTGTGATGTATTTTTGAAAATCTCTTCTAACTTAGACAACTTGGTTACTATAAAATGGATACTTATCCATTCCAAAGTAGTTGTCAATCAATATATCTTAATGCTGGAAAATATAGTTTGTACCTGGCTGTAAAAATGTATTTAATGAAATGTGCTTCGTAAGGCACTCACTTTTCTTGTCTCACAGGAAAGGCAGTTACTCAGTGAAAATTAAAGCAGTGACCTGAGTTATCTTTTCACTTGCTAATCACAGTTAGATTCTAAGTGTAATACAATTTAAAATTTTGAAGTATGATCGTTTTACGTGAGTATAACTAACTGATGTTCTGCTTTTCCATTCATGTTGAGTACCACCCAATTTTTTAAATGATCAATCACACCATCTCAACCATATCACTGATTCAATGTTTAGTGCATCTGCCTTGTCTTATATTTAGTTTACATATTTCTTGTCAGCTAATATCTAAAAGAAACCACTTTGTAATAAATATTAATGCTTTTATTTCAGTTCTATTTACAACTACCAAACTCTTTGGTTTTTCAAAAACCGCCATTTTTTTAATATAGCCTGGATTTTTATTTTTTAATGTCAAATTGTGGTAATTTTATCTTTTTTATTTATGGATGCTTTAATGGTTATGTTGAGGTCAATCAATATTCATCTCGTTGTTTGAGATTAAATCATCTTTTATGTTTCACCCAGAAATTGATACATACATTCCGTGCTAGTTTGACCTTTATGCAAATGATTTTTTTACACACCTTCATTATTTGCTGCATGAGTGATCCATCTTTGTGTAGTACCTAGTGTAAGAGATTTCAGACTGAATGCATTTTTAATGTTTGCCTCAGAAATAAGTTGCATTATTTGTTTGTAGCAGTAGATCTAAAAGTGCTGAACTCAAACATTTTATAGGGGGAATTACTTTAGTTCTTGACGAACAATTACCATCAAAACTGCATTTTATATTGTCCTTGTGAGATGTTTCTTTTAAAGAAAGTTCTTCCTTTCCTAAAATCTGAGTTCATCACTTGGTTAGAATGCATATATGTAACTTCAACAATATTAAAAAATTCCTTGTCTAACTCAAATACTTCTACCTTTCATCCCTCTCTCTATTTCTGCTGCTGACGTAAGTCAGAAGACCTGTGACCCCTGGCGCTGGAGGACAGTCGCAGTCAATGGAGACTGACTCCGAAGTGGATGAGTCATGCTTTTCCCTGGATGAGGAGGAGCAGGGAGCTTCGACGAGCAGTGATCTTGGAAAACCTATCACATTTTGCTCCCTTACAATGATGGCTGACGTTTGGCCGACATATCCATTGTCCTCAGACTCATTGTGTTTAAAGCTGGGCCAAAATGTATCTACTGCAAATTTCAAAGTGTGAGAGTAGATTTTTCTTTTAATCCTAATACAGTTTCTACCAATCTGAAGTGATCTCTATTTACACCTTGTCCCTTTGGCATTCATCTTGAACATTGGTCAGTCAAGATTGTTTGTTTGGCTTTAGGACTCTCAAGTGGCTTAGGTAAGCAAGTGAAGAGCCAAGAATCTTTAATGACATCCATGCTAGGTGATTGAATGCCCTTCTCTGTGAGACTTATTGAAAGTGTGTCTTCATGAAATACGCCGGCATGTATGATGTACTGAGGTGTACTTTTTAACTGTGGACTACATAACTTCATATGGTCGAAAATAGGAAACTTTTGATGCCATTATTTTTTAAAGTTGGTCCTGAAGATTTTGTCTTTTTTTCAGTATCATGAACGAAAATTTCTATTGTAAATAATAGTCATTGTGTGCATTTATTCTTTGTACACGTGTGCCATTTCTTATCCTTGTAGGAGTATAAGTGAGAATATATGATGTGTATTCATCATTGTACAATAATGTGAACATATCTCGGTAATGTTAGCAGCATTAGGAAAAATAACATTCCGGATCAGAAATAAGTGATGGTAATTTTTTACAAACACTTCTAAATGATGTTCCTTCAATTTAGAATGAATAATGTATGTTGAATAAGGAATTGTTTTTAAATATTTTAAGCACAGTTCTTCCGCTGAATGTGAATGTAGTTTTTATGAAAAAGTATTATTATTTTATCAGATGTTGATAAGTCATCTATATACCACAGGGTTATGTTGGCTTCATGGACCACAGTTGTGGAAGTTTTATGTTGTCAGTGATTTTATAAGTGTGAAAGATTTGTTGTTCAAAGTAATTTAAAGATCAAAATTTGATAGTTTCCTGAATTTTGCAAAACTCAAATGAGTTCATTGATGTACATAAGAACAGACCCTATGTTAATTTTTGTTATCCTTTAGACCAGCTGCTAAGTCGTGCGTTAATAATGTTGAAACCTGCCAGGTGAGTGTTAACTGTTGAATGTAGTTTATTATTTAGATATAAATAGTTGCCCAAGTTTCTACTGACAGCAGCTGCAATGCAAAACAAAAGTGCAAACATTAGTGTTTTATTTGGGTGTTTTTGTATATTAAAAAAGCACAAAAGAATTTGTACTGCTTAATTTTGCAGAAGGATTTTCATAGGAACCTAAAAGTTTTTGTTATATGAATAAATATTTCATTTTTCAATTTAAAAACATTTGATATATTTGAAGAGAGGTAGACTGTATGTATGGAATTTGATGAAGTGTTGCATGAATATTTTCATAAAGAGAGAGTGAGAGACAATAATACAGGAGTATATATAATATCAATATATATATATGCATCTACATATATAAATAAATATATATAAAGGTGTTCTGAGGGAAGGAATGGTCCATGCAGCTGCAGTTTATACAATTGAGATTTTCTTTTCTTTTGTTTCTTGATGAATGTTTTTTTAGCAAAATTTTTATAAGAAAGCATTGATGTCCCAAATTCAATACCTAAAAATGAGAGACGTACCTTTCACTACCTCTTTATTGTGTTTGACCCAATGTTCTTTCATAGTCTTTTGGCGTCAAAAGTTTCCTACTTCCTTAATTGTGGCAGGGAGCAATATTCAAAAAGTAGCTCCTATACACAATTTCGGGAAAATAAACAGTCCACACGGGTAATGTTACTATATTTCATCTCTTTCCCTTGAAAAAATCTCGTCACTGTTATTTGCTAATAATTTCTCAAAATAATTAGCTATATGAATTTTTTGCTGTCCATGTTGGGAACAAAATGCATATCTGTAAAAAAAATCTGTTTTGCTTAGATTATTAGTTTGGCCATTATCTTTTTTATTTTTACTATATTTCCACCAAAGATGATTAATGTTATGGTGTACAGATTTGAAAGTTAACAAAAGCTTCCTATATATGACATCTTATCGAGTGAGATGTGAGTGTTTGAAACTTGTGATTTTAATGACTGTGAGTGTGACAATGGAAAGAGCATCATCAAGGAGATGAGGCTTAATAGCCATTGTGATTGTTAATATTATTATGCTGATTAAAATTGTATGAAGTGAGTAAGAGTGACACAAGTGTAAAAACTGATAACCTGTCAATCTGATCTGTGATCTGTTCAGACATTTTCCTTAGAGAAGTCATCTGGTTCTGAAGAGAGGTTAAAAGAAATGAATGAAAGACTTTGTATATATGTATAAAAGCAACAAGGTCTATAATAAAATATATTATGTGCACCTATAAATAAAGGTACACTTGAATAACTACTTTTTCTTTTTATTTTTCAGTTGATAAGACTGAAAGTTATTTTCTCTGAAACCTAATTAGTAAAAGGACCTGTTTTTGTGCAATTCTTAGTTGTTTTTTTTTCAATTGAGTTTTCCTTGAGATGATGATGTTTGCACATAGCTTATTAATTATTTACATTGTTCCTGCTTAGTGTTATAAATGTATTTCTTACTTCTGCCTTAAAGTAAAGCACTTCATGTAGTAGCTCTTTTCATTCATCGATTGTAGCCATATGGTGATAATGGGATGAAAATTTGCATTTATTTCTTGACATTTTACCATAATATTTACATTACTTGCATTGAATATTTTGCCATTTCTTGGATTCCCAGCAACTTGTTTGTATTTGACAATATGCATCATCTCTGAAGTGCTATTTATCTATATGCACCAAGAATTTTCCATCATAAAGTTTGGCCGGTCATATCTTTAAGCCCCTATACTGAATATCCCTCAAGCAAACCTGAACTCTCAATCAAATACTTAATAATATTTTGTCCTCAAATTATCATTATGATATTCATTTCACTGGAGTCATGGATGAATAGCATTCTTCTGAAGAATTATATTTCAGGATTGAAATGGTTTAACATTTCTCCTTATTTCTTTTCCGGTACTTCATATTTTGTTAGGTTCTATTTATATGACAGTCAGGTTATCTTGAATGATCGCATGTAAGCATTGATTTTCTTGTAGACTTTTGGTGAATGAGGTGATTAAATCCTAGCTTGTCTCAAAAATTGAAGTTATACAATTGTGAATGTTCACTACTTTTCTGGCAGTTGGATATATACCTAGTTTCCAATACATTATACATTTTGTCTTATCCTTGAATATAGGCAAGAAATGCTACGCCTGTTACACCGGATCCTTCGACAGCCAACTGGGGAAGAAAGTGAAAGAACTATTTTCCAGCATTATATACCACGACCAAAACCAACATCATTAGTCGGGCTTAACCAGGTGTTAAAGAAGAGCATTTTAGATCACTGGAGACCACAAGACAGGTCAGGTGGATGAAGGGACTATTTAGCCCCTACGTCACCCCAAATAAAGATGAATTTTTGTTAAGGCATACAACCTTCAGCATGTAGAGGTGGAAAGAATATAATCACCACATATATTTGTATATGGTGATATTGGTGATACCATACCAGTATAACTGCAATCCTTACACTTTAGCAGAAAAAACACTGATTAAAAAAAATGTGTTAACCTGCAGACGTGTATGAAATTGCTTCTGTCAACATTCCCCTGCCCCACTCTATCACTGAATATATGAATAACCCGTTCTTATTTTAAAATGTGATAATTTTTATGTCTTATCCATACTGTTAAAACTACAAAAGCTAATTATTCTATACTCTAAAGTACAGCACATTCATTGTGATTGATTTTTGCCACATGAATTTTAAGTATTAGTCATTTCCAAAATTTTCTCTAAATTTTTGTCGATTGATCAACATTTATTGAAAATGATTAACAATAATTTACCCCACTAACAGATTATGCTCATATATATCATTAATAATAACAACAATGTATATGGGACTGATCAAGATTTGATGACATGTAGCTCAACCTTGAGGTAGTGAATCTTATTCTCCTCATCCCACTTTATTTTCATGGTATTCATGTCTAATCAGTCCTTGATGAAAATTTTTGCTTTGTTGTATGCCTTGAAGACTAATAATCCATAAGTTTTACACGGAATTCCATAAAGTGCCAGCCTCAGAAGGTCCCCTTCTTCAAAAATGTTATGGTAATTGTGAATATTTTCTTGACTTGAGATAAATTATAGCATTTATTCTATGAAAGAAATTAATAAAGAGGGTTTTGAATAGTTGGAACTGAAAGTTAGTCGTTGTTGAGGAAGGAGAACAAAAGATGTAAAAGTAGATGGGGGAGAAAAAAATCACCCCAACTGTGAGCCGAAGTAGAAAGGGTATTAGGTGGGGAGGATATAAGATTGGAGAGGGATTCATAAGATTGAGGAAAGGAAATTAGTTCAAACAATATGGTAGATTTTAGAGAATGTGCAACTCAAGAAATTTTCCAGACTTTATGCTTATAACACATTGTGTTAATTTATTATTTTTGTGAGTAATTAATCATTAGTACTTATCATTCAATCATGAATATTCTGAAACCCCATCAATTAAAACATTTTCCCTTGATATTTGCCAGTATGATCTGTATCAAGTGGTCATTGTATCTACTAGGATTCCAATCCATCACTCCAAAGAGAGGAAGTTTGCGAGAATGCAATCAGAATAGCGGTCACTACTTCAGAGTCTGGAGAACACACCTTAGACAGCAAAAAGAACAATATATTCTATAGTCGTAAAAAAGGCAATTACTGGATCTGAAAGAGAGGAATAATAGGATGAGCCATGACTCATGAGGTGATTGGGTTTCAAATGTACCATTCACAGTTGGACCATACAGTTTGCACTCAACATAGACATAACTGATATGCCAAAGCCTTCAATTTAAATTCTGTATAATATTAATTCTCCACATGATCAATAATATCAAGTTCCATTTGCAATTTTGCCATGATTGTGTAAGTAATGAAATATTCTATCAGCTTTTGAATTTCCCCCTACAATTATTTGTTTGCAATCATTTCCAAGCAATAATTTCTATGCAAATATTTCTTGACAATAAATTTGAAGCAAAAATATTCAAGAAATATTTTGCGTAATTTTGTGAGTGCTATTTATGATTGTACTATGTATTTTTTTCAATTTACAGATTATTATAGTCAAATAATGGGACATAGAATTCCCCATTGCCTTGGAGTCCTTTTTGTCCTGTGGCCTCTACTGAATTCCCAGTGGAAGCATTTCAGGTTAAACGTTGAATTGAACCAATGCTGGCCGTTTAAGAACACTGAAGAGAAAAGGTAGGTGAACATTTTTTTCATTGACTTGGGTTCAAGAACTTTTGTTTGGGCAGCATTATTTCTCGGTAGCCAATATCGACAGAAATGGACAGTAAATCTACAGCAGATGCTGCAATAAACCCATCTTTCTCGAGCGAAAAAGGTGCAACGACCAGGAACATTCTTAAAAACGCATTTATCATCTTCCTAAGTCACAACTAAAGCATTCATCTTTCAACTTTTAATTACGATAGGATGTACGTAATAAGTCATTGCAAATGAAGTACTGATTTTTAACCATTGGATGGTGAATTAGAGAATTAATTATTCGCAAGCTAACGCAACTTCGCTCCTTTTTCCGAGGTTCGGCTTACTCCAATATAGTGAAAATTCGTCCGAGGATTTGGCTCTTAAGTGCTCTTATTGCTTAGGTGCTTACACCGTCAAATTTGAGACGAGCACGATATACATGCCCGAGGCGGGATCTAAACCCGCGGCAGTTATTAAGGCAAGTTCAGCAAGTTAAGTTTAAGGTAATTTGCAAGGCTGGCGCATAACAGGAATTACTACTGCGGTCGGCAATTTATCCGAACTTCGAAACTTATCATTCATAAGTAACACTGATTTTTTATGAAAATAGGAAATATATTGTTTAAAATGAAAAACGCAAGGAAAAACCGCGACCACCTGTACGGAGGTAGTCTGTTCTGTTTGCCAGTGGAATTTCACTTCACGTGCAAACTTTTACTCAAACCATCTTCGGCAATTATAGGCACACCCCTTTCTGTTAAGCTAATGTGAGGTGTGTATCCCAGTTCCTTTTGGGAGCGGGCACATCTTGCAGCCACTAGTGAACTGTAGGTCGGCAACTGCTGGCACCCTTAAAGTCGAGAACGGTGGTAAACTGAGTTTTACCACGAATTGAACGATGTGAGGTTTCCATCCGTGGATTTTTTTTTATTTCGGAAAAAAGACAAATTTGTGAATTCCACTCAACATATATTGCATTCAGTGATGTATCAACTTGCTGATGGCATGAAGTGCCGATAAATTTTATTATCTTAATTATATTCTCTTCGCCATTCTTTCAACGCCACATCCCTTGCTATTCTGCCACGACGTGAGACATTTGAAGCATTCGAGTTGAAGGATTGTATCTTTTTCGTCTTCATAAATTGAGAACGTTTCTCTTAATTTTATCTATCATGATTCTCCTATCCCGTGGAAAGAGAGTAATGGTCGAGAAAAAGAGCGAGAAACAGTGCCCTGGATTTTCTCGTCGACGACTGTGTTGATCCTCGCTTGTGCAATGGCGTAAGGCTTCCTGTCGCCTCAAGGCAAGGACTAATTTAGCCTCCCCTCCCTAACCAATGTCTCCGTCATTCAAGTCACTGCGCCTGAAGCATGGTTTTCAAGCGATTTTTCTGACACTGCTGCATTCATACTGGCTGAATAAAATATCACCTCGTGCAATGGAGCGTTACGATGGTTTGATGATGCTGCCTCGCAAGGTAACCATGGTCGTGGGCAATAAAACTATGTGTGGAAATGCAGTGTATCTATTTCACCCTCCATTCCTACGATAGAGATTTCCACTGTGTTAAGCCCTGTGAACAGTGTAAAACTATTAACAATCTCTTCATATTTACGTATTTCCTCTCTTTCACATCCTTCATCATCTGTTCCATGTATCTCATACGAGGCCTTCCTTCGCCGTTCTTTCCTCTTGTCCTTAAACGATTGTCTCCATTATGTGTCTTCCTCTTACAGTTTTCAGAGGACTTCTCTTTTCTCCCACTCTTCTAAGGAACTTCTTGTTACGTACTTACTCGGTCGATCCATTTAATCTTCATCATTCTTCTGTAGCGCCACATTTCGAATGCTTCCACCCTTTCCTTTTCCGCTGCTGTTATCGTCTAAGCAGCATGTCCACGTCAGTAAACCTATCCGTTTTAAATTTCTGCAGGAGATTTAATCAGTATTTTACCCTACGATGTGATAATGATTCCCAATCTAATTATTCTATTAATTTTGATACACTGCTAAACCTATGAAAAAACCTATCTTCTCTACACTGCACACAACTTCTCCACTGTTGAATGAGAGCTATGGACTGAGAGACCGTGGAAACTAATGTGGAATACCTGATGGAAGGGAAAGGCTTTTTACTGAGCAGCAGTTTAAACATCAAGTCCTCAGACTCTTTTGATGGGGTAGGTGTACTGCTGACAACGCGTTACTCTCTCCATTCCTATTCTCCGCTCCACAGTTCCCACCAAAGAAATATTACTCTCCCAGAGCGAAACTAACAACCCCAGGCTGGCGAGTGACCCCTCGCAATAAACCCCATCTATTAGGGAGGCCAGTCGTCAGAAGGAGGCGAAATTGGGGGAAACGGGAGGTCTCAGAAGGAGAAGGCGCAGCTGGCGCGGAGTGGGGGATGGTGGTGCATGTTGCGGAATCGCAACCAGATCTCTCGCAGGAAAGGGGCTGAGGCCATCACAGGTGTTACCTGCACCTTCCCCCTCCTGCTGGGCTGCTGAATCTCTCATTGACTCCGTAGATATATGGCAACGCCGCAGCACATGTGCTTGTCATCCGCTGAGGGATCGCTGGACTGGGTGAGAGCAATTTGTGTTATTTTTCGGGTGAATCTGTCAGAAAGAACGCTATATTTTCGATGGGGTGGCTGGAGTGATGCGATCGCACCATTTCCAACACACAGTGGCGTTAAATTAACTCGGTTGTTTGTTAGTTACTCGGTTAGTTGGTGTTTAAATAATTCTCCGAATGACCGTAGATAATGTTTGCAATTGATAGCTATAGAATCAAAATTATCCGACTTTATGACTCAGCTTTCTCTCAAATATATATTTTAGTTCTGGAATTGCCTGCAATACCCATATAGCAAAGGATACCCATGACTTTATGACTCAGCTTTCTCGCAAATATATATTTTAGTTCTGGAATTGCCTGGAATACCCATATAGCAATCGTTTATGCCCAATTCTCATTTTCTATCAGAGATCAGAGATAATTCTCACAAAGCGACTTAACTTCATCTGGAATGTTAGTTTCATGGCCCTTTCACGAGTGTCACCGTAATGTATTTATGTAATTCCTCATCGTATAATGAATAAATGCTTCCACTTATAATTTCTTTTGTCGAAAGAGATGGCGCCATACAATCTTTTTTGCATGGGTGTTTTCAAGTTTGTTTCCGCACTAAAAGGCACTTCAGGCCGGGAGGAAAGGTACAAGGATGGGAATGGAATTGACCTGATCGAAATGCTTAAGATTCACATATTGGCACGCCTACTTCCTTTAGTAATTTTCGGAGGGGTGTAGTCATTTTGGTGATGACTAATAGCATATCGCCTTCAATTATCAAAATGACTAAAGGTACCTCTCCTAAAATAAACATGCCTTCCCTAAAGACAGTAGGCGTGCCAAGATGTGAGTCTTAGGCATTTCGTTCGGGTCAAGAATTCCCTAGCGCCATCTCTTTTACCATAAGAAAATTATTTCATGAGTGGAACTATTTATTTTGTATATGTCTATGATGAGAGGACAGCTACGGCAGCCACATCAGCAACGCGCCGACCTGGCAACCTAAATTTCGGGGGTTTATAATCCGCCCTCGATCAATCATGTTGTGCGTGTCTTAGGATTAAGAGCTTAGGTTAAACGTTTCGGTAACATCACTAGGTGGAGATTCATAAACCAGAGTCCAAACCGCTGGTAGAGGAACTCACGATGTTAGCGTTCAATATCGCGGGTGAGAATTGAGGTTGCGTACTTAGAGAAAATGGCGACATGAGCTTGGCCGACAAAATCGATACCCACTACATCCCTGCGGAGATAACTTTTTTGCTAGAGAAAAGCGCAGGAATAGTGAGGTCGGGCCTTTCATGCTTTATATCATCCAGTTCTTTGAATTTTAGCTTCATAGGACCTAGGACCTAGAACTTTCTTTTGATGGAGGAATTTCGAAAAACCCAAGACGGCCAAGAGAAGATGGCTTCACACAAATCGGCAGATGTGCTCTAAACTCCGACATGTCTGGAGCTGCTCACGATTATAAAAAGTGAGAACCGATTCACAGGTCGTGAACAAGAGTTTCTCGTTCAGGTATTTTGAATTTTTGGAAGGGGACAAAAGTTTGGTTTATGAATCTGATGTTATAGCCCGTAACTTTCGTTTATGAATCGTTTCGTTTCAAATTAAAGTTTGCGAACAATCCCTGACTTGCGGAGTTACTCGCTGATATGCAAAACAGCAATTTTACCGTGGAGAAAAAAAGTCATTCAACTTCCTGAAAAAAATCATCGACAGGTAGTCGAATTCGGATTCCTAGATAACTGGCCGAGTGCTTTAACCAGTCAAGCTACCAAGACATCTTTCTCCCACGCAGATTTCATGGTGCTTGATGCTGATGAAGAACTGCCGTTCATACAACTCCTTTAAAGCCCCAAGAATCTGCAGGGAATGCCGTAGTAGCTTAACTGGTTGAAGCACTCGGCCACGAGTCGAGAGACCCCGATTCGACTACTGGTCAAGGCAGATGTTTCTCTGTGGGAATCTTTCTAATGTCACGTTTTGGCTGAATAGAACGTTGATCCTTTAGAATTTACGCATAATTTACAAAGCTTCTTACTATTGTATCTACTAATGTATTTTATCACCATCAGTATAGTTAGCCATGTATAGGTATTTAATTTTTAGGTGAGTTAGAGAGTTAAAAGCCTTTTCTCCTACCAAACAAACCCTCCCCTTAGATGGATGGAAAGTTGTTACCAAGTTATTGGTAAGAGTTTTGATGTACTTCATTACCACTCAATAATCAACCCTAAGATTTGTGCGATAGGTGAAGTCGTATGACTCATTTCACACAAAACTCACTCAATGGAGTGAAATTCAAGATAAGGGGGCAAATTTAATTCCCTGGGCAATCTGCGATTACCGGATAGTTGGAAAATAGCACAGCGAGGTTTTTGATGTGGGGTTTTCGAGGAACCTTCGCCTAGAGTTGAAACCGGGCCCTCCTGTCCGAATCCATACGCTATATCCTCCGAGGGTCCACGCCGCTTATAAAAAGTCTTAATATAAGTGTATTTTATATAAGATCATATACACTACAGCTCAAATACTTGTCCGGTGTCAAAACAAGAAAAAACATATTGTTAACCTATTTTGAGGAAATATGGGTACCCATTTGGGAAAATTATAAAATTTTGCATTAATCTTGTTAAATGAACAACTGTAGCAAAACAGAAGCTCTTACGGAAAGAGGGACACAATTAACGTAAGAAACTAACAGGCTGAGATGTTTATATTGAACCTAGTGCATAAATGCCGAATTTTTTAGGATTGTGTCCTTTTTCTTCCCATATAGATACTAAAACTGAAGTTACTTATCGTAAGAAATGGGTTATAATACTTTTAATTAGTGAAGTTCTCATATCACGTCTCAAAATTTTCATTTCCCCCTAACTTCTTGCTCTGGGTTCTTCAATCCTATGCCTCTTATTATTCATCCTTTACATTCCTGTTCTAAAATTATGATAGTAACGTTATCTTCCCCTGAAAATATAGCTTTACATGGTATCTTCCATAACTGTACTCACTAAACATAATTTCCTTCGAATGTGCCATATGTTCCTCTTCTTCATATGTCTCCAATTCTATCCACCATTAATCCCCTCTTTTTGGGACTCTTTATTAGTCACTGCAATCGTCTACTTTATATACATTACTCTTCTTTGACGCGGTATTTCTTTATATTTTTATGTTCATTTCTCTGCTGTTGCCTGCACTGTATGCTGGTAGATGATGCTTATATGGTACTTGATTGGCGGTGATTCACCCCCTTCCACTCATCTTCGAGGTGGCTCGCAGGGTATTCTGTAGATATTGCTCCTGGTCAAAATCATGATTCACTTGGAAGCAAACCTAGCATCTAGGTTTTTGTGAACCGTTTCTTAATCTTTGGCACGGACATTTTCCTTGAAAATTCTTCCTTCTCAAGTTGTCAATCCATCAGGATTGGTTGGCGACACTGCCCTCCACCATCCTCAGACATCCTCTTTATTTCCAAAAACCGTCCAATTCCCATGTCCTCCATTATCTGCTTCCAATACTCCAATCCACATCTACATTACAATCTGCAAGCTACCATAAAGGTGTGTGGCAGGGGGTGAATTCTCACCAAACATGCACTACATATCATGCATAAAAAAGGATTAATATTTATATACTGTTCTAAACTTCACTATTAAAAAAAAGATAAAAATATCAAAGCAAACATGCAAAAACATGCTGTTAGTTGGGTTAGCTTCAAGTCCTTATACCAACATGCAGCTACCAATGTTATCCATTGCTACACTCGTATCGGATATATTTACCGTTATTCATATCCCTAATTGTACGAGGAAAAAAGGACATTTTGAATCTGTCAGTTCGGCAATCAATTTCCCTAATTTTGTAATTATGGTCCAGTCTACCATAGAAAGTTGGGGTTCGCAAAATATTTTTAACATCATCACTGAAAATATGGTCTTGGAATTTATTTAAGAGATTAAGTCTAAATTTCAACCTGCGATCTGACAAAGAATACCAATCTAGGTCTTCCCCTACACACTGCATCATCCCTCCTAAAATTTATCTTCACCAATCCCTAATCCCGCAGTAGATGACCTATACATCTTTTACCTACTTTTTGTATCTACCTATCCATTCTTTTCTCTCTCTTCCAAGAAAAAACGATGGAATACCTTCTGGAAATGTTTAACGTTAGGTCAGATATCACATGCAGGAAATCCCGCTCGGAGTACAATTCTTTATATCATCCCACACCCCGAACTAATGTATATTTTAATTCTTTCCTAATTACTGCGTCTAAATACTGGAATTCCCTCCCCCTACATCTTAAAAGATTGGGGTCCTCACACAAATTCAAATATAAACTCTATCAGACCTTGCTTAACAAATGATCCTGGTAATATCTCAATCTCTCTATCCTCTCTATGTAACTTTCTGGTTGTATTTTACCTTCATAAACCAAGGCCCTATTATTATTTTTTGTTGTTATTCTTGTCAATATTTTTGTGATCTGTTAGCTATGTATGAAATATATCAATTTTACGTATATCCGTTCATTTTGTAAAATTTTGTATGTGCTCTATGGGTGATACTCGGAGCAGAATAATTAAATATTCTATCCTATTCTATACATCCGTCCCGTCTTCTTTTTTAAATGTTCTCCTCTCAAATGTAGGACAGAGTAACTCTAATTAGGAAAAGGGGAGCACAATTTGTCGCTGGTGATTTTTCTCTTCTGGCAGAAAGTCTTCTTTTCCTCCGCCATTCTGTTTATTATTTCCATGTTGCTCCCTTTGTCGACGGTGATCGTGTTTCGTAGCTTGTTAAAGTCGCCCTCTCACATTCCCTGCCTTAAAAGACGAGGGCTGAGGAGATGGAGAAAAGGAGGAGGAACGAATGTACTTTGCCTCTCTGACTCGCCCCCTGTTATTAAGTTGTTTCTCTGATGCTCAAATTGCCAACGCGACTCCTGTGACTCGGCTCTTCCCACTACTCCGGCGTTATTCACTCCCCTGAGGGAGGACGTTCGTTTGTTTGCTCGTTTGTCGTGAGGCGTTTTATTGAGAAGGGATCTCCAATTGGGGGCGATTCCTTCGAATGCAGACGGTGACATCATCAACCCCCGTGCCTCACCCCGGTTTCTGAAACGCCTAGGGAAGGTGCGAGTGCTTCTCTCTCTCGCATCGGTGACCTCCTCCTACCCAGCGCCTCTCTATTAATACGCCTGGCTTCATTCCTTGATCCTTCCTTGCGCGTGCCGTCCTTATCTCGACCCTGCTTTCTCGTTTACATTTTGGGAATGAGTCACGACCTTCCCGCCTACTTCACGTCTTTGGCGTGATGCTCGTTGGCTGCGGCCCCGGAACGGAAGAAACTGTTTATTCCACCTAAGGTTCTCCATATCCAACGAATGTGAATTCAAATATATTGTTGAAGAAACCGTGAAAATTTTAAATTTTCCCTACCGACTCCGAAACGGCGATAGTATGATTCTGCCATTTGTGTGGTGTAATTTGTTAGTTTATTCAACAGAGAATTATTGATAAAACATCAGGTATGCATACCTGATTATGGCACTATAGTGTTGAATCACGTTTTGTTTTAAAATAAACTGGCGCGCAGTACAAATTTTGTATGTATTTCTTTCATTGCTGTTCCACGATTTAACGCCTGATACTGTAGAATTTATTAATGCTTTTACAAACTACGTATACAATAATCGTTAATTAGAATTTTTGCGTGAATAAACTGAAAGTTGAATTAAAATACGAAGTAATCGATTCCCTCATTTCCTTTTCTTTTTCTGGCACACTAAAGTGACCATGCTGATTTCCCTGGCACTGCAGTCAGTCGGGTAAGTGTGGTATCCCAGTGGAATTGGGCTGTTAACCAAAGATCTCGGGTTTGCATCCCTTTAGATGCCTCTAGACTCATTACAGAAACTATTGTTAGTTTGCAACGGAGAATTTTAGTTGAAGCATAAGGCATGAGCATAAGGAAGCACCCGATGATGGCACTATAGTGTTGAAATACGTGTTGTATTTTAAAATAAACGAGTGGGCAGTACAAATGTTGAGAATTTTTTAATTATTTTTTGGGAAGTAATCTTTCTTGGAAACTGCAGGTGGCACTAGAAAAGGTAATAGGCCCTCGACCCTGATGCGTGAATTTCACACGCCATTTGGCTCAGTCAGCTGTTTGTGATCTCTTCCCTCTGCACAGACCGACTTTCGGGTTGAACACATCTTTTTTTAATTTTTTTACTTCATTCTGGTGAAATAAGTTTCATTCCTTTCTTCTACGCCAAATTGAGGGAAAGTCGTACTTGAGATGAATTATGGGCCTGAATATATCTAAGTTACCTGACGATGTCACCTCATTGACCTTACGATCATGACGAGTCCCATATTATGGCTTCCCAAGTGAAATATTATGAAGTTACACTGGGCAGGGAGACGAACGAAGAGGTATTAGCCATGTATTTAAGAATAAAATTACGGAGTTCGTCTTGCTTAACGAAATTCGGTCAGCCTTGACAGATAAATGATTTCAGATACTCTTAATGAGCGATGAAGTCATGCATACCAACCCCGACCGTCAACCATAAGTTTGGCCCAATTAGTGAAGGCACAGCTCACCTCTCACCAGCCATCACAGGAAAGGAATCCAAGATAATCACTGATCCAAGGAAGGGAGTGAATCTCTTGCTCTTATTGTGTCTCAGAAATCGCAAGGTTTTGAGTTCGGTTGGAAATATGCCAAAGGCATCGCTTGCATTAGCCTTACAGACTTCGAGTCACATACGAGTGAAGCTATGCTCACCATGTCACGGTAGTCCTCCATTGTTTCATAGTCACGCAGATAACACAACTGACATGCATATGCGGTCGCGGAAAATCCAGATTAGTAAATGCATGCGAGAATGAGAACAAAACATTTTGTTCTCCTCAAGGACAAACTAGTGTGAAATAGCTTTCAGACGCCATCCGAGATAGTCCTGTTCTTGTATGTCGAAAATAGTTTATTTTAGTGTTTTCTCCGCACTTGGAAATGTCGTGTATCTGTTGCTGAGATAGCCTACTCTATTATAATAATGAAGAATGTCCTGGCTGGGCTGGACGTGGAAAATGATTTTCTTAAATCTTGCTGAAGCAGCCGTGAGCAATGCCAAAACAGTGTCCTTGGTTTTCTTGCAAATAAGAAACTTATAAGAGCGTATGTTTTCCCGGCGGATTGAATGAAGGAATTCCTCTCGGGTTCTCCACCGGGTAAGTTGGTCCATGGCCGATGTTTCGGTGCTCGACTCGTGCACCGTCATCAGGGCAGATGAGTGTCGTTCCGGAGGTTTGGCCGCCTTATATATCCTTTCCAGGAGATGAGGTGCCACGTCGGCCATGGACCAACTTACCCGGTGGAGAACCCGACAGGAATTTCTTCAAGAAACTTATACATTTTTTGAAACCGTCTTTATTCTTGAATTTTAAGTAGGTGAATGATTTTTCATGAGGTCATATTTATTGATCGAAAGAAAAATTGCCGAAAGTCGTCGGTATACTCCCTGGATATATGAAGACACGAGAGACATATTTCGTGTTGACTACATATACTAATTATGCCAAAAAAAAATATATTTATGAGTTGTGAATTTTTCATCCCCTGCCATTTTGGTGAATTGCAGGATATTGTGTAGAATATTTTATCATGATCATCATTTTATACATACGACTACCAACATACTAGGTATGTTGGTAGTCGTATGTAGGTTGATTGAGCGTCTCTTCCTTTCTGCACAAACGACGATGCCCACATTAAATGACCTTTGAAATCTTCGTACCCTTTGCCCATAGCACCTATTAATTTCATTATGGCTGATTCATTAATCAATAGCATGTGGTCGTTTGCTAAGGTAATTTACGCCATTATGAATGGGTATAAGGTGGATTGTTATTCATTACTTGGAACTCTAAAGGAAATTAGAATGAAATACAATGGCCCAAGAATTATCCACAGCTTGTGTAAAAACGTGGTGGTCCTGATCAAATTTGAACTCAGCAAAGAAATGGCAAGAAGAAAGAATGGAGTGAGACAGCATTGTGCACTGTTTCACGTAAGCTTTAATTCGTACATTGAGAAATTGAGAAAAAAGCCAGTAAAGAAATCAGGGAAGACTTTAGAAATAAAATTCCCCGGGGAAAATTTATTATGCAGTATTTCGCTGATGACATGGTGCTCATGAAAAACAAAAAGAAAAATTGTAATAAAACTCTAGTAAATCTAGAATATGTATTAATCGGATATCTTTTTTGGGTCAGTTAAATTAAAACAAAGGTTTGCAATGTGCAGCAAAAGAGAAGAGGCCAAAACGAATTTAAACTAGGGTAACGAATTCTTGAAGAGGTAAAAGAACTATTTGGGAAGCTGAGTAACCAGCTAAGAACGAAGCAAGAATTAATTGTCAGTAGAACAGCCCAGGTAAGGAGGGCATTCTTCCAAGAGAAGAATCTACTTACGGCTATAAATGCAAGCGTGGAAGTAAGGAAACAATTCATCAGAATATACATGAGGAGAGCTTTATGGTAGTGAGGCATGGACGATAACGGTAGCAGAAGAAACAAGGCTGAAAGCATTCGAAGTGTGGTGCTACAAAGGAATGCTGAAGATAAAATGGACAAACTGAGTGACTTACGAAGTAGTCTGAAGAGAAGTGGAATAAAAGAGAAACCTGCTGAAAAATGTAAAAAAAGACAGGACAACTTAATCGAACATATCTTGAGATATGATAGCCTGATGAAGACAATCGTCGAGGGACAAGTGAATGGGAAAAAATGGAAAAGGAAGTCCTTGTATCAGATATATGGAGTGATGTAAATGTATATGGAGTGATGATGATGTAAATGAGAAGAATTATAGCAATACGGATAGATGAGTTGATTGGAGAACCGAGTAGATTGCCGAGTCAAACCAATCTTATGGTTGAAGACTGGTAATGAGGTAGGACAGGCGGGTAATTGGGTTGAGGTAGATTCACCATTCTTCTACTCACTCACATCTCAAAAGTCTCCAATTTCCGCCAATTCTCCTTTGGCGAGAACCAGACTTCAGATCCATACATCGCCACCATGGTCAATATTGGAGTTTGAATAATCGTGACTACGTGTTACTGTCGTGAAACTCTCTCATTTATTATTTTTGGTGTTGTTTCCTCGGCAGGAATTCGCTCGATTCCCTGGCTAATCCAAATGTTTATGACAATGGAAGGACTTTGGAATAGAAATCAAGAAAAAACTAATAAAAAAATCATGAGAAAATCCGTAGCCTGTATGAATAGGCCCACCAGCTCCTACTCGGTTTTCTCGGCTCATAGATATTTCCATCCTGATTTCTATTGGCAACGACGATGGCACTGCGGAGCTGACGACAAAAACGTATGCGAGTGAATTTTGGCGTACTTCTCACTCCAGGGAGCCTGAAAATATGACATTCTTGGCAAGTGCCTCTTGTATCCATTATTCCCACCAGCGAAAAATAACTCACCGGTTATTAAAGCATTGAAATTTTCGAATTAGCTCCAATCGACTCCGTTCCATAAGTCTGGCTGAAAGAAATCAACGAAAATTCTGGGTAGACTAGGGGTTGAATACACTGGACGTTGATACATATTTTCCCATCGACTAAGCGCAAATAAGCGATTCTCCGGTTGAGAAAAGTGAGGTAATTGTTGATTGAGATTGCCCAAACTTACAATTTAACTGAATCGCGGTCAGATCCACAGAGTGTTCTTTGTTTGGTTTTGGTCCAGTTATGGTATCGTCAGCCCGCTTAACATCCACCGAACTGTACATTAAAGGCATTGCATCAGCGAATGAGTAATCTTCATATCTCTGGAATTTAAAATCATGTCAAACAGGCCATGGTAGTGTGGTCAGTAAAAAGAAGAAAACTTGATGACTGACCTCACTCTTTACTCTCCTCCTCAACGGGTTGCAACGCATAAGCGTCATTTCAGGAGTTTTTCGCCAGCGTCCACGACTCATGTTCCTTGAAAGATTTTCGTTCTTATTTCATTGCTTGAGCAACTCTAATTCTTTTTAGCTATAATGATGGTCAAAAAGAATGTTGCCACGCGTACTTCAATCTTGTAGTAGTCTTAAGTTTCCGAATATCATATGAAAGTTTGTTTGCATTGCATTATTTTTTATCATTATTTTTCTTTTTATTAAAATAGTTACGAGTAGACCACTTGGTAGGTTGGTGACATAAATGGTTATGAATCAAAATATAAAAATTCAATCAATAAAAATAACAAGCTCACAAGAAACATAGGCCAAGATACATAAGAAAGAAAAAAGAAAACCTTAACAATTAAATTTTTTTCAACCTTGTCATCAACATTTCAGTGATATTTTGGAAGGGCTCTAACAATTTCTCAGGTACACCATTCCAACACCCTATCTCCCTATACAGAAAGGAATACTTTTATGCATTTGATAGCTGTATTGGAGGCTATATTCTGTAACTATGGTCTTTCCTTGACATATAACAAGGACTTCACAATCTTTCGGATATGTCGATCCACGTGGGATCACCAATCTAACCTTAAGGGTTGCATTCCTCCTCCTCGATTCAAGTGATTTCCGACCCAGAATTTTAATCATCTCCGTAACGCTAGCCTTCGTTATAAAATTCTCTATCACAATCAGAACGTTCATCTGAAGCATCTCTCTTTGCGGCAGTGAAGCATGGACGATGACAGCAGCGGAGAAGAAAAGGGTGCAAGCATTCGAAATGTGATTCTGCAGGAAAATGAAGATTACATGGATCGACCGAGTAAGTAACGAGGGAGTCCTAAGAAGATTGGGTGAAAACAGAAGTCTACTGAAAACTCTAAAAGGATGATGGGACAACTTGATCGGCCGCATCTCAAGACACGATGGCCTGATGAAGGCAGTCGTCGAGGTAAAAGTGAACGGGAATAATGCAAAAGGCAGGCCTCGTATGAGATGCATGGAACAGGTTGTGAAGGATGTAAAAGAGAGGAATTACGTTAATATGAAGAGGTTGGCCGATAGAATAATCGAGTGGAGGGCAGCGTCAATCCAATCCTAGGATTGTTGACCAATGATGATGATGACTCCAAAATGGCATCTCGAGAGGATTCACTCGTTGGTCCCATCGCTTTGGGCCAGGCTTCTGGGAGCTTCTGGGGCTTCAGCCCCTCCCCCCCCCCTCGAAATTTCTTCCCAATAATTTTGTTGTTATGATTTTAACTGGGAATGATAATCCGGATTACACTGCACATAATTCATGTGTGAAGTGTGTTGAAACGTGATCACTAGTTTGATGCATGTATGTGGTTAATAATTGTTATTTTCAATCTGATACGTGTGTATGCGTTGAACGTCTGCTATGGGGCGGGTCAAATTAACTGCTTCATAACAAGGTAACAGTGCACTGTAACCAGTGAGAAGAGATAGGAATGGGCACTGTGAAAGTAAATATATGGTAAATACCAAGCACTGAAAATCAAGGAAAGAGATTTGTAACATGTCGGCTCCTAGCGGGCAAGGCTGATGGTCTGATTTGTTTCAAGTTACGCTGCACTAGACTTAGCCCCCTCCCCTATCACTCACCCCCCTCGAAGCAAATTTCTGGCTTCGTGCCTGCTGTGGGCAGCAATATATGACCACACAATTAGTTAGGACGCTCGAAGAAGAAGCTGCGTCAATCCAATACTATGATTATTGACCGGTGATGATGATGATGATCGCAAATCTTGCGGCTTAACCCTGAGCCATTGTCGGTTGTTTAATCTCCCCTCCCCGGTATGGACCCCAAACTATTATTGTTCTTGAAAGGTATTCAGAATGCGCTTTCTCAAGACCCTGATTGAGCCGAGGTGCGTGTTTTCATTCAAAAAATAATGAACTACGAGAGTCGATTCACGCTCATCGTATCCCTTCGAGCTCTCTCTCATAAACCGCCATTTCACGATATTCGGTGAGCCTCCACTGAACGAGAAGGAGCTCTCCGGTCTCACATCCGACCGATCCCACCATCCGCCCTCCACCCCTGGCCCCTATCCTGGAAAGAAGATTTTTGGCTTCCCCCATCCAACCTGAGGACCTCCACGAAAGTACGTAACAATCGCACCCCTCCCTCCCACGCCCCCTTCCTTCCAGCCCCCCCCCCTCCTCTCCCCTCCTTCCCTTGACCCATTAATGAATAATGCCCTCTCCGCCCGTGAACCACTCTCCCTCCGCTCCTCCTCCCTCGGCGGCACATTCGGGGTCAACCAACGGTAACCCCCTCCCCCCGAATCGTTCGACCCCTCTTTCTCTCTCTTTCTGTTCCCTCCCGCCCACCACTCTTCTTCCTCCGTGCTCCCATTCCTTCCCATCGCGTTCCCTCCTCCCCGAGCGGCCTTCCAGCCATTCTCGTTTCCCCTTCGGCGCGTCGAACGCTGCTGGCACTTCGTTTAATTATGCCGAGAGTCATGACCCTCTCGCAATGCATCGCCTTCTCCCGGTCGGAATTGTGTGCGACGTGGTCTTTCCTCTCCGTCTTTCGCTGTGTCCTTTTTGAGTGCCTCCTCTTTCCTCTCGTACTGATTTCCTGATTTCTGCCAGTTTTTTTTCACTGAACCACCTTGTCTAATTGCCCACTTAATTATTTTTAGCTTTTATTCTGGTGTTGTTCTGCGGCTAAATGTCAACTTTTGCGTTTTTATTGCTTTCTTATTCTGTTGCTGTTGTTGCACTTTAAACGGATTACACAAAATAAATATTTCCAGTAAGTTACACCATCTGCGGAAATATTCATATCATGTTCATGTTTTGGTCCCACTAGCGAGGTCGTTTTTTCAAAGGTGTTTTCATTTTCTTTTGACCGTCTATAAAGGTATTCATTGTCATTTTAACATTTCTTGATCCTTAAATCTATGGGTTAGTTTATTTTCCTGCTAATAGCTACTTGCTTGGTTCTTAAACTGCAGAGTTAATATTTTTTTGTTATTTTTTTTTGTCGATGTCACATGAATTTCAAAATATAGGGATCTTTTGCTAATTCTCGGACCTGTTCTTAGTGTAACTATTTTTAAGGAATTATATCGTGGTATCTTTCCCGTGTTCTTATTTTTTTTCAACGCTGTACATATTTTCTCAATGTTTTTCCATGATGCTCATTTGTAGACCTTGGTTATTCTCCATTATCAATTAGGTTTATCCATAAATTATGGCGAAAATCATGATGAGAAAATAGACATTAAAGGTCGTTTATTCTGACGATAGAGTTATTTATAATTCTTTGCCCATCTTCCCTCCGTTCCCAAGAACGGTTTTGTATCTTTCCCTTACCTTTCCTTCATTCTCGAATTCCACGAGGCTTTTTTTCTACGAAACAAGGAATTTCAGGAAGTAATACAATACTTTTTCGGAGAAGGAACTTAGTTTATTGCATGGAAAAATTGAATATATTAATCTGCTTTTAGTGCTCGGAAATAACTTGATTTCGTCTCCGTTGTTCATGGTTAGAAGTCTGATGTAATCATAATAATTCTCTGAGCATATTAGAGTTTACTATCAGGATTTTTATGATGCCAGATTTATTTGGAAAACCGTAGATGGCTCAAAGAAAAGAGCTGCTCCGTCTCCTTGCGTGATGAGGCATAATTTCACGCTTCGTCGGGCTTAGCCCGAGAGTATGGAGGAAGCTCTGTCTTCGTCTGCTGGGGCAATCTTCTAAATTGTGGACAAAGAGGAGATATTTTGTAAAAAAAAACATTAAAAATTCGTGTGTCCGTGAGTACTCCAGTCACACCATGGGCGCCCATCAACCCTTAAGATTCTCACCCCCTCCCGTCTGGCCCCTCAAACAAATTGCCTGAATCCTTCACGGAAGACTGTTCCCCGCCGCGTCAGTTCTTCGTCTAGCCTTGTGCCGGATGTGAAGACTCCTGCTTAACTGGGCACTTATAACCCCCCTCCCTTACCCCCGGGAAGATGGGGAGGAAAATAAAAGCATGGGGCGAAGCAGTTTCTTAACTCGAGCGAGGGCATTTCGAGTGAGGGTGGAAATGGATCTTAGAAGATCGATGGAGGGCTGAAGGAAGCGCCCTTAGGGAGATGCGGGGTAGCTCTTTGATTAGCGAGAGACTGAAAAGATACATTGAAATACTGATCAGAGGGGCTGATTCAAGGAGGAGCTAACAATCAGGGAAAAGAAGTGACGAAGTCTTTGAGAGGAAAGGTTTAGAGATTGTTTCAGCAAGGGAATTGAAAAAGGAAAGAGTATAGTGCCACATTTTTATGTTTATAAGCGCCTTATGATAAATAAATATTAATGGAAGCAAAAATTTGTTGCATTAGAATTTTACCCTCCTAAATGTCTTGCTTGCACACCCCCGGGAAAACCATATCCCAGGAAATATTTTTAAACCAAAGCGAAGGTTATATTACGGTAGCCCACCGGTGATTTAATGGAGAAGCTACTTACTTATGCCTATTGCGAATATGTAAGGATGAATATTTTATACGAAAGTTATAGTCCGCCCACTGCAACGAAGTACCCTGCAAGTGACCTCAACGGTGCATGTCAGGGGTGTAATCATCAAAAATGCAAATAAAAATGTTACAACGTATTAAGAAGAACGTGTTGGTTAGACAAGAACCATGCAAGTATGATCAGAAACTACGACGGAATATTAATTTTTATCAGTTAACTTCGCATCTCTTTACATCCTCTTCGATATCGACCTCTGAATTCATGCTGGGATGCACTTTAGTGCCTGTAAATAGTACTAAGAGCTTTCTTCATGTATACTATGATCTAGACAAACTACATTTAAGAGAGGTTTCTGAAAAACGTTTCACTGTCGCTCTGCACGGATAGTAAGTGCGTTGAAAATTGCCTGAGAAAAAGAAAGGTTTCCTGTACTGGGAATCAAACCACGGACAGTTGACTTGCCCAACAAACGCGCAGATCACCACTGTACCTGCGTCTGCGCATTGGCCCGGCAAACCAAAGGTCCGCGGTTCGAATCCCGGTCTAGGAAACTTTATTTCCTCCTGGCAATTTTCAGTGTGCATACATTACGCCTACCAATCTGGTCATTACGACCAATTTCGCAGGAAAAAGACTGCAATATTGCATTTCGGCTGTTATTCTATCTAACCTTATTTTCGCGACAAAATCGATCGCAATGCGCAGGAACCAGGGACGTATGTATGACCTCTGAGGCCCCCGGCGGAATCTAGAATGAGGCCCCCAATGCTATCGTCATGCAACCTGGCAGCTTGACAAAGACTTTTCCTTGCTTATAAAGAAAATACATAATGAGTACAAATATCTATCGCGATTAATACTCTGCTAGTAGGCACCAGGTTACTTACCGCTATCATTACATTTTCTCTCTCGCGAGGACCCCAGCGCTCGCGAGGCCCCCGGCGACCGCCGGGTACGCTATATGGAAAATACGGCCCATAAAGAAACTAACAAAATATTTATGGTACTATCGGCAAAGAGATGGACTTCGAATGTATTTTAAAAGTGCAGGGTCAATTGTGAAGTGCATCCAGTGATTCTGAGGCAGACACCGTGAATTTACGAGTGAAAGTCGTAAAGTGCCAACTCACTAACAATAAGGGATTACCTGGTATTCAAGAGATGCTTTCCCTATGCCTATGCTGTAAAGTTATGCCTTATCTCAGACAAAAATCTAAAACCTCGGGGAGGAGGATGTGAAACAGAAGAAGCCGGGAATAGACTTGAAGAGCTGCAGTCCGCCAGCAGTTTGTCTGTGCATTCCAGAGGATAGAGTGTACCTAAGAATGAGATGGAAAGAGCGGGTTTATGGTGAGGGTAGGAAGGAGATGGTAAAGGAATGAATGGGGGAGGTAGAGAAGTGATGGTGTAAGAGAATCAGGCGTCATAAGATAAATGAATATATTTAAGCGCATGTGTAAGAAAAATACTTCTCCCATGAGATTAGTAATATTATTTTTACTATTTTTTTGCTCTCTAAAAGAGTGCATCATAGCAATGGAAGGTAATTGCGCATCATCCACAGAGACGATTTTGGGCCTGTTTTTAAAGATCATTTCAGTATATATCGTAGTTGCATAGGAAAAAATTCACTGGCAGTAAAAGGGGCCTTCAAGTTCTCGAAACTGGATTTCATTCATGCCAAGAGGTAATGAGTAGGGTGAAGGAACCTAATTTGGTGATACACCTATGTTGGTGATACATTTTGTTTCCCCTCTCACTATCAAAGGTGTCGCTCAAATTACTTCCCATGTGGATAATAGATGGCGTAGCTTGACTATTTTTTTCTGCTGAACGCGAAAGCGCAATTTATTTCAGTCAGCGTGCTGTAGAGGAAGTGAAAGCAATTCTACACCAGTGAATAGGGCATTTTACATTAATTCGTGAGTATCTTCACTCTTTATTAATTTTAAGGAGTGTATATCAATTCAAAGTTCGTAATTGGCCAGTATTATCCTCACAAGACCTTAGAGAAATGTAAATTAAGTTATTTTATTAGTTTTACTGGTAACTACGTTTTGTGTAGTCTTAGCAATCTAGTGAAAAAATAAGGTTTCTCGAGCTCATCCATGGCATGGTTATCCAGACAATATTTCCAAAAATTAAAGTATGCATTTAAAATTAATATTTATGGTTCTCAGCAACACAGAATGTTAGACCACACAGTTAACTATGCTTTTACATTGAAAATATTGTCGTACAGCCTATCACCAAATTAGGTGTATCACCAAATTAGGTGTTTCACCAAATTAGGTTTACTACCAAAATAAATATGTATTTATGCTAATTTTTAATAACTCTTAGATTGTTTGAAATATGATCTGTACGATCGTGTCATTAATGTGCTGGGGAAACCTTAACTTGACACTTGTAGGGACTAATCATTGGTTTAGTTGCTATTTCATTAGTTACACGTTATGGCTGAGTCTTGAGTTTCTTATTTTCAGTTGATCAATTTGAGCAGAAAACCCAACCGTCCATTTCCACAGGAGGGAAACAAACATACCGTCAATATAGTTGTAGTGATATATTAGGGGCTGCAAGGATGGTCCAACAAGATAATGTTGGTATTTACAAGACTGCAAAGGAAAACGCTGTGCCTTGGAGCTCTTTGAAAAGGTTTCTGACCGAAAATGAAGATGCTAGTGCGGCTAATGTAATTAAAAATTTAGGTCGCCCATTTGCCTAGGAACCTGAAATGGAACATAGAGTATTGAATTACGTAACTCAAATGCAGGAACTTGGATTTGGACTAACTGTGAAAAAAGTAAGGGTGATTGCTTACCAGGTGGCCGAAGCGTTACATGGTGGTTACATTTCAAACAACGGTACGGATTAACTTTGAGGATTCCAGAAAATCTGTTAGCCTATAGGGCTTCTCAACTCAACTTTTACAAACTCTATCAGAGTTTGTAAAATAAAAAGACACGTATTTTTCCGTTTTTTGATCCGTCAATTATTTATCGAGTTATGAGCGGCGAAAAACTGATGTTTTTTAACCCTTTCGGAAAAGTGGGCGTAGTGCAACCTCTGACGTATAACGACTTCGCCTAATCACAATTGAGCCCGTGAAGCTACTTTGCCATACCGCAATGGGTGGCATATGGGTGGTGGGTGACTCTTCCAATAGGATAGTTGCGACAGGATCTGTGCGAGCAGACCTTCCGAGAACCCCACTCCACTCCCTTCTCCTAGAAGCAGTCAAGGACGGGAGGAAAATGACGTCAATGTTATCAAAGCAACTCCTTCGGTGGACGTCACATTTTGCTTATTTTAATTTTGGATTTATGAGTGAATGGTTGGTTAGAAGATTAATTTTTTCACTAAAATTCTTTTTTTGTTTCCATCTAACGATTTCGTGTACAAAATTGCGATTTCGGTTCCGAGTAAACGCCACCATTGTTTCTCCAGTGTTTTCTGTTTTTCCTTGAATCCAATAGCACTATAACCGTGCTATTGCTTATGAATTCGCATGGGGCACACATAACTCCAGAAATCATAGAACTTGCTCGTCAAAATGAGATTCACATCTTGACATTCCCGTCTCACAACACCCGCTTACTGCAGCCTCTGCATGTTGGAGTTTACAAGGCACTTAAGGGAGCTTGGCGAGAAGATGAACTCAACAATTACATGGCGATACACCCAACAGAGAAGCCAATCAAAAGAAATTTTCACACTATTTTCAAGGTGTCGTTTGTTAAAGCAATGTCTGCAAAAACATCAAAAATGCTCTAAGTCCTGTGGAATCATACCACTGGATTGAAGTGTCATTCCCCGAGAGAAACTGGTTCCATCCGAGCTGACTAAGCGTCCACATCTACAGGAACACATTTCTGCCATTGAGTCACCAACTACACCTCCCAAGCAAGGTGAACAAATGTCATCGTGTCCAGTTGATAACATCCTGAAACCTCCAACTGCAAATATTATCAGGAAGCCTACAAGAGCAAGGGTTACCAATCCAAAGCCTCGAGTCCTAACGGAGACGCAACCAACAGCCCCACCAGGGAGTAAACTCGATTCAAGCAATGCCAAAAGAGGCAAATTTTCTGATTCAGCTGGACAGTCAGTAACATCAAAAAGACGCAAAGCATCAAAACCCAAGGGCTATGATGATGAAGAATGGACTTGTGGTAGATGTAATGGGCTATTTTCTTGGGACAAAAGAGAAAAAAATGGCAAGAAATGGATGGAGGGCTCATTCTGTCTCTCTCCCTACCACGAACTTTGGCATAGTGAACCTGTGATTGGCCATGTTTACATGAGTGATATTTGCAGTTGCTCTGATGACTAAGCTTCCAACATAGAATTAACTTAAAAGAATTGCTATATATTTAATATTTAATTTGTACATTTCAATGTGTCAAACGTGCTACAAATATGATTGTAACACATTTTATGCACATTTCTTTTGTTACCTATGTTATTTCAAGTTATGTCAATTAAGACATGTTACTTTACAAATCATATTGTTCATTAATCTCCATAGTTTGTTCATGATATAAAAAGTGCAATAATATATCGCTTATTTCACAACTTTTTGTCTTGTCTTATAGTATCACCAAATTAAGGTACCCATATCACCAAATTAGGTGCCATGTCACCAAATTAGGTAGCAATGTAATAGAAGTATGAAAACATCCACAACTCCTCAAATGTGGCTCTGAATGATATTATTTTTCAATACTTATAACAACCAGATCCAAGTTTAATTATCATCGGCATTTTCCACTAGATTTTATGACACAGAGGCTGATTATTCATAAAAATACAGAATTTATCACCAAATTAGGTTCCTTTACCCTACGTATGACTCGATGTAGCTTCGCCCAAATTTACTCTTGACTAGCATGCGCAATTTCGTCAAAATGATATATCAGTAAGTTTATACGTATTTTGTATATTTGAATTAGATACCGAAAGAGGGCTTTGTCATCGGCTTAAGATTTTCTGTGCATAGCTGTTATTGTGTAGGAGAAGAGCAATATGTTACTTATTACCACGATATGAAATTCGTATTCGTTGTTGAACCACTGTGTTCATCGACGGCATCGTGAATGATAAAACTGCTTCATAGCAATTACGGCCAAAGTGGCCCACTCAAATGATGGTAGCCTTGAAGTTTGATGCACCTTGCCTTCCAAATGTCAAGGCATCTTGCGCTTATCTTTGCACACAGTGATTACTGGTTTAAGCAAATAGGGTTATCTAGAGGGAATTTGGTCGTACGGCGGCGCCTTCCTTAATATATTACATAAACTCCCCATGATCGCTCGAAGCTGTAAATTTAGTTCACGCTTCACGATGCAGCATTTTATTTCCTTCATTGCTCCTTGTTCATGACTCAATTTTGCATTTATCCCTCATATCAAGAGTCTTAACTAGTAGCCCAAGTATTTTATCAAAGTGACTTATAGGTAAAATTACTCTCAATGAAGATGCTACCAATGCCCGATATCGCGCACTGAGATCCTTTTTTTGCTACTAAAATTCAATAACAAATCATAGGTAATCGTTCTTACCGCTTACTTTTGTATACATCCATACTAATATATAAAAATGTAATGGTGTCTGTCTGTCTGTCGTCTGTCTGCTGCTCAATTACGCAAAAACTACTAGACGGATTGAGCTTAAATTTGGTATGTAGATAGGAAATGTGTCTGGGCAGAACATAGGCTATGTTTAAATACCCTTAGGGTCCCCAAAATCCCCTTAGGTGGATCCTGATGGTCCCTGGCATTGAGTTCGGTGCAGTGGTCTCATTTTTTGCTTATTTAAAGTACTTTCATTAATGACAGAGGGCTGGAATTTTTTTTTATCGGATGGCTAAATAAATGAGGTTTCTAATTCTTTCAATCAATTTTCTATTACGCTTAGTATTTGTCTTAAAATCATATTTTAGGCTGAAAAATCTCACATTTTTCTCTGAAATCAACAATAGCATATTTCCTTGACAACCGGAGATCGGTGTGAATGTCCGTTGAAAATCAAAGGACATTCAAGCCCCTAGCACTTAAATATCACGTTTTTCTGCAGGCCCATGATAACACGTAGAAATAAATTCTATATAAGAGGGGCCCAGAGACCCAAGCGTCCCGTGTTTGATGTTTCTTAAGGTTTGAAAAAGAAGTTAAAAAAGAGAAACGAATAACGGTCACCGCCCTGTGGCGTTTCTCGGGTAATGTTAAGAACAGTAAAAAAAGTTTTCTTCCCAGTACGAGAGACGGGCCACATAGAATATGTATAGAGGTCCTTTGTGCTCTCGCTGCATGACCATTTGGTCGGTGCACCTAAACGTGATTCGAGTCGGCAGATTAGGATAATATAAAAATAGCTAAACATTGATCTCACGATAAGTAGAGAATTATGTTGTTCTACCTACCATGAGCTGTTCGGCAATGCGGATTCGCTAACCCGTTGTTTAATTAAAGGGGATAACACCATAATTTATGCTTGGTACGCAATCATTGTAAAACATTTGATTGATCACTTGAAAGTTTTGAAAAATCGAAAACTAAATCACGAGGTTTTAAAAACGACTCATTCAAGATGAAAGCTTAAAAACGTTCCAGGTTGTCTTTCATATTCTCTATATATTTTCATGTTTTACGTGACCTTTTTCATATTCCTTGACTTTTTCCCGTTCTCCAGGTTTTTCGGACCTGTTGCAATCCTGCTATCTGTATAAAAATAGTAAAAATTTAGAAAATATTTTAAGCTGCTAAACGAGCAATTCGCAAGGGCACTTCGTAAATAAAATCTAAGATAAGAAAGCAAGATTCCCTTCTGTACAAATAGAACTACATCATTATGTCTAACTTTTTTTTCGATAAATCCAATGCATATTTACAAGAAGTATACTCTTCAATATATATTCTTCTATATAAGTCTTTGAAACAAAATCTTATACAGGCTACCATTTTGACTGGGTGCGCTAAGGGAGAGGAAGTTTTAATTCCTATCATTCCTTCAGACTTACCATTCACATTCAAGCGTCTCCAGTTCCCAGTTAGAGTAGCCTTTTCTATGACAATAAATAAGTCACAAGGGCAGACTCTTCAAGTGGCTGGCCTTCAATTGGAAAGCCACTGCTTCACGTATGGGCAGCTTTATGTGGCTTGCTCCCGCGTTTCGAGCGGCAATAACCTATTTATCAACACTCCTGAGGGAAAAGCTGTAAATATAGTGTATGAGTCTATTTTATAATCAGTTGAAACGTATTTCTGAATGATGATTAGTGTTTATCAACATTTAACGAAAAAATTTTTATTTAAAAAAGAAGACAAAAGATGCACCAAGAAAAATTAGAAACTAAATCGATCAACTCCTCATGGTGTTTCCCGGGCTACGCTAAGAACCTCATAAATTTCATTTTAACCAAAACTACGAACGGGTAACCACCTATAAATTTGGTTCAAATATTGACTCATCTGCTTCGAAACTTCAATTTGTTTAAAGATCACGGAAATTATAAAGACTTCACGATATTAAGATCCTGATTAAGATACTCAACCCACATATCAATGTTAAATAGAACAACTCAATTAAGTCATTGAATGCTAATGTATGTATACACACAAGGGTAGCGATCAAGCTGTTAATTCACTCAAGATACGGAGAGAACCGAAAATACGAGATGGCCATCTATCTTATGTGGTGATGAGTTTGCGTGGGCCATTTTTGGATTTTCCGTGCATGAAAGAGGACAAACAGTCACTTATCTCTTCGTGCCCTGGAAAACGGTCAGCGTGTGTACTACAACGACCACTATGTACAACATAGGTCACCAACTCCTCAAATGACCACGCTGACAGTATTCTTCAGACAGTGGTTTTCTTACAAAATAAGTTATATGTTTTTCACACCCGTTGAATTTCAACGGGTAGCTTCCGCTAGTATATAATGTTTGTACATGCGTAGTACTAGTCACATGCATTTATTCTTCAGCGTTCTACCAATAATAATCGGTTCATTGACGGTTCGTAGTTCGTGCCCGACTTCCCTTCTCCTCATCCCGTATTTAATTCTGTCACCTTTATCATCATCGGTCAACAATCCTAAGAATGGTTTGACGCAGCCCACCACTCGATTCTTCCATCGGCCAACCTCGTGGCCAACCTCTTCACATTAACGTGATTCTTCTCTTTTGCGTCCGTCACAACCTGTTACATGTGTCTCATTTGAGACTGGCCTTTTCCAATCTTCCCATTCACTTTTCCCCCGGCGATTACCTTCATCGGGCCATCGTGTCTTAATTAAGAAACGGCGGAGTAATTTTTCCCGCCTTGTTTTTAGAGTTTACGGCAGGCTTCTCTTTTCTCCCATTCTTCTTAGGATATCCTTGTTACACACTCGGTCGATCAATTTAGTCTTCATCACTCTTCTGTAGCAGCTGCTGTCATCGTCCATGCCTCACTGCCATAAAGAAACATGCTCAATATGTATGTTCTGAGTTGTTTCCTTACTTCTACGCTTGTGTTTCCAGATGTAAGTACATTCTTCTTTCGATAGAATGCCTTCTTACTGTCTTCTTTCACCTTACGTTATCAATAGTAGTGTTATGGAAACAAATTTGTCATTCAATATTAAGTTATTCCACCCTAACTCAGTAAATTCTACCATTTATCTGTGTCTCTCAACATCTCTTCATACCTAAAAACTTTCCTTATGCTGTTCGAAGTTCTGTTCTTTTTCTCTCTCTCCACTCTTTTATCCACCATTCTCCTCTCTCTCGCATCCGCCTGTAATTCATTGATTCTCGTTACTTCTTCCATCAACTATTCCTGTCTCCATCATGATTCCCCTTACAATTTCCTTTTTTCACCCACAATGCCTCACACTCTTCGTTAGTCCTCCTCTCCACCCATCTTATCAGGCACGTAGCCAGAAATTTGCTGGGGGGGGGGGGGCAGAAGTCTAGTGTAGCGCAACTTGAAACGAATTAGCCTCGCCCGTTCGGTGCCGGCATGCTACAAATCTCTTCCCTTGGTATTTGCTTTCAAAGTACCCATTCCTATCTCTTCTCACTGGTAAAGTTCACTGCTTACCTTGTTATGAAGCAATTAATTTGACCTGCCCCAGAACAGAAGTTCAACGCATAAATACAAATCAGATTGGAAAGAACAATTAATAACGACACACACGCATCAAACTAGTGGTCATGTTTCGAGGCTCTTAATTGTACGCATAGGTAGGTAATCCGGATTATTATGCCCAGTTAAAATCAGTACGGCAAAATTACTGGGAAAATTTTTGGGGAGGAGGGCTGCAGCCCCAGAAGCCCTCCCCCTGGCTACGTGCCTAAATCTTATGCTCTCCATTCTCCTCCAAAACCACTAAATTTCTCAACCTAATATCGTCCTCATTCTAAAAAGACTAAGTAAATATATAATACCACATTCCATGTCAAAGTCAACACTAATCTCATATTCGCGTGTTCACTTTTCCTTCAGTCCCTGTCGCTAACTAAGCCTATTCTGATCCCAGCTGAATCTCATCCAAACCACTATAATAGATCTACTCATATGCATATAATATTTGTATTCCTAGAAAATAGTGATTTTTGGGCAATTTCTCTTGTTTGCGTACCTTAAAAGCTTATCAGTATTCAATTTTGTTCACTTGTTTGCTCTTCTTTTATTGTTAGCATAATCAGTTCCTTTTTCAAAAGGTTTATCCAAAATAAAATGTGCATGAACTTATATCGATTCGCTTCACCAAAATTACCGAGAAGGAAGGAGGTTTAGCGCCCAGTACTTTTAACTAATTACTTTCAGTTAAACAGTACTTTTAATTTAATTGTACTCTTATCTCAATTATATTCCAAAAAGGAGAGGGATGATTAAAATTAGTGTACGGTGAAACGCGTTTTGAGTCGGATTGATGATAGATTGATTGATCAAACAGATTAAATAGGCTAGGGTATGCTTCTTACATTGAGGGCCATGGCATGGGTTTCAGGAGTAGGCGAAGTTTCCCAAGGTTTTCGAACCCCTAAGACGTAGACGTCATTTACGCGCAATATACCATCCATGTGAAAGAAAGTTGAACTTGCGACCCTTGGGATCGTCGTTTTTAGAGTAGGCCACCTCCACGCCCTATCCGGATTTCTCTCCATTAGTCCTCTTCTCTTAGATTTCTCTCATGCCGTGGTCATCAATCTATGTGTGCCCAGTATTTCAGCATCCGTGCGTCTGCGAACGCTCAAGCATAACAGACTGTTAGTAGTTATTTGGGACCGACAGCTAAGGTCACTTGTGCTTTTTATGATAGGAGGGTAGTTGGGTTATTATTTTTAGTGTTTCAATCCTAGGATTGGCTTACCACCACCCTCCGCTCCTCACTATCTCATGACAAAGCATATCTACATAATACCCTGCAAGCCATCATAAAAGTGTGTCGTAGGGGATGAATTTACACCAAACATACATTACATTTCATGCATAAAAAGGATTAGTAATAATATTCTAGTCTAAACTCACAATTTAAAAAAAAAATAAAAAAACAAAAGCAGGCATGGAAAACCTGAGCACAAAAATTAATTGGGTTTGCTTAAAGTCCTTATAACAATAAGCAACTACGTGATGAATTATACAATTATGAAGGTTGCTTCAGCACAGGTTCTCCTTGCAACCCAGCTTTCTTATTCTCTTATTGTAATGAATTCAGTATTTTGTATTGTTTTTCTTGAAAGCAATAAAAATTTACTTACTTACTTACGTATACTATCCAGTTATACACATGAACTTATACTATCGGATTTATTTAGAGCTATTCATATCCCTAGTTTTTCGAGGGAAGAAGGTTATTTTGAATATGTACGTTCGGCAATCAATATCTCTAATTTTATGACTATGATCCTTTTCTTCCTTGTAGCTCCTCCTAGCCATATCATTTTGGACTTGCCTTAAGTATTTGTCTTGGTTTTTCTCGCGGCACTCTTCCTTTGATTTAACCCTCTCTTACGTTTTCATCATATGATGAAAATCGCCTCACAGGGTGTGCTCAAGCCACTGTGTTCTTTATTGAATTCTTTGACTTATGGTGCATCATAGCGTATTTCCTTTCCCTCTTCTGTTGGTATTCCTCCTCGTTTCTCACTTTGTTTGATTTTCAGTATCCTCCTCCAAAAACAATTTCGAACGCTTCTATCCTTTTTTGATAAGATTTCCCAATGCTCCTTGCTTCTGATCCGTATAGTGCCACTGCCTACAGCTTTGTGACGTTGGTTCCGTTTTCTTGTCTTCAATCTTATGTTCATTGAGTGACTGCATGCTCTTTGCAATGAATGCCATCTTATCTTGGAATATTCCACGCTTGATGTTGATTGTTCCTTTTCCATCCCACTTTATAGTGCTGCCAAGGTAAGGTGAAGATTCCATTGATTCCACTTGAACTAATCTCTCCTATGAGGCAGACGCTGGCTACCATTTTCTCTCTTCCGCATACAAGAACTTTGATGTTCTTCTCGTTGATTTTCATATTGTATTCCTGAACCATTTCTTCAATCTTGAAGTGAAGAGTGTAGAATATTTTCTTTCCCTGATATGATGGCGATAATGTCTGTGAAACGTAGTATGTTCATTTCTACTCCATTCACTTTGATTCCTGTAATTCCCTCATATATTACTTATTTGATTTCTACCTCGGTAGCTATACATTCTGAAGAGTACTGGTGACCGGTTTCATCAATGTCTGACCTCTTTGTTATTTTTATCTCTACGCTTCTTCTATTTTTGTCTATCCTCCTATCTTTACCTCTATCCTCATCTATATCTACGTCTACACGATACTTGTAAGCCACCGCGAGGGTGTGTGGCAGGGAGTAAAGATCACCAAGCATGCACTACATATTGACATGCAAACAAGCAACTATAGGGTCTCATGCAACTAGATTGTTCGTATCTATAGTATTTAAGGGGTTAATACATGCATCATGCACTACAGACTACTCTAAAATATTTACCCTACCTATCCATTTGCTATGCTGCCTATTCTGTTCTCTTATAGTACGGGGGAAAAATGGCATTTTGAATCTATCAGTGCGACAATCTATCTCTCTAATCTTAGTTATCTGGTCGAATCTAGCATAATACACTGGTGTCTTTAATATATGCCTAAAATCTTCAGTAAAGCTATCCGATTGAAATTTCACGAATAGATTTAATCTGTACTTTAACCTACGCTCTCCTCCATACGAGGAGTGGTGACTTGGTCCTTGTAGAGTTGCAAGTGCAAGTGGATAAAATGGAAGCGAAACGGGGATCGAACATTTTGAGGAAATCGCTTGGAGTCTTAAGGGGTGGTCACGTTCCTGAAAAAGTTTTGAGGATTGAATGGCGTCCGGGGTAGAAGCTATCCAAGCTCGAGCGCGATTATTAAGTTGAGTGGGTGAGCAGTTGTTAAGGTCACTAGTGTCGAGGAGGGAGTTAGAAGAATGAGGGTAATTGAGGAGGATGGTACCAAGGGGGGGAGGGGAAGGGCTAACAGAAGACAGGGAAGAAAACATGGTTGCACGGGGATGGCATTGGGCAGTGTAGAGAGAATAACAGGCATCCTTCCTTTGCCGTTCTTTCCTTTCACTTTTCCCTTGACGAATGTCTTCCTTCGGCAACTTTGCCTATAAATACGTCCGATTAATTTTTTTAATTTCTTTTAAGACCTTTCTTTATGCCTTTCATTTAATTGTTTTCTGTATGATAACATGATTTTTGTGATGAAGCTGTTTTGGCAAATGGTTTTACCTTTTGTCCTCGGATTCCCGCGCAGAAAATAGAGGCAGAATGCGAAAAAAGCTTTAACCTTTTAATTAGCTATTTAACCTTTTAATTATTTGGCAATCCACAACAAAAAACAAGAGTAATTTTTGTGACCTATTCTTTCCTAGCAAAAGCTCAATTTCCTACCTATTCCGAATTCTCAACCCTATTGCCAAATGTGATATCGGGTTTGCGGAAACCGAGCGACGTTTGCTGCAGTATCCTTTATCCATAACTTTACTTTTTCATAGCTGTTATAGTTGGTGAAAATAACTTTGCACAGTTCTTCTTCGTTTTATTTTACCAATCGATATTTTACGAATCGATTGGCCAACATCAACCGTCACTGTCAAGATGGCTAACTAAATCTTGGTAAAAGTCTTGTACGTATATCATGGAAGGGGGCGGGGGTAAAGGAGCAAGAAGGGTTTCGCCTAAAATGGGAAAGTAAGAAGGATGAGGTGTTTTTTAGAGGAATGAGCAACTTCTAGGTCATGACGTATATGGAAGGCAAGAGTGTTATGAGTATGGGGAATATTTTAATAAAGCTATGAACAACTGCGAACTTTTGGATTCTGCCTAATCATTTGAAATTGTTAAATAGATTGTCTCGTTAGTTCCACATAAATCCAGTTTACAATTTTTGTATTGAAGATACAAATATTTTTTATGAAAATCGTACTTTTGGCCAGTTTCTAACAATCGTTTTACAAAGAACGTTTTGCAGACTTTCTGTTTCACTCTTGCTTGTTAATCATGTTCTTGAATTTCCTTCTTGTTTGTCCAATATATACGCCATCAACTCACCACATCTAATTTAGTGTCCACTTGGCATTCGGAGTTTATGACTTTCCCTCGTGAAATTAGGGAGTAAAAACACACGTTATTAACATGTATGATGTGAAAAACTTCCCCCAAACATTGTTTTCCTCCGTAAATTTCATCAACAAAACTGTGAGTAATATCCATTGGTTAGGATAAGTTTCATACTTTTTGGATGGTCTACAAACTGGTTTGGCCTGAATGTGAAGTTCTCATCGTCTGGCTCGAGGCTGAGGATTCTATATTGAATTCATATCTGCCCCGTGTAACATAGAGACCGAATAAAAATCTAATATTGGAGAGAAGAAAACGTTTTCAATCTATTATAAGTCAATAATATAGTTTGAGTATTTAAGTGACGAAAATCTAATAATAAGTAGCATATTCATTTTGGGTAAACGATTATTGGAACGTTGTTCGAGTGAACAGTGTTGGATGTGGAATAAAATCGTGTTAAGTGAATAAATAATAAAGCTGAGTAAAAAAATTATAAATTAAAGTGAATTAAATAAATCATACGTGATTAATGTAGGTGCCTCATGGTCATTGGCTCTACCATTGGTGGTCATATTTTTCCTTTCTTTGATGCTTCCACCCTTTTCTTCTCCGCTGCTGTCATCGTCCATGCCTCCCTGCCATAAAGAAGCATGTTTCAGATATATGTTGTAATGAATTGTTTCTTTACTTCTACGCTTGTATTTCCAGCTGTACGTAGATTCTTCTTTTGATAGAATGCTATTTTAGCCTGGGCAATTCTATTGATTATTTCTTTCTTATTTCTTCCATCATTGGTTACTCGGCTACTGAGGTAACATTCCTCTCACCTCTTCAAGTTATGATAAACAACAAGATATGGCACTTATTCCACAGGTTTTATTAGAGGTACAACGCGTTTCAGCGGTTAAGCCATCATCAGGTACAAAAATTGTGAGTCCAGAAAGCGGTATAAGTGCCATATCTTGTTGTTTATCATGATATCATTCCACTACGTCTCGCCGGACACAGTTACGTTCACCTCTTCAAGTTTTTGTTTTCCTAGTTCAACGTTGGTTTTGGCTTCTTCTCTCTCTTGCTGAACACCAATATCTTAGTCTTCTTCTTTACGTCTTGCATGGAGATATTACTAAAATAAGATATCTTTAACCGACCATTACAACAATAAAACTTAGTCACCGCGTACTTATTTTTTGGAATTTTTCTATAGTAATAAGGAGAATGAAAATTGTGAATTCCACTGGTTTTATTATTATTACAACCGGTTTCAGCCGTTAGGCCATCCTCTGGTACATAATGGAATAGTTTCCGTCGAGTGCCTTTATATACACTTAGGGAACAGGCAGGGGAGGGGCCACTACAACTGTTGGATAAATTGCCTTGGAGAGTAAATCTTACCTCTGATTTTAAATTCAGACTATTTGTATAAAAACACATGAAGAATGGACATCTTCTAAAGTGCCGTAATGAGATTCCCAGTTGCCGGTAGTTTTTGGAGCACTGGAGGATTGAAAGGACATAGGTGAGCCAGAGGTGAATAACCCGATCACTTGGCGAGGAATGGGAAAACGGCACTCGTAGTGAGGTGCCATTTATTGTCTGGCTCACAAACTTCAGCCCGTCGGTAGGGCGTGCGTTTCCTCTTCCTCCCACTCTCTCTTCGCGATAAAATGAATGCGGAGTTTCAGGGAAATGATCCATAGGATGGCATCTATATGTTTTATTTCAGGGGCCAATTCTAACCCATATGGCCGGAGGTGATCTTAATAGACCGTGAAAGGCATTCGTGTGGACGAATTCCTGAGAGCAAACCAACAGTAGTTATTCATGCGTAAGCTACGCCTTTCATCGACGGACATTACTTTCGGTACATTGGGCTTAACGCGACTGAGGGATTGTTACTGATCACATTTGCGATTGGTTCAAAATATGTTCTTCATCAACGTCACAAAATCAATCGATCAGTAGACGCCCTTGAACAGTTTTACGACTGCTCGCATGAGTAACCAAAATGCCTTTGGGATTGATATGAATGGTCTAGTGATAGTATTTAGGAATATCTCATTCCTCCCGGATCAACTTCCTGATGGATTTAAATAAAACTAGCTCCAAAGAGAGTCTACTGGAAATCTTGTCATGAATTAATCTGCACTCAAGTTATAAAGTAGTTATCCCTCTGTAGATTCTACAGTAGGAATCTTGGTTCATTTGTATGAGGTCAGTCCTTATAGTGCAATGGGAGTTTCACTAAATCCCCTATACGAGCCAGAATTTAATTAGTCTTTCCATTCACTCGAAGTAAATTTATGGTCGCAAATTGTTAAGGTAATATTTTATATCTTGCAAGTAACTTTGAGCTTGAGATAACTTCTGAGGATTCTAGCTAAAGTTACTCCAAATTTGGAATAAAATACTGAGTAATTTTAAAAAAATGTTTATTGACAAACCGTTTCATTTACTATCTCAATGCATCTTGAAACTTTCGATGCATCTTTTACAATCAACCTGCGAGTTAGGTAGTTGGTAGGTTTTGGTTCAATATATATCGGTAAGCTAGGTCATTTGTAAAGAAACATTTATCACGGTGTAAAACAGCAATTGCCTCCAATGGTGTACACATAATGAATACAGCATATTACTAAAAGCTCGCCTTTAAAATAATAAAAAAACACGGCTAACCCGATCAGGGTGGTCGCGTAGAACGAGTTCTTGGTCTCCCTTGATTCTTAGCCTGCGAAATTTTCTGTACCGATTGATGAAAGTGATAGTGTTCAATTCCGTAGTTTTCTATAGGGAGTAGTTTTCTATAGAAGTCAGTTTCATTAAGCTTGACAACTACGTCATTATTCTCGAACTCTAAAATAATCAGGGTCGTATCATGCAAACATTTCCATTTTCGGGGTAATTTCAAGGAAGAACATATTTCCTTTCTCGTCCAGCAAGTTGCCCCGTACTATTTTACTTCTACGATTCACCCTTATATCTTTTTTCCCTTTGTCATACGCCATCTCATACGTGTTCTCTTGTTCTCTGAGGGCCAACTAACCTTATCTTAGAATATTCATGACCATATTACTCCATGAATGTCTAATTCTAATCTTTTCTGCTGCAAAATATACCGCTTTTATGTAAATACATTTACGTACCCAACGTTTATCCATAGGACAGCGTATTATGTTGGGCCTGTGCCCTGTTTTGAAGAAACTCCCAATGCTATGCGAGTGTTATAGGTCGGTTTGTCTAGGATTTACCTGTCCAGCATATAATGAATTAAGGAAATCGTTTTCTTTTAAATTTTTTTCATCGTTGGCCTTTCGATTACTTGGAAAACTTTATGGTACTATACAGTTTAGGAATCATTGGAACCACGCTTATTCTGAAGTAGTTCCTCGCTTAACTGTTTCAGTTACGTCTTTTAGCAACAAAAATAGTTGCATGATCTTCATTAAAGAATCAGTCGTCAATTTTGTTTCAATGTAGCAATATACTGCTCATCCAAATACAATGCTAAGTGATTATCAGCTATTTTAAAATTATAATTCTGTTTGTTTAAAATGGGGGCCATGCCATGAGAGATGGAATGAGCAGAATCTATCGGCACCAACTAGCCGATGATAAGTTGTAATCAACCGTATAAAATGAAATACATTTTCTATTAATTTCTCTTAAATGACCCCTGATTGAATGGTGAACTCGACATTTCCATCCTTACAAAGAAAGAATAGAATCAAGTAGTTCTTGTTGGAGTTAACCCTCCGTGATTTTACCACCAAGGGTTTTCAACACCAACTGGTGTTTCTTGATCATCAAGTTCCACGGATCTCTGTTATTTCCATGCTCTTTTTAGCTCTCGTCTGTTTTTAATATCCTTATAACGTCCAATCTGAACGTCGTCGTCAACCATTTTCCGCTTCCTAATTCATGTCTCCACCCATAGTTGTTTTCATTGCATATATCTCACATTCTTACTGTAATACTTATTTTGTTTTACGATACTATCCCTTTTGATGGGGAGCGTTCTGTTCTCCATAATCTTGTTCATCACCTGTCAACAGAAATGAACCTGAACTATATCACTTTTTCCAATCTCTTACGTTCCAACACAGCTCTTGACTTGATAAAATAGAGTATTAGTTCTGCCCATTGATTTATTTTAACAACTTAACAACTACACGTGTTTCAACACTCTTGGGAACGTAACAGACTATTCCAGTTTCATTACAAGTCTCTTACAGTTCTTTAAGCGTAGATCATGCCCTCTCTCTTTTCTCAAAGGCCTACAATGTTTCACATGTTTAGGTTAAATTTGTCAAAGAAATTATATCACTAAAATGTCGCGCGGTAGGTAATGCTTTGCGACACACGTCCTCCCCGCTCATCTCCCGCGCCTTGCTTCATCAAAAGTGACCCCTGTCAATCCCCGCACCGGGATTCGCTCTGAAACTCCCCACCCCATTTCGCCCAGAGTCCCTGAGATGGCTTCGCACAGCGAGAGATTGCACTCCGGCTGGATGCGAGATGGGAAAGCAGAGGAAATTAGCAAAAGGCCTTTCGGTCGTCCCTGATCTCGTTACATCCGCGTCATTCCCCTCGTGAGGCGAGCTCGCCTAAGCCGAGGCGCGGCGGCGGCGGAGTCAACGCACTCGGTCGTTCCCGCTCCTTCTTCGGAATCGCGTCAATTCGCAGTCGCGCGGGCGTCGAGGTCTGCCACTTGGCGGCTCCGAAATAGCCTCGGGCTCCCTCTCCCCACGGCTCAGGGAATTTGCATCCCATTCCGGGCGAAATTGTCGCGCACGCACCCTTCTCTATCCGAGTACCCACCTCACAATTTCGCGTGAAATGGGTTCGGTTGTTAGAGCATTAAGAGGAGGATTACACCAGTAAATCAAATGCATTCGCAGTTGACAGGGGAGAGCGTCGGTAAATGATTGTACCTACATACTACATTAAAGCTTTCCCTGAACATAAATGAGAAACGCAGCGTTGTGTGGCCCATGGACTTGTGGTCAAAGTTATTGACGAGGATCGAGATATTTTTCTGTCTGGGTATGGAGTTAGAGAGAAAAGTCTATGAAAAGGGGATTATAGTGCCATTAGCGAATACTTGAGAAATAAGTTAAGAGAAAAGTGGATGGGGAATTTTCAAGGCAGGAAAATTGGGTAGCGGACGCATTGTGAGATTAAATAAGGGTGAAGGCTGCGTAAAGAAGGGAAAATGTTGGCCGAGATGGGGAGAGGGAGGGAAAGAACAGCAACTTCGGACGTCAGGGAAGGAGATGGTGAAAAACGATCCCTATACTCGTGGGCAGGCGTGAATATCACCAACTGCCAAACGCGACAGCTCTTGATATTCATATACATAGCGGGCGGAAAAAGAAGGTGGGGAGAAAATATGGAAAGTTTAAAATGAAAATAGTTCAGGCAAATGAAGTGTACAGGAAAATATTGGTGGTTGGTCTTTTACGCGGAGACATTTGGCATATCTTTCGATATTTATTAGAATACCAGAGATGTCCCTTTTCACGACACTTCTTCTAGAGCTCCCCACTTGCCCCAGGCGTAATTCGGAGGACTTTCAAACCACTTTGGCCCTTCAACCACAGCGACAAACCCAACCCCCTCGTCAAGAGAGCAGCGAGGAAAGATGAGTCGAAGGGATTGCGCTAGCGGACAGTGACGTGGTGATGGAGCCACTGAGGCGACGGCGAAACGCGGAATCGGGCGGACGGACAATGATTTCGCTCGCGTGGAATTCCGCGATGACGTCTTCACAGCCGAGTCATGACTGTGAACGAAGGAGGAAGAGGGAGAAAAGAGGGGTTGGAACGTATGTTTTTTTTCCGAAGAGTGTGAATTCACGCCTCTTCTCGGAAACACTGTGGACCGACCGCTGGCGTCGTCTCAACTCGTTTTGATTCAGAAATTAAGGAGTATCGCGAGGTCACGCGCGCATGACTCTAATTTTTGGGTTTGCCCTTGATTTTTTTTCCGGGGGCGGAACTTGCGTGCGTCCTCTCCCGCGAATTTGGGTTTTTATGGAGATGTTAAATTGTCCTTTGACCCCAAATTCATGGGGATCGGGTTGGTGTGGTGGCCTCCCATCCCGAGGGCCCGGGTTTGATTCCCGGCAGCGGCGGATTTTTCCATGGAAAACTGGTCCCCACTTGAGTGCCTAGTGGAGGGCATTTCAAGTTCAGTACTCCGTCCGTCAGATGGGACTTTAAACCGTGGTCCACTTGGCGCCTTTCGTAAAGAGTAGGCTAATGCCGACGCCGGGTTTCTCTCCACCCTTCCTCCGTTCCCTGAAAATTCCTATCATTACCCAATTATTCACCTATCCTAAATGGTGCAAATAACCTCAGCTGTCGGTCGCCTCCCCTAAACAGCCAACTAACCTTACCCAAATTCATAAGTTCGTCTATCGTTGGTTTTCCCATGTCGAATCTCTGTCTTTGGCCTCGTGGCGAGTTAGCTTCACCGATATAGGAGTGGTACATTTATAATTGGTACAGTGGATAAGATATCTTCGCTCACATAAATTCCATCATCATTAGTCATCAATCCCCAGATTGGTTTGACGCAGCTCTCCACTGAGTTCTTCTATCGGCTAATCTCTTCATATTTACGTATTTCTTCTCTTCCACATCCTTCATCACTTGTTCCATATATCTCGCGCGAGATCTTCATTTGCCATTCCTCCCGTCCTGAGCATACAACCACAGAACGTTCAATGAACGTTCTTTGGTTGTATGCTCAGGATAGTTCAGTCGTGGACTACTTTTGAATTAGTTTATGAATATCTTCTGCATGGTCTTTCCTCACTGGGAACTGGTTGATCAAAATAATTTTATATTTAACTTTGTTTAAATTCAGACATAGTGTGTTAATAGTAACCGAGAAAAATGGATTCCACTTTCAGTATCTTTAGATATATTCAGAACCAAGGTTGGAATGGGATCAGAAAGAAGAAATTTTCGGGAAGACATTTGAAAATAATGTTCGCTAGTCTCCACATTCAGACGGCGATATTAGCCCGTGCTCTTCTGGGATCTCTATTTGCCACACAAGATCTTACATCAGGTTTTCTTGGAGCCAAGTTGCTTTTTATGTACTGTTCAATCAGTATCTGCACTCAACGCTGGATGAGAATACATGAATTTTAGGTATGACGTTTAACTAACCCGTTCGACGGCCACTGGTGCATTCCTACGCAGGAATAATTATTGTTCTATCTCCGTAAAGAACAAGATAATATAAATAAGGTGGAATAAATAATACTAATTACTGGTATGCTGCTTGTTCTTTCAGCGTTCTTTTGACACCCCTCTTTGAAAGAGTTAAATGACCTTATACACGAAAAACCTTCACTTTTAGCAACGATTTACGATTCTCCAATCGTTTACGTATACGTGACGAGGTTAATCGTACGCCCTGTGAACCTTTCCAATCAGTATCGTATTTTCACCTTTCCTATCGCAATAAGCTGCCGTAGAAATGCCGGAGCATCGAATTGTGCCGAGAGAACGTCATAAAAGTGGTGGGAGGAGGTTCGCTAGGGGTAAAGCGATCTGTCGAGCGTCGTTATCTCAGAGAAATTCATCTTCAAAAATAATAAATAGAAAGGCAAATATTGTCTCAAAAGCACTCTGGTGAGTTGGTTCACGACTCGTCGCTAAACCTTTCCTACGCCCGCAAAATTATACGTTCGAACCGTGGAGGGGAGTCAAGCTTGAGCGATAACATTCGGCCTTTAATTACAAAGGTGAAGCCAAATAAGTGACGGATGGAGAAGGGAAAGGCGCCCAGAAGGCTTTTGTGGGAGTGATGGTGAAACAAGTATCATATTTGGAATGCAATGCGTCCAGAAACGTTCAAATGTTTTGAAAGGTCATGTGAAAATCAATTGAAAAAATTTAATCTAACATTATTATTGAATTTTAGCTATAATAATTGAATAATAATCAAGAAGACTTAGCTCGGCGTATCTATGTGCCTTCAAGGACTTCGGTTTGAGATTTTAGTTCAGATCTAAGAGATCATTTATGTCACGATGCAGAGATAAGATAGAGAAACCTGTGGTCTCATACAAGAGATCTTTGCAAATTAATGGACAAAGAATTTTCGCAACTTATAAGGAAATGCTCGACAGATGCGACGAAAAACTTTGAAATCTTGGTTGATATGACCCAATGAATAACAAATTCTGAAAAATATTTTTATCAATTCGATGGAGTCAGACTCAGCTTTGTGGAATCTAATCGTCAATAAATGTAAAAAAAAAAACTTCGTTAATTCCACAGAAGTCTTCGAGACAGTGCCATTTTTATTTCAATATGGACATCATCAGGATCACTATTGGACGATACTGGTAGTGGCTCAGTAAAATGTGAAATGTAAGTTTTTTTACTAATAGAAATATCTTCATATTTTTCGTAAGCATTGTTTATACCATTTTTTTCTGTATTTCATCCTAGAGTGTATATAAATCGCCAGTATTTATAAAGGAATAATTTTTTGGTCAACTTCAATAGAGCATTTGTATCCATTTATCACATACTTAATTTGTCTTATAAAAGAAAGTGTGAAGAATAAACTAATTCTCTCTTCTACGGCTTGAGGCACCACCTCATGATACGAGGTTTCATGATACCTCGTACTACAGAATGGTTTTTAGCGTTTGAAGAATCACGCTTTTCACGCTTTCTTTGATTGAAGTGCTTCCAAAGTCGGTGAATGTTGGTGGTGACGCCAAAAATGTTCATTCAATACATAGTTCTCTTATTTCCCTGTCCGCTGGGTATAAATTTTACTCAATACTAATCCTGTTCACTGCGCATAATAGTTCATGAATGAGCTTTGATGGAAGGCTGACAGTGATCAGCAAAATATTCGAACGTTCATTTACATCCCTATCATTCAACTATCCCATTTCGCCGCCCAATTGGCATTCTATTTCTCTTTCGCTTGATTTGCACGTGTCAGATGAGCAATCATTTGTCAAATTGCAAGAGCACCTCTAGTACGTGTTATAAAAGCCCCAAAGTTTCCTTTGATCGTATCATTATGTTTCTGTTTGATTATTTTTGTGGGCTGGCAGAAAAAAATTATCTCATCGACTCATCCAACACGATCTACAGCGAAGACTAGTGAAAATTTTGCTGGTCCTTCACCTTTCGGTTCTCGCGAGTTTACGATGCTAATTTATTCCGCGAAAGCAGTCGTCATGAACACTTCTCAAATAAGCTGAGGCGCTGGCATCGAATATCAGGAATCTTGACGAAAAAGTTATCGCTTGGCTAAATAAATATTGTAGTAGGCTGAAATGTATGTGCTTTTAGTCCCGGTAGAATTCAAATTCACCCTAAATAAGTAAGGCTGAGAATAATGGGAAAGATGAAAGGAATGATGGTTGATTTGGACATAAAAATAATTTTTAAATTCTCGAATAAGGAAGCTTAAATTAGCCAGTTGCCCTTGGGAATATCGTTGATGTTTAAAGCGTTTTAGAGTCAGGGCTTTTGGGCTGAGGGTTAATTTTAGATTAGGATTATGAAAATAAATATAATGATGTTTCTGGGGACCTTGAAAGCCATAATTAATACTAAGGTTGCAAGGCAAGAGTCTGAGTAGTATAAACAATTCTTATCTTGGCAGCATTTTTGATAGAAATGGGTTTGCGCGCGCTGGTCATGGAAATTTTCAGCAAGAGAAGAGAATTGATGAGGAATACTTCATGAAGGAACATGAATAAAACATCAGTGGCATCTTAATATTATTGCATATTTACAAAACTTCGGCTTTCATTAAAGCGGATGACCGTAGACTAGGATTTTTTTGTAATGGATGTATGGTGATTTTTTAAGAAAGAGCGTTGAGCAGAGAGAGTGGTCGCTAATTTTGGTTTTGAAGGCACGACAGCATTATTTTATTAGCGCGTTTCAGAGTGTTATTTAGCAGGAAAATTATGTACACGAACTACTTGGCTGAAATCCTTGCACTTATCCTAAAAAAGAGTACTTAATTTGTAAAATAGCATGTAAAGTTGCTATTAACAATTTTTTTGCAAATAGTACCATTATCATAAACCTATAAAACTGCTTTTTTTATTCAATCTGGTACTGACGTATCGTCCCTTAGAAGTAGGTGGATCTGGTCAAGGGCTAGCAAGGCTCTCCGGAAGATCAGTTATTTTTAAGTTCATTAATGATGTGCTTCACTGTCAATGGCACACCGTAAGGGGGGAAGATGAACGGAAAATTGTTAGCTGTAGTTGGAAAGGATAATTGGGGTAAAACAACGGAAGCGGAAAAAGGGGATGAAAGTCGAGGAAAGAGTAACGGGGGTGTTGAAGGCGCAGGAAAAGAGGATCATGTCGGGAGTGTGAAACAGGGAAAAGACAAAGTACACATTCGCGAAGTATGATGTTAGGTAGAAGACATGAAGAACTCAAGAGAAATTTAAATTAGAGGGGACTGAGTACAATGCAGTGCAGGTAATGTGAAAGGTTGAGGATCTCACTATGGTAGGTTTGATGGGATTAAGCAGGAACGAGGCGAAGCGAGGCGAAATTAAAGTAGTCCTCTTTCTTCACTCCGAACTTGGCGCACTCTGCAATCGTGGCAGGACTAATTTACGTAGCATCGTCAAGGAGGAAATCATGTTATTTTATTAAGGGATGAGGATATTTAATTTGGAAGGAAGAGGGCTATTTTATCAGAGTAGTACGGTGATTTTGTGAAGGGAAGTGAAGCGGTGGATTGGTAGATAGCGGTGAATGAAAAGGAGGAGGATAGCAGTGTGGTAGAAAAAAGTCAGTAGTCATGGACTGTTAATGTGGGACAGGTGGGCGTTCCCATGGGCACACTATACAATATCCATACAATGGAGGAATGTCCATGAATTCTGACGACGCAGTAGTACCAGAAAACTCGTACATGTGATACATCGCAGTTAGAATTAAATTTTTTAAAATGTGTGGTTTTCAATTTTTGGAAAAAGAATTGTTAACCCTCCTAGCACGTACAAAATAAGTAATGATGAATTAACAAACGTGGAATCCATTAAATATCTTGAGATAAGACTGACATATGATCTTTCCTGGGGTAAATACATACCTACGTGAAATAATTGGGCAGTCTAGTTGTAAACTGGGATTCATCAAAAGAGTATTGGGTAAATGTGACGATCATGTCCGAGAAATCAGCTACTTTTCCCTTGTTAGACCAATATGCTGCCAGTATATGGGATTCCTACGAAATCGGTCTAAATAATGAACTTTAACGTGCGCAGCGTAGATCGGCAAGATTTGTAAAGGGACGATACGATAATTATATTAGCGTAACCAGTCTATTAAATGAATTAAAATGGGAATTATTATCAGATCGCAGGCTGAAATTAAGACTTAATCTCTTAAATAAATTACAAGATAATATTTTCAGTGATGATGTTAAAAATATTTTGCGAACCCCAACTTACTATGGTAGACTGGACCATGATTACAAAATTAGAGAAATTGATTGCCGAACTGACAGATTCAAAATGTCCTTTTTTCCTCGTTGATTACGGATATAAATAACTGTAAATATATCCAATACGAGTGTAGCAATGAATAGCATAGGTAGCTGCATGTTGGTATGAGGACTGAAAGCTAACCCAACTAACAGAATGTTTTTGCATGTTTACTTTGCTATTTTTATCTTTTTTAAATGGTGAAGTTTAGAAGAGAATATCAATTCCAATCATTTTTTATGCATGATATGTAGTGCATTTTTGGTGAGAATTCACCCCCTGCCACACATCTTTATGTTGGCTTGCAGGGTATTATGTAGATGTATATAACATACAAGAAAAAGAAAAAAACTTTAACTAGTAAAATCCAAGCTATTTATTAGCACCACCGACCAAAGTTTCAATGTCCTAGAGTTCCACAAATGAAGCCTGAAAGCTTTATTTTATACCAAAAAAGAACTGCGAAGACCCGCACTCTAAAATATTACCATACATCCCTCTAAAAGCCTATCAAAGATATACTTCTGCATGTTATCCTGCGAAGGCGTGTGGTAGGGGGTGATAGGTCCCCAACCGTCAGAATGAGCATTTGTTGTAAAAGGCGATGCTCAGAAAACGTTTCAGAAAAAACTCTGGGAAACCGAGGGAATTTTTTTCCTAGCTTTAATCTAACATGGAAATAATGTCGATGATATCTCCCCCTAAGTACTTCCATCTTCGAAGGTTACGCAAAAATTATGTTTGAAACAAATGTTGATGATTATCAGGCTATGCTCATCTAATTTTCATTGCTTATCCACTTCGTCAAAAAAATTCGTGGGGCTAAAAATAAATCGATTTGGAAATAATTGTCGTGTATAGAGTGCAATATAGTATATTGAGTGATCGCCATGCCCTCCGGAACGGTATTCATGATAATAATTACCATAAATGTCATTTATATCCTTCGTGATCACCGGTGATAGATTCTAAGATTGATTTCTCACTTTCCCTCCCCTTAACTCCTGTAACAAACAACGTCTTAATATTGACATATTTCTCTTCTGCCACAGCTTACACTGCTTGCTCCACACTTACCGTTCGTCATCTTCCTCTGCAGTTTTTTTATGGTGTTTTTCTCGATTATTGCTTTTGTTTGGCCTCCAGGACTCAAGCTTTGATCGAAATACCATCTTCATGCCACAATCATACATTTTCCAACTTCATCTTTCTTCCTTTTTTCTCTTCTCAGAACTTCTTCGTTAGTTACTCTGCTCGTTGATTTGATCTTCATCAATTTCAGCCACACTGAGCTTCAAATGCTTAAAGTCTTGCCTTATGTGTTGCTTTTATTGTCCATGAAATGCTGCCATATAGGAGTATGCTCCAGATGCGCGTTCCAATAAGGTGTTTCCTTGCTTCTAAGTAAATGTGTGTTTCCAGCTATCATTAGAGTTTTCTTCTGAGGCAATGCCTTATTTGCCTTGGTTTTCCAGCTGAATGGCTTTCTTTCTTTGCTTAGATTGTTGATGGTTATTTTTTTCCAGTACAATTAGACGCATGACCATAGTTGGTGCTTAACACATTTCTTTACAATGCCTCCATATCCATATTTATTGCATTGCCTCCCATGGTCATGTAATCATGATATTGTTTCACTTCTGTTTTTGAGACTTAATTTTAGGAGTGTCCGCGGTCAGTTAATCATAAACAAACTTAATTTTCTAAAATAGTTATTTAAAAAGCTAGAATGCTTTTCCAGTTGTGACCTTTGCTTATCGTTATTTGAATGAGAACCATCGTCATCTTGTCGTTATGCCCTCGCGTCGAAATCATTATATCTGGGCTTCATCCAGAAATGACTCAAAATTCACAAACCTCAACAGTTTTGCTGCAAGTGTATTGAAAAATCCAATGTTTGCATTCCAACATCGGTACGTATTGGAGCCATGATGTGAAAATTCCATCATTATCGAAGCTCGAAAATACAGAATTCTTGCTTAATAAATGCCCCAGGTCCTCATATTGGCGAGGAGTGTCGACCGCCGTTATATCTGAGCAATCAAATAATGCCTTTCGACCGTATCGACACGGAAGTAATCGCCTTACCGAGGCTATATCATAGGTACATACCTACTACCAGATACCCCGAACTAAGATTTCTGAAGCTCCATGCCATCGGTTTGTTCCAAAGGGCGAGGACGATTGCGTGGTGGTTTTGGTTATTGAGGTGGCCCCGTTAGCGCGAGGGCAACGTGTTGTCCTCACGCTGATAGCTGTGGGGACCGAAGCAAGGGAATTAATGAGGTCGGGAGATCGGACTGGATCGTGGCTTGAACCGAAGACCAAATCATCGATTCACGAACCTCATTACTGATACCATAACTCAATGGATTCACCACCAGACGGTAACTTAGGATTTTGGGAGAAACCCGAGGAAAATGAATATGATTTGATTGGTAGAAGATACAGAATTCTTGAAAACCGACTTCATGTGATAATTATATATAGTGACAAAAATAGCTCTTTGGAAATTAAATTTTCGATGCCTATAATGTGAAACGTAAATACCCAGACTCTCTTAGAGCACAGTTAATTTCATACAGGTTGCAGGGAGTAGCTTCGGAAAATAATTAGCGGGTGTACACCTATATAAAATTGGCTATTGATTAGCAGTTCTTGTAAGAATACACATTGTATGGATAAACGTAACAGTCCTTTGTTAGCAACGTATTTTTACAAGAATATGTATGGTAAAAGGTTGCTAAAGTATGTTGTACCTCATACCTTTAATTGTATGCCAAAGACTCTGCATAATCTAAAATCCTCGGCCGAAAGTAAAAGAAAATTGAAACAATGGTTAATTAGCGAAATTTTGAACATTTAATACCTTATAGCAACCTGATATTTATAAGTAAATTCTCCTATTTTGGTTTCAATATTCCTTATAAATTTTAATGTTATATTATTGTCATTGACAAGAAAGAAATAGTTAGTAGAATAGCCCAGGCAAAGAGGGCATTCTATCAAAAGAATAATCTACTTACAGCTGGAAATACAAGCGTAGAAGTAAGGAAACAGTTTATCAGAACATACATCTGGAGCATGTTTCTTTACGGCAGTGAGGCATGGACGATGAGAGCAGCGGAGAAGAAAAGGGTGGAAGCATTCGAAATGTGGTGCTACAGAAGAATGTTGAAGATTAAATGGATCGACCGAGGGAGTCCTAAGAAGAGTAGGAGAAAAGAGAAGTCTGCTGAAAACTCTAAAAAGAAGGGACAACTTAATTGGCCATATCTTGAGACACGATGACCTGATGAAGACTATCGTCGAGGGAAAAGTGAACGGGAAGATTGGAAAAGGCAGGCCTCGTATGAGATACATGGAACAGGTTGCAAAGGATGTGAAAGAGAAGAATTACGTCACAATGAAGATGTTGGCCGATAGAAGAATGGAGTGGAAAGCTGCGTCAAACCAATCTTAGGATTGTTGACCAATGATGATGATTGTCATTCAATTATTTTTATGATTTTAAAATTATAATTGACTATAAATGTAATGTAAACAATTACCAGTAGGGTAATTTTTATTAGACTATTAAATGTTATGCTTGTAATTTGCCACTATGTAATATAATAATGGAACCTTCTGACAAGCCTTATGGCTTAGAAGGACCAAGTTTTTAATGCAAATAAAGGCATTCATTCATTCAAAAAAATATATAAAATACTTGCAATACATTTTTGGTTTGTCGGCCATTGTGCTGCAGTCTCAGCAAAAGTTCGGAACCCGCGCTGAACCCGTTTACGCTGAGAGAACGTGAATCTTGAGGTCAATGCAAATTCCATTTAATTTTTGTATAATGGTCAGCTTTAATTTGCTAGTGACACCAATAAGAAGCCGACCATGATTGCCGGATCGGTAACGCCCTGGCCAGGCAACGGAGTGGTCAAGGGTTCGAATCTCGCCCAGGGATTGGGACCTCATGCATGCCTAAAGGATTTAAGCTCGGGTCAGATAGCGTGACAAAATCAATTCTGTTTTTGGGTCACATGGAGACCCAATTCTGCCGCTACTGCGAGCGAATGTTCCACGTCCTATTAACGGATAGCCTTCCTGGTTGGAAAGCCATTCACCGCGCAAGAGGTCAACACCCAGAAGATTGAGCGAAAGGTGGGCGCAGGGCGTACCCGCATCGCATTTCATTCGCTGACCTCCCGGGGAACGGCTTCGCACGGCACAGATTGCCCCGAATCGCGCAACCATTGTTGCGAAACGTCCGTCGATTGTTGTTGTCACATCAGCCGGCCCTTCGATGCCGTCCAACAACGTCGCCGTGGCTACCGCTTGGTGAGAGATTTGCACGGCGCAAATGCTCTCTACCCAGCCTTTTAAAGGACATAGGATACCTCACCTTCCTGCGGGTAATAGTCCCTCTTCAAGGGATAATTTCGGGTTTTTATGCCCGACGAGGTCACGGATACATGTCGTGCGTGATTGCACTGGCGGATGAAGAAGGATTGCTCTGAAGGCCGCGGGTTCGTGCTCTTGGTGAGTGAAATAATGGTGCCGTAATCCGAGACGTTCGTACGCCATCCCTTTTTGCCAATGGGGATAAAGCCATTTCGAATCGTAGGCAATCATTAGGCTGTATGCCGGGTGATGAATCGCGTTCTTGGCATGATTCCATTCCATATGTGCGGGTAAACCCATCGTCGAAAAATGCGGTCAATCCTTTGCGAATCTTCTTTATGTCTGGAGAAGTTCACTGCTCGCTATAGCCGAGAAATTGGCACAAGTTTGTATGAATACGAGCACTTAAAATTCAAAACACAATATGGGCGGGAAAAATGTAACTGCTAAATGCCCTGAAACCAATCACAGTAAAATGAATCCGAAGGTTCGTCTGGTTGATGAGAGTATAATAGCTCTCCAAATACCAACGGCCGTGTGAAATCCGCGCATCGTGGAATAGGACCTCATCTTTTTCCTTGGCTGCAAAGTCGTGGTAGTCAAAATGTCAAAGAGCTTGGCTTTACTTTATTCGGAGTTTTTTTTTTTGGCTGTTAATTTCTGCTGTAACAGGTGTATTCTGCACTTGGTTTTACATTAAAAAAAGGATTCCGGTAATCATGTTTAAGGTCATTAGCTCCTTGACCACTTATTGCTTTTCTTGCTAACGCGATTCTCACAACGTATTCACTGATGTCCCCATTTCGGCAGATATCCTCCCCCTTATGCTATGTTCTCATATTTGAGTTCCCCTACTTTGATGTCGTACGCAAGTATTATTTTGTGAAAATTCTTATCACTTTCATGATTTTATACCTTCATCCCACATTTATTACAGCGATTTTTCAAAGTTCCTGACAGCGACTGCTGTCCTTTTGATTGATGGCCGACCAAAGCTTAGTCATCCGTATCGCCAAATTAATCAACAGCCTGTCTCATCTAATTGCTGTGGTTCTCCCTACACCGCAGAAAACCATTCTCCTTGGCTTTAGCTGGATATTTCCGGAGTTTCCTGTTCCAAAGTTGAGTAGGAGAGGAATTAGAATTGCGCGTGCTCCGACTTTTTAGACTATAACGTTACCGTATTAACTAACCTTGAATCTAAGGCATCCATGTGTTATAGTCACGAGGCGGAGTTCAAAACCACGACCTTTGGGTTGCCAGGCCGGAGTGTTATCGATCAGGCCATCCCTACCGGCTCACGGATTTGATACCGAGACCTTCGGACAGTGTCCAATCTCTACCCGCTTGGCTGCGGTAGCCTTAGGTTGCGAACTATATTTCGAGCAATCAAAGAAAATTATAGAGTATTATTTTAAGATGAAAATCACCTTTTCCTCATCGCTAGATATATTTATATGCTCATTTTGTATTCAAGAATTCTATATTAGAGTTTTCCTTCGATATCTTTGAGGTTCAGTTGTTATCTAGTACGAGTGTTTCATCCATCATACCTGAAGTGTTCAAGTAGCTTTGAGAATCATATCTACTGTAGGGTTGCATCGTGTAGACCTACATTTTTAAAATGGCTAGTGCCTTAAAATACTCCAATATTATCGCCTTTTGTTTCGGCTTTTGCATTCTTGCCTCTGTTCACTTGAGTAATTAACCAAGGATGCTTTTTCAGGATAATATTCTTGTTATAAATATATTAATAACAATAAAATGTGCACATATCATAGCCCTTTACAGTAAAATAAAATAATGAATGCAATGGTGAATACAATGAATCATAATGAATATAATGAATACAACATTGTGGTCCTGCTAAGCCATAGGCTTGTTAGCAGGTGCCAGGTTTTAAATATTTGAGTTATCGGAGAAATTAAACTTAAATACAATGGACGAAAAATTTTCACAAGAGAATAACAGTTACCAATGTTCATAGTATAGTTATAGTTGAAGTTTTTATATTTTTCTCGCCATAAACGCTTTTCAATGCTGTTAACACCTTTAGTGCAGTTAAATGTCAACATTTATCGTGGCATGACAGTGTCGCAGACGCAAATAAAATGTCACCGCCTTCGATTTGTATCCAATGTGGGCGTAAGAGTAGTAGCATATAAAGAATGAATGATGCCTCTATTTGCATTAAAAAAAACTTCTAATGCCTTCTAAGCCATAAGGCTTGTCAGAAGGTTCCATTATTATATTACATAGTGGCATTTTACAATCATAACATTTAATAGTCTAAATAAAAATTATCCTACTGGTATATTGTTTACATTACATTTATATTAAATTTTAATTTTAATTTCATAAAAATAATTCAGTGACAATAATATAACATTAAACAGAATAATAATACGGAAAGTGAGAAAACTAGATACTGATATAACGAAATAGCTTCAAAATTAGCTTGCGCAGTATCATAATTGTCGGATAACAATGTATTTTACTGGTTATGGTCCGTGTATAGATAATTATCAAATAGGAAAACCATTAATAATGTTAGGGTAACAGGTATATCATGAGAGGGCAACTAACATAATTTAATCAGTTTTGAATCACCGTTATTGATTGAAGATATCATTGCTGGTAGTTCATTGTATTTGTGGCTTATCGATTTGTATTTTCTTCTGGACTTCCAGAGCTAATTTGTAATGTATGTATGCCATTTATCCCGAAATGTAGTTTTAAGAACTAAATAGCATCCGTATTTTTCCTTTTTCGTAAAGGAACCATTCACTCATTTTTCTCTCAATTTTCAAGCAAGCCGCCCTTGGGAAACGAAAAACAGGTACGTTAAGGGAGAACAATTCCTTCCTTTCCACCTAGACTGCTTTCGTATGGAGACGTTTCAGTTGCTCGAGGATAAAGTTCTTTTTCGCTATCTGTTGGCATCGATAAAGATATAGATGCAGGGTCACGGGGAGGAATGAGAGAAGCGGATTAATGCATATTTGCTCGGATCCTGTCGAGGAATCCCATAAAAGGAAAGAGAGTGGACTTCGGAAAATTCGTGAGAAGGCAAATCTGGAAGAGATTCGAAGGCTTTCAATTCACGTAACAAAGTTTTCTTTGGAACTTTAAATACATTTACGCCAACTTCTCAATATGATCCACATCCTTGTAAAATGCTGGCCAGCGTAACACTCGTAGAAGGGTTTTTTCCCGTCGATATATTCCGTTGACTCTAGGAAAATATTCACGAGCATATCGCCGATAATGTCAGAACTTTCGTAAGTTATCGCAACTGATGCGATTTCCAAAATGAGTCATTCATCCATCAAGCTTACGAATATAAGTCACTAAAAATAACTCCCTTCAAGCTAACATTATATTAGCGGCTGTTGCTAATGTTATTTTAGATACGTGTTTTTCTGAAATATAACCTATTTGGAAGTCACGTTTTCACTTAAATTTCATCATTGTTTTCAGTTGTGCTACGGAGAAATTATATATCACAGTTACAGCCAAAGTTGGAATTTTATTTTGTTGGTTCAGATGGGTGAAGACATTCTTCTCACAGAAATTCGGTCAATCGTTCTCGGCATAAACCAAGCTCGTGGAGAAAGTAGAACCGTCAGCGTTTTTTCCTGTATTTTAGTACCATGATATCTCCTTCCTGTGGTCATCACCTCCTTCTGTGATCATATAGTTCTGGCTTCTTAAATATCCATAGTAATACTGAACAGAGCTCTATATAATAATTAAATCTCTCACTCTCCGCCGCCGTGAAATAACATGCCTCCGTTTGGAAAAATTAATGTTCTCGAAGAAAACAACGCTAAAAGTCGAATGTAAGATCTCCTTGCTGAATTTCACATTGATCTAGAAGCCTGGATTTGCGATCTAAACTCAGAAATTGATGAAACTAACGTAATTTGAGTCGCGTTTGCAGTTAAAATTTTCGTTAAACCTTTGAGTTTTCGTCACTGAGGTAGTATTGACTGTACAATTGAAGAATTCGCCATATTATCATCGTAATTTTAAAAATTTTCAGGCCATGATTAAAAAGGTGATAAAATGACGGCGCGTCGGTAACTAAGGTGATTAGGAAAATAAGTTCAGTACGCCCCTTCCAAGAGTGATACTGGAAAACAAGCAGAAGATAAGACAGAGTAAATAGCAAATGGCCAGGGCGTTGAACGCCAGAACGCGGATACAACAGCGTAGTCTGCGCAATGCGTGCGAAAGAGCGAAATAAAATGGTGTTTTTCGGTGTATCAGCAGACAGTTAATATATTTAGTCTTCTAACTATTTGGACAGACTTTATTTGGTGTCCCCCCTCTGCTTCTAATGTTCAAAACTTCCATTTTCCTTTACTATTTTTTTCTTTTGATGACCGCATTTATCACTTCTCTTCGTGCCATGCCTTTTCCTCCTCTTCTTCGCTCTTCTACAGAGTATTCCACCTTCAACAAGGGACTTCAGCATTTCAATGTCTTGTTCCATCCAGCTAATTTACCTTATCCTAATTTCCGCCCACACCTTTATTTCTTCCACCAATCCGTCCTTCTTTCCAACTATTCTTCTTCTCCACAACACATCTCAGTAGTTCTTCTTCTCCACACCATCCAATCTTTCATCACCACCCTAAGAGTCCAGGGCCTCGATCATGGATCTTCATAACGCGTGCGCTAGTGTTATCGTTATTTATTGATTAAACTTATCTCAGAGAGAATGTGATATCCATTCTTAATTTTTCGTGGAGCACTTCAAATTGCTTATTACAATCAGTGGAGCGAATTTTATAGACGAATATTGTTTTTCCTGCGCTATTATAGGGGTAAGCGTTAACGATAAAGATTGCGATAACGCGAAAGGTAGATCCGTGATTCCACACCAGGTCTCCGATCCATTCTACGACCCGCCACCCGCTCTTCAGTCACGTTTTATTGTCATTTAGCACTCAAGATTCTTTCCAGAATTTCTCTTCTGCTCGCAAATGTCCGTTTAGCCTTAGCAATCCCTCTCGTAATGCAATTAGTATTCCACTCATCGTCACATCGTCCAAAATGTAAACTAAAGAAACGGAACTGTCCAACCAGTTCTGGCCGATGTCCTCCTTTCTTGTGTTCATCTTATCCATATTTTTCCTCGATAATCTCATTATTTTAGTTTTCTTCTGATCAATCATCATTATAAACCGATATCTACGCACAATCCATCCATATGAGCACAAAACCTCCGTTCGACTGAACGTCTACAACTCACCTCGTTTTTCTCGCTTCCCCTCGTTTGCCATTTTTAGCCGACCGTTCCTTCGAAGGGAAAGGGCACCAGTCTCCTAATGTGTACGCCCGGCTGTTCGTCACGTTTCGTAGAATTTACTGCCCGCGGTGTTTTATTCCTGAGTCCTGCTGCCTGCTTTTCTAAAAATATACTTCGCTGTGAATGCACCCTTATTTTCTTCATGGTTGAAGTGAAATTAACTTTCGTTGTTATTACGCTTTTTCCTCCCATTCGCCTCAGTTTAAAAGCATGGTATTTAAGTTTTGCTCTCTCTCGCTCTCTATTGAGTTGTCTTGAGAAGGGCGTTGGTCGCTTAAATGCGTGCGCTCTAACTGGCGTGGGAATCTATAAGTAGTCCAATTCACTTTTCCTATTTCTTCGTTCCCTAAAATTTTATTTCTCTCTTTATAAGGCAATATATTGTTTTATCAGGCTAAACAGAAAAATACAGCGTAGGTTGAGGACGTCATGTGATTTTATCATTTCCCGCATACTTATGCGGCATTTAAGAAACCATTGGAGCAGGGAATTCACCCCTTATTTCGCTGAGTTTAAGATTTGTATGCTAAATATTAGTAATTGAATCAAATAGTTTGAGATAAGTTTAGAGATAAGATGCTCTTCTGATACATTTTTTAAGTTTTATTCATTATGCAGAAATGTAAAGGTTTGTTGGTGCTCAATTCACCCAAAAGAAAGGATCAATAATGTCCACCCATAAAATCTCACCTCTCCCCCGTTAATGCTCTCCTCCTCCTTTCCAAAATGTGCCTAACTAAGGCCGTATAGTTTCTGGCTCAAACGGATGGACAGGTTTTTTCCTGAAACGTAAAAAGAAGTACTCAATTGCAAGTGATTTCCTTTTTTATGCAGGTGAGCGACGATCATTCATTTTCTCCATTCCTTTGATGATTGACACCCATATTATTTAGGAAGTTTTTGTGGAAAGTTTAAAGGCTTTCAAAATCGTGAGATTCGTGGTGAATTCCATCCACCCTCTTGCACCAAATAACATAAAAACAGCTCTTACTATATCAGTAGGATTGTAAGGAACTTCGTCACCTCGAAGAAGAGACGGGGAGCCTTCTTTGGAATGATTCATCTTCGCATTCTATTCGCTTATGGGCTTGGTGGTTACCTCGCAAAAACCACCCGAACTGATCTATGATTCATGAAGGAAACTCAGCGAATGACATTATCCGGATGCTTAAATGTCCCACATTACATTAGATTTGAATCGCACCGAATGATAATTGAGCACAACACCAATAAAATACCAAATATGCTAGGCATAATTACATTTCCCCTGGAGGATGAAAATCAACTAATCATAAGACTTAGAAATGAGGTCCCATACAGATTAACATGGAAGAAGAAGGCGTTAGTCGAAAGAAAAGGAAGAGGCGTGGGACAATTTGGGGCACTAGGACCACATGAACTATATTGTAAATAATTTGGGAAACTGTTGTCAATTTTCTCACGAGGGGTTAATCACCAGAGGGAACCACCAACCAATTATTGCAATCCTGGGAAAATTGTGGTAAATAAATTGGGGACTGGGGTCTTCTCACTTTTCTATATTACTGAAATGAGAAATTTAATATCAAGGCGTGATATTGAAGGAAATGTTTCCTCTTATGGAGATATTCTTCCAGACAGAACTAAATTAAACTGAGTGCTGGGGTACATACGTTCCTGCTAATGTACCTTCAAAACACGTTCTACCGTTTACAGGTAAAATCACTTCAGTTTCAGTAAAATGATTAATTGTTAGATCCTCCTTTTCGTGATTTCACCTGATACATTCCTTTGGTCCCATCATCTCCTTCTATCAGAGCTATTATTGCATTGTACTTCAGTGTATGTACTAGTGAAGTAAAATTAAAACGACAGAACTTCGGTTGTATCGTTTGATTGAATATTAATTAGGCCTAGTAGTGTATTGAGTTTTAGAGGGCACTCGATCGAATACGTTGAACCTGATTATTGCCTTGAAGGAAAAAATTAGCCTCAAATAACCTTTCGCCTTGGGTTAATTAATATTACAATCGTAGCTTCTCCAATAAAGGGAGCCTTTTAGGTTGCAAACATGTAGGCTGGTATAATTGGTGCGTATATTCAGCGATTTTCAATATTTATGACCGTCGACGCCAGAATCCTGTTCTGACAGCGAGGTGGGGGATTGGGAAATTTGACCTTTCAACCTGCAAAAATCGATTGTTTGGCAAGACAAGCAGCACCCCACTTTTCACATTGATATTTTAATTTTCAAATTTCTTCTATTTACTTAATTTTTTACTTCTTTCTTTCATCCGATTTCAAGTTAATTAACATCGATTGCTGAACTTCGTATTGTCGTTCGCATTAAATTGAATATTTCCAAAATCACTTCACGGTCATTAAACACACATTTTGACTGATGAAAACTGAGGAGACTACTTGATCACTACCATATTCCTCGCTCTCTAATTGTGACATGGTTCATTTCACCAGATAAAAACGTATTTTACTGTAGGCAGACTGCATATTTATCTTTGCATTTGACAGTTTTACCTTGCATTAGGTTCGTGGGTTCGTATCGGTAAGCGTTTTAAAGTATGAACGAAGATTGATAGCAAACCTTTTTACAGCACTTGTTCTCTTTCAAATATAAAAAGTTTCGGATCATTTTCTCTAGTTCTTGTTATTATTATCAGTCATGAAATCATATATTTTTTGACGCAACCCTCCACTGAATTCTTCTGTCGGCTACCCTCATCATAACTCGTTCCTTTCCGATCCTCCAATGCATGTGTGTGACATGCATTTACCCTTCTGTGTAAAATGCATTTTTCTTGCTTCGAAGAAGTCGTATTGCAATTGTTATCGTAGAAACTGCTCCTCCCCCTACCATGAAGGAATTCATCTGCATATACACAGTACCCTACAAGCCAATGCAACTATGAAGCTGTGGATTAACTATCACCATTTATGCCAAGAATTTAAAGCGCATTTTAGCAATTACTATCCGGGATCTATTGCTGAATTTAAATTCTATAACAAATTAAATTCACATAATATATTAACTACTTTCACCTCAAAAAACTGCTTATAAGTGTTAACCATTAACATTGGACCTCCATTGTTGGACCTCCCACATTACAAATATTTTACATATTTTGGCAGTCGTGCAAAACATTACACTGCTTATATTTAGCGGCATTCGGGTATGCAAAAAATGCAAAAACTTGCAATATTTATCTTTGTACCTCTAGTGGCTTCAATTTGATCTATTACGGTCTTTAAGTGTACGTAGAAAAAGGAAATTTTGAACCTCTCTGTCTGCAAAACATTACACTGCTTATATTTAGCGGCATGCGGGTATGCAAAAAATGCAAACACCTGCAATATTTATCTTTTGTACCTCTGGTGGCTTCAATTTGATCTATTGCGGTCGTTGTCTGCGTAGAAAAAGGAAACTTTGAACCTCTGTCTGACCATCCATCTCTATTTTATCTGATCTCAGAATGTAGGAGTTTTTGATGCGTGTATTTTTCATTGCAGTAATCCTTCAAACAATTCAGTAGTTACTCTTCAAGTAATACTTGGAGAATGAGGACGCTGAATGGGTCGAAATTTTCATGGATGGATTTTACGTCATTTATCGGGAGTAGAGGACAGGGGGAAATGATTTTGAGTCGGCGATCCATTATGCATTCGAAGTAGACGTTCATGTGTTGTACCTTCCCTTTCCGAGACCTTTTTATGCGTTTTTTTCCCGCTCATTTAATGCGATCTCCTTTTGTGATTCATCGCTCCGCGCAGCCCGCCGCTGCTGCATCCCTCCGTTCCCCTTATAACGAGATTACTACGCACTCGAGAGGGAGGGGACGCGCTTGTTTTCAGTTCCGCGGGGGGGTGAAAGGGGGGAGTGTCTTCTCTCCCGGCGAGGGGCACAACACAGGGGGACGAGTACACCGCGGGGGAAGAGTCGGGGGAGGGGAGGGGGATGCGGAAATTAATTGCATGTACACGTATGCATATACGCACACATACGCCCCCGCTTACGCAGGCACGCACACACAAAAACAACACCCAGACGAGAGCGTATCCCTGCTCACCCCCTTCTTCCTCGTTGCCTGGCAACGCCCGAGCGGGATATAATGCAGAGCGCAGCACTAGAGAGAGGAGGGGAAGGGGGGGGGGAGATAGTTTTGAGCGCAAGTGTGTGCGCATGTGTATGGACACGTGGATGAGTGCGTGCGTGCGTACGTGGCAACGGCCCGGCGCGTTTATTTGGGGCCCCTCCTCCCTCTTTACACCCTCCCCTTTCTCCCCTCCCCCCCTTAAAATTCCCCCAACACACTCTCCCCGTGCGAATGAGTGGGGGTGCACATTACGCCCGGTGGGGGGGAGGGGAGGAGATCACGTGACCGTGTGTAAGCGTGGAGATAGCGGCGGAAGGGGGTGGAGAGGGGTGTGGGGTGGGGGTAAAAGTACCCCCGGAATGAGGTGTGCACGCGTGTGAGTGTGGGGAGAAGAGGGAGGGTTTTGGGGGGGGGTGTAATGGCGATTTAAAGGGGCTGGGACCGAGGGGGTGGGTCGAGGTCCGGCGTCGGATCCCTCAGCAGCAACGCGTACTCCCGGCCCGCTAACACGGCGACCATAGAAATTTGTCTCACTTCGGGAGATGTTGCGTGAAAAAGTACTGATGATGGTTACAATGCGGTGCAGAAGACAGGTGATGTCCCGGCTTAGGCATATTTTTCATTGGCATACCCATTTGGGTGCTCTGTGGGGAGCACTTCGGGTTCAGTACTCCGTCCGTCGGATGGGACGTCAAACCGTGGTCACCTTGCCGCCCTTCGCTATGAGTAGACAAATTCCGACGTCGTTTTTCACATCACCCTTCATCTTTTCCTTGAAAAATTCTTACATTTGGAAAAATTCCTTCCCCTAGGATATCCTCTTATCCTAAATGGTACAAATGACCTTAGCTGTCGTTCGCCTATCCCGAACTTACTAAGTTGGGTGCTTCATTGACAGAAAACTTTCACTAGCACGGCATAAAAAATTAGGCGGAATATGTAAATATTAAGCGTACGTAAAAGCACCGATATGGAACACAAAAATGCTAATATGTTGCCAAGCGTTGTATGATTAGAAAAACTGGTCCTTGCGCAGTAAGATGAGGGGAAGTTGGAGACATCCTTGAGGATATTCGGCCCGACGATGTCGAATTCAAGTTACAATTGGTTCGGAAGACTCGCTAGATCGGAAGACTCGATCGCCATGTCTAATATTGTGACACACCCCCGTGGTGACTTTCAGGGTATTAGGTAGATGTAAATGTAAAATATCGAACCTATCGGCTAAAGTATTCCCATCAAACCCACCACGGAGGAAATTCGACGTCTGACCTCGACGATGACGAAATTCTGACGTCACAGCCTCGTCGAATCCCATTAATGACAATTGAAAAAACGTGACTTTTCGTGGCCATAGCTTCGTCCGAATCCATTAAAGTCCTGCCACCAGGAAATGGGCACTTTTCATTAGGCTATCGAAATTTCTTACCTATAATCCTGGATGGCAGAAACCCCAGAGATGACATACACCTATTGTTTAACGGATTTTTTTCATTTTTATCTTACTAATACGATTCTGCTTCTTAAAAATGAAGTGAAATTAGTGTGGAAGATAAGTTCTGCTACGGACTCCAACATAGCATCTCGAGAGGATTCACTCGTTGGTCCCATCACTTTGGGTCAGGCACGTATCCGGGGGGAGCTTCTGGGGCTTCAGCCCCCCGAAATTTCTTCCCAATAATTTTGTTGTTCTGATTTTAACTGGGCATGATAATCCGGATTACACCGCACATAATCCAAGTGTGAAATGTGTTGAAACGTGATCACTAGTTTGATGCATGTATGTGGTTAATAATTGTTCTTTTCAATCTGATACGTGTGTATGCGTCGAACTTCTGCTCTGGGGCCGGTCAAATTAACTGTTTCATATTCAAAGGTAACAGTGCACTGTAACCAGTGAGAAGAGATAGGAATGGGCACTGTGAAAGTAAATACATGGTAAATACCAAGCAATACTAAAATTAAGGGAAGAGATTTGCAACATGTCGGCTCCTAGCGGGCAAGGCTGATGGGCTGATTTGTTTCAAGTTACGCTACACTAGACTTAGCCCCCTCCCCTATCCCTCATCCCCCTCGAAGAAGATTTCTGGCTTCGTGCCTGCTGTGGGCAGCAATATATGACTACACTATCCTTGGCTTTATTTAATTCATACCTATCAAATTCAGACGCAATTCAAGAAACCCTCGTCTCTACAAAGGGAGAGTTCAGATACATGATTGGCATAACTTATGTATTTGTACACTAGTTGCCATTGCTTTCAGTCAGCAACCCGAAATGAGAAGTGAGACTTTCAAGGGGTTTAGCGTCATCCTAATCATTGTGTCTGCGAGGTCTTTGGAAGGATCTTTCGACCGTATACGCAATGGAATTTCAATGAGGTCCTCTTCGGATTGTTAGGACGCTCGAAGATTGCGCGGCAATCGTTTGAAAACTCAATTACCTAGAATATTCTTAAGGAATTCATTCAAGGATCAATTCATTGCCAATTGAAATAAAACCCGGTTATTTATTTAAGGCCCGAAAGTAAAATCTGATTTTTGACATGCTTATTAGTTCAGCCACTGGTTCGGAGCTGCCGGATAATATAAAATTCCCGATCTACGTCTAGCAATCTATGCAATCAACATTCTAGCCATAGACTCCAAAGTCTGCTGTGTGTATCTTTGCATATGTAGCAATGGTACGATTAGCGAAATTATGGCCATAACGCCGTTTGCTTAACACTGCCGTAATTGGAAAATTTCTTCGACAGCTTATTCGTCTTAAAACTAACTCATAGATGGTGGTCATCTCGCAGTGGTTGCAAGTACATATATACTGGGCTCGCGGATCAAGGAGTTTCAAGACTGACTTTCCCAGACAATTTTGGTTTGCCCAGGTCACACCTGTTTAATTACATTAGTAATTCCGAGCCCTCATGAGTGATCTATTTACTTCGCATTTCAGGGCGTGTCCATCACCTGCCATGTAACTCCAGTCCCTGAAGACCATCTGACGTGTCTCTTCTTTCTTTATGTGCCATTGGCCTTCTTTGCTACTTTTCATTACCAATGTACATACCATCATTCCTTTCATTCTCGTACGCATCTGTTCCTTTCCTCCCCTCCGGTTCGTCTTCCGAGAAGTTGCACTCGGAACATAAAGCTGAACGGTGCTGAACCACATGGCTCCTTTTGTATGAACTTAATAACCGTGACTCCCCATCCAATAGGGTAAAAAATTAAGCCCCTGATTGTGATGCGTCAGGAAGCGTTCTTGGACAAAATTGAAATTTCAGTGGTCAATAGTTTTGTTGCTACGACTATTTCTGGCCGATCTTATTCGAGGGTTTTCCTAATGCATATACATATTTATCTTATCCTCTGTCGGCTCTTAATACAGGATGTCCCCCAAAACCGCTTTACAGATATCGTTTTTATGGGTATTTTGACAGTTCAGAGTTTTATAGATCGGTGCCGTTAGTTTCGTGAAGCACATCAAGACGGTGCTCTTTCCTTGCTAATCTCCCGGTAGCATAGCGTCATTAATAGTGCCAATAGCATAAGTGATCTTCTGTTAACTGTGTGATCTTTGAGTATCTGAAGTATACAAATGTAATGTGATTACTAACACTGAATACACTAGTTATGTAGGACGAATTTTATTAATATACCTTATCATGCCTTTTTAGATTTTTTTAATTATTAAGAAATCTGGTGGCAACCCTGTATTCTAGTTACATTTCGTCTTCCTTAGCTGGAGAGAAAATTTTGTATTCTCGTCATGTCTTTCCTTGCTTTGCATTTTGGTGAAATATTTGTCTGAATACCATTGTTTGAGCCATCATTTGGATGGAACTAAATTCTTGTCCAAATCTTCTGATTTTAGCTTGCCATAAATTTCTTTTCATTGAGTCTACTCAAATAGCAATAAAGCGCTTCTGCAATAAAGTATCTCCTTCCACACTTTCCTATTTGCTATATTTTGAATTATGAGACATGTCTTAAGTGCCGTTGCATGCCTACAATGAAAAACCAGAAAAATATATGTGCGTTCAGGTGGAAAGATTTTCAAGAATACATTAGAGATGGAATCTCACGCAATGAATCGAAACTCAAAGGAAAAATAGAAGGGAATTTACTATGTTTACCCTGCAATTTTCCTCGGAAAGCACATCGTCTATCAGACATTAAATTTTGACCATCCTATATGACAGTAATAGAAATTTTAACGAAGTATTCCGATTGTAACGAGGCATTCGAATAAGGCAGTCTCAAGAGGGAAGAATCTTGTTAGAAGCTACTTGCGCCGTATAGTGTCACTACTTCTGATCACGTGGTCTTCGATGATTAGCCACGCCAATGCACGTCTCAAAAGAAGGTGACTAATGAAGCCGAGCTCAAAGAAACGTGAAGCCTTATTTATATTTCGATAAAAACCGCCCCAAGTCAGTGTTTCGAGTAGTGCTCACCTCACTGGAATTCATCTGTCATAATCGAGGAAAAAAGGAAACACACACCTGAAACATAAAAAAATATGGGAGTTGAACGCGTGGAGCAGCGATATAAGCAAGTGATAAACCTTAATGTGGAAATTTTAGGGTTTGGACGTCGAAACTTTCAGGTGAACTGGGTAGTAGAGAAATTTTAGATTTCCGAAATTGGCTGTCTCCCGCTTCTTACTGTCTCCAGGTTCGTTGCATATCCTCTCTTTCACACCGAAAAGGAAAAAAAAGCGGAAAATTTCAACGGTCAGAGTTCGTGGGAAGAGATATAATGTGATGATTACTTTTGAGCAGGTGAATGAAGCAGTTTCGTCATTGAGATGGTTAGGGTAGGAAAATCCTTTGGCATACCAAGGACTTGTTAAAGCACTGATAGACTCATTTCATCAGCCACAGATGCTCCTAGATTTGTACATGCAAGATGTTTTTTGATGCTCAGTCGTTATTCTATTCTCAGGTTTCATTTTCTCTGCAGGAATGATATGAACGTTAAGATAATACTGAAGTTATTTGAAAAACATGGTTAATTTCTATTGAATTATCTGTCATTTTGTAGCCGTTCTTTTTCAGCGCTGTAAGTCTTCTAGCATATACTATTCATTGAAAAAAAGTATAGAGTTATAAATATGCATTTGCTGTCACTGTTTTGTTATTTCCACTGGCTTTGTATCCAATAAAGCCGTAATATTTTAAGTTTTTGATTATTTTTACGAAATTTTACATAGGTTTCTTGTTGCTTTTCGACAAAATGCGAGAGAAATTGAAAAATAACCCTTAGCTGTTGCATTCTGAGGCTAAAGTCTAGAAAAAATAATTTTTCTAGAAGTAGCAGTCATAACTTTTCTTCAAATATTCTTCCGTCTATACAATTTTCTAAAGATGCTTGGTGTGTAAACTCATCATCCACCATCTTTTAGGCACACTGATAAAATCATGCTTTTTAGATGGATAAACGTTCGGTGATTCCTCGTCCAATAACAGTTTTGTGTTATTATTAGTCCTTCAACATATATTGTGTTTACCTCTTAGCTCTAGAATTTGAATTACTTACTCATCAAATTTCATGGTGATGTATTTTATCTGCTCAGGATTTGCAATGTGTTCTTTGATCTTGAAAGTTCTTCTCACAGAGTGTGCAATTTGCCGAGTATTCGCTGTAATTTTGGCTGGTACCTACTATCAGATGAATATTTCATGAAGTAACCCTAAACGCAGGGTAGTGGAAACCTGAAGCTATCGTACAGATTTGGATACTACTAACACATAAAATCCGTAAAAGGGATTTAGGGAAAATGTGAAAATGTAGGTAACTTAACAGGTTGGTAAAAATCTTCATTCCATATTTTTATTTGGGGAGTCGGATTAGTGCAGTGGCTAGCTTTTGGTATCACAATCGTGGTTTCGGAATCGCATCTCAGTAGTGGCAAAGATTTCTCATTGGTATACTAGTTCCCTCTTGAGTGTCTGTAGAGAGAATTCCAGTTCCGTACTCTGCCCGTCGGGTAGAAAGTTAAATCGAGGACCTCTTGGCACCTTTCTTAAATAGCAGGCCAGTGCCGTCACCAGGTTTCTCTCCATTCTCCCTGAAAGACTGCATCCAGTATCATGTTAACCACTATCCTAAATGGCGCATCATATCTATCTGGCGCCTCCTCCAAATATTTAAGGGATTCGTGGTGGCGTAGTGGGTAGAGCGCTGAGCGAACGACTGGAGGATCCCGAGTTCAATTCCTGGGCAGAAGCCTTTCTGGACGTCACCCCCTTCAATCCTCGCGATTCGGTTTTCTGTGTGTCAGAACTTTGTAGAAAATCGCAGGTGGCCCTGAGAAAGTAACTGATCCCCCTACCCTGAATGTGTGAATTTCACACACCTTAGTACGCGGTGAGCTCTTCCCTCACCTATCAAAAACCAACCGTCGTGCGGGTCGAAAACAAGTGTAATTAATGCAATTGGGTAAAACTTATATTCTAAATGAAATATTATTTCCCCCTGCCACACACCCTCACGGTGGCTTGCAGGGTATCTTGTAGATGGATAAGAGATGAATCGTGTACTCGTACTTTGTCAGGTCAAGGGAGGGAGTACTTTAAAACTATTTGAACTTAGACGTCTTTTAAAATATGCTAATTGGGAAAGGAGACTGTCATACTTTAAGTGGAAAAAAGGCAATTATACTAATCTGCCTTTCATAAATCATAGTGCCTAAGTGTATGCATTAGTCATACATAATGCATTACCATCTTGCTGCTGTGTTGGCTGGACCCAAATCTGCTGATGCCGCGCCCGGGCGAAGAGATTTTTAGCGCTTTAGGCAAAAAATGTGACTTGAACCACCATTATGAAAAAAAATTAAAAAAAAATTCAAAACTCCTATTATTTTTCATATTTTTTAAATTAAATTTTAGCGTCAAAAAAAATCCGGGAGGTAAAAATTCTACAGCTCTGAGCGGAAAACGGTTTATCCTCCTTTCAGTGGGAATCTATCACGACTCCACTTAAAGATAGAAGCGACTTGGCTTTCGAGATTTTTTTTTCAACAGTAGTCTAAATACATGCATGAGCCACAGCAACTCCACCTTCTGATCATGGGGTTGCGTGACCGCAAGTCTTTTAACGGGATGCTTATCTTAATTATGAAATCAGGGAGTGTACTGCGATCGAAGCTTCTCGTGCGAGACGTGATTTGCAGTCAAGGTTGTAATCTTATTGCCTCTTGCTCACGGAAAAAAAGATAAATTTTAACGATAGAAATATGATAAAAATGGACGCCACACCATTCGATCATTATCTATTGAAAGGTTTCATATTAGAAGACCTGCGTTCTCGGAACCGTATCTATATATGAGTTCCGCTAAATCTGGAATAACATTTTCCCCCAACCATATCCAAAATTACTATATGCGTATTATTAATATTTTTCTTGTCCTTTTCTCATGTAAGGAACCATAAATTTACAGATTAAGGACCACGTTAGAAAGTTAGTTCTTGGTCTTCCAACTATTACCATGAATGTTTTTAATTATTCAGTCATTCGGATTCACAATTAAATATGAGAATAGGTGGAAACCCCATACATTTAGGAGAAATTTGCAACCATGTCTTGAACGGTATATAGATGAAAGCTGCCGCTTTATGTTGATTACATGAGGGATGTCTAAAATTACTAGGCGTATTTAATTGTCACATAAAGTAAGGTATGTGTGAATGAAGTTTCGCATGAACAAAGGTAAGTATAAGCGTTTTATTTAAAGTGTGGCATTTTTAAAAACCTCTTAGAATCGTCATAGCTCGATGCATAAAAAATGATTGAACGGCGATGTGCTTTGGCGAAAAAATGCCAGGGGTTAAGACGATTCTTTGGCGACCCCTTTAAAAGGTGACATTTTAAAAGCCTCTTAGAATTGCCATTGCTTGAAGGAAAAAAATGATTAAATAGCTATGAGTTTTGGCGAAAAAAGCACGCCGTTGCCATCTGCATCCCTTTTTATGACGCCTTCACAATACTATGCTTCATGCGCGAACAAGATTCCAAAATAATTCGTTGTAGACCAAAAACAGATGTACAGATGGGAAATAAAAGAATGAAACTTTGTTAGGTTCACTTTATATTTAAATAAGCACGACCCGGGTTTCATAACGTAATTACATCTTGAGGTAATATAAAGTTTAAATTAAAGTGAACCTAGCAAAGCTTCATTCTTTTATTTCCCATCATGGAAAGGTGTCACATAGTTAAGCCTGAAGCTATCAGCTAGATGAACAGATGTTTCACGGTTATCAACAACAAAATCACGGATCTATCTTTCGCGTTATCGCAATCTTTATCGTTAAAGCTTACCCCTAGAGTAGCGCAGGGTTAACAATAACCGTCTATAAAATTCGCTGCACTAATTGTAATAAGCGATTTGAAGTGCTGTGCGAAAAATGAAGAACGGAGATCACGTTCTCTCTGACATAAGTTAAATCAAAAATTAACGATAACGCTAGCGCACGCGTTATGAAGATCCATGATCGAGGCCCAGGTCTCCGCGCTGATTTCAGCTTTGATTTCTTGCACTCTTAAAGGACTTTTGACATCACCTCTGATCGTACGAACGTACGCCGTGCCTGCGTAGGATGAACAGGGGCTAATTTGCGGCGTGCGTCGCTCATGACAGCAAGGGGGGGACGGCGTTCGGAAAGGTGGGTTGCTGCATTTGGCGTCACTTCCCCGGGCAGGGGCGTCGTCGGGGGAGGGGTAAAAGGGGCCGAGGACGCCCCCCCTGGTCCCTGGTAGAGGAGGGGGAATGCGTGCTGACACGGGTTGCTGCTGAGGTGGGGACTCTGACGGCGGACGATGAAACGGAAGTGGTGTCGCCATGGGGATAAAGCAAAGAGAGCGGGGGAGGAGGGAAGGGAAGCAGGCGGGGGGGGAGGGGGCAGACGGGGAAAGTAGCGGGGGGAGGGGGTGGAAGGGGGAGTGAAAGGAGGGGGTAAGGTTATGAGAGGTTTTAAAGGGAGAGCGAATGATATTCCAAGGAAAGGACGGAAGGGAGCGGACTCGGGGGTGAGTGGGGGTAGTGTCTGCAGGGGGCGAGGGACAACTCCTTCGACTTGATGGAAGAGACGAAGTGTTAGCAGACCGCTGATATTTTTCGTTCCTTTCGCTAAATATCCTGGGCCAAACTGAAGGGGATGGTGAATGAAAAAGGGTGTGGCATCGTTTCAAGAGCGGAACGCCGGCCTTTTCACTGCGAACACTTCATGCACGGGTGTAATTGGTATGCCTAATTAGCAGGAAACTCGCACACAATGAACAAGGCGGAGAGAAGTCGACGAAATGAAAATAATTTATTGCACTGCAGCATTCACCTTTCTCGCCGTTGTCCCGGTGATAAACAGTGTCGAGTCCCTCTTCTCACTTCATTTCCTAATTTACGATACCAGAAACGAGTTTTGATGCTTAGCTTTCAAGTCCTCGAAAGAAGTAATTTTCGGTATCGATCAACAGCGCGGCGACACTGACTAAGAAAACACTCTTGCACAAAGGAGAGGTTTGTAGTCTTCAACTCTGCAAGACCCTGTGTACGTAAATCGAGTTAGCGATATTCCTCTATGCAGTTTTTGTTCCATAGCGGTGTATTTAAATATGATTTGTGAAGTAATACGTCATTTTTGAAACAAATTCATTATCCGCTATCCCTTGCGAATCACATGTACATACTTAAAACGGGCAAATGAAGCTCGGACGGAAAAAAAGAGTAATCTACCGCTACAAAATGTCGTCAAAATGTCGTGTTCATCCCGATCTCTTCGCTTCGGTAGAAACTGCGTTTTATCGTAGGACAGAGCCGAGTAAATGTTGGCGGATGATTCAAGGCTTTGCTGTGGGTGTATACGTGGACAGAGCTCTCATCGGACCACGCAAAGCCAGCCAAATCGATTTCTCGCCATTCATGTCGCACATTTCCTCCGGTCAAACGTGTTAATCCGCCGGAACACGGTGGAATATGGTCGCGTAGGGTGATTGTGAATTTTCCATCCCGAGAATGCTTCTCTAAAACCCGTCGTAAGCGTCAGGATCAAAAACTAAAAACGTATGTTACGTTTACCTTTGCATCTTTGCCTTTAATACTAGTAGCGAGATGAGTAGTGGAAGTTCTTCTTTAACTTTTGATAGTTTTTAATGTACTCGTACTGCGTCACGGCCAAGATGAGAAGATCCAGAATATAGAAGTCTAGGTTTTATAGAGGCTACAAAACGGTATCCCATAATATTCTTCATGCTCCGCTTCATTGTCAGCTCCAACCAGGAAATGTTTTTTTCATCCTATCGGAGAGGTTATCTCAAACAAGAAGCACACCCATCGACTCGAGTTACTCCAAAAGTGTACACAGATGAGTATTCACTTCAGGATAATAGACACATTCATAGATGCAATTGATTACTCTCGTGACAGATTATTTCTAATTGATTGATCTAGTCCAAAGCTTGGCTAAGATTTCCTAAGACCGTTGTGGCAATGGCGTATTCCATGGATAAAAGAGCAATTTTTTGCCTTTTTCGTCCTCCCTGCTACCACTTTCAGCATCCATATCAGCATGGACGTAGCCACGGTGGGGCAGGGTGGGGCGCTTGCCCCCCCTGGCTCATTAGTCAAATGAAAAATTACAGGTCAACTAGCTGAAGGTGCCCGTTGACATTCAAAGAGAGGGAGAAATATAATAAATACAAATTGTATTGAGAAATCTTTACAATTTTCATGAAGGGGTAAAAACAAACTTGTGTTTTGGAACGGTTATGGAACGCTAACTTATTTTTGCCCCCCCCCCCCTCCCCTGGAGAACATCCTGGCTACGCCACTGTCCATATGGCACATCACCTATGGGTAGGGCGAGGAGGGCAGTTTCAATCATCTCAATACTTGACACAGTAGCAGCCTCTTACTATGCCAAGGTAGAGCAATCCTCTTCCTCCTGCAGTGAAGTTTTTCCGGCTAACAGTTATTTTCCTGGACACCCTTTGCTTCATCAGGAAATTTGAATGTCATATGTCTGCGTCTGTTGTAATTAAGGGAGGTTGCCGTCAGCTGGGGTAATTTGTGTCATTGGAGACAGGTTGGTATTTGAATGTGCCCAACTCAGTATCTGGTAGGTGAGGGCAGAGTTCACCAAGTATTAAACCCAGTGACGAGTAATATTCACACCGCAAGGTACGGATTCATTTCCTTTCCCTTTGCCGTCTGCTGCTTCCGAGGTAGATCTGAAACCCAGAAAGTCATACAGCTTGGGCATAGCTGGATATGTCCAGAAGTCTACCAAGTTCGAATCCAGAATCTCCGGTCAGTAACCCAAACGTCTACTACTGGACTACCAAGCTATTAGGCGTTTGGATATGCATAGATAGTAATTTGGCAGCGGATGGAGGATAGAAATTAACCCCGCGTTGACATTAGCCTTTTCAAATTGCCGTAATAACTCTAATCTAGCCTATTTAATTTAGTGTAATTTTAGCCGACATTTTACGTGCCTCGTGACAGCATGCTTAATGTTTCCCTCAGGATGGTAGTAATGTGACACTTCATATAAGTGGTGGTTTCATACAAGTAGTGTTTAAATGGGGTAGTTTATTTTGCAACTCTGTATGGTAGTTAGTGTTCTCTCTGATTGATAGTGCATGTCTGGTAATGAATCACCCCCTGCCACACACCTTTGCGGTGGCTTGCAGGGTATTATATGGATTTAGATGTAATGGTATATCTCAGAGACTATTTGAGCTACAGACGTGCTTAAGAGCTTATTTTACATACCTTGAATTGGACAAATATAATAAAGGATTATGTTGTGAAATATATATAATTTTATAATGTTTATAACAATTTTAAAGTTTCAAATTGATTTTTGACGACGTACCTACACCTTCGATTTTGTTAATTTTTTTATGTTGTAGACACAACCCTCTTCTGCAAATTAAAAAAGTTAGCCGGAGGTAATGTTTCATTTGAGAAATAAAAATATTTTTTAGTGAAGGCGTGACGCCCGCCGGTCACCGCGGCGCCCGCCTACCGGCCGAAGTTGTGGTACTCTGGTGTCTTCAGATCTCAGTAGCTTTCTCATTCATCTTCTTCTCACCAATTTCTAACCGTATACCAACTCTTTGCTCGTGCATATCGCTATTTGTTTCCCCCAGCCTTAGAATCTATGAAGAGGGGTACCTGGCTTTATAGTGGTCAGCCTCGGAGAACAAGAAGCAAACCAAGTCTCGTCTTCGGCTTCCAATGCTACTGCTTGTTTTTACGTTTTTTTTAAATTGATATTTAAGTGATCTAAAGAATTTTTAGTAATAGCAGATGTTTTATCCAACGATTTCAAAGTCTTGTTCAAACTGCTTAATGATTTTTTTCCTGGACGTACCGACTCCCAGTTTTATTCTCAAGATTTCATTAGTCCTGCTTTCTTTCGCGGCAATAATATGTGGCTCTTACTGAGACCCTTAAGGTGTATTTGGTAAAGTAGCACCGTATGAAGATGCAATTGCGCCATAAACAGTTCTCCGGTAGTTTTCCTCGGAGGCATGCACTGACTATAATAACTCATACACTATTACTGACCTATTACCTAAGGCATCTTTTTCGCCTTGCTGAATTTTCCCACACCCACTTTACATGATGAAAAATGTTTCAAACAATGAACTCTGGAAAATTTCTGTACCTTAACAACTCAGATTAATTTTCTAAAAATGTTCTGCGGGGTTTTCCCTGGGGATATTATGTGAGTACGACGGCATGACTATATTGCTCGTATTTAAATTGTATATTACTTGGAAGTCAGAGACAAGCTGAAATCATGTGAATTTTTCTTTGTGGGCGCTTTTTCCGAGAAATTTTCTTTTCTGCACCAATATTCAGTGAAAGGATTGCACTGGAGTAACTGCAAGGCTACGGTTCATTCGATTACATGTTGCTATAGAAATATGAACGATCAAGTGTGTGCCCCTCAGTGTGGTTATTATTTCAGATTGAATGAAGCATGATAACGCCATATTTCAAAGGGCGCTGCTCTATAGTGTAACAAGTGTACTAAACCTACTCAAAAATTTTACTTTTTCGACGTTGCGGGTTACTCAATATAAGAACCGCTACAAAATGTTGAAATTGTTGCATCGCCAAGATTTTGGAGTCGATGCTGAATGCCATTTCTATACCGCATCTCAGGGAAAGGATACAAATGATGGATATAAGGGACACTGAAGACAATTCACACGTTCCAGTCTGAAGCTCAATTATAAGACACAAATTCAGACTCTTGACGTACTTTAGAAATGGGCCATATCGAGCGTGAAAGTACTTTAACACTGAGGAAAACTTCGAGTTTGTATCCAACGAGCAAGTGAAGGAGAAAACAAGAGCCTGACGAGAAGATTCCGAGGTACACCTGCCATGGAGTGTATTCATACCTACCGTACGGCTATCCACAATCGAAGGAAGACTTGCTGCTGAAGTAACTTTCTCAGTAATCCGAAAACAAAATTTTCAATTTTGTGGTACAAATAAGATTAGGAGAGTTTGGAGGAGAACATGGGTTTTTTAAGGTAACGTAAGACGGTTAGCGTATTTCCGATGTGAAATTGTATCTTGAAACATTAATTTACCCGATTTTATTTTACTTCCATCTTTTAATTCTGCGGCAAGGAGGAAATCAATCTGACAGCACAGCAGTACGGCATTAGGTTAAACGGAGACGACATTGATAAATGTCCCTTCGTTTTTTACTGCACGCATTACTATTGTAATAATTTACAACGTTCATAATATAAGGGATGCGTTGGGTGTAACATAAATTGTGCATGAAGGATTTTCAAAAGATTCCGTCAAAGGTTTTCTTATGCCAACTTTCTGATACTGTGCAAGTTAACTGTATATAAAGGTAAAATAAGGAATTTAAGGCTTACGAATACGAATGGTGTTCAAAGATATGAATAATTTTTATTTTACTTAATAAGGAGAGATAAAAATAAGATTTCCAAGTCATCTAAACATTAAATGTGAAACTAATTCCTTTGCCTCACATAACATAATTTATTTTTTCACTGATTCCTGAGACTTACATCATTCGTGTGTGTGAAGTCATGCTGGGAAAATATTTAAAACATGAGTTAAGGTGAACAATTTAATAATTTAAAAAGGTACGGGAGTAAAACTATGGGATGTCAGGGTGTTGCCTTAGCCTGGGAGGCTATCGTATGCGAAGAGAAACAAAATATCCGTTTAGATGATATGGGTAGCGCTCTGCCTTCCCCGTTGTTTTCCCTTGGAGTAAAATTCGAATAGGAGATGGTGGGCGACGGAATAGTGCACCCGTTTCTTTGAAAAAAGAACTGAGAAAGAGATTTCGGAGAACATGCTAATAGAGTGTGTGAGGAGAGTAGTACTGGAACCCGAGGACGGGACAAGCTATGTCAATTGTTCTCTGAGGCCAGGTGCCGCTCTTTATAAATTCTAAGGCTGTGGTCACACCTGGGGGAAACAAATAGCAATATGCACGGGCAAAGAGTTGGTATACGGTTAAAAATTGGTGAGAAGAAGATGAATGAGAAAGTTACTGAGATCTGAAGACACCAGAGTACCATAACGTCGGCCGGTAGGCGGGCGCATTCACTAAAAAATATTTTTCTTTCTTAAATGAAATATTACCTCTGGCAAACTTTTTTATTTTATAGAAGAGTGTTGTGTCTACAACATGTAGAAAAATGAGCAAAATAGAAGGCGTAGATACATAATCAAAAATCGATTTGAAACGTTAAAATTGTTATAAACATTATAAAATTATTTATATTTCACAATATAATTCCTTACTATATTTTTCCGATTCAAGGCCTTTAAAGTAAGCGCTTAAGCACAGCTGTATCTCAAATAGTCTCTGAGATACACTGTAAAATGTGTAGTAACTTTTGCAAAATTCGAATTTTGCAGCGTTGCAGTATTTCGGAAACGGTTGCGTTTTCTGCAAAACGTCTTTGGAGTTCGGACACCCTAAGGGTCATTTTTGCCGATTTTCAAATTGACGTGGAATGACCCAGTTTCATTCCCGAATGTTAAATAAGCAGATTAATTTGTAATCCAACATAACCGTAGCAACAGGAACAAATGGTTCCGTCTCTGTAGATGCCGCAAATGTTCAGTCAGGAATACCGAATATCTACCGTGTATAATGGATGGTCAATCACAATTATCTCGTTCCGATATGCCATACTCCTCTCAGAAAGCTCGGTACGGTGTATATAGGCAATGGCGTTGTTATTTTTTTATTGACAGCGAGCTATTAGTGTCAGAAGTGAGGCACTTTCCAGCTTTTCATCGCTTGTGCCGGAACTCTACAGGTTTGTCGATCTCGTGGCGTTTAATTTATCACAACCTGCTTTTCGCTTGTCTGTTAATGACAACATTAGATAACAGCAACGGAAGGTTAGTGGAGAGAACTATGTGATAAATACACCTTTACGATAAACAAGTAAAAGACGTCACACTTCCAATATGTGCTCATTTTCGTGTAAACAACCTCCCCAAAAGCGGAAAAGGGATCGACTTGCATTGAACATCGTATCTTACCTAACAAAAAAACTCCGCTAGTGAAAAATAACGCCATCACACCGTCAATGGCGAATCGCAAGGTTGTCGCGTTCTCAAATTTATTTTCGGTATTGTGCATTGACTGTTAATCTGTGATACTCTTTGATCTTTAATCCCTTTCGGTGATTTTAATTATATTTTCCGACTAGCCCAGGGATTTAATTTACGTGAAAGATTTTCCCTCATATTAGGAATGCAGTTTTCTCAGTGGTTTAGCTAGGCTGTGGTCGTTCGTTCCATCAAATTAATCAGCGGCCTGCCCACTCCCCCATTCCTGCATCAAATCTTATATCATTGTTTCCACGACCACTAATTTATTCATTTTCCATTTGGATACTCCTAGCATCTTCATCCTCATATTCACTCATGTATTCTATTCTATTATAAAATATTTCTCTCCTTTGGCGTCCGACACAGTCTTCTTTCACCCAAAAAATCTTTTTTGACAATTTACTACACGCCTTCATCCTTCGCAATTACATTGATTATTCAGTGTGTTTAATTGCGAGTGCAGACCGATTTCTCAGTGGTTTAGTAACGCAGCGGTCGTCCTTTCCATCAAATTAATCAGCGGCCTGCCAACTCTCCCATTCCTGCATCCAGCTCTTCTCACGCTTCCCTTGTCATTTATTTCCTGTGCGGTTTCAACGATAACGAACAAGTTTGTGTCACTCTTCCGGGTATTGCCTCCCACCCAGGTTCCACATGCACTCTTTATCAGTAAGCCCCAGGATAACATTTTTCGCTTGCAAAAGTAAACTAACTGTCTCGTGGACATAACACCGCACTGCTTATTACTTTTTTATAGGAATCAAAAAGAGTGATAAAAATCAATTCCTCTACTCAGACTTCCTTCCTCCTGTATCCTAAGGCCAATATAATATCCTAAGGCTAATATACTATCCTAAGGCAAAATACCAATATTTATTTCATTTATTTCTTGTGTTCTTCAGGAACTCCATATCTCTCCTTATTGCCATTCTAGAATTAATTTCTATGGATACTGGTTTTTATAATTATGCTAACTGGTAAGGATGCATTTCCAACCAATCATTCGTTTGACACAAATTGTTCTTTTTCTCTTAATCCCATCCAAAGGAGGGTGAAATAAGAGTTTTGAAACCCTTATTTCATTTGCCAAACTAAACACAATAGCGGGGAGTAATCTAAGATTTTGATGGCACTCAACACTATTGATTCTTTTTGAAGCAGAGTAAATTTGTTAAATAATAATCGCGGATCAAATTAAAATAAATGTTTTGTTTTTCCATGGTTGTCATGGGGGAAATAGTTTGTTGATAACGAGGATTCGGGGCATAACGATATTGAACACGAAAGAGAATGGTTGTATCATTGATTTGAATAAAAACTTAATCCAACAATTTGGTAGCAGAGCGTGGTTATAAGATACACGAGTGAAATTTCCAGGAGGTCAAGAAAAGTGACAAGGGAAAATGTCAGACTTTGGAGTTTCAAGAATCGAGCCTCTAACAAACAAGAATTATGGACTTTGGAGCATGAGATTGGTTGCAGTTCTTAAGGCGAAAGGATTGTATCAAGATATCATTTTCGGTGATGAACCAGAGAAGAATGGTGCTGATGCAGCGGCTGTGGCGAAGTGGGAAGCCTGGTCAAAGAAGAACGACGAGGTCAACATGCTGATCATTATGACACTTTCGGCGGAGCAGGCGTTAGCATGTCAAGGTATTTCCAATGCAAAAGAGTTGTGGCTTTTGTTAAAGAAACGTCATGACGGTGTTGAGAAACATAGAAAGACTCAGTTAATGATTGAATTGGCTAAATTAGAAAAATTAGAGAAAGAAAGCATTGACGGTTATTTAACTAGAGCTCAAACATTAGAGACTCAACTTAAGGAAATGGGTAATAATATTGAAGATTATGAATTAATTATGTACGTAATCGAGGGTCTACCAAAGAGTTTCAGTGAAGTTGCAACAGCGATTTCTTCCAATCCAACGGTGGATTTCGAATTCATGAGAGGAGCACTTTTGCGATATGAGGAGAAAAACAAGAAATCAACCAATGAAGGAGAGGTCAAGGCTTTTAAGGCGAAGGTGCAGACTAAGAAAAAATGTTTCTGTTGTGGCAAAATTGGACATTTTGCTCGTGATTGCTGGCACAAGGACAAGGAGAATTCAATTGAGACTAAAGAAAATTCAAAGGATTTTTACAAGAATAAGAGCAAATTCAAGGGAATTTTCAAAGGAGGCAAGAATCAACATGCATTTGAAGTGAGGGAGCATCACAAGATAAATGCAGAAAATGGAGTCACTTGGATGCTTGATTCGGCGTGCACATCTCACATGACTCATCAAGAGGAGTTATTGATTAATAAGAGGAAAGACAATGTGGAGATCGTGACGGCTGAAGCAGGCAGAAAGATTCACGCTGAATTTCGAGGAGAAATTGAAGGAACCAGCTATCTTGACGATGGTGAGGTAGCATTAACTATAAAAGACGTACTTTATGTTCCAGATTTAAACAGCAACTTGATGTCAGTTCCAAGTCTGGTCAAGATGGGCAAGAAAATAGTTATTGATGAAGATGGATTTGGAATTTATGACAAGAAAACAGGAGAATTAGTTGCACAGGGGATCTTTGAAGCAGATGCTTTTATGTTTCGAATGAGCACGGACAGCGATGAACGAGAGCTGAAGAAAGAAGTTTGCTTTAGCACAAGCGAAATAAATAGTAATTTATGGCACCAGAGGCTTGGTCACATTAACAATAATTATCTTTCTAGATTGGCGAAAGAGAATCTTGTCAGAGGACTCGAAAATGTGTCGATCAAGGACGACAACTGCGAGGATTGCATTCAAGGGAAACTGACGAGAGCACCATTCAAAGAAGTCGAAATCGAAGGTGCACAGCAGATCTTGGAAAGACTGCACGCGGATTTGTGTGGTCCAATGCAACAAGAATCAATTGGAGGGAGTAGGTACATGCTGACTATTGTGGACGAGTACAGCAGAAGATATTTCGTCGATTTTTTGAAGAGTAAAAGTGAAACTGCCGATAAACTGATCGAGTTTATTGAGAGAAAAGAGAACGAGACAGGACAAAAGGTCAAGAATTTTCGCTCAGACAATGGTACGGAATTTACCAACGACACATTGCAAGAATATTTCAAGAAGAAAGGCATCAAGCACGAGAGAACGACGATCTATTCTCCACAGAGCAACGGAATTGCTGAGAGAGCCAATCGAACGTTGGTGGAAATGGCTCGAACGTTACTCATTGCAGCTGGATTAACACTGATGTTTTGGGCAGAAGCCGTGTGGACTGCGAGCTACTTGCATGATCTTTCACCTACGAAGAAGAGGGATCAAGTTCCACTTGAGATTTGGAAAAACAAGAAACCATCGGTCAGACATCTCAGAGTTTTTGGCTGCAAGGTCTTCTACAGAAATGAAGATGTTCAAAAAAAGAAGCTTGACGTGAGATCAAAGGAAGCTGTGTTCGTGGGATACTCGAAGAACAGGAGAGCCTACCGAGTATTTGACTTGAGTGACAGGAAGATTCACGAGAGTCGAGACGTAAAGTTCATTGAAGAAAAAATGGGTTTTCAGAAGAAGGAAGAAGACGTTGGTTATGACGAGACTAACTACGTTTTTATCCCATTTGAGAGGCAAGAGAATCGAGTCCAAGGACAAGATCAAATGGATTGAAGCAATGAACAAGGAATTGAAAAATATGAAAAATTATCGGACTTGGGAAATTGTTAACAAGCCAAAAGAGGTAAAATTAATTCAAAGCAAATGGGTTTTCAAGAAAAAGGGAACCAAAGATGCAGAAGTATACAAGGCAAGACTGGTAGCTGATGGTTCACGACAGCGAATGGGAGTGGATTACAAAAGCTCTTACAGTCCAGTGATGAAGCAAGAGTCATTGAAGACACTGTTGGCAATTGCAGCGAAGAAAAATTACAAAGTGGAGTTCATTGACGTCGAAGCAGCGTACTTGAACGCAGAATTGGACAGGCATGTGTACATGAATCCACCAAAAGGAGTAAACATTGAAGAAGGGAAGATATTTAGACTAAAGAAGAGTTTATATGGACTTCCAGAAGCAGGAAGATGTTGGTTTAAGAAATTATCTGGAATTTTGAAGGAATTGGGATTGAAACCATGTAAAGCAGATCCATGTGTATTTGTCGAAGAGTCAAAGAAGGGATTTTTGGCAATTGGATGCTACGTGGATGACTGTATAATTGTTGGTGACAGTCAAAAGAAGATTGATCAACTGGTGGAAAAACTGAAAAAGCAATTGAAGATTAAGGTGTCAAAGGAGGATGAAGTGAAGTTCCTAGGAATAAAAATCAAAGAAGAAAAAGAAGGATTTATCATGGAACAATCAAGCTACATCGAAGAAGTTATTGAGAGATTCGGAATGGAGAATTGCAATGGAGTGAAGACACCAGCAGCAAGTGGAGTCAAACTTGACGATTACGAAGATTCGGAGAAAGCAAACAAGGATTTGTATCAAGAAATACTTGGATGTATTGGATATTTGGTGAGAGGGACGAGGCCGGACTTGGCATACACCTACAGCAAACTATCGCAGTACTCAAAAGATCCAAGGATGATTCATTACGAGGCGTTGAAGAGAGTTTTGAGATATTTGAAGGGGACCAAAGGGTATCGTTTGAAGATTGGCAGAGAAGTTGGAAGACTGGAGATTAGTTCAGATGCCAGTTGGTGTACCACTTTGGATTCGAAATCATTTGGCGGATATTCAGTGAAGATTGGAGACGCATTGATCAGTTGGAGAAGCGGAAAGCAGAAGATGGTAGCTTTATCAACTATGGAATCGGAGTTGGTGGCATTATGTGATGGAGTTTGTGAGGGCATCTGGTTGACAGAGTTGTTAGAAGAGCTGGGACAATTTGAAGTTGTTGAACGACCAATAAAAGTTCGAACTGACAGTCAATCAGCATTGAATTGGAATAACAATGAGAAGATCAACAAAGAAAACAAGCACATCAGAAGAATGTATCATTTTGTCAAGGATGAAATCAAAAATGGTGAGGTGGTTCTTCATCACGTGGGTTCAGCAGACTTGGAAACTGATGTTTTGACCAAGGACGTCAGCGAAGCATTAATGAAGAAGCACATTCCAAACTTGAGTTTAATTATTTAAAATTTGTCACGCGAAAGGAGGAATTTGAAGCAAAGTAAATTTGTTAAATAATAATCGCGGATCAAATTAAAATAAATGTTTTGTTTTTCCATGGTTGTCATGGGGGAAATAGTTTGTTGATAACGAGGATTCGGGGCATAACGATATTGAACACGAAAGAGAATGGTTGTATCATTGATTTGAATAAAAACTTAATCCAACACTTTTTATTAACAATTTTTTCGTAATAACTACGTGATTAGACTTTTGATTCCAGGAAATGTTGGGGACATTGAAGTATGTACATATATGTGCCTCTCATAATTTATCTGAGGTAAATATCGTATATCATTTCTACAGCAATGTAATACGATTCCAAATGTGTGAATTTCACGTATTTTTTCTTGAGCAGCCGTTCTGAATTATAGGTTTTCTTAAAGTTCTTGTATTCAGAAGAGGGAAGAATGTATCCGTACCAATTATTTAGGCGTTTGGTTGGTGATTAGTTTGTGAATCAATCAGCAAATGGCGCTCTGGGTGTGGGAAGGAAGCCATAGCGGCAGATAGAGTATCGACACCGCTTAACAGTAGAAGTATTCTCGCATCTACCTACGAGTCGCTTACACCTTATGTGTGGATTATTATCCACCCCCGGGGTATCACTTCGTGACCCTTTCGTAAATTTTAGCTAATACAGGCCCTTTGATGTGTTTCGCATTCACCGTACGAGCTCAAAGTGTGTTTACGTGGACTAGTGGCAGAGAATTCGCCACGGCACTGTGGCGTCAGAATCGATCGGAATCCAATATAACGCCCACGCGATCTTAGCGCCGCCGTGGGGTAACTCGAAATCATACTATCCCCATTATCCATCCGGCCTTAGGGCAAGACTGCATTAGCAGGCAATGATGCCATTGCTTGATTAATGTTGAAAAAGCTTTTTATTTTCAAGAGATTCAATTTCTTTCCTCTTCCTATGTGGTCAAGTAATTCATCATTATCTTCTCGAGCCTTCAGCCCTACCCAGATATATTGCGCGATTTCGTGCTTTCGAAATTGTGTAAGCTGCCGGAAACGGATATTTGCAGCTGAGATGTGGGACTACTGTTGATTCGACCATCGTTTGGTCGGCGCATCGTGTCGCTAGCGTGAAGATCTCCCATAAATGTTTACAATCAATCAATTCACATGTCCTATCACTCACAAATTTTCAAGTTAAACATTGAACTCATAAACCTTATTATCATCATCATCATTGGTCAACAATCCTAGGGTTCGTTTGACGCAGCTTTCCACTCGATTCTTCTATCGGCCAACCTTTTCATTGTGACGTAATTCTTCTCTTTTACATTCTTCACAACCTGTTCAATGTATCTCATACGAGGCCTACCTTTTCCAAACTTCCCGTTCACTTTTCCCTCTGCGATAGTCTTCATCAGGCCATCGTGTCTCAAGATATGGCCGATTAAGTTTTCCCTTCTTCTTTTTAGAGTTGTCAGCAGACTTCTCTTTTCTCCTACTCTTCTAAGCATTTCCTCGTTACTTATTCGGTCGATCCATTTAATCTTCAGCATTCTTCTGAAGCACCACATTTAAAATGCTTCTGCCCTTTTCTTCTCCGCTGCTGTCATCGTCCATGATTCACTGCCGTAAAGAAGCATGCTACAGATGTATGTTCTGATGAACTTATTATATAGTTATATTTTTAGCGAATTTTCAGAGGTAAGCTAACTCTTGCACTTTCATTCTTTAATTGTGACTTTCTTTTACGGCATTCAATAAACCCTGTGACACTCTATACTCTAACCTTCCTCAACTCTTCCCTAATAAGCCTGCCATGTACTAAATACCATATAATCTGTGATTCCACCAATCACTTCAACAGATTAGTGCAATCTCCGTGTGCGAAATTTGCAATGAAAATTGTACCAATACCAAACGCCATCCTTTTAACCCCTTTCTATAATAAACCATTATTGAGGCTGGCGACTGACAGCTAAGATCTCTCCGCCAACAAGGCGGTTCATTGGGAGTAGACGGGGTTTTCGGGGAATGGATGAAGATGCGACCTGTCATCGGCGACGTTTCCATTGCTCCGATTTGGCGTCGCCGCAGTGGTCTGTCTGATTCGTGATCGCCAGCGCATCCTACTTTTCCGCTGGAATTCTCCATCTCTCAACGTCCGTTTTGGGCTTCGTCGCTAAAGCATGCTACTACAGGAGGTCCCCGTTTAACGTCGCTTCGTTTTTCGTCTATTCACTGATATGTCACGTGAAATGTATCATAGTGATTAGCTACTCCATTATCTCCGTCATCTCCATCCGCTGGTTGGTTGGTTATTCAGGGGAGGTGACCGACAGCTCAGGTCATTTGTGCCATTAATAATTGGTTGGTTATTGGGTAATCGTAGGAGTTTTAAGGGAACGGAGGAAGGGTGGAGAGAAACCCGGCGTCGGCATTAGCCTACTCTTAACGAAAGCCGCCAAGGGGACCACGGCTTAACGTCCCATCCGACGGACGGAGTACTGAACTTGAAATGCCCTCCACTAGGCACTCAAGTGGGGACCAGTTTTCTCAATGAAAAATCCGCCACTGCCGGGAATCTAACCCGGACCCTCGGGATGGGAGGCCAGTACTCTAGCCACCACACCAACCCGATCCCCATCCATCCGCTTTTTATGTTATACAACCAAAACATTTATTTAATAAATATATAATCGATTAATATTATATGAATGTAGGTAAAAAAAGTTTATTCTTTGAAATAGCATCTTGCATCGATGCCTTTACAGTCAAATAGAGTTTCTCATATACAAATGGCTAAAGAGAACACCTATGAAAATTATGTCAGTACTGAAGCATATTTATAAATCCTATACATAGAACGTGTATGGGGAAATGGAACTTTTCTCACCCTCATTCCGCCTTACGTCGTGGTTGTTCGGAACATAATATGACGGAAAAGTGGGGACCCCCTGTACTGATAATTCGAAACAGCGCTCTATAGATGTTTGTTCTCGACCTCTAAAAACCGAATAGGTCCGAAGATAGTGTATTCAAACCAAAATATATACATCGAAAAACAAAATATGCCAGCAAGGGGCTAAGTTTCAACATATACTACCCGTTTCGTATGCCTCGCTTATATCGCCCGTGCTCCAGTTAAGAATCGATATTAATGACTTCAGTTGCCGTCATTACTTTTATTTATGTGTCAGATTTTTATCAGATTCCGATCTTTCACGCGTTACTCTTGAAGGATTACTAATGAATTTTTGGAAGAGAAATGAGATAGGTGGCTACTAACAGTTACAATTTACGCTAGAAACCCATTTCCTTTTTTCGCGTGGGAAATGAGGTAGGTGATTGGCGCTAGCGTCGAGATCGAGAAGGTAGCCGTCCCATCATTCTCCAAAACTCTTGAAAATCAATGGTGCAGGTCATCGCTTTTTTTCTGTTTTCGCCTAACTCTATCGTAGGTTGTAAAAATGGGGACTGCAGTTAGGGGACGCCAATCAGGTGCCAAAGCGAGGAATCAGGCTCATTGAAATACACCTAGATCCTTCTCTATGCGGAAGGCGGATAGGGGAATAATGTACAGTATCCGTTGTTACGGGCAGAGTGCTAAGTTTCACTTGCTGTTCACACTGCACGGGAGTTGAGGCCTAGTTTAAATGAAAATCGTCACAATAAGCGAAATTCTTATCCGTATCCTGGGGGGTTATGTTTGAAACCGTGGGATTATCTCTAATAGGTAACCAAGGAGTTACGTGATACAAACACGAATGGTTTCAAAATTTGATGTGTCTGAATCGCTCTTTACAACGTCATTAATTGTGAAAGCGATAGATTCGGCTTTCACTTGGTGAAAATTCATGTTGAATAAGAAGATGCAACCTATGTAAATTTTCACAGACTTTTATTTGTTGGTACAACGCGTTTCGACGCTAAGGAGTCATGTACATAGTTGTATGCATGACTCCCGGATATATATACACTTTGGCTAAGGGTGGAGTCAACAAAGTCACACAACGTAACCCCTCCCCCCGTCCTCTCCATTCACCATTAGCCAAAGTGTATATATATCCGGGAGTCATGCATAAAACTTTGTACTTGAAGATGACGCCTTAGCGTCGAAACGCGTTGTACCAACAAATAAAATTCTGTGAAAATTTACATAGGTTGCATCTTCTTATTAGGTTGCATTACATTACTACATTAGGTTGCATCTTCGTCATTAATTGTTTTCACTTGAATTTTTCTCATCTATTCCAACTAAAGAGCCCCCAGTTGAGATACAACACAAGTGTAAACGAAGATTGAGGTTGTAATGTAATTCGAGATAATCCCGAGCGACGGTTTCAAAGACAGCCCCGCTGGATACGGGAACCCGTGTAATCTTTCTTCCTCTATTCTACCGCACCCTCTTTTTTTATTTATTTTATACGCCTCTAACTAGGTCCAGCGTTTGGTTTACAACTTCTCAGTTAATTCATATTGTACTAACGAACCGAGAAAAATCGCCTAAAAACAAATTACAACTCTTCCAGTGCCTGCACTCAGGAGTCACCACGCTATGAAAGTTTCCCATGGCATCTCACCATTTCTCATCCAAAAAATACAAAATGTTTCATGTTTCCTTCATGCCTCCCTCTTATACGTCAGTCAGTCGTCAAAATTGATGTTCCCCATGCTAGGCAAAGCTTCTGTATGGTTTCAAAGATGCGTTTATCGAACAAGTATTTTTGCAACAACAATTTTAATTGATTTCCAGAACTGGAAAATGGTAACATGAATAATATTCCGCAATAATCCAAATTCTCACTGTGGCAGACCAAATTTCGCTCTGATCGGCGAGGATAAACGTTGCTGAATTGAATGAATGAATCACATCCCTGCATATTGAATGCGGAAGAAAGTGACTATCCCTTTGCTGCTTGTGATTTCGCAGAGATGTCTAGCATCCAGAAATACATACTCCACCTATCCCGGATTTAAGCGTGTACACATATGTGGACTATAAATATTTCAACAATAATAAAAATAATAAAAAATTTCAATATATAATTTGGAATGATGCAGCCCTCTACTCGATTCTTCTATCAGAAACCTATTCAAATTAACATAATACCTCTCCTTCATATCCTTCACGACCTGTTCCATATATCTCATACGAGGCCTTACTTTGCCAGTCTTCCCGTTCACATTTCCCTTGTCTTCATGAGGCCATCGTGTCTATAGATATGGCCGATTAGGTTGTCCCGTCTCTTTGGAGTTTTCAGCAGACGTCTCTTTTCTCCCACTCTTGACCGAGTGATAAACGGAGAAGTCTTAACTAGAGTGGGAGAAAAGAGCAGTCTGCTGAAAAATCCAAGAAGAAGACGGGAAAACCAAATCGGTCATATCTTAATACACGTTGGCCTAATGAAGACAATCGTCGAGGGAAAAGTGAACGGGAAGAACGGCAAAGGAAGGCGTCGTATGAGATATATGGAACAGGTCGTGAAGGATATAAAAGAGAGGAGCTACGTCAATATGAAGAGGTTGGCCGATAGAAGAATCGAGTGGAGGGCTGCGTCAAACCAATCCTAGGATTGGTGACCAATGATGATAATGAATGGGGTCGTTTACCATATTTTTTATTGCCGAATCTGATAGAGTTTTTAAAATAAAAAGACCTGTATTTTTCCCTTTTCTGATCCGTCAATTATTTATCGAGTTATAAGCGGCGAAAAACTGATGTTTTTAACCCTTTCGGAAAAGTGGACGTGGTGCAACCTCTGACGTATAACGACTTCGTCCAATCACAACTGAGCCCGCGAAGCTACTTTGCCTTATCGCAATGGGGGGGACATAGCTGACTCTGCCAATAGGACAGTTGCGACAGCATCTGTGCGAGCAGACCTTCCGAGAACCTCCCTCCACTCCCTTCTCTTCCACGAAAAGCAGTCAAGGACGGGAGGAAAATGACGTCAATGATATCACAGTAGATTTTTCTGTGGGCGTCACCTCTTGCTTGTTTTAATTTTTGATTTATGAGTGAATGGTTGTGGTTAGAAGATTAATTTTTTCACTAAAATTCTTCTTTGTTTCCATCTAACGATTTCATTTACGAAATTCCAATTTCGGTTTCCAGTAAACGCCTCCATTTCAGTAGTCCCAAATGTGCTCAGATGTGGTGATACATTTTTTTTCATAGGCCAGGTATTTTTTCAGGGACAAAGAGGATATGAGACATGAGACGATTATTAATGAGAGACTTCGTTTCATGGAATGAATAATGGGTCCTCTCTTTCGAGAAGGAATTTCGGAGCCGTTCGAAGCTGGGCGGCGAGAAAGAGTTCGTCAAGACGGCCGAAGGCTACTTACTGATCAATGCGATTGCTATTCAAGGTGGACTGCGTCCCTTAACCGTTTATGTCCTCTTCACGGCAATTGAGCAGCTTCCCCATTGTCCGAAGCTTCTTTCCTCAATGATCACGGCGAATTGTACAATGGTTCACGCCGCCGATGTCGTTTCTCTTCTTCTCTCCGAGTTTCTTGCGCACGAGGGATCGTCCGAGTCCCTTTCAGTATTCCGGGTTGCACTTCAAGAGCATTCTTCCGAAATTCGAGGTTTAACTTCTCCGAGATCGAGAAAACGCCCGAGTAATCCATTGGAGAAGAATAGTGATGAAAGAGGGGAAGACGATATGAAAATTTGGAGAAATTTATTTTTCCTTGCACAGTCCCCTGCATATTTAACGCAATAATCAAGAATGGTGTCCACGAAACATTTTTTTCTGTGCGTTTTTCGATGGTTTACAAGAATACAGCAAATTTTTAGACCCAGTTTGGTCTCTCGGCATCTTGTAGTTGCTCAGAGAAGCAGCTGAACAAGGATAATATGACTGCCGCAGATGTATTTCTTCAAATTTGGCCAGAGTTGTGCATAATATGATGGATGGCAGAAAATAATTAATGAATAAGCTTTCATGACTGAATTAAAATCAATTAACTGCTGAGAACGTAAGTGCGCGAGGAGAGACTTCATGCGAACAAACAAATCTTTGGGACACTTTTACCCTAAACGGAGTGTTGAGATAAAGTTAAAAACTATAAAGGAATGAAATGCATTATAGTAGACTGGAAAATGGGTGTGAAACAGCTTATTGTGGCGAATAAATCTCTGGAAGAGTGTTTAACCTGCCATATGAAAAATTCACCTGGACCGGGAATCGAACCACGGACCTTTTGTTTTCCGGGCCATTGCGCAGACCATTACGCTACCCAAGATCCTTAATTAACATGGCAATTTACCGAGGTTCAAGATACTAGATATTTTTTAGGTTCGATTCCCGGTCAAGGTGAATTTTTTCACATGGCAATTAATGTGAATTTCACCGCCGATCGCGCGGCAGGTTTGACATATTCTACATCTAGAAAAGTGGACAGAGCACAAATTTTGTGAGAGCGCGAGCAAGCATAGCAGAGATAAGTGAATAGAATGGGACAAGCCATCTCACAGGCTGTTCATCAAGTATAAGTTACTCTCCACAACCTGCAATCAGCTTTCTTTTTTAACTTTTAAATATTATTATTTACATGTGAATTGGGGGTCGTGGTAGCCTAGTGTGTAGAGCGCTGAGCTGCTGACCGGAGGGTTCCGAGTTCAAATCCCGGTTAAGAAGCTTTCTGGATATCCCTACCCAAAGTCCTTGCAATTCAATTTTATGCGTGTCAGAACTGGTGCAGGGAAAGAAACTGGCTCCCCTACCCTGAATGTGTGAACTTCACACGCCAATGGCTTAGTACGGAGTGAGTAGTACCCTCACCTATCAAAAAAACCAACCTTCGGTATGAATAAACCTATGTCATTTCACATGTGAATCTTCATGCGTATTATTTTGACAAGTCAAATTATTTCCAGTTCCTCCTAAACAGCTGAACACACTGAAGACCAATAGAAAAATTAACTTTTGGATATTCGGTGAGCGTAGTAGCTCTAGTGTGAAAGGAACCATTTTTTTATGTTCTACAGCTTATTGATGACTGTTAATTTACTCATGTTTTAGAATTGATAGATACATGATTTGACGTGGTTCGAGTACGAGTGATACCGAAGAATTCTGCTAAGTACACCTCACCTGCTATATTTTCTAGGATTAGATGAATCTGGTGGGCCGCATGTGCCTGAAGCACTGTACTATAAAAAAGCTGAGTTTCACTCCATAAATGTGTGATGTATCACTTGCCTCTGAGCTGGCCTTGGGTTCGAAAGAAAACAAAGAAACTTTCACGTTTGCTTGATTGGATGTGCCAATATTCCTTTCGTATTCGGTAACTCAATTTTATTTTTGGTTTATTTTCACTCTCCTCGCCGAATCGAAAGCAGAACTATTTCGAAAATGAAATCGTTGTGACAGCCAGCGTGATTCTGTCGAATTAACACCGTGACACCAAAGCAATTTGGAAACATTTTTGGATTACTCAAGAGTATTATAATATAATAGAACTCATTGCACTACTTCATGAGGTGTCTCAGTCAAAACACTTTTGTGAAATGTTGAATCGGTCTGTGAAGATTGGGCTCTGTTTAATGAACATCCCCAGACTAGATTACATGCAACGCATGTAAATGGCAATGTCAAGATGTGAAGGCTGCCGCTTTTTCTTTGCCATATTCTTCATGGTTTAGAAATATGCCGTAAATTTCAGCCCCACCGTGATAATTTAAACAATCTAATCTTAAGATCTTTTTGGGCGAGGTTATTTTGCCCTATTTTTTGTCCTATGACTCGTACTCCAAATAATGTTCTGCCACAACGAGCTTTTCACTATTTGCAATCGCTGCATTTGTGAACGCAATATTTACTTCGTACCGTGGGCTACTTTTCTGGGAGGGTCGCCACAAGTTCGGAAAATGAGTAATGAAAATATGTACGACATTCATATACAGGAACTTTCGTTGATTTTTATTGCAGGTATTATAATACGGAAACAAATATTCACCATACTTTTACGCCCATTTTTCCTCTAATGTTTAGCAATGGGTTTTCCCAGTGGGCAGTACCCACCGCTGCTGTGAAGAAAGCATTCGATGTGTGTTATGTTCTAGAGTAGTTTGTTACGTTGTTTTGCTATGGGCTCTCTCCACAAAATGCTCACATCGACTATAATCAATTGCTTTAAAGTCTGCTCCCACCATAACACATTAAATGCGATAGAATTTTGTTGCCGGTACCTGGTGACGTACTTTTTTTGCCTTTATGTTGTGGCCTCTTAAAAGAGGTCACCCATATTTCGTACGAGATTGGCATGGCCTCTTAAAAGGGTGTGTTAAAGGTCTTCAGACCGGAAGGAAAAGTACTGGAATATCTTTGGAGTAGTCGGAAAGAAGAGCGGAGAGAAACCCGGCATCGGCTTTGGCCTCATCTTAACGAAAAAATCCAAGAGGATCACGGCTTAACGTCCCATCTGACGGACGGAACACTGAACTCCACAAAGTACTCAAGGTACTTGTTCACCTGTACCGGGTAAAAGGCGTTCGTTTACCAATGAAAAATATCTTCCACTGCCAGGATTCGAGCCCGATCCCTAGGGTTGAGAGGACAGTGCACCCACTCGACTTCGACCTACGCAGTGGCAATCCCCAGGTAAAGCAGCCTTACACGTGAAACAAAAGCCGAGTTAATCTTCTTAGTGCCACAGAAAATCGTTTCTTCTCTATTTTAAGTTTTCATTCGGTTGGATGCTTTACCCTCCGGTAATTATAAAAGTGGAGTGCAGTTAGTTGTTAGATTGAAAGAACCGGAAACGCATCAATGCCCAAGGCTGCTCGAACCTGGAAGGTTTCACAAAATCCCTTAGTTCGACGAGAGGTTTTTAACTCTTCCCATTACGTAAGTGAGGGATTATGGGTGAAGAGAATGCCATGAAAATCGCCTAGTAATATTTGACCATTACATTTTTAAAAATTTAACCGGATCCAAATCGGTCGTAATTGCGTCTCCTAACGAATGCAGACGTTTTGTGAAAACACAGGAATTTCCGGGAAGCGTACTTCAATTTCTCGCTTCGCGGAGTTTAATTCAGCCTTTTATTAAATTACACTTGCGTCTACCGCTCGCAAACACATGAGCGGTCCGGACCTAAAGTGGGCCAGTACCGACGAAAAAAAAAACATTTCTCTTCTGGGGGATTAATGCAATTTTGCGCGAGGTTAAGATAAAAAATTTAAAAAAAACACGCCATAGCCTAAAACGTCCCCCAGGGTCGATTTATCACCGGCAAGGCATTATTAAAATCTGGTTCCCAAATGGATTTGAACCATCTGCGTTAAATGCAGGAGAAAAGTTTTGTTCTCACGGATGATTTTTTTCCCCTCCAGTTTCGTGGTCTCGTTCCACTTTAAGCTCCCATACCCCTCGTTCCCACCCGCGAACGCGCTTTCAGCGAAACATAAATGTTGTTTGCATGGTTTAATTTTCCCTCTCTCACACACTTTTTTTCTGCCATTTCTTTCACTTATTTCGTTGAATGCCCTCGGATCCACATTCCCCAATTTTCTCTCTCTTCCCTTACTCCCTCCCCTCAGATCATCCAACCCCCAACCAAATCTCTTTTGTGGAACGTCGCTTAGCTCGTCCTGCAATGCCCCTCCCCCTCCCCCCCCCCCCCCGCGCCATAAAAAAAATGAAATCCTTTCACCTCTCCCTGCAAATCGGCGCAGGGCTCGGCCCTCATCTCCTCGTCCTCAATCCCATTAGTGTCCATTTCCCCATGTGCGTAGGCACACATCATTTTACGTCGAAGCATTATCGGAGGCCGCGTCAAAACCCTTCACTATCGCTCCTCTCGTTCGTCGCGTTTATCCGGTTACCCCTTCTCCCCGCGTGGCGTCGCTGTATCCCTCAAAGAAGAGCCTCCCTGGCTCCCGAACTTGACTGGGTTCCGGGAAAATTATGGAAATGTCATGAGCAGAGAGAGAGAGTTGTGGTGCGGTCGGTCGGTGATATTTCTTCCTTCATCGCCACCCTTGATCATTGCGAGCTTCCTCCTCTGCGACGTAAATGTTCGTAGCCACGGTGAGACACGCCCATGGCGAGAAAAACGGCTATCTGAAGCACCTGACGAAATGTCACGACCGGCCGTCTCGTTTTTGGGGTCGTTAGCCCCGCTTTCATTATACCTGGTTAATTTCCGAACACATCCGGTTGTTATCGACAGTTCGGATGCGCCTACTGCTACGACAAAGTTGAAGCGCTCTATTTGAGACCAAGTCTAGGGAAATGCTGCGGAAGCTGAGGATGTTGGCTAGCGAGAAAATAGGCTTACTCCAGGCCTTATCGAAATCGAGTTTCAATGGAAGCGTTCACAATCCGTGTCCGTTCGATACCATTCCAGCTTGGAAGTTGGATTCTCATTTTAAAGTTAGCTATGATTAACGCTAACTGTGATCATATCATGTCCTTGAAAAGGAAATTAAGAACACGTACAAGATATGGCTTCCAAAGACGTTAAAATCGCTTGTTTTTATCTCTTCATCGCAGTTTACCTTCCTGTTTTCATAATGTGCACGATACTGTCATTTATTTGACGTGAGCTTCGACGGTGATACAACGTATCCAGGACAGTTCACGTCATAAACCTCATTGCAATTCAGCAATACTAAGATTGGTTTGACGCAGCCGTTAAATCTCCTATCGACTAATCTCTTCAGTTTACATTATTCTCTTCTTAAACACCCTTTCCTATTTCTTCAATTTTAATTCTTTACACACTCGTCCTTCCCTATTCACATTTCTCATATTGAGATAAAAATTCGCTCATAGGTCGAAATGCAGGACCTAGCAATATGTGTATTCATGTAAAAATATTGTATAAGGCCGTTGTGTAAATCATCGACCGCGTTTGGAGAGAGTTGCAACCGTACAAATGTCCAGTGCCACGGTGTTCAAGTTATGGGGATTCATGAATCGACAATTTCACCATTTGGCCATTTTCCAATTGGCGATTCATGAATCGCCAAAATCAAAGTTTGAGAGCAAACGTGATTTCACCAAATACCTCTTCAATTAGATTGAAATCATTGCACTCTGGAATGTGCGTTTTTCACATAAACTCGGTTTTTTTGCTAGGGTGATGCGCGTCGCTGTCATTATTAACTGCAGATAAACGTTTATGGACAGTTAGGTACAGGAAGGAGTCGGGTGTAGGCATCTTTTGATCGTCATGTGTCGTAATCTTATATTACGTCAATTGATCCAGCTACTGCCCTGCGACATGCTAGCCGAATGTATTGAGACCTACTGGCCTCTCTCAACTATAGCGTGTGTGGAAGTTAATTTGTATGGATATTTGCACCAAGGATAGTCTTCAAAGTGCCTTTTCCCTAGTAATATTCCACACCTTTAATTATTTACCTGTAAGTATGTTTGTCTTCCTGGTAACCGTATCTTTAGTCTCATTGTCAGGTTCTCGTGGAAACCTTCCTTGTAAATTAATGAAAAGATTAATGTAAATGACTTTCCTAAGCTTCATAGCCATTACTCTATTAAATAAATCTTTCGCCGAAACTAGGTACATATTATTTGGATATCGCATTCGAATATCTTGGGTACTCTCCTAAGCCTTTCCTGAGTGAAACGATACGAAGTACGTCGGATACGAAGTTACTATTGGATGGCAAGCTGTTGTTTATGCATAGAGAACCAAGAATCATTTATCTTATTAATTTTATTAATTATATTATATTTCAAATTGCATTTGCGTCACAATTGCATGTTAATGTTTATAATGTTTAGGTATAAATGGTAGTTTCAATTTTTAGGATATGAAACCATACATGGTTTGCATGGTACACGAATCCATCCTTTACAGATAATTATTTCGTAAATGTTTACTTCCACGAATAACTAACACCTGACTCACTTTTACTTATTTGTTAAAAGGTGCGTGCTTCTGACTTGCCATTTGAGTACCTCTTTTTAATTACAGACCACACCCTCTCTCTACAAAACGTACGCTATTTCATTATTTAATATCTGTCATCACTACATTGCGGGTCAACAACCATTAGATTGGATATACGCAGTTATATTCTCGGTTCTCCTAACAGTTAACTACTTCCTGTTGCTATAATTCGTCTCATTTACATAATTCACCAATCGCTTCATCTATTTCATACGAAGCCTTCCTCTTCCATTCTTTCCAGCCACTCGTCCCTCGACCATTATCTTCATTAGGCCATGGCATCACACGATATGGCCGATTAAGATGTTCCGTCATCTTTTCAAAGATTTCAGCCGGCTTCTCTTTTCATCCACCCTTCTTCGAACTATGTACTTCGTTAGTCACTCGTTTATTCCATTTGATCTTCATCGTTCTTCTGTAGCACTACATTTCGAATGCTCCCAGCATTGATATCTCGGCTGGTGTAATTGACCATGCCTCACCATCATAAAGAAGTGTGTTCCAGTTGTAAGTGTCTATGAAGTATTTCCTTTCTTCCATGCGTGTATTTCTGATGGTGTAAAGATTTTTTTAGTAAAATGCGCTCTCTGCCTGGGCGATCCTATTTCTTTCATACTTCGCACATCGCTACTCCGCTACCCAGGTAACAATACTCTTTCATCTCTTCTGCCTTTGTTTTCCTAGTTTAACATTCGTCTTGGCCTCTCCTCTCGTACTGTGTACCAATACCTTAGTTTTCTTTTCGTTGATCTTCAAGAGATATCTGGCTATTGTCCTTTCCATGCTCCGTGGAATTAATTGATTTATTTTTGTCCAGAGTGAAGGGAACAACGAATAAATCCATTTGCGACGCTTTTTGAAGTTATAGCACAAATTACGATTGATTATATCCTCTTTGTTTATGTCAAAAACACATAAAATACTGAAAAGCGTGTTATTATATGGTGGAAATATGAGCGATAACTAAGACAGTAAAACATGCTTCAAAAATAATTATCGCCATAATTTCTTACGAATGCTAACTTATCGCTGTTTATCGTTTATATTTCATTGAGTATTTATGTTGGCTTCGATGGCTAATGGATCCGAACAAACACCCTGTACGTAAGTTAATTTGGAAATATCTTAAACCTTTTGCATGATAGGTAATATTTCCGCATTGTAGGTGCGTTGACCAAATTGTACAATGCAATTTTGCACCCCTCCGATATGTTGAAAAGCTGTTGGAGTTGTCTCTACCGCTCAAAAATTCAGTTAATTACATTTTAGCAGGACGTTTAATTTAAGACTCCCTTCAAAATGTGTAGCATTTGATGCATGATTGACTTAAGCGTGTATGCATTGACCTAAACAGGTGATAGATTTGAAACCGATATATTAACCGATAAAATTGTGTACCTGCAACTGAAGTGTGAATAACTGCATTAAAAATTGCGATTTAGCCTGACTTCTTTTAGTGGTTTTTTTCTGTGTATCTAAAACAAAGTGATATGCAAATATATTCAGAAATATTAAAAGTGCTATTCATAAACTGGTTACTGCTAAGAAATTTGAAATTCCAAATCATTAATTATTTTAATATGAATTGAAAAATGAAATGGGGATCACATGGTCTTACAATTAGTACTAGTGAGTGCATTTTGAGCTCAATGAGAAGCTTGTGGAATGTATCTGGTATATACCCTGGGTTGAGTTAATATAGATGACATATTTGCTAACGCAGAAGCAAAATATTTAGCGGATGTAATTATTGTAACTATGTAATTATATTGTATGTAATTACCCACTTGTATATATTTTTTTAAGGTTTTGGTTCGGGTATTTCAATGCCTGACTATCACATATGGGATTATGGGACCTCATATCAAGAAAACACATAAATAATGAATGTGATTCAGCTGAATTTACGATGTGAAAGGAAGAAATAGAGGTGAAAAAATTATTTTCTCTTTGGATGACAACCCACTTTGATCGACAGCACATGGGACTGATCTCGGAAAGCTCTCACGTAAGTCTTTAGAAAAATCCAGATATATGTAATTTACCCTATTATATGGGGAATTGTCCACTCCAATAGATATCAAGATAGAGAAGGCAATGCGAATAATAATGATGGAAAAATGGTGGGAATAGATAATATTCCGTCCAAATTGCTGAAGAAACAAGGAAGAGGTGGAAAAGTACTATTTTATGCGCTTGTTCGTAGGATATATGAGGAGGGAATTTGTCTAGAGATACCGTACATAGAATTTATATTAACAACTAAGAAAAAAAATGATAACAAGGGAATGTGAATAGTAAAAGACGATAAGTTTAAGAATCGGTCGGCCAAAAATCGTATTGGAAGAAGCATGAGGATTCGAATAACATGATTTTCAAGAGGTATCCTGCTCCCATTAAAAATGAATAGTTTTATTATGTGTTTATTTGGGTATCGGTTCGCTGTGGTGGCCTGGTTACTAGTTTCCCGTCTGGAGGGCAATGGTTCGAATTCCGTCTGAGGCAGATTTTTATAATTAGGCATTATTATTCTGGTAGCCACTTGGGTGCTGTGTGCAGACCACTTTAAATTAAGTATTCCGTCCGTCGGCTGTCACGTTAAACTGTGGACCTCTTGGTGCTTTCCGTTAATAATAGTGTAATGCCGACGCCAGATTTCGCCCCACCCTACTCCGTTCCACGAAAACATTCTCCCCGCTATCCAATTACCCCGAGGGAAATGTGAATGGGGAGAAAGGAAAAGGAAGCCTTCGCAAGAAATACATTAGCGTAAATTGTTAAGGATGTGAAAGAGAAAAATTGTAAATATGAAGAGGATAGCCGATAGGAGAATCGAGTGGAGAGCTGCGCCAAAACCAATCTGAGGACTGTTGACCGATGATGATCCAATTACCCACCTATCCGAAAATGGGGCAAATGACCTCAGCTGTCGGTCCCCTCCCTCTAATAACTACTGCTACTATTATAATCTGCCAATTTAAATCTTTTATGTGGAAGTGAAAATATTGAAATAAGATTCCTCTCTCTCTACTTCCCTAAAGGCGCGGAGACACGGCTAATTAAGTCAGTTGCGAAGGTATCTATCAATTGTGTAATTTTCCCTAGAGTGCATTACGAAAGAAAACCTGCCCCCACCATGCGTCGGCAGACAGAAAACGGTTAAAAGAACGTTGGTACCACGTGGGCAGTTTCAAATATCAATATATCACTTGAATAAGTGACGATAGCAGCGTATTTAGAGAGGAAAAATTAACGCAGAAAAACATCTCCCCTTTCCACTGCTCCGTCCTCCCCTCTTTCAACCTTGGGAACCGAAGACATCAGGCCTCGCACCATTAAGGTTGCTTTCATGGTATTATTCTTGCCTCCACATAGATAAGAAGGAAGAAGGTAGGAAGCCATTCCAGTCATTATTCCCAAAAAAAAAAAAGACGAAACTAGGTCAGTGAAGGAATTGATGAGAAGAGACTCTTTGGTTATCGAAAATGGGAAGAAAGAAAGAATCTTCTTAGACCTCGCATATAATAATAACAGCACCATTGAGAAAGAAAAAAATTATATAATTTTACAATGGCATTAACTACATGCGATAAACTACACTTGGTGATGATGAAACACATTACTATGGATTGTGTAGTACTTTGTTTCTTCACGTTTTTAGATTTGAGAAGTAGAAGACAGTCCATATAACGATGCAGTCAGCTATTGATTTACAGACTAACGAAATTGTTGTTTGGAATTTAAGATAAACCCTATAGGACCGGAATAGACCCAAGGAACTTCGCAGGGCGCAAAACGTTTGTATGCAACGCTGGGGTTACATAACAACCCAAGCACAGGTTCGGGCACCTTGTGATAACACCTGATAAATTTTTATCCATGAATAATATGCATTATAATTCCAGCGAAGTTAACAATGCTATTGCTACATATCCCATCGCAAAATTTTATCTTCCCTATCCACTATACTCCTAGAAAATTAGTTTGATGGCAAGAGTGACGAGAAAAATCCTATAAAGTGTGGATACCCCTGGAAGAATGTCTCAAAGAAAAATCAGTTGACATGTACAGGCAGTCTCAACTTTTTCGTCATATTAGGCTCCGCAAAACCGCGACGTAAAGTGGAACAACGGTGAGCGAATTAACATTTTCCGTAGACTATACAGAGTTTATAAATATGCTTAAATACTTCTACATTTTTCACAGGTGTTCTGTAATAGCCCATTAGCAACTGATAAACTTTATTTCATCGCAAATTCATCGATGCAAAATGACATTTCAAAAAATTAAAATAGTTTCAATGCTATCATTCTAATTTATTATATGATTTTGTGTTAAATATGTAAGTAGTAGTTATTAAGCACCAACGTGTCGAAAAAGCGGATCGAGATAACGGAGTAGCGGATCACTGGTGTCATATTTCGCGTGATTCATCAGTGGAACGACAGAAATCGAAGCAAGGTTAAGAGGTGACCTCATGTATTTCTTACCTTTGGGTTTGGGTTTACGTAGCTGAGAGTTGGGTTCGAAATTTTGACCTGAAAGACCACACTCTAGGTTTTTCCTCTTATATGTATTTTTTTCTGATAGTAAATAACGCGTTGCTATAATTGTTTAATAATGCCCCTAGATTTAGGGTGTTTTCTTGACGCACGGTAATGACTTCTGACCCATTTCTTCTCCCCTTCCTCTCTCCGTCTTTGAAAGGGCGGGACGGAGACTATCAGTCTTCCTCAACTGTAATCATGAGACTGTCGACCGTTATGTATATTACCTCTGCTCTTGGGTTGAATTATTATTCTTAGTGGAGAGATTCTTTATACTTGGAAAAGGCTAGCTCCGTATACGAAGACAGTATATGAATCAAAATGAAATCCATTTATGTGGAAAATCGGAATATATTTGAAAACTGCTAATTTGGTTTTTTCTTTCGTTGTTGAGCATGCATTAGTTATATTACAACTAAAGAGAACAAGGATCTTTGCAACTTTCAAAATTACTTTGGCATGGATTGGAAATAGCTCGAAATGTTTTGCTCTTCTCCATTGTTGAACGTGACTGACACTGTCACGAAAGCCGAAAATAAATGGTCTGGCATAGAATTGGGAATGAGGTACCCAATGCACTCAAATAAAACCATATGTCCCTGCACTCCGCGTTGGTATTCCAGGGCATATATTTGAGGATAAACATACCAAATTCATTTCATCATCATTGGTCAGCAATCGTGAGATTGTTTTGGCACAACTCTCCACTGCATTCTTCTTTAAACTAATCTCTTCATTTTTTCGTATTTCTTCTCTTTCATAATCCTTCATCACTTGTTTTATGCATCTCATATGAGGCCTTCCTTTGCCGTATTTCCCGTCCACTTAACGTTCAACGATTGTCTTCATCAGACCATCATGTCTCATGATTTCGCCGATTAAGTTGTCTCGTCTTCTTCTCAAGGTATTCAGAAGATATATCTTTTCTATTTCAAAATTCATTTTAAAAAGATTTATAAATTCATTTTAAAAATATTAATGGTCCCTTGCTTTGATGTGAAGTTATTTTAGTACAGTACTATTGATATTAAGGAACTTGAATCATCATCATTATCCACCCTAAGATGGCTTTACGTAGCTCACGACTCGACTCTCCTATCGGCTAACCTCTTCCAACGCATGTAACTCTTCTCTTTCATATTATTCTACAACTGCTCCATATTATCTTATACGAGGATTTTCTTTGCTAATCTCAACATTCACTTTTCCCTCGTCGATTGTCTTCATCAAGCCATTATGTCTCAAGATGTGGTCGATTAGATTGTACCGTCTCCTTTTTCAAGTTCTCTGCGACTTCTCTTTTCTCCATCTCTCCTGAGAACTTCTTTGTTTATTACTCTGTCGGTACATTTATCATTTCATTCTTCAGTATAAAGTTTTGCAAAATAATCTGTCTTTTTTGTATTTCGAATAATTTAACATTGAAAGCCCATACTGCAAAATTTGGATTTTTGGTTGTACCTTAAATCTGGTGTCAAAAGGTCATATTTATTAAATTTGACTTGGTTTCAATAAACTTACCACCCTTTTCTACCCAGGTACCAAATTTCATCTATCTGGGATGAAAAAAAAGCTTAAAATGACGGGTCAAAAATGACACACGATCAATGGGACGCTCTGTATGTGGAAAACATATTTAGGTTAAAAATATATGTGAAACCAATATATTCCCCATACATGGAACATATATTGGTTGAACATATATGCCGAATCCATATATTTTCCATTTACGTAGCATATATGAAAAGTGCCGCTTATCTTGAGGCCATATATGGGGAATATATGGCCATATATTTTCCAATTATGTCCCATATATAGGGCTTCAGTGTGGGTAACACGGCCTACCAGATACCAATATTCTTTCACCTCTTCTGGCTTGTGTTTCCTGAGTTTCATTGAAACAACTTGGTGGAATTTTTCCATTGTCGAAAATAATTTAACTTTGTATTAGGTACATACACGACAAAAAAACTTTTAACTACTCCCAATTTGCCGGGAAAAGCTGTCCCTTGAAAATGACACTCATGTGTTACAACTGGATGGGAGTTATTATGAGTTTTTGCGGAATATTGAAAAATTAAGCTACGTTTTATTCCCGAGTTTAACCCATTTATGCCCAAAGGGCATTTTGATGCCCACCTGATTTAAATGTAGCCTCGCTCACCCGTTTGGCGCCACGCGTGTATTTTTTTATTGCTTGCAACAAAGAAGGTCTGTTTGACGTGTTTAGACAAGACTCAGTCAAGCATTGCACCCACCGGCGGCACAGTCGAGCACTGAAATCATCATGGCTTCGCGATCATCGCACGCTCCGCATTGAGGGTATGTATTTCTTAATCCTAGGCAATATAGTTATAAATCTTTTATGAATAATATTCGGTAAGCATCTATGTCAATTCATGTGCCATTAGTTTTTGAAAACATATGCTTATTATTTTTTTATTACGAGTGAAACTGAAAGTGGGCATCAAAATGCCCTTTGGGCACATGCCTATACTAAAGATTCAGATGATCCATCGACTGAGTTTGTCCGTATAATTGTGCCTACTTTGTCTCCACAGCGTCATATGATATTGGTTAATCTAAGCTAATTATGCACAGTTTTATATGCAGTTGGATATTGATAAAGTGTCATTCATGGAATGTTTTCCTTCCGTCATTTATTTATATTTTACCCAATGTAAAAATAGTAAGTTTAGTCATCAATCACATATCAGCACATGCATTGAAAAATTACTACATGGGTGGATATGGACATTTATTTGACTGAATAATACGTGATATGCTGTACTTTATTATTTTTTTTAATTCTATTTTCATAACCCTTCATTTGTTACAGTAGAAAATACAATACCATGGCAAAAGTGATAGAGTATCTGGAGAATGCCTTGGATGAGGATGTTGGCGGTGATTCTGCTGATACACATATATAGAGCCACCTGACAAAAATTCATCGGATGAGGACTCGGGAGAGGAAATGTGAAACAATCCAGATTCCCTGCCTCCCTGTCAGCTTCGCGCCACAGCCCAGTTTCGATCAGTGAACTTCGAAGAAAATGCTGAAAGGCCTGAATCATATCACCCAGATGAGCAACCTGCGAAAAGGAGAAGAGGAGCACATAATGTGCCCTTGGGCTTGAGTTGGAGAAAAGTTGACTTGTTCTTTCCCATCAATCAGGCAAACAGCACCAGAGTAAATCATCCGAATGTCTCTAATCTTACCACTGAAAACCACCCCTTGGAAATTCTTCAAATATTTTTGAATGAAGAAATTATTTCTGAAATTGTTAAATTTTCTGTAATGTATGCCACACAATCAAATCATCCAGACTTCCACCTATCATTGGAGGAAATGTACACTTTCCTAGGAATCTTGTTCCTTAGCGGTTACGTCCCTTTGCCCCGTAGGCGTATGTTTTGGGAAAGTGCCAAGGATGTTCATAATGTACTTGTGTCTAAGGCAATGCGTCCAAACCATTTCGAGGATATTCCGAGGTTTATACATGTTTGCGACAGTGGGAATCTGCCATCTGGTGATAAAATGGGAAAAGTTAGGCCCTTGCTAGACATGCTGAACAAGCGCTTCATAGTCATTGCTCCTGATTATAAAAACCTATCAGTAGATGAATCAATGATTCCCTACTTTGGCAGGCATGGATGTAAGCAGTTTTTTAGGCTTAAACCGGTGCGTTTTGGATTCAAAGGGTGGGTAATCGCACAAACCACTGGCTACTGTGTTGAGGTAGAACTGTACCAAGGCCGTGAAAAACAGAGAGCGTGCTTCTGATCAGGGTGTTGGGGAATCAGTGGTGATGAATTTCTGTGACTCTATAATGGCTTAATTCCCAGGAGTCGAATTTTCGTTCTACTCCGATAATTTTTTCACTAATACCAAACTCCATTGCTCCTTGTCTTCTAAAGGAATGATTGGGACTGGCACGGAAAGAATAAATAGATTGGAGAAATGCCCAATTTCTGGTAAAAACGTAATGCGGATAAGAGAGAGAGGATCAGTTGAGTCGTACGTAGAAAGTAACAAGGGGATTGTTGCTGTTGCTTGGGTAGACAACAATGTTGTGTATGAATTGTCTAATGAATATGGGGTAGAACCTGAGCTCCAGGCTCAGCGTTACTCCATCAGAGAGAGGAAAAAGAAACTCATTACTCAGCCATATGTAATATACAAATACAACAAGAACATGGGGGAGTTGACTTGTTGGACAACAACATCATTAATTACAGAATAGGTGTGCGTGGTAATAAATGGTACGTACCAGTAATTATGTGGTTGTTTGATGTATGCAACAGTAATGCCTGGGTGCTTGCCAGGAAAAACGGGCTGAGTGTAATGGATCAGTTAGCCTACCGGCGTGCATGCGTCCAGGCACTTCTGTAAAAGTATGGTACCACAAGTATTGTTCCTGGAGCCAATCGTTACTGTGATAAGATAGCCAAGCCCGCACGAATGACGCACGGGGGCATATTCTTGTGACTGGTAAGCCCCAGCGAAGATGTGCTTACTGCAAAAAGAACAAAACCGCAATCGCTGGCCAAGAATGTGAAATTCCTCTTCATACCCATTGTTTTGCTGAATTTCATGCTCTGTGAACTAAATCGTGAATACTGATGAATACTGATACTTTTATGAATAAAGCTCTATACATAAGGGGGTATGTTTTTATATTTCACTCACCAACTGTTATTCGCATTCCATGAGTCAAAAAATAATGATCGTGATAAATTTTGATTAATTCTGGTGAGAACATTGTGAATCTAAAAAAAATGTTATAAAAGGAGAAAAATTATTAATGCATAGGTAATCTCATTCAACTAAGAAAATTATGCAATATTTAAAAAATAAAATGAAAAAACAAAAAAGTTTACCATTTGGTACTTACCACGGGTTCATGCCCAAAGGGCATTTTGATGCCCACCCCATTGCTACGCAACCAGATGTCGTATCGTAAAAAAAATCATATCAGGCGTGTTCAGAAGACCTGCTTTCCAAGATCCGTGAGTTTGAACAGAAAATTAGGAAAAAAAAGTTCTGCGCATAAATGGGTTAACATCGGTCTTGACCTCTTGTACTGCAAACCATTGCCTTAGTTTTTTTTATTGACCATCAGGTGATACCTGGTCATTCTTTTCCATATTTACTATACTCTAGTAAAAGTAACATAATTCATTAATAAGGATTTTCCTCAAGTACTGAAAACCACATTTTAGGAATTCTTAATTTACCAATCATGAGGATTATATTGCCAGATGATGCTGAAAAATTGTGAGCGACCTAGTTTTCTTATACCGCAATGATGAAACATCCTTACGGAACATTACCAGTGATCTATAGAACTTGCTGAACTTGAAGCGCTTCCTATGTTGACGCAAATCTTCTCCGTTTACATTATTGTGGGACCATTTCCGTCCAAAATGATTCTCTGGTACTAGAAATTTTCCAACTGTCACGCGTTATACCTTCCCCACCTTTATACTTCAGCAATCTTGACTTTCAAAGTCGAAGAATCGATAGCATCACTTTTTATCTATTTTATTGTCCCTTACCATCCTTGATCTTTCATCCTTGAGCCTCACATCGTCTTATAGTCTGGAGATGAATACCAAATTTTTATTTCTTTCGTTTCCTTGGGATCATTACTAAAACGTTGATTTCAATTCATTCAGCAATTTTAACCTGGTGCACAGTCTCTGACTTCCTAGCGTGGTCAACGATGTCTCCAACTAACTCCACGACTTTTTAATCGTTTTAAATGATTATAAAAAAAAGACAAAGTAGTATGATCCCCACAGACCACCGACCAAGGTTTTGGACAGGTCACCATCATTATCAAGGTACTAATACCACTTCACGTTTAATTATCTATAATTCAAAATATTTCCAAGAAGTAAAGCTTCATCTACATCTACACAATACCCTGCAAGCCACCATAAAGTTGTGTGGCAGGGGCAGGCAAGCTTGAAACAATCTGTTTAGTGTTAAAGAAGTTTTTTAACAGATGATTTCCTTAATGTTTCCTCGGGACCGAATTCGCAATTTTGTACACGAAATCGTTACATGGAAACGAAAAAAGAATGTTAGTGAAAAAATTAATCTTCTAACCACTACCATTCACTCATAAATCAAACATTAAAATAAGCAAAAGAAGACGCCCACCGAAAATGCTGCTGTGATAATATTGATGTCACTTTCCTCCCATCCTTGACTGCTTTTCGTGGAAGAGAAGAAAGAGGAGGGGGGTTCTTGGAAGGTCTGCTCTCACAGATGCTGTCGCAACTGCTCCTATTGGCTAAGTCAGCCGTGTGCCCCCCCCCCCCCCCCCCCCCCCCCCCCCCACTGCGATGAGCGAAGTAGCTTCGCGGGCTCAGTTGTGATTGAACGAAGTCGAAGGTGGCACCTCTGACGTATATCGACTTCAGGCCCACTTTTCCGAAAGGGTTAAAAACATCAGTTTTTCGCCGCTTATAACTCGAGAAATTGTTGACGGATCACAAAACTTAAAATACGTCTTTTTATTTTACAAACTATATCAGAATCGGCGATAAAAGAACATGGTAAACGACCCCATTAGGTACTTGTTCTGTACTTGAATTATATCCTTGATTTTTGTTCTCCAAACTCTGCGTGGAAGTGAAAGTATTACTTTAACTTTCAAATTGAAGTAAATGAAAAAATGCGAGCTTTTGTAAAAATTGACCTGGGCTCCTGGTTGACCATTATTTAATGAGCGTATTATTAAGACGTTAACGTTGAAGTAGTTATATCATATAAGTTAGAAAATTCCTTAATAACTTGTTCAATTCTCGAATTATATCTTTGATATTTGTTTCCCAAACTCTGCGTGAGATTAATTTTCAAATTGAAGTAAATGAAAAAAGGCGCGATTTTTTAAAAATTGACCTGGGCTCCTGGTTGACCAACATTAACTGAGCGCATCCATTGCAATTCCTCCGTGCGGTTGATGCTGATGATGTAGTATCCATGCAATTCATACTCGTAGTCAAGGAGAGTAGAGTAGGGAGTAGAGTTCTCTACTCTCCTTGCTCGTAGTTTTCGAAGCGAATTCCGATTTTGAGGAATCAAGGGCGTTCTCCCATCACATCGTGCTCTTCTACATTCTTGTTTCTTTTCCCTCCTTCCCACGGACGAAGTTGAGACGGCGCTCGCCAGAGTTCGCCACGTGTCGCGGTTGCGAATCCGATAGCCCTGGTGGTGGGAGTTTCAAGTTTCCGTGGATTCTCCGGCGGGAATCGATATCACGGACATCGGAGCGACTCCTTGGAAAAAAAAGAGAAACCCTAGGTGCCGGGGCGAGGTGTGATCTGCCTGCGGTGGAGCTGAGAATAGCCTGTGGTCCACGGATGTCCTGGCTGATTTTCAGGATTCGCCATTCCTGTTCATCCATGAATTCTTTTTGCAAATATGTACAATAAAATCCACAGCGTTCGACCCGAAAGTTGAGAGTGCAGAGCTTCAAGTACTCTGTCAGCGTGCAAAATTCATATATCAGGTTAGAAGGGCCAGGTCCTTTTACTGTGCCACCCTTTAATTTCCCAGAAAGATCTATTGTCCAGGGATGTAGATGTAGATGAAAAATCATATCATCATCGTTAGTCAGCAATACCTACTGAGATTGGTTTGACGCAACTCTCCACTGAATTCTTATATCAGTTTATTTCTTCATATCAGCTTATTTCTTCATATTTACGTATTTCTTCTCTTTCTCAACCTTCATCACTTGCCTATATATCTCATACGAGACCTTCCTTTGCCGTTCTTCGCGTCCACTTGTCCTTCAACGTATTCATCATGCCATCATGTTTCATGATGTGGCCGATTCAGTTGCCCTGTCTTCTTTTTAGAGTTGTCAGCAGACTTCTCTTTTCTCCCTCTCTTCTGAGGACCTGCTCGTTACCTACTCGGTCGCTCCATTTAATCGTCAACATACTTCTGTCGCACCACATTTCGAATGCTTCCATCCTTGTTTCTCAGCTGCTGTCATTGTTCTTGCCTCACTACCATAAAGAAATATGCTCAGGTGTAACGTTGATGATTTGTTTACTTACTTCTACACTTGTATTTCCAGCTGTAATTAGGGTTTTCTTTTGGTAGAATTCCCTCTTTGCCTGGGCTATTCTACTGACTATTCTAATTTTTTTGCTTTCCTAGATTAAAAAAGCACATAGCTTGGGGTTTAGCTGTAGGTACGTATTCGTAGGAGTCTCTGTCAGAATTGAACCCGGAACCCAGATAGCGACCTCCGATCAGCAGCCCAACCATCTGGACCACCACGCCGTCGCACAGTGGTCGATTTTCGAGTATTAGAGGGACAAAATTATTTTTTCAGTTTAAGCGATCGAATAGCCTTGATTTAGTGGAAAATTCTGGAATTATGAACCGGAAAAGCAGCACAACATGAAAATATAGCATTAAAAGTGGGCTCCATGAGTAATTCATCGTTATTACCTTAAGTTTCGCTGTGTTAATTATCATCTAAAATTGGAGTAATAAAAGTTTCTGCTTTGTTTTCAAATAGAAAACAAATAATTTGTTACTGTACACACAAAAAATGTGTATCCAGGTATTTCAATATATTTTTTTAACATTAACATGTTTTATTGCAACTTGTTTAATGCATAAAATATTTTAATCAATTTTATCACATTAAAATTCATTCAAAAAATATTCATTCTCTCCCCGTATCCGTTGAGGCGTCATTTACCACATGTACAGGAGTTTTTAGTATACTTATCACAGCACTAGGCAGTTGATACAGCATTCAATTGGTAATTTTCTGAGGGCCAAAATTATTGGGTCGGAACGTGTTAATACTAGATTCAACAAGTCTTGATTAGTGTCCTCTCTTGACATTTTTGGAAAGTGATGTTCCTTGTGTCACGTCTCGTGTGCTTTGATAGTTGGCAAATTGTTAAACCATGATTTCAATCACGTCTGCTCCATCGATTAAAATTTTATGAACACTAGTGGGTTTTTACAGCTTGAAAAGGCTAACATATAGGTAGTTTAAAAGTGTCATGGGCATACTTTCCAAAGGCTTCTGCGTTAAGTCCATATCCACTTGATATGGCTTGTAAAATAACGGAGAAACATTCAACGTCTCGTCAACTCCAGTAATTTCCGCAGCTTTCCTTGAGTTTTCAAAGAATCGGCTAGAGGTGTTATCGTCGTCGGTGGATCCACATCCTTGTTTTACGACATCAACTAGGAGGCTCCTTTCTGATCTAAACTTACTTATTATTTCTCCTTTACTTAACTGATAAGCACCTTTTGCTCTCTGATTTCCACGAACTTGCCATTTCTGAATTTTTAGCCTGTAGGATATGTGCAAGACACTCGAAAAATCGAATAGAGCATGCAGTGTAGATAAGCCAAAGTTAAATTCTAACATATTAACAGGTCGTTTTTTAATATTTTCTAAATTGTTCATGTCTTTAGGAGAAGCACAACAAATGTAGCACACTAGCGCTAATGAATTATTCGTCAAAGAGTTGCAGACTTTGCCATCTACCATTGTATTTAAACGCAAATGCTCAATAATTCTACCAATTACTTAATTTGCAATGTTTAATTTAGTTGGCATCAAATTAACTATTTGCTTCTCGATTTAGAGGATTTCTTCTCTATTTTTTTCTGGAGTTTCATTCGAAAACGAATAGGTCTGCAAAAACGAAAACGAAAACGAAATTGAAAACGAATAGGTCTGCAAAATCTTGTGGAGGACGATTTTGTCATACATTTACTTTTTGATTCATTTATTATTCCTCAAGTTGAAGTTGCACGGGAAAAATTGACTTCAGAAGAACGTCGGAATCCGAAGATTGCCGATTTTTGGAAAATCTTTGCTTTGAAAGGGAGTGTCCTGGGCCCGTATTCTCGTTTGAAACGCAACCTCGGTTATCTCCCCAGCAACGAAACCGAGGTTGCGTTTCATTGATTTCCTCATTAGAATGTTTACAAAAAGTTAACGCGAGTCCCGAAAACCTATGGTATCCCTTGGATACCACTAGAGTTTCAGAAAGAGAATAAGGACCCTGAACTGGCATCGCAGCCCCATTTATTACTCATTTGAATTCATACTTTGTTGTATCGTATTGTTGTTTTAATTGATAATTGTACTTTCATCAAACTTATCGCTGTATGTTCTAATAAATTTTGTTATTTAACCTCCGCTAAGGTTTAAGATACAATGAAAGATTCCTGCATAGTGTATAAATCCATTTTTGCCTTTAAAACTGAGTGGCACGAAAGATAAATATAAAAATTTCTTTCTTTAGCTCCCTTTTGCAAAGAGATATATTGATGCTTTGTTAATTTCAATTCTACCATACTATATTAATGAGGACTATCTCGAGAAGACTTGTTAGTGGGTCGAATTCTAAAAGCATATTGCATAACATAAGAACCTTAAGTTACACTCACTTTGCACGGCATTGTATCATAAATTTCGCTCGGAACTTTAGCAAAATTACTATTGAGAATGTACCTGAAACATCGCTTTCCACCATGATCGGACAGTTTACCAAAAATCCCAGCAATCACCAATAATAAGAGCGTTTTATATGACAGATACTACTCTCGACTTAGAAATCTCTTCGCGAGATGGCGTGCACGGCTCCTGAAAAATGAGAATAACTTCATTCGGCGCAAGTACACGGGTGTTTTCAAGTCTGTTTCCGCACTAATAGGCGCTTCAGACCGGGAGGAAAGAAAGGTATAGGAAAGGATAGGAATGGAAGGGATGGGGATAGGATAAGGTCCGAAGCCCGGATCAATGGGGGATCGGCGCAAGTGGGCGCAAATACCGCTGTTACTGGTTCACAGATAGGTACCTAATGAAGGATTATAACGTGCCAAATTTTTACGTGAAACCTTGTGAAATTTTTTTTGTACGCCAGCTCTAAAAATCCATCGTGCAAAAATTAATTATTATTTTTAACGAATTGTTCAGCGATACTTATGACATCCAACCTTGCAAATTTTCTTATATATTAATTTTCGAATATTCACTTGACATATCTTCTCCATCTAGCGTGCAGTTTTTCAAAATATCACGTAAGCTCGAACCGATATGCACTCCGAATGTGACTGGTGCGCTGTGACCACAGAGTGCGACTAGAGGCCCAGAAATTAATTCTTCCAATTCAATGTACCGTTACCGTCAAACAAACCAGCATTTTCGGTATAATTTATTCTTCGTAGCCTTTGTTGATTCATCGACTACATACTAAACACAATTACAACTGAATACAAGGAACTCGCATTTTATACTTTTGTCCCGCTAATTCAGTGAAATCGACCACTGTGCGTCGTTGTAAAAGGGAATAATTCAACTGATCATCACCAATTGTTTGACTGAAAAGTATTTAAGATCAAATGACGCTGTGTCGATCAAATTTCATATTTATTCCGCCCAAAAGTCCATAAAATCATATGTAATAAGTGTCCTAGAGAAACATTTGTATTCAGTGGGGAATCTACTTTGAGATTTCCTCTTCTTGCATAAATTTTAGAGATAGTTGGCAGTCGTCTATGCATACCTTTAAATTACACGTAAAGTCATCCGCAGACTGGTGTAATATTAAAAAGAGAGGATAAGGATGTTCACTTTTTCATATTAGGAGAGAATTTGCTCTACCTACGCGACCAGCTGTTTCCTGATGAATTCGTGTTATTGGAAAATTAGATCAAATCGACTTACGTTCGGAGATGCGAAGAGATTCGGATTTAAAGAGTCCAAAATAGACTTCATTAGGATTTAATCGCGGAACCTTCCAGGTCTGAAGCCCATCGATCTGCAGTCCTCCATTATTAATCAGCCATGGTCCAACTCGTTCAACTGGACTGCTACGTCTTGATGCATAACTCACAGAAGTAGCGGCATATCTTCATGTTTCATAGCCAAAGGTTACATAAAATTGTATCTTGAGTTCGTTCATCAAAATATGGGTAGCTAAGTTGTGACGAAATAATGGCCGCATATTAAATGTCATTAGGAGACATGAGACATTTTTCATAAGGATAAAACCAATAATACAAGCTACATGGACATTGCTATCCTCCTTCCCTAGTCATCAAGTAGTCAACTTTTTCCCAAATAGAAAGCTTTTTCCCTAAATCATCACTCATCATCATCGGTCAACAATCCTAGGATTGATTTGACGCAGCTTTCCACTCAATTCTTCTATCGGCCAACCTTTTCATTGTGACGTAATTCTTCTCTTTTACATCCCTCACTACCTGGTTCATGTATCTCATATGAGGCCTGCCTTTTGCAATCTTCCCGTTCACTTTTCCCACGTCGATTGTCTTCATCAGGCCATCGTGTCTCAAGATATGGCCGATTTAGTTGTCCATGCTTCTGTTTAGAGTTGTCAGCAGACTTCTCTTTTCTCCCACTCTTCTTAGGACTTCCTCGTTACTTACTCGGTCGATCCTTCTAATCTTCATAATTCTTCTGTAGCAACATATTTCGAATGCTTCCACCCTTTACATCTCCGCTGCTGTCATTGTCCATGCCTCACTGCCGTGAAGAAACATGCTCCAGATATATGTTCCGATGAACTGTTTCCTTACTTCTACGTTTGTATTTCCCGCTGTAAGAAGATTCTTCTTTTGGTAGAATGCCCTCTTTGCCTGGGCTATTCTACTTATTTTTTCTTTCTTACTTCGTCCATCGTTGGTTATTCGGCTTCCTAGGTAATAGAACTCTTTCACCTCATCAAGTTTTTGTTTTCCTAGTTAACATTGGTTATGATCTCTTTCTTGCTGCACACCAATATGTTAGTCTTCTTCTTATTTATCTTCAGTTGATATCTGGCCATTGTCCTTTCCATGGTTTCTAGAATATTGTTCAGATCCCTCTCTGTCTCTGCTATGCGTGCTATATCATCAGCGAATCGCAGCATGCTTATTTTTTCTCCGTGGATAGTCACTCCAGAAGACTTCTCTTTGATTTCATTGATGGCTCTCTCGATGTAAACATTAAAAATTACGGGAGACAGTGCACAGCATTGTCTCACTCCTTTCCTTATTCTTGCCTTTTCACAGCTGGGTCCAGAGTTATTCACAGCTACTAGGTTTTTGTACAGACTGTGTATAATACTTCGGTCATTGTAGGACACTCCAATTCCCTTCAGAATTCCAAGCATCGAATCCCAATCCACGTTGTCAAAAGCCTTCTCTAAATCCAAAAATCCAATGAACGTCGGCTTGTTCTTCTCCATTCTCTTCTCTATGAGCAGGAACATCATCAATTCCAGAAGCCTTATTCATGCGAATGTCCCTTACTGCTGCGTCAAATTCCGATCTTAATATTGATGCTTCCATATCATCCTTTTCCTTTTCGCTTTCCTCTACGATAGCTTTTGTGCTGAGATTGTTTCCGTTGTATAACTCTTCCAGATATTCTTTCCACCTCTTCACTTTGTCTTATCACTGTTGACTAAAAATACTTTTTTTAGCCCTCAGCGTTACACGTTTAGTTTCCCTTTATAGTCATTATATGTTTTGAAAATTTTTCAATATTTATTATTTATTGTACTTGTGGTCATAAGCACTGAAGATATCCGGTAAAAAGATGTTTAAACTTAACGCATGTGATAGAAATCATAGAATAGAACGGGCGAAACAATTCTGTAGCGCTGCATTCTGGGTGAACGTGAGCGCAGTAGGAAAGGCATTGGACGAAGAATTGCCTTAGCGAGAGGCATTTAACAACAGGAGAGAATAAACGACTGGAACCTTGAGCAAAGATGTCAAGAAAATGTGTGATGCCAAGTATGGTGCTGTAGGTGGACCTTGGAGTAGATGGATGGAAAAGAAATTGTGGCTCTTCAGATTCATATTTAGGGAAGGATGAAGAAAGTTCAACGGGAAGAATGGAAGACGAACGAGGAAATACTTCGGATGGTAGGGAAAGAAAGGAAGTTGTCGGCGGAAATCAGAAGGAGAAAGGTGGGGTGGAATAAGTGATGAGGGGTAATGAGATCCTGAATGTCACTAAATACGGAAGGATCCTAGGAAGAGGTTAGAAGAGAATATAATTTCAGTTGGAATGAAAAGAGGTAGAAAATATTCATCCCTGGTGAGAGAAAGAGTGTAGGAAGGTGAGCATTCAAGAGAGGTGAGGGAGAAGAAGTCCAGCAGAGTGAAATTATCCCAACTGAAACTAACCTATCCCGTAAAATACTAAACAGTGATTATTGTGCTGTTTTCTGCGAGTGGTCACAAAGGATCGCGCTACAATGTCATTTTGCTTTCTTCAACTGGAGTTTCCTCTGCCTGCAGTACTCCATGCGTTCGCTGACCTGCTACCTTTGTTCCTTTGTCCACGCTCTCATAGTTCTTGTAGTCCCTTTCTAGTCGAGTTTCAGCCCTTTTAAATATTTTATGTACTTCATTCCGGAACGTATTTCTTTCTAACCTTTGGACTTCCTGGATCTTTCATGGCCTTTACGAGCTTCCTTAATCCATGGCGCAGTGGTTTTCTTATTCCAGAGGTAGACGAATGTCAGTTTTGTTATTCTTTTAGTTTTTTTTTCCATTCAGTACATCTATCCGAGAAGTGTTAGCCTCCTTTTTCTCCTGGTTTATGATATTTCCACCACCTTCTGGTACGACTTCTTTCTTGCTGTGAAGTTTCCTACTGCCTTCAGTCTGGACTGCGCCCATGATTTTCCTTGGGATTCTCATTTTGAAAACTTCCAGCTTCTGTGCCTTTTAGTTCAGACATTTGCTGGCATAGAGGCAATATGTCTTGATCGGTGTTTTGATGTTCCAAGTGATATGCTTCTTGCTGTAGATGTTTTTTTCGGCCCGTATGCTCTCCATTTTTGAGGTCCGACTGCTATCACGGCTTTTTCAAGTCAGTTCTCCAGTATGACCTCACGGAGGTACATACTTGAACTTCTTTACCTTTTCAATCCGTCATATCTTCTTTTCGAGGAATTTCGGTCCGTACCTATTTGTCATTCTTATAAATTTGGTCTTTTCTATCGCGATTGCGAGATATGTGCTCATTTAATTTCATTTAAAATTTATCGATCTTATCTTTCTATTGTTTTCGTTTATTTCAGCAGTTTTCCTTCTAAAGGATAGATTTTCATTGGTGAGGTAAAAAAGCATGGGTAATATTTCAATTGTCATTTCTTTGTATGCCCACGTTTAAAGCATGGAAGGCCAAGAACTTTAACAAATCGCTAAGAACTTCTGTAATAAAAGTAGACAAAGAATATGCATTATTAGCCATGAAGTGAACGCAGTACATCAGGTTATCATTGGTGCAGTGAGTAATTATACTTTCTGGACAAGATATTTAGGTCTAACGTTCAAATAACCCCTATCACGTTTCTACTTTTCCTATAACACTTTATTCTATTCAAGATCCCCCTCACAGCCCCAAATAAACTGCAGAGCGCGGGTTCACTTGGTTTCCTCGTAATCTGTGCCTTTTTTGGGATATTTTATTGTCACACTTCATTATTTTGCTCTGTTCACCTCTCGCAAGCCACAATCTGCCAGTGGAGTGTGATGCATCGTTCTCTGGAATGCCATTTCCAGGTAAGCAATTCTACAACTGATAAGGACTTGTATGTTTTCTAATTAAAATATGTGACAGAATAATCCACCATTCGCAGTGTATTTCAATGAATTTACGGAAAACTGTAACGTGAAACTTAAAAAGACAAACGTGGGGAAGTTTCTTTTAAATTCGTTCTCTCCCCCCCCAAAAGTACTTCTTTAACTTTCCTGCCAATCCAACGAGTTTACTAATAGTACAATATAAGCAGTCTGAAGCGAATTTTAAGTATTCACTTCTCCTTTTACTCCTCCACTATCTCCTCTCAAAGTGTTTCAGCCGTCTTACCTTCGTTCATACAATTATTACGCCATTTTAGTGATGCTTACGTGCATAGTAAAGCGGTCCTCATAAACACCAAAAGATATAATTTGGATTGAAAAACATGAGGAAACTGTTGATAATCAGACGAGGTTTTGGGACGGGATGCCGGTTCTGGACCTTAATGGCATTTATTGTGCTCCTACTCTCTGCCCTCTCCGCTAAAAGTGAGATAGTACGTACATCAATCCTATTTTACTTACTCATTTTTCTAAGCTCAAATCTTCTTGAACTTTCGGTTCATATTGAGTTTATGAGAAAAAATCGAAAAGAGAGGAGAGAAAAAATGAAACCGGATAGCACAGTAGTTCCCAGTGCATGCTTGATGATTTAGGGGGTGCGCGAAGAAAGTTCAATGATGGGGAAAGTGACACTAAATATTTTCTTTCGTCTGAAATTTTGCATGTAGCAAACGGTTTACAGCTGACGTTGCATTATCGATGAGTGATTAATAATTGTGGTTACCCTACCAATTTAACTATAAATTGGCAGCAGTTATGCGCGTTACATGCCTTTTTATGTAACTGAGAGTCTCATGGATAAGGGGTACGGATTAGGGAAACGGACTGCCGAGGCGTAAGCAAGTGAAAAAAGATTTGAAATTGCTAGGACAGGAAATTAAAGATGAGGGAATTATGCTTTCGTATGTTTTGTGTTTCGGTAATGCGTAGTGACTGGGAAAAATTATTTCTTCGGCTCATCTTTTCGCTGATTTCTCTCACTTTGACTCTTCCCTGACCTTCAGTTCCAGTGTAGGCTGGAATTACATTCACAATTCTTAAAAATAAAAAAACCGGAATTTTTTGTCGGTATTGAGTGTGATAGAGCTCAGGGTCATTCGCGTCCCCATTGTCCAGATTTTCAAAGAGTTGTGTGACGCAGTGAGTTAGCTCTAATTGATTTTTCCCGAATCACTACCTTTGGAACCTAACTCCGTTTGTATGTCCTTGACATTTCTGGGCTGCATTATCCCCTCACGCTTTTCTTCGGCTTCTTAAATTTAACGCGCATTACGCATATGCTTTTTCAAGTAAAATATTATGTGAGGGCAAGTACCACATTCATTACGAGGTCAGCCGTCATTGAAACATCTTCATAAGAGTGGTGACAGGAACACTCATTTATTATTTTCATGAAGTTTTTTGCTGTACCTCATTTTTCAAAGACCAGTGCATCATTCACCAATGCTGAGTGGTTGTTATTCGAGAGAGGTGACCGACAGCTAAGGTCATTTGCGCCATTTAGGCTGGCTTGATGATTGGAAATGGGTAGGAACGTATCAGGGAACGAAGGAAGGGTGGAGAGATACCCGGCTTCGGCATTAGCCTACTTATAACGAGAGGCGTCCTTGGTTGAATGTCCCATTCGACGGACTGAGTATGTATGCACTTCATTCGTGGTGCTCTCCACACAGTACTTTAGTTGGAACCGGCATATCAACGATAACTTCTACCACAGCCCAGTTCCGAACCCCGGCCGTGGGGATGGGAAGCCTGTTCTCTAACCACCACATCAACCCTTTTCCCTTGGAAGCCGGTGAATATTTCGCCATCTATTTCCTGGTTTAAAATTCTGTAAATTACATTGGTATTGGCAAAAATTGCTACGCCGATTTTCCTCTCTAATTTCATACAATTTCATTTTTACTTTACTTTACGTTTCATACAATTGGAATAATGGTGCACTTTCAAAATATTCATTCGCTGCCTCCCCCACCCCCCCTTCCCCCGCACAAATGACACGTTCCATGATCGCCCCACTTCTGAGAAACGTAATTACTAATAGAGCCGTCTTTCAACGACACCTCTCTATAGATACTCAGACCAAACTCGTTGCTTTACGACCAATTGCTAAGGTCAGTTGTGCCATTTGTGGGTAGTGGAATTAAGGTCGTCCATTGGAAGGAAGGAGAAAGAGGAAGAGTGGAGAGAATTAGCCTACTCTAATCAAAAGGCGCCACGGAGCCCATTGTTTTACGTTTCATCCGACGGCTGAGCACTGAACTTGACCTGTTCTCTACACAGCTCTCTTGTGGGGACCGATTGGCCGATGAAAAATGTGTCATTGCTGGGATTCGAACCCGAACCATTGAGATGGGAATCCAGTATCCATCTGTCTTTTGATGCGAAAATATAAACGAATACGGTGAGTTCTTAGGATCCCCACAACGCTTGGTCCTCGTTTTTTACACGATTCGTTTTCTGTTAAGCAAAAACACCAACGTAGATTCGATGCTCGCGCTGGAGACTGACTCTTGCAGTGCATTAATTGCAACTCTACCTTATCATTTGAGGCTTATCTGTTAATAAAGTCAGCTAAGAGAAGGTTTGACGATATGACTTGAGTGCGGCTTATTTTTCTATCCCGTGTCGTTTCCCGTGACTATGGCATTCAAAAAATTTGTTTAGGCCATTAGCTTTTTGTGCCTCTTAGAATTCAGAAAGGGAAAAAGCCATGTGCCCAGCCATTTGATGAATCGATCACCACCACAAAAACATTCATGTTGCGCTGTGCGTTCTTGTGAACTTCGGTGAGGGAAAATGCAACCCATGTCGCTCCCATTTGGCCAAGAAAGTAGGTAGGCTATTGTTCTCAATTCCGTGTCATCAGAGACTGCAGGTTCTTCCTGCAAACGTTAACTGCCCTCCCCTCGTTTCCTTCCGTCGATCAAGGCGAGTCTATCCCCCTCATCCCGTCTTGCAAGGCCTGTCTCCCTTCGCTTATCCCTACTAGGCTGCTGCGTCGGCGCGCGGTTTTTGGCCCTCGTCGACTCATATCCATGGCGCCATGTCCTTCAATTTAAGGCGCCGTGGTACATGATTATTTTTTCGCTTTCGAGTGCTGAGATGATGGAGATAGTTTTTCCGTCGACCGGTAGAGTTACCAGAGTCGGCGCCTACCCAACCAGCCATATTTTTTTTCAGTGTCTCCTCTACGCTTTAATTCTTTGCGCAGAGGTGATGAGGCAATAACGACCCTTCCCTCTCATCCCCTCTGTCCGCGGAGTTTTCCATTGCTGACCACTAGACGCAATGTTGCCATTTCAACATACGATTGGACCAAACTGTTTGGCAGACTCCACATTATACCATGTGGCAACGTGGAATTCGCGGAAATGCGTTCGCTACGTTTTTCTAAGAACCGAGCCGGTCTGGTCCTAGTGGGGTTCGTAGCTGCAGGAGAACGCGTCCGCGGTCCAAGTCATGAATTGACTTCATTTTTCAGGGTAGCCGCGTTGATTGGTTGTTGTGACAACAGTTTAGCCGTAAGAACTGCAACAAATAGGAGGTGGTCTCAGCTGGTAGCTTGGCTTGCACGTGTTAATGTCTAAATGTGGTAATTTGAAAGTAATATACGTTTGTGCCTACTACAGACCACCCCATTCCGATGTACACTCAGTATTAGAACTCGAGAAACAGATCAGGCACATTAATTCTCATACCAACGAACGACAGATTATTGAAAGGTGGAGATTTCAATACAACATCGATAGATTGGAAAACATGTAGTCATTAGTCTGGGGGTAGGGAAAAAGAAATATTCTCGTCATTTTTTAACCTGTTCGCATAATACGCAGTACATCAAATAGTAAATTTGCATAATAGAAGGGAGAATGTTCTCGATTTACTTGCCTCAAACATCCATGAAAAAGTTATTGAAGTTAAAAATGTCGATGGAATAAGTGACCACAAGGTAGTACACGTTAAATTATCCCTCAATACTGACAAAAATATAAAATTAAAAAGAAAGATTTGCCTTTTAAGTAAAGCAGATTTTAACGGATTTAGGCGTGACTTACAGACTTCTTTTGAAAAATTCTAAACATCAGAAAAAATAGTGATGCAGACATGGAAAGAGTTCCTCCAAATTACACGGTGAGTGAGTATAAGAGTGAGAATAGGGAACCAGGGTGGTACAACGTGGAGGTTAAAAAAATGTTTAAAACGACAACGAGTTATCCACGCGAAACTAAGAAAAATGTAGCTAATAGCGATCTACAAAAATTATCGAACGTTACATATAAAGCAGCCGCAAAAATAGCCCTTAGAAAAGCGTAAAGTGGTTTCAAGAGAAAAGTACTTGGAGAACAACTAGAGGGGAATCCGAAAGCATTTTGATCATATGTTAGGGAAGTACAGGGAACTAAAATTTCAACGGTTAATTCCTTGAAAGGGTATAGGGGCGAAATATTTAGATAAGGCTAATTTGTTGAATTATTTTTCCAGAGCGTTTTTAATCAATCTAAGCGTAGTTTGCTCGAAACAATACCAGACCGATTTCAACAAATAATGCCCCCGATCGATAATTGTATCTTATAACGGAATCGTATCCTTACTAAAAATGTTAGCCCGAACAAGAGCTCAGGTCGTGATGAAATTCCTGCTCGTGTGTATAAAGAAATAGCTCTCGAAATGGCACCGTATCTTAAAGTAATATTTAACAAATCCCTCGAAGAACACGCGGTTCCCAAAGACTGGAAGATAGCAAACGTGATCCCAATTTTTAGAAGTGGCGATAGGGAACATCCATCGAATTATAAACCAATATCAATAACGTCACTGCCGTGCAAAATTATACAGCATATGATAGTTACATCAATAAGGGGACACCTCGATAGCCAGGATTTATTGATAACAAATAAGCATGGGTCCAGAAAGGGACGGTCTTGCGAAAATCAGTTAGGTCTTTTCGTTCATGATATTTTAGTTTCCGGAGAAGGTAACGTACAGGTAGACGCAGCGCTTTTAAATTTAGAAAAGCGTTTGACAAGGTTCCCCACTGTAATTTACTCGCGAAGTTAGCATCATACGGGATAGATAGTAATATGGTAGGCTGGATAGGAGATTTCCTACATGAACGCGTTCAATGAATGGTATTAGATGGTGTCACCTCAGGCGAAGCAAAAGTTACATCGGGTGTTCCCCAGCGTGATAGGCCCAATTTTATTTCTTCTCTCCGTAAATGACTTGAATACAGTAGCTAAAAATAGCAAGCTCCGTCTTTTTGCCGATGATGCAGCAGTCATCATTGGTCATCAATCCTCAGATCGGTTTGACGCAGCTCTCCACTGAGTCCTGTCGGCTAATCTCTTCATATTTACGTATTTATTCTGATGCAGTAGTGTATAAGGAAATAAGAAATTAAGAGGATAGTCATTCTTTAGCTAAGGATTTATATGCGATTGATGATTGGTGTGATAGTTGGCAGCTAGAATTAAATTTGAATATATGCGCGATAATGAACTTTGGGAAAAAGAATAACTTTCCCCAGAAAAATTATTGCATCAAAGAAAAGAAAATATCTAACGTAGAATTTATTAAATACTTAGGCGTCACCAACATTGAAGACATGCTGTGGGGGAAATACATCAGGGAAATAACTAGTGTAGCAAACCATATATCAGGATTCGTAAAAAGAGTTCTAGGCAAATGCGATGAGAGAGTACTAGAAGCTATTTTACACTTGTCAGGCCTCATTTAGAATATGCCGCTAGTATATGGGATCCGTACGAGGAAGGTATGATAAAAGAATTAGAGCGTGTGCAAAGGAGATCCACTAGATTTGTTAAAGGCCGCTATGATAATTGTATAAGTGTTACGAGTTTAATAGAAGAACTAGGCTGGGAATTACTATCAGAACGCAGGTTGAAATTTAGGTTAAACCTTTTCAGTAAATTGGAAACCGATTTGTCGCATATTTTAAGTCGATAATTCTTCTTCCCGTTACTCCACCGGATAAACCTTCGTTTTTCCCTTCTTCGGCAATTGCCATATCGTCAAATGAATCATGCAAAGTTTCATCAGCTACTGAATCGTCAATATTGGACGGGGTTTCTTCAATAGCGCAAGAAGTTCCTCCTACGTGCGACTCTGTTCCCATTATTTTGAGACGCCTGTTTCGGATAATAGAAATTTGCATACTTACACATGAATATATCATTACATTAAGATAGTGTTTTCACAAAAAATGACAATATTTACCTTTTTTCTTCCCTCCGCTTGGCCAAAAATTCACCCTTTCTTTTTTTCCTCGCCATCGAAAATGTCAAGCGACTGCCTACTTTAATTTTCCGATATCGGTACGCTTCCGATGAAATTTCGAGACTTGACAATTAGTCAGTTTGACTGTTACTAGACACCCCGAGAGCGACAACCTAAGCTGAGACTCAAGAAATAACCCGTCAGTAAAGCAGACACTCCGTCTCACTCGCCTCTGCTTCCCGCCCGCCTTCACTTTCCCTTCCCCCTAGCTCCAACACCTCAAGGTTACCGTTTTAGGATATAGGGTAGAGGGACCGTGCCACTTTTTGAGTAGCGCAGTAGGCGGAGAATGTGTGAACTGTTTCGTGATTTGCACGTTGCTAGAGGCGTATCCCTGGGCTGGAGTTGGCGAAAAACATCAATTACTTTCAGAATATCTCAGCAGCGTGTCTTTTAATAAAAATCAATAATTTTCAAGGATCCAACAGACTAAGCTTGAATCTTCTACTCTATAATAACGAAAGTTAAAAAAATAGCCCCTCTGTCTCCCAATATTTGCAACAAAAAGGTCTATTTTTACATCGAGATATATTTTTAACAAGGCTTATTACGTAAAATCTAGGATTATAGAGTAATAGTTTGATACTTTCTCTTTTAATTACTGAAAACCCCATTCCGATATCTAGCTTCCTGTTGGAGCAATCTTCCTTGAAAAATAGGTCTGAAAAACAGCTATGTATCACGGCCCCTTAAAGCCAGTCGACAGCCCTCCGCTCTCTGTCTCGGGAATGATTTTGTTTTTTGCCAGGGGCGAATGCACCACTCTGACGATTCTCCAATTTTGCCATTGAGAGCGAAGAATCTCGTAGCAAGAAAACTAATTTCAAGGGCTAATTGCAAAGGGAAGAACGTATTTTACGCAAATTTTATGACATTGAGTGGAGAGATATGTCAATGCAATACTTATGCTTTGAAATTACATTCCAAGTTACTCTGACATCAATTAGAAAAATCAATAAGTTGACTAATAATGAAACCTTCAACTGCTTCCAACGTTATCTTGCGTTCCAACTGCTTAGGTTATAGATGGGTTATAGCTTACGGTCTCAACTAAAATTAAACCCAGACAGGCATGACCCATTCCTGAGGTGAGATTCAAACCCACCACCTAATGATTGTCAGGTCGGCATATTATCAACCTGGCTACTGCGGTCCACAAAACCTCTTTGTGTTTCTAAAATTACCGCTGATAATTCTACCTTTCCGTGGAAATATACGCTTAAAGCCGGAGAAAGGTACGCTTTGGGTAGAAACTGATATTCAAGGCGGAGGGGGAAAAATCTGTACCGAGATGGAATAAACAAGGGAAGGAATTATTCTGCACTGACGGGTGAAATTAGGCATAAAAAGAAATTTGAAGAGAGAGAAAGAGCGATGTAGAAATGCTTGCATGTATTAAATTCAATTAACAGTTCACCATTAATGGTTAAAGGAACCAGTGTAATGAATCAACTGCGTAACCTCACTCTATAATACTCAGTTGTAACCGCAGTTTGGATTATCCAAAATAATCTTGGGAAAAGCCTATCGAGGTGATAATCCCGTTGCCTTTCCCGATGGCGTTTTAATCGTGACACCAACACCTGATAAGCCTCCCACAGGAATCAGGCGCCTTTTTACTTTCGTTTGCCTTAGGGGTACATGATGCCAGGGCTACCCTCTGTTTTCCTCCCACCCTTCGACCTCTGTCCTGCCAAGTCAACTTCCATTGCTTCTGCCAGCCCAGTTGCATGAGTTACAGGAGCATGGAAACACTTCCCCACCGCGTCAAGGTCGTCCTTCAAGGAAAGGGCGTGATCCACCATCAATTCCAAAATATGCTAATTGTATATTCATTATTTAAAGAGCAAACTACCAATTACACCGCCCACGATGAACTTTATAACATAAAGCGTTTCGACAATTTACGGCATTAAAATTTCAGTTCCAATCGTTTTCTGACTTGAAAATTAGGTAAAGCATCAAAATGCCATGTGTAAGAGAACATTTTGTCTATAGTACTGTTGTTTTAGCTCCTTCTGTAATGAATGATTTCTTCCATATCATCACGTTTGAATAGGTGAGTACGTTTCTACAAATATTCGAAAAAAATCGCGTTCATTATAGGTAATCTCTGCCTGCAATCCTAAGTTCTCTTAACAAATATCCGAGCACAAATACAAATTAATTTTTTCCCTTTCTATCGTTATTGTCGGGGTGCGTGGTAATCCAGTGGGTGGAGGGCCTTTAGACATGTTCTATGAAATATCCAAGGGTCTTTTTTTTTAGGTCCATTTCTATATTTCTAGGAAACTACTGGTGACACAAAGAAAGGATGCCTGAATTTCACTTGCCATTGGCTTTACCCTTTCCTAATGCACTAATCTTCGGAATGAACAACTTTAATTTTTTATGGCTTTGTTTGTTTGTTTGTTGACTTCAGTTGACGACAACGTTTCACCGAAATTCAAGCTGACGTCCTCAGGTCGAATTTAATTTTTTTTACTTATTCATAATTCTCTCACAGTCTTTAGCTATCCACCCTTCCCCTCCTCTGAGACACTAATTGCATATTTTACTGCTAGGTGTCCTTGCCTGTTTGCATCTTTCTTGAGAAAACAATGAACTTGACAAATAGTCTATTGTCAGTAATTAAGGCTGGGTGAGATCTTGAAGCATGATTACCCATCTCTTGGAGGAAGATTGAGGGGCTGTGGGTTCCTGAGGGGAGTTAATTATTGAATGGCATATTCAGGCCCGGATTTAGGCCTGGGCGCCCCGGGCAGCTGCCCGGGGTACCACTAAGAAAGGGGTACCGTGGGAATGGAAAAAGATTTTTTTTTATTCGGAGACTGGCAACCCAATTCATGTCCAACAAGCTAATTTATGGTTATTTTTATTATTTAATTTTTACTATTATGTTTAGCTGGTGCATATGTGTTACAACAGGGTTTGACAAGTGCAAGGGCCTAGCCATGTTGACTTACCGGTTCCTGTGAGATCACCGAAGTTAAGCAACTTTGGGCCCAGACGGAGATTGGATTGGTAGCCCCCCCTCCATACCTCTACCGCTCTGCTCTTGTCCCCTGTCTGCGAGTGGCGGGCAGGTTAAATGTGGATTGGCACAATGGATCTAAAGAGGTCGAAGCGCCAGAGGGCCTCCAGAAGGGCCCCGCCCACCCCTCCAATTTACTTCGGTAACCCCTACAGGGGGGGAGGGAGGGTGCCAGAATACTCTCTGGCCATAGTATTTTGTCTTAAGCCGGCCCTGGGTATATTTATGACCGGATTAAAGATTAAATCTTCGAGCTTACATCTTGTTCATTTCAAACTTGATTTACACTACTTTGAGGAATCATTTAAAGTTTCAAATTAGAGGCTCTAGAGGCTGCTCATAGTGTAGTGAATTATGAAGATCAAATCTACTATCATTGTATTTGTGAATTTGGAAATGGCTTTTAATAATGTAGGTGCGAATCCAATTCTTGGAATTCTGAAATGAATTGCAGTCTCCTACAATGACCCATGATTTATGCATAGGTTATGCAAAAACCAAGGAGCTGTGATTAAATCTGGACCCAGCAGTGCTGAAGCTAGATAAAGGAAGGAGACAGACAAGGTTGCGCAGTGCGCACTGTCTCCTGTAATTTTTAACTATCTTTACATTAAAAAAGATATCAATTAAATCAAAGAGATGGCTTTGGGAGTGAATATACACATGGAAAAAAATTACTAAGTTACACATTGCTGATGTTATAGATGTCATGGTAGAGACAGAAAAAGAATTGAAGAAGACTCTGGTAAACCTAGAAAAGATATCAACCAGTTCTCATTTTAAGATCTGTAAAAGGACAACACAGGAAATAGCATGCAGTAGATGAGGATATCAATTTTTAATCTCAGAAAGATAAATCTAGAAGAAGTGAGCAAGATTTTCCATCTGGGAAAGGTTTTCTCAGCTAGTTCAGAATTCATTAAACTGTGGGGATCACTAAGTTTATGATTTTAAAAATTAATATTGACATCCTCCATGTAGCCTAATGCCTTCCAAATGACTCATCTAATACCTACCCTGTCAGGTAGAAAACCGATAATATTATATCCAACACAGTGTCATATGGAAGGTTGCCCTTCTTTGGTTCTCGTGAAATTTTTCTAGTTTCTGTATATCCTTCAGAATTTCCATCATTTCCATGAATGTTGCATGAACTTTATCATGACTTATTTATGATCACTGTTAAAATCTGCATCAGAATAATATTCCTAGTCTTTGACTCATCATAAATCTGTGCGTCACTATAAGGTAATTACTCTGGAAGAGTTTCCCTTCTCTTAGCTTTTTGATTCATGCGTATAAATTCTTTCATTAAGTTTTTTGGACTATCAGTAATCTATGTTGAAGATAAAATTTCTACTCTTTCATTCTATAATCCCCAACCATAATTAGGAACATTACAAAAATTCACAAAAGAACAACCAACTCAATGCTTCATTTTCTAGCCATTAAAACCTCATATCTACCTTCTGCTTATGGTAATCTTTTTCTGAATCAAGGGTCCATGATTTTGCATTTTCTCAAAAGATTTAGGGAACCATTGATTATTTAAGCTCATGTGATTAGCCACTTATATCCAATTGATAGTTTTCCAGTCATTATAGTTTTGATTATACAGTTGAGACTGTAGATTTTGTTATAATTTTGCTGTATATTAAAGAAGATTATTCCAAATCCTATTGGTTGAGAGGTATATGATCAAGGGTGGATCCAGGATTTTTTTCTGGGAGGGGCACAAGGGTCAGATGTGCAAAAAATCTTCTCATATTTGGGATTAACAAACAGCATACAACAATTACTGTACGAAATATACTCTTTATTTTTATATAAAGGTTATTAATATGAAAATATCATTAAGAGACTTATGTAATAATATTTTCTTTTATGTTTCCTGCTGAAGATATTCAGTATTTCGTTAACGTTCATTTTTGACACAATATCGTGTGTATGTGTGTATCCATCAAGACATATGTCTTGATGGATATGTATTAAAGCCAGTCCATTCAAATGATCTTCTGTCATTCTGCTGCAAAGATATGTTTTTAAACGGCGTAAGATGGAGAAAGATCACTCAGCAGTGCAAGTAGTCACAGGAAACGTGCACAATAATTCACACAGAGTTCTAATATTTGGCAGTGCCGTTGAAGTTTTGTAGGCATCTGCTGGAGACTTTGGCATAATAGTGAACACAAGGGAGAAAAAATACTTTGCTGGTCCACAGAATAGAATTTTTATTGCAACGGATTTCGATACAGTGTATCATCATCTAGCCAGATAAAAATTCTATCCTGTGGACCAGCAAAGTATTTTTTTCTCCCTTGTGTTCACCATGAAGGAGTTCCACAAAGTAACGTCACCCACCATTGCATTTGGCAATATATTTTCTCTCATCTCTTGCCAAATTTTTAGCTCTCCCTTCAAAGCTAAAAAACAAGGAATTTTTATACTTCCTCTTTATATACTTCAGCACCTTGCAAAACATCCTCAATAATTTCGTAACTGAAGTTATGGGACAACAGCTTTTGTAACTGTCCAATTTTTTGCAGCTGAGCGTTAGGAAACCTGGAGGATATTTCCTTTGACAAATAATCTAGAAAAGGAATATATATTGTAAGTCGGTAATACTCTTCAATAGACTCAGTCTGAATATTCGACCTATTGATTTGATGGCCGATAATTCTCTGGACTGTGATTTCTGTACCCATTTCATTTGGAAGAACCTCAACCATATTTAAAAGGTTTTTTGATGCACCTGTGCTAGTTTCAAGTTGCCTCTAAGGACTGGCTGTGGTCGTATTGATAAGCTGCACTGCAGAAAGTATATCAATTTCAATGGTTTGTAATGATCAAGATAATGGCAGCATGATTCCTAAAATATCAGCGATGATTACCAAACTTGCAAGACAATTTCAATGACATGATAGCTTGGAGCAGCAAAAATGCAGGTGTAGCACTTCTGACCCCTTCTCTTTTTCCTTGTCTTTTAGTCAGTATAGCAAATATATATGGTGTTTTTCCTTGTCTTCCATGTCACGGTACTACAGCTATTAAAGTAATTTGCCAATCACTTGTAAAATGATTGTTGCTTCTGATCACTACACATTTTCTCTTCTCCCACTGAAATAAGAGGATATAACCTCATCCAGGGAACATGGTGCATAATTGTTGATGCCTTTCCATCACCATGCCTAATCATCTTCACAGATTTCATTGTCATTTGATTAATCAACTTTCCAAATCTATATGCTCAATCTAGCTCCTTCTGGGCATGAAATTATAGTCAATGGCTGTTTATTCATTGGGTGTAGGTTGTTTTTGCAAAGGTCATTTGCCAAAGGTCATTAAAATTTAAATTAAGCAAAGGTCATTTGCAGTGTTGGTAAAAGTACTGAGCAAAAGTAACTGGGCTCAATTACAGTTACGTCGTAAAAAAAGTAATCAATTACGAGTACAAATTACTGATTTTAAAAAGTAATCAGTAATATTACAGTTACAATAACAATTACTTCTTGTAAGATTGTCCACTCTAGAGACCATCTGGTAACTGTCCAATAGTGCAGTAAAATTAGTGCAGCATGTGGAATAATTGGGTCATAGAAGTTGCTAAAGTTGAAATTTTACTTGCGATACATACAATTATAACTGCTGTAACAACACAAGGGGTGTCATATTTTGTACCCATCAGAAGTAGGCTACAACATAATTATGTACCTCCAAACCTCCAGCCACCCTTAAGGGTGGCTGAACCTAAACAAGCAAATTATGGTACTCAGGGATTCGAAGTTATCTGTAGGCCTAGGTAAATCAGTGAATAAGTAAATACGATGAAGTAAATTATGTAACTTTAATATGCACAAAATAAGAAATACATTCAAGTTTACGTGGGAGCGAGTAAAGTAATCGTCGATTACTAGCAAGTAACGATTACAGCGAAAGTAACGATTCCTCTTTCACCGTAAGGAGTAAATTACAGATAAAAATTACATTTTGTAAAAAGTAATCGTTACAAGTACAAATTACTGCCAAAGTAATCGTTACAAGTAATCCGATTACTTTTACTCCATTACTTACCAACACTGGTCATTTGTGATATTTAGGTATGGTGGCTGTTTGGGTACAGATAGAAATTTAACATGGAATGAAAGATGGTTGGAGAGAAATCTGGCATTGGCATTAGCCTGCCACATAAAGTGCCAAGGAGACCACAGCACAAAGTCCCAATTGATGGATGGAGTACTATGCTAGAATGCCTGTGGTAAACCGAGGGCCCGGGTTTGATTCCCGGCAGTGGCGGATTTTTCAGCGGAAAACCGGTCCCCACTTGAGTGCCTAGTGGAGGGCATTTCAAGTTCAGTACTCCATCCGTCAGAAGGGACGTTAAGCCGTGGTCCCCTTGGTGCCTTTCATTAAGAGTAGGCTAATGCCAATGCCGGGTTTCTCTCCACCCTTCCTTTGTTCCTTGAAAACTCCTACCATTACCCAATTATCCACCTATCCTATATGGTGCAAATGACCTCAGCTGTCGGTCGCCTCCCCTAAATAACCAACCAGCATGTGGTAAACATCTCTTTTTTAGATGTTCTCTGCATATCGGGTTCTGCATCCGCGTATGTTGATTGGGGGTGACAACAGTTTCACTAGCCGTCCTGCTAGCGTCTTCAGGTCGAAGGTGAGGAAAGCTGCTTTTTCGCCGTCTTATATAGGGCAAAAGCAGCTTTCCTCACCTTCGACCTGAAGATGCTAGCAGGATGGCTAGCGAAACTGTTGTCACCCCCAGTCAACATACGCGGACGCAGAACCCGATATGCAGAGAACATCTGAACGACGCCGCGGAAACCTTCGCACCCATCTCTTTTTTACTTACATTTGGATGTCACCAATAACTTATGTTGAATGCGTAATTCTATTGCTAACCTTTTTTATGGTGACGACACTAGCCATTTTAATAGAAAATAAATAAAAAAAGTGGAATGTAAAAATGGAATTCTGTTAATCCTCTTGATTCATATTTAACGCTAGAATCCACTGCACAAATAAAATACTGAACCACGATGCACTCAACAAAGAATGAAGTAGGAGCCAGTTTACAATTGAACAATCTGTCCCTGAGGTAAAATATCAATTTCCATCACAAAAATATTGACCCTTTAACTTCCTGAAAATTGTCATATAATATTATCAATACATAAGGTTCTCAGAACTTTACTTCAGTCAGTGTTTTATTTATCATCATATTATCTCATAAATTCTCTAGTACCGAACAAGAAATATGCATATTCTAATAACCTACCACTAGATTTTCAACTGACCTATCAAATTACTTTCTTGTTTATTTTTACAAAAAATCCCACTAAATGCATCTGTCTTACATCATGCATAGAATATAGTGTTTTTATGACTGTATGTCACCATCATACACACCCGATATCCTTCCTGAACTGCTTAATTTATGAATATTATAGGGGAGAAATTACTTTCTTTAAATCAATCAATTAACTTTGTTTTGCAACAATAAACTTATTTCTGCATAATATAAAATTTTCTACAGTTAAAATCCTTTTCATTAGGGAATTTTAAGTATTCAATGTTGAGATTATTTTTTTTATTTCTGTGAGTGATGGAATTTGTACAAAAATATTTAAGATCTTTTTTTCTTAAAAAAACAAGTGTAATAAAACTGTACTGACTTTGAGTGAAATTGGCCTGAAGATAAGATTTTTGAAATATGTAAATGTTCACGGGTAATGTGTATCAGGCCGTCTGATTTAGGAAGGAGATGACTTAGTCCCACAACTCACAGAGAGACATTTTCTAAAGAGGATTACTGTAATAAGGGAGAAAGATGCACAGTTTGTGTTTATCTATAGAGAAAGAAGGAACAGTGTAAACCTGTATAAATTACATTCAGTGCTATTGTGCATTAATTTCTCCGAGTCTTATTATCCAAATCAGAGGTACTGACTTAAATCAATTTAATATTTCAATACTAATGTTACTAATCTATCAAATATTGGTTAATGTATAATATGATTACAAAATAATCTCATAATGTGGATTTTAGAGATTGACACAGCAAAATATGAAAAATGGAAGTCCTATAATGATTTTGAATTCCTTTAAAGAAATTTAAAAAAATGAAACAGAAAAATGTTAATTAAGTGTATAGAATATCTTCAAGATCTCTATTCAAGCATAAACTTTTTGCTCTATTTATAAAATAATCTATCTCACTCGGTGATCACAGCTATTGTACAAATAAGAAATTATAATAAATATATCGATCCAAAATCCCTTAGAAAACTTAAAATTTAGCAAATTTTAAATAACCCATTGTTTTACACAGATTTGCAAAAACTTTCAATACTTACCTTGAGAGCTATAAATTATTGAAAGATAGCATGCCGAATAGGCCAATTCATTTAAATCTCCTCTGGCTGCTAAGGTGGACCTTAATTAAATTACCTCCTTACTTGAGGGGTTAATGACCCGGTAGTTTCGTAGAGATGTAAAGGGAAGACTAGGAAAAACTCCAGTCTGATATGGAGCATACTAGTCCATGGTGCAGGAAAATGAACTTTGAGAAAAGAAGATGAAAATAGACTTATGGATTTTGAGAGAAGGGTGTAAAGGAGGATAGAGAAGTTAAGGAGGGTAGAAAGGAAGACAAGTTTGGTAGTAGGTAGAGTCTGTCCTAAAGCTCATGGCCCCTAAATGCGCCGAGCGGTGGTGAGTGGAGGGGAGGGTGCGCTTGGGGGAGGAAACTTGGAGGGGAAGGCATACCTCTGCCCTCGGTCGGTTCCTTGTCGAGGAAGGGAAAGGGATGAATGGTCAGCTAGTTGGTACTTTCACCAAACCCCCAGCGGGAGCCGTTCACGAAAATGGACTCGCCCAGGGCTCAAAAAGGGTTTCTGCACATGGGCCATAAGCTTTCGGACAGACTCTACTACAGATGTTGGGGGATGTTGATTGAGAGAATTAGGAGAAAGCAGAGTGAGTGGATGAAACAGATTTTAAGGCAAGGATCTGAAGCACAGAAACCAGCAATGGACGAAGCAAGAAAGAAATAGTCAGTAGAATATCCCAGGCAAAGAGGGCATTCTATCAAAATAAGAATCTACTTACAGCTGGAAATACAAGCTTAGAAGTAAGGAAACAATTCCTCTGAACGTACATCTTGAGCATGTTTCTTTACGGCAGTGAGGCATGGACAATGACAGCAGCGGAAAAGAAAAGGGCAGAAGCATTCAAAATGTGGTGCTGCTGAAGAATGATGAAGATTAAATGGATTGACTGAGTAAGTGACGAAGAAGTCTTAAGAAGAGTGGGAGAAAAGAGAAGTCTGCTGACAACTCTAAACAAAAGAAGGAACAACTTAATCTGCCATATCTTGAGACACGATGGCCTGATGTAGACGATTGTTGAGGGAAAAGTGAACGGGAAGATTGGAAATGGCAGGCCTCATATGAGATACATGGAACAGGTTGTGAGGAATGTAAAAGAGAGGAATTACGTCACAATGAAAAGGTTGGCCGATAGAAGAATTGAGTGGAAAGCTGCGTCAAACCAATCCTAGGATTGTTGACCAATGATTCTGGTGTTTAAAGAGATGTGATAGAGAGGAGAAGACAGGGAATGTGGGGTGGAGGGAGGATAAGAATGGATAGTTTAGATTCAATGATGGCAGGTAGGAAATATACAGAACTGAAGTAGAGCATAATTTGAGAGGAGTTGTGTGAAGAATTCAATCCTGCCTTAACTTACAGAATACAAGTAATAGTAAGATGAAAAGGGGTTACTTGCTTGTCAGTATCACTATTTGCCCCAAACTTTCTTTCAAACACAGCTGATCTGTATTTTATTCTCATTTGCATTGAACCTTGTAAGTGTGGAGGAACCTCTTTCAGTCAAAACTCATTAACTTTTCAGGGATTTTTCATATGCATAGAAGGGATGCATAATTTACCATAAAATAATTGCCTGTCATGTAACAACAGCCCAAAACATAGGATAACCTGCCATTTCTTATTCTAAGGCAACTGTTTCCACAGAATATGTTTCTACATCTTTCTTTGAACATTACTCGATGGTAGAAAAAAACTGCCCTTGATTCATTTCTTTTGTGAGGGCAGAGCTCTTTCTAAATCAATGTTTGAAGAATAGCAAGATATTCCACCGAGAAAAAATCATTCGCCTTGACCAGGACAGAGAAAGAGGATGCTGTGGTACCTCTACTGGTAGAGCACCTGGCCAGAAATAGGGGGTCTGGGTTCATGTCCCGGTCTGGGCGAATGATTTTTTTTCTCAGTGGAATATCTTGCTATTGAGTAGTTTCAGCGGGTAAAGCCTCTAAAGTTTTTGTGGCCAGTTTGTGGTCTTTGAATGTTTTTAATATTCGAAGAATTGAAACCTAAGCCATCTTTTTTTACTTAACATGCAATTAAAGGAATACCTCCTTATGGAATACACCTTGCCATAGTAGGGTAGACTTGCTTGTTTCTGCGAGTTAGAGCTGGACTGGCAGGAGTAGTGATAGTTGACCTTGATAGGGCCATCCATTCTAGATAATCCAAAGGATAGGAACAAAATAGAAAAGATCATCTTTGAAGCAACTCTTCCTCAGTGAGGTGGATATATGAGAAGGCATCTGATCCCAGTGGGGTGTCCTTTCAAGTGCTAGTGTAACATTCAATATGCTATTGAGGTAGGCATTGAGAAACAGTCACAATATGCTTCCCCATGAGCATAATGGATGCAGCAATAGGGGATACAATTCTGGCAACTATAGGGCCAAGACTGAGAGAATGGGGACATTTACTTAGAGCCAAAATCGCATATTTTTGCACGAAATTGTTAGATGAAAACAAAAAAAGAATTTTAGTGAAAAAATTAATCTTCTAACCGCAACCATTCACTCATAAATCAAAAATTTAAATAAGCAAAAGGTGATGCCCACCGGAAAAGCTGCTGTGATAACATTGACGTCATTTTCCTCCCGTCCTTGACTGCTCTTATGGGAAGGGAAGGGAGTGGAGGGGGATTCTCGGAAGGTCTGCTCACACAGATCTTGTCGCAATCACTCCCATTGGGAGAGCCAGCTGTGTCCCCCCCTTTGTGATAAGGCGAAGTAGCTTTGCGGGCTCAGTTGTGATTGGACGAAGTCGATATATGTCAGTGATTGCACCACACCCACTTTTCCAAAAGGGTTAAAAACATCAGTTTTTCGCCGCTTATAACTCGAGAAATAATTGACGGATCAAAAAATGGAAAAATACAGGTCTATTTATTTTACAAACTCTATCATATTCGGCAATAAAAAAATATGGTAAACAACCCCATTCCTATTCTTATCAAATGAGGAGGAATTTTACAATAGTGGGGCCGAAATAATGCAAAAATCACCTTTTTCATGCTAATAATTGTTTTTATTTATGCCTATATATGCATACAGCCATTGTAGCCTCTCAGGAAAATAGCTTGGTATGTGGCAGTTCTTATGTTCATGAATGGGGTCATCTGAAAAACAAAATTCAAGCTTAATGCAATTGGGCAATATATATTTCGATAAAGAATGAGCATAAAAATCATTTGTGACTTGGAACTGATGTATGCATTGACATCCTATTCCTGGGCTACTGTTTGAAAAGAATTATTAATAATTCTCTCGGATTAGAAAATCAGGCATAAAAATATTTAATTAATGATCATAATATTGCCTTTTTATTGAAGCAAATATGGCATTTTTTATCACCAGATTTAACTCATTCATACCATTTAACCTAAACAGCAATATGCTCCATGGGTATCCACTTGGATTTCCCAGTTCCTGCAACCTGATATCATAGAATCATGGTCCTGTTACTGCCAAGGATTAAACCTGAGTAGAAAAAAGATTTTTTTAATCTCTTTGTTGGATGTGTGGGTAAACATTAAGGAATTGAAAAAGTAAGAAATGAATAATGTTTTGATCCATGAATTATGAAGCTACACAGCCCGTTTAGTTTATTTTTAGATGTTGGCACATTTCCTGTGCACTAAGATGACAAGTTACCATTCTATCCATAGTAAATATACAAAGTATACCATTAGCACTCAATTGGGATATTATTGCATGTTACCTGACATGTCGCTAAAATAGCAAGAGGAGGAAGTGGGCATTATCTGCTCCAAGAGTGTTAAGAGTATTACGGTACAAGACGATATCAGTTAGAAAGAAATTTAATGAATAAAATCAATCATACTACAAAATCTTGATCAACATTCACATTTTTAGAGAATGGCTGGAAGTAATGCATGCAGAAATCAATGAAAATGGAGATATGGTATGTCAATATTATATATAATGATAGGGGAGTTAGGATTATGGTTTTCCATGGAAAAGTAGAAAATTTTTCTTTCACTATAGATACATAAAACACCTGGCAAATCAATGTAGAATGGGAAAGAAGGAATCAACAACAAACGTGCAGATTTTGGAAATCTTGAGTGCCAATAGCTCTAAGGATGAAGCAGTTGAGACACAGAAAGGCATGCAATTGGTACAAAAATACTGTATCAGAATTTTTTACTGCATCGAACTCAAAAAAATAGTTTTTGCCATAATTTTGGCCAAAATGATTGCGAATGACAACCGGATTGTGGCTCTCTTGCTCTGGTCTCATACTCATTCATTTGCAATGCATCGTTTCTTCTAATATTTACCCATCTTTAGCTAAGCCTGGTACTATATATAGTGCCAGGGGCTATAGCCAGTGGTGTAGCCAGGATGTTTTCCAGGGGGTGGCAAAAATAAGTTAACGTTCCATAACACAAGTTTGTTTTTGCCCCTTCATGAAAAATGTTAAGGTTTCCTAATACAATTTGTATTTATTATATTTCTCCCTCTTGTTGAATGTCAATGGGCACATTCAGCTAGTTGACCTGTAATTTTTCATTTGACTAATGAGCCAGGGTGAAGGTGAAGCACCCCACCCTGCCCCACCGTGGCTATGCCCGTGGCTATAGCCGTTGCTAAGAGATGGATGGGCAGGATCTGGAAGGTTTCAATAATCAATCAGCTAATTTTTCACACCTAGGATCAAGGGGGTGAGTTCAATGGAGACGGCATTAGTGGCACATAATTTTCCGTTATGATGTAATTCCAGTGTCCACATTCGTTAAAGCAAAATGTTTACAGTACTCATAGTTCAGTATTGGCCAAGTATTCATTGATCCGCAGTTAGGTAAATATGTGATTATTTAACCATAAAATTGTGTTTTTTTTTAAATATTGTCACATATCAATGTTTTTATTAAAATTATTTAGAAATAATATTGAAACGTAAGTAAAAGGACGATATATTATTTTCGATACCTTTTGTGATGGCTTTGATAATATATAGATGGCACTAATACTTAGCGTTAAAGCACAGTCCCTTCGTTGCCTGTGATTTTTATCACACTGCAGAGATAAAAGGGAGCCTCACTACACCGCACTGCACATCCAAACGTGCGCTTCCGTGCATGGCATTGACACCCGAGAGAAAAAGGCGTCAGCAGGACACGCCTCTCTCTCTCTCTCTCTCGCGTGCCTGGCGCCTAAAATTATCGCAGTGATATCACTTCAGACATTCTTCATCCGCCGTCATCTCACCCAAGAGTGGGAAACCGATTGTCTTGGTTTCCCCCAGTATGTCCCCGATCGCAAAGTTTAGTCCCAGAGTCTGTGAGGTATATTCGTCCACATTGTTGTCCCATTGCCCTGACCACGAATTGGGTTAGTTCGTGAAGTAGGGTTCTGCGGTTGAAGGTAATTCAGGAAGAATTACCACCTGCATCAGTCCTTCAGTAAGAAAAGTGTAAACAAGTAAGAGGCCACGTTAACTTCTGTTTGAATCCATCCGTTCTTTAATGATGGTTAAAATTAACTGCATTCTAGTATATCCTTGTTCTACTACTACGAGTTTGAAACAGTTTAGTAAATTTTCCGAAATAAATTACTGTTCAAATTGAAACCATGATTCAGGATAATTTTTATTTATTTCACTTCTTGGTCATTATTGACTAAAAACTCAATTGATTTTATTTTTCGACGAATTGCTGAGTAGTACTTTCCATATGTAGTTTCATTCGACGTATCGGTTTTATTCGACTATAATTACTATCTATGTCAAAGTTTTCCAAACTAGGTTCCGCGGAGCACTAATGTTCCACATTAAGCAATAGGTCTTCCGTGAAAACCTGGTATTGTTTTACATCCTGCAGCGGCTAATTTCTCAAACAACGGCAAATGCAACAGCGAAGTGTTCCATCGCAGGAAAGGTTTTGGAAGCCCTGATGTATGGTTTGCCCTTTCTAAATTTAATTTTTTTCTGATATCACCAGAAATAATCTTGATACTCTTTTCAGGAGCGAATCATACGTCTAAAGGTTTGGATTCCCTTCCTTCGGCTTTTTGTTGGCAGTCTGGCGGCGTCATACACAACTCCTTGACCTTCGAGACAATTTCTTACATTCCGCTCAACTCGAGTTCAGAGGTTAAAATTTTTATGGAAATCCTTGAATTTTTTACAACAAATCTTCGCTATTCTCATTATGCCATAAGTGTACATACAATCAAGTATCTTTATTGGAATTCGCATCGCTGCTTGGTGTTTTGTGGATGATGGAATGTGTGTCTGACGATTTCTTTCCTTCTTCGATAGCTACTTAAAACAATATGACGCAAAACTATTTGAAATTTTCAGATTTTACAACTGTATTGGAAATAATTCCAGAAAAACATTTATTAAATGGGGTCATTTAATGCGTCACTGACAAAGGGGGCCTTACAATTACGCTTTCCTTATGTGTCACGATGTTTTTCACATCATGGAAATAATATAGCTTCACTGATGGGAAGGATATTATTATTATTTTGTTTGCATTACTAGCTGTGACTCAAGCATCACTTTTTGTTTATTTTCCCATGCAAGTTATTTCCATGACAGAAGTGGATATAATATCTTCCTGAGGACTCCTCAGTTCTGCATTAAATGAATGTTATTCTGATACAAGTTAGCATCCAGAATAGTTGGCCCTAGTTCATCTGAGCGAAAGTCCCCCGGCCACTTGGGCAGTTCAAATAAAATTTGTTCATGACTTCATGTCTTATCTTATTTATTTACGTGGGGACCTAACGATGTTTTTAATTAGTTTATTATTATATCGGATCAGAAAAAATGAGGGAAAAATTATAGAAAAAACTCTACAATATCTTACAGCGTATCTTCTGCAGTTATTGAAATATCTGAAATAATCTCGTGCAATTGCCAACATCCTTGAATGAAGAAGGGTAATTTAACCCAAAGACCTTAAGTGCAATATATCTTTCTTATTCGCCAAGCCTGCTGATGTCAGTCATTAACATTTTCGTTTCTCAGGTCCATATTTTTTACTTGCCGATCGCAGTTTTTTTTTTATTTCTGCCACTCTCTTAATCAGCGAGCGAACGAAAATTCAGCGGAGAAAGACTTAGGATTAGAGATGCGAGTCAAGCAATTGTAGATCTGGAAGCTAAGAATTATGAATTCAGGTCAGCCGAGTGGGGAACTGATTCCCCACGGAGATCGTACGTCAAATGAATCCCATGGCTGATGTCCGTTATTGATGACGGACATACATTATTTGCTTGGAACAGAGTTCCTTTGGATGAATGACAAAAAGGCAATCCTCTTCGAAATTCAATTCTTCACGTTGGCATTAGATGTTACTCATGCGCATTTTTTTATTTCGCTAATATTTACTTAGTGAATTACAAATAAGCTCGGCAGACCGCATTTTTGGAGGCGCTGTGACCACAAACGCTGAAAATAATTCTAGTTTCCCTCTCGGTACTCCTTTAAGAGAGACTAGTTTTCGGAAACAAGCTCACTGAATTTCCCTTACTTGACACAAGTTCCGCCCGCCGATTCTCCGAAAAGAAACGTTTAAGATATGTTCCTGACATTCCTAGTAAAGCGATAGCGTTGGACGCAAGAAGATCGTGGAATACGACTCAAGTTCATCTCACTGATATGTTATCAATTCACCTGTTGGTTTTCCACGTAAATTCTAAGCGTCACAGGAGAAACATTCCTTCTGACTCAAAGGGTAATAAAATTCATAAATTCTCGATACTGAGCGTCCTAGGCAACATTGTAAAGGTCTCATGAATCCATGCAACAGAGGATGTTAGCTTAAATTGAAAGCTAGTTCTTTGTTGTGGCCATTTGGTAGGTGCTATGTTTGTTTTGGCGGTAGAAGGTATCTCATCTCTTGAGATTGTGGCATAGAGTTGATATTTGCTAATTACAGTGCACTTTAAAATTTTATTTCCGACGTTAGAGGGCATTAATATGATTTCCTTTGCATTTCTAATTGAAAACAGTTAAGAAATAAATCACCTTTACAATTAAATACTCATACATTTTTCGGGATATTTTTCATGCTTTGCGAAAATTTCTCATGATTATTCGTATTTTTCATGGCAAATGTCTTCTCGGCTTCATTCTTTGATTAGTCCCCTCATTCAGGATTTAATCGAACCCAATGAATTCTCCGGTGTTCAATTTCCACTCCATTTCGATTAACAGATTTTGTTACGCTCCTTTCAAGATATTTTCTGAACAAGAGTACAAGGAAATAGCTTGAGGGAAGGAAACTTCAAAAAGTGACAAAATGGAGCAGAAATGGCCCATGAAGTCTACGCTGACAAGCAAAACAAAACAAATAAGTTGTCTGAAAAAGTCGTACCGCATTCCTTTATGCTGTCGCTGCATAGCGTCAGGCTCAAGCTCAAGCCACACATAATTGTTATAACTCGTAAGTTTTCTCATAAACCCATGGAATGAAAGGTGACCTTGAAATACAGCAGATTCAATATACTTTATCGACTAAATTTAGAAGTTGATGACTTTTATATGTAACATGAGAATACTTATGGGTCGGTGGAATGCCATTGATTTTATAAGCCTTTGAAAAAAGTGGTCGGCAAACTTTTGTGACGGAAGAGCTAAACCTGTTCCTAACTATGACTTTAAAAAAAAATTTAAAAAAGTGCTACGATATAATTTAAAAATCAATGAAATTTTAAGGCAATATAATAACAAGTGATAGCATTAAATACAGCCATAAAATAAAAAAATCACTCAAAAATACTGTTGCTGGTCTTGTACTAGCTTGCATTTTCTAAGAAAAATTTTTGATGTCCTGTTTGGTAAATGTTTTTTATTTAACACACGATTCCCAGTCGCAGTCATTCATTGAAACCTTGTCAGTTTCGTGTTCAAATTCCAAAATACCCTACATTAATGAAACTACGATAGTGTTATTTCTATTTTCAATTTTACTTCCGAGCCATATTTACGGATTCAAGCCACACGTGTGGCCACGTGTGTCGCGAGCCGCACATTGTCCGACCCGTGTTCGAACTAATTAGAAATCGGTTGAGGATCTCCTAAGACCCAATGGCTTGCTAAACGACTATAATTGACTGTAATTTCGTATTGATCCGACAATGAAATGCACTCGTACCCTGATAAAAGAAGAAAATCTAAGGATATGAGCTCTACGGCCTCTTAAAGTGACAAATAAAATTAAAAATCTCCAATGGTCGTAAAAATTGGCAACCCTCGTCAAGGTGCATAACAACAAATTGCTAAGTTGGTTGGTGGGAGGGTCAATTCCACACCAGTGACCAACCACAGCCTCTCAACCAGAAAACCCTCCTGTGGTGGTTTACGGGAATGTTACTTCCCCGTCAGTGACACAACCACAGACACACACACTCAAACCAATTGGGATCATTCACAGGGCTGATGGGACCCTGATCAGGATGCCTCAGTTATGACCGCAAACACACTCACAAGCACTCAGAAGAACACTTACTCACACACTCAAATGGGAACACCTTGGGATAAAAGAATTCACAGTCTGCATTGTTCAACTATGCGTTTGAAGTCTTCAGAGTATAATTGTTTTATTCCGAGAGCCGCCTAAACAACGGTGGCAGGAGGTTTGGAGACACCAACCTCCAATCCTGTGGTTGAAGTACAGCGAGATTCTCGTTAAAGGGAAGAGCGAAGTGATTAACGTGGCTCTAACTCCACTATCGTGGTGCGAAGTTACGGAGGAATGAAAAAGGTGCTTGGAAAATAGCAGCGAATCGAACAATCTCCAGGCATCGCGTAGCTCTCTTTGAGACTAAAAAAAAACGGCTGTATTGGTATTCCCCTCCACAAAGTACAGCTTTTTATATTTTGTCTGAATAGGCAAGGTTACACCAATGGTTCTTGGTATTCTTCCGGAACAGCTTTACTTTCGAAACGTGAGCGCGCTGGATCCGACTGTCAGGAGAAAACTTTGGCAAACAAAGCTGGAACTTGCATAAACCAAAGCAAATACCACCTCAGAGTGATCAAACAGCGTAATCAGGGAATCCAATGTTGATCAAACCTTTGAACAGGCTCTTATTTGGCCTTCCATCAGCTATAAACGCTCGCTGGTATTTCATCTCTGCCACTTTACGAATCTGGCAACCAATGGTTCTCCATCGGAGAGAATAATTCGAAGTTATAGTGAATTTTGACTCCACCCGATCTGATTCCCTATAAGAATATTTAACAAGTAATCCCCTGTTGGCGTTTTTTAAAATGTAGTTAGGGTGGCGTCAAGACATTCCTAACCGGTGAATTTTGCTGATACACGCCTCGGATTCCGTCCAATTATTTTTCTCAAGACTATTTCGACAGCTTTGTGCTTTTTTGTCGCAACAGTGAGTGAACTTCCTGGAAGAGACGCCCAAGAAATCTTTTGCATTCTAGGAATCAAATCTCTGACGCACATCTCGACAAAGTTTTGGCCAGTCAGAGACCATCGCATCCGCCATTCAACATCCATATTTACTCAGCTGTCCACATCCTTGGTAGACTTCACTATCAATGCATTTCAATGATACACTTTTTATTCAATCTAGTATCAGCTATGGATATGATAAATCTTATCTTAGGAACAGTACGGAATGCCATAAACACGTCATGTTCACGCGTAGAAATATGCATAGCTTTCATACTCAAACATAACCCTTTCGGAAATCGTTAAGTGTAATTTGAAGTAACTTAGTGTTTGTTTTGTTCAGATTTTAAATTTTAATCAGAAGATTATTTTGTACAGTTAAATGATTATATGGCTCGCGCTTGTCCTAAAACATTGTTGTCAGTAATGCATTGGTACTTCGACTCAAGAAATGTCGCTTCACTTTCAGAATAGTCTTTCGTTGGAGAAATTCCCGTCTCTCTGGAGGCTGAACGAAAATCTCAACTTCATCGAAATCCCTCCTACGCAGCTTGGAGGAAGACGCCTCCACCTTATCATGCCTGGAAAAAAGAAGAGGTCAAAAGGTAATTAAGCAAACAATCGTCTGCGAGTAAAATTTAATTTTCGTGGATGATATACATCAGGGAAAACGAGTTTCAATTTGCGACAAATTTTTTCTCAGCATAAAACATTTTATGTGTTAGCGTCTTGTGAAAAGGACGGGATGGTTATATGTGGATATTTCAGACTCCCGCAGAGGAAAATCGTTGCCAACTCGTACATTTTCGGAATCGCACGTCCTCGGTAGCATTCCGACTCCTCTCGTTTCTCTTTTCCTCACCTGGGCAACCTAAGGAGGAGCCCAACATAGCCGACGCATGCGCACTTTCCACCGCACTGCTCAAGAAATGACGACGTTGTTTACTGGAAAAATCCTCGCCCTCGAGTAATTCACGCGGCCGGTGACTTGTCTTTTACCGCCCGGCTGGCCGCCTCCGTTAACTTCTCGGCATCGGGCGCGATATCTATTCCTGTAATATCGAAATCATTACACGAACGAAATATTTCTAGCGTCAATCAACGCGTGCCGTATCTCCCCCGCGGGGAAATAACCAAATCGATAAGGGAACCGCGCGCGGTTTCGAAAAATTACGACGAGGAACTGGAGGAAATTCGGTAAGGAGCGGTGACTTGATTCCACCAATCGGATGAGCCCCGTCTCCCACAGCTGGCCTCTTATCATCTGCGACCCTCACAACGGCGCTGCAAGTCTTCCTCCAGTCATTTCCTGGTATTCGGAACGAGCGCGTCGCCGCTACCGTCATTTTTTTTCAGAACTGCGACAGCCCATCGTCCTCGCAACACCTCCTCACCGTACAGTTTTGCCGTAAGGCGGCGAAATTAATCGCCAGAAAACGAGTCAGCGCCGTCGCATGGGGAAATACTCGACATACACGGCCGATTTCAAATTAAAGGTGATAGCCTACGCCGAGGAGCACGGCGTCCGGGCGGCCGGTAGAGAGTTCTGCATCGCGGAGTTCAACGTGCGGTACTGGAGCAGGCAGAAAGATGCCCTCTCCCGGGCCAAGACTACGTCCAAGGCGTTCCGGGGGCCGAAAACGGGCAGGTTTCCCGAAATCGAGCAAGAGCTTCTGGTTTACGTGAGGCGGATGAGGAACTGCGGCGGGGTGTCGAACGACATGATGCTGTCCAAAGCGAGGGAGATCGCCCGGAGACGCGGAGTCGACTGCACGCAGTTCAAAGTGAGCCGAGGGTGGCTGTGCGGCTTCATGAGGCGCCACGGCCTCACTCTGCGCCGGGGGCAGTTCTCGGGGTTGGATGCGGCCGGGGAGGACGGCCTGGGAAGCGCCGTCGCCCTCTGGACGTCGAGCGAAACGTGAGTGCCCGAAAACGACGCGGAGGTTTACGGAGATTTCGGTTTGCGTGGGGAAACCGAAAGCGAGACCTCCGCGGAGATTTTCAAGGGCGTGCTAAATTTAAAACGGGTACGTCTTCGCATCGAACGCCAAAGAGAAACGAGGGCTGTCGGACGACGATGGTGTCGAAGATTCGGAGGAGTCTCTTGCGGAAATGCCGTTCTGTTCACGTTCATTTCAGCGTGGGTCAGCGTGTTTTCGAAAACCGGGACTCGGTCATCGTGAATATTTTTTTTTCAATTATGAATATTCTGAGCATGTTCCCGTTAATGAAAGGAAGAAGTCATATAAGGAAGATTATCTATGCAGAATGACCGTTAACTCGAATTTCTCCCAGAAATTATTTCGCGCTCATTGTATTTTGTTTCTTGTCACCATGGAGAAGCCTCATGTAAATGCTATTCAAAAACTTATCCATAAATGGCATCGTAATGAATTTCACAATTACGATGAACATATCTTAATGCAAGTATTATATATTGAGAGGATCGTAATTGGCTGCCTTTTTGAAAATATTTTGAAACTTTTTATAAAAATTTAGGGCCCCTTTGAAAATATTTTTGTAAATTTAAAATTAATAAATAAATTACTCCTACTAATAGCCGATTCTTAGGTAAGAAAGACCGAAATTGCCTGAGAAAAAAGATTTTTGTAGCTTGATAACTACAAATTCCACAGACCACTAGGGTGGACAAAACACTGGGGAGTGTCCATACTTAAAATTCTCATTCTGTAATACATTTTGTCCTGTTCTTATTTAGGCAAATATATAGCGATTCTAAATTATGAATATTATTTTTTTATATTGTACGGCCGTAACATTTTGCGTGATGTACAGCACTTGATGACCAAATACATTCCAAATTCTTTACTTCCAATAGTAAATAAACTCTTTTATGATGACTCTTTAGGTTAATCCATACCTACACGAAAATGATTATAATCAGTGACTTGTAAAGTCCAGGTTCAGATTAAGACCCTTATTGGTCTTAAGCACTTAGAAGACCCTAAGCACTTATGAGTTATTGCTGTACGATTACATGATAATTCAAAATATAAATAAAATAAATCATAGTATAAAATATTGTTTTACGAAATGAAATAAAATTTAGTGAAAGATGGAAAATCGTGCTTATATTGGTGCTCCATTGATGCCCTAGGCATGTGCTTATTTTGCTTTATGGTCAATAAAGCTCTGATTAAATCTTAAAAAATAGGTCCGTTTCTGAAAAAAAAACTGATTGATAAATATACAGAGGAGTGTAAGGGTCATTAAGAGATATTACAAACGACAGTTTTGCCACTGAATTATCTTCAGTAAATTAATGAAGCACAATCAAAATTAAAATATTACGAAATTATTTGTTTTTGTCCAAATTTATAAAGGTTCTCAATGCAACATCGTAGGTTGCACTTTCAGTTTTCAACCCGTTGCTCGTGTAGTAAGACGTAAGAATTATATATGTAGATATATATCGAGCACACTCACTGTGACAATGGAATAGAATTTAATTCAACGAAACAGTGACTTCAAATATCCATGCAATGGTTACATCTGTAATGAGTAGAGCCACGACCTTAAACTTTCAAAACCATTGAATCATCATAGGTTTTCCCGATGCCTGTCACTGGGTGGGAAACACGATAACGCTTCGTCATCTAAAAAGCATTATTCATGTGTAATTCAATCTCAGATTTCATGTTCATGGATTCTTCCTTTGAAATTCGAACAATATGTCAGTAGAAACTTCAGGTTGTGCCTTAGTGCTCAGGTTTAAATATTTTTAAGAGGATCGTCACCTGTTCATCAGGGCCGATTAGTCTATAAATCTGATGAGAGCTCTTGCTCATGAAAAAGCTTTTCCTTAGAGCAGTGTTGCTGAAAATATTTAAATAAGGCCTAAGTAGTGTTGATATCCTCATCTTCTTAGAATGAGTCATATAAGAAATTTCAGAACCCGTGATAAAAAACTAAGCTTTATTCAGGAAAAAGTCCTTTGGGTGCTTCAGAAACGTATTGTTTTCAAACAAAAATGTCCACATAGAAAAATCTTACAGGTATAATCTTCTCATCAAATTAAATCATCAAATATTGTTTTCGAATTCTGAAAGTTTTACGATATTTACCGTTTAGTAACTCTGTTTGAAATTTTGTCCAAGTTTATTTTCTTGCTTTGATATCGCATTTGAGCTTTTATGTATGGATCCGAGGTCAGAAATGTTTGCTGCTTTCGAATTTGGTTTCCTCCACTGGAAAAATTCACTCGGCCCCCCAGGTGGTAACTTTTGAAAATGTCTACCCGTATAATTACGCAGTGGCTGAGTATCTCTGAGGATATTATTATTATTATCAAGTCATTATTTTCATCTCTACGTCTCTATTTGTTGTAATTTAAAAGTCTGCTACGTTTATGTTAATTTCTTAGAACATTGCCTCAACGTATTCTCCTCTCAAACTATGGCAAGCGAGGTTCTCATTCTTCGTGCGGCTCGGAGTCTATTTGAAATCACGGGTTTGGCCGAAGATCTGTGGAAAACCTACTCCCATGAGAATCCATGACAGCGCATGATTCCGAGATTGAAATGAATGAACTTGTTTAAGTTTGGGTGATTGATAATACCTATAGAAATCAAGTTTACTCCTGTTTTGTTGCGAGTAATTCAGTGAGATGACTTTTCATGCCCCAAAGGTAGGTACTGAGTGGATTTATGACTGTCGATTTTCCAGATGCATTTGTGAAGGCAATGACTGGACCCTTGGTGGGTTCCTGTGGAGGGGAGAAAAATTACCTCCGTGTTTGATATTGAAATTTCTTTGCATTTAAATGGTCTTTGATACCAAAAATTTACAGTTCTTTACCACTCTGTCCCTAGGAATGAATGGTTTCGAGCCTGTTTTTATTTCTGAGTTATTTCGATCTTCCGCCAACCCGCGGAGTCTCCTACTGCTTGCCCTACCGATGACCGAATCAGGTTAAGATTCATTCGCTGCCGAAGAAGTGGGGACCAGAATATATCAGAAAATCTTCATAAGCTTATATCATGAGAAAATATTCCATGAAACTTCTGCATAGGCGAAAACGAGTTCAGATGAAGGGCGAAGTCCAAAAATGATGTCAATATTTAATATCTATCCCTATCCTGTCAGCTTCCGACCTGAAAATCTCTGCTCCTTACCTTTTTATCATTGTTCAATTCTTTGGGGTAATTATGTGTTCCAGGGGCCGGACAAGACTAATATAGCCTTTTCCACGGCTCATATTTGTTAAGGCTCCCTTTGAAAACATATACTTACAGTATATTTTTTCACTTAGGAATTCATTTTTAATTATACTATTCTAAGTACTCACAATTTCCTCCTTGTATTACCACAGGCAAACAACACGCATATATAGCATCGAACATGCATTGTACCATTAATTATCTTAGAAGAAGTCGGACACATGATCTTTCTTGGGGTAGACACATACGTGAAATGATTGGTCAAGCTATTCGTAGACTGAGATTTGTTAAAAGATTACTGGGCGAATGTGACGATTATGTAAGAGAAATCAGCTTTTTTCCCCTTGTTAGACCCCATTGGAATACGCTGCCAGTATATGGTATCCATGTGAAAAAGGCCTAAATAATGAACTCGAACGTGTGCAGCGAAGAGTTAGGCAGGATTTGTAGAGGGACGGTACGATAACTATATTAGCGTAACCAGTCTATTAAATTAATTAAAATGGGAATTATTGTCGTCCCGTAGGTTGAAATTTAGACTTAATTTCTTAACTAAATTCCAAGACAATATTTTCACTCGTGAGGTTAAAAATATTTTGCGAACTCCCAATTTTCTATGGTAGACTGGACCATGAACATAAAATTAGAGAAATTGACTGCCGAACTGACAGATTCAAAATGTCGTTCTTTCCTCACACAATTAGGGATGCGAATAGTTGTAAATATATAGTTAGCTGAATATAAGGACTGAATATAAGAAGCTAGCCCATTCAACAGCATATTTATACTTGCTTGCTTTCCTCTTGGCATATTTTTAATTGTTTGGTTTCGACCAGAATATAGATACTGATCTTTTTTTCGTGACAGATAAAGCATGTTTCGTTTATATCACCTCCCGCCACACACCTTTATGGAGGCTTACTGTGTATTAATTAGATGAACAGAAAAATTGTTGCAATTACGACGAATGAGTTATTAAATTCTGATAGTACTCTCTCCTGATAGTTCTCTTCGGAATGAGTGAATTTGGTTTGTTCTCTTTATCGTAGATGACACTTACATGATACACTTCACTTAACTTAGATGATACACTTACTACCTGCTCATTCACGTTCCTGCTCTCGGCAGCGCGGTGGAGAACCTTGATGGTCAAGTTGTCGTGGGCCGGCATGAAGCTCTAGAAGGACGGAAATTCGCTTGCTCTGCAAAGCCTTGCTTTCGCGAGACAACATTTCGTCGTGCTGCGCAATAAGGGCTGGAGTACGCAACAAAGATCCTCCGTCCATGAATATGGAAGTCGGCTCATTGCAGACGGAAGCATTTCAGCTCGAAGAGGAACTTGCGACAGCTAACGGTGTCTGAATTAAAAAATCCTGATTGTTTCCGTCCTGGGCTTTCAAGCACATGCTGTGATTAGAAGTCTCTCTTGTACTGCGTGGAAAAAAATGCATCGACTGCTAGTGAATGTGGAATCACGCGACTAAAACCCTGCAATAAAAATGAAAATGCTTGATCGAGGATGATCACTATTACGATCCTCTGTCATTTTCTTTAGATATACGTCGTGACGCTTTATTCCTAAGGTACAACCCGCCAAGATATCCCTCCGTAAGCTGGTTTTTGACCCATTGTTTCTTTCTGATTTGAGCATTAGCCGTTGCGCAAAGTCTTAGTTTGCGTTAGAGCAGTTCTCCAACTGCTGCTCGCGAAAAGATAATACTGAGCTCGCTGCAATTTTACGAGAATTTCTCGCCACGAAAAGGCTGCAACATCCACCAATGAAATTTTTCCTATTCAAGCAAAGCAGGGCTGAAGAATTTTTCACCTGTCTCGCCGTAAAAAAGAACTACAGGTTTGAACTTTCGTCGGGATTAATTTCCGCGGAGCACGATAGACGGCTAGCTTGCATGAAATGTGTCATAAGGAGTACCATCGCATGATTTAAAAAGAAAATAAAGAAGATCTACTAATAAACATCCAAAATTTTTCGATTTATTCCCGTGAAAGAGCATCCACGTGATTAGACGGACCAAAAAGAGGATTCTCTGAAGCCATGGAATCGGGATTCGTCTTAATTAAGTCCGAACTTCCATTTTGTTGATCGTTTCCCTGCCGTATAATAATATTATTGTATAGAATTATTCAACAATGTTACCTTGTGAACATGAAAATACATACATACACTCAAATGTAACTTCTTTTTAACAGCTAAATAATTAATTAATGACTAATGTTTCGCCTTGAAAACATCACACTTAAACAATTACGGATGGATATTTTAACGCACCAAGAAGTCATATGTGCATTTGTTTAGTGCATGTTTAGTGATCTTCACCCCATGCCACACACACTCGTGGTGACTCGCATGGCATTACGTAGATGTAGATATGTAAGTGTTCCACCGAACGTTGCATGTAAGATTACATTAATTTCTACGGGAAATCAAGTTGGGAGAAATAAGGTAGGATAGAATAGAATAGAATAAGTTTTATTTATGCTCTGGGTACGAAACCCCTTAGGGCAATAAAAAAGTTACAAAAGTGGTGTGCATTTATCTTTATATCTATGATGACAGAGAAAAATTGAAAACATATTGATAAGTACATATATCATAGGGCCCCAGGCCCCAGTCTTTTTTTTTCATCGAATATAATAGTAGGATATAATAGTGTCTCATAGAATATAATAGTGTCTCAATCAGAAACCAAAGTACAGGTGTGAGAATATCAACATTCTGTAGCCACTTTAAAGTATACATGGAAGTGAAGGTAACCTGACATTACACACAACAAATGAATGTGGAACACGGCTACAAAGTATAAGATTAAGTACTCGATACAGAAATGTCGTCTGGGAAATATGTCATACATCGCCAATCAGTAACGGGTAATTATATTAAGGGTGGATTTCGAAGCAAAGAGTTATATAAGAGTGTTTTAAATAGAGGCAAAGATTTTCGACATTTTATGGAGTTTGGTAGCGAATTCCATGTTACCGTAGATCTGACTACGAATGATTCGTGGTATTTAGACGTGCGATGTGATGGACAGTAGAGTTTAGATGGGTCGCTTCTGGTGGACATGTTTCGAGATACAGGTTGGCTTTTGAAAAAGTTGTACAGGTAACTTGGCTCTCTCCCGGAGAACAAAGAGAAGAGAAATGTCCCAAGCATGTAATGACGTCTAGCTTCCACACTGAGCCAGGCTATTTTTTCTCTGTACGGAGGAATGTGTGCACCACGTCGACTATTAAATATCTATCGAATACAGGAGTTCTGTAGGCGTTGGAGTTTCTCTTTTTGTTCGTGAGTCATATCACCAAAGACCAATGAGAAATAGTCAAAATGAGGGAAAATTAGCGTCGTGATTAATAATTTCTTTGTGTGAAACGGTAGGATATGCTTCAGGTGTTTGATTCAGGTGATTGACAAGGTAGAGAGAGAGATACACTGCAATTATATGTTAAATATTTATTAAACGACCCAAGTTTGGATGTGGAATTGTAGTGTGTGTAACTACCTCTTTCCTGACATGAAAAATGTACACAAAATAAAGCCGGAAACAGTTTTCTATGTTAAGCAGGGAGAAGATGAAAAATTACGAGCATTGAGAATTTTCAAGGCAATGTTTGTTATTTGTTTAAAATTCGTGTAACAAGTATTCCTAACATCACCGTATATTTTACAAGATTTTAATTTCCCGTGCATCAATCCGCCCGCGCTGAAAGGTGAATTTCCATCATAGACTTGCATTCTTTTCTCGTTTGACTTTTCCCGCTTCGGATCGCAATGGCTGGCCTCTCGTAGTTCTCCAAAATGCCGGGGGAGCGCATGAGGTGTTCGTGGGGACGCGTGCAGCTTCGCGATATCTACTTCCTCGTTTTTCTGGTCCCGTCCTTATTTTCGCACCGTTCGCACGTCAGTGAAAGCAAAACATGGAACTGTAGAATCAACATCATACCCTGAAGATTAAATCTGACGCTCCATCCGTCTTACACATCGCTGTTTCTCGATTTTTGCCCTGGCTAAGACGAATGTCCGCCGAGCAGCTCCACAAGTCACTCCCTTGCAAAAACACCCCGAGTGAATGCGTCTCTCCTTCGTTTATTTGCCATTTCCTTCGTATGCAAAAGACTCCTGTCGGATCATTCTCAAGTCCTATAGGAGGCTCGTGGGTATAATCTCCGAGACTGGCGCAGTTCTCTTTTCTCTGTCTGGAGGATAAATTCTTACGTCCGCGTGAGACGGGATGATCACGATTTCAAGCAGTACATCACCTGCCACAACTCGATTGCGATCTTGGGGAATCGTTTGGTTACGCCCCCAGAGAAATTCCTCAGATTACCTCCATTCGGTTCCTGAATTTTTTGCTCCTTGCATCCAAACAAACCCAAAAGATTCGGACTCTCATCGCGTGCGGCTCAAAGAGGTCGTGCTTTGGGCTTACAGCAAACTTTCGCCCGTCTAATTTCTATTCATTGGAATTTCTGTTTGAAATTACAAATATTTTGGTAATCAGATCCATGATTTTTCCGTCATCATCGCTTGACTCCATAATGCAAAACCATTGGTGGATATTTCGGGTCTCGAATACATTGTGCGTTTTCCTCCGAAGTCGGTTCCCCTGTCGGGAAGCGCTACAGGAATTCAATGGCTGCTTCACAAGGAAGTGAATTGTTTCCGATTTTTTTACTTCCGATAGCGATTGCTAAGTGAATTTCATCGCTACAAGGAGGCCTCCCTCACAGTAGGAGTCCTTTGCGATGCACACCCCGCGAAGTCCCGCGGACCATTGCTGGGGGGCCTCTGGTTCCCATCAACCCTTGCGGAATCGCATAGCAATAAGGGGACAGTGGCGGCGGCGACCGACGAGGTGGGTGGAGGTTGCGGAGTGGGGTGGGGAAGGGTACCACCCTCATTTGTCCTCCCCCACTCGCGCCCCCTCCCTTTGGCTCTCTTGAGGGCGTTGAACGTTCCTTTAGGTCGAAGCTCTCCTGACCCACTTTTCGTTCCCCGACCGCCGCCGCCGCTCTTGTGATGTGAAAACGGACTTTATGCCCCGCGCTCTCCTCCCCCCTGCACCGCCCCCTTGGCACTTTCCCCTCCCTTTCCCCACCACCCTGCACACTGCCCCTCCTTCCGCCATTTCCTCCCCATCTTCCTCTCTGCCCCCTTCTCCACTTTTATCTCGCTCTCACTCTCCCCCCCCCCCTTATGCCTCCCACCCTCTCCCCCCATAAGGATCCCTCCCGTCTTAGAATATACACCATTCGCATAAACAGACCTCGACACACTGCAGGAAAGCCGACGCTCCCGGCCGCCTCGGCTGGCTCGCCTCGCCGCGTCGCTCTTCAGCTTTTCCCTGCCTCGGCAAACCGACCCGGCCTCCCACTCTCCCCGCGCGATCTCTTGCGCGAAATCTTCCACATCGATCCAGATTTTTTCGCTTTCATTTTTTTCGCACGCGCCGTTTTTTTCTCTCCCTCCGCGATTTGCGCTCTTCGCGGCTGCCCCGGCAGCGCAAAATCGATCCCGGAGGAAAAAAATCCGTCCTGAAGTTCGTTTGCGTCTGTCAGGCCCTTTATTTTTTTCGTTACGTTTTCCAACTCTCAACGTAGTAGATTTGCGGGGAAATAGGCGCTTCCTCCAAGCCTGTGTTGTCTCATTTGCTCAAATTATAAAGTTCAGGTCAAATCTGTCATACCACAAAAATAATTTCCTGTTGGAGCCCCTGCCAGGTATATCTATTTTCGTAGCTGGGCAGACTGTCGTGTAATGAAGAGTTGTGTGTCGTGGTGTGGGGCTACATACCCTTGGAATCAGCTTTCGTTGCATCAAAGATGTAGTTAAAGTGGCATAATACGAAGGAGTTCCATCCGTTATACTCGAGGAGGCAGAACAAAACCCTTAACGGGTCATAGGTTGCTGACCGCTGCCTCGAACAGCAGCCATGTAGCGAGGCAGCCGCGACAATCGGCTTGGACTGGTCACTCGTGTCCATCTGGAAACGATTTCACCATGAGTCGTTTCCCTGCCTGGTTGCGAAACTGTAGTTTTAAAGAGAAGGTATAGCGCTTTTCTTCCACCATAAGAATTTGTATACTCGGGGGGGAGTATTTGGCTATCGAGAGAAACATTTCTGGAACCCAAGTCGTACAGAGGTCTTTGAGCCAGCATTTCTTACGGAACAAGTGGGCGTACATCAGTGCGTCCCGCAAAACACCATCACCTCAACTTTAGTACGGATTTTTTCAGGAAATATGTTCGTCTACACACTGCATAAACCGCAGAGCTCACTCAACCTGATGGTCTCTAGGGTTAATGAGGGTAGAGCTCTCCAAGTACACCTAGCCCAATATTATGTGGAATACACATATCAAGGTGGAAAGGCCTAGTACGTTTCCCTGTGGTTCCCTGGGAGATCTGGCACCCAAAAATCTCATGGCTTGGGATCAGCTGCACGTTTACGCCTCTTCCGGGTTCGAAGTCAAGACATCCGGTCTGCAGCCCGACGCTCTACTCATTTGGTTGCCATACGCCCAACAAATATTCATTAATTAATGTATTTGGGCAGTAAGTGATGCACCATAGCCATTTCAAGCGTAATAAACTTCATTTTCTCCCACTGTTTGCCCAATACTTTGAGTAAACGCCCAGAAATTTGTCTCCATCACTCTCGGATTAGGATTCGGGCCTGTGAATCGCTTGGTCTTGCAAGTCGAGTTTCAATCGTCAGCTGGTGGTAATTGAGGAGATGCTGTTTATGGTGGCCGCGGAGAGAGGGGAGAAACGAAGGCACTTGGTGGAAAACTCACCTGTGTCGTGAGGAAAGGCGAGGGGTAGGAGTCGGTGGTGAGTGGACAGAAGGGGGTGCAGTTTGTGGAGCAGGAGGGGAGGCCGAGAGGAGGAGGAGACCTCGTGAAAGTGTTTCCAGCCGTGAGCGGAGCACTCCGGCGTGCGCTTCTCACAGAGATTGCGATATTTTAGGGTGCGTCGATTTCAGGAAGAGGCTTGTGAAGTGTTATGCGAGGAGTGTTGTATTATTTGGAGCAGCACCTTCCGGCGATGATGAAGGGAGATTCAAAATAGTCCGGAGGAACGGTGGGCGATGAGAGAAATGGCGAATCTCGTACGCCTGCGAGGTTAGGAATGTCGATGCGTTCACTTCAGAAATCCTCGCGATCAGGTTGGGCTGAAATTCGATAGCACATCGATAGTAAAAATTGTGTCGAAAGCTGAAGTTCTCGGGTACGATGTGGAGTGGGCTAAGGAATCCAGATGTCAGATAAATTGAGAACACGCGGAAAGATAACGCGACAACTATCGGTAAGTGAGATAACATTTGTGAGATTCGTAGTTCGTCTTGTAGTGGAAAAGATCGTAGGTGCTCCTTGAGGAGAGGAGGTCATGAATTCACAGCTACTCCAAATGTCCTTCGTCTCATTGTGTGATTTCTTTTGGCATGAGCCTAGGCGTGGTCGCTCATAATAATGAAAATGCTGACTTGTGCCGGGTAAGGAGAGAGAAGAACTGTTTCCGTTCCGTCTGTGTTTGTTATCTTCGCTTTGCTGAGAACTTAGAGCGACCCGGAGGGAAGCAAATAACTTTCCCTCGATATTTTCCCACGAAAGGAAGTAGAATTTGAGCTCTCTTAACCAGAGCTTTCATGTTGTGGGCCAAAGAATAGGCAGTAAAATGAGAGAGTAGGTTTTACCGCTAAACAATCGGCGAGTTCACAAGGTTTCTTTCTTATTTGATGGTGATTCTCTTCGGGATAATCACAGAGGAAGGACTACCGAATTCCTTTTCCGCTCACTGACAACCCCTAAGGGTAGAAAAATGATATCACTTGAAGTGAAGGCTTCGAATTAACAGTACTTATTTATTATCATTCCTTCTCATCTATAATGGCTGAACACTATGGTGTTTACGGCTTAAATTTTTGGACCATTCTGATGTTGTGTGTTCATCTCGCAGACCTGTCGTTATTTTATCTTCATCTACAAAGTACAACTCTGTGAGGGTTGTGGTAGGGGTGGGTATTCACCTAGCAAGTATGTGCCACGCATGCACTAATAGACACAATACCACTCAATTAGAGATTACTCATCCACATCATGCACTGCAAAATCCAAGCACATACAAACCACGGGTATTCCTGAATTAAATTACGCACATACCTTTATTGTTTAGAGAGATTCATGCAGGCATGCAAAAGAAAGACTGAATCCAATGTTACCTATCCTAATTATCTGCCTAGTACTGTCACTTTAATGTGGTATTTTCCCGCAAATTACGTGGAAAATGGCATTTTAATCCTTTCTCCTACCCTTTATTTCTGTAATATTATATTTGTGCTATAATCTACCATGCAGCCCTGGATTTTTCACTGTACCTTAAACAAGATTGATAAAACAGACACTGTGTGAGTTCCACGAATTAATTGGCACGCGTCCGAAATGATATCCGCCTAAAAGTTACGGCTGGAGATTTATTTTGTACTTCAACCCACGATATGATAGTGATTACTGACCTATTTATTCTAAAAATTTGAACACATTGCGAAACCTATCATAACGCCCATTCACAAAGATGTTATAATGGATGATTTATAAGTCTCTACTTTTGCGCGATCAAATCTTCTGTTATTTCTGGTGACCGCGGTTGTCAAGATTTGTAGTGATGTGGATTTCCCTACCAGTACACCCCAGAAGTCTACGATAACCTCCATTATCGTCTTACAGCTTTACGACAGGTAGCTCGGAAAGCAATTACTAACCAGCGCTGCGAAATATCGACAAGACACTAGGATAGGGAAAAAAATATTTTAAATGCAACATTAAATACACAAAAGTCTGCCAGCCGTTTGATTTTCCTACCTCTAATGCAAACGGAATCGCTTCCCTTCTCCAGTAGTTTCAATGGGGTCGTTTACCATATTTTCTCATTGTCGAATCTGATAGAGTTTGTAAAACAAAAAGACCCGTATTTTTCCGTTTTTGATCCGTCAATTATTTCTCGGGTTACAAGCGGCAAAAACTGATGTTTTTAACCCTTTCGGAAAAGTGGGCGTGGTGCAACCTCTGACGTATACCAACTTCGTCCAATCGCAACTTAGCCCGTGAAGCTACTTTGCCTTATCGTAATGGGTGGGACACGGCTGACTCTGCTAATAGGAGCAGTTACGACAGCATCTGTGCGAGCAGACTTTCCGAGAACCCACCTCCACCCCCTTCCCTCACCCTAAAAGCAGTCAAGGACGGGAGGAAAATGACGTCAATGTTATCACAGCAGATTTTTCGGTGGGTGTCACCTTTTGCTTATTTTAATTTTGATTTATGAGTGAATGGTTGTGGTTAGAAGATTAATTTTTTCACTAAAATTCTTTTTTCGTTTCCATTTAACGATTTAGTGTACAAAATTGCGATTTCGGTTCCGAGTAAACGTACCCTTTCTCTCCCCAGTCAAGGGTCTGTGGCTTTTCTTCCCCTCCACTCTACTTGTTGGATTAGCTGTTGCAACTGGGTTCTTCCCACGGTCTTCTAAGCTGAGAGATTTCGCGTAGTGGGGCGAGCATTTTTTTACTCCACAATTCGTGTGTGATTTGGTACCTATTCTTCCTCGTTGGCCATTAAATAATAATGATAATTTATTTGTTCCACTCTAGCGATTAAACATGTATTTCACAGGAAAAGAGTGAAATTGGGCACCCCAGAAGGCAATATTCTCACGATGGGGTTACCGTTCCATCAATACCACAGAGTTTGGCAGTAACACGTATTTATAAACACTGACAAAAATAACTAAACAGCTTAACTAAAAAATCTCTCTGTCTCTGCATGCGTCGATGAGTATACGAGTAATTTCAAAACATTGAGACATATCACTTTAGAACTAACTTTAACACAGACATTTTTATAAAAATGAAAATGTGCCATAGAACTCAGATTGAATACGACTTGAGCAATAGTGTTCAAATATATTTCAACATCTCTTTTTGTGAATAACCAAAGCCTCAATTTCTTGCTAAACAATAATTGTGTCCTCAATGGTCTTTCCTTTCACGCGTGCAAAATGCCATTCCTAGAGTTTCCGTTTTCGAATGCATAGTAGATTTGTACTATTAATAGATTTAGTGAAAAAACAATTTGTTCCCAGCAGGGGACCCTCTAAAAATGGTGGAACCCCACACAATTAATTAGTGGGCTCGGAAAAAATATCGTAATTGGAACCCTGAATTATAAAAATTATTCTTATCATGAAATGTTGTATTATGACTTATGTATTACGATGAAGGAACAATCAAATAACTATTGAAAATAAAAGTTTCAAGGAAGCTAAGAGAAGAATAACCATGGCCAAACTAGCGTTTCACGGGAAGTATAACCTGCTAGTCAACGTGGTCATCTCTCAATGGACACAAGGAAAAGATTTCTAAAAACCTTCGTGCGGAACGTGCTCGCGTGTGGTTGTGAAGCACAGACCTTGTGTAAAAAGGAAAAAGGTAGTCTTCTTGTAGCAGATATGTAGTTTACTAAAATGATGATCAAGTTTCACCATCAGGAAAACAAATGAACAAGTGTTAGAAGAAGTTAATGAAAGGATAGCACTCCTCCAAACAGTCAAACCCAAAAAAAGTAAAATTATTACTTATTAAATAAGACCCGAAGATTTCCTTGTTAGCAACGTGATGGGGGAAAAGTGATAATGAAAGGACAATAGGAAGACCCAGACTTGAAAATTATTAACTTCTGTTCTCTCGAGGAGATGAATTTGACGGCTGCGAATAGAGTCGAGAAGCCGAAATGACAGCGAAAATACATCACACCTACATCTACATAATACCCTGCAAGCCGCCATAAAGGTGTGTGGCTGGGGATGAATTCAAAAGAAACATGCATTACATATGATACATAAAAAGAATTAGAGTTATATTCTAGTCTAAACATCACAATAAAAAAGTTAATAAATAGCAAAGCAAGCACAATAAAAAAATAAAAATAGCAAAGCAAGCATGCAAAAATATGCTCTTAGTTGGGTTAGATTATATTCCATATATCAACATGCAACTACCTATGCTATCCATTGTTATAATTGTATTTATACTATTTGATATATTTTCAGCTATTTATACCCCTAATATTACGAGGAAAGGACATTTTGAATACGTCAGTTCGGCAATCTATTTTTCAATTCATCTAATTTTATGATCATGGTCCAGTGTACCATAGTACGTTGGAGTTCGCAAAATATTTTTAACATCATCACTGAAAATATTATCTTGGGATTCATTTCGGAGATTAAGTCTAAATTTCAACCTGCGGTGATAATGATTCCCATTTTAGTTCATCTAATAGTCTGGTTACGCTAATACAGTTATTATACTGTCCCTTTACAAATCTTGCCGATCTTCGCTGTACAAGTTCCAGTTTATTATTTAACTCTATTTCGTTAGGATCCATCGTATTTGAAATGAGGTCTTACAAGGGATCGCGTTTTGAGAAAGGAGAAGAAGAAGGAACAGGAAGAAAAAATGTTATCGTTATGCGTATTTATTATTCCTGTTACTAGATGTCCTCCAAAATGCGGGGTCTAGGCCTGGAGCCCCAGCTTAAAGGTGAACTACTGCACCTGGCTATCACTCTATAAATTGACTTTACTTCCCTGCCGCTATACCTTATCCTTTCATTCAACTCTTACGTCTTTCTGTTTCATTTTCACTGCTCCTCATTATCATATTGAGTTAATCGTCTCAAGAGCCTATTTGACACATTTACTCGTGATTTTTTTCGTTTCACTTCACCGTTATCAACGAGGTATTCCTCGCGAGTACACGCCGATTGCTTGGCAATGGAGTGCCAGTTTTGCATCTGATACTTTTGATTTCATCTGCATATTTTCCCATCGATCAGGAAACTATTTTTTAAGTGATCCCGTTCCCCAGTCCGTGGTTTGAAATCTCTTCCGCTTAAAATATCCTAAGATTTATGGTAATTTCTGACATGAACGACAGTAATTGCTAGCTTTCACCGAAAATTTACAGTTGATGCTGCAGGAATTACTGCATTCAGAACGCTTACAGCGATATGTTAATCTTACGGTGCCGTTTTGCATGCCCATGCTGAAATTAAGATGTATAAGCATTGGATCTCTGATGGTTTGATCTCCTAAAAAACTGACAATTTTATCCTGATGGATGAGTCTTAGGGGAAAGCTCTGTGCCCTCAGCGAGCAATGCGTTGGGAAGTATATTAAATATTTCGTTTCTCCGTCAGCTCGCGTCTTATTAACCGATAACTCACCGTTTCCCTCTATTACGTTGTACGCGTTACAATGATACGATGGTTGAATAGGTAAGGTTTCTAACTAGTCAGGAGGTGGCAAGAAATCTTTCGATCTAAAATTGGCTTGCCAATGCAAAAACTAGCCTCTGATAGCTCATTTAATGGTATTTTCAGAGAGACCAAATGGTATCCCCTCCACACTAGGATTTTGCATCAACGTAATATATTGAATGAGAAGCAGTAACTTCGTAATTCCACATGTATTTATTGGAAACGACCTAGGTTTCGACGTAGCACGTCATCACAACCTGATTCGACGTAGTGCGTCATCATCACCTGATGATAACGTGCTACGTCGAAACCTAGGTCGTTTCCAATAAATACATGTGGAATTACGAAGTTACTGCTTCTCATTCAATATTCTAAGCAAATTCCATGAAGTCACGCCTGAAACAACGGAACTTACGTAATACCCTGAGAGCCACCGCGAGGGTGTGTGGCAGGGGGTGAAACACAGTAAGGGTTTTAGAAAAGATGCAGGTCGGTATGTATTTACTTGGTAATTCAAGTTCAACCTGAAGGTTGGTTTTATGGGTGAGGGTAGAGCTCACCCCATACTTTTATTTTCGGAGTGAGGAATTTATTGGCTCGAGGTGTTGATTTTAGTTTGAAGGTGAATTATTTTCAGAGGGTAATCCAAATAACACTGGAACCACGAGAGAGAAAAAGAGAAAGAAAAGTTCTCCTAGAAAACTTTTCTTCCTCTCAGCTTGGTGCAAAGTTTTTATCATTTTAAATTCCAACAGCTCTCGCATTAAATGAAAATCGAGTTGACAGCCGTAACGAAGAGTCTTACGGATTCTTTGATTTTACACATTATTTTTACATCGTTGAATCAAACAACACACACTTTTCCACAGAATTTTTATGCACTACGCGTTTCAACTTACGAATGAGGTCTTCAGGTACAAGATTTCAGTATTGAAATGCGTAGTAAGTATGTACGTGTTTTATTAACCGGTAACTCACCGTTTCCCTCTATTACGTTATACACGTTAAAGTGATACGATGGTTGAATAGGTAAGGTTACTTACTAGTCAGGTGGTGGCAAGAAATCTTTCGATCTAAAATTGGCTTGCCAATGCAAAAACTAGCCTCTGATAGCTCATTTAATGGTATTTTCAGAGAGACCAAATGGTATCCCCTCCACACGAGGATTTTGCATCTACGTAATACCCCGCGAGCCACCGCAGATGTGCGTATATTAAATATTTTGTGAAAGAGTGCGGGTTTTTTTCAATTGAATGTGTTCCTTCCACTCCATCAAGTCCGAATCTTTTCAACTATCGCAATGTCTACATTATTTTACTTTTGAGGAATATTTTGTTATTAATTGCCCGGCAATCCGTACAGTTTGAAATGTTTCCCCCTCTCTTGTCGCATCAAGTTGCAATACTAGAGTGGAAACTCGGGATCCCCTTCAGATTTCCATTTTTGTGACCCGAAAAGTCAGCGTTAGTAGCAACGCTAAATAATGACGCTTGATTAAGTGAAAAATTAATCGCTTTTCTCGTGAACATTTTCCCCTGGCAGTAAATACATTACTTTCGGTAACGAAGAGGGAGAAATCGTAGACGTAATATCTTCCTCTCAACCGTCGAACTTCCTCAATATTGAGTCGGTGAAGCTTTGGTACTGACTGAGACAGAGATGAAGGGTCGGGTGGTGAGTTGGTCCGCTTAGCACCGACCCATTCACTTCAGCGCATGCGTCAGCTATTCCGCTTCGGATGTCGCACGTGGCCGCACTTGGCGACGGCCCATGGTTTCAGCTGTCTAGATCTGCCATGCTTGAGGGTGAGGCCTCTTCATGAAATTCTAAGTACGAGATTATTTGGTGTTACCCTGGCGATACCCGAACAGGTGAAAGTAATATCAGAAGGATTCAGCCCCATTCCGGCGAGACAGTTAGTGTCCATCTACATCTACACAATACCCTGAAAGCCACCGCGAGGGTATGTGGCAGGGGGTGAATATCACCAAGCATGCACTATTGACATGAAAATAGGCTACTACATGAAAACATGTGATGTAATACGGTCACATGCACCTAGATGGCTGGTATCTACCTAGAAATGAAGGATTATTGGTTATAATACATTTATCTAAATATTTTTATGTATGTACATACATCTACATCTACGTAATACCCTGAAAGCCACCATAAAGGTGTCCGGCAGGGGATGAATTCACACCAAACATGCATTACATATCATGCATAAATTACTACCATGCATGGGTGAATTTACCTACCGTGCATGGGTTAGCATTGTCAATACATACATCATGCACTACAGACTACTCTAACAATATATCTCACCTACCTATCCCTTTGCTATGCTGACTATTGTGTTCTCTTATAGTACGAGGGAAAAATGAAGCATGGAATCTATCGGTACGGAATCCATTTCTCTAATCTTATTTATCTGGTCAAATCTAGCATAGTACTCAGGGGTTTTAAGTTATATCTAACATCTTAAGTAAAGCTTCAGTGTTGAGATTATACACTTTCTACAAAATAGACGACATTGAATTAAATACTTCAGAACATGCCACATATCTGGGAATCACTCTAGCCACCTAACTCACTCACGATACTAGGTGTTAGCATATAGTTTTTATAACCATATTTTTGTTTCTTCTGAAGTAAATTAGTAGTCATTGGATGCTGAAGGGATCTAGAAATAACCCTTTGAAATTGGGTATCTGTAATGCTTATGTCTCACTATAATGGTGATATATAATTATCGAAATACATGGCAACAGTATCGTTTGGTTGAACGTTTGCATGATCCAATAAATCAAGCCCAGTTGTTTTGTCGGACATGTATATTTTACTGTGAGTTGGAGTTCTCTTTGGACGAATCTTGAAGCCGAAAACTGTTGGTTTAGCAGATTAATCTTGGCTATTAATCACGTATGGAGGTTATTGCTCTTTTGTTTTCAAGAAACTTCTTCGTTGATTTTACTGACTTGGCTGAAAGTTTGAATCCTATTGTAGTATGAGGATGAATAACACCAATTTCGCAATCAACACAAACGTATGCGAATCCACTATTTTGACACGACCCTTTTTTCTGGCTGGGATTTACAAAAACTTACTTTTTCCTTTGTACTTCTGGAAAGCGTAGAGGTTTTGTTATTTGAGGCAAACTCTTGCGTGAAGTTGAGAAACGGAAATGTTGTCTGTTTCGGAAAAGTCCATATGATTATAAAAAAACGATATTAGATAATGTCTGTATAGCTATTTATTTAACGTGCTAATTTAGGACTGCGTGGGAATCTCTTCCAATAAGTGAAGACAGTAGTTATATATTATTATATTATTCCTGTCCAGAGTGGCACTCGATCCCTCGTGTATTTTACATTATTATACAAGTAATACCCTGCGAGTCACCGCCAGGGTGTATGTCAGGGGATGCAAGATCACCGCACATGAACTACTTACATTGCTGGACAGCCTGTATTCTGTCTATTGTTGCAGTAGCCCTAGGTGTTTTGTAAAATAAGGGCTAAGGTTACATCGCTCTGCCTAACTTATCCTCAAATTCATAAGACAAAACCTCACTTGCGCCCTTATCACTGGAAAAAAAAAGTCAATAAGTTCCTTTTCTTTCACATCTACATAATACCCATTTGGAATATGCTGCCAATGTATGGGATCCCTACGAAATCGGTCTAAATAACGAACTTGAACGTGTGCAGCGAAGATCGGCAAGATTTTTAAATGGACGGTATGATAACTTTAGTAGCGTAACCAGTCTATTAAATGAATTAAATTGGGAATCATTGTCAGATCGCAGGTTGAAATTTATACTTAATCTCTTAAATAAATTCCAAGACCATATTTTCAGTGATGATGTTAAAAATATTTTGCGGACCCCAACTTACTATGGTAGACTGGACCATAATCACAAAATTAGAGAAATAGATTGCCGAACTGACAGATTCAAAATGTCCTTTTTTCCTCGTACTATTAGGGATATGAATAACGGTAAATGTATCCAGTACGAGTGTAGCAATGGATAACATTGGTAGTTGCATATTGGTATAAGGACTTAAAGCTAACCCAACTAACAGCATGTTTTTGCATGTACGCTTTGCTATTTTAATTTTTAATTACAAATTTTATGCATGATATGTAGTGCATGTTTGGTGAGAGTTCACCCCCTGCCACACATCTTTATGGTGGCTTGCAGGGTATTATGTAGATGTAGATGTACCCTGCAAGTCACCGAAAGGGTGTGTGGCGGGGAGTAAGCCATCACTAGGCATGCATTTTAAATCCGAGAAAACTAAGTTGAAACTTAGTATCACGCAAACATTCCTACAATTTAACGAGTCCGTGAATGCAGTAAGTAGATTCAACAAAGGGGTTTAATGCTACTCTATTGTGGAAAATGACATATATGAGGCACGTTAAATGTTAGCTACAATTGAGAGAAAATGTGTAGTAGGTAATATAATAATTATTGATTAATCAGGCATTTTCGCGAATAAATGAATTGATTAACTTATTTTTCGTAGACCATATATGAGTTAGCTATGTTAAAACATGTATGTACATTTTAACAAAGTTTTATACAACTATTCACTCATTCAAAATGTGTTTCCTTAACTTTATGCTCGTCATATTTCTCATTCTTATTGGAAGATATCATCCGTCACCTAAATAAGTATTGTAGATTATTTTAGTACTCTGCCGTAGACGGCAGGTTTTCCACCCCACTGGGATCGATTTAATACCTAATTGACCTCACTGGGAAAGAGACGCTGCGAGTACGGTACGTGGACTACCTTTCGTCATGCTCCCACTCTTCGATCTATCGGGCATGGGTGACATTACCAGAAACAACTTTCATTTCTCCTACCAGGGCCGCTCTTAGGGGTCAAGTGAACACGCAAGCCCCTATTCCACCACAAGGCATAGTCCTTGATGAAGGGCCCCAAATGATTATCTCGCAGAAAATTCTACGCAACGATATTATTCCGGAAAGTTGTTACCCTATTTGGCGAATAGAATTCGTTCAAGATTTCGCTTAAAAATAAATGGCTCATTTCTGACTTTCGTATGGAACTTATTTGATTCTAATCGCGAGTCAAATAAATTCGATGTGAATAGCGATGGGCCGATGCGATGACTCCGAAACTACTATGGCTAGCGTACCTATCGCCTAGTCTTGTATCCATATTTAAAATCACCTTGAAAGCATAAAAAAAAACTTATGAGGACCCTCAGAATAACCTTGACGGATGCCATTTTTGGAGACCTGCAGGTGTGGTATTGGATTCTGCCCAAAACAGTTGAGGAGAGAGTGACAGTTAATTAAACGCTGAATATATCACGCGCCACGCATCCCCCTCGATTACGGCGCTTTAAATTTCAGCGGATGCTCCTCTCTCCTCTCAATCGGAGACGGACAAAAAAATGAAGTTCTAAATCTCTCAAGTCTCCCTCATCTGCATCTATCTATACCTAATAATACTATACTAAATATACTAACCTATAATACTCTGTGAGCCACCGCGAGGGTGTGTGGCAGGAGGTGAAGATCACCACGCGTGCACTACTGACATGCAACTAAGAGCTACAATGATACTACTACATCTACAAAATACCCTGCAAGCCAACATAAAAGTGTGTGGCAGGGGGTGAATTCTCACCAAATATGCACTACATATCTTGCATAAATAAGGTTTAATATTAATGTTCTGTTCTACAATCCACCATTTAAAAAAGATAAAAAAAGGAAAGCAAACATGCAAAAACATTCTGTTAGTTGGGTTACCTTTAAGTCCTTATACCAACATGCAGCTGCCTATGCTATCCATTGCTACACTCGTATTGGATATCATCATCATCTTCATCACTGTCCAAAAATCCTAGGATTGGTTTGACGCAGCTTTCCACTCGATTCTTCTATCGGCCAAACTTTTCATTGTGACGTAATTCTTCTCTTTTACATACTTCACAACCTGTTCCATGTATCTCATACGAGGCCTGTCTTTTCCTATCTTCCCATTCAGTTTTCCCTCGGCGATAGTCTTCATCAGGCCATCGTGTCTCAAGATGTGGCCGATTAAGTTGTCCCTTCTTCTTTTTAGAGTTGTCAGCAGACTTCTCTCTTCTCCTACTCTTCTTAGCACTTCCTCGTTGCTTACTCGGTCGATCCATTTAATCTTCGGCATCCTTCTGTAGCACCACATTTCGAATACTTCTACCCTTTTCTTGTCCACTGCTGTCATCGTCCATGCTTCACTGCCGTAAAGAAACATGCTTCAGATGTATGTTCTGATGAACTGTTTCCTTACTTCTACGCTTGTATTTCCAGCTGTAATTAGATTCTTCTTTTGATAGAATGCCCTCTTGGCTGGGCTATTCTACATACTATTTCTTTCTTGCTTCGTCCATCGTTGGTTACTCGGCTTCCTAGGTAACAGAACTCTTTTTTTTTCCTTCAAGTTTTCCTAGTTTGACATTCGTTTTGGCCTCTTCTTTCTTGCTGCACACCAATATCTTAGTCTTCTTCTTATTTATCTTCAGCTGATATCTGGCCATTGTCCTTTCCATGGTTACTAGAATCTTGTTCAGATCCCTCTCTGTCTCCGCTATGAGTGCCATGTCAATAGCGAATCGCAGCATGCTTATTTTTTTCTCCGTGGATAGTCACTCCAGACGACTTCTCTTTGATTTCATTGATGGCTCTCTCGATGTAAACATTAAAAATTACGGGAGACAGTGCACAGCCTTGTCTCACTCCTTTCCTTATTCTTGCCTCTTCACAGCTGGGTTCAGATTTAATCACAGCTACTTGGTTTTTGTACAGACTGTGTATAATACTTCGGTCATTGTAGGACACTCCAATGCCCTTCAGAATTCCAAGCATTGAATCCCAATCCACGTTGTCAAAAGCCTTTTCTAAATCCACAAATGCAATGAACGTCGGCTTGTTCTTCTCCATTCTCTTCTCTATGAGCAGTGTACGGGCCAATATTGCTCCCTTGTGCCCTTGCTTTTCCTGAATCCGAATTGATCTTCATCCAGGAACTCCTCTGCTTTTCGTTCTATTCTTCTGTAGATGAGCCTGGTCAGTATCTTCGATGCATTTGTCGTCAGTATTGGATATATTTACAGTTATTTATATCCCTAATTGTACGAGGAAAAAAGGACATTATGATTCTGTCAGTTCGGCAATCCATTGCTCTAATTTTGTGATTATGGTTCATTCTATCATAGTAAGTTGGGTTCGCAAAATATTTTTAACATCATCACTGAAAATGTGGTCTTGAAATTTATTTAAGAGTTTAAGTCTAAATTTCAACCTGCGATCTGATAATGATTCCCAATTTAATTCATTTAATAGACTGGTTACGGTAATATCATTATCGTACCGTCCCTTTACAAATCTTGCCGATCTTCGCTGCACACGTTCAAGTTCATTATTGGGCCGATTTTGTAGGGATCCCATATAATGCTGTAGCCCAGTAGCTGATTTCTCGTACATGGTCGTCACATTTACCCAGAGTACTATTTTAATGAATCTCAGTTTACAATTAGCTTGACCCATTATTTTACGTATGTATTTACCCCAGGAAAGATCATGTGACAGTCTTATTCCAAGATATTTAAGGGATTCCACGTTTTTAATTCATTCTTCACCCCCTGCCACACGCCGACGTGGTGGCTCGCAGGGTATTACATAGACGTATTACTTATTTTGCAAGTGCTAGGAGGAGAACTATTCTTTTTTCAAAAACTCATTACTTAGCATTTTTTAGAATTTAATTCTAACTGCCATGTACATCTACATCTACAAAATACCCTGCAAGCAAGCACCCATAAGGGTTTGTGGAAGTGGGTGAATTCACGCCAAACTGCATTACATATCATGCATAAAAAGGATTAGTAATAATATTCTAGTCTACTACATGAAAAAATGCTAGGCATAAGAGTCGCGTGCAACTATATGGTTAGGGTCTAAATAGTAACGAAGTGATTACTGGCTATGAAGGTTTTCTCTAAATAATTATTCTGTATCCCTAGCATGCATAGGTTAGTAATATTAAAACATGCTTCATGCAGCACAGACTACTCCCTCAATTTTTTAACTGCCTAACCCTTTGTATGCTACCTATTGTATTCTCTTATGGTACGTGGGAAAATTTACTTTTTAAATTTATCGGTATGATAATCTATCTCGCTAATTAGTTTTCCGTGGCGTTCTATCTCTCTAATCTTGTTAATCCGATTAAACCTAGCATAACACGCTGGGTTTCTTATATATATCTAACGTAATCCGTAAACAAATCAACTCCGAATTTACTTGAAAGTGTTTTACCTTAATTATAACCTGCGTTCTGATAGTAATTCCCATCCTAGTTTTTCTGTTAAACTCGTTACACCAATAACATTTTTATAACGGCCTTCAACAAATGTAGCTGATCTTCTTTGCACACGCTCAGATTCTTTTATTATACCTTCCTCATACGGATCTCATATACTAGCGGCAAATTCTAAATGAGTGTATAATAGCATCCTTCTCGTATTCTCATCGTATTTGCCTATTACCCATTTTACAAAACCTAATCTACGGTTTGCTACACTAGTTATTTCCCTGATGTGTTTCCCCCATGACATACCTTCAGTGATGGTGACGCCTAAATATGCCCTCTGTTCAACTGAGGCTGTAATTTCGTTGTTAAAAAAATTATGCTGAAGAAATTTTAGCTAATAGTTGAGGCATTTTTTATGTCAAAGCCATCGTTTCAAATATAACTCATATTAACTTTAGTTACAGAGTACATACCCTTGTGTTCAGTCGTGTTCAAGTCTCCACGAAATTAAGAGCGGTTCGTAACGAAGAGTTGTTCCGTAGCCGACATCGGCTCGCTTTGTGCTGTATTTCCGAGGCGGTTTTGTCCGTCAATGAGTCACGGACAGATGCGGAATCGTGAGGTAGCGTGTACGCCCATGAATCAGGCCGATAAGACTAGGGTCGTTGACACGTGATGAGCGGGAGGCCTCGTGTGGCCAAGTGTGTGTGTGTACCTACACACGATCGTCATCCTTAGTACCGAGGTCACTCGGTGTGCTCAAAGTATGATGACCCTACTCCACGAACTGATAAAAGGACCGAGAGTTTTCCGATGGGGTCACGTCTGAGAGTGACGACGCTTCAGCCCTCCCACCGTGGCCAGTAATTGACGTTGATATTTGAGTTAATGCAGATCTACAGCTACAGTTACACAGTATCCTTATCCAGTCTTATTAGCGTAACCATTCTATTAAATGAATTAAATTGGGAATCATTGTCAGATCGAAAGGTTGAAATTTAGACTTAATCTCTTAAACAAATTCCAAGACCATATTTTCAGTGATGATGTTAAAAATATTTTGCGAAACCCAACTTATTATGGTAGACCGGACCAGAATCATTAAATTGGAGAAATTGATTGCCGAACTGACAGATTCAAAATGTCCTTTTTTCCTCGTGCAATTATTGGTATGAATAACGGTAAATATATCTAATACGAGTGTAGCAATACTAACATTGCTACAGCTAACATTGGTAGCTGCATGTTGATATAAGGATTTGAAGCTAACCCAACTAACAGCATGTTTGCTTTGCTATTTTTACCTTTTTTAAACTGTTAAGTTTAGAACAGTATATAAATACTAATCCTTTTTTATGCATGATATGTAGTGCATGTTTGGTGAGAACTCACCCCCTGCCACACATCTTTATGGTGGCTTGCAGGATATTATGTAGATGTAGATGTATCCAGCTAGCCAACGCAAGGATCAAGCACGCACTATCACCGCCAACACAATAACATTGTTATTAACTATATAACCTGTTTTAATGGTTATTTAAACAGCTTCTTTTTGGAAACTAAGTGAATGTATATATTTAAATTCTGCGTGCAATACTGCTTCCAGATTCGGAGCTGAATTAAATTTATTTTGGTAACTTTTCTCTTGTTAGACCTCATTTTGAATTTGCTGCCAGTATATGGGATCCTTGGGATCCTTTTGAAATAGGCTTAAATAATGAACTGGAGTGTGTGCAGCGAAGATCGGCAAGATTTTTAAAGAGACGGTGTGATAACTTCATTAGCGTAACGAGTCTATTAGATGAACTAAAATGGGAATTATTATTAGACTGGTAGTTGAAATTTAGGCTTAATCTCTTAAATAAATCCCAAGATAATATTTTCACTGATGACGTTCAAAATATTTTGTGAACTCCGACTTATTATGGAAGACTGGGCGATGAACATTAAATTAGAGAAATTGGTTGCCGAACCGACGTATTTAAAATATATTTCTTTCCTCGTACAATTAGGGATATGAATAGCTATAAATATATTAAAAAGTATAAATACAAGAGTGTCAATGGATAGCATAGGTAGTCGCATGTTGGTATATGGATTTTAAACCAAGCCAACTAACAGCATGTTTTTGCATTATTTTAATCTTTTTATTTAATTGCTATGTTTTGACCAGAATATAGTTGCTGATCCTTTTTAAGCTTGATATGTAATGCATGTTTTGTGTGAATTCTACCCCTGCCACACACCTTTATGGTGGCTAGCTGGGTAATATTTATATGTAGAACTGTAGTTTAATTCCGTGGAGCAACTAAATCTGTGCAAAAAATTTTTGCGGTCATATGCCAAGCATGCGGGATGTGTGCGCATATACTTTTACGTAATGTGTGTACGAATGTATAGTACATTGTACATTGGGTGTGTATGAAGAACTCTCTGGATCTTCCTTCCGGGATCTTCGGGATCTTGCGGGTCAGGAAAATTCCTGACCGGGAGACCCCGAGAGCACTTCATACAGACTATTCGCCGGGAAAGAACCAAATCCTTCTACATTGGGTCTATTTTTATGCTTGTATTTTCGTGGCTTGAAATTGATTACGGCCACGCTCTTCTGCTTTTAACGTTCATGCCATCTGACCATCTATGTCATGTACTTTTTGAAGCCACGAGTGTAGGTTACTGCAATAGTGATTTAGCGTATGCGTGAAATGGTGAGTTAGATTAACCAGTAGTTTTAAAATAAGGCCTAAGAGTCTCACAACTCATGCACAAGTATCTTAAAAACTGCATAACATATCCTTCTTATTTATCTCCCCAATTACTTTGATCACATTGTTTATTGTTCCTCATTGTTTCCCAAAAGCGCCATTTCAAACGTCTGTGTGTTTTAGTCTTCCTTTCTAACTTCATATTTATGATCAAACCGATCTCAGAACAATGTATTTTTTAATGGTCTTTTCAGAAACCCAGATGATTCGCGGCACATTCCAATTGCGAAATCTGATCTCCTTCACGTTGACCTAGTAAGTCGACAGCATATTCTTGGTGGGGCCTATCGAGTAAAAACTTTCTTCCGTCTCCTCATCACATTTCCCAAGTTATCTTCTAATAAATCTTATCTTTCTGTTGGCTGTCAGAATAATTTCCAGTTTTGATTACTCCACGATGGGTCGACTTGTTCGGATTGATCGTTAAATTTCATCCTTGCTTTCCACCGTAAATCATCCTTGTCATCACCGTACTGCGTCACACGCATTTCATGTCCGAAAATAAAAGAGGTATTCGATGGTGCTCGTCTTTACTTCGACTCATGATGATCGCCTCGGAACCCGAGCCTCAAAACGGATACCAATTTGATAGCCACCAATTGCGAGGTTTACAAATCCATATCTGACCTTTTTATCCCTGATTTCATCTTTGTGTTAACTCCTTCGAACGGTATCGCTGCAGGAATCTTACCCTAATTTTGTGACTATGGTCCAGTCTACTATAATAAGTTGGAGTTCGCAATATATTTTCAACTTCATCAGTGAAAATATTGTCTTCGAATTTATTTGAGGGATCAAGTCTAAATTTCAACCTACGGTCTGATAAAGATTCCCATTTAAGTTCTTCTAATAGATTGATAACGATAATAAAGTCATCATACCTTCCCTTTACAAATCTAGCCAATCTTCGCAGTACACGCTCCAGTTAGTTATTAAGCTTATTCCGTAAGGATCCCATATGCATCTACATATACGTAATATCCTCCGAGCCACCACAAGGGTGTGTGGCAGGGGGTGAAGATCATAAAACATGCTCTATTGACATGCAACTAGGCTATTACATGGAAACATGCTAGGGTACATGCTGGTAGATGGTTAGTATCTACATATACTGGCAGCATATTCCAAATAAGGTCTGACAAGGGTAAAGTGGCTAATTACTCGTAAATGATCCTCACATTTGTCCAGTACCTACTCTTTTGATGAATCCCAATTAACGATTGGCTTAACCCAATATTTCACGTACCTTTGCGTTATCTAGCTGCGTGTGACCCTATAATCTAGCATGTTTCCACGTAGTAGCCTAGATGCATGTCAAAAGTGCATGTTTGGTGATCTTAACTCCCTGCCACACACCCTCCTGGTGCCTTTCAGGGTGTTGCGTAGATGTAGATGCACACTTTCTTATCATTATAATCGTGTCCATACAGAACGGCAGCCCAAACAACAACGCTCAAACGTTTGGTTCAAGGATAGAGAAGGGTAGTTCCAGGGTGTTATCACTAGGGATGGGCGATTATCAAAAATTAATCGATATTTTGTGAATCGATTGATTGTAATTAGCCGATTAATCACGTCCGATTAATTGCTTTTATTAATCGATTAGATTATGACATCTTACAAAACATAGCTTCCGAGGTTATGGCCCCTCCATAAGTAAAGTACAATAATTGCTTTTACATTTTATAATGTTAATGTTATCGTGAGAAAAAATTGTAAAATCTAGATATACCTCCAGGAGGCGTGTCAGGCAATAGATTTGGGGAAAATTTCTTAATTCAATTTAAATTTTCAAAGATTGCTAAATGTTTACAGGAACTGAAGCAAAAATTGCAATTTGGATAAGTGGGTAGTAGTAAGGCGGCTTCTCTGGTCAAATTGAATTAGTCTCAGCTCGGAAAAGCCTCTCTGATGGAACTGATGTTGCTACTCCTAGCAGGTACTTCCTGCTTACCTGATGTGAGGGTATTCAGTTTTCATTGACTCACACACTGAAAAAGGATTCAAATTGCGGTCAACGACGAGTCGGTTGATGAATGGGGTCGTTTACCATATTTTTTTTATTGCCGAACCTGATATAGTGGAAAATAAAAAGACCCGTATTTTTCCGTTTTTTGAACCGTCAATTATTTCTCGAGTTATAGGCGTCGAAAAACTAATGTTTTGAACCCTTTCGGAAAAGTGGGTGTGGTGCAACCTCTGACGTAAAACGACTTCGTCCAATCACAACTGAGCCCGCGAAGCTACTTCGCCTTATCGCAAAGGGGGGACACAGCTGACTCTGCCAATCGGAGCAGTTACGACACCATCTGTGCGAGCAGACCTTCCGAGAATTCCCCTCCACTCCCTCCCCTTCCCATACGAGCAGTCAAGGACGGGAGGAAAGTGACGTCAATGTTATCACAGCAGCATTTTCGGTGGGCGTCACCTTTTGCTTATTTTAATTTTTGATTTATGAGTGAATGGTTATGGTTAGAAGATTAATTTTTTCACTAATTTCCGGTTTCGTTTCCATCTAACAATTTCGTGTACAAAATTGCGATTTAGGTTCCGAGTAAACGCCCCCATTGCCGTAACGCAATGATGTCCCCGCCAGCGACATCTTCATTATACAGGGTTCTCGGTGATGCTGCTTCGGTGTCATGAAAGCTACAGAGGTCATCTGATGGTAGGTACTGCATCACGTTCCGCGTGTGAAAAGATCTGCATGATGTTCACCTGATCCTCCTCGCTAAACATCTTAGGGTGTCTGAAACATCTTAGGGGCATTCATTAATTACGTGATGCGTTTAGGGGGGAGGAGGGGGTCGAGCCAAATCTCACCCAATCTCACGTGGGGGAGAGGAGGGGTCTCGGCAAATATCAAGTAATTTTTTTCCCTCAAGAAACAGTGTAAAATTACTATTTAAAGAAAATAAAAATAGCAAAGCAAGCATGCAAAAACATGCTGTTAGTTGGGTTAGCTTAAAGTCATTATACCAACATGCAAATACCTATGCGATCCATTGATAAACTTGTATTTATGCTATTGGACATATTTACAGGTATTCATGTCCCTAAAGTAAATCATGTTCCGTGACTAGTTCCATTTTTATTCGACACATTGGGTGCTTTCCAATCATCGACGCAAGTCGACACAAGTCAACTTGTGTCGCGTGTAGTGCTTTCCAATCAGTGTGTGTCGCTGTTGTGTCAAACGCGAGTCGACACACGGTGACACACCGGTAATGGTGAGTTACTGAAAAAAGAAAGAAGGACGGCGCAAGCTCTAAATCGCAATACGTCTGCAAGAGGCATATTGAAAATAACCGATAAATCAGAACAAATGTTTAAGTTAAGTATTTTCTTAATTAATCATCCTACAACTCATTTTTTTGTTTATTGGTAACGATCTTGCTGTAACAAGAAGGAAACATCTGTGGATTCAATTTCCTTCCCACAAAAACGCACCAATCACGAGTCCCCGTGAAAGTCCTTAGCGCATCAGCTTCTGCGCACTGAAACTTGCTTTCCATTCGCGAAGACACAAGTCGACTTGAGTTTCCGCGAGTTAACTCAAGACGACGCATGAGTCGCTTGAATGGAAAGCACCCATTCTTGTCCCACCTTACCCTATATTGTTACAGTGATTAATTAGTCGTCTCAAAGAGAGTTCACCGACAGAATCATGCTTTGATTTAATCTGAATCAGCGTCGCCGAATATATTGAGGTAATGAATCAGATGTGTCATTGCAATGAAACGAATTTACACGCAATAAGTAAATGGTGTATAGATGTTGGTCTGGTGAATCCTTTTCAACAGATAATTCGTCAGTTCTAGTGGGCTGTTGGGGTTGCGAGTGGCTTAAGGAACGAGATGTGCATTAGAATTCAGGGATCTACTATAGCGCATGATTAAGTGCCAACCTTTGGGATATTTGAAGAGATCATGATTACCAAAATCAAGTGATAGATAGTTTCCGCTTTGGGTTCGCTTAGTTGAAGAAATCCATGGATGTAAGTTGTGTTCGTGAAAATTGATGATTCGCTAGAAATTTTGAGAAGGACATCTACCCTAGTTATATTTTTTTTCATGATCGCAAAACTGGTAAACAAAGGGTTCAGAGGTGATGTTTGCTTGATAGTTTACTACAAGATACAATAGGTTTTTATGGCATGTCCCCACTCTATTTTGCATTTAACTCATCTATCGGCTCCATCCCCACGCTATTTCTCTCTTCAAGGCAGCGTATTTCCTACCCCTTCGTATTACCTTTTTTCTTTTTTCTCCGTCATTGCTTATTCAGCATTCCACCTCGACATTCATCCCATTGCTCCTAAGTATTAACGTTTGGAGAAGGAATAATTCGATAGATCGATCCTATAAAATTAGTAACGCGAAGTTCGAGAGCGTTGAAATCATAAGGTACTTAGGTGTAACAATCACTAAAGATATATCGTGGGGAAGACAATTGCGGGAAATATGTGGCCAAGCGAAGAGAAAGCTAGGATTTGTAAAAAGATTATTTGGGAAATGTGATGAGAAGACAAAAGAGCGATGTTGCTTTTCACTAGTTAGGCCCCACCTTGAATATGTAGCCAGTGTATGGGATCCGAATGAATTAATTTTGATTGAGGAGAACTAGACAGTGAGCAGCGTAGAGCAGCTAGGTTTGCTAAAAGGTGTTACGATAGGTTGAGTAGCGTTTCAGAATTAATACAAGAATTAGGGTGGGAATCATTATCAGAGCGTAGGTTAAAAATACAGATTAAATCTATAACAGAAATATAAATCGGATATTTTTACTGAAGATGTTAAGTATCTATATATTTAACACACCAGCGTATTATGCTAGATTTGACCAGAAAAATAAGATTAGAGAGTTCGATTGTCGTACTGATAGATTCAAAATCTCATTTTTACCCCGTACTATAAGAGAACACAATAGGCAGCATAGCAAAGGGATAGGTAGGGTAAATATTTTATAGTAGTGCATTATGTATGTATTAATCCCTTAAATACTATAGATACTAACAATATAGTTGCATGAGACCCTATAGTTACTTGTTTGCATGTCAATAGTGCATGCATGGTCATCTTCACCCCCTGCCACACATCCTCGCGGTGGCTTTCAGGGTATCGCGTAGATGTAGATGTAATTATCCGCATACTCTGTCTTCTAATTTGTGGCAGCAATCATATCTCCTCCCTATATCCAACTCCTATTCATTGTCCCCTTTCCACACACCCTCGAGGTGGCTTGCAGGGTATTGCGTAGATTTAGACTCGTCCGCCCTTCCGTCCATCGCATTTTTTTTCATTCTCCTCCACACCCACATTTCTATGGCTTCCAATCTTCTCTCGTCATCCCTTCTCAGTGTCCCAAGTCTCAGATCCACGTAGAGAGCCACGCAACTAATCAATCTCTCCGCTACCCTTTCCTGCGCATCCCTGCTCAAAGATTTCGTCATTAGATTTCTTCTCTTCTGCTGGCAAACGGGGAGATGAGATGTGTTTATTAAATGTTTTAACGATTTCCATGCATGAGAATTCACCACCAGTGAGTAAGATTAGCATTGCTGATGAAGGAAGATGCGAGATCTTCAAGAGTCTGAAGGAATCTCCTGCAGTTATTGACAGAGTCTCAAATTCGGGATCGAAGATTGAAGGAAGAGAGGATTCTCAATTTGAAATTTTGACGAGGATGCTGTTGAGTTGTATTTCCATGCTTTAAACCTTCTCAAGCACGGGTGCAGATGGGCCCCGTTGGCCAAGGGCCGAGAGAGCGAAAGAACCGAAAGAAGAAAGAAAAAAGTTCGTAGTCCTTACTCTGAGGAAGGAGCATCACGGCCGATGGCTGCTTGGGTTTTTCCATTGTTCTACGAACGTATAGAAGATGGGGGAAAACCTCTTCAAGGTTCCAGGGACAAACCCAAGGTGGAGGGCGTGCGTTTTGGAGTTCAATGCACCTCGCGATCCTTCTTGGAATTGTCCCCGTCTCAAGTAGCCGCGAAGAAGGCAGGGTAGGGTTTGAGCAGCTGGCCAGAAAGCGGTCGTTCCTCAGCACTCACGAGAAAACGCACGTGCACGCCTTGTTGCGCATACATACATAGGTTGAATTAAATAGCCATGTAATAGTAGTGTTGTAGCTTTAATTAACATTACATGAAACTAAGAGCTTAAATAAAAAACATTAGTGCATGTTTGGTGATCTTCACTCCCTGCCACGCAACCTCGCGGTGGCTTGCAGGGTATTACGTAGATGCAGATACTCCAAATTTATCTAGATTCATTCTTTAAAGCAATGGTGAGACAAATGCATAGTTCAATCAAATAAAGTTGTGATCCAAGTGACTAAGTTACTGTTTCTTTTTATTCCGCCTGTTTACTTTATTCCGTTTGAGCCACATAGGAAATAAGAGTGGCTAGATTTCGTGAAAGAATGTGTTTATGTTCTGATACTCGCCTTCGCCCGGCTCACGTTCCTTAAAAAAAACTCTCAGAGACTGAAATGGAAGGATCAGACGATACGGCAAAATAAATTCACCGAGGGCAGTTACCGGGAGCAATATGGAGTCTGAAGACGAAGTAAAACCAAGGCATTCCTACTGATTCTCTAATTTCGACAGATGGAAACTGATAATAATGGAACAATCAGCTGGAATCCGCTAATTTCCATCGGTGACGTATTCGCTATTCCAACCTAATTTATCATCACTTACATCACAACTTATTGCTATGTCATCCACGATTTTAGAAATGGGAGAAATTCTTGAGGAATAAACAGATTGACGTGCTGAGAGTTGTATGCTATCTTTGGGAAGCGATATTTCAATCGCCAGACTTTGTGTCCGCTTTTATATTGATAACAAGATCAGCTCTTAAGATCAAGGCTTGCATGCATGCAAGGCATGCATGGTATTCGTGGGTGTGTCCTGCAGGATTGGGATTTGGTAGTTTTTTTTCTTTTTTCCCCTAATTACTTTTAAAGGTGTAGTGTTTGTTTTGTATTGTTCATTTTTGTTAGTTGTGTCATTGTTCCTGGTGTGGATGCACCCCCTGCCACACACCCTCGAGGTGGCTTGCAGGGTATGTCGTAATCTCTGGGTACTCTTAGGTCACCCAATGAATGGAAGACGAACTAGTTTTCGCGTCCACATACGAAAAATAACTCCATCAGGAAATAGTTTCTGGTAAATACGCGGGAATGCGCTTCGCTTATCAACTGTACAAGTCATCAGCCCGGCTAGCTCAGTCGGTAGAGCACGAGACTCTTAATCTCGGGGTCGTGGGTTCGAGCCCCACGTTGGGCGAATTTTTTCTTGCCAGTGTATGGGATCCCTACGAAATCGGTCTAAATAACGAACTTGAACGTGTGCAGCGAAGATTGGCAAGATTCGTAAAGGGCCGGTATGATAACTTTATTAGCGTAACCAGTCTATTAAATGAATTAAATTGGGAATCATTGTCAGATCGCAGGTTGAAATTTATACTTAATCTCTTAAACAAATTCCAACACCATATTTTCAGTGATGATGTTAAAAATATTTTGCGAACCCCAACTTACTATGGTAGACTGGACCATAATCACTAAATTAGAGAAATTGATTGCCGAACTGACAATCAAAATGTCCTTTTTTCCTCGTACTATTTGGGATATGAATAACGGTAAATGTATCCAGTACGAGTGTAGCAATGGATAACATTGGTAGCTGCATATTGGTATAAGGACTTAAAGCTAACCCAACTAACAGCATGTTTTTGCATGTATGCTTTGCTATTTTAATTTTTAATTACAAATTTTATGCATGATATGTAGTGCATGTTTGGTGAGAGTTCACCCCCCAACCACACACCTTTATGGTGCTTGCAGAGTATTATGTAGAAGTAGATCTACCGCCTGAAGGATGGTCACTGTGATAATGGAGAAACAATTTTTTGATCCGCTCCTTTGTTGAAGTCAATCACCGTACGCCATCGCAGTACAATCTCGAACTCTACTCCGAGAACGAAGAAGAGCGAAGACATTAACAATGTGAATCCAGGGTCGCTAAGATTCTGAAAAACATATGGGCACATAAATGAAAAATTAAAAACAAAAGGAAATTGGCATGTTTAGGCAAGAAATATCATTTTTTAATTAAAGCATATGATTGTAGAGATCAATAGAGATAACTGCCGGCTACTTTTCTATGTCGTTAGAATCGACGATTTCGTTATTGATAGATAAGTCATCACAAGGCGGTATGATAGTTATATTAGCTTACCCAGTCTATTAGATTAACTTAAATGGGTATTACTATCAACCGTAGGTTGAAACACAGACTTAATCTCTAAACTGTATTCCACGACAATATTTTCACTGATTACTTTAAAATATATCCACTGATGACGTTAAAAACTTAGTATGTTATACTGGACCATGAACATTAAATTAGAGAAATGGACTGCCTAACCGAAAGATTTTTGTCGTTTTTCCTCGAGCAGCCATGAATATGAATAATGGTAAATATATTCAATAGTATATATACAATTGTATCAATGGATACCATTGCTTAAATCTTGGCAAACGGATAAGCATGTTTTAGTCTTCTGGTCGTACGTAAGGGAAGTGCAAGGCCATAAATCTGCCGTCCACTCACTTAAAAATGTTAAGGGTGAAATGGCCACAAACACTCTTGACACAGTTAACTTGCCAAATTCCTTCTTCAAAACCGTTTTCAACCCACCTTCCGGGGATTCAACTGTCTTCTTACCTGACCTCTTTCAGCGGCTGATGCAACCAATTGTAATTTCCTGTAATGGTATTGAAAAGTTACTTAAAGATATAAGTCCCAACAAATCTCCTGGCCCTGATCAAATTCCCTTCCGCGTATATAGAGAGTTAGCTCCTTGAAATCCTACCTTGAAATAGTATGTAATAAATCCCAGGCCTAATACGTCGTACCGATGGACTGGAAAGACGCCGATGTAACACCCATTTTTAAAAGTGGTGATAGGGAGCAGCCATCTAACTACCGACCTATATCCCTCACATCCATTTCATGCAAGGTCCTTAAACATGTAATAGTCAGTTCAGTCGTGGGACACCTAGATAGCCAGAATTTATTGTCCAATGTTCAGCATGGCTTCCGGAAGAGCAGTTCATGTGAAACTCAATTTGTTCTCTTTTCCCACGATATTTAAGATTCTGGCGATAATAATATTCCAGTGGATGCTATATTTCTCGATTTCAAAAAACCTTTTGACAAGGTGTCTCATAGCAAACTACTCTTAAAATTAAATTCTTATGGGTTAGACAGTAACATTATATCATGGATAAATGATTTTCTGCATGATCGGGTGCAAAGGGTTGTTTTGGACAGTGTTATCTCACTGGCAATTTAAGTCACTTCGAGTGTCCCACAGGGTAGTGTGATAGGTCCACTCCTGTTCCTTTTGTACATAAATGATATCAATAAGGTGGTAAAAAGTAAGCTTCGTCTATTTGCCGATGACGCAGTAGTGTACAGGGAAAATCTATGCCCAAACGATAAAGAATATTTAAATGATGACCTACAGCTATTGAAAAATGGTGTGATGCATGGCAGTTGGAATTAAACTTTAAAAAGTGTCTTGTAATAATATTTGGAAAAAGAATAGATCTCCTCCCAGCACGTACAAAATAAGTAACAATGAATTACCAAATGTGGAATTCATTAAATATCTTGGAATAAGACTGGCAAATGATCTTTCCTGGGGTAAACACATTCGTGAAATAATGGGTCAAGCTAATCGTAAACTGGGATTCATCAAAAGAGTATTAGGTAAATGTGACGATCATGTACGAGAAATCAGCTACTTTTCCCTTGTTAGACCTCATTTGGAATACGCTGCCAGTGTATGGGATCCCTGTGAAATCGGTCTAAATAATGAACTTGAACGTGTGCAGCGAAGATCGGAAAGATTTATAAAGGGACGGTATGATAACCTTATTAGCGTAACCAGTCTATTAAATGAATTAAATTGGGAATCATTGCCAGATCGCAGGTTGAAATTTAGACTTAATCTCTTAAATGAACTCCAATATTATATTTTCAGTGATGACGCTAAAAATATGTTGCGAACCCCAACTTACTATGGTAGACTGACCATAATCACAAAATTAGAGAAATTGATTGCCGAACTATCTTTTTTTCCTCGTACAATTAGGGATATGAATAGCGGTAAATATGTCCAATACGAGTGAATCAATCCATAGCATAGGTAGTTGCATGTTGGTATAAGGACTTGAAGGTAACCCAACTAACAGCATGGTTTTGCAAGCTTACTTTGCTATTTTTATCTTTTTTAAAATAGTGAAGTTTAGAACAGTATATAAATACTAATCCTTTTTTATGCATGATATGTAGTGTATGTTTGGTGAGAATTCACCTCCTGCCACACACCTTTATGGTGGCTTATTTGTATCTGTAATTACCTGCCATGCATAGGTTAGCATACGTGCATCATTCAAAATGGAGAATGAACTCTGACAATGAGTGTTATTTTTTGTTTTGGCTTAGATTATGTGTTGAAGAAAGCTTCTTGCGAGATGATTCTCAAAGATACAGGAATTTACTCAGAGTGGTCCATGTGGAGAAGCACGAGAAAAAGATTCAATGAGTAAAAGATAACTATGGACCTAGCCGAAGCTGACCAGCTCCAAGTTTTTATTCCTATCGACATTGCTGATCTGAGCTTCTTCCTGATGGTTATGTTTGGTTACATACAGTCTTAGAACACAATTTAATGATTTCCTGGCGCTCCATCACGGATATTCTGCTGTCGTTATCGTTAATTTTCAATTGCGCTGAAGAATTCGAAAAAAATATCGTCAACCTTCATATTTTGTTTGGTGCTGATAGTCACTAATCTCGTTTGGTGAAGGGAAGATGGTCACTGACAACGAAGTTGCTTCCAGATGAGTTTGTGTCATTGATAACGATAGCGACAACTCCAATCTACATACGATTACGCCCCTTGTTATCTTAGACACCGTCAATTACACAAACTCCCTCTGTCATCCGTTTTTCCATTTATTCTTTCCATATTTTCTGCCTTCTGAAATACCAATGTTTTCCGTGCATTTCGTTGAAAACATTTATCACATCGCGTCATATTTCTTTGACTAAACCAATTCCTTAATTACTATGTAGTTACTAAAAATATAGTTTGTCCGAGACCCTATAGTAGCACGTTTGCATGCTTATAGTGCATGTTTTGTTTCTTCACCTCCTGCCACACACCCTCGAGGTGGCTTGCAGGGTATCGCGTAGACGTAGATGACTGATTGATTTCTCGCAGTGCAGGCATCACACACCGAAATTAATCTATTCCACGTATTCATCTAAGGCGTGTTCTCTCATGATCAGTCATTGGCGTGCCTTGCTGGAAGACTGAAATTTCTTCAAAAATGGAAAAAATTGAGCCAACCATTCTCCAGAGCTGGATGTGGGACGGCGTTTGAAATTTTTCCCCGAAATATAGGTCTCCAACGAATTTATCCAATTTTTTGGCATTGGGTGCCATGCCATCCGCGATCTCCCGTCGCCAGGCAGACTCGGATCAAATGATCTGTGAGAGTTTAGAGGTGAAAGGCAACTGTGGTAAATGGCAATTTTGTTTCCTCGTTTTTATTAAATATGCTCAAATACCAAATACCACGCGATGTCGACGGAATCCTCCGAATTCATTTTTTATTAATTTTATGTCTCAACTAGAATATAATTACCATTCCTTTTCATGCACGATATGTAATGCATGTTTGGAATGAATTCACCCCCTGCCGCACACCCCTATGTTCGCTTGCCGGTTATTATGCAGATGTAGATAGTAAAAATTATAATAATGATCTGTATTTACTCTGGGACAATTCTGTCCCGTGGAGCACGAGTAAATATATACATAAATTATCTCACGTGGTCAGTCTTTCATAAGGTATTTGCTACAAATAATTGCGGGAAAAGTAGAAGAATTGTTTCGAAGTAGGCATTACAAACATTGTATAAAGATACATATACAAAAAGTAATAAGCATAGCAATACAGAGTTTCAAAAAAAATAAAAAGGAAACCAGTTTAAGAATCAGACAAAGTAATTTTTGGGATTTTCCATTGGTGGTACAATTGGTACAATTTTGGGATTTTCCAAAAAACTTCTCTTTTGTTCCGCAGGATGAGGTTCAATCCTATCATTGGCCTAAAGTACAGGCGACATTGCATCCTTTTGTGGAATTCTATAGAGATAATGGACAGTTAAGAAACAGAAGATTTTTCGTAATAAGTGATTCAATGGAACACAATACAACATCTTTTTCCTCATTTCAAAAACTGGTATTGAGTAACTTAAATTGTTTTTACCACACGTGCGAAAAATAATATATTTTTCCGGTGGGTCAGCTGCTCAATATAAAAATTTAAAAAAATTTATTAACCTATCCCACCATGAAGAAGATTTTTCCCCAAAAGCAGAATGGCATTTTTTGCCACATCTAATGGCAAAGGACCATGTGATGGAATCGGTGGAGCCGCTGAAAGGATTGTAAGGAGAAGTCTCCAGAGGATTGTAACTAACCACATCACTACCCCTATTGATATGTTTAACTTTTGCGCCGAAAATATAAAAGGTGTTAATTTTGTCTATTGCCCAGCTTCTAATATTGAAGAAACAAAGATATTCCTCCAGTCCAGATATGCACTGGCATATCCCTTTCCACAGAAAAGGACATTCCATTAGTTGGGCACGATCAAGGTGATGTGTATTCATGCACCATGACACAATATAATACAACAAACCTGGTTTCCCTTAGGAATGTATAGCAGGTCCACTCTATTGATACAGAGTCATCGAGGACTTAGGAGGCAGTTGAAGAATTCATGCAATGGCCACCACCTATTTCCACCTCGCAAACATTGTACCACTATACATTCCATTCCACCTCTTCTACGAGGTATCAGTGACCCTATAAACGTTCTCTGCTCGTTTTCATACCATTCTTAACTTGATTACATCATTGTTTATGGAATGCCTGCATTATTCAGGCCCATCGCTTGTGGCTCTCGAACGTTGTATTTTACACAAATTCCAATCCCTATATCTATCCAAACCCTGACAAACACAACTCAATTCTTTTTTTTCTTGAAATAACACCTTTAGAACTTGTTAAATCAGTACTCACCTGATTTTTAAAACCTGTGCCACATTGATTTTTTTAACTCCGAAAAACAACTTTTTGCCAAATTTCTAAGGTTCTTGGGATATTTCCTCCAAGAAGGTAGATTAAAATCTACATTTTACCTTTAAATCTTACACTACACACACTTGAGTATTAACATGAGAAAAATTAGCCTGTTACTTAAAGCCCATCTGGGTTTATTTATTGACCAAAGTTACAAAAAACGACATTTTGAACTTTGACTTAGAGCAGTTGAAAAAGCATTAAAACTTGCACAAAGTTGACGTTCAAGATCATTGCTATCAAGTATAGGATTTTTCCTTTCCATTGATACCTTTTTTATATTTGTGCTAAGTAAAATAAGTTTGCTGGACTTAGTACAAATATAACGTAAAATGACGTTTCTCAAGCGGCCGAGAGATGTACATAAATTTGCCTATAACTCAGGGGCAAAGATTTTTCTGTGAATTTAGTCAACGGATTATGGGTCACAAGGGTAGGCACTACCTACGAGCTGAATTTCGTTTGAATCTGAGATGGTGAGGCGCCGTTTTTTCGAAAAATTGGTTGATTTAAAATGGAATGACTCCTATGTCTTATAATTGTGTTATTTATCGTTTGTTAAAAATTCCAATGTAAAGGTCTCGTTGGTCTTTTTTTAGATTTCATGTTAAATGAAAATAAATAAAGAGTCTCGACTTCCGGGTAATGCGTTTATCAGTTAGCCTTAAAATTTAATTGACTGTATAGGTAAGGCGGTAATTGAGTTTTAAGAATCTTATGCATGAAAGTTGCTTGTCTTTGCTAGTAGACTAGGCAAGTTCAATAATTTATGATATGATGTGACATGCTCACCATAGTTTACATAGAAAACAAAGCGAATATAGGCAGATAGTCTGTGAGAGTGAAGAGGGAGTAAAAATGAATGCTTATGCGGTTCTCGTCCGCCTCGCATTTGGAAATTCTACGCGATTCCTCAGAGATTCTTCGCGAGAATCTATCCTTTCCTCCCTCGCTATCCCCCACCTCTCCCTCCGCCTTGCTCTTCGCGACATGAAGTTACTTCACAGTGTTTGGAGTGGTAATCTCCGTACCAATGATCTTCTTCCTCTCTTCCCACTTCATGTTCCTCCTCGTTCCACTCGCAAAAGTTGTCTCCTTAAAATCCCCAATTTTCATCTCTCAATATCCCAGCGTTCCCTATTCCACCGAATCCCGAAAATTTTCAACTCCTAGCCTCGCAGACACCCTCACTGGACCTCTGCTCCTCGCCCTCCGTGTTCTAATCCGTAATTACTAATCAATTGGTCGCAAACACCCCCTCTTCTCTGTCTGCACCCCGCTAATTCCCTCTCCATGTTGTGCGTTTTGTCTATATGACTAATCTGTTACTTTCTATTGCAATGTTCCTATGTATTTATTGTTTATTTTTAAATGCTGTTATGTGTCCATCAATGTAATTAGTCTTAGTGCCGTTTTTGGGGACTTTTTTCAAGTAAATAAACGGAAGGGATGGCAAGATGAAGAAGAATCCGATCGCGGAGGAAGGAGCTGGCCTCGGCGGCAGGAAGCAGGAAGGAAGGCAGACTCTGCCGTGGCTCGTGGAGCGAGGAGGCGTTTTTGGGGACGTCGAAGGGGGTGGATGGGGAGGAAGGGGAGAGGAGGAGGAGGGGTTAGAGTTCGCCTCTGCAACCCGCGGCTCGTCTCCCGAACCCCTTGTGACCGACCGGCCCTCCTCCCCTCCCCCCCCCCCCACGCCCCGTGCTCCGTGGTGCCACTCACCCCTTCCCTCCCCTCACCCTCCGCCCCGCACCCTCGAGTTCGCCCGCACGGCGGCGCTCTGAAAAGGTCACTGACCCCCTCAGGACGAGGAAGGAGGGATCCCCCTCCCCGCCTCTCCCTTTCTCTCCCTTCGTCTCCAACACACTCACACACACACATTCCCTCCCGCGAACCTTCCGTACACTACCTTTCCCTCTCCTCCCTCCCCGATGTCGACGTCCTGTCTATCCCCCTCACCTCCCCTTTCTCCTCGGCCTCGTAGCCTCCTGCAACGCTAAAAAGCTTGGGCTGTTGCCGCGTGCCGAGTTCCCCCTCTTGCTTCGCTTCCCTATCCTTGAATAAATCCACGGCTCTCGGGGGGTGCAGGGGCCTCGGGTTTCCTCGTCTTTTCCTTCCACCCCCCCCCTGCCATCCTTCCAGCCCCTGTTTCTCGCCTCCGAAGCCAGCGCCGCCGACGTCGCCGCCGTCCCTGCTCCATCCCGAGTTCTTATTTTTTCCCTCTTGCCCTTCGGGGGGAGCGAGCCGTCAGGGTTGGGAGGGATGGCGCGATCTTCTTTTGTTAATTTTAAATATGCACATATTCTTGAGCGTCGAGAAATGGGGAGGGATTATTTTTTTCCTCTCGTGGAGGTCGAGTTTGCCCCGTACCTCCCTTTGGAGGCCTCTCATTCGTATTTTCCTTTTTGTGTATTTCCACTTATCCCCTGATGCAAGTTACCATCGCCGAAATCATTTGGTGATCCCATAATCTTGTTGAAGGCTTGTAATTTTCTCTTGAAAATGGTATATTTGAACATTCGTGTGTATTTTTCGCCATTTATATGTGGTCTCGGCATTTTTCTTCTTAGCATAGAGTATTTTTGTTAAGTTTTTAACCTTGCGTTTTTACACATCACGACTTAATTTTCGGCAAGAAATATTCAAAGTATTATAAGCTTTTTTTCTATTTCCAGAATATTTGTCAGTGATAATGCGTTGTAACTTGCTGACTGCAGGCTCACAATCCCCTCAAGCCATCTGCTAAAATCTCAACTCATTTCCTAAATCAAAGCCGCGGTCGTCGATTTAGCTTGTGGCCGCGTAGTTTAGAAGTAGAAGCCCACTTTTGTTTTTATTCCATGCTCGACGATGAGGAATCACGTGTTTTTTACGAAAAACATGTGAAACTTCGCACCGTCGATAAAATTTCCGTAACTCTTGGACCCTGCGACAAAAGTAGGCGCATAAGCATGGGACACCATTTTACTTTTTAAGTCGTGAAGGCGAATCAAACTGGAGATTAAAATTTGCAACTGACTATCCGGAAGGTTATGGGTTCAAATCTGGGTCGTGCTTCTGACGACTCCTGGCGTTCTTGAGCCCTTCCTCCCCGCATAAATAGACTATTAACAGCTGACGGAGTTTAAACGGCACTTACACCATTTAACTAGCTATTCAGGGTATATTCGGAGGAAAACTTCCGGGGAAAGATAATTTATGTGAGGTATTACCATGCCGCCGGCACGTCTGCGACTACTCCCATGGTACATAAGGAACACTGAACAGCCTTACGTATTTTTTAAATCGATTCGCCGTCATTGGAACGAGCTCGTCGGAGATTTGGATAGTATTTCCATTTGGACCTTCTTCTTCGACCTTCCGACGCCTTTCAATCCGGTCATCTGATTGGCGGAAGAAGGAACGAAGGTTACGGAGACGACGGCACTTTGTCATGTAAATATGTAACACGTCTCACCTCGGGAACGCTTGGCGCATCGCATTCCGAAATTTTTTTTAATGCTCGCCGACGGTTTGCTGTCGTGGCTATTCGTGATGTCCCCGCGTCTCTAGGAAGTGAGTTATCGACCACCTCGGGGCTTTTAGATCAGGAAGCCCCCAATCCCGTTAAGAAGATTTTTATCGCTCGACCGCTTAATTGTTATTTTTCGAGGCAGACGGCAAAACAAGTGGATCACTTGGGGGTCAGCTGTTGGAGTTAACCTGAGGGATCTATGAGTGATGAGGACTCAGTCGACAAGAGAAGAAACACGCCACTGTAGGCGGTGCTCAAATGTTGCACAAAAATTTGACATTAAATAAAATGTTTAAAACCATTGCAGTCACTCCTTGTTTGAAGTCTCATGCAGGCCAATATAAATTCCTGGAATCAACATTATCTATCCTATCTCTCGTATAACTTCTATCACATTTAATAATGTCTCATGTTGTAAACAGTAAAATGACATTTTAAAATCCTCGTCTGATCATCAATCTTTTCAATCGTATCTTTATGATCTGATGTATTTTTAACATGTTCATAAAAACAATACCTACGCATTACATTTCTGCCGAAAATGTAGCCTGTACTTGCAAGACGCGATCTGATATTGATTGCAAACCTTATTCTTCTAACAATGAGGAAACACCGTTAAGCCGAACATGGTAATGTAATTGAAACTTCTTGGAATGGAATCATATTTCCTTCTTTCGCCTTGTCGCTATCACTATCAAAAATGCGATCCCATCAGAAGTACTGGCGACAGTATCCTTTCTAAGGGCTCACTCTTTCATATTAATTGGTGAATTGAATAACTAGACAAGATATGAAGATTTGTAATCACGTTGTCGCTCTCTGAATTTCAATTTAAAACAGGTAATGTCAACGCGAGCGTGCCCGTTATTGTGAATCGTGATCGGGACCCAGTTCTTTGCTTCCCAATGCCGAGATTAAACCTGCCTCATTTGGACTCGTCTATGGTCACAAGTGTCCCGAAGTTAAAGGCATCTCAGACAGCGAGGAAAGGGACATGAATAAGAATGAAAGGGTACGGAGTCAGGGTGAAGAGAAACGCGGTGTCGGCATCAGACTGTTCTTATCGAAAGAAGTCAAGGGGACCCCACAGCTTAACGTCCCATACGGAGAACGGAGCACTGACCTCTTAGTGCTCTCCAAACGGCATTCTATCAAGGATCCCAAAGAAATGTCTCCCTTACTTCGTACCAGATGCTTAGCGAGATGTCTTTCTGACAACCCTCAACACCTTTGCTAAAATAACTCTTTCACCCTCTCATTATGTTTTCAAAGTATTCTTTTTATTGGTCCTAACATTCTTCTGGTTATAGTTTTTAAATATGGTCATAAAAATAAAACAGCCACGGGCTTCACGGAAACAGCGTAGACGACAAAAAATAGACACTCACACATGGTAGTATTCTTCTTTCCCTTGAGAAAGGTGGTAGCGGCACCGAAATATTGGAAATTAATCCATCCATCACGACTGGGGTTGTTTATTTTCATTACATTTATTGTCTGAAGTTGAATATTTCCATGAACTAATGCATAAATAACACAAATACTAGTATATACAAGAGACTTGGGGTGTGTTTGTTTGTGACAATCTATGTATGCTTCTATCTTGGAAACGGCTAGTGACAGAGAAATGCCGTAAACCCGTAAACTGATAAAGTTTCTAGTAACCGTAAAGGCCCCAAAAAAATTTCACTTTTTGTAAAGACCTGGGTTAGATTTCTGAGGCAGTAATGGGTTTACATCAGTTCAAATATATTTTGCAATTTTTGCGAATCAACACCTTTTTTTTCTCACTCATTTCTGTAAAACTACTAAACATTTATAGATTTATTTCGTTTTTTCATTTGAACGATAAAATTCCATGTTTCCTATTCTTGCAATTGTTTTGCGTTTTTATATTCATTTCTCACAAAAATGTGAAGTTTACATCGAAATTTAGCGAAATTTGGGCCTCTTTATAGGGCGTTGCAAAGGTAAATTTCATCATTGCCTCGGAAGCATTGGCTGTCGTTAGAACTTTAAAATATCAATTAACTCAGAAGAATACCATTTTTTCTTTTCATCCCTTAAGTTAATGGTTTTTGGGACTAATTTGAATCGACCATTTAAATATTCTTACTCCACATTTTTTAGCGTGTTTAAATTTATGAAAATAATAAATACGGCACATTGAATATTCGAGGTTGAATTTGTGTTGGTGGCTCCACATCAATTACCATAGGTGATATCTCCAGAACACAAGGTTAGCGTTGGTTCTCTATGGGAATCACTCCTGTACTCTGAAGTCATTTAGCTCCCCCCCGTTGACCTTAAACGGGCATCTCTGTTAGTAAAACATAAACGTGAGGAGCAGGCATTTTCGGAGGCTATTGACATCACCTTTAATCCAATTATAATTTGAATCGAAATATGATTGATTAAAGTGAAGCTTCAAAAATTTTGAAATATGTTCTAGTTACCCTTCCTACCCACATATCTCGATTCAACCTGAAAACATGTTGGAATAAGCGTTAGGAATTCATCTACATCTACACGATACCCTGCAAGCCACCGCGAGGGTGTGTGGCAGGGGGTGAAGATCACCAAGCATGCACTACTAACATGCAAACAAGCAACTAAAGTGTCTCATGCAACTAGATTGTTAGTATCTATAGTATTTGAGGGGTTAATACATGCATCATGCGCTACAGAATACTCTAAAGTATTTCCCCTACCTATCCCTTTCCTATGCTGCCTATTCTGTTCTCTTATAGTACGGGGGGAAAATCCCATTTTGAATCTATCGGTACGACAATCTATCTCTCTAATCTTATTTGGCTGGTCGAATCTAGCATAATACGCTGGTGTTTTTAATATGTGCCTAACATCTTCAGTAAATCTACCCGATTGAAATTTCTCTAATAGATTTAATCTGTACTTTAACCTACGCTCTGATAATGATTCCCACCCTAATTCTTGTGTTAATTCTGAAACGCTACTCAACCTATCGTAACATCTTTGAACGAACCTAGCTGCTCTACGCTGCACACTGTCTAGTTCTCTGATCAAACCTAATTCATTAGGATTTAGACCGATTTCGTAGGGATAGGGATAGATATTTGAATACCGATAAAAGTGGAGTCTCTATGTTAAATTGTTATACCCCAGGTTGTAATTGTTTTTGCATTGGACAAACGGGAAGGGAAATAGGCATCCGCAAATCTGAGCACTTTGAACCTTTTATTAAGGGTGATCATAAGTCGATGTTTGCTGAACACCTTATTGATAATGATCACTCTTCCGATTTTTTCCCCTATATTTTATATTTTATTGAGCCTTTAATTACGTATATGGAGTGCTAACCAAGTTCAAATGCAGTTGTAGATGACGCAAATGAAAATTGTTAGTTGAAGAGGGCGTGGTAGCCCTGTGGGCTTGCATTGGGCAGAGAGTCCGTGGTTCGATTCCGGAGACGCTTTTGGACAGGATCACCCAGTATCACTGCTCAGGGGGGGTGTGCTTGAAACCGTCGGGATTATCTAAAATGGGTAACCAAGGAGTCACGCGGTACAAACACGAATGGTTCGCAAATTTGGTGTGTCTGAATCGCTCGTTACAATATCATTAATCGTTTTCACTTGAGTTTTTCTCATCTGTCGAGACTATAGAGCCCACAGATGAGATAAAACACTGATGTAAACGAAAATGGGAAATAAAAGAATGAAACTTTGTTAGGTTCACTTTATATTGAAATAGGCACGACCCAGGTTTCATAACGTAGTTACATCTTCAGGTTTCAAGTTTCGTTCTTTTATTTTCCATTATGGAAAGGTATCACATAGTTAAGCCTGAAGTTATCAGCTATACTAATGTAAACTATTGGTGAAGCTGTAATCAGTGGTTTCAACACACCAACATTTGTGAACCATCGTGTTTGCGCCACATGACTCCTTGGCTACCTATTTGAGGTTATACCGGCGGTTTTAATCACCACCCCCCCAGGGTAAGTAACCGACCCCTAACAACTGTTCGAACTTATCTCATTTATGTAGTTAATACGGCCACATCTATATGTTTTTGCCATATTTTATGAAAAACAAACTTGTCTTCTTTTATTTTTTATCACCATTATCTATCTATCTATAACAGGTCTAAGATAAGACTGAGCAGAACTACTATTTTTCTGGTTTTTGTTCTTCATAAGCAGTTGGGGGTGAAAATTACTCCTCAACTTCAGTTAGGTGGTCTTAACAAAGTTACCAATGCACCTTGTATTCTTTTCATAGGCAACATGTTTTACTAATTATTACAAGATATCCAATCCAACCCGCAGAAAAGACACCATAGCATTGCTGGTGACAATGTTGTGCCAACTGCCGAGGTTAATGATATTGCGCAGTAACTCTAGAATCTTCCAAGTGATTTAGCAGATCCCAATCGTGTTGTTCTTCGTCTTTCCTCAGCCCTATAGGGCTTTTTTAAACAGTGACCTTGTTTTCATTATGACCTTAATTATTCAAAGGGCTATGTTTTTCTGGCCTGAGGCTATGAAGAGTTACATGTGAATGTGCCGGTATTCTTGTCTAGGTCGCCAATGGTAATGACTAAAAGGCAGAGGTATTAGTGAATCCGTTTATGACCATTGATGGCTAAAAAGGGCCACTGGATGTTTCAACTTTTAGCAGAAGGTAATAGAAGGAGTAGTGGCGAGAAAAAAAATAAGGTTATAGAAACGCTGATGCCCCTCCCGGGTATTCAGTATCCCGGCTACTCTTCCAAATTATGGATTGTCACTGGAACCACTCATGAATTTCTTCAGTATTTTCATCGATCGTTTTCCCATTCACCCTTGAAGTAACCACTCAACTTACAAGTCATATTAAATATTTGAAAACAACCAAGGCATAAATAGCTTTAATTACCTTGGCACATTACCAGCGACAATAACCTCAGGAGAGACATCCAGGACCAGGTCGAGGCCGGAAACAGGGCCTTCTATGCCAATTCTTAATTATTCAGGAGTAGATTGATAAGCAGAACCCTGAAACTGAAGCTATATATATGACATTAGAGGTGGTGACGTACCTACGGATCGGAAGCCTGGACGATGACTCTGGCAGACGAGAGGACACTCAGAATATTCGAAAGACGGATCCTCCGTACAGTACACGGTCCAGTGTACGAACAAGGAGACTGGAGGATAAGACACAACGAAGAAATAAAACAGCTGATTGAAGGAGAAAACATAGTGAGGTTCATCAAGTCCCAGATGGTACGCTGGTCGGGCCACATCTAGAGAATGTCAGAGGAGTAAATCCCAAAACGAATGTTTGGAGGATGGTTGCTCAATCAAAGAAGGAAGGGACGTACTAAAAACAGATGGATGGATCAAGTAGGTACAGAACGACCTGAGTAAGATGGAAATTCGAGGATGGCGATCTAGGACTGCAGACCGGGACCATTGGAGAGCAATAGAATAACAGGCCAAGACCCACACCGGACTGTAGCGCCAATAGGAAGGAAGGAAAGGAGATTAATATTTGAAACACATGAATCATTTACTTTATATCGTTACTCCTCCGAAGGTATGCAGTTCTCAACATTGAGTCTTCAGACAGAGTTTACTCAACACTTCCCTCGTTCCAGCCCACCAGTGTACCTTCGAATAGGAAAAAAATATGTGGAATTATTTGAGCCTCTCACGACAGCATTTTAAATTAAGCGACATATATGTTAAACGCACACTTATATAGGGAAAAGGAACCTTTTCGTATTGTAGGAAGTTAAAAAAAAAGTTGCAGCTCTTCTGTACGTTTCGATTGATTCAAAGGGTACTGGGTTGCTGTGTTGGCTATAGTGAATTAATAAATGAACAATACCACATGCCAAAACCTGGGAGAGGATCTTTTTTTCCCTATATTGCTTGAAATATTTTTCCAAAGTGACCGGAAAACAGCTGCATTTTTTCGGTCTCACTCGTGATAAAATAGTATTTTTGATCGTTCTGGGGATTCCGATCTGCGATTGAATTCATTCCTCATTTTCCCTCAGATAGGTTTCTTCGGAGCCACCTTCTTAGAATCTTCCGAGTCGTTGCCATTCGTTGCCGTTTCACGCTTCCCGTCCCTTCATTGTTTACAGCCTCTAAGAAACTTCCGGGGCGCTGTAACACCCAGAAATCAGTGACCATATAAACATCCACAGTTCTAAAAATAAGCGTTCTTGCGTCTAGCGATACGGAGTAAGCATTACTCATCGGAACATTTGCTTTTCATTTTGGAGGCCCTTCACATTTCAGAAAGTGGCCGTGAAAGCCCGGGAATAATCAAGGACGAATCTTTTTATACGGATAATGACGCAGTATGTATAAATTCGACCGCGCGACGGAGCTGCACGACCATCGCAAAAAAAAACCGTTTACGGAAGCGAGTGAGGGAGACTTTGTTTAGATTTTTTTTGTATAGTTTTCAGCGGTATATAAACTCAAAATATACATTAGTGCGCTGTTAAAAGAAAGGAAATTTTGGCCAATATATTATTTTGCGGTGAAATGAATTCTTTGGATCAGTAAAGGAAACATTGGAAAACAGTGAGCTAAAAATGTAGGGTATCAATAATTTTGCACCGATCGTTTATTGCACGAGGGTATATTTAAATTTGCCTGTTCTTATTTATGCTTGGTTATAAATGTTTGATGGAAGAAGCCCTTTAACTATTGCTTGGGAGTGAGGCCTATCATAAAAGCATGTAAAATATCTGTTTGGAATTGGGTCATATTCTATGATAAAAACACAAAAATGATGACTCCATTCAGGGATAAGCGTCGTCTTAGAAGAGTAACCCTTGAGATTTTTTTTTGTTTTCGGAGATTGGGCGAGGAACCACTGTTGGCAGGTAGATCTTACTCTGCTCTTAGTACTGTCTTGTTTTTAGTTTTATTAATATAATTTTGCTATGTTAAGAATTGGGGCACGTGACGTTGCTGAAAATTCTTCAACCATCAAGAATCGAACCCAGATGTTAAAGGTTGGATAAAACTGCAGCTTTTCACCAATGTAAAAGTTCCACGAATACCATACTTTTCCCTTTCATATAGCGTCGTTAAGTCCGGAGGATGAAGAGCCCTCTCGGTTTACAAAAGTTACACACACACACAAACTTATTTTAGTTACATATCCACATGAAAATAAATGTCAATTGACTACGAAGGGATATTATACACTAAATTGTTTAGTATTTTTCTGCTTTCACGAACGATATTAATTTTAGTAGGTATGTAAGGGTGACGTTAGCGTGAAACGCTGCATTCAAAAAAATTTTATGAAAAACTGCGAGGTAATTTTATTACATAATACCGACCTAGTCGATATCTACCACTGTTCTAATCATTTATGGCTCCCAGGAAAAGAGTGTACTTCATCTACATCTACACAATACCCTGCAAGCCACCGCGAGGGTGTGTGGCAGGGGGTAAAGATCACCAAGCATGCACTACTAACATGCACCTAACATGTACTAACAATACCACACTGGTGACAAGCACCATACTACTCTTTCGTTAAAAAAACTTTTTATGCATCACTGAAACGTAAATTTTCTCCCACTATAACTTATTCTACAAGGCAGGATCGTTGCCGGGAATGCAGACTCGATATTTTAACAACCGAGGAACCGACATTCGCTGCATTGGCCATGACTGAAGAAACCGGCGCGGCACCTGGACGAATAACGTTCCGCAGGCCCACCTGTAGAACAGGGGATCGATTCTTGGCGAGGGCCGATCTTTTCAAACGCATCGCGATCCACGGCGAAAGTGGTGGAACCAATGAAGTGGTGGAACCAATAAAATAAACCAATACTTCAGCTGACGAAGACAAAATCTTTATAGATTCACACTCGTTTGGCAACACCGGAATTCTCTAGAATATAGTTTAAATAGTTGTGGATTCTGCCCTTTTTTTAAAATACAAGTGTTATAATTATTAAGAAGCACATTAAAGAGGGTGAAAACACTCCAAAGGCTGAGGTAAACAGCTAAGTACTTAATTGGATGAAGAAGGTTGGAAATTCAAAAATAAACTGACCAGATTTCCGCTATTATATTGGAAATATGTTTTACGCTTCATATAGTTTGTTGGAACTGAAAATATGTTTATTCATGTCGTTTTTACTATTCGTCTCCCGATTCTTTATGTTAGCGCGCTCATCTACTGAAGTATTCGTTAGTCAAGTTCGAAAAACACCTTCGTTATCAGAGGTTCACTCCATCGTTTTCTTTCTCAAGGTCACATTGGCCATCATTGATGTTTGGTTGGAAAACATCTAAAGCCCATTTGGATGCACATGTTGACTAGATTATTATGACTTAAATTTTCGATAACTTTATGGATAATCCCTTGTCAGAAATTCACTTGGCTATTAGTTCCAGGCATTACATTTTGCACCATTAAAAATATGAGTAGGTCATATAATTGGGTTAATTTGATAGAATTACAGCTAATATCTGCCGTTGTTTTTGGTGGGCTTGATTGCTGCTTTTTTACTGTTGATGCTGTTGAAAATTCAAAAGATGACAGACCTTGTTTTTCCGTTCGTCCTTATTTTCTGCCAAGTTTTCGAATTACAGGCCCTCAAACATGGAGTATTACCTCTTACACTTAAAGCACTGTCACAGTACGACCACTGTTGGCAGAGTGAAAGGGATACGTGCCTTAAGTTTAAAAGCAAGTAGTAGCTCCCTAGTTGCTGTTTCTTTCATGAGGAATTCCTCAACAATAAGGGATGAACATTGACTTTTCAAAGCTCAATAACTAGTTTTATATTTAGATAGCGTAAGATAACACTGAGTATAATTTTCAATAAGATATTAAATATATTATATATGTTTAAAAGATACTATATATAATATATATTAAATTAAATTATGAAGTTTAGGCTAATATATTATACCAATCCTTTTTAATTGATAACATGGAATGCATGATTGGTGTGAATTCACCCCCTGCCACAAACCTTTATGGTGGCTTACAGGGTATTATGTAGATGTTTAAATAATTACTGTATTAACTATAAATATTAAATTAAATTACCAATCATGATGACGAAACCCCTGTGTGTTCGCTGTGATAAATGTCGTAGCGAATGTTACCACCGCGAATGTTTCGTAAAATGTATTTATCCCTAGTATCCCAACCTTTTATTGGCAAATACATACATATGCGTGCTTGGTGATGTTTCAACCTGCTATGCACCTACGAGGGTCATGATGTAGGCGTAGTTGTCTTACGCTGCCAGAATTAAACGCCACGACTGAGGCGGTGTTGTTTGAGACGAGCCATGCCTGATTAGCCAGTGACTAATTGTGAGATTGAATGCGTAATTTTAATGTCGTTAAACAGTTAAACGCTTTTGTACGGTTTGTATTGTTTTATGTCGTTAAACGGTTAAGCGCTTTTATACGATTAAGGCTATGCTAACCCAAGGAACTACATGTTTTAGCATGCTTGCTTTGCTATTTTTATCTTTTTAAAATTGTGAAGTTTAGTATATTATTACTAATCCTTTCTTATGCATCACATGTTTGGTTGAATTCACCACACACATTTATGGTGGATAAAAGGGTGTTATGTAGATGTTTTGTTGCGGATTAAATTTATTCATAACATTTTTTTTCTCCATTCACCGAATCAGTGAGCAAATACGAAAATTTCCCCAGACCAACAGCCACATTGTTGCTGTTTCGTAAAAACAGAAGCCATACCATTAATTAATTTCCCGAGGAAATTCTGCAGCTTCAAGTCCTTTCGTTGGATTCACCGAATCCCTCGCCATCCATTGTCGGACGGAAGGGAAGGTGCGGTCATCCTCCTGGAGGGGTTTGGTGGAGTGAAGAGCGATTTCCTGATACCCAATTGTGTCGGGTTTTCGAGCGAATTGAACCCTGTGATGGGCAGGTGTGGCGGACAAAGATGGTGGGCCGCACCCACTCGTCTCGAAAGAGCGAGTCGAACGAACGCTGGGCGGTGGGATCCCAGGAGCTGCCACTGATGGGTGCCGGGAGGGAAAGGGGGAGAGGGTCAGAGCTGGTTTGCGTAGGGTTAACACGGTCCGGAAACCGCTCCATATTTTCGCTATCCTCTCATCCAGGTCTCTACCGTTAAAAAGGAAAAAGGGCGGGGATCGGGTTGGTGTGGTGGCTAGAGTACTGGCCTCCCATACGGAGGACCCGGGTTCGATTCCCGGCAGTAAGTGGAGGCTTTTTCTCTGGAAAACCGGTCCCCACTTGAGTGCCTAGTGGAGGGCATTTCAAGTTCAGTACTTCGTCCGTCGGATGGGACGTTAAGCCGTGGTCCCCTTGGCGCCTTTCGTTATGAGTAGACTAATGCCGACGCTGGGTTTCTCTCCACCCATTGGCGCAAATGACCTCAGCTGTCGGTCGCCTCCCCTAAGTAACCAAAGGAAGAAGGGTGAGCCAGTCGATCGGGAAATCCCTCCGTTCCCTTCGCCGATCGGTGGATGAGAAATGAAGAAGAGCGCTGGGGGGGAAAAAAATATATTATGACCAAAGGGCTCCCGCGGAACGGTCACGTGTTGCGGACCCCGATTCCTGGTAAGGCGCATTTTCGCGCGAAACAGGAAATGCGTGCGTAAAGTTTCCTCGGAAGGTCATAGAGTGTGAATGAGCTCCGGTTTCATGACTGCCGGGTCCTCCGAAGCCTCGGCTCTCGGACGCCTTGTCTATTTGTGGGCTCGCTCGCAACGGTGTCGTCACCTTCCGCCCGTCGCTCAGGAATGCGGGGTTAAATCAAGGTCGTCTTTCTCGGTGCAATTAAGCGTGCATCTAAGTTGCGGGCGCAGATTTTCGTTGGGGGAAACAACCGGGAAACTTCCTTTGAGATGAGATATCTTCCATTTTTCAGTTCAACACGCTTCCATATTCAGTCGTATGCGCTTCTTTCCTCTTACTATCACACAAAGCTGCCTGAGTTGGAGACGTAAAATGTAATTTTTCCCGGAAATCGATTTTAATAATTCTTTAACCCAACTAACAGCATGTTTTTGCATGTTTGCTTTGCTATTTTTATCTTTTTTAAATAGTGAAGTTTATAACAGTATAATCCTTTTTTAAGCATGATATGTAGTGCATGTTTGGTGAGAATTCACCCCCTGCCGCACACCTTTATGGTGGCTATCAGGGTATTATGTAGATGTAGATATACTCTGCGTCGCCGGGAATTCATAAACCTAAAAGTGAAGAGAGTATTTCATTGGTGCGAAGGTTTCCGCGGCGTCGTTCAGATGTTCTCTGCATACCGGGGCGTATGTTGACTGGGGGTGACAACAGTCACCTTCGACCTGAAGACGCTAGCAGGACGGCTAGCGAAACTGTTGTCACCCCCAGTCAACATACGCGGACGCAGAACCCGATATGCAGAGAACATCAGAGTATTTCATTATAGAATCAAAAGCCGAAGTATTTACATCTGCATGATACCTTGCAAGCCACCATAAACCAGGGGGTGAGCACATACCAAACATGTATTGCATAATATACTTAAAAAGAATTAGTAACTATATTCTAGTCGCACCATAAAAATAAAAAAAAAGATTTAAATAGCAAAGCAAGCATGCAAGAACATGCTGTTTGTTGGGTTAGCTTAAATTCCTTACGCCAACATCCAACTACCTATGCTATCCATTGATACACTTGTATATCTATACACTATTGAAAATATTTAAAACTATTGATTGGTACAACATTACCTAAGTTGTCGAAGCACCTCAAAAAAACCTAAATCTACTACTCAAACTATTGATATTCCAATAGTCTCTATCCCTAATTAATCCCTTCACTTTTATTATTATTCCATATCCCCCATTACCAATTACAATTATTCCATACTCCCATACTCTTCGGTGGTGACCCTCTCCCCTTCAGACGCTTCTAGATGCACCTACGCTTTCCTAGTAATGCAGTAACGGAAATTGAGTCATCTCTCGAACTGAGTCGCGGTGTAATTTGTCCAAGCACACTTGCATAGGGTCACAAAAAACCACTATTTTTAACATGAAGGTCGGTCTGGTTGCTGAGGTTAGAGTTCACCAAGGACTTCGCTCAACGGCGTGCGAAATACACAGTAGGGCAGGGAGGGAGGTTTCTTTTCCTGCCGTCGCCTGTGGTTTCCTAGAAAGATATGTCACCAAGAAAAATCTCTCTGCTTTGATTTAACGGGACGTGTTCTAAGCGCTTTCGCGGGATCGAACGAGGGCTTCCTTTCTCCGCCAGTAGCCGAACGCTCTACTAACTGGGCAGCAGATATTATAGCACCACTACACGGACGTAAAAAATACCCGCTATACCATTTTATGAAGGACTAATCTAAATAATAGAATATAATTTGTTTTACTCAAATATACACATTTTTTACAAATCAAAACGAGTAAATTAGGATTCTCCGAAGAAATAATTTCTTGATTTGGGGTTGCCATACCTCGAATTAAGTGGCTGTTTTTCAGCAGCTAGTGTTCACAGAAATAATATAAAATAATTACTGGCTTTTTTATAGCATACATATATTCTGTTATAACATAATTTGGAATTGAAATTAGCATAAAAGTACAAGATTCACACAATAAAATGTGATACACGTACCATACAACAATCACACCATGGGTGTTAGCAAATATTCTACATCATTTTTCTGCAGCAAACAAATTTTCAATTTTCTGAGGAAAGTGGTTTTATTTCTAATTAAGTAATGCAATCTCATGTGGAATTATTTGATGAATTGAGGGGGCAATGAAATCATAAAAATGTTTGCAGGCTTCAATATTGGGTTTAGATATAGTGTAATGATGAACACTTCTTAATCTAATAACGTAAAGACACGGTTTACAATTTAGACCTCCTCGGTTATAGAAGATTCGTAACACTTTATACAAATAAAGATGACAAAGAGGTTGTTTTAGTCTCGTTAATACTTTTAGTTTTTTATATAAAGGTGATTTTGAATCAGAAATCTCCAGGGTTATAGATAGTACCCGTGTTTCATCGATATGCAAAGAATCAAATTCGTCGACCGCAGTAGTCATATCGGCATTGCGATGACATGCCAACGCAAAAGACACAGGCCTCCATCCCACCTTCGACACGGCTGTTATTTGTTTTGTAATTAAGCTCAGGATTAGGTAACCTTGGTAGATAGTGGACTTAAAAACCTAATTTTACTCCTACAGCTACTAGAATGAAACTCATTCTCTTTGGTGTGCCAGTCTATTGATAGAGCGTAATACGCTCAGTTTAGTCCCTCCTTGTATTCTGTGGGACAAACACTCAACGAAAAGCTAAGTAGATCCCTTTGGACACGTCCAGTTTAAACCCATATTGTGTGCTCTATATTATTCTGGGAAACCGCAGAAGGCACCGGGAATTTCTCACGCCTAACGCCTCGGATGGTTTTTTCCTTCCATCACCTTTCGAACCAACGCAAACTTAGGACTAGCGATCATAGATTTGTTTTGCTTATGTTCCGCGTTTTTGTTCCTATCATGCATTTCATAAAATATATTAAGGATAATGCCCTCTCACTCTACACTTTGTACCATTAGTTTTAAAATGCCATTTTTCCCACGTACAATTAGAGAGCACAATTCGTAGAATAGCAAAGGGTTAGGTAGGTAAATAATTGCTAGAGTAATCTGTAGTGCATAATGCATGTTTAAGCATTACTAAGACATGCATGATAGGGAAATATTCATAAATGTATTCAGGAAAATGTTCTTCTAACCATTAATCAATTCATAAATGTGTATACAGGTTTATTAGGCGGTTATGAACAACCACCTAGTTACACGTGCCTGTTGTAACTAACACATCTACATGAAGTAGTAGCGTTATAGCTCTTATTAGCACATGAGTAGTGCATGTTTGGTAATTTCACCCCCTGCCACACACCCTCGTGGTGGCTCGCAGGGTATTACTTAGACGTAAACTCGTAGCGACATTGCGAGGATTCATGCACATTTTTTTAATCGAACGGTGATTGAAGAAATCCATGATTCAAGTTCACGGCATCCATCAGCTTTTCGGGTAAGCGGAGGAGACATATTTTGTAAATTGACCGTTTTCGTGCACCAATCTCGCCCTCGTCCTGCCGACCTTTACTTTGTAACGCTTGGGGGAAAAGAGACCAGCCTGGGACGGAGAAATGTGTGGAAAGAAAGATCTCTCCCTTTGCCCCACCGGTTCTCCTGTAGTCATGTCCCTTGGATGGAGCTTGCCTTTGTAGTGTCGTAGCGTGAACCAGAAGACCCGATGGTTCAGCCAGGATTCAGAAGTGGGGGGAGGGAGTAGGGGGAGTGAGGGTTGCTGAGGTTGGTCTGCGAGGTTCGATCTACTTTGAGGAGGGACAGCCGATCGCTATGCCTACTACTTCTCAGGCGGTGTCTACGAAGGGACCCACTAGGGAGGAGTAGGGTGGGGAAGTGAATCTGTCTTCCCCTCCACAAGTACCTTCCGCGTGTTTCCTGTGAGCTACCGGCTCATGCCTTGAGGCTCCATTGAGCATTTGAGCCCCAAGCATCTTGCAGACTAACATAAAAATCCTCATCCAGGGGTGATTGCATATCGGTTGTAAAGCAACCCGTAAAAGTACGAGAGTATCTTATAATCTCTTCGGTCTCACGAAAGTAAGGGTGGGACTAAATGAATTAATTTTTAAGGGTACTCAGTTTCATTTTCCGTATGCATTTGAAATTGTTGCAATCCAGTGGTTTTCACTTCCTTGCATACCATTACAGGAGAGAACATGTAGATTAACGTAATGCCCTGCGAGCCACGAAGAGGGTGAGTATAACCAAAAGATAAAAAGTAGTTATAACCAAACATTAACAATTTGCATGCAATTAAGTGCTACCAAAACCTACTTGATGCAACTGAGCATGCACTGAAAGCTACCATGCAACTAAGAGCATGCAACATGCACTACCGTCTACTCTAACAATATTTCACCTACCTATCCCTTTGCCATGCTGCCTATTATGTTCTCTTATGGTACGCCGGAGAAATGAAATTTTAAAACTACCGGCACGGCAATCAATCTCTCTAATCTTATTTTTCTGGTCAAATCTAACACAATACCCAGAATTTTTAATTTATTTTTAACATCTTCAGTAATCCTATCCGTTGTAAGTTTCTACTGGAGATTTAACATGTCTGGCCTTTACATACAGTTTTCGGCGTGAATCCGACCCCTCTAGAGTAAGTACTACGCGCTCATGTGTCAGATGCATTTTCATCTCTCCAATGACGACAGTGGACGATGCCTTTCACTCTCCAATTTCCGATCGCGGGCGATTCACGGCGGTAAAATCAAAACATGTTGATGTTGGAGGCACCTTTATCTTTTGGAGCATCTGCCGTGCCGAGCAATTATTAAATGTTTCTGCAAGATTGCAATTTGTTGGTCGCCCAATGAAAATACAATTGATACAATCAAGTATTACAAAAGAGGGGTAACGCTGTAGAAAGGAGAATTGCAACATTTTAAACTTTTCTGGACTAGAGAGACGGCGGAGTGATTAAATTAAACGAAATGGTTGTGAGGGTATTTGAACTATGCTCTAAATTTATACCTGGCCTCCTACGCTCCGTCGTTTTTTACAACAGTCAAACTTCAGATTCATTGCTAGAAGAGTTTTGCTGAACAATGATTTAATTCGCTGAAAATTTATATATTCATCGTAGTGATGAATAAAATTTTCCAACTATAACCTAAGTCAATTTTACTCATAGCATCGGCATTTCACGAAACGTGCTCCACTTTTTCCTATGCTGTTTCTTTTTGATAGTTGATTCAAATCCACTTCTTATTTTGTAAGGATTTTCTTCAATGCAAGCTCAGCATCTTGCAAAGGAAAGTACAACTACCTGAGATTTTTTGCTATATTTGTAAAAAAATGTCGAAAGTTTTCCGGCATTGTTTTATCGTCTGAATTTTCTCCCCGTTGACCTTATTTTTCCTCTGTTCCTTACAGCTACAGAAGTGCATCGAATCAAGAACGCCTTTGAGTAACGTGCGCTATGGTACTGTAATCGAGCCGCGCTACTCGGAGGTCAAACGGTTAGAACCCCGCGCATGCTGACTCAGGGATTCAACCTGGCTCACGCCCTTCACCAACCCTGAATCAGCTCAGGCCGCGTTTTTTTCGGGGTGGGACTGATTTTTTCTGGGAAACCGTTGGGTGACGTAAGGTACCTTTAAAGGTAATCCTTTAAATCGTGACTTTACCGCGCATGTGTATATTTTTTGGCACGCGGGATGCTTCGTCATCGATTTAGGGAATTGTGCTAGACGGGAGAGTTTCGGCCCCTCGTACCAAGATTTTCTGCGGGGGGATCGGGGTGAAAAGGGGGATGTTTGTAGGGAGCGTAGGAAGTTCCCCGATATTGAACCACACTTACACATGCTCAGCTCACATCGGAGCTCTGGCTCACTCTCTCTACGACTTGGCAGAACGCATGCGCGAGAGACGGAAAAGTCTAGTCGGCCTCCGACAATTCTGCACTCTGCTTTCGCATCCATCCCCTCCTCACCCCACCTCCTCCTGTCTGCCGGTGCCCTACCTACCTCCCCCCCCCCTGCTGCCCCCTTCCTCCTAACCTACTCCCTCCCCTCCAGCAGCCTGCTTACGTACTCCCTCCTCCCCATTCCATCTACCTCCCCCCCTCCCGACGGAGTTAGTCACACTCCCCTACTACCGTTTCGTCCGTCCGCAGATTGCGTCGCACAAAAGAATGTCCCCCGCTGCAGTCGGGTCATGTGAAGCCCGACTCGTCCAATCAGCTCGGGCGTTCGAACTTTGGAACCCACGACCCCGATGTCCTCCGACGGTTCGAGCCAATGGGGAGCCGCTTTTCATTTCCTCCGGGCCAATGGACAGAGGCGAAGGCGAGGGGTGAACATTCTCTTGCGAGGCGTCGCGCGGAGTGGAAAGGGGGTGGCGAGAGTGAGGGGTTGTGGGGGCGGCACGGCGGAGCAGGAGGGGAGAGGGGAAGAGGAGGAGGTCGGAGGGGAAAAAGGGTGAGAGTCGGCCGTCTCGGAGGCCCTCGCGAGGGAAGGGGGAGCGGGTCGTCAGTGGAGTGAGGCGGAAGGAGACGGCTAACTCAAGGGGTAAAGCCGGGTGAGGGAGGGGGAAGAGGAGGAGGTGGGAGTGTGTCCTGCCATTCGAAAGAGGCCGACGGAGGAGAGGGAGATAGAGAGTCTCAGAAACCGAGGCGGCCAGGAAAGGCGGTGTCTACCACCGTCTTTCAGAACGCGGTGTTTCAGCAACCAAAAAGTCTTCTCTTCGATACTCTTCGTCACAATTTACCTCTTCTGCCCTTCTCGCCGTTGGGATACAAGCCGGTAGCGCGCTAGACGGTACGACAGTCGTTGTTGTTCTTCCCCAAGTGTTTCGGGACGGGAAGCATTTCGCTCGTCACTTGTTTCTGCCGTCGCCGAGGAGACGGAGCGCGTGTGTGTACTCCTGTGACCCGGATGGGCGGGCTGCCAAGAGGTCTCCCGCAGTGACTCGAGGGCAAGAGGAGCCTCCGTGTGTCTTGGATTGTGTGCGTTTTCTCTATTCCTACACCATCGTCCCTTATTCGATCGATCGAGGCGGTACAGTTGGTGGGGGAAGAGAACGGGCGAGAGAGAGAGAGATATTCGACGCTTTCCCCCATCGTAGCGAGTGTGTGGTGTGGTGGTGTTGGTAGTGGGGACCGACATGGACGCCAGCCGCGCCTGCGTACTTCTTCGTCGTGCCCAGTTTCCGCACGAGGTGAGCACGGCGGCATACATTTATGCATATACAGGGTTTCGTTTCACCTGGAGACGTAAACACGTCTTCTCCGCTGCTCTGATGGATTCCCGCCCTCCCGTTCGAGTTTTCAAGTCTTCCGTCCAGCCATTTCCAGCCTTCTCAAACTAAGTTCGCCAAAGGGATACAAATGTGCGTGTGGTAAAAAGGCCAATTTGTTACTTTCCCATTTCGCGTCGCTACCACAGTTTCTAGTGCCCTACTCGGCTGCGGCGACGAGAAACTCAACCGTGTGCGATAAGATAGTATTGCCTTGGTGCTGTTTGCATTTGCTTCTTCCTTTCTGTCACCACCCTCCCCCCCTCCTAAGTTCCCACCATTTCCATTCCCCTTCCCCTACACCATTCCTTGAAAAGGTCGTCTCCCTCCACCCTATTTGTTACCCCACCACTGTCCCTAAAACGTTCCTTCCTACTTGCCCTCACGTCGAAGGGGACCTCCTCAGCGTTTCCTCAGTTTCCTACCCTCTAACCTCGGTATTTCCGCCCCCAGCTTGGAAGCATACATTTATTTTTGTAGTCGGCTAGACCCACAGCTACGAAACTCCGACTCCTTGGCCGCATCCCTCGGGCTTTGCCTACTTCCCGGCCTGTTTGTGAATTTTTACTAGGTTTACGTTTTAATTGTTTACTAGTCGGCCTTGCCCGGCAGTCTGTCTGTTAGCGAAGATGAGGCATGTGAGGAACCCGTTCCTTGGAATGGAGGTGAAGTAATGTGGGTCGCGGATTACGAGACGAATTTAAGCCCCTTTTATGTGCTCAATCGTTACAACTGTTGTTAGTTTCATTTACAGGAACTACACAGACATTATTCTCTTCTCAGGGAAATGCGTATTAACGCGTTATAATCCATATTTTGGTGGATAAATTCTGATAATTCTCTCGTTTCATTGTCGTTCCATTCATCTTCCATCAAGAATTCTTGAGTAGTGCATAGCGTTACGTTGTAAATTTCTTCCTTCACCTTATTGTGTACAGCAGTACATCTACAGAAATAGTTTTCCCTTTCTTCTTATGATGGCATAGTAACTTTTGCTGAAAATATTCTTGACATAATTCGCACAATTAGGTCATTCTGCGATTATTAAAGCCTCGAAAATCGGTAACGTATTTCAAGAAATAAGACTAAGCTTTTTCAAATGGTTTTATTGTTCATTTTTATCTGATGTTTTGAGATGTTTAAGTTTTATACTAATTAACATTTGCAGCATCTTGCGATTTCAATTGATTGTTGACATTGGGAAGTCATTGAGATGAAGGACAGTTGTTCACTATTTTGAACCTTATAGTGCACACTTTTTTTTAGCATTTTAAAGAGCGTAAAAATTAATGTTGCAATGACCAGTAAATGCAAATAAATAATCCCATTCTGGGCGCGTGTTGATTGCTTCTCGACGTGAAATGCTGTTTCAAATGATTCACTATCGACCCTTGCAGAACTGTGCTTGATATAACGTTGAAACCTTTGAAGTGTGTACATTGTTAAAATCATTCATTGTTGATGAGTTTTTATGTTTATTATATGTTCAGCTTTTACATAGTAGATATGATATACTTAAAATTAATAGTACTATATGCTTAATTTCTTTTCATGTTAAAGAGAAAATGTTAAGGAGAGTGTAGGTTACCTTCCAACATTAATGAACCTTGTTAGTTCTTCATTGTTTTAGTGTTGGATTATTTTTCCAGTCACTCCATTGAAATTCATTATGAATACAGGATCATATGTATATGGAAAATGCTGAAATTATGACCAGATACTATGCAGATGAAACATATTTTTATTCTTGAAACTTACTGGGGCAGGTAGTAATCAAATGTATCAGCTGTGTAAGTGTAATATGCAAAATGAAAACCTGTACCTTTTCAAAATCTTGGTATGCATACGTGGGATGTTAGGGTTGATATGGTAGGGTTTGTTAGATTGGTCTCCAGAGCGCATGATTTTTTAGTTGTGTCTCAACATATCCGAGTATGATTTGTGAAAATTATTCCCTTTCCACCCACTCTGCACGATAAGAGGTTGCAATATTCAGTACAAGTCTATTTGTATGGTATTCCGCATTAATCAAATGTATAGCTATAAATGTCATCGTTATGAAAATGCCCTTGCAACCATGCTTTTGTATGACAAGTGATAAAAGTGTGCTGTTTGTTTGACATTTACAGTTTATGATACCCCTTTCTCTCTCTTTTTTTTTGGTTTTAGTTCCATTTTCATATGTGTATAATTTTCGTGTTTTAAATGATTTTGCCTCAATGACATTCAATTCAAACAGTTTGCTACAATCAGTGAGATCTTCATGCTGTTTCAGGACTAAAACCTTGGATTTAATATGCCATATTGTTTGATAACGTATGTGTCAAACAAATGTGAAATGCATAAACGGTGAAGGAATCAGCCAGTAATCACTTACATAGTATTAATTAATTTGATTAATTGCTTACACTTACCGAATTTTGTATTAAATTTTCTATTATTTGCAATCAGCACATTTAGCATTATAAATTTCACAACTGGGTATATTATGTTTGCCATTACACACAAAGAAATGACAAAATTCATAGATTAATATTATTGCATTTTCCTGTTTATGAGTGATGCGCAAGGCATTTGAAGTTTCAATGATTGCCAATGTGGCATTGGATTGTTGAGGTACTGATTATTTTATCTCCGGGAATTTTTTCTACCCCATGTATTTTTATCCGTACAGAGTGCTTAGTACTTTGATTTGATTAATACTTAAAAAAGAAGAATTGACATTTTCATGGTTTGTTTCTGGAATTTGATGGTCAATGACTCCTGTGTCCGAGTATACTTGCGATGGTTGGCAAATGATTTTATTATATTATGATTTATTTTCTCTTTTTCTTTGGGACCAGCCAAGGCAGGATGCTTGTCATGGAGACTGAGCAGCACATGAAGGAGGAGTCGTCCTCGTCAACCAAGGGTGCCGCTTCTATCAATAGTGCTTTGGTTCCGAGAGAGGCCGAGGAAGAGGAACTAGAGGCGGCGATAGAGGAGGAGGAGGTGGTTGGAGAGGAGGAGGTTGAGGAGCAGGTGGAGGAGGTGGTGGAGGACGAAGACGACATTGACGAGGAGGTCCTGTTGGGAGGTGAGGAGGAGGAAAAGCTGCTGGCGGCTGGGAGTGAGGAGGGTGAGGAGGGGATCGCCCTACCTGATGAGGACTTGGAAGCCTGTGTGGTGAAGGAGGAGGAGGAGGTGGTTGATGAGCCAGCCACACCCCCTAGCGCCTCCGAGTTGGTTGCGGAGATCGAAGAGGAGGAGGAGGAAGAAGAGGAGGAGGGAGGTGCTGTGTATGAGGAGGGGGATCGTGTAAGGACAGCAGAGGGGTTCTCAAAGGGAGAAGAGGGTGACAGCATGTTGGTGGAGGTGGCCTCTGGACGTGGGGTTGAGGGTGGCGTCATGGCCAAGGAGGGAGTGGGGGAGGGAAAGAAGGACCTTCCGGAGAGTCAAGAGAAGGAGAGAGTGGTGCAGGCTGAAGTGAAGGACTCGGATGGGGTGGGTTTGGGGAGTGAGGATAGTGATGGTGCCACAGGAAGGACTAATGATGGTTTGAAGGATGAATCTCCACTTAAAGTTGCTGGTCAACTTGGAAGTAGAGGTAAGGCAAGCAGCAATTATTTAACTGTACTGAGGGTAATTTATCTGGGCGATTCAGCTTCATTCATTAGAGTGCTTGTTTTTTATTTCTTTGTGTTTATTATTGGTTGCCAATACATGGTTAACTAAATAAGTGCATGGTCTCAGATTTTCCTGGCATCTTACATGGAGGAAGAGCTCTCAGGTTTTCCACCAATGTTTCGAAGGTTGCATCCACCATTGTCTTTGGGTTGAATTCTTTGAAGATGGTGGCAATCTCAGCCTTCAAAACATGATTGTATAACCACACTGCTATTTGGTCCAAAACACTGAAACCAGGTGGAAAATCTGAGAACTCTGCCTCCTAAATGAATACATTTTGGCCTTGAGTATTACTAGAGGATTAGTCAACTGGTTTACCAGTTCTCAAAGTTCTAATTCACTAAGGATTAGTTACAGTCCAAAAATATGCCTCTTTTACCAACTGGTATCTGTAGGCTTGAATAAAGTGACAAAGGGCTTAGTTAAGGTGGATTATTCTCCATGGAAATTCAGCTATTGTGCATTTCTGCAGGTGACTCTGCTAAGGTATTTGCGACTTATTTGCAATCTTTGCATTAATCATAATTACACTATTTTACATCTTTCATAAACAATTAAATTACAGTATTATAATTTTATGTTGTTGGACTAATTTATACATAGTTATGGTAATGCTGTGAGTGAGACCTAGGGAGGCCAAGTTAGACTATTCTCCACTGAAGTGGCTGGTAACCACAGCCATGGAGAGATCTGTCCTCCAATCACCCTTCCAAAATCCTAACTGACCCTATGTAACAATGCACTTTTAGGGGCCTAGTAAGTGAGAGAGGCTTGTCAGCAGGTACCTAATTTACTTACAGAGGTCAGGCATTACATATTTATATTCAATTAACCAAATCACAGCAAAATCAACCATAGGTAACTATCACCAGACATGCAATACATCAATCAATTCATAGTCATTTCATGATACTTAGATGCTGAGTCAGGAATTTCTTCCATTACAGTCATTCACACATGCTTGAGTTCCATTTGTGCTATAAATAAAATAACTGATCAATCAAGTCATAGCAATGTTTAAACAAATGAACAACACAGGTAATCACATAATTCTCATTCCAGGTTACTTTTATGCAAAGTTTTTAAGGTTCTTGTACTAAAATTTCCTCCATTTTAGTTACCCTCAACAGGGGAGTTGAAACTTTTTTCGCTGAGAGGGGCCAACCTTGAAAAGGGCCCGCATTTTTTGCGGATAGGAGGGGGTAGAGACTGTAATTCCGCTAAAAGTGCATATGAAGGTGGTATAATATGCGTCCAAAGGGAAAAGGCAAGCTGGAAACAAGTGAAATTTAATTTTTATTAATGAAGACTCATTTCTTAAGGGCCCTGGGCAAATTCTGGGGGGACCCGAATGCCCCCCCTGCCCCCCACTTCCGGTGCTGCTGACCCTGAATCTTGTACAAGCATCATTCGTCTTCATAATCACTTCAATTTTACCAACATATCAATTAACACACTCATGCAAAGTTGTAGGAAATTTAACTAACCATACTACACAGGCTCATCATACTCATATCAGATCACTTAATTGCAAAATCATTAAGTAGGTACTTATGCCAACAACTTAGGCCATGTTAATGACAAGGCAACAAAATGTAATATATTGTATTTAACCAATCCATTAATACTCACTGTCACTCAAAAAACCACTTCTTCAGCCAAGTCTTAAATCCATCCACTCAACATGTCATCTCCTTATTTAACCAAAACATTCCCATGAACAATCAGTCGCAAAACTTTTGAACAAATTCAGCTAGTTAAATGTTCCCCATACACATCCACTCATCTTCATCTCATAGGTACTTATTATATCAATCAGTTCCCACTTTCAGTCATACACAAAAATGATGTACACTATCAACCAGTCCTGTGAACTTGTAAACTTCCATTCATCATTATGTCATTCTCTAATGGAAATCATACATCTAAGCATTAAAGAAAAATGTTTGTATAGTTTATTTACTCGGTACCTCACAACATGCCATGAAGGCATACAAAACCATACAACATCAGTTAGTTCAGTTAAGACAATAATACCTCAAATTCAGACATTCATTGGTGTATATTGCTGAACAGTAATTAGATAGATACAGTGGAACTAATGTGTCAGACAAATGGGATTGTATCTCAATATTGCTGGATTCATAGAAACAACAGTTATTTATTCCTTGTGCATTATGATTGCTGAAAGGTCAGGATAAATTGAACGTTGAGGTAATATTAATGTTTAATGGTCTTTCTTATTTGGTTTTATAGTGTTTGTGGCCACCACAATTTATGAACTATGGTAAAAAATTTGTATTGCATTCATTTCATGTGTTATCTAAATGAAGGGGTAGTAGAATGAAGTATCTCCATTAAAATTTGTTTCTTTAATGATGCCATGAAATCAAGGAATTTGCTCTCACCAGTTATAATTATATTAAGTTCCTTATTTATGTTTTTGATGAATTTCATCATTTTTATTATGATTTCTTTTTTGTGGTCAGCTTTTGAAGTCATTTGTTTATGACATAACTCTAACAAGCTCGATTTATTGAATTGGTAATGACATATTGATGTCCAATTTGCCATTGCAATTTCTTTTTTGACAAATTTTAAACTCATTTATTTATGATATGATGTTATCTAAATTTCTGGTTTGCGGACAGTTTCAAAGTCATTTCTTTTCTCAAGTAGACTCATCTTTCTAATGTCTCCTATGGAAAAAGCTTTAGTTTTTTCATGTTTGTTGGTAGATGTAATGCAGATCCCTTTTCCATTGTAGTGAGTGAGGGTTAGTTGATTGATTTAGTTACCATTTATCACTATTTTATTTACCAATTCTAGCGGTTAGTTCATTTTTCAGGTTCAGTTTATGTTCGGTAACAGACATTATTTCTCAGGGATGGAAGGTAGACCACTTCTCAGTGGTATTCCTTAGTGACCCAAATTAATTTATGATATAAAAAATTTATGTACAATTTATATCATATGAAATAATTCATGAGAAATATCTTGAATGGAATTTCTTGTAATTTTATATTCCACTCTTATGGTGATATTTGTTTCAAAGCAGATATAACAATATGGATACATTTGTATATATTTTGTCTTCCTATTAAATTTCTTGCCTTGATTGAGACATTGCAATCATCTATGTAATGCCTAAGGTAATTCAATTCACTCTTAACCAGTTAACTAACAAAAGGCATTTTAAAAGGGGAGGTTAGGCAACCTGTGCGTGCAGATGCAAGGTTTCACTCAAACAGATCCACCATACAAGCATCGGCAATCTGCTGAATACAAAGAATACAAAATTGAGAAGCATAAAAAAATTCAAGTGAGATATCTCATCACAAACAGTTGAAAAGTGAATGGTGAGGTATCTCATCATGCCCAAATCATATGGCTATTTTCTGTGATGAGAAATCTCGTCACCAGCCAAGCAAGTGGAAAAATAAAGCTTCTACATTAAAAATTGAATTACCTTGCTAACTCATATTTATTTTTTGGTGCACATAATTCACAATTGTTATCACAGTTTATGATTAAATTTCATTTGTTTGAATTGTTATATACTTCTGTTATTAAAAAGTATCACTTTTGCAATTTCAGAGAGCCCAGAGGAATCCTGTGAAAAGAAGAATAATGGTCAGTCCAAAGAATCACTAACCAATTCCAAAGTTAAAAAAGAACCCAAAGAAGCCATAGAAAGTACTCCAAAGACAGCAGCTCTCATGGTTTGCAAGGGAACTACAGTCACTGCAGAACAGGAAGATTTGCCTTCTGCAACCGTGAAAATAGAGCCACCAGAGGAAGTGGAAGAAGGTAAGCGGAGTCGTATGAAAGGAGATGGGGACTCAAGTAACCCAGTCTCAGATGACTACGATGAGGAGGGGCATGAGGATGGAGCGGAGGAGACTCCTGAGGAGTCGTCTCATGGTGAGAAGCGAAGTTGTCTTGGGGATAGTGGTGGGCTAAGCAGTGAGGAATCGGGTGATATGTGCTGCAAGCGCCGGAGAGTAGAGGCTGAAACTGACACAGGAGGGGGCGGAGGTGATGGGACAAGGCTCAGTGGCCATGATGGGGGAGAAGGGGGTGGAGGAGAGGAGTCAAAAGAGTGTCCACTGACGGGGGACTCGGAGAAGGAAGGTGGTGGGGGGTCAGAGGAGAGCCTGGACCGGAAGATGGAGAGACTGAAGAAGGAGATTCACATGTTGGGTGTGATGGCAAAGCAGAAGGAATTGGAGTGGGATGAAATCATCCGAGCCAAGAAAACCAAGGAGGAGAATTTGATCAGGCTCAGGAGGCGTCGCCGTATTGCAGCCATATCTAGGGAGGCAGCCCTTGCGGAAAGGAGACGGCACAGGAGAGAAGGGAGGAGGGCAAGAACTGAAGCAGACTTGTCTTCAGAGGAAGAGGGCACTGATGAAGAGTGGTACATGCAAATAAGAGGCATGACCGGGGGAGCTCTCCCTGGCTCGAGAATCCATGCTGGCGGTGGAAGTGGTTCAAGGTCATCATCTGCAAGGATGCCAGCGAGGAATGCCCCAGGGACTCAAAGTTCCTTATTGATGGGAATGAATTCATCTACCCTACCCCATTCAACTATTGCCCAATCTATGCCCCTTTCAACTACTTCAATCCCATCTGTTGTATCAACAACTTACATCCAAAGAATGCATCGTCCAATCCTACCCAAACCACCCTCAATCACTGGAGGGCCTGTGAATCGCCGGAGCACAACAGCACAACAGTCCAGCCCTGTGTCTGTGACCACATCCATTGGTAATCCCCTGATTCCAGCAACTGTTCCATCCAATGGTGGCTTGTCCAGAAATGGGTGCAGCTCCTTGGATGGTTCCCAGAATGTGAATCAGGTGATTGGGGAAGGTCGCCAAGGACCAATACTTGACGTGCGATCCATCATAGCTGACTACCGATCTCGTCATCCGGAGACAGTTCCACTCAGGGGCCGTCGAAACAAGTCCTTAACACCATCCCCAGCTGCTGCTTCATCTGTGAGGGAGGGTGGCTGTACAGGAGGGGCTGGGTCTGATGGTGGACCATCTGACAACCCCACATCTTCAGAAGCAGGCATGACTTCTGTAACTAGCACCCCTGGTATCTTGAATATAGCCTCACTAGCTCTGGGGTCAGGTTCCCAAGTTCGTACCCGAGGGATCCAGCCTCAAGATGGTAATGCTCCTGACATAAGCTATCTCCTGCTCTCAGCAGGCAATGGTTGTACACCAGGGGGTACCCTCCCTATTAGGCCCCAGCAGCCTATGAGAGAATCTTCAAGACCCTCAAGCACAGAATCATCCCGAAGTGGTGGTCAAACCATTCCTCCTGTCAGTCTCCCTGCTGGTGGAGCTCTCGTTGATAGTTCGGGAAACTTCAGCTTCAAAGATGTGTTGGTGCAGTTTGCTAGGATGAGCCAAACTGAGCAGCAGCAACAGATGATGGCTGTCATTCCAGGTATGGGTGGACAGGGTCTCTTGTCATCTGCTCCTACCTCGTTGCCACCTCAAGCCTCTGTTCAGTCACGGCAGCCAAGGCACATTCTCCCGAGTACCACGACTACTTCTGTGCTTCCTGGACCATTAGCAACACCAGCCCGTCCTCCTCCTCCTCCATACCCAGAAGTGACCCTTCTCCCTGTTCTAGTAGCAGGCAGCGAGGGGGGTCCCAGTGTTCGTCCACCTGTGCCACCTGAAGTTGCAGCCCCTCAGCCAAGGTCAAATCTGCCACCTCCAACACCAAGCCTGCTTCAGATGTCACTCTCTGCACCAACTTCAACTCCACAAGCCACCTCTCCTCCCTCCACGTCCCTCCTCCATGGCATCCTCACAAAATCAGGCACTGGTGTAGCTAGTTCTTCTGGGCTGGGGTCATCATCTTCTTCTGGCCCATCTCCGAGAGCCACAGCCTTTGCACCTACTCTTGCACGTCTCCTGACAGCCCCAGAGAAGCAGCCTAGTTTGTCATCAGTGAGACCCACTCCACCCTCAACCACTGGCAGCTCTGTCTTAGGGAGTCAGGCATTTGTGTCCATTGGAGAACTACTTCAAACATCCAAGGTAAGTGAGCATGTGATGTGTTTAGTTGATGTCCTAGAATTCTGCATGTTAGTGTTTTGTCCAAGTTAAGATCTACTGCTTAGTAACATGTATTATAGATATAATCCTCACTAGTTTAATTTAGATACCTCACAGGGTATGGATAAATGTACTGCAACTAGCTGATGTAGGTTATTTAAAAGATTTATCCTATACCAGGAAAGTAAACAAAATTTCCAATGCACCATGCTGAAATGTGTACAATCAAGCAGCATAAATATTCAGAGCATATTCAACTTTTTTTTATCTTCATTATCTACTTTTTTGTCCTCTCGCAGAATGGCATATTCTTCGAGAAAATTTTCAGGACTTTCTAATGTCGTAATGAAGCATAGAAAAAACATTAGGGGTAATTTTGCTCGTGCTTTTTATTGCTGCTGTGTTAATTCCGTATGGTTTATTTTTTCATCGAAATCCTAAGGAAATATAATATCCCTTGGCATTGTTTTACTTGCAAAAAGTTTCCAAAAATCAGGCTGCTACTAAAGGGCTGAGGGTAAAGCTAGATTGTCATGTGTCTGATTTTGCTTGCTACTTACTCGGGAGATGCTCATCTACCTGTTTACATCTAAGCCTGCATTGTGGCAGCAACCTAAAGGTACTATATCGATTATTCGTCTGTTTATGGAATACTATGATTAATAACCCTAATACAGTTGCGTAACGTTTCTTACTTGGCCATTGGACTTAGTCCCTCGGATTTCATGGGTACGTGACTTATTTAATGCATAACAGGTTACTTATTCTGTGCCCGGGGACTGACTCCGTCTGCAAGGACTGAGTGCAACTCCTCCAGTCCGGTGACGTTAGCGATCTCACAATTCTTTATTTGAAATTGAACATCATATTTCTTACAATACATTACAAGTTGCTATTTTTGAAAGTGAACCATTCTATTTTTTTCATGTGAGTTGTTAAAATAGACTGCTTTAAATTTTTTTTATCTGAGCCCAGAAAAATCTGAGCTTCTCATGGCCCAGGAATTAAAGTAATAATGAAGTTAAGGAGCATAGTGTTTGAATTTGAATGTGGGTAGGTACTGGTTGTAGGAGGCACGGTATCATGCAGGCTCTGGTTCTTCTTGTAATGGTGTCATTACTTCATATGATGGCATTTTATCCTTTCCTCTCAAAATATTTGGTCATACTGGTTAGAATAAGAATTGCCCCTCAAGAAACTTTATTGGGTTCACCTGCCATTTGAATAGAAGGGGGAAAAAAGACAATGTCGAGGCTGCCCTGTCACATGAATGGAAAGAGTTAATAAAATGATATCCAGGTATAGAGATGATGTGGAAAGTAGTAAGGGTTATTCAGGTAGTTTTTATTACGGATAAAGAGATTGTGTGGAGCCCCAAAAAAGGTTTTAGTTGTGATAGGGGTTAGAGGAATGCAGTATCTCACGATAAGGGACTTCTCTCCTTCTAATATATTGCAATGATCAAACTCCTGATCTCATGGCAATAGTTATTTTTCTTTAAGCATTTAACCAGTATACTGCTGGATTAATATACAATTATTTTACAAATATTTAACAAACCTTTTCAATATAATGTTAAAATTAGCAAGAAAAATATCATAAGATTATGAAAAGGTCAACTTCAATATGAATCGGAATACTAGTGGATTTAATAAGCCATTGGTTTGGAAGTTTATTGAGAAAAAGTAATGATATGACATGCTTTCATATCATCATCTATGGTACTTCAGAAAAGAAAGCATGAGTTGTCTAAGAAGATATTTATTGTGAATCGGAAAACCAAACATTCTGGGAAATGGTCTAAACAATGTGGGTAAACCTTGAATTCAATAGTCAGTTTAGATCCCAAACTTGTTCTTAAATTCTATTTAGATTATTCATAACCATGGTTTTTATATAAAAAAAACAAAAAAATATACTTATACTAATGTAGTTAAAGTATGATAGAAACAATTCTTGGTGCCCATGTTGATAGGTGCATGTTAATCTAAAATTCTGCTCAAGAGTTAATACTGATTGTAACTTCCCAGTTATGGGTTAAGTCTTTGGAAAGGCTTTTCCTGTGGTTGTTCTGAGTGACAAACTCCATCCCAAAATTATTGATGATACCTGCAATTCATTCATATAACTTTAAATGTAGACTTTTGCCTCTGATCACTGTCTTTATTTTTACCCATTGTATGCAAGGCTGTCGGAAATGCTAAAATAAATGGAAGACATCAAACTTTAATTTTTTGCCATGGTGGATACCTTAGAAAAGATTTTTCAGTTATTTAAGAACTAAGCTGAATTCTGTCGTAAATACTAAATGAATGTACGTGTTGGCATTTACAGAGCATAAAATATACCTAATAGCCTTTAAGTGATGAGTTATAACTTAGAGTAAGTACCTATATACTTAATTCAATGGCTTCAACATCCCGTCTACATTTACATGTTACCCTGCGATCCCCCATGAGCAGACATGTAGCCAGAGGGGGGGCTTCTGGTACTTCAGCCCCACCCCCCACTCCCTTTCCCCAAAAATTTTTCCCAATAATTTTGTTCTGATTTTAACTAAATGGGCATTATAATCCAGATTACACTGCATATAACTCAAGTGTGAAGTATCTTGAAACGTGATAACTAGTTTAATGCATGCATGTGGTTAATAATTGTTCTTTTCAATCTAAGATGTATGTATGGGTTGAACTTCTGTTCTGGGGTTGGTCAAATTGACTGCTTCATAACGAGGTAAGCAGTGAACTTTACCGGTGAGTTGAGGGGAATTAGGGGCTCTGCAAAAGTAAATACCAAGCTCTGAAAATTAAGGGAAGAGATTTGTAACATGTCGGCACCGAATGGGCAAGGCTGATTTGTTTCAAGGTATGCAAGACTTAACCCCCCCCGGATAGTGAATTTCTGGCTACGTGCCCGACCATGTGGGTGTGCAGTAGGGTGTGAAGATCACCAAACATGGACCAATTGCATGCAACTAAGTGCTACCTAGACCTACATGCATACAACTGCCATGCAACCATGAAAATAAGTCTGTAACTAAGAGCTAACATGTAATGCTAACCATGCAACTAAAATTTACTAACTAAGAGGCCATTACCATAGTTGGGAAAGTCACCAAAAAAAATTAACTGATTAAAGTTAAAGTTAAAAAAAGTAACTTTTACGTTAAAAGTTACTTTTTCAGTTACTTTGGCAAAATGGATGCTGTGGTAATAAAGGCCTTGATAGTTTTTTGTTTGGCAAACAACACGAACACTGAAAATTGTCATTGTGGTTTCTTCCATCCTTATCCATTTGTTTTCAAAATATTTTAATGGGGGATTTTTGTTGTAATTCCATTTAGTGTCCCGAGTGTAGTTGGTCAGATTTACTATTGTCTGCTGAAAGCTTTCGGAGATTTTTCTGAGGTGGGGCTCCAATTCAGGGATTTTTAAGTTGCCGTGAATGTAACCCAGTGAGAAATGGGTGGTGGAATCAACGTGGAACCCACGTGGAAATTACAGTGGAGATGAGGTGGAAATATAACGTGGATACCATGTGATTTTGGTCGTGGGATCAACGTGGAACCCACGTGGGAATTTGGTGGATAAATTAAATCGGCAGTAGGTACTGCCCTAAAACTAACAAACCCCAGACCTAGGGGCATGAAAATTAGAACAACTAGGGGAGATTAATTAATTAATAAATAAATATTAAAAATATTAATTACTCTTTCAAATGCTACTGTGGCCACTGAATGGAAATGATTGTTGAATCATCAGTAGACAGGTTGAGTCCAGCCGTAGTCTGCAGTTTCGGACAAAGCGCGCCGATATAAACTCTGATTTTACTATGAAGAAGGATATTCAAAATCATAATAAAATAGAATTATAAAATGAATGAATAATATTATGGTGAATTTCCAGCAGGAGTGTAGTGGATATACAAATAAATTCTGCCTTTTATGCAAATGTTTAAAACTGCTGATTCTATTTTACATAAATCTAATCCTGCAGTTCCATGAATAACATAATTTAGAAATACAATTTCTGATGCATTTTCACATAACTAGCATGGTTTCAGGATGATAAACGACGCAATGTCACCAGAGAGTTATTTTCCACAAAGTAGAAATTCCGTTAAATATTTAATATTAATCACCATGGATCCACTTAAAGTCAACGTGGATCCCACGTTGGATCAGCCACTCAATATCCACCACCACCATATATCCACAAATCAACGTGGAACCCACGTTGATGCCACCACCCATTTCTCACTGGGAAGACTTTCTGAGGAACCATGGTGCATCTGTAATTTGCCACAAAAGATTGTTCTGTGCAGTAGAAAGTGATTTATGGTTAGTTTTTGACATCGATCCCCACATTGCGATGTGAAGTATCCCTTCATAATTGTAAAATTGCAGTGGAAATGGCTTAAGAGTTACAGTTCATGCTGAGGCTGTGCCTGCACACCTTTTCTCGCGATTCATTGGGGCCTGATGTATTGACAACGCAATGTCGCCGAGTAAGGCATACTTAGACTGGCGTATTGGAACAGATACGTTAGTTTGAATGAACCCCTCCCCCTCGTTATCAGTTACAGGTTTTTAGGCAACCCTTCTTTCTCAGCTTCAACTATGTAGTATTGACAACATGATGTCACCGAGTAAGGCATACGAGCCCTCCAGGACATTGTCTTTGCGTAGTTTCGTATTTTCTCGTCTGAAGGTGCGGTCCTAAACTTTGGTGGTCACTCCCCTCAACCCGCTTTTGTTAGGATGTATTCGTCTGGGCCTAATCATTACATTCTGGCATAACTACCCTTGCATTCTTAGATTCCATTTTATTTTCCCATTTGTCTGTTGGGCAACCTTTGCAAGCAAATTTGGACATGTTGACATTCACCAAAAATTAACGAAAAAAATTAACTGAAGTTAGTTTTGTATCAGCTAATGCATAATTTTAACGATTAAAAGTTAACTCATTTAACAAGTTTCAATTAAATGAAATAGTTATCCATATTTTTAACGATTAATTTCAATCATCAATTTTTTAATCGTTAATCCCAACTATGACCATTACAGACTATTTTAACAATATTTCTCCTACCTACCCCTTTGCTATGCTGCCTGTTATGTTCTCTAATGGTATGCTGGAAAAATGACATTTTAAGTCTATCAATACGACAATCTATCATTCGAATATTAAAATCAAAGTTTGAAGCTTTGACATGGTGGAAGGTTGGAATGATACCTATTAATGAATTCACTTAGTCCTTTCCACAAAATTTATTTTACAAAGGACCAATTTAGGCAGCTATGCCATCATCAGGATGATGATGGCGCCACTGCCGAAACCAGACGTTTGTAAAATAAATTTTGTGCAAGCGACTAAGTGAATTCATTAATAGTCTGTCTAATATTATATATATGGTCAAATCTAGCATAATATGCAGGGGTTCTTAATATATATTTAGCATCTTCAGTAAATCTATCTGTTTTAAATTTCTTCATGAGATTAAATTATGTATCATCATCATCATCATAATCATAATGGTACCATCATAGTAATTGAAATTGTGGTCTTATTAGTGTCCTCCTGTCACCTTAATGTAACATTTATGTATATGTACTCTGCTCTAATGCATGAATTAAATTCTAGGCAAAGAATGAAATCACCATCACTCCTGTGAGTGGAGCTCAGACATCTGTTTTGAAGCAACAGCCACAGCAGCCACTTCTCAACCGACCTCCAAAGGAGGAACCTGCAGCTCATATGGTACCTATGTAGACCTATTATCTGTTATTGGAATTACAAAATATTTATTTTTTATGCTTAGTAAGTTATCTGTATGATCATTTGCTTTTAGTAGTTTCTCTCGTATAAGACCATGAGCAAAGATTTATTTGCTCTTGATGAATTTCGAGTAAAGGATACATTGTTAGCATTGCTTTGACTCATTCTCCACCTTGTTGTGGAATGTTAGTATTTGATCTATCCTTACCCTACAATAATATTTATCCCTGCCTGCCTGGTCATGTTGTTTATATGAAACTTATAAAAAAGTACATGATTGGCTTAGGAACTGTGGTCTACTTTATCTGCATTCATATTTAGTCTTTTGGTACATATATTTTGCTTGACTGACTAAACTCGTTTGCCTTATAGGCTGCTCATTTCCTTAGAACAGCATCTTGGCTCATTTATTGTTCCCTCTGACAAGCTGCTGATGAAGTTCAAAATGGTGCCTTGCCTATGATGCCACAATAACACTAGCCCTGGCGATAAGTTTTGTAACCAAATATGTGTATAAATGGTGTACATTTTGTAGCATTGGATATGTATTACACTTTTCTCCTCACTAAGTTACTTAATTTGTACAGTTGCTACATCCTGTACAAAATGATATCACAAATGTACGCAATTTGTTATAGTAGATGTTACACAGATGATACCTCTGAGTAAACTGAAGGTAGTCTTGATTGATTAGACCAGTCTTTAGATATTAGAAGTGTACACAATACGTACACAGCTATTACTGTTGTTGGGTACTCAAATGTTACCGCTATTGCACCACAGTGGCACTCAAATTGTTGTACCACATGTTACACGTATAATACCGCTTACAAACCAGTTCCTCACTTTTACTGTAGTTACCAGCCGTTTATATGTATCTACACTTTTTTTGTATGCCTATGATGAAAAAATATCAGTAATGTATATTTATATCGGTCATGCTTTTTATCCACAAAATGGAAATATATAGCCTCCCGAATATTCACTGTTAACTGAAAAGCATTTCTTAGTATACGTGCATAGATATTCTTAAGACAGCCCGGACAGCACAGCCACTGGTATACAAATTGTAATTCCCTTGTACAGTTACAAATTGTATAGTTTTCGTAAAAAATTTGTAATACAATTGTATTACAGGACATTTCATACAAAGCAATCATAATACTATTGTATTACAGCATCAAAAATACAAGGAATATACAAATTTGTATAACCATCGTTTTACAATTGTAACACGAAAAATAATACAAACGTCTTGTGCGCGCGCATATGAAGGTGCCTATGTGGCCAATGGTAAAATGATTGTAAAACACCATTAAAGTACCAAGAATATACAAATTTGTATAACCATTGTATTACAATTGTAACACGAAAAATAATACAAACGTCTTGTGCGCGTGCATACGAAGGTGGCTATGTGGCCAATGGTAATATGATTGTAAAACAGCATTAAAATACCAAGAATATACAATGCGTAAAGTCAATGTATTACATTTGTGTTAATAAAAATAGTACAAAGTATTGTTCGCAATTTTGCAAAAGTTTGGTGTGTTTCTTTAGTGCAGGACACCGCTAGTATCGCCAATTTATGTTTGTTTATTATGAATCCGCCGACCCACAGCAACGTTAGTAAGCTTTTACTCCTTTTAATTGTGTACGTACTTAAGTCCTTTACGGGTTTTACTGTTTTTGAGACGTAATGGCAAATGTAAATGCTTTTGAACAATCATATTAAAAAAAGAGGGCTATTTGTATTACAATTCTATTACAGCTGTAATACAGTGTAAAATGTCCTCTATTTCCACAGTATTACAGTTGTATTACAGAGGCAAAATACAAGGGATTTACAAATTGTATTATGTTTGTAACTGGGATCCAATTTACAATCATTTTACAAATTGTATAATGGTTGTATATTAGTGACACAATACAATCGTTTTATGAATTGTATTATTGTTGTAATTTAGAACTCAATTGCAATTGTTTTTCAAAAACAATATTTCGTATTACCCCTGTAATTTAAAGGTAGTAGTTTCAGGCTTAATTTGGTGGAATATTATAGCAAAAGATTCCACGATATTCCACGAAATATTCCACGAAAATTGCCAGTTTTTTATTCCTCCTGTAATTTAGTAGAAAATACAGGACTTTCAAGTAAAAATAAAAATGTTTGCTCTGTTACATTAAATTTCTTTTGTTCAAAAGAGTACGGTGGTCAAAAAAGTTATTGTTATGTACAACAAAATGGGTATCTCCTCAATGCCTCTTGTTATCATGAACTTCCACCAAATAAATAACATGCAAAGCAACCATATACAAAACTATCGATTTAAAAAATATGTACGAAATTCTCAACAAGATAATCAAGTTTGTTAATGAACTAGCTGGAAAATGTACGAGTGTTACACATAACATTTATCTTTTTAACTCAGGCATTTTTTAAAGATACATGAATTCAGTTATCCCGTGGAGGAGTGAAGGCGTGAAAAGTAAACACCATGTGGAATTCTCATTCACATTTACTGGGTTTGCAGTAAAAGGGTGCACAATTCGTAGGTCTGGTCACACATTGCATAGAATGTGCTGGTTCATCTACTAAAGTATGCCTCATCCGTCCCATAAAATATCATCATGAAACCATACGTAACAACTTCTATTAATGAATGGGTGCTCGTCACTGAAATAGAACCAATTATAATTTCGTCCATCCACACGAACATGGAATCACACGTGTAACCAGGCCCTATAAACCATGACTGAACTTGTAGCTAACTACGCTCCACAAATCGAGGAAATTAAAATTATTACGTGCAGAGGCATTAAGGAAAAATATATCATAATCTTACCAAGATCTAAATAGTAACAATTATGTTCAAAAGCATTTACACTTGCCATTATCCTCTCACAAACAGTATAACTCGTTTAGGACTTAAGTATGCAAATGATTAAAAGCTTACTAACATTGATAACTGTGGGACAGAGGATTCATAATAAACAACTATAAATTTGGGATTCTAGAGGTATCCTGCGCTAAGGAAACACTCCAAGCCTTTGCATGCGTGCGAACAATACTTTTGTATTATTTTCTGTATTACAAATGTAATACATTGGCTTTACGAATTGTATATTCCTGGTATTTTTACATCCTGTTACAATCATATTACCATTGGCCACATATGCACTTTCGCATGAAGGACCACGAGACGTTTGTATTATTTTCTGTATTACAAATGTAATACAAAAACTTTACGAATTGTATATTCTTGGTATTTTAATGCTGTTTTACAATCATATTACCATTGGCCACATAGGCACCTTCGTATACGCATGCACAAGACGTTTGTATTATTTTCCATGTTATAATTGTAATACAGTTGAGCACCCTTAATCCGGGAACCCCTAATCCGGGAGCACCCATAATCCGGCAATTTTGCCATGACCAACTACCTGGTACTAAGTGGAAAATGCCGAAACATTTTTAACCGGAACATTACTTCATAACCTGCCGAGATATTATTCTTATATTAATACCGAGATACCATTCTTACGATTACGATTGCGTTGTATGAAATGTCCTGTAATACAATTATATTACAAATTTATTTACCAAAACTATACAATTTGTAACTGTACAAGGGAATTACAATTTGTATACCAGTGGCTGTGCTGTCTGGGTAGTAGCATTTGGTGGTGTTCTACCAGCATTTCTTAATTTATCTTAATGGCTATTTGGCTCCCTGAAGTGCACCCCTCACTCCTTAATTACCTCTTCATATTCAAGCGAAACTTTTCATCCAAAGCATTGTCTATAGCCCAATTTTTGTGTGATGATAATGTAGAATTTGTAGAATGTGACTTCAATGTGCAATTTAAATTGGAATGGGTGAGATGAGTAGATTCATCATCCATCCGTCAAATAGTCCCCATGGGGGCATTGAGATTCTTAGGATACCATATCCAGACCACCTTCATTACTTCATGTAATCTGGGATCATTCAGTACTCAATGTTTGAGGAGCCTAAGTTGTCTTTTTGTATGTTGGGTGAGGGAACTATTATCTATTTTCAATGGCTTCATCGCATCTTGGTGCCTACTCCCCATCAAGGCCCCAATTGCCTTACTGGTACCGTAAGGTACTGACTTATGCCTTGTGCATTTGGCACTATTTGACATTTAATGGCTTTGAAATCTCCTGGAGACCTGTTGAATATCTGTCCAGTTGTCACTTTCGGTGGCAGCTGCGTCACAGGCATTGTCGTACTCCAAGCTTTCATACCCGTTGCAGGGCACGTCATCAGGGAAATGATTATTAAGAAGCGAAGATGCTGCTATTTATGGGGGACCCGTGTCCCCCCTCCCCCTGTCTCTTGGCCTTGGCTGGTTGCCGTTCCTTTTCACCGCTCCCCCCCCGCTGCTGACGTCAGTGAGTTGTGCGGGTCGTTCACCTAGGAAGAGTTTCTTCCAGACCGCGCTAAGTCGAATGCCGTCATCTCTGTTGAAGTTCTGCGGCCTCTTCTCAATTTCGACGGCCTCTCGAATTAAACGAGGAAAATACGATTTTTCCCTCGAGATGACCTTCGTCTCCTCGGTCAAGATCCGGTGGCCCTCTCCCGAGAGGGCGTGGTCTGCAACCGCCGATTCTTTTCCATTGCCGCGCAGGATCGCTCTCCGATGTTCCTTTAATCGGCACGCTACCGACCTTCCGCTTGGCCCTATGTACACTTTACCGCAAGTGCACGGTATTTCGTAAACTCCTTAAGAAAAATGATTCCGTTTGGATTACCAGCTGATTTCCCCAAGATGGTTGACTTCTGCCTGAGGAGCAATTACTTCCTCTGGGAGGGCCAATTCTTCGAACAAAAGGATGGAGCAGCCATGGGAAGCCCTCTCTCTCCGGTTGTGGCCAATCTCTTCATGGAACATTTTGAAGAAGACGCTCTGGCATCCTGCAGCCTTCGACCAACCTGCTGGCTACGCTACGTCGACGACACGTTCGTCATTTGGCCCCACGGGACGGAAAAAAAAATTACAAGTCTTTAAGAGGGAAATCAACTCAATACATCCCTCCATCCAATTCACTATGGAGATGGAGGAGAATGGGACCCTACCTTTCTTAGATGTTCTGGTGAAGAAAGGAGACGACGGATCTCTACGGCACTCCGTCTATAGAAAGAAAACCCACACGGATCGGTATCTCCATGCAACCTCCCACCATCATCCGAGGCAAAAAGCGGCTTTAGTCAAAACCCTTATGCATAGGGCCAGAGTGGTGTGCGAGAACACTGCTCTAAAAGACGAGGAATCACATTTGGTTGCCGCTCTCGTCGGAAATGGGTATTCGGAGTCGTTCGTGAGGAGACATATGAAGATGGAGCCAAGATTGCCCGAAAACAACCGGACGAAACCGAAAGGATATGCCATGATTCCCTACGTTGCTGGATCGTCCGAACGCATTTCCCGCATACTTGGGAAAGCAGGCATAGAGACGCGGTTCGGCACGTTGACCAAAACCAAAGACATATTACCATCTGCGAAGGACCGGCTTCACCCTCTTCAGACAGAAGGAGTTTACGAAATACCGTGCACTTGCGGTAAAGTGTACATAGGGCCAAGCGGAAGGTCGGTAGCGTGCCGATTAAAGGAACATCGGAGAGCGATCCTGCGCGGCAATGGAAAAGAATCGGCGGTTGCAGACCACGCCCTCTCGGGAGAGGGCCACCGGATCTTGACCGAGGAGACGAAGGTCATCTCGAGGGAAAAATCGTATTTTCCTCGTTTAATTCGAGAGGCCGTCGAAATTGAGAAGAGGCCGCAGAACTTCAACAGAGATGACGGCATTCGACTTAGCGCGGTCTGGAAGAAACTCTTCCTAGGTGAACGACCCGCACAACTCACTGACGTCAGCAGCGGGGGGGGAGCGGTGAAAAGGAACGGCAACCAGCCAAGGCCAAGAGACAGGGGGAGGGGGGACACGGGTCCCCCATAAATAGCAGCATCTTCGCTTCTTAATAATCATTTCCCTGATGACGTGCCCTGCAACGGGTATGAAAGCTTGGAGTACGACAATGCCTGTGACGCAGCTGCCACCGAAAGTGACAACTGGACATCATCCACGCTGCGAAAACCTACGATCAGCCTGTTGAATATCTGTTGATATTCCTTATTTAGTGGTTAATGTGATAACATTTTATCCATCACTCACTTACTCAGTGATTCAACCCGAAGGTTGGTTTTGATAGGTGAGAGTAGAGCTCACCCCGTACTAAGCCAATGGCGTGTGAAATTCACACATTCAGGGTAGGGGGGCCAATTCCTTTTCCTTGGCCACCAATGATTTCCTACAAAGTTCTGATGAAGTTTTATCCATAATGTTGGATTAAGTTTTTATTCAAATCATTGATACAACCATTCTCTTTCGTGTTCAATATCGTTATGCCCCGAATCCTCGTTATCAACAAACTATTTCCCCCATGACAACCATGGAAAAACAAAACATTTATTTTAATTTGATCCGCGATTATTATTTAACAAATTTACTTTGCTTCAAATTCCTCCTTTCGCGTGACAAATTTTAAATAATTAAACTCAAGTTTGGAATGTGCTTCTTCATTAATGCTTCGCTGACGTCCTTGGTCAAAATATCAGTTTCCAAGTCTGCTGAACCCACGTGATGAAGAACCACCTCACCATTTTTGATTTCATCCTTGACAAAATGATACATTCTTCTGATGTGCTTGTTTTCTTTGTTGATCTTCTCATTGTTATTCCAATTCAATGCTCATTGACTGTCAGTTCGAACTTTTATTGGTCGTTCAACAACTTCAAATTGTCCCAGCTCTTCTAACAACTCTGTCAACCAGATGCCCTCACAAACTCCATCACATAATGCCACCAACTCCGATTCCATAGTTGATAAAGCTACCATCTTCTGCTTTCCGCTTCTCCAACTGATCAATGCGTCTCCAATCTTCACTGAATATCCGCCAAATGATTTCGAATCCAAAGTGGTACACCAACTGGCATCTGAACTAATCTCCAGTCTTCCAACTTCTCTGCCAATCTTCAAACGATACCCTTTGGTCCCCTTCAAATATCTCAAAACTCTCTTCAACGCCTCGTAATGAATCATCCTTGGATCTTTTGAGTACTGCGATAGTTTGCTGTAGGTGTATGCCAAGTCCGGCCTCGTCCCTCTCACCAAATATCCAATACATCCAAGTATTTCTTGGTACAAATTCTTGTTTGCTTTCTCCGAATCTTCGTAATCGTCAAGTTTGACTCCACTTGCTGCTGGTGTCTTCACTCCATTGCAATTCTCCATTCCGAATCTCTCAATAACTTCTTCGATGTAGCTTGATTGTTCCATGATAAATCCTTCTTTTTCTTCTTTGATTTTTATTCCTAGGAACTTCACTTCATCCTCCTTTGACACCTTAATCTTCAATTGCTTTTTCAGTTTTTCCACCAGTTGATCAATCTTCTTTTGACTGTCACCAACAATTATACAGTCATCCACGTAGCATCCAATTGCCAAAAATCCCTTCTTTGACTCTTCGACAAATACACGTGGATCTGCTTTACATGGTTTCAATCCCAATTCCTTCAAAATTCCAGATAATTTCTTAAACCAACATCTTCCTGCTTCTGGAAGTCCATATAAACTCTTCTTTAGTCTAAATATCTTCCCTTCTTCAATGTTTACTCCTTTTGGTGGATTCATGTACACATGCCTGTCCAATTCTGCGTTCAAGTACGCTGCTTCGACGTCAATGAACTCCACTTTGTAATTTTTCTTCGCTGCAATTGCCAACAGTGTCTTCAATGACTCTTGCTTCATCACTGGACTGTAAGAGCTTTTGTAATCCACTCCCATTCGCTGTCGTGAACCATCAGCTACCAGTCTTGCCTTGTATACTTCTGCATCTTTGGTTCCCTTTTTCTTGAAAACCCATTTGCTTTGAATTAATTTTACCTCTTTTGGCTTGTTAACAATTTCCCAAGTCTGATAATTTTTCATATTTTTCAATTCCTTGTTCATTGCTTCAATCCATTTGATCTTGTCCTTGGACTCGATTGCTTCTTTGTAGTTCCTTGGATTGATTTCTTGCACCATATTGACAATGCAATCGGGCTCCTTCTTCTCTCTCGTTGACCTTCTTACTCCTTGTTGTCTTAATTCATCTTCTATTCCTTTTAATTCTTCTTGGTGTCTCTGTTTCAGGACATCGTTCGTGTCACCTTTTTTTCTCCCTCTTCTTCTCTCTCCAGCTTGAACAATTACCAACGGATTTTTATGAGATGAATCATCATCACTGTCGAATTGTCCTTGAAAATCTTCAACAACGTCATGGATAATTCCTGAATTGTTTTCTTCCTCGTGTCGTTCGTCTCGATTCTCTTGCCTCTCAATCGGGATAAAAACGTAGTTAGTCTCGTCATAACCAACGTCTTCTTCCTTCTTCTGAAAACCCATTTTTTCTTCAATGAACTTTACGTCTCGACTCTCGTGAATCTTCCTGTCACTCAAGTCAAATACTCGGTAGGCTCTCCTGTTCTTCGAGTATCCCACGAACACAGCTTCCTTTGATCTCACGTCAAGCTTCTTTTTTTGAACATCTTCATTTCTGTAGAAGACCTTGCAGCCAAAAACTCTGAGATGTCTGACCGATGGTTTCTTGTTTTTCCAAATCTCAAGTGGAACTTGATCCCTCTTCTTCGTAGGTGAAAGATCATGCAAGTAGCTCGCAGTCCACACGGCTTCTGCCCAAAACATCAGTGTTAATCCAGCTGCAATGAGTAACGTTCGAGCCATTTCCACCAACGTTCGATTGGCTCTCTCAGCAATTCCGTTGCTCTGTGGAGAATAGATCGTCGTTCTCTCGTGCTTGATGCCTTTCTTCTTGAAATATTCTTGCAATGTGTCGTTGATAAATTCCGTACCATTGTCTGAGCGAAAATTCTTGACCTTTTGTCCTGTCTCGTTCTCTTTTCTCTCAATAAACTCGATCAGTTTATCGGCAGTTTCACTTTTACTCTTCAAAAAATCGACGAAATATCTTCTGCTGTACTCGTCCACAATAGTCAGCATGTACCTACTCCCTCCAATTGATTCTTGTTGCATTGGACCACACAAATCCGCGTGCAGTCTTTCCAAGATCTGCTGTGCACCTTCGATTTCGACTTCTTTGAATGGTGCTCTCGTCAGTTTCCCTTGAATGCAATCCTCGCAGTTGTCGTCCTTGATCGACACATTTTCGAGTCCTCTGACAAGATTCTCTTTCGCCAATCTAGAAAGATAATTATTGTTAATGTGACCAAGCCTCTGGTGCCATAAATTACTATTTATTTCGCTTGTGCTAAAGCAAACTTCTTTCTTCAGCTCTCGTTCATCGCTGTCCGTGCTCATTCGAAACATAAAAGCATCTGCTTCATAGATCCCCTGTGCAACTAATTCTCCTGTTTTCTTGTCATAAATTCCAAATCCATCTTCATCAATAACTATTTTCTTGCCCATCTTGACCAGACTTGGAACTGACATCAAGTTGCTGTTTAAATCTGGAACATAAAGTACGTCTTTTATAGTTAATGCTACCTCACCATCGTCAAGATAGCTGGTTCCTTCAATTTCTCCTCGAAATTCAGCGTGAATCTTTCTGCCTGCTTCAGCCGTCACGATCTCCACATTGTCTTTCCTCTTATTAATCAATAACTCCTCTTGATGAGTCATGTGAGATGTGCACGCCGAATCAAGCATCCAAGTGACTCCATTTTCTGCATTTATCTTGTGATGCTCCCTCACTTCAAATGCATGTTGATTCTTGCCTCCTTTGAAAATTCCCTTGAATTTGCTCTTATTCTTGTAAAAATCCTTTGAATTTTCTTTAGTCTCAATTGAATTCTCCTTGTCCTTGTGCCAGCAATCACGAGCAAAATGTCCAATTTTGCCACAACAGAAACATTTTTTCTTAGTCTGCACCTTCGCCTTAAAAGCCTTGACCTCTCCTTCATTGGTTGATTTCTTGTTTTTCTCCTCATATCGCAAAAGTGCTCCTCTCATGAATTCGAAATCCACCGTTGGATTGGAAGAAATCGCTGTTGCAACTTCACTGAAACTCTTTGGTAGACCCTCGATTACGTACATAATTAATTCATAATCTTCAATATTATTACCCATTTCCTTAAGTTGAGTCTCTAATGTTTGAGCTCTAGTTAAATAACCGTCAATGCTTTCTTTCTCTAATTTTTCTAATTTAGCCAATTCAATCATTAACTGAGTCTTTCTATGTTTCTCAACACCGTCATGACGTTTCTTTAACAAAAGCCACAACTCTTTTGCATTGGAAATACCTTGACATGCTAACGCCTGCTCCGCCGAAAGTGTCATAATGATCAGCATGTTGACCTCGTCGTTCTTCTTTGACCAGGCTTCCCACTTCGCCACAGCCGCTGCATCAGCACCATTCTTCTCTGGTTCATCACCGAAAATGATATCTTGATACAATCCTTTCGCCTTAAGAACTGCAACCAATCTCATGCTCCAAAGTCCATAATTCTTGTTTGTTAGAGGCTCGATTCTTGAAACTCCAAAGTCTGACATTTTCCCTTGTCACTTTTCTTGACCTCCTGGAAATTTCACTCGTGTATCTTATAACCACGCTCTGCTACCAAATTGTTGGATTAAGTTTTTATTCAAATCATTGATACAACCATTCTCTTTCGTGTTCAATATCGTTATGCCCCGAATCCTCGTTATCAACAAACTATTTCCCCCATGACAACCATGGAAAAACAAAACATTTATTTTAATTTGATCCGCGATTATTATTTAACAAATTTACTTTGCTTCACATAATAATACATATTTTCTTAAAGCAGATGCGTTTATGAATGAAATAGTTTCTAATTATCTCTTTCACCAATATTTACTGATTCCTTGTTCAAAAAAATTTTCACCCATTTAACTTTTAAACTACAAGAAATGTACAGGGATTAAGGTATTTTGTTATAAATATCATGCAACAAACATTGTTGATTAAAAATCAATCTTCATTATCAAATATAACCCCTGCAGTCTGTAATATGTTCCTCACGAAACTTCACTCATGCTTAGCGTGAGGATGTTCCATCGTAATAAATTGAAAGGAAATGGTTTCAGAAGTTTTTGATGGTTTGCCTTTTAAGAATTGAGTTTTGCCAGATTGTATTGTCTAGATTAAATGATGCAGTGAGTAAATGGAATTTTATTACAGAGCTCTCTTCTTTAAAAAATGACTGTTCTATCTGAAATTTCCTCTCTTCTAGCTCACCAATAAATTTTGGAATGTTATATGTAATCCGAAACCTGTGCATTGAAATCTCCAGGAGATTTCAATATACTCACCAGTGGAAGGGTTTAACTAACAAATAACTGTCTAGATCTCGAGTTGAACCTTGCTTGAAGAGTGTACAATGTGTGCATGATTAATGGGGTGCAAGTTCCAGGAATGAAAAAAAAGCATGCAGTTTGAAGTATTTCAGTAAATGAGAATGGCATACTAATTGAAGTGACAGTTTTGCATGATTGTGTGCTTGTGAGGGAGAAAGTATAAATTCTTAAAAATAGTAACACAGCTATTATTGCTAACCTACCCCTGGATTTAGTAGTAACTGCATTTATACAACCATTGACCTCGCTCCAGTCATGAGCTTTCATTTATGTTTAGAGTGTGAAGTGACAAATCAGCCTACATGAAACTACTGCTGAATATATTTTTATGGTGCTTGTAACATTGTGCCTAAGGTACTGATGATTCAGGTTTAGTGGCTATTGTATATTTCATTGGTGCATATATATTGTGGGTCACGAAAACTTTAGCAGTGTCATCATAGTACATAATGTAATACATTGGAATTCTTCTTTTCATTTTCTGGGTCGTGATTGCTTGTTTGCAGCTTTGGCAAAAAATTGAAGGTACCATGAACTAGGAGTGACCACTGTTATTGGAGTTATACTCTGATATACTCACCAGTGAAAGGGTTTCACTAACAAATAACTGTCTAGATCTCGAGTTGAACCTTGCTTGAAGAGTGTACAATGTTCACCTCAAATCACCTATTAAATTCATGAGTTATACATACTTGGCATTGATAACATTGAATGAGTTGCAGATCCTAATGGAGTTCATGGTAGTCAACAATGTACCAGAAATTTGGTGCAGTTGGCCATTAACTTGAGAGGGGAATATGTAGATAGAACTCTCTGTAAATGTGAGAGTTTTATTCTAAAAAAGAGTCCTGAGTCATGCAAATATTGGAAGGACCTAAGGAACTGTGCAATTCATATATGGAATATGCATCAGAAATAATAAATTTGAACCTAATAAACACGCCACCAACAATTTTATTAACATTTTGATGAGCGTATTTACAAAAAAACTATTTGATTATATTTGTGACTACAGTTTTATGATCACTTCAATTTTCCTAAATTCTTGAGTACCTACCTGATTTACATTACATGCAGAACAGTACCTTTGTAATAAATGTACATAACATGAGGAAAGTTGCAGTAGTCCTTACTACTCATTTAAGTGAAACACCTGAATCATGAATCCTGAGTACAGCAATGTTTGATTCAAAGTCGCGTTCATTTGATTGGGATGAGTAAAAGCAATAATAATAATCTTTATACATCTGTTGCTCAATTACATGTGATAGATGTCGTCAAAAAAAAATAATAATAATACATATATGAGAGCAAGAATTAGCCAACTAATAGATACAAATACGTAATGAACATTGAATTCGAACCCAACAGCAGAAATGTCAAGGGTAAAGTATTCCTCAAAAGAACACGGAAGGATTAGCTGCAAGCCAGTGATGTAGGACTCTGCAGAACTCTTGCCAACAGTGCTGGCAGTGTCAGGCAGCTTATTATACCACTTAATAGCCAGTTTTCATAATTAAAAGAATTAAGGCAATTGAGGCTATACAAAGCTATAGTTTTCCATACTTAAGTGCTGTATTAATGGAAATATGTAAGCTCTCATCTCCATGTAAGTTTTTTACTATAAATTATATTGCTCAAATCTTTAGTATTTGATTTTGTTATCTTTTCAAAGGAGGAGGAACAGGATGATAGCACTGACCGCCTGGTGATTGATGAATCCTTGGCAGCTTCTGAAGGTGATAGCAGGCGCCAATCAAGGCAGCGTGTGGGACCATTGGCAGCTGCCACAGGACTGGTGCCAGACGTGCAGGAGAGTATGGCAGATGAGGAGGAGGTGGAGGAGGAGGAGGTTGCAATGGAAGAGGAGGAGGGAGATGGCATGGATGAGGAGGATGGAGCTATGGATGAGGAGGAGGATGAAGGGGAGGAGGGACCTGTCCCAGAATGCCAAGGGTGCCACAACAGGGCGGCGCAGTTTGTGTGTGCTGGTTGTGGCAACCAATGGTATTGCAGTCGGGATTGTCAGGTAAGCTCACCAGTACTTGCCATCATGTACTAATTTCAATCATGTAATATCTGGTTCATAGCTCAAATAAAAATTTCCCTTGGCCTAGGTTTTTTAGTCAGAGCATGTAAAAAATACCATGATCATTTAAAAAAATTTCTGTTAAAAAAAATTTTAATAGCTGCTTTTGGTGTGTATGAAAGACATCTGATATTTGTACAAATTAATATAATTTTTTAAAATATGTTGGTTATGCTCTCTGCATTCTTCTGGGTAATCGTTCGCGTCGGTTGGCTGGTAGACAACAGTTTCGCTGACTGTCCTGTCAGCGTCTTCAGGTCGAAGGTGTTGTCTACCAGCCAACCGACGCAGACGATTACCCGGAAGAATGCAGAGAGCATCTAACCCACCCCGTGGAAACCTTCAATCATATATTGGTTATGTCTTGTATAGTTGGTAACAAAAATAACTACTATCCTTTTAGATTATTTCCACTACTAATACCCCATTTCCACTACTAGCGTAGCTACATGCGTTCAAACCCAGGCTATACCGTGAAGCAATTGAAATAATAAAGAACAGGGAAAATTTTAATAGAGATGCTGGCCTCCAAATAAGCCACACGTGGAGGCCCACACTTCACAAATATTTTTCAATGACATCTCCGTCCATCCCCCATCCCTCTCCCCCCCTCGACCCACCCACTTGAGATATATAATACCCTCACCAGCAACGAGGACCTCATATCCCTCTGAAAAAGTGACCAGCATAGGTCACGAAACGTCGAGGCAATAACTGAAAGTCACGCGGCACACCCGAACAACATACATTTTCATACTTTGGAACTCTGCCAATTTACTCTGGTTAGGCACTGGCGGCGGGGCAGAAACTAGGTAAGACGAATCACGATAATCTATAAAGTTGAAAAACATGGATTTGTGTCGGATGTATATTGATGAAGGAGTGACAATGAAGTGTCTTACGATTTTTAAAACTAAGAAAACATGAAGAATGTGCTAGAGTTCTGCATGTATTTGTAAACTACTTTTACCAGCAGCTTGTTCAGTCAGCTGCCAAGGGAAGGCAGCAATGAGTTATAGTGGTTGTGGGAATGCATCACAGGTAGGTTCGTGTGTAGATACGTTAGTTGTGGAAATGAGGCATTAGACCTTGATGACAAATGGGGCATGATTCGGCATATTGTCTACATCGTCTCCTCAAGCATTATATGACGTCCAGAGAGTTTGGGTTTTCGGTGTGTGGGGGGTTTAAAATATCACCCTCATCACTCAGCAAATTTTGCTCATGTTGAGATGGGGAACAATAGCAAACCATGAGAGTACACAGGGTATTAATGTCATACAGTTAATAAGGTATTAAATATAAAGTTCAATGAGTGCTACTGGCAGTAAGCGTACCCATTGTATGAGCAGCACTGATGACATGATTAGTATACTGATGCCCGCAGTAATCACATAGAAGTACTTTGAGTACAGATATGTTGAATACACAGAACAGGTGGCAACACTGCAAAAAGAGAATAGATGTGTAGGTACTGGACGACAGAATAAGGCTGAGCTTTTAGGAAAAGGAATATCCCCTCCTGCACTCCCATTGGTGTACCCCAAAAACCACGTTTGGCATCAAACTCCTCCTTCTGGCTGCTCCCCTCCTCATCATCAGCATGAGAGTTACTTTTACAATGAGGCCCAACTGGCTGCGTTCCTACGTATATTTCAATGTTACATAGGTAATGCATTCTGGAATCTACCATAGCAAACATTTTTATGCCATACCGGGATGGCTTGGATGGTATATATTGCCGGAAACTACATCTTCCGCGAAATTTGGGTAGCATCCCGTCAATTGTAACATTCTGACCAACAGAGTATGGGCTTTTGCACTGCTGCACAAAGCAATCGAAAAATGCCCTTATGGTGGTAAGTTTGTCAGTTCTCTTTCTTTCTGCGTGAGTGGCTTTGTTATCAAATCTAATGTATCGCAGAAGAAAACTAAAATGATTTTTTGACATCACCAGCCTAAAAAATTCAACCCCCATTCCATCGGTAGACCACAAATCTTGCACATTTAGCCTGTTGGACTTGAACAATCTGGCCATATACAGTAAGCCTAAGAATGCTTTGATTTCCACAATGTCTATGTTATTATCATCCCTTTCTCGAGTGAATGATTCACGCACCGTCTCTATATGCCTATTTGTTTCTTCAACAATAAGTTCCAGCATATTGTCTGCAAAAAATAAATTCCAGCATTCTATTCCTGGTTTACAATCTTTTGCAGCTCCCCTAACACCAGGCAGACGAGTAACAATATTATGAAGTTTTCTTTTAGAAAACTTAGTCGGAGCATTTTTGGACCACTTTGTCGTTCCGTCTTTACCTGCGAAGATGAGATGGAAAATATGGTTATGCGCTCGAATACGATGAAATAAATATAAATTATAAATATTTGAAAAATAGCTCACCTAAGTAAAAATCAGCTATTGAAGGGATCTCCTCACTCTCCACTGTACTCTCGTCAGTATCAGAGTCGAGAATTCCAATTTCCACATGATCCTCCGAATCTGTATCCGATGAATCACACGCTTCTTCACTTTCACAATCATTGCTCAAACTAATATTTCTAATGATTTTGACGTCATCAGGATCAGTCACATTGAACTCACACTATGAAGTTGAAGCCATTGCGTCTCACGCGCTTGCACAAAGAGCACTGACGTGGAAGCCCGCAATGTATCTCTCTGATACTAGGCGCGGACTCGACAGCTCTCACCCTCCTCAGAAGGCTACAGTTTGGAGGCATTTCAGTGACTGTCACAAAATAATACTCAAAAAGAAATGCTCTTAGGATACAAAGAAGCTCAGCCCGGAATATGGAGTCAACATTGTAACAATTCGCATTTCAGGCTAGAATTATCTGACAGATACATTGCGAGCACTGCCGGGTTAAAATTGACTATTATCATAGCTGAATATCAAGCATGTTATCTCAAAGATTTTTGTCTTAGGCGTATTGAAAACATCTTAGTTTCATCTTCTTGTCTTCCACAAATATTTGATTCGTAATGATATAAAGAGACTTTGCTTTTGATAGGAAACAGAGAGACAATTGAAATAATTAATGATGGGTTGTCTTTAGCATAAACTGAGGTGCATAGTAGCTCAATTAACAATTTACTTCATTATGATAAGAAGTTATATTCTTTACTTTTATTTAATGAGCATAATTCATTTCTGCCATATTCAGTTTGAATTTATATTGCTAATCGCATATTTCAGTAGCTTTTTGGATATGTGGTATCAAATTTTTTAAGTCCAACTTTAAGAAGTTAATGTCTGCGTGTGGGAAATAAACTGTAGCGATCTTTTTCTTAAAAACAATTCCGCTCAGTAAGAACTTGAGAATCATTTCAATTCCTGTTCTGAAATTTTTAATGTATTCAGCTCCTATGTTTCTAATGGCAGGTTATAATGGCATAATTTAAGAATGAATGATGTTGCATATGAGGTAAGGGGTAGATGTACTGAGTTGGCTTACTTATATCATGTTGGACTTTGTTATGTTTCAGAAGACTATAATCTCCTAAAATATGCATGATTGTAATTTCTCATTTTAAATATCTAATTGATTGTTGCCTTGAGAATAACAATCGGTGCTCATAGATGAGAATTGCACTGTGATGGATGTTGCTGGAGGAAAAAAAAGAATGTTTAACTGTTGAATACCCTAAGCACCAATGCTTGAGAAGTGTGGGCTATGTTTTAAATATATTGATTAATTGATGTTTGTTAACAAATCCCTAATACTTATACTAACCAATTATTCCTAACATTTCCAATAAAAATGCATGGGATCATTGATTTTTCAAATACACTGAAACCTCTGTTCACGGACACCTCTAACTTATGGACACCTCTGACTTAAGGACAGTTTTCAATTCCCTGGCACAAGTATATGCATTTCTATAAGGATCGAACCTCTAGCATAAGGACACTCCCTCTTATGGACACGGACACCTTGTTGGGCACAATTTTTCTCGAATACGGACACCATCGCCATGGGTTTTCTGACCCATCTCTCAGAAATGGAAAGTTCTTTCCTCTAAAAATACCATTTATGAATAGCTGGGGAAAAGAGGACAGCAAAAATGGTCAAACCAGTGAAGATACAAAAATACGCTGTTGGGGAATGAAAGAGTGTCCTGGAATACATTCTTAGAAATGAGCCAAAGTGAGCTATATATTTGGATGTATGCATACATAATAAAGTGTGCAGATGCTTCAAGAATTTTAAATATACATACATATGTGAGTAAATGCATTACGTTGATTTATTATTACCAATTTATTTTAAATTATTAAGAAGTGATATTTGAAATAAAAGGATTTCTTTCAGCTGCTTTAAATTCCTACAGTATAATATTTGCATGGTAAAACGATGCATAAAAATGAGAGTTTCTTTGGGTCACCTCCAACTTACGGACACCTCTCACTTACGCGCACATTTTCTAGGACCGTTAATGTCCGTAAGTGAGAGGTTTCACTGTATGTACCTGGAAAATTCTTCTCATAATCATTTTTTCATACAAGTTTGCTGTAGGTGCATTTTTTATAGTGTTGCTGAAATAGAAGTCTTAATATGCCAAAAACGTGTTTCCTAAATTGTTCTATTGGTGATGGCAAATCCAGAAACCCTATTTAAAAAAATTGATGAAAATTTCACAGATTTCACATTTCAAAGAGTAAATTGGGCCAAGAGTTGAATCCAATAGTTACTGTTAAATTAAACTCGTATATAAAATGATGTATTATGTATAGACAGGCGAGTGAGGGTTTTCAGATTACAACATTTTGTCTCACAATGCAACAATTTAAATCAAGATAATAAATCATATCAATGAAATTAGTCGAATAACATTGTCAGTGCACCTTTGTCAGTTAATAATAGGGATGTAATGTTTAGCTTATCTACCCAGACAGTTCAGATTTGGTATTATTACCGTGTTACAATTGTATTACAATCATAATACAAAAGCGGGCTTTGTATTACAGCTGTAATACAGTGAAAAATGTCCTCTAATACGACTGTATTACAGGTGTATTACAGAGGCAAAATACAAGGGATTTACAAATTGTATTATATTTGTAACTTAGATCCAATTTGCAATCATTTTACAAATTGTATAATGATTGTATATTAGTGACACAATACAATCATTTTACCAATTGTATTATTGTTGTATTTTAGATCTCAATTACAATTGTTTTACAAAATCAAAATTTCGTATTGCCCCTGTAATTTAGTAGGAAATACAGGACTTTCAAGTAAAAATAAAAGTATTTGCTTGCACTTTCGCATGCAGGACCACGAGACGTGTGTATTATTTTCTGTATTACAAATGTAATACAAAAACTTTAAGAATTACATATATATTCTTGGTATTTTAATGCTGTTTTACAATCATATTACCATTGGCCACATAGGCACCTTCATATACGCACGCACAAGACGTTTGTATTATTTTCCGTGTTACAATTGTAATAAATTTGTTTTTCAAAATTTATATTTCTTGTATTTTTGATGCTGTAAAACAATAGCATTGCGATTGCTGTGTATGAAATGTCCTGTAATACAATTGTAAATACAAATTTTTTTTACCAAAACTATACAATTTGTAACTGTAGAAGGGAATTACCATTTGTATACCAGTGGCTGTGCTGTCTAGGTAATATGCATCAACATTCATACCCCTTGCTTGGAGATATTGAGAGAATCTGCGTTGCACTGCCATCTGGGTTGCCAATTCGCTCTACCATTTTGTGGAGATTATTTTTCAAGTGAGAAGTGGTATTCTTGAGTGCAAAGTTTATACTGTGAGCAGTCTCTTTTTGAACTGCATTAATCATGCCAGATTGCCAGTAGTTGGTGGTTTATTGTGGAAATTTTTGTTTTAACCATGCCCTGTAAAGTGCAACTGAAAGATCTCTCAAGAGAAAAAGTTTCAGATGGAGTCAGTACTCCACAAAAAGTAAGAGAGTTAGATTCCGAATGGAGATACTCCTGTTATTCTGGATAAGAGTTATGCAATTCAATCTCTAAAGGATGCCATTTACTGGAAGAATTCTATCAATGCTGCTGATTTGGCAAAGAGAGGGAAGATCTTGGGAAGCAGAAGATGAGATATGCACAACAATAGCTATGTGCACATAAATTATTATTCATGGAAAGGTTCTCTGCCTTCTATGTTTTACTATAGGCTACTTCTCATATATATTTAGCCTATTTTTATTATAACTCAGTCCCTAATTTTGTGTACATAGCTAAATCAGCTCTCAATGTCCTTTTTTATGTAAGTACACATTTCTTTGGGTGTTGCTAAGGTAATGGCTCAATGCGGTAGAGATAATGGTTCAAGACCAAAATAAAGATGCCTATTTATGGATGCCGAGTTGTAAGAAGAGGTTTAATGAGAGTTTAATAATTTATAGTTGACGTTCTTTTCCCATTGCTTGGAATAAGATTAAGCCACTGAGAATGGTTTGAGGTTTTATAGCCCAGCACTTGCTGGCGTGCTGGGGTGAGGTGGTATATATTGCGTATTAATGCAAGGAATTTTGATTTTTTTGATTGATGCAAGGAATTGCGAGTTGATGATTTGATTGGAATATTTGATATTGGTTAAATAATATTTTAAGTCATTTGATTCCAGTTTTTTTCATGTATATACTCTATTTTGTATCACTGAATGCACTGGTGTTGCTGTAGAAAAACAGATTCCTCATCCAGTAATATGTGATGGAATTCAGATTGCAATTGGTCATGTGGAATTGACTAACATCAGAAAGTGGGGGTTTTCTGTATTGAAGTGGACAAATTTTGGGTCCCATTAATTTCTCTAAGAAGAGCCTTTACTGTAATGGTCTATTTGCATGGTAATGATGCCAGACTCTTGTATAGTTGGGTAATTATTCATTAATATGACTCTTTTCCAATGTTTTTATCCTCTTCTCCTAGGTATCGGCCTGGGATGAGCATTCTGAAGTTTGCAGTGGTTGAATATGCAGCAGTGGATGCCATTAATTGTAAATCATGATGAAGAGAGTAAGCCTGCAGGAGTTTCTCTTTGCTCGAGTGTGATATTAAAATAGGAATTTGTGTTATTCTGTGAGAGGGTTACCATTAGTTATTTTAGTCAATTTTGGCACGAGAAGAAGAAGAGCCACTTACCAAATATTGTCTGCTAGTGAGGAGTTTATTTTCAATGCAATATTAATACTGCCATCAGAGTAAGGATTGATGTATCTTTCAAAATTACCTGATCATTTTTAAGGATGTTTTATGTCATTTGTTTTAAAATTTAAATGTTTATGTTTGCTAGCATATTTATCCTGAATACTTTTTAATCCTCATGTCTGTTTCACCTATTCAGTAGGTGTGTCATAACATACCCTGTGTTGGTGCTTATTTAAACTGTCTTCATTTTCATCTAAAAGTGTCATGGAAATGTCTCATGTTGAGTATTTAATGCCCAGAATGGGAACCATGAGAAGCTTTATTGTTTTGTCCCCTTCTAGCCATGTGTTGTGATATGTTTTGTCTCCCAAGAACTGAAAAGTGTTTAATTCCATTTACTTGGGACTTGATCAAGCTACCCTTCTGTGATATGGCCAAGTGGAGCCAAGAGACCTGTATGGGAGCATACGAAAGTATTATCTACCATTGAAATGAAGTCGAAAAAATACTGCTCATCCAGTGAGATAAGCATTCTACTTGTGTTGAAAATGGAGTATTATCATGTGAGACTACCTCCGTAAGTTTGAATTCCTGATTAGTTAAATTTTTCATAACTTTTTGTGTAGAATTAAACGTAGGAACTTTATTTAAAACAGTAGTTCTCACATGTTTTCATGTACTGTACAAGGTACACTTTCTGTGTGAATTCCAGTGAAGTTTAAATCTATAGAATGCATTTAAGCCGAACATTCTTAATGAAAATTTTATAAATCTTGATATGGAAAATATTGAATTATGAAATTTTGCTGTAATTTTTCAACATTTTTACATTTGTGAACCTTTCTTAAAATGCTAAAACCAAAGCAAAGGCACACATTATTTATGAAGATATATTTTGACCTTCATAAATGCCAGCTTCTATTGAACAAAATGATCAAGAATGTTGATGAACATTCTTAAAAGAATTTATACATTAATTTATTTGTACAGAAAATTGGACATGTTTACATTTAATCAATGTATTGAATACCCAAGGTGGATTGACACCTTGTGCATCTGTATGTGTGGGGAAATGTGTAAGAGTAAACTGTCATTGTTTCATGTTGAAATAAATGATATATTATTTATTAGTATAATAATGAATTGAATTTGCCGTGTATGTATTCTTGTAGTGCTGTGATTTCTTCAAATCCATTTGAGTAGTTGGCGTATTCATCTTTCGTAAATATCTTAAAGAATAATCTTTTGTATTTGTTTTTAAATTTTTTCTGAAGATATTTGCTTGAGTCTGGTAATATCATTTTTCTATATCTTTTGTGTTTTGATAGTTATCTTGTCTATTACAACATGTGATTTTGATTTGATGTGATCTTCAAGAATGATCACGCCATCTGCTTGATTATTCTTACTTTTTTTTTTGGAGTCCTCTTTTGATGGAGGCCAGTAACCTTCTGTCCAGGATATCCTCCGTTGGAACATGATCGGTTGTATATCAGGTATTGATACATCACCACTCTTGTAGATGCGAGACAATCGATCTCGTTGGGGCCCTTCGTTTGAATGTCTCCGGTCTGAGCACATGCATCCGAACATATTATATGTGACAAGTATTCTTCTAGGATATTCGATGTCAACTTAAAAAAATCTTTGGGGAATCTCATACTCATCCTCTCCAATTTTTATACCAAGGCACATAGGAAAAATCTGTCCACAAGTGAAATTGTGCAAATCAACTATTTATGTACCTCTGTAAAAACTTAAGTAAGTCAAAATAGCTGGCATAACGATTAGGTGTCACATACATGCAACTAAAAATGCTATTACAAAAATTCTCACTTGTAAAAATTTTTTATAAAAATATTGAGCAATGAGAATGATTTTCATCAAAAAATGAATTTTCAGACTTATGAGAAAATCAAATTTAACAAGGAAAAGGTATTTAAAAATGCACTGCAAATTTTTTTATTGCAAAATACAACTTCTTCAATTTTTTATAACAAAGGAAGACAAACAAGTAAGAGACTAAGTTTTTAAAACTAACATGTCTTAGACTCCCTGTTAGGAAAGGAATAAATGTTACCATAATTAAATCCTTTTACAGTATCCTTGTGTATAGGCAACCAACAGTTCTCCCGCGATAAAATATAACATAATTTTTCCCGATTTTCACCCAAATAATAGATGATGCAACCGTGAATTAACAATTGGTCCGAAGCGGATATCTTACTCCTTAAAATGGTTTCACAACTATCGATATTGGTTGCGTATGAAGGGACGTACGGATTCAATTTTGAATTTCGGGAATATAATGAGTACTTCGAAAATCCCGGCGTTTATTATACAGAGAGGGGACAGGAGTTGAAGAAAGTACATTAAAAGTTCACCAATAGATGGCTCCTTTAAGAAAGGGAACCTCTATGTAGTTAAATATTATTTGTAGGGATTGTTTGTTATTATTTGTTCGTTTAAAACTTGCGAATGCCAAAGAACAATAGGTAGTTAACAAACAAAATGATTAAACATCATTGTTCTTTCACGGAGGCGGTGCAATGAATTTTGAAAGTTAGCTCTCACAATCTGGTATTACGCAAATAGTAATGAAGTAGGCCAGACTTCGAGTTGTTGCTGACGACAGAGCATGATTGGTTCACTGCCTACGCAATGTCCTTTACTGGCCCGGTACAGCCGCCACCATGGCGTACCCTTGCAGTTGGTCGTAATTGACGCCGCGAGGCTTTGCATCCATGAAGCCGATCCTCTTGAGGTGGCGTGGCTCACTCGGCAGAGTAGGTGTATGCGGTTCTCCGCTCTGTGGGTTAGCTTGAGAGAGGGGACTTAAGGGTGGGGGGAGTCCGTTGCGGAGATGACGGCTCCTTTGCGGAGGGACCAGTCGTGGTTGATGGCTGGCACCTCGTGGGCGGGGGGAGTTTCCCGGAGGGGAGGCTCCCCCTCTGCCCTGGGGTGGAAAATTTATCAGAGGGGGGGGCCATGTCGGTCATTTCTTCACTCTCTAATATTGTCTCAATAACCAAAAAAACACTACTTTCTTATACCATTTCTTCGAAATGAATTTAAGAATGTAAGGTAATAAACTAGGTTTCATGAAAGTGTCCACCTTCAAACCCCACCCCCAATCCCCCGGTTACAACTTCCACCTGTTCATTGTCTTCCGTTTTCCACGTAGTGGTTAGTAATTTATATTCCTCATTTACATACTTAATTACAGATGCATGCAGGTGGGAGTTAGTCGGTTCCTATCTGCTTGTTTTAATCCACCAAACCATTACATTTTATTTACATTATTATTTTTACTTATTCCCCAAATCAAGATTTTATCTACACATACACCCCTGCATTACTCCACCTTATGCTGAAGGGACCACACCTACCGTAGGCTTCTACCATGCACCAGTAGGGGCCCCCACCCTTCAACTATCTTCCCAAACACTTCTATACAAATTCATACCTAATTCACACTAATCGCATCATAATTCCGCTTTTTTCAGTGCTGAGAAATAAAGTGGATTTATGAAGAACTTGCCATTCATCTATGAAGTACAGCATTCATTCCCACCTTTATCTCTCACTATTACACACTTGCATGGTGAGGGTAGAGGATTCAATGTTAACAGTACACTAGTTCAATTTATTTATTTTCATTTCAAAACATTACAATTATTATCCACCTTTATCGCTACGATACCAAGCATTTTACATTCATCATTGACAATATCAATTTCATAATCACTTGCATTACGTCAACAACAAAATCTGATGCTGCTCTTGTCACCAAATCGGGACTGGAATCCTGTCTCTTACTGCCCATCACCTTTGCACAGCAACACCTGAAATCAAAACATCCATCCAACAGTCTCACCCATGAACATAATTTGCTTCCAGAATGTCATCAACTGTTTCAGCTATCACGCATTCCAATTAGCTTTATCAATATCAAAGTAATCATTTAATCTGTTTCTCCCAAGGTTTTCCCCTCAAGCCATTACAACTATTCTCAGATTCAACATCTCGACAGACCAAGAATCTCCCTCACAACCACATTTTATGCTAATTGCAACTTTAATTCATGTTAAAAATTCAATACACCCTGCAACACTTGAAATAAAGGGTTCCCTTGAACAATGGGGAACCAAACCTACATGGGAAAGAAGTAAACACTTTCAGCTTCACAATGAAATATTTTGCACAGAGCAATACATACCAGTGGCGAAGCTGAAGGGTAGTCTGGGAGCCTGAGAATACCCAAAATGATTACAGTAAAACACATACTATTTTTTCAGCTCTGTCATGCATTTTATGTTGATAGGAAAGCATAGGAAAAATAAATATAGCCTATATTTCTGCACATTGCGTTGCGTTGAAGTGGCTTGGATGTTTTGCAGGCTTGGGAGTCTGGCTACTGGTAGACTCCTAATGGCTGGATGGCGCATGCGCATACGCTTATTCGCCGCCGGATGCTTGCACCTGAAACTGTGTGATTCTTGTGTGCTGAGAGCCTAGACACTCGCGCATAGTTCTCGCGCCCTTCCGAGTCTCAGCGAATGATCAAGACATGGCAAGACAGAGGAAAATTAAGAGAGACTGATTCTGTGTGAAACAGTTTCGCTGCATGTGAATTTTTTCTCTGTTTAGTGGTTGGAAAATAACAAGTCAACCTACGGCTAAAGGACTGAACAACAACAACCAGGGTGGACTAGACACGTTTCATTAATTCAGAAGGCTCGCTTTTGAAATAATTGACGCCTTCGTTGTCCACATGGAATCTCATTTTCAAGACTTCAATAACTTCTATTTTGCAAAATTACTAGATGAAGATCCTGCATAAAATACATCATTTCCAGGGTCCGATGAGCTAGAATACCCACTTCGAATACCTTAGCTTCGCCACTGATACATACCCTATCATACTTTCACTAACAGCGAATAAAAATTACATGAGAGTTACCGAGAACTCGTGCCTCTACTCTACTATAACTACGAACCATTGTCGCTATTTTCCATCAAGATCTCGTTGAAAATATACCAAGATGGCAGAGTTTGAGAAGTTACATTTCCTAAAAGAGGACACCAATTTTTAAAGCAGAAAAATGTACCTATTAACTATAGAATTTTCATTCCTACATTTATATAAATAATATTTTTTTGTCACCTTAGATAAACTTTAACAATATTTTTTTTTGGATTAAAACTATTTTTGTGACAAAATCCGATGACCAAAAATTGCATGCTTTTCATTCGGTTAGCTGTCCTCATGCTCACTTGAAATTTCACTTAAAGGACAGAACTTGAATGTGTATTTACACTCCCTGCTCACTTTTAAAGATTAAAAGAATTAATGCATTCAATGGTCCATAATTGGTAGTAAAGTTATTTTATCATCTATTTGACATTTTAAAACCAGAAGTAATTTTTTTAAATTAATTGAGTTTTAGTTTTTTTCTTTCACCAGGAAGCAAAAAAATTAACAATAATATTTAACATAATTGCAATTTAAGTATTCAAGGTATTTGAAATTCCAGATATTTAAATATTCTAGTCATGATTTAATATTTGAATTAGAGTCTTTATCTCTAGTTAAAAACCTTCTTAACCAGGATACTTTGAAGAAAATCCAGTCATCAATTCCTCTTATTGATTGAGTACCTATCTATCTTGGCAATCCAAGAGGGAATATATGGACAACATAGGCATAGAAATTATGAGGTTAATTACGAGCATTAAACTGAAATGGGATTTTTGGGCATCTAGCAGAGATGTTCCTTGGACTGTGACTACATGTACGAATTACGTGTATGTCTCAAAGTTCCCCTCCTGCATCTCTCCCCCTCCCCTCCCTGCGTCTCAGCAAATGAAACCTCTGATACAGAAATGTAATCTGAAACATTGAGCTCAGTTGGTATCCTGAACTACTAGAGTAGAGCGACCATTGCTGAAGTGTTTTTTTTTTCAAGTAAGGGAAGCAGAATATTTCACACAACCCCACCCAGATCGTGGGCCGCCACAGCTGCCAATCTCGGCAGCCGGTACATTTTTTCCTAAAGGTGCACAATATAACATTTTGATTATGTAAAAGCTAACCTATCCTCATCCTTCGAAATATGTAGTAAAATCTGCCAGACATAAACAATAAATAGATATATGCAAAGGACACCTTGCGCATCTGAGAATAAAATGCACAACTGAATGTTGAACAAAATGATACGGCACATTCAATATTTGTAAATACCAGGCATTAGTTTTAGGTGATGTAGAGTTAAGCATAATTGAATGGTTGACTAACAAATGAAATTGTAAGAAAAAAATGATAATTTCAGTAAAATATGCAGAGGGTAAGACTGTGGCACTGAAAACAGGGGAAAATCTATAATGAAATTAAACATGAATGGACTATCCATGACTTTCAGTTGTTCAAATAAGCCTCACCATGAATTACCACAGATAACTGCTGGTATACAGCATAAGAACTTATTTTTACCCCTTTTAAACATGCTTGCATAATAAATTATGGTCCTGTTTTACAGCATCACGAATTCTTGACTTCCCCTGAGACTACTTAACTGGCACACAACCTCCATATTACGACCCTCTGCACAACCAAGTCATAATTTTTCCAGTCCCTACAAATTCGTTACATGGAGCTTTCACTGTATTTAAGGACAATGACTAAGTGATATGTTCACATCTTACAAACTATTTATTGTGCCCTTGAAAGGTACAGTAAAAAGACTGAACCTAATTTTTTTTAACTGTACCATCTTATTTGAGCTGAAAAATGTAAAACACCAATTTTGAAATTCTTAAAACTAATTTTGAATTTTTAATACTAAAATAATTATAAAACTATTTTCTTGGACCTCTACTTATGTATCATATGTATAAGCGTGGCCTGTATCGAAAAGTCTTCCATAACTGTAAAGGTAAAAAGATTAGTCAAAACTTTTCAAATAATATAAACAGAAGAAGTATTTAAAATAGTCCTCATTTAAGTAACAGATGCAGCAAGTGCCAAATGGATGGATTGTTGCCGCTGCATTCTCTCAGTAGCCACTCTCCTGTCAGACTTCCTTAGGTATAGCAGAGAACAGCACTTGCTTAGAGACATGAAAATCCAAAAAAGAGAGAGTTATTAGAGAATTGCACTCACTCATTGTAACAATCAACAGCGTATGTGGTAAAAATACAATCACTCAAATTAAATGTTTAATTAGGAAATTATTGGACAGGGGCCGGAGACATTTATTCATAATTTTTATCGTTTTGATTGACCTCCCCCATGTCACTGCACTCAAAGTTTAGACAATTTGCAAAGACTTAAAACAAAAATTCTGGATTGCATGTTTGAAAATTCAAATGTGTAAATGCTTTACGACTACCAGGTTTTGACACACTGAAGTCATCAACTATCAGGATTAAAACTGCCAACGTGGCCAATACCAAAGTTAATTGTTTTCAGACAATTCACTTTGCCAATCACAAAAAAAGTGAATATAAAATATCACATGAATTGAAAAATACATACATATCCACTCACCACACTGTTCACTCACTTCACAACATGAGCCATGCATTCAAGGGAAATATATACACAAAATTCATGAAACATACGAACTCTACCAAACACCCACTCCATTAGAATACAATGAATCAGCATAAGTCCCGTTATTTTTTTCCACACAATCATCTGACCTTACATGAAGAATCATTTGTTTATTCATGATGAAATGAGTAAAAGTCCAAATCATTGTGACTAGGTCAAAAGAAATTACTTGAAACTTAAAAATATATAAGGGACTCAACAATTGGAGGGATACATGTTCTATTACGAAGATTTGAAATTTTGAGAAAATGATATGTTCTGAAATTACAGTGAAACCTGCCTATATGGCCACCAACCATCAGCGACCACTTTTTCCTGAAAATGAATATATTCCCCATATAACCAATGTAAATTTCCCCTCTTTTCAGTGGCCACCTCTTTCAATGGCCAACGGTCACACTGTTTCCCTCCAGTGGCCAATCCTTCCGTGACCAGTCGCAAACAATGTCTTTCACAAATGTATTATGGAATATGCTTGGGGAATTATTCTCTGCCATTTCTTAGACTGTACGTTCTATGAAGCGCATTGCATTAGTCTTGTTAGCAGACCATCTACCCCTGCTTGACAGATAAATTACCGCTCGATTATCGGAAGCGGCCACTCCTCCATGGCCAGCGATCAGTTTTGTTTCATTAATACTGCTGACCATACAAACCCAATCCCACGCATGATCATCATTTGGGTTTTTAAGTCCATACCCTCACTTATAGGCGCGGACTGGGTTGAAAGGCACAAGTTTGAGAATCAAAGGATAAGGTGGAGAGAAATATGGCATCGACATCAATCTGCTCAAAACAAAAGTCACCAAGTTGATCACGGCTTAATGTTCCATCCAAGGAGGCCCCCAGGAAAGGACTGTTTGCTAGACTGACATGGTAATCAGCATATAAAATCGATGGACAAGGAGTCTGAAACTAAATCCTTGCCCTAGGGAGCCATAAATGCATCTTTCTCTCACTTTCCCATCCATATTTATGCAACCCACAACACCCCAACTCATTCACCTATTTTGGGCGGGAATTAGGACAGACACTCAACTATGTTTACACCAAAATAGATAACGATCTAAGAAGAAATGAACCTAACAAAAAGTATGTGTTGGATGTTGTTCAATATTGGAGTGGAAGAAGAATATTAAAATGTAAGGAAACCTTGGTAGCACAGCGAGTGCTAGGATTATCTGTTGGCAAGGGTCAATTGCTTCCAAGAAATTTTAGCTTCAAATTGAAGTCTGTGTCATACAGTCTGTTGTAGCATTTGTGTATTTTGATTTAGGTGGCAGAGGATTTAAGGGTAGAAAACTTTGTGGCAAGCAATGGGTAGTTGGCATGTTTCAGGAAATGCAACAATTTATCTTTCCATTCATATACATGATTGGTTGTCAAGATTGCCGTCAATATTGGAAGGTTTCCATCCTAGCGATACATTTTTTAATGTTGATGAAGGTGGAGTATTCTATCAATCAATATTTAAAAAATCTACAACCTTCGGAAATGAGGTGTGTAAGGAGAGACTTGTACAGTACTATAGTAGTAGAAATTCATTGACCCCTTTAACACCACAAAATAAATAAGGAGTATAGGGACATGTGGGTTGCATAATATAAGATTGGAAAGGGCTTTACTCAATTCAGCTGACACCTCTGCAAGTGGCCACTTTTCTTTGGGCTGCACCGTGGTCACTTAAAAAAGGTTTCACTGTGTATCCTCTTCTTGTTCTCTAGTTACAACCCTACGATTCATTTGCAGTAGTAGTCCATCTATTTCAGTCCTGGTCCAGCCTCTTTATGGCGACATGGGATAGACAGCTGAGCTCTTCTAGCAGCTGACGATGTCATTCAGCCTGGACCTGCCCCTTACGTTTTCTTCCTTCCACAGCATCCTCAAGAATGGAGCCAACAAGGCCCTCCGCTCTGATCATGTGTCCGATCTGGGTGTTCCTCCTCTTACTTGTACTTAACTTGCTCAGCAGACATGGACCTACACCAATCCTACTTAGGACCTCCTCATTTGTCACCCAATCTACCCACGAGATGCACAGATTCACTTTCAGCCTCCTTTTTGCATCAGCTCCTAGAGTCCAAGTCTCAATTCTGTACCAGAGTACACTCCAAATAAAAGTCTTCACTGGACAAGCTTTAAGCTGCCTACTAATTCAAAGACCGCGAACTGGCTGCGGAAACTTAAGCGGCGTCACCTTCTGAAAATTGCACTATAGCAAGATGTTCCACAGAGAAAAAATCATTCGCCTTGACCGGGACTCGAACCGTGCTTTTCTCTGTGGAACATCTTAAAGTTTCTACACTAAAGTTTCCTCGGCCAGTTTGCGGTCTTTGAATTCATTCTAAGCACCTTAGTGTTTCAAATTCGGCTTAACCTTGTGGACGGTGGTGCCATGCGCACGACTACGGCTGCATTGAGACATGATATGTCCCGCAGTCCGGTAACACCTAGTTCCTTTAAAGCCTCGTTGATTTCCACAGAGAAAGAGGACGTCTTGGTAGCTCAACTGGTAGAGCACCTGACCGGAAATCAGGGGGTCCGGGTTCGAGTCCCGGTCAAGGCGAATGATTTTTTCTCTGTGGAACATCTTGCTATACTTCCTACTAATGTTGTTCAAGGTGAAAATCCCCTTTTTTCTTGTTCATGGCAGCTGCTGCCTGATTGGTTTGACTAGCTACTTCCTTCTTACTATGTTGACAAGTTTGTGTATGTAGGTACACAAACTTGTCAACATTTTCTAACAGCACTGAACCCAAGGTTAGATCTAGCCTTGTGCTGTTTAAACTTACTATTAGAACTTAAGTCTTTGACTTTTTGATCTTCAGATTGTAACCTTCTCACAATACATTTTCCAATATCTCCAGAGTCTCAGTTCTTCCTCACCCCTTGCAATCGTTGCAAGCCCTTCAGCAAACCTCAACATATCAATTTTCCAGCCATGTACCTTGGCTCCATTCCTATGCTGTAGTCTCTCCCTAATGTCATCCACTCCTCTCTGCATATCCTAAGAACTACATATCACATTAGCCTGTGATACCGTTAAGCACGTAGATACCCTAGCAAGAGAATTCCAAGAATGAATTTTTATCCTGCTCCATTTGTGATCATAAGACTAGTTTCGATAGAGAGATTCCACGCCAGATTCAATATTTTGACACCACCATTTTTGATTTTGATAAAACTTGGCACGAAGAACACTTATTTGAGACTCGAGTTACCACAAGCGGAGCTGGTGTCGGTGATGTAAGTTTCCAATATGGCTGACAATAGTGGGATAAACTGTGAACTGTACATGGTTAGGCATAGGTGCGAAGTGTTGTTTGGTGCAGTTAGAGGAAGAAAAATGTGTTAAAAAATGTCTGGCAGAGTGAACCTAAAGTTTGAGGAGATGGTGAGATATTCGGGAGGGAATGTAGGCTCATGATGTGTAATAGAAGGGGAATATTCGTACAATGTGGGTCTAATGATGGTAGTGGGTACGCGGAGAAGGAGAGAAGATGGCAAGTTGAACATTTTGTCATTTGTTTTACAAACAAGTGCACTCTCCAAAGGGCCAGTGCAAGTTTCTGGTTGGTTAGAGGTCACCGAGGAGGAAGATTTGACAGTGAGCAAAATGTGCTGTTCATGCAACGTGGGAAATTCAGAGAAATGCAAGCACGTTAGTGCCACATTGTGGTATTTGTACCGGTGAGTTTTAGATGTAATTTCTTTTTCCAGAATTGCAGTTTAAACGGATTTAATGTGTAAAATGCTGATTGCCATGCATTACCATACTTTCATTGTAATATTTGGTTATCTGTTGCACTAGGAATGAAGTAGAAAATTTAGAAGAACTGCCGTCCACAGACATACAACATCTGTGGATGCAGTGGCAGAAGAAGGATGCCACTGCCAACTACACCACAATCATAATAAAAGAATTTTGCCAAATTCCTCGAGCAAAGGAGGAGAAGACTAGATCGCAGGACTTTGGGGATTTATACCTGAAACCCTGCTAGTGGCATGCCCGAATTCTGCTCAATGAACTACACTGGTAAGATTAGCTACTTTTTCATTAAGATTTTACTTTATTTTCTAGTGATTAAGTTTAATTTCGTTCGCATATTTACCTGCTTTAATTCAATGGAAGATGATTAATATAATTTTGATTACCTTGTCCTTACGTCTTTATAATGGAAAATAATGAATACTTAGGAATGTATTTGCAAAGATTATATTAGTGTACGTAATTGAAAGAAATTTACATTTTATTCATTAAGACCTCTGGCATTTCATGACCATATTGTTTTTTTGTGATTGTTCTATGCACCTTTTTAAGGTCATTCTTGTTTATAAATGCCAGTGCTTTGACAAGGGGAAATGGTAGAATTGGAAGCACACAGCTTATTTAATATCCATTGTCAGTCTAGAATATGAGTAAAATGTTTAACTTCTACTTATTTTAGATTTACATATCCAGTGAAATAACGATTGGATTTGTGTTACTCTCTGCTTTGTCATATTATGTTAATTTAAAACGGCCTCTCAAAAGATGGCATTTCCTGTAATCGTCGCCGATTGGCGCTGTGAAGGCAGCACAGCTAAAAGTTAAAAAATGGATAGGTAGGTTTTTCGAATTACGCAGATTACTACTTATTTTTGTAGTAATGGCAGGAAATGTTTAAGCAGCATATTGTAAACTTATAATTCTTGTCCACATATGAATTCTTTGAAATTCCTCAATTCGAAAATTCTAACAAAAAAGTTCTGCATTCTTCCATCTACAGTATTTTTAGAAAAAGCCTTCAGTACTGCTGGAAATTTGGTTGATAAAAAAAGAAATCAATTAGATGCTGACAGGGTGAAAATGCTGCATTTTCTAAACAAAAAATTTTAATGTTTTCATTGAATTTTCAATTTCATTTAAGAAAAATTAAACTCTGATTTGCTTTTGAAATTACCCTTTCTTTATATTTGCACAGAACATGTCCTTAATTTCAGTGAGTGGGGAGTATAATGACCATTATTCATTTATTATTTACTTTAAGAAATAAGATTCAGCTTCAATCGGGTTTAATTAGAGAATTAACAAGAAAGGAAGCATTATTTAACAATTTATTTAACAATAAAAGGAAGATTTGAATTTAATGAAATTGAGGAGGATTCTCCAAGGGATTCTGCTCCAAGGTCAACATTCACCAAAAATTAATGAAAAAAATTAAATGAAGTTAGTTTTGTATAAGTTAATACATAACTTTAACGATTAAAAGTTAACTATTCTAAAACAGAGTGGCTATGATATCCCAGTTTTAAATTCCCTGACTTTTCCCTGATGGATTTAATTTCCCTGATTGTTCTCTAAAAGGTCTCTTATTATCAGAATCATGGCCCCTTAATACTTAACACGGTCCCTTAGTATTAAGGGACAGTGATTAGAATATTTTATTTCTGCTGAATTAGATTTTCGTCTAAACTCAGGAAATGTTAAAAGCTGAAATCAATACATTAAAAGCTACAAGTAAACCCTAATGAAAAAATATATTAAACCTTCATAAGTTAAACTCTCATCCAAATTACTTTTAAGACATATTTTTACCATCGTATTTTTCATTGCAAAGCTCCGGAGCAAAAGGGTAAAAACAGCACCTGTAGCATACATGATAACATTATTTACTTATTAAAAATATAATTTATTAAAAATTATCATTTATTAAAAACTGTAATTTCTTTGTCTTAAATTACAATGTGTTCGCTATAATTGTCATATTGCTTGGTTTTTCAATCCAATTTATATAATTTTTGGGTAACCCAAACCTTATATCTAATTGCGCTTAAAGCTCTAGATTGGGAAAGTACAGACAACACAACCAAAACAGACCTATCCAGTGTGAGCATTCCAGCGCAACTGTCAAGGCGTAAACACGTTGAACCCATAACTTTTCGGGCTGGAAGATGGGGTAATGTATACAACTAAAATGATTTGTTACAGTTGAATTTCACAGTTGTATGGCATTAAAATGAAGATATGCTTTAATGATGGAGAAGTATCTGCCCGATTTTAAGTTTCTTTAAGATCTGTTGTTTCATTTCATAAAATCGAATTGATACATTCACCGTGGACCAAAATAGCCTCAATAGATAAAAATCATTACATCAGATTCGTGTAAAATCAAATAATGATTCCATAAGAATACTCAAGGAGTCGGCCGAGGCCACTCATTCACTTGTGTAAAATCAGATTTTACGTAAAATCGAAATTCTACTGTATATCAGTGTTGCATTATGATGAGTCCCTGAACCATTGCGAGACAAGTGAGCTTTCATGGCCGCGTATCATATTTCCATGGCAATGTATGTTTCCTTAGGTAAAATTACTAATGGACAATGTCGAGCAAGGGCCTAGCCACGTTGATACACTGTTTCCCATCAGATCACCGAAGTTAAGCAACATTGGGCCTGGACGGAGGTTGGATGGTTAGCCCCCCTCCATACCTCTACCGTGGTGCTTTGTCCCCTGTCTGCAAGTGGCGGTCAGGTTAGATGTGGGTTGGCATGATGGATCTAAGGAGGTCTAAGTGCCAGGGGGGCTCCAGAAGGCCCCTGCCCACCCCTCCAATTTACATTTTTTATTTAATTGACAATGTCTAATTCTTCAAGAAAGAGGTAGCGTGACGTGGTAATTCCGAGAAGTTGAGGATTACTGAAAAGGTATCTAAGAGAAAGTTAATGGCCAATTTACTGGCGGACTCCTGCACAGGTATCACTAAGGTGTGCGAAAAATACAAACCAAAACCAAGTGGTTGCACTACTAGATCAAAACAGATAGCACGAGTGACCTTCCAAAGCGAATAAAAATTTGAATAACATGGTTATACCACCCTGATTGCAAGAGGGAACCATTTATGTAAAAATATTTGTATAAACAAACAAAATGTAAGTGCGCCATTGCGAGGGAAAACAGGACATAATTAGCAACGGCAGCATCACATTAAGGAATATCATATTTGAGGTGGTTTGTGACCTGAAAGGGGGCTATTCAATAATTACGTTGAGCGTGCAAGGTGGGGAGGCGAGGAGGACTCTTCTTACAGTCTCACGAAGGGGGGTATTGGAATCGAAGATGATCTTAAGTAAGATTTTCTTTACACATGTGATTGTTTTAATAATCATCATCTCATATTTTTAGAACTGCAAGCACATATTTACTATGAGCTAGCATCTCCAGCTACTTCTCGACCTGAGTCTTGGAAGTAAAAAAAAGTGACATAAAATCTTCCGAACAACATAGCCTCAGAATCCTTGTGATGAGCGGAATACATTGTGTCATTCATTGTACATTGTCAATCAAGAATTTTAACACTACTAAGTAAATTTCACATTAAGGATATATGAAAAGGATACATTGTACGTCTGATTCAAATCTAAATAAATTACATTCACTACTGAATGTTCATCGAATTGATGGGGCTTATTCTATGCATGTCAGTGACAGAAAGTTTTAGTTGGTGAAATGTTTTGGTGAAATAAAGGGTGGGAAAGACTGGACAATAAACTTAATGGTAGAAAAAGAATGAGAATTTCCTATCCCAGTTTCTCCCTGACTGTTACGAGAATTCCCTGACTTATCCAGAATTACCAAATTCCCTGACAATTCCAGGTTTTCCCTGATGATCACCACCCTGTAAAAAGTAACGATTAAATTAAATAGTTAACCACATTTTTATTAATTTTAATCGTTAATCCCAACTATGATTCAATCTCTATGAATAGGTATGCATTTTAAAATCAAGGTGATTTCATTTCTTGTTTATTGTGTACATGAATTGTTTGCTCTTATTTATCAACAGCATTTAATTGTTGCCTTTTGAATGAACAATGATATTTATTTGTGTCACAGGGGGGTTATTTTGTAATCTCACCTTTTTAATGACTCTTTGCGGGAAGGCTGGAGATCCGTTTCGCTCTCTTAATGATCGGCTCACGAACTGTTCGTGAATTATCGAAGCTTCTGTCGGTAGTGCTATCTGTTGCCGATCTCGGTGTGCTGAAGTTCTTCACGTTGTGCAAATTCCAAAAATACAATTTATAATCGTTTGTATCTTACTCGCTCTTGCTTTTTTTTCCAACTCAAGTTTCAAGTGGAAACGATGGTGGCTCCATTCACGTTCTTTATGAAGATGAGATGGGAGCTATTAGCAGGCGTAGATAATGAAACGGATCAAGAGTCGAAACATACGGATCAGAGCGGATGAATCATCTAAAAGACCAGCACATGACCGGCAGTTAACCGCTTGTGATCCGAAGATGGTCTCGCCGCCTGAGTGGCGGAGTTTAACTACGAAAAAGTGACATTTTATGACGTATTCTCACTAAAGTGAGATTACAAAATAACCCCCCAGGTTGCCTATTTGTAACCTTCAAGGAAATCAAGTGCTTTATTAATATCTTAAGTATTTGACTTATGTGCTCTGTTCTTCGCATTCAAGATGAAAATATTGCTAAATTTTTGGAGAGAAGTTTAAAAGCTGGGAAGTGGAGTTGGTTTATTTTATCTGTCACTTAATATTTCTTTTACATGACATTTATCTGATTGTCACTATTGAGAAAAATATTTCTCTTACAATATATTCACCTGTAACTCTCATTAGGTAAAGAAGCTAATTTTATACTAATTACTACAATTTTTCCCCTTTTCAGAGCATAGAATCTGAAATTCATTATACAGTTCTCATGTGACTGACCTTTGTGATTTATTTAGCATATTTTCATATGCTTACAATTTTGTTTGCATGCTCATTATGTATAATGGAAACAAATAAACTAGAGTTCACTTTTTGCACGTAAATACTGTATTATTCCTTGTTATCACCTGCTGTAATTTCATGTGTTTTCAAGTCTGCATCCACACTAATGAGCTTCCAACTGAAGAAAGGTATCAGGATGAGAATGGAAGGGAAAGGAGGACGTGTGAGGAGACCCCTGGCACCGGCATTAGCCTGCTCTTAATGAAAAGGGCCAAGGGGACCACGGCTTAACGACCCACTCAACAGACAGAGTACCTAACTAAAGTGCTATCCACAAAATACTCAAGTAGGGGCCTGTTTACCAATAAAAAAATATCTTTTCACTGCTGGGATTTGAACTCTGGCTCTTTTGGTGAGAGGCCAGTACTTTATCCACTACATCAACCTCTAGTGATTATATTTACTTGACAGCTACATTTCAAGAATAATAATTTACCAACCCCTACAAGTTGTCAAAATCCAAAGTTTTCTTTTGACCTTTTCATTGTCCAGTAATGAGCCCAAGGTTTCTCAACTACATAAAGTACTGGTAAAAGCTAACAAAGCTATAGTTTTACAAGGATCCATTGCTTCTTAGATCTGAATTATCTTCTACCACCCATGTTTCATTACACCAAAGTCACCTACACATGAGGCAAGAACTATGACCCGCTGTCAACGAAATATAGTACGTTGTTGGCACGATCCTTGCTCACTGCTATACCCAAATACTTCCCAGAAATGATATCAGCACATAGATTCCCTGGGTTTGCCCATTTGGGAACGCGATCAGATACCTAGTGAGAAAATTCATCCCCACAGGAAAAATCAGAAGTGGATGAAATGAAATTACAAAAGCAGCGTATGAATGACCAGCTAAATTGGACTAGGATCGCATGTGAAGAAATGAAGAAATCCACCTTTCCGTCCAATTCCAAATATCATCGCAATTGTTTCATCTAGACTGACCAAAAATATAAATCATCATCATTGCCTATACTAATGATCTTGATTCTTTCAGATGAGGAACTTGATCCATATAATCTTTCACGGAAAACATTTGGATACCAAGGAAAAGCAAAAGTTCCAGTAAACCTTTTCCTGCTTCTCCCAATACACACCACATTTGAATAAGCATGTTGCAAAGAATGTGACATTTTATGGTTAACCTAAATATTCCATGCAGTAAAATGGTTTCATATTCGTGAATAGAGGAAAGGTACACACACGACAATGGATGAAATCCCCTACTTTTGTCCTCCCTCGTGCAACTGTCCACAACTGTCTGTTGGTGCCTGTTCTCGTGTCGAAACAAGTTCCAGCGGACTACCATCAAACAGGATCAACAGCTGATTGATGTTCACCTGAATGATCAAAAAGAAATATGTATAAGCCTTAGATCGATAGCAGTTTCCCATCCCTAAGCAGTAAGATCTATGAAAACCACCACACGAATACTTCAACGGAGACCAATGCAAAATTATTTTCAACTCATAATTTATGGTTCACGGCATAATTCAACGATATAGAAAAGGATACAATCCCACATACGTTACTCACTACAATTAGAACGTGAGTGTCCTCGCCTTTTGACTATGACTTGACCAGCGCCCCAATTAGAAGCTGGAAACCTGGACCTCTGCCATTTGGCAACGATGAAAAACACCTGCTCGGCATTCGCCTGTAATGAAGAGGGAAAGAGGAAAATTTTCATCTCGTTTCTACAAAAATATGATACTCCTTTTACACTACAAATATACATAACAAAATACATTGTACATACAAATTTCGGATGTTATGATTATAGCGATAAAAGGTCTCGCATTTGAAAATTACTCCCAAAATTAAAGGAATATTACAGAACGGCCATCCAGGTAAGAGTGTAGAAAGCTACTTCGTTTGCCTTTATGATAACATATGTCCAAAGAATAACAATAAAAAAGACATCGCATAAATATCAGCTACGGTGATAGACCCAGATAGCAAGCCAGCTGGATTCCAGCCTGGATGAATCCAGCTGGGCAAATCGCCTGGAATCCAGCTGAAATATGTAGCTTAAATCCCGCTGGACAAGTCAAGTCTATCCAGCTGGTTGAGATTGCCTGGATGATTAGCTTGAAATCCAGCTGGATTCCAGTTGGAATCCAACTTGTTATCCAGTTTGAATCATGTAAATAGCACAGCTGGAACTCAGCTGATTCTAGCCTTTACACATGATTAATCAAGCTGGATTTACGCTTGCACACTGGTGATTTCCAGTTGGATTCCAACTGGCTTTGCTAACAGGGGAATAAGCATAATGCCACAGGTAAATGTATCGCGAGGATTTTTTTACGATCCAAGGGACTTACATGTCTGATCTCACCACTAACACCTGTTCAACAAGTGTATCGTTGTCATACCATGCTAGAAGGAGGTTAATTGCACTGCTAGGATCTAGGATACATACGATCAGAGTCCTTTGGATGGCATTATCACCAGGTCACTTTACAGTTATTATAAGTCGCTTCATAGTTATTAAAAATCCACTTAAATGACAACCTCGGAACGCAAATTCACATTTCCAATACAGTTCAGTTAGAATAGGGAAATCATGTCAACAAGGAAAAATATCGTGATTGTGTATCTACTAACTTGGAGGAAAACCCGGCTCAACCTCTATGACTTCTTCCCCCAACGACGGAAATCCTAGGAAATTCATTCTCTCTTCGGAGTAAGCATGGTGCATACAGCACCTACGGCGCTAACCTACAGGAGAGGAATTGGGAGGGGGGGAAATGGATAGAGATGGCGGAGGAATGTAGTATTTTCTGAATTAGGTTAACTATGGAAGTAACTACGTCGCGACCAATCCAACCACAAGTATAATTCCAAATTTACGTGAAATCAATGCTCAGTTTGGATGGATTGGATTTGTACCAACCACGTCCTCCCTCCACATTTCAGCTGGTTCAGCCGCATATCGGACTTCAACTCAACAGTTGAAGTTCGATATGCGGCTTCAAGTTCATAAGTTCCCGGAGGAGGGGATGTGTGTAAACAACGTTTGGTTATGTTTTTGGCAAATTAAAACCTTTTAAGAAAACGACGGAAGATGTCTTTGTCTCCGCAGGTACGTTACACGTAGAAATTGGACTGATTCCTACATTAATAGAATAATCGTTCATGATACCGCGGTGTATGATTTCCTCTCATGCTCCAACTCTTTGCAAATTATCTAATGAATGCGAATACTTTTATAATGTTGTGGATGGAAGCAAGAAGCTAGCAAATCGTTTTTAATTCCCTCCATATTTTTAATTGCAGCTGTACATTTTTTCAGGAACAGAATTATTTACCACATCATTGCATTCAGATTGAGGTTGATATTAGTGATTTAGAATTTTGTCCCTTTGTAGGTACCATTTTACCTATCGTTGAATATATATTTATAAGAATAAAAAGAGGTTTACCTTGCTTACAGATCGTTCGAATTTGCTCCACCGGAAATGCATTAACGCGAATGTGCCGGCCAGTGCACACTGGGTCAGCAGTCATGAAGTCTCAGTCAGGTCGCTACAAAGTTACACCAAAGGGAGATCGTCCATTGACGTACGAGATGGCCAACCCACCACACCAAATTGCTCACAGAAAATCTTGGAATTCTTTCAACACGAGTAAGTGGGCAATTCTAACACATAATCCCTTCTTTATCAACTAGTGAAACAATTTTATCTCGTGGATTCTCGTACAGTCCAAGTGAAAGCAGTAACGCCAGAGTTCCTGAAAGTAAATATACTTTGATGTACTAGGCAATGGTTATTGATGTGCTCTAATGAATCTCAATTTTTTCACAGCTAACCTTGTTGGTGGGTTGCGTCCGGCTGAAACTGCTGTGGAAGACTTATTTATCCGGAAGTTCGTGACTGGAACTTGGCATGATCTTGTCTTATCAGAGGTTATCATCAAACGTCAGCATAATATTATAAGAATCGCAGCCCTTATTCGCCAAGGGATTAATCCCCGAAAAATGTATTTTTTAATTGGATACACAGAAGAGTTATTAAGCTCCTGGCTCCAATGTCCTGTCATGTTGGAGCTCCAAACTGTTGCTGATAGGAAAGATGTCATATATAAATATATCTAATGTATATCAATGTAAATAGTAGGATATTAAAATGTTTTACAAAGATAGTTTTCATTACATAATCAAGATTGACTTATCTTATGGTGTGTATTCAAACTTTGGTCATATATAGAGAATTTGGTGCATTGAATTATTTCCTGCACATAAAGAGATTTGAGGTTAGATTATAGTGGTCATATTGGTTTTTAGCCATAAAAGGAAGACAACCCACAATAAGTGTATTTATTTAAATCTTTGACTTTCTTTGTTTTTCTCCTCAACTAATTGTTTATTTCCTTACATTGTCTACCTAGTTAGGTGTTTATATTTTTTCCATTTCCCTCTGCTCAATTTTGATCATTTCAGCTGATTCTCATGATTTCTTGATCCTCCTAGCGTTTACCTGTTCCTATTGTTTCCCTGCTACTCTTCTTATTCTCGCCTCTATTCTTTCAATCCCTTCTCTACCTTTCTTCAGCATATCTGTCATTCAGCTCCTGATATTCCTGCCATTTATCACTAATTGGAGCCCCTATGTCCATGTTTCTTATTCTATTTCCTCTTTTCAACTTCTTGAGTATCACCTCACACTTCATTGCCATTAAGTTATGGTTTGAGTCTGCATCTGGAAAACGGAGCGAGTTCTTCATGTTGTTCCTTAATATTTGTCTAACTATGATGCAATCTAATTATCTTTCTATCTCTCCTTCCATTTTCTAGTGTACTTATTCCGAGGATGGTATTTCAAATACGTATTGGTGATCACTAAATTTTTCCTCGTTAACTCCACTGGTTTCCTGCTTTGCTCATTTCTAACTCCAAGCCCATTCTCCCCTACCCTCCTATGGTTCCTCCCTTCCCCAACTTCTTCATTACAATCTCCTATTATTATTAGATTCTTACTTCCCTTTACTTTCTTCATTACTGCTTCCAACAGTTCATATTATATTTCATCTCATTTCCTCCTCACCCCCCCCCCCCCCCCCCCCCAAGTAAGCATGTACACCTGAATGAGAACTAGGCTTGTCAGCCCTGCTTTTATTTCTATTACCAATATTCTATTGCTCACCTGCCCTATATTTACTCCCCTTATTCCTAGCTTTTTGCTCAATAACTGTATACTACTACTTCTCCCATCTGAATCTCTTCTTCTCTACTGTATATCACTTGATAATTATCACATCAGAAGTCTCCCTGGTCCTTCCATCTCATTCCCTTCAAATCCAAATGTCCTCCATCCATTTCCTGCTTTATATTAATAGCTTCCCTTCCCTTAAATTCTGACTTTATATGTTTTTGTGATCAGTAACATATTGTAATTATTGCAGTCCTCCTCTAATTAGGATTTCTTTTTTACTGATGTTGCTGTTTCTCTCTCTGTGCAAAGGTTATGCGTAATGACTGCCAGGGCTTTGCTACTTCTGCTACCAGGCATGAAACCTGCCACATTCATCTGGGACGGCCCCATAGTAGCACATTTTTCTACTCTCCAAGATAATAATAATAATCGAGGGAATTTTTAGTCGAGTTGGTTTCCTGTTGCGTACCTAAATACATAGTTCTTTTAACATGACACCACCTTTAAAGGCCACCTCACTGGGATCAGATTTCTTCTCACAACCATCTCACTGAGGAACATATACTGCAGGTATGGTAGGCAGAATACTTTTGTCAGTCTCCTACCCTTTGATCTGTCTGGCATGAGTGACCCTACTGGGAGCAACATTCTTTGCTCCCGCAAATGGTACTCTAAGGGGACATGGGAACATCCAAGTCCCTACTTCACCACGACAAGGCATAGGTGCAGTAGGAGGTGAAATGAAACGGTTTGACTTGAAAGATAAACTGAGCTGAAGAGTGAAGTTGTCCATGAAAAACACTAGTGAAATGGCTATGTGGTTCACGAAAATCACTTGACTATTGGCAAAATAATATTGCTAGCACTCACTGCTAACTCAAAGTTTGTGGAAAAACCCATGATATGAGCATAGTAGTGGTTTAGTAAAATCTTAGGCAAGGGTCAAGCGAAGTTGATACACCAGTTCTCGTCAGATCACCGAAGTTAAACAATGTTGGGCCAGGACTGGGGTTAGATGGGTGACCCTTTACCATGGTGCTCTGGTCCTCTATCTGCAATAGGCGGACAGGTTAAATTTGGGTTGGCACAATGGATCTAAAGAGGACCAGAGTGCCAGGGGGCTCCAGAAGGTCCCTGCCCACCCCTCCAATAATAATAATGGTAAAACCTAAGCCAATTTGTGAATTAGGATTGTTACAAACAATTGTGAGGAAATAATTCCACAAGTATAATCATACTACAATTAGGATATTTGTCAGTTAATTTTTGATGAAATTCAACAATTTAGAGTGAGGATACAGTATTGGTGATTGCTCTTCCCTAATGGTGCTCTTATCCATGGAATTGTCAATTAAATGAGGTTGTACAGATGAATTTCAGCTGCTTGGGAAATTTTAAAAATGTGGATAGCTTAACCCTGATCGAGCACAAGGTCGAGTATCCTAACAAGCATGCTAGCTTTCCAGTATAGTGTGAATAGAACCAGTATGCTGGCTAGCAAGCATACTCACTGAGCTACTGGATTTCATACTTGATGCGGTACTAGATTTCTAGTAGTTCCCAGTAGCCATTGACCAATCAAGTCACGTTACATACGCTGTGCGAACTTCTCTATTCTTTAATTAGTATGGAATAAATGGAATAATCACTCCATAGCAAGTACAAGGTCAATGACTTTGTGAAACCTCCCAAGGACTTCCAATCATACTAGATTCCGACCTCAATATCAAGTAGTGGCTTGCACACTAGGTCTTTTGTGCCCAATCAAGTATCGTGTGAAACGGGCTTGAGAGTGCCGGGGAGTGCGATTGCACTCCTCCAAACTCTAGCAAAATAAGTGCCTGAGAGCACTATCTGTACCCTCTTTATTGTCATTATTAATTGTTGTTTGTTCACTGATAGTTGATGGTATTTTAATGCAGAGAACTTTAGATACAGAACATTTGTATTATCTATAATTGACCACAACGTTTATTTGCTAATGTTTTTCCATGTATTACTTTAAATATATTTTTCCTGAACATCTACTAAATCGGAAAATATGCTGCAGCATTTTTAGCATAGTTTAAAGGATATTTTTTGGCTCCCAAAGGGTTTACCCTTTCACTCCCACAGAATTCAATTTTTTTCTCCCAGAAAACTCGTGGCTAAATCTTGAAAATATTAAGTCTTTATTCAAAAAAATATTTTTGCTATATAGCCTAACATTTAACACGTAGAAATTTGAAATATAGAGCATGTATGGAAAACATAATTCAGTATGTTTTAAATATTTTCTACAAGTCAATGTAATGTTTATTATTGTTAATAATAATTATTATTAAAACATCACCCTATTCCACAGTTTATTTTTCGTACAATGCATTTCAGCCTCTAGCCATCATCAGGTACATTTAATTGTGTTATTATCTGTGATGCAGTATACCATCCAGGAGTGGGAGAGTCGAAGGTAGGTGTAATGTGGGAGGGGGCAGGGGTCATAATGAACCATTGAATGCTCGAGGGCTCCGAACTCAGTCGTTTAAAAATTCAGCATTAACATGCAGAGATTAATTATCCCATAAATAATAAAAACATCAATGATTACTTATGAATCCCAAATGCTATAACTATAGTATAAGGTCGCATCGTTGCATTTCCTCAAGCATTTAAATTACCCACCAAATTATCATTACGGGACGATCTTCAAATTAAGAATTTGAGCATGCAATGCCTCATTAGCTCACACACAGCATGTCAAAATTGTAACGTAAATAAAAACACTCATTGTATGCCTAAAGACACTATGAAAAAGTATGAACAATACTTATAATAAAGAGCAGCAGCATGGATCTGCAGTGAACAGCAGGCAGCTAATTAGAAAACAAATGAAGGGGTAGATGTGAAGTTGCGCATGCCGGCTCGTATGAAGTTAAGGTTGAAATGAGTTCGTTTCAAACAATATTGACGCATTCTATATTTATATTTCTGCCCTTCATTTTATCGGGTGTTCTGGCCTCAGTTGGAGATGATAGTCCATTTTATAGAAATTGTGTTTCGATATGTGTTTCTGCTAACTGTACAAATGGTAAATATTACATCTCTAGTGATACACTTGGTTGTGGGATGCATTGGGTTATTTGGAATTGGCGAAAATCGACCAGGAATTGTTTTTATCTCATGCAATCAATAAACTAACGTTATTTTCCTGTTTTGGTGACCATATTGAAGGCACGGAATGTCTTGAATTGAATATAATTGATTGACATGACATTGCCTCATTCTTTGTCTTTTTTGTGCAATAAGACCCAAGAAAAAATTATACATGAGTTGATGCCATTCATTTAAATTAGAGGATATAACACCTTGTTGCGAATAGATTCCTTTGCGTAAAGGTGATTTCCTCAAGTATTCCTTGAGATTGTGATCCTGATTGTGCTCTTGTATGTATTTGGTGATCCCTATCACGCTCTTATTAAATGGTTTTCTTTGGGCCTTTTGATTCCAATTGTAACAAAGAGCGATGATTGTATTGTAAATCAATGTTTTCATTTTGCTGTTGAGGTTTGGTATTTATATTATTTACAATTCTGGTGAAAATCTATCCGTTCAATTTTTGACATTAGATTGTGATTATACCTGATCTGAACATACTATTCCCAGATTACGACTCGCGAAATACTAAGCCGACTCAATTCCCTAGTAGCATTATAGCTTGGCCTTGTCTCGAAGAATGCAGGTACCATTGTATGTGGGTTACCGTGGATGCGTTTCTGAGAAGGGGCTGGGATGTTCCTCAGTTTCATGGCAGGGTAAGTACAGAAATACAAGAAGTCATTTCTTAGTTGTATTGATTATTTTTCTATTCAATTTTCACGAACCAATGGCTGACCAACATCAGTGAAGTCCGTGGACAAATGATTATTTGGTTTTTCCTCACTAACTGGGTGGGGGTGATAGGTGACCTTCTTTAATGTCCACGATCAATAGAAGCATAATTTATTTGGCGATCCTTGATGCCTTGTAGATTCAGCAAAGTACTGTACCATATTTAATGAGCGTTTAAACATATCTACTACATATTTCGATTCATGAAATGATAAGGCACATAGTATTGAAACGGTTGTACAGGGATTCCTCGCTTTACATCAGGTTACTATACAAAAGATAGGCCATTGAATTTTTTTACTTTGTCACTAATAATTGAAATTAACTTTTGAACATTTTTAAGTTGGTATTTTGTTTTCATGACAACATTATTGCCAAATTTTATTATAACAATAAATCTTGCTTGTCTATTAGAGAATTAACATGCATAAAATTAGTATCGAAACATGTAGAAAAATATTATCTTTGTGATGAAATGAAGGTCACAGTCATAGTCTACCTATTTAACACTGTTACAGTCAAAGGATGTTCAAATGGTCATAAATGGTGTGGTATTTTGCAGTAGCATAAGTGCAAAGATTTAACATATGTAATTTTTACGTGTATTGATTGTGAGGCGATCGGTGAGAGGAACCTGGCATGCTCTGTCATCTCCTCAAGAGGCACCAACAGTTATAAATGGCTGCTGGCATAAAGGGCTGAATGAATTGCTCACTTTAGTTGCTTGTTTTGGCTTGAAATAAATTGGACTGCTCCCTTGGGAAAATGTGCATTAGCTGTAAGTGGTGCCCTTTTAACGCTTGAGATGTTAAGTTACTCTCTGTGACTGCATTTTTTATAATACCTAGGGGTAGGAATGTACTGAGGAGAATTATGGCTTCTGCCCTACCTCACCCTCAAACTGGACCTAAATTACTTCCCAAGGAGGAAGGAAAGTCAACATGACATCACTTTGACCTCAAAATGACCCAGGAAAAGTCACTATTCAGTCATGACTCTGACCGAAGGAGTAAGGGAAGTCAACATGACATCACTTTGACCTCAAAATGACACACGACAAGAGGGTCATTTTGAGGTCCATAAGGGGGGCCAGTTCCTTTCCCTGGGCCAGCTCTACAGAGGATTATTAATTTTGGGGAGTCCAAAGGCTTCACCCGAGATTTGAACCTGGGTCCCTTCGGCCAATAGCCATCGGCTACATCCATTAGGGCACTCAGTGGCATAGCCAGGTTTTAGGTCTAAATTTACAAGGCGATGCCTCCTAAAAATTCCCCCCTCCTGCCCCCCCCCCCCTCCCCATCGGCACCTCAAGACCCAACACCTGACTACTCCACTAGCCCTGGGCGATATGTCGTGAAATATCGCGATATTTAATTATATCGGGAATCCTATATTGAATTTTGAACATTATAGATAAATGGTTGTTCGATAAATCGGGCCCGATAAAAGTGTCGGGACCGATAGACTATCGGAACCGGAAGATATTTCAACAGAGAGAAATATTGTTTAACGCTCATTTCGATTATCATTATTAATTCCTTTACCTTTCTTGGATTTTCCGGTGAATTCCTCCAGATGTCTTTGGATGCCTCTACCCAAGCAGCATCATGATATCGGCCCAATATCATTTTTACACTGTCACATATCACTTATTGGTCAATCCGATATTGGCTACCGACCGATATCGGCAAATGTCAAAAGTGATAACATTTGCCATTATAAAAATGACATTTGCTGACAATCTTGGGCCGATATTAATTTGATGATAAAAATACATCTTTCGCCACTATACAGTGGCATATATGATATTGGGCTGATGTACGTTTGATATTACCATTGACTGATTTTTCATTAACATGATATTGGGATGATTTAATAAGTAAGATAGTTAAAATATATCCTGGATAAACATGTTTAAAATATTTGGTCACAAGGTATTGTTTAAAAGGTTTGGTCACAAATAGTCAAAGTGAGGTCAAAATGATGGCTAGTCATTTAAGGTCAAGATGACATCATTAGGAGTCACAAAGGATGTCATTTCAAGAGACCATTTTGATGTCACCGTGACTACCTAGTTGTGACTTGAAAATGACATCATCCTGATGTCATAATGACTTTTCATTCCTCCTTGGGTTAGAACAGGACCCGAGTTACTTTGGAGATTGTTTTTCTATTTTTGTTACCTAGGCATCTCATTCTAAAAATATTAGGAAATGAAAATTGTACCAGCTGAAATTTAGGTGGATTTTCAGAGATTTGTAATCAAATTATGGTATTCTTGAAAATCCACCACAAAAAAATAAAAGTATAAATGTTCCTCTGTAGATTCTATTTTGAAAGAAATAATGAAATCAAATGTTAGGGGTAATGTGGAAGGGTTATCTTACCTGATATCTAGAATGTTACTCATGTGCTTGAGTCCTGCCTAGGGTATTGCATAGTGTGTCCAGTGTTTTGGTTATAGGAATTCCAATTACTACCCTTCTTTTTATTGGAATCCAGTTCTCATGCAGGCCAATGCAAGAGGCTTTAAAACAAAATACTCTTTATTGTTTCGCAGAATAATTCATATTGATATTTATAACTAAATTTGCAAAATTTGTTGAGTGCATTTAATGTTTCTTATTGGGAAGTAGATTCTATGGTAGGACTTTTCATCGAAATGTCTGTGATATGTAGTTAGTACAGTGGTGCCTCTCATTTCGACAGTAAAATTGCTGGAAAAAAATAATGTGCAGCATTGTAGGATTCATTTGATGTTTGTTATTTTCCTACTGCTTTATTGTACTTGCTGCTATTAGAGAAATTGGGATGGCCTAACAACAAATTGATCTTATATTTGTAGAATATAATGTAATATGGGATTGTCTTGAAATTTGGCAAGCTTGGACTGGGATGCAATTTTGGTGATGGCTTAGTGCAGAATTGTGCGGCATCACTGCATGACAGTAATACATATTTATTTGTGCACCTTAATTTGATGATATTTGCCCAGTATATACTTATGTTGTTTTCGGAACTACGTCTCAGAATGACTGATTTTCTCTGAGAAATCATGCTCCGTCCATTCCTTGGAGGAGGCAACGGTTAATTATCCTTCATTTTGAGATATTCATTCGTCCATTTTTACTTGATGAACTTTAATTTAGTCATACCCTCCATTTCACACATATCAACTGCATATAATCATTTGATCTTAATTATACCCTTCACCTCTTTATTAAAATATAAATATTTCTTTTTCTTTTCAGTGGCCCTTTGTCAGGTTTCTAGGGCTTCAGGAACCTGCGAGTATGCTTTTTTCAATTTTGAATTTTAGTTCACACATGATTATGCTACAATTGTTCAGAAAAGAAGTTCCCAGGACTGCACCAATGTATTGGGTGTGGCATTTCCACAGTCTGGTATGTAATTGTGTGTTGCTGTGTCAGGCTGTATATTGTATAATGTCCTAACAATTCTTTAGTATCTAGATTACTGCCATAATTCTGTATATGCCACCTGAACATTGGTTTCCAAAGTAGGCACTACTGCCCCCTAGGGAGCAGTGTATTGCATAGTGGGGTCAAAAGTAAGCAAGTCCTGCGGGTAGGGATGGCAGGGGGTGCTGGAGGTATGATCATGATTATGATGTCAGAAGACTCACAAGTCACCATGGGTGAGGTTTTGGTTCTCTGCAATCTTCATTTTCCTTTGCAGAAATAGGATGAAATAAGCACTGAGCTAAAAGGTTTCTGAATTTGGAGAGTAATGAGTAGTAAGGAAGCAAAGTAAGAGGATCTTGGAAAAGATTTTCTAAGAATATTTATAAGACCTAGTATAAGAGAATCATTTTAAGGATATAAACCTAATTTGGCCTTTCGTTGACACATCTTTAGTACTAACAGTTCCTCTGCAGTGTTTTGAGTTTGGATATAAAAATTGTGAATTTTAAGAGGAGTCAGATTTTCAATCAAACAGCACTCGATCTTCTCCACAGAGTTATGAGCTACAAGTTGCGGATTCTGTATAAGCAAGGGTACAAGAGAAGTAATACATATTGGCCTTAAGCCGCTCATAGAGAAGAGAATAGAGAATACAAACCAATGTTCGTTACGTTTGTCGATTTAGAGAACGCCTTTGCCAATCACTACGTTTACCAATCAGACTCAGATCGATCTGAAAGATCAGAAGCGAGCATGCATATCACCTGGTTTACCAACACGGTCTGAAAATATCGATATTGAACTATCGTTCTCAGCAGTCTCATCTGTTTGTTTACATAGCCCAGCATTGGAAAAATTATTGAGTTGAGTTTACACAGCCCAGCATTGTAAACGTCTTGCACCATGGATTTGAAAAATTATTTACTTCATCGGTCAATGTAGAACCCACGTGAGCTTATGAACTCACTTCGCAAATGAAATCGATTACAATTTGTTTCCCATGAGCAACCAAAAGAAGAATGAAAAGTGCAACACACTGACCCTCTTTGGATCGATCTGAGATCTCATATTGGTTAGGGAAAGCGGGCTGAGTCGGCTCCCTTCTCAGATCGATCTCGCTAGCCCGTTATGTTTACCATACCAGCTGAGCCAGTCAGATCTATTGGTAAATGTAGTGAATGCAGATAGGAATTCAATGCTTGGAATTTTGAAAGAAATTGGAGTGTTCTATTATGACCAAAGAACTATCCAGTCTATTTACAAACCAAGTATTTGTGATTAAATCTGGACCCTGCTGCAAAGCTAAAATAAAGAAAGGAGTGGGACAAGGTTGTACGCTGTTTCCCATAATTATTAATGTTTACATGGAGAGAGCCATCAATGAAATCAAACAGAAGGCTTCAGGAGTGACTATCCATGGGGAAATAATTGGCATGCTACAATTCGCCAATGACATAACACTCATAGCAGAGACAGAGGGATTTGAAGAAGATTCTAGAAACTGTGGAAAGAATGGCACGATACCACCTGAAGATCGATTAGAATAAAAAAAGATATTAGTATGCTGCAGGAGAGAATAAAATAAGACCAATGTAAAACTAGGAGAACACAAACTTGAGGAGATGAAAGAGTTTTGTTATCTGGGAAGCCGAGTAACCAATGATGGACAAAGCAAAAAAGTAATAATGAGTAGAATAGCCCAGGAAAACAGGGAATTTTATCAAAAGAAGAATCTACTTACAGCTGGAAAGATATGAGTAGAATTAAGGAAACAATCAGAACTAACATCTGGAACATGTTTCTTTATGGTAGTGAGGCATAGATGATGGCTGCTGCAGAGAAAATTAGGGTGGAAGCATTCAAAACTAAAGAAGAATGATAAAGATTAAACGGATTGACCGAGTGAGTAACGAGGAAGTCCTCAGAAGAGTGAGAGAAAAGAGAAGTCTTCTGATACCCTAAGGAGAAGACAGGACAACTTAATTGGCCACATCATGAGACATGATGGCCTGATGAAGACAATTGTTGAGGGACAAATCAGTAGGAAGAATGGCTGAGAAAGGCCTCGTTTGAGTTCATAGAACAAGTGATGAAGGATGTGAAAGAGAAGAAATACGTAAATATGAGATTAGCTGATAGGAAAATTGAGTAGAGAGCTGCATCAAACCAATCTCAGGATTGTTGACTACTGATGATGATGATGTTTTTATCTCTGATTTGCATGAAATAAATCCAACTTTCACTCAGAGGAGTTTAAAACCATCTTCATATTTACTAGACCTTAGGAATCACACCTTAGTTCACGCCTCTCTCTGTATTGTAGTATTAAAGACCTCTATTTCAAATGCTATTCCTTATCACTTTCCTTTTAATTATGCACCATGATATTATTTTCATAGAAATCTACTGCTTTTTCTTCAAAACATAGATGGAAAATGATTTTCTGAGATTCATATTCTGATGATCCTGAACTTTGCACCCTAGTTAGTTTATTGAGGGTTGACAGTGGTAACTCTATTGTTTGGAAAAAAATAATTGAGATCTAAATTAACATATCTGGTTAATGATGTAAAATCTTCTGTGAAGCCTGTTACATTGAGGACATGGAACAAGTGTATGTAAATTTGCCACATGTGTTTTAATCTAGTTTAAATTTGCCTGATGTCATTTCATTTTTTAGGTTTGTATGCACGCCTGGTTTTGGTCTTCAGTCTTCCATGGTTGGGAAACTCCTCTGACAGAAAAAATGGACTACTTCTGTGCATATTCTATGGTTCTGTGTTCACTGTATGTGATGGGTTTGAGGTACTTCTTCTACTCTTCTTATTTTTGCCTTTTTTTGATTTGCATGCTGCAAATGCATCTGTACATTGTATTGCCTTATGAGAATCTTCAATTAAGCCTATTTTTCAGATTCTTTTCAGCAACGATAAATTTCAAAACACTTCTACTCACTGTTGTATGCGGACTTCTCTTTGTTTATCATGTGACGTATCTGTCTCTGGTGAAATTTGATTATTCTTACAACATGCAGGCAAACATATTTGTTGGTAAGTCAGTAATGCTGGGATGGATTATTGGAGATACATATCATTTTCAACTCATCAGTCAGGTTTGAATCCCTGTATACCCCAAGATCCCTGCTAAGGTTTTGCATGACATCAGATGTCATGGTTTGACCCATTTGTAAAAAAGAGCTGTGTGTCAGTCAGTCAGTTTATTTGAATTGAAATTTCTCAAATATATGAAGAATGGATTGATCAAGGGGGAGCAAAGGCATCTGTGCCATCACCTAATGATACAATTCCTTTCACTTCTTTTATTTACATCATTCTCTATGCTTAAAATACTCATCAAGAATATTTAAGGATATCCCATAACCTCCATTTTGTCCATTCCCTGCCTGACTAATTCAACTTTAACGGGGAACTTGTGTTTGGTTAGGTGGTATTTCTGTACTTGGGCCATTTTTTTCTCTACTGCCGTTGTCCCTCATTGTTTTGTGGGACAGAATTGCCTTACTACTTGTTAACTTAATTGCTTTCATAGTTACATATGGTTGTATATGGTAGATGTAATCACCTATCTTCTCCATGAAATATTTACTTATACGCTCTTACTTTTCAGGAGCATTGAATGCCGTTGGCTGGCTACTTTGGTGTGCTTGGCCCCAGAGCTGCACCTCTGCCAAATCCCGTAAGCTGTGCATTATATCAGTTCTTCTTGCAATTGCCTCAACAGCCCTCGAAATACTGGATTTCCCTCCTGTCTTTTGGTCGATAGATGCACATGCTTTGTGGCACTTGAGCACTGCATTTCTTCCCCTCCTGTGGTACAGGTTGGTGTTGAGTTATTCTTATTCTCTTCATGATACTGTGTATTTATATTGTAATTTCTCCTCCCTAGTGAAAAAATGTTAGAAACAATGCATCATGGGCAAAAGGCGAAAGAAATACATAGTATAGGAGTGTATTTTGGGCTCTATAGTGGGTTCATTTCATCATTTAGTATTTACCTTTTAATGTTAGGTTTAATAAGAAAATTTTGTTGCAATTTGTGAATTGTTCAAAATTAGCTGGAAAGGGGAAAGCCCAAATAAACAATTATCCATAATATCACTATCATGTGTAGTAATAAATGTGGAAAAAATTCCTTTCAATTGAATTGTTGTGAATCCCTTATTGCAAATTCCCTATTAATTCCTTTGTTTTCATTCAAATGGTCTGATCAAAAGCTTTTGTTTCAGGTTCCTGATTATGGACTGCAATTCCATGTGCGTGGCACACTTGGAAAAGCAAAAGAAGATATTTTGAGAGAATTTTGTCTGTATCTTAGACATTCCAAATTTATGATGGTACCTTTCATGCTGTACCAACAATGAAATTAAAGTGTTTACTGAATTGCTAGGTGAAAGTTTATAATTGGTTACCCATTTAAATAAACTTATTAGAGAAGTGAAAAATTTTAACAGGATTTTTTTCAACAAAATTTATACGCTTTTACTGATTTGATGTGACTGATTCATATATGAATATAGTTTTTATATATTATTTATTTTTTCATTGTTATTGATTGTGATATTAGATAGATATTAAATAAATGTTTGTTTTGTGTAGTGTTTGGTAAAAATGCGTGATTATTGTTGTGTGTGCTGTGAAAAGACATATAAAAGCATATTAAGTGATAAATGATACATAGGTAAGTTAATCATAGTGCATTTAGAAATCACTTTTCATGTATATATGATAGCGAATGTCTTTGCAATAAAAATAAATGTAAAAGTAAATATATTATACTATCTTTTGAAACCCTAATTTGAGAGTAATATCAGTTTCAGTAAATAGTCTACAGTTCCATTATTCATTAGGATTGTGAACTATTTGATGATTGCTCCAGTCAATTGGTTGTCAGATTGTTGGTCAAGTGACTCATTGATAATTGTGATTTTCATGGAAGACCATGCTTGTCCAGTTGTCCCTTTTGGAAGCTGCTGCATGTGGAGCTACCTATTTCATCTAAGTTTTTATGTACATTGCAGGCTACATCACCAGGGATAAAGGAGAAGAAATTATCCATTCTTTTTTATCCCTGATTATTAAGTGTACAATGGACAAAATATTGTATAATAACTCTTACTCTATTCAGCAACAAATTCTAGCTTGCGATCATAAGTTTCAGAAGTGAGATTCTTTTGCAAAGATGAATATTGTAAGGGGTCCACAAAGGGCTCTATAGTGGTTGCAAGAAAACATTAAAATGCTGGATTAGTCAATGACATCCTATGCCTTCTGTTCTTAATGAAATGGATGAGTCATTGTATCTGAACAGAATCTGACAGCCTCTTGAGACTCTGCACTCATAAAGTCCCTCCTTTCATACAGGATTCCAGTTTGACCTATTCTTCTCCCTTTGGCTAATTCTTCTACCCTTCTCTCTTCTTTCATTTTTCCTTGTGGTGTCTTCCAGAAGTGACAAGTGGAAATAGTCCATGCTGCAAAATATATGTTGAAGAGGATAATGCCACTGATAATTTTCCGTAGTTAAAGCAAAAAATAGTACACCAAGTGTCACTCAATATGGTGAATAATTTGGCCATAGCAAATGGTATCAATGCAGTTACTTGAGAAAGCCCACATAAAGATGGGACTTAATTTCCCTGCCCTTTTCTATCATGACAGTCCCCCTGTCAGAATGCCATAATCAAGAAGAGTTAATTGAACAACCCTGGCAAAAATAATCTCCTCCGTGGTAGGTAGGTGGAGTGTAGAGGGATGGTTGTACACCCCATGGAGTGTAGCTACCCTCCCTTTACACTCCATGGAGGGTATAGGGAAGGTGTATCGTTACCCTCACTATCCTTGCTTGAATGTACACAGCTGACTTGTGGTTACATTTTTTTTGTTAGGAGAAAAACAATTTGAGCCAAATTGAAGCAAGGCAGGTTTATGGAACAAATTAGTGTGAAATTAACTTAAGCACAATGATAAATCTACTAACAAGCTGGAAGAAGAACTAGACTGAAAAGTTCATGAATACAGAATGATTATATCAGTGGTATTGACACCAGTTTTCCTACTTTTGGTGCCTAGGATCCCATGGCTCATCCGATGAATACGATGATTGGCACGTTATTGAGGAAACTCTTATTTATCTCTCCTGGAGTCAAAAGACCATCAGTTATGTGCATTTGTAATGGTCTTGCTTATTTTTATCCACAAAATGGTAATTGTGGAAATGTTTTAGGGGGTCAAAATACCCCAGGGTCAATATTTTAGTAAAGCTAATTATCACAAAAGAATTAGTGCCAGCAAGCAGCTGTACATATATGGCTTCCCAACCATCACTTGTTAATGGAAGAGTATTAAGCAATCATCACCTTCGAAAGCAGTAAGTTGCAGGTTGACCAATGTGGGTAGATAGGACATGAATGGCCAGGATATAGGTATGTTATGTATGTATGTAAATGACAAATATGGAATGTATACAAATAAATTTGGGAGCATGGTGGCCTAGTGGGGAGAGCACTTGGCTTCTGATCAAAAGGTTTCGGGTTCAAATCCAAGTAAAGCCTTTGGATGCCCCCGAACGAAAAATCCTCAGAGTGCAAGGTGGCCCAGGGAAAGAAACTGCCCCCCCTACCCTGAATGTGTGAAATTCACATGCCTGTGGCTTAGTTTGGGGTGAGCTCTATTCTCACCTATCCAAACCAACCTTCGGGTTGAATCACTTAGTGAGTGACAAATAAATCAGTGCATACTGGTAAAAATCATGTTCTTTTTCCATTTTGGTGCTAGGTGCACCCATGATAGTAGAGTGATTTTTGGTGATAGCTTATTTGTTTGGCAACATGGGTACAGTTCCTCTGTACATTTGCATGCTCTAGTCAACGTTTTTTTGTACGGCTCATGAATGGTTCACTCTGCTTCGTGAACTGTTCCAGCCTCCACAACTAGTCTCATTTTACAGTTTGTTTTGCTCCAAAAATGCTTAGTTATGGTTTGTTCACATTCAAATTTGCTTAGTTAATGGTTCATATTCACTTCCCTCGACAATATTTTCGCCAAGGTATCACTCTGCTGAATATCAAGCAAATAAAATAGAGAAACAGATTTCCAGGCAAATTGCCATCCTACCCTTCACTACCCACGCCCTACACCTCCTCTACCCTCTCACATGTTATAAATTACCCTTCCCCTACCGCCGCTCGAGGGTACCAATTCCATCTTACCACCCGTTGTTTTCCTACCTCAGCCTACCCTTCAATTTTGCCAGGGAATACCTATATATGTCAAAAAGAATGCTTTGGGCTAATTTTCCATACACACTCCTCAAAATTCAAGCTTTAGGACGTGTGAAACCATTTCTTTTCTAATTATTTATAGTGCATCCATATCTTTCTTATTCGATTCAGGAACAACTTCTTTCAGCTTGTGAGTGTTCAGTAAGTGCCAGCCACCAGAAAACTTTTATCTCAGGGAAAGATGAATGCTGTAAGGAGCCCACACAGGGCTCTAAATTGGGTGCAGAAAAACATTATGAACAATGATGATAAAGCTGGAAAAGTAGATGTTTTCCTGTGCCATCTGCTGTTTGTGACAAGCCTGAGTCAGTGCATCTGAACAGAATCTGACACCCTCTTGAGCTCAGATTCATACTCTTGCACAGTCCCTACTCCTTCCATAACATACTCTCATGTTATTAACCTAATATTCTCCCTTTCACTCTTCTTTCATTTTTTCTTCCTTCCATCACTCCTTCCCTTTTCCGGAAAATCCAATGAAACCAGTAAGTACTTGTAGGGTAGACAGCGAGTAAAATAAAAATACAACTGCTGAATGAAACTGCAACTAAAGCCATATGAGACTGCTGTCATAGGTTTTGTTTCCTTGAAAATCCATTAAATTTTCAGCAGAGTCAGGAATCCACAATGAAGTACCTATTAGTTTGAGCATTTTTTCTTCACTGAGTTTCATTGTATTTCCAGTTTTTCCTGACCTTTATTAATTCAATCTTCAAATAAATGATTCCAATAATCAAGTTATTCACAACAGTATTAAACCTATTTTGATATGTACTTACCTCCAATATGACATCCTAACTTTTTCCAATTTGCTTAGTGAAAAAAACCAAGACCTTTTTTGCCTCGCTACGTCAACCAATGGTGAATATACTAGATTACTGAAATATATAGCGTGGTGGATCATGCTTAAAGTTCATTTGACATTCATTTGGTGTTAAGTGATTGAAGAAAAAAGAGGAAGAAATTGAGAAAATTACAGTACAACAATTTTGGTATATAACTAAAAACAATAAGATGTTGAATAAGAAAGAATTGGCCATTTTCTTCTAAGTTGCAATGAATTCTTTACTATTGAAAGTTTCCTTTTGTTGCAACATTTGCAAGGGAAAATACTGTGGTGAAATGAAACTATTTTGTAGTAATAATTTGATCAACCAGAAAAAGCTGCAAACAATTCTTAACTAAGGATCATTTCCGAAACCTGCATTATAAATGCTTGTCACCGATGATCAATGTGTTGTTCTATGATCAGTCAATAGCACTGCCACTAAATTACCAAAAATGGAATAGCACTTTACCTCTGGTCCTCCATAGAGAGAAAATGATAAGATGACTTGCTTGCACCATTTGGTATCCTTGCCATTGACTTGACTGTCTTAAGCCACTAAACACCCTAAATGTGGAACAATATGGGGAAGTATATTAATCTGGATATTCAAATCTCCCATAAATTCATATTAATGACTTTTGTGAAAAACTGCACCTTTAAAAAATTGCAAGTAAAAGTTGATGTCAGCTCTGTTTATTTGATTGCCACCCAAAGTATCAAAATGACTTCTGAGTTTCAATCAATCACTGAAACTCACATCTCAACTGATTACTGAACATCATTTTTTGGTAATCCATTTGGCTAGACAATTTTAATACACAATTTTGATCAAAGCATGTTAAGTATTTACAAATAATATTAATCATTCATTGCAGATACTTTTCCTGCAGCTCCTTTGGAAGCTATCTGTGATAATTGCCATTTAAGGTTCATGTTTAACAATTGAGTAAAATGTAAGTATTTCATAAAACTTTCATAATCATAGCAAAACCATAATGAGTTCATAACATTTCTAACAACAGTTCATAAATTGTTCAACACATGCCTATGTAATAATTTTCCACTTCTCTAAGTTTTCTAGGAATATAAAAAATAATTGCAGGTGATATGTTTAAAAGTGTGAATTAATTTATTAATTTTTTTGGTTTCAATGCAAAAACAAACAATGTTGCATAGTGAAAACTGAGTGGCAGCTCTTAAGACTAGCAACCATATTTCAGGAAATGCTTCTTTGCAATCCTGTATTTTATCCAAAAATTATTATCTTACACCATGTCCATGGGCCATGAAGCACATGGTAATAACGGAGTTTATATCCTTTCATAAAGATATAGATATCCCAGCTCCTTGGGAGGATTTTCAGATAATGCAACCTAAAAATGAAAGACACCATATGATCAGAGGATAACCCTTGCGATAGCCAATTCCTGAAAACAATAAATGATAATCACCATTCTAATTAACATGATTTCCATACTGACAATTATCCAGAAAGTGTTATACCATGACAGTAATGAGAACATGGATATAAAAAAGATTTTGCATTGTTATCAGTATCCTATATCTTGCTTGGAGCATCTTGAGATAATGCTCAATGTACAATAAGAATCACTAGTAGGAGTATTTCAAAGTAAAAGTACAATGGGATAATAAAAACTAATGAGAAATTTTTTTTACTGAAAGTGCATTAAAATTATAGTTTCTTAATGATCTACCATGCCTAACTCCCAAGCTGGGCGACCAAGTGAGCCAAGAATAACTTTGACAGATAAATTCTTCTTATTCCTGGATAGCTCTCTTGCTTTTGGTGACATTTTCATATCCTCTGCCAGTCAACAATATTATCACTAAAAGTACAGTCAAATGGCAATTAAAGATGAACCAAGGCATCTCATAAGTTTATGGAACAACAACAAATCTATAATCTCAGTAACCAGGGATGAAAATTTAAGCACAATATTGGGGACTTTCAACATGGCATTTTGATACATGGCTATTAACACTAAGTCACTACCATCCTTTGCTGCAATAAGACATTAACTATTTTATGATGCTTCTGTACAAATCAAATCACTAAAACTGAAAAAGCCCTAGGTTAAGTTGAACAAAGTTTGAGCTATCATTACAGCACTAGACTTTACTATTTAGCTAAAAGCTATTTACTTTCATTTACTAGCTAGAAATGCAAATGCAATCACTTAAGAGCATTCTTGTCATAGATATTCAGGAAATGGTAATGCAATAGACTCGTTTTTCTATTTTAGCTATACAGTTGAAGAGCTTGTTCAATGCTCCATTCGCCATGAGATGCTACTGTAAGCACACCTAACATTGGTTAAAAAAAGGTTTTGTGGTAACAAAACAAAGTCTATTGAGTGATAACTTTTCTGCCCAGTTTTATTTAATATATCACAATCAATAAGCACAGGATTTTAAAATTGGGAAAAATATTTTAATCATACACCCCATTTGCCAGCATTGAGGATGGACCCTATTTCCAGTTGTCTCTTTCGGGAGTTGCTGCATGTGAAGCTTTGTCTCCCAAGCTTTCGCACCCATTACAGGATGCATCATCAGGGTTAAAATAATGATAATGCAGCCTCTAAAGACATGAAAACTTGGAAGACATAGCTTCACATTCAACGGCTCCCAAAAGAGACAAGTAAAAATTATATATGCTGAGCAAATCTAAGCTCAACAGGATGGACCCTAGTTTTGAGGGTCAAAATTATGAAAAAAAATGTTAGGATTAAAAAGCAAGCTAGTAAAATGAGTCATTCATTGCAGCCACATCACTACCAGTCAAATCAATTGGGGTTTTTCTATTATTCCAATGTAGATAACAAACTGGTACTCTTGGAGCATAGGCCACGAGATTCCTATGCAATGCTGTATTTATTTATAGAATAAATACAGCATTAATACAAATAACACAAGAGTTGATGCCAGTTAACTTTCCTCTAGAATAAGCATAGTTCAATGAAAAATGAACCTTCTGCCTCAAAGATACACTGAAAATTTGAGACTAATTATAGGTTGAAACCATGTCCTTAATAGTGGAAAATATGGTTTTTTATTGACATTTTTACTACCGATAAGAATTAAGGAGAGTTATGTAAATATAAAGAGGTTAGCCGATAAAAGAATTGAGTGGAGAGCTTTGTCAAACCAATCCTAGGATTGCTGACTCATGATGATAAAGCAGAAAATGTAAGGAATACTTTGGGATAGTGTATGACTCACAGGAACTGATCCTACAAGGGGTAATAAATAATGATCAATGGAGTTTCACGTGAAAAAATAGAGTAATTGGTTTAAGCCAAACAAAAAATACACCTACCTTATTATCATTGAAAATCACCCAACGTCCATCCCTCAGGACATGACACACATAATGCCCAACCATAGTGGAAGTTCCCATGTGGGAAATAAAAGCAAGCAAACGATAACCTGAAACAGATGTCATTATATTAGAGAAAAGTATAATTTCAATTATAATATTTCCATATTTATTATTATTTACAAAAGTTACATATAAGTAAATATGCTCAATAATGTTATACAACCAACATTATAAATTAGGGTTGGGGCAGGGATTCGGACATTCGATCAAATCCAAGGTTACAAGATTTGATTGAATCAATGTATTAAAGATTTGCCGGTGACATGCTTGCATTTCTCCGTGTTTCTGTTGCCACGACATATTCAACCGCATGACGGCCTGTGACTCATTGCTGAGCACGCATGAGTTGATGCCAAACTATGGGTGTTCGGAACGCCAACTCTAGTTTAAGACATTACATAGTTTGATAGGTGATATTTGATCATCGTGATGGTGAAAAAGTCTGATGTGATCAGGCATCTACGTCTTTTTTCGGTGTAGTTGGGACCTTCCCGCCTAAGTCCATTACAGCAAAAAAGAAGTTTTGGGTAATTATACTTATTTTAGATTTAAATATCCAGTGAAAGAAAGATTGTCGTATTATGTTAATGTAATGTCCTCTCAAAAGATGGCATTTTCTGTACACTAGTAGAAAAATCTGTGTTGAAACCAACTTTAGAAACTGAATTGAAACTGTGTTGACCTGACTGTGTTGAAAATGTGTTGAAAAATGAAACAAGGATGCAACACAGTTGCAGTGCAGTTGTGGTAACAGAGTTGCAGTACATTTACGGCCGCTCAGCAGCTACCCACCCACATAGCAAAGCAAGCTTGTCATGGCAAAATAGCAAGCTTGCTGCAATCTTGCAATCACAGACCACATATCCCTATCCCTTCTATCCCTTCCATCCCTATCCTTATACCTTTCCTCCCGGTCTGAAGCGCCTATTAGTGCGGAAACAGACTTGAAAACACCATGAGTTGCAATCACAAAAAAAATCACTACTTGTATGGGTGCACCTATAGCATCAAAATTTAAAAAGAAAATTATTATAATGGATTTACCTGCATTTATAAATATGCTAGTAATAATTCTGAAGCATTAATGGAACATGAATATGCTTGTAATATGTGTCGTATTAACTGCATCTAATAGACCTGACAAACTATTTTCGTCGACGGCTATCTAGCACTTCTTCGCTGACAGAAGACTGATGGGAGGCCGTATGTATACAGCTGCCGGCTTGCATTAATTCGTTAGTGATAATTAACTTTACAACATACGGACACCGGTATTTTGCACCATTAAAACATTTCCCCAATTACCATTACCAGAAACGTTTCTCAGTAACGATTTAACAGTAATGGTTAAAGATAGAACGCCACTGCCAATAGAAGGAGTTTACGAGATTCCCTGCACAACATCAAGTACATTGGGGAAACTGGATGGAGCATTAAAATGAGGGTAGAAGAGCATCAGCGAGCCACTCGACTCGGACTGCCTTTGAAGTCGGCGGTGGCAGAGCACACGGCCCTTGGTCATCAAATCGACTTAAAAAAAACTCAAGTTCTCACCAGGGTCAACAAATTCAAACCTTGTCTTTATCAAGAGGCCATTGAGATAAGAAAACATAAAGCCAACATCACTATGAACCGCGAAAGCCTCAATGAAGAATTAAGACATTACATAATTTTGAAAAAACCTGGTATTATTCCATGAATGCACATGATACTTTTGTGTCCATTAAAAATTACTTGCCCCATAGTGGGGCAATTTCCCCATTATTGATTAGTCTAACACAGAGAAATACTCAATCCTAGGATAAGAGAGATTCACATTACATGGATGCTGGGATTCAATAATCCCTTAGGATTGTCATTCTTATTTTACATTTGCTGATTGCCCTAACAATTACATTAAGTTTGGCAGCATACACTAAGCTACCAGCTATGAAAAAGGAAGATGGAAAGAAAAGGATGGCACAATTGCAAAAAATATGCTGCAGCATGACCTTTCTTGACAGAACTCATTCTACAAACAAAAATGAGATACATTCTCAGCATTTCCATGGTTATTTCTGTGTGCTGGTGTTTCTGAGAACAGCAGAATAAATCTGGAAAATGCAGAGAGCATTACCCAAATGTTGCAGAAACCTAAGAGTGAACAAGATACCTTTAATTATACCTCACAACTACCTCTTTCCTCTGGTTGGTGTAATCGCCCAGTTCAATACAACATGATCGACAATTATGGCTCTAGAAAACCAACATGTAAGGTATATTTAATTTCTTCAAACACGACTAACATGTTTGGCCATGAATTTTTGAAAACGTTTAGGAAGATTGATCTCAAAATGCAATTATACATGATGAATACAAATAAGTACACACTTCCTTCATCTAAAAAACTTGAATGGTGAAAATACTCACGGCTGCTCCCTTTATTTTCATCACTGGTAGGGTGTTTGTCACCTGCACCTTCAGTTGCCTCTTCCTCAACAGCATCCAACTCCTCAAGATGGCTGAATATCCAGTCAGCAGCTCGTTCTACACTATTACCAGTGGCACGCAAAGCTTTGACTGCTTGAGCACGAGTGAAGCCCATGCCCATTATTGTCTGGATTCCATCTTCATCAACCTCAACATTGGCAGATGATCCACCACCTAAACAACAGAACAATAAAGTTATCCCGTTCTCTTCTAAATATTCAACAAATCATTGCAAAATAATCCTACCCGAGTCCCAACAATGATACATTTTTTTCAAATTATAAATTGGGTACAAGACCATCAATTTCATCAACTGATTTCTACTGACCTGATGACCGATCTGTTCCTGGGAGAACAAATTTCTCTTCAAAGTCAAAATCACCAAAATGATCCATGAGCCACTGAACTGCTGCCTCCAGACTGCCATTGCTTTGAGTATAGAAGACAGCTTTCTTACAGGCTTCGACATGGAAACCCATGCCAATGAGTTGCTGGATCATATTCTCATTTAATGTGACAGCTGTCCTCATGTAAAAAAAGTTGAAATTAAAATTCATAAATTGTAAATTTAAGGTTCCTTTACATATTTGTAGTATTACTTGATATTGATATCCTAACACCAACTATAAGTCAACCACAATATGCAAACTGAAGGTTGTAAGAGTTGGTGATGATAAAATGAATAACTTTGTAATTTGTCCACACTATTTATTTAGTGATGATGGTTTAGGCAAATAATAGGCATTACCAAGGTTATAATGGCCATACTATCCATTAGCTAATTTTTGTCTCAGCAAATTATAGCCATTATGCAAGCCATTATTAACTTAATAATATTGCGAATTATTTGCCAAAGCAAACATTCGTAAATGAATACTGTAGAAAAATTACTAAGTCAGGGTGGCTACTGATATCCAATTTTTAAATTTAAAAAAGTCAAAATTAAAATTTTGACTTTTCCCTGATAGACTTAACAATTTCCCTGACCGTCTAAAGGTCTCCTATTATTGGAAAATTTTTTATTTCCGCTGAATTAAATTTTCGTCAAAACTCAGAAAATTCTACAAGCTGAAATCAATACATTAAAAGCTACAAGTACACCCTAATGAAAAAATATATTAAACCTTCATAAGTTAAACTCTCATCCAAATTATACACCCTTTTAATACATATTTTTACCCTTGAATTTTTCATTGCAAGGCTCCAGCGCAAAAGGGTAAAAACAGTGCATGTAGCATATACGATAACATCACTCATGAGTATAATTTATTAAAAATCATAATTTCTTTACCTTGAATAACACTGTGTTGGCTATCATTTTCATATTGCTTGATTTTTCAATTCAATTTATTTAATTTTTGGGTAATCCAAACTGTATATCTAATGCCGCTTAAAGCTAGATTGAGAAAGTACAGACAACGCAACCAAAACAGATCTATCCAGTGCATTTGTAAGAGTAGCAAAATAAAAGAGCTGTCACAATGTCATTTCTCTCAATAATTAGGTGCTCTTTTATAACACTCTAGATTACTGTGTTGACTTCATGAGAAGGAAAGCACTTATCAAATTTTTTTAGAAAAATATGTAAGGTATCGGCAAATAATACTATTGGTATCGGCCACTGGTATCGAGGTATCAGTTTGGTATTGGAAAAAATGGTATCGGTACAAGTCTACTATAAAGCAATTTCTCTTTCCCTAAAAAGCAATATGAGTAAATAAACAACCATTTGTCCCTCTCTGATAAGAATAAGAAAGCAACACCAAGCAACAGAGAAAACTTACCTTGACTCATGAAAGAATTGTGCAATTATAAATTATTGAAGAAAACCTTCAGGCCATTTCCATCTCAAATCATGCAGAGCACTATGAAATGTGCGGGGTGACCATCATGGATTTTTCTAAAAAAAATATATGTTATAGACCAATAAGAGACATTAAAAAATCTGCCTTTTTTATTTTTATATATTGATTTTTTATGAACTTACAGCCATTTAAAAAATCACCTAAAATGGTCGTTTTAACAAGCAAGGGGAAAACTGTGAATTTTCAAATGTCTCTGATTTGGCCAATAATGAAGCTAGGATGTTGAAGATTTTTTTGTTTTTCAGTGCTTTCTTTGTATTTATACTCCATGCTTTGAAAAAAGTTGGAAGTTAAATGGGAAATGGAGTATAAATTTCACAATTGTTTAAAAATCAGAAAATTGTTCTAACTTTAACAATTTTTTTTACAGCTGTGAAATGTGCTAAAAGAGTAAAATTCAGTTTTACAGGTATCATTTAGTCATATTAGTGACAGCATATTTTTTAATAGCTCTGATAATGTTGCATTTCCATGAAATATGCCTTCAAAGTATGAACAATTGCCATTTTTGCATAAACAAAAGAGGCTATATTTCAAAAAACCCATCTTTAAAAATTATGAAAATTGGCTAAAATATACCAATGGTGATTAGCATTAAGCCCATGCAAAAAGAGTGGGTAATATTTTTGTTGATAATTATGAATTTTTCAAGTTAGTGCATTACACCCATCAGCCAAGTTGGCACATTTTGCCTGGTTCCCATGATATTTCCAATTTTAAAAAGCAATGAGGAGTCTGAAGGCAATTGACCCCTCCTGAACTAATATGAAGTTGATGTCATAGAGTAATGTTACAATGTACCACATGCTGCCTCCATTTTTCCCATAAAATGATCTGATTCTATAAATGTGATTACCGTGCAATACATTAGTATGTTGGTTTGAAACACAAAGAATGATATTCTTACAAACAATGGATGCAGATTGTCACATTTTAACTACCATAAATGATGCATGGGTCAGCAGATTACTGTAGTTTTATCACTGTAACAATGTAACAAAATTACAATGTAAACACTTAATCTGCTGCCATGCCCTATTCACCCATCAACAAGAACTCAGGCAAAAAACCTCATTCCCTTTCTGGAACTGGAGGGGATCAGTGGGTTTTATTGGCATAGGTAGCAGAAGCAGCTAAGCAACCTTGAGGAGACATGTCATCATTACAGTACAGCAGTCACAGAGTACGCTGTGTGGATTATGAAAATCGACACAAAAAAATCATTTATAAATCGTGTGTAAAGCAGTTTACAGTTGTTGGTGATCTGGCTGAACCTCTACAAACAATCCTTAGCCCTAGTACTACTGTATCAGCTAGCCATGATGTATGCAGAAACTGTTTTATTCGCTACCAGAGAAAGGTGCAGGAGTTCAGAATTGGATCGTGTACAGTTGATGGAGATTCAACAGTGTTTTTACCTGTTGCTGACCTTGAAGATCCCTATGTCCCTCCAAGTGAAGCAGTGAACATCATAAATGAAACCATAAATATTTTAAGTCCTCAAATGACTCCTATTAAGTGGCCATGGCAAATTAATCCTGATAGGAGGGTTAATTACATTAAATGGAAATGTGTTGAATTTGAAGGAAGTGTCTCAGCTGCCACTGCCGGTATGCTTGGCAGTGCTTTTCATGTTCATTTACCGAGGAAAGAAAGTCGAGAAAAGTTTGAAGACTGTTTGAATTGCCAGCAGTGGCTAGAAAATTTGAACTCAGCCATGGCAAAAGCTAGATCCTCAGAGAAAATTCAGCTTCTCACGTTGGTGCCTGATGGTTACTCTAAAAGTGCAATTCATCAACTTTTGCCAGAAAGTTCATTGTACTTAATTGATAAAGCAAGAAAAATTAGGCAAGAAAAAGGCATGTGGGCAAACCCAAATCCATATGAGGGGCATTCAATACCAGCTGATGACATTGAAACTGCTCTGTCATACTTTCTGGATGATGATAAGGACTGCTCTAAGCAAAGTCCAAATAAAAAAGATGTTATTACGGTGAATTTAAATGGAGAAAAAGTTAAGAAAATTAAAAGGTTTATGACACGGTCAATAAGGGAAGCATATCTTCAGATGAAGATTGATTATCCATCATTGAAAATAGGATCGTCCACATTTTACTCCTTGCGTCCAAAGTGGGTAAAATGTCGGCCAGTGAAAGTGGTATGTGCTTGTGTTTACTGCAGCAACTTGAAGCTGATATGTGAAACTTTGAAAAACTTGACAGGCCAGAAAACTGAAGAAAGGAGCTTATTTATGTTGTGTTTATGTGAGAACCACAAAGAAGAATGCTGGTTGCAGGAGTGTGGAGAATGTCCAGGGGGAGAAGGAATTACAACTGAAGCATTACATTTAGAAGACACAGGAGAAGAAATAACTTATGCTCTGTGGGAAGCTGGTGATTTGATAAGAAGGATAGCTAGTGTGACGAAGTTTGTATCTGATGCAAGAGTTTGGATAACAAAAGGAGTCTCTCATAGTTACATTCAGAAAATACAGAGAGATGGAATAGCACAAATAAAGAATTCTGCTATCCATGGTAGTACCATCTCGACATTAGTCCTTCATTTTGACTTTGCTGAAAACTGGTCGGTTGTACTTCCAAATGAAGTTCAAAGCTACCACTGGAATGATTCCCAGGTTTCTTTATTTACATGTGTAGCCTACTTTTCTGGGAAAACAAAGTCATATGCAGTGGTTTGTGATGACTTAATTCATGATAGTGCGCATGCACTCTGTGCATTGAATGTGGTAAAGCAAGAAATAATTCAAAGTTACGCAGAGGATTTTAATTCGGTAACATATATATCAGATGGAGCAGCTTCCCATTTCAAGAATAGGTATCAAATGTATGAATTAAGATCAAAGATTCCTGAAAATATTACAAGGAAATGGGTTTTCTCTGCCACCGGTCATGGGAAAAGTGCATGTGATGGTGTAGGAGGCCTTTGCAAGCATTATGCTACAAAGTTCAACCTGCAGAATGACAGTATTGATGCCATTAGAGAAGCAAGAGGGTTTGTCAGATCTGTATCAAACTTGCTTAAAAATACAAGTGTTGTCCTTTTAAATCGTGGCATAGTAGAGAATTTTGTCCAGGAGAAGAAAAAAAGAATGGAGTACTGTCAAAGCTGTAGTGGGAATACAATCAACTCATTACTGGTATGTGGATAAAAGAGATACAATGGTAGCCAGAACAGTGACCCACGTGAAGCAGAAACTCACTGTTAGTGACAGACAGAGATTAGTGTACAAAATAAGTGATTTTACCATTGGCGACTTTATTTCGTGCATATATGACAATCACTGGTGGATAGGTTGTATAACAGTGGTATCAGATGAACTTGGAGATATCACTGTGTCTTTTATGAGTCCTCATGGTCCAGCCAAGGGATATAAATGGTCACTTCAGAAGGATGAGTGCATTATACCTCTTAGAAATATTCTTTTAAAGATAACACCACCTTCTCCCTGTGGCCGGTCAGGACGTTTGCACAAATTTGACAAGAACGAAGTGAAGGCAACTGAAGAAATATATGCACAAAATTAATTTTTAAGCATGAGTAGTTATTTTCTAATGTCATTATTATGTATATAACAAGTGATCAAACTAAGTTATCAAGTTAATTTTTTAATTAAGGCAATTCATTTGAAAATGAATTGCCTTAATTAAAATGTGCCCACTCTTTTTGCATGGGCTTAATGCTAATCACCATTGGTATATTTTAGCCAATTTTCATAATTTTTAAAGATGGGTTTTTTGAAATATAGCCTCTTTTGTTTATGCAAAAATGGCAATTGTTCATACTTTGAAGGCATATTTCATGGAAATGCAACATTATCAGAGCTATTAAAAAATATGCTGTCACTAATATGACTAAATGATACCTGTAAAACTGAATTTTACTCTTTTAGCACATTTCACAGCTGTAAAAAAAATTGTTAAAGTTAGAACAATTTTCTGATTTTTAAACAATTGTGAAATTTATACTCCATTTCCCATTTAACTTCCAACTTTTTTCAAAGCATGGAGTATAAATACAAAGAAAGCACTGAAAAACAAAAAAATCTTCAACATCCTAGCTTCATTATTGGCCAAATCAGAGACATTTGAAAATTCACAGTTTTCCCCTTGCTTGTTAAAACGACCATTTTAGGTGATTTTTTAAATGGCTGTAAGTTCATAAAAAATCAATATATAAAAATAAAAAAGGCAGATTTTTTAATGTCTCTTATTGGTCTATAACATATATTTTTTTAGAAAAATCCATGATGGTCACCCTGCACCTCCTGCATGATTTGAGATGGAAATGGCCTTCAGATATTGCAGCTAGTGACCAACTAAGCTGGAATGATCCACAGTAATGATGATGACAATAAAAAATTAAGGTGTTATGGTCAATGAAATTTCACAGGTTCCCCGAACCTACAAATCTTGTGTCATATTGACACCAAAAAAATGACATCACTGCTTTCCGACCAATTTACTCTGTCTGCTACCATGTTTTATTACAAAAACTCGGCCTCCATACTAATTAATATGCATCATTTCTTGCTCTCATATGAGTATAGATGGGTTTCAAGTAATCACAATGGAATTCTCATATAAAAAGATGTTAAAAAAATTATCAAAAATTATTTCTTTGAGCAAGAGGATTTCATGAAATTCTTCAATATTCAAGGTTAGTATTCAAAATTCCCAGTTTTCAGGGTTGGCAGACACCCTGTAAAAGAACTGCATTATTACCTGGAGGTGATCCCTGAATTTCAGGCAGCTGTTCTTCATCTGGTAGAGGACCAAGAGCTGCAAGTGAGGCAAGGTCAATTTCATCTGGCATCTCCACAGCAACATCCAATTTGACAGATGTCCAATTTTCCCGGAGGGTAAACTTCTTCAGGTGAAGCAGAAGGTAACTTGGAAATGATGCCAATCGTGTAGTTCTGTGAAAACACGAAATTACATGGACATGTTCAACTAGGAGACTAGATTTTACAAATTTTATTCAAGGCCAATAATGGAATTTCCTAGGATCATACATATATGCACACAGCAGTGAAACAGGGATGTGAATGAGGAGTTACTGCAGCCCTTCCCTAAAGATATCATATGCAATCAATTGCTTCATTCCTCTTTTCCCTTGCTCAGATCCATTTTATTTCCCCTCAGCACTCGTTTCAACTAATCATTTAAATCTGTAAAATACTAGGTATGATTCCCTATTATAAATGTTCACTTGCGGCAACACAGGAAACAGTAGAGGACTTAATTTTTCCATGGTAGTTTGAATGCATTTAAATTGGAAAATAACTACAGTCTATATTTGCATGACTTTACACATATTCGATCCTGACTGATAACTGAGCAAGACTACCAAAGGCTTGCTTGACACAATGGCAGATGAGAGAAGAATATGCACTATAGCAGCACTATGGGGATAACTGAAGGCTAAGAAGAGGAGGTGAGCTTATATAATGGAGTGGTAATATATGGTGCGAGTTCCACCAATCACGAAGGCAGGGGGAGAGGGGAATGGGACACTTCGGCGCGGCCACTTCGGCGCGGCCACCTCGGCGCGGCCACCTCGGCGCGGCCGTCTCGGCGCAAGCCACCTCGGCGCAAGCCCATCTCGGCGCGGGCCACCTCGGCGCGGGCCATCTCGGCGCAGGCCCACATCGGCGCGGAGAACAGAGATGTTAAGTACCGGGACAGATGCTCATGTAAAACACTAATGGCACCGAGTATCTGCTTCTTCAACAGACAACTTTTCAAAAGCTATTGCTGAAAATGATCATGTCTTGCCAGGCAACATACCTTAATGCTAAAAATTAAAAATTATATTGACGACTATTTTTATGGGACATGAAGAGTGAGTATAATTATATGAAACATAAGGACGTGCCGATACCAATGTATCATTTCTTTACCAATATTCAGTTACTGTTTCCCGTAATTTACTACATTTTTTATATTTTACATCAGCGTTTAGAATTTTGCTTATTGGACTGAAAAATATAGTTGTATTGTCTTCACAAAAAGATAATGTTCATTTAATTATTACACTGTTTATCAATGTATCTAAAGTATTACAAATATTAAAAGTAATATAAGTTGTGAATCATTATAAAATCGTAAATTGAAATACAAAATAAATCACATGCAAAAATATAAGGTTAACGGGTTATCAGAAGAAGCTGCAGTTATTTTATCAACACCAGCAGGTTCTTCAGTTTCAGTATCAACACCAGTAGCTCTTCGTTACATTGTTAGCATTGCATGGTAGCTCCAGTTGCATAGTCAGTCAATAGTGAATGTTTGGTGTTCCTCACCCCCTGCCACACACCCTCGCGGGGGCTTGCAGAGTACCACGTAGATGTAAAAGTATATACATCTATGCTCAAATTTCTCGTCAAAAGCTCTCTCATATTAGTAAACACCTCTTTCGTCAAAGAAATTCCCCTCCTACTGCGTCCATTTCCATTTAACCCAAGTAAACTAACTACCTCCTACACTTCATTTTAAATGTGGTCCATATATATGTCCACACTTAGAAACATCCAGTATTAAATACTTTGGCCTCGTCGTGATGGCCCGCGCCGAGGTGGCCTGCGCCGAGGTGGCCCGCGCCGAGATGGCCCTGCGCTGAGTTGGGCCTGCGCTGAGGTGGCTTGCGCCGAGGCGGCTGCGCCGAAGTGGCCGCGCCGAGGTGGCCGCGCCGAGTTGTACTAGACCCCCCGTCGGGAGGGAGTTGAGGAGTAGAGACGGGAGTTGTGGAGTCAGGGGGAGCTTTCGAGCTAAACACATATGTTTGAAAATAATCAGCTATTGACCTTCATTTAAATTTTGACATGCTGATAGTTGTAAAATTGTTTACAAGGGCTTAGGAGTGCTATACAGTGAATTGGGTTTCCCACTTTACCAAAAAACTTGGTTGAAAATTGGCCATCGAAAAATAAACATTCATTATAAGTAGACTTGGGCCGATAGCGAGTATCGGGCATTTTCCCGATACTTCAATACTTTCGAGTACTCGTTTTTTTGGATACTTTTATTCAAAAGTATTCGTTTGGTAAAAATCATCTAAAAACATATAATTTTGAAATCCAGCCTTCTTCAACTGACTTACCAACATGTCACATATTTGTTTACTTAGCTGCGATCTTTGTGACAGTAAAAGTGAGACAAGTGCTTAGAATTGACAATGGGAAAGCCTGAGGCAAAAACCTCAACCTCCTCTGAAAAGTAGACGAAAATCCAAGTACAAAGAAAGTTTGCTGAAATAGCAGCAAAAATTAAAGTTCAGCCATCAACTCAAGTCTGTTCTGCTCAACGCACATGTTGTTTGGCGTTTCCGCCAACATTCCAAGCTCATTCTCCAAAAATATAAAATTCAAATATCGTGGCATGGTCAAGTGTTACGACCTTAATAGATTTGAATTAGAAATTTTAAAATGAAGACAAAGGTGTTTGTCGCATGCCTCCAATGTTTCATACCTACGGAGAAAACCCGATTTCGTAAATTGACTAGAAAAACTCAAACAAATATAAGGAAATATTTGAAACTTAAAGAACGTCATGGCAAATGTACAATTTATATTCTATCAAAATTTCCTTTCGTTTGTGCCATTCATATTGTTATGACAATCTCCAAAGTGACGCTGGCCTCTGCGACTCTAAGAAATGTGCCATTTTTTTTGCTGGTTAATTGGTTATTGGTTTATCGCTCACAACAAGTAAGTGAGTTTATTTAATGATTCTATTTTTTGTACTGTAAATTGTCTTTGTTCTTAGAGGAAATATTTCCTAGAGCAATACATAAATACCTTTCTAATTCTAATTTTTCATCCTCACTGCAAAAACATGCCTCAAAAGTAATTATTAAAAAAAGTCTGGTATCTGCATTAAACGAAAGGCTAAATTATCTACACGCTGATATGCTCTCCATGAATTTTGCTTTTACCTTTTTTGGGATATCAAGCCTCAAAGTCAAGTCTTAAGACTATAATAATTATTATATACTTTTTGCGAGAATAGTATACACAAAACATGTTATTTGGTCATAAAGTCATCATTAATTATTGAGTGCGCATCAACGCAAGGTATCGTATGTATTTTTTTGGGAGGCATAATAATTGAAAATGAAACTTTGTTACAATAAATTATCGAAAGCAATGCATAATGGTTCCGTGGAAGTTATGCAGCCCACACGTACGTCTTCAACACATCCCGATAATGCCTTACCTGTTTAGGAAGTTTTCCTCGTTCTTATGTTCAGGATTACGGGTCCCTACAGAAACGTGCTAATGATAGTCCAATGTACAGTGGAATCCCGGTATAACGAGTGCTCATAATCCCTCGGAAATCACTCGCTAAATCGAGCGCTCGTTATATCCGATGGTGTGGAAAAAACCCACCTAATTCTCATAGTCGTTCGTATTTATGGTTTTTCTTTTGTTTCCGTGGTATTTGACGAAGGTAAACAGCAAAAGAGTCATTTCAGGCACATTCTGGTAGAATATCAACATATTTCATGAAAGAAACAGGACATTTTCCATTATATAAAATATTAATTCCCCTAGTTTCGATGTTTTTCTTCCAGTTCTTCTATTTGTCGATCGCCGAAGAAAGCTGTAAAGACAGCGTAACTAGTCGGAATTAAAATATTAGGTATACTGTGGAAGTTTTTGGATAATTTTGCGAATGTGTCATGATGATAATATCAGGTTTGTCGAGTTTTCGAATGTTAACCAGTATGTCCATCAGTTGGGAAAATTGGCCTGAAGGTTCACTGAAATACGGTATGTTTCGGGGGTTGTAGATATTTTTCAAGCTTAAGCGAAGGCCAACTTACGGCTGTCTTTTCCCGACTCGATTAACTGGAGCAATATCACGATAATTTATCGGGCGCGAACACGCTATGTTTGAACGAGCGCAATATCACGATATTTTATCGCGATATTTATCGTGATAACATATAGTGATATTTTATCGGGGCGCGATATCGTGATATTTTATAGGGGCGCGATATCATGATATTTTACCGCGATATTTATCATGGTCACGATATTTATCGCGATGTTTATCGCGATACCGATTAGCGATATTTATCGCACCCCGATATCTTATCGCCCCCGATATCTTATCGCGCCCCGACATCTTATCGTGCCCCGACATCTTATCGTGCTCCGACATCTTATCGTGCCCCGACATCTTATCGTGCCCCGATATCTTATCGCGCCCCGATATCTTATCGTGCCCCGATAACATATCGGGGCACGATAAGACGATGTTTATCGTCACGCTGAGTTATCGTTATCGCCACCTTATGATCTGCTAAAATTATCGTATCCCGATATTGAATTATCAATATCGCCCATGCCTAGACCTAACCCCCTCTCCTACTCTCATCTTGCTCGTCGTCTGCCCACTCCCACTGATGACTGGGCCTAACATTAGAAGAACGTAAAATGGGAGTGCGCAGAACGAAATGAAGGCCGTAAATCGTTAATGTTTGGACATAACTGGCTTTAGGTGTTGTAGATATGGCACACATCTTGTATTTTTAGTTTAATTAGCAGATAATACAAAACACAATAGTTTATTTTTTTCTAGGCGGTGCATCGCCCTCGAGAGATATCTGTCGTAATACCGAGCGTATACCGTGGAAGGAACTTTTTGGCCTCGCTATATCCACTTTATTTTACATGTAAAACATAGGCCTTTTGGCGGTACAAAGACAATCACTCGCTATAACGCGATTCTCGCAATAAGCCGTACTCACTATACCGGGCTTCTACTGTATTTGGGTGTACCTGCAGGTTTAGTTGCCTGAGCAAATGTTTTCAGAGACTAGTGCAATGGTCCTGATAGAAGAACCCTCTTAACTGCTGAGCATGTTCAGCAACTGGGTCAATAATATGTCAATGAGCAATACATTCAAATATGAGCTGCTAAGCATGTTCTTATCTTATTTTTTTATAAAAATACACTTATCAATTTTTTTATAAAAATAAGTTAGGTATCGGCCACTGGTATTGAGGTATTAATTTGGTATCAGAAAAAGTGGTCTCGGTACAAGTCTAATTATAAGTGAGGATTTGAGCATTTTAAAATATCCAGTTATTACAGGGAATCACTTTAACTTTGTCAAAAACAGGAATTCTTTAAAAATGGGTATGATACAAGTGGGTTTGACTGCATTGCATAACATGCATTAATTACCCATGCAACAGACACATACAACTTAAAGAATATAGATTCATAATGTGAAGAAGATTAAATTATTGAAACAACATCATTATTTTCTCACTTTGTAGCACTAGTATTTTGGTTTACAGCTGTGCTATAAAAGTCCACCAACTCTGACCGGGAAAATGTTTCAAGGCAGGACTCCAGCTTAATCCTTGGCCTCACAACTGGTCTTGGCTCTCTAAAATGAAAGACGATATATGATTAAAGTAAAATCAATTCCCAATAAGCTAATTTTGAGAAACAATTTTATAACAAATACACTTGAGAAAATTGTAGTTTTTCACTCTCATCTGTGCCATAATCAGCTAATAATGGCACAAGGCTGACTAAGAAATTTCCATCACGTTATCAAACCATATTTGTACACCCATAATGCTTGGAAAACCCAGAATATATTTTCATACCATGAGAAAACAAAGTGAATCAATACATACTATCTACTGCAGTACTTTTTCCTTTTCACTATGATTGAACACTGATAGGAATTAACCATTACAGCCAGAATGAATTAATGAAATACAATGTAGCAGGGGTGCAAGTAAATTTCCATTCATGAGAGAGAGGCATAGACATAGGCATTCATTGAATACATACGCCCTGTGAGCAGCAGTGAGTCCCTCTTCCTTTTCACGCTTCTGGGCTTCCTCATAAGCAGCAACCTCCTCTTTATTTGTCGCTGCCTCCAACGGAATGGGTAGAGGTAAACTATACTCAGTGCGATGTGTATACTTTACCTAAACGTAAATAATTTATTTTTTAGGCGAGTGCAAGGAAAAATTAACATGTTTGAATCCAGAAAAAATGAGCTGCAATACTTTCTTCAATAATAAAATTGTATTTGAGATTGAAATATAGGTAGTTTGAATGAATAAGTTTCAAAGTTGTTGTACAACAGAGAGCATAATTATTCATCAATCTATAAACAATGAGGAAATGATTAAATAAATAAATAAACCAGTGATGAGAGCTTTGTTCATAGGCCATGCTTATGCAAGTGTTTCAGTGAAATTACATAGGCAAGAAGATAAAAGTCTGGATCAATGTTTATAGTTTACGTTGTCACAGTATGTAAGGATAGGAGATAGGGAATTTGGATGATCTATAATAGGCAGGAGGTGGTAGTTAGGCAGTTAGGCCTGTTGTCTCCAGAACTTTTTAATGTAGAAAAATTGGTTAATAAGGTGATGGATGAACTTGATGAGGACATAAAAGTGGGAGGAGTGTCAGAAATGCAAAGTAGCATCAGGATACTCCACCAAAACCTCCACTAATTGTGGGAAACTCTTTATCAATCACAAGGTGTTCAATAAAATTTGATAAAGTATTTTCTTAGGTATTTCATAGGCAGCTTTTTGTTTCTAGATTCAAACTCTTAGTTAGATAGTTGTCATTTCTCCTGCTACAAACCTTTTGAGATTTGCTGCACTGAAACTTATCTTCCACTCTGAACTTGAAACAATCTGCAGGGTTGACTCTATGCCGGCTATTTCTCTAATGATACAAAAAAGAAAAGGATAAAGAGTCAATAAATGATAAAGAAGCAAATATATACCTCAAAAGAAACATTATCAAGTAACATTCACTTAGTAACAAAGGAACAACAATGAAAATCAGATAGTTTACTACTCAATAGAGTATATACAGTAGAAACTCAATACAGGTGGACCAATGCTTTTCAGGATATCTTGGTTCCTAGGTCATCTGGATTATTGATTTTTCTGGGCCAGCAGTGGCGAGGTTTGTTGTCTTTTTGTGGTATCATTACCGAACACAGAATGTAACCCTTACTTACAGGCTGTAACCCTACTTAACCTCATTATAAATTTTTTTCAAGAAATTAAACAAAAGAATTATGTAGTAATTTATAATCATATCAATTAGCTTAAATTTAGATGGTGTACAATTCAATGTAATAAAGATATCAGTAAAAATGATTTCCAAATTATATTATACAAAAATGATCATTTACATAAATTAACAAAGTAAACAAACACAATGAGTGCTGAAAGTGCCATATATTAGATACCATGGAATCTAGTCTATCAGCCATGGGAATTTTCAATATTTGATCATAATTTTGTCCAGATTACAAGTTTCTGGACCAGTGAATTCTGAAAAATTGATAGTTGACTGGTATCATGAAATCCTCAGGACTAAAATCTAGGTATTTTGTAATAATGAATTTTGTGAGAATGAGTTTTCTTTTGAAACATTTTTATTTTCCCCCTCCTGTGCAAGATTAACTATGCTATTTCTCACACTATATTCTAGAAAATAGATGGTACATCCAAACAAAACATATTTTCATGACAACTGGCATGCAAGGTAATGAATACTCCAGCTTTATCTTTCTCTCAAAGCATTCAAATTCGGGATCAAATCATACAAGCTCTGCCATTCACCCAGTGGGTATTTATGGTCATTTATAGTTTACACTGACAAGGATACTAATTTTTCATCACCTCTTATCAATCCTGGAAATGGTAAAATGACATCTATCATCCTGAAGTTAGGATAGCCACTATTAAATCAAGGTAGAACTATTTAGTGATTTAGTATTTTAACTAGTGATGGGGCAAATGTAAAATTTGATTGAATCCAAATCCTGTTTTTTTATTGAATCCAAATCTCAAATCCGAATCTCGATCCTTATCCCAAATCCTAGTCCTATATTGCATTAAATTCAAATCTTCTTTTTATCCGTAAATTGTTAAATGATGCTTCCTTTCTCATGAATTCTCTAATTAAATCCAATCGAAGCTGAATCTTATTTCTTAAAGTAAATAATGAATGAATAATGGTCATAGAGTCCCCACTCACTGAAATTAAGGACATGTTCGAGGGCAAATATAAAGAATGGGTAATTTCAAAAGTAAATCAAATGTAATTTTTCTTAAATAAAATTGAAAAGTCAATGAAAACATTTAAAGTTTTTGCTTAGAAAATGCAGCATTTTCACTCTGTCAGCATCTAATTGATTTCTTATTTTATCAACCAAATTTCCAGCCGTACTGAAGGATTTTTCTGAAAATACTGTTGCTGGAAGAATGCAGATGAAGTTTTTGTTACAATTTTCAAATTTCGGAATTTCAAAGAATTCATATGTGGATAAGAATTATTAGTTTACAATATGCTGCTTCAACATTTCCTACCATGGTATTTATGATTTAAATGCTAAAAACGAGCAATTACAGTAAGACCTCGACTTATGCCGATGTTCAGTTAGCCCGGTGACATGCTTGCGTTTCTCCGCATTTCTGTTGCCGTGACAGATTCAACTTCGTGATGACCCGCGACTCATTGCCGAGCGTGCAAGAGTTGAAACTACCACCAAACTACTGGTGTTCGGAACGGCAAACTCTAGTTCAAGACATTACATAGTTCGATAGGTGATATTTGATCATCGTGATGGTGAAAAAGTCTGATGTGATCAGGTATCAACGTCATTTTCGGCATAGCTTGACCTTCCCACGTAAGTTGACACGTAGTTAATTATGCACTCCATAGATGAGGCCTGTTGTCCATCACAGTAAAAAAAGTCAAAACACCTTCCTATCGATCTTTGAAACCATTAGCAGTGCCGCTTTCAAGGCAGAAATCACTGATGATTACAGAAAAAGCCATCTTTTGAGAGGCCGTTTTAAATTAACATAATACGACAAAGCCGAGAGTAACACAAATCCAATCTTTCTTTCACTGGATATTTAACTCTAAAATAAGTATAATTACCCAAAACTTCTTTTTTATCGAGGAAGGCATAACAGCCATAACATGTTGAGCGCAGTTAATAAAATTTGTGAAAAAGTGCAAAAACATTTTTATCATGCCAGTTTCTGCCTTCCACTACATCTTGCAAAAGTCAGTTTCTTTAATTTATTTTATTTTCTACTACTTAATAGATTTTCTACATCAATTGTTGTTCTTCACAATACTTTTCGAAAAGGTATTATTATAAAACAAAAAATGTCAACGCATTTTACACTTCACATCAACAGCTTTAAGGTGGTCTTGGAAATGACGCAAACATACATCTGCTGCGGAGATGTTGACATTGAAGTTCTACATCTTTTAGGGCTGGTTTTATGTCTAGTTAATGTGGATGTTAAAGTTAACCAGCGCTTATGCCAACAATTCAGTTTTATAATCGCTCGTTAAGTCTAATCTGGTTGACAAAGTGCTGGTTATTGTAATGATGGATTTCCAAGGGTTAACTAGAAGATCCTGATGGGAGTCTTGCTATGCGTGAAGATTTTGAAGATGAAGAATTAAAAAAAAATCGGCATTGGACTTCTAATTCAAAATAGTTTCGGTAATTTTGAGTTAAGCAGAGTTTTTTGGTAGGTTTCGTTTGACAAAAGCCAACGTTAAAAATGCAAACACGTTATTGGCTATTATCATCGATGGAATTGGATTTTAAACCAGCTGGTTTCTGAGCTTTGAAGGTGATTTAAGATATATTGCAGTTATGTTAAGATCCAGTGTTAAGGTTAGATCTTCTCTAAACGACACTAAAATGTTTGATCATATTCTAGGCATCAGGAGTTGAGCAGGATTTACCCCTTGAATGTGTGAAGTTAGGCAACGTTTGGGATACATCTAACTCGGCCTCTTTTTTGTGATCTTATGTTGATGTTGTTGGGTTGTGTTTTTGGTCCTGTTGTGGTACACAGGTATGAGGTGATGTAATATAATGGAAGATAATAATTTTTGAGTTAAGTATTCGTAATACAGGTGATAACGGCAGTATAGAGGATTAAATGGGCATTTATGTCGAAGAATACTAGTTTGTGCAAGCAATGAGAGAAATTCTAAACATCATTTTTCCCACACATCCCACACAAGGGAGTGAGTGAGTTAAGATTTAGTTGAGAATTCCATCTTTTATAAAAATATCAGCAATAGTTAGCTTTAAAGAGACTGTATTCATTTATTGTATCGTTCATTTTCCCTGTGCTATTACTCAGGTTATACCATAAGCGTTTATATAATGCCATCAATGAGGCTCGTAAAATTTTTTAAAACCTAGGAACAATTAATTAATGATTATGTTGTGTCAAACCTTACAATGAGTCCTGTTAGATAACTATAATTACTTCAACATGAGATAGAATATAATTACAACGTTTAGTGATTTAAAGTAATAGCAAGTTTAGGACCTATGTGAATGTTATTTGGATTAGAATAATAATAATAATTTATTTGCCTGAAGATCATGTTACATTTGATATGCAAGAGATATAAGGCACGTCACAGAATTGTAAATAGACACAGTACATTATACAAACACTCAGTATTACACAATATGCACTCTGATATTTAAAAATTTGAGTTCAAAAATTCTTTTACAGAATAAAATATTTTGGAGCGAAAAAACTTTAATACATTTTTTTCTGAATACTTCAACCTTAGTTTCAGATTTAAGCTCAGATGGCAGATGGTTATAAATCATTAAGCCCATGGACATTGGTCCATGCATAGCAGTGGTGGTCCTTACAAAATATTAATGGAGGTCCATGTGCCTTCAGGTATTGTGACCATGAAAACTGTCATTATTTACATAATTTGATAAGTTATTCTTGGCAGACACACAAACAGCATACATGTAAACACAAAAAATTGGCAGTAAACTGAGCTTCATAAACAAAGTAAGACAAGGTGCATCAGCCATAATGATAGATGGCTAACAGCACGTCAACACTTACTGATTGTCTTATGCTTCTAATAAGAAAGTATATAGAGCTTAGCTTACTTCGAAGTTTGCAGATGTGTTCATCCCATGAAATGGTGTAGGTCAGCGATATTCTGAGGAATTGTGTGCTGGAGATTTGCAGGATACAGGTACCTCCTACGTTCATGGATATTGGGCCAGGGGCTTTATTTTTGGTGGCGAAGTACATGAGACCAAACTTGTCAGTTTTAGAAGATTGTGGAGGCACCAATTGGACAATGTGTTTGTGACACTTTGAGCCCTTTGAGATAAAATATTAATTGAAGGGGCAGACACAATAATGTTGGTGTCATCTACATATAAAACAGGCTCAACACTAGGCACAGATTTCACGATTCCAGGTAAGTCATTGATATAAATTAAAAACAAAATAGGGCCTAAAATGGAACCCTGAGGTACACCAATGGTGACTGCTTTTCCGGGGGAGACAAATTGAGAACCTATTTTGGACAGAGTTGGTGACGTTTGCTCAAGTAGGATTTAGTCCACAAGTAAGGAATGCCTCTTCTCCCATATCTTCTCAGTTTAATTAATAGTATCTGGTGGTTAACCAGGTCAAATGCCTTTGAGAAATCAAAAAATAAGCCTAGTGTTTCTGTTCTATTGTCTAGGTTTGACAGAATTTGGTTCACCATGTAATAATTGACCGTGGATGTGGATCTTGATTTTCTGAACCCATTTTGGGAGGTATGCTGCAGGTTGTTTGCTTTGAGATATGAGGTCAACCGGATACAGAAAACTTTTTCAAATAACTTCCCGATTTTTCAATAGAGAGATAGGCCGGTAGGAATTCATATCATGCTTGGAACCTTTGCCTTTGTACATAGGTATGACTATGGCAATTTTAAGTGCAGCTGAGAAAATTTTATTTCGTGAATTTAAATGTGATTTTAGATAGGTAGGCTTACACCTCAAAAGGGGGTGAGTGTCAATCATTTATGTTCATAGATTAAGAAACAAAAACATTTAAGCCTACTCAAGGAACTTCATATATGTATGGCACTAGTGTTTCCAGCTGAATATCTATCGATCCCACATAACTCAAGATAGGCATTAAAAACTAAGTCAGCCTACAGTGTCCTATACGACATCTCCAAATTTAATACTATAAAACTATGTATACTAAATGCCAACTTGTCAAAGATGAGACTTACCACAGCCAAAAATTATAGTTTTATTGTTTTAATCTTACAACTTGGAGACTAATCTTTTCTCCATGTGGCTTTATTGTATTCTTATTCTTGACATTTTTTAATTGCGTTATGTTGTAATCATTCCGTAGAACCCCTAAAAATTATATCATAATTGAAGTTTTAAAATAATAGAGATACCTTCCTCTGTCTGAAAGACAACTCACCAGCAATAAAGAGAGCAGTTAGCCCTGAAACAACAAGTAAACATACAGCTCTTAAGTTGTTTTTTGATGGTAACTTTCTCTTGGCCTTGATAGAGGTGCAGTAATATACATACATACTTCCTATAACGTTTCACTTAGTGGCAATGGACATAATTTCACTTCCATTAAAATACCAGTTAATATACATTATCTTTAATCCAGCATACTGCATATATAAATTTAACTATGTAATAGCAATATTTTACATTAAATATTCTACGGTAGAATATACACGTAGATTACGCATTTACTACACAGAATATTCTACTGACCCAAACCTGAGTATGTATACTGTAATCTCTCATGGCATAACAATTTCACAGATGAGCGAGGTCACGATAACTGGTGTTACATCTGAGCAAATTTTATTTTTCTTTCACAGTGGTAACTTACTGCATGAGTTTGTACTTTGTCTTCCACAGAGCATTGAGTCCATCCACCAATTATGCAACCAGGATGACAATCATGGCAAAATCGTCATGTAAAACGTGAATGGCGAACCATTCAAAAATTTGCTAGCGTAAATAAAGGGAAGATGTTACATAGTGGATACATACATGGAAATTATTAGGACTTGAAGAAAAAGTTGTTAATGGTGGTAAGTAAAACGTAAATTGCGGGGACGTAAAAGCGAGGTTTTACTGTATCTTCCTTGGTGTTAGTCTGTATTGTTCCAAAATGAAATTCTGATGCATTATTTCTTTCAAGAGTTTTCTAAATGGTCATAATATTTGTTTTAAGTTAAAGGACTTTTTAAAATTTTAAATGTTTGAATTACTTCAGTTTTTAGATGTTTTTAAATTGTAGAAAAAATATATAAGGTTGTGTAAACACTACAAAAATATCCAGGATCAAAAACTATTAGTTACTAATCATTTAAATCCCTCCGAACTTAATGGGTTAACAAATGGATGGGATGATTAACAAGTAGGCACTGAAATTCTGCTCCTACGAAAAGTAACATCAATTTTAACAAAGAGACTTGAATTAACTTGTGAACATTCTATGCCAAGAAGTATGCACTAATGCAGATGATTCTTCAGGAGGATTAGTGAATTCTAGGGATTTCATACATAAAATAAAGAGAAAAGTAAAACATCACCAAAACAGAGTTTCACTCACCTCTAGCACATTAATGAAATGCAAAAAGAACTCCTGTGCATCTTGCTGCCTTTTGGAAGAGAAATCTGGGTGGCCCCTTCCCATGAGAGTCTTAAACATCAGAGGTTTAATCCCTGGTTGAATGTCATTTTCATTGGCTTCCTCAGGTGGGGTCATGGAATACTTCCCAGACCACAGACCTAAGCCAAGCTTTGCCCTGAAGAAAAGTGAAGGGGATATTAACTTATGGGTTATGGTTATCGACATGCAAGACTCAAAGGTAACATCCCTTAATTACAGTGCCAGTGGCCAATCTATTGGAGTAGAAGGTGAGTGAACTTTTTTCCCTAGCTTTACTCAGTTTGAAGCAACATAGTTAAATTTAATTCCATGAACTGCAAGTATAAATAGTATAGATAAAACTTAGTGACTGTTTACTTATTTTGTGGAATTTTTTCATGCTGATACAGATATATAGACTTGTGAATTTCACTGGTTTATTGTTCATACAACCAGTTTCAGCCATTAGGCCATCATCAGGTACATACAAAGAATTTTTTATACCTGATGATGGCTGGATGGCTGAAACCCATTGTACCAGCAATAAAGCAGAGGAATTTACAAGTCTATATCTCTGTATCAGTATACATAAAAATTGACTTTAGATTATTATAATATGATTTTATATTAATTTCCACCTAAAAATGTATACATCAATCAAAAACCCCAAGGCATTATCCATAAATGCCAGGTAAAGAAGGCTTGTGCCAGAAGGGTTAGCACCTGTGATAAATGCATATGTGTATTCCAGAGTTAATTTCAGAGTCATCTCAGACTAACAGGCATATTTTGAATAATAAGGGAAAGGGTATAAGAGTTACTGGTTGACTAGAGGATTCCAGTCATAGATATTTATTCCCACAAACTTTTGACTTAATATTTCATACATGCAGGAATTCCTTCCAGTTTTAAAAAGTCCCAAGGTAGGTATTTGGCAGAAATCTGATACCAGGTGAAATATCCTAAAGTCCACCAGCAGAAATATATCTTCTGATTCACGGATTTAGTTTCAAAATTACTGATTTAAATCTGGGCACACCCACTTTCAAGTGACATCACATAGCCCTCAATCTTGTTTGTTACCCCAACACATAAGTATTCCCATCAATGGCAGGGGCATGGCCTTCTCTCAACTCCTCAGGATTAGGGGAGTTCAAAGCACCTAGCAGAGGAAAATGAAGGAAATTCAATCAGAGCACTCCATTAATTGGTGAACACCTGAGACGAATCATTCCTGGACCTATGTCACTTTATAAATGAATTCAAATAGGATTGCAGGCCCGCAAATATTTGCAGATACATACTACAAAAATATGGAATTCGAAGTAAAGAGATAATTTGAGTCAAACAGTCATGTGCATGGCAGCAGGGCTATATAAAAGATCAGATTTCTTGGCTTCCTAATATCTGATCATTTATTTACTAGATCACCTGGATTTTCAAATCGGAATATATACTTAAATTACGCGAATATTGGGACTGGAAAAAATGCAATCCCAACCATATAAATGGTGGTCAGTTTCAATTGATATGAAATAAAGTAACAATTGACTTTAAAACAAATAAAAATGCATAATTAAAGGTGATAAGCATACCCAGAAATTAACACTTCAAGTGGAACTTCAACCTATCAATAACCACTTTAAGTATGACTAGCCTGTTGGCATTTTCTTCCAACCACAATGATGGTGAACTTTTGCACAACTCTGACACATTTTTACTACCTCTTTCATAGTAAGGTTAGTGAAAAACTCAAATGGCCGTAAAACTTTTATGGTCACTGGAATTCTTTACTAACCTTTTTATACTAGAGGTCATAGAGATCAATCTTACATTTTGCCCCTTTCGTGAAACTAAGTTTCAGTTCAAGCTAGTCAACATGCATCTCAACTGTAACATGTAACTCAGCTGTAGAGCACCATCGAATTGAAATTTCTACTTTATGAGAAACTTAACTCTATTTCATTGCAATGGTGGCCCTAAAGCAAAAAAGGTAGAAAAAAGAAGCTTGCTTACATTTGAACATTGAAATCTGAGGCAGGATCTGCTGGAAATTCTTTAATAATGTCAACACCACTCTCCACAAATCTGAAACGAACAAAATACACACATACAAATAAGATTAAAATTTCATTTGCAGCTATACGGCATTCCTTATTTAGTAGACAGTATGGCTCTGATGGTATTTCATTTCCCATACAAACTCCATACGGGGCAAGGTGCAGGATTGCTAAATGCAGCAGAAAAATTAACATGTCACTGAGCAGGGCAAAAAAGTGTTTCCTAAAGGAATAACTGGGGCCAGATCGAACAGTGAAATTGGTTTTTCAAAATTTTTTTCAAATAAAGGTTATGAAAAAATTCCATTAATTTCAGCCCAAGGGTGGCTTTACCAATTTTAAATTTTTAATGCTGTTTTCAACAAACTTTCCTTCATAACAGCTCAAAACTTGCAAGGGTCATTTCCAGAGTTTATTCTCTACCAAAGTCAAGTTATAAATAGATTTTAATTGTTGCAATGCTATTTTTAAAACTATGTAACGGGATGGAAGTTTTTAATAATGTAATGCAAAAAATAGTGCCCTCCTAACTTTCATATCTATAATATGAAATTACAAAGTGAGTCTTGAATTTTTCCTGTTACGAGATTTTTTCCAGTGCCATAATTCACATAAAACTTTCCTGCCAATGTCGCTAACTTAAAAACAAGCAGGAGGAAGATTCTTTGCATGGGATAGTGCTTGGAGAAGAGAATTCTCCAGCAGCTAAGATAAGCTTCTTTCATGTACAAAGATAGTGCAATCGAAATTCAATAATTCAAGAACTCGAAAGACAAAAGCAGAAAGTCAGTTAAGCACAACACTGCATTTGCCAGTAAAGCATTCAGAAATGTGTCTCAAAAGTCAATACAGAAAGGAGAGGAACCTCAGCATGGGCCACTCTCTTGAAAATAAAGAAAAATTGGATTTTACTATTTGACTGAGGCTTGAAAATTCGCAGGGTGTGACTTTTAATAGATGAAAGAGGGTACCTAGGGTACTTTAGTAAGTACTGTTTGGAAGGAGTCATAAAATATCGGAACATAAAATATGACCCTTCAAACTAAGGTATCAAAAAAGAGTGATGGGCAGTGCATAGCTTGTCAAAAAATTTCTCAGAGTGAACAAGTGCTTTTGCAAGTAATGTGTTTGAAAAACATGAACAGTGCTGTCGAGTTTCTTCCTAATCTGTGTGTTGTAATCAAGGTGTGATCATGTCTGAAGAGAAGAGGAGGGAGTTTGAGAAGCCATGAGAGGCAGTTGGTTATCATTGCATTTTGATATTCTAATAAATCACCAAGTATTATCAAAGCCTGCAAAGAAGCTTCGCAAGCCACTGGGTGCTTGTAATTTACTGTTTATAGGGTGAGAAAGGATGTGTCTTGTGGTGCATTAGCAACTCCACAGAAAACTAAAAATTTAGCCAGTCATACAACAAAGTGATAGAATGATTTAAGTTGATTTTGTAAGATTAAGTGTTAAGAGGAAAGCTGTACAAAATATTTATCCAAGTCTGTAATCACAGTTGTCCTTTGTTAATTTTGATATTTTTAAGCACTCTTAAATAATGGTGATGCCAATATATTGTTAAAATCTTCAAATGTGATAGTTGTGGCAGAATTATATCAGGTTTTAATATCTGTACACTTTCGTTCATTACACTTGCGCACTTTTTTTGCTTCTAACTCAACAATGAAATCAACTTTTTTGTACATGGACCCGACTGATATCATGGTCAGTTTCGACATGGTGTCACTCTCCACTAGAGTACCTCTTCATGACACCCTGAAACTCCTGGAGAAGAAATTTGACTCTGACATGGTCAAGCTATTCCAATATGTGCTGACCTCGACATATTTTTCCTTTGATGGGAAGTTCTACGAGCAGATAGAGGGTGTTGCAATGGGATCTCCACTATCGCCAGCCATTGCAAACTTCTATATGGAAGACTTTGAGGAGCAGGCTCTCAAATCAGCCCCACAGCGACCTAAGTGCTTCTTCAGATATGTGGATGACACCTTTCTGATTTGACCCCACGGGAAGGGAACTTTGGACTTGTTCTCGGAGCACAAGAACAGCCAACACTCGAACATAAGATTCACTATGGAGAAGGAAGAAAACGGCAGACTCCCATTCTTGGACATCATGATCCGCAGAAAGGAAGACGGAAGGCTTGGTCACAGCGTCTACCGGAAACCCACCCACACTGACCTGTATCTGAATGGAAACAGTCACCATCATCCATCCCAAAAGAATGGCATACTGTCGACATTGCTTCAGAGGGCGAAGGCAATAGCCGATAAGGAAAGCCTCCCAGATGAATTACACCACCTGAAAAGGACTTTCATGCAGAATGGGTTCAGCCAAAGACAACTCTTTTTGACCTTGAGAAAGACCTTCGACCCAAAAAAGAGCCGCATGGAAGAAGCAGACGAAAGACCTGTGGCTAAGGTCTTCCTGCCTTATGTCGGAACGATATCTGGGAAAATTCATCACATACTGCGGTGTTAGAACATAAAAAAATACATCTACCACCACCAAAAATTAGAGACCAGGTGGTAAAGGCAAGGGACCTAATTGGCCTGAAGACACCGGGAGTCTACCAGGTCTCATGTGAGTGCGGTGAAGTCTATGTGGGAGAGACTAGCCGGACCATTGAGACAAGATTAAAAGAACACCAGAGACATTTCCATTTGGCGCAATCTGAAAAGTTGGCAGCGGCAGAACACAGCATCCTCAACGGCCATGCAATTTTGTGGGACAAAACAAAATTACTTGCCCACTCTCGAGGCCACTGGGACTGGCAGATCAAGGTGGCCATAGAAATCCGCCTCAATAGTAATAATTTCAATCAGGATGCTAGATTCCACCTCAGCTACACCTGGAAGCCAATTTTGAAAGGCATCTGGAGCATGAGGCAGAACGACCAGCGAATAGGACTCATAGAGTCAAGCCAGGATTTCCACCAATCAGGAGACACTTCTTGTCCTGGCAGAATGTATATAAACCCACCAAATTTGACACAGCATGAGGATGGAAAACGAGTAGTTTTCCAAAACGTCGGCAGAGGTGGAGCTTTTGACCCGGTGGAAGACCCGAGAAACTTTCACTCATCTAATACGCCGGGAAAACACCAAATCTTAGTCCACAAGTGTACTACACGAAAGTGCGCAGTTAATTATTAAACCTGATACAATTCTGCCACAACTAACACATTTAAAGATTTTCACAGGTTAAGTGGCCAGGTCCTTTAAAGAGAGATGAAAGAAATGAAATTACGGAAAAAAAACCTTAGAGGTTAATGGAAGAAAGGGACATTGTCGCAGATAAAGATGGTTGTTGGGGGACAACGTTCTGGGGGATTGAATGTACTACGTGATGACTTTGGACAATTCTTGTGATGAGATAGGTTTAGGGGCATATTTTTCCGACACAGAAGATTTTTACAGAAAATGAAGACATTTCAGTTCAGGTAAATAGAGCAGTTGCAAAACTGTGGCATAGAAGATTGGGGCACTGCAATGTGCAAGATTTGAAAAAAATAATAGCCATAAAGTTAATGGAATAAAATAAAATTTTTGAAGAGAACGAGGACAGAAATCAAGAAGAAATAAAAATTGCATGTTAACCTAAGGAGCAGTGTGAAATGTGTATCCAAGGTAAAACCAAGAGAAAGAAATTATAATCAAGATTGAAATGAAAGAGTAAAAGTCCTTTGGAATTGATCCATTCAGATGTTGGAGGACCCATTGAACCAGCATCCTTAGGTGGCGAAAGATATTATGTGACATTCGTAGACAATTGTACCAATATGCATTGGATGAAGATACTCAAATATAAGACTGAAGTATTTGAAAAATTCAAGGAATTTGAGGGAAGAATAGAATTGGACAAGATGTTGAGAAAGACTTTACATACAGACAATGGCGGTGAATACACTTCAACAGAATTTGAAACATTTTCCGAAATGACAGAATTCAGCTTAACAGATTAACAGTACCATATGCCCCCCAACACAACAGAAAGGCAGAGAGAGCAAATTTGACTATGATGGACAAGTCAGGTATATGATTATGTAGAAGTAGATAGTGTTTTAGGTGGAGTTCCTCGGAAGGATGCCCTATGACACTTGACCTATTGGTCCATTGTGCCAACCACCCTTCTGGTGAAATCACCCATAAAGGCCAATAGCCCTACTGAAGGCCTACAGGTCCCCTATGGGGGTCTCCCTAACCTCCCTGGGCTTCATTTATTTCGTGCCCAGGCACCTATTCAGAGTCCTCATCACAGCAGGGCACTCGAATAATTTTTGGGATGTGGTTTAATAGGCTTAAACAGCTTAATGCCAAAATCATGCTGGCAAGACAACAGGTGTCGAGATTTCAGTGTGTGATGGATTACCTTTCCTCCAGTCGGGCCTTTACGCCGAAGGTCAAGCGCATTGCACGTGCAATCTGGAGAGACCACCACACACTAGACAAAGGAGTGCTGCTTATCCTTAAGCAGCATGAGATGGATAGTGCAGGCACTTACAACGGCGAGGAAGAAGTTGGTCAAAAGGACCAACGCCAGGAAAGAGAACTCCACCTTCTCCTTTCAGCCATCCCACCTCTTCCGACCCCCTCCACCTGTTGTCCAAACACCACCAACTGTCCCGGAGGTGGAATGTTTCTGGAAGGTCATCTACGGGACTAGGAAGCCATTCAACGAAGGTACTCCAGCTATTGCCCACTTTAAGAGTTTTGTGACCGCCACCTAGCGGATATGGATTGTCCCATCTCAGTCACAGAAAGTGATGTGAAGAAAGCCTTCTCTGGCAAGAACTTCACTGCTCCAGGAATGGATGCAGTGAATAACTTCTGGTGGAAAAAGTTCCCTTCCACACACAATCACCTTGCCAGAATCTTCACATCATTCCTGCCAGGTACGGAGCCAATTCCATCTTGGCTGACTGAGGGGCGAACGGTTTTAATACCAAAAAAGGGAGACTTGTTCGATCCGAAGAACTACCACCTCAAACCTGTCTCAACACTGTATATAAGGCGTTCACTTCCATCTTGAACAACCTTATCCTCCGCCACGTCCAACCAGTATGGGAGGAAGTGTACGAGCAGAGGGCTCGAAGAAAGGCATTGCGGGATGCAGGGACAACCTGCTCATTGATAGGTGTCTGAGCCAGGACGCTTGTCAATACAAGGGTGATCTGTCAATGGGCTGGGTGGACTATAAGAAGGCTTTTGATACCACCTCTCATGAGCTGATTATAGCCATGCCGAGGTACATGAAAGTCCACCCAGAGGTTGTGTCCTGCATTGAACGCCTGTTACTACTGTGGAAGACGCACTTCATCATACCATCTGGCAAGAACACCATCTACACGGATTTGGTTATGTACCACCATGGCGTTTTTCAAGGCGATAGCCTCAGTCCCCTCCTGTTCTGTTTATCTCTCCTCCCACTGTCCGTTCAGTTGAGACGAGGTAGGGGATATATGTGCAGTGTCCCGTCAAAAAGGGAGCATAAGGTCATAAGGTCATAAAAGGGAGCATCTTTTCTATATGGATGACCTGAAGCTTTATGCTTCAAGCGCGAAAGACCTGCGATTGGCGTTGGACACCATATGCAGATACAGTGAGGATATAGGGATGGAATTCGGATTGGACAAGTGCGCAACCATCCATCTGGCAAAAGGAAAGATTTCGGAAGACCAGGAAGACGTGCAGCTCATTGATGGAAATGCTATTCATCATCTTGATGACGACGAAGCATATGAATATCTTGGCATCCCCCAGCGTTTGGCAACAGAGTCACAATAAGACCCATACTGTCAACTAAATGTGGAATGCCCTATGGCTTCATATAATTGGGCCAAAGCAATTAAAATGAAATTCCTTATATCCCTTTGCACTTTTTTATTTTTCTACACTCAATATCTAATTCAATAGTTTAATTCAATTCATACACATCAACCTTCTGGTAAGATGTCCTCTCTTCTAACAATCCCTCTTATTTGTTTTCTTACAAATCCCCCTTATTTGTTTTGTTTGGCAAACAACATAACAATTTTATCATTAAAAAAATAGAAGAATATCTGTCATGTCATTAGCATTATATCATTTAGATAGAAGACTATCTGTTTTATCGTCCACAAAATAGAAAGGGTTTATTGGCAGCACTATGTGTTTTATAATCTCTTTTTAATAAGCTTTTTACATTTTGTCCCTCACTATTCTTATTTATCTACTCTCTCCACGACAACCTATTCTATCCATCTCTGGTCAAAACTACAACACAACACTACACAATTTAAGGGGTTAGGTTCTTTGAGAATATTACTAAGCATTATATACAGATAGAGGGTGAAAAAAGTAGAAAATCATCATGATGTGGATGACCTTTCACTATAATTATCGCAATAAAATATTTTTATTGCGAAAAAATATTATTACAGACAAAACATCCCACAAGAGAAAAATGTTTTGGCCAGAATTTGGCAATTTTCCACAGAATAAATTATTCTGTGGAAAATTGCCAATCTTTTTTAATTATGTTATTCCACCACGTCATGCCTGAAACCACTCTTTTTATTCACTGTACCTTTTCTTGAAATCAGGAATTGAGAAGATAAGCTGCATGACACTGTTGAGATAGCAGGAGTTGCCCAAGTTAACAAGTCCAGTGTGGCCTGGACCGTAAAGGGGAGTAAGTTTTGAGCTGGACTCCTGCATGGCAACCCACTCTCCAAATCTCTGATTCAAGTCCAGTTCAAGCTCAGCCATAGACTTGTCAGTCTGCAGATCAAATAAATACATTTAAGCACAGGCATCTTTATTTACCACAAACAGCACATTGAACATCATAATTAGCAAGTCTAATTTTACCACTGATAATGAATGATTTTGAGACGAATGTCTAGAGATGGGTAAATTACCGTAATTTTCAATTGAGGTAAATTACCGTGGTAAATGCAGACGCTTATATCAAACATATAACGACTTTTGTCTATTATAACTCATTAAAAAAATTAAAACAAAGTTGGCAGCAACTCGCAATTTGCCTCTCTTTTGTCACAGTATGAGAAATTTTCGTTCCAAAGACATACCTCGGCGCAATGTGCATTAGTTATTTTACTCTGAATTAATCACGGACACAATGTAAACAAAATCGTTTTAGCTTCTTAATTTATAATATTACCCATTCCAATGGTTTCTTCGTGAGGAAGAAATTTTCTGAAAAAGAACTTTTCTGAAAATTACCGTTTATTACAGTAATTTTCCGGGGTGTTGGTAATTTACGAAAATTACCACGGTAATTTACCAAGTTGTCCATCTCTACGAATGTCTCATGAAGATCTGAATATACATTAAAGGAGTACAGTAAAACATGGCCTTTGCATTACGTTTCCCCCTGATTTACAACATTTTTACCACGTCATCCAATTTCCTATGCCTCCAACATATGAAGAACCTTGTATTTACACTGACATTTTCCATTTTCCCACTATTTGCATTATATGCAGGTTAGAATACGATAGATTTAAAAAAATCACTTCTAAGACATTTAGCCATACATACCAGTCTATATTAAAACACTTTTTTACCTTGTTTTGTGCATATACACTTCTAAAGCATCAGAGAAAACACTAACGTGCCTCGGTTTATTGAAGAATTTGAATGTTTAACAGTTGAAAAATTGCTAGAAATATATTGTGCAAAAATAAATCAGGACATCTATATACTTTGAGAAATAATTAATGATATTGCTCTAAATCTGTTTGTCAGTGTTTCTCATTTTAATCTTTACTCTATATGTGTAAATATGCAGGCAAAACTGAAAATTCTCCTTTTCCACTATTTCCATTTTCCCGCAATTTACACTTTTTTAGTGATCCCTATAAAAGTCTAAATAAGGGGTTTTGCAGCATTTTGGCCACGCACTTTAGTCGTACCAACTATACACATTACATTTTTAACTGTTTAGAAATTTTCACCACACAGGCATGATCATTTTCTGAGTTGTTGTTGGGTTTTCATCCTAATGAATTCATCTTGTATATCTTTGTGCTCTTCAGCTTTGGCAAGCAACCATTTTACCAAGGTCCTAACAGACACATTCAGCTTTAAGTCCACCAACCTTTGACTTACGGATGCTTCTCAGAGTGTCCCAAAAAATATCATCCACTCAAACCAATGAGAGATGTGAAAGCTCACAAAGAACATATCAGAGAGTGAACATCGTAAAGGAATCAGAATGTCAAAATGACATAGATGCACATTTTTATGGAGATTGCAACAGCACAAAAAATACTGGCCTTACCAAGCTTAATTAAGTAATATTAATTAATTTTTGTGAAGAAATTTGAAAAATAAAAATAATTACAATACAAAAAAGTAATGCTTCATTATCACATATATTATTTTTCTTTTTTTTTAATATATCCCTTTTTCTACATTCATGCGAATCAAAATCGACAATTGAGGTCCATTTTAAAGAGTAGGATCTCCACTTTTTGACAAATTTTTAATTTACAGATACACAATGTATTATTTGTGTGAAAATAAAATTTAATTATTTAAAATTGTTATTTCTTGGGGGCATTGTTGATTGCCTACACCCAAGGATATATTTAAGGTATGTGTTGCATTGGCACAGCTACATTTTTCTCCTTTCTAAAACTATGATCATTGATAAATGCAACACCATTTAAATTATAAGTTCTCCACTTTTAATAATTATTAATAAATATATTATTTGGTAAGGCTTTCCTCTGTAGTTGTAAATATTTTCAAACATTTGAAGATAGTTTTCATGACTTTTATTTGATGTAAACAATGCGACAGTAAACAAACCATATCATTGCTGTAAATTTGCAATGATAATTACTCAGTTGGTGTGGTTGGGATAAACAGCGCCAGAAATACAGGATGAAGTCGGTACATACATTTTAGAGAGAATTTAAAAGAAAACATATCTGCAACTAAGTCATTTTTAACCTACAAACTTCAACATATGTGAACTCTTGATTAAATCAAATTTTAACCAGGTATTGAATTTTCATTTTAATGATCAAGCTGCACACATGTGTATTTAACATTGGCAACAGTCCTGGTGAGGAAATTAGTTGATGAAGTTTGTGGATTTGTCTTACTCTAAATTCTCAAGGGTAGTGTTTTGGTCTTGGAATTTCTTATAAGAATTGTGAATTGATTTATAGGAAAGTGTGATACAGTCAAGCCCATTTATATCGAAGTTGAAGGGGCCAAATATTTACTTTGTAATAACCAAACTTTGTTATAAACGGGTTTGATATAAGTGGGCTTGACTGTATAACATATGCTGTTGTGTCCAGCTGCAGTAGGGACTCATGGACTGAGAGATCAAAGGTGCATTGTGGGAAATAGCTGCTGTTAATAATCATTATTATTTTATTTTTTAGTTGGTTTTATTGATAACTGGTTTGCTTGGCTTGTGTCACTTTCAACCTTTAGCATGCCACCTCCCCCAATCCATGTTAGAGGTGGTTTACTTTTAAACTTCCTCCACTGCCGTATCAGGCCCACTTCCTCCAATCCTACCTTCCCCCTCACTAGAGGCATATTACAGATACAGGTGCACTGTTGGCTTGAGACACCTTGAAAATGACTGCTTTCCGTTGAAAACTTGGTTGGTGGTGGTAATAAATCTTGTGTATAAATCTATTTCAAATTTGACTTCTTTCTCAATATGCAAGAAGATGGCATGTTTCTACAAAGTACCATTTACTTGCATTCTCCTAAAATTATTAGTATGTACCTGATGACAGATTATAGATGAATAACTATTTTGGTATTTTTTCAAATCACGATTTATATATTAAATGACATGCTTCAATGGGATTTTCACATAGGAGTATTCTAGAGTGGAACCTCATAATAACAAAATGATAATAATAGACATTTACTGTTGCAAACCATTTAGACATTCTAAGTTCATACAATGGCATACTTATTGGACAGCAATATTATTAGGAAATATGCATAGGCATACATTTCACATTTATACGCAAGAAAACTAAAACAAAAATATTTTCACATTCATGATCCTTAGGGAACCAGTTGTTGTATGGAATTACTCGGATAGCCAGTCACCTGAGTATTCATGTAGTTTCTTGTATTAATTCATATTTAACTAGGTACATACATGGTGTGATCAGAAAATAATGGGAATAATTTCTCGCTGTTTTCTTCGATTTCAATGGCGTAGTGCATCATGAGTTCCAGCCATATGGCCATACGGTCAATAAAGAAAACTATCAGGGAGTGATGTGCCATTTGCATGAAGCAATCCGACCAAAATTCCCAGAATTGTGGCAAAACAACTCATGGCAATTGCACCACAATAATGCTCCCGCTCACACCCCACTGTGTTCGTGATTTTTCGACAAAAAAACAAACAGCATTTTTCCTCAGCCACCGTATTAGCTGGTCATGGCCCCCTGTGACTTCTTTCTACTCCCAAGGCTGAAGAGAACCATGAAATTATGACGTTTTGGCACCACTGATGATATAAAAACAGAATCGCTGAAGGAGCTGAAATCTATATCGCAAAGAGAGTTCCAGAATTGCTTCCAAGATTGGAAAAATCACTGGCACAAGTTTATTATGTCAGAGGAGGATTGCTTTGAAGGGGAGAAAATTGATGATGATTAGTAAATAAATATTCTTTAAGAAAAACGAAAATTACCATTATTTTTTCACCACACCACATATGTACTCATCGAGGTACCCATGTACAGGCACTTCCAATAAAAAGTTAACACTTCAGAGCCGAAATTTGTCTAAGTCCTGAGTTGATGGTGATTTGACAACGCTGCTTCACGGCTTCCCTCTGGCGGAGCCTCGAGAAGCTCTGACCGAAAACAAACCCATTTTCCACCTCCCCACTCTTTTAGCATTTTAGCAGAAGGGAAAAGGGATTACTGAATGGTCGGTCTTCTCACATCCTAAAGAAGGGGGCTATGGTGGGCACTCCATGGTCGTTTTTTCCAACTTGCATTGAATGACATTTAAAGTCCTGAACATATCTCTACCCTCACTACCGTCGCATAGTGGTCGGAAATCTGAAAAAGCTGGACAAAATTCAAAAATAGCTTTCTTTGTGATATAACTTGAAACTTCACACAAATACTCAGAAAATACTGCTAATTAACACTAGAACGCCCAGAGGGGTCATTTTGACCCCATCGTGTTTTTAAATTTATTTTTTGATCTCATTTTTTAAGAGAACAGAATTTCTTCTCGTGACTTTTAATATTTTTATTAGGTGCTCACTTGCATAAACTTTTACCATCCTAAAATAATCCATTGAGGAGTTAAATTATATTTTACCTTGAACGCCCAAGTGGGGTCATTTTGACCCAAGGGTTCATTTGCGCGCTTTATCTCTCTAAAGGTCCTTTTTTATTTGCATTTTTGTATAATTCTGCTGCATAAGTGTTCATTGCTCTCTCGTCTTATCTTTTTCATTCGGTTACTTATCTTCCAAGTTCGTATCAGTTTCCAAAAAAGTTTTGTTTCCTTTCCCCATCACGTCCTCACTTTTCGTTTTGCTTACATGTGGAATATTTAGTAATTACTTTGTTGTAATCATCATACATCGTCAATCTCTGTGGCAGGTCAATCGTCAATCTCTCGTCAATCTCTGTTAGGAGAATGCAATTTTGTTTACCCATTTCGTATGAATTTATAAACTTATTTGACTCCAAATCTAATTATTTCTCTTCGAATGACGAGTGGAGAATAAAACTCGTTTTTACATTGGAGAAGAGAAACCACTTTGCACATTCCATACAAAGGTTTTATTTATTTCTACCATAGTTTAGACAATATATGTCATTATCAAAATCGATAATGACATATATTGTAGAAACCAATAAAACCTTTGTGTGGAATGTAAAAAGTGATTTTTCTTTTCCAATCGAGTGATTCCACAAAGTAAAGCCTCAAACTTTGAACTCGTTTTCACAGTGACAGCAAGTGAAGTTTGTGTGTTTGTTGTCCATTGTTCGTGGCTTCGTGGGATGAATTTGCGGTGTGATCGGTATTTTGAAGATAGCTATGATCAAAATTTCTCAAAGACCAGCATAGTGTTCTGCTGACATTCTTGATGAGCTGCATAAGATTCAATAAGATGAGTCAATGGTGGAGAGTGTTCATTTGACAAATCCGACGGCAAGCTGACATTTGAAACTTATGAAGAATAAACAGAATCCTCAGAATGTGACGATAAGTACCCATTTTATGAACTCAGTAGAGACACTTGGAAGGGTGGATCTAAACGTAAGCTCACTATTTGATATAATATTCATTCACTATTTTCAAGGCTCTCGGGGTCAAAGCAAAAGATACCCTCCTTGGAATAATCAGAGATAGCTATGACAGTGGAAGGCCACCAGAGAATTTCAAGAAGAGTGAAATTAGCAGGAAATGCGAAGAACACAGAACCTTTAGCCTGGTGTTACACTCTTCGAAAATACTTACTAAGATTATTAGCAGAAGAATGGAAGGGAATATCGAAGGGAATCTTTCGGAAAATCAATTCGGATACAGGAAAAACAAAGGAGCTAGGGAGGCAATACTCAGCTGAAGGATACTGGCTGAGAAAATGATACACGTAAACAAGCTGTTGTATGTGGCATTCGTGGACTTGGAATAGGCCTTTGACAACGTGGAATAGAACAAGATATTCAAGATACTGGAAGCCATTGGAATGGATTACAAGGATAGAAGAAAAATATACTGGCTCTACAAGAACCAGGTCACCACAAGGCAAATAAAAGACGGAAGGAAGATAGAAGCCAAAATAAATGAAGGAGTCAAAGAATGATTCAAACCTCTCCCCTGTGTTATTCAATATAATTATACCTGGGAGAAGCAATAAGAGACGCAGAGGAAATTGGTATCAAGGGCATCAAGGTGAATGGCGAAGAAATAAACATGCTCTGGTTTGCTGATGACATCGCAGTTTTAGCAGAAAGTCGAGGGAACATGCAAGCATCCATGGCTAAGTACTTCAATAATATAATAAGAGCAATACTAAGAGGAAACTAAAACCCTAGTGTGCGGAAGAGAGAATCAAGGGCAAATACCACAATTGGAGGAGTGACTTTGGAACAAGTGGAGTACTTCACGTACCTCGGTAGCACTATCACTTGGGATGGAAGAAGCTCAACGGACATCAAGCGCAGAATAGCACAAGATAAGGGGGCGTTTATGAAGAAGAGACAGCTACTGTGCTCAAAGAACCTACGGCTGCAAACAAGGAAGCACTTTATCGTATGGAGCGTAGTATTCTATGGATCAGAGACATGGAAAATCGGGAAAGCAGGTCAGCGAAGAATTGAAGCCTTCGAAACATGGTGCTCGAGGAGAATGTTGAAGATTAAATTGACTGATATAGTGAGGAATGAAGAGGTGTGCAGAAGAGCAGATGAAGATGGACATACCTTGAGGCACAATGAATTAGTCAGAAATATAATAGAGGGGAAGATTGAAGGGAAGGGCACAAGGAAGACCAAGGGGCAAGTATCTAGAGCAAATAAAGCAGGATGTGAAAGAGAAAACAAACCAGGGCGTTAGGCAATTAACACTAAATAGGGCGTAATGGAGGGCTGCAGTAAACCAATCATAGGATTGAAATACTGAAGATGATGAAAAATATTTTCATTAGGCTACTCAATTTTTTTTACATTTTTTCAGATGGTATTTTTAATTTTGGCAGGACAACCATTCATCATAAAACAGTGCACACTGCAAAAACAACAAATAAATACGTTTAAATAAAGTAGGTGACATTTGTTGTTTACTGAGTGTCAACAGTTTAGGCAAGAAAAAATGAAATTGAAGAAAAACGAGAAAATGATTCCAACTCTCAAAGTTGATATTTCAATAAATAGTTATATTGAGAAAAACATTGCTATAATGAACTGATAAAATCAATAAATGTGAAGAATTAGGGCATTATTTAATGAAAAAAACTATAAAAATGTAAACATATAAATGCCTTGTGAAAAATTAACTTATTAATTACCGGGGGTCAAAATGACCCCATTTGGGCGTTGAATGATGTCGAGAAGTCCGGGCGTCCTAGTGTTAAGGAATAATACATCAGTTATCTGAATATCTGAGTTAAGGAATAATACATCTATTAGTAAGATACAAGAGCTCAAACATGACCAAATTTCCAAATAAACACCTGAACTAATTTTTCTCCGAATGTCTTCCAAGTTAAGTTGATCATGACGTTATGTGAGGAATTTGATTGAATAAAGAATAGCATGATCTATTAACACAAGACTTTGCCATTAAATTATCAAAGCTTCAAATATTTTTGAAGCCGTTAAAAAATGTTGGATGCTGTTCTCAGATAAAATGTTTACATAATGTAGAGAATATCTAGTGTTTTTGGGAGAGACCTGTCAAGTGCCTTATATCAGAGCACTCGTTGAAGACTCATAAACATGAAATTGAAGAGAAATTAAAACTAAGTCTACGACACCGAAAAATACATATGATTTCCCGATCGTGCATCTGGGGTATGGCTCCATGTGGCTAGGGCTGGAAGTGCCGTGACTCGCTTACATTGCTCAAGTGACATAGACTCAAGGCTTCCAATTCGTCGATTTTCAGCTGTACTCATTGTCACTAACCTTCACTGACTCTATGTTGATGAAATCATGAGAATATTGAATCGTGCGACCGGATAAGTTTACACGGAATCACTTTATTTTTCTTCGCGTATGCTCCGGGAACATATGTACTTCTTATTCACGCCCTTCAGCCCTTGAAAAGAGTGTAGTCTTTCTAGGGCCCAAGTAACATTCCAGAAATACACTAGTTTTTCTTTTGAATTCCTTTTGCTCCCTTCTTTTTATTCACGCGGTAAGAGATGCACCGACGATTTCAGAGCCTTCATGAGCCCGAGCCTTCGCCTGCCCTTTGGGATCGTGCACAAAGGGACATTTATGGACCCGCAGAGCCGTTGACATTCTTGACAGGATTTTTTTTGATCAGTTTTCTTTTCATTGGAGAAATGTGTTTTTTAAATTCAGTTGTAGTTTGGCGGTATGGAAGAAAAATTGTGCCCAAGTGACTTTTCAGGATTTTAAAATATTTTCTGGACTTGTGTTTTTAGTTTTTCAAGCCTCAACACCTTCGGTAGCACTTTCTATTCATCAATCAGCAGTGATTTTTATTTATTTTGTGGTCTATTCTTTTACAATGAGAGCGGAATATTTTTGTATTTTTAGTTTTTGAAAATATTTGTATTTACGACACCACAGTGTTGTATTATTTTTCATTGCAATGCCGTAAAGTGTTTTTAAATATTATCCTTGGAATCGTCTTTTCAGGATATCCTTTACATGTACACATCTGTATTAATTTAACTAACATTTGACAACATCAAAATTATATTTTATGTTATTCCCTGGACCTCTCGGCCATTTTCACATGTCCCTTCAGGAATTGGTGTGATATAATGGCTTATTATGAATTATCACGTTTTGAGTTCGATGAAAAAGTGATAGAGGTGCAGAATGTGTCAGTGACTGAGAAGAAAGAGCATTTGATGGAATTTTTAACGTAAAGATTACAGTTAGGACCTAATATAGATGCTATACAAGCTCTCAATGATTACACACAGATTGGTTTTACAGCCCTATCTAAAACGTTGAGAAGAACGCTTCCGGACTAATGAGGGAATCAAGGTTCGAAACAGTATATGGTTAAGGGGTGCATTAATTTTCCTAATTTTGCACTTAATCACTTACAAGCACCTATAAATCCGAGTCCAGGTCAAGGTGGATTTTTCCTCTGTGGAAATTCTGCATCTGTGCATTTCTGTGGGTAACTTTGCTATGTTATTCACCGTTAGTTCACAATCCTTAAGTTTGTTCAAGTAAGCACCTTAGTGTTTAAAGATGGCCTTAACTTCGTGGACAGTGGCACTGCATGCATGACTTCGGCTTGCCTGTGATATTTAAGTACGGCAGACACGTAGCATATTATCCATTAAAACCTCTAGAAATCCACAGGGGAGAAGAAATATTGGTAGAGTATAACTGAATAGGATAATTGGTAGAGTATCTGGCCAGGAAACAGGGGATTCTGGGTTCGAGACCCAGTCTTGGTGGATTTTTTTTCTGAGAAAATTCCACCCTACACCCTTTCTAACATATACTCGCTTCATGGATTAGTAGATACAAACCATCTAGTTATACGTGCCTCTTATTTTTAACATGTCTCCGTGAATTAGTGGCATTGTAGCTCTAAATTGCTTGTAAGTATTTCATATTTGACGATCTTCACCCTCTGCCACACGCCCTCAAGATGGCTTACATGGTATTACGTAGATGTTAACATGTTGATAAGTATTTTCAGATAGGTTCAAATGTTGCATAATCGATTATCTAAATGTGCGAAGTAAATCTACTACCCATACTGAATCACAATGCGCCAAGAATCCTAGCATGTGTCCACTGTTCAACCACTCTGTGAGGATATTCGCAGGATATTAGGGAATCGCACCGCAAGGATTTTAGTTGGGGGTGTCCCGAGAGACTTCACCCTCCGGTCCGCGTTGGTCTTCGTTTTCCCAACCACATTTTCCCCTTTCCTCAAAGGAGAGCTGAGGGCCAAATGGGGGGTGGTATGTTCCCTCTGGCCACTCTGTTGAGTCCCTGTACTGAGACAATGGGGATGGGGAGGACCGGTCTCTGCGAGGAATAATTTTCCACTGCCCAAAAACCTACCTCCATACGTTTTATTGCACCCACGACCCCTTCCAAGCGGTATGCCTCAGGTCAACAGTCTGAATTATTGCCCTAGCAGCCCAGTGCCCAGGCATGAGGGGTGATCCGGAAGCAGGTAAAACATCACAGATGTCTGCCCATCCACTCTTCCACCTGAGCGCTTTTAAAACATTTTGGCGTTATTGTTTGGTATGCAATATGGTCGAATAATAGGGCACCTGTCCATCAGAAGGGAAAGACAGGAAGAGCATATCAATTTGCAATTAGTATTCTCAGTGGCAATAAAGGTTTGCAAGGAAATTTACTAACTGCCATCCACCCACACCGCAATCCGAGCAATGGGGGCGTTTACTTGGAACTGAAATCACAATTTTGTACACGAAATTGTTAGATGGAAATGAAAAAAGAAATTTAGTGAAAAAATTAATCTTCTAACCACAACCATTTGCTCATGAATCAAAAATTGAAATAAGCAAAAGGTGATGCCCACCGAAAATGCTGCTGTGATAACATTGACGTCACTTTCCTCCTGTCCATGGGAAGGGGAGGGAGTGGAGGGGGATTCTCGGAAGGTCTGCTCGCACAGATGCTGTCGTAACCGCTCCGATTGGCAGAGTCAGCTGTGTCCCCCCCATTGCGATAAGGCGAAGTAGCTTCGCGGGCTCAGTTGTGATTGGACGAAGTCGTTACACGTCAGAGGTTGCACCACACTCACTTTTCCGAAAGGGTTAAAAACATTAGTTTTTCGCCGCTTATAACTCGAGAAATATTGATGGATCAAAAAACAGGTCTTTTTATTTTACAAACTCTATCATATTCGGCAATAAAAAAATATGGTAAACGACCCCATTGGCCTCTCGAGAGGAGATCGCCAGGTGCCTGTGCGTCCCGTGTGCAAACCACTGACGGGGAATTCCCAGCTAGACATGCTTCCATCTACTATAAACAATGGGTATTCGAGAATATTCGTGTGTTGTCACTGTCCTTATCCTTTGCATTGCATGTCCTCATTGTGTGGTCAATGTTTTTGAATAAAGGACGTTGGAGATAATGAGTGCAAAAATGCAGTTCCGATAGCAGAGAAAGCCCTTTAAGTTTAATGGACCGCTAAGGAGATTTCTAAGATATTTTAAAATGCATTATAGGAATATACGCATGGTGGCTGTATTTTATGACCTCAGAATTTCGCGGGTGAACAATAGAATCGTAAATAGGAGGTACCTATTGCAATTAAAGATCTATATGCCGACAACTTGGGTGAAACTAGTTGTACGAGGAAGGTCTCCTGCCTGAGGTCTTTTCTCTCTTCTCCTCTCAACCTAGGTCCTTAATCTCACGCAGCTCCCCATATTGCATCATTGTCGCAGGGAGGCCATCATCTCTTAACATGGCACACATTAGACCAGATTTTAGGGAAACGGCTGCATGGTCAATAACATATGTGTACTGGTATTATACAAGTTATATTATTATTATTCCAATTACGAGTTCTATACCATAAATCCTAAGGTTAACTTGTGGAAATGCTATGACAATTCAGAACGATATTTCTTCTTTTGAGCATATTCCTAGTCTTAAACCATTGGGATTGCATATTTACAAAGCTTCTGACAACATCGATGTATGAATAAAAAATGTCAATGAACTCACTCTGAAATGGCACAAATGTGAAACAACACCAATAAATCAAGGAATTAATTATTTAAGGGATACATACAAATTGGAGGGTGATAATGAAAAATGATGATTTGCTATTCTATGTGAACGTCGACTTTTGATGTTATGTCGATGCATGACGACGGTGGCGAGTGTAGAGGTATGTTCGGGACCTCAGATGTTGTGCAGCGCATCTCAGAGAAACAACCATCTTTAGGGCATGAGAAGAAGACCAACCGTTCAGTAATCCCTTTGTCCCTTCTGCTAAGAAGGGAAAGGGGTTTGTTTTCGGTCAGAGCTTCGCGAGGCTCCACCAGAGGGAAGCCGTGATGCAGCGTTGTCAAATCACCGTCAACTTGAGACTTAGAAAAATTTCGGCTCTGAAGTGTTAACTTTTTATTGGAAGTGCCTGTACTTATCTAGGCATTCATATATGTATTCATCAGGTAACCATGTGTTCACATTAAATATTAATTGGAAGGAAACCAAGAGTACCAGAGATGGGGAAAGAACAAGTTAGAAAAAAAAGATTTAAGAAAACAATAATATACCAATTTTTTCAATAAAGCAATTACCTTCTACTGAAAATTCAATGCAAAATATGTTTTCATAATGCTTACCTTCTCTAATTGAGCAATGTTAATTCCAAAATGGGCCAAATGCTTTACAAGCATAGGGTCCTCAACCATATCATCTTCCTCATAGCTGTATACATCAGCCTTTCCTTCTTTGGTAATAGTTCCTAACTTAACCGCTAATGGGTAACCTGTTGGTAAAATTAATGTAATCAAAAACTACATCCAAAGTAAGAGTCATTAGTAAGATTGACATTATGGTAAAGTTACCAATTTTCCTTGCACATCATTCTCTTAGCTCATCAAACACTATACAAGAGTTTACTTGGTTTATTATGACAAAATGTGAGCCAAAAAGAAAACTAATGTCATTTTATTCAGAATGAAGAGACACGCAACTATTATTTACTTGATGATTTAATTTTTCTTGCATTAATGAAAATATTTTCATGATCAAAAATGGAATAATAACAAAAGCACCATAAACTCCATGCATAATAATGGACCTTCCCTAGTAGAAGAAAGTCATTGTCTTCTACAGCTACTCGGTTGAAATGTAGTAGTACTTATGATTTAATTTTCATTTGTACTTTTGAAGAAGTTTTTAACCCTCATCTGGGTGACCTAACAGTAGTTTACCATCACAGTTATAAAAGCGAGTGTAACTTTGTCCTAGGGTTAAACAGGAGGATAGGACTGGTGTGTATTCTCCAGTAAAACAATGTTGCACAATTTGCCAGAGTAATCATTGCGAGTTTCCGCCGATCTCTCGTCTCAGTCATTGTCAAACATTTGCAAGTGCGGACTGAAGGTAGATTACTGCTGCGTGCCCAGATACGAGATTTATTTTTGTAGCCCATCACAGAAAAATGTAAGTATATATTTCAGATATTTTGTTTTTATATCGCCATAATTCAGGTTTTTCAATGCTCTGTATCTTTTTACTGTACATTCTACTATATTACCAAACAAGAAAATACGTTGAAGCTAGAAAATATTACGTTACCCTTGTCTATACGAATGGTAATTTCTCAGGGCACATTTTACCAATCCCGAGGATATTCGGCGAGTTCTCCTTGATATGGATACTGATACTGAGGATGAATGGGAACAACAGCAGCAGGATGATCAGATTGATAATGCACATGATATCGAATTCGAGCCACAATGCATTCAAAAAGGTCAACACAACAGTGACTCGGAGGAGGAGTTTAATGTGTTATTCACATACATGCATAAAATGTGTTTCATCAAATGCATATGAATTTTGAGGTCTTTGGAGGAAGTATTCCACAAAAATTGGGAGATGGTAGCTAATTTACCATCGTGCTCCCACTGGTGTTATGAAGGAGGGTGCGCCCGGATGAAGATTAAGGAGACCACAAGTTCAGATGTGTGTTGGTTCCCTAGTGTTACATTCATTTCACAATATTGTCCACAATTACTTCTCTACTTTTTCATTTCCATATGCACACGATTTTCAATTAAAATTCTGACATATTTTTATCCATCTTGACAATTTATGCTAATATGCTAACATATGATAGCATCTCACGTGTGAAAAATTATACACTATACATACAATGCATAGCTGGGCAGAAAAGTGCTAATCCGTTAATTATTAATTAACGAAGTTAACGTATTGCTTAACAATTTAACTTTTAAGCTAAATCCAAAAATTATTAACGGTCTTATTAACTTCCGATAACTTTTAATTCTGTTAATTTAAGTCCTTTACTTTTGTTCAGAGCCATGATTGCCATGTAATAACTTAACGAAAGAGTAGTGTTGAGAATGCAGTCTAGAGAACCCAGCGTTTGTACTGCAATCAGACATTTTACATTACTTTTACAGACAAAATTTACGCAGCCATGGTTCACGTTTCCACCTTAAACAACACATGAAGAGAACGCATCCATCTAAATACGTTCAATTTGAAGAAAAGGTAAAGGCAGGATCAACTCGCGTGAAAACGAAAACCAAGCCTAAGGCTTCTTCAAGAGCTGTGGATTCTTCTTATGTCAATAGGACTGGCAATAGTTTTTTCACAGCAAAATATTGGTAAATCTTTTGGTATCGAAGCTACTGGTAGCGGCGTATCCCAAGGTTTCTATTTCCACAATCAAATACAAACAGCATCAGGTCCAACTTTACTGACGGAAACAGTATATTACTATGAAACTCCATACCTCATGTATATAAGTCTACATTACCCAGCTATACTGTTTGTTAAATAAGTATTTTTGACTATGAAATTCTTATTACGTTCATTAACATTAAAAATAGCCAAATGCTAAGCGACATATAATTCAAAATTACCTGCAATTTCATATAGATTTTTAACTTTAACGGAAAACTTTAACTCGCGTTAAAATTTCATCAAGATAAAGATTAACGAAGTTAATTTTAAGATAAACTTTGCCCAGCTATGATTATATGAATGATCATGTATGAATAATCATAAAAATTATTTTAAGCCAGTCAACCGGAAAAATCTATATGAAATTACCTGCAATTTCATATAGATTTTTAACTTTAACGGAAAACTTTAACTCGCGTTAAAATTTCATCAAGATAAAGATTAACGAAGTTAATTTTAAGATTAACTTTGCCCAGCTATGATTATATGAATGATCATGTATGAATAATCATAAAAATTATTTTAAGCCAGTCAACTGGAAATGAGGTCCTGGTTCAAATCATGGAAAAGCTTTAATAGATAGCCAGTAAAAACGAAGTAATTGATTTCCTGGACACTGTATCATTCACGAGAAATACAGACAACAAAAAGAAGTGACCCCCTACCCTTTCCCAAGACATACTCAAAGACTTTCACAGGTCATGGTACCCAAACCCTAGGTACCACAATCAAATTTTGACACAAATACTGTGCAAGAACTTGTTCAATTTATGTTTGCCACACTAAAATTTTGGCCTCTATGAAATGGATAACAAAACAAACAACTAAAGAAATAACGTGCACCCTTTTACATACCAGTCTCTCTGTAATGCTGCACTGCGTGGTCATTACCACCAGAACCATCATAAAACTTTCGTCCACACAAAATTTTGCCATCAGTGAGATTCATCCAAAGATTTTGTGTGAGATCACACTTTTCACATACCCATCCAGTGGGTGGGACACGAACACCATTGTCTAACTGCAACAAAGTTTCAGCATGCCTGTAATGCGAATACCATAAGGCAAATTAATAGCCGTCAGTCATACTATGTTCACTGCACAATCGCAACATCTTGAATTCTGAGGTGTTGACATTTTGCATCAGGCACCAGATTAAGAGAATAGTAAAAGTGCTTACTTCGACACAACTCTCATTTCTCCATCCCATGTTTCAGTTAAAGACTGCAGCTCAGCTAGCTTCGCGGCAGAATCTGCTTCTAATATCACTTGAATTGTTTCTGAAATCTAAATCGGAAATGCCACGTGAGCAATTAAGTAAATAACTATCTCAAGAACAGCCTAAACAAAAGAACAAACAAACCAAATATTTTCTCAAGGCATAAAGCCACAGTTAATGCATCTCGAAACTGCCAAAATAACTAAGTACCCAATTTAGCAATAGACGGACGTTTTTCTTGCCGATTCTTGTTGTAATGAAGCGCCTGAAGGATTATACCCATAAATGGATGATATCATTATTAATATACTGTCACTCCCCAATAAAATTGGAACTTACCGACTTGGGAAGATCAGGTACAGGCCAAGGAAAACAGTGGTGGCCGGGCATAATGACTAAGGAGTACGATTCTTCATATTCATATTTTGTCTTCCCTGCTTCCGGATCAAATCCACCCTCAACCCCAATGGCAAGTCTGGTGACCTTTTTCTCCGGACCATCTCCTTGCTGTTCAGGAGGAAGCTAAATTGATTTCGTCAAAATTAATCCACATAAATCAATACTATCACACCATATGCACGATGATTTGACTACCTCTCTTTTGGTTCTTCTGATGTGAAGAAAAACTGAGTTTCCAGTTTTACTGTGAAAAAGTTCAAGATAATCTTTTCCAATTCCCAAATAGGTCTTCAGGCATAGATACAATCCGGTATCAGACTCCTGTTATCAAAATAAGCTATAATTTTTGCATTCTTATCAACAGGGTGAGTTTCTTGAATCCAGAACGCCTCAAAGGGAGATTTAAAAGAAAAACTTCACTCACCGGTGTGTCAAAAGAAAATACACACTCATCTTTATAAATTCTGGTTTGACTTGGATCGGGTTTACTGATATTTTGCAGATGTGCTAGCAACTCTGGTACTTCCATTTTGTCAGATTCCCGTCTCCTTTTCGTTTTGGTAAGAGTCAGCAACAAAAAAACGCAAGACAATTAATATTTCACTTCAAAAACAATGAGTAGCTTCTACTCCAAAGTGAGCGACGAAAAAGACGTATTACGGAGCTCAACTGTTAACGCGGGGCTGTTTGAATTAGACTGAAAAGAAACCATATTTTAGTAGCCACAAAATTCAACTTAATTGCCAATTGCATTTTCTACAAACTGTTCTTATTAAAAAATTAATGCTTCAATGAGTCATTAAAATGTAGGCATCTTTCTTTGTTTCTTGTTATATTTTTCTGTCTTCCCGGGGCAAGTCCTCTTAGATGTATCACCTTAGATTATTTACTTTTAAAAACCATAAATTCTCCTGATTGACTATAATTTTTATCTGTTAAAAAAAGAAAGAAAGAACATTTTTTCATGCCTTGCCTAAATATAGCTTGACTTGAAGCTTCACTTGGTTTTTTGCCATTTTCTGATGGTTCACAAAATACCTATCAATATTTTTACACAGTTACATATACTTTATTGAGAGGAAATACTATTTTGCGGAATCAGATGCCTCATGTACTATGCACACGATTCGGTGTCACAATGAATCATACGTCATACCTTGTCTTGCCGCCATGCATATATGTGTGAGGGGCTTGGTACTTGATGAGATTTTCCCTCACTAATCACAGCGCTTACAGCAAGTATTTGGTTAAGCGGTTATAGTATTAATTTCCCATTCCAATGGTTGAGGATATATTACCGACGAAGGTAAAGTCAGGTTAGAGGAATCCCAAGAGTGAAACTAAAAACGATATTTTATTAAATGATATTTTCAGAATAGATTTTAATTTATTAGAGCTACATTATATCAGTTTTTGGTAAAAATCTGTTCAGTAGGAATGGAGAAAGTGCGTAATTTATCCTATTGGAATAGAGAGCGCCATAAGGCTCCATGTTAAAAGAATCCAAAATATCACAAAAATTTTGTCGATGATCCCCCATTTTTTCTTCGATATTCCATAGAATATTCAAAAAGGAACATATTTGAAAATTTTTAAGAAAATCTGTTCACTTTGGTTTTTTAGACCAGCCACCTTAACTTCACTATTATTGATTAGTGATAGCGTTAATGTCGCGGTTATAGTATTAATTTCCCATTCCAATGGTTGAGGATATATTACCGACGAAGGTAAAGTCAGGTTAGAGGAATCCCAAGAGTGAAACTAAAAACGCGCGGGACATGGTTAAGGATGGCAAAAGAAGAGTTTTTAGTCGTTGTGGAATGTCTATGATATACTGGGATGAGAAAGTAAGAACTAACTCTTCCAAACTCCGGGGCCGGGCTTTGAGAAAGAGGTAGACAAATTGATGTCTGTACGGCATTGAGTTAGTTAAATGCATCATATTTGCATTTTAGATGGTTGACGGAAATCAGGGGGCCTTCAAGGTAGCTGGTTGTGATAAGTCAATATCACTGGAGTTGTTCCTTGAGGTTAACATTCAGAAATGAAAATGAGAATGTGAAATAAATATTGCTATCGTTAAAAACGTCTTCGAGCCTGAGATGAAATTTTTAAGAATAGCACGGAATAAGAGGCCGCACAAGGAAAAATCAACTAGCGGAAATTTACAAAGAAAACGTGTTTATTTAGTCCATAATAACCTTCTGCCACGCAAAATGCTTTGTCGGCTGCGAGCCGTTAGTCCAAATGTACGAGAACTGTCATTAGAGAAGAAAGGAAGGGAGAGCTGGTTGATGCCGTCATAGATCGAAGTGATATTGACTATATGACAACCTGTGAGTGTAGTTATAGATAAAAACAAAGATATGATGCAGTTCTTGGCATAAACAGGTATAGCTGCGTGCTCAAGAAATTTTCAACGTAAATGAGTGTTGTACGAAATAAGGAAGAGCCCCACAGAGTAAAATTCAGACGAGTATTTATCGCGAGAAATATTTTCGTGGGGATCAAAAGTTGTTAATTTTGGAAAATTAGCATTTTGATCACTATCTTATTTCACATGTAATTTGTACTCGACTTTTTCTCTATTATGAAAAATCATGGAAAACAAATACATCCATTTAGTTTTTTATATCATTAATGAATTTTATGTATATTATTACCTTTCACTGAAAGTGAAATTAGGAAATACTACCTCAATGGAAATTAATTATCTTAATCATTCTCTCACTGGAGGTCACATGAAGATGGTCTCATTCCAAAGTAATTCGATAAATACAGATTAATTGCATCTACGTTTAGTGCCGTAGTCAAGGGTGAATGCTATAGCCAAGAATAAACTTTGTAATTCCCACAATATTTTATTCTCACAGTGGTACTGATGGTTCTGTGGCTTCATAAGGTACATCATGTGCCTTATTATACCGCAAAGGCGAAACTAGTTGTACCACTGTAAGAATAAAAGTTTATGGATGTTACTTTAAGTTGGAAGTTTATTCTTGATAGTTATCATGCTCTCCTTCGACGAAGTCACGCCTGAGTCCATCAAATTGATGAATGCTGTATTCAATTACCTTTATTTTTACTCAATTATTAAAAGACGAATATAAGAGATGTGCAATGCCTTTATATTCAAAGTAAAAACATGTTCGACAATGGAATGACAACATTGCGGTGGAGTTTATATTAAAGAAAGCGTCAAAACCAAAAAAAATCAAATGACCCTAAAATAGCTTGGCTATGCGAAATAAAGGACCATGGTGATTTTTGGCTCGGTGGAATTGCAGTCTAAGGTAGGCAACTCGGCTCTGAAGTTTTGATTGCAATACATTGAACCCTGTGTGTTAGGTAGAACCTAGGAGGTCATATTCCTGATCTTGAACCACTCTTCAAAATTAGCAGATATTCAAATGCGCAGTATTACATTCTCGGCTGGTTAAGAGATGGGAGCTCTTATGAAATAATATATGATGCGCTCACCAAGTATTCACTCATTTATTGAAATAATCCAGTTTCCAGAGGGGAGTCAGAGAATTACCGTGACAACTAAAATAGCTTGTGCTTCACATTTTCAGTCTTAAAATCGCGAGCACGGCCGCTCTCACTCCACTTCCCTGCACATATTGCCGTGACTCAGCTTCTGGCCATCGGGGCACCCGAGCACTGGAGTTCCGATGATGTACGTGGGCTTGAACAGCGGTTTGGTCGGCTTGCGCGGTGGCTGCGCTTCCGGGGCCGAAGTCACTGCTGCTGGTATCAAAGGAGGAGCTCCCCTCCTGAGGTCGGGCGAAGATTCATCGCGACGAGGCCTTCCGACGTCCTCGGACGGCAGCTGCGAAATAGGTGGTCCATGGGGAATGGCCGGGAACGGGATGACATGGCCGTCAGGGGTTACCGGGCGGATTGGTACACTGGAGTGATCTTCCCCGGGTCGATATGGGGCCGGAGGGGGCTTCTGGAGTGACGGGGTGACGGCCGAGAGCACCAGAAGTGTGGCCAAGGAGGCAGAGGCGATCCGTCTCACGTCGAGTGACATTTTCGAGGAAAGGCGGCGAAAGAGAGACGACGAAAAGACTCCTCGAATGAGCACCTCTACGGGAGATCACTCAGTTTCTGTGGAAGGCTCCTCGGGATGCTGAAGCGTAGCAACTGAGGCCGTCACCTCCCTTGGCTCGGGATAAATACCTTACCTTCGGCTTAGGCAGTTCAAATATTTGCACCGCGCTCCACGGAGGGCGGGTATTTGAGTGCCTCTCGCATATCCACCTTTTCCACGTATTTCAAAGCCGCGTATACCTTTCGAGCCGTGAGCCAAGGCTGCACGTATGTGCTAACTAATTAGTATCATTTCCGTTCGTGGAAATTTGCGGAAGACCGCGCTATTTCGCTTTAACGATGCACAAGTTTGAGGATGCTTTAAAACTGACATCGGATCTTATCTTAGCTTTCGCGTTTTCACTAGTTTACAGTCCGCGAATGGTGCGTCATCAGAAATGAGTAGCTATGCCCCGGTGTCCGTATGGCGGACTGCTGTCGTCGGGACAAGACTGCTACGAGTCGGTCAATGCGGAACTATTTGCTCAGTCGAAAATCCTGCCATCCAACCGTGGCACAGAATCCGTCGACTTTGGGGGGTACATGAAAAATTGGTGTAGTCATCTGGAAACGAAAGTTAAAACATAATGTTGGGATTTTGTGATGAAAGAACTTTTATAGAAATATGGAGGAATCTCTCCATAAAATCGAGGAAAAGCTGTAAGTTTGTGTAAATATTTTTTTGCTGTTGTGAGATCGAGTTCACGCCACAGATTCCTTGGATATTCGCACTGATTTTTTTTGTACCAGTGGATCCCTTGGCTGATTTGCAAACCAGTGCGAGATTTTTGCGAGGCGATTCCCTCTCATGTATCGGGCCATGCGGAGTAGAATTTCTCTCTCGAACTCACAAATTCAAGAATTTTTTCTATCATAAATTGGTAAAGTAAAAAAGAACAGTGGAATATTGATGCTATTTTACCTTTAGAATGATAAGAACTCCCACGCATTCCGTATTGCGCCGAAGTGTTTGATGCAGGCTTTAACCCAAGCCTTAAACTCGTAGACGGTGGCGTAGAGTAAATAGTTACGACCATGGTCGTAGACCATAGAGCTTATGTCTACGACTGCTTTGTGACATTGCATGCCAAGGAGTTTGACACAACATTGATATCCCTTAGAAATCCACAGGGAATAAGGACGCCTAAGAAGATTCACTGATTAAACACTCTCCCGGAAATTAAATGATCCAATTTCACTCGGTCAATGTGGACGAATTCTTCGGTGGAAACCTTGCTGCTCTCACGCATTTTTTTCCTAATCATAGAATACATTTCACTCCTTCCAAACTATATTCATTGGCACTTCTCTGGGCGAAAGTGAACCATGCACATGCTGAAATGTGCCCTATCCTTTGCCTTCACATTGAATAACGCATAAGCGAAACAAGCTGCTACACTTGCAAATATAAGGCAAGAAATAATTTTCCGTTACTTTTTCCATAGTATAGCAATGCTATTCTGAATTTTCAGTCTCTTTCCAACTCTTATCTTGATTTCATATCTAAAAAAATTAGCAATCGTCTAAAATGAGGACGACAAAGAAGGCAAGGGGATTTGTGGAGCATCATTTTCAGAAGAAGCAAAATTTCCTAGGTATATTTTTTTTGGATGAGCTGCTTATCTTTGAGTTGGAAATGCTTTTTATCAGTGAATTAGTATGGTTATCGCGGAATTACCATGGCTCGATTTGTGATTTTATTTTGCTGAATGAAATATTTAGGAACATGATTACCTCTCAATTTGATCTTCAGGGAGAAGGATAATTTAAATGGGGATAATAAAGCAATAATGGGAAAATTATAAACAAGAACGCAGAAAGTATGGCAATACGGAGTGAAAAAGGAGCTTGGAGGGGAAAGGGATGCTGAGATGACTAAATTACTAGCCTTCCATCCCGAGGGCCCGCGTTCGGATCCAGTCAGTGCCGAGATTTTTCAATGTTTAACAGCTGTCTGTACTTGAGTGCCGTATGTAGAGTACTTCAAGTTCAGTACACCGTCCGTAGGAGGGTACGTTAAACCGCGGACTCCTTGGCGCCTTACATTAAGAGTAAGCTAATGCCAATGACGGGTTTCTCTCCACCCTCATTCCGTCATTCGCTGTAAAAATCTTACTTTTCTCCAATTACTCACCTATACTAAATGGCGCAAATGATCTTGGCTGCCGGTCATTTTCCCAGAATAAAGAAGGAGATGAAGAATCCGGGCTTTAATTCTTACAGTCATTGACAGGGAATTTTCGTGATGAAAAGACGCTGTTGCAGACAAACATGAGCTCAGGGCTCAAGCAATGGCAATTTGCACTGGAGGGTGGTATGCTTGAACGATTAAGAAAATGAGATAAAATAGAGTCAAATGTACGTTTAGCTGCCTTCATTTCTGTTAATGATCCTTTGTTTGATAAATAATCATCTTACAAGTGATTATTGTCTTTTTCTGAGCCTCGAGAAAAAAAAAGATTTTAGGAATTGGTAAACGACTATCGCGCAGATGATTGGAGTACCCTACCAGCCAATCATTTAGCATTTCAAAGTGCAAATGGAGCTTTCCCGGAGACGAAAAATATGAAAGATTAGGAAACAACGAAAATAAAGAGAGAAAAAGGGCAGATATTACGTGTAAAGTTCTTACCCTCACGGAAGGCAGCATTAAGGATTTTCCTATATAAAAGTGAATGGCCAGAAAAGGAAGAAGAAAAATATCATGTGGATATTTCAAAAGTTCCAGAAGTTTATAGGACTTAAGTTTACTTGGAAAAACACGCCGTGCGCAAAATTTCACATTATGGGCCAATCTCCGTGAAATATGCGAAACCAAAATGTTGAAAAGGAAAGTGATAGGTACAGCTATAAAAAACAGATAAAACCTGCGGGGATGTCCTTTGCATCAATACCCATCAATTTTTCCATGTTGTTACTTGGTCTTTTCTATTTCATTTAGAGCTTAAAGATGACTCCATACAATATTGAAATATCCGTAACATACCCATTAGATTGTGCTCCAAGAAAAATCAATGATGATGTTTAAGAATGTTGTGTTTGCAGCAGTAATAGTTCGATCCAAGGTAACGGTTGAAATTATTACTAGATCGTCGCAAGCTTCGGAGAAACTCATCAGGATGGTTCTTCAATATCCATATTTCTATAAGTATAAACAGTTTTGCGCTTAATAGCTGACCCAAGGAGTCAAGTTGAAACGAGTAATTAAGTTTAAAAAAACAGATTTATTCTCCTTTGTGAAACCAGGTTTATTGGGGGTGAATTCTTTTTTATATGAATTGGTGAAGTAATCACAATATAGTTTCTCAATGCAAAATCTGGCTCGGCAGAATTTTAAGGAATTTTCGAACTTGGACTCACTTCTGAGGAGGTTTATCGATTTGAAGACTACTATTGAGAGCTTGTGAGCTCTCAACAGTAGCTTTTGGCTACCGATTCGGTTATTACATCGAGGAGTTTGGATAAATCCATTGCTGATCGCATGTAATATAGCCGTAGAGATGATCATGTCTGACGTTGGACTTTTGCCAACGCTTGGAAAGATTTTTACATCTTAAGATTAGCGATATCACTAACAACTGTCATAGTATAATATGACAACCGAAACCATATATCTTACCTCATTATTAAAGAGATTTGAAACATTTTCAGCAGCAATAAGTTCGGGAAAATAATTTTATAACATAATATTAAAAATGATTTCATTCTCACTGTTATAATCACACTGAAATTTTTTTAAAAGAAACTTTTATTTTTAACTACCACGGAGACTCAGATATACACTAAAATCAATCCATAAATAAATGATTTGTGGCTACGATGGGTGGTTACCCACGAGGAAGATAACATTTTATTTCATTATGCTAATAATGAATTCAAGGCAATAGAATTCAAATTTTTAGAAATGGGAAAGCCTTAGGCATATTACAAAAAATTATAAGGTAATTTTTATGAAAGAACAGCAACATAAGAATTAGCTAGGTAAAAATCAGAGCTCAAGTATGTGAAACTTTGATGCGACCATGATGGGAAATGTTTTTGGTGATCCACAAGAAAGCCGGGTGACACCATCCTTGGCACCACTCAAAGCAATAGAGAGCGCCTCGCACGGGATGAAGATGACGAGGCTCTCCACCAAATGATGACCCAGTCATCTCGTTTTAGATCAGGACTCGATCTCTCTGCATTTCCCTCCGTGTCCCATCTTCATGCCCGGCGGGCAGTCGGAGGTCATTGGGAATAGCCCCCCGGAGGGATTCATCGGGTGAAGGTGGAGGTGCAGGAGAATCACTTCCTCGTCCGCGGACTGCAACACTTCCGGCTCCAACTCTGCTTCCTCCTCCGCATTGTACGCCTGAGGGATGAGGAGGGAGCAAGGGATCCCTCCGGAACAGAGCCACTTTGCCCTCTGCGCAGAATCCTCTGGGGAAGGACGGCAGGAGACCATCACCAGGACGTTGACGAGGACCAGCAATTTGATGCACGACATTCCGGCGTCGTTCCTGCGAAGTGGCGGCTGGAAGGCTTTGTCGATAGGCCGGCGAAATGAGTCACTCAAACACCTCCTCTCCCTCGGTGATTCTCGGCGAAAATGTAACTCCGAGCCAATTTCGTGCCTCCTAAATACCTCAAGCTACTATGTCAATATCAGTCGGGGGGAGGGGAGAGAGAGGATAGAGTGGAGATAAAAGAGGTGTGTCCCACGCCACAGACTGCAAATATCATGTCCCCCTTCGTGTTCTATCGCGCGAATGGAGGCTTGAAAAATAAATGAATAAATACTTGAGTCCCTGAAGGTGACGCAGAATTCACATCGTTCTCAGGAAACACTATCCGTGGGATTATTTCCGCCCTGGGTAGTATCACCCTGGATGTTGGGTTGAAATGCTGGATTTTGACGCGCGATACGAAAGTCCCGTGTGCCCTCGCCCTATCTTCGCTCCCATATCCCCGTCGTGTAATGAAAGAGGGGTAAGCATTAACGACGCCAAGCTGTCGTGTTGAGCGACCATATGGCTATATCTCCACGTGACTGAGTTAGAGTTTGTTTTATTGGATTAATCGCGGGGCATGATCCGCGGAAATCAAAGTGACAACCGTTTTCCTTGCGAGGAGGATACTTATGTGGGGATTTCTTTCGAATTGGAATGGATTTAGGTTACTGTGGTTTAAACTAGCGTAGGTAGTACCATCGGTTTGGATCCATCTAATTACCTGTTGTTTTTGATGTATCCATTTTCTTTCCAATATTCAATGGAAAAGAAAATGCTGGCTCATTGCTTTTGTTCAATCTAACTTTCCATTGAACCAGGATGTCTTTGAATCATGAGGAAAGGCATAATGCACCTTTTAATGATTCTTCGTTATTTATTGGCTATATTGGCCATTAAAACATCCTGCAATGGAACAAAAGAGACTCATTTCTGTAGATTTCCTTCAAACTTATTGTTCTCAGAATCACTATTGCATGATTCCTTTCCACTGAACAATAGCTTAGGGGAAGATTATGTGAAAGCCGCAAGTTCACCCTGCCTTCTCTTAAAATTCAAATGAATTAATGATCTTACATTGCGTGATTCTTACATTGAGCAAAATGTAAAGTAGTACCTAAGCCAAGTCTTGCAATGGAAGTTGTGTTTCGCTTTAAGTAACTCATATCCCCATAGTGTAATGATAGGGAGTAAGCATTAACATCGCCAATCTGTCGTGTTGAGCAACCATATGACTACATCTCCATGTGGCTGAGTTAGTGTTTGTTTTATTGGACAAATCGCGGCACATGATCCGCGGAAATGTAACTCACAAATGTTTTCCTTGCGTAGGGGATACTTGTGTGGGTATTCCTTTCGAATTTGACTACGCGTATCTTCACGTGAAGTCAGCAGGATAAGTGCGATTGTTTCTCATCTGTGTTTTCAAGTCTGTACCTGCACTTAAAGGCATTTCAGACCGGGAGGGAAGGTGTCAGGATGAGAATGAAAGGGTTGAGAGGAACCTGGCGTCAGAATTAGTCAGCCCTTGACGAAAAGCGCCAAGGGGGGCCACATCTCGTTGGATGAGACGTTTCGAAGTACTTAAAGAGTGATGAAATCGGATGCTTTCTACAAATCACTTGAGTAGGGGGTGGCTTGCCAATGATAAGTACCAGTCACTGTCGAAATTAAAACCCGGGCCCTCAGGGTGGGAGGTCAGTCCTCTAATCACGGCACCAATACAACCGCACTGATGAAGTGAACGACTTTTCCTTTCGATCTTTTGCTTTCGATCTTTTGCTTTGAGAGTAAAGTCAAGCGAATGTATAATCCTGGATATCAACAGTACCGAGTACTGAAAATGAAACCCAAGAATTAACAGACGCATTTATGTGGCCATAGAAATTTGGAAGAGAGTGATTCTATCTGAGATAATTGTTATGTTTTCTAGATCAGAAATTTATTCCGATATAGGTTCGCAGTAAAACTTCATGACCAGGGGGATAAAAAAAACTAGTACCATTTTATACACAATTTGTGAAAGGGGGTGGGAGCAGTGAAATGTTATAGAGAAGGAAGGGGAAAATGTCCCCTCAAAAACCTCTCTGACAATTAGTACATAAAATGGCTCATGCATAATTTTCTCACCTGATGAAGTGATACCGACGCTTCGAAAACGATTATAAAATGTTATTTATTAGGAAAATCACTATTAATTTGGTTAATTTAACCCCCAAAACTCACAAAGTCACACTTATTCTCGCACATATTTGGGTGAGAAATTGGAAAAGGATCAGGCAGATAGGGCAGGAATAAAAGTATTACCCACCTCTTCTATTTGCTCGGAAGGTGATATGGAATTCAATAAGACTGTTAATATGCGATTGTTTGCACAACAATATTCCAGGAAGCCATCTAAACTGGTGTTGTCATAGCATACTCTCGAATTTGCTCAGCAGGGTTGGAAAGGTTTTTCTAATGAAACTGAGGCATAGAAAGAATATTTAGAAGATAATGAGACAATCAAAGAGAACCATATTAACCAAAAATGCAGTTATTGTGCGATAGGTATTTGTTTTAACTTGAGCCTATTCTCATCTCGTAGTTGTTAAAATAGTTGAAAATGTATAAAATGAGCACTGTTTTCTCTTAGCTAAGTATTTCTAAAAGTCAGATGCTTCTATCAGGATGAAGATATTGTGCATTGAAATTACATCAGATGTACTAGAAGAAAGGGAATAAAGACTCAAACTTGAATTCAAAATTATAATGCGATCTCAATGGACATTCCACTTTGCCCTTTGTACATCAAAACTTATTGAAGCAATCATTATATTTCTTTGTATGGTGATTCGAGAGAAATATAGTTATACAAATATGAAGGTACCGTGCAATTTCAGTAACAGTCATACTATTATCCCCTGATATTTGAATTTTCTAAATAAAATTTGAATTAAATAGGGGGCTTATTAAAGTTGATGTTACGAAAACCTCCTACTCAGCCTGCAAAATTATCTTACTCGAGGGTGAAAGTGATTGGGCAATCGTTGCACACTCTCATTACTTATTTTGATAAAATTTGTCATTGGAGGAATTATTATCGTATATTTCAGACTTGGAAATGATACACGAAAATCCTTTTTTTGAAGGGCTAAAAATAATTTTCTTCTTGGACTCATCGGGATTATCGAAGAGAAATATTACTTATTTTCTCCACAAGTAGTGACTTTGTTTGGATGTACGAGTTTGCTATCAGATCCAAAATAATTCGATACCCATTGAATTTTCCGGGATATATTTCGAGTATAATAGCGAAAAATGACTTCCATTTTCCAGTTTAGAACATTATAATAAAGATTTACATGTAACATTAACAATGTAACACTTCCATATTAGAACCTTGTTGACCACTTATGAATGAATTTAATCGCTGTTTACCGAGAAGATAAAAGATACAAAAAGGACGACAGATTTCTCAAAAAAGGTCTTTCATTCGAATGGTAGCAGCAAAGAGCAAAATCATTTGGATCAACAATAGGCATGGAGTGTATTTATTTTCCTCTCTTCCTTTATTTTTTGTTAGAGAAACATTACAATCCCTTAGAATAAGGGTACATAAATCCTAGTAACAAAAGTTTGGCACTTTCTGTTAAAATACATTTGTGAATATTTAGGTATGAATCTATAGACTAATGCTACTTTAAGATTTTCGTTCATTATGCCTTTCTCAAAGCAAGAGTACATATTAAAATCGCTTTGGATCCATCTAATTACCTGTGGCTTTTGATTTATACATTTTCTTCCCAATAGTCGAGGCAAAGAAAATGCTGGCTCATATAATTGTTCAATCTAACTTTCAATCTAAACAGGATAACTTTAATTCACGAGGAAAGTCATAATGCACCTTTTAATGATTCTTCGATATTTATCGTCTATATTGTCCATTACCTCATCCTGCGCTAGAACAAACGAATATCATTTCAGTAACTTTCCTACAATCCTTCAATTCTCAGAATAACTATTGCAGGATTCATTTAAAATGAACAGAGATAACGAGGAGGAAGTTTAAGGGAAAGCAGCAAGCAGCGGCATGGAGCAACATCATTTTGATGATCACTGTGCATGGAGTGCGTTTGTTTTGCACTCACACAGTCGAAGTTTTGAGATATTCGAACGACTATCGATTTAACTTTATTCTTCAATGATTTCGTGGATACTCTCCATTAATTTTTTTGTTTGAGAAACGTTACAATTGCCTGGAGCAAGGGTACTTAATGCCTAATAACCATATTTTAGCACTTTTCTTGGAGCATACTTTTTTTGAGCGTTAAAAGTTAGGTAAATGAATCAGAATCAAAGAAATAAATAAGCCGGAAAACACGATGGACTCACGCTAAAACTGAGATGCTCTGGCATCCACTTCACTTCACTCGCCACGTTTTTTCAATTCGCAAATGCTTCATAGATAGCGTGTAGTTGCTCTCTACCATTCACCGTTTTCAAATTTCCATCCTTGCCACGATCGTTTTATCGCTCAATTACGCTGCTCATCTACTTTACCTCCTCCGGAATTTCATTACCAATGGTAGAAAGCCGGAGATGTTCACGTAATCAAGGGTGCCAATAGATATTATTCATAATACAATGCTCGTTATAAACAAAATTCCGTTATGCCCGCTTGAAAACGATCCCCCTCTTTTTTATGTTTCGTCTTCTCCCTTCCCTTCTCTCAATTATTAACCGAGAATTTCTGTTGAGACACTTTTGTGAATATTTAGGTCTGAATCTATAGTCTCAATGCTACTTCAAGATTTTCGTTGATTATGCCTTTCTCAGAGCTAGAGTACATAGTGCCATCGGATTGGATCTATGTTATAACCTGTTGCTTTTGAAGTATCCATTTTATTTTTAATATTAAAGGCAAAAGAAAATGCTGGCTCATTTAATTGTTCAATCTAACTTTCCATCTATCCAGGATGACTTTTAATCACGAGGAAAGTCATAATGCACCTTTTAATGATACTTCGTTATTTATCGTCTATATTGTCCATTACCACATCCTGCGCTGGAACAAACGAATGTCATTTCAGTAAATTTCCTTCAATCCTTTAATTCACAGAATCACTATTGCAGGATTCATTGAAAATGAACAAAGATAACTTGGAGGAAGATTAAGAGAAAACAGCAAGCAGTGGCATGGAGGAACCGCATTTGGATGACCAAAGCGCATAAGCGTTTTTCATTTACTCTCACACTGTTGAAGTTCTGGAATATTCGAAGGGCATTACGATTTCCTTTTTTCTTCAACATTGTCCGTGGATACCTACTCATCATTTTTCTGTAGAAGAATCCTTATGATTGCCGGAAATAGGGGCATTAATGTCGAATGAGAACATTTTAGCATTTTTCCCACAGCATTATATTTTTGAGGATTAAATGCGAGGTAGATGAATGCGCGCACCCATTAGAATAAAGGAAAGGAATAAATTGGAAAATACGATGGAACCACGCTAAAACTGAGATGCTCTGGTATCCACTTATGGTGCAACGTCTTGACTTCGTGTCTAGCGTTCCGTGTGCCTTTTCTTTATCCCGTAGCCATTCTTCCATATTTATTCACCAATTGTCAACTCATTTGTTGGTGACAGAGGAACTATCACTGTTGAAACAGCAGCGATTTGTTGTTCCTTTCATCGCAGGAAGGAGAGGTAATCGTTGCTTGGGCCCTTTAAATGATGTACATTTACGTTCCTAACTACTAAAACAAGCATGGAAGCGTCGTTAAATAACTCAAAAATGTTGTTCACTCTTCCCGACAGTCCTACGAAAAATTGTCAGGATTGTTTTAAGCAGTAGAAGCTGGCGAGAAATAGGAGTAAAACAGTCCTGAAAAAGAGGTCTTCTACCAGGCAAATATGTAGCTGCAAATGCAAGCTTGGAAAATGGAAAACGTTTGAGTAGAACGTGCATCTGGAGCCTCCTCAACTATGGTGTTGGATTATGGACAGTGATAAATGCAAAAAAAAGCCTAGACTGAAAGTATTTGAAATGCGGTATTATGAAAGAATTATGCAGATGAAATAAACCAACTCACAGAAGGAATCACAAGTAAGGAAATACTTCAATCGAATGTTCAGCTGGAATATTCTCCACCACGGCAGTGCGTCAACAACCATAGAAAAGGTAACTGAATGTACTTCAGGTGTGGAGTACTGGAAAAATCATCAAAGTTATGTGGAATAGCCGGGGAACTAGCGAAGAAGTTCCGAGAAGGGTGAGGAAAGTCATGAAAGAAGACGGGACAACCTTGTCGACCGACCTTGCCGACCCTGCCAGTACTGAAGATTATGACGGAAGAATTATGTTAAGATGATGAGTTTAAATGAATAGGAGAATCGAATGGAGATATACAACAAACCTATCAAAATCTTGGGGTAACTGTCGTGGCTGTAATATTAATCAACTCAATTTTATTGACGGGAATCATTCCACCCCATAGGCGGGATAAACGATTTAAAAAATTAGCGATTATAATTAATCGTAAGAAATGTGGCTAACTATTTAATTTAATCGTTACTTTTTAGAAGAGTTAACTTTTAACTGTTAATCGTTAAAACTATGCATTAGTTGATACAAAACTAACTTAAGTTACTTTTTTTCGTTAATTTTTGGTGAATGTCGTCCTGTCCGAATTTGGATGCAAAGGTTGCCCAACAGACAAATAGGAAAATAAAACGGTATCTAAGAATGCAAGGGTAGTTGTGCAAGAATGCAATGAATAGGCCCAGACGAATAAGACGAATATATCCAAACAAAAGCGGGGCTGAGGGGAGTGACCACCAAAGTTTAGGAACGCACCATCAGACGAGAAAACACGAAACCGCGCGAAGACAATGTCCTGGAGGGCTCGTATGCCTTCCTCGCTGACATCATCTCGTCAATACTACATAGTTGAAGCCGAGAAAGAAGGGTCCCTTAAAAACCTAAGACGGATAACGAGGGGGAGGGATTCATTCAAGCTAACGTATCTGTCACAATGCGCCAGTCCACGTACGTATGCCTTACTCGGCGACATTGCGCCGTCAATAAATCAGCCCCCAGTGAATCGCGAGAAAAGGTGCGCAGGCACACCCTCAGCATCTACTGTAACTCTATATAACTAAGCTGCTTCCACTGAAATTTTACAATTGTGAAGAGATACATCACATCGCAATGTGGGGATCGATACCAAAAACCAACCTTAAAGCACTTCCTACCGCTCAGAACAATCGTAGACGGCAAATTATAGACGCACCATGGTTCGTCAGAGTATTTTACATTCACGACAACTTAAAAATCCCGATATTGGAGCTCCATCTCAGAAATCGCCAATTACTTTCAGCAGACACTAGGAAACCTGACCAACAACACTCTGGACGCTAAATGAAATTGCAACGAAAACCCCAATTTAAATATTTTTCAACAAATGGATACGGATGGAAGAAACCACAATGACAGTTTTCAGTGTTCGCTTTTTTTGTCAAAAAAAACATTAAGGCTCTATTATCACAGTATCCAATTTGCCAAATATACTGAAATAGTAACTTTTAATGTAAAAATAACTTTCTTTTAACGTTAACTTTAATCAGTCACTTTTTCAGAAATGTCACTTTTAACTTTAACTAGTTACTTTTTACAGAGAATAATTATAAATTTAATCAGTTAATTTTTTTGGTAACTTTCCCAACTATGTTCCACCCTATCTATACTATCCTCTGCACTGAAGTTCTATGAAGCACATGTAAACATATTCATGTCCTAAGTGTACCTGAAAGGTTCTATTTTGACAGGGGTGGTCTGGCTAGGTTGGCAGATCGGCAATCGCCGAGGGCCCCCGGCCCGAGGAGGCTTAGAGGGGCCTCCGACAGGGGATGTCAACAATATTAGCAAGGACAAAAGTTTAACATCGCGCCTCACGACAACTGACTCACTCGACAGCTAATTTCCTTCCAACCAGAGTATACCAAGCGTGTGTAGTGGAAAAGTAACGTTTATCGTACTTGAATCGCTATTTTCATAAACATTTCAATTCAGGGTCCCAATACAGTTAAAATTACTAATTTTAAAAATAAAGAAATCTATTTGTGGTTTACGCCCTCGATTTTTATATAAAATTAACGATTAAAGAAATTGCTGTTTCTGATTTTACGGGAAAGTGATGAAAACCTTTGGTAGACGTACTGAGCGCTAGGAAAATCAGTGGCTATCACCAATATGCAAAATTTTGTTGCTTGAAATGATGAGGCGTACTGTTCTGTGGATTCTGAAAATGACCTTCAAATTCCTCAATCACCTCCGGTTTTTCCACAAATCACACACTTTTCTTATTGATATTATAAGAAGAAAGCACGAACAAAACCCATAAAAATGTGGATTTTTATGGATTTTTGAAATTTTTGTGGATTTGCCTCGCGTTTTCTTTTTATATTATCATGTTTCGCTCCCACTCCATTTCGCCAGAGTCTTCAGAATTAGTATTTTTCGAGTTTTGCTGGCACAAAAATACGCAAGCTGAATTTTTATATGTGAAGAAATTGGTTACTGGGGTATAAGTTAGCGTAGACAGTTCCATCGGTTTGGATTCGTCTACTTACCTGAGGATGTTGTAACGTCTTTTTTCTTTCCAATATTCAAGGAAAAGGTAATGATGGCTCATTTAATTGTTCAATCTAACTTTCCATCAAACCAGGATGTCTTCGAGTCATGAGGAAAGACATAATGCACCTTTTAATGATTTTTCGTTATTTATGGTCTATATTGTCCATTAACACATCTTTCACTGGAAAAAAAGAATTTCATTTCAGTAAATTTCCTTCAGACGTTTAATTCTCAGAATCACTATTGCAGGATACATTCAAACTGAACAAAGATGGCTCGGGGGAAGGTTATGAGAAAGCAGCAAGTGCACCTCGCCTTCTCTTGAAATTCAAATGAATTGATGATCTTTCAATGCATACTTCTCACATTGAGGAAGTGTAAAGTATAGTCCTGGAATGGAGGTTTTATTTCGCTGCAAGAAAGCTGTCTCGTCGAAAGAAAATGGATCGTCCACTGATGCAGTAGAATTGTAGGTGCTCCAACTGTTGAGATTGTACCACACCGTCAAAACTAACGTTCTCCTAAGCTTAATCGCAAGAAAACTGCGATATCTATGCCCGAGGTGACATTCGATTCTGAGACCTTTTGGTTGCCACGTTGATGTGTTACAGCCAGGCTAATATAACTCAATATAATCAGATAGTAAATTTTTGTTCTTGTCACATATTTAGGATAAAACCTTAAAGTATTGATTTCAGGAGTATAACATGCTGCTGATGAATTTAAATAGCACTTGGTTTCATGATTTGGTTTTAGTTTTTTGAAGAAATGTCTTAGAAAGATCTGCCTATCATTGTGATATGGAAATTTTTCGATGAGGTTTCGTTACATGTTGTGGATTAAGGAATGTAGCATGTTGCTGATGAAGTTGAATTGTACTTAGTTTCCAGATTTTAGTTTTGAAGGAGATTTTTAGGGAAAGATCTTTCAACCACAGTGGCATGGAAATGTATCGTTTAGGCTTCGTGTTACTCCGTTCGTTTAGGCTTCGCGGATTTCGAAGTTCCCTCGAAATATAATGAACGTCATTTTCCCCCGAAGAGGCGAGTCAAATGTGAATGGATGAGAGAGAGGCGGAGGGGTAGGCAGACGGGGCTACCCCATGTCTGATCGCCGATCTGTCGAGGACTGCAAGACGAATGTGCTGAGCAAATCTCTTCGATAGGCGGGGATTCACCTCGCGAGGTGGTTTTTCGCCGGTGTGAACGTGCCGTGCAGCACATAGCCTTGCTTCGAAGGAAACGGGACCCCTCCGGCTATCATACTGGAAAACCTACTCCTTGCTTGCATCACTGCGGAACGTACCAAAACTCGTATTTCCTCCTTGGGTACCCGATTTTCGCGGGCGATGGGTGCTAGGGAGAGACGCGACGTCCGGCCTTCGGGATCCACGCGCGTTCCGTTCACTGCCAAATGGACTTTTAAATAATCACGACCAATTATTCATTGTTGGCGTCTGCCGAATGCAGACTCACTCCCCTTTCTAGGAAACGGAGATTGATACTGGTGAACTGATAATTTTATGAGTAAAAATGAGTAGAAAAATTCACTTCTTCGTTATTTTATAGATGTATACCATTTATTGTTTCTCTGACATGATGGCCTGATGAAGAATATTGTCGAGGGAAAAGTGAACGAAAAGATTGGAAAAGGCAGGCCTCGTATGACATACATGGAACAGGTTGTGAAGGATGTAAAAGAGAAGAATTACGTCACAATGAAATGGTTGGCCGACAGAAGAATCGAGTGGAAAGCTGCGTCAAACCAATCCTAGGATTGTTGACCAATGATGATGATGATGATGATGATTGTTTCTCTGATATCTTTAGGTGATAATGAAGCAACATTAAATAATTTTAATTGTAATTGACATTTAATTGTGCTAACAATTCGTTTCCAGTAAGTTAAGGCTTTAAAGGAATAATTAATTTTTAAGAATAGCGAAATTAAGAGTAACGAATTATTATTTTTCACTTACTGAGCGCTGTTGACTCTACCAAAATGTGGTAGTAGGTAGAAGAGAGAAGCAAGACTTGGCATATTGTTTCAGAGAATATGGCTTTTTAGGATGAGAATAGTTCGCAATTGCCTACCATAGTGAAGTAAATAAAAAACCCTAAAATATCTGGTGTCCACTAAAAAGAAACACTAGCTCTTTTTGAGTGAGTTATACAGTCCATTTGAGAGTGTGAATCTATTCTTCAACGCTGTTTGGTTACATATTGCAGAGAAAAACGTATCCCACTGGCGTGTAACATTAACTTAATTCGGCATTAGGAGGAAGCTTCTTTTCCCTTATATTACCTGTAATTGTCCAAAACACTTAACATGAGAATAAAATGTATGACTTCGGATTTATTAACTGTGTTTATTGGCGTTTCTTTTTTCAACACACGAGAGCTCTAATTACTGAGAAACAACATTTTATGAAGATGTTATTTAGTGATAAGGGGGAGGGGAACGACAACTTCGGTCAATTGCACCCTTTAGGAAAGTTCAGTCACTGTGTAGGGGTAGAAATATTTTAGGAATCGGAGAAAGGGTGGAGAGACACCCGACGTTTATATTTAGCTTGCTGTTAAAGAAAGGGGTACACGTTTTCATGTCCCATCCGACGGACGGTGTAATGAAGTTGATGTGCTCTCCAACACCCCTCAAGTTGGAACCAGTAAGCCAATGACAATTTCTGACACTACGGGGATTTGTGCCTGGGCCCTCTAAAAGGAAACCACACCAACCCCGAACGCCAGCTCAGGGAAAACTTTCAAATCTCCACACATTCGAAGAATTGAGATAGTTTCCATGAATCACAGGTGGCGGACTCCATGGATTTAGAATGACCGAGGCCTTGGAGGAAAATATCACTCGACAGTGAGTTGCTCGCTGCTCAGACGTCTTGCACGTGAGGAAAATGTTCGAATGCTTTTTTTTTAAGAAGTATTAAGGAAAGAAATCTAAACCAGAGGGAGAACTAGTAAACGGCAAACATGTCACATAACTTTCATTTGCGTATGTTCTTCTCCACGACCGGTATTCCCGGCAAAACTTTCTAAAGGTTCAACGATCGTCATCGAAGGACATAACAAACCGGCGGTGGGATGCCTGCTCCTCGTGTTGCAAAAACCTGGCAGGAATACCTGCTCACGGAATCCCCCCGAACATCAGTAAAAACGCGGACACGAAAGATACATCGACACCAATGGGAGCGGGGTGACAGGGAACGTGCGCCGGGAGAGGAGGAGACTGGGACTGGGACCATCCATCAACCCCGACCGAATTTTTATTTCGACGGTGTCTTCCCCGGCTAGGTTCGGGAAAACCAGCGCGTCAGAAGTCGACCCAGAGCCAAAGAGTCGCCTACCCATCCGCGGCGTCCGACGAGCCAGGAGGAAGAGAAGCCAGCATCCATCCCCATTCCGCCTTAGCCGCGTGTCGAGGAAAACAAAGGAAGGGGAGGGGAGATGGGGTTTCTCCTAACGAGGAGCATGTCCGGTCGACGCTGGAGCTGAGACCAAAACCGCACTTTGTACCCACAAGGCGGGAAGTCGGCTCCGTCTTTTGTTTTCCCCGTGCCTCTTTCCTCATTCCTCCTCCTCCTCCTCTGTCTTCATTTCTCTCTCCCAGCCTCACGCCTGGAAAATCGAGAGGGTTTGATCCGAGGAGAATGATGAGGGTCCTCGTCAGGGGGTGTGGGGAGGGGAAAGAGCGAAGTGACGTTCATTAGCATGACGTCACGTCTCCTCCTCCAATCTTGGAGAAAGAGCGAGGTGTGGTGGAGTGGGAGGGTTGAAGTTGAACTACGCAAGAGTAGGCATTTGAAGTGGCTCGGGTGGAAGGAGGGGCCGACTTCGATGCCCCTCCCTCCCTATTTCCCTTCCGCACGCTCCTTTGTTTGCCGGGGATGGTGGAGGTGTATAAATCCTGCACCGACCGACCCCAAAGGCACAGTATCCCGTCGGTGTGTGCAGAAAGGCGACCACTTGCCCAAGGTTGGACGATTCCTCTCCACTCTCCTGGACCATCATCTCCCCTGGGCAAGAGCGGACGCGGCGGCCGAATCTCTGCACACTTAACTTCTGCAGCTCTCTTCACGCACCAGTTGATCAGCTCGAGAGGCAGCCATGAGGGGTGTCGGTGCCTTGTCCGCTGCGTTGCTGCTGTTGTCACAACTGATCGCCCTCTCTCATCAGCGCCCGCCGAGTGCCTTCGCCCCGGAGGCGCTTTACTTCAAGCAAGATGCTTCCGGATCCGCGACGAAGTCGAAGCCGGAAGGGAGCGAGGAAGGAGGGTTACTCTCGTCACTGGTGGGGGATCCCGTGTCGAAGTTACTGGAGACGGGCAAGGGCACGGTGACGAAACTGCTGTCCGTGGCGGACACGATCGTGTTCCCGGCCACAGTTCCGGACGCAACTGAGAAGCCCAATGAAACTGAGTATATTTTTGACACGAGGTACCTCGTCAAGGTGCCTGATGCCGATTGCCCTCCGAACCATCGGGATGCTCACGGAAAGATATGCCGGGTGCCGGAGTGAGCCATTTTTGTTTACTCCAGTTCGGTACGGATTAGAATTGACAAAATTTTGTCAAAGTATTTTCAGGAATGGGTGGCGTTCAAATAATCAGTCATCGCGCTCCTCTGAATTGTAGACCAAAAGATTAGAATCTACCATAGTTAGTGCGAGACAACCTCTGAAATCTATGTCTTTCTCTAAGTTGTTTCAAGGCATTGTATTCTGTGTAACATCCGGCAGCTGATATGTTTCGATTCTTTCTTCCATAAATTCATGAACATAAGGAAGGGAATGTGTCGTGGTCAACTATCAAAAATGACGATACATCAGCATACCGTGCATAATAATGGCATCGCTGGCGCCAAACTTGGTAGGGGTTGATGGATTCGGCTGATTTCGTGGCTGAAACGTCTGGTGATAAGTTTACCAAAAAAGTTGTGGACAGTTTCAAATATGTTCATGCTGAATATGTGATAGTTATTTCCTCGTGTGATTTTCAAATGTATGTATTCTGCCATTTGATAAAATTGTGAGAATGTGGAGCCGGAGCGGTTAAAAACCAAAGCGGGGAGTAATGGATGGCTTCGAGGATTTAAGTCTTTATATCAAATCTCTTTTGCTCATTCCACTTTAATCTATGAGGGATTTAAAGCTCTAGCAAATGTTTATTTAATTTATTATGTATTTATTATCTGAATTGAAGGGTTTATTATTGGCAATTATAGCTGTGTCAAAGGAACGCAAATTCCTGCAATAATGCCTTGATAAATATCTTCAGTTTTCCAGCTAATTGTATATCTTCACTGTTTTCAACTAACTATATGTGAAATTAATTTATCTCTAAATAAATTATTTTCCAAAGTTTATACCGTGAACTATTTTTTGATTGAAAAGAGACCCACTCACTTTTCGGTGAAGTCCCAATGGAACTATTTTTGGAGTCATTTGGAGTCTTTCCGCTGTGTTGCAGTCATGTAGAAATGTGAGTATATTTCTTTTAGCATTGCATTGGCTCAGTTTATTTCTGCATTAAAGTTCAGTATTTATCTTTAAAAATTTGAGCACATATTGAATGTCATTTTTTGATTATTTTGCTTGTGATCTATTTCTGGAGCAAATCCTAGAGTAAAAATATTATCACCATTAGATACGAAGCATCAAGCAGAACAAGAATGCTGACTGTAGCATTGAGGAAGAGAGATGTGTGTTGGCCAATATATCTACATCGGCATTTACGCAATAGGTACCCTGCAATCCACCGCCAGGGTGTGTGGAAGGGGGTGAAGATCACCAAACGTGCACTATTGACTGGCAGAAATTTACTAGGGTACTACGTGGAAGCATACTACATAATAGGGTCACAACCAGCCAGATGGTTAGTACCTGCACAGTAATAAAGGGATTGGTTGTTAATACATGCATGATGCACTACAGATTACTCTAATAATATTTCACCTCTCACTTTCCTTCGCTGCCTATTGTGCTCTCTTATAGAACGGGGGAAAAATGACATTATGAATCTATCGAAACGACAATCTATCTCTCTCTATTTATCTGGTCGAATATAGCATAATACGCAGGGTTAAAAAAAATATATATATCTATCATCTTCGGTTTTGAATTTCTGAAATAAATTTAATCTGTACTTTAACCTACGATCTGATAATGACTCCCAATTTTTATATGAACTCTGATACACTATCGTAACATCTTTAAACAAACCTATCTGCTCTACGCTGCACTGTGTCTAGCTCTCTGATCAATCCCAATTCATTCGTGTCTCATACAGTGGCTGCGCATTAAAGATGGGGCCTAACTAATTAACCTTGGTATTTTGTTTGCATACGTAAAAAACATGATATCCGTTAATTTAAATTGACTTTACAAAGTAAACAATCCCAAAATAAAATATTTTCGCATGTTCAGACACGAAATACGCTGTATTATAGAGGGATGTAGAAAACTCCGACCAAATTGTATGCAACTACAATCAGGACCGTTTCGTGAGGGGATGCCTTTGTGCTCGTCTCTAGTACTCCAACAAGGGAGGAGTCATACTGATAAAACTCCCTCGTCAATTGAATTTTTCTTTAGAATTCATATTTCAAAGCAAAAGACTGGTGGCGCTGGAATTTCATTTGTACAAAGATGTCACTTATTCACGCGGTGGCCCTATGGAAAATGTTGTACATCCTCATCTACGTAATACCCTGCGGACTACCGCAAGGATGCTTGGTAAGGGATGGTTATATTTTCGGTACAAAATATTTAAGAGGAGATTTGGTCAGTCAAGTAGCCATTTAGCGATTTTAGGACGTCATTCCACTCCCTGCTATCTAGAATTGGTTGGCGAAGTGTGGTGGTAAGCTATAAATGAAAATGTAGAGCTAGGGAGAAAATAATGCTGAGAAAAACCCGAAGTAATTCTGAGGAGCATAAACAATTAAGAAAGAAGTTAAATAAAATATGTAAGGCAAAGAAGAAGGTAATGTTTGAAAAGAGGATAAAACATAAAAAGGAAATGCATCACAGAAGTGAAATAAGGAAATCTAAAGATGGTCTCCTGGCCATTTTATTCGATTTAACTCTGAACAAGGTGATCAGAAGGGAACAATATTTGATAAATCCAGTCAGGTATATGCAGATGAGCAGAGAAATAAAGGACAAAGTACAGGCAGGCAAACGGGCATTTTTGCAAGCATACGACTTGTTAGTTATTTAATTAGGGGAGGCGACTGATAGCTGAGGTCATCTGCGCCATTTTAGATAGTTGCGTAATTGGATAATGGTATAAACATTTCAGGTAATTTCTCTTCACCCGTAATACACGTCATTTTTCTTCACCCGCATCGGCATTAGCTTTTTCTTAACGACAATCGCCAAGGTTTTAACATCCCATCGAACGAACGGAGCCCTAAACCCGAAATGTCCTCCATTAGGCACTCAAAGTAAGGACCGGTTTGCCAGTATCCAAAATTATCCAGTCCAGGGAATCGATCCCGGGCCCTCGGGATGGGAGGCCAGTACTATAGCCATCACACCAAACCGATCGCCAACAACTATTAAGAGACCAAATCATATAAGAAAAACAAAAATGAACATTTGTAAGACCCTGGTTGAATCAATTTTCACCTATGGTGCAGGAATATGGACCGTGAAGAGGTCAGTTGAAAATGCCCTCAGAGTATTTGAGCGCATAATATTAAGGAAGATTTATGAAACTTAAAATTAAAAAGATGAATGGAAAATAAGGTATAATGCAGAGCTAGATCATTTAATTGAAGGCCTGGGTATAGAGCTGTGAATGCTCGGAGAATGATGTGACTGGGCTATATAGAGAGTGACGGAAGAAAGGATGTTCACGAAAATATTGAATGAAAAGTTTAATCAAACAAATAGAGAGGGAGGACCGAGACTCAGATGGATGGATGACATTACTCATTATCAAACCTGCAGTGAATGAGGGTTGGAGGAGGAGAGTTAAAAATAAAGAAGAAACGAGCAGGGGGTGGATTCAGGAGGAGGAAATGTCCCCTAAATTATATTCATAAGCGATGAATTATGATTGCATTACTTCATTCTACTGTACCTATGATTCTTACGAAAACATTCTGCAGAAAACTCTGCAGGAAATGTCATGGTATTTTCCAACAAGAACTTCAACAAGATTCTCTGCACAGAATTAACTGCAGAATTCTCTCCTCGAATTTCTGCAAATTCTCGCACGCGTTTCTGGCTGGCTTTTATGCAGGAATTACTACAGCTATTCACGCACCTTTCATTCATGAAATTCTGCAGGAATTGATGCAAATTTCACAGCAGTTTCCTCTTCATAAAATCCTTTAAATTTATGGATAAAACATATATTACGAATATTAGGATTTTGTTTATTATTCGGATATAGTAGTAATCATTACGTTCTGTGATGTGTCTCTCACTGTAGATTAAGGCAGTTACGGTATCACTAATAGCATGTTAATCGTATGGAATATTCCACTCGACGTAACTTTTTATGAAGAAATAAATGTTTCATGGGATTTCATAAATTATATCTTAGACGATGTCAACACACATCCTTAATGCGGTGATAGTTACAAAATATTTGGTAAAATCATGTTATTCTTAAACCCTTGAATATAATGTCGTAGATACTGATTCCTGTTTTTATCCTCTGTGTTTAGTTATCATTTATAGCCTAATACAAGGGATCCGACGAGTAGGTTTATGTATGAAGCAGTGAAAATGTGAATTAAATAAACCCACCCGTTGATTTTGACTAGACAGTGTGAGGCTGTCCTGCACGCAATGATGAAAAATATTTTACGAAACTTGTTTGAAAGTATTTTTTTTCGATTCGTGTTTTTGGAGGTCAGTGAGTCTTAAGAGTCTTGAGAAAATAGTACAAGCATTGGAAATACTGTCACAATGGGTAGAACGGGTGACGGTATCAAAAGCAAGATATCACTTACTGCTGCTTTGCCTGAGAGTGAATTCATTATCAGTATCGTTAGCCTGCGTTATGGTCTATCAATTACTCTTCCTCTGAGCCGTTATTTACAAAACAAGGAGTTTAATTTGGACAGAAAATGAATTTGTTTAGAGCACAATAAAAGCTTTAGAAGAAATAAGAATCGATCGTGAAAATCAATTCTACGTGTTATTTAAAAAATGCAAAAATATGAGGTTTCTTTGCGCGGAGAAATAGAGGTTCCCAGGCTACTTGGGTGTCAGAAATACCAATCCAACTTCTATAATAATCAGGCTGTGAGCCTGATTATTACAGAATATCAGTTTATGTACCAATAATAGAATCAATCACACGAGATTTGAAGACGGTTTTCTACAGGAGTCTATGCAAATCTATGGCTTGACTACTTCAATAACCAAACTGGTTGTATCAGAAGATCTGAGTGATGAGAACAATAAGAGGGCAATATCAAAGATACCATCAAAGTGCATTGCTCAGTTTGGTCCTCATTTTGACATTAATATCACCGCAGCTGAATAGAAAATCATAGGTGAAGTTTTCATATGGAAAATCATATATCAACATAACAAAGACGACATTCATCGGAATGCAATCCAAAGTTACAATGCATGTGACGAAGAAGTTTACCAAATAATGAAAAGACTTCTCTACGTTATGGAGGCTCTTTTATATAGTATGGCAAGTGCTGAACGATCGTTTACAACCCTCAGACCACTGAAATCCTGGATGAATACGATCTTGTATGACTGATGAATACGATCTCGTATGGCAGAAGAGCCTTTAACAGGATTAGCTCCAATGAACATTCATAAAGACATTTAGATTGACATCGAGATTTTTATAGATTGGTATGCAAGAAAAGCTCATCTACAGCTAGGTTTCGTGATTTAAAAAGTCAAATTCCTTTAATAAAACATTAATTTTTAAGTTATTTCATTTTAACATATTTTTAATGTTATGCTATGAAAGTAACGATTAAATAATAGTAATATGATTGTAATACCTAAGTTCAGGGACTTAAGAAAACTTAAACTTAAGAAATCAGCAAAGAAGAAATCTGTGTTCATAATTTTATAACAATATGTTGCAAAAGTTTTCTATGTATTATACTGCACTATAATAAATATTATAGTGCTGTAAATTTAGTAGAAATATATGCATTATGCCTCTTGAGTAAACAGAGGCACATGGCAAGGTTGCTATTAGGTGTTGATAAAGTCAACATCTGTGATAAGCTGTCACAATACCATATAACCTATAGTACTATCTACTATTTTGTGTTTATTACTGTAAATATAAATTGATTTTTCTGAAATTCTTTAGCAAATTATGGCATCGTTAATGGCATACAGTGTGTATTATGTGACATTTGATGTTGTTATTTTTACAAGCACGCTGAAAAACTCGAGAAAATGAGGTTTCAAAGATAATCGCATTTTGGCTCTACGTAAACATCCTTGTCTGTCTTATCAAGAAAATATGGTATATCATGAAAATAATAAATTACTGCCCTCAATGCAGGTTTGTGGTGTTTGGTTATTTGTTGATTATTAATTGTTATAAGTGTCATGTATTTATGACTGGTAATACATCATTCGGATAATAATGATAAAGAGAAATTTCTGCGGTTTAATTGAGGCATTGAGAATTTTAGTCGTAATAAAGCACTTAATTTAGTTGAAATGAAACATAACTTTCGCGATTTATCAAACATGGTTATTTGAGTACGATCAGCCAATTTTATATGCATAATGTATTCCCTTATTGAAATTTTTCTGAACCATTTAATTTTACTAAGTGTACCCACCCTCATCAAATATTCTGGAAATTTTGTGTTGTAATTGCTGCAGAATTTATACTTAAAATTCTGCATAAACCTAAAGCCTTGGTCCACACCTAGACTGGAGGTAGACTGTTAAGGAGGACCACCAAGAACTGTAGCGACATCATGAGAGATTCCAGTCCCGGCACTCACCATAATGACCGACGCTAAACTTGCATATACATACTACTTAGAACAAGAAATGTTCATGCTTGGTTCCACTGCAGAAGATGTTCACAAAAAGAGCAAGGCTGATGAATGCCCTATACCGTTCCAGTTAGCATTACCACCGAAAATGTAACCTGGTGCAGCACCGTTTGCGTAGTCTTTTTTTAAATTCATGAGTGAAATTTATTTTTAGTATATGGTGCTCATGTGATAGAGCTGACATGAGATCTCGCAAACGTCAATTCCAGTGACACACAGGTAGCGGATGATAAGCAATGTTTGCAGAAGATTTAGCTAAGTAAGCGCTTTGGGTGGTCCCCTTCGCTAAGACGTCAGCACCGACGCGTCGGCGACGTCGCGACGTAAGTAGCTTTTCCGAGGAAATTTTTCAAGCACTTGGAGAAGGAAAAGTACCTTAAATTAATGCATCACCAATTAATCTTAAATTAATTATGTAAGCGCAGTGGACACTAGGGAATGCTAGCGGCATATGACAGCTCCACGAGATAAAAATTATTTGATTGGTTCTATAAGAAAATAAGTGGGTTGAGGTGACGCTGCCAAAACTCCTATCACAAAACTTCTACCAAAGTTCCCACAAAGTCTTCCAAATATATGCGAACATCGTTTGCAGATGGTCTCTCCATCATGTGGACTGAACTATCAGTTTGAACATACCTAAAACATGTAACATGAAAATTGTTCAATAAACTTCTTTTTTTACATGCTAAATTTTCAATGAAACTCAGTCTATTGAATGATATAAGCCAAAATAAGAAAAATATTCTGACAGTTTTGCTTTGTTAGAATAAAACTGACACACCTAATTTGAACTTAATTATAAAATTTATTGAATTAAGTATAACTCTATGTATGTACACATGTGAAAAAAAAAATTTACAACATTACAATTTACAAATCTTATTTAAGAATTACCTTCAGAAACAATTTAGCATTTAGTTAATGGGCTAGTAGCAGCGATGATATTTCTTAAAACACAAGGACTTGTATGAATAAACAACCTTATAAAGAACTGCATTAATTTATCAGTCTAAATTATCTCATGAAAGTTCAAAATAATTTAGTGAAAATAAGCATATATTTACACGAAAATGATCGAATTTTTTTAAGCCTCGACACATTTTCTTAGGGAACAAATAAATAGAAGTTCTTTAAGAATGGCATCATCACGAATAATGAGATTTGTTGCAAATAATATGTCTGTTGGAAGTGAACTTTCCGTTTACGCGGCAGGAATGGAACTAATCAGCACGGCTGAGTACCGCTTCTCTCCTACCCGCTCACCATCTCAGCCCATCGAAAATCACTCTAAATTCAATCGACTTCTCTGCAACGGCCGCTGTGATCCGGTCGCTGGCCTTCCGGACACTCTCCCGTTGGAACGCCTATGATGTATACGGGATTGGGATGCTGAAACTCTACTTCCTTGTTCCCCGTGGGAGGTTCGGCTGGCCTCCCGCCCATGGAGTCTTCTCCATCCGCGTAATACTTGAGCACGTAGTACCTCTTCCCGTCAATTTCCTCCGACTCCACCGCGTAAGTGCCACATTTTTCCTCGGGTGAGCACACCTTCAGGTCTCCGTAGCTCCTGGGACGCTGCTGGGTCACGCTGACGAGCGTCAGGGCCAGGAGGAGGACCGCCGCCGCGGTGGTGCTAGACATCGTCGGTACGTTCACTCGAGACGAATCCCCGCCGTGTGAGAAAAGATTTTACTGCTCGTGCTGTCGCCGCGTCAGAGAAAGCGAAGGTGTCGCTACAAGGAATTGGATCGGACGGGGAGATTAATGTTTTCTCCCTTAGAGGTCAAGGGGGCAGGTAAATGAGCGATCCCTCGTAAGAGAACGGGGTATCGTCTCGTTCGAATGAGAGGAATCCTCTCAGGCCAATGCTGTCTCGATAATGTGCCCCGGACAGATCCAATTCCTGTTAAATACTCATCCGTCTCCTCTCCGCTGCTTCTCCCCCCACCTTGATGACTTGATCCCCACTCCAACCCGCCTCTCCATTCTCTCCTGAGTAAATCCTGATAGCGGGGGCAAAGGGAGGCTGTCTCCCCCTACCCCCACCCTCCCTTTTCAGCCGTTAGGTACGCCACTACCTTGTCCGGGGCATGACACTTCGAAGCTTATCTTCTTGGTTTTCCGTTTCCTTAAATCATTATTTATTTTCCTCATGCGTTTTTATTTATTTTTCTCGCGCGGGGAAATTCGTCGGGCTCTAAAACATTAGGTGATGTCGTGGTGCGCACGAAGCATTCGAACCCTCTCGCTTGTACAAGCACATGTCAACTTTCCAGTGTTCCCCTTTTCAGAGCGAATTAGGTCCCTTCATTTTTGTCGTAGGGGTTGACAACAGCACATTTTATTTTCTTTGCTCACGGGAGTGGATTACCGGGAAGTGAGCAGGTAAATCGTTTGGGTACGCGAAAAAAGCGGGCCAGTGCCGGAGAGAGTTCCAGAAAATTAGGCAGCTTTGGTTTTTATCCAGGCGTAAACATTACCCAGCAAGAGAAACTTAAGAGTTCACTCCAATCATCACTGCAAATAACTTTCCTCAAGTCAAGCTTAGTCGTTCTTCCTTTGTTTCTCGGTCAAGTTTGCCATCATAGTTTCACGAAATCTCTCTTTTCTTAATTTGGCGATTTAAAGCCATGAATATTTTTATGCATGGAAAGTAATTATTTTAAGTTTGAAATTTTGATCACATCAAGTGGAGGGAGACCTTAGTTCAACTTAATCTTTAATATAATGTGTGTATTGGGCGATTTTATTGCACTTGATTAATTAAACTCGTATAACACACTACGGTGATTCTCAATCTCTTAAATATTAAAGGGCTTAGCTTGGCGTTCCAGAGTACCAGCGAAAAGCGATAGTATTATAGTCAATGGGTTGGTAATTGGAGTTGAAAAAATATTATTTCTATTTGCTTTAATTAATTATTAAAAATCAAGTCTGAAAAGAAGACCGAGAGCTCTCATAAACTGTTCTCTCACCCACATCAGCAATGCCAAAGAAGCTTAGCATTATCAAGCAATAAAAAAAAACAAGGAAAGGAAATTTAAACATATATAGTTAACAAAAACGAGAGGATGGTGGAGAATAAGTAAAATGCATCGGAGGCAACAATGAACATAATGCTGCAGACATAACTATTTAGATTCATAGTTAAAATTAAATCTAAAAAGAACTGAGGGAAATAAAATAGCAGTGGAAATTTTGTAGATTACAGTATACAATTTGAAACACTTAAAAAAACTGCTGAGCATATCTTTCGAGATAAATTGCGGAAGATTCCCATTTTTTTATCTAATGAGGAATGACAGCATCTGCTGATGAGTGATCAAAAGCGTGAGTCATACCGTAATGGAGGGAAGAAAGCACCAAAATATGGCGAAAGACAAATGAAAAAATGTTTTCATTTGCCTTCCAACAGTATTTGAATGTAAATCCTGATTTATTCTCCCCGACATGAAAACTTGTGTTCATCCCGAAGGCTGGTAGAGCTCACCCCGTACTAAGCCATTGGCGTGTGAAATTCACGCTTTCAGAGCCAGTTCCTTTCCCTGGGCTACCTGCGATTTCCTGCTAAGTTCTGTCATGCAGATTTCCTAATTGTGAGGATTTTAGGTGGGAGTGTCCAGAAAGGCTCTTACCCGGCATTTGAATCGGGGACCTTCCGGTCAGTAGTTCAGCGCTCTACCCACTAGGCCACCCCCCTCCCAGGCATGGTGGTATCTGATTAGCGGTAGAAAGCAAATGAAGGCACTTAATGTAATCCTCATGAACTCATGTGAGTAAAATATAAACCCACAAAATATTCCTCGCAAGGATATACGATTTTTTGCATGAGGTGTTACAATCAAGGGAATCAGATGATCAGGTTCTTCTATCGAATCATTTTGAGTTTCCGCATTCTCATCACCGGCTTTATGCCATTTCTTAAAATATTTTGGTGCTTTATTTCCTCCATTTATTTTCTTTGCATTTTATAAATGCCTTACTGACAAATAAAGATTTATTGTTAATCACTACCATTATTATTGTGGAAACGGGTGTTTGGGTAGGTGAAGTCATTGCAATCCTGGCTTTATTGATGAAACAACAGTCACGATAGCTGTCCACTGCTTAAATTTACCCACAGTTTCCTCTAGTATAGTTTAAAGCTTTAAGCAGATGTACCACAAGTGAAGTCAAATTCTATGCGATAGACGGTAAGAAAAAAGACAAGAGCAAGGAAAGCATGATCTGCGAAGGTATATTTGATATATATATTCTCTGCTGTAGACACACCAGTTCGATAGCTTTTCCGTATTTTGATCACAACCAGTGACAGAAAATACATTGTTACATGTAGGTACAATCAGAACTTTCGCGAACGCTAGGAAGGATGGAATACAGAGATGAAATAGCATGATGAGTTAAAATTGAAGGTATTGAGAATTCATGCAAAGGACACCAAGGAGTACGTTCAGAATAATGATGAGCTGCAAAAAGGATAGAATGGATTAAGGCAAAATACCAATGATTGAAAATTCACGATGGGGTAAAAAGTGCTTAGCACCCTAACAAATTTAAATAAAATGGCAACCATTATTTCGCAAACTAATGAATTCAATCTTGCACCTAAGCTACTATTCTTTCTCGGCATTACTCAATAACATTCCAATTCACTGTTTAATCATTATCGACGACCTTTAATAAAGCCGTGTCAACATCCCGTGTCAACAATATCATTCAAGTTTGGAACACGTAATGCGTCTTTTTAGCTTTTGAAAAAATATTTTGTAATGGAGTAAGTTGGTAATTAATGGCGGTAGAGAGGAATTATCTCCATAGAACTAACTTCTGTAGTGATTTAATTGAAACTTAACTCAGTCAGGACGATAAGCATCGAATGGTGAAGAGATTCCTATCAGACAGCGGGATAATATCTAGGCCGGCAATTATTCGAGCGGCAAAATTATCACACTGGGGGATGATCTCTTTATCTGTCGTCCTCGTTTATATAAGTACCCTGTTGGAAATAGTTGATACTAAATAGCATGTACTGTTGTCCAACAGATGGAGAGATGCGGAGTGTGCTCAGTAACGATGAAGGTGCCAATTGGCGCCGAAGAGAAGTGAGAGGAACTAGGCGAGAGTACAAATTAAAGAACAATAAAAAAGGAATGTGTATAACAGCAACGTAAAATATAACAATGCAAAAGAAATATATCAATTACTAGTTATGCCAACATTGTAGGGCCTCTGCCTTTACTTAGTATCATCAACGTGGTATTCTTACCAAATCTGCATCAAATTCTGATATTTTTCATAAATTCACGAACCAACTCTACATAGTGACCCACATGCCTGTAAAAAGTCCCTCTTGACCTCCTCCCGCTTTCACCAACTCTGAAAATATTCCTCATCTCTCGACTGCCTCATTATTCCGTCCGTATAAAATGCGCTTTACATCCTCGTCAGATATTCCTCCAACTAACACTTCTTCTTCCCCATACTTCACCTTTATTTCTGCCTGTTAAACAGACAGAAATAAAGGTGAAACAGATTTAGAATTGATGATACTTCGTCTCCTAAACAGATGATACTTCACCTAACACTTCACCTTTCCTATTTCTTTGTATAACCTAATTCACGCCCACAAAGTGAAGAAGTGTCTAATCAACGATCATCCTTTCCCCGCAAAGATTAGCGATGCAGGGCGATAAAAATCCACGATGATGTGAAATGCTATCAAGTATCCCCCATAATCTTTAATTTATTGTCAACAAATGCAAAGCCGGCTGCCATACGCGATCCCCGGATAAAATGAAGTTTTTAGTTACCGTAGTTTCAACTTGACCATTGGAATATGCTCGTGTGGTGATGCCATGCATTTCCCAGTGGTATTCTAGACATTGACGTGAACACAAGGAAACTGCAACTAATATCATTCAGCATATACATTAATGGAACGTGTTGTTAGAATATCATCTGATAGTAGATATAAAAACAAATGCCTTGGAAGGGAATTGAAACATCGTGTGTGATAATCATGTCATGTAAATATGAGGTAGAATATTTATGGAGTACATTGTAATAATGGTTATCACAACCTGGTAACTATTCAGTATGCGGTGGTTATTATTAGAAACCGTACTGTAATTTCTGAACACATCTCGGAGTAAGTATTCCCTTACATTTTCTATTTGTATAGAATACTTAGTAAAAATAACACGCTCTCGTTCCGTAGATTTCACTTCGTTGATATGAAAAACATAAACTTTATTAAATTATTTATTTACTGTACGCATTGATGCAAAATTTTAAGAAAAATGTACAATATTAGTTTAGGGAGCTTGGCTCTGTATGGCTCCCATACATTGTCCCTTAGGAGGAAGGACGAGAAAAGATTTACGTGTTTTGAGATGTGGCGTTGGAGGATCATGAAGAATATACGGTAGGCGGAGAGGATGACTGTCGAGGAAGCTTTTGGAATTGTAGAAGAAATTGCATCATTTGAAGATGGTTTTATTAGGACGAATGCTAGGAGGATGGGGAGGAAATGAGAATTTTATCAGCAATGAAAAGAGGGAGCGTACATTATTGAGAAGAGGATTGGTTAGAGAATGGAATATTCAGGAAAAGAGGGGAGAATAATAAGTTAGTGATTCCAGTCATTAAAACCTATCATAGCGACGAAAAAACAAATGTTAGTAATATTACTGATTAAGTAAGTTTAGGAGTTAAATATATAGTATCATATATCCTAGGTAATTTGAAAAAGAAAGCACGACCAATTTCCTAAGGTCAGTTCGCTGATTCGGAATAGATGCGGAATCCATCTCAGCAGGACTTCTAATCTACGTCTGCTTTTCCGTCTTCACTTAGCCCTGTCGAAATCTCTTCAGGTAGGTACTTGCTCAAAACCCTCTCATCAGCTCTGTAAAAATCTCCGATGAGAGGTTTCTTAATGCAATTATCCATTATTGAATCATCTTGCTGTTTTCTTAATTTCGGAATTGAGTCCGACTAAATTACGGCTTCCACTCACATTATAATTCGTCTAAATGCACAAAACATCATCACCGTTTAATGCACTTGAAGGAATTATTATGTTTTTTTCATAGCTCACTTCTAATCATTCGTTCCTACGCGAAATTAGGATAGATTACATTTCCAGTTTCGAACTATCTAATGGTGTAATAACACAAAAAAACTCCAAATAAAAATCGTTCCCACTAACCATACCTGGTTATATGGTAATTGAGTATTGCATTGGGAAAATAACACAAAGCAAGCAAAAAGCTGCATCAGTGATGCACTATGGTATGATATTAACGTTTGCGTCTCCAAAGGACTTTTAAAGAATCAACTGAAATGCACTAATTAGGATTTTTAAAAATTGTTCACTTTCAGACGTTTCTGGGAAAAATCAAACTGAGCAAAACACAGAGCGTGCATATCAAGAGGAATGTGGTGACATGAAAATGCTAGAGGGAAACCAATATTATCAGCATAATATACATATTCTACAATTGATTGCACTCCTGACGTATGACTATGCTGACTTTGTTTGGAATAAATCAATTTTCATGATAAAATTCCACAAAGTCACTGTGAACTTATTTCATTTAAACATTAAGTATTAGTTATTAAATGTTGTATTAAAAACGAATTATTTAATAAATAAATAAGTTTACCTTGATTAGGGTTTCATCATGTAGACATGATCGCCGAATCTTAAATGCTCCGCCCATATTCTTAACACGGAGAGAGACTAATTGCTTACGAGTGGCGGATCCTACTTGCAGTTATCATTAAATTTTCTATTCTCCAGTATATAGTTTTTCCTCTGAAAATGAAACACTTACTTTTAAAAAAGTTAAGAACAAAAAAGCAACCTGTGGATGCCCCTATCCCGCGAGATGAATGCGCGGTAACTATAAACAAACATTCAGTTGCTAGGCAAAAAGCGGAGTTCGGAAACAAATGAAATTCCAAGTGCTTCAATACGCCTTTAAAGTCCCGAAAGTAATTTGATTGATTGGTGATTTGTGGAGTTGATGCAATAATAATGACTTAAATGTTCAAATATATCCTGAAACTTGTTCATAAATTAACCTTAATTATATTTTGTGATATTGCCTGACGATTTCTGATGCATCATATTATGAGAAATTCTTTTACCCGCCTTTCACTTTATGCGCATTCTATATAAATAACTCTTTATTATTATGAAAAGGGACGTAGAGTGTCATCCTATGAGAAGTTACGGTATAAGGTGCTTAAGTATAGCATTTTAAAGCCCCATTTCAAGCACTAGGAAAAATCACAACAAAGAAGCAAATTTTTATGAAATATGATTTAGGTACGTGCCAATCATAAGATCCTCGCATTTTGAAAAAAGGTCAGCAATAGGTGTACATCACATTCAATACCTCTGTTTAATGTGCTACAGAACTTGAATTGTGTAAGTAATTTTTAATGAAGCCACTTGATCGGATACTTTAATTTTTCAGTACAAGTCTGGCCGAATACTAAGAAAATTTGAACGCTCATTGAGTACACCATTGCTCAATGCTCAGAACCGTTGGCGTGTTGAAACTGAGATGTAAATAAAAATTTTATGCTACCATATAAGTGGATGCAGTTTCCCTTTTTACGACGAGATAAACGTGAATTTCCATGTGCGCTTGCGCTATGGACTTTCGCAGAAAGGAATCTGTAGTTTTCCTGTAATGGTAAACTGAGTTGGAGAAAAAATTTGGGCACTGCCAATCTCTAATATAAGGGAAAAATGGCAAAAGAAGAATAAGAAGACGGGGGAGGTGAGGAAGGTACTGAACAGCACTTGAATACCAATTCATAGGGTTTAAATTCGATTCTCAGAACGTGCAGATATTTTTCAGACAGTTTCCTGATTCTTATTTAAACTCACCTGAGAGTATAAACTTTGAGTTGACTACTCTGTTGTCGAAAAGCTGATCGAGTTGGTGTAGAGGCTAGAGCACTGGCCTCTCACTCCGGGGTCGATTACCGGAAGTGAGAGATATTATTCATCGGTGAGCCGGCCCCTAGTTCCTTAGTGGAGAACTTCCCAGATTCATACATTTTCCGTCCGATACGGCGCTAAACCGTGGTCCCCATGGTCCCTTTCGCGAAGAGCAAGCTGATGCCGACGCCGGGTTTCTCTTTACCCATCATCCCTGTCCTTTCATTCGCATCTTTGTACCTTTTCTACCTTGAATTGCCTTAAAGTGCGTCACATACACAGTTGAAAAACTACAGATGATGAGCCGACGAATTGAATGCTAAACTGTGGACAAAATCCCCATAGAAAGATCTGGTGTTTTCCCGGCGTATAATGCTGGTGAAGTCCCTGACCCGGTGGAGAACCCGTGAAGACTTCACCAAAATTCCCCTGAGGACAATCGATCCAGACGCTGGGTTTCCCTACACCTCCCAAACACATCTGACAACACCCGACCACCCTGAAAAGTCTTAAATACAGAAAAGACGTGATTTTAATCTAATAATGCACATAGAGTCAGTAATTTTGATTGACCAATAATGTCAGTCTTAAGTTTCTTTCTGGAAAGTTGATTAAATGTAAATTAACTTTCAGTTTAGAGTCTCACCCTTTGATTGGCTGATAGATGCCCTGCCTGTTCAAAAATGAAGAAAATATGAGAATTTTTGACAATATTTTTTACCGGAATGAATCCGCATACATCATTCTATTCATGGAACCAGCATGGAAATAATTTGAAAATTACGTCCTCTTGGAATCGCAAAATAGTTGCCCGTTGAAATATTTTTTCCGATGGATGGTTGCCTAATTTTGACCTAATATGCAGAATAAATAGAAATGACCCTCGGTAGACAATATTATCATGGTTGGTTGTAGAATAATACTGGGTACAAACGCCCACATTCAATGAGGAAAAACTCGATTTCAGATGCTTTTCTATGTACTCAATTCCGTGAAGATGCATCTCCATCTAAGTGGAAAAAAATTAAGATCCTATCCTTATTTTAGCATAAAAAACGTATGTTTGTGTGACGTCTCTCTATGGTACCGGATAAAGCTTCCGTCGTATTACCGAGAAAACCTTATCTTATCTGTGACTTTTATGGTGGTTATCAAAATAATGCCAAAATGTGATTCCGCTTTATCTCTTTCTTTTAGAATTTCTCCACTGTAAATACTATTTTCATCTAAAACATGCGGTCATGATCTCAAACTAATAAAAACCTCATATTTTCTCAGAAAAATGAATATCCATTCTGCAGTTGAGTTTACGTCTTACTTTTTCAATGACGCTGGAATACTCAGGGGAAATGATGGCTACCTTTTCGTAACTAAAATTCAATGAGGTGACCTCCACGACCTCTTATCTCCCACACAACTTACTGGTAAATACTTACATTCTATGATAAATGGAACAGGAGAAGGATTTGTGATTAAATGAATGATCCTTTTCTATTTTTAAATATAAATATAGATATTGTATTAAAATTATTTCGTCACAATATCCGATATATACAGGTCATAAATAGTATTAAATAATCAATAAATAGCATTACAATCACACAAAACCCCTATTTACAAGCTCATACATTGAGACAATTATCACAGTATTAATTTTGTTCAGTGGTAGTGAGCATAAGTTTGTGTACAGATGTTTGTAACCAGATGTATGAATAACGATCACATAAATTCAATTGCAAGTGTTGTCTAAGCCAAAGAATTATTAAGGATCCTCCGGGGATCACAAATTATTTACTTATGCCACGTTGTCGATCACCGACATTACTACCAGTGCCAATGCCATAATGGCATAAATGGATTATCTTTGACAAAAGTGATGAAGCACATCCAGGTGATGCCAATGGCAGACTTTGAGTACACGTAACAAGTAAACTTGGGAGAAAATGAGAAAACTTCCCCTCTTCGCAGAATCATATTTATTACTGTCCCAAAGGGATTTCATTCACCCCCACTGTAATCTCTAGCTGAGATGAGGATGGGTCCCGAGTCAGACGCCCAGGCATGAACTGGGAACATTCATTACGGAACAAAACTCGAATCAGCTCCAGAGGGGTGGGAAGATGATCTGCAGACGGTGTTTTGAATGTCGGCCTCTATCACCCGAGCGAAGACGACGGATCTCATTCCACCTCACGGCAAATGCCCCCGTGGCCCAACCTCTGTCCACCCGGGCACCGTTGTACTGGCACTCCAACGATGTAGAGCAGCTGGCGGCTCAGGGGACCGGCTCCTCTCTTCACATTTCTGTCGCTAAGATCCTCAAGACTTCCTTCTTGCCGTGAATCTGCGGCGGAAGGGATTGAGGGGCTAGTGTGGTCGACTGCCGAATGGTCGCTTGTGGAGCTTCCGACCACAGCTGTCAAGATCAGACTCCTCTCTTCCTCGATCCTGTTCAGAGCGGGTTCCTCCCTGCATCCCGACGAAGTCGTGCAGAGCCGGGCCTTTCCGGATGGCATCTGGTGCGATGCTGGGATGAGGTACAGGGTCAGTAGAACGTAGATGATAAGAACTTTGCTCTGCGACATTCTGGTTGGTAATTTTTAGATCTGGTGACCGTATATCTCTTTCCCCTTGCACCCTGGTGAATTGTTGTGTCAACCTGATGCTCGTTTGGCCGTCCTATCCGGAATGATCACCGGGAGATCCGCGAGCGGCTTAAATAGCCGGTACCGAGAGGTGGGAGATAGAGATAAGCCGTTTACTCACTCGTCGGAATTTCGATTGAGTTCATTAGTTCCATACCTCGTCGAACTAGTCGGGAGACCCACGTGGATGTCATTCAGCAAAATTTTGATTGCCGACTGAGCACGTTTATCACCGCGCGTAATGATTTGTGAGCGATTAAAACGGAATGTGCTCCGTCAGTGAGGCTCGAAATGCCGATCGCGATCTATTGATCAATCGTTAACTCAATGTTTGGTAATCTCAGGAGTTTTTTTCTCTCACACATCTCGAAAAAATCTTAGAGAGAGCTCTAAATGAAATTTACGCCATCCATACCTCCCTATTCACCCCGAAAAGCAAATTATTGATGTGGATTCCAACTATCTTTTTTCGGACTATGAAGAACTTCTCCATTAATGTTCTTTCCTCTGTAACATGTGACGTCCTAATCGTCAAAAATCTGAGTCTCTAGCGTAGCGAAATCCGAATGGCTGTACGCAACCTCATTTCATATTCATTTTCAAGCCCCCTACCGATTAAGGCAGGTTCTTACACAACTTTGTCTAATCTCCCCCAATCATCTGTGTATCATTTTCCTCTCATACGCACTCTCTATGCATGCCCTACATTCTCTTCATTTCCAAACTCTTCTTATCTCCCGCCTTTCTTTGTGCCTTTAAAGATTACAATTCTTTTCCTCCCTCAATCTCTCTCCATATTTTTCTTTCACTTTTATCTCCCCCTTTATCGTAGCTTTTGAGAGCCTCTTCACCCTCCTTGCATTCTCTAGCTACATAATTTGCTGATATCTTTGGATTATTCTCACAAGTATACACATATTAAAAATACTATTTTTATTAGGAACATACATCCATCCTGATCAATTATCGAGCCAACTGACCTGTTCTTTCTACTGGATCTAAGTACGCGAGAATGAGAACAAAGGTGAAACTAGAAACAAGAAAAAAAATGGCATTAACATAGGTCCAGAATGTAAACGGCCAATATTGGGATTCGGCGTTCCGGGAAATCGACAGTTCTGCTGGTCTTGAATTTTCGATAACTCCGAAAAAACCATCATGAAACATTATTAGGGTAAAAAGCATTAATATGCGATATCTCTGGCATCCTAGACCCCACCCGCCATAAGATATTCAAGGTTCTAAAGCGACCTTAAACATTTTTCAATTTCCTGTTATCGCAATTAGTCAGCATGTTTTCTGCAGAGTTTCAGGCTTTCCTGGTGGATGATAATAATGAAGTTTTCTTGGGCTTGGCACCAGGTCAGTAAAACGGATACTGTCCATTTTTTTCTGCCCCTAATCGAAGCCCAAAAAAACTTCTTTAATAAATTAAAAACTTTGTATATTCCACAATTTAATAGTAAAACACGACCGGTTTCATCCACAAGAGAAAATCATCGGACCCTGTGAAAATGCGCATCTTTATGCGTTTATTACACATTATACAATAATAAGAATGGTTTTAGAGCTGTGCATTTTTCGCTTATGTGCCTCCACTTGGCGCGATTTCAATATAGATCAATCATATCTTATTTAAATAGGATTTGTACTTAGAAAATGAGGAACATACTAAGTTTTCTATTTAACTGAAGATGGATTTCCACTAAGTTGAGCCTAAAGCCTTAAAAACTCCATTAGTATGCTTTCTGTATTTTGGCCTCAGGACAGGTCGTTCAATAAGACAGTTGGTTAGCATACCCACAGGGGAAAAAATTAAAAAGGGAAGAGAGGGGAGGGAGGTATACTTGAGGAGTTTTACTGGGGAGAGAGTGGACTAAGGTGACCAGGGTAATGCCTGAGCCACTGTTTCCAAAGTTCGGTGGATCAGAGTAAGAAATTCATTCCTACGAATAGGTTGAATCTATTCCCGTGAGTGAGGATTGATTTAATTTGTTTTGTTCCACCCATTCGAACATGATATTCAAAAGATACAACCAAAAGTTTGGATCCATCTCTTATATCGTTTCAGAACGGGTCCACGCAATTTTGCTGGCGTGCATGGATGCACTGATTTAATTTGGATCGATAGAGTGATTATATCCATACACTGTTAAAATATCGACTGAATTTTATTCTGAATGGAATCAAAATTTTACGAATTTCATACATACTTATTGAAAATTGCTACGATCGTTGGGCTCAAATAGCTTCTGTGCGTTTGAAAAATTGTGCGAATTGGGAAAGTACGCTTCTTGATGCTTTTATATTATATAGTAATGAAAAATGGTTTTAGAGCTGTGCATTTTTTCGCTTATGCTCCTCTACTCGGCGAGATTTCAGTATAGATCAATCGTAGCTTTTTCGAACCTCGCGAGGTAGTGGTGAAAACTTAAACGGCGTTACCCGCAGAAATTGCACAATAGCAGATATTCCACAGAGAAAAAAAATCATCCACCCTGACCGGCACTCGGACCCGGAACCCATGATATCTGGCCAGGTGCTCTTTAAAGCCTCTATAATTTCCACGATTAAAGAGGACGTCTTGGTGGCTTAAGCGATACCCTCTGATTTCCTAGCCAATCAGAGGGTTCGTCTCGAGTCCCGGTCAAGGCGAATGAATTTTTTCTCCGTGGAATATCCGCTATTGTGCAATCATAGCTTATGTAAATAGTATTTGTATTTAGATAACGGACGACTTGTTTGGCTATTGGTCAGATGGATCAATTTGCATCGGGTCGGATGGAATCGTTCAAACAAAAAGTCGTATTTGAAATCAATTCGAAATCAAATTTGGAATATTCATGAGAATTATATATAGGTAAGGGACCTTTCTGTATTTGATACCGATGACGACCTTCGTAACAAAATATGCACTGTTCGAATGTTGTTATAATCTGGAATCCACACTAGCACATGATCTAACAAGCAAATTCTATGGTGGACAGGACGTATCTGCAATAATCTATTGCCAGAGTCCAAATGCACCAAGTCAAGGCTGAGTAGTTTTCTCAGAATTCCAGCCGTTGACGTAATGTTTAACTTACTCAAAAGCCCCTTGTTTTACTCATCACTTTCATTCATATTCACTGCCATGGGGAAGACAACAGTTATCTCAAACGAGACCAACCGTGATGAAGTTATCTCAAAATAACTTTTCCCATGAAAGTGAAAAGAGGTTTAGTATGCCACAGATGGGGAGACCCATCGGGATGATGAATATTTTAAAAGTTCCAAACTTTGAGCTATATGCAATCAATTGACTTCCCAGAGTATGCAGAATTGACTTCCCAGAATATGCAAGTCAGGATATGATAAAAATATCATCCAATTACATCGTTCCAGATAAGACTTTTCTCTCAAGAGATACTGCCCAGACTATTGCTTTAAGATAACACTCCCTCTATTGCTTACGAAAATAGCAGTAATTTTCCTGCCTGGTGTCGGGCAGAGATAGGAACGATTGAAACTCACCCTGTGATCTAGATCCGCCGAATGTTGTGATATCTCATTGCGTTCCAACTCGATGAACGAGTAAATTAATCAATTCCCGAAGAATGTTCCACTCTTCAATGCATTATTAAGGTTCGTTTGGCAAAGCTATTTTCCTCCTGAGATAGTATTGTTTTGAACTGATACATATTCTACTGAAATTAAGCAATACGCTTTGTCTTGCTCATGGATATTTGATAGATAGATATTTTTTAATGCTCATACTCATACATATAATTATACAATGAATGAAAAAACTTGAGATTTAGGTAGCTTACAGATTGATTAGAGATTAACTAATATATTTAGTAGTGAACAGTCATGCCCTTGGCTTGATGAATAGCAAGAAACTACAACAAACTAATATCTGGCCACCGTAGCCAGATAGGAAAAGTGTTGGTTTAGCAACCCAAAGGTCACCGGATCTAATTTAAACTCAGGAATGGGTATTGTGCTCATCTTTGAATTGAGGCTAAGATGAAAGTGTTAGGTTAGATGATGTAACCGTATATATATAATATTTTATATTTCAATATAACTGTAGCAGTTAAAACCCATTAAAACCAAGCCTACTAATGTTACAAATTAATTACGGCTATTTGAATGGTCATACTAAGTAACAATGATATCCATGTACAAATACAGAACATAAAAACGATTTATCGTCCGAAAAATTCGCTATGAATGCACATTAGCTTAATAGGTCTCATCTGGAATCAGAATTGTAATGTAAGGTAATGAAGAGGTAATTTCCTAGTTTTGGGTTTTCTATTGGATTTTAAAAGAGGATTTTTACTTAGCAGATGAACAAATGAGAGATATCCAGTACAATGAAAATGCGTTTTTTCTTCAACTCTAGGAAAAGATCCAGTGTTCACCGTTTAACATCCCAACTGATGAATTTAGTGATGGCCTAAAATTGCTTTCTAAAAGAGCTTATATAGGGAGAGTAATCAGTTAGAAATCGAGAACTAAGATTCGACCACGGAACCTTCGAGCGGAAAGTCACTATACGTACTTTTTTGACCTCACTATTTCATGAATTGACTCACTACCTATTTGTCTCAGAAAAGGGGCCATGATGTAAATAATTTCAAAGGCCTCAAGATATTTGGTCCAGCACGTGTTAGAGTTTCAGAGGTTAGGTCTGCCACTAAAGTAGAAGGAAAGGAAGTGAGAGCCTGCTTGCTGCTGTTGCTTGAGTGAAGTTTTTCCATTTGCGAAGAAAGGGGATTTTAAAATCGTGCAACGTTAGTTTTTCACGACCAAAATATTGAGGAAGGACAATAAAATAACATGCTTGAAAAAATGCTGCATTTTTAGGACACTCCTTCAGTTGGTTTACCTATAAGCATGTTGTTGACGCACTCTTTAGTACAAAAATGGAAAGGTCAGACCATAACCTATCCGTCAAACTTCTTCCTCATTGAAGTAAGATTTCACGCTTTCCCGGCGAATTGCATTGATGAACTCTTCTCGGGCTCTACACCGGGTGAGTGAATGTAATGTTGCCGACGTTTCGGGTAGCGACTCGTTACCCATCCTCAAGGCAAATGTCACGTAACTAGACCGTCCGTTGGTTTTATACGGACGCTGGCGGTGGGGGATTGGTCGAGCCCCGATTGTTGAGCTGGAGGACCGTTGACCGTTGAACTTTGGCCGTTGACCGTTGGCCTCGCTCTGTAAACCTGTATTCTCTTTAGGATTCTATTCCATGAGCTGCTGATGGTATAGCCCGAATCCCGATTTACGTTCCTCCTCTCCATTTTTATTTCTATCGCTTCCTTTGTCAAGCGATCCCAAAATTTGTGATTATCTGGCGCTCGGACAAATTTTGGGATCGCTTGACAAAGGAAGCGATAGAAATAAAAATGGAGAGGAGGAACGTAAATCGGGATTCGGGCTATACCATCAGCAGCTCATGGAATAGAATCCTAAAGAGAATACAGGTTTACAGAGCGAGGCCAACGGTCAACGGCCAAAGTTCAACGGTCAACGGTCCTCCAGCTCAACAATCGGGGCTCGACCAATCCCCCACCGCCAGCGTCCGTATAAAACCAACGGACGGTCTAGTTACGTGACATTTGCCTTGAGGATGGGTAACGAGTCGCTACCCGAAACGTCGGCAACATTACATTCACTCACCCGGTGTAGAGCCCGAGAAGAGTTCATCAATTCTTCCTCATTTGTTTCCCCAAACATACTTAACTGATTTCAAATAAATGTAATTCAAAACGGTTCTTTTCTGCCTTTAAGTCACGTACTGAACCTAAGATTGATATCAATGACCCATGAACTTTATCACTAGCCAACACCAGTTTATCGGTACCCCAAGGAGCCAAAATGGTCTAAATTAGCAACTTCAAGTAGTGTAACAGCTCGGGTGGACTGAATTGATGACGGATTAGAGCTCTTTGCAGCTTTGATAGGTTATGTTTCTGGGATGGGAAATCGGTTCATATCGTCCATGGTAACAGCATGATAAAAAAATTCCGATTCCGTAATAGACTCGGAGAACTTTACACGGACGTTCTCCAGAAATTACATGCAATACTTGAGATTATCGCTTAGCTCATTTAAACTTTTCCATGTTAGCGTGATAGCGAGAATAAGAATGGAGATCGTAGAATTACTTGATGGTAACACGCTCAGATTTTCAATTGAGTTGCATGAACTATTTGAAGATATGAAGCCCAATAGTATCTTTTATAGATGAGATTACGTTGGCACATGGTATCGGATGTATTGTTGAGGAGCTAGAACCACTCTAAAGGTCTAAAGTCACACTCGCCAACGAAGAAGAGTATTGCAAAAACAGGGGTTGGAACTATGTGAAAGCCTGTGGCTGCCCCTCCATAGAAACCGAGATTCAGTTCCAATTGGTAAACAACGTTAACAGTGGTGTTTAGTTCCGACAGCCTCTTTCTCATGAGAAGCGGTGGAAGTTCAACGTACCATTTGCCGAATCACTTCAAGCTTGCACAACAACGAGTTTGATTTTTGGAATTCATTAATCTACATTCTCTTTACCTCCATCTTACAGTCTTCCTATCATAAATGGCAAACAAACCAACGCAATCACGAGCCTCTGACACTAAGTTATGGAGAAAAAATAGAGAAGGAAAATTCTTCTTCTATCAAGGGAAAGGTTATTCATCTGAGATGGGAAGTCAGTTCATATCGTCCATGGTAACAGCCTCTTCTATAAAAGTCTCACCCATAAAAAAGGATTACAACAGATATGGTAAGTCAAGTCCACACTTGAAGCATTCTTGAAAGAAAATGTTAATGGTTTGTATGAAACTAGGAAATGTCAATTTAATCATTCATTAGGAGAAAATTTAGGGATAAATATTGAGGAAGCTCTCTTTATTTTGAACATGAGTAGATACTTCATACACATGATGTGAGAAATCTATGAGCTCCTAGATATCTGACTATAAGGGAACTTCAAGGGGATTATAATTTCAGGATGATAAACAGTAGAATAACCACCCCGCTCATACATAAGGGGCTAATGGAAATCGTCATAGTTTTTGGATAAAACCTTTAGTTTATTAAGTTCCTTAACTACAATTTAAAAGGGAAAATTACCGTCAACAATGTTACAAGCTATCAGCCACAGCCTCTAGATGACCTACCTGACCTAATGACCTGATAGATGACCTAAAGACCTGACCTACGGAATTTGTAAAAAAGCAAGCATCACCAAACAAGAGTTCCATTAAGGATTTCTTTGGTTTAAAATTTGAATTCATGCTACACTGAATTCATGGGCATTCACATAATTTGTATGGGTAGCCAAAATTTTTCTAATTAAATTAATTTTCACCGTGCTGTCCCTGTCACCATTAGGAAGAATAGTAGAGAGCATGGTCATATTCAGTAAAGACTTTTCATTATTTTTTTGGAGGGGTGAAATAATAACCGTTAAACAATATTTGAATTGTGAGATAACCTATACATAGATACAACATACTTCATTGGAAAATATCATTTCATCAACTTAAAGTTGCCTCTTAAGCTTACCTGGGTTTGTTGCACCAATATTTCTTTCCCTCGCAGGAACTTAAAAAAACTATCATTGACTACTCTTTATTCAGTTTAAATATTCTTTAAAGGCACAGTGTATTTCGGCTGTAAAACAATTGTATGTACTGTAAGTAAATTCATCATAATAATTTAGGAGTCAAATTATGGGAATAGGGTAATCCGTCCCGCGTTGGAAAATTTGTTGTGTGCAGCAATTTTAGTGGTTGGATCTCATCAACTAAAACATATTTAACAAAGTTGATAATGAAGATCGTGAAGTGAAGAATAAAATTCATAAAAATCAAAATCGTGGCGATGAGTGCATTTGCACTGCCTTGGTGACATTCTATGCCTCAGCTCCAGCGCGAGCGACTCCTTGAGGATTACGTGAACACTAAGCTTTAAACAGAATAAGGTGGGTTCGTTGGAATTCCAAGTATGATTTCTAGTATTTGCATCGACGCGTCGCGACATGACTACGCATCTCTACTTTCATTCAGGAAATCGGCCGGGCAGGAAGCGCGATAAGAAATTGATACGGGTTTTCCACGTCAATAATTTTTTTTTTACGTTTCAACTTCCGACTGTTTTCAACCCACAAAGGACTTTGGATGGATGAGAGGTGAGAATAACCATTGGCACTCCCTCATTCTGTTACGTCACGTTTTAAAGTACGCTCCAAAGTAGTTACGTCACCTTCAATATTTTCTCCGTCGGCTCAAGAGTGATCAATACCGGCTGGAGACGAGCATTTGTGTTATCTGAGTGACTTTGGAATGCTTCAAATCCTTGGAATTCCTTTTCCGCTGCAGAAAAAAACGAAATAATCAGATTAGGAAAAAATTCCACTTTTATAAAGAAGTGTAAAGGGATAATTAACATCAGAGATAAATTTAAAGTACACTGGGTCTCGGCCAACAGTCCATTAAAAATTTTCCTCACCTTCCGATAGCACATACAGACTTGAAGGAATGCCTTTTTCCGACGATTGTTACTTTTTACCAAATATACTTAAGCAAGGGGACCCTGAATATTCTTTTACCAATATTCTTAAGTAAGGGGACCATGGATATCCGTAACGGATGCTGAGCTACTAATAATAGTAGTCTTTCAAGTTATATTTTTGCTATCATCTTGTAATTTAATACATTTGCAGAATGTAGTATGCAAATAATAGAAAAAAATACCCCTAAAACAATTAAAAACGGCATTTGCACCATTTCAGTCGTTTCACAACGAAAATATTCACGTAACCCAATTCCAAGGGAACACTGAAAAAGACTGGTGAATAGTTAAATTTTAAATAGCCAAAAAATATAATGGTTCTATAAATTGCCTGGCCAAAATACACAATAAAGATAAAATTAGAACCAAATTTTAATCATATGACTTAACTCTTAAGATGGATATATCTTCCGACTTCCTTATCACATCAAAATATAGCGATCAATAACAAATATTTTCTAGAATAAAAACTGCATTCTATACAATAAGAAAGCTACAATTTAAATCAAGAAAATTCCCCTAAATATTAAAAAAAGGACCAGTGCCAACATTCAGACACACGCCTGCAAACTCAAAGGTTGAGTAATATAGAGTAATAAATTAAAGGGAATATTTATTTATTTTTAATTTGTTGGTACAGTGAGGATTATTAATTATTTGGACTTAGAATATTATACAATTAAAATGCATTCATTATTTATATACAAAAACAGAGAACAAAGAGACAACCTCTCCGTCCCGGAGTAAAATCAGAAGTAACATACAAAGTGCTCTCGGAGCGATGCCAGGAGAAACGTTACACATGAAGGGAAATTCATCGGAATGACGCGTACATAATCAAATGGAGTCTTTAACAACAACTTGTGGTTAAAATTTTTCTTCATATTGAACAATGCAGCACTAGCTTTGCATAATAATTGTATTAAGACAGGAATAAGTTCACGGAAGTCTCCATATTCTGTCCAATAAAAATTGGAGGCATTGGCTCGCTTCGAGGTCCTGAATAACAGACTTTAATTTGGCTTGAAATAGTTGCCTAGCGTGCCCATTGCTTGTGTTCTGCATAATAGCCAAGTGATTCAAGCAATGGTTCGATATAGGGTTAGTTCTTTGTGAACATAATATCATAACTGTTACCAGTACGGATACAATAACGTAGATTCTGTATAGAATCAAGTCTATAATAGCAATATGGCAATGTTGGACCAATAATATTGACGAAGTAGCACAAAAAAAGCCATCGATTGATGACGCGTATTGGTTTTTCCTGCACACTTCTGATATAACAGATGAGGGTGACTGGCGAATCTTAGAAAGAGGCCCTTGAATGCACGCCAAGCACACACGAAGCCCTCCTTCACGCCGCACGAAGTCCTAAGTCAAAAAAGGATGGTGGCATTAACCTTCCTAATACACCGTCCAAAAGTGCCGAAACGAAATCACACATTTCAATATCGCTCCTCCTTAACTTTATCAGACATGTTACGACCACTGCAAGTCGGGTCAGAAGGGAAGTATTTAACACTCTCTCCCTTGCAAGGGAGATGGGTGATTCCGGGGATAACATCAGACGAATAAATCTCAAATTATGAAGATTCCACCACATCGCTTCTGACTCGGTGACTCCTATTTGCGTTACACTTGGTTAAAAGTAACTGAATGTGTTAGTCCGAGAGAGGAATTAACAACGTGGGGATATAACAAGGACGAATATTACATGTGAGTACGAGACCGCTCATTCCTTTACTTTTCCAAACCCTTTTACACGTCGGATATCTTGCAATGTTTGGCACAGGGGTCCGGCTCAAACCCGCTCGACTGCGAGCGCCATCACATCCTCCCGTTCCGGACCTCAATGACGACCCCTCCGTTCCCGGTGGACTCGCTGAATCCTGGTCCGAGAACCTTCCTGTTACGATTCCAGATGGATGAGGGCCTCGTCCTGCTCTCTGTCACGGTCGTCGTCGCCTCATAGGTCGTCTCCAAGCGACCGGATCCACCGTTTTTCCCCTCACCACCGCCGGAGGTTCTCTTCTCGAAGTTCCTGACGGTCCTGGATACAGACGGACCGTCCGACACGGTCGTGATGCGAACGGATTCCGACCGACCGTTCTTGTCGCCCGACACTCCTGAGCCGACGAAGCCGTTCCGCTCCTTGAAGTTCATCGGGGTCCACTCCTTCCTCTTGAGCAGCCCCTCCTCCTCCTTGCGGATCATGTCGGCGAACCTCGTGTTGCCCTCCTCCCTTATGGCCTCCCGCAAATCCCTTTGGCTCCGGTTTATGCTGGATATGATCCCGGGACTCTTCAGCGGCGATTCCTCGTGCAGGATCCGGCTCAGCTGGGGGTTAGATCTGTATCGGCTGGCCTGGCTCTCCCACTTGTCCCCGTTGATCAGTTTGTTGTGCTTGGGCAGGGAGGAATCGACCTCGTCGTCCTGGTTACCGTGGACGTTGAAGCTCTTGCTCCGCGACAGCGAGGAGCGGTATGTCCTGGCTGGCTTGGCTGGCGGGGCCCTGCTGTTGTTCCCGCCTGGGGTCACGTTGTTCACTATGGACACGTTGATGAGGCTACCCGTGTGTCTCTGCAGGTCCCTGTTCTTGTGGAAGGAGTTTGTACTGGGCGAGTCGGCGTAGAGCTGCCTCCGGACGGACGAGTTGGTGTTCGACACGTGGTTGTTCGCGTGGTGCGGCGGGGAATGTCGCAACTTCCGGGGCAGCGTCTGCGCCCTGGTGGTCTCTGTGTGGCTGTGGTATGAGCTCGAGTGGTTGGCGCTCGAACCAGAAGGCCTTCCAAGAGTGGCCCTGAAAGAAGAGAAAGGAGAAGATTAAAGTATTTATCAAGACAGAGAAGCAATAAGGGTGAGGGTGAGGTTGATCTTAATTAATGCCAACCTAGATTACTCCAAGGAATTCGTGACTTCATCAGCGTTGGCATTTCTCACAGTGTACATTGAATCAAATTACTAACAACGTGAGCGTTTCCTTGAAAATATTACCTACTCAGTTGCGGGCTTGCTTCATAAAAAACTTCATCTCAGCTTAACCACTCCATTATTTTTTGCCTCGAGGAAAACATGTTTTCATGAATTTATATCAGCTGTTTGAGAAGACAAACGAGGCAGATTAGAATGAGTTTATGCTTTGTCTTTTAAGACGTATAATTTTGACTATTAGCAATGAGCGGAAATGTGACCCGGGGATTGGGTACTTATATTGCAATCGGTAAACTTCCTAAATGGCATATTAAACTGCTAAAAAATTTATGGAATCACAGTATACTTCTGAGATAAATGTGATTACAAACAATGAATGTTTAACAGAAAATATTTATTGGAGTTTTTTGAAGTGCAAGAGGAAAAACCTGAAATATGTTATAAACGTTTTTGCTCCCAAAAGTAGATAATAATGTTGACATAATCTTTACACATCAACATAAAATAGATGAAAGTTAATGGCCATGTTTGAGTCAACTGCTGGTGTGAAGTTATCATATCTTTCAAACATTCAAATACACCTAAAGACCGTAAATATAATTTGTAAAATAAAGGCCTTCGTTTAGGCAAAAAGACTCTTGGTTGGGAAAAGCACAAGGAGTTAAATCAAGGTCTACTGTTATTCATCACTAAGAATTGAAGAATCTCTTAATTTATTCCACGTTAATTAAATTCTATTCAAGGTAGAATTGAGTTTTTTTTATTTGAATATAGGATATCATTTTTTATATTACAGGAAGTCTTGTGTATATAAATGAGCATGGATTCGTCACGAGAACGGTTTTCAAGCAATGGCATCCATTCTCGACACCCTTTAACGCACATGGAAAACCACCTCTGAGATCATCCTTAAATTTAAAGATGACAATCGGCTGAGTGAGAGGTCGTGCTACTCGGAGAATTTTTTTGTAAAAGAACCACTCAATGTGAAGGGACGTTTGCCATTGGCAATTCAGTAATGCTTCCTTTTAGACAAGTACAGGTGCTGTTTTTCCATCTTCATTTACGAGTAAAAGTAATGATTATGTTACTGAAGGAGCACACTAATGAGGTTTTAAACTTCGGTGCGACTGCATTTGCTTCTCTTGCTTAAAAGAGAGACTTAGGGAAAAATTCTATTCCTTCGAAAAAGAAATTCATTGCCTAGCTGTAAATTTTGGCGATAATGGGGCATAAATGTGAACCATCATCACAAAAAAAGAACTAGGTTTTGTTGAAATCACTAAATGAGCATGAAGCCGTTTCACGGATAGCTCTAGAGCCTATGACCAATCGCAAAGGAGAGTAATAATAGCATTTGACCATCAGCGTTTAAATATGCATCCGAAGAAAAAGGTTTTTCAAATCCAATAATGACGCATTTAAAAGACTATTGTGATGAAATTATATCAAGTTAGACATACTGCATCATTCATGAGACTGTAGCGCAAGCATACAATAATAACGACACAAAGTTTAAATGAAAAAATGATGATTGGGGAACTGTGGAAAAATAGATTTCCACGATATGCTCTGACGCCACTTCTCCGACTATGCGACTAAACCTCGTCAACCCTACGGTAAAAAAGGAAAAACTTTGGTCATTTCGAAAACAACGAATGTGGTTCATTCAGTCACGACTGAAAAATTCTGGACGAATATTATTTTCTTTGGATAACACCCGAACAACACCTTCAACAAGGATTGTAAAGGCACAAATAACAGCAAAGCTACACCACAGACGCTATAATGGACGCGCAATGCTAGCGGATTTTGACGAGAGGAAAAAAAGAGGAAGAAATTGTTGGACTGCCTCTTCACTTGCGACACAACTCGGAACCGCCTCGGTCGCGAGATGAGCTGTTCATTAGAGAGGAAGGGGAAGACAATTATCTCGCGACCGCGCATCCCAGGTCCCCGACCGCAAAACCTGCGGTTCGTTCCGCCAGATAGATAAGCCTGGGTGTGGAAGCATGAGGTCGCGTTGAGGGAAGAAAGGGGAATGAAAATAATAATAATATTAAGGACGATGATGTTGCGTCCCTCAGGGCCTGGAGGAGTCGAATATCACGAGCGTGGAAATCGGGATTATACTCAAAGAGTGTTGCCCCCCCGTCCCCCGCGCGGTGCTCGCCAGAAATAATCTTCCGCGGCGGCAGGAGGAAATAGTGGAGCTGCCAAGATCCAGGAACGCCGTTCAGAATACGCATTCTTCCACTCACCCGACCCCTCGCTCATAAACCACCCTCCCTCCCTCCCCCGTGCATTCCTATCCCGCCTCGAACCCCGCCCTGCTCGGTCCATTTCTCGCGAGAAAGCCGAGACTTGCCGGTAACAGGGCGTCGGGCGGTCGATCTCGTCCGGACGAAAGGGGTTTCAATTTTGGGGACGAAAGAGTGTAAAATAAAGTACGGTATTTACATCTACATCAACGCAATACCCTGCATGCCACCGTGAGGGTGTGTGGCACGGGTTTGAAGACACCAAACAAGAACTATTGACATGCAACTAGGCTACTACATGGAAACATATCAGATTTAGTGTCACATGCAGATAGATGGGTAGTACCTATCTCCATAGTAATATAGGGTTTATTGGCTTTAATGGGATTCATCTAAATATTGTTATCGGTATTTACCTACCATGTATGGGTTAGTAATGCCAAGAGGAGGTTCGGAAGGCGACTGTCTGCTTGCTCGCGTATCTAGAAGCAATATTATTTTTAATATCTTGCTTCGAGGGCAAATCCGTTTCAAATACCATTCAGAAATTAAAAAAACGGATAGGTGTTTCGAGTGTACTAAAAACACCAGCGCAATAAGGCAGGCCAGATCACGAAGATAAAGTTAGACAGATTGATAGGACGAAGAGGTTCAGGAATTAATTTTTCCCGCGAATAACTAGGGACAGTGATAGATTACAGAGAAGGTATTTGGGGAAATCAGAATAAGTATTGTACATTTTCTCACAGAAATTAGAATTTAATGATTTTTTTAATTAACGTGTAGGTACGTTTGAACACTAACAACACATGTACACTCCAGGAAATACAAATGAATAATTTAACATAGTTTTGATCACATAACTTTGCATTAACCAACAATTTGGTGGAATTTGATTGGTAGTATTCTGTAGCAATTTTTTGCATTCCTGCGTGGTAGTAGGTTGTCTCCCGGATTAATAATGCATACCTGGTCATGGCTCCCCCCTTGCCACATACCCTTGCGGTGGCCTGGTATTATATAGATGAAATCAGATTCGTGAAAAATTTAATTCGAATCGATAAAGAGTCTGTACGGCCCGTGTGCGACGGTTGCTTAGCAGATGGATATTAGAACAATTTTGAGATCGAAGTTAAAGAACATAAAAAAACTTTTCTGTATTATCCACTCCTAATGCTTACGGCAATGAACCACATTCTCCTCAACTGTCAAGCGGGCCCATACTGTTACTGCACTGTATATTCCCATTCGTCCCCTGTGCTATTTTTTCATATTCTTAAAATAGCTGCGTGATGTCGAGAACTGAGTGTTTGACGATGCAATGTGGATTGTGTTCTTTCAAGGGGAAAGCACATAAGGAGTGCCATCCTCGACGTTTGGTGGTTAAGATAATGTATGTTCTTCAAATCGACAGAGAGAAACACGCTATAAAAAGTGAATGGAGAGAGAGTGAGAAAGGAATGGACTGTAAACGTCATGGGTGGATGCGGTCGAAAAGATTCTTAAAAGGCGGTCATTGGAAGGCTGGGAACGAGAAGGCAATTATGAACCAATTCATGGAAGTCAGTCAGACAGAAGGACAAAGAAGGAAGAGTACGGTGAAATGCAGTTAAGAGTCATCATCTTCGACCTTGAACCTTTCAATTGGATTTTAGACTGAGCCTTCCCTTAGTAAGGAATGCTTGAAGGGCATGCTATTGTAGGAACGAAATAAAATTACTATTTTAATAGAAAAAACTGAACTGTAAGTTCACATATCACAGGACACCACCGGTTTCATAGAATATCCGGCAACACCAGGCCAATTACCAGTGCCATAGAGTAAGTTTATTACGATAGTATTACTCTATGATAGTAATTATACTTTATACAACAATATATTTGTAGATTATATAAGTACCAGCAATCTTATTTAACTTCTAAACTGGCCAACTTGTTCCACAAAATCACACCGTAATCCGTTTTATCTCGAAGGATGGGTATTGATTCTGGGCATACACCACAAATATGATTTGTTTGACGTCTATACCGCTAGGTAACAGTTGCGAATTAAGAGCTATATGACATCTAAATCTGTTTTATTAACTGTGAATTTGACTGAAAATTGTTATAGCCTTTTTTTCACTAACAATATGGTTTCGAACGAAGCGGTTGTGCGAGCCAGGTAACCTGAAAGGGTGTGCTGTCGCACTTATTTCACAAACTCTCACGGTGGAATTGTATTTAATGTAGATTTTCTAGTTTTCTCAACGATCTTATACACTGCAAGCACCAGGTGATCCCAGTCCTTCCCGGAACAAATCCGTTCGTCTTGAATCCATTCCATTTCATATCCGATGATGACCTTCGTTTCACAGTATCATTCACCACACCACTCAAGTAAATTGCGGGTTACAACTTCAAATGTGCGAGGCCATCACTTACGCATGCCTTCCTTGTGAGTGACAATTTTAATCCATCCTTACTGGCGTAGTTAGATACCGTCACCTTCAAGAATAACCATGCCGAGGAAGTCTGCGTAACAGTGTCGCACCCATCCATGTGGAAAAGAGAGGCAAGGTGTTGAAGTAAATACGGAGAAAAACGCACATTCACATTGGACATGAAAAATTTTTATTTGGCCTGACTTAATTATGCATCTAATTGAAATCATCTATAATTCACCGACTGTGATTCAGAGATGAAGATTAGATTAACGGTTCAGTTCATGATTTTCTTTCAGCTTAAACAATTCCATGTAATTGACTAATCAAAGCCCTACAGCTATTCTGCTTACAGCTGGAAATACAAGCTTGGAAGTAAGGAAGCAATTCATAAAAATGTATATCTGGAGCATGTTTCTTTACGGAGGCATGGACGATGACAGCAGCGGAGAAGAAAAGGGTGGAAGCATTCGAAATATGGTGCTATCGAAGAATGATGAAGATAAAATGGATCGACCGAGTGACAAATGAAGTCCTAAGAAGAGTGGGAGAAAAGAGAAGTCTGCTGAAAACTATAAAAAGAAGACGGGACAACTTAATCGGCCATATATTGAGACACGATGGCCTGATGAAGACAATTGTCGAAGGAAAAGTGAATGGGAAGAATGGAAAAGGCAGACCTCGTATGAGTTACATAGAACAGATCGTAAAGGACGTGAGACAGAGGAATTACGTTAATATGAAGAGGTTGGCCGATAGAAGAATCGAGTGGAGAGCTGCGTCAAACCAATCCTAGGATTGTTGACCCTTGATGATGACACAAGATGTGCGTGGAAAAGGAGATCAGAGCAGGTTGGGACGAGAGAGATGTTGGAATAGAGGTTTTCGCGCCGCAGGACGGATGAGAGGAAAGAGGTGGGGATAAGAAAAGTGGAATTCTTTATCGATAGCGTGTATTGCGATGACGTAACGTTCACGAAGCGGTTACGTCACGAGACGAGCAGAAGAAGTGCGTCTACGAGAGATTACGGCGAGGCGTCAGTGCAGGGAGGGGCTCGGAATGCGTTCGATAACAGTCGATTTCTTTTATCTCCAAGTTTCTCATGAATGAAATGCCTCAGGCTCGAGCTTTCCCCCCCTCTTCGCAGAGAGCGAGGAACGGAGTTCGATTTGTCGACTCGCCTCGACGAAAAAATCGCAATCGGTGAACTCCCACCCTTGAAGACATATCGCACGCGACGTACGCTACTTCTCGGGAAGGAGTGACTTCTGGGGAAGCACGGGAAAGTGGGGGCGACGATAACGAGCACTTGGGGCGCCAGCTAAATTGCTTTGTTCGCACACGCGTAAATCTGGGACACGCGCACCTAAATATGCCGCTCCGCTCAATGCACGCCGCCACTAGAGTCGAACATGGATGGCTGTAGCCATGGGAATATTTTTCCCGCTTGCTTTCTCGAAAGGTGTACGAGATGATGGCCATTTTAATGCCTGCCCATCATGTCCAGATTTTATTTTTTATTTTTTAAATTTATGCGAGTTCGTGATTTAGCGGGGCCGTCAAGGAGCGACCGCTCGGAATCCCCGAGTCGGCTCTCAATAATAATCCGTCATGTAACCAACCTCGCATCTTCGACTCGGAGCCAGGAAAGTGAGATATGGAGGTAGTAGTCATTGGGGGGAGGAGGCCGACAGCTAAGGTCATTTGCGCCATTTAGGATCGGTGGGTAAAGGGGTAGGAATTTTTAGCAGCATTAAGGAAGGGTGGAGAGAAACCCGGCGTCGGAATCAGCCTTCTCTTGGCGAAAAGCGGCAATGGGTTCCATGAAGGATATTTCAATCCTGTTGTCCAATCCAGATGTTCTAACAGCATCCTCGAACCTCGGTAAAATTGCCATGCGAATTAGGGATCCTGGGTGGCGTAGTGGCCTGCGCAGTGGCCCGGAAAGCCAAAGGTCTATGGTTCGATTCCCGGTCCAGGTGAATTTTTTCGCATGGCAATTAATGTGGATGGGTTCCATGGTTTAACGTCCCATCCGACGGATGGAGTGATGAACTTAAAATACTCTCCACACAGCTCAGGGACCGGTGTAGGTATATCAATGAAAAATCTCGGCCACTGTCGGGAATCGAACCAGGGATCTCGGGATGGGAGGTCAGGTCGCCACTGAACCAACCCGAGAGAGTGAGATATGAAGGCATAGGGTCGTTATATGAGCTCTTGTTCGTGTGCCGATAGCCGTCGCCTCCAACGCCCTCTGCGGATGATGTCATTGTCGGCGCCCCTGGCCAAGTGCCGGTGTCTCGCCTCGGAGGAGGAGACTGCGGGAATTTCAATTTACTACCTCCGCGGAGTCACGAGAAGAAAGCGGTTCTGCAGTACGGAACGGTATGACCGACACACGCTACGTGCTCTTGCAAATTTATATGAGCGAGGCTAGTGAAAATTCACACTTGAGAGTCAATTGGCTGGCCGAAAGATTCCTTCTCGTGGGCACCTACCAAAAACTTTAATCCCAATGCGTCTCACGCAATGGAAAAATATCGGAAAGGTCGCTCTGTGTTCGCTGTTTTATCCATTTAAATACGATGATTTAATCTTATTGTTAGTTAAAAGTTATTTGGAATTGAAAATGAAATATTATTTATGCACTAACTTTGGCAGGAGAAAATAATAAATTACCCAACTCTTAGCAGCTTGATCTTACGGTTCAACCTTCGAAAATGAAGCATTGAAAACGCTACATACGGTTCTAAGCCGAAAAATGCAAATCGTATTTAATTATAAATATTCCTGCAACTTAAAAAATCTGCGTTTACGATAACATATTTTAATTGGAGTGTACTTTGACATAAATTGGAGCACGTGTTGTTCTAAAAACTTGTTACATTCTTATAATAGATAAAAATAATTATTATCTATTGAAGTTTTAAGACGAGCGTGTTAATAAAAAAATATACATTTGCATCCAATTCACTCGCCCCTAGTGCGTAAAACGGGTAGCACGCAGAAATACCAATAATATATCACACTCGTTTCACTACTTGCAAAGTTTCAACTATATATAGTAGACAGAAAGCCTCAGTTTAAATTGAGTACTAGAGCGAAATAAGATGCAATTTTAGGGTAAGAAAAGATGTGAAAATGATAAAGTGTATGCGAGATGCGCAAATATGTTAAAATAAATGATAAAAAGATATGCTATAATTGTGATAATACAACTTTTTCGCGAATATTACAGGAACACAATTCGATCAATTGTGCCTAAAAGATATCAGAAAAGTTAGTCGCGGATCGTTTTATGGAGGGAAAAAATAGAGCCAGTAATCGAAATAAGTGTATCCACACTAAGAAGGATCACAGAGGAGTAAATAAAATAAACTTTCTAGATACGAATCAAAGCGTGGAAGCACGTAAATTTGCTTTCAAATGGGCTGCAAATCGGTTCCAGGTCAACAAGTTATTTCCATCGTAGTTGCTTTCCATCACCTTAAACCGTTATAAGAGATTATCGGGTTTGGAGAGAAATTTAAACCCTTTTCCAACCCGCGAACGAGATATAAATCTGTTTCCTCCCAACGGAGGCATGATTAATGGGGGACTTTTTTCTTAATTGGAAAGGGCAACGGAAATAATTCAATGAGGTATGAAGAACAGTGAATAAGGAAAAATATTAAGGAACCTGAAGTAGCCAATCTCCAAGGAAATCAAGCACGAAAGTTGGCGATAAATAGAGAGGAATTACTTAAATAGCTGAGAGCAATAGAGACGAATCCATAATGCGTCCTTATTCTTCATATTTACTTTACGAACATCGATATTAGGTCTTCACTACATCATCAATATTTAAAGAAATAATCTACAGAAAAAATGCTGATTCCAAAGCCATTAGCGGAATTCTGGTATAATGTATGTGGACTCTAACTTTAAGCAAGGAGTAACAGGAATCGTACAGAAGAACTATGGAAAGGGATGGAATATTATGGAGGAAAATGACCCCTCATAACAACTCAATTACCACAAATGCCTTCAATCCAACAAGAGGCGTCCGTGGCTCCTGAATATAACCCTTTTTTCATGAAGGAAACGTTACAAACGTCTAGAAAACTACGAACTTAGAGATTTTAATGGAAATTTAAAAAAAGACTTAAAATCGCTGTATAATTGATACGAATTTAGCTAAAACTGCCTACTGATGACAATATTTTCTTGATCCTTCAGTCCTATACCGTCTATAACTTGACATGACTACGGGCCAAACAGATGCATTAGATTCTGGTGAATGTACGTGGAAAGAGGCAATTAGAGAGGTATTATGAAGAATGCCTCTTAATTATTAACATTTGGTGCTATTTAGAAAGATTTTTCTGTTTGACCTGGAAGCGATGCCATTTCCAATGAAATTCACTCACGAAAGAAGTTCCAATACGTTTTTGATTGAAGAAAATGAAATAAAATAAAGAATTAGATTTATTTTGAAGGTAGAGAGTGGATATGGCTCAATGAAATAAACACTTCAGCCATAAGGTAATGTTTGAGGCCTTGGAGCTATCGCAAGCAACGACGATAATTTACGTTAGTTTATATTAAACGAGTGGCTATTCGTATTCAATAAGAATAAAAATCAAGTCTCCTTGCACCTTGAATAATTCTAAATTTGCCAAAGATTAAAAAACTCAATCGCTGAACACAAACCATGTATAGGAACTTTTAAAAAAAACTTAGGGGGCAACCGGGTTTGAACCGGTGACCTCTCGATCTGCAGTCGAATGCTCTACCACTGAGCTATACCCCCTCGACGAATGGATGGTGAAATAAGAATACCAGAATTTGTTTCTTTCCTGATATGATATTTCCCAATATGTCATAGTAACGGATTGAGACTTTAGCATACTATACATTCTCTGTCATTGAGATTCGGGTGAAATAATTCACAGCAGGTTACTTATTATGCAGTTCCTACCTAAGTTCATCTATTTTATTTTTCCCACAGAATAGCGACCACACCTATGTTGAACTAGGGGTTTCCTGCTGCATTAGTTATCATAATGACCATAGTCATTTGTCAGTCAGAAAGACTTGTTTAGTTATATATAATTAAACAAGTCTTTCAAATACAAAGGGGTTGGGTACTATTCATAGTTATGTTTTTGATTTGTAAACAACGTTTTTTGCCAAATTGACTGTTTGTTTTAAATTCAGAAACATTTTCTACGTGCGCCCACGGAATTACATGAAGCACCTTGGAAACAACGAGCTCAGTATCTGAAATTGCAGTGCAGTTATAACTATAATCAGTTTATTAACTATGCTTATTAATAATGCAGTTATAAATAATGTATACATTATTTTTGCATTTTTAAATTCGACTTCTCTCTTCCGTGAACGTGATTGATTTTTGTGAACAATTTTTTTAGACACAGTATGATATAGGTTACTAATTTGTTACTAATTTATAATGAGTATTTTTAATGGCTCACAAATTAATGACTGGAAATAGTTTTACACGTGTTCAACTTAGTTTTATTAGGAAGAAACTGAGGACCTTGTTCTGAGTGTTCTGGCTTAACAAGGCAAAACAAATGATGTCCTTCTTTTAATACACTGATTTTTGCTCTTGGATTCAAAACTTTATAGAGTGGTCAAATCGCCCATGTTCATTGACTGAAGAATATCCATGCATGGGAAACTATTATAAAAAAATACAGGGGTCGACCCGAATTGAACCGCTGACCTCTCGATCTGCAGTCGAATGCTCTACCACTGAGCTATACCCGCTCGTAACAATATGATAGAACAATACCTACGCTTCTCTCTTTCGTAAATATATTCTTGATATGTGTAAGGAATCATGGTAATGCATGATATATAAGATATGTAAAGGCCGACAGGGCTGTCTTATTTCTCCCTTCAGTCTTAGGTGCCTTGATTGCATAATCACATATGTCTAAGACGGACTTAAAATGAAAATAGCACACACTATATTGCGCGTTAGGTTTTGATTTCGTCATTAACCTTGAGAGTACAGTTGATAGAGGGGGGCGACCAAGAGATTAAGCCATTTGGGTCGTGAATCATGGTTGGCTTGAGGTGGGGTTAAAGGGAGCTGAGGGTGGTTGGAAAGGGACTCACTATGTCGATTGATCACTGCTCACAAAAGATTCCTACGAGTGAAATACTGAACGCCCCGATCGATGGATAATGGAACGTAAATGGCTTGAGAGTCATACGCCCTTCATTAATGCATCATTCTGGTTCTAGACGCCACAGCTGCTTAGGTTATATATCAAGGAATGGTTTTATCTTACACCTAAGACAAACATGAATAAAACCCGCAGAGTTTGGGTTTCTAGCGACATTGCTACTGCGGCCGCCACCTTCATGAAGAGGAAGGGAGAGATAAATCTTTTATTTAACTACGTTGAAAATCACTAATACTGACGGGCGTCGAGCCCGAGACTTTGGGATGAGAAACCAGCGCTGTAGTCGTTACATCAATTCAATCCACTCATTATTCTCAAAGGTGGAGAAACACTCAACTCAATAGCAAATGATGACACCCAAGAGCTTTGAGATCCAAGAAAGCATCTCAATTTTCACACCATTTTCGGAGACACATTAAGTATCCGACACGAGCAATTCAGGAATGGGGATAGGTCCTGACCTCCGACGATTTTTTTCAAATCTCCAAGTAATCCATAAAGTGTGGGTCATTGAAAATGTGGGTGAAGGTTCGCTGAGTCACGGGAGAAAGAGAGAGACCCTTCCGAAGCCAAACGAACGTGAGCACAAGGGAGTAATTTTTCGTTGGAGGGCGATTAGGTTATCCTACCGTCGCCGGTGAAACCTCAAAAAGACGTTCTGATTTGAAGCCAACGACCTGGAGAACATAAAGGTAATCTCGCACCATTATTTATCAGCTGATGCACACTAAGACGAGAATATTCGTGGATTTCTACAGTCCCTCATTACCCAAGGAGTGAAAATTAACAGCAGCATTTTCAACATCCTAGTCTTACGGGATTTCTTCCGTGTAGATCCATTGTCTAAGACGGCAGTTTCGCCGGAGTTGCAGTCAGCATCTTCAAGTGTTTGATGCTTATTTATTTCCGTCTCATATACCTCCCTGTTAAAGCCCGGTGTATTCTTATTGGTCAATAGATTTTTCCAGTCCAGTGTGGCGCGGTGTGACTGATAGGAGTCGTATTTTTCTTTATTACACGTGTCCAAGTGCAGGAAGTCGACTTAGAGAATGATCTACGCGGAAGAAATTCCTTGAGTCTGGGATCTCCAAAGTTGACGCACCGCGGAATCCTACAGAAGGAAGTAGCACTTTCAATAGAGAGGGGACGAATACCGGATTTCTTGAATTCGAATATGAAATTACGATTCGAATATCTCGAATTTCGAAAAACGTGAATACTAGAATTGCAGTTGATATGCTAAACGTTATTCTGCAAATTAATTTGTTGTCTGTTTAAGTAAAAAGCTGATGATTAAATGAAAAAAAATAATTTTGGTTTTAAAATGTCAAATATATAATAAAATATTTTTTCTACCAATTATAGACTACCTATTTTAAAGGAAAGATAATGCAATTTTCCACAAGTAAAACTTGTGGAAAATTGCATTATCTTTCCTTTAATATGGAACGTTTCCACCACATCTCGCCTGAATCGGGTTTGTTTATACAATTATAGACTGTTGAATACATTAACTTTTATAAGCCTAAATAAGTGAGCGAAAAGTGTTGATTCATCATGTTCTGTCCAGTTTTGTCGTGGAATTTGGATAATGTTAAGGATATTAGCAAAGAAGGATATTGTTAACGAAAAATGCTCGGATATTGGATGAAGATTTCGTAAATACAATCAAAGGTTTTGGACGGTATATTGAAATATATTCGAATAAGAAAGAAAAAAACGTCGATTTCATGGATATATAGGGTAATCACCAATAAAGTGGTTTTGCTTTCTAATATCGTAAATTATTTGTAGGTAGGCATTGCCACCGATCTCAGCACTAAGGTACGTCCCATGATCTGCCGGCTGTTTCCACCAACTGGCGTTTGAAGTCCCTATGAGTCACAAGACGTTCGGTAACCATATTTACCTTGCGCCTTGATGCCTCCTAAAGCTTTCGGATTAAAGAAACAGAGAAGGGTATAACATAATTGGACATAAGATATAATTGAAGCGCCCTCCAACCTTAGTTCGGTGGAGAGCGTGCCTCTCAATTTTCCATGACTTTTCCACGACGAATCATACTCCGTGAAGTAAACAAGATTTTTCAAAAATGAGATGAGAGAATTGGCAATTAAAAGCGGGGGAAAGGTAAGGACAGCTGTACGTAAATTACCTTGTGGATCACCAAGGACGCTCGGTATCGCAGAACTTCGCTAACAAAACAGGTACATAGTAGCATAGTATATGCAGCAGTATGAGCAGAATGTGTCAGACTGGAGCAATTTATACAGAACACGCAACAGAATACGCAAGATAATGGATAGAAAATTCACCCTCTTTTATTTGGGTACAGTGATAATAAATCATACAAAAAAGGAACTTATTTTAATATTATACGAATACAATCGAGAATAGCAGAGTTTTGGACAATGCCAGCTTTTGGAAGCACTGGTATCCTGGTATCACTAGGATTTTCTTGCGCACTAAAAGCTTTACCCATGATTTTCATCATCGTCAGCTTTCCAAAGTTTCACCCCTGCAATTGACTTCCAATTGTCAATTATATATATTCCTATCTCCTCCCATCTGAAATACCCTCTACTATCTTAACCTTCAAAACCCTCTTGCAAGTCAGTAAGTGCTTCAATCGCCTTAATGTCTATTAAGAATTCCTCTCCATTTTTATCCACTTTTCTCTTCCCGTGTCCAACAGCTATTTGACTAGCAATCTTTAAGGAGCTTATATCATTCAGCAAACCATTACTTTAAAGCCTCCCCCATTCAAACCCTATTATACACTATTTTACTTTATTAGCATAAAAAGCATTTCCCAAAGCAATCTTACGCGCGCATTTTATTAGAAACTCCGTCAACAACATCCTCTAAAATTTTTTACCCTTTGCCAATTATTTTTTCTTGTGTCCTAACTACAAAAGCCATTAATATAAAAAATAACTCCCAGATTCGTGAACAGTGTGCATATATTATTTATTATTCTTAGAGTCTTATACGTATTCGTGACCTGAACATTTTTTCAGTGACGTTTTAGGGAGTTCACATCTCACTATTGCTTTTTTCATAGACCAACGGAAGTTCTGCTAGATTTCCCAGATTGTCCCATTGAAAGAGGATGAAAATGCGGGATGAATACCGAGGATATTCAGTCGCCACATCATCAATCACCGTGGAAACAACGCATCTAAGCGCGGCCGGAGAACTATCCCATCACGACGACCAGCGCTTGAGCTGGGCTCTGTCACCAAGCAGGTTGCATTGGGCAAACCGGCCGGCAAGGACAATACAGAGCGGGACCCTTCTTCCTCGATTTGACCTTACCGTGACCATATCTGTTTCGACGAGGCGAGTGCGGGGGAGTGGTGAATCATCAACGTTCGCGGTGATCGTTTCGAGGATTGGCGACCAATTACGAAGCCGCGGTGACTCAGAAACTGCTCGTATAGCAATGCGACTCCCAACTAGGAATCGCCGGAAACTGAGCGGCTCCTCCTCTCAGCCCTGATCAGTCGCTGAAGGCGTGCTCCCGGAGCTAACCAGCCGTGCCTTAGAGTACGTTTTAACGTTTGATTACGCGTCCTAATACGAGACAAATTGCTTATTCGTGTTTCTCCATACATTTTCTTGCACACTAACGAAACGAAATTCTATGATATCAATCCTTACAGGTTCAGTGCTAAGGAGCGAGAAAAATGCTTGATGGTGGGGGCGTAGACGTGCACGCCATATGCCCGAATATGCAGCACGAACTAGGAAAAGGCTTGCATCACGGTCTGCATCATCGCCTGAAAAATCAACTGGTTGAGGTATCTTGCTATAACAACATTATTTTTGAAACATTATTAGACTAAAGCATTGGACATCCGATGATGGCTTTGCGAATCCCCCTCTTAACCAGGGTGTGTGTGTTTGAAACCCAAGGTATTAACTCGAATAGGTAACCAAGGAGTCACGTGGTACAAACACGAATGGGTTGCATATTTAGTGTGTCTGAATCGCTCGTTACAATATCATTGACTGTTTTCACTTGCGTTTTTGTCATCTGCCTCGACTATAGAGCCCCAAGATGAGGTAAAAACAAGTGTAAACATTGAATGAGGTTGTAATCATCGGTTTTAACGTTAACATACCAAATTACTTAATCACTCGTGTGCATACCATGTGGCTCCTTGGTTGCCTATTTGAGCTAATCCCGACGGTTTCAAACACAACCCTCAGGGGAAGTTACTACCACCACTCAAAGGACTCAAAAAATTAAGTTGACATCCACCGAAAAAAACCTGACCTGAAGTTATGAAGGGTTCGAACCCCAGAAGTGAAATATTTTTTAAATAGTGAAGTTTAGTATATTAATACTAATCCTTTTTTATGCATGATATGTAGTGCATGTTTGGTGAAAACTCACCCCCTGCCTTTCACCTTTATGGTGGCTTGCAGGATATCATGTAGATGTAGATGTGAAGTGGCAGAAGTTTTTCATTGGAATACCGGTCCCTACTCGAGTGCTGTGTGGAAAGCTTTTCGAGTTCAGTACTCTGTCCGTCGGAAGGGACGTTAAACCTTGAACCCGTTGTAGCCTTTGGTTTTTAGTAAACCAATGTCAACGTCGGGTTTCTCTCCGGACCCTCTTCCTTCCCTGAAAAATATCTACCCATGCCCAATTAACCGCCTATCGCTAACGGGGAAAATGGCCATTGGGGCTGTCGGTCGCCTTTCCCGAATAACAACAAGAGACGATGGAATCTGAAACGGGCAACGAAAATATGTTAGCAATGTATTCTTTATGTAAAATTTGCTATGGAATTCACGGAATAAACTGCATATGATTCGGCGGAATCGGAGCACTTGAAAACATACGCCTCTTAAAAGTAAGCCGGACTCTTCCTTCTGAGATTAGGGCGAAACAGGATCGAAGAAGTAATTTCTATCCGGTGGAATTGATAATCAAAGGAAGATAACATAATTTTTCTGCAAAGCGCTAATGTTGCTGAATCACTTTTCCTATTCGTTCCATGAAAACTGGGACAAAAAACATTTCCTCATTGCATCGATATCTAAGTAGGCACATAACATCTCCGGGGTAAGGTTCATTTTCTCAATCATACATCAGTCTCGAGTTCGAGTATATCCATCACTGACGGATAGGCAAAAATTACTTAACCCTCTTAATATCTTTCGATTACATGACTGAGAGAACTGTGGCAAATGCGAAACACAAATGATTATGCTGCAAAGAGTAAGGGTGTTTGATAAATAGCAAGAGAGAAGGTGACGGTGTCATTAAGAAGTGCGTTTGTTACATAACTGCTTAAATTTCACCGATTCAGCCAATAATATTGATTTTGGTTTTAAAAATAGATTCCCAATGGACGGAATGAAAGCAACCTCCGCTCAATTTGTCGCAAAAACCTTTTAAATTTCCAGCAAGGATCTACCAGGAAGGTAGGAACCTAACAAGTAATTGATTGACCCATCTGATATTGGATTTAGTGAAGATCTTGGAATGAGAGGTAGGAGTTAATTCCCGAATCACCAATTTACCAAATTTTGAAGATAATGCTTATTGCAAACAACATATAAGAACTAGAAGTATATGGGAATCTTCTGCCCAGGAATATCTAAAAGAGCGTGGCAGAGTAATGAAGAGTGAGATGAGACGTTCGGAAAATGATAGATCCCTTTAAAAGAAAAAAAAGCTATTTATGGGGAAGTGGTGGGATTATTCATAGTAATTTGTAATCGGATTACAAAACTACGTGGTAAAAATAAAGAATTCAGTTTTTAAAGGGAATTCCTAACCTTTTAGGAAAAAAAACAGAAAAATGCAAGAATCAGTGTCACAAAATATCGTTTCCATAAGTTTTGAGTTGAGCGAAATGTACAACCGAGATGAAGATTACCGAAGACTTAAGGAAGAGGACTGATATGCAGAACACTAAATCAAACGTTACATTATCAATAGAAATAAACACACTTCAGGGAGTAACTTTTTAATTGCTAAAATAAAATACGTTGAGAAAAACATGATCAATGAAAGCATGGAGGTTGGAGGAAGAATAAAGAGGGAATATTAAGTCATCGATGGGGAAGATATTGCCATTGAAGAGGCGAGAGAAATTTTATGCTTTTTATAGAAATCTTAATTTTGCGAATCAAGAAGGGGAAAATAATCTTAATATCACAGGGTGAATTATAGTTCCCAACCATTTCCACAATTATTTTGGTGATATTTTACCACAGATGTGCAGATATAGAGTCCAATCCTGAACTTGTCCCAGCATGTTAAAAAATACCAACTTCAATACCTACGAAAGCGAAGACTCAACCATGGACTGGACCGACATCCATGACTGACATTACCTCTATTTCGCAAGCGGTTGAAATAATAATTGAGTAAACATTTTTTTTACCTCTTCCACTGGATGGATTTAAGAGGCAGGCACAGAAACAATGACCGTTTTTATGATCGTGGATGAAAGGGGGGATAAAAAGGAGCCGAACTCCATGTCTTTCCTCGCCATATGCAATTAAAGTATTCTGAATATGCTAGCGTAGTTCGTTAACGATGGAGAAATGAGGTATCCAGGGGAAACGTCTCCCTTGAGGGTATAGTCCCACGAGATCTAACGGGGCATTTTTTTAGGTAAAAAGCATCATCACGACTTCCCTCAATAATAGAGAGAGTATCAACTTCGTGCAAATATGAACATTCACGTCGCAAGGACCCAGAAGGAATTATCGTGGATAGCTGTGTAGGTTAGTGTGCCTCAAGGTCGTCAACCTGCATGCTGCCGGTGATAGAACAATAGACAACTGGCGAGTGGGTCGTGACGTTCAGTGGCAACCCATTATTTCAGCCGTTTGCTAAAATAGGACGAGAGAAGAGAGAAAATTTATGATAGGCAATAATGAAGAAGAGACTTGGCTGGTACCGTAGGTTGGGTGCTAGCCGTGCTAGCTTACTATGTCGAGAGTCCGGGTTCAAGCTCCAGCAGAGGCAAAGATTTCTCAGTGGTATCACGGTCCCTACATGAATGCTTTCTTGGCCTCGGCTGATGCCGACGTGTGACATTTCTCCCCTATTTACCCTCCAGGTTAGGGAATTCAACAAAAGCAGTAACATCACCAATGCCAGAAGCTTTATTTATCCGCAGGTCCTATACCACTGTGTCGAATGCTGTTCTAATGATTTGAGTCTCCCACAGTATCCTTCTGAACTTCATTTTCTCCTTCAATGGTCTCCACATTAAGATTTCTTCCCCCTAGTATAATTGTACCAGATATTACTTCCAGCTCTTCACTTCATCTACATTTGCAATCAGAATTTATGCATTTTTGTTCCTAACGGCATTAAAACTTGCGCTTCGCTCTATCTCTGTCCTTCAGGCAGCTAGTATCTTTCAATGTGTGAGGTTGTAATTTGCAAAGATCCTTCATTCACATTTCTCTAGCTTTTCTCGCTTTGCGACTTATTTTGTTCCTTATTATTTTTCTAGCAGAGTTATCCTTCACTTTTCGAATTTTTGTTTTTTCTTCTTTCTTCAATGAGGCATAAGATTTCTTCCGTGGACCATGGCTTCTTTATAACAACTTTTTTTTATCCCTCGGAACTCCTTTGTGGCATTCAGTCCAAAAAGTGGCAAAAGTCCAATTTTTATGTCTTCCTATTTCTCCTCCATGATTTGTCAATCAGGTCCTCTACCATGTTGTTTTCCACTGCTTTCTAAAAGGCCGGCCAATATCTTGTCTCCAACTTTTCTCCTTGCCATATGTTCATTGTTTTCCTCAGTTCTCATCCAAACCGCCTATTTATCGAGTTTGCGATGAATAAACATTAAAAGTGACATCCGAACTCGTGCGCCACTCCTTTTAAAATCTTGAATGACTTCTTAAAAACAGCAAAAGAAACAATTTTTTAGGAATATTCATATGTCATAGTGCGTGTAATTCGATGAAATATGACGAAAAGAATAAGATAAAATGTGAAACACATCAGTAAAGTAATACCGACTAGTAATCTATGCGAAATTAATGCCTTTCAGCAACAACAATAAGTTAGTTTGTTGAGTTAGTATTTAAAATAATATTTATTCCTCTTTTCTTATTCACTTTATTGCACGCGCCTGGTGCGTGCATTGTTAAAATAAGTTTTTATTACGCATCGAGTAATATAGCGAGCATATAAGTGCCTGCCTTGTTGATGTCTGACTTTCCCTGCCATACTTCCTCGATGAGGCTCGCTGAGTATTCTGAAGATCTAATGTTTACCCACATTCGTTTTCGTTCCTAGAGCAACGTCAAATATTTTCTGTAGCCCTTTTGGAGCATGTCAGCTAGGAATTTTCGCTGCAATCGCGAGGCAAGCGTGGAATACCTTTGGAATTGCTCTCTGGCAGTCGGCCATCGAACGTGACCCGTCTCTCGCCGGTACGTTTTCTCAAAAAGGACCTCCGCTTTGCCTAAAGTGATTCCTTTACGGAAACATCCTTACGCGGATCGAGGTTGGAATTTTCCGCTCGAAATTATGGTCTCCTGCGAAACAAGATCCCCATTTTTAGGTTTGAGTGGAAAGTCAATTGAAAGTCATTGGATCATTCTAAAAGGTTGATGGAAGCTTCCGGAGGATAGAGTGCGTCTACGCAAAACGGTCGCAGCTGTGACGATGTGAATAGTAATACATTAAAGTCTACCCGCTGAGCAATCCGTTCGATAACTACTGAAAATATAACGCCTGGAGAACATCAAATCCTTTTTTGGTACATTTTTGCAACACTAGGAATATGCAATGTTCATTAAAATGGACATAGTTTTCGGAAAATTAAATTATTTACTTCAAAATATTACATGCCTAAAGGTCACCGCCATAATAATCATAAATTCAATAAATAAAAAAAATATCATAATACCATGTATTTAAGTATCTTGAATGATTCAAGAATTTATTGTTACTTTAACCTAAATTGAAAAATTTTAATGGATTTATTCTGAATTTGGCAAAAATATAAAAAATACATGAAATTTCGACGTCATGTAAATGAAAACTTGAAAAAAAATTGAATTAAATTCTTGATTGAGATGAGCTATTAATGAATTCCTTATAATAACGATTATTATTACTATTTAATGAGCCTAATTAAGCACATAACCACTGCTTATAATTGTGCACAGCAAATGCTGTTAATTAAATTGCATAAATATTATATTAAAGGAAAAGGAAGAAAGTTACGACCCTATACAGATCATTCCTTGGCTAAAGGATTCAATTTGATAGCAAACTATTCTTATTCATCCCCTTGAAATTAGAAGTTATTTTTCCGTCAAGAAATTTCTCAATTTTTATTTAACCTAAATTTGAAAGCATTCTTGCGATTCAAAGCCGAGAACTTTCTATCTCCGTAGATTTTTATATGATATTAAGCCTCTGAATAGATAAAATATTACGAAATATTTTAATTAAAATAGCCTGAATAGGACGCTTAATTCATTAATTCACCAGTAAAAAACTAGAAAAGACAAATAATTTGAAAATAATGCCTCAGAAGTACCATAATAGATGTGCAATATTGACAGAAATCAGCCCTTAAAACGTCTAAAAAATATATTTAAAATAAATTGCTCAAAAATTGTATATAGGTATGTTCAATTTTTTATTGCGTTTTTAAATCGAAAAGGGCGAAACAATTATCAAAAGAAAAATAATCTGATAAATTACAATAGAATGAAAATAATGTATTTTTTGGAATTTAAATTAGATATACCTTGCGCACTGTGCAGAAAAAGTGCGGAGCATTAAAGCATTAGGAAAATGAAAGACGTACCGCTTTACGCAGTTGCGTCACTCATAAGGCGAGAAGCAGTTCACGGAAGTAATTTCAACGCTCTCATCGACCTCGGAAATCGGCCGTCCACGTGACTGGTCAGCCAACCGCCAACCCACCGTGAGAGAACGTGATTCAACATCCGCTGCGGGCGATTCGAAAGTCGCACTCGGTCGCCGACAATCCATTCATCAATTTCAACTCGCATTCCTTCCTTGTTCCTTGAAACGACATCTGGAGCAGCTTAAAGCCTTTTGTCATAGAGGACGACGCTCACCGTTCTGAATCACCGGAGACATAAAACATATAATTGATACGTTGTGTTCAGAAGCATCTAGTTAACAGAACGAGATGTCGATAGGTATTCATTCTCTCAGTGATCAATCAGAAAGGTATAGTTCGACGGGTAAACTCGCATCATATTGAGTCTAGTCGCATATGTTATACGTACATCATGTCTTAATTGGACTAATTTATTTCCCAGTATCACCAGAGATTTTTTAAACTACTATTCAGATATGCAGAAAATTGAATCATTTGAATTTTAGTTGAAACATTGAAATCAATTGAGCATTTTGCTACGGACCCTTAGTTTCGTAGCAGAACCACTGAATAGCCACAACGGTTCACAAACCTCGGATATACAATATTTTTCATTAGTAACTGAACAAATGTAATTAGTCGGAATTGTTGTATAGACATGTGAAATATTTTGTACCAAATGTTGGTATTCCGAGAATGAATTTCCAATCCCTTCTAGTCTAAACGCTTAAAACTTTTATCACTAAAATCAGCCGCTTTCTCCCCTGTTATCTTTGTAAATGGGCCAACCTGGGCTATGGGAGCACACTCTCTCCAAAGTTTTCGCCTAACCCGCAATAATCCATTCCCAGCTTCACCATCTGAAACTGGTATCTATGGTGTACCTACGCGTTGGTTTCCCAAACGAGCGTTCAAGTCTCCCGATTAAAAATTCAGACCGCTCCTTAAAAAAAAAACACGCTCATGAGATTGGAGAATATCGAGCATTTCCTCATGCCCTCTCGAACTCCAGTTTCCTTCCCCAATAAAACCCTCCCCAACCCCTCCCCTTCCGCCGGGTACTGGAGAAAGACTCAAGGGGGCGTACTCTCGCCCACTCGCGGTTCGGGTTTCAAGAGGCGAGAGGAGAGAGAATGAATCCATTTCGGCGGGAGAGGAAAAGGGAGTTTCGCGGACGGTCGGGCGGGCGGGAGGGGTGTCTTGTTGAGGACCCTCTTTGCGTGGATGGCACGGGTCCCCTGCCAGCGATGGGCGTGGAAGGATGGGTGTGGGACTGACTGGGAGGGGAGTAAGATAAAAAAAAGGTGGTAGTTTCCCCCCAACCCTCCAGAGGAGCTAGCGTCCGACCAACCGGGAGGCGGGCCTCGGCGTCCCGGCCCATAATGGGAGTATGATTGAGGCGACGAAGGATGGAGCGTGGGTCGCACTCCGATTCTCATTTATTTTTTCCTCTCGAAGCGAACGCGACCAGCCTCTCCGAGCGTCTGCTTGTCTGCTTTCCTTGCGAGCCGTCCCCACGCTAGCTGTCTCATCCAGTCAACGGCTCGATGCCTCAACAACAACAGTCGCGGATGTGCTTTTGTTTTTCCCGGCGGAGGGAGATAGACAAGCGTGATAATCATGTGTCAGATAAGGAAACCGCGATGAATTCGCAAAGAGAAGAAAAAGATGGAGGCGGTTGGGGGAGAGAGCAACACGACGACATGCATTTTTGTTACCAATTACATCCAACCCGCGGGTACTCGATCAAAAATCACCAATCCATCCATCATCGCTGGATATTAAAAATAGAGCGTCTCTACAGATCGTTTCATTGATCGTAAACGGCGAGGTTTGTAAACAAGGAGTAATAAAATTTCTCCGGTTATCCGTGAAGAGGAGGGAGAAAAGGTGAGTGGGAAAGTGAAGGTTCCTCATTTGACACCAAAGTGAGTAGCGTGATATAAACAGGCAAGACTGGTTTTCTATTCAATTGGCAATGGGTGAAAAAGCGTATGCTTGAACCGTATGAGAAATAATAAAACTGAATGAATCACAGTCGTCAACATTAATTTCAGAGTATAATTTGCGAAACAAAAATTTAGGATGCAATGCTAGCCTAAATCAGGAAACCAGCGCGCAAAAATTCTCCAGCTGTCATTTTCTTCCCAGACCCCTTCCAAAAGTGGTAAATCTTAAACGTTAGTCCCCAAAAAAGCGAACATGGTACTTATTGCTTCCGTCTGAGTACCATTGTCACTTTAATTTTGCCATTTGCTTTGTACGCACCATCAAACTTAGCAGCTTTATGAAATTTACCTTATAAGTAGTCCCTGCCACCACATCCACGTAGTGTTTTTTCAATCAACCCATCATTTCATCCGATTTACGCTTTTGACGAATATATGCAATGAGCTTACCTTTACCAAACTACCAACCCATATACACAAAACCAACAAAACAAGCACTTCAATGCCAACCCACGGAAAAACCCCATTAAAAAATTGGTAAAAATTGGTAAATATCGCTCTGAATAAGGGAGAGTTATACGATGAAATTATCTTTCATGAATATATCTTCTTGAATGACTTATGGCGCATGCCTTTAAACCTTAATGGAATATTTGCATATATTTATGTGAAGAATATGGTAAAATCAAGGTTGTGACGAATAGAATGATACAATACACAATTAAAGTTCATGATAAGGGGTTGACGAAGGATAAAAAGGTGATCCATATCGAAAAGAAGCTGGAAGCAGCTTCATTAGATTATTTTAAGGACCACGAGATATCATAATTAGGCATTTATGAAATATAAGGATTAAACATGTGTCCTCATGACTTCAGGGAAAGCCTTTGAATTATTTTACAAGGGATTTCTTATCAATTCGTCTGCAATTCGATTCATTTAGCACGATAATTTTATTTCCTAATTTAACCAAGAAAACCTTTGGCAAAAAAGTGATATTAATCATACATATATGTAAAAGATTAAACACTCATTCTTTAAGGCTTAACACCAACTGATTAAATTCGCAAAAATAATTTTAACTGCAAGTTATGCATAACGAATGAAGGTAATGTCCTACGCTTGAGAAAGTGCTCTCAGTATCCTTACGTAAATCGTAAATCCAAAATACATTCGAAGATTTTTCTGGAATAGGTATATTCTACATATATACATTCGTCATTGACAATGCATGCACAATACTGAGGGAGTAATATTTCCAATGGCTACGGAATGCCCTGGTGACGCCCATAGTGCTCTTTGAATATTTTCGGTGCAACTTATTTCTAGTTCGTAAAGTTTTAATTGACTCATTTGGTAGTTTCGGAGAGATATCTGCGCATCGGCCTTATGTATCACGGGAGAAACTTACTCACTTTTCCCACGACCTGGAGAAAAGGTCACAGAAAATTGAGTCATCATAGCTTTCCCTCAGAGGTAGGCATCGCTCGTCAAAGATTTTTTTTAAGTACACGCAAGTTGCTCTTGAGAGCATCATGAAATATGTAGCTACACAAGCATAGAGATATGAAAATTGGCCATAAATATTGCATCACGGAATGAACTATCTCAACTCTTCTAGTAACAAAAGAGAAATTGAGCGTAAAGACCATGAGACGAGGGAGAATTATTATAACGTACAAAAAATTGTTCCTCACATTCTTCACTAACGTAGAATTAGAGAGGAGAGAATACTTAGGATGACAGCAGATTACAAAATGTAATAAATATTTCCTTCACGAATAAGCTTCTTATTTACTAATACTAAAGAGTTATAATGCTATTCTATGGGATGGCTAAGCTATGACGTACAGTGCAGGCAATGATCAAATTCACTGCGCTTACTCATTACCGGACGAGAATCACTAAGCCTGTACTATATCAGTAGATATTAGATGTAATGGGTATATTAAAGAACGACGACAAAACACCTTGAGGTATTTCACCGCATATTTCGGAAGGAACGCCCTCCCAAGGAAGTTATCCTCCCCAATAATCTTTGACCTCACTCGTGTAGCATCCCGGGGCGATCCTCGCAGACTTTCACCCTTCAAAATCCGTGAGGATGCATAGCAGGAGAAGTATATATATTTTCCCCTTTTGTGTTTTAGTGATCATTTCCTTTTTCACGAGCATTAATTGGTGTGACTCACGAAAAGCTTCAGGCATGGGGAGGGTGAGAGAAAGTAAGATTTCAGGGAATCTTGGTGATAGAATACACGGTGATGAGGGACAATGGGACATTGAAGCCCTCGTCAGAATTCAATTATTTTGTGTAAGACGGGGAGATGAATGGACAAGGAATTGGGTGTGAGATGGACATGAGGATAGGAAGTAAGCGGTGTTAAAGAAGCAAATAATGCGAGAAATACAAAATTGCGGCTTTATGGGAGTTCTTATAACTGATTTTCAGTCCAGTTAAATATTGCTTTCTATTGCTAGAGTAATCATAATAGTAATAACGCATGGTATGCATTAGTTCGAGTCAAAAGTATGGCATGAGATATTTTAAGTTTTTGCATTCAAGAGAATTTCTTATTAACTCTGAGTTAACCTTGAATATAACCCTAAATTTTTAATTCACCAAACGTTGAATTAGAAAAGGCTACAAAAGAATTTCAATGCGGTGCTCAAATCTATTTAACAAAAAAAAATTCCCGATGCATTCATACACTTTTTACCGCCGTAAAAAGTGACGATTAAGGAGTCACGCCAGCTCATTTTCATTCCCACCAGACCATAATCGAAAGGATTCTCCACGGCGCAGGTACCAAAATAATCCAGACATTATTTTTTTTCTCCTTTTCGCCGAAAAGAAGGAAGATTCGCGTGCCCGAAACGAAAGGATTCCTAAATGGCTCTTGACGTTTTTGAAAAGGACACGAAATCTCGTCCCACGCAAATGACACAAGAAAACTCATCTCGTCATGATCGCGAAGGGGAGTGGAGGAGGCGAGGAGGATTCCGCTCTCCTTCTCCATCTCTTTGTCCACGTTATGCGAGCGCTCATTTGCCCCTCCTACCATCCCTCTCTCTCTCTCTCGGGGGGAGGAAGACGCGATAGAGGGAGGACTATGAACTTCGCGACCTTGAGAATCTCATTATGTCCCTGATCCCACTCCCAGCTTACCACCTCGTCCCATTCCGACCACCTCCTCCGTCTCCATCCCACCTGTTTCTCTCTCTCTCCTCCCTTCGAGCCATCTGCACGGCGAAACACCTACGCCTCCTCATGAGCACCTACTCCGCTCCTCCCCAAGGTTGCACGGAGGCTGGGGAGAAGTTCACCCTCGCTGCCCGTGCAAAGTAAACAAATCACCCCGGGGGGGCCTCACTTGCAGTGGACCGCGGATAAACTTGCTCCGGTGCATGTGCCGGGGTAGAGTGGACACGGCTAGGCATCTCCCCTCGTGGTTCGGGAGAAATTGAATCATTTATCCGCGGGAATGTGCCATCCGAATGGAAGCTTAATGCGCGTAACGTACGTTCCGCCTCCCACTTAAATATTTAACAGCTTTCGGACGAGAAATTAGCAGTCTCTCAAAGATTTCAGGGCATTCAAATTTGCATTTCGCGATGCAAATTCATGCTCTCGGTAGGAAATAAAAAATGTTTGACTTGTTCCTGCACCTGCCAATTTAAATGAAATCGCGAAAACCACGGTCGAAACATGTTTCGGGCAATTTGCACAGAAAAGAGTCTCGGTCTCGACCGCGTGACTGGATTGAGAATACGAACAGGATTGAATAAATTAGAAACAATGAATGTATTGAGGGAAGTAAAACTCTCTTAAGTACCATATGCAAGCCGCTTTAATGATTGCAATCCAATCAATGCATCCTCTGCTTTGTGGAACCGGCGCAAAATGATACTGTCACTTAAGTAAGGTCATCCAAGTTTGAAAAATACTCACCAGTGTATTGATGTACGATCACTGTAAATAACACCACGAAAGAAAATAAATCAATAAAAATAATGAACGCTGTCAAAATAATTAATGTTGCCATGCATTATTAAAATCTTTCCATAAAAGAATTTTGCGATCTACTCGTTCGAGAGGACAAAATAAACCTTCTTTGGAAACTTCGGATTTCGGAGCACCCAAAGTGTATCTTTTATGACAGTTCAATGCTAACTACAAAATTGTATTTTCCAAGGAAATATTTCTTTGGCGCCTATCCTATCGCAACGGAAGAATGAAACATAACACAAATAATTCCTTCAAATACACAATTAAGAGCAATTTCTCGACTCACGTATTCTATATCCTAAGTGAGGAATTTATTATATGCGTATGTACCGCTGCAACTAATTGCGCTTGCAGGTCTACATGACGCACGGACATCGTCATTTTCTGTCAAGGCTCTTCATTTCAAAAATGGAAACAGCAATTAAAAAAATGACACACTTCTTTACGATTCTTGATGTAGATCTCTTCGACTTGATGTAAAGGTAACCAATGACAACCTTTGCGGGACACAATCCCCAATAAATTATTCGCAACGTTTCGAATAAGGAAGAGTCGGCCATAAATATTTCAGAGAAATAATTTATTCAAGATGTCACGGTCAACTGGTATTAGGAAAAAATTGGAGACACGAAAAGGTGAAGTTCGTCAGCTAGTCAGAGCCTACACAAAGGCATGACGCATCTAAGAGCAGCTGCTGCATATGATCACATTATGTAGGCGAAAATGGCAACAGGATGAAAGTTAGCTAAGCTTCTTAGGCGGCGTCCGATGCTTATACTCCGGAATGTTTTTTAATCGATGTCAGAAAATGCGCGCGTTCCAGATTGTTTCCTCATCACAAAGCCAGTTTTCCGAAGGATACCTTTCATGGGCATTAGCGTCTGTCGTAAGCTCCACAGTCGCGCGCGCAACCTGGCACGCTGGAATGCTTTCAACGGAATCCCACGCGCATGCGTCGCAATACAATTCGCGAAAAGCAGGAAAACCTAGATAGAGACCACCTAAATCTAGAAATTTCGATTCGATTTTTATGGCGATATAAAAATTTCGATTCCCTCCCCGAGTAAAAAGCGATCGCCGTCATTTTAGTTGTGTCCAAGCAACGACGTTGTTTACAGAAAAGAATTGGGACCGAGGCAAAAGATAGAAGAGGCGAGAGATGAAGGGCGGTGGTCATTTTTTTCTCGATGTAGGTGAACAGCTGTGAGAATCAGCGAGAGAGAGGAGGAGAGAGATGGGAAGACGTAAACACGCGGTCAGACGAAGGACATCGGAGAACGTTCCTGCGGAACTGCTTAATCGAGAGTTAAATACGGAGCAGGAAACGAGGGCATCTTTTCGACGCACCGGGGCCGTCCCACGCGAGGAATAGTTCTGCGGTGAGTGGAAGACTAGGGCTAGCGAGTGGGCAGCGATTGATACCAGAGTCGGCGCTGCATATGGCTTCCTAAAACTCCTCCGCAGGTTCTCCCCGCCAATCGAACTGTGGTAGGGTACTCCTATCACTGCATCCGCCCTTTGATTTCTCGAAGCCACCGCCTCTTTCGATTTTCCAGGATTATATGGGTGGCAGTAGGAGAGTCCGAGGCAGTTTTTGTGAGAGGCGTTCGACATTTGCGGTCGCTCTTACCGCGAAGGTTAGGTGTGATAGGTAGGTAATTAGGGCAAGGTGGAGACAGATGGAAGAGGGAGAGGGGGGGAGGAGAGAATGGAGGCTTAGCCTACGCTGAAGGAAAAGGGCAGACTGTTTACAGTTGGTGTAGGTAGTACTCCGCGCTATGCACTTGGTAGGATCTCGAAAGAAAACTTAAGTCCTATGCATAAGTTGGTGAATGGAACAATTGGAAGTCACACTACCAGTCCAATTACCAATGTGTTCCCCTGACGACATGAAAATAAAATTCTTGCACATACCTGTAGTTAGCATTGCTTATAGACTAACTTTTTCGACATATTTTGAATCTTGAAGCAATGACAGACCTAGGCTGACAGACCACACGCCCAACCATAGTTTTATATTCCAAGGATATACAAATACTTCATACCAGAGGCTAGTAATCATGGCCACCTTTCGTTCCAAAATTAAGTTACATATTTTTACTCACATACAAGGATCCATCGTCAGAAACTATACTTCAGCACCTCTGAGAGTTAACTATAGGGAAAGAGAGTAAATTTTGCATGCATTTATGACGCAGAGAACCTTGGAAAATCTTTGGCAAATCTTCAGATTTTATTTATGGTGCTCACGTCTAATGAAGCACACGTTTTGCTCTATTTGCCTCCATTTTCAGTGAAGCTACCTTGCTCCTAAACTAACGTGCGTGATCATCACTGTGCATTTCCAGCTATTCCACTCGTCCTTTGCAAGTTTCACAAGGGATTGATATTTCCTGAGAAGTACCCATGATATCAAAGGGAACAATACTTGATCTAACCTTAAACGTTAACGTTTTTCCTGTAACTTTTTCTCCATTAAAAAAGGCTAGGTCGTTTAACCTAAATTTTGTTACGCTGTACCACCTTGATTAGCATGCTCAAAAGAAAATTATTTGGATTCTTCCCCAACAAGATAAATTGGTCGATAAAGAGCATTTAATAAATTTTTGGTTAGCGAACAGCTTAATCTTTGCATGCCTATTATACCATAAATATCTTGTTCCTTCCATGAAATTTCAAGCTCGTTTACCCCCATTCAAGTTAAACAATGAAGTAACTGTTTTCAATATCAAAGCCATATGTATATTTCAACATTATCTATCCTATTGAAATTCAATTTCATTTCACATGACTAAAATTTGTAGAAATTCTTAAGTTATGTCCTTTTCATTGCTTCAAAAAACATCTAATTTTTCTCGCGGGAAAATGTGTTGTCGGATCATTAAATGCCTTCTCACTTTAAATCTCGAGAATACCCAATTGGTCGAGCATGCGGAAATGCCAGAAACACATTTGACCTCTTCACCATCCTGTTCACATTTTTGACCGAAAAATGAAAAATTGAACTTTCATCAGCGGAGACGCAATAAGTGGTTGGACCTCTTCAAGAGAAAACACGTAATCATCGTGCGATTTCCTCAATGGTGTCCGCGCAAGCAAATACGCAGCACGTCAAGATATTAACACCTCGAGGAATTAAACCTCGAAAACGCTTACGTTCGGGAAACCAGTCTCGAGAATGACTGCCTTTAAAAGCCCTGCAATCAATTTCGATTGCCCATCCGGAGATTTAACTTTCATTCCTCCTCTCCCCCCACACCTACCCCTCTCGTGTTCCCCTCCCACTCTCTCGTTACCCTTCCCCTTGTCTCCTTTCCCCGTGATATCCTCTCTTTCCCACTATCCACGCAGGAACAGCGAAAGAGAAAGAGGGAGTGGGGTAAAGAAAGGGAGAGAGGGAGACGTATGATAAAAAAGCCGCCTCTCTTCGAGACGTCTCGCGGTGACGGTGGCGAAACTACTCTCCGCGGATGCTCAGGTGTACGATTCGAGATTCTTTGGGGGCGGGAGGTTGGTCGGAGGGAATGGGAAGGCGCGGGGGGTAGCAGAAGAAGACGAGACGAACATAAAAGGAAGCCGATATAGCGCGGCCCCTCTCCCCTCCTCCAGCCGGTGAGGGGGCTAACCGCAGTTACGACAAAGATAAAAGGAATGCGATATTGTTTTTTACCACCGTCTCCCCTCTCTTCCCTTCTCTCCCTTCATGCAGACATCTCCTCCATCCTCGGCCTTTTCCCACCTGGTGGAAACTTCCCGAACCATTTTTCCTCATCGCACGCCTCTTCTGGTTGTGATCGCGTCACGAGAATGGTTAGATCCTGCCGAGATCTTCAGAGCATGTGACTGTGCAACTCTCCGGTCAGATATCGTTAGCGTTTCGTTTTGGAAAACCAAGACTATTCTGCGGAAGTGGAGGTCTCGCACGTGGATTGGGGCGATTGCCAACGATCCCAGTCCGAGTCGAAAGTTAGCAGGAAATAGGGCGAGTTATCGGGCCTTCGCGCTGCTTACCCTCGAGTTATCACGCCATAAAATTTGCGCGGCTGACCTTATTTTCATTTGGGCGCCGACAAAGATTTCCCGTATAACATTTCATAACATGCTTGGGCGTCAAACAAAATGGCCCAAAATTTCTGAAAAATCGGGTTTTATAAATACTTCAAGAGAGAGATGTTGCCTTGAGTCCATGAAGCGTATCGCTATAAAAAAACTACAATCAGGGACATATTTATAATAGGTAATATTATCTTCTGGTACATAAATGCCTGAAAAAAGCTTTGGTCATGTAAAAATTAAAAGGAAATGCGCGGGCACTGCAATAAAGCAGGATGTTCGTTATGATGATATCAAAAGCAATAATGTGTATGATGGGTAAATTACTGCTTGTATCCATTCCTGATGGACCCCTGGCTAAACACGAATCTTGGAGAAGTTAAAAGCATCTCTATATCAATCTCGAGCGTGGAAAATACCGAAGAAATATGATACGATAAAATATAGGGTGAAAAAACGGAATTATCAACAACAGCATGTAATGGAGAGTATGGTCTCTAAATGAGAATTAGCATTCCATTATTTTTTAATTTTGAAGCTAAGGCATCCAACTTCCTGACTGGTAAATGAATATAAATGCAACAAATATATTATTTAAAGAAAAGATGATTTTCATGATGGAAAACCAACGAAGCCCTGTTGGCTATTCTCTACGGAGACTTAGGTTCTTTACCAGGTGTTTTTTAAATGTCCCGATCTGAAGATATCATCGTTATTAGTCGTACATGAAATAACACCACACATTTATCGCCTCTAACCAACGGGATGCGTCCTCGCAACCTCCCACCGCCGTTTCCGATGGGGCAGGGCCGAAGGACTAAGGTAAAAGGGTTGAGCGTGCGACGTGCCTTATGTGGAAAGATGGGGAACCCCTTCCTCCTCCCTTCCTTCATGCCCACCACGCTTCGTGACGACCTCAACCTGTCGCGTTTCGGCGAGGGGGAAGAACACGGCAGATCTCGGTCGAAGGAACGGCGCCATCCGCCGCCGATACATCGAGTCGGATCAGCGAAGCAGATGGCCTGGGAGGAATCGAACTCCGAAAACATGAGCCAACGCATGTGTGCTCACATACACATTTTTTCCCCTCATCGCTCGCCTCTCAGCATGCAGGTCATTCGCCCATTCGAGGAGGGGAAGAGAGAGGAGAGGGAAAGAGAGACCGGTCGTACATTATTTATCTTTTTGAAAGAGGCCTGCTGGGTCGCTACTCGCGAGGAGGAACTTTCTCGTTCTCGATCGACGATATCGGCCTGGCGTATAGCCGACTCGAAAGCGAGGGTTCTCTGCGCGCGCGAAAATATCGCGAATCGATGCTTATTTGGAGTGAAGTCGTGGGGTGCGGGGAAATGATGTTCCTCGAAAATACCAATTAGGGAGGGGAGTTCCAAATTTCCCAGTTCCAAAGCGATGAGCTCGGCGTCAAGTTCAATACCCAATAAGCCTCCTCCAAAATACCTGCCATTGCACAACTAATTAGATACATCTAATGCTTTTTTCAAAGGGTAGGAAGGATACGTGAAAACACGGGCGACGTTCCTGTGTTTTGTTTGCCTTTTAGGAGGCGATAACGACACAGGTGGGCGGAATGAGTATCCATCACGCTTCTCATTCGCGACCGGGTGTCATTCGCGGAGGAGATCGCTGATTCGTCACGCTGGTGTTATTGTGGAGGCTACGCGGCGCGTTCTAATACTTTTGCAAGGCTAACTCGTTCCCTCTCCAGGGAGGCTATATTTTTTTCCTTACATGAAAAGAAAAACAACTATTAACACTCATAAGTTCCGAATAGGGAAGGTAGGCTTTTATGAACACCATTGTGACGCAACAAATAACATCAAAACTCTCTCTTTCCGACACTCGGCGATGAGGAGGCGGACTCAAAATTTCAATTTCTCCGCGATGATTTCCATACATCCCAGCAAAATGGTCATGGCATTAAAAGAACATTAATATTTATAGCTTCTTCGGCAAAAGATGGCGCTGGAATGGATGCCTGTCATATTTTAAAGATTAGTCAGCATGTCATCAAGGATTAATTCGATTTTAAGAGCTGAAGAGCTTATGAATAAGATGTGTTAGGAAAGAGTTATGCCGCGAAGTAAAAAGCCATACGAGCTTCTAAAAGTAGCTAGTTAAGCGTCTGTGACTACGAATCTTAATGCTGAAACCATGCAGAAGAAATCAGTTGGCGACTACAAAACCTCGTGATTTTGCGATTGACACCTGAATCAATAAAGTCTTGACCAGTCATGGACTATTTAGACAGTACAGACCCAAAACATTTATGGTTTTTGAAAGGTGTTTTCCGTCGAAATACATCCTACCGCTGCAAATACCATCATACAGCTACCAACTAATCACCGGCGTTAATAAAAACGATTTCTATCATTTTCGTAATAAGTAGCATTCTTTTTCTTAAACATGCACATTATTTGGAGTTTTTTCAAACTCCTGTAGTATATATTTTCAAATTCTATTATTTTCAATATCAAAGTAATTGTTTTCCTGATGCCAAATGCCTCGCCATTTGGAATCCCGTGATTAAAAACTTATTCTTCCGGAACTTTGTCCTTATGCCATGCAAACAAGAGGCCTTTTAAGGATCCTTAAGGCCAAAAGAAGGTCATTTTTCTGTTGGCACGAAACAACCGGTTATTAGCATACGGTAATGCTCCACACATCGCCAATGCCAGCCAGAGCCCTTCTAAAAAGGAGCAGTCAAACATTAATTCAGGGTCTTCTAACGATGACTCATAGTATATAAAACAATTACGAGTCATTAATTGCAAAAATTCATTGGCAATGATCGTTGTTGAGCTCTGCGATAATTAATCAGAGGGAAAAACAGAAATATCACTCCATACGATTCTCATCACTAGGGAACTAAGATAAGGCTTTTCGAGGTCAGCTCGCTAATCCTTGAAATTTATCCCGGTTAGGGTTGATTCCCAAAGTAATTCATATGGTGAAAGGCTCGATATTGGATTTCAGACAAGGACTCACCCGTATCGCACGCCACTCCTCTTCTGCTCATCGCTGTGATGCCGCTGCTGCTTCGAGGACCTCTTCACACCCTCGTACTCCCTTTCGCGGCCGTAAATACTTCCTCCGAAGGGGTCTTCACCCAAGTAGAACCTCTGCACGTGGTTCCCCGCCTCCTCCCTCCTCGCCGTGTACGACGAGTTCTTCTTGTCGTAATCCATCGGCGTGGATGTCGCGAGGAGCGGCGGCACCCGATCAGCCTCCCGCCTGCGTCCTCCCTCGCCCTCCGAGTTCGTGGACGAAAAGGGCGCGCTGCCCCTCTCGGGTGAGTAAGCACTGTTCCTCCGCCTCGCGGAGGACGCGACCTCGGCCCCGTAGTCCCTCCGCTGACCCCTCGACGCCGAGCCCTTCCACGAGCTATCCCCGCGGGAGGATGTATCGTTGCTCTGTCGGTTCGCCGGCGAGCTGCCCCTCCTCAAAGGAGAAGACACCCTCAAGTGCTGCCTGTTGCTGTTCCCGCGGCCGCCGACCTGGTGATGTCCGCGCGACTGCTGCTGTTGGCGGTAACTGCTGCCTCCTCCGCCGCCGCTCTCCGCTTGCGGGCCCCGATGGTGTTGCGTCACCGGCGGGTGACCCTGGTAGGAGGAGGACGAGGCGGTGGTGGCGGGGCGGGATCTGGGCGGGGCGACGGGTCCCCCCACCACCACGCCGACCCCCTCTCGCTCGTCCACGGCCCCTTCCACGCCATCGTCGTACGGCTCCTCCTCCTCGGAGGTGGCCTCATTTGGAAAGGACTCTCGGCGGACGCCCACGGGTCGGCCGCGGTGTCGGCCGTTCAAGTCTCCCCTCTCGTGCTGCTGCTCCTGATGGTTCCTCTTCATGGAGGAGGGACGGATGTTGCCGTCGATGGCGTTCTGGTACCGCCGGTAGGTCGGCTCGCCGTACTCGTCCGGGGACGGGGATCGGGAGGATGACCGCCAGCTACCCCTCCTCGCGTTCCCGTGGCCGTTGGCCATCGACTTCTGCTGAGTCTGGTGTCCGTTTTGGCGCCCACTCTGCTCCTCTTTTCCCTTTTTCTTCTCCGAGGACCTGGATCTTAAGCGTCCCACCAATCTCCTGATCGAGTCCCCGAAGGAACCGCTCTTTTTCTTCTTCACCTTCTTGTTGGCCTTCTTCCCATTCGCGCGCTCATCTCTCCCCACATCGATCACCTCCTCCTCGTCCTCCTCATCTTCCTCCTCGTCGGCAAAGCGCGTCTTCTGGTGAGACTGTTTCTTTTCTTGAGGAGACATTGCGGGGGCTGCGGGGGCATGCACTTCTTGAGTCCCACCGTTCGTTTCCGGCGGCCCTGGCACAGGAGGTGCCCTCCTCCTCGTCCTGGCGACCCTCAATCCTTCTTGAGGTGGCGGAGCGGGTGCGTTGGGCGTCGGTGGCGCCAGGTGTCCGGTGCTACCGTGGTGGTGGTCGCCGTTGGTCACCATCACGTGGTGTTGGTGCTCCGTAGAGCCATTCGCCCAGGACACCGTCGCCTCCTCCGTCCGATTGTTCCACGAGTGGTCCGAGGGCGAGGATAGAGTGCTCGGCCGGTAAGGTTTCGGGCCCGAAAGAAAGTTGGGACTCATGTTCCTCCCGATTAGGTCGTCCCCGCTGCCCCGCCTCCCATTTTCCTCCGGAGACCACGGCCTAGAGTTCCTCCCCTCCACTCTCTCGTCTTCCTCTTCGTTTGCAACCGCGGTCCACGAAGGTTGAGGCGGCGGGCGCTTTTTCCTCTTTTGGGGCTCGACGTGAGTGAGCTCGGTGGTGGAGGGCGGTGGTGCCGCCACGCCTCTGGGAGGCCTGAAAGTTCTGCCTGGGCCCGTGGGGAGGACTTGAATCACGTCCTTTCTCCCTATAATTCCCTGCCCTCCGCTTCCGCCGCTGGTCCTTGTCGTCCTTGTGATCTCCGTCTCTGTGTGATGGTGGTGATAGCCGTTCGTGGTGGGCATGGGCGGGGGAGTGAGGGGCTCAGGGGTCTTGATGCTGTATCCGTTGGCGATGCCGTTTGTTTTTATCGGAGAGGGCAGAGGGGATGCCCTCAGAGGCTCTCTTATATCGGTCGGGGTCACCGCATCCCTACCAACTACGTTGTTGGTTTTGGATTTCATAGTAATCCCTATGTAGCTGCCACCTCCAGGAGTGACCCCGCCGAAGAATGGGGACTCGGGATCTTCCAATCCTCCAGCGGAGCCTTCCCTTGAAGACCTAGAGTCACTCCCGAAGTGATGCTCCAGCCACTTGGACGTTTCGACCTTCCTGGTCTCCTCCTCGGCGTCCAAGTCCAGGGGTTTCTTGGTCAAGGCATCTTTCCGTTCCCCCCCGATGGGGGAGGCGGGGTTGAGTCCCCGACTATTATTCCGGGGCTTCAGGGACCTGAGTCTCGGGGGAGCGTCCGTCTCATCCCCCGTCTCCTTCTCACCCTCGAAGCCCTCCGCCCTATACTTCATCTCCTCGGCGATTTTCACTCCGTTCGAGAGATACGACACGACCTCCTCCTCCTTGGTCCGCACGTAGTTGTGGCTCTTCCCCTCGCCTTCTATCTCCTCGTCGGGTAAATCCTTTCCGTCATCGTCGTCATCCTCCACCATGTCCTCCTCCACATGCTGGTGCTGTTTCCTGGTCTCCGTAAGGAGCCGCCCGTCGGGGGTGGCCAAGCTGGCCTCCTCGATGTCCTCTGTGTCGACGACCTTACGACCCGTGGATGTCTGGCGTAAGACTTTCGGTCCCTCGGGTGTCAGGGCCTTAGATTCGACGGCCGCTGCAGTCCTGACGTCCTTGTTTTCGCGGACTGCCGCGATGAATCCCTGAGAGAGAAAAAGAGGGCTCACGTGAGAAAAATATTTTAGGCTGTCCAATAAAAAAGGCAAAATTTAAATCACACAATGAGCTAGAGAGATGACATTAATCAATTCTGAATATAATATGGGTGTGAAATAATTATTTACATTTTTAATCGCATTTAAAAAATACATGTAAAAGATCCGGTATAAAATTATTTAATTTGTTAGTTGGCAGAGAAACTCCTCACAAATGGTTAAAATTTTTATTCACATTTCATCAAATGTATATATTCAGGTGAAAACGTATCAGGTCTCCTAAAATCAGCGTAAGAAGAAAACTATACTTTAATCAATAGCGCAAAAGATTTCGTGGGATAACGTATACCTATAGCTTAATATGATTCAAACGAAGTAACTAAGAGAAGACAGTTGATCAAAGATGATTAGGAGCGAAATTTATAAAAATGCAAACTGAAGTATTGATTGATTACGGGCAATTACGAGAAGCATTACGCATTTCCAGCGATTACTTATGTTGACTCATCTCATACTATAATCATTCCAAATTCTTTCAAACGGAATTACTTCTGCGCCTAATAACAAAATATTTTATTAGGAAATTAGAGTGCGATAAAACAGAAGGGCAGTGGTCAACTAATTGAAAATGTAGGGTGACAGCTATATAATAGAAATGGCATTTTGCTGGTACCTACACTGGTAAAAATGAAAAGCGCGAGGAACGGAGCCGTTAGGAAAAATAATTTGCTCGGCACAAGCGAGATGTAAAGGTTACATTTCACTAGATTTTTGAAGCAGTAGACGGAATAATTATTTATGGCAATATTCCACAGGGTATTAGCCACCATAATAAGCCAATGGATATTTTAACTTTTAAAAATATGTATTAGACACGCATCTTAGACACATGAATCCACTAATTTTTCAATGTTTCCTGACTCGATGCCACGATAGTAGATATTTACTTCGAAAGAGGAAAAAAATTGTTCGACATAGAGGTCAAAAATACACGTCAGCAAATTGTTTAAGTGATTTTGTACCTCGGATTATGAAGCCACAGATAGAGTAACAAAATTTTCATCGTAGTTATGAGAGAGAATAAAAAAAAAGCATGTGCATTTCTTATCAACAGCGAAACAGCAATCTCACCGATATCAATTCCATAAAAATAATTTCAAAGGCTATTAAATATAATGACTGCCGTAAATGCACACTGTTGGCACGAAGTCATAATTTTTTTATCTATGCGTGAAAAAAGGAAATCTGTTCTCAGAGTTGGCAAAAGAAATGAAAACAATTTCACAGAAAAGTAAGAAAATTACCCCGCTAATTTTGTGAAATGATGATTTTAATTTTGAGTATGAGTATGAATCACCATTTTGTTTTTGTCGGAAATTCCATTTGAGGAGTAGGTACTATAAAAACTTTCATTCCATTTTTTTCAGAGGCAATTTATACGTTACAAGCCATCTCGAAAACTAATTTCATGCACGTCACCGAACCTAACAGCGTACATCTATCACGCCTATCTCCCAAAATACATTTTAGAAATTACTCGTGAGGAAAAACGCTATACATAACTACGCCATCGTCGTAATAATTTAAAACAATTACTGCCAATAGAAGAATAGTCTTCCGACTCCTTGGAACTATTTCCCTGTTGTATCCTCTAATAAAGCTGAGGAAAAGCAGCGAGGTGAACATTTTATGATCGCTAAAACTGTATATGTCCCTGAATTAAATTCTTCGCGAAACCATCAACGAACGACAGCGCTTTATGGTTTTATGCTTTTCCAGAAGCACGGCCAATAAAATATGAAATTGAATTTCACATTAATACGTGTTTTAGGTGACACGGGATGGGTGAGTTTGGCATTTGGAAAATTTATCTAGTTTCGAATCTCATGGATATAGTTCCTTTTTCGTAATTAATGCTATTCAAATGAGTGAAATTCAAAGATATATTTTATGCCATTAACTATGCGCTACTAGTAGTTATTTTCTCAGAAATATTTCATTTTCTAATACCTCATAAATGGAAGGATTAAGTAGTGTCTCTTATTTTATGAACATTATTTTGAACCAAAGAACGATCGGGATGTAAAATACCTACAGGTTTTATTTTTTAGAAATAGCTTTTATTAGAGTCAAATCAATTTCAAACTGGAAGAAATGGAAGAAATGAGGTCTTCGCTTGAAAAAGAAAAAACCCATTACAAATGATTTCCCTAGAAAACAAGGGCATGCTGGTGTTGAGTTGATTTTGGCACTTTCATCCTTTAAAAAGCTTCATATCTCTCCGTTGAACAACGGTGAATATATCACAAAAGAATGGGTAGCATTAAGAGACTGAATACATTCTGACATTTTTCATATTAGGTACAAACAAATGAACTAACATTGATTTGGCTCCAGGCGATGAAGGGAGTCATTTTGGATGACAATATGAATAGGTACCACTGCTAAGTAAACAATAGTTTGTATCTTTTGCCCCAGATAGGGGAAATGGGGACCTCGCGGAAAGTGATATCGCCGGGGACTTGACACACCGAATAGTTGTTTCTCTGCTCTGCTAAGATTCTACCGTAAACTCTTGTCCACTTAATTAAACAAATTAAAGTGAATGCTAATAAGAAAATATAAGCCACTATGTATATACCTGATGGCCTAACCTATAAATTATACGCCTCTAAGTATACGAGTTGACTCGTTGTTAACTTATCTCAACTCGATATTTTTTTAGGGCTGCTTTAGTTGAATCTTTTTTAGTCGTCAATTGTTATGAGTCGTCGCTTCGCCCCAGATGGGGAAATGGGGACACTTGAACCCTCGCGGAAAGTGATATCGCCGGGGACTTGACACACCGAATGAAAATTATGAGTATAAGTGCTGCAACCCTCGTCGGATACCAGTGGGCAGACATGAAATGTGCGTCGCCGGACTTTATTGCAGTTGGATTACGTTGCACAAAGTCTCTCGGCCATTGCCCAAAAGAAGGGAGGCGTAAGCAAGAAAAGGGTGCATGGGCTTTCTCAGGCCGTACAAGCGACAGCGTGTTGTCTTGTCCGACAAGTGGAAGCTTTACGAGCCAATAACCTGCGTAATGTAAGGTGGCAACAAGAAAAGAGGTAGGAACGCTGAGAGTTCACGCCTTCTCACATTCTGAGCAGTCCAAATTTAAGACATCAAAGTTGAGCCACCTATTTCTCTGGCGAGAAGCGATGAATGCAGAGATATATGTTGACCAGAGAGGATTTCACAACACCATGTCAAGGTACATACATGAAATACGTATTTCAAATGAATTTCCACTGTGGGTGGATGGGGTGGTAGAGTCTAGCAATAAAATCGGGGAAGTTTTCTTAGCCAAATGGTATATGCATGGCCTTAAATAGATTTATTAAAGACTGGATCTTGCTTTCAAGGAAATAGCAACAAAGCCATTACTTCCTGCTGCACATAAATATTCTTAGCATGATACACATGCTTATAACCTAAATACTGAAATAAAAGAATCTGATGGCGTCCAGAAAGAATCTGAAGAAGCGCAAAACATTCTGAGTGGTAAAGATATAAAGGGATTCTGAGTGGTAAAGGTACCAGACTCCAATCTAGGTAAAGTCTATTTAGATACCCTCATCTTAATTGCAGGTATAGGAAGTTTAAACAAACAAGAACGGAACGACAAAACTCAAACGAGCAAGGGAAACGAACTAGATTGCGTATCCTGAATGCGAGAGTAACACTCGCCTATAGGATTTGTGCGAGATAAGATCCACTTTTACTCAAAATCTCCGGGTCATTGAATAAATGAAGGAAGCAATCGAGGTGATCTCTTTCGACTGCCACTACCACGGAAAGTCAAAAATTAATATTCCGGAGGCCTCCCCAAACCACTCAATGCAGAGCAAATATCTCAGGCATTAAAATTAACTGCTCGTTATCTGATGAAAGACCCAACTTCTGGATTTAAAAAAAACTTGCTCGTTCCTTTCACTAACGTAATCACTTTCTGAATACACAGTTTTCAGCCCCACGAGACTCGAATACGAGCAACAAGCGGAGAGCTTGACGCGCGAAAAAGAAGTAGTAAAGACATTCACGGATTTCTCTTTTCTCTCTCCCATTCATGTCTCTCCCGCCCGACTCGTTTGGGTTGACAAACTACGCCCTCCAAACATTCCCCTGTTCCTCGGTCATTAAAAAGCCCACGGAGATGCACGCCCACACGCATTCCTACCGGCTCGCCATGCGCGGAGCGTTGGGGAAGGGAAGGGGAGAGGATTTATTATATCCATAAGTCTTGCTTCCCCTCCGGCCCCCCACCCCCTCCGAAAATCGTCTCCCATCCTCCCTTTCCCGAAACACTCACTGATCCCCCCTCCTGTCTATCTTCCCATTGTTCGCTTCATTTGGACCGTGCTCAAGGTGGCGAATTACTTAGCCGAGAATTACGCCGACGAAGGAGCGTAATGCGGACTCGGGGATGGGCCTTAATCCGCAGCGCGCATAATTGGAATGAGCAAACTGAATAGAATGGGACGAAGCTCCGGCGCGCAGTTTCTCCAAGAAAAACTGGTGTTGCCAGGGTCGGATCGAAAAGGGTGGGCGGCCGCAAAACCCCCCTTTCTCTCTCTCACCCCCTTGGGCGGTTTTGTTTTCTTTTCAGGCCAAGAAAATGTCGCAAGTGAGCGTATCCCCAACTCAATGCCGAGCAACAACTTACCACGATATTGGTATGCAAGTGACACAGTTTAACATTAAGAAAACCTGGGAAGGCGAGCGTTTGGGCAAATATTTAGGATCGAAATGAAAATGTTCCTCTGTATTTATTTCCTTCTCATCTGGAGATTTTCCAGGTACGTTTGGATTTGATGTGAACAATGACACACGGTAAAAGGTAAGTAAGTATACCTATAAATATACCTATATTATATAGAGTGAAATGCAAGAATCCATCAGTGTGCTTACCTAAAAGAAAAGAATGTTAGTAAACGAAAGGAATGTAATCAAGGATGATCTTTTGGTCGAAGGCCAAATTTCTTTATTTGAATTCAAATGCTGTTTTCCCCGCTGAGTCACCCGCATGCATTGGTGTGAAAAGATACTAGCTTTGACGTCTTGGTAAGAGCGATGCTATCTTTTCTGTTAGCTTTTCCTCTAAAAATTGGTTTAAACCAAATTATTTAGTAGGTATCAGTGGAAATATAAAAAAAAAATATTTCCCCTATTTAACTAATTTCCTCTAATTGACTCTATACACGTAATAACTTCCTTTACTTTCTCATCAGAGTATTTCATCATTTCGATCGACCACTTAAGGGGATTATAAAAGTCCACCGAAGGTAGGTACGTATTTCCTTCTTATGAAGAAATATTTAGTTAAGATTGTAGAGCACGGATCCCAACGCATTATATAACGAAGTATTTCTCAAGACAGGAAAATGCAATGAAAGAGAAATATTATTCATAATCCCATGAACACCAGTGCAGCTGAGAAAAGAGCAAATTTTTGACATTCGCTTTCCCTCAATGCATATGAATTCAGTTTAACTGCCCATAAAATGGAGAAGTAAGCAGCCAGGTAACTGATTTTCGATAAGTATCAAATTCGAAGGTGGAACATAATTTTTCGTGAAAAATAAGTTTTGCTGCATCTACAATTAACTTGAAATTTAACTCGAGGATCAAGAACTTGAAAATGCCATCAAATGGCCCTGCAACCTCTCTAATATAATTGAAGAAGTAAAATTCAAATTCCCAAGATTGATGCTTTTCCTGAAATGTAAAAAAGAAAATTCAAAGCCGAGACGCTAAATGAGTGCCATTATATAAATCTCAATTTGTTTATATTGATATTAATCTCTGGAACAGGTTTTCCGTTGACGTTTGCAGGTAGCAATAAAGAATGGAATGCGAAGAAAATATGACTTCTCTTATGACAAAAATGGAATCGTTCAAATCCCTTCACCTTGGAAAATAAATGCAATGCACTCAGAACCTCTAAAGATTTACGAAAAATGTTGAAAACATGAACGAGTCTAAACTTGGAAATAGATAACGAGTCACAATGAGCATTTGGACTTTTTGAGTCCGAAATATGCATGTCTGTACGAACACATATACTGATTACACGTTAAATATCATCAACGTATTTCTTTAAGAGATGTATTATTAGAGACATATTCCTCAACCTTAGAGCTACAGAAAGGTCTAGTGGAAGGCTAGAAGACGGGAAATCTAATTGAAGATAAATTGGCCGTGAGGGAGGCAAGGTCATATGTAAATTATACAAATGTTTTCAAATTATACTCAGAGTAAATGTTGTGTACTTCACTTGCTCATTGCGTGAAGAACGGCGTGAAAAGAGCATGACGAAGGTCATTCAAAGGAAACGGAAGTAATGTCATTTACAAAGAGTTAGTAGGCTAAACAAAATATCAAAGTTGATTAGTTAAAATAACTATCAGGTGGATCGATTTACTCAACTTTGGATCCAAATTAATGAAAATGGATTCAGAAGAACCCAGATTAAAGAACGTGGGAAATGTATTAATCAAGAGGGTGTCTTTGCAGAGGCAAAGAGAAAGGATTTGAATGGAATCCATATTAGAATTAAAATTTGGAGCGTAGAATATGTGTCAATTTTCCGCGCCTCATGCTACTGATCTAGAGGTGTTAGTAATTTAAACTTTATCTCAACAGTAAAAATGCCTACTTTAAACCATGAACAAGGTACCAATGTCAATAACGAAATTTCGCACTTGTCCTTCTTGATAATCAACTAGCCGTTGGCTATAAGATGAAGCACTGAACCCTTGGGCTATTTATTGCTGACTTTGTGCGACTTAATCACAGATGGCCGTCCAGCTGTGTGGAATCAAATACCTATCCTTCATTGGGACATTCAGAACCTATTCTAATGAAGTTTTCAACAGATACCTACACAAAATCACGCGTTCATTTCCCCGCTCATTCAGCTTTCTTTACGCCGTAAAGCAGCGCCACCGCCGCACTGCGTGATTTCCACCAACTACACTCCCAGCGGACCGCGACTTTCAAAATTCACACGAGAGAACAATCCGGCAGTTGTAAGTTTTCCAAGCGCACAGACCACTGAGTCACTGTTTTACCTATTTTTTTAAATATTATCTTAATCCGCGTCCACTTTAGAAGACGTCGTGTCCAAGACAACGATAAGCGCAGGAGGTGCCAGTACACAAGTTTTTAACCGGGAATTTGCGATGGCTTCGAAAATGAGAAGCTTAACGTAGTAATACTAGTAGATATATGCCATTATAACCAATAATTCCATTATTACTATGTAGACACTAACCATAGAACTGCATGTGACTCTATTACGTAACATGTTTCCATGTAGTATCCTAGTTGCATGTCAATAGTGCATGTTTGGTGATCTTCACCCCCTGCCACACACCCTCGCGGTGGCTTGAAGGGTATTGCGTAAATGAAGATTTAGCAGAATAGGCTTTAGCTAACTGAGGTGTTTTTAAAGCTGTATCTAACCTAAACTTATTCCTCATACAACACGCCATCTACGCCTGCGTTTGAGCGCCCGACTAGCCAGGCCAGTTCTTGAACTACCCTCTTGAGTTAACGACAGCTGGATACTACTACCCAAGTAGTATCCGGCCCACGTATGGACGACCAGAAAGCCATATAATGTCAATTACGGCAGGTGGATGGTGGAAATTACCAATAAACAAAACGGATACACATCTGCAGTTTTGTTTATAGAAGTTATTTACGCTCCTTTCCTTCCCTTCAGCATGCTATATATTTTTCCTGTATTGATAAAAAATCAAAATCAAACTTCGTGGGGGGGATGATTTGCAATTATATCAAAGGGGTTGTCGATTATTGGTAGTATCCGCCCACTCATCAGTCCTACCCTTGGAACGCTTAATTTTTGTCTTCCTAAGGTCACAATTTTTGCAAGAGAACAGTGACAATATAATAAATTCATTCATGCGTCAATTTCTTACTTTATCTGAGAGATCAAATCTGCCAATCTGGTGCTTTAAATTGATTCTGTGATGAAACCTCTATTCTTCTTGCCCCCAAATATTTTCGTCGCAAAAGTAATTAAAATAAACCCACTATCAGATAATACCCCTCTGACGAAGAGAAATTATTTTGAGATGCTGAAGCAACGTTTTTTGAGGAGCATGATGCACATAAAAGCATGATTAATGAAGGATTAAGGCACTTACGTGATGGCAGTAAGCCAGATATGGAGGGGAGGGTTGTCTCAACCATTGAACGATCAGCTTCAATGAAGGTCGGTGAGGCGCATAGCGCAACTAACGACGCCGTACCAACATAATACCTAAGCCATAAACGTTGGAATGATTGGTGACCGTAGCAGCATAAACCGGAGATAAAATCTTTTCCTCGGTCGGTGGAAGCGCTCACCACCCACAAGAACAAAGCAGGATATCACGCTCCTTTCCTTCCCTTCAGCATGCTATATATTTTTCCTGTATTGATAAAAAATCAAAATCAAACTTCGTGGGGGGGATGATTTGCAATGATATCAAAGGGGTTGTCGATTATTGGTAGTATCCGGCCCACTTATGGACAACCAGATAGCCATATAATGTCAATTACGGCAGGTGGATGGTAGAAATTACCAGTAAACAACAGTAAAACATCTGCAGTTTTGTTTATAGAAGTTATTTACGGAAGGCCTCCAATAGCAACCGCTATTCACACTGTTAGTCGAGTTAGATTTTTGATTTGTCAAAAGCTAGGATTATGTTGATGAATTAAAGCCGTTAAAAGGATAGAATACTCCGCTCATCATAAACGTTAGTTTTTTTAGCCTAGTTTTATTCTATTTATGATAGAATCATTGTGCTCAGGCAAAGGTACAGAAGGAGTGTATTAGGTGGAATCGGGAGATGACACACATTCCAGCAAGTAAGCAAATATACTCATGCACGCTCACCAATGCTCATTAGAAACTGTATTAGGAGACGCAGGCAGGTTTTGTGACTCTTTTATTCATTTACCACGGAAGTCCAAGAAAACGATCACATTGCGCGAAAACGAGAAGAGTATTTCAGAAAACTACGAGACTGTTTGCGAGATTGCCGGAGAAGCTTTAGTTGAAGCCAACATTTCTGAAAATTACGTTTTTGTTCTAAAGGCTTTCAAGACGTCCACTGGAATAACATATGCAATGCACCCATTCATTTCCTATTTTTTACAAGACTACGCTTCTTGCCTTCGGGAAGAGTTTTCATTTCTTTTGGAAAAAAGTTATGATTTTCCGCGCGCATTCAGAGGTTTTGAGTTGTTGGCAAGATTTTCCAGGGTGGTAAGGCTGGTAAGATCATTCAGTTTATAAAATTCTTCGCCTGTACCTCCTATCATCGTGAATGACCAATGCAAAGCAATTAGACTATTCCGTTCATATGGGCAGGAGTAGATTGTATAGAAGATACTAGAGGAATTTATATACATGTTGTACATTTTTGACTAATATATTTGTTTGTATCCATGAGAACAATTCCTGAATTTTTTAACGTAATCAGAGAGATTGAGGGCACAGTTTTTCGACATAATCCATATTCTTAATACATAGACATAATTCGAGAAAAATTCTGCAAGTAAATTCCAATCCAGTGACGCCAGGGACCGTTTCCTTCGTAATGAATTCAGGTATATTTACCTATACACATTGAATTGAATGAATTTAATAGTCATCTGGGACATTGTATGGCCATTGCAATATGATTGATTCTTAATGCCTGGCAAATAAGTCCTTGGATGCAATCTAGATCAAATATCATGTGATGTAGGTAAAGCCACATTAATTCTTATGATTTTTCTCTAGAATTATTTTGCCAAGGCTAATCTTTCATCTTTGACGACCATTCGATGTGAATCCTGACTAAACAGTTTTCTTTTTTTTTTAATCAGGAACTCACCGATCTTGAAAACATGCCTGCGCTACCGTCTAAAGAATATCAGCAAACTGCGCGCCAACGTGTAACCTTCCACAACTGGAGAAGAAAACGCCCATCAAAAAAGCACTCTTGAATGAGCTCCACGTCTCGGGCATGTCGAGAGCCTGAGGATATGACTACCTCGCGCATGGCGTCCGAACAGCTGGCTCGCTTCACTTCGCGGAGAGAGAGAGTGGGGGCGGGGGTGACATATACTCAACGTGGAGGGAGGAAAGGGTGGAGTGAACGGACGAAAGGGAAGGTTGTCCGCTTCTGCCGCGGGATGATAATTACAGGTTCAAACTAGTTGTAGATGGCATGGAAACACTAACGCATGTAACGTATTTTTACTAAAAAATACAGCCATAAATATATATGCATACGAATCATGCATAAAATAACTTTCTTAAAACAATTTAAAAAATACCAATGTAAATATTTTTGAGGAAACTTTATGCAGTTTCCAAGTTGCCTACGTTTCATAATTCCATATGTTCTTTTTGGCGTTGAGTATTCTATAATCGTCTACTTGTGTCATACAGCTTCTAATTGTGCAAGAGCCTAGTGTATTTTTGATACACCCTTTGTCACTATTATAATCGTCTACGTGTGTCATACAGCTTCTAATTGTGCAAGAGCCTAGTGTATTTTTGATACACCCTTTGTCACTATTATAATCGTCTACTTGTGTCATACTGCTTCTAATTGTGCAAGACCATAGTGTATTTTTGATACCGCCTTTGTCACTTGCAAACTCTAAATACTCCGCGCAAGGTGTGCAAGTGAAACTTCAAAGTTTACTTCTGGGTGTCTCGATACGACTGAAAACGCTCCCCAACCTTATATTCTGCAAGGTTATCATGAATAGGTATGTCTTCAATGCACGTATTTACTAACATACGTGCAAAAAGTATATAAAACTAAAGTTTTCCTTGTCTCTCGGTGAGAATTGTTTTTCCTGAAGAAGGTGTGATGAAAATGGGACTCAAGGCTGAAAAGGCTGGGGACCCATACTGTAAATAATGGAGTAAGTATATACTTACTCTATAGGTATATATATTTGAATATTTATTGACTGCTCATGCTAGATTAATTTTTTTATTTATTCATTGTAGTAGCATGTATACACACAACATCTCTTTGAATAAATTAAATCCATCTAAAAATCAAGCATACAGGGCATAAACAAGGAATATAGGTTCCCCTTAGGATTACATCCTGTTTGAGGGACCAACTCTTCTTAATAACATCAAAACATGATCAACATATAACATCAAAAATGGTAACAACAACATACAGGCATGTAAATATATTAGTAATGTTCTATTAATTCCACGCCTGTAAATACTAGTTATACTTTAAAAAAACTCAATAAAAGTGTAGTAAAAACACTGAATGTTTTGAAGCAAGTTATTGAAGAAACAAGTTGGCGGATGAAGTATTCCGAAACTGATACGCTATATTTCATACCTACACATATTTAACATAAATATTCGTTCGAATATCTATTTGAAGTACTTTTTAATCTCAGGGTGTCTAAGTGGTATTACATCATTGTATATGTTTGAACTACCTACCGTTATTAATCAATATAGGTAATACTTAAAGTGCATTGGATAAAATAAGATGGCAACTAATATGAATGCTATTTTTAGAAATCCAAGCATTTACATTATTTTGCGCTAGACATATTGACAGGATGGCAACAGAAACTTCCTGGTTATCATCGTGAAAATAGTTTTTTTTATATAAAAAATAATCTTCCCCACTCAAGAGAAATGAAATGGAAAGTAAAAAAAATATGTACTTCTTTATCTGCTCATCACTTGTCACCGCCACCCTATATTGGCGAGACAGCTCGCGGAAAGTGTACCATCTAGCACGCGGTGGAAAGAGAAAGGGACACGCCACTTGTCACGGGAAAGAGGAGCGGACAGGCGTGTGACGGCCGGGCGCGGGTATCGCGGCGCCGGAAACCCGAGCAAACAGTCGGACGAGAGAGCTGAGGGATTCCTTTTTTTTTTACAAATGGCAATCCGCTAACCCTGCGTGCGACGTGCTCCAGCGAAAAAGACGACATGAGTGAGAAGGTAAAACTTATCCCAAGAATCGGTGGCAGTGGAGAGTAGATCCTTTCCCCACATAGGTCATATATGGCGTATGTAGTTCACCATAGCTATTTTCCGGTGGAAACTTTCCGGGTCGTGGAATTTTGAATTTTTTACTGTAGTTTGTTTAAGTTTCCTCCTGAAAATAAGGTAAGCGATGGAGTAGCAAAATTTTCGGAAGACCATGTTTTATTCAGTTCCCCAGCTATTCAGTCAGATTGCTTTTAGTAATGAGACCCCTTTCGCAAATAAACCGCGGATCGGAGAGACAACGCTCTACCCCTGGAATACGGCCATGTCCGTCCGATTTCATTATGGCCTTCAATCAATAGGATGGTTGGAATAAATTTTTTCGCGCATCAGTATTAATGAGTTCAATTCCGTCATTTCAACTTTAGCATTACGCTTGGCGTAACTCTGACCATAATTCATGTATGTTTGTTTGTTTTTCTTAAAAAAAACTTTGTAAGTAACGAAATGAGTAGATTTGAGATAAATTGTATATTGGTGAGTGATTATTATTAACACATGTTTATCCTGTTCGTTCGAAGGTTTCCGTAGCGTGGAAATGAATGAATATGTTTATCCTTTTGTAATAATTTTGTAATTGAAAGATTAGTTCTTAGGAACTATAAAATAAAACTTACAACTACAATTACTGCTATTAAATCTGAGGAATAATAAAAATATGCCATTTTCACGGAAACTGTAACCCAACAGGACTTCCATAAAGTATGCGAGATTAAAGAGGGAGGGGGTGGGGTGGGGAGATAATGGATGGCATGACAAGTTCGAGATAAGACGAGAAATGAAGGGCTGAACGAAGAGGAAGCTTGTAAGAGGAGAAGACGAGGAGTGAAAGGGGAGTGGGAGTGAGCGAGAGACGACCCAACAATCGGAGGTTAAAAACAAAAGACGATCGATCATTTCGGAGGGAGGATGGCGAAAAATCTTTCAGCGCGGATCACGTTGCCGATACGCCCACGGCCGTGGAGACGGGAGATAAAAATCCCCGACTCCCACGCGCTATTCCCTTCCTCCTGCCGCACCCTTTTTGAAGCGGTCATCTTCGATTAGGCGGTTCGAACCGTGCCCCCTTCCCCCGACCCCAGCTCCCCCTCCCCTACCTCCCTAGACCCTGGGGGCCTCCCTCCCCCTCCCACCACCCAGCCCCTCCCCCACCGATCGTACCATCGACACATCTTGACACAAACAATAAAGAGTTCGAATAAAGATAGCCTCGGCGTGATGGGTGAAGCAACGATTTTATCGAGCGCATCTCTCGTGCGAGGGCCGCCAGGCTCTGAAACCGGAACTCCGTGAATGGCGGAAGGATACGCTAGCTGCGTACGCGTTGACGAGGCATCATTCACCGGATTTGAGCATTAAAATAAAGTTCAATACGTGTATCAGCCCGGTGTCCACACATTACCAATGCTACGCGACTCACGGACGCTGAGTAAATGACGGAACATTGATACACTCAGGGATATATGTATTCAAAAAATGAAAAACAGTTCTTTACACTCAGCTCATTTCAATTTTGCAAATGGAAACATAGGGAGAGAGTACTGAGAGTGAATAAGGAGAGCGTGGACGAGTGGCGATGAACACATAAAGTGTTATCGAGAATGTTGTTGGAAGTTGTTGTTCAGGAACGTTCACGATTTTAGGTGTTTGTAGCATTTTCTCAGTCTGGGAGGAAAGGTAGGTGCTATCTATATACTCTTTGAACATGAGCAGATGTGATCTGTTTTTATAATGCAAGACAAGCAAAGCAAGAGATAAAGTCATGTGTAGTGATAAGTCATTTGGCGTTATCTGTTTGAGTGACCAAAATTAATTAGACTCTCCTTTTCATCCAAAATGATTGAGCCACCTCATCTCACAGAAATATACAAAACTGCCCTCAAGATAAAACTAACGCAGATACATATTTTAAGAAAAGCACGTCATCTGCTTACTTTAGGGCATACGAATATAATTGTCTTTACATTGATTGAATGTTAGTGGCACATTTTGCGGAACGTATATGATTTCAAAAATAGAAGAAATACATCATCTTAATCCACGTAGGACCCTGTAAGCCACTGAAATATCATGTTGTATTGTGGGGCATGACTGCCCGTCATTCATACGTTATCGAGTCGAATACTGTTGTTAATAGCCGCACCACCGGTTTTACTGCTGTTATCAAAATTCGCCAGTAGAACAAGGTGGCCTTATCACTTGCAATAAAAGTTCTAATATCAAACTGTCAATATGAGTTACAGACACCACACACACGTTAAAGAAATATATGTAGACAACCATGCAAGCGATGTCTAAAACAGTTCCCATGAAGGCTTCTGCGGAGTCTTGGACTGGAAGATACTTCATTTTCGCGTCGTCTTCCGCGTCCATCCAATTTTTCCGGACAATGTTTTGCTCGCGTTCCAGCTGGCTTCAGAGGAGCTGAGAAAGCTAGCTGGAACGCGGTGAAATAATGTTCAGAAAAAAGGATGCTACGTGGAAGAGGACCCGAAAAAAAAAACATTTTCAATGTCTAAAACAACTTCTATTTTGCGTCGTATGTATTTTCACTCCTGCAGGCAAGCAAAAATGCTTATAATCCCCATTACCTTTTATGACTATGCATCACGTCCAATCAGATACTTAGATGACATTTTATGGACTTTGAAAGGCACCTACCGGCTATTGGATAATTTTGTCATGTTTTTAAATTCACTTCACAAAACAATTATTTTACAATAGAAATAGGGAAATATGCAATTACATTTTTAGATATGGCAATCCAAATTAAGGAGACCATACATGATGTTGCTATATTTGGGAAACCTACTTTGACAGATGCAACTGTTCTCAACGACTCGTGTTACTATTTCATGCAAGATCCTTAAGATCGTGGATTTACAGACTGACCAGAATTCCAAAATGCATCACGCCGGTAACTCTGACCACCTGCCCTTAATTTGCCAAAAATTTTGTATTATTGACCTTTGTCTCACTTTCCATCCCTATAAATAAACCCTAATGAACGAAGCTACCATTTTAAATTAAGGTTTTTAACATGTAATAGCAATAATAACAACAGCGTAATCAATTTTTCCGTCTTCAGTAAAGATGATTGCCTTTAATTCCTGCCCGCCTCAAATCACTTTAGAGACTAAAGTTTATCTCCCGAAAAGAGATAGGAAAATGGAAGCGGGATCAGTACCCTCTTGAACCTGTAAGATTCCTTTCCCTGACTTGACGGATGCAGGGGGTAGTGTGTCCTTAACGACGACGTTGAGTCTGACCTTGGCCTTCGTTCGAGCGCGAGGGTAACCGTGACCTAACACCTGAGAGATAAGTCATGTGATTTCCGCTCGGTTGAGCAGAAAAAAAGTGACACTGAAATATTGCCGCTGTAATGGAAGAGCATGATTGGTTGCGAGGTGCATCGGCGTTATCAATCAGCTCACGTGATGGCGAGGAAGGCCGATTGTGTCGCAACGGCGATTGGGATCCCCGATTCAGCCCAAAAAAAAAATAATCACATTGACGCCGGCCTGATGAGATATTCTTACAGGCAGGCTCTGTAGGCGGATAAACACGGGTTTGGAGCCTCGAACGAGCCGAATAATTGCATCGCATAATTAGTGCTACAACAAATGCGACGGCGACTATTTTGAAAAAGGAACTTGGAGATAGCTCTAACATTTTCTGAATCTCAAATCAATCACGATAAAGATCATTAATCTGAAAACGGCGCCAGATACTCGACATGATATTGCTGCTAGTAAGAAAAAATAAATACGTTTGATATGAATTATAAAAGCTGGCGATAAATATTTCTGCGCAATAAATACATATTATTAGAAGAAACGTTTATATTTTAATAAAATAAAATAAATGTAATCATAGTCCACGCAAAAGAGAAAAAGAAAGTTGAGTCATGTCATGTTTATTACATGCGAACGAATACAAACATACGACAATAATAAGTACAAAAATTATACAAATAATTTTTGCCACTTTATAATCAAATAAAATTGTTTAAATGAACCTCCCTCTGCTTCCTCAGAGTTGGAAATGAGAAATTGAATTTGATAAAATACACCCGAGTGACATAATCCACAAAAGAATTCACAGCGCGTGATGAAGTATCACGCGATACATGCAGATAACTGACGGCCGACGATAATATTATCATGAATCCTCCATATAGATAACAAGATTGTTACGCTGTTGCCCTCGTTGAGAGGCATTTCTGGGATTAAAAAAATAAAATAACTTCCACTCATCCCTGCATATATGCAACACGCATTGCGTTTGTTTTATAAAGCCTTTAGGAAAAAATGAAAGAAAAAATCTCGAACGTACAGTCAAAAGCTTCTGGAATACATGAACCTTTTTTTCCCCTTCTAAGAAAAAGAAATGGAAAACAGCACGGCGGAGGCTTTTCTTAAAGTTATGTTTCTGCGAACTGTTAAGAAAAAGGATATAAGACAAGATTTCATGGAAGTCTTGGCATTACGATGTTTCCGAAAATTTCGGAGATAGTTCTAAACATCCTAGTGAGAGGCAAAATATTTAAAAAATGAATAACCCTACTTAAGCGCAAAATAATATTTTTGGGAAATAGATTACACAACGGAAATTCAAACAGACAATAAAGGTAAATTAACGATTTTACAATGCTGTCAACAGATTTTACTTCACGCGGAAAAAATAAGAAACGTATATGGTATACGGTGCCACAGTAACTTGTATATCATTGAAGGTAAGCATAGAGCACAACGATATACAAAGCTATGCAATATGTCGGAAATATGCGCCAGGAAACACAATCGAACTTTCAGGCCAATTAGATTACATTAAGTGTATGAGCATCATACTATGCTTTACCTGCCTGGGAGAACCTGAGTTTGAACATAAGTTTGATTATATAAGCTAAAATTAATACTAGTGATACTGGTATAGAACTCATATTTATTGAGTAATATAAATTCCTCGAAGTCTAGCATACGGCAGCGTGGCCGAGCGGTCTAAGGCGCTGGTTTTAGGCACCAGTCCGAAAGGGCGTGGGTTCGAATCCCACCGCTGTCAAATATTTTGTCACATCTTAACAATTCCATACCATAGCGCATTTCAAAAAGATTTTAAAAAATCTTCGGTAGCCAAAAATGTATGTCTTACCATGGTCCAACTTCGGTACGTACCTACTTGTTTTCACACTAGAACCACGGACGGTACATTTTTGCCATATTTGAAAATTGATGTTTGTTTGTTGTTTGAAAATATGTGTTTTCTCTCGTTTATTTATTTTCATAGGTTGGTGGTACTTTTTGACATTTAATATTTATGTAAGTGGTCCATTCTGAAAAATAATCGTGACGAGTATGTATATGCATTTTGAATAATTATTAAAAATACCTAAAACCGCGAACGGGACATAATGTCCCATGCCGTATTCCGGCCTATTAAATATCGGTAGTTACACCAATTTTTCTAATACTTCATTCAGAAAACGCTATGTTTTTTTCTTCGAACTTTGATACGATGCGTTCAATGAAAACTATTTCAATAGCACTAGGCGGTCAAGATCTCGCGTAGTAATAAACTCCTTCAATTATTTTTACAATTGTCAAAAATTTTTATTGCATTATATAATTTCATGAATTAGGAAATTAAACAGAAATTGATGGTGTTGTCCTTAATAAACAATCCCAGTCCTGGTGTGCAAGTTATGTGCAACTTTTGTACGCATTGGTAAATTAAAAAAAACATTTTTCCCGTAACCATGAGAGAAAAATAGTAACAGGCAACATAGGTGAAATATCGTTAAAATAGTAGGTAGAACATCTGCAACATAATGATGAAACTACGAATTCATGCATTCTTAGGGATATATAAATTAATATAGTTTAAGAAATGCCTAGTCAATTATGTGAAAAAAATGGCATTAAATGCTTGATGCAGTTATATTTTTAAGGAGGGTTTACGTAAGTCTGAGCTACAGATGTAGCTTCATGTGGATCCACTTTTGGAGCTTAAACAAAGACAAAAGGGACTATATCATTCCGGCAGGACGCTGTCTGGCGTAACCAGATGGGGGCCCTACCGGGCTGTTTGGCTCGGGGTCCAGACATTTCTTGCTCATACTTCGTATTTATTTTTAATAAAATGTTAATCCACCTCAAAGAAATTGGAAAATTTCAAAAACATTTTCAAAAACGCTGTCACCTATGCATAAATGGCCTAGGCCAAGATATATTTTTACGAGGTCCTGGTTGCTGGTGTTTGGGTCCTCGCAAGACGTGATCTTTGAATTGCTTAATATCACAACAATAATATTAAGGAGGTTCCACCGTGACTCCGTGATTCAAAATCCCGTAAAAGAGCTATGTTATTTAATGAATAAATACCGATCCAGAACAACACCTCTATGGAAAATCATCTATAGGGTGATAACGCATACACAATAATTGTATGAGTATGCTATTATAAGGCACCTTGTAGTTGCATTCTATTTTTTATATGCTCTTTTAACTCATTTTGACTTCGAAACATGACTGACGTGTTGTTGTCACGTTTAATTTATAAAGCGAGAATACATGCTCAATCCCGCTAATAAGTATTATAAAATAGGTTAAATATTTTCTTACTTAGTTTTAAACAATTCCCTTGCAAATACAACTCTTTGTTTCGAATTTTATTAATATTGATATTTTTGAAAACTGTTTGGCAACAATGAAGCTGCTACCATTTGGAAGCATTGGTATTAATTACACCGTGTCAATAACCAATGAAATATTTAAATTACATAAAAAATAGAAGTACGACCTTGGTAAGGTATAATCCTTAATTAAGGTAGTAAATAGGCTTGTAAGACGTTCCGTCACAAGTACCGTTGCCAATGATAACAACATACTTTAGCACCACTTTCATGCAACTAAGGCTTTTCTGCTTTTTTTTCGAGCAAACATTTATTAATATCAATTAAACGAGTATGGTAAGGCGAGCACTTTTTTACAATGCTAAATTCCACATAAAATTGCGCATGTTATATTAGGTTTTCGTCAAAACGACATATCTCTTTACAACATTAATCTGCAAATTTTACTGCAAGAGCCATGCTCTACCGTATAACCACGTATAAAATTGCTGATTTTCAACGTCTTTTTTTCAAATATATGATGGGAAGGCCTCATTATTTTATTGCCAATCGATAGATGGGCCAAAAAATTGTGTTTCTGAAATTTTCAGGAAAATCACGTTTCACGAAAAAACTGAAATTTTCACGAAAATGACAACTGCTTCATAATTCGTTGGAGCCTCCTTTTATTCGCCAAATTGACTTACCCTGCAGAGACTACTAATTTGAACCCCCCACAAAAACTGGCTAAATCAATTTGAGCATGGTCCAACTACGGCCACAGCTTTGGCTTTCTCCATATTGTAAATTCAATTTTGTCAATCCACTCACCTCATCAGTGATGTCGCCAAGATGTACGACGTCCTCTGTCTCGCGGACCTCCTCCCACTCCTCACGGCTCTTCACCTTCCTCTCCCGCACCTCCTTCACGACGGCCCCGCCAGAGCCGTCCTCGGCGCTCGACACCAGGGAGTGGACCGCGCCGGACGCGATGGCGTCCACGCCTTCCAAGGGCGGTAGGGGTTCGTCGTCCGGACCGACGGCGCGGTGCTGCGGGAGGAATAGTTCAACGTCAATACAACGACGCGGAACTTGATCCGGGTTATCCATCCCTCTGACCCCCATCAATTTCCACCGACTGATATGAATACCCTGAGGAATTCATTACGAATCTGGTGTTTTCTCGGCGATGGGTTCCGGTGAAATCTTCACGGGTTCTCCACCGGGTCAGGATTCGGCGACAGCCGACGATTCGACGGTCGACACAGTCGTCTTCTTCAGGGCATTGAGTGAAGAACCCGAGAAGACGTCACCAGCACCCATAGGACTTAATCTCCTAATGCAGGGGTTCCTTAACTTTTTTGTACTACGCCCCCTCCTGTTAAAATGGAAACCTTCCACGCCCCCCCTTTATAGTAAATTTTGTGGGCATGTGAAAAAAACAAATATTACATTGAAAACAAAACATGTATTTTTACTATACAAAATACAACATTATAAGTTTCAATTTAATACTGCTAAGAGAAAAACAACGACAAAAAGCTATATAGTTTTGCTATGAAAGAGTTTTATGCAAGTGGATATTTAAGTTTTCTAAACATCAAGGTTGATTTTTAAAATCTACAACATAAAATTAGTTAAAGAAATGTATGGATTTTATTTACTTAGAGATTTTTATTTTTAACTGGTCTCGCGCTGTTAACCCCCCTGACATGTCTTCACGCCCCCCAGTTTGAGAACCCCTGCCCTAATGGATGGGAATCGACAACTGGCGACTTTTCGACACAGTCTCAGGCAAAACTTTGTGGAAGTTAATCATCGTAGGAGAAAAGGTATCAACTTTGCAGTTTCCACACTGACGTTCACTAATCACGACCATGGTTTCGTAGCAAGACTAAGTCATCAGGCATCATTCGTATCCAACCTACACCTTCAAAACTGCAAAGTCGATACCTTTCTCCTGCCGACTTTTCGATGACTGATACTGCCGTCTTCTTTAGGGCGTTGAGTCAAGAACCGGAGAAGACTTGACCGGCACCCAAAGGACTGAATCCCCAAAATCACTTCCAAACTTAAAACAAAAATACCCAAATTCCTCAATAAAATAATTCCCATCTAAAAAATATCAACCTTCCCTTCAAACTTTTCCCATTCAAGAGTCTAGTGGATGACAAATCTCCAGCCAAAGAAAACGACGCAGCATCAAAGAATCAACGACGACTACTCCTTCCTCCCCGTAATATCTCAACCCATTATAATTAATCATTCCCACTCTGGCTTGGGAAAGGGTGCAGCGTAGCTTATACAATCACGATATTACCCCCATACCCAGGTTAAATATATAAATCTCTACATTCTTCTCAAATAGTTCATCCTACTACATAAATATAAACTTCCACGCCGTTAATGAAATAACCCGCCAACTCAAAACTCGAAGTCAAGCCAATTATCCATAGTAAAATGCAATTCGTACTTTCCCACAAGTTTATGGACTTGAGGGAATAATAATTATAACTTGTGGAAAAGTACGAAGTAGATTTTACTATGGATGTTAGTAACTTCCACGAAGTGAAGCCTCAAACAGTCAATTGCTATTGCTAGTCAAGCCATCTAATTATTAACGATATTACCCCTCAAAATTCTCTCCTAAAACAATATACAACCAATATACTCACAATAAGCATCCTATCCACGACCAGAAAGAGAAAATAGCCCGGTATGGCGTAATAGGATCACAGTGTAAGTTCCGTGTTCTGGGTCCCGTGATACCCGGGCACCGTGGCTATCCTCGTACGTTATCAGCTACAAAGCCGGCCAACCGGCGGATGAGCTTATTGTATATCCCGATTAGCCAGCAACCACCGAATTTCTTCAAATATCCAACCACATTTCTAGTGTAAAATGGGTATTTGAATGTACGCACCAATAAATGTTACTCTACAGTAATTTTTACCAGTACTCGTGACGCAAGTACTCCAGCCGGACGGGATACCATTGAAAAATAAGACAAATGATCGAAATGATGAGGCATCGAAAAATAAGATGGATGATTAACACATCCCCGCTAATTAACAAAAAATATATTTTCACAAAATTTGCGCCTGTAGCACATTAATGATATATATTTGAGCATTTTCGGATATATAATATAATCATTTAATTGGGTATTGGTATTTACGTTGTGGTGGTGGTTAATATGAGGCGTGGCCAAGGATTTAAGAACAGTTATGAAAAAAAAGCTGACAGAAAGATGTTAAGTCTCATACCGTTGAGATTTGAGTACTACTTTCGGCAAATGCTTTAAAGTCAATAAGGCGAATGCATTCGTTTTTGAGAATTTTAAAATGTATTCCTTATTAAGGAATGTTTTTAGTAGTTTTGAGTTTTCAGTCCGTAGCTTTCACAACTTTCAGAAATATCCACGTAGTGTACTTAACGATAGCTTGTATGTTGTCCATTTATGAGGACAAGAACATAATGGAAAAATTGCGATAAATGTTACCCGAGATTAGGTAAGAATGAATACAAATGACTGATAATGGGCTACATAACAAATTGCATAAATATGATAATATCAAGAAAGAATTTAATACAATAGGATAACAAGATCCATATTGTGTGGTTTTACGTTAAGAATACCAGGTGTAACCAAAATAGGAGTAAAGCTTGTATTGGATTTGAACTCGTATAATGAATTTGAGTTGACGAGCATTAAATTCGAATGAAAAAGCGTCTTATAGTACTGGCATTAAACTCTTTAAGCACATGATTACGCCCTGTGATAATATTATTGCCTCTAAGAATATTATAGTGGTTTAATAGAGAATTTAGGCAAAGATATGATGTTTTTGAAGTATTTTTATATGATTTATGGAATTTCAATTCCAGAGTTTATTCGTCATTTTGTCGGCGTGGAAACATTTCTGCAATTTCTCAGTTCAAGTATGATTCAGCATCAATTTTTTTACGAGCACAATATCAAAAGCAGTAATAAATATTGACAGAAACATTGAAAAGTAATATTAAATTCGGTGCAATGGCGCTGACACTTTGACTGAGATATATTTACTATTTAACGATAACCATTGGTCGTAACGTTCCTAAAAGTCTGCATTATGATGACGGACTGGAAAATCCCAGGCCAAGAAAAACGCGAAAAAATATGGTGCAATTCTGTAAACAGTCGGCTTTATGTTCTTTGTCGGTAATTGGTGCTTCTCAGGTTAAGTCACGCAGCGAAAGCTAGTGATTTAGAGCGGACAAGATAAAGAGGCTGGAAATATGAAGTCGGTAGTGTTTGCACACACTTCACGAGTGCTCTCCTCTAAGATAAAGGCTAAGAAAATATTTATACTTGGACAAAGGTTGTGAAATTCTTCACACCCAGAAGAATCCTAAATTCAAAACTGATTTCAAGTTGTTTCCTCCATTCCTCATTCAACTTTCCGTTTACAACACCTATACTTGTAACGATATTTTTAGGTATGCAGTTACGGCTGACTTATGTGTCAGAAGAGCTACAAATTTCTATTACTGTCGTATCCCGATAGTAAGATGAGATAAAGCATTTCTTTTAACCTTATGATTTTGACTTTCTAAAGGCCAACACAATAAGATTTTTGCATTTTAAAATCTTATTCAAGCATGGACCAAAAAGTAATACATTGTGAGCAATAAATACTTGCAGTATTTCTCCAGTAGAGATTTGTTTTCAAAAGCATGTCAATATATAGGGAATATTTGGAGTATTTATATGGCCGATATTTAGTTTCAAATACATATCAACATATAAGAAACAACGCAGTCCCCCACATCTCCTTGCAAATAATTTTAAATTCAAATTATCTTTAGGGATTAATGCGTCGGTCTGATTTTTTAGACACCGAATAAGTAACCTCTCGCATTCCCTCCGTCCCTTCTGAATTACTCTCATTTCTTAAGCCACACGGAGCGGGAGAACGTTGCTTCTCAAGCAAAAAGAAAAAGATCCCATGTTGGTGCGGTGTTCTAGGAACGTTGCGTCGGCCGGTAGGTGGAAAGATAAGGGAAAAGCGTGCTCTTCGAATATTCATGGCACGAAGGATCGCCGAAAGAGAGGTAAGGGGAAAAAGGAGTGATTTCCAACTGATGTCCGCGCCATACGCGTTTCTCATGCCCTTCCCAGAAGGCAGGAGAGCAGGGTGAGGACCGAAGAGGAGGTGGAAGGAGGGCAGTGGATGGTAGTTGAGTACTCGCTCGGGAAGGGGATGGTGGGCGTGAACCGCTGGGGGTGGTCTTGGGAACGGAAGAGGGCGCTGGGAAAGGGGATGAATAGGTGGAGGCAGGCGAAGGATTCGAGGACGGACAGAATATCCCCTCGGCACACCGACGTGAATCCACATGCCTGCATGTACGACCCGTAGGTGAACATCGAAGGGTTAGTGTGTTGGCTAAAGGACTGAATTTCCATGCCGAGAAACCGGGTTGGAATCCCAGAAAGGCACACATTTTGCCGCGGAATCTCAATCCTCACTTGAGTTCTGGAGGGTTCAAGCTCAGTGCTGTGTCTTCTCTACATCTTGATGCACCCGGAGTCATCGAGCACATGGGCCCAATGAATAAAGATTTAACACGAGAAAGAATAAGATCCAAAGGAAAGCAGCGCGTACTATATCAAATTCCTACGAACAGGAAGCAGAAAGATTCACTCGGCCATTGGACGGACTTGGTTAATGATACATAAAGACTGGAAGGTAGTTCGTAAGATTAAACTCAATTGAAAACTTCATTTCACGCGAGTTCAAATCTGACACTGCATCTGGCATATGATATCATTTAGGACATATTACTACCTCTACACTACATCAGGACTGAGAGCGTTCGAGTCCAGTAGACCGTCCGTCGGATGGGACGTTAAAGCCTTGGTCCCCTTAGCAATTTTCGTTTAGTGAAGGCTAATGCAAACGCCGGGTTTCTCTCCACCCTTCCTTCTTACTCGTCCATTCCCGTCCTTGTACCTTTCCTCTCAGTACGAAGCGCCTATTAGTGCGGATAAAGATTTGAAGACAGATAGATAGAAGGACTGACAGAAGAAATAAATAAAGAGAGATTTACTCTCGGACCGAGCGACACAAGAATTCGTATTGCCCTCGAATAATAGACAACTACAGCGTAAATAACGCTTATTTATTAAACAATTACATAATTATTCCCCGAAATATTTTCTTCCTTTCTTTTCTGTCATTATTTATTTCCTTGTCAGCCAGGTTTCACTAAACATCATTGGTTAAAAAAAATTCAAGGGATAGATATCCAGTCACCCACCAGAACTCAACTGCACAAATAAACAGCAGCCAATGGTCACCATTGAATGACTGGAAAAATATGATATTAACATCAAAGGGACGCCTTCAATAGCTGACATTAAGAGTTCATCGAAGTTATTTCGTCGATGTTCAAGAATAGTGGTCCTGAAGCTGCCGATAATTCAAAACGTTGTCACAACTTGACTTAATTGAAAGTTTGACCCGACATTTCATCAGCGCGACAGATAAATGGGAGCAGACTTACCTATTTGAAATATTTCCACAATTTTCTACAAGCTTCGGGAGATTTTGAATGTATGATCATGGCGAGTTACAAAATATTTATGGCTAGTTATGGCGGTGAGGAAGGAGAACACAACTGCCAGAATGAAACTATCGGCATCATTATAGTCGTGGATTTACCAGTGATGTTCCCATGACGGTGATTAAGTATCGATGCCCCAAAACCGTCAGCGATTGATACTTGTTGAATGTGCATACTCTGGGAAAATATAGCTTCACAATAGGCAAAAAATAAATCCACCTGCGGCCACCGACGTAGACATACCACATATTCATCAATCACCGAGAGGAAGACTCTCAAAGAAACTGAGCGAAAAATGAAATGTTACGACGGGAATGAATTTAAGAGAACTACCATTTGGTACGCGTGGCAGATATTTATTATGAATGGCCCTTCACTGAAAAGCCTCCACTGAAAAGGTTTTATAAACGGTCTCACAAGTGATGAAGTACATCCGAGTTAGGAATGCCTGTCGCTGGCCAGTTTCCATCTCGCGAAGTACTGCAAATTTTTCATTAGAAAAATTTTCCCGGTTCTGTGCAGCAAAGATGATGCTAAGCATTAGACAATTAATAAAAAGAAACATTATGGAGATATGACTTAAGGTATACCAAACCGTTACTCATCAATAAATGCTTTCATTTTCATAGCCCAAACCGGCAGATAGTAAACGCGTTGGTGGCGAGGGGACATAATTACAATTGCGTCAATATGAATCACAGTTAATGGAGTAATCAACCAAATCAACCCTAAGAAAACATACTTTAACCTCGAAGGTACAACAATCGATGAAAGCAATCATGCAGAAATCATAAAAGCTTATTGGAAGTAAAAATGATGAAATTGTTAAATTTGGAAAAAATAAACGTGCCATCCTGAGGACTGGGATCGAGTGAATCAATTATAATTAGAAGCAAATCGAGAATTGGAATTGTTGAAAACTTTCATTATATTTATGGCATACTTCACTTTCTTATTCCGTATGTGTTCGAAGTTTTTTTTTTTTTAAGATGACTTGTTCAAAACAGGCGCATTAATCGGTGCGCAAAAAATCGGGGTGAAAAAATGTGCATTAACGGCCATGATTACATCCTTTTGTATTTGTCTACGAGTTTTGGGAAAGATCATCATGGTAGACAGGGTGTAACTTTTCCTAGATTTTGAAAGTAAATTTCATTTCCGTCCTTTCCTGAATTGGTACTCTCAAAACAGATGACTAGAATTTTAGCTTACGAGTAAAAAAGTAGTTAACAGAATTTACCTCCCACAAATTAAGGTAGGCAGGGGCCTTATTAGTCGAGTAATTACTTTTCGTTCCCCTAAATCACGGAATTTAAAATAAGATGGGAAACGGAAGATAAATGAAAGGGGGGGGGGGGGAGAGCTCGAAGCTATTTTCCTGCGCAGTTTAGAAAAAGGAGGGGAAGAGAGGTAAGCGAGAGAATTACGTCAGATAAGGGAGGATGATAGCGAACAAACCCCACCTCCTCTCGCCCCCCCTGTACGTCAATCCTACCCCAAGCATTGGCAACTGCAACCCGGAGAGATACGGGTTTCACTCGTTAGCGGCGTCACCTATCGCGCTGATACGCTGCCTTGGTTAATGCAAGAGGCGTGTTTCGTCCGGTGCCGCTGATAGGCAGGGGTCTCGTTCGCTGTCCTCTTTCAGCGGGAGACGGACCATGGGAACGATACCCCTCCCCCTCCCCGCACCAATTTCTCACGTCCGCCGAGGGTTGGTGGATTCCTCGGCGATTTCGCTCTGCGACCCGGCGGCGCTCGAGAATTCTCCGAGGAAGTCAAGCACGGAGCTGCGTGCATACGGAATGCAATTAGCGTAATCGCTCTCCGCATTCAACGGAGGAGTGGGAGATCAAGAAGGCTCCACGGCAAAGTACGGGTGTCTCGGGGGCGCAAAGAAACCATGATCCTTCAAGTAGACTCACCTCCCTCGGGACCGGCGCCATTTTTCACGCCGGAAAGAAAACAAGGATTTGAAATGGTCGATAAAGTACGAGATTAAAGCCTGAGGAATTTTCACCCAACAAATGGCACTCTTCTCCAGCTTGGTTCCTCAACCTCTTCTGGAAAGGGAAGGGGTAAGGATTACTAGTTTTAGCGCTAAGGGCTTACGCTGCGAATGGTGTGGCAAAATTGTTTTCGGATGTCAAACAGAAAAAAATGGCAAAAGTCAATCTTTTGAAAATTGCAGTACCTATTGGTTATTTTGACGGGGAAGCGACAGAGAGCTCTCTCTTTGTTTTAAGTAGCTTACAGGGAATGCATATTGATTATCTGATCGGGATTTCGACCCGAATCTAAATCTTACACTACCGTATGTATTGACTTTGATCGACATATTACCATGAGATTAACAAGAATAATTTATCGTCCGATTGTATTTAAATTAAGTTTCTTTACATTAAACCTTGTTTGCGACACTCTCTTCTGTTTTAAATAGCTTGCAGGGCATGTATATTGATTATATGATCGGAATTTCGACCCTTATTGCTGAAAATTAAATTCAGTTTCTACATTTCGCCACTGGAGAAGGTTTTGGCGATATGTCCCTGAGAATACTGTTACCTGCTGAAACGTACTTGGCTATCGTCTTATATGGTTTTTTTCTAGAACGTTGTCAAATGACCTGGTGACGAAATTATTCAGTTTCCTAAAGAACTGCTGGCAAAAAAATGGGGTTGGGCCAAAATTATGATGCAAGTCTCAGCAGAGTGAGAAAACAGTAATATTTCATCTTTTATACATGAACTTGGTCTGATACTCTGAAATCATACAATGTTTTCTCTTTGGCACTTTTCTCCTGCTTGGTTCCTCGACCTCTTCTTGAACGGGAAGGGGTAAGGATTACTAGTTTTAGCGCTAAGGGCTTGCGTTGCGAATGGTGTTGCAAAATTGCTTTCAGATGTCATACTGAAAAAATGACAGAAGTCAATCTTTGTGTTTTGCAGTTCCAATTGATTATTTTTATGGGGAAGCGACAGAGAGCTGAGCCGATTTGGGCCGGTAAAACACAGCGGGTGGATGGATATAGATAGGATTTTCGGGTGCAAGGAAGGGCGTCGGAATGAGCAAACTTTTGAAGAAAAATGGCTAAGGATCCGCAGTTTCAATGAATCATCCGACGGACTGAGCATTTGAAGTGGTTGCCACGGGGGGCTTAAGTAGGAATGTAGTGATAAGTATGCAACAGAAAATTCACAGAAGTTCCCGAGATTTGAACTCGGGCTCTTAGGAGGGGAGTCAGTACTCAAGCCACCCCACAAACCTGATCCCTAAATAATTAGGATCTTGCTACAGCAAGTGCACTGGGAGTCTCACGAACTAGTTCATGGATAAAAACATACATTTAATGGCCGTCAAAGTAAAATCAAGTAAATAGATTATATTCAGGAACTGGAAACTCTTTAGCAATATTTAAAATTTTCAACCTGAAGTAACTCAATCAAATAAAGTCGTAATCGCATACAATTTATCCATAATCATCTGTCTTGCCATGCTTCAGATGCATTGGGCTACTCAACTGTCTCGACCAAAAGTTTTGGTTGCGGGCAATTTATGCTTCAGCCCCATGAAGCCCAGCTGTCTGAGTGTACTTGGATTATTGCACATTCAGATGTATTAAATATAACACAAGGACCATAAAAAACAACATGTATAAGTTAAATTGGTGCTTGAGACTTGATTAATGTGCAAGAGTATAGCAGCTGTCAGCGGTAATCAGACCAGTAACACGCAATCTGAAAACTCAAACGTCCTGGGTTCGCTCACCTCGGGGATGGGTGCTGCATGTGTCTTATGATTATGTGTAGGATTACTTTGATTTCGACAGAGAAATATGGCCTAAACAATTGGAGCACCTTAAAATCTAATTGTACCACAACGAATGAGATCGCAGACTGCACGTAGTCTGCGCGCAGCAATGATATTAAGGACGCAGGGGATTGAAAATAACGTCCATCACCTTCATTTTAGACGGCTTAAGGGAAGAAACTGGTGTCAAACAGTCTCTCGTCTTCGAATTGAATGTTCCGCGCCAAAGAGGATTTATGTTAATGAGCCAAGTGCTCCTCATGGAAAACGCTTGACATTTCATTCAAGTGCGCATTGTAAATGCAAAAGGAAAAAAAATGACTGCCTAATTAAGTGGTTAGATGACACGAGAGCCGATTCGCCGCGAGCAAAAATGGCCGCATGTCATTTGCCTGCTTGATTTATCCCTGCTTTTAGGGACGACGCCCACTTCCAAGTGACGCGTCGCGGTAACAATAGCTACACAACCGTCTGTTGAGCGGAAGAAGTCCGGAATTAAAAATAGCCGCGAAGCGATGACGCGACGACAGCAAAAAACATTCCTGATGCAAAAAGAGATCCGAAGATGTTTAAAAAAAATTATGAGGGAAATAAATTGAGAAGGTTAAAAAAGCAGATATGTTAAGGCTCGGACGCGCAACTGATGCTTGAAAGGATTAGAAACACTTATGAAGAGAGGAGATCAAGTGGTAAATTTGAAGAATTGCTCTAGTCTTCTTTCCCCGATATGAAAATGTGAAATCATGTATATCAACCAAGGTACGATGGTGCGCACCTAACTTTATTTGAAAGTCCAAGCTTAGCTGTGACTTAAAATTCATATTTTACAATAAACTAGGACAGCTGAATATAAACTTGAGTACGTATATTAACTACTGTCCGCGCCAAAATCTTGTTGACTCGAGTTTAAACCTAAATAACTCCGAAACCGTTCATCGGATTTTCACGTTATTTACATAGTAATTTAGATAATTTTGTTGTTGACTGATGAAATTGTTAGAATAATTTTTAAAAACAAATTTTGGACCTTTTTCTTACGTTACGAATTTTTAAATTTTCTTACGAATTTTGTTTCCTGAAAAAACGCCCGAGCCCTGAGCAGGACACTCCGCCGGCTACGCTGCGCTTTTTCTTCGCTAAGTTTTTTTAGGAAACATAAAATTCGATATAAAATAAGATCCTAACTTAAGCTAAATGATAATATCTGATTCGCTCTGGAAATTTAAAGAGGAAGATGACAGTTTTAGTTTTGTGGCGCCATGATGCATAGTTGCCGAGAAAAAGTGCGGTTATAAATGGAATAGCAAACCAATAAGTACCGACTTAAGTTAAAACCTTGAAACTCCGCAGACGTAATAATAAAGATATAATTCACCTTACGTTAAAAATATGTTTTAGCCAAACGCTTTTATTGGAAGTTATTAGACGTCAAAGTGGCGCATGGCGCCGTAGCGCTAAAAAAATGGGCCCTTTTTTTTACTTTAACGTAAGAAAAAGGTCCAAAATTTGTTTTTAAAAATTATTCTAACAATTTTATCAGTCAAAAACAAAATTATCTAAATTGCTATGCAAATAACGTGAAAATCCGATGAACGGTTTCGGAGTTATTTAGGTTTAAACTCGAGTCAACAAGATTTTGGCGCGGACAGTAGAGAAACAAATTCCTGTCAAAATAATGGAACAACTCCCCCAAACATCAACTCTTAAATGCGCATTCCGGAAGGACATGTTATTCCGCTAGAAGAAGTAATAAGGAAAAACGGCTCATAAGCAAGCATACTTTCTGACCGAGGGAATGTGCATCAATTGAGTCACCTGATTCCCGTAGCCGTTCTACGTAGTTTGATGGAGGTGAATGCCCACTATCAGGAGACTGATGCATATTTTTAATCTGAAGAGCACTAAGGAAGACACGAATCTGCGCGTCACTTTTTTCCACAGAATGTCCCATCAATCATTAAACACTGATTAAAAGTAATTTTGATTTCATACGAAAAGTTACAAAAGATTTATCTCTGAATTTTTAATAAATTCCTCGTGCGTTATCGGTTCCAATTGTGTGACGATCGGTATTTCGCCGGTGAAATATGTCTGATTCCGTCATAAAACCATTTACTCTATCAGTCTAATGTTAAACATATTAATGAAACAAACTTTTCCTTAAAAATGAGTTGGCCCCCTTTGAAAATGACGCTTAGTCGTTGAAATTGATCGGGGAATACATGAAGCCGTGTGGAAAGTACAAAGTTTGTTTCATTAACATGTTTAACGTTCGTAATTTGCACAAAGTATCGCCTTCATCCATTAATTCAATTATATCAGTCTGTTGTCAAATATCATGCATACAAAAAAACAAGCATAACATCCTCATTATCCTACTATCACTTATCGCGACAATCTATATTCATTTCCTCTTTTGCTCCCCTTAATGCAATGGCATCATCAGTACCTCACCTCTTTCTTATACCAACCTGATCTTCATGTAAGACGCCATTCTCCTTCTTCTCCCATCATTAAATGATGAGATGCATAACCTTAGCCACGTGAGAGATTGAGCTTATAAGCTCAATATAGTGCCCAATAGTGCACACAAATTTATAATTTCCTCATAATACTCTAATTAGTGCAATGCATGTTATGGCGTTGAAAGGTTCAGTCGTGGGGACTTTACCTCGGTGTGCTGCTGCTCCTCTGAGCGGGTGTCCTCGGTGGTGTTGGTGGTGACGATGGGCCCGGAGTCGCCGACCACTCTCCCCTCCTCGTCCAACTCCACCTGTCGTTTCACTCGTGTCTCCGTCTGCCTGGTAGTCGTCAGCTCAACCCTCTTGCGCGTGACCCATTCCTCTGGAAAAGCGATCAAAGCCAAGATTACGTCACGGAACCAAACAAAAAAGTGAGGAAGCTATTAATTACAAGTACAGGTAGATGTTATAAATATCATTGTGGCCCACTGAGTAGAGAATTGGAGTAATGACCGAATGTTCCGGATGCAAATCCGGGACAGGACTCTTTGAACACGTCCAACCGACCCAAGCTGAATTAATTTCTGATTTTCTCCTGTTTTTTGAGATACCAGTGGCGGCACAGGGAAAGAAACTGCTCTGTCTATTCAGAAGACACAGATTTCACTCTCCGTCGGGCTTAATACTTGTTTAAAACCTTATCGCCCTTACTAATCAGACCATACTATCAAAGTTCAATAGGTCATAAAAATTGGGGGAACAGAATGCATGGCTCCATGGCACTTGACAATATAGGGTCATTCTGTTTATATGAAGATGAACGCGAAAATATTGTATGGTTTCAGAGTATCAGAGTATCATTGTACCTGATGATGACGCCGATGTGTTGAAACTAGTTGTGCCAAATAAATTTAAATGGAAATATAAAGCATAGGTGTTGGATTCTTTATTTGAAATATGTATATATTGAAACAAATGGGAGAAGAAGATATGAAGATAGAATAATCAAAACGTGTGAGAAATTTGGCGGCGGCTAGGAATATCCTCGCCCACTTTGATTTAGCCATAACTATAGACGCTCCTTATAATCTTGAGAAAGTTATCAGTGACAAGAATTGAGATCTGAGGGGGCAAATCAGTCTCCAGATATCTTCGAGGACAAAATTATAATTAAAAATATTCATTCGATTCACATGCTGACGAAGAACTTTCGTAAGGCAGTATTGTTGATTCTATAACTTCACATAATTCTTAAGAAAATAATAAGATCAAACCTAAAACAAAGGTATAAATAGTGTCGCCGGAAAAACTGATTCCCTGAAAGAAGTCTATCCACTTACATTTCTTGACTGCAGACCGAAGTAAACTTGAAATGATGAGTAAGCGGTTTCGAAAGAGGGGATACGGACTTAGAAATGAAAACGGAGAACACGGAGGCAGGGGATAGGCAGGAGAAAAGCGGCGAGGAAAGACCAGAAAAGACCATATCGCAGGGAGTCGTTTTAATTTCATCCATTACGCGCATACGAATGCGTTCACGTCGCAGCGACCGTGGACAGACTACAAGGGTGGAGAGACAGACAGAAGTGCATCCGAAAAGACTCCTTAATACCCCCGACGTGAAGAGACTGCGGCATTTCTCTTTTTTTGCCAAGTCGAGAGAGGAAAGAGGGACGGGAGCAAAGCGAAGAGCGATAAAGGGAGGAACGAAAGAGAGAGAGAGAGGAAAAGGAGGAGAGGGAGCCCCCACGAAGGGCATCGTGAACGGAAATGAATGATGGGCCGACGGGCAAAGAAGGCTTGATGCGCTCTGCAAGGGAAAGGGGGGGGGGGAGGCTCTTGTATACATCTTGAGGTATGGGCTGGGGTGGTTTCTGTGAAGTCAGGTTTTGTAAGACGGGGGTAGCAGGGGCGGGGGGGTTGTTCAGAGGAAGGAGACCACTGAATATGTGGAGGAAGAGGTTAGGAGTGGATGGGAGAACTGGAACGCGAGAGGCGAGCGCATTTCTCCGTCCGTGTTGGGAATTCCCTCTAAAAGGGAGTGCGATTCAGGGAAGAGCGAACGTGTAGGAAACAAATATGGAGAATTATATAAATGCGCTGGATACAATTTATATCGATAGAAAATAGGACAGGGTAGTTTAGGGTAGGGCTCACCTAGGTCGGCCGTTGAAGTCAATTCGGTAAATATATAAAGTAACCCAAAGTTGTGGCTTCGATTCACCCTTCGAGCCAAGGACGTGGTGTTTACCCTAGGATTAATCTAGATTGGACGGTTCGATTTAAAACGTGCGGTTGGAACAGCTTAGAGCATACGTTTTTAATATTATACATCACCAAAGATATACGATTACCAGAATTTTCGTATTCAGAGGAGGGGAGCAGTTGAGTTAAACAATGAATTCATCATCATCATCGGTCAACAATGCCAGCATTGGTTTGACGCAGCCCTCCACTCGATTCTTCTATCGGCCAGCCTCTTCATATTGACGTTATTACTCTCTTTCACATCCTTCATGACCTGTTCCGTATATAACAATGAATTATACGGTATTTGTTCAGGTACTAGCAACATGGAATTTATCCACGCATTAACCTATAAATCCATCGCCTGTAAAACGCAAATACGCAATAAGGTTATGTTTATGACAGGAGGAACACCTAAAAAAAAGCAGATGTCCCCTGTGATAGGAACGACACTGTCATTGCCCGAAAAAAAACGGACGCGGTGAACTTCACTGAAAGATAGATAAATGAGAGGAAGGTATGGTAATAAAAGGCTGTGAAGAAAGACGAAAACAAGATTACAGGTTGGATATAAATACTGGGGAGACTGTGTGTCATATCTTAAAAATACCGGCAAGTCAGCTTTATTAGTGTCAAAATTGGACTAATAAACTGAGCAAATGTACTTTCCACACCATGTCTTCGTAAACATAAAGGGTCTTCTAAAAGGAGATAAATGGGGGATATTGGATGACTTTTTGGACTATTCCGCGAAGTAAATTTACGTAACGGTCACCTCTGCTACACACTAAGATAAAATGCATAGGTACTAAGAAGATGTCACGGAACGCTAGATATTCGCGATTTGAACAAAGAAAAGGCAAAAGAGAGCATGATAACTGCTGATTAATAGTAAACTTATACGCACTTCACCCTTCCTTACATAAATGGTGTTTTCATATGCTAGAAAAATTAATTTTGTACTTAGTCCAAATGATTTTTAACCGTCCATAGCTTCACGAAACGACTACCATTGGCCCTTGTTAATGGCAATCATTTGCTGAAATTATGGTAGTGTATTTAACTATAAGGGCAGAATACGTACAAAGTTCATTTTATCATTATAACTGGCCTGCATGTCTCTCACATTTTCATGTAATTCTCCGCATTTTTCAATTTGGGGGACACTGAAGTAGACAAGGGGGAGAAGAGGGGAGAGGTAATGAGGGAGATCTTGGGGAGGGAATAATAAATGCCAATGCATATTGTGCGACATTGAAGAAACTACGGCGAGCAATTCAAAATCGACGGCGAGGATTGTTGCCTAGCGGCGTCATTCTCCTCCACGACAATGCCAGGCCTCATACGGCTCGAATAACAGAACAACATGTGCAACAATTCAAATGGGAAACTTTCAACCATCCACCCTATAGCCCAGACTTGGCACCCTCAGATTTTAATCTGTTTACAAAACTCAAGGACTTTTTGGCAGGAAAGAAATTTGAAAGTAATGAAGAACTGAAAGCATCTGTGTTTACATATCTCAATACACTGGCGGCAGAGGAGTACGAAGCTGGGATACAAAAACTCGTCACACGTTATGACAAATGCTTAAATTTGCGAGGTGACTATGTGGAGAAGTAGTTTAAAGTATGCTCTTTACAAATAAAAATTTCGATATTTGTTAAAATGCACCAGTTTTTTAAAATTTCAAAACGGGTACTACTTTCCGGATGCCCCTCGTAATATAGTAGCCAGTAACAACCCCCACTCGCCAGGCCACCTCCATTCCTCCTCCCTCCAACTCTCTCATCTCGCCGTGCACTTCGTCCTTTATCCCTTAAGGAGCTTCCCCTTAGACGTGCCCTCCGAGGAACGAGGGTACAGCCGGGGCATACGGAACGCATGTTTGGAGCGAGCGTGAGACGGATTGAGTAAGGACGGCGGCAGGAACAATAGGGTGAGTGTGGGGGGGAGGGGGGGGGGGAGGGAGAATCGGCAACATAAGACTTGAGTAGGGAGGGAAGGAAGCTCGCGGTCAAGATTATTTTCACCGGCGGAAGAAAGGATAAGGCGAGGCTACCTTTATCTGGCCTGAGACGTGCGGGGATGAGGGGAAACCAGTGAAAGGGGAAAAACCATGGAATCTCCCCCGTCCCCCACCCCGAGAACATCGCGGAACGCGCCCAGGATGAAGGATGGAGGCCGGTGAAAGGGAAAGGTAAAGGAAATATAACATGCCTCGCAAAGGGATGAGCGTCGCTGCAGACACGAAGATGCCTACCCTCCGGCTTAACCCGAATTGCCGGTGATCGATGCGGGAAGGTGAGAACGCCCCGCAAAAATACAATGGGCGTGATGCATGGCATCGCCAAGGAACCGATCCGGGTCATCCATCCTTTTTATTTAAGGGTGCATCGTCACAGTGCCTGGGTGATCCTCTGAAAATCCTACGGGAAGCAGTATAAATCGACGGCTATAAACAAAAACAAAACAATGACTGAACACGTTAAAGCGGAAAATCTCTACCATCTATAGTAGATAATCGCAAGCTCTTTTGCATTTAATGTAGATGCTTTTAAATTCCACCTCACGGGAATATAATTCATGATGGATTCTCAAGGAAAAGGGCGTTTCAAAAAAGCTTGAAATATTTGAAAAGGATGGAAAAGATATGACCTTGATTAACGCATTGAAGACCAGGTATTTTTCGCGATTTTCCTCAGCGGGCGGAGAATTTTCAAACTGCTTTGCACACAACTATTTTATAGTTTATATCTCATTGACTTTAATATTTACCGTAAAGCTTCAGTATTTGTGGAAAACGCAAGAGCTACATGGTTAATGAACAAGTTGCAATGTACCTATATATAAACTATTTCATTCCAAACTGCCACCGCAACACAATCGTAAACTGCATCAAAATACGAGTATTCTTGTCACCCATCATTCCCAGAATGCAACAGGGATACACTCGTGACTGGTCTAAAATGCTGTACCAATACGATTTCAGTTGAAATTCGGGATATTAGGATAGGGATATTAATAGACACACGAGAAATACAAAATCATATTAAACACCTGCAATCAAACCCGAGTTGATGAATGTTATTTATTACACACGCTATTTGTCTTTATATTCCCATTCCGGTTGAGGATAGCAGATATAACGGCTGCTTGCCACACTTGTGACAATGAATAAATGCCCTAGCCATTCCACTTCCGCATAATTTCATTACTAATTCCGAGACTTGGACACATTCCCAGTCTGGGTTAGAAGTTAGACATTGAGATTACTATGCATACTGCTACATCGAGGGCGATTACATTATAATTGAGCAGCTATCAACTAACTTAAATGCGTATATCATCGGCGATTAACGATCTTAACGGTTTATAATTACTGCCTTTCCGAATAACGTAACTTGAGTAGCGTAGCTTTTGATAGGCCGAAAAGGGGAATGAGGAGAGATGGTTATTTTGAGCAAAGTTCAGCGCCGAGGAAAGTTACTAAGGTGGGTACTAAATGAACATTGGCCGATGGCTTAGCCCTAGGGAAATGTAAACTACGTACCGATTGTTCGGGGCATCAATGTTCAACTGACCTACGCAGCACTGGGGACTCCAGTTCAAAAATATGGGCTTACATTGCTTGTTGTGGAGCCCCGTACCAGTTTAAAATTCCACCACTTAGCTCATGAGACAGAACATCGATCGCTGTCACTGGATTACTTCTGGATGACTTTTGTGCGCAAACAACATTTTGCCCTAGGTGTATTTAGAGGACGAGGGAATAGTATTGGGAAATCTATGGAATTTATGTCTAGCAACCTATTAACCTATTCCTCCGGCGCGGTAGGAGGTCTAGCGACGCGTGAATGAAGGAAGTCAACAATTACACCTGCATTTTCTGCTGCGAGATTCAAACGTTCGTAAGCCCAATCACGACGAGAAGTGACCACGGATATCAAAAAGATGTCTTGCGAAGTCTCGCTACCCACACTCCACCTGGTAGCCTTGCGTGCTAATACCGAACTACAACTCTACCTTCACAAATGTACTTCCATACAATTCTTTGATGAGGCTTACCGGCGTATGTGGAGGATATGTGGTAAAGGGTAATGTATAGTGTGCCTTCACCTTTGAACATTAATTAGACGCCGAGTAGACATCCACGGAACAAGGTCGTTTCGATACCAATTTATTTTCGCCGAACACAAAAGGACTCATGAAGGAGAAGTTGAAGAGGAAGTTCAATTCTCGGGAGACTGGTATTAATTCCTCATTGAGACGGAAGCACCATATTTGCGTGCTCGCCAAAGGGTTGAGCAGAGTTCATGTCCCAAACATGGGTAAATGGAAAGTTGAAAAACTAAAGTGTCTTTAAGCGTGAATAATCAGCGGCAACCCTTTGTGGATCTAAACTCGGCTTCCATTGCAATATTTTTTTTTCATTCCGGTGAGGGTTTCCCGTGTCGAACTGTCGGGAGGGGGGGAAGAAGGAAAAATGCAGATTCTAACACCAGCGTGAAAAATGTAGGCACACTCAAAGTGTTTTCGTTCCGCTTTCTTCTTGATATTCATCCCCGTGAGGAAGAATTCGATTCGGAGAAAGGGGGAAAACTATGCAAAACTGGTTACCTTAGCAGTGAGAAAATTATCTGCAAAAAAAATGTTTAAGCGACATAAGCAGCCTCAAAGAGATAATTTTGCGTTTCATTGCCCACGTTTAAATTTATGTAGCAACAGACCTTGGCATTAGACATACAATATATTTTGGGAAAAATTTCATTCCAAAGAGACCATAACAGTCCATACAAAACAGAATAGAGCATCCCAGGAAAACATTAACGCATCTAGCTCTCATTTAGAATTGCAGTGAAAAATTGATGAACTGATTAAGTAAAGGACCCGTATGTCAGGCATCATGCACCCTTTACCTCAACTACAGCATCCGCCACACTAATTAGTATGGCAATTAAATTGGATCTGCATTACTTTCAATATTCCGGTTTATCTTCGCGTCTCTTTTTAAAAAGGGCGCAAACTATTTACACACAATAGTGATGTGATAATTAAAGGCTCTTTTTTTCACATGACTAAATACAGATCAATGTACGTTAACGTTAGCAATGCTGTCCGAGTAATACTGAATGACCAATAATCAACTCAATATGTGAAACACGTTTCACAAAATAATCTGTACGAGGAAAACAAATTCATGAGATTTTTCCATTTTCTTACTCTCCATTTTCTCCGTCCATTTTCTTGCTCTCAATTATAATAATATAAAATTGTGATTGACCAAAATACAATAACACTAAAGTAGCCCTATATAATTTAATGCCCTATCTTTTCGTAGAGCGAGAGAGAGAGAGGCGTCATAGGTGAAACTTTAGTATTTCCATTATTTCTATTCCGACGCTTTGGTTCCAGCTGATTTCCGGGAAAACAATATATATTTGTAGGAAAAGGATGCATAGACATTGGTTAATAGCAATTTATTAGCCTAAGCTGGAAACCGGAACAGCAAAAAGGCGATATTTCTTGAGAAACTGCGCCTTGTTCACGAGGAGGAGTCGTGGAGTGTGCTTTAATTGAAAAGTTCCCATTCTCGAAATGGAATATAATGATTTGTGGCAGTGACGGTTAATGAGAAGGGCGATACAGGCAGTTTCCATGGACACTGAAACCAATCATACACTCCAATTTTCCGAGAGTAGACCCGTGAATCCTTGCTTTTAGCGAAGTAAAATAGACGCAGCATCCTTTTTTCATCACTCATTCCTTCAGACTTAACGGTGGTTTTTTAATTTAACGTATTGTGGAAATCTTAATTGAAAGTGAGAGAGCAAAGCTTTACTACTAGATTTTTAATTAATGTTACAGTTTAAGATGGATATGCTATAGCATACCAATAATACGCAAGTTACGGGGTAGATGATGTTTGGTGGGTCGTTTAGTAATTAGTATCCACTAAAATTTACGATGATTTTAATTAATATAATTGATCATCTGAAGTTATATCTGTTTAATAAATTACTCGAATACAATATTCATTAACAATTATAGGCCTATCGTTAATAATGTTTTTCGGATTCAGCTGCGTGTGATACTGTATCGGTGGTCAAGCTTTCGCGACATTTGCAGGGCTCATCTTCAGGACAATGAATTGTCCAGAATGCATTGTCCTGATGTTTCACCCTGCAATGTCCGCGAAAGCTAGATCACTGATGAAGTGTAACACGCAGCCTTACCCGAAAAACGACAGTACTCACTGCGAAAATCTCCGATCCAATTATAATTACAGGCCTATTAATACACTTATCTTTAAACCCTGAAATTAGGTTAAAAACAAAAAAAAAATTATGTTCTAAGGTGTCCAGTTTTTGGTCCTATATGTTTGTGAAGAAATAACAGTTATTATTCATTACCGTGCCAGACTCAATGGAAGCGAAGTGAAACCTTCATCTGCTAACTTTCATGCCATGGGTTAAAATCTCGATTAAATAACCTTTAAACTCTTTTGAATCGGCGTGCGTACTGGTTCAATACATTAATTACAATGAAGTACACCACTGGATATATAGATATAGAAGATTGTAGATAAGGGTAAAAGGGTAAGACGGCAAATGGTCAAATACCAGGCAGAAGTGGTGGCTAGAACACTTTTCCCATCTTCAAGGCCCGGGAGCAAACCCGGATATCAGCAAAGTATTTATTTATCTAAAAATATAGTCCCCTAGAGTGTCATGGTGGTAGAATCCCAGGCGGGTCTTCCGTCCGTCGAATGCGACGTTAAACTGTGAACGCTTTGGAGCCTTTCGTTAATTTTAGGATATTGCCCTTTATAGCGCCTACTCAGCTCCGGATCACCGAACAAATATAGGTACATACGAATCCTATTGGGAAATCATCCTCGACTTGGTGTCTATGTCATCGAGAACGCCCTTCTGCGTCCATGCCTTCCTCCATGTCGATTCACGATTCCTCTTCCTGGTCGAAATGTTTTTCAATTCTCGTTCCCACGAACCTGAAAATTGGAGCTGAGCAAAAAAGATATTCCACGTTTCACGAATGCCTGCCGCGGACACCTGCGATTTACTGCTCTTAAAAATTCCCCTCCAACGAAGGGAGGAGAAAAAAAGCAGTAGAGATTTCCTCTTGGTTTCCACCGACGACGGGAAAATATATATATGTATATCCGGCGTTTGCTCACACCTCTTCCCTTCACGGTCCAGTGACCACCGCGAGATGCAACTTTTATGAGTGAATATTGGAGGGAGTGGAGATGGGACGGTGAGTGGAATGGAGGGGAATCTGTTTTCAAACAAAAACAAACTACGGCCCGTCCGAGAGGAGAAGAAGGAACGGTCGGCTTCCGAACCGACCCTCCCTGCGCCGTGGACATAAAATATCCTCCTTCCAAGAAAGCCTCCCTTTAAGGAAATGATTTGCATTCTGTTTCGAGAGAGGAGCGGACGAAAAGGAAATCGTTTTTTGTTTCCCACGGATGAGTTCGGTAACGTTCACTTTCTTCGAGAGGGGAGAGAGGAAAGGGGGTGGGAGATACGTCTCTTGCCTTTAATGCTAATGGCGAGAACAATAGATCTTCTTTCTACTAACATTTCCACCCCCTTAAGCCCTCCTTATCGGCCCAGCCCACCTCCTGCTCTCCTCCCTTTCGCATCCGTAATCCGTAAAAAGGGAAATCGTTCGTCTTCGCGGGAGAGGATGATTAGGGCCCAGCAACACCGCAACACAGACACGCTGTGGTGGAGAAAGTTCTCAAGTTAGACTGAAGGGCACGCGGCGGTCGGCGTGTTTCAGCGACAATGGTGTGAGGAAAGGCTGAACTACGTCGCGGAGACTACCACCGCGCGGTAAATTTAAACTCACTCATTTTACAGCACACTTTTACGAATCCGCTAGCATACACTCACCTACTAAACTCTTACAGAATAGGAAATTACATTTGTTTAACCGTAGATACAGTTTGGTATAGAGATTTTAGCTACAAAATGCGAAAATATAAACATTTGAACTTGCAGAATCGCTAATCAATTGGTGCGAAATGCATCGCGCAAACATCTGGTTCGTTCTCCAAAATTTCATTTTAATTCATGGGAATAATCTTTCAATTCGCAATCCCTTGGCTTTAGCAACGATTTTTTAGCAAGAAACATTTTTTATTGCTAAGCACATGTAAGAATCTCTGACACAATTTCTTGCTCGTCACATACCTCTTACAATGTATCAGTTTAGGGGTTAACTATTATCATTAAAATTATACACTGATCCGTTCAAGCAGATAATTGAAACAACTATGCAAAAAGGTACCAGTGAATAGATTCATGCCCCCTAAATCAGGCAATGGGTAACGATTTGCCCTTCTACGACAGACAATATCTGCGGATGGTGGGCGTCAGTTTAGCAAGTCAAATACTTAAGCCAACAGCACTATTCGTATGGTACTTAGCTCTTCCATTTGAAACTTAAACAACGGAAAAGGTATCGGTAAGTACTCAGATTCAGCTCAGTATCTTTGTTTAGGAGAATGCCACAGTACGAACGACGCCACTTTTAAGAATGGGAGATATACAATTTTTTGGGTTTTAAATCAATGTAACACTTCATTCTCTTATGAACGACTTCATATATAGATTTCTACACTATGAATTATTATCAAATTTCTAATTTATACCCTAGTTCCGCCACTTATTTGTGTGGCATTCAAATGAGAAATATTTCGAAAAGACGGCAGGAGCTATAGGGACGAACGATTCAAATAAGATGAAACATTTAGGAAGGCGCTTCTCATGGAACACAGTATTAGACAAGCTATAAGATCAGACATAGGGACATTACGAGAGCCGTATGATATGCAGTGACCTCTAAAAAGGTGGATAATCTGGGAAAAATTGCTCGAAATAAACACGCATTCGTGCCTAATGGGAGGAAATGATTGAAAAAACAAAGGATGCAGAGTAATAAAGATCCCCCTTAGGTATCGGGACATATTAGCAACAAAAATGTGTAGGAGATTTGAATGCTATCGAAATAAATGAAACAAATTGGTATAGTGCCATTTTTAAGATAAACCTATATCGGTGAATAAATTGAGTGTGGAACATACCAATTTATTCCATTTATTTCGATAACATGCAGTTCCACGAAGTAACGCCGGATCATATAAAGTTTTTGATTTGAATGTATTCAATTTGTCAACATAAAGTATTTAACCAACTCCGGTTGGTAAATTTGGAGTGTTTTTAGAGCTCAGATTCGAAATCCAGTTGGGAATTCAGTGAAAAAGTCGAAGACGTAGACATAGAAGAGCTATTTTTAGAGCTCTTACCAATAAGGCAATCCACTGGCTGAAAGCATTCATGTTACGGCAAGCCTCGGAACTCCAATTTGGGAACAAGCCTTTGGGGCACGTATCTCTGTATCCAAGCATGCCTCTCTCAAGGTCGACTCGGATCTTTCTCTCGTCAGCCACCGTCGCTCGGACCAATGATACCTTTAGGACGCGCGGGCAGACCACAAAACTCTACCGATTGGATATTAAGTGCACATTGCACAATTTTCGTTCAAAATCCGTTATCCCTTCGGTTATGCCTCCGTAATCCTTGCCGTCACGTTTCCACGGCGCTGAAGGCGAAAATTCTCACTTGTCGCCACGGCCTGGAGAGGACATTTCTTGCGCCTTTTTTTACCGCTCTCGTTTTTTTTCCAGTTCATCGTTATCTCGATACTGTCTACAATCCAGAAATAATACAATCAGGACGTGCTTTTGAATTCTCACTTCGCTCACTCCCTGTTTTTCTTCGGACGTAAGACGGGGTTAAGTCCGGAAGAGCGTCGGTCACGCCTCCTCAATTACGAGAAATTACAAGTATAGCGTATATTGCTCTTGTATCTACAAGTAAATTACATTCAAAAAGGAATAAATAATCTTAAAACACTTTATACAGCATTATGGGTCCAACTACCAAATATTATAAAATCATTGGGATAAGGATTAATTGATATCTAGGAAATTATGGATAAATTGGCTCTTTTTACAATGCTACGAAAAATGATTTAGAATGCCACATATTACGCCTTGTATCCCATCACATGTAAGGTAAATCTTTGCAATGTTTTACAGAGAAATGAAACACTGCGATGTCCCTGTTTGTATCAAAGGATAAATAATATTTTTGATGCTCACTTCCTGAAAAATATTCCAAATGTTACCTAAGAAATGTTACTCACCTACGAAAGAAGATCGTCAAGAAATATATACCTATTAATTTATGGATGTATTTGTGAACATGCCCTTCTAATCTCTAATTATTACATTACTTTGTTTATTCTAACAATTTAGTGCCATTTTAAAAAAATTTCACGTGCTGCGAGAATGAATTATACCTCTCGAGTGCATATAAGTAGTGCATACAAGGCCTTGTATTTTGGTATGCCTGCTTGACAGTCAGTGTAAATGAAGTTCTCTCTTAAGTAAAATGCATGCTTGGTGGTGGTTACCCACCTGGCACATACCCACGAGGTGGCATGCAGGGTATTATGCAGAAGTAGGTTTAGTATCACACAGAGTTTTCATCGCTAAGGCCAATTCTTTTTGAGTACCAAAAAGAAAAAAATCCCTCTCGTCCATTATCATCCAAAATTGAACCCCTCGCTTTATTCATAGCTGTCCATTGCTTCATTTCAAAATTATTTCTCGGAATTCAGTTGTTGTGAATAAACGATTCAATTCTTTCCTCATTTCGCTTATTCCAATTTTATTTCTCAGAAATTCAGGCAGGAGTAGTTAGGACACTGCGAATGAAAGTTATGTAAAGAGACTAATACAAAACGATATCGATTTATCTTATTAGTAACTGTAAAATATTTGATAAACATATCCTTTTATTTTATACTCTCTGGTTTATGATGGATGCGTCGAGAAGGTATGAGAAAAAACTAAATCTCAATATTAATTTATCTTTTTCGATGCGTAAAGGAAGTGGGTTTTATTTCAAGACTCATGACGTTAATCAGACTGTGAAGCCTGTGAAGTAATATTACACCTCTCCATCCATCACATTGCTTTCCTAGTTCCACACACAGACGGTAATATCTGACACAATATTTATCATTCCACTCTTTAAATTATGCTATACTCTTGTTTTAAAGTAAAAATTGGTGGGATTAAAATGAATTTGTGAAGCACAAATATAATCAATAATTTTCTGAAAATGGAATGGTTTTAGAAGCCCGGCAGCCGGGGTGAGAAAATTTTTGAAACTGTTTCTTGCTTCGCTACTCTGATAGAGGAAAAGAGTGACAATCCAAGGTAGGTATATACTACATACATATGAGTTTGAATGTCTGAATCTCTAATTGGCCCCTCTTCCCCAAAATCATATCGCTTCCCAAAAATCACACATAGAGAGAGATACTCATAGTGTGGATTGAAATTCATTGAAGAAGAGTAATGGTACAATAATAAGACGCTCCAGTGCACGTGCAAGCCATGGTAGGTACTTACGCCGAGTGAACCAAACGTTGGCATATCCAGCATGCCTAAGTCACCTGGTTTCAAGTTTACCCGACTGAACCGAAAACTATTGTATCGTAGTACGATACTATATGTTTGCTTAGCAGTTGCAGTACTATAAACCATAGCTCAGCTTTGTTATATAGCATTAAAATAATATAAAAGGAAAAAATAAATAAATTCGTTACAGGTATTATCATATATTGAAACAATGAAAAGGATTCTGACTACTTGAAAAATATGTATGCCGTGATAACGGAAGTTGATGATACGTCCCAGATGTAATAGTTGTTGAGATCAGCTTTTTAAAGATAAGGATTTCCTTTTCCACGCTGAGAAATACTCCGATAAAACTAATGCTACGACTTTTACATCAATTAACACAAGATTTGTAATCATGAGCCTTATTGAAGACTTCTTGAAGGACATATTCAAGAACAATTAGAATCAACATTTCCATTGTTCGTATGAGGATATTAAGCTCTATAAGCAAACAAGGCAAATTTATTTTTAAATCACTGGATGAGATAAGGTTCGTTAGAATTGCAAATATTTTCTGATGGCTTATCCTTTGCTTTTGCAGTTTTAATCACAAGTGTTTTCCGTTGGCCTAACTCCAATGTCTCCTGGAAACGTAAACAAACTATTCTTCCCTGATTATTGTGGACTATCGTTTAGAAAGGAACGTATTAAAGTTTTAAAAATTAATTAAATGTTCTCAACGTTTCCCAATCAGTTGCTATGGGCACACCCAATTTCTCTCCATGTTGCCGTAGGTCACGCTCCGTTGACCACGCAACAAGGCGAATCGCTTTATCAGCCGTAAGCCACGGAAAGTGCTACCTATGGATGTATTTATTTCTTAAAAAAAAAAACATTCGTTACGCTGGCAACCTCTCTGAATGTACCAACTGTTTTAAAAAAATGAGAGTTATGAACGAAGATTAATCTCAGAAAAACGGAGTTTCAGCCAATCGGCGAATGACTAGGCAGTTTAGCACGTAACGGAGCGGACGTCCTTCAAATGTTCGCAATTTTAATGGAGGCGGCCTTGCGATGCATGTTTGGGGTGAGGGCTGTTGAAAAACCGAGTCGAAGAGTGGACGGGTGCAGAACTTGACGGTTGACGAAATGCGACCTACGCCCTCTTCGGCGGATGAGGGAAATAAATCACCACACACTTATACCCGTACTCGAGATAGCATCTGGACACAGAAAAGCTGCACCGCTAACTACTGGAGAACTAGTGCAGAACCTATTCTTTAGCATAAGTGGGTGTGTGGGGGAAAGGCAACCGTTGAAAAGTTCGTCAGTGGATGAGGGTATTGACACAAGGAAAACAAAACTATTTAGGACAAAAGGCATTTTTCATAAATTCGTTGGTATTTAAAATTAAATATAAAATTAAATTCTATATTTCATTGTAACCCTGATAAATTAAGGGAAATTCATTGATAAGTTGATTCATTAAAATTAAATTGATTCATTCACCCTGAAAAATAAGGAAATTCATTGTTGAAATAAAAGAACAAACTTATGTTCATTTCATTCATATAACTTAAATAGAGGAATAGCTTGAAAATTGCAGGTTTAAAATTTGAATGCTAACGTCAGTTAACAAAACTCCTTAATTAATTCACCCTGCTAAATTATAAACTAATTTAGGATCCAGCAGCTAGCACTCAGCCATCTGGTTAACCCGAATCGAGCCCAAAGTGCAAGAGAAAAATCCTTCGCTATCACGAAGACATTCCTGCTAAGTTCGTTTGTAAAAATTAATTCGAAACGCGAGCTAAAAATTAAATTTCGCCATGAACGCGGGATTTCTTCAAAACTGGACGTCTCCAAGGGAGAAGCTTTCTCGCACGCAACGGAGGCCAAGGTTAAGACGAGAAGGAAAAAAAACACCCCCGAACATCTTCTCCGGAGTCATAGCGAGGTGAGTATTTCACGAAAGGCCGTGAGGACCGAAGACAAGTTCTCTGCCTCGCGAGCACCGCAGGGTGAGCGGTTCCAGATTTCGCACACAAGAAGAACAAGAAGACTGAGAAATGGGTCACCCCTATAATGGATGCCCGTTACGTCACTCACTCGCATTCGCGGGACGGAACGCATCTTCGAACGCTCGGCATTTTCTTCCCGATCAACCGTCCCAGTTTTCTCCCAGACTTCGCAGAGCAGGAATAAAATAAAGCGGGTCATTTCCAGTTCGAAGAGTCACGTAGAGGCCACAAATTCGCGGGAGGAACAATTAATTTCCTCTCCCCTCTGGACAAAACGGCTTGAGATAGGGATTGACGCGGGTGCGCCGGTCGTTACAGTTCCTTCCGCGAGATCAATTAAACCTCCTCTAGGCCAGCTGAATTAAGAAACCCCGACGAGCAGGCCGGTACATTATGCATCTGGATATTTGTGGGAACTTAACTGTATACTTGCCGGTGGTCACTGAACCTTTCCCTCCGGGTGGATAGAATTACACCTACGTCCCCATTCACACATACTTCCCGGCATTCCCACGCTTCTTCCGCTAACGCCAGCTCAGAGATCACCTCCAGTGATTATCGCCTGAGGGTCGCCCTCTTAAAGACGCTCCCCTCCCATCTACCGCTGCTCATTACCTCCCGCGCTAATCTCTAAGAAGCTCGGCGGACTCCGGAGGCGAGAACTCAAAAGGAGGCAGACTTGAATCGGAAGATCCCGGCCACATTAACTCCCCGCAGAGCAAAATCAAAAACCATCGTCGTTTTGCGAATGGTTTTTCAGTCTGAACGGTGTCGGATGCCGGAAAAATATTTCCGTGGATCTAATTAATCGTCGTTACAAGTAATGATCAAAACTATAGAGTTGTTTTGAATAAATATCCTCAAAAGTACTGAATGTAAAATGTTAAGACTAGCTTAGGGAGTCCGAAATAAATATTTATACGCTCATAGGACATAACGAAAGGTATTACTGCATGGAAACGCAACAAGAACAATTACAAGGTACAGAGGTAGAAATATTTATGCATGAACGAATTTAACAAACTACCCACTCGAGTTTACTTGATTTCTCTCAACAAGTTAAAAAAATATATACAATGCATTGCGTGGTAAGCCTAAATGAAATTTATGATAAGAATAAACCTGATAAATTTAACATATTATACAGGATAAACCTATTATTAAATTTAACATCATTATCTGCCCATACAGATGAAGGATACTAATTATATCTGCAAAATATTCACCCTGCCTTTTCTCTGTCCATATGCATTCAATATGTTATTATTCTTGTTATAAGACGGTTATAGTCATACACGAAACAAAGGCACTGCTTCCAGATGCAAAATACACTCTCGAAGCATCGGTACGATTGCTATATTGTGATTATCACCGTCAAAATCTTCGCAAGACCAAATTAAACCTCAGGGAAAGATTATGCACGCAGCGATTAGTTCTTTCAGGGCCTAATCGCCTCTTTTTCTCCCCTTCCATGATGAAATGTATGTAATTTTCTTTCGCAGTTTAGCTGAAACAATGCATCGAATCTCCCTCAATGCATTTTATAATAGCTTTAATTTACATTTATAAAGCTTCTCCATTATATCTGCAAGGAAAAATAACAGAAAATTTTTCATAATTGTATTTTAATATATTTCTGTGACACACATTTGAATTGGGGCAGTTAACACGGTGAAAACTCCTCGGAGAGCTTCCGATCTCATCCCATTAGAAGTTTAATGACTCATTCCATACAAACCTAATCCCTCAATCTTCACCTAAAAGTCTGCTTCCTGGCATATCTCATTCACGGGAAGCCTTCAGAAACTACCTAATGCGAATAACTAGTGGTTGCCTTTATATTGTTTTCCACGTTACTTACCACCTAAGTTCCTCCAATCTGTTCGAACATCTTAATATTTTTACGACGTGTACAATCCTGCGGGATGTTTTTGACACCATGGAAGACATCACTCCCAAAATTATTGAAATCGCTACAAACCGAGTTAGTTATTCGAAGGTAGTGACCGAGAACTAAATTCATTTTAGCACACGGGGGATTTATTGGATTAGAGAAAGAATTTTTCAGGAAATGGGTGAAGAAAGGAGAGAAACCCGGCGTAGTCATTAGCCTGCTCTTAACTACGAATCCACGGTTTAACATCCCATCCGTCGATCGCAGAACTGAAATTTTTATACTCTCCACATATATCTCAAGTGTGGACTGATGCAATAATGATAAATCTCTGCCACCGTTGGGATTCGAAACCGGGCTTCCTGTATGGGAGGCCAATACTCCTTTTCAAACCAACCTCAGCTCACCCGACATCCATTGAATTTAAGACACGAGGGAAATATAGATACGAGCCACTTGTAAATGTGAACCATTTAAATATATGTTTGGAATTGTTCACCTCAGTCCTCGTGTGGTGAGCTATGCCTTGATGTCTCTTGTCAATGATCGCCTTATAACCTCAACTAATTGTGAAGCACTTACAACGTTCATGAGTGGTGGGCTGCGTTTGCAAGAGGCATCCATTGGGTGGAAAAAAACAGTTGCAAGAGCGTCCGTAATATTCTGAGAGAATCATGTAATAGGGTTCGAGGGATTTAAAAAAAAACTGCGAATATGTGGCACTCTGAAGGACATCCCCGTTGCAAAAAATATGTACACCAAAGAAATATAATTCAACGCTACAAATAATTGAAAAAGATAATTTTATCAACATTCTTAAAATGAATGCCGAAATTGTTTCTCTCCAAAAATTACTCTACATTTATCTTCAATATTAAAACATCACAGTTTCCAATTACGTATTTCACCAGGTTAGATCTTGAAATTTCATGGCCATACGAAATTTTAAATGTAATGGTATTCGATTTAATACATGTCGGTATATTACGTGGGAAATCACTTTACAGACGGACAGTGTGGAATAAAACTTAATATGAATACAATTGCCATTAAAGAGTCCATTATTTTATTTATGATACAAATACACTATCAACGATTTTTACTTCAAAACTGCACGAAAAAATTACGCATGAAATATGAATGTTGTATTTTTTAACTGAAAAAAAAATTATCTGGACGCATTCAAATTACGCTTGAAAGGAGTACTTCATTGATGGTACTTAACTGTACTTGCACTAAAATATATCTAATCTCGCTTCATAACAACGCCTCATTAGTGAACAACTGAGCAGACAATATTGGGCAGAAAAAATAGTGGAAAAGGAAATTCACTTTGTACATTCCACACTAAGTTTTATTTACTTCGACCATGGTTACGACTCTTTTATGCCATTATCAAGGTGTAAGAAATACATCTTACGATGGAAATATTTTATTTAATGTGAAAGATACTTTTAAAAATAGGGACAAAAGCGGTGTGTACGCATTAAATTGCAATTCATGTAACGCTAGGTACATACATTGGCCAAACGGGAAGAAAGTTTTCTATCTGATATAACGAACATGCAAAATGCTTCGTAACTGGTGATAGATCTATGATGTTCGCAAAACATCTACTCGAACGTAATCCTTCCAGTAATTTCGATCCTTAATTTCTACATGTTGAGAAAAAAGGTAAGAAAAATCGATTTTCTACAACAATATGAGATAACAAAAGCCAGGAAGAATTCTAATGTTAACCTAGTAAATGATGTACAATTTGATTGTAATTCAACTCTTTTAAATTTTTAACGGCTTGTACCATGTATTTGACTCCTGTTTTAAGGCATTGACGTCATTGACGACTGTCCTTGTGTGTGAGTTCACCTTCCTTTCCCGCCCCCTTCCACTAGTTCCCACTTCCCAACTGTCAAAACAGGGATTACACACCTATCGTGGTCTCCCTCCCCCCCTAATCACACTACCTTCCTTAACTTCCCCCGCCCCTAATTTGAGCATATTTAAGGAACGAAGATGTATTTCTTTACACCTTGATAATGACATAAAAGTGTCGAAACCATGGTCGAAGTAAATTAAACTTTAGTGTGGAATGTACAAAGTGAATTTTCTTTTCCAATCTCGTGGTTCCACAAAGTGAAGCCTCAAACGTTGAACCAGAAAACAGAGAGTTATTGGGAATTTTTAGGAATATTTATTGAACTAGATTTATGCCACAGCTGCAAACCTATTCCCTAATTCGTCCTCATTCATCAAAAGATCAGATCAGCTATGAAACGACGCTCCTTTCGATTCTAACGAGGTATTCGAGTAACCTGTCCGATAGAAAAGCGAGAGGAAAGCGATTTCTCTGCTGCTGTAACCCTCGTGACTTACTTAAAGGACTTATGACCGGCACAACAAGGATTAAATAGAGCTATTTTCGCGTATTGGCCTAGTGTATTGCACGCCCAACTCCTTCTGGATTTGGAAGAGAGGGAATGCGAGAGAATTAATGGCTTCGACTAGGGAAAGTTGACATCCTCCACGCAATTAATGCCCTCGCCTTGCCCATTGGCCAAATGTCTTACCGTTCATGTCTTTGAAATACGATAGCTAGAGAGAAGGTTTATGCACTCCAATATTCCTAGTTTATGCTCTTGTCAAAAGTGTCTTCGCTAGCCAACCGAGCAAAGTTCAACAGTCAATTGAACAGAATAGAAGCTGAATCATCGAAAATAATAAAATACCTTACATGGGAATCACAATCCGGGTTGAAAAATTAATCAACTCGAACCTATGACAGTGAAAAACTACCGGGAAGGGAAAATAATGAAAACAATTGGTATTGACGACAAAGTGAGCAAGTGAAGTGCAATTCTAATTTTCAGCGTTCTCACAAGCTGTAAATTTTATTTAAAGGTCGAGGGTAGAAGTAAAATCACGATTAAAAATGTTTAGTAAAAAACGAATAATATGAGCTTTGAAAAAACTTACAGCGATAGTATTTAAGGAGTTTTTCAATGATTGGCATCAAAAATTTCTAAAATAATTAGGTAACAATATTGAAGCATGCATAATACCTCCTCGGATATAAAAGTAATATACAAAATACATTTGAAGTTTAACGATAGTGAAAAAAAACTGATGTAGACACATTTTATGAAAAAGATAGACGAATTGAAGACAGTAGCTCTCTAAAACTAAGGACTCTTTTGTCTTTCCTGGATTTTGACAGCCATAAGTCGTTCAGGCGAATCAACTTTGGTGTCGTACAGTTGTCACATGACAGATAATCGATATGCTGTCGGTGTCAAGCATTTGGTGCTCTTGGTGAACTTGGGGAAACCTTAAAAAAAATAGAAATCACTCGTCCGCGTGATATGAAAGTGAAGATGGGAAGAAGATAGAATCGTTACGCGTATCCAAATATTGGCGATCGTCACTCGTTTCCGCCACAGCGGAAGAACGAACACAGACGCCGGTCACGCTCCGTTGCCATCACAACTGAGTTGAGTGACTAAAGGTGACTGACCGTGGCACAAAAACACGGAAATAAAGAATACAACCGCGACCTCTCGCCACGCTGCCCTCCGATCTGAATCGCCCGACTGGTTCATCGCAAAGCGGACTAGACAAGCCTCTCTCACTCCATGGACTAGAATTTCGTTGGCGTTCTCGACCGCCAGGCATTAATCTCCCACCTTAATTTTTCGATACATTCATTTAGGCCCCAGGCGTGCCATCGTAGGGGAGTTCGGCCAATGGCCTCCTAGACATGGGCCTATTATTCATAATGTCCGGACACCGTTAATTTTTTGAATGGTTTAGAGTCGAATTTACCGTAATATTGCCCTCCAATTCAAACATTTAGAAGATATGCTAAAGGACTAATGGTGCTAGTACCACGACTCACGATCAAGGGCGGGTGACTGGACACATTCCTAAATAAATTGCATTTTTTACAGAATTAAATTGGATTTTCCCGATCAAAATGCCTGGAAGGTTTCGATTCATCAACTTAGAATACGACCTATATTCTTGTCTATTAAAATTGCATGTGTAAACTGAGGTTGAAAAATCTAATGTTTCATGTACTCATCATGGAAAAGGAATGAATATACTCGTGTTGATAGCCTCCATAGCATGAATAGCGTATCACTTGGGAAGTGCACGCATAAGCGATGAATATAATTGCGAAAAGTTGAGGTGATGGACAAACATGAAAAAAAAGACTTTCAAACTCTTGAATTATCGTAGACAAGATCTATTCAGAAGGAATTTACATTAAAATTACGGGTTCTCAGGGAAATTTACGATCAGATTAAAAGCGAGGCATTTAGCAATCGACGAGATTCGATTACTAAATGCTTTTTATTGCATCATGACAACAACTCTGAGAATCTGCATAATCGAAACCGAATAGATTAAAAAAAAAACACAATTCACTCTTTGAGAAGGAGTCAGATTTCTATGGACCTCTGACCCCTTCGGAACGGGATTACCTAATTCACTTCTTTCGCCTTTCCAAATCTTTTCGTAAGAAAAGAACGCTTTCTTTCTTTTTCGAGCTCGAAACTCCTTCAAGGTTTATTTACAGCTGCCGTAATAATCTCTCTATCAGGACAACCACCCAATTCACGCCGCTACTCCCGCAACCTCCGAATGCCGAGTTCAATCAACCACGAGATTCAGAGCAGCCAGTACCAACTGAATAAATAAGAGCGAAAAAAAAGAGATTGGATCCAAGGCAAGACTGCTCGCGGAGGAAAGCATCCAGAAAATTCGTCGCTCCCACAAATGGTTGCCGTGAAGGGCTAAAACACGACCTTCGTCCTGAATTCACACCACGTTGCACGCTTGATTATTTGGCATGGACGATTTCGTGGAACGAATGCCGCGAGCTCGACTTAAGGTCGAGGAATTACTCCGAAGAATCATACATTTAATAATGTGGAAAATATTCCGTCAAGATTTGAAATGCGACATTCCGTATCTTGCTCCACTCCTAGAGAACGGTTATTAACATAAATCATTTCTAGCGTGTCAATAGAAAAAATTAAAAGTACGCGCGCAATGTCTCAATTTAAGATTTAAAGCAGTGCAGAATTTTATCATTTCAATTCGAGCAGTTAAAGCAAGAGCCAATTTCATTAAATCTACTATTCTAGCGTCAAATGATTTTGGACAAAATGCTGAAATTTGTGCATAGAAGGCATTGGCTGAGCAAAGAATTTTACACACACTTAACAGAAGTTTAAATTATTTCAGTTCTAAACTAAGATAACCATCTATGCTATTAAGAAGGTAGCATGTCAGATTTGAGCTACTTGATAAATTAAAATAGCACAAGTAGGAACTGACAATACGTATTTTTCTACCCCCAAAACGACATTAGCAAGGTAAAAGACTCAGACAAAAACTAGAGATACAAAACTACACCTACATTGTATCTATAGAGATTTTGTATATTAACCCACGAACCGATATATAAAAGGAATAATTGTTTACATCGGAAAACTACGACCAAAACACAAACAAAGGTTAACACCTTGGATGCTAATTACACACAATAGCACTTTCCCCTTTTCATCCTTTTCCGTTCACCCATTTCCGTCAAATTCTCATTTTCACGACTGAGGACCTACCACTCAATGCAAAACGCTATATATACGGTTTGTACGGAAACATTTAGGTTTCAGAAGTTTCTTCTTATTTGCAGAAAACTGTCATGCATTCATAAATATTCGTAAACGGCTCTGTGCCATTCTGCCTTCTATTCCTGCCAAAAACCTTCTGCCACTGCACGTCTAAACCGAATGGTTTACTTTTAAACGGGACGTCACGAGAAGCTTTTACCAGTAGAATAGGATGAAGTACTTCCATAGACCTTCGGAGGAATATTTATTACCAGAGGCTTTAGGTCACAGTTAATTATACTACTACCACAAAAATTCTTGCTCGTTTAAGCCCATGCAAATGCTTGAAGATGCTTAATGCCTATCCATTAAACTCATTCAATATAAAAGCCATACTGCCCTATTTATACAGGGTTATAATTTGAAAACATCTCGGAAAGTATGCAAGTAATGTTATTCCACACTGAGATACAATTAATCAATTCAGATTGCGTGGGAACGGAAAAAGAGACTGCCTAATAGATATCGCGATAAAGACAAATTAACCCTGAGCAATAATTTTTATCGCTCCGTGGACGCATAAACTTGAGTCGGGACGACATACCGACAAAAAATAGCAGCATGCTTAACACCCGTCGGCAGCAAAAATATGTGGTCCCGATATTCCTTGAGATAGATGTGCCTTTCTTATTCGGCATAAATTACCACCTCATCTCGCGTTAGCTACACAAAAGCGTTAATGCGAAGGAGAGGAAGGGGGAAAAAATGACGGAACTAATTGGGATTCGTGAGATCTCGGCGGGTTTTGGCGGGCTCAAGAAAAAAATAGACCCGACCACTTCTGCACCAAGCCGAAAAACAAAACGGGTGACCAGAAAAACAAAAGAGGTGCTATTTGATGGGGTCGTGCCCCGCTTCCCCCGTTCACCTCTCCCACAGAAAACGACCCAAGTCGAGCGGAAATTCGGGGCTGGCGAGCGGGCAAGAAACAAAAAACTCTCGGGTCTGCAGGAGCGCGACAAGTTGAGGCCACGTCCTCCCCCTTAACAGAATAAGCTCCCGCAAGAGAGGAGCGGGGATATGACGTGGGTGGATGACGTGGGTGAGGGGAGAATAATGGAGTGAGGGCCAAAAATGGTAGGGGAGGGGTTGAATTATTCGGGGGAGGGATGAAGAAAAAGAGCAGCCACCAGAACACGTCTTTCTCCTGGTCAGCCTCGAAAAAGTATGGCCTTCCGTCACATGGATGTTGATCGGGATTAAGAGGAGAAATATGGACAACAAAAGCTTAAGTTTCCCCGCTTAAGGTATCGGACTTGGTTGATGTTCTGCCCTTGCTTCAGAGACTGACGCAAAAAAACGTTAAAAGTAATAAATATATGGATGATTTTTCGAAGTTTAGGTCCTTTTTTGAAAATGAAAAAAATTTTAACTTTCTCCGACGTTTCGGAAAATATATTTTTCCTTCTTCAGGGCTAAAAATGGGATGAACTACCAATGAATATAGGTAACATGATTTACAGGATGTTTACAATGCCAAATGATTTATAATATAATTTTTTTGCAAATTTTAACGCCAAAAAATTACACGGGATAAATTTTACATACCTTAGGTTCTATAAGGTGAAATTTGTTTACAAATTGGTTGATAAGGTCTATGTATTATAATTATTTAATTTTGATTATTAAATTGCTATATATTTGACTTAAATTAGATATGTCAGTTCTTTTATTACATGAATGTTGATCTTTACTAATATACACATTTCTGTAGATAACCTTTTTGAACGTCAGCCACAGCCAAAAGTTAAAATTTTTTTCAGTTTTAAAAAAAGGACCTATACCTACTCCAGTAAAATCATCCATATATTAAAAAAAAAGAGGTCTGGAATTCAACTTACCAGTTAAAAGTAATGACTAATGACAATAAAAACTATGTTTCAATCCACAGAGTTTTTACTGGTACTACTAGTTTTGAAGCCACGGCGTCATCATCAGATACATGATAACCTGACACCATCATCCGTACCAGTAAAACTCTGTGGAGTGAAGTTATTATCATTATTCATAATGGACTTCCACAAGGTTATGCCAAAATGGATTTAAAAAATTTAAAAGTAATTTTTAATGTATTATTTTCCGTAGATGTTGAAAATTTTGCCCTAAGCAGATGATTATCGTTACAGCATTAGGCAGATTATTTAAAAATTTGCCGTTTTAATAAAAAGACGGGAGGTGTGCATTTATTGTCAATATTCAAATCCAACCGCTGCTTGCACCAACCATCTACAAGGTACTCACAGGGAGGAAAAAGAAATAAGTAAAACTAAATGGAAAGATGAATAACTGATGCTAGATGTGGGGGAGAGTAGAGTTATTTGAGATATCTTTCGTGAGTTTCTGCTCTCTCTCTAGATGACCATTGAATGGTTTTGGAGGCATTGTAAACGCATAAGAAGTTTTCGTTCCGTGCAGACAGTGCGAAAACAGTTTTAGAATTGGGGAGAAGGCAATGCCACGTTCACTTACAGATGGAACAATTATGTCACTAACACACTGAAGAGATAGGTAACGGATAGATGGGAACTACTTTCGAAATTTTGACACACAATGAGGAATTGCCTCCCTTCTGCGACCTTTCATTCGATAGAAGTGACTTAGGGGCACACGCAACAAATCACGTTCGTGATTGATGATTGCATTCAAGCTCTCACCGCGAGCAATACGGCAATCAAAACCGTGGTTTGAAGATGACGAATTCATCCCAGCAAACGTTCATACCATCCTGGACCAAAAGAAATTATAGAATATTTTCTTGAAGGTACAAACCCTTTATGACAGGGCGAGATGAAAACTACTTGTAGCATTATGATTTTAGAAGTGGTAACAAGTCATTTTTGAACTCTATGTAAAATGCGCTCGGCATTATGTTACTCAGAGAGGAGAAACAGAAAGACTGCCATATAATTCTTTGACATCTTGAAACGGACAATTTTAACATGATGGTGCAGTGACATTTTCCATTGTCATTGTGTAATTATAACGTTTGAATACATTATATACCTCGAATATAATGTACTCACACGTAGTCATAATGTAGTCTGTACCTCGGCAGTATGATATAAGAGCAGCATTTTACCAAGCACATTTCTCCTAGAGTTATTACAACTAACACATGAAACATGCTTCTTTTCAGAGATGAGGGATAGGCCACAACAGCGACAGAAAATTCAATACTGGAATCATTCGAAATGTGAGACAAAAGAAAAATGAAGATTAAACGGATGGAGAGAGTGACAAACGAAGGAGTCCTAAGAAGAGTGAGAGAAAAGATAAGTATTCTGAAAACTTTAAAAAGAAGACAAGGCCGCCAATTCGGCCATATTTTGACAAAAAATAGCTTGATGAAGAAAATCGTAGAGGAAGAAATAAATGGTAAAAATCGCAAAGGAAGGCTTCGTATGAGATATCGAGAGATGGAAGTGAAGGGTGTGAAAGGGAAGAATTGTAGAAAGATGAAGAGGTTAGATAATGGGAGAAACAAGTGTAGAGCTGTATCAAACCTATCTTAAGATTTACTACGAGTTACGAGACGATTTACGTACTAAGATATGATGATGATGAATGACATTTTCATCCATTTAGGTAACTGGCTTGCTCTCAGTAGAGAGAGAAAGTAGAGGAAGAGAGATAAAGAAAGCTCGCTCGTGTGGGGGTGTTACGAAGTGATTGGTGTGCCCCTCTTTAAGGAGAACAGGGGGAGCGGAGGCAAAGGATGCACGTGGGAGCCGGATGCTCCAAGGGATGAACAGTGAAAGGGTTAACCGATGGTGAAGTTTTAAGGGGCAAAGGAGAGGAGGTGGGGAGGGAGGGGAGTTGCAGGGGGTGGGGGGAGGGATAATATCGCGAAGGAGCACGTGAGTCCCGCTCCAAGCGGACGGCGGCGGCGCGGGTCGGGCGGGAAGACCTTTAAGGGAAGCTGCGAGTCTCAAAATGGCAAAAGGAGGCCCGCCGGGTGGCGAGGAAGGCTCCTCCATCAGGGGGGACTGTCGGTGGGTTGTTGCTGGAAGGACGGGGGCCGTGGGGAGGAGGGGAGACGCGTTGGGAAAGGTGAAGCGGTGGTGCAGCAAGGTCCCCCCCCCCCGCCCCGCGTGAGCTCGTTTTTTTTTTAATTCCTAAAAATATTCCCCAGCCGACCACTCTCCTCACTTTATGCCCCTTCGTTGCGGATCGAGAGGTAGGTAAGCACTTGGACTGTCCGTCAATGCTCCACGTTGTGCTCGCGTAACTTCTACCTCGCGCCCGAGAGCCAAGAAAGATGAAGAGAGCCATGAGGCCGCAAGTTTGCTGGAAAAAGCTGCTAGTCTGCCAGCCCAAACATTAGCGTTTTGTGTTGCTCTGATTTGATGGATAGGCCGGCGAAAATGCGAAAAATCAACAAGATGCAAGCATGAAGATACAACTGGGCGCTGACCACTAGTGGTGTACCATTAAGAGGATGCGATCTCGCTCAAAATAATGCTTTTCGAATCCCTAGATATAGGGCATAAAAGTATAACAAATAAATTAAAAACGATAGTATTACGGCGGCTTTATAGGATAAGTAAAACTTGTAATTGTAACGTAGGGAGAAGTATTGCCTTAAAAAAGCAATGAAATATTTTAGACGTAATTTTGAATAACACATTTGGTATGCACCTGAAAAAATTCTATCCAGAGACAAAACAATTGAAGGGTGTCAAAGATTTGCTCAAGCATGGTAAGGATAAGGATTTCCAACCTTTTATGAAGAGGCGTGTGAAGTAGAGTCGATAAATTTACGATCATTTTCTTGATCTTTACGTGCAGTGTTCCACCCGTTTGAGTTCTTACAGAGATCAGTGTGAGCAACCTGATATCAACTCATTCCACATGATATCAACCTCTCCCGAGAGTTTCACTTAGGAACTCAAATTGCAAGAGCTATTATCTCTGCAATGGCACCTTTCCACGTCTCACTCTCTCCCTATTTTCAACTTCCAAGAGTTTCTTAATGTTTCTCTCTTTTTCCACTACGTTTCCCCAATTATTTCATCCTCAACTCCTACAACTTCCATATCATTACCTACTTCTTTATAAATTCACCTCATTCGTCAATTCAAGAGTCAATATTCCATAAGCGTGCCCTTTCGTCATCTTCTTTAATCAGAGATTAACTAAGAAGGCCAAGCGATTTTAAGCCCTTCATAGCCAGATAAGTAATTTATTTTATTTTCTTCTGTTTTCATCATTTCGATCACGATCAATTTAGAAAGCTAACTACATATTCTCAGGAAATTGCTTGGGATACTTTTTACCTATCTTTCGTAGACAGGCTCTGTATGACAGCCTTTTCCAATAAAAACAGCAAGCCGTGAGGTTGAATTTTGAGAAGAATGTGGTTCTTAAAGGTATTGCCTAATCGCCCTAGGGGTTCGGATACAAATCCTGGCGGACATTTCATTAGAATCTCTACTGGATGTATTGTGAATACTTTCTAACGTTCAGCAATCCGTCTGTTCGATTGGATGTTAAGCTGTGAACTCCTTGGCAGCTCTTATTAAGAGTAGACTTAGGCCAATGCCGGCTTATTCTCAATCCTCCCTTTTTTCCTTCCGATCTCATCTTTTTTTCCTCTCCTGCCAGTCTGTGGTCCTTAACAGACGGGTAGGTCTGAAACCTATAGCGATGACCAAACCACTCACGCAAAGGGTAATTTTTGTAGTTTTGAAAATTTAATCCCTTAAATCTAGCGATGTCACTGACAACAAAAATCAGGAAATCAAAGTTTGTATTAACTACTTTTTTGAAGAAGTTCAATTAATGAGTTAACACTATCAAAAATAAAGTCCAAAATATATTTCTCTGCAGAATAAAAAATTAAGGTAGAGCAAAAGAAGACAAACGAGGATGTGCATGGAGAGGAGAAGGAACTGATAGAGGGTTTTATGAGGAGAGAGAGGAAGTGGATGGAACTAGTACAATGGTGTTTTGCAGTGCACGATGGATGGGAGATCGTTAGGTAAAGGACCACGGCTGTTCGGAATCAAATGATCAGCGGTAGGAAGTTTGCGGAAGTACAAGAAAACATATGGTATAGATAGAGTACCCTGACACGTGGGTGCATTTAGAATTTTTTTAGTGTTTCGTGTCCTACTAACTCTGCTTTAACCGGTAGAACACTGATTTCCGGTTTTATGACTGGTTAAGAATAAACGGTGATTGAAAATTAGTGTGTGCGTATATGCTTTTTTGCTGTTCGCAGTCATATCAATCAGCCATCTGTCTGGAGTATGGAGTAGTTTTTATCACCGCGAGTTTCGGCAATCACCGTCTCAAATTGACGACCATAAACACGTTGGTGGACGTTAAAGAGATGATATAAAATCGGTTTTCAGAATAACTTAACAGCCATTTTATTGCTAAAGATGGAATTTTATTGATTCATTCATTTTCCAGCCGCATCAAATTTTCCGTCCTCAACAACCTCAGCTCGTACGCGGTGAGATACACAACCATTAGCCACCCACACCAAAGTGGAGGCTCGCAGGGCACCACATAGATACAGTATGTAGGAGTGCAGGGGCTTTACGCATAGAGCATCGCGTCCGGGGGTTGCTCGGCAGGTGAACGTGATCGAGTGGGGGGGGGGGGGGAGGGGTAAGGATTTCAACGGCGTTGGCCACCCCGACATCCACCCCCTCTCTCCCCCACCCCCACATGTCCTCTTTTTCCCGCTCCGCCCACTCAGGGAACGAACGTACCCTCCTCCCCCCCCCGCCTCCCCCCGGAGTCAGCAAGACGAACTGGCTCCGCCGGTAATGGGGAACGGGTCTGGGGGAGGGCTTTACGGGTGGCTCCGAGGCGGAGGCTGAAGTCGTCGTCCCGGGGTGGGTGCCGAGCGGTTGCTGCTAGGCCTGGGCGATATATCGATATCGTAAAATATCGCGATATTTTAATATATCGCGAATCCGATTTTGAGTTTTTATAATTGACGATATATCGGTGCCCGTTAAATATCGTCTTATCGTGTCCCGATATTTTATCGGAGCACGATAAGATATCGGGGAACGATAAATATCGCGATCACGATAAATATCGCGATAAATATCACGATAAATATCACGATAAATATTGCGATAAAATATCATGATAACGCGCCCTGATAAGGGTGAAAGGGTAATTTCTGTTAAATTCATTGGACTGATTATAATTTTTACCGAAAAATTGGTAGCAGTATATTTGGGCATTACTACGTGTAAAGCATTCAGAACAATGTATGTTACTGAAAGTTACTTTTGGCAATCATTTAAAGTAAGATCAAATTATTCTAGCAAGCCGAATAATTTGTTTGCTGGGTTTGTTTCGATATATTTAGATCAGTGGACAATTCATACACTAATTTACAAACATTTGTTTTCAGTTCCTTCCAAAATTTGAACATGACGTCTCCTATAAACTATCAGACCACTGAAATTGAAAGAAAGAGAGAGAGAAAACAACTGAGAATTTTTAATTAGCCAATAGCAGGAATTAAGTTTTCAAACGTACTTGCTCCAGCTTAAGCGAAGGCCAACTCAACGGCTGTCTTTTTCGAACACGATTAACCGGCGCAATATCACGATAATTCATCGTGATATTTATCGTGATAATATATCGTGATATTTTATCTGGGCGCGATATCGTGATATTATATCGGGACGCGATATTATGATATTTTATCGTGATATTTATCGTGATCACGATATTTATCGCGATATTTATAGCGATATTTATCGTGGACCCGATATCTTATCGTGCCCCGATAAAATCGTCTTATCGTGACGATAAAACGATATTTATCGTCACGATATGAGTTATATAATGACCTTACGATAAGCTAAAATTATCGTATCCCGATATTGAATTATCAATATCGCCCATGTCTAGTTGCTGCTTCCCATCGCCGGGCAGCGTCTCGGCGCTCGGTTGGAGAAGGCGCCGCGACGGCCCGGACGAGGAGGAATTCGAACGCGAGAACACACGAGGAGGCGGAGGAGATCGCGGAGCATGCGTAGGGGGAGGGGAGGGGGGAGGCACGAAGGGAATCCGCAGCATCCGACGACGTCTCCGGCTGATTTATGGGCTCACGAGAGCTTGATGCATACACGATCCTTTGGTGCTCGGCTACATCTATATGAAGGAGATACGGGAGGAGCTCGGAGTTGGCCTAAAGGCTGGAGGAGCACTAATTAATTCGTTTAGGTACGATGATGACCATATTTTAGCTACAATATACGTTCGTCGCTTTGCGACTCCAGTGCGAGCGATTTAACAAAATGACTACACACAAGAGTACAAAAACAGCCACATTCTTGAGAAAAAAGAGGTGAAACTCAACAAAAAAAATTGGAGGTTGGACCTGTACGGGTAGAAGAGTTTTTTTCTTAGGTTACATGTTGGACCAAGGTGCAATAGGAGTAGGGTGTACGTGGCAGTAGTAATGCCGTAACAAGAATAAATGTTTAGGCTGTGAAGGATTTACCAATGCAAAAGAACCCTTGACAAGAATCTCGAGAATTATTGTTCTTCGTTTGAAGCACAGCGTCCATTGTGCGGATCGAGACGTCAATCAAGGAGATGACATGAAAATTTTGTACGCAAAGGGTAAAATGAAAGTTTTTGGCAGAATTCAAGATGACGTACAATAGATAGAACGATGATTTAGTGAGTGAAGTACTGGGAGCTGTACTCCAGTTAGAATCCTATAAATAAGCATTGAGGAAAGGAAAAATTAAACTTAAATGGTATAAAGAGAAGTATGAATTATGCTAGTCTGTGAAAGATGTAAAAGGAAACGAAAAATATGAACGTATAATAATGCATACTAAGAAATGTAGGCTGGAAAATGGAATTAAGGAGTTCACTCAGGAGAACAGAAACGGACTTGAATTTATGGCTAGTTGAGATGAAGATGAGCAAGTAAAGCAAAAATGAGCTTTTACACAAAAAATATAGCATGGAATTAACGCAAATACTCAAATTTCAGGTTACTATGTGGCTTACATAGGCGTATTAATAATTATTGGAGAATACTTAATTTTGCGGTAAAACTGGAAAAATAATAGGCTGACATTGATTGCGAGCTACGATTGAAAAAAAAATAATTGATTTCGAGAAAACAGATTCACTATCTCCAAAAACTCGCTCAGAAAACCACCATTAAGGGTCTACAGAAGGCGGGAACGAATCAACCCAAGCAGGAACAAATAAAACTATATTTAAAGTGTAAGTCATCTTGGTTATTCCGCCTCCGGCTCATCCGTGTAGAATTGAGGGACAAGGACGAATCCGCAAGTAAGGCCTCCCTCCTTTCCGACCCCCCACAAACCAACCGCTCGACCGAAAAATCCCGAGAAAAGCAGCCCGCCTAATTGGATTAAGAATGTTTGAAGGGACTGCGTGGAAATTCTTTTTCAGCGGCTGGTGGTTAAACAATTAGGGGAAGGGGGAGGGTTTGGGCGGAGGGTGGGACGAGGGAGGAAGTGACAGGCGAAAATGAACAGCCGCGACGAAGCGAGGAAAGGAAGGCGTGGAAAGAGGGGGGTGAGGCAGGGAAGGGAATGGGAAAGGCAATCGGAGAGCACTCTCCAACCCAAGTAAACACCGGCAAATTCTCCTCAATTTGAGGTTTATTAAGTTACTAAATATTTAACTCCTGAAATAAATGTCGGCTTTTTGAGACCTTTTTGATGATGCATGAAGCAAAAGTGATTTATATTAAGCTAATGACAACTCAGAAAAACGCAATCCAGAGAAGGAGCTCATAGGTACACATAGTTGAATGATCTGCCTATAGCAATGATAAAGGCTCATAGTCACGCTCGTTTCTTCACAGAGCTCGTTGAAAGATAAATAATTTGAGAACCCTTTGGATTCGATCACTGTAATCTTACTTGTGTAATATAAGCGAGGAGATTGTCGTCTCCGTTTATTGAAAGTTGTGCCCTTAGCAAGTTAAATGCACCAGTATTAGACAAAAGTTCATTCACTTCAAATAAATATTCAACTTGAACAAATGTTGGTTAAATGCTACCAATTTCTCTTTTCCCGTAAATTAATTTCATCAAATAACTACGTAATTAAAACTACATAAGGTATTTGAGAAGAGACCTATTCCCCGATACTTCCGAGAAATATTGATAGTCCTGTCACCTTAAAAACGCTTACGTTATAACGTACAGACAGCGGTAACCATGTACACATCAATGCAATAAAATATTTTTTGTCAACGTTATCCTGAATTGTAACCCTATTTTTCTGTCTGCATCAACGAAATTCAAACTTGAATATGAAATTTTAAGCTAATAAACTCTCGGAGGAATTTTTATCCGCATTTCTCCGATTAATCGGGGTATTTATCAAGTAGCATTCTTTTTTTCCTGGCGTATAAGGTTCATAAAAACTGGAAAGAAATAATATTTGCTTACGCGTAATTGCACTTATGCTGGAATGCAATCTTTGAAAATGAATGCGAATTTTGCGAAAAGCAAAATGCTTGGGTAGTTAAACGAAGATTACAATCAGGATGCTTTTCGAGGATATTCGCATACCATGCATGAACATGCCTTGGGAGTATTTTTATAACATCTCTCTCTAAGGTTGCAGTTTCAGTTCATTTTTAAGGGCACGAACATTAACTGATGAAAAAATGACAAGACTGGAGGAGAACCTGTTGCATTGCTATTATCAACTCATGGATATGGACAGTAAAGCCTGATGCTCATATTTATGATCGCCAGTTATTATATTCACATTGCCGTAAAATATCACATGGCTATACTCTGTTATGTCATACCGAGAAGCTTTAAATAGACGGGTAATATTGCACTGGAGTAGTAGATATCATCTCTGACAGTGTTATCACAGATTTTACTTACATATATTAATATCATCATGTTTCTACTCTGATAGCCATTGCAGAAAAGTCATGACAAATAGGCTGTATTCAGATAATTCAAAGCTGCGGGGAAACAAACCTTTGACCGGCCAAATAATTCTTTTTCCTGCCAGTTTCTAGTCAGGATGGAAACTAACTCACGACTCATGAAACGATTACAAAACTTATTTCGCCGGATATTACCACAAAAGTCGAGACGTGTTCACCGTTTTCCGATCCGCAAAATTTCGATCGACGAAGAAGATTGGTTTTCGAAAGCGAGCCCACGAAGATGGAAAACTGAAACAGAATGATCTGATGAACTCTCCAGACTATCATAGCGATCAGGGCTTCATTACAAAGTGCGTGAAAGGAACACTTCACCGGCACAGTGAGAGAGAGAGAAGTGAAGAGAAAAGGGGAGAGGAGAGAGAAATGAAGAGGGAAAAAGTATATATCGAGGACCTCAATTGCGACGAATTGGGGAGTCCAACGGGGTAAAAGGATTCACTAATGCTACGTTTTCATGTGGCCGTTTTTGCGTTGACGCACACTGCGCCACCAATCAGCAGCGAGCACGCCAACGTTGCCGTCGGAGTTGGTCAACATTCATATTTCTGCATTGACGCAGCTGCGTCAGAGCGAGGAACAACGCATTCTACCTGTCATTTGTTCGTCACGTGATTCTTTCGCTGGATTATCACGTATACCACGGTTTACCACCGTCATATGTTTTGGTGCGTTGCTGCTGGCGCTGCGGGTGACATGAAAACAGGGTATTTTCCTGCCGCACAACGCAGCGTCAACGCAACGCAAAAACGGCCACATGGAAACGTAGCATAACAGAGAGAACGCGGATGACGCAATCCGCGCAGGACGGGTTTTGAGGTCGGGGCGAAGGACAAAGAGGTTTGGAAAAGGACCAGAAAGGGCGTGTACGGCATCGAAGTCGGCTATCGTCGCGACTGAAAAGTCTTCGGGAATCTCGGCGAAGGGATTGGAAGGGCGATCGATGGAGATAAGGTGCGAGGAGCCAATTGATTGAGGCTGGAGGGTGAAAGGGAGGCAGGTGCCCACCATTACATGGCTTACGCGTGCCCTCAACGGAGGGTCCCTTCACATTCTAAGCGAACGCGGCCTATTTGCCGGTCTCACGAAGCGCCGGGCCTCTATTAAAAGCTATCGATCCGGATTGGCGCGACCCTAATATCACTTTGAACCGAAATAACGGTCCAAGGCGAGCGGTGGAGAGGGGGAGTCGTCGAAAGAGGGTCCGGGCTTATTGTCTGCTAGACAATTGCGCGGCGGTGCGCTCGAAACCAGTTAAAATGTTCGCCTTCGAGGATTTGCATTTCCAAATCGAATGTAATTTTCGCTCCAAAAGGGCCACACGACCGCACACTCGCGGTTCAACAGCATTCATGGACATCAGTCGTGGGCTTAATGAGGTTCGACGCATGCGATCCCATGTTCTACACCTGCAATTTTTAACTCAGACTATTTAATTTCGCCGGACCATTTGAGGGTTGTGGATGACTAATACGGACAAGAGTGTCTCAATGACGTGATCGCTTATGCGTTGCTACGGAGTTAGCAGGTGTTTCCCCATGGGACACGTAGGTGGGGTCAAATGGCCGCATCTGCTGCTTCATCACTCTTTTTTAATATGCATCGGGATCGAGTTGGTGTTGTGCCTAAAGCACTGGCCTTCATCCACAGGGCCCCAGGCCCTAGCAGTACGGATATAATTGGAATATCGTTCCTTTCTTGTGTTCTTCTCATGTTCGATGTGGAGCACAATTCGGGTTCAGACTCCGGCCGTGGGATGGAAGTAGTAGTGCATATCTGAGCAATACAAATTTTTATATACGAACTTTTGCAGCTTATGGCTGCATGTATGTACCTAATGCAAGGTTAGTGATGAATTATCCCGTGTGAAATACAAGTGAAATGATATCTTCACATATTCACTGAGGTTTGAATTGCTGCATAAACATTTATCCTATGAAATGCTTATACTACTAAATCGGAGAGTTTGGAATATTCGCTGAAAATCACAAACAGAAATTGCTAAAATAGTGATCAGAATAGCCACTTATAAACTACATGCTCGCTGAAAGTCGAGGGAAAGTAGGGGGTGAATCACAGCTGTGCATGCACTTGGTGAAAAAATAAGTAGGAACTACATGGTTAAATATCAATCCATATATGAGGAGTATTACCGGACGTCCCCACCTAAAATCCTCGTGATGCGATTTTCTGCGTGTAAGAACTTCGTAGGAAAACGCAGATGGCCAAGGGAAAGGAACTGTCCCACCTACCCTGAGTGTGTGAATTTCACACGCCTATGGCTTAGTACGGGGTGAGCTCTATTCTCACCTATCAAAAACCAACCTTCGGGCTGAATAAAAAGAAATGATAAATATTTTCCCCTAAAAATACGGTGAATGTTTTGCCGTATGCATGAATGTATGACGTATGAATGTATTTCCCGCATGAATGTATGCCGTTGCTGTGTGCCGTTTTGCATCCGGATTCAGGGAGCCGGATAAATGATTACAGCTTCCTTTAAAAAAGATCTACGCACGAAATAAGGATCACCCGATGTCATAACTCAACCCCAGGGGCTGAAAACCACCTCATCGCGAGAAGAAGGAATTCCATTTTGCGGAAGGGGAAGCATCGTTGCAGACATGGATTTATGGGCACCCGTGACGCGGTAGAGTAAGTCGAGGTCGAAGAAAAAGTTCTATCCCCTCGTAGCGAGGCATTGCGACCACGACAGAGACTTCAACGCTCGACTCCTGGAATGTTGGGACGAGCAAGCTCCTCCACGACAAAAGGCAGGCGATGCATAAGTGCTCTGAATGAACACCGGGGAGCAGAGCATGGGAGGAGCTGCAGACCCGTGGCGTGGATGTGGGAAGGCCGTCGAAGGGAGGCACGGTTGGATTCCACGGTATTTACCTCGAGCGGGACGAAATAGCCAGTGCCGCTCATCATTTTCAAACAACTATTCAGCAGACTATTAACTGAGCAACACTGGATTCAGAAATATCTCCGCGAAGTTGAGAAGTGGAAAGCTTACTTCAAGATTGTGAATCGAGAATGTTTTCGCTTTTCGTAATGCAATTCAACTTCTGAGCCGGGATAATGTGTTAAAAAAGTTGCTCTTCCGGGGCTCATAGAATCAGTTTGTGGCCTGCGCCTTTGAATACTCAATAACTAACCCCGCTTTCAGGGAAAAGAAAACCAAAACTCTTTCTAAGGGCAGGTACGTTGAATTCATTGCCTGTACCAAGTGTAAAATTTTCTTAAATGAATTTACACAGCTGAGCAGTCGAACTCCTAGGGCTGAAAGTTGTAAAGATGTCAGCAAGCATGTACCCCCCTTTCAATAATCCATGAGGAAAGGTTGAAAGAAGGTGATTGCATTATTGCTCAGCATAGGAAATGCTCCTAGCGAAATGAAACTAAATGTTGTAAAGCCGAAACATTTCCGAAGAATACTTTGCTAAGGACGGAGAATGAGAATAAAAGAACTGGTGCATTTCATTTTTCCTTATTTTAAGATTCAGAAAGTCAAATTTCCAGGACGATCTCGCGGTTTTTTTGTGCCTTTAAATTATTACACTTCCGGCTAACATAACTGATTTGCAGCAAGGGTATGGGAAAAAGACAAGAAAGAACGAGGCAGAGTGATTTTATGGTGAATCTCAATCGTTTACATTATATGACAGCGGTAGGCACATTCTCATCTATTACTGGCTGTGGGATTGAATCCATCCTCGCAAATGATCTCTATTACCAGTATAAAGGTATGAATACCTACAGCAGTAAGTAAGTACAGAGTATTTGGGGCAAGGGCCTAGCCAATTTGATACACCGGTTCCCGTCAGATCACCGAAGTTAAGCAACGTTGGGCCCGGACGGAGGTTGGATGGGTGGCCCCCTTCCATACCTCTACCGTGGTGCTCTTGTCCCCTGTCTGCAAGTGGCGGGCAGGTTAAAATGTGGGTTGGTACAATGGATCTAAAGAGGTCTAAGTGCCAGGGGGGCTCCAGAAGGCTCCCGCCCACCCCTCCAATTTACATTTTTAAGTACAGAGTATTTGCTTACTGCTATAGGTATTCATACCTTTATACTGGTAATAGTAATCAGTCAGCTGATACGTCAGCTGACTGATACGTCAGCTATGCGCTCATAGGTTTAGCATCCACAATAACTGTCCTTGCGCTACATTTGAGCTCAATCCCGTGAGTAAATATAAAATATAAAGAGCTAACAGTATCATAAACCATTATCATTGAATGGGTCTCCCACTTTGACAACACAGAGGAGAAGCGGGGATAGTCTGGAAAAAAAATCCCAACGAAATACATAGAAGAAATAACGTAACTCCTAAGCACGAGATCTGCTAAAATTGCTCACCACTCAAATGGGGAGACATTACGCAGTTTCGTAAAAAGTGGCTTCGCGTAATTCAAATCTCGAAACTTTAGCCGGACGCTCTTATATTTTCCTCGTGACTGTAAACTCGTTTGAGTACAAGGTCGTCCTCTCCAAGACGAGTATATTGCATTTTTTTCGGCCGCATTAAATTTATTGTATAGAGAATAATAAGCAATACAGAAAATACTCTTCATTGATGACATTGGAATACGACACTAAATGTTGTAATGAAATGTCTACAAGATAAAGTATGTCTACAAGATAAAGCTCATGTGCTTGTACGCTTGAAGATCCTAGTCCAACGAGAGGTCAAACGGCGATGAAGACAGATATGTTGGCATGAATAGTGAAAATATTCTACAGACCTCAGCCGAGCTCAAAGAATTCTCATTATTTCCTTTATATGACTCCATACATCACGATGTTTTCCAGCCAATCAATCATTTCTCAGGTAATTCCTCCTTGTAGGCACAGGCTGCACATAACTCAGTAAGATAGGACAGTAATGACCCTAGCTTCAGGGGAAAAACATCCTGAGTCAGCACAGACTACTTTTTTGAAGTACTATTAGCACCTTAGGGAGTCGCTAATCTAAAAATGCCGCAACGAAGTAGCTGCAGCAGGACTAAGTGGCTTTTGAGAACGGAGAGATACAAAAAAATCCATTTCTCCCAAGCTCACCCTCTATGGAACGGAAGGGGGATGGGGGGGGGGAGGGGGGGGGGGGGGGGGGGAAGAGGATACAAAATAAGAAAGATGTGGGAAGAAGAGTGAAAAAGTAATGACTTGCGGAAAAACATAAATGAAAGATTGGGGCGATGAAATTTCCAAGCGTGAAAATAAGTGGAGGAGAAAGTCTGGACTGTCGGTTGGGCAATAGCGCCCCGTAATCCGCAGTTAAAATAGAAACGGAAAATTGGGTTATTTCACAAAAAAATAACTCCACGTAATGCGTGCCCGCGAGTGCATATAAAACTCTCACTTTTCTCCATCCTATCATTACGGTGGTCTTGGATATTTCCTCTCTATCGTCATTAAATTATATCATATCGAAAACCCGCTATGCGTAACTGCCGATTTTTGCCGGTAAGTTTCTTCGGCAGTCGCTGTTTTCCCGCTTTTTTCACACGCCGAGATTAAATGCAACAAAAAATCTTCCAAAGGGAAACGGATATGCCAAGAAAATTAACGTACAGTTCATTTTCACGAGTGTTAGGAGCTTCCAAGGAAATTTGTAGAGGAAATGACATCGTACTCACGCAGAGTAAATGTGAGAAAAAACAGGCTTTGCCGATAAATGCCCAGGCCATTTAAGAGCTTAAGTAGGGTACCTGCTAATATGATGATTAAAGATAAACGCACACATTAAGAATTTTATTAAAAATATTATGTGAATGCAAAAGGAGAAAACACACGACAGGCGCACCTAAAACATTAATTTAATTTTGAGGTAGTTGAGGAGGAAGATGACGCAGCTTATTTATGATTAACATCATTTATAAAAAACAAATGATACCAGTAGAAACCTTTTCACTAAAGAACAAACATTGTATCTGCTACCAAAATATGAACAAAAATTTGTCCATTCTTTGATAATCTCATACTTTGTGAGTGGTAAAAGTATGATGTGTAGTAACAAATAGTGACTAACGACTTCCCGGGCAGGATATCTTAGTATAAGTAAATAAAATTACTTCATTCGTCCATTGCATGAACAATTGCGTCGAGGTTCAAAGATATTATTATACAATAAGAATAAATAGATACCAACAATTAGGTATAAAAATCATCAATGCATTAGCTTGCCACTGAAATCAGATTTATTATATTTCGTTCGTGAAGAGTCTGAGCGTGGCATTATGGGCATCCATGATAGCCAGATCAATGACGCGTCAGCCTGACAACCTAAAGGCTACAAGTTCGAGTTCCACGTCGGACATAGGTTTTTTTTATGTCTTATGATGTTTAGGTTACGAGTAAGTTGATTAAATAGTGCGACATAACCACAGCAATTGGAGTGCCTTAAAAAAGTGGAACTGTATGTAACCAAGTGTGGACTTAAATGAAAGAGGATAAAAATAAGTAGGCAGATTTAGCAATGCATGTGAAAATGAAGAGGGAGATAACGAAGTCGGTAAAAAATAGACACGCACTGCAAATGATGGGAGGGGAGAGTAATTTGACTAAGGAAATTAGGAGAGAGATGATTTGTGAGCGAATGGAACGGGCGACGAAAAGCGACTGTAGTTTGAAGGACACACAAGAGTGGAGATGTTTGGGTAGGCGAGGATAAGAGAGGATGAGAATAGGATATTTATGAAGTAATGGGAGGGAGAAAGCGAATGGAGCTAAAATACAACATTATGGGAATGATGCGTCAATTATCACCAACTATATGGAATAAAGGTTCAGCCCTTGCCGATATATTGGCTTTTTATATTTTCCTTAAAACGCTCAGGGTGCCGAAATATCGGCTGAAGATAAATATGGTTTTCTTGAAACATTTTTTATTAAAAAATTGATATTAACTTCACTCAGGGAAAAAATTTGAATTCAGCTCAAATACGTTTAAAATTTCAATCTTCTATATCAAATGTTAGGATTGAAAAAAAAGTGTTTTTAACAAAGAGTTACTACATATTTTCAAGATTGAAGATTTCCTCGGAGTTTGTTTGATGCTCTCTGCATGGTTCCGAGTTTTCCTCAGCGTAGGCTGACTTGATGACGACGGTTATCCTGACGGTTATCCTGTCAACGAAACCATTGCCGTCAGTGCAACTTACACGGAGGAGAACCCGGAACCATTCAGACTGCATATTTTCAAGATTTAGCCGTAAGCTTACCGATTGGGAAATACATAAATGCCGTGGTATCGAAAGGGTTAATAGTTTTGCTGCTCATTTCCATAATCTATCTAGCCCTATATCTGATAGATTGCGAGCAAGTACATGGTCTGGCCAGATAAAATTATCTGAGAATGAGATTTTCCAGCATTGCCGGTAGTGCAAGTTATGACCCCTGTGGCATTTCTTTAGCTGGTTTTTCCACATGAAACCTGCATGCCTGAGACTTTCACTTCTCTATCCATTGCGAATTTCCAGTGCCCGCCCCTATCCACTCCAAAAATAACCCCACAATAATGATTCGAGATGTTGTCCCTACGCTAAATACGCTCTCCTTCAAATGGGTACTGATGTACATACATTTCCCAATGCTCAGTGACTCGTAGTGATGGTAGTAATTGGCTTTTGAAGCGGAGCAAATTATGAGGTCGTTTCGCGGTGCAAACACCGGGCGCCAGAAAAATCCAATGCACGACCATGAAGCGTGTTACGATCGTTCGGGTTGCGACCTTCGAACTAGCAGCGAGAACCATATCAATCGAACAAACCGAGTTGGCACAACATGCATAAAAGTCGTGATGACTTTAAAGCCCTCATCTAGGAATGAGAGGCACCTCGCGAGAAGCAGCTCGGATCTAAACAAGGAGGGCCCAGTTACATTCTCAATCGGAATCATAGGAAAGGTGACGTAAATCGACTGAGTGGAGAGGTATTTAGCATTTAATTTAATTCCATAATTGAAATAAGCGATTCTATACCTATAGTGCAATGAGAATAAATTGATATAGCGTTTTTAGGTAGGGGCATTTCCGCCTCAGCAATCTATAATATATCTACTGTACCTACGCACTTGCAAGAGCCAAAAGAAATTTATACTCTTACCCGAGCAACCCATATCATGGAATTGTCCAAAATATTTATTTATTTCACCTTAATGACACATTTATTCTCATAAATGACCTCTAGCTTGAATTCAAGATCTTCAGAAATGAGGGACGGGTTAATGAATCCAAAAATTTAAGACTAAAAAGGTTGAGTGGGCGGATTGTAATATCTTTAAATCCACTTAAACGTATACATTCGGTCCAAAGAATTGAAAAACGCAAAACATGAGCTATATCTATGGGCTATGTTGCTTGATTAATAGTGGGGGAGTGCAGGAATCCAACCTACGGACAGGGGATAACTAGTGCCCTGCGAGAGAGCAGCCAAATGTACCACAAGGCTCGTCGAAAAGGAGGGAGGGAGCACCCGCGGGCGGCAGACTGACGGGGGCGAAAGTTCTGCCTCTTGACAAGGCAATCGCTTCGACGCCGTTATTTATTATTGCATTTCGAGGCGCGTGATTACTTCTGCCACCCGTGTTGAGGGTCTCCAGAGAGTTGCGGGTGGCTGAGATCGAAGAATACAACGCCTTCAACTATTACCTGCCGGAATGCACTTGACTTTCACTTTCAAAGACCCACTCTGGGATGCAGGCGGTGGAGGATTATGAGGCTGTTGTCAGGAGACGCGCATCGCGTTCGCTTTCTGTAGACCGCGGTTGGGGACCGATTCGAAAACAAGGCGAGGAACCAACCGCGTGATCACATCGCACCTAGGAACGGACGAGAGAATAGAAACTCCTAATCGAGATGCAACGGGAGGGATTTAATATTATGATAACATATTTAAGCACAGGATTTTTGGGCATCTCTCGCCTCTGGTGTTGAAGTGTGGGTTTCATTTCATCGGATGAAAATGCGGTTTCATCAATGTTTGAAATTTTTTTATGGATATAAAATAAGACCAGTAGGAGATATTGGCCCATGCTATCAATTTTAGATTTAAAGTTTCATGACAAGTACCACGTTTTATAAAAATAATAATTTAGGGCTGTTTTTCCTCGCCAGGATAACGTTTCCGCTCCAATGCCGGAGGCCTTCTTCTCCGGCATTCTTCGTCTCCGGTAATGCTAACGTTTTTCTCCACCTTGTGCGGCAAAAACACCTCGGAAGTACGATATTTTTAAGTAAAGTGCATCGAGGCTAATGTCATAAACAATTAGGGAATACACGGGAGAGTTAGGATATTAGGTTCCACAGCGGGTTATGTTCCTATTAAGAGCTTTCGACAGCAGTTGCGTAGTACGTGTTGTCAGCAATCGAGCTTTCGCGGACATTTGTAAGGGAGGACTCAAGAATAATCAGTCTTCAAAGTGAATGAAGAAAATGATGACAATCAGCCAAGAAAAAATTAATCAAAAAGCTATTGTAACAAAGCGCGGAATTGATTTCATCTGATAAAAATTCGGTTTTACCGATGCCAATGCTATCGCCACCAAGCCTAAGAGACAGCAATGTATAGCATGTGGTATTAATTAAAATAGTTAAATACGATAAAATAAAAGTCAAAGGTTATCTGCAGGAAAAAACAACCTTGCGCAAAGAATTGCTCAAACAATTCAATCCGACCATTGCTGAGACAAAAGTTGATGTTTTCATCATCGTGCATAGCCCATCGATCACTTGTGTTTCAGCCCTTTCCGGCGATGGTATGTGTACATCCCTTCAGGGAAACGGCGATGGTGACGGGCACAATGGAAGTTATGGGAAAGGCACGGGTTGTAGCGGGGGTACGCATCCACCGGCCGATGCGTTTACCGGTCGCAGCGGCGGTGAAAGCGGAAAGGAAGCCGAGGTGATGAAGTTCGGATTTTCACTCTCGTGGGTGACGTCATGACCAATCGATTGTTTCACCGCGAAACGTGCCATTGTTCGGTAGCCCCCGTGCGAGATGATTTTTCCTTTCCGTTTCGTGAAGATGGACTCTTTAGATTAGCATAACTCTGCATGTAATGGACAGGGTTGATGCGTGCATTGTTGTGTTTGGAAGAAGTCTGGGACTGTCGGAAAAATCTGGGTTTGAATGCTTTTGGCTTGTTTTCCCAGGTGAGATAACCACTCAATTTCTTGACCAATAGGGCCCTAAATCCCGTGAGGCAAGCCTTTTCTTTTCAAAACTGCAGTTTTCCTTTGGTGGAAACAGTGTAAACTATATTCTTTTGATATTAATGGTTTCTAGCGTCACTTTATGGAACTTACTTTCTGGTATTCATCATGAATTAGAGCTTATACTTTATAATTTCACAAAAAAGTTTTTTTATCATACTAAAACCATGGTTTCGACAGTTAATATCATCTTTAGGTCCCTTCAGGTAAGTGAAGATGACGTTAACCGTTGAAACCATGGTCGAAGTAAATAAAATAAAATTTTTTTGTGGAATGACAAAGTTTAGCCTCTCATTCATGATGAATTGTATTTTGATTTATGGTAAAATAATTTAAAAGAAAAGGAAAAGTATTGAATTAGTGCCAGGTGGCGTGTATTATATCAGACTAGATCAATAAAAGTATTCTGTTGACATAGAATTCTATTCCAAGATAGCCTTTATTTAATATAGTTACCTACTGAATTATGCAATATTGGTCCTCTTACTCTTCCTCAAACAGCACATACAGATTTTTACGAAGGCTACCTAAGCAGCATTCCAGGTCACTAAAAAGGCACATTAACGTTTCTTTGATTATGATATTATATTAATTATATTTCAATAAAAATTAATGAAGTTTTAAAGAACAATGTTTACACAAATTATTATAAAATTTGCTGTCTTAAATGCATTGATGCCGAGTTCACGTGATTCATGCTCATTGTAACATATCGTATCATAAAAAATATGATGAAAAAAGGAACTTTTTTACGGATTAAGTGGGATTTGAATTTTCATAAAGTGAGCAGAAAACATCTAAGATAGCCTGGTCTCAACGGATACAAAACCGTTAGGGGTAAGAGTGATGAAATACACTGAGACAGGAGAGAGATAACTTATTTGGATCGAGTGAGATTGAAGAGGTTCTAGGAACTAGAGCTTCGAAGGAGTTAGAAATATACGAACTCGTACGTCTAAGGAAAATTTTGTGATAAAAAAGAATCAATTTTACTGGGCATATTTTAAAGCAAGTTATATCATCTGAAGGTTATTGATTATTAGAGAGAGCATATGGGGTGAGTAATGCTAGGTTTTCAATGCAAGGAAGAACGGATGGGTTTCGTGAACCGATAAAAGTTTCGAGAGGTATAGGTATGTATCAACTCGAATCTACTCGTAGATTCTACAGCAGCATGCGTTATTTTGTAGAATTTCGTATGATGTAAATGAAGCAACAAATTGTAGGTTTTGAGTTTCCGGGTTTCTCTGCTGCGTTATTCCAATGATTCAGAAGATAACGTTTCGTACTCATTGCAGGATATCAGATCTATGATCCGTGCCGTCGAATGAGATCGGCCGGGGTATTTATAGCATCTTCAGGGAGGCCTCCTGTCATCGCAGCCAATCAGCATTGAGGGGTCAAGAGCTGGCGCACTCCCATTGGCATGAGACTCCCTTTTTAAAATTAGCCGTTTCCAATTGGTTGTGGAGCCGATCGCTCCATCATCCCGATTGAAGTTTAACGGTGTTTTTTCAATTTAAATGGCTACAAGTACAAAGCGAGGGAAATAGAAGTTTTCTTTCGCTATCATACGCGCTTCATTAATGTTAATTTGGTGATTTGGGTTGGAGAATGCGTAATCCGCAACCGCTGGCTGCATTCAGTGTTTGTTCTGAAGAGCCCTCTTATGAAATCTGCATGATAATGCTCTCTTCGTTTTCCCGATGTAGGTATTTTTGACCACAGCTACAGGGGATTTCATAATCATTCTTATTTTTTTTGGGTCGATGGTGTCTTTTGCCTTCGGGAGAATATCTCGCTTCTTCTGTACGATGGAATATCTTGATTGAATATTGACATTTTTTTTTAGCGTTCTGGCGATTCTTACCGTCGTGCCTGCTACGAAAGGTAGAGTGGCAAAAGTACTCGCTTTAGAAGTTCCCTTCGGAGGTCCTTTGGCTCTGTTTCTTCTTATGCTATCAAGGAGGCGCTTGTTGTAGCCGATTTTAATCAGTGCCGATGATAAATGCTTCTTCTCTGCTTTTAGTGATTTCTCATCCGAACATAAGAATAACGCAGCAGAGAAACCCGGAAACTCAAAACATAAAATCATATCGCTGCGAAAGCCTTTAGTAGATTCAACAAATTTTTTTTATGTTTCACACTGGTTTTAATTGCAATCGAAACGATCCTTCCAACGCGTAATGAAATAAAACCAGTGGAAGGTGGCGCAAGAAATTTGTTATGCTTTCATTTGGAGGGGAAATAGAAATGGAGGATATGTACCTACGATTTGTTCAGTGGCTGATTCATCCCCCCCGCAATCAGAAAAAGGTGGGGTACATGACAGAAAACCGTCAACTGTTACCAAATGGGGCACGTCAAAGAAACGGTCACAAGATTTCATTGCATAAGCAGCAGAGGTGGAATAGGAAATGCATTCGCCGTCTCTCTCAATCACTGTCACACTGAAGGCCGAGGTTTCTGTGCTCAACTTTGTTTTTCTCCGATCGGGAGCCGGTCATGAAAAAAAATGAGTCATTAAAAGACTTTAATTTCAGGCGTCTTTTCACTCCGTTCTGCACTATTAATTTGATCTGCAGGTGCAAGGTGAGATTTTACTCTTTCTCGGCGGATTAGAGGAAATTGTATTTTCTAGGCAATGATTCTTATGAAGGAAAACGTAAAACTTGAAATGGATCTTTATGACCACACTGGAGGAATCCTGCTTGAGTAAAGTTACTTTCCAAATTCGAAAGATTTAAAATTTATTTCATAATACCTAGGAGGCCATCATTGCCACTAAACGCCGTAGCACTTCACCTGAACACCAAGCTAAAGTCTTGGATTACGTATTTCATATGCTAATAACAGTTCATACCTTGAAACATTGATAAATGTATCTTAATTGTCCAACAAGCCATTTAAAGTAGAGAAACTATTTTAAGCAAAAGCTGAGCCGATATTTCCATCGAACAATTTCCCAACGTTAGAAAATTAATTCTGGATCTGATAACATGAGACAGTAACTTCATCGTCGGTTTTCGTGTCGCTGCTATGATATGATTTTTAGAAAAAAACACTAGCATAAAAGTGCCATAATGTAGGTTTGGGAATTATTATTTTCATAGTAATATTTTAGAAGCAGTGGGTAAAAGAATTGACTTGAGTAAAGAAAAAAATAGAAATGTAAAGAATATGGCTACTCTTATGCATTACACTACGGAGTTACATTATTGATATAAAAAATTAATAACAATGCCCAAACGTAAGTTGCAGCTGCGTTGATGTTCCAAATTTGCATCATGGCTGGTTTTGCCATGTTATTAATAGAGAAAAGAAAATAGTTCCAGTTCAAATTATATAAAAACATAAAATTTTAATCGTAAAGGCGGATACAGAATTCCAAATTAATGGTAGAGATTGTTAATAAAACGGCTAATCACGGCGAAAAAAACATTAGGAAACAGCATGTATAGGAGCAGCAGCAATCGTTATTCCTTTATTCTGACCTGAAGACGCCGAATGGATTTCCGGAGAAACTCTTGTTTTTTCAACACAAAAAATTCAGTAAAACTCATCATGATGCAAACATTAAATAATAATATGGCACATAACTAAACTCCTTAAGTGAGACCAGACTTAAATCTATACGAAATACTCTAATGTGAATTTGAAACAGTACGACTTTAACTCACATAAAACCGATTTTTCTACACGAAAAAAATATATTTTTAAGTAGATTGTACTTCCTCATTCAATTGATAAGGATTTGCATAAATCTCAGCAATATAAATGACGAATATTTAGAATTTAGGCCCTGCCAAAAAATGAACATGATATCTTAAATAGTATAATCTTTGTATTCGTTCAAATGAGAACCGATTCTGAAGGTGAAGCGAACTAGATTCTCAGGCTGGTTCCGAAGGATCTTCGTGACATCTCCGGCAGGGGAGTGGCTGACGTTAAACTCGCATCGGCGGCGAAGACCAGAGAGCAGGGAAATGGGAGGTCGTGGAAAAATCGCTTTTGATAACGAGAACGGAACAAAGGAGGACCGTGGGAGAGGGCGATGGGGCAGGCACGCCCCCCGTCCGTGGGAAAGCGAAATGCAAGAAGAGAGGGTGGATCTAGAGTTGTGAGGATAGCTTGGGGGTTATGGAAGGGGTGTTGGGAGACAGGCTGAGGGTAAGAGAAGGAAAGAAGGATCGAAGGTGAAATGAACACAACAAAAAAAAAACAATGCGAATATTAAAAAGTTCACATCTTAGGTGCATGCTGCTTAACATTAACAAAAAAAGAGTTCGCTAACAGTGAAGCCTGTGGCATTTTTCCGTCAAACTTCTAGATTCTCTTGGGCAGTGTAATGTTGTTTGATATGATCATGTTTCAGATTGACGAACTTAAGTTGGATGTTAAAAAAAACATTAGAAATTGTAGTGAATCAACATCGCAGATCCTCAAATAATATATACCTTATCAAAAATATTTATCATGTTGAATGACATTATTAGAACTTCAAAATCATTGAAAGTGATATTATGCATCATAACAATTAAGGGTGTTTCTGGAAAATTTTCGGGGAAATAAAAAAACTTTTTTTCCACTGTCATAGAAAACTTTCGCTTCGCTCAACTATTTTAAGTTCATCCGTGAAAGCAGCAAACGCCTATCGATATCTTTCAAGTGTTATGAAATACATTCAAAGTAACACTTTAGCGGTGACAGAGAAAAGATAAATAAATTCTAAACAATCTGCGATATAAAAAATTTTAGCACCAGTTAGTTTTTTAGTCTGCAATTCATCCTGAATTTGAAGCTAGCTGCATTACAATTAAAACAAAGTCGCTTAAAATAATCCTAAATTTTTTAGGAGAAGAAAACTAATCTTGGGTGCTTGTAGGGCATTTGCTGGTATTGTAATATTGGTGTCAGCCCTTGACTATGAGGAAATTAATTCCAACACAAAAGCCTCTTTCGTAATTTTCTCCTACGTGTTAAGTAATATGGGTGACGATATGAAATATATATCCCCAGTAGTATGCTCTAATGACTTTTAAGATCCGACGGTAACAGCGCGAATTCACCCCCCCCCCCCAAAGAAAATAAATCTACGTGTAGTAGTCATTGAAAACCAAGCAAATTTCTCCACATGTATAAGGCAGGTAATATTAGTGAGGGTACGACTTGCATTGAATTAGAGCCGAGCTTCGTAAAAATTCAGTAAATGAAGGACACGGACCCGTAGAATTTTATAGGGTAGGATTTGCTGGGTCAGGTAACAATAGGTCTACCCGGTCTACCCATTAGTTCACTGACTATTATGCTATCATCACTAAACTCTTTTATAAAGCTTAATGTCAGAAATTGTGTGACCTGCATCAAAGATTTCAGAACTTGGAAGCGGGGTTCGAAACTTCAGTTTTTTATCAGAAACTATATAACCACTCACATGAATATCAAAACTGTTGTTGTCTTACAGTAGATATCGCATAGGCCACTACAATGAAGGAGAGAGGGGCAACAGCAGCCAGTTTCCGCCATGCCTGGAGTCGTGCTCCTCCCCCGCCTCGCGGCAAAGGTCACGGAAAGGAAACAGGAAGGACGGTCGGGGCTCATGTTTTAAGGAACAGGGATGATGGTCGTCGGCCAAATCGAGGGAGTTCCACGCTCGCCAAGGAGAGCACCCAACGACCGCAGACGTTACGACACTCGACATTTGGCGCCCTTTAGAAAACAAAGAGCGGAGTGGAAAAAAAACTAATCTGGCAGCATATCCTATTCCAAGTGCCTTTGGATGAACTATTCAGCAACTTCAGGGAAAGGCTGCTACGTAAGGCGTGGGATGATTTCGTTCTAGCTTATTCGAAAGCACATGCATTAAACGATCGCTTATTTTCTATGAGAATGTTTTGAGTTAAAAGTAACTGTGATCAATTCCGTAAATATTCAACGTTTAAGAGTAACGCAATAATCACCAGGCGACCGCTGATATCTAATTTCACTGCATTCCGGTGCGCTGTATGGTGTATTCGTGGTAGCGAACATACGACTACCAAATAAATATAAAGTTACTTTTATCGAATTTTATTGGTTGCTCTCCAATCGCTATACAGCAAAATATGATCCGTGCGATATCAAGTATTTATATCGGAATCAGAATCTAATCACAAATATTGGCCGCCAGATAAATAAAGTTGAAAGAATGAAACATCATAAAAACTACATGTGGTTAAAATAGAAATCTTAACTTCCTTTGCAGTTTCCTATGCGAGTCGTATCGAAATACAATAGAGAACAGATAGGCATTGGCATGGTAGGAAGAGAATTCCCAATCTTTGAAAAGACCAAAGTAATATATACAAGTAGCCAAAAGATGGATAGATTGTACTAATAAATGCCCCTTCGAGATGAAGCTTTGTTCTCGCGTTCTCACCGGGTGATGGCGTTGATGGGACACCCGGGACCCTTCATCTCAAGCATTCGCCGGGATTGAAAAACTACTGCCCAATAATAGCAGCTAGATAATAACAATCTAGTTGCATGAGACCCTTTAGTTGCTTGTTTGCATGTCAATAGTGCATGCTTGGTGACCTTCACTCCCTGCCACACACCCTCGAGGTGGCTAGCAGGGTATCGTGCAGATGTAGATGTGAATAGCCTGCGGGTTAGGGATGCAATGTAGAAAGAGTTTTAAAATTTTGGAAATTCGTGGCAAAGCCAATAGGGAACGTATGATGATTTTCTTTATTTTGTTCGACGGATACAAATTTATCATTGCATTTTTACCAGAACGAAGCCTATATATCAAGGATGTACTTTAATATCGAACAAAAAATATATTTATTATAGCTCCACATCCTTATGTTCTTATACTCCCATTGGTTGATAGGTAATAATTAAAGCCCGAACGACATCGGGTGCGAACTAAGGTTGATATCGCGGGGACATCATGTTCGGCGACCGGCGACCTAGTTTGCCACTTGACGACTTAAAAATAAAGTCATGATATTACGATATGAAGCTAGCGCCGGCCTCATTGCATGCGAAACGTCAAAAACGAGCGAGCGAAGGAAGAGGGAAAAAGGTTACGCGCGCATGATTCAGGTATGTAGACAACTCCGCGGTACGTATTAATTTACGACCGCGGCAAACTGGAGCACAAGGGGACATGAGCAGTTTCTCTGAAGGAAAAGCATACTCGGGGCTAACTGTTTCCCGTTCGTTCAAGTTGTTAGAGGAGGGTATCTCCACAACGAACCAGTGCCTGGTAATTTCCCCTGCAGCACGTATACCTCGCCCTACATGGCTGTCCGCCGAGATTGCGTGATGCACTTACTAGCTGACACAAAGGTCACCTAGCGCAAAACAGATCTGCATGCATCGCCGGGCTTCGATTTACTTGCGTGGAAAAACAACAAGACGCTTAGAGAGTAGGTAAAGGATTTGAAGAGCTTAAGAGGGAGAAAATACCGAGTAAATGTGGCATAGTATTAATTGAGTAGTACAGATAACTCCGCGATGGAGGGATCGGAAAGGCGGGAGGACTGTCAAAGACTACCCAATCGATAAAACACCTTTGATGAATATTTCATAAGTAATTAATTATCATAGCTACCTTAGCTAAGAGTATAAGCGTATGTAAATATGAATGAATCCTTCTCAGGCTACCCGCAGGTTATTGCTCGGTATCATCCCCTATCGAAATATCCAAGGAAATGCAAAGTCTGACCCGGTTTCGATTAAAGACTTTCTCAAGTCACCTTCAGGGCTAATGGGCATCACTATCATCAGTTCTGAAGACGGTGGGAAATATTTCCATGGAAACGTGGGCCAAAATGCACAGCTTAAATTGATTAAAAGGCAGAGAAGGTGTCACACATAAGAATCTCAGGTAAAACTTAACTGCACAGACCTCAAGAAGTGCCTTCAATTTTTTTAAAAATCACGTCCCATTCTCATTCACTTTCCTATGCCACTTTTCATTCGACACGGCCATTTGTTGTGCAATATTATGCAAGTTGGGGGAGTGCTCTCGCGATAAATTGAGAAGTATTTCTACATCCAGGAGAATGGCTTCATGTTGAGAAGAAGGGAAAACTTTTTTTTGATGACCAACATCACAAAATCATAATAACCACGGAACATGTATTATCAAAACAGTTGTCTCTCCGTTACTAAGTGTACCTACATAACGCACAGCGGATTATCGGGTTAGACAGGAATGATTTTAGAATCTGTAGTTCGTGAAGAAATCGCACTAACAGCTACAAACCGCGTACAAATAATTATATAGCACAAAGAGGGAGAAAGACGGAATGAAGGCAAGCTAAATGAAATCTTTAAAGTGAAATGAATGAACCATAGAAAGACTCCAATGAAAAAACATAACTTATCATTACATGGCAAGCTTATTCAAGTCTATCTCGTGTATATTTGTTTTCTTGTTTTTTTCATATTGAAGATGAAAATCCCTACACAATTACATTATCATAGCCTTTGAAAACGAGGTTAAGGAAACAAGTTTTGTACGGAACTTTGGAACCCTAACAAAGAGAACCGACTGACATACTTCGGCTAGCATTCAAAGGAATTCCAAAGTCAAGAACTGAGAAAGAAACGGATAGCTATATGGTAGAGTCGTGCCAGTGGCTTCTGTCCCATCCTGTTTTATCTTGTAGATCGTGCGATGAGTAAAAGCGCAGCGGGTCAATACTTTGTGAACCTCAACTTCCGAAAGCGCTTTCACCCTCCCAGGAAAAAAAATTAACACTCGCTCGCATGAAAATATGAGGAGTGGAGAGGCGTAGAAGATTGGGAGGGCGCGTGAACAACAAATGAAAGCGTGCAATCCGTTAGAATAGTGAGAAAGGCTTTGAGTGACTGCACCGATATCCTGTCATGGTCGCTGCGCAGGACAGACGTTCGGGCATGATCTACCGGGAATATTGGTTATTCACATAACATTTTCTCACCGTCTCGCGATAAATATAAATGGAGAAGAATGCGGTCGTGAACATAAATAATAGGAGAGAACAGATATATAAGATATCCTGACCCATATTCTCCCTCTAACTATTTGGCTATACACACATTTAGCAGAATAAAACTGAAATGCTGTACCTCAAAGGGGGAAATGCTTTATTTTGGTGATGTACCTACGCTAATGCTGGCTTCAAAGCATTGTAATTATGTCACAAGAGAGAAATGATTAAAATAAATTCTATCAAAAAGGAGGAAAAGAAAAAAATAGTGGAAATAGTTCCTATCCTTAGATATGAAAATGATGAGTAAGAAATACTTTGTTATGGGAAAAATCTACAAGTTAAAAAAATATGTAACGCAATAGTACACGGTCATTTCGTTGTTTCGTTTCCACACATTGCCTGAATCTTCAAAATTCGATCAACAAAATTATTTAGCATCTTCAGAATTAAAATAAAAAAAGTGCCTGCAATAATTTTTTCCAAGGTTTCCCAATTAATTCCATCAACTCTCATGCAGCAGCGCAGGTCACTGCCCGTTCTACGCGACAATTTACTTATAGGTTACGTACAAGAGTTGAAGCACCCTCGCGGTTGAGGTGGTTGAGAAAATTATAGCTCGCCATTTTTGATCATTAAATAATATGGATGACTTGTAGATTTAAAAAGAATGCTCTGTCAGGAAGAAAATACGCAGAAACGATATGAGAGCCCTCAGGCGACAGGGCTAGAGACCGAGGCGCTTTCTTGCAAACTCGACAGACTCCCTGCGGGCAGAATAGCACTCTAAATAGTCGAATGCGAAGTTGAGTCGCTCTAATTAATGCCTTCCCCTGACCCAGCGAATGAGGCGACACAATGCGTGCCCTGAGATTCCCGAAGGCCATTCTGTTCTCATCGGGACTTGGGGAGACATTCATGGGATGGCGGAGAACACGGTGACACTCAATAAATAACTGGTATGGATGCGTTCTTGTCTCGCCCTCCAATTGGACGCATCCATTTTCAGCAAAGCGAGCGCGAAGAAGGTTTGACTCAGCGTCACATACGGATGAATAACGATATTCCAAAAAGATCACGCGTGCCGAGGTCAGGACTCGGAGTGCAGAGAAATAAAAAAAACAAGAGGCGCTTGAATGGGTAGAGCCCGTTCAATTTATGACAGCGTTCTTCAACAAAGATCACGACTGGCCGCATTTGCATTTAAATAGCACGGGAGTTCCCATCCCGTAGCAAGGGCGAGAATAAAGAGAGATTCTTAAAGAATCATTTTCCCAGGTGTGCTTTTAAAGCCTTAATTCCTCCGAGAGTTGATTCATTCACTGAATTTATTTCCCTTATATAGATTACGTCAAGGTAGCATTCATCAGTTCTGGTCGTAACATGTGGCGCATTCTTCACGCTCTCGCGATTTTCATTTCCCTCATCAACGAAAGGCCTTATCCACCTCCAAGAATATACGCATGTGCACGCATTTCAATTCATCAAAATAGCAGCCACTCTACTTCTTACTATGACTTCACACTATGCGGAAGTAAAAACATTGACTATAAGCGAGACTTTATTTACTGCTGAGTACCAAAAGTGAAACAAAGTATTTGAAGTGTCACATAAATACTCGCTGAATGGTTTTCACATCAGTAATAGCAATACTAAAATGGAAAATATAGTTTCAAAATAAACTTGTCTTTCCAAAGTCGAGTGTTGATTTCCGTGTAAAAAACTAATATCATGGTTTTGTATGCTCTTTATATCTTTTTAAAATTGTTATATTTTAACTAAAATATTGCTACTAATCCTGTTTAAATCATGATAGTTAGTGCATGCATGGTGATTATTTATTCCTTGTCACACACCTCTATAGTGGTTTGCAGGGTATTATGTAGATGTAGATGATAAAGGTAAAGGTTTTCACACAATGACTTTAAGGTCTGACGTCTAAGCTTTAGTGTAGCTAAAAATATAACTCCGAAGTTATCAGTCTTAAAGCCTCAACTAACTCAACAACAGCCTCAAATAACAGTACACTAAGTCACTGAGTGTTTGTTTCTGACTTCTACATGAATACTGCAAGCTTAAAATGCTAGTTACGAATAACCTCCTATTAGAGCGGAACTAAGATCCAATTTCCATTTTTAGCCAATATATCTAATTCAGCAATGGTTAATTGGTAAATTAGTCTCATTCAAATAAAACGGCAGCGAATCCATTGTAAATTAAAATATTTATTTGGATAGTGTTCATTAAGACGGAATTTCAATATGGAACGATGTACGTACTTACGAGTATATTTGTAGTGTGCGGAAAGATCCAGAAAAGGACTGATTTTCCAAAGAAATAACTTAATATAGGATGAAGGAAAAAGCTAGAATAATTTTGATCTGGAAGGGAAATTGCGTATATCTCGTCAAGCAACATGGATATCTTATACTCCATCGACAAGTTACGTTTATTAAAAATGCGAAAATATTTTCTCAGTAATATATGTAAAGTCTGCTCGAGGTGCCATTCCGAAAGAGAGTAAACCATCGCCATCCGGAACGATTTAACTCTATTGAGTTCAACAAAAACTCGTATATTTATCGCGGTTCCTATAAATGCAAATCGAAATGATTAGATTCAACAAGCGCACTTTCCATTTCAAAAATGATTGCCCTCCTACAATTAAATATTTTTAGAAAGACATATTTCCTGTTGAATAATTTTTTTTCCAAATAAATAACAAACAATGCCCCGTGGGTTTCTTACACATTACACAATCCAAATAGGTCGAGGAGAGGGAAATTGCGCTCACCACCGACAAACTACCCCAGGTTTTATGCCACCTCCGTCACAAAACGCGTCGGGTTTAATGACCCTCCGCATGCAAAGCATTCTTCCTACAAGCTCCAGTTTCCAATTGGAAGTCACCTCAGTCCCCCACCTGCTCCCAATCCTCGTTAAAGTGAGCGCAGAAATTGGCAACGTTCCTGCAGGCGATCTCGCGGTCGGCTGAAACACTTGCTCAATTTCAATTGACGGGACACTCGCATTTAAAACCCTCCGCCAAAGAGGGGCGGGAGAGAGAGAAAAAAAACAAACTCCCAAGGCGCGCGCCTTCTCCGACTCGTAACTAGTTCGAACTCAACCAGTTGGCCGGCATCTCCCACTCAACCTCCTCCAAACCAGCTTCTATTCCCCATTTCGACTCCCTCCGCTTGCTTTTCGCCGATCTTCCAGCGCAGACACTTGCCTTTGTTTTCGGGCACGTGGCTCTTGAAGCCGATCGCAGAATTCCTACATCCAGACCAACCGATTGACAAGAGAAGAAGAACGTACCAACGCTACGCGCTGAAAGAGCTTGCGGTATCCGAGTAGTTGAATCCAGTTTTTTGGCGCTACAACTGCTTAGACTATACCGCACCGACAAATCTAACATGGCTACCGGCCTCCGATCCAGAAGGTCCAGATTCAAATCACGGCGGTGGAAGATTTTTTTCAGCGACTTACTGTACTTTAATTAAGTTATGAGTGGAGAAATCTTCAAGTTCAGTTCTCCGTCCGTCGGATAGAACGTTAAGCTGTGAACCCCTTATCGGTTTTCGTAAAGAATAAATTAATGCCGATACCGGGTTTTTCTCCAACTTTTCTCCATTCCCTGAAAAATTCCCAGCCTGGTAGAATAACAATCCTTTGCTAGAGGGCGAAAATGATTTTATCTGTCGGCCACCTCCCGGGAATAACTGCTGCTACTACTAGCCTAATATTAAACCAGAGCTTCATTTAAAATTCATTGCCGAGGAGGGCTTTGAGACCGCGATCTTTTGGTTACCAGGTAGGCACGTTACCGAACAGGCTACCATGGCCGGCTTGGGCTAAAGCCAGGCCTCTTGCTGATAATGAGCTGTCGGGAGCAAGCGCATGAAATCGCGTCTATTTTAATAGGTTTCAAACAGGCCTTCACGGGTAAAAAAATCTATCAATGATCTGAACAAGTTTTAGCTTTGATCTTACTAGCCTATTATCATAATCTAACTCCATGCGAAATGGAAAAACTATTCTCTGAAATTACAACTACTGTTTGGCAATATTTATGGTATTTACCCGAATAAAAAGACCCATAAAATGTCAAAATTTCAACCTTTTCTTGCATGAAGTTGATATTTTTGGGTTTCAAAACTATTGATCTCTCTATAGAGGAAGCTTGTTTACATGAACTCAAAAATATTAAGGCTACCGAAGCTAATTCAAGAAAAATATATAATATTAAAAAAACTTGTTTATGCATAAACGAATGACGATACACAAAATTGTTTACGGATCTATAGGTAGAATTTAAATCTTACGAAAGGTAAATAATTCCTTGCAGTTTTTCGTCTACGGTTACTTCATTGCACTTTACATCATCCTCAAGTGCGAATATTTTGGTCTTAACAAGACATACATATATGAAGATACGTTTATCTGTCTTCCTTTGTTAGCACAGCATTTGTATTCCGCCCGTCTTCTCAACATTTTAGCAATCCATTTTCACCACTTGATATTATCTCGAATGGCGAGCACTTAAGAGGGTGCTCAAGGGAGGATGACGTCAGATAACACCCTCTGGTTGACTTTCTTCTAGGTTTCTAAGCGTTTGGCCCACACAGGGAGAAAACCAGTTTTTCAACAAATCACGTTAAATCATCGAAGAACATTGCGTAACGCGGAAGAGATTATACTTCCGTTTCCCTGAGGTTATGTATCAGAGTTCCGATCGGGCTTTCTCCACCCGACTCACATGCCTTTAGCGAGACGACGCTCTTCTTTTTTCGGTTCGCCCGCATACTTACTACCTACTTCTTGTGAACAGAGACACCGCCAACCATTCACTTAGGCTTCCCTCCGGCTACAGGAAAAGAGAGTGCACGGTTCCAATCGGATTGACGGGGAATGATTGAAAAAGGAACAGTCACCCATAACATAATGCGCCCCTGAGCACTTCACAACCACGCGTCAAATGATAAAATGCGGATGCAAACTGAAACCCTGACATCCTGAAGCAGCTGAGTAACATGAAGAAATATTTATCCTGCGCAAAAGCTTTCGATTGCTCCGTCCAAAGAAATAATTCCACACCAGTGATGAGTGCCGACCTCAAAGTAAAATTTATCGACGCATTAAGCGGATTCGTCGTCAGCGCCATTTTTCCTCTCAAAATCAAGAACAAGGTATTCTCATTCACGTTAATTATTTCTGTGGACTATCATGATGTTAAAAAGAGTTAAATGGTCATAAACTAAAGTCGTAAACTGGGATTCGTCAATGGAGTACTGGGTAAATGTGACGATCATGTACGAGAAATCAGCTACTTTTCCCTTGTAAGACCCTACGAAATTGGTCTAAATAATGAACTTGAAAGTGTGCAGCGAAGATCGGCAAGATTTGTAAAGGGACGGTACGATAACCTTATTAGCGTAACCAGTCTATTAAATGAATTAAAATGGGAATCATTGTCAGATCGCAAGTTGAAATCTAGACTTAATCTCTTAAACAAATTCCAAGACCATATTTTCACTGATGATGTTAAAAACATTTTGCGAACCCCAACTTACTATGGTAGACTGGACCATAATCACAAAATTAGAGAAATTGATTGCCAAACTGACAGATTCAAAATGTCCTTTTTTCCTCGTACAATTAGGGATATGAATAATGGTAAATATATCCAGTACCTACGAGTGTAGCAATGGATAACATTGGTAGCTGCATGTTGGTATAAGGACTTGAAGCTAACCCAACTAACAGCATGTTTTCGCATGTTTGCTTTGCTATTTTTATCATTTCTTAAATAGTGTAGTTTAGAACAGTATATAAATACTAATTCTTTTTTTATGCATGATATGTAGTGCATGTTTGGTGAGAATTCACCCTAGATGTAGATATAAATGGTTCACAATTTATCCATTTTATACGAATCTTGATTTCCCCTGGGGAGAACTATTTTATACCTATTCCGAAACTAACTCCTTTTCTACAAAAGAGGTTAAGGAATAATAAACCAAGAAAACATAACGCGTTTTCAAAAAATTAATTTATTTAGAGACCTACCGAATTGGGCATTAATGAAATATGTACTTCTATCCTACTTTATTGTTTCTACCCATGAACGCCTATTCCTCAACACTATCTCTCTCACTTCCGATAACCATCCAGCGCGAAATGACCATTCCCTCCCACCATAGTCTCCACTCTCTTCCTCGCGTTCTTCCCTCTGTAACGACCTTCGGAATCTCATCGCGTCTTATTACTTATTCCGCCCACCCATTCTTCCTCTTAATTTCCTGCCGCCCGCGGCAGCAAGGTCGGTAGTAATCCTCCGACCTGGTAACCCAAATGTCGCGGGTTCGAATCTCACCCCATGCATGGGTTATTGTGGCTGTCTTAGAGTTGATATCAATTTAGAGTATAATATCACTCGCACTCAGTGATTCAACCTGAAGGTTGGTCTTTGATAGGTGAGAGTAGAGCTCACCCCGTACTAAGCCAATGGCGTGTGAAATTCACATATTCAGGGTAGGGGGGCCAGTTCCTTTCCCTGAGAGAGTACCTATAATATAAATGAATAAATTTGATTTTTCCACAATTTTATTTCCTTCCACTACCCAGGTTTCGACGGTTAAGTCATCATTAGGTGCATACACCTGATGATGACTTAAAGTCTCCATCATGGAACGGCCGATAACACCATCTAAATTTAGAGTAGTTGAAGCAATGAAACATAGCTCTACCGTTACCGCAACTACCAAGTTTCCTTTAGAAATTTCCTTTCTTTTTCATCATCCTTAAATACATACTCGTCTTGCTTTGTATCGATCACATTTTCATAAAATACCATAACCCACATTATTAGACCTTATTTGGAATACGTTGCCAGTAAACGGAATCCTTACAAAATAGGATTAAATAATTCACTTGAACGTGTAAAGCGAAGATCGGCAATATTTGTAAAGGGACGGTATGATAACTATATTAGCGTAACCAGTCTATTTGATGAACTAAAATGGGAATCATATTCAGACCTTAGGTTGAAATATAGATTTAATCTCATAAATGAATTCCAAGATAATATTTTCACTCACGACGTTAAAAATATTTTGCGACCTCCAACTTACTATGGTAGATATACTAGACCTTAGTCATAAAATTAGAGAAATTGATTGCCGAACATAGACTCAAAACGTCCTTTTCTCGAACAATTAGGGATATGAATAGCTGTAAAGATATCCAATAATATAAACACAATTGTATGAAGTCAATGAAGGAATTTTCAAATAATCTGTAAAAACTTGATAAATACTGTAGTAAATACTAAATACTTATAGTAAATGCTTCAACGTTAAAAAGGAAACGTGATACTTCAACGAGGGAGTAAAGGAGAAATATACGCCACATAGCTTTTATAGCACGACAGGCATGAGAACCTTTTAGCGATGCAAGTAGCGGACTGCGCGAATCACAACAATACAAAATTTAACCCGCTGAAACCGCTTCAAGGTGCGCAGATGCACAGATTTCTAGTCCCATCGTGACAGATATTGCGGCTATGTGAGGGATCCGCGGAGGAACCTCCACAGCTTAATGGCGAACTCACGCCGGCGCGGCCTCCGCGCCTACGGTAATTTTAGAAAGGTGACGCACCTGTAAAGAGCAAAGGGAAGCTTGGGAGGCTTTCTTTCGACCCCTCCAGCAGGACCTCCGCTCCCGCTGAATAGTACCATTTTACTGCCCTCCGGATCCTTCCTTACACCACCCCGGGGCAATGAGGGAAGGAAGGATCTAAAAGCATCAATATCACTTTCTAGGCAAGGGGATGGAGTCACGAGCTAAGTTTTTTCTTCGTCCTTGCCGTCTTACCCTTTCCGTGTGCTCAGTCGACCCTCTCTGTCCATTACTTTCCTCCCTCTCTTAGCCCCTCCGGGAAGGGATGTTGCCTCTCTCAGCAATTATGGTCTCTCTCATCCTTCCTCGTTTCTTTCCAGGCTTCTTCCATTCCAGACCTCATCCACGAGAGCACTCACCCCTACCCCGTCACTGGCTGCTGTCTTCCTCTCTCGCCCGGCAAACAAAAGGACTCCGCCGAACGACTCGGGAGAAGAGGCCGAGGATATCTTCTCGGAGATGCGCTAGATCTGTTTAGATTCCAGGTGCGGAGAGTGAGGGTCAAGATACTCTCCGAGCATGCGTTTTTTCACTCGGTGACGAGGGAGGAGAGAGATGGAGAGAGGGATGGGCTGGTGGGGAGTGGACTCGGAAAAACTGAGCAAGAAGTGGATGTGAAAGGTGAAGGTGGTCACATGACTTGGCAGAGCCGCCAACGTCGAGAACGCGCCCTCGACCACGCCAATGAATTTAAGCGGGCATAATAAGGCAAGCCCAGAGTGAAAGTATTGCGATGCGACGCCAAAAGCATTTCTTGAGGTGGGAATTTCGGATATATTGGTTACATAAAGGCCAAGTGCCAGGAATACAGAAAGAAAGAATTGAAAAATCTAAAGGATAAATTATCCAGGAGCATAAATATTAGAAAGAGAGGGAGGTGAACGTGTTTCTTGGTAACCTTTCAACCCAAAGAAGGATACCATACCGGTTTCTTTATTGTTCAGGATATTAATAATGGGCTGTGAACTTATGCATGCGACAGATTTTAATACGCTACAACATTTAGCATTCGTAACGCTCTAATTACTCGGTTTTTAGTGAAAAGTCAATTGAACAATAGTTACCAATACAAGTATGAAGTAAAGTTTCACGAGGCGATCCAATCGCCTCTAAATATTTCGTAATAATGACCAGTGCCACATAAAAAATCTACATGAAGAGCACACTTATTATCCATTTTAAGAGATAAAAATTTGCGCCGAGAAAAAGAATTGGTAATAGAGTCAATGATTGGCTAATGGGACTGAAAATCCCCCGGATGTTTCTTGATACACTTTTTACTGTTGTGAATTATTTTTTTCTGCTACAGTAAGGCTGAATCTCCACCTACAGTTTGATCTGCAAATATATCATGTCATAAACATGAAATAATCATGAAAATAAGGAAATAATGCGTGCATAAAAGTTAAATTTTATTTATACCACTGATGCTCTCACGTGAAGAAATATGTCGAAGCGAAAGTAAAGAACAAGGAACAGCAAATATTGAGCATAATCAACCAACACTGAAGTGTTGCTACCGATCGACTTGAATAGCAAAGGCTTCCTCATCTTTAAAAAATGAACACATAGCGCAACAGTATAGTGAGAAGATAAATATCAAACTTAAGATTTTTATGCCTTCGACATGCTAGCAGTTCAACTAATCAGGAAACAGAAGCAAAGGGAATGAGAACGCTATTTTGAATTACTGTTGCACACATTGCTAACAATCGACAGAGAATGTTCCAGGGAATGCAACTTAATTGGAAGCCAGGATGTTCAACAACAAGTTCATCTATTTTAAGACTTGGAATTACACCCAATAATCGCTGGGGAGCATCACTCGCCGGGTATTGTTTCTCTGAAATGAAGAGAACGCCGAGATGGAAAAAAATCCGGGAGAGAAACGCAATGCGGGATGAAGAGAACAAGCTGTGATTTCAAGAAGATCGAGACGTGGGCTATATGAAACGTGCGGGGAGTATAACTGACTTTTGAATCGATGTTCCGCTTCCTTTAACAAGGTGCTAGAAGAGCCCGGACCCTTCCCCATCTTACCTCTGCCTTACGCAGTACCCCACCTCCATATCCAATCACCGCAAGCTCTTCGGAAACCTTGAACTAAAACAACGAGCGCTTGTGTACACGAGTGAAAATAGAACGATTCAACTGAGGGGATACGCATTCTATCCTGTTTCCATTGTAAGTCGCTCACTTGAGAATGATTGCAAAAATATGAGAGTAATATGATGAGGCCGTATTTTCTGCTATTATTCCTTGCTAACATATTTATTTCTATAATAAGAAAAGAGGAGAAGATAATAACCCAGAATCCTTAAATGTCATGCACGGTTACGAGATAATAGGGTAAGAAGCGAAAAAAACATCGTTACGCATCTTTCCTTGTATTATGACTAGAGCTTTTTCAAGAGCAACGTTTTTCGGAATCTCACTTATAAATTTGGAGCTGGAAAAGTTTATCAGAATCTTACTCATCAACAATGTCCTGTGGTATGAAATGAGTTGAGTTTTGGCTATTAAGTTTTCAGATAAGGTATAACCAAAATACCGAGGTGTTGGTGAGAAACATGGGCTAAAATGTTTATTACCCTAATAATTTTGAACTAGGGTGTCTGTGGAACACCAAAAAATTTTTACAAGCATAACTATAAATTATCACTTCGATCTGTCACCAACCCTTGCTCATGATGGCTAACGTAAAAATGAAAATATCTGATTACTTTGCGTTACTAAATTTAGCGCAAGAAAAGAATCGGTAGGCGAGAGTATATATATGGCAAGTTCCGAGTTAATTCAACAATACCGGTGATTCGAAATATACGAAAGCAAGAGTTAGGACGGTGGTGGTATTTCTCAAGCTCGATATTTTAATCGCACGACCGTCTGACTCTCGGACGTGATGCTGTATCGTGATCCCTCTGCTGCGAGAGGAGGCACGGATGGAGGAAAGCGTGCCTTCAACCCTTTCCCAAAAGAGGAGGCGTCGTTTACTGGATTCTGGAAAGGGGATTTCGTGAGCGCGCTGACATTTTGAGCTTCCAGTTAATTCGAGTTCGTCGTCACAACATCGAGGGAGAAGAGGAAGCGGGGTGCTCAGTTTGCTCAGCCCGAGAGTTGTCATTCTCCAAGAAGGCTCATTAAATAAACTTATCCGCTCACTAAAAGTATTAACATATCTAGTGCCGGAGATGGGGTTGGTGTAGTGGCTGGTGTACTTGCCTACTATCCCGAAGGCCCGGGTTCGATTCCATGTAGTGACAGAGTTTTCAGTGGCAAACCAATCCCTACTTGAGTGCCTACTAGACGACATTTTAGGTTCAGCTCTCCGTCCGTCGGATAAAACGTTAACCCGTGGTCCACTTGGCTCCTGTCGTTAAGAGTAGGCTAATCCCGACGCCGGGTTTCTCTCCACCCTTCCCCCGTTCATTGGAAACCCCTACCATTACCCAATTACCCACCTATCCTAAATGGCGCAAATTACCTCAGCTGTCGGTCAACTCCCCTGAATAACTAACCGACATCTGCTGCCATATTCTCAGGAATATCAGAAACAACAGCATTAGCCAGGTTGGTAACGAATTAGGTTAGGCATAACCTAAGGAGTCAGATCATCTAAAAACCGAATTCTACGTCGAGGAATAATTTCCAAGTTAAAATCTATCCCATTACTTTAAGATGGTAGAAAAATTTGGGCACAATGAAATAATATAGGGCCATTTGATTGGATAATTCATACATAAAATGAAAATAAATAAACCTATAAAAAATATAAGATAAAATTAATTGCAATTGATACCATCGGGAAACTGGACTTAATTAAGATAAGCGATTTAAAACAAACACATTGTCATTGACCCAGATCTATTACTGCCGTGTTTAGAGGAAATTGCATCGCCGTTAGAGAAATATAAAATTACCGTTTGTTGGGAATAATTTTACGCATCGTTATCACATGAGGAGACACAGACCCGCAGGTAGGCTACACTCATTCACTTCAGGCTTTGCGGTCGGCGATACGTCAGGTGACATCCAAGTTTTGAAGCTATTCTGTAAACATTGCCGTTCTGATGTAGAACAGCGTGCCTACCTGGCGACAGAGAACTCCTCCGACACGAATATAACCTGTTCAGTCACGGATCAACGTAGAGAAAACTACTATTCACTACGCTTTGCTCTGTATCCATATTACATCACTTCATTCTTAATCAAGCTGAAATATAGAATGTGGAAGGGCTGAGGAATCTATGAATATCGTTAGTACGTTTGGCGAGAAAAAAGGGTAGTAATGAGACCCTAGCTGAATTTACTCACTATCATAATAACGGTAACACTCAATCAGAAGTAATTGGGGTGCAATCATTTAAAGGCATATTAAAATTACGTATTTTTTTACCTTAGTTAAAAATCTTTTTTCACGTACAATTAAACATTAGGAATATGACGGTGAATAAATCAATAACAGCTCTGTGCATTAACTAGAGACATTTTGGTATCCTAAAAATATAATTCAAAATAACTGCATTAAACCTCTCACCTCAGAATGGCCTGGCTGCTTAGAACTTCCTTAGCACTACGGAAAATTGTGCACACTCAAAACGATTAGAATATTAATCCAATGTAACAGTTTGAGCAATGCAATGCAATGAAAAATACGAATGCAGCTACGTTATTTTGGCGCGACCGTATGATGATCGTGAACGTCGCCAGTCAATCATGGCGATGATGGTAACCGATACCGATTTACAAGTTCATGTCAGCGCTCACGATGATACGATGTGTCACCTGCTCGATCACCAAGTTATCCTGGTCAAGGGCAAGACGGAATCAAGGCAGTAGATCGGCAAATAAAGTAATAAAGAGATGCGGTAAGAACTCTGATCTTCACCAGAGCCGGTTAGAAAGTTGAGAGGGACGTTAAAAACATTTCACTTCTCTTTTTTCCTCGATGTGATTCCACTACGTTTTACTTTAAAGGTCTCCATCAAAAGCTAAAGACTGGCATGTGTAATGTGAAGGCGTGTAATGTGCGTATTGTGAAGCGTCATCGGGGATAAATGGTGAAACATACTGCCTGGACTTCATATGCCTTTCTCTTTCAAGATGCCATTTCTTTTTCAGGGGTGACAAGGCCATTTGAGACCTTTCCTATTTCATGACACAATTGTGTAACTCAGTTCCACACTAAGCCGGATTCTATACTGAATATTTTATCAGTGACTAAGAGATTAATATGGTGATAAATTCTACAACCACAATAGGCTACAACAGCTCATACCATATCTTAAAGGGAGACAATAGGACAAAAAATACTTTGTTGATTATTAAAAAGATTGACGATACGGGACATTAGCATTTTAACTAATTTCAATATATATCGCCAAGTTTTGGTAAGAAATCAAATATGTGTTAAGCAAGAGTAATTCAAGGGTAAAAGCCGATATAGACCTGAATAAACATTAATAGTTTTTCAACTTGTGCTCAAGAAATTACCAACTGTGGCTTTTTCAGTTTCTAAAGGTGCAATATACCCTCAGAGTGAGTTTTGGTGGTAAAGTATTTCATCAATTTTCGTACTGAATTAAGTTAATCAAGACATCCCTATTTCAGTAATTTCACTGATCATAATAAATACCCGTTGCTTCTCATTTGCGTACTACTTGGGACAGAAGAGTAAATAGATTTCGGTAGTTGTCATCATCGGTTTAAGATAAAAATCAATATAAAGTAAGTAGGAACTCTATGAATGGTTTGAAACAATAGTTACAAATAATTGCGTTCATGGTTACTTTGGGGATATAATTGGTTTCATTGGAGATGAATACTTCTTTACGTAACAAATATCAGAAGTGAAACAAAGAATTTTAAGAATTCATCCAAGAAATGATATTTATCTACATTCACATGTATATCTACGCAATAATAAAGATACCGCGAGGGTGTGCGGCAGGGGGTGAATATCACTAAAAATTGCGCAAAGATACTACAATTGCGCAAATAAACGGACATTTTGATGATCCGTGAAATGAAATGTTCCGAGTCCACCGATTCGCAACGACCACCTTTCCGTCGACATCGAACGGAAATAGCATCGGGGAATGCATGCGTCAATTTTTCCACCTGGCTGAAAGAGTTGAGGAGGAAAAAAAAACTTCTCATTACCTAATTGTAAATCGAGGTCAAAACGATATGCGGGCGAGCGAACTTCAGTACCACCGGATTCGAAGGGGCGTTACACGCACAGGGCAGTGCGCTTGCGCGATGACGTCCTCGCACAAAAATGAGACCATGACGTAATGACCACAGAACAGCCATGAAAATGCCGGATGGGATGAACGCAGCTCTTGCTTGCCGGCGAGTAAATGAAAAACTCACTAAATCCGGGTGAAAAAGCGATAGATATAGAGACTGTGTATGGATGGAAAATGTGATTTCTGGTATCGCTACAAAGGAGGTGAGCGTCAGCCAAAGTCACTAGCGCCATTATAGATGGGTCATTTTAGGACAGGAGGGTTGACGTGCCATCCGGCGGAGAAAGAACTGTATTTGAAGTGCCTTCTGCTAAACTAGGGGCCGGAATACCACAGAAAAATGTCCGCCACAACAGTGATTTGTACACAAGCTCTCGGAGGAAGTAGTATTCGGCCCACCATCTCAAGCCGATCCCTAAATTGAATTTGAATTGCAGGGGAGCTTTCATGCTTAAAGAGAGGGAAATTTTCAGGGAAGGTCTGCAAGCTCCGAAACGTTGATTCCCATGGTATCCAATCCGCGATAATAAAAACAGAATAACCCAATTTTAGATAATATCTTTTCTTTTAAAAAGAGACTCTATTAGTTTACGGGTACTTTATAAGATACTTTATAATATGCTTAAGAATCCATTCAGGCTACGTATATAGGTAAAGAACCGTGTTGAACAGTTATGGAGATTTTTCAGTAGTATTTTGGCAATGAAAAAGGAAAATAGGCCAATCCATTTACGTTCTGCCACAAGACAAACCCAACAATGTACTTCTGATATTTTCCTACAGAAAATTATATAGAGGATCAGAATCAGTTTCTTTACAGATAAGGTATTCAAAATTGGAGAAGTTTAGAGAAAAATAAATGTATCGCTCAGGAGAGCAGTACGTAATCCTCTCAAGTTTCGATCGTCGTTTATACATACTTTAAAGTAGGATAGGCTGACTTATTTGTAGAGCTTGCAATGCCTGCACTTCCTCAGATAGACTTGATACCCACAAAAATGATAAAGATACCGTGATCAAATACGCAAGCTGAAAGAGAACATAACATTTTGTTGCAGAGCCGAGCAAAGGCGAATAATAAGACCCTTGGGTTGGAATATTTACGCCGCCATAGCCAAAGGGAGGATTCCACGGGGCCAACCGATGTTCTCTCGATTTCGGAGAGGCCAATCGAGGCCGAGCCCTCTCGAAACTCGTTCTGTGGAAGATCTCACACCTTGCCTCCCTCCCGGACATCTTCAGCCGGCAAACAAAACACACTCGGGAGAGCGCGGTGCGACACGCAGTTCACGCGCGCCTAACTCTTGGATCGCGGCGAGCAGGCCACCACGCCCATCTCCCCGGCATGGGGTCCCACCTCCTTAGACTTGCAAAGTGTCCCGTTACTGCGAGACGTGGGGAGGAGGGTGATGCAGCGGCCTAGAGAGATAGACGAGCGCGTGGAGAGGGTAGGGGGGGAGGGGGGGCGGTGGGAACGGAGTGAGCGAGATCCCACCGCGGGACGCCGCGAGAAGTTGACTCCCAGAAGACATCCCCTGCGGTTCTTCGGTTTAGCTACACGGAGCTTCGTGCGGAGACAAGGAGAGAGAAAAGGGTGACACTTAATGACGCAACGGGTCCGAAGGATGCTGCACGAGAGGATGACAGCCATGCAGGCGCCACCCATAATAGTAAAGAAAAGATAATACAAAGGGAAAGAAGACATTACCATCGGCAGAATGAGTTAAAATTGCGGGGATGCCATACATTTGGTAGTGAACGGGAAGATTGGAAAAGGCAGGCCTCGTATGAGATACATGGAGCAGGTTGTGAAGGGTGTAAAAGATAAGAATTACGTCACAATGAAAAGGTTGGCCGATAGAAGAATCGAGTGGAAAACTGCGTCAAACCAATCCTAGGATTTATGACCGAAGATGTTGATGATGGTGCTATACATTTGGTGATGAGAAGACAAATGAGCCATGTTACTTAACACTAGTTAAGCCCCACCTTGAATATGTAGCTAATGTATGGGATCCAAATGAATAAGGTTTGATCAGAGAGCTAGAGCCTTCCTCCTTGTCCTTCCATTCCCATCCTGGGGGTTGTGTTTGAAACCGTCAGGATATTCCCGAGTAGGTAACCAAGGAGTCACGTGGTGTAAACAAAAATGGTTCGCAAATGTTGGTGTGTTTGAATTGCTCTTAACAATCTCAATCATGGTTTACACTTAAGCTTTTGCCATCCATCTCGAGCATAGATTGATGAGAAAATTTCAAGTGAACCATTGCGTGAGATTGTAATGAACGATTCAAAAACACCAACATTTGCGAACCATTCTTGTTTGTACCACGTGACTCCTTGGTTACCTATTCGAGATAATCCCGACGATTTCAAACACAGCCCCACTGGGGGGGGGGGGGGGGAGGGGGGGGGGGGGGGGGGTATTGATTGGTAAAAGTGTAACGAGCGATTCAAACACTAAAATTTTTAAACCTTTAGTGTTTATATCACGTGGCTCCTTGGTTACGTATTCGAGATAGTCCCAGCGGTTTAAAACACAACCCCCCTGGTACCGCTCCTACCGGCATTAAGCGCCTTTGAGCACGAGTACTGAATTGAAAACATAGATGAGATTTACTCTCATCTTCCACATTCAGCGAATGTTCTTCAGTGAGGGGCCTTTAAAAAATACGCCTAACTTCAGTTGAAGTGCCACTCATGGCGTACTGTTTAAGATAACTGTCTTGAAAGGTAATGAAAAAATCAATTATTCAATCTCAAGATATTACGATGGAGGTCATATGAGATAAAAAGGCATAGTTTCGCTGAAATTGACAGTTTTTGCCATATTTGAAGAATATTGTGAAAAAGGTGTAAAGCTATATTCATGAATTGTGTGATAAAACTGTCTGGCACTGGGGAAAAAGTTTCTTATACTATCCACAATGTGAAAAACGACGCGACATCGTAGGACTCTCAGTTCTTCACTATCTCCGTCGCCTCTTTTAGGTGGTAAATTATTTCCCGTTCCATTCAGTGTCGACGTGAAGATGTCTGCTAGCACGGGTATTATGGAGGTAGGGTAGTTAGAGCAGCACTGAAAGGGCCAAGGCAAAGCAAAAAAACAATGTGAAGGTATACCATGGGAGAATACAAAAAAAATTGATTCAAAACAGTGCACATATTGCAACTAATAAACGAATAAGGTGCATTACCAGGAATTAACTAAGGCCTATGCGTAGTCGAAAAAGTTGAAACGGATTAAAATTTTCACTACTGCTCTTAACAAAATTGAGGAAAAGGTAGAGCATAGGGTACTATTCATAACAATTTTGCTCTTAAGGGTAAAAAATAACCTTTACCTCATTCCTTGCTAAAAATCAAACTATGACAAGAAAGTGATGCTTTTTCTATTCTTTGGCAGTATGGTAAGCTCATTTGAGCATCTGTAGAAGGTGGTTAGCCGTAGTAAGCTGATAATGGATGGGCGTATCAGAATATCAATATACAATAGTGAAAAAAATAACTTGTATTATAAGAATAAATAAAATAAGTGTCCTCTTTGAGTAAGCTTTTGTTCCATAAAGATGTCAATATGCTGAGAGCAGTTTTGTGTTTTGACATAAAATAGATATAAGGGCCAAATCTTACAACATGAGTTTCCTTAGACCACAAGTTTTTATGTGCATAATACCAAAAGAACAGAATATTAACGAGCTAAGATTTATCTAATATGATTCACACAAATGAAAAATGCTAGGATATTAAACAGTATTGATTCCCGTTGAATCAATTTATGTAAACGCAACAATATTATAATTTGATTACAATTAAATATCATTATTATTAGTTTTCTACTAGTGAAAGTAAGTCTAAATTAATGTTCAAATTTTCCAACGACTCCTATAAATCAAATGATGTTTTTCCTTAGTTCTACATAGGTACTTCCTAACTGTTATCAATTTATACAAATAAACTGTTCTTCTCCTCACTCTGCCCCATTTAACCAAAACTCTTCTATCACGTTCTTCAAACACCCTTTATTACCTCCTCCATCTACACTTTCTGCCTTCTTCTGCGATTCAATGCCTACGCAAATTGAAAATTATTTCAAACACTATTAATTTAAGCAACATTGGGGATAATTAGTAAAATCATTAAGAAAAATGAAAATAAGGGGAAAGTGAGAGAAATTTCTCTATTAAAAAACTAAAAAGAGCCAACGAAATTATTCGAGTTTTATCTTCCAGTTAAAGAGATTAGCCGATAGAAGAAATATGAAAAAAGATTAACCGATAGAGGAACTCAGTGGAGAGCTACGTCAACCAATCTGAGGATTGATGACCTATGATGATGATCTTCCTTTGACAGCACGAACTATCAAATAGAGAGAAGCGAAGATGCCTCAGAAGTCTCTATTCTTTGCTCCCTAGGGTTTCCATAGAGCTGTAGTACTGGGGAATACTTATGGGGGACAATTCAGTGTATTCTAGTTCTTATAGGGGCATCGTACTTCAACTTCATGCAAATCAGCGAATACGCGACTATATTACAAAGCACCAGCAACCATAGACCCATCCATAAGGAGAGATGCGGATAAAATATTCATGAATGCGATGAAAACGCCATACTCAGAGCTGAATAGCATCCTGCATCGCTGTAAGAAATCGACGAAATCGGTCTAAGTAATGAACTTGAACGTGTGCAGCGAAGACCGGCAAGATTTGTAAAGGGACGATACGATAATTATATTAGCGTAACCAGTCTATTAAATGAATTGAAATGGGAATCATTGTCAGATCGCAGGTTGAAATTTAGACTTAATCTCTTAAACAAATTCCAAGGCAATATTTTCAGTGATGAAGTTAAAAATATTTTACGAACCCCAACTTACTATGGCAGACTGGACTAAATTCATAAAATTAGAGAAATTGATTGCCGAACTGATAGATTCAAAATGTCCTTTTTCCCTCGAACAATTAGAGATACGAATAACGGTAAATATGTCCTATCAGAGAGTAGCAATGAATAGCATTGGTAGCTGCATGTTGGTATGAGTACTTAAAGGTAACCCTACTAACAGAATGTTTTTGCATGTTTGCTTAGCAATTTGTATCTTTTTTTTAAATAGTGTTGTTCTGACTACTATATTAATACTATTCCATTTTAATGCATGATATGTAGTGCATGTTTGGTGAGAAATCGCCCCCTGCCACACACCCTCGTGGTGGCTTGCAGGGTATTATGTAGATGTAGATGTAAGAGTTCCTTGTATGGTATTGGGCAAAATTTACACTGATAAATTCATGATAATTATGATACAATTGCAAAAAAACACGCAATTTGCTGCGAAAGTGGAGTTTGTGGATAAAATTAAAGCGACGTGCCCCTTGGATAAACCATCCAGTTTCCATATCTTCCCCATCATAACAACGCCATCTATTGAAAGATAAATGTGCCTGTTTTAGTTCTTTGAATATGGAAGTAGCGCCTATTTTAATGGGTAATGCCAATTTAGAGCGTAACAACGTTCAATTTGGCCTTTTTTCCTTTAATATTGGGGTTGAATATCACGCTGTAATGCAAAAGCCTGGTTGCTAAAGATTCCATCACGCGAATGAGACAGTAAGGGGATCGAAACTGGGCACACGCCTAAGAAGTTAAAGGGCAAGGAAAGAGAGAGAGAGGGGATAAGACTTTGTTTTTCTCATCTCAGATAAATGAGGAGGGAAAGGAGATGGAAGGGGTGGGCAAAGACGTGTGTGCGCGAGAGGAGGTGCCGCTAGCACGCTTGGAAAGGTGGACGGATAAAGCTCATGATTAATATGACCTTGCATATTATTACCGCTCCAATAACTGGGGTGGAAGGGTCTACATTGCACCACCCTCTTCTATCCGCTTCTCCTATTGTATGCATCAACAGCTCTACAACTCAACATATTTGTCTCCACGACACTCTCCATGCCTTAAAATGAATACAAATTCACAAAGTAACCTCAAAATAACAGCTAAAAATGTGTGGCGAACGACTCAATCTTAAAATCCATTTCCTTCAACATACTCCGAGCTGCAACTCACAAATCTTTGAATGTGGATATGTTGAACGTAAACGTCGAAATAAAAAATATCAACCTTCCTAGAGGTCTTACACTTCTTACGTCGCATTCCGATTTTAGCATCACGATCATGAAAATCATATTAAGCCGTAAAAAAAAGTCGTGACAGGATACAGATTTCTTAATACCAGTACGGACATTAGTGATCGCCTTTCTATGCTTAATTAAGTTTCTTTCTCGAGGATAGTCACGGTGATTACTGAGATTGCGAAACGGTTTGTGGGGGGGCGTTTGAAAGTAAATGAAGCTGCTTCGAGCGAATTCGAACTGGGCCCGAATTTTGGAAGTGTATAAATACGCCGGTGGGGTGCCAATGCCGTTCCAACCGCTGCGCATTAGCCGAGATCGCAAAACGAGGACTCGAGGAATTGTATAAAACGAACACCTGAAAAAATAAGCGATGGGGCAACACTCAAGTGAGCTTGGAACTTATCCAAGATATGAAAGAGCGAACGAACGCAAAGAAAAGAACTCTCAAAGCTTTAAAGACTATTTGGCCTCGGAAAGATCCGTAATGAGCGGGAAAGCAATACTTCAAGCCTGGGAAATTCGAGAGCAGATTTAAAATAGCTGGTAACCTTGGAACAAGGCTTGAAAAGAATCCCACGAAAAATAAATATCCTGAAAAGAGGAGTAAAAGGTTACAGATTCTTTTTCCATTGGCATCTCTTTCTCATTGATTGTGAAGAGGAAAAGTATTGACTTCCCTGAAACGAAAGACCTCATGCTCATCCTTCGTACGCTCATAATGTTTGCCATGGTAGCTTTTCCAACCTCTTGCTGACTCAAAGCAAATAATTACACACACCAGTAAATTTTTTCAGCAATCTTTCGGCCATTTACGGAGACTAGTACCCGTAACAATTGAATGATAAACAACAGATTTATAGGACGGCCATGAAAACACCAATTAATAATAACATTATCAATAAAGGCATGCAAAAATGGCATATATTTCATGCATATGCAAATAGAAGGAATCCAAAACTTGCTGATTTCGATCGACCGCTAGTAAATTGGCTCATTTTGTGGCTCTCGGAGAGTTCATCATCAGCTGACATAACGTCAGGGAAAAGATTAAAACAAGCTGAAACGGACCACCAAAAAAAAAGAACATGAGAATACGGCGAATCGGAAATCAAACCAAATTTTGGACACCGCAAACACGCACGTCACCAAGGACAATGGAAAGAAAAGACCGCGCAGAGGCGGAGGATGGAAATAGAACGGGAACTGGGAGTCAAAAGGGAAGGAAGGAAACATTTTCGAACAAAACGAGAAGCTGAATGCCGCTCAGGTGGCGTGTGATTAAATAGCATCCCCCCGGCGGGGAGGGGAATCATGCCATAATTACCGTCTAGTAAGGAGATTGGTGGACAGGGAGGACAGAAAAAAAGAAGGCGGAGGAGAAAATGGAGCATCGGAAGAGGAGGAAAGAACAAAGAAGGTAGGAAATGCGAAGGGGGGGATCTCCTTCTTTTTTCGACTCACCTTCGATCGGTTCTCCGGCGGCCTCGCTCCCCGGCACCTGTGTGGATGAAGAACAGAAGGATCGGTGGTTAGATTGAGAGGCAGCTACGACCGGGGAGGCCCTCGGGGGGCGCTGGGAGAAGGTCCGTCGCCTCCGACGGCGCCTCGGCCGGGGGGGCGGGGAGGCGGAGGTGGAGGGCGAGGGCGGAGGGGGCTGGGGGCGGTCGGGCAACCCGCGGACCACCACCATCAAGGCACCACCACTCGCTTATCAATGCACCCCCGGGGCCCGTCCATGCGCTATTGTTATGCAACAATCAAAGCGGTGGTAGCAGATGAAGCGCCGCAGCGACAAGAAACAATGACGGCACGGCACTCCCTGGACACAACTTCGACCGCGTCTTGAAAATCTCTCCACTAGGGTCACAATAAATTTCGATAAAATCTCTCGCGACTGGGGACTGAATATCCTTGCACCAAAACCTCCCTTCCGGGTGCAATGATATTGCGGAGAAAAACAGAAAAAAAACGTATTTCCTTGCCTTGAGCACCAACTTTGTTTATGTCAGCAAGATCCACACGCGGGAAATCACGATACAAGCTTCTACGGCGTACGTGCCGGATTTTCCACACCGAAACAGATCGTTCACGATGATTTTTACACTGCGGTACTCAAAACTCTCTCGCTCCTGGGGGAGACTTCTTCCACTGTCCCCGAAGCGGTCGCACCAGAGAACTCGGCGAAGTAAAAGTCCCTCCGACGCAGGAGCGCAACTTTGGGCGGTATTGCGGGGTCGAAGAACGAAAGGTCCGCCGCAGCGGCGGGTCGGGAGAACGTGGGTTGCCTCCGCGGAGGACTAAAAGTATCTGAGGGAGGGAGCACACGGAACGGGCTTCGAGGACCGCAGAGCGAGGTCTCTGGCTTAGCAGTCGGAGGGGCGGTGGGGGCGGAGGGGGCGAGTAGGGGAGTGGGGCCGGGGGTGGGGCGGGACGGGGGATGGCTGCTCCACGGATCGCTGGGCCGGGAGTAGACCGGACGGGTAACCGCCAACCCTCTCCTTCCCCGCTTTATAAACCCCCCCCCCTCCACCCTCACCCCTCCCCACCCATCACTCCTCCCCCTTTCCCTCGGAAAAAAATCAAACGTCTTTCTCCTCTCTTTCTCTATCTCTCTCTTTCCATCCAAAATCCACTCTCCCTTTCCTTTTAACAGCTCTTCCTCCCTCCACCTTTTTCGCCCTGCACTACGGCTGCGTCCTCTACACCTATTCATCATGAAGTTGGATTTTAAAATGCAAAATATGCTAGTTTTCCAGGCCCGTGGCGTTTTAAGAGAAAGTTCCTCTATTTGCGTCACCGCGATTAGTTTTTCAACGCCAGTTTTTCTATGCATCACTCTTAAAAATGCGTAAGTTCACGGGTGGCAATGGGGATATTAAAATTTATCAAAATGAATCAAAGTTACAAAAATGATGTGGTGTTTTTATCAACAATAGCCACGCTTAATTTTTTACATAATGATGTCTATCTCATCCGCTGAGCCCGAGCGGCCGAGTAAAATTATCAGCAAAGAATAACTTTGCCCATTCTTCTGCCTTTATACCTCCTTCCTTAAAATTTTCAATAGCTCGGGCATGTTACCTGCGAAATTGAAATTATTCATATGGCATGTGTTAAAATGTTGGATATCTAATTTCCTATGACGCTCGTAGACCTGATGAAACCTTCCTCAGCCCTCTCCATACTTTTCTCCGGATCCGAGACATCCCCGGCACATCCTTAGCCTCAACACATCTCGGTAACCTTCAGATTTAGACTTGCCTCGGAATGACGACATGGGTTGCAAATTACCAATCCATATTCCGAACGGAAGAGCTTGTGGAAGCCAGCGGAAAGCTTCGTTCATCATTAACCTTAACGGCCTTGGCGGTTCTACCATGTGGGAGTCTGAAGAGGACGTATTCCGCCAGAATATAATTTCGAAATGAAAATACAATATTGAATTTCTAATTTATCTCAATTGAAACAATAGCTAATTAATGAACCAGAACACTACTTCCATTTTGAAGACACATAGATTAAATGAAGTTAGTATCCAAGAATGCTCATGAAGCATCCAAACCGCTATTTTAGAGAAAAAATACTCCACCTTATCATCCACATATTACTCCGATTTGCAACTGGTAGTCATTGGATTAGTTGATGAGAAGCTTTATGCCGTCACATAGAGTATAATTCAGGTTTACATAACTTTGGGTACTTCGAGCGCTCTCCCTCCAATCGTACGTCAGAATGGTACCATGAATGAGGCAAGAGGTAGGGGTGTTTCCATTCCAGGAGCAGATGGCAATAAATTATATTTCGTTTACAAAGCTTTAGTTTTCAAATCATTTATACTCTCTCTGTCTCTCTCTCTTCATGGCCATCAAACCAGCGAACACTCACTTTTCCCGCTATTCTTTTTCACTTAATTCCCATTATCTACTTTCATTTTATCTTCACTACATTTCTGTGACACTTCGACAACAGCACGCGTTTAAACAAGAAACACAAACAGCCTCATGACCATATAAAATAGAGAAATAAAGGCATTGGAATGGTAGTGATTTCTTTTCTTTTTTTTGTGGAATAAAAGTTGTTTTCGTAACACTTGTTTCCACGACAGCTACAAACAACGGAAAAAGCGCGTTCACAATCGCAACTGGGAACGGTTATATATGTATGCAAATGCCAGTAACGGGTGACCACGCATGACATCTCCCTACCGTGAAGAAGACCGTAAGAGCTTATATATAAACACTATATGCACTTATACATACATGATCGTGTTCATAGGGATAAACACATATTAGAATTTACGATAGCAGTTAAACTACCGTAAATAACTTTCCAGGCTATCAAACTTTACGGTGGCGATGATTTTTCGGACCCTCAGAACTCTGTACGAAGTACTTGATGATATAAAAATTACGATGAAATACAGAAAAAAACTAGATGACACTGAACCTGAAGATGTCACTAAGTGTACGAAACCCAGGTCGTGACAATAAACCTTAATAGTGGACCATTACATAGTGCAATAATTTTTTATTCTCAAAGATATTTTATCTACGCTGAAATCTGTCCACAAGGAGAAATATAGAGGACTACTAACGGCAACGCAGAAAAAACGGGAGTGTTTCCGCTTAGCCTTGTGCTATTATAACTTTTCTTATTGCTGCTCTATCTTGTTAGTAGCAGCCATGTAACGGTATAACAACGACCGGGGACTCTCCGGAAGTCATCCTAAGCACCACAACTTCTCCCGAGGAAAACCAATCTCTGTTGCGACATCCTAACTCAACTCCCCAGGATCTCGCTCGATCACCATGCATCCGAGTACTTTCGTATCTTCGATCTCTCTCTCCCTTCTTCTGTCAAATGATTTGTTGCGGCCTTTCCCTATCCACCTAGTACAATAGCGGAAAAACGTTGGAATGACGAATGGCGCATGAAACGAAAATGGGGAAACAAATTTGTGATTATCTCACAACCATTTTAAGCCTTAGAGGGTTTAAAATATATACTTTGCCGATAATTAACGAGAAATATTCGATAAAAAAAGAAAATAAATTAAAAACTGCCCTTTTCCCGGTGTTTTTCCCCTAATGAAATAAAACTGTGATAATTAAAGAATCGAAAAAAATAAATAAAATGACCGAAAATGAAAAGCTAATGAAAGCATCGCACGAAGGTTCCATAGCGTTAGGTAAAGAGGTGATTTCTTAAAATGAAGATGACTCATAGCTACGTTGAACTTAACTGCCAAGGCCAGTGACGCCAGTAGGATAAAACTTGTGGGTGCGCAGATTGCAGGGGGAAGAATGGGTTATTAATCAATGTCGCCTTTGATAAAATTTTTGTGAAACAAATTAGTTCAAATTTATTTTAATTCCCTCATCATCTGTTGCTAAAACTACGCAGACATTTGATGCTGGCCCATCATATTTATACTTGAAATACGGACTGATAAGGTTCTCAAAATAATAGGTCAAATTCTTGGTTAAGGAATTTTGACTCCATTTGCATGATTTATATAATTTGTATGATTCATTTTGTATTGTATACTCCCAAAGATTTTGTCACGGAGAAGAAAAAACAACATATGCTTATTCAGCAAAAAACACGAAAATGAAGTAATGTCAGATACTGAAACACCATCATCACTTGATACTTTTTTTCCCACTTCTTTCATGACTAAGCTTCACAAAAAGTATCTCTCACCGTCTGCCTTTGGTATTATGTGTGTTTTCATGATAGTTATATTCATAAATCCTTCTAGATGGCATGTATCTCAAGATGTAGATGATAATAAAGAGTAAGGCTCGTGATGGTAGTAAGATTTTCATTAAAATGTTATAAACGTGCGGTTTGCAATCATATGGCCAACCTATTTCATGAAAGAAAACTTTAAAAATTTAACCATGACAGCCAATTAACATGGAATACTCTTCGAGATTACTTGGCTTTGAAAAGCCTCTATTTGAATTGGAATAGGTACCTAAATATGCTATCGTGTTTTCTACAAAGCAATTGGCTTTGTCTTCAATTATAATGTTTTTATCGTTTCTCTGATTTGTTTGTGCGAAGAAGCGAACCCCCTACCGCTCGCCTTGCAAGAAGTTTGCAATGGTTAGTGTACCTATCCACGCATAGAAAAAATTTCTTTTCATTACAGTGAGCTACTATTATTTAGTGCCGAGGAAAACAATGAAATACCTTGAAGAAAGTTCTTGTGCTCTCTCGGTGTGTTAACAGCCAATCCACGAATCATACGAGTTTTCACCAATTCGGATATACACTTTCTAGTATAAATTAAATATTGTGATCGAATTCTACACGTTATTCATGGTAGACGCGGAATGGCGAAATATATGTGTGAATTTTTAAGACGGCATTGTCATTATCAGTGTCTACCGTTTGAGGTAGCTTGAGATGGGTATTAAACTTTTACTTTTTTATACGATGTCCTTCTTCAGCTCAGTATACCTCCTATCTTGAATTATTCTATCCAAACTACCGATCTTATCCTCTCTCTAGCTTGTTTGCTCAACACAAATGCCTCTATCATATCCTGCAACAAACACTCGCCCCTTATTACCTATCCAATCCTGTCCCTCTGGCTTCTCCTAATTTCCTCAAACAAATTCTTTTCCCTCAACCATCTCCGGCACTTCCTCGTTCGTCTTCTTTTCCACGTAAATCCACTTCCTAATCCTTCTATATTTCCACATCTCAAAAGTCATAAGTCTATTTTCTTCTTCTTTCCCCGAGGTCATTGTTTCGACACCCTATAATGCCACGTTCCATATTCCATAGTTAAAAAAATTAATTGATAACAACTATATCACAAGTTAATTGGAGATGCATCCATAATTACCTTGCGTCAAAGGTTTACCCTGTTACATCGAGTTTAAAAAAATAAAGAATATGAATTTCACTTCCATCAGTAGAAAAAAACTTACCAGATCAAATTAAGAAGTCATTGGCATGAATAGAGAGCTGATGTCATCTGACTCATAAGGCGGTGGATTAAACATTACACATAAAGAGAGCGGGCAATGAATCCACGTTCTAACTACTTATGCGACGGAGAGGTACTGAACTTTAAGAGTAATCCCCAAGGTTTCGGAATTCCGAATTCATTACTATTTTCAGGTTTAGAGCCAAGGTCTTGCAGATGTTAATGCAGTAGGTACTCTGGGCACCACATCAATCCAGTTCTCAAGGAGAATTTATAACCGCGGCTGAGGACACTTTAAGGGTAGACATGGAATAGAGATTGAAGGTGAAGGTTAAGTGGACATTCGCGGGCATGAACGAGGCCCTACTGGAGGAACTGAAGCAAGGCACTGGAGGAATTCCAAAAGCCATTAATTGTGAGAAAACTTCGCTGATTCTTGTTACCACACTTGGCATGCCTCCTCGCTTCATGTAAGAAGGGATCAGAATTTTCAATGTCAGTTACAGGGAGTGACAGCGGGGTGAAATTTTTTAGATTTGTTCCTTAGTTTGTTTGTATTCATAACTCATATACGAAAATCCCTGAAAAGTGTAGGTCCTTTTTTGCATGGAATTCACCCACAAAGGTATTAGGAAATTCATTTTCCTGTGCCCATGACATTTCTCCGTAAAATTGAAAATTACTTAAATTGTGCTTAGCTCTATTGAGGTATATAACCCAAATTTTAAGTCGGGTACTCCGATTAATATCTAAACACTACCCGCAAGGCTGTCACATCGTCCGACAATAGATAAAGGGCAAGAAAAAGAGGTGGGGGGCTGCCACATTAAGAGGAAAATGGTTTTATAATTATCATCGTACCTAATATGAGGAGATTAGCGGATAGGAGAATCGATTGGAGAGCTGAGTCAAACCAATCACGGGTTTTTTTGATTGATGGAGATGACCTGCTCGGCAAACTACACTGAAAATATAGGTTTACTTAGAAAAGACACTTAGAATTATAAGATAACACCTTGGTATGAAGGTCGCTTATGCGATAGTTTTAAAATCAACCATTCTAGGTACGATGATAAGGATGAAAACTATCAAGGAAGGCATTAATATGCATACCCGTGAGGAATCATTACAGAATATGCTAATTAAGTAATATGAAAGTTGAAAGTAGATAATTTTCTCGAGAGGGAAATCCATGATTAGCTCCCAAGAATTTCTTAAGTGTCTGTTTTAATCTCGTTGGTACTCTTAAGACACTCCGTAACAATTCAATGGACTATGCGATAAATTTAGCACTATGGTACGAACACCGTATTATGTGGTCAACTTACTGGATTTTAGTACAACAACTATAATAATAGGCAATCGAACACAAGAACTCAGATTTTATATTATCATTACTGGCTTACCATTTTGCTATCAGGAAATTAGTATTAATATATTTGGCGTTTTGAAAATGATAAAGCATTAGGGGATTACAATACCTATTTCAATAGCGGTGGGTCATGAAAAAATATTTCTTATCGAACAGGTTCCCTTAAAAGCAGTGTTGAGGACTCCGCATGATTCACAGAGTAGCAAGTACTTCAGCAAAACAGCAAGTAAATGCCCAACACATTGCCATGATGCCAATGCTAACTAGTTGAACATGTGGCCGACAAGAGCGAAGTTATCAGAAAAACGGACAATTATGTAGTTCATCGTCGCGTGATGAATGCCAGCAGGCGAGAGCAAATCTAAATTTCGTCGGAGGGAGAAATTCGCAATTCGGGCGGTCCGCCGCAGGCCGTTTCGTGTCCGAGGATGACTTCCGGCACCGCGAAGTACGAAGAGGAACGTGAAAATCCTGAATCCTCACCGCCCTCTCCGCCGCTGACCATAGGCGAATGTGCCAGAGGTGTAGGGCGCATGGTCGCTGTGGCACGCCCCCTCCCCCCTTGCGGCTCACGCGAAGGTGCGGTGCGGTTGGCCAGAGCGGGCCTGTGGTCATGGCAACCCGGCATCGCTGACCACGCTGCAACCCTCTCCTCACAACACCTCGGCGACTCGTCCCCTGGCTCTACTGAAGGTGCACTCACTGCTACAATGTTCGCAAATCGTTCAAGAGCCGCGGAAAATTGCGAGTGAAACTTTGAGGGTTAGGAAGAGAGTGGTACGGAAATAATCTGGTTGCCAGAACCCCTACTTACTACGGCAATCACGGTTGCGCAAGGTATTAAGGATGACGAATCGAAGGTCAATGGGTATGCAGCTCAGCTACTTGAGCTCTGTAGCTGTTACGTTAGGTAGCGAAGGCCGCAGTGAGCTAAGGTGTTCCAAGTGTCCCTGATAATTCTGAGAGACTTAGGATGATGCAGCGAAAGGAAGTGGACCCCCTCCTTTAGAGCTTCCATTTTATAGGCATTGAGATTCTACATTCTCACACCCATAGGGAATATTTTGCTCTAATACTCTTCACCCTCAAAACTAAGACACGGCTGCAGGAAATAGTATAGGTTGGCAATCTCCTTCCCAATTCGTGTCTGTCCAAGAACGAGTGTTTAGCTGAAGTTCTGATAGACTGATGTCAACATAAGTGGGGTGAATACGGGGGCACGAAAATTTTCCGCACAAGCTGACCACTGCCTGATAGTATACGCATTTGTATTTTTCATGCCAGAATAATTATCTTTCCACTTTAGTGCCAGACAAACTTAGCAATCCCATCGGCGTTCCCTTCAAGAATGAGGAAATCGTATGGGAATTCTCACGATAACAGAAATTAATTATTTCCACCCGCCCATCACTCGTGAAAGTCTCCACGCTCTCATAATGTACACTCTCGGTTTTGGTGATGTGTTTGTCTTACACGTCTACCCACGAATTTTCCACCAACACACTCTCGTAGTACAAAGTTGTTTCTACATTAAATCTGCTCCATCATCAGACCGACGACAATGCATAAATTGTACTCACTAGGTAATGAATTTATTCATTTCTTGACAAATGTTTCGAATAACCTTGATACCACTTCCTTGAGGAGGGTACATATTTATTATTGACAACAAGTTTACGACAAGACATCGCCACTCGGTCATTTGCAGAGAATTTAAATGTGCTTGTCGTCAGAGAAGTGATTCGTAAAAGTGATAAACCGACAGAAAAGGATAGATATCTTATCTCAACAAATGAATTAGCAGCGAAAGCTAAAAAGGACTTGAGGCATGTGGTCTTGCGGGCAGATATTCTTACCAGGCTTATGGAGAGACAAAATATAAGTTTTTAGAGCTATAGATTTAGACAACTCATTTTCTTTCTCCAATAGCTAGAGAGATTCCAAGTTCTATCTGCTGATAATAATCTGGACTTTAAGATTATGTACTTACATATTTTTTTTACGAAGTGTTTAAGTCATCATTTTATTGGATGCGTAAAATATAGTATTATCTGATTTTTTATACTGATTTTAGCAGTAAATGGTATCTTCAAGTACAAAAAGCTGTTCGTATCTTTTGGAAAGACAATTTTTTCTCGAAAAATGGTGAAAATGCCTTCATGGAATGCATTGCACACGCTTTATCAATTCTTAGAAATATATGTGGCATCTGCAAATACAAAGCATTTTATCTCTACACGAGCACCTCAATTTCTTTCGTTTTCTTTCCCTTTCACGTTGAGCACTTTAGCAACGTGCAGGTGGTGAAAAATCTACAATAAGAATTGTTTATAAACGACAATGAGATTGAGGTATGGAGACCAAATAAGCATTAAATTGGCGAATAAACTGAAATTTAGTTTAATTTCTCATTATTGTTAGATTAAAAAATATTGAGGGAAGTGTTAATTATATACGATTTCATAGAAAATCGAACTCATGTTCATGAAGGATTTAAAAAACCCTTATGATTATCATTCTTCAACGGTGAAATATTCAAAATATCAATACTAAATATCTGTGTTGAATCACTGTCGATTTTAGAGCGAAGTTTACACCAGAAATTTGTGGAAGAAATATACTAACGACTACATTCAAATTAAAAACTTATTGTATTCCAAACTTTTATTTCGACTCAAAACACGAACTCTTTCATCCACATGAGGACATCACCAAGTGAATGTACAGAAAAATCTCAGTCCTCATATACACTTGGTGAAGTGAGGGAGGGGGAAAGGATAGTGGAAGAGGGGACTTAAGTCAAATGCAAGGAGAAGTAAAAGTGGATAGGTATAGGTAGTAGGGAAATGTCAAGGATGGGGGAGGGTAGAGCCAACTTTGAGTAAAAAACAATAGAGTTTATACTACCGAGTATTTTGTGTAGAGGATACTCAATATGGAATATTTGTTGGATTATAAGATCCTGGCAAGGTTTCACCATGCTCGGAAAGGAGGCTTGGCATAAGGGGCTGGAGGAAATCACGCGCTCAGCGGAAGATGATTGAGGAGAGATTTGAAGACAGTGGACCCCAAATTCTCAAATCTCACTTCATGAGAGAGGGAAGGAAGTGAGCGTCCTCAATTGAGTTTGGGGTAGCCACTTCCTCTCCTTCATTGTTTCGCATTTTTATTGTGGTCTCGGAACCGAATTGGAAAAAAAAACTAGATAATTGCGGCTGCTAGCCGTGAACAAATAATGAAGTTATCCTTCCCTCTCCAAAATTGCCCACTCTCTTGTGTTGATTTCCTCGTGCGGACAATGATGGATGAAGGGAGCATAAAGTGCTTAACACAAACGACAAAAAGATTCTCGAAAAGAGTGGGAAATTCGAGTTTTGAAATTACGTTTCTTTCATACGCACCTTTTTCTACTCAAATTGTATTTTTTTGTGAAAAAAAAGAGATCACTTTGACCGTTTAGATACTTTATCAAGTGTTGGTGAACAACATTTTTAATATGATAATCCTACTATTCGTTCTAAAGACCGACCGTACGAGTAACCAAAGTAAATGTTTAACTTGGTTGATAATCAACATATTGTTCTTAGAATTCGATTATTTTTACCGAAAGGAGATATCTGGACCATACAAATATTTAAAGTAACATCAATCTATGAAAATATATTGCCAGTGCCTAACATATTCCTCCAACTCTTCTCCGACCTTTTACCGAGGTGAACTCTAGACTGCTTCTAGGCTAACAAAAATTGCACATTTAATTGTTCATGTTGCTTTTATCGGCGCACCTATAATTACGGCTTTCGTAGCCGAGAAAATCACCCTCAAAGAGTGGAGCAATTTACACGCAGTGAACAACAGCATCAAAACAGACCCGATGCTTAACCTCAGGTGTTCCAGTCCACGAAGGCAGCAAACGTGGAGCGCTTTTGTGAAAACGAGAGCTTTATCACGAGAAGCATCGAAAAAATATGGCCATACTAGGCTAATATTCAGGCTATAAAATATTATCACGTTTACCGCTCGGAAAAATTCGTCGGCCATATCTCGATCCGCGCGAGCCGGTATCGTGATTTATGAAGAATTCGGCCCAAGTCACGTATCGGTTCATAGTGATTTTCCGAGATTAATCATTTCCCTCCTTCGCCTATTGCTCGCTTTCTCCCCTCGCTTATTCAGCGCTACCAATCCGAGAGGCGCCGGGAGGAAGAAGATGCACGAGGACGTCGTGGGAGGATTTCGTTTTTCCCCAACATCGGGAGAAGTAGTTTGGGGAGGGAGAAGAGCGAAGAGCTTACGAACACAGTTTTCAAAAACTCCGCGTTCGTGAAGAAAAAAAAAGAAACATGGAAATCTCCCCGGAGAGGCGGAAGCACAACAATGAGAGGCGCTTTCAAGGATGTCCACTGTTGAATCAAGTGCCCAGGCGGGAAGACCATGAAGACTTACCGGAGTTGGGGGAGGACTGGTAGTTATTTTGGAGGCCGAAAAGTCGTCCGCAGATGAGGCCGTAGCCTAATGGGACCCGTAATGACGGGATTTCACGAAGGGGCCGACACTCGGCCCTCGGCACTTTTTCTCCGGGGGTTTGAGGACGGGCTCAAATCAAAGTTGGCGCCGAGGGAACAAGGCGTCCTCGGCGTGACCGACGCACGCTTTTCCCGCGCCAGTCGCATTCGGAACGATTTAATTTAATGGCGAGGCTCGTCCAATCCTAAAGATATAAGCAGCTGAGTGGTCTGTGATAATGAATAACGAACAAAAGTAACTGACTTCGGCGAGATCAAGTGGAATTTTATTGATTAAAACTAGGGATGGGTCGGTTCCACTTTTTTTCGGTTCCGGTTCGGTTCCTAACTTCGGTTCTCGGTTTCGATTCTCGGTTCCGGTTCTTAATTTACCACTTACTTTGCATTGCTCAATGGTAAGATAAGGTAATCAATAATCATTTTCAGAGACATACTGCTTGAAAAAGAATACTTCATTATATTTTTGTGTATAGTCATTTTAACGACTGAATTAGAATAATTTGCGACTTTGAGGCATCTAAGTACACTATTTCACCAGGTTTTAATGTGAAGTCTCCACTTTCAGAGTGTGAGTAGGTTGCAAACTGGTTTTCGCGCCAATTATTTCCGAACCGATTATTTTTGGCCTCGGTTCCGGTTCCGGTTCTAAGCTCAAGAACCGGTGGAACCGAGAACCGAAGAACCGAACCGGCCCATCCCTGATTAAAACCAACAAGATAGCACTATTCCACAATGTATTATGCGTACTCCAGTCGCTAGACCATCATCAGGTACATTATACCAAATATACGAATATACCTGCTGATGGCCTAACGGCTGAACCGCACACTGCGGATAGTAAATTGTGAAATAGTGCCATCTTGTTCGTTTTAATAATGAATAACGGATTACACCGGTGCAGCCTTTTCATTATAATTTTGGATTTTTTTAAGAACACGTACTTGTCCAAGAAAGTACTAGCAACCATAGCATCCAGTAATTTAAGTTACCGTGTTCGGTGGAGAGGCTTCTGCTATTCAACGATTGACCATAAGGTATTACTCCTCTTACTGAGAACCACTGGGAGGACAGAAAATGTTGAATTTAATTGTCACGTTTAAATTAATTCACACCCGATACAATCTAAACTCGGAAGCCGAGATGAATACCTAGCGAAATTGGTCGATTAGGGGAGAGATTGCATCAACTTAACTTTAGCGTCTATCAATCTCATTAGAACTAAAATGAGGAAATATTTCTATAAGAGATCATTTATTTGGCATTCGCAGCAGTAGACATCTGTATTAGTTTCTTCAACTGATATGGCTATATAAAATTCATATTCATTGTATCATCTGTATTTATATTTGGGTCCTTATACCTACATCTCTTATCTATATACCACCCGTACCCGAAAGTGGAATAGAATCCGCGACCTCTAGGCTATCAAGACCCTACTTATCCAATCTGGCTTTTAGCAGGCTCCCGGACCTTCTTGACAGAAGATCAATAATAGAAAACAAACATCACGGTTTTACAATAGCAGTGAGTCTAGAAAAAATGCGTGAAATATATTGGATAATGTGCGCTTGGGTAAATTGTTGGCGAAAAGAATTTGTACCATAAGAATCCTGCAATTCATTTTGATAGCCGACCGTGCGAGCTACCAAATTAAATGTTTAACTTGCCATATAGTCAACATACCGTTTTTAGAATTTGAATACTTTAAACTTACTCTAAATTTAAAGAGTATTTGCAATTGGGTAGCTTAATAAAGTGCTAGATTATCATTGTCAAATGTGAGTCGGAAAGTAAAATAGTGAAAGTACACAGGATTTGTGAAACAGAATCCAGAGAATAGGAGCCTGATTTTATTTAACTCTTACAGATACTCTTTTCATTCTTCAACGATAGGCCTCGACGTATTTAAAAAAAACATGGCTTATTTGAAAAACGTTCTTATAATGAACAGCTGGTCAGCAAATAAAACAGTTAATTAGCGACCGTTTATCAAAATATAGGAATGCACACAGGGTTATGAAAAACGTGATCACCGTGGGAGTAAAGCAACTCCTAATGAATCAAAATTGTAAGAATCGGTATAACGACGTGAAAAGCAGAACGGTACTAAGAAGTACTCTTAAGAGGTGAGAAATTATTTTCATCTCGCACGCGCACTGCATTACTATACCACTAAGGTCCGCAGTGAAATTCCGCTGCGCAAATTGTGCCTCATGTTCCACAGCAGAACAATGTGATCTAACTTATTTCCTCATTACACATTTTTTTCTCGTCATCCAACCCATCTCTTATTACACCACTACCCCCATACGGATATCTTCTCTACTACTGCTCACCATCATCATTCCCACCCCACCTTTGCCGCATTTGTTGCCTTATCCTCGATGCGCGGGTACCTACAACGATTTTGTAATTTCCACAAGTGAGGACGGTTTCATCGCATCGCCTGAGAAAAATAAAAGACAGAGCACGACGAGGCGTCCTGACCGGAATATCTGACTAGAGACGCGCGGTCGGAGAGTTGAAATTGCGGTTTAGACGAAGTGGGATGCTTTTTTTTTTGCAACATAGACCTATCCCCCTTCCAAACAAGGCGCGATGGGAATACACGAGGGTTGGAATGGGGTAGGCATGCGGGGTAAGCCACATCCAAGTGATTTCCATCACTCCTTCTCCTGTGCACAGTCCGCACGGCTCGGAGACGGATATCAGACACTTTTTTTTCATTTGCGGTATTGCATTTTTTTCCTAATTCTGACAGCCACCGGCGCGAAACGAGCACAACATCTCTCATTTCCTGCGAGAGTAAAACAAAGCGTTCACTTTCTTGGCGGCATGTACATACCAACCACACGGCGAGATGGTGATCACACTCAAATGGGTGATCCCAAGACGGTTATCCTGCGGAAGAATTAATTCGTGGTTCTAATCCTTCTCGTTTCATTTCACAACATGACGAAATCTTGAAAAGGTCAAATATAATGCCTTACGCCATTCTGATTTTAGATTGAACAGAATAAATAGCTTAAACGAGCTACATTCAAGAAAAAACAAATCGGTATCCAGGCAAAACCCTGCTAAAAATCCTGGCTGAAATACTAACGTACTCTTCATCGCATTTAGTCGCATCGCATCGCATTTCAATCTTATCTGTTACCCATTCCTTTGAATCGTGAAATGACAAATAGAAATTAAAGAAATATGACCCCCGAAACGTACTATGATTTAATACAATTAATTGAAGAACCACCATTTTATTTGCTCATGTAACATGCATCATAAATCATTAATTATGACCATGTAAAACGAAATGTTACAATCCCGTAAAATGGCGCATAATAACGAGACACACGGAAAAGGAAAAAAAATTATGGCGGGTTTTAGAGATTACTTAAGGAAGAATTAACACAGTGGTTCATAGTCAAATAATACGAATTTGATTTCTTTTTGTGTAGCTCAAAAAACTTAGTAACCAAGGTGTTGTTAAACACTGTTCAAACTTTAATTAAGTCTTTAAATTCTATTTTTTACGCATTTTACAAGCCATTTTACCAGGAGACGATAATTGTTTTTTATATGGATAAAATTAAAAAAAGTTTACCCAATCGTAATTATGTCACATCCGTAGGAAATTCACAGACAGTTTTACTCAGCAACACACAGTATTTCGTGCTGTTGGCACAGACCCAATAAGAGATGTTCTGGTTTTCATCTAGATTCCGTTTCAAGTGGCTATGAGAAAACTTGACCCACATGAGAGGTGACAGTAGGTATATACTTCGTTTCAAAAGGTTTCAGAGAGCCAGATTGAGATAAGCAGTAAGGTTTTTTAAACAGAATATGTGCGCATTGTTTACGGGTCGGCATTGATGTCTTACACTCTTCCCGACTGAAGAGCGAATCTTTCCTTTTTCAAAGGATGAAGGAAACAACCTTTTGCACGTAGGATAAAATATTTTCTTTTAGAATGGAAAATTGAAACTATTGTTTATGTTGGTAAAATGTACGGTCATCCTTACTTTTTCTCTCTAATTTTACTACTTTGTACAATATTTTATACATTAGTAAGTGTGCCATTGTTCGAAGACAGGCAAAGGAAATAAAATTCCGAAGCAATCTAGTAAAATATCTAGAGGCAGAGTTACCACCACTTTAAAATTCTCAGATTCAGATATTGATACACATAACTAAACTAAGTTTTCTGATATTTAGGGATAATACTCCCGGTGTACAAGCGGATAACCATTTCTACATGGTGATTTCTAAAGATACGGGGATTTTTTACTCAGATATTTCGCGGGTAGGTACTTTCCTTGAATAAATAATACTGTGTCGGCGTTCGCTTGGTGGTATTCCATTGTCAACGTTTTTATTCAGGAAACTTTTAAAAGTACCATAACATTTCCAAAAAATCCCAAAAATGTTGCTGCATTTGTAAAATTTTCCGGAATAAACACTTTGACTTTTCTTGATGCGTGACGTTCTCAAAGTATTCTATCTAACATTTTTTCGGCGCCAAGAAGAGGCAAACTTCAACATATCTTAACGCAATATATCTTGAAAATATGGCTTCTGGGTTTTACACGTAATATGTATCAATCATAATTAATAAGAATTGAACCCTCAAAGACTTAAGTATTGATACTAGAATGTATTTATTTAAAATGAAGAGTAAGAGTACGTGTTACTTTTGCAGTTAAGTACGGAAAAAGTGAAATAAGTGACTCAGAGCAAACTTCGTTATATCGAGACTAAATAACTTCGTAAAACTTAGTTTTAAATAAATTTCATCTTTGCTCTACGTTAATTAACTGTATTATTTTTCTTATTGAGGAATTTGGCGGAATAATATTCAAAACATTCCTTGTAACTAAAATCATTGGCGAAATCGAAAATCCCGTTAATGAACGGGGCAAAAAAACTATCTGTAGAAAATATTAAATATTTTCTCCTATTAGGCACATTGACTAGTGATTTGGATCTTGATGCTTGCTCATATGTTTCGATGCATTACTGCGGTTAACACGTGGTTGATAAAATGGTATCACAGTAAAGTAACGCTTGCACCTGCTGCTGTCCAATATAGCTTTTATGCGGCTACGAGGTACAAACCACAGGCCTCGCGCGTTGCCTCCCTCTTTTGATGGGAGGAACAGAAAAAAGGGAGGGAGAAAAAGCCGATTCCACTTTTCTCCACCTCCTCTTCCCCCTTTCCTCTCAAACACTCCCACTTAAGGAAATGCCGGCATCTCCATCACGCGAGAACACGCCTCCATCCTCTCAGACACAACAGCCTTTCTTTCACATTCTTTCATTCGTGCACGAGCTCTTCGAAAACGCACTTTCCCCATCATATAGTCCCCTCTCCATTTGAATCAAAGGGTTTCACGACGCATTCTCTCACCCTCTCATTTGAAATGATAACTTTTATAGCCTAGAAAAATGACTGAGGCTAAAATTGGGACGGAGTGTTGGGAAAATACAAATGGCTTGAATTAAAAGAAAAATAACCCAAGTAAATGGTCCGCTTTCATCTAACTTCCTGTATATGAGGTAAGTTTGTACAAAAATCTAATTATTTTTATGCGATTATACTTGGTTGTGATAAGAAAAACTCCATTGTAAGTCAAAGATCCCGTCTGCTATGTTGAGCTGCTAAGACAATGTCAATCCTTGTGTCGAAGAGCGTTCAAATACCCTCTATTTGTAAATGACCAACCTAAACTAAATAAGCATTTGCAACTCTAGGAACCAATTACTCTCAAGTAATAAATAATAAATTCTTGTCAGCATTGTTGTAAGCTTCATTTTTCCGTTGATTAAAATTTACTCAGGTACATCACAAAGGAGCGGAAAACATTAAAGTATTATTAAAGAATATTAGGGGTTACTTTTCTGATTGATAGTAGACATTTATATGCTTGAATGTTTGACAGTTAGGGGCAGGAACTTCAACGCCAGCAAATCTTGGAAGACTTCAACGACCGAGGGGCATAGCATGGGTCTACGTTTTGTGTCGGACAGGGGGTCTAACTACATCTCGAATGCACATAAGAGGGAAGAGAAGGGAATGGTGACCATGGACTTTTTGCCTGAGGAATCAAAAGACCAGGATGGGACTCCTCCTCTTCCAACTTATCTCCGTCATCTTCCCTAAGAAACTCACCGCCCTTACAAAGGTCAAGGGCACCGGCGAAACGAGCATTCCGCTGGCAGCATCTATTTAAAGACCTCGGGAAAAAACGGCATTGTTCCATCGATGGCCTGAGAGATAATGTTTCATTTCAGGATAGTTTATATAAGTATATATTCGATTTTGTGGAAACTGCATTGCAAATATTTGGAGTGGCACGATGGATATAATATTGAACTTCCGTCTCAAGGCTTGATTCCGAATCTTGGTGAAGGAGGAGATTTATTAGTAGCATGTGAAGGGAAATTCACGTACAAGTCTTCCATCGCTGGATGAAACATGAAATCCTCCCCAATGGTCAACCAGTACAACTGGTCAATCACAAAAACATTCAGTACATTCCTCCAGAAAAAAGTAAGTAGCTACTAACCTGAATGTTAGAATCTAGAAAGTTCGTCTCCTTGAATCACCCAGTAAAGATTATCCAGACTCTCGCCTAAATCATGTGCATATTCAGTTTTTTGATGGCTTGAATATTTATCGCGTCTATTCAGAAATGATCCCAGGAAGTATTCTCATTTCGTGAAGGGGGTGATTAGAGGAGCGAGCGTAGACTTCAATGCTACATCATGCGGCGATTTGACGAGAATCAAAACACAGTCATAGATTGCCAATAAAACTGCTGGTTCTAGGTTCTGGAGGATTTCACCATTTAGAGCGGATTGTAATTGATCATTCTTGATAGAGAGTGAGCTGGGATTCCCGACTTCTACTCCAGTCCAGTCGTCGCATGAGACTCGGTCAGATAAATATTTTCAATATTCGACGGAGCATAATGGATCCGTAACGGGAATGGAAACGTGGCTCCTGGATGCCATTCGAAGGTCTCAAAAAAATAAAACGGAGAAATAAATGAAAAAAGAAACAATGCGAGTCAAGCCGGTTGGAGCCGCGCAGGCCTACTGTGGCGACAGCCCGCGGCGACTCCCGCAACGAAACTCCCTAAGTGACGCCGGCCGTCGTAGCGTGTGGTTCCGAGAAGTGACGGCAAGTCGAAGTGGAGGCGCCTTCCTCGCGTCTCGGTGCGTTGCTCACGGTACCTAAGAGGAATCCCTCTGAATGAGAGGTGCCAAAAACTTTCCGCGAGGCAGCTCCTGAGGTGATGTTTTCGCTACGCGGCGTCTGAATCAGGAGCGACCGCAGAAGTCAACGGTTTGACTCCGAGGGCGGAAGTGCTTCCATTATACTTGAACGAACACCGTAATTGTTGTTTAAGCCTGGATCACTCCAGCATTTTTCAGGTGTCAGTGAAGCATATCCTATTTTAGGAAGAAGATGAAGTCCATGGCCTCGTTACTTCCTTTACTACGATCCATTTTACCCGGTTCTTCTCAATTAAAAACCTAAAGTCATAATAATCCTTCAAAATTATTTTTAACAAAATAATCGAACGAGTGCCAAGCAAACTGCGATAGCCAGAAACGCACAGAACTGGCAACGCGAATTTCGCAGGTTTATATTCTGTCGGAGGAATGATTGTTATGTTTGCATTACAGCTAAATGCTCAGGCGTGATTGGCAGTGGGATATCTCGTAGATTGTTGGAAGACCTAGAATTCTAGCCTATTGCTACTACGGAGCCTAACATTCATTGCTTCGTTCAAAGAGCCCCAACTAATTGCAAATATATGGCAATATCTTCAATGTTAATAGAAACTCACGTGTCGAAGTAAACATTTGCCAACAGTATCCAGTGCATCATCATTGGAAGTATGTACATCACCATGGCGTGTTACAACGACCGAATAAAAACCCAGTCTTCTTTAACAGACTGTAAACACTTTCAAATTAAATACCCCTATATAATTACTTGGAATCTTAATTTATTTTATCGCTTGTTAATTAAGCTTCTCTAGAAAACAAAATAAAGTATCTGCTAGGGCAGAATTCCCAAGGTTACCGAGAAAATATTGGATTCGAAAAATTGGATATTCTGCAAAAAAGATGCTTCTAATATTATTGTACACATTTCTGTGAGTGAAAATTTATTGGATAACTCAGGGAGCAAAAGTCTACGATAAATATACTATACATGCGTCTAGGACTAACTATCGTATAATTTTTCCTCATGACAGTAACTATTCTGGTGCTTTCCTAAAAAAGAAAAACTTGAGCATCGGAAACGCAACGGCTGATTAATGCGACGTCATGACGCCGAGCAATGTGGCCTTGGTGAAGTACTGACACCACGGATAGAGAATCGGGAACATGATCGCTCAACGTTTCCATCACTTGTCACCGAAGGGGGAAAGCACTAAAAAGAATATTTCCACCCGCAGCTCCCTCCGTCGCACCGAGGTATCAGATTTGAACGAGAAAGCGGACTTCATGCGCGAGAGTGAAACGGCTCGTTTCACAGATGCCCAAGGATGCGAGTTCAATACTTCTTCCTCATCCCTCATCACCTCCCGTCAGAGTCCTTTGCATTCAAACCATTGCTTGCATACCAGTTTCCACCCGGCTTATCCGGCCCTCAATGCATGCGTCGACATCGCTCATTCATCGCCGAGGCATTCTCCATTTCCGTCCCTCCCTCCCCCCTGGCTCAAGTCGGTATTTCATCGTAATAACGTCCTTGAGTGAGACTAAGGCTGATGAGGCTGAAGGGCTGGCAACCTTAAGACTACCTCCCATTTTCCTGGATGAAAATCTAAAGGCATTTACGAGAGTCTTCACCGAAATGGTCGAAGATAAATAGCACGACCCAGAATTGGAATTAGCATATCCCAGTCCCAGCGGAGGCGAGCGGGGCCCACTGTTTAGTGTTTTGAGCTTAGAATAAAAATCAAGAAAGAAGGGAAGAGGATAAAAGTATTTATATATAATTACTGATTCATGCAATGCGATTTGACCCAGCTAACGTATCTTGCTCCAACTCCGAAAGGGAAAGACATGAAGGCATTTTACTGCACATTTGTATTGTTTTAACGCAAATGCTAGATACAAAATGAAACAAAGCTCACGCTTCAATCAAAATAAAACACGTGCATAAAACTTGCAGTCGTAATTATGGCACAGTTGAATAATGATGAAATCACTATTTTGCCTATCGTTCTGAGCCGCAATATGAACTAGTATCTTCTTTACTCTTAAATATTTTCATTAACTAGAACAGCACATGCCAATTTCACTGTAATTTGTGCTTAAATCATGGAACTATTTTATGTTAGGCTCAGTGTTTAAAAAAAATATGGCTATGAAAGTACTATACGATGGATTCACAGAAACTATTTGGATTCAACTTCTAAACCCAGTAAATTACATAAATGCCAAGTTCATAGGCTGTGGGTGAACAAAATAGTCTCACAATCAGTGATGGAATATTGAAGTCTAATCATAAAAGAAAGCATTAATAAAAAACTGACGAGATTTTGAGACCACGGGCATTACTTCGTTTGAAATTGGACGACATAGAGGGGCAGTGCATCAGCGTAAGACAGGCACATTTACAATAAATTCCGTTCGCTGGGCTTCAAGGACAAAATGATGACCTTAGAAATATTTCATCCCTAATGAGCCAATGAACTAAAGAAATGAAGTTATTCGATCAAAGTCATATATTCATTACGACCAAGATTCTTCAGCTATTAATTCAGCCCAGGATAGCCTGAGTATGATATTCGTTGCTATGACCAGGGAATTGAAGCCTGGCGGTAAAAAATGACGTAACTTTTCATCGTAGACATATTTCATTTAATTCATAAATACACCGGTCTACTTAGTATATTCATCGTATCATAGATTTTCGTAATGTGTTATCCCACAATTTCCGCTCAGATCGCTAGACTACTCTTGGCTGCATAGTTAACTTTTAGTTGGATACAAATTGAGAAGATACTATGGTATTTTGTTTCACACCAAAATAATATCCTTCAGTGTGTAAATGAATACAAATTTCCAAAACAAAATCCATCAAAATTGAATAAACTTCATTTTTTTATATCTATAATCTGAATTAGCCAAGTAAAAAGAGTATGGAGGACATTCGCCAAGGGTTCCATCAATGTCTGGTTATGAGTGGGGTATTTTCTTAAGAGCATTTCACATAAGTACCATATGTTTTGGACTACAAAAATTCTAGCTATGTCGTAAGATAAATTAACTTTCATGTAATCAAGACAAAGAATAAATCATAACAAATATGTGTCAACTCATTAGCAGTGAAACGTATATTCTAGGCAAAATATAATAATGAAGAATCCATCTCGTTGTAGCCATCGAATCTATTTCCTGAAGCTGCTTTCTATTTTATATTATTAAAATACTTACTCATATATAAATGGCAATTATATGAGGGCTAATATAAACATATTAATATATTTTTAATAGCTTTTAAGTAGACATTAGAATTCGTTTCCTAAATTATTATCACCGAATTACTTCACGGAAGACAGCCTTCCAAGCGAGATAAAAAATCGAAAATTCTCCTAGTGACTAGAGCAATGAATATTTAAGCATATTACTGTGTCTAGACATCAAAAATATATAGCACAAAATTTCTCGAACGACATAAAGTTACGTGAGTGAGAAAGAAACAAATGAGCAAATAAAGTAGCTGCAAGGAATATTTAGACGATAGGAGTTTCTATGCATTGCTGGAATTAGGACTATTCAATTTTATAAAAGGGAGCACAAATAAATTTGAGTTTAAAAATTAAGGACGAAATGGAGAAACTGCATCCATCGCACGAGAATGATTATGCAAGAGAACTATGAATGGCAGGTCGGCGAGCAAATGCAAATTAAAAACTTGGCTCCAACGGGAACGTGACCCATGAATTCGCGAGTCAAAGCACTTATCTCTTCAATTCCTCGAAAAAGAGAGAGTTAAATTTTGCCAGAAAATCTATTCCCGATGATTACAATAATTTTTTTTCTTGAAGCTATGGCCACGGAAGGCGGGCGGTGCCGTGCGTATAAGTGGCATCTCATCGTGCCCTTGGGAAGGGTGTCGGGAAATGATGGGTTTTGGAGGTGGGGCGGGTATGTCGTTTTGCTGAGCGAGGGGAGAGGGCGCACTCTGGTCGACCTCGGCTGGAGGGAAGGGAGGAGTGGGAAATGAGATGCGAAGGAAATGGAGAGGCGCCATTACCCAAGGATTCCCCCTTGTCCGTCGATACTTCCAGTTCCTTGTGGAGGGTTCATCAAACTTGGCCTTATTATTCTACCCGGTGAGGAATTTCTGGGTCGAGGAAAATGACTCCTGATGGGAATACACGCATTGAGAGAGGAACTAAGGGAAATTCAAAGAAACTCGAGCCGGTCCCGAACACCGATTCGAGTACTCCGTGGCGATACATTTTTTTGAAGTTTGTTGGGATAGAGATTCTCTCAACGCCCCAAGAGTTGAAATAGCAAAAAGGCTAGTTGAAGTTTCCACGATGGATAGATGGATGATATAATGCGACATTCATCCACTGTCGAGGGAATGATTAAGAAAAATGTTATTGCTAAATAAAAGGACATATTGGAATCATTTCAATCAATTCATTTTCGTGGATAGTTCTTCAAATTATTTCTATACTCATACAGTTTGATTTCTGTTTTTCTTTTTCTGTACCACAGTCATTATTTTTCACCCGAGAGAGAGAGAGAGAGAGTGGAAACCATGCATTAACCTTTTTATTTTTATACTACCACTTGTTTCACCCTACTTATATGTAATTACCTCGAGATTATTGCAATATTTTATTATACCGATAAGAAATCCATGAGAAACTCGGGTCCAAGTTAAACTGAGTAAACTTACTAACTTATCCATCCTGATGATATAAATATCGGGCAGGCTGATGAGGTATATTACTTTGCATATGAATTAAGTTTTTTTCATTTATCACGTCTTTTAAGGTTATTGTTTGGCCTCGGGTATAAATTGATAAGAACGAACGCCGTAAAAACATGGATAAAAAGAGGGAAGGTACTACTATTTGGAAAAGGTGAGGGACGATATTTTGATAACTGAAGAAATACCAAGGGAAGAGCAATGCAAGGCGAAACAAAATGGAAACCTGATATGAAAGAAAAATGAGACCAAAAAGAGTTACACTCGGGAAAACTACGTAGTTATTTTCTTCTTAGCCCTCTTTCAATCAATTCATAATCCTATAAAGTCAATCCGCCAATAATCCGCCAATGAGTGGACGGTTGTGTCTGGACTTTGACCTCCCATCGATCGGAACGTATTTGACCAGTGACCACTTCGATTATTCCCTTCGCCCTCTGACGAAATTGGCGGGATGGCAGGGTTGGCGAATGGTGGGAGAATAGTGGGGTTGAGGCGAGATCATTGGAGTGGAAGAGAAATTCTTCAGGTAGAGGAGGGATGTCATGTCGGCGTGGGGGGAGGCGAAGGGTGAAGAATCCGGCGTTTCGTAACTGCGAGGAACAGAGGCGAGGTCCGGGTGATCCACGGTTAGGAGCACAGGCGAGAAGCCTCACTCCTTCGGGGGACCGAGGGAGGAATTTCCATGAGGAAGGAGGGGGAAGGAGGCGGGAGTCTGGACAAGGAAATGCCAACACCCACTTGGGGAAGAGATGAGATTGGCTGGAGAGCCAATGTGACGAAAGTCGCGAAAACGTCGTTTAAGCCAACAATGATCACCATATAGTGCTGTGAGGATAAGAGAAGGTATTTTAGATAGATAGAGAGAGATAGAGCATGAGGAATGAGCGTATGCATATAAAGGAAGAGGAGCATAATAAAAGAAGAGAAGAAATTACTGAAAGATATTCGGTGGTCACAATGTAGATGAACGGAGGAGGTAATATTATGCAATGTGATTTGTTGGTCATGATAGAAGAAAGAATCTTGGGCCAGCAGGGAAGAGGAAGGAAAAGTAAAGGTATGTAATTTAGATTTCACTATATTACTGAATATAGTGAAATATAATACGATATTATAGTATAAAATAGATATAATATATTATTTCACTGAACATCCCATCTAAATCTACTGCGACCGGCATGATACTCTTTACTAATTATTCTGGCTAATCTATTATTTATATATTGGGTAAAAACCAAAGCTAAAGCTACTAATGAAACCATTGTTATCACTTCATCCTCACATGAAAATTTCCTATTCTTCATTTTTCCCGCTAAACAAACAATATTCTCCTCACGCAATAACTACCATTGATATTGCCTGTAATCATCCGAATTAAGATATATTAAACCAACATCAAGAGATTATTAAGGGGAAATAATAGGAACTAAGTTTTCAATTTTCTAAAAAGCAATACATAATCACAAATTTCTAGGAATTTCTTAGAGTCGATGACGAGTTTAGCTTTAAGAAAAATGAAAGCATACGAGAGAGGATATATACCAGGGTAAAAGTCCGTTTGCACCGATAATTTATCCCAGGACTTATACCTTCAATATATAAATAAACTAAATGATGTTGTCGATGTTATGATCAAGCTATTGATGTAAACCGTTAGGATCAATAGATGGACTTTTGAACGCACGATGAAATAATTATGCTTTTGAAGACCTTAATCGTAACACATACTTGTTCCTAATAACATTAATCATCAATATGTGACTGTACCTTAAGCAGGCGATTTGACATGGGAAGCGGGATTCTTTCGTAAGCCTTCATCAGTAGATTGTGGCATTTTTGATTATTTTAATATTATGTACATTAGTTTAAGAGGTACATCATGAGTTCTGCATTACCCCCAGGCATGCTGTTGGCAGGTGTTGCCATTGAGGCGACCCGAGGCGATGGAATGAAAGAGAGGGCAGGAGAGTAGGTTGGGTGAACATTACCGCGGGCGGCGGATGTGGCTGAAGTGGGAAATTGAGTCTGGGTTCAAGTCACGCGGATAGCTTTTGCTTAACCTCCATCGTTGGCCGAAGGCGTTTCCCTTCATCGCATATATTTTTCTTCCCGCCTCACGATTACATCCCCGTCCGAATCGAATTCCTGAGAAAACGAGAAGGTGGGAGGAATGCGAAAAAGAGACGAGACACTTTTATCGGCTAACCATTTGCCAGAAAAAAACACGTTTGCCTATGGTTGGTTTCGGTTGCTCTCAGAATTTTGTGAAACTGGCAGTTTCGATATCACGTGAGGTTAACTAACTTCTCAGCCGAAGCAATATTTGCGTTGTTTGAGGATCGTGCAGTAGTCCTTAGGTTTGTATGTTAGAATATTAGGTCAAAGGGACAGAGGTCAAACACAAAACACGTTTCTGCATGCGTATAGCTGAATTCAAGTTTAGCGACTTTATGGGAGTCAAATCTCAACGGAAAATAACTGACTGCTTAGGGAGACGAACAGGTGTTATATTAACAACAGGTGTTATATTATCAACAACTATATTTGAATGCTTAAATTTCACACGCTGTTGGTCTTTGTAACCGATGAGATTCATTATCATCAATCAGATCGACTTTCATGTCAAAGGTCAGCATGATCGGATGGGGTTTTGTTCAATGTATTTCAATCTAAGGTGAGCGGGTATTTGGACCCTTATCTACCTGTGTTTCAGGTTTATATATGACTGCTACTTCCGAGAAAGCAAATTAAAAATAAAGACTGATGGTAGCCACTTAATGTGGAAATTATCACCGATATACTGAAATGCAACGACCCTTGATTGGACCTAACGAATAATCGAGCCAACAATATTCGTATCTGTATGACTACACCAAATGTTTGTCATAATTTTCTTTTTACAGTAACTTACATACTGAATGGCGATTTCATCTCAATATCGGAATGTCAAATTAGAGTTTGATGATTAAGAAACCACAAAATTTACGTAAATATAAAGGTATCTGGTAAAAGAATCAAGTGGAGAGCTACGTCAAACAAATTTACGAATTTGTGACTCATAATGATGATGAAAAATTCGATCCACTAAAATAAGGGGCACAGAAAGTTAACCATTACCTCTTATAATGAGACAGATGCTAAAGAAACACTTTAAATGTGGATGAATGAAATAATATTACTTCTAACAAAAAATACGCAGCATCATTGTTCACGATTGCGTTTTGACCGCAGATGTTATATCATTTGGGATTTTTTTACGTCCCGTCCTCAAAATAAAAGCGTTTTTGGCATAAGTAAGATTTTAAATATCGCATTAATTACGTGTCAAAGAAGTGATTCTAACATAATAAAAGAATCTAGAACAAAAATTCATTATTACGTCCCGATTCAATTCCCTGGTAGATTATACGACAATACAATCCTGGATAAAATTAATAAAAACAGCGGTAACCGCTAACATTATTTTTTTAAATCTCTATGTTATCCCCGATCTATCGTATAAAATGATTTTTGCGTTGGCAAAAATAAGAAACTTAAGCAAAAGTAGGACATCATAGAAGTAGAAATTAAAGTTGAGACTATAGAAGAGTGTGACTTGAAGAATCTTTCCTTAGACCGGGAGAGAGCAAGAGAGAGAGAGAGGAATCAATACCCGGTGGGTCAATTAAAACACTGACGTGAACACAATACAGAAAATACAAGCAAATGATCGGAGAAATAAAATTCAGGCATTTTACTTTCACCTCATGTGGTCAAGGGGAAAGTATTTGCCCATGAAAAGAAGCATTAGGAAGAGCGAGGGAATGGCGTTGCATCTCTTGAAAAGGGTTTGGATTGAAATGTCCAGTTTCTCTTAGGTGTACGTTATACTAATAATAAAATAGAATAGGCCAAGTAGACAATATGAATTTAAAAACCATAGTCTAGATTGCAAGAAAATATGATTATTACAATTATTGATTTAATGAGTAGTGATTCAATTTTAGCCAAATTCGAGCAAGTCATGGGTCTTCAAAGGGTCATTTCATTATTTTGTCAATCCTTTTGCACAAGAGTTATAAATTGCAATATTTTTAGTTACTTTACCATCAATGTGAAAGACATGAAGGAGAAAGACATAGTTTTCCCAAAGTATCGTTAATTAAGAAAACTTCTATTACCCTAAATTTTAATTACGTCTCTCAAACATCAGGCTGGGGTATGTTTGAGCATATACTGCTACTACTCCTTACTGCTGATAAACCCAAAATACTACTACTACTTACTACTCTCAAACCCCTCATATAAACAAAACATTTTTAATACATGATTTATCAACATTTAGAATTTCTAACCCAATAATTTTCTAATTTTTAAACCCAATTCCACGAGGATTAATGATGGTTAAAGTATAGTATTGTTGGAATACGAGTCTGTGTATAGGCCATTGCCTGTGGGAATTGAACACTGTGTTTACATCGACTATATCTCCCAAACCCCATATATGCTAAAACATTTATTTTTTACCTGATTCAGCAATAATTAGACTTTCTAACCCAATAATTTTCTAATTCTTAAATTGAATCCCACGAGGATTAATGATGGTTAAAATAAAGTACAGTTGGAATGAGAGTTTGTTTACGCCCATGCGTGAGGGAGTTGAGCACTGTTTTTACACCGACCATATCTCCCAAACCCATAAGAAATATTGAACAATTATTTTTGTACCTAAAGAACCAACATTAAGACTTTCTAAAACAATGCTTCTATAATTTTTCAACCCTGTCCCACATGGACTTTTATAGCTCCGAAAACCAATTTTTTTAAAATTTCTCAAATTCAAGTGATCTTTTCTCAGTAAGAAATGTTCACATTCCAAGTTTATTAATATATTCATGCGCTAGGTACGTATGAGTGCTACGGTGAGAAGAACTGGTCCGTTTTCAAAATTATTTCTTGGTGTAATTTTAGGCTACACATGTGAAAAAAAATGAATTTTGGAAGTTGAATTTACAGCGACAAAAAGACACTTCTTCTTATGAAAAGTACACTTAAGACACCTCTGAAAACTTATAGACTTCTTCTAGACAAGTACATACTTTCTATTGACACCTTTCACATGTGCGTGTCACGTAAAACAAGTCTGCTGCAACCTGTAGAAAAATAGTGTAAAAAGACGATTTTCAAGTGTTAACGCAATGCATGCCTGCCTATAATTCAGGGGCGACATTTTTTCCTGCGAAATCAGGGAACGGCTTTTGGCTCAGAAAGGTTGTCAGTATCTATGCACTAATTTTAGTTGAAATCTGAGGTGGTGAAGCATGATATTTCTGGAAATTTTGTCGATTTAAAATGGAATGACCCAAAAATAATAATTAATCTTTACTAACTCATCTGCTACTGTCACAAACTGCATTTTTTGCGAAACACTTACATAAAGTGTCGCCTAATTCAAAATGCATGGAAAATATCGATTGTAGCTTCTCATTTATTTCAGAATGCTTCGCACTCATTACTTTAAAAATATTTGGCTTGAAAGCTTGAAAATCAGTGGCATTTATGAGACTCGATCGTCAACTGCTACTCGAAATATCTAGGGATAAAAATAGCAGGATTGTAGAAAGAGATTAGATGTGCAATTATATAAAGAAAACGGTCCAGTTTTTAACTCGATCACTTTTTTTGCCTTTTCTCTTTAACCACTTCTATAAATAGGCCAGACGCAATTAAACTAAAATAAAATGAATCTGCCTTTCGTCTTGAGACCTGAAAAACCTGAGTTCATTGAAGATATTTTTTTTTATTCGGCAACCGACGCTGAAACCAGCTGCGTAGTGGTTATTTTGTATTCGTATTAAGTTCCAAACCGCAAGAACAGGGCGGAATTATACCAAGAAGATCATTGGGGAAAGGGGCGAATGATATTTTTTCAGAGGTTCTTTGCAAGTAGCTAAGCACATAGAAATGCACAAGAAAAGGTTTCAGTATTGCCTTTATTTTGTAAGTACTATCGTTAGGAGGAAGTGATATTACTGTGATATTACTATGATAACAATGGAATTACCTTTTATTACCACTCCATGAATTATTATTGCAGCGAAGCGCGAACGTACTTCCAAATGCCAAATGATATATATGTATTGCAAGCGGCATTTTGCAGCAGGGGTTACATTTAGTTCCTTGTCATATTGCCATATCCCTTTAAAACATATTACAATGTATTCCCTCACTAGAATCAACCACAGAATTCAATGAACGCTAGTCCAAGTCATAAAATAAAATCATGTTTTCGATTCAGTCTTTAAATTCCCTAAGTTGGCGAATTATCCTGAATTTATAATTCGGTTGCATTAGGTTAAGGAAAAATATCACTAGAGAAGAAAATTTCCGTAAAAGTCTTATTCATTTAGTGTTTGACTTATCATTCCATATCGAAACTACGCGATACTTAAAAATAATTGATAGGAAATATAAAACCATGAGACGATGCACTGATAAGCTAAATTTGCAAGTATCGCAAATGAAAGCAATTGTAGAAGTGATAAAACTACTTGAATTTTACTTATGGAGTGGTTCAAGCGGAGTGTGGAATAAAGACATGCAAGAAATATAATTCCTTGTGAATTTTAATTGCCCATAATATTATTTTCAACAATCACAGGGCAAAAAATTCGCATAGAGCATTGGATATATTTATCAGAAAGGTAGAAAATGCGAGAAAGCTTTATTTCATGCAATGTACTTCTGCGCATTGCTCAATCTAGAATGAAATCGTCATAACCGACTTTTGCGAAAGCGATAGTGGTTTTATTCACCAGTGCGGAAAAATTAAGCATGCCGTGCTTCTCAAGCCGGCTTACTACTCCGTAACGTACTGTTATTCAAGTCAGGAAGACTGACCTATATATTTTAGGGCTATCGTTCATCTCGGGATTAACCGAGCAGATAAACGGAACGGTGGAGGAAGAGTTAAGACAATGGAGAACCGTACTTCCGGCTGGGGGTTTTGCCACACGCTCCCGGAATACATTAGGCCCTCTTCTCCCTCGCCCTCTCCTCAAGCATTCATCACCGTTTGTCACGACCACTTGCACACGAAGCGACGGCGGTGACAAGGAGGAGGAATTAAGGCTCGCGAAAGTTCGCGCGAGGCGGACAAAATGCTCATATATAATTTCATGGAAAACCAAACATCTTCCCACCTGATTTATGCAGAACTAAAAACATGGAAATAACTTTAATATTGCTAAAAACACGGAAAAAATACTACGACTTGCCACCGAAAAAAGACAATATAATGAACCAACCCTGAAGAGTAAAAGAAGAGAAGGCGATAAGAAAACATTATTGCCGGGGACTAAAATGAAAATATATGCAGGAAATTGCACACAAGGAATATGCATTCTAAGAAATTAACGCATACTTGAAAACCTTGAACACGCCATTCCACCAAGATGACTCTTGATTGGAAGCCTGAGAACAATGGCATATGTATAAAAGAGGCAAAATAGGCAACAGGGAAGTTAAGTCGAAAACTGCAGCACGTATTTCTTCTCCGAGAAAACGGGATTTTTGTAACGAAAAAAAATTAGGGAAGGTTATAGTAGTCTTGTAGTCTTTAATTAAAGGCTTGTGCCATAAGCTAGGGTTCAGCTCACCTTTTAGTTCGCCGAAAGGCGACGAAAACTGCGTCTTCGGAGGATGTGTTCCGCTTGTTACATCCGCCTCTGACCCCAAAGGCACATCTGGTATCCAACGCTTCATGGAGGAGACATGGATTAGAACTTGTTTTGTTCATACAAGAACGCAGACGTTAGGTAGGCACATAGATGCCGGGACCCTCGACCTACTTCATTAATACGCTGGTTCATATATGTAGTTACAAGCTCATATAAACATAAAAATTCAAGGCCAATATTAGTCTTTCCTCTCGTTTTTATGAATTATTTTACTCTCGCCACAATTTCACTTTTCAGCTACATTTTTTGCGTATTTCATTTCAGTTGTAGGATGAAGAACGTACTTGTAGGTTTTGAGTAAAATTTTATGGAACCGAGGAATAAAATGCGTAGCATAAAATTGAAATAGTGTACAATAACAGAATATCCAATAATGAAAAATTTGCCCCGATCTAGTCAAGGTGAAATAGACAATATAATGAACCAACCCTGAAGAGTAAAAGAGGAGAAGGCGATAAGAAAACATTATTACCGAGGACTAAAATGAAAATATATGCAGGAAATTGCACACAAGGAATACGCATTTAAAGAAATCAACGCATACTGTAAATTCTTGTTATTTTACATTTCAGCGGGTGAATTCGCTAACTTATTCTCGGCTATTCCGCAACCCTTGAATTTGAAATAGAGCGAAAGGCGGGAAAAAATGACAAAAATTGCTATTAAGCAAGTAAGCAAAAGATTAGTTACCATTATTCTTGGTTATGTCAGAGACCCACAGATGAGCTCGATGGAAGAGCGAAAAAGAAGTGAAGTATTCGACGAACTCGGATTTCGAAGCTGTAAACTAAAAAAAACAAGGCAGACATTAGCCTATAGCGTACCCGACGGATTTCCCACTCATTCCGTCGAAAGTCCTTGCAATGAAATCGTGGTGGGCGGATGAACGGGGGACTGGGGAGCAAGGATGCCCCCAGGTGCAGCGATTTGGAAAACTGGACCCCCATCCGCCTCGGTCATTTTTTCGGGGGTAGCGGCGCGAGATGGTCTGCAATGCCGCCTTGATGGGGGAGTTGCAGGTGGGGCGCTGGAGCACGGAAGAGCCACTTTCACACCACCGACCCCTTTCACCTCTTGCATTATTAATCCCGCGGGAACAAGTGATTCCTCGGAATTTGTGAGATAACGAGCGGATAAGTGGATGGGAGGGGCACATATGCCGATTGAATCGTCCTGATGAGAATGGGGTCGTATACCATGTTTTTTTACTGCCGAATCTGATAGAGTTTGTAAAATGAAAAGAACTATATTTTTCCGTTTTATGATTCCTCAATTATTTCTCGAGTTGTAAGCGGCGAAAAACTGATGTCTTTCGGAAAAGTGGGCGTTTTTTTCAGACTTTTAAGCCGCCTTTTCTTAATTGGACCTTCAAATGACCTCTAGATGTCCTTGAAAGGTAAAAATAACTGTGGATTTGAACTCCGGACCCCAAAACATATATCTAAATTTTTTAATATTTTTTAGATAACTTCTTCTCAGTTTGACTTTCAAATGTGCCTGATCCTGACGTGGTGGAGCTTAACCAACCTCGGATTCGGAATCAGCGACCCAAAAACCTATAAATACTGAGGTCTTGTCTGGTGATTGTTCTTAGATCAAATGTTGACCAGTGTTATTATAAAATCTGAGGCCACTCTCACTGAGGCACTTGTAAGTTTGTGAAGTGCTGAGACTTTAGTTTTTGAGCAGTAGCAGCAAAATCCCCCGTGGAGAAAAAGCTAAGGGAACCACACTGCATTTAGCCAACCACACTGCATATAATCGTATTCTCTCATTGAAACAAAGAATAAAATTATTAACTTAAAAGAGCCAGTTGGTTTCAAAATCGTGTGGAACCGCTTTCATTCCTCCAGAGTAGCAATTTTGTACCATAAAACGCATATAGCAACAGCGTGATAAAAAAATGACCTTGAAATATCATCCCCTGATGCTTTCCGTTCTAAAAATACAACCTCACGTCTGCGACGAAAATACAAGTTTCCCAAACTCTTCGAAATACCATGGATTCCGTCAATAATGGGAGGAAGAAAGGAGATTAAATTGATAGAGCGAGGAGTTGAAGAGGCTTGAGATTGATGGTTATGGGTGGAAAAGAAACTTATCTTCGGCATATACTGAAATGATTGCTAAGCCTTGAAGAGAATTAAGGATTAATGGTGAAAACTCCGTTAATACGTAACTTGCGAAGGTAATAATAAGATAAAAGCCATTACAGCTTAAATATCTTGTGAAACACCTTGGATAGGTATCCTTACGCCGTGGTGTCGACCCGGTAGATCGTGCGTTATTGGATTAGAATTTCGACTTTTTCCTTCACAGCGAAAAATTGGAATCGTACCATTTGAAATATTGTTTCATTATATTGCAATTTAATTTAAGACGATATAGCTGACACATACATAAGCACTAATAATAGGAAAAATCTCAGATAAAATTTCCGACGATCGTCATAAGCATCACCTGTTAGAAAGTTAAAAATGGATTATTTTAAGGGTCTAAGGTTAAATATTCTCATATTTAAGGTCTATGTTACGCATACGTTAAATAATATTCTACATTAAATTTTGAATAAAACGTGTGAGAAGCTGGCAAAGGGATAGTCTCTCGATATTAATTAATGATATGCAATACCAGAATTAGGCGTTAACTCATACAAAACCCAGGGTTAATTTACCATAATACTCATCGATATTAATACTACTTAGTCCTATGGTTTTAGATAGATACAGAAGCAGGAATTCTCGTTTGGCGCATAATGCCTAATTTGTTATTATTCCTTATTATTTTCTGCCAATAGAGCGTGTTTTAGTCGTTTCCGAAGAAAAGCATTATACTCAAATTATCGCATCGTTGGAGGGGGGTTAATCCAGCGTTTTAATCGTGTACATGAGAACGCACTCGGTTAAAAGCGTTAGTGAGCGAATATTAACCCGTCCTGCTTTCTTATTGGCACAATTCATAGTTCAACGTACTTCGCTATCGGGTAAACAGGGCGCAGTAGCCTCGCGGTCCTCGGCAGGCGGGGAACTGGTTTCGCAATGGTCTGGCGAAGCTACCTCCTTCAGAGAGAAGAAAAACAAGGAAAAAAATTATTAAGCCTTAAAAATGTAAAATATACAGGCATTCACACAGTCTTGTATTTATTTTTTTCCATAGAACTCGATAGCTGGAACCCAAGGGGACGATAAAAATATGGCGGCGTTAAAATCCTTTGGAACTCGAACCATGAAGAAACCTGCTTAGCCAGAAGAATATGTATCGAAGCTTTTCCAGTATGACGTACTTAAGGCGAACGTTTATGAATTAAAGAGGGTTGTTTCCGTGGAACTATCACGTAATAGTGAGCTCTGATGATTTATAGCACTACCAACTTTCTCTCCAATTTTATTTTAGGTGTCCCTAAAAATACAGATGCGGCAATGAAGCAGGAATCCGTTATAAAATGATACTATTAAGAAGTTGCAGATCCTTAATATTACCCACATTTTCATGTCAATAAAATCAGTGCGACTTGAAAAAGTCAACTAAATGAGAGGAGCAACATTGATGCAGATGAAATTACTTTTAATACTGGTGGAAACAAATTCCGGCGAGATATGGTGGAAATTTTCCATTATGGATAGAGTGAAAAGATCTAAGTGGACTCCACAGGTTTTGACACCTAGGTCGTCCCAATAAATATTGTTGTTGAGTACACTTAGACCTTTTCATCTATCAATACTTGTAATAGGTTACTTGCGAAAATAGCATAGCTATGAATAAGATATTTCCAGAATAGCAAGATTTCCACAGAGAGAAAATAATCCATCTTGACCGGGATGATATTATTCTGTGGAAATATAGCTGTAGTGTATTTGAACGCGTACCTCTGATGAAGTTTTTCGCAGTTAATTCGCGATCGTTGAAATGTATTTTTACTTTTATGCGCTGGTGATAGCTGGAGTCATCCCCGGACTATTTCAGTTTTCAGCCAATCTGTTCTTTTGGACCACTTTTAGAGTACAAATCACCACATTTATCTCAGGAAGTTAACCAGTTCGCGGAACAGCAGTAGTTTTTCAGTTTCATGTCTTGGAATGCAAATGTAAAAGCTTGCAGACGTGTTGACACCCTCCTCATGGTAATGTATCCTCAAAATGCCCGCAAGGAATCCTTAGATTGAACGATAAGTGTCATTTGCATTGCATTTCGAATGTCGCAGAGATAAGCATCTTGGTGGAGCTGAGATTTTAAGAGATAGACCGCGACGTCTCCTATTGCCGTTGGTAATGTCTAGGAGTGCATGCAGCGCTGAGTATAGGAACTCCTCCCTTGCTCTTCTATCTGTTCCTTGAATTCGTGAATAATTGTAGGGAGGGTAAACAGGATGGAGAAACTCCTCAACCCCAGAGACATTAGAAGTCACCCCATCCTGCCTTGTTCGATAATGGGAAATACTCGCAAAGAGAATGGAGAAAAGACTAACAAATGGCCCAGGGTTGGGGTTTTTATTTTAAGAAAAAGATGCAGAAACAGTCTTCCATATGGTGCAATCGTTTCTTATGGTAACCTCATCCAATGATATCCATATCCGCCTGATTTCGTGCAATGATGGATCATTTTTTCGGCGTAGCAAGTATGGAAGTGTCTCCATCTATTCAACTGTCAACAATAAGGCAAAGTTATAGCTAAGAAATAACCTAAAGAAGAAAATAACGAAATTACAATTCTATGTTCGGAAATGATTTGAGATAGCTACGTGGGTGCGATCTGTCAGAAACCAAGCATTCAGCTATAAGAGAGGCTGTGCTTTCTTTCTTCAGATCATCACGTACCTCGCGCTAACACCCTTGCTTTATGGCAAAGTGCACCTAAATAAAAGATTTTGAGGCTAAATTTTGGAAAAATAATTTTAAAAATTTTGAGGTCCTTTAATTTAACTACTGTCTGCAACCTGGAATAAATTAATATTCAACTCTTGCATTACGGTGATTCCCGTTAAATTAAGATATAAGTTTAAGATAACAAGTAAGTACTAAAGTTTTACCTCAAGGAATAACTGTTCATTCAGGATCAGGTGTAACGGAAACAGGATCTTGTAGGAGTAACTAAAGATCCAAAACCCTAATCTTTTTTTTTTTAATAGCATAGTTTAAAATAAACGGAAAAAAATAGATTTCTGGGAATCAAGCATCCTTGAGACATTTCTAGGGAATTAATTAAAAATTAAGCATCTTTGGGGCAAACGCAAGTTACCGTACCCCGCTCGGTAACGCACCATCTTGGCAACCGCGGGGTCAGATACCACCCTGGGGAGTGGATGTTGTATTTGTCTGAGCGTAGCGGAATCAGCTCAGATGGAGCAATAAAATGGAGCACTTAGAACCCCAAGTCTGTGCTACTGCTACCCCTCGAGTTTTTACTTTCTCCAGCGATGTTATCTGCGCGGCTTACCTCGTATTGTATCAGAACGAAATGAGACCCCCTACACGATGCATTATTATCGTGACTACCACAACCACCCCACGAGTTATCTTTGCTCTCATAATTCGTGAGAGCATCCAGGGAGAAACGTCTCCTCGCGAGTGCTCTCGTAGTTTAGTGGGGGGGAAGTAAGAGGGGAAAATAAACATGTCTGTAGCGCCCCGGGCGCGCAAGATGCGGGGTCAACAACACCTCTCCACACCCTGGGCCTCCCCTCCAACCCCCTCGCGTCGAGAGCACCCCCTCCGCCCGGGGGCGATTCCTCCACACCCACGACGAGGGCGTGAGGGAGGAGTGGGGGAAGGGGTATTATGTTTCCCAAGGTATTAACCCCGAACAGGTGCCGGCAATTCCAGACCGCCGCCGCGGCTCCAGTTTTTTTTCTTTCCCCCGCCGTCGAGCTAGGTCATGAAGCATGACTCACCAATTTAGTAGGAGGTGCTGACAAGGACGACACACTTGCGGAAATATTACCTAGATGGCGAAAATCGAGCGCCATCTCCGAGCCACCCTAGAAATATGCATTCACGAATGTTATTTCACGGTCTATCCACGACTTTTCTACCTTTGCGAGAAACGCTAATTTTTCCCACTACAGGACGAAAAAGCTGAGTTGCATTACAAATAAAGTTCTATATTTATGGAATCAAAGAATTTAAGCAGCGTTCGACGAACTCAATGAACGGGTTTTATTGATGCACTATGCCATTTTAACCGCGGAAAATAAACAAAAAAGGAAACAGTGACGTTAAAGAATACTAAAAGGAACTGTAAGTAATGAAATCTCTAAAAATATTATATTCAATTGTCCAGTCTCCATTATATGATTGTCAAATGTTTTAATCCTTGCGAAAAGAGTGATCTTTAATTCATCATGACATCTTAAAAACTCCGCGATATAAATACTTGAGTAGGATTCCTCGCAATATCCTAGATTTCCGATGAGAAACATATTATTATACCACTTGCCTTAGGTTAGCAATAATTTCTCCGTTCAAATGGAAATTGGCATAGAATTTCATCATTTAGTACGAACGTAATAAAACTAATTTAATAAAACGAATAGTGATGACTTAAAAAATATGGAATATATAGGTGAAGTCAAGAGAAGGACCAAGAAATGGTTGCTAAGCACAAAATTAATGTTATTAGAGATAAGTACTGATAAATTCTTTACTCTACTCTACTAATAAAGTCTAAATGGCACCTGCTGATAAGCCAAGAGTGGCTTAACAGGACCATAACTGTAAATTAATTTAAAAGTAAAAAGTGTGCACTTAAGTTATGTAATTAGCTATCCTGAAAATGGCAACTGGTTTCTTATTTAAATGTTTAATTTATTGCTATATTTTGTAAATAATGCTGTCCTATACAATTATGTAAAAGTTCATATGAATCATTATGTATTACCCTGTTGCTTTTAGGGGGTTTGTACGCAACGAATTGAAATAAACCTTGATTGATTGTGTGTTGAAAAAAAGCTTTATTATCCAATGAGTGGATACAACTTTCCCTAACATGTGCCTGATATTTTAATATTGAAGGCGGTGACATTAAAACCGTACGTACATTGGCTTATTTCAAATTTAAATGAATATAGTCTCGTAAAACACGCTCATTGAGATTTTAACACACCACGGCACAGTTTAAGATGGAAAATTTTATTTACTGATATGTGAACACGATTTATACCGAAATTCATAAAACACGGATATAAAAAAATTGAACATAGTGACATTAATTCCTCATCCTTGGTTTATGATACTGGAACGCGCTACGTGAATAACAAGTGAAAAGTATGCATTAATTCACTTTCCTTATTTGAATGGCAGGGAGGATTCATACCACCTGAAATGGAGGGATGGTTTCTATTGAATGAAAGTCCCCAGAGGTATACGTGAAGAAATGCACTGGGAGACAGTGAGAGGAGCCACTCCTCGTCTCAGAATAATTTATTTCATACGATCCATTCCGATCGAGGTCCATGAATATTCAACGCTAGTTTCCGACGTTCCGTCTGCAGTAAAGCTTGCTTATACGACTCCAAAGAAACCACTTTATGTGAATGTGCAAGCATAAAAAAAATCCGTTTAACGATTGCGTTATGATGGCTTTTAAATTCATTTTACTGAGATACTGGGATAACCGCAATTCATGGCTAAGCTCGTCTATGTGTTTGAAAGCCTGTATTGTTTGCAGTTTCTTATCTGAAAATGATAATAAATATAAACTAGATTAGCAATATTCTTAATTCTGGAGATATCCCATTGTCGTGAAGAAGAATACATGCACTCAATACAGATTATCGTGGTATAATAATAATACTTATGATTTCAAGAAGAATTAAAACACATATTCATGATTAAATGGAGCGACCGAGTAAGGAACGAGGAAGTCCTATGAAGAGAGGGAGAAAAGAGAAGTCTTATGAAAACCTTAAGAAGAAGACGGGACAACATAATCGGCCATATCTTAAGACACGATGGCCTGATGAAGACGGTCGTTGAAGGACAAGTGGATGGAAGAATGGCAATGCAAGGCCTCGTAATGCGATATTAAATAGATATTATATATATCGTATAGAACAAGTGATGAAGTATATGAAAGAGAAGAAATATGCTAGTATAAAGAGATTAGGGGGTGGCCTATTGGATAGAGCGCTTGGCTACTGATCGAAGGGTCCCGGGTTCAAATCCGGGTGAAGCCTTTGGACGCCCCTGAACGAAAAATCCTCGGAGTGCGAGGTGGCCCAGGGAAAGGAACTCCCCCCCCCCCCCCCCCCCCCCCCCCCCCCCCCTTCCCTGAATGTGTGAAATTCACACGCCTGTGGCTTAGTCCGGGGTGAGCTCTACCCTCACCTACCCAAACCAACCTTCGGGCTGAATCATTGAGTGAGAGTGAGAAAAAAAATAGCTGATAGTAGAAGTCAGTAGAGAACTCTGTACAACCAATCTCAGGATCGCTGGCTGATGATTTTGATGTTTAACACGATGTTTCAGATAAATGCAGAGATGATTTTTATATGCGGGAAAAATTACGGATAATTTGGTGGAGGAATTTAATTTACTTCTTGTCTACGTTCTCATTGAACTCTCTCACATGTAGTACATACACTTTGCCCCTACTCTTGTGCACTCAATGGAATACAATCGTGTGACACATGACGGTTAGAATTAAATTTTAAAAAATGTCTAGTAATGAAGTTTTGGAAAAAGAACTGTTCTCCGCCTAGCACTTACAAAATAAGTAATAATTAATTAACTCACGTGGAATCCATTAAATGGTTTGGAATAAGACATATGATCTTTCCTGGGGTAAAAACATGCGTGAAATAATGGGTAAAGCTACTCGTAAACTGGAATTCATCAAAAGAGCATTAGGTGAATGTGACAATCATGTACGAGAAATCCGCTACTTTTCCCTTGTAAGACCTCATTTGGATTATGCTGCCAGTGTATGGGATCCGTACGAAATCGGTCTAAATAATGAACTTGAACGTGTACAGCGAATATCGGCAATATTTGTAAAGGGAGGGTATGATAACCTTACTAGCGTAACCAGTCTATTAAATAAATTAAATTGGGAATCATTGTCAGATCGCAGGTTGCAATTTAGACTTAATTTCCTAAATAAATTTCAAGATAATATTTTCAGTGATGACGTTAAAAATATTTTGCGAACCCCAACTTACTATGGTAGACTGGATCATAATTACAAAATAAGAGAAATTGATTGCCGAACTGACAGATTCAAAATGTCCTTTTTTCCTCGTACAATTAGGGATATGAATGAATTGTAATTATGTCCAATACGAGTGAATCAATCGATAGCATAGGTAGTTGCATGTTGGTATAAGGACTTGAAGGTAACCCAACTAACGGCATGTTTTTGCAAGCTTACTTAGCTATTTTTATCTTTTTTAAATAGTGAAGTTTATACTAGTATATTAATACTAATCCTATTTTAGGCATGGTATGTAGTGCATGTATCAGTAGTGTGTAGTACGTAGTTCACCCCCTGTCACACACCTTTATGGTGGCTTGCAAGCTATTATGTAGATGCAGATGAATAGCAGGAGAGGTTTTCTCTGGAGTCTATTTTAAAACTGGGTCCAGTTTTTCCTCAAGATGACTGTCGCTCGTTAGATCTGTACAAGAGAACCAATGAAAAATTACATTTGACAAACATGAAGGGTTCTCGGATTTCCCGCCGAGTGATGACATTGATCGGCACCGACGTTTCTACGGCTGCGTCTGCGATCGATTTCAGGGTGAATATTCTCAGACTAGGGCAGTCTCATTGTCAGTTCTCGAAACTTCGCGACGTCGCCACGTTGGCGCCAATCAACACCACCACCAGGCGAGAAATTTGAGAACAATTCTTCCCACGTACTCGCAAGGAAATCCTGGGATTCTTCATCTGACCGCGACAGAAAAAAAATCTCCAACAAAACTATTTTAATGTTATTTTTACGTGTAGATATTATAGTCAATGCTATGAATGTTCTTCTAATATTCTAATCAATTTTTTATTAAGTTTCCTCTTCGACGATTACCCATTGCTAAAGTGTTCTGTTCCGCAGATACTGAAGAATAGCTAAGTAAAGCGAGAGAGATCACGATCATTTATTGGAAATAGGTTAGGTCATATCAAAAGTGTTTCAATTTAAGGTTTAAAAAATAATATGAATTCCAGATAGGAGGAAATATGAGGAAATATGAGAATATGAGGAAATATGAAAGAGGAGCTATGAGGAAAATCTTTCCTTACAATTTCGTCTCATCCAGAGAAAAGATCAAATAGTAGCTGGAAGGGAACAAGAGGTGTATCCAGTCTATTGGGCTAAAGTTTTTCTTACAAGATTTTAATCAACCTTCTCCAGGATGTTCGTAGGATTGAACAAAATAACACGAAATGTAAACATATAGTAAATGATAGTTTTTCTGCAAAAAGCAAAGTTTTTCTGCCAACAGAACGTGGAAATTAGAGGAATAATAAGACCATGTAACTAAGCTCTCGTCGACTCTCGTGTCAGTTATCTACGCTTCTAGAATGAAAAACACACACACCGCGGTATTGAGCACAGGAGGACATCCCTTTACATCCAGGAAAAAGATGCGGGTTATTGTGCGCCTCATTGTGATTTCACGTGGGAACATAACCCGCATGCCCTCAAATTATCCACTCTGAATCGACTCTCGAGACCAAAAGGACAGTGAGTCGTAGGAGCAATGGAGCTGTTCCGATTATAAATTTTTAAGTCATCATAGTTTTGATTTTATTGCATGGATCTCCTAAGGTATGGGGACTAGGTTGCATGGTTGGTAATGGCTTTCCATCTCAGGGTCCTGGGTTGGGTTCTAAACCTGCTGAGGCAGAAGTTTTTCATTGGTGTACCGATCCCGACTTGAATGCTGTGCGGACAGCCCAGTATGACTTAGATGTCGATCACCTATCACTAATAACCACTCTTAGAATTCCGGAAAATACTGATTAAATTTCTCTAGCATTAAAATTTTACCTATAGAATGACTGAATGTATACATTCAGTCATTTTATCTCCGCAGTGCTACATGAGCCTTATGAGGTCCTAGGTACGCAGGGAAGTTTGAGGCATTCATATTCACGAGGCAAGCACTGTAAATTTGCAATATCGTTTTTTGTTCCGCGGATATGCATAAGTTGGAATATTTAATTTCCATAACTCGGAGGTACGATGCCACAAATTCTTCATAAGAAAGTTTTATGCCTTCATAAGTTCTGCTCATATTTTACAGAGCATAAATTATCAAGACTCACGCATAAGCAGCCGGAAAAGAAGTTATCTTCATTTATCTATTCAACTGTCCTCACATAAGATCTTCCCTTCAATAACCTAATGGAGATATTACAAATTATAAATGCAAAGTAATGTAGATCATAACTAAAACAGAGGCAGCGATTCTACGTAATTTACCCATCACCCTGACGCAAGCATCATTTTACTAAACTGCGATCGAATTAGTGTGGTGACCAGAGTATTAGTCTCCCATCTTCAGGGTACGGTTTAGAATCTCGGAAATGGCAGATTTTGTTCATTGGCATACCGGTAGAGGGCATTCTATCAAAAGAAGAACCTACACACAGCTGGAAATACAAGCGTAGAAGTAAGGAAACAATTCATCAGAACATATATCTGGAGCATGTTTCTTTGCGGCAGTGAAACATGGACGATGACAGTGGCGGAAAAGAAAAGGGTAGAAGCATTCAAAATATGGTGCTACAGAATAATGCTGAAGATTAAATGGATCGACCGAGTAAGTAACGAGGAAGTCCTAAGAATAGTGGGAGAAAAGAGAAGTTTGCTGACAACTCTAAAAAGAAGAAGGGACAACTTAATCGGCCATATCTTGAGACACGATGGCCTGATGAAGTCTATCGTCGATGGAAAAGTGAACGGGAAGATTGGAAAAGGCAGGCCTCGTATGAGATACATGGAACAGGTTGTGAAGGATGTAAAAGAGAATAATTACGTCACAATGAAAAAGTTTCCCGATAGAAGAATCGAGGGGAAAGCAGCGTCAAACCAATCCTAGGATTGTTGACCAACGATGATGATGGATTATAATTACATTCATATCGATTATAAATCATATTAATATAGATCATAAGTTATATCATATCGATTATAAATTATATTCATATTTATTTTGTTTTCTTCTTATCGCTTATAAATTATATTCATATTGATTACAGATAATATTGTGGACTTCTACTGAGTTATTTTCTTAACATGCACAACATTCCAAAATTCCACCAAGTATCACCTATTGACCTATGATGATTGACCTATGATGTTGATAATGGCATACCGGTCCCTACTTGAGTGCCGTGCACTTCGTTCATTGGTTAGGCTATTTTGTCACGAGCAGGTGAATGTCGACGCCGTGATTCACTCCACTATTCCTCTGTTCCCTGAAAAATCCTACCCCTTCCGAATTTTTCATCATACCCGTATGTCGTAAATGATTGTCGGTTGCTTTCCTCGTATAAATACTACCAAGTTTGTAAGAGGAATTAATAAAATTTTACGGAATCATGATATTAGATTTTGAATAATAATTTTTATGGAGTCGGATTTACGTAATCCTTAATAAAGCTGACCGGTTTTATTTAAATTACGTTTTAAAAACAACAAAAAATATGAAGCTAAATATTCATACAGCATTACTCGAAGATTGGAGAATAGCATCTTGAATTGGAATTCCATATTTTTTCATGCCCACAAAGTGGTAAAAAAAGAAGTAAGCTTTTAGCGCTACTTAGCATAGCGTCAATGTTCAGAACATATTATTATATTTTTATTTTTCATCAGATAAACAAATTTTACGCATTGGAAATTTCAAGTTAGTTGGAAATCTCTCTTTTTTCAGCAGATTACTGATGGCTAGTGGCATTCTAATGCCCGCAATTCATGCACACATCTTTGTTGGTCGTCACAAAAATATGGAGGTGGAATTCTATTAACTGAAAAAATAAATTACCAAATGTTGTTGTGATTGCCATGATACCAGAGGCAATGAGTTCCTTCGCTTGTTTGCTGCGCCTCTTTATTGGTCGTCAATAAAATATGGAGGTGGAATTCTAATAACTGAAAAAATAAATAACCAAATGTTGTCGTGATTGCCATGACACCAGAGGCATCGAGTGCCTTCGCTTGTTTACTACGCAGCAATAAAACGCATGCGGCCCACGGCCTACGGATGTTTTAAGTGTTGAGATACGTGATCGATAAGGCAGCGGATACACCGGCTTCGCTGAGCGCCACCCCAACTCTTCATTCCCAAATTTGGGAAGCGGATAATATACGACATGAACACGTATTATGAAAGCCACCCCACGCTCGGTACGTGCTAAACAGTGGGCGCGCTTATTTAGTAATCTTCTCGAGTGACGCACGATCTCACAGTCTTGCACTGCAAGGGCGAGACAAACAAGTGTCCCCACCTGTACGTGGAGAGTGAAATGATAACCTCCTGTGGAAACGAATGCCTAGGTGTTACGACAGCAACTCATGTGTGAAACCGAAGACCATTCGAAAACGGAGTTACCTTCATGGTAAACACAACGAAATAACAGTTTGTGCAGGAGAAACATTAGAAGAAGCAACAAGAGAAGGCCTTGAGCGAAAGAAAATGTCAAACGCTTAGACTTGAAAATGTATTCCACTGGTAATTACCGACTCATTTACGGGAAAAACAATTTTGGCGTATTTGTAAGCAAAAAATTACCAGGAGTAACTTTTTTAATTGAATGCAACAGAATAGCAACACAGACTTATAAAGAAATGAAAGATGATTCCGGCGAAGGAGGTGAGAGATCACATTGCGTATTTATGGAAATGTTGTTCTTCTGAATCATTTTATTAAACCTAAAGGAACCAGTGTCTCACAGTAGCAGCATTATTACAGGGAAAAAAATCATTTGCCTTGACCAGGACTCGAACCCAGAATCCCCTAATTTTGAGTCAGATACTTTAACGTGCCTCAATTTAAACCTTTGAATATCCAGTTGGGTATTGCATAGCTATCTTACAATTCGTTTAAATTCATGCAATTCGGAATTAATTAGTGTTCTTTCTCCTTACTATCCTTCTTCCACCACAGATCCCTTTTTTGTCACAGGTTTTAAATACTTGGTTAACTATTTAGGCCCCAGGTGGAGTTTGAAGAAGGTTGTGGATTCCCGTAGTAAAAAACAATTGTCGGGACTGAACATATGGTACTAGAATCTGGGCCTACCAATCCGTTGGCATCCATATTTTTAAATATTATTGCTTGAAATATGTGTGGCATGGCAATGGGTTACAAACACCATTGCCATATCGTTTAAAAAAATCACTGTTCCATTTCCTAAGAACACAAAATGTAAGTGAGCCGGCTAGTTCGGCTCAGGGTCTTTGTTTTGAAATGCAGTTCGACTGGAAACCATTTATTTTCTTTTTAACTCCTTTATTTTCCAAGAGAGAGACTTCTTCACTGTGTCTTCGCCCGTGCACCCATTGCGAAAGTCGCGTGGGAGTCCCAATGCTCCGCGCCTGCCTTCGTTAGTCAGGTTTTCTCGAAGGACAGCAAACATTTAAGGATGTGGAGGCGGGTGCTGTGGTTGGGCGTGTGCCGGCGTAGGGGCGGGGTCAAGACGGACGGCCAAGAATGTAAACAAAATAAACTATATGGAAGAGGAGGAGGATGGGAGGCAAGGAATGGCGGGATTTTAAAGGTGGATGCCGCATCGTGATGAAACTATTACGTTTTGAGCCGAGTATTTACTGGAGGGAAATCCAAATAAACAACGCAGGTTCCACAAAACATTAGTTACAGTCGCGAGGACAGGGAAACAAAAATACGACTGGAAAATTTTCGATCGACAGCGATCGATGAATGAAAATTCCGGATATCGGATTCGTTCAATTTTAAGTACACCAATTTCATCATTGTTGTATTATTGTCAAGTTGGATAGCATGAATGCATGAAAAAAAACAATTAAGATACATAAAAGTGACGTAAGCAAGTGATTTTACTGTCCAAAATTGAATGCTACATCACTTGATCCCTCTAAAACAAACTAAGAACGCTTCATACTATAACGTTCATGCCGTGCGCAGTCGTCACCAACATGTATGAATATTCAAACGGGACCTTTAACGTATTAAAATAATTTACAACATTTATTACGCGCTCAAATTAAATTTAAATTAAAAATCAACCAAAAATATCATAAGTATTATAATTTTATAATGAAATTAACTCTTAAAGGTAAATTTTTAAAGAAAATGGCAACAAATTTAGCGTAACAGAAAACTTCTTTTGACTCCACTTTTCACTCTTTAAAGTATTCCGGACTAACCTACCTAAGATTTATTTGGCATTGCCACTAAAAAATAACTGCCTTTGAACTTAGGAGTTACCAATACACATTTGTGTCAAATACTGACGGTGTTGTGCATCATTAGGTAGACATGGTCGAAATTAATGAGGGTATTTTTAAGGCAACATGTTGTAAGGCAGAGTACAGCGCTGAGGTAACGTGATTTTTAACAGAACTGAGCATTAAGGAAAGGCCTATCATAGGTCTATTATGCGAAGGCCCTATTATGCTAAACGAGGCTGTACTCACAGTTGGCCTTGCACGTTCTAGGACGATAATTAAGGAGTTAGCAAAGGCGCAAAAGCCAAGAGTGCGTCTGACGAGGACCTATTTTATCATACGATCGCTAGAGTAACTTGATAGACCGACAGTAAGTAACAGTGTATGGGATCCCTACGAAATCGGTCTAAATAATGAACTTGAACGTGTGCAGCGAAGATCGGTAAGATTTGTAAATGGACGGTATGACAACGATATTGGAGTAACCAGTCTATAAGATGAGCTAAAACGGGAATCATTGTCAGATCGCAGGTTGAAATTCAGACTTAATCTCTTAAACAAATTCCAAAACCATATTTTTAGTGATGATGTCAAAAATATTAGACTGGACCATAATCACAAAATTAGAGAAATTGATTGCCGAACTGACAAATTCAAAATGTCCTTTTTCCTCGTACAATTAGGGATATGAATAACGGTAAATATATCCAGTACGAGTGTAGCAATGGATAATATTGGTAGCTGCATGTTGGTATAAGGACTTGAAAATAACCCAACTAACAGCATGTTTTTGCATGTATGCTTTGCTATTTTTATCTTTTTTAAATAGTGAAGTTTGTACTAGTATATTAATACTAATCCTATTTTAGGCATGGTATGTAGTGCATGTATGGTGATAGTTCACCCCCTGTCCCTTTTTTTTTAATAGTGGATATAATAGACCCTTTATTAAATAGTGAAGTTTAGAACAGTATATAAATACTAATCATATTTTATGCATGATATGTAGTGCATGTTAGGTGAGAATTCACCCCCTGCCACACACATTTATGGTAACTTGCAGGGTGTTATGTAGATGTAGATGTAAGCAGGCCAAAATGGTGTCGGCACATTCTGCCCGAACGAAAAAGTGATGCAAATGAGGAAGAAGGAGGAACAGGACGGCGAAGGGGAATATTAAACGGGTGGATAGCCCTTGCCTGCACTTACCCTTAAGTTAGGCATAACCGCTTACATAACCGCTTGGGAGAACCCGAGGAGATTCTTCGAAGGGGAATGCAAGAAGTAAGTTCAGGCGTGGGAGGCGGGGAGAATCCATTCATTTGGAGCTGCCACGTAAGGGTTGCGCAAGTTCTGACGACCTTGGCAGCACCTACGGCTCCCCCTCCCATAAAGACAACAGACCTTCCCCCTGCCCACACCGCCTACGAGGACTCCATTACCCCTTTCGAACAGCTGACCGTCGAACACATGTTTAAAGGCCGTTTTACACGGTCATTGATACTGCGCAGGCTGTTGCGAGAACACTTGCGCAAGAAATATTGCACCGTGTAAAGCGACGACTTGCGAGGACAGGCAGCGCCACTGCGCGAACGCTTGCGAGCAAATTAGAACATGTTCTAATCTGATACATGCGGTCGCGCAAGTTTAAAGTTTATTTCTCTCACAGATGTAGCGGCAACGAACTGCCTGGGGAATTCTAGAAATTAAATAGGTTGTTGACGATTGAGTTGGGTGTTTTTGCTTGCACTCAACTCCTTAGGTAGTGAATAAAGTGCAGTAATGATGAGCTAGGCGATTAATCACGTGAAAGCTTAAATTTTGTGCGTAAAGGAAGAACTCGTTACCTTGTCCCACATCCGTTCGTTCGTGGTGCATATTTTGGGCTCAGTATACGGGAATAGGGTATCCACTATTATGTTTAGCCTATGGCTTAAAACATATTTGAAAGTCGTGGTAATTTATCGCATCTTTCACGTCCAATTAATTGCTACTTAACAGATCTTGACGTCATGCGATATATTGACGGTATTATTGCTACTGAATGGTATATTGTCACTGACATAATGCAGCGACGATTGCACCGTGTAAAGCTGTCAAGCAAGCGTCGTCGCAATTTTCTACGTCACGGAATTTCGCAGACGGCTGCTCAAACGGGATGAACATCAACTTGCGCAGTTTCAATGACCGTGTAAAACGACCTTAAGGATCGCACTGTCTCCTTCGCATCCGCTCTTCGACTGTCGAAATACGTAGGGTCCTCAGGTCGCAAAGGGGAAGACTGAAAGCTCCCGAGTCGGTCTCCACGAGAAGTGAGTGGGGAAACCGCGGTGTTGGCCGCTCTTCCCTTTTCTGTCGCCGGCGTTGTTACGAAACTTTTTCGTTCCACTTTTTTGTCCTTTGCCGCGCGTCATTTACTTTCCTTCCGATTCCCCCCCCCCCTCTCTCCAAGAGTGCCCCCCTTCCTCCCTCTCCTTTTTGCCTGCTCACTGTGCGGAGGCCGCGCGCGTGCCAAGGAGGTGGTCTCGCAACTACGAGAGTCAAAACTGAGGAGAAATCCCGCATTTTTTCTTCTAACCCGCCCGAGAAACTACTCCTCGCTCAGATAACGCGAGCGTGAGATACTGTAAAGTTAGTGCACGAAATGCAGACGTTTGAACGAATTAACATTTCTTGAGAAGGATTTTCGACCCTAAGAGTCAATTGCAAGGCATTTCCAACTCACAAGCGTCCCCTGCATGCTCGAGAAACTGCTCCTCGAATAAGTAACACGAGCGCCAGCCACTGAAATTTTAGTCCACGACATGCAGATGTTTGAACGGATTCACATCTCTTCAAAGGGCTTCACGACTATAGGAGCCAATCGCATTACATTTTCAACTAGCAAGCGTCTCATACATGAAGTATCTGGTTATTTCCTTGCGAATGCAACTAATGTAGTCTTCTCTGGATTTCCAGTGGGTCAGCACGGTTGCTGCCGACGTTTCAACGGCTGACTCTGGCATCTTCCTGTTCGCTGTCACTCAGTGCCCTGAGGACGATGCTAAAGTTAACTGTTGAAACGTCAACTGCAGCCGTTTTCCTGACCCGTTGGAAAGCCCAACAAGACTTGATTATGTACCGTACAAATCTATCGCTGTAATAGCTAATAAGTCTGAAATAAATGTGGGTTTATCAGGGTGGCCACTTTTAAATTTCTGAATTTTTTTCACATATTTTCCTTGACTTGCAAAAACATTTCCCTGTCCAAAAAATTGCAGTCTAACTGGGGTTCTGATTCAGGGATTGTATGCACGGCACAAAAAGAAAATCGATTATGAGAAAACACACTTTACTTGGCCCACAAATGCAATCTTGATGGTACTCTCACAAAAAATACTTTCATACGTGGTTTTTTAGTTGCTTATATGACGTGAATTACGTATGTTGACGGTGAAATGAGTGGCAGTAATGTTACTAGATTAATTTAGGATCTCGAAAGACTCACCCTTTGCTGTTTTTTGCCCACCACGTTGGAATCGCTACGCTTGACTAGTAATTTACAATCCCTTGTGCTTATGGGCGACACCAACGATTTCAATGTCGATATTCCGAGGCCTTCATGAATATCTTCAACATTTCATGTATCTCATGACTTGTGGCCGTCCTATTTCGTGCCTTCATTTTTTTCTAACCCCATTTCCTAAAAAAATTTAAAAGAAAAACTTTATCTACTTCAGCTTGAACAGAGAGGGTGGAGTTCCCATAATATAAGGCCCCAATAGCATGAAAAATGAGAAAGGGGCTCTACTCCCTTTTCCAGTGCCACCATTTATATTCCAGGGAGATTTTGTACAGAGAAAATCTATTGGTTTGTGTTTGGTTGGGCGTGTCCATCGATATTTCTCGAGCGCTCGGGCCGTTCGAGACGGAGAGAAATACGCAGTCATCTGTTTTTTTCAATGAGAGCAAGTAACTGATAACGTATTGCAGAAATACGTAGTAGAATAGGCGCTGATTCTGTGAACAAAAGAACGAATGGAATCGAACATGAACGAGCGGACACTTTTTTTTCCTTCAAGAGACAAGACTGCGAAAAAATTACATAAATTTCATGTCAAGATCCAACCTCCCTAAGATAAGCCTGGCCTTAACCTCGAAGCGAACTCCATTCCCTAAAGTCTCTCGAAATGCAACGACGCCAAGTGTCCTTCCAGTCTTATCCCCTGAAATCTCCCTCTCTCGTAACTTCTACGAAGGCTGCGGAGGTGGTTGCCAGAATGCCTCTCCCATTCTCTCCATACGGCCGTCCTTGCGCTGGCATTGAAAAATGCTACCACGCTGTTTCGCAACTAGACGTAGAGACAAAAGAAGACCTCGGTCCGATTTCACACTAAAATTTGAGTCATTTTGCGGCAGTTAACCCATCCCTTCTTGTCTTCCCATGCGAACTTGAACGGAATAATTCCACCGGAGTTGACAACTAATGCTGCAACTAGACGAGAGGGACAAAAGAAGACCTCGGTCCGAATTGAAACTCAAATTTGAGTCGTCTTGCGACAGTTAACCCAATCCATTTCGTACTCCTCTGCGAACTTTGAAGGAGTTCAACCCGAGATGAAACTAACGCTGTATCCGACGAGGGCTTTATTAATTACCCTACGCTGTACATATAAAACGAAACGCTTCGGCTAATGTCAGCAGAGAGATAAGAAGCTCGCGACACGAGGGTTAGACGCAAGAATCAGTCATATGAAAATCTTAACTTACGTGAGTTAACTAACTCCGGGGGATTTTCCCAAGTCTTATATGAAGTCAGGATTACAGCCACAAAATGTGAAGCAGTCATCTTATTCTCCAAATAACTTACGATGGTAAAAGAGACGAGTATTTTCCCAATAAATATTGATAGAGCACCATATGAAAGGCAAGTCACACGTCCCAGAGGTGACTGGCAGGGTAACGTATGGATAGATAAATAAAATGTTTAGTGTTACTGACGAGAGCACCAGACGGAAAATGGATATTGTGTCATGTACCATGCGACATGGCATCGTGCAAAAATGATTATATTTTGAACAACAAGAACTTCAAACGCTATAATAAATTTCGAGTCCATTATTAAAGAAATGGCAGCCATATACGTAAACATTAATACAAATATAATGAAACATAGGATTTACAAGGGAAAATAATTTTATATCGTCTCCAATATGAAGCAATCATATGATAGTGAAAATATTTTCAAAGACAAAAGTTGAAATCTCTACCAACAAAAGATCATCTGCAAGATACCTTGAGTATGACTGCGCAATAAGGGATTTCAATTCTGTAATGTGAAGTGGATGTAAATAATCAGCAAATAATCATAGCGCTTAGGTAAACCTCTCGATTTATTGGTGAAAAAGAAATTCATTATCGTGTTCTACTAAATACGCTATTTATTTGGCATGTTTAGAGTTTTTTCAACTCCCACAAATTGCTGTAGACCCTTTCTCTTAACTTAATTTTAAAGTGTGCTACGGTGGCTCTTTGAATGCACAGCATGCACGAAACTTTTATTTTAACGCCGCATTATGCGTCCCGCGAAAGAAAGAGAAGTTCGCATCCGTGAAACATTAATCCAGCAAATTAGTTTTTAGGACTTATATCCTACAATCACGCACTTTGGTTTAATGGAGGCGCTTTCAAACTCAACTTTCCCACAATCACTAGCGCAGGACCACACTAGTTGAGTGGAGCGCCCTGTAAATTGGTTTACGAAACAAGCATGGATGATGCATGATGGCAGTCCTCAAGATAGATCGCAACTCAGCAGAGATTTACTGCCCAAGTAAGATGTCAAGAGCTAATGGACATTGGCGTCCTTTCACCGGCAAAATGTGATGAATATTGGCTTCATCTGTAAGAATACCGGATGTTTATCTTCAATGTAAATTGACACGGAGATTATAAATACTGACCGCATAATTTAAAATAAAATTTGGTAAAAACCGAACAAGGATTAAATTTCATTTCCTTCACTGGTTAACATTTATAAAAAGATACACAACATGTTTTTGAACGACGAACACGGTAAGAAGGTCAACAGATATCATGCCGTTAAAAGAAATGAGATGTTTTTCATAAACAGAGAAAATACTTCCTTAAGACCGAAATCATATGCTTAGGAAAGGTTTATGAAAAGTGTAATCACGTTCCAGAGGTTAATGAATCAATATTATCCCTTCCGTCAAAATACGATATTGGAAGAACCACTCAACTTTATGATCCAGAAGTCCATAATGAGTAGAAATCACCATGTGTAGATCACCATGAGTAGAAATTGGAGATCTGCATCTGGAATAGGGCTTCCTATCCCAAGAGACCAGGTTCAAATTTCGGCTTCGAGGTCGAGGATTTTAGTAAGTGTCACAGCCACAACATGAATGATCTGTAGTGATTTCAGTACTCCTTTCGTCGAAAAACTACCTACCACTGACTAATTATCCATTAATTCATATTAGCTCAAGTGGCACATTTATCAGAAACTTTGTTTCTGCTCGCAGAGTTTCCTGTTTCATTATAAAAACCCGTATCCACAAAAGTATTCCAGAAAACATCATCTTCAGCTCAATTAGCATGAACTCTTAATTAACATTGCTTTCCGAAAGTACATACATACAATGGTAGAATGGCCCGACGAATCACTTCACAGAGAGAGAATTTTTGAATCTAGGCATGCAAACATTCAACCACATTGACAATACAGTATGAGGTTCACACTGATTATTGAGGGAAGAACTCTCTAAATACGTAGCCGTATAACATATTACATTTGTATATCAGAGTGAGCTCCTTTCTCCGAGCAGATTTTGGTTTGCCAGAAAGATCTTGTACCCAGAAAAATACTCGACTAGATTTCAACTGGACATGTACGAAGGATTCTCCTGGATCCAAAACCGAAACCTTCGGTTAGCAGACGAACGCGTATACAACATCTGATGTTGTAGAAAAATGTGTAGAGTAATAGTATAAATACATCGAAAATGTCCCATGAGCGTCGATGTTGTCACATTTGTAATGCACATCAAGGAATTAAAATTCATACGTAAGTAAGCATTAATTTTCCATGAAACCATTCAATTTAAAATGTTGCTCATTATTGCTACCAATTAGCAACATTTCAACATGAAACAATAACAATAAACATGAACAATAACATGCGTTGCTTATTATTGATAATGTTTATGGTTATTGTGAACAATTTTCATTGTCAACATTAACAAGTAGTTAACAATAAATAAATATATGTAAGTAACAATGTTGTTAACAATGTTGGTGACATTGTTTTCTAGCATGCGACGATAGGTGTTGGTGCACACCCACAACATTTTCGCTCTTTACAATAAAACACACCGTTGCTACGCAACGATTGAGAGGCATGATGGGAATACATACCGCATTGCCTTTGGCGTCCTTTGCCGGTGTTGCCTCTCCCTCTTCGGGCAGGGGCGGCCCGGCCTCATAGTGCCTCACCGAGAGCACCTTCTGCCCGGGAGGCGGCGGCGCGAGGCCCGGAGTAACGGTCCCCGCTGACGCCACCGCTGCCGCTGCGGCCGCCGCCATCATGTTTCACCAACAGATGAACCAGCACCCGTGACGGTGGCGCCACTTTTCAAGGTGGCGCCTGAAAGAGAAGGGAAAAAATGGATGTGAAACACTGACAGCAGATATCACCTAGATCGTATGAAACTATAAATAGGCATATGCGGTCATCACAAAATGGGAAACTAGAATGCCGAAATCAAACAGGAACAATTTTTGTACTAAAAAAAAGTGTTGAATTGGAGTTAGAGTACTGGCTTCTCACCCAACGGGCCCGGGTTCGAATCCCGGTAGTGTAAGATATTTTTCATTGATCAAACAGGTCCCTACTTGTGTGCTTGTGTGAGAGTATTCGAGTTCATTACTCCGTCCGTCGGATTGGACGTTAAGCCGTGGTCCCCTTGGCGCCCATCGTTAAGAGCTGGCTAATGCCAACGCCGGGTTTCTCTCCACCCTTCATCCTTACCCTTTCATTCCCATCTTTGTACCTTTCCTTCAGGTCTGAAGCGCCGTTAAGTGCAGTTACAGACTCGAAAATCACATATAGAAACAAAAAAATGTGTGGGTTGGGAATTCATGAAACAATATAGCTGTGTGTTTTTATGTGAACCAGATACGTTTGGAAAAGAACTGGTTCCCTACATCAATGTGTGAATTTTGTACAACATTTAATTTAGTGCTCGGAGGGATCAACTAGACTACAACCTGCCTGAACAGACCAACCTTCGAGTTTAATACTGCCGACAGTAATCTAAAGTACTTCTGTGGCATTCCGGATGCGTAGATATTCCCTACACTCCTACAACTCTCTTCAAAAGATGCTATACCACCAATTAGTTTCAATATATTTTAATTTGCATACAGGGACGATCCATGGTGGAAAAGAAGGTTAGTGATTCATTTCCATGACAAATATGTTAAAATAGTGCTAAAGGTGCAGGGGGAAATCTATTAACATCCCACAAACTAGTTAGAAGTATTTTTTTCTAATTCACACTGAAGTCATGGTGTTTAAAAATTTCATATTTTCGTAATATAATCCAAAGGAAATTTCATAATTCAACTGATTTCTCAAAATTGGCTTCAACAAATCTGAGCTGCTTCTCCTCAGTAGGTTCCCTTAGCTATAAAAATATTTCGATAGCATTGATTAAATCAGTTCCTTTTTAAAGAAAAATACAATAAAAACTAAATACTAATGTTGTTGTCACCAACAGTTATAATATGAGACGTCCTAAATCGGATTTCTGTGCTGATGTCATATTATGATAGTATTTGATTTGAATGTAATTTGGGATACGAGCGATGATATTATTAACTCGTACTAATGTAGTGTAATAGTACAAATGTGGAATGAAAATTTTAATTGAACTCATGCAAATTCATCACTCAAATTTTGATTAAATGTCATGGAAGGGGGGAGCACTCAGCGCAATAAATTCATAACCAAATACCGTTATATCTTCTAGAAGAAATAGAGAAAATATTTTTTCAATACCGTAGATAACCGGGCCTAAGTGAAACTAGGCAGCTAGGTGAAGTAGCTCTCCACCTCTCCAGGGTCACGGTTCGAACCCAGGCGGCAGAGGAAGCTTTCCTGTGGTATACCGATTTATTTTTACTGGTTAATGAAGTCTTATTATGTATTAGCCTCGGGAGATTCAACAAAAAGAAAGGGACTTCAATTTACGTCCGCTCTACGACATGACAACCGATCAACAACTCGGTCCATTGTTGATACGTATGTTATTCGGGTGTGCCGCGTGATGTTCAGGTATTGCCCCGACGTTTCGTGACCTCTGCTGGTCACTTCTTATATCCCTCTGAAGAAGTGACCAGCAGAGGTCACGAAACGACGGGGCAATACCTGAACATCACGCGGCACACCCGAATAACATACGTATCATCATGAGCCGCGAAAGCTTCAATTAACAATTGGTCTATTGTTGTTCTATATTAATAACATCGATGCAAACCATTTAAATGTACATACCTCTTCAATTTTTTAATGCTACGTGGGAAAAACACAAGTTGAAATCCTCAGTCCCATAAACAGGACTCAAAATCGAAGAGAATTCAGCTCCCTTCACGAAGAGAACGCTGAAACACGGTTATGCATCCACCCTCACTCAACAAACGAATGAGTTCAGCCACTGCCAAGTGCCCACAAATTCTTATTGGAGCAATATACGATACTTCAGCTTTCAGACAACCTACCTTAATAATAAGAACTAGACCCATTTTTTCTTTCGCCTCTGCACTGGTGAAATTTCTTGACTCAATCCCTCCCTTGCAGAAACGTCGATGCGGACGCAATCAAACGAACGAGAAAGCGACGGGGCGGGGGATTAAGCGAGGCGGGAAAGATAGGGTGGAATTGCTTTTCTAGGAAGAGCACGAAGAGGGGAATGGGCGTGGGGAGTGGAGAAAGAGCGACACGTCACCACGTGACATATTTCCTCTCCCGCACCAACGATCTCATTTGTGACGCACTCGGAAGGGTCTTGTATGCAGGTACATCTGCATCTACATAATACCCTGCAAGCCTCCAGAAAGGTGTGTGCCAGGGGGTCAATTAACACCAAACATGTATGAATCATGCATGAAAAAGAATTAATAATAATAAACTAGTCTAAGCTTCAATTTTTAAAAATTATAAAAGTAGCAAACCAAGCATGCAAAGTCATGCTGTTGGTGGGTTAGCAAAAAGCCCTTACAGAAACATGCAACTGCCTACGCTATCCATTGATACACTCATGTTCATGTACGCTATCCAAATGGATCAATGTTGATACACTCCTATTCATGCTATTGGATATATTTACCGCCATTTTTATCCCTAATTGTACGAGGAAAAAAGGGCATTTTGAATCTGCCAATGCCAATCTGCTGAATTCGGCAATCGATTTCTCTAATTTTATCATTATGGTCCAGTCTACCATAGTAAGTTGGAGTTCGCAAAATATTTTTAACGCCTTCAGCCAAAATATATTATCTTGGAATTTATTTAAGAGACTAACTCTAAACTTCAACCTAAGGTCTGACAATGATTCCCATTTCAGTTTATTTAACAGACTGGCTACGCTAATATAGTTATCATAACGTCCCTTTACAAATCTTGCCAATCTTCGCTACACTCGCTCCAGTTTATTATTAAAGCTTATTCCGTAAGGATTCCATACACTGGCAGCATATTCCAAATGTGGTCTAACAACAAGGGAAAAGTAACTAATTACTCGTACATGATCGTTACATTTACCCAGTAATCTTTTGATGAATCCCATTTTACGAGTAGCTTGACCCATTATTTCACGTATGTGTTTACCCCAGGAAAGATCATGTGTCAGTCTTATTCCGATATGTTTAATGGATTCCTCGTTTGTTAAGTTTTTATTACTTATTTTGTAAGAGGTAGACGGTGTAAAAGAAACGGGCGTTCTCACGCAGAAAGACAGTCGGGATGAAGTCCATTTGTTTTCTCCCCCACATTTCTATTTTTTAATTTTTTTTGCGAGGGAGGAATGAGAGATTGTCGGATGCTTTCTGAATTCTTAGCACGTACGCTTGTATGGTGGAAGTTTTAAAAGAGGCCCCAGTGGGAAGGGAGATGGAGGAATGGAGGTGAAGAGAATAAGGCGAGGAAAGGCAGGAATAAAGGGAAAGTGAAAAAAAGGAGCACCAGTAAGAAGAATACCGGAATTACGAGGGTAGGAAGAAAACTAACTAGCTGCATGCTGCCTTCGTTTTCTTTTGAGAAAACTGCTACAAAAATTGCGTTGGAGGGAGAGAAGCGACCGATTTACCCACTTCATGGATTTAAAAAAATCTTAACACACCTTGCAAATTGTCGGGGATACTTACAAAGAACTTTGGAGGATATATTTTCTTGGGTGACTGCCCCATGAGTGCTACCCTACTGAGTCATTTGCAAATGTGCATAAATGTGCACGCAAAAATTACTGAAGAGTAAGTTTATGCACACATAGTAGGTTAGGTGCACTTGACGGCGTTAGTATAGACAAGTTTTTTCAAGTGTAAATGTTAATCTGAATCAAAACCTTACGTTTATACGTCTAAATTGATATATTTATCGAACAAGATTTCAAATAATGTCATAATCATGTATCAACCTTGATGACGGTATTTAGCGTAAAGATCGAGGTCACAAAATTAATCATTTATTTAGAACTACTAAATATTTTGCTTCTATTAAGCATTCACGTGTTTAATGGGCGTTTTAAGAATACAATGGTTATTGAGTTAAACGGTTATTATGTTATATTATTATAAAGAAAGAGTGAGTAGTAACGGAATGTATGTACATTTAATTCTCCCATTCAAGACACACATGGACGAAGTTTGTTTCGCGAGTTTTGACCGCCGAGAGAAAGGGTTGATTGAATCACTATACAGATTTAAGAAAAATGTAAACGTGAGAGAACAGAGCATGCTCTGCGAGGGAAAATGACCGGGGACATTTATAATACTACTGAGGGTTTCAGTTAAGCGAAAGACAGCATGTGACATGACTAATGAATGCCACCTAATTACGGAAAGCTGCGGTAAAATTGGAAATAAAAAAGTATTAAAATATGGCAAGTTTGGAAGGAGGAGGGGCGGGAAGGTAAATGTTAAATCGTACTCTCCATTTCGTTCTCTTTATGAATGAAGCGAATTTTTAGTGCAAAAGCTTAATTATATTTTTCAATAATACTTAATGAATAGATGTTCACTATGTGGATTTTTTCCATTGTAAAACAGATATACTGTATCGCAGAGATTATTTTTAACATAAGTGCTACCGGTTTTGGCTCCAAAACCATCTTCAGTTACACCTCATTACAATTTTTTGATGCATTGTCATTTTATCGCCCATGGGGAGCGGGAGATAGGCATTCATTCTATCGATCTGTTTCCTTAACCTACCCCTTGATTGCTTGTTGCATACCCCGACAAGAAAGATGTCATGAACCATCCCTCTCTCCTCAATATCCCCCTACTTCAAGTCACAGCCTCTAAAAGGTCAACACATTAATATTAAAATGCAGTGAACCGAAACATGTTCTATTGGCCGAAACCGGTACTACTACTCTAATATTTAATCTGTGCAATACACAAAAAAAATTTAAAGTTAGCCATAAAATTTTAAAGCATCAGTTTTACTGTCTTTCGTGATATGAAAGTTTCACCACATCGTCCCTAAAACGTTATCGTTATAGTTCTTTTTCATCAGCCAACTACTCCTCAAACCTGAGGCGCAAATTCTTCCAATATGTAACCCACGCGAACTCCTGCCTCAGGGTAACTCGCACAATCGTCTTAATATGTTGAATTTTAAAAGAATCCATCATTTTCCTCTGCCTGTGCTACAGAAATTCGTAATAAACTTTGAAAATGAATTATAATCTCTTCACAACACAAACGAAATTTCATAATATTCTACATGTCGTATTAAAATTAAACGTATTGTATAATCGCTAGGCTGAATACATAACAGTCGCAATATTATTAAACTCGCATCTTACAGATAGCGACAGTTTTTTAGTACCTGAAATTATAATTTACCACGAGAACTGAAGAAGCAAATCAAAGGGTATTGATATAATTACGGGAAACCACACATGCTGACATTGAGACCAAAATGGAAGAAAAAAAATACCTCTTGTAATTTGCCATTGAATAAATACGGTCAAAAGTACGGCTGAAATAATCACCATGTAGCATGGTACCTAATGAAGACAAAATTCATTGATATTACACGCCTTAGGATAAAATACACTCATGACAGACATTGTGGAAAAGAAAAAGGTGGCGTAAAACATGGTGAGGAAACGGAGAACGACAAAAACAATCCATCTGATTCTATATCCAATATTTATAAAGTTAATACTTAATAACGGTAAAAGCATAAAATAAATAAGTAATAGTTAGAGTTATATCACCACGGAAATAATGGCAACAGCGATTTATTTTGGACGGTAAGCAATGCGAACTTCCTTCTCCAAAGCATTTGAGGATGCAAGGTATGCGCCCAAAATAAACAGGAATAACCGGAAAGGAGTTCTTCCAAATATGACCGAAGCTAAGGAAGGTTGGACAGGATGCCATGAAAGGAAATTAAAAGGGAAAGTAGACGGAATGTGAGGCACTGGGGGCCGATGCCATAAATGTACGGACAGTTCCGATTCCTCAGCGCATAAGGAATCGGTTGCTCTACAGGAGGAGGATATTGGGATGATGTAGCCAAATATACTATATATATTGCATGGTGGTCGAAGCATTTTATCAATATTGACGCATGATGATATACGCCAATGACAAGCCATCACACTTTACTGTGCAGAATCTTGCAAAATTTCAGTCATAACAATAATCAACAACAGTAGGTACCATCTTGCACCAGACAATCTTACTCATCATGTTCTTTTACATGAATTATGGAATGTCGTGGTATACTTTATGAATACGCTATAATTAGGAGTGTTTTAAAATTAACATCGATTGTAACAGGCATTAAATAATATACTCATTAAATACGCCATGTATAGCTGAAAATAATGCTTCAGTATGTATTTCAACACCAGATAGCCATGTGAATGCATACCGAGTTCATGAAATAGTTCTTAATGGGAGATCGAATATATTTCCCATAACTGTTCTGAACAAACGGATGAATGACCTGTACGTCCATGAAAGTTCGAAGGGAACCATTCACACCGCAAAGTTATCGAGTCAAGCCACGTTTTCATGACTATTGAGCTCACGTATAGGGCGCACTCTTCCACGCAAAATGATTTTCTGAGTATTCTATCAGAGATTGATCATTTCTATTGAGAATGGATTTTTACCGTATGCTGTATGCAATCAAGGTTTTAACCAATAATGGAATCCCGCCATTCGTGGAGATTTCAACTGAATATCTACCAACATAAAAGAAAGGGCGCTATAATATGGGCTAAAGCCGGATGTCTCTCCTATGTTCCAGATTTCCTAAGAAAAATCAACCCTCTCCCGAGGGTCGACTAATCACAGACCAGCATTCTTACACCTCCTAATTCACACCTCTTCGGAAGTTTGTCTTTGTTAAAGATATTTGGTGAAGACGACCGACAACTGAGGTCATTTGCGTCAGAAAATATAGGTGGGGAACTGAGTAAAAGTAGGAACTTTACATCTGCATAATACCCTGCAAGCCACCATAAAGGTGTGTGGCAGGGAGGGAATTCACTCAAAAACATATCATGAATAGAAAAGAATTAGTTATAATATTCTAGTCTAAACTTAATACTTTCAAAAAGAGAAAAATAGCAAAGAAAGCATGCAAAATCATGCTGTTAGTTGGGTTAGTTTAAAGTCCTTATACCAACTACCTATGCTGTCCATTGACATATTTAAATTTGCACTATTGGATATATTTTCAGCTATTCATATCCCTAATTGTACGAAGAAATAAGGACATTTTGAATCTGTTGGTTCGGCATTCGATTTTTCTAATTTTATGACTATACTCCAGTCTACCATAGTAAGTTGGAGTTCGCAAAATATTTTTAACGTCATCAGCGAAAATATTATCTTGGGATTTATTTAAGAGATTGTCTTAATTTCAACCCACTAATTGAGAATGATTCCCAATTTAATGTATTTAATAGACTGGGTACGCTGATATAGTTATCATACCGTCCCTTTACAAATCTTGTCTATCTTCGCTGCACACGTTCAAATTCATTATTTAGGCCTATTTCGTATGCATCCCATGTACTGCCTCCCTGCCCATTCCCTCCCTGCCACACACCTTTATGGTGGCTTGTAGGGTATTATGCAGATGTAAAGCGAATCGTAAACTGGGATTCGTCAAAAGAGTACTGGGTAAATGTGACGATCATGTACGAGAAATCAGCTACTTTTCCCTTGTAAGACCTCATTTGGAATATGCTGCCAGTGTATGGGATCCCTACGAAATCGGTCTAAATAACGAACTTGAACGTGTGCAGAGAAGATCGGCAAGATTTGTAAAGGGACGGTATGATAACCTTACTAGCGTAACCAGTCTATTAAATGAATTAAATTGGAAATCATTGTCAGATTGCAGGTTGAAATTTAGACTTAATCTCTTAAACAAATTCCAAGACCATATTTTCAGTGATGATGTTAAAAATATTTTGCGAACCCCAACTTACTATGGTAGACTGGACCATAATCATAAAATTAGAGAAGTAGATTGCCGAACTGACAGATTCAAAATGTCCTTTTTTCCTCGTACTATTAGGTATATGATTAACGGTAAATATATCCAGTAGGAGTGTAGCAATGGATAACATTGGTAGCTGCATGTTGGTATAAGGACTTATAGCTAACCCATCTAACGGCATGTTTTTGCATGTATGTTTTGCTAATTTTATCTTTTTCTTAATAGCGTAGTTTTGAACAGTATGTACCTATAGAAGTACTGATCCTTTTTTTTATTCATGATATGTAGTGCATGTTTTGTGAGAGTTCACCCCCTGCCACACACCTTTATGGTGGCTTACAGGGTATTATGTAGATGTACTGGAAGCGTATTCCAAATGAAGTCTAACAAGGAAAAAGTATATAATTTCTCGTACATGATCGTAACATTTACACAGTACCCTTTTGATGAATCCCAGTTTACGATTAGCTTGACCCTTCTTAGCTCACATTCAAGTTCATTATTTTTACTTATTTCGAATGCATCCTATATACTGGAAGCGTATTCCAAAGGGATGTTTTGAGGAAAGGAGAAAGGGTGGTGAGAAATCCGCCTTCAGCATTAGCTTGCTGAACGCGCCACGGAGACCACGGCTTAACGTCCCATCCGAATGACAGTGATCTGGACTCGAAGTGCTCTCCACAAGGTACTCAGGAAGGGCTTGGTAAACCAATGAAAAATTCGCCAGTGCCGGGGCTCAAACCAGGGCCCTCAGGATTGGAAGCAAGTACTCCACCTACCACAGCAACCCGATCCCTGTAGAAGCTTGCAGGTTATGACGAAAATGAATGTTTGTGAATGACCTCAACAGCCAACCAAATCTCGTGATAAACACCGATACCAATTTTTTAGCACAGTTACCGAAGTTGAGCCTGAAATAAACCTCGCGACACCATCTTCACGAAGACTTGAAAAAGCATTCGGCCTTCGGGGATAAAAAAAATCCAACGCCACAGAGGATCCCACTCCACAAGGAACGCCGAGGGGGAGTCGTTAGGGAGGGACGTACGGCGAAGAGAGGGAGACGACCTATCGCGCCTTCACCCCCACACCCCCACCCTCCTCGTCGCTCGTTAAAAAAATCGCCGAGGATCTCCGAGGAAAAAACCGACGACATTACGTATTCCAGGCTCGTTCCGAGAGTGGAAAAAAGTCGGCATGTGAGCGGAGGGAATTCGCAAGGAAGGCGGGGCGCCACATTTGAATACCTCCTTAAACACAGTATGCATGTGTACTTACCTGCCTCTCAGAACCCCTCTGACTGGATATTTTCTAAGCAATGCACATGCGAGTGACCAACTTTCATTTATTGACTTTAGCAGGGAATGTGCCATCTTTATTGTAGAACTCTCACGACCGGAGCTTATATTTCACTCTTTGTGTTACTGGGGCGATGAATATATACTTTTTACTGTTGTAATTAGTGTTGATAGATGCGATAGAGTATGATTGTCTGAATTTTGCCTCTTATTTTCCAAATTCTTTCTTTCCGACACCACAACTTTTACAGTGCATCGCATTAATTCTATATATAGTCAGCTATTCGAAAATACCCTTCCCTCTCATTTCTTGCTCATTGTCAGACTAATATCGCAGGGTTAGGTATATATTTAGGATTTTGTGGTAACAAAATAGAGAATTGCCTTAGAAAAACATTTCAATTTTACGTAACACAACATAATAGAAGATATTAACACAAGTTAAGGGGGTTTACGGCCTTGTGTGGTGATTTTGGGAAGAATTGCAAGATGATACGAGTGAAATCCTAATTAATTTAATTAATTAATCCTAAATTAATTAATAATGCGTATACTTTCATCATCAGCTGCCCTTATCCCCATTCATTTAACGAGATTTGAGAATTCTGACGGATAATAAAGTGATGACGAAAAGAAAGAACCAACTGACGCAAATAAAAGTAGAAAGTTTTTTCCCCATAAGTACCATAAGTGTAAAAAACGCAATTTTCGTTCAAGTGTGGGACCTCGTCTGGGGGATTTCAGGAGTCACGAGAAAGGGTGGACCGAGTCGCACTGAGGATTCCCGTGATGCAGGTGACACGTGACGCCGAGGCGGAGGGACATTACGCGGAACAGCCTCCCGTTCCTCGAAAACGTATCCGAATGAAGCGAGTCGTCGAGGATATAACCGGTCGGGGGTTAAATATAGGGGCGGGGATGGAACAGAATTGTGGCTGGAAAAGGGACCGGGGGTGGTGTGGGGGGGGGGGGGGGGGTACGGTAGGAAGACATTTGCAGCACGTCCCTTGCCATATATCCATTGCCTTGCACCGCCTTACGACTCCTCCCCCGCGACCAGCCCTCTCTCCCTCCCCCCACTATGCCTTTCAACCCCTTGCCCTCACTCGCACCCCTTCCCTCCCACGAAGACTCCCTCCCCCCCAACCCCGGAGTCTTTGAGCTTTTACGCCACTGACCAAGGACGTCCGGTTGCTTCAGCAGACTCGAGCCCCCGCGGACTCCAGTTGGCGGAGATTTTGACTCTCGTCGCGCAAGAGGATGGAGAGGTGGAGCGGGGGAAGGGAGAGAAAGAACAGGATTCAATTGAGGTTTATAAATCTCCGAGGGCCAACGTCACATCTTTCGTGAGCTTACGAACAAAAACAGCTCGTACTGAGTTTATCATAGAATAACGATAAGTTTGACCGTACGCAAATATTTTGGACTACAATGCTAATTATACATTAATATATTGTTTATAAATGATTAATAAATCTCCGAGGGCCAGCGTCGCATCTTTCGTGCGCTTACGAACAAAAAACAGCTCGTACTGAGTTTATCATAGACTAACTACAAGTTTGACCGTACGCAAACATTTTGGGCTACAATGATAATTATACAGGTGTTTAAATAAACGATAATTAATCTTAGATTGCCTTCCTACGGAAATAGCTACTTGCGAAAAACATATACACTATGTGAACTTAAATACATACACAATGTGCATGAGTATATTTGTGACCTTTTCTTGGAGTATTTTTACTGGTTTTCTACCGGTTACATCAACAGTTTACAGAATCAACCAGAAGGTTGGATTTCGATGGGTGAGAGTAGAGCTCACCTCCTTACTAAGCCGTTGGAGTGAGAAATTCTCACATACAGGGTGGGGGGGCAGGTTCTCTTCCCTGGGTCACCTGCGATTTCCTGCGAAGTTAGGACACGCAGAACATCGACTGGCGCGGATGTTAGGTGGGATTGTCCAGTAAGACTTCTGCCCGAGACGAACCTAGGATCCTCCGGTCGGTAGCACAGCTCTCTACCCACAAGGGCAACCATGAACCCCTCGACCGAAAAAGGGAGGTCTAAATGGGCATTCAATTATTCCCACGACCTCCAACATTTCACGGGATGTCCTTCTTCAGCCCCTTATACTTCCTGCCTCTCATTATTCTATCCAAACTAATGGTTTTTCTCCTCCCTCCACCCTTCTTACCCAACATTTTCCCCTCTGTCATATCCTTCAACAATCCCTCACCCTTTTTTAACTTCTCCATCCAGACTTTCTGCCTTCTCCTAATTTTCGCTTAACAATTTCCTATCCTCACCTACCAAATCTAGCACTTCCTTCATATGCGTTTCCTCGCTAAATATTATCACGCCCGGTATTAGTGCTTTCACTACTCTTTTCTTCAAGCCCTACACAACGACGCTGTTACTAGTTCTCGCTGCAAGTAAAAGATTCTTTCGCCAAATCTATTGTCCTTATAACTTCAACACTGAAATACTCCTATTTCTCCAACATAGGTAATACTGAAAGAGCTAAAGCACTCCGCCTGCTAAGACCTCTTACCTACTGCTCTTAAATTCAACCTGGCCAATGTTGTCCTAGTAAATCTCATTACATCCGTGTTCTTGTGGATAGCAATTTTTGGATTTTGAGTATCGTTACATTTCCGGATGATCGGAACGTAATAATTATACTTGATCACAATGTTTCAAGCCATCAAGGGAACAACCGATCTATAATCGAAATAAGGAAACGCACTTAATATTTATGATAAAGAATTCATGGTAATTAACATTCAGTTGCTGCGAACAACAGCTTTTCTCCCTCCTTAAAACAGATATTTCAACGAAAAATATTAAGGGTATTCCTCCGCGTTGACGAAGTTAAAAACGCGCACGCGTAATTTCCAAAAACACCACATTTGAGCTCTCCAGTCTGTTTAGGAAACGGAGTAAATGATGTTATTTGGATGCAGAATACTTCGGACATGCATTATTATTTGTCTTCGGACGGGGGTATATTCCAGAGACGATTACGTTTTTCAGGGGGGATAAAAATAGGGAAAAGACCGTAAGTTCGGTAATGGCGGGAAGGGAAAAAAATTGTTATGAACTGAAAAGGAAATAGAACGAAGGGGGATGAGAAAGAGAGAGAGAGAGGAAGAGGGGATTGAAGGGGGGGAGGTTTTGGGACCAAGGGGCGGGAGAGGATTGGGGCCTCCACAGTTGATGGCGACGGCCCTACCGACCCACCATTATTTTTATTAGTCTCCCCTTCGTTCTAATGAGCCATTCTGTGCCGGCGGACCGCCTTTTCATTTCCCTTCGCCGGAGCGCAGTGAACTCGCACTCCATGTCCATCCCATCCTTTTGTCTACCCGGGCCGACTTTCCGTGAACCCATTCCGCCTGCCACTTCGCTTGCACCTTCATCCCCCCCTCTCTTCCGTTGGACCTCACTTTACTATCCGGCGCCATTTCTACTGTTCCTGGTTTTACGGCGGCGTCGCACCCAGCGAGGATTCCAGTCGCGATTTGGACCGCGAGGGCGCTTCCGAGAAACGATGACATTCTCGGCGCAAAGAATGCAATTTCAGCCGGCGCTAATTCCAGGGAGGCAAGGAAGACACACCTAAACAATTTGAGCATCCAGGCGAAATTATTGGAATGGGCACCCAATTATACCGCCAGGAACAATGAAAGTATCAAGCGAAGATTCATATAATAGAACACGGGTGCAGAGGACACGCGTTTTCATTCCACTGATAAAGGAAAATTCCCAACCCGAACGTTCGGGTTTGTTTAAATTTTCAATTTTTTTCAATGTCTTGTCAAATCGACATTCAGTTTGCGGGATGAAACTCGGAAAAAAGTCTTTATATGCTTTACGAGACAAAATCTAATGAATGAAGGAAAATAGGAAAGCAATATGTTTCCATTTAAATGAACATTTTTCGATTGCCGCTTTTCTATTGAACTGTTTTAAAACTAGGATTGTAAAAAATATGCAGTAATTGTGAGAAAATTTTCCTGTTTTAATATCATTTATTTAATTTGTATCATAATCATTTCCTGAAACAGTGCAATTTCACCGGTTTGGGAGTGTACCTATCCTGAATGGGCTCTAAAGCCATATGGTTAGATTTAAGTCGACAAAAACTACATTACGGGGATGGAGTCAGGAAGTGTTCATAATTGTTCGCTCTTTTGCAAAAGATGTACGTCAATGTCCAAGAAAGATTACTCGCAATGAGTTAAGACGAAATATTGATCACCAATTGATATAAAAAAAGAGTGCAAAATAAAAAACAGAAACTGTACAATATCGTCAAATCAACTTCATTTCCTATACGATAGAGAATACTTAAGGGGAATGCTTGCACTTAAGGTATAAACTTTGAATATTCAGATATATTTCCGCACTCTGTGTACTGGGATGGTGTGGTGCCTAGAGTGATGGATTCCCATCTCGAGTGCCCTGGTTCGAATTCCGGGCGTGGAGGGAATTTATCATGGTGATATCAGTACCCACTTGAGTAGTGTAGTTCTGACTACTATATTAATACTATTCCTTTTTTATGCATGATATGTAGTGCATGTTTGGTGAGCAATCACCCCCTGCCACACACCCTTGTGGTGGCTTGCAGGGATTATGTAGATGTTGAGTAGGTACTGTGTGGAGAGGGCTTTGAGATCGCACTTCAACTGCCCGGTGGTACGTTTAACCGTGGACCCATTGGCGCCTTTCGTTAAGAGCAAGCTGATTCCGTCGGTTTTCCCTCAACCCTTTCACCGTTCGCTCAAAAATTCCTACTCGATTTCCGACCATCCATCAATCGTAAATTGCACAAATGACTTCAGCTGTCGTTCACTTCCCCGTATAACTAACTCAGCACTATATGCTTCACCGTAATAATGTGAGATGGAAAATAATATTGAAATTGAAATAGATAAGTATTCTAAAACTTTTTGTGAGTTATAGTGAGTATGAGTGAGTTCCCGAGGCAGCTCTCTATCGCATTGAAATATTCCTTCCTGCATCGGGGGATAGAGGATTGGAATAGTTTACCCAAGGAAGTATTGGATCCCTTCACAAATAAAACTCGGGTGTTTATGACGAGGTTAAAAAAATTGTACTGTGAGGGTTGTTTTTGGTACTGGGAATTTTTTTTCTTTTTTTTGTACTGTGAGGATTTATGCACTGTGGGGTATATTTTGTCTGTCGTCTTTTTGTTGTATTTTGGCAGTCTTCATTTTTTAATTTTTTAATGGATAGATTTTTTTTGGATTTACTCGGTTCATACCGATTTATGTTACCACCCGACCATATGGTCGATTTGTGACTACCTTGTAATAATAAAATATAAAAAAATATATAACTTCCCGGGCAGAAGCCTTTCAGGGCACTCCCACCTAAAATCCCCGCAGTTCGATTTTCTTAGAGTCAGAACTTGGAACTCGCAGGTGGCACAGGGAAACAAATTGGCCCTCCTACCCTGAATGTGTGCAGTTAACACGCCAATGGCTTAGTACGGCAATGGCGTGAAATCTAACCTCACCTACCAAAAACCAACCCACGGTTTGAAACGAATAAAGAAAGTAACAATAACTTCATGACATGATTGGAAATAATTAACTTTGTTATATTCCACAAAACTTTTGTGGAATTACCACAATTATTTATGTGGTTATATTCCACAAACAAAAGTTTTGTGGAATATAACAAAGTGAATTATTTCCAATGATGAATTCATTCCACAAAGTGAACTCGCCAACCATCTATTTCAAACTTCATGAAAACATGAAATCTTTGAATATTAAAGTGTGCAAATATTCTAAGTAATTCTTGATTAAGTTATTCGTTCTCTCTCGTTCACTGGGGATTCTCGAGTGCCTAAGGATATCGACCCAGAGCGTGAATTCGCGATTTCATGGATTATCATCTCGATTCGGGACCCATAACTCATGACGGGCGACTTCATTGTATGCAGTGCCTAGGCACGAATTTCCCTCCACCCTCTCTCTCTCTCCCTTGCCCTCGATTTCTCTCCGTCTCGTTTCCTTTCCTCCCCTCCGACTGGCATTTCCGGATCCTTTCATCGGGCGTCAACCGACCCCGCCGCCGAATAAGTGCCGACTCGATCGAACGGATCTCAGAGTCGTCTCTCGCCTTGGCCTTCATCAATCGGCGAGCGTGACTGCGCTGTGACGCGCCATAACAGTCTCTCATTCCGAGGAGCCTTTCCCTCGATTGACAAAGATTGTCTCTGGAGACGCGAAATTACGATTCCCGATTTCCCTTTTTTCTCGCATTCTTCGCCGCAAAAAAGAACCTTCTTCCGATCCTCACGCACTGAGCGCACGAAAACAATGTGCCCGCGCAGATTTCTAAAACAATATGGGTGATGCATCTAAGCAAATTTGATCCTTTTTTTTGTAAGGGACCGAACAACTCGGCTAGGTCGTGTACGGCAGAAAAAAAAACATTTCGGAATACTTTCCAACGCGGTCCGCACGGAGACTCTAAGTTATTTATTGTAGTTTTTACACGTTCATTGAAAATTGGAGGATAAAAAAATAATGCAAAATCATTACAATCATGTGCGCGGGGAAATTTATCGAGAAATTTGAATGCTACATCTTTTAGTTTTCAAGACTAATTGTAATTTACTTTGCGGAATCAACGAACAGTAATTTTTTTGGTACGCTGAAAACCAGACCTTTTTTTAATTAAATAAATGGATGATTTTTCGGGCGCTTAGGTCCTTTTTTAAAAATGATATATATTTAACTTTTTGCCTACGTTTCGGATACTGTATTTTTCCTTCTTCAGGGCTTAAGTTCTATAAGGTGAATTTGTTTTTTTTTCATTTCAAAACAAATTCACCGAAAAGAACTTAAGCCCTGAAGAAAGGAAAATACAATTTCCGAAACGTCGGCCAAAATTTAAATATTTTTCATTTTTAAAAAAAGGACCTAAACTCCTAAAAAATCATTCATATATTTAGTAAGTTTTTTGTCTTAGCATAATGTTTTCTTCCACCGCCAATGCGAAAATTTTGAATTATTTCACTCAGTTCCAACTCATAATAAATAATAAAAGAACGGACGAATACGTATATTTTCAAATTAATAAATTAATGGTTCAACCACATTTCCTTTTTTCTTTCCGATAATGAAGGCTCTACCATTTTGCTAACTCCTTCGCCAGCTAAATATTTTAGAATAGTTTATTACTTGGTTCTTCCTCTAATAGTAAGAATGAATGTCGATTTTTTATTTCCTGCTGGCTTCACAGAATTCGATCGTTCCACGATCCTATGCAAGGTCAACTCTCCGAATCATACACAATTAATTCAATATCGCTGAGATGTATCATAAGCCTTTGGAGGATTCTTCCATTTTTTTATGCTGATGGACAATTTCCAGATATCATCAGCGGAAACAGAATTGAATACTATACATCGATCGTGAAATATGCAAAATATAATGATTCCAATCGGCAATCCAATTAGAAACACAACAGAGTTATATCGAGAACCGAATAAGATACGGCAATGTAGTGCGTTTCGTATAAATCTTCCAAGAATGAATAGATCACTGTCTCTTGACAATTGAAAGGACTTGAATGAAAGAAGGAGGAACAGAGACTATGAGTTTGCGAGATAAGAGATAGGTACTAGATAAATTGTTATTCAGTCGTAATATAGAGTTAGAATTCAGCACTGTCTCGACATATCCTTAGACATCTCTGTACTGCATCAAGAGGGTGGACAGAAGTGACAGATTGAGTGAGAGTGATTGTTAAACAAAAAGATTCATGTATTCCTTTTCCCAGGACCACAATGTAAACAAAGCCTGATACTTTCCGTTTTTATATATTTTCTTTTTTTCTTTCGCTTTTTTTTCTTTTCATTAGTTTTATTTCCGTGATTCCCGTTGTCTTTCGTACCCCTATTTTGTGAACAATGTCCTAATACTCCTTGCCACGAGATTTTGCTGTGGTTCGCAAAGAATATATAGAAACATTAGAATTGAAAAGAAAAAGCAAGGTGACTCGAAGAATTACAAACGCATTTAACAGATACCGAAGTCACCCTGTTACAGGACCGGCCTTGAAGAGTCCACATTTCCTCAGCCGATCTTCGAACTTTCCTGCTTCAAAATGTCTTAGGGGTTAAAGATCAAACGAGACTAGAAACATTCCAAAACTTTTCATCCATCACCGACACTTATTACAATCATTTAAGCGCCATCAATCAAGAGCATCAGGGTCGGGGGGCCGTTGTTTTATTCAGACGCGCTGCTGTCTCCTGACACACCGAAAATAAGACACCTCCTCCCGCGAATCGTGAGCAGCTTGCCCTTCGCACGCCGCTCCCACTGCACAAGCGTCTCCACTTTCCATTTCCACCTCGGTACCTCTTCCTCTTCTACCACCCACCATTTCTCATTAGCTATTCCCTAATACGATCCTGTCACTCGACCATCCCCTCGTTTTTCCGCAGAGAACAATACGTTAAGTGCTCACCATACGTCGTTCCAAGTGTTCAACGGCCACTTCCAATGTGACTTCGTATAAGGTAAACCCTCATAAGAATCGCTCCGTCTTTGTTTCCTCGCTGAGTCACACGTATGACCTATAAAAATCACGTTTCAGGGGTATCAAAGCAGCTTGGTGGAAAGAGTGAGGACTAATTCAATCGAGGTCACTTGTACCATTCATTCTCCGACTTGGCGTATGTTATATTTAGTGTGAGGTTGAATGACAGCGGGTCGCTATTGAAAATGCAAGAGTCTATCATTCACATCATGTCAGCTACTGGACATTCGCAGTATAGATGCAGTGGATATTGGAATATGCTGTCAAATCCACAACGCGATCTTAATTACTCCAGGTGGCTCTGCAATAATAAGAGCTTAGCTATTAAGAATTGGGATCATTTTTTAACGGAAAAATCTAAATTTGACGCGTCTAATCCAATAATTATGCATTATAGACCTATGTGAACTCTGTAATGACTGACGAGTGATAAAGTTACAAGCTCCAGCCTCAGCTCCTCACTTCTTGCCCTGAATTGACCAACAAAATAATAAAAATGAACACTGAAATATCGCTATTGCCTATAGAACTCGAAGAGAATACTATTGTTGATTCATTTTCACTTAGTTTCGTAGAGTTTAATTGATGTATCAACTTTTCAACACGTAGAAACTCTCGGTGCTATTTACAGACAGCATTAAGACGAAACTGGACTATTCGTGAAGGAGAAAGCTTCAAAATTAACTTCAGATTGCTCTGTCTATCAACTACGAGCGATGACAGCTCGAATCTAGTCATTATGTTCTCATCATACTCCCTCTAGTCAGACATTTCTAATCTGCTCATTCACCATAATGAAAAATCCGGATTGAAGCGTAGGCTTCCTCTGTAAATGAACTACTTCTGCTACCCATCCATCGACGTAGGAAGCAGCCTATCACCACCTCGACCAACCCCTTGCTATTTTTTCCCTTGAAATTCCAAGGGGAGACTGGGGAAATGTATTTCCGGACCGGTAAGAGCACAACGGGGAAATAATGACGTTTCGTCGTGATGATCGTGATGCTGGAGATGGTGAGAAGAGTTCTCCTGCGGCGAGATGAAGAAATCTTCTCACGGATGCAGAGATTTCACCCCTGGAGTTGATGACGCCTACTTTTTGAGCGGTAATAACTCCGGTGGAAGGTGAACGAGGTGTTAATTCAGGATAATCAAAGCAAAAAAGAAAACGTTTCAATCAAATGCAATTTAGGTTGAAGAGAAGGAAAGAATCAGTTACCACTTAATGCATTAATCTGAAATCAGAAAAATATATTTCGGATGACGTCAACCATGCCGATATGAAGGATTAATCCTTAACGCATTTGAAAGAAAACTACCTCCCATCTTTAGAAAAATGCTACTAATATAATTAATGAAAGGAAACGCAGATCAGTTATCTTTGGTGGAAAAATTTTTCGTTTGGGAGGACTGGTCAATCTTTCTTTAATCTTGTCGGACCACTTATTCTCATCACTCATCATCATCATCAATATTCACCAATCCTAAGATTGGTTTGACGCAGCCCTTTATTCGGCTCACCACCTATCACCAAACCTCTTCATATTTATATCATTCTTCTCTTTTACATCCTTCTTAATATCTTATATGAGCCCTTCCTTTGTCCCACTTCCCATTCTTTTCTCCATATTCTTTATTTGCACTTATAGTAAAGGAGAAAGCCACGAGTGTCCCAAATATTCTCGGTTCCGATCCCTATTTGTGCACTTAACCCTGTCGCGTAAACACATTTTGGATTGAATACATCTACATCTCCATAATATCCTTCAAGCCACCATAAAGGTGTGCGACGGGGTGAATTCACACCAAACATGCATTACATATCATTCACGAAAAGGATTATACATTATATTCTAGTCTAAACCTCACAATTAAACATTTAAAAATAGAAAAAGTCCTTTACCAATTTGCAACTACCTATGCTATCCATTGATACAATTGTATTTTTACTGTTGGGTATATTTTCAGTTAATCATATCCCTAATTGTACGAGGAAAGAAGGACATTTTGAATCTGTCACTTCGGCAAACAATTTCTCTGATTTTATGACTACGGTCCAGCGTTCCATAGTAAGTTGGAATGCACAAAATATTTTAACGCCAATATTGAAAATATTATCTTGGAATTTTATTGAGAGATTAAGCCTAAATTTAAGGAAACGGTCTGAAAATCATTCCCATGTTAGATCATCTAATAGACTGGTTACGCTAATATTGTTATAATAACGAACATTTACAAATATTTTCGATCTTCGCTGCATACGTTCAAGTTCATTATTTAAGCCTATTTGAAAGGATCCCATAATTGGCGGGTAATTCCACATGAGGTCTAACAAGGGAAAATTAGCTATCCATCCATCCTGAGGGCCCTGGTTCGAATCTTGTTAAGGCAGTTTCATTGCGGAATAACGGTCTTTCACTGAATGTGGTGTAGAGAGCACTTTAAGTTCGGTAAACTATCTGTCGGGTGGAACGATATTGAGAGGACTTATTCTACAAGCCGATCTACATTTACATCCTCGCAAAACCCTGTGAGCCATCGCGAGGTTGTGTGGCAAGGGGTGAAAATCACCCAGCAAGCACTATTGACACGCAAACAGGCTAGATAATAGAAAATGGAAACATGCTAGATAATAGGGTCACACGCAGCTACATGGTCAATATCTACATAGTAATAAGGTCATTGGTGGTTAATACTTGCATCATGCACTACAGACTATAATGATATTTCACCAACCTTTGCTATGCCGCCTATTGTGTTCACTTATATTGCGGAGGAAAAATAACTTTTTGAATTTAACGGTACGACAATCAATCTCTCTAATCTTATTTATATGGTAAAATCTAGGATAATACGCACGGCTTTTAGTATATCTGGAACATCTTCACTGTAGTTATTCGTTTTAATTCTGCAATAGATTAAATCTGTGCTTTAGCATATGATCTTACAATGATTCCCAACCTAATTCTTCTATTAATTCTGTTACACTACTAAACCTATCGTATCGCCTTTTAGCAAACCTAGCTGCTCTACGCTGCACACTGTCTAGTAGCTCTCTGATCAAATCTAATTTATTCGGGTCCTATACACTGGCTGTATACTCAAGGTGGGGCCTACCTAGTGAAAAGTAACATCGTTCTTTTGTCTTCACGTTTCCCAAGTATATCCTATGGCCGATAAACTCATCATAAATTATAATTATAAATTTCTAGAGTTAAATGACGAAAACAACATTTTTGGACTTTCAGGGTAAATTAAAGTCCTGTGTGACTTTTTCCCCCATAAATGGGATTGCAAGCGCATGCGCAAGCCTATTAATCGAAGTTCGACTCTACTGCGAGACGTCCCCGCCATTACCAAGCACGCACACTTGGCCTCAGGTGACCTCTCCCACGCACTCAGTGCATCACCTTGGGAGGCACAAGTACGCACGTATCCCTCGCCTCGCCCTCGCTCGCCGCACTCCTCTCCAAAACACCACTCACCCACCCACGACACGCTCACGTGATCGCGACGCGCCGCGATCGTCATTTTTTTTCCGCCCCTCAACCCAACGTCTTCAAGCCCTCTCCTTTTCCTTACATGCTCGGATCCTCCCGTATTCCATCCATATCCACGTGGGCCGTGACCGGTGTGGTGGAATGGCATCGATTTGGAGGTGGGAGAGATGATTGATGGATAGCCCGACGCTCCGATGCGACACGAGATGCGTGCATTGGAGGCGTGGGGTTCGAGGAACCGCGGCTTGAAACTTCCTCCCGTCGTCCGATGGAACGAACGATACGAGGAAATTACGAACGCAGAAAGACCCGCGCCTCTGCGGCTGGACATTCCTCGCGACGTAACCCGTCTCCGTGAACGGCATTAAAATTTCGTGGGCACCCATGGGAAACTTTCGAGTTTAGGGTGGGGAATATCTATTGTTTTTTTTAACATCAGTTTTCTACAGATATATGGTTTGAGTACACTTAGGATCCCTGAATTGATTTCCGTATTCCGAACAGCGTTTTCCTATAATATCTTTTCATGCAGAACAAGAGATTTTCTGCATCTTTTCGTAACATTCGGAAATCCATTTTTTGCTGTTTTTAGATTTCTTTTCATGCACCAAATTCTACCTTCATTATAAAATTCAGTTTCGCAATGCCCCTAATCACTTGCCTCATCAACCTACAAATTCTCTTTCGCCTAATTTGTCCCTCATTCCCCTAATCTTACTGCTGTTTTTTTCCTCCAGAGTAATATCAAATTTGGTTTCCGGTACTGTATCGCTGCAAAAAGGTGGCGACAGTTGCAATGAAGTAAGTACAATGGTCGTAAAATTGTTACGGCACTGTAATTTTTACTATCTTTATTATACTAGAGGCCGTAGAGCTCATTTTGCGACTATTGTAGTAGTTAGAAGCAGGGGCGTCGGAACTATTTTCGCTGGGAGGGATCAACCTTGGAAAGGACCCGTCTCTTACAAAAAGGGCCCGGCACCTATGAAAAGGGCCCGCATTTTTTGCGGATAGGAGGGGATAGAGACTAGAATTCCGCTAAAAGTGCATGCGAAGGTGGTAGAATATGCGTCCGAAGGGAAAAGGCAAGCTGGAAACAAGGGAAATTTCATTTTTATTAATGAAGACTCATTTCTCAAGGGCCCGGGGCAAATTCTGGGGGGGGGGGAGGGGCGAATGCCCCCACTGCCCCCCACTTCCGACGCCGCTGGTTAGAAGACACTGATGATATTGGATAGCTCTTGGAATTCAGGTAGGTATATACTCCATCCCTTAAGAGTTTATGACAAAAAATCCTGGATAACGAGGCGACACTTGGCAAGAGACTTGCTCTTAGCATCCTGTATGTGAAAATTTTGCAGGCCAATAAGAACTATATGAGCGTTCAATCAAGCCGATGCATGAGTGGAAGTCAATGGTTTTTGGCTAGATTCGGCCGGCAGAAAAAATATGCGGGTGCACACTGACTTAATTGGGGATGAACAACATGCAATAAGTTACAGAGTTATCGAGGAATCGGGTAGGTGCACCTACTTCTGCTTCCATCCCGAGGATCCGGGTTCAAATCCCATCTGAGGCAGAGATTTTTCTTGGATTTACCAATCCAAACTAGTGTGCAGGAATGGGAAGCACTTTCATGTTCAGCACTTCGTTCGTCGGATTTGAAAAACGAGGGAGGACCCCTTGCACCCTTTCGTTAAGAGCAAGCTAAACCAGACGCCGGGTTTCTCACTAATCTTCCTTCGTTCCCCGAAAACTTCCTACGTATCCCTATCCAATCAAACATCTATGCTAAATGAAGTACACGACCTTAATTTAGGATTACCTTCTTTTTGTTACGACAAACTACCACTATCACACAGTTATGGACAAGATTAGGATAAGATTTGGATATGGATAAGATTTACGCCTTAATAAGAGTGAGAATTCAAGAAGAAAAGAATGTGTTGAAAGTATCTATGCGTCAGGGGTGCGACTGGATCGTAGGCATGTAGGTTTTTTATTGATCGACGTTAAATTGGAAAAAAATAGATAATTTCAGAAAATGCGGGAAGGGAGGATTGAAACCTGTCATCAAAATCAGTCTACTCGGAATGAAAAACTCAGAGAAGTCCATTAGCATCACATTCCACGGATCTTGACGATTTCACCTCGTGGCCTCCTACGAACGGTCAATATTCCAGTGTAAACCTTCCGCCTTCGCGTGGAATCGAACCCGGATCCTCAAGATGGGAAGACAATCCTCCACCACCCCAAAATCACCGATATTAATACTCTCAAACCCCACTGCAAATATTATCTGCCAAGTCCGTAAATAACAGAGATCGAAATCATGGGATAACTTTCTGCTTGAGGCTTTGGCATCGCTGTTGCAATGTTATCTCCATGGTTTTCGGGGCTGATCTGAAGATGTGGCCTGCATTGGCCACGAAACGTCATCGTCAAGATGCACCGACGCAGTATCCACCCAAAAACCATGGAGATATACCATCATGGGATAACTCTTTTCATGAGCATTTGGGAGCGAATGAATGAGAGTGAAGGAAGAGCTAGCTGGTGCTGGTTGTCGGATGGGAGAGGCTGGAGCGGAGCCCTCGAGGGAAAGAGTGCTGCATCTCCACCTGTCGGAGAACGCCGTAACTACGTAGTGACCCTCCACCACTCCAAATGACGTCATTCGGACATCGCGGAGTTCCTCCCCCACTACACCTTCCCCGCTCAGAGTCGCCTCGTAAACACACATCGCACGGGCGGAGTGGAACGTAAACACGAGAACGGTGTATTGAAACGCGCTAATATTTCGCTAGCTTGAAGAATAGGTTTCAGCTCTATAAGGAGGTTCCACTGTGACTCTGCGATTCAAAATCCCGTAAAAGAGCTATGTTATTTAATGAATAAATACCTATCCAGAAAAACACCTATATAGAAAATCATCTATAGGGTGATAACGCATACGCAATAATTGCATGAGTATGCTATTATATAGCACATTGTTGTTGCATTATATTTTTTACAAGCTCTTTTAACTCATTTTGACATTGAAACATGACTGACATGTTTTTGCCACGTTTAATTTACAAATTGAGAATACATGCTCAATACCGCTAATACGTATCTATTATAAAACAGGTTAAATATTTTCTTACTTAGTTTTAAACTATTCTATTGCAAATACAACTCTTTGTTTTGAATTTTATTAATATTGATATTTTTGAATACTGTTTGGCAACAATGACGCTGCTAATATTTGGAACCATTGGCATTAATTACACAATGTCAATAACCAATGAAATATTTAAATTACATAAAAAATATAAGATGGACCTTGGTAAGGTAATTTCCTTAATGAAGTTAGTAAATACTAAATAGGCTTGTAAGCACGTTCCGTCACAAGTACCGTTGCCAATGATAACAACATACTGTAGTGCCACTTCGGTTTTCTGCTTTTCTCGAGCAAACCTTTATTAATATCAATTAAACAAGTGTGGTAAGGCGAGCACTTTTCTACAGTGCTTAATTCTACATCAAATTTCGCATCTTATATTAGTTTTTCGTCTAAACGACATTTCTCTTTACGTTATTATTCTGCAAATTTTACTGCAAGAGCCATGTTCTGCATTATAACCACGTATAAAATATCTGATTTTCAACGTCTTTCTTCTTCAAATATTTGATGGAAAGGCCTCATTATTTTATTGCTAATCAATAGAAGGGCCAAATAATTGTGTGTCCTAAAATTTTCACAAAAATGGATTCTACTTCATAATTCGGTGGAGCCTTCCTAAGAAAAAGAACTCGTTCGAGCGAGACGAGTCTTTCCCATGGCTATCCGTCCGCAGCATAACAGAATCTTATTCAGCTGGCAGGCTGCTTGAAATTCTGCACGCATCGTCCGAAAGGTGCGACGCTAAGGCGTCAGAAAGTTTCGGGGGAATGTCGCCGAGCGGCCTTTTGGGGTTCATTGTCGGGTAAAAATATTTTCCGTGCATAATTTATGACTTTCTCCCTCGTCCCATCGGCGGCTTTTTTTTCGTAGCCATTACTTTCCTCGCTGCCGTCTCAAATTGTTCCCGCCCGTGGAAGGTGAAGATGTGTTGGGGTCATGGCCGATCAGATGGTGGGATACATTTTTTTTTTCTCCTCCACTGAGCGAGAGTCACCGAGGTTACAACCCAGAAAAACCATCCGCTCCCTCTTTCGAAGGTGAAGTAGAAGAAACATAATTAATTCTTCGCTCACCAGACGGACTCAAAATAATGGGTCAAGCGAATCGTAAACTGGGATTCGTCAAAAGAGTACTGGGTAAATGTGACGATCATATACGAGAAATCAGCTACTTTTCCCTTGTAAGACCTCATTTGGAATATGCTGCCAGTGTATGGGATCCCTAGAAAATCGGTCTAAATAACGAACTTGAACGTGTGCAGCGAAGATCGGCAAGATCTGCAAATTAGCGTAACCAGTCTATTAAATGAATTAAATTGGGAATCATTGTCAGATCGCAGGTTTAAATTAAGACTTAATCTCTTAAACAAATTCCAAGACCATATTATCAGTGATGATGTTAAAAATATTTTGCGGACCCCAACTTACTATGGTAGACTGGACCATAATCACAAAATTAGAGAAATCGATTGCCGAACTGACAGATTCAAAATGTCCTTTTTTCCTCGTACTATTAGGGATATGAATAACGGTAAATATATCCAGTACGAGTGTAGCAATGGATAACATTGGTAGCTGCATGTTGGTATAAGGACTTAAAGCTAACCCAACTAACGGCATGTTTTTGCATGTATGTTTTGCTATTTTTATATTTTTTTAAATAGCGTAGTTTTGAACAGTACCTATACAAGTACTAATCCTTTTTTCATGCATGATATGTAGTACATGTTTGGTGAGAGTTTCACCCCCTGCCACAAACCTTTATGGTGGCTTGCAGGGTATTATGTAGATGTAGATGAAAATGTTTGGGAACGTGGACCGACGTGCTTTATCTAAGATGCCTCCACAATATTTAACAACGTAAAAATTTGTTGCAAAAATGTGTGAGGTTAAACGAAGTGAGTCGACTTTCAGTTTCTAAATCCTTTAGCGTAAGGGAAAATAGTTATATTTTGGTCAGCCCGACGATGAGATATTACAGAGAGTTGAAATGGAATTCAGGGAAAATACGGCAATTTTGAAATTAAAACTCCGCCTCGTTTCATCAAAATGCCTCTTAGAGGGACTAGAAGAACCGGTAGGCACGAAGCCATTTAATTCTAAATTGAGGATCGTAAACTGTTATTACGATCTGATGATGCTCACCAATAAAACGACAAAGGCAGGAAAAAGCACCCCAAACCAGGATGCTTCTAAAAAAAATAAGTTGTCAAAATCAAAGCGAAGAAGAAATAAAAGAGAGGCACATCATATAACAATAAAAGTCTTCAATTAATCATCTAAGCTCGCAATATGCTAGTTTTTACAAGCTAAAGGGTAATGTGTTTCCCCTCAGAGAAAAGTTTAGATTCTGCAGATGATTAGATGGGGTCAGTAAAAAATTTATCGCCATTATGACGAAATTAAGTCATTTTTAACTACCTAGCTTTTAAGTTTACGTCTACTTAGTCCGGAAATATTTGCAGGCGAAGCATATGGGTAATTATTCAAAAGCCTTCCCGTTCAATGAATTCGAAAATGAACCACGAAGGAGTCGAAGCATTCAAGATTCGGGTTGGTGTACTAACCAGGTTCGAATCCCGGCAGAGGAAAAGATTCCTCGTTCGTATACCGGTGAGTGTTGTGTGGGGATCACTTCAAGTTCAGTACTCCACCCTCGGCACCATTCCTTAATATACATAATGCTGAACAGGGTCTCACTCATCCCTTCCTCCGCTCCTTGGAGAATTCCTACCATACCCAAATTACCCTCAAATCCTTCATGATTGGGGATCGGGTTGGTGTGGTGGCTACAGTACTGGCCTCCCATCCCGAGGGCTCGGATTCGATTCCCGGCAGTGGTGGATTTTTTAGTGAAAACCGATCCCTATTTGTGTGCCCAGTGGAGGGCATTTTAGGTTAAGCACTCCGTCCGTCGGATGGGACGTTAAGCTATGGTCCCCTTGGCGCCTGTCGTTAAGAGGAGGCTAATGCCAATGCTGGGTTTCTCTCCACCCTTCATTCATTACCTTAAATGTTCCTACCATTACCCAGCTACCCACCTATCCTAACAATGGCGCAAATGACCTTAACTATCGGCCGCCAACCCCGTATAACTACTACTATTCCTACGAGAAGAAACACTCGGGTATTGGTAATTGGAAACAGTTGTATGAATGAATGGTGCAATACAGTGCGCCTCATATCTGGTTTTTTCCCATCTCAGAAGGATGCAATTCATCATGTTACGTGATTGATGACGTGACTGCCCTACCCTCAAAAACGCAAAAAAAACCAAACGTGCATAAATTGCCTCCTCCACTGTAACCACTTTCTATCGCATCGTTGAGCGAAAGGGAAAACGAAGGAAAAACTGCCAGACGTGGTGGAAGGAGATTTCGACGCCTGAATAGCGTCCTCAGCTTGGATTTACCGTCTCCGGTGCTGGTGTTGCGGGAACATAAGGCCCCGCGGAGAGGGCGGGTGGGCATCGCTCGGGTGAGGTAAGAGAATGGATCACGACCGTCCCTCCCCCCAATTGGGCAGGTCACCGGTGAATGTAAAAGGATCGCCGGAGGAGCAAGGGCGGGTAACCGCAGCCGACGGCGACACTCCCACCCTCGAGACATCCCTTCTCCTCTTCCCCACCAAGCACCGGCGCTTTCTAAAATGGGACGACGCGTAAATAATTCGGTGGCTCCATGCATGGATATGGTGCCGTAAAAAAATGAAACGATACGCTTACCGTTCACAAGGTCAAGGGTGGTCGGCCACAATCATCTCCTTGGTTATTACGACATTCCTCAAGGGATGGACCTTAGAGCACACCTACGCCATTTCTTGGGCACAAAACTACCTCACCCTTTCAGAAGTAGTAGTAGTCTTGTGTTTTTAGGCGCTACAACAGTTAAGGTTATATCACACAATCTACGATCTTAATCATAGGATTTGAATGAATGCCTTTATTTTGCATTAAAAAACTTGGTCCTTCTAAGCCATTAGGCTTGTCAGAAGGTTCCATTATTATATTACATACTGGCATAGGTATTACAAGCATAACATTCAATAGTCTAAATAAAAATTACCCTACTGGATAAAAACAAAACAACAATAATTATTAATATATCAATAATTAAGACACTAATAACTACGGAAAGGACCATAGCGAGATATCAGCTGAATATCAAAAGGAATAAACCTAAGATATTGGTGGGCAGTTAGAGAGAAGAGGACAAAACCAACGTTAAACTAGGAAAGCAAAAAGTGGAAGAGGTGAAAGAGTTCAGTTACCTGGGGAGCCGAGTAACCAAAGAGGGTCGAAGCAAGAACTAAATAGTCAATAGAATAACTCAGGCATAGAGGGCTTTTTTTCAAAAGAAGAATATACATACATCTGGAAATAAAAACGTAGACATAAGGAAACAATTCATCAGGACGTACATCTGGAGCATGTTTCTATACGGCAGTGAGGCATGGACGATGATAGCAGCGGAAAAGAAAAGGGCGGAAGCATTAGAAATGTGGTGCTATCGAAGAATGATGAAGAGTAAATGGATCGACCGAGTGATAAACGAAGAAGTCTTAAGAAGAGTGGGAGAAAAGAGGTCTTATGAAAACTCTAAGAAGAAGACGGAACAACCTAATCGCCCATATCTTATGACACGATGGCTCAATGAAGACAATCGTCGATGGAAAAGTGAACGGGGAGAACGGCAAATGAAGGCGTCGTATAAGATACATGGAACAGGTCGTGAAGGATATGAAGGAGAGGAATTGCATCAATACGAAGAGATTGGCAGATAAAAGAATCGAGTGGAGAGCTGCGTCAAACCAATCCTAGGACTGTTGACCAATGATGATGATAAAATACAAAATCAAAGCCCCAGACAGGACCTACAATCTTTAGATAGCCAAGCCAGTACTTTACCGTCCTGGCTACCACCCTTCGGGCTTTTTTTTCAGTGCAGGCACCGTTAATTAAGCAGAATCTTGGTGGTAGACCAAGGCAACTGTTTCCCTTACGCTACCTAATATCTCCTATAATACCTCTAATATACCAATATGTGCGAAGTATTAGTGTCCACTTTTTAAAAAGTTCTAGGATACAGTGTATGTACCACCTTCAACCTAACCTTAAGCAGGATTTACATCCATAACGGAAGCGGAGTCCGTATCAACGATCTTTTAGTTACCAGGCAGGAGTACTGTTAAACTGGCTACCGTGGCGGGCTCTTTCTTCCACGCTGCTCTACCATCACATATTTACTCCCTATTATTGCATCCACGATTTGTTTCGTACGTGCTTTCTAGTTCCAGAATTCCTTATATTTCTCGTCTGATCTCATATCCTCAGGGGATTCATAGTGCATTTTTCGGGTTCCCCATCTCTCGAAAAAGACAATACCGTGGTTTTGCTGCTATTTGTAAAATTTTTCAGAACATGACTTCACCTAACACATGAACTAGAATTTAATGGAAGAATGCTGCCAGGTATTCTTCATTTTATATGATTACATTTTTCATATCGATTCTCTTTCGATATTAATTTTATTACTTCGATGATTAGGGCGAAAAATAAAAGGTCAACTTCTTCCCTGGAATGGCCAAATGATTCCCCGAAATGTATGGTCTAACATCACTCTTAAGGCTTAACCCTACTTTTTCAAATGACGTTATCAATCACTATCAATTTTCTCCGAGAGCATTATCACCTCAGGGATTTCCTCATTTGCATAAATATGTTTAAGAATAATTACTGGAATATTGGTAAATTAATCATTAATATTTATGACGATGATGAAGATTTTGAGTGCTTCAAATCTCAATTCCGAGTATAGAAGATCAACCAAATACTACAGACTTCGTACAGCATTACCTCACAACCCAATTCTTTGTGTTTCTTCGTAACAATTAAGAGAAATGTGGGAAATATCTGCTTGCAATGGTTTCTTATTTGTGAATGAAACCAAGAAAAACAATGGCAAGAAAATATTCAGTTCTATCATGCCACATGTAAAGTTGATTCATAATTACGCAGCAAGAATAAAAGGGGTAAATGATTGACAAAGCGAATGAAGTTCGCTTGAATTCCATTCAGTTCCATAAATCTACGTAACCGTTCCCTACGCAAGTCTAAATCAATTTCAAAATAAGAATCGGGAATCAAGTGCTTTATTCCCCTAGATCATACACAAATGAGTAGATTATTTAGTTTGTGAAGGTGCTTTGTTACCCTGACGTATTAGTATTTTTACACCATTTGACAGCTAAATGCCACTCTAATCCCACTGTTGAGCCTCAAGGCCTTCAGATTTTTTTTCAGGTACGCGAGATCAAAATTTTATGAGGTAACTTACATGGCATCGCAGATAAATTGCAATTTTACTTTGAAGCGAGCAAATGCGCTCGGAATGTTTTATTTCATTGTTTCATAAATCAAATGACCTCTGAACGAGTTCCACGAATTTATAGTTATCGCGCATTCACGACTTAACCTCAACTCGATTACTTCAGTGTTTTTCAATTACGAACGAATTATCAGTAGAAAATACCGAGAAATCCTTTCAAAGAACCAACCTCTAAAAGGGGATAAATTCTAACGCCAATTCACGAAGCAGTTCAAGAGGCTGGCATAATTTAAGTACTCACTCCAAGAGGCAAATATTCAACTTTGAATTTATAAAATTAAGTCTATTCAAATTCACAGATTTACTAGGAAATCGATTTTCTGAATTTAACATATGTAACAAAAAATAATGCACAACAATAACGCTGCTAAGCCTAAGAAATTAAATAAATACCTGATCAATTTTATCTGCTTGAAGGCTAAGTGCTAAGTTTTACTTTAATATTACATTGAATATTCATCCCTAAACCAGGAGAAATGTTAATGAAACACTTGAACAAATATGATAGTTTTACTACTTCATTTGTTCCGATAGGAATCCTAGGGTTTTCAGCCAGGATTTAAACGATAATTAATGATGATATTCAATGCGTAGACTTAAAGATGCGGATTCCGGCTGCCAGACAGTTTCAACTGCAAGACTTCATGATTTCTTTCTCGTTAAACGTGAAATCAGCATCTGATGTAGCGTAAATCCTAATAAGAAAACTAAGCACGTGCTGACTCTTAGTACCCGGGCTCTAGGAGCCTGTCGGATCGATTGCATTATTTTTTGAGGTTATCAATTGTCAATAGCTATGTACATCACGATTCAAAATGCTTGATGAACAGATTTCTATCGGTAGAAGGATAAAAAGTAACAACGTCAAAGGCAATGATTGAAGTTCTAAAATATATTGGTAAGAGGATTTCATAAAATCATGTCTGACTTATCGAATTAACTGCTTAAAATCAATGGTAAGATACTAAAAATCTAGATACTAATAATAATGTGATAACAAATTTTATATTTAAAAAATTGTAAAATATGTAAAAGCTCGTATTTGCGTTTTCATGCGCGTAGAATTTCAAGTCAATACATACTCCAAGAGAACTCGTGAAATGACAACCCTGAAGTTGAAGAATGGACTTCAGCTTCTATGAACTAATGGAATTCAGCTAGAACAGCTGAAGAATGACCGTATACTGCATTTTCTATGGCTCTGTGCAAAAAGACCTTCCCTAATCATATCCATTTAGCCCAGTTGACAGTTTTGTTGACACAGAATCCAAAGTCAATGAAATTGTTAGTTTTGAAACTCACTAGGTCATTGTATGTTTTTCGAAAAGAATAAGCAATTTTATACGGTCATATTTTCACTAAGAAAATGATTTAGAGATATAAATAGACCACATTCAACATTGGTTGGGAAAGAAATAATTATATTACGCAAGATTTTCACCAATAAAGCAAACTTATGCAAAAATATGTTTTTCCCGTATTTTTCGCAAAACTATTTCGTTTACTCAATTTTCTAGAAAAAAATATCCGCGAAACAGGTGCATATTTCATGATTTCACTCTAAAAATGCATTGAAAAATATTGAAAATTGGATTAAGAGGTTGTTAGAGAGGTATTTTATAGGTATTTTAGAGGTATTTTCTCGGCTCCAGTGATGACATAAACTGTGACTTCCTTGTCCCTTCCTTAAATGTGATTGATCTGTTACAGTTACAGTGATTATAAAATGTGATTGTCTCCGCATGCGGTGATGCGATCACATTTTAGGGACGGATCTCGGGCAATTGCCGGACCTATGGTACTCCTGTGATTGCTTAAAATAATACATATCTATGCATAGAATGGAAATAACAACCAATTTAGCTCTGAATAAGAAACTTTTCCTATAAAAAGGCATACCAAAATGCATTGTAATTTAGTTAAGTTTTTCATGAATTTGATGCATTGTTATTTTGGGCTATTTAAACATTTTTTTAAATTTGAATTGAATGGAAATTTCAGCGGATTGATAATGTCATTACGTCAATTTTCCAAAGCCCACTGCGAGCCTGTGTGACCATATTGCGATTGTTTCTAATATGCGAAATGTTTTTTGTTTCATTTCAAATGGACATGTAAGGAAAAGAGTTTTCGTTTTTCACAGTCATATATATTTATTTGAAAAAAGCATCTTCAAAAGTTTAGGAAGACTCACACTATACATCAATTAACGTAAATAATTTCTATCATAAACTCTCATAAATTCTTCTCCGTAAATGGTAACTTGAAATAATATAATGATCCTTTTCTCCATTGTGAACCGTTGCAGTTGAATCAATCACGATATAATCACAGATCAATCAGTGCTCTATCTCTGGTGTGCTTTATCTCAATCGCATGGTGGTACGTGCTGCAGTTCCTAGCAGCCATAGATTGCGAATCACTCCTAATCACAATTCACAGGTTTCGCCGGAACGGAGTCACATGTTGTGACTGTTACCTTTACATATCAGTGACTGCTTCACAGTAGGCGATATATATCGCTCGTAACTACTCGGCTCTTTTGCTTTCCCTTACTTTTCTACATTTTGCGCATTTCCGAATTCGCATCACCCTAGGTGTTCCTTCAAGGCAGAACTTTCTGAGCTCATTAGGGAGACTCCCCCTTCTAACACACCACGCCCACACACGCCGTAGTGTATGCCACCACAACAGGTGTAACCTGCGGGGCGAAAGAAAAAGAAGAAAGGACGGGAACATGAGTAGTCCTCTTAAGCGCACGTCGCGATACCAAAAAAGTTCCCTCGAAGACAGCCAGCCGAGCCGGCGTTCACGGTACGGGAATCTGATGGATTAAGGGGCCGTAACATTCCTTCGCCCAGGAATACCATCCCGTGTATCGTTTATCGGAGCAGGCGCACCTGAACTTGGACCCGTGACAAAAACCAACTCTTAATGGGAAAGTGAACTTTGATCTCTCCCGTCAACACACATGCCCGGATTCAATTATTAATCGTTTTTTTTCAGGTCAAAGTAAATTTAGATGGTCATTTAGTACTAACAAATGGTTAAAAAAATGTTCTATGTAGTAGAATACACCTATGGTCACATGCTGTCCTTTATTAGTTCCTCTTTTTTCAAATTAGCACCACTATTCCATTCAATCGCCCAATTTATCTTCTCCCACTTCCAGCTCACCAAGCACTGTCGCCTTTACTAAGCTCTCTTCAAACTACCCTGAAACCTAATTACTAGAGATGTGCGAATACTAACCGCGAATGCTCGAATACCTCGGACACTAGAAAGTATTCGATATTCGAGATATCGAATAATTATGCTAAGTAAGCTATAATTGGCGTATTGATGAACTACATCACATGTACCGCGAGTAGACGGCGGATATAAGAGTCTATTTATGTATTTTGTCTCTTAATTTATATTAGAAAGACAACATTAGGGATTCCCCCACATCCATATATCAAATTTCGGTCGTCAATTTTCATCTTCTTTCGCTTTAAAGTCCACGTTTTAGCGTCATATTGGACGCTTTCAAAAGTACTTTAACAATATCCCTAATCAACGCAACTGCCATTAATTTTTTCCTACCAGTGAAAGCCTCTTTCGTCAATGCTAATCTTCTACGAAGGTCCCATTCCTCTGTCCATTTTCATCTAAGACAGGACACAAGTAGCTCATTAGTTCCATCGGCCATACCTTTATGCCTGCATCAAGCTCATATGTTAATATAATATATACCAAAATAATTACCCCATACTGCACGGCTGAACTTCCTCTTGAATGGAATATTTTATTTCTAACAATGTATTCTACTGTCAAAATAAGGAATTTAAGTGTATATTTATGCATATAATACTTACTGATTACTAATAAATGAACGTATAATACCGCATACAAATCCCGTTCTAAGTAAACAACACTAAAACCAGCTTAGCAAATGGAAGAAGATAAGGGTACTCGGGAAATGTGTCGAGAAGACGAATTAGCAATGTTACTTCTCAGTAGGTAGGCCCCACCTTGCATATTCAGCCAGTGCATGGGAAGCGAATGAATTAGGTTTGATCAGAGAAATAGACAGAGTGCAGCGTAGAGCATAGAGTTAGATATATATTTAAAACTCCTTCGTATTATGCTAGTTTCGACCAGATAAATAAGATGAGAGAGATAGATTGTCGTCCGATAGATTCAAAATGTCATTTTCCCCTCGTACTATAAGAGAACACGATAGTCAGCGTAGCAAACGGATAGGTACGTGAAATATTATTAGAGTAGTCTGTAGTGTATGATTCAAGTATTAACAACCAATCCCTTAATTAAACCATCCAGCTTCATGTGACCCCATATTCTAGCATGCTTCCATCATTTCCATGTGGTAGCCTATTGTAGCCTGTGGTAGCCATTTGCATGTTTATAGCGCATGTTTGGTGATCCTCATCCCCTGCCACAAACACCCTCGAGGTGGCTTGCAGGTTATTTTGTAAATGTAGATGAAGAATTCGATATAGCTTTTAGAACTCGCTTAGAGTAATTTGGCTGATGACACCACATTTAAGGAGAAGTGTAGCCAATGTTTATCTTTGGATTAGAGGGGCTCTTGGCGAGAAAGCCTAAGGTCATCAAATGAAGTAGTTCTTGCAGAGCGCTCAATCGAAATACAGCCAAAGTGGTCGCTTTCTCCGAGGGAGTCATGACGGATGTGGTCGGCGGGGCAATTCGTTTGAAACGGACGATTCCCGGCGGCAAAGCGAAATCCGACGGATGCAAATTTCGCAAAATATCTCCACCCTTTAGGGAAGACAAAAGAATGCTCTTCGCCGAGGGTCGGCGCTATCGATCCGGTTAATGGTTGACGGGGCGCATTTTCCGTCGTCAGCGAAGGCTGGGATGGGCACACCACAACGAGAGTGCATGGCAACGAGTCAGCGGGCGGGGGGCGGAATTGCGTAAGGGTCATTCCATAGGCGGAAGGGACGTCACGCCATGAGCCTCGCCACTTTCAGGTCTTCTCCGCGCTAATGGGTGCGTAGATGTTTCCATCGACAGGAGGGAAGTATGCTAGGGGACCTCCCAGATCGTGCACGGAACAAATGAAGAGCGTCGCATATCACACGGGAACTATCAATTGAGGGTGGGGAGAAAAAAAGCTATATGGAAACTCAAATGCGGGTCTTAGAGCTGTACAACTACGACACGGAGGCTGCGAGAAAAGACATAATCCGAAGAGATAAGCCCTTTTTTACGTTCCTACTGAACTGTACGAAAAAAAGAAAGATGGAGAGACCGTGAAATGAAAAAAGTGTTTTCAAAAGACAGAGAAATGAAAGAAAGGTTAAATTTATTTGGACTTCGAGAAAAAGAAAAAGAGCCGGAATTTAAGATGACATGGAAAAGGGCGTATATGTGACAAGCTAAGGTATGCTTTTACTGTTGCTACTGTGAAGGTTTTCAATAACGAGATGCTAGGCATAAAGTAGAGCATTGAGAAATACTGAGACCCAATACGCCAGCTAAAATAGCAATCTATAATCACGCTAATATTAATAGCGACGGTACCGTACTTTCCGGTATCAAAGTGTTGATTAATCTTAGGAGAGAAACCTTCTTTTCATCACAGGAACTCGATTATCTCCTGCATCAAAGCCAAGAATATGACGAAAAATTGCGTTCTCACGACAGTTTATTGCCTCTGCAGTTTTCAAAAACGCTCTCTTTTCAAAAATTGAAAAACACTTGACACAATATTTCTCTCTCAAACTGTAAATCAGAATATAAGGAAGGGTAGCGATTGATTGAATTGAATCGTAATAAATGCATTTTATTGTAAAAATATAATGACTTGTACGTGCAACAATGATTACTTTGGATTTATCTGACAACTTGTTGCATAATAATTTTACCGTAAAGGTGTTCTTTGATTTTACCGTACCTAAAGAAGGTCAAAAACTTTACTATTAAATTATAATCAGGGTAGATGAAATAAAATGTCGCCATAAAAACTCGAAAAGGTGAAAATGCTTTTTTAATGGTTTGATGGAAAAAATATAAATTTATATGTTTTTCCATCCAACAACAAAAATATTTACGGCCTCATCTTTCGCAGCTCTAAAAAAATACACAGTTTTTATTCCTCGCACAAGGATGCTGGACTCAGTGATGCAACAAGGTATCAAGAGCGTTCATAAAAGTAATGGCTCGTCCTTCAAAATGTATTCACTTCCCGAAAGGAAGTTGCACAAGTTTTTCGCGCTGCTGAGTGCAAATGCGAGGAGACACTTCCACCGTTAGAGCTGTTTACTCTCTCCCTGCTCCCTGCTAAAAATATGCCCACCGGAATCGGCCTCATTTAACGCACGTTCCTACTAAGTGGGTGAAAGGTTACGTTGTTCTTGAAAAAACGGGAATATATTTAATGGCTTCAGGTAATAAAAAACGAAATATTATTGCTGAAGCATTAGTATTCTGTAATTTGCCATATTGACAGCATATCGGCATGATGATCACAAAGCAAAGCTGCCCCTAAAGTCAATGCTTTGTGACCCATAGATATAAACAGGGCTTAAATCATTCATTTAATAGAACTCATTTTTATATTAAGTTAAAATTTCCTAAACTTTTGTCCAAATTATTTGCCTTGGATAAGCGTATGTATCAAAGTAATGCAATAAGTTCCCAAATTCGGCAGGATGTCTAGCTCTGGGGAACCTCTTGAAAAGAATAAGTTCATGGTCACCAATGATTGGTTGAGTTGAGCCATCAATGACTATTGTCGAACAAGTAAGGCGGAGTAGCAGTTTGGTATCAAAAACCATCCAGAACCACAGAGAACTTAAAAAAACGTAAAAAGCGGAGATGACTCGGAGGTTAATTTAAACATAAGACTTGGTTACTTGGAATCAGGTGAACCGGGATTGAAATTGCCTGAGATTTCTCCCAATTACACCCCAAAAGTTTGTTTCCCATATTGATCAGTAAAAATGTATTAAAGTGCCAATAAAGGGGATACCTATACTATAACACTTTGAATTCACAGTTAAATATAAAAACAATTCAGTCATTGGCTGGAGTACCCAGTTTAGTAAATTAATTCCTCACGGAATTGGAGCAGTACATCTCACGCAGTCAAAACCACGTTTTGGATATTTCTCACACCACCATCCTTTCGATGACGATAGCACGAAATAAATGGGTGAGGGATAAAATATGTTGAAATAAATTTTACTGTGCTTTTTCCAATTATGCCGTGAATCTTTCCAGCATTAATTAAAGGACAAATTTAACTGGTGATGAGAATCCCTTTTCTTTTAGTTGGAGGTATGACCGCTATCTATCTTTCCTTCAGCACTCACTTTGCTCACTGACTACATAGCACTGCACCTTGTCTACAATTTTCATTGCATGTAATGCCTTTATGGCGTAAGGAACATTTTTTCTAGGCAGCAACAGCGTCTCTCTGGTTATGTAATGGCTCAAAGCCAATTATATGTGTATCGCAATGCTGACAAAGCGGAAAACCATTACCACCGCGACACTCAAAGTCTTGGAGGACGGGGTTTATCTTGAAAGGATTCAGTGGAGCCGCACCCAGTGTTGTGCGGATTGCTCTGGCGGGGGAAGAGGGACGCGGGGCGGTGGGAATTCGAAGGAGAAGGGAAGGATTGACGCCGGGGATCCGATTACGGGGAGGCGAACGGGGAAAGGGAGGAGGATATCTCACTCCGTCAGCGAGTCAGGGGAGCGAGACACATTCTTAATCCGGCGGCGAGATTATGAGCGACCACCCGCTTTGAGAGAAGTTCCCGAAGGAGGCTTAATTTTCTTAACTACCTTGAAACGAAAACAAGGAGTTAGCTGGTAAGGAAGCAGTTATTAGGAATAGACAGGGCAAGAAGAAAATGCTCTCGAGAATGGACGAGGCGAAGAGGTAATTCTACCATTATAAGAATCTACTTACAGCTGTAAACACGAGGACGAGTGCTTCCTCTTTCCTTTTACAGGAAAAAAAACCTTACATTTGGCTCCTTTATCATATTGGATATGGGAAATAACGGATAGGGAGAAGAGTATAACGTAACATAAAAATAAATGAAATGATTACAAAAGATAAAATAGACCAATAAAAATAATAATTTGAATAAAATAATAGTTTAAATAGCGCCTAATTGCGCTTAATTGAAAAAAACTAGTCAAACGGCCAATGAAAATGCTCCCACTTGAACACCAGAGGTCAGAAATAAAGGGTATATAAGACGGTAAAAATCTGCTATGAAACACTTCAGACCTGAAGACGCGAACTGAAACGTTGGCGAAACTGTTGTCACCCCAGAATGGACACACGCGGAAGAAATCCCGAAAGGAATGGGTCCTCAAACCAGACACTCCGCGGAAGCCTCAATATGGAATAAGTAATAGTTTAAATAATTGAAAATAATAATTTAAAGGGTGGGAAAAGAGAGAAGTCTGTTGAAGCCTTCAAAAAGAGCACGGCAGAACTTCAATGGGTATATCTTGAGACGCGACTGTCTCAAGAAGACAGTCGTCGAGAGAAAATTGAATGGAAAGAATGGCAAAGGGCCTATGAGATGATCATATTCAGTGAATGGTGAAAGGATTAGAAGAAAGAGGAAGAATAATATCAATATGAAGAGCTTAGCCGATAGAAGAATGGAGTGGAGAACTGCGTCACAATCAATACTAGGATTGCTGGTTAGATATGACGGTGATGTTAAATTTACTTTCATCTTTAACCCCGCTTTCGGCCTTCGGTTTGATTTAACACTTGCCTTTATCTCATATTGCGAAAAGGCCATTTTTCATCGGGATTATACCACTGAGAATCAAAGCAAAAATTAATGAACTCGCGAAGAATATATCAACCCTGAAAACCTCCAAAGATTCACTCCTTAATTAGAGTTTCTCTGTTTAAAATACATAGAGCTGTCTAAATATTAAATCAGCATTTTAGTGGACTACTAAGTATCGTATATATAAAATATAATTTATCACAGCTCAAAACGCGTTATTTCTCAGTTAAGAAAAAATTTGCTAATAGATATATATTGTACTAGGCCATTTTATTTTACTAAATACGCTTTAAGCAATATACTTTAAAGCCGAAAATCAACAAGTAGGCAGTAAAACACGGTCAACTGAGTATTCCGGGTATACTTCATTCCGCCGGAAACAAATGGTATCTTCAACGAATTTCCATTGCAGGAAACTACACGCTTAGTGAGCATTAGATTTATATGGATTGAGTACATCTACATCTACGCGATACCCTGAAAGCAACCGCGAGGGTGTGTGGCAGGGGGTGAAGATCACCAAGCATTCACTATAGACCTGCAAACATGCGTATATAGGGTCTCAGGCATTTTGCTATTGAGTAGACGGATTCGGAGGACTGATTCCGATAGCATGCATGTTTATGGTAAATTATGCAACTAAAATATTATTATTATTGTCTATATGCAGCTTAGACAAGTTACGACATAAACAAGGGAAGGCAAAAAATAAGAAAGCGAACCAATGGTATCATGTTATTAGCTATCAGCAACTCCTGCATGGCTATTGTATTATGAAACGAGAAAAATAGTTGGAATGCATATAAGTATTCCATCCACAAATAAAATTTTTTAACTCGACGCGCGGTATCCTTTGATATTATGTCTGGTGAAGATTTAATGCCACTATGCATACACCTTAGAGGTGTCTCACGGGATATCTGTAGTTACCGATGTAGAAGGAAAGGAGAGGTGATAGCTGACGGACACCTCAGCGAACTGAGGAAGAATTTGTTCAGAAAACGTTTAGTCATAAACACGATTTAAGAGGCATCGATTCCCCTAGGAATTCTTGGCTAGTTGAACCTCTTTACGCGAGCAATAAATGTTTAACGGAAGAGAGATTTTATGATTCAACACTCTAAAGATAAAATCGCGCTCACATCATCCTTCACACGATTCCCGCTGGTTCAGTGGAGATATGCCATACCCAGATAAGAACCATGGCTATAGTGACATGTGAGTCATTTATTTTTCTCCAGTGCCGGTGCAGGACCGGAAACATATGCTCCTCTCGAATGCTTCATCCCTGCTTCGCTCTGTCTCCGCTTCGTGAGCCTTTTCTCACGTTGCGCAACGGCCAATAACCAATGGTTAACCAATTTGCTGGCTCATTTCCAATGCCAGAAAAATCTTAACGTAGCACCTTGGAGACAGAGGTTAACTACAATGGTGGAAACGACGGTAAGGATGGCAACTAATTTATTGTGGCCGCAGTCCAGCCACAATAAATTCCTTGAGGTCGTGCTTCTTTTTAGGCTCTCCACTTCTCGGGGTCATTCCAGAATCAACAACTTCTGCATATACAAAAAATATCGTGTGAGAGCCAAGGCAATTAATCTCAGCGTGATTGCTAAAATGCTATGGCGGTCGTATTCAACGCGGTCTATTTTCGCACTTAATCATTCACCCTTTTTATCTTTAACTGAATGTGAAGTAATGGAATCCTTCATTAGAACTATACTTGATAGAAAAGAGGTCATTTCAGGGGATCTGGTATGGCGGCTACTGGTAAACTGGCATCCCAATTCGAGAGGTGGCGATCGATTACCGACTGGGACAGATTTTGCATCGGTATGCTGATGAGAAACCTTCCACTTTTAAATATAGCTGATAATTTCAGGCTTGACTATGTGGTACCTTTCCATAATGGAAATTAAAAGAATGAAACTTTGTTAGGTTCACTTTATATTTATATAAGCACGACCCGGGTTTCATAACGTAGTTACATCTTCAGGTGATTGTTCATGCATGCATCATCTTTATGTACCAAGTTGGGTGCGACAGTAAGGACATCTATCACAACCGTGGTGGGAGGGGGTTCTTCTGCAACAAACAACGTTTTTCTCTGAAGTTAAACAGTCCGTTGCTCTTGTGGATCTGTCAGAAGGGGGTGGTCCTCACTGTCGCACCCAACTTGGTATATAAAGATGATGTATGCATGAACAATCACCTGAAGATGTAGCTATGTTATGAAACCCGGGTCGTGCTGATTTAAATATAAAGTGAACCTAACAAAGCTTCATTCTTTTATTTTCCTTCCACTTTTGCCAGTTTTGCATGCTTTCTGTCCGTCAGATGGTGTGTTAAACTAAAGACCCTATGGCCTCCTTTGTTCAGAGTGGGCTAATGCCATTGCCGGGTTTCAATTGTACATTCTCCCGTTCCCAAGACTCCTACCACATCTAATTACTGCCAGTTCCTTAGGAGAACTGATGAAACATCTCTAGCGCTAACATCATCAATGAATTCAGCCATACCGTCTTCATAGTTCTACGTACGTCCAATGAGATACTCATCAACACATAGGGAAAAATGGCGAATTCATCTTAAATAGGTACTCAATTTCCTCAATTGTGGATCCCTTGTGGACACCTTCGTATAGGCTATGGCCGTAACAGGCTTCTCTTCACTTCGTCTCAAGCCTTTAAAAATTCCCACCTCTTTCCCAAATACAAACCAATCATTAATGACATAGATTTTCCCCTCCTCTGTTAAGAGTTACAACTACGAGAGCATTCCAAAATATTCAAATAAATAAGATATAAATGAAATTCTACGCGAGCATAATGAGGGGAAAATGCTCATTTCACGAGCATCTTGGTTAGAATAAGATGAGCTTGCGTCATTGTTACAAAGGCATTACTTACTTGGTGACGGTCTAATTGATAACTCAGTGTCTGAGTAAAAACCCCCAATTTTTATTTCAGGAAACATAAAACAAAACTTTATGCAGGACGTATCACATTGATAAATTCTGGACTCGATATCAGATATCCTTGAGTATGACGGAAATATTCAGCGACATTTCGAAAGCAAGGTCGCTCTGCTGACATCGCCATTGTTTGTCCTTCCCTGAGACTCGGGAAAGAAACTCGACGTAATCGCTTACAGAACAGAAGACAATGGAATGCGCTAATAAGGTAAAGGACGATTAATAATTCTCTTAATTACTGCCTATTGGCGAGCTCGTCACCATTGGGGAAGACAAATGCCGGGAACTAAAACAAAAAATACACTGAGGTACTTTGAAAAAGTGACAACGACTACTTTTCCATAGTTAGACGGATGTAATTATGGAAGTATCGAGTCTATTACTAATCACTTAGGGTGGATTGCAAGAACGAGGCTCAAACCGTGGTTTAGACGGCGTCTTCATGAGCCGCGGCCTGGACGCGATCTTCCTTCCGCTTGCATAAACAAGGTTTCGTCGCGGTCTATGAAAACCGCGGCCTGTCGTTGTTGATTATGTGGCAACGCTGACTACTGTCATTTGTTTCCCGAAAAGCAATTGTAAGCTCCTTAGCGACGTAAATAAACACCGTGAACTTCAGTTTGGATGCGTGTGAGTATCTAGTGAAAATGTGCAGTGGACGAAACGAAAACTTTTCGCTGGAAGAGAAGCTGCTCCTGATTTCTATTATATCAGAGTATGTAATACTAGAGAGTAAGGCGTATTACGCGACCACGTTGGATAGGGAAAAGGAGGAATTGAAAGATATTTGTGGAAAGTATAATGCCAACAACCCTAAAGTGTAATGCATTTCAATGAACTGGACTTTTATGCAAGGAAAGAAAACTTTTTAAAAGAAGCGAAGAATTTGTTTGTGAAGTGACTTAATTATCAAGGCAGTTAAGTTATTATTTTGTGGCTGTAACCAGTTTATTCCTTATTTTTGTAGTTATATTTTTTGATTGTACGTCTTGTGATTATATATGTGTCGAGTGAACATTAAACGCCAAAAAAATGAATAATAACCCTATTTTCAACCTATTATTTGTACGCAGATTGAATAATATCCCTTTATATTGACGTATGTCTGGGCAGGAAATTTTAATATGCGTGTAGTCTAGAGAATCAATGTCAGGGAAGTTGTTCCTAATAAAATTATGTATCTAATAAATCGATTAGTTCTGTGTTAACTCCATGCATTTTCCGAAAAGCACTAGCGAAAGTATTTAGAGGTTTTCCCCATAGGTTAACAGCTAAGAATGGGTTATTTCACTAAATTTGGAGCACGATTTTTAATCATCAATCAACTGTACAAACGCAACCTATTTATCGTTATTTTTTCTTAACGTTACTTCACATTTAAAATGTAATTCATGCCCACCCTGATAAGAGAGAAAATCCAGCTACCACATCATGTAATTCTGCGGCAATTAAGGGGAATTTGGTAATATTTAGGTCCAATGAGCACAATGAGCTTCGCGTACATTCATTAAGCACCTAAAAGCCGTTGATTTATGAACACCAATCTGATCCCCTAAAGCTTTATAACAAAACTTGCAGTGACGAAAGACCTTAATTACATAAGCAATTGAATAATTGGTGGCACTTGGAATCCCCAGCGGTCCGTCGAAAGTCTAATATGATAGTTCGTTTCTCCCAATAGCTGATGAGTTACTTCTTTATTAAATCTTTACCTCTGTTCAAACTCTGAATCGATGTATGATAAAAATAGATCACTTTGGTCCCTAATTAATCTGTTTATCCTTATTGGTGGAACGTCAGCATCCTCAATATCTGTAATTTCTTCTATTTCCTCCGCCTCGCGAACGTCAAAAAGTGCCGGCCGGCCATGTTTGGTGTCTCTCGCGAACGCAGACCGCGGCTTAAACCTACCCAGCAGGAGGTTCGGGAATTGGCGGCTTTTGAACCGCGGTTTAGACGGCGTCTGACGTAAAACTCGTTCATGCAAGCAAAAAACCGCGGTTTCGGCCATTTTCCCTAACCACCGTCTAAACCGCGGTTTAAACCTCGTTCTTGCAATCCACCCTTAATGTTCCACAACTGCGAGCGATTCAGAAGATATGCCACTAATTTTCCCGACCGTTATTTAAAAACCGTTGAAATATGTGAGATAAAGAGATGCACCCGCAAAATACTAACAGACGTTCTACAGCTTACTCTTAAAGAAATTACCTTTTATATACTTCTAAAAACGAAAGAAAAAAATTAGGAATGACAAGGAAGGTTTTTCTCGTATCAATTCTATACCATTTCACACCTGAGGCAACAAAATAATATTTCTGCTACATTCGAGGGCAGTTCGTACAATAAAATTAATACTGCAATCACAAATTCCGAGAAAGTAATACTCCGAATCTATATTCCCTAAAACTTATTACATGTTAATAGCACAAACTTGCATCACCTTTTGGCAAAAACTTTGAAAGACGGTTATAACTTATAAGGCTCCTGAAGCAAATAATTTTCTATTTCAGTTACTAAATGGAGGGCTTAGAAATATTTCAACGGAATTGGCTCCGATTGATGATGAGCACTTCATCACGAAGAAAAGCCGGAATCAACTCATGCAAGGCTGAAATTTCACTGTTGAGTAAAAAGACAGAAGAGTGTCATTCTGATTGATCCATCAAATTCTGAATTATTCATTACGCCACTGTTGAAAACTAGGCTCCACACACTCAAAATTTTCAGCTCGATCTCCCAATATTTCATGCGCATGTTAGTGAAGATAGCAAGAAATAGAAATTAAACAGGATTGAATGTCAAGATAAGCATTCCCTCCTGCATGGATATGCTACCTCTTAAAAAATGCCAAGGGCAGACATTAATGTGTGGGAGTTGGGAGACAATTGGTAGCATTTTTCATTAGATTGGAATTCGTCAAGTTACAGATGGTAACGTCCTCCTAACCTTTCAGTCATAACCTTTACACGCGTCCATTCATCACTCGCATTAGCGGAATCGCAACCAAGACAACCGCACCTTTGGGAAGCAGCAGAAGGCGAGAATGACTTCAGGAGGACGTCAGATAACGAGGCCCTGCTCGATATGCAAGAGAAAGTCCGAACCTTTTAGTTCGTGGCGCGCAGGGAGGTAAAATGGTCACGGATGCGTCTGTTATAAATCATGGCAGGAATTCAGAATAAAACGGCCTCTCAATCTCGGAATTGTTATTATAAAGGTGCGAAGGCCGCTGCGAGAAATATGTTTTCCTCGTGCCCCTGCAATGGATTGCGACCTTTGCCTGATCACAGATTCACGGGAGACAACGTGTGAACGAGAGCTTGATTCCACTGGTCCACTTACGATATGTGACTCGGGAGAGGCATATAACTTATCCAACTCTTGAGTAGCGGTACTCAATTGTTTTTCTGCAGAGTTGCTACCGTAAACGCTTCGTGGAACATATTTCATTCCCGCGGGAAGCCGGCAAGTTTCGTCCTTCCTCGCCGCATATGGTAATCTTAATGCGATGGGTGTGTGGAATATCTTTTTGAGAAACCTCGTGACTCTGAATGAAAGAGGCATATTTCTCATATTCCGCCGTCTCTCAGTTCCTTTTGGATTTTATAAAGCATTACTCGCGCAGAATCTGCATGCAGGCATCTTTTGGGATTGTGTGCGTATAAAAATTGTGAGTCATCCAGACTGAAACATCAGCTACCTCTTTTTCTCTCTTTGATTACCAGTTAACTACAGTAATACCCTAATTGATAAACGTCATTCCAAAATAAGAAGGAGAAAGATAAAAAAATTCACTCTTGAAAAAATTGGTAGGTAAGTTGTTCTCCCATTATTTGACACTTATGACTATAAAATAAGTGTCAGATTATAGAGCATGTCGAAAGCAATGATCACAACAAACCCTTATTTCGGAGTAAACATGCATAATTTGCTATGAAATGGATCAAGTTTTGAGGTTTTTCTCTCCTTAGAGTCGTTTTCCGGCAATCACAAAACTTGCAATCTCGTAACTTTCAAAGACCTGGAATTAAGATATGAATAGGAAGTCACTGCAACCGCAAGTTTTGTAACATCCATTCAGATGGCTATCATTGAAAATGCATCAGACAACACCTATCTCGCGCCACACATAAATACGGAAGTACTGAGGCAAGATGAATATCGGATAAGGCAACATAGGAGCTACGCATGGAACGCTGAAGAATTACATGAATGCTGGAATGCTCACTAGCGCTCACTCTTGATAAAATTGAAAATTACCCTAGGCGCCAGTGCCAAATGGAATAGTCAACACGTTTCCATGAGAGAGGGAAAAACCTCTCCTGGAATTGAAAACATTGCGAAATCGCACGTTCGAAAGTTTTTCCTTGCCCGATGATATGAATCGCTAGGCTAAGAATGGTGTCACAGTTCCAAACGGAGTAATTCACTCGTGAGTAAAAAAGACGAAAGTCCTTGCGGCCATCTGGCCGAGGAATTACCGTGGGATTCACAGATTCCTCGGATGTCATTCAGCTCACGGTCTCCGTCTTTTGAGAGCAGGTGGCCACAAGGTCTCGTATGTGTATCCACAGAGAAATGGCATCTTTCTCTCAGGAAGAAAAATGTTGTCACCAGCATTCTATCCGTGGCGCCCGGAGACTCAAAAGAAATTCGGTCATACAATGTTCACAAGGTATAATTTGGTGGCTTTCCAAACGCACGGTTCCCTGTCAAGATAACCTCACCGTCATAAAAGGTTACTATAGTAATTTTCGTCGAAGAATGATTCAAAGCCCCTCATCAACTGCCTCAAGCCTGAGCTACCTACTTTCATACAAATCATTTAATTTTATTCAATTATGGCTGATCTCAATCAGACTTAGGTTAATTGCTACGATACGACCGTGATTTAATGAGATACGTTACCTCAGATGATTGGATTCACGAAATGAATGTTAATCACTCTTTCTCCACGGTAAACCCCACCGTTACTTGGCGATAACAATCGGCATACAGATTAATGAGGCAAATGCATTTGTCTTCAGTCCTTGTAGAATTTTACCTGGGACAAAAGCGTTAATTCAGCATTACCATAATGCAACGAATATCAAGTCAGCAATTTCCTTTGCATATGTTTCTGTTAAACACCTGCTTCTGATAAATTTGACGAAGTAAGGGTAGGTTCACGAAAAAACAATTAAATTGAAGAGAATAAAATAGATTTTTTTGAATTTGAGACTCACTCCCGGTAGAAAGAAGAAAAAGTAAATTCTGCAAGCAAAAGAGTTAGTAAAAAAAGAAAATAATAATACTCTTTGGATATTCAGTGTTGGAAATGCTAGGAGCTACAGTCACATACTCATCGTTGGAAAGTTTAAATTAGCGCCCCTTATCTGGTACACATTTGTATTATTTTTGTTGAGTGATGAAAGACATTGGATCTCTTACTGACTTCAAGATGGAAAGTTATGAGGAAATCTCATTTATTTAGATATCCAATCTCTTCAATATACTTCCATTAAAGCTATCCGCATCACTTAACTAAGTGCTAAATTTCTCTAATTATAGCATCACGTACATCATTCTTTTACACCCCAAATCTATGGTTCATGCTAAGTTTTTCACCCTTGTGAAAAAAAAAATTTGTGGAATAAGTAAACACAGTAGAGAAGACTTTGGCCAGAGCCTTAAAAATAAGCTCTATTTCTTAATAGCAGCAGAAATTCATGTTAAGCCAATTTTCATAATCATATATAACTTATAGCGTGTATAAGAATACAGGCTTAAGCATAAACAATAGTAGAATGTAATCCTTGTGACCTATTCATACTGGCTAATACCTATAATGCTTATCCTAACCATACTTATTTATTATGCAAGTTCGCGACGTCTATATGGCTGCCCTTAATAAGTACTGCCCTTAAAGAGTACTACAATCAAAAGAGTATTGGGTAAATGACGATCATGTACGAGAAATCAGCTACTTTCCCTTGTTAGACCTCATTTGGAATATGCTGCCTGTGTATGGGATCCCTAAATAACGAATTTGAACGTGCGCAGCGAAGATCGGCAAGACTTGCAAAGGGACGGTACGATAACTATATTAGCGTAACCAGTCTATTAAATAAATTTAAATGGGAATCATTGTCAGAACGCAGGTTGAAATTTAGACTTAATCTCCTAAATAAATTGAAAGATAATATTTTCAGTGATGACGTTAAAAATATTTTGCGAACCCCAACTTACTATGGTAGACTGAAACATAATTACAAAATTAGAGAAATTGATTGCAGAACTGACAGACTCAAAATGTCCATTTTTCCTCGTACAATTAGGAATGCGAATAGCGGTAAATATGTCTAATACGAGTGAATCAATCCATAGCATAGGTAGCAGCATGTTGGTATAAGGACATGAAGGTAACCCAACTAACAGCACGTTTTTGCAGGCTTAGTTTGCTATTTTTCTTTTTAAATAGTGCAGTTTAGACTAATATATTAATACTAATACTTTTAAATATAGTGCATGTTTGGTGTGAATTCACCCCCTGCCACACACCTTTGTGGTGGCTTGCAGGGCATTATGTAGATGTACCAATCACGTGTTTCAAAAGAATATTTCAGGAAAATCAAACGAGATATTCAAGTAAATATTGTAAAATTATTTCATGACCCTTTGAATACATCGGTATCACTCAAGCCACTGAATTTATATTTGACACATGATAGCATTCAGTATTTCGTGCGAAACATTCTTGAGCACAAAATGGCCATTTTTAATTTTCACATGATGGACTCCGAGGGAGTAATTTTACAGAACCTTTCGTACACCTCATTGAAATCTGCCATCAAAGACCTCCATAACACCAGTGGTGCTCTCCGATAGAATTATGAATCGATCTGTAACTCCCAGTGAATTCGTAACCCGGTAGTAACATTAATCGTCCGCATTTAAAAGCATAAGAATCCCACGAAACCATACGCATTTAGGCTCATGAATACGACGTTATCTAATTAAACATTGGCATTTTTTCCGCCATTATATTTTCTTACCGAATTGAAGAGGTATATAGAGGCTTCGCTGCAGTATTAAGCATGGTATGTGAATAGAAGAATTTAATCACTTGCGTTAGCCTCATTAATTCAAGGCATCACTCTTCTCCTTAATCTAGGACGCATGAGAGTGATCTTGTCCAAATAAATGTCTCCTCTAAAAAGAAAGGCAATTATATGTGCTCTCTTGCTTTCATCCAGATTGTAAAAATAACTGGAGTTTTTGATTGGAAGCTATGGAATTTGAGGTAGGTATATAAACGGCGATGACCTACATAAAATTATCTTATTTTTGCTTTAAAGTGCAAAGGTCAAAAGGCAGATAAATACCTTTTCTGTATCATTTCCATAAAATGAAAATGTTTCCTCACACCTTGTGGAGTAACCATTGTGGGGTTAAAGAACGTACTTGGTTGCATTGCGGAGCTTAAGTTCATCTAGATCAAAGCTTGAACCAAGGTAAATGAAATTAGCTCCACAGCTGATCAATACTCATAAATCATTCCGAATGAAATAACTTTGAAAGATAGTGACAACAATTTTCAAAACGTGGCCAGGACTTCATACAGTGATTTAATGTAGGAAAACGCCTCTGATTATAAACCCATTTAATTTAGAATTTGATGGAGTGCATTTCACATTGGCATAACTCGGGAATATTCTACTTCCTCTTTCACGAAGCAAGCGATACTCTTGATCACCTCTCGTAGGCGCGCATACCAGAAAACCACACGAGAAATAGAAAACTGAGAGTGTTCAAGCACGCGAGATGCCGACTCGAAATGTGTATCAATCTCCACACAACAATCTCATATCTTTCAAACATCTTGTCACGGCCTTGAACTCACGCAATCTCGGCATCCGACGTTCTCTCCAATTCCTTTCACCCTTTCCCCGCACAACTAAAAACTCGCCTTTTTTTTCGACGCTCGCTACGCAGTTGTCCCGAGGGAATACTCAATGCAGAATTCAATAAGATTAATCAACCGCCAGACTACGCCCGTCGGCTCGCCCGTTCCCCTCGCGGCCTCCAGAGGAAAAATAAAACTCGCAGGAAGCGTGAGAAACATTTATATGGGCGGTAGAGGTGCCGGAAAAACACGCGGGAGAAAAAGAGAACGTCTCCTTGCCAACGGTCGTGAAAAAATAGGCACGAAGCGCGCGCTTTGTCGTGGACTGGAGCGGGAGGATTCGTTTTGGATGCATTCCCGAAAGATTGCGGAGATGAAGGACGTATAAAAGTGGTTGTGAGCCTTGTTCTGCACCAGAGAAGAATAAAAAAAACGGAAGGGTCTAGTGTTTTTTTTTGCCTGGGAGAGTGGTAAACTGACCCGCTGGTTGAATGTTACCATCAATAATTCCACGACGTGAGATGAACTTGATGGAGGAAAGCTTTTTTTCAGCCGCGCACCTCAATGTAAATGCATTTCAGCAATACCACAGGTGTGGGCTGTTTCCCCTAGTTGGCAAATGTTATGATACTCTCAAAGGGCCGATGGGGTTGCGTTCCCTTTTCCTGCCCGGAAGACGAACAAATTACCTGATCTACCCCACTGAATTTGCGTGGAAAGAAATTCGATGCATCGATCTCTTGTGCTTCAGGTAAATTGTTCGGCCCCCAAATTTTAGAAGTCAATCTGAGAAAAAAAGTGAACACTACAATTATATTAAAGTGCAATAGACATGAACCAGTTTTCAACCCGTAGGCGTCATCTTCAAGTACTCTTGTACTTTCATCTGTAATTCAGCCAACTGTTGTTGGCTGAATTAACTCGAATATTCACCAGTTTTATATTCAGGGAGATATGTTTTTAGTTTAAAGAGCTGACTTTTTTAAATACACTATCAAAATCTGAGGAATATATAAAAAATTGGAATCTAAATAAATTTCAATTGGTTGCCATTGTTGCGCAGGAGTGAAATTGGCCTCCGATTCGGGTAGATGAGGGTACGGTTCCTTATTGTCAAATGTGTGTCGGCGACTTTTCTTCGGGATTATTTCTGAAGGTAAGGGACGTTTAAGGCTTCATACTTCGCATATTTAGTCAAGGTCATTGGGTCCTTATTCAACCCGATACTTGGCTCCGTGTTTAACCTAATTTCTGCTTATTGTGCCTTTACTCTGAGATCCTCAAAGCGTGCCGGAGTTGTATCATCCATAGGCTTGGTTACGGCCTCCTCTGCCGCTTCGTCAGCCAATTGCTAGCTATTCCCACGTGGCCCCGGATCCCAAAGAATACACATCAGTATCCCTTTAAAGGCCGCTTTACAGGATACAATTTTTTGTACAATTTCTTGTACAAACTCTTGTATGAAAAAATTGTATCGTGTAAAGCGGCAAATTGTACAAACGCTTGTGCGATTGTCTGAATGACTGAACGGGAAATAGAACCTGTTCTAATTCCAATCAGACAAACATACATTTTCGTTCAGTTTATACAAGAGTATTCGGGGATAAGAGTTCGGGGCTTCGGCGAAAAGCTGAATCTGGAGAGTGAACTGTCGAGTAAGTTTATGCACACGATATTAGTAACGGAACCTACAGAGATTGTAGCCATTGTGATTTGAAGAATAACGTCCCCAGTATTACTATCTCACATGGAGAAGATTTGAGCTTAGACACCCCAATTTTGGGAGAATAAACATGAAACGCACATGCCGATTGGGATCTAGAACCTTGTCCAAGAAGGGTTGTTTTTAACCGACGGGAATATCTCGCGAGTATGCACCTATCCAAGGAGTCACGTGGTACGGACACGAATGGTTCTAAATTCTGGTGAGTTTTAATAGCTCATTACAACCTCACTCACTGTTTCCACTGGAGTTTCTCTCGCTCAATGAATGTGAAAAGCTCAAGTGAAAGCCATGGAAGAGATTGCAATGAGCGATCCAAAGCCAATCCAATGAAGTGTGCATTAAGAGAACGGAATTAATGAGGTTATTCAGACATGAAGAAATGATTAGTCAGAACTCGAATATGGTATATTGCATTGTATGTCTCAGAAACGTAGACCTTGCGGAAATTGGAGGCTTTTCAGATGTGGGCGCGGAGAAGAAAGGTGGATTTTATGCTGATGGAGACGAAGACGAATGAGAAAAATTAAATACAATAGAAGAGGAAATGAAGTCAGGCACAGAGGTTAGAACAAGGCAGAAAGAGTGGACGGAGGGCATTTAGAAATGTAACGGAATACTGAAGAGGATGATGGAGGAGTAAAGGTTAGGTAGATGCATAAGATGGTTGAAAAGAATATATATTCTGACTGCCATTTGGGTAGGCAGAAATTATTTAAATATAAATAAAGACATGAGTTGTGTTAGCTGTGAACTTTGGTTGGTTCTTATAAAATAATGATTTATAATTATTCGTCATAATAATTATATTAGGTATAGCGAAGCAATTATATGAATACGTATTCATATAATAATATCATTATTCTTTGTTATGTGAAGTAGGGGAAAAACAAACCAAGCCTAAGATAAACCGTATCTAGAATATATACAAAACTGAATACATGACATATTTTAACAGTGAATGAGTCATTTTTGGAAAACACAAATAAAATCGTAAAAATACACGAAGAATAAAATTCAGTTCTAATTCTCGCGTAAAATCACCCGCAAGAATTGAAATAAACTGCGCGGAATAAACTTCAGTAACTCTTTCCGACAGTTAGCTCGGCTAAATCGATAAAATGCAGTTGCATTGAACGATAACAACACTTCCGAAGCCATGCAAGGCGCATTAGGCTTTCTTTCGCTCGGGGAATTTTTGCTGGGTGACATGGCCGCTCGGTGGCAGAGCAAGAGTGAAGCCACTCTAAGGTCCGTATCAACTGGTGCATTTCTCAAGAGTATACTAAAGGCCTCCTCTCTTTCTTCCTCTCAACTAATTTTCCAACATTCCAAGGAAATACAAATTTTAATTTTCAATGGATTTCCATTCTTCCAAACGCGTTTCGATGGGCATGTATAAAATCATGGAGAACAAATACATTTTATTGCTCCTATTTATTCCATTTATGTGCTTGGAGATATCTATTTGAAGCATTTTTAAATAAATAATAAAATTATTTCTCATTCAACCAAATTCCAATGTAAGTGATTAAAAAACGTGTGGAAAATTACAAAGTTGATTTTTATTTTCAATCATGGAAAAATTCCACAATGTGAAGGCCGAAGCTGTTTCATCGATAAGTGATTAAAATTACACGGAATAGAGTAATAAGAACTCGCAATGGCAAGCAATCAATTTTACGCGTAATACACTACCGATAGTTTCAGATTTCAATTTCTTTGCGGTGCGTGCATGCAAAAATAAGAGACCCCTTCTAGAGTGAAAATTTTAGCATGATGTTTTGATCTGGAAACATATTATCTTGTACCCATGATTTTATTTGCACCCATTGATTAGTATTAATTAAATATATATACATTACCATTGATAAACAATTTAATTGTTTCATCAAAGAGTAGTAATTTGTTTTACCCGATATAAACCATGATATATTTACACTAGTTCATTCACGGTCACATATTATGGCTGGCATAAAGCATCTATCTATGGGGTCATATTTATAATATTTCACGGTTTTTTTTAACGTTTGGGCTAGACTAAATAAATGACTATTATGGTATACATAGAATTCGATGATGGGATTTTGATCAAAAGAATAGTCAAAAGATGTATGCTTTAACAACAAACTCTGGACGTCAACTGCGCATAAAATAATATGTAAAACTTATGAATCTCATCCAAGAAGAATGAACAATACATTTGATAGATTTTCAAGTCAAAAATAGAACTGCTTTCACTTGTTATCAGGCCATGTTTGTGGTATTGCTGACTATTTATTAAGAATGATTTACTGAAAGCGTTCCTCATGAAAGACAGTGGCATTTTCCGACTGCCATTAAAAGGTTTCTGATATTACTTAAAATTTGCTTGATTTCAATGTTGATTTACCGTAGTTACTAAGAAGCTATGGGTAAACATTGAGAAACGTTTTAAAATATTTTCAACTATCCATGATCAGAGTAACCCCGCCCCTCGTAGCACTTTATTTGACGCTATTCACCTTTCTATGTTATCTATGTAATACCCTGCGAGCCACCACGAGAGTGTGTGGCAGGGACCTATGAGTTACTTCTCTTGTTGTTTTGCATTTCCCTGGTTCTGGTTGAGTAGAAATAAATGAACTAAAGGCTGGTTCAAAAATTGACTTCTTTATGGCGTTAATGGCTTATCTACCGGCTTTAATTCTGAAGTGATCAATATAGGCTTGTTCAACCCAGAGTGATTGAGAGCCAAGTGTAGTGAAGTCATGCCGGGTTACTGAGATAATCTTGATGTGCATGAAGTTTCCTGGTCATGAGACCGGGAAAACTAGGCCGCGAATGAAGGATCGTGCGAGTCGAAGACGTTATTTACATTTTCTTCACAGCTCTTTCAATCAACCATAATAATTAACACGGATGTTGACTGGAGAGGTCAAAGTAGAGCTTGCCTCGTGCTGAACGCAATGGCGCTTGTGATAGAATGCATAGAGCGGAAGGCGGCGAATTCCTTGTCCTAAGCCATATAGAGTAAAGCAGGCGTATACATATATGCTATTCAGACGGACAAGAATGGAATGTGTTTTGATCCAAAGGAGAATGCTCTCACGCCAATTACTGCAGATATCTCGAGAGTTAGTTAAAAGGGTGATGATAAGAACTCCACACATGAGGGACTCTATAAAAAAACTTTTTTCATCCACGATGAAGAGGATGAAGGCACATACATTTTTATGATCTACACATCGTTTATCTATTGATTCTTATTTGTCTCCGAGGCGTTCGCGAGCATTTTTGTTGGGAGCAGAGTTTGATACTTGATATTTCAAGCTAATTGTAGGTTCCTAGGGACATGTCAACTATCCCCTTCTCAGTTTTACCGTTTTAAACGCTTCCGAAGTGCCGCAAAAGATAACAAACAAGTAGTTCTAAATTACGATTGAGTTTCCATCCAATGATAAATTAAGGTGGACATATTTTCAAAGAGAGTCACTGAGAATAATCAGAAAGAAATGGTCTCTTGATTCACAAAGTTATTATTTATAAGTATCGAAGTTGCGCAGTGAGTGAAAATAACGGAATCTAAGCATTGTGCGGTATATCTCACTAAGGGTCTACCATATATATCTCAATATACGGTATATCTCAACAAGGGTATAACAAATAGGTACTTTATAAGATGAGCTCGTATCGACCCTTGCTTCATTACAGTATTGCACAAAATATATGAGCACGATAGCATTTATATAGTACGGAATAGTGCTTACACTCCAAAATGTTTACCGTTACACATGAAAAAATAGGCAGGTATTTATGTAAAAAAGATAAAATTAGCAACATCTATATTAAAGTAATAAAAATAATGGAAATGTTTTGTAGCTGTATATATTCCAAACGCAAATGCTTATTAGTGCGTATTTCATTGACATTAATAATACCGTACCAATATACGTATATGCGTAGAAATACGTGTCAATAAGCCTTTGCCTTTGGAAATGATAGGGCACCAACATTTCCTTTATTTTTATATTGATTTTGCTTACTTTTCTCTTTTTTACAATAATGCATAATTTTTCAAGCGCTATATCATTATTTATTTCTTTTCCTTGACTGGTAACGGCTTTTGGGCGTTACTCCGCGTAGTGTTGTGTTAAGGCGACGACAGTTTCTCCAGCCATCCTACTGGCGTCTTCAGGTCAGAAGTGTCGATGCCTCGAAATTGGACGTCTTATATAGGCGCTTGGGTGTCGTAGGTCCTCTCTGATTGGTCCTGTTAATCTTTTCCTGTTAATCCTGACCAATCAGAGACGACCTACGACACCCAAGCCCTTATATAAGCCTGCCAATTCCGACGCATCGACACTTCCGACCTGAAGACGCCAGCAGGTTGGCTGGAGAAACTGCCGTCGCCTTGACACAACACTACTAACTGACAGATTCAAAGTGTCCTTTTTTCCTCTTACTATTAGGGATATGAATAACGGTAAATATATCCAGTACGAGCGTAGCAATGGATAACATTGGTTGCTGCATGTTGGTAAAAGGACTTAAAGCTAAGCCAACTAACAGCATGTTTTTGCATGTATGCTTTGCTATTTTTATCTTTTTTTTAAATAGTATAGTTTTGAACAGTAGGTACCTTATAAATACTAATCCTTTTTTATGCATGAGATGTAGTGCATGTTTGGTGAGAATTCACCCCCTGCCACACACCTTTATGGTGGGTTGCAGGGTATTATGTAGATGTAGATATACGCGGAGGAACGCCCGAAAGCCGTTACCAGTGTTGAGAAACGCCGTGGAAACCTCAGTTCCAATTTCTTTTTTATGAATCGATCAATAAGAATACTAAGACATTATTTGGTTATTGATAATATATCCACATATGTCCTTTTTCCTATAGTGAAATTCTCAAATTTACGGCAAACTTAAAAGCATTAAAGGCGCCAATAGCAAAAGAGAAAGTTAAATGTCTCGGAAGACCATAGTTAGGGTTTGGTTAAAAAGCAAAGGTTTAGTGTCCAAGGGCATTTAAACCGGTAGTCACCAGAATGTTGGTGGGAGATGTGCCAACCAGGTCAGTACTTCGCCGGCAGGTCGTCAGCTTATGTCCGAATCCGGAAAGTGGGGGAGGGATAGAGAAGAATTAGCTCCCGCAGCATACTTCCCAGCGTTGCGAACAAGCTGCGAGTTGAGCCTCAACTGACCCCCATGAAGTGATATACCTCACCGGATGTTTCCATTGCTTACCTAATCAATGATAAGAAAAGACAATCAAATAAATAAAAATATAGAAGAGCTTTGAAGACATTCCCGAACCGTACTTGTTGGAAAATGTACTGATTCCAACACACGCCTAGTATCGTCAACATATTAATAGTATCAAGTCCTAGATAGGCACAATGTGCTTATAATTTACAGATGTGATTAATCAGAGACTATTTTGCGTTAATAAACTGTTAAGAGATGATAAGAAGACGTTATGTAGCCAATGAGTTCATGACAGAAAAAGTAAACTCGGAAGTTCCGGCGATATTGTGTGGAATTTCAACATTTAAAAAAATGTTCTGTGCATTAGTGGGCACCTGTGTACAGCACTTGTTTTTACCTAAGGATGATGTAAATACATGGGAATCTGGGTCGTATTAAAGCATTATTTTAGTTGCCGAAAATTGCAGTTGGTTCCTTCGATATTTACCAACTGATGAGGTAGCTGCTATTTTTACTACATGAATATAAAATACTGTAAAATCAACGAATGGCCATGATTCAAGCATTGATTGTAGTTCCTGAAGCGAGGAATGAAGACACGAGTCAAACAATTTGCCCAAAGAGGCATACATAGATACGTAAATGCGAGAACAAACACTAGGGATTTTAATGGAGGATATTTTTGGACACTCGTATATTCAGTCACGCAGCTGTTTCGTTGTGTACCGAAGATGCAATTCCTAAGGTCCACCCACGACCCTTAAAGACATATTCACACGCCCCTTGAAAACAAGCCCATATAATCGGCCAAGAGTGTGGAGGGAGGTTGCGCCCGCGAAATGATCCGCGGTCCTCCGGATGTGGAACTCGAGCTTTTAAGAAGATTCCAATCGACCCTTTTCCGTGAGGAAATCCTTTTACGAATCGCCGCCGCTCCGAAACGCGAAGCACGAGATGAACGAGAAAGAGGATAGTGTTGATAAGATGAGAGGATGGAGGAGGAGAAAAAGCGCCGAGTGGGGAAGGGAGGTGGAGAAATGGGTTGAGAAGGTGGAGCGGGTGAAGAGGCCGGTAGGGAGCATGGCCTTCGACCGCAAAAAAAAGGCCGCGCTAAGGAGGCAAGGACGATGTCTGCCCTTACCGTCCTCAATCCGAAGGGTGTAAGGGGGCACGGGAGGAGGAGGGGAGGGCTCCATCGGGGGAGAGCCTCTGACGGCAACCGGAGTCCAAAAGACGACCAACAAGGATATTAGTCACCTCTACCCAAAGCCATACGGCCGGGAGCAGCGTGAAAGCTCCGGAATGAGAAGCTCGCTGTCTGCTCCTACAGCTGGCTATGGAGAGCTCGCAAGGCCTATTATGGAGAGCGTTTCGTAATTTACAAGTCCCGCTCAAACGGCAACTATCCACTAACGATTGATGTCCTCGAGGGCGACAGGAAGGATTAGGCAACAGTAATAAACTAGGGCGGAATGCGGGGCTTTTTTTTCAATACGTACTGAGAGAGAGAGGAGTGCTTCTTATTCTCGTTTCTAGGATACGAGGAGTCAGCATTTATCTAGGGAGAGGAAAAATCTTGCGAATAATCAGCATAAAAACAGTTCGATAGCTTGGAACTACACGAGGAAATTCCAATCAGAATGTAAGAACTTTCCTATCCAAGTGGCTCTTTCGGAAACTTTTCGTGGAGCTATTGTTGTCTATTCTGACATTTTTAACGATAATCATTGGGGTTTAAAAGCATCTCAAAATTCCATCTGAAGAAAAAAACAGTATGAGTGTTGTGACATTAAACTCCAAGAATTTCAAAAGAGTAATTTGTGTAACACCTCAAAATTATAAATTGAACCCGTGCACCTAATGTAATGAGAAAATGAAAGACGCTATATGAACAAGCATAAAAAAATCACTTTCGCCCTCTGGCTACAAAATTTCAGTAATATGCATCGTCCATCAGGTCTGGGAGTTTTAGGACGGTACTTTTATCTTGCATCTCTAAAGAGACCAGTATTGACGATGATATCGAAATGACTCAGCACAATTTGAAAACATAAATTAAAACGCTGAAACCAGAGTTTCATCCTTGAAGGAATATATGCACTCAAGGAACAGTCTATATGACTTGATGAGGAGTTTATCTATTCCAAAATATGAAAATGATATGAGGATTAAAGACTCGCAAAGACACATCGAACGTACACAGCATTTACTCAGGCGAGGGAGACATTATAAACGCTGACATTTACAAGATGACTCATTTATTATCTACGCTTCGGACTAATTACCACAAGAGAAGTTGTAATCAAGCTGATGAAATTTGTTATCAAAAATGTGGCGATCGGTAAGGGACAGGGAGGTGGCGCAAACTCTTTTGAGTTAGTATTATTCGCATATACGCTTGAATATCCTAGTGACCAACACAACATAATATCTTAAAGACAGATACCACGGTACCAGTTCAACGCATTCTTAAATACTTAAGTAGCAAAGTGAGGAAAAGTAAGCAAAGGTGCAAAGACATTAAATGATGAAAAGTAAAGTGGTATTAAAAAGTATCTCAATATAAAGTGTTGTAGAATTATATGTAGGACGTAATTTATTTCATGAATAATGACAATAAAAAACTATGTTTTAATCCACAGAGTTTTTTACTGGTACTACTAGTTTCAACGCCACGGCGTCATCATCAGGCATTAAAATTATAGCCAGAGGTATATATACTCACAAAGCAGGCTGAGGAGGGGGAGAAATAAGGGAAGGGTGGTAGGGGAGGGGGAAGATGAATTCTGAGGATAGTGGTGTGAAGGTGATGGGTCAGTAGAAAGGCACACATTGTGTGTTCAAAATCTTATCCCTAATAATAACCAGGGAAGCGTGACCAGTGAGGATTGAATCACCCAACACATTCAGAACTGACTTAAACACACACCGGATTTCTTTTAGTAAAATTCATATTCCTATACACCAGGGAAGCGTAAACAGTGGGTTAAGTCACAAATACGAGTCCCTCTTCCACAAAAACTTCCACCACAGAGTTAAAGTTTCCCATTTGTTGATGACAAGGAGGTTTCAATCAGTGGTGAGGGTTTGTCAAATGTGATAAAAATTGAAATGTGTCCGTTTTTTCGGTGTCGTCTTATTCCCATCTCCTCCAACTTGCCTATCTTACACCCCTTCTTCGCCACGTGTAACATGTCCGGCTTGAAGTCACTTCCATGCCCCCCCTGTAACAGGTGCTTGCGGGAGTGGGACTGGGAAACATTCCCATACAGGAAGCATCTCCGGTGTTCTTTTGCCCTAGTGCGGATGGATCTTCCCGTCTAACCCACGTTACGTTGCCTCACAGTCTTTACACACCAGTTTGTATACATAACTCGAATCTAAGGGATCCGTCCTGTCCTTTGTGCTGTTTAACAATGCCCTAGGGTTATTTTGACTATAGAAGGCTATTCTAAACTGGTCTTTCGGGAAAATATTACTTATATTTTGAGATACAGCTTAATAAAAAACTCTGTGGATGAAAACATAGTTTGTCATTGTCTTTATTCAAAATGGACTTTCATAAAGTTACGCCTGAAAGAATTGAATTCAGTAAATTTGTTCACTTTCTTTGGTCACGTTTTGTTCGAAAATAGCTATGAGAGTGCGAGCAAAAGGCATTTTGAAACACGTGAAACATCATGGAACACTAATACAAAAATATTAGCATCCAGAGAGGGACTCACTGCGGGGTTCTATAATTTTTCTTCCCTAAGTCAGCCACTTTATTTTCTCAACAACCTCACAGCACGCAATATTCCATAAATGGCCGTCCTCCGATGCTTTTTAAACTTTTCTTTCCTTATCTTTTTTGCTAGAGTGACTCTTATGCTTGTTTATCTTCTGCTGCACCATTTATCTATCTTCTTATGAAGCTATTATTTTCATCAACATAATTCTATCTTCTATGAAGCCTACAGCTACCATTTTTCCTTTTTGTGCCGCTTATGTCATCAATGATTCAAGATAATGATCATCACACTCCTTATATGTCTTCGACTAAAGTGTTTCACTCCTAACTTGCTTTTGTATGTTGGTAGAAGGCAACAACAGCTATAAATATCATTAAATTGCACAAGTCACATAAACCTTCTCAGAAAATGCCTCACTGCCATAGGTGAGACGAATTCGGAATATTTCTAGGAATTTTAGATTGCCAAAAAAAGGTTTTAGAAGGATATTAAACATGGGTATTCAGCAGAATGAGAGTAAATATTTTTCTCGGAAAATGTAGGAAACTTAAAAATGGAACGAGATTAATGAATTAAGAAAGTGTTTGTCATGAATAAAATCCACTTAAACTCGGAATTGCCATGTTTGGCCCTTGATTTGTGCACAATAGCAATTATGAATGCTATGCCATTATGTATGCTCGTCATGGGAGTCATAAGCGAGAAGGCAGAAATAGACAGGATAAAAATATATTGCGCAGAATATACAGCATAATACCACTGTGGGTAAGGTTATCAGGGATCCATTTGAGAGGTTAGGGTTCAAACACGAGGGATGTTTCAGAACAACCCTGCCCTAGATTCAGAAAATAATTTTTTCTTCTTGGCAAAGAAAATTGGTTTTCCAGGAACACCAAGATATCGTAAGGTAAAAAAACAAGCTCCGGCACCATGAATCTGCGAATTTAACACACTGAGAAGCAAGGGGCATGCAGATACTAACAGTCTAGTTGCCTGAGACCCTATAGTAGCATGTTTGCATGTTAATCTATCTATATCTACATAATACCATGAGGGCCACCTCAAAGGTGTGTGGCAGGGGGTGAATTCTCACCAAACATGCACTATATATCATGTATTTAAAAGGATTAGTATTAATATATTAGTCTAAACTGCAAAATTTAAAAAGATAAAAATAGCAAGCTACGCAAGTAAAAACGTGCTGTTAGTTGGGTTACCTTCAAGTCCTTACACCAGCATGCAACTACCTATGCTATGGATTCAGTCACTTGTATTGGACATATTTACCGCCATTCATATCCCTAATTGTACGAGGAAAAAAGGACATTTTGAATCTGTCAGTTAGGCAATCAATTTCTCTTATTTTGTAATTATGATCCAGTCTACCATAGTTAGTTGGGGTCTGCAAAATATTTTTAACGTCATCACTGAAAATATTATCTTGAAATTTATTTAGGAAATTAAGTCTAAATTTCAACTGCGATCTGACAATGATTCCAATTTTAATTCATTTAATAGACTGGTTACGCTAATAAGGTTATCGTACCGTCCCTTCACAAATCTGGCCGATCTTCGCTGCACACGTTCAAGTTCGTTATTCAGACCGATTTCGTAGGGGTCCTATACACAGGCAGCACATTCCAAATGAGATCTAACAAGGGAAAAGTAGCTGATTTCTCGCACATTTTCGTCACATTAACCCAATACTCTTTTGATGAATCCCACTCTACGATTAGCTTGTAGGATATTTCAATCCTGCCGCGTGAACGGCGGTGAAATTCACATTAATTGCCATGCGAAAAAATTCACCTGGACCGGGAATCGAACCACGGACCTTTGGCTTTCCGGGCCACTGCGCAGAACACTACGCTATCCAGAATCCATAATTCGCATAGCATTTTACCGAGGTTCAAGGTACTAGATGTTGAATTGAAGCCCTATCTCCCTTGCGATGCCATCATTGATGGACCGCGAGGGCTCAACATCTAGTCCCTTGAACCTCGCTAAATTGCCATGCGAATTATGGATCCTGGGTAGCGTAGTGGTCTGCGCCGTGGCCCGTAAAGCCAAAGTCCGTGGTTCGATTCCCGGCACAGGTGAATTTTTGCGCATGGCAATTAATGTGAATACGACTAGCTTTACCCATTATTTCACGCATGTGTTTATCCCAGAAATTTATAATGCATGTTTTATAATGCATGCTTGGTGATCTTCACCCCCTGCCACACACCCTCGCGGTGGCTTGCAGGGCATCGTGTAGATTGCGATGAGCGCGAATAGAGCTTCGCGGCCTCCACCAAACGGACCTTCGCGCTCAGCACTTTTGCCTGTCACCGCAATCTAGCTCGAGTAATCGCCGCTTCGAGGGACGGACATCCCGATGATGGGAAAAGCCAGGAGGGGCGCCCCCTTGGAAAGAAGTGAAGGACTTGGCGAGCACGGCGACGGCATCCGTGGAACAGTCGCCAATTCCACCAGTTCTCACAGCGCGACTTATTCAACCGCCGCGTAAACAACGGATTTCGCAACCAACCCCTGATGGACGCGGAATGAATTCCAAGCTGCCTGCCGGCCGACGCAAATGCGGCCTCCCCTTTCGAACGCAACTCCCTCTCTCAGCGCGCACGAATCACGTCCGGAGATGACAAGTCTCCCGACGCCGGTCTCCGCGGCGCACGCGACGTAACCGAAGCGAAAACTTCGACGACGGCCGTGAATTGGTGGGAATATTCCCCGAGAGGCGGGGAGGGGGGAAAGGGAGGATGAATAATCATTTCCCTGCTTTTTGAGGGTCGAGCCGTGCCAGCAGATGGGACCGTAACCTCATTTTCCCCGTCCCCACCCTCTCTCCTAAACAAACGCCTAACGAATGCACTCCGCGACTTCTACAACCTCTCCAAGCCGACGCTATGACACCGTTTCTTCGAGACGTCACTCTTTTCCTTTCCTTTTATATCCTTCATATCGCCTCCCACGCAGTCATATCATGGCTTTCTGATGTTTCCGAGCCAAAAGCTTCGGCGCCGCCACCTTTTTCGGAACCGGAGTGCTCAGTAACTTGATCACGCTCCATTTCAAAGGACGGAAAAAAAGGATGTCTAAAAACAGGAAAAATGGTCATTTGTCAGCCTCGATTTCTCTTACGCATGAAACATTTCATATGAAAAATATATGAAAAACACTTGCCAGGGCGGTAGCCCAGTGGGTAGAACGCTCCGCAACCCGACAGCGGTAGCCAGCTTGGTAAAAAGCCTCCTCGTCAACCCAAAGCGTTTGCATTCCGCTAGGGGAATCGCTATAGGGTTTACAAATACTTTCAAATACAGATCCTAGGGTACCGAGTTTGAATCAGGTTGGACGTTTTTTTGAAGCAAACAGGACAGTTGTAGTGACTGTCGTTCTGGCACCTTTAACTGCAAATAGGATTTAGTTCGTCTCTTAGTAGTGGAATTTCTCCGCATAATTATGATTCCTATTAGAGCGCTCTGTAGAGAACGCCTTGAGAACCTGACGGATGGAATGATAATCCATGGGTCCCTAAGCTCTAACAATAGCCTATTGCTGGATTTCTCCCCACCCTCCATCTACATCTGGATGTTACCCTGTGAGCTGCCCCAAGGGAGTGTAGCAGGGGGTGGTAAATCAACAGCCTTAAAAATTATTTTTGCTGAAAAAGAAAGAATTCTTGCTGAGAATGAAATGGAAGAATAAAACATTGGGAAATAATCACGAAGTAAGATTCCTATTGTTTTGTGAATTAGGTTTCCTTTGCTTTGTAATCGTGTATTGCGAATGGAATAATCGCACTGTACCTTTCGAGTTAAAAGTTAATAATTTAAAATTTAAAAGTTAATCGCTCATACTTTTTCGCAATTGTCTATCCTGCTGGTGTATTACGGTGATGAAAATACGCCTGCAGGGTTAGCTTCGAACTCGTATTATTTGAATTTTTCTCGCTAGTGTCTGCGAACCAAGACCTTCGAATAGCTGGGTGATATTTTTCGCACGTTCATACGAATTAGTTAAAAAACGCGGTGCTTTCCTTTGGACCACATTCAGTTTCGGAGTTAGATTTTCAGTCGTTGGGTTTCAATTTCTCATTGCATTATACATGTATAGCCTTCCTTCGACTCCTGTCAATACAACCTGAATCTCTCCACTCACAAACCCAAAATGGTCCTAATCACCCTATCTGCCGATCAACTATCTCTCACAATCAAGTACTACTATTAGAAAACCCCCATCTACAATTCAACTGGACATTCAACTATGATTAGGCGTCCGTAGACAATCGATAAGGGGATCGCGTAGGTGGGGTGGCTAGAATACTGGCCTCCATACCCGAGGGTCCGGGCTCAAATCCGTGCTCTCCAGAATATTTTTATTGGCATGCCGGTTCATACTTGAGTGCTCTGAGGAGAGTACCTACTCGACTCTCCCGACAGCCCGTCCGGACTCGACATTAATCCGTTGTGCCCTTGGCGCACCAAGGGAACTTTTCGTGAAGAGCAGGCTAGTGCTCCCTTGTCACCGATCATCCAGGATGGCGGGATTCTTTGCTGCTTCATTTCCACGGGCGTATAAAGCATTGCCAAAGAAGTTAAAAACGAATTACTCGAGAAAGAGGCTTCACAAACTACTACTGGAAACTCACATCTCTGAAAATCCATTTATATACTTTTGATTTTTCATCTTTTATCATCTTCTTCTTATGTTTATCATTATTTTATAAAAATATTTTTCATACATATATATTTTATTTTACTAATTACATTACAGATGTTGGATCAGACGTTTACTGATTACATTATACCTGTAATATTTTTGATTTGTATAAGGCAAAATGTTTTGTACTTTTTTCTTTTTTTTTACATTTTACAATGTGTTTAACTATACATTTTTACTTTGCACCTACTTGAACCAATAATGTTATAAGACATGTATCTTTTATGTCCTGGGCGGGGGGTGGAGAGGACGGCCACGTCCTATCCCGCCCAGGTAAAATAAAACTCAAGTAAGTAAGTAAGTAAGTGCCAACGCTCGGTATCTCTTCCCCCCTACCCTGAAAAGTCCTGAGTTTACCCAATCACCCACCTATCATCATAAAAAATTATTTGATTCTCAAGAATACACGCTGAAGTTCGACACTTTGAAATTTCTACACCTTAATGCAACAATTGGGTTAATTTAAATGAATGTATCGGGAATTAACTTGCACACCTTGAACACCCTTGTGAATTTATGTATCCATTTTCCTGCACCCAATGAGCCTTTCACACAATTTGTCCAGTGTCATCATCATCATTGTCATCAGTCAGCAATCCTCAGATTGGTTTGACACAGTTCTCCACTGAATTATCCTATCAGCAAATTTCTTCATATTTACGTGTTTCTTCTCTGTCACATCCTTCATCACTTGTATAATATCTATTTAATATCTCATACGAGGCCTTCCTTTGCCGTTCTTCCCGTCCACTTGCCCTTCAACGATTGTCTTCATCAGGCCATCATATCTCATGATGTGACCGTTTAAGTTACCTCGTCTTCTTCTTAGGGTTTCCATAAGACTTCCCTTTTCTCCAACTCTTCTTAGAACTTGTCCAGATACATTGAATTTAAATTCATTAAATAAACAGACAAGGGCAAATGATGATGTTATTAATGATTCCATCGGAAAAAATACCACTTATACCTCATACTATATACGGAATTGAGATTTTTTAACGGTTCATAAGATAAATCCCATCATCATCAATGGCCAAAAATCCTTGGATTGGTTTGACGCAGCTTTCCACTAGATTCTTCTATCGGCCAACCTTTTCATTGTGACGTATTTCTTCTCTTTAACATCCTTCACAATTCTCTTACTCTTCTTAGGATTTCCTCGTTACTTACTCGGTCGCTCCATTTAATCTTCAGCATTCTTCTGTAGCACCACATTTTGGATGCTTCCACTCCTTTCTTCTCCGCTGCTCTTATCGTCCATGCCTCAGTGTCGTAAAGAAACATGCTCCAGATATACGTTTTGATGAATTGCTTCCTTATTCCAAGCATGTATTTATTTCCAGCTGTAAGTAGATTCTTCTTTTGATAGAATTCCCTCTTTGCCTGGGCTATTCGATTAACTATTTCTTTCTTGCTCCGTCCATCGTTGGTTAATCGATAAATCCAATGAGATATGAAATTATGGAGAAAGAGTTATTTCTATGCACGACTCAGTTATGAGTCCACCATGCATACATAAGTTGATAAGATAAGAAAAATCCATTTAAAACATCAACATTAATTTTGTAAAGGACTCTTGCGATCACCTTAACTTACTTATCCTTCATTTATTTCCTAGCAATTCTGTTTTTTATTCTCTCTGCGTGCTTACTTGGTTAGCGAAACTAATTACGAGGTAACTTACAATCGATAAAAAAATCTAATGATCAGCAAGGTATTATTACTTAGCATTTCTTCAGGATAGAGTGGCTAATTTGCATAAGAGTCAACTGATAGAAGCAGTAGGTTTGTTTTGAGGTGTCTCAACACGGCAACAAAAAGACTAAACCCTGTCAAATGTATCCGGGACCGAAAATAAATAAGACAGAAGAGGTTGCAAGAAATAAAACGAAAAGACGCAAGTCAATTGAGGGGGTCAATTACACACGTCTCTCGAATAGGTAAGTCCCCATATGTACATGTCTCCTGTCGAAATTTAAAACCTTTTTCTTAATTATTGCCTCGGAACCAGCCTGAATATATTTCCACCACCACGAAGAGAATTTTAATCTTTTTCGCTCCCCACGTGCTGCTTCCGATGGTAATGGGAATCCGTGCCGCGGAGAAGAGTTGGCCATTCATCAAATGCTTTCCCTTGGTAACCGATTATTACGCCGGAACACGTGCACTCCATTGCGAAGCAAAATATGATTCGAGACGGCGGCGGCATCGTTATTTATGAGGTGGGGTCATCCTTGTGTGCCTGCAACACGCTGGACAGTCGTACTTTTCTTCAATGCTCGCCCATCTTCGCTTGCATAAGCTACTGCGCAGAACCAGGCGTTTCCGCAAAACGCAGAAAACCAAACGGTGTTGTGTTGAGAAACTGCCAATGTGTGCAAACAACATTTGTATTCCTTTCCGCGGACAAGGAAAGATTACCCTCAATCTACATTCCACCACATCGACACAGACGGAAAATAGCGTCAGCTCGTTATTTAGGGGAGAAGAATGGGAATAATGCTTTTGTAAGGAGACAAAGGAATGCGCAAAGGACGTGATTGATTTTTTTGAATAGATGGGGTGCGAATTTGTACTCACGCATTAACATTGAAATTTATGTCTCCCAAGATTAATGAATAGCTGTCGTGTTGGGTAAGAAGAGCAATCGTTCCAATCATTAGTGATGTTTCCAATGTTCACGCTAGTGAAAGTCGTGAATATTCAGTATAGAAAAACAATGACAACTTCAGTTCATGGCTTAAAATTTATTTGAGCTGCTGGCATAAAAAGGAAAAGTGAACGTGAGAATATCATAGCTGCACGCATAAAAAACAATGAAGTAGAAATATATCAGTCTGTATTAAAAGCAGCGGTAATGGCTAGTTTCCGTAGATCCATAGCGGGGAATTTTCACACAAAGCCAGAAGGGTTTTGAGTTAGGTACGCAAGAGATTGATGCGCTGTACGAGGTGAATAAAAAGATGCGTACCCAGTGCAATAATATACAAAAAAGAAAGTTAGGTTGAGTCAAATGGTTAATTTCATAATTTTCGTAAACCGGGAACCTAAATTGATAAAACCTGTGGAGTTAAAATCCTGTAAAACGTGCAGAAAGTAAACAGAATCACTAATAAAGGACGATTGTACCATACGATCCGTAATCGAATGTAGAATGTGTCACGATGCCCTTAAATTAAATGCATCTTTATTCAAAATCCCCTAGACGTTTGTTTTACAGGAAATCTTCACCAGTTCAGTTGAGTGCAACTACGTTAGCAAAAGTGATACAAATCATAGTAATTTAAATACTCTTTGGAGTTATATTAATCCTAGTCCTCTCTGAGTATGCCATTAAACACTTTTCATTTAATTTCTATTTAGTGTTATATAGTATAACACTATAGTGTATGTACCAGCTAGTATATACCTATTAGTATATAGGTACAAGCTTCAAAAGCAATCGCCTTAAGTTTTTTTACCCCAAGCAAAGGAAAATCTTACACGTTATAGATCTTGACTCAATCACGCTAATCAGATTCGTAATGTAGACAAATACATTACCCAGCTTTATTATTGTCTACTGTATTTCTTTTCAGACGGGAATTTTTTGCACGAGAGACCATGAAACAAAATCCGTTGAAAGTAACATTTTGTTGAAGAGTTCGTTGGGAGCAGAGACTTCTACCTATTTCTGGTTAACATCAGTGGAGCGTTGATTGAATTTATTTTTTCGTGTAAACATGACTAGTTTGTGCGGAGGCTTCCGCGGCGATGCTCTTGTGCAATTTGAGTCCTTCCGGGATATATTTTATGACCTTTTTGCACTAAACAAAATGCCTTGCTTACTGTGTCTTTCTCCGGCCCCACTAAGAATCACATATGAGGATAACTCTACCCCCACACCATTTCTGAGCCTTGCTCCTCTCCCATCTCCCGCCCCCCATCCCCTTCTACTTCGCCGTCCACCTGTGCATGAGTAAGCACGTGCTCCTCTTCTTCTACTTCTTTTTTAAGCTTGAAAAGAGTTAAGGGCAGAAATGAGAATTAAGTGAAGGGAGCGGCTCGGCAATGCCTCCCGTTCGCTCCGAGAAATCTCCCCGGCCAGCCCACCGCGGACGCCCAAAGTAGACAAAACTAGCGCGGGGGAATAAAAAGCGACGGAAAAACAAGAAAGCAACGAAATGGAAGGAATCGCTCAACTCTATAGGCCGCCCCCATCAAAATGCTTATCCGGGACGTCATGGGTCGCGCAAGTGAGAGAGAACGGGCCGTGAGCAAGGGGAACGGGGGGATACAAAGCGAAACGGGTAGGCGACCCTCTGTCCATATAAAGGGTCATGGGCGATGTTCCGAAGCGGATTTGCGAGGAGGCGGGAGGGAGAGCCGACGGCGGAGGGAGGGTGGAGAAAGGGGATGAAGAGGAGGGAGGATAGGGGAAATAAATACGTTTAGCGAATGGAAAAAAGTGAAGGAGACGCGGCCGCCCCCGCACGAGTCCCGCAGGGGATTCACTCAGCCCCATTTTATTTTTTTTCTGACGAGTCCTAAAAATAAATACAATCCCGAAATGGAAACTTCGGAGAAAGAGACATGCGATACTCGTTTCACTAAGGTAACTTCGAAAGAGGCGTTATTTCCTAAGAAACGATAATCACTAAGCTGGAAATTTGCTCACTAATTAGGTGATCATCTTGGTGTGTGGTTTGATAGATAGCGTCTCACCACGTGCATACTAGGCAAAGCTCATGCATGGCCGCTAATTTCACTCCCAAGATGCATTCGTCGACTAAATGAATGTGTCTTAATCGGAACGGCAATTCTTCCATTAAATTTCACTCACGATAACTGTACGGTAATTGAATACAAACATCTTTAAATTTGAAATGGCTACAGGAAGAGAAAATAACAGGATAGAACCTCATCCGGAAGGGAAATAGTAGGCAGCTTCACCTTAAAAATGGTATTGTTTCAGCCACAGTCAAATGTAAACAAAATCCAAAGATCATATAACTTTGGTTGACGATGTACTTGTCTGTAGCTACAAACCTCAAATGGCTCATTGCTATAAGGGGTTTTAGATGCTCCAATGGCTAAGGTTATTTAACATCATGTAGCCTTATTTCAATGATATCCATGCACAGGGCGGGATTTGAACCCGCGACCTTCGGGTTGCCAGGTCAGCACATCGACCTGGCTACCTCGGTGCCCTTCTGCATGGCTACTTAGCCTCAAGATCCTTATCTATATAAGGGCCTTAAGGTCAGATCAGATATTAAGGCTGCGTTTACGCAGATCATTGAGCTCTAAGTGATTACACCTCACAAGCTACAATTAAAGTCGAAGTGGAGAGTGTGAAATGATTAAGTTTATCATTGAAGATACATACATTTAGGATTATTATTTTGTGGTATTGTTATATTGATTTGGTTATTCTGCCCAATAATGTGACAATATTACGTAGCAAAACGTAAGAATTATCAGAAGTAATTAGGACCAACTAACTGAGGACGCTTCGGTAACAATGAATGCATGACATCATTTTTTTACTCCACTCAAAATGGTATTCAAAGAAACTTTTCCTTGCACATTTACGCAATTATCAAACTCCCTTTCTTAGTCATCGTCGTGAAATACTCTTGAGCAACTTCCACATCCTCAAATTATGCACAACTTCATTTTTCACGGTTGCTGTCATTTTCATTTTCCCATGAGAGTTCAAGATGAAAGAGAATCCAAGGTTCTAAGCTTTCAATTGCACCATCCACTTTTATTCTCTCCTTTACTAGCTTAACCCTGAAGTCTTGCCGTGCTAATGCGTTTGGATATTCAACGTTCATTTTCATTTTGCTCTTCTACGAGCTTGTCTCCGTAGTTTTCGAAACTCCTATGGTACAAAAAATTTCTCGCAGAAAATTTGATGGTTACAATTCTTTCCTCAGTATTCAGTCTTTCTAAAATCTACTACCATTCACAAGATTGCTATTTCCTCACAGTTGACGTCAAATCTTCCCGTAACACCGCATTGCTACTTCATAACTTTAATCTTTTTGTTCCTTTATTAACGTGTCATAAATGGTAAAAGATGTATACCATACATTTTTGAAATTTTTGAAACATTTTTGACGAAAGTTGTAGGAAAGACACAAACTAAGTTGAATATATACCACTTCATCTTTAATTTTATAATCCCATCACTTGCTGCATGAAAATTCATAATTGTTCCTAATTTACTAAGAAGTTTTGCTCATGCATTTATTTTAATCATCAATAGCACGCATGCATTTTGTTTTCTTCCATCACAATACACCACGACCTATGACACTCCGCGATATGCTATGCAGAACAGTCTATTTATTCTCCCAAGCACACCTAGACGCAGAAAGGCGAGACAATGTGACTCATTCACTCGCTACGACACACTCGTGCGCTCCTTTCCCGGAGCCGGAGAGATTCATCACCATTTCCCAGCCTCAAACATGGTCGTCGAGCGTGGAAAATCGAAACTTTTTTTAATTAAAGCACCGTTCTAAGGTTAATTTAACGATTAACTGAGCGCTTCATCGGCGTCTTTCACCGAGAGTAGGCCAATTCCGAGACCAGGTTCTCTTAAACCCCCTTCCTTTCCATAATCCCTTCTTGGTCCTAATTATCTTCCCACCTGGACGACCTGGCCCCGTCCTCAGAGCGCATCCCACGATACCACCATTAATAAATTGAACACGAGAACGAAATTGCAGGGGGGAGAGGGGGTGGGGGAGGAGAGCTGGACGGTGGGGGAGGGGACGAAGAGCAGCGTTTCATTTCTCCGAGCGCAGCCGGAGGATCTCTCCTCAGACCGGATTCAAAGGCTCTCGCCGCCTCCGCAGTTCGATATTGGCAACAACAAGGAAGGGGAGGGACGGGAGGAGGGCGAGGGTTAAGGGTGGGTGGGCGTGGGCGGTTTGCCCAGCAAAGGGGTGGGGAAGGAGTAGTGTGGTCGGGGGGAGACAGGTAAGGAAAAGGCATTCGAGGGATTGGCGGTTGGGTTGGAGGATGGGACGAATAAGGAGATGTCGGGAAAAAAATTGACACGTCCGCCGTTTCGGACGCATCCACCGCTTTCCTTCCATGTCCCCCCAAAAGGTTTCGACCTGAGACGCACCCCGGAGGGATGAAAGAAGAAAAAAAAAGATGAGATAGCTGAGAGTGCCAATCAAGAGATCCCCTTTTTCGCCGAGGTCTGGTCGAGAAAGAGAGAGGCAAGACCGTGCGTCGCTGTCTTCGGCGTTTGTAAGCTAAAATTTCCCAGCACACTCAAAAAGATGATCAAATTAAGTTCATCACTAGTTGATTAACTCTTCAGTTTTTTAAAGACTCGATAGAATTTGCCATTTGGGGGAAGAAGCGACCGTCACCTGAGGTCGACAATATAGTTGTCTTAATATAATATAGTTGTCTAATATTTTGGGGAGGCGACCGAGCTGAGGACATTTGCGCCATTTAGGATAGGTGGGTAATTGGGCAATGGTAGGAGTTTTCAGGGAACGGAGGAAGGGTGGAGAGAAACCCGGCGTCGGCATTAGCCTACTCTTAACGAAAGGCGCCAAGGGGACCACGGCTTAAGGTCCCATCCGACGGACGGAGTACTGAACTTGAAATGCCCTCCACTAGGCACACAAGTGGGGACCGGTTTTCCACTGAAAAATCCGCCACTGCCGGGAATCGGAACCGGGCCCTCGGGAAGGGAGGCCAGTACTCTAGCCACCACACCAACCCGATCCCCGTGACAATATAACATACATATTTTTCCAGCTTCGGTGGCGGCGGGGCTTAGCCTACAATACCTGAGGTCGCGGGTTCGAGTCCCGCTTGGGTCAGATTTTCACCACCCAGGGCATGGCTGCGCGTGTTGCGTATTTGTTATTGTTTATAGTGCCCTATGTAAAAGGCATTATGTACCGTTTTCGGGTCTATGAAAATAAATAAATATATAAGGGAAGGGATTGATGCAGGGTTTCCGGGGAAGGGTGAAGAAGAAGTCCTGGAAATAGCAATAACATTGTAATCACGAAATAAATCAAGGAAAACACGATTATAGTCCGATCTGACAGATGGAATGCTGAATATGCAATGCTTACTTTCCTCAGAATACTCTAGTAGAGTTTTTCACACAATATTCCCACAAAAAAACTTTTCCGTCGCCGGAATTTGAAACCGGACTCTTTTCAGTACCTTCTAATGGTGAGGAATTTTTCTTGTTGCCATTAAGAGGATTGTAGGGTATTGCGTAGAGATATATTTCTTGGAATACCAGGGAGGTCGTCCCAGAGGTGAATGCGCAATGCAGGTATCACCGGTCAAACGTACGACGTCTGTTGACACGCTCGGTAGCTGTAATTTCATCCTTCTCCATGCGCACTTTTTGCTGCGGGGGTCAACTGCGTAATTATTCTGTAATAACGATAATCTCGGAGGTATTCCTTCACCAAGCAGCGTGATCATAGAGACTGGAGAGCAAAAACGATACACCCTGAAGGTAAAACCAACGTACTGTGTTGGTAGAAAAAATTGGATTTTACCACATTCAGGAAAATTACGTAAAAGTCAAAATAACTGAAAATACCATTAAAAATTGGTGACTCAGGGTGGCAAAAATTGATCGAGCAATGAAAGAATTGAATTAGTAACTCCAACGACGACAAATCATTAATGAAGCTTGCTTTATAGGTTTGATAACACCGAGTGCATCAATTCATTAATGTATACATGAATCAGACATATATATGTATCAGATATGTAAGAATGAGACTGCAGAGCAGAAGTATACATAATAAAACCAAATAGTATGACCCTATCCGCGGGTTACTAACTTGACTCTATAAGAGGTTGCAAGTTTCAATGGTCTCTACACATATACTGACAGACACTTTCGTGAGGAAAGAAAGTGCCTCCTGATAGGCCACCCATATTAACAAGGAATGAGACGTAGGAGTCAGATGATTATTTGTGCACGCATCATATGCGTTTTGATAAGGCGTCCACGTTGAGGCTTTTGATCTAAGTGAGGCGACCATTGGCATAATGGTTACACGTTAAAAAAATTGGGAAAGGTACCGGTGAGCCACTCCAATGGTCTTTTCCCACGAGTTAGAAAGATGAATCATGGCTCATGGGCGTAATAAGAGGCTTTAGATTATTGGGTTCGGAGGATTGATGAGCTGGTTAAATGGCAAGACGAGAAGTGTTAAACACTGTGGGGGAGAAAAGAAAGTTATCGGGGAATTTTAAATGAGGAAGTGACGACTGATGAAAGAATAGCGATTAAAAGATGAATAAATGGGACACGAAAAAGGATTCCGCACGGTATGAGAGGTTAGATGTAAAGAATCATAGATTGGCAATGTGTACGTTATATAGTACTATTAGACGATAGGAATGGCTATGCATATCTTTAACGGTAAATACTAATGCGGAGTAAAACCGATCAAGAAGAGTGCAAAGAAGAGTGAAAAAATATCGGAGTGAGATGGAGTGAATAGAAATAAATCACTTAAAGAGAGCCTGTAGTGGGGGTAAAACTTGAGTTTTTGTTTCTCCAAAGCCCTTGGATTTTACATCAAAAGCCAAGCACAGCATTGAGGACAAAGACGGAATCGACACAGGGATATTTTTCCATTGCCATGTCGGTACATCAATGACTTGGCTATCGTGAGCTGAGAAAACCTCGATTTTTTGTCCTGTAATTGATATTTCGGCTACTTGAAGTGTTTACCCGGAAAAGGAGTCAAGGGTAAGTAAATTTGTGTGCATACATATTCAACCCGGCGATGAAGGCTCATGTTTCTCCGGTTTGAATTCCCCGTTTAAAAAACCATAAACAAATAAATATTCTTATCTCCTTTTGAAGGTTGCATGCGTTCCTGACGAGTAAACCTTCAGCCAAGTCACGAACGAGGCGCATCCGTCACTACGCTAACACTCTGCGAATAATCGAAGATATCTCGAACTTGAAGTCGGTGGCTACGACGTTGAAGGAACGTCTTGGCTCGGACGCCGAACACATATTGACATCAGAACCCAGTTAGTGACACTTTTATGTTGCTAAAAGTAAAAAAAAGTTAAGTATTGAACCGTACCTTCAGACACTTGATCTTGAATGCAATACGTAGGTACAGAAGTGGATTGATTCCAGCGAGAGCAAACGTTGCTAACCCATTTTATTTACTATAGACTACTCCGAATCAACACACCACAAACCAATTTAGGTTAACCTTTGTGTGGACAAGATATGTTTGGATAAATTTTCAACTAAATTACGTCCTCTGTGGCTTCACGCCTATTCCGCCCTTCTGACTGGGAGGAAATGTATATGGACATGGGATTGGAAGGGTAGGCAGGAAGGGTGGCGAGAAACCGAGTGTCGGCCTTAGCCTAGCCTTAATGAGAGGCGCCAAGGGGATTACAGTTTGAGGCCCCATCCAACGACCGGAGTACTGAACTCGAAGTACTCTCCACTCAGTACACGTCGGAGCCGGTTTATGGCAGTGAATATTTTTGATATTTTGCGTTCCGATATAAGCTGTTGATGGATGGAATTGGTGCTGTTTTAAATCTTCGCTGAGTAATGGAAATTATACATATGTAAACGGATATCCTAAATTTCATTGCAGTTATCACAGAACAAATTATGGAAAAAATTCTACTATAGAAAGACTACATAGAATTGGTAATGAACTTTCAGATGTGATTGATCTTTTTTATCATACTCAATTGGGTGTAAGAAAACTACGCGAAGTCAATTGTATTTAACAGATCTATATTATACGGCACTAATGTAATGCATTTGTAGTATCATATAATTACGTTGCAACCTAAAGGTCATAAGAATTTGTAAATGGATGGATTTGAGGGGTTGAATGGAATGTGTGCAGATTTTATGGTAGTTCTTATTATAGGTACATGTTCCTCTTGTGATTGTATTAATATATAAGTTTTTCGTTTTTCAATTGTATACTAAATGTATTGGTAATAATTATCATGATAGTAATTTTTTCTTTTTTTTAATGGGAAGTTTCCCGTCATTGTTTAAATAAATAAATAAGTAAATAAATAAATGTTTAAATAAATATATATTAAACGTGTCTATTTATGGGAAAACGAATGTCAGAGAAACGGCAATGATGCAGAAAAGATAACAAAAGGAACATTAGTAAGAGAAACATTTACCTGAAAGGACTTATCTTCTATTGGTTATGATACCCCTAAATGTACCCCTGGAGTACCCCTAATCTCCTCTGCATTACTTTAGCTTCGAAGCTCATTCACAACGCTATTTGCTCTAATGATGGAAACATTCTAAAACTTTTCAAACTATCAGAATTAAACTTTCTTCTCCTTCCTCTTCTACGCTTACCCAACATTGTCTTCGGTAACTACCTTACATATCCCATTGTCTCCACACACCAGCTTTATCCACCTACTCTGCCTCCTAATTTTTGTTAACTTTCTACCCTCCCTCAACGTGCGCTGTATGTTCTCATTCGACTTTCCCGTCAGATTCTTTCTTCTTCTCCACATTCTAAATTAAATCACATTAAATTTATAATTAAGGGTAAGTAAGATTTATTCTTGACCTTTGTAAAGATGAACATATCTCTCACCACCTTGACAACTTGTTATGGCTTAAGACCTCTGCTGGTAGGAAATATTTACTTGGCTCCTTTTTTATGCCCCGTTTTTATGCCCTGTTTTACAATAAAAACCAGAACCATGTGATATATATAATATTACATGTTAAAACCAGATCGGTCTTAGTTTTTAGACCCACTATGATTGAACCTTTTTACCTCATGTGCCCAATATCTCGCACTAATGCTTAATCTTTTCTTCTCTCTCGCTAAAACCTATGGAATTTTTTGCCTTTGTCAATAAATAACTCTGTCTCTCTGCTAATTTTTAAGGAAAAACTGTATAATTATTTTTTCAACGAGGACTTGAAGGTGAGGTGAATGCAACCCCACATTGTACAAATTGTACTTCATTTATAGTTTTATTACAGTATTGAATTATGATAAACAGAGATAAAGTTGCTTTATTATCAATGATGACTTGTTTGCCAACTGTATTTTGTACCTAAATCATAGCAGAACTAGATGTTAATGTATTTTGTATTGCTCTTATTGGCAAACCCATAACATAATAAATCATTCATTCATTCACCCTCACCTCAATTCCAAAACGTTCATCTCTCCCTAGAGTTCGGATCTCGTACCTATACAAAGAATCTATGCATGCAAAGCTCTTCAATAATGACCATTAAATCTCTGATCATGGCAGAAAATTGAGGTTTAAGAGACCGAGAAGAGTGTAATTATTTTTTTGCCGGGTTTGTACACGTCAGTCGCTAGAAAAGGCGCGAATACACCCAAAGCATACACCATGCTCCTCCACAATGTTGACGTGTTTACTTGCGTAGCCAAGAGGGGAATGAAAAAAAATTTCCCTTAGTTTCGGGAAAATGCGTCACGCAAGCGACGTCGACCGAAAACGTCTTTACCCGTTCAGAGGTGCGAAAACAAGTGCTGGGCGTCTCTGGCTAAGGAATTCCCCTCCGCCTTCGTCTCTTAAGGGTGGAGGGATCCTCAGTTGCGTCATCCCCGTGAGAAACCGACGATGACGACGCGGACGGCGAGATTTTTCCCTCGAAATGAGTAATGCGCCGTCCGCCGCCGTGAGAATGCGTTTGCGTCGGGTCCTTGCCGGCGAGGTGCAAATCACCCACGCAGCCTTGGGGACCGGGCGGTTGTCCAGCCCCCCAGAGCGGCGACACAGCCCGTAAAACCGCACGCCATCCCATCGGAAAGGAAGTTACTTGCACGTTTTCAAACACCCACTCATTATGTACACCGCCGAAGCAGTCGCGCAGTCAAATAATTCAGGATTTAGAAATTCATTTAGCTCAAGCGAACTGAGCAATTGTTCGCTGCACTCCAGAGGTGAGGAGACTACTAGGCGTGACACTAGTTAAGGTCACAGAGAGGGAGACGTAGAGAGACGCGCTGCGGTCTACGAAGGACGTGGTTATCTCATGAAGGAATATTGCGGCATTGTTTTCCTTTACAGATTATTTCTTAGAATTCACGCCTACTCCCTTCACCCAAGGTAAACACGTGTTTTGGTTCGCCTCTTATTTCCAGCACCAAAACGGGAACGTTTTCATGCGGGAGATTATTTTTCAAGTCCATATTTATACGTTCAACCGAAATGGGTATCACTAACGTAAGCACGTAACACATGAGAGATCGATGCAGGATTTCGCAAGAAATAGAACTTCACCAGCCTCCGCAGACTGAAAAATTCTTTTCGAACACCTGGGAGATTATTCAAAGCATTGCGCATAATCTTCTCAAAGCAATTTATTATCACAATGCCCTCATTTGGGCATTGTTGACATGATCTACTTGCCCTTGAGAGCAATTATAAAAACCCTGAAGTTTAAATTGTCCTAACCAAACGCAATAAAAGCGTCATTTCGCTGGTTATTGCTCCAAAAATATATCCAGGTTAAATTTCATCGATCAAGGTCATCTTCTTCATATTCAGCTAATAAGGGATTCGAATTTTCAAAGAAAAAATTCTAAAACTCCAAAAGGCACATAGATCTCTAAAAGGCCGCAAGGGCATTTGAGAGTGCGTTTTTAACTGTGATAAGCACATGAGAGATGTTTAAATAACCATTATGAATAAAACAAGCTTGAAATGAGCCAAAATGGTGGACAACAATGGGGTCAGCCACCCAATAAGGGAATCCCGAACGATCATCGAGGAAATTAAATGTCAGTAATTCCCAAAGACGAAGTTCAAATGTGTACCAATACTGTAAAATATCACATAATCGAATCATGAAATATAACAGCGTAATGATTTAAAAGTATAAAAGGAAAAAAAAGAAAATGAAATTAAGCTGGTATGAATGAAATTTTGGCCATGTATTTCTACTTGCCACGTATGTTCCTTTTCACTTCCCATGACCACTGTTAAATTATTGTTGTCAGTTTTTTTTTTCAGTTAGTCAGAAAAAATCCAATGAAAGTAACCGGACACCGTCCTCTTTTGATACCTTTAGAGAAAGTTAAATCTATACAATTGCAAGATAAATACTGAGCATTGCGCCTTTTTATACTCAAAAACCCGGCTGGATAAATAGATATTTCTGTAGGTTAGAATATTTCTCCTTTTTGTTTTATGCCAACGAAAAAAAACTAAAGCAAAATACATTGCAATCACACCAATTTGGCATTGCTTAGGCAAAAATAAGGAGAACTGAGAAAAATAGGCAACTGTGATCCTGAAACGCATACCCAAGTATTAAAAAAGCATTAATTTTTCTACACTCCAACAAGACATCAACTCGACAATATTGAACCATACGCGCATAATAACTGCTTTGGGCGGAACGAATTATTTTTCTGAGCGTTCAACCCGGTTGATTAATGCAAAAATTCCCAAGCCCACCCATTTCTTCCCAAGCACCTCCGCAAATTTTGAACACGCCCTTAGACCTAATCTTATTAAAATGAAACAGCCTAAAGGGAATTCAGTGACCCGGGGACGAGAATTCATATCACCACGGATGATCTTCTGCACCACAGCATGAAAAGGAATATTACAGCAAATTCTCAAGCAATACGTATTTGAAAGAATCCGCACGTCAGGGAATCTAAGGGAAGGGAAGGACAAACGTGCTCCTGAATCATCGCAGTGAAGCTTCCGCGTTTCAGTGTTTTCCACGTTAGGATAACAATACGATATTGCCCAAGGTTGACTTAATAGTAATCGCTGAGCTACATATAAATTCTTTACACGTGACATTAGATACGTGCGTGGTCATTAGGCTAAATGGTAGGCTCAAAATTAAAGTTAACTAAATACGGTACGTGAAAATCTCACGAAACTTTTTTTATTTATATGACTATAGTCGACTCCTAAACCCTTAAAATTCAGACAGTAGCTTTATCCAGTAAAGCTACCAAGACTTCTATACTTTTAAATATTTATATAGGCTTTAAAAGAAAGCTATCCTTGAATACAAAAGTGAAAAAACGTGATAATTCAAAAAAGGAAGCATAAACAGACTACCGACGGCGGAAATTAACTCAGTAACATGCCGGCCATATAGTCTAAAGGTGGCGGGCTTGAATCCCGCCTCTAGTACGGATGTCTTGTTAAATGTTGACGCCGTTTTATACGGAGTAATACATTTCATTTCTCAAAGCAACATAAAATTGTGGACAATGCAATGATGAAAGCGTAAATATAGAACAGGGACTATCTTTTGCGCGGTCATTCATGCATTTGCTATGTTTTTCACGTAATTCTTGGCTTTACAAGATAACAATATTCATTGCTCATTCTCTATGCGCCAGACTACGCAATGGCAAGCCTCACGTAGAACGACCTTTGAAGTTGAGGTAAGGTTAACGGTACAAAATTAGCTCCGCAGTTAATCATCCAGGAAACAATTTTATTCCAGTGCATACAAATCTTAGGGAGGATGGAAAGGACAAATTTTACACCGGGTTTAATATTGGATTTTGAGGAACCGCCAGAGTTAAACATTCTGTGACAAGAGTCACTTGTTGCCCTGTTCGAAACGTGTCCTTTGACGCTAAGCATGCTACAGTGCTTGCTTGGAAAGGGTGTTCTGTCGGAACTACACGAAGCATGTCCGAACGCAAAGCATTCTGGGAGAATCATGCTACGAAGCCGATGCACGTGTCTATTTTCACTTACAAGCATGCTTGATGACAATAAGAAAAGATGGCGGAGCCCTACTATTATCGATTCATATGAAATGTCGGGAACAGTTGCTTTATCATAATCAACGAAGAAGTAAAACAGTTTGTAAAAGTCTGATATTTACCAAGCTCCACTCTCATTTTTGTCTTCTCAATAGCAATAACAAAGTACTCAAACGCTGTCTGTGCACTTCCCACCACTGCACATCACACATATTCTCACATTCAACGTCCATAGTCCCATGAAATCTTTCTCTGAAATTCTATCAAAGATTACTGTTGTACGTAATTCAATTGCACGCAAAGCAAGAAAATTGTAGCAAAGAACAATTGTAAGAAAATTGAAGATGCTTCCAACGCTTTGCCCCTCTTTTTCGTCAATCAAAACATTCGAAAAATTTGCCCTCTATCGCGTTTCGCTATACCTAGTGGTTTTTAGTATTTCCACTACTTCTTAACGTCGTTCCTTACAGTAAGCCTTCCAAACGCTAAGGATTTTTTCCCAATCAAGCTGTCGTGTACGTCAGCAATACATCATAACCAAGAACGCTTCGGCAAAGCATTCTTTGTTTTCGAACACAGCAGAATATCGAACTGTCCCGAAATGATGAGCTTGATGTCAAGATCTTCGAAAATGACAATTGATCATTGTTAACTACATGACAGTCGTAACTGCAGCCATTCCTATCGCTGAAAAATAAATGAATCCTTCAAGGTGATATCAATGGAAACGTAATTTTCAAATAGAAAAGCCTTCTCATACTAAGACACTCACAAGCTGATGTCGTTGACACAGACGCATTTGGACGACTGTTATGACACGGCATGGCAAAAACTATTCATTCATTCCTTTGAATATGAAAGCGAAAAAGTGTTTTATGACATTTTGCCAGACTGGCCTAAGCTGTGGCATAAAGTTTCTTCCTGACAACAGAGTTATAGTTTTTGAAGTGATAAGCCATCTTACGAGTGTTTAAAGACAAAATTACTGCAATAACGGATTGTATTGAAACGGTATTACATTACCGTATTGAGACGCTTGCTAAAATTTTTAACATGTAAGCTGCCGTAAAAGCGTTTGATGGGGGTGATAGAACACCAGAAAAGATAAGGTGGTAACACCTTGTGTGAATATGTTAACAAGGATAAATAGCAGGTCAATGCAAATTTTATGCAAATTACTCAATAATGAATTAATTTTCTACCAAATAGCTGATTAAATTCTTCGCCTTATAGCTGCGCATTTGGCCAACACCAAAGGCATAAAACAAGTCGATACGGAGATATGAATTTTGCCTGAACTAAGTGAAAATTTCATTTCCTGTCCTATTAGGGCAGTCACACCTTTCGCGGTATTCATGTTTTTTTCCTCTTCAACTAATTTATTGTAGTAGCTAGGGTAAATAGATTAAGAAAAATGTGCATCAGCATATAATATCCGGGCAAGTGTTTTGAATCTTCCTTGTTCAATGCCGCTCCTACCTTAACCTCAAACCGTGTGTCCCGGAAATTCCTCCTGAAACACCTACCGCGTATAATTGATTGAAACGGTTGTCCACGACCCAAACTGAATACTCCTCAGCTGTCATCTCTCCTTCCTACACATGCACTCTCCCAACAAGGAAACCGGAGTCATTTACAACCACCCGCGTAATTACACAACAATGTCTCGTCAAGCGAGCGGGGAACGGCGAAAAATTCGGCTGTATGCAAATTCCGGATTCGCGGGCGTCGTTCTTCAACTTTTTTCAATGTAAAGCAGCCCGTCGAAAATGGATGGAGCATATTCCCCCACCCCCCCTTCCTTAAATTATAATCCATTCTATTCTCGGACTCCTTCCTCTGGCTTAGATGGGGCGTGAACGAGCCAATCACGCAAACAATGGAAGAACGCCTATCATTATCTTGCCCGATCACAATGCGTTCCTCAGCTGGGAGGAGCACGTGGTGCGGCTTGACGTCTTGAGGTGGTGTGGGGAGGGGAAGGGAGAAGGGGGGCGTCTAGGGGAGGGTGGCCGTGAATTACAAATCTGCACAAGAGCCTAAATATGGACGGACGGAGGGGAGTCACCGAGAATGTTCTCGCGCCTGATTCATCCCACCCACTCGGAAAGGGAAGCAAAACTTTCGGCTAAGACGGCTGAAAAAAATCATCCGATCCAGAAGAAAGAAACACTGTTTACATGCCCACAGAAACAGTGAGGTTTCCAAAAAAAGCAGCGGGGAATTAAGCGAAATTATTTCCATGCCGTAATTAAAAAATACAATTGAATTCGAATCAATTCCCGTGTTAATGCAGCCTATTGTTCCAGTTGGTGCATATTTAGCAGTATAAAATCCAAACAATCGGTGGATTCCGCGCATAACATGGCCGCTAGCAAGCTATCTCTCCGTGGTTTGTCTGTTACAGCATTTATATGCACTTCAGATCAGGTAAGAAAGAAAGAAGAAAGGTACAAGGATAGGAATGGGAGAAGTGGGGAGAGAAACGCCGCGTCCGCATTAGTCTACTCTTAATGAAATGCGCCAAGGAGACCACGGCTCAACGTCCCATCCGATGGACCAGGTACTGGCCTCTAATGCTTTCCACAAAAGAACCAAGTAAGGGGCGGTTTACCAATGAAAAATATCTTTCTCTGCTGGCATTCGAATACAGGCCATTGGAGTGAGAGGCCAGTACTCTAACCACCACACTAATCCTACCCCCTGCTGATGGAAATGGATACACCGTTCAGAACCGTGAATTCATTTTAAATTCACTGCTGCGTTCTATTGAGAGAATAATGAAAAGCTTTCAAATGTTGATGACTCAAATCTTCGCGTAAATATATATTGGCCTGCATAGCTGATTTGAACTGGTATTTTACGACGCCCTGAAAAAATGGGTTTTGGACTAGCGGGTATGATAAAGATTCTATGTACACCACAATGGAGATATTTTAATCGCCACCTAGAAGCACGTAGGAGAAAGCTGGACCTCGTAGCCGATGATCGAAAAGATTAAACCCACGCCATTAAAATTCCTTGCGGAGTGAGCGAACTCTCGTCCAATAGGCATTCGCGTTTTCCCAATACCATGGTCTAATTGTGCAGCAGTTTCTTCAGTAGAAATGGGAATATTCTTATTCAAAAAAACCGAAAATTCCAGAGTACATATTTCAATAATTCAATCAGTATTGACGTCCATGGTTTATAAAACCGATTTCAGGGCGCAGTTAGCGTTGAAATGTATTTTTGGCCCCCATCAAGTTTACAATTGATCGTCTTCAGTGACATTTTAAGCTGGTAAAAAGTGTTTAAAATGTTCTCCATCAAAACATATTGTTTGCAAGGGAGGTAAATATTAATAAAATAGTTGACAACTTTTAAAACCTTGAAAATACTCTCAAATTGTTGTAGATTATAATATTTCATAATAACAGAAAACAGAGTGCTTGCGAGATGAAAAACTACATGATATTCCTAGCGCAGTGGTATCAGTTTGATGTGTTGAACAGAAAATGACTTTTAATCTACATTAAAAAGTCAAGTAAATTCCAACACTACGACTCTTCATTGAATGAAGCAGGGTTCAAATAGGCTTCCACTCAAGGAAACCCAAAGACCACATCTCCATGGCTTTCATCAAAGTTTCTTCAAAATAAGATGCGTTGAAGCTTATACACATTTAAAGACTATTTAATCATATTTTTTATTTAATTCAATCATGTTCTCCTTCATTCCAGTGACAGCATGATAGATTTAAGTGTTATGAAAATTTGTGATTTACTACTGCTATCTCGTATGAAGGAATCGAAATTCCGAGCTTACCAAAATTTCTAGGTTAGTAACACTCCGGTATGAGAACTCATTGTTTGAGGATTGGCATCTCATTCTTAAATGAACGCTCTATTTGCCATAGGGTTAAACAAAACTAAAAATTGAGTGACATTACTTCAGGAATGGGAACAAAAATTAATCCTCACAACAAATGCTACTGCCCCAGGCTCTAAAGTTTTCGTCTATTTCGAGATAAATATCACCCCTCCAATTTCACTCCAGTATTCCAAGCTGTACCCAATAAACGGCCACAACTCACCGAGGTGGCGAGCAGACGGTTAGCGTACACGTAACTGGAAAAACCTCCCCAAGCTACATATAGTCGGTAAGTGGTCTCCTTGGAAGATGAGGAAGGCAGTACGCGGTACCTCCTTGGGGAAGTCGTTGCGGACTTGGTACCAGCGCGTGGTCGGACGCGTCTCGAGGCGAGGGAATGATCTTCATCGGGAGGAAGATGTTTTGCCGACCATCTCCGAGGCAGAGTGGCGGAGGGATGGAGCGGGAGGGGGGGAAGAGGAGGAGGGGGGGAAGGGTGGCGTTTAAGGAGGCGGGTGATTGGATTGCGTGGGTGGACAAGGACGTGCGGCCCTCGCCACGGCAACGGAGGGGAGGGGGAGGCGGAGGGGAAAAATGGGGGGGAGGGGGTTTGATAGAGTCAACTGCGTCACGCAGCTCGTATCCTTTTTCCATTCTCAGCGCGAGCGGGGTTCGACACCCGCTGCGGGCACGTGGGTGGAATGCTTCCTGTAACGGACACCTGGATCGGAGCGTATCTTCCCCTTACACCACCGCAGAACCCACTGCAATGGCTTGAAAAGAGAAGTCTGCTGCACGAGAAAATTTATCGGAGGGGGATACCACACTCAGATGAGAGTTGATATAGATAAAAAACGAAAAAAATGTTCAAGCATCCTTATCAATAAACTAATCTCTCCTTCTATACATTTATCAAGAACAATAAAACTGAAACGGAACAAAAAATTATAATCGCAATAACATATTTCCTTTCTGGGATACCCTGAATATACCAATGGCTGAATAATCAAGCGCAAGGCAATTCCAGCCCATCCTTCCAAAGGTTCTTGAGGCATGATTTTCCAAATCTATTGTCAACATTCAACAAAGAATAAGGGAATACTTAGTGCGTTTACCCTCAAAATAATGACAAATGATTGGTGGTTATTGCTCCATGTTTTTTGCTTACACAAATCTTTCATCAGAGCAATATCAAATGACGCTGATTTCGTCGGGTTCCTCTGCGTAATTTTTTCAAATTGATGGAATGGCGTCTCATCTCACCATTACTAGCTCTCTTTCAGCAAAATTGGCAAGTCAACACACATAATTTTTTTGTACTATAGTTAAATATAAAAGCTTGGGAAAATACGTGACTGCGTTCATGAGAGGATTTCGTTTCACACAGCATTACAGTCTACGAGGTGATATTATTGATACAGCACGGTTTCTGCATGGATAAATTTTTACTAGAATTTTACTAGAATTCATGACTCAATTCACTCAATTTGCGTCTTAAGTACCATGTAGTATTTGCTTTCGTAGGCCAATGGTAGACAAAGACTAACGGCTAATGCTTTCGAAGCAACTGAATCCCGGTCGAAGACTTCACGCATAGCAAGGCATAGAAGATTGAAATAGCGAACCTCGCCGCCAAACTATTATAATAGCTAACTTGTAAAAGAATTGAAAAAGATAGAAAACTAGAAATAGTATATCCACTTGATTTACTACCAGAATGAAACAAGTTTTTAACCAATACCAAGAGTTCCACGAAGTAAAGCCGAAGACTATTTATAAAACTTCTAAAAGGTTCATATTGGTGTTGTAGGTATTGTCATAGGCGTTATAATTGTTTCTTGATATTCTTACACGAAGAAAATATCCCGATGTCATAGCTGATGATTCAGTAAAGAAATTCCAACTCGCACTTCATGTAATAAAATATAATAGAACAAGGTTTGCATCAAAAAAGTCCAAGGGATACATTAAGAGATAGATTACGTGAACATCAATCAAACTCTGAACTTAAAAAACTTAAAAGCTTGAAGGAAAAATATAACACGATTTCTGCCCAAATAATTTTAAATTACGAATAAACTCATTCTCTCTCAAAATACAAGGTATAATAATGAAATACACGAAAAATTTTTCAAAAGTATTTTAATCATTTTATGGTTGAAAACAGAGTTTAATGGATACTTTTCGGATGTAATGGACTCACAATACTGTTATCGAGGAAATTAACTTATCCTTCCTTCACTTTTCCTCTTTCCCAATCTCCAAATCCCAATTGCCCAATCAGTCACAAACCTCTCCTCCTATTTTCATTAAATGTGAATATTAGAATGAAAAATACCTGTACACATTATAGAAGTGTCATTTAAGGAAGGAGAACGGTTGTTTTTATAAAAGATGCTGCAATGACTGCCGCAAAAGTGCCGTTAGCTAAGCCACTAATCTGCGCTAAATGTGGACATCACGTTTCAATCAATTGGTGCCAGAGAGTCTATCCAACGTTCTTTTTGTTTTGATCTGTGGTGCAAACGATTAGTGGAAAATAGTAAGGATGAATTACAGCATCATTAGAGGGAAAGAGAAGGAAAACATCGTTGAAACTGCAGTCAAATTATAGGTTTATCGTAGCGATGAAATAATCATTTACAGCCATCTCTGACGACAAGCACATCGTCATAGGAACTAAGATAATCGTTCATCAAAACCGGCAATGGTTAATATATTTGATGGCACACTTGCAAGGCAATCTTAGTAATTATGGAAATTAATTAAGCTAAGGATACCATTTCTTTGGGTGACATTCAGGACAATTCTTGAATTTGATAATAATTGTGATGCCATCCTTGATCATAAGTATTCATAAATTGCGTGAATTTCCCTTCTTTTTCGTTTTCTCTATGATCTTACAACGTGTGAGAAAGCTGTTCGGTTTCTCATTCCTCTTGCCACTCATCGAAACCAGTATGAGTGGAGAAAATTGCGCACGGTTGTGGCTGATCATAAATAAACCCGTCAATTCCATAACTCATCACCGCAAACCATATTCAAGGGCGGCGTTCGTTCAGAATCATGGTACCTTTTAACACCCACACGTTGATTGAGAACCGACTGAGAGCAAATGCAAATGCGGCGATTGAGAAAGGCTCGCTTGTGAAAAAAATACGCTGGGCATTCAAGCATGTTAATGCAAAGAGTTTTGAAAGACCAAGAAGTAACGCTTGAACACCTGTGGGAAACTCCTACGGTCATCTGAATAATAACAGCGTTCATCAATAAAATAATCTTTAGAAATTTTATTCCTACACCCCGCTCACGATCCCGAGCGTGATTACAATTTAGTTGACACTTCACAAGAGAATTCCCACCTTCAAAGCGTGCAACCGAATCGAGATTGATCTCAGCCAAACCCTGAGTCTAGTTCGGTAATAGCATCAAACTAGTTATATGAAATAGAGTTGCTTAAATCAGTATTATTAGCGACTAACTGCGGTGATATTATTCCGTTGGTGAATAGGCAGAGAATGAAAATTTTAGATGGGAATAAGGAGAGCCTCGATTTCAACTACGCCCCCTGCCACACACCTTTAAGGTGGCTTGCAGGGTATTACGTAGATGTTATGTAGATGTATGCTAAATTCGTTCCGATTTGTAGTAAAAGTTCCAAATGTTTCATTTATTAGTTTGGGAAGCGATGTGAAAGTCAAGGGAACGAATGGGGAAATTTTGCATCATTATGAAATAGCACGATTGAATAATAGTTCGCCGGTGGAGAAACTTAAGAGGACAACTTTCAACTTGTCGTGACGCAGATTTAATTTATTGTAAGCGTCAATGGATCAATAACAAGCGCAACGGATATATAAGTGTAAAATTGGACACAATTTCAGAACCACAATTAACTCAAAACAATCAACGTGTTTAAATCTAGTCTGAATTTGTATTATTACTATCTCTTCTGCCTACTGCATATTAAGAACCATTCGGGGAACATTCTATTTCAATTAGCAGGGGAACAATAGAAGTTTTCGGGAGCAACAATAGCCAGAAGGTACGATAGATAGGAGCATACAGTAATTTTTAGAAGTAGCCATGTCGCTTTAAGCTGACAACCTCTTTATCACGGTGTAGTTTACGGGGAATGACAAGCATTTTCTAGTTTAAAATGGGGTTTAAAAAGGAAAGAAACTTTAGGGAACACGAGATTATATCAAATCAATGAGAACTATCTCCTTTTCCATATCATAGCACTACTTTTTTAGTCTTACATTTTAATCATATAAAATTCATAAAAAAACAAAATATCTTATCCTCATGTAATGTATGATTGAGCCATGGCTTCTAAGAAGGTTGTGAAAAATTCAATCTTTCAAAAAGTAGGGTAGGTCTTAAAAAATTGCATGTAAACAATATCATGAATAGAGTATTGCATGCGAAGTCTCCTCTTTTATTTTATTGAAAACTTTATAACTCACCAGTATTAAAATATCCAAGTAAGTCATTGCATGACCCGTTCAATTAAAATTCATGTCACGCAACCGATGTATCATTATCAAACCAAGATCAGTAAACAAAGACATTAAATGGAGACCAAATTAGGCTGTGAGAAAACAAAAAGTCAAAACCAAGAGTGAGTCATCACCTGGATAACAAAATGTATTTTCAAGAAAAAAACGATTCAGATTTTACGACATACATCAAACTTTTTTAACATTAGCGAGATACGTCCAGAACGCAGTAGATGAAGTTACGCCTCTACAACTCACCAAAACGAGAAGAACTTAATGTCGTTAGTTTTTCAAGAGAAAACACTTTCTTGGTCACACGTAGGCACATCTTAGGAGACGTCGAATGCACTATTCCTGATTCGAGTGAGTGATGGCTTCTGGAGGCCTCTTGAACAATAAACTAGAAAAGTATCTATTGCCCGCATCTGAGAACTAGACATGGAAGAATTGCCTACGCATTCGTTTAAAAATGTAATCTCTAGTGACTGATGACAGATACACAACATGTTAACTCGTTGAACCAGAGATAATGCTCATGGATTACGCGGTTACATTTCCTGTTATCCGTGAGAATCAAGTGATCGAGTTCTCTCTCCATTGAGATATTGCGCGCTATAGGCACGTTCCTTTCATTTTTGCATGTAAACGAGTGGAAAAAAAATATTTCCGCGGTACCTGTCACACACAATCAATTAAAGAATTTAAAAAAATAAAAGGATTCAATCAATCTGATCGTACGTAAGAAAACATTTTCTTCTTCTCGTCCTATAACTCTTTAGTTTATATAAACATAATGTTCTGATAAAATTTGGCAACAAATTTAGCAAAATGAAATTTTTCATATTCATTTTGATGCAGAAATTACCAATATAAAAGGACAACAAGTAGCTCCAAATGGCCCAAGCTTTCTGTCGTCCCCCCTGAATAACTACGACCCAACAAGATTCAAGAGTTCACTTAGTCCAACAAAGTTAGCATTAGGATCCAGTACTACGTCACGATATTGAGCGATAGAAAAGTGCCGTGATTGTGATTAAAAGAATATCATATTTTTCCTCGTAAAATTCGAGAGCATCACTAAAATATTCAACGCATCGACGTTTTCAATTCTCAATTTTCTATTTGCAATTTCAGTACTCATTCTTATGTTGTCATCTTAGAAAAATCAAATTTACATCGGATTATTTGTAGCATGTGCCTTAGTATCCGCTATTACACTAGTTAGTCCAACGGCAAAAATATAAAATGATGGTGGTACATTATGGAATATCAGGAAGGGAGTTTAGTCATCGGACACTAATCCGAGGCATGCTCATTCCAATACCGCACAATAGGTTTAAAGTTATTTTATTTACGAAGATAAGGATAATAATAGAGTATATCGAATAGGCATAGGCAGTTAAACATACCTATAGCCTTGGTTGTGGTGTACCTGAAGAAAGCTATTGCAATGGAAACGCATTAACTTCACCCTTGCAGTTATGAATGTCATAATGCATGTAAATAATTTCTCAAACCATTAATAAAAATTCTATCCCTTCATTGAGTCGGAAAATAGAGTAGCAGGCTCCTGGTGCGTGTATTTTAAAGAGAAGATTTGGATCACAAAGCAGCATGCATCAAGTGCATGACTAATGCTGTCTCATCCCCTGTCACACATCTTCGAGGAGGATATCAGGGTACTGTGAAGATGTGGAAGAATTATTAAAACTCTCTTTTAAATTCGTTGTGCTCTCCCACAGCTTGCTGAATGGGGAACACGCACTATTTTTATAACTCTTTGAATGTGAAGTTTATTAGCTAAAATGTGCTTTGCGAAAACTTTGCTGGAGAATTAAGTTGCGTTACAAAGACATTACTCTTTGAAAATTGTACTTCTTCGGCAGCTTGAAAACACGACGTCATCGCATGACGTCACGGCACGGTATCACTATGGGCGTTGTTTATCTGTTTATGCGTTGAGGTAAGTTGTTAAATGAATACTTGGCTATAATACCCCGTTTCCACTACTAGCGTATGTACGCGCGTACCAACCAGCGATGCGTTCCCACGACACTAGTTAAACTCAGTGCTGCCCTCCCTTGGCATCTGACTGAACAAGTTGCTGGTATAAGTAGTTTACAAATACATTCAGAACTTCAGCACATTCTTCATGTTTTTGCCATTTTAAAAATTATGAGACATTCATTCTCACTTATTCATTAATGTAGAACCGACAAATATCCATTTTGTCCAACTTTGTCGAATGTCGTGATTCATTTTTCCTAGTTTCCGTCCCGCCGCCAGCGCCTAACCAGTGAAAAATGGCATGGTTCGGAACTACGAAATACGATGGTCCTTACGTGCGTTCCTACGGTGTTTTTTGGTCACACGCGTATGGACGCGCGTACTTACGCTAGTAGTGGAAACGGGGTATAACGTATGTATTTATCTCATTTGTTTATTGCAATAAACGATTGTATTTCGATTTTTTTATTTACGTAGTATGGATGGTAACGAGAAAATCGTCCATTATAGTGGGGGTGTTAATGTCCTATTTCAGGGGGTACCTTGCATTTTGTGATTAAAGAATGCCACTTTGCACACGTGTCCCTGGGACCACATGGGGCCATTTAAGATGTGTAGCCACTGCCGGCAACAGTGCAGGGGCCGTGCATTGCGGGTTGCATACATCAGCGGCAAAGTACTGTTTTTTGGTCATACACGACTATGTTGCGTGATTTGCACGCAGAAAGGATGGTTTCCGCGTATATGACGAATATGAGTGCACAAATTAAGTGTTCTGTCGCTCAACGTATACATTTTATATGCTTAAGACACAGTAACAATACTCAGAGGAACTGGCGCCCATGTCGAACGCTGGGCTTACCGGACGCTTGCGCTGTAGTAGCGCCGTCGCAAGTCACATACGTCCAGTCGTGTTTTGAGTGAGAAAAGTGGTGTTGACGGACAATAAGCTGGAAGTTCAGCGTGTGCGGTAGTGTGCGTTTATAAGTTAGGTGTTTGTATGGATATTCCGCTATAGTGTTGTGTACGTGTTGTGAAGCTCTACTTTGTACATGTAAGTAATAACGATCGTTATTCTTCCTATTCACAGAGGTTTTCAGTGTGGCGTTTGGATGGTATTAGTTGTTGATGGTGACAGTTACGAATCATGCCTTCTTTTTTCCTTTAGTTTAAGGTGGAGGATACTTTAAGTTTGAAGGGGGTTGGGTGTTATTTGCATAGTTGTATCATGTCAGGCATCGAGTGGGAACGCTGCATGCTGTGTCAAATCAACACAAATGAAAGGCTGATTAATCCTACAAAAAACACGGTCCACAATAGATGAAGGTTATGATTCACTAGCGAAAAATCTACTTGCTTTCTACGAGATCGGAGAACTTCCTTTTGATCTGGACATACCTTCCCTGAACAGCGACGCAGGTTTAAAGAAAACTATGATTGAAAACAAGGCATCGTGGTACAAATCATGTTACTTAGAGTGCAACAGCACAAAGCTTCAGAGAGCTCAGGAGAGAGCTAACAAGAGGAGACAAGAGGCAGGTCCTTCGCATGCGTCACCAGTCAAAACTCGAAGGTGCCACTCTACCGAATACAAACAAGGAACCTGCCTATTTTGTGATTTTCCGGGCTCCAGATTAAATAACCTGAGTAACGTGAGGATGAAATCTTGCTGTCAAACTGTTACTGACTGTGCCCTTGCACACAAAGATTCGAAGGTTTTAGCAAAAATTTCTGAACGCTGTGACTTAATATCATTAGAGGCACAATACCACAATAAATGTCTCACTGAGTACAAAAACAGGAGAAGAGCCAGTGAAAAGAATGACTCAAGCGCAGCATCGCTTTCTCGGGTCTCGTGGCTTACACCAACGAAACTCGCGAAACGGCCGGAGATAATGCAGTCTTCAGCATGGCAGATCTTGCGAAGCTACAGGCAGGTGCTATGAAGGAGCTCGGGTATAACTACGACGTACATTCAACGTGACTTAAGGACAAATTATTGGAGGAATGTCCTTACCTACAATCTTGCGACCGGAAAGGATTGGAAAGTCTCATAACTTTCAGGGAAAATGTCGACTTTGCAGTGCGTTCTATGGCTGCCCGAGATTTTGATTCAGACGGTGCCCCTTTGGGTGAAGCTGCGAAGATAGTGAGATCGGACATGTTTGGCGGGAATACTGAAGACGGTAGCTGCAACGGCGGTGTACCTGCGTCTCTCATAGCTTTGCTGAGAAAGATTATCAACGGCCCTTCCTCGGCATCAAAGTCTGCCCACAGTGATCACGATGAGGCAAAGCGTATAGCAGAGCTCATATTCTACCATTCAGTCAAGAATACCAAGAGGGGCGAGGCAAAGCAACACAACAGAAGCCAAGAGACTGCTACACGTTTACCTAGCGACGAAACTTTATGCAGAAACTCGCAAGATGGGACTTATCGACAGCACGTATCGGCTAGGTATGGGCATTTCCTATCACCGACTGTAGTCTATCATTACTGAAAGAGCTAATGAGGTGTGCGCGACTTACCGTCGGGATGGCGTGGTCCGTCCCCCAAAAATCAAGAAAGGCCTATTCACAACTGCGGCTGTCGATAATGTCGACCACAATGCGTCATTGGCCACAGCGCAAACTGCTTTCCATGGAACAGCTATCACTCTTATGTAGCACAGACTGCCTGGAGAAGCAGGTTAGGTTTTTTTCTGTGAGAGTACAGCACTCAATATTTGATTTGGCACGAAAACATTTTTTCTTTTTTTAGGTTTACCACGGGAATCGGCACCAGAAGATACAGTAAGTAGTACGAGAGTGGGGCATCTACCTGCAGAATATGCATCCAGCGGACTCGCATACTTAAGAACTGCTTTTCGACTGTCACGTGGAAATTGTCTAATCATTAGCTTAATTTGTGCACTCATATTCGTCATATATACGCGGAAAGCATCCTTTCTGCGTGCAAATCACGCAACATATTCGTGTATGACAAAAAAAACAGTACTTCGCCGGCGAGATATGCAACCCGCAATACAAGGCCCCTGCACTGTTGCCGGCAGTGGCTACACATCTGAAATGGTCCTATGTGGTCCCAGGAACACCTGTGCAAAGTGGCATTCTTTAATCACAAAATGCAAGGTACCTCTCACTAACTCCCCCACTATTAATTATATAATGCCTGTTTAGTGCCCAAGAATTTCTGCTACGTCTATGCTATTGCTGTTTTTTTCAAGAAGAACGCCACCATAAGGGAGTCAACCAAAGGAAATTGTCGGAATGTGCTATTTTAAGTATTTTTTCAGTCATCATTTCTTCCGAGAAACGGCTAAAAACCTCAAAATAATATATTCACTTCGTTTTCTTTTAAATGTAAATGTCTATCTCCGTACCAATATGGAACCTATACCGTGCAGTGACGTCAGAAGGCGTTTCAGGTCACGTGACTTTCGTCGATTTTCGGGAACATTTTAATATCATTTAATAATCTTTGTGGAGGGCGTACAAAAATTTGGCTTATATATTTAAAGTGGTGAGAAAATTTCGCATCAAGTACATCATTAATCTTCGAGAAACAAATTTCATGCATATTCCCCATTGCATGACGTGAGGAAATTGCTCCGAGGTTCACCGGGTGCAAGTAAAGGCGTAGATGCTGACCCGAAAGTGATTCATGGCACCAGGGCACCTTGTCACCATCCTGTTTCTTCGCTCCTCTTTTGTCGTCCACAAATCACTGGCTCTCATCCCGTTTGAGGCGCGAGCGCTCTTTCGATTGCTTTTCGATTCTGAGTCACTGGATGTCTGTTTTCCTCCTCGTCTCGAAGTGAATCAAGCTGTCGGTGGACCACCGGAAAACCAGTCCCGACTCGCCCTAATCCCACTGCCTCATGGACCATTTCAACCCGTTTTATTTTTGTGGTGGCATCCGGAATAAACTTCGCAGTCCTCAGAACGAGGAGGACCGTCTGGGAAGGGATCAAGTGCGCGGAGGGAAGAAGGGGCCGAGCAAAAAGATCTCTCGGCATCTTTCCTCGCAGTCGCCACCGCTTTTCCAGCGAAAACCCTACCCTAGCTCAACACAAGGGCGGGGAGGATTGGTTCTCGGAAACGGTTATCGCCGAGGAAGAGGAGGAAACAGACCCATCGCCGGCTTCGAGAGAGAGAAAGAGAGTGAGTTACTTGCGTTCATTCACGAGGAGAGAGGGAGTGTGTTTCCTTGGGACTCTCCTCCAAGGTCCTCGTCGGCGTTCGCGGGGAGGAGGGCGGGGCCCGACGTCCGCGGCAGGAATTCGTCCCAGGGGGTCAGGGGGAGCCGAGGGATCGAGTCGGTTACTTCACGGAACGCTTTCGTAAGAGGCCATCCCTGCGCGATTCTGGGAAAGGCGAGGCATGTGTTGATTTCCGCGTATCGGACATTCATCACTTCCAGCCCTTCCTTTCATCTCGCTCGGACGTAAGAGTGCCGAGAAAAAAAATTGAAGTCTCCAGTATACGTGAAGGATTAGTCACCTTATGTAACAACAGTGTTTTCTTGGGAATAAGCCATCAGCAAAAGAATATGAAAAATATTTACTAAAAGTTTAATATGGGATGCACAAAGCTGTGGCTCAGAAAAAGTCTCAGATGGAAACTGATAAGCTCACACGTAATATTTGTCATAGGGGTGGAGAACAATGGAGATGGATTAATAAACGTGGGAGGGCTGAATATGAAGATTAAAGAGAGAAAAGTTGGGACTGGAATTTAAAGAATGCAGGTTTAGGAAATGTGTGATGGAGAACTCTAGGTTGACGGAAAAAAGTGGTTGAATGAAACAGAATTCGGATGGCTTAATATGACCCTTATATTCATTCACCTTCACTTTACGATGGATGGTGAATGCTATTTCGCAGGACTCTGCTAAATCTCCAAACCTACCATTGCCTATTTTGTGGCAAAAGAAGTGAAAGTTTTACAACATTTGCACCATTTGCTTCACCAAATCAATTCAATTCTTGATGATATATCGAAAGATGTATAAACGTATATTTTCTATTTTCAATAGAAAAAGTGTGAAGTACAAGCAGTACCTCGCAGAAACTATGCGCATGTCCAAAATATCTTCAAATAGTGCGTTGGAATTGCTAGAGGAATAAGGGAATCAAATTAGGGCCCTATTACTTGCCGGACCCGACCTCCACTTTATTCATGCTGGCCCTTGAAGCCATATGTTCTTGGTTCAATTCCCCGTCTTGGAAACCTTATTCCTCTGGCAATTACCAAAACACTTGAAATCCGTCTCCAAAATAGTACAAATAAACAGGTAATCGTTTACCCGACGCCATCTAGGATTAAGTAAAACAAATAAACTGGATTCTATACCTGATTGCTGGTTACAATTGATGTCATTACCGTACATTTGTCAGTGTATACGACAAGACTGCTGAAAACTTGACGGACTATAATTTACGTACAGGAATGCAGTTTTTAAAATGGAATTGCATCTGAAACCATAGATAAAAACCCAACAAAGAGGAAAACGTGAAATGTAAGGCGTTTAAATCTCTTCCCATCAATGCTGAAGTGCTATCGTACCAAAACTATTACGGTAAACTAGTCTTCAGTACATAATTCACTTAAAATGATTCCCATCGACGGGCCTGAGGTAATATGCTAAATGATTGTGGACTATGTATCACGTTAAACAGATTGCAGTTGATAATAAATGGTTACAGCAGAATTTCCGGGTGCGCAGTACCATACAAATGTATCATATTTTATTTGCAAACTAGGTGTTACAGACGCGGGAAACAGAAATTTCTGGACAGCTAAGAGAAGTTGAGAACATTAGCCCATTAAACATCAATGCAGAAATTAAAAGTGTTCCCATATACCTGGAAGCACAAATTAAATTCGATAATACCTTATACGTGTTGATATCTTCTGCTTCTTCATGCCTGTTTCTTTAGTTTTATTGGATACGTTTGAGGAATCGCAATATAAATAATTACTTGTAATGATGATTTTCAATGCACTTAAATATCAGCGAGTCATATAACGGTAATGTAATAGCATTTTTATTGCTTGTAAAACAATTATTTTACTGCATTGCAGTTACAATATACCAGGACGCCATAACTGGTGAATGCACAACGCATTTTAATCGTACAGCAAATAAATAAATAAATACCCTTTCATTCCATAAATTCTCAATTGCATTGTGTAGTATTTTAATGTACTTAAATCTGAATAATAGGCAACTAATGCTGTTGAAGTATAGGCTTTAATACTTTTTATGATCGGAGCGAAAAAAAGCTACAACATAATCAGTCTCGCTCGTTCTTCTTTCACTCTGAAACCGAAGGTCAACAATCAATCATTATTTTTGAGTGACGCATTTGTAAATCTAGTTGAAGCGATAGAAGTACAAAAAAGTCAGTATCCACACACAAAGGTTGGAAATGAAGGATGATGAAGTTTTTTATTCAATGGTTGAAAAAAACATTTTAAACAGCGTAAGAATCGAACTTCATTACCTGCAGTCCACTACTCCACTCTGTTATTGTCGGCTATGACAGAGCAATACTGGAGAAAAACTTTAGCACTGCCTTTAATTATAAAAAGTTACGCTAGTTACGAAGGACTGAAGAACTTTTTCACAAAAATTACTCAATAAATTATTCCATGCTTTATCCAAAATGATAATTCGTTGATGGATAGACGCACAACTACCAGATACCACAAAATTAAGTAAACGGATAACTCTTATGTTGACAACACAAGCATACTTCTCTCTCGTGGTATTACGTGACGTGTTGAAATAATTCATTACATAGAACCCTTTTTCTGCCTGGAGAAGTTTTTCTGTGCAGCTAGACACATGAGGTACTCATTGAAATGTCTCAATTTCCGAAATTACTACTTCAAATCGACTTATGACGTGGATAATGTAATTCAAAGGCACTGACGTCCGTGCAATGTTAAAGTTTGAAATAATTCTGGATGCGTATGTAAAAGCAGAACAAAGTTTCTGATACAAGAGAGGCCCACAGTTTCTGGTAATGTTTTTCATAAAGTACTATTCCAATACCCAAATACACCAATCAATCAAATGGTATTGAAAGGGTAATTTTGTAAATAAATATCTATATCATGATAACACGTACTATAAGAAAAGGAATGCTTTAGAAAGAGCATCTAATCCAATACCGTTGGTCAATAAAAATCAACAATTTTTCAAAATAATATTTGCGAGGTATTAAAACATTTAGCTGTCAAATCCGTACGTAAATACCATGAGAGCATCAAAAAACCTGCGCTTATTCGAAAAGAACATGAACATGTATCGTTTTACTAGAACGTCAAAAGTGACACACGACCAGTCTAAAGAAGTTACTGATCATCCGTGCATTTAACGAATCCTTAGAAAATCGATTTTCTCAAAGAGATTCCATGACAAGTGCATTAAAACAGTACAATCCAATGAAATGAGTAACCAAAAAAATGTTAAAAACGTGGCATATTTGAACAATGGAATGAAAGCTACCTCACAGATTTAGTTTTATTATTTTCCAAATGATACATTTAATTTTCAAACAAAAAATACCAGCAACTGGAAAGAAAGGCTAGTTTATTTCTAATTAGAACTATATTTGATGCAGATACCGGTATCTTTTTCGTCTCCTTGCTTCACTGACATTCAAATTCCGAGAATAGGCGGTAAGAAACCATGCCCTCAGGCGAAGGATCCTCATAAGAGACTTCAACGCACGTATACCGCGTTTTATTATCAAGCTATCGTCGGCGAAGGCTTGATCAAGGACAAGGAGATCCTGTTAAGAGTTCGGGAAGTTATGAAGGCCCTGAGGGGCTTTATATCCTCACTGCGTCTTCAATTGTCGGTAAGGAATAGAGGGCGGATATCGGGGAATTCTATTCGTCATGCGTTGTCTAATAGAGGATTTTGGCATTTCTATTGTCCAATGCAGCTTCACTGACGTCAAGTCGAGAGAAACGTTTAAGTGAGGCCTCATGCAGATGAAGCACGGACTTGATTTGAGATTGGCGTCGAGGCGCGAGCGACGTCACCGGAAGATTGATTGTTAGTCTGACGACGGAGAAAGTCTGTATTTGGGCGCTTGAAATGCTTTGTGGTTTTGAGATTGACTCATTATCGTATTTGGAGAGCGATAGAGGAAGGAAAGTTGGGTGCCCAACGTCAACTACGAGATAGCAATCATTCATCGCGTTCCAAATTTTTTTATCTGCAGTTCTAAGAACAAAAACAATAGCAAATAATCCTATTTAGGAATAATTTTAACGTAAATGAGGCATTTACGACTCGTGGGCGTCGTCAATATCATATCATGAAACATTTTACGAAGTGATTCGCTAGATTTAAACTAATATGCCAGAAAATATTCGTGAGTTGCTCTTGAGTTTTGAAATACTGCTTCAGGACATTCAACGAAGGAAGACAAAACGTTGGCTGCGAAAACCGAAGGCCAATTAAAATCTTAGCTGCACGATTTCATGCATATCAGCCACCCAGTTATCTGTTTTATTCTGTTCCTACAAACTCATTGTAAGGCGCTCTAATTTCTCTCGCCGAATCCAACTTTTTATGCGTACAGTAACCCAACAATTGGTATTCATATGCAGAAGAACGTAATTTCCACCAAGGAAAAAAACTTTTAAAATGTTTACCTGATTAAGAAAGGGGGACTATTTGCACGGGAATTCCAGCGTGAAAGAAAAACCGAAAGGGGTTAAACGTGAAACGCCTGAATGAGGAATTAATTTTAAGGGCCGAGTCCGCCAACAACCGCCACTGCTACTTTTCCATTTCCCATTTCCTTTTCAACATTCTGGTAGCAGGATTAGTGCACACATGAGCGGGCTCCATTCCCAATATATCTGGCGGCAGGGACTCCAACCATGTCACCTCCTCCTGATGCATTCACGCGATCACTGGATGCCGAGTAAGGGCGCGCGAGATGCCGACGTGATTTGGAGCTGCTCCGGACCTGCCTGCACACGCTGAATATTCAACGCCTTTGATTTCCGTTCACGCGTAGCGTTTCCATTTGTCGTTCGGCCGTGTTTCCCACGGGACGGCGGCGGGTCGACCCGAGTAACAGCTTACCGTCACATCCCCCCGAAAAACCAGGCGTGAAAGCCTTCGTGACCCGAAGTCATAATGTGAGATTTGGGGAAAAAACGAAACCATAAAAAAGAGAGAAAGAGGTTCGGAATAGCATAGTTGAAATCCGAAACTCGTTCTAAAAATTATATTCCCTTCGCCAACTTGAAATAAGGACAAATTATTACCCTTATGAGATTTTGAGACACTCTGTATTAATACTCATGAAGATAAACCAAATGATACACGTGAACTGTTTAGGGCAAAATTATAATCATGTAAACTTTACTATTTCACACCAATTATTGGGTAACAGGGAAGTGTTGAAACCGGTCGGGTTGTACCATATAAACGGTGTGGACTTACAAAGTTTACTCAATTTTACTCTCGAAAATGAATTTCCATAAAGTCCCTCGCGAACCATTGATGGTATATAGGGTAACTTTCCGTTACGCTATGCTTGCTTTTAAATACATGAACGAAGGCTAAATTTAAATTTTCTAAACAAACAAAGGCTAAAGTCTAAATTAGGCTTTGATATCATGGACTAAATATCGCTCTTTAGACTATGACATGATGTTCTGGTTACTCGTGGCCAAATCACTTGGAGCTATAAATCCGTTTGTTGCAATATTTATTCAACAGAGAAGGATGAACATGACTGTATACCCTCATCTGCAATCATTGATGCCATTCAAAGAAACAAAGCGTCAAAAATGTACTTAACTTAATGTGTGTGAAGATCATTCATTGAAAGAGTGATTGTATAGTTATTCACAGCGTCATGTCATATAGCCAGAAATAAGGTAGAACATTTTATAAGGGTGATGGTTTCAATCAAGGGTGGTCGTTTCAAATAAATGTGATAAGAATACCCACTTATAAGGCGAATAAATACATTTTTCATTCCAGCAACTGTTATCAACATCTCTTCTCTAATAAAAATTATTAAATTTGAATTTTTTATGTTTATTGCGCAGTTGTGTTTTGTTTTCATATTTTCAGAAAAATGTTGTTGGCTATACGAGAAGCTATGCCAAGCTATAATGGGGAGGGCTCATTCAAGAATCCCTTGTGCACTACTCCGACATTCACAATAAACTGTAGCACCGAGACACATCTTTATTCACGGTAACTAGACGATTTGTTGTCTTTCGAGAATATCCTAATCCTAGAAGTAAGTAATGAGGTGCAGCATCTAGTAAAATACTAATGTGAAATAGTCCTTATCCCTAACGATTTTTCACACATCAGGAAATATTTTGATTAAAATCAGCAAAATGCACATTGAACCTAAAATACACGTGTAGGATGGGTGGCAAGGGTTGTTCTTGAGTGGGTATTCGTTGCACTTGGCGTTACCTAATTGTTTAGGGACCTGTACTTAACTTGTATTGCTGTGCCTATAAATACAAGCTCGTTACGATGTCCACAATTTGGAAAAAGAAACAGCCGGACAACATCGAGAACCGTCGCGTTGTGTTCCGGCTATAGCCGTTCTCGTCAGCAATATCTGTTGGAAAAATGAAGGTCTTTTAATGGAATATTTAAGAATATGTAGTTTTAAACCCAATCCTACCGGCTTACTACACTTACTCCGTATATTTATGCTTACATCACCCATCACAAAATGACGGTGGCGAATTACAGAGTGATTTTCGGCGAATTACGAGTCCATGATGGATTCGCGAATGGGCGAGTTGTGATTTTCGTAGTTTATAAGCTCACTTCACGGTCGCAACTGAGCTCCCACGCTGCAATTGCACGCCGGGGACAGGGCCTTGAATCTTGGGGAAGGGCCAGGGTTCTCTACTTAAAGAGTCGTGCTCCAGCGTTCGATTCGCGTATCGACAGGTGCGCTTCCCCGAGAGTTACACGCTCAGGAATGCAGGAAAGGGAAAGTAACTTGGAGATGGGGAGCGGGTAGGTTCTTTCGGGCGTAAGGGGAGAGGGGGGGGGGGGGGGGGGGGGAAGGAAGGACGGCTCTCCGCAAGAGTTTCGGTGGGTGGACCGGACGGAGGGGGGAGATGGGAACGCAGGGGGTGGGGAGGTGGGAAGAGGTCAAACGGTCAGACGCTTCTTGGGCCCGGGAGACGAGAGTGAGAGCGGACCTCGGGGCGAGTTGATGGGAGGGCTGGCCCATAAAATGGTATTCATGACATTTTTTTTCGAAATTGTGATCCTGGCCAAGGAGCTGTAGCCTAGTGGGCTGAGCATTCGGGCCCCAACCGGAGGGCCCGGAATCAACTTCGAGTGGAGATCCCGGACGTGTCCTGTTTGAACGAACATGTGTGATTTCCTTGTCACCTTATCCTTCTAGTAAACCATTGGTGATAGGGGGAAGACATAAACATACTCTGATGAGTGAATTTTACGTTAGCTGGGCTTAGTACTCGGTGAGATCTGTCCTTACCGATCATCTCCACCCTAAAGCCAATTTCCCACGGTCAAATTTTCATCAAAAACTTTGGTCCAAAATTCTGGTCTAAACCATTCCATCCAATTTTTTGGACGAAACAGAAATGTGATGTCCCAAGACGCAGTGTTTTGGTTAACCAAACGATCCAATGAAACACGTGATAATAGTAACAATAGAAATGGCTGCCACAACCGAATATATATAAGCCGTGATAATTGTAATGTTACGTACAAAGTCGTGTATAAATGTAATTAAGATTATATGCACAAATCATATATAAGTTACCGTACATAAATTCATCTTTTCCATGCACTCAATAAGCATAACAACTGCCTCAGGAATTCATAAATACGCCAGTTCCATCTGTTCCATGATCGCAACATTCCAATACAAAGAGCTCCAATCAAATCACTCTCAAAAAGCGGAGTAAGATGCTCACCTTTTTTGAAAGTATGCGATTGGTTGGTTTCATACTTTTGAATATGGAAATTTAGAACAGGTTATATTTCTTTGGTTTAAAAGTTTGGACTAAAATACAACTTTTTACCATTGCACCCCGTCACACAGTCAAATTCATTTGAGTCCAATTAGGATACAAAATTTGATGAAAATTTGACCGTGGGACACCGGCTTAAGATTGAAGATGTGATTTTTGCTAACAGTAAAAAAAAAGTTCTGACAACTGACGGACGTCAAGAAAATTCTAACCATCTGAAGCACTTTTCCATTAATTACACCCAACGTCGGATTAGCTGAGAGGGAGAATGGCCTACCGCTAGAAACACATATTACTTGTAAGAGTAGTAAGAGATGTAATTTTTGTAAAAAAACGGACATATTTTCTCATTAGGTACTACAATAAAGTATAGTGTTGGGAAATGAAGTAACAGTTCCGACTATTTCTGAGTTTTTAGCAAATAAGGGCATGTTTTTTCGGCAAAATGCGTTGTCCGTAAAAAAAAAGGGACTTCAATCAGCTTCTATGGCAGCGGATAGATAATCTCAAATAATATGTGTATTCATATAATCTACAACTCCAGTTTCTTTCATATTTTCCGCATATGGCGGTTCTTCATCATTTTCCAATGATTAAAAGATATAAAAAATAAATTGTTTATTTAAGCTACGCAATCGATTGAACCTCGTTTGAAAATATTTTTCCGCGTTCCGGAGTAGCTGGTCGGAGAGATCCGTAAAGGAGACACTTTTTATTCCTTTCCCTCTCTCTCTCTCTTTCTGGAGGCGTCCGGCCACCTGCGCGGGCAGGTTTTGGCTGACGTATCCCTTCCGTCAAAGCGTGCCCGGTGAGTTCTTTTTTAATCCCGGGCCGCCAAGAGGGGAAAGGCCGGCTACACAGGACACTCCCACGTTTCGGAAAAATCGCTTGATTAGCTGAGGTGAAAGTGAAGAGTGGGAATCTTCCGGAAAAAATTCCCGATCGTCATTCGCACGGGAGTGTGTTGTTATCGGTAATTTTTCCCATCATAGTGAAGCCCCAACGGATCCTCAATGATGGCACTCGTGACGCAAGTGTAGGGGGGCATGCGAACAATGAGCGGCTGATTCTCCAACGAGCATCTGTTTTGAAGGACGCTCCATGGTTGTTACATCAGCCAATCGAGTGAGTCAAGGACTTGATGGTCCACCGGGGGAACTTTCACCGATAAATAAACAAAAACATCATTTTGGGCAGATTCACCGCCGTTTCTCCTATTCACGCGGAGATTCCTGTCTCCGCGTTTCATATGATTCCTAGTTTCAGAATTTCTCATACATATTCAGGATTTTCAATTTGTTTAATGTCACTTCGTATCCGTATCAACATAAACGTTATACCCTATAATTCACCACAAGGGTGTGTGGAATATTACACTAAGTGTTGCTTATGAAGAGTAAGGAAAAGGAAACTAATTTTACCTGAGTCTCAAACATCCATGAACCATTGAAAGTGTAATGTTTCATTATATGAGGTGATTTACTCTGATTATTCTAGATTTCTGATGCTAAAACTCAAAAAGAAAAATATTCCTTAAATAACAGCTGACATAATTTTATCTGACTCATTTCATGCTGCATAACACTCTATTACCATATGTCACCCAATCATGACAACACTGACTGGCCATTAAAAGCTCATGTTTTCCGAATGCCATCAAAAGGGACGACATGCTCCGTGCTCCTGCTGATCTGGATGACTTCAACCGTCACCTTCACATAGTTGAATACGACGCATTTTCTCCTTATACGCAAGGAGATCCAAGATTTCAAAAGGAATTTTAAATTCACATGTCGAGCGAAAAAAAATAGCTGACGATGTCCTCTGATCTAGCCCCCAGGTGCCCTTTATGTGGGTCACATCCATTCGCTTAACAACTCGAATTTTATTCAAAACACCAATTATTTCACAATGCATCAAATCAGCAATAAGAGTAAACTTTATCGTTGTTACAGTGATTTATCACCCCACGTGAAAACATAGGAGATAACGTAAGATACATAGTAACTGTGGCAAGTTTCTAAGCTGGTATCGTTTTTCTTAAGAACTAACGTCAATCCTCTTGATTTTCGTTTACGATAAGATGTAACCATGTGTGCCAAAGAAAAATATTCCATGCAGGGATACGTGAAGATGAATGACTGTTCACGTAATTATTATAAGTATAACATTGCGAGACCTAAAATCCAAAATATATCCTTCGGCGGATGGAGGCCAAGGAGCGATCGCACCTTTACGCATCGTGGAGCAATTTTGTTCATGGGCACACGAGGTTTTCCTTTGAATTTCTTTCCACTCGACCCTGGAGGCTTGCTCCTCTTCCTATCTCACGCCTACGGAGAGCCGAAACTTAACTTAAAGACTTTTCGGCGATCGAGATGTGAAGATTTCTTCAGAGAAATCGAAAGTGTTTCTTATCTGTCACGAAGAGATACCTGAAAACTGTTTTCGCAACGACCACGCCGGGAGTGGTGACAGAAGAGTCAATAGAGATCTGAAGCGTGGCGCAACGGACCCACTAGTTCACACTGCCCGTCAGACATCAAGGAGGAGCGGAGAGACTTCAACGACCGCGAGAGCAAACAGTGCTCAGAAACTCGACATTTTTCTTTCTCCCGAAGCCAAACTCACCAAATTTACCGACTCATCAATCACCTGGAAAGAATAGCAAACTCAACGGATAAGATGAAGGTCAACATTTTGAATATAGCCTTAAGATATGATGTTTTTTTCGCAATGCCATTTGTGAAATGTATAGAGTTTATGCCGCGACACCAGTCAAACGTCTGCTGTGCATTAATCTCCATAATGGCCGTAACTAAGATGAATGGAAAAATGTTTGCGGCAAGCTTTTGCTGATTCTCTATCTCCTTACTCCATGAAACACTGAAAGCATCAGGCCACGGCACCCAAGGGATAATCCTTCGAGCAGTTACTTCTGGATAAAGAAAATGAATTTGGCCAAAGAAGACTTTCCACTACGAAATAATGAACACACATTAGTCACGGGTAGCATGAACAAGGCAGTTTTAAGACTAGGGGACATACTCTGGCATTAGTGATGAGGATAAGAGATGGCAATCTATTGAATGAAACTGAGAGATGGTTAAGGGATTACGATATTCTATTGCTGAGTACACACGCATTATTTTTTATTTACTCTCGTGAGTTAACTTTTTGTGGTGGCTTGCCGATACAAATTGAATCGACCCTTGATCGAGTAAACGTTGACTCGCATTACTCAAACTCGTCACGTGGTCAGAAGCCCGGTCGGTACGAGAAAGCAGAAGGCATAAGGAGTAGTTGACACGCATTCCTTCAATGGGCTGAGAAAAAGGGGGAAGTGGCGATGTTAGGAAGAGGTGGAAAGCTAAAGACGCATTTCGCTAAATCACGTCTTACGCGATTGCTGGCAATGGGTCGTTGAGATGACTGATAGTTGGTGATTCCCCGAGCCAAGACGGGGAAAAGGACGCATGAAAAAACACACAAGTTTGGCGAAAAATTAAGACCCACAAAGGGCCGCTAATTTAGAAGTACCTTCATGTCACGGCTAAATAAAGGCGCTGACTTAACGCGTTGATGTCATCTGTTTTGAAAAAGTTTTGTAATTGATCAATTTATTCCGCCCAGGGAGACGGCAAGAGAAACACGGAGCAAACGTAAACAAACGTCACTGAAATCCTCGATGAGCCGTATATTCAAGATGAGCTCCACTCCTGAATTCACTCAAATACGCAACTTTATAAAGCTTTAAACTTTGTACTTTATAAAGTTAATAGCATATACTCAATCATATTAGCAATAATATAAACACTGTAAGACCCCACTTTTTGGCTTCTATAATCGCCAGCTACATTTTCACGTAACACTATTCCCTAGGAAATCCACCCCTGTACAGCAATAGTCCAAGTAAGAGTTTGATAATAAATCACTAAGACTCGTGCATAACAGAATGATCATTACCTATCACTATATATCCAAGAGCATCCATAAACCGCTAAGAGAGGAAGACAGTGCAGATGGTGCCATAATGACAAATTTTATTGCAAATTGAATGTATTCTCAAAATTAATAAATTTGAACCGCGAATCTGACACGCATAGACTGCACACTGAGTCTCATATTGTCAACTTTTCAATCAATCGTGAGTATTAATAGCATAATCCTTACGGAGATTATTTGTAGATGAGGAAGATAAACGCGCTTTTTTTCCCATTTCCCTCTCATACTCTTGAGAACTATGTGACAACTTAAAAAAAAAACAAATGCGTCTAAGCAGTCCATATTCATGCGATCACTGCGATGCAAATGTTCAACGAATCGCTTTGTTGTTTGAAAAATAATGATTTTCCATTATTCTAGTCTCCCGGAATAGATTCTTCCGAAAGAAGTATTACTTAATACTTCATATGAAGAGTAACTTGGAATATAAAATGCTTTTGAATAACAGTTCCGACCACCCATCGAGACTTCGTTTGGCGAACTTAACACAGTTTTCCTGACCATCCTCCGCGACCACAAACGAGGTAAATAAAAAACTTCTGGGCAACGACTAAATCGATATTCTTCCAACTGGTGTCTCGATGAAAGGGCGAAATTTTCAAAGAAGAGAAACAAACGATGACAGCTTGGCGCGCATTACAAACTATCCCGGGACAATTAATTCATGCTGCTAACCTTCAGACGTCGGCCACTTCCCACGACGGCACCCGAGGACTCCGAAATGGGTATTCTCCTATTGCCCGCACACTTTCAAAAAAAGAACTCGTCCTCCCGAAACGGCACGGCGAGAATAAACCAAAAATCCTTCCCGGCGATGTTCCCTCCTCCTTGGAACTTGTCGACCACTCCACCCGCAAGCAGCACGGAACAAAACCACAAGAGAGCTCCCAAACCTCGGGGAGGCGAGAGGCACACACTGGCAAAACAAAAGAGGTCCCTTAACGAGTTCCTTCCTCGAGGAACACGGCAATGCGAATGACGCAGTCTTCCCCGAGAGCTTTACCGGCGGCACGCCTCTCCCCCCGGCCGCCGCTCTTTCCCGCCTCCGAAGCGCTCCCACCACCACAGTCCGCAACGCCCTCCCCGTCCCTCCCACTCCCTATCCTTTTCCACCGACCGCTTCACCCACTCCTATCACCTACCGCCTCCTCAGGCACGCACCGTCCTCCCCTCCCACCCCCCTCCCCATCAGCCGCCCCACCCTCCCTTCGACGCAAGACACGCACACTCATCCGCGTTCAGTTGAGGACCCTCCCGTACCTACCTCGCCCCCCACCCACCTCGAACACGCGTGCGTTTTCGCGGAGGAGGAGAGGGAAGGTCGAACTGTCCCTCTCTCCAGTCCACTCCTCTGGCTGCTATAAGGGCCTCCGGTCGGGAGCGAGGAGGAGAAAGGTGTGAGGCAAGAGTTGAGGGGAGGAGATGGGAGGAGAGGGTGGGATGCCGGGGAAGCTGGGGACGCATGCGGAGCAATTAGCGGTGACGGAGGGGTGTGCTGGGAGAGCTGGTGGTGGGATGAAGTGGGGGGAAGCGGAGGAACACGGGGTATAAACATTGGGACACGAAACGGAAGGATGGAAATGTGTTACGCTGAAGGAGAGGAAGCGGACGAGACGATGATTGGCTCAGACGGCGAGAATCGAACGGGCAGACAGATTATGCATGCCACTTGAAGGAAATATAGATACAAGAACACGATTTTGTGGGAAGAATGTAGACTGTGCTCGATTGGTTTCCTTTCGTGATAAATGGCAACAGTGTTGGAGGAGATTAGAGCGTCCGCATCCACATTGACGGCCCAAAACTTCACAAAGCCAGTAGTGGTAGCTGTATTAAATATTGGGAGACGTCGGAAATTTGAATTCATTCGAGCTCTTACGGAAAGGTGGGTGTAGATGTAAAGGAAGGACTTGGAAGGAAAGAAGGAAGGGTGGAATGAAACCTGGCGTCGGCATTAGCCTACTCTCAGGTCTGTAGGTCATGACCATGCTGATTTCTGTGCAGGGGCTCGTATATTGCAAGCACCTGATACCGAAAGATAGAAACAAATATGATTTGTGCTATCAACGAAGGACTCACGCGATCCCTGGGAGCACCCACAATTCGGTCGCAGTATTTAGGTCTGGTTATGATAATTGAATATCGTTATCTTCGAGATAAAGTAAACGTGCTGGCTGGTCGATGGCTACTAGATCTTGCAAGAAGGAATCACGAAAGCAGGGCAGCACCAATCAACAAATGAAGGATCCCAACAAGCCTAATAGCGTTTTTATTTTTTTCAGCATTATCGTTTTGCATCAAGTGATTCTGATTAGCTTATATACTAGATAGTATGCTCGATAGAGTACGTGTTCACGCCTGATTCATGTATGTTCAAGGCCTTCACGATAGCGTCCATGTTTCTGCAGTCAAACTTAGTTTAAAAGTTATGTTTTGGAGCTCCAACTGCTCAAGATATAATGCACATGCCATATAACTAACGTTAACTCCAAGAGCAAGCCATAAATCTACTCCCGAGGCATGATTTGAACCCTTCGGATCGCCAGAGAAGCACGTCACCGAAATGTCTACCACAGCTGCCTCACGCGCCGGACACTGCTGATCTCGCAAGGTTCACGCACTTTAGTCATTCCAAATTTGTACGGAAAAACCTTTTCTTCGGCTGGGATACAAACTCAGGCCATCGGAAGGGCTTCCATAACTAATGCAGAAACACCAACCTAATCCCAATGTTTTCTTGGTATTCCTTTCCTATCTCTTTCAAAGTTTTAAAAGTGCTGTTGCTAATTCCTAAGGTATGTAATTCGTAACTAATTGCCGAAATCTAAAGAGAGTGACTAGCTTTTGATACACGAAAGGATTTTCTCCGCAGTTAACCAACTATTTTACTGTAAATATTTTCTAGATTGCATTCTTTACATTGCTGCTATTTCTGGTCGTATGATATCCCCACTAAGGCTGGATTTCATTACTATGGGTATATTAACTATGCAAAATATTTTCCAATAAGTTTTCTCAAGTAGTCAAAATTGCCTAGTCAGTTCCCGCCTGCTAAACTTGCTTCTCTCCTCAATAAGTCTGAAACTGAATAACCAGAAATTTCGATCATCACCATGTGCGTTTCCGTTTCCAAACATGTATTACCTTGTGCCGTCCATTGCTTACGAATGAATGCTAAACCTAACGTTTCATTGCACCCATAAATTTGGGGAAGATTTCCACTTTTCTTTTGCTGGTGGCAATCTTTATTCATATAATACAGATCTACCTAATTGTCTTGGGATGCAAGTTTTTTTCAGTTTCAAGTTATCCAAGTTTTTTTCAATTTCAACAGTTTAATAGGCATGCATTTAAAGCACTAGTAAATCAAAAGGGTTCACTAGTATCATACACGGTAGAATCTAAATATCAACCGCAATGGATGAAGTTGATGGACCCAGACGTGATTTCCAGGAAGGACCGCATCATAACTATCAAGAATAAACTTGGTAACTTCCACAATCTTTTATTCTACAGCGGTACAACCAGTTTCGCCTTAACGGTAACATCACTGTACTACTGTATAATAAGGATTGTGGAAGTTACTAAGTTTTTTCTTGATAGTTATGATTGCAATGGATAAAGACGAACGGAAGGAAGTCAAGGGATGTATAGTAGATACGTGAGTCGAGGGATTGGCCCGTGTCAAATCAGTAGTCAGACGCGAAGAACTACTTCCCCGTTCCCTGTTCATTTCGAACAAAGGAAGTTCTCTGTCCTGGGGGACACGCCTCTGGAACGCTTTAAGGAATTCAGATGAAAAATAGTCAAGAAAGGAAGGGAGTATGGCGAGTGGGCAGTAGGAAAAGCATTTAAAGATATTTTGGAGTTTTGATGTTCACTGGTGCGCATACGGTAATAACCACGTATAAGTATCTACAATACTTTCTCACTTCACCTTTACTATAGTACAAGAATTTCATGGATAAAGAGAAAATCAAAAATACCCTGTTGCGACCTTCAATTTACCAGCGCAAATAATATAGATTTATACTATTTACAAAACATTTGAATAGAAAAATGGGACTTTTGACCTTTTTTGCACAGTTTTTGCACCCTTAATCATTCACAGCGAAAATAAGAGAATTCAAATACACAGTATCATACCGCACTACACTCTTCATCGCGATATGAAACGCAGCGAGAAAACTTTCTTAACCCCTGAACTTTGAAAGCCCAACAGAAGATCAGCCCTCTGTCTGAAAATTTTATTTTATTTCGTTATTATTAATAATGAAGTAAGATATATTATTAATTTGAAGAAAACTGATGGAAAGCACTGGATCAATGATATCATGCTTCAATTAAATAAACCTAATACATTACAACACCAGCAATCAGTAGTAATAAAGCTAGAGAGAGAGAGAGAGAGCACAAAGGATCAGTGGCAATAAGCTACTGATCTCAATAACTAAACCGCAATTGGTATCTGTCATTCTCAGTCACGTATACATCACCGCTATGAGGGATTTATAAGTCGCCTGAGTTCAAAATGTTTTTTTTTGCCCACTATGTTTGTACTCACATGCAATAACCATAAATCTTCATACAAATACATATTTGAAATTCATTAGGTATCAGGAACAATACTCAAGCATGCTAAAAATAATATATAATGCCAATTTGCAGTTGACAATGTCATTTACAGAAATACATTTCCAAAGCATATGTGGAATATATTCCTTTGGAGGGCAGATCATTTTTAAATTGGAACCAAAATATGTGGTAGAGCAATCTATTGCTGGCGAAGTATTAACATAAGAGTCTATGAATTATGCTGTTTCTGGACACCTCGGAGTTGATTACTATGGAAAGCATATCCAGGCCAAAGTTAATCGTAGTAAGCTCTTTTAATACGGGCGTTGAAATCTCTCACCCAGTGATTCAACCCGAAGGTTGATTTTGATAGGTGAGAGTAGAGCTCACCCCGTACTAAGCCAATGGCGTGTGAAATTCACACATTCAGGGTAGGGGGGCCAGTTTCTTTCCCTGGGCCACCTGCGATTTCATACGAAGTTCTGACTCGCAGAAAATCTAATCGCGACGATTTTAGATGGGGGTGTCCAGCAAGGCTCTTGCCCGGGATTTGAACCCGGGAGCCTCCGCTCAGTAGCTCTACCCACTAGGCCACCACGATCCCCCTTTAAATCTCTGGTTGGCCTATATTCTAAATCGATTGTTGCAATCATGTATTTTAGCCAGCGAATGGGACGAGTGAGCATTCTGGCTGAAGACTCTTAAGGACAGGTAGCCACGGAATTGCTGATATTGCCTACGTTACTAAGGCCATTATAGAAAACGCAACTTTAAACATGCATGCATAGTAATGTTTTATCAAAAGTAGTATATTTCCCAATATTTTATGCCAATTTTACTCGCATTAGCAAAAGATAACGAGAAACCAGAGAGAACCCACAACTCCAGTTTTTCCATTTACTTTTGACAAAAAAATTGATAGTTTGATGAGTTACAGAATAAATAATATTAATGAATTTCTATGGACACTTGGTATTTCTTTATTTATCATAAAATGGCTTAATAGCCATTAGTTTGAGGTGAGGCCAATAGTACGAGGTGATTTAAAAAGAGCTCTGCATTTAATATGATTTATTGTTTCCTATTTCCTCATAATACTAATTATATCACAAGAGAGCCATAGCCTATTCAATTGTTTATAGATCTATAATCACAAACAATTCTGAGATTACATATAGATAGAGTCGATACTCTTGGATTACTTGGTCCAGGACAATATTTGCGTTTGACATCTAATAAAAGTTTTCGGACATATTTCTTTTGACAATATCCATCTCTGGGCCACTATAGTAGGGATAAAATATTAGTATAGGATTTGGAAATTCATCCACTCTATGCCATTTTAAGGCCAAGACTTCTTGCTAAATGCTCTCTTCCACTGTGTCTTGCAATACATATAGAGTCTGTGTCATCCAGAACTCCTTTTCCGGTCTTATCTTTTGAGTGTACATTCTATGTTGATTGAGATACCAAAATCGGGCTCGAGAAAATTCAATAATACGATATCTTCCGAGTCCACATTAAGATAAAATACGTTAAAAAGCTTCGAGAACAATTCCGACCAATTAAGCCACGTCTAAAGCGGTGTTGTCGCAACGAGAGATGCGAAGACGCCCATGCGAGTTCAACAACCGCAAGTGGGGACGGCGGAGGGGACGAGAGTATGAAAAAATAGATGAAACGAAATGCAAGCGGGGAGGCGTCCGATTGTAAACACGGGAGAATGTCCGCGGGGGCGTTCCTACTCCCTCCTCCTCCGTGGTACTCACCGGAGTTTTTTGGGATGAAAAATGCCCACATTATGCTCACTCGCTGAAAATGGCAGCGGGAAGATCCCCTTCTCTATCCCCATTCTCCAAAGAATAAACGAACGAGGAGAAGGATTCTAAGGTGGAGGGGAAAAAAAGGGGACGCGAAGCTTCAAAAAGGGCGACTTCCTACGCTGACCCTCCGAAAAACCCACGCTGCACTCATTCCGTAGACACCCACGCGACTTCGGACTGATATCCCCCACCACACTCCTCCCTCTCGCTTCAAAAAGGAGATGTCCGCCCCACGCATATTCTCTCTCTCCCTTTTCATTTGAAAGGCCTTCCCCTCTCCTCAAAAGCCCATTCTCTTCCCTCCGTTCCCTAACCTCTCCCCTCCCACGGAGGCCCCCGCTCTCCTCAAGTCTGGGGCCCCATCTCGGCCCTCGAGACTCCGAATGCGACAGGTAACACCTCTCCGCGGAGGTAAGTGGAAAAGGAGAGCTGGTGCCACGTAGCTTTAAGCCGACCGGCTAACCAAATCGGGAGATGATAGAGCAACCTTCGCGTCGTGGCTAAACCCTCCTTGCCCCACCTCCTTCGGCTTCGCCTCCTGTACTCTCCCCCGTCCCCTCACGCAACACTCGCTGGTCCTTTTTCGAGCAAATCCCTTACAGTCTCCCAAGAAACACCCACCGACTTCCAACTCCTCCGCCACCTCCCCCTTTTGGCCCAACCAGAGCGCGCATTTATTTATTTACCCGCTCGTTTTATTTACGCATAAATAAGCGCTCCGTCCACCTTTCTTACCACGAGACGCCTGTTCTTCCTCGTCCACCGACGCCTATGCCTCCAACTATTGCTTTCCCTAAACGCTTGGTCTCGTTCGTCGTTTCCGTGCCACCACTGATTTTTTTACGGCCATCCGAATATTTCTTTATTAATACAGTGATTAACTCATTCGCTGGAGTATAAAAATTCCGTTGACTTTTTATCGCTTCCTGAGAGGTGCCTGCTGAGGCGGAATGGGGGACCCTTTCTTATTTTTTGGCGAAAGCCACGTAGGAAACTGAAAAAAAAACTTAGATTACGATTGCATGAATTTTAAATAGTTTACTCAAGCTGAAACGGCAAGATTTGTGGTCAAATTTTCCTTCACAATATAGCTGACAAAGAGACCCAATCCGCCGCAGGATTCATCACCCAATATTGGACTCTAGTTCCTTTGATAACGAACGAACGTTAAGCTCATGATTTTAACTTGATATACCGAGAAAATTCATCGTTATTGGCTCTCATCGAAGAGGGATTTGAAAAAAAGTGAGTTAATATTCTTTTCTAAGGTTTAGTCAAGATGCATTTAAACCGAATACGATGCCTGTTACGATATATTGTCACACTGTTATTTGTAGGCCTCATTTGAATCATTTCCTGACCAAATCGCGACCAAAGACCCGAGAAAGAACTATAGTACGCTTGCTAGTACTCAAGATAGAGGAGATCCAGTTTTATTTACAAATATATAGCCAACGTAATGCACATATCGAGGTAATAATCATGCTCTTAAAGCGTAAGTACGTCAACACAAATGTGTCTCCCAATCATTTCCTCCGAATCCTGAAGATGGTTCCATTCATCGCTTCCGTATTCTAGTTTTCACAGTAGAATATGATGTTTTCTCCACGCTCCCATTATATATTCATCAAGACAATTTGTGGCTTTCGCCTGAGGTGACCACCCAGAGCGAACATATTTCGTATATTCGCCCACTGTTATGAGAGGTAAACGGCCTCTGGTCTAAATTTTGAACTAGATAAGGATATAGGTCATTAGTTTAGGCACTTCGAAGTCTCACCAAGCGGATTCGATATAAACCAGTAACGGAACGCTCTTTGGCTGAACGTGAGCGCTGATCTATAATATAGAAGGCATGAGAAGTCATACGCATAAAAGTTTCTGGGGGAATGCAGAGGTGGCAAGAGCATTGGCTTCCCAATGCTACGGCCCAGGTTCTTATCCAGGCAGTGGCGCTGAGTTTAGAGTCGAAACCGTGTCCTTACTAGAGTACTCTCAGCTCACCGTCAATCCGTAGAGTAGGCTAATACCGACGTAGAGTTGTCTTTTCACCCCTTCCCTAATTCCCGCCCTCCTCATCCACCAACCCTTCATGGAGTAAATCAACCCATCTGTGAGTCTCCTCTTCCTGATAGTAAATACATACCACTCTTAGGTTCCTGTACGAGAATCCCCGTGAGCAAAAAATTAGAGCCCATATATTTCAAGTTTTCTGATTATTCAAATGAAAAAAATGCTAAATAATACTCAACTTCCGCATTTCAACATTAACATATGTTTTCTTAAATATACGTCTACCTTCTGTTGATCTTGGCCCAAGAGAGTAGGTACATTTAAATAATAATATAACTTTTTTAAAGTAATTTACAGGAGATTCTGAAAGGAGAAGTGACAACACAATGATAAAAAAGATATGGAAAGGAAAACTGGAAGGTACAAGACCACTGCTGATACCGAGAATGCGCTGGAGCGACGAAGTGAAGGACCTGAGAAAAATGGGAGCTCAACTCGACACAGTAGAAGGCGGAATGGCATGGAGGCTTGTGGTTGGCGAGGACATAGACTATTTAGGTTTCCCATGGCCACAGGAGTGAGAGTGAGTGAATTTACTGGAGAGCATGGCCATTATTTAACTAAGATTCGTTTGCCGAGTTCATCATTCCAAATTTTTATAAACAAATGAACATATCGTAAAAATATAGGAAACTTAAACTGACAGTGGAGAAGAGTTAGAGCTAACTGTGCTGACACTATACTATTACTATTTCCAAGAAAATAGAAAGCATTCCTGATTTCATCTTTCGTTCATGATAATTTTAGAACATCGGTCTTGGGTGGAGGGAACGGGGAGAAGCCCTGACCTACCAATCCTAACGTCCCGGGTTCGAGCACCACCAGGGTGGGGTTTTCACCACCCGGAGAATGAACTTACGTGTTTCGCCTTTATTACAATGTTTTATACTGTAGAGAAAAAAAAACAAAAGTACTGTTCCTGGGATTTGAATCAATAAATAAGTGAAGTATCCCCCATTTTTTTAGACTGGGATAATAAAACCCTCATATACTTCTATCCAAAGGCTAACTAAGGCAGTGACATAAAAATATCAAAGTTATTATATGGACAATTGCCAGCAGGCATGCCGGAGACTAAGCTTTGGCATTCAGAATCTTGCTAATCAACTCGTAAATGCTTAAAGTGGAAGGAGATAAAAACTGGATGACGGAGATGGAGGCATTAACTTTTTACCATCACATCTGACTGCATCTGATCGAAGACTGCCAATTTGCCATTAAGCTACTTAAGGAAAGGCAATCCACCACTTGAGCTCCCTTTCACTTTTTTGCCTTTCATTATACGAATAAACTGCACTGTTTTACGAGGGAGGAAAATAAATATTGTTTACGTCGACCTTGCTCCTATGATAGTATAAATTATCCAGTTTACATTCTAAAAGAGCACCAACATTTATCTCCAGGGCAGAGTCAATATAGTGAGTGATAATTAATTTTCAATTGGTTAATTAACTATGATTAAAAATAAAAATGTGAGATAAACTGCTGTGGAGCTAAGCTTATTAAAAAACAGAACGAAATAAAAATTATTGGAATGCAGAGAAAGGAACATATTGGAAAATGATTACATGAAAGTGATAACTCTAGCAATGCCAGACGTAGCATATATAAAGTTGAAGTTACGAAGAGGTTAGCAATAAGGAGACTTAAGTTATCGATAGCTTTCTTCAGGATGAATATACTCCTGGATTACCGCTCACTTAAGAGATCATCGCGATGTAAGGATTAGATGAAAATTTGTAAATAATGAAGCATTATCTATACTTATGCTGTTCATATTATTAAACAATTCCAAAATAACATCACGTTATTGAATCTGGAACTATGATATAAAAAATTACTATCATCATAATGCTACAAGCAGAAGGTGAAGAGCTATCCACATGAAAAATAATGCGTCTCGTATGCTCCGAAGCGATATTTACAAATTCTGAGAGCCAACTTAGTGACACTGCGCTAATGGCCTGGACCTGACCGAACATGGTGATAGAAGGTTAATCCATAGGTATACGAGATATAGGATCTATGTGTTGCAATGACCTTGGAAATCAAACTAACTCAAAATGACATTACGGTATCTCAAACGGTGAGTATACATTAGGCAAAAAGTAAAAATTTACTTAAAATAATAAACAATAGTGTTTATCTTCAAACTAGTTTTCGCTCATCAAAGCATAATTGGCCCGTAGACATTTAAATTTTCCTGTTATATATAAAACTTTTCTTTAGCGCATCAGATACTTAAAAGCACCTTCTTCCTTCATCTGGAAGGAAATAAAAAATGTCCTAAGAGGCTGAGAATATTGTCCAAACCTGCACAGGATTCTCGACTCCCTTCCTCTGGGCCATCAAGTTTTATTGGAGCTGTAGCACCTTAGAGAGTGGGAACTCCATATAATATGCACGATTTTATAGACGTTAACTTAGTTTCTGTGAACTTAAATTTTACTCAAAAATGACTTGACTGTAGCTCATATATTGTTACACATTTCTGCACCCATGCCAACAATAAACTTGTTATTTCTCCACCGGAGTAATGACTTGAAGTGGCAAGGTCGTAGCACATAGTTAATCGTGTCTTTTACGCAATATATCCCCACAGAAATAAATAAAACAGACTAATAGGCAAACTCTTTTTAGTACAGAAAAACGAAAATATCTAAATTAGCATCGTAGAAGCTAGGTAAAAGGCTCTACGTACGCGCGAATGCTTGTAACAAGACAATTAATCCGACATTTTTTGTAAACAAACAAGTAATTCTCCACATATTTTCAGGTGAAGAGGTAATAATCTTCTCATCGTTCGAGGTGTTCTACATTGAAAAGTGGCAAACTAATACTAAATCCTTAAAATTTGTTCAAACAATACTGGAACAACATTAAAACTTTGTCAGGAGGATGTTTCAAAATACAATATCAAATACTCTTAACATGAGCCAATCCCAAATAATTAAATCAAATTACTAAATTTTTCTTGGGAAACGGTGCGCTTGCTTTAAGGATACTTTCAAGGAAAAGGTAAGGAAACTACCTCATACTATTACAGCGCCTCGCGTTTTTTCATCCCCTAGCCCGCATGCTACTGAAAGTTGGTATAAGTACTTAAAATTGCCCCCATTTCCTATGACTGGAATCATAAATTACTGAGGTCAGTTGCTCATCCATTCCACTTGGCGCGCGCGCGATTAAACGGGTAACTTCCCCGTCCAGCACGAAACCCATCATTTGATATCGGTCAAAAGAGGTCGCATGACTCACGCCTCGCAAAGATCTATGCTTCTTGAAAGGAGACAACCCCCTTTCGTACTCAGCGTCCCGCTACTCCAGCGGACGCTAACTAAGACTGGAGAAAAAAAGCGGGATTATGGGTCTGGCAAGGGAACGTTAAAAACTGCCAATGACCCTTTAAGAGGACTTAATAAAAGGGATTAATTCGGAGGTTCTGCAGCACATCATGTTCCATGAAGAGCCATTGACGGCTTGTAGCTGATAGCGAAGGATCATTCGGCGATCCCATTACCTTGCTTCTCAAAAGGTAAGTGATGGGCTGGGCATATGGAAATTTCTACTCTTAAGCCAGAATTTTAAGGTGACTGCGGGCATAAAACGATGCTCATATGACTAGTGACATGGGGCAAATGATCTCTAATTTTCCTTACATATGACAATGAGAAATACACCTTTAGTAACGGATCACGAAGGGTCAGACTCATAAAGGATTGTTGAGAGAAAATTATTAAATTAATCTACGGCAATTGGCAAGTGTTCAAGACTCCGGAAGAAGAAGGTTGTAGAAAGGAAGGCGAACCTACGATTATGGATCAATAGGGCTTATGTGATTAAAATATGGCATCACAAGGTTGGGATACTCGCCTTCATTTACTGTCGATCCCTTCTCTTGATGGTTACAGCGTTTATTGGTGATTTATCTATTATTCACAGTAATTTAATTGGAAATCAGAACGACTACAGATATTATTCATTTTCACCACTCCTTCGCGCAGAAAAGTTACGTTTACAACCCATGAGAGTTAACTCTTATGGTACTAATTTTATACAAGGCTTCAAAATAAAATATTTATTTAAATTATCTAGAAAATAATTACCTACGTGTAGTTACTGTAATTAAATATTTGTCAATATCCCACCCAAAATCATCTCAAATGCCACATTTCTGGTCAACTCTAGTAAGCATATCCTGCTTACAATGTAGGGTAAATTTGTACATCAAATATCAATGTCATATGATTAGCCTAAAGGAGCAAAGGTACCAATAAAAGATTTGAGCTAGAAAAGCCTACTGCTCTACTATGATGCTATCTCAGCATGGAAATGTATCTTAAGAGAAATGGATCATGAACTGAAAAAACGTTGCATAAAGATACCAACAGGTTTTGATATATTATATCACCATAGACTCACTGGAATTCTTTTAATTGAGCGATTACTTTTAGCATATGAAATCATGAAAAGTGTTACAACTTATATAGGGTATGAATAGTAATGAAAAATAAATGCCCATAAAAAATATAGCAATAAGAAAAAACGAAGAACCCAGATGCCAAAGAATGACATGAGGTTTGTAAACCACGGTATTCTCACTACCCGAAGAATGTCTTTGGGAAAAGTCTGAATGGTAAGTATATTGACTTGAACTCCTACTGCAACCACATCTGTAAATGGAACAGCTTGATGGAATTGGTGCAAGGAAACAAGCAAAGCATTTCTGAGAAAATAAGCCGCACAAACTCAAAATTCTCATCGAGTTCTCATAGTTTCCAATTATATACTCCAGTTTTCAGGTGATGGGTTGATATCAAGGCATTAACTGTGAAATAATCGCCTTTACCTGTCAAAAACTAGGCTTTGAAAGTTAACAGACACAATATGAGAGAGTTTGGGTATAACATCTGGTACGGACCTATTAAACGTCAAAATTGCCTTTATAGATGCCACGGTATGAGTACAGAGCATTGCTATTAATTGTGAATCGCATTATCTTGAGGATAGGTCAGCAGTTGTACTTCAAATTAGATTAGGTGGACACTACGATAGATGACACAGAGAGGCTTGTTCCACCACAGGTGTGGTAACAGTTACTTTAACGAGTGTAGTAATGAGATGTTGATGGGAATGGGAAATTTTATCTTACTGTCCCAGGGTGCTGCATTTAAGCGGCTCTTTTCCCTTTCGAACGCATGCTATAAAAATCATGCATGGGGTGAAATCCGCTCCAATAAAATTTTGCCGGTGAAAATAGACTGACGGTGCGGGGACGTACTCACGGACGATGTACACACCAGAAAGAGTGCTAAAGCACCTGGAATGCAAACCTTAATGGACCTTCATACGCCAGAACAACCTGATGAAGGAAATGTAAAAATGAGCCCAAACTCTTTGTGCACCAATGAAATGAACTGACCACAGAGGGAGATCCTTGATATTTAGCTCATGGGTCGGAGGATGGGTAGAGAGAAATCCGGCGTCGGCATTAGCATTGACTCCAAAGATTTACAAGTGAGCATATAAAAGAGGCTCGGTAAATCAATGGTTTTACTGATGAGATTACTAAAAGCGCGGGGGTGAATGTGCCAACGAAATATTACGAAGTTATGAGTGGGAAAAAAATACATGAAAAAAATACCGTTAAAGGAACATAACTACTTCTAAACCAAAGAATTAGAGATGTGGATGAGGGAACTTAAGGGTCATAGGTCTTACGACACACGATACGAAGATACTGCCAATGATTGCTACAGAGATATAAAACGCAAAGTAGAGCCTTCGTAGATAAAGAACGATTTGGGCTAAGGAAGATCCTGCGTAACATAAGGGTCAAAACAGATCTATCGTGTCTCTAACATAAAAGAAACTGTTATGACTCTTGGGTTACGCAGGAATTAATCATAGAAAAGAACAAAATAAAATTCATGACACTTGTGGGCTCCACAAAAAGATATATCCCTACCGTCGACTACCATAAAATGTACAGGTTTTGATAGAAATTGAGGTTACCGAGGTACCGTATAGTGGTTCGACAAAAAGATAGCGTCGACTACTATAAAATGCAGCAGGTTCTGACGGAAATCGAGGTACCGTACAATGACCGGGCCTTCCAAATTGACTGTACAAAGATCGGGTGGCATTGAATAAATGTGGACATAGCAGTGACGAGGCTAGAATTAGGAACGCAGTAAGTCAAGGATTTACACGTTGTCCTTAACTTTCAATGTTGACAGAAATGAAATTAAGAAGGACAAGAAAAATGCTTCAATGGCGTAATGGGAACGTATTTGCACACTATGTTCCATCGACTAAATCTCTGCAATAGCATAGGTAGGAGAAAATCTAATAAATGCATTGGTTAACACATATGATATAATTACAAAATATCACCTTAAAAAAAAGAGCACTAAAAAATTATGATGAGCAGGGTAGGAGCCATGAGCATAGAGATTTAAATATTAAACTAGGGAAACTAAAGCTTGAGGAAGTTAAGTTTTCCAGTTTGGGAAGTAGAATAATCACGGTAAGATGGAGGGTGAAAGAATTGTTAATGGAAAAGCTCAGGTGAAGAGGCTTAGATACCAGAATAATAGCTCAAATACTAGAATAAAAATGTACTAAAAGCTTATAAGACAAACTTGGAATAGAAACTTGGACGGATAACATCAGAATGTTCTCATAGAACACGCTCATTTATGGAAGGGAGCCATGCATTGTAAAAAATAAAGTCTAGTTGAAGACATATTCGATGTTATGAAAGATTGATGACAATAAAACAAATAGATCGAGGATATAATAAATTTTTCATGAGTAGGCAAAACAAGAAATACAATTACAGTGGGTAATGAGATTTGGTAATTGAGATTTGGAAAAACTGAAGAGGAAGTTCACAGATATGATACATTAAGCAAATGGCGTAAGATGAAAAAGACTGGAGATTCTATATGAAAATGTAAGAAGACAGAAGTATGGGGTGGCGAACTAAGTCAAGAAAATTTAAAGAACTCCTCATCAGTAGTTATGACGGAACTCGAACTCATTAGTGGCAAAACTTTTGTTGGCGCAACATCTACAATTTTCTTTGGAAGTTCTGGGGAAAGAAAGACCAATAGAAGGTATGTAAAAACGTAACAATGTTAAACGAGGCACCCTGTCTAAAATCTCATTTTGTTGTGAAGAGTAGGTCGAAAAATTAGTGGCCCACCGCAGTTCAGCCAATTTTCGGCTTTAAAAAAATATGTTAAAGGTCTATGGGTAAATGTTTACTGAGCAATAAGTGATTCTTCGAATGAAGAAGATAAGTGATTCTTATCTACAACAAATAATAGTAGGTCACTGACTCGGAAAACAATATTTTGCAGTCATTCTCTCCCCACACCCAGATAGCTTAGAAATGGGAGTCACGTAGAATTGCGCGGCGCGCGCCGGAAAGTCAATCGTGAAATATTTAAAAATCTTAAGTGAAAGTGAATAAAAAATATTTTTCAACCGTTTTAAAGTTAAAAGACTTTTATATTGAGAGTAAAAAGTTATAGAATTATCATGATGAGGGAGGAATATTTTTAATTCAATTTTTGAAGTATTTCACACCATCCTGGTGGGAAGTCAATACTGAAAAATGATTAAACCCAGATCGGTTTAAGCGGAAAGCTATGCATATTACGATATGGGATCAACAGTTATTGGCATTTTCTTAGACTTCTTCGATTAAATTAATGACGAGAGGAGGTGACTCTCGTCCATCAAGATACAGTAAAAACAATACGTCTGTAAAACTTCAAACTAAGTGCCCCCTGCCTCTTTTCAGCCTTAGTTCCCTAATTCCTACTTATCGCATCTGGTTGCGTTTTGAAGAGTATTTTGTTTCTTACTCTTCATTTTTCACTTCATCACAAAATAATTTTTCATCCAATCCACCCACTTGTTCTCCACTAGGTATTGTTCACTTCTTTTATTCTTATGACAGCTGAACCTCATTAATTTCCTCTCTATTGTGTGTATCTAAATTTTTCTCGTTTTGAGTGAAAAACGGTCTTAGCAAGACACCTGTCAGTCGCTTTCCAGAGCCAAGTAATCACATAAACCTAGGGTTAACATGTGCTTAAAGTTATAAGGGAGGTTTGAGCAAATAGATCCCCATTGAGAGCTAAAATACCGTGAAAATCATGACAAATGCACTCTTTTAATTTTATCTAGGTAGGGAATAAGCTCTAAATGGCATACATTACAGACCGGGGAAAAGCTTTGACTTCTGCGTGGCACTATTGAATAAAACAGGCAGTTAAGAGGAAACTTTGATGGGAACGTAGGCACATCGCCGGGAATCCAGTTCGTTATAATAAATGTTGGGTATTTTTTTCCATTGTCCGGAAATTCTGGACAGAGTTCAAAATCCCTACCGGACGCCCCCTGACGACCTTAAAAAGAGGACATATCCGGGAAAAACCGGACATCTGATAACACTACAAACACCCCATCCAATATTCCCGTGAAAATGTTCCAACTGGGTGTAATTAGTAGCACGTCAGCCCGTAAAACTGGAGATCCGTGGATCGGGTTCCATATCGGTAATTTTTTTCGGTTAAAATATAGCTTATTTACATCTTACCCACCAAATATGCGTTCCTTGTCCTTTTCCCGATTTCTAAGTTAGTTAGCAATTCAGGGGAGGCGACCAACAGCTGTCATTTGCGCCGTTCTAGGAGAGGTGGGTAATTGTCTAATATTACCTGCCATATGGCAGGAGTTTTTAGGGAGCCGAGGAAGCTTGGAGAGAAACCCGGCGTCGGCATTAGCCTCCTCTTAGCAACAGGCGCCAAGGGGACCGCGGCTTAACGTCCCATCCGACGGTTGGAGTACTAAACTTATAATGCCCTCCTCTAGGCACTCAAGTGGGGGACCGGTTTGTCACTGAGAAATCCGCCACTGCCGGGCATCGAAATCAGACCCTCGGATGGGAGGCCATAACTCTAGCCACCACACCAACCCGATCCCCATATTTTCCCGATAATATTCCTAAGAATACGGAAACACCTTAGCGCAAATTTAGAAAGGATTTTACGCTCTTTAAGGCTCGGCGCTGCAGACGAAGGGACTTTCCCCCAAAGAATAACAGCTAATTCAAGGAAATCCGCCCGAGATGGACGTATATCTCTCTCTCCCTCTCAGAAAACCTTCCATCCGCGATCGGTGGCCCCCCCAGATCGTTTTCATTTCGCCGAACGCGGAATAGGACTCATCCTCCGTCTCCCTCGGCTTGCCACGCGAACAAACGGTGCACTCATTCAGTCAGCCTTTCGGGAAAATCCTCGGGCGCACTCGGCGGGACGATGACTCCCCAGCGCCGAGTGACGAAACGCGGCGTGTTTACTCGAGCGCGGACACTTCTTCCGCCGACGAGGAAAATAAAGAATACGGGCTGTGCGAGCGTTGTCGAGAGGTGGAGGCGGGGGGAGGAAATCCCGCCCACCCCGAGGATGAATAATACCATCAGCGGAGGGAGAGGGCGGCGATGCGCTAACAGGAGCCTCGTTCGATGACGCACGCGAATCGCTGCAGCGGAGCCTTTTTCGTTAACAAACCCCTCTAGTCTTTTATCCGCGATTTTTCTCGTATTCTTACGTAAAGTTCATTAAACACTCTAAGATAACTGTGCTTGCCAATCCCCATCAACCCCACAAATTTCCATACACGTGAGAACAATATCCGAAGAAACTATCGATAAAAGGTTTCATGGACCTCGGGCCATACTCAGAATCTCAACTAAAGTCTCTCTCCTACTGCTTGCGACCTAAAATCCCCACAACTAGTCGAATTGGTGTACATATTCTACCTGCAAAGGTAGTATTACTTCTCTCAGAGTGATGCTGAGAACAGAGTATAGATCCTGAATAGGGCTCAGAACCTTAAGTACAGTCTCACTTATACTTCTAACGTCCTAAAATCTCTTTCACGCGTTCAAAAAGGAGACAGATACTCCTCGATATGGTTCAAATGGTATGCAGCGTGGTAATACCAGCGTGATAACACACAGGAAAAGAAAAACGCGAGCCGAATCCACAAAAAAATTGGCGGCTTGTGGATTTGGCTCTTGTTTTTCTTCCTATGTTATCATGTTTCGCTTCCACTCCATATCGCCTGAATCTTCACAAATAGTTGGCAATACCAACTTTGCTGGGTGAATCCGCCCAGCAATTTGATTTGTTGTGGGAATTTTAGGACGTAAGCAGTGAAAGCGAGACTGTAGTTGAGATTATGAATATGGCCCCTAGAATCGAAACACGGGGAAATTAACTGCACGGGCCTATGATTCATAATCCCAAAGGTAATTTTTTTAGAATGGTTTGCACAATTTCCACAACGAAAAAATCCACCTCGATCGGAACTCGAACCCGGGGCCAACATATTGTGTTGAAAATTTTATACCAAAAAGATGAAGAGCGAGTGTTCAAAATTCGTTATTTTGCCACAATTAAAAGCTTCAAGTCAATTTTCCCAATCAATATAACTAGTCTTACATCCTAAGATGGACGTAGCTCTCCATTTGATTATCCTATCGGCTCGCCATTTATAATAACCCACGTATTTTCTTTTATATCCTTCACCATATGCTCTCTATATTTCATAATTTCATTTGGCCTTCCTCTGTCATTCTTTTCGTTCACTTTTTCCTCGTCAGCTGTCTTCATCAGATCATCAACTCTCAAGTAATGGCCGATTAGGTTTTTCTGTATTCTCTTAATCTTTCTATTAGACTTCTCTCCCACCTTCTTAGAACTTTTACGTTTGTTACTCGGTGGATCCATTTTATCCTCATCCTTCTTCCGTAACTCCACGCATTGAATGCTCCCAGTTTTGACTTTTTTTGCGGCTGTTACTTTCCATTCCTCACTACTATAAAGAATCATGCTTTATATGCAAATCCTATTTCCCCTATATCCATGAATTTATGGTCTCTTCAAATGAAATGACTGCCCGACGAGGGTTAACAGGCGTGAGATTTCACACCTTTTTCTTCAAGTTGCTTGCATGCGTGAAATGAATCGCGAAAAGCGAGGAAAAGTACACAAAGCATCAGCAAAAAGTTAAAAGGGACGATTTTTAGATCGTGCAGTTAGCGTCTCTGTAGGGTAGACGAGCATTTATCTCAAGTCACTCGCCTTGTTCTTCGTTACATTTTATTGGTGCATGGTGCGAGGGGAATAGTGAAAGAAAAGCCCGGTTCACATCCACAGTACGATACCAATTGAAGAGCTCAAGGTGAGAGTTGATGCAAGGTGATCTTCTCGTTTATTTAAAAAATAAGTGGGCTAATTATTTAGTTGGTTGGTTATTCAGGGGAGGCGACCGACAGCTGAGGTCATTTGTGCCATTTAGGATAGGTGGGTAATTGGGTGATGGTAGGGGTTTTCAGGGAACGGAGTAAGGGTGGAGAGAAACCCGGCGTCGGCATTATCCTACTCTTAACGGCCAGCCTCAAGGGGACCACGGCTTAACGTCCCATCCGACGGACGGAGTACTGAACTTGAAATGCCCTCCACTAGGCCCCCACTCAAGTGGGAACCGGTTTTCCGCAGAAAAATCCGCCACTGCCGGGAATCGAACCCAGGCCCTCGGGATGGGAGGCCAGTACTCAAGCCACCACACCAACCCGATCCCCCTAATTATTTAGACCTACGATTGAAAACCACTTGTTTTTGCTAGCATCACCACAAAGCACTGTCGATTCAAACCAAAACTACGCGTGGTTACGTGGTTATACTTTTTCTCGCACCCTATTTACATTTACTCGAGTAAAAAATGAATTTTATCCAGAATTCTGTTTCTTTACCAGATTGCTATATAAATACTGACCGAGAAATGAGACTGTAGAGGAGTAGTACCTTAAGGTTCTATTGCGAGACCAGTAAAATAGTTTCACATTTTTTAGATGAGAAATAAATGAGAGAGAAATAACGTGCACATAATATTACATGGATTCGTGCAGAAGGTGGTGGAAATGCTTCATAGTACATAATAACTTGCATGCTTCTTCATAATCCTACTTATTTGATTTATCCCCGACTAATCTCCTTGAATCGTAGCATCGTCAGAATTGATTCAGCAACTAATGGAAAAATCTCCACAATATTGTAGAAAAAAATTATCTAAAAAAATGGACACACGTGAAAAGTAAAAATTTCAATTAATACAAGTATCCAATTGTGATTGATGGCATTTTTTCTCATTGATAGACAAGCCAGTTTATTGTTTTAAAGGGTCGTTGTCTATTGGCAGAACAACGCTACACTCCACACTAAGCTTCTTACATCAAAGATGCTTGGCTTCTTCATTTTAATCATCCTGGAAAATCAGCATGATTAAATTATAAGTCCTCCCTTAATTCCATTCGCATCTTTTCTCTCATTCATGAAGTTGCGTAGCTTAAAGAAATGTACATTGGAATGAAAGCAAAAGGTTTGACGCTTGATTTCCGCACAAAGTGGTAATTTTTCTGGGGAACTTCCCACAGTATGAAACCGCTATATTTAATCCGAAGGCCAGCATGTTTGGTGTGAGTTGAGTTCATCAAGGACGCGTGAAATTCACAAATCGGAATAAGGGGTCAGCTGAAAATTCTGGTACCCCGAAAATATTACCCAGCTTGAGTTTAACTGGACGAGTTCGAAAAAGGCCTCTCGCGTACTGAAACCAGGGTGGCTACTGAGATCCAATTTTTAAATTCCCTAACATTTCCCTGACTGACTCACCAATTTCCCTGACCGATCGCCAAAAGGGCTCCTATTATCTGAATATTTTATTTCTGCTGAATTAAATTTTCGTCAAAACTCAGAAAATGTTAGAAGCTGAAATCAATACATTAAAAGCTACAAGTATATCCTAATGAAAAAGTATATTAAACCTTCATAAGTTAAACCCTCATGCAAATTATACGCCCTTTTCATACACATTTCGCGGCCATGTATCGTATTTCCTCGGCCGTATATATTTCCTTCGGTAAAATTACAATGACGATGTCTAATCCTTCAAGAAAGGGATAGCGTGTCGTGGTAGTCGTGGGAAGTTGTGGATTACTGAAAAGGCATCTAAGGGAAAGTTAATGGCCGATTTACTGGTGGACTCCGGTACAGGTATCACTAAGGTGCGCGAAAAATACAAACCAAAGCCAAGTTGTTGGACTTGATCAAAATCGGATGGCACGAGTGACATTCAGAAGCGAATAACAATTTGATTAACGCGGTTATAACCTCTTGATTATAAGAGGGAACCAAAAATGTACAAATATTTGTGTATACAAACAAAACGTAATCGTGCCACTGCGAACGAGGCAATTAGCAACGGCAGCATCGTATTCAGGAATATCATGTTTAAGGTGGTTTGTGACATGTCTAAATTGCTTCGAGAGGGAGCTAAGGGGACCATTCCATAATTACGTCGAGCGTGAAAGGTGGAGAGGGGAGGACGACTCTTCTTACTGTCTCATGAACTATATGGGAATCGAAGATGATCTTACGTAAGATTTTGTTTACACGTGTGATCGTAGTTGTATTACAATTCTAATAATCATCGTCTCGTATGTTTATAACTGCAAGCAACATATTAACCACGAGCTAGTGTGCTCCACCTACCTCTAGATCTGAGTCTGAGAAGTTAAAAAAAACGCGAGGTAAAATTTTCCGAACAACATAGCCTCGGATTCCTTATGATGAGCGGAATGCATGTGATTATAAATTTTAACACTAATAGGCAAATATCGCATTAAGGATGTACAAAAGGGATACATTGTACGTCTGATTCACAACTAAGTAACTAAAAGACACAACTAATAAGATTCACAACTGAATGTTCCACAAATTGATGGGGCTTATTCCATGCACATCAGCGACGGATATTAGTTTTAGTTGGTGAAATAAAGGGCGGGAAAGACTGGCCGATAAACGTAATGGTAGATAAATAACGAGAATTTCAATTTGCTTCTCCCTGACCGTCACTAGAATTCCCTGACTTTTCCAGAAATGCAAAAGTCCATGACATTTCCAGGTTTTCCCTGACGATAGCCACCCTGTGAAACCCTGGACCTCTGGTAAGTAGTCTCACGTCCTACCTTATGGGCTACAAAATACACGTCACATCGTCGCATCACGCATGGCTATAGGGATGGGGTCGTAATCTAAGCATAATGGAGAGTAGAGGACTGGGAGTATGATGAGCCCGGGTGGACGACCATGGAAAATTCCTCCACTTTCGGTGCGAGACGTGGATTCGGAGAGCATGTAGTGAGGCGGGAGAAACGGTTAGCAATCTTTCTCCGCAAGTGGTGATCCGAGAAATGATGAATGGACTGATGGTACGGGGGTATGTAGCGTGGCCACGCCATATCCTGAATCCGCGCCGTATCCCTCACTTTCGCGATTACGTAATCCGGGCGGAAGATCCTCGCGAGGAAGTGATACGGAACGAAAATGTGGTCTCCTGGCGATTCCGACGGTTGTTCGTTCCCCACCGGTTACTGAACGAACCCCTAAATATTTCGCAACCGTTCACACGAGATCCGTGCACTGCGTGATCGTGGATGAAACCGGGAGCGAAATCTTAATTTGATTTTTGGAAAATTTTCGACCGAGCATTTTCAATAACAGAGGAAATTTCTCAAAAGAAAACAACACCATCTAGGCTTCCTGCATCCACCAAAATGGGAAATGGAGGTGAAACTCGATAACTCTACTATCTTTCTGGACTTCAGGTTATTTCGCAAGAATATAATAATGCTAATATTTTACGAAGTCACTTTCTCCTAATAAAGTCATAACCCGTGCTTCCTATGGAGAAAGAGAGCATGGAAATGCAAGTCGACGGGAAATATACGGTTTGAAGATGACTGAAAAACGGACGTTTCAGGGCATAGATACATGGAACAAAAATAAATAGCACAAGTATAGGAAAAATAGAAAAATATTGGCACTATTTACTAATATTTTCAGGGAAAATAGAAAGAAATCCAAAGAGTGGACAATTGAAGTAGATACAGTGCGGGATGCGGTGTAAAGTTGAATCGTGCATGGTTGACGGATTCGAATCGATTGACAAAACTGAAAATTGCCGTAGTTTATTGTATTATTAACGTATTCGGATACCTCCTTAGTTTTTTGAAAGCATTGGCCCCTTGAAATATCTAACATTCGGTTGGAAACCACTCGATCTTATTTAAGAGCTATCGGCCGAAACACCTTTCGAAAATTTCTTTTCTATTACAGCAGTGTAGAGAACGATTTTTAATTTATATGGGAAGTTTGTGGTGATAAATAGGTACATATAGACTTAATTATTATTTATTTAAATTTGGCTTCTATTGGAAACAATTTTTAGATATCGTCTTGTCTTCTCATCAAAATACGCTCCTTAATCTCAATAGTTGGGCTTGACACAAACATTGCTGAGGCTTTTAAACGCAGTCATAAAAGCTAATGCATTTTTTAAATTTATTCCCTGTTTAAATTAAAGACGGCCGTGAGGTTTTCCTGACGTATAGCTTTCCATATATCCTTCAAATTTACATTTTACTACTCAACAGAACCTTATAAACCACTTTAAAGGGAATAAAACAGCATTGACATATCATTGCCCACACATGAACTAGGAAATTTATTAATTACTGAATCATGAAATTGGATATGTGCTACATGAGAATATAACCCTGTTATTTTTGGCATGCAAACAAGGGTAGCAAAGTGAATCCAAAGATAAATTAGTGCAAAAGAAAAGGACAACGGTCAATGATCAACGCTAATACACACTCCTAGTAGGATCCACTCCATGGAGGGTCACCTCGCCGGGTCAGGACTTTGAGTGGTACGATCAGAAAAAATGTATCCGTTAAGTTCTACAATCAGTTTTAAAAAATATTTTCTTACTTTACGCACCTAAAATAATTATAATCAGCCTAGTACCTACAAGAGGGCCTGAAAAATTATTTTTCATCATGGCGAAGAATCTCTGGGGCTTTATGTCCCGGACTTCTGTCGACTTGAGATGCATTCCGAGTTATCCAATCAATTTTAGCACATTAACGTGATCAACGTAGCAAATTATGACTACGTTAATTAAATCAAAGAGTAAATAAAAAGATAAATCAAAAGTCTAATGGCTTATTGTGACATGAAAGAACATTATCACACGGCAAAATATATACGAAATTATACATATCTATCTAGTGCATCCGTGCATTCCCAATCTATATATTGTATCGGCAGTGGTCTCAATGGTAAGTAAATTTTATTATTTTCCTTCAATCGCGACTTTCACTACGGCCTTACCGATTGGTCCTATGTCTTGCGGCAGGCTTCGCGCCGCCACCCGAGGCTTGCAAAAATTTAATTGCGGCCGGGACGGTTCTACTGCGTTATTTTTTTGTCATAAGGTGTACAGTGGGGAACTTTTCATTGGCAGATTGTGTTATTTTCTTATGGAGTTTATTTATTTCTGCGGCACATCATAGAGAAATGGATCGGTAAAGAACCAAACAGCCGAATATCCGCGTTTCCCGATTGTCCGTTCACCCTTTACCAGGAGTTTGCACATAAAATTGGGAGTTTCTTGGACGCACAATTATAAATTTGTCAACGCATCAGTATTCGCAGGAAAATCGCCACCAAGTCTGGTAATAATATTGTATTTTTGCGTGACATAAGGCTGACTTCAAATCCGTGGAATCATCGCGAATGAATACTTCTCTCCCGATGGCTTCTCAGAGGTATCGCAAGAGCGTGTGACCGCAATAAAAGTGATGGAGCACTTATCAGCTACTCAACTCACGAGCAGCTTGGCCAAGCCCATCACGCCTCCACGAAGACGTGTTCGAAAAGGAACGGACCGCAAATCCTTTGTTGAGACAATAACGTATTTTGAAATCCCAGTCACAATTGCCTCGAAGCGAATTTTCATGGATCAATGTGGAAAAAGAATCTTTCGGATTTTTTAAACTGCCCGGGGTGGTAATACTACCTCCAGCTTGAGCCGAAAAACAGGTAATCACCGCAGTACCCAAGTGCAACTTGTGATTCGCAGGTGTAAGTGAGCATAAAACGGGGTTAGCTCGAGTGTAGTGTTCAATTTCCAGCCCACAACACTCATGTGCGTGTGACCCATCGTGATCTAAATGAGACGCCTTTGGAAACGCGCCCGGAGCAAGGCATCTGTGATGATCTCGAGATCCGTATCCTTGACGCGTCCTCGTCATGGAGTCACCTTGCTGGGGAAGAAGGCCACGGAGCCATGAATAAAAAGTGGGCTAGCAAACCTGGAGACGCCCGCGAAACTTTTGCGGGGGCAAGCCTAGCCTTGTTTACTTTGACCTGCGATGGATAGAATGACCCGAATGGTGATGTAAACACAGCTGATCTCTCCCTTTCCCGCAACAAAATTTCGAAGTTCGAAAGCCTTTCTGACGGGCAACATGAAAAAACGTAACACTTTTAAAAGAGTGAGCTTGACGTGCGAAATCCCAATTGTGTCTCTTTAACTTTGCTAACGTTAACGGTATCTCAAGAAACTCTCCCAAAAGCATCAGCTTTGTAGTCATGAAGACAAAAGTTTCAAGCTAGTTTGGGATGACTATTTTACTAAACAGTCAAATGCTTTGGTAGAAACGAAAAAATAAGAAAAGAGTTTGCTTACAAGATAATTTAAGAAAGAGTTCTGACGCCCAAGGAATTATTTTTGACAAATCATGTCAATAGGGGGCGAAATTTGACTCGATAAAAATATGTCTGAGAGCAAAAGCAACTAATTCGAAGATATGGACAAAATCTGTAATAAGAGAAATTCGACCGGCTCTAAAAACCGGGTCCGGAACTATAGACTTGGGAATATCCTAAATAATACTGGAAATGCATGCGTAGAAGTTAGGAAACAATTCACCAGAATTTACATCTGGAGCATGTTTCTTTGTGGCAGTGAGGCAAAGGTGGAAGCATTCAAAATTTGGTGCTACAGAAGAATGATGAAGATTAAAAGGATCGATCGAGTAAGTAACGAGTAAGTCCTCAGAAGAGTGGGAGATGTTTTTTAGAAGTTCTCTCTCACTCAGAAGAGTGAGAGAGAAGTTTTATGAAAGCTCATGAGTCATTCCATTTTAAATCAACTAATGGTCCGAGCTTCACCATTTCAGATTCCAACTAAAATTGGTGCATAGATACCGTCAACCTTCCTGAGCCAAAAGCCTTTCCCCGTTTTAGCAGAAAAAAATGTCGCCCCTGAATTATAGGCAGGCATGCATTGCATTAACCCCTGAAAATCGTCTTTTTAGACTATTTTACTACAGGCTGCAGCTTACTGGTTTTACGTGACATTAACATGTAAAAGGTGTCAATAAAAAGCATATGAAGTCTAAATGGTAATTGAGGAGTTTTAAATGTACTTTTCGTAAGAATAAGAGTCTTTTTGTCACTGTTAATGCAACTTCCAAAATTAATTTTATCACAAGTTTAGCCTAAAATTACACATAGAAATAATTTTGAAAACGGACCAGTTCTTCTCACCGTACCACTCATACGCACCTAGTGCATGAATATATTAATAAACATGGAATTTGAGGATTTACTACTGTGAAAAGATCACTTGAATTTGAGAAATTTGGAAAAAATTGGTTTTTCGGAGCTATAAAAGTCCATATGGGACAGGGCTTAAAAATTATAAAAGCATTGTTTTAGAAAGTCTTAATGTTGTTCTTTTAGGTACCTAAGAAATTTCTTTTTGTGTTTTTTAGGGGTTTGGGAGATATGGTCGATGTAAAAACAGTGCTCAACTCAACGTGATGGACATTTTGAAACTAACATAATATATGAAATAGGCTTGAAACCTTTAAACCCAACATGAATTCAGCAAGTTTTTATGAATCTAAAATCACAATTATTGACATTATTTATTGATTGTGAAGGTAAGATCACTGCTCAGGAAGGCTGACAGTAACTATGCACCAATTTTAGTTAAATTCTGAGGTGGTGAAGCAAGATATTTATGAAAAATTTGTCCATTTAAAATGTTGGTTGGTTGGTTATTTAGGGGAGGCGACCGACAGCTGAGGTCATTTGCGCCATATAGGATAGGTGGATAATTGGGTAATGGTAGGAATTTTTTTTTAGGGAACGGAGGAAGGGTGGACAGAAACCCGGCGTCGGTATTAGCCTACTCTTAAGGAAAGGCGCCAAGGGGACCACGGCTTAACGTCCCATCCGACAGACGGAGTACTGCACATTTGTTGCCCTCCACTAGGCACTCAAGTGGGGACCGATTTTCCGGTTGATTCCGCCACTGCCGGGAATCGAACCCGGACCCTCGGGATGGGAGGCCAGTACCTACTCTAGCCACCACACCAACCCGATCCCCCCATTTAAAATGTAATGACCCTCTAAGAAGAAGACGGGACAACTTAAATGGCCAAATCACGCTACATGATGGCCTGATGAATACAATTGAAGAACAAGTGGATGGGAAGAACGTCAAAGGAAGGCCTCGTACGTAGAACAAGTGATGAAGGATGTGAAAGAGAAGAAATGCGTAAAGATGAAGAGATTAGCTGACAGGAGAATTCAGTGGAGAGCTGCGTGAAACCAATCAGAGGATTGCTGACTAATTATGATGATGATGACGACTATCAGAAAAAGTCATGTGACCTCTGGCAGACGAAGAATTGAGGAATTCAAATGGTTCCTATGGCGTGTAAATGGTAATGCCGCTTCCCGGTCTTGAAGTGCAAGCTGAGGTCCAAGAGCCCAAACACTCGAGAGGATGGATTACAGAAAAAAAGGCAATGTTATTCCGTCATCAATGGTGGAAAAGCCCCTGGAAAAGTCCTACCACATATTTTTGGCAACAGAATCCTACCTATTTCTGTAAATTTTTCTAAAAATCACATTTCGTGATGCAGGGAAAAGCGTTCCGTTTAATAACTTGAGCCCATGCCATTTATAAGTAACAAACTAATTTTTGAATTGAAATGAAATTTTCAAATACGTAAAATTGCCTCTAGATGAATTCACTAACTTTTCATCGTTTTTAGGATTTTAACGAGTACCGGAACCCATGTGGGAAAAATGCTTTAGCTGGAAGGAAATATACTGTAGATACGAGGGTATGGGCTGAGAAAAGTTGTCCGTAAAAATAGGTATCTCAATATTTTTGTAACTTCTTTTCTTTTTCAGCTGGTTCCATGTGTTAACGATGAAAGAAGTAGTTTTGCTAGAAGAATTTCATAGAGTGAAGCATGAGGTCAGGGTTTTTGATTCAACCTACGCCATCTGACCAGAATATCATCGGGAAGCGACCAGCAAAACTAACACCGCTCACCGATGTGAAGATGAAACAAGAATTACAGATTGCTAAAATGGTTTTCTCTTCCCAGAGTCCTCTACATAGTGGCTTCTCAACTGAATTTGTAGTTAGCTAGTTGCTCTGTAGAGGACTCTGGCAATAGCTAGGTGAGGGCAAGGTCCGTCCGATATAGACGGACCTTGGGTGAGGGCAAGGTCCGATACATGGAGCTTACGTAAGCTCTATGGTCCGATAGACGGACCTTAGGTGAGGGTTGGTAATAGTAATGGATGCCTTGTTAATTTCGGTCTAGCAGAACAATGATTCTATGCGCAATATGCTCTTTAAAAGTTCATAGCAATTTTTATTTCAAAACTAATTAACTTGCCCTAATGTGAAGAATGAAATGAACCCTAATGAAATCCCTAACTTGGAAACTGATGGCGGGGTTACCTATGATCAGGTGCTTTTCAAATTCCAAAATAACTAACCACATTATTTATTGGAATTGGTCTTCTATGATAATTAACATCTTACAAGGCTCTCGTACTCGTGCATGTGTTTCAAGAACGGTGGAGGAAAATAAATTTAAACTATACTTTTATCAGGATCTTCACTTTCATGTAGATTTCCCTCCTCTGCCCTTTACGATTACTGCATTGGGGAAATTTTCTTCTTCAATTTTGCATCTACACTCTGTAGCCCCTAACTTGACGACTCCGTTTATTCCATGGTACACCCTAAAATTTCGATGAGCCACCTTCCACCACTTTCTCTTTGTGTTTAGCTCTCCTAGCGGGCACTACTTCGTAGCCAATTTCATAGAAATACATATAGTATTAATTTATGTAACAATATACACCTTACTATTTCCTACAACTATACATTTTTTAGTTCTTTCATCCTATCCTTGAATTTGCCAACCCTCGAAGCTCTAGTAATGGAAAGAATACCAAATTTTACCTCAACCAATTTAATATGTTTTCTGTCTTTTCTCCTCAAGGACTGTACGTGTTTACCGATATTAGTCGAGCTGACTCTCACTCCCTGTGCCTCCCTGCATACCTTTTCCTATCATTTCCTTTGTTCACCTCCAGAGCCAATTATTTTACATTGTTATGCTGCTATCCAATGGGCTTTGTGCCTTATAATTGCATTGCGCTAAGTAAACAAACAATCACACAGTTCACTATTCATTGCTCCCATTAAGATACCTACGATTAGATATTCTCCGAGTCCAATGATCAGAGGGAGCTAACCTCTCCAATTTCGGTGCATTCGGCATGAAAGAAGAAAACACCCGGAAGTTGGATGCATGCATACATACATAGAGCGATATTTTATCAATGTTATTTTTTCTTCAAGATAAGACTTATGCGTCTCATCTACCACCAAACCGTCGCTGTAAATGGAGACTCAACAGGGATATCTCACAATCAGTGTTGATACTTAGTTCGGTAGACAAACAGCTTTAGGAAGAAATTAACTGCTGGGATTGTTCCACGGAATGCCAAAACGGAATTCCTGCCTGTTATAGTGTCAGTTTCAGTATTGTGCTTCGGTATTTCCCTAAATGCATTCCCAGGTAATATCTGAATAATTAATATGATACCTGAAATATTTCTATAAGTTCTATAATCTGAATACTTCCTTTGCACTACGCAGAAGCCACATGAAAAAGTTACATTTCTGGCCCAGTTCCTACGGCATTTAACACGGACAATATTCTTTCCATATTAACCTCCGATGACTTTCTTTCAATAGCCGTATAATTCTCTCGCCGAGCAAAACTGCTAGCATAGCCTTCAACCAATAGAAGCTGGGAAACGTGAAGGCGTAACTCAAGAATCCATTTACATGCTGACACGACATAAAACCGCCAATTTTTCTCTTGCAAACACCCTTCTCCTTATTCCCTACCACGAGTGTGGGTTCCCCAAGGTCATAGGCCAGAGGCCACGGCACACAAATCTAAACGTGTAAGAAAAGAGTTGATCGCGGAGGGAATGCTAAGGAGTTAAAGACGAGCCGCGAGAGAAAAAAAAACATACAGGAAATTGGAAACATCGGTAGCAAATTATCCATTCTCACTCACGGAAAACAAAGACTAATTGAAGCACGCAATTCATAGCATTCCTGCAAGTGACTTGGACATGCAGTGCTCGCTTATTTGCCAGAGAAATATCGAGATTGAGCTTGCAATGAAGTTGGTCTGGGATGATGGAACTAAGGGAGGATTATTGGAATACCTTCACCATTTGGAATCCTCGTCATCGAACTCATTAATCCGCATTGCAATTTCCGACCACGATAGGTAATCACCTATCTAGTAGAACGCTAGTTGTGGACTCGCAAACAAAAAAAATCTTAAGGTGGAAGCCATCGAGTCTATAATTAATAGAATCAGTGTAGTACTAGAGATCACGGAGCATCATAAAGATTTCGTTCCCAAGTCAAGGCAGTTGCGAGCCATGGACGTATTCTGGTAGATAAAAGCAACCAATCAAAATATATTCATTTTTAAATTTCACGAGGAATCGAAGAAGGAGAAAAATCTGAAAAATAAATAAAAGAGCCCATAATTTACTAGATCATACTGGAAGCACTTGATTACCAGGGGGGTTGTGTTCGAAACAGTCGAGATTATTTCGAAAATGTAACCAAGGAGTCACGTGGTATAAACAAGAATGGCTCGCAAATTTGATGTGTTAAAACCACTGATTACAACCTCATTCATTGCTTACACTTGTTTTTTTATCTCATTTGTGGGATCTATAGTCGAGAGAGATGAGAAAAGCTCAAGTGAAAACAATTTTTGATAATGTAACGAGCGATTCTGAGAAATAAAATTTGCAAACCATTCGTGTTTGTACCACGTGACTCCTTGGTTACCTATTCGAGATAATTCCGAAGGTTTCAAACACAACTCCCCAGGATTGGATCCATCATGATGCGGATTGTTTGTGACACGGAAACCTTTCCCTAAATCGTCTCCTGACCACGACAATAATGAATATTAATTTGCACTCGTGGAAAAATCTGTGCTTGTGGAAAAGTATGCCGCCGTACGTGGGTTGGAAACCTCCGGTTAATAAAGATGAGGACGATTCAGGCTCTCGGGCGCTGCCCCGGCCTAATTTCGCCCAACGTCCGTGGGTGTCAAGGGATGGATACTGCAAGTATAGAGCACACACCGTCGAAAAGGATGTCAAACTTCGCATCCCCTGGCAACCGTCGTCTTGCGTAGGCTAATGCCCACGTTTATATTTCCTTCTCCACTTCCAATGCTCCCCCTGGCTCATCCATAGGCGAGATTGCCCAATCTGTTTTGCATGCCGAGAGGGATATCAGAATTTGACCGGCTTCCCCATAACTGCAAAAAAAGCTCATCACCCGTGGCCCATTGGTTCCAATCCTGTTTAGCGTCATAATCTCCCTGGACGCGAGAAGAAATACTTTATAGGCATTATCATCACAAGACATCAATCCTAAGATTGGTTTGACGCAGCTCTCCACCCGCATCCCCTATTGGCTAATCTCTTTATTTTCACAACTCTATTATTCAATATCCTTCAATATTTACTCCATAAGTTTCATATGACGCCCATAATTAATTAGTTAGTTAGATGATAAACATAGTTAGATATTCAGGGGAGGCGACCGACAGCTGAGGTCAATTAGGATAGGATAGGTGGGTAATTGGGTAATGGTAGGAACATTTCAGGTAATGGAGAAAGGGTGGAGAGAAACACGGCGTCGGAATTACCCTACTCTTAACTACAGGCGCCAAGGGGATCACGGCTTAGCGTCCTATCCGCGGGGCGAAGTACTGAACCTGAAATGGTCTCCACTAGGCACTCAAGTAGGGACTGGTTTACCACTGGAAACTCCGCCTCTGCCGGGAATCAAACACGGACCCTCGGGATGGGAACCCAGTACTCTAGCCACTACACAAACCCGATCCCCCCAGCTCACTTATACTTTGATGACGGTCTCCATCATTTCCCAACATATGGTCGTTTGGAATATCTTTAAATTTTTCATTAGACCCCTCTTATCTTCCACTTTTCTCAGGACTTATTTATTTGTTATACCATTTGGTTTGTTGCACCATTGAATACAGATAATTAAATAATCAGTCCATCAACCTCTACTTCTCCCACATTTCGATATAATACGAGCTTATACATGATGGGGACATTAGCATGTCTTACGTATTATTGATGATTTTAAGTAGGCAAAATTACAAGCCTATGCCGTAAACGCCCCAAGAGCTGCATTTTCTATTAACAGACGCAATATTTTACCGAATAGTTATGATGCACGTTTGACGACGAACTACGACGGAAATCAAAGTCTGGAGACCTGTTTCCAAGATTCTGCGCAGAATCACTCCTGAGGGGTCGTCCTGAAAGTCAAAGAGTGCAGATCTACGACTTATGAAAGCAAATTATGTTACAGAGCCAGTTTTACGCATCATCAACCTTAACCGAGGTTTTTTCGTTCATGCCAAGCAAAACTGAGAGAATAGAGAAAGGGGTCCGTGTCCAAGGAAATTAGTATGGCATCCGTAAGTATAAAAGGAAATAATCTTATTGAACGAGAACAATATAGGTATAAATTACTAGTGCGAGTGCTTAGGTAGCGAAGATCGCGTCCAGAAAATGTTTATGACGTTACAATGCTTGGAAATGCATTTCTTACGAAAATAATAAACAGATCCTCCTCGAGGGGACATTAGTTACACATGTGGTTGAAGAACCAAGCGACCATGAATTTGTTACGAGATCATAATTATGAATAATAATAATATTAATAATTCGATATTTTGCCTCGTTAATATTCTCAAAGCAGAGGGAAAACTAGTTGTTTTTTCAAGATAGGGTATACATGTGAATGGAGAACGCGAAATGATTCATAACTTTGTGAAAGAGAAGACAAGGGTAAACGCTACGGTTTTCCAGAATAAAAATCTGGGTGAATATTCCGAAATGTGAGTAGAATGAAAAGCCTAACAGAAAAGTACAGTGAATTTATGTCCATGTACTATGATACGTCAGAGTTATGAAACATCTCAAATAACTGACATATTACGCAAGCCGAATAAAAACTTGAATTGAATTAAATTTTTGAGCACATGTTTTCACCACGCAGTAACTTGTAGCGTAGCAAATAGAATATTAAGGGCACATACATATGTATTCTAAAACTCGATTACATCCCTGTTTTCCTCAGTTAATTGATACACTTTTAATCCTCTCTTTAAAATAATGACGACTAACTGATGTCCAATGACTCATCATCGCTATTGCGAAGACTCTCGTGGCATGATTTCAAACAGTTCTCGTTACGCCATACATCATGCGGTAGTGTACATGAATATATCAAAAGAAGAAGATAGGAAATTGCTAAGCAAGGATTTCGATGCAATTCAAGAGTGGTGCGATAAATGGCAGTCAGAACTTGACCTTAAAAAGTTCGTATCCATTAATTTTTGGAAAAGAAAAAATTTCATTGAGCGATCCTATCGCATTAGTAACACGGCAATCGAAAGCGTTGAAACCATAAGGTACTTAGGTGACACGGTCACTAAGATTTATCGTGGGGAAGACAAATCCCGGAAGTATGCATCTACATCTACGCGATACCCTGCAAGCCACCGCGAGGGTGTGTGGCAGGGGGTGAAGATCACCAAGCATCTACATCTACATAATATCCCGCAAGCCACCATAAAGGTGTGTGGAAGGAGGTGAATTCTCACCAAACATGCTGTACATATCACGCATAAAAAAGGAATAGTATTAATACTAATATAAACTTCACTATTTAAAAAATATAAAAATAGCTAAGTAAGCATGCAAAAACATGTTGTTAGTTGGGTTACCTTCTAGTCCTTATGCCAACACGCAGCTTCCTATGCTATGTAAATTTACCGCTATTCATACCCCTAATTGTTGCTGTCGAGCCAAGAGAAATCTCTGATTTATCACAAGAGTACTCGAGAAATGTGACGAGAAGACAAAAGAACGATGCTACTTTTCACTAGTTAGGCCCCACCTTGAATAGTAGCCAGTGTTTGGGATCCGAATGAATTAGGGTTGATTAGAGAACTAGACAGTGTGCAGCGTAGAGCACCTAGGTTCGTTAAAAGGTGTTACGATAGGTTGAATAGTGTTTTTCAGAATTAATACAAGACTTAGGGTGGGAATCATTAGCCGATGGCAGGTTAAAGTACACATTAAATCTAATGCAGAAATTTAAAACGGTTAGCTTTACTGAAAATATTAGATATATGTATATTAAAACCCCCACCGTATTATGCTAAATTTGACCAGATAAATAAGATTAGAGAGATAGATTGTCGTTCCGATAGATTCAAAATATAATTTTTCTCGCGTACTATATAGAGAACACAATAGGCAGCATACTAAAGGGATAGGTAGGTGAAATATTATTAGAGTAGTCTGTAGTGCATGATGGGTGTATTATCATTACTAACCCATGCATAGTAGATAAATACAGATAAAAATATTTAGATAAATGCCATTATAAAATAATCCCTTTATTACTATGTAGATACAAACCATCTAGCTGCATGCGACCCTATTATATAACATGGTTTCATCTAGTAGCCTAGTTCCATGTTAATAGTGCATGTTTGGTGATATTCATCCCCTGCCACACACCCTAGTGGTGGCTTGCAGGGTATTGCTTAGATATAGATATATGTCACCTCAAAAACGCGTGGACAAAAATCTTTCAAGATGTCAGCTTTACAGTCTTATTTGCTAATAAAATGGTACTCAATGCACATATAATCATGTTCCATCCAGATTGTTTCCGTTACTCGCTGTGGTTCTCATATGACGCAAGTCATAAGAGGGAAAAAGGAGGTGAATCCACCATTTTCAGCCTTCTCGTATAATTTTAGCACGATGATAAAACCTTTCAATATAGTAAAGTAACGAAATTATCCCCTCGGAGACAGATGCAAGCCAAAGTCGTCTGTACCTACTGTTCTTGAGATTTCAATTTCCCCTGCCCCTTCTTGATTTGACATATTCCATCGTAGTTTATTCAGAAACCCCGCTTCTCGTTTTTTTTCTATGAAACAATTCTCTAAAGATAAGGTGGATCTTCTTTCAAATCACTATAATTCCAAAATTTATTTCACATGTAACGAATTCCGAAGACCAGATGCATATTTCGACCGTGGTCTCACAGAAGTAGAACGAGCATCTTTCCATTTACTAACTGCATTTGCATACAATATATTAACGACGACGAGTCGACCGTGGTAGCCAGGTCGGTAATACGCCGGTCAGGCTACGCAAATGTCTGAAATTCGAATACCGCGTAGTTAGGGTTATCAGACGTTCAGTTATTTTCCGGATATGTTCCTTTTTAAAGGACGTCCGGCAAGGATTTTGATTCCTGTCCAGAATAATCTGGACAAGGGAAAAAAGACCAACACTCATTTTAATGAACTAGATTCCCTACAATGTAGCAGTTCATCTAAGTTTCCTCTTGATCAGCTTTCTTCTGTATTGGTGCCACCTAAAGGTACATTTTTTTCCGAACAGGTACGCTCAGAGTTTTCCTCCCACTATGATAAAATTAGAGTGTCCCTTGATGTCTGTACCGTTAACGTTCGTCCGGGATTTCAGGTTTTCAATGTTCTCCCTTATGAATTCATACATGTGGTAGACTACAACTAGGGAATGTTATGTTTGTCTTATTTTTAAGGTTTGGTCGGACGATACAATCGAAGTAGTCGGAGCACCTATAAACCAAACCATACAATGGGAGCTGTTTTCTTATTCAGAGCTGACCCTCATAGCGTGCGCCTCGCAGGAGGTTTGAGGTGAAGGTTACCCTAAAGAATACAGGCATCACGAACTATTCTGCGCAGAGACCGTATGGAAGAGGACCGCGCAGAGTCGCGGTGGACGATAAGGAAAAGACGCTGCGATGAAAGAGGATTGGGGATAAAAATGAGCGAATTAGCCGGGGCTTTTTAAAAGAACCGGTTTTTAAGCCTCCACTCTCGGGTCGCATATAGTGAGCAACACGCCTCCACTGTAGGATGAAGGATGCTCCCCTCTCGTGCAGGAGGACTGGGAATGTTTATTAGGACGGTTGCCATGGGGGAGGGGGGGTCGGGGGAAGGGACGAGAGAGGCGGAAAGAAAAGGGAAGAGTGCAAACGACAACCTTCCCCCTCCTCCTTCCTCTATCAACGCAACGACGTCACATAGCAATCACATAAAGGGGCCTCGTCCCCATATTAGGGGAGGAGGGGAAATAAGAAAAGACTCAAACAAACGTCCATGTTGCCATTCTGAACCCGCGGTAATTGCGCACATTCGCGAGTTGGTCGCGCCAGAGAGTTCAGGCATAAACTTTGTTAATGACTTAATGAATGCGAATTCCTCCATAAAGAAGAAGGATAGGATAATAATAATGTGAGGGAATAAGCGAGAACTGGTGAATTAATTTAGTAGTGTTGGCATTATCTGGAGAAAAAGTGGTGCCAATGAGGAGGAGACTTGCGGGTAGTGTGGCAGCTAGAATACTGGTTTCCCATCTCGAGGGCTGGGGTTCGAATCCTGGCAGAGGCAGTTTTTTCAGTGGGGTTCTGGCCCCTGCTTGAGTACGGTGTGAAGAGCACTTCAAGTTTAGTACTCCGTAAATTGGATGGGACACGAAACAATAAATCCAGGCCCACCTATCCTCAGTGGCGCAAATAATCGCATATGTCGGTCGCTTACCCTAATAGCAACGACAACAACAGGCTACTTGAATTAGCAAAATAATTTTATCAGTTTGAGGGACTGATGGCAGGGAACTTCAGTAAAAATATGGAGAAATTAATAGCGAAAAGTTTGACATGGAGAGTGGCATTGCTTGAATGCGAAGCTAAAATATTAATGGGAGAGAATGAAATAGTTTGGAGATGTGTGATATGTTGGTTTGAAGAAAGGAGAGAGCGTGATGGACGGAGAGGATAATTCATCATCATCAGTTAACAATCCTAAGATTGGTTTTACGCAGCCTCCACTTGATTCTCCCATCGTCTATCCTCCTCATATTGATTTAATTCTTCTCATTCACGTCTATTACAACTTGCTCCATATATCTCATACGATGTCTTTTCCATTTTTTCCCGTTCACTTGTCCCTCGACGATTGTGTTAATCAGTCCATCGTGTCTTAAGATATGGCTGATTAAGTTGTCCTGTTTCTCTATAAATTGTTTTTGGCAGACTTCTCTTTTCTCCCACTCTTCTTCAAACCTCTTCGATTGTCACTCGGTATATCCATTTTATATTCATCATTCTTCGGTAGCACCACATTTCGAATGATTCCTGCCTTGACAAAGGAATAATACGAAGTATTTCACATGGCGGGGAAGGAGAAAGAGAGTTGCTAGAGAAAATTATCATAAAATTGAGAATGTGGACGGAGCAGGGAAGGCCAAGGTTTGGTAGTCAGATCGGCAATACGCCGCCCTGACAGTCCAAATGTTGGGAGTTCGAATACCTCCTCATGAATAGGTTTTGTCTTGAGATTAGACTTCGTGAAAATGCCGGTGATCCGTTGAAACCTTGGTCGGTGGTAGCCATACATTTTGTGCGCTATTTCAAATGTTTCATTCTCTTTCAATTAGGCTTCGTATTTAAGTCATGTTAGACAGTGCAATACAACCTTAAAACCTAACTCTACAAGTACTACTGTGCTGCAACGAGAATACGGAGAGCAATGACAGGAGCGAGAATGAAGGGTAAGCACAGAGGGGAGATGAATATGGTAGCTATTTGGAATGGGATGAAGAAAGGTGGGAAATATAACCAAGATATTAGTGAAAGCAATAAATGTTTTACGGTGTCAAATAAATGACGTTTCTTTACCAAAAGCTAATCTGACGTTATACCAATGACGTTTTTTATATATCTAAAAAAAATATTTAATGTCCTTCCGACATACATCAAGGAAGAAAAAAACATCCGAAAGTTTCTTTACGAAATAAAAAACTGGCTATTTCATATAAAAAAATATAGAGGTCTTTTTCTGTAATATTATTTTAATAAATATTGAATTAAGTGTAAAAAATATGAAAGCTTTTGAAATAATTTTGCTATCACACTACTATCGACCATTTTCGGGTTGACTGCTGCGTAGTGAACTTTATTGCTCAACGTTTCGTTCCTCATGCTGGGAACGTCGTCAGGAGACTGAAGAAGTTTAATCTGTTTAAATAGATTAAACAGAGAGCTCAACTCTCACGGAATAAATCAATCTTTCAATTCACCCTGTTTTTACTTTACAACTGTGGTTTGTCAGTAACCTATCCCAGATTATGGTATCATGATGATTGATTATAAAACGGAGGTATCATATACACATATAATGTCGTGACATCACAATTATCACGAGGAAAAGTTTCATGAGGCATGGACGGAAAAATTAGATCTGAAGAGAAATAATTTTTTAAATTGGCGGATAGCGTCGTAAATAAACGAATTTCGCTACAGGAAATGAACTTCTCCTCAATCGTGTTCCCTACACATTGCCTGGGAAAGTAAGGCTAAAGGGAATGTAAGATGTATTTTAAAACAGGATAAATGCTAAAGAAAATTAACGACTGATTAGAAAAAAGGAGGCGTTTTTCAAGAGTTCAAATCGGAAGTTTTGAAACTTTGTCCGCATAAAACGAGAGTAATATCGGGATGAGGGTTTTGTAAGGTTGTACTGGAGAAGGATGTAAAACAGAGATGGGTGAGGAGGAAAACAAAGTACGGAAGAACTTGATCGATGAGCAGAAGGAAAGAGGAAAGTGAATACGGAGTTTACAGAAGACAAAAGGATTTTTTTGAAAGAAAGCGGTGTTGTTAGGTAAACGACGGAGGGAGAGGAGGGGAGTGGGCATTTTGGACACGGCTGGCAGGGGAGTATAACATACGACGGGCTGAAGAAGGTATTTGTGTAGGTGAAGCCAAGGCCGCCAGGTTAAACGCTGTTTGTCCTGCTTGAACCCTTTCTTTCTGCCCAACCACGCTCAGTCTTCACTCGAAGAACGAAAAGCCAAGCCATTGGCAATCGACAACTTTCACGACGAAGCTGCAACTCGCAGACGTAATTCACCTCTTGACTTGGAATTGATCTTCAACGACAAAAGAAAAAATAACATGCAATTCGAAACCCACGCACTATGCGCAAAATGATCCCCTGACTCTAATGAATTATTTTCACACAACGTTGGGCCTCTACGTTCCTTGAATCGATAGTAAAAAAGTAACTAAAGTTGCGAGTTACAAATAGGCTGTGCCGACGATTGGAAACAATTCAACGATAATGCCTTCTATACCAGCAGTTCTCAACCTTTTTTCTCATAGGTACCATCCCTCAGTAGTCCATTTTTCTGATGTGTAGGCTCCATGAGCCATCCCTTAACACAAAAATTCTTTTGACTTTATCAGGGTTTATAGGAGTTTTTCCCTTTCATTTTCCCTGACTTTTCCAGGATTTCCAACCATTATTAGTGATTTTCCCTGACTTTTGGGCGCCTGAATACTCCAAGATTTCAGTCATTTATAGAGGTAAAAGTGGTAGTGAGGAAGCAAAGAAGTCTAAACTTATGAAAAATTGTACGTTTATTTTCATATTAATCATGTGAACTTCCAGTAATAAGAGATCAAAAACTTTAAGTCAACAAAATAAAAATTATCATTACTTACATCGATATGCCTTCAGAAAGGGTTTTAATTGCAGAAAAATATTTGCAAAGAAGGCTAACCTGGCTTTTCCTTCAAACCTGATGTCATGTTAAAGTAGCTCTTTGAATCAATCTTGATTTTTTCTTCCTCACATCCTTCTACAAATTTGGCTAAGTGACTTCAAATTTGACAGAGTAACTTTTTCGTCGCCAGAGGGACAAAGCGAAGCATTTCTGGTGAAATCGCTAGCGAATGAAAATGAGATGCGCACACCTTTCACCAATCTTTTCACCAAATTGTGCAGGCTATAGCCAGAAAGAACCAGAACCTGAGCTGCCCCCACGGCGAAGCCGGCCTGAGGCCAGTCGTCCCCTCCTTCACCCCGCCCTCCGCTCCTATGCGCAGTTTTCGATCTCTTGGCATTTTCATGTGTTAAATTCCGAAATTTGAATGTTTTGTGATTTTTCCCTGACCACACGTTAAATTCCCTGACTTTTCCAGGATTTCCATGACCGTTTCCATTTTCCCTGACTTTTCCAGGTTCCAATAAACCCTGTTTATTTAGCTGCCATTCATTTACAGCAATCACCTACAATATGATTGATTACGCATTGATAATGCAATTATCGCCCATTAATTAATGGGGTCGTTTACCATATTTTTTTAATTGCCGAATCTGATAGAGTTAGTAAAATAAAAAGACCCGTGTTTTTCCGTTCTTCGAACCGTCAATTAGTTCTCGAGTTATAAGCAGCAAAAAACTGACGTTTTCAACCCTTTGGGAAAAGTGAGCGTGCAAAGGCGTGTATGTACGTCATCCACTTCCTCCTATCACAACTGAGACTGCGAAGCTCCTTCGCTCAATCACAATGGGTGATACACGGTTGACTCTGCCGATGGAAGTGGTTGCGACAGGATCTGTACGAGCAGACCCCCCGCCCCCACCACCACGTTCCCCTCCCTTTCCTTCAAATCAGTCAAGGGCGAGGTGGATGACATAGATATCGTTCGGTGGACGTCGCCATTTGCTTATTTTAATTTTTGATTATTTTTGATTTATGAGAGAATAGCTGTGGTTAGAAGATTAATTTTTTCACTAAAGTTCATTTTTCGTTTCCATCTAACGATTTCGTGTACAAAATAGCGATTGTTGTAAATTTTTAAATGAACGAATTTGCTTACTTCAGCCATCATTAAACTTTCTTTGCGTGCTCCGAAAATCATCCAACGCATTATACCTCCTGGGGCTATGTGTATCTCTGGTTGGGAACCACTATTCTATTTGTAAAATAATTATCTGCTCCATGGCACTCCAATGCAGCAACTGAGATCACATCTGACTGTGAAGCAGCTATAGAAGAATTTATTATTATCTTATATAATTAAAAAAATTCAAAGCTCACGTGATGCAATCCATCATCCAAAGTGTAAGGGGTCTGCATGTCCAAACAGCAAAGTTGAAGATGGCAGATATTGTCCAATCCATTGTTAAATATTTTCTGTGGTCCATCCAGATTCATTAAAAATTGCAGTCAACTATGAAAGAGATGGACAATTTATGGATGCATATTTAATAAGATCATCATGTAAGAAGTATTAGCTTATAGAGACTATACACATACAGCAAGATAAAACATATTTATGAAGACTACTTGACAACAGTATGTAATCCCCCCCAAAAAATAGCATTAATGAATTTAGTAGACAGTTTACAAGTGAGTGAGCTGATGAATCACAATTGACTTTACCAGTAACAAAGCTTTACATAAGTGCATCTTGTAATAAAACAAGAGAAAAACAAACACACTTGCTGATATGGAGTAATAAACCACAAAGCCATGAAGGAATCCACAGGAAAAATGTGTCAACTCCAACAAAGAAAAACATCATATAGGATGCAATAACTACTCTACAATTAGAGGAAAAAATAGTTTTTGTATAATATTTTTAGAACTTCTAAAATGAAATTCAGGCAAATACACCAGTCTCCATACACATAATACTCTATTTTTCACATCACTATCACAAACCAACAATATTAAGATTGGTTAATGACAAAGCTGTCCACTTGATTCTCCTGTCAGCAAACATATTCATGTTTGCATATTCCCCTTATCACACCCATCACTACTTGCTCCATATATCTAAGGGTTATCAATTTTTCATATTACCTGAAAATATAGAAAATACAGACATCCTCATCCTTGGAGTACCTAAACATCCAAACTACCAACATAACCAAAAGGGAAACAGCAATTCTATTTTTCTCATTTGCATATCTGAGTTTCATACAGCAAATTACTTTTTGTGACATACTAATGGCATATAATATAATCATCAAAGGCAAATCCACAGTCTTACAAGGATTGTGTTGGCATACTGACTTCCATCCTGAATGGCCAGGTTTGATTCCCAGGAGTGACATGGATTTCTCAGTGTCATACCAATCACCACTTGAGTGTTGTGTGGAGAGCACTTCCAAGTTCAGTGCTCCATCCATTAGATGGGATTTTAAACTGTGGCCTCCTTGGGGCCTTTCATAAAGCGAAGGCTAATGCCTTACATCAGGTTTCACTCAACCCATCCTTCCTTGGCTTCATAATCCTGGAGTGCTACGAATATCTTTGCAAATCACTTGCTTAGAGCCAAATTATGGCTTATCCAGTATTTTACATTTTAGAAACAGTATTTTATTTGACAATTTCATATGCAGTTGACAAATTCCGGATCTATCACAGCTGCTTTCAAGTCCTAAGATTGGTTAACTGTTGCCCTCCAGTCCTATTCATCAGTAGCACATTTTTGACCTGGTACTTCTTTCCTGCATCCCTTACTGCTCGGCCCATCTGCATATCCTTTGGTCTTTTTCGTGGGGTCTTTCCTTCAGTTCTGTTCTTGACAAATACATAATGAATCAATGCATGTCCAATCCACTAAGTTCTACTCCACTGTGCTGTGCCTCTTGCACACCTTTTTCTCTCAATTCTCAATGTACAATCTTTCCAAGATCAATAGAGTAAGATTTATCTTAAATGTTATGTTGTGGTAGATATAGATGGTGTTTTGGGTGGAGTTCCTCTTAAGGAGGCACTTAGACCTATTGGTCCATTGTGCCAACCACTCTTCCGGTGAAATCACTCATAAAGGCCAATAGCCCTACTGAAGGTCAACAGGTCCCCTATGGGGATCTCCCTAACCTCCTTGGGCTCCATGAATGGCATGCCCAGGTACCTACCTATTCTGAGTCCTCATTACAGCAGGGTACTCGCATAATATGTGGGATGTGGTTTCATCTTCTCCTTCACACTACCTGCATCTGGGTGAATCTGCAATTCCCAGGAGGTGTATGTGCCTAATAACTCGGTGAATAGGTGACTCATGACCCCCCCTTCCATTGAAAAGTGTTATCACCACAGCATATTTCATTACATATATCAAATTTTTACATTTCCTGTTGTGGTAAGATTAACAGTTTCTGGCCAGATGTCATGGAAGATATGTGATGCTAAGTTTTTGTATTTGTCCACAGTATTGAAACACAAAATTCACGATGCGATTTTACGATTTACTCATTGTCAAGTAAATGCTTTTAGTACAATCATGGTCAGATCCAGGGATGGAGGAGAATGGTGGAAGGGGAGGTTTAGTACAGGGGGATGGGGGAGATAGTGGAGAAGGTTGAGTATGGCGGAGTTAAAAACCCAAATGACTACTATAATACAACCCAATGACAAATATAAAGCAACATTTTATGCACCAAGGACAAAAAAATTAATTCAGAAAGGAAAAATGGTGAGTACAAAGTGGCATGTGACAACTTTGGGGCTATGTACATCAGTCGAACAGGGAGGAGTTTCGAAGATAGGATTGCCAAACATAGAAAGAATTGTATCAACAGCAATTATAGTTGCCTTGCCTTTCCTTGCCCGCAAGGCATCTGACCAAGTCCTCCCATGCCTTGGATTTTAATTACCAAATTTTACACCTGGAATAAAAAGGTACTTGGCTGGATGCCTTGGAGAAGTAGGAAAAAATACAACATATGAAAAGGAATGACATTCTAATTGGTGACAACACCTTTGAGTGTCATTCATCAATTCTATCTCTATCTCTTAAGTCTTGACCTTTGTAATAAGTCCCCATTCCCTCTTTCCATTGAAAGGTGTTATCACTACAGTATATTCCATACACATCTATCAAATTTTAGCATTTTGAAGAAATAATCAAAGTGACCATTGGTAAAGGGGTACTTAATTTTCCACAATGTAATTTCGGCCATCTTCTAAGTATTTCATAGCTGTAAAATGATAGCTAAGATTTCATAATGACCACAGTTAAATCATGCATCCATCATGAAATAACATTAAGGTGGATCAATGGAGTAAGAGGCCAATACATTAGGTTGAATTTTGTGAAAAGCTCTGCCACATAGTACCTTGCAGCTTAACCTGAAACAATGTCTTCCAGCCACAACCATTCACTCAAATGAGGAGAAGCAATTGATATTCGGGATTTTTACATGTCTCACACCCTGTCATGCTTTCTTAGAGTATCCCTATTATACCACACTAAGTCTACAGGTATAAGTTACCCCTTTCTAATTAAATCAATCTCACAACTATGAAATTATGTACCTAATGATACTTACTGTGCTGAGCTGAAATTTAATTTATTAGAAAAGTCCTTTTATTTAGCTAAACTGAAGCCCTCTCCATGAGATGAGATATTCATTATAGGACATCCCAGCCAATTATCACATGGCTGTTTCATCAGGAACCCAGGTTCTAAAGTAGGCAACCATGAGGTACACGTTAGATAGATGAAGCTGCTCATGAACATGCACTGCAGTATGTGCATGTTCTGGATCTATAATCTTAATTTTCTGACCAATACATCACTTTCAACAAGCAGCCAAATGTGGCATGTGGCTTGAGATATGAAAGCAGTCCTTAGTAGGATTGCGAGTTACCCTCAAGTGATCCCTGGAGTTAGAACTCAACCCTGAAGATGTCAGGCGAATTCCATTCTTGATATTATTTTGAGATTCTCGATTCTTTGAGATGAGGTTTTGAGATTATTATTGATTTTTCCTTTAATCTTTGTATTCAACCACTTGTCATACAAGTTTCTCTATTTTTTCACATCATCATCATCATCGGTCAACAATCCTAGGATTGGTTTGACGCAGCCCTCTACTAGATTCTTTTATCGGCCAACCTCTTCATATTGATGTAATTCCTCTCCTTTACATCCTTCTCAACTTGTTCCATATATCAAGGCCTGCCTTTTCCATTCTTCCCATTTACTTTTCCCTTGACAATTGTCTTCATTAGGCCATCGTGTCTTAAGATGTAGCCGATTTAGTTGTCCCATCTTCTTTTTAGGGTTTTCAGTAGACATCTCTTTTCTCCCACTCTTCTTAAGACTTCTTCATTTATCACTTGGTCAATCCATTTTATCTTTATCATTCTTCGGTAGCAACACATTTCAAACACTTCCAGCCTTGACTTCTCTGCTGCTGTTATTGTCCATGTTTTGCTGCTATATAGTAAAATACTCCAGATGTATGCTTTAATGGAATGTTTCCTCACTTTCACACTTGTATTTACAGCTGTAAGCAGAATCCTCTTTTGGTAAAATGCCCTTTTTGCCTGGGAAACTCTACTGGCAATTTCTTTTACTTCGTCCATCAATTTTTTCACAATAAATGTAAACTTTCTCCTCTTTGTGGATGTAAGTATTTTTCATAGTTAATTCATGTTGTATTTTAATTAAAGAAAATAGGGGAAGAAAGTATTTTATAATGCACAAATATGCATGCAATGTTTTAAGCAAGTTACTTTCCTGTTACCATTTTCAGAAATACATATGTATTTTGTCCGATACAGAAATACCATTGGGCCCTTTCAATCTATCGTCAAACAACAAGTTATGCAATTAATATCTGTCACATTTGAACTCAGATTTCATTAAGAATACATCAGGATGAAATGTACATCTCAAGCCTCCACATTTCAAGTAAAGAGGGAACATCTATCATTCTTTTAATTTTTATGTTCATCATAAAATATTATTAGAAGGATGACCATGATAGTTCTCTCTTTACTACACTCAATTTTTTCATTTGAAAATAAAAAACAAGAGAGTTTATTTCAATATGAAAAAGGTCAATATAAGAGGACAAGGGAATTAAGAGAAAATAAAACTCTTTACAATTTCAATGCAAAAGTATCTGAATAACTATGCAGCAACATAATATAAACTCCACATTTCAAAAAATGTTTTCTTACTAGCAATTTTGAAAACAAAAATAATGTCTAATGAAAAGTATAAGAGATAGAGTATACAAGGTTTCATTTTATGACCACTGGTATTTTATGTTGTTTTTGTCAAGTGATTTCCCCAGAATAGACTACACAATACTGCGATATCACATGGTATTATGTCAGACATGTGATTTGCAGCTTCAGCCAAAGTGAATAGTGAAGGGCTAAACCCAAGCATAAGAAACCAATGAAATTACATTGGCATAATTGAAGTTAAGGCTACTTCAGTGGATTCATGTACTGAGGGATTTCAAGACTAATTATTACCTGAAGTGACAGAAGCACACTAATGATGCCTAATTCCTGTGGTTGTGCCTAAAATTATTGTAGTATTTTGTTCATCTCACAAAGTTACCTTCAGTTACATAGCATATAATAGAATTGCACTGAGCATAGGTTAATTTTTGTGGAGCATAAATAATATAGCATAAATCAAAACAAAGAGGTTTCCTCATAAGTATACACTGGTCTTAATTTTTTTTGGGGAACGGGTAGTTGTGGTGGATAGAGTACTGGCCTCCCATCCCGAGGGCCCAGGTTCGATTTCTGGCAGTAGCAGATTTTTCAGTAGAAAACCAGTCCTCACTTGAATGCCTAGTGGAGGGCATATCAAGTTCAGTACTCCGTCCATCGGATAGGATGTTAAGTTGTGGTCCCCTTGGCACCTTTCGTTAAGAGTAGGCTAATGCCAACACTGGATTTCTCTCCACCCTGAAAACTCCTACCATTGGCCAATTATCCACCTATCCTGAATGGCGGAAATGACCTCAGCTGTCAGTCGCCTACCCTGAATAACCAACCATCTTAATTTTTTTACTATCTTTCTAATCTATTGGCCCTCTCAAGTTGTATGAAAACTGCTATGGGAAGAATATCAGCATAGATTTTTAAATTTAGATATTTGTTACAATGGTTAGCCTCAGCCTCATATTACTATCACATTTACTCTATCCTTTTCTAAGCTAAACTGCAATGCTATAATTCAGATAAATACACAGTTCATTCATTAAAACTAGTTCAAAGATGGTGAACTTTTTGCCTAAACTTTAATGGAGTTATCCACAGAGATGGCAAAATAGCAGGATTTCCACAGAGGAAATATTGCTGTTTATTTATTAATATTAAGTTCTTAACCCTCTTACTGTCAGTGTTCCAGTTTATTGGCCATCTTACATTACCTACTTAAATATTTATAATTTTATATTTCCTTCAAATCAGGGACAGCATGAATGATTTCTTCATCCTCCTAAATATGAAATACATCATCAAAATGGAGATGAATACATACTTTATAAATTAACATTAAGAACTACAATAAATGTAAAATGAATAATCTTACAAATTTCATGGAAATATGCTTGGCAGTTTTTGCACAGTTTACTGAAAAGAGGCTGGCAGTAAAAGGGTTAAAAAAATTCAGAATCAAGATCCTTGCCAACTATGCACACAATGGAGTTGGAAGACCTCACATACTCTACTTACAAGGGCAAGGGCCTAGCCTCATTGACAGACCGGTTCCCGTGAGATCACCGAAGTTAAGCAATGTTGGGCCCAGAGAGAGGTTGGATGGGTGACCCTCCTCCATGCCTCTACCGCGGTGCTCATGTCCCCTGCCTGTGAGTGAGGTGGGGAGGTTAAATTTGGGTTGGCACAATTGATCTAAGGAGGTCTAAGTGCCAGGGGGGCTCCAAAAAGCCCTTGCCCACCCCTCCAATTTACATTTTTACTTCACATGCAAGGGGCTGGAAGTAACATGATTAACATAATGAGACATAGGTACTGCTAAGCAGGGCCTCAATCATGGATCTTCATGATGGGTGCGCTAGTGTTATCATTATTTTTTGAATTAACTTATGTCAGAGGGAACGTGATCTCCATTCTTCATGCAGCACTTCAAACTTCTTATCACAATCAGTGGTGCGAATTTGATAGACGGTTATTGTTAACCCTGCGCTGCTTTAGGGGCAAGCATTATCATTACATATTGCGATAATGTGAAAGATACATCCATGATTCCTCACCAGCTCATTCTGCAATTCAAAGTAAAATGTGTTTTGGCAGATATAAAATTAAAGATCATATTTCTATTTCAAGGGGATATTATATTGAATCACCCTGGCACTGAGTGTAGCAATTTTTTGGCAAGTGGGGGGCAGGTTTTGGGGGTATGCCAGTTCTTATTTGAGTGCTGTGTGAAGAACACTTCAAGTGCAGTACTGCATTTGTCAGGGATATAAAAGTGGACCTTCAGACAGCTTTCATTGATAGTAGTCTGATATGAATGTTGGGTTTCTCACATTTATTCTCCATTCCCAAATAGCCTAAGCCTACCCAAATACTTATATGCAAGGACCCAAATTACCCTCATTAAACCTTCTCTTATTACATCACATCACATGAAGCATAAAATGATGAATGTAGAGAAAAAACTTGCATAAGTTAAAATAAAACTGTTAAGCTCTTATATGGTAGTGTTCATCAAAACAAACACAGTTATTTCCTCATGGAGGTCTGATATTTATACCTGTGCATTATACAAACCAGCAGAATTGATGTCATCCTTTTGCTCCATTATGCATCATAGACTTTCTCAAGCAATTTCACCAATACTTTTCAAATGAGGTGATAAACAGTATAACAATTAATAAATTTATTTAATAAAACAAAGATAAAAATGGTAACAACTAAAATTTGTCTGAAATGAAAAACTTGTCTCAGCAGTTATAACATCATCATCATCATAAAAATTTGGACACAAGACCGCCACCAAATATGAAACTGATAACACTGATGCAGCTATGTTCAGTGATTCATTCCACACAACTTACACAAGCACGCCTTCTTCCATTCTATGGAACACTGCTCAGTAAATATCTTCCTTTCCACTAACTTAGAACTCTGCATATTAAAATGATTCATTTTTATTGACAGATATTAGAATTTATTGTTGAAAAAATTTGATTCAAACCAAGGGCTGAGGACCACAGTACAACCAGCGGCATCAGGAGCGGGGGTTGGAGGGGGATTCGGTCCCCCCCCCAGAATTTGCCCCAGACCCTTGAGAAATGAGTCTTAATTAATAAAAATTAAATTTCACTTGTTTCCAACTTGCCTTTTCCCTTCTGACACATATTCTACCACCTTCATGTGCACTTTTAGCGGAATTCTAGTCTCTATTCCCTCCTATCCACAAAAAAATGCAGGCCCTTTTCATAGGAGCCGGGCCCTTTTCAAGGTTGGCCCCTCCCAGCGAAAATACATAGTTCCAACGCCCCTGAGTACAAATAACCCCTCTTCTGCCTATTCTGTCCCATAACCCTTTCAAAAGAAGCAAAATGCCATCATTAACAAGATTTTGCATTGCTTTGCACATTACATCTCCTGGTACAGGAACAAGATTTATTTTTACAACCCAAGTATAGTCCAACATGCACTAAGTGACTGCATAGACCCTGCTGTCTTCCACCTGAGGAGAGGTATTTATAAATTTAAATACAATAACTACTTTGGATACAATGTTGGGTGACTGGTTAGGAGTTTTTCTATGATAACAAGGCATCTGAACTCTCTCTGCTACAAGGATATGATATCCAGTTTTGCCAAACATCTGATCTGATAGAGGGGTCTATCACAACCCTTTTAAGCACAAGCACACATTTCACTCCTAAAGTTAGAGAGCTGATTGCCAGGAAGCAATTGGATATCAGTCTCCACATCAAAGTCCCCAGTAATGTCAACTTCTTCGACAATCTCCTGTTAAATTTATATTCTAAAACCAACATCCTTAACCTAATAAAATCAATGGTTAGCTAAATTAATTAGTGATTTTTGGGCATGATATCTCAAAAATAAACTTTGTTGTATTCCAGTAATGGAAAAGGTCAGGACTGGTTGAGTATATGTACTACAATAAATAGGAGTGGAAAATAACCAATTTATTTTTGTGATATTATTCTAAGCCTACTTCCTCCTCTCCTATCCTCTGACTCTTAACCATACCAAATTAGCAAAAGAAGTAGCTGAGAATCCCAAAAACTAAAATAACACTTAAACATACTCTCCTCTATAAATGGAAACTAATTTTTTAAACAATTTCAGCATTAAAAAAAATTCAAATTCCGCAAACTAGCCACAAAATCTTTAGTGGCGTTACCTGCTGAAATAACACAATAGCTCAAGGTGATATATTTTTTAGTCAGTGTAAAAAAATTGTATCATCATTATTTAGTTCAACTTAAATAATGTAAAAAAACTGAATATGGATATACATATAAACCAATAGCTTCATAACGTTTTTTTTCCTGAGGTGATACATTTTATTAAATTACCCTCCACATTTCTTGCTAGTACCCCAGGAGAAAGGTCAGCACTAAGTGGGTTAACTACATGAGTTGCAGCTTTTCTTCAAGTAGGTACCTATAAGGTCACTACAGCTGTAGTAGTAAATGTAACCCACCTTTTCTTCTTGCCTCCAACTTAAAATCATTAGTAAGAGAATGGTACTTCTCTATAGGCAATTCCACAATGGTTGGGTTAATAACCTTTATACGAACATGCATAGGTAGTGGAGCTACTGCATATGAATGATGGAAATGTCGATGAAGAGAAAAAAATACTCAAAGAAAAACACACACAACATACTTTAGAAATAAATAAATATGGACCTACATAGGAATTATCCTGGAGGAAATTCCAAGTCATCATTTCCTCATGAAATGCCTTCATAAAAAACATCTGATTTGATAAAGTATTAGGTGCTTTCCTGGTTTTGCCCCGTACATAAAGTTTTCTTTTTTTCTTAAAATGTCAGCTGTGAAATATCATTCCATCTTCTGAATTTTTTCCATCAGCAGCCTACATGGCCAAGATTGAAAGAGAGTTCCTTTTCGGGTATTTAGAATCCTATTTTCAGCCAACTGGAAGGAAAAACAATGAACATAGGACTGCAAAATACGAATTGCATTGGAATTAAGATTATTAAGGGTCCGTGAGGTAACTTACTTTTACATTTGCAGGATATGTGCATGTAACTTAATTTATCAGTTGTAAGCTATGTCAGTGGGCGACACACATGCCATTAAATTAATTGTAATATAATACAATTCCTTATTAGTAATCAGGTTCAGTGTTTAACCCTTTAAGTGCCAACGTTTCCCTCAGCGACGAAAACTTTTTGTTAAAATGCCGGTGTCACTCTAAGCAACTTTTTCCGAAAGCTATAAATGTAAATAAAAATAAAAATTAATGGTTCATAATTTTATGCTTTACTCTATTTTTACAAACCTCAGGTTACATTCTATCTAACTTTTTCGCACATTGAATTTATTTTCAAATTTTTAAACTTATTTATATATTGTCATGTTCTTTCTTGCGATCATTTTCTGTAAAAGAGCCTGTCAATTTTAGCACGAAATTAGGCAATTCTGTATTGTACTCAAAGGGTTAATCTATTGTTTAAACTGCTTAGATTGAAAAACTTATAAGTCAAAAATGTGGTCATGTCAATTAAATCATTGGAGCTACCACAAGCCAACCAACATTTCTACACCACTACTCCAGAAGGCAATTATTACTTATGTGAGTTTAAATATTTATATGAAATACATTGTGTTAAAATAATTACATGCTCTAAGAACAATGCAATGGATCCACCAGCATTGACCTCTCAGAACATTTCTGAAAATGTATGAAAAGTAAATTTAGTCTACTTGTGATTGTCTCTAGTTGATTTTTAAAATATATATGTACCTATATCTAGGTTCTATTAGAGATTTTATGCTGTATGGTTGGGTTAGAAACCAAGGAGAAGTTGTTTTTTTGTCAGTTTAGGTTAATTGCGATGGTATGGTGGCTAGAGTACTGACTCCCCATCCAGAGGACCCAATTTCAAATCCAAGTGGTGGCAGATATTTCATTGGTCTACCAGTCCCCATTGGGTCATACCATATGAAATCAACCAAAATAAAATATTTTTTTTGGGCGACCTTCTTCAATTACTGTGATATTTGGTAAAGTTGTTCATACCATAGTAAGTAACAATTATGAGATTTTTTTGTATTTTTGGGATGATCGGATAGGGATTTATGAGGGAGTCATAATTTGACCTTTCGGTGGCCTTTTCATGCAATCCTTTAGTTTACTGGAAATAAGTCAGTTTCTAGCAGGGCTGCAGAGTTGGGGTTGGACTCATTGAAAAGGTAATTAAATTTCCTATTAAAAGGATTGACATTCAAATACTCATAATTTTAAATTGCATCTCAGCGTGGACCTACATCTATGACAGAATTCCATAGGCTACATACCATGATGCTCTAAACATGATCATTTGCAATCCACCTCGTCCTGAATTCTTCTTGGGGATGTGTTCCGACTGCCCGGGTATTTACAATATCAAAGCAGAATTAGAGACAGTTTTTGATGATTTGTTTATTGATGAAAGAGTCTATAAGCAATGGCTAACTACAGATTGATGAAACTTAGAAACAGTTCACCAGCCTTCCGAAGACTTCGTCAACACCTTTGTCAGTAAACTGCTTGTGGTATGTGATCATTATTTAACCGCCACACAACAAGCCACCTTCCTCCAGGAAGCTAAAGGATCATTTCAGCCTCGTAGAGTTATAGTCAATGGAGACTTCGCAGAAAACTATAGTTTTGTTCTTCAGAATGTCGCCGAGGGTTATCATCGGAATAATAGCCAGGCTACACTCCATCTGTATGTGTATTATTACTTAGAAGGTGGAAAGCTGGAACATTCAAGCTTTATATTTATATCTGACTGCATCACTCACAAAACTGTTGCAATCTGTTCATTCCAGAAGCACCTTAAAAGAGGCCAGGCCTTGCTGGATATCCACAACAATGTTACGAATGAAACAATACTCATAGTCTGCTGAAACCAAAGATGTCCTGCTGATCCCAGGGGAAGAAGAAACAATCGAAACAGAAGATGAGTCTATGCAAAAAAGTGCCAAAACTAAAGGAAATTATTTATTTTTCTGATGGTTATGCTGCACAGATCAAGAATAAAAATAACTTTAACCTGTGCTTGCACAAATCTAACTTTGGGGTGTCTGCTGCATGGCACTTTGTTGCCACCTCACATGGGAAAGGGCCATATGATGGTGTAGGTGGTTTTGTAAAGAGGTTGGCTGCCAGGCCTTGCTGAGGTCATGCAATAGACAAATCAGAACCTCTAAGGACCCATTTGATTGGGCTGAAGGTAATTTGAGCTCCTCGACATATCAGATCTTGTCTGTAGAAGAGATGGAAGCAAGGCGTCAATCTCTTAGTGAAAGGTTTAAAGTTCTTCAGCCAATTGCCAGAATGCAAAGTTTCAACTGCTTTGAATGGATATCCACAACAATGTTACGAATGAAACAATACTCATAGTCTGCTGAAACCAAAGATGTCCTGCTGATCCCAGGGGAAGAAGAAACAATCGAAACAGAAGATGAGTCTGATGAGGATGATTTTGAGTCAGATGTGAATGAAGATGGAACAGAACCTGTTCTAACTATTGAGGGCATTGGTGAATATGTCACCGTGCAATATGACCGACACTGGTGGCTCGCATATGTTTTAGAGAAGATAATGCCTGAAGAACTTAGAGTTTGATTTCTCTATCCCCATGGGCCATCTCCATCCTTCACATACCCCCCAAAAGACGATGACCTTGCAGTGTTTCCCGAATGAGAAATGGGTTCACGAGAAACGCTTGTCCAGGGGACAAAAATTCTTTCCAAACATGGGTGAGCAAGATGAGGTCAAATATAGAACAAAAAACAAAAGTATGAGAATCTAACTAATCAAACACTGTATTTCAACAACAAAAGACAAAGCAAGTACAAACCAACAAAATTAAAATACTCTTCCCAATTCAGGGAAACCCTAATAACTTGCACCAACAGTCCATGGCCCTAAGGAGACTCTCGAGAATCACCAAGTCTCCGACGACGTAGCCAAGAAGTGAACTCGTTGCCGTCTCGACTCGAACAAAGGGTGTGAGAGGGGAGGTATTCTCTGGCATAAGGAGGGGGTATTTTTGGCAAGGACAAAGTGGAATGGGGTTTAACATGGAAATCGTCGATAGGTACAATTTGAGGGGAGGGAAAGTGGTATGGGTGAAGAGGGCTAGGTGGAAGTTTATCATTGGAGCATCAGGAACTCTTTTTTGACTCCGATGAAGCAACACCAAAATAACGGCTTGTACGATGGCCTAACTTCTAGTCTTCCTCCGCACTCTGGGGGCTATATAAGTACGGGCAACCCCGGTGAGGAGGCGGCATGCTTTGTCGGAACGCTGCAGTCCAGAATCGATGCATTTTGGAATCGTAGGCATTGTTGGCTCCGCCTGTTGTGCAAGTCCTTCGGCTAAGTCTGGAGGGTAATTAGTCCACCGAGGGGTTATGTCCAACGAGGGATCAAAGGGGGGGTACCAAAAAATGCCACAACCTCGTCATGTCATCGTAAGCCATGTGCTGAAAAGAGTGAGTGTCCAGTGAGGAAGGATGTCGGATGCACATACAAGATCACAGAAGAGGACAGCAAAGTGGCTACTAGATGGCTCAAATGAAATGAGATCAAGGTAAGATTACAGAGGAACCAGTTCTTACTTGTATGTGCAACTGCAAAATGATGAACCAAGCAAAACTAATTGGTGGTATATTTCTTTGAATAGCAGGCAAAAAGAGGTGGATTGCCATTCACCTAGAAGACATTTTTTGTTCCATTATCACTACACATCTCGAAAACCAAATTTTTAGCCATCTCAAAATTTTGTTTTGTACCAATATATGTGCAGTTTAATAACACCAAGTTTTAAAAAAATCGAAGATGGTGATTTGACCTTTGACCAAATGTTGATGTAGGTCCATGCTGTAATGCCATTTGAAATGATGAGTATTTGACAGTCAATATTTTAAATGGGAAATTTAATTACCTTTTCAATGAGCCCAATTTCAACACTGTAGCTTAGATGGAAACTGACTTGTTGCCAGTAAACTAAAGTAATGCACGAAAAGGCCACCAAAAGGTCAAATTTTGACCCCCTCATAAATCCCTATCCGATCATCCCTAAAATACAAAAAAAATCATATTTGTTACTTACTATGGTATGAACAACTGTACCAAATTTCACGAAAATCCAAGGAGGTCAAAAAAATATGTGTTGGTTGATTTCATATGGAATGACCCCATTATAAGTGCCTTGTGAATAGCACTTCAAGTACAGTTTGCTGTCCATTGGATGGGACCATGGACCTCTTCATGCCTTTCATTAAGAGCACCGTAATGCCGGGGTCTCTATTCACTTGAACCCCATTCCCTTATAAATTCCTAAATCTATCCGATCAACCAGGGCAAGGCACAAGCCATGTTGAAACACAGGTTCCTATCAGATCACTTAAGCCCAGATGGGGGTTGGATGGGTGACCCTCTTCTACCACAACGATCTTGTTCCCTGTATGAAAGTGAATTCTGGGTTGGTACAATGAATCCAAAGGACTCTAACTGCCATAGGAGCTCCAGAAGGCCACTGTCAATACCTCCAATTTACCCTTTCACCCACCTTCTTTTCATGGCACAATTGACTTTAACAATCAACGTGGCCTCCCCCAAATAACCAAAAGGTCTCTAAATAAGCATACTGTGAGGAGATTTTTATAATTACAACTTTGAAAAGTAAAACTATAAATGTATCTGTTGGAACATAAATCAGTAGACCACTTGGTATTTTTTTGTCAAGACAATTCTAATGTTGTCAGATTTCTCTTTAATCTCCCTTCACTACTTTTATCTTCCTAAATATGAACCTACGCTTACATGAAATTATAAGGATGCTAATTACCAAGATCTCCAACCTTTACTAACAATTATTACTTGCTTTTATCCCCAATGCACCATTTTGTTTAGGTAATGACTCAAACGATTATACCAGTGCAATGTAAAAATTACACTCACCTTTACAAATCAATATATGAACGAAAGATAAAACATATTACACCAAAAAACAATCAAACAGGGAAGGGAGCCATGATGTAACTCGTAACCGTTAATGAGTCAAGATGATAATTATTTTAGCGGCATAAGGTGATCACTATAATTGTAATATCGATTTAAGCTACAATTTTTGATCGTAAATTTAAAAATGTACAAAGTTCCATTCATCCTCAGTGTAATAAAAATAAAGCAAATATTAGTGAATTATCAAAAAAAAGAAACCAATGAAATGAATAATCAATAAAAACACATTTGATTTTAACGGTAATGCTTGACTACGTTTTGTGTTGGCGGTAATGATTTTGAAGCTCTTCTCGCTGTGAAGCGTATTTCATTCCTCTCTTGTCATCCAAACGTATGTACGATTCATACAGATGGCAGTGTCATAGTCGCAGAGGAATTATTGTATCGTCATTTCTACGTACGCAGTGTTGTGTTTACGTTGTTGAATAAAAATGGAACAAGATTAATAATAAAATTTTCGCTAAGTAACTTTTGTGTTCATAAGTATTTCATCCCTCTTCAGGTCATTACTCAGCTTTGTTACTGAAGTAAGTTTTTACGATGCTATGCCATGTTTACATCAATTCAAAATGTATTTGTCATCTTGTGGGTCTGGGTCTAATTCTGATATCTCATTCGTTTCCAGGATGACGGATAACATTAAAAACAACCCCTTTTCGGCTCTATTTACGCCTGTGAATCAGTCAGAAGTGTTCTCATCTGATTCGACTGATAATGACTCAGCCAGCAAAAGCACAATTCAGGGGGAGAATTCTAAAACTCCAGGCGAAGGAGTTGAAACTGTTGACAAGGAATTAAAGGAGAGGTTAGAAGTAAATCAAATTGTGGAGGATGTATTTCAGTTGACCCTCAACAAACAGCCACGTCCCCCAATGAAAGGCAACTCTCCTTCTTGTCACCTCGTACTGCTTGAAGAATTAGCGTCTGCTCTTGCTCCTCAAAATTTAATTGATCTACAGACTCTCGAGCCTGCTCTTTTTGAAAGGCTGATGTTGACTGAGCCTGCTAATCATGTGTTGCCGATAAGTGGTCGGTCATCTCCTGTGGGGGGTGAACATGCAGTCCAAAGAGATGTTTTGATATACCTTTTTGAATGCTTTCGCAGGCTTAGTGAAAGGTTAGACACCGATTTCGGCAATTCACCCAAAAATTCACATCAAAACATAAGAGCTGGAAGACTATCACAAATGGTTACTATAGTTTTACAGAATGCTTCAACTGCTCTCCGTCAACCTGATCTCTTTCCAGGGCAACGACTAGATTCCCAGCTACTTCGTTTGTTTGCTGAGTCATATAGCCCTGAACTAAAGTCTTTCGTTAACGGAATTGTTGTGGTGTTTCCGAAGGAGGAAGAAGGCGAAGCTGACGAGCTGCAAGCAGCTTTTGTTCCAGTTCTGAGTTTGGCGCAGAAGGAAATTATTCGTGGAGGCTTATCTGCCCTTGATCGTAGTGTCTACGATCTCCTTCACGTGTTTGCTTTAAATGACCGCCTTGCTCCAGTACTGCTGGCATGTTCAACACCAGCTAATCCAAACCGTGGCCGTGATTATGTGAACACAGTTTTAGGTGCTATTCTCTCTCCCTCCACAATACCCGAATCTCCCGATATCCCTTACGCTTTCTTCGATCAACGAACCACCCTCGGACAAGGTTCCATCCGTGCTGAGGAGGAGGTAGCCTGGACTGCACTGGGTGCTGTGCGCGAAGGTGCTGCAAGAATATTCGAATCTCTACTCAGACACGCTGGGGAGATTCGCCACCGTACTCTGACATGGCTGGCTTCATGTCTGGATGCAAATGCCCCTCGAGGGCGTATTTGGAACTCTTTGCATGGCCCTGGGGTCCTTGGACCCGGTTCAGCGGCGCATTCATGTGCGTCCGATGGTTTTGCCCTGAACCTATGCGCCGTGCTTCTCCGCCTGTGTCAGCCCTTTGTGCACGAGCACACTCACCCGAGGCTGATGCGGATAGATCCCACTTATTACGCCGCCACTCTGAGGAGTGCCCGTTCTGGAAACAGTTCAGCCATCGACGAGGAGAGGAAGAGGCGAGGCATACACCTCAACATAACCGGCGAGGAGACGTGCCTGATCCCTGCCCAACCGTCTTCATCCGACGGTAGCAGCGGTGCCGAATCAGCGAGCGGCGGGGGCGTCGCCAGGCCCCAGTCGGAGAATTATACATTCCTCACCGAATGCTTTTTCATGACTCACAAAGCGATAGACTTGGGTTTCCGTGTCGCCCACGAGCGACTCCTGCGCATATCCCAGGATCTTGGGAGGCTGAGAAGGGTCTACCATGAGGTGCGTGCTCAGAGTGAAATGCGTGGTCTCGGTGGGAACAACCCCGCTGAAGCCGAGGAAGCCATCGTGGAGAGGGTGCGCATTGGGACGATGGAAGTGCTATGCTTGAGGGCAGCCATGGTGCAGCCTCAAACGCTGAGCTTGATGGCCCAAATGCACGTAGCCACGTCGATGTGGTTAGTCCAGGTAGCTCTCTGCGATATTGAAGGGGAGACCAGGAAAAGGACTCCTGACACTGGGTATGTCCATTAATTTATTTTTCATTATTTCCTCTCCCAGTGAATGCAGTTGTCATATTTGAGTTGTGTGGAGAGTTTTGGTTCTAGCAGATTGTTATTCTATCATCTATGGTGCGCACTTAATGACCTTCTGTGAAACTAATGAAAAGAATTTGCCAGATGGTATACATCTAAGTCACATTTTGCAGAAAGAGCAAACAACAACCGTAAAGTTTCTTTTATTACTACCGGGTCATAAATTTCATCATGCTGTATACTTACCTTCCTCTTGTGAAAAGCCCTTAGCAACTAACCTTGCCTTATAGATAGGCTTACCATCTGGGTCATGTTTCAGCTTGAAAACCCATCTACACTGAACTTTATTTTTATCCAATGGCTTGTCGACTAAGACCCAAGGATTATTTTCTTTCAAAGACATCAACTCATCTGAAATTGCCTTTTTCCACTCATCTCTATCATTTCTCAAAATAGCATCCTTGAATGGCACAGGATCTGAAGCACATGGAGAATCTTCACAATGATTAGCTGAATACAAAATAAAATCAGGATATTGTTTGGGTTTCCTTAACCTTTGAGATCTCATGGGCTCTCTGACTGGCTCTGTGGCATCAAGTATACCTGTAGTGTCTAAATTATCATTTAATTTATCATCAGTTGGGTAATGATGAGATCTACATCACTGCTATTCAAAAATAAATCTAATGCTGATATATAGCCATTGTCTGAATCACTCAATTTTTCGCAAACACCTTCATGTTCATCATTTGGGTTTTTTAGAAAAATTATATCTCTAGCAAGACTAACTTTTTGAGATTTGGGATCACAGTCGATAGCCCTTGCGGACATAACTATATCCCACAAATAAACAAAATTTCGACTTTGGGTCCCACTTCTTTCTCGTTTCTTTAGGAATATGAACATATGCTTAACAGCCAAAAACATGTAGATAACTAAGATCTTGCCTGACCAAATTTCCTCGGGTGTTTTTCCACTGACGGCTGAATGGGGGGATCTATTCTTAAGGTGTGCAGCAGTATGACAGGCCTCAGCCCACAGTTTGGTTGTGCATTGAGAGTCTCTCATCATTGCACGAGCTTTCTCACACAATGAATGGTTGATCCTCTCAGCTACACCATTCTGCTGGGGTGTGTAGGGTACCGTCAGCTGATGCTTGATGCCATGTTCTCTGAAAAACTCAACCATAGCATGATTAGAGTATTCACCCCCATTGTCAGACCTGAATATTTTTAATTTCTGACCTGTTTCAAGTTCCACAGATGCCTTAAAGTCTTTAAGTCTTGATATGACCTCATCCTTAGGAAAAATAAGGAAATACTTTCCTACTATTAATCATCCACAAAGGTTTGCAGATATCTATTTCCTCCAACAGAGGATTCAAAAGGTCCAGAAATATCTGAATGCACTAACTCAAGCCTATCTTTAGCATGTACTCCACGCAAATTCTTAAAAGTCTCGCGGGAATGTTTGCCTTCAATACATGGGACACAAGCCTGATTAAGGTTTCCTGAATAGTTGACATGAGTTGCCTTGTCATTCCTGAGTAACTTCATATCTTTTTCATTTAAATGCCCCAATAGTCTATGCCACAACGCAGCTGATTTCTTATTAATACATACATTAGCACAATTAATCTCACCAACATTTTTTTCATGAGTAATATTGCTACTATTTTCAACAGAAATTAAAGTATCAGAAGAATCAGCCAAAAAAGGCAGAAACATCAGCTTAAAAATCCCATTAACACTAAACGCAGTAAAATGAACAGTACCAGAACTTTTAAAATGACATTTATGATACACTTGGTATCCATCATCAGGAAATACTACAACTAAACCTTTTTCGACTAGTTTTGACACAGATACCAGATTAGTAAATAATTGTGGCACATACATTACCCTTTCAATGGTTTTATCACCATCGATGAATCTCACTAGTACATTACCAATTCCCTGAGCATTAATATGAGCATCGTTAGCAAGAGTTACACTTGAATTTGGCACATCTTGATAACATTGCATCCAATATTGGTTTTTACTCATATGACACATCGCACCGGAATCAATATACCAATCACCATTAGCACCACGATTTACACCTAGTGCAGTGAACAAGGTTACAACTTTACTGGAATTCTTTTCACTAACACTTATTCTTGAACCATTTTCTTGTTTTCTTCTGGCTTTGTACTCCTCCGTTTAATTTCCGTTTGAAACAATTCTTCTTAACATGCCTTGTGGCAATACCCACACTCAGATGATGATTTCGGCAGCTGCCCTAAAAGTTGATGGTTGACAGCTAATGCAGAAGCAGACTCCTTCCCATTCTCTAACTCTCGTCGACCTTCTTCCGCCATCAATCTTGCCTTGACAAGTCAGCAGTGAGGTTTTGCCCAGAGTGATCTAAAATCATTGCCTTGGGCCGATAACTTGGGATTCAGGCCAATGAGCATCGTAGATCCTACCAATTCTTCCATCGTGAACTTGGAATCTTTCAACTTCTGCACAGCAGTCATCATATGAGCAATATAATTGGACATATCTCGGCAGTCTGACAGCCGCGTATTTATCAGCTGTGACAAGGCTGCAAGACACCCAATAGTACATTGCGGTTCAAATGTCTCAGCTAGGCGGGTCCATGCATCCTTAGCGGAGGTTGCTTCACTCACGTGTACGTAATGCTCTGGCTCAATGACTGACAAATCGTGGATAATGCCATCTGGTCATTGTCTTCGACACATTCCTTGGAAGCGGGAGTCAGTTTGCCATAGACATAATCCCACAATTTTTCGTGAAGCAGCAGCATACGAATAGCAAATTTCCAGTCCTTGTTGTCTAATTGTCCGCTTAATTTTTTGATTGAGAAAATGGAACCACATCCACCGGAACTCTGCATTCTTGACGAAACTTAAAACTTAATAGTGCAAATACTAATAGTATAATCTTAATTAAGAGTTTCCTGGGCCCATAACCTGTTGAGGGTGAACGTGTGGAATAAAAAGGACTCACAATCAGACTTGATCAGTCGAACGTGCATTGCAATACTAGTACAGCACACACTTTATTACAAAAGGATGAAGGGCAAAAAAAAAGACAATCGAAAATACCAAGTATGAGAAGGTCATTGGTTTGCTTACGTAGGTAGTTCCAACAATTTCAATTCTTTGTCTTGAAATGAATTCAAAACTGTCACCATATTTTGACTTCGGTGTCTGTCCACACCAAAATAGTTCCGTTCTCCATGAATGGATGTGTTGATGTCTCTGTGTATGAAATCCTTAGCATTTCTAACAAATTTCAGTGATGATGCATGTGAGCAAATTTTAGAATAAATGGTGAAACAGTTGTTGTAATGGTTGCATTTGAAAAATTACTTACCTATATGCTTGTTTGAAAAGTGAAATTGTTGCTATTTACCTATCTTAATATTTATTTTATTATTTTCTGCAGATATGCTCCTGGAGTATGTCGCAATGTATTCTTCCCACTGCCAAAGGGACCTCCCTCTGCTGAAGATAGTGCCGCTATTCCACCCCTATTATCATGTGTGCCGGAGCAGGTGGTTGAGAATGTGGCTGGCTTTCTCTCGTTCTGTCGCCGGTTCTCACGGCACACGCTGGAGGAATGTGGTGGATCTGGTGCTCTGGATCCTCTTCTTACCGTAATTATGGTGTTCATGGGTGCTCCTGAGCGTATTCGCAATCCTCATTTGCGTGCTGGTTTAGCAGAGAGCTTGGAGGCCCTGCTTCCTCCCAGTCACAGAGGTGCTGCAGAAGAAAGTCCAGATGAAGTGTCTACCATTCCAGGGTTTAATCGTGAAAGATTGTTTCTTGAGCATCCCCACCGCCTCCAGGTATGATAGTGCCTCTAGCCATGTTTGTTTTTTTGAAGGATCATTTTTCTCCTTATAATTAACCTTATTTTCTTCCTAACTATAGTTGTTATTGATTAAGTGATTGATTTTAAATGTTTAACATGGTACACACAGTAGGTACCATGTTAAATATTTAAAATCCATCACTTAATTATTAATGTTAAATACGGGAAAATATCCCGTATTTCCGAGATAATCATTAACATAGTTTTGTCTTTCTATTTTGTGTGATTATGTGTTACCTAACTGTGGTGGCCCTGATTGTAAGTTTTATATCCTTGTTGTAACATTGGCAATATTGTGGGTTGTGTTTCTCATACCTGGCAAATATTGAGTGTTTGGAATATTCATTCCAGTACTTTTACAATGCCATATAACTTTGACAGTTGGCGCAAAGTGTCACTTTGCACCAACTGTATTCAGACTTTAATCTAGCTGGTATCTCATTCATTAGTATTGGCTCTGAGCTTTGTTATGGGTTGTAAAACATGCTTAGTGTGCATAATTACTCATATCTTCTCACAGTCATTAATTAATGCAATTACTGAAGAATCTCTTGAATCTCACTCTTCTGCAACTGGTATTTTCATAAACCTTGCCATTTTCATATGTATCCCCTACAATGTGTTATGTGAATTGCATGTTATTTGACCTGCATTGGAAGAACCACTCCAATAACTCACTCTCTACCTCTTCAAATTTCTCTCTCTGTATCCTCTACTTCCTGCCATCGTTATTTCCTCTCTCTAGGTGTGATTCAATTGCAATACGATTTTTAAGGTATGTCTACAGGACCGAAAGCGGAATATCATAATGCTTTGCGTTTTCCATTCTTGTTTTTACCCCACAATCTCCTCATAAATTACACTGAATTTCTCTTTTATTGTCAGTTCCTTGTGTTTTCTCTTTGGAGGCATCTCAAATCCTACCTTCCATCCACGTATGTAATACACCAAACGGATTTCACCTTCAGCGAAGGAATAAAATATTATAGGTAAAATATGAAGCTCAGGACCTACGCAAGGAGTACAAATCAGCAGGCAAATAAAAGCAGTACTGCGCTAAATCATAATTACGAAGTTTTTTGCATATGATACCTGTGATGCTAAATACTTACATGAAATGCATGACTATGGTTAAAATCACAGCGAGGCAATAAAAATACCCGAGCAATTTTTTCTCTGAAGATGGATCTTTACGATTTGTTTTACCCTCCGACGTGGTGAGAGAACTTCGTGTGTCAAGAGGTTATAGTGACCTTTCCTGGTGATGGTCAAATGCTGAATCCTACAGTCATCGCTTGAGAAGGGGAGGCTCAGGAGGAAGAAAGGGGAAGGCATTAGTCATGGCACAATTGCCCTGGTAAAGGCTCGGGATGGAGCGGCCGAGATATATTTGATTAGGGGTAAACAGCTGCTGGTGCGTGGTGCACCATAAGCACAAACAAATGTTCAAAATAGCTTGGAAACAGTTTAAAGTAACGAATACTCAAGAAAGCAATACCAAAATCACAATGACTATAAGCACTAACTACCATCGAATGTTGCTGCTCCGGTGAATCGTTTTGAAATAAACGATATGTTGGGGCATCACGGGTAGAAATTCAACTTCAAGTTACGTATTAAGCGTATTTCAAATTATCCGTACTATAAAGTACGCAATTTCCTATTCCATTTGTCGGGGACCGCTCACAACTTCGAATTAAGAGGGTTCGAACTAATGGAGGTTTACTGTATTTGCTTCCACATTCCCGATTTCTGGCCTCTTCCCCTTGTCCTTGACTAAGAAAAGTAATGCTCTCATTAGAAATATGCTGGAACTTTAGTAAAATCTTTCCATTGTTCACCAAGTTATCTAAATTCATTGCATCTAAATTTTCAAAACCTTAGCTGGTTTCCAGTTCCTTACTATTGCCTTGAAATCATTCATCTCTCTTCCTCAAATTATATTCTGTGACCCAAAAAAGCTTCTTTCTTAAAAAAAATGTTTTTGGTTTCACTTGAGATCAGGAGCTTGATCATAGTTCTTCATAATCCATGAGTGTGCATTAAATTTTTTCAATGCATTGTGAAGGGTAAAAACATAATCACTCTAGAATGAAATTTATTGCTCAAAGTCACTGATATTAAGGGGTAGAGTGAGTTGGGTGGTTACTATAAGCAATATGTTTTTGGAGGAGTATGTCTTTGATAGTGATAGCAACAATGTGAGAAAAGGATCCATGACCTTTTCCCAGGTCTGTGACACACCATGAATTCCATTCAGTTGTTATTTCCCTCCAGATGTTCGCGTAGCTGTCATATTCATTTTCTAAATGCTTTACTAGGCAGTTTTGGTAATTATTCCTTTTTCTTTCTTTTTCAAAATCAAAAAACACTCCTAAACATCCTAATTTTATCCAAAGTTCCTTTCTGTTAAGCTTTCTATGAGTCCTTATTTGCATCATAAGTTAATCTTTCTTTTAGTAACTCATTGTAATATTTGCTTAGAAAACCATTCAATTTATTCTCTGTCATATGCTAATGGTTTGAAATATCAACTACCTTGCCTACAATCAAGATTCGACTGGTAGTCTCCACATTCAACTAATTTTGCATCGTTGAATGATGTGCAGTTTTCCCTTCAGGTTAAATATTTCGGTATCAAGTGGGCCCTCAAGCTAATAAAGAGGTACATTTTGAGCTTGGTATATCTTGACTATCCACTGAAAACAAAATTGCTGGTGTACTGATCTCACCTAAATCTACATCTACATAACACTCTGTGAGCTTCCGCAGGGGCATGTGGGGTCACCGGCCATTAGGTTAATGGGTAAGGCAGCAACAAGGGTTGCGATCACAAATTGTCTGCGGGAAAAGTCTTTCTAATTTTCACATTTCTATCCTATTTTCTGGTGGAGTGTGGGGGTATAAGTACACCTGATGTATAATCCTTGAAATCGACCAATTTGGGTTTTTCGAGTAGCCTTTTGAGTAAGTTTTTAGAGCTTCCTATCCAACTACCTTTAATAGGTGTGTCTTACTTTTGGTAAGGTCACATGCATTCTTAACAAAACGAGTTGTATTTTATAGTGTTCTCGATTAAATTATTACTTACTAGATTCCAAATACTGCATACTTGAGGTAAGGCTTAACTAAAGCCTCAAAATCTCAAAATGCACATGACTATAAAGAAGATAGAAATAACAGTATTTGTTATTTCTATTGTTTATATGAGTAGTCTGTTTGCAAAAGCCGTTAACTGCAATTTTTAAAGAAATTCAAATAATTATCAGGTTTGATTTAAAATGTGATTAGGCATACAATAGGCATATCAGATAGGATTGAAGGCATCACTTTGTGGAATTTAGTTACACTATTCATGGTAACGAATAAAATAAAACTTTTTATTCTATTCCACACTTTTTTAATAACCGACCTAGGTTTCGACAAATTTTTTGATGACCTTGAGAATGACAAAAATTTGTTGAAACCTAGGTCGGTTATTAAAAAAGTGTGGAATAGACTAAAAGGTTTTATTTTATTCGTTACCATGAATAATACAATAGACATATTTTTATTTAAAAGAGTTGGTTAAAATCGTTAAATTATTAGGAGAAAATTGTATACGGTTGTGAAACATATTAAGTTCTCAGGCATCACTATGTGGTTATTACGTGAAGCACCAGTTACAATCAAGATGATCGAGATTTGGTTCCCTATTGTTGGACATTCGTTCATCCCACCAGACCAAGTGTTTGAAAATTTAGAAAGGCAAATTCGGAAATTCAGCGTAATAGAGAACCCTTCTGTCTTCTTGGGAACCTTGGAGAAACACGCCACGGTCATTCATTTGGGAGAATAATGCCCAGTCAGTGATTGGAAGTTATATGCAGAAAATGTAATCAAGATCCCCAGCAGTTGGCATTTTCAGTTCCAAAAATCTTAAACAATCATCATCACTAGGAACAACTTTAGAAGTAACTGTTTGGTTCAAGGAGAGCAGTTTATAATATCGATACTTGGGAAGCAAAGGATTCACTCCTGAATCTATTAATATAGTTGTCCCATTAAAAGAAGCAAAGCTAAAAGATGTGAAAAACCTTCTTCAACTTCACTTTGGTGAAAATTGGATGGAAAACCAACAGTTAACTTCTACTCGGTGTTTTGCGATCAAGGAGCATTCCTGAATTCCGATAACCATTATGATTTTTCTGACTTTGGATTGATGGATGTTTAATAATTCAGATTATAAAATGTCTAGAATTAGTATTTGTTGAATTGTCTTAAAAGCAAAATATTAGTTGGTTCACGTGTTTTATATTAAGATTTCTTATTACATTTGATTTAAAATAAATGGACAATGAAGTTTTTTGTATGCGTTTAAAAAAAATGTATTCTGCTAATATATAGAGAAAAGATTCGATTTTTGAAAACTCCTCACTCACTCAGTGATTCAACCCGAAGGTTGGTTTGGATAGGTGAGAATAGAGCTCACCCCGAAGTAAGCCACAGGCGTGTAAATTTCACACATTCAAGGTAGGGTAGTCAGTTTCTTTCCCTGGGATTTTTAAAACTACTCCATAAAAAATAAAATAAAATTTATATATATATATTGTCCCTCATTTTATATCGGTGAGACCACCACCCCACTGTCGATCCGTATGAATGGCCATCGTCACTCCACCAAGTCTCCCCCCTTCCTCGATCCCATTCCGAAGCACACCGCTTCCCACGGTCACCCTTTCGACCATTGCTTTTCCCTCAATATTATTGAAGTCCTCCCTGAATCCGCCGGCAGTATAGAGTAAAACCTCCCGTTAACAAAATTCATGGGATCCAAATTTTCCAGTGCTCTTTAACTCTGTTCATTAATAGAATGGTGTTGCGGGTTGCATACCTTTATTTTCCCCAGGGGATTTTCTTGTCGTATTTAAGAAGCAGGAGTAATCAAACAAAAATGCCTTCTCTTTTATACGGTATTTGCAAAGTGACATCATTAACACTTTGGACCCTGGCCATTTAAGCATAGGAACGTCCCCCAGGCCTGGCCATTTTTAACATATTTCACAATTTTTTTTAAATTAATATATTCATTCAAACCCCAATTTATTATAAATGTTATTAAAGAAATATATTTATATTTTGATTATAATTAATAATATTTACGTTTGTTGCCATTGGATAAAATATACAGCCAAAGGAGTTTGATGATGTTTTGAGAGAAAAAAAAAATTTACACAAAATATGTTTTTGCAAATACAAGTTATTTATTTGTAATAATACAAAAATATAGTACATTCAGTTTCAGTTATATTATAAAATGTATAATTAGCAAATAAGGTCTATTTGCAATAATCTCCTTTAGTATGGTATAAAATGAAACAGTCAGGGTAACATAAACCGACATTGCAGGTTTCACAATAATCTCTAGCTTCTCTCCTCAACCTTTTCCCAGTGGTAGCCTTTCCCCTATCTGAGCAAACTTTGCACACTCTGCCCGGGTACTTTTTTCCATCTGTTGGTGGTATGGGTTTAGAAAAGTGCTTTCCAATTAGCCTATTCATTTGTTCCTCAGGCTTCTGTCCTGCGAGGTTCTCTTGTCCTGCTTTCTCCACTAGTTTACCGGCAACAGCCTCTATGAAATTAGCCAATGAAATATTTTTCTGGCTAGGCTTTAGATTTTTATAAATTATGAAGCTATTCACAACGCACAGCATAAATAGGTGAAAAAAGGTTTTTTTCCACCACTTTACAGTTTTTCTACCAAATGCATAGTAGGTGATTAGCTGATCACTGTGATCAACTCCAGTTTTGTGTATGTTATAATCTAATACAAGATCAGGTTTTATCACCTCCTTAGTTCCTTCCTTACACCTTATGACCCTAGAAGAGCATGAAGCTTTATGTTTTGTGGACAATGCGAACACATCTCGCTTGTCATGCCACTTTACTGCTTGCAAATGGCTTTTCCGACGGAAAATCATTTCTCCTTTTTTCAATTTTTTATGTTTGAGGTCATTGGGAAGACCTTTTCTGTTACTCATGACTGTTCCTACAGCCAGAGTATTTTTTTCCCAAAGATGATCGAGTATCGACGGGCTGGTGTAGTATCTATCCATATATATCACATGCCCTTTATTGAAATAAGGCGAACAAAGCCTGTCAATAATACCTCGTACGCTATTGTCAGCGTTGGCCGCAGATCCTGTGTAAAGTTGAATATTCAGTGTGTACCCTGTAGCAGCATCACATAAAGCATAAAATTTAAGACCATATCTGTTTGGTTTGTTCTTTATATAGACTCTAAATTGGACTCGTCCACGGAAAGGGCACATGCCCTCATCAATTGTTAGGTTTTCCCCAGGATAGAAAGAATTCTGGCAGGTTCTAATAACATGGTCATAGAAGGGTCTCAACTTGAAAATTGGGTCATGACCTGGTTCATTTCTAGGGATATACAGGCTGTTGTCATTTAGATGCAGCATCGAAAAAATGGAGGAAAATCTGTCTCGTGACATGCCAATAGATGTAGCAAAACCCGTATGATAGAAGGAGCTCGTACGCCAGTAGTCTCGTATTTTGGGCAAGCTTACCACACACATATGCAAAATAATTGCAAAAAATGAATACATATCAGAAAGGGTGACAGTTTTCCAATAATTCCACATAGAGGACTTTTTCAGCTCTCCCTTCCTTTTCAACTTAGAAATTTCCGACCTGGCATACCGATTAGTTTCCGTCTTTATGTGTTTGATAATGTCTTCAGCCATAAAAATAGAAAAGCAGTCAAACTCATCGCTATCTGGAGTCAAAGCAGCAAGCACTCTACAGTCCTCTTCGAAAACTGGAAGTTGAGGTTGCCGGTCATCCTCGATCCATTCATTTGAATCTACAGTCGGCCTGCGCCTAGCCCTTTGCCGAGGTCTGGTCGTATTTTGCTGGACTTCTGTAGAAGTTGGTTCTATTGTGATAGCACCTGGTCTCAAAGAAATAAAATCTCATCAAGCTTTACATGATTAGAATGGAAAAAGGCACAGATAAAAGTAAATGTAGTATTCAATATATGCCAAAAACAGCATAATTCCACGAATGAATAATATATTTTCAATATGTACCTGATGATTCATCATCCTCTGAAGTCGTACTTGCATCATCAGCCAATTCTTCAAGGTCTGATTCATTTTCATCTACAAGAAAAGACAGGAATGCTACAATACTCAAAAAGCCCCCTATATATCAGGAATACAATCCACTGAATGGCAAATATATGAAACAACGTATTTGTTTGCCCCAATCGAGATAAAATGAGAAAATATTTTGCAAAACAGCAAAATCTGGCACTGAAAATTGGTGCAAGTAAGCTAAACTAACCTTCTTCCGCAGGATTGAAGTCTGGATCATCATCAGAATTGTCATTTTCCGACCCGGAATCAGCCAATAGTTCCTGAATATCTGATTCATTCAGTGGTTTAGTTGAAGCCATCGTAGAATATAAAACTCTCAGAAAAACTATCTATAGTCTGAATGTAGAGCCAAGAAAATAATGAAAAGCAGCTATCCACACGATCCAAGTGAAAAGGAACGGCGACACATTGGGCATGAGAAGCATTGGTTAGTGAGACGCGGCGAAAGAAGGAACTACGAAAATCGGGCACACTGTCATAGAACGGAATTTTATTCTCGGGAACATACATTGTGCTACTCCTTAATTTTTCTCATAGTCTACAAGCATTAAGGAATGCATAGTAGCGACCGAAGCCCGTGAAATCTACGGAAAACTGCTACAATGTCAGTGTAAAGTTACCCACGGAGAATCTACGGGCGTCGGCGTAGGCTTGGAGTTGATGATGCCCGTAAATTCTCCGGGCACCGGGTCGAAAGTGTTAATGTATGTAGTATTTTCTTGTACTACTTACTGAAGAATTGGCATTGTAAATACCTATTATAGAAGAGGAAAATAATAGGCCGTCGGGAAAATGACGTTTTACATGACGGTGCGTAGCGAACTGCCTGGCTCCACGGTTTTTTTGCCAGATGATGTACAAATTGAATAGTTTTTCATTTGCTTGCTGATTTCTTCAAAAAGTAAATTTCATTCTTTCTATGTCATTGCTTGAGTCAAACACAGCTGCCTAACAAACTGTATACGAACTTTATGGATTATTTAGTGCTATATATTGTGAAACGACTATGTATTTCTTTATTATTTGTGGTCAAAATTAATAATGAATGCTATTTGCAAAGGTGACAATGGCAAAAGCAATCTGAAGATGCGGGCGATATTGTATTTTGGTTGCGGAAATAGAAACCGAGGTTTCGCAATTGTCATTGTTCACCATTGAAAATCCACTGAAAGTTTTATGAAAAAAAATTATCTCCGAAACTATTCAATCTTTGCGATATTTAATATTTTTTGGGTACCATTTATATTCTCCTTTCCATTGCCATAATGTTAGTCACCGCTTCTGAAGAAGATATTTTTTCAACAAAATGTTGTGATCCAATGACCGCGGAATATGCAGAATTTTAAACGTTCCTTTTAAATAGCAGAAGTTTCACATGGAAAAAAATCATTTGCCTTGACTCAAATGATTCTGATGAACTTGACCCGGGACTCGGACCCGGAGCCCCTGATATAGTAAGCACCTTAGTGTTTAGAATTCAGCCTTAACCTCGTGGACGGTGGTGTCATGTGCACCGCATCGACTGCTTTATGACATTATATGTCTAGCAGTTCGAGTACATCTTCTTCCTTTGAGGCTTCTAAAATTCTGCAGGGAAAAATGATGGTTCGGTAGCTTAATTGATTAAAGCGCCTGGTGGGAAATCAGGTTAACCGGGTTCAAGTCCTGGTCAAGGCAAATTACTTTTTTTCTTATGAGCAGCGATCAACAAACAAGAGGATTTTCTTTTTTGACCTCCCATACAAGCTTCAACCCCAACTTCCCAAAATATCTCAGCAGTCATCCAAGAGTTTCTGTTCGTAGGGACATGGTAGTGGTCGTACATTTTTAAACAAGTTTTGTTGGATTTTCCAATTACAATGGAGGTAATTTCACTGAACCATTGCTGTAGGCACAAAGTAGCGTAATAAATCTCTGTTGTAGAAAAATCTTGCTTCATCAGCGTTAAAAATGTCATTTGGTCAACTTTTGTAACTTCTGGCTCTAATTTTTCTCAAAATCGGGATCTACTGATGCCTCATCCTCAGAAAGTTTTGTGGCGGCCAAGATCCACCTTCTTTCTTGTACTATAAGTTCAATGAATCACAATTTTACGCATGCAGAGACACAAGAAACATTTTCTTTCCCCAGAAACTTTTTTCCACAGAACTTTTCCCTGCGATACTCTTAAATGAACAAGAGCCAATTTAAGCATGCTTTTAAGTCATCTTTATGAACTCATAAGTTGTCAATTGAAGCAGAGTATACGATATTTAGCTCACCATATCTATGTCTGGCTTATCCGCAGAATATCAATTTCCTGTACACCTATGTAAAAATATTGCGCATTACTCATTTTGACCGCTGACGTTACGTGTGCAGCAAACGCTTGCGATACGTTCAACCTCCTGGGGCAGTGCTAATGTGGTCTTTGTGACCACGGTATTTGCGGCAAAACCTATAAAAAAGCAACAGTATATCATGATAAAAATGAAAGGAAACAATAATGACATGCGTACTGGTTCAAGGCTTATTTGCTTATGTCACGAAAATTTTGCAAAAAACAATGATGTTGATGCATAAAATTCCATGAAAGACATGCACCCCATTTTTAACAGACATTTAGGAAAATAGTGAACACGAATTTCAAGAGTAAATGACAGCTCACATACTTGTGAATAAAAAATGGTATCATCAGGAAAACATTCATCCTAAAGAGGTCAACAAGTGCTCACTGGCTCTCCACCTCGTTGTCGGGAGGTTCTTGTTGTATGGGAGTTCGTTGTAAGGGAGTCGTGCTTTTTAATGGCAGTTTGATGAGACCAACTCCATCTGCTCGTTAATCGGAGGTGCTCGCTGTATAAGGGAGTTCACTTACGGGAGGTTTTACTGTATTAACATATTTAGTTTCAAAAGCCGTTCAATACATTATCCGGTTGCAAAACCCATTAACTACAAAATAAATTGTTAAAGTATCCTCTGTACCGTCTGTAATATTTTTCATACTATAATACCAATAAATTTGTATATTTTTTCTAAATTTTATCCTATACAATTACGCTTGCATCAGCTGAAAAAAAATTTCAGAACATTTTCTCACTTTACCAAGTTTCTTTTTCAATGCAGTTAACGGCTTTTGCAACCAGACTACTCATGTGCATTGTATATTTCAGTGGCTATCATTTTCTGTTTTAGAAAGTCCAAATATTGGGTGATATAACCTTTTTTGTTTTTAATTACCAGTTATAACAACTATGACAGTGACATGTGCAGGAAAAATGAGGGCCTTACAAAAGCAGTTGGTCATAGATCTACAGTCATTGGCATAATTGCCATTTTAATCTGTTTCACTTGCTTAGGTGTCTCTTGGTAGACTTCACTCATTTTGTAGTTTATCTCTTCATTTGGTGTATAATGGTGGAAAATTTGGTCATGAATGGTAATGCATGCGTGATATAAGAATTTGAGTTGCTTTGTTGGTGATTTTTTATTGATGCGCTCATGTTTTCATAAATACCCTGTTATCATTTCACACTCAGGAGTAACATTCAAAAGCAACCAAAGAGTTTCATCCAAAACCTTGAAAGGAGTTGCTATAAAGGCTCATGTCAAGTCTGACCCTTCCTTAAATTTTGCTTACATTTTATGGGGAGTTTGTCATAGCTTTGTAAAATTAAACATTGCTAGCTGAGCAGGCATCTAACTCTTGCTGTTGAGGTACAAGTGTTGTTCAGTAAGGTAAAAACAAAATAAAATAACACTATTTGGAAAATTCTTTTTTACTTTTCAACATAGTCTTATTCTAGTTCTATTCACTTGGGTCAATGGTATTCCTATTGTTTCATCCCCTCATCAGGGGCCAAATCAAGAGAAAAAGGTGTATGAGGCAATTCAAATCTTAATTGATACAATTTTTCCATGGTGTCAGTGCATAAGTGAACTTGAGTATTATCTTGGTGAATGATGCCTTTTTTGTGCCCCCATATTGACCGTATATTACTCAGCTCTTTGCTCGTATGGTTCAGAAATGTAGTATAGTATTCTCCCATGATTGTTTGGCATTGTTGCAATGGATTTTTTTCCATCATTTGGAATGTGGTTACTTCACCTGGTCATCCTGAGCTCATTTTATATGTATATGAATGGCTTTCAACCACTTCTAAATTCATTAGACCAAAAGTAAAAAGTTTTCAATGCTGGTTCAGAGTCCCCATGAACTTAGTCCAACTTGACTATGATTCACATGCTGCTGTTGACTCCTGTGGATAAATTGATAAATCACTGTATGAAATTCATCTTCCTCCATTGTTCATAGCATATTTACAACTTTTGTGGACCAATTGTTGACAAGAAAATAAGCACATCCAAGGGAAACTTGGTAAATATTGGTATGGAGAATATTATTTTGTGGCTGCATACTTAAAATTTTATTGTGTTGTCAACTCACAGAAATTTACCTTACTTATTTAATAACCCTTTTAGGATTACTTACAAAAAAATTAAAATGCTTTTGGATGCATTGTAACTCTTGCCATTTAGGGTGACAACAGAAATCTGAGTCTTATCAATTCTCTTTCTTTGGGTCTAAAAATGTGGCCATAAATGATGAATATATTACCTGTTGAAGGTTACCAATAGCTCAGTCATTAGTGACATAGTGTAGTTGAAGTGATTCCGTACTCTTTCAATGTGAGTGGGACCTAGAGATGTATTTTTTTTTACAACCTTTAGTTTCCTTAGCATAGTTACATTTGGTTCCTTCCCTGGGTCAAATTCTAAGCCTCTCTCATGGCTTGCTGACCACATTAAGGAATCACAGCTTTTTGGCCTTCATAAACCTGTGGTTATATCTCATTACAGCAATGATTTGAATAATATTTTACTTTTAATGGTCACTTGCTCAGAAATTTGCACACATTTCAAATTGTTCATATCGTATCATCAATGTCTTAGAAAATAAAAAGAAAATGATTTTGTGGTTCAGTATTAAGTTTAAATTGTTTAATTTGAAGTAATCATTGTTGATTCCTGGTTTTGCTACACCATTACTGTTCTCCCTTACAGGTTGTGGAATGCCTTTTAAATGTGTTTGTTGGAATTGAAATGACAGGTCAGAGTGTTACGTTTGAACAAAAATTTAACTATCGCCGACCAATGTATTATATAATGGACTATTTATGGCAAATAGAGGAACATAAAAATTGCTTCAAGTAAGTTCACCTGCTATTACTGCATTGTGTTCTGCACCATTTTTTGGGTTCTTTGTCTGCAGTAGCTGCATGAACATTCTGAAAAAGACTTTTAAGTGTTTACCATTTCAATTTTCTGAAATCAGGGCTGGATTAACATAAGGCATACCAAAGCATGTGCTAATTGGTTTTCCATGCATTACTGATTTTAAAAAAATCTTTAAGAACCATGCATACAGATAAATTTTGGGGTTCTGACCTGGTTTAATCCAGTCCTGAGTAAATATACCCTCTGAATCTATCTTTTGCTATCTTTACTCTTTTATGGGTTAAATTTTTTGCACAGAAAAGGTGTGCTCATCAATTAGTCGATAGCTAATGGTAGCAACTTTTGGAGATTCCTTTGGAATTCCCAAGATAAATTCTGGCTAATTCCTAAGATAAACATTAGCTTTGTCACCTCACGGGAAATTAATGTTGGTGCAGTGGAATAAACCAGATGAATTCAGATTGCATGGAATAAATACGCCATGAGGCTTTCATGTGTGAATTACTTACTATGTGACTTCAACACTAATTTATTAACAAAGGTTGTGCTGATTACTAACTAAATTAATCAAACCATTTGATAGGGTGAGTCAAAAGTTAATCTTAATATCAAATTATACATTCTAAATCATGTTATTTTATATTTGGTGCTGTTGTTTTTGAGTTCAATCATGCGGAAACTTGAAAACAAGGTTTAATCTGGTTATATGGATTTGTATTTTTCTAATAAAAATAATTAAGGCTACTTTTTGACTTACCCTCTTACTTGCTCTTAAAATGTTGTCAGTAACATTTATATGCGTACATTAACTAGAAAAAATATTCATTGACATTTTATTTGCAAGCTGGTGCCTATAGGGCAGTTAGTAATTCAAAACTCTGTAGAAGACATTACTATTGCTGTTGATAAATTTTGAAAGGATGATAGATAGAAAAATAAAGGCTTCCTTTATTTTTTTGGAAATATAAAAAATCTATGTCAGAAGAAAGTTCTGTTGCCAGTTAATATGTTATCGTTAAAATGAATACCTGCCATCTTTTCATTTCAACTCTGTTTGGTTTTGATGTCAGATCTTTTCTCAGTTTTATACTTGTGGTGTGTTACCTTGAAAGACTTTCTGTCATATTCTCTTTTCTAGTTCTGTTCAGTTGTTTTTCTTGTAAAATCATTGGTGTTGTAATGCTCTTGAATGTTAATTTACTAGCATTCATGAGTCACTTTTGAAGTCAAATATTCACTGTTCTATGCTTAGGAGTATTGCAAAAATAGTTACCTGTGGTGTCGTTAGTGATACAGTGGAAGCCCTGTGAAACGAGTAATGCATATAATGAAAAGTTCATAATTGCAAGGGATTGCATACAGACCATTTATTACTCTATGATTTGTATGCAAAATAAATTGGCAATAACAAGAGCAACAAGTTGCTTTCACTGTAGTCGTTTCATGTTCAGCATCATGGGTCAACGATCCTAGGATTGGTGTGACGCAGCCCTCCACTCGATTCTTCTATCGACCAACCTCTTCATACCAGCGTAGTTACTTTCTTTCACGTCCTTTACGACCTGCTCCATGTAACTCATACGAGGCCTGCCTTTTCCATTTTCCCATTCACTTTTCCCTTGACGATTGTCTTCATCAGGCCATCGTGTCTTAAGATATGGCCGATTAGGTTGTCCCATCTTCTTTTCATAGTTTTCAGCAGACTTCTCTTTTCTCCCACTCTTCTTAAGACTTTTTCATTTGTCACTTGGTCGATCCATTTTATCTTCATCATTCTTCGGAAGCACCATATTTCAAATGCTTCCACCCTACTTGGTTTTTATCCAAACTGTGGATAATTCTTCGGTCATTGTATGACACTCCAATTCCTTTCAGAATTCCAAGCAGTAAATTCCATTCAACGTTGTCAAAAGCCTTTTCTGAATCCACAAATGCAATGTAGTTTGGTTTGTTCTTCTCCATTCTCTTCTCTATTGGCAGCCTAAGGGCCAATATTGCTTCTCTTACTTTTCCCTTACTTTTCCTGAATCCGAATTGATCTTTATCCAGGAATTCCTCTGCTGTTCATTCTATTCTTCTGTAGATGAGCCTTGTCAATATCTTTGATGCATGTGTCGTCAGGCTTATAGTCCTGAAATTTTCGCATTTCTCCACTCTGTTCTTTTTAGGAATAGGAATTATGATGTTTTTCTTGAAGTCCCTAGGTATTTTTCCTGTTGAATAGATGTCGCAGAGGGTTTTGGAGATGGGTTAATGTCTTCTCTCCTGCATTTTTTTATTAATTCTGCAGGGATATCATCAATTCCAGAGGCCTTATTCATCCAAAGGTCCCTTACTGCTGCGTTGAATTCTGATCTTAATATTGATGCTCCCATATCATCATTTTCAACTTCGCTTTCGTGTTGAGTTTGTTTCCATTGTATAACTCCTCCAGATATTCTTTCTATCTCTTCACTTTTTCTTCATTTTTAATCAAAAGTTCTCCATTCTTGTCTCCTATAGCATTGCATTTTGAACTCCGTTCCTTGAAGTGGTTCCTTACTCTCCTATAGGCAGCTTCCACCTTTCCAAGTGCAAGGTTGTTTTGTACATCTTCACATAGATTCTTCATCCACATTTCTCTAGCTTTCCTGGCTTTGCAACTTACTTCATTCCTTATTCTTTTGTAGCAAAGCTGCTCTTCTTCAGTTTCCTTGAAGTGGTTCCTTACTCTCCTATAGGCAGCTTCCACCTTTCCAAGTGCAAGGTTGTTTTGTACATCTTCACATAGATTCTTCATCCACATTTCTCTAGCTTTCCTGGCTTTGCAACTTACTTCATTCCTTATTCTTTTGTAGCAAAGCTGCTCTTCTTCAGTTTCCTTGAAGTGGTTCCTTACTCTCCTATAGGCAGCTTCCACCTTTCCAAGTGCAAGGTTGTTTTGTACATCTTCACATAGATTCTTCATCCACATTTCTCTAGCTTTCCTGGCTTTGCAACTTACTTCATTCCTTATTCTTATGTAGCAAAGCTGCTCTTCTTCAGTTTTTTGCATTCTTGTACTTTCTTCTTTCTTCAATCTGCCCTAAGACTTCTTCCGTGATCCATGCCTTCTTCTAAACAACTTTTATTCTTTCAAGAACTTCTTTTGCAGCTTCCTGTAGTGTACAGTTAATGTTTTCCCAACGCTCTTCTATTGGTTTCTCAGTCAGGTGCTCTCCTGTATAGTTTCATACTGTTTTCTGAAATGCCAGCTGATGTTGAGTCTCCTTCTGTTTTTCTACTTGCCAAAAGTTTTTTTTAGGGATGGGTCGGTTCGGTTCTTCGGTTCTCGGTTCCACCGGTTCTTGAGCTTAGAACCGGAACGGAGGCCGAAAATAATCGGTACCGAAATAATTGGTGTGAAAACCAGTTTGAAACCTACTCACACTCCGAAAGTGGAGGCTTCACATTAAAACCTGGTAAAATAGTGTACTTAGATGCTTCAAAGTCGCGAATTATTCTAATTCAGTCTCTGAAAATGATTATTGATTACCTTATCTTACCATTGAGCAATGCAAAGTAAGTGGTAAATTAAGAACCGGAACCGAGAATCGGAACCGAGAACCGAAGTTAAGAACCGAACCGGAACCGAAAAATGTGGAACCGACCCATCCCTAGTTTTTTTTATTGTTTTCTTCTTGAATTTTAGATGGCATTTCATCATCACTGAATTATGATCACTGTCGATGTCTGCACCCGGGTAGCTTTTGCAGTCCTTCACCTGATTCCTGAACCTCTCCCTCACTAAAATGTAGTCTATTTGAAATATTCCTCTGTCTCCTGGCATTCTCCATGTGTATCTTCTTCGGTTGTGATTTTGAAACAATGTGTCAGTAAACACTAACTTATGTTGTGTGCAGAACTCTAGCAGTTTTTGTCCTCTTTCGTTTTGGTTTCCCAATCCATATTTTCCAGTTATTCTTCCATCTTGACCTTCGCCGATGTCAGCATTCCAGTCTCCTACAATAATTAGGTTTTCTTCTCCTCTTACCTGTTTTATTACTTCCATGATATCTTCGTACACGTCTTCCTCTTCTTCATCTTCGTAGACTGACGCAGGCTGATGTTACGAGAAATATATATATTACATTGCATGTGCACAAGCTTGTGCTCGTGATGTCTATCGTTTGAATTAAAATGAAAACAAATATTTATACTGAATGTTGCACCCAATTGTGTACATTAATACATTTTGGTGTTCAATATTCAATCAGATCTTCAGTGGTTCATAATTAGTAGTAAAGTTATTATATATTTGACATTTGTAAACCAGAATTAATTTTTTAAATTTAATCAAGCTGTAACTTTTTACTTCAACAGGCAACAAATAAATTAGCGGAATAATATTTAACGTATGTGTCAATTGCTATTCTAGCTTGAGGTATTCGAAATTCAAGTTATTCGAATATTTGAGTCATAATTTAATATTCAAATGAAAAAAATCTGCTATCCAACCCATCTCTAGCAGAAGCTGTTATAAAATAGAAAGTTACAGACTTCAATCTTATTGAAATCCTTCTCATGAATTTTTTTTTGTTCTGAGCAAAGGATATTCCAAATGTATGGGTCTGTATATAATTCATTGTTCATAATTTTGTGTTTGAGCTATAATCATCCCTGGGCATTATCCCGGTGATTGGTTTGTTTGCTGCAATCTACTTCATCTATGCAGTAAAGCTCTTCAGATCAACATGCCATTTCATAACAGCTATCATTTCCTGCTCCTCCTTACCCTCGTTTTGCCTATTTTTCCTGCAGGAGGCTTGCTGCTGAAGTAGAAGCAAACATGGATTCGGTCTCACCACCTCTATTTTTGCGTTTTGTTAACTTGCTCATGAATGATGCTGTTTTCTTGTTGGATGATGCTTTGAGTCACATGGCTCAGCTTCGGCAAATGCAGACAGCAAGGTTGGTACAAATTTTCTTTTTTATGTTATAATTGTACATTATTTTTTCCCACATTTATTTAAAGTTGTCACAAATATAGTGATACCCATTTGTGTTCTCAAAGGGGAAATGTAGGAAACGGAAAAAATGAGAAAGTAATTGTTACTGGAAAGAAGTCGTTTCCTGAATGTGTCTTTTGCACTGATTGGCCTTATAGGTTGTATGTACTTTCTCATATTTTCTTAGCAACCCAAGTACTTTGAGGATGAATAATATAATTTAGGAGTTTACCAGGAAATAGTAGGGGCATAAGGCATAATTAACTGCTCTTTTTGTTCTCTGTGGAAAGAATTTGATGAATGGAGTGGAGGGTTAATATGTATTGAAATGTTGTTCACGTTGTGGGAGGAAAGAAATTTGCTGTTAGATTTTGGGAGGAGGCAGAGTTAGTGGATGGAGGGTGTAATAAAGGAAAGTGGGGTGCTGTAGGTCATTGTGGACGGTTGTTTGCTGGTTAAGCAAGGAAGAGGGAAGAAAAAGATTACATGACTGAAACATTAGTGGCTTATGATATCAGATGCTGAAAAAATTCAAAATAAAAAGACAATATTGATAGGGACTTGAACCCACAACATCTCAAATCTTGATCAGTTTTTCCTTCTTCTTATCAAATCCTTTTCAGTTTTTCCTTTAAAAAATGTATCTCTTCTGTTAATATAGATGTAGAAAGTTCTATATCCCTGAATGCCACAACATGCATGATGAAATGATATCATTTTGAATAAAACATTTTAGATTGGAGTAGAGTTAACAATTCAAATAACACCTATTCCAATGCAATGTTATTAACCGGTCATAGTTTCTTACTATTCCCTGTATTTTTTTAAAGTGTCCTTATTTTATCCTTGTTTTTTATAATTGTGAATAAAGGTAACGATAACCCCTAATTTTTTCCCAAATATTCCCTTTTTATAAACATTATTTCCCTCATAGGCTTCTTTGCTTTTGATTTTTTTTTGCTAAATCCATGGACTTTTTCTTTTCTTCCCCATCATAACACTAAAAGGCTGGTAATCACCACTGGGGAACAGAGGAGCAGGGGCTGATGATTGTAGATCACCAATTCCAATTTAGTCATGTCTTTAAGTTACTCTGCAAAAGAGCCAGCAGAGTAATCTGTTTCCACCTGCCTTCCTAAATGTTGTCTCTTGAGGCTTTGCAGCATAATAATTGAGCAAGTTGACAATAACTTGCAGTGCATCTGAGCAAATTTCATTTCTTTTTCAAAGAATTTCATATCTCTTTCATAGTGATAACTTGAGTTGCATTAAATTAGGGCACTAAATTGTACATTAATGTAAATTCTGTAAAAATAGCTTGTGTAACTTTGTCCTTCATTAGGTGCTTTGAGTTTTGCAAGTTATGCAACGAGGGTGATGATCACAGGAAAATTGACTCATCATGGCCATATGACAAATGACCTCTTGTGATAACCAACAAAAATTCATATACTTTTCATGGTGGACCAACAATCGTGGAAAAATCACTCACTTCGGTGATATTCTCGCAATAAGCTATATTCACCATAGCAGATTTAGATTGTATACTATCTTCCTGCACACCGGACTTTTTATACCCCATTCCTTTTTTCTTTTAATTGCCTTTTTGGGCCTATTTTCTTTTTGAAAACAACCCTACCATTGGTAAGATGGCTTTTGGCATTGGTAAATTGGCTGGTACCCCTGCCCTTATGATAACGTCACTGAACTCAGGCCTTTAATTTATTTTATTGTGGCCGTGAGCTACTTTTAACATCCAAATGTTGTTTGTGTGCTTATAATTGTTGTTAAAACTTAAAAAATATGGGTGACATGTAGGATACATAATGAATGAAGAATAAACGTGGTATTTCCACTGTTATTTATCTCACACTACGACCATAGTTTCGACGATTACGTCATCATCAGGTGTAAATTACAGAAATGTTGTCACTTATATACAGTTGAGGTTGGTGGGGGAAGGGGGAGAAGAGGTTTTCTGCTCATATAGGTGTGGGGGGAGGTGGAAAAGAAGTTGGTTGGGTGGAGGGAGGGAGATGGGGGGGGGGGGTTGAAGTAGAGCCTTCAGTGCAATTACCAGTGGGTGGTGGGAAAGGATTCAGCCGTTAAAGATAGTGTAACGCAGAGGTATGGAGGTGGGGGGCTGCTAATGGAACAGAGAGAGGTTGAGGAACGGGAGGCATACAAAAAGTCATTTACAATTTTGCAATCAGAGTGTACACATTTTAGAATTTCCACTTCCTCTAGAGCATCTAGCCAGGGACCTTTCCTTTCAAAATGTAATAAGTCCGGAAAAAAATCACTTTCATGGCTGTTGTCCAAAAGTTGCTTGGCAAAGTTTGAGTTTAAATTTTAGTGTTTGAAACATGCAATGTGCTCTTTCACCCTCTCCTGGAACTTCCTTCCCATTTGGTCGTTACGAATGTAGGATATTAATATTACTTGGATGAAAGGCATATGCTTCATTCAGAGAGTAAATTAATTAGAGAAGTGTAAAATCTTTTTCATGAGTGATATGATAACTAAAAGAAATTATTCATAGAAAAAGAAATTATCCAAAGAAATTGTTATGCATATTAGTGAATCCTTGTAGCCTGTGCTCACAAGACAGCATAAATACAGCTGTAATGGTGGCAATAGTAGCTAATTATTTAGCCTCTTATTCTGTGAAATATGATGGGGTTTTGTCAGATTTTGGTTTTCATATTCAGGTCTTCTGATTACAAAAAAATACCATTAGTGATTCCCCCTTGAAATTCATAAAAAGAGAATTTTGTTTTATCTCTGGCATATGTATGAAAAGGTATTCATATTATTGTTGCATAAGAAAAAGGAGTAAAATGCAGAACAGGGAATTTGGAACAAACTAATAAATGACATTGTGACGTTGAAACTTGTATGGTTATAACTACTGATAAGCAGTTCGTACTTTATAGCTCTGGAAAGTGGCTACTTCTCTTAGGAAATTTATTATATCATCCTGCTTTTGCAAGCACCCACCTTCAAGACTCGGACGTTGTCTTTTGAAATCCCCTCTTCCCATCCTGCCCTTCTTGGTACATTGCTTGTAAGCTTATTAATCATTCATATGCTGGAGAGTAATTTGTACAGTGTTGTATATTTCCTGTTCATCTTCATAATTTAGTATATATAAATGTTGAACTTGAAAGTGCCTTGAAAAATGACTTTTACATTTTGTATCTTATTATATTATGTTGTAAATTGTCCTTGTGTTGAAGTTTCAATGATTAATGAAACTTTTGCTAAGAAAAATTTCAAATTTCTATTTTCATAATGCAGGGAATCTGGAGAATGGCAAAACCTTCCACGTTCGGAGAGGGAACAGAATGAAGGAAACTTCCAGCGTATTGGAATGATTGCTAGGTTTGTATATCCTATCTAAATGCTAATAATTCTAATTTCATATATGTAATAGCCATTGCTTATTTTAACTGTATTTACTGCTTTACTTTGGATCTGAATAATGTTAAAATGATATTGACTAAATAAAGGATAATTATTCTTTCCTAAGATAATAACACATGTTAAGAATTGTGAGGATATTTTATTGGTGAGGTAATCATCAAAATATGAACAATTGTTTTTTACTCAATAGATACTCATGTGCAAGTAGTTAAAATTATTTTCAGTGGCTAAATTTTTCACTTGGTTTTTGATAAACTGCCGATCACCTTATTTATTGGCATGTAAGATGCTGTTTTATGCCTTAAGAAGGTTCTGAGAGATAACACTGTATCTTGCATGATTGGTGTCAATGCCAGGCTGGATCTAAAGGCTACAACTAATGAGTTTTCACTGAATGGTTTGGTAGTGAATTGTGTGCTCGTGCCTGTGTAACATCTTGTTTCTCTAGAAGTCCACAGGGAAGAAGGATATCTTGGTAGCTTAAGTGGTTGAAGTCAAACCAAAAATCATTCTCCATAAAATCATTCATCAAAGTGAATGATTTTTCTCTAGAAATTTTGCTCTTGTGCATATCAGTATGTAACTCTTGGTTAGGATTTTTTGTGGCTAGTTCGCAACCTTGAATTTGTTTACTTTCTTTATATGCTAATGCCATTCATTAAAAGGTTCTTCTCAGTCTTACCGTATGAAATATTGGTTGTTTGGAAAGATTATTATTAGTGATGGGGTGAATCTCCATCACTAAGTCTTCCTTTTATCTGTAAATTTTTAAATAATGCTTCCTTTTTTGTGAATTCTCTAATTAAATCCAATAAAAGCTGAAACTTATTTCTTAAAGTAAATAATAAATGAATAATGGTCATGTAGTCCCCCACTCACTGAAATTAAGGACATGATCAAGGGCCAATATAAAGAATGGGTAATTTCAAAAGTGAATCAAAGTTTTATTTTTCTTAAATAAAACTGAAAATTCAATGAAAACAGATCACAAACTTTTGTTTAGAAAATGCTGTATTTTCACTCTGTCAGGATCTAATCAATTTCTTTTTTTATCAACCAAATTTCCAGCAGTTCTAAAGGCTCTTTCTGAAATACTGTTGCTGGAAGAATGCAGAGGAACTTTTTTGTTAGTATTTTAAAATTGGGGAATTTCAAAGAATTCATATGTGGACAAGAATTATTAGCTTACAATATGCTGCGTAAACATTTCCTACCATGGTATTTATGATTTAAATTCTAAAAACGAGCAATTACAGTAAGTCCTCAATTTACGCGGATCTGAGTTACATGGATGTTCAGTTAGGCCGGTGACATGCTTGCTCTTCTCCGGGTTTCTGTTGCGTTGCTGTTGAGGACTTGCTGTAGTTCTCCACCACTGGTTCATAGAATCTGCATGACTGGTATTCAAATCTTTAATCTATTGATTCAATCGAAACTTTGTATTTGATCGAATCTTTTAACCTTGGATTCGATTGAATCTCGAATCCCTACCCCAACCCTAATTACTATTTTTTTACAAAATAATTAGCATTATGTAGTTGCATTTAATTTAACATAAGATCAGTAATCCAGAATATCCCGGACCTGGTGCATTCTGGATTTACGATATTTTAGGTATTTAGATCACTTTCCATTTAGTTGTCAGTATGACTAAAAAAACTGTAGTAATTCATCCTGTAAGATGCTATGATTGATGAGGTTGTAATGGATGTGAAAAACAAACTTTTACACTACCATAAAATTTATGTAGTGTCAAAATGTTTAATTTAAAGTTTTTATTCTTAACTGACAAATAGTGAAGAAAATAGGATACTGATGAGGCTTCCTTAAAATGGAAAAAATAGTAGGTACTTCATGATGTAAATTTGACAAGAACATCAATCTCTAGTATGCCCCTATTTCCCGACAAACCCACAAAACAAATTTTTTTTCTCTAAAATACATTCTAAATTGCCTGGTCCTTTGTCCAAGGGTACAACAGCTACATTTTCATACATTCTGATTTTATGCTGTAATCTCTCTACTTTTACCGCAGATCACATTGCAGCAGCAAGCTAGGGGTGTGCTTACAACATTCACTTGTCCAGAGTGCATTTGGGACACTTCACTTTGGCATTGATGGAACCACTCATGCATCACCTCTTTTTCTGTTGCTAGCCTTTCATTGGTTGAAACTCTCTCTTAGGAGTATTTCTAGTCTAGTCAAGGTTTTATTGGTTGTAGAAACACTATTCTTTAAGTATGGATCAAATGGTATGGTTAATGCATACACATTTCCGTATACTTCCACTATATTCTATCAACTTGACGGATGTTCCTTTAAATTTGTTAACAAAAGCAGGTAATAAGGTCATTGCTTCAATGCTTAGCAGAAATAAAAGAAATTGAATGGCTATATCAAGCAAAAACTTGCTACTATGGAATTTGATATTATTAAATGCTAATTTTTTCAATGCTGTTGTTTTTGTGATATTGAGTTTTTACTATAACAGTTTTTCTAGTGTAAATTTAACTAATTATACCATATAATACCAACCTAACCAACACAAAAAAATATTAAATGGATGAGTTACTGGATTTAATGGATGTAAAGGAAAAAGTGATACTCCTTAGGTAAAACTTTTTATTTCTGTGTTGATGAACTCTTCTTGGGCTCTACACCGGGTGAGTGAATGTAATGCTGCCGACGTTTCGGGTAGCGACTCGTTACCCATCCTCAAGGCAAATGTCACAAAACTAAACCGTCTGTTGGTTTTATACGGACGCTGGCGGTGGGGGATTGGTCGAGTCCTGATTGTTGAGCTGGAGGACCGTTGAACTTTGGCCGTTGACCGTTGGCCTCGCTCTGTCAACCTGTATTCTCTTCAGGATTCTATTCCACGAGCTGCTGATGGTATAGCCCGAATCCCGATTTACGTTTACGATTTACGTTTTTATTTCTGTTCCATCAAATTTTGTTAAAAATCATGAAAATGTTAGATGGTTTACCCATTCGTAGTGAAGATTTTGGAGTTTGGAATTTTCATTTCTCCATTCATATAGTATCTCCATATTTATTTGTTGGCTCCTGACTGCCATCAGATTGAGGCCCGTATGGAAAGTCATGCATCCGCATTTGCCTTTGCCTTCACCCCCAACCAAAAAAGGCAGCTTAAATGACTTCCAAAATAAAGTTAAAAGTTAAATGACTTTTGCTGTTAACCTTGCGTGCAAAATTATTTGACCTCACTTTATTGGGATTTTACTACATGTTATGTACTTCTTAAATACTTTTATGAGGGCAACTTGGTACAGTAAACTGTACAGGTTTTGGTCAATATTTCAAATAAGATTGCATATCACTGTTGACAACATAAGATCAAATACTTTTGAGTTTTCCGCAGCTGCAGACCTTCAATGAGGCTTGCAGTGTACTCAGTAGATGCAGGTCACAAATTTTGTGTCAGTACATGCTGAACGACAAAATTATTTATCATCATGTTAAATTATGTCTCATTTAACTCTTTATTGTTTTTTTCAGATTTGACAATATTTTGGGAAGGGAGACCATACACACATTGAAGTTTTTAACCTCAGAGATAACATCCATATTTTCCCATCCAACAATGGTCGATCGAATAGCTTCTATGCTCAACTACTTCCTTTACCATTTAGTTGGGCCAAAGAAGAAGAATTTTAAGGTATGTTGTTTCTTGTAGAATATGCTAATTAACATTTGCTTCCTTTTACTTCCCTGACAATATGAGGAAATGTTTTGCTTTTTTTTACAATGTGTTATCATTTTTGTGAATCAATATTCTTATTTGTGTATGGGTCAATTCAACCAGGTGATTGCCCTTAGGGTAACCAATTAAGACCAAACTTGGAACAATGTCACCATTTAATAGGAAAATAAAAACACCGAAGCCGTTTTGTGAAACACACAACCGTTTATGAAAAATTGCAACGTTGCAAAATTTGAATTTTGCAAAAGTTACTACCCATTTTAAGGTATAACTCCCAAGACCATTTAAGCTACAGATTTGCAAATGAACTTATTTTAAAGGTCTTGAATTGGACACCTATAATATAGGATTATATTATAAAATATAAAATATTTTATAAAGTTTATAGCAATTTTAAAGTTTCAAATCGATTTTTGACAATATACCAATGCCCTCGATTTTGCTCATTTTTTTTATATGTTGTAGACAAAGCTCCTCTACAAATTAAAAAAGTTTGCTAGAGGTAATATTTCATTTAAGAAAGAAAAAATTTTTTGAGTAAAGGCGTGACTCCCGCCAGTGGTGTCCGCATGGCGGCCAACCATATGGTACTCTAATATCTTCAGAGCCCTGTAACTTTCTCTTTTATCTTCTTCTCACCAATTTTAACTGTATACATACTCTCAAATCCGTTTTGCCCGTGCTATTTACCATTTGCTTCCCGTATGTGTGACCACCGCCCTGGAAAACACTATGTTTTCTATAACTATGTTTTCTAATGCTTGGATTATTTTTTCACCTTTTCTTACCCAACTTTTGCCTCAAAAGTAAGTAATCTTTGTTACCTGCGAATAATCCCATATTTGAGGCATATTTATTTCTGTTTCAAATTTTAATTTAAAACATCAATAGAATTATACTTTCAATGTCTCAAAGAAGGTAGCCAGAGTTGTTCAGCTCAAGTTTAGTTCATTAAATACCGTAACCTTCTCCACTCGGGTGTTGAGTAATACTCAACACAGCATAGCTCACTACCAACTCCCGTGTCGTGTGTCACTCGACACACGACATGCGTAATCCAGCGGCATTTAAAAATAAATTCCGAGTGGACTACTGGTATAGAGGTTGAAAAAATGAGAGTGCCAAGGGTTAATTCATCTTCGTTGCATCAGTAAGCACTCCTGTTTGTATGCTAAGAAATGTTATTCTTACAAAAATGTGATTTTTGCAATGCAATTTATTCTAGGTTAGAATTGTTTAGTAAGATTATTTATTTACTTTTAGACATTTTAAAAATTATTCTACCAAATTATTTATTTGATGGCAAGCATAGGAGTATAGCATATTTTAGAATCATGCACATTTATTGAATTCAAGTGCTATTCAATGTTGTCTGATGTTATTTCTGTGTCCTGGGAATATAATTATGTATCTTTAATTTTTTTTACCAGGTAAAAGATTTGGCAGAGTATGAGTTCAAACCAGCCAACATTGTGTTAGACATCTGCCAAATCTACACGCATTTAGGTTCCAGTGATTCGTTTTGTTTAGCAGTTTCGCAGGATGGGCGCTCATACAGTCCCCAGTTATTTTCCTTAGCCGAAGATGTTCTCTGTGAGTATTTCTTTGTCATTGTTTTCAAGTTTGTATGCCATGTATCAATTTAGTCAGAGAAACTCTGTCATAGTTATCTTTAGTACTAAAGAGAAATCCTTGGATTTTTACCTCAAATTCTTGCTTTGCCCCTGTAGAAAGAATTAGTTCTGTTTTTTCCACAGATTCTTACCGGTGATTATGCTGCATATTTGCAATTAATGATTTTCAATCAAGTTGAATCAGTGGACTCAATATTCCAAAGTTCATGGGCCTAAAAAATCGGCTGGTCATAATATCGAACTTCATATCAATGTTTTTTTTTAGAAGCATTGCAGAAAATATCCCTTAGCTATATTTTTTGCCTGTTCAATCTTTTGTGTGTTGTGTGTGCTGTGGAATGATTTTAGATGTGTAGGTATGATAACTAATCAAATTACCATAAAAACTCGTGTACCACGCTCATCCATGAAAGACGCTACCCCACTTTTATAAGCATAGAAATAAAAAAAAATTAGCGGCTTCCTTCATTCTCGTAGCGCAAGGTTTTGAGGACCTGACAACTTTCATCCAGTACCAATGACATCCGTTACACAGTATGCCACCAGTAGCAGTGGTGTACAATGTGACAAATGCTGTGAATACTGCCATTGTTCCTCTTACAAGCGGCATACATATAACTTTTACAAGTTGCATTTAGGTATGAACGATACTGAGGAAGCTCTTGTCGAATGCCATAGCGTAACTTGCAATTTTTAAGTGTATGCTATGTGAAAATGATAGAAAATTTTTGCCGATAAAACATTTAGGCATAAAACTGCGTCAAAATCTATCCCTTATGTACACGGACAGCCGTTTTTCGGCAGATATTCCCCTAAAGGCTCTTTTGTTCCTATTATTTTGGAGTACTGCAATCATGTTCTTTCTCTAATTCCGTATGCACGATTCAGGCACATCGTACTTCATCCTGCAGCGTGATTTCCTATTTCTTCATAGTCCTTAATCACTTTCAGTTTTTCACTTGCCATAAAAGATAACAACCTTGTGCACTTATTTATTTCAGAAACGACACAGAGATATATTCTGACTTTTGAAAGGAAACTCGAAAATTAACTCTGTAGCCTTCGGAAAGGAGGCACGTATGAAGGGAACACAATGTACAGACTGGTGAAAGGGTGAAAATGTCTGAAGACTGGGAAATCCAATTGCCAAATTAATGATGGAAAAGGATGACTCCGAAACCAGTTTTTCGATTGTCTAGGCAATCATCAACGGGGAGAGCAAGGTAAAACAGGTCAGAACCTGTCGGAAGCCAAGCGAGGAGTGACACCGTTGATGATTGCCTAGACAATTGAAAAACTGGTTTCGGAGTCATCCTTTTCCATCATTAATTTGGCAATTGGATTTCCCAATCTTCGGAAATTTTCATTCTAGCCAAATTAGAAGCTCGCATTATTTCATCTGATGGTGAAAGAGTGTTTTAGATATCGTTGGATCGGGTGGAAGTTAGTGATGGCCTTGAACGGCAAGCAAGCGGACAATACTCTCCCCGTACTGACTCATGCTGAACTTCTAGGGGTCCAGCTACCTTTGGGACTTCTGGGAAGGGCAGAGAGATAAGGAACTCGTGAAAGATGCACACCCTTTTCTTCAACTACAATTTCTGAGAAAAAAAGGTGTGCATGGTACGTGGGTTTTTACGGTACCTGTGGGAAGATATGAAATCCAATATAGTCTAATTTGTGATTAGAAAATCACGCACTATTCCGTTCCATGTCCGAATCATCATCCTCGCAACAAAGTGATGTATGGAAATTATGCAGCAGACATAGCAGACATGGATCCAATGGCCAAGGGGTAGAGCATGGCTTTATAAATGTGTTGCCAAATTTTTACTCTGAAAGAGAAGGCAATGCGAGTAATATAATTTATATAAATGTGTACTTCTTCTTTTTTTGACTGATGTGTGCGGTATATGCTACGGTGAGACTGTAGCCCTGTCCAAGACGTGTGCTTCTAGCGCTAAGCATACTACAATGCTTGCTTGCAAGTGGAGGGGGGTACCGTCGGAAACACCCGAAGTATGTCCGAACGTGAAGCACTCTGGGAGAAGCATGCTACGAAGCCAAAGCACAGAAGCACGCTTCCATGTAGGCTTCGAAGCATTGTTGGCGAGAATAACAAAAGATGGCGGAGCCGTTGGCTACTTATAAATGTGTAGTATCTATTTTTTTACTTCGTATATTACATTTGCATAATTATTAATATACATATCAATGAAAAGGTTAATATGCATATAATCGCTCTTTTTCTTCCGATCTAAACATTTGATAGATGTTGCCCTCTGTTTTGTTTCACTATACTTAGTGGTTTTTTAGGTTACCACTACTGCTTAATGTCGATCCTTACAGCAGACTGTCCGAATATGAAGTATTCTTTCCCAAGCATGCTTCATTGTACGTCAGCAATACGTCATCAACAAGAATGCTTTGCCGAAGTATACTCGGTTTTCGGATACGGCTTGTGATTTGCAACACAGTTTCAGGCAAAACTTTGTGGAAGTTATTCATATTGGGAGAAAAGTTATCAAAACTGCTGTTTCCACATACACGCACATATGCATACACGCTCATGTATATGGAAACAGCAGTGTACATAACTTTTCTCCTACTGTGATTTGCAATGATCAACATGCTGTGAAACGATACCTCTGGGAACAATGGATGCGGGAATAAATCACTTAATCTGAATGGAACTTCATTCTGGGCCAAAAATGGTGAATGGTGAATGTGAGAAAACAACCCTTGTGGTAAAGTTGACACTTTTTAAAAATCGGTAATTCATTTTTGAACTTTGTTTCGCTCTATCATCTCTTCTACCATGGATTCAATTTTTGTCAGATGAAAGTTGAATTGAGAGTCAAAATTATTACACATCTAAAAATTATCATGTGTTTTAGAGGGAGTATAAGTTCATGTTTTCTTAGGTGGAACAAGAACCATATCATCTTCATTGTTACTTTCTGGAGGTAGCCCTGTCACAACTTCCGCTACATCTTAAAATTTTTTTGAGATCCTCGTCAGTTGAAATATACTCAGTTTTGTATTGTGACACGCCAACATGAGCTATATAATGTCACTTGCTAAACCCCTCTCTTGAGCAATGAATACATTCTCCACCCTTTAAAAAGTTGAATTGTCATAAATATTTCCAACAATAGGCATTTATTGGGCATTGTGGTCAGTTTTGAGTTTGTTACTTACTGAAATAGGAAATGCCTATAATAGTTGCAGACAAGGGGAATGCTTCTGCTCTCCCCTCAGTTCCCTATTGTTTGGGAAGAAATCTCCTTCCAAGACTTGTACAGCACAAATTGTGTGCAAGATGGTCCATTTAGAATTTCTTGTCCCGTTTTCCCCATTGCTTACCTTGAATATTGAGAAGATTAATTTTAGTCAAGAACTGAACTAACACTAATATATAATATTGCATATATTTTCTAAATGTATGTTCTTGAGAGTTTGTGGGAACTAGCATTGTCCAGCTGGAGGAAATCTTCCTATTTTCTCCAATCATTCCTCTTCGCACTTGAATGAGAAAGTTCACTAACCCAATGGGAGTCATTTACCCTCAATCCAGATAAATAGCTTATGTGAATATCCATCGTTTACATGGTAGTTCTCAAGTTTTTGGGAACACTACAGGTGGTGGAGCTTTTTAATTTATAATGCATTATTGTGGATGCCTGCATGAATGTCGTTTATGAATCAGCATTTGTAGTGAAGTATTTTGTTTCTATTGGGACTGGGACTAAGGTTAGTAATTTAGTGATATTTGAAATTTTTAATATCATTTCTTTTATCATGTTTGAATACCCCTTTGATGGGACCAACGATTTTGTTTCATAATTATTATACTTCATAGAATGTAGTTTGTAATAACGAGAGTCTACTGTACTGTAATTTTTATGCAACAATAGTTTTTAGGGAACCATAGCTTTATTGCAATGTGAAATCATTGTTGTGAAATATTCAGTCAGTTGGAGGAGTCCTTAACCCATTTTCTTTAATTGACCCTTGCATTTTACCACCCTTTTGTTTTTGTTATTGCTAGAATTTAGTTACTTTCAGTGCACAGCAGTTTCCTAACTAGTGAGACTTCAAAGCATACTGAGTGGGACTCGAGCCAGCTGCATTGGCTCCTTATCCTTAATTTCCCTGAGGATCTCATGAATACATATGCCTGTAAGGTTGTACAAAATGTTTTTAACTTTCTCTTAACTTTTCCCACAAATTTTGCCCAACATTTGGTTACACTTAGTTTTGCTGAGGATGGAAAAGTGACATGCAAGAGTGAAAAGATTGGGAACTCCTGGTGTAGAGAGAAGGGTTTTGTCTGACTGTTCACATTTTCCTTTTCAGTGCGCATTGGAGGTAGTGGTTTGATTGTAGAACTTCAGAATGTTGGAGCCAGGGTTGCACAGTGTGCTTCTCAGCAACGTTCCCAGGAGGAGCTCCTTTCAGAGGCCCCAGATGACTTCCTTGATCCCATAATGTCCACCCTTATGCTCGATCCAGTGATTCTCCCATCATCACGCACCGTAGTTGATCGATCCACGATAGCCAGGTGAGAAGGAAGGTCATAAGTACTCATTTCTTTTTTACTAGTGAAATTTTTGAGTGGGCTATGGTAACCTGGCTGGTTATCTACTGGCCTGCCTTTGCAAAGGTTTTGCATTTTCATCCCTCCCAGTGTTTTACATGTCTATTGGTTAAGTTTAAAATAGATGGTGCAATGTTACCTAAGAAGTTGGAGCAACTTAGAACCAAATTCAATGACTACAGAATTGTTAAATTACTTTTTTTATGAAAATTCTTTGACTTGATATACTATGGAAGTCCACATTAATGAGTGCTGACAAAAGTCACAAATTTGCTTGTTATAAGATGAACTCGTTCTGACCAATTTGAATTTTCATTCATCCCAATCGTCATGCATCATGATGAGTAGTTAGGATGAAGATGAACTAATGAGTATCTCAAATAATCCAGCTGTAAATGTATGGAGTATCTTATGCTTCATATATAAATAATATAGGTAATCACTACTTCAGTATGATTATCATACCTACAGTAATGCAACTAGAACCACAATCACAGTAAATCCGTTCTGAGTGTAACTCTCTTTGCTGTTGCCATTAACATCATTGTAAACTGTATCTAGACAACTGTAATGACCTCACTGTTTGTTGACAACTTAGCAATATTTTGCAAATTATCAAAGCTTTCTACTGGTGAATGACAGGCTCAGATAACCTTGAATTGTTTACATCAATGGTCTCTGGAGAATGGGTTTCGTTTCTCTACCAAGAAAACAAAATGTATGCACCTCCACAGGCTAAGGGGCATTGTACAGGAGCCCACACTAAAGCTGGGGGATCATTTATTGTCGCTGACCGACTCCTACCATTTTTTTGGCCATCTCCTTGATAAAAAACTTGATTAGTGAGAACTCATACAGCATACAAAGTAGGCATGTTCTAAAGTTTAAAATATATTAAAAGTTTTGAGTTGAACATTTTAGGGTGTGGACAGAACAACACTGCTCTGTACATATAGAGCCCTGGTGCGGTCCAAAATAGAACACAGTTGTTTTGTGTACGCATCAGCGAGGAAGAGCCAGTTAAAGACTCTAGCCTCGGTACACATTGCTGGTTTGAGGCTTGCAACAGGGCCTTTAGAACCTGTCCTATACACTGCATTTCTAGAGGAATATTTCAATGTCGAACTACATTTGCAAAATCTTATCTTCACTGACTCACCCATGCTTTAATATGATTTTTAACCTGCGTTTCTTAGATGTTTTTAACAGATGACCAAGGACCGTGCAACCCTTGGCCATACATTTTGAAATTTTATTGGCCGACTTGGGTGTTCACCTGCCTAGGGTATGCCCTTTAAAAAAGTTCAAGCTTACGTCATGGGATTCCCTAACATAGACTACTCTATGACCTACATGGATGCCAAGGCTAACAGTACCCCAATCAATCTTAAACGTCGAGCCCTAGAAGCGATAAACAGTTTTGACAGTCATAAATATACACTGATGACTCTAAAACAGACTCCAGGTGTGGTTGCTCCTACTTTTCTGTGGATGTAGGCTCTGCGGCCTTTACCTTATATCCCATGTGCACCGTTTCCACAGCGGAGTTATTAGCCATGAAAGCCTCGCTAGATGCCATTGAAGCCTCACTGCAAGAGACTAGAGATGGGCAACTTGGTAAATTACCTCGGTAATTTTCGTAAATTACCGTGGTATTTTTCGTAAATTACCAACACCCCTGAAAATTACCGTAATAAACGGTAATTTTCAGAAAAGTTCTTTTTCAGAAAATTTCTTACTCAGGAAGGAACCATTGGAATTTGTAATATTGTAAATTAAGAAGCTAAAACGATTTTTTTACATTGTGTCCATGATTAATTCCAATTAATTCAGAGTAAAATAACAAATGTACATTGCGCAGAGGTATGTCTTTGGAACGAAAATTTCTCATAGTGTGAGAAAAGAGAGGCAAATTGCGTGTTGCTGCCAACTTTGTTTTAATTTTTTAATGAATTATCATTGATAAACGTCGTGATATGTTTGATTTAAACGTCGGCATTTATATCTCAATGCTATTTGATTTCGTTTGGAGTCCTCTGATAAGGATTTGCAGCTAACAACTTAAAATTACCGGAAAATTAAGGTAATTTTCGAAAATTACCGTATTCTACCACGGTAATTTACCTCAATTGAAAATTACGGTAATTTACCCATCTCTACAAGAGACTGAATGTAGCAGTAGGTCTTATTTAATATGCTCAGATTCCCAAAGCTCTCTTCAAAGTATTTGTAGCCTCTCCCCTTCACATCCCATGGTCCAAGACATAGTAGCATTCATTAACCCCCTTTATGCTAAGGACATGCATATAAAATTCCTGTAGGTACCTGGCCACGTGGGTGTTACTGGTAATGAAGTGGTAAATGCTGATGCAGGATCAGCCACCAGCAGCGGTGAGAATTATATTGGTGAAGTCCCAATTCAAGATTGAAGAGCTCACCTGAAGAAATCAGTTCTCACTTCCTGGGCAATGTCATGGCATGACGTAACGTCGAAGAAACTCAGAGAAACCAAGATCATGTAAGAGCTTAGATGCCCTCGGTCAGGGATAGCCGACGAGAAGAAGTTATTGTCATCAGGCTAAGAATAGGACATACAGCCCTGACTCACTTGTATCTCTTTACACACAGGAAGGATGCACCAAATTGCAATAGCTGTAACTGGCATTTGACTGTGAAACACCTGCTTGTTGACTGTGTAAAATATTGGATGCAACACGAATGCCACAAAATATGTGAGGATCTGAACAAGGTGCTGGGTGACAATTGTAATCATATCAATCGCGTACTTCAATTTCTCTTTGAAGTGAATTTACCAACCAAAATATGAGGCCTAGGAAGATGCATTGTAATCTGCCTAAGAGCTCTAAATGCAACTCTATTGCCGTATGACCAATACAGACTTTAGCCTATCGTGTCCACTGATAGTTTATACTATTTCTAAGTATTCCTATATACTTACCAAGTATTGTTTTTATAACACTGGTTTTTAAGCTGGTTTAGTAAAGATGCAAAATGACCTTAGTAGTCGAAGCACCTTAAAATAATTCTACCCATCTACTAAAGTAAATCAATGAATTGTAATCTCTTGAAGCATTACAGTATAACAGGTGAGCAAGGTGGTGATAATTCGAATTGTTTTGGTGCTTCTGAATTAAATCTGAAGGAAATATTTGAAAAATGTCCTCTATGGTCTTGACATCATATAAAAGCCATTTATTGATTAAATCCAGTAGAGTTTTTCAGATACATATAATTGAGAAAGTGATAATTGCTAAAATTGCTCACTTCCTTTGCTGATCCAGCTTTGACGTAAGATGAACAGCAGTGCATAATGTGATGTTTTCAAGTGGATGTTATTTTAATCTCCCAGACATCTGCTCAGCGATCAAACTGACCCATTCAACCGATCCCCTCTCACATTGGACATGGTGAAGCCTGCTGATGAGCTTCGCTGCAGAATAGAGGCATGGATCAAGGAGAAAACAAGTGGGAAGTCCATGGAAGATGACTCTAGAGCTGGTTCTTCATCTAAGGATGATGATGGGAAAATGAGTACATCTTAATGAGAGTTCATAGGTATAGCTTTCCAATTGTGAGCTTCAGGCCAAATGGTTCTAGGGCACTGTGTGTGCCCTATTCTTCACTTTTCTTTCTCCATCCTCATTACTTTTAAATTTGTTCACAAAAGTGCTGATTAATTAAATGAGGGCACTACTCAATGTTGAAGTGCAAAATTTTGATATGTTTCACAGTGATCTACTGGAAAGATTGGCAATGCCCCTTTTCTATCTTTAGCTAACAGAAAATATTTGTGATGTCATTCAGTAAATCATTAGCTACCATGCTCTTTTAGGATCAATTTTTTATTATGATTTCTAATGTTAGGCCCTAAAAATTGTATGTATAGCGTATTTCTAAAATAATGTACTTTTTCCTTGACCAGACAATAGCTTTTTGAGCAAGGTGTTACTAGTGTCAGTCTGGGAGTGTGCTGAATTTTTTTTTCTATTAGAATGGTGCTTTCTTAAATGTTAGAGGGTTGATTCAATTAATACTCCATGTTGGAAGTAACAGTAATACTTATCACGTTTATCTTTTAGCGTCCACTCATTGTGTTGAAGCATCTATGAAATTACCAGCTAGTCAACAAGTTTTAAAGGAAATATGTTTATTTCAAAGCGAATAATATTATACTGTGAAAAAGGAAAAGCTATATATCATTATACCTCAGGATGATGGAGGAAATGTTGATGGTAAATTGACTTTAATAGAGTTCTAGGTGCTTTACAATAGATTTTTAAGTAATGTTGGACTTTGGTTACAAAAAGGATCATTAACAAATTAAAGAAACCCCATCAACTGATGATGTGAGTCGTCTCTGAAGTATTGAAAAAGAGTTTTTATTTTTGTTACTTTTTTAGAATCATTCTTTTATGTCAGAAGATTTCACGCGAATTGGATGAGTGTATTTCATGTGTGTACATAGTATGTGGAGGAACTGGCTTTCTGTTATCTGGAAAACAATGTTTTTCATGCCTTCATCGCGTAACTGCCATGTTAACTCAAGTGCGTGCATCATCTTTCTCTTCATCAAGAGGGTAAATGAAATCCTTTTGTATGTGTCTGTGGCCAGTGAGGAATGTATTTCTTTTGAGTTGTGAGTTGCACCATTGGTGCAGTCTGTAGATATGTGAGTGGTAAAATTTGATGTTAAAGTGTTAGGGTCATTTAGCGTCTGGTAGGTGTATTGTTGTCTTTGGTTTAGATTTCCCTATGTTTAAGAAGTAGTGTAAAAGCCACGTTGGTTGAAGACCAAAACATCAACCACCTTCCAGTGAATAGTTCTCCCGTGGTCACTTGATCCCCATTTCATTTCTAATTATTCGTATAAATAATTTTCTGTGATTTTCCAACAATTTGTGAGTACGTATTTTAAAGTAATTGAAATTTTAAAAGTTATTTTGGAAATAATATTATCCCAGTTAATGAAAAGCTCAACGGCCTTGTATATTGCTGGTGTACATGGTCATTGAATGATTTAAATGAAGAACAAGATGTTTTATATGATTTACTTAAAAAAATTAATAAATTCATACAATAATCAGTCACTCACTTTTAAGTGATACAGTTCCATTCATGTAATTTTCAGATTTTTTCAATGTCCAATAAGCATACAATTTATTATACAAAGAGGTCCTTATGGAAGTACCCCCTGATAAAATTATGTTGAAGGTGGCATATTGACAGAGGACTCACTTGTTTTCCTGTAATTTGTTCTCAACCGGATGTGATACATTCATTATGGAATCAACCTGATGCCCATAAGACATTAACACACCAGTTTCTGTTATTTCACATCCATGGGTTGTGAATCAAAATAACTTGGTGAATTCACTCAACACTCTTTAGTGATGTCCAAGTTATTTTTTACTTGTCAAAACAATTTAGCCTTTTGACATGAATGTAATCATGTACACTTTCAGAAATGTGCTGTGAATGTTATCACATACTTTTGACTATCGACATAAACTGTTAAAAACGTCTTTTAATAAAAATTTCAAACAATAATATAACAACTCTCTCATTCCTCAATCCTTAACAATTAATATCTGCCATCTGGAGTTTTATTTCATACATCCACAGATGAAATCACAGACTTGCAACACTGTAACAGCTCTACTGCCAATGATGGCCCTTATGGTTATTGCTCTATGCACAAGATATGTGATCAATTACACTCTAATTGATATATTGAGTTTGTGCATTACCTGAAGGCAGCAGCTGCAGTTTTTTGTCTTATTTTTCACAGTTTTATATAAATCTCATTGCTTTCCTGTATTTAAATTCTTATTAGGTAATTACAATACTGTTTTCATGGGGCCATATGTAGATGAATCTAATGAGGCATGTGTCAGGCCATTTTAGTCAATATTAGCACTTGTCAACATGTAATTCACTTCTACATGCAGCCATTGGATACACACAAAAGCTTCTTTCAGTAATTCGTCAAGCATTTCTTAAAATAGCTCAGTCAACACTTGAAACATCTATGGTAATTGTTGGTGTATCACAAAATACCATTACTATGCTCTATTAAGTTTCATAGTGGAGTTTTAGACTTTTGGTAAAGCAACTGAGACACTGCATCCATGTTCTAGCATGGTCATCACTTGTCTGGTTGTTGGGAATGCACTTTCATGCTTTGGTTCAAGTTCAGGTCATCATTAATGCTTCATTTATATGAGGAAGAATTCAGGGCCAATCCAACTTCCACACTTGGGGAATCCGGGTGGCGCTGGTGGCATCTGATCGTCGCGGCCAACATGGAGAATGACGTTTAGGCCCCAGGAAGAGTGGGAGACATGCTGGTCATGCAACAGCCAATACCCTGTGGAGAGAATATCCAATATGTATTCCGTTCATCAATACAGTACCTATGTGAAATTTGAATTCATGTAAGATTGATAAAGATAAAAGTTTATTTAATGAAGGAATATCATATTAAAAAGGAATACTTTGTGATTTCAACACAGAATTTTTATTGGGAGTCTTCTATTGACGACCCTATTTGAATGCTATTGTTTGATAAATTTCATCAATGTTCATTATTAGTAGATGCTCACCTGGATTATCTGCTTTGAACCTCAGAACAGCATATCCCCTGTTGGGGATAGATACTGTGTCTTTTACAATGGGATCCACTAAGTTTCTCTGAATTTTTCCATTTCTGTCAAGGTCTTTCACAGCCTCAGTTATCCTTGGACCTTTCAAATCCTTGTCTTCTAGTGATCCCAAGGCCACAATGTGGAAGCTATATCCATGCATGTGGAACACATGTCCCCAGTCACTTGCTCCACCTTGAGTAAAGGAATACTATGTAGTTAGTGCTGTAAATGGCATAATGATTTTATATATATGATCTATGGATTGAGATATACAGAGTGGTGATCATCAGGGAAAACCTGGAATTGTCAGGGAATTTTGAATTTCTTGAAAAGTCAGGGAATTCTCATAACAGTCAGGGAGAAACTGGGTTAGGAAAATCTCATTATTTTTCTACCATTATGTTTATCAGGCAGTCTTTCCCACCCTTTATTTCACTGAAACATTTCACCAAATAAAACTAATGTCCGTTGCTGATGTGCATAGAATAAGCCCTGTCAATTCTTTGAACATTCAGTTGAGAATCTTAGTTGTGAATCAGTCGTACAATGTATTCCTTTTGTGTATCTTTATATTTGCCTAGTAGTGTTAAAATTCATGATCACCATGTATTCCGCTCATCACAAGCAATCCAAGGCTATGTTATTCGGAAGATGTTACCCTGCTTTTTTTTAACTTCTGAGACTCAGGTCGAGAATTAGCTGAAGCTAACTAGCCTATAGTAAATACGTGCTTCTAAGTTCTAAAAATACGAGATGATGATTATTAAAATGGTAATACAAGTACGATCACACGTGTAAACAGAATCTTATGTAAGATCATCTTTGGTTCCCATATCCCAGTTTGTGAGAGAGTAAGAAGAGTCTTCCTTCCCTCCCCACCTTTCACGCTCGACATTATTATTGAATGGCCCCCTTAGCTCCCTCTAGAAGCAATTTAGCCAGGTCACAAACCACCTCAAATATGATATTCCTGAATATGATGCTGCCGTTGCTAATTGCCTCCTGTTTTCACTCACAGTGGTGCGCTTACATTTTGCTTATGCAAATATTTTTACATTTTTGGTTCCCTCTTACAATCAAGGGGTTATAACCATGTTAATCAAATTGTTATTTGCTTCTGAAGGTCACTCGTACAATCCGATTTTGAACTAGTGCAACAACTTTGCTTTGGTTTGTATTTTTCCCGCACCTTAGTAATACATGTGCCAGAGTCCACCAGTAAATTGGCCATTAACTTTCCCTTCGATGCCTTTTAAGTAATCCTTAACTTCCCAGAACTACCACTACCAGAACCACGACAAGCTATCTATGTAGAAGAATGGGGTCGTTTACCATATTTATTTTATTGCCGAATATGATAGAGTTTGTCAAATAAAAATACCTGTATTTTTCCGTTTTTTGATCCGTCAATTATTTCTCGAGTTATAAGCGGCGAAAAACTAATGTTTTTAACCCTTTCGGAAAAGTGGGTGTGGTGCAATCTCTGACGTACATCAACTTCGTCCAATCACAACTGAGCCCACGAAGCTACTTCGCCTTATCGCAAAGGGGGGGACACAGCTGGCTCTCCCAATGGGAGCGATTGCGACAGGATCTATGCGAGCAGACCTTCCGAGAACCCCCCTCCACTCCCTTCCCTTGCAGTCAAGGATGGGAGGAAAATGACGTCAATGATATCAGAGCAGCTTTTTCGGTGGGTGTCACCTTTTGCTTATTTTAATTTTTGATTTATGAGTGAATGGTTATGGTTAGAAGATTAATTTTTTCACTAAAATTCATTTTTCTTTTCCATCTAACAATTTCGTGCACAAAATTGCGATTTCAGTTCCGAGTAAACCCCCCCCCTCCCCCATTAGACATTGTCAATTTGTAAACTTACCAAAGGAAACATATGCGGCCACGGAAATACGATACGTGACCGAGGAAGATCGCTCGCCTGGATCATGCCAATGCTCGCAATGGTTCAGGGGACTCGCCATAATGCAAAACTGTTGTATAGTAGAATTTCGATTTTACTTAAAATTTGATTTTACACCTGTGAATTAGCGGTCCTGGCCGACTCCTTGAGTATTCTTATGGAATCATTATTTGATTTTACGTGAATTCGTTGTAACGATTTTACGTTAGGCTATTTTGGTCCACGGTGAAGGTATCAATTTGATTTTAAGAAATAAAACAACAGATCTTAAAGAAACTTAAAATCGGTCAGATTCTTCCCCATCTTTAAAGGAAATCTTCAATTTAATACCCTACTACTGTGAAATTCAACTGTAATGAATAAATGCATGGCATTTTAATGGTCTACATGTATATTTTACTATCCCATCTTTCAGCACGAAAAGTTATGGGTCCAAGGTGTTTACTCGTTTACGGTCTGACAGTTGCGCTGAAATGCTCATGCAAAGCTGCTTTATGATTGTGAGATAGGAACCCCGTCAGCTCTTCCGAGTGACGAGATGAAGCTTGTTTTGGGGTCATCTGCATGCACGTGTGTCAGGACACTGGTGTCACTGGCACTCGTTAAGCGGAATAAAGAATGAAGAACATTTGTCCTCGAGCAATGCCAACAGCCGAGGTAATTGGGAAGATGTGTGACATTGTAGTATTATATAAAACATCACAACTGATGGCATCACATAGCTAGCTAAAACTCGCCTAAATGCTTCATTGCAATCATTGTTTCCCGTAGAAACATGTTCACTCACCATCTTCCCCATGTACTGGATAAGTCTGTTTTGGTCACGTTGTCTGTACTTTCCCAATCTAGAACTTTAAGCGGAATTAGATATACGGTTTGGGTTACCCACAAATTAAATAAATTGAATTGAAAAACCAAGGAATATGATAATGATAGCCGACACAGTGTTATTCAAGACAAAGAAATTATGATGTTTAATAAAAGATAATCTCGAGTGATGTTATCGTATATGCTACATGTGCTGTTTTTACCCCTTTGCGATTGAGCCTTGCAATGAAAAATGCGAGTAAAAATATGCATTAAAAGTGTTTATAATTTGGATGAGAGTTTAACTTATTAAGGTTGCAAATATGGTAAATAGAGGAAGATGGATGCAAATTCCGTGCAGAAGATATGTATTTGAATTCAATTTACTGACACTGAAAGCTCAGTGAAAGTAGTTGTGAGGTTTTAGTATCACATTGATGGGGGTTCAGTAAACTGTTGAGGTGGAGGAGCCAAACCTGTCTCTTATAATGGCAAACATTTTTTGAGAGCCATGATATATATATTTTTAAAAGCAATTAAAATTTAAGGTAATATTATAATAGGTAATATTATAATATGTACTTAATATTATTAATTATATCTATTAAAATAATTAAAAATCACTAAAAATGGCTCTTATTGGTTTTGTACAAGCAGTAAGCTTGCATTTCCTGAGATAATTTATTAATATCCGGTTTGTAAATACATGCATAGTGTTTTTATTTCATTTATTTACATTTATAAATTCCAATATATATACTAGTACTACTCACTCTTGCTATTTAAATGAAAATGCAATCACTCTATTTACATTTTCAATTTTACTTCTGAGTGAAATTTGTCTACGCAAAGAGACACTTTAGGCTTGCAAACTGTACTTTTCCAACCCATGACATTGAGTATTTCAGATGTTGGGTGATTTTATATGAATTGTTTTGTTGAAGTTGAAAGGAAGATGAACAATGAAGTGCTAGAATTGGTAGGAGAGGAAAGAAATTTGATAGATGAAATTAGGAGAAGGAAGAAGGTGTGGATGGAAAAGGTGATACCTGAGGATGACGTTAATTGTCGAAACCATGGTATTAGTGTGAGAGAATAAATTGTGGAAATACAAAGATTATTTTGTCATTTATAATGAAAGGGGATGGTGTTTTGAAGGTGGTGATTGAGGGAAGAGCATTGGGTAAGAGGGGAAGAATGGGTTGCTTGGATGGAATGATGGGTGGCAGGAATTATTAGGGGCTGAAGAGGAACATCGTGTGTAATTTAAGGGGTGGGAAGAATTAAATGTCCATTTGAACCTACCTTCACTGGTAGAATAATAATAATAATTTTGTTGAAGAAAACATTTGGTGAAAAACTTGGTGCTTTCATGCAATATGTACTTATTTTACCTTTCAAATAGCTCTTATCATTACACATTACTGACCTTCATCTACTAGAATCAGTTCTACTGCATCTCCCAGGGGGATGTCAATCTGATGTACACATTCACACACATCAGCCTCATTCTCCAGTTTGTGACCATCTGCATCCTTGTGGGTTATCTGTCTGACCCTTGTTGTTGGGCAGCGTCTGGGGAATGTGTCCTGGCTGCATCGGAGATCAGACGGGATGTCTGCAGCTTGAGACACCAATGGGGATGGCGGGTACATGAATGTGAAATTGGCCACCCTTGGTACTCGAACGTCCCTATTCCCGGGGACTGAAATTGAATGAGATTACGTGTGAGATCTTTTGTGAAATAATGGAGACTATAAGTACCTTAATTTTGCATAGCTGAAGTGGCTTTGATCAATAACAGTAGCATCCAGTCAAAATTAAAATAGGCTAAATAGCTTGAATTTAATTATTACCTAATGTGTGTACAAAATCGATTTGCAAAAATGCTTCAGTCAGTGAAATAAGGGTTTTAAATTATTTAAAACATTACAATTTGTTATCACTCTAGGATAACTGTTGTGATTTTGCCAAATGGGGTCGTTTACCATATTTTTTTTACTGCCGAATATGATAGAGTTTGTAAAATAAAAAGACCCGTATTTTTCCGTTTTTTGGTCCATCAATTATTTCTCGAGTTATAAGCGGCGAAAAACTGATGTCTTTAACCCTTTCGGGAAAAGTGGGTGTGGTGCAACCTCTGACGTATATCGACATCATCCAATCGAAACTGAGCCCACGAAGCTACTTCGCCTTATCGCAATGGGGGGGGACACAGCTGGCTCGGCCAATGGGAGTGATTACGACAGCATCTGTGCGAGCAGACCTTCCCAGAATCCCCCTCCACTCCCTTCCCCTCCCCTAAAAGCAGTCAAGGACGGCAGGAAAATGACGTCAATGTTAACACAGCAGCATTTTCGGTGGGAGTCACCTTTTGTTTATTTTAATTTTTGATTTATGAGTGAATGGTTGTGGTTAGAAGATTAATTTTTTCACTAAAATTCTTTTTTCGTTTTCATCTAACAATTTCGTGCACAAGATTGCGATTTCGGTTCCGAGTAAACGCCCCCATTTCAGACTTGAGGGCTCAAAAAACTAATTTGGTTCAGTATTGCCATTTGTGACTCAATTTTAGCATCAATGACCATGTTTGAAGGCAGTATGAGTATATTAAACTAGCTGTTGCTTCAAAAGATTTTTTCAGAAGTTATTCAATTAGTAAAAATAAAAGTAAGAAGAAATATGAGTTAAAATTTAGTTTGAATGAAGCTAATGCACTACTAATAACAAATAATGTTGAAATTGACGAGTTAACACTTTCGCTGTGGAGGACGCACTGGTGCGTCCACCTAAATGTAGCCCCATAAGTGAAGGACGCACCCGTGCGTCCTGTGTCTTCTTTTTTTCAAATGTGCCACGGCTTTTCCATTTACAGCTATGGCACTCCAATTTACTTCCTGCTGCTCTGTTGCAATCTGAACTTTGTTAAAGTGCCAGCCGTTTCTATGTTTTATAGGTAAAACGGTCTATGCATTAAAGGAATTATTAGTACCTATTCATGAAAGAAAATTGCTACTGCTCACGGCAAACATGTTTCATGCTTGGGGCCTGCAGTGAAAATGTTAACAGTTGAATTGACTTGCACGTAGAAATCCCTCTAGCTATAAAAATCAGTTGACATAATGGAAATTAGGAAAGTCCTAATAATTTTTTAAAAACTGTTTTCTCTCTTTTACGATGAAGACTATTAATCATTCTGACTCTGCCAAAATTTCTGGAGTAGTGTTTCACCTGGTATTTAAACAACCCATTGTTGACTTTACTCATAAGTTTTTGTGGGGCACATCTGTTGTGGGACTGATCTTTGACCTCTCTCAAACATCATTCAGGTGAAGTATGGTGCTTTCCCAGCATATTAGCTGCTCAAAATCTTCACGGGTGTTCCACCAGGTCAAGGCTTCTATATGGGCCAACATTTCGATACACAAGTACAGCATCATCCTCAGGGCTGTTGTGAGGCAGCTGCTGTGAGGACAATGCTCAAATCAAGTGTTGAAACTTCTGCCAGTATGGAAGACTTGACCCGGTGAAACACCTGAGAAGACTTTGCACATCATTCTCAGGTGCATCTCAATGGGGAATATGCATGAAATTTGTTTCTCGAAGATTAATGATGTACTTGATGCGAAATTTTCTCACCAATTTAAATATATAAGCCAAATTTTTCTACACCCACCACAAAAATTATTAAATGAATTTAAAATGTTCCCGGAAATTGATGAAAGTCACGTGACCTAAAACGCCTTCTGACGTCACTGCATGGTATAGGTTCCATATTGCTATGGAGATAGACATTTATTTTTACAGAAAACGAAGTGAATATATTGTTTTGAGGTTTTTAGCTGTTTCTCGAACGAAACGATGTCTGAAAAAAAATCTTAAAAAAAGCACAAACCGACAATTTCCTTTGGTTGTCTCCCTTATGGCGGTGTTCTTCTTAAAAAACCAGTGATTGCATAGGCATAGTAGAAATTCATGGGCACTATTCAGGCATTATATAATGGACGATTTGCTCGTTACAATCCATACTATTGTAAATAAAAATTTGGAATGCAATCGTTTATTGCATTAAACAAATGAGATAAATACATACGTTATCGCCAAGTATTTATTTAACAACTAAAATTTAAAATTAGGGATATAAATCACACGTGTGGTTTGTCTCCATGATATGCTAGGCTATCATAGAGGAATCATCCCCTTTCCGTAAGCATCTCCTATGCTCCTCTCTGGTGGGGAAACTCCATCCTGTTTGTCCCACTTATTATATTATTTATCGCGAGGAAAATAGGTCAATATGCCTAGTTATGGAGAGGAATTGTGACAGAGGTGATGAAAACTGGGGCGATTGAATAAAAACTATTGATTTGAAAATGTGTGCTATAAATTCTGATCAAAATATCATCACAAAACATGAATGAATAATATACCCCCAGCATTTGAAATGTGTTCGCAAAAAAATAGAGGCTTAAATTTTTGGGTTTGCAATAATTATTTTTAGTACACAATTCATATGCCTTGAGGGATGAAGTCGGTAAAGTGTTGCTTAATGATAATACGTGGTGAAAATTAGTGAGAAGTTCAGTAAATGTTGACTGGATGATACTCTCTATGATAGATTTATATGGAAGGAGCAAGTTGCATTGGTTTGGATGTGTCGAAGGAAATCACCAAGCAGACGCCTTGTCGAATGAGAAATAGGCAGCAAGGAATTTGGAGGTTGAGGATGTATTCATTTAATATGGACGAGGAGACTTTGAAGAAGGTTCTTAATGAGTTGCCTTCAGTTGAGTGGGTATGAAGCAGCACAAGAATGAAAGAGAGGCAATGGATAACAATGGATGGGCCATTGTGGAGTAGACGAGGGCATATGGCTCTGTCTATAATTGATAAGGACGGAATTGAAACTCGGTGGACTCGTCTCCAAGGAAAACAATTTCGAACGCAAAATTTTGGTCGTGTGCAAAGGAGTTTGCATAAAGTCCAGGATACCGTAGGTCCTTGCAGAGCCTTTGGAATCATAACAGTTTTTCTTTAGAAAATTTTTTTCGCGTCTCCATCAATCCTATTCTCAGCATATGTTATGTTAATTTTACTAATGATGTGAATGCTTTTTCCTTACATTATTTCTCTCTATTGATAAATATATTTCGAAATGAATTTTCTTTTAATTTAGATTTTTTTTAATTTTAAAAATTGAAGATCTCGTTCGTTACACCCGACGTCTGAATTGAAAGGGATCTACCACAACAAGAATAATATTTTTTTAACGAGATTTTACTCGTAGTATCTCTAGGTTTAACATCGCATTGTCCCCTGCAAGGACTCAACGTTTTCATAACTCCGACCTAAAATCAGTTCATAAACTCCGCAAAGCTCCGACTCTCGCTGATCAACCTTGTCGTTTATTCACCGAGGTTAAAGGAGTAAATTTACCCGTCACATTTCTTTGCCAGTCTGCTTAAGTGAAGCTCGTGGGGTGTTTATTTTTTACAGTTTAATCCTCAGAACAGAACAAACCTATTCAAGGTGCATGGGGAGTTGTGGCTGATGTTTTCTTTCAAGGATTGCGAACTAGCCGCGAAAAATTAACGGTGTTACTTGCTGATATGCAAAACATTTTCTTAGAAAAATATCATCTACCTTGACCGGAATTCGAACCCAGATCCCCATGATTTCCGGCTTTGTGCTTTTGAGCTACCGTGGCGTCCTTTCCTGTGAATGCGAAATCCTTGAATTTGTTACAAGTAAACACCTTAACTTAAACTTGTTAACTTAAAAGTTAACGTGAAAACATTTTCACCTAACTTCAACCCCGTAGACGTTGACATAGTGCACGCAGAACGGTTGCTTAGTGGTATCGTATGTACGGCAGTTCGTCTCATCAAATAGCTCCGCGAAAACTCATAAAAATCTGCAGAAAACAAAGACGCCGTGGTAGCTTATTTGGCAAAAGCATCTGGCCGGAAGTATAAGGGAGTCCAGGCTCAAATTCTTGGCAAAGTGGATGGTTTTTTGAGCGTAAATCTTGTTACAATATGATCTTTCTTTCTTCTCCATTACCATTTGCTTTAGAGGGAACTGATGCCTAAAAAATTGACACTTCGTGTGAATGGGTCCAGATTATTCACTGCGGTCATTTGTAATAGCTCCATGCAAGGAAATTCTGTGACGGAAGTTTTTGTCTCACTCCCTTACGGAAAGCACGGGCTCTGCATCCAAAAGAAAGGCCATTTTTTCGATTTGCAAATTTAACAGTAACTTTATACATAAAAACAGGTGACATATCGTTGCAGAAGTGCTCTCAAAGGCTAAATTAATCCGGGTTTCTGTGTAAGACAGGCATCACTGGATTTCTTTCAAAGTAGAAGAAATAGAAACGAACGAGATTTTTATGTCCTCTCATCGTCATTTGTATGATATTATACCGAGCGCCTGACTTTCTTCGCTTCTTGTTCTGGGTTGCGTTCCCCTTGTCGCCATTTACCGCATGTTTTTCGGAAAAGTCACTTCAATGAAGAGGTATTTTCAGCCTTAATTTTTTCACCGTTTTGCTCTACTATAATTTATTATACCAAAGAAATAATATTTTCCTTTGATTTATGTCTCGTATCAGCCTTAACTACGTAACTCACCCGATGATGTGTCCAGTGCATCAACCATCAACGTGTTTGCTGAAAAAATTTTCAACTACGCTTATACGCTACGGAATTATATGTAGATAGGATGCATGGTTTATGAGATCGCGGAATTTTTTTTCAGTCTCCCATGCATCACCTACCCAAGAAATGTTGTTGTCATTGGCCTACTACCTCTACAGAGGACAGCTGAAGAGGTCGACAAATTAAATAGTTAGTTTTACTTCATCTCGGTTTACTCAACGGCTGTCCTTCGATTACGCGGAGACTGAATGACAGAAGTGAGAACACGCAACGTAAGGACGCCGCTACCCACTTAAACACTGCGTTGCTATGGCCTATATATCGAGGATGTTGTGTTATTATCTACTAAGGTATGAGTGGCAATAGCATTTAAATTCTCTGTCCTCCGGATATATTGAATTCCGTGAAATACGGAGTCTAGAGAGCGAAACTTGATGCTTTCAGTGTGTAAAAATACAGATAAAAAATTCCTTTTGTAGGGTCAAGTTTGGCTGACTCAAGTTAGGTGGAGACGTTTTCGTGCACGTTTACTATAGTCATACTTGGCTGCGGCCATAGGCCGCTTTCCCATATTCCACATCAAGGCAAGTGACACTTCATGCGTGATGACGGCACTTAATTATACTTAATATATTCATTTCCTCTAGAGATGGTATATCTTGTCTTTGATCTAGTGTTCCATTTTAATCAAGGGGGAAAACTTTCTAAATTTAGCACTCAGAAAATCATAGCCTTCACTGCAAGAAGGTTTTTAGTCTCAATTCACTCACTCTTTTTTTGCACGAGCTCCTGTTCTGTTGAATCTCCTTAAAAGTAATTTTCAAGTGTCAAATTTGTATTTTAACGATGGCAGCGGATCAATTATCCTACCTGAAATCAATGTTTCAAGAATTTTTTATTATTTGGAAATGTGCTGACGAAAGGCAAATGCTTATTGAATATTCCTCAAAGGGTATCATCAAAAGTTATAACCGAATGAATATTCTTCTCGCATGTGTCTTTGGCAACTTAGTCGGCCATATCTTGAGACACGATGGCCTGATGAAGACTATCGTCGAGGGAAAAGTGAACGGAAAGATTGGAAAAGGCAGGCCTCGTATGAGATACATGGAACAGGTTGTGAAGGATGTAAAAGAGAAGAATTACGTCACAATGAAAAGGTTGGCCGATAGAAGAATCGAGTGGAAAGCTGCGTCAAACCAATCCTAGGATTGTTGACCAATGATGATGATGATGTGTCTTTAAGAGGAATATGTAGTGGAATCTACGCGAAAAAGAGTGAATAATCACATCAAGCAGGAAGACATTTGAAACAGTCCCCTTAACGTGGGCACAATTAGAGAGATATAATTTAAAATAAAATCGCTTTTAGAGCGGGACAAAGACTCGTGGATGAAGAGGGAAGGGAAACACCTATTATTGTTAAAGCTCTCGAAACAAAGGCATGGAGAACTCAGACGTATGTAACTTTCTCTTTCTCGAAGCCTTTAGAATGAATTTACAGTCTTGAAAAAAAATGCCGCTCATGAGTAAGTCTGTTCAAATATAAGCGAGCACAATGGCCAGGATGCGCCCCGTTATCCGCACTGCTTCGCTGCGGCGGAATCGCTGAAGAAAAATGCTTCTGGAGGCATTGCGGTGGGCGAACATTTTACAATTCGTTTTCCTCGAATTCAATGAAGCGTGGTTGGCCACAAAATTCAATTCAAATGGAAACTTTTGCGGGGACTCATTCCTTCAATCTCGATCCACTGAAGTGCGTTCGCGTCACTATTAGTCACGATAATGTTATTTTGATGGGTATTTTGCGAGATCACTGATATGGAGAGACTGAAAAGTACTCTTTTTTTTCGGAACGAACTCCCATTTCTAGAGAGCAGAGCAGAACTTCAGGTTGTCTGGCATACGCATTCCAAGAATGATGCCAATGTGACAGTAATCATGGAATTCAATGTCAAGATTGACCTTCATGCATTCTTCTGTTGACCGTTGAGTTGATAAGCTTTTCTGTATCTTTCTGTTTCTTTTCTGTACCTTTACCACTTATCGCTCGGTTGAATGAAAAATGTAACTGTTTATCGAATTCAACCAAATCCACAGATTGGCTCATTTAACTTTCACTTTTCGTATTTTCACAGATACTACTCTCTACAAACAGAAAAAATTCTGCCATGGTTTAATACTGAAGACAAAATGGGAGGCATTGATTGCTATCTTGACACCTTTTGGTGCAAAAATGAATGGTCGAAACACATTTTTCATCCTCTAGCTTTATTTAACATGTTTAATTCAAACCAGCTCGCATCGATCAATAAAAGAGAACACGATGAGGGAAATTTGTGCTTTACGGCTTGAATATATTTCCATGATAAAAGGCCATATGGTGGCCAGGATATAAAGGGAAAAATTTGGATTTTTTTGGGCTCTCATTGGGAAATCTTCAACCAAAACCCATTGGATTGGAATAGATTTAATCAAAAGGAGGCAAGCATTTGTTATTATTATTGAGACTAATTAGATTGGAGGCCCCATCGTAAATTCATCGTACAAATGGCTTGGGCTAACCGCTGAAATATGTAAGGTAACAAAAGGGTGATTAGGATAATTGACGTTTGGTGGTGGGAAAGGGAAGTAAAAAAGGTCTTTACTCTGATCTTTAGAATATCAATAAAATCTCTGAAATTTTGAGAGTAAACCACATCAATTATTTACGCGATATAACAAATTGTGTTCTTTTCACCGTTAATCGCTACCACAAAGTGACGCCAAAAAAATATAATTTCAGATATATATTTTTTGTCGGATGAGTTGGAGAAAATGTTGAATGTGCATATCAGGGATTTTAATTCTGCCCCTATTCACGTTTTTGCCAACCTTGATTAGAAAAATTTTGTAGATTATGGTTCAATATGGTAAGGGAGTTGATGAAGAGGCTAGCTGTGGAAGAGGGGCTAATACGAAACGAAATTTACGGAATAATTTTCCTCAGCACTTCGTCAATTTGGGATGGAGTTGAATACTTGCAAAATGTAAGAATAAGATTGTCCAAACATGACTATTCAGGTCAAGGAACATGCCATAGAATTGACATTAACTCCTTTGGAAAACTTTTTTCATAGTGCTTCGGGTTTTTGGCAGAGGAGTCTTAGATTAGCTTCCACCAATACTTCACTACACATTCGATGAAACCAGGTGCATTTTTAAATTGGCTTCTCTGACGTACAGTATGATTCCATTTGCTAAGGTGCGTCTTCTGCCTAAGTGTCTCGTTTGTCTCTTTTCCTTTCCAAAGGGTATGAGTGAAAGCGTAATGTGAATTTTCCAAAGCCTGGTTCTGCTATGACTCAGTACAGTCACTCAAATTCACCCTAAGCGCTAAAAACGCAATATCCCCTTCAGAAGTATCGCCAGCATCAGTCTTTTGACTTTCAATGGTAAGAGGAACGTGAAAGCATCCCAGCTTTCTAACTCTGTACGGATTTTTCGGGATGAATCTTTCTCTATTACCTCTCGAATGCGGTTTCATTTGTACCAGCCATCATTGTAAGCTTCATTGGGCTGAAATGAGGTACGGAGATTCACATGGAAAATACACCTTGGCTGAAAAAAACCTGCAATCTTTCGCGGCCCGCAGCATCGGAGAGGTTTTCTTGTTGGTTTAGACGCCTACGAGAGGTTAGGCGGTGACGTTGGGATGAAGAAAATAGTGTTCCTAGAATGTAGGTCATCCCCTTGATTACGTCTCTCTCTCTCTCTCCCCAGCGGTAGAAAATGACATGCGAAATATTGCAGGGGTCGCTATCGAGAAGGGTAGAGAGCGCTGACGTTTTCTCTCTCTCGCTCAGTTTTATTTTCTTTCGAACAAAAAATAGGAACCGATTTCCAAGCGTTCCAGTAAGATGAGAAGGGCAGTGGGAAATGTGGATATATCGGAAAATCATCGTGAATGCCTATCAAGTTTATAGCGCGGCATGTAAGTCAAGGGGAATGTGCCAGTAAAGTAATGCGCATGCGCATATGCTGGTTAGCATGTACGATTTACCTGAATATTACTTTTTGGCGTATAAATATTGCCATAGATGTGGTAAATCTACCCAAACACATCGTAAGGAGTGACCGCTTAATTGATTTCCTACGAAGCGATAGCAGCTTACCACTTCACTCTTTGACAAGCGCATTAGTGATAAACGTGTTAATATGGAGTCGTTTGGTCGTTTTTGATAAACACCAATTTGTGCCAACGTTTCGCCTCTTTATTTCGGGTTCTTCAGGGCTCTGTCGACAAATGTATTAAAACAATTGTCACCAGAGCCCTGAAGAAGCCGAAATAAAGAGGCGAAACGTTAGCGCAAACTGGTGTTTATCAAAAACGACCAAACAACTCCATATAAACACATTTCTATTTCAACATAAATAAAGTGGTCAATAAGAAAACTTCAATATTAGTGATAAAGGAACTTTGACACTAAAAAATACCCTTATATAAATTAACGTAACGAAATTTTAATGAGGGTATTGAGTAAGCACCAGCGCCAAAATTATTTTGTATTTCTTTCATACATTAAATAAAGTAAACATTGATTTCTGAGTATTTAGTTTAAATTACCTAATAAAAAATCCAACTTCGAGTGCATGCATATTGAATGTGAAGGGCGCATATGTATAATGAATGGCTAAATATTCACAATTCAATTAATTGCTCATGACAAGAAATGAAAAGTTCACTGATCTTAAATTGATCTTCAAGTTGAGCATGCCGCAGGGCGTAATGTATGTGGGGTAAAATTCATGTCCGTGACGCAACTCCAACTATTTTCCGTTGCCAAATCCTAATCCTACCTAGCCGTTGGTTACTTATACACTGGTTAGGATGGTCTTTGGTAATAGAAGATTAGATCAGCTCCACCAAAAACGATGCTGGTAACGCATTTCTCAAAGGGCAGAGGCAGATGAGCAAAACCATGGGACGCGACAGTGACAGCTGACAAGAGTGTTTTAGTTTTAGGATATCCATTTGCTGAGGTTATACCGTACTGTCATGCATAAGCTCATAATACAACATCTATAAGTAACACCTATTCTCAAGCGGGATACGAATCCGTGAGATTTAGGTATCCAGGTTCCGACCTTGTCTCTGCAATTAGCCAAGACCCATTATGAGCGATTCACTATTGTTGAAGGGAGCTTTCTTATATCGATTCTAAGTTTGTAAAGTTGATTTTGATACTTTATTTTGCAACGATTTCTAGTTTTATGATAACCAGCCACTTAATTCTGTGCGTACGATTCCATCTCCAACCATTTCACCGACTGAAGCGATTTGGCCAACAGCACCGATCTGGGTCGTTTTTAATGAGAATGTAAAGGACTGTAGTTCCCCGTTGACACTCATTTCGAAGAAATTATTTATTGCATTGTCAAGGGAAAATTGTTGGCGTTTTCCTCGTGTTGGAGAAAATAAGAGTTAAGCTATAATTTGGTCGACCCCTCAATAAATCAGTCGTACCTCCCTTTTTTTACGGGAACGCGCTCGAAATAATTTTCGTCGCCTCCTTCGTGCCAGTGACCCAGCAAGAAAAAATATTTTTGCGACATCGTCATCAATCATGGCAGGAGTCAGTGTTCGCTATTTAGCCATAGGAAGGAGGCGTGGAAGGCCAATGAGGGGAGAGCACTCAGTAACTGATCGGTGGATGAGGCGAGCTCACCCATCTTCACCGAAGCCATCACCCCCTCAAGTGATTTTATCGGCGAAGGAACTTGCTGGACCGACCGCAGGGGGGGCTACAAAAAAACGACCGCAGTATCCATAGGGGAGAATTTCAGACGCTGTTGTCGTTGTCGCTGGCGGGAGATGGATCATAGCTGAGACGCATATGTGCCATTAATGGCAAGTAAGTGTTAGAAAGTCGGTAGGTTGTGTAGAAAAATAAGATAGGGCAAGGAGAATCCCAGATATCAGCATGAGGCTTCTCTTAACGCCAGGTTGGTTGGTTATTTAGGGGAAGAGACCGACAGCTGAGCTCATTTAGGAGGCCATATAGGATAGGTGGATAATTGGGTAATGGTAGGAGTTTTCAGGGAACGGAGGATGGGTGCAGAGAAACTCGGCGTCGGCATTAGCCTACTCTTAACGAAAGGCGCCAAGGGGACCACGGCTTAACGTCCCATCCGACGGACGGAGTACTGAACTTTAAATGCCCTCCACTAGGCACTCAATTGGGGACCGGTTTTCCACTGAAAAAGCCCCCACTGGCGAGAATCGAACCCGGGCCCTCGGTATGGGAGGCCAGTACTCTAGCCACCACACCAACCCGATCCCCTCTTAACTCAAGGAGCATTATCACGGTTTAATGTATTATTCCACGGACGGAGTATTGAGCTCGAAGTGGTATCTACACAATACTCCAATAGGGAATGCATTCCAAAGGACAAATGCCAGCCATATGTGGGATTTGAACCTGGTCCCTAGTAATAGGAATCCAGCGATTAAGCCAACTCACAGTTTCACAATGAAAAGTACAACTTCGTACAAATTCCACAGACATTTTAATAAAATTGACAGTTTCGGCAGTAACTTGATGGAAATTCATCTTTCACAGGGAAGAAAATACTTTGTATTTCCACATAAAAACTTTTTAATGAAGACACGACCGGTTTCACCCTCTAGGGCATCATCAGGCACCCTGGGCACCTGATGGGCACCAGGGCACCTGGTGATGCCCTAGCGGGTGAAACCGGTCGTGTCTTCATTAAAAAGTTTTTATGTGGAAATACAAAGTATTTTCTTCCTTGTGAGAAATTTTAATGTTCACGACCAGTCACGACAATTCTTAAAATGTTAGAGAAATAATATCACGGTGCTACAATCTTTAGAAGAAGCAGTCTTGAGAAAAAAGGCAGTTGCAGAGAGAGAGAGAGAGAGGAACAACTGGGGTATCCATGGTAACGGACACAACGACACCCGACGAAGGAGGCGATGCTCGTAAAAGGAGACGGTTGCGTGCCAAGGGCAGCGAAAACATTGACAAGTCACGGAGGGATCGGCCGATTGCGTTCCCAATGCGTCCCCGCGATTATCGGGAAATAGGCCGGGTGGTCACTCGCCGTGGAGTGAAGCCGTTTCATAAAGCATGGGTGAGGTGAGGCGTATTACAAGGACGTCCCTTCTCTCACTGACAAGCCATATCAAAGGGCGCGATGGTAAGCATTTTCGTTCAATTCCTTGGGCAAAATCTAACGTAAGAGCGATTTAACTTTATAAAAAAAGGGCAAATGAGAGATGTGGTGATTTACGCCCCTACTACTAAAATTAATTAAAATATTTTTTTACTTCGTAAAATTAGGTGACATTTTGGTTTGCCACCTGCAAACCACCCAAAGTGTATGTGGCGGAATGGCGACTCAACACCAGGCATGAATTAGCGACTGGTAAACAATCATATTGCTGGTAATTTCACTGCCGATTCCAATGTTAAAAACTGATTTCCCTCGAGAACACGGCACAAATCTGTTATAAAGTTATCATCACCCTACGCACTCTGAAACACCAATTTAAATATGAAGACATGTCACAGATTTAAACAAAGTTATAAACATAGATATTAAAATACACTTAAATACAGATACAGTATATTATTAGGGGAGATTATAGAATATGAAGTGTAAAAAGAGTCGTTTCAAGCGTGATGTGGTGGAATAACATTATTACAGAAGATTGGCAATTTTCCACAATATTTTGGGGAAAAATGCCAATCTTCTTTAAATATGAAGTGTAGTTTTTACGCTTATTTTGCATGTCTGCACGATACCCATCCATGGTGATCTTCACCCCCTGCCACACACCCTCGCGGTGGCTTTCAGGGTATCGTGTAGATGTAGATAGATGTAGATGTACCCATAATCTAAAACGTACGATTAATTTAAAATATATACTTCCTCGTATGCTTGGCATGTAAAGTGTAAACCATAATTGTTCAACTGCTCCTGGTAAAGCCATTGCGCAGTGCATATCCCCTACGAGTAGACTAATGGTTTGAAATTAGAAGCTGATGTGGCAAGACATGTGATCCTCATTCCAATCGCCTTGTTTTCTGGATTAATATACTTAACAGTATAATCGCTAATATAGTTGCTAACAATATGATTTTGTGCGTGGCGATACCACATACCACCTGGCGTGGTGTTCCACTGTATTTTACGCTTGCACTGGCTTTTAGGGCACAGCGTGAAAATGGTGCAAGTTATTCATCACGGAAAATGAAAATAACTTAGTGAACTCCACAAAAACTTTATTCAAACGACCCAGTTTTCGACACTGACATCTTCAGGCCCTTAAGATGACACAAAGTGTCGAAACTCGAGTCGTCCGAATAAAATTCTTGTGGAGATTACCAAGTTATTTTCATTTTCCGTGATGAAATAACTTGCACCATTATCACACCTGAAAACATTTCCACAGTTTGACTGACGTTAAGTCTTTCGTATGTGTGATGACAGTTTAGTTCTTTCTTTGAAATTCCTTCAAAGAGCTTTCCTGAAGTTTCACTTCCCGAATTTCTTTAGAGATCTCTCATGAGTCAAAGAGACGGTAACGATCTCACCGAAACGGTAGAAAACCACTGAAATCCACTCATCCGTAAGACTTGCACGACTCTGCGAAGCCACCTCCTTATTTCCGCCCTCCCACGTCTGAGGTCAAGAAAAGCGGCGCTGTCGTTATCGACTGGACCACTGAAGGGGGAGGGGGAGCTGAGAAATGGCGCAAAAAAGGTCGATTCCAGTCCAGGTGAAGAACCGCTCGCTTCGTTTGCAATCTCGACAGGCTAAGGCCCTCCTCTTCCTCCCACTTTTTGGCCTCCTCGGTCAAAGGGGCCGGTGACCCTGCTCGCGCTTGCGCTTCGACCTCCCCCCGCCCCCCTGTACCCCTTGAACCCTTCCAGCACCGTCGTCGACGAGCACCCTACTGTCGGTGCCAAAATTATGTGCACTCGAGTTTGAATACGAATAACAAATTAACAGCTAGGCCTACAGAAAAAATAATGACACCGTAATTTTCCTTATTTCATTCTGCGTTATTGGATGGCATACTTAAATATTTAAAACGTATTTTCATATTTTTTACAACAGGTATAACGTAAAAAGTGCCGGTTTTAGACGGTGTTAGCGCAAAGCGCCGAATTTGATGACTCGTAAATCAATAATTAGGCGTTAAATTGGAACCAAAGTTATGAATATGATAGATACATATGTTTTCCATGCACTGTGTAAGTTTCCAGTGTATGGCTTTGATAAAAGAAAAGTTGTCATCAATTTTATAAAAAGTTAGCATTTCAAAACTGGGGTGTCGTAGAATTTCGTTCTTGGTCACGTTATAATCCACATGTCCTGAACGTATCCAATATGTAATTGTCTAATATTTCAACACATGCGTTTAGTTTAAATCGATTAGTGTTTATACTGACCAAAGCGAGCTCCCTCGGCAAGGCAACACTGCACGGCTTAAACCACGCCGGTCGCTTGCCGAGGGAGCTCGCTTTCGCCATTATAAACACCAATCGATTTAAATTAAACGCATGTGTTGAAATATTAGACAATTACGTATTGGATACGTTCCGTTAAATGAATGCATGAAACAGACCACTGGTTTAATGCCCTGTGTGTCTTACACCCGCCGCCAATCAAAGTACTCTCCACAGAACTCACAATTGGGAACGGATAAAGTAAAAATTACCCTTTGCCAGTGGCAATACTGAAGCCCGGATTCTCGATATAGGGAGATGAAACTCTAGTCGGCGCATTCACCCAATCTCATTGAGTCAAATTATCAGTGTATTTTATTATATGAGGAGTATTTTATCCGAAAGAAATCCTCTCGGCATTTATTTTGTGGTATAAAATCACAAACGGAAAATTCATTCACCAGAAATTGCACTCTCAATAACTGCAAAAAAAATGAAGGACTCGCGACCCTGATTTCGATTAAGGATCATCATCACCTGACCTGATGATCACGATCATTCATCGAAATCTGACTAGTGAGTTCTTTATTTTATCCAAATAGAGGGAGGAAAAAACGGGAAGGTTGGGTAGAATAATTGGAAGTATGAGGGGCTGATGAGGGACATCGTGTGAAATGTAGCCGTCGTGAGAAGAATTGAATCTCTATTTAGACCTACCTTCTCCAGTAGAAAATTAAAAATAATATTCATTTTGAAACAGATCACTTGGTAAATATCCACCCCTTTAATTCAAAACCGACACAGTTTTCAGCAATTCAGTGCCATTTTCAAGGAAAAGGACCTTGAAACTGAACCTGAAACATGGGTCCGTTTTGAATTAAAAGAGTGGACTTTTACCGAGTGATCTTTCTCAATGTGAGTTTTCGTAATTTACACCAAGTTACGCACGAAAAAATTTCCTAAAATAATAAAAAATAATGCAAACGTTTTATTGCTAGTGAAAAAAATTGTTGCCAAGATTTTATTTGATTTTTTAAAGAACTTTTTGCCGCGACATAGTGAGAGTATGCATCAGCAATTTTGGTTTGTTTTGAACATCAATAATTAATTTCAACACATTGATAATAAATTTATATTTTCAAGTTAACCCATTAATTGACCCGTTGTCTGTAATGAAACAAGTGTGGGCTTTTGATTAGATTTAACCATTAGAAAAAAAAATAAACGCATAAATATTATTAGGTTTTAAGGTGCTCCAATTGCCGGGTTTAAATCGTCCCGTCTAATATAATGCTAAGCGTAAACCTATTGGATGAGTACAAAATCCATGGCAAAGTCTGGAATCGAACCCGCGATCTTTGGATCGCCAGGCCGACGTTACCGACCTGGCTACCCTGGCCGCCTCTCACTTAAACAGCACGTAGAAATGTCTACTCATGTTTATACCCGCATTGTACTTCGTCCCACCATTACTGCATATTGCTAACGTCCATTTCCCTCTACTACATCCCACGCTAAGCTATTCCGGCATTACAAGCTTCAGGGGAACTCATTTGCGTGAAAATCAGGCCATAGACACTCGTTCATCCAGAGCTTACCGCAGTTGAATAATTGTCTGTTTGGTCTCTCCATAAAGGCGTGAATGATTGCGTCACTTTTGGTTGATGCTAAGGTAATGGAGGCTCTACGTGCTTAGAAAATGTACGCCCAGTCGGTCAACCGGAATAAGCAGACTTGTCGAGGTGAAGTTTCTAAAACAGGTTCCGCGACCTCGTTGCAAAACATTCAGAACTTGAAATGCATTCCAGTTATGATCCAACTCAAGAAATTACGTTTAGAGCTCACCCACTAGATCACACAAAGAAAGCGGTAGATGTCAGGCTGACAGTAACCTTTGTATATAAACCTCCAAACAGATGCACCCCCATAATTTTTTGCGCGACTGCCAAAGATTTAGATACTATTACGTGCACGAGAAAACGTATTTTTCATCGCGAAAACTCATATGTCGGAGAAAGCAAGAAAATCTATTTTGTTTCGCTTTGACTACGTGGGCCATAAGAAATAAATTACTAGGGGACTGGCAATTTTGAGGACCTGGAAGAAATATGAAAATTTTCTGATGCTACTGATAGATTCAAAATGGCATTTTTCCCCCGTACTATAAGAGAACAGAATAGGCAGCATAGCAAATATATAGGTAGGGGAAATATTTTAGAGTAGTCTGTAGTGCATGATGCATGTATTATTCCCTTAAATACTATAGATCTATACTATACTATACAATCTAGTTGCATGATACCCTACAGTTGCTTGTTTTCATGTCGGTAATGCATGTTTGGTGATCTTCACCCCCTGCCACACACCCTCGCGGTGGCTGCAGGGTATCGTGTAGATGTAGATGTACTAAAATTGAATGTTCCAAGACCTTTCAAATGATTGACGTTGCTTTTGTCATGTGTAAGCGAAGACATTTTAAAAATCTTGAGTGGTACCCAACTGCTTGATTCAGAAAAATTTCACTTCGTCTGCGCAATGTCCAAACCATATTGCTAAACTCTTCGATCAGCCTCTGAAGTAGACGCGAATGAAAACAGATACTTGCAGCCGACTCATATAGGCTTTGCTACTCTCTATCAGGTCTGATCCTTCCTTACCTTGCGAGAGGCTGGAGGTTGACGCAAGTCCTGGCGCTAAATACCGTGCTTCAGATTTTGAAAGAACCCAATGAATGTGCAACCAAGCTCTTACATAAAATTCCCCAGACTAGACATCCGAGAGGCACTCATTCAGCGGTTGAGTCATATAAAGCACGGTTCGGCGTCTCACCCAATGTGTAATTTGAAGCGTCGCGACCGGTCAAAGTGTGAAGAATTAGATTATTAGATAGATTAGAGATTCCTAAGCGATATTAATTCATCATCATCATCATTGGTCAACAATCCTAGGATTGGTTTGACGCAGCTTTCCACTCGATTCTTCTATCGGCCAACCTTTTCATTGTGACGTAATTCTTCTCTTTTACACTCTTCACAACTTGTTCCATATATCTCATACGAGACCTGCCTTTTCCAATCTTCCCGTTCACTTTTCCCTCGACGATAGTCTTCATCAGGCCGTCGTGTCTCAAGATATGGCCGATTAAGTTTTCCCTTCTTCTTTTTAGAGTTGTCAGCAGACTTCTCTTTTCTCCTACTCTTCTTAGCACTTCCTCGTTACTTACTCGGTCGATCCATTTAATCTTCAGCATTCTTCTGTAACACCACATTTCAAATGCTTCTACCCTTTTCTTCTCCGCTGCTGTCATCGTCCATGATTCACTGCCGTAAAGAAAAATGCTCCAGATGTATGTTTTGATGAACTGTTTCCTTACTTCTATGCTTGTATTTCCTGCTGTAAGTAGATTCTTCTTTTGAAAGAATGCCCTCTTTGCCTGGGCTATTCTACTCACTATTTCTTTCTTGCTTCGTCCATCGTTGGTTACTCTGCTTCCCAGGTAACAGAACTCTTTCACCTCTTCCAGTTTCTGTTTTCCTAGTTTAACGTTGGTTTTCGCCTCTTCTCTTTTGCTGCACACCAATATCTTAGTCTTCTTCTTATTGATCTTCAGCTGATATCTGGCCATAGTCCTTTCCATGGTTGTTAGCATCTTATTCAGCTCCTTCTCTGTCTCTGTTATGAGAGCTATGTCATCAGCGAATCGTAGCATACTGATTGTTTCTCCGTGGATTTTCACTCCAGAACACTTCTCCTTGACTTCATTTATGGCTCTCTCGATGTAAACATTAAAAATTACGGGAGACAGTGCGCAGCCTTGTCTCACTCCTTTCCTTATTCTTGCCTCTTCACAGCTGGGTCCAGATTTAATCACAGCAACTTGGTTTTTGTACAGACTGTGTATAATTCTTCGGTCATTGTAGAACACTCCAATTCCCTTCAGAATTCCAAGCATTGAATCCCAATCCACGTTGTCAAAGGCCTTCTCTAAATCCACAAATGCAATGAACGTCGGTTTGTTCTTCTCCATTCTCTTCTCTATAAGTAGCCTAAGGGCCAATATTGCTTCCCTTGTACCCTTACTTTTCCTGAATCCGAATTGATCTTCATCCAGGAACTCCTCTGATTTTCGTTCTATTCTTCTGTAGATGATCCTGGTCAGTATCTTCGATGCATGTGCCGTCAGGCTTATGGTCCTAAATTTTTCGCACTTCTCCGCTCTCTTCTTCTTGGGAATAGGAATGATGATGTTTTTCTCGAAGTCCCTTGGAATTTCCCCTGTTGAATACATGTCGCAGATGGTTTTGTAGAGATGAATTAATGTCTTCTCTCCTGCATTTTTAATTAGTTCTGCAGGCACATCATCAATACCTGAGGCCTTATTCATCCGAAGATCCCTTACTGCAGCGTCGAATTCCGATCTTAATATTGATGCCCCCATATCATCTATTTCCCCTTCGCTTTCCTCTTCAATAGCTTTTGTACTGAGATTTTTTCCATTGTATAGCTCTTCCAGATATTCTTTCCCTCTCTTCACTTTGTCTGACTGACAGATTCAAAATGTCCTTTTTTCCTCGTACAATTAGGGATATGGATAACGGTAAATATGTCCAATACGAGTGATTGAATCCATAGCATAGGTAGTTGCATGTTGGTGTAAGGACTTGAAGGTAACCCAACTAACAGCACGTTTTTGCATGCTTAGTTTGCTATTTTTATCTTTTTAAATATTGCAGTTTAGACTAATATATTAATACTAATCCTTTTAAATGCATGATATTTAGTGCACGTTTGGTGGGAATTCATCCCCTGCCACACACCTTTGAGGTGTCTTGCAGGGTATAATATAGATGTAGATGATGTCGTGATGTGCCGAAGTTCTTTGCACTGACTGCGAATCAGTAGAAAAGTGCGTGGTAGGATAAAAATGAGAGTGTAACATCTCTGCAAATTTAATATTGGTTTACGGGTGGTGTTTAAGGAAGAGCGGGAGCTACTGGGACACTCATCTACATCTACATAGTGCCCTGCATGCCATGAAGGCGTGTGACAGGGGGTCAATCTTTGCCACTCACTCACCTAGGAACGGAGGATAGGAGACGTTGTCCGTGGAGACCATCTGGAAGTCAAACGGGACGAAGAGCGTGCGGTCCATTTTGGGCTCGGTCAGCTGGGGGTCCATCTTCTTGAGTGCGTGCGCTTCTGTCACGCAGAGGACTTCCGAAGCCTCGTTGCATGTTTCGTCCACGGAGTTGAGCAGCACCTGTCGACACCGAGGGCAAATTTAGATTCGGAGGCTCTCCGAATAGCTTAGAAATTAGCGAACAAAGATCCAAATCAAATATTCCGAGGAAAGTGCAAATTTTCACGAGGATATGGCGTTTAGAGGAAATTATCTTATTCCACATGCAAGTAATAATGAATGGGATCGGTCTGGTGCAGTTACGAAAGTAGTGACCTTTCGCTCCGGGGACCCCGGTTCAAATCGCGGGGGTAATATTAAGTTTGTTTGTGAAACACCGGTCTCTACTTGAGTTCTGTGCATATAATACTTGTAGTGCATGATGCATGTATTAACCCCGAAAATACAATAGATACTAAAAATCTAGTTGCATGAGACACTATAGTTGCTTGTTTGCATGTTAGTAGTGCATGCTTGGTGATCTTCACCCCCAGCCACACACCCTCGAGGGGGCTTGCAGGGTATCGTGTAGATGTAGAATACTTCAAGTGCTGTACGAAGTCCGTTGGATAAGATGTGGATAGTGGGCAGTTGATCCCTTTGCGCCTTATATTAACAATCGTCTGATGCCGAGTTTCACTCATTCTTTTCTCCGCTCCTGTAATATTATTCCTGCATATCCCACTAATCCCCGATGGTGCAAGTGGTCTAAACTTTTGGGTGCCTGTTTCGCATAGCGATTGATACGAAATAATCAATCCTAAGGTCAGATCTCACTCCCCAGTGGAGCGAACCGCATTCACCCAAGCGTTCAGGCTCCTGGAGATTATCTTTCTCCGTCTATTGACCAGGGTTCACTTAGCTTTCAATGGAATTTTCACCAAAATGGAAAACCAAGATAAAATTTTGTTTGAAAACTTTAATAAGTGAAATAAAAATATTTCAAATGAATAGTATTAAGTATCAAATTAACAATTAAATTGGTTTTGTTTTTGATGCTGATTTTGTTACTAGGAGGAAGAGTTTGTTATTGTGTTACCATTGTCGTAATAAGAAAGTTAATCCTTGGGGTAGGTACTAAATTTATATTTGAAAACTTTTTTATCTTTGTAATATTATAATTATTACCAACCCTATTTCTTGCATTGTACTGTAGCCCCGAAGAAGCCTTAATAAAAAGGCGAAACGTTGGCAAAAAAAGGAAGTTGAATTTCTTAAAAAAGACGACCAAACCTCCATAAATTAACCCATATATTATTAAAGTGGTCAATAACCATCCGAAGAAAGTATATATATACTCCCAACGCAGCAAGTGGTTAAGCTTTCTTGCAGGAAAGGAATACTCCCTCAAAACTTAAATGCATAGCTTTAGTATTCATGATGAATGAAAGCTAAACTTTGTGCGGATGAATGAAAACTGAATTTACTGTGGAATTACAGGGTTTAACTTTCATTCATGATCAATGCTAAGCTAGTTATATAAAGTGACGCCAGAAACCATCAACCGTACAGCTTTAGCTTGGTCTAAACTGTGATTTTTTTCTATCATTATTTTACTAAATATACATTTATCAAATATTACTTAAAATTCACAACGGCTTAAATTACTAATATCACCTAGGCATTTAGAGAACCAAAAGCTGAGCAATTATTGAAGGGAACCAAATCAAATCGAAACTCGGAGACAAATGGAAAAAAATCTCCCTTTCAATATCTTTTCTTCCCCGATGAATTCTCCCGCAATCTTTAGGATGGCAAATCCTTGCAAAAATGAAGCTTTATCCTTCCTATATCAACAACCACTCACCTGTTTTTGATCGCACCGCTTCCACACTTCCTTTCAATGTGAAAGCGTGGGCATGTTTTTTATATGACCCTTTAGTTTCAAAGCGAAATGCTGACTTGTCGAATCATTAAAATATCATGATTTTGCGTCACGAAGGTAGGCAGATAACCAAGTAATCTATAATCCGCGCTTCAGATCCTAGATTTATTAATATAAATTGACATTTCTACTATTTGGTTTGTTAAAGGTTTTTTATCCTGAGTGTGGTAGGTTTTGATGGACTCCGTTTGTTTTTTCAGAACTCTTCCGTGCATGAATCGTTTCATTACTTTAGTATGCTACCGACTTCTTTTTATTCCATTTAAAATGTCTATTTTTCACCTCCTCCCTCGGTCTCCTTGCATTTTTTCCTCAGCAACCGCATTCGGAATCCCATCGCCCAAAATTATATCCTCCATCCTCCTCCGCCGAATTCCCTCAAACAACTTACTTTCCTCCTCCACCGCTCCTAATATCCATTATTCGTCCTCTCCGTCTGCCGTGATTTCTCCGTTCTCCTTCAATCTCTTCTCATAATCTTTCCCAAGTGAGTTCAGGTCTCTGATCCATGCGGCGCCACGCTCCACATCAAACTTCTCGTCTAACTTCTCCTCGACACATTTTCTCAAGGTTCCGGTCGTGAGTTCTCTCCTGTCGACAGACGCTGCTCTTTTGCCGGAACAGCTGTTCGGAAGTTTGAATCTCTTGTGCCGGACTTCAGCTTGGAGAGTGAAGTCCATGTGGAGATTTCACTCTTGTGAGTAGCGGGGGTAGAGTTTCCTCCACCCTTCTTAGCCCTGTCCGAAACGTGTGCTTCTAGCGTTAAGCGTACTACAATGCTTGCTTGCAAGAGGAGGGGGGTACCGTCGGAAACACCCGAAGTACGTCCGAACTTGAAGCATGCTACGAAGCAAGCACAGAAGCACGCTTCCATGTTGACTTCGAAGCATTGTTGACTAGAATAACAAAATATGGCGGAGCCGTTGGCTACTTATAAATATGGGTAGTATATATTTTTTTACTTCGTATATTACATTTGCGTAATTATTAATATACATATCAATGAAAAGGTTAATATGCATATAATCGCTCTTTTTCTTCCGATCTAAACATTTGATAGATGTTGCCCTCTATCGTGTTTCATCATACCTAGTGGTTTTTTATGTTGCCACTACTGCTTAACGTCGCTCCTTACCGTAGACTGTCCGAATATGAAGTATTCTTTCCCAAGCATGCTTTATTGTACGTCAGCAATACGTCATTACCAAGAATGCTTTGCCGCAGCATACTTGGCTTTCGGATACGGCTCTTGTTTCTCTCACTCACTCTCGCATTAGCGCTCGCTGATACCATTCTTGAGTGGCGACGTTAACGCAAAATTCTCTGCAGATGCTTTCACACGAAACAATTAATATTACAAATATAACAGGATCAATCATTATGCACTGCATCGACGAAAACGTGGAAATAGAATAGGGACTATTTTGCGCGTAGTACATGAAAAATTTGTTGCTTCACACGATGCAATTTTCACTATGCCTCAGACTGCACCATGATAAGTTACGTGTATGATGGCCTTGAGAATGTCCACACATTCATTAAAGGAAATTCGATTCCGAAATCAGCCCTCGCTGTTCTCCTTTCTTGAGCACAATAATCCTCCTCCTAGTTTCTTAAGTGCTCAGTTCACCTTCACGCAAAAGATACTCTTTGGGGCCATCCATTAATTACGTAACGCTGATTTTCAAGTTAAATCCCCCACTCCCTCCTTGTAACACCCCGTAACATTACATAAAACACTCGTTCCTAAGTTATGTAAAGCTATCAATGAACACTTACTTTTTTGTGAACAGTGAAACATGTTTTAAATGAGCACCTCAATTATTGTCAGCATTGTCATTAATCTACTAATTATTATTTGAAATGTTATTATTATTTGATGATACAATAATGATAATGACGGTACAGGCTGTAATAAGGGAATCATATTTATAGATCAAAACGTTTCTTAGTATTCCGTATTTGACCTTTGCAACTCGGAGAACAAAATTGTGTAGGTTGTATACAGCTAACAAGAAGAGAGATGGATTCAACACCAGGTCATTATAAATGGCGTTTATAAGAAATGCATGCAATGTTCGTTTTATCTCTCGTAGGGTTTATTTATTTAAAAAATTAAATTTGTCTTAGAATTTCATTTCAATTTCGACTTACTTGGCGGAGGCTTTACTAGTAAATGATAGTGCTCAGAAATAATTAAGGTATCGCAGTAGTAATAATGGTGTGATGAGAAAACTGTTTTGGCTGAACTCATACATTTACTACTGGAAGAGAACTTACGACGATAATCTTGAGCAGGAATGTAAGTAGAGGACTAGTGAAGAGCTAGATATGTTGCGTGCCTTAATATGAATCTGAGACGGGTGGGGGGTATTTGAAACCGTCGAGGTTATCTCGAATAGGTAACCAAGGTTCACGTGGTATATATCAACACGAATGGTTCACAAATTAGGCATGTTTGTATCATTCATTACAATCTCATTATAGAGAAAAAATAGAGTGAAATTGTAATAAGCGATTCTAAACCACCAAATTAGCGAATCAGTCGTGTCTGTACCACGTGACTCCTTGGTTACCCATTCGAGATAATCGCGACGGTTTCAAATACACCCCCCAGGGGACGACAAGAAAAGATTGGAAGCCTTAGAAATGTGGATCTAGAGGAGAATGGAGAAAGTTTGATGAATGGAAAGGCAGGCGAATGAAGAGTTGTTGAATTTGGCTAGGGAGGAGAGAAGATTGTTGTCAGACATTAGTAGAAAGCGGAATAAATGGATGGGACAGGTACATACATAAGGGCAAAGGGATCCTGAAGATCGCAATCAAAGGTGGAATGCTGGGTAAGCGGGGTTGAGGAAGGGAGAGAAAGGGTATTATGGGTAGCATGAACAAGGTTAGGAAATATGCCAATTTGAATAGGGAAATAGCCTAGTAATAGAGCCGATAGATAAATGAAATACGAAGTTGAGTTGTGTCACTCCATCAAAAAATACCATAAATGGTAGAAATATATTGGTAAGTTGAATTCCAGACCTCTTTTTTATTAAATATATGGATTTAGATCTTTTTTTAGAATGAAAAATATTTAACTTTTGGCGACGTTTCGAAAAATGTATTTGTTCTTTCTTCAGGGCTAAAAATGGGATGAACCACCAATAATATACCAATAGAAATGTACCAATCAAATCAATTATTATTTGAAAAACTAATGAATAAAGATACTTTCACCTCAGCATGCCGGGAGGCTGGATACACCTGTCGATAGTGCATCTTGGCAGTAGGTCCTTCCCCCTGTAGCGTTACGTAATACATGTAGACGACCCCTTTGCCGTATCCCAATGGGGAACATGCACTATTTTTTATAACTCTTTGAATGTGAAGTTTATTAGCTGAAATGTGCTTGCCGAAAAATTTGCTGAAGAATTAAGTTGTGTTACAAAGATATTACTCTTTGATAATTGTACCTTTTCGGAAGCTTAAAAACACGACGTCATCGCGTGACGTCACGGCACGGTATCACCATGGACGTTGTTTATCTGTTTATGCGTGGAGGTAAGTTGTTAAATAAATACTTGGCGATAACGTATGTATTTATCTAATTTTTTTAATGCAATGTACGATAGTATTTTGATTTTTATTTGCGTAGTACGTATGGCAACGAGCAAATTGTCCATTAATTATATAATGCCTGTTTAGTGCCCAAGACTTTCTGCTACGTCTAAGCAATCTCTGTTTTTTTTAAGAAGAACATCGCCATAAGGGAGTGAACCAAAGTAAAATGTCGGGATGTATTTTTTAAAGTATTTTTTCAGTCATCGTTTCGTGCGAGAAACGGCTAAAACCCTCAAAACAATATATTCACTTCATTTTCTTCTAAAAATAAATGTCTATCTCCGTAGCAATATGGAACCTATACCGTGCAGTGACGTCAGAAGGCGTTTTACGTCGCGTGACTTTCGTCAATTTCCGGGAACATTTTAAATTCAATTAATAATATTTATGGTGGGCGTAGAAAAATTTGGCTTATATATTTAAATTGGTGAGAAATTTTCACATCAGGTACATCATTATTCTTCGAGAAACAAATTTCATGCATATTCCCCATTGTATGACCACAGCCGATTCGAGGCGGGCACCTCTTTTACACACACGTGCATCATCCCTTTCCGGGCTTTGCCACTGACCTCGGCGGCGAAGTCCCTCCGGTCCGGCCGGGGAGTGGTGTGCGACTGGTGCTTGGGGCTCGTCTTGTGCGGCGCCGTCTCCGGGAAGGCGTAGTTGATCCTCGGCTTGTAGTCGAGCGACACGTAGCGGACGACGGCCTTCTGGGACAGGCTGCGGCAGTCCGCGGTCAGCTCTCGTCCGCCCTCGCCCTTGTCGGCCACCACTCGCATCCAGTAGTCCCCGACGGGCTGGTCCGCGGACAGGATGAAGTCCGCCCTCTCGCCTGGTCAAGCAAATCAAAAATCAATAGATTACCTCGCGTTGACACTGGAAGAAATTAATTAAGAAGTACTGACAACTGGAGAAATTGACTGACAACAGACAACTGGAAGAAATTAACCCCCCTATCCGAGGCAGGGATGTGATCCGAAAAGGCACTTTACGTTTCGTGCCGTACCTGGGAGGCACCCGAACTCGGAGTCCGAGCCTCGGCGTTGAAGGAGACCCAACCCTTCACCACGGGTGGCTTATAGCACCAACTGACCAGTCACACTATAGTTTATAACTTCTTAAAGTTAAACATAAATCAGAAAGCTATGTTCGTCTTTGTGTTGCACTAGTCACGCTGATGAAAATGTTTTTTTAAACACAGTTATACGATATGTATTAACCATTTTACGTGCATTAGTAAACCAAGCCAGTTTAATGTACATTAAATTACTAAAGCATGTAAATTGGTTAATATCTATCGTATGACTGCGATGAAAAAACCATTTTCACCAGCGTGACTAGTGCAACACAAAGACTAGCTATGTGATTTATGTTTAACTTTAAGAAGTTATAAACTATAGGGTGACTGGACAGTTGGTGCTATAAACCACCCGTCTCCTTGGGTCTCCTTCAACGCTGAGGCTCGGACTCCGAGTTTGGGTGCCTCCCAGGTACGGCACGAAACGTAAAGTGCCTTTTCGGATCACATCCCTGATCCGAAGTCGTTAATTAGACATTTCTCATCCCCTTTCTTCATTTGCTTAGTGAGTGATTTTTCTTTGTAACCTTCCCTCATTAACCTCCCTCTTTGCTCCTCGAAAACTACAACCTTTCAGTGGTGTCTTGGAGAAGGTCGCCGACTGCTTCGACGTAGAATTGGGGGGTAACTGGATATGGGCGGGAATTTAACAGGGAACGAAGAGTAAAACCCAGCGCCGGCATTAGCCTGCTCTTAACGAAAGGTGCCAAGGGGTCCACAGTTTAACGTCCACGACGGACGGACGGAGTACTGAACTGTACCATCCACACAAAACTCGAGCAGGAGCCGCTTTACCAATGATAAATATTGTCCTTTGTCGGGATTCGAGCCCGGGCCTTAGGGGTGGGAGGCCAGTATATCATCCACCACACCAACCCGACCCCCGATAGGGTTGGTGTGGTGGCTAGAGCACTGGCCTTTCATCCCGAGGGCCCGGGTTCGATTCCCGGCAGTGGCCGGATTTTTTTCCAGTGGAAAACCGATCCCTACTTCCCCACAAGTCTAGTACTCCGCCCGTCGGATGGGACGAAAAGCCGTGGTCCCCTTGGCGCCTTTCGTTAAAAATAGGCTAATGCCGGGTTTCTCTCCACCCTTCCACCGTTTCCTGAAAACTCCTACCATTACCCAATTATCCACCTATCATATATGGCGCAAATGACCCCAGCTGTCGGTCACCTCCCCTTAATAACCAACCAACCAACTCTATCCTCGCTGACGCCCTTTGGGACAATGAAGATAACGTCTCTGCGGCTGTATGTTATGCAAAATAGAAGAAAATTTTTTCTCCTTTTTTCCTCCCCCCGCCTTAAGATTACGCCCTTTGTGATTCTTCGTCTCCCATAATTGCTACAATTTTTATCTACGTTCTTCTAATACCTATGCATGTCTTCAATGAGGTATTCGGGGGCATTCGGCCCTTCCCCCCCCCCCCCAGAATTTGCCCCGGGCCCTTGAGAAATGAGTCTTCATTAATAAAAATAAATTTCATTTGTTTCCAGCTTGCCGTTTCCCTTCTGACGCATATTCTACCACCTTCATATGCACTTTTAGCGGAATTCTAGTCTCTACCCCCTCCTATCCGCAAAAAATGCGAGCCCTTTTCATAGGAGCCTGGCCCTTTTCAAGGTTGGCCCCTCCCAGCGAAAATAGTTCCGACGCCCCTGCCCTTGGTAGGGAAGAATCCATATTTAAGACCGCCAAAATTCGTCAGTGATATGAAAAAAAATTATGTGGACCCTTAACAGCGTCTCACCTGGCGACAGTATGAAAGACTTGACCTCGGAGGGCACGATGGGGTTCCCGTCCAGGGTTATGACGGACACGGTGTGACCATCGATGGAGAGCCTGACAGGGCACCCCGCGACCCCTCCGGCGTGGGCCACGCGGAACCTGTGGCGGAGTCCATTGCGGACGTGGAAGGTGGCGACGGGAGACGCAGACGACCTCTGACCTTCGCTGCTGCTACTGCTTCCCTCCACCTCGTTCTCCAACTGCAAGGATAAACTCACCGTCAGATCATTGCAATCGCAGCCCGAAAGTGTGCGTGGAATATTTCCATTATAAATCCAGCTGAAAACTTCAGGAAGAGGACAGAGACGTTATGGCCATTTGAAACGACGAGTGAAAAGTTAACGGCGAGAATGGGAAAGCATGCCCCAATTGCGAGATATATGGAGCAGGTAGTGAAGGATACTAAAGAGAATAATTATATAAACATGACGAGGCTGAATGATTGGAGAGAATCGAGTGGAGAGGTGCGCCAAACCAATCTTAGGATTTTTAACTTATGATAACGATTCACATTAATTTCCATGAGAAAAAAATTCACCTGGACCGGAAATCGAACCACGGACCTTTGACTTTCCGGGCCAAGACCTCCGGCAACCTGTTAACGGGGTTCACCATTGGTCGCGGCTTCTTTGAAGCCCTTTCTCCCTTGCGTTGCCATCCTTGATGGACCGCGAGGGCTCAAAATCTAGTACCTTGAACCTCCGTAAAATTGCCATGGGACTTAAGGATATTGGGTAGCGTAGTGGTCTGCGCAGTGGCCCAGAAAGCCAAAAGTTCCGTGGTTCGAATCCCGGTCTAGGTGAATTTTTTCTCATGGCAATTAATGTGAATTTCACCGCCGTTCACGCGGCAGGCTTGAAATATCCTACCTCATGATAATGATGATGTAAACAGAAAAAGTTGAACTTGTGCATTCCACAGTATATTTATTAGACAATCACTATCGGTTTCCACCCGTAGTCCATCTTCAGATACACTGTTTTTTACTTGTGATGCTTCAGCTTTTTATAAGCTTAGACTTGAGGGAGATGGTGGGACCGCTTTGTCATTTGTGATAACCTCCCGCAAAACCGACTTCCTCAAACCTCTTCTCCCCTGTATTCACCCCTTCCCCAGCCAACAGCCTATAAAAAGGCCATACATCAACATTGTAATACAATGTAACTGAGGGTGATCTAGTGGCCGAAACCGATAATAATAATTCAATAAATAATCTGTGCAATACTCAGGTTCTGCTTCTTCTGTTTCATAATGGATGGACAGGAGATTTATTTTTATTTCCAACTGGAAACTCGTGAAGGCAAGGGTGTTCTCTGTAGGTTGGTAGGTTGTTGCGAGAGGATATAGGAGGAAGACAACTTACTTCGGGACGCAGAAATAGGGACTGATATTGTTATTATTCGCGGTAGGTGATCAAAAATTGAGAGTTAAGTCGATGAAACCAGGCGATACTCGGTGGAATTTATTAACGCTGAACATTTTAAGAATAAAATAACTTAATACAATTCCACGATATAATACATTTACCTATCGATTTCGACGCCTGAGCGTCATTGTCAGGGTAAAAAGCTGTCTGATGCGCAGTTGCTACTTTGATAATGAAGTTTAGGCATCGAAATCGATAAGTAAATAATTATACTGTGGAATTTTTATTGCAAGTTATTTTAGTTTATTGATATTTTCATTCAGTTAGTTTATTAACAGTTCATTAACATTATTACTATAAGTATTTCAACTTGTTCAACACTTGAGAGCATACCAGCCATCAAGAATAGTTGCAAATTTTGAAGGAGTAAGAATTAAGGAAGAAGAGAAAGGGTTAAGAGTGAGCCATCTTCGGCGCTAGCCTACTCCTAACGTAAGTAGCCAAGTGCACCAATTTTTAACGTCCCATCCAATGGACGGAGTGCTAAACTTGGACTAATTTTCTCACTTCACATTCACGGTATAATTATTAAAATTAACTACATCCTGAATTCGAGCTCTGACCCTTGGCATGGTAGGCTAGTAATCTATCCATCACACTAACCCATTTGAAGAGAAAACTGGTTAGAAAAAATAGAGAAAGGGGATCGACTTATGCAGCGTGGTATTTCACATTTGAATCCAGAGGAAGAAATTACGAGAATTGGGTCTTGAAGCATTAAAATCCAATCCAAAGCACTCCTGTCGTTTCTACTATCATTATAGGTCCTTGAAAATGACGCACATGCGTTGAAACCATGGTAGGGTTTTATTAAAAAATTGTGAGTGGAAAAGTACAAGTTTATTTATTTTTTATTTATTCCAAAGTGCTCCATGAAGATTTTCTAATGTTGCTGTCTGCTCGGAAGTTTTTCCATAGACTCGACGACCAATTTTTTCGTAGACTTTTTAAAATCTACTCCAGTGCGAGTGAATTAGAAAAAGAACGCTGTTCCTTACACCATGCTCAGGATACCTAGAGAAGAGATATGTTTCAGTATAAGTGGCAGCGGTTAATGGGCGTCCACAATCCAAAAACCTTTAGCTTTTTAGCACTGCTTGCGAGATTATAAAACTCTGCATGCGTATACGATTCACTTATGCCCGAGTGGTTTTAATAATAGTGAGATTAAGAACCAAGCCCCTAACAGTCCCTAACATGTAGTGTGATTTAAGTGATGAGAAGTAGCAGGGGACTGTTTTAAGGAATACAAATAAAGAGTTCTTTTCGTAATAGGGGAGTTTGCTTTTTGCTAATGGCTAAATTTTCCAGTCATTAGCCAAACAAGGGACACAGTTACCTTTATAATTTCAGCAATATTAATTCTCAAATGGAAATAGTCTTCTTCACTTAAAGAGTATTGTTCTTTAGCCATTTGACCGGAAATCATTAATTAATCATGCCTGACTGTGGCTTGAATTAAGGATACTTCATTTCGTTGCTGGCGCAAAAGAGAATCAGAGTAGAGGGATAGTGGTTGTTACAATTCGACATAGAATTCGTATTGTGGCGGCCTGGCGCAACCGGATTGGCTCCAGATGAATAAAAACATTGACTCACGAACTGGTATTATTTCCCAATAATTTGGCAACATTTCGATGAAAGTACTTGACACCCTTGAGAGAAAATATTTGATAAAAAACGGATAGGATCCAAGGGAGATACGCATAGGTTGCCAAAAAACGTCCACGTGAAGAAAGTGTGACGATGCCATTGGAGAGACAAGAATGGTCGGTTATCCCCTCCAGTCACGACTTAGGCTCGAAAACTTACACTTTTAGGAAGGAAGATTCAAGGCACGCGATTGCTTTCTAAGGCAGAGAAAGTCATTAAAAACTCAAGTTCAGTTTTGATACGTTAAACCGCAAGATAAAAAAAGAGAAAGGTTTTCGCTGTCCCAGTCAAAATTCGCTTTGCCTCGCGCCGTTAACCTTCACCGCAAAAATGATTATGTATACGCCATCATTTTTTAGTTTCAGCCCCTAGATAGGCTTGATTTCTAAAATTCATATTTCATTACAGTAAAATTTATGAATTCGCGACAACTTATGCTTAGTCAAAGGCGGGTGCCCTAACACCTCTCAGGGTTCGGAATGTGGAAAGAACTTTTCTTCACGGCACTTCTCTTACTCCTGGATCTCCTGGATAAAAAGATTCACTGTTTAGGTAATTAAGTTACCTGAATTTATCGGAAGGAAAAATTCAGGAACTCCCAAAAACTGTCACAGGGGGGAGGATAACAATGGGGAAAATATTTCTCGTCCAATCGATTAAAAACTTCCAAAGAAAGTTACCTTTTTTCCTTTTAAATATTTCCTTTTCGTATTCACATCAAACAAACCTTTACTACGTACTTCAAAAACTAGGTAACCAAGGAAAATAAAGGGAGCAGATATGCATGTTTTATAACCATACTCGTACAGAGCAGGCACGTAGCCAGGGGGAGGGTCTTCTGGTGCTTCAGCCCCCCCCCATCCCCCGAAATTTTTTGCCAATAATTTTGTTGTTCTGATTTTAGCAGTGAACTTTACCAGTGAGAAGAGATAAATGTAAAAGTAAATACCAAGCACCCTAAAATTAAGGGAAGAGATTTGTAACATGTCGGCACCGAATGGCAAGGCTGATTTGTTTCAGGTTACGCAAAACTTAGCCCACCCCGAAGCAAATTTCTGGCTACGTGCCTGGTACAGAGTAAAGCTAATTTTAACACTGTGCGATATAATCTTAGTCATTGGATAATCTAAAATAAAAATTTATGTTTAAACTTTTTTAAATGGTGATGCCGTGAAATGTATGTACCTACCCTTTAATGAATCCATTAAATATCTTGGAATAAGACTGACACATGATCTTTCCTGGGGTAAACATATGCGTGAAATAACGGGTCAAGCTAATCGTAAACTGGGATTTATCAAAAGGGCACTGGGTACGTGTGACGCTCATGTACGGGAAATCAACTACTTTTCCCTTGTTAGACCTCATTTTGAATACGCTGCCAGTGTATGGGATCCCTAAGAAATCGGTCTAAATAATGAACTTGAACGTGTGCAGCGAAGATCGGCAAGATTTATAAAGGGACGGTATGATAACTATATTAGCGTAATCAGTCTATTAAATGAATTAAAGTGGGAATCATTGTCAGATCTTAGGTTGAAGTCTAGACATAATCTCTTAAACAAATTCCAAGATAATATTTTGGCTGAAGACGTTAAAAATATTTTGCGGACTCCAACTTACTATGGTAGACTGGACCGTAATTACAAAATTAGAGAGATTGATTTGCGAACTGATAGATTTAAAATGTCCTTTTTTTCCCCGTACAATAAGGGATATGAATAGCGGTAAATATATCCAACACGAGTGTATCAATGGATAGCATAGGTATTTGCATGTTGTTATTTTTAAGCTAATCCAACTAACAGCATTTTATTGCATGCTTGCTTAGCTATTTTTATTTTAACATATAATTTTTAATATTTTTATATATATTTTAAATAGTGCAGTTTAGACTAAAATATTAATACAAATCCTTTTAAATGCATGATATGCAGTGCATGTTTGGTGAGAATTCATCCCCTGCCACTCACCTTTATGGTGGTTTGCATGGTATTATTTATATGTAGATGTACCTACCAATTTACATAGATTATTAAAGGAGCGTGACATATTTTAAGTACTGTCACATTTAGTCAAAAAGGTTATTTTATGTTTTTTACACTATTTACATGCCCATAGACCACATCCCTTGCTGCAAAACGATCCTCCAACAAAATAAATTCCCGAGCATCACATATTTGAATTACCTCGAAATGCCTTTTGTAAGAAATGTAAATGGAGGCAATGGGGGCGTTTACTCGGAACCGAAATCGCATTTTTGTACACGAAATTGTTAGATGGAAACGAAAAAGGAATTTTAGTGAAAAAATTAATCTTCTAACCAATACCATTCACTCATAAATCATAAATTAAAATAAGCAAAAGGTGACGCCCACCGAAGAAGCTGTTTTGAGACCATCGGCGTCATTTTCCTCCCGTCCTTAACTACTTTTAGGGGAAGGGAAGGGAGTGGAGGGGGGTTCTCGAAAGGTATGTTCGCACAGATCCTGTCGCAACAGCTTCCATTGGCAGAGTGTGCTGTGAGTCCCCCATTGCGATAAGGCGAAGAAGCGTCACGGGCTCTGTTGTGATTGGACGAAGTCGATTACGTCAGAGGTTGCACCACGCCCACTTTTCCGAAAAGGGGGAAAAAACATCACTTTTTCGCCGCTTAAAACTCGAGATATAATTGACGAATCAAAAAACAGAAAAATCCGGGTCTTTTTATTTTACAAACCTTATCAGATCCAGCAATAAAAAAATATGGTAAGCGACCCCATTGTCGTGAATATGGGTGTTTACCTAATGAACTACCTTAATGAGGCAGAAAACTGAGAGTCCCAGGCACTGTGGCCTTCCTTTGCTTACTTTAACTGCAATAAAAAAATATGGTAAGCGACCCCATTGTCGTGAATATGGGTGTTTACCTAATGAACTACCTTAATGAGGCAGAAAACTGAGAGTCCCAGGCACTGTGGCCTTCCTTTGCTTACTTTAACTGCTGCAATGAATGGAGTATCATCCATAATCTATGGTGAGCTGAGTGAACAAAAATCACCTTCATCCTAGCTATATTTATGGAAGCTGGTCTAGTTTCAGCAGTTGGAATTCATTAGCTTGCGAAGAAATAATCCCAAAAACTGACATCGCCTTGTGGAGTCTCATGGAACTACATTAGAATGATAATTACTTTTCGTAAAAAATAAATTCCATTCTCAAGATAATTTTATTTAATTATTATAAAACTTCTTCTTCCATCTCTGGTTTAAATTTACCACCGATTTAATTGGTTTTTCTACTCAAGTATGGCTTATGGCATTGATAGTAATATAAAATTTTAGCACAATAGAGTACCCTGGAATTTTTTTCACGGTTCATTAATTTCCATAGGAGCGAGAGACAAATTAAGGTGGGTTGTTGAGTCTAAAGGTAGCAAAAATGTATTGATTCTAACGTCTGCCGCAGAATGCCATGGGAAAACTAACCGTTGGAATTATATTAACAGGTCAATATTATGCACAAAACCCAGATAAGAGTTCTTATTCACGTGATAGATTTTTAGCTTTAGGAAAATAATGTTTTTTCGTAAAATTTAAACTTCGGTGGATAAATAGCTAACTCCAGTGGGAAAAGTATTGTCCTCATAGTTGTGCGAAAAAAAATGATAGTACACCTTCATGGCAGTATTAGGAATTTCTTTGTAGGTAGAGTGAATATTTAGCATAAGCCTTAAAAGTGCAAAATGGGTGCAATATTGGAACATATAGGAAAAATACCTATCCTAGGTTGAGAAGCATGGATAGATACTACTTATTTTGATGCTACTTAAAACAACTTTGCTTCATCGCTGCAGCCGTGGCGTCCTTGTGAATAGACGAAAATAGTGATGGAATAAAATTCATTAGTATTATAAGGCTTTAAGAAGCTTAAGCTAATAAATCATTTCAGGATATCTACCTTCCTCACCTTTAGAGAACTGTTCTTTGATCATAATGGATTAGTAATTACCTACATTCTTGAATCATTCGACTATAAACGTATTGAAAAAGAGGTAAGAAACTTTTTTTTGATCTCATGGGCATCACTATTCGTAATGGGGAAGAACATTTATTTACTGGAATTACTATAGTTAAGTGAATGAAAATAAAATTCAGCTATAACCACCAAGAAAAAGAGTTCTTAAGAAGGCTCATTACGATAATCATTAAAATTCAATATCAATGATGGTGAATGCCTGTATCTGTACTTCCTAATGAGACTGGAATGTCAAACTCTTGGTGCTCAAGCCCGTACGTTTACGCTCCCAATTAGTGTTAAGTGTTTAATATAAATTTAAGATGTGCTCCCAATCAAAAACTGACGTCCACGGGCAACAAATCTGGCTTTAACGGGAGCTTAGGCCCTTAAGCTTAAGCTTCAGATGTAAAGAGAACTCTTATGAGGGTTCAAAATCTCTATTTACCGAACTACGTGAAATAAAATGTGGAACCTACGATATTCCTCTTAAGCAGGGCCTTACGAAGTTGGTTATGAGTCCTCGCCAGATGGGATATGTAGGTCATATTTAAACTGGAGAGTCAATACTGTTCACCCTTAACCTCTTGCCGAACGGACGGGAAGTGGGTCCCTCAAAATTGTGGCCTCATGCAAAAGGGTCCACATTAAATCTTTCCCGTCTGCCGGTAAAAAAAAAATGTTTTTTACCGACTCTATGTACAGTTTTGACGGGGTTAACCTCATATTGTTTTCAATTCGACTTAAATTATATACGATCGCGCAGGAAAGAACTTTATTAGATGATTGCATAAGGCTGGGAATCCGAGACTTTGATGGAAAGTACATACATTTTAGGGAAATAGCTCTCTGAATATTTGAGAGAACGCAGTCATAGGACTGAATGAAATTAGCTCCTGGTTCATATGTACTAATGGCAGGCTCCCTTCGAGGAATGTCGCGGTAGCAAACATCTCGGCCGTTTCGAAAGTTATTTACCAAGCCTTGAAAAAAAACTGGTCCCGCAGCATCCAACTAGTTTTCCGCGTGCGTTGCCTCGAAAATGCTCACGGCATTGCGACCTTGACCTCCAAGCGCGAACGTCACAGAGGCTTTATATACTTCCGAGTGTGAATCAGATCTTCCGGTCCTCTCCAGTTTTTTTTTCTTTCTGAAATCACCAGATCATAGCATGGATGTCAGAGACCATTTTTCACGAATAGCACGGGGAATGAAAGGAAATACAACCGTGAAGAACCGATATGAGTCCCTCTATCGTTTATTCGCTGATACAAAATTGCCACGTCTTTAAATAGTCAATACGCATTTTACCCGCAGCCCTCAGTATAAATTATCAAATTCAGTGAAATATTAAATTTTTTTATGCACAAGCAGAATGAAAAAAATATTTACAAATTTTCTAATTGCAAAAGTAAATTTCGCACGAAACTGTAGACGCATGCAATGCATATTTTCTTCCGTGCATCATCTTTTTTCTAATATTGCCTCTTTAAGTATTTTGATTGGAGTCGGCGAACGCGTAAATCTGCTCAAATGGGATCGTTTACCATATTTTTTTTATTGCCGAATCTGATAGAGTTTGGAAAATAAAAAGGCCCGTATTTTTCCGTTTTTTGATCTGTCAATTATTTCCCGAGTTATAAACGGCGAAAAACTGATGTTTTTAACACTTTCGGAAAAGTGGGCGTGGTGAAACCTCTGATGTATATCGACTTCGTCCAATCACAACTGAGCCCGCGAAGCTACTTTGCCTTATCCCGATGGGGGGGACACGGCTGACTGGGCCAATGGGAGCGAATGAGACAGCATCGATGCGAGGAGACCTTCCGAGAATCTCCCTCCACTCCCTTCCCCTCCCCCAAAAGCAGTTAAAGACGGGAGCAAAATAACGTCAGTGTTATCACAGCAGCTTTTTCGGTGGGCGTCACCTTTTGCTTATTTAAATTTTTGATTTATGAGTGAATGGTTGTGGTTAGAAGATTAATTATTTCACTAAAATTCGTTTTTCGTTTCCATCTAACGATTTCGTGAACAGAATTACGATTTCGGTTCCGAGTAAACGCCCCCATTGGAAGATAATCAAACAACAATATTCTGCTCTCTTCTTACCGTAATTTTCAAGTACCTTATTCTTTCCAAAACCACCCTTTATTAATAGCGACGGAAGTAAAACAAAGTTTGATTTCTCCTTTTTTCTCTAGCCTTCTTCTTTCTGCGTAAGAACGAGAATGAAATGAAATGTGTTGAGAGAAACCCGGCGCCAGAATTAGCCTGCTCTTAACGAAAGGCGTCTGGGAAATCACGGTTTAACGTCCCATCCGACGGACGGAGTACTTTGCTTGAATGTTATCAACAAAACACTCAAATAAAGGCAGGTTTACAATGAAAAATATCTACCTACCACTGCCGGGATTCGAACCTGGGCTGGGACCCGGAGTGGAGGGAAAGAACTCTAGCCATTACAACATACCGACTCCAAGTGCTTTCAAGATTACTATAGAAATAAAAGAGCAACAAGAAAAGCAGGCACAAAAGTATTCTAATAATGAAAACGAGAAGAAAGAGACCCTTAGAAAAAGATGGAAAAGTATCAAAACTCAACCTCCAGCCAAAATACATTGGAAGCCTGCATTCATACGTAGGTTAATGCAGTGAAAAACTACCACCTGTAAAAACAACGGTTATTTTGATAATCGCAAGCCATGAAAAAAACTTCGAAAGAGTCGGTTTTATTAGTAAAAGCGTGAAAAAAATTAAGTAGACATCCATCAAGCTATGGAGCTCTAAAAAAGTTCCCTAGGAATGATTTAGTCATCTGAAATAAAAGACATCTATCACATTGTTGTAATATATCGGTGATGGGACAAATGGAGTAACACGCGTGGAGTGATGGAATTTTCGATAATTTGTTTCCCCCCATATTGATTTATTCTGAGAGGAAAATTGTGAGTGAGGTGGCGTCAAAATATCTGTAAGCGAACACCTAATTTATAAGATAAAAGGAGAAAACATCTACCCTGCCGCCGACTCTTTGTCCGGGCGGAGTGAGTTATGACAGCTTAATAAGGTAACCTTTCTTGGTTGGACTCAGTGACTGACGCGCAATTTGGACTTCCATATTGAGCACGTGTAGCAGAGAGGAGCCCTAATCAGTTGAATATGAGGGTTCCGAAAAGTTGACTCGCTGTCAAAGGGAGGCGACAGTAAACATTTCTCACCAAACACATCATTCGTTGTCGGACAAAAGTGCACATTTGTTCGGCGGACGTCAACAATATTTCGCCGACCAAGAAGGTGGAAGCGCCAAGGATGCAATCTGTCGGGCGCATGTGGCCTTCGCCCCAAGATACTTCTAACGCGTGGGCATCACCACTTTCTCCTCGAGATAATAAAGGGATCGTGAAAGGGTGCCCACTGGTATGTCGAAATTACTACCTTTCTATCATTTTCTCCGTGAGGACGTTGTTCCACATTAGCACCGCCTTACACCGACTCATAGAACACTAGTCACTCTCGGTTCAATGCCCGCAAACTGTGAGGCATCGCCAGTTCTCCACGAGCAAGCGGGAAGACGAGAAAAATAACGTGATGACGAGTCACGGTATTCGTATGCTGGGTCGTAGAAACAGTGCCGGATTGACCTTTTTTCTTGCTGGATTTAAGTTGTGCTATGAGGAAAGAATCATGTGAAGAACAAGAATGCTTTTTTATTTCCATTTTTGCACAAGGAAGCGAAAGAGTTCAACAACGCTTGATTCCCGAAAGTATCTTGTAACAAGTAACAGAGGTGTAATTTTCTAACTAGATGGGCCCCACATAGAACATGCAGCTAGTATGTGGGATTTATACGAAGATGAAAGATGAAGATGATTTGATTTCGGATGTTGATAATTAGTGTGCAGCGGAGATCAGTGAGGGATTGTGAAAAGGTGTAATGATAGGTTTATGGTAGTGGTTCCGAATAGTTGAAACAATTAGATTTTCAATAACTATCAGATCGTAGAATAAAGCACGACCTTGCATAAATTCAAGACAGATACCTTTAATGGAGCTGTTAAAGATATATTAAAAATCTGAGTGTATCTTCTGTAGTATAGTAGGTTAAACCATGCAGATAAAATTGAGAGCTATGTATCAGGACGGAGGGGTTGAAATGTTATTCTTTCCGCACACAATAAGGGATAAGAATAGATGAAATCGAAGTTTCCATGAAGATAATTAGAATATTCAGCGTGGATTTTTAGGGCTTTTTGCATACCCGCATGCGCCTGGAACACGATTATCTCCTAGTACATTTTATACAGAGAAGAAACATCTTTGAACTTCCTGAGAAGACTTTCACGCCGTTTCAATACCATAGGTTCAATTTTTGGGTTTCACAGCAGGAAAAAATATTTAAAATGCAACAGTTTGAAGACGGCCGAAATAGAGCATTGAGTAATTCGACCGGAAGACGTCTGCTGTTACGCAGACGAAACAGTTTAACCGTTCATTCATTTAACAATCATTTAGCCATTTTTTTCACGCGAAAAACCCCGAAAATTGAGCCTAATATAAGAAACAGTCTTACCTACTACCTGGAAAACTGTCAATCGCGCCGAGCATTGCGCTACTGAGCTTTGAAGAATCGTTACCTTATACATTCGGTTTATGGGGATGTATTATTGGAAATGGCATTTCATCATCACTCGGCTGGAGCCCTTGATATCTGAATATATTCCGGCTACTTACCAGTCCTTTAGGAAGCCATCGGATTAAAATTCCCCTCAGATTAATTGAATAATCTTTCTCCTTGCCTCTCTCCCATGTCGAGGCAATGACCCTAAGCCTTATTGTATACCGTATCTCAAATTTTTATCGTTCGTACGATGAGAGAAAGTTATCAAGACGTTTGACGCTTCATAAGCAAATGGGTTCCTCCACTGAGAATCGTCTTTTGTTCTTGCGAAAATCCCTCTAGGCTCTTATTTATGGGGAAAACCAGGACGTAGGTATTTCTTTTTTGCTCGAGTACCTAGTTAAGCGCAGCTGACTTGCGCGGCGTCTGTCAACTGCAGCTGTGCATCAATAGATTTTTTACAGACTTCAAGAATATACAAGCGTTTAATTACCTTATGCTTGTTTACCTGCAACCTTTTTCTTCTTAAGCAATTGTGTTTAAGTACATCATCCTCCAGAATGAGAGGCTCTCTCTGTATGTAGCCATATGTTTTATAGCTATTTCCCAGCTTTTCGATTTAAGGGATCACGATCGAATTTCTCTTCGGTATCCGTGTCTCATTGTCGGTAGTCAATTTTAGCATATGAATTTTCCTGAAAATGGCTTAATCAGACAGCTATGGATAGTTTTACAGAGAGAAATCTATCAAAGTTATAAGTTCCCTAATAGAAAGAAATATTTACTATTGCCTTTTTTGTTGTTCACTCTAGATATCTTTTTCCCGAGTTGGCTGTTTCGTTTTCATGGCCTATAATTGGGGAAGTAATGCAGTCATTTTAGTCTTCATTCCACCATTTATTTTGGAAAATGCAAGTCATTATATGCCTTGGATCACATTATCAGGAAACAATATTCATTTTCTTCAATCTTGGCTTAAGTTTTTTTTCGGCGACAATTAATGTCGATGTGCGTTCTTGCTGCGAAGTTAGTGCATTCATAAATCTCATATTTATTAAGTTGCTTACGAGAAAAATTATTAAATGAATTTCACGTATTTATAATTAGTTATTATATTATTTATAACATAACCTTAGATAAAATGAAAAGTGAATCATCGCAGTATACTCATTCAGTTTTAACATCATTTAGTCATTTGAACAAAAGCAAGAAAATTAGCTTTATTGAAAAGAATCATCAGCATTTTGCTTTGTAAAATTATTTCCATTACCGTGAGTTTATACCCTTCTGGTTGTATTTGATTTACTAATGATAAAAAAATTGGTTCATTCAATATGAACTTTCAGAGTCCTGATTTGGAAATTAGGGTTCATTCTAGTTTAATGCTGTGAAAAGAGTCCGAGTGAGAAGAATGCATGTGAACCAATTGCTTCACATAATACGACCGCCAGTTGATGGTGGAAATACGTGGCGCTAGCGGGAAAAAGAAGCTATAAAATATAGGTATTATATTTCCTCGATGAAAATCCTGAAGTAAGAGTATGCATCACAGTGATATTAAGCCCTATTGCTGAAAATCAATGATGTTACCTCAGTGTTGTGCTCGCCGTTGAGTATCGTTGGTATAAGGAAAACGGGGAAGCGATACAGGGATAAAAGACTTTTGATTTAATATTTTGTTTACTAGCAACCGGATTGTGGTTAGGGATAGTACACATTACTAAAATTATTCTTGGTAAGTTGAATTCCAGACCTATTTTTATTAAATTACTAAATACAAATGACTAAAATTATTCTTGGTAAGTTGAATTCCAGACCTCTTTTTATTAAATATATGGATGGTTTTTCGGGAGCTTAGGTCCTTTTTTTTGAAAATTAAAAATATTTAACTTTCGGCCGACGTTTCGGAAAATGTTTTTTTTCCTTTTTCAGGGCTTAAGTTCTATAAGGTGAATTTGTTTATAAGGTGAATATTTTTCAGTTTAAAAAAAAGGGCCTGAACTCCCGAAAAACCATAAATATAAAATTATTCTACAATCCTTCGCTTTACAAATTCCCAATGTGAAATCTTCTTCCTGCTTCCTATAAATCATAATCTACTTTCACTCTGTCGACTGAGTAACCGTAATTAAGCCCCTCAGACCTTAGAAAGCCAGTGTCCTGGACTTGGGTCTCTCATTTTAAGCCTACGCTGCCGCAAGTTAAACGGATATACGATATGAACAATCTTTGAACAGGAAAACTAAAAGAATTTGCTCTAAATTATGGCGGGTGCCTCATTGCAACGGAACAATAGTCGACTCGAGACATCTCTCCTTGAGGGATAATTTCTCTGGAAATCCGGTTGCAAAGGGTTTTTTATCGGCGCTGCATCGGCCTTTCGCTGCGCCGCAATGAAAACGGGTCAAGTACGGTAAATCGACAGTCGGGAAGTTCAACCGCACGATTCCATTTCTAGCACCATAGACCATTGAGGCTACCGTCATCTGCTGCAGGCAGAGAATCAGCCGTAATTCCGACGAGTGGGATCCAACTGCATTTTCTAATTTCAGGACTAGCAGGTCTGCTGCCTGCTTTCCAGGCACTTTTCATAAGCACTTCGTATGCAGAGAGAAGGAAATGGTTATTTCATAAATAGAGAAACGTGTCCCACTCTAATTACCCTATATGCTTTTGTACTTTTTTCTATGCCATATTTTCATTAGGTACATGTTGTCTCTTACTCTCAAAAACCACTTTTTTGCATTTTTCTCTGCACCACAAACTACTAAAAATCCAAAACTACCACCAAATCATACAGACAGAGATGCGATGAATGAAAATATCCACCGTTCCACGCTTAAGTCTATAAATTTTGTGAATTTCACGCATGCAACCAATCTCCGTACTTCGAAAGGAGTAGGTAATTGTTCATGGGTGTTTTCAAGACCGTTTCCGCACTAATAGGCGCTTCAGACCGAGAGGAAAGGTATAAGGATAGGAATGGAAGGATAGGAGTAATTGTTCGAACCACTCAGTATAATATAATAACAAATAATGAAATAAACAAAATAAGTATTCAACATACTTACGAATCAATAGATAATGCCTTAATAGATGAAACTAATTCCGCTTTCTGTAACTTCTTTCACGTCGTCAATTAGTTAATGCACATTTAGCAAAACACGTAGACAATAAAAATTATGCATTACTGGTAGAATGTAATTTATCATGCATTTTATTACTTAAAATTGCCATCGCGACATCTATAGAGCAAATATCCAACGTATGTTTATATACTTACAGATCGTTATCGATGGTGTCATTTTTTGATATGTAAACGTTAATGGTTTCCGTTGAAAAGCATCAGTGGACAAAAGTTTTTGTTGTATTCACATTCCGTTAATCGATTTATCTTAATCGAGACTTTTCTCGTTTACGATTTGAAAGTTTTAGTGATGCGTAGGGAATTATTGATGCCATTCAGCGCTTTGATTGCTGGGCACTAGCAGTAATCAGCTGCGCGTTGCTCGAGAGAGATCCATTGATCATATGTATGTGGGTAATGATAGTAAATCCACGAAGATTTACCATGATAATAAGCTCACAGATTTCCATCTTATTTAATCAAGGAAAATATTCAAATCACGAAATATTCGCAAATCATTAAATGAGAATCCACTCTTTCCCTCGCTCTGTATCCAAACAAATACTTCGTGACATCAATTTTATGAGTCAACAGGCTAATGACCGCATGATACCGAATGCTGCGAAAATAGCTGAAAAAATCACGCAACGAGGACAACTTCTGCTGACGGTGGATGACGGTATGAAAAAAACTACTTTTAACAAAGAATGCGCACCTCGCTATGGCCTTGAGGACAACGAGATAAAGTGCTGAGCCACGTTAATTTTTTCATGAGTGTAGTGAACTTCTGGCCTGGGAGGGACGATTTTGAGATACAGTTAAATACCCTGAATCATATGCTCACCCCCACTTCCCTTTTTTCAAGTTTATTTACTGATAATTTATTCAATTTTTTTCTTTATTGTTATAAAATTTCTTTCCAAAATTGACTTACGAAACTAACAATAGTATGCAAATCATAAACCAAAAGTGTCATCTACCTTCTTGGCTGTGATTTTTGTAGAACCGACAGCCTAAGTACCGGAAAGATCCATTAGAAAGACCAAATAAAGGCATATTTAAATTTTTGTACTTTTTTGTCAATTTTTAATAGTTTAGAGCACCAATTATATTGCGATCTCATGCCCGTCGTCACCACCGAATTATTCACCCTTCGTAAATAGACGGTAGTATTATCTTTTTTTAAAAATTAAGTTTAGGCTAGCATTTTACCTATTACTAATTTTTTATGCATGATGTGTAGTGCGTGTTTGGTGAGAATTCACCCCCTGCCACACACCTTTATGATGGCTTGCAGAGAATTATGTAGATACAGTATTACATATTCTAAATTAAATTTCTTTGTGGCATAATATTTAAACATTGGGGACCAAATATTTTCATTTTGTCTTTCAAAAAAAAGGGTGTGAAGAAAACTTAAGATATTTTTACTGTAAATTTTTATATGGCGTCGCAATGGAACCACACATCAAGCTGGATTCCTTTGAATATTTAGGAAAATGGGACGTCGAATCCTGAAACAGATTTAATGTTCTGGAGCTAACTAAAGCCTTCTCCAAATCTATCACTTAGATGTTAAAAAAACTCTCATTTCAAGGGAGATAGCCAACGTCTAGTGAGCCCGAATTCGTTCGGCGTTTAATCTCCTAGTTAAGTCATTTATTGGGGTGGTTCTAAACCATGCTCACACGCATCCCTGAGGGTGCAGGAAGTTTTTCAAGATATAATCTGTTATACAGTAGCAGAGACCAAGAGAAAAACGATTATTAGAAGCGCAGTTTTTGGAATTTATTTTGGTGCATTGAAATGGTAGCAAAATGCTATTATTGAGTGAATCAAAAGTATATTTGTATGACGCATTTAACCTATTTTTCTTATGCAGAATGAATAAAAATTCGAAATATTTTGCGATGGTGAGTGAGATCACGCTTTGATATTCCAAAGGACGCCGACAGCTTAAAAGGTTTAGGGTCACTGATATATTGCATCTTTTGATCCTTTCGAAATTGACAAAACAAAATTTTGAAGGGGTAAAAGAGTTCTGTTACCTGGGAAGCCGAGAAACCAACGATGGACAAAGCAAGAAAGATATCGTCAGTAGAATAACACAGGCAAAGAGAGGATTTTATCAAAAGAAGAACCTACTTACAGCTGGAAATACACGCTTAGAAATAAGGAAACAATTCATCAGAACGTACATCTGGAGCATGCTTATTTACGGCAGTGAGACATGGACGATGACTGCAGCGGAGAAGAAAAGGGTGGAAGCATTCGAAATATGATGATATAGGAGAATGATGAAGATTAAATGGATCAACCGAGTGACGAACGAAGAAGTCTTAAGAAGAGTGGGAGAAAAGAGAAGTCTAATGAAAACTTTCAAAAGAAGACTTAATCGGCATTATCTTAAGACATGATGGTCTGATGAGGACAATCATCGAGGGAAAAGTGAAGGGAAGAATGGAAAAGGCAGACCGTGTATGATACATATGGAACAGGTTGTGAAGGATGTAAAAGAGAAGAATTACGCTAATATGAAAAGGTTAGCCAATAGAAGAATCGGGTGGAGGGCTGCATAAAACCAATCTCAGGATTGTTGACCGATGACGATGATATGACACAACGAAATAAAAACGTAGTTTGTAAAGAATTTTTAAGCCAAAAAATATGGATGTCGTAACGTACTTCAAGCACAAGTTGACATTCATCGCTGAAGTTAATGCCACTAGTAGTTTTGTTTTTTCGGTCGATCGAGTTTTTCAATCACTCTAAATATTGCCAGCGACTACCTGGTGCCTAGAGATGGGTAAATTACAGTAATTTTCAGTTGAAGTAAATTACCGTGGTAAATGACGGTAATTTTCGAGAATTACCGTAATTTTCCGGTAATTTGAAGCTTTGAGCTGCAAATCCTTATCAGAGGACTCAAAACGAAATCAAATAGCATTGAGATATAAATGCCGACGCTTATATCAAACATATCACGACGTTTATCTATTATAACTCATTACAAAAGTTATAACCAGGGAGTGTGTAAATTATTAATATAGTATCCCTGGTTATAACAAAGTTGGCAGCAAGACGCAATTTGCCTCTCTTTTGTCACACCATGAGAAATTTTCGTTCCAAAGATATACCTCTGCGCAATGTGCATTTGTTATTTTACTCTGAATTAATCACGGACACAATGTAAACAAAATCGTTTCAGCTACATAGTTTATAATATCACTCATTCCAATGGTTTCTTCGTGAGGAGGAGGAAGTTTTCTGGAAAAGAACTTTTCTAAAAATTACCGTTTATTACGGTAATTTTCAGGGGTGTTGGTAATTTACGAAAATACCACGGTAATTTACCGAGTTGCCCATCTCTACTGAGGCCCATTGAAATCCGAGTTTTTTTGATTCGGAGAAGGATGTTCGATTGCTCTCACCGTTCCGTCCTCGCCCCTCCCGTTGATGAGCAGCGTGTCCACTAGGTCAGGCTCTTCGGCGACCCCGCCGCTGGAATGCGCATCGGCCAACCTCTGCAGGGCGAAGCCGCGGGACCATTCAGCCAGCACGATCACGTGGTCCGGGTCGTCCACGTCGTACAGGACCCTGTGCGGGTCCTTCGAGGACGGCTGCCTGACGACCAGAGCGCCGAACAAGCCGTCAGCCGACTCCGCACCTGATCGTAGAAAGAGAGATAGGGTGCTGTCAGGATGGGGAAGTCTACTAAAGCCCGGATCACACGGTGCGTTTTTCCGGGATGGATTTCTTGAGTGGAGTGCTGATGGGTGCCGTGCGGGCTCGATTGCTGGAAACGCTGACTGCTGCGGGCTGCCCTGACGGCTAGTTTGCTTGATTTTGAGGTTAGGTGCTATTTTCCTTGCGTGTTTTGCTGATGGCTATTGTTGCCGGCCAATCATCGTTCAGCTTTGCATCACGTGATCAAAATAAAGGTTGTGCCTTTAACAGCATTGTATGGCTGATATTGCGTTTAAAAATGAGTGCAAATCTATAGACTAGGGATCAAGTTGCGGTGCTTATCGAAGCATATAGGGATGAAACTTCATCTACATCCACATCTACATAATACCCTGCAAGCCACCATAAAGGTGTGTGGCAGGGGGTGAATTCTCACCAAACATGCACTACATATCATGCATAAAAAAGGATTAGTATTTATATAGGTATTGTTCAAAACTACACTATTTAAAAAAAGATAAAAATAGCAAAGCATACATGCAAAAACATGCTGATAGTTGGGTTAGCTTTAGGTCCTTATTCCAACATGCAGCTACCAATGTTATCCATTGCTACACTCGTACTGGACATATTTAACGTTATTCATATCCCTAATAGTACGAGGAAAAAAGGACATTTTGAATCTGTCAGTTCGGCAATCAATTTCTCTAAGTTTGTGATTATGGTCCAGTCTACCATAGTAAGTTGGGGTCCGCAAAATATTTTTAACATCATCACTGAAAATATGGTCTTGGAATATGTTTAAGAGATTAAGTCTAAATATCAATCTGCTATCTGACAATGATTCCCAATTTAATTTACTGGTTACGCTAATAAGGTTATCATACCGTCCTTTTACTAATCTTGCCGATCTTCGCTGCTCACGTTCAAGTTCGTGAGTGTTTATATGCAGTTCGTAATCGGAACTATCACAATAAACATCTTCGTGTTGAGGCTCTAAGAAGAGTGAGCAAGGAGGATAGCTCGCTACGTGTGAACCGACAGTCATCAGCGAAGCCAAGCGCACCGTGTGAACTGCGGAAAAGCGCACCGTGTGAACTGGGCATAAGTCAGGACATTGTACAAGTTTACTGTGAAAGCATAGATTTTGTGAAGTATACATCATATAAGCTGATGAATATAAAAAATATTACTTGTAGAAATATATCATTCATTTCAAAGAAAAGAGCACTTTTCAAACGACCGGTTTCGCGCCGAAATCGACTTACCCGATGTATGGTCACAAGCCGTGTCCGGGTCGTTTTCTATGCTTACAAGGAGACATCGCGAAAAAGATGTTGAGAGAGCTAACGAAACATTTTTTTCTGATGCTGGAGATAATATGCAGGAAAGGTGACACAGCTTTCTCTCCCATAGGCTCGGGTTCACGAGAAAATTGGTTCCATATAATTTCGTTCCTTGTAAAACCCTAGGCATTGCGAGATCCTTCAAATGGTAGCAACCGCCGTGGCATTGGTTGCCAAGGCATTGGTTCGAGTAATATTTTATAGACATATGATTAGTGGCATGGGCTTGGGCCTCATATATGGCACTTTTTCCCCGGTTGAATACTTCATAATGTTCTTGATCGTAAATATCCTTGATCAAAAATAATGGATGCCCAATTACATACATGAGCAACAAAGGCAGTTGAAGTTAGATCTCCAGAAATACCCCAGACCGATGGAGCTCAGTCTTGCTCAAAAATATCCTCGTATCTTTCAAAATCTGTAAACTTCGGCCAATGCCACACTGCTTGTGAAGCACAAAGCTTGTGAAGCACAAAGCTTGTGAAGCTTCTGGCAAAGAACACAGATTCTGCAATCAGCTACTATACACCTCCAAATGGTAATTGAAAACCTAGCATATTGGTCCAAAAGGGAAAATGTTGTTGTTAACGTTGTGCATGAATGGGATTGGGTATCTTACAATTGTTTCCGAAATATATTTAACCGGAAATAAATCTTAAGGCGAGGCTCTAACCTATGCCACTAATCATTTCATCATTACTATCAGAACCTATGCCTTAGCAACCAAGGCCACGGCGGTTGTTACGAAGGACCATGCAATGCAAATGATTTTCCACTGATGAATCACCACCGACAGCAGTTTGCAACCCGCAGGTCCGTCTCTCCAGTAGGGCAAAGGTTAACCCAATACTACGACTAGCAGCGGGTGAAATTGACGCAGGGTATTAAGTGGCCAAATCCTTTTTGCGTGCCATCTGGGTCGTACATGAACACTTAGATTTAAGGTGCCATAATGACTAAGGCTATATTGCTCCATCTATCCTTAGTTCTTCATTTCCAGACAAAAACAACATACACGCTGAATTCGGGATCCTATCTCGCAACCCTTGACAAATCGGTGCGTTACCGACCTGGCTACCAAAGCCGTTGTTGCCGAAAGTTTCCCGTTATACTCTGGTACCCATAAAGTATGGGTTTTACAGGAGCATCCATCCATTATCATAGGGCTCCTGGAATTCGGCCATTAGTAAGCTGTGGAACAAAGAAAGAAGAAAATCCAGCCATCAAGAATTTTTGAAAGAAAAGAGACTCATAAAAGTGAATGCTCTGAATTTAACTACACCTCCATCATTCCCACCAAATTTCAATCACTAAATAGTAAGCTTATTCATTTAATGGTCATGAACTATGCGAAGGAGACGTACTTGGTACGAGAAATCAGCCACTTTTCCCTTGTTAGACCTCATTTGGAATATGCTGCCAGTTTATATGGGATCCCTACGAAATTGGCCTAAATAATGAACTTGAACGTGTGCAGCGAAGATCGGCAAGATTTGTAAAGGGACAGTACGATAACCTTATTAGCGTAACCAGTCTATTAAATGAATTAAAATGGGAATCATTGTCAGATCGGAGGTTGAAATTTAGATTTAATCTCTTAAATAAATTCCAAGACAATATTTTCAGTGATGATGTTAAAAATATTTTGCGAACCCCAACTTACTATGGTAGACTAGACCATAATCACAAAATTAGAGAAATTGATTGCCGAACTGACAGATTCAAAATGTCCTTTTTTCCTCGTACAATTAGAGATATGAATAACGGTAAATATGTCCAATACGAGAGTAGCATAGGTAGCTGCATGTTGGTATGAGGACGTAAAGCCAACCCTACTAACAGCATGTTTTTGCATGTTTGCTTTTCAATTTCTACCTTTTTTAAATAGTGAAGTTCTGACTAGTATATTAATACTAATCCTTTTTTATGCATGATATGTAGTGTATGTTTGGTGAGAAATCGCCCCCTGCCACACACCTTTATGGTGGCTTGCATGTAGATGTAGATGAAGGAAGTGATTTAGCGTAGAGCTGGATGTCGGTGCCTGCGTTTATAAGCTAAGTTACACCACTACACGTTTAACGCTATTATTTTCACTCCATTTTACTCTGGAAGCTAAAACTCACAATTTTATTCTTTGAGTATAAATATTAATTGCACAAGCATTTGCATTTTTAAAGTAATGCCATTTTGTATTGCTCACAGTTTCAGTTGACAATAGAGCAGGCATCTAACTTTTTTCGACTCACATATATGGTTAAGAATGGAAGCATACATGACTGAGAATCTCATGAGCGCATGATGGACATTTCTAGGTTTCGCGAAAGTAGTTCTCTTTTCCACTATCTCTAGAAGTGAGAAAGCCATAAAATTTATCCAGATGATATGAAAGTTTTCAGGTCCCAATTGGAGCGGAGGAGTAGAATAAAGTAAAACCTGACCATAGGATAATCTTCGTGAAAATTTCAGCATGCACAGTAAGGTGAATGCTATCGGAAGCGGTGAGGATATTAAGTTCTTTGGACGCAGATCCCACGAACTAGGCCACTTGTCTAACGTTTCCAGCCATTCTTAACGATCATATCTTGTGGTGATCTGTAACTGTGAGCGGAGAGAAAGATTCCGGCGTTCGTCCTCTTTCGACAGACTGCCTTTCCAATCTCACACCTGAATTTAAAATTATTCCGAGACATGACGAAAATTGCAATGCCATCTCGAAAGAAAAATCAATACAAGGATGTGTTCACAAGTCGAAGGAAAGCTTTAAGATGCTGCAGGAAGGCGGGGGAGGATCCCTTACCTGAGTGGGCGTGCCACAGATGCGTCCCAGCCTTGGACGCCCGGAACTTGTACTGGAAGGTGGTGTGCGCAGGGATGGGACACTGGGTCACCATGGGAACCCCGTCCATGAACGGTGTCTCCTTCTGCGGCATGCCGCGCCAGTGGACCCCAACGCCCGCACCCGGCACCCGGTTCCATACGTCCACCACCAAGATGTCGTTCTCGCAAACCTGCGACGATAAACAGTGACTCAGTTCGCTCAGAAGAAATTCCATTTCCATGGATGACGACAAGAAGCACTTAACTTATCTATTTTTTCGTGGAATTTAAATTTTATTTTGTTGCATTATATTTTTGCAAATTCCTTGCAATGCTCTAAGATGGAAAAAAGTTGTCAAAATCTGAGCATTAATTTTTTTGTACTCTTGGATCACGAAACGCAAAAATGGAGGTAATAGTGTTAGCATTTTATTGATGTTAATATGGAGGGAGCAGTCTCTTTGTGTTCGTTGCATGAAATACCACTGTAATTTTCGCTCTAGTCGTTTAGCAGTAACATGTGGGCCATTGGTTTCAGTCAATATTTGAGATATATATGAGTCGAGGAGTCTTGGAGAATATGATAATAATCTATAATCGGCCTAAGAAGCAGTGGAGTAAAGGGGAATGGGGAGAGTCCGACGTGAGGTATGTTTTTGGATGAGAATTTGTTGAAATATTTTGAGGTTGAATAAAATTGTTAGCAGAGGGTAATGTTTGTGGATAAAACGTAAGAAGCACAAAAAGAGTCTTGAATCTGATTAGCGTATCGATGTAAAACAGTCATTGAGTAAATTATCCAAAATGATAAGAAAACAATTCAAATCATTAACTGTTTTTTTTTGTTATTTATATACGCAATGAAATTGTAGAGCCATTGGTCGGTTGGCAAGTTCTAATGAAAGTAAATGAAATGCTAGGTGTGATGTTTGTGTACAGCGAACCAACGGAGTGAAATATTTAAGCCGTTGGTTGGTCCTCGTTAAGCTGAATGCTTAAGCAATTCACTAGTGCTTTGGTTTGTTTGGACTGAAACTTGATACACGATCACAGCCAGGCGAGATCTTGTTTACTTGTGATGACGACTGACATCCTTCAGGTACAGACTTCAGAAGGTTCCGTAATACGAAGGTTGTTATGGGAAAACGAAAAATAACTTGTGAACTGCAATAAGAATTTATTGTAAACGACTTTAGTTTCGACCCTCTATGTCGTCTTTCAAAGAAGTTTACAAAAACCACCTAACGAAAGTTATCCAAAAATAAAGTGTGAAGGATTGCTGGCTAAAGAGAAGGGAATAATAGCATTTAAAAAATTATATTATAGATAGCATAATAAGAAGATAGGAATTATTAGTAACTGAATGATATCGCTGTAAAATATCGGAATATGCGAAAGATTCCGACTTGAAGATCTTCCCGAATCTTAATCGATATCTTCAGACGCTAGGTAATTAGCATAAGAGAACAGAATAGGCAGCATAGCAAAGGGATAGGTAGGGGAAATATTTTAGAGTAGTCTGTAGTGCATGATGCATGTATTAACCCATTAAATACTATAGATACTAACAATCTAGTTGCATGAGACACTATAGTTGCTTGTTTGCATGTTAGTGGTGCATGCTTGGTGATCTTCACCCCCTGCCACAAACCCTCGCGGTGGCTTGCAGGGTATCGTGTAGATGTAGAATTATAACTACAACCTGATGTAATTCATGTCCCTTCCGGAGAAAGATATATTTTTTACAGAATATTTATATTCTATTAGAGCATATCATGTAAATTGAGGATCTTATTCATCGTCCGCTCATCGGAATATACTGTCGGTGAGAAATCCCTGGAAGATCGAGTTTAAGCAAAATACCTGTGTTTAGTACATATATCTGTCACGTCGTCTGAAGTTACTTCCTGCATTTGAAACGGAAAAATTGACGTGGTAGCTGTTTCACCCAGTGAACAATTTATGATCATTAGATACGGAAGTGAAGAAGATTTTAAACTTTTCAGAATGTAAACGTGTGTATGCTAGATTTTTACTGACTAGAAGAGAAAGTCAAATATCAAAAGGTCTTTATTTATGAAAGACGGCATTGGTGAAAAACTTGATATGTTCCACGGTCAAAGAATCTTTTCATTTCGCAAAAAATTCAAGATTTTGGATTTCCTTTGAATAATAGGTCCCCGATGAAATTGACTATGCATCCAGCATGTGAGGAATGTTGGGTCTTGTCATGAAGAGTACCTGACGTTTGATATAACTTGGATGCACTAGTTATATATATAGTTTAGCCCAGGACACCCTCTTGCTCTCCAATAAACCACTCCGAGAATGATTGGTCTCGTACCTGTATGCTCGGCCCAGGCAGTTGCCTGTTTGCCGTCAAGAGTGCTTGCGCCACTCCGTCCGCCGTGACGCAGTTGGGGTTGAAGCAATCAGTCTGGTTGCTCGGGCATTCTCCACATGACCTGTCGAAGAGAAAAAATTAGAGAAGGTTTTGAAACAGGGACATCATATGATCGCGGGGATTGTGTTGGTGTGGTGGCTAGAGTACTGGCCTCCCATCCCGAGGGTTCGATTCCCGGATTTTTCAGTGGACAACCGGTCCCCACTTGTGTGCCTAGTGGAGGGCATTTAAAGTTCAGTACTCCGTCCGTCGGATGGGACGTTAAGCCGTGGTCCCCTTGGCGCCTTTCGTTAAGAGTAGGCTAATGCCGACGCTGGGTTTCTCTCCACCCTCCGTTCCGTTCTCTGAAACCTCCTACCATTACCCAATTACCCACCTATCCTAAATGGCGCAAATGACTTCAGCTGTCGGTCACCTCCCCTGAATAACCAACCAATCATATGATGGCGAGTAGGAAACTTCACAAGAACTGTACTCTTATAATAAAAACGCGCAATTATTCAGGTGCGGAGTGATCTCCTAGTACCTATTCATTGAAAATTTTCGATTTTTACATGTTTTGCATTTAATTCCACCCCTCCCCCCGGGTCCCACGACGAAAAATATCGATTTTTCTGCCGAGAGATACATGAACTTTCATGTATCATGAAATTATCACATTACTTCAGATCGACGGCTCAACAGAACGACCGTGGAGTAAATTTTTGTGCTCGAAGAATCACGATAAACAGTCGGCAATTATGACAATCACCACAATCGGCATACTTTTAGAATTACGCGATTTAGAACTGAGATTTCAAGCCCTGAAAAAGTATTACATGTGTATAGATCCACTCCATTTTTTGCCAGAAAATGTTGCCTCTAACCATCCCACAAAATACATGGTAAGTATCTTACAATTAATTCAAAGACCGCGAACTGGCCGCGAAAACTTTAGCGGATTTACCCGTTGGAATTGCAAATTTGCAAGATATTCCGCAGAGAAAAAATCATTCACCTTGACCGGGAAACGAACCCGTACCCCCTGATTTCCGGCCAGGTGCTCTACCAGTTGAGCTACCAAGGTGTCCTCTTTCGCAATGGAAATTAAAGAGCTTTTAAAGGAACTAGATTTTACCCGGTCCCGGTCAAGGTGAATGATTTTTTCACTGTGGAATATCTTGCTAATATGGTATCTCTTTTTGTTACACATATGCTACTGCTGACGCTGGGTTTCTCTTCGTTCTTAAATCATTGCTCATAAGTCTTATTATCCCCCTATTCTGAATGCTAAAAATTATCTTAAATGTCGGTTATTCCCATCAAATAAATATGACTGCTACTACTAAATATTTCTCTTGATGTAATGCACTTCACAAATGTTATGTAGATTATTTTCATCGATTCATTGATGCAGCCTTCATTATTTTCAAATGCTCTTCAACTTTCAGTGGAAACAGCATTCACAACAAGATATGCCAGTACTGTTGGCTTTCTAAAACGTCAAGGAAATATATACGGTTTTCAATATTTTTACTATTAACTGCCAAAATGTTAACGAGAATGATTTATTGATACGCGAGGAAATAATTTCTGTATCCCAAGTATATTATGATGGGGACTTAAATAATCCCCTGAAAGCAATCTCAAGTCTTTGGTATGTCACGTGCGATGACTACCTAGTTTTTTCGCGAACAATGTCGAAATAAACGGAAAAAATTTCAGCCTTAAGGCTAACACCTGGAAGTATTTTTCTCTGATGAAGCGAAATTGAAATGGCTAAGTAAGAAAAAAATTCAGCGGTCATTTATGCTTCCTTCTGCATTTCTGATGACACGAGATGGAATTTTCTAAATTCTCTTGGGTCGCTTGAGAGGGCGCTTTGAGTTTTGACTGCAATGTTCATTTATTCTACGTGACATTCCTGGCTACTCCCATTTATTCTGCCTGACACGGGAAAAAACGGACTAACTTTCGATGAAGTAACCTGGCTAGAGACACATAATCCTCATCATTATTACAAGTCATTAGTCCAAAGATTAGTTAGATGCAGCCCTCCACTTGGTTCTAATATCAGCCAATCTATTCATATCCACACGGTTGTCCCCTTTTACACCTTTCATTACTTGATCCATATATCTCATACGAGGAATTCCTTCGCCATTTCACCAAAGAACTGCAACATCACACTTCGGGATTCCCACTTCACGGCTGGCGGGCATACGGCACTAATGTAGAAATCAAACAACTACTGCTACTGTTTATCAATATATTTAAAAATAATGTACATTTCATAGCTGTAATGCCCATGTCATGAAAATATCGCCGTGTCTTAAACGCACAGGCATGTGTAGTAGTTTAGAAAGTACCAATTTTAAAATGATGTAGAATAATAAAGCAGAATAATAAAGTAGAAGAGAATATAGTAAAATTAGATTGAATACACTATAGTATAATCAATTACGGTATTTGGTATGGGAGGAACGTTTCCAGAATTCGTCGATTTAAATTACAGCGTGCTTATTTAGGCTGTAAATTACTTTCTTTCAGCGAAGCGGAGCTAGGTTAAATCCCCCCAAAATTTCGTAAGGAAATTACGTGTGATGCATTTCCATTAAAGTTTTTCTTTGCCAAAACTAGTGCTTACGCACTTTAACATTTACTCTTGCACATATTCATGATTTAGTAACTGAATGGAAGACTTGATCTTGTGGGCGATTATATAATTCCCACCCACTTTTTGGTTCTTCACCACGTTTGGTAGGTTAACTTTTACGGTCATTGTATTTATTTTCGTTTATGCATGTTCATGGTAAACCCAAATGAGCCTCATTAGTTTATTAACTGATATACGTAGATAAATTTGCAAATATCTAATTACTTCATTAATTATGCGCATCAAATATTTTTTATGCATTATTAGTTCCTAAACTAATCATTTTATATTCATGAATTACTACAGCCGTGGTTATAGATCCCACCCAGTAGACGCTCAGTCGGTGTATTAAGCTTAAATGTAACTATTTATATCCAAACTGAATCCGTCATGAAGTTTTTAATCATCGAAAGAGTCAAAAGATAAAAGAAATTGACAACCGGAAGAAATCATATCTCCAACTTTAGTTTTACGTGAAATTTCTTTCGTGGAGCGAATTGCGCCGATATCTCTTACACCTGTATTAAGGCGAAAAAATGAATCACTCTGAGATCATACCAGAACCCAAACGCAAGATCCTCTACGATTGTCAGAGGCCTTTACTTCATGTCTCAATTTGAAACCGACTTTTCACTTGCCGCGAACCGTTAGGGGAGCCATGACCCAGAGAGTGGGATAATGACTGGGAGGGCAAAAAGCACAACAGTTAGGAAGAAGAGGCTTCAAGGGGCTACAACCACTGTCTGAAGTGTATCTCTCCCCGTTTCATTGAAAGAGAGAGAGAGAGAGAGAGGGAATGGGGAAGACTCTTGCAGCGTGGAAGGCAAGTGAAGGGTCGGGTGTTACCGTTTTGCGAGTCGCTCACCACTCGAGGTCTTCCTTCTTAAGATAGAAGGGGGATAAATGCCAAAGTCCTATTCTGTAACATGATTTATCGTGTCGTTCCGAAGGGCTCAAACGTGAATTGAGTTACATGGAAAACAGATTCGTTTCTGCGGCGTCGTATCCATTAAAGAAAAATTAATCCGAAGATAAAGGTGCGGGACGATGGTGAGAAGAAGGTTGGATGCATAAAGCGGAGTTGGATTCAAGTCCCTGTCTAATGAATTGATCGATAAATAACGGGATATCCAGGAGCAGAATTCACAGCGATGACCTGATTGCTATCTTCGTCAATCTGCCTTCAATAGTCGCTGACCTCATGTTCCACATTATGGAGGAATAGGACGAAATGTATGTAGGGCAGCTGACTTTATGAGAGAATTAAATCATCCCAGACAGGTTTCCCTCTAATTTCCTATACATTTCACTTTCATCTACAGCGTTGCGGAATTGGATAACATTTACCTTTAGCTGATACAGAAACTGAAGTTGACCCAACTCCGGCGCAAGTTTGTCCTTTTTATAATTCTGACTAAAATTATCCACCAAAAGACTAGTATGGCTAGGAAATATTTTACTCGTGCATTGTATTACTCTTGTTCACAGAATTTCCAGATTTGTACTCCATCCTAATATGGGTCATTCCACGTCAATTCGACCAGGTGATTGCCATAAGGGTAACCGATTTTGACCAAACTTGGCAAAACGTCACCATTAAATGAGGAAATAAAAATCCATGGCGGTTTTGCAAAGTTTACCGTTTACGAGAAATTGCAACGTTGCAAAATTCGAATTTTGAAAAAGTTACTACACATTTTAAGGTATATCTCCGAGATTAGCAAAGCTAAATATTTGCAAAATATCCTTATTTGAAAAGTCTTGAGTTGGAAAAGTAAATCCATGGAAATAAAAAATCCATGGAGGTTTTGCAAAACACGCAACCGTTTGCGAGAAATTGCAACGTTGAAAATTTTGAATTTTGCAAAAGTTACTACACGTTATAAGGTATATCTCCGAGATTAGCAAAGCTACAGATTTGAAAAAATCCTTATTTGAAAGGTCTTGAATTGGAAAAATATAATAATGGATAATACTATAAAATATAAACAATTTGATAAAGTTTATAAACATTTTAAATTTTCAAATCGATTTTCGACGATGTACCTATACTCTCGATTTATATATTTATCATAAAAGGATTATTTATCCTAAACCTCTGTTACGAAAGCTTAGGACAGGGAATGATTGTTTTAGTAATACATATGTCTATTAATTTTAATGTGTCTCCCAATAGTTTTTCGTTACTCAACGTGGCTGTTAAGTTGAAAAACTAATGTAAAATGATAACTAGCTGATTCGCGTCAAATTTTCATTGATCATTTTTCTCACTATTACATGGCTCAAAAAGGGTTTAAAAAATCCATGACCTTTCCATAAAATTTGTCCATCGTTTAAGTATGAATGACGCAAAGGTGGTCCAGGGGGGATGTTTGGTGAAGACCACCTAATTACCTTTCTTTCCTTATCAGTAAACCACATCGATGGAATACATACGAGAGATTTATTCTGCAATATCAACTTAATCAGAGATTTATCAAGGTTGTCTTCGTTAGCTACGTTAAGTGCAAAATTAATGAAAAAATAGATAGAGACACAGCACGTTCCATCGAAAAAAGGCGTCTGGCGTGAACTGGATACTGTTCGGTGTAACTTAGTGGACATTCATGATGAATTAACAAGTACCTAATAACTTTTTACATTTTGACAAAAATTTATTAAACCACGACCGTTTTCACCCACTTAGGGCATAATCAGGCACAATAAGATTTTTACCTCTGAGGCTTAAATATATGTAGGTATAGGAAATAACTTTCTCAAGTTTAACTTGGCGATATTCCATCATAAGAGGAAGAAAAGACAACTTTTACTAAACGACTAGATTTATTTTAAATTCGACCTGGGTTTTAATGTGGTTTTACATCATCTTCAGGTATTGAAAATTCAAATTGATTGGAGCTGATGGTGGTGATTCGTTCCTGGTGTTTGTTAAAGTTGTGGCTTGGGGTGTGAGAGGAAGTGGAGGGCAAAACTACAGTGGGACATCCGAAAAGGGAGGTAAAAATCTGATGATGCCCTAAGTAGATGAAACCGGTCGTGGTTTAATAAATTTTTGTGGAGATATATAAAGTTATTACTTGTTAATGAATCTGGCTTATTACTCACCAGCTTAAAGTCTGGTAGACTTCCAACGTGAGCTTCAAACGGCATATCATCGGCCAATCTAGCTCGTGGCACGGCCGCTCACACGAGAGGAACGTCCGGTCTGCAAGTGGAGAAAATAGTGATTAGGTGAAAGAACGAACAAACGTTGAAGAGTACAAATTGATCTACAATGATGAATGTGTTAAAGAGTCCACACACTGAATAGAGTCCATATATTGAATTACATCTGAGGCATGCTTTCATAGGTCCAACCATTCTTAATTGACAGACTACATTCTTGTATATACGATACTTATATATACATACTTGTATATACGATGGTGTCCATATATATTGAATTAGTTTTAAATTATCGATGTTTTTACAAAGGAAGAGTGAGTATTGATTACATACGTGGCCTATCGCTGCAGAAATGGAAATAAATTACAAATATAGAGCAATAAATTGCATGCTCTTGAAATTTTAAGATATTAAAAACGGGCACGATTTCAGAATTTTATGGCGTAATACAATTTTACATTCATCTTCAAAGTTTTTTATCAATGAAAGTGGGTATTGATTCGGTTACCAAATACGTTTGAGCAGGCAAAGGCGACACATACTCACTGTTATAAAGAGAAAATCAATATTTGTCAAAAGTTATAACCTACAATATCAATGAGAATTTATTTTCAGTATAAAACTGGCCAACCTTGGTTGAGAGTCAAATGACCGTAGGGAGAAACATTTCACGTGATTTATGCACAGTTCGTGGCCCAGACGAACGGAATTCTCAGGTGACACGCCGTGCACATGCCTCAAGTCTACATGGGCGCTCATAGAAAAGGTGGAGTGCTGGCAAGAACATGCTCACGCCGGGAAGCTTCAATTAATATCAGAGGATACATTTTTCAAGTCTTATTCTGTTGTAGTCGTCCATCAAGATGGCTACTGACAGGATAAATCTTCTAATGTAGGGCATGAGCAGGGAAAATCATTATGGTACACGACAGGAACTTTTTACTAGGGGTTAAAACTTGTAACTCCACGGGAAAGATCAAATGAAGGCCCACCGGAAGAAACTTGGACACAATCCATTTTAGATAGCCTTACGAAGGATGCCACCCGTAAGCAGTTTGGAAAAACCATGCATTTGGTCTCCATATCAAGATCATGAGCACACTGCCTGATCTCATTCAATCCTTTTGAGAGGCTAGCAATTTAAGAACCCTTAAAAAATTCTATACTTTCCTAGCACGATTTCTTGGTGTAATTTTCTTGCTTGTCAGATTTTTTTATTGGATTTGCGATTCTTAATGGTGTCCATACCTATGTATTGTGATTAGTTTTAAATTCTTGATGCAATTATGATGGAAGAATGAGTATTAGTTACATACAGGCCCGACAAATTATATGAATATTTTCGGTCACGGAGAAAAAGTCAGTCGTTTCATGTTCGATTGAATCGATTTTGTCCCAGGGTGACTTGCGATGCATTTCAAATCCATGTTCACGACAGAGTTTAATTCTGTGATCCGGTTATGAATCAGACAGCATGCAGGGTATCATAGGAAACTTTTGTCTCTCAGCTTAGCACTTTACAATTTCGTTTTCGGTCCGAGAAATACGTGACAGCAGTTCCCTGCTCCGCTTAAAAAGTAGACGGAGGCGACCGAGCGAAATCTTTGGCTTTCACCCCTCAGCGAACAGCCGCTCTCTTCCGCCGTTTTTCTCTCCCCGTGCGCTTCAGTTTGAACCAAGGGACTCTGAAGGTGTGGGGCAACGCCTGCAAAAAGTTGCCACACTTCCAGCCGCTCAACTTCGTGGTTTCCTCAGTCCAATCTTCGAGCGGCGAGAGAGCGGCTGGAACCGTTGACTGACCTACCTCACGGACCCCCGAGGCCTCGCAAGGGAATAAGAGCTGAAATTCGCTGACGGAGACATTCGGCGCGGCTGGGAACTCGGGAGGCACGCGCTGACGCATGATGACCCATGCCTCAGATTCTTCTGGCATAAAATGCGTAAAAAGCAGAGGACCAAGAGTTGCCTTCTTCAAATATCCAACTTGCCTCACCTCAAACTGTTTAAGGACACTATGTTGATGATAGATGCTAAATAACACCGCACTTACTAAATTTTTTAGCAGAGGGAACAACCTATTTTTTTCACTTCCGGACAGTACAAAAAATCCATTTTACCTTGAAGCAATTAACACGTTTACCATATAATTGAACGGGGAACCCATTCCAAGAAAACCCATACTCGAAAATAATACATGGGCAGCGCATATCATTATACAATAATACGAGGAATACAAAAAAGGAAACTTTGTATAACAATAAATAATACGGAACAAGAATACATTTGCAATAATCCTAACACGAATTGGACTTTTCTTATCGTGTCCTACAAACAGGATTAAGTCGCTGTTCAGTTTCCTGTTTTATCTACTGCAGTTGTCACAAACATTTAGCCATTAAAAGCATTTCTATTATATATTAGATCCAATACATTTTACCAAACCAAAAACTTTTCTGAACCCCGATTCACAGTGGAAAGTCCTCCCTTAGTTTTTTCAGGCAACCACTGACTCACGAAAGAAATTTTTAATTGAAAATAGTCGAAAATTTTTGTAGACGATGGAAAGTTTTAGCACTCACGGAACGATTATTTTAGAAAAGATTTGTTTTGAATATAAGGCTAGTAAGGGATATTGAATATATAGAGCACGCAATGCGGTAAACGATTTTTATTGGAAGAGTAATTCGCGCAAGAGCAGAAATGCGATTTCATGCGCATACCGTAGAAAGATTTTAAAAAACATTAAAACTTCGGTCGTGTCGGGAAAAAAGACGAAGGATAGGAACTTGCAATCGCAATTTCTGACAAATCTGGTTCATGTAGTCAGATGTGTCACCAAATGTGTACACAAGAAGTTTCTATTTGCTCTAGGAACGTAGATCATCTTTTCTTTGAGATGTGTGTTATTTCCACAAAAGGTGAAGAAAGAACACAGCTTTGCCTTTGGATGCTTCGTCATCCAATTTCGAAGTCGAGACATATTTTTCCTTAACTGTTTGGGAAATTTGTCATCTTTCACAAACTCATTTGGAGAGAACATCATGCAGGTAGAAGAAGAAATACTTTCTCTGAGTGGCGATCATTTTTCATACAGTATTTACAGCTTTATGGCAGGATGTAAATATAGCACCCAAGAAGAAAAGCGTGAAAAGCAATTATTGGTCCCGTTTTTGCATCACTAAAGCCTACCATTTTTTTTACTAATTTGCTGGAATTAAAATTACGTGAGGATGGACGCTTCATGATCTTTGGTGAAAAATTTTCGTGAAGAAGAAAACTTGAAGGAATTTTTTTTACACATTCTGGTTAAAGAAATGGGAGGGGAAAGTGTGCAGCACTAAAAAATCGGCATAATTTAAAGCTAGGAAAAGATATCTTGTGGCTACTGATTTTACCATATATTTTACTTGTTACCGAGGGAAAATTAAATAAATAAAGTGAATGTATCGCTGGAACCTGGAGAGTTTAATGAATAATTCCTGAAGTTAACTGCTGGTCTTTGTTCCATCTTTAATCAACCTCCGATTCACGCAAAAATTCCAAAAACAATGGTAGAACCGACCACCACAACTCAGATAAGAAACGAAGGTTCCTGCAGCGTAATTCTTTTCATCTGAGGTATTTCTACATTTTTCAATTTTAAGCAATTCGATTACACATTTCACAAATGTAATCTAAAAATGTATGGATTCTGAGAAAGATGAACTCTGCAGGGTGCAAGAGAACTTCTATACTGGAAGAGGTCTTCAACCATCGTACTTAAAAGGAATTCCATGAATCTTTGTTTGTTTCGGTCTCAGGACTCATAATGTCCAAATCGTGAGTACATTTTTATGGTTAAAGATCATGACTAAATAAAATATATATTTACCTCTTGCAACATCGAGGACATGAAAATGATATGGGTGGAGTTTTCTGCAAACGGTCTTCTATAAAAAAAATATATAGTCCTGTACTTCTAAAAGTAATGAATGAACAAGTGCCAACATTTTCTTAATGTTAAACTCGACAGGGGAAAATAGGGCGCATGGAAACTAAAAAAGCAATTGGATGACGCATGACGCGACTCTTTTATTCGCTCTACTCCCTCCCTTAGCATCGCGACTGCAGAGGGTTTATGCCAACGAAAGATTTCGTGCGCAAGACGATACCGATGCCAGGTTAAGCAGCTCTTTAATGGTACAGCGGTGGTTTTTCAGAGAGTGCTGCTATGCGGCAAGTAAACTTCACGTAATCAGAGCATGGAGAATCAATAGAAAGCTCCAAGGGGGCCTCATATACGACGTCGTGTGAGGGTCAGTCGTGAATGGTCGTTTATCTCTCATGTGTCTCCTCAACATGGTAATTCGAAATTTTTTAAAACTAGAGCACAATTGAGTCATTCTGAACGCATGTTTTGTCAGGAGGTGCTGCACACGTCTATTCCCCGGGGCTCGGGGAGGTGATAAACCCACTTGGCGGGATATGAACCCACGATCCTTTTGATTGGCTGACGAGGAATTCACCACACCACCACCGGAGTCAGTCGGGCGCCGACAAAACAGAGTATACGTCCCAACAACAAGATTATCTACATCTACATAATACCCTGCAAGCCACCATAAAGGTGTGTGGCAGGGGGTGAACTCTCACCAAACATGCACTACATATCATGCATAAAATTTGTAATTAAAAATTAAAATTTATTACGATAAAAATAGAAATTATGATTCAACCGGTGAAGAATCTGGATTATCAGTGGGTTTATGGCATGCTGGCCAATAAAATGAACATTTACTATTTCAAACTGATTAGTGATTTCTCCTTTCATTTTCTTCACTCAATTTAAATAAGGTTAGCTGAAATATTTTAACAAGTAGTAAATGTCCCTCTTCAAACAAAAATTTAAGCACGGAATTATCAAACTATTCTAAATTAAGCGTTCGCTAATGAAGTTAAAAATTACTTTCAACGGTAAGAATACCCTCTATTACGTCCCCTAACAGGGAAAAGTTAACTAGAAAAAATATCCGCACCCGCCGAAAGTTTGTATATAACCCACATTCAGCTCACTAGGCAACTTTGCTACCTGTCAGTAACCACAAAAAATTTCAATACTACATGAAAAGGAGAGAGAGGTTGCCTCGTGATCTCTGAGTTGTGGAATTTTAAGATAGCGAAATGCAGAGAAAGTAATGTGACGTGGGCTAGCCACATGTGTGAATTTTAGTAGCGAATTGCAATCACACTTCATTTTGAAAGAGAGAGAGAGAGAGTTGAAGCCGTTAAATATAGTTGTGTTGAAACCTCAAATGTTTTATGAATTAACCCTGAAGACAAAAAAGCTCCACGCTCCGAACAAAGCGAAGGGAAGGTACGTTCACCATTTTAAGTATCGGTCACAGGTCCCCATGCCATTCCACTCTCACTTTTTTCCTCCTCGACCTCTTCGGGAGATCTTGAGAGGCCGACAACAAAAGAGAGGTTCTGCTGACCGATTCAACCATCTCCGAATTCCTCTACACTTTCTCGCCCTATCCCTTGGTCCTCATTTGGTCCACAAAGGGTCTGAAAGAAGAGAGCTCTTCCCTATGTCATCCGAGACACGATTATTTCCCTCCGAGGGAAAGAGCTTTCACTGTGTCAGCTCATGCCTTGTTTGTTTGTTTTTTTTCGCGGTGGGGCAGTGACTCAACTCTTTCATTGAGGGGCCGGAATCCTTTTCCTTCACCCCGGCCACTCTCACCCCCTCCGTCTGCCTTTACGATGGGAGAAAGTGAACCAGAGCAAGGTACACTTCATATGAGAAATGCACGACGGATTTTTTTTAGTTTACCTCCTGCGAGGGGAAAAGACATTAGGGGAATAAACTGGGTGAGCGTATTGAAGTAAATATCGGAAAATGCTCCAGGGATGTTTGCAATACATGCCACAAGATCGCTCGAAGCTACTCGATAGGCCAACTTTCGTCTCAGGGAAATTTTAAGGGTCACACGATCACTCGAAAATCCGGAAGAGGAAAATGTGCTATTTTTGCTTTTTTTCCCTTTGCTTTGCTATCGTTACCTTTTTTAAATTGTGATGTTTGGACTAGAATATAATTACTAATCATGCATTGATGATGGTTGCATGATAATTAATACGTGTTTGGAGTGAATCCACCCTCTACGACACACCTTTATGGTGGCTTGCAGGGTATTATGTGGATCTAAATGTGAGGAGCAGGGACTGCAAAAGGACTGCTGTTCACATCCAACTTGGACCTGAATTAAGAAGGGTACCAAAGTGTTCAACTCGGTTGGCAAGCTCGCGAGCTAGCTTAGCAAAATAATTGTGAACAGCACAATTGGCGAGGATAAAGGTGGCTAGGAACTACTTCCAACGGAAAGTATTATTCGTAAATCAGGGTGTGGGAGCCAGTTCCTTTTCCTTTGCGTCCTCCCACAGAGATCTGATATTTTGAAAGTCGCACTCAAATTTAAATGGGCATAACATTAGAGGCCTTTACTGGATGCGGACGTGAAACCTGCGGCCAGTAGTCAAACTCCCTAGCTATTGTGCTGCCACGCCATCGAGAAAAGCACATTGGTTGCAAGCAGCATAGAGGAGGATAACATTTTCGAAATAACGATGGGAAAATGTCATAATTATAGTGTGAAAAAGCGGCATTTCTCTTTAATTGGAGAGCCCATCTAATTTTTGCAGAAATACTTTACACAAAAATGGAATGGAGAGCTGCAATAAACCCATCTTAAGATAAATGGAAATTGATAATGCTGATTATTGTTGAAAATGATCGGTTTTTGACAATGAGTAGGTACTTAATTTTTTTCCCTCACCAGGTGGAAACTTTGCGTGTGGTTGACTACCAATTAGTACCACACGCACCACAGAAGTGGATTGCAGAGTAATCTGTAGATGTAGTTGATGGGATTGATGATCAGTAGAACTTTCGTAAGTAGTTGCCGCCAATCGCTCTGCTTAGATTATTTGGTAACTACTGGATGGACAATTGAATAGCGTAATGGCCGAAACCTTTGCTCATCATCATAATCGGCCAACAATCCTAGGATTGGTTTGACGCAGCCCTCCACTCGATTCTTCTGTCGGCCAACGTCTTCATATTGACGTAATAAAACCTAAACCTTTGCTACGAAGTAAAATCACAACTCTGGCGGAGCACATCACATTTGCTTGCCGAGCAAGTGCAGTTTTTAACTGCAGCTAGTTTATTTTGCTCACTCGACGAATGAAGTGCAGAAAACACCATTTGCTCTCGTAACAAGCAACACAGCTGTCACTACATTGCCAATCGAGTTCTGCTGCGGCAGCACGTGTGAATGATGGCCAGCCTTAAACTGCCACGAAGGAACGGACGGTGTCGCATACAGTTTACGTACTTGAAAATACCTTAACGGAGAGTCGTTTGAGACACGACGACGTAATTCTAGATTGCATGTGTACAGAGATACCGATCGCGTGACTTTACTTACGACATTGATGTGACCTCACATTGCATCTGTAGGCTGAAAAATATAAGCGAAATAAGAAAGACTGAATGCCCAAAAGATAGGAATTATTTTTTTTCCAGCCACCATTGATGACCACAGCAAATACATCGATTCACTAGAAGACCAACGCACATCACCCTTAATATCCCTCGCTATCCCTGATTTTATACCTATTCCTATTCTCGTCCTTTTCCACGTATGAGAATCTACAATCCCGCTTCAAATTACCTAATGGCTGCTCGCATCTAAATATGTACAATGATTTTAGCCTGTGATCCTTAACCTTTTAAAGTGCTGATACCCTTTTAATTTTCCAAATGTGTTCTCGCACCAAAAACATTGAATATTTATTTTCTTTGCCGAAGGAATGTTGGGCACTCTGCACTATAAAAGCATAAATACAATGTACTTAATAATAGATTTTTTCTGACTTTTAAATGCTGTGAAATAAACTCCCAACCTGCACTAAAAATATTTTTTCCCTTTTGGTTGCTCTGACTACATAATAGATGGTGCCTACATTTTCAATGTAACGTCTCGCACCCCCTGAAGAATTTATTGCACCAGTGCACCTTTGATTAAGAGCAACTAATTTAGATGAAAGTATGTGCTCTCACTCATGGATGGAAATGCATAGTTTTGATATTCCTCTATTTGGTAAAAATAAAAGGATTAGCTTCAGCTTCTATCTCTTGACATTTTCTTTTGATCATCTAGCAACGCTATTGACTCATAACATACTTAATGTTGCCAACGCCGCCGCCGTGTATTTCGCCTCTGGTGAGGAAAGTGGCAGTATTTATAAGGTTTCATTCTGCGAGGATGCATATTCTTCTGCCTAGCTAGAGCGCGTGATCACCGCGGAACAAAAGAGCGTGGAAAATTAGAAAAGAGGACAATGGAGGATATCGGATTCACATTCTCCGTGACATCTCTAATATCTCCTTAAATTTCACATCCGGGTGCTTGAGATGCCGAGGTTAGGACCGAACATCACATGAAAATCGACCCCACGAAAAGATCAAACACAAGTATTATACTATGAAAGAACTATAAAACCACCGCATTAATCCATTTCGATAAACCATTTCAAAATAATTAACAATCAGATGGCCTGGCATACTCGTCGGCTTTTGGCTTAAAACCGGAAGTCTCGGATCAAAATCCGAGTCAAATCTAGCTCTAATATAAGCTAAGAGGGTTTCTAAAAAAATGAGTCTTTCTAAAAAAACTCAAATCCGCGAAGGAAAAGCCTTAATTCCGCCGGTCACTACCGTATGTACGCTATGCGTCGTAAGGAGCTGGTGGACTCTAATCAATACCAATATCCTTCAATGCAATAGCAGGCAAATTGACTTTATGGAATTCTGGCATCTCAAAAAATAAAACAAAACTTTGTTGGCGTACCTTCTGCGTATTATCATTCAACTGATGTAGGTTAAAGCACTGTTTAAACCGATATTTCCCAACATTGAAGGTTTCGTAACCTGAAAGTCAATACAGATAAGGCTACTAGCCAGGAAACATCAGGTTAAGACTCACGAAATAGCTTTCCACTAAATACATTACGTAAAATAATGTTTAAATCTTCGAAGGTAGCAAATGAAAAAAGTAAACTGAGAAATAATTTCTTTATCCCGCAATTTATTAGTTATATTCGGGATTCAAATAGGAAAACTAAGCAGGGTAGTGGAGAGAAGGATGTTCAAAATTCTGAGTGAGCGATAATTACGAAAGAGGTCATCCGTAGATTTTAAACTAAATAAATAATTTTTAGAATCGCGGAAAATGGGATAGATAGGTGAACCAATCCTATATTTTTAAGCAATTATGACGTTGAGAGAAGAAAAAAAAATATAACTCATCTTTTTCATTCGTTATTTGATCACATACCCATACGTGGGTACCTATAAACGAATTATTTCCACGGGCAGGGAACTGAAATATTTTGGCGTAGAAAGCGTAGAGATATCTCCTAGCATTACATAGGACCACTTTGAAGATCGCATTGAAGGTTCCACGACGACCCAGATTTGTCATCCAAAGGCCTCGCAACGGAATGAGCTTGCGTTTTTCGCGAAGGGGAGAGATCGCTTGGCATCTCTCACCTTTTTCGCCGATACGTGCCATTTCCAGCTGAAGGGTGGTGGGGGGGAAGGGGAGAGAAAGAGAGAGAAAGAGGGAGGAATTCCATTTCTCCCGCCATGACGGTGCGTCGCGGAGGTGGAATAAAACCTCCCTCCTCTCTCTTTATCTCTCTCTCCCTCTCACCATCGCCGAAGCCTTTCTCTCTCTCTTTCCCCGTTCCTCGGAGAAGAGGAAGATTGATTAGACGAGCCGTCTGAGAAGCCGTGCGCGGGTGGAGGCGTGAGGAGTGCGAGTATGGTCGGCTGCATCTCGCAGAGAGTGTCTGGGATCCAACCCATTAAGATTAAATTCGGGAACTTAGCATTTATTTCTCAAACTCCCAAGGAAAACATTTAGGTTCTCTACCTGGGGTAGGATTACTATAAGTAGGACTCGTATCACAATAGCCGTTTTTTCTCGCACTATCAGAGATATCAACGCGAACCCAATACAATTATTTCAGCAAAATAAATTGTTTTTCATCTGTTTTCACAATAGCTAAAATTAAATAGTCTTATATTTGTTGTCTCTCAAATGATTGTAATGTCTCAAAATGCTTCTCTATTGTCATTTGTATATTAACCGTGTATTTATTTTTCCCTATTCTAATTTTCAAAATTTAAAATGCTTCTCTATTGTCATTTGTTTTTTAACCGTGTATTTAATTTTCCCTATTCTACTTTTCAAAATTTATGCAATTATTATTGACGAGGAACAAGGTAAAATAAGGAGCTACTTAGTATCAATCACACCAAAAATAAAGACAGTTTATTATCATTATTAACTGCATATTATTCTTCCCCCCTTTTCCTCAGCTGATGATGTGGCATCCCAAGTCATTCGCTCGCAGAGTAATACGAAAAAGTTAGGGGTAGACAGTAGGAGAGATGTATGGGACAGGAATGACATCGATTTTGCGTACATTATGCAGTGCAGTTGACAGTGAACGAACATTCATGCCTTGGGTGTAGAAAGACATCAACCAGGCGGGATTCAAACCCGCGACCTTAGGTTTGGCAGGATAGGTGTTTTCCCCGCGCCACTGAGGCCGGCAATAGTGAGAGGGAAAGAGGAAAAAAATCATTGCAATATAGGACCCAAATGGTTCCAAGAGTATTCAACGTACGTAAGGGCACGCGCGATATGGCATAGAGGACTGAATGAGAGATATTCTTTTAGGTTACATCCCGGCACGCTGTGAGAGCTATCAGCTTCTCTCTGCTTTCTCTCTCCACTACGATATACGTAATTCAGAGATCGCATCCCTCTGTGATTTGAATCATGTTACTCAGAGTGATGGGAATATATCAACGGTCGCAACATCCGTTGAGGGAATGAAACGATATTTATCCTGGAGTGTGCTGCAACCCGCCTTATAACTTGTGGACGTGTTAGGAGTGATCTACATCTACATGATACCCTGCAAGCCACCACGAGGGTGTGTGGCAGGGGGTGAAGATCACCAAGAATGCACCACTAACATGCAAAATAGCAACTATATTGTCTCATGCAACTAGATTGTTAGTATCTATAGTATTTAAGGGTTAATACATGCATCATGCACTACAGAATACTCTCAAATATTTCCCCTACCTATCCCTTTCCTATGCTGCCTATTTTGTTCTCTTATAGTACGGGGGAAAAATGCCATTTTGAATCTATCGGTACGACAATCTATCTCTCTAATCTTATTTACTGGTGATAAAATGTAAGAAAGCCTGGCAGTAATTTGGTGATGTGGCACATCAACGATGTAAGGCACCAATAGGAACGTAAGTTACTTATTTAACAGGATTAAAAGATTACTGAGGTCATCATCATGGGTCAATAATCCTAAGATAGTTTTGGTGCACCTTTATTTTCATTTTAAATTAAAAGTTCTCCATTGTTGTCAATTCGGTTGAAATGTTTTAAATGGTTCCTCAACATCCTGTAGGTAACTTCAACCTTTCCACATGTGTAGCTGTTTTGCATATCTTCGCATAGGTTGGTCCTTCGTTCACATTTATCTCGCTTTACGACATATTTAATTACTTATTCTTTTGTGGCAGAGTTGCCCTTTTATAGTTTTCGCATATTTTATTTTGTTCTTTCTTCAATCAGTTTTAATTCGTCTTCATATCCATGTAATTCCATCCCACCCATGATCCCATCCCATGATCCATCCCACTTCTTCTTGACAAGTTTCCTTCTTCCAGGAACTTCTACTACTGTTTCCTGTTGCCCCTTTTTATGTTTTCTCATCTCTCTTCCACTTATTTCTTGAAAGGCTAGCCAATGATCACTGTTCCTTCAAATCCAATGGATATCATATGGCATTTCATCAGGTAGTGGACACTGTAGATATCTGCACCCGGGTAGCCTTTGCGATTCTTCACTTTGGTTTTCGAAACCAATTTTTATGGTATATCGTGGGAATATTAAATACTAAATTAACGATATCGTTTCAGGGTCGATGAGGTAGAACTCAAACATCACGAAATAAACAGTATCCTTTGCAGTTGTTCAATTTTTTTACTTTATCAGTACTAACTCTACAACTGGCTTCGATATTTTACACCATAATGGAGTTCGATTCTGTAGAAAAAACTGCATGGGATACTGTTTCTATCGTTAAATACTAAAGTAACCTCTACTGCAGTTACAACATTTTTCGTTTACATTTCTAATGATAGTAGTTAGCTATGAAAATCTTGAGTCGTATCTGAAGCTACTTGTAGGAGGCAATTGACAGCTTAGGTCATCTAAACCGTTTCGGATAGGTGGGTAATTGGAGAGAGAGGATGATATTTTACTGGGAAATGAGCAAGGGTGGAGCAAAACGCAGCGTCAGAATTAGCCTACTCGTAACAAAAAGCGGCAAAGGGTCCTCTCTTCAACGTCCTGTTCGACGGACGGACCACTGAACTTTAGGTGTGTTCTCCACACAGGGCCGGTGTAACGCTGAAAACTCTCTTTTCTGTCTGGGCTGGAACCTGGACCCTCGGGATGAAAGACCAAATCGGAAGGAGGCCATTCAGTCTTATCTGGGTAATATTTTTACAGTAATTTTACATGGGAACGTCGTTTAAATGGGAAGATATGATATGCAAAATGACTTAAATTACCTAAGACTATGGTTTTTCATAACAAATTATCTATGAATGTACAGGAAACTATATGTTCTAGATACATGAATGTGCAGAAAACTATATGTACAGAAAACTATATCATTCTTCAATATTTTTGCCAATCTTTTGTTGTCAATTTAGACGTATTTTTTTGGTTACATTTTGTTAATTTTTATATATTTTTTTATATTTTTACTACGCCTTTCTTCTGATTGTACAGTATTTGAATTCTAACACTATTGTTTTTGATGGTAGCTTTTTCAGGTTTTCCCCTTATAAGCTACCTAAAGCTAGTTTTTTCATTCATTGTATAATTATATGTATGAGTTTGAGCATTAAACATTATCTATCTATCTATCTAATAATGGATGGGAAAAGGCAAGATGAATGAGAGCCGATTAGCGGAGGGGATATGGGAAAGACGGATTAAAAGGAGGAAATCGTTGGGACCCCACACCACCTCTCTACCAATGTATTTCGAATGTCCTCCCTCAGTGCGCTGTTCCTTTCTTTCCCCTCAAGACCCCAATATCCATTTTTCACGGGAGGTGACGTGAGAGGGATGAGGGAGGAGTCTGTAAGGAGGGGAAAAGCTTTCACGGTCCAAGGTCTCTTTATCCCGCGCCTCCTTTCCTTAGGGGAGAAGTTATCTTTCTCCATCCGTATCCACGACCGCGTCGTTTTTCCTTTCTCCTTCCCTCATAGCCTTTTCCAGGGAGGAAAACAACGGTGGTTAAATTGCGGATCCAAAGTTCGATATCCGGCTCAGAGGTCAGAGAAGAGATATTTTTTTAATGACTCCATAGACGCTAAACCAATCACTGTAGGCATCGGAAAATAAAAAAAACTGACGAGTGACGTAGGCAGAATTTCCTTTTGGAGGGGATGGGGGGAGGTTCATTAATATTAATGTGCATCATGCATTATCATAAAATAATATTTAGATTCTAATTCACTAAAACAATAATTAAATAAACATTCTCTTTTCATGAAGTCAGTTCAGCTATATATTTTAGCCCAATAATAAGCAAAACTCTATACGCTAGTGCAAAATATACATAATATAGTAAATTACGGGAAAAAGCAACTGAATATTAGTAGTGAAATGATACATTGGTGTTTGAACGTCCATATGCGACTTCCTATGATATTAATACTGTGTATGTGAATTCTAAAAATGTTCACTCAATGTTCTTAGTGCTATTACTACAAACTCTTTCAATGCTCTACTTTCAATACTCTTTTATGCTAGATTCGACCAGATAAATAAGATTAGAGAGATAGATTGTCGTAGTGATAGATTCAAGATGGCATTTTTCCCCGTATTATAAGAGAACAGAATAAGCAGCATAGCAAAGGGATAGGTAGGGGAAATATTTTAGAGTAGTCTGTAGTGCATGATGCATGTATTAATCCCTTAAATACTATTGATACTAGCAATCTAGTTTCATGAGACCCTACAGTTGCTTGTTTGCATGCCGGTAGTGCATGCTTGGTGATCTTCATCCCCTACAACACACCCTCACGGTGGCTTGCAGGGTATCATGTGGATGTAGATGCAATGTTTCTGTCTTGATGGCTTTATGGGCATACAATACACATAACTCACACAAGTGTGGGTAGAGTGTTAAACATATAACAAGCAATAAAAGTGATAATTTACGAATTCAGGAAACATGTTTTTGAAGGGATTTAAACCCCAGACCCCCCGTAACCCCGTCTGTGCACCACTGAAGTTACCACTATATCGGAGTGGAATGTAGCACGAGTGTAAAATGTGCCCCACTGCATTGAAGAGGTTAGGGATCCTTATTAAAAGTAAAATATGCATACTAGCCTTTAATTACGTTAATATTTTTCACAGCAAGTTCGCAATCTCTAAAGCATTAAATTTATTTAGGAAAAATTAGGACAATGAAAGAGTTAAACGGATTGTTTTTTACCCTTAAGTTACAAAGTTAACCTCCACATGGTATATTCTGCTAGCGTTTGGAACTAGGCTCATAAAAAATAAGGACTCGAGGAAAAGTCACCCACCTGGTGAAAAACTCACACGAAAGAACTCAATACATCCGACAGTAACTAGAAAATATTGGTTAGGATTCCTTGACAATACGAAGACTCGTCTACTGATTGACAAGGTATACATCTCATTTTAAACTACAATCAGGATAAATTCTAGTACCTAGAAATTGGCAGGTCAAACTTTAGGGAGATGAGGGAGATAAAATGTAAACTATTTGATTAAAAAATTCGATTTTCCATTCCAATATCCATGCTAAACCAACATGCTATCACCAACATGCTAAACCGAAATCTCCCTTTACATGAATTTTCTTCGACGCCTTTAAACCTCTCGTCTATTTTGTAGCTCTTGATCTAGCCCTACACGTATAACACCTTTGCTATTGTAGTTAAAACTCACATATAAATGATCATATCGTTCATCTTTTTGACTTAACTTCATATTTTTCACACTTTTATTGAGAAACCCTACCTGTTTCGATACTCCCGTGTCATTGTCGAGAACACCCTTGACAATGACACGGGAGTGTCGAATCCGGTAGGATTTCTCAATAAAAGTGTGAAAAATACAAATTTAATTTTTTCTTACACTATGTCACTTTTTCATTAAGTATCACCTTATTCTATTCCATTCATATTTTTGACTTTTAGCAATAGCTTCATGATTTTATCGCAGTACTTTTTACGTGTATCTAAAGTCCTCGCATATGGTTGTCTGATTCGTTTATTTTCTTTAAGAGATTCATTGATTTTATAATAAAAAAATAGAATTCCAAGTCAGAATTATTGGACACCATCCTCTCATTTTGAACGGTTTGGTGTGGTGGATAGAGTTTAAATGCCCCATTTCAAGGGTCTGAGTCCCAATTGTGGCCGAAATAAAGATTTTTCAGGGGAATGCCACTTCAACTTGAATACTGCGCAGAGAGCACTTAAAGATCAGCACTCCGTTCGTCAGGGGGCGCGTGAAGCACGAGTTCCTTTCCTTTAGAGTAGGCTAATGCCGACCCCACCTCGATTCATTTAATGCTTCCAACCTAAGCACCACATCCCACTTGTCCTTAATGGTACGAACGGCCTTAGCTCTCGGTCGTTTTACTTGAATAACTACTACCACCACACACACCAATTTTGGGAAAGACTCAAAGTTGACCTCATCATTTCATGGAATTCATAATCGCAGTTTCCAAAAGAGCACAGCAATTTTACTCGAGAGGTTTCCATCATGTCATGATAAGAAAGAAAGGAGTGGAAGAGCTGCGACTCCTCGGAATAATAATGTGGTGGCTTCCCCTTACCTTCCACATCGCAGTACCTACTACAGCCGTTAAAGTAAATGACACCACGCCTGTAGTGGAATGAGTGTCGCTGTACCGACCAACTTCACTCATAAGAAGTATAGCTGCTGCCCCCTCCTCCGGGTGATGGGAAGCATAATTTTTTGCGGCCTCCCGTCGCCGAGTCACGGCGTCTTCACAGGTTCTGTATCATTTAAAGGCCTGGCTTACCCAAGGATAGACCAATACCACCTCGGAGTGCTGTCGCTTTTTGTCCACGACTGCTTATTCGACGAGTAAACTCGCTTATCTCGCAGCGAACCTCTATATCTAGAAGTCTACCCTCCTTTCTTAACCCTGTGGAAGCTCTCGTTGGCTTTAAGCTCCGCCCCGAGCATGAAGATACGGACGATATATAGGTACGTCATATAAGAGGGCCAATGGAATTGCTCTTTTTCACGGTTGTATAAAGTAAGGGAACAATTCATCAGAACTTATATCTAAAGAGTATGCTTCTCTATGGCAGCGTGGCATGGACGATGAAAGCAGCAGAGAAGTCAAAGGTGGAAACATTCAAATTGTGGCGCTACAGAAAAATGATGAAGATTAAATGGATCGACCGATTAAGTAACGAGGAAGTCTTCAGAGGAGCGGGAGAAAAGAGAAGTCTTCTGAAAACACTAAGAAGACAAGACAACTTAATCGACCACATCATGAGACACGATGGCCTGATGAAGACAATCACGAAGGACAAGTGAACGAGAAGAATGGCAAGGATGTCCTCGTATAACATATGTACACCAAGTGATGAAGGATATAAAAGAGAATATATACGTAAATATGTTGAGATTAGCTGATATAAGAGTTGAGTCGATAGCGGCGTCAAACCAATCTCAGGATTGTTGACTGATGAATTATGATATATAAAATGCCACATTACATGACCTATCATCAGATTAAGTCCTCCACTTACAGAAAATGGGATTTCAAATCATCCTGTAGAATTTGCCTTTTTCTAAAAACAAATCTGTTGTCCACAAGAGTTAGTTGTTGCTTGTTTAGCTGGAGATACTAGCCCGGTTATTATGCTTGGTTAAATTTTCCCATGGAATGAGAACAGTCGTGGATAGGTTATTTTACTTCCAACAGTGACATCGACTTACTGTATAATGTACTCAACGAACCCGCAACTGTTGCTAAACCAGTCACTTAGGTTAGGTTAAAATTACTTAAGGTTAAAAGTCAAAATTAAAGTTAGTTAGGTAAAAACTGAGGTTTTTACCTTAGGTTAACACTAGAAGACGGTTAACATGGCCATGCACTGCAAAACAGTTACAAGGATGGAAAAAACAAATCACATATTCACTTTGCAAAACGATGCACTGATCAACGACCTGAGGTGTTGCTACCTGTTTTCGATAGCAGGCCTGAGGATGAAGTAGTGAGCAGCAAATATTTTTCTCCAAGTGAAAATTTGTATTTCTACCTTCTAGCTATTATAAAGATATTCCATCATATCACGCCGGAAACTTCGCTGTATGAGATAGAGGGTCTGAAATAAGATGCATTCTCAAAGGTCCTTTTCTTTGTGGAAGATAATATATCATGAAAACACTTGTTTTTAGCCGCAAAGTATTGGTTCTCTCACTGAATCTTCGTGAAAACGTTCACGGCCCAGCGAATCAAATGCCGCGATGGCCGGCCCTTGGATTTCGCGCACCTCTACCCTGGGAATCCTGATCTTTCTCTAGTGGGTCGAAAAAATATACAAGCCCCTCTCGCGCCATACGGTTCTCTTCAACCCAGATATGGCAATCTTGTTATCGCTCCCGCAGATCGCATGAGTTTCTTACGTACGAGGCCATCCAGAAGGTTCTCCCATGGGATGGGTCACGCATGCCCGGGCCGTGAGACACTACTGACCTCCCGGACCACCCTGCCCGGGAAAGACACCTTTTACACTACCGCCTCTTGTAAACATTTTACATATTTATTGTAAATTTATACTGGTGTATATCAATTATCAATTTGTTATAGTTAAACCACATAAATGCCCGTTTATTTATTCACTCATACATCAATTTATATATTTATTTGTCGGCTCATAATAAATAGCATCTAAGGTCACTGCATAGGAATACGATTTTCCTTCAAACAAGTAAACCGATGACAAAGCTAATGCACATTTATAAAGATGAGAGAAGTACGGGAGGAAAGATAGGATTATCGTTTGCAGAGACGTGGAAGATATCATTCTCTAAGAGAAAGGCCAAGGGAAGAGTGACTGCCGGTTATGATATCGAATATAAATTGCATGCGGTAGAAGAAGGAACATTTGGACGCGGATAAAAGAATGTTTGATAGGTATAACGGCTAGTGGCCATATTCCGTTATACAATTAACTTTATGAATATTGCTTTCAAATACACGAACTCACAAATATTGATAGTATATTCCACGACAGGATTTTAATACTGAGCATTGAAGTGGAAATCCTTAAACTATCAAAAAAAAGAGAAAAATTCTGTTTTGGTATAGGTATAGAGTTTAGCAAAATAGTTTGAGTCGGTACATTTGACGGTGGTGGCACATATGCCAAAAGTAGGTGAGAAACTTGAAATAAAAATGGGAATTTGTTCGTAGGCCCTGGCCATATTAAACTAGCGCTCCTAAGAAGAAGGTGAGAGGCAAATTGAGGACCGACCACTATAGGGCTGTGCGATATGCTGTTTTGAATATCGCACGACGATATCATTCTGATATCGCGGATTCGTCGATATATCGGTTTCGCGATATAAATAGGAAATATCGTGATATGGTCATATCGGGATATCGACAATCGGGATATCGACATATCGGCAATCCACATATCGGGATATCGACATATCGGGATATAGACATATCGGGATATCGACATATCGGGATATCGACATATCGGGATGTCGGATATCGACTTATAATATAATAACTTAAGGCGAAAGAGCATATAATTTTAGATAGTAGAGGATCTTTTCAATTTTTTGATACGACCGATATGAGCTGAAATATAACCATTTATCCTTGGTCGAAGAACGGAGAAAGTTTTTTTAATTCCGAATTATGGTTTAAAAACAATTTTATAAACAAATTTGAACCTTTGAATTCGAGTTTTCAGTGATGAAATCGCACCATGGTCATTCCAATCCCTACATCCAAATTTTATGATAAAAAAGTTAATAACAATAACAAATTATACAATTTAAAATATATAATTAACGATTGAGGAAGTGTCATATGTTATAAGGAAGAGACCGTTTATAGCACTTCAATCCGATCAACAATTACCGAGAAATTGCGCTAAATGGAGACATAATTAAGTGTGACAGAAAAAACACCGGGATCAGGATATCGTCATATCGGGATATCGACATATCGGAAATCGACATATCGTATTATCGCGTTTCGAAATATCGACTCCCGATATCAAGTGCATATCGAGTATCGTCGACGATATATCGTGGTATCGCACAGCCCTACCGACCACTAATTGATTTTTTCATTTTCTCAAAGCCAAGTTTTCAATCGCATGGAAATGGAAATTTTCCGATCCACTTGGATCAAACCATATCACTCCCAACCCAGTCCTTAATTTCCACGGCACGTTTGTGGTCAAGGGTTTTGCAGCCTTAAGGATTGCCATTCCGCGGTGGCCTTGATATTGCGAGTGGTGCGATGGGTCTCATGCCATCTCACGCGAAGAAAGAGGGGACTTAGAGATAAAGGGAAGCCACTCACCCCCAAGCAGCGCCCCTGACTCTTACCCCCTCCACCCTAGCAACTTCGGGGCACCCACCAATGGCCAAACAATGAAATCGCGGTCACGCAGAGGACGAAAAAATGAACAAGAAGAGAGAGGACCTTCTCTCTCCACTTAGGCCTCAATTTTACGTAAATAAAAGGCAGCCAAATCTAAATATACGCCATTCCCTTCGTTCATCCACGAAAGTAAGGGACAGGATGTGTCGGGACATCGGCCTTTATTATTTTGATAGTGACCGATGCGATGAGTTTGCAAAAGGAAAGCTGAAAGGATTTTTTGAAGTGAATAGAACTGCTCGGTGGTTTTTCTTAGCATTTTGCGATGTGAAGGGAAAGCGGCATGGAGTAATGCAGATATTGAACTGTCTCCGTTTTCTGGTTGGTTGGTTATTCAGGGGAGGCGACCGACAGCTGAGGTCATTTGCGCCATTTAGGATAGATGGGTAATGGGGTAATGGTAGGAGTTTTCAGGCAACGGAAGAAGGGTGGAGAGAAACCCGGCGCAGGCATTAGCCTACTCTTAATGAAAGGGTCCAAGGGGACCACGGCTTAACGTCCCATCTGACGGACGGATACTGAACTTGAAATGCCCTCCACTAGGCACACAAGTGGGGACCGGTTTTCCACTGAAAAATTCCGGCAATCGAACCCGGCCCCTCGGGATGAGAGGCCAGTACTCTAGCCACCACACCAACCCGATCCCCGTTTACATTGAGGTCGTTGCCTTGTTTTGCCTTATTTGTATTAAGTTATAAAGTAAAGCCTTTTTATTAATTTATTTTTTAACTTCTTTTCTTTGTTTTCTTTTAAAATACGAACACTTTTTCGTGAAGGAATGGTAAAAAGAACAGATGTCAACTGTTGCAGCTGTTTTTACTCAGAATTGTAATGCGTATTGGGAATGGGTTCGGAGAGTTTAAACCCATTATTTCTTAGCTGCCGTACTTATTTAACTTCGTTCGCCAAAGTCGTACGAGATAATTGATGCTCCCCACTCTCCTCCTCCAATTAAACGCGACGTCAAGATTCCTGAACTTTTCACTGTCATTCGTGCCGGCACGTGCCTCGTAATCACCTTGCAATCCGTGACTTGTTTCCCACCGACTAATTTAAAGGAGCTCACGGTCTCATCCATTCTGTGACGTACCATAAATACAACCACTTCAGTCCGGAGTGGAGAGTAGGGCCCAATGCGGATATAGATATTCACGCCTTGGCCGGCGAATGGGGCCGCGCTTGGTTTTGAAGGTTATTCGGCTTTGGGTGAGATCTACTTCGACCAGGCGTCGAAGTAGATGGTCCGTGAACAACTCCTTTGTTACCCTGCTAGAAACCTACTTAGGGTTGGAAAACTCTGTTAAGCCACAAATAAGTGGGAAATTATGAATCTGCGGAGCTCTGAATTGGGAAATTTGCGATTGGGAAAATCGATGTGGTGGTTATAATAATAATAATTTCTTTATTGCTTACAGGTTCCCCCAATTACGAGCAATTTAATATATGAACTTAACACCTTTAAAAACACCCATGCCCTGGATAGGTATTTTTACGCAGGCGGGACTCGAACCCGCGACCTTCGGTTTGGCAGGCGAGGAATTAACCCCACTGCCAATGAGGCCGGTTAGCTGAGCAGGAGTGCTGGCTCTCTAAATTGTAATAGGGCCGCGAAAGACTCTCGGTAGATGTTTCATCATTCTTACTTGTATGGCGGGTGGAGAACATTAAATATTTTTTCTCATTTCGTCAGATGGAACGTAAAATCATAGTTCCTTTATCGACTTTCATAAACAACGGACTAAAGCCGACGCTGAGCCACCCTACCCTACTAATCTATTCGGTCTACTTCTTCATTTTTTATGAGGTCTCTTTCATTTCGGAACGTTTACAACTAATGAGAATTAAGAAGCTCCAATGCTAAAATAACTCATTTCCATGAGCATAAATCGATCACTTTATCCACATTGGCCATTTTACATGGAAAGCAAGTAAGTATCGGTGCTCACCATGGCTTGAAGTGCTCGAAAACGTTTGAATCATTCAGTTTCTCAATGGCATACACAAATAGATGGAATTTGACGCAGAAATCAGATTGAATCCAACAAAAAGGTATCATTTTTATGAAATCTAATTTACTGCGTGCATGTGAAGCTCAAAGTTGGGAAATGTTTTCACACCCAAAATCGGCATATAAATTCATCAATAAGGGATTCTGTGTCTCCTTTCTCATCTAGACGCATCAACCAATTTGCCGTGCGATATGAATTATTTCCCAGATGTCAGGAGCGATATGAGTTTCCACAATTTTCATGAGATCTGGCTTTCAAGTTCGATTCGTTAATTGGTAAATGTATGCTATATTTTGCATCACAGCCAAAGAGACTATGCTTTCTTCTTATAAATCTTTAGAACAATTCTAATAGGTCTTTTATCTTTGAAAATGCATGCAAGATTCGATGGTTATAAGAATAAGGTTTCTATTTAAGTAAAAATTAAAAACAAGATTGTCATGGTAAATGGAAATCTCTGGAAAACTACCTTCTTCCTACACTGTAAAAAGTTGATCTGATTTTCAGTGCGATCTGAATTTAAGCGCTGTCTGGTTTAAGGCAGGAACACGGATGCAAGGTGCGGAAGAGGCAGGAACATGGATGGTTGGTACAGGAGCAGTTAAGCAGAAAGCAGAGGAAGCAGGATTCTGGATGGTCTGATTTTCAGTCGTTCACCTGCCTTATTTTTAGACAAGATATTACTGCTGAAATTCAACATACCCTGTCTTAAAATTGTTGCATCTGAAATTCAGATCGCTTTTGTGCCTTAAAACCAGATCTACTTTTTACAGTGTAAGGCTTTCTCATTTGCCTAATTCTCCAAATATGAAACTGCAAAATCAGAGAGAGGTTCACGAATGTCGTTTCTATGCCACACAGTCATTCACTCTTCAAGAGCGTGAAGTAATGCACACTCACCGGGGGAAGGTAAGGGAGGGGATGCTGTGGAAGTCGCTGGAGGCAATGTCTCTAGCTAGGATCGGGAGAAAATGATAGATGGGTCACCTATTCTTACTTAAAAGCGTTAAGCGAATGAAAACATCGCCCTGGGCAGATGAACAACCGCTCACGGATTGATGACATTTCCCTTAGCAAGAAAACACAACGTTGACCTCGTAAGTGAGCGCGAAAACGAAGATTTTCAAGTGGCTCGAGGCATCAAGAGCGAAAGTAGCTACTTCACACCGGTTCTTCTTCAAATTTTGGGCCACTGGTCCGTGCCGAAATGAATATTTTTGGGTCACCCTATCTGCTTAGCATTTTTACCACGTCCTCATTCCGTCTCATGCGTATGAATGTGTTCAGCTTTCCTCGGAATCTGCGGATTGCGAAGAATAATAGCATGCTCATTGAGTTTTTTTCACGCGCAGCTACAGTTGAAGCCGTTTACAATGGAAGGAACGTCGAATGAATGTAACACGAACGAAAATGGGTCGTTTACCATATTTTTTATTGCCGAATCTGATAGAGTTTGTAAAATAAAAAGACCCGTATTTTTCCGTTTTTTGATACGTCAATTATTTCTCGAGTTATAAGCGGCGAAAAACTGATGTTTTTAACCCTTTCGGAAAAAGTGGGCGTGGTGCAACCTCTGACGTATATCGACTTCGTCGAATCAGAACTGAGCCCGCGAAGCTACTTTGCCTTATCGCAATGGGGGGGACACAGCTGACTCGGCCAATGGGAATGATCGCGACAGCTTCTGTGGGAGCAGACCTTCCGAGAACCCCCCTCCACTCCCTACCCTTCCCCTAAAAGCAGTCAAGGACGGGAGGAAAATGGCGTCAATGTAATCAAAGCAGCTCCTTCGCTGGGTGTCACCTTTTGCTTATTTAAATTTTTTATTTATGAGTGAATGGTTGTGGTGAGAAGATTAGTTTTTTCACTAAATTTCTTTTTTCGTTTCCATCTAACGATTTCGTGTACAAAATTGCAATTTCGGTTCCGAGTAAACGCCCCCATTCCATCAGTAGATCGTCCAACAAACCGGTCTTGTACCGCATTACAAGGATGAAAACAAGATTCAGAGCAAGTTCAACACATTCCAAAATGAAGAATGGCAATAACAACTATGTTTAATTCCACAGAGGGTACTACTACTTTCAACGCCCCTGCGTCATCATCAGGTACATAAAGAAATTTATTGTGGGAAAGACAGTCGGAATATATGCGCCAACAGAAGGCTAGGATTTATTAAAAGGGTCCTATGGATATTCGGCGAGAAGACAAAATAGCGGTGTTATTTTACATTGTTAGGCCTCGCCTCGAAAATGCAGCAAGCATATGGGATCAACATGAATTGGGTTTCATCAGAGAGCTTGAAAATGTGTAGCGTTCAGCAGCTAGGTTTGTTAAAAGGTGTAAAATAAAATGTTTGTACTTTGATAGGTTTAGCAGTGTGCCGAAATTATAAGAAGAATAAGATAGGGAATCTTTGTCAATTCATAGGTTAAAATACTTAAGAAATCTCCTTCATAAGCTTAAGACTGGCATGTTCTATGAAGATGTTGCAAATATATTAAAAACACCAGCGTACTATGGCAGGTTATGAAGATTAAATTAGAGTGATAGGTAGAAAAACAGAGACGTAAGTTTATTTTTCTGCACACAATTACGAACAGTGATAAATTACAGCGTAAATACCAATGGGAAATAGGACAAATTTGCAGATTTTGATATAGAATGATAGTCCGTATTGATTTTATTCAGTGTTAAAGTTTTAATATTACGAACACATTCACGCTCAGGAACATATAAATTAATTAATATATTTAACGAAATTCCTGAGTACTCAGTAATTTTTATATTTTTTTAGAGACTAAGAAGTTAACTACACGTGTCTCCTGAATACGTATCTAACATGTTCCTTTTAAGTAAGTTAAGTTCATTTATTTTTTAGTTGATTGTAGGCAGTGCTTGTGATGACTAGCATTTTTGCATGCCTGCATGATAGTATAAATTCTCATTGATTTAAAATGCGTACTTCGCGATGGATCATTCTCTGCCATACACCATTGTGGTGGATATTACATAGATGTTGACCACGTGAGGTAAATCATCGTTGCTGAAAACAAGTATTCTGATTAAAAATGGAAATAGAAAAAGATATAAGAAGAGTCTACTATAACCTCGAGAGTTACAGAATCCGACGATAATTATCACGCGATATCTCAGCCCCTTATCCATATTCTAAGTCCCCAGTAGAACCTCCCTTAGTCGAAACTTGAAAACAAAAGTCTATCGAACTGTGATTAGACCTGTAGTTATATGGCTCCGAAACATGGACCATGACCTCTGCAGAAGAAGAACTGCTTAAAAGATGGGAAAGGGAAGTTTGGAGAAGGATTTTTGGTGCAACGAATGAAAATGGACAGTGGAGAATTAGAAGTAATAGAGAGCTAGAGAACTCTACAACCACCCAAACATAGTGACAGAAATAAAGAGTAACAGGTTAAGTTGGTTAGGTCATATAGAGAGAATATCTGAGAGTAGAATCGTCAAAAAGATATACGTGGGACATCCTGGTGGTAAAAGATTGAGAGGGAGACCTCGGAAAAGATGGCTGGATGATGTGGAGGATGATTTGAGGAGGGATGGGAGTGAAGAGATGGAGAATTAAAGCAAAGGGTCGCAGCGACTGGTCCAACATTGTCGCAGAGGCCAAGGCCCTACGAGGGCTGTAGCGCCGAGGAGTTAGCAACTAAGTAGAACCTCCCGACGTGAAATATCCTGAGATTAAGATTTTTTAGCGCAGGGTGACAGAAGAGATACTTAATTCTCAGATAATGGCTTCTTCGAAACAGTAGAAGAATTGGATTTTTATCTTAAGCCGAGTTTGTGTCGGACTAAATTTCTCCTAAATTGATGTTATGACACACTCGGCATTCACGCCTGGATAGGGTTGGCCTATTGACTGCCTGGCTGGCGTGGATCTTTATTTCACCTTGGCGTATCTTAACCCTTAGACTACCATTTTTTTTTCTCCAGTATTTTCCAGATTGGCTGCTGCCAGTTGGTCCTGCAGTACACTTGTTTCCGCCTTACGAGGAAATCTTATTCGAATCGCTGGAATTTAGCTGCCGGTGTGGCTGTTTAGTTCATCTACATCTACACGATACCCTGCAAGCCACCGCGAGGGTGTGTGGCAGGGGGTGAAGATCACCAAGCATGTAGTAAGCAAGTTAGTTAGCAAGTGACGGAAGTTGATTTTAACAGGACTGAAAACGTGACCAATTACATTATTTAACGGAATGGAACCACATTATATCGTCCCCTCGACCATTAGGCGCGTGTGCAAAACTGACGGGAAATAGGTTAATTTCGCGAGAGGACGGATTGCTGCTTTCCCCCCATTTTCATCTGCGCGGCTGGCTGTTGATGCAGAAGACATAGCACGCAGTCAACGAGCGAACGTTTCCGCGCAATCATTTAGCGGCCACTTCCACTTTTGTTTGCCTCCTTCCAGCTTTCTCCGTCGCCCCTCGCTGTTCCAGCTCTCATTGTTCCGCCTCGCCCGTATGGTAATGCATCCCCAAGTGTCAACTCATCCACGACCGTTTTATCTGGCAAAATCTCGGCCCGGATCTTTGACTGGAGAGCATGAGTGAGCATTCGAATTGCCTCGTTGTGCGCGAGCAACGATCGAGCGCTTAATGTTTTCATGAGGACAAAAATAGGGAGCAATAGGGTAGTTTCCTTCATCAAAGAAAACAGACTTCATTACTTGCGATTCGTGCCCTGCCATAAATGTATTTATTTTACGCAAAAATTTTGGACTACAAAATCTCAGTTTACAAGAGAATTAAATATTAATTTTAAGGCCATTTGAAAAGGCTCTGAAATGGCGGGGTGCGCTGCCTTCATGCTGACGTAACAGGTAGGTAGTTTACGTTGCGAAGCATAGGAAAATTCGTCTCCTGAACTTACCATTGTATTTCAAGGCCCCTCAGCTCTAGTGAATATTTATTAGTATTAGCCTGTGAAAACTATCAAAGTTGGAAAAGACTTCTCAGTTAAACATGGTATTATTAGTCATTTTATAGGCTCAAGGACGTCCTGCTCGTGGTGTCTTCTGCTACGACGAAGCATAGCGTGAAGGTCGTGTGGCGATGGGCGAACTACACGGTATGCTTGTGAAAGGAATACTAACTGATTTTAAATAAATCAACTGCATAAGTAATATTAAATAAATAAATAAATAAAAGTTAATTATAATAAATTAACGGAATAAATATGCCTCCAATACATGTTCATAAGCTTTAACGGAGTGCAGCGTCTACTTGGAAGCGTCCGCAGCACTACCTGGTGGCAGGTAGAGGAAATAGTATGACGTCACACGGAGGATTAACCAGCGTGCAATAGTTTGCCGTTGCTTTTTCGCGCCATTGATTTTTTTCACTTTTTAATTAATTAGGAAAAATACTTAATGTAATTTAAAATTCGAACGGCTTAGAATACGTACTCCAGAGATAATAAACTTTCGATCAAGACAATAAAAAAATAATAGGAAACTACCCTATTTGTTCACTCGCAGCACGTGGCGATTTGTGGACAGCTACTTGAAACAAATCAGCCTCGCCCGTTTGGTACCGACATGTCACTAATTCTTTTCCTCTTCTACTCTTTTTCTACATTCTATTTCTACTCTTACCTTAATTTTTAGTGCTTGGTATTTACTTTCACAGTTCTCATTCCTATCTCTTCTCACTGGTTAAGTTCAATGATTACGGTGAATTTGACCGGCCCCAGAACAGAAGTTCAACGCATGCATGCATATCATATTGAAAAGAACGATTATATTAGCCACATACATGCATCCAACTAGTGATCACGTTTCTAGACGCATAACTCTTGAATTAAATGCAGTGTAATCCGGATTATTATGCCCAGTTAAAATCAGAACAACAAATTGACAGGGAAAAATTTCGGGGGGGGCCTAATGACCCTGAAGCCAGGCGTAAAGCCCTGGCGCCTGGATGGTAGGAAATAAAAAAAAGACCTAGTTGACTTAGAAAAGATAAATATCACCCAAATGTATCTAACAAAAGAACTTAAATCTGGATGAGCCATAACCCCTTCGGTCCTGAAAAATACCTGGTCTATGAAAAAAAAATTCTTACCTCTTTTGAGCATATATGAGACTGCGAAAATTTCATGTTGAAAAAGATGTTATTACTATTATTTTTTTGAGATATTTATAGTCACATTTATGTACTGTTTCCATTTGAGATATAGAAAAAATTGATGCTCGCAAGAATAATAATGAAGTGCCACCTTATGCATTAATATCCTGTACAAGAACAGAAAAAATTCAACATTGTCAAGATATAAATGGATGAAATATAGTTCACTTTATTTGTGGCCGCCAAATTAATTTATGAAAAACGAAAGCTAAAAGAGAGATTGCATGAAATTGAAGCTGTAAGGCGGAAAATTCAAAATCAGTTACGTTCACAGTTGGGTACATAAGTACAATATTCTCCTGGAGAAATCTAATCTCTGAGATCCGTATACCCGGTTATCCCATTGTAGACAAGGGGACCGAAGAGGTTAAACATATAGAGTATGAGGCCACTACTAAACTCAGGAAAAAAGCTTGATAAATTGAAAGAACATCGCTTACCAGGAATCAGAATAACCACAAATGGACAAGCTAAAAGGGAATAATCAATAATAGCTCAGAGGAGAGGATATTCCACAAGAAGAAAAAGTTTCTCACAGCTAGAAATGACTGCTTGTAAGGGAGCATTCTATTATAATTCACATGTGGAGCGTGATCATTTCGCCATTGAGGCTGGGAAAGGAAGCATTTGAACAGTGGAAATATAGGAGAATGATAAAAATGGCATAAGTGTTGAGAAACAACGAATAATTGATAATTATTATTATCTCGTTGGGCTACATTATCATATTCAGTTAAGATTCAGTTAAGGAGAGAGGAAATGAGTGAAGTCTGATAAAAATCTCTAAAGAAGACGGAATAACCTTACCGCACGTCTCATGAGACATGATGGTCATATGAAGACAAACTCAGAGGGAAAAGCAAGAGTGGGAAAGGAATAATGTACTATATGGGGAAAGTGGCGAAGGATGTAAAAAAGAAGTTTTTAGCATACGGAACGAATATTCGAAAAAGGAATGGAGGAGAGGTGCATCAAGCTAATCTTAGAATTGATAACATGTGATGTATAAGGATTTTACGATGTAACGCGAATGGACCAACGTCATGAAAAGATGAACAGTATTGCTGGAGTCATGATGGGGTGTAGCTTTAACTGAATTATTTCTAGTTTTTTTGTGCACTTACAGATATTTGGATAAACAGTCGTCTAATCGGGTCTTGTTCAGCCATAATTTCTAGTGCGTAATATGAAATATTGGATTGTATTTTCACCGAAAAATCATAGATTTTTTCCTTCAGAATGACTCTTTCATGAAGATATAAGGGGAAAGATTTTTTTTTCAAAATTTTCTACAAGCATCTTGATTTTCATTCTCCTCTCCTCAAGATTGCAATGCAAAATTTTGACGGTAGACTTAATCGGAAGCTCAGTTCTAAGGGCTAAAGAATTAATATTCAATCGTTGAAACATTTATGAAGTACATTTTAAATATAAAACAACCGTTTCGGAAATTCACTCGCATTTACTCTTGTAACACCATGTCGTTATTTCTGTTTCACAAATTTTTGATGAAAGCAATTCCAGGGAGAGAAATTTAAACAAGGAGAATATAGTAGAAAGTCGACCCCTGTGAGAAAACCATTACCTACTTATCCGAAGGTAATGGTTTAAATGGTGCTCAGACAGTTTATTTACCTCAATGAGTATGCGTATTTGCCCGATATTTAGGCATAAATTTGATATGTGAAATAGGGATATGTATCGAGAGTAACAAAGAATCGATGCCATTGTATTTGGCTGCAACGTATGACTGGCTGTAACGTCAGAATATTTCCTCAAATGTCCGTGATCTTTAAATACATGTATTGTCACCACCATTCACCTCCTTAAACCGGAGCCTGATAGTGCCAAAGCTAGCAATGCCAAAAAACTACCAATCACCAAAATATCCAATTTTATGCTTGGCAGAAAAGAATATTGAACAAGATCTCTTTCAATAACTGTGTTCAGTAACACTAATATAAAAGTTCGGAAATTCACGCGCATTTACTCTTGTAACACCATGTCGTTATTTCTGTTTCACAAATTTATGATGAAAGCAATTCCAGGGACAGAAATTTAAACAAGGAGAAGATAGTAGAAAGTGGACCCCTGTGGAAAAACCATTACCTACTTATCCGAAGATAATTATATGTTTTTATATAATAAAGTTTGTGATGAATTTATGTAACCAAGAAGTGTAACATTGTTGTTTGTTGTTTATTAAAAAAAATTGTCACCAAAAGGTATGTAGGTACAATATTGCTCTCTAATCATTTTTTTCTTCCTCTCTTTAAATGTTGATCCTTGTCTGTAAAACATTAATGAAAACGTAAAAACTTACATTCTGCATCAATTAGCCCTGATGAAGCCACAATAAAGAGGCGAAACGTTGGTAAATTGGTGTTTCTCTTAACGACCAAACTACTCCAGAAAAATTATCCATTTCTACATAAAAATATAGTGGTCGATAACATACTTCATTATAAGTAACACTAATGGTCAATTTCCCATTATGTATATTTGAATAATGAACACCACCATTTCATGCCACTACATATTAATTAATATCTAACTAAATACGTGATATAATTAAAACTAGATTACTTATTTAGTTAATAGGAAACTTTTTATGAAGATTATTTCAAAAATATTTTTCGCTATTTCTTACGCGTAATAAAAGTGATCAGTGGAAGATCATGTTGATTTTCATACCGTTTGTTACATTTTCCTTGGCATAATAGAGAAATGCCCATCTCTCTTTTTCATTTAACTTTACTTATGCGAGCATTCAAGCAGAGAATATTGATTCCAGCAATGTAACTCCACCTACTGGCCCTTTCATAATGCTAGAGGCCAATCGGAGCCTAAAAATATTTGACAAAAATTCAGCTTTTAGTCGGAAACAGACGGTGCTTAATTAACGTTTGAATTCTATCACAGTGTTGGTCAATAGAGAAGCGTTCCGCTTCAAGCCTAACCAAGTCAATCTGGCTGGTCACTGGGGTTTGTTTGCAGCCACATAATCAAGATTCAATGCCTTCTTCCCCCGCCTCACGGTGACTTCAGTTACTCTCCCCCAATCGATTCGATATATTCAAATCACATCCCTCCGCGCATTCTACCCCATAACACCGTCATCCATTAAGCGGGCCTGAAACGGGTCCCTTTTGTGAAACAGCATTCGTGCCATCCTTGGGAACTACACGCGCCTCCGAAAATCGGAAATCGATAAGACCTCGTATAAACCGCGGGTTGTGTGCGAGATGCCGGCAGATATGGTGTAACGGCTACTGGGGATACAGTTGAGAATGGAAAAAAAAAGAGTTGAGGTGTCCGTATCGAAAATTGGCGCAAAAAGCTAACGATTTTAAAGTTAACCCCGTAACAGCCTCCAATAGACAGACGTTTGCCATGTGCTTTTTTAGTAGGAGAAGTATGCTATTTTTTCAATTTCTTGATTCTATGCATGGTAAGAGGAAATTTATCGGCATTTTTTTTTACTCATTCCAACGCGCGCTTTAAAGATATTGAGGATGAGAATCCTCTGTGAAATTAGGATTGGAATAAGAGTTAGACTGGATAATGCGGTATGAATACGTGCATGCACAACATGTTATCGCTTCCACACCAGCCTTGCTCGCTGGATTTGGCTTACGTAGACTTCCTTTTTTTCGAAGGTGATCATACAGCTCAAAGGTTGTCTATTGTATATCGTAACCAATATCCAACGCGAATCTTAGAAGTTTCTGGACTTATTTATAAAAGATGAGAGAGAAATATTACCGGTGTCCAAAAGTGACAAGATTTTATGGATCCTCACAAGTAGATGAATTCGAAGGAGGTAATGTAAAAATATAGGCAAATAAAAAATTATTTTTTTTAAACTTCCAGTCAGGGAACTTTTTGATATCCATATATTCTCTATCCCACTGAGACCGAAAAAATAGCAGGGTTTGGTTGATGAGAAATATGGCTTAATATTGAGCATGATAAACGACGTGAGGAAAATCTATAAAGAGAGTGACACAGTACAAGCGCTATGTATGAAAACAAGCGAATGAGCCTCATCTCTGGGAACTACATGTAAGGTAAGGCTCCTGTCCAAAACCAAGCTCCCTCAAAACCAAGCCAAGAGTATATATCTCCCTGCTCCTGTCTCGTCCCTTCCGACATTTGAAAACTTCCTTTGTTTGTGGTCAGCTCACTTATTTCACCTCGGGCAGTTTGGTTCTCACTTGTTTTTAGGCCCACTCCTCTTACACAATATTTTGAACTAGTTAGTACTAATATAAATTAAGCTATGAACCACTCCCAGAAATTGCAAATATTCGAGGAATAATTTTCGAGAATTCGAGAAAATAATTTTGTGACGTATTTAACCCCACGAAAGTAGCAGCTATAGTCAAACTTTAACTTTGAGTGCAAAGGATTATAAAGCCTCGGACATTCCTAATTTGCATTAACAAATTTTGTTGCTTTCTCTATTTTCATCTTCCATGTAACTATTACTTACTATGCAAGACCTGCGCTTAACAAGATTAATTATAAGGGTAGACTCATTATTTCAGCACCTTATGCGGGTATGTAGTTCCTGGAGATAACCGAGTTTCTAACGATATCACTAGAACAGCCACAGTATACCGAGGCGATGCTCTTAGCGTGAGAACAGGGATATAATCCAAGGCGTATCAAAAATGCCTTTAGCAGTGAGTTATACGGTAAGATGAATTTGATTTTAATGTAATTCCTACCTCAATGCCAATGATGTTTTGACGATGGAAATGAATTGGTAGAGAACTCATCTCGTTGGTGGAGACTAACGTTAGCAATACGTAAAAAAAAGTCACCCACAAATTTCCGTAGTTAGGCGATCACTGAGGTTGATTTTTAAAAAGGGGAAACATTTGTATTGGACTATGAAAACCCCAAATTTTTCTCCTAGAGAAATGAATGACTCGAAAGTGAAAGTGAACTCTTTTGATCTATTTAGCCTCAGTTGCATCAGCCTAGCGTGAGTCACGCAACTCCCGTTTTGAATCACTGACCTCCGATAGCTAGGCGCCTTGCACCTTCTCCTCCTCTCGCTGAACCGAAATTTCCCCGGGAAACGAAAGACTCCGTTCCTCCATCACGAGAATCCATTGTGTTCCTCCACGCAATTAAATCTCAATCACTCCGGAGGAGAAAGTCTTTCCGAGGTGTCTCCTTTCGAGAAGCGTGGAAAGACGATCGGCAAAACCTCACAGCGGAGACTTAGTCGAAGGAGAATGCCATTCAGAATGCATGATTATTTTCTCTATTTTAGCGAAAATAACTTTAGAATTCACCCCTCTCCCTTCTACAGCACTCTGAGGTAAGGCTCCTCCACAAATTTCCCCAGCAAACTGAGCTGCAGCAAATTTTATTTCCAATTACGCATTATTGATGTTTGAACCAACCGGGTGTACCCTACTTCATGACAGAGACCGAAATTACGAGGATGACTTCGATATATCTATTTTTATGAATAGTGAAGAAAGATAAGCAACAGCCACAGCGATACCGTGCCGTGACGCCATGTGATGACGTCGTAATGCCGGAAACGTATAATTTTAAAGAGTAATATTTATGTAACACAACTTAATTCTTCAGAAAAAATTTTAGCCAAGCACATTTTAGCCAATAAACATCACATTCAAGGAATTGTAAAAAATAATGCATGTTCCCCATTACGCTTTTGATAAAAGTTGTTGTGGCCGGGCCAATGAAAGATTTTTGGAGCCTCTAGCTAGGGTTTCCAATCTATCCATTTCATTTGACTTGGAAAATATTCAGATTGACAGATCATATGTGCGAAGTTGTTGACCATAAACAGCGAACAAATTGACGCAGATTATAAGTGAGAATCAATTTTTGATGCTTACTTCACGTTTTGCTTGCTTTGAGGATATAGATTACATCCATTAATAGTGGATCGGATTCCCTAATTTTATTTATGCGGTTGAATCAACTGTTTATGGTTGAGGTATTATATGATTTTCAACTGTTTATAGTTGAGCCATTATTTGATTTACTTAGGTGAATGAGAACTCTACGCTGTCATATTAATTGAATCGGAACTGTTTGCTAAAGATGCATCGAAATGAATTATTCATGATAGAATGAAATTTAACGGTGAAAAATCTATAATCCGCTTAAGGAATCTGACGACAAAAGGAACTAGGGTGAACTTCATTCCAATATAATAAATTCTTGGAAAAATAATTTAAGAAATCATAAGAAACGCTGAATCAATGCGATTTTATAAAAAAAAATGCTCGGTAATACAAGCGGTATGTTACTTAAAATAAATTGCAGTTGAAAAGAGAGTAAGGTAGAGATAAACGCTGAGGAAATTTTGATTTCGTATTAACTAATAAAGAAAAAGAAGATTATAGTTCTTCTCTGGGGGTAGTGGTGGCCTAGTGGGTAGAGCACTGAGCTACTGACCGGAGAGTCCCGGGTTCAAATTCCGGGACTCGATGGATACGGATTCATAACCCCTATCTAAAATCCTCGCGATTCGATTTTCTGCGTGTGAGAACTTCGTAGGAAATCGCAGGTGGCCCAGGGAAAGGAACTGGCCCCCCTATACCCTGAATGTGTGAATTTCACACGCCATTGGCTTAGTACGGAGTGAGCTCTACTCTCACCTTTCAAAAACCGACCTTCGGGTTGAATCACTGAGTGAGTTCTTCTATTATACGAAAATGAAAAAAATGAAAAATATTCCCAAAAACAGTCCAGTACTCCAGCACGGTATATCCTTTCTATTAATTGCAGCTGATATTAATGCCATGGTAATGAATGGGTCCTAAGAATTACGAGGTGGCACCGAGATCTGCAATCCAATCTCATAAAATTCTATCATGTGGAGCACACGTTTCTTATTTCGAGAATTCAGCGGTCATTGATCAAATTGAATGGAGCTGCTCATAGCAAATGTGGGACAGAATATTCTTACATTCGCCACGGATGAGGTGGAGACCCTCATCACTCGAGATCATGCGCATTCTCCACTTCATTCTCCCTCACGACAATAAATGCGAGATTATATGCGATGTCTTAAATGAGAATAATAAAAAACGGAATTCGAAGGATGTTTCGAGTCAGAAACCTTGGCGAAATGGAACCTACCCGAAACGGAAATATTTTGTGAAATCATTACTTTACATATACATTTCAAACATGCTATTCAATCGGTTGCTTCCAGGAAATGAAAAGATCTTGAAAGATGCTGAGTAATTCAACATCAGTCAGTCACCAAAGGCGAAAAGTAGCGATTCCTCCAGGAAGAACACTAAGGAAGATCGTGAAATTGAAAAAAAACTTATGTAATGGCTGAGACAGCAGAATTGATTTCCTTTGAGGATGACATATTATTATTATTATTGTGTAATGAATAAACGCATTGCACTTGTAATCATTGGTGCCGTAAGCCTTCCGCAGGCATAAAATCTGTACAAGTGAATCGACTCGGGAGAAAGTGAGGCCAAAGGGCAAACCCTTTCAATCCCATCACTTTGGAGTGATCTGCACGATGCCGCTGCGTATGAACAACTCTCTTTTTATTTCGTGCCTAAAGCATAAAAAGCAGCATTAAGACAAAGGGAATAATTGTGGAATTTTATCAGACAAAAAAACAATTAAATGGAATGGTAAATATGGGAACGGATATGTGTGGCGCCTAGAGTAGAAGGCTTCTCATCCAGAGGGCCGGGGCTCGAATCCCGGCTAAATCAGAGTTTTTTTTCATCGGTAAGCTGTACCCACCTGGGTGACTTATGGAAAGAATCTCGAGATCATTACTCCGTCCGTCGAATGGGACGTTTAACCTTGGTGCCTATGGTTTAGTTTAGGGTTACGATGACGCTGGGTTTCGCTCAACTCTTTCTACTTCCATATCCATCTATATGTGCAAATGACTTTATCCTTCAGTCGCCTACCCAGCGTGACTAATTAACTAAGAGAATTAAATCTGAAATTAATATAAACAACGAGTAACTCATTTTCCAGTGACCAATTGGCAACCTTTATGGCTGGTCGTTTTATGGCTGGTTGTTTTGCCAATTAGCATGAAATGCATTCTATTTAGGATTTATTTATTTAATAATAATTTATACATATATGGATGTGATTAGAGCATTTCTCGGAACAAAACATCTAAAAAATTTCCTTATCCATAAAAATAACTTCGTCAAAAACATTTTGGACCTCCAAAAAATATTCTTTGACACGCATATATTGCTAGCTTCGTGCAATATTGAGAAAGTCCGGAGATATTGAGGTTGACAAAAAAGACTAACCGAATCATATTATTTGTTGGTAGTTTGAGGATTTTCATTGACACATATTGCATGGATGAGTGCTTAAATGTTGGAGTGCCGCGGTTTTTATTTTCACTTCCCGTCAATTCTGGTCGTAGGCACTTTCTCGTGCTGCAACACAATGACGCAACTTGTGTGATCGATATGTTGCAACTCTCGATTACGTGACACCAAATTTCCTGAGTTGCTTTGCCTATGTCATATTTGCCTATAGCATTCACGTCATATCAAACACCTGCTGGCAATCTAGGTCTTACCCACCGCTTTAAATAAACACCTAATACAATGTCTGCCTTTGGATATGTTGAACTTTCTCATTAAGTGAGAATGAATGAGAAAGGGAAAGGAGAGAATAGAAACTGAGTATATTTTTAAATGCATTAATATATTTTGGTGGCGACATCATTTCCGAAGACAAAAAGTTCATATTAAATTTATGCAAAATCTCACATTCACGGAATGTAATATATGTTGCACCACGGATTGGACTTATTTGTTTATTCCCATTTTTCGAAAATATCACTTATTATAGCATTATACAGGATAAGCATTTTCTGTGAATGCTTGAAAAAATGAAAAATATTAGTATTACAGAATAAGTTTCTCTGTAAATCATTATTTCTCGAGCCGAGTAATACTTATGCAATAGTGTGAGTACGTCCAGCTTATATTGTGAGATTATTACCCCCTGCTACACACCATCGAGGTAGCTTTTAGGGTACTCATTACATGTAGATGAATATTAATGATACTATTCCAAGAAAAGTTTTCCAATTCGTAGAAATCCGAAAGTGCGCAAAAAAAACTTAAAACGGTGGCAAGGTGTGAAGAATCGGATGCCACTGGCAGAATTGGTGTAGGTATTATAATTGCTTAATCAATCTTGGGAAGAGTGACTTTAGTCTTTATGAGAAACGATGAATTAATACTCCATGGCTACGGATCACAAAGACGAGTGCACATCTGCAACCGTTCCTTGCAGCGTGCAGATAGTTCGAGTGTAAATTTTGTCTCCGGCTTGGACTCCGCCCGAACCCGCCGTGTATATTATGCAATTGTATTTTCCATTGCATGCTGAATGAATGCGATTGATGACATGTGTACCTTTCTGAAAATTCTACTCACTACGTGCAGTCACGCCGGGAAAAAAACAAGAAAACCAATAATGTTTTTGATTCAGTTAACGAGTTTACCAATAACGAGTTAGCCAATATGCTCTCTCAAAAAAGATCTTGTGGCATCTGTTCTTTATATTCCGATAGTCTCCGCAACTTATTGCATCGTAACCAACCTTTAAAATCTTTACCGATTCGAAACGGATACACTTAGCTTTACATAAACGGGTGAAATTTTCTATTATTTCCTTCGTGATCTGAAAGTCTGATTTCAGGCTGAAAGTGAGATGGGTGAACTCTGGAAAATGCTAAGATTGATATTTAGAGAAAAGAAAATGAGGTGGAAGGAGAGGAAGGCAATCTAGAATAAGAATAGCGTAAAAGAGAAGGCTTTTTTTCTGGAGAAATTTGAAGTGCTTACCAAACAAGTCGACTGCAACATATAGCTCCCGATTTTTACTAGCAATGTGTAATAATACTAATAATGCTAGTGCTACCGAAGAATGATGGAGATAAAATGGATCGAACGAACGAGAAACGAAGAAGTTATTAGAAGAGTGGGAGAAAAGAAACGTCTACCGAAAACCCTAAAAAGAAATCAGGACAACTTACTCGGCCACGTCTTAAGACACGATGGCCTAATGAAGACAATCGCCAAGGGAAAAGTGAACGGGATGAATGGAAAAGGTAGGCCTTGTATGAGATACGTATATGGAGTAAGTTATGAAGGATGTAAAAGAGAAAAATTACATTGATATGAAGAGGTTGGCCGATAGATGAATGGAGTCTGGCTGCGTCAAACCAATCCTATAATTGTTGACCATTGATGATGATGATGTGTGATAATTTAATAAACTGACATACTATATGTTATATAGCGCTAAGTAGAGCCTAAATTATCCACTAATGAAAAAACTGGGACGGTCCGTAGCGCGGAAGAGTTAGGAGATTTCAGTGCTCTGTGGATTAGTTTTCGCGGACTGCGCACTATCTCCAAGTGGAACACTACTCGTTAGAGCTAACTGTTTAGTGATTTAGTATGCCACTCAAACAACCCTTTTCTCTCAGTGAAGATCCTTAAGGAAGGAAGATGAGGAATGTTTAATTAATTGTAAAGCTCGAGGGAATACCCGCGGTGTTTCATGGTAACGATGAATTGGTCAAAACACATACATGCAGGGGGTTGACGAGGAAGATAATTAATAAAGAGTTGGTCTACATATCATGTGGCACGCCGGTCTTATTAAAATAATGGGATTGTTAGTGAAAAAAATTGGCCAGTCATCAAATAAAATGATGGAATGCGGCGAGGGGCATGGATGTATAAAGAACTTGATGAAGAGGCTGAAATAAGAAGCAGCACATCCTAGAGGGAAATCATCCAGGAATGAAAGGATTTTGGAAAACTTCAGTATTAATCATCTACATCCACGCAATACCCTGCGATCCTCTACGAGGGTGTTTGGCAGGGGGTGAAGATCACCAAACATGCACTATTGACATTAAACTAGGATATTTATGGAGACATGCTGGATAATAGGGTCACAGACAGCTAGATGGTTAGTATCTACATAATAAGAAAGGGATTATTGGTTGTTAATTATGCATCATGCACTACAGACCACTCTAACAATATTTCACCTACCTATTCCTTTTATACGCTGCTTATTGTGCTCTCTTATGGTACGCGGGAAAAATGACATTTTAAATCTATCGGTACGATGATATATCTCTCTAATCTCGTTAATCTGATCAAACATTGCATAATACGAAGGGATTCTTAATATATATCTAACTTCATCTGTGAACAATCATATCATCAATCAAACAAGATGCGCAGTGTTTTAGGCACAATAGTTGTATCCGCCTGAAAATTACGAGGCAAAAAATCTCTTGACTACATTTGCCTCAGTTCAGCAAATATAAATGCTGACACCTATTATTCATCTGCAGATCTGAATGGAAAGGAAACCGGATAGTTTCAGGCAAACGCAAAGGATTACTGAAGTTCTTGGTGAGTCATAGGCGGAACTGGTAATGTGGATGCCTCACTATGTTGAAAATAGCTTAGCATGCTACATGGAAATTCATGGCGTGATCTCTGCCTTCACATTTCAAAACCATCCATTCCGACCAAATACCGCGAACATCTAAGAACTCGAAGAAAGGCGGGAGATTTGGCATGGGCATACGACTTTTAGACGATCGAATTTTCCTCGAGTAGCAGAGTTTTAGGTGCCGCGGGATATTGAAGGCCACCATAGGAACTATAATCCTAGACAAGCGAAAAAAAGGTAATAAGCGAAAGAGCCATTATGGATAGGACAATGACTTATAACAGACCAGAATGAGCAGGGGAAGAGGTTTAGGAAAGAAAACTGTTAATAAGAATTCAAATTATTTACAACACGCGAAATGGAGTTGACGGGGATGAGGCAGGGAAGACTGAAGAGATAGCTCTCCCATAGAAAGTAGAATAGGATATAGTTAGGACAAAGGTTGCTAGAATATACATTATTTATTCTAACAACCTTGAGTTAGGACGAAGAAAGGTAGGAATTATGCAGAGCTGTAAAAGAAACAAGAGGGACAAGTGTTTTAGTGGGTGCATGGGACCTTGCAAAACAGTTTTATGCCATGCATAAAATCTCAATCAATAGAAAACCCTATTAATAACATTTCTCTTGGAAATGGTAGAGGATAAGGGTGAGCCTATGACGAAGGTGTTGTCACATTACCAACAGACAGTACCTACAATTCTAATGCCTTGGTCTTAGTGAATAGTGTAACTTCGTTGCTAGAGACACTGGGATGGGAGACACTGCGAACGCAAAGACAGCAAGCCACTTAGGCTTTTACATAGGCACAGTGCAGAGGAGTTCACCTCGGTCACTGTGATAATTATAAAGTACATAAACTACGTTGGAAGACAACACCACTTAGCTATGGTTAGAGAAATAAACTTCATCACAACGGATTCAAATGCTCGTTCTTTCCGCGAGCAATTCGTGATCATAGCAACATTAAGACTTCTCACATCATGATACATTCATAATTTTCATTAATATGAAAAGTCAATCACACGCACTATATTAATACAGATGAAGCAAGCACACAGTTATAAGATTTTGGTTGTGGATTTTTGACAACCTAAGCGTGTCTGCATGAAATTATAATATACATAATGCATGTTGGCAGTACTTCTTAGATGTTCCATTGCGATTTGGATGTAAAGTGAAATTTGTAGTGTCTATCCTTCATGATATTCGCAGTAATCCCTCATCAGGTAGGTAAAATTAATGAAATTTACTTCATGCATGTAGTGCATGCTTGGTAATAACATACCCTGAAGTTGGCTTGCATATATAGGGATAAAAGCTTCGTGAAGACCTGAGGGATCGTGTGAAAAGGTTGCAAGCCGAATGATCTCATCTGTGTTTTCAAGTCTGTATCCGCACCAATTGGTGCTTCAAACCGGAAGGAAAGGTATAAGGATGGGAATGGAAGTGAAAGGAGGAAGGGTGGGGGGAAAACTGGCGTCAGAATTATCTTGCTCTGAACGAAAGGCACCAAGAGGACAATGGATGGACGGGGTACTGTACCCGAATGCTCTCCACGAATTACTCAAGTAGGGGCCAATAAAAAATATCTTGCACTGCCGGGGTTCGCACCAGAGGGGGGCTGTGTTTGAAACCGTCGGGATCATCTCGAATGGGTAACCAAGGAGTCACGTGGTATAAATACGAGGTTCGCAAATTTGGTGAGTTAAAACTACTACACTGATTACTACCTCATTAATTGTTTACGCATGTGTTTCATCTCATCTGGAGTTTCTGTAGTCGAGACAGATGAGAAAAACTCAATAGAACACAATTAATGATAAGCGATTCAAACACTCTAAATTCGCCAACCATTCATTTTTGTACCACGTGACTCCTTGGTTATCTATTCGAGGTAATTCCGATGGTTTCAAACACCCACCCTTCCCCCCAAGGCCCTCTCGGTGACAGGTTTCTACTTTTAACCACCAAACCAACCAACCAGGGCCCTATCAGCTAAGCAGTCGGAAAACGGAATCGGGGGTTGAAAAACGGAAACACGTCACTCTCATGGAAAGATCGCCAAAGTTGCGATCAGCTAGGCACCTTCTCGGAAAGATAGTCCTCGATTCCGTGGTCCAAGTTTCCGTCGACCTCATGGGTCTCGGGAAGTGGAGTTTCCGTGTCGGAATTTGGGAAGTGTCTCACCTCCTCTACTATATTCCTGTTAAATGAGCATATTTTCTCCCTGGCGTGTTTATAATAGTGTTGGGGGTATTTGAAATTGTGGCAGGTAGGTCGGACGATGACGTCGGGGCGGGAGATCCCTGCGTCGAAAGGACGTACCAAGGGGAGGCGTTGCCCACAGTATGACCCAAGCGATGGTCGACAGGAAGAAGACGAGGCTGAATCGCCGGAAGCAGAGCATGGGGGTCAGCGGGGCGGGCTTGGCGTCCTTGGCGGCGAGGGCAGCCGCAGATTCCGTCACGGGCGCGCTCGAAGACTCCGTCACCATCCACGAAACGGCGTCCGCCGCCCTCTGGACCCACGTGATCATCCCGGTCTACGCCTGTCTCTCGCAATCCAGGTAATCCCCAACTCCCTCGTTCCAACGTCAAGTTCTAACTCCCACGATGGAAAATTCACCGCCGTCGTATCCGATCCGGGTCCGACGAAATCGAAAAGTTGACAAAAAAAGAACAAACGACAAACTTTGCGCGGCGCACCGTCTTGGCGAGTCCGAACGTTCCGTCCACGAATGCCGTTTCTGCTGCCGCGCGGTTAAGAAAAGAAGGGATTCCTTTCTTTATTCCGTCGGTGAGTCGACGTCAGTGGTTCACCCGCTCACGGATTGCGTAACGAGGAAAGCGACGCTGGGCGCCGCGTCAGCGGAAAAAAAAGACTTAATAGGCACACACAGACACACACGCGGGGCGTTATCCCACTCTTTACTCTCCTTAGATCATTGTGCTCTGACAAAACACTTCCACTTTCATACCGCCCTAAACTTTCTCTTCTTCCCGGCGACTCCCTATCTCTCCGATGCACTGGATTTTCCCCCCGATGTTTATCTGTTAACCTCCGCGGTGGTTTATCTTAGGGGAACGGAAAAATCACTTCAAGGTGAATTCTTCACTCAAGAAACGAATGTCATTAGGACTTGCTTAGATCCGACCGGTAATGCGGAAAACTGATCTTCCAAATGAGGTTAGAAGAAGAAAGACGGCATGTACACAATAGGCGACACAGCTATTCTGTCAAAGGTAACGTATAACAAATAGTGTTTTATCGGTAATGCAGCTTATAAGAGGAATAGCAATGCTTGGATCCACACAACGGTGTTTGAGAAAAAAGAATTTAAATCGTCTTAGTTATCCTCGCTTCTGAAATTTTTCTGTGCCCTTCCGATGGACATTACACTCGCAATGTCTCGTGCTAGACTGAACTAGTGCACTCCTATTGTGCTGTTGCTAATGTTCTAACGAATATGATGTAACCTTCACTACTTTCCATCAGACGCAAGTATCGCGCTCACTCGAAGTGGCGATGCGGCAGATGTAATCTCACGCGGAACCCTCAACTTTCCCCGAGAGAAAAAAAACCTAATCACGATCAGCGCGAAGAGTGATGATGCACCATCCGATTAGAAACGTAACAGTATATCCCTTCCTGCGGTTTGCTCTTACTATGTCCCTTTACAAGATGTCCACACGGTGAAGTGATCGCGAAGAAGCTAGCCAAGCGGGGGAAGATCTTCTGGTGACCGAAATGACGGGGGCTTGGACACTCGGTGACGACAGCAAACCTTCCGGGAAGGTAAAGAGTCGCGGAGGTAGATGGTGAAAAATTTCCGGCTCGCGAAAAACACGCGGTGTGCACAGTCCCAGGCCGACACCCTCACCGGTGGGGACCCGAAAGAGGACTGAGGGCTGGTTGGTGGGCTCGTCGGCGGGACGGAGTCCCAAATAGAACTTTTCTCTCTCCCGCTTCTTCGGCGGGAGGGTTTGTGGGTACGGGGGTGGGGGCGGTGGTGGGTCACGCCTCCCACGGAAAAAAAGCATCGTCAGTGGTCCCTTCCACTTCCTACCCAGCCGGCGGGCTTACACTCTCTGAGACTCTTTCTCCCAATTTCTCCTCTCTCTTTCAACACTCTCCCTCTTTCTCTCCGGATGACCTCCTCTTTATTCCTCTCGGATCCGACTCACGCCACTCCTTCCCTCCGCACGAAAATGAGTCTCCTCTTCCGACTAAGCACACGGAACCAGCGCGGTGCTTACCGCAGGAGATTCCCCGCAGAGTCCGCCTTGTAGGGAGGGGGGGGGGGGGAATGCGGCCGGCAGTCCACCTAAAGCACGAAAGCGGACGGTCAGCCGGACGAGGGTGGGGAGGGGGGATTGTGGGAAGGGGGGGGGGCGGCATCCCGAGAATGTCGATATAAATGGAAATTAGATATTGTTTTGAGTGGGGTGCATGTCGGGAGATGTTTAGAGAATGTCGATAAATCGAAATTAGTATTTTTTCGTGACTGGTACGCAGAGGGTGATATGTAAAAGATTGCCGATACGTGTGGAGGTTAGCGTAATTTTTGAGAGGGCACAAACCGGGAAGCGTCTGAATAATGTCGATATATCGAATTTCGATATTGTTCCAAAGTTTGTGATGTTTAGCCAGTGCGATTGGGCGACATGCCGGCATTTGCTTAAGAACGGTACAGTGTCGACGAAATACGCTGAATATGCTGAAAATTAGAATTTGATTCATTTTCTACGCATGAATCACTGAAGAATGACGAAGTTACTTTTTTAAACAGGGGTATTGTAGCAGGTGGGTGACTTGCAACCTATGTTGAAATTTTGCCATGAGATTTTTCAACAGAAGTACGTGATGGAAGATGTTAATAAATCGATCGATGTAAATAAATCGATAAATTAAATTACTTCCGGGAATACTGGGTGATATTTTATGGGATTTTTTTGAGAGTCCACCCTGTCAAAATTTACTATGATGTGAGGTTTAACGTCTGGCACTCTTGCTTTAAAAATAGAAAATAAGACAGAATGGAGCTTGCCGTTGCTTAAACTTGATGTCTGTGACAAGAATAAAATAGCATACTCGATCATTTCATTTTCAAATATTAGCTTTGAGTCAGAAAGAGGAAGTTATCCGGACAGGGAGGATCAAAAAATATTTGATCAAATAAATATTATCAGCATTCAATTATAGAACGGAGAAATATTAACGAGAGACGAAAAATATTGAGCAAATGGAGTGTAATGAGAGAGAAATACTAAGGATCCTCCAAATAATACTTCAGTTTGCCACGTAGTTATATTTTTCAAACAAACTGCCTCCATTACCACAGTCTCATTAAGAAAAAAAATCAGCTGGGCCTTATGGAACGAAGACGGAAACTCTTACTACGCACATCTTGTGGCTTGACTCCATAAAGACAGTCACGATGGGAAAATTAAATAAGGACTGCAATGGACATTATATGTGATACATGGAGTAAGTAGGGTGTTTACGTAGAGAAGAATTACGTAGCGATCAGCCGATAGACGCATAGAGAGGATACCTAAGTCAAATAAATCTTAGGATTAATGACCTTTGATGAAGTTGAACTAATCCATTTATTAATGAATTAAATTTTCAATGGAAAGGATTAGATTGTTATTCTAGTCCATCATAAGAAATATCTTGATTGCTGATTGGAGAGCGCATAAACACCCAGATTTTTTTTTCATTGGAAAGGGTGGTCCCTTTGGCGTCTCTCATTAAGATCCGGTAAATGCTGGAGACGAAGTTGGCCGGCTTACTTTTATACTTTCATACATTTTCCCTACATCGGATTGCTGTATAAAGCATGGTAAACTTAAATAACACCATTTTTTTAAATTTTATAAACCAGCAAAGCAATAAATTGGATTTCAATGTTTCGTGGTGAACAAAATTTTGCGGGATGTACGAGTATATTCCCAATTTTAACACTAACATTTATATAAAATAATAGCTTTCCATAGTGGTCATTTTTATTCCAAATTAGTACAAGAATTTCGTTACTTGGACAGTAAGTTCTTGAAGTCCTAGATCGTTTGTTGAAATATAAGCTTTGAAATAAATTATACCCCTTACATGATGTGCAATATTAAAAAATACCGGACAAATGCCAGAAAAAATTCATTAGGGCAGATTTGGGGATTATTCAAATAAAAAAGCAACTTGGAAAATGTTTGGCTTTTAGTTTTTGGGGTACAGGAAAATCCGAGGAGAAGAAGTCTCAGATTCAGCGTCTTCCCGCACTTTTCCTCTCAGCCGTTTCAAATGCATGCTCAAACATCGCCTTCGAAGGAGAAATTTCTCCAGCCAAGGCGGTAACACAGTCATTTTGAGAGCGACGATAAAAGGGACGCGACCTTCGAATTTTTTTCTTTCATTTCACCCGCCGGAGGGAATTGAGGTCCTCCTTAACCGGTTTCTTAATGTGTTGCAGGGGAAAAAAAATACCAAAAGATCTGGTGCATCGTGGGGACACAACGTGAAGCACGTGAAAGCCCTCCGACTGTGCAGCTGCCGAATGCACGATCAGCGTCACCATCGCGCTTGTGACACTCAACATGAACTCACGAATTTTTGGAGAAAGTGCAAGAGGGTCCAACGTGAGTCCTACTCTCCAAAAACTCGTCAAAGAGATCCCGTTCACCCTCATTGGCTGCCGTTTTGCAAGAGAGGACACGGAAGTGTTTCAGGGGGGCGGTTGGGGTGATTTGGTGGCATTAGGGTCTGGGGAGAAAAAGGATAATCAGTAAGAGGAGACGGAACCGCCTTGCCAGGGTTTTTTTTACTCTTCGACTGTCTCCCAGTTGTGGTCTGATTAATTCGTCGAGACGCTCTGGATCGAAGGCGAAAACTTAGCGATTTCTTTCTCGAGACGAGGGGAAGAAAAATCTCCTCCACAAACTTTCCTTGCTTTTCGGCGCAAAAGAAAAATCGAAGATTCACATCACTGACTACCGATCGGATGGTGCTTTGGCCACAGCGGATGAATGGGGTCGTTTACCATATTTTTTATTGCCGAATCTGATAGAGTTTTTAAAATAAAAAGACCCGTATTTTTTCCGTTTTTTGATCCGTCAATTATTTTTCGAGCTATAAGCGGCGAAAAACTGATGTTTTTAACCCTTTCGGAAAAGTGGGTGTGCTGCAACCTCTGACGTATATCGACTTCATCCAATCACAGTTGAGCCCGCGAAGCTACTTCGCCTTATCGCAAAGGGGGAGACACAGCTGACTCTGCCAATCGGAGCAGTTACGACGGCATCTGAGCGAGCAGACCATCCGAGAACCCCCCTCCACTCCCTTCCCTTCCCATAAGAGCAGTCAAGTACGGGAGTAAAATGACGTCAATGTTATCACAGCAGCATTTTCGGTGGTCGTCACCTTTTGCTTATTTTAATTTTTGATTTATGAGTGAATGGTTGTGGTTAGAAGATTAGTTTTTTCACAAAAATTATTTTTTCGTTTCCATCTAACAATTTCGTGCGCAAAATTGCAATTTCGGTTCTGAGTAAACGGCGATTGGCCATTAGTGGGCCGAAATCGAGGACCGGAAGAAAGTGGTGATTTCAATTCCTCGCGTTCACCAATCGGGGGATCAAGTTATTAAGGGGATCGGGTTCGATTCCCAGTGGCGGATTTTTTAGTGGAAAACCCACGGATGTAAAAACTGATCAAGGAGAGTAATCTCTGTTTTCGATCAAAACCCAAGAGGGTGAGAATATAAAGTTGGAGTAAAGGTATGAAGTTTACGGGTAAAAATTGATGGGGACCGGATTGGTGTGGTGGCTAGAGTACTGGCCTCCCATCCCGAGGACCTAGGTACGATTCCCGGCAGTGGCGGTTTTTTCAGTAGCAAACCGGTCTTCAGGGGAGTGGAGGGCATTTCAGGTTTTCAGGTTATTTCAGGAGGGAGTGCCTAAAGGAGGGCATTTCAGGTTTAGTACTCCGTCCGTCGGATGGGACGTTAAGCCGTGGTCCCTTTGACCCCTGTCGTTAAGAGTAGGCTACTGCCGGCGCCCGGTTTCTCTCCACCCTTCCTCTGTTCCCTGAAAACTCCTACCATTACCCAATTACCCACCTAACCGACCTATGGCCTGTTGGTCTAGCGGTATGATTCTCGCTTTGGGTGCGAGAGGTCCCGGGTTCAAGTCCCGGACAGGCCCAATTTTTTTTAGGGGTTAGATGTAAGAAAAGGACTATTAGTCTCAATCTCGCTTATCTCGCCCCAATCAACACTATCTATCTATCTATCTAAAATCTACAATCTATCTATCCTAAATGGCGCAATTTATCTCGGGAGTCAGCTGCCTCTCCTGCATATGTAACGAACTAATCATAACAAACAAATATCGGTTGAGGGTTAAATTATCATTGTCTATCATCCACGTCATCAGTTTCTATCGTTGAAATAAAAATAGAACCAAGTGATGCTTACAGTTACTTTACAAGTTTTATAATCATAACTGCTTTTAAACTTGACCCACCCTTCTGGGAGCCTTAGTGTACCAAAAAGAGTGGTGGAAAAATGGAAGTGCCTGTATGAAGCACGCTAAATCAAAGTTATCTGTAGTTGTGGTCATCAGTGGAATGGATCAACAGAAAAAATGGTTTTGCGCCATCGAGGATATGTGGTTAGTTGATTATTGGCAGAGTTTATGGTGAGTGTATAAAAGATTGGATAGCAACCGTGCGTACGTAGGCTTTAGTCTACTGTTAGCTAAAAGCGCCACATGGGCGAACGTCCTATCCCACCGAAGCAATACTGAACTTGAAGTGCTCTCAAAAAATTAACCAAGAGGAGAATCTAATTAAGTAAATGACGGGGATCAAACCCGCAATCTAAGGGTAGAATACCATTACTCTGGCCACCCCACTTCATACTGCCTTGTGTGCTTTCATGTACTTTATAAGAGAGATAATAAAGGAACCGATTTTGTCCTCTTGACGTATGAGAGAATTGAAATGTAATATGTTTGACAGAATCAGCACTAACTGCCGGCTAGATGCTTTAGTGGGATTAATTATGCCAAGATGTATTCTCTGATTCCTTGAATTACCACACTCAATTCGAACGGATAACGTGTTTGCCATGCATTAATAAATTTTCCTAATAAAAAGTAACCACTCACGACCACGAGTTAATTAGTATTTAAGACTAAACCTTTCATTATAGACTCCCTATTATAGACTACTGGATTCTATTATATTAATAATAATAATTTCTATAATGATCACAGGTGACCCCAATATTAAAATCTACTATAGATTAAATGTTACGCATATTAGAAGATCATATTTTTGCCAATGGCGTAAGAAATATTTTAAGAAGACATATACGTATAACAACGCCATTTGATCAGATGGACAAAATCAGACAGATTTAAATGTCATTCTTCCCGAGATAGGCAGGTGACATATAGGTACAGTTGTCTGCAATTCAACTGGAACGTGTTCTCAACCGTAAGGTTGAATGTCTTAGGAAATATAAACTAATACATAATATGAAAACGTCTTTGTAACAAACGTAAAATCCCTGAGTAGAGTGGAAGAAAATTGTAGCTAGCTTAATACTTTAAAAAAAAAAGAGGACGGAAGAATCTATTCGGCTATATCTTAAGATATGATGGTCTAACGAAGACAATTGTCGATGGAAAAGTGAATGGAAATATTTGAAAAGGAAGACCTTGTATGAGATATATGGAGAAATTCGTAAATGATGTGAAAGAGAAGAATTGATGCAAGGAAACTCGAGTGGAGAGCTGCGTCAAACAAATCTAAGGATTGCTGACTTACATGGTGATAAAGTTACATGAAATTCCTAACCAATTTGTAATTATTATACTAACAAATAGATATTAATTATTTAGTTTCACGCGCCTCGAGATGACTAGCAGGGTGATCCGTGGATGTAGTATGTAGGGTTGCCGTAGAGGGTTAAAAAAATGACAATGCCCATTAGCCAACCTCTCACCGTGGACAGATTCGGATCCACGCCTTAAACGCTTTCACATTTATTTAAGCCACTCCTAACCTCATTTCGAGTTAAATCTGGCGAAATTAAGATCGCGACCGGATTCGGGCCGTGCAAAAAGAAGGTCCGTGGCTCACGCGAAACGACCATGAAAAGGCAAAGTGAGCGTGAAAAATACAAACAACGCTTCCCGGATAGGAACCCCCATCTCGCCCTCCGCCACAACTGCCCCCGTCTTCATCTTGTAAAGAAGCTTCTTCACTCCGGACAATGGATTTCGAAGAGTGTGTGTGCACTGGGTGGGAGTCGCGAAAACTCAACGCCCGCCTTTCACTGCTCGTTGACCCTCTTTAGTGATCTTTGGTTGGAGGCGTCACGAAGTGGAACTTCCAAGCATATTTGTCAAGTGTCAAAGCCCCCGAAATTCTTGTAAGAGGCACGTAGCCAAACGTTTCTTTTTAAGGTATTCATCATTAGCCAACAAAAAATCATAAGACAACAGTGCATGTGATATGGTGGCATACATTTCTTAACGCTAAATTCTCCTTCCAACGTTTTGACAAGCTGTGAGCCACGTTATTTCTACTGTTTCCTTCTTTTTTTTTTACTTTTACCAAACAATCCCGCATTCGGCGTTGTTCCTATCTTTCCGAAGTCTTTTCTTTTTTAACTTTTTTCATCTTTGGCTTTCCTTACATACCTTGAAGGAATAAAATTCTATCGCATTGAGGATATTATATGATCCATGCATAATTTATCATACCGATCATGCCCAAAGACTAGGTGTTGTTTAAATACTTAGGTTGTACGTAGGCACAAAAAATAAGTTATTCAAACAGAAAGAAAGACTGTTTATAAATAGTTACAAAGAAATTTAAAGTCTACGTGATTTTGTAACAAGTTAGTCATAATTTTTAGTTCCTCTTGGGGGGTGAACCCCCATAAAGCCCCCCTTGCTACGCCCCTGCTTCAGTGAAATAGGCTCCTCATGTCCGTAAAAACAAGTGTAAATTCGCTCTGCGGCGCATGAAAAGGAACTGACCAGCTACCTTCCGTTGGGCTTAGTTCTCGGTGAACTATACTCGCAACAAAAGCGCTTCATCAAAACATTCGTATGGAGCGTGGAACTCTATGGATCAGAGACATGGAACATCGGGAAAGCAGACCAGCGAAGAATTGAAGCCTTCGAAACATGGTGCTGGAGGAGGATGTTGAAGATAAAATGGACAGATAAAGTGAGGAACGAAGAGGTGAACAGAAGAGCAAATGAAGAAAGGAAAATATGGAAAACGACAAAGAAGAACCAGATGGATTCGACATACCTTGAGGCACAATGAATTAGTTAGAAATATAATAGAAGGGAAGGTCCCGCGAGGAAGACCAAGGGACAAATATATAGGGCAAATAAAGAAGGACGTGAAAACATACCAGGGGGTGAGGGAATTAACACTCAATAGGGCAGAATGAAGGGCTGCAGTAAACCAATCCTAGGGTGGAAATACTGATGAAGATATACTCTCCACAACAACACCAACCTAGTCTATATTATTCTAGCGTAGTCTATTCTCTGACCGTCATTTAAATTTCTAGCGTGATTGCTCATGAAGTACGTACGTATTGCACTATTTTATAGGTTTAATCCGAGTTGGGTTTCATTTTTTTTATCAAGGGCGAAACTCCATCTTGGAGTGTTGATATCTTCCTGCCATCTCACATTCCCCTTCCCTCCACTTCTCGCCATTCGTGTCGAGTCCTATACCCTTCCATGGTATTCTCAGAGTTGATTCTCATCCGTTGACGCCCGCTTGGCTTCACTTCCCGTGGAAACTGATCTGCCAGTGAGTTGTACGACCTTGGCGTTTTGAAATCGGAGAGGAACGACTCCCATAGGGGCGTGAAGGCAGGCGCGCAATCCCGTGACTGCTCTCGTGAACGCATCGAAAGTGTTCACGCTCACGGAACACGAAAACTGGGAAGGGTATTCGATGCGTTGCGGGCTCTCCTCGTGCTAGACTTCCCGCCGTGAGCACTTTCACTCTCTCTCTCCGCTACGCCTCCCCAATTAAGAGCAGCACTCCTGAGGAACCGATCCAGAGCGATCTTCTACGACCATCGGACGGAAAGAATTCTCATATCATTTCAAGAACTTTCACAAAGATGGACACACTGAGTTCGACGAATTATAAACGAAGGCCAGGAAGTTGAAACTTTCTCGGTCCGACGACCACAGGGTCATTATCAGGGTTGTTAATTTTCAGCCACGATCTCTTCAATTTCGCAGCCGCAGGAACGCTATAATAAGTTCCCGAATTAATAGAAGCACGCAGCACGAACGTATCTATCATTTACCTTGTGTGCTTAGAAATAAATGCGTGCCTTAAAAAATTAAATAACGTTATTTTATGCCAGTTCTTCGAACAAATTGAAGGATCGCGAACTGGCCGCGAGAACCTAAACGGCGTTAACCGATAAAATTGCACAATAGTAGAATTACACTGAGAAAGAAATCATTCGCCTTAACCAGGACTCGACCCCGGATCCCCTGATATATTCCTGATATTTAGATGACGCCTTGGTAGCTTAATTGGGTAATGCACCCGACCAAAAATTAGGGGATCCGGGTTCGAGTTCAGTTTAAGGCCAATGATTTTTTTATCCGTGGAATTCTGCAGTTGTACAAGTTTTTCGCTTTATTTAACGTTCAATCAAAGTATTATGCAACACATTTTAGATTATATTCAGTACTGGTAGCAAGGGCGTCGGAACCATTTTCGCTGGGAGGGGCCAACCTTGAAAAGGGCCCGGCTCTTAAGAAAAGGGTACGGCTCTTGTGAAAAGGGCCCGTATTTTTTTGCGGATAGGAGAGGGTAGAGACTAGAATTCCGCTGAAAGTGCATATGAAGGAGGTAGAATATGCGTCAGAAGGGAACAGGCAAGCTGGAAACAAGTGAAATTTAATTTTTATTAATGAAGACTCATTTCTCAAGGGCCCGGGGCAAATTCTGGGCGGGCCGAATGCCCCCGCTTCCCCCACTTCCGACGCCGCTGACTGGTAGCATGATGCAAAAATATCAAGGGAATTTTTCCCTGAGGCGAACGTTTTGTGGCATCTGTGGCATTGTATGGACCGAAAGGTTCACCTCAGGTTCCAAAGGTGGCAGCTAAAGGAATGGGATGAAAATTAACAAAAAAAATTTTAGAGATGCGAATATAGTGTGTGGTTGAAGAGTTTCGGGGTGGGAAGTGAGACGAAGGAGGAAGTGATGAGGATTTAAGGGGAGGAGAGAACGTTAACTGGAAAAATTAGGAGTTTGACAGCGTGGATTATAAAGGTCCATTTTGTAACTAAGGACGTGATGCATCTTTACATTTTTCTAGAGGGAGAATATTGCGGAAAGGAGGGTAAGGCTTTGCAGTAAAGAGGGTGGGTGAGAAAAAAGATTGTCAAAATGGTATAATAAGAGTTTGAGGGAATGCGAAGCAAAAGAAAAAGTTATAGAATCATAGATGAATAGATGCTTAGGAAGTATTTCCTGCCCACCATAATTTACCTTAATCGGCGGAAAACTTTAATACACAACCTTTCCTTGGTGTTCGTGTGGGAAGATTGATTGGAATACTTAAGGGGACGAGTTTATTGAAAAAAAAGAGAAGTACATGACGTTAAACATTGTAAATGAAACAACTTTGTTCCGCTCCGCTCCATTATTTTGCTCAACATTTAGTTGACGTCGTTCACCTATTTTCCGACTCTTCGCCGCTGATAGGGATTGGTTTGTTGGGAAGGGTTGTAATGGGATTATTGGGGATCTAGATGGTTGGTTAGGATTGATTTGGGTTTAGGGAAAGGATCATTAGGGTTTGGGGTGTAGGGTGTAGGTTTTCTAGGAGGGGGTTATCTGTTTGTGCTAGGTTATTTGCGAAGGATTGGCAGAGTTTCTGAATAGTATGCTGAATCTGTGGAATTTTCAAGTCTTTATGCAGTTGTTTATTGGTCATGAACCATGGGGCTCCGGTAATTCTTCTAAGTAGCTTTGTTTGTGCTATTCGTAATTTTCTTAAGTTTTTGTTATTGCTGAATGCCCAGGCCGGACAAGCGTGCGTTAGGATACCTTCACATGCGGCGCTGTGGACTTGAAGTTTGTGTTTTAAGTTCAGTGGTGAGTTTCTTCCGTAAATACTTTTTAATCCAGAATAGCAGGCATTGGCCTTTTGTATGAAAGTGTTGGTGTTCTGACGAAAATTGAGTTGTTTGTCGATTTCTATTCCGAGGTGTTGGGTTACTTGTGCATGTTTAACTATTTCTCCTTTAATTTTCAGAGGTTTTGCAGCTTTTAATTTATTTCTTTTGTTGAAGACTATGATATTGGACTTTTTAGTGTTGATAGGCATTTTCCACGTGTCCGTCCAGGTTTCCAATGCTTGCAGTAAAGTCTTCATTTTTCTGGAGGCGTAGATCGGGGTGAATGACTCTACAGACACACTACCAGCTTTATATGTTCCCCGATCGATTTCGACGACTCAGCGTCATTTTCAAGGGGGGGGAGGGAGGGGAGGGGGGGGCAACTGATTTGGGGTTTCATTCACAATGGGCCAACTGATTTGGGGTTTCATTTACAATGTTTAACGTTCGCAACTTCCACGAAGTATCGCCTTCATCCATTAACTCGAAGTATATGACGCCTAAGGGCGTGAATAGCATACGAGCAAAGCCACCAATGTTAACGGAGAAAAGAATTAATCGCAGTTTTATGACCCGCCTGTTGGAGGAGGGCAAACGCCAAAATCGGGCTCGGCCAGCAGCTATATTGCAGTCCTATTTTTTTTTTAGGGGGGGTGGGGGGCGAAAGGGTTTCCGCAATAAATGTTCTGGAGGACGACGATGATGGAATGTCCCGGACCAGAGTGTTTGCTTCCGTCAACCCGGCTCGTGCGAGGAAAAATTCACGCTCACGTGCCGTGCCCCGGAAACCGATCGAAAGCAGACTGCTTCTCGCGGTGGAGAGGGTAAGGGGGAGGGGTAGGAGGGAGGCATGTCAGCAGCCCCCCACCTCCCCTCCACCTCCGAACGAGTTAAAAAAACGGAAGACTTCATGAGAGGGCGCGCATGTCTGCAGTTTCCTAAGGGCCTCTCCCTCACGAGCACGACCAAAAGGAGGAGGAGGAAGACGGGTAAAAAGGGCACTGCTGATGCCGCTGTCGTTTTTTTCCCTCTTCATGCCTCCACCTTGTCGTTCCGTTAAATCAACGCCATCCCTGAGAGAAAGACGGATAGAGGGAGAGAGAGAACAGTTCCCCTCTCAACGACTTCGTGTGCGATATGAGTAGCCGAGCGGGTATGAAGCGTGGTCGTAAAGCAATCTCGAGGATGGAGTCCATTACGACCCCCTGCTGCGACGTCAACGCCACGCGAGGCTATCCCCGTGACCCTCTCCTCCTCTTCCGCCAGGGTCCTTCAGACCATCGTGCTCATCAAAAGTACTGTTTGTGGGGAGTGTCCAATTCTGGGAACTTTTGCACATTACAGGGCGCTGTTAAAAGAAGCCGTGGTGAAATACGTTTATGAAGTTCGGACAAGACTAGGATAGACACAAGGGATAAAAATACTAAGCTCTACCTCTCAATAAGCTTGTAATTTGAAGCGAATTAAATAAACAATTGGTTAGAAACCCAACGAGCAGAGAATTCTACTCCAAATTGATAGATCTCGCATAAAAGCCATAATTCACACTGCTATATCGGGATAAAAACACCATGCGTTTTTCCACCAAATGACACAGGATTTTTTGCGGTAAATTTCTTTATCAATACTTTTCAATAATCACGGTAATTGCAGCCAAAGCATTTTAAGTATATACAGCATTTCAACATAAAATAATCACGATTGCGTGTTAAAAGCATAAAGCTCAATTTGAAGTAAATATTTCAAGAGTAGAGGAAAGAACACGAGTTAGAAGCTCATCGGGAGCTCGCTTTTAATATCCCATTTGCGATTTCAATTCCGGCAGTCCAATTAAGTCCCATCGAAGTAATTACAAGCGGTGTAATTGCCTATCTAAACTTTGACCTGCGCGTGCAAAAAATACCCGATGAAAATTAATTTTCCATAAGTAGGGGGAATTAATGTTGGAATCATGGCATAAAACAGATCGTCTACACCAGTAGCTGAATATCAAGTAGGAAAAATAGCGCGTGCGTGGGAAAATTATGCACAAAATCATTTCATTCAAATTCGTTTGGTTTATGGATAAATATTTTATTTCAATTAAAGACTGAATATATTATTTAAGACGCAAAGGAATGCGGGAAGAGGCTTGTCTTATGAGGAGTAAACTTACTATTTAAGACCTAAAAAGTCCCAAAAGTCTCCTTACTCCGCAATATTTTGTCGTAATCCAGTCACATTGAGTCTTGTTTGCTATCCTCGGGCAAAATATCGTACGCACCGCAAGTAGATTAAATACTAGGACACCGGAATAAGAGCCCCATCCCAATCCTATTAACTTGAATGAATAGAGGTGAGATATGGACATCATTAATGGAGAATCAACGACAAATAGAGGAAAGAGGAGTCCATTTCTGACCCAATGAATACTTGCGCACGACGCACTCGTTGCCTGAATTCGAACAACAAAGACTTGTTACAGTCATGCCAGTTACAATATTGTAGTATCTTCAAAGAGCCTGTACTTATACTTCGTCCTCCAGTCACCTCTCACTGTTTTTTGAATCATGAATAAATCTTGCGGTGAAATACATCCATTGCAATTATGCATAAAATATTAAATTATTCCCTTCAATTTACTCGCTACAAATCGTTAGACGATACGTCCTTTTAAGTGGGAGCATCATATATTTTAAGAGCGAAAGAGCCAAAAACATTTCTGCTTTATGAAAATTTATGGCCCAAGATGCTCTCATTTGAACGCATATCTACGGGCTGGTCACGTTATTTTCATAATGGCTTCCATTTCATTAACGCACATCACGTCCACTCTACTCTCTATTGATCGAACATATTTTCAGTGAGAGACCAGTACCCGAAAGCTTTCGTTACCACTCCCGCAGGCACCAACATCAATTCAATACTTATATTGAGCTTCATGAAAGCTCGAGTCATTCGAGCTCTCTTCATTCTTCTTGTCAGCATGCATTTATAATTGATCAAAATTCCACCACGATTGATTCAAAGAGAGGAGAATTTTAGGGAAAAAAAGATGCGCCGTGGATAACGTTTTGTGGTTAATTCACTGGCTAAAATGCGCATGCGCAGCTCATATCACGGGAATTCATACTTCGCTGTTATCAACAAGCGTTGAAGCCTGGAGAGTTTATTTCGGTGAAGGTTTACTACGAAGCGTGAGGAATGACACAAATAAAGATAAAATGAATTAACTTTACCTTACTGGAACTATTTGTCCATAGATGAAAATGCATGGTGAATGTGAGTGGTGAATTGGAAGCATTTCCACAACTCCTTGTGTTCTAACTGCAGACTTACTAACTAACATTTACTGTGTTCACTACTTAATGAAGCGCATTTGAAGCTGAGATCTCGTTTACCCTTCCCAAAGGAAAGGATTGGGAATGAGAAATCAATTATTTACGGCTCGGTTCCCTGAGATTAAATCTCAGCTTTTAGCCATCTCTTAGAGTTTCCTAGTCTACTATATAGCAAGTAGTCCACAAATTAATAGCTTACAAAAGCAGTTTATGACTCGAGTGCCATCAGGAGGTGGGAGACTTGGGAATGGAATGGGTGAAATCAGGAGATAGCGCCAATTAATTTTGGAAATGAAAGACTATGCCGTGAAAAGGTTGGCCTAACAATTCGAGCCTGCATGTTCACCTTTAGAGCATCCACTCTCCTTTGGAACATAAATTTCGACCATTTTACTGGTCATAAAGAGAGATGATTAAAGAGAACGTTGGGTAATTTTCTGCCTCGTTAAAATGTGTTTGCTGACAGCGATTGCAAGGCTTTCTCGTAATTCACGTAGCAGGCTTAGTTGGAACAAGGTTCGATAACATTAAAGTCTGGCTGGTGGGAAATTACATATTCAGTGACAAAGAAAATGAAATACTTCATAGCTAGGTTATTTCCCATGTAACTCATTGGTAACGGTGAACTGATAGCGCTGAATTATGACCCACAATTGCATTATCGTAAATGCTCCCACTAGGCTTACGGCATTTCGAGTTTCCCTCGGTACTGGCAACCACCATCGTGCTTCAGCTGTTTTCATTTTTAATTTCTATGGCATTGTTATCATAAGTTTTCTAGTGCTAGAGGCAGGTCTTAATTGACATTCGATTCTTCCCACGACCCCTACATTTCCCGTGATGTCTCTCCCTCATGCCTCCAGCTCCCATACCTCCCATCATTTTATCCTAACTACCCTTTCTTTTCCTCCGTATTCCGTGATTACCCAGCATCTTTCCCGTATCATGCGTTCAAAAAGCCCTTTTATTATCTTCTCTATTCAGACCTATTGCCTTCTCCTAGTTTCCTCAATCACTTTCCTTTCCTCTCCTACCAACTCTAACACTCCATCTTTCTTCTGCCATTTTTTTAGTATTCTACGAGGAATAGTGTTTTTTCATCAACCCACTTTTGCCGATAAGAGCAGAAACATGAAGTTACGTATCTTTTGGGCAAATAATATGCAATCTTTTGCAAAATAGATTCGATGTAAATGTACACAACGATTAACAATAGTCCTTAGAATGACGGATAGGCCCTTTATGTGCGCCATTAGAAATAGAATCGTTATCCTAGATATCGATCGCAAAAATAATTTGGAAACGATAAATCACTTGAATACCCATCAGAACATTTCAACGATTTGGCATCAGTCAAGGATGATTTACGGCCTTAGAATTCACGAAGTGGTGAATTTAATGGCGTGAAAGTGAATTCCGACAAATTTGAATTCTAATGGCGCTGATTGATGATAAATATCAACGGGAAAAAAAGAAGTTCAATTTTCAAATCAAGATAAAAAGTTAATTTTGGGGATTCACGACGAGAGAGATTTTGAATAAAAATTATGAGTCACACAATTTTCAATAATGTTCATAATTAATAAAGGAGTAATTCAAAACCGGAAGATCGAAATATAAACGAATCTATCTGGTCCCTGGCCAATTTTGGCGTATGCGTATGTTTATGCGTATGATAGTCAGCTTCTAGATTCGCGAGTTAAAGGGTTTAGCTAGATCTAGGCTAATTAATTTTACAGAAAGAATTATGGCAAGAAAGTTAAGAGTGGACAATGAACAGGAAGAATAAAATAAAATTGTTTACTTTTTGGTGAAAACTACATTTAGATTCTGTTAATCTATTACCTGTCATTAGATTCCCTGGAGTCAAACCTAAGGAACTTCAGCAGAAACTACCTACTACAAAATTGTACCATTGAATGGTTATGACCGACTCTACGTACACTGGCACTTTATTCACGATAATTCAATCATTTCTTCTTGCATGCGTTCAGTAATCCTGAGTCAAAAGCTCCTACTTGAACATTAGAGTGAGAAAAATTGAGTTTATATGGCATTGGAAAAATCATCTAATTCTGTTTCTCATGGTGAATGTTTCTTTTATGCCTGCAAGTGCGATTTGATGCGATCATTTGATTGTAGTAAATAGAACAATAACTTTGTAAGATTCCATAAATTTTTTTTATTTTAACACCGACCTAGGTATCGTATTGTTTTTGAACCTTGAAACCTTGAAGATGATTGGTAAACCAATCAAAACCTAGGTCGGTGTTAAAATAAAATAAAAAATTGTGGAATCTTACAAAGAGATTGTTCTATTTACTACTTTCATGCGGTTCCACCAAGTGAATCCTGAGGACTTTCCCTTTATTCGTGATCATTTGATTCTTAATAAACTAAATACGTACGAGTGCAGACATGCAAACGGGACAAATTGACGGAGGAAGAGGAAAATATAATCGTGCATAATACAAGATTGTGTTCCAAAGACCATTTATAGAGGCAAGGAGCTAAATTACAATCATTCTCTACGCGCAAATCTTCCACGAAAGGTCTACAAGTCATCTATATTACGTCTTTCAAAATGAAACTTAGAATCTTAAGTGTGGAATACGTATATTTGAGCCATAGAGCAGGGGCAGAATTGTGTAAAAAATATATATGACTTCATTGGTTGCTCGAGTTAATGCCCGACATCACGTAAAACTGTCAAATGATGCGTGAAATGCAATGCACACGTGTTTATAGTACATTGGCAGAAAAAGACCAATACACAAGAGTACTAAAAAAATGAGAGAAAACTCAGACACGAATATTTATTGATAGTCTCAGACTCAGGAATGAGGAAGAGAAAACTTTGTGGAGGACAAATGGCGAGAAAAGATTCCGCTGATATCTTTTAGGAACTTCATAGGAGCAATATTTGGTGTATATTCGAAATGCGGTCATTGGCGTCAAATGTATACTTTATTTTATAAATATAAGTATCGCCATAATGGAGAAAGAAAAAGGTTGGCTAGGATGGACTCCTTTGGGTTTCGAGATGCTGGCCATTATCCTGTTTCTCCGCGACAGAAAGTAGACGTAAGGGAAGAGGTTCCTCAACTCGGCCTCAGTCACCGTTCCATTGGAGCAGAGTCCCATGACGGGAAAGAGTTTCCTTCGAAAGCGATGAGAATTGATTCGAGCGTCGCTTCCTCGATGCGCCTCTCTCATCCTTCACCATTCGGATTCCTGCCCTAAATTGTCACCTCTTTTACGTCCATTAATTCCCATTTAACATCTTTGAAAACTGCTCATGCAGTTTTATTGACAATTAGTCTCTTTAGCAAAACAATTTCCAGAGCTCTTTTAACGCAAGCGCTGCATTTTTCGTCACGAATATTTGGAGTCGGTTGGTTGCTCAATATTATCAGCGAAACTGATGATCACTTAACGTATTGGTGATTGAAGAAGCAAATAGGTAGATGTCGACTAAATGCGACAGACTTAGAGACCATGAGAAGTAAGATGAGAGAACAAGGAAGGACTGGGCTAAGAAAGAGGGTTGTTCTAGTCTCCAAGTTGTTGATAAATATGAAAGAAGAGTTCTCGTTGCGCTAAATAAATCAAGAGAGTCGAAATATCGAACAGATGCATGGAATGTGAGAAGAAAGCGTACACTGAGAAAGTCTTCCGCCAATCCTGATATAATGGTTATATATTTTAGGAAAGTAAGACTACATTTGATATGTAACATATGTGAATTAAATATTTTAGTGTCTAATGGGTAATTTTTTAGAAAAAGTAATATAATATTGTACAACTAACTATAAATAACGCACGTGATGCAAATGAGCATGGAAGTCAACTTACCTATATAGACTACAAATCTACCTAATTGCCCAGAAGGCCACGAGTAGACGAACGTATGTAACGACTAACCTAACGAACTAACCTAGACATATTTTATCGTAGCTGTGATACAAAATGTTTAATTTGCATTATCACACTTCCCTCAGGGAAAGAAGAGAGGGGTAATTGATGATCTCACTTTTATTTCTTCTTCACGTAAATCACTTTAATGCTGTATTGAACATAAAGTAAGCTGCGTCTTTTTATCAATAACGCAGTAGGGTATTCGTGACGAAAGTATGACGCAAAGCATCTAGAGGTAATTGATTGCCGGTGTGTTACTTGGCAGCTTGGATTATATTTTGAAATTATTTTTTGCTTCGACCGTAGAAATTAAATAATACCTTAGCGTTACCATCATTGACACTTCGTGGGGGAAACAAGGTAAATGACAGAAATAGCACATCATCGATTGGGATTCATAAAAAAACGGTGCCAGAAAAACGTGACGAGAAAAAGAGAAAAAGATTCTGCTATTTCCTCGTCTGGCCTTATTTAGAACACGCCCTCTACGTGTCACTTCATTTGGTAATTGACCGAAAAGGAGTAATACAGTCGTCATCCCGTATCGACTGAAATCGCGGGGAATAAACTGTAATGACCGGCTGTTTTCAAAGGGCAAGGAACAGTATCCCTCCAACAATCAACGTTCTCCCGATCGAACCATTTATTTTTGACGGAAGAAATGTCTGCAACCTTTTTTTTTTATCATTTTCCACATTGTAAATCCGCGGCGATTCTCATCGGGATAATAAAAGAAAGGAGAGAAGCGGAAATCGACGAGAGCACTCATCTGCACTCGTTACTGTAGCCCCTGGCTTGCGGACTTCCCCCATCCACTCTTTTCATTCTCGGCTCGGGGCTTTTGAAATATTCAGCCCCTTAGAGCATCTCGTTTCCCCCGGCGGCGATGTAATCCCGGCCTCGATGAGGAGATGGTCGCATGTGTACGTAACGAAGCCGAACTAGGAAGCCGGGACGAACAGAAGAGGCGGATGGGCTTGGAGAGGCGTGAACTCGCGACCGTAGAGGAAAGGGCGGACGGCTAACTTGGCTGCATCGGTGAATTACGGCCATTCTCCACGTAAGATGGTGCTCTAAGAGAGTTTTTGAAGAACGCATTACCCTGAAATAATCCTCACCAAGAAAACGCGTCATAAGTCCTAAGATTGTTTTCACGTAGTTCTCCACTCGATTTTTCTACTGGTTAACTTCGTCAAACTCACATAATTTATCTCTTTTATATGAGTGTGTGTTATTCAGGGGAGACGACCGACAGCTGAGGTCATTTGCACCATAGATGGGTAATTGGTTAATGGTAGAATTTGTCAGGGAACGGAGGAAGGGTGGAGAGAAACCCGGCGTCGGCATTAGCCTCCACTTAACGATAGGCGCCAAGGCTTAACGTCCCATCCGACGGACGGAATATTGAACCTGAAACTGAACGGAGTATTGCCCTCCACTAGGCACTCAAGTAGTTTGCCACTCAAGTTTGCCACTGAAAAATCCGCCACTGCCGGTAATCGAACCCGGGTCCTTGGGATGGGAGGCCAGTACTCTAGCCAACACACCAACCCGATCCCCTCTCTTTTATATATTTGGCAACTTTCTCCATATAACTTACCAGATACCTTTATCCTTTATCTAACAATAAGTTGTGACCTCTTTTACGCTCAATAATTCCCATTTACCCTTCTGTAAACCACTCATGCAGTTTTATTGACATTTAATTTCCGTAGCAAAACAATTTTCAGAGCTCTTTTAACGCAAGCACTGCATTTTTCGTCACGAATATTTGGAGTCGGTTGCTTGCTAAAAATAATTGCCGAGAATGATGACCATGTAGCGCATTGATGATGGAAGAAGGTTCTCATCGGTAGAGGTCGGATAAAGACGATAGACGTAGGGATAATGCGAACAAAATGCGATAAGATGAGAGAACGAGGAAGGACTGGGCTATGAGAGTGGGTCTATGCTATGGGTCTGGGCTACGAAATGGGAGGCCTTTATCATCCCTCCCATTCACTTATTCCTCAACGACTTTCTTGGTCGGTTAATCACATCTCAAGGCACAGCCAATCAGGTTGTTTCGTCTTCTTTTTAATTTTTCCCCCATCACACTCTTCTTTCTCGCCGGTCGTGGTGGCCCGATCTTAAACGTTCCAGCTTCGCAACCCAAAGGTCGCGGGTTTGAATTCCGCCTCAGGCACGGATACCGTATGTCGTTTGTAGGGTTGAGCTTGGAGTTAAGTTTGGACAGACTGTGTGATATAGCCTTAGCAGCCTTTCTCCCTCACTTCTTACGGCCTCATCGTTGACGAAATAAGTACCGTAAATTTAAATTTTGCATCAGTTAACTCAAATGGAGTGAATAGGTTACTGAATTTTTGAGGACGAGAAATTTGATTGAGACAGAGAAATCGAGCGCCCGATAAAGGAAGAGTGAAGGAGGTGGAGGGGTGAGTTAGAGGGTGGAGGAAAGAGGAAGGGAAGTTTTCTCTCGTTTGAGGTGAAGTTCAAAACTGGGTGGGTGAATGAGAGAAGAGCAGAAGAGAGAAAAGGCTCGTTTATTTATGAAACCGCTCTCGAAAGGGAAAAAAATAATAGTTGGCGGAAATGTTTGGCTTAATTTTTTTCCTCGCTTTCAACGAATGCACCCACCCATGGAAAAAAAATTCCTCTTTCCGGAACCCCTCCGTGCCAACTGAGAGATAGGGTCCCGTTTTTCGAGCACCCCAGCTCGTTCACCTCGCCCGCACATGGATAAAAGGATAAGAATGCTTCTCTGAGAGTCGGTTATGGCGCGGCAGAAAGAATAGAAGGATTTGGATGTTAAAGAGCATTGACTTCGTCGGCCGTTTAAAGAAAAAGAAGGGGAAAACGTTCCTACGTGACCATTTTTATGCCACAATTATTTTTGTTTCCGAAAATCCTCCATTATTTTTCCTGAAATGCTGCATTATGATGATTTTGGTGAAGAAAAAGTTGCGCTCAACTCAAATCTTTGGTCTGGTTAGTGAGGCCCATCAAGTAACACGACCAATGACGTGTCAAATCCTCACATCGGGGAATAAGGGGCAATTCCTTCCCCTGTGCTACCTGCAGTTTTCCAGAAAGATCTGGTGACAATAGAGAAGAAAAAATCACAGTTATTGTTGGTTAGACATGCCCAAAGATCTATCCCGGGATTCTAACCAGGAACCTCTGGCCTGTAGCCCAGGTCACACTGTCAATATTTTGGTGATGGATCTAAAATGAAGATGTGACATTCTGATTGGGTAGGGCATTTAAAGAAAAAGCCATCCTCTATTCATTTTGAGAAACGTATCAACATAAAGTCTATTACTTCTTCCATAATCCTTGATTCCAGATTAATTCTTTAGGCGAATGGCAGTAACGGAGTTGACACATGCAGATTTGGTAAAATATTGAAGGATCTCAGCTGCCTTTACATTGGTTTAAATATTACAGCAGAGGAAAATGGCAGGAAACATTCGTGGGCAAATAAAAATTGTGAGAAAAATAACTGTCTCTCAATGAAATTGCATAACTCTGAAATACAGCGATTCTAAAAAGGCCACAGCATGGTACTGGCTGGTGAGGTTGCTCATAGTCCCTTCCAAGGAACGCTTTCTCTTTTTATCACTATTCCTCCTGTCAATTACTTCACAGTTATTAACTCTATTCATTCTACAATTCCTCCTTTTTCGTTTAAGTATGGATTGCCTACATGCCAAATACTTTATTGTCATACCCGAATGGGGAACATGCAATATTTTTATAACTCTTTGAATGTGAAGTTCATTAGCTAAAATGTGCTTGACGAAAATTTTGATGAAGAATTAAAATGTGTCGCAAAGATATTACTCTTTGAAAATTGTACCTTTTCGGAAGCTTAAAAACACGACGTAATCGCATGACGTCACGACACGGTATCACTATGGGCGTTGTTTATCTGTTCATGCGTGGAGGTGAATACCTTGTGAAAACGTATGTATTTATCTCATTTGTTTAATGCAATACACGATTGTATTTCGATTTTCTATTTACGTAGCATGGATGGCAACGAGCAAATCGTCCATAAATTACATAATGCCTGTATAGTGCCCAAGAATTTCTGCTACGTCTAAGTAATCGCTGTTTCTTTTTTTAAGAACAACTCCATAATGGATTGAACCAAAGTAAATTGTCGGAATGTATTTTTTAAGTATTTTTGCAGTCATCGTTTCGTTAGAGAAACGGCTACAAACCTCAAAGCAGTATATATTCGCTTCGTTTCCTTTTAAAAATAAGTGTCTGTCTCCGTAGCAATACGGAACCTATACCATGCAGTGATGTCAGAAGGCGTTTCAGGTCACGTGACTTTCGTCAATTTTAGGGAACATTTTAATGTCACATAATAATCTTTGTATTTGGCATAGAAAATTTTGGCTTATATGTATGCTCAATGTATGCCAAGCAAGAGCGCCAAAAATACACTACATATTTAACATTCTGTCTGACAGGGAAGATACTGAATTTCATGTTCACTTTATACAGAACAAATATAGGTGTCGGAATTTCATTTAAAATGATCTTTCCACATTTGATGATTGACCTCGGTCCAACGGAAAAGCTTCAACCACCACAACAACTAAATCATTGTATTTGAATTTGATTTCATTATTTGAAATGAAATGGCCTAATCATTGCGCCAGCTTGGAAATAGCACTAACATTACAGAAATGCGTAATATTCAATGAATGTTTATATTGGAAGCATTTTCAAGCTGAAGATGGGAAATATAGATAATCACTGTAGACATAGCATGTTTCCATGGCACCGCGTTTCACTACCACCCCATAAAATTGCCGCGATAAATCCCAAACAGGAAATGTAATCAAATTTCTCACGCAACTCTTGAATCAATAATTTCATTCCTAATACGTGCAAGAAAACATATAATCAATTACAATGGAAGAAGAGGGAAATGTAGCTCGTAGCAATGCGGCGCTGTTCTTTCATCATGCGTTATCAAAGGTTCTTTCAAACTTCACCATTATTTTGTACTTTTATGATGATTGATTTAGAGGGACGCGATAAAATGTTTTGTGAAAATTTACGAAAATATGTTCTCTTCTGAATAATGAACGAAGTCTTGAGTGGAAATAAAATATTTACGTGCATGAATATATGGTATTGATTAGGCATTATGCAGCAAATATTGGGGCGATTTAAAATGTATTCTAACGACTCCGGAAGTATTTCTATTAAGTGCTATTATTCAAAAAATTTACGAGTATTCTGTCTTGGTACATTTGTTACCAAACTCTTGGCTTTCTATGGTTAATTGTTTTAAATCTCTGGTACTCTATTTACAGGTCAATTTATAAATTCTAAAATCACGTGTTAAGTTGATATTCCACGACATAGACCTTCCAAGAGATATAAAAATGCATGCATTCATTAGTAATGCAAATAAATTTTTAGGAACATTTGTTTCATATATACAGCTGTATTCTGTAGGCAAAAATCTCATTTATCTTTATTTTTCTTTGATTCAAATTAAATTGCAGTAAAGTGATCCCGACTTTTGAACTTCTATCAAATAAACGTTGATGATTTAGAAATCTCAAACGGTTTTGCTACTATTTCCCAAGCTATTAGTGCATACTAAACATAATTTATCTCTAAGACCGTTGAAATAAGAAACGATTCATCTGTTTTCTCAATACTCATATTCAAAATGCTTCTAAATTGAACAAGCATGACAATGTTTTTAAAGCATGATTGTGCTGAATTTTCTGGAAATCTGGAGGTGTTACGTTCAGTCACTCTCCTATTAATTCAGACCGCGGCGATGAAGGATTACCTGAATTACGGTCGGATTTGCAACTGTAAATTACACCATAAACAGGGGTCACGCATTGATACGCTTCAGTTGGAAAGGGACCGTGCGATGAGAAAAATATTGCGGTAGAAAGTTACGACCGACCGACAGCCATCACTTCCTTTCCAAACATTTATTTTCACCCCATTTGCCATTTAATCGGGTCGCTATTGAGAGACAGCTCAATAATAAGCACCAACTCCACTTTCAGGCTGCTTTATGCCCTCACATAACCGTTTTGTTTCCACTAAAATCCCAAAATCGCTTTTAATCCCCTTAAGGCCTTCGAGTTCCGCAAATCCGAAAAAAAACCTGACCGCTCTACCCCGGGTTCCCGGGTAATGCATGATTATGTCATGTTTAACAATATCCATAATGACCAAAGTCAATGAAAAAAGTAACTAGAGTGAAAAACAGTATCGTTAGAAAGTAGCTCGAAACTGAAAACATTTTTCATGGCAACAATACTCCAACCTATATTTTGTTCCTCTCTTTAGAAAAAACAGTAAAAAGAAAGAAAAAGAAAATTGGTCCCAATTTAAGACTTCTGAAACCGAGGAATTTCACAGTTGCTTCAACATATCAGGAAAATTCACTCAGAGGAAGAATGGTCATTAAAAACGGTGAGAGCAGGGGAAAATGGTATTTATACCAGAGTTTTAAATTTTTATAGAGCGTAATTTTAAATGCTCGATTATTTTCTTCCTGCGCAGAATGAAATATTTATAACTTTCAGCACTGTGTACGCAACAATTTCCTAGTTATGGCACGTTACATTATCTTAAATACGCGAAAAACTGATCGGTACATTTGTTTCCCAGAATTCGTTACACAAAAAAGCTGCGGGAAACCTTGGATGATGAATAGTGAAATAAAAAGACCAATATTTCTATGACTATAAACGAAAAAAGTGCTGAATAAACAATGACGTTATTTTCCCAACGGATAATTTTTAACCCAGCAGAAATAATAACCACTGCGTCATAGACCGTGTAATTCTATCAAAATGTTTTATCTTTCCGAAATATAGATAGGGAGACCGAAAGTATTACTGATTCTCTTACTTTTGGATCCAGTTTCCTTTTACTTTCATGCTGGAGTTAGACACTTAAGACCTTGTTGGATGCGACAGTGATTTTCCATTTGAGCCAACAACCAATCAATAACTACAGTAAATTCCTTAATGACCGGTTGCCGACTGGCAACGAAAAAGTTTATTCCAAGCGCTATTGCATAACTTGTTTTATAATCAGTCTGTGACTTCACATAGGCAATATAATGGAGGTATTGGCGACCGAAGAAGGAACTATGCTTCGTTAAGGGTTAAAAATTTTGATGGAGCGACTTTATTTTGCCACTTATAAGACGCAAGAAGGGGGGCGTGGTAGCCTAGTGAGTAGAGCGCTTGGCTACTGATCAAAGGGTCCCGGGTTCAAATCCGTGTGGATCAATAATTTCATTCTTAATGCGTGGAAGAAAATATATAATCAATTACAATCAAATATGTAATCAATTTGGACGCCCCCGAACGAAAAATCCTCGGAGTGCGAGGTGGCCCAGGGAAAGGAACTGGCCCCCCTACCCTAAATGTGTGAAATTCACACGCCTGTGGCTTAGTTCGGGGTGAGCTCTACCCTCACCTATCCTAACCAACCTTCGGCTTGAATCACTGAGAGAGTGAGAGAAGATGCAAAAACATAGCAGTAGTTTTTCCTGTACATTTCATAGAGAGAGCATTTTGTTGCAAATTAAAGTGTGGGTGCGACCCCATGAGTCCACTTTTGATATAAGGATTGTGACATATAGTATTGTAGCTATTTTTTTAAGGTTTAGAGTCCAGAGAAATCGTTGCAATACGAAAGGGTAGGTACACAAAGGATAGAACAATACCTGTCGACTCTCAATGGAGAAAGGCTAGTTGTGTCACCATGTTTCATGCTCTTTGAAGAATGTGCTTATAGAATGTAAGCAGGCACGCTAGATCAAACAATTGGACAATGGAACGACTGCTTATGGTGAAAAAGCCACCTCAGCCCCGATATTTCCTCGCCAAATCACTGGCAGCATTTCACACTGCATAAGCCACTCGTGGAGGTGGCTCTTACTGCTTGAGAAATTTTTTCCCCGCAGAAATATCTTGGCTCAATTTTTTTATCCTTAATGGCAAATGCTTTTCCTGCCCAACACTGCATTTTTCTAACTACATCTCTTGACTTAAGGTATTTTTTGCCAATTCCCGGAAAAGGAATGACTAAATGGTTGAGCCTCATTCAGTACCCCAGGGCACGGAAGAGATTTTTCCTCCCATTCATTGCACAGTGAAAGAGTATTTTCGAGTATCATTGGTGGAAAGTGCAGATTGCTCCTTATTTATGGGTCCATTATTTATCATTTACTCATTCATTATCGTGGGTCTATGTGGCCCATGAGATATTTTTACTATGATATTACATTGAAATTTATTACAGAAATTAAATAAGTAAATAAGAAAAGTATAAAAATAAGCAATAAATACAAAATCTATGCATTTAAATTCAATAAAGTGTGAATGTAGCATGTTTATTTATACCGGGCTATAAGGCGGAAACGTTTGAAAACGCAGTGATAGAGAACGGGATCAAATCTCTTTCTGCATTCATCATTCCCTTGAAAAAGTGACCAGCAGTCGGTCACGAAACGTCGGGGCAAAATCCGATATACGATGCGGCATACACCCGTATGTCCAATTATTTAGGGATAAAATCTCGTTTCCACCATGGGTGCTGCATAATTCTGTCCTTCAGATTTCATGAAAACTTGATCGATATCCAACTACAAACTGTATTATTTCTTTTGCCAATTTCCCTGCAAAGTAATGACTCTTTGAGGTCAGGTACACAAGGAGCCCTGGCACTGAAGAAGGTCAACCTCCTCTTTCAGTGCAAGGTTGAGCCTCCTTCTGTACCAGGGCTTAATGTCTAGGGCTTTGTTCGTAATTGCCCCCCCCCCCGTAATTTTCAAGTTTCGGTGTGTTACACTCTGCTTACTGTATATTTTAGACGAATAATTGTGTCTCGCCTTATTTATATATACTGTCAAGCATTATTAAGGAGATTTATAAATAAAAAGCACTTTTATTACAACCGAATGACGTCGAGTGTTGTCCTCAAAACACCTCAATTACATGCTTATTAAAAAGCTATATAGTTTTGTGTTCTCACAATTTACAATGTCTCTGAGAGAGCAGTCGCTACACAAATACTGTTACCGCGATTTTGTTGCCTGGTCTTCTTCTCATTGGTGAAAAACCTCTTATCTGATAAAGTAAAAAAAAACGAAGAAAATAAATGGAAACCTTGGTAACTGACTCTTGCGGTGTACGCATTTAAGAAGGTCTTTGGACTTACACACTCTTATTGATTGTAGCTTTCTTATCTCTGGTGGTAATGAATTACATATTCTAGCAGCTGTCACTATCAAAGATTTATATAAGTGAGGGGTTCTGTGTGAGGTGATATGATTATCCACGAAATGATTGCTGGTAATTAATGAATGGATATTTGTTTTCCAAGTGAATCTTTCGAACAGATAAGGTGGATTACCAGAGGATAGTATTTTAAAAGTAAGAAAAGTTAGATGGTACAGGCGACATTGTTTATATTTCGACCAGTTTAAGCGGGCATATGAGCTACTAATCCGATCCCATTTTTTGAGGTCATATGCAGTGATGATGTTAAAAATATTTTACGAACCCCAACTTACTATGGCAGACTGGACCATAATCATAAAATTAGAGAAATTGATTGCCGAACCGACCGATTCAAAAAGTCCTTTTTCCCTCGAACAATTAGAGATACGAACAACGGTAAATAAGTCCTATCGGAGAGTAGCAATGAATAGCATTGGTAGCTGCATGTTGGTATGAGTACTTAAAGCTAACCCTACTAACAGAATGTTTTTTCATGTTTGCTTTGCAATTTCTATCTTTTTAAATAGTGTAGTTCTGACTACTATATTAATACTATTCCTTTTTTATGCATGGTATGTAGTGCATGTTGGTGAGAAATCACCCCCTGCCACACACCCTTGTGGTGGCTTGCAGGGTATTATGTAGATGTAGATAAAGCGTATTGCAAAGTGAATGGTCACTTGCAGTTTGTTGTTGTTTTCTTCATAGAGGTTAGTCAGCAACGCAGAGCTGTAATTCAGGTGCGGAAAAATTAGTGCTTGCGTATTTTATGGGGTAAAATATTCTTCGATCTGTATAATTGGTGTAATATACCAAAGGTTTTCTTTTTTAGTATTTTGTACTTGTTGCTTCCAACTAAGATGATTATCAAATGTTATACCAAGGTTTTTTTATCATTTCATCGTATGGTATAGATTCCTATTTGAATGCTGGGCAAAGACGAAATGTCTATTTGGACAAACAGGTGACATTATATTCGCTCAAGCCGTATAGTAGATGTAGGCTGGTTCCTTTGGTGCATGTTGAGGAAACATCATTTTCTGACCTTAAAAACCAGAATAAAAAGCCACGACAAAGCTTTCCACATTTGGGACGAAATTCATCCTTGCCCAAACTAAGAGGTCAAGAAAGAACAAGAACAAGTAGATACGAAAAAAGAATATTTTATCGAGCCATTGTTGAGAGGAAAAACTTTCTTGATCAAATGAGGGCAATAATGGACATTTTCTTCTCACTTGAAACAATCAGGTCAAGACTATTGGGGACCAAAGCCCAAAATGTATCGAAAGAGTTACTTATTACAAGCTTTCTCTTCTCTAAGATCTCTCTCATTCATCTATCATGCGGTTAAAATATGTACATAAGACTACAGAACTGTGAAGGAAACAATGTAATTATTGAGAAACAAAAAATCAGGGTAACATATCTGAAAGAATGTAAGAGTATGACGTACCGCTATTATTCATGCGGTCTCACGAATTTCAACTCAGCACCGTGATTCTCTCGGAAATAAAATTAGCAATCAAGCACTAGTGCATATGCTCGCCCAAATAAATTAAAATGAGAAGCTAAGGAACGCAACTACAACTTCCATCCGAGTTTCTCTAAATGTGGTTGTTAAATGCCCACCGGTAATGTTCCAGTTTCAGCGTGTTACACTCTGCTTACTTCATATTGCAGACGAATAATTGTGTCCCACCTTATTTTCTGCCAAATTTAATTTCTGGTCAAAGATATTTGCTGCATGCTCCACATTCACTTTCGATTTAGATGGAATTTTTTTCCTTCTATAAATTCCTAACAGATATAATTGAAAGAGAAAGTAGCTTAGACTCTTCCGTCACTCTTCTAAGTAACTCACGACGTCTCACTTCTCTAATTAATTAATGAGCATTTCCCAAAATGAAACCATGCCTCCACTTTGTTGGATTTCCGTACGAAGTGGCATTGTAGGGTTCCTTCTAATTGAGTTTGGAAATCGATCAAGTTTTCATGAAATCTTGGAGACAGAATTATACAGCATCTATGTAGGAAGAGAGATTTGATCCCGTCCTCCATCACTGCGTTTTCAAATAAATCACATATCAGTTCCACCATTCCGGTAATTGTTTTGGAAACCTAGCGTTCCAGCCATCTACATCTACATAATACCCTGCAAGCCACCACAAAGGTGTGTGGCAGGGGGTGATTTCTCACCAAACATGCACTACATATCATGCATAAAAAAGGAATAGTATTAATATACTAGTCAGAACTTCACAATTTAAAAAGATAGAAATTGCAAAGCAAACATGAAAAAACATTCTGTTAGTAGGGTTAGCTTTAAGTACTCATACCAACATGCAGCTACCAATGCTATCCATTGCTACTCTCCGATTGGACATATTTATCGTTATTCGTATCTCTAATTGTACGAGGGATAAAGGACATTTTGAATCGGTCAGTTCGGCAATCAATTTCTCTAATTTTATGATTATGGTCCAGTCTGCCATAGTAAGTTGGGGTTCGCAAAATATTTTTAACATAATCACTGAAAATATTTTCTTGGAATTTATTTAAGAGATTAAGTCTAAATTTTAACCTGCAAACTGACAATGATTCCCATTTTAATTCATTAAATAGACTGGTTACGCTAATATAATTATCGTATCGTCCCTTTACAATTCTTGCCGATCTTCGCTGCACACGTTCAAGTTCATAATTTAGACCGATTTCGTAGGGATCCCATACACTGGCAGCATATTCCAAAAGTCATATTCTTTCTGATAAAATCCTGAGTGTGTCTGCTTTAGAATCTGGTCTAAGATAGTACCACCATCAGTGCTATGCATTAAATGTTAGGTTGCTGGAGTGTTTGTGCCTTTTTCTACCCCCACGTTGCTCCGGAACTATTCCTACCCCTAACACTGATGATAAATTAAGTAATTTTTCAAAACCATTCTTCGCACATTCTACCTGCCCTCATGCCGGCACAATACCTATTTGTTTCCTCCCTATTAACCATCATTCCTTCTCAATAGGGAGCTTCTTTAAGAAGCCTTTTACCTTTCAAAACTTCCTCAATCCATGTGTTTTGTCTCCTGTGCATCAGGTTGCTCTAAACTAATAAGATTGTGGGAGTTTAAAGATGTGGGATGTAGTAATAGCTTTTTGTCGATGAAAATGATGACTTGCTGTTGTTAAAAATATAGTTAAACAAGATACCAATGCTGCTGCAGGGCAGCGAAAATATAGTTAAACAAGATACCAATTTCATGCTTGCAGACCGATCTCAAATCACCAAAGTTGGGGTGATTTGAGATCGGTCTGCAAATTTACGTTTGAAATAAATAGAAAATGTTGCGGAATAATAAAACAGAAAGAACCAAGCAGCAAGGCGGAGAGCAAGAGAATAAGAGTAGTTTTCATCACGATCACAGGAGTACGATGCTAGGTCAGAAGCTGTGTGCAGCAACTCTTTAAAATAGTTCTAAATACGCCAGCCACCCCTGACGCACCTCCGCATATACTCTGCTCTTTTCAGCTCACTAATCCCACTCAGCATGCACATATATTTACGGGAATATAAGTTTACATTTGGTTTATAACGTAATGGTATGCAAAAAAGCACACGTACTGAGATGAATTATCCAACAAGTGGCTTGTATATTACGGTATGGCTGCAGATGAAGAATACAGATGGTAGTAGGAGTGAAAAATTACCCTATTTGGGACCAATAAACAGTAATACACCGGAAAAAGTACAGTTAAGAGAAAGACGTGGAGCAACATACATACATGTATTCATATACCTTCATTTATCAAAAACGTTCCATTGACCAAAAACGTAACCATGTCTGTTGTAAAAAAATGTAAGAAAAAATAAGATTCAACATCGTATGTCTAGTCCTTGAGTATATTCTAACTTTATTGATGAGCTTGGACGTCCCTCAATACGTTATAGGTACATATTTAGCTTATATAGGACGGCCGTTAAGACCATTTACGGCCCAAGATTATGGGCCAGAAAATCTCTCCACCGATAAAACTTTCACCCCCGAAACTTTCTGTACTTTTTTTTTAAATATACATGAACCCAACATCCTCAACCCTCTTCCCTCGAACCCTCACGAATAAAAACGTTCCCGCCCTGTGAAGAACGATCTCCCTCCCCAAGCGATCCTCCCCTCCCAAAATCCTTCCCCTTCCTTAATCTCTCAGCCGCCCCCTCCCCTAGCGGTGCCGTCTCGAATCTGTACTCTTCCCGCCATGACATCCTTGCTGAGGCTAAATAGATTTCTCCTAATTTCCCATCGGCCCACTTCATCACCCAACTCACAATTTTTCTTCCCCGCTCCAGATCATCCCTCACGTCTCCCCTGAGAGTTTGATTCAATTTCCCTCGGTGGAAAATGACATGCTGTCAGTACGTTAAGGGCACCTCATTCTCTGGATCCATGAGCTGTCTTACAAGACTCCCGCTTTCGTTATTACCTTGTTTTATGCTCCATCACCGTTTCCTTCCTTCGGGGCGCAGTCACAGGCCCTACTGTACGTCTACAGTTAACGAGGACGGCTACGTTTTACAGCTTCCTCCACGCTATCCTACTCCTCCCCTTTTGTCCTTATCATTTTCATGCGTTGTCTCCTGCCCCAAGAATCCTAACACCTTTCCTCTTTAAAGTCTCTTTCACGACATTCACCCATGTATTTCTCGGCGAGAAAGATTTACAGAGAGCATTTTCAGTTCAAATTATTGGAGTGATTCTGAATCCGTTCTCTCCATTCTCATGTTTACTTGTGTCAAATTCATCGATAGCAGGATCATCTTATCGTCAATTTGTACGCATTACTTCACGATCCATTTATTCCTCTTTTTAGCGCTTCCATGCCTACTGTACACAGTTCATTCCGTTAGCCTGACGTTTATGCTTAACATTAACTTCAATAGCCGTACTAAATGAATACTTTGGAGTTGGAATTATCAATAAAAACCTATCAAAAATTAGTCCAGCAAAAACCAATCCGTTACTTTTTACGGCGTATTCCACATACCTACAGGATAGAGGACGAATTGAAATAAATTTACAGTTTAGTTTTGAATATTGTAATTGCAATGGTTTTGTTTGTGAGAAAGGGAGGCCAACTGGAAGTCCTATTAAGTTCCAAAACATCCATGAATCGAAAAAAATGGAAAAAATAGCGAGAAACGAACTCCAGAATAATGTGAATTAATTATACGAAAGCATTGCAGAGTGAATGAAATTGTAAATGTAAATGGAATTGTAAATCATAAGGGAGAATATTATTGACCAAAAAGGACTTTCTCTTCGACTTCTAGATTTCATATGTCCAATTCATTTGGATAAAGCTTTCCTTTTGAACGCTTTGGACACTGGCCAAAAGACCAGTCGATAACTTCTCATGGTTGATATTCTTCTCAAATGGATGTAAATATGGTCCAAAAAGCAGTCATGACAATTCAAGGAAATAATTATATAACGAATAAAACTATATTTAGTCTCATAAAACTTCTTTGATCATGTCTATCTCAATAATGCCTACTCAACCTAGGGCTCATAGAGTTCTTTTGCCCTTAGCACATACCTATAGGTAATTCATAATGAGGGGATCGGGTAGGTGTGGTGGCTAGAGTACTGGCCTCTCATCCCGAGGGCCCGGGTTCGATTCCCGGCAGTGGAAAACCGGCCCCCACTTGAGTGCCTAGTGGAAGGCATTTCAAGTTCAGTACTCCGTCCTTCGGATGGGACGTTAAGCCGTGGTCCCCTTGGCGCCTTTCGTTAAGAGTAGGCTAATGCCGACGCCGGGTTTCTCTCCACCCTTCCTCCAATACCTGAAAACTCCTACCGTTACGCAATTACCCACCTATCCTAAATGGCGCAAATGACCTCAGCTGTCGGTCGCCTCCCCTAAATAACCAACCAACCAATTCATAATGAGAGAAATTGTTGTCATCTGATCCGGCGAGGATGGAAGGCCATGGACAAACACAATACACTTCTTAAAACACCCTTTTGGCCGGATGCGCTTATCTCCCATATGAAATCCTACCGTTTGGAATATTCAAATCCATCCATCGTGGCCGTGAATTGCAGATTAAAACAGTCGGAGTCGAATCCAAAAGCCTAGGACTTCATCCGCGACGACCCGTGCGCAGCCGCGTCCAGCAGCGGATCAACTGGGACACTTTCCCCGAATTTCAGTCCCGACGCCGCCGCCTTGAATCTTGTCTGCCCATCTCCGCTTAGGGCACTTTCTTCTCCCCCCGCGGCCAATCACGACCACTGGATTTTTTTTCCGCGCGGCGATTTTTTCTCGTAAATCCGAGTCACGTCCCAACTTTCGGGCGATTTTTTTTACGATGGAAATAAAAAAGGTATAAAGTTCCTTTGGAGAGGATAATAAGCGGTAATGCCGGAAGCGTTGCTGCCTCGGGTGAAAAAATTATCATCCGAAACAAAGACAGAGGTTGATCGTCAAAAGCTCCATTGTCTCGGATCTTGGTCGATCACTTAGACAGTGAGTGTGCGGAAATATACGAATGCATTGTATTGATCGCTTTGGAGTCTGATTTATTTCCCGCCCTCTCGTCAGCCATTTGATCAACTAAGTGGAGAGATGTGATTTTTCAAAACAACATTAATCACCTGGTAGCGGATTCGACAAAAAATTAATTCTTCCGTTAGCGCAGAGGAATATGCTCTGCATCAATTTAATTTGGGTCTTTAACACACAAAGACAAATAGAGTAACTGGTAACGTGAGGTAGTCATTACTGTTGTATAGGTTCCAAGATATAGAGGCATCTTTTCCAATCCATCAAGACCCGACCATTATCAAAATACGAGCGTCTCAAAACTTTTAATTACAAAAGACGTATTTTGTTGAGCATGGGTGAAAAATGAGTTGGCCCTTAACTTAAGGATATGATAGGATTGATTTTCTTCCGTTACAACTCCTAGGTTAAGGAGAAATAAAGAAGATAATTATAAATAAATAAAGAAAAACCTCACTCTTCATCTTGAAGACCCAACAAAGAATGTACAAGTAGGGTCACTATAGTGATCCTATCTTGGCTCAGAGGGATTCTAAGCCGGAGTGCCATATGCTCGTGAAATACCAAAATGATTCCTGCTAGCTTTTATTTCTTGGATTTTCATAAGCTCGCTAAGTGCCTTTGCATTCAGTTTTGGTTAAGGTAGCATCTTTCATGGAATTTGTCCGCTGTTTGAGTTGTCATAAGAGTAAAGATGAATTGATGGAAGAGGTAGGTAAAATCTATCAAACCATCAAGAATCATTAACTAATAATTCTCAGTTTTATAGAACCATAATCCCTTACCCTTATATTAGCGAGGAAAGGCAACTAAGACCACAGGTAGAATTTTACGCGGCAGATTACGATTCATAAAAGCTATTCATACATTTCACGAATGAAACCCAGAATGGAATTCTCCTATAAGTAAATTAATAAAATGGCAAGTATTCAATCCTAGACAGTCAATTGCAAACTAAATCCTTAGACATCGGACGACGCATGTACACCTGCTAATCACACTCACGATCAGGAGAGAGAAGAGCTGAATTTTAACTATTTCCGCGCATATGTACCTACAGTCAGTTTATCAATGGAATGTAATAAATTTCACATTTATTTACACTTTGTGCAAGGGAATTAAGCACAAGGCCCACAAGTAAGTTGCCGCATTTGCCTGAATCTCATGGCTGAATAAGAAGTGTCGTAAATCTATAGATCTACTTTGGATTTTTAGATACGTGTCATAAATAATAGGCGACTGTGAAGGTAATCACCTCCTGCTTGACCTTTTCTGTTTAGAAATGAAGCCTAGATTGTATTGAGAAGACCGAGTAATGCATGGGATGATCAACCTACGCCCATATACACACATGATCAAGATGAAGTGATTCTCCAAGGTAATATATATGGGAATATGAAATGCAGTAGTTACAACAAATAGTCGTAATTATTTACTCAAAATCGCTCGAATATTTAGTAGAAGTAAATGGTAACAGGAACGTTGAAAGAGCATGATAACACTTCTACAAGTATTCAGGTATATTAACATTGCATCTCCGCTCAGCAGATCAAACGGCGTAAAGGGGTGGATAGCTGGGCCTTTACATGAAATTTTGTCATACTTAAAATATGAGGTAAGAAGGGCCATGTTTCATTCCTGAAATGACACTCTAAGAAAGTATCCTTCGTTGTGAGCGTGAGAAAGTAAGCTTTTAATGTGAACTATCTACAGCATCGTTACAAACCAAACCACGATGTTTTTGCAGGATCAAAAACTTCAAGTCCTTCTTGAATACTTCGAATACTACTTGAATAACTTCAAGTCCTTCAGGATTCTTAAGTGGGCGTGAGCAGAGGGTTGTTATAGATGGTATCATGTCGGACACAATCAAAGTCACATCGGGAGTTCCCCAGGGTAGCGTAATAGGTCCGCATTTATTTATTTTATACATAAAAGATTTGAGTACCGTAGTTCATAGTTAGCTTAGACTTTTTGCAGACGATGCCGTAGTATACAGAGGTATATCAAAAGATGAAGACAGGGAATCGCTTAGTAAGGATGTAGATGCAATTCAAAAGTGGTGCGACAAATGGCAGTTAGAACTTAACCTTAAAAAGTGTGAGCTTTAAATTTTTGGAGGAGGAATAATTCGATAAAGCGATCCTATAAAATTAATAACACGAAGATCGAGAGCGTTGAAACCATAAGGTATTTAGGTGAAACAATCAAGATTTATCGTGGGGAAGACACCACCAGGAAATATGCGGCCGAGCGAAGATAAAGCTAGGATTTATAAAAAGAGTACTTGGGAAATGTGATGAGATGACAAAAGAGCGATGTTACTTTTCACTAGTTAGGTCCCACCTTGAGTATGTAGCCAGTGTATGGGATCCGAATGAATTAGGTTGATCAGAGAACTAGAGAGTGTGCAGCGTACAGCAGCTAGGTGCGTCAAAAGGTGTTACGATAGGTTGAGTAGTGTATCAGAATTAATAAAATAATTAGGGTGGGAATCATTATCAGAGCGTAGGTTAAAGTACAGATTAAATCTATTAGAGAAATTTAAATCGGATAGCTTTACTGAAGATGTTAGGCACATATTAAAAACACCAGCGTATTATGCTAGATTCGACCAGATAAATAAGATTAGAGAGATAGATTGTCGTACTGATAAATTCAAAATGGCATTTTCCCCTGATCTATAAGAGAACAGAATAGGCAGCATAGCAAAGGGATAGGTAGGGGAAATATTTTAAAGTATCCTGTAGTGCATTACGCATGCATTAACCCCTTAAATACTATATATACTAACAATTTAGTTGCGTGAGACCCTATAGTTGCTTGTTTGCATGTCAATAGTGCATGCTTGGTGATCTTTACCCCCTGCCACACACCCTTGCGGTGGCTTGCAGGGTATCGTGTAGATGTAGATGTAGATGAATAAGGCTCTCTTTCAAGAATGATTAGGCATTGTGGATCCAGTGTGAATTATGTAAAGTTTGCGTCTCAAAAAAATCTCAATTTTCACGGATAAAATTGCAGATCTGTCGAGTCCCGGAAGCCACAAAATTGAAACTGTGGGAAGTGCGAAGCAACCATTAATAAGGGTCCTGGTCATGTTACCGTCGTCCTTAGGAGAGGTTAGGGGGCGACCGGAAACTACGATCATTATTACCCTTAAAACTAGGAGGGTATTTCGGAACAAATAGGAAGATGTTGTGTGGAGAAAAATTGGAGAGAAACCCGGCGTAATTTTTACCTTGCTCATAACATAAGACGCCAAGGGGTCCAAGGTATAACGTAACATCCGTAATACGGATTAGTTGACTTGAAATACACTCTAAACCGCACTTAAGAAGGGACTAGTGTACCAATTAGAAAAAAATCTCTTTCACTGCCGGGATTCTGACCAAAGCGCTCGGAAGGAACTTCGTACCAATTTATTTAAAATGTAATTTTTCCCGCGAACCATAAGAAAGTACAATAGGCAGCATAACAAAAGGATTGTTAGGCGAAATATTGTTAGTCTGTAGTGCATGATGCATGTATTAACAACCAATGCCTTTATTACTATGTAGATACTAACGATCTAGCCTTATGTAATCCTATTATCTAGCATGTTTCCATTTGGTAGCCTAGTTGCAGGTCAATAGTGCATGTTTGGTGATCTTTACCTCCTGCCACACACCCTCGTGGTGGCTCTCAGGGTATAACGTAGATGTAGACGAAGGAAAGGTTAATCACCACACCAGCCCGAATCCCTCTGATTACTTTCTTCCACGTCCAGAGATACATCGGCTCTTATGTAACGAGGATGCAGAAGTATTTTCCTCGACATTGATTTCAAACATTATCATCTGATTATTTTTTTTTAGCCATCCGTGCACAGTATGGGGACTGATCTTCCGGTCGGAGATGCGGGGACCCCAGGAACCACTCCTCGCGAGCTGAGGCACCTTGACCCACTATGCGGTAAGCCCAGACGCTGGGCAAGATGTGTGTATGTATGGGGGAAAAGCTACAAAACCTGTTCCCGAGAGAGTCCCTCGGAATCGGCCTACTTCCAAGTCACCCACTCACGTCAGATTCTCCCGCCCCCCCTCACTCTCCTCCCTCGCGAGTCCTTCACTCGTGATATTATTACCAACCATCAGCTGAGACGCGGAGTATCCTCGAAGAATCTATTTTTTTTACTTCCCTTCCGTCTGTTTATCCATCCTTATCCGAGAGAGAGAGAGAGGGGGGGGAGTAAAGAGGGCACTCTTGGCTCGTGAAACGGAAAGTGGAACCCTTTTATCGTTTCGTCTCATCGAAGGAGGGAAGGGCGAAGAGAAGAGTGGGAAGGGAAGGGTAAATGGGGAAGCCTGGCGAGGCTTTAAGGGGTAATCTTGTTCAATGGACGCAATTTAACCGCAGTGAAGAGGAGGGTGCGTCAAGGGCGATGGGCAGGGGTCTCATCCGGTTCACTCAATGAAGGAAAATACTTTGTAATATATTCTCCTTTATGTATTATATCTCACACATTTATTACACAAAACATGCGCAACATAAGAAATTGCCCTCACGAAATGCACTTAAAAATTAATCAAACTCCAACAAACAAAATACACTTCTCTTCAGGCTCGCACTTAACAGGCCATACACTATTACCCTTTCTTTTCTTTCGAGCCACTTCTTAAATCGAATCAGACACAACAAAACAACACCAATAATCTCTCTTCCCTCACGAATACTTATTCACCCACACAGACACCAACTAGCTCACAAATAATGCCCTTTAATATGCACGCGTCACTGTTACGTCTCCACACCACCGCGTCTAACACACAACTCCCCCATTCCCGCTCTCTCCTATTGTTCCTTAATTACCAACGCTTGTTTAATTCCATTATTACACCTTGCATTGCTGATCTAGGCGGCTCAATTGTTATGTTACAACTTGAACAGTAAAAAAGCCAGCAACAGTAATTAAGTAGCTATCCCCTTTACGGCGAATTCTGCATATGATATCCCCTGTAGGTACTCCAAAAATACTCAACACCCTACATAAAGCCAATACCATTATTGATAAAAGATTCATAAATTTTGCATTTCTGTATGCATCACCTGTATGTATTAGGGAAATAAACACTTGAGAAATTAAAGATAAGGGAAAGGAAACGTTTTCGAAGAATATTACGAATACAGTATAGGCAAAATAATAATTATCTACGAGTATATAAGGTATTTAACTTGTTTAAAAAAATCGACATGATTAGGGAGAAGTTCAATAAAAGGGCTATCGCTACTTTGAAAATCAGGAAGACAAAAATACTGATCATATAAGATATTTTAAACCTGTTGGGGGAGGAAAAACAAAACATAATAGAGCAGAAAGAGTATTAATTAATTAGTTATTATAACGGTTTTTAAGGTCGAAAACAGGGAATAATGAGTAGTCATAGTGTAAGGAGAATAAAACAACTAACAATAGTAACCTCTGATACAAATGTTTCCTAGCAGCAACATCAAACCATGTGGCAACTAGGTAGTCTCTTCTGACCAAGGTTAACCCCTGATGATCTAATGACCCAACCGGGCAACCCTGATGACCTCACGTGATCGATAAAGAAAACACTCAAAAACTGCCTGAGTCATTCATGGTCAGGTTAATTGGAGCGCAAAAGAATTTAGAAAACTCATTCATTAGTCCAGCTGGAAACAATAAGATATATCAGATCAGAAAATGCATAAGGGGTATATAGCGCGAAACGATGAGTAGTTGGACGTCTCATTAAAATAAATTGCTGTCGATATTATCGATGGCAAAAAATTAGGTTGCTGCAGCGAACTGTAAGCATGAGTGCCTGTGGAAATTCATGGTACCAAAAACCTTGATGAGAGAAAAATTTGACTCATTCGTCACAGGCCAGTTATCAAGGGCATCGTTCTGCGTGAGACAGGTTGCAAATTTTTTCCTCCTTGAGGTACTGTAGCTAATTTGAACGGGTTTACTCTCTATTCCTATGAGATAAATGGAGTTTATATGCCTTCGTAAAATGCGACTTATTGCCTTTCGGAATGCTAGACATATTGAAAACGAGGTCAGAAAATAGGTAGTCGGAATGTAATCGGAAGCCTCATGTAGCTTGGCAAAGCTGGAAGAGTTAGATTCTTCACAAGTCACCCACATAATATTGTTAGGTTTACAGACAATTGTAGGGGATTGTACATCTACGCGATCCCCTGCAAGCCGCCGCGAGGGTGTGTGGCAGGGGACTGTGGTAAGTACACCGGATATGGCTGAATAAAAATGAAGTCGGGGTGATTACAGAGTTTATCTTCACACCATACTCCATAGATTCTAATCGCGAAGCTTGTTCGTGATGGAAGAGCGTCATCATTCAAGATTCAAAATGGCATTTTTCCCCCGTACTATAAGAGAACAGAATAGGCAGCATAGCAAAGGGATAGGAAGGGGAAATATTTTAGAGTAGTCTGTAGTGCACGATGCATGTATTAATCCCTTAAATACTATAGATACTAACAATCTAGTTGCATGAGACCCTATAGTTGCTTGTTTGCATGTCGGTAGTGCATGCTTGGTGATCTTCACCCCCTGCCACACACCCTCGCGGTGGCTTGCAGGGTATCGTGTAGACGTAGATCATTGAAACAAATAAAAACACTTTTGTGACTCCCACAGCTTAATAAGACTTACGACCGGTTTCGGCTGTTAGGCCGTATCCGGCCGATGGCATCATCAGGTGATGATGGCTTAACAGCCAAAACCGGTCGTAAGTCTTATTAAACTGTCGAAGTCACAAAAGTGTTTTAATTGTTTCAACCATACTCCATACGCAATGCATTATTCCCTTTCTCTGCAGCTCAAAATATTATTTTTCCCATCCCTTAGTACAATATGCCCTTTCGCTCGTTCTTTCTTCCACTTTCATCCCTTATTTTCCCCTTTATTGGACATCTCGCCATCCCATTGCCTCTCAAAGTCCTCAAGCCACTCATTCAGCCTCCACAGTTCAATAGCTTCCCGTATAGAGAGGCATGGAGAAAATTTCACTTGGATCATAGAAGAATGAAGGACAACTAGGCCTCGATATCGATCGTTCACGCATTTCAAAATTATGAGGCTGGATCATTCGAGGATCAAATTAATTACTGACGCCAAATTTTTATATATTTACCTCTTTAGCGTATTATAAGCCTTGAGACTTAGAAATAAAATTAAAGACGATAGATAGCTAGTACTATCTTTAAAATACTTGTTTTGTCCCAAGAGGAGCTGAATATAGCCCCAATTCTATCGATACGTTTGGCTGCAATAAGCGCAGTAATTGAAAAATCGCCAACAAATGTTGGTAAAATGCGTTCCTATTAAAGCCAACATTATTCTTGAAAAAATAGGCATCAAAATATTATTTTTTTTGCCATGCATTGCACTAATAATTGCTATCAAAATGTTCCTTCCGTCACGTTTCTCACAAATCCAAAAAAAACGCCAAAATACTTTTAAAAGTAAAAAAAACCGGTAAAATGCCTTCGTATTATAGTCAACATTATTCTTGAAACAAAAAGGATCAAAATATTAATTTTTGGTATCTATTGCACTAATAATTGTTATCAAAATGCTTCTTCCGCCACGTTTCTCACAAATCCAAAAAAATCGCAAAAATACTTTTAAAAGTAAAAAAAAACGGTAAAATGCCTTCTTGTTAAAGCCAAAATTATTCTTGAAAATATACACATCAAATATTAGCTTATTCGCCTACTATTATAACACTAATAATTGCTATTTAAAGTTTACTTTTTATCACTTTTCTCACAATCTGTCAAGAAGAATGATAGTATTCTGATCCAATTGAGTGACAGAGAAAGAATTTTTCTACAAGCAGAGCATACGTGAAAACGATGTCACCACCACCGTTCTCTTATCATTACGCCTCAATGACCCTGTATCACTCTTCCCTGCCGCTCGACCTCGGGGTATTCTTAGCTAGAGTTAAGTCCACCCAACGAGGAATCGATCCTGGCGCCACGACAAGAAAAGCCGGAGCGGCGTCAATCGACCGCAGGACCCGTGGCGTAACGGCATCAACTTTCAAGTCTACAGAGAGACGACTGCAGCCCTTGATCCTTCCGTTTTCCCATACCACTGCGATGCCTCAAAGCTCTCGTCAACCTTGCCATATTTTTATATCCTTGTGATGTATGCATTTCTGTGAAATATACATTTCTGGTTCAATGACAACTATTGGAGAGGGATCAGGTTGATTTGGTGGCTAAAGAACTGACCTCCCATCCCGAAGGTCCGGGCTCGAATCCAGACAGTGGCAGAGATTTTTCATGATAATACCGGTCCCTGATTGAGAGCTGTGTGGATAGCACTTCAATTTCAGTGAGTTGTACAGTAGTTATGTAGGATTAGACGTAAAACCGTGGACTCCTTTGCGCGAGTAAGCTAATACCTCTACGCCATTTCTCCGCGCCATGAAAAATTTCCACCCCAACCCAATTACCCACCTCTCCCAAATGGTGCAAATGATCTTAGCTGTCGATCATTTCCCTCCAATGATTAAATAGCTAAAAACTATAGGAAACAATGCCACTAAGAAAAGAAGCTAGCTCACAATGTATGAATAATTAAAAATATTATGACGATGGCTTTTTAGGGCTCATAAACCTGGTAACTGCGGAAAGAAAATTATCATAAGTTGTAGGACATCGAAATGAAGAGATTTAGGCGCATAAAATAGCGTAGAGGTTTAACTGGAAGGAGAGGAAGACAAACAGGGTGGTATTAAATATGATACGAAAGGGAATTAATTTAGCCGGAAAAATTAAAGAAAAATAGTAGCAGCTGAACGAAGGCGTCATCATCAGTATTCCAATCCTAGGATTGGTTTACTACAGCCCTCCATTCTGCCCTATTCAATGTTAAGAAGAGGTATTGAAAGTTAAAGGAATTTTGAAGAATGTAACATAGGGAAGAAATTTTAGTAAGCGCGGAAGAGAATGAAAAATAATGGGCTCTGGGTGGTATAAAGACCGAAAGGAAATTTTAGGAAATTATGAAAATTTAAATGTGATCCAATGAAGGAAACTTGAATAAGATAGGATGGAAGGAAAGAGACGATATAGACGAAAGAGGTTTGCAACATAAGTACTGTCCAGGAGCCTACCAACGACGGTGGATTGCATATGATTATAATCATAGCTGGGCAGAAAAGCGTTAATCCGTTAATCGTTAATTAACGAAGTTATAGAAGGACCCCTATAGCAATATAACGAAGTTATATTGCTTAACGTTTTAACTTTTAAGTTAAATCCAAAAACTATTAACGGTCTTATTAACTTCCGTTAACTTTTAATTCCGTTAATTTAAGTGCGTTACTTTTGTTTAGAGCCATCTGGATTGCCATTTAATAACTTCGTGAAGGAGTTGTGTTGAGAATGCAATTCAGAGAACTCGGCGTTTGTACTGCAATCAGACTTTTGCATAACTTTTACAGAAAACATTTACACAGCCAAGGCTCGCGTTACCACCCTAAACAATATTAAACAAGACATGAGGAGAACGCATCCATCTAAATACCTTCAATTTGAAGAAAAAGTAAAGGCAGGATCAACTCGCGGGAAAACGAAAACCACGTCTAAGGCTTCTTCAAGAGCTGTGGATTCTTCATATGTCAATAGTTTTTTCACCATATAATGGCAAAAAAACTACGCCAGCAAAATATTAGTGAATCTTTTGGTATCGCAGCTACCAGTAGCGGCGTATCCCAAGGTTTCTATTTTCACAATCAAATACAAACAGCGTCAGGTCCAACTTTACTGACGGAAACGGTTAATTACTATGAAACTCCATACCTCATGTGTATAAGTCTACATTACCTAAGATATACTGTTATTAAGTATTTTTGACCATGAAATTCTTATTACGTTCATTGAAATTAAAAATACCTAAATTTTAAGTGACATATAATTCAAAATTGCCAACAATTTAATATAGATTTTTAACTTTAACGGATAACTTTAACTCGCGTTAAATTTTCATCAAGATACCGATTTAACGATTAACGAAGTTAACTTTTTGAGTAGCTTTTAATACATCAACGAAGTTAATTTTTGGATTAACTTTGCCCAGCTATGATTATAATGTAGTAGCAACTGCTAGTCAGCTAATAAACGAGATTCTATGGATCTAAAAACTGATCACTGAGAGTAATATCTGTTTTTGATCAAAATCCAGAAGGGTGAGAACATAAAGTGATATGAAGTTTACGGGTCAAATTGATGGATATTGTGGAGGATTCACTTTCTTACCATATCACGAGATAAAAGCCGGAGAAAGTGTTTCATTTATTGTATCTGGACGAAAAATTACTCTCTACCATTTGTGTAAAATTTCTCTCTTTTGAAAGTCCGATTTTGGAGTAAATAATATGATTTTCAACGGTCTTGTTATCTTAAGAATCCTATCTATTATGCAGCGATTTTGTTTGGGTATAGGAGACGCGGATGAGTAAAGTCGACCTTTGGAGTGACGTTTAGAAACACCAATATGTTACTCGAGTTACGTTCCCTTGTGTGTGACAGATGAATCCGTATTTAAGACTAAAAATAATTAACTTAGAAAGTAAAAGTGGGTATATATTTCTTTGTATACTATTTCTTTAGAAATGCTAACATGCATTTCTAAAGAAATATTGACTATCAAAGGTCATCATCTCATTGCTTGATTATTGACCTCTAAATTTTACGCTTATTTACGAAATGACGGCCATCTTGCAGTGTCCGATATCTACGCCTCTGGAAACGCTAAATTGTCATGCGTGAAGAAGCTACATCAGGATATATTTGAGCTTAAAACTTATCAAGGGGTCCTATACCCTATAAGGGATACGTATTCGCCAATTTTTAAAGGGCATCTCAGGAAGCACTAGAATTATTATCTATGATTACCACTGTTTCTGAAATTTGTTGGAGATTCAATCTTAATATTGGAATACGTCGTAGCTGTTTCAGAAGAAGAGAACGAAAAGCAGAAGAGTTCGGGGATGATGACCAATTTGGATTCCGAAAAAGGAAGGTTTCAATGGATGCTATTTTGAGTCCTAGGCTACTTATAGGGGAGAGAATGGAGAAGAAAAAACCAACCTTCATTGCATTTTAGATTTGGAGAAGGCTTTTGACAACGTGGATTGTTAGAATTGTTGACTTGTGATGATGATGATCAATAAACTATGTCATCCATATATATTACCTTTAAAAGGCGTGCATAAAACTAACAAGCTCTTAAGTAGTAATTTTTTACTTTCTTCTGATCGTACATGTGGCCTGAATACTCACTCCCATTTTTTATACAATACTAGGGTACTTTGGCTTAAACCAAAGCCAGAACTACCAATCCTTTTCGTCCAAATGACATGAAGAAGTGCTCCAAAAGATGAATTTCATACACCTTAGTGCATTGCCTCACTTAACTGGCCTCCGCGTAATCACTCAGAGAGGCTTTTTATGCCAGCGGAACATTTTCAAAGGAAATCGACTTCGCAATGAAATGGCGGGGTGGCTTTTGTTTTCTTCGCTCACGAAATAGTTGGTGCGTTACGAATAGTTACGTAACTGAGGCAGAGAAGGGATTGCGCGTCGATGAGCGGCTCTTGTTTCCCTGCTGACCACCTCGTAAGTTCACGAACGAAAGAGAGAGATCGCCATGGATATTCCCTGAGTTCAGCGCATGTGTTTACGTAGCTTCCTGTTGGTAAACAGCAGTGAAATGCTAAAGAACGAGTCTTAAGGAGGTTCCACCGGGACTCCGCGATTCAAAATCCCGTAAAAGAGCTGTGTTATTTAATGAATAAATACCGATCTAGAAAAACACCTATATAGAAAATCATCTATAGGGTGATAACGCGTACACAATAATTGTATGAGATTGCTACTAAATAGCGCTTTGTAGTTGCATTCTATTTTTTACAAGCTCTTTTAACTCATTTTGATTTCGAAACATGACTGACGTGTTGCTGCCACGTTTAATTTATAAAGCTAGAATACATGCTCAATCCCGCTAATACGTATTCTAAAATAGGTTAAATATTTTCTTACTTAGTTTTAAACTATCCCCTTGCAAATTTAATTTTGTTTTGAATTTTATTAATATTGATATTTTTGAAAACTGTTTGGCAACAATGACTCAGCTACCATTTGGAAGCATGGGATTAATTACGCCATTTAAATAACCGATTAAATATTTAAATTACATAAAAAATATAACCAGGACCTTGGTAAGGTATATTCCAAAATTAAGCCACTTTCATGTAACTAAGGCTTTTCTGCCTTTTTCGAGAAAAAATTTATTAATATCAATTAAACAAGTGAGGTACGTCCCAAACTTTTAACGTTGTTAAATTCTACATTAAATTGCGCATCTTATATTAGTTTTTCGTCTAAACGACATTTCTCTTAATATTTTTAATCCGCAAATTTTACTGCAAGAGCCATGCTCTGCCTTATAACCACGTATAAAATAACTGATTTTCAACGTCTTTTTTCTTCAAGTATATGATGGAAAGGCCTCATTATTTTATTTCCAATCGATAGAAAGGCCAAAAAATTGTTTCTTGAAATTTTCACAAAAATGACATCTACTTCATAATTCGGTGGATCGGTACAATATAAAAACAGAATAGAAAAGCGGTGTGTAAAGGGCAAAACCACTAATGTCAATCGTCAATGCACCTTTCATAGCATAACACATCATCATCTTCAACATACGAGTAGTCATCAATCCTAATATGTTTGACGTAGCTCTCCATCCGATTCTTCTATCCGCTAACCATTTTATTTTAGCATAATTCTTTTTTACATCGTTCCTTACTTGCCCCATACATCTCATTCGAGGTCATCCTCTGTCATTCTTTTTACCCACTTTTCACAGCTTGGTCTATCCATTTGATGACCATTGTCGCTCTGCAATACTATATTTCAAATGCGAGGATTCGTACTTCCAGTATAACATGTACCATGACCTGCCTCGTATCCATAACAGAGAATGTACCAGATGTGCATTTCAATAAAATGCTTCCTACTTTCATCCACGATATGAATATCCTCAACTATTTCATTCCCCGTACGTTGAAGTTATATTATGCTAGTTTTCATTAACTGTAGAAGAAACAGGGCGAAACTTTCTGCCAAAAAAAGCACTTTTGAATCGCGGTCATCGTTTATTTTAAAGATTGTTTGCTTTTATGTTCGCTTTTTTTCGCTGGTGTTTTTCACTGGGAAGTAACGATTAAGTTTCCAAAAAAGTGGTGAAATTGCGGAAACCAAGGACTAATAATTGCGAGTGCACGGGTGGGTGGAACACAAAATAGTCTGTTTTTTCGAGACCAAACTTTCAAAATTTTTCTTGGCAACCTCGGTTGGATCACTTTTTTGTATATTCTCTCATTGGAAGGCTGATTACTTTTCACTTGCGAAACCTGCTTCAATACACCGAGAAAGATCAAATATTTAATTGTAGCGAAAGGCAATACGTGTTAATTTGCGGTTTCTCTCACGGTCAAGCCGCATCACAAACTTGACTCCTAAAAATCTCGTGGTATGATCAGACAAATATATTTCCTTGACGGGATTCGAAACCAAGACGTTTGAACTCGCTGCAAGCGCGTTACGAAACCACTCACCAGAGGAGCAAGGTCACGCGTAATGCATCCGAAGTCATGAACTTGACTCAGATCTTTCTGGTGTATAATCTTCAGAGGTGAGTCTAAAGGTGAAATAGAAGAGCAAGAAGTACAAAATATCACAGCCTAGTATATAAAAGGCTTGGTGATCATTGGAAATTTCTAATCTACTAATTGAAATGTCCGCAGTCAAATCCTGAGTGTTGTCGGAGACACTGCTAAACAAAAGCTTGTTATTTTAAGGTCCCAAATATTATACGGAAAGCACCCGCAGTTGAGGGAAGAAAACTTTTTCTTCCATAAATATGTCAAGTTTGAACGCCGTTTGGCCTTGTACTCGGAGAGGTCTGCACACTAGTGAATTGTGGCTGATTTTCCATACTAGCAACCTCAGGGGGAAAAATTCCGATTTCTTTCGGCATACTTTAGAGTCAATAAATGGACTACTTCATTTTTATGGCCATAATTAACAATTTCAGTTGAAAGAAAAGCGTGAAAAATTTGATTGGGTGCTCTTTTCATGCATAGAAATGAAAGGAGTGTGCTTTGTTCTTTGGTCCGTGACGAGAGAATGAATGAGAACGGAACCACGAAACTGATTTACATAAGGAGAGTGAAAATTGAAGGGTCGGTAGAGAAAGTCAGAGTAATCACGACCGGAGAGTACTTGGAGGGATATTCGGAGTCTCGAGAAGAAAAAGCGAAAGAAGTGCTGTAGCTGTAGCACTGTAGTGCTAAAAATGCAGTATATATACCCTGCGAGGATAGAGCGAGGGAATTTTAGATATATCTTTTCAGAAGCTATTATGTAATAAGTAGGTACATCTACATCTACATAATTCCCTGGAAGCCACCATAAAGGTGTGTGGCAGGGGGTGATCTCTCACCAAACATGCACTGCATATCATGCATAAAAAAGGATTAGTACCTGTATAGGTACTGTTCAAAACTACGCTATTTAAAAAAAGATAAAAATATCAAAACATACATGCAAAAACATGCCGTTATTTGGGTTAGCTATAAGTCCTTATACCAACATGCAGCTACCAATGTTATCCATTGCTACACTGGTACTGGTTATATTTACCGTTATTCATATCCCTAATAATACGAGAAAAAAAAGGACATTTTGAATCTGTCAGTTCGGCTATCAATTTCTCTAATTTTGTAATTATGGTCCAGTCTACCACAGTAAGTTGGGGTTTTTAACATCATCTCTGAAAATATGGTCTTGGAATTCGTCTAAGAGATTAAGTCTTAATTTCAACCTGCGATCTCACAATGATTCCCAATTTAGTTTATTTAATAGACTGGTTACGCTAATAAGGTTATCATACCGTCCCTTTACAAATCTTGCCGATATAGGTACATCAACTACAGTTAATTGGGATTTAATAGAAGGGAGGAGAGAGATTTAAAAATGATAAGTTAATTGATAGCAATGTCATTAGGTTTTAAGATACCCCAGCTTCAGAGTTTATGCAGGACTTTCTAACCTAACTTAATCCTGAGACAAAAGCTGCATCCATTTCGGAGGAAGGATTAGAATCCAACGACCTTTGGGTCCACAAGCCGGCGCTCTATTGACCTGACCACCGCCTACGGCTTGCGGTTCCACCTCTTGGAAAAGAGTAAAGGATGACCAGCCCTCGCAGACTTCCATCAGTGTTTATAGGAGTTTTCATTTTCCCTGACTTTTCCAGGATTTCCAGACCATTATTAGTGATTTTCCCTGACTTTTGAGCGCCTGAAAACTCCAATATTTCGGTAATTTATAGAAATAAAAGTGGTAGTGAGGAAGCAAAAAAGTCTAAACTTATGAAAAATTGTAGGTTTATTATCATATTAATCATATGAACTTCCAGTAATAATAGATCAAAAACTTTAAGTCAACAAAATAAAAATTATCATTCCTTACATTGATATGCCTTCAGAAAGGGTTTTAATTGCAGAAAAACATACGCAAAGAAGGCTAACCTGGCTTTTACTTCAAACCTGATGTCATGTTAAAGTACCTCTTTGAATCAATCTTGATTTTTTCTTCCTCACATCCTTCTACAAATTCGGCTAAGTGACTTCAAATTTGACTGATAATAACTTTTTCCTCGCCAGAGGGACAAAGCGAAGCATTCCTGGCGAAATCGCTAGCGAATGAAAATGAAAATATGAATGCGCACACCTTTCGCCAATCTATTCACCAAATCATACAGGCTATACTTAGCCAGAAAGAACCAGATAGGGCCCCTGGGCTGCCTCCACAGCGAAGCCGGCCTGAGGCCAGCCTTCCCCTCCTTCACCCTCCTCCTCCACTCCTATGTGCAGTTTTTGATCTCTTGGCATTTTCAGGTGATAAATTTAATCATCTTGTGATTTTTCCCTGACCACACGTTAAATTCCCTGAATTTTCCAGGATTTCCAGGTTCCTATAAACCCTGTCCATTTTTCGATGGAGAAGATTTTAACCACCATGGAGGGACTCAAAAACGGAGACCAATCTTAGTCCTGGTGTCATATTTTGGAGAAATCGATTATTTAAAACTCCGCTATTCTTTGAATCTCCTTCCCTTCTCCTGTTTTATTCTTCGGCGCGTCTGAGCGATTGCGTTAACCGTTGCCGTCACCGGTCGAGCCGCACCGACCGCCGCCCGTCCTTCATTTCCTAAACGGTCCCGAGCAGTTTTTAAGGCCTTTCCTAAGAGGGCGCACGCACACGAGCACGCAAGGTGCGTGCAGGTGCAACGTCGTGATGAAACGACCTGAGTGAAGAGTCTTGTCCCGAATGACCGTAATCGCCAGCCGTAGTTTGTTTGTTTGTTTCAGCGGTTTGTTGGTCAACTCTTCTCGACACCAACTTGGATGGAAATCATCACATTTCCTCTCGACGCGTCGAACAATTGAAATCGATAATTCATAATCTTTAATACCCATAAATGTGTGACATGGGACTGCTTACGTGATGAAGCAGCCGACCGGTGACACAATGTCCAGAACATCGATTTCACGGATATTCATAACGCCCGCGCTATCGTCATAATTCAAAATTCATAATTACGCTCAGGGGAGAAAAAACGCGTCACTTCGTTCATTCAGATCTTTTTTCTTATACGGCTCGTAACTATCTCAATCTGCGGAGAGAATCGCTAAAAACGTTTTAATAGGACGGGATTGCGCTTCAAGTGAATTCAGCGTTATTGATAAAGAAAACAAAAACAAGAATGAAAGATCCATGATCCATCCACCGAAAACGGACTTATGATCTCAATATATTTTACCATTGTCATTTTTTTAGCTCTGTGCTATATTCTTCCGCGTGTTTCCATCAAGCTCCTTGACGTCAGATTTTGTCTTTGTGTACCTATGTATTTTAGCCCAATAATAAGCAAAAATCTAAACGCTAGGGCAAAATATATTAAAATGACGAGAAAAAGTAACTGAATATTAGCAGTGAAATGATATATTGGTATCGGCACGTCCATATGCGACTTCCTATGATATTAATATTATGTTTGTGCATTTTAAAAATGATCGCTCAATGTTCTTAGTGTTATTACTACAAAATCTATCAATGCTCTACTTTCAATACTCTTTTACGCTAGATTCGACCAGATAAACAAGGTTAGAGAGATAGATTGTCGTACTGATAGATTCAAAATGGCTTTTTCCCCCGTACTATAAGAGAACAGAATAGGCAGCATAGCTAAGGGATAGGTAGGTGAAATATTTTAGAGTAGCCTGTAGTGCATGATGTATGTATTAACCCCTTAAACACTATAGATACTAAAAATCTAGTTGCATGAGACCCTATAGTTGCTTGTTTGCATGTTAGTAGTGCATGCTTGGTGATCTTCACCCCCTGCCACACACCCTCGCGGTGGCTTGCAGGGTATCGTGTAGATGTAGATATTCCCTCAAAGCTACCGCAAGGGTGTGTGGAAGTAGTGACCCATCACCAGGCATGCATTTTTAATTAAAAGAGAATTGAATTTATACTTGCTATCATAGAAGCATTCGAAAATACTACTCGTTCTCTACTGCTCTACTGCCACTCACTACTCGAGGCATTGAAGCGAAGGTATATGACTGAATGGAATCACCACAGGAGCTGTTTTCCATGCATTCTCGTATTTATCCTAGGGATTTTTCATTTCACTCGACGCATTTTTGATACTGGTATTTCCCAAAAATAGGGCAAGTTCGCGACAGATGGTGTCGATAACTCCAAAATCATTAGCTCTGAATGAAAATGTAGGAAGGTTCTAAAAAAAACAAATATTCACTAAAATTTACCCAATTCATTGCTACAGGCAGAAGAAACAAACCCCTTATCATGCTTCTTGACCGCAGCAGATAGCAAAAAAGGATGAAACGATAAATTGAAAATAAACATTATAAACTGCTTCCAGAATAATGTCGTGTGAGTCGGTTGGCCATTTATGAGTGCAGTTGACACCCGATTAGTCTCGGTTCAGATTTTCTGTCTCTACGAGAGACAGCCACTTCTATATACAGGTTTATATCTTTATTCTATTTTTCGAGGATAATATATTAAGTTGAGTTGGTAATGAAATTTGAGTGTTTATTATTAGAAGCACGTTTAAACTATGAAAATAATAATTTACACGTATTTTTTTCAGATCCAAATTAGTATTTTTCATAATTCGCGGGTACTTTAAAAACGTTGTAACCTCCACAAATATCGGGGATCGACTGTATTAATAATTGACCACTCTCTAACTGCTGCTTCGGTGAGGTTGAATACGCGGTAACATGAGCGCCAACCTGTGATGGACATCATTCTGCAACACATTGGAATCATTAAAATAAGTCCCAAAAATGCCATGTGTCTACAAAAACCCGCCCAGCTGTGGAAAGGGCCGCGCATTAGTGTAAAAACATCAATGTCCTTGGTTAAGATTTAGAGATGCTTTTATTCCTGTAATTTTATTCGTATTCCAATGCCAAATATCGGATTTTTCAATATTTAGTATTAAAGACAGAATTTATTCAAATTTTATTCAGAATTTATTCCTGATATTTGCGTTAGGGAGCGCAGCGATTCATGTATTTGAAAAAAAAAACACAATTCAAATTTCGTCGCGCATAATAATTCCTACACGGCAAAATGCCGCAAAAAAATCTAAAAAGCGGTCATCGGTATCATGGTGAATGTTCAGGCACAGTGCAGTGCAATGTGGTTAAATAGGTTACCTAGATAAACATGCAATGAAGAAAATGAAGAAATATGAACGCAACTTTATTTATTCGAGCGCGCAAAGACCGCACTTTTTACGCATGTCCGTTACCTTGGATACGAGGGATAGGAGGCAACGAAAAAAATATTTAACAAAAAAAATACCGGCTACTATATTTTCACGCTCCTCGCTCTAAAGTGATCGCACGAAAAAAATATATCACTAAGAGGAATTGTGAGCATGGGTATTCAGCTGTGCATACAAAAGCAATACCAGCAGGTATTCATGCTAGTCCTTGATTAGTTTTTGAACACTAAGCTAAACTACTCCTTTACCATTTCTTAATGTTGCAGTACTCTCCTGCCAGCGAATAGTTTCCTTCAAAATAAATAATTTCAAAAGGGGAACATGTTTTTCCCTCCCTAAATAGACATTTCTTTTAACTAGTGCCTAAATAATTTATAAAACCTAAAACTTCCACTTTCAAATTGGGAAGATAAACTGTTTTTTGTGCAATGATTCAAAGCCAAAAATAATTGTTACAGCTGTTATGTGATCACACGAACGAGTAGGTATACATATTTTCTTAGAGATTTACACATTTCCAGCTCGCAGCTTTAACATTTAATGCTGTAAATTACTACTACGGCTAAAATTTTATTTACTTGGCAGATTAGTGCTCATAAACGCGCTCCTTGTCAATGTTTGGCGAGAAAAATTAAGCCGGTATAAACACCAATGGACCACAAAGAAGAGTGTACGTTTTAAATGTGACTGTGACTCTATGACCGTGAATAAAAAATTACAGAGCAAGGAAACATTTATATTTCACTTACCTGGTTCTGGAGTGAAGTAAATTATAGTAGTAACAACGGATACCAATCCCACGAAGAGTGCGGACCGCAAGAAAAAGGTTTTCCCCGTGGACATCATACAGATTTGCACTCGCGGCACGGAAACATTAATCACTTACAGTTTATAACTTAGGTTTGCACTGTTCTTTGTTGACTCACGAATCCTGAGTAACTGATTATAACCACAATTCGATTCGACGTGCTTACATTCACAAAGCAATCTCCGCAACAGCTGTGCTTGGACAACGATCTTTCTCCTCCTCCTCCAGGCAACAGCAAGATGTTCAGTTCTAATATTGTCCGCGCAGGCAGAAATGGCGCTAGCACCTGGAGGGAATACTTGAACGATTTCTCTCATGACCAAAGCAAGGAAACCTTGCCACAGCCATTGGAGCAACCATTAACCTCGAATCGCCGTGAAACTTCCTTTAATTTCATATCTTGCGTCTGCAATCCAAGGGAAATAAAGCTAATCATACCAGAGGGAGTCCATCAAGATATACCACGATGCATATCTAGCAATATATGTTTAATAAATCATGAATAAATACCTATTAAATGTCCACATATAAATGCTTTTCATTTTTATCTCTTGATGGCTTCAGCTGGACTATTCTTTAGAGTACCGAAGGAAGCAGTCTTGCAAGCTTTTCTTCAATAAGTTAGGCAGGTACTCTTTTTACGTATTCATGGCAAACCAAGCTTCGCGCTTCATTTCACTTCTCTTGATGCTTTTCACATGTCAATTGTTTTAGCAGACCGTTATCGAACGGTGGTACGTACTCCAGTTAAATCATGTTATTTGGATATTTTTTGAAGTTTTATCTTAGCTATTGTGATACAGAACACTTTATTTGTGCATATATTTTTCATCTTACGTTCAATCACACAATTCGTTCACTTGGCGATGATATGTTGTATACGTTATTTTCAGTCTGCATGAGGTCCGCAAGAAAATTGCTACTTGAGAATTACCGAAATCATCAGTAACCTCAACTAGTGAAGTGAGGGTAAATTTGTTTAGTGTTTTAAAACATATTTGCTTATGTTACTTTTCACAATCGATATAAATTTCATTTGTATTGTAGATGGCAGCACATACTAGGTTTCGTTGAATTTGGAACACGTTTGAAGATAGGTTATTGTACAAAACTACGTTTCTTCTTTACTTTCTGTTTACTTAATAACAGCTTCATTAATTTCACGTTGTTTACAGCTATAAATCAGTGATGATTATACCAGCGTGATAGTAGTCACATGGAATACGCAAGATTCGCCGCAAAGATGTCATACCGTGTGCTCCGGCCGAACTTTTTGAATTCAGATCATAAGGAAATAGTCTCAGCATGATGTGTGATATATTTTGGAATAACTTCGAAGAAAAATTTAAAGATGTCAAGGAAAGTTTTGAAAACTCCTCGATGATATCGTTGGACTGCGAGCTCACCGGTTTACATTCGTATGAAGAGTATCGCCCTAGGTAAGCCTGTATTTCCAATTTTCGGTCTCTATAGTATCAATTTCCAGACCATTCGTACGGTTAGTGTTATCGAAAAAACAAAAACCCTTAATGCCATTTCGTTTTTAGTCTCTTTGACTCAGGAGCGGAGCGATACGAAAAGTTAAAAGCCGGTGTTGATCAACTACTAGTCATACAATTGGGTGTAACAACGTACTGCCTTAACAAAGAAGAAGATTCCATTTTAACAAGAACATTTACGTTTTATTTACTTCCAACCTCGTTTCTTTCTGTCGACACTCGCTTTATATGTCAAGCATCATCCCTGTGTTTCTTGTCTTGTGCAGGATTCGACTTCAATAAGGTAGGTACTGATGATTTAAATGCGTATTTTTTTCATCCTTCCTTTTATTACATTTTAAGAACGTGTAAACTATTCGTAGCGTGTAAGATCTCAGTTTAATGTTGTATTATTGGCTGCCGTTGTTGACTTAAAAGTTTCAAGAAGTATTGCGTTTGTTAGATTAGGTAATTCCTTTTTTCTGTAAATTTTAATCGATATTAATGTACAATAGTTGAAGGTACGGTTTTATTCTTAACTTAAAAAGCGTTGGCTATTATATATCTTCACCCTTCTGTTGTAACGACTTGGTAATGTGTACAATAGAAGACATTTTTTCATGGCTAGTGTGTCAGTAGTTTTCTCAATAAATGACATTTGTTGTTAATATCTTTTTCCAGCTGTTCAGTGAAGGTATTCCTTATCTAAGCCCTCAGCAGGAAAGGAAGCTTCGCCTTGATCTTCAGAGGGGCCGTCCAGCATTAGCTTGTAACCTAAGCACTGATCTACGGTCAATTCTTGAAAGGGCATGCTGGCAGGTATCTCAGTGGGCACCATCTGCTTTACCTGGTCAGTCTATCAAGATCCATCCTCATCCAGATCAAAAGTTAGATGAAGTTGATGAGGAAAATACCATCCCAGATGCATCAATGCCACCATCCTTGACCACCCTTCTCAGAGAGTTGTTGTTACACAGAGAGCTTCGTCTCAACTTTCCTGACATATGGACGTATTCTGAAGAGGGTTCCGTTGTGAGTTTTTAACCTCTTATATTTCATTATTATGTTATCCATTTATTAAATCGAATGCGAATGCAGTGACCTTTAATTTATTCCATTTAACCTGAAGGGACAAAGTTTGAATCGTAGCCATTAGGATTTCTTGGTGGTATGGTGGTCCCGGCTTGAAAGCTGAGTGGTGAGAACTAATAAGTTCAGTACTCTGTCCTTCAGATGGGAGGTTAAATGGCTGATCCCTTGGAGCCTTTTGTCAAGAATAGGCTAATGATAAGCTAGGCAAGGTTTCTCTTCAGACCTTCCTCTGTTTCCTGAAGAATTTCTATCCCTACCCGATAACTCACCTATTGTAAATGGTGATAATGACGTTAGTTGTCAGTTATCTCTCCTAATAACAATGGCAATTTATATATCTGGTAAAAGAATTAATTTTTTTGTGCATTAAGTGATAGTTTTACTGTAGATGACACTGGTCCATCTTATTTTCCAGAGTTGTCAAAATCATAATCAGTGCATCAATCCTAAGATTGGTTAACTGCTGTGCTCTATTATTCTGTCTTGCATGCCAGTTCCTTTACTTCCCTGTAATTTTTCTGGGCAACACTCATCTTGATTTGTCTTTGGTATTGGTCCCTTGGTCTTCCTTATAGGACTTTTCCTTCAATTTTTCCCTCCAGTATAGTGTTTACTAATTCATAGTGTTACAAAGTGTGTCCAATGCCACATGCTGCTCCATAGAGTCATTTTTTCTTCAGCTCTTCTGTATTCTTCCTCACTTCTTACCCTTGGCATCCATTTGATCTTCATCATCCTTTTCCAGTACTAGGATTTGAAGACTTTAAGTCACTTTCAATCTTCATTTTAAGACTTTTCTAGTCTGCTTTTTAACTGTCCATATTATCTAATCAGTGGAGTGCCACTGCCCTCATTTATGTTTTAATGTTATTGTAGTGGTGTCCAAATAACCATTATTAAGACTGGAACGTTTGTCAATAATATTCTGCCTCAGGACAAAGTTCTATGTCTAGTCCTACCTAAACTTTTAATTCCCTTGTGGAGACATACGTAGCAGTTACATATATGTATTCAAATGGCATTAGGTGCATATTATGTACTCCTTTTTCTTAGCATTTACTACTTCCCTCGCGTGCCCCAAAGCCCTATTCCATACTTCCCTCAGTACCGGTGTTATCTAGAGAAAAGTGTAGGTATAAGCTAAATTTTGAAATAGGATAACAAAAACTAGAATTTGTTGTGTGATTCAGTTTCCTGAGTAGGAATTAGGATGAAGGTGATATATCATAGGGTAAGTGGTTTAGAAAAGGAGGCATCTATATGTAGAAGGGAATTTAAGGCCGGAAGCCTTTCATAATTGCATATATGAGGTCTGGAGCTGACTCTGCCCTGGTGAAAATAAACCATGACAGACAGTGTGCCCTACAGTGTGACAGAAGCATGAACACAGTGTGCTTAGAATGTGACAAGAGTGTGATTACAGTGTGCATACACCGTGACAAAAGCGTAAATTGGGACTCAAAAGCGTGCAGAAAGCGTGATAGACACTGTGACAGTAAAGTGTGTTCACAGTGTGAGGACACCATGCACACATTGTGAGGACACTGTGACTAATACCCATGTACAGTGTGCTGCACATTGTGGTCACACTGTCCATCACGCTTTGAAGGGAGCACAGTGTGCGTACACTGTGACTAATACACTTGCACAGTGTGATACACATTGTTGTCACACTGTCTGTCACGGTTTATTTTCACCAGGTTGGAGTATGGCTGAAAAAAGTGAACCTTGGTCTAGGCTGAAAATAGAGTTCCGAGGTGTTTGAGATGTGGTTCTGGAGTGAAATGGTAGGATGAATTGGAAGGAAGACAAATGAGGATGGGCTGGTATTGTATGTGAAGGTTTTTTCAGGCTCTCCATCAGATTAGGTATTTCTTCGCTATTGTTTTGGTGGCTGATTCAGTAAGGTATATGCAAGAAGGAAATCCAGTGACCAGTAGACACCAAGTAAGTAAATGAATGTGGAAAAACTTGGCCTAAGCATTCAACACCCTTAGCACAGTTGTTGAGTTAGCCACCGAAATGTCCACATGAAATACTTTACCTGGTGGAGAACCAGATAAAACTTCACATGCAGCATATACCAGGAAGCATCAAATTCTTCAGTGTCGGGAATTGTTTGGGTGGATAAAAAAGGTATTAGGGTGGTAGCACCAGTAATGGACAGGTAACCAGTAATGGACAGGTTGACAATGATCTACTTATAATAAGAGTACCATGTCACATTTTGCACTGAAATTCCATCTAGTGATAGACAGTAGAACTAATAATAAGTATTAGTTCCAAAAAATACCACCAGGTAACAGGATTTTCCACAGGCTTGGATACATGTGGTGGCAGGAAGAAACACCTCTTACTTTGAACCAGAAGTAAAGAAATTTGTTAAGGTGGTTGAACAGGAATCTGCTGCAATTACAACACATCCCATGGTATAAATTGGAACAGTTTTTACTTATTTTTGAAGTAAATCTTGATAAACATTACTACAGTTGTATTTATGCATATTCAGAATTACTTATGAGGTTTAGAGCACATGTTCATCACTGGTTTAATTTTTTCCATATTATCCAGTAATGGACATGGTGTGTTCATTATTGGATTTAACAAAATATTTGTAAGATGGTTAGATATTGAACTATATAGTCCAGTTTTGGTGTAAATAAGATGTTATTAAAATTGTGTAGCAAAATATGCTTAAAATCCAGTAGTGGACAGGGGTGTCCATTAATGGTATTGCGAATGTCCATTATAGGATTAAAAATTAGTAATTTTATATTTTTAGATATTTTCATATTTCATCAGGGCAATGGCTGCTGCAGGCAAAAGACCCTTCTTTAAATACAAAGAAGAGGATATGGAAAAAGCAATCGATGCTGTGAAGAAGATTCAAATGTCTTTTGCTGGTGCTAGTAAAGCTTTCAATGTACCTCGTGTGACACTCATGCGAAAGGTGAAAGAAGGCAAGAGTGCAATGAGAAAAATGGGCCCATCGACAGTTCTATCTGAGAAGGAGGAAAGTCACCTGAAACAATGGATTTGTGACATTGGAAAGCTTGGTTTCCCTCTTAATAAGGAAGATCTTTTGTGCACTGTTAAAAGAATAATGGACAATTGTCAGCGAGAGAATCCTTTTAAAAACGGTAAACCTGGAAAGAAATGGTTTGATGCATTCTTGAATCGCCATCAAGAAATTAAAGAAAGAGTTGCAGAACAGTTAACAGCAAGCAGGGGTTGTGTGACAGAAAAACAAATCCGGGACTGGTTTGAGGAGGTGAAAATATTTTTTTTACACAATAACTGTCATGATGTACTTTTAGATCCAGGACGAATATTTAATGCAGATGAGTCCTCATTTAATCTGTGTCCAAAATCTGGTAAAGTATTGAGCATAAAAGGTGAGAATAATGTCTATGAAGTGATTAGTGGTTCAGGTAAAGAAGCATTAACAGTTTTAGTAACAGTTCGAGCTGATGGTTTAATGGTTCCTCCTTTCATTCTTTATCCATATGTACGTATTCCTGCCGAAGTGATTAAGTGTGTTCCTAATAACTGGGGTATTGGCAAAAATGAATCAGGATGGATGACAAGCGAGACATTTTATGAGTACATTTGTAATGTATTTCAACCCTGGCTCATTAAGGAGAAAGTGAAACTACCTGTTGTGCTGTTTATGGATGGACATAAATCACATCTTAGTATGCATTTAAGTGAATTTTGTTCTCAAAAACAAATAATTTTGATTGCCTTGTACCCAAATACAACACACATTCTACAACCATGTGATGTTAGTGTTTTTAGACCAATGAAGGTTTCTTGGAAGACCACTGTTCATAAATGGAGAGCTGAACATTCATTTGAGGCTGTCACAAAACAAAACTTTGCACCATTGTTCAGCACTGTAGTATCCTCAATGAAACCAGAAACTATTCAAAATGGTTTCCGAAGTACTGGACTATTTCCATTTGATGCTGACAGTGTCAATTACAGCAAATGCAGTCCAGGTGAAATTGTGACTCGTGCAACAGTTCCAATCTCTAAAACTAATCAGATAGCAAGAAGTAATGAAATGAAAATTATTCAAGGACATCTCGTTTACTTGGAATCACTGATTGCACCTGAAAAACTCATCAAATTCAACGACTGCTTCAATGAATCCAGAGAATGGAATGGTGATGAGTGTGCAAAAGATTTGTACAAAGTATGGATGAGCACAATGAGGGAAATCAACTCTCAAGATTCATCATCGGTGATAACTGCTGCACATCAGTCAACGTCAGTGACCCTTACAGACAAGTCACCATCAGCAGTACAGTCAGCATCAGCAGTCCAATCAACTTCAGCAGTTCAGTTAGCATCAGTCAAATGTACATCACCTGGAAGTCAGTCAACTCAAGTCTCTAATGAAACAACACCTGCCAAAACAGGATTGGAAGTTGAAAATGAAGATACCATGTCCAGTGTCGGCAGTCCCTTTAAAAGAGCTCTGTATTGGCCTGAAAAGACTGCAAAACACAAAAGAAAAACTGGAAAAGTTCCATCAGTCATCACATCAAATGAATGGAAAAAGTATTGTATGAAGAAGGAAAATGACAAAAAGGAAAAGGAGGAGGAAAAGTTAAAGAGGAGACTAATCCGTGAGGCAAATAAAAAGAAAAAGGAGAATCAAGAAATTGAAAGGAAGAAGTCCAGACTATGTCACAAACAACTTAAAAAGACTAAACAGTCAGAAACTGAAACAGTGACTAAGGAGCATTATGTCAACATTGATGATTCTAGTGACACCATAGTGATGTCTGATTCTGATGATGCTGGAAATGACTATGAATTGTCAACAAACTGCACAGATGTAAAACTAGAATTATATTATGCCGTACATTATGATAATCACTTGCCTTCTATAGGACGCGTGATTTCAAAACAAGACAATTTGTGCAGGATGAAATTTCTACAACAAATAATGGAAAATACCTACAACTGGCCTGCTAGGGATGATGTCCAAGATGTTGACATTTCATTCATTTTGATTGGTCCTATAAAATTGATAGGTAATGGACCTTTCACCATTGATCAAAATCAACGGCTAAAAATCAGAGCAGCATCTAGGGTATTTAAACTAAAGAGAAAATAATTGATTACAACATTTGTCTATGGAGGCCTTATAAAAATATGCTAGTCTCCAATCACTCATTTTTTTCCCTGAGATAAAAGATATATCCAAAAACTTTTTTATTTATTATAGTCCTTGATTCAGAACTTTTGTATACTTAACATCATATTATACATTGTAATTCACTTTAGGTGTTTCTTTTGTGAAATATTTTGGAGAACGGGTGTTTTTCTTTGATGTCCATTACTGGTATTAGAGTGTGTCCATTACTGGAAATTGAGATCTAGTGGCCTGTCCATTTCAGGTGCTGAAACGCATGATTAATAAAAAAATTATTATAATAAAATTACTGTTTCTGTGAGTTTATCATTTTGGGGCATTGTTTTAGGGATGTGTGCTAGCATGGATACATGAAAAAAGATCATGTAAAAGGTGATTAACGGTTAGTATAATTGAACTAAAGATAATTTGACCTTAACATGTCCATTACTGGGGTAACCACCCTACTTGAAGGTAGAGTGGGTAGATGGGCCAAGTATTGAAAGGCAGTCTTTATCAAAGACTGTTTTAGAGGGTGGAATGTTTATCAGGGTGGAGGAAAAGGAAAATCTTTTTAAAGGAAATAAAAGGAAGTGGGACATGCTGCATAAGGAGTGAAGTATTGTGAGGAAAGAAACATTGGAAGTGGTAGAAAAGAGTTAAGGTATTCATAAAAAAGCTACCATAACCAGTAGAATGTCATGTGTGTATATTGAGTTACCAAATTTGGCAAGTGGAGGGTGTCTGTGTCTTCTTAAATATTCACTTGTCTGTGGGATTTTTCGAAATTGTTCCTGTCCCAATCATTGACCTGAACTCTCCATCTAGGTCTGTATCACAATTGGATTCAAATTACCTAATTCATGCTCATCAGCACCAAAGAAAGGGAAAGTGAATGGATGCAGCAAATTGTGAGAGGTTATGGAAACTTGTCGTAGTCAATTGTAGAATGCTTGGTAAGCTTGGAAAAGAATTGGCATTTTGGGTGAAAAATTCCCTGGGATTTCCACTGGGTCATGTTCTTCATTTCCTCCTCTGACGTTTCAACAAGTGACTTTCCCATCATCTTCAGGGATACAAATTGTCATTGAATGATGAAACTATTTGTTGATTGTGCCAGCTAGGAAAATTGGCAGTAGCAGAGCACAGCTTCAACAAAGACCACTTGATACATTTGGAGTATATGAAACTCCTGTGCCATTCTAAAGGATATTTGGATCAAAATTTCAAATTCGACTTCAGGAGAAGAACATTAACAGAGACTCCGGCTATTTATTCCTTAGCCATGCACATAAAGCAGCTGGGAAAAAGCAACCAATCAGGAGATTCCACGAGAGCAACTGTGCACATGATCAATTGGGCACCACCTGACATCCTTACAGCAGGATATTAAGTGAGCAGTTTAATCAGAGTGGCAATTTGAATTCCTAGATCCCTAAAGACAAAGGGCAAGTCATGTATCGTAATGTCAGAGGAGGAAATGAAGAACCTGAGCCAGTGGAAATCCTGAGAAATTTTCACCCAGAATATTCCGTGGGAAGCACCAAGTCAATTGACATTTTGGTGGTGACAAAGGAGAATAGAATATTCTGAGCCAAAGAGAGAAGCTGATTATCATAGAGAAATCTTATCAAACTTAGAGTCAATCCCCCAATTTTGAGCCTAGTGCTTTAGCCAGTTAAGTTACCAAGGCTCTATTCCTCCCAGTGGATTTAAAAAGAAAAGTACTTCTGGGAAGAAGGATACAAACATGTAAAAGAGATTTGCAAATGATGGATCAAAACCCATCCCCTTTGGGAGAAAACTGTGTAATGGCACAAAGGATTAATAAGAATAATAGTGAATTATTTAACATAACACAGAATACAGTGCAATAGTCATCATCAAATACTCTGTACTATAATAACACTTGTACATATAAGTAAAAAGTATATATCTATCTATAAATAAAAAAAGAAAATATTGACATTTGATTGCAACGGTATTACTTTCAATAACTTCCGGTAATGTATAAAATGCTTTAGACAAAAGCCAACAGTGAATGACCAGTATGAACCTTGACATACTGACAAGCCTAGCCTCTTGGGGCAGTATGTAAAAAATCTTAGCTTGTGTACATTAAAAGATTTGGCACTTTTAGACAATCTATAGTAGAGCACCAACAAATATGTAGTTCTTTTTCCTGGTAAGATGGTCATACGCACTGACTCCTGTTTCCAAGGAGTTCAGGTTTTCTTTAACTTCATAAGCACATTTATTCAACTTCACAAGTTCATGTAGTTTTGCATAACATGAAGGAATTGGTGAGGAATTATTTATCCTAGAAGAAGTATTTTTTCTTTTATATCTATCTGATTCTTGGATACATCGAAAAGTCATGCATAAAAAATGATTTGATATTTTTATCCTTTCACATCGACCGAGTAAGTAACGAGGAAGTGCTAAGAAGAGTAGGAGAAAAGACAAGTCTGCTGACAACTCTAAAAAGAAGAAGGGAAAACTTAATCGGCCATATCTTGAGACACGATGGCCTGATGAAGACTATTGTCGAGGGGAAAGTGAACGGGAAGATTGGAAAAGGCAGGCCTCGTATGAGATACATGGAACAGGTTGTGAAGGATGTAAAAGAGAAGAATTATGTCACAATGAAAAGGTTGGCTGATAGAAGAATCGAGTGGAAAGCTGCGTCAAACCAATCCTAGGATTGTTGACCAATGATGATGATGATGAACTTAAATATTTTAGTGCCATCAACAAAACATTTGAATATTCAAGTGGTATTGTTCATTTTTATTGGAAAGGAGCTTGCTCATTGTTATCTCTTCTATAAGCTATGAGTCGCACAGAAAAGAATAGGCATGAGTTTAGAAATTTTATAACTATTTCTGTTTCTATGTCTATGAATGTGCCTACATTAGTTCAAGTTTGGGATAAACAAATCCCTTGCCGGCTGTCCCAAGGGTTTTGCACAATCAGGCTAGTGAATTGGCTAAACCGGCCTTCTCTCTTGCACATCTGTATCACATACATGTTTGTGGTAATTCTTCAATTTACCAGACATATACCTACCTTTATTATTACTAGATATAATTACATTGTGAGGTAGAATTGGTGTTGGAGTCTCATTTTTGGCCTTAACTATTTTCAAATGCATTCCCTTCAAGGTACTCTAAAGCAGGTTCTAATTGATTGATATAAGGTAATAAATTAAACCTCAAATGCTGTGTTCAGTTTTAAATGGCATGGATTTAAGTAAAAATAAGGTTTATGATATATATGTCTGTAGTATTTATGATTCTGCTCTGTTCTTCAGAGCTATTTGAATTGCTAGATGCATGTTGAAGTATCTTTGCTTGTTATGTATATTCAAGTCCTAATATGCCAAAATTACATTTTTGAGATACTAAATGCGATCCATTTTCTTTCATACAGATGAGAATAGAGAAAATTAGGTATGAAGAAAGGGTTCAGCTGGAAAGAGAAGAAGAAAACAAAATCAAAGAGGAGTATGGAGATGTGGTCAATGATGACATTGATGTGGACTGCTTGGCTGAAAAGGCAATTCAGCTCCTTTTAGGTGCCACTAAGATTTTTCACTTACTTATTAATGCCAAAAAGCCAATCATAGGTCACAATTGCCTTTTAGATTTGATGGTTTTGTTAAAGCAGTTCTACTGCCCTTTACCTGGTAAGTAAAATACATTCCTGTTGTTTCATTTTCTGGTAATTCTTGGTTTAAAATGTTCTCCAGATGTTAAGAAGCAAATTTACTTTTGTAAGAAGTTACTCTTCCTTGCATTTATTCACATGATCTGATTATTCCTAACTTTGTAGTAATTGTATTCAGCTCTAATAATGAAAAAAGTTAGACATTCATTTTCTATCTTTTTAAAATCATCAGTAAATCATTCTTGTATGCGATGAAATGCTAATGAAATCTATAAACCTTGTGTGCCTACCTTAGCTTTGGAAAGGGATACCTTATCATCAGTTTTGATCAATATAGACTGATGATGAATGGAGCTATGTAAAAAATATTGACATATATGAAATCTTTTAGCGGTCAGATGATGCTTAGATACTGTAATAGATGATCATCCCAACTCAGTAAGTTGAACTATGCATATTGCTTTTTAAAAGAGTCGACTTGTGTAGTTAACTGAAACTTTCTCTTGCCAATTACATAAATCTCTTCCCTGCCTCAAATCTTCTCTCTGTCAAACTACTTTCTTTTACTGTTTAAACTAAAAAACTTTGCCAACACTGACTTTTTTATGTGTCATTGGAGTTTTGATGTTTATGATGACACCAACATGAAATCACCTACATAAAATCTGATTCTTAAATCTGGATCTGAATAAAAAGGTGTGGTCTTCATGCTAAAACTCTTCTCAACATTCTTGTAAAACAAAGGGAAGAAATTTCATATATTACAAAGGTATATTATCATGGTTTAAGTTTTAGATAATTCATTTATCCATCTGATGAAAGGATGGATGTAGTACTTATTGTCGCTGTCAAAATAGTATAGACCTGGACTTTGACGCATTCCTCAGTAACATTGGGTGCCTTTGGTATAACGTATTATACATGGTTGGAAAGAGAATTATGTCTTTAAAATGGCACAATGTTGGGGCTGATATCCCCCCTCTTGATGTGACTTGTCATAAATCAAAGCAAAACAAAGTAAAAATGCCCAATTTCAAGACCTGGTCATGTTTACAACATTGTGGAACAGCGACAGAGCATCACAAGAAAGATAAACTTTTATCACAATTAAAATATATAGTCCTATAGCATTCTATGTGTTTTTAAGACTCATCCATTTTTCATTGAGTTTTGATATGCGTTTGAAATAAAAATCGATTGGAGCCTACAAATTTTTTTTGAGAGACTTAAAATTTAAGGGAGCTCTACTTTGTAATATTTGTAAAAAATAAACGAGAGTGATTTTTCGTAAACTTAATTGAGCTGAGATATAAAGGGGTCTTATTTATGACATCACGGCGGCAGCACGTCATCTGTGTCTATGGTTATCTGAGGCTTCACACAAATCTTTCGAACACCATAATCAATGACATAAACAGTCATCGCCCGGCAGCGCTGTGCATCCCATATCGTCCTTCTGGACAATAAACCCATGGTCATGCATGGCAGCAAGAATCTTATGAAAAGTGAAAACCTACAGTTACTTTTTCCGAGAATGTTTCAATGACCTCTATTCTTGGAAGAATTACAATATTCGTTTGGAATGAAAGACACTCCTTTAGCCGTGACCCATCTTTATCTGACTACTGCTTCTAGTTTTGCTGTTTGAAAGGAATGGGTTTGGAAAGAAAGGAGTATCATCTTTGGGGTCACTTCCCTTAGCACTAAACATTCTTCCTTCTCTTCATTCGAACCCCTGTGGAGGCAAGAGCCTTGGGGCTTCCCCACGGGTGGGTTGGGTGGATTATGGTAGATTGGGCTTTACCTGCTTCGGTGGGTGAAATCCCGGGTGACTGTTTTAGGAAAAGGTATTATAATACACACTTGAGGCCTTTTAAAGACCATATTATTTTATCCATGAGAGAAATTTATGCCATCTCTTCCGCTTTTGTCAAATACTCCTCCAAAGTGTGGATATGTTCCAAAAATCAAACTTCTTTTGCTGACAGTACCTGCTTTCCTCCAAGTCCTTTAACCCTCTCACTCAGTAGTTCTGTTCCTACAGATAGTTAACACGGTTATTTTTAAGTTCTTCAAGTGAAAGACTTTCCTCATTGTAGATATTTTCCCATTAAGGTTTTGGTGACAAACAGTTTGATTAGAAATTCACGGCGATTTTAATAGCCTACTTTGAAGTGTTTCATAGAGTGCTGAAAAGTGCGTGTTCCAGCATGCCTCCAATAAAAAGGAAGCATTGCCCTCTCCAACTAATTGAGAATGCCCTGGAAGAAGATAATCCTGTATTAAGAAGGCGTCAGAGGTCAAATTTGCAGTGTGGTGAGAAGAAAATGGTGGCCAATGCAAAATATTTCTTTGAAAAAGTGAGAAATGGTGAAATTGAAATTGTAGCCAATCAGCAATAAAAAAAATGGCATTGTGTTTCTGAGTATCTGAGTGCACTGTTAAAAATGTGAACAAAGAAATTAAAAGTAGTGGTAGTGGGGCACCAATTGCGATGATCAAGCATCCAGGAAGACATCAAATCATGTTGGGTGAATTTTTTCAGTGTTGTAAGAAGGAAAGTGCACTACTTTTACTTGTGAAAGATATATGCTGCAGTTGGTAATATTTTAACTGAACTGCCAGAGGATCATGAAGACTTCCCCGATGTCAGTGAGTCAACCATGTCCCAAATTTTGAAAGGTATAGGGGTTTCGATATCGAAAATTCAATTCAAAATCCATTTTTTAGAAAGTCCTAAAATAGTTGACCAGCGTCAAATATTTTTGAGGTTCACATGACGATTAAGAGAGGGAGGCTGTAGAACATTTTACACTGATGAAAAGTGGTGTGGTGCAAATCAAAAACTGAGTTTTGAATGGCAAGAAGATGTAAGAGCATTAGATAATGAAGCGGTGGATTGGGATAGAGCAAAAATCCAAAAAGTGAACGGTTGTAAATGCGGCATAACAGCTTCGTCAGGGTCAGGCAAAAAGGTGAGTTGAGAAAATACAGTAGGTAAAAGATAATCCCTTGGGCCACAGTTTAAAATCGCAGATTGGACACATTCTTTTTGTTCTTGTGAAAAATATATTTTATTGCTTGCTAACTCATTGAAAGCAGTAAGTTGGAAGTAATGAAATACTTAATGTCATGCTTCCGATGTGGGACGCACAGTGGTGGCCGGGCAACCGACTGTTTATGTCATTGTTTATGGTGTTCGAAAGATTTGCATGAAGCCTCGGACAGCCATCCACAGAGATGACGTGCTGCCGCCGTGACGTCATAAATCAGATCCCTTTATATCTCAGCTCCAATTAAGTTTACGAAAAATCGCTCTCGTTTATTTTTTCCAAATTTTACAAAGTAGAGCTCGCTTAAATTTTAAGTCTCTCAAAAAAAATTTGTAGACTCTAATCGATTTTTAATTCAAACACATATCTAAACCAATGAAAAACAGAAGAGACTTGAAAACACATAGAATGCTATAGGACTATATATTTTAATTGTGATAAAAGTTTAGCTTTCTTGTGATGCTCTGTCGCTGTTCCACAATGTTGTAAACATGACCAGGTTTTGAAATTCGGTGTTTTTACTATGTTTTGTTTTGATTTATGACAGCTCACATCAAGAGGGAAGATGATATCAGCCCCAACGATGTGTCATTTTAAAGACAAGATTACGTTATACCAAACCAATGTTACTGAGGAATGCGTCAAAGTCCAGGTCTATACTATTTTGATGCCAACAATAGGTTGGTAGTTTATGATTCATGGTCACTATTGAAAATCAGTTTGTAATCTTAACCATCCATGTTGACACTGATTTTTACTAAACTTGGACCGATACCACATTTTCCATTACCAAACCGATACCTTGATGCCGTGGCCCATACCGATTGTATTATTTGCCGATACCTTACTTATTTTTCCCAAAAAAATTTATGAGAGCTATCCTTCTCATGAACTGTACACTCTGTAATCAAAAGTGTTATAAGAGAGTAATTAATGAGAGAAATGACTTTGTGACCACTGTTTTATTTTGCTACTCTTACTATTAATCACTGGAATTAGATTTCAGACTCAAAACCATCTTGCATTTTTAAATACTGAAAATTCTTTTTAAGAAATATGAGCTGCTGAACATGGTCAGCAGTTAAGAGGGTCCTTCTGTCAGTAACCATAGCACCAATCTCTCAAAAAATTAGCTCGGAAAATTCCTTCAAATGCAGATACAGACTGTTCATTTTTCAGTAATTAAAAATGTTTTCACAAGTTGGAAGCAAGTCTTCTGCTAGATATCTTCGAATTTCTTCATTGGGAGTTTTCTGACTCTTTCTGCTAGTACCGGGTGCTGTTAGCATTAATTTGGAATAAAGTCCCCACATTTTGTGTTCATACTTTACATCAGATTTTTTCAGTTGCACTTTTCTTGAGCTATATCTTTGTTTTGGGTAACATTCTTCAGATAGACCTGTCATCTCCAAAGCTGTCATTTTTCATCATTTCAGCATTATTTGAATCTTGGAAAACACTGATTTTGAATCGTGGATCAAGAATGATGGCAAATGTGTATAATTGTTCTTTTTACAAAAATTCTTGCCGACTTTTGATGGAAAACAGCAAATCATTGGCGAAGCCTTGCAGATGACTGTGTGGAAACTTAGTACATAGTTTCAAGGAAATTAATGGCGCTATTCACAAGAGGGATGACTTAAGAAAATGTCACTCTACTTCCACTACCAACAAATGTTGCTCTTTCAAAAACATCCAGAACATCAATCATTTGCTCAATAGCCCCATTTGTGGTGGAGTTATTTCTGCCTCAAAACTCAGGTTAGAGGCAGCTAATGCTAGTGCTTGCTTCTGCTCCAGAAGATGCCTCATAATTTGCAAAAGGGAGTTCCACCTTGTGGGTTCATCCTGGATGAGTTTATGCTCTTTAATATTCAGCTGTACTTGGGCCAATTTCAGTTGTTTCGTTGCTTAAGTGGAATTCTTGAAGTGACCCACAATGCTGTGGCATTTTGCTGTAAGATCTTTCACCATGGGTTTTTTGGGGATGCCGTCTTTAATCACTAGTTCAAGAGTGTGAGCTAAGCAGGAAATATGATCAACTGGACTCCCTTCGAGTGCAGAAGCAATGATCCTCCGATTATCTCTGACAATGCTTGCAAATTTGTTAGTCAAACTTCAACAGTTTGTGTGATGAAGTTGCTAATATTCACTCCAGGGTGTGGAATCTCAAGAAATGGCACACATTCTAAGCATACATGACTATAAGCTTGATTTGAATCCAAAAAAAACTTAAGGAGTCATCGTAGGCTGTTGACATCCACATGTCTATTGTAAGAGTAGCGTATTTAGCTTCAGACAACAAATTTTCTGTTATTTTCTTTGTTTCCTCATACAGATCCGGGATAACTTTGTTAGCAAAATATTTTCATGATGGAATAGAGTATCTAGATTCTAAGTAACTTATCAGTTTACAGAAACCTTTATTTTCAACTACTGATAAAGGTTGATTGTCAAGACGAATCATTTCTCCAATCAATCTTGTAATAAGTGAACTCCGTTTATCACCAGACTTAAAACTCTGTGTTTAATCGATAAAACTCTTCAGAGTAGGTTGAACACTGTGAATAATTGATTTTCTTTTTGTAGGAGTCTTGAATTGCATGTGGGAACTTGAGGGGGATGGTGTAATTAAAATACATAAACTATCTGAGGAAACAATGTCAGCATCATCAGAATCAGTTGAACTGTGTGAAAGTCTGGGATTGGCCATTGGATTGGGGAAATTGGGAAGAATTGCAGTTTCAGTACCATCAACATTGTCAGTTTCCACTTCTAATTCTTCTTACATCACGTGTGGACATGGAAGAGGAATTCTTTTTCTCAATTTTCCAAAATTAAACATGTTTTTTCTTTAGATGAGCCCATAGAGGAGAAATTGCATGGGATTTTTCTCCCTTCGACATTTCAAAATCAAAATGGTTGCACACAGCAAATTTGTTGTCCGTTTCTAATCACTGAAAATGGCACCATGAACTTAATGAATTATTTGACATTGTGACTCGCGAGCTGAGTGTAAATGTAATTTATTACTAATTATGGTAGGTACATATATTGAATGCTTTCCAATTTTATTTTTTTATAAGTTATTGCAGCAGGTGTCGTACACTTTCGAGTTGAGTTTAGAAACTCTTATATAAAATTCAAAACTTACTTTTGCAAGTACTCCAGATTTGGAAGAAAAGTTGCAGTTTTAAAATCAATGATGAAAATTTATTAGGTAGAGTGATATTATTAACGAAGCTCGTATGGAGTGGCAACCATCGATGCAAACATTCTTCAACTTTGCATCATGGCAGGTGTTCTCGCGTTACTTACAGTGAAAAGATACTTTTCTTACTCCTACAATTTTGATGGCATATCATTCGTTGAAACAGTTGTCTTTAAACCATAATTAATGTGGCGAACCCTATCATTATGCAAAATTTAGCACATCAACACCACGGAAACATACCTTGGAACAAACTTCCTTCAACGCAGCTAGACGATTATCGCAGACTGGATTATTTTAGCAGAGTGAATTCAGTGGATGATGATTATGTAGTAGAAGCAATATCTCATTAACGAAGAAAATCAACACAGTAAAAATAAGCTAGATGCTATGGCAGGGTATATAGGAACCTGGAAATCCTGGAAAAGTCAGGGAATTTAATGTGTGGTCAGGGAAAAATCGCAAAACGTTCAAATTTTGGAATTTATCACCTGAAAATGCCAAGAAATCAAGAACTGCACATAGGAGCGGAGGTCGGGGTGAAGGAGGCCTGAAGGAGGACTGACCTCAGGCTGGCTTTGCTGTTGAGGCAGCCCTATTCTGGTTCTCTCTGGCTATAGCCTGCACTATTTGGTGAAAAGATTGGCGAAAGGTGTACGCATCTCATTTTCATTCGCTAGTGATTTTGCCAGGAATGCTTCGATTTGTCCCTCTGTTAACGAAAAAGTTATTCTCAGTCAAAATTGGTCACTTGGCCAAATATGTAGAAGGATGTGAGGAAGAAAAAAATCATAATTGATTAAAAGAGCTACTTTAATATGACATTAGGTTTGAAGGAAAAGTCAGGTTAGCCTTTTTTGCATATATTTTTCTGCAATTTAAACCCTTTCTGGAGGCGTATCAATGTAAGTTATGATAATTTTTATTTTGTTGACTTAAAGTTGTTGATCTCTTATTATTGGAAGTTCATATGATTAATATGAAAATAAACCTACAATTTTTCATAAGTTTAGACTCTTTTGCTTCCTCACTACCACTTTTATATCTATAAATGACCGAAATCTTGGAGTTTTCAGGTGCTCAAAAGTCAGGGAAAATCACTAATAATGGTCTGGAAATCCTGGAAAAGTCAGGGAAAATGAAAATGAAAACCCCTATATACCCTGTATGGTAAGCAATTCGCTAATGGTAGACAGAACAGTACCTCATCACTGCAAATTTAATGTAGTTCTTCAACATGCACAACAGCACACTGCATGCTTTTATAGTCCAGAGTCCTCTGGATGGCATTACTCAACACTACTCCCTCACCAGGTCACTTTATATTTATTTTTTGGCAATCCAAAGGATTCTGTTATGGTTCAGAGTTAACAACCAAAGACTTCATATGGATGCGTATGGTATGGGCACCCAATGGTGTATGGTGCGATATTACAAAGTATTCAAGGTTGTTTATTTAGTATCACTATTCGAGATCTCCAATATCGAGTATTTTCCACTATTCGAGGTATTCGAGTATTCAAGGACACTATTCGCACATCCCTAATATCGGCCCAAGTCTAATTTTTCTGATACTAGTCCAAATGGGCCATCAAAGTTGTAGGGCCTTATACGTATTTACTGTCTCTCTCTCATATTGCACCACAGCCATAGTTTAGTCTTGGCCTCCTTTAGCTTCATTCTTTTATATCAATTGCTGCTCTTCTCCAGAGTCATAATTTTTTAAGAGATCACGGCTGTCAACCTGGACTTCATCATCCAAGTGCTTACAAGATATTCCTACTGGTCTCGTTCCATATATGTGGCTATGTTCTCTTTGTCTGTCGGCATCCATATTGGCCACATAACCATGTTATTCGTGGATGATGTCTATGTGGGTGGCTAGTAGGATGTCATTCATGAATATTGTTTGCATGGAAAGACATAGTTGCTGGGTTGAATGCAATCCAAGATCCCAATTCCTAATATTTTGAACAGAGAGTAGTCCCCATGCAAAAATTTCGTTGCCAGGTTGTCCTAAACTTTGTTCTAAACTTTTATGGTGTTTGAAACGCACATTTGCATTAATTGGAGTGGGCCATGACATTCAGGGAAAATCACTTCAGGGTTTGGATTTTGCCTTTGTGTTTTTGGAGAGAGGGTGGAAGTTGATGCCAATGTCATTTTATCTTTGAATGTGTTCTCTCATTTGAATGTAATGATGATCGCTCTTCACTAGTGCCAAGAATAACCTGCAGGTGGATTGAATGGAATTAGGGGTGGGAAAATTGATGTGATAAATCAAGAATAATGCTTTTGAAGGTTCATATTGTATGCATAGTTGTTTGCAAGTACATACTTAGGACTAAGATTTTAGTCTGATATGCTGCTATGAGTACGTAGATGGTCATATTCCGAGTTCAATTTTCTGAGAGAACGAGTCTGTAGAAAAGTCAATTTTTTCAAAAAAAGAATTACATGGTGAAGTGCAAAATTCTTTTTTTTTATTTATCTGGAGTTCTTAGTAAAATCATGCTCTATTTCAGTCAGAATCTTCAAGTCCTTGGCCAACTTCAAAATTCATGTTATCATTGTTTCATGATCCTAAGTTGTTATGCTGTTCACTTTTGTGTGTGGTTCATTATAGTAATTATGAAAGAAGCATCTTAGGAACTGGTTAGAAATTGGTAATTTAATGTGTTTTGGCAATTGTGGAGCTTTGCCAGCTTAAAAAAAAGGTAGATAAGAAAATATAATGTTCTGCAAATTGCTATTCTTGTGTTTCATGCAAGAATATAGAGCATTTTTCTACCAGTGTGTTCTCATCAGTTGCTTTTTTAATAGAAGTTTGTCTGTCAAATTGCACAAAAGGTAGTGAAGTTAGATTTTGCGTTGGTTACCCATTTTCTTTTCTATTCAAAGAGTTTTCAATTGATCAACTGCTGGTCATATTAAGTCATGTTGAGCATCAAGGCCATTCTCCTAACTCCTCTCTAGCTAGTGTCTAAATCTTGCTAAGTCCTGCCATCGAACAGATTTTATTTTTTGGTGAGAAGGATTGTGCTTAGGTAGTCACAACAGTGTTGTCATTTAGAAACTCTCAATTTGCCTTTCCTTGCAGGTCTTCATATAAAAGTTGCTCCAGTTTCATTCCTTGTCATAAAAAAACACCATGCCCACATTCATACTACCGTGAGTCCAACAAGGGATGAAAACACGATCACATATTAGCATGTTCTACTTTTGCACCATAGTCATCACAATTTTCACATGGAATCCATTCTCATGGAAATGATGCTAAACATTGCAGTACTCACCAGAAGTCATTTCGATGCTAGCACATAGTGCACTCTTTTTTATGCAGTCTTAATCATTGCATTTTCATAGTGTCACTACACATGGAATCAAGTACTTCCAAGCTTGCTGCACTCAGACAACATGAGATGTGAGTTTTGATGGTAATTTTTATAGGTATCTTAAACGGAACTGGTTTTATGGTAGGCCCATATCAATTGGAACATAGAGTAGATTGCCCTGTGATTGGATATATGTATATACAACATATGGGATATTGATTCTGGGCCTAAAGCATTTTGAGAGAAAGTAGTTTTTCAGGAAATGTTCTGGTGTAGTTAAGACAACTTAGTAATAATGTACCTGTTCCTGTAGAAATTTCAGGAACTGCTTTTATGATGTCTGATTAAACATTTTCATGGCATGAGAACATTAGTGGACTTAAATTTCTGTCTAATGACTGATTGTCTGATATGTTTTGTGAAACCCAGTAATTGCTTAACTCCAAAATCAGCCGCCGAACAATGCTAATCAGACATTATAAAAGTGGAAGTAGTGTTAATGTGAAAATGTATAAAATATTTGTATCCTATGTTTTATTGCATTGGGGTAACTGAAAATTTTACTTGCAAGAAGAACGATGTTTGGATTTTAATGTTGTAGAAAATGTAGAAGCCTTTGGCATGCATTGAAAATGGAATCTTAGATTCAGCATAAAAGTCTAGAATTTGTGCTTCGGAATTACATGTTTGATTTTGCATGCTGTGAGATTTAGCTGTGAAAAGTACCGGAAGTGTATTTAGAATGTTTTTATGAATTCATGCACTAAGAGGCTGGAACAATCCATGGGAAAAAACCTTGATGACGAACGGATGTTGTATTTGTCTTAGATTTAAGAGTAGGTTTGATTGTATGTTATAACTTAAGCAGTTTAGAGCACTCAAAAAACTAATTCTACCACTACAACTGAATCTGGAATGCACACAGATTATGTTATCAATTTACACAAATGTCTCTTTATCCTTATGGTAGCTATTTTGAAACTGAAATCCTCCCTTATTAATTATGTTTTGGTTTGTGTATGTCTTGAAGTTTACTCGCATATTACTTTGGCTGTATAATTTGTGTTGAATAGTATTACTTAGTCAATACTTAGTTTAGTAATTACTAATTAGTTCATACTCTAGGAATTTAAGTAGCTAATCAAATGCTGAGTTGGAATGACCATCGCTTTTAATCATAGTTAAAAATGATTTGTGCACTATACGTTCGGGAACTTTTACTTGAGCTTGATATGCAAATTATTTTTCCTGATGTCAGTGTGCCAGTTATTGCATATATGTAGTGGAGTTAAGATCTTTTGGAAGTGAAATTTTGAGACTAAATATGTTTGCCACTGTTAATTTATTAGCTTTCATGGCTTGTGACTGTTAATAGGTTTGGTGAATTGCTGATAGCATGCAATACTCTGGTTGCTCCTTAGCTTTCTGCTATCAGTAACAGTTAAAATTAAGTAGTATGGTATGTTTCAAAGCTTTTATTTTCACCATAGTACTTGGTGTAGTTCATTTTAATTAAAGAAATATTGTGTATGTGCAATCATCATTTTTATGATAATTATAATTTTTTTCCTTTTCTTTCAGAGAAGTACAAAGATTTTAAAAAGGTTATTCATACGATATTCCCAGAAATTTATGATACAAAGTTTATTAGTTTTGAAGTAAAAGCACAAAACTTCCGAGGTAAGTTGACTCCATGCATGTCTCTTTGATTGGAATTCAGATTGATAGTAATGTGGAATGTTTTTCCAGCATGACTGCCAAAAATAATGGCTGCTGTACAATTAGTGTCAGAAATTTAATTTTATCATTAATAGATTTTATAAGGTGTTAAATAGGCAATCAACAAAAGAATGGCAGGCAAAGGTTGGTGAATTAGAGGTGCAGTTTAAAGATACGGGCTAAAGGTCAAAAGGTAGAGACATCGGGGAAAAGTTTTTCAAAGCTCCAATATGGGGCAGGATTTTTTACATATGGTCCCAAAATCTCATCACTGCAGAAAATGGAAGAAGGGAATCCGGAAACCTTTTGGTTGGGGTGTAAAGAAGAATTGAATGGGTTCAGTGGATGGAGAAAAAGTGGATAGTGTAAGAGATATGGATAAAGTATAGGAGGAAAGAAAATCAGTCATAGACATTAGAAGTTAATAACAAAAGTGGATGGATAACAGTTTGAGAGGTAATGGGATGTGCAAGTGTACGATAAGAGGGGAGAATATTGGGAAAACAGCAGGGGAGGAGTAGATATTATTAGGAAGCATTTTGTTAAGGAAAGGCAGAGGGACCAATGATGCAGTCAGTGTGATTAGAATGCTAATAGGAATTCTGTGCTATTACAAAAAAATAATGAAGATCAAACCTCATGACTGATTGAGATGTCTTTACAAGGGTAGTACCTAAAAGACATCCAATGGAAATTCTGTAGCAAAGTTGGGGCATGCTTATCAGACATTTTAGGATATGGTGGCAGCATAAACATTGAAGGAAGAAACATGAAAGAATAGGGCTGCAAAGGAATATTTTGGGTGAGATATTTGGAGGTAGTGATGAATGGTGTAAAATAGAAGAATTATGTATATTAATTTGAAGAGACTAGCTGATTAGATAATCTAGGGGAGAGCTGTTATCAAACCAATCCTAGAGTTGACTGACAACCATTGGTGATGGATAGGAAGAAATTTAGAATGTGATCAGGGTGTCCTCATTTGCTTTTTTAGATGTTAAGAAGGTATTTGATAATGAAGAATTGATGAAGTGCATGAAAGTTATACAGAAAATGATAATAGAAATGTTTCATGAGGAATCATACCTGAATAGGGGAGAATCAAATACCTAGGATGAAGGATTGTGAAGCAGAACAGGCAGTAATTGATCAAGCTCTTACATCCACTGTGTCCACCAGTTTAGGAATTTGGTCACATTATAAGAATCTTGTTACCTCCGCAGAGAATATTCCCTAGGAAACATCAGGTGAAGAAGAACTAAATAAGTACATTAGTGAGAATACATTGCACCCAGAAGCAAGTATGGAAGAAATTGGGAGATACTGGCGCAAGAGCCATTTTCTCAGACTGAAAGAACTTGCTGTAAAGTAACTTTGAATACGCTCAGCTACAGTCTTCAGTGAAAGGCTTTTAGAATTGCAGAGAATATTGTAGATGCCAAAAGAAATAGGTTGGATCCAGAGAGGGTCAAAATGATTTTGTTTTTGAGTAAAAACTTGATCAATTGACTGCATGATCTGTGGATTTGAATGTGGAAAAATGTTTGAATTTGAATTCATTTTAATCTACAACATAATGTGTAATGCCCACATAATTTTTCTTTTGATAAATTGAGAGGAAAAGTGAAATAATTCCTATAGGTATTAAAAAATCCAAATATTAGTTAAGCTATTTCTCATTGTGGTCTTTATTCTTTTATACTTTGCTATTATGTTTTTCTGCTAAAATTTTTGAATTTAAAAAGCTAAATTACTGTTTTAATGACTCCTATTTGTTTTTAATTCTATAGAATCCAGTTAGTATGGAAATTCCTCGTCATCTAATATGCATTCTTCCCCCAAGTTTTTAGAAGTAAAAAAATATGTTTTAAGATTCGTGTTAGTTTTATTTAAGTGTTATTTGCTTTAAGATTTCAAAAATATCAAAAACTTTTGTCTCATTATATTTTATAGCTTGGCTATATATAAATTGTTGCTTATTGAAAAATTTAAATATTCAAACTTTACAATAGGGTACCATTTCAGAATCGACAATCGAAAACACAGGAATCGGGATCGGGTTTGGAATCGAAAAAAACTGGAATCGATCCATCCTTATTTTTAACTACCTATTAATTTTAATCGTTAATCCCTACTAGTGTTACAAAAAATGATAGTGTTAGCTGAGTTAGCTTGTATGAAAAGAAAGGAATTGATTATGGGGTAGCGGTGTAAAGAAAATAATGGCTAGAAGTATTAATATAAGCAAGATAGTAATAAAATATGGACGTCTTCTCAATTAATCGTAATTGTAATAATGGATACTCACCGTGCATGCTGAGAAGACATGCACATGATGGAAGTTTAAACTCCAGCCATAGCCAATTTTGAACTTTCTCCTGAAAAATTTATCCACATGCAAGCTTTGTTCCCACTTTTCCAGATACTTGGGGAAAAAAATTTCTGCATGCAATGCATCAGAGTGTTTTTGGCAGCATCATCTCTGTTTAGATTCTTTTTAGCAATCAAGTATTCCAGAACATTTTGTTTCTTTAAAGCTAAAAAATATCTCTTTAGATATCCTCATTAACTAACCTTGAGTTAAAAGTTGGTTGAAACTCATTAAGGTACTAAATAATCAATAAATATTTGTAAAAAATTTTAAATGGTCAACCAAGTACTCAATTGGAAAAAAAATTACCGGATTAAGGAGTTTAACCCTTGATTTACCCAACTTTCACGGGTGATACACATCAATGTGTGCAATAGAGAGACCCATTTAGTGCTCCATTTTGTAGGCCATGTCCTCTACAGTACGAAAACACCATTTAAAGTTTTCTTGTAAAAAGTCGAAAAATTTACTTTTGGCAAATTTTTTTGATTTCGGACCACTGTGCGATGCAGCTGAGGTGCTCGGCACTCGTCTCTGCTGCAGTATCATATTACCCTATATAGGACCTCTAGTCTCTGCCTGGTTACGTGCTTGCCTGGCTGTTTCTTCCCCCCTCCCTTGCCACCTCACTCTTCCACCCTCCGGCTCGCCTGCCTCAGCTGGCATCAACAGGATTGTTGTTTGTTTACAATGACGGAAAAGCAGCGCATGCACCATACGTCACACTGTGCTGGAATGCTGGTGCCAGCAGGCCAGTTTTTTCTTCAACCACTATTTTCGTCATTGCCGAGTCTACTGCTGTGGTGGGTGTTAATCACAGTTATTCTATCTCGAGGGAGAAAGGAAGAAGAATGAAGAAGAAAATAGGAGACAAGAACAGGCTCAGGCAGAAATGGAAGCTAGAGAGGAAGCATGCCGGAAGTTAGATGGTGCAAAAAATTGTTGAGGAGGAAGATCAAGTGCTAGAGTTGGCGGATGTCATCAAGAGCAAGAAAGCCACTGCTGCTACTCTTCGCAGTGATGCCAATAAACGCTTGTCGAAAGCATTAAACGCCCAAAATTTAACTGAAATTGCGGTATCGCAAGCCATTCTGGAGACCGCCGATAAACTATGGGAAGAAGCGGAAGAGAAAAATAAAGTACAAGGTACACCTAGCCTCAGCACCTTGCTAGATGCGACGCTCTAGGAACGGAAGTCGGTCACCCAGGGGGGTGGGGTCTGCACCGGTCTGTCATTGATGGCGATGCTTACATCACGCATATTATGAGTCTGTTTTGGTCTATATTTTCACGAACTTGGGTCTATATAGTCTGTATTTTTTTGCCCTGAGCCTACGGGATCCCTGAAGGTTGGTTTTTGGCAGGTGAGGGTAAAGTTCACCCCATACTAAACCTATGGCAAGTGAAATTCACACATTCAAGGTAGGGAACCAGTTCCTTTCTCTGGGCCACCTGCGATTTAATACAAAGTTCTGGCACAGAAAATCATATCTCAAGGATTGTAGGTGTGAGCGTTTAGAAAGGCTCTTGCCAGGATTTGAACCCAGGACCCTCCGGTTTAGGACCAGAAACTCAGCACTCTATCCACTAGGCTGCTAACGACCCCCTTCACCCTAGCTAGTCGCAATGATATTTGAGGACAGGGATGTGTTCAAATTACATTGTATGAGTACACCTAAAATGAGCATATTTGTGAGTTTCAACAATTCTACTGTATTTTAACTTTGAAAATTTGGTTATCTGCCTTAAAAAGACCTGGAATTAGTTTTTTTCATTTTGGTGGAGACACTGGTATGTGCTGCTCTGCTTGTGCCATACATAATTTCTTCTGTGATATGTCTTTTATTTTTTTATCTTGTTTAGTGTCAGCTTATAAAGTTTTGTTTCATAAGTTGATGGGAGGAATTAAATCTTCTTCCTGATCCAGATTTTATTAAGATGTCCTGTGCAAACACCTTGAAACTATATACATCTTCAATATTACGAATTAAGTCTTGTGGTCTTTAAAACATGCATGCTTTTGTATTAGCTTTGTCCTCACCAAAACAGATATTTTTGAGTGATAAAATTTATTTTTTTAAAGTTATTATGATTAAAGTAGCCATTCTAGTTTGCATTTTTGTATTTTTTTATAGTTTGAGATAATTATGTCCATGCATGAGTCTCGTGACTTTTGTTTTTAGGCTATTCTGTTTTTAAAATTTTTATTGCTCTACTTGTAGATGCTGACAGACCTTTCTTTTTGTGTTCTCTCTCCAGGATTAAAATTTTTTTGGTCAAAGAAGCATGTTGCATCTTCAAGGATAGACAAAGGTGAGATACTTAGTTGGGACAAGTCTTGATGCTGGTGGAATTTCTTCCTGAATCAAGACTTCCTGCTTATTAATTTTTTGTGGCTGTTAAATTATCATTCATGTGTCATGTCTTTGATTAATCAGTGTTGTAACAATGAGGATGGACCTGTGAATTCCTGTTCTTTACTTTCATTCAATTTAATTCTATAATTAAGTATAAATAATGTTTAATTAGTAACTAATTCACCACAGTATGGCTGGTAGGTTATGTCACCATTGATCGACATTTGGTGTAATCCATTGGCGAGTCACACTCCCCTCAAGTGTGTGCATAATCTTGAAGAAGGACTGTTAGTTTGTGATCAAAGTAACTTATCTCCTGCCAGATAATACACAATTTTTTTCACTCTTATGCTATCCCTACGCCATATAATACAAAATTGTAAGCTGAATGGAAGATGCATTTGTTGAATCGCATGGCAAGTAATCTCTCTCTTCTGTGCCATGCTTTTTTGTTAAAGCTTTTGCTATTACTTGAGTATTTAATTTTAATAGTCATTCTCGGATCATTTTATAATGTCCAGGTTGTACTGTGACTTTTTTATTGTTCTTAATAGTTATTCTCTCTTGCATCATTTATAGTTTGGTATTGTCATTTATAATTTTGTGCCTCGTTGACATTGAGCCTAAAAGGGAATATTTAAAGGGAAAACTAATATTTTAAATATGTTGAAGTAATTTCTGAAATAGTATATACTTTTTGTAGCTGTGTTTAGTTAAAAAAATCTAAATGCAGGGAATTAATTATGGATATGATGTCACACACCCTGATAGAATTTGGGCATTCCATGCATCATTACCTCAATTGTGGATGGCACCTAATGGGGGTTGCATTCAGTAGCTGCTTAAACTGTTCATCAGTTCAGCTCTGTATTTTATAACTTGTAAAATGGAAATGATCTCACTCTAAGTGATATAAAATTTATGAATACTCTGTATCTGTTGACTGCATGTATTTGTGCATAGCTTTCATGATTGCTTGCATTTCCTCTTAGTGTTTTCCTTGATTTTCTCTTGAAATATTATATGCTAATCATTTTACTTTGTACTTGTGAAATTTTGATGCAATTTCAGCACACGTTCATTTTTTTACTAATTTTTTCATATTTTTTTCATTCCAGAACTGTGGGAAATCAATTCTCTCCCTTCGATTTATTCTTTTTTCCATTCACCCAAAGGACTAGAATTGACAAAAAATGCTATCCCTATAAATAGAGATGGAGTATCGGATCTGAGCAGTGAGTTCGGTTCTACCTCATAGTGCGTACTCTATTTCATAGATTCCATGTCATTCATTTTATAAATGCCATAAAATTCACTATTTTTCAGTTGGAGAGAAAAGGTTTCATGATGCTGGCTGGGATTCTTATTGCACAGGTTTCTGTTTCATTCGCTTGGGGCATTTAAAGGCCATAATTGGAAAAAGGTATTTTAGTAGTTTTTTTAGTTTAGTAGTTTTAGTAGTGTTTTACAAGTAGTAAAAGTCATTATATTAATGTAGTACTAATATTTATGTATATGAATCCATATTATCAGTAGAAGATTTCTCTTGGTTTCAAAAGATAAAATGTTGTTTTCACTTGAAAACGTTGTATTATTGGTCAAAATTGTATTTTTATTTCCCTCTGTGCAAACCCTTTCAGTCTAATGACTGACAAAGACTTTTCCGTTGCCAGGAATGGGTTGGTAGGGTAGCTGGAGTACAGGCCTCCTATCATGATGGTTTGGGTTTGGATCCGGGCTGAGGCAGATTTTTCATTGAGGGCAGGGATGTTTTGAAGGATGGGATAAGAGGGAAGAATGTTGGGTAGGCGGGGTTGTGGGAGGAGAGGAAGGAGTAATTTGAATAGAGTAATGTGAGGTAGGAAGTATGTGGCAGGGTTTATAGGAACCTGGAAATCCTGGAAAAGTCAGGGAAAATGAAAATAGCCATGGAAATCCTGGAAAAGTCAGGGAATTTAACGTGTGGTCAGGGAAAAATCGCAAAACGTTCAAATTTCGGAATTTATCACCTGAAAATGCCAAGAGATCAAAAACTGCACATAGGAGCGGAGGGAAGGAGGGGACGACTGGCCTCAGGCTGGCTTCGCTGTGGAGGCAGCCCAGGGGCCCAATTCTGGTTCTTTCTGGCTATAGCCTGCACAGTTTGGTGAAAAGATTGGTGAAATGAGTGCGCATCTCATTTTCATTCACTAGCGATTTTGCCAGGAATGCTTCACTTTGTCCCTCTGGTGACAAAAAAGTTATTCTCTGTTAAATTTGATTTCACTTAGCCAAATTTGTAGAAGGATGTGAGGAAGAAAAAATCAAGATTGATTCAAAGAGCTACTTTAACATGACATCAGGTTTGAAGGAAAAGCCAGGTTAGCCCTCTTTGCGTATATTTTTCTGCCATTAAAACCGTTTCTGAAGGCATATCAATGTAAGTAACCATGATTTTTATTTTGTGGACTTAAAGTTGTTGATCTCTTATTACTGGAAGTTCATATGATTAATATGAAAATAAACCTACAGTTTTTCATAATTTAGACTTTTTTTGCTTCCTCACTACCTCTTTTATCTCTATAAATGACCGAAATCTTTGAGTTTTCAGGCGCTCAAAAGTCAGTGAAAATCACTAATAATGGTCTGGAAATCCTGGAAAAGTCAGGGAAAATGAAAATGAAAACGCCTATAAACCCTGTGTGGGGCTGAAGAGGATATTGCATGAAATGTAGGGGTCGAGAGATGAATTAAATGTCCATTTAGACCTACCTTCACCAGTAGGAAACCTATGATAATAATAATACTGGTCTGGACTTGAATGCTCTGTAGAGAGGACTTTGAGTTCAGTGCTTCGTCTGTCGGATGCTCGGATTAGCTATGGACCCTTAGGTACCTTTCTTTAGGAGTAGGCTAGTGCTGACACTGAGGATCTGTCCACCCTTCCTCAGCTCCTTGATAAAAACCATACCTCTGCCCAATCACCCATGTATTGCACAATGGCACAAAAGACAACAGTTGTTGGTCGCCTCCCCCAAATACTAAATACATATAATAATGCTACTCTACAACTACTACCTTTACCTAGGCAGCATTTAATGTTGTAAGGTTTGATCAGTTTCTTTTACACAATAGCTCCAGTTCTATGACTCAGTGTTTACCCATCATATACTTGCTCCAGTTAAATGAAATATTCTTCAGAAAACGATAGGACAATAAAATATCCAAGAAATTTAAGTCCTTAAAATCTCTTTAACAACAGTGATTCTTGTAGCAATTAGAAGTTTTTTCCCCTGAGAAAAATGTTACCATCATGAAATGACTATTTGTAAATATAGCTAGTTCTTAAGTTTCCCAATACTGTAGTTCCCAAGAAATGCTTATCATTTTATCATATGCAGTAAAACCCCTTATTATCACTTTTCTAGGGACTGCTAGAAAAAAGTGTAATTGGTGGGAAAATGCAAATAGTGGGAAAAGGACAATTTTCTGTTTTACATGCTTACTTTAACAATATAGAGTAAATATGTAAATAAGAAACACTGATAAACTGAATTGGAGCAATATTATTGATCATTTCTTAAAGCATAGAGCTGTTCTGATTTATTTTTGTACCATATTTTTCTACCAATGTTTCAACCAACCCAAGTGAAGTCCATAATTCTCAAACTTATTCATCGTGCAATGCCTTTTCTCTTATGAGGAAGCCAGTCATGGTGATGTTTGACGATCTATAACTTAAAAACCACTTTATAAGTTGGTATTCCTTCATGCCATGATTTTTTGACCTTTTCTTTTTTTCGACAGATGTCTGCACTAGCTCTTGCGTGTTTCTGAATCGCGTCACGATTTTTCATAATTTTACCCATTGTAGAGACTGGTAACCTTAGATGTTTTGCTATATCAGTGCCAGTTACATCACGAGAATCCTCAATTGTTTTTACGCCTAAATTGAAAATATTCTTAATTGCTGCATAGGCTTCCACGGTGATTAGAAGATGACTCAAGGGTTCCAGTTTTCCAGTTATTTTCCACGTTGGTTCATCCTACTGGACGACAGTTACATCGTTATTCCAGATGACATCCTTAGGTCTGAAGTATAGGAAATGTATAGTACGAAGATATAGGAAATTTGATGGGACACAATCTTCGTACCTGAAGGTGGTGTCTGGAATGCCAACAAAACTGTCGTCCAGAGGGATGAACCTACGCAGAAGAAACCCGAAAACCCTTGAGTCATCTGAAAATATTGTAATTTGCATCCATTTTCCATTTCCTGATAAAATAAAATTACTGCTCATTAGCAGTACATTAGGGGCACATTACTGCCCTCTCTCATGTTTTTGAAGTGTTCATGCATGAAGCGAGTTAAAAAAAAAGTATCTAGTATAGACTGGTATGTATGGCTAAATGTAATAGAAAGGAATTTTGTTTTTTTAATCTATCGCATTCTAACCTGCATCTGATGCAAACAGCAGGAAAACTGGAAAGTCAGGGGGTAAACATAACATCCAATAATGCAAATATGAAGTTTTACTGTGTTATGTTGGTAGTTGGAAAATATATTTGAAAGACCATCAATTCTAATCTGATAGCATGAGATTTCTTATAAATATGCTCTCTACACCAGTATTTGTTCAGTTCTGTCATATTTACCGTGCATTACCTTCATTTGATTGTTTCTTAAAAATTATATTACCTTTCAAGCAGCAAGCAGATGCAAGTCAGTGTTATGGTTAGTTGAATTACGTTGATGATTGCTTTTTTACTCCTATGCTACTCCTTGAATCTCTGGCATTGCTAATTTACTTGCTGTCATGAAATGTCTAAAAACTTTTGTGAATACAATTGAAGTAAATATTACTTTTATTTGTTTTAAGAATTTTCTTTATGCCTTTATTGTGCAAATTCTGTATGTTATATTCTAACCCTCTTTTTCACAGTTTATCGTGTTCACAAGGTGTTGGTGCTGGAGAGTATCTCAGGGAATTAGTGGATTACCGAAACTGTGTTAATTTAATGCAAGCTAGAAGTCCATATCTGGTAAGAATTAAAAATCCAGAATCCATGACATTTGCTAGTCATTAATACTATATTTCCTGCTTCATCAATTGGTACTATGAGCAAACTACCCTGAACCTTACATTTTTTTCCAGAAAGATTTATCAACAAAATTGTTTCATATTTTGTGGTTACATATGATGTTGGCATGGATTTTGAACCACTTGAAATGAATGACTTTCATGGTTTCCTACCAATATTTTTGCTTCCCGTGGCCACTTTTTGCTGACCATAATGTTTTCTATGGTCTCGTACTGTTTGTGATGTCATATGTTAGAATTATCTCAATTACTGTTCATTCTATTTGCACAGACTTTTTCCTTGATATATTGTCTTTCCATATTTCAATTTTTATAATCTTTATTCTCAGTTTTTTATGCCATTTTCTAAATTCCTGTTTTATCTCTGATCAAATGATAATATGACCCATATACTCTAGTGTGATTCAGTGAATTAATATGAGGGTGCAGAAACCCTCACCTCACATTTATTAGGTAGCTGGGATTACTGTGATTAATGCCTGATTATAAGATTGATTTTTTTACCAAAGTTTGCAGAAAATAGACTGAATCTTATATAGACCGATTCCATTTCAACTCAGGCAGGTACTCAACTCCTTAACACTGCCTAGTAATACCATCATTCTGTACTCCTAGAGTAAAGCAAGCAGGCAGTTACAAAAAAGTATATTATCAGAAATTTCATGTCAGTATATAAGTGAAGCAAAGTAAATTTGTTAAATAATAATCGCGGATCAAATTAAAATAAATGTTTTGTTTTTCCATGGTTGTCATGGGGGAAATAGTTTGTTGATAACGAGGATTCGGGGCATAACGATATTGAACATGAAAGAGAATGGTTGTATCATTGATTTGAATAAAACTTAATCCAACAATTTGGTAGCAGAGCGTGGTTATAAGATACACGAGTGAAATTTCCAGGAGGTCAAGAAAAGTGACAAGGGAAAATGTCAGACTTTGGAGTTTCAAGAATCGAGCCTCTAACAAACAAGAATTATGGACTTTGGAGCATGAGATTGGTTGCAGTTCTTAAGGCGAAAGGATTGTATCAAGATATCATTTTCGGTGATGAACCAGAGAAGAATGGTGCTGATGCAGCGGCTGTGGCGAAGTGGGAAGCCTGGTCAAAGAAGAACGACGAGGTCAACATGCTGATCATTATGACACTTTCGGCGGAGCAGGCGTTAGCATGTCAAGGTATTTCCAATGCAAAAGAGTTGTGGCTTTTGTTAAAGAAACGTCATGACGGTGTTGAGAAACATAGAAAGACTCAGTTAATGATTGAATTGGCTAAATTAGAAAAATTAGAGAAAGAAAGCATTGACGGTTATTTAACTAGAGCTCAAACATTAGAGACTCAACTTAAGGAAATGGGTAATAATATTGAAGATTATGAATTAATTATGTACGTAATCGAGGGTCTACCAAAGAGTTTCAGTGAAGTTGCAACAGCGATTTCTTCCAATCCAACGGTGGATTTCGAATTCATGAGAGGAGCACTTTTGCGATATGAGGAGAAAAACAAGAAATCAACCAATGAAGGAGAGGTCAAGGCTTTTAAGGCGAAGGTGCAGACTAAGAAAAAATGTTTCTGTTGTGGCAAAATTGGACATTTTGCTCGTGATTGCTGGCACAAGGACAAGGAGAATTCAATTGAGACTAAAGAAAATTCAAAGGATTTTTACAAGAATAAGAGCAAATTCAAGGGAATTTTCAAAGGAGGCAAGAATCAACATGCATTTGAAGTGAGGGAGCATCACAAGATAAATGCAGAAAATGGAGTCACTTGGATGCTTGATTCGGCGTGCACATCTCACATGACTCATCAAGAGGAGTTATTGATTAATAAGAGGAAAGACAATGTGGAGATCGTGACGGCTGAAGCAGGCAGAAAGATTCACGCTGAATTTCGAGGAGAAATTGAAGGAACCAGCTATCTTGACGATGGTGAGGTAGCATTAACTATAAAAGACGTACTTTATGTTCCAGATTTAAACAGCAACTTGATGTCAGTTCCAAGTCTGGTCAAGATGGGCAAGAAAATAGTTATTGATGAAGATGGATTTGGAATTTATGACAAGAAAACAGGAGAATTAGTTGCACAGGGGATCTTTGAAGCAGATGCTTTTATGTTTCGAATGAGCACGGACAGCGATGAACGAGAGCTGAAGAAAGAAGTTTGCTTTAGCACAAGCGAAATAAATAGTAATTTATGGCACCAGAGGCTTGGTCACATTAACAATAATTATCTTTCTAGATTGGCGAAAGAGAATCTTGTCAGAGGACTCGAAAATGTGTCGATCAAGGACGACAACTGCGAGGATTGCATTCAAGGGAAACTGACGAGAGCACCATTCAAAGAAGTCGAAATCGAAGGTGCACAGCAGATCTTGGAAAGACTGCACGCGGATTTATGTGGTCCAATGCAACAAGAATCAATTGGAGGGAGTAGGTACATGCTGACTATTGTGGACGAGTACAGCAGAAGATATTTCGTCGATTTTTTGAAGAGTAAAAGTGAAACTGCCGATAAACTGATCGAGTTTATTGAGAGAAAAGAGAACGAGACAGGACAAAAGGTCAAGAATTTTCGCTCAGACAATGGTACGGAATTTACCAACGGCACATTGCAAGAATATTTCAAGAAGAAAGGCATCAAGCACGAGAGAACGACGATCTATTCTCCACAGAGCAACGGAATTGCTGAGAGAGCCAATCGAACGTTGGTGGAAATGGCTCGAACGTTACTCATTGCAGCTGGATTAACACTGATGTTTTGGGCAGAAGCCGTGTGGACTGCGAGCTACTTGCATGATCTTTCACCTACGAAGAAGAGGGATCAAGTTCCACTTGAGATTTGGAAAAACAAGAAACCATCGGTCAGACATCTCAGAGTTTTTGGCTGCAAGGTCTTCTACAGAAATGAAGATGTTCAAAAAAAGAAGCTTGACGTGAGATCAAAGGAAGCTGTGTTCGTGGGATACTCGAAGAACAGGAGAGCCTACCGAGTATTTGACTTGAGTGACAGGAAGATTCACGAGAGTCGAGACGTAAAGTTCATTGAAGAAAAAATGGGTTTTCAGAAGAAGGAAGAAGACGTTGGTTATGACGAGACTAACTACGTTTTTATCCCAATTGAGAGGCAAGAGAATCGAGACGAACGACACGAGGAAGAAAACAATTCAGGAATTATCCATGACGTTGTTGAAGATTTTCAAGGACAATTCGACAGTGATGATGATTCATCTCATAAAAATCCGTTGGTAATTGTTCAAGCTGGAGAGAGAAGAAGAGGGAGAAAAAAAGGTGACACGAACGATGTCCTGAAACAGAGACACCAAGAAGAATTAAAAGGAATAGAAGATGAATTAAGACAACAAGGAGTAAGAAGGTCAACGAGAGAGAAGAAGGAGCCCGATTGCATTGTCAATATGGTGCAAGAAATCAATCCAAGGAACTACAAAGAAGCAATCGAGTCCAAGGACAAGATCAAATGGATTGAAGCAATGAACAAGGAATTGAAAAATATGAAAAATTATCAGACTTGGGAAATTGTTAACAAGCCAAAAGAGGTAAAATTAATTCAAAGCAAATGGGTTTTCAAGAAAAAGGGAACCGAAGATGCAGAAGTATTCAAGGCAAGACTGGTAGCTGATGGTTCACGACAGCGAATGGGAGTGGATTACAAAAGCTCTTACAGTCCAGTGATGAAGCAAGAGTCATTGAAGACACTGTTGGCAATTGCAGCGAAGAAAAATTACAAAGTGGAGTTCATTGACGTCGAAGCAGCGTACTTGAACGCAGAATTGGACAGGCATGTGTACATGAATCCACCAAAAGGAGTAAACATTGAAGAAGGGAAGATATTTAGACTAAAGAAGAGTTTATATGGACTTCCAGAAGCAGGAAGATGTTGGTTTAAGAAATTATCTGGAATTTTGAAGGAATTGGGATTGAAACCATGTAAAGCAGATCCATGTGTATTTGTCGAAGAGTCAAAGAAGGGATTTTTGGCAATTGGATGCTACGTGGATGACTGTATAATTGTTGGTGACAGTCAAAAGAAGATTGATCAACTGGTGGAAAAACTGAAAAAGCAATTGAAGATTAAGGTGTCAAAGGAGGATGAAGTGAAGTTCCTAGGAATAAAAATCAAAGAAGAAAAAGAAGGATTTATCATGGAACAATCAAGCTACATCGAAGAAGTTATTGAGAGATTCGGAATGGAGAATTGCAATGGAGTGAAGACACCAGCAGCAAGTGGAGTCAAACTTGACGATTACGAAGATTCGGAGAAAGCAAACAAGGATTTGTACCAAGAAATACTTGGATGTATTGGATATTTGGTGAGAGGGACGAGGCCGGACTTGGCATACACCTACAGCAAACTATCGCAGTACTCAAAAGATCCGAGGATGATTCATTACGAGGCGTTGAAGAGAGTTTTGAGATATTTGAAGGGGACCAAAGGGTATCGTTTGAAGATTGGCAGAGAAGTTGGAAGACTGGAGATTAGTTCAGATGCCAGTTGGTGTACCACTTTGGATTCGAAATCATTTGGCGGATATTCAGTGAAGATTGGAGACGCATTGATCAGTTGGAGAAGCGGAAAGCAGAAGATGGTAGCTTTATCAACTATGGAATCGGAGTTGGTGGCATTATGTGATGGAGTTTGTGAGGGCATCTGGTTGACAGAGTTGTTAGAAGAGCTGGGACAATTTGAAGTTGTTGAACGACCAATAAAAGTTCGAACTGACAGTCAATCAGCATTGAATTGGAATAACAATGAGAAGATCAACAAAGAAAACAAGCACATCAGAAGAATGTATCATTTTGTCAAGGATGAAATCAAAAATGGTGAGGTGGTTCTTCATCACGTGGGTTCAGCAGACTTGGAAACTGATGTTTTGACCAAGGACGTCAGCGAAGCATTAATGAAGAAGCACATTCCAAACTTGAGTTTAATTATTTAAAATTTGTCACGCGAAAGGAGGAATTTGAAGCAAAGTAAATTTGTTAAATAATAATCGCGGATCAAATTAAAATAAATGTTTTGTTTTCCATGGTTGTCATGGGGGAAATAGTTTGTTGATAACGAGGATTCGGGGCATAACGATATTGAACATGAAAGAGAATGGTTGTATCATTGATTTGAATAAAACTTAATCCAACAATAAGTCAACAAAGTAAATAAAAATATTGAAATTTGGCGTTAGTGGAAGTGATTGGAAAAATATTTTATTTTAGAATTAAAACCATGGAAACAGTATGTTAACACTATAATGTATTTTTGAGTGATGCAATTGTAAATGTAGTTTAAGCGATAAAAGTACAAAAAAGTCAGTATTCACATACAAGGGTTGGAAATTAAGGATGATAAAATTTTTATCATGAAAAAATGCTTACTTATCTCATTTCATGATCTGAGTTACACAACCTCTCCTTATGAGTATAAAACTCACAAATTCCATTTTAAGGGTTATTATTAATAAGACATTGCAAAATTATTAGTTTAGCAGCTTAGAATATTCTATAATAATTTTTTCATCCTAAAAATGGAATCCCCAGATATTCTATAGATGGATAATCCTGACCGCATTATACTTTTTTTTTGAGTTTCTAAAATATAATTTGAAAGCATTCAAGGATTTGATTTACAACAGCAACCCAAGTTAATGTAAACCAATTGTGCACTGAATTTTTTTTAGGTTTTTGATTTTGTTTATTATTTAATGTTCTATGTTATATTATTCTTGGCATGTGACACACTTGGAATTCTTTTTTGTATAATTACAATAATACCTTTCTGGATAGAGGGTGATACGGTATGGCATCACTAGGATCTTATATTTTGGAAAATAATTCAAATATTAATGAAAATGAACTTACGATGTTTCTTTTAACTATGCTAAAGAATAGTTGTACATGTTTAAAAATGTATTGTTTGATGAGTATGTGATAAGGAAAGTGAACTTTATATTAGAAGTATAATAAGATACAGTTATATCATCCGTAAATCTTGATCCAGGAAAATATTATCCCCATAGATGATGTGATGTTGATTTTTTCTACTATAAATTTACTTGTTTTTTGGAAATACAATCATTGCTGTTTTTCTGTATAGATTAAAAATTCTAAAAGAATATGAAACATGAGAGTTTCTCGTCAAAAGTAAGAAACATATTTAGTGCAGTAGGAAACATTTGTGGCGTGGCAGTATATTATTTTGAATCTGTTGTGACATTTTTTATCTGATATCAAACATGTTTTGTTATTAAATATGGCATTTGTTATTTAACATGCTCATGTAAAAAAATATAAAACTCTGGTTTTATCAAACAGTTTTTATTTTCATAATGTCCTGATAGTGGAATATCAGAAGTTTTTTCCCAAAGTAAATAGTATATTCAAAATTTTGTTTCGTAAATTGTATTTTTAAATTTCATGGTACATTTAATAATATTGTATAGGAAAACTAGGTAAAAAAACGTATTTTTGTATAGGTTGATGGTATCGGTATTGAGAATCAATTTTCCAAGATTGGAATCATGAGATGTATACACCTCATGATTCCAAGCATGATAAGTTTTATTGATGACTTTGCTAATTCTGTAGTTCAGCTGTTTTCCTTAATTGCAATATTTTCTATGCCTATTCTTTACCTTTTTCTAGACAATTTATTACCTTACTCTTCGTAACAATTATCAGAATTATTTTAACTACGCTAAAGAATAGTTGTACATGTTTAAAAATGTATTGTTTGATGAGTATGTGATAAGGAAAGTGAACTTTATATTAGAAGTATAATAAGATATAGTTATATCATCCGTAAATCTTCATCCAGGAAAATATTATTAGGTAAGAAAAAAGATTACCTTTTATCTACTATTTAACTATTGGTATCAAGAATGGATAAGTTTTGGAGTCAACTCATCTCTAATGAAGAGTATATAGGACAGTAGAGAAATAATAATTATGAGTGTTACCAAACTGCATTAAAATTGGTATTCTCTTTGAAAAAGATAGCTTCTCAAACTCCGGGGTCTCAATTTATTCTGCTGACAGTAGATCCTTATTGGAATTGTGCATCAATTACCAGTAAAATTGCTATTCGTCCCATCTCTAATTACCTGTTATTGCCATCTTGCTCATGTGTTACATCGTAATGTGGATGAATAAAAAATGATGCATGGAAATGAAAACAGATGGAGTGGTAGGAATGATTTAAAGGGTAAGAAAGTTGTTGTGGGCAATTAGGGGTAGGAAGAATAGATAATAATAGCATTTAATCAAATTTAATACTGAGGTTATATGGCTCTTTATAAGCTTCTGATGACTCATGTACTCACCTCTTTAGTGCACAGAGTTGATATCAAGGGAGATCAGGTTGGTTTGGTGGCTAGAGTACTGGCCTCCCATCCCGAGGGCCCGGGTTCGATTCCCAGCAGTGGCGGATTTTTCAGTGGTAAACCAGTTCCCACTTGAGTGTCTAGTGGAGGGCATTTCAAGTTCAGTACTCTTTCCGTCGGATGGGACATTAAACCATGGTCCCCTTGGTGCCTTTCGTTAAGAGTAGGCTAATGCCGATGCCAGGTTTCTCTCCACCCTTCCTCCGTTCCCTGAAAACTCCTACCATTACCCAATTATCCACCTATCCTATATGGCGCAAATGACCTCAGCTGTCGGTCGCCTCCCCTAAATAACCAACCAACCTTGATATTGATACAATGCTTTACCACAAGAGGCTACTCTGAGCCTGTGTTTATTTTGTAACTCCTTTTTAATTTACACCTACTGCAATCATTTTGGTAAATACTTGATAAATCATGTGCATTTCCTCTCCTTCAATTTCATGTCTTTCTGATTATTAGAGGCTTGATGGTGAAGATCCAAATAACTTCAGGCCTCCATTACTTCATATTGAATCCAGAAAAGATCCAATTAATATTACAAAGGTAAGTTTGTTGCTTGATTATCTGGTGCTGTGTCTAGTTGTTGTTCGTGAATGAAGGCTAGCTGGCCTGTGATGATGTTCTCATTTAGTTTTTTCTTCTGTTTTGTAGAACTAGATGGAGGAATATGTTTTATGTTGTCCAAATTTTTGTTGTGAAATTAGTAGAAATGCATCGATGAATTTAATATGGGATTACCTTTTATCTGCCTTATTTAGGTTAAATGGATGTTGTCTGCATATGGATCTGTGGATGTTAAAAAATGTTCAACCTACTGTGCTACCATTGCTGCTATGTCAGAAAACTGGTAGGTTTGGTAAATTTATGATGGATGTAACTAGATTGTATATGGTAGTAATCCTATTTCTTCTGCATCATTTTTTTGTTTAAGATTTAAGCGTACAGGCTTAATATTTGTAATAAAGAAATAGATGCCCTTGGGGTAGGTTGTTTTAGTTGTGTGGAGTTAGTTGTGTTACCCTGCATTGATGATTGCAGCTATGATCCTACTGTTTGGTGATTGCAGTATTTATTCATGTGGTTGTAGTTATGTAGATGTGTTTATGTTTAATATATCATCAGATGTGATGTGTTATGGTTGTTTATTTTCATATTGGGAAATTCATTCAATCTCTTGGTTCTGGCTAATGGAATCGTGTTTGACCAATAATTGTTATTCAGATAACAGAATTTTTGGGACCCAACCTGGTTTAAAAGATACTGATATAATTGATTCATGTACTAATTCTGTCTTAATAAAATAATGGCATTAGAGTGGGTATAACTATAATTCCTTGTCTTTTTTTCCCCAGTGTAAGATTAATTCATGCATTTAGGTATATTTTATATCTGGTTGAGTCACATCATGAGACTGAGCTAGTTGCACTATGTCTACAAATTCAGGAACATTTAACACTTTTCATCATCATTAATGGAAAGTTTATGTTCAATTAGCAAAATTCCAAGCATCATAAGTTTTATTGATGACTTTGCTAATCCTGTAGTTCAGCTGTTTTCCTTAATTGCAATATTTTCTATGCCTATTCTTTACCTTTTTCTTGATACTCTACGTAACAATTATCAGATATAATAAGTGATTTCATATACTGGTGAAGGGAATTTAAAGTAAAATTTCAATATCTTCAGTTCTAGTTAGCATGGACATTACAAAAGGAAAACAACATCCACTGTCAGTTTTAAAGTTTAAATAAATTGATCTAGTTATTCCTCTTTGCATTTTTCCTCTTTTTTTTTCTTTGTTCATCTTGTTTTCAAACTTAATCTTCAGTGAAGTGAACATTGTCCTTTTAGTCATTACCTGCATGTGTTCATTTGTATTAATTTTCCCTTTTTATTGTGTCATTTACCTTAATGGGGGGATTTTGCTGAGGGTAATAGGAAATTGCAAGAATGAGGAAAATATTAGCATAGGAAATGGTGAATTTAATAGAAATCTAAGAAAGGAAGAATACAGGGCAAAGTTTGCGGGAAAGAGGTCACTGATATGCATATGGGTTGGGAAGGATAATTGTTAAGCATTAATAAATGTGTGGGATGGACAGGGAAGAATGGAGGTGGAATCGAATTTTGGATGTAGGTGCATTTTGAATCAAGTAAACCATTACACATGATAACATTACCAACCTCAAGTATGAATGGCTTGAAAGGGAAACTAATGATAATAGTGCCAATTGACTGTTGTGGATAATGAAAGAGACATTGCGTGGAAAAGGAGTTAAGCATATTGAGAATAAGGAGTATTGCAAATAATGTTGGTTAAGGAAAGTGAGATAATTTAAAGGATAAGGTAACAATAATAGTATGGAAGGACTTTCAAGGGTTTCAATCCCAGAATTGGCCATCTCGTAGCTCTTGTACAGGTCTGAATCCTGGAAAATGTTGTAATGAAAGAGGACCAGTACAGAAGAAATTAGGGGATGCAAGTTTTCGGAGTGGAACATTAATTCTCCTCCTCATTGGGACATTAATTGGGGCCCTCTCTCTTGTCATCACTAAGGAATTTACTTCTATTTCCTTCAACTTTCCCTTGTGTGTATTTCTTTCAAATTCTTATTTGAGTAATGTGAAGACAGATAATGAGTTTGAGTGAAAACCAAAATATGTAATATGCTGTTTTTTAATCTATTGTCATTGATAAAAATAATATCTTGTAGCTATGCTTCACAGGGTCCATTACATCCAGATTAAATTTTCTGAGAATGGTTTGAGAAGCGTAAATGTTCATTCTTCCCCAGTGTAATTTCTTGAACTAATGTTCTTTGATTTTCCTGTAATTACAATGTATTTAGCTATGGAAAAATCAAAAATGCTGCCACTTACCTATTTTATTATAAGTTGAGAATCAAAGATGAGGGGTAGAAGTTAAATGTCCCTATATGTACCACCGTATCCAATGCCCTTCACCCTCTGTTGATTGACTTTGACGCCACCGTGGCTGGTACTGCAACCAACCTTTGAGCCGGTATGATGTTGGAACTCATGCAAACTTGGTTTCATATCGTCAATTGGTATAATGATGCTTTCATGCAGGACCTCCCTTCAGTTCCCCTGTCCATAGCAATGGCTGAAGAACTATATTTAACCATGCAAGATATTCCACAGAGAAAAAATCATTCGCCTTGACCGGGACTCGAACCCGGTCAGGTGCTCTACCAGTTGCACTACCAAGGCGTCCTCTTTCTCTGTGGAATTTGTTAAAAAAGCAAGCACCTCAGTGTTTGAAGTTGGCTTTAACCTCGTGGACAGTGGCGCCAATGCGCACGACTTCGGCTGCTCTGTGACATTACATGTCTAGCAGTCCGGCACATCTAGCTCCTTTAAAGACTATAGAATTTCCACAGAGAAAGTGGACGCCTTGGTAGCGCAACTGGTAGAGCACCTGGCCGGAAATCAGGGGGTCCGGGTTCGAGTCCCGGTCAAGGGGAATGATTTTTTCTCTGTGGAATAATATCTTGCATCGGTGCATCTCAGCGGGTAACTCCGTTAAAGTTTTCGCGGCTAGCTCACGAGCTTTGAATTTGTTATATTTAACCAGTTAATCAATTATTAACTGCTACATGACAGCAATAAGTAGGTACCACAAAACTGGCCTGTGTATAAAGAAGTTTGCTCATAGTAAATGTTTAGCCCCTTTACTCCATTATAAACAGGCTTGACTGAATGAATTCATTTTTACCATACATTTGTTGTTTTGCAGTTATTTCACCATCCTGAAGGCCTTCAGTTATCGTGATGATTATTGTGTGACTAAAATGAAATCTTGTACCCACTCCAAGATTTCTCTTCTGTTACACATGTGAGTATTCTTTTTTCCTTGGATTCTGTTGATTAGTAGTATTTAATGTACTTAGGCCCTGTTTTATGATGCCTGCTGATTATCCTTAACAGTTGGTTTATATAGATAGTATTGTACTTTGGTGGTAATTGTAATCTTTTGTTACCTAAGATAAATACCTAATTCTTCCTCTCATAGGATGTTGAATATGCTAAGAGTCGGGTACTATGGAAAAACAAATTGTTTGTTCCTTGATAAGAATTGTTTCCACCAAGTGATGGCTTATATAAGTGGTAATGTAAAAATTAGACTTGGGCCGATACCGGTAGCGATTATCGGGTATCGGCCATTTTCCCGATACTTCGATACTTTCAAGTATTCATTTTTTCGGATACCTTTATTCAAAATTTCGACTTAAGTATTTACTTATATACTTAAATACTTAAGTATTCGTTCACTGAAAATCATCTGAAAACATATAATTTCGAAATCCCGCCTTCTTCAACTGACTTACCATGTCGCGTATTTGTTTATCTACCTGCGATCTTTGTGACAGTAAAAGTGAGACAAGTGCTTAGAATTGGCTATGGGAAAGGCTGATGCAAAAAGCTCAATCTCCTCCAAAAAGTAGACGAAAATCCACGTACGAAGAAAATTTGCTGAAATAGCTGCAAAAATTAAAGTTCTGCTGTCAACTCGAGTTATTTTGCTCAATGCACACGTTGTTTGGCGTTCTTGTTTTCCAAAAATATAAAATTCAAATATCGTGGCTAGTGGTCAAGTGCTATGACATTGATGGATTCGCATTAGAAATTTTAAAATGAAGACGACTGTGTTAGTCACGTGCTATGTTTCATACTTATGGAGAAAACCTGGTTTTGTAAATTGACTAGAATAACTTAAACTAATGTAAGTAAATATTTGAAACGTAAAGGACGTCATGGCAAAATTACGATTCATATTCTATCGTAATTTCCTTTCATTAGTGCTTCTGTGACAATCTCCAAAGTGACGCTGGCCTCTGTGACTCTAAAAATAATGTGCCATTTTTCATCCTGACTGCAAAAACATGCCTCAAAAGTAATCATTAAAAAAACTCTGGTACCTGCATTAAATGTAAGGCTAAATTATCTATATGGTGATATTCTCTCTATGAATGTCGCTTCATCCCTTTTTGGGATATCAAGCCTCAAAGTCGAGTCTATATCTACTTTTTGCATGAATAGTACACTAAACAAAACACACAAAACATGCTATTTGGTCATAGAGTCATCATTAATTATTGAGTGTGCATCAACACAAGGCATTGTACGTATTTTTTTGGGAGGAGTAATAACTGAAAATGAAACTTTGTTACAATAAACAGGGTGGCGATCATCAGGGAAAACTGGGAAAACCTGGAATTGTCAGGGAATTTTGGAAATCTGGAAAAGTCAGGGAATTCTCGTAACAGTCAGGGAGAAACTGGGATAGGAAATTCTTGTTATTTTTCTACCATTACGATTACTGGGCAGTCTTTCCCACCCTTTATTTAACCAAAACATTTCACCAACTAAAACTAATGTCTGTCGCTGAAGTGCATAGAATAAGCCCCGTCAATTCATTGAACATTTAGTTGTGAATATTATTTATTTATTTGTGAATCAGTCGTACAATGTATCCCTTTTGTATGTCCTTAATGCGATATTTGCCTAGTGTTAAAATTCATGATTTGTGAATCAGTCATACAATGTATCCCTTTTGTATGTCCTTAATGCAATATTTGCCTAGTAGTGTTAAAATTCATGATCACCGTGTATTCTGCTCATCTCAAGGAATCCGAGGCTTTGTTTTTCGGAAGATTTTACTTTACCTCATGTTTTTTTTTAACTTCCGAGACTCAGGTCGAGAGGTAGTTGTAGAACACTAGCTTGTAGTAAATACGTGCTTGCAGTTCTAAAAATACGAGATGATGATTATTAAAACGGTAATACAAATACGACCACACGTGTAAACAAAATCTTACGTGAGATCGCCTTCGATTTCCATACCTCCCTTCGCGAGACCATAAGAAGAGTTCTCCTCCCCTCCCCACCTTTCACGCTCGACGCAATTATTGAATGGCCCCCTTAGCTCCCTCTCAAAGCAATTTAGTCAGGTCACAAACCACCTCAAATATGATATTCCTATATATGACGCTGCCGTTGCTAATTGCCTCCTGTTTTCGCTCGCAGTGGCGCGATTACGTTTTGTTTGTTTTTGCAATTATTTTTACATTTTTCGTTCCCTATTACAATCAAGGGGTTATGACCACGTTAATCAAATTGTTATTCGCTTCTAAAACTCGTGCCATCCGATTTCGATCCAGTCTAAGAACTTGGCTTTGGTTTGTGTTTTTCGCATAGCTTAGCGATACCTGTGCCGGATTCTGCCAGTAAATTGGCCATCAACTTTCCCTTCGATGGCTTTTCAGTAATCTTCAGCTTCCCAGAACTACCACGACACGCCACCTCTTCCTTGAAGAATTAGACATTATCAATTTGTAATTTTACCAAAGGAAACATGCACGGCTGCGAAAAATGTATTAAAAGTGTGTACAATTTGTGTGAGGGCTTAAATTGTGAAGGTTTAATATATTTTTTCATTAGGGTGGTTTTCCATATATTTGTTCATTCTTATATTTTTTGATGTATTGATTTCAGTTTTTAACGTTTTCTGAGTTTTGACGAAAATTTAATTCAGCAGAAATGAAATATTCCGATAATAGGAGACATTTAGGTGATTGGTCAGGGAAATTGGTAAAGCCATCAGGGAAAAATCAGGGAATTTGAAACTTGGTTATCAGTAGCCACCCTGGTAAATTAACGCCAGCAATCATTAGCGTATCTAGAAGCGTCTGAATGGGGGGGTCACCACCGAAACCCCCATGTAAATTTGGGAATTTTTAAATATATGTATTTTTTTACCAATGGGTGAGGGGTTACAACCCCCAAAAACCCCTCCTGAATATGCCTATGCCAGCAATGAACTAACTTTATGGCACGCATATTGTTCCCCTGGACATTATGCAACTCACACATACGTCTTCAACTGAACCTGAGAAGGCCTAACCTGTTCAGCAAGTTTTCCTGGTTACCATGTTCATGATTTCGTGTTGTGTTCATCGCTACAAAAATGTGTTAACGAGAGTCCACTGTATTTGTGTGTAGCTGCAGGTTTAGAGTTTCCTGAGCAAATGTTTTCAGAAACAAGTGCTATGGTCCTGATATGAGAACCCTCTTAACTGCTGAGCATGTTCAGCAGCCATGTCAATAATATGTCAATGAGCAATACATTCAAATATGAGCTGCTGAGCTTTTTCAGCAGCTTGTGTTTCTTAAGGAGAATTTTCAGTATTTACAATGCAAGAGGGCTTGGAGTCTGAAATGTAATGCAAGTGATAATTGTAAGAGTGGCAAAATAAAAGAGTTGTCACAATGTCATTTCTCTCAATAATTAGGTACTCTTTTATAACACTTTTGATTACTGAGTTGACTTCACGAGAAGGAAAGCACTCATCTATTTTTTTTAGAAAAATAAGTAAGGTATCGGCAAATAATACTATCTGTATTGGCCACTGGTATCGAGGTATCGGTTTGGTGTCAGAAAAAGAGGTATCGGTACAAGTCTAGTAAAAATATTTAATTCTGCTTTCCTTCAGCTAAATTCCCTATCTTTCTTGGGTTGGACACCTCATATTAATCTTTCCCTTCCTGTGTCCAAGACTTGTCCACCTTATGGAAAAAGCTCACCTCCTTCTCATGTCTTTTGTGTGTAATTGCGTTACTTTTGCAACCTTTACTGCATGTGAAATGTAGCTTATTTTTCCATAGCTTTTGCAATATGCTGATCCTCCCTTTTTTGGACTAAGGATCAAAATCGTTTTTAGGAAGTCTACTGTAATAACTTGTTCAAAAACCCTATGAATAAGACTGTAAAACTTAATGATTTACTTTTCCTAGATTCTACTTTTGAGACACAATCTGAGAGTCATGAAATAAATTCTACCCCATGGCAGTTGGAACTAATGAGACATTTGCCCACTCCAATCATCATGTTTTCATAAATCATATTTGCGAATATTGCATGCTATCATTGAGAGAGCTCCTACTGCTGTGTTCAGGTTGCTGTAAGGATTTGCTCTAGTGAACACAGAGGGACTCAGTGGGCAGGTTTTCATTATCCGGTGGCTGAATATTCTGTTCTCGTTATTGTTAGGGAAGGGTATGATGCTTTTTAATCATTTTCAGGGTTATTGCTGTGACAGCCACTGGGATCACCATTTTAACATTCCGTAACCTCAGGAGCCGCACTGCTCTAGTCTCTTAAAAGATAAAGTGGGGCCTGTTGTTCGTTGGAAATTGTGTGAGATGGTGAATTTTTTCCTGCAGAGTCTGCACAAAGACATGGTGGAGTTACACTTTGGCACATTGCTTTTTTGTCACATCTATAAACCTCCACTTGTCCAAAGGGGAAGGGAAAAGGGCTGATGATGTTGTAATTAAGTTTAGAGCTGATTTCTTCATTGATGTTACTTCTCATCACCCAAGCTATTCACTCTAGCACACATTGCCGTGCAAGTGGGTGTCTACATTACATTTTGGTGCTTCCAGGATACTTGTGTGCAATCCTTAATCACGTCTTCACTTATCAAGTTTTGATATTTGTTTTACTTTTTTATGAATGTCTAAAGTTATATGAAGTTTATACTGTTCTAAATTTCTCTAGTTGGCCTATTTTTTTGGGCTCAGTAAGTTCTTAAATGCTGCATTTTAGTTGAATTTTTATGGCTGTGAAATGTTTTCACCGATTCTAAATGAAAGTCACTAAGATATTTTTGTGCTTTTGTCTAAAATTGTAATAATTTTGGACCTCAATCGTAATTCTGCATACTGTGAATTATGTTGCAGGCTCCAATTACTCATTGTTCATTCTGCAGTTAACATTGCGGACACCACTATGTTAATGAACTCATTATTGACATTAGATTGCTTTCTTGAGTGTAGAAAAATAAATCAAAATACCTATGCTCTTATCTGTGAGGCGCTGCCAGTCATTTCATGTTAATGGTGTTGGTAGATCATTGCTCCTTTGCTCAAAATGTGGCATTTCATGGTGTTATATATTTTTATAGCTATCGATTGGAGTATTATTCAGCATACATCTTCATCCTAATCAAATTCTCTCATCCACTGTTCATGCACTCTTCTGGCATTTAGAAGTTTTCAAGTGTTTCAAATTATACTGTGCTTCCTCACATTTGATGCCCGTTGTTGCCAGTGCATAAAAATTCATCGTTGCTTCGCTTACACTCAGTGCCCAGGAAGTGTGCAGAGTCCTGATTATGCTCTCTGCATAGACGTGTTTTTTCGATTATGGTAAATAATTAGTGAAAACATCCCGAAAATTTATGGCAATCAATTTTTCTCAATTCATAACAGCTTTAAGCTCAGTCATTAAAACATATGATATGTAGAATATCTCTTAGCTTTTTCTAAAATTTATCGTATATATGCAGTAGATTTTCTATGTTAAAATATTTGCACTTAGGAAGTTTATATTTCTTATTATCTGCTGGGAGAATTTTGTTTACACTTAAGTGCATTTGTTGCAAAATTTTTCAAGTGTTCCTATTTCTTGGAAGAAGTATGTGTTGAAGCTCTTTGCCTTCCTACATAGTTGAAAAGTAAGAAAGATCAAATTGCAAAATGCAAGTGTTTAAAACTAGTATAACCTATCACATTTTACTTTCCTCTTCATGCATACATATACATATTTTCTTTTTAATATGATGCAGCTCATTAAAAATTGTTTCTTTTGAGGGAGAAATTAAGTAATACCTCCAGGTTGGTTTTGTTTAAAAACTTTGGCTGAGCGTGAAGTTGTAACAGCTAAAGCTTATGCCAATTGTCTTGAACTAGCATTGTGAGGAAATAGTTTGGATATAAAGTTACGTCCTTGTTGATGATGGCCTAAAAGTATCTATTTTATTAATGGAGTTTTGCTTGTTTTTAAGAAAATTAGCAAAACCTGATTGCTATACATGTAACCAACAACATATTTAAAGGAAGAAACCAAGAATGTGTTGTGCTTAAAAGTTTTTGTCATTTGATGAGTTAGATTTCTTCATTGAATTAGGCTAATGTCATACCTACGAGGGTCTCAGAATTTGAGCCATGACATATTTTTTAAACCCGAATAAATTTATAATAGAATTAGAATAAAATTCTGATGACATATCCTCGAGGGATGTTTTATTTTGTGATAGTAAGGTCTTATGATTCACTGAATCACCATTTTTTTGCCAAAGTTAATATTTTATTTTAAAATATTTCACTTAACTGTTTTTTAAGAGTAAAATTTGTGTTCAAGTGTCATTTTTATATTTTTATTGGGGTATTTTAATGCTGTGTTATTGAGAAAAAGTTTTGTATTGCACTTTTTGTCTTCAATATTTTATGAGAAAAATATAACCTCTGCATATGTACACCTTTGAAAAATATGAGTGTTAATAAATATGATACATATTTCTTCATAAACTCAGTCTTGTTTTCTTATCTCACGTAAGTGTTGGTATTCATACTGAATTCCACATTCACATCTTCTGTTGAAAATCTTACATCTGACGGCGAAAAATTAGAAAATTGAGTCATTATTGATATAGAAATGTCATTTCTATAAATCCTTCACTGCGAGAATACAGTAACACCCTTTGGACTGTTCACTGATGAATATGTGGTGGGCCAGGCCAGCAAGGCAAAATTTAAGCCCAGATAATTAACTATTCCTAGAGGAGGCAACTGATAAATTGCATTTGACCACCGGAGGGGCAGGCCTTGAAGTGATGGAGTTATATTAAAGTACTATAGTACTAATATATAATATATCCCAATATATTGGGAAAGTCAACTAGAGAGACATGTTAAGTTAATAAGCTCTGGCAATCAAGGGTGATCAATCAAGTGATGAAATGAGATGGAATGTTACCACTGTGCCAAGGGCTGTAGATCTGTAAAATATTAACCAGGAAGTGAAGAAGGAAGAACTTGATATAGAATGTGTATATGAGGTTAGATGAAAGGATAGAGGAACTGTCTCCTGGAGCAATGAAACATGAATGATTTTTGTGAGAGAACAGTCACCTAAGGAAATCTAAAGTATGGAGAAAAGTTGGTATAATGGCATCAGGGAGTAAGGGAATGATTGAACAGCGAACGGGATCATCTTCGAGTCAGTCCCTCCTCTTCTGGTTCAGGTCCACCGGACAGTTTTTAGCATCGGTGTGGATCCAGGCTTCGCCGGGGAGACTGCAGGATGCTTCCAGGGTTGCCAGACTCCTGAAAACATACTAAGGGACAGGTGTGCTGTCGGGGAAATCATTGTGTGACATAATCAACAACTAGTGAACCTTCACCAAGATTAAATGTACTGAAAATAACATTTTCTTTCCTTGCGTGGGACATTTAACATGAATACAAGAATGTCCTGTAAAATCCGGGATGTCTGGCTACTCTGGTTGCATCAGAGGACCAATGTTGTGTAGGTGGACAAAAAAGTTGTCCGGTTGTACTGGATGGCAAAGCATCTGTCGAGTGTTGTAAACGATAATTATATTTAAGCGATGGGTTATCAAATGACGAACTTTCTGGGCGTACTCAAGTTGCAGTGGTGATGCTCGTTCCAATGGAGAGGACAGCAAGAGGATTCCCGTATCGTTGTTCTCCGAGAGAGCATGTGCAGCGAACAAGGGTAATAGAGTGTGCCTTATCCCCCTTATGAGAGCTGTACAGATAGTAATCTGAAATGGAATTACCATGTTATGTTTTTAATTAAAAAAGTTAAATTCAGTATTCTACTTACTATCTGTCATAAGATATTCAGTAAGCCAAAACATATTAATAATGTTATAATATGGATTATTTTACTCAAGAATTTCCTATGGCATAGTGTTATGGGGACTGCCCTCTCATCTTCACAGTGTTTTTAAGGTACAAAAAAAGATGGTGAGAGTGATGTGCAACCAAAATTATTATGCTCACTGTCGACCTCTCTTTAAAAAATTAAAACTCTTAACTGTTCCATGTGTCTACATTTATCATTCTGTAGTTCATGTAAAACATAATAGTGCTGATTTTGAATTGAACAGTGGGGTCCACATGTATGATACTAGACAGTGTAAAAACATACACATTAGGTCATCAAATTTATCAATTGCATCAAATGGCCCAAGAGCTGTGTGTGTAAAATTATATAACAATTTACCAGAATGTATCAAAAATGAAGAGAGGTTTCCTGTATTTAAGAAAATATTCAATGAATATTTTACTGATAAATGTTTTTATAGTGTCAGTGAATACTTGACACAGAATTTTTAAGGTTATTATTTTGCAAATATAGTGTATTTCCTGTACCTGTTTGACATGTCCTATACACTTGCATGTATCATTACTGTGCATTGTGTCTTTCGGATAAATAAATAATACAAATACAGATTACACAGGGCAGGCCCAGCTCATTACCCATGTGTCGGGCGGCCAAGCTGTCTCTCCACGTGACCCGTGATTCGAATTCTCCTAATTAAAGTTCGCATTTTGACCGCACAGCTCTTGAGCCATTACTCCAAATATTGTCATTGCTCGTTCCGGTTAAAGTCGCTCTCATGGGGAGAACCGACGGTCAGACCGTCATTAGTAAGGTCCAACCTCTCGAAGCAGCTAATCCAAGACCCTTCCTCGAGTTCGAGGCTCGTATGGACCCAACCCTCACTGCAGGAGGCCCAACCACAGAAGTTGACCATTTGCAGTTAAATATGCAATTTAAAAGTTTATAACTTTAACCTGAAAGTATCATGTTTATCGCATAGCCGGCGAAGATACGACTAAGTAAGTAGGTTTTTGAACGGCATTGTGCGATAAAATTTAATGATTATTGAAAAAAAGTAAGATTTTCCCTATAGCGATTTGGCAACCCTGCAGATCGCCGGAGGAATGGGGAGGGGGCTCAGGGATACGTGAGGACGACCATCGCCGCGGGAAGCCCAGCCTCAGAAGTTGACCGTTTGCAGTTCAATATGCAATGAAAAAGTTTAAAACTTTTACCCACATTTATGATGTTTAACAAGTCAAAATGTTGATGACAAGTAGGTTTTTTGAACGACGTTGTGCGATAAAATTTAAGGATTGTTGTAAAACCTAAGACGATAAACATGATACTTTCGGGTTAAAGTTATAAACTTTTAAATTGCATATTTAACTGCAACTGGTCAACTTCTGTGGTTGGGCCTCCTGCAGTGAGGGTTGGGTCCATACGAGCCTCGAACTCGAGGAAGGGTCTTGGATTAGCTGCTTCGAGAGGTTGGACCTTACTAATGGCGGTCTGACCGTCGGTCCTCCCCACGAGAGCGACTTTAACCCTCATTCCCGATATTTTGTGCACTGGCGTCCGCCTGTCATGATCCAGCAATCGTTATCTCGGGTTCAACTCATGCCGCTGGTCATTGCTTTCCTGGCGACACTGGGTGGAGCTGAAGGCAGCAGTAACGCTGCAGTTCTCACGTACTCCGGCGGCGACGCCACGAAGCTACCGTTTTAGTATGAGATGGATCGGGTTGGTTTAGTGATTTAGAGTAGTGTTATCTCACTCAGAGGGCCCGGGTTTGAATCCGTGAAGTGGAAAAGTTTTCAATCGTAAACCCAGGGGTGCCCACCCCCCTCAAGCTTGTCGCCTCACCCCCAAACCTATTGACTCAACCCCCCCCCCCCCAAACCTATTTACTCAACCCCCCCCCTTAAACTTTAAAAGTAACAAACATTTTTGAATCGTAAATGCCCTGCAAATCAACCTAACCTTTCTCCATTACTAGCTTTTTTTTGTAGGACTAATAAACAATCACATATTTGTATTTTGATTTATTACGTTTATTTTTTAAACATCTGACTAAATTAAACAACTCGCTTAGTATGATAAAATAACGACAAAGCTCCAAACGCGGCGGCTCCCGAAAGAAGCTACTGGAAATTCTCCACGCTGCGAAAATTTGCGCTCAACCGTATTCATTGTCCTTTCGTTCATGAAGTTGATTCATGCCGTCGGTTGATTTATGTATAATATAACCGGTAAACTGCTGTACGTTCATGCGGTCAAAAATTTGGTGGCAATGGTATTTCAAGTACCTACTATCACCTCGAATGGTTTCCACCATCCACTAGTTGGTCCCTTGACTCGTGCATTCCTACCCATTTTCTTCCTCTCCGAAGTCATCATCTTTTACTAAACTTTTATTATCCCTTTGCATCTTTAGTTTTAGATTCTTTCATGAATTCTCTGTTCTTCATTAATTTCTTCGGCTCATATCTTCCACTTATACTCTGTTACCACTGTGCTTTTCTTAAATTTTTCTGTTTTGAAATGAAGATGAGTTGAATTTTTCTCTTCAAATTCTTCTCCTTACTTTTATCTCCTGGTATTCCGTTTAAAATATATAGTTTTTCTTTCCCAGCTCTCGCCTAGTAAAAGCCTTCCCTCCATCACGGCTTTCACTATCATGTTGTCCCTCGCCGTAACCGTAGAAACCTTTAGTTTTGGGCCGTACTTGTTTACTAAAAATAAGTTTAAGATTTATACATGTCACTCAAATTGCTGTGGAAAGCCTATTTCACAGTATCGATTTTGGATCAATTTGATGTCTGCCGAAGGAAGGAACGTGATTCCTTTGTTCACAAAGTCATTTCTCCATTCTCCACGGATTGCATGTCTGCAGCCTACTTAGAACATCGTGGTCTTTGAATATGAAGACTCTCAAGGTGTAGACGTACCTTGGGTTCGTCTACGAACTACGCAACGCTGATTTTCTACTTTTTGCAACCCCCTCTTCCTCCATTACGCTCCGTAACATTCCCTAAGAATCCCTACATTACGTAGGTAATGAACCCTTTCTTTTTCGCTTTTGAAAAAACATGCTTCATAAATACCTTTCATCCTCAATACTATTGTTGTCAACTATCATTTGTATCGTTATTATTTGATCAAGGAGTGAACTTCTAATATTTCTTCCTCACAACAGCACCCCCCCTGTCCGTATCGACAACGTAACATTTGTCCCGATCCTTCTCCCATTTTAGCATTACGTTCCCCCTTCAGGATCAGTGTAAAGGCCATGATAATTATTTCTTTACTTCGAGAGTATAGTACCACTTTAATCAATGCGTTACAGACGCACTTAATGAAGTTCGTTTTCGCATTTAATGGGAATTTTCGTGCGTGGTAACTTCCTCTTATGTTTGAGTTAAACCATTTCCCTTTTAGAAAATATGGTAAGGAAGGCGAACGAGAGAGGTGAGATGATACGTCGTCGATGACAAGAGTACCGTTGACCTGCTTTTAAACTTCTCCACCTTTTTTTAAGGACTGCGGAATACCTTGTATGAGAGATCGATGGAATAGGGCGATGATCCCGGTGGGTGCGCTTCATGTCATTCAGTTGTTTCACGACGTCCGAGAAGTCTGCTCCTCTCGTTAGTCACGTCTGGATTTGCTGCTGAGAAAAGAGGATTGAGTGATGCATAACTATTACAGAACGTAGTTTAAAACTTCTGTCCCCACTTACCGTATACCGCGCGCTTCGAGTATTCCATTGCCAACGGAAACAGTAACTTCAACTCACGTGCACGCTGATGAATATTGCATCTCTCATGGAACAATATTGCAACCTACCACTTGTAGGTTTTCAGGAGGATAATGTTAGAAATTCTTTAGAAGATAAGGTTTCCTGTTCAGATGTGGGTAAATATCATTTCAGGAGATGAGAGGTATTCGTGGTATCTCAGTTCTTCCAAAGATGTCGCACGTCGTGTCCGAATCCGCATAATGAATGGCGATGATGATGATATATGGAAAATGTAGAATATTTAAAAATATATGATATAATTTGGATTCAGCTGGAGTTTCCTCCAAGGACGGTAGATTATTTTTCATGTCCATATTCTTATTCACGTGTTAGAATAGTGTTGGTTTGCATTCATTTCGCATTTATTTTCTGTTTTACTCTTAAGTTTACAATCCTACAAGAACGATGTGTTGATGTTCCGTAATAAATCCATTGCCACAGGATCAGTGATTTATCGCATATCTGCCCCCCTTTTCTCGTGCCACGCCAAAGTATCTCGGTATCTCTTCTTTTTTCCCACGTGCCCAACCGTCGGCTGTCTACCGGGCGTTTCTTGGTTTCTGACTTCAAGATTTTTGCGCTTGCTTAAAATTATAATGTGGTAGGAAAATTTTGGAAAAGGGAAATGAATCGGGGAGAGGAATATGAGAAGGAATAAAGGCAGTTTTCGGACATTTATATTTCATGTTAGTGCTCGGCTCATAATCCCGTAGACTTTCTCTTTGTTCATTTTTTGTTTTCTTTAGACTGTCATGGAAAATATGTAATGTAATGTTGGATGGAGATCATCTTTGAATCATTTCTGGTGTCCTTGTTTCTTATAAACCAAGGCAATCCTAATCATTTCCTGAATAAAAAATTTTCTATCACATGTATGCATTTTAGATGGGTTTTGGCTGCATACAGCCAGACTGGTGATGCATAGGGCTATAATTATTATTTCCGTGAGCCATTAGCCCATGAGGCAATACTCGTAACAGTATATATATATTAATCGACTCAAGAATTGAGAAAATAATTGAACAATATAATTTCACATGAAAGGAAAAAAAACATAGAAGAGAACATTGTGTGAGGATGGTTAACAGATATGACTTAATTAGGTTATACATTAAATTTCACGCGATCTTTATCTACAGTTCATTAGTTAACCTGAAGAGATATGTACAGAGCATTACACAATACAAAGAATAGATACCTATTTCAATGTTATATAAATATTTAAAGACAATGTAAAATCTTGACCAGTATATTTTTCCCAGTTATTATTATGCGCAGGATCACCCTTTTCCAATAGTTTATATACGTTGTTTCTAAATTGATTATGGTTTTTGGCCTGTCTTAATTGAATGGGCAGAGTATTCCAGATTCGAGAGGCGGTTTCTATGATGGATTTATTCATGTAAGAGGTGCGGTGTTGATGGATATGGAGGTCTATGACATGGTTTCTGGTGGTTATGTTGTGCAGCTCCGATTGTCTCACAAACCTTTTTTTCAGGTAAGGTGGATAACCAGTAGTTAGTATGTTGAAGGCTAAAGTTATTAAAAGATGAGTACGGCGCTCCTTGTATTTGACCCAGTTTAAGCTGGTTTAAGAGTCGCTTACATGGTCCCATTTTTTATGGATCACATATGAATCTAACAACTGCATTCATAGTGACCTGTTGTTTGTTATTATTATCGTCATCAAGGTTTGAGAACAAAGGAGCGCTATATTCTAAATGTGGAAGGACTAGTATTTTTACGAGAATAGAAAGTATATCAGGGGATAATATTTACTTCGCTCTGATTAGTTGCTGTAAAGATCCTAGGCATTTACGCCTCATCTATTGGGTTTGTGGCCTCCAGCTAAGGGTACGATCAAACATAACTCCGTGGTTTTTAACTGTTTATTCACAAGGAATGGTAAACTTTCCATTGTGAATTTTTGGCAGAGATTCGAGGTCTATTTTGGATAGAAAGTACTTGTTCCCGATTAATATTGCCTTAGTTTCACTTTCATTTAGCACTAAATATAATTATTCTGTGCCCAGCGAATTATTCTCCCGATATCCTCATTAGTGAGTGAAATGGAGGAGATCGTTTTATTTCAGTGAGGATGGTAATTTATGTTTTATTTTTGGTGTTACCGCCACAGCAGCCGCTTTAGTTCTTCCTATTTGGTTCCTGATGTGAGCTGCCCAGGCCTCATTTCCCGTGTGGATTTTCTCATATACGTGAAGGATTTAGGTAAAACAAACCTCACGTTTTCCCTACAGTGTACCTACCTTTGAAACTAAATTTTGTGATATTGTGATGAAGCGTATTTTACCCGTCATTTATGTTGCCTGTTATCGGGGATGCTCATGTGTATAGTATGTAAATGTGTTTACATGGGGTTAGATGGATGCGTGAACAGTATTACTTAGTCTCGATTCCGCCCCAATAAAAATACCTTCAGCCAATTAACTCTCCTTTAAAATATAAATATCTTACTTTAAGATTTGTAGTTCAGAGTGCCTTGACGAAAACTGTCACATGCACTGACCCCAACAAAATTTTTTGACCTTAAAATCGTAGCTATGAGTACAACGGAAAGTGTCTCCTCTTATGTACCTACCTCTAAAAATACTATTTGGATAAGAAAAGTATGATATATGATTATCGTGGAAAATATTGTCTCAGGAAATTTGCGTGTGCTTTGACTTCAAGACTTACTTTACTTACGATTCAGGCCAATTAGGCTATCTTAATATATATTTTTAGGTGAGTTGTATTTTTATGAAAGCTTAAATAGCATTTAATGATGGTGTGAACCTATGGATCACCTATGAAATGCTTGTAGAATGTTCCCAAATGCTAGTATGATTCAGTGAAGAGTTGAGAAAACAAGATAAGCCTTGTGAGGTTTAGGCCAACGTCCTCCAGTTTGCTTGACGTTATCATCGCTAGCGTTTGAACATGTTCTTGCGATACGTTATCTCATCAGAAAGAGAATTAATTACTCAGAAGCTCCGCATTATCAGATGCTACAACTAGGCCATTTGGGAATCACCCGATTTCCATAGCGTATTTGCGATCGCTACGCGTAAATCGTGAACCTCTCTTGAAACGCTGTGTTCGCAATCATCGCCCTTACGACTGCCTCTGTGTGTTGAATCTTGCGATTTGTTGTATGTCAAAGTAAAATTTGAATTAACGGCTGTCACGTCATTGATCGTCGTCCCCAGTGAAAAAAAAGTTACACGAGTGCGCATTTTATGAATGCCCGTAATGGTGCCAATGATATCATGAGTACAAGGGCTCATAACTGATACAGTGATTCAGAGCTAATTCAGGAGTGAATGGATAAATTCTGAACGCAGGCCTGGTTAGGTATCACTATGCTCTGCAAATATATGTGTACAAAGTAACTTTATACGTCCGTTGGGCATCTTCATTGGAGTGTCCACGCGTTAGAGACTTAACTACAGGATATTCGTTTTGGAAGAATTTAATGTTAGCCCCAATAAATCCAACTTAGCGAGGGTGTACTAGGATTCATGTGGAATTTAGGTGTAAATAGGAGTCGTGTACATACTGTAAGTGTATGTACCGGTATTGTCGTAATACTGACTTAACCTTTCTCCATCCTATGGAGAAACATAGAGGCGTTCGTTTAATCAATTTAATATATAACATATCATATTTAAAGCAGTGTTACCGATAATGTTTATTGCTCACAGAGAGATATTTACCATTCCAATTCGTACGTACAGACAACAGTTACTCCCCAATATTCTCGTGAATGAATTTGTACTTGCCTTTCACAAACATTTTGGAGTCCAAATTTACCGATTTTAAAAATGAACTCTGTGTCAATTAAAACCGGATTAGTTATTAATAAGTAATGTTGAATATTGCGAGTGTTTATATTCGAATATGAATAAATAAACGCCTCAATTAACCGTATTCAAATCAAATTTAGCGATTTTAAAAAGGAATTCACTGAACGTTTAATCCGGTCAAGTTGTGAGTTAACAGTGCGGAAAGTTGCTAGGTTTGATTCATTTATCGCGTGAAATTCCATCATGTAAACGAACCTAGAGTCAAGTACACTTCTAAAAGGTGTTTATTTGTCTTTACAACATTCCTTTTTTCTATCTATGCACCAGTTCCTTCATTTTCCACGTGTACATTTTTTCTTCTGATATATTTAAAACAAAAACATCTATTTCTCGGGTGCGTCTTGCTCTTCTGTCTCGTATTACGTGAAATGCCAGCCTTCCTCGCCTGCGAACGTTTTGTCTACACCTGATAAAAAAGTAGCCGCGAGATAACCTTTGGCTGCGGCGGCTGTGTGATCTTTCTCTTGCCAATGTGTGCGGAAGGAAAGGTGACGAAGAGCGAACCTGTCTTCCGCGAATAAAGGCAGAGCAGGCCCTTGTAATCGATCCCATGGGGACCTTTTTCTTTTCCTTGCACTCCAAAGGACTGCCAATAGTGACTGCAGGCCTGTGATGCATTGCGATGGGGCAATCGGAACGGTCGTTTCTTACGGCGGGGAAGCCGAGGGAATGAACGGGGGATGAACTAGTTAGTGGTAGGGGCGAGGGTGGGTGAATGTTCCTATTTTAGTTCGTGCCATATAGATAAGGACCCGGGGCCCTGAAAGCGAGATACAAGCTAGCGCACGATAACGATTCTCCTGTAGCTGTCTGCTTAGCATACGTGCGATTGTTTTCCGCACCTGAAGGGTTAGAATAGTATTGACCCATGGATGAACCAAAGGAAAAAAAACGGATTTTCTAGTTGTGATGCCCCAGATGCTGAGTGATGATGACCTAGTTTTTACCATTGTACAAACCTTAAGTCATGGAGCTATTGATATTCGTCGCATGATGGTCATGCTGTTATTTTTTATTAATAATTGAAATGAGTCGTTTGATACAGTAGTTCTGAACTTTTTCTACCTTGTTATCTTCCTATTTAGCATTGTATTCTCGTTTACACGTGATTACTCGCGTTCTTGACTTCATATTATTTACCTATATTCTACACGATTTTTTGGAATTTATTTTAATCAAAGTTTCTGATTGAGGAACTGAGTTTATTCAAACTTCACTAATTCCAAGGCGAGGGAAATAATCTAGCTCGCCTCACTAGTAGAGGAACAAAATTAAGTTTTCATTAGATGTACCTACCTTAATCGGCGGTATCACTTAATTGTGTAAATTGGTAAAATGCATTTCGGATGGTGACATCGGGATTAATTTGCTTCAAAGCTCTTTGTGTCAAGAATATATTTTAATGTTGAAATTAGAATTTAAGACAAAGAGATGTGAACTGTTTGTAGCTTGACTGTTGAATATTTTCTAAGCGTATTCCAAACGAATGTTTCCGAAAGATTCTCTCTCTTCTTAGAATTTTCTTTGAACGTCTGAAATTTGTTTTAGGTTTCATGTTGCTTTATCCGAGTTAGCTAAATGCTTATCCATAAATGAAGAATTCCTCTTTCTCACCTTTTATTTAGGCTACAGGTAAAATATATGGACTCATAAATTAGCTGATAAATTCTTCTTTGACTGTGGCCTGCACTTTTAATGCGAATCAAAGAAGAAATACGGTGTTGATAAGCGTAATGATGTTTTTATCCCTCATATATAATGATAAATGCTTTTTGACATATATGGGTTACTCAAGTTGTGTTAATCAATTTATCCCGCGTAATCATTTTTGATTTGTAATGGCTGTGGTTTTTAATCGTTGTGTTTAAGGCTTTAAGGCATTTTAATCGAAATGTTATCAAAATTAATTTGTCGTGTGTTTTGCGTAAAAAAATAATTCAGAAAGGTTCGCGTTCAGACATTTTCTTAAATTTTTATGTTCAGATGAGGGGGAATTGATCAAAGCCTTATCATGAAGTTGTGATATAATATCTTGGTATGGAGATATTCTTAAACTCGCTGATGGCCACTACTTTAGTTTCCCCTTAAAATCCTAAAAAAATAGCATTTTGCCGAATTGAAAATACAGTAAAAAGTCGTGATAACAAATATTATTATGATTGTCCTCTTTTAGACGCTCCACGGCTTTCTGCAGGATTTCTTTTATGGCATGACATTCTAAGCACTTAAAATTAGTTCATTTCTTTAGGCCTCTTTGTTTCTCTCCGTTCAATATTGTGACAAACTGAGCAAGTATATTTTGAAACTATATCAATATAGTGTTATTTTGTTCCTTTATCAAGATCTACACAAAATTCATGCTTTTTTTTAAACTTGAAATTTAGATTATGGCCATGTTACTTCCTCGAATTTAAAAACTTCCATTTCTTATTACATGGTGATCTAGATTTATCTATCCCTATGTCTCCCGCCCTTTCACTGGCTAGAAGCGTGTAGATGTCGATCTACTGAGGGCCATGTTTCTTACAAATATTGTAATCTACTAGAATTTTCTTCGCCTTTTTCAGATCAGTAACCAAGCGCTGAACCCTTCCTTTTTGTTTTTGCCGTCAGAATTATCCTATAGAGCCATAGATGAACCTCTGGTAATAGGAACGTGTTTCGACTTGCCTGTTTCGTGTGCAGACCCTGTTGGCTCTTGTTGCTATATATTTGGATATTTGAAGCTTAAGTGGGCTAATTAGTGCCTTGCCCTTTCATCTGGCCGCCTAATTTTCAAAGTCAAACCCTGGCTCCGTAAAAAAAATGAGGATGGCGGAAGAGTGACTGTGAAGTATGTCCAATACCTCGAGTTTGCAAAGTTGAAAGACTCTAATTTGGGGGTTGGCTCGTGACACCATCCATCTTCATCGGCCCATCGTTCAAGTGAATCTTTCATCGTGCTAAATAAAGAAGCGGGGCGTATTTGAAAACATCAGATGGAAGGCGTCCATGGCCTTACTTTCCCGTCCTCGCCTTACGTGTTCCTCAAAAGCCAACGGGACGGGCCGACCCTGAGGCACGATCTCCGCCTTTGTTTCGAAGAGCTTGCTCCTTTACCTCGCGAAGCCCACGAAACTGGTTGTTTCATGAGCAGAGCCTGGAATTCCGCGGCCTTCATTGATCCGACATTATTAGCGAGTCTTTTGGTTGGAAAGGCCATACGTATTCGGCAGGAAGCAATAGGATTCGTTCCTAATTAACGAGTCATGATCATCCACTTCCACGGAAATGTTAAAAAAAAATATATTCAGACCAGCATCCACTGGTAACTGTAGTGCTTGACCTTTTGCAGTGGGATCCTTAGTACCTATTATGACCGAAATTATTCCTTGGCTGTCTTTTTACGGGGTGGATTTTCAAGAATACTGCAGTTTGTCCTTTCATGAATAGCGGCTGAAAATAAATTAAAATTTTCTGAAAATTTAAAATTTTATTTCGCGAGGATTGGGAAACAATTCTTCATGCACACTTCTGTTAGATAATTTTATAATTTGTGCTCAGTTGATATTCAAATGGTCGCATGAATTAGTTTGTTAATCTGTTTTCGTGTAAAATAACTGAAAAAAATTTCGGCGCAGAAATATCGTTCGAAATTTTTTATTATTTTTTTCTGTTTCAAGAATCACGTCATTGTAAAATCGACATAATAACTTCATTCTATTATCTATTATCCAGAACACCACGCAACTTCGGTTCAGAATGGGCCGAAAGAGATGTGAAAGTAGCATCTCTGGTCAGTAGCTACTTGTTATAATCACAGGTTTATACCGTCCTCTACATGTGACTGCACATTTTGGGAAAAGAATAATTAATGCAATTTTAGGGGAAAAAATGAAGCTCAGTGTGGAAACCAGCACCCAATGGTGAAATGTTCTCTAACGTTATGCAAAGTGGTGAATTGGGCTTCAAATCAGAAGAATGAGTTTCTCAAAAGAGAGTTTTCAGGGAAACGTGGAGAATGGTCAATGGCGATGATCTTGAAAGGAGATACTTATAGAAGAATGAAGGTTAAAATTACTGGGTTGTATTTAGGACCTTAGATCGGTAAAACCGTAAGGACCGAAACGTGATTGTTTAAAAATCCGCCGCGAAAATTTACATAGTGTTGTAGTACACATTTCCTTCCAATGAAGGTTGTGTGTTGGACAACTCCTCCCTAATCATTGGCCATCCTTATCTCTCAGCTAGCTTTTATGCATGCCTACCATTGTTTTCTTAAAATTTTTCATACCGTCTCACCTTCTTAATACCAACCTAAACGCTGTTCTTTTCCTTATTCTTTCCTTCCTACCCGATAACCCACCCTCTGTTGCATCCTTCAAATTCCACTAAATTCTTAACATGCTTTCCATCCTCTTTAACAGCTCCTTCGAATTCGCCTCAGCTCTTTTCCCCTCGGCGTGTTCGCATCTTTTCTTCTCAACTCTTCTACATATCCTCGTCTCATAACCCTTATCTCTTTTTCGTAATATGCTACGCTCCGTATCAAACCCTGAGTATAGACCATTATTTACTGATTTCCAAGAGCGTTCCTCTATGCCATCCTATGCGAGAAAGATGATTCCAATGGTAGTACATTGTAGACGAGGAATTCAAATATTGTACGATTCAAGGCTTTGCCAGGGAATGGTTTTCGAATTCCAGTAACTTTTATGGCTGACTTGGATAATCCCGGTTTTATGTACGCATCTCGTGTAAATAATACGAGAGATTCGAGAAGTTAGGGACGCAAAGAATTCACTTCGATGGAAATAAACACCCTTGTCGAGCTTCCACGATAACTATTTTTTTACACCGTTTGCAATTTCGTTTCAACGTCATTTTGAAAGTATGAATATCTTCATGTATTGTTTAAGGCAAATTGCTTTCGATGTACCCTACCTTACTCATTTCTTTTCTCTTCCACCGACCTACTTTCTGAAGGAATCGAGCGGACTGTGTTCCGGCCGAAGTTACATATGTAAGATAAAAATGATGATATGACACTAGAATCGCCATCGGTATATTAAATAAATCATTGCGGAAGCTTAAATAAAAAGAATTAATTTTTTTTCGATATGGTGACTGTTTTCTCCAAGTTATGGGATTAAGAAATAATCGATTCTACGAATGCGCGAAGTATTGTCTCGGGCGACAGCCTCCTAACGGCCATGCTGGTCTCTAACCTATCGAGCTCGTCAGTATCCCCAGAGTAATTCCTCTGATCCGTGCATCTCCTCCCTTTATTCCTATCCCTTTCTCTCTTTCTCTCCCCCTACATCTCTCCCCATCCTTTCCCTTCTTCTTCTACCGCCCCCACCGCCGCCTTCCTCTATTTGCGTCCCTCAGCCTGGGGTGCCCACCGTACCAACCCTCTCAGAAATAGCATGCTCTCCCAGACGGTTATTCGCTTCTCCTCTCCTCCCATCCTCCCCGCCTCCTCCACTCTCCCCTTCCACCCTCTCGTGGAGAATCCTCTTTCCCCTTCACCCCTTTACCCATCTCCTTATTCCATCCCCCTCCTCTCTCCCGACTCCCCACTCTCTTCCCATCCGCAGAAAATACTTCATTTGCCGTTCGGCCCGTTCGCGCTCACAAAGCATGAGTCCCCGTCGACCATTCCATTCTATTTTCATGCCAAAATATTCGTGGGAGTGTACTACGAGAGGTTCCAAGGTCAGCTTTGTGGGGGGGCGGTCACTTTTTTTTTTATAAATCTGCAGTCGATGGAATGCTGATAACAGGGACTTTTGCCCGATTCAAGTATCGAGGGGGAGGGGTTGAGAGGAGGAGGATGTGAGGGTAGTTTACCCCCTCCGCCCTTCTACCTGCCCAACGGAATTGGCAGTGGCGGTAACCTGCGCATACCAATCCGCTTTACATCTATTTATAACAAGTGTTTTGTGGTTCATAGACTTAGGAACAGCGTGCTCAATTCGCGCTGTTTCCCGGGAGCGGATTCTGATTCCGAACACCCTCAGCAGGAGTGATGGGAATTGTAGCATGGTTCAGAGGTTTCGACAAGGAATAGAACGGTATCACTCATGTTGTGCCTTGCGACTTTTATGGAATTTTTTGAAACTATTATTCAAATTTAAAAAGAAATATCTGTGACTAATTTTGGGGTATGCTTTCTCCACAACTTCTGTTCTGATTACCTAGATCCAATTCCTTTGTTCTAGAGATAGAATAAGTGTTTTTTTTGCCATTGGGGTCCATATGAAATGATTATCGACTTGCTGCTTGGTAGAACTTCCTGAGTTTGTTCAATATCCGTACAAGGTGAAGTATGCGAAGCAGTGGCCTCGTGTGTACGTTGACCCAATAAAACAGACTGGAAAAGATGCGAAGAGAAGATGAGCTAAGCCGTCGATAAATATTTGAGGGCATTTATTGTCCACTGCATGGTTCCAAAACATGTTACCTTTCGGAGATAGAAAATGTGGGTGGATTAGATGGTTATGGAATATAGATGAAGACGTTGAAGAAGTAAGACGTTGTTGGAAAAGAGAGTAAGCTGCTGTGGGCCTTTAGAAAAAGATAAGATCGATGGGGAAAATATTGACAGGGGAAGAAGTGTTGAAGTCTCGTGTGGAAGAGGGAGAATGAGAGAGGAAGAGGGAGAAAAAGAGAAATTTTTGACGCCTTAAGGGGGGGATGAAAAATGTGAGGAGGAGAGAGAAATACGAATGGAGAGATGGGGCTCTTGCCCCTCAATTTTATTCAAGTAATGCCCAGAGTCTTAAAAATATCCGAGACTAATTTCCCCTCTGTGTCATAGATGCGGCGATTATTTTCAATTGCATTTCCTTTCTCTGGTGAATGGGGATGTCAACGATCTTTTATTCGCAGTAAATCGGTAAAGTTGTGGCAGAGGGATTATTTTCAAACACATTGTTTGCAATAATCTTTTTGAAATTATCCACGTTTTATATTTTCCCAAAATTATTAGCTGACGTTTTCTTAACTGATTAACTTAAGCATTCTTAACTGCCAAACATTGAGAAATTGTCATATCACATTAAAATCATAAATCGTGCACAGCTAAAAGTTTTCACTCTACTTCTTAAACTGTGGGCCGTTGGTTCTCACTTACTCCTTCCTTCAGTTATTTACTTATTCCGCCACATTTTTTGTTCATTTTTATCGAGGTACATCTTATATTTTAAGTGACAAATTCTTTTAGTGAAAGGTTGTACATTATTTTGAAATATAGCTTAAAATATTTTCCTAAAGTAGGATTTTTTGTTTTTAAGAACTCAGAACATTACATTAACTAACTTATCGACACTCAAACAATAGATTAAAATATTTCGCAATAAAAAGTTGTCCCACATGATTGACATTCCTCTATTAGTATCTCATTCACTTTCAAGCTGAATTAACATTTTCACTAGTATATATGTCTCGTGCATAGCAGAGAACTGGCGAATGTGAGGGCACGATTGCCTGAATGCCTGATGAAAAATCTAGTAGCATATATTTCAAGCAGCCTTTCCTGCTTTGCCTCTAACTTAGAGCTGACCTAATTCAGGAGTCGAAGAGAATGGCTTCAAAAATTATACAACATTTGAGTAATATCACAATCCAAATTTTGCGTATTCCTTTGATATATCAGTGGTATCCTCGTGGTCAAAAGGATGATTGAAGCTCTAAATCACTTCCATCAACCCGAAGACCACGATTGATGTGACTGAAGCCTACCAAATACTATGATTATGTTAAATCACACAGGCAGGCAAAGTGGCAGCTGAATTAGGTCAGCTTTAACTATAGACGCAAAGTCGGAAATTTGATTTAATTATAAACTTCCTTGATTTTTAATCAGGTAATCTGTGGGTTTTAAAGTCGCACGGCATTCTTTAGCCTAAGAAAGTGTCAAAGGTAAAAAAAAATGTTTGATTATTATAATTCTCTTCAGATTGTTCTACTTAAATAATAAATATACCATACCATCCACCACAAATAATGTTTTATTTCTGTTTAACGTCATGTAATTCACGAACGTCATTGCAATATTCCAATATTGCAATTGTATTGGAATATTGCATCGACGTTCGTCGTACATTTCGCGCGACGCGTATTTCGTTTGACCCGTAACCTGGATAGCACAAAAAGAAATTTATGGAAACCAAGTCACTGATTCTGTCATTATGTAGCAAATCCACAAATTAAGTGCCAATACAATCCGTCAATTTTAAATCGAATACGAGTGTTGAATGATGTAGTGCTGCAGATGAGGTTTTATTCGCATTTCATGATATCAATAAGGGAATTTCTCTGCAAATATCATCGGGATTTGAATCTGGTTCTCATGGAGAGAAGCCAGTATTCCAGCCATCCCAATAACCTCTTATTTTATGTTCCAGAAGTTTTGTTCAACTTCGTAACCATGTGAAAAATAGCCTCTTTATCTTTCTTCGTCTTTCCTTTCTACTTGATCCTTTTTTCTCGTTTCGGAAGGCAGGGACAGGAGAGAGACTTCATTATTTCTTTCCCCTTCTATCTCCAGAGCCGCGCTCGTCCTTTGATACCCTCTGGTGGCCAAAGCCGAAACTTCGTCCTCCCTCTCTTTCTGTTTCCGTGGAGACGGAATCATTTAGATTTATTTCATGCCCTCAACTGCTTTGTAAGGCTTCGGGAAGTTTTTCACGAGTTTATCGACGTTTTGTGTGAGCGCGTTAGTGGATGGTGTGTATTTCTTCTTTTGTTCAATCGTCGAGAGTGCTGTTGCGTTTTCATTCGTGCCTCGTCGTCGACTGCCAATTCCTCTTTTGTCCTGCCTCCAGAGCGAGTTTGTTTGAACGAAACACAAAATGCTTAAAATTATCGCATTCATTCAAAAACACCAATGCTGCTAATTTCTTCTCTTTTCTTCATCGAAGTAGGAGTTCCACGTCTACACATTGTGTCGGAATGTTTTTTGTGCGCGATACTTTTTTTTACTTTCCTGTTTCATACCCAAGCTAAAAGATGTTGATTTAAGTAATTGCTTACAGCATTCAAGATCCTTAGGTATCTGTGTTGATTTTGAAATAAGCAATAAAACCAATTTTCATACATTAACTTCTGGCCTCCCTAAATTTTCTGGTGAAAATAATCAACAGCAGAATGACTTGTGTCTGCATGCCCCCGCAAATACCCTTCACTTGATAATGATATCTATCCTTGCATTAGTTATTTAAATAACTAACGCAAGGATAATTAGTGCTATTTTTCAGAATTGCATTTAGAATTGTGACAAATAGTGACAGCTAAAAAAAATCAGGATACCGACAGAATCAAGCTATGACCATCATTTTGTGGAAGCTATTCAGGTTCTCTACTGACAAGGAGGCATCGCGAGAGTGATGTTCGGGATCCGAATGCCGATGTTATTTTCTGAAACTATACAGGAAATGTAGAAAAAGTGTCACGGCTTTCTCTCCCATAGGCCCGGGTTCGAGAGATAAATGCCAGTAAAGATTTTGCGCGGAATGACTATCTGCGAGTAAAGGGGTAATTATTAACATCCGGCGTGGCCGAGTGCGTTGAGGCGCTCGGTCGTTGGTTTTTGCCCCGGGCGCCCTGGGTTCGAGTCCCGGTGAAGTCAATTTTTTTTCTTTGTTATAATTTAAGGAATCAATGATACAACCCTTCCCCATTCATTGAAGTCAGTTACATTAGTATTTTTTCTATTTCCAACTCATTTAATGGATTTTTAATGGACCGAGGACTTACGACGCGAATTAAGGGATTTTATTTTCCCATTACAGGCTCACATGCCGCTCGACGCATTAGGTTTGGATTTCTAAGATCCGTGAATACTTCTATGAATACCAAGGGCTTCAATTGTTCGCTGGACTACCTCAAGACCGTAAAGAATGAACTAGATGCTTATTACACTGCGACGGTTGCCCTCGTAAATTCCTCGGAACCGCCCTGGAATTTTCACTTTTATCACTTCATTTTTCCTAAAATAGTGAGCATGATTTCGGCAGAAAATAGAAGGGCGTGTGAAACATATTTAAAATGATTTTCTCACGGAAAAACATATTTTATTGATGTGAATCATCTATCGTGGGCAACGCACAGCACCAGTGATGTCTTCGTGGGATGGTGACAACACCGATGGAGAAGTGTCATTATCATTGTCTGACAATGAGGATCCGTCACTGAACGACGGACAGACTTCTCGGACACTCTTTATTTAGCTTCCGAGAAATCCCAACACAACGCCGCAGATAGGAGGAAACTAAATAATGCACAAGACTTGCTGCAGGAAACTTAAGCTACGCTTCACTTTGCCTGCACTGATCAAGAGCTGGATTGAAACTGGCAAAATAGACGGCCCAATACAGCTACCACGCGTTGCTGTATGTAGAGAACACCCCTTCCCAGCACTCAAAACGGTGTCTCAAACCGGGATTTTCCGACTCCTACATTCTATTATTCATAATATCATTTCCACCGGGTTTTCCCCCATTAAATTTTCTCCACAGCCCACCCACTGTCTTTCAAACAAATTCTCCCTCCTCCTTACTACAGAATGTCCTTCCATCCACCCTGTCTTCTTTATGACACCCTGTCTCCTTTCTTGCGCCCTTCAAAGAGTTCCGCCCCCAGCAACCTTTCCTCCACAGCTTACCCTCGCTAATCCCTCAATGAGGCACCAGGGCCAACCGTGTGAAGACGGGTGCGAAAGATAGACAAAGAAGACTTCGAGACCGCTTTGAGCAGACTACTGGAACGCAGGGTCATTGCACTTGACGGGCCCCTAAAGGGTACAAGGGGGAAACTGGCTAGGGTTAGTAACTGAATGTGAGGATAGCCAGTTGTGTTTATTTGGTGACAAGAAAGAGTTGGATCAAAAATATATGAAAGGGTTGAGGGAGGGAGGTAGAAGAACGCCTTACCGGGAATTTCACGTGTAGTTATATTGTCTTCGCCCACGATAGAGGATTCACATCAATAAAATATGTTTTTCCGTGAGAAAATCATTTTAAATATGTTTCACACGCCCTTCTATTTTCTGCCGAAATCATGCTCACTATTTTAGGAAAAATGAAGTGAAAAAGTGAAAATTCCAGGGCGGTTCCGAGGAATTTACGAGGGCAACCGTCGCAGTGTAATAAGCATCTAGTTCATTCTTTACGGTCTTGAGGTAGTCCAGCGAACAATTGAAGCCCTTGGTATTCATGGAAGTATTCACGGATCATAGAAATCCAAACCTAATGCGTCGGGCGGCATGTGAGCCTGTAATGGGAAAATAAAATCCCTTAATTCGCGTCGTAAGTCCTCGGTCCATTAAAAATCCATTAAATGAGTTGGAAATAGAAAAAATACTAATGTAACTGACTTCAATGAATGGGGAAGGGTTGTATCATTGATTCCTTAAATTATAACAAAGAAAAAAAATTGACTTCACCGGGACTCGAACCCAGGGCGCCCGGGGCAAAAACCAACGACCGAGCGCCTCAACGCACTCGGCCACGCCGGATGTTAATAATTACCCCTTTACTCGCAGATAGTCATTCCGCGCAAAATCTTTACTGGCATTTATCTCTCGAACCCGGGCCTATGGGAGAGAAAGCCGTGACACTTTTTCTACATTTCCTGTATAGTTTCAGAAAATAACATCGGCATTCGGATCCCGAACATCACTCTCGCGATGTCTCCTTGTGAGTTAAACCCTCCATATATGTATGCCAACATTTCAATGTACAAGTTTTCCATCGTCCTCAGGGCTGAGTTCAGCGCTGAGATCACTGGACTGAGGACTGAATCAGCAGGAGTATTTGACCCAGTGGAGAATCACTGTGTAGTCACTGTAAAGTCACTGTCATAGTCACTGTCAAAATCACTGGTTACGTCACTGGGTCACTGGGGAAGTCACTGTCCCATTTCACTGGGAAACTCACTGAGTAGTCACTGTCCCATTTCACTGGGAAACTCACTGAGTAGTCACTGTCAGTCACTGGAAAATCACTGTGTAGGTCACTGCAAAGTCACTGTCTATTACTGGAAAGTCACTGGCTTAATCACTGCCTAGGTCACTGGGTATTTTCGCCAGGGGATCCTGTCAAATTGAACTTATTATACTGAATAAATTAGCTATTTACTAAATCAACCTAGTCCAATCCTAATTGCCATATTTTAGCTTGAACTTTACTTGGCTCTCTTTGATTCGCTAGTTGAAAATAACGTACTCTGCTAATTACTGTAGTATTCACTTGCGACATCCTTATACGGGCGTCCGTGCTTATATAAGTTCCTGAACATTAGTTATTGAAGTGAAATTTTCTTTATCCTCTGTTGATATTAATAGATTACCGCGTGATTAATATATAAAGACGGTTGAAGCACAGTTAGATTTTTTGCCTCGTAAAACAAAAAATATTCACTTTAAGTGCGAAACCTAAGCATTGTCATCCTCGTTTCGGAAAAAGTGTTTTAATTTTTTTTTCTAATTAATTTTTTTTGTTTAACTATGAGAATTGATGATTTAAAAAAATTAGACATTCGTTTCCAAATTCTTAATAACTACGCGAAAGAGATCATAACTCGAGATTGGTTATTTTAATGACAATGGGGTAAACATACAAGGTGTTTGCGTATAGAGTAGAAACTTGTCTTTTACAGTTCTACTCATCTCAAATTATTTTATAACACTAGTTTGGGAACAGGGCCTTAGCATCTTGGAATTGCTTTCCCCAAGAAATGGAAAAGTCAGTTATTCATATTGCACACACAAAGCCTATCAGTTCATTTAAACGAGAGATATTATACATTTTTAATTCTCATATTTTATGGATACAGTTTCTGTATCTGAAAGCTTAATTATAGTTGTTAATTCTACCTCGTCAAGTTCATCATCTTTTTAAATTCTCTTGTTTTATTTACGATTTGGACATCTCATTGAATTATAGGTACCTATATTATATTATATGTACTTCGAATTATCATTGTTTTTGTCATAACTTAGATGTTGATTGCATTATAATTACACCTTCTCATGATCCATGCAGTTAGAATTTAACCAAACATTTTCATTTGTCAAAATGGTAGGTAGACCCCTTCGGAAAACAATAAATGCATAGACAACAGTATCTGATAAATTTCATTTCACATATGAGTAACCCGGTTTCAAAAGCCGTTAACTGCAATTTTTAAATAAATTCAAATAATTATCAGGTTTTATTAAGAATGTGATTAGGCATACAAGAGTCATATATTTATTTAAAAGATTCAGAATATAGTCGTTAAATTATCATGTTATGATCATCATCATCATGGGTCAACAATGCTAGCAGCAGGTTTAACGAGGCCCTCCACTCGATTCTTCTATCGGCCAACCTCTTCATATTAACGTATTTCCTTTCTTTCAGGTCCTTTACGATCTGTTCCATATAACTCGTACGAGGCCGGCCTTTTCCATTCTTCCCGTTGACTTTTCCTTCAACGATTGTCTTCATCAGGCCATCGTATCTTAAGATATGGCCGATTAGGTTTTCCCGTCTTCTTTTTATAGTTTTCAGCAGATTTCTCTTTTCTCCCACTCTTCATAGGACTTCCTCGTTACTTACTCGGTCAATCCATTTAATCTTCATCATTCTTCTGTAGCACCACATTTCGAATGCTTCCACCCTTTTCTTCTCCGCTGCTGTGATCGTCTATGCCTCACTGCCGTAAAGAAACATGCTCCAGATATACGTTCTGATGAATTGCTTCCTAACTTCTGATCCTGTATTTCTAGCTGTAAAAAAATTCTTCTTTTGATGGTATGCCCTCTTTGCCTGGGCTATTCTACTGGCTATATCTTTCTTGTTTCGTCCATCGTTGGTTACTCTGCTTCCAAGATAACAGAACTCTTTCACCTCTTCCAGCTTCTTTTTCCTAGTATAACGTTGTTTTTGGCCTCTTCTCTCTTGCTGCACACCAATAGCTTAGTCTTCTTCTTATTGATCTTAATTTGATGTCTGGCCATTGTCCTTTCCATGGTTATAAGCATCTAATTCATATCCTTCTCTGTCTCTGCTATGAGAGCTATGTTGCCAGCATGCTGATTGTTTCTCCGTGGATGCTCACTCCAGAACACTTCTTCTTGATTTCATTGATGGCTCTCTCGATGTTAACATTAAAGATTATGGGAGACGTGCACAGCCTTGTCTCACACCATTCCTTATTCTTGCTTCTTCAGAGCTGGGTCCAGATTTTATCACAGCTACTTTGTTGTTATACTTCAGAGCTGGGTCCAGATTTTATCACAGCTACTTTGTTGTTATACTTCAGAGCTGGGTCCAGATTTTATCACAGCTACTTTGTTTTTATACAAACTGTGGATAATTCTTCGGGCATCGTATGTACGACACACCAATTCCCTTCAGAATGCAAAGCATTAAATACAAATCCACGTTGTCAAAAGCCTTCTCTAAATCCGCAAATACAATGCAAGGTCGGTTTGTTCGTTTCCATTCCCTTCGCTGTTAGCAGCCTAAGGGCCATTATTGCTTCTCTTTTACCCTTACTTTTCCTGAATCCGAATTTATCTTCATCCAGGAACTCCTCTGCTTATGGTTCTATCCTCTGTGGGTTGTCCTTGTCAATGTCTTCGATGCATGTGTCCTCAGGCTTATAGTCCTAAATTTCTCGCATTTCTCCGCTCTCTTCTTTTTGTAAATGGGAATTATGATGTTTTTCTCGAAGTCCCTGGGTATTTCTCCTGTTGAGTACATGTCGCAGATGGTTTTGTAGAAAGGGTTAATGTCCTCTCTCCTGCATTTTTATTGATTCTCCTGGGATATCATTAATTCCAGAAGCCTTATTCATCCGAAGGTCCCTTACTGCTGCGTCGAATTCCGATCTTAATATTGATGCTCCCATATCATTTTCTTCGACTTCGCTTTCCTCTTCAATCACTTTTGTGCTGAGCATGATATGTAATATTCCTTATTTAATTTTCTTAAGAGACGTCAAGAATTCCAAGAGGAGAGGAAGAGATTGGATAGAAAATAGTTCCTCTTCATAATTTTCTAGTTGTTGGAAGAAGAAGCTGGATGAACCACAAGTGATCTTCTCACTTGAAATGGTTAGCTTAAAGCCATTTTCCAGAAGATGCCCCTCTGTGGGTCAGAATGACGATAAGACTCCCTCACATTCAGGCTGGGGCGAAAATTGGAGTGGCGAGGAAGGCTGGTGTGCATCTTTGATGTCAGTCCACTTATTCATGAGGATTACTCAAGGTATGAAAGTCTTTAAGAAAAAATCATTTTGTAGACGTGCTAAATTCTTATGTTAGGTATTTTTATTCAAGAGTGGAAATGATTGAGTGGATAGTAAGGTGTAATAACTGCATTTTCGACGCAATAGCAATCATTTAGATGAATGTTTGGTTGGTGAAGAATCACGAATCATAGCCTTAAAAACCTGTCCATTTCTTTCTCAAATTGATTACCGTTCGGTTTCAGTTTTCTTTTTAACTGCCATAGCGATTTCCAGCTATTTTAAATTCCCAATAAAATTCAAAGCTGCAAATCCTATTTAAAAAGTTATTAATTTTTAATTTAAAAATTATTACTTGGTATTTCTTCACTTGCGGGAGAAATTTCCAATAAAAATAAATATTTCGCTCCTATTCCTGCTCAAAAATATCTCAAACCCTTAAGATCCATGGAGATCAATGTGTGATCCGAAAGGAATAAGAGGAGGCAATACATTCTTCCTGCCCCTTATATTTCGCAAACAGGAATGTGTGAATTTAGTCTTAACGCTGCACGTCAAATGTTCATGTATTATAACATTAACTTACGTCATCGTTCAATTGAACTTTTGCTTAATCTAGCCTGTGGGTTGAAAATTTGTATTGGTTAGGCACCTATTTAGGACACCCTTACAATTATCTCGAGAAAAATCGTTAATGTAAACGTATGTTGATTGGTTACTGACTGATTTTCAAAGGCAAATACATTCAAGGAATATTTGAAAATGTTCATACTTTTCTTAAAAAAAGTTGGAGAGTACTGTATGCTTGGATAGAAGAAAGAACAGAGGTGAGAACACATTATTATTTAGACACTAGAAGGATCGCTCCAGTAGGAAATAGGGGTAAGGGATGCGGAAAATATGCTTATATTTGTGTGTGATGGGAAATGGCGAGTATAACAAAAGTTCATTGAAGTTTGTTTTGTTTTAATTATAATGGTATTGAAGAAGTTTTGTTGAAACTGCAGGGGATAGTAACTTAGCACAGCATTCTTTTCACTTTTCTAATACGTGGAAGCTTCGATGAATCAAGGGAAGACTATGGGTTGGCGGAGTTAATTTCTTCGACCCATAATGTTTAAAGCTGAGTAAAAGAGACAGGTTTCCGGTAGCTATGGTCAAACACACGTTAATCGTGGATGAGTAGGGGTCTATTTTTTGGATTTAATACTAAATAAAGAGTAATTTTCTGAGAAATACGAATGCTCACACTGCGCTGGCTTTGAATGCTCTAAGATCTGAGGCTTTCCCTGCAAATACTTAAGAAAACGCGACATCTCTTCATCTTGAATGCTTTGTCTGTCAGCCGTCTGATGAAGATATTCGTCTTCACTACGGGGATTGGGGGAATTTTTTGTGATCACCTAGTTTGCCGGTCGGTAGTTTTTACACAATACATGACTTTTTAATCATTTTAGGTAAATGTCCTTTTATCTTTAGATTCCTTCTATCTGTAAATCAGTAAATGGATAGGCTAATTTATTTTTTGTTGGGCAAATGTCTTTCGTCGAGATGTCGCCAAGCCAATCAGCAAACATTTTATTTCCCTTATCTTTCATCTTTTTTTCTAAGAGGCTTGCTAAGGCAAGTGTTCACCCTCCTCAAGATAGGAGAGAGAATTATATATGGCTCGAGATAATGTGAGTTGTAAAATGAACGGAGTGGAGCAATCATGGTCGCAGGGTGATAATGTTGTAAATCTCAGCGTCGGAGATTTTGCTTCCCAGTGAAATAAGTTGTGGACGCCTTTGCCTTCCTCCTTCCGGCGTCTATGTCAGTAAATTCCGACAGATTCCTTTTTCCCATAGGGCTTTCATTTGTGGCTTTAGTCTAGTGATGACTGTGAAAAAACATAAATACCAGTCTCACATAAAACACATGCATTTATGCAGCTATTTTCTCGCAGAATACGAGAAATTAGTGTACTAATAGTAAGCCTTAGATTGAAAAAGAAAATATGATTCATTCATAGTTTTAAAAAAATCAAAATTCGCGAGAAAACGTTTCTCCAGTGAGTTAAAGGCAAGGTAATAGTCGCAATAGAACTAGACAATAGTAATTTTTAACCTGCACAATCAGTTGCTCATGTCTTTTTTGCCGTTAAACAATCGGTTATTAGAACTTAAATATTTTTCAAATGAGAGGGTTTTCGGCGTAACTTTACGGAACGATCAGATGAACTGATGGTAACGTTTTGATGAACAAGGGTCAATTTAAAAATTCGTATTTTTAAACGTGGAGGTTACAAAGTCCTTTTTTACTTCTAAATGATTTCTCATCAAAAATATCATTTGTAGGATAATTGGCAAGCACCGCATAATTTCTTGAATCAAGTAATTGCTTTTGACCTGCCATTTTCAACGAATGCCCATCGTTGGCAATGTTTATAATCTGAGTGCTAAAAGTACTCCAGAAACATATTGTACCCCTTCCATCCTGACGATCGAATTTCATATCTTTCACAAGGCACAAAGGCCTCGTGAAAGCTATGGCACAAGGCACTGATCCTATTAAGTGGTGTGTTTCGGGATGAGTAGAGTGCTGTGGCTTGTGGCTCATGAATATAGCTGTGTTCTTCATACATTAAAAAAATAATTTTTATCATCATTAGTCATCAATCCTCAGATTGGTTTGACGCAGCTCTCCATTCAGTTCTTCTATCGGCTAATCTCTTCATATAAACGTATTTATTCTCTTTCACATCCTTCATCACTTGTTCCATATACCTCATACGAGGCCTGCCTTTACCATTCTTCCCATCCACTTGTCCTTCAACGATTGTCTTCATCAGGCCATCGTGTCTTAAGATTTGGCCGAATAAGTTATCCCGTCTTCTTCTTAGAGTATAAAAATAATTTTAGGTGTTTTAAATGTTATTGTTATGTTTAAGCATCTAACATGATATTTTTAACATGGTGAACACGACATCTATGCCAAAAGGGTGGATTATAAACTGCAAACATTATTTTGCCAAGCCCGTGATATACTACTGGACCACTAGAACCGGCTGTTATATATTTCCATAATTTCATATCAAATTGATTTTTTGTGATTAATTGGTTTTTGCAAAATTTGATGATTATGTTTTTGTTTCGTATTCACTTAATTATAGAGTTTGAGAGTAAAAATCTTGGGCTGTTGACACGTAACGAATATTTTTTACGCCATGGGAAGCTGACATTAACATTTAAACTCAATTATGAAAGTTTTGTCACAATATGTGACCACTAATGCATTAAATTTTTAAAATTATTTTCTTGCACCTGCATGGTGACCGATGAGTAAATTTTATCGCCGATTAAAGGAAAAAAGCGTGCCTATCTTTTTCCGCGTGATTTTATTTTTGATATTTAAATTTTTACCGTATCGTAGCCATATACTATTCTGTTTTTATTTTTTAAATGGTTGTGGTTGTGTCAATATCTATGGTGTAAAGCTTTTTGCATGCATAATTTAGGACTGATAATTAACCAATATTGGTGACACGGCAGTTTTTAAATTGTGACTATAAAGTGAATGGGGAATTCTGCGATGATGGCTAAGTTCTTTGAAAATGTTTACAGCTTGTGTTTAATGAGAAGTATTTCAATAATTAAGTTTTAATCACAATAAAAATCTTGGGCTGTTGACACGTAACGAATATTTTTTACGCCATGGGAAGCCGGCCTCGGTGGCGGTGTGGTTAAGTCCTCGCCTGCCAAACCGAAGATCGCGGGTTTGAGTCCCGCCTGGGTAAAATTATCTATCCAGGCAAGGGTGTTTTTAAATGTGCTATGTCCATATATTTAATTGATTGTAATTGGGGAAATCCTGTAATCAATAAAGAAATTATTATTATTACATCAATAGGCATTTTTTACGCTACGCCAATAAATATTTTACGATACGCTACAGAGCCGTGGACAACGGGTGACTTGGAAGTAATTCATTCTTACGAGTGGATGTGAATCGGGTTCTCCATCGGATCATATCCTTCATGGTTGCCGTCGCGTCGTGACGTTTCGATGTGGGAGTCGCCCATCGTCCTCAGGGTGGAATGTCCAGTGTGTCATAAACGGCTGAAACCATATTACTTGCGTGTTAAGTCAGCTGGCTCCTGCTTGATCTATTCTTTCCCGTCTTTTTCTGGCTTTCTGTACCTGAGAGAGTACCCAGAGTCGCCTCCACTGCCGATTTTTCGGGTTTTTAAGCCTAAGGTGCCTAAAATGTTCCCTTATTCGCATGGCAATAGTTCATCTGGTCTTTCCCACGTAGACTACCTATACATATTATCTGGTAAATGCTTGGGTCTGGAGGTCGCTATATCCTTGGCTCTAACAAGTTTTTCTCTCAGCCTGGTGCAGGGGTGCAAGTGGAGCTTGATGTCGTATCCATTTAGTATCCTGGAGATTTTTCCGGAGATTGTTAGCGTAAGGATACACTTCACACATTGTACACGAAAAAATTCATATGTCGCTAGTGAGAGACGTGAAAAGCTTCTTTTGATAGGTGCATGCGTATGCTACACGCACTAAAACTTTTTCTGAACAAACTTAAGGGTCCTTTTGGTATCGGTACATACATGGAGAAAAGTTAATCTCGACTTTGAGATGATAATGAAGTACCTTAGTCTCACTAATATCTAACGACGCGATTCGATGAGAACCGCTGATCATATCACTTATTTATTGCAGTATTCGGGGTAGTCGGGGGCCTTCTGGAGCCCCCCTGGAACTTATACCCCTTTGTCTCTATTGTGCCGACCCATTCTTTGCCTGCCCGCCACTTGCAGACAGAACACCCGTGATAGAGGTGTGGGGTAGGGATCACCCATCCAACCTCTGTCCGTGCCTAAAGATGCTTAACTTCTGTTATCTGACGGGAACCGGTGTTTCAACTTGTGATAGCATCGGCTAGGCAGTCCTCATAAACGATTGATTGTAAATTCCGGACTTTGCCTTTTTTTGCTATTTCATTTTAGTCATAGTAATACCATTTGTAAATATCAAATCTAAATAAGCATTTCGGACAGTCAAAATAGTTATCATCATCAATCAATCAATTAATTCAACTTTTCTCATGCATATTGTAATTCACCAGTCTCATCATTTTACTCAGTTTCATGATAATGGTGATTTGATTGAGAAAAGCCTCTAGTTCTGACCTTTACGGCGCCTGAGTTTGACCCCCTGACCCACATTTGTATTGACCTGCCCTTGGAATATATTTATGACAACTTCAGTCGTCCACGTTTACGTGTCGCCCAAACGAGGTCAGTTCTGTTTTCCAAGTTTCTTGCCATCAATGGCTTTCCTGGGGAATATTGTTTAAAAAAAGGTTGTAACCCAGGGTTTCTACTAGTGTGTACAGCACCCTATTAGCACTCCACTTTAGGCTTGCTGCATCCTCCTTTCGCAATGTTCCGTATTTCGGGTGTTTTGCCTCCACAAATTGATAGAAATATCGATAGTAACTACAGATGTTTAAATAAATTGCAGCTATTTTTGGTGATGTAAAGATATTGCCAAATGTGAATTGTTGAGAAATGACTCGCGAAGAAATACAATCATAAAAAACTCTATAGGTCTTCTCTATTGCTCAATTTTGAAACATTGGTGCTCTTTTCAATACGTTGTGTTCACAGTCAGATTTGAAAACCCTCGTGGGGACAGATTTGCGAAAAAACTGCAAAAAAATACTAGCGTGGAGATGGATTTGTAGCATTTACATTTTGCAAGAATTCTTTTCCTTAGAAAGGCTGTAGCCACAATTTCACCACGCTTCCCATGTCTCCGCAGTCAGCCTTAAAATTTTACTGCTATGAACCCTACGCTAGATATGCTCAAATATAGTTCTCCTTTAGTCTCTTTTCCCTTGCTCAAAAAACTGCTCTCCTACATTGCATCTGTATTTTATTTTTAAGGATAATATCATGAAATTACAGAAAAGCGGACGTACGGAAAATCATTTGCATTCGCCGTGTTAGCCGTACCTTTCCTGGCCGGAAAACTAAATGGTAGTCATTTCTTCGGTAACGCCTCCCACCTGGTGAACCGTCTTCCGAGCTGAGGAATGATTTTATTTAAATCCCTGTGAAATGAGAACATTTCATTTTCCCACTTCGCTCAGTGCTGTTTTTGCCCGTATAATTTTGTGTTCTGTAAAATGTAGGTCGCACGCGAAGCCTTTCCACTCATGAGTAAGGGTTTGTCCTTTTCCGTGAAAGTCCGTTTTTAATTAAAGCCCAGACAACCCATAAAGCCCATAAAACTGTAGTCCCTTGAATTCGGTTCAATTAGTTGGCGTTACTAATAAGTTGGTCAGCTACGGAACATACTATTGGAAAGGGCAAATGCTTTTCATGAATGGGTAAATTGCTGACATACCTACTTGAAGTAATGGAGTGCTTTGGGCTTTGAAGTTGTGTTACACGGTTTAAGGAGTCTCGTTATTAATATTCGCGCCCGTTCAAAGAGGAAGGAAAAAAGCTGAAAATATTATTTGATTCCGGCGGACGAACAAAGACGCCAGGAGAAAGGAAATGTATAGGGTTCTTCATGCTGGAAAAATAAACAAATATTTGTCACCGAGGAATTTTCAAATTCGTCTCCTTAATTATTCACGATACCTGCTGCGATTAGTCTTGTAATTCAAATTATTTTACTGGTGTAAAGAGGAAAAAAGAAGAGTATTACTTTTCACGGTATGGTCGAAGATTTCCGTATGGTAGAGAGCGTTTTGAGTTCCTAGATAGTGGTTTTACGTCATTATTCCATTTTATCTCGACAATTAAAATTTAATCAGAATAATTAATAATACATAACGCGATTAACATCACCCCGGATTTGTCTTTTGTAATTCAACTTAATGACTTAAATTAAATGACAGAAATTTTAAGGCCAGCATGGAATATTAGGATATAGGGTAGAGAGGAATAGGTAGACCCAAAGTCAGATGTAAAAATAAGGTAGCGGAAGACCAAAGAGAGATTGACTGGAATGGGTAGGGAGTTCAAAATATACAGGAGTGGAGGAAAAGGTTCATCATCATTTGACATCAATCCTCAAATTCTTTTGACGCAGCTATCCACTGAATTCTTTTCTCGACTAATCTCTTCATATTTACCTATTTATTCTCTTTCACATCCTTCATCACTTGCTCCATATATCTCATACGAGGGCTTCCCTTTCCATTCTTCCCGTTCACTTGTCCTTCGACGATCGTCTTCATCAGGCCATCATGTCTTATGATGTGGTTGATTAAATCGTCCCGTCTTCTTCTTAGGATATTCCGAAGACTTCTCTTTTCTCCCACTCTTCTTAGAACTTCCTCGTTACTCACTCGGTCGATCCATTTAATCTTCATTATTCTTCTGTAGCACCACATTTAGAAAGCTTCCACCCTTTTCTTCTCCGCTTCTGTCATCGTCCATGCCTTATTATCGTTATGAAACATGCTCCAGAGATACGTTCTGATGAACTGTTTCCTTAATTCTACGCTTGTATTTCCAGCAGTAAGTAGATTCTTCTTTTGATAGAATGCCCTCTTTGCCTGGGCTATTCTACTCACTATTTCTTTCTTGCTTCATCCATCGTCGGTTACTCGGCTGCCAAAGTAACAGAATTCTTTCACCTCTTTTCCTAGTCTAACGTTGGTTTTGGCCTCTTCATTCTTGCTGCACACCAATATCTTAGTCCTCTCCTTATTAATCTTCAGCTGATATCTGGCCATTGTCCTTTCAATGGTTATCAGCATCTTATTCAGATCCTTCTCTGTCTCTGCTATGAGTGCTATGTCATCATTAAATCGCAGCATGCTAATTTTTTATCCATGGATATTTAAACCAGAAGACATCTCTTTCATTTCATTGATGGCTCTCTCTATGTAAACATTAATAATTACAGGAGACAGTCCACAGCCTTGTCTCACTCCTTCCTTTATTCTTGCCTCTTCACAGCTGGGTCCAGATTTATATCACAGCTACTTGGTTTTTATACAAACTGTGGATAATGGGGTCGTTTACCATATTTTTTTATTGCCGAATCTGATAGAGTTTGTAAAATAAAAGGACCCGTATTTTTCCGTTTTCTGATACGAACATTATTTCCCGAGTTATAAGCGGCGAAAAACTGATGTTCTTAACCCTTTCGGAAAAGTGGGTGTGGTGCAACCTCTGACGTATATCTACTTCGTCCAATCACAACTGAGCCCGCGAAGCTACTTCGCCTTATCGCAAAGGGGGGGCTACAGCTGACTCGGCCAATGGGAGCGATTTCGACAGCATCTGTGCGAGCAGACCTTCCGAGAACCCCCCTCCACTCCCTTCCCCCTCCCCTGAAAGCAGTCAAGGACGGGAGGAAAATGACGTCAATGTTATCACAGCAGCATTTTCGGTGGGCGTCACCTTTTGCTTATTTTAATTGTTGATTTATGAGTGAATGGTTGTGGTTAGAAGATTAATTTTTTCACTAAAATTCCTTTTCCGTTTCCATCTAACGATTTCGTGTACAAACTTGCGATTTCTGTACCGAGTAAACGCCCCCATTCTTCGATCATTGTAGGACACTCCAATTCCTTTCAGGAAAACGTTACAGAAAGGAAATGTTGATTCCTCGATAGAAGTATGATAAAGCCAAAATAAAAGAATAAGATGATTATGTAATAAAACATCTTAAAAGGGTTCAATGAATGAATTAGTAAACTTCAGAGATCAATCAGATTTTTAAACAGTTGTTATGATAAGGGGGTAAGTGTAACTTCGTTGATAGAGATAATGGTTTGGGAGACCCTTTAGACGTGAAGGCAGTAAGCTAGACTTAGGCTTTTGAGCAGGCACAGGGTAGACATGTCCACCTCTGACACTGAGAGAATTATAAAGGACCCGCAATACTTTTGAATATAAGACAACTCAGAAGAGGTTAGAGAAATAAACTGCATCACAGACGAATTCAAATACTCGTTCTACCCTTGAACGTTTTGCGATCATGATAATATTAAAATTTACATTTTTATCATGCCTTTAAAAAATAGGTTCCCCGTGACATGGAGATGCCGCCGCACATGTTATACCAATATAGATTATTGTAGGGAACAGTTTAGACTAAAATGGTGGATTTTTTAAGATTGAAGCATCCGTGAACTCTTGACGTGCCTATTTTGTTTTGGTAGTGTTTCTCAAATTTTTCCCTGAATCTTAGATGAAAATTGAAATTTTTAGTTTGTGTCCTGTATGATATTCATCTCATTAGGTAGGTAGTGTATGCAAACATTTGTATATGCCCGTTGTGCATGTTTGATTAAATTCACCCCCTACCACACACCGAATAGGTGGCTTGAAGGATAGTTAGTAGATGTAGAATGGCTGGAGTATTATATATATGCCTATTTTTAAATGGTAACGCTCTGTTAAAATGCTGTCAGTAAATACGTATTAGTTGGGTAAATTTTGTTTTGCTATTATCTGGGATGGATTTAGCTTAGAGAACGCAGAAATATTAAAATATGTCGGTAGGAAAATCATTCGAAAATATGTAGGCATTAATCACATGAATTTAATCGAATCAAATGCCAAGAGTGGGTTTCATAACGAAGGATATTTTCGGCGGAAAAGAGACATAATTATTGACTTCTTGAGCTATATAATGTGTCAAGGTACGTATGCCATTTAAATTTCTTTTCGAAATTAACCGCTCATGCATTAATCACCGGAGCAAAGAATGTGGAATTTTTGGCTAGCACACAGCGTTTCAATAAGATAAATGTTAGTCGGCGAATGAAAGATTGAAAGAAGTTTCCCTGCGCATGATTAACGATCCACTATTCGACTGGGAAATTACCATTTAATGAGGAGTTCTGGCGCAGTGTCCTTGAGATTGAGAAGTTTTATTTAAGAGGAAATGGTTTTTAAGAAGGGGGGATTCCATCTACTTTGATGGGTGAATTTTAAGAATGAATAAGGCCTTATGGCCTCATTTTTGGCTGGATCAAATATTTATATTTTTTTCCTTTCCATCCAAGTTTAATATTAATGCCTCCTGAGGTTATTTTGGTGTTGACGTGGAATATGAATAATGTCGACTGGAGGCGTGGAAAGAAACGTCGTGCGAAAGTGGAGCGAAAATTCCAGAGAAATAAATGGCAATATTTTTTCTTTACCTTCCCACATGATAGCCGTTCTATTACTTTAGTAACTACTTAGAATTACGGAGAAAAGGTACACGTATGCCTAATTCTTTAATAACTTGTGTATACGTTTAACATTAGCTGAACTAGACGCAATGAATCAGCATAATGTTACTATGTTTACTATGAATATAAAGTTACCCTAGTGGTGACCATCATTTATGGTCGTAAAACGTTCCTGAGAAGTACGATTATTTGACATGAACGGTAGCAGCAGCGGGACGTATTCACTATTTTCAAATCTCAACAACTATTTCACCTGATGTCATAGAAAGGGGACCTTAGCAATCAAATACGCTCACGGGTTACAGTATTTTATCAGTTTATGAGTTAGAGAATTCCTTTCAATGTTAATCATTTAATTCATACTACTTCTGTGAACGCATTATGTAGTGTAAATTATTTCAATAAACCCTACCTTTTTTAATTTTCAGATAATATTAATCATAAGAAATTTTTTGTGAAACTAAGTGCCTATTAGGGAGAGCTCAGGTGGACACATGATGCCGTTTCAATATTCTGTCAATTAATATGTGCGCAAAAATGACTCGCGTAGCACTTACGTAGATATTTCAGAGAGCCAGAAGAAATTATTTTCCGTTTCAGGGTAGCATATAAATGTAATATAGCATGCATATTATCCCTTATTTCCATGTAAATAGTGCATGTTTGTTATCTTCACCCCCTGCCACACATCCACACGGTTGCTCACAGGTATTACGTAGATGTAGATGACGAACTTTTAAAATTTTGCACCATTCTGAATGTGCACCAATCAAGACAAACAATCTTTATGAAGGATGCTTGCAATGTAAAGGGTGCTGATGTATATGCTGTATATTAGTGGATGCTATGGTATTTCGCCTCTATGATGACTCCCGTGGTAATTTACATCATAATATATCTAAATAGGAGAAAGAAACGAATGAAAAATAATCGTGTTATGATTATTTATTATGAGGAAAAAGTTTTACTTGCTTGCGAATTACATGTGGCACGAATTTCGATTAGGTAGTTAAGATACATAAAAATAGTTGCAACTTTCATCTTTCTGTATCAGAGTTGACTTGGTTGATCTTTCGGTATTCATTTATGAAATAAAAAGATTGTCTTCAACCCGAAGGTTGGTTTGGTTGATGAGGGTTGAGAGCACCAAATAATGAGCCTAGTAGCGTGTAAAATGAGCACATCAAGGGGGGGGGGGGCAGTTTCTTTCTCTGTACCACCTGAAAGCTCCGAGGAAGATCTGGCATCCAGAGAATATTCCAACTTGGGTTTGGTTGAAAATGTCGAAAAGACTCTTCCGAGGTTCATACCCGAGACTTCCGGTCAGCGGCCCAACAATCTATTTCCTGGGCCACGCTGCTCTACCACGCTGCTGTACAACGATTTATTAGATGATAAAATATCATACACTGTAAAAAGTAGATCTGATTTTAAGGTACAAAAGCGATCTGAATTTCAGATGCAACAATTTTAAGACAGGGTATGTTGAATTTGAGCAGTAATATCTTGTCTAAAAATAAGGCAGGTGAACGGCTGAAAATCAGACCATCCAGAATCCTGCTTCCTCTGCTTCCTGCTCAACAGCTCCTGTACCAACCATCCATGTTCCTGCCTCTTCCGTACCTTAAATCCGTGTTCCTGCCTTACAACCAGACAGCGCTTAAATTCAGATCGCACTGAAAATCAGATCAACTTTTTACAGTGTAGCGTAAAGTCATACGACCATTCACCCTTAGCACAATGGCAGCTTAGACGTCGAAATATCGTTCTCGTTCAACGTCATCACCCAGTGTGTAACCCGACAACGCCCAATTCCAAGCTTTTACCGGCAAAACATGAATCTAAAGCCACCGATAGATATTTTTCCTGCTCCTTTTAGCAGTATACGAGTGCGTTGAAAATTACCAGAGGTAAATGCTCTTTTTGTTTACGGATTGAACCGGTGACCTTTCGGTTGTCAGTAGTAACGTTGTACAGGCCGTAACTTTACCCAGGATTCCCGACCATCCCAAAGATCTTGCAAGGAGGAGCTATGGAAACTAGTTGTCATGCACGATTACGGTCCATCAAGAATATTACTCATAGGGCGAAAATGGACTTTAGATGAGAAAAACTTTGAACCTAAGGCCTGTGGTTTGATTCTCAACTTAGGAGCCACAATATAAGCCATTAAGTTGTTATCAAATAGTTAATCTATCAGTGTTCCACTATTTATGAATTTGTTGCCAGTAGTTTCTTCATCCGTCTCCCTCCTATTAATCTCTCCCTCTCCATCTCTTTCCTTGAATGCAGTTGCTCTCATAGCTTCCTCAACTCCATTAATTTCTGTTTCACCACCCTTACTCCACCTACTTTCTCGAGGTTTTCTGGCCTTCCAAATGAAAACTATCTTAAGAGTTTATGGTATGTTCGTTTCGTGAACAGTTTATAATAGATCTTCTCCCAGCTATTAACCTATACGTGTCCATTCATATCGCCTTGCAGTACATAAACCGTACATAATACCCTTATTTTACGCCTCTTTATGTGTTCTACTTTCTCTCGCACTGTCCAATATTCCATATTTCCTCTCCCTACCTTTATCACCGTCTTACCCTCTCTCATAACATTCAGGAGTACTTTCAATGCTTTTTGATACTAATTCCACAAAATTTTCCGCCTCCAAATCAATAAATAATTCTTCTTCGTGAGCATTCTTATCTTCACTCCTAATAACAAAAAATCTGTTCCTAGTCTAATTCGCAAAATCATCTGGCTGAATATTCTCTCCGCAACTTATATGCTTTGTTCTCATATGGTCAAAGTTAACCATCAGTTGTTACCAACGTTTAATTACTGTGGTGATTACTGTAACTTTTGGTTATAGCAGCAGATATTTATAGTTATAGCCATGATCATGTAGATTATCGACGTAACCTGGGTCGTGGAATTTTATTTGGAAGAATCTAAATTACATTTTATCTCCATAGGTAGTTAGTTGACATGAACGCTAATGTCAAGAGAATTGAACCATAATCATTTTCAAACTAAGGAAATTTATTCTAATTTTAATTTAACTGTAAACTGCCAAGTAAAAACCGGTATCTATGACAATTTTTCTACTGAAGTTCATGTCGTAAATCTAGTCGTAATCCATATCTCTATTAATCCTCCTTTGCATGAGGAGTTAGTTAGTAGGCCCTTGCTGCTAAACCGAACTTAGCAATTTATCCATGATATACTTCACATTGAAGTCAACTGATTAGCATTTTCCCGCTATTCCTTCCCGAAAAGTTCTCGGGTAGAAGGGTGTCACTTGTGCACGGAGTTAATCTGCACCCTCGTGGCTAACTTCAAGATCTTCTCCCATAGTTGGATCCACGTGGGTCCTTGTTGTCTGTGGTAGCAGTTTCGGAAGATTCAGTTACGTTGACGTCCGGGAAGAAAGTTGTCTTCAACTCCATCGCATCTCAGAAGCTTTCACGAGAAACTCCTGACCTGCAATTCGATTGTTCTCGTTCATGGAATTGGGCCCCTTTCATTCGTGGACCCGCCATCCCCGATATCGTCGTCGTAGAAAAAAAATTACAACTTGTGGTGTCTTTTTTTCATCAATGTTTTCTATTTAGTGTTGCGAGGAATAAGTTCTTTTGTTGAAGAAATTCCTCTCGGGTTCTTCGGGTTAATCTCAAAAATGACATGTCACTATGGTATTTTTAAACGTTATATTCCAATGTGATGGCCATTCTCGCCGTTAATCGTATGTAATTTGAAATGCAATTTGTGCAAAAAGGAGTATGGGTTGGTGTAATTATCTTTACTTTATTAGACAGAGAAACTTTAGTTCTATAAGTGCTGAAAATATAAAAAAATGACATGACTTTCACTTTTCGGATCAACCTCCTTAATAACGTCTCGGTTCTCCGCGCCGAGATGGGCCGCACCGAGGTGGCCGCGCCGAGGTGGCCGCGCCGAAATGTCCCATTCCCCCCTTCTGACACCCTAATTATCTCCATGGGCCAAGTTTATGCATATATATGTTATGTTTTATGTGATACTGCTGGAGAAAATAAATTCAAAATTCAAATTCGAAGCCAAACTCACTATCGCGGAGCCTCGCAGGATGGATAGCGCATTAAGTGCTCGCCCAGGGCCACTCGACGGCTTCCCATCATGCCTCCCTCCTCTTTGCATGCTTCTCCACCCTCCCTCTCTTCCTCCTCTTCATTCCTGACGTGCAATTCCCTCTTCTCCCCTACTCCCGCTTGGATTGCATTGGAGGAGGACAGGGTAGGGACCGGAGGAATTGAAGCGGTGGGAGGGAGCGAGACCTCGCATGCATTGGGGTGGCGTCCCTTTAAATCAAATCCCCCCCGCCCCTCCTTCGCCCCCGCCTAGCACCCCCTCCCCCGTTGGCACACTGAGAGCGGGCTTCGTGTCCACGACGACAGATCTTATTGCCCCTAGTCCGATTTCTTCTCTTCCTCGCCCATTTCATTCCGTCGGAAATAGTTACCACTCGGCCATGGAACCCGGAAAACTTTGGAATCGCCGCGGCGATTGCGGCGGCGCGCCGCCGCAATCATTTTTAACTACGGAAAAAAATCTGTAACAGTTCATAATTATCGTTTTCAAAATCGTTAATTGAGCTACTGTTCTCTTTCCAGATATCAAGAGCAACTCTGCTTAATCTGTCATTAAAGCTTTCAAGTCCGTTGCAGTCTGCATCGTCATAGATAAGAAAATTGATTTATGTGTTATATCTTTTGGTGTCGATTGAGATACTTTTCCATCTCTTGTCACGTTAGTTCATCACCATTGTTAATAGTCCTGCTTGTGTAAAATAACTGAGTTTTAGGGATTAAATTGGATTGATAGGTAGAGTAGTAGCTTTCCAAACCGATGGCCCAGGCTCGAATTTTTCGTTGGTCAAACGATATTTCCTTAACTGCTGTGTTCACTTCATGTTTAGTACCCTGTCCATTGGATGGGACGTTGAATCGTGGACACCATATTCTCTTTCGTACAGAGAAGGCTAATGCTAACGGTTGGGTTCTCTCCAGCTGTCCTCCGTTCCCTGAAATTATTAATATATCCAACTATCTTAAATGGTGCAATTGACATCAAATGTATAGGATTAATTATTTCACGCCGTAGTGAATTTTTCACTTCTTTCACCACCGAAATTCTCTTTCTTATATGAATTCTGCATTACCTTCATAATTCTCCGTTCTCAAAGCTAAAAATATGCATTTTTAAACTCGGAGCGATTATTACACTCCCCAGATTCCCTATTTTATAACCAAGCCAACGGAGAAAGGTTTAGGTAATCTCACACAAACGCTCACAGTTGGATTTTACTGGGGCTTCGTATTAGAATAATCTGGAATTGAACTTTCAAGCCCTTCAGCTCCTCAGTGAAACATATTTTGCAGCTTCCACAAGCCCTTATCCTTATTGCAGAGTCATAACTTGAATTAAGAGGCGCCCATTCGCAATGTTCGACATTAATGCCCTCATCTCTCCCCAGCAATAACACCTAAATTAAATTGGGATCCTTCATACGATTGAGGCTCGTTAACTGTGAAAAACCAAGTTCCTGGACGTACGAAAAGTATGATTTTCAAGATTAGGCGTGGAGAATAATGAATCCAAAAATTTGAACAGCCATTTCGGTGATGGTTTGGTACATTGCTGAGATAAAAATATCCGCTGTTAAACTCCCGACCGAGTGAGGGTGCACTTGGTAATTAACGGGCTATCCTCACCACAAATTTTTCGCTGATGAATGCCATTACAAGTGAAAAAATATCCTCAGTTATGTGAGAAGCTGTTGTCACTTCCATAATTGGGCTATCTAGTTGAATAACGCGAATCCTAACCTCCCTTGCGGAATCATTGATGTTGTTACCTTTAGCAAGTGTAACTTTGGAACATTTTAGTCAACAGAGTATTTGCGTTAGTGAGGTATTTTGTTGAAATTGATTGTAGCGAGTGTTGTTTGGTTTCGGAATGCCACGTTAAAATACCAAGGTATAATTTCAACTAATTAATTTAAGATATAACTTTTAATATGCATTGTTTTAGGTTGAAAATGCCTAGGTCTTAACGCCCAACCATTGATTCTTCGTAGTATGACGTCATCTCCCATACTACTAGTAGCGGAATAGCCTAGCTTTGTATTGAGAGTGAAAATATTCTTACCTTTTTTGCAGTTATTTCGTTATTTGACATAAAACTGAGTTTGTGTTCATGGAAGTTGGATTAGCAGACGCAAGTTCCAATAATCTTCCGGTTGTGGACGCGATAATGAACGGACATTTTCTGTGCAACAATTCAGACTATGTTGGATGTGAGCAGCGAGGCGTAAAATTATCACGGTCGCCGTATTATTATTTTTTTTGCGTTATATTATGTAGTAAACCATAAATTATGCCTTCCGTTATGTTCTCGCCGCAATAAAACCTTAAATTTTACCTAAGCTTTACTAAGTAACTAATTAAACTTTTCTTAACAGCGCCCTATTAAACCTTGAGGTAGCTGTATTAGAGTAATACCGCATGACGTGAATGACAAACATTTTAATTTCATTTATTAATGATGAGATATAATTGATTTTGTGACTACCGATAAACGAAGTTCATATCCTCCATTTTTGTATTTTGCCGGAAATGCAAGTGTTTTATTAAAGAAATCCTTCGTTTTAGTACAAATGTAATGTATTTTACAGAGTTGTGTTCACTAAATATATAACTCTTATTTCCCCGCAGGTTTAAGCCTCCCTTTTCCAATAGTATTTGGAAACATCTACGCTTAGAATCATTTAGCATTAAAGGAAAGGGAATCAATTGAAAAAGAGGAATAAGGAGAGCACGTTTGAATACTATCAACAACTCTAGTGAGTTGTCACAGTTGATCTCCTGTTGGTGCCTAACTGGAGTGGATGCATCTTCATTTGGAGGAAAGCCCAAATACTCTGCAGCTATCGTAGTTGATGTGCTGGTATTGGAAAAAAAAGTGCTAAGTAAGTAGTCCTATCATCTTCCTCTTCTTGGTAACAGGCCTCTAAGTCAAAGGCACATTTGAAGGCCTAGACTAGCACTCAAACACACATGGCATAAACATTTTAACACTTTTTTTGATTCGGCGTAGGCCACCATTTCCCATCTCATATAATTGTCAGCATCCTCTTCCAACTGAAAAAGGAATAATATATATTTAACAAACGAAATGTAACTACTTTTCCCCAAGTCTTAACCGTCGTCACTAGTCTTAATATAAATTATATCAATCGGAAAATATCGCACATCCGTATCTAATAAATACAGATATTATCATTATGTTTAGAAAAGCAAATTTAATATTCTAAATATGAGAATAGTTTAGTAATAAAACATCATGATCCGTTTAAATATGACAAATAAACCACTTGAATACGACATTAATTGCTATGATATCATAAGGGTAGTAATGCGATATTTTGAACCACTTAAAAATGAAAAGATCTAATGCAAACCATGGGCGTGGCCATGGTTTGCATTGGTGGGGCAGGGTAAGGCGCTTGCCCCCTCCCCCCCCCCCCCTGGCTCATTAAGTCAAATGAAAAATTATAAGTCAACTAGATAAAGGTGCCCGTTGAAATTCAACGAGAGGGAGAAATGTAATAAATAGAAATTTGACTACGAAATCTTGTCATTTTTCATGAAGGGGCGAAAGCAAGCCTGTGATATGGAGTTAGCTATAGCTCCAAGTCAGTATTGGAACCATAAATATAATTTATTTAATGTAAACGCATAATGGCTGCCTGGACTCATACCTAGGCCTTTACAGAAATAGGAATATTATTTAAAAAATTTCAGGCCAGAAGAAACCCATGGAGGTTGGAAGGGGGGCATAGGTCTATTGTTGACAGAAAGGCCAGATTCGGGTTTTTTGGGAATGGTAAGACCCACCTCTTTGGCAATAAAATATTTCTCAGGCCTTTTATGTATACTATGTTTTTCTCAATTCTCCAACTTCATGACAGTGGCGTCAACAAACTTCTTACTGATAAGTATTAATGCATTTCATTCCAAGTAGGTACAGTAAATTCTATTCTTTTCACATAGCACAGATTTAGCCTACATAAACCAGGTAGGTACTTGTCGTTAGGTTGCGTATATTCACACCTTCTACTATTAATTTGACGTATAACTACATTATACATAATATGCTTTTAGTTTCACCGAATGCAAACCTACTTGATCTGGAATTCGCACGAAAAGTAAGGCCGTATGATTTTGCCGAATTAAATGGCCGATCTAGATTCAAGAATTGGCTGCGATACCTCTTTTAGTGCCTTTCAATGTCTTCTCAGAAAGAGCAATGCAGTTTACGGCATCTCTTCTGGACGAAACGTTTTAGCATCATTGGAATGGCATCAATGAACATCCCATGGATACGTAATGAGACATTATGGTCCACTTGAATTTTATTCCCTGTTTTTTGTTAAATCATCTCAAATCTCAAGCTATTTCAATCGACGACGATTCCAAAGCGTTCCATTTCTTCTCTTCATCTCTCAGGTCGGTTCAAATGCACAAACGCATAGAGAAAAAAAATTCAATTTAAACACCGCTGAAGCATTATATAAATACTCTTCATTTAAACCGAATGCAAAACTTCTAAATCCGTGAGGGGTGCTAGCAGTCAGCACGTATCTTTGTGCAGAAAAATATGGCTGACCTTGATTCACCAATAGCCTACAATGCCTTCAGTACCTTCCTATATCCTCGCGAGAAGCTCACTGCCGTTTATAGCATCTCTCTACAACGAGCTGTTTAAGCATCGACGATGTTTTCATTTCGGAGACGACAAAGTCAAAGACCTTACAACGCTCTGAAAAGAACCGAAAAAACAGTAAACTTAAACGTAAAATGCACATTTCCCAGAAACCTCTAGAAAAATTGTAAATCGCTTAAAAGAATAAGAAAGGTTAAACAATTTCTCGTTGAATACAGAAAGAATGAAGGAAATCGATTAGCATTTAATTATTTTACTGATCAAAAGAAAAAACTCTTGCGCTTCCAAAAATTAAAAAAGTCAATTTAAACCAATGTAAACACATAATTGTCGCAAGGAATCTAACCAAGGTCTTACAATAATGAGGATCAGGCTCTTTGAGGCCCTGAGACTTTTTATATAGCCTACAGCACCTTTTAGTGAATACGCTAGAATCCTACAAAATTTCAGCTCAATCGGTTCCGTAGTTTTTGAGTAGATGTGTAACGAACATAGAACAGACAGGCAGACAGACACCACAACATTTTTATATGTTAGTATGGTAATATCAATAGGTAGTAATAATGTTGCCAGGCAAGAAAGCACGTTCATCGCGATTCATTTTTCAGTGCATGACAATTGTCCGATTATGTAGCGTTTTCTGTTGTATTGATGGCATTTATTCCGTTTCCTGGGGTGATAACTACACCAAGTCTCTTGAATATAATTCTCCTGGAATTTAGACTAGTTAAATAATAAACCTCTCAGAATAAAGCACTAAAGAGGTGGCAACCCTGTTATCATCCTTTTGTTTAACTCAACACTAACCAAACGTGGACAATCAGTGTGCCAAAAGTTATCGACAATTAATATAAAAGTTTAATAGATATTTCAAGTAGTTTCTTGTTGAAGCCTCGGCAAGATTTGTAAAGGGACGATACGATAATTATATTAGAGTAACCAGTGTATTAAATGAATTAAATTGGGAACCATTGTCAGATCGCAGGTTGAAATTAAGACTTAATCTCTTAAACAAATTCCAAGACCATATTTTCAGTGATGATGTTAAAAATAATTTGCGAAACCCAACTTACTATGGTAGACTGGACCATAATCACAAAATTAGAGAAATTGATTGCCAAACTGACAGATTCAAAATGTCCTTTTTCCTCGTACTATTAGGGATGTGAATAACGGTAAATATATCCAGTACGAGTGTAGCAATGGATAACATTGGTAGCTGCATGTTCGTTTAAGGACTTATAGCTAACCCAACTAACGGCATGTTTTTGCATGTATGTTTTGATATTTTAATCTTTTTTAAATAGCGTAGTTTTGAACGGTACCTATACAAGTACTAATCTTTTATATGCATGATATGTAGTGCATGTGTGGTGAGAGTTCACCCCCTGCCACACACCTTTATGGTGGCTTGTAGGGTATTATGTAGATGTAGAAGCATTGGTTTTTATCACTCTAATCCAAACGACGTAATTTCAGAGGGCAGTTAATATTTGTTTTTGGAAACGGTGCCGCTATTCCCTAAGGTAGTACGCACACTGAGTGGCCAACGTAGGAGTCCAGCGAATGCCAAGGGTTCCTCTCAAGCGATGGCAACTTCCTCACGTTCGCTAGTTGAGGAATAAACGGAAGGAAAGACATTACAATGACAAAGAATGAGGGTGGTTACAGCGAGTCTCAGTTCAGCTCGGAAATGGTGCCTAGGAGACAGGAGCCGACCTTGAGGCTAATGGGGGCGTTTACTCGTAACCGAAATCGCAATTTTGTACACGAAATCGTTAGATGGAAACGAGAAAAGTATTTAAGTGAAAAAATTAATCTTCTAACCACAACCATTCACTCATAAATCAAAAATGTAAATAAGCAAAAGGTGACGCCCTCCGAAAATGCTGCTGTGGTAACAATGACGTCATTTTCCTCCCGTCCTTGACTACTTTTAGGGGAGGGGAAGGGAGTGGAGGGGGATTCTTGGAAGGTCTGCTCGCACAGATGCTGTCGCAATCGCTCCCATTGGTAGAGTCCCCCCCCATTGCGATAAGGCAAAGTAGCTTCGCGGGCTCAGTTGTGATTCGACGAAGTCAATATACGTCAGAGGTTGCACCACGCCCACTTTTCCGAAAGGGTTAAAAACATCAGTTTTTCGCCGCTTATAACTCGGGAAATAATTGTCGGATCAAAAAAGGGAAAAATAGGGGTCTTTTTATTTAACATACTTTATCAGATTCGGCTATAAAAAATATGGTAAACGACCCCATTGTGACCGGTAATAAATGATCCTGCCAACGTATGCTTCACGTTGTCTTCCCAAAAGTGTTCGTACATATTCCAGGGATACTAGGTAATGTGTATATACTGTTTTGAAGCTGTTCTCCTTCCGCAGTTGGAAAAGCTTATGGACCTACTCCTCGTCAAGAAACGAGAAGATTCTTAACCTTCATCCTAATACTGACAACCAGTATTTATTGACGCCGAGAGAATTGCTCGATCAGTGCCAAAATCATGGTTTATCACTTTAAAGCAACCGAATGCCTCATTTGGAAGAATTCCATCTTGCATAAAAAAAATAACGCTATCGGTTGATGACATCCATTTATTGGAATTAAATTAGTGCCCTATTATCTGATTTAATAGAATCATTTAGTAGCAGTAGATTTGGCTTTAGGTACCTAACGGCTTAGATTACTTCACACTCTCTAACCTATACTCTGGTATATAACTACAGTCTGGTGTGGAGTCACTCCATATCATGGATCTTGATGAAGTCAGTTTCATTCCTTATATAATGATTTTGTACTCTTACGGGAAGAGCAATAAATAAAGATGAAATCATTTGCACGTCAGAATTCAAAGATGATGTTGCAAAAAGTCATTCTCATCTCTTCATTCTGTGGTAGCAACAATCGATGGCTGTAATTGACGACCAAATTTATTCTTAGTGTATTCGAACACCCTTCAAGATGGTCTTGCTCCCTTCAGAGAAATCATATAGGGGATGACTCTTGGAAGTAACAGGGAAGACTACTGAGCTTCAATTAGGGAGAGATTGTACCTGGAGGGGATCGGGTTGGGGTGGTGGCTAGAGCATTGGGCTCTCATTCCGGGGGCCCGGGTTCGACTCCCGGCAGTGGCGGATTTTTCAGTGGCAAACCGGTCCCTACTTGAGTGCCTGGTGGAGGGCATTTAAGGTTTAGTATTCCGTCCGTCGGATGGGACGTTAAGCCGTGGTCCCCTTGGCGACTGTCGTTAAAAGTAGTCTAATGCCGACGCTGGGTTTCTCTCCACCCTTCCTCCGTTTCCTGAAAACTCCTACCATTACCCGATTACCCACCTATCCTAAATGGCGCAAATGACCTCAGCTGTCGGTCGCCTCCCCTGAATAACTAACTAACTGATTATGCCTGGATTTATTCCTGATATGCCCATGTCAAATAAGTACTAGTAGTTTTTTACAGCGTTGCGCAGGGGTAGTTTTTTGGAGGAATAACTGACATTTACAATCATTTGTACCATAAAAATAGTTGAATATCTAGGTAATGGGAGGAGTTTTTTCAGTAAAGAGGAAATGATGTAAGGACACGCAGCGACGTGGGTATAATTCCCTCAACTCATGGGTTCAGAGTCTCCTCCTCTTGAACGTTCACCATGATAGATGGAGTGCTGACCGTAAGGTGATATCCCTGTAAACAAAATGTGTTGTGAACACGTTGTGGAAATGTTTCACTGCAGCCAAATTGGAGTTGCTGCAGCGTAATGACAACGTCGCAAAATCAGCCATAAGTCCTCTCTACCACGTTCCCGCAACGTAATGGCAACATAACTGCAACATCTGGTGAAACATATTTGCAACACTTATGCAACTCCTGCAACATACTTGCAACATTTATGCAACACTTTAAAATAATACTCGAGATATGCCTTTGCAGAAAAAAATATTTATTCATTATTCCAGACAGGCGTGGGTCAATGCTAACGAGAGAGTACCGATACAGTTTCCAATAATCACAATCCAAACGAGACGGGTCAAAAACAAATGGGAGGCAATAAAACAGTATATAACTTCCAAAAATCGATATCTAAACAGGCAGGGGTCAAATAATTGTAGAATATCCTACGAGATTCCCAGAGAACACGAAACCACACCGAAAAAGTCAAGCGCTAGACAGAGAGTAAACAGATGGGATTGACGGGATAGCATAGCGTTCGATGTATCGAATATGTATATCGATCTCGTGCCGTCTTCCCTTTCACTATCTCATATGCAATCTTTCTAGGTGCGAAAAATTGTTTCACGACCGAAAAAAATATTTCACTGGAAAGAGCTAATTTATTTCAGAAGATGAAAAAAATTCTATAAAAACCCCATATTTGAATATATGTTTGGAGTAAACTGTGTCCAAATAATACTTCGCAAAGCGACCTGCGACATGTGGCAACCTTTCTGCAACCTAGTGGATATTCCACTCCCATATACAATCAGTGTCTCATGAAGAGGAAGAATCGAATTTTAATATATGTATCCTCTGGCTCAAATATTTTGTAATTAAATTTTTCTGACCAAACAAGTGCATCATCGACATAATTATGACGTTGCAGAAAAGTTGCCAAACGACGTGGCATCCTGCAACCTCGTGCAACCTTTTGTGCGACGTTTCCGCAACACATTGTGTTTACTGGGATGTATGTGCGTACAAAAGAAAGATGGAGATTCCGCTGAAAAATATTCACCACTGACTGCATTCTATCTTCCACAATTTCCCAGTGTCTTTATGCTTAATGTTTTATTAGTCGATTTGTTTTGCTAGTGAACGTACTGAAGCTGAATCTTATTTACATATATATCCTCAATAAAATTGGAGATAATATAGATTGACATTTAGATTTGCATGCAGTGTTTAGTGCAGTATATATTTACAAACCTTTAAATTGTTCAGAACAAATCGATCCATTAATATGAGGACTCGCTCTCAACTTGCTTGGTGACCCAATTGGAAATAAATCACCGTATTTTGTATTTTGACTTATTTGACCATTTGTGACTTAATTCTTATTTTAATTTGTGACCTGTCTATTGCACATGTTAACATGGCCGTCCTCTAAGTTAGAAACTATAAATTGTGTCTTTACGAAATGGAGTGTTGAAAAGAGTAACATTTTTCACATTTGGAGAAATTTTCACGCAAACAATCATCTGAATTATTCGAAATTGGAGAAAAATTATTTGAAAAATTGGTGTGCATTCGGAAAACGTAAATATCGACTGGTGATCTGAAAAAAATGATGAGAGGAAGCTGCCGCACTTGGCAAAGTTCCCGAAGCCTTTGAATACGTAACGAGTCTAGAATGTATTATTTTTTAAGGAAAAGGTTTTTGCTGGGAATCGCCCAGCTATTCCTGTTGTTTGCTTCAACATAACCTGAGTGTTCAATTTATTACGGCCTTGAACTGGTTGGAGGTTTATCAACACATCAGGAGATGATTGATTGACCATAAAAGCTGTCGAGAGAATTTTAAATGGAGTAATTCCGGTGGAGGTAGATTTATTGCGCCCATCAACCACCGTCCAGCTGTTCTTATCATTTAGCAGACTCATCTTATAATAATGGGAATTCTCCCTCGTGCTAATGGGGTGATCAGTAAAGCCCAAACCCATATTTTCATCGATCGGGATTCTCTTGCTTTCTCTGTGGATTCATGGTCACAAAGTTATTACCCGATTTCCATTGTTTGAAAATATTTATGGCAGAGCAGAGATAAATACATGGGAAAAGGATTTTTTAAGTGCATGAATTGTTCCGCAACTTCGCGAGAAGACAAAATTATTTGACTCGTTCCTTTTCGTTTGTTAGAAAGCATATTTCTAGTGCCTGCAATGAATTATGAGACGGTATCTAGTTTGTACCAATCGTGAACTGTGGAGTAAAACTCTTATATTATAGGGAAATATTTATTCATGTCACAGTTGATGATGAAGCTTGCAGACATTATAATGTAAATTATTTATGTACATTCTAATAAGTTTAGGAATTTATTTTCCTTTGTTAACAATTGCCGTTAATCGGTATAAGTTAGCTATTCGGTTGTGTCGATGTTTTGAGGTATCCTTAGCATTTGTATACATAACTTTTTTTTTACATCTTGTTCATGTTTTTATTATTAGTATTCTACCGGTGAAGGTAGGTTTAAAGGGACATTCAATTCTTCCCAGCCCCTAAATTTCACACAATGTCCCTCTTCAGCCCCCCATACCTCCTGCCACCCATCATTCCATCCAAGCTACCCGTTCTTCTCCTCCCTCATCCCTGTTTACCCAACGCTCTTCCCTCAATCACCTCCTTCAAAACACCATCCCCTTTTATTACCTTTTCCATCCACACCTTCTGCATTCTCCTAATTTCATCTATCAAATTTCTTTCCTCTCCTACCAATTCTAGCACTTCATCGTTCGTCTTCCTTTCGACCCACTTTACTTTCTCCATCCTTCTCCACACCCACATCTCAAAAGCCCTAAGTCTATTTTCATCTTCTTTTCGCAAAGCCCACGTTTCCGCCACATATAGTACAACGCACCATATTAAACTTTTCACTAGTCTTTTCTTCACTTCCCTACTCAACTTCAGTCATTAGTTCACGCCTACGAGTAAAAGCTTCTTTTGTCAATGCAATTCTCCTTCTCACTTCAATGCTGCTATACCCTTTTTCTTCCAAAACTCTACCTAGATAACTAAATTGCTCTACCTGCTCTAGCTTCTGACCTCCTACTTTCATCATTATACTGGCCCTTTTTGTTCTTGAAAATCGCATTACTTTCTGGTTTATCTTCATCCCGTATCTTACGCACTGTCACTGCAGCGCATACAGCATTTTTTCCAAGCCATGGGCTGACTGGCTGACTAGCGCTTGGTCATCCGCAAACCTCACTGATTTTATCAATTTCCCCCGACCTTTACTCCAGCCTCCAGCTCATCCCAAGCCTCTCTCACCATTTCCTCCGTGTATATGTTGAAAAGTACCGGCGATAAAGGACAGCCCTGCCTAACTCCCCTCCCTATTGTGACCCAATCCGATTCTCCATCGGCTACTCATACTTGCGCCTTCTGCGCCATGTATAAATTTCGGATCAGTCTCCTGTCTCTCCAGTCTACTCCTATCTTCCGCAATATTTCCATTAACTTGTTCCACCTCACCCTGTCGAACGCCTTTTCGAAAAACAAAGCACGCGAATACATCCTGATTGTGTTCTAGATTCCTTTCCACTAGTATTCTCATCACTGCAATCGCATCCCGAGTGGCCCTCCCCTTCCGAAATCCAAACTGATCCTCGCCTAGGAATTCGTTTGCTCTCTTTTCCATTCTCCTATTGCTGATTCTAAGCACTACCTTTGTCACATGAGAAATCAAACTTATCGTTCTATAGCCTTCACATTCTTTTGTCACCCTCTTTTTCGGCATAGGTATCAGCACGGTTTATACAAAATCCTCCGACCAAGCCCCATCCTCGTATATTCTACGAGGAAATTCATGAAATCTGTCCTTTCCGCCTCTTCCCAGGTTTTTTCAGAGACTCAGCAGGGATGTTATCTTCCCCCATCGCTTTACCTGCCTTAATTTCTCGCAGTACCTTCTCTATCTCACTATCAAGTATTCCGGTGCCCACGTCATCCTGATCTAGGTCCTTTTCTTCTTCTATGTCGAAGTTTCTAGGCCTTTTTCGCCATCATGCAGTTCCTCAACATATTCTCTCCAACGACGCTGGATCTCCTCTGGTTCCATAGCTAAATTTCCCCTCCTGTCTTTGATGCACGGGACCGTTTTACATTTCTTGATTCCCGATAACATTCTAACCTTTGAGTACAGACTGTGTATTTCTCCTTCTCTCTGGAGTCTCTCCATATCCTCGCGTTGCCGACTCCACCACTTTTCTCTTGCTCTCTTTGTTTTTCTCCTAAGCCTGTTGTTAATCTCCTTATAACGACTTTTACCTAGCTCTGTATTTACATTTTTCCATTTCCTTCTTTTCTCGATCCTTTCCATCATTTTCGCTGTTACCCATGGTTTCTTGATCCTCCTAGCGTCTACTGTTCCTATTGTTTTCTCAGCTGCTTCTTTTATGCCCGTCTTTATCATTTCCCACCCTTCATCTATTGTTCCTCTTCCCTCATGCATCTATCCACAATCTCCTGATATTCCCTCCTCTTCCCTCCAACCAGTGCTCCTACATCCCACATTTTTTATTTTCCTTCCTACTTTCAACCTTTTTAGTTTCATCTCACATTTCATCACCACCAAGTTATGATCGGAGTCGGCATCTGTACGTGGGAAACTATGTGAGTTCTTTACGCTGTTCCTGAAGCTTTGCCTAATCATGATGTAGTCTAGTTGGTACCTTCCAATATCCCCCGGCATTTTCCATGTGTACCTACGCCTAGGGTGGTGTTTAAACCACGTGTTTGTAATCACTAAATTATTCCTCCTACAGAACTCCACTGCTTTCTCGCCCCGGTCATTTCTTACACCCAGCCCATACTCCCCTACTTCACTTCCGTCCCTCCCTTACCCTACTGCAGCGTTCCAATCACCCATAACAATTAGGTTCTCCCTTCCCTTTACTTTCCCGATTAATTCTTCCAACTGGTCATATACTTCGTCAACTTCTTCTTCTCCATGTCCCCCTGCTGGCATGTATACCTGTACTACGACTACATTTTCTGGCTTCGCTTTGATTTTGATAGCTAGTCTTCTATCGCTTACCTTTTCCTCATTCATTACCCTTTTTCCTAATGTTGCATTCAATACAACTGCTGCTCCCCGCTGACTCTCTACCCCTCCACTGTATATAACACTGTATTTTTCACTCCAGAAGTCCCCCTGGTCTCTCCACCTTACTTCGCTTAATCCCAACAAATCGATCTCTTCCCTCTCGATTTTACGCTTAATGTTTTCTAGTTATCCTGCCCTTAACATCGTGCTAACGTTCCATGTCCCGATACTTAGCATTATTTCTCTCTCCTCTGGTTTCTTCTTCGCCACCGCTGCTGCTGCCGTTGCTGCTGTCTTTCTTTTCGTTTCACTGAAGTTATCGGCTCAACCTTATAATTGTTCTTTTTAATCAACTTCATTTAGAGCAATTCTTTAGACGTGAGGAGCAAAATAAACAATTTGAATGGTTTAAGTATGGCATCAAACTCCCTCGTGTAACGTCTTCTTAGCTAGTGAAAATTTGAGAATATTTCCTTATCTTCACAGTGGGAGGAAAGTCCTATTCAATTAAAACTTAAGAGACTAAGAATGCTGAAAATTACACTTCTATCTCGTACTATATTCTCTTCGTATCTCCGAGACTATATTCCTCATTCCTTTACATTGACCGAATCCAATAAATTTAGATGATATATTCTTTCCCAAATTTTTTTCCCTTTCGCTCAGTCATCCATCCTCACGTGTCTTTCTTTATCCTGGTCTCACCACCGTCTTTGTTTCATTCATGAGCTTCGAATTCTTGCGAGGGAAGATAAGATGGTTGAGGAATGGATGGAAAAGAATGGCTTCGTATGTGGCTCGTGGTCGAGAATCTCTGGCTCTAAATTCTTGTTGGGGTATGCGGACCAATCGTTGATGGTTATTATAAGGATGTCTAATTTGTGATTGCACGCAATACTTACCTCTTCCAGTGGCTTTTTCCGTCAATCTATTTTATTTTTATTTTGTGCCTTAACATTGCTCAATGTTTCAGTTATGGTCCCCAGTAAGTTCAGCTCTGCTATAAGAATGACTTCATATATAATAAAATTAATTATATCGAAGGACTTTCCGATTTGGTAACATTTGAAGCAAGTTGACTTTCCGGCATGAATGACGAATAATTCGATAAAAAATTGAATTAAGAGACATTCGGGCTAATAACCCAGACAACTGAAATGAGAGATGAGAGCTTAACATATTTAAGTTCGTCCGTCCCGTTTCTTGAGAAATTTTTTTCCAAGAAATAATATGATGAGTAGAATTTCTTTAAGAAGCTTTTATGACGCATGATGGCTCTAAGATTGAATAATGGATTTCATTTATTTGGTGGAAAGCATGGTGTACTGGGCTTTGCATACTAAGCTTTGCAGCTTGTCAGTAATATTAGATTTACAAAATATAACAACGTAAAATGATGCGAGTACATTCAAGTATAAAATCTGAAGAAAAGTACGGAAAGTTTTTTTTTTTCTCTGCCGTTTACAGTTTTTAGTTTAGATTTATGTATCAGGAAGAGGAAATGTTTGTATTTTAATCTGTCATCCCATTAGATATGTCATCATTGATTGTATTGTGACTATAGCATAATCTTGAATTGAAATTGAATACTATTCACAGCTTACACTGTACTGTATGTCTAAAAGGCCAATATTGGTCTACGACAATAAACTTATTATTATAATATTATTATTATTAGTTATGTAAGAATATGTTAGTATGAGGTACCGATCAATTCATTAAAATGACATAATGATCTGAATGTGGTCAATAATGTCGGGCTTTTATTCTTGATGAAACGCATTCCGTCTTCATAAAAGTAATTTAGGCTATTTCCTGGCACCCTAATCAACAAATTTTTAGCCGAAAGAAAAAAACGGGGAAATTGAGAGAAGCGTAGTAAAATTTTGGGTGATCAACAGGGCAAAGAGAGACACTAACTTGACTACATAAATGCAAATTGGAATTGCAAGTTGCCTAAAATAGTAATTTTGATCACAGTATTAACAAAAACATTGGGTTAAAACCAACACCAACGACTGTGACATTGCAATCTTACTGAATTGTCTGCGTCATAAAATATGAATTTAAAAAAAAAAGCAAGAAAACATAGCGAACAATTTCTACAATATTACACTTTCTGATATATTAGAATTCACTTTCCGGTAAAAAAATTAATGGTTATTTGATTTCTATCATTCATTGCCTTACAAATCCTTAATAAAGTCAAAACTTAATCTGGAATTTATGAATATTCCCAAATTTCTCTGCAGCAAGTAAACATACGATGACGGATGTTTTAGATGGTGGGTAAAAGTATTTGCATGTCGTTTAATAAAATAATAATTACAACTCTAAATTGGACTATAGAACATTCATACTGCATTTGGAACTCAACATTACGTGTTTTTATTTCGGGTACAACTCCATCTTGACTGATTTTTTTCATATTGAAAATAAACAATCATGCTTTTCCACAGACGCGACAATCTGAAGATGCCGTTATGCGGGGAAAAGCATCGTACATATTACCAGTGGAAAAGTACGGTTGTCTATATGCAATCTGAACACTCGATTCTTTCTAGAAGTTAATCCTGAAGGATAGCGTAAGTTTGTGATCTACTTCTTAGAAAGAATTATTTATGTTACGGTGGAATATAATTCAATGTAACAGCTTAGTAGGCGATAAGATCATCTCGTTTCCAATCTTTATCAGAAGCTTCTCCGATGGCATAACTCCACGTATAGCGGATTACTTTCTGACGGCATTGGCGTGCATAAATCAAAGTGGAGAGCAGTGGCATTTAGATAACCAATATTCGATGCAATAGAGGATTATCCAGGTTAACTTTTCCTTTGCCTGTATTGAATTCACTAGTTTCGTAATTTCTATACCATTGAGTTCCCATTCCTGAATCATTTGATGGTGCGAACATGCTTACGTGAATAATATGCCTTCCCTTCCATTCTTTTGCTATGCGGCATACCTCTGAAGTCGTGGCTTCCTAATTTAGATTAGACAGGCGTCCTCTTAATAAATTCTCTCTACCTAAATGACTCTTCTCAGCAGCGGTCTTTGAGAACCTCTAGTCATGAGCTGCAGTTTGTACGGTAGGAATAAAGGCCTCTGCTTCTCAAACAAACCGCGAGATCTCAGCACCTTCGTTAATCACACCGTTTTTACGCCTGCCGCCTCCTACAATTAACTCTTTGATTTAATCAATTTACATTTTTAATTATTTTATTGTTTTTGGCTGAATACTCGTCAAATTAATAAATGGTCTTGCTTTTTTGCGCCGATTTGTTTTTTTTATATTTATATCAATTTTCAGTAGGTAATATTTTCCCAGTGGGAAATTTTTCTGAGACAGTACTGTTACTGGCTAAGTATTCGGCAAGTGAGATCCTCCATCCCTTCCATTACTATCCTTGTGCATTTCCTCCCAGTATGAAGTGCCTATTGTGCGAAAACAGACTTAAAAACACCCACGTTAAAAAAGTAAGGAAAAAATAATGATTAACTTTGAGGTTTATGTGGTTATATATCGCGGGCACCCTATGTGCAGGATGATTATTAATATTTTAGTCACAACGGGGGATAGTACTTTTTCCATTCTTGCTCATGCAGATTTGGTAATGTCACTGTTACTACGCTTACCCCGCTTACCTAACGTCTAAGGTTCTAAATGGTCATTTTTTATAAATGTCAAAAAATCGCATTTTTCCTCAGTTATTAATGAGAAATATGAGAAACAAAAGAGTGCATATTGTTTGACTAGACAGTTTTGCAGTCTATTTTCTAAAATGTATTCGATTGGAAATGCGACCAAAGATATTTTTTGTAATTTTTCTGTTCTCTCGTGTCATAGCTTCCGATTAAGGAAATAACTGAATGTTTAGAAATTTTCTGCAACAAGCGGAAGGCTCAGTTGTATGTAACAGTAACACTATGTAGTCATTTTTCAGTGATACCCGAGGTTTTGCAATATATTCAGGAGCAAAGTATTCTGGGATACGTCTCAGCGGAAATTGTTAGTTAGCTAAATATAATATGTTGAGAATACGGCCATGCAGTTCTTCCTTATATTGTTGTTTGCTTGTAAAATATATATATTATATTTTGGTATTTCCTGCTAAAACGTAGTTTTATAGAATGTTAGGTAGTTTTGCTTTGACCAGCTAATTAGTTGTTAGCTTCAGTTTCAACTTTTTTTTTTGTTTTATCTCCCAACCCAAGAATATAACTCCTTAATTACTAATATTAAAAGTTGATTGCATTATCAAGACATCATTGTTTATGTTGGCTGAATGCAGTGAACTTTATTTGAACTTCTATCGGTCCATATTGTGTACTTTTATCCAATTACTTCAAAATTCGTGCCCTATGTTATGAATATTCTCTAAGCAATGCAAACAATTACACACCTAATTACTACCTATGATTTAATTGCTGGGCATCAATCGTTTACGTTGCAAGGAATATGTGTACCACGTATCCCTTGAATAATGCATGGAGAATGGCCAGTGTAAGTAAATGGTTCACACTAGATATAAATAACATTTTATAGACGGAGAATGATTCAGCGCCATAATCCTTCCCCCTTGAATTACTTTCAGTATTAAAATACCATCATTTTCGACGCTTTTAAATTCTCTGTTGAGTTGACTTGTCTGGATAACCGATGACGTAAGCCCCATTTAATAAAGGACTTCCGGCAAAAGGAAGTAATTTCAGCTTATTGGACTCTCTAGTTGTCTTTAATTTTTATGTACTTAAGAGCAAAGCTCAAATCAAACTAATCTGCGTCGGTCGCTCGAGAGCAGGAAGCAATTAGTGGAATCGGAACTGGAAGAGCTGTATTCTCTCTGCGTGCCAGTACTATCTTTTTGTGGCTGCACTCTCAATGTTGAATGAGCCTATCATTTTTGTGCAGCTCTAGATCTAATCATATTTTTTAATTTACCGAGTTCATTTGGCCAAAAGTCTTAAGTTTCTTCTAATTCCTTTTGAAGTTCATTTTTATTATTTGGTATATGCATGTATTTGTTTCTATCGACGGCTTTCTTTTCACATCATGTATCAATCTGGTAATTTATACCAATTTGATAACAATAATTAACAGAAGTTGATTTCCGATGTACCTATTGCAGAGTTTCGTTGCATAAGTTTCATCATAATCGGTAATAAAATGCAGAAATTGATTTCCCGTGATACAACGTCAAGGAAAAATTTGCTATAAATTACATAGAGTAAGAAAAATATTAGAGACCCTGAAAAAAAAAGCTTGTCCCTTACTTAATTTTTGGCGATGAATGTGATTCTGCTTATTGAAGCTTCGTTTTTTTTTAATTTTTCGCGTCGTATTATTTCAAGAAGGAGAACTCTTAACCCTATCTAGTATATTTTTTTAAATTACTCTGTGGGAGTTAATATCTATCAAATGTCTTCTTTTACAATCATTATCCCATTTATAAAATCTATAATTATGCCTGTGATTTCAACTTGATAACTGCATGACTATGGTAAAATCTTGGTGATTTTTACAGACTTCGTGTGAGATCGGAAAAGTGTTAATATGCAAAGGTTAAGTCAGTTCTTAATTGCGTGCAGAACCATCTATGTGACATTTTGATGACAAAGCGTATTCATCATTGCATACATCCACGCCTTATGTAACGTAAGGTATATGTACGTAACATATGTATGATTAAAACATTTATGAGTTTGGTGCAATACTGATGGAAATATTTAGAACTAGATTTATAGAATTTCCCTGGGCCGCAAAGAGGAAATGAATATAAATTAATTAAATGATTAATTGTGGTAAAAATCAAGTTATCTCGTGGTTCCACGAAGCTAAGCCTCAAATGTTAAACTGTGTTTAAGTCAGGCATGTAGAATTGTGCATTTATTTTATTTTATTTATTTGTACCCTACTTGTCTTCAGTTAGTACTTTGACACCCAAAAAACGCACGCAGGTGATCACGCAAAAAATAAAACAGATTTTAGCCTCTACGGCTTTCCGAATATCACCGAAATTCCTTAAATATTAGTTTTTCTTTGAGTTATTACTATAAAACTTCCCCCACATGGCTTTCTATTTCTTTTTTTCTGACACTGATGCTGGCCTTGAGAATGATAAAAGTTATTATCCAATATTCAAGATTAATTTCCAATAAATTCAGTTTTTCATCTACACTATCAGATTTCTCAATTCATTTGAACAATTATTTTGTTTCTCTATTATCTCTCTATATTATGTAATATCAACTGATAATCATTCAATTATCTTTAAAAATACTTTGTGAATGAAATTTTTGCTTTCAGTTTACGGCATTATTGACTAGCCAATTTGTTAATATTTTACGACATAATTTGGTTCGTTTTTTTAGAATATAAATCCTCTGCGCATGTGATTGCCAAAACAATCTGAAGCGTGGATCTCATATTATCTCTCCTTATATTCTCTAATACCAATTGTTAATCATTCACTTATATTTGAAAATACCTTGTGAATGACATTTTTGCTTTCTCTTTACGGCATTATTGACTAGCAATTTTGTTAATATTTTACGAGATAATTTGGCTCGTTTTTTTGACTATAAATCCTCTGCGCAAGTGATTGCCAATACAATCGAAGCGTGAATTTTAACCTGTCACATAAATCCCTCAATCAATGCAACTGCCCAGAAAATAAAAAAAAACTTCTTTGTGTAGCTAATGAGGATGAAATGAAGAATGCAATTCTCTGCTCAAGTGTCGCTCCTGGTGTAAAAACCTATCTAACGAGGCAGAAGACATTCAAGCATTTAGTGGAATGCCTGCGGGGATAATTTCCGCATCTCCTCTTTAAACTATTGATTTTCCCCGAAAATTAGCGTATCGCCGTGCTTTATCGGTAACATCGGCCATCGCCTACCTTGAATATTTCCTTTAAGGATTGGAGGAAAGGTCTCAGGAGAGGATGGAGCGTAGAATGACGATGGGCGAGAAGTTTGCCGTAATGCGTGAGAGGCACGGGGTTGGAGGCAAAGTTGGGGACGTGAAAGATGAGGGAGGTGATGGCAGCATCCCACCACCATAATCCTTTTTAGGGTCATATATAACGATTCCCTGGATCTAACGACATGTTTGCTATTCACAGCCATTCCCTCGAGTGACATTGACCTTTACTATGCTTCCTTTCCTCAAGAGAAGAACCCCAGACGCACGTCGCCATGGAAATATCGTCGGTTCCTCGAAACGGCTGGAAACATGGTCCCGGGAATCGCTGCTCAACCTCAGGGCCATCGTTCATGTGATTGTATCATCCGAGCTTCAATTCAGATTCGTGACTCATACAAGACTCGTGTCTTAAGCTGTGCAAAAAAGCACTGTTTCATTCCGACTCAACTGAATCCGTTTGTAGATAAGCGGAGATATATTATTTATTTAACGATCGATCATGATTAGGCCAAACAAACATTTAATAGCATCAGAGAGCTTATGATAAGAACCTAGAGCAAATATATGGAGAAAAAGTGAGGGAGTAGTTTGACTATGGCGTTGCCTGGATACGAACCTTCAATAAGGGGAGATAAGGTGAGCATGGAATGAAGGCTTTTGATATGTGGTTGTGGAAGGGAATGGAAAAAAGTACTGTGGAAGAAACTTTTTTTTTGGATTTAGATGGCAGTTCACATTAATTGCCATGTGAAGAAATTCACCTGGACAGGGAATCGAACCACGGACCCTTGGCTTTCCGGCCAGACCACTACGCTATCCAGGATCATTTCGTACCTATCTGTTGTATTCGATTAATGAGAACCGGCCAGGATTTATAATAGAAACTCTGAGAAAGGTTTCCTTAACAGCTCAGGAATTTTGTTCCTCAACCTCTCTAAAGGTTTTCTCGCCTAGCTGGTCATCCTTTGGCTCCCACTACAAACGGAGTGAATGATGTTGTCATTGGCGTTGTGAAGCTAAGGAGTGGTAATTTTTCTTTTTGTGGTCAACGAACAGAAGCAGTAAATTACGAATGCCTCTTGGAATTATCGAGGAATGCCAAAGTAACAAGCAATATATTTGAAAAATAGAATCATTACCCGATGTTTCAATGTCTCGACACAAATTTATGCATTTTCTTCAACGGCATTGAAACAATTAATGCAATGGTAATGGTTATTTTACGAAACTTGTCAAGATTCCAATGCTATTTGATGAACAAAAAGTCAATATTTACCGTTCAATAGACAAATAATTTTATTATAATGTCCTACGCCTCTTTTCATATCTCACGCTATGTAGTGCGTTTAGATTTGCAGAACTGACTAGTTGAAATTCTAAAAAAATATTTACATATTTTTGACAAACATCCCAAGTGTAAAAATTGGCATAAAAATGGATTATCCTAAACTTGAGACATGCTTTTCACAATCTTATTACCGCCAGAAATATATTTGCTATACCTGTATATTATGATATGTTATGATCATCTAGAACGATTGATTGTTTTCATTCCTTGCGCCATATCTGTCATGCATTCGTTTGATTAAGTAATTAGGATACCTCTGGATATCAATATATGGAGCTCAAAGAAATGATATGGTGCATTTACATTGTAAACTGCCTTATTATCATTCTCTTTGATCCATAATGAAAGAATGCGTGCAATTGAAGTACAACACATCTCTTTACAAAAATTATTGCCTGCGACCGCAGATTTCGGAGAGCATTCAGGACTTACAAATTAAGAAGTCAATCCGAGATGTTTTTATTCATGTAAAGAATGAAAGGATAGAGTATTGCGCTTTGATCTTTTAAGATAATCACTATTTTTTCCCAGCCAGTTTGTCCTTAAAAATAGAACAATATGCTACGATTCAAGGCAAAGGTCGTATTTGACATGAACACTGGCCTACTCAATGACATGAGTTATTTTTGCTTACGTAACTGAGCGTAACTATTTTCCCAGAATCATTTCCGCTCTAAGATATCACATTCCTATGAGGGCGTGATATGGATGACGCGTTAATGGAGATTTTACTGTTGCTTCTTCCGCGTGATAAAGAATACATTTCATAAGCTACAACCTTGAAGAGCTAGAGCGCTCACCTTGAACACGTATGGATGAAGTCCGTTCTGTAGGTGGTCTTTGTGAAATAGGCTGGTTGCAGTAATCTTTGATACTGGCCATGAGACATCTTGAACTTAATGTGACGTCCTTACGCTTGTCCCACTCTCGCGTTCACGTCAATTCCAAGTCGAGAGGACTTTACTGAACAATCGTACTTTTTTTCAATGACACTCTCAGTACGTAGCTTCCTCTGCACTCTGGGATAGTAGAGTCGTTAGAGTACCGCCTCTCTCCCCGATTGTCCGGGTTTGAATCCTGACAGTGGAATATTACTTTTTATTGGTAAGCCACTGCTTGTCCTTGGAGAGGGTTCAAGTTTATTATTCAGACCGCGTTGGTTGGAACTGTAGGCCGTGGTTCCCTTGGTGACTTTCGTTAAGAGCAGGCTAATCAGTCGAATCCAGTTTTATGTCCAGCCTGTCCAACCTTCCTTCCCTCCCTTCCATTTCTACTCTTGCACTTTTCCTCCCAGTCTGAAGTGCCTATAAGTGCGTATGAAAGTGTATCGGCGTTGACTGCTGACTAACTTATAGGAAACGTTTTTCATAAGTTACTCAAATCATTGTTATATAAAAAAATTAATCACTGTAGGGATAGTGTTAAGAAAGTTATGCTATCACCAATGAAACTGACCTTCGGATTGAACACTGTGGTTTATTAAAATGTATTGGATGGAATGGTGAAAGATAGGAAGCATGAGAAACTGAAGAAAAATCCTGCAGCATGAAAACTGCATTATAATGGCCAGATATCAGCTGAAGATGAATAAGAAGAAGACTAACATATTGGTGTGCAGCAAGAAAGAAGAGGCCAAAACTAATGTCAAACTAAGAAAACAAAAACTGGAAGAGATGAAAGAGTTCTGTTGCCTTGGAAGCCGAGTAACCAACGATGGACGAATAAGAAAGAAATAGTTACAAGAATAGCCCAGACAAAGAGCCCGGGCATTCTATCAAAAGAAGAAGAATCTACTTACAGCTGGAAATACAAGCTTACAAAACTGTTACAGCTGGAGATACAAGGAAACAGTTCTTCAGAACATACGTATGGAGCATGTTTCTTTACGGCGGTGAGGCATGGACTATTACAGCAGCGGAGAAGAAAAGGGTAGAAGCATTCGAAATGTGGTTCTACAGAAGAATGATGAAGATTAAATGGATCGACCGAGTAACAAGGAAGTCCTAAGAAAAGTGGGAGAAAATAGAGGTCTGCTGACAACTCTAAAAAGAAGGAGGGACAACTTAATCGACCATATCTTGAGACACGATGGCCTGATGAAGACAATAGTCGAGGGAAAAGTGAACGGGAAGATCGGAAAAGGCAGGTCTCGTATGAGGTACATGGAACAGGTTGTGAAGGATGTAAAAGAGGAGAATTACGTCACAATGAAAAGGTTGACCGATAGAAGAATCGAATGGAAAGCTGCGTCAAACCAATCCTAGGATTGTTGAATGTCGATTATGGTACTCGTATTTTGTCGTCATAGCTGATGCTGAGAAGGGCATATCCTCGAATCTTTCCTTTTTTCATTTCATTCAAAGTATTTATTTTCATGCAATTACATTGTTCAACCCGAAGGCCGGTCGGGAATTGGGGTGGTAAGGTAGTTTGAGTACTGGTATCCCATTTCGAGATTCCAGGTTCGAATGACGGCAGTGGAAAATTTCTCAGTGAAATCTCGGTCCCTGATCGTGTTCCGTGCGGGGGGCGCATCAGGCTCAGTAATCCGACCTTCGAATGAGATGTCATGCTGCGGACCCCTTGGCGTTTTTTTGCTAAAAGCATGCTAATGCAGATGCCGCGTTACTTTCTATCCTCCCTCCGTCCCTCTGAAAATGTTATACCTCATCTCATGTGGCCACAAATCCTTGATGGTGCAAATCACGTTATTTTTCGCCCCGCTTTTCTTAAGTGTTCACTTCAGCGTAGCTGGGCTAGTCCATTCGCTTGTGCCGCATGTGGTTACCCATGGACATTTAGTGCTAAGGTAGTATTATCCGTTTGGTTTTGACTGTACGTGACAAAAGGCTTCTCTGGGACAAGGACCTGTGACCTCCGGTTAACATTCCAAAGCTCTACCTCCTGTAATAACCCCTTGTCGGACTATGATGGACTCTAGAATTTCATAGGGAGAGGTTGTGGGCGAAATCAGCGTCAGTCATGGGATGTTCTGTTGTTGAGATGCTCCGAAGCTTTCGGCGATCTGAACCCCCAAAAGAAAAGGCCAACTGGTAAATTTTAGATTTGCGATGTGTCACCTGGATGCCGAGTGTCGATGTCTAACCGTGACGCCTCCCCTTCCAAGTAAAGGATCGTTCCCGATGCAGTGGATGGGGTGCGTATCGAACGAAGATATTGATTGGGGAGGGGATTCCGAGGAGGGGCGGCGAAAGGGGGCGGGGTGCTCTCGGCACATTTATAGGATAAGGAAGAGAAGGATTTATCGCCCGTCCTTCAACGGCTCCTTCCTCTCAAGCCTCCCTCCCCCCCTCCCCCTTGATCCACTCACACCTTCCCCTTAGTGTGTATCTTGGGAGGAAGAAAACGAAAACATAAGATGTCGTTTTTTTTGCTCACTCCATCCTTTTTTGCTCCATTTTTTTTACGTCACCTCTCTCCCGAAGACTGTTTTACAGCTCTTTTACTCTCCTCCGTCCCAAAAAACTCTTCTTCTAAGTCTCCTTCCCTGCCTTTTTACCGTAAATATTGTCTCTTTTCGAAGCTCTCCCACCCTGATCTTCCTCAGTCGGTCTTGGTGATAAAGCGGAGACATCGTTCGAGATCCCTTCCCGCTTCAATAGACCGCCCTTAAAAGTAAGTAAGCAGATCAGTGATGGGATTTCCAAAGGGCATTCAAGCAGCAATGTACTGATTTTTATCTTTCCTTAAAAGTCTATTCATGATGAAAGGAAGCGGCATAATTCATGGACACCTTCTCCTTTTGGATATATTCTCTGAGTAGTGAATGTAGTTTTCGATCAAATAGGGATATTGGAATCGTAATAAAAAGCTTTGTGTTACTTAAATTAACTGCAAATTCATAATCATTTCTACTATTACTTCTTTGTTTAACTCCTTCTATGCTTACTTTTAATTTAACTTTGTGCTTCAGGCGTTTTTGTTACAGCCACCTCTGAAATTGGATAGCTGATTAACTATTTTGAAGATTTATTAATGCAAGGAATGAGGGGAAATTTTTCCTGTGACACCCAGAAAACTCATGTAATTATAAAGGGTCTCTCGTCGGATTAAGTTATCCGTGCTTAATTTAACGTTTGCGGAGAAAATATGACTAACTAAATCTCATACGTTTGCCTTTAGGAAGAGATTTAGCTGGGAGAGATAAAGCCTTTTAAGCCATAATTTAAATGAATCGTTGGAGATATTTATTCCTTTCTTCTAATTAACGTATCTTTTGTTTGTATATTCACTGATATTGGGATGTTTCTAGGGCAATAAAATATCTGCACAGCATTAGGAGAATCAGCAGTGAATATAAGAGATGGAAAGAAGAAAAATATTTTATGGTGTAAAATATTTTTTAAATATATTATCTCACATATTTTACATTGGTTGATCACTCCTTTCATACTCACTGCTTCTGTACAGACAAAATCTTTTCAATATTTTCTGCAAGTCAGGTTTTTTATTAGAATTTTGGAATGTCTGTATTCACGGCTTCAATGATATTGTCTTGAATTGCTATTTAATGATTATAAAGGACAGCCCAATAAATATGTCGCAATGATAGAACGGTGAAATTTTTGGGATATTCAATGACTACTTATTCTTCCTTCTGGTGTCGTTTTGAGAAAGAAAAATTCTTCGTAATATCTTTATTTCCTTTGTCGTTTCCCCACTTTTTCTTCTCCCCCTCTCTTCCTTTTCATCTTCATTATTACATCTTTCTCCTTAAGCCTCTTAATACTCCTCCTGAAGTCTCCCCTCTGCTCTTTTAACGTATTTTCCCAATTTCGTCTCCCTGCTGTTTAACCTCGGGATTGACCCCGCTCCCTTTCCACCCTGACCCTTGTCCTCTCCGACCTTTCTGTGTCATCTCATTTCTTTATTTGAAATTCCCTCCTGGCTTGGGACCCTTATTTCTGCCCACGCCTCACACTCATAGTCCATTGCGCTCCCATCCGTTCATTACGCTCACGGGCAGATCCTAAGAATTCTGCAATACTCCCTCGGGCTTTCATTATTTTTCGACGCCTGGTTGTTTAATTTACGCCAGGTATTTGCGGCCTCGAATGCTTGAGGTGATATTTAATCGACGCTTATTTGAGTACCTCTTTCTAAAATAGCCACCGAATTAGTTTGCCTGTTATCTAGCTGATCTATGATGGAAGGGGAGATATAACTAGTATTTGGTCAGCTAAGGATATTTTAGAATCCTTATTATATACTTCAGGATCGGTATTATAATAACTGGTTAAAATTTTCGATATTTAACTAATATAGGTATTTTTCTTCTTCTTTTGTTATTCATGTCATCCTAAAGCTTTGCCAGTTATCTAGCTGATCTATGATGGAAGGGAGGATAGAACACGTAATTGATCAGGTAAGGATATTTTAGGATCCTTATTATATATATTTTAGGATCGGTATTATAATACTTGACAAAAAATTATCGATATTTAACAATCATATGTATTTTTTTCGTCTCTGTTGTTGTTCATGTCATCTTAATGCTTCATCATTAGATGGTTCGAAATAGACATGGTAGAAGTGGGCATTGGTAGGATTTGGTTTGCGATAGCTGCTACATTTTTTACGTAGCCTGTTTGGCTATGGATCATCCATCTAGTATATTGAAGAAGTCTTAATATGTGTATAGTGCTTTGACTAGTTTTATGTGCCATCTTTATCACAGGAAGAATTTTCTGAAACGAGTAAACTCCATATTTGTCTCGAGGCTAGAGTGAAATTTAATTTTATATTATAAAATCATGTCAATTTATGAGCCATTTTTTGTTTGACCGATAAAACGCTGAGGGACCTCATGAAAATGTCTTAATGCTTTATCCCATTCAAATTATAGTGTTTCATTTATTGCCATTTCAATTATAGAATTTTGTTATCGTCTTGTACTAACTGAATTTCATGCTGATGGTTTTCTCTTATTGGTGATAACTTTTAACTTGGTGACAACTTACTTGGCGATTCATATTACATGTCGTCCTCTGTATTCTGTTAAAATGAAATCTATTTGATAACCCAGGTCCCCGGTATATTAATAAATTCATCAAAAAACTTGCTCATTTAGCGAATATGAAGTAGGGTTTGATCAAATTATAGTGATAGCAAGATGAGTCAAGTTGATTGGGTTAAAAATTGAAGCTTTCCCATAAGTACCATTAATTATTATTGTGCGTTGCAATGAACATATTGCACTAGTCATCTGCCTCTTGTATGGTGTGGAGTAAATCAATGGTTGTGCTACGCTTCATGTTGAATTTTTTAATTCTTCCTTGTATCCTTCGTAAAGGATACCCGTTGATAGGAGGGTTGAGGATTCTTTCGCCCCTTGCTCCTTGCTGCTGTAAGGATTGTTTATATATTGCACTCTCACCACATAATTGAAACTTTAATTGCAATTTCATCAGTTCTACAGCCATTATGAGATTGAGCGTGATCGTGAACAAGTATTATGCAAGAGGAAGGCATTTGATAACAATGGGGAGTGAAATAGGAAAATATATTTCTTAAATATATTCTATTTTTTTGAGGGTATCACAAGTAACAATTTCTGAAGAAAGCCAACTTGGATCGTTTTCTATTGACATGAAAACATCAGGTAGAAAATCTCTCGCATGGCAATGAGTAATCGAATGTTTACAAAATTCATATAATATCAGTCTTCAACCAATATTTCTTGTGCTCAAAATCCCCTTCCCTTTGATTGGATGCAACCCACATAACTTCTATCTCTGCATGTAGATTTGTAGAATGACAAGTCAAGCGTTTCTGCCAAAAATGATAGTTGAAGGATCACTTATACCAAGGGTAGGCAAGAGTTCAAGACAGACGAGTCCCTCCTTCCCCTCACAGAGATTTAAAATTCATCATAGAGCCATAATTAAATTAAACAAACAATTAAAATTTAGAGTAATGCTCTAACTATTAATGTAAATAATATATTATCATAATTTTGATAGATAGAAAAAATTATCCAAAAATGCTCGCACTTGTTACATTCAGTGTAAGGAATGACTTTGAAATTCCTGAATAATTGTCTCTATATCAAGATTGTAACTAATTCAAAGCTCGCGAGCTAGTCGCCAACACTTAAGCGGAGTTACCCGCTGAATTGCACGATAGCAAGATATCCCACAGAGAAGAAATTATTCGCCTTAACCGGGACTCGACTTCCTCGACCAAAACTTTTCACTAAGGAAACAGGCATAGCTCAACTGGTAGAGCACCTGGCCGGAAATCAGGGGTCCGGGTTCGAGTCCCGGTCAAGGCGAATGAGTTTTTTCTCTGTGAAATATCTTGCTAAGATTGTAACTGGTCGATTTTGCAGATGAAACTATGATAGTGTTATTTTCTTTTTCAAATTGTACAGAACAGCCAGATGCACTACCAATAGCGCCATATATTTTCGTGAGCCGTATTTTTCAGATATATTGCTTATATCTATCGGTCGAAAACAATATGCTTGCTTGAACATGCGACAATGATATTGAAAAGGGTAAAGACGACAAGTATGGAAAATATACAGAAGAATTGAGCGAGAAACAGGAGGTCCTAGACAAATAGAAATTACTTGGACTCGAGTAGTATTATCTGCGGTGGTAGAACGGAGAAGGTAACATATTTCTTAATAGCCTAAGGGAGAGGGTATATCTCCATAATATGAGTCGATTTGAAGTTGGAAATACAGGCTTGGAACTAATGAAAAATTTCATTGTATATTATTACATCTAGTGCAAGCCCTTTTCTGTCAGTGAATTTTCGGCATTAAAAGCAGCAGAAAAAGCAATGCTGGAAATATTTCAAGTGTGGTGTTATATTTTAGCTTGTAGTAAAGGATGTTACAAAAAATAATAAAGTCAATATATAGAAGTTATCCGCTAGAAATACCGAGTAGAAAAGTAAGAATAGCTACTTCAAGCTAATCTTAGGATTGATGACTAGTGATGATGATAATGGTGATACAAATATCCGGTTCTCATTTTCTAATTTCAGTAAAAGCATGATAGGAGTGAAATAATGTGAAAATAAAACATACTTAATTCAAACAAAATGAGCCCTATGAAAAAGATCTCAGTACTGTCCCGAGAAATTAATTTTGTCATTACTAATTGAGTATCTGCTTTCAATTATTTTCATTAATTTATTTTTATTCTTAGGTTTCATCATGATTTTATGCAAGCAATTAGAAGAGCTGCTTAAAAATGTCGTATTTTATTTTTGAAATTTTCATTTTTTTTCATTTGAAACGATAAAGTAGCCTGAAACTTCTTGTAGTTAGCATGCATTTTAGTTCATAGGAAAAAGGCAAACCTATATCATAGTAATGCAAACAGTATAATAGGAATCTTCGACTGATCCTGTAATCCACTGGCTAGAGCCTGGTTCGGCTAACTGCGGCTCATAGCATACATATATGTATATGGCTCTGAGGTGAAATTGAAAATTACCTTAAAGCACATATTCATTTATGTAAAAAACTCACCAACAAAAAATGATAGTTTATTTATCACACTGACTAAAACTAATAAATGACCAACCAGTTATATTGTGAGGATTTTTCTTCATGCACTAAATATATAATAACTGATATGTATTATTCAAATGTTAAATATATAATTCTTGCCATAATAATAGTTAAATTTTCTCAAATGGATCCCGAAATATTTTAAAACTCTCGTTAGAGACAGATTCGGAGTTTACATTCCAAACGTTTGCCAAACCCTGAATCAAACTAATGAGGGATTAGTTTACGCTATCATCATGAGTGTTCAAATTCACATGTTTTTTTTTTGAAAGAGTTGGGCATGGGGAAAATCTGTGAGATCTGTTAGATACACAATTTTACCACGTCATATCAGTCTTGTTTGACCGGTAGCTGTGACCATTTCGAAGTGTACACAGTGAGATTAAAACTTGCCTCGTCCCATTAGCGTTTAGGACCGTCATTTCTGTTGGAATCAAATTATTAATTTTTAATTCTGTGCGATATTGCCATATTTCTTTTTGTTATGAAAGTACCAGTTATTTACTCTATCATTCCGGAAACTCTCCTATTCTGTACCTTTATCAGTTTATATCGATATAAAATTCCACTACGTTTAATTGGAAAGTCAGTATTTATTATCTCATAGTTTACTAGAGGTTGCGCTCATAATTGCCGACGTGTAACGTTACTTAGTGCTAGTTTATCTTTATCCTTGTCTCCAAACTTGCATATGTTCTGTAAATCATAATGATTTCCACATCTACTTTGAATAACGGAAAGGTTTTTGTTTCATTTTTTCAAGAATTTACGCTCATTTAATTTCATGAGATTAGATTAGCGGAGTTCAATGAGTCAGAAAAGATATTCATGCTCCATTTTAACCCTCTTTCGATGCTTATGAAAGTTTATTTCCCTGCGCGATTTCCCTTTTAAGTTCACCATAACACCTTTTAATTCCAAGAGTCTATTCCTAAAGCCTCTTTAGGTTGTCGTTCTTTATGACTATCTTGCCGTCTCAATTCTCCTCGAAACCCGAATTAAAGAACATATAACCTCTTCCTTCGTCCTTTTCCTAGGCCCTAAAGAAAGATTTGGTGAGAAATCCCCCTTATTTTTGGTTGACACGAGTGCCACAATCCTTGGGTTTCGGATTCCTTCTTTTTTAAGCTGGCACTTAATCTTCTCCAACACGAACCACATTTCCCGTTTTAATCGCTTTACACAGTGCCTCACGCCGTATTCTTGTTCTCTCCCAACGCAATTCCAATTTCCGTCAATCTCCACGGGCAGTGATTTGCGACCAGTCAAGCATTCCCAGCGGAGGGTCCCGGGACTGCTAATCTCCGAATTTAATCGCGGCGAGGTAGAACCATTCGTTTCGGGCTCCAATCGAACGGGAAATCGACCAGCACCATCTTGGTTAATGAATTTTGTTCTCTGTGTTTCAAGGCTGTTCACTTTTCTTGCAATTTTTCCATCTTTTATCACTCACCAAATCTCGTTGTCATTCTCCTTCGTTTTTTTTCTTCGTGAGAAATTTGTATTGCGGTATATGTAGCTCGGGAAGTTCTACAAATTTACCTTGTTGTAAAATTCCTCACGTCCTCTTATTTGCAAGACAAAAAATTATTGCTATTTTCAAACTGATCCCATCAGCCAAAGGTGAACTTCTGCTGAACAAGGTGAAGCTCTCCTTCTCATATTTAAAAATTCATTAGGGTTTCAGAACACTATAAAAATATAAATTAATATTTTCTGTGGGCATTGGGAAAACATTTTTAATGGTTGTAGGATGTTAAATTCGCAATAAGTTGCCAAAATACTAAATTTACAAAGGAATTATAAATATTTTTATAGTTACAGAATTTTGATGATAGTGATGTTTTCTACTTCTTACGGCATTAAGAAATGCAGCGGATTTTGAAACATAACTGCGTTTGAGAACTACATATGCAGCTTAAAATTGTTACATTGAGATTTTAATCGATTATATTCCTTGATCATTGCTTTGAACTCAATTGCTATACAAATGTTGAATTGATACATCCACTGAATTTACTCTACGATTCCAAAAACATTTGCTCATTTTTTTCGAGAAAGATGACGCCTTAAAGGGTGGTCTGCTAAACCTGTCTGATTATAAATATATATGGACCAGACAGCTGATACTGACAATGAGACTTTCTCTCCGAGTCATGGGATCAATCCCGTTTCCCGTTTGTGAACGGTGTTTGCCGTCAGTATATGCTAAATTAGGTGGGTTTAAAATATCAAATTTTGGAGTGTCGGGGTCAAACATTGCGTATTTTCATGCTTATCAACGAAAAATATTTTTTTAAAATCTTGTTGGATATTAAGCAAACGACCTAAAGTCTGGGAGATATTACAAGAACACTAAATTTTACCGTGAGCCTAAAAAAATACAGGCAGCGTTCTTTGGTTTTTAGTGAGGTCTAAGTGCTGTCTGATTTGCTATTTGAGCTATCTGATGACAAATAATTATATTTTACAGCCATACACTACATTTTGAGTTCGTGAATTAGGGATGAAATTTTGTGAAACATTGGTATTTTTACCGTCGTATAAAAGACTCGGTATTTTACTAAATCTAAAAAATGAGACGACCAGAGAGTATTATTAACGTTTTTAATCTTAAATCACATTTTAGAGTGCTTATTACAAAGATTCAGTCTGTGATGGGATCTATTGAACGAATCTAAATGAACTGAAAGCAATTCGTTGCGATGGCACCGTAACAAACAGGGTAAAGTTATGGACCAATTAGGGGTTACAATTCAACGGCCATTTCAGTGGTTTATTTGTTTTTCCCTTCAACGAGCTACCATTCAGGGATCTGTTTGAGTGTTTTGTCGTAGAGTCGAAGGAACCAGCGTCATTCTCTGAGAAAATTAGAGACAACTACCAATATGTGAGAAATTACGCATTAATTTCCAAGCAATTGAGCAGGTTAAATCGGTGTGAGTAAAACATCTTTGCAAAGGCTATTAATATCTTCTGAATATTGTTAGAGATCCTGAACCTTTCAGTATACTCCCGGTGACTGCCATATACAAACCGACTTATACTGGTTCATTTCCCAAGTAAGCGTACAAACGAACTCAAGATATCTGTGAACTACTCTATGATGACACATCCGGTTCGACATTAATAGGTATTAATCAGTCAAATTTTGTTCTATTCCTAAATTTTTAAGTTTTCTTCGTATAATTGCTGAAATCTCTTTTGCCTTGGTTTTTTATGGCCACGGTTTCATACCTCTTCCTGATTTCATCCCCAAGGTGAGGGGTTACATTGTTGTCTTAAAAAAACCAACGAAATAGATATTGCCAAGAGTATTATGAGTATTACGGGTGCTCAAACAACGCGACGTTTTCCAGACGACAGTAAAAGAATCATGATTGACAGAACTTATCTTCTGAACTCTAAAGAACCCGTTGTTGGCAATTTTAGTGGATATGAGACAAAGCACACTAGTTAGGTTATAGGAGGGCACTAAAGTCAACTCAATATTGGGAAGGAATATTCTCTTAGTACTTATAAACTCCTTCAGTAAATTTTGACACCACGGACTACATTAAGCTGATAGATAGGACAAAATGACAGATGTCGCCTGCTCCAATGATGGAAAACATGACAATAAAGACTATTTGTTCAGTTCTGTAAACTAATATTCTATCCAATTTTGACTTTTCTAAATTTTCCATGCCTTTACCAAGCTGTTGAAAGGCGCTTCAAACTTGTCATAGTGTCTGAGGTCATATGTGAGGACAAGAAAACGGAGATAGGCCATAATTAGGGTATCTTTGCTCTCACAATCCACGATGGCGATGTTATACCAAAAATCCGAAGTTAAGCCACACCCTTGAAAAAATCAGAACCAATTTACCAACTGTAATTGGTTGGCTGATTGGGTAGGGTATGAGTACAACTCGAATTGCAGCTACCTCGTAGTGATTTTGGGGCCACGTCATGAAGAAATGGGCAAAGAGCTGCAAATGATGTTTCATTATCAAAATAGAAAATATAAAATCACATCCATGAACGAATTATAAAGGAAGAAGGCCTATTATAATTTGAAATACCAAAATTTGTCTTTTTGTAAACGGTAAAAAACAAAAATTTTCACATAAATTCCGAAGTATTAGGCTGTGCGCGCGGACTCAAAATGTAGCGTATGTTTTTATAATATAATTTAATATAATATAATTTTTCTACCATCAGGCAGCTCAAATCTCCGATGCCATTTAAAGCATGAAGATATTTTTATGATATCAAAGCGAAAAGCAAAAAGATACTTTGATGCGATCCTTCGATGCTATTAAAAGCAGAAAGATGGTAACTTTATATTTTGAGGGTAACGATAAAATTAGATGTTTTCGTCATTTTTTCCACACTTAGTTTGCGTGGAACAAATGTGCGTGAACTGAAGATCCAACATATATTATTTTTTCGATATTTTTCCGTTGATAAGTATGTAATTATGCAACTTTTGAGCCCTATTACAATTCGATATTCGAAAAATTTGATTTTTTTCGGCCAACCTAATGGTCAACTTAACCCTTAGTAATTTCTCTTCTTTCGCTAAGAACTTTTTTTTTGATTTTGTTGCCCCCTTTCTCACGAGACTTGATTCTATTTCCGCTTTTTCCTGAGTCAAGTACACGTCATTACGCTTTTCTCATTGCTGTGGACATGCGTATTGGCCTATTTTCTTATAATATTTTTCGGATATTAGCTTACGTTTAACTGAATTTGCTAAATTATACCAGTTATTTATCGACACCTTCATAATACTTCTGTAAAGTGTAGTGGAATGATTTCATTTGACAGATGTGCTTCATTTTAAATCCAACTTTAAATACGATATAGATGAATGGAATCAGTCATTATATTTTTAATGTGAGCACATATATGCCTCATGACTCAAGCTGAACTCAAACTTTTAAATTTTATGTAACATTATATGTCATCATAAATACAAATGAAAGAAATCAAACATAGTGAGTAGTTCACAGATTGAATTTGAACGTCTTAACAATACATCCGTTGTGCTTGCGTGCTCAGTGCGTATCTCAAGATAGTTTTCCAAAATCATCAAGTCCCAGTCTATTAGATATGATGAACGAGAAAATTTCTTCCATTAACTTACGATGCTCATATAATTGAAAAAAAAAGCAAATGTATGTCTTATAGCTTTCTTGTACATTTCCTTTAAGTTTCGAGGCATCTTTACAATAGTAGTACTACATTGTAGCTTCGAAAAGACTTGCAAATTAAATAACGACGTAATTCACATGGAGGGCCAAAAAAGTTTCGCCCAACGTGGGGCTCGAACCCACGACCCCGAGATTAAGAGTCTCGTGCTCTACCGACTGAGCTAGCCGGGCTGATGTGGAATGAGTGTGAGGGACAGAAGACTAGTTCACGGTATTTTCAGAACGGACTACTGGCGAGTTCCTCGCCGCCTGAGAGCAAGATAGGAGAAGGAGGAGCAAGGAGGAGAAGATAGCTCGACTTTTTGGGGGTTAAGACGAGAGTGTAAGTAAATTTTCAGTTATCGATCAATCGTGTCACACGATAAAACGAAGGCATAATCGATTCAGGGAAATAATTGAATCCTCAAATTGGGGTATTTTAGGGGACCGATAAATAATCATATGATTCTTTACGGATAACTCTGCCGATAACTTTAACGAGATAAAGATATATCCAAGTTTGGTTTTTCTAAGTATCCCATGCCACACCCAAGCTATTGAAAAATGCGTCCCTTTGAGTCTGAGTCAGTATGTAGGGAAGAGAAAACAGATATGGCTAATTTAGATCAAAATTGATTTTAAGACAACATCCTTTACTAAATCAGCATAATGTAACAAAACCTATTTGGCTGGATGGTTGGGTAAAGTGTGGGTAGAACTCGAATTGCAGCCACCTAGTTGTGAGTTTTTTGTCACGTAATGAAATAATATGAAATGCGTGAAGAGCTGCAGATAGTGTATTTTTGTCAAAATGGAATGTATAACAAATTGGTAAAGAATATGGCCTTTTTATACTTTAAAATGCCATAATGTGTTTTTTTAAACGACAAAAACCCTAACTTTTTGCCTAAATTCCGAACTCAGAATGTAGCTTATGGTTTGAACATATGATTTTTCTACCATCAGGCAGCTCAAATAAGGCACTTTGATGCCATTAAAAACAAAAAGGTGTAACCTGTATATTTTCAGAGTAATGATAACAACATTTTTTCAAACTTTAGACCGTTTGTGCGAACTGAATGTTCAATGTTTTTCCGTTGATAAGCACGTAAATACGCAACTGTTGAGCCATATTAGAATTCGATACTCGAAAAATTGATCTTTTCGACCAACTCTACGGTATATATTCCATCCCTTTCCCATGACATTTGAAATACAGCCAAATATTTCGTTAATCTTGCAACTTGTTCTTCCTCCTAGCTCCTTTTCCATCAAGTTTTGCGTTTTTATTAATGCTGTTATCTTCGATTGGCTTGTTTTTACCTGATTGATACGTTGAAATAATTAAATTTCAGCGGCCTAGAGTGTCACCAGTAACGTAAAGCATTACAAACATTACAATATTCAAATCCCTCTTTGGACATATTGCCATTAATATATTAATGAAGTAAAAAGTTTTACACAATCTTATATAGGAAGACGGGAAAGAAGGAGCTATATACGAGGAATATAAGCTTGTGCACACTAATATTTGTTGCCTTAAGATGTAGTGTAAAGCAAAACCCGATCGCAATCAACCTTTTATCAGTGGAAGTTGCTCATTTTTTGAGTGCAGTTATTTACCTTTTCCTCCCAATCATGCCTAAAATTTAAGATTTTTTACAAGCATATACATGTTTCTCGCAATACCAAAGTTTCTGGAGTCAATTGACGAAGGATCTCATTATTTCTAAATCCTTTGCTCTCATATACGTGTGAATAATACAAATGTTTTGGCAATCAACATGATTAAGAGTGAAATGGATTGGGTAAAGATATTTACTGACTGCAGATGACTTAAAACGCTGTTGAAAAGAGCTGAATTTGTGAATATCATGAAATTTTTCCACAATTAGACGACCGTCCACGCTTGTTAGTCCCTGTATACCTCATCATTGGGAGGTATCAACGGTGAATAGGACGAGAGGGACTGCAGAAACCTTCATGAATGTGGATAAATATATGTGGTGATCATATTACGTCACGGAGCACATTGTACAGTCACAGATCAAGCAGGATGTCTATAAAATCAACACCGTGGCCAAAATTACGTTCGAATACTCTAGAGCCAAATATTAATTCGATTAGTTTTTTAGTGCTGTTCAATGGTTCTTCCTGTTTATGCAAAGTATAATCACTCTTTAATGGAATCGGTGCCTTTAGAGGAACGAAAACTCAGTTGTTAATGCAGATTTTATGGGATGAAAGATTTATGCGACCGAAAATATCCTCGAAGGATCACCACTGTTTATTGCATTTAATGGATATTTCAATACATCGCTTTAAAATATAGGGCCGCCAAGACGCCACCGACAACCCAAACTAAAAATACCTCCCTGTACCAAAACATTGGCTGGTGCTCAAATTCTGGCAGAATATTCGACTCCTCGTTCAGATTGCGCTTTTGTTGGCGACTGCTCGTGAAAAGCTTGAGCTTTTCCATAAATTATTCGAAGTTTAAGACGCCGTCTTCATTTGAGATGGCGAGAACTCAAAAGTTTGGCGATGTTAGCTTATCCTCAGGAATCGCGTGTTCCAAAATTCGAGTTTTAACGATACCCGATGCCCTTTATTGAGCTCATGGCGCCTCCGTTTCTTCCGAAGAAGTTTGATTACGTTTCATCCGATGGGTACTGGAGCAGCTGCAGCATAGGGACTTGCTTCAAACATTTTCCTCGCTTTTTTGCTATTTTCATGCTCCTAATGATTAATGAGTGTTTCTGAAGGGATTATCCAATTATCACGTCCATGCTCATGTACCCACTATGACATGTGTTTAGTCATTCAAGTACAAGACAACGTTTAGCATGAAGAGGATGATGGACAACATGTTGTGATGGAGGAAAGGAAAAAAACACTCTCGTTATCCGTGTTTTCAGATTCAATTTCCTACAGATAAAAATAATCTTTAAGCTTTCTATTCCGTGATGCTGCCATGTTTTTTATATATTCTCTGAGTCTTCCTCGGTGCCAGGAATGGAGCCTATGTGGTTTATTTTCCCTTCATACTCTTTTGAAAGGCTATATCAAGGATGTCAAGGCAGTACTTGTTACTGTTGGCATTAATTATTCCTCATTGTGAATATATTTGGTGGAAGTTGAAAGTGGTTGATGACTTGAACTTAGCAATATTCTGCAGCATATCTTTTTGCCTCACTGGTTTAATTGTATTCAAGTCATTATCATAAAATGATTCCTCTAGATGATACATGCCGCGAACGCTTTGAAACTGATTGAGGAGTAAATTAAAGTGTGGAATATTGTGATATTTGTTTTATTTACAATCCTTCACGAATTATTTATGAAAAGGATAAATTTTAATCTCCTTCAGACCTGAATCAAACATGACTGTGTGAAATAGATTTTAATGGAAGAGAGGTTAAAAAATAATGGAGTATGGCAATTGACGTTATTCTATTTGGCTTGATTTCTTGGTTATTTTTTTTATCTTTACTGATCACCACGTGTATTGCATGGATTTTTACCCACTGCGCTGCTTCCTTTCGGGAATCTGTTGATAAGCCTAATAATATGCATTAAATACAAGAAATATGCTCAATTTAGTGCCTTGTTTTGTTCTGTTAATCCCTGCTATTCACCCTATCAACACCAAGTGAGTTCAGGGGAGCTATGGTGTTCTGGGTGTATTTCTTGCAGTAGACATCATCCCTGATTATTAACGTTAGAGGTAGATTATAATGCAACATATTTCGTTTCACCTCGGGAGTATGGAGCGTATCTATATGATATATCTGCTGATGTATATTTGGTGAGCGAAGTAATGTCAACATAGGCCAAGCATATTTATTTTCCGATGTAAGTCACATAAGGCTGCCATCCCCAATAGTATACCTATCTCCCTACGCAATGGTCGGTTGCCGCCTCGAAAGCCTTCGGTGATTACTCGAGGTGATTATGAGCGCTACCGAACTGTTTTTTCCCGTTTTACATCAGTTTGGTGATTAAGGTTTCGCGGGAACACGGTGGGTGAAGCAGGTGGATGGAAGCCAGTCTGCCCTTGGAACAACGACGGATGTCCCACAACATCGCCATTCGCTCCGATGGATGGTTCAACCGGCGTGGTGCGTTTAGGACACCTGAGGCTCGTCTGGATCTGCCAATTAATCATCTAAAATGCCGCCTTCCATGGGAATAGATCATTTCGAACCATTTCCCCATTCATTACTCATCAATTTACGCGCCGATTTGTGGAATTTATCTTAGCCGTCAAAGTAGGAATTGTTGAGAGTATATTCATTTAAGAAGCCATCATAGGATTATTTTGAGGATCGGCAACATTTTTTTCTCGCTTAAATTTTATACAACCTCAAATCATATGATTTCATAATTTGAGAAAAAAATTTTAAAAATTGATACGACGCCAAATTTGAATGGGATTGTTGTTTCTTCACATAAATGTGATATTTTCATCAACATCTATATAAAATGGTACCGTGCAAACCTCCACATGCGGACGTGGAAGAAAGGAGTAACTCATTACCATTAATGCTCTATCTTTGCGAACTGAATCACATGTTTAACGCATATGCAACCTATCGACGCGCAGTGCCATCATATGCAGTAGAGCGTCTATTTCCAAAGTATCATAATGAGGGACAGACGCTGCATTAATTCTTTGCTCATACGTACGGTTAAGTGGCAATGTTAATGTAAAATAATGTGGGAGTAGTTACACGTATGCATAATAAGCGTAAAAATACGCTGGAAAGTAATTATAACTTTGAAAGTTCCGCACTTTATTTTTTGCCAACCATAGGTTAGACATTCAGTCTCATTATTAAGGTTGATAATGATATTGAATGTCGAAATCATGGTCAGTACGTAAATATTGGTAATTATTCTCGTGCGAACAAGTTCCGTAAACTGAATCCAGTACCTTTAAAACGTACAAATATGCCACCTTTCCCAATTAATTACCACCCGGACTAAAGACCTCGGAGTGTTATTATCTCTTGTTGCACGTTAAAAAATCAAAATTTTATCCATCTTTTAGTCTAGTTATCTACCTTTATAATTTAACTGGTATGGTAAAGATTACCAAAGAGCGTTTGAATTCTAAAATATCTATAAAAATATTGAGGTAGGCAGTTTTCTCCAATTTTTTCGAGACTCTAGGACTATACTTAACACTACTTTTTTATAGCGATTTTCAATTAAATTTTTTAAGGGCCAACTCAACAAGTGATAATGCTGTAGTATCATGTCTTCCTATCACGTTGCTCAAGTATTCTTTTGACGCACCTCACCTTTTTCGTAATTTTTCCGCAATGTTTACGGATAGTTTTCCTCCATTATAATTTTATCGATTTCATCGTACAATTTTTCACCACTATCTTTTGTTAATGACATAGAGGATGGATGTCAAGAGGCACGGTGCATTGAGGCGTGAAAGAAATACATCTCATTTATTATTCCTTGTGAATAATACTCGTATTTTAAGTTTTTAGGAAAATATTCCTCAAATATCCATCATCTCGGTGTGTGGAGCCGTCAAATCAATCATAGTCGTTCTGGGTCAGAATCATGCATATTCCCAGCCCGTCGTAGCTGTCACTATTCATAACGCAAATGCCTTCCGAAGCATATCGTCCCCACTGTTCTTGGGACTCCGTCTAAAAGCCGAAACAAAATATTTGAAGCACCGGAAAAAACTGAAAACGGGTGATCGCCTGGCGCTTCTGCATATGCCAAGAAAAATAACCTACGCGAGCTCGCGAGTTATTAAGATTTGTAACACACTCGTGGTAAAAATCAAATGGGATTGCTATTATCCACTGTGATACAAACATTCACGCCTTATCACCCGCTGCTAAAACTCCTTGGTTTCTCAATAAATGTGCCCATAAAGAAAGTATTTTAAAACTGATGCTATTGATACCCACGAAGATTTTAAATAGTGTCACTCACCACTCAAAGAATTAACTCAGATTCGTTCATTTTTTTATGATCTGTTGGCATGCACCTACTACGTGATATTTGGCCAAAATTGATAGTTATATTCTGAGTGGAGTAGAAAAAGTTCTCATTTCTTTTGTTTCTCCAGTCCAGCCGTAGCAATGCCTTAGAAATTATCAAGTCGATAAAAATGGCTATTTTACTGCATGGATGCACTCAGAAACTTAACTGAAAGGCTCTCGGCTGTATTTGTAGCGCTATACTTAAAATATTAGCTTTATTTTATTTCCGAGCCTGTCAAAATTTTTTTCATTCTTCTCTAATTATTTCTATAATTTTCATAATTCTCTAATTAATCTCTAATTGTTATACGCAGTCGCACTTAATCTTGGTTGTTGGAAATGATAACTTTGAAGGAAGGTAGAAAGGCTAAACAGTATTAGGCTGGCCATGAATTGGAACAAGTGAAGCACTTTACGAGTCAGGGTTGCGATTTGGAGGAAACTGAATTTAATAGCTGGGACACGAATAAAATAATTTTTTGGAATTATTTGAATAAGTGACTCTAACTTATTAAAGACGTGTAGAAAAGACTTTGAGGTGAACCCTACGTTGGACTTCGCTTACAAAGCAATACCTATTGGAAAGGGGAATGAACGTACGTAGGTTAGATGTCTTCGGGATATGGTGGAGAACTCAGAATGAAAGCGGCATTTGGAGGAAGGCATACCGGAATAAGTGGTAAGATTAACACGGTGTGGTGTTTGAATGCCGGATTGGCAGCTTGTAGCTTTTCGAAAAGAGCAGACTGATGGGGACCATGAGTTTATCTCCACACTTTCTTTGCGCTCTAAAGATTTTTATCTCTCACAAAATACTCACCTACCCGTACAAAAGGCCTTAGCGGTCGGTCGCCTACCATTTGATAACAGCAACAACAGCTAACGTCCTCGAAGAAGTGTAGATTGTTCTGCAAGAATAATCACTTTCATTTGTGCTATTCCTTGCAGCAGCTATATAGAAAATGGTTTCATTATAAGAGATTCTCTTTCTTTTAGAGCATTTAAAATTTTGTTTATTATTTCTCCTCATTATTACCTCATGTGCTAATTAGGTCCCTGTCAATCAATATTTAACTCGGAATGTGCGATTTCTATCGCACACCGTCAGGTGGTTCTTAACACTAAAGAGAACTTATAGTTGAGCTAATGGTTTCCTCAAAGTTATGATTGAGAAGGTGATGTAGGGTTACAGTGAGAGAGAAAGTAGGTGAGACGGAATTTTAAATAAATCGAGAGAAAGTATAAAACAAAATAGAGTAGAAGAGAGAGTAAATACCGATATATTACAGGAATGGCTTGAAGGTAAGTAGGGAGTAGAGTACAGATTAAATCTATTAGAGAAATTTCAATCGGATAGCTTTACTGAAGATGTTAGGCACATATTAAAATAAAATCAGCGTATTATGCTAGATTCGACCCAATAAATAAGATTAGAGAGATAGATTTTCGTACAGATAGATTCAAAATGGCATTTTTCCCCCGTAGTATTGGAGAACAGAATAGGCAGCATAGCAAAGGGATAGGTAGGGGAAATATTTTAGAGTAGTCTGTAGTGCATGATGCATGTATTAACCGCTTAAATACTATAGATACTAACAATCTAGTTGCATGAGACACTTCTGTTGCTTGTTTGCATGTCAATAGTGCATCCTTGGTGATCTTTACCCCCTGCCACACACCCTCGCGGTGGCTTGCAGGGTATCGTGTATATAGATCATCGAGAAAGAACTTCCGCAGAACCTACCATTATTTGTAGAATATAATAATGATACTTGCTTACGTTTTTCAGAGATGTTCACAATTACTTACGCCATGACACTGTTGGGAACCATTCTGAGGATATGATATGTAGTATAGTACGGTACTAGATACGGTAGTACTAATCTTTTTTATGCATGATATGTAGTGCATGTTTGGTGAGAGTTCACCCCCTGCCACACACCTTTATGGTGTCTTGCAGGGTATTATGAAACCTGAAACCTCTTGAACGAAGGAGGGTGAGCCACAGGTACGCCCTGTTTTTCTCCTGTTCCTTTTCCTCCACAAAGACCGGCACGGCGCCGTGGAGTGCTTCTTTGTGAATATTGTATGACCTTTTTTTTAACCCCCCTCAATCCGCTTCCAAAAATCTCCTCCCTAGCCTCGACGGCACACTGAAGTTGACTGCCGATTCAGCGTTTCCGCGCGGAGATTCTCCACCTCACCTCTCCTTTGGTGCCGTCTCCCTTGGCTAAAAGATAGCGGAGGAGGACGCCCCGGGAAGGAGTCAGGCATCTATCTCTCAAGGCGGGAGGCGCAGTAAGGAAGGGAAGGGTGGTTAGGGTAGGCATGGGCGATATTGATAATTCAATATCGGACTACGATAATGTTAGCATATCGTAAGGTGGCGATAACGATAACTCATATCGTGACGATAAATATCGTCTTATCGTGCCCCGATATTTTATCGGGACACGATATTTTATCGGGGCACGATAATATATCCGGGCACGATAAATATCGCGATAAATATCACGATAAATATCGTGATCACGATGAATATAGGGATAAAATATCATGATATCGGGTCCCGATAAAATATCGCGATATATTATCACGATAAATATTACGATAAAAGATCGTGATATCGGAAAAAGACAGCCGTTGAGTTGGCCTTAGCTCAAGCTAAGCTTCAAGTACCTTTGAAAACTTACTATTCTGCTATCTGCTAATTCAAATTCTCAGCAGTTCTCTCTCACTCTCTCTTTCAGTTTCAGTGGTCTGACAGTTTATAGGAGACGTCATGTTCAAATTTTGGAAGGAACTGAAAACAACTGTTTGTAAATTAGTGCATGTATTGTCCGCTGATCCAAAGATATCGAAACAAACTCAGCAATCAAACTTTTCGGCTCGCTAGAATAATGTGATCTTAATTTAGATAATTACCAAAAGTAACTTTCAGTGTTCAGTGCATGCATGCAGAGAGAGTGAGAGAGAACTGCTGAGAATTTGAATTAGCAGATAGAGAAATAGTAAGTTTTCAAACGTACTTGCTCCAGCTTAAGCGAAGGCCAACTCAACGGTTGTCTTTTTCCGATATCACGATCTTTTATCGTGATATTTATCGTGATAATATAGAGTGATATTTTGGATCTGAAGTTTCCGCGGCGTTTCTCAACACTGGTAACGGCTTTCGGGCGTTCCTCCGCGTCGTATTGTGTCAGGGTGACGACAGTTTCTCCAACCATCCTGCTGGCGTCTTCAGGTCAGAAGTGATGCACCTGATCTTCTGTGAAGATCTGGGACCTGATCGCGATATCTTTATCTTCTGACCTGAAGACGCCAGCAGGATGGCTGGAGAAACTGTCGTCACCCTGACACAACAGGACGCGGAGGAACGCCCGAAAGCCGTTACCAATACCGTGATATTTTATCGGGGCGCGATATCGTGATATTTTATCGGGACGCGATATCATGATATTTTATCGCTATATTTATCGTGATCACGATATTTATCGTGCCCCGATATCTTATCGTGCCCCGATATATTATCGTGCCCCGATAAAATATCGGGGCACGATAAGACGATATTTATCGAGCAACGATATATCGTCAATTTTAAAAACTCAATATCGGATTCGCGATATATTAACATATCGCGATATTTTACGACATATCGATATATCGCCCAGGCCTAGGTTTGGGGCCTTAAGACTTTGTGGTAGGGGGGAGGGGGGGGGTTGGTGGAGGGATCCTGGAAGGATGAGGGAGGGGGGGGTGGGGGAGTCGGAAAACACACACGGAATCCAGAAATAGACAGTCCGAAAAGCGAGCGTGAGTAGGTTGCGGGGGAGAGGGGAAGTGGGGGAGAGGTGTGAGAGAAAGAGTGAGAGAATGGAGGGGAAGGGAAGTCCATAATGCTGAGCAGACATCACCACCTACTCACGAAGGTCAGGTACGAATACTGCGCCCCCTTCTCCCCTCCCTTACCTTTCCCCCAAACTACTCCCCTGCGGCACGCCCCCTCGAACGGGAACGCAGAACGTCCGCCGATCGGAAAGCCCGGCCCGCCCGGGATGGAGTAATGAGTTAGTGGCCGTTTTGTTTTCTTTTTAAGGAGGAACTGCGTCATCGGATAAGTCGGAAGGGGAAGGTCTTACCCCAACCCGCATGCACCCTCGAGTTATTCTCGGGAAGGAAAATATTGTTTCCCGTCCAAACTTAGAGGCGATCTCTCTTTTTTTTTAGATCATCGGCACTCACTGCTGACATAATACAGTGCGCGCAATGAGGAAGTTCACGTGATCAAAGACTTTCTTTATATTGGTAAATCCTAACTCTCGTAACATAGTTGACCGTATAACGAAACGAGTACATATAAAGAAATAGCCATTTGTTCTGTATATTTAGGATAGGTCTCAATGGGCAATAGATCACTCCTAATTGATTTGGTTGGTCGGTTATTCAGGGGAGGCGACCGACAGCTGAGGTCATTTGCGCCATTTAGGATAGGTGGATAACTGGGTAATGGTAGGCATTTCCAGGAAACGGAGGAAGGTTGGAGAGGTAACCGGCGGCGTCGGCATTAGCCTGCTCTTAACGAAAGGCGCCAAGGGGACCACGGCTTAAGGTCCCATCCGACGGACGGAGTACTGAACTTGAAATGCCCTCAACTGGGCACTCAAGTGGGGACCGGTTTTCCACTGAAAAATCCCTCACTGCGCCGGGAATCGAACCCGGGCCCTCAGGATGGGAGACCAGTACTCTAGCCACCACACCAACCCGATCCCCTTCTAATTGATCTGTAACTACCTTAAATGCTCATTTATCCACAATACATTGCTATAATTCTCTCTAATTTTCTTTTAATCCAAAAATCCAACTCATTTTCTTGCCTTTTCTAGGTCACTCATCACTCACAAACCTTTATGGTGGCTTGCACGGGATTATGTAGATATAGATGTAGATGCCTTTTATATGCTACTTCATTGTTACAGCCCAACGATGTATACTCTATTTTGTTTGCTACTATTTTTATTTGGGGAGACGACTTACAGTTGAGATCATTTGTGTCTTTAAATGCAGTTGAAATGTGGGGGATGAGTGGGATTGAATGGGAATGAAGGATGGGGAGATAATTCCGGCGTCGTCCTTAGCCTTCTCGTTTAGAAAAGCGCTAAAGAGAGCCCTTGGTATAACGCCTCGTGCGATGAGGAAGTACTCACTTCGGGTTCGAATGTGTAGAGCACTGAATTAGAGATTGGCATTCCATTGAAAAATCTCTGTTACTGTCAGAATTGAAGCCGGGTAGTCAAATTAGGAAGTAAGTACGTACCCTAGACTCCAGATAAACCAGATCTCACTCTCTTTTTGACAGTTAGTGGAGGTTAACAAGAGGCCTGTAAAGGAATATCTAGAGAAGCCAAAGAGGAGAAAGATCTTTAATGCCAAGGTGTGCCACTTCCTACTTTTACTCTCGTAATGATTTGAATGAACAGATTAGTGCTGGTTCTGTTAGGCTTGTTGCCCTCTCTGCATTTAAAACCGAATATAAAAATTTAGTAGTATGTAAATGCATCATCAAGGTCGAGTTCAAACAATATTTTGATGTGGTCATATACCCCCCGAAAGTACTCTTAAATTTTATCTGGTTCTTATAAGGACATTTAAAAGTTATATAAGTAAATAAAGGGATATTTCAAGAAGAAAACATCTGATTTCATACTGTGCTAATTATTTTACGCCTCACAAAAAGATTCGTTGCCAGTTAGGAAGCGAGAATTAATTTGAAAAACCTGAATAAGGTGTGTAAATTTCATAATTATTATAAATCCAATTCAGTGACTATGACTGCAGTCTTTGTTACCACTAAATTGGGTAGGGGAAAGAAGTAGTGGGAGTTATAATCCTATAGAGAATATTTGTTGAACAAGTAGTCAAAAATCTAAGCGTTAGCAGGCATTAAGAGTAATAGTAGCCAACTGTGTTGTTTCCGAATGCGTCCAGTGACTGTGTTTCATTTCTCAGTGGAGATCTTTTCACGTTTTATATCGATATCTACATAGATTTGAGGAGGCTGTTGCATGTGCTCATCTTCCAATGCTTATGAAACATGGTTGTGTTCGCCACTATCGTCATGATGCATTTGAAAGATAATCTCAAAATGTTGGCGTACGACAAGAGAATGTTGGCACTCATAAGCACTATGTAAATGTGAGATTTTCCGTACATTTTGTTAGTTTTGGAAATAGCTGTAGCTATACTCCTGATTAATTTTGTACTCGAGTACCGAGTGTCCGATATTAAAGTACAAAACTTGGTTTGCCAATTTGTTTTCGGCTGGAAAATGCGTTCTTATTCACCGCACGCTGAGTATGAAAATGTAAGCCAGTACATTCTGATGTAAGATCCTCTGCTACCTTCCAAACCAGAAATCCTCATTATTTTTATTTTTACCCATTGGCAAAGAATTCTCTCTTCGATCTTTTGCTTTCAATTTCCAGTCGTCTCAGTCATAAAAAATAACCTTCCTTACGTTTTGATAGACCGTTTGTATAACTCTACCTTTTGTCAATTGCAGTTTATTCTATCTTTATCCTAATAATTGGCTTAATCCTGGTATGGGATACTAAGATATTGCGCTGGCATTCCTTCTAATCTAATCTGAGTTTTCAAGTCTGTACTCGCTTTATAGGCGCTTCAGACGGGGAGGGAAGGTATAAGTACGGAAATGGTAGGGAAACATGCTATAGGCGAATGCTCTCCACAAAATATTCATGTAAGGGCAGTTTACCAATGAAAAATAACTTCTGTTGCTGAAATTCAAACCCAGGTCCTCCAGGCGAGAGACTAGTACTCTAAATACTTTACCAAAATGACCCCCAACATTTCCTATTCTGTTGAGAAGACAGATTTATATTTAAATAGTACATACTCCAATCAGTACAGTTATATCACATCGTCCAGCCAAAGATCTATCTACTATCTACATAATACCTTGGGAGCCACCATAAAAGTGTGTGGCAGGGAGTGAATTCTCACCAAACATGCACTACATATCATGCATAAAAAATAGTAATAATATACTAGCCTAAACTTTAATTTTTTTAAGCAAGCATGCAATATAATGCTGTTAGTTGGGTTAACTTGGAGTCATTATACCAACATGCAAATACCTATGCTGTCCATTGATATACTCGTATTGGATATATTTACCGCAGTTAATACCCCAATCGTCGAAGAAAAAGTGAACGGGAAGAATGGAAAAGGCAGGCCTCGTATGAGTTACATAGAGTAGGTCGTAAAGGACGTGAAAGAGAGGAACTGCATTAACACGAAGAGGTTGGCCGATAGAAGAATCGAATCTACATCTACATAATACCCTGCAAGCCACCATAAAGGAGTGTGGCAGGGGGTGAATTCTCACCAAACATGCACTACATATCATGCATAAAAAAGGATTAGCATTTATATAGGTACTGTTCAAAACTACACTATTTAAAAAAAGATAAAAATTGCAAAGCATGGATGCAAAAACATGCTGTTACTTGGGTTAGCTTTAAGTCCTTATACCAACATGCAGCTACCAATGTTATCCATTGCTACACTCGTACTGGATATATTTACCGTTATTCATATCCCTAATTGTTCGAGGAAAAAAGGACATTTTGAATCTGTCAGTTCGGCAATCAATTTCTCTAATTTTGTGATTATCGTCCAGTCTGCCGTAGTAAGTTGGGGTCCGCAAAATATTTTTAACATCATCACTGAAAATATGGTCTTGGAATTTGTTTAAGAGATTAAGTCTAAATTTCAACCTGCGATCTGACAATGTTTCCCAATTTAATTCATTTAGTAGACTGGTTACGCTAATAAGGTTATAATTCCGTCCCTTTACAAATCTTGCCGATCTTTGCTGCACACGTTCAAGTTCGTTATTTAGACCGATTAAAAAGGATAGGTGGAAAATAGTAAGACGTAGATATATCCTATGATCATCCAGTTATGACCTAGTGATGGCCAAGAAAATAACCTAGAATGATTATGAATTTGAAGCTCATTTCCAAAATATTTCACGTCAAAAATTATTAGGGGGCAACCGGGTTTGAACCGGTGACCTCTCGATCTGCAGTCGAATGCTCTACCACTGAGCTATACCCCCACGTAAATGAAGAGCTGCGTCAAACCAATCCTAGGACTGTTGACCCTTGATGATGATGATGTTCATACCCCTAATTGTACGAGGATTTTTTCTTTTTTCATGGCATTAATGAAACCAGCTACTTTTGTTTACATTGTTACCACCGCGGCCCTAAGCTCTCTCTTGAACCTTGAACCGGTAGTGATACTGTTTCCTTAGGGGTTGAAATCTTAGATATTCCAAATTTCATTTGAAACTTAAATGGCCTGATCCATCTATGTTAAGTCCCTTGATTGCTACACCTTTTGGTTGACTCACACCGTGACTCAGCGGAGCTCATTCGATTCTCTTCCATTCACGTGGTCTCAGAGCCGTGCATGGCATGAATCAGTGTTTGAGTGGCGGAGCTCGTGACGCCGGTGCTTACGGACGCACCATCGCCTTCCCATCACTCTCCGTAAGCCTCCGCTTCGTACCCACTCTTCGGTGATCCAACGCAGGGCGGGAATATTTTCGCTCGTCGGCGCCGAAGTGATTGGTGTGCTTAGGGCAAGAGGCGCGGTGATGAGAGGAAGGAGTAAGCACCGCATTAAGGCTCTCAGTGCACGTCACTCCGAAGGAGGATAAGTTTAGCAATAGTTCTGAAAGCGGGATAGGCTTGGGAACCCTAATCCTATTTTTTTCCCGCGGAAGTTCTCCATTGAGCCGAGGTCGCCCGGAAATCAAATACCCTATTCCTGATTTTTTTTGTTTAGAATTCCTACATTTAATCAAAAACGATAAGAAATTTAATCGACATATTTTAACCTTACAAAGTCCCCAAGCATCTGAAATCAATTCAATTTTAACTTCGGCGTCTGCGTGAATACAGCCGAATTCACCGCGTTGCGTATTCTTGGATAGGTGCTTCGTTAGAGAAATTTGTTTTTTTCAAATATGACAACCCTTGGAGGAAAAGAAGAACTGATCTTCTGAGATTTTTTATTATTGGATGCGAAAAAGACTTTCCCTGCCAAGAAATGCCATGACTATGGAGTTCTGGCTCCGTCAACGTAAAATATGCTGTTTTGTCGGTAAAATGTGGATAATTTTTTCTCGAAAATAGAGAATGTTTTAGAATACAAATTAGGCATGACGAACCCTTTAGTGCAGTGCTCTTATTAAAGATTTCAGCTGCCCATAGCTATAAAGTTCTTCTTAAGGTTGCAATGGAAAATGGGAGGGTAATACTGAAACATTTTCGGAAAACATATTGAAAATAACGTTGAATAGTTGACTGTCTTAAAAAAGTGATAAATAAAACCTGGACAACAAATATAAAATTAGGTGCTATCCTGTTTTTTATAAAATATTATTTTTCATTTCATTGTCTTTCTGCCGATAAATCATCCTTTTCTTTGCAAATTAAATCTAATAAAATAAGTGTTTCTCGTATTTGCCTATATCAGGACTGCAGGCCAAGTTACACACTTGACAACACTTTTAAAAATCACCGACAGCTAATTTTTGTTGACTCATTTTAAATGGAAATTGCAAGATAATATAATGTGTCATTAAATTGGTCATACCCTACACCTAAGCTCTGTCTAATCCTAAAGAAAAACACGATATGATCCTGACGAGATACGAACCCTGGATCTTTACGTTTCTATGCCGGCACGTCACCGACCTGGAAGGCCGGTTTCTATCTTTTATATGTGTGCTGGTGCAAATAGGATATTATTATTGCAGGGATTTTCATTACCTTGTTAATAACCTCACTTTTTAAAGTTTTGCAATGGTGGAATTTTTTTTGTAATTTAAATCCGTCATGTATTCCTAGGTATTTTAAGTTTATTGTTTATTTCAAACAGAACATATAGGTAATTTCTTATCCACTTCGTTCTTGATTATTTTGTACACCTATAGGAATAGGTTGACGAAGTGAGAGAATATTCCGTCTCAATCATCCTTACCAGGCCTAGGCTTACAGTAGGAGTTCTTTATACGAATCCAAATATTTTCAAATGTTGTTTGTGGGAGTTGATCATTGGTTTATAAAACTTTCCCGAATTTTTCTGGTTTTATACTGGTAATTGTAATGGGATACTATTCTTTTAAGTATACTTTATGCCAAAAATACCAGTCACTCTGTGATAACTACATATTTGACACTTACTTATTCTTAGGCTTTTTTCAACTTTCATAAATTGGTAACTTTTAAAAATCTGTAAATTGCGGAACAGCTTGTCATGTAATATTCTAGATCCCGTGGAAGTTTTAGTACCCTCAATAAACACTATGGGTGTGATGAAATTTAGACATCATATTGCGTAAGATTCGTTGCCGTTTGAGCCGTTGGAGCACCTAAACTACTTCTGCTGCTACTGCGGCTGAGAAAAGAAAGCATGCCTTAGCCAATCTCCAGAGGCTCGACAGTAAAGTAAGGATTTGAAATCCATTTCAGAAGTTGTATTCAATGTTTTCAGCCAAATACGGTAGAAATCCGCATTTTCCCTCCTGAACTTCAAGGAAGGAACTCGACTTTTACCGTGATTGCCGCAAAATCTCGGGTGAGGGCGTTGTGAGACGCGAGAATTTCGCTCGGAGGTATCAATCTTTCATCCTGCGTCGTAAAGGAGACAGTGCAGGCCTTGCAACACGTCATCAGCCTGGAAGAAGGTTATATAGGGAAATGGTGATAGATGGTCTTAGCAATTGATTCAACATTTATTTTTTTATATCGTAAGTAACGCAAATTAAAAGTAGGAAAAGCAAAAACGTTTAAACTCTTTGGCAGATTCAATTCGTCTCATTTTTTTATGGGTGCGGTCCTCAACTACCACTTTCCATTTACCCTTTCGGTAGTTTATGGTGTATTCCTAAGGACCTAAGTGCCTTTCAAATAATTAAAATCATTGCTGCTGAGAAGGCCCGCCTCAAGGCTCAGTTCTAACTTAGGATAGCTGAAAGTACGGAGTGGTGTGACAGTTACATGACATGAACATTCAAATTGCTGGCACTCTATCCTCTTGTGTCTAACGGCTCATCTATTTTAAGTCAAAGGATTGAGAAGCTCTGCGGACAACGGGTCGTGCGTAAGATGCGTGTGTTTTACTTCTTCCCTCAGAGGTGACGTAAATGGTCCACCTGGTGAAAGATGCTACCGAGTGCCTCTCAAAATACGTACTTCCTCAACATTGCACCTGGCCCGCTCGCTAACATTAATTGATTCTTGAAATATTGCTACCAGAATTTTCCCAATCGGATATAGGCTGTTTTCTGATATGTAAACATAACCCCAGACATCATGATAGATTTTGGATTGATTCAGTAGTTTTTACCTTTTCGCGTGTGTCATTCCCAATTCCCAATAAAATTTTAACCATGAATCAAGAGATGAAGAACACCACCACACTAATTGTATGGCGCAGATCTTATTTCTAAGTTTACTTGCTACTTTTGCTGAATCCTTTATAATGCATCTTCAGTCTTATTATGTCAAGAGATATGTGTACAGTGACGTTTCATTGTTACACATTCATTCGCTCTTTAGTTTTGGCTTGATGTTGGCAAATGATCGTGTTTAAACTGTTGTGGTTCATTTTCAAGTTGAAACATGTTCGAAGTAAAGTTCACCTATGAAGAAATTCGCTGTGATTAAAATGTACGCATGGTCACCAAGCCTTAATTTCCTGAAGTGATTCCAAGGCAAGAAGAAATTAGTGAAATAAAAATTGTAAGGAAAGAAGCTGGAACATCTTCAAAGAAGTGCGGTTTTTCAATTAAATGTTAAACTGAAGTTCTCTCTAAAATGAGTTCTCTCTAAACGGGGAATTTAGCTCCCAGCAGTGTCTTAAATTTTTTGCTTGAAATGATAGGCACATAGAGCTATGTGGGAGAGCCAAAGGATTTGCTGTGTCACTGATCTCCAACAGGAGAGATGCTTCATCGAAAAAAGGTATCGAAGAAGAAAAATATTATAAGTTGACTCGTAAAATCATGTCATCAGGTTTCACCACAATAGGCAGAAATTTTTCACCCGAGATGCTTTTGGACATAGCTCAAATGGTGAGGAACATAAATATTAAAAATAGTTTGAAAATTATCAAATACCACTGGAATAATTCTCATTTAGTCCTCATCCTAGGCATGGAAGCATCCAAAAATTTAAGGCAGTAATTGCATATACCACCAAAATATGATATCTTTCTATAGTTAGATCCTTAAAATAACTAGCGTCTACAAAGAATTTATTTTATACCTCACAAAAATATCTTATTAGATATCATTATACTTTAAATATTAATGTAACTATGCTAAAGCAAGAAGCCTCCTGTTCAGTTTAGCTGTTATTTCAAGTAAATTTTGCCATGACCGACTCTTCAGATCGTGGTTAGTGTATATAAGTAGGGAGTGGAAAAAAAGAGGCCGTAAAAGATATCGTACAAATCTGGTGCAGGGTGCATTTTGTGACGCGCTTGAAAAACGTGGGAAAGTTGTAAGGATTGAAGGGAAGGAGTAAAGAATGGAGAGAAACCTGACGACGGCATTAGATTGCACTTAGCAAAAGGTGTCAAGGCGTCCACAGCTTTTCTCTACACATAACGGGCAGAGTGTTGAATTCAAATAGTATTTCCACTTGATATCAAATCATTGAGCATAATTGTTAAATGGAAACTTTCGATACTTCCTAGATTTAAAATTCTCTTGTAAAAAGAGAATTCTATTGTGATTGCTGCCTCATACAAATCTCTAGAACATTATATTTAAGAATAGAAAGTGTGAGACGAGATTCAAGCGAATAGTGCAGTTAGTTGTTTAAAACATGGTTTTTACTTATTCAGAGTCACTTATGTTTGTTGAAGGGGAGTGAATGTACTTACATTGAACCATATAGGGGTACAGAATCAAGAAAGAAACGCTCATAAGTGACGAAAAGGAGCTCTTTACTTGGTGTGTGCAAACTTACCCCGAGGGAATGAATACCACATTTATTCTGGTAAATTCGGTGTATAAAATGTGAAGAGGTGTCGGCCGTGATTTAAATCCAAAAAACCTAGTGACAAGATTAATTAGGGAGATTGATTAAGCCATTTGATTGAGTATTTTGTGCTCGAAGTAAATTTTGGTATGGAACTTGAATTCTCAAGAATGGAACCCCTTCCACTGAGCTCTAAAGGCCGTTGTACACGGTACAATTTCTTGTACAATGAGCAAATTGTATCGTGTACGAGGGGTTCGTACAATTTCTTGTACAAGAAATTAGATCATGCTCTACATTATTGGATGAAATCGTCCAAGATCCACTCAGTAGCTTCTGCGCATGAAATGTGACGGTAGTGATGCGTTCGTTTAGTATTCGTAAGGTTGGTGTTCTGTTTTCGATCACTTTTATTCCTGTAATCATGGCGAAACTTCCATTTTTGTTGTATATATCGTGATATTCTTTGTTTCTGCCATATTATGATATTCTTTGTTGCTTCCATATTGTGATATTTGTCGGTCACGTCGGAAGTGTTCTATTTCTCAAAAGATGAGTTGGACACACTGGCAAATATTAAACCTCAATGACATTAAGATGACGTTATTGAACCGAAAATAAATATATGCAACAAGCAAAAACATGACGTTCGGAGGATACATGATGGGTTTCATGAGCCAATGACACAGTGAAAGTAACCAATCGTAAAATTTCATTTTATTAATGCTATGATTAATGGTAGCAAATCATTGTAACCCAGTAACTATGGCAGCATTTTCAAAATAATATCGTCATCGGATATCGCAATTCAGCTGTTCGACAGAAAACGATATCTGCGCATGTAGGTAATTGGCGCACAAATTGCATGAAAATCTTTGATCGTGTACGACAGTCAACCAACTTCATGTACAATTTATTGGTCCAATCTCGCCGTTCAATTTATTGTACAAGATCTTGTACAAGAAATTGTACCGTGTACGACGGCCTTTAGAGAAAATGTAGAGAGATGAGGGAAATTATTGACAACTTTCCCAGCCTTAATATTTATTTGCATACGGCTTGGTTTGGCTATATGGTTTCTCCGTCCTTATTGAAGGTGGTTCCGCTGTGACCCATGTATCAAAATCCCGTAAAAGAGCTATGTCATTTAATGAATAGATGCCGATTCAGAAAAATGCCAATATGGAAATTCATCTATAGTCTGATAACGCATGCAAAATAATTGTATGAGTGTGCTACTGTATAACAATTTGTAATAGAATTCCAATTTTTATAAGCTCTTTAACTCATTTCAACTTCGGAAATTGGCTGACGTGTTGTTGCCACGTTTAATTTCCCAAAGTGAGAATATATTCTCATTCCAGATATTACGCATTCTAATATAGATTAAACATTTTTTATTTAGTTTAAAACTATTCTCCTGTAAACACAACTCTTTGTTTTGAATTTTATTAATAATAGTAATTCGGAAAAATATTTGACAACATTGACGCTGCTACTGCTGCTACCATTAAGAAGCATTGATAATATAAACACTAAACCAATGAGCATATATAATTTACATGAAAAAGATAAGAAGGACCTTTGTTAGGTATAGTCCAAAATTAGGTGAGTAAATAGGCTCGTAAGCACGTTCCGTCACAAGTATCGTTGCCAATGATAACAAAATACTGTAGCGCCACTTTCCTGTAAAGTTAGGGGTTTTCTGAGTTTTTCTAGCAAAAATTGATTAATATCAATTAAACAAGTGAGGTAAGCCCAAACCTTTTTTGCGGTGTTAAATTCTACTTTAAATTGCGCATCTCATATTAGTTTTTCGTCAAAACGATATTTCTCTTAACATTTTTAATCTGTAAAATTTATTGCTACACCCATGTTCTGCCGTTTAGCCTCGTGTAAAACTGTTGATTTTCAACGCCTTTATTTTTCAAATTTATAATGAAAAGGCCACATTATTTTATTGAAGTAATGTGGCCTTAATAAGATCGATAGAAGGGCCAAAATATGATATGTCCTGAAATTTTCACAAAAATGGCATTTACTTCATAATTTGGTGGAACCTCATTGAATCCAGCTTGGGATCTAACCAACAGGTTGGCCATTCATTCAATTAAAATGAGGAATATTTGGCGCTGGAGTATGGTGGTTAAACGCACATTATCTTCTCTCCTTCTGGAGATTTCTTTGCGCTTAATGAATGATTTTTATTCACTCCACAATCTCCCGAAAAAGCAGGGGAGAAGATCCGACCTGATCCGATCACTCAGGCCCGACCTGACCATGGATCCTTCTTTCACGATGGTATCGTTATGCTAGACCATGCTATCGCAGTTACCGCAGACTTGTCTAGAAGGTAACTACTCATGGTAGCAGACGTTACTCTTATATGCACTGATTGAGATTAGTAACGAAAAGCACGCCCAAAGTTATAAGTATTCTGATCATGGTTTCGCTCATCTTACCTCTTATAGTAAAAATAATTCATGGTCCTACGTTATGAAGGTCCGTATTATTTGGAATCCATAAAAAAATCGCTAATATTCCAATCAGTCGGTCGCATGTGAGTCCGGGGGTTGTGAAAAATTAAGTGCAGCTGTTTTCGGGTCGTCAAAGTTTTAACAGAGCTATCGACTCACCTGTTGCTTCCCTCGGACATCCTTAATGCCCGGGGGAACGGATGCGGTTTCATTGTATTTTAATTTGTTTTATTATCACTGCGAATCTTTGGCTATCAACCTTTGTGAAATCGGTCCCCAGGTTGTTATTCAGGCTTAAAAAGGCCTGTGTGGACATCAGCTTTAGCATAAAACGGAGCTCTTTTTAGGAGGTGTCATTAAAGGGACTTTATGTGATCCGAAAGCTCTAGGGATTGCACGCAAGTTCTTGAAATAGTAGGGGCTTTGGTGCCAGAGGTCCAAGGGTGCCAGAGGGTCCAAGAGAGAGAGAGGGAAGGATTCCCTCTTCCCTTAAATCCCTCTCTTCACTCATCTGCTTCCTCTCTCTCTCTCTCACTCCCCTTCTTTCCCTCCCTGTTTTCCCTCCCTTCTTTCCTTCCCTCCCTTTCTCCCATCTTTCGGATTGAATTGATGACGTTCTCGTAGTTTTCGTAACTGATTACGCCCCTATCCGCCTCCTTTCATGCTATTCCTTATTTTCTCGACGCTTACAGGCCCTTAGGGTGTTAAAGTCATTGATATACCTACTATCATTAGTTTATCGTATGTGAACTATACGTTTCTGGGTTCTCAAGATGAAAAAATACAACGATATACCTGCTGTAGTTTGTTTATCTAATTCCAACTGGAAATATTAACTTAGCCTGGAAGTAAGGCTGCATTTTATTTGAAAGCCAGAATAGTGCATGCTCAGTCAAGGCAGTACGATTTTGTATAATTTTAAATGAGGTTTTGAGGAAGAATGATTGATATAAAATTACCAGAACGAGGAGGTCGTGAGATGGCCCTGAGAAGAGTGGGATTACAAGTCCATTGGAAATTCTTAAGGCCAGTTTACACGATACAATTTTTTGTACAATTTCTTTTAAAAACGTTTGTATAAACTGAACGAAACTGTATGTTTGTCTGAATGGAATTAGAACAGTTTCTATTTTCCGTTCAGTCATTCAAACATTCGCACAAGCGTTCACACAATTTGCCGCTTTACACGGTGCAATTTCCTCATACAATCGTTTGTACATACAAGAAATTGTACAAAAAATTGTATCGTGTAAAGCGGCCTTCATAACAACGGCACACGTTTATTGGGAATATCCTGAGACTTAATATTTATCACATATTCAGTAGTGGACCGAAAAACTTAGGTGAAATATGATTGAGGAAGATGTTGTATGATATTACTATCATTATTAGTGTTTTAATCCTAGATTTGGTGTATCCATTCCTACTGATTTCTTTACGTCCTTACTGATTTATTACTTATTTCCCTTACTGATTTCTTTACGTCCTAGTAGTTTTTCTTCCCCAGATCCTTCTTGACTTATTCTAAGTATTTGTCTCTAGATATTCCCTCTGGTTATTCTTCAGTTTTTCCTCCATTACGTTTTTGATGTATTCGTCGTGTATCAGGGTATATCCAAACCACCGTGTTCTCCTTTGGCGTATGAGGCCTTAGTAAATTATAAACACGCTTATCTTGCCAAGAACATAGATAATTATCCCTTTCTTAGGTTCTAAATTAAAGTCACAAAAGTGGCCCCAAATGATTACCGACGGATCATCGCAGCCATTGCTGTGATACAACACACACAGGTGGGGAAAATCAGACCCAGGCGGAACTCGAACTCGCGACCCCAGGATTGGCAGGAGAGAACTTAACAGGCGGCCCGGGGGGGTATAAACAATATAATTTGTTTCGAAACACTAGCTATCATATCAGCAGGATTTCAGAGGTTTTTCACACACCCTTTCTTGAATTGTGTTTTCCTGCAGGATATTTTTTCGCAATGCGTGTAGGTAATGACAATTATCCTCACGATTTTCCTACAATGGTAAAATACTTTAACACACCATGGTTTATTTGATATTAATATTGATATACTGTCTATATATTTTTATTCATTTATTTTCTTTAATTTTTTTTAATCGTCTCGTCTTGTGTTTTTCTATTTCATATTTTGATTGTGCTTGTCATGAAAATAAAATGTTATAGGTAAATATTTTGATGGGATGTTAGATGGCCGAAGGGACAATTTTGTTTTAATCTTAACGAATAAAGACGTTTCATTATTATTCCTACATATAATAGTCTAAGTCCTCTCTGTCCCCACCCCGAAATGAGCGCGGAAAAGGACATTATGACACAGTGTAGCCCTTGACGGTCTTTGATTTTCCTCTTAGTTTAGCCTATTCTACTATTGATGCCTGTTGTGTGTCTTTCATGACATGTAATAGAGCTTCTAAGGAAGGCGAATTATTCCGCTTGCCATAATCTCCCTCTTTTGAGGCGGACATTGACTATTCTTTTCCTTTTCCTGCATGCCACTACTTTAGTTTTCTTTTTGTGAATTTTCATGTTGCATTCCTGAAATTCTTCTTTAGTTATGTTCAGTATAATTTATAAATCATTATCGTTCCCTGCTAAGATAACGATATCAAATGCGAAATGTAGCATGTTGATTTATTCTCCATTCACTTTGATGCCTCCAGTTCAAATTTCTTCTACTTGTTTAATTACTTCCTTCATATTGAAGAGTGCTGGCAGCCAGTTGCATACTTGTCCGGCCCCTTTATTAATTATTGCCTCAATGGAAAAAATTTCATAAAAAATAATTTTAAAAAATGCAAAAAAAATTCCATCCTGCATGCATAGAGTAGCAACCATCATTTTTTTCTGCCATTATTCTCAGGGTTAGTATTGCCTCCCTTGTTCCCCTGTTATTCCTAGGTTGAAACTGGTTGTCTGACTGCTTTTTTCTATTTTTTCCCTCGATTCTTCTGCTGATTATTCGCGTCAGAATTTTTTAAGTACGTGATACGGGACTCAAGGTTCGGTGCCCCCTCGCATTTCTTGGCCCTCGTTTCTTTGGTGTCGCAACCATTAGACTCCTCTTAAAATCTTCCCGCAGCATATCTGAGTCAAAACAATCTCTGATTATAACATGTTGAGAGTCATTTTCTGTCTTTATCGAGCTTTTTGGTTGTTTCTCCACTTGATTTATAGATTCCGGGTGCCTTTCTGTTCTTCAACTCTCTTACTCCTCTATGAATTCACTTCCTAATATCCTTGGGCCACGGCCGTTTTTATCAAATTAGCTCTGGGGCTTCGCGAACTAATCTTCTAGGGGTGGCCTTGGTATAGCAGTTTGATGTGCACTTTTTATGTTCCTAATGTTTTCATTTTTCAATAGTAGTTACCATATCTAAATAACTTTGAGTAAAAAAATTGTGTCCACAGAATTTATTCGGTTTCATAATGTGTTTCAGTGACAAAGTTTCATCTTCAGGTACAACATGAAGATGACTCATTGACGTTAAAACGCGTTGTAAAACCGAGTAAACACTGTGAATATTACCAACTTGTTTTACTTAATGTTAATAATGAGGCTCCAACATATTTTGCCTGACATCTTTGAATATCCATGTCAAAAAATCGCTTCCCTGATTTTTTTGTATCTTGTTTTCTTTTTTCAAAAGTGTTTCATGACCAGATTGTATGTTATTTCTGTGTTCCCTTTCATTATTTTTCGCGAATCTTTTCGCACCAGCTTTCAATCCATTTCTCTTTGGCCTTCATCAATTCTCTTATGACTTGATACTTTACCTTCTTATATAGAGCTTCTTCGATTTAATTTTAAAGTTCTTGTATTTTCTTCTATTTGAGCTAAAATTAGCTTTGTCATCCATAGTTTTGAGTGAGATGTATGGAATAGTTACTGAAAAATGAAAAGCAAAAGATATGTGATAATATGAGGTGTTAATATTTAGATCAATGAAGGGGAGAGCTGTGTAAAACCAAGAATAGGATAGATGACTCTATCCTATTCTTTTCATCTATCATCCCATAATAGATGATAAGTGTACTAACTTTTATAGTGCTCACTCCCTTAACTTCCCTTCACTAAGGAGATGTTCTTGGCCATTTCACTATCGAGTGGCGTATATATTTTGATAAGACTCTTTAGTTATTCTACCCTATCCCTCGCTTTACCAAACTCCTATTCGTTTCCTGCTTCCATTCATCCTTATGCATTCATCACGGCAATGATGAGCCCATTGTCTATCGTAGCCTAATTTAGCAATTTGTTTTGCCTGCTCCGTATTTTGAGCTTCTTTTCCTCTCAGCTGTCACTTCATAATTTGTCTTCCCAATCCTTCCCCAAACCCACTTCTGTAAACCTTGTAATATGTGTTCATAGTCTTTATTTAAAAAACAAGTTTCGCAGCGATGTAACCATATGTAATTCTTGAAAATAAAATCTCTTTATTATCTTCATCAATTGGTCTTTATTCTTAGCCATCAATTCCATTCTCTCAGAGCGTGTATTTTTTGTAGGTGATGTTGTTCTTTTTTTATAAATAATCAGTACTAAACTGAGATTCATGCAAAGCATGAAAATAAGACACTGAATCGATAAAATAATGAACCCACTTGAGAGTCTGGAACATTTACAATTCATTGATAAACACATTCACTTAGCGATGGGCGGGAATATATCACTAAAACTTAACTTCAAGACCCATGACCATACCCGTCACTCTTTTTTCAAGAGGACCCCGTTAAATGCTAGTTCCATGCTATGAAACCCCTACCCCCGTCTTCTCGTTCCTAATCGAGTTTGGTGTGGAGAGCGCTTCAACGTAATTCCGTCTAATTGGACGTTAAACCGTTTATAATTTTATCTTCTTTGTAAAGAGTAGGCTGAATCCAACACCGAGTTTCTCTCCACCTTTTCTTATGGCCCGTAGATTCCCACCTCTCCACAAGTACTCACTTATACTTGATAGCAAGAATGAACTTAAAGAGTTCATTCGGCTCCCTTTAACAGCTACGATGAGCAAATCGATTTCACCTCTTAGATCCCAACTTTACCATCTCCTACACCCCCAATGATAGGAAGTAGCTTGGACGCTTCTGTCCTACGGCCTCCCCCAATCTTCGCCCAAACTCCCAGGAGCAGAAGTGTATCTTCCGGAGGCCGTTTCAACGTTAGGGCCGGCTGTTTCGATCGGATTCCTCGATTTTCTTCGCTCTCTCCTCCATCTCTTTCTCTCTCCCCCCATCTCTCTCTCTCCCCTCTTCTCACGCCGTTTCGTCCCCGTTCCTGACCTAGCCTCATCTGATTTATTATGTGTCGAGATTCGGGAGTAAGTCTCGAGTGCCCGGGACAGGGGCGAAGGGAGGGACGACGGAAGTGGCCGTGAGGTCTTAAAGTAGATCGAATCGTAAAAAAAACAGAAGTACCCCCCGGGCCGCGATGGATTCTCTCGTAGGCTGGATCAACCCACATTTCGTTCGCGGTGTGCTGGCCCTGCTAAGGTTGAAATTTTCATGAGAGCCATCTTTGTGCGTCGATGCGAGGTGCCTCTTTTATTGATGAGATCACTACTCCCTTATCGAGTCCCTTGAAAGAATTGTGGGGCACCTGTTGGTTACGTCTAGTGGATAAACCAGAGCCGAATTCGAATGTGGTTTCATCATCGTCAGTCAACAATAGGGTAGTTTCCTATTATTTTTTATTGTCTTGATCGAAAGTTTATAACCTCTGGAGTACGTGTTTTAAGCCGTTCGATTTTTAAACGACGTTAAGTATTTTTCCTTATCAATTAAAAAGTGAAAAAAATCAATGGAGCGAAAACGCGACGGCAAACTATTGCATGCCGGTTAATCCTACGTGTGACGTCAAACTATTTCCTCTACCTGCCACCAGGTGGTGATGCGGACGCTTCCAAGTAGACGCTGCACTCCGTTAAAGCTTATTAACAAGTATTGGAGGCATATTTATTCCGTTAATTTATTATAATTAACTTTTATTTATTTATTGAACATTACTTATGCAGTTGATTCATTTAAAATCAGTTAGTATTCCTTTCACAAGCATAACAAGTAGTTCGCCCATCGCCGCACGACCTTCACGCCATGTTTCGTCGTAGCAGAAGACACAACGAGCAGTACGTCCTTGAGCCTATAAAATGACTAATAATACCATGTTTAACTGAGAATACTTTTCCAACTTTGATAGTTTTTACAGGCTAATAATAATAAATATTCACTAGAGCTGAGGGGCCCTGAAATACAATGGTAAGTTCAGGAGACGAATTTTCCTATGCCTCGCAACGTAAACTACCTGCCTGTTACGTCAGCATGACGGCACCCCGCCATTTCAGAGCCTTTTCAAATGGCCTTAAAATTAACATTTAATTCTCTAGTAAACTGGGATTTCTCAATACAAACTTTTTGCGTAAATTAAATACATTTATGGCAGGGCACAAATCGCAATCAATGAAGTCTGTTTTCTTTGATGAAGAAACTACCCTATTCTGACATTGGTATAACGCATCTCTCCACTCAACTCTCCTATCAGCTAACAACCCCTTTATATTTAGGTAATTAATCTCTTTCAAAACCCTTCACTAACTACTCTATATTACTCAACCGATATCTTCTTTGCCATGTTTCACTTCCCATACCTTCGACAATTGTCTTCATCAGGCCATCATAACTCATTATATGGCCGATTAACTTGTCCCACCTTCTTCTTAGGATTTTTAAAAGACCTCTTTTCTTCCACTCTTCTTAGGAATTCCTCATCACACACTCGGTCGCTCCATTTAATCTTCATCATTCTTCTTCAAAACCACCTTCCTAATGCATCCCCCCTTGACTTCTCTGCTGCTGTCATCGTCCATACCACACTGCCATAAAGACACATGCTCCAGATGTACGTATGTTCTGATGAACTCTTTCATTATTTCCACGCTTGTATTTTGAGCTGTAAGTAGATTCTTCTTTTTGTTGTGGAATATTGCTCTTTATCCTACCCCTCTCTCTCTCTCTCCCTTTCTCTGCAGTCCCCGTAATTTCCATTGTGGTCATTGTTAGGGGAAGTTGGAAAAGGAATTTGTTCCCAAATGTTGCCCGAGGCTCAGATATGGAGGAAAATGAAATGCTCAGAAAAAAACATGGAGTTTTCTCAATTCATAACCTGATAAAGATCTTAGCAGCGAACGTTAGCTGGGAGTGTAAATAGAAGAGTTTTGTCGGTCAACCACCGTGGAATTGCTGGCTAGAGATTATTTTGCTTTTTTTCCTCGTACATCTAGGATGAGAGGGTGGAACCAAGGCAATTTGTGCGAGGGAACTAATTACCCTCGGGGCTCATGCATTTGTGAGCGCCTCGTTCATTTCTTTCACCTCCTGACTGTGCGGGAGTGAGGGAAGCTAAGTGGTCTTTTGCCCCGACACAATTTCACCCCTGGAACAGCCGTAGTCAAGGCGGTGTGCTTAATATTGTCAAGGTAGGGAAAAGGGGCTCCGAGCGCAGGTGAATAAATTGCAATTATGGGCACGGAGGACTTTTCTTTTTTACCAATCAGGTTTCCCCTAGGATGTGATTTTTGTACCAAATTTGAGAGATGTTAATGCAGTTTGCAGGGAGAGAAAATCAGCCCTCACGAGATCGGTATTCATTTCATAAGTCTCACCTTTTTGAGATATTTTTACTTTGCAAAACAACGATTCTTTTGAAATGATAAAAGTGCATTATTTCAGCAGAAACCCTATTTTTTCCCAAAAACCGACGTAATTTCAAAACAGTCTCATTAGCATCACCTGTCCTTAGATAATATGGTGGAAGTGCAAAGCAGACTTATGCCTTGAAATAATGAACGAACCAAGTACCGTAAACCTAGGTTACTTGGACCTACTTTTTACCTATTTTTTATATATTTTGGTTTTAAAACCGCAACAAAAATTAGACTGGTGGTGATAACCACATATCTAATTATCTGCAACATCTATATTTCCTATTTATGACAGTTATTACCATACTTTTGCAATTCATGATTTTTTTAAAAATGAAATGAAATTGGGTTCAAGTAGCCCTGCAAGTTGGGTTACTTGAACCCTAGTTCTATTTCCCAATGAAAATGAATTAAAAACGTGACTTGGGTTCAAGTAAGGTGTGGGATCTTTAAATAATAGTTTAATATGCATTTAAAGATTTTTTTTTCGTAAAATGTTTTAATTACACAAAAAAAACAATAAAAAAGAAGAGCTTCGAAAACATTACCGAACCTCAACCGAACTCAACATTTTTTAGTCTATGTTTAAAGGTTGACCTGCTGATTTAAAAAAATCTTCTGCTTGCCTTTGGGACATTGCTCCTGATCTAATGGCGTTTACGCATTGTTCAAGATGGTCATCGGCAAAATCCTTGTACTTTCGACTCCCTAGCTATCTTTTGTATTTAGACGGCATAGTGAGTATTAAACCTGTTAATAAAAATGTAAATAGTTGCAGACATACTTTCTATTGGGTAAAAATTTAAAATAACTTGTTAAAATCTGTAACAGGTATTTTATATTTTTTTTATTATAAGAATAAATGTATCTAGGGGTTACTTTGACCCAAGTCGGTCGTGGGTCCAAGTAACCCTTGTATTCGGTTATCAGAAGACCAGCCTACACTTTGATGAATAACATTTTTAATCTAACTTATAGGTAAACATTTGCATTGAAATTACATAAAACAGTGTTTAAGGAACAAAACTGTGCACTTACTTCATTCAAATAATCGACTGTCCGCATATTGGAGACAGAAGTTGTAAAGCGAGAAAAATGGAACACGTGTCATGACAATTCAATAACCTCCATTATACCCTTGTGGCAACTCGTGGAACTACTATGGGTTTGCCAGGGACCTCACAGTACTTGTATATAATGGATGACCTAAGAACTACTTCGAATATTACAATAAAGCAGCACCAGGAAAGACTTTAATCATTTTATCAATTTGGGTTCAAGTAACCCCTCAGGGTCCCAAGAAACCCTGATTTACGGTATACCGAGGTAATCACACAACGTCATGAACAAAGTGAGGACGCTCGGATTCTTTCTTCAAATAGCTTGGTTGCCCATATATATTTTATATTTTAGCGTTGCCACTAATCCTAATTTTTTGAGAGGGAGGCGGAAAAGAAGAAAAGACTTCCTTCTGATTCAAATATGTCTAATTTTTAACTGGAGTCGAACGCAGCTTAGCGCGTAACTTTTGAGATGGATAGATCAGTCGAAACAGTGACCCAAAAGTCGACAGGATATATCATACTTTGCAAGTTTATTTACATTTTCATGGACGATTCAATGAGTGCTTTCACTTGTTTTCCAATAGTAAAATGACTTTTCTCAGTGTTGGCGCACATTTACCAATATTATTCTGTAATTTACGCATGAAAAAAGCTTGCTTCTGACAGAGGATGATATAGCATGTTCAAGCTGTGACATGAATAGCTGTTTTAACATTTCTTCTTAGCTTAAAGGTAGTATTTCTTCATTCACTTATTTTCCCAAAATATGTTCCTCGCCGACAAGAGCTAGAAGAACAGTACAACTCCTCATACCTTCGCTTTCATCTTTTTTTTCCAATTTTTACCCCCATTCTGCTCGGGTCATCAAACAGTGTCTTCCACAGAACCTCTTAGGTTCTCCTCTTCACTTTTGAGGACTGCCTTATCTTATTTCTTACTCCTTGAAGACTCAAAAGTTCTTCCCTCTTCTACTCAATGTCTTACTTTATTGCGTTCTGCACCACATTCCGATTGTGTGGCATGCTTCCCTATCCTGTGTTCTTTCGCCTCGTTTCTTAGGAAACGGTTTTGGGGATACTTAATAGTTTTTCAAGACTAGCCGCTCAACAAATCGTTTTCATTGAAAAATGCCTTTATAATTTTTATGAATGAAATACGGTTGCTGTGCGTTTTATAACGTGTTTTTCCTAATAGTTGCAAACGCGTTAATAGCCATGACTCCCAGATTTCAAGATCATTGGCCCAGTTTCGTGCCTTAAGAGATTCATTTTACGGCAGATTTTACAGGCCTTCCATCTCCATCTTTTACTGTATTTTTAGGGTGATCTTAGAGTTTCCACTGGCATTACACTTTGCCATATGTTCGGATTAATGAAGGAAAAATCCCTCAGATGTCTGCACTTCCAAATTTGCATTTTATGCAAAGATAAAACAGCCTTTTGTGGCGGAAAATTTTTATCTTGAAAATTCCATTCCGTTGAGTCACATTCACGCAGTTATTTTTACTGTATAAATAGGGTCCTTGATATCAAATCTTGAGGATATCCATTTAATTTTACAATGGAAGGCGTATAAATTTTTTTCACCCACCTGTTGGATATCAAGTCGATTGATTGTCGCCAACGTTATCACATGGGTGGAGATTGAAATCAGCGATGCGCTGATAATGAGGCGTTCTTCATAAAGCCTTCCCAAAATTATTTGAATCCTGCTTAAAATAATTTGGAGGTGTTAGAGGAATGAGGAATGAAAATAAAATGAAAAGAAGAAATATTTACGTAATCTTCTGATAAAATACATCATAATATCAAAATTGTGAATCGTAATAGATGGTACTTCTTAGCCAATGATTGGAAAGAACGCTCGTTGGTAATGCGCAATTTAGCGAGACTTTGGGAAAATTATAATAGTGGATTCACCCAAGGCTTAATGAGTATTTGTTGTTTTTATCTCTGTGTTTTTTTAACCCTTTATTTATTTGTTATTTAAAGGCTGTGTCCTAGAAATCTAATGTTGACATCATGCACCTGCACCATGTCTTTATTTCCTACGGCACAGCCAGTATTGATAGTGGCAACCGTTTCAAGTTTTAACAGAATTTATTATTATTTCCTAAATTTATTCCAAAAATCTTATTGTTGATTCATAAAAATTTAATAAAAAAATGATTTGGGAGAATCAGAGTCTTCTGTTTCGTACATTTAAACATGAATAGACACACATAGATTATCTGTGACATCATGCCTACGTTTAAGGATCTTGTAAAATTACCACACGAATAACTTTGCTTGGAGGTGCCAAATTTACATTGTGTGCTATAACTCAAACGTCTAAAAATATGGAATTTAGCGTGATGATAGTGTTGTCGTAGCATAATGATATAGTTATCGTAGCCTCATTGCTAATTGAATTTCGCCAGTACTCAGTCAATTAAGCACATTGAATTCGACATCATTCCGAAAACGTAAAATAGAATTCATATTAAAAGAGAAAAGACAAAAAACCCTGTATCTACCTTCATTAAACTTGAAAAATACCACCTCCCCAAAACTAAAAGTAGCAACTGTTGAATATTCTACATCTACATCTACGCGATATCCTGCAAGCCACCGCGAGGGTGTGTGGCCGCGAGGTTTCTATGCAGGATTAAAGAGGTAACTGCCCCTACGCCCATATCCGTAAAGCTTCACAGATCGGCAAGAATCTCTGGCTATTTCTGACCGAAACTGTATGTTTATCAATAAGAAATCACATTGACATCACATGCAATGTGCATAAAAATCAAAATGTACGGAAACAAATCCAAAGAACCTTCCCACACTTTCATCAGGTATACGCGACAATTTGGTTATTTTGCATGTACACCATCAGTGTTTAACCGATTTCCTCCTTCTTAACGGCTCCAATGGGGAAATGAAACATCTGGTTCCACTCTTCAACGTACGAGAGCTATTTGGAGCAGCAAAAATCGGCAAGTACATTCTTTTTTTTCACGCCTAAGTCCCGATTTGAAGTGAATCACCAATACAACTTTTATGGAGAGCACTTCAAATTGATAACATATATTGCGGTTGTTACTGTAGTTGCGAAGATCTATATCGAAGGGGAAGATAATCGATATCTATCGACCTTGGGTTTTACCTTGCTTTTACTTACCTATATTCTATTTTTTCTTTAATTTTTATCTTACATTGATGGCACCGAAAATAGAGGGACCTATATTCATGCTCTTGTTTTCGAAATTTCTCTTTAATTTCCAGCTGCAATTTTATGAGGCTTTACGCACAATTTACGCACATTTCAGCCAATTAAGCCAACACTGTTTCCTCGGAGGAACGAGGTCAACATGAAAAGCTCCCTTTGTGGCTTTTGGTTATTACAAAGATACAAGGGACCCTTCTCTTCATCGCATGGCCGCCTAACTGCGGGATGTAATTTGATCCCGTTCTAATCTTTGCATTTCATTATTCTGGCATATCTGCAAGGATTTCCATGGGAGACGTCCCATCACAGTGAAATAAAATAGCATTCAGAGCTCCAGGGAAAATCTAGGGAAGCTCTAGGGCACATTTCTCGGTTATTTCAGTAGGGAACGCTGCAACACTGAGGGAACATGTTCTTCCAGGGCATATCTACATCTATGCATCTACATAATACCCTGCAAGCCACCTTAAAGGTGTGTGGCAGTGGGTGAATTCTCACCAAAAATGCAATACATATCATGTATTTAAAAGGATTAGTATTAATATATTAGTCTAGACTGCAATATTTAAAATGATAAAAATAGCAAACTACGCATGCAAAAACGTGCTGTTAGTTGGGTTACCTAACAGCACGTTTTTGCATATATTTCTTCCTCTAAGATCGTTCTTTTCATTAAAGAGTGAAAGACAATCCTCGCAGTGATTTGATGCAGCACATAAGAAGCACTTTGCACAATAGATTATATTAAAGGTAATAAATTAAAACATTATACACCGCATGCCGATTGCCAATGAATGAGCTAGTCATCTTATATGTCACTTACCGAGTCTAAAATGACTACCTTGTTTAATAAAATTGTGCCTCTTTTTTTCCTAGTATATTCAGAGATTCTCACTCTATTGACGATGTTTTAACACAGCAGGAAAAGCTTAATGCTTTTTTTACAAACAGGTGCATATTCATCGCAGAGCTTCATCGGGCTTATCGGCAATTGGTGACGTCAACTTGGGACCGATGCCAAGTGTCGATGCGTCATCAAGTCTGAGTGGTGTGGAGCAAAACGTCGGCAAAACTTATTTTTGGGAGTCAATGGAAATGGATCAGATAGGGCGATGATATCGACCAACTCCTACCGTATCGCAGCTCTCTCGTTTCGATTCATTTTCGCTTACGTACACTTACATCATAAACACCCCTGGTACTAAGCCTGGAAACCTACGCAGATAAAGGAGATAGAGAAAATGGAGCAGATGACCCGAAGCACGCCAATGGCCGGAAGTAGTTTACTGATTTTTCTGTATTTCAGAGAACCTCTTACAGTCTGGCTTCCTCGGAACCGGTCGTCACTTACGGAAAGGGAATCACTCTGAAGAGTTTTCTAAGATAACCACGTGGCTATTAAGTCTGTTCTATCATGAGTTGAATTTTCCGAATCGAGGCATTTCTTTCATTTTCATTGTGCGAGCAATACCACGTCTCAAGAGCCAACAAGTCAAGCCACCTCACTCTAACGTTTCATTCTCTCAGAATCTGTCTTTACTCTCAATTAATTATTTAGAGTCTAAAATTCAAATTAGGATTTACAATTAGACGATTAAAAATGGTTAATTGTTTGAAAGTTATGTAGATTAACGCTCAGTGATACAATGGCGAGAGTAATTTATAAAAGCCAATATTTTAACGAATCTGATAATTGTAAGTATTTATGTTACAATTTTGGAATTTTATTTTTTCTACTTCATAAGAGTTGCTGCTGTTGTGTAGATGTGCATTATGCCTTCTAATTTATTAATCTTCAACATAGGGGTTATGTATTAATGAATACCATCTATGAGGTTATCTGGGGAATTCCGGTGAGTTGATACAGCATTTGGTCTATGATTTAACCTTGTGCTACATTTCAATCAAACCGTAATCATATTAAAGAGTTGATGACAAGTTTTGAATTAACTGTTTCTCCTCATGGCGTAAATAATATCTTAGCGTCCATTGATTTTATTATCAATATCCTTTGCGCTGTCAATAATTGAAAATTCCATTCATTCTCCTACAGCCGTCGGAGGGTTCATTCTAATTGATTCATCGTAGCCTTGAGTGCCCTCTATCCAATTGGGCAGAAGAAAAAGTACAAAATTTGAATTTTTTCTTAATTTCCCACATTGCCAATGACATCATCATCATTGGTCAGCAATCCTAGGATTGGTTTGACGCAGCTTTCCACTCCATTCTTCTATCGGCTAAACTTTTCATTGTGACGTAATTCCTCTCTTTTACATCCTTCACAACCTGTTCCAAGTATCTCATACGAGGCCTGCCTTTTCCAATCTTCCCGTTCACTTTCCCCTCGACGATAGTCTTCATCAGCCCATCATGACTCAAGATATGGCCGATTAAGTTGTCCTTTCTTCTTTTAGAGTTTTCAGCTGACTTCTCTTTTCTCCTACTCTTCTTAGGACTTCCGCGTTACTTACTCGGTCGATCCATTTAATCTTCAGCATTCTTCAGTAGCACCGCATTAAGAATGATTCCACCCTTTTCTTCTCCGCTGCTCTCATCGTCCATGCTTTACTGCCGTAAAGAAACATGCTCCAGATGTATGTTCCGATGAACTGTTTCCTTACTTCTACGCTTGTATTTCCAACCTACCTAATTTAAAAGTTAACAACCTCTGGTGACATGTCACATAAAGCCAAAGTTGAAAGTTGTGACGATTCTGCTATGCTGTGGCCTAGAGCGGAAGCAATACTGGCTTTGAGCGTCCACGAGAAATCTTTTTCTCACTACCACACGAAGGGAAAAATCCGTCGAAAAAAACAGCTTCCGTCCAAGAGAAGTTTTTTGATCGAAGGCTTAGGGTGCGGAGCTCTCGTTTGATCATATAAATACCCATGAAGCACCTTGAACCCTGCGCGGCGTCTGATGAGATGAAATCTGAACTGATCTCTCAAATTTAGCCAAACGTTCTCGATTTCTTTATGGTTTATAGAGGTGCTGGATCATGTTACCTGACCTCTGTCGCTCATAAATCCCTCTCACCTCTCTCTTGATTGGAAGCTGACTCAATATATCTCAGGGGTCGGCGAAATGCAACTCGCTGGCCTTTATTCACTTGGCCTGTACACGTGGCTCTGAAATTTGAAAATAAAAACTATCATAGTTGAATCAAAGGATTTTTTGGCATCGGCAGGTGAAACTACTATAATTTTTTTCCCTGATGCCGATTTGTAATTATGCCTTTAGCAAAAATATGTACAGTTAAACTCGGATATAACGAGGTCCAAGGGACCAAATTCTTTTGCTCGTAATATCCGTTACTCGTTAAATCCGTTAAGAGTAGCAACATGTACTGGCACTCATTGTCTTTCCCCCTCTCACGCACACACGCGCGCTCACACACATACTATTCTTATGCAGAGGTGATAAAATAACAAAGATTAATATAAGATGATTGAAATTACAAAATGAACCATTTATTCAGTAAACTATCCACATACATGCTAAATTTACGAGAAAAAGTCCTTGGTACGACAGTACAGCCACTGCTCGTTCATTTGGACTACAGATTTGCTCGTTATAACCGTAAGGCTCTCTAATACAGTCTCGTTTTAATCGTTATATATTGCTCATAAAATGCATTATTTCCAAACAACCCTTCTCTCTTTCCTCGCAATAGCCGATATCTCGTTTTAACCGTGCTCGTTATAAATGAGTTTGACTGTAGTTATCAGCGTAGAACTTTCTCATAAGTTCAAGCTTATTGCTCACATTTCTCATATCAGTATTTTCTCCTCTTTTGAGGCTCCTATTGCCGGGAGGAAAGATGTGTGTTGAGGATGCAAGGGAAAGGATAATAGGTAGAGAAAAACCCAACGTCGGCATTTGCCTACTCTTAATGAAAGGCACCAAGAGATCACAGCTTGAGGTCCCCTCCGACGGGCTGTGTGCTGAATTTGGATGCTCTCTACCACACATCCAAGTAGGCATTCCGAAGAAAAGTCTAGTGGAAATGGATCTCGTTCTCAATTGGTTGGTCGTCAATCATCTCGCTATCACCACTCACGATGATTTAAATCTATAATCATGGGTGTTTTCAAGTCTGTTTCCGCACTAATAGGCGCTTCAGACCGGGAGGAAAGGGTTATAAAGATAGGAATGGAAGGGATGAGATCTCTTAAATCTATCGGAGACATTTTTGAGTTATTTTTTCATAATTTTCATATTTTCGGAAATACAAAAAAACTATTACTTGTCCAAACATTACTTTAAATTTCCGTTATCTGTATAAATTTAATCGTGGCTCTCGAATAATTTTGGAACTGTTACGAGGGACAGGTTTGGCTTCTCTGCCTCATAAATTTGCCCACCCCTGATACAGATCCAGGCGGTTCGCGCCAATGCTCTTTCCCTCTCTCCCAATCTATCGCCTCGATGTAAAAGAAAAGACTTGGCAGGACTAAATGGCCCGCGGTCCACCCTTCGGCCTTCCTCACCCATTTCTCCCCGCCCCGAATCCATGAGGCGGAAAACAAAATACGATCGGTCTGCACCCCCCTGACCTTTTTCCCGTCCGTCACCCGCCCCCCTCTCTCTCGAGAGAAGATCGAAGAGACGATCCACCACCTCTGAGCAGAGGGTTGCGTCTGTCTTCCGGCATTTTTCACTCCAACCAAATATTGATACAGCGCCGGGATCCATGCGAGATGGTGGCGTGGATTTTTATTTATCGTCTTCGTAAAAAAAAATCCTGAAAGATTCGGGAGGGAAATGAAAACTCATGGCGAAAATTTCCAGCAATAAGTTGTTTCTTGTGTTTGAACCCTTGTACGCCAAAGAATTGGGTAGAGTAAGGGATTCTAATGAAATTACATAAGTGACTTGCATTATCATGTCAACGTACTGAAAATGGGAATACATAAGAGTGAAAGAAAGGAATTATTCATGGTAACGAATAAAATAAAATAAAAACTTTTAGCCTATTCCACACTTTTTTAATAACCGGCCTAGGTTTCGACAAATTTTTGTCATTCTCAAGGATTCTCAAAAAAAAGTGTGGAATAGACTAAAAGTTTTTATTTTATTTTAATCCTAATCTTTTCCTGAATAAAACATTTTCTGTCGCATGCATGCGGTTTAGATGGCTTTTTGCTGCCTACAGCCAGACTGGTGAGGCATAGGACAGTAATTATTATTATTTCATTTATTTCCGCGAGCCATTGGCCCATGAGGTAGTTACAGTATATTTACGTTAATCGACTCAAGAGCTGAGAAAAATAATTAAACATAATTTCACATGAAAGGAAAAAAAACACTTGCTAGAACGTTGACTTGAGAGAACATTGAAATTAAGAGAACATTGTGTGCGGAAGGTTAACAGATATAACTTAATTAGGTTATATATTAAATTTGAAGAATAATTTATATTTGAATTGAATTTGAATACAAATGAAGAAGTCTTAAGAAGAGTGGGAGAAAAGAGAAATCTGCTGAAATTCCACAAAGTGACGCCTTCAGTCCTATCTGATATACGAAAGAGGAAGTTAGTTTTGCTTTTGTGATTGCCAACTGCTTGCCTTACTTCTACCAATTTTACTGTCTACCTTGTTACCTTAGATAGTTAAGGCATTTGACCCTCAAACGCTCAATGTATTTTTTCCGTGGACTTCAATTATATTGTCTTAAATCAAAAAATTATGACCCAATATGACCGAAATAGTAATTTGCAATTACAATTCCTTGTTATAAATAACGGTAGCGAATACGCAACCGTGGGCGTTCCCCATGTACCTTACCCGGAAAAAAGCTTGAATGATCTGATTGAAGTTTAGACAGCGATTTCCTCTCCATATTTTCCAGTGATTGCTTAGTTTTGATAACATTATCTTAATGATTACGGTATTAAACATTAAAAGCAGGATTGGCAGAATTAGTAAGAAAAAAACACAATTTCTCCAAGATTTATATAATCAACCTAAGAAAAATACAAGGGATAATGCAAGCGTATCAAAAATTTTGAATACGTTCATGATGATCTAAAATATCACATGGAATGCTATGAATGGTGGATTTATATTCAAAATCGCATCTAACTGTAATATCGCGATTCACGAATATTGTTACGGTGCAAATGAGATTTTTAGAGATATTAAACCTCCATCAACAGTTGGAACAAGGGACTGGACTAGTTTAATGCGATAGGCCCTTGATTTACACATTAAACAGTAGTTTAAAGTAAAATAGACGTATCCCAAAAATAGGGGGCAACCGGATTTGAACCGCAGACATCTCGATCTGCAGTCGAATGCTGAGCTATACCCCCGAAGATAAAATGCCTTTATCCAACAATTATTCTATTTATCCCCCACTTGGAGATGACCCCGAAATTCTAAATTGTGTAACAAGGTTTTTAAAAAAAATTAATCTCTTCAATGCTATATAAAGCACTAATAAATTTATTATGTAGTAATTTACTTAAGCGGTTAGATTTAAATATCATTGAGAATATTTTTTTCTACAATTTCCTTCTTTTAATTAAATTAATTACGGTAAAGTAATTAAATACCTTAATTATAACTACGACATGGTGCAAAATGACCTCTGCCGTCGACGCACCCAACAAAACCTAATCTACTACTATTTATCTCCCTTGTATTGCAATTAACGTCTAAGCTTTTGGAGGGTAGCTTAGGAAGACGGATTTTTAGAAGAAGGATTATGTGAAAATTTCTTCGAGTTACTATTTACGATGGCTTCCTTTTATCTGATTATACACACAATATACTCATGTTTGATATCCATAATGGCCGTAGCACAGCATATACACAAACCAAAAGGATGTTTTATCGATAATAACTTGAAGATTTATGCTTAAAAGCTTTTTTTTTAGCTTCTATCAATTGCGTAAAAAGCCTGTTAGTTTTTTCTCGAATAGTGTATGAACCTAAGAACTCTTGAGTATGATAAATATAATTAGAAAATACCGTGGCCAAGGGTGAGGTATGAGAGTTATATTTTATTTCTGCGCCTCCTCAGTAGTTCTCTGAGAACCCCTGACGGCATCCCTCCATCGTACCACGCGAAAGATACATCGGCCTCGATCTCCAATGGTGTCACTTCGCATGGAGAACAGATGGACACTTTTACCTACTTCTACCAATATATTTCCCGTCGGTTCCAAGAGCTTTAGTTTTGTTACTAGAGTAGTGTAGGGTGTGGCTATGGTGTGATTTGCCTTTTACCCCTGATCAAATAGAGAGTAGCTCGGACCCAACTACTGAGTTAACATCACGAGTGTGGAGGAAGGGAGAGGAATAGTACAAAGAAAAAATATAGCTGATAACTTCAGGCTTAACTATGTGATACCTTTCATAATGGGAAATAAAAGAATGAAACTTTGTTGGGTTCACTTTATATTTAATTAGGCACGACCCGGGTTTCATAACGTAGTTACATCTTCAGATGACTGATCATGCATACAACTAGGCCTGGGCGATATATCGATATATCGTAAAATATCGCGATATTTTAATATATCGCGAATCCGATTTGGAGTTTTTATAATTGACGATATATCGGTGCCCGTTAAATATTGTCTTATCGTGTCCCGATATTTTATCGGGGACACGATATAATATCGCGATAAATATCACGATAAATATCGTGATAAAATATCATGATAACGCGCCCCGTTAAGGGTGAAAGGGTAATTTCTGTTAAATTCATTGGACTGATTATAATTTTTACCGAAAAATTGGTAACAGTATATTTGGGCATTACTACGTGTAAAGTATTCAAAACAATGCATGTTACTGAAAGTTACTTTTGGCAATCATTCAAAGTAAGATCACATTATTCTAGCGTGCCTAATAGTTTGTTTGCTGGGTTTGTTTCGATATATTTAGATCAGCGGAAAATTCATACACTAATTTACAAACAGTTGTTTTCAGTTCCTTTCAAAATTTGAACATGGCGTCACCTATAAACTATCAGACCACTGAAATTGAAAGGAAGAGAGAGAGAGAGAGAGAGAGAGAGAGAGAGAGATAGAACTGCTGAGAATTTTTAATCAGCCAATAGCAGGAAATAAGTTTTCAAACGTACTTGCTCCAGCTTAAGCGAAGGCCAACTCAACGGCTGTCTTTTTCGAACACGATTAACCGGCGCAATATCACGATAATTCATCGGGATAACTCATATCGTGATAACATATCGTGATATTTTATCTGGGCGCGATATCGTGATATTTTATCGCGATATTTATCGTGATCACGATATTTATAGCCATATTTATCGTCACGATATGAGTTATCGTTATTGCCACCTTACGATATGCTAAAATTATCGTATCCCGATACTGAATTATCAATATCGCCCATGCCTACATACAACTTCTTTATAAAAGAGATGCCCTTACTGTCGCACCCAACTTGTGATATAAAGAAGATGTTTGCATGATCAGTCACCTGAAGATGTAACTACGTTATGAAACCCGGGTCGTGCCTATTTAAATATAAAGTGAACCTAATAAAGTCTCATTCTTTTATTTTACAAAGAAAAAATCACCGCTATAGAACATGTATTTTGATAGATTTGTATTTCGCTTTGCATGCTCTATGATTATGAGTGACTGTATAAAAAATTGAATCCTGAAACTCTTCTGTTCGTCTGTCTCCTCTTCGATATTTACTCTTCCATTATACTTAAGATTCCCTGATCCTCTGAAGATTAAGTCCGCTATTTCCCACAGTCACTACACCACATTATGAAAGGGTCTCTTTAGAAGTACATTTTTTCTTACATTGGTAATGATCAAACGCCTCTTCCTTTTGTGTTGACGTAGGGATTTTTGATACAGAGACAGGTAAAATAAAAAGTGAAAACCAAATAGTGTGTTTCATGAATTGAAACAGTTGGGGAAAATTAACTTATGTATCTAAAGTGTAGCAGTTTCATAATTTTGGTAATCTTGTGCCATTATGTTTTCCTCGATTTGAGAGTGGGTCATATTACTCTGCAAAATATGGAAAAAGTAGCTAAGAACTCCATTAAAATGGAATCCCATGAAAATGACAAATGGGAAATCAGAACTCATAACTCCTCTGCCTGTTTATCCCAGGTTTACTTTCTCGTCCATAAGTGATTGCAGCACTGGATCCACTTGCTGGCCGAGATAATCTGGTCAGTAACTGACCGGCCTCGAAAACCAAGTCTCGCGGGTTTGAATCCCATGTCGGTTATCGATGTTGTGTTTGTCTCAGTTTTAAGAGCTTAGATTAGACGATTCGATATAGCACTAGTCTTTGGAGAGTAAAAGAAAACAACTGTTCTACTTGGATCCATTTATTCCCCTACTACTGATCCCCCATCCTCTGCTTCTCCAACCCCCCTGGGATGATAAGTGCGTCTTCATACCACCCTCATTCCTTCACTCGGGGAGGGAGAGAAACTATTTGGCTCTGCGTTGAGTAACGGCCATCCGCTGCCAGATCAAAGGTCACAAAATGCGTGATTCGCCATTTTGCTATGACCAAGAGTTTAGAATGGAGGTCAATGGGTGAAGATAAATTTAATTTCCCCTATGGCTCGTTCACCTCCGGATCTCACCTGAAGGGTCGGAGCGATTTCCTTCCTCAACACCCAAACTAAAAATATGTGGAATAGTACTTTTCCTAAAATATTACGTGACCATAAAATTAAAATTATAATCGAACTATTTTCCGAATATCACACAAAATCATAACAAGCTCCAGTATTGTTGCATTTTCTTCAGTCATTAAGTCATAAAATTTTATTCAGGGATTTGAAAAGATCAGGATGAAATATATTTTTTTCGAAGCAGCTGTTTTTAATAGACCTAGCGGATAATAAGTGTGTGGCTGGCCAGCCGAAAATTTTCTCTGCAAATTCGTATGAATGTCTTTTGCCTTGGAAACCAGTGCTTATATATACACAAATGCTTAGAGAACTAGGTGGGTGTCATTTATATGTTTTTCTTGCTTATTTTTCTGGTACATGGCCTAATTTATTTCCCGAGAGAGCTTTATATCTTCGATAGTACGCTTGTTCTAGAAGATCGTTCACTTCGGCGCCAATCTCTCCTTTCGGTATACCCGTGCTGAGCATGTACATTTAAATGTGAAACTTATTCTTCAAGTTCATAGAGAATATGTATAGTGACGCTAAACAAATCCATCTAACTAGACAGAAAAAGGAAATCAGACAAGGAAAATTATATAAGCAGGGAACTTATTTAATGAATTTAACTTAGAAATCTCCGTAACGAAAGGCAGAGACATGATGAAGAAAAAATATGTGGTTTTCTTTTGCAATTTCGTATCAGACTAAATTATCTGCTGAATCACTAAAATAAAAATTTAGACTTACGTATTTATTTAAATAAAGTTTTAATTCAAATGAGAGAATCGTGAAAATGCCCTTAACGGCGTGTGCATACACGCGAGCTTCTTCTCTAGATCCATTTTCATTTTTAACTTGCCCGGAACCATTAATTTATACAAATGGTGAAGATATAAATTTCATTTTTAAACTCCAGAGAAGACTGATGAGATAGCGAGATAATACTACTTAAAAGCCATGCATGAATGCATTTAGAATAGACCGTTGATGCCGGTTTGTGTGAACGATATTTGGCTTGCAAAGGATGTTAAATCAAGGTGAATATCCGCGGTACATTTCGACTGGTAGGTGAAATAAGTATAGCCTCAACAACTTAAACTGTGGTATTATCATCTATGTCACCCCTTCTATGATATTTATCTGAAGAAAAACTTCTACCCTGATCCTCCTAATTGAAATCAGAATTCTGCAAAATTTTCCTTGTTCACTGAATTATGTGTGTAATTGACGCTATATTTTATTCTTTTATGTCCAAAATCCATTTAAACTTATGAGAACACTCTTACGGCCAATTTTCTGGCTAAGCATTCTCGGGGACTGAAAACAAATATGAATACGCTCTTTTCCTATAAACATTCTCATCAATTAAGCATTAGGCTGACTGAATTTTCGTAATCGATGCATGGGAAATGGCTATGTTAGCTTAATGTGATTTTTTAAAATTTACTGGATTATAAAGGGTGAAAAAACTAGCTAAGTGCAGGAAAATGAAAACCCTGTTTTGTTGAAAATCTCTTTGGTGGAATTAATTGACGGTGAGCAGGGAATAAGAAAATATGAAGATATTGACAAGGGCTTAATATTAATAAGTGTAGCCAAAGAGGAAAGGTTTGAAATGGCCTGATGTCAAAAGGGGTTTATTTAAGGAACCTACTGTCTTCCTACTGAAAAATATATAGGGCCGGAAAAAGAAATTAGGAAATTAATATGTTTATAAAATTAAAATAGAACTTCTGTTCAACATGTAGTTTCATATAGATTAAATTAAATTTATCTTCCGATCCTTCCACTAATTTTATATTACCTATAATTTTACGTAATAATTATTCGTCATCGAAATGATCTATCTCGGTGGCAGCGATTTCAATCCCAATGTAAACCTATATCAGTTCCTATTTGTTGGATATTCTTATGCCTTGGTCACCACAAATAATGACTCGCTATACTCCGGCTACTCGAACATTGGTTACTACAAAGGGGAAAATGAACGAATCTTAGTGGGATGAAGAGAATGAATGGTAGGCAGGGGTAGAGCTCATTGGAAGGGCATTTGACTGCAGTCTAGAGGTCACTTGTTCAGATCCGGTTACCTGCTGACAATTTACCGTAAGTAATGCCTCGATAAAGAGTCTTGAAACAGAATATTATGCTATCAGTTAGAATTATTTTATTTTACTGTCATATTTTTCTCGATGCTTTTTATCACTGCAGTTACATAGGGAAATATTTTAAAATTTATGGTCTAATCACTACCTAGGGCCTACTAATATTTATTTGAAACGAAGGGACGCTGGCTTCTCGCATCTTTCGTTTTATAGATAAATACCAGAACATTTACAAGAAGAGCGGCTCTTGTGGAAATTGGTGATTCATTTGCAAAGAAAAAAGATCTGAGGAAGATGTTTTTTTTTTAATTTAAAGGTATAGAGTTTTGTCGCCGCAGCCACAACCACCAACTATGAATTTCAGCATAAGTGCTACATCCCGTATCCGTCGCCATAACTCTTAAATACGAAGTTCTTGGTCACCCTTTCAGTTTCTCCCAAGAATTTTGCAAGATAATGGTGGGCGACATTAAAAAACATAGCTCAGATAAATTTCCAAAATGTTAAGAAGCTGCTTTGTTCCAGCTACTGCGATCACATGATGATCCAGTTTTGCAGCTTCCTCTTGTACTTAATGTGAAGCTGTTTCTGTTTACTACTGCCTCCCAAAGCGTTGCTATAATCAGTTTTTACTCTTACCCAGTCTAAATAGTTTCCTTCACCAAAGAAAACAGAATTAATTAATGCGGTTCGTGCCCCTCCATAAATGTATTCATTATACGCTAGTAATTTGGCTTGAAAACTTAAAATTAAATGTTAATTTTAAGTTCACTCGAAAAAAACTTCGCTGATGATATAGCACTCATAGCAGAGACGGAGAGGGATCTGAACAAGATTCTAGTTCCTATGGAAAGGACAATGGTCAGATATCAGCTGAAAATAAATAAGAAGAAGACTAAGATATTGGTGTGCAGCAAGAAAGAAGAGGCCAAAACAAACCAATGTCAAACTAGGAAAACAAAAACTTGAAGAGGTGAATGAGTTATGTTACCTCGGAAGCCGAGTAAGCAACGATGGACTAAGCAAGAAAGAAATAGTTAGTAGAATAGCCCAGGCAAAGAGGGCATTCTATCAAAAGAAGACTCTACCCTCAGCTGGAAATACAAATGTAGAAGTGAGGAAACAGTTTATCAGAACATACATCTGGAGCATGTTTCTTTATGTGCATGTGAGGCATGCACGATGAGAGCAGCGGAGAAGAAAAGAGTGGAAGCATTCGAAATGTGGTACTACAGAAGAATGCTGAAGATTAAATGGATCGACCGAATAAGTAACGAGGAAGTCCTAAGAAGAGTAGGAGAAAAGAGAAGTCTGCTGAAAAGACTAAAAAGAAGAAGGGACAACTTAATCGGTCATATCTTGAGACATGATGGCCTGAAGACTATCATCGAGGGAAAAGTGAACGGGAAGATTGGAAAAGGCAGGCCTCGTATGAGATACATGGAACAGGTTGTGAAGGATGTAAAAGAGAAGAATTACGTTTAAATGAAAAGGTTGGTCGATTGAAAAATCCAGTGGAAAGCTGCGTCACACCAATCCTAGGATTTTTGACCAATGATGATGATGATGACGAAAAAAACTCCGAAATGGCGTGTCTGCGCAGCCATCTTGCGGACGTAACATAGTTCACGTTGCTAGGGAATATTAGTCTCCTGAACTTATTATTCTATTTTTGAGTCACTTTAGTTCGATGTATGTTTAACTGTCGCTCATGAAAATTATTGACAGCTTAATAATTCATATCTTAAGACACGATGGCCTGATGAAGACAATCGTCGAGGTAAAAGAGAATGGGAAGAATAGAAAAAGCAGGCCTCGTATGAGGTGCATGGAACAAGTAGTGAAGGATGTAAAAGAGAGGAATTATGTTGATATGAAGAGGTTGGCCGATAAAAGAATCGAATGGAGAGCTCCGTGAAGCCAATCCTTGTCGACCGATGTTGATGAAAATTATCGAAGCTCGGTAAGAAAAACTTTGTTGAAAATGGTATTCATAGCCGTTTTATAGGCTCCTACGCTTCCTGCCCTTGGAGTCCTCGGCTACCGTGAAGCATGGGGTGAACTTCTCTCGACTATGGGCCAAATTCATGTGCATGCCTAGTAAAATGAATTTTAACTGTTTTAAATGGATAAACTGAGAAATAATTTTAAATTACACAAACAAAAGTAAATCATAATAGATTAAATGGGTAAATTTTCAACAGATAAATATTAAAAATCTTTCATGGAGTCCACCGTCTGCTTATAAGCGTCCGCAGCACTACCTAGAGGCAAGAAGAGGAAAGACTGTTTGTGCCTTTGAGGTCACACGTATGATTGACCTACATGCAATAGTTTGCCATCGAGTTTCCGCACCTTTGAAAATTTTCACTTTTTAATTCCTGAAGAAAATTAATCCAAGTCATTTAAAATTGACGGCTTAAAATATGTACTCTAGAGGATAAAAGTTTGATAAAAATGCAGTAAAAAAGTAGGAAACTACTCTATTATCACGGATTAAGTGAACTGAATAACTTAATCACTTTCGTCCTGTTTCATCCTCACTATCATTTGCCTTCATTTAGTACATATCAAGAGAGCATAAGGATTTCCATCTCTTAATGCTGTTTAGGAGCATACACGAGTCGGAAGAATCTTCCTTTCATTCAAGATAACCAAGAATGACAAAAGATTTCGGCCAATCTTGGCGATAGGGTACATCAAAACTCAAGGTTCAACAACAGTACAATAAGGATCTTGAAACTCCACATTTGTTTGTCATACGAGCATTCTACGCGCTTGAGAATGGTATGAAAGAAGCTCGAAAAAATTGCTTCAGATAAGAAAAATCTAATCCCAGGTAATCCCTCGAACAAAGTTTTTTCAACACGATCCATCGCGAATAAAAATGATAGGGACGAGAGTGTAAAATAAATTGACTCACATCTTCTTCTTCGTCTCCTTTCCATTGACTTAGAGGATATAGGGCGATCCGTATTTCTCTGAGACGTGAAGTAATTAGCGTTTGATGCAGTGTACGCTTGAATAAAACCGCTCTCTATGTTCAGATGCGTCCAAACTAGCAAAGAATGCCAATTTTCTCATCGTGGAAGTCGGATTAATTTGAACTGAATACTGACTGGAATATTTTTATTTTCACATTCTCTTTTTTACCACCACAATTACTCCTGTTTCTAGCTTGATTGAGCATAATTCATCGTATATATTATACGATACGATTATATATTTTTTACTGTACTATGATGTCAGTCGCAGGAATACAGTGTACGTTTTATATTAGACAATTTTGCAACAGCCGTTGTTACCTGCATGATTTTTTTTCTAGAATTATTTATACTTTTGCGTGTTCAACACAAAACAACACAACTTGAATATTTAATCTTGATAAGCGTAGTTATATAATATCTTTTTCAGATTGATCTTTATGAAAATCTTCTAGATTCTTCTAGATATTTATGAAAAGTAAAATCAATAAGAAATGTATTTTATTAGCACCTTCACCAGCTTACACCAAAAAGGATAGGTGGAAAATAGTAAGACGTAGATATATCCTATGATATTCCGATTATAACATAGTGATGGCCAAGAAAATAACCTAGAATGATAATGATTTTGAAGATCATTTCCAAAATATTTCATGTCAAAAATTATTAGGGGGCATCCGGGTTTGAACCGGTGACCTCTCGATCTGCAGTCGAATGCTCTACCACTGAGCTATACCCCCAGATGTGTGGACATCAAAGTGTATACTGTAAGCACCTTTACACTGTTCAATGTTCGGATGGGATTGAAATTTACAGCAGTGATGAGAGTAATGTTGACAGTATTTTTCAGTAGTGACTCTGGTTTCAGGGGCTTTTATAAAATAATCTAAAATTAGATCATAGATATTTGTTTTGGCCCTAGTTAGACATCAGAGATTGTATTTTTAATTTTTTAAATATTCCTGAATTTAATCAATTTTCAACATTGACTTGATCCTTTGATTTAAAAAAGGATCCTAGTTTTCCTAAATCATTGATGTTGCCATATTTCGGCCACATACAGCTTGCAAATGATTTATGCTTTCATTTGTTTTAATGTAGTTACGGGACGGGAAAAGTGGGTGTTTGTGATATGCGTGGTCGGAGTCTTGGGCTTTACTACAAAATCGACCCCGGAGTTTGGAATAACAGCGCCGCGAAATCACTGCGAGGGAACTGACGTGAACACCTGTATTCGGTAAGTAGACCCCGGCACGGGATTGAGTTACCTACAATGCTATTCACGTAAAGTCACTTGTTAACGCTCAGTAGGATTTCTTGAGTCACCACAAAAATGATATACCTTTTCGTAAATGAGGCCGAGTGTCTTAGATTGTTTCTTGGTTTTCAGTCTTCTTCTTCTTCTTTCAGTTCTCAGTTCTTGGCGCAATAAGGCAACAGTTATTCCCATTGATCAGAAATACTCTGTAATGGATTTTGTTTTGATACAATACCTTTCGTAATCTCTGTGGATATATATCTCAATGTTACAAATCAAAGTTGCTCGACTTTGGTATTTATAATAGTGATTCTGGTTGCGTTGTACGTTAAACTGTTGGTTGCTTTCACATATAATAGGCCTATGTGTAAGTATAGACGGTATAGACTTAATATTAGCGGAAATTTAAGACATTATTTTTCCCAAAAGAATAAAAACACATCTAAACGTAATTGTAAGATCGATAAAGTGTGCACTATCAGAGAGATGGCCTTCGAAACGGTGCACTTTAAAATTAATTTTTCCGCATGCATTGAGGTTCATGAACAAACATGATTGACATTGACATGGACGCCACTGAGTATTTTTAGCTCTTTTTTTGCATTTCCATATGAGACTTCTGAGATACTCATATGATTTAAGATATTTTCTCACATGTTCTGGTACGTGTCCCTATACAACTAAACATCATCGTAACCCTTTCGTGAAATGCCTACACCGAAAAAATAAAACTACATGGTCTCTACTTATATATGAAAAAGAAATTCAAGACTTTTTCAAGACTTTTCAAGACAAAAATTTTAAAATTCCAGACCAAGGCTATTTTTTAATATGTTATCGTAAAGGTCAGTAGTTCAATTAGCAGTCCGGTCTAATTTTTCACTTGGAATTGGCTATCTTATTATATCCACATCACTGTTGTATAATACAATATACTCTAACGTGTTTAATAATTTGTAATACCAAGGACATGTTTGTAAATACATTTTTGAAACCTGAATATTTCGATTCAGTGTACTGGTAGGCCTGTTTCAGATAATAAGGTGTATGTTCTCGAAACCAATACTGCTCTTGACAATATCTGATTCACAAATATATTTTAAGTTACATTATGCGTTCACATAACGTTTTTGTGCACTTTAAAGATGTAGTAAGTATATTATTAAATACTAATCTCACCTCAAGAGTGACAGATAGCCTATCAGCAGGGGGTGTTGTATCTCTCATATTTGCTTTTTGATGTGATCTTCAACTTTGCCCAGTAGTTAATTGAATGATGGAACAGATATTCTCAAGTGGTTGAAAAACTTATTACTATTACTTATCAGTTTCTCGAACAGTAACACAAACGCACCAGTTATGGGTCATTCTACGCACAAAGGATGCACCCATTCTACTCTACTCCTCCGTAAATGGAGAATAGTAAATTAAGTACAAGCACAATGCCTTATCTACTTCATTCATGATTGGACTCCTACTAGAGATGAAAGCGCCATACACTTGAAATTTCCCTTACCGTGACATTCACGGCTTTTTTTTAGGACTGCACGGCTTCGCGCCGTTCCGTGTGAAAGGAGCCTTAAGTCGGACGAAATGATGTCCGTCTCCAGTCCAACCAAATGCACCTCTGAAGAGGTGCCTTTGTTGGATTGGAGTTGGACTTGAATTCTTGTGCTGTGTAAGTGCTCAATTAAGCACCCACACAGTTCTCTGCTCTCCAGTAAAAACGAGCGATTTTGTTGCAAACTCGCACATGCCGACAGATGAGTACTAGACTTTCCGGCGGCTTTCGAGCTAGCGACTTCCCCATCAGACGAATAACAAAGGCATTCCACCGCACTAGCTGGCAAATGGCGAGTTCTCCAGTACATCATCCAGGCGCCAACGACGCGTCGCGACGTATTCGTCGGCGGCGGCACATATGACGACGACGTAATATAATGTTTTACTTTCCCGCTTCAAAACCCACCGGGTCTCTTTACAACACTTCAAAGGGGAAGACTCTCAGTTCCTCACTCGTATTAAGCCCATTCGCCTTCTAATTTTTGATATACTATGAATGTTTTTTTATTCATTGAAAATGCGCTAGTAGTAAAAGCTGCTTTAGTTTTAATCATCAAGCTCCTTACCTAGGCATAACAGCCCCTAACAGAGCCTCCCAACAAAATTCTTCCTTTGCTGATCTCTGTTCTTTCACGAAGACGTTACGCTTGCGTATATAAGCAACAAAATTCAATGGGATATGCTAATAACAAAATTGCAAACGGTAGGCTTTACTGAATGGTTTTCGTTCCTGATGTGGTTGAAAGAAAACCCTGCAATCCCAGAGTAAGTTTCATTTATTCCACCCGGTGATGATGCGCAGCATGGAAGCTTAGGACTCGATGGTTTAAATATATCTTGTAGAACTCAACTAAGTTGCACCCTCAAGAGTCATGACAAAACGCAAAATGTTACTATCGTACGATATATAAATTGCTTGAATATTTGGTAGCGTTGAAATAACCTCGGTCAAGGTCATTGGTTCCAAATAGCATTCCTGGGCATGAGGGAAGTATAGGTACCATCTACAGCATGCAACCGACCCAGCCGATTTGTCGCGCGGCGGCATGCAGGGAACGGTGCCCACGTCCAGTGCAATCGAACGACGAAAGTCGCAAACTCACACACACTGACCAGAGAGGTTTAAAAGAAAGCCTCCTTGATACTGAAAGATAAACAAAAAGGGAAACAGAAGATCTGATTTCATAATGTATGTCTAGCGTTCCAATTTTTATCCTGACGATCTGCAAGCAGTCATTTTTTCCCGACTTTTGATTATTTTTCAGCGAATTCCCGACCTTATCCAGATTTTTTCCTGACGTTAATAAATTCCCGACTTTTTCCCGGATTCCCGACTTTTTCAGACTGGTAGACACCCTGAACTATGCGTCGAGTTGAAAGTTGCGCTGTATGTGGAGCTGCCTACACGTCCTTCACTATTGTTCCATGTAAGGCATGCGAGGATTTTCATGGCCATTACTCCCGTTCACTTTTACGTTAACGGTTGTGTTCTTCAAGCCATCACTACTCCAGATGTATCCCAATAGGATACCCCGTTTTATTTTTAATGTTTTTAGCAGAATAGTAATTTTATTACACCATAATATGCGTGTGAGACGGTGATGATTGCATTTTGTATTTATACAGCGTGGGATAACTAAAGAAATTTCCACTGCCAATCAAAACGAGGTACCATTCTATCAAATTCACAATGAAGATAGAAAAAGACATTTAATTGCCCTTTTTGGGCGTCTTACAAGGGGAGTGTCCGAGTTTCGGGTCTAGGATCTTGACGAAATTTTCCAGGCAGGTAGACCTTGATTAGTCAACTTTGCTAATATAGTGAAGCGAACATGGAAAAACGTGCTGTTAGTTGGGTTAGCTTCAAGTCCTTATACCAACATGCAGCTACCAATCTTATCATTGCTACACTCGTATTGGATATATCTACCGTTATTCATATCCCTACTTGTACGAGGAAAAAAGGACATATTGAATCTGTCAGTTCGGCAATCAATTTCTCTAATTTTGTGATTATGGTCCAGTCTACCATAGTAAGTTGGGGTCCGCAAAATATTTTTAACATCATCACTGAAAATATGGTCTTGGAATTTGTTTAAGAGATTAAGTCCAAATTTCAACCTGCGATCTGACAATGTTTTCCAATTTAATTCATTTAATAGACTGGTTACGCTAATAAGGTTATCATAGCGTCCCTTTACAAATCTTGCCGATCTTCGCTGCACACGTTCAAGTTCATTATTTAGACCGATTTCGTAGGAATCCCATACCCTAGCAGCATATTCCAAATGAGGTCTAATAGGGGAAAAGTAGCTGATTTCTCGCACATGATCGTCACATTTACCCAGTACTCATTTGATGAATCCCAGTTTACGATTCGCTTGACCCATTATTTCACGTATGTGTTTACCCCAGGAAAGATCATATGTCAGTCTTATTCCAAGAGAATTATTAAGATTATATTCAGCTACTCAGAATTTCCAGCTAGTTTGTTGAAAATTTCGTGAGGAATAAGGTTTTCTGGATCAGGGTTGAAAACCACGGCCTGTTGGTTTGACGGACCAATGCGCAAAGCACCACAATGACCAGTTTTCCTGATCCTAAAGGCACATTTTCAGGATGATTCATATGCACTAGGTCTCATTCATTAAAAAATGTTGCCTTTGGAACCAAGAGTTCTTGGTGGCATAGCAGCCTGCGCATTGGCCCGTTAAGTTAGTGGTCTGTAGTTTGACTCCCTGACCATGACCCTGATATGTTTCTTCCGTCAATTTCCATCGTACTTATCGCGATAATGTGTTTGCATTCATTCTATTTAGCGATGGTTGGTATTCCCCAGGGCTCAACACTAGCTCAGACATCCACTTCGTTCCCTATCTCATCTCATTTGGAAAGGGTTGAATTGGATTCCACCGAAGACGTGGTGTATTCCGAAACCCCAAGAAACCCCTAACTTTGCCACGGCTGGTCCAGGTTCCAGGTTCGTGTGATGTTTTCTTTTCGAGGCGGAAGGGTATTAAGGACTATATCGCATCACTCCCACGCGCGTGGAAACTGAACAGTACTGTTACGAATTTGTTTATCAAAAACTCGTCAGTTAATATATTCCAAATTATAACAAAATCTACAAAAGATTGTTTTATGTGATTTCTATAAATTTCAGAAATTCTTCAATGCAAGAGATGATACTGTAATCATTTTCATCATAAGTGTTTTTTCGTCTCTGGGTGGTCAAACAAATGCTATTTTAATTGCGTTGTATTCCCTAGATATCCAATTATTATAATACATCGTCGTTAGGAACTTAATTTAATCATTTATTTTATACCATAATGTATTTTTACGGGTCATCGGATATTTGTTGCGGCAACCTCGCACAGATTTCCAAACAATTTTATTTATTTCTTTTGGTTACTTCATAAACCTCCTTCAAGCACGCGTGAACATAATGTTTGGTCGGCAGTAAGTATGCTACAGAAAATCATTCTTCTTGTAACAATCGTTTTCTAGTTTCTAATTTTTCCTCTCTCCCTCCCACAGAACCATCGGTTAAACATCACACTTTAGAACTCGCTTGTATATGACTCCTTAACGTTTTCAAAATTTCCCTAACTCAATGTGAAATACTAGCCGCCCCCTACACTCCCTCACACTCCGCATCTCTCCCCCACCCCCAGTCCAACCGTCTCTCATTCTCTCCTTTCTTCATCGTTCATCTTCTGTTGAAAAAGGTGGCTGTGTTCTAACGAAATACTGAAATACGTGTGCGTTCCTTTTTTTGCGTTCAACTCTCTCGTTCAACCGCAGATCCCTTAAGCATAATTACGCCACGGAGTGGTCAAACGCCAAATAAACCTGTGGGGGATTAATAAGTCTATTGCTTCAGGGATGGATTCCACCAGTTTGCGAGCAGTGGCGAAAATTGTTAAAATTTTATGACGAATCTTTCCTTTTCTAATTTTTTTACGGAAAAATATGTGGAATGTTTGTTCTAAAATTCGATTCAGGAAAAAGGGCAAGTCGCAAATAACCGTAAGAGAAAGTGTGGCTGTGCAACCTGTATTAAGGTTTGGATTCTGTTACACATGTTTAGGGAGTCTCATTGTAGAATGGACCATATCGGTTTAAAAAAATGTTTGCATTTCGAAAATAAGCACAGTGGTTTTCGAAAGTAGATTATTCCGTATTCTATCATGGGGAATGATCAACTGCCGACGGCGCCTTTTATCAAAGGAGTTCGTGAACATACTTATCTTGTGGAATCATTTTTATGAAGAAGAGCTTTTGTTACTTTACATTGCGGAATAAAAGTATGTTACTAAGAGTTACTCCAGTTACAAAGAAAAGGTCAGAACGGAGAGTAAACATGTGTAGCTAATATTATGCAGGAGATATATGTATTTAGGATTATCCTACTGTTTATAGGAGATTTAAAATTAGAGAAATTGATTGCCGAACTGACAGATTCAAAATGTCCTTTTTTCCCCGTACAATTAGGGATATAAATAACGTAAATATATCCAATACGAGTGTAGCAATGGGTAACATTGGTAGCTGCATGTTGGTATAAGGACTTAAAGCTAACCCAACTAACAGCATGTTTTTGCATGTTTGCTTTGCTCTTTTTATCTTTTTTTAAATAGTGTAGTAGTCACAAAACGTGAACCGGGGCTACAAACCTGTCGAATCATAGGTTTCAAAAGGTGCCATGGTCGATATAAAGGTCTTCAGAACCCTCTGGTCATCCCTTGACCTTCAAGGGTCACTCACGGGTCAAAGGTGACAGGGGTTACAAAAAGTGAATCGGGGCTACAAACGTATCGAATCATAGGTTTAAAAATGTGCCATTTTCGATGGTAAGGTCTTCAGATCCCTATTGTCATCACATGACCTTCAGGGGTAACTCACGTGTCAAAGGTCACAGGGGTTACAAAAAGTTATTGGGGGCTACAAGCCTGTAGAATCATAGGTTTAAAAAGGGGCCATGGTCGATAGTAAGGCCATCAAATCACTCTTGTCATTCCTTGACCTTAAAGGGTTACTCAGGGGTCAAAGGTCACAGGGGTTACAAAAAGTGATTGGGGACTACAAACCTGTGGAATCATAGGTTTAAAAAGATGCCATGGTTGTTAGTAAGGTCTTCAGATCCTTCTGGTCATCCCTTGACCTTCAAGTGTAACTTACGGGTCAAAGGTCACAGGGGTGAAAATATTGAATTGGGCCTCAACAGTGTCGAATCATATGTTTCAAAGAGTGATCTATACGATAGTAAAGTCCCTTCTGGAATTCTCTGACGTTGAACGTTTGGCCAGGCCTCAAAGTTCACCTTAATAAATCAAGGAAAGAGACGCGTCGAATTGTAGCTTCGAAAGGATCAAGAATTAAACAATGAAATCCTGATCCTGCTCGTCGTCTCCTTACCTCCATGGGGCCATGCGGTGGTCAAATATGAAACCTCTCTCAACATTGTATTAGTATGTTATTATTTCAATTTGGTGAGTGACATTTACTGAGGTGCTTCAAACACATTCCTATTTTCTTCGCTGAATGGGTGGACGTAGATCGACATTTTCATCCGCAACAAATTAGTTGCATATTTAAAGGCCATGCCCATCCATTTCTGCCTGTCTTGTGTTCCGGGTTAGTCGCACTGGTTAGATCCACCATGGAGTACCTTACTTGTGATATGAGGGCTGACATCATCGAGGATTATATCTTAAATTGGAAGTCAATTTCTGTGACTTTACGGAAAATTGCTTTGAAACACGGAGTCCGCCTTCACAGAACGCAAGTTCAGCACTTGTATGAGCAGTTTAGAGAGAAAAATTGCTTCAACATTGATCACCTCAAGAAGAGGGACCATAACAGACGCCCTTTAGAAGGATCTACCTCACCGGAGCAGAGGCAGGCAGTAGTGGCTTCGGTCTTGGCATCTCCATCGCGTTCTATCCGCCGCCGCGCGCTTTCATTGAACATCCCCAGGTCGACCTTGCAACGAATATTGAGGATGCTGAAATTAAAGCCGTGCAAAGTCAGAATGGTGCAGGAGCTTCGTGAGGGAGACTATGGAGAACGCGTCCACTTCTGCAACTGGATGGTCGACAAACTGAACAAAAATCCCATGTTCACATTTCAGGTACTTATTTGATGTTCTTTGATGGTTCTTGATGATATTTTCTGCTTTATTCGAGTTTTGATATAAAAATATATTGCTTGTTTCAGCTTATGGTTTCCGATGAAGCCAAATTCTTTTTAAATGGGGCTGTTTCTTCCACTCATGCTCGGTATTGGGCTGCAAGCAACCCCGAGGTGCGGAGTGAGCGGTCCCTCGACAAGCGTGGCGTGATGGTCTTCATGGCTATGACGGCTACTCGCGTTTTTGGACCGTACTTTTTTGAGGAGAATGTGAGAAAGGAAACGTACCAAGCTATGCTGGAGGAAAACCTGTTCCGGGACATGGAGAGGCATAATTACGGCACCACCGAGGAAGTGTGGTTCCAGCAGGATGGAGCACCTGCCCATAGGTCCCGGGCGGTCATTCATGTACTCCAACAGAGGTTTGGCGAGCGGCTTATTTCGATGGGGACGCAAGTCACATGGCCACCAAGAAGCCCTGACCTCACGCCTTGTGATTTTTTTCTTTGGGGATTCTTAAAGCAGTTGGTGTACAAGAAAACATTTCCGTGCATCGTAGAACTGAAGAAAGAAATTACAAGGTGTGCAGAGTTCATATCCCCAAATATGCTGGAAGACGCATTCACTCACGCTTTTATCGAGCGCATTCAATTGTGCCTGGCACATAATGGAGGGCACGTAGAATGAATAAAAATTGAGTTTTCACTGTTTTAACATTGAATTTTCATTTAAAATTTTTATATTATGTAAATTCAGAGAATTAAAGATACTCTTTTTGAATAAAACATCGGATAAAGTATTTTCAATTGAATAAAAGTGAAGAACTTGAAATTAATATTGAATTTTTTATATTAATTTGTTATCTCCATATCATCGACCACCATATGACCCAAAGTGTTCAAGGGATAACAGGTGGGATCTAAGACCTTACCATTGTTTTCGCACCCCAAAAAATTTCAGATTCATCACGTTTGTTTCCCCATCTTGCCATTTCTAACATCTATGACAATTGATCTCAGTGTAGCCCTTGGAGGTCAGGAGATGACAAACAGGATCAAGGAATATCATCTAATTCTTCACTCTTTCGAAGCTACAATTCGACGCGTCTTTTTCCTTGATTTCCTAGGCTACCTGGTGACCTTTAACCCATGCCCAACCATTCAAGGTCAGAGAATTCCTGGAGGGACCTTACCATCGTATTGGGCACCCTTTGAAACATATGATTCGGCACTGTTGTAGTCCCGATTCAATATTTGTCATCCCTGTGACCTTTGACCCGTGAGTTACCCCTGAAGGTCATGTGATGACAATAGGGATCTGAAGACCTTACCATCGAAAATGGCACATTTTTAAACCTATGATTCGATACGTTTGTAGCCCCGATTCACTTTTTGTAACCCCTGTGACCTTTGACCCGTAAGTGACCCTTGAAGGTCAAGGGATGACCAGAGGGTTCTGAAGACCTTTATATCGACCATGGCACCTTTTGAAACCTATGATTTGACAGGTTTGTAGCCCCTTTCTCTCTTTCTCGTCTCTTTCCTTGATTTATTAAGGTGAACTTTGAGGCCTGGCCAAACGTTCAACGTCAGAGAATTCCAGAAGGGACTTTACTATCGTATAGATCACTCTTTGAAACATATGATTCGACACTGTTGAGGCCCAATTCAATATTTTCACCCCTGTGACCTTTGACCCGTAAGTTACCCTTGAAGGTCAAGGGATGACCAGAAGGATCTGAAGACCTTGCTAACAACCATGGCATCTTTTTAAACCTATGATTCCACAGGTTTGTAGTCCCCAATCACTTTTTGTAACCCCTGTGACCTTTGACCCCTGAGTAACCCTTTAAGGTCAAGGAATGACAAGAGTGTTTTGATGGCCTTACTATCGACCATGGCCCCTTTTTAAACCTATGATTCTACAGGCTTGTAGCCCCCAATAACGTTTTGTAACTCCTGCGACCTTTGACCCGTGAGTTACCCCTGAAGGTCATGTGATGACAATAGGGATCTGAAGACCTTACCATCGAAAATGGCACATTTTTAAACCTATGATTCGATACGTTTGTAGCCCCGATTCACTTTTTGTAACCCCTGTGACCTTTGACCCGTGAGTGACCCTTGAAGGTCAAGGGATGACCAGAGGGTTCTGAAGACCTTTATATCGACCACGGCACCTTTTGAAACCTATGATTCGACAGGTTTGTAGCCCCGGTTCACTTTTTGTGACCTCTTGTGACCTTGACTTTGCCCTTCCAGGGGTCACGGTTGCATTTTTGACCTCGAAAGTTCTTCCATCGTGTTCTTCGTGCCCAAAAACCTATTAGTCGAAAGTTTTGCAAAATAATTCTGTCTTTTTCTAATTTCGAATAATTTAACATTGAAAGCCCATAAGGCAAAATTTGGATTTTCGGTTGGACCCGATTTCTGGGGTCTAAAGATCATATTTTTAAAATTTTTATATGACACAACAAAACTTACAACCTTTTTCTAGCCAGGTACCAAATTTCATTCATGTGGCTTGAAAGGAAGTGTCTAAAATTACAGGTTAGAAATGACACACGATCAATGGGACACTCTGTACAAATACTAATGCATTATTATGCATGATATGTAGAATGTGCATGTTTGGAGAGAATTCACCCCCTGCCACACACCTTTATGGTGGCTTGCAGGATATTATGTAGATGTAGATAATTAAACCATGCTTTCTTATTCAATGTTTACTCAGGATCTCTCAGAGTATCCATGAAGACATGTCAATGATTTTTCTTGCATGATTTATGCTTCTTTTTCAACCTGTAATATATCGTTATTTTGAGGCATGCATGAATATTTTAAGGTTCCCAAGGCTTCCGGTAACATCTGATTTTGGTAAATGAACTCTATTTCCACTACGTGTCCCTAGAGACTGGGTAAGTGGTGGAGCTAAAAATATTTACGTCATTTCCTACTACAATATTTAGGATGAAAATCGCTGAATCCCATTGCATGCGCTCGGCAGCCAAGAAGCAATTAAAATCTGAAAAACATGCCAGATCTGATGAAGACATAACGGACTCTTTGTTCTCCCTCACCATTATGAGAGTGATTTATTAGATCGGAGAGAATTTTTTTTCCTTCCCGTAGTGACTCAGTTATTGTCATTAAGATTAATTGCAAATGCCAATTCCGTTGCATATAAATGTTTTTGTATTTTTTCTCAAATAGATGCGAAGGAACAGTTTTCCCCCTCTCAAAATCCAGCATATTCTCAAATAAATTCATTACAAAAACGTTTACTACCCTTTAGCTTAAGTATCTTCTGTCCAATTGTAATTTAATCCAAAAAGTAGGAGTTAATGCATGACTACTTTGCTTGAAACCACGTGAAAATCTGATTCCGCGGAAAGTTTTAAACTGTTTTTGGCCATTAGGCAGTAAATCACAATATTTAGACCAGCAGCCCATCACATGACGCGGGTCCGAATATCCGTCTGATAATTTGGTCCACTCTATTTTTCTGTGACCTTACATTTTAAATTCCTCTGGTTGTTTCTTACTGCTGTTGTTGTTGCTCATACAACTCGACTAAGACTGAGCACTCTCGACAAGTAGATTCTATGAAAACGTTTATTTTCTACCAAGGTCTTATAATCTACTATAAATAGATCCATCTTTAGATACAATGCCCTCTCCCCCCGGACTATGCAACTCATTGTTTCATTCTCTTTTCTTTTCGTCACTGGACTTTCTGTTTTCCAAGCAGTCGCACACTTCACTTCTATGAACTTTTGACCTTACTTTAATATAATACTCTACTTTAATATAATCTCTACTTTAATATAATACTCTACTTCAATATAATATTCTACTTTAATACAATACTCTACCTTTATATAATACTCTACTTTAATATAATGCTCTACTGTAATATACTACTCTACTTTAATATAATACTCTACTTTAACATAATGCTCTACTTTAATATAATTCTCTACTTTAATACTTATCTTCTGCTCTTCCACTGCGTAGGTACGCATATCCTTTATCCTTATATTTTTATCCTTCAGATCTTACCAATTGTCTCCTCATTCATGTCAACCGATGGCCAATCTTTTTTTTTCTGCCAAAGGATTGATTTTTCTTTAATGCTTTCGCCCTTGGCATTCACTCTAACAGCATTTTCATTATCACCTCTAACTGATTTCTTGGGCATATTGTTGAGTGGATTGGAAAATTGCGCATCGTACTTTAAATCTTTCTAAATGTTTGCCTCTTCTCGGATGGCTGCAGATGTAACGTCTACCATATGCTCTTTATACCGACCTCAAATTATTTTTTTCTTCTCGTGACACCACCTTTACTTTCATTATTTCAAGTATTTCATTTTTGTCGACGCATTCAACAGTAAAAAAAAACATAGTTCGTGCTCATATGTCCTATACCGTTTCGAACAGTAAATGTTGTCATTGATGGCACCAGCCTCATAGTTACACTAGTTATAGTGGTAGGAATTTAAGAGATGGAACCAGCAACGTAGGTGTTTTTCGTTGTATGTCAGTACCGGGATAGATTTTTTTTCAAGGTTTGGTAAGATCCTCTTCTTCTTAGTGACACTACAACCCGGTGTGGGCCTTGGCCTGCTGCACTATTGCTCTCCATGTTGTTCTATTGGCAGTTTTCTCCCGCCAGCCTCTCACACCCATCTTGCCCAGGTCACACAGCACTTGGTCCATCCATCTGCTCTTAGGTCTTCCCTGCCTTCTTCTGTCGAATAACCTCCCTTTAACCATCCGTTCTGGTATATCATCTCCTGACATTCTCTCAAAATGTCCCAGCCATCGTATCCTCTGTGACTTGATGAACTTTACTATGTTCTTTCCTTCGATCAGCTGCTCTATTTCCTCATTATATCTTATCCTCCAGTCCTCCTGGTCACATACTAGGCTATATATTTTACGGAGGATATGTCTTTCGAAGGTTCTGAGTCTTCCCTCATCCGCCATTGTCATTTTCCATGGCATGACAAGGTTCGGTAGGATAAGGGAGAGAAACCTGGTGAGCTCTTTCTTAACGAACTAGGCCGGAACACTCCGTATCCATTCTTAACGAATTGTCTCCAATGGTTCAAGGCTTAACACCACGACAGATAGATGAAGAACTAAACGTGTGCTCTACCTGAAGCAAAGACTGGCGTACCAATAAAATATCTCTACCACTCTCAGAATTGGAACGCACCCCTTGTGCCGCGATGAATGCGGTAATTTTGAATTCATCATTCCAACCCAATTCTAGGTACCAACTTGGCTCTCGGGCTTATAGCACCTGATAGTCTTAAGTTACCGTAACTTCGAAATTCAGATTCGTCACGGATTGAAAAAGGAAACTGGAGAGGGCAAATGGAGACTTTTTATTGCATTGCGACGAAAACTCTCACATTCAGCCTAACCGCCATTGTAATGTAACTAATGCGATAGGTACATCCCCCTGACGGTAGAAAAGGGGGAGGAGAGTAGATTACCTCGGAGAGTTGGCAGCAACCTCCCAGTTTCGGAACCTCCATCACGGTGAGTGACCTCCTCCCGTGGAAAAACATGAAAGAAAAGGAACGACTTGAAGAAACCTCTCTCCCTCACTCACACACACGTTCGCACTATATTCCGCCTCCCCCCTCGTCCTGGTGTTATTCTTAGTCATAGCTATAGGATCTTTTAAATATAGTCTGCACCTGTCCCCCCTTTTTTTTACTAGCCCAAATGAATTATGCTTGCGGAATACATGAAAACAGAGCAAATAGATTTTAGCCGAATCCATGCGCTGGGTTTTTTTTAAATTAAATACATCGCGGTTGTAGTTTGTTGCGACTCTCGACCGGACGAATAATGAATATTGATGGTGTCCATAAAATTTCAACCCGTTTTTCTTAGCAAAGGTCTTGATTTCCTTCCTTCTCTTACTTCGGTGAATATTTCCACGGAATTTGTGGTATTTCCTCCTGTACCTCACATATTGAAGCCATAAAAGCATGCAGGGAACAGAATAATGAAGTTCTGCTCAGGACTTCGTTTAAAAAAGGTTGGTAGCCTTATAATTGGAGATGAGCTATAATCACGTATTTCAGTGTATTTGATTTCAGTGGCAATGCACAGATTAAGAAGTGGATATGAACAACAAAGATGAATATATTGGCTACATCAATGAATTAGTACTCACGTCTGGAGTATGCTTCTTTATGGCAGTGAGGTATGGGCGATAAAATCCACGGAATAGTCAAAATTGGAGGAATTCCATATGTAGTGTTGCAGAACAACGATGCGAGACATCTCTAAGGCGTGTGGCAGCGGATTAATCATCACTAATAATTCACTGCATCATCATCTACCTATATTGTAAGGAACATAATAAAGCTTAATAATGAAAACGTGTTAGTGACGCAAGCACAATCTATGCGTAATATATTCATCCATTATGGTGTAATTTATTTGTTATCATTCGGTTAGGTGTTTGCTGTCATACAATACTTTCCATTCCATTTACGCTTCCAAGGATGCAGTTAGTATGGGCTAGGCATAGGAAGGACTCATGTGACATATATGGAGCGAGTAGTAAACCATGTAAAAGAGAATACTAATTTGTAAGTTTGAAAAAAATACTAATTTGTAAGTATGAAAAGATAAGCAGATCGGGATTACAAGTGGAGAGCTGCGTCAATCTTAGGATTGATGACTGGTGGTGATATGGCATCAACGAAATATGTAAGATCATCTTAAAATGTGGCCCTGGCAAGCCAAAGGTCATGGGTTTAATTCCGGCCTCGCCATGGATTCTGTATTCTACATAGGATTAATGAAAGCATTAAGTTAGGTAGGCTAATGCCTACCTAACTTAATGCCGATATGACCCAAGCAGTTGAAGAGACAAAAAACCGATTTCTACTGCTGATGTAAGGTCATAGATCGGTAAAGTATGTTGCGCACTGAGCTACCGCGGCTACTTGAAAACGCTAATATCTGTATGTCTTTCCGGCTTCGAATCAACGCAGCAAAAATCTTCGGAACTACACATGGAATTATTATTAATGGCCAAGTTGGTCCGCGATAATTTCACCCGCCTTGTTCAAATTATTATAGCGCTTGGGGGAACTCATTTATGGGTCATGTTCACAGCGTTAATTAACTGAAGTCATCCTCATTTCAGACGGTCGCATGTTGTCTTGAATTGTTCCTGCTAGCATACTTCAATCAATTATGTTAGTGATGACCAGTATTGTGCCTGGATATTATAAATATTTAATCGAATAATTGATTGCCTATCATATATAAATGTTTATAGTACAAATTGCTGGTGGATACTTTAGAGTTTAAAAGTACGAAGGCTTGTATGACCTAGATACAATTTTAACATCCCGAAGTGAGATTTCAGAATATTATTAATGTGCTGTCCCAAGCCGTAACCTTGATACCAATTGCTACCCAACCGCCCCACATGTTTCTGTGCCCATCAGATATCGCTATTTTGCTCACAGTCCTGAATTAACTCCGGTAAGTAGTCCGCAGTACTCATTGGCGCGTTATGACGTGGACAATAAGGAATCCTGTACTCCATCGTAATCATCATGAAAAATTTACTCATTTGAGAAAAAAATACGTATCTTGATATACATCAGATTCAAATTTACCACTGAAATAATTAGCATGCTTCTATGACAATTTAATGGGAAGATTAGTACTCTTATATTATCATGAATACTGCGGTATTGGATTGTAATAATTTTATAATGCTTCCGCATCCTTTATCTATCCGATTATTATTTTTTAAGATCGGGTCTTATACATGTATCGGAACTATGGAAGCCTTCATTTCGCACGCACGTTTAAAGCTAAAATAGAACGATACTATCCATAAAATTGAAAAATTGCCTTAATTTAAAAAAATATAAGTTCGATAAAAAATATTGTGTTGGTATTAGTGCGCCGTTATCGCGTGAGCACTGCGCAAAATGAAGTTATCCGCGGTTTAGAATTTTAGAATTACTAATTGCTGATGATGAAAAACCTAACGGGAAATAAGAACATGATTAAATTTTTTTTATTATTGGCAATATACCGGTTAGTATAGCACTAGATGGACATAAAAATTCTCTCACGCTACCATTTTTTCATATGAAAATCAGAAATCTCCAATTGCATCAGAAAACTCTTCAGATAGGAGTGTTTACACATGGACATAGCTTAGTGCAATTTATTTCGGCCGGTTGCTGTCACTTCTTTTCGTTTCCCTTCTGACGAGCCACTTTGATTTCGTTTCTTGGAAATTTAAAGTACCGCTTCGTTTAATTTTCGCATTCATTTATGCTGAACTTCTCATTATTCGGTTAACTCGAGTCTCAAGCTCTCCGCATATTATCCTCGCGAGGGCTTTCCTACGAATATCCATGGATATTCATATCTCGCCGCGTCACAACGACCCTAAAATGAAATGTTGGAACGGACCCCGGGGCTTCACAAACTTGATGTACTCGGAATACCATTGTGCTCGCTCCGAGAGACAGATGAGGGTGGGCGCGCAAATGTTTTCACTGCCAAGCAAACCGAAGTGTCGTCGTCCAGAGCCATGGAAATGCAAGAGAAATAGTGAGTCCCGTGTCTCCTACTCTCGCTCCGTTTACTTTCAAGGAAGTCATTGTCGGCGAAGAGTACGCTTTTTGCGCAACACCAGCCGTCATATCGCACGGACTCTCAGGGATGGGCGGTGACGATGGACACCAAGGTCTTAGTTCCTGGCAAAGTCTTGCAGGTACTTCAGAAGTTATCAGTCCCGTCCACGGTGGAACAAGGTTCGTTATGCTAAGCAGCAAAGAAACGTATTCAGTCATGCGAAAAACTGGTTGAGTGCCCAAAATCACTTGAGTTAGTACCTGCCAAAGGTGCAGAGTGCCAGAAGAAATTATTACTTAAAGTGAGACGATTGGAAACCATATATTGATGATTTTCACCTCGATTGCAACTTTTTAACCGTGTGGGAGTGAAGTTCCACATGTTTCAAGCTTAACTACTCGTAAACTCTAATAAGACATCGTGTCAATTCTGTCTCAAATTCTTGTCAAAACTGTCAAAAAAATTTTTCGCAAGCAAGTGTTCAAGCGGAGCTTGAGATGGTCCCCATCGATAAATTGGTCAAAATATGAAATATACGTATCTATATTTTTTGTATAAAAATTATTTTATTTATTTGAAATGGGATATTTATAACCTATTTTTATGGTTACTATTTTATAATATTTTAGATTTTGTTAAATTTAGTGCTGTAATTTACATATATTAAAAATGGCAAGATAAAATATAAAAGGATTATTTTAATCTCGTTTCAACACTTGCATTTGTTTTTGCATGTACTACTATTACATAAATGTACATATTCGTGTATTGTGTGACCACGCCCTACTTCCCGTAATCTTCTCCCGGCTGAACTTTTCCGAAAACAGGAAAAAAAAAGGGAAGGGGGGAATGAGGACGGGAATACGTTGGAATCGGGACTGTTGTAGGGTTCCCGCATGATTCCGCCGAAAGACGTAAGCAAAAAGAAAGAAATAAATTCGAGAGAATTTCATTTCTCACAACGGTTTATTGCTCACAAAAGAATATGGGACGAATGTTATAGTACTTATAACGTCACTCCTTTTCCTCCGCTGCATGTAGGCAAGCACGACACTAAAAAACATTTAGAAGTCCACTTCCACTGAGCTTAACCGGACGAACTGTCATTGCTGCAGCTTTGACTGGAGACAGAGAGCAAAAGAGACCTCCATCCTCTCTAAAAGCACCTCCTTTCATAAAAAAAGGATATAAACTTTCCCTGAGAATAATATGAGTAACACTTCTCGGGCTCTCCACCAGTTAAAACTATTCATAATTGCCGACACTTTGAGAGACGTATCAAATCTTTGGTGGAATTCACGTGAATATGGTCATCAGATCCACAAAATTTTCACCAAGATTCCAAATTTCCACTTTGGATCCACACTGGTCCCGCGTGAATTTCGCATCATACCCGCATGGATTCCATCCAAATCCTTTAACCTACAAATTTCCACCGGGTATCCACGTAAACTCCACGTGGGATACACATCATTCCTACTCTCGTCAATTGCCGTTAGAGGTAACGCTTTTTGTATATTGGTAACCCTTAACGGGTATTGTACGGATGTTACTTGCTACTAGGGCTCAAATATCTCCCGCCACTTCAGTATCTTCAAAAATACCAACCTCCGATCCATCTTCCCGTAAATAGAATATAAGATTCCTAAAATCGACCAGCGTATATCCCAACTCCCCGTCCCGTCAGACATAACTTTTTCACGTTCAGACAATTGTACGGAAAAATTGTTTTAACATTGTAAATGCCAACAATTACTACTCTATAAATCTCTTGTAGTGTCAAATACGAAAATCAATAATGTGATTTATCCGTAAAATTAATATAACACGTGCACATACCTCTTACGGTTTCAATTGTCTGGCGCAAGCGACATCGAAGGTTTCTTGTGGTTTGCTTGGATCATCCAGGGTAATCCGTTAGCTTGCGCTTCATTGAGGCAGCAGTACACTTCCTTCCAACCCCAGCTCACTAATATTGCAGTAGGTAGCTTTAGCGCATCGCTACACTCGACTTGTGTACCTAATAGTCTATGACAGTGATTGAATCTGTACACTTGAGACACTAGAACCGCTAGAACATTGTAGAATATTTAGCGCACACGCTGACCTCGGATGTTGTAGTAGTGTGAACAAACTATTAGAGAGCCTTATAAGTATGTTAGTTGTCTGCTGTAGCTCTCGAACAGGTGCACATTGTACCTCTCGTTTGAGCAGGACTGAATAACGCGCTTACTTTGTTAGGACGATGGATGAAAAAGAGAACTCCGGTCTGACAATGAGTGAAAAGGGGCCATTAATGTATTACGTGACACGAGGTATCACAGTATTCGACCCTCCTCTGCATGCAACATGCTAAGATTTCGGCAAACCCACCTCCCTTAGGTATCTATACGTAGATACATTATTAGGAAAATCCCATTCGGAACCTGACTTTCAACTAAGTAGCTTCTGGGATCTTATGCATCCTTCAGTGGCAGAAGCTACCCTCAGTCGCAATCAGAGTGCAGGGGAAATGTAGCCAGCAAGTCGGGCAACGAAATAGGAGCATGGTGTTTCCCTGGCTATATGATATGTCGCAATGGATAATATAGTTGGCTGAATAGGAAACTTCTTACATGAACGCGTTCAAAGGGTGGTATTAGATGATGTCAGCTCAGGCGAAGTAAAAGTTACATCGGGTGTTCCCCAGGGAAGAGTGATAGGCCCAATTTTATTTCACCTCTGCGCAAATGACTTGAATACAGTAGTTGAAAATAACAAGCTCCGTCTTTTTGCAGATGATGCAGTAGTGTACAAGGAAATTGGAAATGAAGAGGACAGTCAGTCTTTAGCTAAGGATTTAGTTGCGATCGATGATTGGTGTCATAGTTGGCAGCTAGAATTATATTTGAAGAAATGCGCCGTAATAAACTTTTGGAAAAAGAATAGCGGAATAATTGTTGCATCAAAGAAAAGAAAATATCTAACGTAGAATCTATTAAATACTTAGGCGTCACCATCACCGAAGACATGTCATGGGGAAACACATCAGGGTTGTGTAGCAAACCGTAGTTTAGGATTCGTAAAAAGGGTTCTAGGCAAATGGGATGAGAGAGTACGAGAAAGAAGCTATATTAAACTTGTCAGGCCTCATTTAGAAAATGCCGCTAGTATATGGGATCCGTACAAGGAAGGTACGATAAAGCAATTAGAGCAAAGGAGATCCGCTAGATTTGTTAAAGGCCGTTATGATAATTGTATAAGTGTTACGAATTTAATAGAAGAAATAGGATGGGAATTACTATCAGAACGCAGGTTAAAATTAAGGTTAAACCTTTTAAGTAAATTCGAAACCAATTTGTTCACAGATGATGTTCGATATTTATTAAAAACACCTGCATATTATGTTAGGTTGGATCTGATTAACAAGATTAGAGAAATAGATTGTCGTACCGATAGACTAAAAATGTCATTTTTCCCGCGTACCATAAGAGAGAACAATAGGCAGCGTGGCAAAGGGATAGGTAGGTGAAATATAGTCAGAGTGGTCTGTCGTGCATGATGCATGCAATAAAAACCAATAATCCCTTTCTTATTTCGTAATTATTAACCATCTCGCTGCATGTGACCCTATTATCTAGCATGTCTCCATTAAATATCCTAGATGCATGTCAGTAGTGCATGTTTGGTGATCTTCACCCCTTGCCACACACCCTCATGGTGGCTCTCAGGATATTACGTAGATGTAGATGTATAATGGAGTTAAGAAAGAGACGCCATTAACGAGTGGGCGCTCAATCTCACTGATAAATTCCTTTAAAAAAAAGTTGCAATGTTGTCTCGAGACGACCAAAAATTCTTACGTAAGTTAGCTATAGATCCTCTGCTCAACCAGCGTAATCCCTTTGAAACCGCCCCTGACTGGTAGTTATCGTTACTGTGAGTATGTAATAAGGAAATAACTGTAATAAAATATGTTTCATTGGGTTATTAATATTTTATGTCAGGTGTTTGCCTTGCCAATCGCTAATTTTATAAATCGTCAGAAAAAGCTGTTTCTATTTTTCTGTCTCCAATTTTGGGGGGGGGGGGAGGGGGGAGGGGTTTGAACCCCCTGACCTCTCGCTACAGCCTTGCTTTCATTTGAGATTGATGAAGTAGTGAGAAATGTGAATCATGAATCTTTGGAATGTGTTAGATCTGCAGTGTCACGAGGCAATTAACATATTTTATTTCTAATCTTATGATAAGAATACCTATGTGGAACAAATACAGTAGAGAGAGGAAACGAGGAGTTTTAGTTGGTGATAGATGTAATTAAACTCAGTTACGAGTTAGTTGAAAAAAGAGCTCGAAAGATTTTTAGTTTTAATGAAAGTTTCAAATTGGTTCTGGATCAGATTGGTACTCACTATACCTGCATTCATCCGTTTGATATTCCAAAATACTTTGAATAAGTAAATAAAAAACAAATTCATTTGGAAAGTTGATATACCGTATTTAGTGAAGGAGTGTTGATAAGTATTTTCTAAATAAGTAATGTGATGACAAAATACCAGTATTTCAGGGTTAGAGTTACTTTTATCGTAATATTGCTAAGATGATTGCTGTCAAAATTCAATGGTTTGATATAAATGATGTAACAACTGACTAGAGTTAAAGGTTTTCACTCAACAATACTTGATTGATAAAAATAATTTTAGATATGAAGAATGTTGCATTCTACTCCTCAAGCTAAAAACATATTTTCATTCAAAAATATTTTAATCTATGAACAAAGGGGCATTTTTGGTAATTTCTGTTTCCTCAGCAATATAGTGTCATTTGTGAATTCAATATTAACTGACCGGCAAGCACCAAAAGCGTTTGGACTTTGCACATATTCTGAATGGCGTGTTGGCCAGCCTATTTACCTGCCATGTAATGTTGTTGCGCCGAATATGGTGCCTCAATTCTACTTCGATATCCATTAAGCATAATTTAATATCGAAAGGGAATGAAGAGCTCTTTGAGGAAATAGATTTAAGAAAGATATTTTGTAAATTTGGAAGAGTAATAAAAGATGTATTACACCACATTTACATGGGTGTTTTAAAGTCAGTTTGCGCACTAATAGCCGCTTCCGACCGGGAGGTAAGGTGTAAGGATGAGATAGGGATGGAAGGGAATGGGGCCTCAAGCCCTATTTTTGCTATTAGGACAGCCAAAATATTATGAATTGATTTACAAGTTTATTTTCTCCATATGCTCTTATGGTGTTTTCAAGTCTGTTTCCGCACTAATAGGCGCTTCAGACCGGGAGGAAAGGTATAAGGATAGGGATGGAAGGGATAGAAGCGATAGGGATATGTGGTCTGAAGCCTCCAGGCCAGCACTCCATATGAACTCATGGGTGTTTTCAAGTCTGTTTCCGCACTAATAGGCGCTTCAGACCGGGAGGAAAGGCATAAGGATAGGTATGGAAGGGATGGGGATAGGATATGGTCCGAAGCGCGACCGACATCCTCACTCCATATGCATGCATGGGTGTTTTCAAGTCTGTTTCCGCACTAATAGGCGCTTCAGACCGGGAGGAAAGGTATAAGGATAGGGATGGAAGGGATGGGGTCCGAAGGATGTGGTCTGAACCATCTTACTCCATATGCATGGGTGTTTTCAAGTCTGTTTCCGCACTAATAGGCGCTTCAGACCGGGAGGAAAGGTATAAGGATAGGAATGGAAGGGATGGGGATAGGATAAGGTCCGAAGCCAATCAACCTTACTCTCAAGATCGCTGGGTAATCCATATGCTGTAACACTCTCTTATGGTGTTTTCAAGTCTGTTTCCGCACTAATAGGCGCTTCAGACCGGGAGGAAAGGTATAAGGATAGGGATGGAAGGGATAGAAGGGATAGGGATATATGGTCTGAAGCCTCCAGGCCAGCGCTGTCTAATCCATATGCACTGCCTTTAATAGAGCATAAAATACACAAGATGATCTTGGATTTCATGAGAGTATGAAGTAATGATAAAATAAAATATTGAAATAAGGTGGAGTTGTTTAATCTACGTACATCTACGTCTACGTAATACCCTGCGAGCCACCACGAGGGTGTGTGGTTTACTGTGTCAGAGTAGACGTAATATTAGTAATAAGTGACAGATGGCATTCATATGCATTACTTTTGCAGAGTCCTCTACAAAGTGATTTTCTAACTACAAACATATAGTACTTAGGTATCCGCTATGTAGAGGACTCTGATAATTTTCTAACTAAGTTATCAGACGATAGCTAAATAGGTAAAATAATCGACCCATAAATTGTATAATTATATCATAGTGAAAAATCTGAATTTTTAAAGAATGAATGTGCATATTCACGACACATATAAGTTTCAACCTTAATATTTGGGTGCCGGAAGTAATTTTAGTTTTAATTTTAAATGCCTATCCAAATTGTAGGATTTTTGGATTCTCAGAAAGAATGCATATTAAATTATCATAGCTTAATGACTCTTAAAAAATAAAACAAAGCTTTGTTCTATTTCACACACGTATAATTAAATACTGCATGACCGGTTTTGACCTTACCAGGTCATTAACATCAGCTGATCTGACTCTGCTCTTGCTAATTACCTGAAAAGTTCTAAACCGGTCGAGCAGTATTTTATTGTATTTATGTGGAATAGAACAAGGCTTAATTATATTTACATAATTTCAAAATTTTACCAAGTAAACTTTGCTGCTATTTCTATGATTAGTGACCCTAACTATGAAGAAGGATAATGAGATTTTTATGAACGTTCACATCAAACAATGTGGATTGTTAGGAAGTAAGATTAGAGAAAACATGTGTAGGTGAAGACTAGAATGTAGGAGCTATCTAAAAATGCTGGTAGAATACTTAATATTTCAAAAAGTTTTGAAATCTAAGCTTAAAGAAGTGGGGATGTCGAAGCGAATGTTGCAAACGTGTATGATTCCATTCAACATATACTCAATCGTGTTCGTGCAACTCGTAAATTGTGACAGAATAGTGTCTTTGTTTTCTCAGGTTAAATAGTAGGGAATGAAATGAAGGTAGAAAGGTTTCGAGCAGAGCCTTTTATTTAATGGAAGGGTGTTAACGCAGCCTGCCTTCTACTATTGTCGCCGTCTCCCGTTAGAACCCAGTAACCTCTCCTGCTTTTCCCTTCCTCCCTCCTATTCTGTGCCCCCCCCAAATCCTCAGAAATTTCCGCCCTCCTTTATTTTCGCTGTCCACCCCTTCCCCCACTGCCTCTCATCCTCACCAAACACCATTTTGGCTCCCGAACACCCTCTGGATGGTGATGGTGGAAGTCGAGCGCCACTCCACTACTTGGAAAACCGCCGCTCACCTATTTATAGACCGGGGGATAGTTTGTGGAGGTAGTGGGAGGGGGAAAACGTAAAGTGAGGGATGGAGGGAGAAAGAGAGAGAGAGGGTATAACCAGCTGAGGGTTGGGCCAAGAAGGAAATACGTGAGGCTTTGTGTGTGCACGGGAAGTTTGTATTCCGCGGTTAATTTTTTTTCGGGAATTTGTTTTTTAAAAGAATCGACTTTGGAAAAACAAACAGGGAAAACCGTAGGTTTTTATTTTAAAAGTAACAGGTAGACAGGGGTTTCTCAAATCAAAGGTTGAGCCAAGATCCTAGACGCCAGGCCAATGAAATCAGGACGGAGTTGCAAACGCAAAAATAAAAATATGCCCTTGAGCCTGAGTTCTACGATCGATTTCCTCGTAGCTTTTTCTTCGAAACCAACATTTGCCTATCAGTTATATAGACAAAATTGTCCACGCGGTACAAATGAGGAAGGAAATCTTAAATATTTACCATGATGTGCTCGAGACTTCAATATTTAAAAAAAAGTCTTTTAAGAGGGTAACGTGTACACTAAATAATTCTAACTAAGATCAGGAACATTGGATGTACTTGATAGCTATTGATGTGATATAACAATTATTTCATTTCCCTTAATTTAGATTCGATTGGACGTGAAAGAAACGGTATTTTCCCACTAAACGTGAGAACCCTTCGAATATTCTCACCGAAAGGGGTACGGTCGCGGTGTTAGCGCATGCGAAAACTAACCAGCAGTCACATTTCGTCCGAAATAATCGGTTCACTCTCTTGATCCGCAGATCACAACAAAATGTTGATATACACGTAAACATAGTGCTCCAGGTAGAATTTATAGGATATCCATAAGCGCATTCCCAAAGAAATAGGGGACCGGCAAGGCAATAGATAACTGGCACTACCTTCAACGATGATGACCTGAAAGTTAAATGCAGAACCACCGAAATGGACCCAGACTGACCCATATCCTTAGGAAATTAAACAATTTGAAGAAACTTAGAGTGTACAAGAAGTATGGAGGGACAACAATTCGTGGGCATAAGCCGATCCATAATGGTAAGATCCAAAGTATCCAGGGTTTAACACCATTTATAGTTTTGAAGACGTTTTGTGACAGTATCAATTAATTGTGCCGATAACCATTTTCCATTATACCCCATTATATGCTTTAAATTATTGTCCACGCTTAAAAATATAAATTTTAACATTAGATAGGCCAACCGCACGTCTCGTCGTATAGTTATCAAAGGAACATTTGACAAAATTATTTGTAATTTGTATTTGAGCGTATTTTCCTGCAAACATTTTCACTTTCAGTTTTTATCTGAACTCTAGAAAGCAGTTTTGTGACGAATCAGCGGAGAGGAAAAAATAAATCTCGCGTGTAAACTGCGACTACTCTATATGCGTAGTAATCCTAAACAGTTATTTTGCATCCATTTTATATTTCATAAGAGTTTTCCCTCCCAATAGATCGAAGTGTTTCCTCAATCTTTATGGATACTCTTGGTCAATTTTACTGCATAAAATATCATTATTTACACGTTTTGTCCTCTGTAGCGTTATCATAGGTCGTAAAATACCTGTTGCACTTCAATATTTTTCGTTAAAACGTCATATGACGTTTGTTAGGAAGGACGAGCCTTAGTGGTTTAATATACGAAGTGGATAGCCGCTTGTTGCTACATTGTCTAGAATAGGAATTAATGCGTTCGTATAATATTTTTAATGAAAATTAATCGTGAATTGATGGCGATGAAAAGAGAAAGTGACGCTGTTATCGCTGTATTCGCTTTCTTCGGAATTCAGTCTCAACTGAAGCTCGTATTTAATTGTTAACATTGTTCTTTCACCCTTGTCTCACTCCACTTGCTGTTGTTTGCTGGTTGGTTGTACGCTCAGAACATCAGGAGAAAATTTAGTTGTACGTTGAACGAATTTCAGTCTTTGGAATATGACATCCCTGTCAACAAACAAATATTATGAATGATACGGGACTTCTTGATGATAGTAGGACATCTTGGGATATTGCTCACGGCCTATTAAAGTTTTCACCTGTCATTTTGCTCTATTAGAGGCTCCATCAACTTGAAGCTAAGACTACAAACTGCGTCCTATAGTATCTGGCTTTAAAAGAAAATATTTCCATGTCTTTGGACAAAAGTGGCTGACAGAAATGCCCATGACAATAATTTTCTGGAGTATCAATCTGTTTCAAACTTTCCTTTTCACTGTTTTAAGTATGGCAATCAGGCAGTATTCTGTTGAAGGGTTCTAAGGAGAATTTGACACCACAAAAAATATGTTTTCGTAAAGAAAACGGTGTTAATGTTCCTGTGTTTTTGATATACGCGTAACTTTCTCCTCACCAACAGTAAAAAAGGATGTTATTATGAAAGTGTTGGAGGACACAGGATATTTAGACGTGTGGTAAGGTACCTATGTAGAGAATATGCTGGTAATAATATTTGAGTTGTACCTCGGTAAAAAACTGTCCTTGGATTGCGTAATTAACTACTTTGCGTGGTAGTTTCTTGGGAAATTTATCCTCTGCTGCAAGAACAATTTTGGCATCATGATATTTGTAATTGAGCGCTATCATATTTAGTGGGATTGAGAGTTCATTTAACCTTACTTGGTTCATACATGCAGTAAAAAAAATTAATGCCAGTTAGAAAAAAATACGCCCAACGTGGGGCTCGAACCCACGACCCCGAGATTAAGAGTCTCGTGCTCTACCGACTGAGCTAGCCGGGCACATGCTTAGTGGTAGAAAGTCAAATTTAAATTTCCTTGTGTTATTTTCAGAACGAAGTTGGCGCGTTCTTTGCCTCCCGGAAAGCAGGGGATACGACGCCATAGGAAAGATGTTATTAAACCACAGTAAGTCAAAACTGTTGCTAGAAGTGAAAAAAGACTCACCCACTTCATTTACAGTACCTTCCAGAAACCTATTTCCCCGTAGCTTAATTAATGTTCTTGTTCCTGGTCTGTGACATGATGGTTTGTGACCTTAAAACATCACATATTTGAGAACTTTGAACGTATACAAACAATGGGAATGGAGAGTGGTTGATTTAGGTTTTAAATCACATCCACATTATTGGATTATGGGTATTGTGAAGGGAGTACATACTATATTCAAGTAAATTATAAGGAAATATTTTTTGCTGGGAATTTAAAGTAAAGTGGAAATTATGAGAAAATTGAATGAACTCAAGGAAATTCATTGACTTTCGAGTCACTGATTAGATAACTACCCATACAGCACATGTTATTTAATTATTCGTGTAGGTTGGGTCGAAAGGTGTATCTCCATATTTACCTAAACAACACTCGTGGTTGTTCGGGGTAAATTGATTAGAACAAGTTCAACTCAAATTATCGCAACCTTACACCAATTTCAAAATAAACTTTTAATGACGATTTTCTGATGGAACACTTGAGTTACGATTGTCCATGTTTATTACCAGGGCTAGGAAGTAAGTAATTACTTTCTAGCCAACACGCAAATTTTAATATCTGAATGCGAAAGGCGATGAACCAGTTATGCAATCGTATTGTATGTTTCGGTAGAAACATATAGTTTTCTATATAGGTATGTATCTTAAGACTGGCTTCTGAAGATGTCCGATTAATAACATTATTATAGTTCCTTGAATTTAAAGTTGACGGAAATATTTTTTCAGGACAGTCAAAATTTACGAAGGGTGTCCGGTGCTGACGCTGACGCTAGTCTGATGTTAGGATTCTGACGAAAATTGGCAGGCAGGTAGTCCCTAATTAATGATTTACGAATCACCCCCCTTATCGGGTTCTAAATCCAATAATTTCAACAGAAAAGTTTGAAATATATTGTTACAATAAATACGCTAAAAGTTTGATACTTCATTATGGGAAAGTTAGCTCAGGGGTAAAGTAGGTATTAATTAGGTCAGGGGTAAGGTAGGTATACTAATAGTATTGAATAATTAAAATTACTCAAATTCTAGCAAGGAGAGTTGGGTAAGGGGTAAAATTCTATATACTGATTTGCAAAGTACAAAATAAAAAAAACATGTTAAACCATAGCATAAATTAAGAAAAAAAATATTCTACTTATTTTAATATTTTTGTCTTTATTTTAACTAGAAATATTTCATAAAATTTGTGTAAAAAAACTTTTAGCATTGTGATACAAAAGTACACAGATCTCAACGTGAACGTTCATAGTTCGAATCTATCTTTCGACATTTCTTTTTTTATCTCAGTTTTATTGTACTACAGTCCCTGGTTATTAATATTATTAACATGTTTATCCTGGATAATTTTACCTATCTTACGTATTAATGTCGTAAATTACGTAATTAATACACAAAATCACTTTTCATTTAATACCTGATTTGATCATAGACTAGTATTATCCGGTTTGGACGGACATACAACCGTATATAGGCTGGATTTATTCCACTTGTGCACTAGTATGACCGGTTTTTAGACGAGATAATTCCTGGTTATTATTGGCCTATAGACCAATTTATGGCCGTTTGTGCTGAATCGGTAAATGAATATGATCCAGTTTGGATATTTTTAAAGACGGCAAAAGTCAGTTTATGCTCTAAGTCTGTGAAATTAAATCGGGAGTAATTGCATGTGGCACACAATTGGCATCTTTATTCCCTAATTCTATGCACGGTAACTAGTCTACGTTTGCAGGAATGCAAATATCACTAAGATTCGAGATTTTTTTTACTTCAATATGTGGAGTTGTGTAGATATTTCCACAGATTCCGAAAATTATGTTAAAAATACTGTAATGCGTCACGTTTTTCCAATAAATAAGGAAAACATGAAAATTAAAAAAAAAAACAAATTTTTAATGACATTTCTGTATGGCAATGTTTGTATCACGTCATAATGTTTTCTGTAAGTACGGATTGAATGCGTACAGAATAGGTAAACATAAATATATACCTATTTAAAAAAAAATTATCCAACATTAACCACTGGGCTTCCCAAGAAACTTCCTCTTGCCTTCTAAAATGGTGTAATTTGCGGCCTTCGTGTTCCCTAAAAATTTTTAACCACATTTATGAGTGCAGTCCATGCTCTCAATTATCGATCACTCTTGGTTTTCTTGAATATGTTGTGCGCCATTAATTTTCGTACTTGTGAGTTTATAAAATGCCAATTTAAAATGTTTTGAACGATTGAATCATAGCAACGAAATAATACTGAAAGCATTTACTGTCCATGATTAAGGCTGTCGTCAATTGCTTCGTTGAGATAAGTTTCTTGTGTGAAGGTGACAACAGTGTTTTTGAAGGATCAACCAGTGGAAGTATAACTAGGTTTTTTCGCCAGGCGTGAGTGTACTTCTAACTGACCGCTGCTTCCAAACCCAGTATTCTGACCTTGATCTGCAGCCCTTTTCATACAAAAAGGAAACACATTCGGTGTTGCATACTTGTTTGCCGAACAGTATTCCAATCACCTTGAAATGGCTAAACACATACCATTCAGGAAGCTTGCACTACACACTTTCTAGCTGAAATTTAAGGTTTTCGTAGGTCACTTTCAAAGTCACAAAATTTGCTAAGGAAAGGGATGCATGGATGTTAGTATTGTAAAATATAATGTTTCTTAAATAAGATTTTCTGGCATCTATGAAACACCTCCACTGTCGAGAATCATAATTAACCTTCAAGTATTTCATGACTGCTGGAAAATCTTAGCAATGTACCAACCTTCAAGTATTTCATGGCTGCTGGAAAAATCTTAGCAATGTACCAAACCACCTTCCTCAGCAAAAAATAAACTTAAGTTACTTTCACGTCTTCTATACTAAGAGAATCTTGTTTTAGAACACGGGTACTGCTTTTCAAGAATTCTTGATACTAAAACCTCTGCTGCATCTTTAGGTAAATTCACATCGCAAGCCACATTATTAAGTCCCTGCTGGATAAATTAAACTGGTATTTCATCATCCATACTGCCCGTCTGGTATATTTTATCTCTTGTGAAACATTGTCGGAATTGGTATATGTCGGGGGTATGGTCCACAATTTTTCACTGTGCAGAAGTAGCTGCCGTCTGTAATTTATTGGCCCACATCACATTATGAATACACCAAACAGCATTGATTTCCTTTTTCCACTTTTCCAGTTCCTCAACCCAAGAACGCTTAGCGAATAGGCCGGATTTGCTTGTTAAATCCAGAAAAATGGAAAGTAAGCAATATTTACGAAGGGTATAATATATTGCCTATGGTTTTCTGACATACAACAATCACATATGTAGCAAAATATGTCTGTATGAATGTGAAAAGCCATGTGATCTCGTGGCATACGCCACGGATAAACAACCGAATGGTCACGTACACACACCAATGCAACTGTAATCAACCCCTTCTCTGCACTGACTGGTTAAACATGTTGTCCAGAATGGCACCACATATGAACAATACTTATGGAAAGTAGGGAGCGAGGCATGAGACATACTAGCGCGCATAGATAATTTTCACTTTTGTTCCACATTTGTGAGCGTGGAAAATCGTGAGGTAATACAGGTACCAAGTTTAAGTTTCTTTAGTGGTAAACAAATATTTATTAATTTTAGCGTTCCGTTGGCACATTCCACGGAAATTTTTTTTCTTCCCTGTTTAGAATAATTGAGGCGCTCGGGGCTAGATAATGGTAAGCCACACTTTGAGAAATATTGAAATCTGTAGGCCTTTCTTATCTGCTAGACGATGGGAAGCCACTGGAGGAGTTATATTTGAAGAAACCAAGAGATGGCAGCATACACCTTGTTGTTATGTATTGCACCAAGACAACACCTAATTTATGGAATTTTTCGAACCTTCAGATATCACTCCTGTAAAATTTCCTGAATGTGGCCTACCATTATCTAGCCCCGAGCGCCTCAATTAATTTAAGCTTTATTTGACGACACTATTGCTACCTCTAAAATATAATCGTTGCTATGCTTAAATACATAATATAATTTACAATGTTTAATAGTATTTGTCTCTGCAAGGAGATTTTTTCCACTCCATATAAAACTAGCTTATCTTATTTTCCTTTAACAGTTTTCCTTTTGCGTCATAATTCTTAAATTAATGCGAATAAATTTTAGTCTAAATGGGTACCTGAGAGAAATTGATGGAAGCATTCCATAACGGGTTGAAAGCCACGGATCCGATCTACTCCAGATCTTCGAGTCGGCAACCCATCTCTCTTATCTCTCCGCTGTTTTCTTTTACCACATTTTCTCCTCATTTGAATTCTACTCCCCCAAAATTTATTCGGTCCCTGGATGTGAAAATGAGTCTGCGGAAATGTTGGCCAGGCAACGAGCACAGACTGATGTGATCTGGCTTCGTTATTTTCCTAAAGCTTTGTCTTGAAATATTTCTTCTTCTGCCCGCGATAAGAATAGGACTCTCGCTCTGTTACCGCATTCATGCCAGCTCGCTGCGTCCGAGAAATGTGTAACGTCAGCCAAAACTTACTTTGCGCAGATACCATTACTATCCATCGCTTGTCTATCCCTAAACACATAGAGGAAACCACTGAGAACGTATAACAGAAGTAAACCTGGGCCAGCCAAATAATATTTCTTATGTATCAAATCCAAGTCACAAATCAAAGTTCTGTTTTCTTTCAAAAGAAATGAAATTGTTGGAACTTATGGTGTATTTAAAAATTAATTTTTATTTATTGAATCTACAGGAGCTACTCAACAATTCTTAAATTAAGATAAATATCATTGATTTCTATTAAAGTGTTGTGATTTCTCTCTCCAATTTGCTTAGAAGAAATTCTCAAATAATGAGTTGCACTGAGCAGCTGCAATATTTTCAATGGAGTGATTTTATTTTCACGTAGCTAACATTAGGTTTTACTTAGGTTAGTTGTAGAAGCTATGTGAGCATTAATTCAAAGGTAAATGTTTTATTTATAGCTGTATGCAACTTAGAAAGATTCTATGGGTTGGCTGTATATTTCATGCGGTGTAACATAATAAGTTAAAGAGAAGGAATATGAAATGTGCAGTTTTTGATGGAACGAACTTCATACACCATTCGGTTTTTCAATTTCGGTTACCCTAATCTGCTTAAAATATGAATTTACTTCACATGAAACATTTTATATACGTTTTTACTTTTCATTATATGTAGATGGCTGGTAACCAGATTCTTCTCGTTTATTGGTATAGGTAGGTAGGATGTAGAAGGTTCATAGGTATTTACTACACATATCCATACTACACTCCCAAAATCAATATCAATATAATATTTAAATGGTCACATCATTAAAGAACGATATAAGAGCAGAAAGATCTTATTTTTGCCATGTTTTCACAAACTTCGACTGCTGCAGACCTAGGAACGGAGGATTACGTCCTTGCCCCTGCAAGACGTGAAATATGGTGATTTAATATTAATATTTTCCGTAAGCACATTTATCTGGAGAAAAGGTGATTCCTTCTGCTACCCTACGCCCAAGGGCGGAGCAAGTCGTTATTTCCGATGATGAATAGGCCGATTGTTTGCATTTTGGACCACTTTTCACTCGACCCACTTTCGATAAAACTTCTAATTTCGACTCTCCTCGCTCCGGCAGGACGTGCTCGGGATGGAATTAAGATCTTTCCTCTGCCCCATCTTGCCCTTTCTCTACACGCCGACTTACACTGCCTCGTGAAAGCCCTCCGTAAAAGTTTCGCTTTGCCTCTCCTTGCGAGACAATCAGCTACCTGTTAGGTTACCTCATGTATTTCAGTTCGTGAAACAATGAGAGTGCCAGCAAATAATTTTTCTTACTTTTGATTCTCGTGATTCTTTTTCCGTTTTCAATCAAAATTTGCAAAAGTTGAAATATTTAGGTGAATAGTTGAACTTTAAAATTTGTATTTGCGACTGTTTACATTTAATATAACGGTAGTTGGAAGTCTTCTTATTAACAATATGAGCTCTTTTAATTCAATTTTTAAAATAATAAGGGCACAAACTATACACTATGTTATTTATATAAATGATATTGAATATTAATTGTCGTTAGTATGAGAGTAAGTTACGGGAAAGTTTTATAGTTAATAATTGTTTAACTTTGAGAAAAATTGTTACTTTTTAATGTAATGTATATACGTATTTAATATTCCGTCAACCGAATACGCAGTTGTAGAAGTTAATATGTATCTTACTTTGTTCACAAGATATGTAAAAGTTTCCATATTAAACTTAATAGTAATAAAATACGCAATAATTTCAAAGCTTACATATACGTATCTTTTATGCCACTTATATTTAGGGTAGTTATGCAAAGTGCTACGCACCGATGCTTCGGCATGCAATGGAATATTCATTTGATTGTAATATCTCTACTAGAGGTTTCTATGCAGTCAACTATGAGCCAAATGCAGTTTCATAGACAATTGTCTTTTAAATTTTTACAGCAAGTTTTAAAAAAATCGTCGGTAGGGTTTTTTTTCCGTTGCCAATCAAAATTTGCAAAAGTTGAAATATTTATCTGAGTAGCTGAACTTTTGAATTTGTATGTGCGACTGTTTACATTGAATAGATCGGTAGGTTGAAGTCTTATTATTAACTATATGAGCTCTATTACTAGATGATAGTTCTATTCTATAAAATAACACCATTTAATTATAGCGAAAAAACCTCAATGGGTTGGTAGGCTGTTATTCGGCATGATTTAATTCTTAAAATAATAAGGGCACAAACTATACACTATGTTAGTTATGTAACAACGACATTGAAGATTAATCGTCGTTTGTATGAAAGAAAGCTACGGGATAGGTTTATATTTAATAATTGTTTAACTTTGAGAAAAATTGTTACTTTTTAATGGAATGTATATATGTATTTAATATCCCGTCATCTGAATATAGTATTCGAAGTTAATATGGATCTTATTAGGTTAAAAAGATATATGGAAGTTAACGTATTGAGTTTAATAGCAAAAAGGTGTGCTATGGTTTTAAAGCTTAAATGTACATTTATTTTGTGCTCCTGAAAATTTGGGAAGGTAGGAAAAATTTAGGCCATGGGTAACAGAGTACTGGGTAAATGTGACGATCATGTACGAGAAATCAGCTACTTTTCCCTTATTAGACCTCATTTGGAATATGTTGCCGGTTTGTGGGATCTCTACGAAATCGGTCTAAATAATGAACTTGAACGTGTGCAGCAAAGATCGGCAAGATTTGTAAAGGGACGGTACGAAAACCTTATTAGCGTAACCAGTCTATTAAATGAATTAAACTAGGAATCATTGTCAGATCGCAGGTTCAAATTTAGACTTAATCTCTTAAACAAATTCCAAGATAATATTTTCAGTGGTGACGTTAAAAAAATAATTTGCGAACCCCAACTAATTCTGGTAGACTGGACCATGATCACAAAATTAGAGAAATTGATTGCCAAACTGACAGATCCAAAATGTCCTTTTTCCCTCGTACAATTAGGGATATGAATAACGGTAAATTTATCCAATACGAATGTAATAGTGGATAACATTGGTAGCTGCATGTTGGTATAAGGACTTAAAGCTAACCCAACTAACAGCATGTTTTTGCATGTTTGCTTTGCTATTTTTATGTATTTTTTAAATAGTGTAGTTTAGAACAGTATACAAATACTAATCCATTTTCATGCCTGATATGTAGAATGTGCATGTTTGGTGAGAATTCACCCCCTGCCACACCCCTTTATGGTGTTGCAGGGTATTTTGTAGATGTAGATGTACCATTCAGCATTAAATGAGATACTTTCAGTCGTAACTTTGTGGAAATCCATGACGAATAGATTTATTTCAAACTTTTACAAACCACAATATAATGCAAACTCACGACCCGGGTTTCGGCCCCCCCCCCCTCCAGTCCAGTTGTGGTATATATACAGGGGTCTCGCCCTGGGACTTCACCTGATGATGGTGCTTAGCGCCGAAACCCGGGTCGTGAGTTTGCATTATATTGTGGTTTGTAAAAGTTTGAAATAAATCTATTCGCCATTGAGCATTGTTTAAAAACCACTGAGCCCAGTTTAAACTCGACTCAATGGTGTATAATTGTATTGCGTTATGTAATCCTAATTTCCCATTAAACTTTTATCTCTTCGTAAATAGCCTCTCCACTTATACTGCCCCTTTGACCTCCAAAATATTTCACTCATCACCCTCACTTTCTTCCAAAACTTCTTTCCAAACGTGAACTTTCCGTAGGAATTGCTCAATTTTCAAGCAACCCACACTGCCTAGCTTTCACTTTTTTCTCCTTTCCATTTTCTCCCCCATCTCTGTAATTTTGTTGCTGCTCTGTTTCAATTTTTCGCATATGTTACCCGTAACAAGGGCGCTGAGTTCTTGAAACAAGTGTTCACTGCATGTAAAAGGTTTATTACATTTTATCATGGAAGTATATCTTTAAGTATAATTGGTCGGTGCGAAACAAAAAACTCTGCTCATCCGTTTTTGTGATTTATTTCTTCTATTTCAACCGCGCATCCAATATTTTCCCTTCGCTTACGGAATTCTCCATTCAAGAAGATCACACAACTCTCCCTGCTCTCTTCTTACGTCTATTACCTTAGCAGAATCTCCTTGTTGTTGTCATTTATTTTTTGTATTAGGGATTTACGCTTTCAGCTGTTTTCCTTCACCAAATCCCACAAGTCCATCAACCTAAACTCATAAGTCCATATAGACACCGCAAATCCTTCACCCAATATATTCCATCGCCATCTTGCTCCATCCAATTAATCTTCTTCATTTAATCCTCTCCTAATCATGATGTTTTTCTGCTAAATAAAATCATTGAACACATTACTTAACCCCGCACTCGTGAAAATTATTTCATAAAAACATGAATCATCCCATGCTCTCTAATTTATGTCATTCTTAATCTTACCTTGGTATTTTGTTTAATCATATCTTCAATTATATATGATGTTTATTCGTTCCATGCCGCTTAGAATGGTTTCCCAATGAACTAAACAATAACTGAAGTACATGAATTCATTACTTATATGAGGCATCTGAGAAGGGATGTAAAAAGTAACCCTAGTTAGTTTTCATTACAAGTTGATTGAGTTTAAAACAATAGAATCAATCATTTGGAGTTATATATTAGCACAGCAGTTTCATCGCAATTATAATTATGTCAATGGGTGTCATATTTGTTTTATTGATGATTATAACACGAACAGTAATCGAACAGTTGCCTTTCAATATAACTTACCGTATCAGCCACCTACCCTTGAGGAATATAAGTTAATGATGTATTTAAACATTCTCACATCCTGCCACAACAAAAACTCTATTTAAACACAAAAACGATGTTACATATGCTCACGAACATGGTCAGTGTTGTTAAGGAGGTTCCACCGAGACTCCGCGATTCAATATCCCATGAAAGAGCTATTTTATTTAATGAATAAATACCGATCCACAAAAACTCCTATATGGAAAATCATCTATAGTTTGATAACGCATACACAATAATTTTATGAGTATGCTATTATATAGCGCGTTGTATATGCATTCTATTTTTTACAAGCTCTTTTAACTCATTATGACTTTGGAACATAACTGACGTGTTGTTGCCACGTTTAATTTGCAAAGTGAGAATACATGCTCAATACCGCTAATAAGTTTACTAAAATAGGTTAAATATTTTCTTACTTCGTTTTAAACTATTCCCTTGCAAATAAAACTCTTGGTTTTGAATTTATTGATATTCATATTTTTGAAAATATTTTGGCAGCAATGATGCTGCTACCATTTGGAAGCATTGATATTAATTACACCACATCAATAATCAATGAAATATTTAAATTACATAAAAAATATAAGAAGGGCCTTAGTAAGGTATATTTCTAAATTAAGTTGGTAAATAGGCTCATAAGGACGTTTCGTAACAAGTACCGTTGCCAATGGTAACAAAATACTGTAGTGCCACTTTCTGTAACTTAGAATTAACTGCTTTTTTCGCGCAAACATTTATTGATATTAATTGAACAAGTGTGGTAAGGCGAGCACTAAATTACAATGCTAAATTCTACGTAAAATTGCGCATCTTATATTAGTTTTTCATCAAGACGACATTTCTCTTTACATTATTAATGTGTAAATCTTCATTTGATTTAATTAATCTGCAAGAGCCATACTCTGCCGTATAACCACGTATAAAATAGCTGATTTTCAACGTCTTTCTTCTTCAAACAAATGATGGAAAGGCCTCATTATTTTATTGCCAATCAGTAGAGGGGCCAAAAAATTATGTATTCTGAAATTTTCACAAAAATGACATCTACTTCATAATTCAGTGGAGCCTCCTTAATCACAATGCCAGTTTCACTGTAAATTGATTATGACTCAATAAGCTTCAGTTCCTAATGCCCGTTCTTTCGGGATCAATTTCCCTCTAATGGCTCCTCTTTAGTATCCTGTTTTATTTGTTTTGCCCCGTTTACATTACTCGTGTGATCTCTAGGGCTTACTTATCTCTACTTACTAATCCCCCTCAAGCCCTTATGGGAATCACCAACAATTTTACTACACACCTTTCACATATGGAATTGTTGCTGTGTAAATACGCTTTTTTAATGATAAAAATTATCCTCCCCTACCACGCAGTCTTGATTCCTTACAGGTCACTATTCCGTGTATCGGTTCACATTTTGCAGTCGTATATGGTCAGGGGGGATTCGGTTGACCCCCTTAAACTAAGCGAGTGGATTTTAATTACGTTTAACCCCGCCAATTCTTCAGACTGACGGAGTTACATAAGAGACTGCAGGAAATAACAACTTGACACCATTCGCGTTACGATATTTTACGCTCATTAGTCTCCTAAATGAATTATAAGCTGATCTATTTTGCAATGATGTAATAATGACGCTGGAAACATCCACCCATTACTGTCGCTTTGATTAGGAAAACAAGATTAGTGGGATTAGACTGCCGAGCGTATAAATGTAAAATGTCCTCCTTCCCGCTTGTAACAACAGGTCATAGTAGACAACAGAGTATCGGTATAGATAGATGCAATGCATGTCGAGTAGTCGATAGTATATTTGGTATATGTTCTTGACACTAACAAGTCTTTTTAACTGTACTCTCGTATGGCTAATGGGAGGTATGCCCGAGTGAGCTCAAACTTAAGCCTCATTTACTTAGTATTGCATTTCTTCGTAAATACCAATAATTTAGTTCCACATTTCTAGTTATTGCATGATTAACACGTTTCTGTAAAGTAGCAGTTTTTTTACCTATTTTAGCACGTCCCTATTTTTTTCATTCGCGCTCGGCTATTCACCCCCTTAAACGAATCTTGCTATCTTGCTATTCACCCCCTACCAAATGCCCTCGAAGTACCTTTCAGGGTACTCTGTCGATTTAGATGTCAGATTTGAACTTTGTATTTACCATTCAAACCAACCTCCCAGTCAATCCCCGTGTGAAGGTATGGTATTATTTCAATTGATTACCTGCAAACGATATGTACTTTTTCTCATTACATGCATTGATGTGCAGGTATCTATACGAATTTCTTTTGAGAGAAGTTAAAAATTTCGTCACTCCGTCAGATAGGTTTCTTTTCCTCTTCCCCTTTCCCGGAGCCCCTGAGAGGGTGAGAAGATGATTTCATCAATTAATTCGGATGCCTTGGACACGGTGGTCTGCCGTTGATCGTTTTGAATGGGTAAGGGCGTGTTAGGGGAGTGAATGGGTAGGGACGTGCTGGGTGTCGGAGGCCTTCTTCCCTTGTAGACCCTTTGTTTTCTCCTCGCGGGCCCTTCTCGAGAGGCAACCAGGGTAATCTCGTTAGAGCGGTTCTCCTTACTCGCGCTCCTCCGTCGACCCTGGCCATGTTTCGTTCCCAATCTCTCTCTCTTTTCGCACCGAATTTACTGTCGTTATTGAGTCACGGCAACAATACAGTACTCCGTCCGTCGGTTTGGACGTTAAGCTTTGGTCCCCTTCGCGCTTTTCATTAAGTTTGAGCCGGAATCAGGTTTGTGTAGAGCTTAGAGTACTGGTCCTCAGGACCCACCCCAAGGACTTGGATTCGAATCCCGGGAGTGGAAAATATTTTTCATCTGTAAACTGACGATACTTGAGTGTTATGTGAAGAGCATTCGAGCGCAGTATCATTGAAACAACTTCGGCCTTAACTTGGTTGAATTTTCCCATGGTAAAAAATAAGTCGCATTGTATGATGGGAGAAATGATTCACTTTTTACTTATTCCACGAATTTATTTTTACCCAACCGGTTTCGACGTTAGCACGTCATCATCAGGGGTACAATCTCCGAAGTTTCTGGGAGTGCAAGTCACATATATACGAAATTCCTGGGGGTGAGGGTTAGGTGAGAAGTGGTTTAGGGAGGGAAGAGCCACAGAATCGGCAATGTTGGGTCAAAAGCAGTTGACGTAGGAGGGTGGCTTGGGGTAGTGGGGGAGAACGGGGACCGGGGGGGGTGGGAGAATAGGTGGGGGTATTGCTAATCACCGATGGTCAAGGTTAAGAGAAAGGGGCTGCGGACGGCCATGGTGCAACACGGAGGTAAAAGAAAAACATTTAAATTCGGAAGAATCATTCAAAACCAATACATTAGGAACACCTTGTCTCTTAACAATTTCTAAATTCTCTAAAAAATCCAGTTCAAACCCTTTGTCATTTATATATAAAATCTTGGATGAAAAATTACCATGGTGTCCAATCTCAATAAGATGTTTAACAAACCCGGATTTTGGGTCATTATTTAATGAATATTTCTTGTGTTCTTTTGCTCTGATGGTGAATTTACGACCTGTTTGTCCAACATATACACCATTACAATCTTCACACGCCAGTAGATACACACCACATTTTTCGGAACTATCAATCTTGTCCTTAGAGTTGAAAAGAAGTTTTTTATAGTAGAGTCTGCAACCGTTGAAGTTTTCAGCATTGTAGTATTCCACAGTAAAATTTTAGTACCTATCTCTGAACTGGCTTCAACACACGTGACATTTTTAAAGGACTGCCCCATGGGATCAGTCTCTCAATTTCACTCTCGGAAAAATTCAACAATACATTCATCTTCAATAAGTCCTTAGTTTTCTTCTAAGTGTGTATGGATGCTTATGGTGGTTAGATTACTATCCTCCCATCCCAAGATCCCGGGTTCGAATCACGGAAGTAAAATATTTGCATCGGTTTACCGGTCCTAACGTGAGTGCTTTGTGGAGATCATTTGAAGTCGGTACTCCGTCCGTCCGATTGGACGTTAAGCCGTGGTCCCCTTGGCGCCTTTCGTAAAAGACATATTAATGCTGATTTTCCTCTCTATCCTTCCTTCCTTCTCTTCCATTCGCATTCTTGTACTTTTCCTCCAGGTCTGAAGTGCCTAAAAATGCGGGTACGCACTTGAAAACACAGATGAGACGAATCCGCGGATGTAAGGCCCCCCTCCATCATCCCAGAGGACTTGACGCTTCCTCTCGAAGCTCATGAAATATTCTTGTAGATATCTCTATTTGCCTGGCTTCAAGAAGTAAAACTGTTTCAGGGGCATTTACCTTAGGTCTTAAGCGCCTCGTTGAAACGTGACCGCCCCACCATTTCGACTCCGAGATTGAGTCTTCCAATCGAGTAAGGTACGGCGTGAATCGAGTGGTGAAGTTGAAGTTTGCTTTTTTTCGAAGATTGTGCATGCTAGTAAAATGTGCTATGAAAATTGGATACAAAAACTCTTATTATTATTAAAAATCTTACTTATTCTTACTAATCTTACGTTTAGCATCGTGACGAATAAATTAATAACTATCAGGATTTCGACCTCCCCAATTTTCGTCTTTCGAAAATGGGGATTGCTCTTCGAGACCCAGGTCAAACAAATGTTAATTTTAATAGGAATATCCAAGTATCCTTCTATTTTTATCTACATGTGCTATTCAAATCACCCTCATGCTTTCACGATATTTCAAACTTAACTGTAAGTGTTTCTATACACGACTCAATAGATTCAAGGTGGCTTTTAATTAATTTTTTTAATTTTATGCCAGCACTAGTCTTCTTCACTTTTATTCAACTCAACATCCCATTGCTAATCGAAGATGTTTAAGTAAAGAGTGCAGCATGTTTGCCCTGCAATGGCAGTATTGATTTAAAATCATCCCGAGAGAATGTAAGAAATTAAGAAATGTGAGTGTATAAGGGCATGAGGACCAACCATACACAATAATCATTGCTTTATCTCTCGGTGACTATAAATGGAAAACTTCCATGATAGTTACCGAGACATACACAATTTCGCTCACACGAATAGGTGTTTTTTTCTTCCAGTAAAGCAGGTCCGAGATAAAATATTGTAGCTCTCATTTTACTTTTATGCTTCCATAGAATATTAAAAGCTTTTTAGTCCCGGAATTTAGCTCGGGAAATTCCAACGTGTCGTACGGATGACAGCTCGTGAGGTTCGCATCTTACGCGAACTGTCTCTTTATTTATACCTTCTTGATATATTTTTACCCGGATGGTTGCGTAGCTTTGGCTGCAGTTAGAGTGCAAATTGCCCCTTGTCGTGAAAGGCTTGCTTGCTTGACAGGATTCTTGGCAGAAGTCTGCGAATTCCTTTAATTCTTGCGTAGCGTGAAAATAAGGCATTGTCTCAATACATCTCTCTTTAAATAGCTCTAAGATCCATGGTCGTTCCTATCAAAATAACTTTGTGCTTTTCTTGTTATGCTGGATGATTGTAACCCGAAAAAAATTATATAAACTTTCAAGTATCTCAATATCTCAATTCGTAGAGTTTTAGTATCTAGCCCCAGGAGCTTGATTGTTCACCATGAGGCTAATAAGTCACCTAAGACGATTTAACGTCACTCTCGCCTATATGGTAGCCCTTTGAAAATTATGCTTTATTCTTTAAATGTTCTCAATAAAAAGAATTTTTGTGGTAGGCACTATACTTGGTTACTTATTCGTATGGGGGTGCCCATAAGTTACGCAACGCTAATGGTCGAAACGAGTTGGTGCAATTTCTACGAATCATTATTGACAGGAAAGAGGGGGTTGCAGACTTCGTTATGTTGGCAGATAGATACGTAATAGGTATATTCATTTCTTGTTCAAAAACATAATTATGACTATCGTAAATATTGTGAATAAATAATTGTATTAATATATAAATATGGCATTCATAAATATGCCTATTTTATCATTCTAGAAAAAGGTAGGTTTGGTTCATTTGCAGCTTTACGTTAATTAGCGGGAGGGGATCTTAGAGAATGTTACGGAGGGTAGAAGTTGGGATTAAACGGGGGCAAGAAAATTAAAAATCAACGTTACCTAATGTTTGGATGGCCCTTATCAGGGTTAATGTTAAAAAGAATCCTCCAAGTTACACAGTATTCGCTAATGTACAGCCGGCTCTGGTTTAAAAGCTACACATCTTCTTGCCTTGAAAACTAATCCAAAGTCAGTCATTGGACCGTATTACTATGTCATATACAAGAGAAGTATATATCAATTTTGGTCTACGTCATAGCCATTAACTTCCTCATAACTGAAACCTTCGGTATGGCATAAATGAAGCGATTTTGGAAATCACCAAATTTTCCTGTTGTCATTGTTTTTACGAGTGACAATATCAGTAATCACTCTTAAAGGATTCCTCACAGAAGGTGAATAAATGAATAAACAGGTGGAAAACAAATGAAGTTGAGGATAGTAAGCGAAGTTACGGGAACGTCTATATATTTTAAAATTCAGATCCGTAGGTATTTCGGCTAATCTCTTTTTAGAGTGTCTGTCTTAGCCCTTGTATATCAAAACCTTTAATTACTATGCTCGTTGATTTAAGGCGATTTTAGGATTTAGTCCTTCAAAAACGTCAATTAAGGAAACACGTGCATTTAAAATTTGCAGGAATACAAGTACAAGAATTAAATGATAATGGAAATGCATTCAATAAAATTTACTTTACTATGTACACATGTATATTTGTATTTGATTTTGACCTTGCTCTTTTTCCATTACCTAACAGGTATCATATATAGGCATTAACATTCTTCAGGCTGAGATTTTGATTCTATCTGCATAACTTGTAAAAGCTATGCAAAACGTGATAAAAAGGATACACGGACATCAACCACGTGAGAAAAACATTCAGATCAAAGACGGGTTTACAGTGGCTGTTAAGTAAATGCCTCATTTTTACGGTTTCCATTCGCGTAATCCAAGCGTACGGAAACCTTGAAAATAAAATTTTTTAGAAGTTAAAGATGGTAGTAAGCCAAAAAAATGGAAAATTCATAAGGGAATAGAAGAGAATGAGGGATAGGGTTTAGTAAAAAATCCTAAAATGTGTTTAGAAAACATACATTTTTACCCGTGGTCTGAGATTTAAGATTAATACCCTGTGGCAATTAAACTCCGCAGCGATCTTACCTTGACTGCAAGACACGGAACTTCCTCAGCTACGATAAGCTGTATTGATCTAGGCCAACTCCTGCGTGATGATTTTTGAAATTTTACATTCTTCAGTTATATGGTGTAAATCATGTCACATGTGATGAGAACATGACTGATGAGAATGCTAAAGAGCGATGTTACTTTTCATTAGTTAGGCCCCACCTTTAATATGTAGCCAGTGTATAGGATTCGAATGAATTAGGTTTGATCAGAGAACTAGACAGTGTGTAGCGTAGAGCAGCTAGGTTCGTCAAAAGGTGTTACGATAGTTTTAGTAGTGTAACAGAATTAATACAAGAATTGGGGTGGGAATCATCAGCAGAGTGTAGGTTAAAGTACAGATTAAATCTCGTATAGAAATTTAAATCGGAGAGCTTTACTGAAGATGTTAGGCATATATTTAAAAAACCAGCGTATTACGCTAGATTCGACCAGAAAAATAATATTAGAGAGTTAGATTGTCGTACTGATAGATTCAAAATGTCATTTTTCCCCCGTACTATATGAGAACAGAATAGGCAGCATAGCAAAGGGATAGGTAGGGGAAATATTTTAGAGTAGTCTGTAGTGTATTAATAACCAATCCCTTATTACTATGTAGATACTAACAGTCTAGTTGCCTGAGACCATATAGTAGCATGTTTGCATGTTTGTAGTACATGCTTGTGATCTTCACCCCCTGCCACACACCCTCGTGGTGGCTTGCAGGGTATCGTGTAGATGTAGATGATATAAGCATTTCCCTTTATTCTGAGATAGAAACGCGAAACCAATTGTGCGAGGAAGGAAAAGGCTGCATAAGGAAAAATAAGTGTGTAATATGTAAGTCACATGGCAATAAGGATTATTAAAATAAAACAATAAGGCCTTTAATTTTGTCCATCATTGTTGCTATTAGGGGTCTGTGACTGGCAGCTAGGGATAATTTTGAGATTTAGGATAGATGGGTCATTGAGTATATGTAGGAATGCTCCAGGGTAGGAAAAAAGGTGGAGAGAAACTCGGCGTCACTATAAGGTTACATATATTGAAAGGCGCTAAGAGGTCCACGAATTTAAGTCCCATCCGCTGGACGGAGTACTAAATTCCAAGTACTCTCCACATAGCACTCAAGTGGAGACCGGTGGACCGATCTCCGAGTTTCATGATTCGAATCCGGGTTAATAGGATAGGAGGCCAGTTATCTAATCAACGTACGTAAACGAACACCCTAAATAAAATACTTAGGACATATTGAAGATGAAATCTAGTTGTATTTCACCGGGAGATCGAATGTTACAGCGGCTAATTTGAAGATTTTGAATTCCTTGTATTAATTTTTGAACCATGATGTTTCAGTCACGAATATAGATGGATGCCTAGTAGTGTGTAATAACTTTAAATTTTTCACGTTGGATATTTTTCGGGCTACGTTCATAAAAAAATTCATTTATGCGTTCAACGCCTTTATAATGTCGGTGAAATGTTTAAAAGTTTATTAATATCGCCTTTAGGTAATTAACTCGGTACCTATCATCTGATATATTTTCTGAAAAAACGAAAAATTATATTCTATATAAAAAGCAACTGATTAGCTCTTATTTGTGGAGATGTCTATGGGTATGTCTAAAAAATTGAAAATTGATGTGTGTGGTTATTCACTCAATGGTATCGTCCGTTGCGTGGTGGAAGCGATTCATTATAAATCAACTAGCTTCACCAAGTTTCTTCACAAATTTGAGCAGATATTCCTATTGAAAATATTGAACTGCATACTTAAATATTGTGGAAAAAATAATTGTTTGCTGATTTATAATTCAGTTTTTCCTGGACCTTAGTTTTGTTCTAGCTGTGCTTAAAAATATCCTCGGGATAAAACACATGTCGCCATGCTCTCGATTAGCTCTTATTGTGGAGATAAGTATGGATCTGTCTAAAAAATTGAAAATCGACGTGTGTGGTTATTCACTCGATGGTATCGGCCGTTAAGTGGTGGAAGCGATTCATTATAAGTCAACTAACACCAAGTTTCTTCACAATATTTGTGCAGATATTCCTATTGAAAATATTGAACTGTATACTTAAATATTGTGGAAAAAATAATTGTTCGCTGATTTATAATTCAGTTTTTCCTGGACCTTAGTTTTGTTCTAGCTGTGCTTAAAAATATCCTCGGGATAAAACACATGTCGCCATGCCCTCGATTAGCTCTTATTCTGGAGATATCTATGGATCTGTCTAAAAAATTGAAAATTGACGTGTGTGGTTATTCAGTCGATGGTATCGGCCGTTAAGTGATAAAAGCGATTAGTTACAAGTCAACTAACACTAAGTTTCTGCACAACATTAATGCAGATATTGCTATTGAAAATATTGAACTGCATACTTAAATATTGTGGAAAAAATAATTGTTTGCTGATTTATAATTCAGTTTTTCCTTGACCGTAGTTTTGTTCTAGCTGTGCTTAAAAAATATCCTCGGGATAAAACACGTGTCACCATGAGCTAAATGTCATAATGAATGATTTCGCTGTTTTGCTGATGAAACTTTCTTCACTTTCACGCCGCTTGCACCGGGACGAAAATGAACTCCTCTCGAAAGCCCACCCCTTTTTTTCACGCCTCTCTCTCTCCTGGAAGCGATCCCTCGACGCGACGGAGGCGGCGGCGCTGAGTAGGTATTTCTCCCGCGGCGGCTCGCAACGATCTCAATAGCGATCCCCGCTGTCATCCAAGCCACGCACGTTTCCCCCTCAGGGGGACAAAAATTTGAATTGGCGCAGGAGTAAGGGGGAAAGCCAAGGGCTGTTAATCTCGACTCCTCCGCACACGTCTCGTTACCCCTCCTCCGACGACCATCTTCGCTCCTCCACCACCAACTCCTCATCACACTTCTCTCTCTCTTCCTTTCCTCCTCCTATCTTGCGCTCCTCCGCATTACTTTCCAGGCGTCCGTGTTTATTTACAGTCCTGCCTCGGGCCTGCCCCGAGACGGTGAGGGGATGGATTCAGGGGTCGGCTGGGAGACAAATGCCCGCTCCCCCCACTCTGTTCTTCCGCGTTCGCTCTCCATTTCCGTCGCAAGGCTCAACCGCTTCGCTGTTGTCCGGATGAACTTCGCTCAGCGAACGGTGGAAGGGCGTTCGCATGCTCTTGAACTCTGAACGGAGACGCGTGGCATTAACCTTTCGGGAAAAACAGTAGGTTTATTATTCCATCGAACAATTATGCAGATATTGAACTCATGATCGCTTCATGCATCAAAAATCTACTGAATACCCTGATAGCTACCGTAAAGGTATTAGAGACGTGGATATATGGCATTATATGGAAGGGGACAAGGGAAGCATAATTGGCCCTTAGGCTACTCATAGAGAAGAGAACACTGTAAAAAGTTGATCTGATTTTCAGTGCGATCTGAATTTAAGCGCTGTCTGGTTGTAAGGCAGGAACACGGATTTAAGGTACGGAAGAGGCAGGAACATGGATGGTTGGTACAGGAGCAGTTGAGCAGGAAGCAGAGGAAGCAGGATTCTGGATGGTCTGATTTTCAGCCGTTCACCTGCCTTATTTTTAGACAAGATATTACTGCTCAAATTCAACATACCCTGTCTTAAAATTGTTGCATCTGAAATTCAGATCGCTTTTGTACCTTAAAATCAGATCTACTTTTTACAGTGAATGGAGAAGGACAAACCGACGTTCATAGCATTTGTGGATTTAGAGAAGGCCTTTGACAACGTGAATTGGGATTCGGTGCTTGGAATTCTTAAGGGAATTGGAGTGTCCTACAATGATCGAAGAATTATCCACAGTCTGTACAAAAACCAAGTAGCTGTGATTAAATCTGGACCCAGCTGTGAAGAGACAAGAATAAGGAAAGGAGTGAGACAAGGCTGTGCACTGTCTCCCGTAATTTTTAATGTTTACATCGAGAGAGCCATAAATGAAGTCAAGGAGAAGTGCTCTGGAGTGAACATCCACGGAGAAACAATCAGTATGCTACGATTCGCTGATGACATAGCTGTCATAGCAGAGACAGAGAAGGAGCTGAATAAGATGCTAACAACCATGGAAAGGACTATGGCCAGATAAATTAGAAGAAGACTAATATATTGGTGTGCAGCAAGAAAGGAGAAGCCAAAACAAATGTCAAACTAGGAAAACAAAAACTTGAAGAGGTGAAGGAGTTCTGTTATTTAGAAAGCCGAGTAACCAACTATGGACGAAGCAAGAAAGAAATAGTGAGTAGAATAGCCCAGGCAAATAGGGTATTCTATCAAAAGAAGAATCTACTTACTGCAGGAAATACAAGCGTAGAAGTAAGGAAACAGTTCATCAGAACATACATCTGGAGCATGTTTCTTTACGGCAGTGAGGCATGGACGATAAGAGCAGCGGAGAAGAAAAGGGTGGAAGCATTCGAAATGTGGTGCTACAGAATAATGCTGAAGATTAAATGGATCGAAAGAGTAAGTAACGAGGAAGTGCTAAGAAGAGTAGGAGAAAAGAAAAGTCTGCTGACAACTCTAAGAAGAAGAAGGGACAACTTAATCGGCCATATCTTGAGACACGATGGCCTGATGAAGACTATCTCCGAGGGAAAAGTGAACGGGAAGGTTGGAAGAGGCAGGCCTCGTATGAGATACATGGAATAGGTTGTGAAGGATGTAAAAGAGAAGAATTACGCCACAATGAAAAGGTTGGCCGATAGAATAATTGAGTGGAAAGTTGCGCCAAACCAATCCTAGGATTTTTGACCAATGATTATGATAATGATGAATGGTTATGGTAGGGACAGGGGATGGTAGGGACATGGCATGGAATAAATTCAATAATCATCTGCGGCCAAAATATTTTCGGCATGGTAAAAGTCTTATGTCTGATAAGTACCAATTGCACATATCAGACTAAATTATTGGACTAATACGAAGAAGCTAACTATTATTTTTTACCATTTTAAGAAGTCTATTTGGTGACAGGTGAAATAAATACTAAGAGAACAAATCAACCGTCCATGTGGTCCGGGACTTAAATCCTTTTCCCTCCATATCGAATGCTGTAGGGGATCGGGTTGGTATGGTGGCAAGAGTACTGGCTTCCCATCTCGAGGGCCCGGGTTCGATTTTTCAGTGGCAAACCGGTCCCTACTTGAGTGCCTAGTGGAGGGCATTTTAGGTTCAGTACTCCGTCCGTCGGATGGGACGTTAAGCCGTGGTCCCCTTGGCGCCTGTCAATAACAGTAGGTTAATACCGACCCCGGGTTTCTCTCCACTCTTCCTCCATTACCTGAAATGTCCCTACCATTCCCCAATTAGCCACCTATCCTAAATGGCACTAATGACCTCAGCTGTCGGTTGTCTCCCCTGAACAACTAACTCGGATACTGTAGCCAGTTGGAGAGACCTCTTCAGTTTACATCTCTTTTATCGATGACTTTGTATTTGAATACCGCTCAGGGTCGATTTTATTTCCTCAGTGGATTTATTGCACTGTTTTTCTCATCAGTGAGTTACTCCACTAATATTCATGTCCACCAATTAGTAATTCCTCGTAATTTATTTCGTCGTTATGCGCTCACTTGCTTTCACTACGGTACTCACTATAGTATGCATTTAAGAATGCAGTAAGTGGACGTCGATCATTCTAGGATAATTAGCAGTTATATTGCACGTTAGGATTTTTCCTACATTCCTCTTCTGTGTTTGAGGCCTATCAAGGTATCTTATTGTTTATTGAAGAAAGACATTTCAAAACTCGCATGCCAATGGCATTTTAACTTCGATTTTGTTTACGCAACATTTAATTATTTAATTATTTATGGAACATAATATGATGAGTTATCAAATAATCCAATCAGCGCTTTCAAAACAAAGACCAGCTTATCTCTACTTAAGATCCGACTGCAATTCTCTCACCGATTTCCATATGATCGTTTGGTTCTACACTAATTAAATACGCCATTTTGCGAATAATACTTTCATTATTTGTTTGTTTTGTGATGCATTTAAGGCTGAAGTTATCTCATAAAGTAATAGAAGGATATTACACAAATGAAGTAAGGGAAAAATAACAGGAAAACTAATATGAAAATCTTTTGCGGAAGCTGGCTATGGTGATAATTACTACGTATCTGAGTGGCGGTATTACCAAATGAGGTTGTTACTTTTAGTTTGACAATTGAGAATTGTATCAATATAAAGTATCCATTAAATCGATAAATTTAACAAGAGTATACGGGGTTATCCACATTATTATTTATCAAAAGTGGACAAAGGAAGTAAGGAAAAGTCCATAGGAATCTTTCTCTGCATGCAATGAATGGAACTTCGTCATCAATGATAATGATATACCCATTTGAGTATGTGATTAATGAGAAGTGAACGACAGGCAGAGTACTACCGAAGGCCTTGGCCTTTATTGACAGAGCTGAGGGAAAATGCGAGTAATCTTTAATCTTTGTGCCATAAAGAACGATACTATCGGAGGCGAAGAGTGAAAATCCTATAGCATTTGAAAGATAATGATCTGATGCTAATTTGTGCTGCCCATTCAGGACAGCCCTAAACAGCATAACAACAAGGTTAATGCATTTGAACTTCAGTTTCACATTCATGAAATCGAAATGTAAAAAAGAAAAGACTTCACTGAACTTGAACGCGAACTGTAGGCTTCTTTTGAAAAATGAACGCAAACAGGTTCTTTGCGCTCCCTAGAACGAGTGAAGCCTGAGAAGGGGGCGGAAATAGCCAAGACTTAACGACGGAATTAAAGTTGTGGTCCCATTCGGAGAGAGCTAAAGGGAAATTATCCCTCCTTCCATTATGAGTGGCTGGCTCCCTGCTCACTCGCCTTACAAGGAGATTTAAAATAATGTCATCTCTTTACCAATTCACCCACGTCCTTTCCCTTTTCCTCACGAAGTTTTGGGCACAAAAATTTCAATGTACGGGACCGAATCGGAAAAACGTATTCATTTCGTACTCACAGATATTTATTTAAGCGCTGCAATTCTCCAATTAGAACTGAAAATTTTGGGAGACATCGGTCATTCAATATTAATTTAAAACTTCTAAAGTTCATCCCTGTGGTACCATTCAACCAGTGGTTGAATGCATATAAGCTGTACCCAAATTTCTAGTTGTCCAAACGCAGCATATAAGTTCAGTTTTTGTAAAAACAGCATTGGAATATGGAAACCGTAGTGCATTTGAATCTTTAAATTTATGAAAATATTTATTTCTAAGTCTTTCGAGATATTTAAATGGTATGAGACCGAAGTAAACTTTAGCGATTTACGTTTTTGTTTTCGTATTTATAGTTTTGTAGGCAGCGATGATTTGATATGTGGCCTTGATAACGTGCTCGAATTTATTCAGTTGACTCGTTGCTTGGACGTTGAATAGTTTTCTAGTCTCTTAGACTCGGCGTGAAAACCATCTGATTCACCGAAAGATCAGAGAGCTATGTCTTTAAGTACTCGCCCTTTAACTTTGACGATATCTCCTGTCACCTCTCAAATATGCGGGATTTTACGACTTTTCAGGCTACTGATCCCTACTGAACGGAAGACATTTTTAACTTACCACAAAAATGTGGACGTCCCATGCTTAAAAATAGGACCAAGGCAATGGATTTGATGGTGAATCTCGGTCTCCCAACCCTTCTGTTCCGCTCTTTATGCCTCCACCAAAGCAAACAAATGACGTGCGAATTGGCGTAAGCGAATGGCCCGTGAAACACGATCAACGGAAATGTAAAACGCTAGCATTCGAATGAAATGTTATACAGAGTGTTTGTGTATTCTGTTCGTATCACAAATCAATCCATTTTTTTAATGGCTACAGCTAATAAAAGGACGCTCTATTTAAAGCTTCCCATGGAAGTTTTATTAAGAGTATGGTGAGTTGCCCTTTGGCTGATTAGCTGAAAGTTTTTAATGTGATCACAATAATTAGATTGGCTACTTACAAAGTAATAATAATAAATCTGACTGGCAATTGCAGCCTCAAGCATTCCAGTCGGTCGCTCTGATCAGGTCGGTAACACACTGGCTTTGTAACCATCGTGTTTCAGGTTCGAATTCCGTCTCGGATATGGATGTTATATTTGTTTTTGAAAACGAACTAGGTCAGGTAAGGCAGTGCGACATAAGATTAGTAGTTGGATCACCTTGGAAATCATATTCTACTAAATTAGTTTATATAATAATATTCTACTAGCTTGAACATTACAAGGGAGTAGTAGGTTAAGTTAGAACCTGGCAGGTAAAACGTCTTTAAGTTTTTTAAAATTTCGTTTTATTCAACTCATTAGAGGGTGTGTGACGAGAAGTGAACAATTACCGAACATGCATTGCATAATTTTATTATTAGCTTCAATATTGTGCTCTATAAAAGATTTCTATTGCATACTCTCTTGAGGGACAAGCATTACAAAGTTCACTTTTTACACCACATTCAAGGAGGTGTTTAAGAATTTCATATATACATATATTGCACATTAAAGTTACGCAAAAGTATACGCAAAAACGCGTAAAATTTTACGTTGCCCATACTAATATTCAATTTCCTTTGACAATTGAATTATTTCTCCATTTGAAATTTTTATTTCTCTCAGACGATCCAGTGTTGGAAAATCCCTCAGCTTGGCTCAATTATACTAATTCTAAGTGAGTCGCCCGTGAATTTGGAACTATTACTACCCGTAGGTCTGCTACTTAATGTTCTGTAAAAATAGCCACCTCATTAATTTGACCGAAGGGAGTGAGAGGAATATAAGTAAGTTTTTTACTAGTTACTTATTGTGTGTTAGATTGATAGCATAATGGTGAGTCGTAGGACAAAGAGGTGATGAGGATTTAGAATGTTACAAATGCAGGCCAAAACCAATGTTAGACAAGGAAAACGAAAACTTGAAGAGGTGAAAGAGTTCTGTTACATAGTAAGCCGGGTAACCAAGGATGGACGAAGCAATAAAGAAATAGTCAGTAGAATAGCCCAGGCAAAGAGGGCATTCTATCAAAAGAAGAATCTCCTTACAGCTGGAAATACAAGGGTATAAATAAGGAAACGATTCATCAGAACTTACATCTGGAGCATGTTTCTTTACGGTAATACGGCAAGTCATGGACGATGAGAGCAGCGGAGATGAAAAGGGTAGAAGCATTCGAAATGTTGTGCTACAGAAGAATGCTTAAGATTAAATAGATCGACAGAGTAAGTAACGAGGAAGTTCTAAGAAGAGTAGGAGAAAAGACAAGTCTGCTGAAAACTAAAAATAAGAAGGTACAACTTAATCGGCCATATCATGAGACATGATGGACTGATGAGGACTATCGTCGAGGGAAAAGTGAATGGGAAGATTGGAAAAGGTAGGCCTCGTATCAGGTATGTGGAGCAAGTTGTGAAGGATGTAAAAGAGAAGAATTACGTCACAATGAAAAGGTTGGCCGATAGAAGAATCGAGTGGAAAGCTTCGTCAAACCAATCCTAGGTTTGTTGACCAATGACGATGATGATAAATACAGGGATACAGAGGGAACATATTTTACTTCTTCCTTCACCTCTTCGCCATGTCTTCACCATGGCTCATAGGCAACTCCATCCCTTCTATTTACTCCGACAAAATAAGCACCCTGGTTTCTCCTAGGATATAAAAGCAGAGGAGCTTAATCAGCCATGCCTTCTTCCTCAGTTTCTCTCTCTCTCCAACGCAAACGTAAGAATCCCCTCCGTCTTCTTTGATCCGTCGCCAAACAGCACGCAACATTCAAATCTGGAAGGATTGCTTTCTCTGTTCTTTCCCTCCCCTTCGTCGTTTTTCCGAGTTTCCACGACGACGCTCCCTTCAGTCCACTCCCCCCTTCGCCGGTTTTCCCTCACTCTTCTTCCACCTCCTCTCTTGCTATGCTCCTGCGCCGTACTCCGCCAGCATACAATGGTTGGCTGGCCGTCCCCCCTTGAGGCTTATCTGCTTGGCGAGAAAGCGCGTCCAGACAGGCTTCCGGCCCTGTCCATTGTTCCCGTGCCAGAGCGGGGGGACATTTTTTAAAGAGGGTTGATACGTTTTAACAAACGAATCATGCCCGGAAATGTAATTATTTAATTGGTGACTCATACCCTTTTTCTTCAAGACGTTTTCAACCCGGCGCACAGTGGTCGGAAACCGGAAATTTTTGGACAAAATTCAAAAATCGCTTTTTTTGAGATATGGACTTGAAACTTCGCACATATACTCACAAAAGATTGCTGATTAAGGAGTAGTACGTCATTTGCCATGATTCTAAACCGTTGGATAGATACAGGGGCTCAAAGATGACCAAATTTCTAAAAAACTCCCGACTTCCTTTTTCTCCGAATATCTTCAAAGTTATGTTGATGGTGTCGTTGTGGGGGGAATTTGATCGAATAAAAAATGGTATAATCTATTAACACTATGCTTTTTCTCTACTATTCTTTATTGTCGAAGATTGTTTATAATATTTGTGTGCTATTACGTTACAAAATGGCGAAAGCTGTTTTTGGACAAAATTTCACATAAAGTAGAGAATATCTAGCATTTTAGGGAGAGACCTGTCAAGTGACTTATATAAGAGCGTTTGTTGAAGACTTTTAAATACGAAACTGAAGAGAAATAAAAAATAAGTTTGCGACGCCGAAAAATACATATGATTTTCCGACCGCGCGTCCGGGGTCCGACTCCGGGCGCCGGGGCTGGAAATGCCGAGACACGCTTGCATTGCTCACGTGGAATGAACCCTAAAGCTTCGGATTCGCCACGTTTCTGCTGTACACATTGTCACTAACCTCCACAGACTCTCTATGGTCGAAAATGGTGAGAATATTGTATCGAGCGAGCGGATGTACGAATCTTGTAGATGAAGGCCGAGAATTAGACCAGATTATCTCACCTAAAGTTAGAGGAAACGGGGTTTTTTTTACCTATGCATTATTTTCAATTCGTCATAAACAACGTTTTGGTGATGGGATAACTAGAGAATCCAGAGTATGTTGCCTGCAGTATCATTTACTAAGCGTAGTGGCACGAAGGATCTCATGAATAAAAATTCATCAAATGTATTCCTTCGTTGCCGCACTTGTTTGTACTGAGAATGGCCCAAACTGCCATCAAACTCATAGTTGCAAATCAATGAGCAATTTATTTCCTCTCCTGTTGGTTGAGTTGAGGAAACAGGCCAGGCTCCGTGATGCAGTGTGATTCATAAGAGCTTGAAGATATACTTCGCACATTTTCTGTGACTACTATTCCTTCCGGGTATGCTGCGCTTTTAGCTCGTAGTACTCGGTCATAGTTAGGATATAGGTCATGTCCGTGGCTTAAGGCTGTGCTACGCAGAGTTATGTATTGACTCTTGGTCAATATGCCCTGAGAAGGGTATTCTGATGAAAATACTTCAAGTTTTTTTAACGACATTTCAATGAAAAAAAATTATAGGAGCGGTCACATGGCTACAAAATTCTACGGAAACAAAAACAATATACAACATACCTTATGATACAGCATACCAATATCAACGTACTCTTTTGAGTAACCAGATGAATTAATATAAATCACTTCTGATCGAAGAACAGGAAAAGCTACCAAAAGTGTAAGATACTCGACGTAATCACAAGCTTAATCACAAGATTTAGATCCTGCAAATTAATGCTGCACGACCTTCTTTCACCACTGCCATGAGAGGACTGATTTAGATAAATGTATTTCTTGAAGCGAAAGCACATGTTTCACTTAATGTACCCGCTTAAGACCGTCAAAGGTTCCGCAATGTCATAAATGTCCCTTTTCGCAGGACCCATTTGGGACAGGGGCTTGGACCGTGACCTCTTCGGTGCATCTTTTAGCACGTGCGTGCGGGTAGGGGGGCAAAAGGAATAAAAAACAATCCCAGGCGGTGTCTTTCTAGAAGGATGCATGGTCCACACGAAGACTACCCACTTTTTTGGTAAAAGGACGTAAATACGAAGTATGTTTCCCGAACTTTCGCAACAAAAATAACTTGAACGCTACTACACGTACAATTATCCGCTCGCTCGATACAATATTCTCACCATTTTCGACCATAGAGAGTCTGTGGAGGTTAGTGACAATGTGTACAGCAGAAACGTGGCGAATCCGAAGCTTTAGGGTTCATTCCACGTGAGCAATGCAAGCGTGTCTCGGCATTTCCAGCCCCGGCGCCCGGAGTCGGACCCCGGACGCGCGGTCGGAAAATCATATGTATTTTTCGGCGTCGCAAACTTATTTTTTATTTCTCTTCAGTTTCGTATTTAAAAGTCTTCAACAAACGCTCTTATATAAGTCACTTGACAGGTCTCTCCCTAAAATGCTAGATATTCTCTACTTTATGTGAAATTTTGTCCAAAAACAGCTTTCGCCATTTTGTAACGTAATAGCACACAAATATTATAAACAATCTTCGACAATAAAGAATAGTAGAGAAAAAGCATAGTGTTAATAGATTATACCATTTTTTATTCGATCAAATTCCCCCCACAACGACACCATCAACATAACTTTGAAGATATTCGGAGAAAAAGGAAGTCGGGAGTTTTTTAGAAATTTGGTCATCTTTGAGCCCCTGTATCTATCCAACGGTTTAGAATCATGGCAAATGACGTACTACTCCTTAATCAGCAATCTTTTGTGAGTATATGTGCGAAGTTTCAAGTCCATATCTCAAAAAAAGCGATTTTTGAATTTTGTCCAAAAATTTCCGGTTTCCGACCACTGTGCGGCGTAGATACATCACCGAGTGTTCCATTTAGTCCCATTTTGACCAGCTTAATTTCTGCTCGCCATTTCACGAGCGGAAGTTTAATACGGATGTGGCGTATATGGATGTGTGCCAGTATAAAAACGATCAGGATAAACAACCTGTGTTTTTTTCTGTTTCTAAGTGAGTTAGGTTCGAAAATGTATGCGTACAAGGTAAAATAAGTAACCTTTTGTTGTGATTATAGAACACGGAATAATTCTATATTGTAGCAAACGAATAGCCTATAGAAGTTTGTTTTATTCACTGCCATAATGAAGGCATTGATCCATATGTTAAGGGAATGTTGAGAACTTAGAGTTAAGAAATGATTGAGTGCCTATATTTTGAGTCCAAAATTTTTATCATGTTAAATTCTCTCTCAAAAGCCTAATTGCAGTTCCACTATTGATACATTTTTCTCTGATAAACGGACAAGGGTGTTTGATGCAGAAAAAAAGAGCTCAATTCCTGGGGCTTAAGATAATTTTATCAATCTAATGCATCATTTTCCATGCTTCCTAATCATTTTTCCTTCGACGATTATATCCTTCAAGCCATCATCTCGAGATATAACCGATGGAGTCGTCACGTATTTTTGAAGTTTTCAGCAAACCCCTCATTTCTCCAACTCTTTTTAGGAACTCTTCGTATGTCACCCGGTTGATCCATTTTATTTCCATCAATCTTATATGGAACCACATTTTGGATTCATCCAGTCGTAAATTCTCTGCTGCTGTTATCATCCACACCCCACAGCCATAAAGAAGCGTGCTCTAGATAGATGTGTGTTCTAATGAAGAATTGTTTTACCTTCATGCATATATTGAATAAATGTCGTAAAGCAGAATTTCACATAGCTCGGTTACGCAAAGTCACTTTTATGTACTCATATTACCTGCGGGATTTCATGCTATATACGGACAAGAATCTCCCTAAGGAATAAAATGAGCAGTTATTTAGCTTGGCTTACCTTGTACAAAAACCAAGTAGCTGTGATTAATCTGGACCCAGCTGTGAAGAGCTGTGAAGAGGGAAGTATAAGGAAAGGAGTGAGACAAGGCTGCGCACTGTCTCCCGTAATTTTTAATGTTTACATCGAGAGAGCCATAAATGAAGTCAAGGAGAAGTGTTCTGGAGTGAACGTCCACGGAGAAACAATCAGTATGCTACGATTCGCTGATGACATAGCTGTCATAGCAGAGACAGAGAAGGAGCTGAATAAGATGCTAACAACCATGGAAAGGACAATGGCCAGATATCAGCTGAAGATAAATAAGAAGAAGGCTAAGATATTGGTGTGCAATAAGAAAGAAGAGGCCAACACCAATGACAATCTAGGAAAAAACAACTTGAAGAGGTGAAAGAGTTCTGTTACATAGTAAGCCGGGTAACCAACGATCGACTATGCAAGAAAGAAATAGTTATTAGAATAGCCCAGGCAAAGAGGACGTTCTATCAAAAGAAAAATCTACTTACAGCTGAAAATAGAAGCGTAGAAGTAAGGAAACAGTTCATCAGAACATATACCTGGAGCATGTTTCTTTACGGCAGTGAGAAATGGACGATAGCAGCGGAGAAGAAAAGGGTAGAAGAATTCCAAATATGGTGCTACAGAAGAATGATGAAGAATAAATGGATCGACCGAGTAAGTAACGAGGAAGTCCAAAGAAGAGTAGGAGAAAAAAGAAGTCTGCTGGCAACTCTAAAAAGAAGAAGGGACAACTTCATCGGCCATATCTTGAGACACAATGGCCTGATGAAGACTATCGTCGAGGGAAAAGTGTTAGGAAAGATTGGAAAAGACAGGTCTCGTGTGAGACACATGGCAATCCTAGGTTGTGAAGGATGTAAAGCATTACGTCACAATGAAAAGTTGGCCGATAGAAGAATCGAGTGTATAGTTGCGTCAAACCAATCCTAGGATTGTTGACCAATGATCATGATACCTTGTTCGAAGAAAAGCCGGCCCAGGTGGCGTCGATGTAAAGTCCTTGCCGACTAATCCTAGGTTCGCGGGTTCGAGTCCCGCCTTCGTGGGTTTTTCTCCACCCAGGGCATGGATGTTTGTTAACCTCTGTTGGTTCAGTCTGGAAAACCTGATGACAGGCAAATGCCTATCGGGATCCCAGTGGTATATGGGCCAACAGAACAGTTTGGATGCAAAAAAAATGTATCGGTTTTTGCCTTGTAAGAGGCCAGTTCAAATTATTATAATCAGATCAAGCTCGGGAGCTTTTTAAGTCTAGCTCCTGAAGGAAAATTGAGAAAGCAGTAGCTGATCTAACTAAAAATTAAGAAATGTTTATCATGTTCATTAATTGAATCTCGTATCAAAGGTAAAAAGATACTCAGTTTTCATTTATTACCTTTTCTCTTGTTATTTCCAGCCTTTCCTGCATTAATGAGCAATGTGATCCATACTCAAAGTATTGATAAAAAATAGCAAATATGCTAAACATTTGAATTGAGATATTATCACCTAACTGAGAATTAAAGCAGTAATCAACTAATACGTAGTGGTATTATATAATTTTGTGCATAGTTTCCATTTTATTAATATGTAGTGAAGTTCTCAAGATTTAATTTCATAAATTATAATAAAAAATGTCAGTACATTATTTTCAAAGTTAAATCGGCTTTTCGTGATATTATTTTTCATTTTTAATAATTTTTCCTCCACCAAAATACATATGAAATTATCTATAGCCCGCAGAAATCATGATAATGATAAAGACATATGGGTTTCACTGGCATATTGATCAATTTGAAACGCCTTTTTAAAGTTTTAAAGAGTATATGACTTACATTTACTGGCTGTTTAGATTCATAGTTGATTTTGATGCAAATAAATATTTTATATACCTGCTGCAAAAAGAAGATCCATTTTTGTTTTTAGAAATTTTTTCACTTTTACATCTTATGTGCAATGTATTATCTAGCTATATATTTTGGCTTATTTTTCATTGCACTCCATTTATTTATATTTTCCCGCTGGATATCTCAATCTCTCTCAGAATATGCACAATATTTATATTTATTTAATATTATAAATCTATTTTTTTATTTTCGTCCCGTTGCTATTGCTTGATTTAATGATGAATAAAGTATAAAATAAAATCAGAGCATGCATCCTTATCCATAGCTTGTCTCTTTCGACCATTTTGGTGCATCAATTTTTTAAGTAGGGGCAATTATGTCATCGATGACTGCAAAAAAGTTCACCTACTTAAAAAAACCTGAATTATTGGTGAAGTTCGAGTTATGATTGCTCATCCATTTTTTACAGGGTTAAATATCATCTAAAAATATTTTAAATGTGATCGAATTCATTTATTTGCATGCATGGATTTCGTTCGACATCCTGCGGAAATAAAAATAATGCTTTCAGTTGCGATTACACCGTATGTGTAATCGCAACTGTGCAAAAAATTAACATGCTTTTAGATTTTCGACAACTCCTCGCAAATTGAATGTTGTTTCCGCATTTTATCGCGTTCTGTTAGCTGTGGCTGTGATGGTGTACACGTTTTATCTATCCAGCCCTACACACAGCGAATGCCTTTTTTTTTTACCACGTACATGACGTATGAGATGATCTTTCATGTTATCCAGGGAATAAGTTTAAAATTCTCTCGGATTTTAAACACAATGTCATTGGTGGTTCGGTGGTAGAGAGCCGCTTGTCACGCGACGGTCGCCCATTACAAGAGCACAATTTAAAACATTAAAGATTGGTGCATAACATATCTACAATTGGATCTGAGGTTTCCGCGGCGTTTCTCAACACTGGCAACGGCTTTCGGGCGTTCCTCCGCGTCGTATTGTGTCAGGGTGACGACAGTTTCTCCAGCCATCCTGCTGGCGTCTTCAGGTCAGAAGTGTCGATGCTTCGAAATTGGCCGTCTTATATAGAGGCTTGGGTGTCGTAGGTCGTCTCTGATTGGTCCTGTTATTCTTGTGGTCACAAGTGGGCTCTGATTGGTCGTCGATTTTTGAAAACTCTTTAATCCGTGAAGCAATAGAAATTACGAAACAGCCAGAAAATTACAACAGGGAAGACGGCTACACGCTGGCAAACTCTTGGAAAAGAGATTTCAAAATCGACGACCAATCGGAGCCCACTTGTGACCACAAGAATAACAGGACCAATCAGAGACGACCTACGACACCCAAGCCTCTATATAAGACGGCCAATTTCGAAGAATCGACAAAGACATACCATCAATCAACACGTACAAAACCCTGAAGAGGATGTTTAAATCCTATAACAGGGCTCCCCAATATTGTTAATTTATTGTTGTTTGTTATTGTTATTGTTATGAAATATTTAATGCATATGTTATTGGGGAAAATAAACGTTTTTCGAATCTTGAATCTTGAAGCATCGACACTTCTGACCTGAAGACGCCAGCAGGATGGCTGGAGAAACTGTCGTCACCCTGACACAATACGACGCGGAGGAACGCCCGAAAGCCGTTACCAGTGTATGTCTACAATTGTAGGAAAAAGATTGTTTTGTAGACTTGTATAATTGTAAAATGTGTATAGTTGTAAATTTTGGTTGATTTCGTTCACGGAAAAAACCCACTGCAGAAAAACACCCACATATGAAGGAAGGTGAGAAAATCTGCAAAAATCTACTGAGAAAAGGCCTATATGGAGAATAATGATAGGAGATCATGATGGCCAACGCAATAACCGAGCATTTAGAAGTAACTTGATTAGAATTATGTAGGAAGTGCATCCTAAAAATGCCCTTAGCGCTGATGTTAACTGTGTGGTTGCGTGTTTTATGGAGATTACAGCCCGTTGCATTCCAACAAGCGACTGAGCCACTGATAAAAACTATTTCTCTCCGGATATGCCGTTCGTTTGATTACAAGAGCCTGTTGCATGCATAAATAATACGTTTTTGACGAAATCGATGAGTTTCGGTCCAAATTTGAACTTCGCGTTTTATAATTAAGGAGAGGACATTGCCTAAAATGCCTTTTTTTTCTTTTACTCAGAAAACCTATTTTATGAAGTCATAAGTTCATTTAGGATCATTTATGGCGAAATTAAGGCCATTTTTACTGCCCAAAAATGCCTATTTTACCCGTTTTTTGTCTTTTTCTGCTGATATCGCCTATTTAGGGGCCTAAAAAAGCAATATTCGTCTCAACGTCACCGAACTTCTCTTTAGTGCGGAGCTAGTCTGATATATCAGTTTCTTTCTTCATATTTTTTAATCTATCAAGGTTGAAATAATGTCATTAAACATGCATAAAGAAAAATCATCCAAAGTATTATTATATAAAGAGTTGGAAAATAACTATGGTAATTTACGAGATTCGTACATGCAATGGTTACAATTGCCAACAACTTGTTCTTGAAGATTTATTTAAAAAAATTTAGGCTTCACTCTAAATAGATACTGCCCGAATTTTCTCTGCCTTTACAGCCAGTGTTGATAATTATGGGGAACATGGCTAAATACTGCATTATACTCTGCAGATAAAATAATTGAAATACGTGAGGCATGTGACAAGAATAATGTGCGCCTCCGATATATCAGTTCGAACGTCATTTTCACCCACTTAAATGTACACTGTTGCGACCAATTTTGCTCATCTTTTATAGTGCGTGTCAATTCTGTCTATAAGAAAATTAAGCCATCATGGCGCATGAGTAGGATTTCAATTGGCAACAGAATAAATGGTTGAAGAAACAAACTGAATTCTCGAATCCAAAGCTGTAGAGTTATATCTCGGTGTCAATGCAGATCCGACGTTTATCAGATGCAATTTTGGTTAACTACCATCGATCATGTCATCGCTGGAGGCAAGAGGGTCATTCCATTTTAAATCGACAAATTTTAAAGAAATGTCTTGCTTCACCACCACAGATTTCAACTGAAATTCGTGCATATACACTGTCAACCTTCCTGAGCCAAAAGCCGTTCCCTGTTTTAGCAGGAAAAAAATCGCCCCTGAATTATCGGCAGGCATGCATTGCGTTAACGCCTGAAATTCGTCTTTTTACACTATTTTTCTACAGGCTGCAGCAGACTGGTTTTACGTGACATACACATGCAAAAGATGTCAATAGAAAGTATATGAAGTGTACATGTTATCAGAGGAGTTTTAAATATAGTGTCAAGATTAAGTGTCTTTTTGTCGCTGTAAATATAACTTCAAATTTAATTTTTTTTAGGTTTTAAGTGCTTTAAGTTTATCCTAAGATTACACCAAGAAATATTATTGAAAACTGGCCAGTTTTTTTCACCGTAGCACTCATATGTACTTAGTGTATTATTATATTTATAAACATGGAATGTGAGCATTTATCACTGAGAAAACATCACTTGAATATGAGAAATTTGGAAATAATTGGTTTTTCGGAGCTAGAAAAGTCTATGTGAGACAGGGTTTAAAATTATAAAAGCATTGTTATAAAGTCTTAATATTGTTCTTTTAGATAGAAAAACAATTGTTTTATTTTTTAGGGATTTGGGAGATATGGTCGTTGTAAAAACAGTGCTCAACTCCCTCACGCATGGGCCTAAACAAACTCTCATTCCAACTGTACTATATTTTAACCATCATTAATCCTCGTGGGATTGGGTTTAAAAATTATAAAATGTAAAAAATGAGATAATAAGTCTAAATAATCCTGAATTGGGTACAAAAAGTAATTTTTCGTTTTTATGAGGGGCTGGGAGGCATAGTCGATAGTGTTCATTTTTCACGGGCAATGCGCCTCATCACACGCATGCATTCCTACAATACAATTTTATCCTTCATTATCTTATTTACACCGATAAAAAGTATGAATAGTGGCACTGACACTTTGTAGTAAGAACAGAAATACATTAATGGATGAGCAGTTGCACGGAGGTTGGGTTGGTTCCGGAGGTCCTGACCTGACCTCGTTGACAAATATCAGTAACCAATTGAAAATAGTTATTTAAAAACAAATTGAAATATAATTATTATAGCTGGTTCATATCTGAAAAAAGGGCCTGCGCGTAAAATACAAGTTGAAACTAACATGATGTATAAAATAGGCTTGAAACCTATAAGCCCAACAAGAATTTAGTTAGTTTTTAAGAGTCGAAAATCACAATTATTGTCACTTATTTATTGATTGTGAACGTAAGATTACTGCTATTTTTGGTGGACAGTTGAGTGAATAAATTAAGAAGGAACCGCTTACCGTCCAGAATTTTCGTTGTCGCGCCTACAAAAGTTATTTTAATTTGTTAATTCGTCGCATGGTTGCCCGTTTTTCTTTCTGACCGGCACAAAATATCTCTCATTTGTAATTTCTTTTACTTTCAAATGAACAGCTAAATGAAGCTGAGAGGTAAGCGCCGAGCTCTTCAATTTCACTATGGGCCTCATCGTATTCTTGTACCCCGCATTCACACCACCCGGTATAAATCGAATTTTAGTCACTAATGCCTCGTTCCCAAATAACGGTAAGTTACAACAATACCCTACAATAAAATGTTTTCAGATGAAATGATGCCACCTGATTTAGTATTGTCCGGGAAAATTGCCAACACCAACTATAGCACGATTGATACAATAGTGAGAGAAGCTTTGAATAAGTATTGAGCTCACAGATTTGTATAAATATTTATAAAGTAGAGCACCGATAATCGGTTCTCTACTGTTTTCTGTATTACGCATATTGTTTATTTTCTTTAACTATTTTGAATTTTCCTGTCTTCAAGATTCCTGTGGCCAACAGAAACTAATGCTGAGAAGTTTTTAGAGCTAATAACGGATAGCGCATCGTATATGTAAAAAGCTGGGAAAGGATTGAGTCTTTTACACCAAGATGGTGCATGTCACATGCATTGCACATGCTCTACACAGATTAGTAGAGGAGATTAGATCCAAGTTTTCCGATTTAAATGCGGTGATATCAAGCGTAATAAAAGTAGAAATTTTTGAAGGTACCATTCCGCATTGCTGTTATTAATTTAATTATCAGGGTCTTCGGTTGCTCCAGGACCAAAGATGACAGCAGAAGAGCTTGCATCACTTAAGCAATGCCCTATCACCTCGCGTGAGGTTGAGAAGATATTTTCATTCTAAAAAATAATCCTGACTGAAGCTCGGCATCAGTCTACAGGAGAAAATTTAGAGAAATACATTGTAATGTAACTAGAAATAAGTAAATCCTTTGTGTTTTATGTTTCTTCAATTTATATGCGGATTTTATTTGGAGTTCTATCCTCTTTGGTCTCCATCAGTTTTACCAAAAAGTAATCGCGTATTACAGCCCAAACTTTAGAATTCATATGATTCTTTGTCACAATAAGCCGTATTATGTTTCTAGCTGGCCGCTGTGGCGGAGGAGTGAAATCTTCGCCTGCTAATCTTGGGATTACGGGTTCGAGTCCTGCATTTCACCACCCAAGGCGTAGATTAATCTCAACTTGTGTTTGCCTGGGCCCTGGAATACCTGATTACAGGCTTAGCCTTTTGGGATTCCAGGACAGATAGAATTGTCCGAAATGAAAAAAAAATATTTTAAGGGCCTATTTTGAATTTTTAGTGCCTACTTCTTTATTTTTAGTGCCTAAATGTACTCAGCTTATTTATAATAAAACTAAAATTTGTAGATTTCAAGCAAATATATCTTATACGACCGGTTTTATCGAATACTCAACATTTGAAGACAACAATTCCACTTCTATGAATTGCGTCTATGAATATGAACAAGAAATCTATGAATTTTAGGTTTTTTATGAGGCGTTTCTCTTATCAAGCAGTTCTTTTTACGTTTAGGTGCATGTCTGGTAATTCCCCCCTGTCGTACATCCTCGAGGTTGTTTACTGGTTACTCCGTTAATGTTCAATGAAGATTTGTCAAATATTATTTAATATTCTAAAACAAGGTAGAGTGGTTGAGAGGTTGAAACGAGGAAACGTGAGGGATATGTCACTGAAAGTGTTCTCTAGCTTTCGCTTCACTTGAGCCCAATGCACGCTAATATCTTACTCCCTCTCCCATGTTTCCCCGTTTTGCTTTTTTCCTCCACTCGTGATGACCACGTGGACCGACGTGACGCAACACAACGGTGACGTCATGGAATCGAATGAATGAAACCCCCAACCCCCTCCCCATTCTACCGGTACCCTAGTCCATTTTCCTGCATGGCTTCCGATCCTGGACGGCTGGAAGCGAAACGGTATTAACCGCGCGAATCGTCCCAATGTTTTTTTTTGCGGTAGCGTAAATAAATAAAATTATCTCGCCACATCTAGCTTTCATATGCCTCGCGAGGGATGGGAATTATGTGCGGAAACCCCATAATGTCAACGTTTCCACGCCCCGTCTACGATCCCCATTGCACTACTCAAGCAAGCAGTATGCATGTCTATAATTGGAGCTGATTCGGTAACAGCCGGACCTCAGGTCGGTAGATGTGACCGTAAGAAGGGAAATAGTGAAAAGGTTGCATTGGTTTAACACCCCCCGGAGACCTCTTTCCCATCTCGCGAAGCCCGACAAGTTTTAGTCCGCCGGCGGAATTTGCTGGAGAGCGGGAGGCCTGATTGCGGAGGCATAATGACGTTACTTGTTTGACGTCATCGTCCTTCGTCTCCATTCGTCAATATACTCCAAGACTTAGATGCTTTTTTACGTGAAAAAAAACTCCACGTGCAGTTACGAGAAGTAGGAAAAAACACTGCATCCTTGGCAGTTTTCAGTAAAGTCTGTACGATGCATTACTATTACTGCGGTAATGTGTGGTTTCGATATAGTACTGCTACCATGATGTACATGTCCTATCCTTCTTTTCTTGATCCCTCCATTCCACCGCAGTATTATTCTATTCAGAATAGAGTACCTACTTTCTGCCTCTTTTCAGGCTTTCAATATTTATGTGAATAGAGTGCCCTGAAAGCCACCTCAAGGATTCGTGGAAAGGGATGATTTTCCACCGAACATGAATCAAAAGTGTACTGGGAATTATGTGTGAGAAGCTGGCCATTTTACCTTGTTACATCTCATTTGAAATACTTTGCCAGTATATGGGATCCTTACGAGGTAGACTTCAATATCGAACTGGAGCGTGTGCAGTGAAGATCAACCAGAATGGGGTCGTTTACCATATTCTTTTATTGCCAAATATGATAGAGTTTGTAAAATAAAAAGACCCGTATTTTTCCGTTTTTTGATCCGTCAATTATTTCTCGAGTTATAGGCGTCGAAAAACTAATGTTTTTAACCCTTTCGGAAAAGTGGGTGTGGTACAACCTCTGACGTATAACGACTTCGTCCAATCACAACTGAGCCCGCGAAGCTACTTTTCCTTATCGCAATGGGGGGACACAACTGAATCTGCCAATAGGAGCAGTTGCGACAGCATCTATGCGAGCAGAGCTTCCGAGAACCCCCCACGACTCCCTTCCCTTCCACGAAAAGCAGTCAAGGATGGGAGTAAAATGACGTCATTGTTATCAAAGCAGCTTTTTCGGTGGGCGTCACCTTTTGCTTATTTTAATTTTTGTTTTATGAGTGAATGGTTGTGGTTAGAAGATTAATTTTTTCACTATATTTCTTTTTTCGTTTCCATCTAACAATTTCATGTACAAAATTACGATTTCGGTTCCGAGTAAACGCCCCCATTGTTAGAGGACGGTGTGATAATTATGTTAGCATAAACACTCTATTTAGTGAACTAAAATTCATAATCAAACCGTAAAATATAGATATATCCAATTAAATGAATTCCTTGACGATATTTTTCCTGGTGATATTAAAGAAATTTCGCAAACTCACATATTATTACTTCTTACTGAACCATTAACATAATAATGGAAATTGATTGCCGAACCGACTGTCTTAAGATGTCTTTCTTTCCACTTACTATTAGGTACCTGATAGATATAAATCTATTAAATAATATATACACAAGTTTCACGATAGGTAACCTAGTTAGTTGTATGCCGTTATGAAGGTTAGCTCAACTAACAGCATTTTTATTCAAGCTTGCTTTGCTTTTCAAATCTTTTTTTTAATCCTTATAGTTTTACTGATTTTATGCTAGCTACTTATTTTCCTTAAGCATGATAGGTCGTCCATATTTGGTGAACAATAACCCTTTACCACACACCTTTATGATAGCTTGCAGGGAATTATGTTGATGTACACACATTCATTATGTACGTGCATTAATTGTTACAAAAATACTTAATTAGAGAAGCGTGTATGTTATGAACCCACTACACAGGTGCAGCAAAATGCTTAGTGTCATCAAAGGAATATAATGTTTTTTAATGGGCTCATCTGCATGTACTCAATTCCCTGAAAGCCACCGCAAGGATTTGTGGCAGGAGTGAAGCATCACCAGGGTTAGGAATTTTTTAAAATGCATTAATATTTAATGCCCATAATGTATGTAATGGAGTAGTTAACGTGAGTTAGTTAGGTAAAGAACTTTTTTGAAGTGCTGTTGAAGGCGCTCGCGTTCTCCATCGGGTTAGGGGATCAATTTCTTCCTAGATTTTATTCAAGGCATGAGACGTCCATCGGCCTAAGTGCTAAGTGAGTTTTTTGAGATCCACTACATGGACAGTACTACTACTATGGGCTCAACTACATAAATTATGCACGCATATAGTCAGTAGCAATGTTGCTTATTATAATCTCTTAGTATTGCGGGAAGAAAGAACTTTAAAGCTTCCAGTTAGGCAGTCTCATCTCTTCAATCTCATCCACCGGATTGAATCAAACGAGCTAAGTGAGTAAGTTTCTTAAAATTGTATCAAATTATCTTTACCTATCTTAGCTGTACAAAAACAAACCAGTGTGAAATAAACCATGTACAAATACTTTCTTCGCATGATACTTCAACAGTCGCTATACACCTGAGTGCTGCTATTTCTTTCTTCATCCTGTCCAGAAGTGAAGTTCTATTTATCTCATTTTTGTAAAAATACAGTTCTATTTTCATTGGCTCTTGATGCTAGACAATGGCCACCTTCTGAATCAATACTTTTTTCGATGATTTGGCTCTAACATTTCCACAGTCTTTATTTTCCACGCTTTAATATTAGGTATATTTTAGGGGCGATGGCCTAAGAGCCTTATGTCGAATACAAAGGAAGTGTTTTGCTTGGAATGGTTCCCCACTGGTCACGTTCTCTTTGCCATAAAATGTGTGCTCCTTCCTCTGGTTATTTTATTGTATAATGCGTCTTGAGTTGCCGTTTTTTTATGCATATTTTCTTGGTTAAACTTCCTACGCGCGTAATGTACACATACATGTAATATTTTTAACAATCATTTTATGTTTCAGGCCGTGATAAAGAATAGGACTTCCGTCGTATGGAGGATTGTGCCTTGGAAGAGGTCTTCCCTTGCCTTCCATCCCTTTGTCTGCAAATGAAGAGCGGTGAGTCTCATATTTCCATCATATGTTCTATATCACTCTGACAATGAGTTGACTCTTTGGTGAACAATATTTTGATTAATGGTATGCTGAGTTTTCATGCAAATAGTTGAGAAATACTTTAATTATTTATTTAGGACCTTGAGTTTTTTCTCTAAATGGTTTATGAGGTTTAGCCGGGTAGTTCATGAAATATTAGTGATTATATTTGCTGACTTGAAAAATATTCCCCAGAACATTAAGGCATAATTGTTGAAAGTAAGTAATTTAAGGTACAGATTTGCCAGCCTCTTTTATAATATGTGAAAATCCTCATTCTTGGAAAAGAATCTGCATTGCATTAACCTTTGAAAAAGCCTGTTGGCTTTCTCTTTTCTCCAACATTTTTCTCTCAAATCCTCAGCCACCTTTTCCTTCCAACATCTCCTTCTCCTTTTCTTCCCTGCTGCTTTCAAACTTTGCTTTTTCATCCCCACACGTTCCCGTCCCTTCTCTCCACGTCTCACCCACCTGTACTCTTGAATCTTTATGCCGATGCAATTTCCAATAGAGTAAATGGTATATTGTGTAAGCTCAAAACACAGGAAAAAATTTTCCTCTGCATATAAGGAAGTTGTTAATTACTACCTTAATCTTTCCGCATTTAGAGTATTGTACCTTATCCTACGGAGATCCGAAAAGCGAACTGAATCTGAAATTACAACGGTTACAGAACTCATGTGAAAGATTCATCCTAAACCTTCGCTGGGATGAACACACTTCCCCCCACAGGGAAAAACTAACTGGTTGGAAATTTCCTCTCGGCGGAAATACCTTCTTTGTATCTTTTTATTTTCCCTGTTCAAAAACAAAACACCGAAATATTTACTTGATTTCCTTCAGTATGCACCTACACCCAGAACCATGATAACACGGAATGAACCGTCTAATCTCTATTTACCTTCACATAGAACTACAATGTTCCATAAATCGTTTGTTGTCAGATCTACCGTGGTATGGAATGCGATTCCTAACGAAATAAAAACTTGTACAACTGTGGAATCATTCAAGTACAAATGTTTTAATTACCTGCTACAGCAGTAATCAAATTATATATCTCCACATCAATGTCACAGTTATTTTATGAGTATGTAATTATTGTCTGTTCTTTATAATACATTTTATGTTACGTTTTTATTTTTGTTTTTCCTTATTACAAATTCAAAATGTCATGTAAATTATACTTTTGATGTTTGGAACTGGGGAATTTTCAAGTTGAAATGTTAGCAGCAGCAGTCAAACAGCTTATTTTTACTTAAATGTTACAACTATTTTCTTTTTTTTGGGAATGTAATCGATATGTTTCTTTCTATGTAATATTTGCATTACTTTTTCATTTTTTATTTGATATCTATTCAAATGTCATGCACATTATACATCTGTTGCTTTAAGGGGTATGTACCCAGAGCATTAAAGAAATCTCTTCTACCTATCTATCTATCTGTCCCAACTTGGTCATAATCCTTTCTCATCTGTTTTATCTCGTCGCACTACACATTATTGTACCAAAGGTGTTGAACTGTCTTCACTCTAGCTGCTCGGAAGTACACACTGCATGAAGAGTTCTGAATCTACTTCTTCAAAAGATCATGAACCAATTATGTACCACCCTCTGCCACCAATTATTTCTCTCCTCAGTTATCACCCTTTGAGGTGGAAACAATTTTCCTTTGCCTCCCTTCAACCACCACCTCGATACCGAGCCATTTTCATTGACTCGCCCCTCTCTTTTTCTATGAGGTGCGACAGGGTGGTAACGAGACTTGAATTTGATCGGTTTTTATGACTGTCATAGAAACATGCACCTCAAACGTGAAATCTGAATTAAATATTTTATTCATTTGACGGAATATCTTATTAACCCCACAGTTTCGTGAAATACACCACAATTTTACGGACTCTTAGTAAACATCTGCTGTAAACAGTTGGAAGCCCCACCATGACAAAGCACTTTGTCAGACTGCACAAATTGTATTTTTGCACAACATGCTGGGGGAACTACACGCTTGAATCTACACGCATTTATTCTACAGTTAAGTGCAATGCGCACACTCTAAAGTCGAGATTTATTTTATTGCCAAAATATTATTTGCAATGCATGTCAAACGTATTTTTGTCCAAGTTCAAAGCTCGCGAGCTAGCCTCGAAAACTTTAACGGAGTTACCCGCTGAGATGCACGAATGCAAGATATTCCACAGAGAAAAAAATCATTCGCCTTGACCAGTCCCGGTTAAGGCGAATGATTTTTTCTCTGTGGAATATCATGCATTCTTATTATTGTCCATAAAGTGTCATTATTACATGCAGGACTCTTTCTAATGGTTATGGATAATTTGAATGAGATTGAGGAATACCGGAATGATGAGTGAACCCAGTCAGTATTCCCAATTCCCCTTTGAGTTTAGCGGTTTTTTTACACGTGGGGGATGACGTAGGAGGTGAGGCAGGGGAGAGATGTTTTAGCCGGGAAGGGAAGGTGGTACGTAAGAAAGAGAGAAGGTAGCGCATGTAAGGTGGGAGGGGGCTGTGGGACCGCCCGGAAGCCAGTTCGCGAGTAGGGAACTGATCCAAGAGCGAGCAAATGCGTCGTAAGAGCATTGAGGTACCGCACTCTCCCCAAACCTCTCACACTCCATTTTCCCTCACCCTTTCCAGATTCGTGCTCGGTCGAGAGAACCCTTTGTTAAGGGCACCGCTTCGACACTTCCATCCAGCTCCCTGAGAGACGTGAGTGATAAACCTCGCTCTCTCACACAGGTGCACTTTCTTAGCGACTGGGTCTCACGACTTCGCGGGAGATATATGATGCCCACCATGTTTTTAGGACTTGGAAATTACTTTGCACCGTGCCCATCTAGACAACTGGCGGAAATGACTGGAGTAAATGCGGAATAAACTCTTTTCTTTACTATAATAATTATTTACATAAAGTGTTTTGCCTCTTATCAAAGTTGCGTGAAATACAGGCAATGAAAATTTCACGTATAAGAAAAAAAGAGTAGAAGTGATTGCCAGCAACTATCATTTATTATGGTCATGGTGTCACATAACCTTGCTAAATTGCTCTCGCATACAGCTTGGATATTACGTGTTGTTCACCTTTGCCAAAGAATTTAGAATCCTTTTACAGAAACTGAAAACAAATTATTCTAAATTTAATCTAAATTTACTACGTCAGGTTGCGCGCTAACCTTAATGTTGCAAAAAGAAACTGCGGCAAATGGATAGTTTCGTTTTGCAAATTTCGAGGATATTTAGAGTTAGACTGCAGTTTGTAGAAAATTACTATAAGTTTAATATTTACGTTAAAAAGATTTGTATTTTATAGCATATATTTTTCGTATTTTCTGGGAGAAATTTCCGAATATCTTTCCGGCATTGCAACTCCCGATATCATCGCACTTGCAGCACCAGCCGCTCCAGCTGCTTGTGCTCGGATACATTTTGGTCTATATATATCCCGGTTCGCTCGCTGATATAAACCCGCCCTTAAAACCTTACTCCGCGAAGTTACACATTTTGGCACCGAGCAGCCTTGTCATCTTTGGTTGCCAGTGTTGCGAGATCGGGGGCGATTGTCAAGGGTTTAAATATAGTCCGCGGCACAATTTCCGTTATGGATGTCTCCGGAGCAGCTTTTTGACGCGCCTCAATATCCCCTAATCTTTTTAGTACGATGGAAACATGATGAATTGACTCCATAGCCGAGGCCCGTCTCTCTACCTCCTAACCCTTGAAAATCCTCGAATTAAACGGGTAGGTTTGCGAGTGTGTTGTGTGTGTGAGTGCGTGTGGAAGGGTTGTGTGATAAAAAACGAATGAGATTCTTCTCGGATCCATTTAGATTGGAAAGGGGCACTTCGTTTCGGACCGCTCGAGAGACCAGGGAAGCAGATTCGAATACTCCAGGCCCCCACCCACAAGTGAACGGAAAGTGAGTGAGTGGTCTCCACAAATCGGAATCTCTCGGAGGTACGCTTTGCCACTAGGGGCGTCATTTGTACCTACCTCTCGCTCTCAGTTGGGTATTGGAAGGGGGGCAAGGTTTTATTTTTTCTCCGGATAGGTGCTTCGATTTCCATTATCGTTTATGTTGGCGCATCCATTCAGGAAAAGAATTTTATGAGATGAGGCAATTGCACATTTGGCGTATTTAAATTAAAAAATCACTGCACTTAAATTTTCCTTGGGTGCGATGACGGATTGAGATGGCGTCAAGTGGTGGTAAGGATATTTAAGAGGTTGATGTAGGAAATATTTCGGCGTGAGAGCTGAAAGTTTAGAGAACAAGAAATATGGATAGCGGAAGTTGAGAAGATTTAACTATGGTTCAAAGTTTGAGGCATTACTTTGTGGAACCACTCGATTGGAAACGAAAATTCACTTTGTACGTTCCACACCAATGTTTTATTGGTATCAAACCGTAATAATGACATATATTGTCGAAACCATGGTCAAAACCAATAAAACCTTTGTGTGGAACGTACAAAGTGAATTTTCATTTCCAATTTAACGATGGGTTGAGTGCATAAAATATGGATTGCTTGGGAAGGATCAAAGCTCTACACCACATATTACCTAGTGAGCAACCATAACGGCGTGTGGCAGGGATTGGCAGTAGTAAAACCGAAATGTGCTGTTACGAAATAGTACATTTCGATTTTATGTATTCCAAAATCTAAGGTTATATCGCTTCGTCTCAGCTATTGTCTAAATTGTAAGACTAAATTCATGCTCTGGGTGGGATAATAATCTGCATCCTTTGGATTACCTATCTATCTGGTTACCTCGGCCGCCAGCAGAGGGTGGTTGAGTTGAGTTGGCCAGTAGAGGTCACCAGCCTTGAAGATGACATTTTGCTGAAATAAAAAATATGATATAATTGTGCAGTGTAATTCATAGTGTTTTGGAAAAATGATATATACTTTGTTTTCGTTGTAGCTGAATAATGTAAGTGGAAAAAACGAATTCTTGTGTCTCTATATCCGATAGTTCATCTCTCTTAAACTTTTTACTGCTGTCTGTCCTGCTGATGTAGTGTATGGGTGGAAATATTTCTGCAGTGTCAATCTCGAAATTAAGTGGTTTATATTTTTCGATTGACTATAATCTTGAGAAGAGCCGTCTTGCCTCTAGGGATGTACATTGTTGGAGTATGGAAAGAGTGGGCTATCTTAAGAGTAAATGACTACGAATATAATTATTTAGATGGCCATTATTATTTGCTCACCTTTTACTTGAAATTCTGACATCGTTAAGGGAAGAGTGACGTACTGTATTTTTTGATATACTATGAGAGGCGTTATTGCCCCCGACAGAGTGTACTTAAAATTGCCCAACGTTTTCTACAGTCGATATCATTGCTCGAAGGTCAAGAGCAATAAGGTTCGAAGACGCGATGTCACCATATTGATAATTGTCTTCTTATTTTACTTTTTCTCTCTACGTTATTACGCCACGTATGAAAAAGATATTTTTTTCAGTTTTACCCTGACGGCTGATTTCCTAAAAATCCACTATTTTCTGAATGTTTTGTCGAAATGTTACGTTTCCATATAGGTCTATTCACCCTTCCCTCCCTTAAGAACACTTTTTTCCGCACCTCGGTCATGACAGAATGGAACTAATCCACTCATTTCATTCACGGCGTCAGTTTAGTTATCAGTCAGGTATAGTGAGGCTATAAACCTTGGCACCCCAAGTCAGAAAGCCGTTCTGATACCGTCCTGTCAATTGTCAACTCATGATATTTTGTGATCCAATAAGACGTTTTCCCTTCTGAATCAAATGTAATGAGCCATGTTCATCTGAAAATCAAATTAATTCTATTGACTATTGGGTTATGTGATGTTTCCAGTTTCTATGTTTTCTTCTAGCTCTTTGGACCCACCACTTTCAGGAATATGGTTGGTGTATTATTTGATTGCTATACACATACGCAATCGTTACCCAAATGTACATTTTCATATATATGGATTGACATTGAGTTGTGATTGAGTTTACGATCAAGTAGAGAACTAAAGCATTTTATTTTGTTGCCTTGACTGAAAGGGAAATGTACAATATTTGGCAATCCAACTCTCGGATGTAGGTAGAAAGAACTGATACTTAAGCCTAGCTACAATTCCACATACTTTGCTTTCATTGTGCATAAATATAACTAAACTAGAATCAGAATTTATTTAAAATAATTTATTTATTGTACATTTTTTGTCTACCTGAAATTTTTGTCTCATAACTGTCGATATTTATTGGTGAATAACAAATTCAGTCTGAATTAGTATTCTATTCAGTTTGGAGTTATCACCCTGAATGTACAAGGTATAATTTTTATAAATTGATGGCCCGACCAATCACTAGCCATTTTATTTTCTCGTGGGGTTAGAAATTTACAAATAATTTTGGAATTGAGCAAGTATATTTCGATGTAAACCTAGGAGTCTAAATTTTCCGAGAGATTGATTGCACAGGGCTACTAGTAGTTAACCTCACGAAGGGAAGAAAGTTGACTTTTTCTTTCGTCTTCGTATGCCTATGATGAATCATATGCTCCTTTTATGCATAAAAACCGTTACGGAAAGAAAGGAACTTGCTCCGGAAAATTTTGTGCGTACCTAATTGCGTAGGAAGGACTCAAGAATAGAATGAGGCATTAATTTCATAGATTTATTGACTCGTTTTTCCTCGCGTGCCTGGTTTTCCTTTGATCCCAGGCCAGCTTTAAGCGCTATGCAAGTGGAGCAATCGTCTCAGGTTGCCCACTCAAGAGATCAGTCACTCAACGAGGGGCCCTCAAAATATTTGCCGGACCAGTTTCCACACGTTTTGAAACGGCCAAAAATTTCATTTCCCGGCCTTCCCTTGTATCTCTCTTTGCTTTTACCTAAATGAAAGTCGTCTTAGCCCCCAAATCTCTATTTACGAGCAATCTCCACCAACTTCCTCCTTAATTTCACAATATTTTTTCCTGATGAGACTTTATTTGTCCCAAAAATGAAGTGGTTCCGCGCCAAATATGTCCTTCAATAAGCACTATCTTAGCCCTGAATTCAACTTTACGTGTTTTAATCAAGACAGAAACCATAGCAGTTACTTATGCGTCTGTTTGCTTGGTATACTCAAATTGAGTCGCAGTGTAGTGCAATGTTTTTAAATGAAATGTATTCAGACTTCTATTAGTTGAAAGGCATACGAAATTTTCAGTAATTTTTTAGCGATATTAATCAGCTAGAAGCGTAATATTTGAGTGGCGTGTTGAGATTGTCGAATCGAGTCAATATGATGTATTAAAATGACATTCCAGTGGTTGTGTTTTAAAATATTCTGAAAAAAAGGAATGCTTCCATTTCTCTTGGTTTCGTTTAGTAATCATTGGCTTTTCCTTTTTAGCACGAAGCAGAAACAGAGTTCTGGCCATGTTTCTCTAAGTAATGTTGCTCAATTGACAGATTGGAATTTTGATTCTGAGTTACTGACTTTCTCTGCAACCGTTTAGAAAAATTAAATTTATATGAGATTGAATCTTCTCCTCTTTACCTCAGTATCTTCTTCTCTTTACCTCAGTCTTCCACCATCCCTTAGTCTATCCAAAATCCAAAACTCTATATTTTCTTTAGTTACTCATCATTCTCCACACTGTCGCAGGCTACAATTACACTCTCTTGCCATTGCCTTTCAGTGGTTCCCAAACTTTACCCTTTTGTGCCTTCTCCTCCCAATAACTTCCTACCCACTCTAACTGTGTAAATATAGACTCCTCTCAGTTTGCCTTCTCCAACCATACTCCAAACTCTCATATTAAAAAGCTTTTATCTATAATCATCATCCTCTGTCGAAGGCACAGTTTTTCAATCATATATGGACTTATCATTTATTCTTGCGTTTACTTCGAATCCCCGTCATAATGTCTACTTTGTAACAAGCCCTCTTTTGTATATGCAATGATTTTTCTTGTATCATTACTCAGTAAAAGTATGGCACGCCTGCAAACTTAGCCCAGATGCATATATTACTCCATTTACTCTAATTTGTGTTCTGTGAATTTAGTATGACCCAGCCATCTGGCTTCTTGAGAATCTTATTGATTCTATGTTTTGCTGTTAATCTACATCTCATGCATCTCAAGCCGATCCTGCTACTTGCTCAATAAAGGCTGTGAGGCTAATTAACGGTTGCTCATTATGTAATCTAATTTGTTTAATGCGATCGCCAAATAATTCCTACTACGGGCTAACCATATCGCCTTTCCATCTGCATATTTGCTAACTAATGCTGGGGATAACGGGCAGTCCTACCTCATCCCTACCTGTTCCTCTGCCTATTACTGCCAAGTCTCACCTCTTTCAGCCGTTATGTGTGCTGTATGAGTCACTTAAAACTTCCAGGACATCTCTGCTTCTTGTAATGCCTCTACTTCCCAGTAATCATTTAATGCATTCTCGAAACTTCTCTTCATTCCTATAACGAATAATTTTTGCTGACAAAATTAAGCTTAAGATTCCATATTCTTCACATATTTTAACTTTCCTATTCCACTTCTATGCCATCAGTCATCAATGATATGTGTTTTATTAAAAGGTGTTGGTATTAAATCAAATAAATAAGCGTCACAGTTAAAGTAGTCACAGGTTGTGGCCCCTTGACTCCCCTTTTAATATAGCTGATAACTTCAAGCTTGACTATGTGACACCTTTCCATAATGGAAAATAAAGTAATGAAACTTTGTTAGGCTCACTTTATATTTGAATAAGCACGACCCGGGTTTCATAACATAGTTACATCTTCAGGTGTATGTTGTGAACCTGAAGATATGATATGATAATATTTATTGCTCCAGAAAGTTATAAATAATACAAAAAATAATACAATAAGAATTTTGGAGCTTTAGGTGAACCCTAAGGCTTTTGCCTGTTGTTGGGTTCACCTTCAAATTACACATACAGCAATACTGGCTTACATTCTCATAAAACAAGTGTCACCAATTAAACATAGAATAACACTGTCACAAGAAATTACTTATAGTATTATGGAACATTATATGGAAATACAATTACAGTTATAGGTTTCTTTAAGGCATTACAACAAAGGATAAATATTTAGAACAACTACTAAATTGCTGGCGAAGGTTTTCGCGGCGTTCCGATGATTGTAAAAAGCTTTCGGGATTCTTCCGCGTTGTCATTGTGTAAAATGGCGACGTTTTACCCACTCTACTGCGGGCGTCCTCAGGCCAGGCTGAAGTGAAAATGCTCCGAAATTGACGCTTATTTATACTTGTCTTCTGAGGTGGCCGCTGATCGCTGATTGGCTGTTGATGTTCGTGTGAATACTCGTTTCCACGTGTTGGAGAGTGGGTAGCTATCCTCTCTATTCATATTGTTGGGCCATTTGGCCACTACTAAATTACCTCTATATTTATGTTATCTCTCGTGAATAGCCAGATTTTCACTTGCTTCAAAAAAGTTTTGAAGTGTATGGTATCTCGGATACTCTGTGGAAAGCTATTGAAAACTAACTAGAAGACTAACTAGATGATCTGAAGACAAACTAACTAGACTAATTAGAACTAACCTGAAGATGTAACTATTTTATGAAACCCGGGTCGTGCTTATTCAAATATAATGTGAGCCTAAAAAAGGTTCATTCTTTTATTTCCCCTTTTAACCCTGGTCAATTTACGGTGTTAGTATTATATTATTTAGTTGAATTTTATCCAATTAAGGTAAAGTCCCTTAATGTTGTAACTAGGATGGATCCAAATTATCTTTATGGGCCCCAAATTAGATCCATGACTTATCAAAATTCGGTCACAGTTGTAGGATCGCATATATGGAACAATCTCCTCAAAAATATCAAAGACTCTCCACCCTTGAACATATTCAAGAGGAAACTCTTCAAACTTCTGAAAGAAAAATCCCTTTCTCTGTAATATTCAAAGGAAAATCTCTTGTCTTGTTCTATCTACCAAGTGAGGTTCTGTATTTTGAGTAATCAATTTTATTAGCTTATGTTTATTATTACTGCCTCTGTTGTCTTTCTCCCGCTGATCCAAATACAAAATTGTAACACTTCAAACAAAATGTCTCGTAGTATTCAATGTTTTTTTGTAATATTCTATTGAACCCCTAATTTTTTTGTTATAATATCACACTGTGAGCTCTATTGTAACATTTATTGTTTATTACTGTTCATAGGGGATGTAAATCCTTGAACATAATCAACATTATTATTATTATTATTACACCCCTTCCTACAAGGGTTTTTGGTTCCTTAGAAAATTTATTAATATATTTTGTAAGGCACCTGTACAAAATGATAGCTGTTTGTATGAGTCGCTTACGATGGCAAAGCAATAAACAATTGCTTACAAGTTTAAACACAAACCAGAAAGAGAAATATTTTGCTTAATTGGTCCTCGAGCACTTGACCGAAACATGGCTCCAGACGATAACAGGTGATAATACTGCCCGATTCCCTGGGCCTAAACGACGGGTATAGAACGAGGAACCCTAAATGGTATGTGCCAAGAGTACTAAGAGTATTTAGCGGGACTATAGTCAACGTCCCGTGCGATATTTGGGTCAGTGTTTGCGGCTGGGCTGCGTGTTGCCACGCGACGGAGTCTGTCCAAACCGCCCGAATGCTTCATTTTATTTCTCTAGCCGCCCGTCCGTACCCTTGTCCTCCGGTCTTTATTTATCTCCGCGTCTCCGTCCAACTAACTCCTCCCATCCCCCCCCTCTCAAAGTCGCACGCTCTCCGGCCACCTCCCCTCCCTCCCCCCTCCCCTCTCTCACCTCAACCTCCCCTCCCATTTTTTGGCAGCCATCTAACTACCTCCGAGTGCTCCGCTCTTCCCCCTTTTATCCCCGCGTACCAGTACACCTCAACCTTGAAGTTCCTGCAACACCCACCGCTCTCCTCTCTCGCCCGCTTCCCGAGTCTCCCTCGGCCTCTTCCAGCATTTATAATTACCCCGTAGCTCTCCAGTCTCCTCGCCCCTTAAAAATCCCCCACCCTTCCTTCTCCCCTCTCTCTGTCTCTCTCTTCCTCACCCCCCTTACCCTCCCTTCCTCCTCCCTTACGGCCCACCCAAAAGCATTTTACTCTCCTTCCTTTTCTTTCTCCTTCCACTTCTCGTCGGTGGAAAAGACCCTCGGTGCCCCCTCTCCCGTCTCAGGCCGCTTGCTTCCTTAGGGGTGCAGGAAGTTTAAAAATTGCGGGGTAATAGTCGGGTGCATCAATATTAGTGGTGAGATATTCGAGCATCATGATGGATTTGTTTGCCCCCAAAATATTTAAACGTCAGTAGGTAATATTCTGTATATTCTCGCTCTCTTAACAATATATTTCGGTTTTATTGGTTAGTTATTCAGGGGAGGCGACCGACAGCTGAGGTCAATTGCGCCATTTAGGATAGGTGGATAATTGGGTAATGGTAGGAGTTTTCAGGGAACGGAGGAAGGGTGGAGAGTAACCCGGCGTCCGCATTAGCCTACTTTTAACGAAAGGCGTCAAGGAGACCGCGGCTTAACGTCCCATCCGACGGACAGAGTACTGAATTTGAAATTCCCTCCACCAGGCACTCAAGTGGGGACCGGTTTTCCACTGAAAAATCCGCCACTGCCGGGAATCGAACCCGGGCCCTCGGGATAGGAGGCCAGTACTCTAGCCACCACACCAACCCGTTGAGGTTATATCACACGTCTAACCTAAGATTTTAATCTCCGACAGTCATAGTATCCATAATCTGAGCGCAATTTGACTGTAATGGTTCATGAGAACTAGTTATCAAAGATCCTTCATGAAACATATCTTAGGATATCTTTGGGGGGCACAGTAGTCTGGATAATGGTCCAGCGAAACAGTGTTATGCGATTTGATTCCCGTATATTGAGACTCGTATTCCTCTAGCAAAATTCAGTGAAACAAAAGCAAGCTTTGAAAATAGTCATAGGAAAATTGAGCAAGGATGGAATCAGTAAAATACTTCATATTTCAAAAAAGTAACCTTTCCTTTGTCTTTCTTACTATTCCCACTTCGTCTGATAATGTCCGTAATTGACTAATATTGTGTCCCCCTGAGCTCGGTGTTCTGTGCTCCGTCAGTGGGAATGGCTGTCGTAACCTGACTCGCTCTTTCTTCCTTATATTTATCCTTATCGGAGCCCATATTTCCGTTTTTCGTCGGCGGATGGGAGTGACGTCACTTGAAACGGCACCTTATCGAGGAGGGACTCATGGGAAGTATTTCTAAATATTTTAGTTTCATCGCGGAACGGTCGTCCAGACGCCCTAAGAGCCTCCCTGTCTCCGACTCGCCCTCCGACCATAGGTTTTTGGCACCACTCGCTGATCTCTAATTCCTCCGATTTTCTCACCGATAAAGCGCGAATATTGCGTTGAGGTCATAATGATTAATTCGTTTACATTAACGTTGTTCCCTGAAAGACATCAAAAAGGTGTGTGGCAGAGGGTGACTCCATACCAGGCATGCATTTTCAACGAATAAACAATGTCATCATTAGTGACTACGCTACCAATTGAACTACTAATTTAACAAGAGAATACGGTGACTTCAATTGCAATTAAGCGTCCCACGCCGACCTACCAAAATACCAGGCTGGTGATGTGAACATCCTAAATCTAATACATCTAGTACCAATATTTTGCTATGATAATTATTTGGGATATACAACCGACAGGCCAATAAACTGAGCGAAAAACCTCTTTGAGTTAACAATTCTTCAACAAAAAATATCAAAAGTATTTAGTTCCCTCAAATATTCTGCGAATCATGGCTACGTCCATAGTATCCTCTTTAATTGTATAAGATACGTTTATTAACTCAAGAGTTCCGTTTCTCGAAATTGTTCTATTACATTTTAATTTACGTATCAAAAGTTAAGTATCGTATTTTTTTACGGGAATCTATCCTAGTTTCTCATAAACTTAAATGTTGCTTAAGCTGATAGTGTGTCCGAATAATGGCACATTTAGCGATGGTTTTATCATATTGATTCAATTGGTGTCAATAAATTCAGGTTATTTTGGTCGTAAGTAGCCTCCGCGGGTTGAGTTTAATTATAGCCGGAATGTAAACACCGAATGAGTATATCCGGCTTTAAAGGCATTTCCCGTTATATCCTTGATACTTATACAACTGGTCTTACACGTGTGCCGTGATGGGTAGCGTGCATTAGGTGATTGCCGACACGTTACGTAACATTTTTTATCACCATTAATTTTTCTTTCTTGGCCACTCAACATATACATATGTACTATAATACAAAATATCTTTGCCAAATCGGCATACATTCACTTATTGCCTCAAGCACATTGTTGAGTGTAGCAATCATGCAAGGAAGTAATAGAAAACCAGGAAGGGAGTAAGTCTCGTTTTCTCATATTATTAATTCATTTCAAAGTTGCTGGCAATTATCCAGTGTCTATGTTTGATCTTGTTTTCGATGAACTATGCGATGATTCAAATTTTTTTAAGGATTCCCAGAATTTCCTGCATTGCATCACAATCGGATATTGCTTTTATTGGTTGGTTATTCAGGGTAAGCGATCGACCGCTGAGGTCATTTGCGCCATTTAGAATAGGTGGGTAATTGGGTAGTGGTAGGAATATTTCAGGGAACGGTAGAAGGGTGGAGGGAAACCCGGCGTCGGCATTAGCCAATTTTTAACAAAAGGCGCCAATGGGACCACGGCTTAACGTCCCATCCGACGGACGGAGTACTGCATCATAAAAGTTGAGCAGATATAGGATATTTTTCGATCGCGCGTCGCGGCCCGGCTCCGCACAGCGGGACCTGGAAATACCATGACTCCGTTGGATTGTTCAAGTTGTGTGGACATTAACTCCTCGAATTTCAGTTTATTCTCTGCGTCCAAAATCTTTTTTCAGATATTTTTACGTAATAGCCAAGAAATGTCTTCAATTTATACTCTGATGAAGTATCCAAAAGACCATTTTCCTAATAAGAATTTATATTGTCTAATTTATTTAAAACTTTGTCTTAAAAAAAGGGTCCTCAATAATTTGGTATAGTAGCACTCAAATATAGACAAAAATGTCTGACACTTACGTATAGTATAGGCAAAGTACCCTGTTCACAATTGGTAATGTTTTTATTTAATAAAAATCATTCCAATACTCACTCCTATATCTGCTCAACTTTTAAGATTTTCGAAGAAAAATGAGAGGGGGCGATTTTTTTGAAATTTGGTCGGGTTTAAGCCTCTGTATCCAACTAACGAGTAAGACCTATGAGAAATGACTATTCATTCCATAGCCAACAATCTTTTTTGCGTATATTTGCCAAGTTTTAAGGCGTGATGTCAAAAAATGCAATTTTGGACTTTTTTCTTGCAATGTTAGATTTGAGCCCACTGTGCGCTGTTAATTTACCGAGAGTTTTCGACCATTGGGTAAAAGCTATGAATAGATGATAGAATGCGGTGGGATGGATATAAATATTGAGTGTTATACGACTCCACATCTCGATCTAATCTATCTTTATCTCACACGAGTAATAATTTTAAAAATCCTTTTGGAGCTATATTACTTCAACATAAAATAATACTCTCTTCACATTTTACAATGACTTGAATGCATTTACATTATTCTATTCCTGCTATGAGAAATGATGCATATATCTAGGCAGCGTAGTATTCTACCATCTAAACCGTATCTCTTCTATAGTCGTAATTACAGTTTAGCAAAACTTGACCTAGACTTTCTTTCCTATCATGTGGAAGTTAGTATTTCCTTCACATCTTAATTCTTATTTTTCCCGCACGACATACCTGTTTCCGCGAGTTTGCTCGCAAATTCATTCCTGGAAATGAAAAATCAACCTCTGTCCTTCCGCGATGTCAATTTTGAGAGGAAAGATTTTATTTTTTCATGGCTTGACGTAGTACTATAATGTACTATAATACATAGATCAACATTGGATGAAACCTTGGCATAGTGTGCTGTCATTACTGTCACACAAATTCTTGATAACACTCTGAGTGAGTGACTATCCTCTAGTGAGGACTGTTATAGTATGAGGAGAGTAAGAAAAATAATTTAGTATTTGATAGTGATGTGAAGCATAATAAGCTGTAGTACATACAAGGGAATAAATTTTGTTGAAATTTAAAAGAAAAAAGAAAATATTTCTGTAAATCCTACCCTGGTCAGTACAAAATTAAAAGCTTTAATACTCACTCATTGTACCTGTTGATTTTTTTAAATATAAATAGAGATAAATAGGAACATGAATATTTCAACTTTACGATAAAGTACCTCACTCTTTTATATCACGCCAAACGTATATGCCAGAATTTTTCATACTTAACGTATAGTTTTTCGGTTAATAATGCACTATGCAGCACAAAATATCTTTTTGTGTGCAAGACTGTGACATAAAAAGTTGTTTTGTTTGGTGGATAGCTCTTTGGGCCCCATTTCAGCCCAATTTGAAGCGAAGTCCTCTTTCATATGTCCCGCAGAGTCCGTTTGTGAGCCCTGTCACGGTCATTTGCGTGGCTGTATTGATATAAAAGAAAAATGAAGTACTAATTTCGGTGTCTGCATATTGTTTCCGCTCCATGACATGTGGTCTCTCGAACGGAGCGCCATATGTCACCGGCGTTTCATTCTGTTTAATTTCCTCCCAAGTGAACTCATCCCCGTTGCGTGTGCCGGAGTGGAGGTAATATGTATGAGCATGAATCGCAGTGCAAAATACAGCCACCAAATTATCATGAAAAAAATACCCTTAAAATTGAGAAATATACAATATTTCCACTTGCGTCATTTTAGTTAAAAATATCTATGCTCGTACATATGGGAATATATTCTGAATTATCGAATGATGTTGTCCTATTCATGGGTTCACCAGTATGAATCAATGCAGAATTTCTAGTGTACTGTGATTGACCTAAAAAAATATGACTAGATCATTATCGAATACTGATGAAGATATTTATTTTATCCCGCGCATATTCATGAAGAATGCAATAGATTCCGGTCTGTCTCCTAATAATCAGTTTTTTGGGCAAGACAATTAATGGTAACAATAATCTATTCTTTAAAGAGTCCTGGTATCGAATATTTTTTCATAAAATCTCATACAGTGATGAAAGGATGTGTTGCGTGTTACGCGGCATGAGAGTCAATAACGAACTGAAGAATTAAATTGGGTTCATATTTTTTTCGCACAGCTGCGGGCTTAATTACTCACGGTATATTTTTTCTCAACTTCTAATCAATCTTCATTTTATTTGAATTTTCAATGGAATTCACCAGATGGACCAAAATACAAATGATTACAATGTACCAGGCTTAATATTTATTGACCTTACGTTGGAAAATACACAGCCCTCGCAGGGTCATATGGTTTTAAAAATGGTTAATTTTACTGCAAAATTAATATAATTATCAATTATTTATGTGTCTTGAAAATGACGAAAAAGATATCCGTCTCTAATTGCACCTATATTATCATGAATAATTTTTTTTGTCGTTTGTAAAGGTGCGAATTGTTTTCATCCCATCCATGGTTATCGTAATTTATGTTTATTTAGGCGTAGCCACAGAACAGATTACAATTTTGTACAGTTCAGGTTTAGAAAATCAGTTAAGAGATTAACAAAATTCACTTAGTACATTGGAGTGGACTAATTGAGAGCGTGATTTCGTTTTCTGAATGATCAAAATTATACTCAATATTAAAATCCTAACGGAAATATATTAATGTATAGTTGATATTTTATTCATTTACCTACCAGCATATATAAATATTACGTGTATATATAGATACTTTACATCTCATTGACACTTGCAAATTTTGAAGCATCCAACGATTCAGTTCTTCCAAGATTTAGACTAGCACAATGCAATGCATATAGAAAACACTTAGATCCAGAATCTTTTATCCATTTTAATAAGAGTTTATAGTTTGTTTCATCTTGCGTTAGAATATAATCGTCACATTTTAAATACGCTCTAATGCTGGGTAAATTGATGTACTGCCATTTAATGTGCTTTTAAATGCAAAGCAGAGGTAAATGAAAAGTCCCCAGAGGAAGACCAAGAGACAAGTACTTGGGACAAGTCAGAAGGATACGGGGAAGAAGAACCATAGGGAAATGAAGGAACTAGCATGGGATAGGGAGAAATGGAGGGCTGCAATATACCAATCCTAGGATTGTAATACTATGTATGTATGTGCCGTACTGGACATTTTTCCAATAGTATGTTGCCTTTGGAAACGATTGTTTTAAGCATTTAAATCACTCATCTTCTACACACCTATGTTCTTTGGATTTTCATCCCTAGCTCCAAAATAGCATAAACCCAAAGTTGGCCAAATTCGTAACCTTTAGTTATCACACGTACACAATCAAGTTTTCCACACTATACATTCCAGTTCTCCATAAGTTACTCATTACTATCTTCCTAGGCACCATGAAAAGGAACACCTCAAAATCCTCTTGCATTCTCTGAACCGTTCTCACCTATTCTCCAGCTACCCCTCCGCTTCCCGCTAATCCACTCTCCAGGGTCATTGTTTGCATATCCTTATATCCCTCAGAGGGGCAGTTAATGCTGTGACCACCTGAATGCTCACTCAACCGATCTCCTCAGGCAAGCTTTCTCCTTTCAACAAACATCACTATGCCCCTGAATCCTTGACTTTAAATTCCCTCAACGTCAGAAAATTTTTCGGATGAGTTACAGTTCAACTTTATTTTACGTATACATATTACTATACCACCACTCCACAAGGGCGTGTGGCAGGGGGTAAAAAAGCTACAAAAGCTTGAGTAAATGGATTTCTACGATTTTCTTGTGGAATCAGCGTTATATTTTCTATCCAGATTAGTGCGACCGACTTCCATTTGTTTTTTGCTTACAAAACTGCCAATATGATATATGTACTTCTTGGCGTTATTTGATAGATTCTTGGCGTTTGAGTTAGTAAAATAGGGGAGGGTATATATTAGTATCGGACACGAAAGTCTAAGCGATGTAGAGGTCCACGTCGATTACGCCGCCGCCGCCGACGAAAACCTACTCGGCGCCTTCGACTATACAGTACACCCCTACTAACTTAAGCAATGGACTCGTCTTTCCGCAAAAATTACTCAGCGGAGTCCTGTGCTGTCTGTGTATTGTTATAGTTGAAACGTAGATGTGATATAATTGCACTATTAGCATGTGTTAAACACATCATTTTTACGTTTTTTTATCAATGGGTTCATCGTTCATCATCATAATCATCATCAAGGGCCAACAATCCTAGGATTGGTTTGACGCAGCCCTCCACTCGATTCTTCTATCGGCCAACCTCTTCATATTAACGTAGTTCCTCTCTTTCACGTCCTTTACGACCTGTTTGTTCTATGTAACTCATACGAGGCTTGCCTTTTCCATTCTTCCCGTTCCCTTTTCCTTCGACGATTGTCTTCATCAGACCATCGTGTCTTAAGATGTGGCCGATTAAGTTCTTTTTGTAGTTTTCAGCAGACTTCATTTTTCTCCCACTCTTCTTAGGACTTCTTCATTTATCACTCGGTCGATCCATTTACAACTCCCAAAACCTCCCCCTGGATACACCTATGTTGGGAAATGCTTTGTTGCATGGCGAAAATTACCTTAGCCTTCGCTCGTCTCAACCGAATAACTTCTACTCGATAACCCAATGATACCACGTTTTACAATGTTTCATCTTTTTATAATAGAAGATTTTTGGAATTGCAAATAGTCGTATTGATGTTGGAGAGGATTAATTTCCATCGCAATTCTACCATTTATGTTACATTGCTTGGCAGTTTATACCTGGCCATCCATTCTTTCAGGCCCAAACAGATATTATTTCTTTCCTGTTTTCCTGTTCCTAAAGTGCACGTAAATTATAATGATGCCCACGTTTGATTTTTTACCCCTCACCTTTTCTCATGCTGTCAATAATTTCTTTTTTTCCTATTTCCCGACACGATATAAAGCTCATTATTCCCTCCATGTATTTTGCCGGCCTTTTTCGAACTTACCCCAAAATATTCCTTTTTTCTCCCGTCTCAACTAGCCCTTTAATAAATTAGACCGCATCCAGCGTAAGATGATGATGCAGTATTTCAGGAATTGAAATCAAACTGCAGATGTACTGTCCAATGTAAGTCATCGTCAGGTTTACTATCAGGTACACTTGATGATCGTGTTTTAGGCGTTGAAACATGTGTTGTGCAATAGACGGTTCGTTAAAAATAAGAGAGCTGACAACTTGTTTAGTTTAATTTTAAATCTCAGCGCTTCCATGCTGGCTTCCCTCACTATAAAGTTTACCATTACCATCAGGCCAAACCAAACCTTATACACGTTGACACTCCGCCCCACTTTTTTTTCCAAATATTCAGTTTTTCCCGTGTGACTGCATACTTCACATTCAAATCATAACAAATCTTTTCTTCATGTACGCTGTAAGAGTCCGGGGATTGATTGAACCAATGGTCATTATTTAGTTGAGGGCGGAGAGGACGAGGGGTGGCTGTGGGGAGGGGGTGGGGGAGCAATTTTGGCGCCACCCCACTACTGGGGCGGCGAGCTGGTTTAAAGCACTCGCCCTCCTTCTGCGCTACTTCGGGATCCCAAGGTCCTCCGTGGTCATCGAACCCCGTGCATCATTTCTTGGCTTCTCTGGGGCTCGGTAAGCTGGGTAACTACCGTCAAACATAGCCCTGCAAGCAGCTGCGATCGTGCAAATGCAACTTTGTCGCCAGCCAGGTATTTTGTGCGATGCTAGTCAAGGCACATTTATAGTAGTTGAATGTCTGATACTTCAATTAATGTATACTGGAGTTTAAGACGCTGTTATACTGTGAGCAATTGACCCATTTATTTTTCATCACCATCATAATTGGTCAACAATCCTAGGATTGGTTTGACGCAACTTTCCACTCCATTCTTCTATCGGCCAACCTTTTCATTGTGACGTAATTCTTCTCTTTTACATCCGTCACAACCTGTTCCATGTAATTTATTTTTCACTCAATAAAAATTAGAGCTCCTTATGGTGAAAGTGGCAAACAGTAGATGAATGGTATAAATCAGGAGAAAGCAGAATTGATAGTTACTGGAATGAAAAATTGTTGGTGATGAGTATTTTCCTCATGAATAATATATTAAACAGGATAGTTACGAAAATATGAGGAAGAAAAGGAATGATGATATGAAATGAGGGGTGTTGAGATTAGTAAAGTATACTACTGTAGTGAAATATACTATTAGTGAAGTATATCTGACTGTAGAAATAATACAAAGATTTATTTGTTAAAAAATGCAAAATCTCGGGGATATTCCATTGAAATCTACTGTAAAAAGAAGATTAATAATAATTATTATTAGTTTGTACAATAATAAGTGTCTTCTTGAGCCTATCTTGGATGGTATTATTTATATTCGTTTCCATGACCAACTCCTGTGCAGTTAATGTTCTAATTTCACTATTGAAATTGACTGCACAACTGTGGAAGCAGAACTATTACTATTTTTTGGGTAGTCAGGTAACGATTTTAAGGAAATGTAGCTGATATGGACTGAATGTGTAATATTCCTGATATTCCTAGATTAAAATACACTAACTGCAGTAAGAAAGGGTTATTATTTTGACCTATATAGGAAGACATAGCAATAAAAGATGGTCGTGCAAAATAAATTACGTGTGGAAATTGTAATTTTTTTTTAAATTCTTCATTCCCACAATGTTAAGACTGAGGCTGTTAACTAGCCATAAAAATCATCTTGTTCATTCATTCGACTAGTTTGAGAGTTTAATTTGAGTCTCATTCTAACATCAAAGCAGGAAAGGAAAGGAGAGAGGTAGCAAACTGCAATCATCTACGCATCTTCACTTACGCGATACCCTGCAAGCTACCGAGAATTTGTATGGCAGGGGGTGAAGATCAGCAACCATGAACTAATGACATGTAACTAGGCTACTACTTGGAAACATTCTAACTGCAATGAGAGGTGGAGGTGGGAGAGGTGAGTATTGCTATACACGATATTCCTCCCTGGAGGCAGGCGTGGAAACGACTGCTAAAGTGACGCGGTCTGTAGTGGACCAGAGGGTGCGACGGGTGCAAGACGAGACAAGGATCACTTCATAGTTGGGGGTTGTTTTCGGGATACCGAGAGAAAGGGAGGACGAAAAAGATCTGGATGAAAGAGTAGGAAGGAAGAGGTAGTTTGGGATTGTTGAAATAGCATTCAGGAACGTGGATCGAGTTGAAGAGACGGGGGATGGGTTGAGAGGGGCGAGTGGGGTGGAGGAAGGGAGGAAGGGATGTAGCCGCCGGCGACAGGCATCGGTGACGCAAAAAGAAACCCTTCCTCTTCGCAGAACGTCACCCCCGCACGGAGCGGACCCTTGAGGAGAACCCGCGATGAGTTTTTGCATGCCCTGTGTCGAAGGTCGCGGGATGGAAAAAATCAAATTTCCCTAAGGGGTTCCCTGGCAGTTAGTCAGCCTTCCTCGAATGCATTAGGGCTGTTCTCCATGCTATTTTTCCCCTGCGCTGCATTCTGTATGTTTTCAAACGGAGTGAAGCGTTTTCTAACGTTATTTTTTCTCTTAAATAAATTCCAAGAATATATTTTCACTGATGACGTTATAAACATTTTGCGAACCCCAACTTACTATGCTAATTTTGACCATAATAAAAAAATTTGAGAAATTGTTTCCCGAACTGTACGCATTCAAAATGTCCTTTTTTCTCGTACAATTAAGAATATGAACAGCTCTAAATATATCCAATAGTATAAACACAAGCGTATCAATGGATAGCATAGGTGGTTGCATGTTGGTATGAGGGCTTGAAGCTAACCCAACTAGCAGCACGTTTTTATCTATTTTTTAAATGTGAAGTTTAGAGTAGAATACAATTACTAATCCTTTTTAATGCATTATACGTAAAGTATTTTTGGCGTGAATTCACTCCCTGCCACACACCTTTGGGGTGGCTTGCAGGGCATCATATAGATGTAGATGAAAGCTATGATGCGATTTGGTGATATCACTATCCTTCTCCTACAGGCAAAAGAGAGAGATATTTCCTCCATAAATGTTTCTTATTTCCTCCCAAAGCGCGAGGCGTGAAAGCACTGCTCCATCTGCATCTACATAATACCCTGCAAGCCACCATAAAGGTGTGTGGCAGGGTGTGAATTCTCACCAAACATTCACTACATATCATGCATAAAAAATGATTAGTATTTATGTACTGTTATAAACAACACTATTTAAAAAAAGATAAAAATAGCTAAGCAAACATGCAAAAACATGATGTTAGTTGGGTTAGCTTCAAGTCCTTATACCAACATGCAGCTACCAATGTTTTCCATTGCTACACTTGTATTGGATATATTTACCGTTATTCACATTCGAGGAAAAAAGGACATCTGTCAGTTTGAATCTGTCAGTTCGGCAATCAATTTCTCTAATTTTGTGATTATGGTCCAGTCTACCATAGTAAGTTGGGGTTCACAAAATATTTTTAACATCATCACCGAAAATTTGGATTTCTGTTAAGTCTTGGAATTTTTTAAAGTGATTAAGTCTAAATTTCATTTTGCGATCTGACAATGATTCCCAATTTAATTTATTTAATAGACTGGTTAAAAGCACTAAAGTCTATAAGCCAGGTAAAATATTTTCCTGGCATGTTTTTCTATGCCATGTTTTCTGGCATGTGTTTCCTACATATTAATTTTCACCACTACTCTCTCGTCAAAAACCTTTCACAATGGTACGCTTAAAAAAATGTTATGTTGCTGTCTCAGAAACTTTATTTAGACTCTGTAAAACCGTTCACATTAAGATCGTCCCATTGATCCAAGTACTATATTCAAGAAGCATATTTGCTTTAAAAAGTTAGAGGTAGATTTTCTAGAAATTTAGCGTATTTTAATTATAACAATATTAGCTTTGTACAATTCACTAGCCTCTCGGCAATATAATTTGGCAAATTTGGCAAAATATCATTGTATTCCATTCAGTATATTCGTTCATATGTTTCGTAAAAACGGCCATTCCAACGCATGCAGAATTTTCTCTAGATTATGGGTTGTGGGATCGAGTATTCCAACGTTCGTGACTTTGATGGTGTGTGTCCTTTCATCTGAATTTTACGGAATAATATATTCTTCCCATTAGTATCTACTTCTCACGTGCAGTGTGAATAAAATTATTAAAATATTTAATTTTAAAAATGGAAATTTTGAATATAAATTTGAAGTTTGTTCCATCGTCTCCGCCTTTTTCCATTACCGCGGTTCCATTCGATGTGAATAAAACTCATGCAAGGCTTTTTTTCTCGCGAAACCTGTGTCGTTCTCCGTCAAAATTATTGCGATGCATTCATTTTCACTTCAGCCTATCCAGCTCCATCTCCCCGTAGCCTTCATTTCCTGCTGCCAAGCCCTAATCTCCACCGACACGTACACTCTGCTTGTTCGTTTCCTTTTCCATCCTTGGATTACGTGCGAAGCATCCGCGAGGGCTTGAAGTTAACACTCTTTTGAAATCCCTTTTCCATTACCTCTGCTCGTTGCCGCTTCGTCGGATTAATGCCTTTTCAATACTGCACGTTTATTCTCGCTCGAAATAGCCCTAAAACTTGAGCGGATGAAATTATTGATGAAAATACCATTATTGATGAAAAAAGTCGCTGGGTAAGTTACACAAAACATCATGTTGAATTTTGCGGTCGTTTCGTGTGGTGCTGGTAAGGACTTATTTCTGGTTTAACAGTACTTGGTTATGAAACGTTTTATTTTCCTGTATTCCTGTATCTTAGTTATTATGTCATGCCATAATAGTTGTCTATTTGAGTGAGATATTCATTTTGAACATCATTAACCTTCGGAATTTTTTACTCTGTGAAAACCTGTATTGTAACATTCGTGTATTCTATGTCAGCAATCAGGTAGTCTCCCCGTATATTGATTTCTAAAAACATAAAATATCCTTAGTCTTCAGAACTAATCTATATTCGAGGACCTCATAAATTTGTTTTATGTGTCAAGATTGGTTTTCAATCTTAGAGCATCTGAAAATATATCGTGTCATCTAACAAACGCTAAATTATAAGACTAACGAGATGTATGTTCTCGAGGCAATACTAAAACCCATGATCCGTTAGTTATTGAATAAGACCGATTACTGTAATGTACTGTTACTGAACGATTATGGTGGTCATGACTGGTAATTGAGTGGTTGTTACATCCTTTAATCAACTTGGTCTCTTCATCTCTTCACAAACGCAATGCTAGTGCGCCAGTCGAATCGTTTTTTTGTCCTCAAACTTCATTAATTTTCCATGGATCCCACCGCGAAAATACTCAGATCTTGTCGTTGAAGTAACGTTGCATTACTGTTTTTGCCTTGGGAATTGAATTTCTTTCCAAGACTCGAGGGATAAAAGCTGAATTACCGTCGGAACCCTGTTGTGAAGCTGTCTCAGCCGTCACTGTTGGATTCGTGTTCAACAGCCGTCCTTTTTCAAGGGGAAGGAGGGATGGGAGAGGAAGATATTTCGGTATCTCCTCATTGATCCCGTGGAAGCAGTGAAACACGCGCGCTTATATCCGTATATTAGTACCCTCCCGTGAAGCCCATATAAGGTCAAAAAATGGTGGTCTTATTGAAAGAAAGCACTTTTTAATAATGGCCAGTCTCAATAAACTTCTCATGAGCATAGAATATTATACTTCATAATTTACTTTCATGAAATTGATTGTTTTAATATTCCGGCCGCTAATTTGTGCGTCGGCACACTAAGATTTCACTAGTTCCATCGTAAATGAAAATGAAATTAACGATGATCCTATAATGAATCCCTAAAATGATCATAAATATGTTTAAAAGATAAATATCTTTTATTTTTTTAAAAGTATATACAATTTGATAAATAATTACTTTCAAAGCTATCAAAAATATTCAATTAGAATAGTGAGGTAAGTAAGTAGTCTAAAATGTGTGTCCAGTTGTTTAATTTATATTCTACGTACAGTAACTCTTGGGAGGGTAGATACGTTTTTTACTTACGATGTAAAATATGCTGATAAATGTTCTGAAACTCAGTCATTAATATCTCTTCTCTCTTCGTGCATATTTAATATATTTTCTAAAGTGAGACTAGAAGGTTAAGCTTTTAATTGGACAAACTTTTATTTGAAATGTTCTTTATACAAAAACGATTAACCTACGATAAACAGTGAGGAAAGATATTGACAAATAAAATATGAATTATAAGACATGACAATTGAAATAATTTTTATAATAATGGAAAAAATTGAATAGTGAGATAATAACTAATAAATTTACTGCAATAACCTGATTTAGTAGCTCATTTTCAAACTTGGATTGCCCGGTATTTGAATATCATATTGTGTAGTTGTGCATTTTATGATTTATTGATTTGGTATGATTTCTGTCTTCCATTTTAAATTCACGTAAGCTTGATCAATTTAAACCGTTTTATCTTGTACTTTAAGAAATATTTTATCCTCCACTATCTATTCTGAGGCGTTTCCTCCTCAATTCTTGCTTTTCTACGTAGAAATTTCACCTCCTACCTCGTCTAAAAATTGTCTCTTCCCTGGAATTCACGTTCTATTTTCCATTCCAAGTTCAATGTAAATTTTCGTTTGGGCATAGGGCGTGTCGCTTGCCTGAGTTTCAATAATGAACGAGGAGACTTCCAAGTATTTTTATTGAATCGATGACAATGCACGCAGACGGAGGGTCGCAGGAAGATTTGGGGCGCGATGACTGGTAGATCTACCTAATGTCCAGCTAGCTAGCCACTACAACGGTGTATGGTAGATGGTGCTGTCTAAAAGTAAATTTCCCATTTGATTGTACAGGAGGTAAAATCTCGAGTAAGAGGATTTTTGCAGCTCTATAAATGTTGAATTTTTCTATTTACAATGCCATTCTTGCCGAAGCCTCTTGAAAAGCTCGTGTTTTATTGAAATTTGTTCTGCATGTCAGTAGGTTTCTTTTGAACTGCACTCACCTGGTGACTGAGGGATCTCATGTATCTGGGTATCTCCAATACCAATCTTTCTAGTTATTTTGCCTATAAACCCTAATTTTAGAACTGAAAGGCGATGTAGAAGGACGATTATCGGGATTTCTACGAGTAAAAAAAGCAATAAAATAGCTGGCACTGCTGGCCTTTCGACTTCGTATTGAGTTAGAAAAAGACAGTCAAGGAAGAAGTACATCTACATCTACGTCTGCATAACACCCAGCAAACCACTATAAAGCTGTGAGGAAGAGGGTGAACTCAAACCAAACATGCATTGCATATCATGCATAAAAAATGATTAATAATAATATACTAGTCTAAATTCAATTTTAAAAAGGAAAAAATAGCAAAGCAAGCATGCTAAAATATGCTGTTAGTTGGGTTAGCTTAAAGTCCTTACACCAACGTGCAACTACCTATGCTATCCATTGATACACTCGTATTTATGCTATTGGATATATTTACGGCTATTCATATCCCTAATTGTGCGAGGAAGATAAGAAAATTATTCGTGATGTGAACGATTAAATGCAAACTCAATCAATGAACCCCACGCAGTTCATCACTTGGTCACGAACTGCACAATTCACAAGTGCTATAGAAGGAATAAGGTTATCTGGAAGGAGGTTGAAATATGGTAGAAGATAGAGTATCGGTTGCATTCAGCCCATTAAAGGTAAATGTCGTTTTGAAGAGTGTTGGAATATTGAAATGGGTGATAGAAGGGAAATTTGTAATTATGGTCCAGTCTACCCTAGTAAGTTGGGGTTCGCAAAATATTTTTAACGTCATCTCTGAAAATATTATCTTGGAATTTATTTAGGAGATTAAGTCTAAATTTCAACCTGCGATCTGACAATGATTCCCATTTTAATTCATTTAATAGACTGGTTACGCTAATATAGTATCGTACCGTCCCTTTACAAATCTTGCCTATCTTCGCTGTACACGTTCTAGTTCGTCCTTTAGACCGATTTCGTAGGGATCCCATACACCGGCAGCATATTTCAAATGAGGTCTAGCAAGGGAAAAGTAGCTGATTTCTCGTAAATGATCGTCACATTTACCCAATACTCTTTTGATGAATCCCAGTGTACGATTAGCTTGACCCACTGCATTCCACTTTAAATTGTGATTTAATTCTTTCTCGGCATTGCACCTTGCTCTGGTAATTGTATTCATCATTCGCATTTTTTGCAACTCCTCGTCCAGCCTTTTGCCTCGTTCTCTCGCTCTCATCCCTACTTGTTTCCCTGGAGACGCCAGGCCAGGCCCAGGGGGCCTCAACTCCCAGTTGGGCGACCTCGCCCGCCGTCCCCAAAGGGATCTACTCCAATCTCACTGCCCGAAAATCGTCTTTAAAGGACTTGCTGGGCTAAATTTCTGCCGTTTTAATGCCGAGGAACAACCAAAGCCCATAACTGTTGGACCTACATCGATCGGGTTGGTGTAATGTGTAGAGTAGCGGCCGAGGGTACGGACTCAAATATGGACTCTGGTAGTTATTTAAGTGGTATACAGGTAACCGACTTAAGCAAGGTGCGGAAAAAACTTCAAGCAAAGCACTTCTTTACTTACTCCATCCAGAGGGTTTTAGATCGTCACGGATTTGACAGATTTTTTTCAGTAACATTTAGATATTCTTGTAAAAGTCATAATTTCAGCAGTAAATCGGTACCTATTTGAGTGGTCTATGTAGAGCACTTTAAGACCAATAACTTGTACGTGACATAAAACAGTGGAACCTCTGCCACCTTTCGACGACAGGAAAATAATGCCGGCGTAGGTTTTCTATCCACTGTTTCTGCACTCCCAAATGCCTGCCTTTTTTACAAGTACTTACCTATTCTTCATGCTGCAATTGACATTGGTTTTCGGTTATCCCCTAGAAACAACAAAAAAATTTTATATTTGAGTAAATCATCAGAAATCATTTTTTATGTGAATCTTTAAAAAATTCCCTAAGTCTACTTTTCGAAATATCCATTTTTTAGGATAAATCCAATTCGGTTACTGACGCGTCATCATTTTGACGCTTTTCTCTGGGATACAAATGGATTTAATAATGCATTTGTTTCATTGCTATGTACATGCGAACAATTTAATGTCATTTATAGCTATCATTTCATGTACCACATGAATGCGCATCTGATATTTTCCTCAAAGCGTCCCAATATTATCCCTTTAGTTGCGTTTGAGCGGTGCATTTACGGACTAGTATTTTTGGGTGTCTGCCTGATAGTAAGTATACGGTCAGATCTCTCTGATTTCAAATGCATGCTTGGCGATCTTTCACCCTTTGCCTATCACCATTGTGAGGGCTTTTAGTGTAATCTACATCTAAATAATACCCTGCAATCCACCATAAAGGTGTGTGGCAGGGAATGAATTCTCACTAAAAATTCACTACATATAATGCATTAAAAAAGGATTAGTATTAATAAGCCTAAACTTCACTATTTAAATAAGATAAAAATATCAAAGTAAGCATAGAAAACATGCGGTTAGTTGGGTTACCTTCAAGTCCTTATACCAACATGCAGCTACCTATGCTATACATTGATTCACTCGTATTGGGCATATTTACTGCTATATATTTCCCTAATTTTACGAGGAAAAATGGACATTTTGAATCTTTCAGTTCGGCAATCAATTTCTCTAATTTTGTGGTTATGGTCCAGTCTCCCATAGTAAGTTGGGGTTCGCGAAATATTTTTAACGTCATCACTGAAAATATTATCTTGGAATTTATTTAGGAGATTTATTCTACATTTCAACCTGCCATCTGATAATCATTCCCACTTTAATTCATTTAATAGACTGGTTACGCTAATATAGTTATCATACCGTCCCTTTACAAATCTTGCCGATCTTCGCAGCACACGTTCTAGTTCATTATTTAAACAGATTTCGTAGATCCCATACACTGGCAGCCTATTCCAAATGAGGTATAACAAGGGGAAAGTAGCTGATTTCTCGTACATGAGCGTCACATTTACCCAATACTCTTTTGATGAATCCCAGTCGACGATAAGTTTGACCCATTATTTCAAGTATGTGTTTACCCCAGGAAAGATCATGTGTCAGTCAAATCGTCTGCATTCACATGACACCCTGGTAGCCCATATTACCCTATCCACTAGTACCATAGAAGTGCATATGTCTTGACTAAAACAAGGTTAATTTATTGCAAATGATAGTTAGTTGAATTCATTAAATACCCATGAAATTTCTAGAGATAAAACAACAAAGAATGGCTTAAGTACACGCAAAGTTTATTGATTTAAAAGGATTGAAGTATACGTAGCGTTGTAATAATGTATTATGTAGATGTATGAGTTACCACCTGATTCAGTTTGACTTGTATATTAATGCAATTGGACCAACACTTTCCCAATTGTCACGTGCCATGTTTCGGTTTAACGATAGGAGTTCTAAAAGCTTCCCTTCGTATAATCCGAGAGATGCAATTTCTGTTTCTGTGGGACGGAAACGTGACATCAGCTCCTTCCCTCCACCCTCTTTCCGTCCAGAAACGGCCCCACTCCCTGTTGCTAACGTCGCCCTCGGGAAGAGAAGCTTTTGGAGATCCCGCGCCTCTCCCTACTTTCCTCCACCCACACCGGCCTCCAGTGTGACGACACGGAATTTCGCGACACGTACGTGCCAACCACTTTGGAGCCCACGGGGTGAACGTGGCCATTGGTCAATTACCGTCCCACGTTATTGTGACGTTTTCACGCCGCTTGATGTCAACCGTCCTGAAAGAATTTTATCCGGCCTCGTCACGACGTGCTAGTTTGGAGGGCATCCAAGCTCATATCCCCAGAACCTGGAGTCCCAGTTTTGTCGCAGAAATTCTCTTGAGTGTCCAAAGGGGATAGAACGATATTTTCAGCTCTATGAATGCATTCATTTGTATATAATGACTACTTTGTAAACCACCTCGAGGGTATGTAGCAGGGGGTGAGTTAACACCAGACCTGCGCTACGCACATGACAATTATTAGAAGCATCTGTTTACAATATAGAATCAATAACCTACCGATATTTAAGGCGGACAGGCTTTCTAAAGGCGTTAAAAATTATTGAAAATGTCGGTGTAGTATGACATGTTATTACGACAATAATAGATTACAATGACGATACCAGGCTTTGTAGATTTTTACTACTGTTCTCGCATTCCTGCATGATAGTAAGTGTAAATTCAATTGTTTTTGCGTTATTGGCAAAATATGTGAATATTTGTTTGTTTACAATGCCCGACCCAGATGATAATGGCTTTCACTACAGTATTTTAATTGAAAATACTTTATTTCTTAGGGGCTGTTCATTTCATTATAGATATTATAAGATAATAAAAAACACGTATCGTAGTAACTAAAATAGGATCCTCTTGATTTCTTTAACTCATGCTTGGTGATGGTTCAATTCCTTCCTCCATCCCTCATAGCTTATTCAAATCTCTCAATTCTCCGTCATGCTTTGACTCCAATGCCATATGTCATTCCAATTTGGGCGAGGGTGAAAAAATATGGAAAAGATTTCGCATATTTTATACTCATGTTCACATATGTATTCATACTATAAATTCTTGAAGTATTGTATTGAGCTTCGATGATCTCGGCTATAGGAAAATAAATGTGGTGCGTTGTTGCATTCATCAAGGAAAAAAATGGGTAACGTTTATCAGTTTTCATTTGTACCGCATTTTGATTTTTCAATCCATAATCAAGAAAATACATCACAGTGCCCTGATAAAATGGCGGGGAATGTTTCTTGAGAGGGAGGTGTCAAATAATTTTACTTTTCATTTTTCACTTCCCGACTGATACAGATGAAGGAAACATGAAAAATGAATAACAACAAACGCGGTAATTGAGGAAATTCCGGGAACACTTTTCTCTCCTACCTTAGACTAGAGTTATTAGAGATAAGTTATAACGTCAATTATTCACATGTTTAAATTTGCATGTTAATATTTATATTTTTAGGCTCTACAGTAATATAAATGCTATTTTTCTTTATTATCAAATTTGACAGAATTTTAATGCCGCGCAGTTTTAATTAAATATACCACCTTACAGTATTTCATGGAGTGAATCAGAATATTGATCACTCAAAAGGCTTTATTTATTGTCAGGGAAATTGCTTTTTCAGCCACAGACACAATAAAAAGCAATTTGCATGCTGCAAAAACAATGAGTCGGCTGCGGCTTGGTGCGGATTGAAGATAATGGCCGAAGAATAAGCAGACCATAGGTTTATTTGCCGCATGATAGTCCTTTTTTATATGTGAACTTTCTATAGAACAATTGCGTATTGCAAAATTGAAAACCCGGGCCCCGGGTTCCGGGTTTAAATCCGGGTGAAGCCTTTGGACGCCCCCGAACGAAAAATCCTCGGAGTGCGAGGTGGCCCAGGGAAAGGAACTGGCCCCCCTACCCTGAATGTGTGAATTTCACACCCCATTGGCTTAGTACGGGGTGAGCTCTACTCTCACCTATCAAAACCAACCTTCGGGTTGAATCTATGAGTGACTGAGTGAAAATATTTACCAAACTCTTCACTGGCAAAGAGATACGTTCTGAAAGAAATAGGAGTGTCTTTACTTTAATGAGTAAAATTTACATAAGTGTTGAAGTCATGTATTTCAATTCCAAGATAATGATGAATATTAAACAGTAATTACGCCCCGGACGGACGAGTTTACTGAAATATCATGAATCACAAGCGGCCAGGGCATTACGTAATACCAATATCTCTAACCACCGTTCCTCGGAAATAAAATTCATTCCTACTTGAGGCAGGAGCCTTGCGCGTCCATTCAAATGTGAGGAATGCGAGTAGAGCTCTCCACCTCTTGCTAGAAATGCCGCTAGGAAAGGGCTGAGGAATTCTCTGAATTCTTCTCTTTTGGATAGAAACCCTTTCTTAGCACCGTTGGACAGGTGAAGGGGAAAAATGGTCATTCCTACCCTCTCACATTCTTGAGTTTAGGAGGAGACTCCATAGGAATACATCTAGGTCAACATTTCCGAATAGTTTTATTTTCCTACCGTTCGGGAAAAGATTAAGGCTTTCTGCGGAAATCTTTGGAATATTTGAAAATATTTGGGAAAACCAACTGGTTTTAAATATTGTCAGGGAAACACTTGGTAATTTTTCATACTTCTCATCATGACCTCAATCAGAAATTTTCTTCAAACAAAACTGCAATTTTGGTCCAATTACAACGATATACACCCCAATTAGAGTCAGATGATATTAAATGAGGCTACATTCACAATTTCAAATTTTCCTAGAAATAAAGCTGCCTCACATGAAATAGAGCTTCCAATGATCATCACTATCTTGAATGAGCGCCGCAACTCTACTGCAAATAATCACTGTTACACCCCAATCATGCCATAAAATAAAAAGTATGTTTCGATTTTATTATAAATTTTTCCCCTGCTGTGCGTGAGAAAAATGCGTTTTCATCCTTTCCCTTTTTTTGCATGCGTATTTCCCTCTGATTGTATCTTCATGATCTGAATTTCCATAGAAAGACAGAGATTTGATTTCTTTTTCAGCAAAAGGTGCGGAAATACAGCATTTCCTTTTTATTGTTACAATATTTTCCTGTAGTATTTTTATTAATTTATTCTGAACGTGATAAATTTTACTACAATTATATATTGTCATATATTTTCAGTAAATAAACCAACATTTCATAAGCCCCCTCCCCTCAATTCCTCCCATGATAATGTTTTTTTTAGCTTTTTAGCATGCAATTTAATATTTCATCCAGACCTCATTCTGTGTGGAACCAGTCCTTAGATCGTAGACCGGTGGAGTTAATGGTTCCATAGAAAATGTTCCGGGCCCTAAATTGCTTGCGCTATTCCAGCCTGAAATATTGCGCTCCACATTTCTAGCGTTGGGACCCGGCGAGGAATCCACATCGCATCCGTGGAGGCCCTCTACTTCCTGCATTGTGCCATCCCCAATTTCCCATTTCTCTCTCTCTCTCTCTATCCCTCTCTCCGCTAAACCTTCCCGGCCTCACTAATTCTCCCCTTGCGTACGACCGGCATCCAGACTCCCACGCAAAACCCTCCGCCCCTCCTTCCTACCACGGCCACTAAATTATTACCCCGCCTCGCCCATCCTCCCAAACGGCCCCCACCCGTCCTCTGCGAAATCCCTTTCCGAAGGTTCTCACTTTTCCCTCTTCCCTCCTATTCCCAACCCTTTCCTTCTTCCGCGTTCTACTCTGGGGAATGTTGGCAAAAATTGATGCGCAACTTTTAATGGGGGCGTTTACTCGGAACCGAAATCGCAATTTTGTACACGAAATTGTTAGACGGAAACGAAAAAATAAATTTAGTGAAAAAATTAATCTTCTAACCACAACCATTCACTCATAAATCAAAAATTAAAATAAGCCAAAGGTGACGCCCACCGAAAAAGCCGCTGTGATAACATTGACGTCGTTTTCCTCCCGTCCTTGACTGCTCTTATGGGAAGGGAAGGGAGTGGAGGGGGGTTCTCGGAAGGTCTGCTCGCACAGATGCTGTCGCAACTGCTCCTATTGGCAGAGTCAGCTGTGTCACCCCCCCATTGCGATAAGGAAAAGTAGCTTCGCGGACTCAGTTGTGATTGGACGATTCGATATACGTCAGAGGTTGCACTTTGATCAAAAAACGGAAAAATATGGGTCTTTTTATTTTACAAACTCTATCTTATTCGGTAATAAAAAAAATATGGTAAACGATCCCATTCATACGACACGAATGATCCTACGCGTTTAAATTTTTTAACCTTACGCCTTGTATTATTTGAGGTAGCAAGATCCGGCAGCACAATAGTGAGTGCTAAGAGTGCCAGATGTCAGTGATACACGTTACAAGCAGCCCGATTCCTATGCCATAAATGGTGGGAATGACAAAAGCTTTATTTGAACAAGTATTAAACTGCTTCTGTCAACCGAAACTCCCTGAGCTGATGGGGGAAACGCCTGCGGTTAAAATAGCCGATATCGCCACCGGCTAGGAGCTTCTCCATAGCTTTGACTCCAGTGAAGACGCAGCGAGTTGACGATATGGGACATGAAAATCGACGTATTACAATCTGACAGCTGCAAGTACGTTGTAACTCTTGTAATCACTCCTAGGGTTGGTGGCAGGGGTAACTCCACACTAGGCATAGATTAACGACGAGTAAACAGTCACTTTATAAATTATTTTAAATATTATCAGTACCAGCTTAAATGTTAACTACGCTGATTTACCAACAAAGCATGGTGACTTCACGTGCGATACCTACAGCCTCCGACCTCTAATCCATATCATGCGAAATAGGCAGCGCAAATCTTATTAAAATATTTCTGAATGCGATCAAACTATCCAGAATGATTTCTAAGCACAGCGTTTGTTTGTTTGCCAGATTTCTCTGTGCACAGAAATCGTCAGAGCTACGCTGCAAAGCCAAGGATCTCTTGCCTGAAGGCATCCAAGAGGGCACTTACAAAGTGGAATGCGAAAGTGGCTAATGGGGGCGTTTATTCGGAACCGAAATCGATCTTTTGTACACGAAATCGTAAGATGGAAACGAAAAATGAATTTTAGTGAACAAATCAATCTTCTAACCCTAGCCCTTCGCTCATATATCAAAAATTAAAATAAACAATAAGTGACGCCCACCGAACGAGCTGGGTTAAGGACATATACGTCATCCAACTCCCATCATTCATTGTTATGAGGAAGGTTGAGGGGGAGGGGGGCGGGGGGGGGGAAGTGGACTGGAAAGGTAGGGGAAGTGGAGGGCATAGGGAGGGGAGTGGAGGTGGGGACGGAAGGTCTGCCTGCACAGATCCTGTCGCATCCTGTAAATAATCGAAAACAACTGAACAACAAAACATTTTCGTGTATGTTTTGGCGTGACTAAAAGTGTTTTGAAGTTTATTCACTTATATACAAATTACGATGTAATCGATTATGCAATGCCGAATGGAGTCTAACGACCAATTCCATTGGCAGAGCCAGCTGTGCGTGCCGCATTGTGATAGGGCGAAGGAGTTCCGCAGTTGTGATTGGACGAAGTGGATGACGTACGAGTCCTTCGCACGCCCGCTTTTCCTAAAGGGTTAAGAACATGGCAAACAAAGATGTAACAACCTAATCGGCCATTTCTTCAGACCTCATGGTCGAAAGAGTATGCATCGGGGGTGTTTACTCGGAACCAAAATCACTCTTTTGTACACAAAGTCGTTAGATGGAAACGAAAAATAAATTTCAGCGTAAAACTTAATCTTTTAACCTGAACCATTCGCTCATAAATCAAAAATAAAAATAAGCAAAATGTGACGCCTAGCAAACGAGCTGCGTCAAGGATATGTACGTCATCCACTTCCGTACTTGACTGTTTTGAAGAGGAAGGGGAGGAAGCGGAGGTTTGCCTGGGGGGTTATTCTGTAAAGTTGAAAGAATTTCGGCTCATATGGAGAGTCCTGGGTCACCAGGATGAACGATTCGCGAACATCGTTCACCACCGTAATGACGTTTAACAGTTGACTGTTTATCCAGCGTTATGTCTATCCCATGTCCAGGGAGTGTGTAATATAGTATCCCTGCCCATGTCTGTGGTCTATCCAGAGCGCCATTATTACAATGGGGGAACAAGCTGAGGTAATTAACAATAATTAATTAACATCAATTACTATTGATGTTTGTAATCAATCTATTCGCTCTAAAATGTAACAATATCTACATCTACATCTACATAATACCCTGCAAGCCACCATAAAGGTGTGTAGCAGGGGGTGAACTCTGAAAGCAAAATATTTTTAACATCATAACTGAAAATATGGTCTTGGAATTTGTTTAAGAGATTAAGTCTAAATTTCAACCTGCGATCTGACAATGATTCCCAATTTAATTCATTTAAGAGCTAGTAAGGTTATCATACCGTCCCTTTACAAATCTTGCCGATCTTCGCTGCACACGTTCAAGTTCGTTATTTAGACCGATTTCGTAGGGATCCCATACACTGGCAGCATATTCCAAATGAGGTCTTACAAGGGAAAAGTAGCTGATTTCACGTACATGATCGTCACATTTACCCAGTACTCTTTTGACGAATCCCAGTTTACGATTCGCTTGACCCATTATTTCACGAATGTGTTTACCCCAGGAAAGATCATTTGTCAGTCTTATTCCAAGATATTTAATGGATTCCACGTTTTTAAATTCATTATTACTTATTTCGTAAGTGGTAGGAGGAGAGCTATTCTTTTTCCAAAAGTTCATTACAAGACACTTTTTTAAAGTTTAATTCTAACTGCCATGAAATATATGCTGGTACGGAATAAAGGCGGACTTATTAAGAAAGTGAAACTTTAAAAAATTGATTAAATCACGAAATATTTTATCGATTGATTATGTCGACAGCTACTGCAATGATATTGTTTTCTCGAGTGAATCATGACATCTTCGTGCAAATATTCCTCCGTCCGCCTATGTTTAGTACATTGATTTGGAATGGATTGTATTACAGTAGCAGATAACAAATATGCAACAACCGTTCAATATCCTGCGATAATGTACGCGTCCGAAGACCAAAGGACGTCTACATATACCATGCAAGCCACCATAAAGGTGTGTGGCGGGGAGCGATTGCCACAGAGGGGGGGACGTCCATACAATGTCAGAATTTGTCGGTACAACACACCACACAAATAAAGGTACTCATACAAAGCAAGGCAGCATAATGAGATTTGCTCAAACAATGTGATTTCCAATATGATAACATCTCCTCTCTGTAATATAGATTGCCCCTGCAGTAGCATGAAAATCTTACGTAGATGTTTTACACGAATAAAAAACCTATATGTGTAGTCGACCTGACAATTTTTTAAACAACATTTAACAAAAATGCACGGCGACATTTGAAAACAAAACAAATAGTTTTATATACTTCTAAATGTATAAGAGGCAAGGAAATTGAGACATGAAATATTTAATCATTAGCTAGAATTAGATGCATTCTCACCTTGTATCCCGCGCAATAAATATCAACAAGTGGTTCAACAATAAATATCAATAGGTGCCCACCGCGATAGCAGCGCCTGCTCGCCAGAAAATATTTGGCGACGGATCATGAACGAAATGATCCGCAAAATGATCTGACATCGTCGCCTTCAGCCGGGGCGACCGTCGCCCCATCAAGGTAGCACGGTTTGTACTACCAACTATGACGTTTTCTCCGTATGGTTGTGACGTCGGAATCTCAAATTCGACTTTACAGAATTGGGCCCCAGAAGAGATCCTGTCACATTCTGCAAATAACCCAAAACAATTGAGCAACAAAATATTTTCGTATGCATTTTGGTGTGACTAAAAGCGTGCTGAAGTTAATTTGCTTATTCACAAAATACGATGTGCTCGAATATGCAATGCTTTTCGAAATAATCTAAATGGAGTCTCAACAGCCACTTCCATTGGCAGAGTCAGCTGCATGTTCCCCATTGTGACTGGGCGACGAATCCCCGCAGTCTCAGTTGTGATTGGGCGAAGTGGATGACGTAAGAGTCCTTCGCACGCCCACATTTTGAAAGGTTTAAAAACATCAGTTTTTCACCGTTTATAACTCGAGAACGACTCGACGGATCGAAGAACGGAAAAATACGGGTCTTTTTATTTCACTAACTCTATCAGATTCGGCAATAAAAAACTAGTAAACGACCCCATTACACTTTGAAAACACATATACAGCTCTCAAATGCTGTCTTATAGAGTATCTATTGGAGAATCAAAAGCAGAGAGCTTCGCAGATTCGCTAGAGCCAAGCAAACGTGGATAGGAAGTTGGTCGAGGCTCATTCCAAACCCGTGACCTAAAAACGTATTTCGATTCTTGTATATTCGCCGAAATTCCTTCAGGTCATCATCTTGATTCACACTCGAAATCCGTAATTTTCAACCTACGCATTATATCACTTTCTTTTCAACTAAGATAAATGAAATTCGCCCTTGTTACGACTTTCAGAACAAATTTGATTCAAACTTTGAAATATAGTATGGTCATATTTGAAAGAATTATTCCTTTTAGGAAGACGTGTGCCTAACAGCATAATTCTGTCGCAGTCTCAAAGTTTCTGATTGATTGCAAGAGCTCACGGCTCCACGATTTACTGAACAAGTCCAATTGGGTCGTATTAATATACGGTTCCTCGTACGTATACTTCAACTTTTTTTCACATTTTTTCTTACATTTATTTCAAGCCACGTGTGCCAGGTGCGACTCGAGCGAAAAATAAAAAGATATCTCGAGAACTGCGGCCATAAAGCATTTCGCGGTCACCGCATCTTTTTTCATGCTGCTGACGCAAGCATAGTTGGAGGAGCGACTGACACGGCTGTGGGGGAAGGGTCAACGGAATCCCTCTCTCTCTCCATCCCTCTCTCATCTCTTTCCCACCACCCTTGACGTTTTGAAGGGGATGTATTTCAGGGATGGAGCCAGAGATTTATTTTGGGATGATTACAAGCCTATTAGGGGGAGGGGAAGGGTTGGATATCGCGTAGAAGATACCTATTTGCGTATTTGCGCTCCTTTTGAAAATCTCGGTTTCGTCTTGTGATATCACCAGTACTTGAGCTGTCACCCGTTACCGACAAATTCTCAAATCTTCACTTTTTAGCCATTTAAAACACATTCGAATCTGAGTGGGTATCCGACAAAAAAACTGTATAATTAAGGTACGATTCTGATAAATTATGTTTTCATCACTTCAAGCTTTCCCGACTCCTGATTTACTGGTCTATTCCGAGCGTTGTACGGTGTCAGCCCGACATTTTGTGACCTCTGCTGATCACTATTTTTAAGGGAATTGGATGATTCAATTAATTTCCCTGGGAAAAGTTGCCATCAAGGGTTACGATACGTATCTAACCTATGCTTTAGATATCATGAGACACAATCGTTAATTCCACAACCCAGTACATGAGTTGCCTGAGATTTTTAGTTTTTATCGGTTCTTCAAGTGTTCTTAGTTTGTGATTAAATTCAGTTAGGTATTGATCTTTACCAAATCTCCTCAAGGGCAATAGCATTGGTACGTGGCATATAATGATTGCCTTTTCAGTAATTTTATGGTATGGCGTTTGATTTTGGCTAACATGACCACCCATGAACGGTAGCATAACGTTACGTTGGGAAAACTATGCTTTTTCTCAGGCAGGTGGCCGTGGATTCATCTCATTATTGTAGGTTGGTCATTTCAATTATGCTGCACGTCGAAAGCAGTAGAAGAAAGCAATGTCCCCGCATGATATTGTGATTATCACAAAGCATTTGACGTACTAAGGGCGAGCGCGCCTAGCGCGACCACGACCACACCACCTGCACGATTTAATTTTAGTTGCAAGATGGATATCGAAGATTTAGCTGTTGTAGTGAACTTGTACCGTAGGTATGCGAAGCGAAAGAGAAAGCGATATTGGGCACATCCCTTTTTCGCTGTCAGATGTACAAAAAGATAGTTTGCAACATTTTATGGGGAACTACGGCTGTGTGAAGATAAGTTTATCTATAACACAAGGATGTCTGTCAGAAATTTTGATGAGTTACTTACAGAAGTTGCAAACGATATCAGGGGCATAGACACGCCAAGAAGGCAGTGCATAGGAAATGCTAGTGCTCAATCCAGTGATGCCAGATTGGGCGGGTTCCCGCCAATTGGGCGGGTTGAGGGGCTCTGCTGGCAGGTAAAAATTTAATTTGGCGGGTTCCCGCCAAATTGGGCTGGTTGGGCCATTCTCCCCGGAAATTGGGCGGGTACCTAAAAATATCCCTGTATTAGGTATACCGATAGATACCGTAGAACTCACGAAAACATTAGAATACAAAATGGTTCGAACGTTAACAATAGTACGACCGTTTCTCCCTGCCAAATACCCTTGAGATGGCTCGCAGGGTATTATGTAGATGTAGATGCTAAGTCAGATTGAAGAGTAAGCACACAGGCTTAACTTACTCCTTAACTGATTGGGTGGTAGTCTGAGTGCAATTGGTCCCACGGTTGGCAGATTTCCGCGTAAAATATCGCTAGTAGGTAGGCTGGAGTTGCAGAGAGCAATCAATAAATCAGAAATAAATAATTGTCAACGAGTTCTACTAGTATTCCATACAGTATTTAAAGAAGGAAAATAAAAAGGTAAAGATAAAGAGAATACTGGGTGTATCACATTTGAAGAGATAGATTGTTCCAAGGAAAGCTTTAAACACTCAATTTCAAATTTTTAACTATTCTAAAAATGTTTTCTGTTTCTTTGGAATGATTATTAATACTGTCAATGAGCTTGATCCAGCAACAGCAAAGTATCACTGACTACAGTCCTGACGCGAGACCCTACCAAAGTAACAATTTTCAATGAAAAATATATTTTTCAGATGGTGCATTGCGACATTAGAACTTACAATGAAGTTATTCCCCATTTAAATAGGAAAAGTATTTGACCATAAACATATAGCATGTTTATGGTCAAATGGTCAGGATGCCTGGGTTATGAGCTGGGAGAATAGAACACTTACAACCCTGAGTCATTAAAAAAAATTTTTTGAAATGACATAGGCTACTAACAATGCTAAATTTCCAAATGTGGCTCAGAGAGACGATGGCACGTAAAGGGTAAATGTATGTTGCATTATATTATCATTTCTGAATGTAAAAATCAAACTTGGTTTATCTAAAGCTCAGAAATATGAATGCTGATGAAATTCAGTACAACTCTTGAATGGTATATCCGTTTTATGGAAGGCTGCATTATCTTGGTATGCTTTTGGACGATAATCGAATACGGTTTCTCAGATCTTTATTATGCTTTAGATCCTACGTTTTTAAGCTAAAAACGAAGTGCGAGAGAAATACTAATACTATAGCAAATATTATATTAATATTAAGGCTTCAAATATAACATCATGGACGCCTTTCGTCAATAGCAGCCTAATATCGCCGCCGGGCTTCCCTCCACCCTTCCTCCAACTTCTAGTTACAAGCATCTGCCCAAGTACCCTAAAAGTCTTAAATACGCAAGTGACCATAGTGGTCGGTCGCCGAAGAGGGCCATCTTGTGGCCGAAATACGCGTATCCGACGCACATCCTCGTTTTGTCCTTCCACCTTGACTACGCTCTTTTTGAGCTCGATTCTCCCAGAAGGTGTGCCCATTTGAGTGTGTGAGTGAGTGTTTTTCTGAGTGCTTGTGAGTGTGTCTGCGTTCATAACCCAGGCATCCTGACCAGGGTCCCATCAGCCCTGTGAAGGATCCCATTTGGGTTGAGTGTGATTGTCTGTGGTTGTGTCACTGACGAGGAAGTAACATTCCCGTAAACCACCACAGGAGGGTTTTCTGGTTGAGAGGCTGTGGTTGGTCACTGCTGTGGAATTGACCCTCCCGCAAACCAACACAGATTGTCCTTGACGAGGGTTGCCAATTTTACGGCCATTGGTGAATTTTATTTTATTTGTCACTTTAAGAGGCCGTGGAGCTCTCATCTCCTTAGATTTAATTTTGCCACATTCAATAAATATTGGCACATGTCTGCCAGAGAAGAACATCATTGGACTGGTCCAATGTACAACTTCAACTTCAGAGAAGCGAAATCAGGTGTAGACATTATACGTAAGACGTGTGGTGATCTACATATATCAACACTCCAACAGACTTGAGGAAGCCAGCGGGATCACTGGCAAAATATAGTCAAAAAATGAACAAAAGTGAAATAAATCCTGACAAAATTAATATTTCATATGGAAACGATTTTTATCCGAAATATTTAACTGCAAACTTCCATATAATAGACTTGAATTCAAATAAGTGCGTAAATAAGTTCTGAATACAAAGAATGTATCTTTTTAGCATGGGACAAAGAAAGAGGGGCTTCTTTGGGACATGTTCTTTGGGAACGCCTGCAACTCTGGCCACCTTCCCCTTCACGTCTCCTCACAACCGCACAGACTGTCCTCCTGTGTCTCTTCGGCGTCTTCAATATCAGCCGTCTTCCTCCCACTCTCCCTTCGTTTCTTCTCCTCTTCCCCCCTCTCCAACAGCCCTCATTTCCCCTCTCTTCACCCTCCTCCCACTCAAGTGGCAACCACCTGCGCGCTGCTCAGCAAGACGACGTGGTCCAAATCCCCCCGGTATTGCATGTAAACCCAAAGAGATGTGTTCACCTCATCCGCAGACGTCTTCTCCTTCTCTTTCTGACTCTTTTTCTTCCTCTCCACTTTATCGCTCTTCGTCTTCATTGTCTACTGAAGGCTCCGCAGCTTTCTTGAAGAGATGAGAAAAAAATGACGGAAAATGAAGTGAAGGGGACATAAAAATTGGAATGTCTGCGGTATTCTTATAATATGCTTTACAATTGCCAAGATATTTTTATGAATAATGCAGGGCTTCTTTTTAATTCTTATAATTAAATCACCTTTAATTATAGTTGTGACGATGCCAGCCTACTGATACCATTACTTTCATGTATTCGCATTATTTTTTTCTGTATCACTTCAGAAGCGCTGTGATATTTTTCGGACAAAATATTGATTCCATTAGCGAAAAATTTGAAATGACATAGGCTACTAATAATGCTAAATTTCCAAATGAGGCTCAGAGAGACGATGGCACGTAAAGGGTAAATGTATGTTGCATTATATTATCATTTCTGAATGTAAAAATCAAACGCGGTTTATCTAAAGCTCAAAAACATGAATGCTGATGAAATTAAATTCATCTCTTGAATGGTAAGAAGAAAGGTATATCCGTTTAATGGAAGGCTGCATTATCTTGGTATGTTTTTGGACGAAATCGAATACGACCTTAAATTTAATTCTCCAGCGGCATCGAATTGAGAATACGTTGACATAAATGACGTAGAGACCAATATTTTCGAGATTGTGAATAATTTAAGCTATGCAATGTTTTTGGAAATGAGTCATATTTCAATTTTATGAGCCTAATGGTTAGATATAGTTATTGAAAAAGTGGACTAAGTTTGATGTATGACCAGAATTCGGGACAGAAGTTCATGCAACAGAAAACCTAGCAAGAAGTTAATTAGAAAATAAATAGTTTTTCCATGAACATGGATTTCACAAGACAAAAATTTGTTTATAAAACGCTCATATGAGGTCTTCATTAGATTGTTCTTTTAGCAGAAAAAAGGTGCGCAAGTAAGATAGGAAAATAAAAGCCCTCTTTCATTTTCCTCAAATAAAAATGTTACTGTAGCATTCGGTTTCTCAGATCTTTATTATGCTTTAGATCCTAAGTTTTTAAGCTAAAAACGAAATGCGAGAGAAATACTAATACTATATCAAATATTATATTAATATTAAGGCTTCAAATATCACATCATGGACGCCTTTCGTCAATAGCAGTCTAATATCGACGCCTGGCTTCCCTCCACCCTTCCTCAAACGTCTAGTTACAAGCATCTGCCCAAGTACCCTAAAATTCTTAAATACGCAACTGACCATAGTGGTCGGTCACCTCCCGTATTAGCGATAATATTGAAGGTAGAGTCAACGTAATTCTCCAAGTAAATTCTATGACTAGAATTCTAGGTGTCATGAGGGATTCTTCTCATGACCCGTTGTTAAAACAGCAGTCAAATTATGTTTAAAGTTTACATAATCCACCTTGCTTCCAAGATTATAAGATTCCGTCCATGTGTAACTAATTTAATTCCAAACGTCATGTTATATGTCGATCTCTTCACTAAACGAATATTGCATAATATCAATATCAGATACCGGAATAAAAACGACGAAAATTGATTCTCAGGCCATTCTGTTACCAATCTCTTTCTTTCTGATCCTCGATAATCTTATCGTATCAAAATGTAAGCTTGTTTTAACGCACTTGCTGATTGAAGATAGCGATTAAGCTTAAATATATTTGAATTACTCGTTTGTTAACTGTTTTATGTAGAATATGGCTTAACTAATTATACATTATTTTCAAGAATTATCCGCATATTTTCATAAGGGTCACAAGATCAAAGCAAAACTCTTTCTCAGCCACTCATGCGTTCTGAATTCCACGAAATATTTTAATACAAATAGAGACTGAAGATTGTAGCTCAAGAATTGAAGGATTTTCTGCGTTTTTATTAACAAATTTTATATAACTGATGGTATCAGCCGTAACTTTATGGAACCTTGAATTCATGATTGGAATGAGAATACTTGGTTGTTCTACATAAAAATTTTTTTCGTTGTGTTGTGTTGTGAAATAAAATTTTTATGTGGAACAACTAAGTATTCTCATTCCAATAACAAATTTTATGATTGAAAGGCATGTTTTTGGACGAAAATCGAATATGATATTCAATTTAATTCTCCAGCTGCATCGAATTGAAAACACGTTGATATGAATGACGTAGAGACCAATATTTTTGAGATTGTGGATAATTTAAGCTACGTAATTTTTTGGGAGTGAGTCACATTTCAATTGTATGAGCCTAATGGTTAGATATAGTTATTAAAAAAGTGGACTAAGTTTGATGTATGACCAGAGTTCGGGACAGAAGTTCATGCAACACAAAACCTAGCAAGAATTAAAAAGTTTTTCCATGAACATATTTTTGAGAGGACAAAAATTTGTTTATAAAACGATCATATGTGGTATTCGTTATATTGTTCTTTTAGCAGAAAAAAGGTGCGTAAGTAAGATAGGAAAATAAAAGCCCTCTTTCATTTTCCTCAAATAAAAATGTTACTGTAGCATTCGGTTTCTCAGATCTTTATTATGCTTTAGATCCTAAGTTTTTAAGCTAAAAACGAAATGCGAGAGAAATAATAATACTATAGCAAATATTATATTAATATTAAGGCTTCAAGTATCACATCATGGACGCCTTTCGTCAATAGCAGTCTAATATCGACGCCTGGCTTCCCTCCACCCTTCCTCCAACTTCTAATTACAAGCGTATGCCCAAGTACCCTAAAATTCTTAAATACGCAAGTGACCATAGTGGTCGGTCACCTCCCGTATTAGCGATAATATTGAAAGTAGAGTCAACGTAATTCTCCAAGTAAATTCTATGACTATAATCCCAGGTGTCATGAGGGATTTTTGTAAAGACCCGTTGTTAAAACAGCAGTCAAATTAGGTTTAAAGTTTACATAATCCACCTTGCTTCCAAGATTATAAGGATCCGTCCATGCTTAACTAATTTTATTCCAAACGTTATGCTATCTGTCGATCACTTCACTAAACGAATATTGCTTAATATCAATATCAGATACCGGAATAAAAACCACGAAAATTGATTCTTAGGCCATTCTGTTACCAATCTCGTTCTTTTTCATCCTCTATAATCTTATCATATCAAAATGTAAGCTTGTTTTAACGCACTTGCTGATTGAAGATAGAGAGTAAGCTTAAATATATTTTAATTACTCGTTTATTAACTGTTTCATGTAGAATATGGCTTAACTAATTATATATTATTTTCAGGAATTATCCACATATTTTCATAAGGGTCACAAGATCAAAGCAAAACTCTTTCTCAACCACTCATGCTTTCTGGACTCCACGAATATTTTAATACAATTAGAGATTGAGGAGATTGTATCTCAAGAATTGAAGGATTTTATGCGTTTTTATTCACAAATTTTATGACCGAAAGGCATGTTTTTGGACGAAAATCGAATATGATATTCAATTTAATTCTCCAGCTGCATCGAATTGAGAATACGTTGACATAAATGACGTAGAGACCAGTATTTTCGAGATTGTGGATAATTTAAGCTATGCAATTTTTTTGGACCTGAGTCACGTTTCAATTTTATGAGCCTAATTTTTAGATTTAGTTATTAAAAAATTGGACTAAGTTTGATGATTGACCCAAGTTCGTGACAGAAGTTCAAGCAACACAAACCCTGGCAAAAATTAAAAAGTTTTTCCATGAACATGTATTTGAAAAGACAAAAATTTGTTTATAAAACACTCATATGAGGTCTTCATTAGATTGTTCTATTAGCAGACAATGACGTCAATGTTATTACAGCAGCTTTTTCGGTGGGCGTCTCCTTTTGCTTATATTAATTTTTGATTTATGAGTGAATGGTTGTGGTTAGAAGGTTAATTTTTTCACTAAAATCCTTTTTTCGTTTCCATCAAACGATTTCGTGTACAAAATTGCGATTTCAAGTACAAAATTGCGATTTCAATTCCGAGTAAACGTCCCCATTCAGGTGTATTTCTGTCAGATACAAGCTCAGATAGTGTTTTAACATGGCTCCCTTCCGATATTAAAGTAACTGAGTGAGGATGCTGGTTAATATTTAATAAATTTAAAGAAGCATGCAGCTCAGAAAATAATAAATGGCACCTAATGAACACAAATAATAAGAGGAATGATTTCATAGATTCTGCAAGCTCAACCGAGAGTAATTATTTTCCTCCCTCTATCAGCTTCGCTTATCATGAAATATTGGAAAAATGCAATAAGTATTAATCAACAGCTGTTGAATAGTCATTGATTGATGCTCGCAAAAGGCCATCTGAACCAGACCTATGGATGAATTTTCTATCGTTGTGAAAGCACTCGTACTTGTTAAATGATAGGGGTGTATAATTGGGTATATTTTTAGTATTTCATACATTTTGCAGCCTAATTTTGTATATTCTACATATTTACTTTTGGAACATTGGAGAAATCCGAGATTCTAACCCTAGTTATTAACTCTAATCCTGGTTTTAATATCTGATAAGCTAAACATTTCTAAGAATCATTCAATGGCTAAAATCAGGTGACCTAGACAATATTATCATGTATTTTGTGTAACATGTTAGCGCATATTTTCTTAATTTTATGAGGTACTAACGTGCTGTTAATAATCAGCGTTAATCTGCAGTGGAGGGCAAATTTAAGCTTCCACTAATCCCTATGGATTACGAATACATATTTTCAACTGGGTATGTAATACAGTGTGAATCATGGAAAAATGTGAATGCAAATCGCGATAATTAGAAAAATACTAAGAATGATTGTCTTTCTCCATGTCCAATTAATTACAGCTGGTTTAGGTTAACTGTAAACACTTACTAGAATTTTTTCAGGTTGGTTGGTTATTTAGGGGAGGCGACCGACTGCTGAGGTCATTTGCGCCATGGTGGATAATTTATGGTAGGAGTTTTCAGGGAACGGAGGAAGGGTGGAGAGAAACCCGGCGTCGGCATTAGCCTACTATTAACGAAAGGCGTCAAGGGGATCATGGATTAACGTCCCATGCGACGGACGGAGTATGGAAATGCCCTCCGGACCGTTTTTCCACTGAAAAATCTGCCACTGCCGGGAATCGAACCCTGCTACTCGGGATGGGAGGCCAGTACTCTAGCCAACACATCAACCCGATCACCATATTTTTTTCAGGTTATTCGTCAAAATCATTTCTCTTTCTCCTTTTGTGCCCTGTGGCAGATAAACTGTTACTACGATATTTGTTTAACTTTTTCCGAGGCGAACTTCTTTTTCTGATCAACACCTCATGACAAATTCATCCATTTCCTTCCCAATATGTCGCTTGACCATTCAAAAGTATGTGTTATTATAAGAACAGCCGCCCTAAACTCCCTTTTATTTCACCTGTTCATTTTGAATAACCAGGAAAGGCATTGCATGCACTATGTCAGTTTCTTGAAAAAAGAACATGAAATCATTCAAAATTTTCTTTAATAATTCAAACATTTTTTCAACAACAACTCAACATTTTCTTGCAAACAATATTCATTATTTGGCCAGAAACGTACACATTTAATTTTAAAAATTAAATAATGATTTTTGTTATTATATACGGACGAGCATTCACTATAATTCTGTATGAATTTTGATTAATCTAGTTTTTTGGATTTCATTCCATTGTTTTATGTGGTGATTGGATGAGTTTTAATTAATCCTGTTCTGTTTTTTCAATGAATGAAAAGCATTTTTCAATGGACGAAAAAAAAAAGTGATTTTAGGTAAAGGTTATCACATTTCCTTAGACTACTAGCATAATATCATACCAAAGATTCGTTGCAGGCCTTATACTTCGTGAATCTCCCGGAAGTTTTACCATTAAAGTCAGAAATTCCCTGGAATGCACCACTACATAGTGACAAACCGATAGCTACAATATTTCTCGCCTTCCACAATTTGGAGATAAGAGACATCATCAATGATTCTCTGCAAGCATGTTTTTTCAGCATACCTCTGCTATATAAGAAAAAAATACATGCTAAACAGACTTTCATAGTGGAATTTTTCCGAAACTATGTTGGAGAAAGTGATGCTTTTGTGAAGCAATAGCTCTCAGTCCTTATCTTTACCGAGGAGGTCGGTGTTTACCCAAACAGCCTTGTTATCAAATGTGTTATTTCTCTCAACAAGCATTAATTGAATTTTCGCATTGTACGTCCAGTTGTTTTTTCTCAGTCTTTTGACCTTTTGCACCGAATATGATGTTAACTGGGAAAGCTCTCAAATATTATATGCTCACCAGAATTAGGGCTCGTCGTGCAACTCAGTCTTACCTAGCCAATATAAGTTTATGTCCAGCTTTTGGAAAAGCCTAACTATTCGTATGCACTTGGAGTACCTTGTATTCTTCGGTTGTTAAACTATCCTTTGTAAGCTTGCAATCATTTTGCTAATAAAATGACGATAAATTTGGTTATTCGTATTGTAAAATTTTGCTAGCATTGTAGAACTCCTCATTTGGTCCATTACCTTAATCTCGTGTGTTTTACCGTTGTTCTTGCGAAGATGTAATGATTATTTTCAATATCAAAATACATCACATTGAGTTTTAAAATTATGGATTGGATCTGCCGGTATGTTTAAATCTTATTTATTCGTTGGGAAATTTATTCAAATTTATTTCGGCGAGGTTTGCGGATCCCAAACGTGTAGCTTAGACGTTCAGAGTTGCTGGCTTGATTGCGAATTCCCTTTGAATCGATATAGACTTTATTTATTGAAAACCTTGATTGACAGGCGGTGGAAAAGTGAATTTGCATAACTCGTTTTCCTTTTGTTGAATTCCGACTGAGAGGATCGCGCTAGACCGAAGATTCGAGTCCCACTTTTCGTCAACGAGCTATATCCAGGGCACGGATTCCAGACTTGGTGGATATTTTTTTAACCCCTTTGATTCCTATCAGGAATACGCGAGGAAACTACGCCAAGCGGACGTTAATAGTAAAGGATGTGTCACTCCGAGACCATACAGTAGTTTTCAGAAGACTAACCTGTCTCATTTGACGTATCCTCAAAACGTTTGTGGTTCATAGACGCTCTTGAAAAAGAACTCTTTATTCTCCGTGAGTATATCACATCTCTCCAATGTCATATTTTTCAGCAATTCCGCCTCCTCCTCCTCCTCCTCCAATATTCCTCACGTCATAATAACATCAATAAGGAAAAATGAATGTTCCAGTTCAATTTTTTTCGGGCAATAAGTATCGTTTTCAAAACGGATGTTTTTCACTGAGGGACCAAAAGGCACTCTCTCGCTGAAATTCGCAAACACGGCCATCTTGAAATTGAATAGGTACACTTTATATATAGTTTCAATGTAAATCATTTCTATATTTCTATTGTAATTGCAGGCGATTCCATGGTATGATATGTCTAGCTATTGTAAAATAGACGTCATAGAGTCCATGATTGGGGACTGTTGGGGACATTACACTCTTATCCCGAAAGTTATACCTCAATTCGGTGATTATCACCTACGGTCCGCGAACAGGACCGCCACATACTTTACTTCGGCCCGCGATGATATTTAGCATAATTCATTAGTGATCACTTTTATAAAAAAATATCTAAAAATGAGCGTATATTTAGGACACAGGACGCTCTAAATATTTACACCGTGAAAGAAATGAGGATGGAGATATTTATAAGTACATACGTGTCTGATTAGAACAAAGCCTCGTCCAATTGGCCTGCCTACCCTCTCCAGTATTTTGCAATCCACCCACTGAGCAAAAGTTTGAGCGCTACAGCTCTAGAGGATTTGGCTGGTGTGGTAGCTATGGTATTGACCCACCATTCCGACGGTACAGGTTCGAGTTCCAGCATTGGTAAATTTTTCAGCGCTATACCAGACCCAATTTGAGTGCGGATTGGGGAGCACTTAAAAGTTAAGCGCCTAGTCCGTCAGATTGGACGTTAAATCGATGATTGGTGCATAGGAGTACACCCCGAGAGTCCCTCGAAGTATAATGACGCCAAGCCGAGTTTTCTGCTTTGATTTATGGCTATGTATTTTTCTGGCTAGAGTAGACTCGGAAGGAGTTCCATAACACTTCTTTTTATTGCTATTCTTTCCTAAACTATTTATCTCCTCAGCGTATTTCGTACAATATCTGCGTTCCACAGTACCAATTCCTTTCCTCCTCTTCCTCGTTCACCCTGCAATTCTACCTTCTATTACGGCATTCTCTAGCTCGTTGTCCCTAATTACATGTTTTTCCACCTTCTCTGCCTCCTCCTTATTTTCCCTTCCTTTAAGATCAGGCTGACACGGACGTTCACGCACTCTTTCTCCTTCCCTATAATCCTATTTTTGCACCTTTGGGTATAATCCATTCTCAGCCACACATCCTAAATATGGCTTGCAAAGTTATGAGTAGTGGTAGATGATTTATTCACCAATTCTTGATTTTGCAAGTTACGATTAATTGTCCGTCGCCTCCCTAATTTAAGGGAGGTGACCATGTACAGCAGCGATCTCTCATGTAGGTGGTACAGTAGAGTGACTAGAAAGGTATGAATTAGGGAAATTACTTTTGTTACCAATGGCAGAGAAGAGTAATTCTAGGTGATTGCCTCTAGTGTCCGCGCCAACATCTTGTAGACTCGAGTTTAAACCTAAATAACTCCAAGACCGTTCATCAACTTTTTACGTTATTTACATAGTAATTTAGATAATTATGTTGTTGACTGAATATATTGTTAGAATAATTTTTAAAAACAAATTTTAGACCTGTTTCTTACGTTAGAGTAAAAAAGGGCCCATTTTTTTTTAGCGCTACGGCGCCATGCGTCACTTTGATGTCTAATACCTTCCTAGCAAAGCGTTTGGCTACAACAAATTTGTAATACAAGGTGAATTATATCTTTTTCATTACGTCTGCGAAGTTTCAAGGTTTTAACTTTAGTACGTATTGTTATGCTATTCCATTTATAACCGCACTTTTTCTCGGCAACAATGCATCATGGCGCCACGAGACTAAAACTGTCATCTTTCTCTTTAAATTTCCAGAGCGAATCAGATATTATCATTTAGCTGAAGTTAGTACCTTATTTTACGATATATCGAATTTTATGTTTCCTGAAAAAACGCAGGGCAGAAAAAGCGCAGCGTTGCCGGGTGAGTGTTCTGCTGGGGCTTTCTCTATCAAATGTGCTATCAAACTATATAAAGTCAACAGCAAAATTATCTAAATTATTATGTAAATAACGTGAAAAGCCGATGAACGGTTTTGGAGTTATTTAGGTTTAAACTCAAGTCTACAATATTTTGGCGTGGACAGTAGGTGACTGACTCAGGAGGAAATAAACAGCATACTCCGCCGGGTTGGGCCGGGAGAAATATGAATGCAATGAATTGAAGTGATGAAGTAGGAAATGAAAAGCGTGTGGCTGAGGTAAAAAGATTGAAGAAAAGGCAAAGAATCTGGATTTTACTCTTTTTGGGGCACGCGGTAAATGGAGCTTTAGAAGAAAATTATAAAAGACGAAGAATGGAAAGAAAATTGTTAGACAAATCAAACTAAATAGAGGCTGATGAAGATTCAAATAATTAAAGATAATATTGGATTTAAGGTCGGCTCGGAGTCTGAGACACGGAGTCTATACCGCTAGGCATAAACCTAATAAATATGATCAAATAATGTGTAAAAAGTTTCAATCCATGTGGAAGGCAATAGAATCCAGATTATTTAGTATATTTCCTAGTATATACATTTTTGACATCACAAGTATATGGCAAGATAGCATTCATCTCGGTCGTGACTGCCGGGAAAGCGGTTGAATGGAAAATATCACACGGGACGTAAAAAGCAGAACAGGCACTAAACAATGGATCACAGCTCAGTTTGAGTAAGGATTAATGACGAAGATACCACTACTGTGTTTCAGGAGGAGAGTATTAGGCACAATTAGACAGTACATGAAAACCTTCTTTAGTAGTCTACATCTACATTACACGATACCCACAAAGTCACCGCGAGGGTGTGTGGCAGGGGGTGAAGATCACCAAGCATGCACTATAAACATGTGTGTCTGGCTCTATATTGTGTGGCTCTCTATGGGTCAAGGATCTGTGAAATCAGAAATTCTTCTCAGAAAAAACAGAACCCTTCGAGTTATAGTTATGGCGTAGGATTCGGAAGATTAAATGGACGAAAAAAATGAAAATGGAGAAGTATGTTGGAGAGTCGCTGCAAAAATGTCAATATGAAGATCAGAGTGAAAGGATAGAACCAGTGGAGAAACAATAGATTTGTCTTACATACCTGAGGGATGGATGTAAAATAGTATGTGGAAGACGGATGCGGAAGCGGCACCAGGAGCTAATTGAGCTAGCTATATGTAGGAAAGACTGGAGTGCTGCAGGTAACCTATGTTTGGTCTGGAAACAATGACTGAAATACTAAATGAATATAAGAGTTTAGCGCCGCTAAAGCCTTGGAGACACAAGACTGGGACTTCACACAAGACTGGGAAATAATTCACGGAGGCGTTTCGGAGAGCGTATCGCGTGCGATGAACTCCAACTCCTTCTCTCCTATCATGCGTAGTGGATGAGCGAATGATTACGAAACGCCTGGAAAGAAGCGAAACACGGAGGAGAGGAAAGCGAGGCTGGAAATTGTACGAAATTTCAGCGAGATAAAGCGAGTGCGTCGAGGGAGGACGAACGTGGCGAAATTCAGGTCACGGAGCGGACGAATGCAGGAAGGAAGGAGGGAGGGGATGCGATGGACGAGAAGGGGGAAATGTAGGGCGAAACGTTCACTCTTCCTTCGGACCTGCTCGGGGGAGGAGAGAATTGCATCAAGGATCGGTGCCGCGCTCAAGAGGGAGAGGGTCAGAATAGGGGATGAGATAGGGGTGCTCTGTCGCTCGAGATGAAACGGGATTAATGGCGAGAGAAGCGGTCGAGAAAAGGAGTGACTGGACGTATCATCGCACGAATGTAACTGAATGCGGGCGCCCTTGCGATGCATCTCGAACAAGATAGGACGGTTAATCGAGCGAAGTGAATGATCGCGGTGCGCTGTGAGAAGGTTCCCGGGAGCGGAAATGCACGCAGGTAGGACTGAGGAGTCGGAGATGCCGCCAAGGAGTTCGAGCCAAGGAAATCCTCTTGCCCCTCACGTAAGATCCGCGCGTTGTGTGTCCGGAATTGCAACAAAGAGCTCCTCAGCGGACACCTCGTCTTTAATATTCAGCTTGTAATTTGAAATGAAGAACCTAAATTAGCTACCAAATGCGCAAGATATCGTAATCGTAATATGCTCGCGGGCCGTAGGTTGAGCACTGCTTCGTGCTAAAGAGAATGACTCCTATGCCAATTCACCGAATACTTGTTGCAGCACCATTTCATAAAAAAATCAAATTTAACACACTTACTACTACATGTCTGTAAGGCACAAAACCAATTTATGTTAATTTTTTTCCATGACCTCAAGGACTTACAGGGCCGCGAAGGTAACAGCGCACTATAAAAATGACACTTTCAGCGAGTATCGGTAATTAGAGTTACTCGAAAACTACAGGTTGTAGTATGATGGTTCAATTACCATTTTGATGATCATAAATTGAGCTTTCATTTGAAATAGTTTTAACAAACTTACTATGTAACATCTATGAGAACGATGATTACTATAGATATATTTGATGACAATTAAAAAATGTCGAAACGTATGGTTTTATTTTTTTAGTTTTTAAAAGTTAGTTGCCATAATTTTTAATGAGATTCTGCTAATCAAAAAAGTAAATTTTTCACTTTTAAATTACCTGGCGCTTAGGCGTATAAAATCAATTTTATGCACTCTCCAGCAAACATTTCATATACGGCTAGTTTTTTTTATTTTTAAAACTTCAGTTTATTGCATTCAATTCAAGATATTATTACACTTAGTTGATTTATAACATGTAAACAGTCAAACACGCCAACATTTTATCAACAGTTTATCCCAAAAAGAAAGCAAAACTTATGCATAAAATTACCGCAAGTAGAGGCTCAAGGAGGCTGTGTTGGAGTACTTTCCACAACTTTGAGGATATTTTCACCCCAAACCTCAAGTCTAAAGAAGTCCCTAAAAAGCAAAATTTTTCTCGTCTCGCAAAGCCAGTAAGGCCTATCTGCAAGTACCACCTTTAACTTTGGTGATCGGGCACAAAATATAAATGATTCCATTTATTCCATAGCGAAATATCATCTAAGCATAAGTATAAATGTAACACTCATCAATTTACATAGACAAAAAAACTGCTCGATAGCTAATTTCGATTTTTACGACACAAAAACGGGTATATCTTCTCAGCGTTGTTACCACTTACAGTGGTAAAATAAACGGATGGTGAGTAAAACGTGTGATGCAATCGTTAAACCGTGAAAATTTAATTTCAGATATGGGTCTTTGTCGCTCCTCATTGCTATAAACTATCGACAGGAGGAATCACATCCTTCATCATCAATCATTTGAAGTTACATTTCATTTTCCCTTTCGGTATCATTTCCTTTCTCTTAACGTTGCAGCAACGCCCTTTTAATCGCTCTGCGGAAGAAGCGAGGGAAAGCAGCTCTCAATATTTTGCGCTCCCCGGCGAAAGACCATTAACTCCACCCTCCGCGCCACGCGTGCCAATCTCCGCGGCGCAAAATTGGATCGCGTGACGTCAGAAAACTCCCGTCCCCACACCAGAATACTTCATGGTGTTCCAACTTCAGAGCCTCGTGTCATATCATAAATGTGGTAGATTACCCTCCGGTAAATACCTGCAGAGCTACATCTACATCTATGCAATACCCTGAAAGCTACCGCGAGGTTGTTTGGTAGGGGGTGAATATCTACATCTACATCTACATAATACCCTGCAAGCCACCACAAAGGTGTGTGGCAGGGGGTGATTTCTCACCAAACATGCACCAAATATCATGCTTAAAAAATGAATAGTATTAATATGCTAGTCAGAACTTCACTATTTAAAAAAGATAAAAATAGCAAAGCAAGCATTCAATATAATGCTGTTAGTTGGGTTACCTTCATGTCCTTATGCCAACATGCAGCTACCTATGCTATGCATTGATTCACTCGTATTGGACATATTTACTGCTATTCATTTCCCTAATTGTTCGAGGAAAAAAGGACATTTTGAATCTATCAGTTCGGCAATCGATTTCTCTAATTTTATGATTATGGTCCAGTCTGCCATAGTAAGTTGGGGTTCGCAAAATATTTTTTACATCACTGAAAATATTATCTTGGAATTTATTTAAGAGATTAAGTCTAAATTTCAACCTGCGATGTGCCAATGATTCCCATTTTAATTCATTTAATAGACTGGTTACGCTAATATAATTATCGTATCGTCCCTTTACAAATCTTGCCGATCTTCACTGCACACGTTCAAGTTCATTATTTAGTCCGATTTCGTAGGGATCTCATACACTGTTTAACTAACTGTTGTATAACTAAACATGCACTACTGACATGCAAACAGGGTACTACATGTTCCTGGCGAAAGTGTTCGCGGCGTTCCGATGATTGTAGAAAGCTTAAGGGAGTCTTTCGCGTTGTCATTCTGATGAAATGGCGACGTTTCACCCACTCCACTGCGGGCATCCTCAGGCCAGGCTGAAATGAAAAATGCTTCGAAGTTGACGATGATTTATACTCGTCCTCTGAGGTGGTCGCTGCTCGCTGATTGGATGTTGATGTTCGTGTGAATACGTACTCGTTTCCACGTGTTGGAGAGTGGGTAGCTATCCTCTCTATTCATATTGTTGGGCCTCTTGGAAATTTCAATTGGTTCCCTTATAATTCAAGGTAAATAGCGATTTTCCCTCGCGAGGTTCTATTAAATACACGGAGTGGTTAGATTCAATTGAAGCGTGCTCTGCAGTGGGTGATTTTTCCCCTTGTCCGCTTTTAAGGGCCCGTGAATGCTAAATGAATGAGGGTGAAATGTCACCATTTTATCAGAATGACAAAGCGGAATACTCACGAAAGCTTTATACAATCAAGCCTTTACTAGGAAACGGGTTGGATAATGGGGTAACATGCAACCAGATGTTTAGTATCGTAATAAAGGTTGTTAATACATACACCATGCAATACAGGCTACTCTAATAGTATTTCACCAACCTATCTCTTTGCTATGCTGCCTATCGTGCTCCCTTATAAGGTATAGTTAAATTCTACGGCCCAAAGAATTGTTTAGAAAGGGTAAATAATTTGTTAATGCCTCAAGAACTCGAATACTGAAATTCTGCCATGATAACCAGGCCAGATTGGACATCCAGAGTTCATGAGTTTGAATCACACCTTGGGTATGGATATCGCCATTATCTCAGGACTGAGAGATTTAAGATTAGATTGCGCAATATCACCTTAAGCCGTTACAGTACCTAATAACGAAGTCTACTATTACTGGTAAGTTGTATTCTAGACCTCTTTATTATAAATAATATGGATGGTTTTTCAGGAGTTCTACTATTACTACTTCGAGCGCAGAAAGTAACAATTGTAAAGTGATTACCAAAAATTAATGCATTTTATTTATCGCTAAATTGCATGTATAGAGAAACATTAATTTAGGACTCTTATCCCATATTATTTATTAATATAATCCAAGCTAAATTTCATCATACGAATTCTCTGAAAATATTTACCCCCCATCTCATCCATTCCAGAGTAAAATATTTTCCTCTGAAATTTCCCTCACCGTATCTTTCTTTTATATTTTCCTGAGCATTATCCTAAACCTCTTCGGTTCTCTTCTTCTCGGCCCTGTTTATCATATCTATCCTCTAAAGATATGATAAATGATGATTCAGGTGCGGTGCGGTATGACCCTAGCCGTCGATGCACCCCAAAAAATATATTACTACTACTACTACTATCCTCTAAACTCACTTCAATAAAGACAGTGAAAATAAATTATGAAAGAATACTTTCTGAGATTGTGTAGTAGATAGAGATTTAGGTTCCTCAAGGAGTGTCGGAGGATACTGTAATGTTTTTTGATACTTCCACAAATTTCCCCACGAAAACCTTGTGTGTTCATGATATCGAAGGCACTTATCATCGTAGTTGTTCCACTTTCTTCAACTATTATTTTGGACCATTTGAGATACATTTTATCCGAAAATTTATAACTGAAACATATATTTATTTAATATATTTGCATAAACATGTCACCCTGAGAGATGTGGTAAGGATGCATGGCCAGGGGTGGTTGGTTACCAACCTTTAAAATGATATTTGATTAAAAACATTGGAAAACTTGGGAAATAAATATGGAGGCATTCACATTATTTTTTATAGTTAATCTTTGTTTGCACTATAGACGTGTGTGGTACATGAGGAAAACTAATACTTATAGCTTTGGATCTGGCAGTAATTCTTCTTTATTTATTGCGTCTGTCTGTGCTGCTTGTGTAGTTTAGGTATATAAATTGGTCTGCAGTGTCAGCCTTGAACTCGAGATGACATTTAGGGGTCATCATCATAAACGGAATAGAAAGCCGCCCACTCTTTCTTGGAAAAGAGACATTTCGACTAGGATTTTTCCTCATTTGATGTGACGCGTCCACGTGAATTCCAAGACTGAATGCTATCCACCCGAGCTGGAAAAGAGACTTGTGACATTATTGAATCAATTATGTGTTTTACTAGTGCAAAATATGGAGCTCTTAGGCATTTTCTTCACTCCAGCTACATAACAGGCTCCGGCCAAGTAAGTACTGCGTTTTTCCACATGATTTATCCACTTAAAAATATTTTCATTCGTCATTACTAATCGAAGTTTTGTTTCCAGGTCTCTTATTTTTCATTTTTTCTTTGCAATCTACGAAAATAATAACTTCGTACCTTCTAGGCATTCAAGATTCCTGGATCATCTCGGGAATCAATTCCTCTTATTTTACCAATCTAACAACATTCTTATTCTCTCTCTCCCAATATTCTTACATTTTTCTATAATTATATTTCTTTATAATTACCATGTCTTTATCAGTATCTAAATATAAGAATTTATGAGAAAACGAACTGTTTCAGGGGTAATTTTGTGAAATTTTTCCATGGTGGAGAAAACAAACTTTGCAAATTACACTTAATAGAGTATACCTTAGAATGTACCTTAGAATTCTTGGAATAGAATATAATAGAATGTACCGTAGAATTCTTGGCCTACACCCTGTGCATATATATATTGGACTACATCTCTATTTTTTCACCTGATGATGACATTATGTGTTGAAACCCGGGTCGTGAATAAATCTATTAAGTGAAATTTGCAAAGTTTGTTTTCTCCACCATAAGAACTTGTGTTTAAAATAAACCCCAACCTGTCCCAATATCCAAATATCTGCTTAAAATCAGCAAGATTTCTACAGAAAAACGGTCGCTAAGCTTGACTGGGATTCCAGTGCATTTCTATGGGTAACTACGTTAAGGTTTTTCGCAAACTTTGGATTGAAAACGCATCAACTCAATATTCATGCTCTAAGTGGAATTAGGACCCTTGATGTTAGGGATATTGAACGACGGTATTACCAGTTAACGCGGCCGGCTTATAAGTAATTTTATACTCAAATATTGTGCATCATTACCCCTGAGGTCATTTCACAGTCATAAAAATATGTAAAAGATTGTGAGGGAATAGACAAACCTATTTCAACAAAACATATGGACCGTTTGAAACACCTTTTTACCCGAAATTTTATAATTGATTTATTATATTATATCTATCTATATATATAAAAATGAATGTATGTGTGTGTGTGTGTGTGTGTGTGTGTGTATGTCCTTTATGCATTACTACACCATTCATCAGATCGCCATGAAACTTTGGGAAGTTGTTGAGTACGTTCCCGAAAAGAGGACTACGAAATCGATATTTCAATATCGATATTTTATCGATATAATATCGCGAAAGTATCGATAAATTGATACATTATTGATACAAAATTGAGGTGAAATTATTTAGTTTTTTAAAAGGAATGTATCGTTGCGATATCGATACTGTATCGAATGTATATAATGTGTTTGTCCTTTATGCATTACTATTCATCGGATCGCCATGAAACTTTGGAAAGTTATTGAGTGCGCTCCGCGAAGGTTTCTGCAAAATTGATACTTCAATGTCGATACTGTATCGATATAATATCGATAAAATATGGATACATCGATACATTGTTGATACAAAATTGAGGTGAAATTGTTTAGGTGTTTTTTATCAAAGTTTTATAAAGTATCATTACAATATCGATACTGTATCGATACAATATTGATAACTTCATGCATTACCACAACATTCATCCAATTTCCATGAAGCTTTGGTTAGTTGTTTTGTTCACTCCATGAAGGTTTGTACAATATCGAGAATACAATATCGACATTGGAGACGGGATGTGCATCCCATTGAACTTGCAATTCATTGATACACTCACGTGCAACATATTCAAATCATCCGGCATGGGACAAATATTTCAGAAATGCCAACTTATTGCTTGGGATGAATGCACAATGGTGCACAAAGCATCGCTCGAGGCTCTGGATCGATCATTGCAAGATTTCCGTGGAATCCTGAGACCATTTGAGAACGCATTAATATTGCTTGCACGACATTTCAGGCAAACATTACCTGTAATTCCTCGATTGACACTAGCGGATGAAATAAATGCTTGCCTGAAATATTCTACTTTGTGACGACATGTAAAGACGTTAAAATTATATAAAAATATGCGTGTCCAGCTGCAAAACAATTGATCAGCTGAGATATATTGTATACCCATAAGAATTGTGAAATTAAGCATACTATAAACGTGCGCTTTCCATTTAACCAGATTGAGCCACAGCAACGCGTGGCCGGGTCAGCTTGTATATTATATATATTATATATCACTAGGTATTATACATATATTAGGGAGTGCGAATAATTAAATTCCCATTTAGGCCTACCTTCACTGGTAGAAAACTAATAATAATAATGATAATATATATTAGTCTAATGTATCTACATGGGTGTATTTAAAATATATGAAGGATCAGTGAGTAAGAGCAAGGAAATCTCAATGCACCGCGCTCAATATTTTGAATTCCGTAATAAAGAAAAAAATGCAAAGGACAGGAATAAATATGCAGTGATTTTCCACCGGTCAATCGTCGACGAATTCCTAAGATTATTCCTTGGCAACATTTCCATTAAGTTGGCAGGACCTTCCTCTCACGAAGAGTCTCGGTTGATTCATACCATCTCTCGAAACCCGCTGAAGTGTTTTTGATAACATCCTTTTCGTATTCGGTTTCGAGTGATCCATCTCCGCATTTGTAGAGCACGGTGTTCCTTTCTTTTGCGTTTCTCTATTCACTCCAATCTTAGTTTTTTTTCTTGTTGCTTCCTCTTCCTCTAAATTTTGTATTTTTTCGTGGGAAATGAGGAGAGTCATTTATTATTTCGTAGTTTCCTATAGCCCTATGTCAACAGCTAGACTGAGCTGCGTCCTTGAGGGTGAAGGATTTAAAAATGAAGAAGGTCATTTTTAGCGACCGAGGGAAGTAAACATATCCTGTTGTACAGTAATTTCATTTTTATTATCTCAGGCCAAAATACATTTTCTTAATGATACGGTACGGCACCTTGATACTCTAATAGTCGAGCATATCACCTAATAAATGATATCTGAAGACTGAGACCGCTCTTAAAGTGATGGTCAGCAATCACGTTAAGGTTAATTTTAAACGATGAGATCCCGAAAATTATCATCATTTATTGTAGCTATAATAACCTGGATCTCATTTACGACTTTCATTCAACTTGATTTTAGAATACACCCATGGATAGAATATTGATAAATGGAAACTATTTGATTTTATTCTGTTCGTACTATGGTTCGGCGCTTTAGGTTAGTGCTGTACAGTCGTATCTTACAGTGGGACCGTGTGTACGAGTTGGCAGTGTATTTTTATTTCACCTTTCAATATGTTTTTAGGAGCCGATTAACTGTTGCATGCTCAACTCTTTATTCTTTGGCTGAGAATGGGTTATATTTCCGCCACCACTGAGTTCGTTTCATAGCCAATGTAATGGGTGCAATGATAATATTAACACAATTGCTTGCATGCCATCGGCGTCCATTTTTTGTTTTCGCACCGCATTATCGGGAGCGGTGAATGCGAAAGGAGGGAGATTATAAAGAGATCGCCCGTCGCCATCGATTTCTCGAAATACACGCAGTTTCTTGAACGGATTCCCACTGAGATTTGTCAATGTCTCCTCCAGTTTAAACTTTGCTCCTCACTCCCGTCCTCCCATAATCCACTTTTTGTCCCATTTAGCATTCCACCCCACCCCTGCCAAATCCAAGGTTTCTTCCTTTCACCCTCCTCCTTCCTTTCTTCGGGCGACCACACTAAGTCTTCCGTAACCTCTTACTTCCCTTCTTTCCCATAAAAAAAACCTTTTCTTCCTCCTCACTTCATTGGCCTAGTTTCATCAAAGACAGTTGATGCATGATTGCTGCCTATTTGTATAGCAGGCAATGGACTCGTTCAAAACATCAATCGTAGCATACGATAGACGTTTTGAGACAAAAGGAATTGTTTTTCCCCTCGCTTATCTGTCCGCGGATGCCCGAGTTATGAGTTGTTTGACATCAAAAGCACTTGCCTCTGAAAAGATTGAGCGTGAGTTTTTTTTACCCTCTTGGGCACCATCTATTTTCCACGTTGCATCTTCCGAGGCCAGTAAATGAATGATGCCCCTACTTTAAGTTTCTCTCAAGCCATGGAACTGTCGACAAAATAAAATATTTACTTGTATATTTCATGCCCTCTTACTCGGTAAAGAATTAAGTAATGGAATCTGGCTGGTGTGGTGGCTAAAATGTTGGCTTCTCATCACTAGGCCTTGGATTTGAATCCCATAAGCGGCAGAATATTTTAGGTTCATGCCGTTCATGAGATAACTGTCTTTGATACCCCATCCGTCGGATAGTACACTAAGCCATGAAATTAATTGCGACTTCCGTTGAAGGTAGGCTAACACCGGGTTTTCTACCCTTCTTCCGTTTCCTTAAAAATACCTACTCACCAATTATTAATGACCCAAATAATCTCCCGTCAGGAGGTTATCTGCCGGAAATAACTATTGCTACAGTTATTTGGACTAATCAGAGATATATACTAGCCTTGAATTTAGGACAGGCAGCGGAGGAATCTATTAAAGAAAACAGCGCAGTTGTAAAACAATTTGCGGATGATTTTATAACCTCAGTTATATCTCTTCGTATCTTCTGCCTACCTTAACGATGCCCATAATCGCTGTCAGTGTTAAAAATAGCCAACCAATGTCTATGCTTTTGTGAAATAGGGATTTGATACTCATAGAATCTTGTCTCGAATCTCAAATGCAGAAGCCCAAGTTCAAGAACTGCATATTTGTAGCCGTTTATCCCTTGAAATCAATTCAACCAAAATTCGACCTCCAGCATTAGTATATTGTCCCTTTGAGCTCGCCGAATGGTATTGGCATCGCTCGATTGAATAATGGTTAAATGCTTACAGGTTTTCTGCGTGTTCAGTGAAGCTGATAGAATTTATGCCTAGCAATAATATTATAAATGCTTTTTTTTAATGATTCTACCGTAATAAAACCCTCAATCTTGATATTTACCCCAAGAACTCTCAGAAAGAGTGTGTTTCGGCGAGTGGCTAGAGTACTTGCTTCCCGAGCCAAGAGTATGGATTTTGAATGTTGAGCAAGGAAGAAGTTTTCAATGACGTAAATAATGGGCCCAATTTCGAACGTTCCCAATGGATTGTCCCATTCCTTATAAATTGTACGCATGCCCCCACCACGCATCTTGTGAAGTCAAATGATTTCATACCGTAAACTTCTTCGGGTTAATGTTTATGGCTTAGTCGTCCATTCCTGTATTCTCCGAACCAAATGTATCCTGTTAATGTGCCGGATAAAACTTTCCGTGGATGATTTCATTGCATTGTTTGGTGTTTACTGGATTTTTTTACGCCAATTTTAGCACTTATAACATGACTTCCATTCACAAATTTCCAATAGTTCTGCACTGTCATTTTATTCTGAATGTTAAACATCCAACAATCCTTTTTAATACGTTGTTTTTATTTTTACAACCGGGTGTCCCAACAATAAGTTATTACAAAAATATTGAGGCGTTTGATGAGGAACAAAACATTCACCGTAATTTTTTTTATAAGTTACTCTCCACATGAAATATGAATCAGAGTAAGTTTGATTAGAGAAGTAGGTTTGATTTCGGTATTAAATAGTGAGCAAAGCAGAGCTACTAGGTGTGTAGAAAAGTGCTAGCTGGGAGAGTTTTAGCAATTAGTGAAAAATTAAAATGATTAAATTTTGGATCACCATCCGATCGTACTGCATGTTAAAGCTTCGTAGGGATTTAAGGTTGATTGCTTTCGCAAAACACTAAAAATATAATAAAAATTCCAGTATATGAGAGTGGGTTGGGTCTAATCATTCCTTTAATCTCTCTTATATTACGTGTCATTAACTCATATATTTCATGAGGATGTACTACCCTCTAAACTTTACTATTCGAATTGTTAGACCTTTACCACTGACAGCTACCCCAAACCATGTCATGGTTATATATAACCTTCCCCTCAAACAAGATTCAACTTTTTATTCCTTAAATCCTGTCCAGGCTCATCTTAGTCTCTACCTCCTCACATTCCGCGGGGAGTATTTTTCTTACTTTTCCTCGAAAAGCCGACTTTCTCTTCATTCTCATCTCTTCCACCTCCACTTTTTCTTCTCCAAGTCCTTCTCTTGTCCAATTACAAGTCCTTCGCACCTTCTGCGACCTTATTCAAAATTTTCATCGCCAATTCCCCTAACTTCCATTTTAAAAACATTTTAGTTTTCCTTCCCCTCCACTTAGTCTTGAGCTAATATCTTCTATTCGGTTATTTCTATTTTGTTAGCTCATCTGGTAGCTAAATTAAACTAAATTAAAACTGTATGTTTCAGTGAAAGAAGAGATAGCAGACAATCGTTCAATCTTCATATTGTCTGCTAAGCGTTGGCAACGACGTATAAACAAGGCTAAGTGGCACGAAATTTAATTAAGTTCATTGGTTTATGATTTTTCCAGAAAGACGTGGAGCTCAGATTGATGTTCATCTTACGTTATGCTGGCCATACGCGGAGATACTAGATTGATGTAGTGATTAGAGTATTGGATTCATAGGGGAAGAGATTTTAAATTGGTATACCCATATCTAGAGAGCCTTGTTGATGGCACATCAAGTTCAGCTCACCGTCCGTCGGATGGGACGTTTAATTGTGGATCCTTGGCTGCATATCGTGTTGAGAGCAAGCTAATACCGACAACGGATTTCTCTCTACTCAAGTATTTTACATGACGCAAATGATCTTTACTGTCGCTTCCCTCCTCCGAATAATTATTATCATGACTTACTTGACTTAGACTTGCCCCTCGCGGCTGAGCTTAAAGCCACCGAGTGCGTCCACCGGGTTGCGGATGGTGGGTCGACCTCTAGATATAGAGGTTAGCTGCGAGATAAGCGAGTTTACTCGTCGAATAAGCAGTCGTGGACAAAAAGCGACGGCATTCCGAAGGGGTATTGGTCTGTCCCTGGGTAACGTAGGCCTCTTATTAATACAGAACCTGTGAAGATGCCGTGACTTGGCGACGGGAGGCCGCCAACAATTACGCTTCTCATTCTCGGAGGAGAGGGCAGCAGCTCTTCTTCACATGAGACCACAGTGGTCGGTACAGTGACACTCATTTCATTACAGGCATTTACTTTAACGGCTGTAGTACTGCGATGTGGAAGGCAAGGGGAAACCACCACATTACTATCCCAAGGAGTCGCAGCTACTCCACTTTTATTTCTCTTATCAAGACGTGATGGAACCCTCTCGAGTAAAATATTCCGGAGGTAAAATAGTCCCCCATTCGGATCTCCGTGCGGGGACTACCCGAGAGAGTACATCAGTGAAGTTGTATAGTCATTTTAGGGTAGGAACGTGGAACGTGTGATCACTTCGGACCTGCGGAAGACTGGAGAACCTGAAGGTGGTAATGCGAAGAATGGGCCTTGACATTATAGGAGTCAGTGAAATGAGATGGCCCGAAGGAGGAGATTTATGGAGTGGAAATTATAGAATTATTCACACCGGATCACTGAATGGTAATGCTGGAGAATGCATAATGCTCAGGAAGAATGCAGGACTGCGTGTGAAGAGCTTCCTGCAGTACAGTGAAAGGATTATAATGGTTAAAATTGAAACTAAGCCTACAGATACCATTGTGGTGCAAGTTTACATGCCTACGTCGAACTACGAACATGAAGAAGTGGAATACGTCTACAAAGATATCACTGAAGTAATAAAACAGGTAAGAGGGGAAGAAGACGTAATTATTTAAGGAGACTGGAACGCTGTCTTCGGCGAAGTTCAAGGTTGAAGAATAACTGGAAAATATGGATTGGGAAACCGAAACGGAAGAAGAGAAAGACTGTTGAGTTCTGCACGCAACATAAGTTAGTGGTTACTAACACATTGTTTAAAAATCACAACCGAAGAAGATACATGTGGAGGATGCCAGGAGACAGATGAAGATTTCAAATAAGACTACATTTTACTGAAGCAAAGGTTAAGGAATCAGGTGAAGGACTGCAAAAGCTACTCGGGTCCAAGCATCGACAGTGACCATAATTTAGTGATGATGAAATGTCATCTAAAATTCAAGAAGTTGAAGAAAACAGTAAAGAACATTTGGCAAGTAGAAAAACTGAAGTAGACTCAACATCAGCTGGCATTTCAGAAAGCAGTAGAAAACAACATAGGAGAGGACCCGACCTAGAAACCAGTAGAAGAGCGTTGGGAAAACATTAAATGTGGACTACAGGAAGCCGCAAAAGAAGTTCTTGGAAGAAGAAAAGTTGCCAAGAAGAAGCCATGGCTCACAGAGAAAGTCTTAGACTTGATTGAAGAAAGTAAAAGAATGCGAAAACTGAAGAAGGGCAGCTTTGCTACAAAAGAATAAGGAACGAAATAAGTCGCAAAGCAAGGAAAGCTAGATAGATGTGGATGAATAATCTATGCGAAGATGTACAAAACAACCTTGCACTTGGAAAGGTGGAAGCTGCCTACAGGATTTTGAGGAACCACTCCAAGGAACGGAGCGCAAGATGCAATGCCATAAGGGACAAGAATGGAGAAATTTTGATTGAAAACGAGGACAAAGTGAAGAGATGGAAAGAATATCTGGAAGATTTATGCAACGGAAAAAGTGTCAGCATAAAAGCTATTGAAGAGGAAAGGGAAGTGGAAAGGGATGATATGGGAGCATCAATATTAAGATTGGAATTCGACACTGCAGTAAGGGACCTTCGAATGAATAAGGCTCCTGGAATTGATTATATACCCGTAGAACTGATAAGGAATGCGGGAGAGAGGACGTTGGCCCATCTTTACAAGGCCATCTGCGACATGTACTCAAGTAGAAAAATACCCAGGGACTTAGAGAAAAACATCATAATTCCTATTCCCAAAAAGAAGAGAACGGAGAAATATGAAAATTTTAGGACTATAAGCATGACGACACATGCATCAAAGATATTGACAAGGATCATCTACAGAATAATAGAACGAAAAGCAGAGGAGTTCCTGGATGAAGATCAATTCGGATTCAGGAAAAGTAAGGGTACAAGAGAAGCAATATTGGCCCTTAGGCTGCTTATAGAGAAGAGAATGGAGAAGTAGAAACAGGCCTTCATTGCCATGTCTTAAGACACGATGATCTGATAAAGACAATCGTCGAAAGAAAAGTGACCGGGAAGAATGGAAAAGGCAGGCCTCGTATGACTTACATAGAACAGGTCGTAAAGGACGTGAAAGAGAGGAACTACGCTAATATGAAGAAGTTGGCCGATAGAAGAATCGAGTGGAGAGCTGCATCAAACCAATCCTAGGATTGTTGACCCTTGATGATGATGACGATGATGATGAGACTTGTCCGGGGTGTGAACCCGTGACCTCCAGTCACCCATCGCTCAACCCACTGTGCTACTAGACCGTTGAAAACAAGTACCTTTCATGCAGTTCTCCGATCGTCTTCTGTCCTCAAGTCATACCTTTGAAAATATTTCTTATCGGCTTTCGCTGTATCGAGTTCTTGGACGAATGAAAATTTTAATTTTTAATGGAGCTCCACTTAGAAGGTTCCCGAGGCCTCATTTCACGCTCGGAAAATATCAATCGTTTCATGAAAAGGTTGTTGGAACGGGGTTGGAATGTTCATACCTTACCCTTCCAAGACTACACACCCCAAATACCAGAGCATCAGGGTGTAGGAAGCCTGAGCTGGCGGAATTCTAATTTACTTCCCACGTCTATAAGTGGAATCCGCTTGGAAAATTCATTAGATTTTCACTTGAGTACTCCGGTTGAATAGACTATCGACGAATTCCGAATTTATTCGACTGCCATTAAGGCTTTGCAAGTCAGCGGTGCTGAATTCGGGTTGACCTCGTTATAGGACGGCAAACAAGGTCACGTTCCGCGGTCGGAGGAAGGTGCCCTCCTGTCTTGGGCCTCACGTCAGAATTGATTATCAGGCACACAGCGAGGGTGCCTCAGGCATTCCTTTGATTAGAGCTAAATTGGGGCCTATGCGCGCCGGGAAAATGAGTTTATGTCTCATAAATGTTTGAGTATCTAATTTGCCTTTGCCACATTAATTTTTTGTCCCACATAATCCAATTTTATGCTTTTACTCTTAATGTTAGCCTATTGGTTTGAGCTAATCCCATTGAATGTACTCGGAGGGGACAGAAGTAACACGAGTAAGCATGGTGATAAAAGAAAAGCTTCATGGCCAACCCGGAAGGTCCTTCACATTCTCAAAATTAGCACTCTTAAAATTCAAATAAATAGAAACATGGATAACATTCTCAAACCATCTAATAGAAATATAAGTACCCTTCACGCAGCATTTAAGATGGACATATCAAAGTCATGTTTTTAATTTTTGATTGAAGAAATCTTCTAATGTGATAAGGATCAAAAAAAGTCCTGAATTTATTAAATAAATGTTCTCCGATGTCATTCCTTCCTCCATGGTGATTTTGTCGACTTAAAGTTGATCTATCGATTCTAATTCTGGCTTTAACGCATTTCTTAGATGACTTTGAGGACGGTACGTTAAAGTTTACACCCTCGGTATCCCAGAAGTAAATATAACATTTTATTACTTGCACATCGGAAGAATGTTCAAGCATGTGCTTTTGTTCTATATCAAAGTGTTAATTCATTCTTAATTACAGATCTAATTTAAATGGGATTATTACTTAACTTTGACGACATAGAGGGGGCAGTTCAGCGTCCTGCATTATATGGTTGCAACGAAGTAAAGGCCACAAATACTTCTAAAAATATTAATCAGTGAATTCAATTTATTAAAGTAAGCTAAAAGGTATGGCAAAACCTGTGCAATGCTGCTAAAGACTGCTATCTACGAATGATAGACGTAAGAAGTACGTGACCCGTGAGCCAAAAATGAGCAACCGTTGCGGAAAGATAATGTTTTTTCGGTAACATTTGGGTTATATATTCTTTATAAAAGAAACGACTTCAACGTTTAGAACAATTTCCTTCACGGCGTAATCCCTTTCTCCTACTAATGTATTCGATGTCCCGGTTTGTCCATATTCTTTTTGGCAAAATAGATTGATAAAATTGTTACTGGATGTAGGTAAATACTTATCCTTGATTATGAAACTCCATGCACTCTACGATATAATGCCAGAGAAAATAACCGAATTCTCATTAATTTCATTCTCAGCTAATGAATATCAATTTTAATACTCTCATCACCTAGAAAATGAGTCACATGGGTAAACGTTATAAAAAACGACCCCAAGGAGATTAGGGAAATTTAAGAGACTGCAATGATAATCGGATATTATAAATTCAAGAAATATCGGTTCATCGGTAGAACTCCACCAATTGAGGGGTCCGAGTTCGATATCAGGACTATACATTTCCGTATTTCAACTTTGAGTTGCAAAACTTTCGATTTTTTTCTCTTGATGAAAGATTCTGTGGGAAGGAAGTTATCTAACAAAGCCTACTAATATAAATTTTGGATCGAGCAGTATTTCATTTCTGTTGGATACAGCATAATTTCATGCTTTTCTCAATACAAAAATTTGACACTATCCGCTAGTTTCTAAGAAAAGATGGAAGCAAGAGTATTCATGGAAATTATTCCTTTTATAAGAGCTCTCTGAGAAAATGCTCTGGTAAGAATATAATTCTAAAACCCATGAAATTAATGATAAAATTATCGTTTAAAAAGTTTGCTAAACTGTGCAATGAAGTATAGTAAAACCGGGCGCCTTGAAAAAATGAAATTATGCTGACCTTTTGCTTTTGCGATATCTTACTCTTTGCTTTCACGCCCCGATATGGCGTGGTGAGTGGTGTAATATTTCTCCTGAGACCAGTATAAGAACCGCCCTTAATATTCCGGCACTGATAACCCCCTCACCCTAACTTGCGGAACCGCTAGATGACGGGCATATGATTAATGTGGCTTGAGAGATTGAGGTCAACGATTTCGCTCCGGAAATCGTTATTGCTCGTGAGGAATTACCACTAATTCAAGTCAACCTCTTGGTGTAAGGCCCAAGCCTGATCTCTTTGGGCAAGGGCGTAAGGCTCTACGATTTGCGGATCGATAATGACTTTATACCGTAAAAGAGTCGATATATCGATGATTTTGCGATTTTGGAAGTCATTGTTTGGAATTCTGGAAGAAACTGACACGTCCTTCAATGACTGGAGAAATGTCGTTAGTTGATCTGAAAACCAAGTAGCTGTGATTTAATCTGGACTAAGCAGTAATAAAGGAAAAATAAAAAAAGCATCATACCAAATGAGACTATCTCTCCCGTTAATTTCAATGTATAAATCACTAATACCGTCAACGAATGGAAAGATAACGATTCAGGAGTGAATATCCAAGGTCAAATTAGCATGCAAGGTCTTATTGATGACAAAGCGGTCAATGCAGACACAGGTAGAGATCTATGAAAGACTTAAGTTAACCTAGAAAAGATATTCACGAGATATACCAGGTCAAAAGGCATTGACTCGACCAGAAAAGATACTGAATTGAGTGTCAATAAAAATAAAACAAAGGTAATGGTATGCAGTAGAAGGGAAGAGGATAAGTTAAAGTTTCAATATTGCTATCTGGGAATCCGAGCAACCAGCAATGGATGAAGCAAGATGGAAATATTAAACAGAATAGACCAAGTGAAGATAGCTTTCTCCAAAAGAAGAATCTACTCGCAGCTGGAATTACAACCGTGCTAATAAAGCAGCAATACATCATAACATACATCTGGAATACGTTTCAATATGACAGTGAGGCATGGTGATATCAGTAGCAGAGAAGTCTAGGGGGGAAGCATTAGAAATGGGGTGCTACAGAAGAATGATGAAGATTAAATGTATTGACTGAGTGACGAACGAACAGATTTTGAGAAGAGTGAGAGAAAGTATGCTGAAAAATCTTAAAAGATGATAGGGCAATCTAAAACCCAGGATTGTGAAGACGGTCGTCGAGGAAACTTAAATGGAAAGATTGACAAAGAAAGGCCTCGCAAGAGTTAAGGTTATAGTTATACCTCGTAGCAGTGGCGCATCCAGATATTTTTATGGGGGGAGGGGCGACATCTCCTCGATCTTTTGCAAAGTGAAACAAAAATGCTATTTTAATCAGTATATTTTGAATGTTATAGTAGGCCATATAAATTATTTCATGCATGCATCCTATAAGTAGCCAGATATTAAGTAGTCAGATATACAGACAAAAATAGGCATAAACATTAAGGCCTATGATAAGTTTGTTATGTGTCACAGGGCAGATAAAAGTCTTTCTTTTATCTGTCCTGAGTATCTTTGGTCTAGTCACTCTTAAGTAAAAATGATGTAAGTAATGAGTCTTTCCTATTTTTCCAATTTCTGCTACCATATGACGGTGACTTGTCAATTAAAGATTAATTTGGGTTTTGTAGAGAGCTAAGGGGGAGGGGGGGGCATGACCCCTTTGCCCCCCCCCCCCCCCCCCCCAAGGTTGCACCACTGCCTCGTAGTATAAGGTTTAGGGTATTTTATAAAAGAAAATGTCATAGTATTTAATGAGCTTGCTGCTAACAGGATTAATTGTCTAATTCGGAGAATAGTTTAATTAAAATATTAATTTTGGAGATTAATGATGTATATTACTTATACTTCTCTGACAAGAAAAAAGGAGGGGTAGTTAGGAGAACTTTTCTCATCTTTGATTTAAAAGACCAAGGTTTTTTTTTTATACTATTGGAATTAATATTAATATTTTATAGTTTATTAATGATTTTTTATTTTTTGTGGGTTAGTTTGTTTTGTTAGAATCGTAAACATTTGCTTTCTACACTTCTTAGTCTTGAATTTATTGTTTTATTGGTTAATTTTTTCATGTTTTTTTATTTGCTTGCATTTGTTATGATATGTACATTTAACATACTTTCTTACCTTTAGTGTTTGAGAAGGGGCTCTTGGTCTTGGTTAAGGATGTGAAAGAGAAGGAGTATATAAATGTTAATAGATTAGCTAAAAGGAAAATCAAGTGGAGAGCTGTATCAAACCAGTCTTAGGATTATTGGCTGATGGTTATGACGATAATGAGTGGGCCGCATCAATTTGCAAAGATTTATCATCGATTCCTCTTCATCCACAAGCGTCTCAGAGCTTCGCAATTCCTGTTCAAGAAGCGAGCATCATTGCCATCTCCGAGTCATTATCCCTTCCTTTCACCGCATAATTCCTCCAGATTTATTTTTAAGGGCCCCTCGTGCAAAGAATCGAATAAAAGGAATGGATTATATTTCCTACACTAACAATAAGACAGAAGGTGGTGGATACTTTGGGCTTAATCTGACGTAGATTCGTCAGGATCATTATATTCGAATCCCTTTCGATCAACACTTTCCCTACAGTACGATTTGTATCACGTCAGCGTCACAAAAGTCACCTTATCACTTTTACCTGCGTATCCCGTAAAATTGATCAAAAAAATGGGAAGATTTTTCATGTAAAGCCAGGAACAAAAGTACCTCTCGTAAATATGAACTAAGAAAGGTAAACGTAGGAATAACTACTTTCCAATGTAGGGAATAATCAATAGAATCAATTTGAACAAGCAGTCAAAATTATGAACTCCACCTGTTAGTTACTTCTATCTTGGAAATTTACCGTCTGGTAAGAAAGCAGCATTAACGGATCTTAATCGTGTAGGTTTAGGAGGAAATTGACACCACGCCATAGGCCAGTACAAGATTCAAGAAGAAAAACACGCACAAGCTAAAATAATACAATCATTCCACCTGCTAGTGGCAAGCTATCTAGTGTTTTACTAACGAGTAAGATAGCAGCATTTACGGGTCCCACTCAAGTCAGTGTTTTATGAAGAAATTAATACCTCGCCTACCAAATTACTCTGACCAACTTACCGCATTTACACGGAAAAAGCACAAATAAAAGCAGTTATTCCACCTTTTAGTGCCTTACTATCTTGGAGTCTTTCCAGCTAGAAAGACCACTTTACAACAATCTCCTATTCAAACACATAAAAGTCACATAACTTACCACATTCATACTATTCTACACGAAGAAGATTAACGTGGATGTTGTACCCGAACCCTCAAGACAAACTCTGTGAAAGGTACATGCCCTAGAATCACTCGCAGAGGAACACCTACTGAATAGCACAGGTCAGGGGGTGAAGAAAGAAAAGGGAATTGGGTGAAGGTTAAGGAATACACGTATTTTGGCTACAAGGTAGCTCTCCTTAGTGTACTGAGGGATAATCGCCATGCCCCTTTTCTTGATATTTGCTAGCTGTAGCACCTCATCACTCTTTATCAACCGTAGCATTTATTTTAAATAGTTATTTCATCGTTTTCATCTGTCGTAAAAAAATGTTAGCTTTTACTTAAGCTCGTTATGTTGTTCATCATCCATGTACTTTACTGTTAATATTAGGGGAAATGCAAAAAGTTCTGCATCGGCCGGGAATCGAACCCGGGGCGCCCGCGTGGCAGGCGAGCATTCTACCACTGAACCACCGATGCTTGGATGGAAGCCGTAGTAGTTTTTTGAGTAAAATTAATAAAATCGGTATAGTTATTATTTGGGTGAGGCGACCGACAGCTGAGGTCATTTGCGCCAGGTCAGAGAGGATAGGTGTGCTACTGGGTAAAGGATTTTTCAGGGAACGGAGGAAGGGTGTAGCCAGGGTCGGCATGCTCTTACGAAAGACGTCAAGGGTTAACGTCCCATCCGATGGACGGTATACTGCACTTGAAGTGCTTCCCATAAGACACTCAAGTAGAGACCGGTAAACCAATGAAAAACCAATCTGCCGCTGCCGAGATTCGAACCCGGGCCCTTGGTATGGGAGGCCAGTACTTAGCCACCACACCAACCCGTACCCCGAGTCGATATTTCCATTTTGCATTACTCTCCTGAGCAGTAACGTACCAAAGGGGGTGCGGCCGCCCCGGCCGTAAAGGGGTGGGGCGCCAAAATTGAAAAACATCTTTTTTTAGTTTAAGAAAAAATATTTTTTTTCTACCGGGGGCGGCGCGGCGGCTACCATCTAGTTAGCCCCGGGCACCAAGGTACGCCAAGGTAGGCTTGGTACGCCACTACTCTTAAGGACGATTCTTCTTTTCACTCTAACCTTGAGGTAGATCCTCGATAATGATTGTTCCTATTTATTTCAAGCTTTCTCATTACATTTTCAACGTTGCTTGTTCTTTTTCTCTGAAATTGTCATTACGCTCTCTTTTCACCTATTATTAGGTCATGAGTAGGTTTCATGTTAGTTTTTAAAAACCTATATTCATCTCCCTGTATCTGAGCTAATTTCACTTGTTTCCTTTGATAAACTATTGTTGGCCTGCGATATACTACTACCTCATTGGTGTTTATCCTTTCTTTGTAACAAACGTCAAACATTTCACCACATTTGTAACAATTGTGGTGACATGGCAAAACTTCAGGGTGAAGCTTGGTATGTTGGTGACAATTATGTCTCTCAAGTGTGAGTTTTCGGGTTTCCCTAAACTTCTTATCCCGAAGGATATCTTCCACTCTTCGATCCTTCCAATCTGTTTTTTTAGACAAAATCTTTCAACACTTCAGTCACTTTTTCTCCGATTCTGGAATATCCTATACAAACTGCACCCCCGCCTTTGCAAAACAATGCAGTGTAATTTCAGTATTCAATAGCTTTGCTTAAGCATCTTCGTCTCTATTGAAACTTTCCAGCTTATCCTTGTGTCCCTTTTTCTGACTTGTCTAGAGGCCATTATCAACATCATGTGTGAAAAACCCCAACAGATATTTATAATCATGTTCCCCAGAACACTCCGTCCCCTGAAATTTTCCTCTCGCCTTCGTCAGAGGCGTCGGTCGTTGGCACTGGTTTCAATTGCCTACGCTTCCCGCCTCTGTTCCACTTTCACCTTTCCCATTTTTCCCCCAAACGACTCCCTGGCTTTTAAATGTGCCCTGCGCCGCCTGGCGCCCGTGTGGAATGTCAAGGCTACCACTGCGAAGAGTACTTACGAAGGCACTTCAACAATGCTCGAGTCTGGTGTTCTCTGTTTTAAAGTTTCTGCCTCGTAACCTTCTCGTTGCAAACTCAGGAGTCATCTGCGGTAAAGCCTTGGTCATCTCTCTCTCTCTCTTCCACTCGCTTCTCTGTTTTGAAACCCTTGTGGAGCAAAAGCTCATAAAAGCGCGTATCCCTGCCCGGACTTTATTGCACAAAAGCGTCCTGCTTTTAACAGCCTAGCTCGATCATGAAGACTCGGGTCAAAAGTTAAGTGGCCGAAACGAATGTAGCACTAGAGGAAGAAAGAGACAACTTTTACTAATACCACTGGATTTACTGTAACTCGACCCGGGTTTTTACGTGGGTTCACATCATCATCAGGTAAAAGGTGGTGGGAAGCGCAAGCCTTATATACATGACATTGTGAGGTGGGGGGGGTGGGAGAGGCGGTGGGGGGAGGAGGGAAGGAAGGAAGGAAAGAAACACAGGAGGTAAACGCGAGAGGTGGACTAAGAGGACAAAGGGTTTGAAGGATCGAGTATCAATAAATCCAGTGGTATTAGTAAAAATTGTCTTTTTCTTCCTCTAATGACGGACTACCACCAAGTATACCTTGTGAAAGTGATGGCTCGAATGTAACACATTGAAGAGTGATGTACACAGTTTTCCAACTGACGATATGCTTCGAAAATTTAGGGAAATATTCCCTCCTGAAAATTTGAGTGCCGTGAACGGCTGTTAACGAATGAAATAACTTTATTTTTTGTGACAAAATAATATGCTTTCTTGCAAAAATTGAATGGAAATAAAACTAGAACCTGATTGAACTACGAAAAACAAGTTTTTCTCTCCCATTTTTAATCAGATATTTTATTCCCATTTCTTTCTCATTAAAAAAAATTGGCCGGGGTGATATATTGGTTTAAGACTCGTCAGCACCTTCCGTAAAGAGCAGCCGCAAGCTTTCTCACCGTCTTTCTTCCGTTCTCTAAATCATCCCACCCCTACCAAATGTTCGACCCAATTCGACGGCGCAAATGACCTCAGCTATCAGTTACCTCCACTAATTGCACAGCTAATTCACCAAAAGTGCCCTATGTTTATTTCTACCGTGGGAAAGCATTATTGATTAGCGATTAGCATGATTAGCGCTATAAAGCCTTCGCCAACGTAAGAACAAAATTTTATCTAATATAATCATCAATTACAATGGTGAATTTGGACATTTAGCCTATTCTACCTCTGATTGGAAGCTGGTCTTTCGATCGATTCTTTGGTCGCCCGCAATCTCTTTTTCTAATCGTTCTATAGTTGGGAAATGTCTCGGGTTAGGCCTTTTTTTGAAATTCTTAGTATGTGCTTCTACCATTTGTAACGATATTTTCTAAAAGTTTTTGTGATGGCTGGGATATTTAGTTCAGGGTGTATTTCGCCATTGCGAACATGGTCGTAGAGGGTATAGCCAGGCGAAGGTCTTAATGATTTCAATCCAACTTCTTCTATCCTTCTAATTTAAGTTGCTGTTAATGTGCACTTCATTTATGAATTTAAGAAACACAAAGTATCCTCGTACTTTGTTTTTTCTGGGATCAATTTAATGAGGTACCTTAAGACCTGGCTTCCCACAGCATAGGCAGCGAGTTCGATTCCCGTCAGCGTAAGGTTACCCTTAGGGACTTCAATTAAGATTAAGTTGGTGCCAATTCCGCTTCTCCCCTCACTCCTTCACCCTGTTGCTATCAATCCCATCCCTTCACTCCTCCTCCCAGTAAAATGCATATTTAAGAGCAAGACAAGGTGGAAACTGCTACAGACTTCCATTCTCCGACTTCCGTCCCCGCCACCCGACTGTCTCCAGGGTCAGTGACCTCCCTACCTGTCTTCCTTCGAACCCATATTTTCTATTCTATCTACCGTTTAAGTTCCAGTTGATTACCTCTTCCGCATTCATCTGGGGTATTCCTACTCCAATCCTTCTGCGATCCGATGTGAGAAACAAGAATCCCTTTTCTCAAGTAAATAACCAGATAGAGATTTGAAATTTCTATAGAAGTTTTTATTCCTTGATCGCACGAGGAGAGAAGGAAAGAACTGATCTCTTGACTCAATAGGCGAAAAATGCTCAACGTAGCTTCTAAAGAATATTATCCTGTAAGTCACCTCAAGGGCGTGTCATGATAAGAAATTATTAATGAGTAATCCTTTATTGGTGGGTTTTGCTGGTTTGATGGAGACAATCGTCAAGGGGCAAGTCAATGGGAAGAATGGCAAAGACTAATGACTGTGTGGTGGACATACATAAGGATGTGAATGAGAAGAATTAAGTAGATACGAAGAAGTTAGTTGATAGCGAAACAGAGTGGAGGCTGGTCAAAAGAGACTAAAGATATTCGACTGATTATGCATTGATATGCATTTCAACTGTAGTAATTACGGAAGTATGTAAGAGGGCATTAATTAACATATTCACTGACAGCTGTGTACTTCTTCATACTCATATCCCTCCTATGTCTACGAGGCTTTTCCAATTCTCTAGGTTTCGTGGAATTAAATATGTTAAATAAAACTGCGAGGAAAAGTGTTTTTTACTCCTATATTTGTAATAAACAAATATGAAATGGGCAATCACTTTGTCAAGTACAAAGTTAGCATCAACTGGGCCTGTCTTGGGATTGAACTTTGAGATATGATGGTTCCTTTCTGGGAAATCGGTAAATAACAGAGACTTGACAATTGACTTGTAATCGTAAAGAGCCAGCACAAAATTATTCCTAATGAACCACATTAGTCGAAAGCTAATGGATAGGTTGTGACCAGTGTCTGTATCTATGTGGAAATACCTTCTCTTATTTTCCTGATGAAGAACTGTGTCACATTTTATCAATTTTTTCCTATTTCGGACTCTAGGCTTGTAATAAGAAAATATTTCGGGTCCACTTTGAAATTATTCGTCTCAAAAATGGTCTTCGGTCCTCTTCTTCTTGTTTTGCACGCATTACAATTTGATAAAATTGCCTTAGCCAGACTCAGCCGTTTCCACTTCGTCCATCTCGAAATCTTTCATAACGGCCGATATCTCTCCGAACTCGTCCATAGCATGAGATTTCCTATGTGAAAAAGTAACAATTGTATGCAAGGTAGAAAGGCGCAATAGTTCTTCTGATATTTAAATTAAGTAAGTAGTTTTAGTGATTCCTAACGAAAGCATCGCCTGTCGGATTCAATAAAATACTGGAATAGTTTAATAAATGGTATTTTTATAAGTAATTTGAGTCAATATTGATGAAAAAGATGCACTGATAGAAACAAAAGGAATTCATAAATCAATTTATGCATTTTACCTATCTTTATGATATCTAAACACTTCCCTTTTCTACTCTTCTAATGAATTTATAGCTAGCTTTATTAACTTTCGCTCGTAAAGACATACCATTTAGATGCAAATTGCTACAGCATGTTTTGTGATGCCCTTCGTGGTGATTTACAAGGTACTCATTGGATGTAGATGGTTTTTATTTTCTCAGGTTTCCAGCCTGTACTATATGGCGCACCAAATCTTGCTCAGCTCAGCCCTAAGAATCCATTCCAATCCTTAGATCTTCTCCTCCGGCACATCCCTTTCCTTGTAGTCTCCCACTCCACTGGACCCTGTTGTCGCATCCGCCCCTTTTTGGGGGTAAGGAGGGGGCAGAGAGGGCCCCCGGAATTCCTCCACTTCTCGCCCCATTTGGCACTCCTTTCCCAGAAATACCCCCTCCCTCCCACCACTTTCCCCCTCCCCACACCCATCCCCCGCCATTCCGAATCCACCCACGTATCCGCCCCCTCCCCTACTGCCCCGTCAGGACCCCCGCCGAGACTACTCCGTCCGTCACGCCAACCCTCAAAATCCCTTCCCCCTACCCTCCCCTCTCTCTCCAACCCTCTCTCTCTCTCGACACGCCTTCGCCCTATGCATCTTCATCTCCTTCCGAGAGGAAGCAGCTTCAGCTCCTCTCTCGGAGGCTGAAACTCCGCAATTCCCGCAGCCTCTTAACTTTCCACCTTAACTCGTGGGAGCGTGCTAGCCTTGGAATTCTTTTGGTAAATTCATCGCCGAGGGCGCAGTGATTTCACGAAAATTAAGCTTGAATGTAGACGAAAAAAATTAATTGATTTTTAAAAGGTTATTCTAAGAAATCTTCCAGCAGTGAGAAAGTTAACTTCATTTTTATGAGGTGAAAGTAGAGGGGAATGCGGTGTAATTTAATTACGGGAAGGAATCAAGATAATTATTAAATTCCATTGGAAACATTCAAATACCTGAGATTATTTTCAGAGAGCCTAATTTCAAGTTAGGATGAAGAGTATTAATCATAGGAAACCCTCACTCTACTTGCTACTGAATCCCTTTCCAGGAATTTTTACCGCAAGCACGGCCCACAGCTGAATGATTTCGGTGAGAATCGCTTGAACGCCATTGCCAAGGTTATTACGTAGATGTAGGGATATAATATAGGAATACGTTGCTATAGGAATATTAGGTGACAGTAATATTACGTAGATATAGTAATATAATATAAGGATGGGAAGCGTTGGCTGAAATATATGGTAGCTTCTGCTGGAAACATTTGTTTTCGTTAATGTAGGACCCATTATATGCTGCTTAAAAACTAAAAAACACGACAAAAATGTCGCAAATTGGCCACGAAATGACTTTCATCCATCACGGTATTCCATACTTTTTATGTGATGTAATATGATATGATGGAGATAAAATGGATAAAGTGAATAACAAACGAAGGAGTCTTGAGAAGAGCGGGAGAAAAGATGTCTTATGAAAACTTAAAAAAGAAGGACGTGTCTAATTTTTCGCACATATCATGAGAGTTGATTGCGTGATGGAGGCAATTGTCAGGGTAACTTGAATGGGATGAATATAGTTCTTACGATCGCTTACGATCGATGAAGCAAGTAACGAAGATTGTAAAGTAGAAGAATTATGTGAATATGAGGAGGGAAGTGAAGGCTATTCGGGTTCTCCACCGATCAAACACTGCATTTCTGCCAACGTTTCGATGTACCAGTTGTCCGTTGTCTACAGGGCAGATTAAATCGACCAATACATATACACTGGCATACACACTGGCACTGGGGGTCGTCAAGTGCTCTCTGATTGATCCGGTGTTTCCCGCATTTTTATTTCCTCCCGGAGGCCTCGCAGCAAGGGTCTCTGGGCGTTGCTAAGAGAGTATCCGGAGTCGCGATTGAAATTACTCAAGCCTGATCTCGATGGGGATCGGGTTGGTGTGGTGGCTACAATACTGGCCTCCCATCCCGAGGGTCTTGGTTCCATTCGCGGCAGTGGCGGATTTTTCAGTGGAAAACGCGTCCCCACTTGATTGCGTAGTGGAGAGCATTTCAAGTCCAGTACTCCGCCCACGGATGGGACGTAAAGCCGTGGTCCCCTTGGCGCCTTTCGTTAAGAGTAGGCTAATGCCGACGCCGGGTTTCTCTCCACCCTTCCTCCGTTCCCTGAAAACTCCTACCAATACCCAATTATCTACCTATTCTATATGGCGCAAATGACATCAGCTGTCGGTCGCCTCCCCTAAATAACCAACCAACCAACTGGATCTCGATGGCTTCCTTCGTCCACCTTTCCCAAAATGGTCCGCCTTAGGTCTTCTCCCATTGGATTCTATGGTCGGGGTGGATGCTGTGTTTTTCAGGCTGGCCGAGCTTGAAATATCGTCTGTGCTCCTTCAATGTTAGGAAGGAAGTCTATGAGGAAGGAAACTGACAGATGTATCGGATGCAAACTACGTAGATTCGATCTAAGGATTAATGGCTAGATATGTGGACGGTATTTATTTCAGCTGGCATTCAAAACTTAGTTGGTTATTCAGGGGAGGCGACCGACAGCTGAGGTCATATGCGCCATTTAGGATAGATGGGTAATTGGGTAATGGTAGGAGTTTTCAGGGAACAGAGGAAGGTTGGAGAGAAACGCGGCGTCGGCATTAGCCTACTCTTAACGAAAGGCGCCAAGGGGACCACAGCTTAACGTCCCATCCGACGGACGGAGTACTGGACTTGAAATGCCCTCCACTAGGCACTTCAAGTGGGGACCGGTTTTCCACTGAAAAATCCGCCACTACCGGGAATCTAACCCTGGCCCTCGGGATGGGAGGCCGGTACTCTAGCCACCGCACCAACTCGTCCACCGTTATGTACATGTAGAGTTGTAGTTATGTACAGATTTATTTATTTATATAGTATGTTTATTGTTTACCCATCATATACATAATTATGAGGTGAGCAATCCAAAAATGTATGTAGAAAAATAAAGAATAAACTGATTGCAGCCACAAAACTAATAACAATCAAAAATAATACAGATATCTTAAGAACTGGCCTCACTGCCACATCCAGTCTTTACGACATCAATTGTTCCTGTATTTCTCGCTAAAATATAGGATTTTTTAAAAGGTGCCTGAAGAAAGATATCTTGATAAGGTGGTGGAATGGATATCATAAAACAGAGAGGTGAGAGACGCGAGCAGCGTGCTAATTTTCGGAAGCTCATCCGGCCACCCCGGTAACATTTAGAAGAGATGTTCCACCCTCGAATTTCCATCCTGGAGTCCAGGAAATCCCTTCCGTGACGTTATGCGCCGTCAATTTCCCTGCCACGCGTCTTGTCATCCAGTCCACGAGGAGCGGTTGGACGTGGGAAGCGAATAATTTCCCTCTCCCCTCTAGTCCCTCCCTTGATTACTCAAGTGAGTGAGGAGTTCACGGCAGGACGGGGAATACGGGGTGTGACGATTAGCCTCTCCGGTACGATTGCGTCAGCAGCTGAATTCTCAAACTAAAATTCACGCCACATGCGAATTATAGGGAGGAGGTAAGTCGCACGCGCGAGCCCAGAGCTGGACACTCCGCCGGCAACGTCGCGCAGCGTGCCGGCGGAGTATCCTGATCTGGGCTCGCGCTTTTTTCAGGAAACTTAAAATTCGATATAAAATAAGGTGCTAACTTCAGCTAAATGATAATATCTGACTCGCTCTGGAAATTTAAAGAGGAAGATTAACCATGATACCCCCTCTTGACCAGTTGCAAGTTTTAGTCTCGTGGTGCCATTATGCATAGTTGCCGAGAAAAAGTGCGGTTAAAAATGGAATAGCATACCAATAAGTACTAAAGTTAAAACCTTGAAACTTCGCAGACGTAATAATAAAGATATAATTCATCTTGTATCAACAATTTGTTTTAGCCAAACGCTTTGTTTGGAAGTTATTAGACGTCAAAGTGACGCATGGCGCCGTAGCGTTACAAAAAAATGGGCCCTTTTTTTACGCTAACGTAAGAAACAGGTCCAAAATTTGTTTTTAAAAATTATTCTAACAATATAGTCAGTCAACAACAAAATTATCTAAATTACTATGTAAATAACGCGATAATCCGATCAACTGTTTCGGAGTTATTTGGGTTTAAACTCGAGTCTACAAGATTTTGGCGCGGACAGTAGGGTTTACTATTGAAACCAAGCAGTTCAAGTTTGCAAAGTTCCACTCGAAGTATTCGAAGCTATATAAAATACTGATTTCTTTCCGCGTTCTGATATCTACGTACAAAGTTCATGCTCCCAGTGGCTTCAGGCTTTATCATTAAAACTCTTTTTACAGTATTTCCAACAGCTGAAAGAAAAAATATTTACTGCCTAGGCGACTAGGTCATTTTAACAAAGGAATATTCTACTTACAACTGTTAATACAAGCGCGGAAGTAAGAAAGCATTTCATTAAAAATAAATCCGTCATGCTTTTTTATGGCAGTGAAGTATGGAAAATATAACAGCAATTAAGAAGTCAAGACTTGAAGCATTGGAATGCGGTGATACCGAAGAATGATGAAAATAAAATGGATCGATCGAGTGAAAAACAAGAAATTTGTATGCAGCAGGAGAAAGGAAGCCAGGACCAATGTTAAACTAGGAAAACAAAAAATCGAGGAAGCGGAAGAGTTCTGTTGCCTGGGAAGCCGAGTAACCAGCGATGGACGAAGTAAAAGAGGAATCGCCAGTAGAATTACCCAAGCGAAAAGGGCATTTTACCAGAATATTCTGCTTTCAGCTGCAAATTCAAGCGTGGAAGTGAGGAAACATTTCATTAGAACATACATCTGAAGCATTCTACTATATGGCAGCGAAGCATGGGCAACAACAGCAGCAGAGAAGTCCAGGCTGGAAGCATTTGAAATGTGGTGCTACCGAAGAATGATGAATATGGATCGATCGAGTGATAAACGAAGTCTTAAGAAGGGTGTGAGAAAATAAATGTCTACTGACAATCCTAAAAAGAAGACGGGAAAATTTAATTAGCTACATCTTAAGGCACGATGGCTTGATGAAGACAAGGGATAAGTAAACGGGAAACTGGAAAAGGCAGATCCCGGATGAAATGCATGGAACAAATTGTAAGTGATGTGAAAGAGAAGAATTATATCAATATGAAGAGACTATCAAATTGGAGAATCAAGCGAAGAGCGGCTTTATACGACCCTAGTAATGTCAACCAAGGAACCAACGATGATGATCCTTAAAAGAATTTATCGCTTTTGGGAAAATAACTCTCTGATGAAGGATTTTATCTAAATTAGGCGGGAGCCTAAATCCAGATAAGAATATATCCTTGTTACAATCACTACTTTTGTACTCCAAGATAATTATTGTATGAATTTTTCACATCTTTGAGTTATCAATTTGTAAAAATACGGATCACTATAGTAATAAGCCATTAAAAGTCTTTCATCCGGAGGCCAATTCTAGCATTCCTATGCACTGCAGTGTTGTAATATGTACAAAAATATTGAATTCAAAACAGTATATGTGGTAAAATATCAATTTAATATGGTAATACACGTGAAGCTTTATCTTCTGATCAGTTTTTCGCAGAAAATAACTTTTAAAAATAGCGCGGCGAAATATTAAAAATCATCTTTTGAACTAAAATATAATTTCGCCGTGATATAAATTTCGATATAAATAAAATCAGAATTGTTAATTAAACTATGAAAACACCAAAAAAATATTTTCGATGCATAAATATAATGCCTCCCCATAAAGGGTTGGCGAAATTACATTGCAATGTCACTTCGAGGCAATTGCGCTGAAAGTATTTACGATGTCAAGCAGGTGCATGGAAAAAGCAATCAGAGAGGAGGAGATACTTACGAAGGAAAAGGATAGACCCTTCTGGTGAAACGAGGAAAGGTATCAAGCATGAATATATAAAGTTAATAATATGTTGGAAATGGGCTTGCATTATAATTCAAATAATATTCTCTCAGAGCACACGCTGGTCGATGTAATTCTAAATAATAAACTAAATAATCGTACTAATTTTAATCACTACCGGCGAATGCTTTTCATCTACAAGCTTGGCGCAGAAAGATTCAATTCTGCCCACCTTGTTTGCAGTGATTTCGAACGTTGATTGAACCCGGAAGAAATTAATATGTCTGCACTATGGTATGCTGGTGGCTAGTTTTTCATGTCATTGCCCTGATGTTCAGCAAAACGCCATGAAAACGTTCGCAATATTAGTATACTAAGTAATTCTTCGGGAGAGTTGACGGATAGCCGAGGTTTTTTGCCAAATATATAAGTGAATAGTTGGCTTATCACCTATAGTTTTAATCTTAAGTTTAGCTTTTTACATCTATGTACTTGATTCTAATACCGCCTAACCTTTTCATAAAAATACATATAATCTCCCTCATTTTCGTGACTTACTGCTTGCTCCATATCGTGTGAAGACTTTCTTTGAAATTGTTTTCATTTTCTTTTTTCCTTTATAGCAGTCTTCATGATACCATATCTCAAGACGCGGATATTAGAATATGGATAGGAATTTTTAAGGTAAGATATAGTGTTTATATATAGGCTCCGTGCACGAGTCAACTGTCAGAGACGCCTGGCGGTCAGATCTGTGTAACTGTGAGGAGTCAGTTTGTGGGATACATGTATATTTACTTAATTTCCACATGCGCTTTGAATGGCTGCGAAGTGCTGTATATCAATGTAATATACAAGGAAAAAATACTTAATTTCTCTCGCTTGATAAAAAAAAACATCTCTAACTCCATTCGTAAAGGCCGTTGTACACGGTACAATTTCTTGTACAAGAACTTGTGCAATAAATTGAACGGCGAGATTGGACCAAGATATTGTACAAGAAATTGGTTCACGGTCGTACACGATCAAAGATTTTCATGCAATTTGTGCGCCAATAACATGCGCAGATATCGTTTTCTGTCCAACAGCTGAATCGCGATATCCGATGACGATAGTATTTTGAAAATATTGCCATGGGTTACAATGATTTGCTACCATTAATCCTAGCATTAATAAAATAAAATTTTACGATTGGTTGCTTGCACTCTTTCATCGGCTCGTGAAACCCATCATTTATCGTCCAAACATCATGTTTTCGCTCGTTGCATATATTTATTTTTGGTTCAATAACGTCATCTTAATTTCATTGAGGTTTAATGTTTTCCAGTGTGTCCAACTCATCTTTTGAGAAATAGAACACTTCCAACGCGACCGACGAAAATCACAATATGGATGCAACAAAGAATATCACGATATGTACAACAAAAATGGAAGTTTCGCCATGCTTATGGAAATAAAATTGATCGCAAACAGAACACCAACCTTACGAATACTAAACAAACGCATCACTACCGTCACATGTCACGCGCAGAAGCTACTGAGTGGATCTTGGACGGTTTCATCCAATAATATAGAGCATGATCTAATATATTGTACAAGAAATTGTACGAACCCCTCGTACACGATACAATTTGCGCATTGTACAAGTTCTTGTACAAGAAATTGTACCGTGTACAACGGCCTTAATAATATTTTTCTTTAAAACGACACTGCACGTATGGTTCAGCCATGCATAACTTGAGCCTTAGATGCTAGTTTTAGCTGAGAACAGGCAAAATGTTCGTTTAAATTTCTCAGATCGGGGGCTATGATAGAAATAACGAAAATGGTGGAAAACAGTAAAGTAAAAATTCTGTAGCTGGGCCTAAACACACGTATATGTAAATACCGTACTCGTCACTTCATACTGATTGTCAAAAATTACTTAACTTTGGCCTTCATAATATTGCACAAGGAGCCATAAGATGAAATAGAAGGTTAATCATGATTTTAAGTCCTTTTATTTGCAATTTGGCAATGCTAAGACTCGAAATAAGTGTTCTTCCAATCGAGGAAAGCTAAGAAATGTTGAGGGCTTGAAAAACACCGGGAAAAAATATTATTAGGAAAGCTGGCGTTTCTCGCAATTGATAGAGGTGGTAGGTAGGTAGCATTAAGGTTTAAGAAAGAGGGTGAAAGGGTTCCTTGAGAAAGGGTGGCATGTAATTCCACGAATTGGAATTACATGCCACCCTTTCTCAAGGAACCATGCCACCCAAGGTAATTCCATCACCTTTTCCTGGTCGATCGGAACCTGAACTCGCCCGTGGGGCCTAGGGCTGTTAATGGTCCGGACTATGCATGGAGAAATTTGTAATGGCAGTTATAGGAGTTCCACGAATGCCTCCTTTGTATTTTAAAATATATTTCCTGGGAACATCAACTTACCGTGGAACTGCCCAAAGCATTTTTTCTAGAGCCTGCTCAAAATATCCGTTATTTCTTGTGGAAATGAGCTACCGTATTAGCCGATAAAATTGAATCAGGAGAAATATGCTATCCAGTCATCTTGATAAAATATAGATTTCAGCCCATATTTTACAATTTTGAAATACCGTCACAGTTACTAAAACGAGTAAAGCTCTTCTTGAGCAATCATGTATTATCATGAGATTGGAATTAACTACTGAGACTTCAGCACCATTAAAGCAAGAGTGATTCGTCAGACTTCAGTGAATCTACCACCGTATGATATTATACTGAATGTCAATGATGATCGTAACTTGAAGGCAAAATTCATTAAATGCCGTAGGCATTGTGCTTACCGCAGTTGTCTTATTGGGCCAACAGATCAGAAATATTTCTTACGGATTTTTGAAATATTAACAATACTTGTTGCATGGAATCGTGGTGGTCTGGTGGGTAGAGAACTGGGCTACGGACCGGTTGGTTCCGGCTTTATATCCGTGTGAAGTGTCTCTGGACACCCCTACCTAAAATTCTCGTATGTGCCGTTGACATGCAACTAGGATATTTAATGGCGATATGCTAGATAATAGCCGTAACACCGTGCCTATTGTGCTTTGGTACGCGGGAAAAATGACATTTTCAATCTATCGGTACGACAATCTATCTCTCTAATCTTGTTAATGTGATCAAAACTAGCATAATACGCAGGGGTTCTTAATATATATCTAACGTCATCTGTGAACAAATCGGTTTCTAATTTACTTAAAAGGTTTAACCTAAATTTTAACCTGCGTTCTGACAGTAATTCCTATCCTAGTTCTTCTATTGGTGAAGGAAAACGAAGTAGAAAACAAGAGGTTTAAGTTCGTTTCAATAAAATCATCAAAGTCTGCGACGATCAAGCGGTGAGGAGAGGGTAATGCACGGAGGAATCAACTACTCTGCCGTTCACCCAACCCCCTTCCTCCTACACCCTCCCACACTCCCCCCTCCCCTCCCCTCACTCTTCCCTCAATCCCTCTCCAGGGCCCCTCCTCCGAAGAGAAATAGAGACCCTAGGCTTCCACTCGGGCGATTGAGGCATACGTCAACTCTCTCCCTCCCTCAACCCCTCTCCTCCCCCTCCCAGCCACTCCTCCCTCAAAAAAAGGCGACTTTTATTTCTTCCTCTCCTTCGATTTGCCCCTTATCCTCTTGACCAGTTGCCTACTTAGTTCCGCCCCCTTCCGAAGCGTCATTACTGCTCCCAGTCGGTGCTGACGCCATAGCCGCCACAATCGCCCACTCTCCCACCTCCCCTCCTTCTTCTCTTCCTCCCCAGCTCTCCCTCGCCCCCAGATATCCTCCCTCTCCATTTTCTGCACCTCCACCCTCCTTCTCCCGCAGAAATTCCACCCTTAATAGGTTTTCCCCGCGTGCAGATCAACCTGCCAACAACTCAACGGACCCTCTCCGAACTGGGACTCTCGAGCGCTCGGAGATCTCTCTCCCCGGAGAATTGAATCCTTTCTTTGCTTTAATCTCTCTATGCGTTGGGCGTTTTCGTTTCCCGAATGGGTGATCTACCATCCAGCCATTCAGTAGGGTATTGTGTTTTTTGTGTGGTGACAGTCACGCGTATTTTCCTACTTTGGGTATGATTACATCAAACTTTTATGCTCTTGTAAATCTCCTTACCCTATTTTTCCCATTATTGTTCACCAGTGTCCACTGAATTTGTGGCGCTTTTGGGCATGATTGAAATATCTCAACTGACTAATTACATTAATATTGATCACTCACAAATCTGATTGATTGAATCAACTAACCCTCCGCATCGATTTCTACATCACACACCTCCCACGCCTAGGGTTCTGCTTCGTCGGCCATGCTCTGCTGGCGTATGCTTATACTGCAAAACATACTGTTAATCTCAGTTACGCAGCTGGCCACCCTATTTCTAGATCCTTGGCCCTTATTGGCACAGTTTTAAAGCCTCACAGTCCCTGCATTATATTGAACGTGTACCAAATGCTTTTATTTTCATCTAAACCAAGAAATTCGTCCGGAAGTAAGCCCCATAGTAATGAGTGCCAATGAGTAAACTGATTTTCACCCGATTTTCAATCATTATTGGACGGAAAAATTCTGCTTTCCCCATGTTAGCCTCGCTAAATTTGATCTCGTTATATCTTACTCTATGATCTTTTTCCTATTTTTCATAGACTCAAAAGTAGCACGTATTTTTATCGGTTACTTTAACCAGTAACAAATAAATAAACGAAATTTTACATACAATTTAACGATCTCAAGACCGCACGAGTAGCAAGGACTTTACCCAAGTCCCCATCGATTCCCGCAGCCATTGACATACTATTTCCGAAGTTTTGAGTCAGATATTGTCCGTTTTTGCAGGGTTAAAAGATTGATACTTATGAATTTGATATTCTTGACCTTAAACTTGTGATAATTCATTGTTTTAAAAGAAAAAACTATTCATTTCAAAAAGAAATTGGTGGCGGAACTTTCATTTTTTATTGAAATACAATTCAATTTTTCTTATTCATACAGCGTAATCATTTCATTGATCGGTGACTAAAAATACTTTAATTGAGATAATGCATAAAATTGAGATTACTGCATTTTTAGTATTTAAATGAATTAAATGTATGCATGCGAACCTACTACAATCTGCAAATTCGGTAATTCAAGTTTAGCAGAATTTCAGCAGGTGAATTCGCTAATATATTTGTGGCTAGTTTGCAATCCTTGAGTTTTTTACTTAAGGTGAATTTAGGATCTTGATTATGCCAATGATTGTATTGGGATTCATAGCATGAAATTTAAAGGGATTATATGGCTGGTGACTCAGTACACAGTTTTAGGAATAACACACCCAGCTTTTTAACTGAGCAGCAGCAATAATCATTTTCTGGTAAATAAATAGCTAATAGAAAGATACGCCTATCACCCATCTTTATTACTGAATCTTGTGCACAGGATTATATAATGTCATAAACTTGTTCAGTCAGAAGTCGTGACTTTCACGTCATTTGAAATCAGTATGAAAAAATCAATTATCTTTAGAGCCATGGCCAGGAATCTAATATATTCAATGACATTGCATTTGACTCTGCTCTCTGTTGTAAAATATACCTCCAAGTTTACCTCCACAAGGTAATATTTTTCAAGGCAATATGTTCTTTGACTTCACCCATGTAGGCATTATTTATCGTAATATTTCCATAACATTTAGCTCTTCTTATTATTCCCGAAATTGGAACTTATGTGAGGTTTATTGCACTAATGTGAATGATTTTTCCACGTGTTGTACTTAATGACTATACAGGAGATATTACTTCACTCATGTATCATCCTCGGTACTTAGGTCTGTAATTTTTGCTATTGATATGTAGTTGTGCGTAAACCTTCTCGCATTGGGCTGAGTCAATAAGGTCACGAAAACAAAAATATGAGGTTATAGATGCCGAATTTGGCGGAAATGTAACCATCATCTTCCAATCGACTATGTGTATCTACATTGTTCTTTAAAAGATTCTGTTCTTTTCAAGTTCAATGTCCCCTTCAATTCACTTCAGTCTCTCTCATGATACCCCTTAAAGTTTTTTCCTGCTAGGACTCTTTCCACTGTAATAGGTATTTGTGCGATTAGCACTCATTCCTTCTTCCGTGTTTTGCAAGAGAAGGAACACAGAAAACGGTAGTGAATGCTCGGTAGAAACTCTGCTCGAGGAAATTTCTTTTGTAGAAGAGGTACCATGGAGAAACTCCCGTCCCTATCAGAGACAGGGAAATCCAACAACAGAGATCGAGTGTGTTCATCGAGTGAAAAAGAATTTGATTACACTTGAAGGAAGGAATACGACTTCCGAGGGACTTTTTAGACCTTCGGATATCGGGGGAAAAGGAGAGTCAATCTTCAGAAGTGGGCCTTATGGCTTTCTCGTACCTCTTTTAGTACATCATTGCTAACGTGTTGAGTAGCTGTTGCTTTGCATTGCTAGCTTGTTGTACGAGAATTTCAAAGCTTTTCCAAGATAATTTTTTTGTAGAGAAATTACTTCATATTTTCATAATTCATCTCCCACATGGTCATTTTCATGATTCATTTGCGGGATGCATTGAAATTAAAATACCTTATTAGGCATCAATGTTGGAGGAATGGCAGATAAAATTGTCGGTATTATTCTTGGACGTTTGTTATTAGAGCCGTTACTCAATAATGCAGTAACAGCTTGGTATAAATACGGAAGCAAATCCCGTTGAGCAACCGTAAATATTGAGTCGCTAACCGTTGAAGTATTCACCAAGGGAACGTATTCCCAGCTGTGCAAACTTTGTATTCATAGACTTTGCGATATACGCAATAGACTCTCAGAAACGAGCACATGGGATTGTGCCTTAAATAGATCCCTCGACCTGTAACGCGGTGAAGTTATTTTAGTTTTAAGCCTCGCTTACTTACGCTCCAAAGCACCTACCTTGCCAAGAAATTATCCTCTTTTATTAATATACCTAACTGCATACGACGCGCGAACCAGGCAAAATCTATGAATTTCATCGATCATAAACTTTGTAGCTCGTCTTTAATTTTTTTCATTCAATCATCTTGTATATGAAGAGATATATATTTTCATGTTCCTTCATATTTCAGCGTCGCAAGTCTAGTGGGTCGAGCGATGTGCTGCTGCCATGAATGTCCCGGGATCGAATCCTGGTGGGCTTTTGGATATGTCAGTTTAAATCCTAGCTCTAGATGTTCTTGGGCACCAGATGTTCTGTGAACCGCAGATGTCAGAAGGAAAAGAACTATCCCCTTACCCTGACGCATGATTCTCACACACCTTTAGGCTCAGTACATGATGAGATCCACTCTTGCTAGATAGACCTACATTCGGGTCATAACACTGTGGACATCGGAAAAAAGTAGATAATAATTTGATTCCGGAAGGTGTCTTTCTGTCATCATGAGTAACGAAGAGTTTATGTGGTCACACTTCTTTCTGATCACATTTGTTATGTCTACTTAGTATTTATTAATCAAGGTCGTCGGAAATATTTTCGCTGGGTGGGGGGGGGGGGAATCTTAAAAAGAGACCGGCTCCTAAGAGAAGGGCCCGTCGCCTTAGAAAAGAGACCGCATTTTTTGCGAATAGGAAGGGGTAGAGATTAATATTTCGCTAAAAGAGAATATGGAGGTGTGAGAATATGTGTCCGAAGGGAAAAAGCAAGCTGGAAACGAGTGAAATTCAATTTTTATTAATGAAAACTACTCTTTTCTCAAGGGCCCGGGGCAAATTCTGGGGAGGGTCCCACCAGGAGGACCCACTCTTCCGACGCCGTTGTTAATGCATAGGTTAGGTCTATGCCATCACGTCTGAAGAAACTTTTCGTAAGTTTCGATCACTCTCTTTAATAACTCGGCGGTTTCTCCTTTTCCGATTCGTTGCATCAAAATTTTACTGTCATCAATTTTTATCACTCGATAAGTAAAATAATTATGATTTTTCAAGTTAATGAATAAAATGTGTTTTTCAAACGTTCACTCCAAGATTTGAACAGGTAATGGTTCATAAAATCATATTAAATAGAAAGGACTGGATTTGTCATTTAATTTATCGCGCATATATCTTACGTAAATTGAATTAGTTCTATGCCCTTTTAAAAGGATTTAATCAAGGGTCCTCCTCGGAATTGAGGACACTACCTCAAAGTGGCCTGGAACTGATTATTAAGCCCTAATTCCCACAAAATCAAAGTAATGGAATGGATAATGTGCCCTCATAACAGTCTGATAATTCTAAAATAAACACGGTCTATCCTTTCCTATAAGGGCAGAGGACAAATCTCTTCATTTAAATCATGAGCGAGAAAGAAGCAGTAAAACATTTTGTTTCAATTTCAGAACGTAAAATGAAAGCATTAATCAGGCTGTATTGGTATGAAAAAAATACCCCTTCATATTTAAAAAGGCGAAAATCAGCGCAATGACAATGATGTTCTGACATTAAATTCCCTCGTTCCGCGGAGATCGTTGGAACCAATTCCTGTACCCATAAAATGCGAAGTTGTAGCCTAGATTTGGACTTAATATCGTCATATATTGATTAAAATGTCAAGGAAAGGTCAAAGATGGAAGGAAATGAGGAAAAAGACAAGGAAGGTCAAGCTCTAAATTGTGAAACTGATGTACATACCTTCACAGCAAAAATAAAACATTGAACAAATTTTGTGGATCCTTCGAAGTTGTTGAGAGGTTTTTCTTGCTATGGGGCGTATGGGGTGAGGTTTTCTTAGCAGTCTTCCGCTTTGCGGCACTCCGTTGTTTTTCCAGATAAATACGTAATTAATCTTTAAAGCTGAGTATTGGGAAAAAATGTTGATGAGTTAAGAAAAGTGTAGAGGAAGAATAATTTTGAACGCATTATTCTCGAATATTAATCATGGACGAGCTAACTTTGTGGAACAATTTCAATGTAAAATAACTTAAAAACTTTATATTTTCCGCAATTTATATTTACTTACTGCCATTATTCTTTTCCAAAGTCGGGACTCAACGACTGCCGTGAAGGTGTAAATTACTTCATGTTTTGTAAAAATCTTCCAAGTTAAGTTGATCGCGGTGTTACCAGAGGAATTTTGTGGAGTGATAAAAAACGACATGATCTATTGTCATGGTGCTTACTTTATCTTTACTCTGTCTTAGTTTAAATATTTTTTAAAACAGTTGGACGTTACAAATTTGCGGGCGCTGTTTTCAGTCAAAATTTCAGTTTGAATTGTGAATGTCTAAGTTGTACCTGTAAAGTGGAGCACTTGGATCAAATATTGGAGCACTTGTGGAGGACCTTGAAAGAAAAAACTGAAGTAAAACTGAACTAAATTAAAAATCTGTTAGTGAGGCTGAGAAAAACATTATATAATCTAACCCCGTAGCCGTGCCCCGACACCTCACGCCGAGAGCGGAAATGCAGTGACGCTTACATCGTTCAATTGGCATTGACCCTAATATTTCAAATTGGCCGTTTTTGTACGTTGTCACTGATCTCCTCAGACTCTATACTGAAGAAACCACGTGATTGTTGAATCGAGTGTGTGGATAATTGTACGTGTAATCCGTGTCCAAGCTATTTTCTTTGCATACGTTTCGGAAATATAATAGATATTCACACCTTTCAACTCTTGCAGAGCTTTTAGTCTTCTTACGGGTCTTGAATCCTTCTAGTAGTAGTACCTATAGTTAATTATACGCCTCCATAGCATCATTTATACTTTCTTAAAAAATGAAAGTGTCATTCCTCGCTTCAAATCATGATATTTATGAATTGTTGTTTTATGTTTTCGAAATTTGAATAATACTGTTAAATCTTAGATTTCAACATAGGCCTGTGTTAATGTGTACAAGTTACAAAACCTACAGAAAGCTGATATTTCTCGTGACAGATCCACTTAGTTCAGTGCTGATAATCTCTCCCTTTAACCTGTCTAATGAAATCCATTTCTCCCGACTTCTTAACGAAAATCGGCCACGGTCCTAGGTGATTAATTTCGCAAGCTGAGACCTTTGGATAAGATTTCAGGCAATCTAAGATTTACCGCTAGAAATCCGATTCTGGCGTTATTATCATGCCCGTATTTAGAATTCATTCAGGAATGGAACAACAAACCAATGGTCTATGGTGTCTTTGACTTGGAGTAGGCAGGTCCTTACGATGGATTTCTCTCCAGGCTTCATACACTAAATTTCTTCTTTCACGTAACTGCCTACGGACCAGGAATGACCGAATGACCTAAGGAGTAAGCAGTATCTTCTAAGAGCTACCACAGGAAATCATTAAGAGGCAGCTGAAGCTAGAACGTAAGAATATCCTTAAGAATTGTTAGAAAACAAAGTAAGTCCTTTTTCATTTCAATCATGGTGACTGTTTCGGTTCATGGTGTTTACCAACCCGTAGTTCGTGAAATATCTTGGAGTATGAAATCAAATTTGATTCATTGATCTTACATCTCCAGACTTTCTGCAAATTAGAAGTCAGTAAAATATTAAAATGAACCGATTGCGTACACTTGAACAAAAAAGGACTTACCTTGTTTTCACCGGTCGATCGGAAATTTCGCTCCAAATTATAAAGAGGCCATAGTCCTGACTCGGATTCGTTCAAAGTCGGGATATAGCAAAAACAACTGAGGGTGGACACAGCGGAGACTTTTGCGCTAGTTTGGGCTAGTTCTTCCTGAGATCAACTGTACTATCTGACGGGTATTGTCCAACGATCTGCTCGCGACTGGAGCTCGCATGGAACTGATGTTCAGACCTCACCGCTCCTCCACCCCTGCTCCGACGAAGCTCTCGCGGCGACTCAAGGGTTGAAATAAGGGGGTGGGCACTGGAGAGCCGCAATAATTCGCCCGTTCAGACAGGGGAGGTTGGCGTGACGCGCTGGTGGAAGGGGTTGGCGAAATGGAGGGAGTGAAGACGGAGGGGATGATTGGGAGAAAGAAGGAGAGAGAGTAGGGGTTAAGCGATGATGGAGGGTGGGTCGGGTAAGGAGATGAATGCTCCTCAAAGAAAGATGGCCGTTAAGAGATAGGTTGGTGAACAGGATATACTTTCAACACGCTCTGGATCAGATATCTTGGGAATCTCTGAACCTTGAAAAACTAGTGGAAACTAGTTCATTTACTTGGCAAAAAATACTAACATACCCCGCGAACAGCAATAAAACATGGTTGAGGGTCAGGTAAGCATTTGGTTTATTGACCTTCAACCTTGAGGATCTGGGTTCGAATCTCAGATACGGTCAGGTTATACCGTGAAATCCTTTTTCTTGGTATAGTGACTAATGTATGGAAAGTAGGTCAAGCAAGACGTACGACGAAAGACGCTAAATAGACCCATTGGAGCCAGAGTCGTTGATGGGAACTTAATGACGAAGTCATGTTCCTTCGAAGCTTTTCCCATTTCTCGGAAAAAAACACCTGTTCTTAATGGCCCACATTTCATCAGCTTACGAATACCATCCGTAAAAAAACTCACCAATAAAATTTACGTTTGATGATCGAGCTCGGACTCAGTTGAACTCTGAATTGCACGAAGCTCTGAGGATTTGCATTCTAATACAGATGGTACACGAGAAAATGAGGTATGTCATTATATTGGTGATCAATAAGGACATTTGTTTGAATCATTATTTTTATATTTTATATGCTTCATTGTAGTTTGTTTTAATTTGCGATAAATGTTTCTACACTTGCAAGAAGTCATAAAAGTGTTTCCCTTCTTAAAATATCAACGAAATTATGCACCAATTATAAGGGTAATAGATACTATGTGTAAAATAGAAAAACTATTGGTTTTCTTGTTGTAATATGATAGCCCATAAAATTGTAGCATTTGGACAACAACATATTGTAGTTAAAATGAATTGTGCTCTTTAACAATCTAAGGTCTCTTCCTAGTCAAAGAAACTGATTCCTGAATTAAAAAGTCAAGAAAAGTCAAGAGACACCTAAGATTGCCGATGGGACATTTATGTCCCCTCAGCGGTATTAGGAATGTGGAAAAATCAGCGGTTCTAGTGTTAAGTGGTGAGAAGCGGGAGAAATAGGAGGAAAGGTGAATACAAGTTGTTGATGCTGATATAATTCCAAATTCTTCGGAAATTTTTGAGCTGAACTCTGTCATTTATTGAGACTTTTTTCAGACCAGAAAGGTGGCAAGATTTATTACTCTTCATTTTCTTACCTTTTCACGTAATAAAGCAACTGAATTCTGGGAAAGATCATTAGACGTCTCCTGTACCAGACGCGAAATGCCCTCGTGCACTCAGTATCATAGATAATAACAGACCCTTTTAATTTTTTTACCCTAGAGTTTTAAAGTTTTAATAATTAAATTTACCAAAGAAGAAGCTTCAAATACAGTAAATCCTCTGGCATCAAAAATATCATCATGCTGGATAGGCGCAGAAGAGAAAATTCATATTTACTTCACGTATCCTTGTTTGCATCGATTTCATCTATTATATTCCGTTATTATGCGCAGAGATAATATATTAAATCCTTCTTTCTCATCATCATCGGTCAACAATCCTTGGATTAGTTTGACATAACCCTCGACTCGATTCTTCTATCGGCCAACCTCTTCATATCAAAATAATTCCTCTCTTTCTTATCCTTCACGACCTGGTCCATATTCCTCATTCGACGCCTTCCTTTGCAGTTATATCCTTCTTACTATGTACATTATTAATTTATTAAAATCTTGTAAACTGGATAAGCGACTTCAATACCGCGAGTAGAAAAAGGCAATCGATGAAAGCAGTTTTGATATGGTTAGGGTGACCTCCGATGTCCCACAAGGAAGTTTTATCGGTCCCGTGTTATTCCTTGTTTGAATCAACGAGATGTCAATGACAAAATTACCATTAACTCAAGATAATTTACTGATGATGTGGGTCTTTTATTGAGAAATGAGTACAAAAACAGACTATTATTTAATAAAAATAGATCTTACTTCTATCCATTGTTTGTGCCAAGGCTGGTACCAGCACTAAATCTAAAAATCCATCATTATGCAGCTCTGAGAAAAAAGTTGAAACAATAACAAAATCATAATATAGTCGGAGGGGGCATAAGTGTGGCAAGTGAAGTGAAATATGCTCTTCTTTAAGTATATCACGGGAGAATTATGCTAAAAATATTTGTGGCACAGCTCGGAAGAGACGGAGTAATCAAACGAATTTTCGGAAAGAGAAATCAACTCCAGAAGCAATCAATTCAAGTATTTTGCCGTGAAAAATACACGACTACAAAACAAACAAAGTAAAATTCTCTCAAATACATTGCACCCCTTATTTAATTAATAAATTTTTCAGCTGAACTTAAATACACGGCTGGTGACGTTCCATCGCACTCCCTTGACTCCAGACTCTTGCAGGGTAGTATATAGAGGCTATAATTGCATCTCTATCATCCTACGTTTCATTGCACGATAAAGTTTTTAACATACTTTTATGTATCAGAATAGATTTTCTTCTTAGACTTCTGCAAGAGATTTAGTCCCATGCTTAGCCTACAATCTAATGATTCCCACATTGTTTCTTCCACAAATTAGGAAACTTTGTTGCCCTTAGGTTGAATGTATTACTCTAAACTTAAAACCTTATTCTGCTATTTGTACTGCGAAAGATTTTTTTAGATAGGACTAAAATGAACGGGAACGAACACCACTTAAATAGATCGATAACGAATGCCTAAATTCCATCAAAACATTTCCAAAACCCTTCTGAAACCTCGGTAAATAAATTATAAAGAGTCAGGTTGATTATTAAACCATTTGGACCTGCCTAAAAAGATAGTGTCGTAACTCAAAATATTTTCTATTTTTCTATACATTTTAAAATTTTTAACCTCATTCGCTTCCACAGCTGCATGAAAGACATGATTATTTGTAAACCTCTTATCAATCGGTGAATTCCTTATGTATTTTATCAAAAAGTGAAACATTTGGTTGTTTTCTTATTGGCAAAATTAATTTTCCGCGATTTTCTTTATACTTTAAGGGTATTTTTGGCCCAAAATCGAAGGAGTTCGGGGCTTGAATGAGACATGGCAAGCCATTATGCTCGCAGGAGCGGGTTCAAAAGCACTTCAAGTTTGAGAGTTCCCAAGAGCATAGTCTCGGACGGTGGGGATAGTGGGAGCATTAGAGGCCAGAGTGGAGAGGAAAAAGTTGGAGGTCAACAATGGAGTTTTAGTCAACTTTGATCTTTCGATCCTAATGGAGGCGAACTGGGATTAGAAAAATATCAACGGTCCCGATCAATTTCTATCGGTATAAAATTCATTAAATTGTCTCGCAGGATCCGTAGATTTCTCATTTTGTTTATGGGCCCTGTGTCACATTCATATGAGGAGAGTGTACAAAAATTGATGAACTTAGTATAACGTGTAATATCTAACATCAGTTGGAGGAAAACCCGTTTAATGAAGTGGAATGATAGGAAGACTTTTTGGAATGCCCGTATGACGTTTTCATATTAGCTTCTCACAGCTTTCAACTATTTTGAATACCTGAGTTTGACACGTGTCGGAACGTGGCTTGTCTCCACAAATAGATTTTGAAAATAGTATTGGTCTCATTTTTGCCTTTAGTTACGTTAATTTATCAACAGATTTTCAGGTACTTTTTATCTAAACCTTCATTGCATTCGCATAAAATATGGGTCTGGAATATCACTTATTTCGTAGGATAAGGAATCGATCCTATTCATATTGTTCTCATAATTTTAGCATGCGTATTCATGCCAAACATGTTTGCAGTAGTAAAACGTTAGGCTTATCACACTTTCATGTGACAAGTTTTAACTTGTTCAACTGACCATGCTGCCTTTTTCTGATTTCGTTTTGTTCGAAGTTAATCAATTTCTTACACCCCTATTAGATACATGATTCCTAGACTAGACTAGATAGATTGTATTAGCGTAACCAGCCTAATTAATAATTTGAATTGGGAATCATTGTCAGATCGCAGGTTCAAATAGACTTAATCTCTTAAACAAATTCAAAGACCATATTTTCAGTGTTGATGTTAAAAATATTTTGCAAACCCCAACTTCCTATGGTAGACTGGACCATAATCACAAAATTAGAGAAATTGATTGCCGAACTGACAGATTCAAAATGTCATTTTTTCCTCGTACCATTAGGGATATGAATAACGGTAAATATATCCAATACGAGTGTAGCAATGGATAATATCGGTAGCTGCATGTTGGTATAAGGACTTGAAGCCAACCCAACTAACAGCATGTTTTTGCATGTTTGCTTTGTTATTTTTATCTTTTTTTAAATAGTGAAGTTTAGAACAGGATATAAATACTAATCCTTTTTTATGTGTGATATGTAGTGCATGTTTGGTGAGAGTTCACCCCTTGCCACACACCTTTATGGTGGCTTGCAGGGTATTATATAGATGTAGATGTGGATACCTTCCCGTTCCCTCGGGTGTGATAAATGTACCCCTCTCCTTCTGGGATCCCTATCCAATCCTTGCGGTGGATAACATTGGTATATGCATTTTGGTATAAGGACTTGAAGCTAACCCAACTAACTGCATGTTTTTGCATGTTTGCTTTGTTATTTTTATCTTTTTTTAAATAGTGAAGTTTAGAACAGTATATAAATACTAATCCTTTTTTATGTGTGATATGTAGTGCATGTTTGGTGAGAGTTCACCCCTTGCCACACACCTTTATGGTGGCTTGCAGGGTATTATATAGATGTAGATGTTCCTTCCCCTTCCCGTTCCCTCGGGTGTGATAAATGTACCCCTCTTCTTGTGGGATCCCTATCCAATCCTTGCGGTACGTGAAAGAGAGTGAATATTACTCACGGGGGTTGAGTGCCACGGCCATCTAACCATCGTCGCCCGCTCAGGATCCTGAGGAGTAATCACCACCTATCTCTAAGTCCCTCGCACTTCTCTCGTCATCCCCTTCGAACCCCCGTCCACGCGAAGGGAGTCTTTCAATGTCCTCCCGACTCATCGCCTCTCTCCTCCGACCTCTCCCCTCTCCGATACCCTCCCGCTGCCTCTTCCCGTAGGATCTAGGCGGCAGGACCGCCTCCAGGATGATCGATCGGGGAACACCCACGCCCTGCTCTTCCTGCCGCCGAAACCTTCATTCCTCGGGGAGAAGTTGCTCCTCAGTGCTATTATCCACACCTTTACCCGCCCCCAAAAGTTTCTCGAGTTGTTTTCGAGCATCCATTGAGACTTTAAATTTCTATTTTTTAGTGTGGTAAAATAAAATGTAAATTGGAGGGGTGGGCGGGGGCCTTCTGTAGCCCCCCTGGCACTTAGACCTCTTTAGATCCATTGTGCCAACCCACATTTAACCTGCCCACCACTCGCAGATAGGGGACAAGAACACCACGGTAGAGGTATGGAGGGGGTTACCCATCCAGCCTCTGTCCGGGCCCAACGTTGCTTAACTTCGGTGATCTCACGGGAACCGGTGTGTCAACGTGGCTAGGCCCTTGCCCATTTTTAGTGTGGTAACTCAAAATGAATCTACTTTTTTACGAATTGTGAATGAAAATAGTGGTGATAACTCTAGACATTCAGAGGGGATCGGGTTGGACTGGTGGATAGTCGAAATCTACACTATATCAGATAGGACTGAAGGCGTCACTTTGTGGAATTTTGTTACGGTATTCATGGGAACGAATAAAATAAAAATTTTAGTCTATTCCACACTTTTTTAATAACCGACCTAGGTTGGTTGGTTATTTAGGGGGAGGCGACCGACAGCTGAGGTCATTTGCGCCATATAGGATAGGTGGGTAATTGGGTAATGGCAGGAGTTTTTAGGGAACGGAGGAAGGGTGGAGAAAAACCCGGCGTCGGCATTAGCCTGCTCTTAACGAAAGGCGCCAAGGGGACCACGGCTTAACGTCCCATCCGACGGACGGAGTACTGAACTTGAAATGCCCTCCACTAGACACTCAAGTGGGGACCGGTTTTCCACTGAAAAATCCGCCACTGCCGGGAATCGAACCCGGGCCCTCGGGATGGGAGGCCAGACCGACCTAGGTTTCGACAAATTTTTGTTATTCTCAAGGTCCTTGAAGAACCTTGAGAATCTCAAAAAAGCTCAAGAACCTTGAGAATGACAAAAATTTGTCGACACCTAGGTCGGTTATTAAAAAAGTGTGGAATAGACTAACATTTTTATTGTATTCGTTACCATGAATACCGAAATCCTGATTTTGAGACAGTTCCAGAATAACATGTTTTGTTTTCTCAGACACGACACATGTGTAGATAATAATGAACTAAACAAAACCATGATTGTGTCTTTTTTTCACTATTGCTAGTCTCCTTGGTATCTCAATTATAACCAAGAACATGGACGTGTATTATACATGGCTGAAGATTTGTACTTTCTTCTTGTAGTATCAAAACATATGCTGAGAAAATAAAGAACGCAATATTTACTACAGTGACTTCTATTGATGGTGCACCCTTTCACTTTGTATGTTTTAGTTTTGAACATGATAGATAATAAATTGATACGTGAAAAATACAATGGACCAGGAATTTTTACGGGAATAAAATCTAAGATTTACGATGCAAAAAATGAAGATGCAATCGATCGAAATTTCTTGCTCTTGTCCGTGATAGGACATCGATCATCAGGGTCCTAAATGTTCTTTGTCACAGCAAACTCGATAGGTATTATTTCTTCCTCTATAGTATGCAGCGAGGAAACAGGAGTTGGTCTCTATTGTGAGGGTAACAGGGACATATTTTTTAATAAACCTCTGTTGTGCTGTTGGTAAAAGTAGGTATTAAAGTCATTGAAATCTTTCGTACGTTTCTCTGATTTCATGCTATTTCCATCTTTAGCTCCAAAGGTTCCCTTATTTTGCAAACTAAATTCACGCAGAGAATTCATATTTTACTTTACGGAGCTTACGGGGATTGGGTTGGTGTGGTGGCTAGAGTACTGGCCTCCTATCCCGAGGGCCCGGGTTCGATTCCCGGCAGTGGCGGATTTTTCATTGGAAAAACTGTCCCCACTTGAGTGCCTAGTGGAGGGCATTTCAAGTTCAGTACTCCGTCCGTCGGATGGGACGTTATGACGTGGTCCCCTGGGCGCCTTTCGTTAAGAGTAGGGTAATGCCGACACCGGATGTCTCTCCACCCTTCCTCCGTTCCCTGAAAACTCCTACCATTACCCAATTATCCACCTATCCTATATGGTGCAAATGACCTTAGCTGTCGGTCGCCTCCCCTAAATAACTAACCAATCTAGTCATTCAGCATGTCAAAAAACTGAAATGAATCCCTACTTATTTTGAGTTCTCAGGGACATTATAAAGAAAAGGTTTTTAAGTAGTTCGACGAAGAGCGTATTATCTAAGGGTTCTGAGCAATGATCCCTTGGGAGAGAGATTGGATATAGAGTAAAGTAGAGGATGAGGTTTGAGGATGGAAAAGGTTGGTATAAGGTAAATGGATAGAAATGGAACCGATGAGTAAGCCCCTGGCCTTAGTGAGGAAGGGAGGAATTTTCTGAAACAGGAGAATTCGGAGTGTAAGCAAATGGTAACTACTAGTAGTTGGGATTCAGCTGGGGCGAAGTCCGTTATTGAAAGATGCACTCTATTGAGCTATGACTAACACCGAAGCTATAAAACAGAATTTTTTTTCTGCAGACTAACTAATGTAAGGAGACATGGAAGCGCAGTGTAAAGGAATGCGAATGGTGGCTATATATGATACCCTACTTGCGGTGAAAGGGTGAGGCTTTTTACCTTGTCAAACATTTCTTTGGGTGATAGCATGTTTCCAATATTGACTCAAATGGACTGCTTTACAAGAATGTTGGGAGTAAGAAAATTGTATGATAAATCTTCTTGCAATGAACACTTGCCTGCATGCTCGTAAGCCAATTTAATATCTATATTTGGAGAAATAACATCCAGTATTTCTATGTTTCAATAGCAAGCATACAATTGGATCGTTCATTTGAATCATTCTTTCTCTTCCAACTTTTTATTGCTCACCAAATATTCTTCAATTTTATTCGGACCAACGAAGAGGTCGGGAGGATTTTCTCTCAGACCTGTACAACACTTTTTTATTTTGGTAATATATTTACGTTCATCCAACAATGAGTATTTTGCAATGGCTTATAGGTTTTATTGCAAAATAATACATGACCTTTTTACGATTATTACGCCTTCATGTGTGGAAACCTACCCAAAAGTTAAGATAAGTTAAAAAGTAAGAGATCTTCAAGTAGAGATCTGCGGAAATATAGCTGTTTGAGCAAATTTTTAAATGTCAAAATATCCCCAAGGCGTCGGATAGCATGTTAATTATCACACCTTTCAAGATTAAGTGTACCATCTCGAGTTTTTTTTGCGAAACAAATTCTTCATTAGATAAATCATCTTTGCCCATTCATGTTTATTGTAGCATGCGTGCTCTTGGTAAAAAAAAGCTGTGTGTGAGAAAAAGCTAGCAAAAAGCTTCTGTTATTTGGTCGTGCACTCCAAAAATTAAGTGTTAACAGTTGGGGACCCGCATGTCGTCTTCTTGCACTCCACAACGTGGGTGCTCTTTCGTCTTTTTCACTCGCGAACTAAACCCTTCCCTTCTCCATCTCCCCGCTCTCTTCTAGCTAGCCTGCAAGAACGATACCTCGAGCCAAAAAAAAAAAGAACTCTTCCTTTTCATCCTCAAAAACTTCTCAAAGCTCCACTCCTTGGGCATTAATCTCTCCTCCTTTCTTTCAAATCTTCACCGCTTGGTGGAACATGAGTTTAGGAAGTTACAAAAGCCCCGAGAGACAATCAGATCCTTAATACTAAAGTAATCTCACGAGATTTATCCGGAAAGACCATGAGTTTCTCATCATTAAGAGATTAGATTACATTTCTCCACGTGCAGCAATATCTGCCATGTTAGCCATCACCTTTAAAAACAGGATCTTGTGGTTTTATACCATCTTATATCTTTGTTGAGCAAGGGTAGACGATTTGTTACATCTTGTTGTCTCCATATCAACCAAAAGTGATGTAATTTCCTTATTTAATCTCAAAAGTTAGTGGGTTAATGGATTTAGTATGGTTTCATGAAATGGTGTACTAACGTATGACGATTCAACAATCTCCGATGAATTTATACCTGAATTCTTATTTTTTTATTTGTCACCCCCTTCACATACACTGAATGTAACCCACCATATATTTAAGTCAGATTTTTGCCTGTAAATTCATAACATATTTGTTGAGCCAAGTATCCTGTGAGTTCAATAGTTGCCACATTTGAAAACGTTTAAGAAAATCCAAAGCCTAAAAAGAAAATGGGTTCGAAATTTAAAATAATATAGAAAATATGGTTTTGGAGCGCTGATTAAATATCACAATTTGCTCACATTAAGGAGAGCTGTCATTTAAACTGCTAATGTCCTCCCAGTTTAGTCTTTTTCTCTATAACGCACACTCCTATTGTTTCTTACACGGTACTATGTAGATTCAAAGAACAGGATGGAGTTTAGATTCAAAACAATAAGTTGCTTATTATTTTTCGTCATCATTTTTACGCTTTCAGTTTCGAGTATACATTCGTGGTAGTATCAACGCAAACGATGCTTTAAATTTCAATTTGAGTAATACCTATGGTAATACGCATGTATTGATAGTACATGGAAGAACCTTTTCCAAAAACATACCTCGCAATTGATTTTTTATTAAGGCTGATCCTGGGATTATTCCCGGAAACACCTTCTGCTTCGCCGATGGAATGAAAGTTGATTGAGCGCGAACTGTGGCTCAGAGTCAAGAGCGACAAATTGACCATCAAAGAGTCTTTCTCGCGGAACGTCAAATCTACTGCTGCGTCGCTTGCTTTAATGGAAACGAACTGCTGCCCATCCCACAACCTGCCCTTGTGATATATTTAGAGAAAACCTTTCCAGCCATTAATCACTTCATTAATATGTAGAAACTAACAATTTTGAACTTGACTCTCATGTGTAACATGTTACTATGAGATAAAATTATTGTAGCCCTTAGTTTTATGTAAGTAGAGCATATTTGGTGATCTTCACCCCCTACCACACATCATCTACATATCTACATCTACATAACACTCTGAAAACCACCATAAAGGTGTGTGCCGGGGGGTGAATTCACACCAAACATACACTACATGCCGTGCATAAAAAAGCATTAGTACCTAATAATATACTAGTCTAAATTTCAATTTTTAAAGAGGGTAAAAATAGCAAAGCAAGCATTCAATATAATGCTGTTAGTTGGGTTAGCTTCAAATCCTTATGTGTCCCAACATGCAACTACCTATGCTATCCATTGATACACTCGTATTGGATATATTTGCCACTATTCATATCCCTAATTGTACGAGGAAAAAAAGAATATTTTGAATATGTCCGTTCGGCAATCAATTTCTCTAATTTTGTGATTATGGTCCAGTCTACCACAATGATTTGGGGTTCGCAGAATATTTTTAACGTCATCAGTGAAAGTATTATCTTGGAATTTATTTAAGAGATTAAGTCTAAATTTCAACATACGATCTGACAATGATCCCCATTTAAATTCTGTTTATGGACTGGTTACGCTAATATAGTTATGGTACCGTCCCTTTACAAGTCTTGCCGATCTTCTCTATTCTCACGTTCAAGTTCATTATTTAGGCCGATTTAATAGGGATCACATATACTGGCGGCGTATTCCAAATGAGGTCTTACAAGGGAAAAGTAGCTGATTTCTCGTACATGATCGTCACATTTACCCAGTACTCTTTTGACATCCTCGTGGTGGATTGCAGGTTAGATATAGATGCCCTTTCTCTTCGTAAAACTATTTCATTTTTCACGCCATCCAGTTCAATCGTTCCTGAAACCAACCTCAGCCATTCTCAAGGGCCTCTACCGTATTCTCACCCTGCTCCACAACTTTCTCCCTCACATCGGATTTGACCTCTTCCCTCCGTCTCTTCCCTTTCCCCCGGTCAGCAATCTCGGATTAGTCCAAGGACCCACAAGCCCAGAGCTTTGCCAACCCGAGATATCCCGACGTTTATTACCCTTTAACACAGAACCTTCTCACACTACTCCTCTCTCTTCCCTAACCGCAGTAAGGTCCTCAACCCTGGTGCCTCTATATCAGAGCGTTTTCCTGTCGCTTAACTACTCCAGGCTCGGAAAACAAGGAACCCCTCTACCTTTAAAAAAAAAAACTACTCTCCCCAAGGCTACAATCTCCACCCACCTCTAACCGTCTCCCTCACACACACTTCCACAATTCGCTCTCTTTGTTAAAATCTCTCTCTCTTTAACTCTCTCCTAGGCTCTTTTACTCCCCTGACTTCGCTCCAATTTCTTTAGTGAGCCTTGCAGCATTTTTCAGGACAAAAGCTCCTTATTGCACCTCTCTCTCTCTCAGAAAATATTCCCCATTTTCCTCACCCTTTCTCTCTTCATTCCAGATGTTTATCACAGCATAACAAATAAAAAAATTGTCGTAGGCTCCCGTCCAAGGTGTCTCCTCGAAAGCAAAAAAAATTGGCTTCAACGCTTTGCGGTAACGCAGAAATACCCATACGTCGACCTGATTAATTGGCACGATTGTTCTTAGTGTTACCCAACCGTGTCATTCCGGCACGTGGCTGAGGGAATCGTATCTTTCCGTTAATTGTATAAAATATCATTTTTTGCGTACCAAAAGCCTCATTTTTTCTCGTACAATAGGCAGCTATTGTGCAGCTAACCTAGTTTTTACAACCAGCGATAAGTTCCCAACCTCGCTTATGTGTACTAAACCCAATATTTGTATGCCTAGCTTGCACATCATAATAAATTTAATTTGCATTCTTTTCACATAATAAAAATAAATATTTATCTACACTTACAATGTACCCTACAAGGTGCATATGTGGTGTGTGGTATTGGTGTGAACAATCATCTAACATGAACTTCGTAATTGGAGGTCACTTAGCAACGTCATGTGAGACAGCCACTACTAAGTTCATTTTTTGCACAGCATTCAAAGGGATTTATAAACGAAATTACCGGAAAATGCTTACATTTAGAGGTTCATTCAGGCATGGAAAAACGTCTAAAATATACATTATCTACCATAATTATCTATTTAAATAATCCATAATTATCTCTTATATCCCCATCTGTATATCCCATATCTGTAATTTAATCTTTTTAATTTTTAATTTTATGAAAAAAGGCTAAAGAGAATGGTTATAATGATCGGCGAGGAAAGTTGAAAGACCGATCCCGAAGGACCGGCTTCAAATCCCGGCAGTGATATATTTTTACGTGTTATTCCAGCATCTACTCGAGTGCTGTGTGAAGGAACTTTAAGTTCAGTCTTCAGACCGTCGCGTCGTGACGTGTCGGATACGACCTTTAAGACACGATCCATTGATGACTTTCATTAGGAACAGGCTAATTTGTATGCCGGTTTTCACGTCACCCTCCTTAACTCCCTAAAATAATTCCTATCTACTCCTAAAAAACACATATCTTTAACGGTGCAAATACTAACGGTAACTTTTATTGCCTCGCTTCCCCTGAAATCAAAAAATAAGGATGAAACAGGCAGAAGCTGTCCAAAACCCGCCATGAAAGGTCGAATGGTGATGATGTTTACAAGTAATTGGGTTTCAGGTGAAAATGTTTAAGGCGAGATTTATGTGGCAAAAAAATCATGATGACAATCATATGTATGGGTCAGAAAGAAAAATATTGTTCTTTCTCAAATGAAATATTACCTTTGGCAAACTTTTTTTATTTGTATAGGAGGGTTGTGTCTACAGCATATAAAAAATGAGCAAAATCGAAGGTATACGTACTACATCGCCAAATATCGATTTAAAAATTTAAAATAGTTATAAACTTTATAAAATTATTTATATCGCTCAATATAATCCCATATTATATTTATCCAATTCAAGGTCTTTAAAATAAGCCGTTTAGCACGTCTGTAGCTCAAATATTCTCGGGGACATACCGTGAAATGTGTAGTAACTTTTGCAAAATTCGAATTTTGCAACGGTGCAATATTTCGTAAACGCTTGCGTTTTTTGAAAAACGGCTTGGGTTTTTTCATTTTCCTATAAAATGGAGCCGTTTTGCCAAATTTGGTCAAAATCGGTGACCCTAAGGGTCATTATTGCCCATTTTCTTGTCGAATTGACACGGAATGACCCATTTATATTAAAGCAACTCCATTGGTTGACAACGAGACACATATTAAATGAAAATCTTTAACCTAGTAATTCCACAAAACTCGATTGAGAAATGACCCGTGTTTTGACGTCTCGCGTCATCGTCAGGTGACAGTGAAAGAGGCCAAAGTTTAGTGGAATTACAAATTTCCAGTTTTTCATTCTATTATGAATCGATTCCATGATGTAAAGACTGAAACCACCAATTATATAGGGCACAAATATCTCAATGAGGCGATCGTCGTGAGGAAAGTGAACGTAAAAACCATCAGGAGCGCTGATTAAAAGTATTAAGCAAATCATATTGATTCCAAAAAGATATGATTAAAATATGATATAAAGAGGTGTGAAAATATTGATGCCATATGTTAAATAAATTCATAGAAGAGGTTTTTGAAAACATTGATGAAGGGAAAATACTTCGATTAAGGGGAAAAATGACGTAAAAATAAGAAATAATGGCTACGTTGCGTGACTTTGTTTCATTTACGGGTTTAGTGCATCGACTCAATACCATGCCACACGAATTCCGGCATGCCAGTTCAGAGGGGTTGTGTTTGAAACAGTCGAGATTATTTCGAATAGGTAACCAAGGAGTCACGTGGTATAAACAAGAATGACTCGCAAATTTGGTGTGTTCAAACCTCTGATTACAACCTCATTCATTGTTTACAATTGTGTTTTATCTCATTTGTGGGATCTTGTGGAAGTTGAGAGAGATGAGAAAAACTCAAGGGAAAACAAGTTTTGATAATGTAACGAGCGATTCAGAGAAATAAATTTGCAAACCATTAGTGTTTGTACCACGTGACTCCTTGGTTACCTATTCGAGATAATTCCGACGGTTTCAAACACAACCCCCCTGGTGAGGAATGCGTGAATACTTTTTGATGAATGAGCTGCAGTATCGTTCTGATGCCATTTCAAGTTATTTGTGGACTATAGCTATCCCCAAACTGCATTACGAAAACGAATGAAAACTTATCGGTAGTACATACTCTATATTGTACGTGTAAGCCTGTGTGGAAAAATCAAAGCGTAACAAAGCAATATCCAGTGTCCAGTCAGCCTTCCTCCCATCATCCCCATCTAAACTTCTGTTCCTTCCCCGCCTGTTCTCGGGCTGTTAAAAATAAGGAGGACATCCCCTTCGGTCGGAGAGTTGAAGACGTCACCGGGCTGATGAAGACGCAGCTACGTAAGACCTTCGTCCTTCCCTCGGCCCCTATCCCCCAGAGATGGCATAAGGCCCTTTGACTGCCATATTTAGAATGCTAAAAGTAAACCTCCCCGTTCCCTGCGGCCACCACCGTCCGCTGCTTTTTCTTTTTAATGCTTTTAATGGACGAGGCAGGAGGAATGGAAAGATGGAGAAGTTACGGTGGGTGGGGAATGTTCCTTCCGGAGGCGAAAATTCCTCCTGAGGCTATATCCGTCAGGTTTTATTGCTCGCATGAGTGTTTTGAAAAGATTGCCCCGCTCAGATGAGGACGCATATCATCAATATTATTATTATTTTAATTCCACTGGCGCCCAGAGCGTGTGCTTTATTTGGTACGTGGGGGAGGGGAGGGGGCTATTGTTTCGAGTCCCATCCTCCTGCCTCCGCCATTGTGGCACCACGGCCTCGAAAGAGTTCGAGGATCCTCCTGATTCGCCTCTCCTTATCTTCGCCTTGCATCAGAATGCGAGCGGCTTCGTTCATTTTTTTTTCCATATCGTCTTCGAAACCGAAGATTCTGCTACGGAAGCATCACCGATGCACGTGGTTCTCTCCCATTGAAAGCCGATCGATCGCCTGGCGATGAATTTAAAAAATAGAGCATCGATCGATCTATTTGTTTTTCTCCAATGAAGATCGAGAAAGCCATGATCCGAAATTTGGAAGTAATGCGTGAAAAATTTTTAAAGGAAGGAGCAATTATAAATAATGATAAATTTTCATTTGGAAGACTGAAAAACTTTTGTAACTTTTGGTGAACCAGAAAAGGGTTTCTTTATTCGAGAAAGAAGAAGAGAATTATTTATTTAACTGCTAAAATAAATAAACACAAGCTGGGCTCAAAATGATGCAAACTATATTCTAAGAAAAGAAGAAAGTGGCAAATAATGCCATTATTTTATTATTATTATTAGTTTTCTACCGGTGAAAGTAGGTCTAAATGGACATGTGATTCTTCCTACCCCCTAAATTTCACACGATGTCTCTCTTCAGCCCTTCATACCTTTTGCCTCCCATCATTCTCTCCAAGCTACCCGTTCTTCTCCTCCTTCTTCCCGGCTTACCCAACTTATTTCCCTCAATCACTTCTTTCAAAAGGCCATCCCCTTTAAATAATACCATGGATGAAAAAGGTATATGCGATCAAATGCCTTGTATGTAAAACATCACTTGCTCATTCCTTGAAAATATGTTTACTGAATAGGAATTTAGATCATCCTGCTCCATGTTATTATGCTCTTATGAGCATGATCATTATTAACATCTTGGTGAAAAAGAAATTATTAAAGAATAGATTTAGAAATAAATGAATTATTGCGCTTCTAAGAAAACATGATTGATGCCTTTATAGAAAAAAATCTACCCCATAGAAGAAAGGTTCAAGGATACAATAGTATATACAGGTAGAGAGAAAAAGAGAATGGGGTCACAGACGCCCTCGAGTTAAAAGTGATACCACACAGATTATTCCAATTCTTCATATCCGAGTCCAACCCAAGTATGATACTTTGACTCTAACGACATATTTTCCATAGGCAGAATTCGAATCCGTTAACTTTATTTTACCAGAGATAAATGTTAATCACCTGGCCACCTAAACTGCGTGACTATCGGCATAGATGATCAGTGAAAACGAGTCGGCCATGAGAGTATCGGCAGGGTAACCAATAAATCTATGGCTTCACCGCCAATGTCCATTTCCGTCACTTGAGAAGAAAGCTATGAACACAAGCACCTAAAACGTTGTATATGAAATGAATTTTGCCACCGTTAGCCCAATATCAGATATGAAAATGGCTCAGGGATGAGGTGGACTGAAAAAAGGAGGGTGAATTAATTAAAAGTCCGCATTCATTTCCATTAAATTTAACAGATTTCCAGGCGCACGTTGCGAATGGCAAATTGCATTCCTTCCCCTAGCAGCCTTATATTTTGTTATAGCCCCGCGATCACGCTGTTCTAATCTCTGATCAGAATATTATTCAGCGGAGAGGAAATTACTTTCACCCGAGAAGTCTCTGGAAATTAGCTCTTCGCTATCTCTGTCCCACCGTAATCAACTAAATGATTTAATAATTCATTATTTCCACCATTATATGGTGGAATTCTCCGCACATATAACTAAAAGTGGTAAAGGAATTGTAAAAGGGAAGGGAACACATAATTGAACGAACATGTACATTTGGTGTGGAAGGTGGAAATAAGCCATATTTGCCAATCAATAAGTTGACTAGACTAAACCGGGATTAGAACCGCGGATGTTCAGTGTTCTGCATAGCCATGATCCTAATTACGCAATTCATGCAATAAATGTTTGTTCGCTCTTTTTTGCCTTTCTTTTCTCTTCCAATTCCTATCCCACGTATAATTGTACTCGCTACAGTACAAATTTGATATTTGAGCCATGAGGATAATTACAAAAATAAAGGTAGGTATCTGAACCGATAGCGTGTCAGGCGGTACAATATGTATTTCTTCCCGAATAAAATACAAACGCTAGGTTGCAATAATGAAACCTAACCTAATTGGATACATCCTGAGGCATCTGGATAGAATTGATGGCCTTCGGAGGAAATAATTGAAAGAGATGAGTAATAGAAAAAGATGACTTCCATGACAATATATGGAGGAAGAAGTTTAGGTGTAAAAATGAATAAGCATGTGAAGTTGAAAGATCTCGTATTTCCCCGGCGAATAAAGGTGAATAAATGTCTCAGCGGTTTCACCACCGGGTCAGGGATCCGGTGACTGCTAAGTTGCTGCTACAGTTTCAGGAAAAGAGTAACCGACGACATCTTTTGATCATTTTCGCCATTTGTTGTAATTGTTGTAGGGTGGAAACATTAAGGGAACAAATTAATGGTGGAAGGAAACTCGGTGTCGGTGTTAGACAATGCTCCTAAGGAACAGGCGCCATAGGATTCTTGGTTTCAACGTCCTATCCGATTGGCAGGGTAATGACCTTGATGTGTCCTCCTCACAGTACTCATGTTGGGCCTGGTATATCAATGAAAAATCTCTACCACAGCCAAGATTCGACCCGAGACCCTTAAGGCCGCTTTACACGATACAATTTTGTACAATTTCTTGTACAAACGCTTGTATAAACTGAACGAAATTGTATGTTTGTCTGAATGGAATTAGAACAGGTTCTATTTCCCGTTCAGTTATTTAGACAATCGCACAAGCGTTCGTACAATTTGCCGCTTTGCACGGTGCCATTTCCTCATACAAGAGTTTGTATAAGAAATTGTACAAAAATTGTATCGTGTAAAGCGGTCTTTAGGATACTACTCTAGCCATCACACCAATTTGATCCCCCAAACAGGATCATTTACTTTATTTTTTATTGCCGAATCTGATAGAGATTGTAAAATAAAAAGACTCGTATTTTTCCGTTATTCGATCCGTCTAGTCGTTCTTTAGTTATAAGCAGAGAAAAACTGATAGACTTAACTGAGAAAAACAGGAGAGCCTTTCGGAAAAGTGGACGTGGGAAGGATTCGTACGTCATCCACTTCGTCCAATCACAACTGAGATTGCGCAGCTCCTTGTCTCATTCACAATTGCGGATACATAGCTAACTCTGCCAGTGGAGGGGATCGGGTTCGATTCCCGGCAGTGGAAGATTTTTCAGTGGAAAACCGGTCCCCACCTGAAGTGCCTAGGGGAGCGCATTTCAAGTTCAGTACTGCGTACGTCGGATGGGACGTTAAGCCGTTGTCCCCGTGGCGCCTTTCTTGAAGAGAAGGCTAATACCGACGCCGGGTTTCTCCCGCCCCTTCCTCCGTTTCCTGAAAACTCCTACCATTACCCAATTACCCACCTATCCTAAATGGCGCAAATGACCTTAGCTGTCGATCGCCTCACCTCAATAACCAACCAACCAACCTGCCAGTGGAAGTGGTTGTTAGAATCCATCCGGATTATTTCCAAAGACATTGCATTTTTTTTACTGATATAAAGCATTTATTAATACATTTTACATTTTATACATATTAATGCTATTTATATAAAATTTTGGCCCTACTAAGTCCCAAGGACTTGTCAGCGGGTTCCACAACATCATATGGCTACCACATTTTTTCCTGATATATACATTTTCCCTATTTACATATATGTACACATGCATACTCATATTTAATTTTACACACGTATACACACATAAAAATCTATATAAATATTCAAGTATCCAGTATATTTGCTTATATATAGACCTCTGTTCCGCACCCGTTCTTTCTCAACACAGCTCGTTTGGTGGGCCTCTCCTGTTGCTTATTTCAATTTTGATTTATGAGCAAATGGCTCTAGTTAGAAGATTATTGTTTTCACTAAAATTCACTTTCGTTTCCATATAACTGTTTTGTTTACAAAAGAGCGATTTCGGTTCGGTGTAAACTCCCCCACTGTGAAAAAGTAAACAGAGAATGCGAGTGAATGGCTTGATCAAACAAATCTTAGAATTGCCGAGTTATAATGATGATGAAGGCGATATGATACGCGGAGCCAAGATTCCTGTGCTATCAAATGATCACGCGTATAAAATTGCCTCAGCCTGATCTTCTCTTGCCTCTCCATTTTTCATAGCCGTTGATTCTTGCGTCACGGCAAGAACTGAGTCAGCGTCAGGTATTGGGGAGTGCTCCGGCCTTGATCTGGTACATTATTGCGAGTGAGTAATGCAGCCCGAAATAGAGGCATTTGTTTTTCCGGGGCTTCGAGTGCAGACTTGTTTCCTGGGCATGGAAAAACTAACAAGCCTGGCCCTGAGACGAAGAAGAAATTGAGTGCTCCCAAAAAATGGCACTAAATTTTGAATCGGCACCAGTTCAGTAATCTGAAGTTTCAGTTATGCATAAATATCACTCATATTAGGGGATAACTAATTTTTTTGCCATGTAAAGGAGAACAATGTGAACCTCCAATTCCTGTATTGTGGTGGAAAAAGCATGTTTCTATCAGATTGACATTTTTCCGAATATTTAAACACATGTAAATATTCATGAGTGCCCTGAACCTCTATCCACAGTATTATAACGCGACAAATATGAGGAAGCAATCTAAATTGTCAATTTAAGGGCGAGTATAACGGCTATATTCTTGTATAAATGACTGTTGATCAGCAAAATTACATTCCAATCTGCTCTGGGGAAACCATTTCTCATTTTAAACGTACTTCATTAGCCACAATATCGCACCGAACGATTCATTTTCGCTTTTATCCTGTTCTATAACTCATTTAACAAAGGGCTGAGTTATTGTGTGGGTTTACGTCCACTTACCTCACCAAAGGCCAACTACTCTATAGTGGATTTCTTGGAAATTATGGTCGGCCTGCACCCGAGAGAAATGCATCTAGGCTTAAATAGCTTAACGGGGCATAACGTGAAGGCAGGTCTGCATTAGTATTATGGGAACAAAGGAAACCGAAATAAAAAGGAAAGGTCAATGAGATAAATGTCGGTATTCAAATAAAGTATTTGACCATAAACATGTTGCATGTTTAGAAATCATTAGAAATACGAATAGATGATTTTCAAAACACTTAATGAATTACCTCTTGCAATAGTTAATATTTTGGTCAATTTTGCTCGTAATGTTTCATAAAGGTTACTTATTTCTATTTATTCCTTTGATGCGACAAAATAAATAAGAATTGAACATTTTACCATATTATATATTTATTTTTATATCGAAATTAAACCACCCAATTTAATTTCGATATAAATTGCGGAGTGCGGAGTTTAATTATACACTAAATTTAATTTCAATCTTGGCGAGCGGCGAGAAAAGAGAGGGATTGGGTGGGTTTAGGGCGGTCTGGTGGTGGGTTGAGGGTCGAAAAATCTGGCACCACTGCTCTCTCTTCCTCTTAACAAAATTGCCATCAAGTGCCTTTTTTCTCCTTGTCTTCGTGAAACCTTTACGTTATCCTCTCGGGTAAAAGATTTGACCTTCGTCTTTCTTCCTCAACCCCATTTTTCAAATACTTCAGCCCTGCTTTAATGCTGCTGTGGTACGTATCCCAATTTAGTACAGTGAAAAGCCTTCGAGGTAACGTTTTAATTATGACTTCATAGATCATAAGCTTATAAGCAATGGGGTCGTTTACCATATTTTTTTTATTGCCGAATCTGATAGAGTTTGTAAAATAAAAGGACCCGTATTTTTCCGTTTTCTGATCCGACAATTATTTTCCGAGTTATAAGCGGCGAAAAACTGATGTTTTTAACCCTTTCGGAAAAGTGGGTGTGGTGCAACCTCTGACGTAAATCGACTTCGTCCAATCACAACTGAGCCCGCGAAGCTACTTCGCCTTATCGCAAAGGGGGGGACAAAGCTGACTCGGCCAATGGGAGCGATTTCGACAGCATCTGTGCGAGCAGACCTTCCGAGAATCCCCCTCCACTCCCATCCCCCTCCCCTGAAAGCAGTCAAGGACGGGAGGAAAATGACGTCAATGTTATCACAGCAGCATTTTCGGTGGGCGTCACCTTTTGCTTATTTTAATTTTTGATTTATGAGTGAATAGTTGTGGTTAGAAGATAATTTTTTTCACTAAAATTCTTCTTTGTTTCCATCTAACGATTTCGTGTACAAAATTGCGATTTCGGTTCCGAGTAAACGCCCCCATTATCATCAGATTTTCAATTTTGGCAGAATTCCTTAATGACGTGGAAGATACCTCTAATTAACGTCACTGTGTCCGGCGAGACGCAGTGGAATTATATCATGGTTAGACACAAGATATAGCACTTATTCCAAAGGTTTTTATTAGTGGTGCAACGCGTTTCAGCGGTTAAGCCATCATCAGGTACCTTAGTTCTCCTTCGTCCTTCTCTACATTAATGTCATCTGTGGTTCTTCTCCGAAGTATGCCTAGGACTCTAGATACCAGGTTGGTTATGATAGCTTGACCGCTGAAACGCGTTGTACTACTAATAAAAACCTGTAGAATAAGTGCTACATCTTGTGTATTATCACCTCTAATTATGTTATCATCTAGCTTCTTCTTTTTTCTAATTTTTCTATCAAAAAATAAAATTTTAAACTTTTTCCCCAGATTAACGCTTGTATTGCTCTCTGCTCGTCTTCTCCGTAAGATGAGATCATAATAATTTTATTATATATCGGAAAATAATGCATCTATGATACCTACCTTTTTTTTAGTTAAAGTGTTTCTCCGACTTACTCCATTACAATACCAACCAGTATCGTTAAATTTAAGTGAAAGGGAAATAAAACTGAGAGATTCAGTAATATTGAATCCAACTTACTGTTTCAGGTAATAGCCCTATTGGTCGGCAAAGAAGTTTAGAATTGAATTTTACACGCCTCCATGTCTTACGTTGAATCTCCAAGTCCATTCTGGCTAATTATTAATACCTGACGTGGTATTCTCGTATGCGATTAAGGAACTGAATCTGAAAGTCGATGTAAATCAATTAATGTAATGTGTTAAACTGCGGAATAAATTAAATAACAGCCATTATTAAAGAAGCAGTGAGACAGAAAACCACGATGGCTTGGTTTTATAATATCTGAGTATATTTTTTCGTGAAAAAGGAAAATATGGGATTCGTTATTCCATTGTAGAAGCTAAAGTCATACTTCTGTTAATCTCACATTATATGCGTCGGGCGGTCTCTTAACAAAATCGAGGATAGCCATCAAGCTCAATTGCTATCCACGTCAACTTACTGTTTCAGGAAAACCCATATCGTTAAATTTAAGTGAAAGGGAAATAAAACTGAGAGATTCAGTAATATTGAATCCAACTGCTCGGAGCAAAATATGTTAACCCCTTCTGAGATCATCTTTTCCATTTGTACTGATCTTGTGCAAATTCACTTAGCACCATGTACTAGCGGGGTTTCGAGGAATTGCGAGGATGCCCAAAATCCTTGGATGAAGTAAGGGAAATAAAAAAAAGATAAAGGTATTGAATGATATAGGGAGACAAGAAGGTATATTAAAATAATGGTAAGCAAAAAAATAATTTTGTAAATTTTACTAGACACATAAAATTTCACGAAAATATTTGTGCTCGTCAAATTTGCAATGGTGCCAGAAATAAATATGAATGATTCAGTATTTCTTACAGGCAAATGTAACACTTTCTCACTCTTAAACGGCTGCAACGGAGAGACATCATTGCTAGCTGCTTAAAATATTGTTGTCAAAGTATTCAAAAATTCTTGTTGAGCGAGGCCATAAATAAGTAACCTTGATTGTAACTGTAAAACATTTGTAAGTACCCAAAAATTTCAGAGGAATGCCAAGATTAGGCAGCAGCACCAAACATGAAATTTAATGCCTATTCAAGAAATACTGAAGTGAATATTAGTAGAAAGGTAATTATTATTATTTTTTCAATCTTAAGGCCGTTTTACACGGTCATTGATACTGCGCAGGCTCTTGCGAGAACACTTGTGCAGGAAATATTGCACCGTGTAAAGCGACGACTTGCGAGGACAGGCAGCGCCACGCTTGCGCTTGCGAACAAATTAGAACATGTTCTAATCTGATACATGCGTTCGAGCAAGTTTGAAGTTAATTTCTCTCACTAGATGGTGCAGATGTAGCAGCAACGAACGGCCTGGGGAATTCTAGCAATTAAATAGGTTGTTGATGATTGAGTTGGGTGTTTTTGTTTGTACTCAACTCCTTAGGTAGTGAATAAAGTGCAATAATGATGAGCTGGGCGATTAATCACATGGAAGCTTAAATTTCGTGCGTAAAGGAAGAACCTGTTACCTTGGCCCATAGCCGTTCGTTCGTTGTGCAAATTTTGGGCTAAGTATACGGGACTAGGGTCTCCACTATTATGTTTAGACTATGGCTTAAAACATATTTTAAAGTGGTGGTAATTTATCGCATCTTTCACGTCCAATTAATTGCTACTTCACAGATCTTAACGTTATGCGATATATTGACAGTATTACCGCTACTGAATGGTATATTGTCACTGACATAATGCACCGACGATTGCGCCGTGTAAAGCTGTCAAGCAAGCGTCCTCGCAATTCTCTACGTCACGGACTTTCACAGACGACTGCTCAAACGCAATCAACATCAACTTGCGCAGTTTCAATTACCGTGTAAAACGGCCTTTAGGATTTGGAACTGCAGCCCTCTAATCTTCCTATTCCTTCCTTGCTGAGTTGCACCTCAATATTTCTCTCCTTTTTTTTAATAGTATTCTTTTTATTCACATGTGCAACTCAATGAATCCCGCCTGTAATATCTTTGATTTATGTACGGTAAAATGTTTTATACTTTTTCTTTTTTAGATTTTACATTGTCATAACTCTAAATTTTTACTTTGGGCTTGACCTAATATTGTAATACGATACATACATTAATCTATAATGCCCTGGGCGGGGGGTGGAGAGGACGGTAGCGTCCTATCCCGCCCAGGTAAAGTAAAACTCAACTCAACTCCTTTATTTCACTTCCCTTTATTTTCCCCGTGTACTAAAAGGAAAATGTTAATTTATGCAATAGCAATCAGCTAAAATAACTATCAATTCCAAAATTATAGAACAATAACCTCAATTTTTACGTATTGCAGTTAAAGGACTAAAAATGCAAATGAGATTAGGAAAACTTTTATAGATAAATATCACACTTTGGAAAATCACCAGGAAATAAATTGTATTGATGTAAATTGATAGGGATTGCGAAGGATGTGCCTATGACTGTGGCGTCTGGGAAAGGTCTCTCTCTCTAAACGATCACCAGTCTCAGAAATGTGGCAGTTAAAATCTGTGCCCAGAGTGTACAAACTTAAGCGATTGTCATGGGTGGTATTGCTGCTCCTTCATTGGTATAATGAATACCTTTCAAAGAAGTAGGTCTTTTTTTTGTAGAGCAAGATGGGGTTTTACCGCCGCGCGACATTTTTGGCGGTCGAAGCCACCCCGGTCCATCTATCCACGATCTCCAAATTTCTCCAGCCCCACCCTCTGCACATCGACCCACCCCTGGGAATCCCACCCCCCAACCGCTTTCCTCCGTCAGGGGCGGGGCAGTCATCAGGGGGAGAGAGAGAGAAAGAGAGACACCCGATATCCCGGGTCGATAGCCGGGGCAACCCTGAAAAAATTCACCCCTTTCTGCCATCCCGTGGCGGTCGGCATCGTTTTTACTCTTCCAACCCTGTCGTTTTCCCCATTGCATCTGCTCTTCGCTCGACGGCTTGCCGCTATTCATTTCCATTATCACTCGCCTAAAATTAATGCAAATGGTAAGTGGAACGGCGATTTTTCTACGGAGGAAGAGGACGGTAACTTTTTCCTGATTTCAATTGAATGAAACTTTTTATCCTCTTCTCAGGGGGTTGGAAAATAAAAATTAAAAGGTTTTAGAACTGGAACAAGGTCGGGAACTCTTTAAAGAAGAGGGAGAGGTTTTTAAGCCCATCGAACACGAATTTGGGACGCCTTCAAACTTATCTGCAGTCCAATTCATTCGTTGATAAAAGCTTTCCCTCCTCCCGGTAGTTCTTTGATTTTTTCAAAGGAAGTAACCATTAACTGCTAGGCCTTAAGTACTTAGGTACATTGTTCAGTTGTTCTTACTTTCAAGTACTTAGGTTCTTTCCTCTCCATTCTGTTGAATTCCTGTTTACCGTCAACCTCATCCTCCATTTTTACACAGCACTCTTCTTAAAATCATTCTCTTATTTGAGTAACGTGGTGTCCCCAGTCATTCCACCTATATACTTCCATCGTTTGAATTTTTCTTCAAGTAGCCATTTAAGTGCATCTTCGTCTGCCTCGGGAAAGATTGTCGAAATGCCCCTTTTTACACAGCACTCTTCTTAAAATTTCATTCTCTTATTTGAGTAACGTGGTGTCCCCAGTTATTCCACCTATCTACTTGCAACATTTGAATTTTCTACAAGTAGCTTTTTAAGTGCATCTTCGTCTGCCTTGGAATAGATTGTCGAAATGCCCCTTCTTGTGAAATGTCGATTTAGTCTGTTTAGAATGATTGGATTGCAACGCCTTCATCTGCATTTTTGCCATAACTTGTCACTGTGAAATAGTGGCAATAGATCATTGGATATTCCGTAAAAGTTTCAGTTCATAGCTTGTATTGAATTTTTGCTACATATTTTCATCTCTCATGCGTAGCAAAAATCAATACAGATAATTCAATAATTCAGAGATGAAAATAAAGCAATAAAATTAAGTTTTTCCTTTATATATCTTGGCAATATTTTGAAATAATATTCGTTGAAATTTGTTTGGGCTAAGTGTCAGTAATGGTATGAATTATTTTCGAAGCATTATACCACATTGTACATGCTTCATCGTCCTAAGGGCAGTACCTTGTCATTTTCTTTCTAACCATTGTAGTTTATCCCTTACTAATTCTTTCATTTCGTTGAAAGATTTGCAATTCATTCAGTTCAGTTGCATGGAAGTCTTGGGCCCACCTCTCATCCTCTTTCCTAAGGCCTTTCCTTCCAAAGAAAAATACCTAGCAGTTAACTGTCTAATCGAAAAAACAAAAAGTTTTGTCTTTCAATTTCAATGGCATCCAATAAGGCCTTTTACTGCATTCAGTACGTCTTGGTTAATTTTTCTTTCGGTACAACTGGTTCGGTGATCCCTTTACAGATCCACATTTCAACTACTATGAGTTGGATATTTTTGTATATTTTTAGATGCATGGATATTTTTATTTCTTCCCTAGAGTTCATGTCTCGCTGTCATAATTGAGAACATTCAGCACTAGTGTCTTCACGCATCTTTCCATAAGGCTATAGAAATATTGTTGCACATCAGTAGTTTTTCTGTCGAAAGGCTAGGGCTATTCTCTTTTTTAGAATTACGTAAGCTTTATCCATTGCTTATTTGACTTCCTAAATAGAATAATTATCTCACTACTATTCTTTGTATATCTTTAATGTTGTATCCTGAAAACACCCAACTCTATTTAAGGTTGTAAATTGATGCACTGTGCCCTCTCTTTCTCTAAAATATTCACTCAAACAGATGGCACAAAATTATAGAGTACTTCCCTCTGACGCTATAGAAAACTCTGGGTAGAATGGCTTTGTCGGAGATCTTTTTTGGCTATTAACTTCACATAATTGGCAGATTTGGAGACTTCAGTTTAAAGTGCTTAAGATTTTTAGGTGCTTGCTTTTCTTTTGGATTCGAAATTCTTATTCCAAGCAAATTTTCGGCCGCGGGAGCTAGATTGGTAATACGCTGGCCCGACAATCCTAAGGACGTGGGTTCGAATTCCGAGTCGGGCATATTCGTTGTGTTTGTGGTAGATTAATGACTATGGGTATACGTTGTCTATGTAGCCTAAGCGATTGGAGCAGCTAGAAATAGAATTTCACGCCTCTTCCAATCAAGTTGCGATCATCCAACTTGCATAAATTCTATGCATTGTTACCAGATCAGCCACCCTTGAGCTATCGTCCACATAATTGCGCGCTCTTCTTAGCATTTTCTATCATCTCCGTAATCAGAGACTGAGAGGAATCTGAATAAGATGCTGATAACCTTGGAAAGGACAATGGCCAGATATCAGCTGAAGATAAAAAAGAAGAAGAATGAGACATTGGTGTGTATCAAGAGAGAAGAGGCCAAAACCAATGTTAAACTAGGAAAACTAGAACTAGAAGAGCTGAAAGAGTTCTGTTACCTTGGAAGCCGAGTAACCGACGATGGACGAAGCAGGAAAGAAATAATCAGCAAAATAGCCCAGACAAAGAGGGCATTCTATCAAAACAAGAATCTACTTACAGCTAGAAATACAAGCGTAAGCGAAATACAAGTAAGGCAACAATTCATCAGAACATACATCTGGAGCATGTTTCTTTGCGGCAGTGAGGCATGGACGATGACAGCAGTGGAGAAAAAAAGGGTAAAAGCATTCGAAATGTAGTGCTACAGAAGAATGATGAGGATTAAATGGATCGATCGAGTAAGTAACGAGGAAGTGCTAAGGAGAGTAGGAGAAAAGAGAAGTCTGCTGAAAACACTAAAAAGAAGAAGGGACAACTTCATCGGCCATATCTTGAGACATAATGGCCTGATGAAGACAGTAATCGAGGGAAAAGTGAACGGGAAAATTGAAAAAGGCAGGCCTCGTATGAGTTACATGGGACAGGTTGTGAGGGGTGTGAAAGAGAAGAATTACGTCACAATGAAAAGATTGGCCGATAGAGGAATAGAGTGGAAAGCTGCACATTATTAGTCAACAATCCTAGGATTCACAATAATTGCCATGCGAAAACATTCACCTGGACCGGGAATTGAACAACGGACCTTTGGCTTTCCGGGCCACTGCGCAGACCACTACGCTACCCGGATCCCTAATTCGCATGGCAATTTTTTAGTCTAGTCCAACATCTAGTACCGTGAACCTCGGTAAAATTGCCATGCGAAATAGGGATCCTGGGTAGCGTAGTGGTCTGCGCAGTGGCCCGGAAAGTCAAAGGTCCGTGGCTCGATTCCCGGTCCAGGTGAATGTTTTCGCATGGCAATTATTGTGAATCCTAGGATTGTTGACTAATAATGTGCAGCTTTCCACGCGATTCTTCTATCGGCCAACCTTTTCATTGTGACGTTATTCTTCTCTTTCACACCCCTCACAACCTGTTCCATGTATCTCATACTAGGCCTGCCTTTTTCAATTTTCCCGTTCACTTTTCCCTCGATTACTGTCTTCATCAGGCCATTATGTCTCAAGATATGGCCGATGAAGTTGTCCCTTCTTCTTTTAAGTGTTTTCAGCAGACTTCTCTTTTCTCCTACTCTCCTTAGCACTTCCTCGTTACTTACTCGATCGATCCATTTAATCCTCATCATTCTTCTGTAGCACTACATTTCGAATGCTTTTACCCTTTTTTTCTCCACTGCTGTCATCGTCCATGCCTCACTGCCGCAAAGAAACATGCTCCAGATGTATGTTCTGATGAATTGTTTCCTTACTTTTACGCTTGTATTTCTAGCTGTAAGTAGATTCTTGTTTAGATAGAATGCCCTCTTTGTCTGGGCTATTTTGCTGATTATTTCTTTCCTGCTTCGTCCATCGTCGGTTACTCGGCTTCCAAGGTAACAGAACTCTTTCAGCTCTTCCAGTTCTTGTTTTCCTAGTTTAACATTGGTTTTGGCCTCTTCTCTCTTGATACACACCAATGTCTTATTCTTCTTCTTTTTTATCTTCAGCTGATATCTGGCCATTGTGATTTTCACCGCCGTTCACGCGGCAGGCTTGAAATATATTCTGCAATCCTAGGATCGTTGACTAATAATGTGATGATGATGATATCTCAAAATTCCCTAGCCGAGATATCCTAGACGGTAATAGGGCAGAGAGAATGTTCTCTCGGAGTAGAGTTTAGGAGCGCGTAAATCGGCAAAAGGTCTGAGCATGGTGTGTGCAGGCGATGGATTTACGGAAGAGGCTCGGCTCCGTCGCTCTCGCGAGCGAATATTTAAAACGCAAAGGCCCTTGAGCTGTCTGCCGCGGGGGAGGAGTCCAGCCCGAACACCCTGGGACCGTGGCCCGAGGGCCCCCGGACTATTTGCCGAGAGTTCAATACTCGCACTCCCTTTTCCCTCTCACACCCATTCTTATCGTACTTTCCTCTTTCTTCCGCAAACTTTCCCGTCCTGTTATTTTTGGCATCCTCACCCATTTCCCTTTCCAGTTCCCCCACAGTCTTATACACAAACCGTAGAAAGAAAGCAAGCAATGACATGAAAGACCACGGTACGTAATTCTTTAGAATCGAAAGTGAAACTGCAATTTAACGAATGCTCTTCCGATTTCTTTCAAACTCATGGGCTGAGGAATCCAAAAACTTGGAACAAATCCTGAGCAGTTTGGGAGCTCATCCAAAATGAGTTTATTGCTCGGGCTGAGCTGAAATGAGAAGTAAGTTCTCTCTATGCCAAGTAAGTCACCCTAATTTTCAAAGATTTTGTTTTATTTATTTATCGTTCATACATGGGCACATGGGACTCAATGAATTAACACTTGCGTTCCCAATCATATCTCCCTATTTCTGGCGTAAATGGTGATGTTTCCATTTGCTACCCTTGCTCTTTTGACCTATTGACTGAACTAGGGTGCCCACCGAGTAATAGGCCGTGTGTTTGGCTGAATCATGCCTCCTTGGCTTCACCAGAGGTGTAAGTATTACGGAATTGGTAGACTATGTAAATAAAACTAACACACATTGGATTTTAAATCATTATATTTATTGCTCATCATTAGAGAAACCCGTAAATAGCAGTAGTATCGGACCGGCATTGGTAGTGCTGGTTAGCATACTTCTCGGTTATATTTTTATGCTGGCCTAGAATTCCAAAGAAATACAGTCAAACTCATTTATAACGAGCACGGTTAAAACGAGATATCGGCTATTGCGAGGAAAGAAAGAAGGATTGTTTGGAAATAATGCATTTTATGAGCAATATATGACGGTTAAAATGAGACTGTATTAGAGAGCCTTACGGTTTTAACGAGCAACTCTTTAGTCCAAATGAACTAGCAGTGGCTGTACTGTCGTACCAAGGACTTTTTCTTGTAAATTTAGCATGTATGTGGATAGTTTACTGAATAAATTGTTCATTTTGTAATTTCAATCATCTTATATTAATCTTTGTTATTTTATCACCTCTGCATAAGAATGGTAGTTTGTGTGTGAGCGCGCGTGTGTGCGTGAGAGAGGGAAAGACAGAGAGTGACAGTACATGTTGCTACTCGTAACGGATATAACGAGTAACGGATATTACGAGCAAAAGCATTTGTTCCCTTGGATCTCGTTATATCCGAGTTTGACTGTACTTAGAAATATTAGCAAAAATCTTTCAACTGCCCCGTTTAGAAAAAAATCTTTTTGGGATCTTTGGGAGCAAAAATCTTTCAACTGCCCCTTTTAGAAAAAAACCTATTTGGGAGACCTCGTAAGTGCTTTCACAATATTTCGACTCACAAGAAATTAAGAGTTTAAAATAAAATTAGAAATGATTCATTAAAAAGCTTAAAAAACATTACGGTAAAGGAGGAAGAACTTTTTCAATATTGTTTGCCGAGCTGACAAAATTTCATTTTATTTGCGAATGGCTTTCTATATATGATGTGGACAGATGTGTCCTTGGTTGCATCACTTCGCAACTGAGGATGTTAAATGTCGGGAATGGAGGATAATTTAGTACGAATCGATTCTGTCTCCAATTTATTAATATCCGATCTTTCAGGTCTGCTACTGCCTGAATTAGGTTGTCGGAGGAATATTTTTAAAGTTGCTGTCGCGGGATATTTCAAAACATTTCCAGTTCTAATTGCCAGTTATTGGCGACAAAGGGATTAATTGGCACGTAGGGTAGTGCCGCGTGCGGGAACTCCCTTGTGTCACCTTGAAGTTTATTATTGGCACGCAATAGGGGAAAGCAATTCAGCTCTCGAGACGAAGATTCAGGAGCAGGACACGTGGCAAACCTCCGAAGGTATTTTCATCCGGACCCCTGAACATTCACTCAAAACTTTTTCATCATAATCTACCGGAAAAAAATAATTTTCTCCCGTAAACTTTATTATTTCCTATTTATCGATTAACCTCGTCATCATTCTCAGTTTTAAGAGTAAATCGAACTCGTACCGTTGGGATAGGAAGCCAGTACTTTAGTTGCCACACCGATTCAATCTCCACTCTAATTTGATCGAGGGAGGTGATGTAATAGGTATTTATATACCAGGTTAGTGTGTCATACATCTGCATCTATATAATACCTTGCAAGCCACCATAAAGGCGTGCGGCAGGGGGCGAACTCTCACCAAACATGCACCACATATCATGCATAAAAAAGGACTAGTACCAGAATAGGTACTGTTCAAAACTACGCTATTCAAAAAGGATAAAAACAGCAAAGTATAGGTACATGCAAAAACATGCTGTTAGTTGGGTTATCCTTAAGTCCTTATACCAACATGCAGCTACCAATGTTATCCATTGCTACGCTCCTACTGGATATATTTACCGTTATTCTATCCCTAATAGTACGAGGAAAAAAGGACATTTTGAATCTGTCAGTTCGGCAATCAATTTCTCTAATTTTGTGATTATGGTCCAGTCTACCATAAGTACTCAGTTATAACTAGTGTGTGGAAATTGACCTCCTTTTCCATATCTTTAAATTGTGGATTCCACCGTATCCGGGCCATAGTGATGTGAACTCAGAAATCAGCGCCAGTTTGTTTACATTTTGCTAGTTTTAAAGAAAAATACAGAAAGGTTCTCCATAATTTTGCTCTCAAGTCTGTGATAATGGCTATTTCCAGCCTCAGGTGATAACGTGCCCCTCTCTTTATCACGCATTAACTAAAACCCAGCCCAGATGAGCGTAGTACTATACATGCCAGTTGGAACGGATACATTTGGTATAAAGTTGGCACCATATCTCTCTTAGTCATGCTCCCTTGTGCAATGATTTATATAGTAATTTAGACTTTATGATGCCTCTTTAAAGTTATAACAACATATTTAGATGCGTATTTAATATTATTCTTCGCTGTGGTATAGGGTGCAAGTGGTATTTATCCATGAGAGACGATTTACCCATGAGATAATGTTTAGTGTTTTGTGATGTTGGCGTAATGGTCATTTTTCCCGAGATAAGCTATCGTTACATGTACAGTTTACAAACCAACCCCACTCCATGAATATTGTGTAAAACATGTGATTCAAAGGGGCCTCCTTTTCTTTGCAGAGGTTAACGACAGGGTCGGGTTCATAACCATCCCTCCGCAAATGCGTGAGGCATTTAATATTATACCAGATTCCTTAGTTGAAAACCCTCGTCAATAATCTGACGCTTTCATTGAAAATCAATACGCCTTTAAATCACAACCAAAACCAGAATAGGTTCATTTATGGAATTTTACTTTCGAATACGTGACTTGTTTGGAATAACGATCTTCTTTCATGAAAAATTATAAATCTTTTAACATTGAGTTTTATGCAACAAACTCTCAGGTTGACGTTTGAATCATCAACGACTTATTAATAATAATACTTGCAACCTCAAGAAACTGTATTAGGATTTTTTCAGTCACCATTGCATGCAAAAATTAAATATGGAAATTGCTTCAAATAATAAATTCCAAAAGCTAGTTACTACGTCTACCAAGCTTTCACTAAGTAGTTTAGTGAAAAGTCTGTTCGGTGCTCGTAAAATTTCGCGCAACAAAAAAAACTCAAAACATTCTGTATCTTCGGATCGGCCCTTTCTTACCCGACGAAGAAACCTGAAACTTTGTTCCGAGAGATTCGCGTGTGTTGTTTGAAAGGCGTCACTCCTCTCGACCCTACATCTACATCTACATAATACCCTGCAAGCCACCACAAAGGTGTGTGGCAGGGAGTGATTTCTCACCAAACATTCACTACATATCATGCATAAAAAAATAATAGTATTAATATACTAGTCAGGACTTCACCATTTAAAAAAGATAAAAATTGCAAAGCAAACATGCAAAAACATTCTGTTAGTAGGGTTAGCTTTAAGTACTCATACCAACATGCAGCTACCAATGCTATACAATGCTACTCTCCGATTGGACATATTTACCGTTATTCGTATCTCTAATTGTACGAGGGAAAAAGGACATTTTGAATCTATCAGTTCGGAAATCAATTTCTCTAATTTTATGATTATGGTCCAGTCTGCCATAGTAATTTGGGGCCTATTGTCCGTTTTTGAGACCCTATTGTCCGTATTGTGGGACCCTATTGTCCGTTTAGGTTTTCTAGGGGCAGTCCAGAGAGAAAAAGAGAGAGGCTCGAATGGGTTCGCGTGGAGATCTGCCGCAAGCGTTGCGTTACATTTGTCCATCAGTGTCGGTCAAGTCATAAATGCTTCTGAATGCCATTTGCGTTGAATAACTGGCTGTAGCTGCACGTCTTCGCGGTTTCTTGTGTGGCTCTTTATCCCCATTCTCCCTCACCCCAACTTCGCAACACCGTAAGCGACTCTTGCCCCCTTCTCATCCACTTCCTTCCCCCCCCCCTAGCCCCAAAACCTCCCTTCCCAAAACACCCTTCCCCTTCCTAGCAACCCTTTCTTTCTCATGTTTTCCTTTTCACACTCACTCGCCCACTCCCATAACCAAGGCACGGAGTAATTTTTCTTTCGCCCTTCCATCTTTACTCCTCCAACTTTTAACCCCTCCCCTTTCAACCTTGCGCCTATTTTTAACCGCGCGCAATTGATCTTTTATTTTTCTTCCCCCTCCGTTCTTTTCCTCTGTCCATTACACTTCCCTCCTGTCTTCCTCCTCCTCCTCCCTGCATGCCGAAGCTACAGCCCTCCCTTTTACGCCCACCACCCTTTCCTTCCTTCCTCTTGAGAAGGAAGGGCTGCATTAAAATAATCTTGTTCGGCAATCCCCCCTCGTAGTCGAAGGCGCCAAGCTTTCGCTTTCGTTACCTTGATGCCTAAAGAAACATTACTTTCATGTTTATCTCTCATTCCCCCCATTTGACTTCCACCCGAGTTTACCGCAAGGAACATATCCTGTAATATTTTTTTTTAGGATTTCCGTCTTCCCTATATTTTTTCGGAGTGTTTCAATTTTCCCGAGCGGTTTTACGAGCAAAAGAGAAAAATACTGATGAGTTAATTATTCCCCGCGGTCTGTAATATCCTGTAATATATATATTTTTTTAAGGATTTCCGTTTTCCCTATATTTTTTCGGAGTGTTTCAATTTTCCCGAGTGGTTTTACAAGCAAAAGAGAGAAATACTGATGAGTGAATTACTCCCCGCGATCTGTTTTTCGACACCATAGGGTTATCGTTTAGCGCGAGCATTGATAGTGTTGTGGGTATTTAATTATTGATGACATTTTGGAATTTTCAAATTCTAAGAACGGTTTTCACCTACCTTCAATAATATCCCTGCGTAGATTTGTGGCCATGGAAACTTGTGCATTAATCCGAAAATAAATTCTAGTTTTTTCCCTTCCGCATTGTGTTTCTGAATTTTCTTTGTCCTTTGTTTACCTTAGGGAACAACCTGACCTGATTCATATTTCAAGCTTTAATCCCAATTTTCGGACTACGTGAAGTAAATGCGACATTGATGCCGGTGTGGATGCATAATTGATAATCACTCCGTGGCAAAATAACAATATGGCTTCAATATTTTCAAGCATATACGTTGGCACTGATATCATTCTTTTTTAGAGTAGTATAATGTATTTTGGGAGGAGATCGAATGCTTAAGTCGTCTGCACTATTCGTAGGAATTTTCCATGGAGCGAAGTGGAGACAAACCTGGCATCGGTGTTATCCTGCTCTTGACGAAAGTCGCCAAGGAGTCCACGGCTTAACGCTACATTCGACGGACGGAATATCTACTGAACTCAAAGGGATTTTCATACAAAACTCATGTAGTGACCGACCGATATACAAATGAAAAACCTTTTCACTTTTTTGAATGGTTTTGTTATTTTTAATCATGAAAACTTTATTGCATGCTAAATGATAGAGAAGATTAAGCATTTGCGAGAATTTAAGGCGGAAATCACATTGTTTTTAATTTTTAGTTATCATACTCGTCTTCCGTTTCAATAACAGTAACGTATTTAGGCGTTACGCATGCGCTATATGTATTAAATGAAAGCTTTAGATATTTGTTGAATTCTCGTAACTGTAATGGTTGAAGTAAGGTAAAAAAAATCACGCTCATTGATGGAAAAGCTTTATAAATAGGATTCTAGAGGGGCAATATCGTAATTCCTTGTATATTTTTATCTTGATGTATTATCCATTGCAATTTATTTATATCAGTATTATTTCGTGACCTTCTACGTCTAATTCTTGCTGATTTTTCAGCATAGTGCCTTTTTGATATAATCTTATGTAAGTAGCAAGAATCCTTGCAACATATTACACGTTACGAGTATTGGGTTGGTCTGGAAAATGATATGATTACACTTACCAGTAAGCTTTGTGTCCAGACTTCCTCATTACCGCCTAAGGTGTAATACATTTTATTCCATTAATATACCCGCTCTTGAAAGGGTTTCATGAGAAAAAATGTGTCCGTTTAGTTAGTGAATCAAACTCTTAGTTCATTCATAACTGTTTTTTTACATTAATTATCCCGACAATATATCGCGCAAATGTATTATAAATGATTGAATAACTTTTATAAGTTTTAACTTTCTCTATTCCATCATATGATTTTGACTCATAATGATTCACAGTTACTTTCATATTAATTAACAACCACGAATTTGATCAGGAATTATTAATGCATAATTAAACTTTGAACTGTGACTCTCGTCACGAACTCAGGTCACGATATTGTATCAAGAAATTCTTGAATTCCACGTACTGCTAATTAAAACAAATTTTCCGAATCACTTTGTTGATCGGTCGTAATAAGATGTTCTCTATCAGGTATTTCAAAAATTGGAATGAATAATTGGGAGCTGTTGTTCTCAGTTTTCAGCATCACGTCAACAGACGATTTCAAGTGGTTTTGTTTCTCAACACTAGTTCCATCGGCTTTTTATTTCCTCTCAAGTTTCTGTGCCCTATTCCACAGAAGCCTTTTTGTTAGCTCTATTTTAAGATACTTGCTCTTTTTTTGATCCTTAATGATGCATCGCTCGGAGCATCTTAGTCCTGTCATCACATTAGCAGGCGTCTTAAAAAAATATATAATTAATCTAGGACTCATTTTATCTGATACATCTGACGAGTTACATATTGTTTACCTCTGTTTAAATGAAAGGCATATAGTGTTCCTTGTACATCTCCCTATCATCAAACGTGTTTGCACTCATTTGCACTGTAATTTTGGTAGTGACGATGTTGTGTTTCCACAAAGTCATCCCGGTTCATTAGCTTCTCTATTCTTTAATTGTTCCCGCTTTTTTCTTAAATATTCATCCTTTTCCTTTATTTTCCCTTACTCTATTTATCGCAGTGTAAATTAGCAAAGCTCACTGATTTTCTTAATAAACCTGTATTGGATCTTGTGTTTTTAACTCCCGTATTGTATCCCGTATGCTTATTCCTGACCTACGCCGAAATTTACTTCATCGTATGACAAGTGTTAATACGTTTATTCAGTGGCACCTTTCGAATGACTATAAATTCTTGAATGTTCCTGAGCTAACATTTAAAAGAGATAATCATTTTGTCAGTCCAAGTATTACAGTTTATGATTCCTTTGTTTTTTTTTCCTTTTAGTGCCTTTTATTACATTATCTATTTACTAACAAAGCTCTCTTTTTTTAGCACACCAATTTTAAACGTTTTCCTTGGCCATGTGTTCCTCATTCATTAATAAAAGTCTTAAGAGTATTAAAAGCTATTCCAATCTCGTTTTAGCATCATGCCTGTCGTCATAGCTAAGTATTCTGACGAAGTAGAACAAGGCTAATCCCAGCTACTCATGGAAGGTCAGTAGCTGAACGACAATAGGGTGTTCCGCGATCTCCTTTGCTTCAATTCGCCGGCTACTCCTCTCCTTGGCGAATATGAAAAAAAATGACGAGGCTTTTCCGTCCATGACTTCTCCTTTCCTCTCATCCGGCCCCATCTCCTCGTTCCCTTTCTCTCTTTTCATCCTCCCTCACTTCAATCCGTCACGACATAAATTGAGCCGAGCTCTTCAAAACTCTCGCGTCACAGGCATCCAACCCATCTTCCTCCCGTGCTACAGTTATTTCTTCATTCGATCCATCTCCTCGCAATCTCTCCTTCGAAGATTCTCTTTTATCCCTTCCCTTAGGGGGAGAGGGAGGGTTTCCTTCTCCCTCCATCCCACCCTTCACCGTCCCTTTTATCCGCTTGACCCTGTTCCCCATGGCCCCGTTTTCAGGGTTTTTAAGAGGCCACTCCGCCGAACAAACTTCGTTTCGGAAGAGCCTCCATCCTCGGTGAATTAGGAAGAAAAAGAATATCTTTTCCCGAGCTCAAGTATCCCCCCTTCGTAAATCAATGCTGCATTGGGTGGTGGAAAAAATGTTGAGAACATCTGTGTAGCCTTGGCAAGAAGATTAGTCGCGCAAGTTATCCAGTACAAGTTGCTCTATATAGATTGAAAAACTGGGCTACTTTAAGTGATGAGAGACGGATCACCCACTATGAGCTATCTGATCGTCAAATAGTGTTTCCCAAAGCATTCATTTGATTAAATTTTGTAGATTTCGGCATAACGAGCCATCATAAACGTTAAGAGATGAAAGAGTTACCTAGGAAGCCGAGTAACCAACGATGGTCGAACCGAGAAAGAAATAGTTAGTAAAATAGCCCAGGCAAAGAGGGCATTCTATAAAAAGAAGAATCTACTAAGAGCTAGAAATACAAGCGTAGAAATAAGGAAACATTCATTCGAACATACATATGCAGTATGTTTCTTTACGACAGTGAGGCATGGACGATGGCACCTGTGGAGAAGAAAAAGGTGGAAGCATTCGAAATGTTGTGCTACAGAAGAATAATGAAGATTATATGCATCGGCCGAGTGACAAACGAAGAAATCCTAAGATGAATGCGATAACAGAGAATTCTGCTGAAAACTCTAAAAGGAAGACGGAAATACTTAATCTACCATATCTTGAGACACGATGGCCTGATGAAGACAATCGTCGAGGAAAAAGTGAACGGGAAGATGGAATGATGGAAATGGAACCAAGTAAAAATGAGCTAAGTTTTTCTCGCTGAAACAAACGCACAAATTCCTGCCCACTAAACAGTGCCACTCCTGACAGTGTCATTACGTCCTAGTTTGCAAAGAGTGCGGTAACCAAACAATTATGATAAAAGAGAGGTACTTTGGGACTACTTCACAATATCCAGTTAGAAGACGGTCGGGGATGTTTGGATGAGGAACAATATTAGGAGTGTCAGGAGCAGAGAAGCATGAACGCGAATCTCACCAGAGTGGAGTACGTTTGCAAGCATGAGAGTGTACGAATGACAAAGCGTAAAGAGAGCCTATTTATAAGGATTGTGGCCATCTGAGCGAACGATAATTAAACGCATCTTTTTTTAATTTGTCTCACGAAAGAAAACAGGCCATATGGAATTGGTAGCGAGTGCACTAATTGCAAGAATACTTAAAAATGCAATGGACCACTTTGCGGTTGCTATAGAGCAAACATCAGTGATGAAAGTACGACTGACCATTGTATAGAGAATATTCCTGTTTGGCATTCCCCTTTATTCCCTAAGGAGTTGATTTCACGAGACGCTGTCGCCAGAGCATTCGCCCCACGTGGGTCAAAAGTCATTCTGGATGTATTGCTCCCGCTTTGCCTAGAAACAGACACCACGTGGACTTTCCTTCACTAAGCTCTTACAGTTCGAACTATCTGGCATGGGTACATCTACTATAGGAGAAAATGCGTTTGCGTTGGGCGTTTACTCGGAACCGAAATCGCAATTTTGTACACGAAATCGTTAGATGGAAACAAAAACAGAATTTTAGTGAAAAAAGTAATCTTCTAACCACAACCATTCACTCACAAATCAAAAATTAAAATAAGCAAAAGGTGACACCCACCGAAAAAGCTGCTGTGATAACATTGACGTCATTTTTCTCCCGTCCTTGACTGCTTTTCGAGAAAGGGAAGGGAGTGGAAGGGGGTTCTCGGAAGGTCTGCTCGCACAGATGCTGTCGCAAAAAAATACGGGTGTTTTTATTTTACAAACTCTATCAGATACGGCAATAAAAAAATATGGTAAACGACCCCATTTCATTGTCTTTTCGTTGTGCTGCTTCCATGGTCATCAGGACATGCGAGTCCTCCCGCCGTCTCAAAATTGCAGTCTTCTAGAGAGGGGAACGATGAAGGTATTCATTAACTCATTGTAATTTTCTCATTTCCTTCAACTTCTAATTAGACAGTTTTAAAGGACAATAGGGTGAGGAGAGTGCGAAATTCGAGGAGAAATCCGATGATTCCAACGTTCTTCCCTTTCCATTCTGTGGCCATGGAGGGTGTCGAGGACCAAAGCCCTTTAAAGATGATGGAGGGCACTGGAGTGTAAGGAATGCGATGCCTCGGCTCTTTCCTTATTCTTCTCCACGTTTCTCATTCTACCCTTCGTCCCTCCGCCTCTCCCCATCTCTTTGTAACCGCTCTCTTCGATAGAAGGCGGATTTAAGCTTAAGAAACTCCCCCGGATCTCAGATTTCTGCCTAAATCTCCCTCTCACCCGATGCTAGAGGGGCGTCGATGGATTCCGCGACCAGTGATGTGGAGAACGTTTCGGTAGAGTCAACCGGAGAAAAAGATTTTCTTTTCTTATTCCCCAAAAATAAATATCAATCACGCACCTCACCGAGGTTTCCGGTGTGAGAGCGCCCCGAAGTCTTGAATGGCCTGCGCGCTGAGCGGGAGACGCTGTAGACACAGCGTGCGGAGGAAAGAGTCCTGCACTTGCGTGGCGCCGATGAGAGAACGCATGTGTCGTAGGAGTTGAGAAGGCTTGTGATCGCCCAGCTCTTCTGCTGTGAGAAGTTGCCGAACCCGCTGCTCCTCGGAGAGAGAGACGCGCTGTATCAGCAAAGCTTTAAGCGTCTGATAACGATTTGCGGCCGGTGGGTTTACTATGAGGTCGCTGACTTCACTGGCGAAGCGATGGTCTAGATTTCCCACGACGTAATCGTACATAGTACGGTCCGAGGTGATGTTGGCCAGGGAAAATTGTGCTTCTACCTGGGCGAACCAAACTGCGGGTTGAGCTGGCCAGAAAGGAGGCAGTTTCGGCGTGACGCGATATATGGCAGCAGGACCGATACCGGCGGGATCAGGAAGCGGAGAGAACTGCGGCGATATTTGCGGAGGTAGCGCTGCCTGATGCTCTTGCGGTGGAGACTCAATGTGCTGTTGCATATATTGCGCTTGCTGGGCCACGAGCTGCTGCCTGAGTTCCGCGAGTTGCGCCTGGAGTTTGTCGACTTCCTCTGCGTCTGCCATGGGTGCTTTTAGGAGGTGCTAGGTACGCAGAATGCTGTGCGACTAGCGCAGAGAAGCCCGTGTATTGCGGTGTGCGATGATGTCCGTAGAAGCTCGGAGGCCGATGAAAAGGTCGTCGTCAGGGGTCCGTTGTCCGTCGTGTTTTTCGTCGTCGGGGTCACCAGTTTAGCGTCTTGGTGCGGAATGAAACGCTAATTTTTCCTTGTAGATAGCTATTTTATTCAGCTCCACTTACAAGATTCTGTCCTTCTCTCAAACTCATCAACAACTCTCTGGTAACCAAAAACGGTATTGTTGTCCGGTTGGTATGAAGATGAATAAAATAATAAATAATAATAATTGATAATAAATAATAATGATTGATAATATATAATAATAATTGCTGATAAATAATAATTGATAAATAATAATAATTGATGATAAATAATAATTGATAATAAATAATAATAATATAATGCATGACTACATAATGAATATGATTAATTGCCAATGTGGCTGTTGTGGCGGGGTATCGCCACACTCTCGTTACCATGAAGACAACCCGCAGGTTGGGTAGTCATCATCATCATCATCACCATCATTGGTCAACAATCCTAGGATTGGTTTGACGCAGCTTTCCACTCGATTCTTCTATCGGCCAACTTCTTCATATTGACGTAATTCTTCTCTTTTACATACTTCACAACCTGTTCCATGTATCTCATACGAGACCTGCCTTTTCCAATCTTCCCGCTCACTTTTCTCTCGACGACAGTCTTAATCAGACCATCGTGTCTCAAGATATTGCAGATTAAGTTGTCACTTCTTCTTTTTAAAGTTGTCAGCAGAACTCTCTTTTCTCCTACTCTTCTAAGCACTTCCTCGTTACTTACTCGGTCGATCCATTTAATCTTCAGCATTCTTCTGTAGCACCACAATTTGAATGCTTCTACCCTTTTTTTCTCCGCTGCTGTCATCGTCCATGCCTCACTGCCGTAAAGAAACATGCTCCAGTCAACTATAGAAGAATATTAGTGTTCAACCCGCTGGTTGGTTTTTGATAGGTGAAGTAGAGCTCACCCCCGTACTAAGCCATCGGCGTGTGAAATTCACACATTCAGGATAGGGGGTCAGTTCCTTTCCCTGGGTCACCTGCGATTTCCTACGAAGACACGTAACCTGACTCGCAAAAAATTGATTTGCGAGGATTTTATGAGGGGTGTCCTAATAGGCTATGGCACGGGATTTGAACCCGGAACACGCCCTGTAGCCCAGCATTCTACTCACTAGGCCACTACGACCCCACTATAAGAGGTTAATGGAGGCCTTAATTTGCTAATTCAATTATTTCATCACGGAATTCGTATTTAATGATATATTTTTCTCCGTAAAAATCCGTTATTGCCAAGGATACACACAGTGCTGTTATTTGGTCTCATATGGTTAGAAATGTAACCGAATTCGGCTGCGGGGAGGAGTAAGTAAGACCATCTACATCTACATCTACATAATACCCTGCAAGCCACCACAAGGGTGTGTGGCAGGGGGTGATTGCTCACCAAACATGCACTACATATCATGCATAAAAAAGGAATAGTATTAATATAGTAGTCAGAACTGGAGCCAAAGACCACTGGAGCCAAAGATATGTGCCATTCGTAAGGTAAGCCAAGAGCAAGAGTATCAGAGGAATGAATGGGAAACCACATCTTTAACCGGAAAACAAAGAGGATTGGGCACCAACGATAACTTTCAATTCAAGATACGATACCCTTGATGAAATAGGTTTAGAATTAGGCGAGAAAAAAACTTTAGCACTTTTCCACAATATATTTAAAATTATAAAATTGCACAGCACGTGTACCGGCTTACTAAGCCATCGTCAGGTGTACACTCCTGTACACCTGAGTGTTCACCTGATGATGGCTTAGTAAGCCGAAACACATGTTGTGCAATTTTATAATTTTAAATATATTGTGGAAAAGTGCTAAAGATTTTTTACTCATCTAATATGTCTCACTTCCACTACGTGATGCCTGAAACAGTGAACAGGTTTAGAATTATTGAACGAAGACATAAAGTAGCGAACTCTGCAGAATTTCCAGGTTAAAGTAATTACTCTTCGACTATGCATGCCTAACAAGTCCGTTGAAAAGTGCGAGTCAACCGCACCACCATGGACTTCTGATCTTAACGCCAATTTTAGGAGGATCTATAGGAGTCAGGTCTGATTTGCAGTTACGATCAATCAAGAATGACACTCTTAAGATGGAATTTCGTGTCATAGAAGCTAATGTCCATGAGAATGGACTGCTCGAATTCAGGGTAATATGGTGGTTAGCTTATTGGTAATCGTAATGCTCAAGATGCAATTCCTGGCTCAGGTAAACCTTTTCCTATGAAAATTTGCAACGGATTTGTAAATTTGGTATCACGGCTCGCGGATGAAAAAAATACAATTTATTGTTATCTAAGAAGAAAAAATATAACAGAAATCAAGACAATCAACTTTACCGTATTTGAATGGAAGAAGGAGGAAAAGAGGAGGTTATGTACGTCAGGAAACAAAAATATGTACGCACGAGAATTGATGCTGGGGTTCCATGCAAAGATGTTATGAAAAAAAATTGGGCAGGGCTTTGATGAGCCGAGCTGAATGCTTCCCTTCGCTTTGAAGGAACAGAATGAGTTTGAATGGGAGTTTACAAAGAGGTTGTTTGATAAACGACAGGGAAAACTTATGGGATGAGAGAAGTGTGAACGAGGAAATGCTGTACTATAGGTACAAGAATAAGGAAGTTTCAGGAGGAAACTAGCAAGAAAAAAGTGAAAGGAAGGAGTGCACAGTAGAAATAGGACTAGGAATACCACGTTATGAGAAAGAAAGAGTCCGAGGGAGGCTAGCGAAGAGAAAGTGAAGCATACCGATCAGAAGAAAAAAGTCGTTCAAGGACATAAGTAGTAGTACAGTAAACTCTTGATTATCCGTGCTAATGACTGGTAAAGGGCTGGGGGGACTGTTGTAGGAAAAAAAAGACAGACACGTAACCAGAAATTTGCTTCAGGGGGAGGCTAAGTCTAGTATTCCGTAATTTGAAACAAATCAGCCTTGCCAGTTCGGTGCCGACATGTTACAAATCTCTTCCTAAAATTTTAAGTACTTGGTAAATACTTTCACAGTGCTTATTCCTGTCTCTTCTCACTGGCAATGTTCACTGCTTACCTTGTTATGAAGCAGTTGATTTTATCGGTCCAAAACAGAAGTTCAACGCATGCATACACCTCAGATTGAGAAGAACAATTAATTATTAACCATAAACGTGCATCAAACTCGTGATTACGTTTCAAGATAATTAACACTTGAATTATACGCAGTGTGATTCGGATTATCATGCCCAGTTCAAATCAGGGCAACAAAATCATTTGGAAAAACATTTCGGGGGGGCTGAAGCCCCCCCCCCCCTTTCCTGGCTACGTACCTGGAAAGAGAGATTCATTGTAGAAAGCAATCACATTTTACAAAGAAAAAACAATTAATTAACCATTCCACGCTAAACAATATAGCTATTGTAGTATTTATTTGGTTAAGGTGAACAACTAAAGTGATTTGCGTCGTTACAGTTCGGATTTACTCTATCTATTACTATCTATTACTTATTAAGTGAATTAGAAAATGACTGTGATTAATGACGGTCTCCAAAATATTAGTTTTAGTGGAAAGATTTGTTCATGCTCTAAAGGAGGAATGATAAAATTTTCCGTTCAGGAAGACAGTTTCTGATGAGAAATGAGGTAAATTAGCACTCCATTAACAAGGAAAAATTAATTTCGAAGTGATGGAAATCATTATTATTAGTTTTCTACCGGTGAAGATAGGTCTAAATGGACATTCAATTCTTCCCAAGGCCCCTACATTTCGCAATGTGTCCCTCTATAGCCTCTCATACTTTCTATCTTCGATTACTCTCTCCTAACTATCCCTTCTTCTCCTACCTCTTCCCCGCTTACCCAACATTCCTTCCCTCTATCACGTGCTTCAAAACGCCATCGCCCTTTGTTGCCGTCTCAAGTCAGACCTTTTGTCTCCTCATAATTTCCTCGAGCAATTTCTTGTCCTCTCCTTCCAAATCTTGCTCATCATCATTCGTCCTCCTTTCGACCTACTTTACTTTTTTCGATCCTGCTCCACGCTCACATCTCAAACTCCTTAGTTTTTTTTATCATCTTTCCTTAAAGCCTATTTTTATGCGTAATATATGGCCACGTTTCATGTAAGGCTTGTCACTAGTATTTTCTTTGCGTCCTTGCGTAAAGACCCTGTCATTTGTTCACGCCTACGAGTATAATCTTTTGCCAACGTAATTCTCCGTTTTTACGTCAATCCTACTACATCCCTTTTCCTCCAACACGCTACTTAGGGGGCTAAAATTATTCCTCCTCCTCTATTATATGACCTCCTAATAGGTATTGGTCAAAAGCAAAGGTGGAAATAAGCCCTCAATTTTTGTCTAATTAACCAACCGTTTTGATCAATCAAAATATTGATTGATCAAAACGGTGTTGATTAATCGAAATATTTCAAAAAGACCTATATTTGCGGTTAATTGGTCCCAATTTCATTATTTTCCTCTGATTTTACTGTCGGTTATAAGTCCTTCACTCCATCCATTCAACAACAAATGAGTAGCGTTATTTTTGTCTGGCCTCCAAGTATTTGCTATATTTTAATTCAAAATCATGGTTTTCAGTAAAAATCAAGTCTTTTAGCTCTGAGCACGTAAACGTTCTAGTGGTAATGATTAAGAGTAAATGACCGATAACTAAGGTAATTATTGCAGTCATAGGTATGAGAATAGACTGGTTTAGGAAGTATTAATATGGCACCATAGGAAAAGTAGAAAGAAAGTAGGTATTGCCATTCTTAAAAGGCAAAGTTTTAAATAATGACATTTTTACGTTGTATATGACAGGCGAAGAGAAATAATTAAATTCCAAAACTGTACTCGGGATCCCTCTGAAAAATATGAAATTGTCGAGATTAGAACGCACCAATGTTCTTTGTTTCCAGAGTGAGCACTCTTCCAGTCATCACAACCCGAATCGTGCCAATCTTAAAGGCATTTTCTCAACAAGCAAAGTAAGTTTACGTCTGAAAATCTTGTCGATAAGCCTAGAGTTATATTTGCTCCAATATTAACCCCATAAAAAATTCACATTTTTCTAAAATTCTAAATAAATTTTCTTTCGGCATACAGATCTACTTATTCCTATTCCGTCTCTCTGGATCTTTGAGTACCTTTTCCTGGAACTTTGTGTGTGCAAAAAGATGGCTCCCTCCAAGTTTAACTAGGTCATACTTTCAATGCATTTTAGATGAGTAAAACATGCGTCACGCCATGGTATTCAATTCTTCCTTCACAAAATCTGTTTCCACCTTGACCTAGATCCGCGTGAATTTTAAAAATTTTTCCATCCCCGCTCTTCTCCTTTTTATTTTTCCTCCTTTCCAAAACATTTCCGAAATCCATGCCTACCTTAGCTAGTGTTTCTCCTGGTGAAGAACCTGGAAGGAAAAGAAATATCCGACTTTCTTATCCGAGGAGGCAGGAGACAGGCCAAAGTTGGTTTGGAGGACTTTTTCTGTGTAAAATGAAAAAAGAGTGAATACGGTTGTTGTTGTAATGAGAGTACTGGGTTTCCCTCTGCAAATGGAGGAAACATTATAAAAAGCCTTCTCACTCAGTGATTCAACCCGAAGGTTGGTTTTGATAAGTGAGAGTGGAGCTCACCACGGACTAAGCCAAAGGCGTGTGAATTTCACACACTCAGGGTAGGGGGACCAGTTTCTTTCCCTGGACCACCTCGCACTCCGAGGATTTCTCCTCTTAACTCTGAAAAAAATCCTTATAACTCAAATATTGAATCTTATCGTACTTTAATATAAATTCAGAGCTAAAGAGGACATTCTTTTTTAGTTTGATAGTTGAATAGATTTAAACCTTTACGAAGCAGAAAAATTTTAATTTCCCCATAAATATAGTTCTATGTATCGAGAGTCCTGGATTTTTTGTTCTTGTTTATAAACCTATGTTAATACGTATACCAAGCATAAGCGTAACAATGATTATCAATTGTCTTAGGATAGACTATATATATACTTTTTGGTTTAGCATACTTATAGTTGACTCATGTATATAACTTTAAACGAATAGATAATAGGTGGAGACTGAAAAGCTGCATTGTTTTCATCTATTGGAAGTAGTTTAATTACAGCACCTGCAGTATAGCTTCAAACTATGGGGAAGTGTGCACTGCAGTTGTCAATTCCTTATTAGCGCAGTCAAAACGGGCATTTACTCGGAACCGAAATCGCAATTTTGTGCATGAAATTGTTAGATGGAAACGAAAAACGAATTTTAGTGAAAAAATTAATCTTCTAACCTCAACCATTCACTCATAAATCAAAAATTAAAATAAGCGAAAGGTGACGCCCACCGCAAAAGATACTGTGATAACATTGACGTCATTTTCCTCCCGTCCTTGACTTCTCTTATGGGAAGGGAAGGGAGTGGAGGGGGATTCTCGGAAGGTCTGCTCGCACAGATCCTGTCGCTATCGCTCCCATTGGGAGAGCCAGCTGTGTCCCCCCCTTTGTGGTAAGGAGAAGTAGCTTCGCGGTTTCAGTTGTGATTGGATGAAGTCGATATGCGTCAGAGGTTGCACCATACCCACTTTTCCGAAAGGGTTAAAAACATCGGTTTTTTGCCTCTTATAACTCGAGAAATAATTGACGGATCAGAAAACGGAAAAATGCGGGTCTTTTTATTTTACAAACTCTATCAGAATCGGCAATAAAAAAATATTGTAAACGACCCCATTATTTAGCGCAGAACTGAATGGTATAAAAGACGGTAAAAATCTGCTCAGAAACACTTCAGACCTGAAGACGGGAACTTAAACGTTGGCGAAACTAAGAAATCCCGAAACGAATGGATCCTCAAATGCAGTTGTCAATGCCTGGTGTAGAGTCATCACACTCTCTTGTCATAAACGCTTGCGGCGGCCTGCAGAGTACGATGTAGCTGTAGCTTCGGATGGCGGTCCTACTAAATTGCCTAAAAGAACATTTTGAATATTTCATTCAGCACACGAGGTAATAATTTAGATTTCGGCCATGATTCGAAAAAAGTCTGTCACATTCATAAACTGTTTTAGCCACCACAGAATTGAGCGTTGTGGCTTCGACCCCTGGATGGTCATTATGGAATGGTAAATCAATCGTCGCCAGACAGACAGATATTCACTCTCTTCAAACCCCTCCGAATTCCCATTTGGAGGGCAGCCGCTCATCCCAACACCTTAACACCAACTCGCTCCTCCCCCAAAAGACTTGGAAACCTTCCAAATAGGGGCAGCTGACCCCTTTCTCCCCACTCCTCCCCTTCCCTCATCCCTCTGGCCCTCTCATCCGGAAAACTGGGTACACTTCTTTCCGCGTGTACACACACGTGCGATAATTCGTGTTTGGAAGATAAAGAGTTGTGAGAGAAGAGGAGTGGGGAACGGGGGTTGATTTCCTGATCGTTCAGAGAAACCACTCTCTCGTTTAAGGGATGAGATAAATAATTCGCTGGGAAATGGTAACAGACTGAATAATTTCGGAGTAGATATCCCGAATAAAGAACCAGGACTTTGGCTCGCCTACAAAATCGCAGGTTTCCATTATGTCAATGGAGACAAATTCAAAGCTCGCGAGCTAGCCGCGAAAACTTTAGCGGAGTTACCCGCTGAGATGCACGATAGCAGGGGGTCCGGGTTCGAGTCTCGGTCAAGGCGAATGATTTTTTTCTCTGTGGAATATCTTGCTATCGTGCATCTCAGCGGGTAACTCCGCTTAAGTTTTCGCGGCTAGCTCGCGAGCTTTGAATTTGTTAAAAAGTAAGCACCTTAGTGTTAAAAGTCGGCTTTAACCTTGTGGACGGTGGCGCCATGCGCACGACTTCGGCTGCTTTGTGACATAACATGTCCAGCAGTCCGGCAACATCTAGCTCCTTTAAAGCCTCTAGAATTTCCACAGAGAAAGAGGACGCCTTGGTATTTCAACTGGTAGAGCACCTGGTCGGAAATCAGGGGGTCCGGGTTCGACTCCCGGTCAAGGCGAATGATATTTTTCTCTGTGGAATATCTTGCTCAATGGAGACATTTCAATGTTAATGCGTATGCACCTGGAGGTATGTAAAAATACCTTTCATTCCACAATTCCATAAGTTATGTAGTTCATGCACATTTTTCTCATCTACATTTTATCCTATAGGCCACCACAAGGGCGTGTGGCATGGGTTGCTACCACCCATGAAGATGACAGGAAGCATGGAAACTGGAAATAAATGCTATTTTATGTTGAAGTATGTTTCGCAATGTGTTTAAACGAAGAACTACCATATATATCGTTAATATAGCCAAATATCTGTGATAATAAGCCCCACTCATGTTAAGGAAATTACGTTCAGCTTTCACACCCTTATGATATTTATACTTTTAATTACACATAATTTCGCTCAGTTATAATCTGAAAATATGCATTGTCAGCACGGATTCGTAACCTGAACATGGCAGAGAGGGGAGGAGATACTATTGCAATGCAGTTGTCAGAGATTTGGGTATAGAGAGTGATGGAGAGAGCAAGAAAAATATTAAGAACAAGAAAGAAAGATCAATGACAGAATGTGCAGAGGCGGGAGGAAAAATGATGAACTTGATGTAATTAATGAAATGGGTTAGTAAGTGACTGAAAAGCAAAAAGAAAATATAGAATAGATTTAAGTGGAAATAATTGCTTTATACTATCCGTTGATTTACAAAAAACTAATGATTTTAGAGAAATGTTTGTAAATTACTTATTCACTGTGGAAATTTTGTTATTGTGCATATTAGCAGGTTATTCCCTTTGTTTTTTCGCGGATATATTGAAATCAATTGGCTTTGTATAGAATTAAGATATTTTCCCTAAATATTTGCTAATTATGATTAAAGAATTTGTCATTCGTGTCACATTAGTTGATGACTTAATGATTGACGTTGATATCATACTTGGTAATAAATTCCAAAAGGAGTATAACTAAGCAATCAATTTCCAAGTAGTAAAAATGGGGGCGTTTACTCGGAACCGAAATCGCAATTTTGTACACGAAATCGTTAGATGGAAACGAAAAAAGAATTTTTGTGAAACAATTAATCTTCTAACCACAACCAATCAATCATAAATCAAAAATTAACATAAACAAAAGGTGACGCCCACCGAAAATGCTGCTGTGATAACATTGACGTCATTTTTCTCCCGTCCTTGACTGCTTTTAGGGGAGGGAAGGGAGTGGAGGGGGTTTCTCGGAAGGTCTGCTCGCACAGATGCAGTCGTAACTGCTCCGATTGGCAGAGTCAGCTGTGTCCCCCCCTTTGCGATAAGGCAAAGTAGCTTCGCGGGCTCAGTTGTGATAGGCGAAGTCGATATACCTCAGAGGTTGCACCACGCCCACTTTTCCGAAAGGGCTAAGAACATCAGTTTTTCGCCGCTTATAACTCGAGAAATAATTGACGGATCAAAAAACGGAAAAATACGGGTCTTTTTATTTTACAAACTCTATCAGATTTGGCAATTAAAAAAATATGGTAAACGACCCCATTATGCATTTGTGGGGCGGAGTCTGAAGACGGATATATATGTTTGACTGTGGGAACAGATCCTAAATGCATCGTAATGCTCGGCGAGTCTCGCTGGAAAGGCGGGGAGGACGTCATTCTGTGAGATCGTATCGCGCAGTGACGTGTGATTGCTTTACCGTTCACAAATCCTCAGCCTGTCACTTACCCCTCTCGGGGAAAGTCTATTGCGAGTCACAGTTGGTTTTCGTGGCGATGCTCTGATTTCCAGAGCTGTCAGCGTTCCCATCTCGCCCATCAACGTGACGGCGCGCAGTCTATTACTACATCTCGCCCCAGTTATTCGCGGAGACTCAATTCCATCATCCCTAGGCCCTCAATGTTTATACACGTTCAATTATCCTGTCAAGCCATTTGCAGTCCTAATGGATTTGAGTGTGGATGCTATTACCTCCCTACCTAGAATTCTGAGCGCTATAAGGCATGTTTCGGTAAAAAGTTAAACTTTAATGAACCTAAAATTTACTACCAATAACTGTTGCAAACCATACATACCGATAACTTTAGCTAATAGTTGTTGTTTTTAAAGGAAAACAAATCATACAGCCAGCCAAATGAAAATCCCAATTGAAACTGCCCATTCCTCTAATTCTTTCGAAAGTCTCCCTTACCACTTTCTGTAGGCGACAGAGATTGGCAGGATCGGGTTAGTGTGGTGGCTAGAGTACCGGCCTCCCATCCTGAGGGCCCGAGTTCGATTCCCGGTGGATTGTTCAGTGGCAAACCTGTCTCCACTTGAGCGCCTTGTCCACTTGAGAGTGAAGGGCATTCAGGTGCAGTACTCCGTCCGTCGGATGGGACGTTAAGCCGTGGTCCCCTTGCCGACGCCGGGTTTCTCTCCACTCTTCCTCAATTACCTGAAAAATCCTGCCATTACCCACCTGGCGCAAATGACCTCAGCTATCGGTCGCCTCCCCTGAATAACTTACTAACTGACGGAGATTTGCTCAAGCTATGGTCAGTATTCAATTATTCCTCGGTAAAGTCCAAGCAAAATTGTAGTTGAACGACCAGGTACACCATATCAAATTGTTCTAGTATCATTCCAGAATCTACATTCTTGTCTAAACACACTTGATAACCTCTTTCTCCTTAAGTAGTTTGCCAACTCATTACAATACTTATTGCTACTTCACGGGATATAACTTGGAGTTCTTAAAATTCCCAGGAAGCAATTTCAGCATCTAATAGTCATCTTCAAAGCAATGTCTGAAATAAATGTTACTCTGTAAGCCACCACAAAGGCTCTGGGTCTTAGTTCACCTGCCGTAAAATAAAAGATTAATGAAAATTAAATTTGATAAATTAAAAACACTCAACAATACTCTCAAGATACGCTTCGTTTGATATACGTAATGCCGGTGGTTCCTGAGAAAATGAGAAAATGCCATGATTCCATGAGCGTTCAAAAAGGTCTCCGGCTGTACTCTTAGTTTTTTTTAAAGATTTGGTGAATATTTGGTAAGGAGAAGAGAATAATTTGGCATAAAAATTGTAAATAAGCAGAAATACACCAGATAAAAAGGCGATACGACTGTCCTAGTTTATTGTTTTATGTAATGAGCGCAGTCTTTAAGCTCCTCAGCGTGCCCTATTACGTCTACATATACGTAATACCCTGCGTGACACCACGAGGGTGTGTGGCAGGGGGTGAAGATCACCAAACATACACTATTGACATGCAACTAGGATAATTAATGGAGACGTGCTAGATAAATAGGATCACAAGCGGCTAGATGGTAAGTACCTACATAATAAGAAAGGGATTACTGGTTGTTATTACATGCATCGTGCACTATAGACTACTCTAAAAATATTTCACCTACCTATCCCTTTGCCACTCTGCTTATTGTGCTTTCTTATGGTACGCGGGAAAAATGACATTTTAAATCTATCGGTACCTACGGCAATCTATCTTTCTAATATTTTTAATCTGATCAAATCTAGAATAAGACGCAGGGGTCCTTAATATATATCTAATGTCATCTGTGAGCAAATCGGTTTCGAATTTACTTAAAAGGTCTATCCTAAATTTTAACCTGCGTCCTGATCATGGGCGTAGCCACGGTGGGGCGTTGCCCCCCACCCCCTCCGGCTCATTAGTCAAATGAAAAATGACAGTTCAACTAGCTGAAGGTGCCCATTGAAATTCAACGAGAGAGATAAATATAATGAATACAAATTGTATTAAGAAATCGTAACATTTTTCATGAAGGGGCAAAAACAATCTTGTGATATGCAACGTTAACTTATTCTTGCCTCCCCCCCCTGGAGAACATCCTGGCTACGCAACTGGACCTGATAGTAGACTATTAGTCTAATTAGTACACTAGTAGACATAAAGTCGAAGGACGAAGCTTCGCCCATGCTACGGTTGACTCTAACCCCCCCCCCCTCCCCTATACCGGCAATAGCTCAAACCTATGACGAATCCCCTCAACTCCCCAACCCCTAATCCCCTCCCTTTCCTATTCTCCCCTCTCTCCCCCCCCCCCTCACTGGTAATTCAGCCTGTATAAATACTGGCTGTTTTTCGCCTGTCCACATTGTACGTGAAGGTGGCGTAACTGCCGAAACCGGTCTACAGTTTTTAAAATAAAAGTGTGGAAGTCACTAAGGTATTTTATTTCCATAAATACTAGTAGATTATAAGTAGACTAATTTTATTATCAAGGCAAAGCAATAACGACACATTTTAAAAATAAATAAAAATGAGAGAGTCTCCTTCTCAAGTCTTTATTCAGTCTACCCTTGTGTCTAACTATCGTTTCATTGCTGCTCTTCAGCTTCGCAAACTCATTCGTTTCCCGCCTCCCCCACTCCTCCAACCCTCTCCAAGTCCTTAAAACTATTAACAGCCCGAAGCGCATCTGCTTTCCTTCTCAGCGATTTAGGTGATGGCCCCGAGTCGATCCCTGCTCAACGCCCCCTTTGTTTCGGGACATTTACGACCCCCCCCCCCCCTCCCCTCCATTAGGAAATCCCTGACCAAAGAATTGCTTCTATTCTGGCGCCAAGTGTACGAAATTGTTGAAGTTAATATATCTGCCCTACCACTTCTTTATCTCTGAATTCGGAAGCGTATGACATTCAATGAAAGCTATTTAAGGTACGTCGACATTAATGCCGAATTCACTTTCTGCTCTAATCTCACGGAGCGGAACAGTACCATAATGGAAGCATAAAAATGTCTCAGGATACATTTCACGCTTTGGGATACATTTTATGTGATGGGCGTGTGCGAATTTCACTGCTGGTGATACTAACTTTTATGACAAAATTTTCATTCTGCGGCGTGCACCACGAAGTATGATTCTCCCACACAGAGAACTGGCGAAGGCGAAATTCCAACTCGCGACCCTTAAGACGCCTGGCCTGTCCCTACGAAATCGGTCTAAATAATGAACTTGAACGTGTGCAGCGAAGAGCGGCAAGATTCGTAAAGGGACGGTACGATAACCATATTAGCGTAACCAGTCTACTAAATGAAACTTACAGATTCAAAATGTCCTTTTTCCTCGTACAATTAGAGATTTGAATAGCGATAAATATGCCCAATGCGAGTGTATCAATGGATATCATAGGTAGTTGCATGTTGGTATAAGGACTATTATTACTAATCCTTTTTAATGCATGATATGTAGTCCGTGTTTGTAGATAATTTACTCCCTGCTCTTTATGGTGGCTTGTAGGGTATTGTGTAGATGTGGATGTAGATGAACTAACCAGGATAACCAGGTCAATAACTTGCCAGCTGAGAAACTTAAAGACGTTCGCGCGTTCAAATTCCAACCCTAGTACGAATGCTGTTTTTGGCTAAGAGTTTAGGCTGGAATGTTAAATATAGCCTTAGCCGTTGGAATACATAAAATCCACCTCACCTTCTCCTTTTGCTTTATGTTTCGTTAACTGACAGTCATATCCAGAACCAAGTTGAATTCTTCGCCTCGTTTGAAATGTCCACAGAGTCCAGGTATAGGTACATGTTAAGCAAGGCATTGATTTGTGGTAAAATCCTATGGTTATACTTTAATCGATCCTAATCATGATCCTTTACTGGAAAAGAATACGTAGGTTGATGGTTGAATGCTATTGAATGTATTGAGTCCATTTATAAAGTAACATTTTTTCTCGTCATAAAATCATTCTTTTAGATAATTTTAACAATTGGTTCCATATGATGGGATGCAGACTCACGCCGCTGAAAAGTATTGTGCGTATTTACATTATTGAAATTAGGTAAAAGGTGCGAAATTGGAAAGTAGCCGCTCACATAGAAGTAAAAATGACAAAAACAGAGAAAGTGCAGGATAAATCCTACAACACAAGGAGCTACTTGCTGAAATCGTGAGAGGGAAAAAAAGAAAACTGTAGTGAAGAAAATGCAAAATTGAATTAACTTTGTAGTAAGGCAGTTACAGGATGGAGGCCATTGCAGGATGGAGGCCATTGCTTTGATTCAATAGATAATAGGCTTAAAGGATGGAATGGATAGAAATAGCAAGAAATAGGGATGGCCGAGAGCAGTATTCTCCACCCATCAGATTATAGGGTAACTCGGATTTAGTAATCCCAATTTTTGATGGAGCAATACCAGAGCAAAGAAACTTCTATCCTATTATTTTTATCGTGAAAAGCCTCTCCAGTTAAATGAATCCTGGTGTCTTTAAATGTGTGCCGCAATTAATCCCATGCATACATTTAGAGAGTTACGGCAAGATGAGCCGTGCAAATATACCCGATTCATGTAACGAATTTGAGACTGATCTTTTACAGAAGCATCGTGATTTTCATTCAATCACAGCCTTCAGTTGTGTTACCCAGAAATGCTGAACTATATTAAAAGGGTCCCCAAGTCCCCTATCGTAATTATTTCCTATTTGACCTCATGGCCAGCAAATAACATATTTTGGTAATTTACACTTAATATCGCTGATGTTAGAGAGGAATAAGAAGGAATCAGGCAGTGCCAAGCCAGTATTCTCTTTTGTATAAAGCCTTAAGCTGGCGCCAGGAATAGTAATAATCTTTACCCAGAATCTTCTATAGACTTTCCAATCTGTGAGATACAATGGAATTTATCACAATGCAAAGTGACTGCCTGTAAACTTATTTCTGCAATACTAACCCATAGAGTAAGTCATTTGTGGTAGCCAAAACATGCTCAACAACAAATTTTGTCTGTCTAATATCGTATGTGTCTTCTCGAATATTCTACAATCATCCTTCACTTCTGCTGAGTCTCAATGTGCATAATCTTTTAACTATATTTGCTAATTCTGATAAGAATGGCCAACGAAAAATAAATATAAGTTAATAGGCAAATATTAATTGGATTGGTTGGCTTTCAGCCATATTTCCTGTATTCATGTTATCAGTCGTTTTTATTCACAATTTATTATATTGAAGACTCTACTTTGCTATCTCTCCCATCTAATTACTAGTGTCGCGAAAGCTTTTGATTAAAATGTATTTATCCCCAGGCAGTAAACCCACTTTAATTTTCCAACCACAAAATTTCCTATACCAATTTAAATCGATTTTTTTCCTCATACCCACCAGTCTTTCACCAGCTTTACGGATGAGTCATTCAAGTTTTCATAAGGTTACGATCTTCCAATCTTGAAGAGTGGCAAGCACTGTTTCTTCCCCATCCATCCTGCTTGGAAAAACTTTTAATACGCCCACTAATGATGGAGGGAGCGTGCGAAGAAAGGACGAAGGAGGAAAAAAAATAGTTACTTTCCTCCACGGAGTGGTTGGAGAACAAGATCCGGTTTTCTCCAAGCGAATTTCACATCGAAGCCGAGGGAAAACAAATTTGCGACGAATTCAATTGCCACCCATCTTTGGCCTTAATAATTCCGAAAACCGTGATACATTTAAGGGTATTCTCAGGCGGGTTAAAAGGGCTAAAGCAAGGAGTGCGAAATGAATTCCCCCTTCCATTGGAGAGGTGAACGGGAAAAAAAAGTCAGCAACAAGTTTTGGAACTTAGCCTAGAGCGGTCTCGGATGGCAACGAGCTTAGTAATTTCCTCCCCTTATATCCTTCCTCTCCACAATCCACCCTCCCTCATTTCCACCCCTCGCCACCCCACCTCCCTTCCAGCCTTTAGGTACTTTGTTCGCGAAGACAATATCAATACGCAAGGCTGTATAACGCCCCAAAGCCATCATCATTAAAAGAGAACGTGGTCAAGCTCCTCCAGTGAAGAACTCCTTAACCCTTTAGAAGTCTCCTTCCGCCACTCCCATATGAATAGCCGCATGGTTTTATAATTTGGATATTAAAATTAGGGGTCTGGCAGAAAGATGAAAGGAACAGTTTCCAGATCATACTTTTCTCCGCCATTTTAAAATAAAATGCAAGTATACCTATAATACCAGTGCAAAGGGATCCTGACAGTGCACGTTCCACGAGATATATATTAGAAGCAAGGTGTGCAAATGGGAAATAAACAAGTGACGAGTGCTGCGGGGAATGAAAATGATTGGCAAAAATCTTAGTAAGGACTGAAGAAAATTTAAGCAGTATTATCACGTTATACGAAAAATCTAATACTTCCTTTGTATGCATAACCGCAGTTACTCCTTAGTCATAAAGAGTTTGATGCATCAATAGTAAATACACGGTTAAAACTGGTACATATCTCTTCTGTTGGAGATGTTCCCTCAAAATCCACATTTCAGCTTCGTAATTTCTTCTAGCAAAACTGGTGGGACATAATTCATGATTTGCTATCCTGCCAATTTTAAAGTGATTATTTTACAAGTTCATGATCGAGTGAAGCGTATCCCAGAATTTGTTATTATTTAGAGGGAAGGTTACTCTGAATCAATAACCGCTGACTATTATTTGAGGTTTTTATAGGATGAATGGAATTTATTATAGGATGAATGAATTATAGGATGAATGGATATAGTTTCGAACAGAAAATGCTCTGTATAAAAATAGTTCTACTGAGTAATTTAATCAAATGATTTAAAACGAAATTTGAATCGACGGTTTTATTCGACAACATTTGACCTCACACTGAACGTTAAGCGACACGATTCAAAGCAGGTACTTATGTGGGTCCGTTCATTCTATGGAAAGATAAGACAAATCTTACAGTACAAACAGAACCCAAAATTTACTGGAAGAACCGGAAGGAAATTCAACAATTAATCGATGACTTTTGATGGCTCTAGAAAATATTGCGGGATCACCTGCGTGTTTTCTTTCAACCATTTATTACGCTTGTGATGGCCCCTACTATTCTATTGCCCACTCTCTTGACATGTTCAAATCAAAGAAGCCTCCTCATCTCATGGATCTTCACCATGAGAAGACCGGAGTAACTTCCTCCCATTACCTCATTCCTCTCTCTCTTTTCCTTACTGTTAAAAGAAATTATTGTTATGTACCTTATATATACCGTACTTATTTACCTATTAATTAGTTGTAGTTATTGCATAATTTTTTAGGGCAATGGGATTCGCCAAAGTTTATTTTTACTCTCCACAATTTTAGCTTCCTCAAGCAACATTCTCTATCCCAATATAACATGCTCTATTCGAGCGAGCAGTTATTGTACAGCTATTCCTCTGTTTTCCTAGGATGTGCCCCTGGTACTATTTTTAAATTACTAATACACAAAAAAGTAATTATACTTTGAGATTATTACGTTTCATCCGTTACTTCAATCAAGGACGAAATCCGTATAATCATTATATCCGCATCTACTGACGACCCTGCAATCTACCTCTTGGGTGCATGGCAGGGGATGAGTTACCACCTTAAATGCACTAATTTTATCCGGTATTAACCGCTTTATGAAACTGCAAGTCATTGCGTGAGTGGGAAGGGGTCCACTTGATTCGGTGCCATTCCCGAAAATATTTGGAGGCTCGGTGATATGAGATACCTTAAGGGAGGTCGCAAGCAAGACCGCCGGGTTGGAGAGACTCGGAACTTTAGTATACGCTATAAATAAGCGATGGAGGGAAGTCGACCAGTATTTCCCACTACCCAATGGGGAGGTGCTGATTTAAACTTTACACGGTCGACCTAATATTCCTCAGTATAAGAAAAATAGGAAGGTGTTTACGATGCCGTGAACAGTCCTCTGAATCGAGACACTGGAAGGCAGCTGTAGAGACTAAATTTACTTAAATAACTAGCCAACTGAGCAAGCCGGTTGAATTACGTCAGTGTATCCTATCCCGGTGTTGCCAGCATTTAATTTAAATGGCACGCCTGGAGTACCACTCACCCTTTGAACTTTGCTTTTTCGACTTCATTATCGAAGATTTTCGAGTAACATTCGAAAATGGTGTTTCATCAATGAAAGCCAAATCAAGTAGGTATCAAGTATGTAATGATTCACCGAAGAAAAACATTTCTAACAAAGAATGCTCTCCTTTTCCCTTCAATTCGCTTCCAAAACAATATTTATGTGCCCAACAGAGATTTTAGCGTAACTCCCGCTTATCCTACATCTACTGACTTTTTTTTAAATCATCAAATTGAAAATGTTGCTACAACTTTTACTAAACACTTGAGGAATTCCTACTTTCTTTGCTCGTTTCGTTTGAATAGTTCTATTTTTATTGAGTTCGGGGCCAAACAAAGAAAATTCAATGCCAAAGGATTTAAATACGGATTAAAAATATTCATCACGTAACTTTTCTGATTTTATTTCCATTCTCCTCTATTTAATCATGGTAAATATCTCCGAAATGTAAGCGAAAGATCAACATCCTTCCTGCCCGTAATTCAGAATAGAATAGGTTTTATTTATGCTCTGGGTAAAACACCCCTTAGGGCAATACAAAAGTTACAGAAAGTGCTCCAAGAATTATTTTAAAAGGGGTATTCCGAAGTTGAAATTTGGCTATTAGCATAACTAATATATTGAAAACGCTCTCGTACAACACTCTACCCGAACAGGAAAAGGAGAGTAGACCACCCTACGGGTAGATTTGAACTACCTATCTTCCTGTGGACGATAAAATTATAAAGTAGCATAGTAAACTGATAGGTGTATGAACTATGTGTAGATAAAATTGCGTGAGGAGCACCTGAAATTAATGGTAGGGGAAGTTCATTTGTTTGTAGTGTCGTGTTAGATCTTTCTTTTTTACTGCCAGAAAATGTAAAAAAAGTTATAATTCATATTATCACTAATTACCGCTGATAGCTCATATTATCACTGACTTTACATGCCTTTTTGTTATTGTAACTTAATGCGTTCAAAAATGCTTTCCTTATTATTCATCAGTTAATTCCTTCGTGTATATTGATATTTTCCTTGCACACATCTGGTGGATGCATAAGTAACATTCTTCTTTAATCAAATGTAATTTTTCTATTAGGTCACAACGCCGTATATACACCTACAGAGATATGATTCAAAGCTGTATACAGGGTCATTTAACTCAGGCAAGTGAATATGTGCCACGATAATCTTGGAAATGTGCTAAAAACTCAAAAATAGCGTTTTCTATAACTCCTTTCGCTATATTTTTATTTTCCGGAAATGTACATAAAATAATAAATACAACTTTTTCCCATTCTCTGCTAATACCTGTCCTTCAGCACGTATTATAGTTTTAGGTGCGATTTCTGGGAGATATGTTCCGAGAAGTATAATTCTAAGTTCGTTTGTAAAAATAGTTAGCTGAGTTATGTGGGAATTGCAAATATTATATGCGGATGCAGTAATTCATCTTTGGCATTTAAGGAAAATTCTATAAAATTATTTTTTTTATTAAAAAGATAGCACCTTCTTTATGTTGTAACGTCAGACGTTTATTTTCGTTTCAAAACTCTTTATTCGTTCCAATGCAATGTTTCTTGATGCATCCAGCATCCTTCCCCAAAATCCTCTTTTTTCAACAATCCCCTTTTCTCCCATCAACAACACCCCAGCAACCCAGCATCCACAACACAATTCAAATCAAACGTTTTAATGTGGATTCGCGGAAAATTACGTGGCAACCACGGGATCCTGTTCATGAAGGTGACCACCCCTGATGAAATTAGTGGAGGGAGGCGGTAGGGTACCGTTGTTTGGGAAAAAAAAGACTCCATAAGGATACTGGCATATGAGAAGTCTAGATTTCTTCAGCGGCGGCAGCTGTAGCCCCCTATTGTCCAAACCGAAATAGAATAATTCGCTCGAGAGAGAGCTTTCTCACAGCTGTTCCCCCTCCCCATCGACCTCTTTTCTCCCACTCCACATCCCTGCCCACGTCACTTGCTTCCAATTTCTCTTCCCCAGCCAAACCCCACGTCTTATGTCATCGGAGCAATCTACTCTCTCTCTTCTGGTTGAGGATAGAGAAATAATTATTTTTTCAGCGGCTCCAATACTCTCAATAAGCTCAAGAGCCTTACTAATTATTTCCGTTCTGTTTAGTGCAATCTAGATACAGGGAAACATTTTTTAAAAGACCCTTGTTAACTGAAATAAGAGGCTAGTAGAATTCACTTGGGAGAAACAGAAGATCACGAAAATTAGAGAAAAATTGAGAAGCAAAAATAGAGGGCAAATGAATGATCGATCTAGGAAATCATAATCTTGCGGAAGTAGAATAGAGTATGAAGATTTTTGCTAGTCAGCCATAAACTGATATAGGAGTTAACATATAACCAACATAACTCTAACCAACCTTATTAGCTAATGAATAGCATGATTTTCCAGCGAACGTTAATCTACAGCTATTTTTACCGTTTTCAATTTTTCCTCCTGTTTTCCTCTACCAATGGTCCACTGATCTTTTGTGGGATACAGCAATGTGACTTAAGTTCTTTTAAACTTCACCAGAATCTAGTCTCAACACTCATTGCAATGAGTAAATTTAGAAGGCATAAATGAGTATGCTATATTTTAAAATAATTAGTTCATTTCCCCCATGAACTAATTATTTTTCTCTTTGACTTTGTTTCGTGAGCAATGATCCACCGCTTTCAAATTGTCATTTGGTATTAAGGCTACCGCAAGTGTGGCTTTTAATCTAAAAATGACAAGTTGTATACGCCTCTCTTCACGTAAGGTCGTATGGAACAATCACTCGTATTGGCTGAAAGTTAGATTTTAGGTGGGCAGTGGCTTCTTTGAAGCCCAATACCTTCTTACCAGTGCTCTTCTTGATGGAACTTAATTGAGAATGAGTCCTTAGTCCTCCCAAAAATCACTTTCGAGATCAATTACTTCTTGAGTATTGTGTTGGTTAGTGCTATGGTCTACGAAATTCTAGGTCCGTGGTTCGATTCTTGACCCAGGAAACCTTTTTTCCCTCATGCAATTTTCAATGCATATTGGCTGAAATATTAGTAGGCCCCAGGAAATTATTTGTGACTTTTTATTAGAAAGAACTATTGGTGGATGGCCGTCCTTTCCTATCGTGTAGGTTACTCCTTAAGCTCTAAAACCTGGCAGAGTTTCGACAAGATTGCCATTCTTCCTCGTGAGCGGATGCATCTTCTCGCTCACAAAGGGCAAAGGCGCGAACGGTCGTCAAGAAATATTTTCTTGGGTAAATGCCGTCCGGGTCAGAAACTTCAAAATCTCCTCCTCGCTCCTTTTCCTCCTTTCCTCCCATTTCCCTCTTGTATCAACCCCACAGTTTCTCTTTTGGTAGTCGTGAAAAGTGGCAATGAGTTTTCATAGCTTTTGTTGAAATCACGCGTGAAGGATGGTCTCTAGCCACTGTTCTACTTGTCATATGCCTATCACGGCTCAAATGAATTCATGTTCTTTCAAACACATATTTTACTCTATAATTGTGTGTAGGAATGGATGAAATAATCCTTATTGCTCGTCTGCTGGTAAATCAAAACTAATGTAATTGAATAGACTGAATGATTGTTAGTTTTCAAAGCTTTCCCAAATTTCAAGTTCCCATATTTCAATTGCGTCAAAGCCCTTCCTTCTAAATCTACCGAAAGTTCTGAACGCCACCTCGAAGATGTGTGGAACAAGCTTAATTTACGACAGAGCATGCACGCGGTACTTATAAAAAATAATCACTTCAATTCAAGGTTATATCCAAATTTTTTCTGCGAGTACGGCTATGCACAGTCTTGGCTCTTAAATATATGTGGAGTTTCTCAGAAAGTGAATAAATCTAAAATGTAAGAAGGTACTTTAAAACTTCGTCTCAAATAAAAACCTCTGGCTCAGTATAAACGAAAAAAAGTATCAATATATAGTCAGTAATATCTAGAGATCTTTACGGTAAACACTGCAAATATATATACATATGCGAATGCTTTGATTGGAAGGAGGTGATCCATAACTAACTCAAAGCCCAAGAAGGTCTTTGGTTGGTTGATAAGCTTTTATGTTTTATGACAGAGCAGATCGTTAAATTTTGCAATATTCAGTTGAACTAAGATGGATTCCTAGTTGCATTTTAAGAGGACAATATTGTCCTAGAATTCATATTGAGTTCCCTAAAGCGTTTTCTTTAGAATAGCAACCATTGGTAAATGCTTTCGGGCGGTCCTGCATGATGGAGTGTCATTGAGCGACAAGAGTTTCTCGAGCCACCCTGCTAACGTAGAGAAACGCCCAAAAGCCATTTCGAAGGACAATCGACGCGGGAGCCTAAGATTTGATTCAGAGCAACAATGGGGAACATGCATTATATTTTATAACACTTTGAATGTGAAGTTTATTAGCTAACATGCGCTTGGCGAAAATTTTTCTGAAGAATTGAGATGTGTTACAAAAATATTACTCTTTGAAAATTGTACCTTTTCGGCAGCTTAAAAACACGACGTCATCGCATGACGTCACGGCATGGTATCACTGTGGGCGTTGTTTATCTGTTTATGTTTGAAGGTAAGTTGTTAAATAAATACTTGTCGATAGTGTATGTATTTATCTCATTTGTTTAATGCAATAAACGATTGTATTTCGGATTGTTATTTACGTAGTATGGATGGTAACGAGCAAATCGTTAGTCCAGCCTGTTTAGTGCCCATGAATTTCTACTACGCCTAAGTAATCAATAGTTTTTTTTAAGAAGAACGCCGCTAGAAGGGAGTCAACCAAAGGAAATTGTCGGAATGTGCTTTTTTAAGTATTTTTCGGTATCGTTTCGTTCGAGAAACGGCTAAAAACCTTAAAACAATACATTCGCTTCGTTTTCTTCTAAAATAAATGTCTATCTCCGTAGCAATATGGAACCTATACCGTGCAGTGACGTCAGAAGGCGTTATAAGTCACGTGACTTTCGTCAATTTCCGGGAACATTTTAAATTCATTTAATAATCTTTGTGGTGGGCGTAGAAAAATTTGGCTTATATATTTAAATTGGTGAGAATATTTCGCATCAAGTACATCATTAATCTTCGAGAAACAAATTTCATGCATATTCCCCATTGTTTCAGTCTAATCTTTGTTAACATCGTTTTTGACCTTGTTGTCTGCCAACTGTAGAGGCTTTGTATTTTTATACTGGGTGGAATGTGTGGTCCGAAAATTATATAAGAGTGAGTATTACAGCAAAACTATATTAAAATGAAAACTGTATAGAAGGAATTAAGAGCCGCAAGCAGTTTTGTGTGAGCCTTCTTTCTGATATATGGGCAAAAAGTGGAGTCGTGAGATGTTTCTCACACCGTCCTATTTTGCTTCAGGGAAGAATGAAAGAAATAATAAGAATGTAATTTGAGACAAACAAAGATCCTTCGTATTTATTAGAAAAGAGGAGGTTAGCTGAGAAGGACGGAAGTAAAAGAGGAAAAGAAGACGCAAATTGTAATTTTTTATACGAGATGATTACTCCGCTGCTTTAACCCCTTCCCTCCCCCCCATTATGTTACGCCCCCTTTTCTTTCCCTTCCCACTTGCTATCGACCACCCTGACTCTGTCCCCTTGGCCGGAAGTCATCTCAGCGGAAGTTCATATAGCGTGAGAGTTCCCTCTTTAGGAGATGTGCAGCACGGAGGAAGAGGAAGGGAATAAAAAACCCATGGCGCTTGGCAGGGAGTGTCTGTCTCTCCCCGTCTATTCTTTCGCTCTCCCCTTCGAGAGATGGGGATGGGGGCCTCTTCTCTCTTGGAATGCCTTCTCCATCATTCTCCACTTCCTCCTGTTACTCATCCTCCACCCTTTGATCTTCGCCGATCCGTATGCTTCGGCGCCCGGTCGTCTCTTTGCGTTTCTCTCTTTTACCGACCTCCTCACATCCATGACCCGCTCTTCATCCATTCAAATCCACGTAGCCAACACTGCCGATCAAATTTCGTTCACGCCCCCATCCATCTCTTACCCCTCTCTCACGATTTGTGATGCTTAATGGTGATGTAAATAATACAGTCTTTGAGGTCAACATTAAATCTTTCATCATCATCATCGGTCAACAATCCTAGGATATGTTTGACGCAGCCCTCCACTCGATTCTTCTATCAGCCAACCTCTTCGTATTGACGTAGCTCCTCTCTTTTATATCCTTCACAACTTGCTCCACATACCTCATACGAGGTCTACCTTTTCCATTCTTCCCGTTCACTTCACCCTCGATGATTGTCTTCATCAAGCCATCGTGTCTTAAGATGTGGCCTATTACGTTGTCCCGTCTTCTTTTTAGGGTTTTCAGTAAACATATCTTCTCTCCCACTCTTCTGAACACTTCTTCGTTTGTCACTCGATCGATCCATTTTAACTTCACCATTCTTCGGCAGCACCGCATTTCAAATGCTTCCAGCCTGGACTTCTCTGCTGCTGTTATTGTCCATGCTTCGCTGCCATATAGTAGAATGCTCTAGATGTATCTTCTAATGAAATGTTTTCTCACTTAAACGCTTGTATTTGCAGCTGTAAGGAGAATCTTCTTCTGGTAAAATGCCCTTTTTGCTTGGGCAATTCCACTGGCAATATCTCTTTTACTTCGTCCATCGCTGGTTACTCGGCTTCTCAGATAGCAGAACTCTTCCACCTCCTCGATTTTTTGTTTTCCTAGTTTAACATTGGTCCTGGCTTCCTTTCTCCTACTGCGTACCAATACCTTAGTTTTCAAAAAATCTTTCATAGAAAACTATATAAAATACAATTAGGGATAATTTGTACGCGCTGGTTTTCATTTGGAAATACTGCTCGACAGTAGAATTCATTCAGAACCCCCCTTAAGTTACATAATATAAGCGATGAATCATCTCTTTATTGTGAATGGCAAAACTTAGATGATTGATAAAATTATTATTTACTTCTCCTAGTTATTATTTATCCACAACTTATGAGATGCATCATTGTTATTATTTGATTAAAGAATGAATTAGCAACGCATATTTTTCCCTACGTAACAGATATCTGGAACCCACGGCCTCCCTATTGATAGTGTATGGTAACGGTTAGCCCCCAATATTCCCCCATCTTTTTCGTTAATAAATACATATATGGACTCCAAAATACATTTTAATGACTCCTACCAGATGGAAATGTAATCAGTGGATTGAAACGGTTTAAATGTGGGTCAAATGATACTCCTGTCGATAAATTTACTTACCTAATTTTGAAATTTTAAATGCCGCTAAATAAATTTCCTTTTCTCATAGAATAGATGACTAATGTTTGATTGCTAAGCAAGATAAATTTAGTTGACATATAGCATGTGTTAGGTAACCTCTAGTTTTCCTTTGCCAACTTCATCATGAGCAAATAAGTATCGGTTTTTTGAACGAACCGATGACTTCAGTACTTTAATAATGATCACGTTTTGCCATCGCGATAAAATTTACGTTTGGTGATTGTCGTGAATTTTCGTGAAGAACACAGCTTTTGAAGAAATAATTAGTTAAGGTAGTTCCACAAAGGGTAAAGTATTTCAAAGCCAAGCCTTTAGTTGTATATTGTTGCCATCCCTCTCACGAAAACTTTGTTCGTTGTAATTGGTTGACATTAATGTGACAATAGTGGTTGATGATAAATTACGGTATCCAAGAATATTATTTTAATGTGCATCGTTTAAAAGTATAATTGGCCTGCACCGCATAATTTTAATAGCATTCTTCGATTCGACAATAAAGCAGTCATTATTAATATTATGATTCCAAGAAAGTTTTCTACAAGTTTTAATAAATAAATTTGGCATAAAGTTATAGTTATGTGGAGTAAACTAGCAGAAGTTAAATTATATTCAAGTATTCCCTGAATGCAAGCAAAGCATTTGGTAGATTTAATTTGGTGTTAATGGCAAAAGGCGTCCAGTAGGGGTGCACGATTTTCCCATTAAAATTACATATTAGAATGAAGATTCAGGCGATATGGAGTGGAAGCGAAACATAATAACACAGAAAAAAACACCGTATTACAGCATCGTCAGGTGACAGGTCAGTGTAACCCGGGTCGTAGTAAAATTTATTTTTGTGGATTTGGCTCGTGTCTTTTTCTTTCTGTGTTATCACATAGATTATAATCACTGAAATAAAGTAAAAACATGTTGCAGCTTCGCCTACTTTCCTCGACACGCTTACCCGCTGTTGCTAAGCAAGGACAAGCTCACTAATAGACGGCGAAGAGTGCTAAGGTAAGAGTACGTGCCCGCATTATCCATCGCGCCCAGAGCATACGTGTGTGCTCACGCCGGATGGAAACCTACCGACGGGCACTCCTCCAAATGCCGTCGCCGCCTTTCGACAATACCAATAGAGTGTTCTTGCGTCGATCAACGAAACTATCCCTCAGGATGAAGTCACGACGGCAACCAGTCGGTGCCCGAAATAAAAATGGTCCAAAATACGTCAGCGGATTCAAATTCATCATTGCCTTGCGACGAAAGCAGTATTGTTTTTTATTCTGCCATTTATAATAGTTAATAATAAATCACACATTCTCTGATTTTCTTATATCGATTTTTATATGGATAATAGGTATTTTAACATTGGTAATTTAAGCCCGAATCGAGTGCCTTGTTAAGCGCATTTTAGATCAGAAATCAGTGTATTGAATAGGATGTTAAGCCAAATTTCCCTTGGCGTCATTCGTTAAAAGCTGGCTAATGCCATCGTTGGGCTTCTCTCCACCCTCCTTCCTTGCGTACCTTCCCAAACTCATCCTTGCCCCTATATTCCCGGTCTGTGCGAATTAGTGTGCGAGAACAGATTCGAAAACCGCAGATGTTTTATTTATCTTTAGGTGACCTTTCTTCATACTACTATTCTTCCTATCTAAAATACCCATTGTCTAACTCTCTTACCTAGCGTTCACCTTCCTAAATTGGTCTGTAGAATTCCCTGATAAATTTTTATATCAACTTATTCTATTTTCTCCCAAAAATACTATAAAATTACTACAATTGAATTACGAGGCGGTAATTCCAAATTGAAGAGATTGTATCTGACCTTACATTGTGTAAATTCTTCATAGTATAAAGAGAAATCTGGAAAAAGGATCTAGATGTTTTTCTATAGAACATCATAGTGTGACCCACACAACTTATTAAAACCACCGATCAAGGTTTCGACGGGTCACCGTTATTATCAAGACCTTGATCATACTATTCCTAGTTTTTTATTTATAGTTCCACATTGGTCTTGACGGCAGAAACGCCCCTGATAGAGCAGAAACGCCTGATAGAGTATTCAATGTTGAGAGAGATTTAAATGAGAATATGTAGTTCCAAAATAAAATCAATTTATTATTGCTCTTTGTTCAAGCTCATTGTCAATGCCACTGTCTAAAATTTATTTTTATATATTCATGGAATCTTTGGAATTTCCATTTCATTAAAAGGTTTATCTTGGCTTATCGTAAATTTTATTTGAGATCTATCTTAACAGAGACAGCTTTACGTTTGCTGATGAGAGAGAGAGGAAGTTAATGGATTTTTAAGTAGAATGTCAGGAACAAAGATTTGAATTTTAAAAGAGACATGCCTTCACAGTTGTGAATGTCTCAAAGGTAACACTGAAAATTCATGGCTTAAATATTTCAACTGCCAATCCTGCAGACATACTTCACTACCCCTTTCATTTAACGTCTGGTTCGTTGTGACAGTCAAATATTGTCATGAAGAGACAATAAAAGAACGCTTAAGGATTTAATTGGTGCAGGAATACGAAAGTGTTGCCTTACCATCCAAAATACTCGGTACTGCATCCGGCAGAGAGAATTTTTTCACAGGAAATTCGACCGCAAACTGAGTGTCGTAATGGGGACAATTTAAGTTGGGGCTCTCTCCGATAGGACGTTAATTGGTGGACCCCTTGGCCCCATTCCTTATGAGTAGGACAATACCTGGGAATCTCTCTTTCCTCTCCAGACCTTGTTATTACGACAGCGTGGAGGTTGGAGCGCTAGGTACCTGATCGGAGGTCCCAGGTTCTAACTATGGAGGGAATTTAGTATAGGTGCCGTTCTTCTATATGTATACGAAACACCACACGGATGTGTGGCAGGGGGGAGGTGTGATACCTACACCCAAGCTGTGAGGTTTTCTCCGGTCGCCTTCCCCACATAACACAGTGGAAGGATATCACACAAAGAATACCCTGAAAGGGAGCACCCTGAAAGCTACTTCAAGGTTTTGCGGCATTAGTGAATAATATCCAATGAAGAGTTACATACATTCTCTAATTTGAACAGCACTAGTCCATCAGAGAAACGTGTTAATTATGCATCCACTAGGTACATACCACCAAACAACTAGTATATTTTATAGAATATATTGATAATAATATGATGGATTAGTCTTTTGTAGAAAGCATTTGTTCATAAATCCCATTATCCACCCAGGGGTGCAGATGACATGAGTTAGTAGTGTTAAGAAAATATTTCTGATGCACTGCATAATACTTCACTGCATATTACTTCTTCCTATCCGGTTACTATGTTGTCTATTACGAACAGTTATTGTTGGAGGAAAGAAAGATATTTTATACACATTCGTGCCGTGGCTAATCTCTTTAATTTTGTCCTTCTGATTGATTTTAGCGTAATATATGGTTGGTCTTAATATATGTACATACAAATCATCAGATTCGAAATTGATAAAGTAATCAGTCTAAAATTTAACCTATAGTCTGATAGCGATTCTCATCTGAGTTCTTCACGCTAGCTTGCATTACTGACATAATAATAATAACGGCTTTTCACAAACCTCGCCCATCTCATTTGTTCACCTTAGCCAAACCTTCCTCGAACAGATCTCATACACTGGCGGTGCATTCTATATGAGGTTTCATGACCGAAAAGCAGCACCTTTCTTATACTTACTTAACTGACACTAGAACGCATGCTTTCAGTTTTACCGTCAAAAATTCCACCTTATCTATAATTCAATATGTGCCCAGTGGGTTAAACGCCGCGTCACAATAACTGATAGATATAATGAAGGGGACCATAAAGGTGCTCAGGGCGGAATAGCGAGGAAGCAAAAACCATGGGTGGTAAACTGTAGCGGAATGGAGAAATGTATGGTCCTGGGCCATTGGAAGGATTGGAAGAGGAACGAGGGTTGAAGGATGGATAGGCGGCGAGTCGGTTGGGGGATTGAGTAGCGGGAGTATATTTAGTCTTCGGAGTCGAGGCTCGCTTGGTAAGAGTCCCAATAGTCCAGAAGGAATCCCTCTCAGCGGCGGTTCTGAACCCTCCCCCTCATTTCCCCCATCCCTCTCCAACCTCCCCTCATTCCACCCCTCCCCTCCTTAGGTCTTTCACAACTCACTTCTCTTCTTCCTCCTCCTCTTGTTCTGCCTCGCCCGAAAAAAAAGAAGACGAGCGGAGGAAAAAATAAAAGCCACGCGAATATCTCTCTCCCGTACTCTTCGTGATTTTCGGAACAATCACTCGGCGATGGGTAAAGGATTAGTGACACTGGGGTAAGAGAAAGTATTATGCGTACGCTATAAAAGTATTTAATGGAAATTGGAAAAGATTCAGCCAGTTAGGGGTCAAGCGGACTTTCTCCAAATGTCTTGGATATAATAAAGGTGAATCGTCACATTTTACGGAGGAAGGGTGGAGAGAAACCCGGAGTCGGCATTAGCCTACTCTTAACGAAAGGCGCCAAGGGGACCACGGCTTAGCGTCCAATTGATGTTTATCTCGAAACTTTAAATAACAAGTCGCTCCTGTCATGATTTCCATGGAACTTGTAAAATAATTCCACACCTTACTGTTTAAAACACGTATTGTTTAAAATGAGGATTATCTCTCCCCTTTAGCAGAAATAGCATCATTTGAATGGGTCAAGATGCTAAGTCTCGCTGACATTATTTGTTGTTTGATTATTTTTTTCTTTAGCATCGTTCTTTTTTAATATCATAATGAATTATATTAAAAAATTTACTTTTTGAAACGACAAGAGTCCGCTGAGTATTTACGGTGAAATATTTTTCAAGGTTATGAATAAAACATGTCCCCGTCCCTATCCGACAGCCGCAGAGTGACGGGATGGTCTTTTTGAATCCAAGGCCTGGTTTAGTTCTCACATCAGGAGATATTTTGGCAACCAGAGAGGGTATTAGTCTATGAAAGTATGATATAATCTGTTCATATGCTCCCACCGATATAAAAAGATATTTTCAGCCCAAAGGTACCTGCTAGAAGTCTTACCTCCTTTCCATTTTTAGAGGTAAACTATATTCTCTAATTTCATAATTTCATGGTAATCGTGCCGGTTTCTATTGCCTTAATTTATCCTGAATCAAATTTTCATTGCGCATTAACTTTATCGTCACCTTTTACATCTGAGTCTATCCTCACTCATGAGTGTGGTTATTAATATCGTTTGTTAAGAGACAATCAATTTTTCATCAAATTATATAGTACCCTTCCGGCTATATATTTCTTTAAGAATTGACGTTTTTTCGGGTTGTTTCATCGGCAGTTGCTGGTTGGTTGGTTATTCAAGGGAGGCGACCGACATCTGAGGTCATTTCCGCCATTTAGGATAGGTGGGTGATTGGGTAATGGTAGGAGTTTTCAGGAAACGGAGGAAGGGTGGAGAGAAACCCGGCGTCGGCATTAGCCTACTTTTAACGAAAGGCGCCAAGGGGACCACGGCTTAGCGTCCCATCCGACGGACGGAGTACTGAACTTGAAATGCCCTCCACTAGGCACTCAAGTGGGGTCCGGTTTTCTGCCTGGAATCGAACCCGGGCCCTCGGGATGGGAGGCCAGCACTCTAGCGACCATACCAACCCGATTTCCTCGGCAGCTATTGTGTTTCCTTAAATTAAAACAGTAAAGTGGTATAATATAGCCGCAATCAATATAATTGTGTCATCATCAGCATTATTCAGCAATTCTGAGATTGGTCTCTCTCAAATCTCTTCATACGAGATTGTATCGTATTTTTGAATTATTCTCTTTCACATCCTTCTCCACTTGTTCGACTTCCTCGATACTCGGTCGATCCATTTAATGTTCATCATTCTTCTGTAGCACCACATTTCCCACCCACCCTTTCTTCTCCGCTTCTGTCATCACTAGGGTGTCCCAAAAGAACCGAAAGTCAGAAAGTTCTGGGGGCATTTCCATTTTCCCATGCGAATGCATGAAAAAACATCCAAAAAAAATTTTCACCTCAGTCGGACAATATTTGACCCTGCCGAAACGACATTCATAGTTCAGAAATTTCCAACTTCAGCATTTCATACATTGTTCCTACCTCCCAGGGGTCAGGTGGTTTTAAAATCAGAAACCTCTGAAAGAAAATTGTATTTTATTATAAGACAGTCACTCTACTCATAAAGAAGCACTTGGAATATCAAACAATGTGAAAAACTAGTTTTTTTTTGCCACTTTTGTCATACATTTCCCCATGTCGTTTAATGACTACCAACAGATGTGGCCTCTGAGCCTCATTATTTGTCAATTTTTTCTTCACTGTAAAAAGTTGATCTGATTTTCTGTGCGATCTGAATTTAAGCGCTGTCTGGTTGTAAGGCAGGAACACGGATTTAAGGTACGGAAGAGGCAGGAACATGGATGGTTGGTACAGGAGAAGTTGAGCAGGAAGCAGAGGAAGCAGGATTCTGGATGGTCTGATTTTCAGCCGTTCACCTGCCTTATTTTTAGACAAGATATTACTGCTGAAATTCAACATACCCTGTCTTAAAATTGTTGCATCTGAAATTCAGATCGCTTTTGTACCTTAAAATCAGATCTACTTTTTACAGTGTTGGACAGGAAATCTCTTATCAACTGAACCCCTCTCTCTGCAGTGCCATTAACAACTTTAAGATGTTGCACTACATATAGGCCCTTCTGATAGGCGGCGTCACATTTCCATGTAAATGAATCTTGCGAGAGCTATCTTGCCTAATTGAAAAAAACTAGTCGAACGGCCAAGGAAAATGCGACCACTTGAACATCAAAGCGCACAATTAAATGGTATAGAAGACGGTAAAATTCTGCTATGAAACATTTCAGACCTGAAGACGTGAACTGAAACGTTAGCGAAACTGTTGTCACCCCAGAATGGACACACGAGGAAGAAATCCAGAAAGTAATGGATCCTCAAAGCTATACACATACTGACTTGTTATTTATTTTAGATTTAGATGTGCATTTTGACACTTTTAAGTTCTGAGTAAATATTTTGTTAAATTTACGATAGCCTTAGCATCACAGTGTAGCTTTGTGTTATTTCATTATTAAAAATGTTAGCAAATCACAAGATAACACGAAATAGTGGCAATACCCGGATTAATGCTGTTGCATCACCATTCAAAATAGCACGGTTTCAAATTAAATGGTTTATGTCTTCCCAAATGTGAGATCCAATTTGAAACTCTTTTGCAGTGTGCTTCTGCCGTTGTGATATTCTGCAGGGCTAAAATGAAGATGCAGATAATTTAGTACAAGGACCAAGAGAAAATAGATAAATGGCATGATTTCTCTTCCGTGTGTTGCCTGCGGCAGTTGTCAGCGCCGCGGCGCGGGGTCACGGCGCACCGTGAGCCAAACTCCAAAACATTTTTATGTGAGAGTCAAATAACAATACATTAATTGACTTTCATATAACAATGTTTTGGAGTTTGGCTTTCATCTGAGTCTGTTATTTGACTCTCGCATAACAATGCTAAAGCATGTACATGGTAGCCATTTTAAATTTGTTAAAGTCACTTTATATCAGTGAACATGAGTTGATTTGTTGGGGTAATTGGAAATTTTAAAGATATATAATGCGCTGGAAAGTAAAGTTATGGACGAAAACATATTTGCTTCCCTCCCCTTCGCCGAATCTCATCTCCTTGAGTCCGCACCCTTTCCCTCCGAAAAAAATACCCACTCCAAACCCCACCAGCAGAACTTCTTAAAGCCCCTCTATAAGATCTAGACCCCCACCCACAATATCGAACTTTCCATCTCACAAGTAATCCGTTTTAAGTTCTCAACCTTATGGTCTACCCTCCTCCTCCGTGCACCTAAATATGATGCGATAGAGTTGCAACCTTGTGTTTTTCTCTATTCTTCTATCCTTATAGTTTACCTACTTTCGTTATTTTTATATCACAGTTATTTTTAAACGCTTATTGTACTAATACAAATAATTTATCATCTCATTTTTTTAAAACATATTTTTTATTCTTAATTCTCCTTAGATAAGAAAATTATATATTTTGGTATGGTATATTTTCGTCAGTTTTACCAGTTATTGTTAATTCACGCCCAGTAGCTTAAATATATTTAACGAAGCCGTCGTAACTCTATGGAATCTATCTCTATGGTCATGATTTCCTTCAGTTACTATTCACCCTATATTTCTCAGACTGATCCTCATCATCATCGGTCAGCAATCCTAGGATTGGTTTGACGCAGCCCTCCATCTCGATTCTTCTATCGGCCAACCCGATCTTCATATTGACGTAGCTCCTCTCTTTTACATCCTTCACAACTTGCTCCATATACCTCATACGAGGCCAGCCTTTTCCATTCTTCCCGTTCACCTTTCCCTCGACGATTGTCTTCATTAGGCCATCGTGTCTTAAGATGTGGCCTATTAAGTTGTCCCGTCTTCTTTTTAATGTTTTCAGTAGACATCTCTTCTCTCCCACTCTTCTTAACACTTCTTCGTTTGTCACTCGATCGATCCATTTTATCTTCATCATTCTTCGATAGCACCACATTTCAAATCCTTTCAGTCTGGACTTCTCTGCTGCTGTTATTGTCCGTGCTTCGCTGCCATATGGTAGAATGGTCCAGATTCATGTTATAATGAAATGTTTCCTCACTTCCACGCTTGTATTTTCAGCTGTAAGCAGAATCTTCTTATAAAATGCCCTTTTCGCTTGGGCAATTCTATTGGTAATTTCTCTTTTACTTCGTCCATCGCTGGTTACTCAGCCTCCCAGGTAAAAGAACTCTTCCACCTCCTCGATTTTTTGTTTTCCTAGTTTTAACATTGGACCCGGCTTTCTTGCTCCTACTGCATACCAATACCTTAGTTTTCTTTTTATTGATCTTCAGATGATATCTGGTCATTGTTCTTTCCATATTTCCTAGTGTTTTCTTTAAATCTCCTTCCTAGACTGATCCTAAAGATGATAAAAATTACTCTATGCCCGAAATAGACTCCACAGATCGTAAAAGTTACAGTGAATTTGAACGCGGGTTTTCGAAGACTAATTAAAAAGCCATAATGAGTGATAAGAGGTGGAAGTATCCGCCTTTTTGTCCATACTAATGGGTCGGGAACTTATTTGTTACCCCATCGGTATTATTCAGTCCCCTTGAAGGCCTGCCTCCAGCATTTGCGTCAAAGAAACCGATCGTCTCCAGGCACGTCGCTCGCGCTGTGGAAAGGCAATCAAAAGAGTCTCCGGACCGTGCTTAATGTGCGTCCTTGCCACGCGGTCGAAGTGCCCGGAGAGAAAAGCGCCCCGCGATTGCTTGGAACGCCTAGATATTTCTCCCTCGGATAATTTCAGCCTTGAACTTTTAAGTGCGTCATTATCGCCTGTGGATAAAAACCTCCTGGACCAGTGAGCCCTTTTGCTGTGGTAGGAATTCTTACTCCATGCAAAAACTTGAAAATTTTCCTTTCGTCTCCGATGTTAAAATATTGTTGTTGGTTCTTTCAACTATTTCCATATTTTTTCTTCAGCTCAAACATTCGCAGATTTTTTTCGATTAATCTTTTTTCGGGAAATCTAATCTAAACGGGATAATATCCAACCCACATCATGAAAGGTGTCTGAGAAATGATACTTTGATGTCTGAATTCCATATAAATTGGTAAGTGGGGAAAAGTAGGGGAAAGGGTACAGAAAACTGACTGTATACGAATTCCTTCTTTCTACATGTGATAAAAAAGCATGGTTTAGACCCTTGATAATACCCTGAAATCAGGTGATTAATCTATGTGGCTACACGTTAGTGTGCTTAGTGTAGGCTGTGCTTAGTGTGCTTAGTGGGGACTTAGTCTTAGTGGCTTTGTGTCTTGATTATGTCAATATCTTCCTTGGAGAACCTCCTAACAGCAGGTATCACTAGCTTCCGCGTAACGTAAAGCTTTCTTAAACTTAGTTGGCATTCTCACGTATAACCGTATATATAGCGTCATCGACTCTGATTTTATGTGCCTGTGAGGTCACTCCCCGCTCAGATCTGCATTTTCTCGCCTAAGCATCTTGAATTCGCTCTCTCCTCCTGCTGCATTAATAAGGAAAATTCATTTCTGACGAATATGCTAAGCTAGAGCATATTCGTCAGAAATGAATTCGTCATAAAATGGGACACATAAGCGTGTCTTGGAAAAACTTTCACTTTTGAATTTTTTCAACTTATTTATTGTAGGAACCAAATAAATTATCAGTACTTTAACTATCCACAATTGTATTTCCATCACGATGCGTTTCGACACCTTGTGTCATTCCCAGCTGAGCAAAACTAATCTTGTATGCATTCGAGGTCAAATGAGGGGGAGGAATGTGAGTTGGTTGGGGTCATCCATCGGGGACCAAAAGAACGGGGAGTGTTCTTAAAAGATAGTCACCTAGAGAGGCAGAGATTCTGTCTCCATGTACCAAATTATTTCAATTACATCCCAGTTTTCCAAATTGTTCATGTTATTATCCTCTATCTATTATCTATAATATCATACTCAATATGAAGGAATTTACTGTCAAATGTCGATTCATGTAAGGCCTCTATCTGGTGTATATCCATGCGTGATTACCTATTGACAATAGTATAAGATATTTTTTCTTTTTTTTTTCTTTTTTTACAGATCCCTCCAGTTTGACCGATATAAATGACACCACAACAACACACAAAAGTTTTTAGGCCCCACATTTCATACCTATGCCTATTTTTTCTTTTTAATTAATTAATAACTTGTTGAGCGGTACGGGTGAACCAAATTTAATGTTGAACCTTTGCAAATATATTATTTATATTGTATATATGTGTTTTAGTACACTTGTAACATTTTATACCAGCTACCTTCGTTCGAGGAAACAAAACCAGGAGAAATAGGGGATTTTTGGGTATTGTGATATCGTAAACCGTCTGTAAATGGATGAGTGCTCAGAAAGAGGCAGATTTCCTCTTTGCAATCACCATTTTACGCTTATTCTTTCATCATAGATTTATTTAGCCCACACATGGCTGCAAGGGGTCATAAATCTGCGATTGGAGAAAAGATTTAAAAAAATAAGCAACTCTGCGAGCTAAAAATAAACTGTTCGTCTCGCCCTATTATTTATCTGACCTCGAGGCCTCGCTTCTTAATGACGTGCAACACGGATGACCTCCTCAGCCAGTCACCGGATCCGCACGGCAAGTGTCGGATCACTTGAATGGAACGGGTTTCATTGATTGGCTCAGTTTCCTCGAATAGCTTCGTTCAAACAGCACGGGGAGTCGCGAAATGATTTACGGAGCGCCCTCGAAAGGAAATCGGAAACGATGACATGCTGTTTTCTTTTCCCCGTCCCAACCTTGAACTTCCCCTCCATGCGCCTGCCTCATTTTTTTGCGTCTCTTTCTCTCAGCCGAGGTTGTTTTGGCCAAAGTTATTTTAAAATATTTCGTCTCGCTTTTTTTTGCCTTTCTCCTCCTCCACGTCCTTGGAGAACTTGTCTCGGGCAACCGCATCTAATCTGGAACGAAATTCGCTAAAATACTCACTGATGGAAATTTGCGAATAACATGGCAAATGTGATATTTTGCATTGGTTCAAATAAATAAGTGCGTATGTAACGTGGGCTGTATAACAGTTATAACTTAAGTGGATTTTATATGAAAAATTTATCCCACAAAGGTCGTTTTAGCTTTATAATCGTCTTTGCGATTCAAAAATATTGTTTGCGCGTTGCACATGCCCCTAAAAAGTCCTCTGGCAATTGTAGAATCATATACGCCTTTTTTTAGCAATGCAGATATACCACAATCTCATTGCTGGATTCACCATTTTAATCTTGTGATTCTGTTTCAATTCACTTTAAAATGAGCATAGTATTTTTCCTACGGTAGAGAATCTTTTTCGCAATCCAAGGGTTACGGTTCAAATCCTGTAAAAACAGAGATTTTTCTTAGGAATATCGTATTCTAATTGAGCTCCCTGCGTAGATGACTTCAAAGTTAGCGGCCCGTCTGTCGTGTGGAACATCAGACTGTTGTCCCCTAGGGGGACTTTCATTAAAAGTGGGTTTAAGGCCGACACAGCATTTCTCTCCATCTTTCCTCCGCTACCCATAATCTCATAATCTTAGCCACACCACCCCTTTCTCTTTAATGCCGCAAATGACCTCAGCTGTCTGCCGCTTCCCCACAATAACTTAAACAGCCAACATCCAATATTTTAATATTTCCTCTGTTTTTTTACGAAGAGTAATAATAGCTTAAAAACGAATCCTGAGCGAAATTTTTAAAAATATGTATGACTCCCCTTTAATTGCCTTGCCTTTTGAAAACTGAAAAATTAAATTATCCTCGTAACTACAAAAACAGATTTCTTGTAATTTTATTTTCTCCCCTCTCCCTCCTGATCTTTTTATGTGAACAAATGTTAAATTATATACTATTAATTCAGCAAGCTTTACAACACTGTAGTATCTTCAGGTACCAATACAAGTACCGATAGTTGCCGATTACCGGAAATAAGCCGGAATCTGATTATCTGGTGAAGGGCTGAAGTTAAGATCTAAGAATTGTACAGTCAACTTATTTTAATGTACACTCGTACAAAAAATGTATTTCAGCGCCTAAAGCATCATCATTTGGTCTAATGAATACGGCCGTATTCATTTTCCAATAAATTGGTAGGTAATTTTATATTACTACTTTAATCGTTAATTTTTAGCGGTAATGAGTAGAATTAAACTCTGCTGTTTGCAGCGTTACTATAAGAAATATTCAGGAATAACTTAGATAAAGTTTCTTGTACTGATACCTGAAGATATTACAGTGTAGAGAAACATATTTTATAAAATATTTTATATTTTTGAAAGCTTTTGTTTTCCTTTATATACTTTAATTTTAAATGTATCTTTAGGCTCATGAGAGCATACATTTTTTTCCGGAATCTGATTATCGTAGGAACATGATATGTGAGCAAAAATCTCCTACTTGATGCGTTTTCGTTATTTTCATGTCAATGAGAAAATGTTTAGTCCAGAAGTTACGCAAAATATTTTCCCGGTGTCTGGAGCCATGCAGTTATCGTCTCCACCCTTTTCTCAGAAAGCGGAAATTGATTCCGATATCCCAGACGAAGAGAAGTGTTTCCGCCTGCCCTTTGTTTTTCTTACGAGTGTTGTGGTCAATTTTTTTGCGTTATAATGCAAACCTGCTGGTCTTTTTCATGCTCCCATGCCAAGTTACCCATCACCGGCTCCGTCCTGTCAAGCTTCATGGCCTCCAGAGAACTCCACATGCCCTCACTGAAAACTGCAAACCTCTCTCTAACTCTCACTCTCTTTTCATGTGTCTTTTTCTCTCTCTCTGTCCACTTGTTGCCAGGGATGGCGAGGACTCACTCCCATTTGTACCCTCACAATATAGATACACACGCACAGTCAACCTTCCCTAACTCACTGACTCTTCTCACTCCCCCGCCAGGCTTTCTCCCATCACTAACCCCGCTCCCTCGCGAGTCGCCTGAAACATTCACTCTCGCGGTCATCTGGTTGCCGTTCCATTGCCGACACTCACCAAAGTGTGTCGCCAGACACATTCACTTTCTTTCATTCTTGTTTTAATTGTACGGCTGCGTCGCTAAAATGGTCGCAGGACATTTTGGTATTTTAGTGTGCCGAGAATGCGAAAATACCCCTGTTTCTGTTATGGTGCAAAGTTTGGGATACGTGGAAAATGATTTGAGTGTTCCACTTCATCCCTACTCTCCCTTTTATACCCTGATTTACCCCCGGATCCTTGGCCTCCTTCTCCATTTCCCACCCATATTATCTCTCAAACTTCCCCTCCCTTCAGCAAAAACTTACTTTTTAATCCATGTATGTGGTCACTTATTGCTAATTTTTTTTTGTTTTTCTACCTCGCGCATTATGAATGATCAAATTCAGCAATGGTAACATTCTAGGTGATATGGAATTGCGGAACCTTCGCACAGTCACGCTTAAAATTCGCGTAATGCATGTACACGTTTTTTTTATAATTTTTTATTTGCACTTTGTTATTTTTATTCAAAATTAAGGGCATCGCTCCAAATAATTCACGTTCAAAAATCACGTTAGAAATAAGGACTTAAAAAATTAACTAATTTAAATGTAACTCTGTGATTCGTGATTATGCCAGAAACAATTCAACAATACGTTGATTTCATCCAGAATTTTATTGTGTGTGTGTACACATTTACAACGACCTAAATTATTTAGACCTATATTATTTAATATATTTACAAAAATGAAAAATTACTTGAAGCGTTGACACATTTAAACAGTAGAAACAAAGTTATCAACATTTTCTTTTAAAAACTGAATTTACAAGGTTATCAACATTTTCTTTTACAAACTGAATTTACACATTTTATTAATGCAAACGAATTATGTGTTTCCATACGACAGACCTTTTTAAAAATTTTAATGGGTGACCGTACTATTCCGTTTCAGTGAATTACTTTCAAAAACAGGATTCTATTGCTTTAGAGTATAGATTATCTCGCTTCAATCAGCTGCGATGGCCTGCCATTCTAAATTCGAACTTTGAGTGGATTTGGTGGTCCATAAATAATTTCTGATCGAAAACAAAAATGTTTTTATGAATGTGCTCTATATGCCCTTTCTTCAGTTTAACTCCTGTATATAAATTGGTTAATTGTGATTGCACTCTGAGGACCAGCTTCTCTAAATCTCTCTTTCTTCTTTTCAGTTACTCTAATGGCAATCGTTTCTTACTGTGACTAACCAATATGTTTTGTATCAGCGTTCTCTACCGTCAGTACCTAGCTGTTCAAGCTTTTCCCTTTTTATATCTGCGTTATTGAATTTATTGGTTGATTAATGAATTCACTCATGTTTTTCTGAGGGTCTGTGTTTAAAACCGTCGGGATTATCTCAAATTGGTAACCAAGGAGTCACGTAGTATAAAAACCAATGGTTGCCAATTGGGTGTGTTGAAACCGCTGATTACAACCACATTCCTTGTTTACACTTGTGTTTTATCTCATCTTGGGGCCTCAATAGTCTAAAAATATGAGAAAAAGTCAAGTGAAAGCGATTAATGACATTGTAACGAGCGATTCAGACACAGTAAAGTTTCAAACCATTCGTATTTATACCACGTGATTCCATGGTTACGTATTCGAGATAATCCCAACGATTACAAACATAACTCTCCTGGGTCAAAACCTTAGAGTGTATCATGATGGCTTATTCCTCCGTAATGTCTGATTACTTTAAACAAGTTTCAAAGTAATAGCTAACTGATTATCAATTGTTCACTATGCCTAAACGTAAGACGTAAACATTTTCTACCCCCTCATCCCTCTCACAACTCTTGTAAAAGCAGCCCTTCTCGCCACCGTATCCTACGCATCGCTTTCTTCGTCTCCTCTATCACCTTCCGATTCCTTTCTCCCTATTCCATCCCTCCCTCCCCTCTTCCACTCCCTTTCCTTCTCCGAGGATCGTGGGTAAGGTCACTCGGAGGAGAGACTCGCTTCCTTGTCTCTTTCTCATTCTCCTTCCCTCACCGAACCAATGTCGCCGGCCCTTTTATTCAAAAATAGGCGACCATAATGGCGTCTTTTGCGTCGAATCCTCTTCCCCTTCTAATCCTCTCCACTCCACAACCCTTTTCCTTCGTCGAAGATTAGTGGGAATTAATGCCGACGAAACGGAGGGAGGAAGTTTTGGTCGGTGAAAAAATTATAAAGATTTTTTTTCTCTGGAATAAAAAAGACATCGAAAAGTTTTTGATTTTCTAGTCTCCAAATGAAATTCTCATGTTCACAGACGGAGGTGGCTGTAAATTTTCACCAAACCGCGCTGTTTCATTAGGATCTTTGTCATTAAACGCCCTTAAACATTCTGTATCTTCTTTCGTCAGTCTTTAATCTCATTGCGGAGTTTTCTTAGGTATTTTTCCAGCTAATTACTCGAACATAATTACAAACTGTTGATCCCAAGTTCGTTATGTTCTCGCACAGAACAAATAAAACATTGATTCTGCAAACCTCTCATTCTACTGATTGTAAAAAGCTTTCGGGATTCTTCCGCGTTGTCATTGTGTAAAATGGCGACGTTTCCCCCACTGTACTGCGGGCGTCCTCAGGCCAGGCTGAAGTGAAAATGCTCCGAAGTTGACGCTTATTTATACTTGTCTTCTGAGGTGGCCGCTGCTCGCTGATTGGCTGTTGGTGTTCGTGTGAATACTCGTTTCCACGTGTTGGAGAGTGGGTAGCTGTCCTCTCTATTCATATTGTTGGGCCTCTTGGAAATTTCAACTGCTTCCCTTATAATTCTAGGGAAATATCGCTTTTCCCTCGAGAGGATTTTTGGTTCCATTAAATTCACGGAATGGTTTGGTTCCATCGAAACGTGCTCCGCAATAGCCGATTTCTCCCCTTGTCCGTTTCTGAGGGCCCGTGAGTGTTCTTTCATTCGGCATTGTACAGCTCTCTTTGTTTGCCCTACGTAGGATTTTCCACAGCTGCAGATGACCTCGTAAACGCCTTCGTGAATTTCGGGCGGGAGGCGATCTTTCGCTCTGATGAGGAGACTGGATAATTTATTGTCGCATCCGAATCTAGTCAGTATATTATGCTTCGCGAGAACTCGCGATATTTTCTCCGTGGTTCCTCCAATGTAGGGGATGAGAGCACGTGCGACAGGATCTACAATCTTGGATTTGTCGCTCCGTTGGTCCAAGCGAAGAACCGTTTTTTGGATTGTGGCTTTATCATATCCATTCTTTCCTAGGGCAGCAAGAAGATGTTTCTCCTCTTCAGGAAGCGATTGTTGGTCGGAAATAGTTCGAGCCCGGTGAAAGAGGCTGGTTATCACAGAACTCTTTTGCTGCGGGTGGTGATGAGAGGAGGCGTGGAGATAGAGATCTGTGTGGGTTGCCTTCCGATGTACCGAGTGGCCCAGGGATCCATCTTCTTTCTTGGTAACTTTAACGTCCAAGAAGGATATCTGGTTGTTGCTTTCCTTTTCCATGGTAAATTTTATGTTGTCGTGTTGAAAGTTGAGGTGCCGGAGAAATTCAGTCAGGTGTTGTTCCCCGTGTGGCCACACAACGAAAGTATCATCCACGTAGCGAAGCCATATTTTGGGCTTCCAGTCGAAAGTCTCGATGGCCTTTTTCTCTAACTCTTCCATAAAAAGATTGGCAACTACAGGAGAGAGTGGGGATCCCATGGCAGTACCTTCAGTTTGTTCGTAGAAATCACTGTTCCACTGGAAATAAGATTTTTTCAGACAGAATTCTATGAGGTCCGGACAGTATTTGGGGAGGCCTTCATTGGTCAATGTTCTAGCGATGTTCACCGCTTCTGTGATGGGAATATTGGTAAAAAGAGATACCACGTCAAAACTCACAAGGATATCCTCTTTCTCTATATCTATCTCCTTGATTAATTGCACAAAATGCTTGGAGTTTTTGACGTATGATGAAGTTCTACCGGAAAAGGGAGATAGGATTTGTGCCAGGTGTCTTGCCAGTGGGTTGGTAGGTGCGTCTATGGTGCTAACGATTGGTCGGAGCGGTATGTCTTCCTTGTGCACCTTGGGAAGTCCGTAGAGCCTTGGTGGTTTCGGTGCCGAAGGCACGAGGTCTCTCTTTTCTTCGGGCGGAATAGATGAATTCTTGATCATCTCTCTCACCTGTCGTTCAATTTTAGCTGTGGGGTTGGAAGGCAGCTTTCTGTAGGCCGATTCCGTCAGCATTGTGCGGATTTTGGTGTCGTAGTCAGTTTTTTCTAATATGACAGTAGCCCTTCCTTTGTCCGCGGGGAGAATAATTATGTCCTTCCTTTCACGGAGTTCGCTAATGGCTCGTCTCTCTGCCCCCGTGATGTTTGATTTGGGTGGTTTCGCGCCTCGCAAAATGCGAGTGACGTCTTCTCGTATCTCGTCCGCAGCATTTTTTGGAAGCTTACGGATGGCCGTCTCCACGCCGGTAACTATTTCCTCCCTGGGGATTCTCTTTGGGGCAACGGCAAAGTTCAAACCTTTGGAGAGAATTGAAATTTCCGCGTCGCTTAGTTGGAGACGAGTAAGGTTCACAATGGTGCTGGTCTCCGCCTGCGCAGCGCCCCTATGCTGAGTCTCTTTTAGGTGGTTATATTTCTTCACCTGTTTCTCTCTGGTGGCTACATACACAGCATTGGCGGAATCGAAAGTTATTATATCCACCTTCTCCCAGTCGTCGTGATTCAGGGTTTTACTTAAGAGTAAATGAAGTTGATATAAATCCTTCGAGCAGCGATGGAGTTCAAAACGGGTGTGTTTAATCCGTTCCCTCAGTAACGCTTGGCTGGTCCGGTGAAAGATTCGTTTTGCAGCTTTAGTCTGAATGTTGTGTCGTATTCGGACACAATTCGGAATTGTGTTTGTGTCCCTGCATCTCTCCAAAAAGGCAAGAGAAGATAATAATCTGCCCCTTTTCTTTCGAAGCGTCTCCAAGTCCTTGGTCCACTTGTGAGTATCCTCCCCGTAGAGGCGGTTCAATTTCTGGCGAAGATTTTCGCGGCGTTCCGATGATTGTAAAAAGCTTTCGGGATTCTTCCGCGTTGTCATTGTGTAAAATGGCGACGTTTCCCCCACTGTACTGCGGGCGTCCTCAGGCCAGGCTGAAGTGAAAATGCTCCGAAGTTGACGCTTATTTATACTCTCATTCTACTGTTAACTCTTCTTGTTACGACTCTCATTTTCAGGACATCCATAAAACTAAATGTATAAATGTGCTAAAGATAGGTTTACCGAAAAATCTAGTTGAAAATTTAATCTTGTTTCACTTTTCATTGGTTAATACATTTTTGTGTTTAAATAGAGAAGAATTATCTAACGATGTAGCTAGCAAAATAGACTTGAAGTCATAGTAATATTATTTGTCCATGGCTTATCAATGTTATCAAGTACTAACCCGCAATTATAAGTGCTTTAGCGCGAGAGGAACAGTACGAGGATGGGATTAGAAGGGTAGTAAATAAGGAGGAAGGTTGGAAAGAAACTCTTGAGTCAGCGGAACGAAAACGAGTCTCGTAACGGAAGGAGCCAAGTGGATCACCATATAACGTCCCATCCTACGGACGGATTGATGAACGTTAATCCTCTACACACCAGCCGGTTAAGCTATGAAAAATGTCTTCCACTGTCGGGACTCGAACCAAAGTCCTCCTAGTGGGAGGCCAAGTACTCCAACCACTAAAACAATCCGACCCCCAAATTTCTATGCCGTGGCGTATCTATCCTATTCTTTTTTGTTGCCACTCTTTCTTTCCTTGCGAGAGCTAACATAACAAACCTAACGTTTTACATGCCTTTTATTCCATCGGCTCTGATTATTGACAAAAATAATCCGTTCTTTATATTTTGTATTTCGCTTTCATTTGTGACATCGGTAGTCACCGTAAAAAACAACTGCCTACCTCCGAGCGTTATTGAAATGTAGGGACCTCTGCCAAAACCCCTCTAACGGCTTTTGACCTAAAATTATAGATTGAGTAAATCACGTCTTTCCTCCCCACCGCTCCATTCTTTCAAGGATGAATGTTAAAAGTGTTTTTCTTTTTTGAGGTTTTTGTGCCTACGGAAATAAATGCAGATGTTAGAGCTCGTAGCATATGCCAGACGATTTGCGTTTGTTCTTTCAAAAAGAAAAACTTTCTACGCCATGTGTGACCATCGTGGTGGTATACAGCTCAAATGTGAGTCAACCAAGTTCACATTTCCCGGACTCTTTGGTAAATGAGTCCAAGGTCATTTTTGATATTTGCTTGACGCGTCCACGGAAAAGAGAGGCATGCAAATTTATGGATTCGGAGAAGATTTCCCGGTTAATTTTCATTTCATTTACTTAGATTACCCGTGGTGCCATTATTTTATTAATCTGTGCATATGAATAAAGTATTTTCTAACATTTGGTGCAAAACCTAGTAGCGCGTAATTTTCAACCAATTCTGAAAAATTATTGATAAATCACATATTTGAGAGAATTTTTTTTATTCCTGTGATTACTTCTCGATTATATCATTAAAATACAGAATGTTCCCACATCAAAGTCAATATATATTACCGTGGGCGCTGAAAGTCGCAAATTGATCCTTTGATGATGCACCAAATTCTAAATTGAAATACAAACGTTTTGGTCACTATTTTCTGGCTACAATTATGTTCCTTAATAAACAAACTATAAACAGAGTGTACATTTATTTTATCAAATATTACATCTATCTATAGCATTCTCTATAAAAACAAAGCACTTGACAATTAAGGTTTTATTTTTCCTTGTTTTTGGCGAAGTTTTCTGTAGTATTTTTCAAGCCCATTTGAAGTATAAATACTTTTTACAGCGTATATATTTCTGAATAAGCATGCAGTGTACACATTCAAAATGATAAACGATTAATAATTGAATGAATAAAATTGTTTGGCGAAGCTCAAAGGTTGTATTTAGATATATTTCTCTTCCACGAATCCGCACCCGAGTGATCAACTGTGATCATTTAAATATTTTTGTTGAGATATGTTACCTCTTAACCAGCAATCTTATTTGATCGAGTTTAGATTTTTCTTATGATATTTATCCTTCTCATTTTATGTGCTTTTTATTATCAAGGCGCTTTCTTATGAACAAGTAAAACGAGAGTTATTTGGGAATATGAGTATTTTCAATCAACGAATGTTCTTAATTGATTTTGATGAACTTCCACCTTATGAAAGAGATGGATTCGATTTATAAAGAGAGATATTTATGCCATATGAATTCTAGTTTTAATTTTAATATCGAATTACCCCTATCAAATATTTGAAAAAATTATTTTGAATCAAAACTTTTGATAAAATATTCCTGACTAGCATTGAAGATAGAACCACTTTTTCTCATTCCAAAAGTTATATTACTCGGTGGCAGAACTCACCACGAATGGAAATGAAAGGCATGTGAAATTTACGAAGCAGACCCAAGTTCCTTCCTATGAAGAAGCCGAGTATTCACCTTGCATATACTATTTACTGTTCACTATCGCTCCACATAGGTTTTGTGCTAGAAGGCGAATATACGCTTCACCTAGATTCAAACCCAGCATCCATTCATTGCGTGGATATCTATGCATCAAAGGCTACTTATTAAGATTAGAACGAATGCTTTCCAGGCAGTTGATTATGCTAAGTGCAGAATAGTAATTTTATGGACAGATACATTGCACTAACCTCAGCTAACAAAACTACTCTCATCTCATACATTATGGTAATTGGGGCACTAAAGTCTTTTTCTGAAGAGTAAATTACTTTTGTTCTGCCTCGGAATAGCACGATCAAAAATTTTGGAGGAAGCCACTACGATCATCAGAAGGGTTTGAGAAAATAATCATGTGAATTTCATTCACTTTGGGCTCATATTTCACAAAATAAAGCCTGAGAATATTCAGTTTGCTTCAGTGAAGCTGCGGGTAACATTCATGAACGACAAATACTATTTATTTCCCTTAGTATATCATGTGCAGTGTCAACATTAATTCAGTTTCAACTCTGCATTATGTTGGTGATTTTCCTGTAGAGACCTGAGAGTCTCATGACTCGTACTTTCCCAAACTAATGCAAATTAAAGTGTGAGAACTGGAACTTACTGGGTAAAATCATCGCAGGGTGAGCGACTCTTCCGTCCTGATTAGAAAGGGGAGAACATTCTGTCCATCACCGTATGGAGCCGACGCGGATGGCACGTGACGATATTCGAGAGAACGAACGGAAATTGTCGTGACGGGGGCCGTTGTTTCATGGGAAGATCAGATGTGGGCCGCTAGCATTTCATCGCGGCATGCTGCAGAAATGAGGACGGTTTAGACATCGATCAGTATTCTCATTTAACCGCCTCCCCTCCGTGAACCAACTTCCTCACTCGCGAGGCCCCCCCTCCCTGCCCTAGCCTCTTCACCCTGCAGCAACCGTCCGATCATTAAAATCTGCCCTGCATCAATTCACACTCGGAGTTACTCCTGCCCTATGGATTCATTCTCTACCCCATTCTTCAAAAACTCGTGTTATGCTTAAATAAATCCTGATACCTATTTGTCTGCAAATATTCTGGAGATATTTCATTAAATCCCGCAGCGTACCTCCTTTATTGAAGAGAAGGGCTAGAGAAGAGAAAAATCTGCTGGAAATTTTAGAAAGAATACTGAGAAATAAAATTGGCCAAACCTCAATACATAATGACCTGTTAAAGGGAATTGTCGAGGGAAAATCGTTCAGGAAGGATGAAAATGGAAGGCATCGTATTAGATGCATGAAGAAACTACAAAAAGACATTAAAGAGATGCATTATTTATCTATGAAGAGGGTGGCTGATATGAGAATCATGTAGAGAGCTGCATTGAATCAATCTTCGGATTGTTAACTTACAATTGCGAAAGTAAAATTACGCATCATGTGACGCAACTAAGGTATTAGAAAACTAATACATTTTTCAATACAAAAGAAAATTGCCACCGGCAGCAGCATTAAATTCCATCTGCTGGAAACTTAAAAAAGAATACTGAACTATAAAATTGGCCAAACCTCAATACATAATGACCTGTTAAAGGGATTTGTCGTAGGGTAAAAGTGTTCAGAAGGATGAAAATGGAAGGCCTCGTATTAGATACATGAAGCAACTACAAAAAGACATTAAAGAGATGCATTATTTAGCTATGAAGAGGGTGGCTGATATGAAAATCAAGTAAAGAGCTGCATTGAATCAATCTTCGGATTGTTTACTTATAATTAGGAAAGTAAAATTACACATCATGTGATGCAACTAAGGTACTAGAAAACTAATGCATTTTTCAATAAAAAAGAAAATTGACACCAGCAACGGCATTAAATTCCAAGGGCAAACTTGTATTTTAATGTATTTACTTTGTACAATAATTAGTAACAATTATAGTTCACTCATCAGATCACCAGATTCACTCATCTTGCTGATAACTTCATAAAAAGGGCACACGAAAACTATATCGATTTCGATATTTAAAAATTATATATTCAGATAAGGGTTCCATCGTCTTAATCTCAAGGTCAATGTACGTTCATGTTTGTGAAATAAGTTAAACGACCGAATATGGCTATCTATTTCATACAAAAATATTTTAAAGTTTTACATTCATTCAAAAATCTAAATCCGTGGTTGAAACCATGGAGAAACTATGGTTGGAACTAACGCCTCAATTAATACTGCTGCTATTCTTATTTCAATACTTGGATGTAGACATTTAGTCTGCCTTATTTTCATCTGTGATTAGCATTTGCACTTCAGTTGACACTATGCAGTTAGTTGGATTTAATAAAAATGTTTTACGGGTGTATACCCCAACATTTTTAAATCTTCCACTGAGGAATAATCCAAATAACCAGCATTTGTTAGTTTCAAATCTGTGTGCTGAGAGAGAATGACTTGAATGCCATGGATTCATATGTTTTGAAACAAAGGAATAGGTTCTAGAAGTTTTCAGTTAAACAAAAGTGGGGTCATAAAATTAATTAGCTGTTCCAGTGCTTTTTGCATTACCTACATATATGGTAATGAAGACAAATTTAATACCCCTCCAAATGCCGTCCCGTGGACTGCATCCAGCGTGTAATATCCTGTGTGGTAGGCAGCAACTCGTACATTACTGTGTCAACGCCCACCTAATCTTCAGGGGAAAACGTTTTCGTTCCTACTACTCTTTAAGAGTACTTATTTGTAAATGTCCAATGCTTATCGTGCGTATTTTTAAAAGTACCGAAGTAGATTGTGAATAATTTTGAGATTATATTATTACTTATCACTATTCTAACAGGAATGCATCATACTTTATCAAGTGTAAGTTAGATTTTTATTGGTATCCTGTCACATATTTAAATGTGGTAACGAAATGCAGCAAATAGTGTCACGGAGGATTTTCGTACCATTCTTTAGTATTGAAATGTCTATTATTACATTGTAGCCATCCCAGGAGGAGAATTACACTGAACAGGTGGGGGTTTGGAATTGAGAACCAATATTATTTAATGTATCGCCTTATTTTTGGATATCATTGAGATCAAATTAGGTGGAATTCTGTTCTTCGAAACAAATCTTCAGGATGCTGAACTGAGGTAAAATCTATGCAGTTGTTTTTTAATATTTACCAGAATAAGGTCATCAATATAATAGCATAGAAAAGACTTTTCAATGCACATGGAAGGATATGAGGAATGCCCACGAAGAAAGCGGGAATGGAAGAATATAAAAGTTAAGAACACCAGATTGGATTAGACTTGGCAAAAACATTTAGGCAAGTCAAGCATTAATTTAATCATTACATTGTTTTCATCGAGTGTCTTCATAACCAAATGTGAGGCCCTAAGGTGAATATTCAAATACACTGCAAAAATTTCCACTTTAAGAAAACGCCCGTAATATGGCAGCCCTTTAAATTCTAATCAAATTATTTGTCACTGTACAAGATTTCCTATCGGTTTGAAGTCCAATACCATATCTTTGAGATGATTTTTTCTTTTCATGAAGGCTGCGACCAGATTGGTGTTTGGTAATGTAAATTTATGGAATAAGGGAAAGCTATGGAATCTGCAATATTTCTTTCTTCTCATTCTAGGTAAGTGATTCGAAAGGATCACCCCTTTTTAGTGCAGTGTCTTTATATTTATATACTTTTTTTAATTCTTTGTGATTTGTCCATGATTTGGTTTTTGTTTGTTTTTAAATAATTAATCGACCGCAAGTGAGTTACCATCAAATTAAAATTGACCTAAAGGCATAAATAACGAATTATCATAAAATAATATATAAACTCTTTCAGGTCATCATTAGTCATCACTCCTGTGATTGATTTGACTCAGCATTCCTCTCGAATCAATTATCGCCAAGCTTCCTCATATAGAAATGTTTCATTATTTTCTCATCCTTCACCACATGCTCCAAATATATCATACGAAGTTTTCCTTTGCCATCCTCCCATTTCTTTTTCTCTCAAAGAGTGTCTTAATCAGACTATAATGCCTCAAGGTAAAGCCGAATAGGTTTTCCTGTCTTCTTGCTGAAGTTTTCATCCAATTTCTCTTTTATTCCCATACTTCGTAGGACTTCTTCATTTGCCACTTGGTCAATCATTTCATCTTCATCATTCTTCGCGTATAATACCATTTTTCAACTGCTTCCAGTCTTGACTTTGCTACTGTTTTTATTTTACACATATTTTTGATGAGTGTTTTTGTAACTCCTCGTTTGCCTCCTAGCTGTAAGTAGATTTCTCTTCCGGTAAATTGCACTTATTACCTGGATTATTATTCCCCCTATTTTCCACTTTTATTTTCTCGTCGTTGACTATTTGTCCTCCGCAGCTGCGTTATCTCACATCTTCTAGTATTTGTTAAAATTGTTCTTGGCTTCTATTCTTCTTATCTGCAGACCATTTGTCTGATCTTTGCTTTCATTTTGTTGACCTGCAAGTAGTGTTTGGTCAGTATATTTTTAGATAAACTTGAAAGTTTTTTAACCTCTAAATGTTTCTGCGATGACTGATATGTCATGGAAAAATCACAGCATGCTTCTATTCCCCGTACATAATGACTACGGTCTTCTCTTTGGCTTATTTTATGGCGTTGTCGATCGATCTAGGTGTTTTAATTTGCTCGAGACAGAGCGTAGTATTCTTAGAGAAACGTACGATGATGATGATGTGCATCTCATTAAGGAGTTATTATTCTTTGTTAAACTCGTGAAGCCAAGTGGATTTTTCTTCGCGTCTTGAGATGCTGCGTCACCAGACGCTTATCTGTGTCGTCCTTTTGGCCCCGTGCGTTCGACGAAGAAGTGGAGCTCGCTCGGACAAACGAAGGCGGCCCTGTGAAGCGCAGCGCAATCGGCTGAAAGTCGGGGTCGCCCGGAATACGTCGCGTGCCAGGAAAATAAAATACGCACCCGGTCGCGACAGGTTACGAAACAGGATTTTCACCCGCTAAGAGGCTGTTTTTGATTTTCGACCGAGGGGATTCCAGAACGTGTTAATTGGGTCGTTATTTTTAAATTCCTTTTCTCATGGCAGGGGCCGGTAGGCAGCGACCCAACGCTCCCTCCTGCCGCGGAGCCGTCCTCCGTTGCTATGCCATCTCTTCTCCCTTGTCCCTCGACACATACTTACGGCGAGGATTCTTTTGCTCCCTGGACCGGCCTATCGGTATGGATGGGAAATTTCGTCACACGTAATCAATAATAAATACTCCCACGGTGGGGATTAAGCTCAAGAAGTTGGTTCAATGGATACTGATTGTAGAGTTCACCAGCAACGGTTATCACTGTCGAATTAACTTCATGTAAATGCGCCAAAATGATAACAGTATGGAAGTCACACTGTACCACAATTACCACACTTGATTTTAACTCCTCTAAACTTAATCCATGTTTCCTGAAGAACACATCATTAGGATAACATTCTCAGGTAGCTAAAAAAATTCACGGGAATGATCTTTTGCTGCGTGAATAGTTTTAAATTGATTTCAATAAATTGATCTCATTTTCGACAAAATTGATGCCAGATTTAATTTTATCTCGGATCTTTCCTCGTAAGATTTGATTTTGTCTGAAGGAGATTTCGTTTTTCCTTATAGCGTGTTAAAATTCACTGCTCGATGTAATATACCTTTAACTCGGTTCCGAAAATTTTAGCGTATACAACTTGAATGTAACCGTACATGTAAATTAATACCTCAAACTAAGGTCGAATCTAGATTTTATGATTTTACTACTCAAATCGTAATAGCGAAGCGAAGTACATAACTGTTTCCTGCTAATTAGTGCCATTTTTAAACATTTATTAGTCTTAAAGTTGAAAAGAAAAATTATTTGTGCACAGTAAGAATTCTCCCGGCATAAAAGTGGGCATTTTCCCAAGTAAGTATAAAGGTTTTGTGATGTAGTAGGCACAGGAAGATAAATTTAGCGACGGAGGCGAAGTTAGAGAAGAGAAGTTAAGGCGATCTTGTTTGAATGGTGAAAAACTCAACTTGCATAAATTCAACATTAATCGGATTCGTTATAAATGAAGGCACGATGATCAATTTACACGCTTTATTTTACAAATGAACCCAGGGTTTGGCATGAAATGTCATTATCAACCAAGATTTCTACCTTAATTCATCATGAATATTAAGTATTCCACCATTTTACGCTGGAAGTTCTTATTTGCGTAAGCAATCTCGTTGATAATAAACTTGAAAGCTCCAATTGTGGGCTTTAATGTCTCAATGTGAGGCCAGGGGATGTGAGGGGTCATCTCAATGTGAGGCCAATGTGAGGGGAATCACGGATGTATCTTTCGCGTTATCGCAATCTGTATCGTTAAAGCTTACCCCTAGAGTAGCGCAGGGTTAATAATAACCATCTATAAAATTTGCTCCACTGATTGAGGTAAGCAATTTGAAGTGCCTTGCCAAAAATGAAGAACGGAAATCAAGTTCTCTCTGACATAAGTTAAATCAAAAAATAACTGTAACGCTAGCGCACGCCTTATGAAGATCCATGATCCCGGCCTAGGTTTCCTTTAGATATTTTTTCTTCCCATTAAATATCCTGCTCTGTACATAGTCCCGGGTAGCTCTCTTAGTTCCTTTTACCGAAGGGAAATTTAGGTAGGTGGACCACCAAGAATAGTCCTGTGTTCAGCAACGGCATTACTTTATAGGCGGCCGCCGCGCCGCACAGTGGGACCAAATGCCAAATATATGGCCATAAGTCCCTAAAATAAACTTTAAAATCTAGGTCTCCTATGCACTGCGTTGTCTTCTATGATAATGGCGCCACCAAAAAATGCAATTTACAGGTATATAAGTACGAAACTTTGCGCAAAAATCATTGTTAGAGTGACTAGGTCGTAGCTCACTTGTGTGTGCAAGCAAACTCGCAATCAGAAGGTCTATTTTAGAGTTTAATTGTAATTCACCAACTCAATCGATTGTAATTTAGTAAAAAGAAATACCTTGAATTTTTTCTTCAAAAATTTCGCGATTCTCTTCAAAAATTTCGCAAAATTTTCTTCAAATATTTCGCGAAAAAAGTTGAAAAATACTCACTGTAAAAAATGAAGATAACGTTAAAAAAATCTTGATAAACTTTTCACTTGTATGCATAATATCTACTTACTATGAGGAAGGTATTAGATTTGAAAGTTTATTTTAGGGACGCATGGCCATCTATTTGGCATTTGGTCCCACTGTGCGCCGCCGAGGTGCTCGTCTCTCCCGGGCCCCTGCCGACCCGGAGCCCATGGTATGGCAGCTGCGGCTGCCGCACTCTTATCGCCCATCGCGGCGGGTGCGGGTCCATCCTCCGCCAGGGATCTAATTTTGCCTCCCGTCCGCGCGGAGACGGATTTTCGCGTTTCAAGCCATTTATTTTTTTGGCTCACTTTCGGCAGAGGCGGTGGTAGTGTTCAAGAGAGGTGGATGCCACGTCGGGCATGAGTTCATCGACAGTGAGAAATATTTTTCCCTCTTGGACTGCTCTTAGGAAAAAAACCCGAGAAATGAAAATCACGGCATTGAAATGTAATTGAAATTCTTTCGCTTTTTCTCATGACAAAAATAAAATTCACCGCACCGTTTCATTGCGTGCGTTCCTTTCTTTCATTTGTTTCACTCGAAGGTTCAAACAATTGTGATACAATGATTGGTCGATATTCTGTGCTGTGGTGTAAGCTGACATTATCTTGATCGTTCCTACTGTTGTAGCTTTTTTCTCAATTGTATGCCCAGTATCTTCGTTACATGCAATATTAATTTGTTTGTCCGTGCATAATAGCCAGATTAATAATTTCCCGATTAGGCAGCTCTAGGGCATTAGGTTTCTAAAGTGGTATGGATGGTTCAGTAACGGTGCAGTATAAATTTGGCTGCTGGGAAAACTTAAATATATTTCTATTAATTTATGTAATTTAAGTAACACTTTCCTTACATATTCCCCAAAGAGAAAAATCCCATCAATTTCGTAGGGAATATCAAAATAATATCATTGCCGTTGTTTCCGTCTAATTTTTTTTGGAAAGTTTACGCCTATAATTCATAGTTAGGATCTCCATTTTTATGGCATTTTGATCCAAAACATCCTGAATGCGTTTTAAGTCCATGGTATGTTGAGACAAATTCTAGAATCAATAGAAATGTTACTGTGTTTCGAGAAAAGTTTATTTACACAAGGAATACTTTGTGTCAGGTTCCTACTTGAATGCTGAAGAGACCTTATTTATTAAAATTATTGACGCGAAGGTAGATCAGGGCGTTTACAAAGCGATCTGTCCCTTGCAGGGTTCGACAGGGTTCCCATCTCACAGATGGAGATGGAACATTGCAAGTAGTCGCGGTTCGGGCAGGTAAGTTCCCGAGACGGTGTTCTCGTGGGTGGATTTATTTCGGGGACTCCCCCTTCCCCGGCCCTTGTACCGTCGCCTCTATCGTGGACCGCTGGAAGTTCCCCCTTCACCCCAGCCGGTCGGCCCACGGCCCAGGTTGGCCCAACGGCTTACCAGAGGCGGAAAGGGACAGGAGAAGCTTCTTGTGTGCAGATTCCCGGGTGCAGATGCAAGTCTCAAATTGTGTGGAAACGTTTCATCCGAGTGACCCATTTGAACAAAGACCAATATTTCCGGCCGCGATACTAATCCTCCTGCTCCTCCAAGAACGGAATTTGGCCCTGTCCCCCACCCCTTCGTATTTCTCATTCCTGCCTTGGCTTTTAATCGTAGCAGCAAAAAGTAGGACTCTTCCGGGAGCCAAGCTTTCTTTTTCTGCTACATGGTTCCCCTTGACCGCTTTAATTTTGAATTTCCTAACTCATAAGATCCTATTTTGAAGGATTCACTGCAAATATACCCAGCGATGAACGTAGCAAGAAGCCTGTCGTGATAGCCTGGTCTACATTGCACCGATCTTGCAAGGAAAAGGTCGAGAATTTGAATCTCATCTTGTGTATGAAAGTTGTGCTTACCTCAGGTTAAAATGTAAGTAATACGAGGATCGTAGATAAAATAGAAAATGTTCTCCACAGATATGAAATCATGGCCATTTTGAGGCCACATTCTCAAGTTAAAAATTATCTTAGAAACGTGAAGAACAGAAATCTTCTTCAAGTCGAAGGAGTGCCTGGAATTTCCTGCGGAACTTGTGGGAAGAGATGTAATTGTGAGACTGGACGTTCAGTCAAAACTCGACCAGAAGAACGCCAACACCAACGATTTGACTGGGGCAAACATCGAAGTTAATTCGGGACACACGATTGACATTGAATGAACCAAAATCTCTGCCAAGGTTAAAATATTCAAATTGACCATTGAGATAAGAAGAAACAAATTAAAATTCAGTAAGGATGGTGACCTCAGAATCAGCCACACATGGGACTCAGTCATCAGTAAAAATTCCCCACCGTACCCTTTCCCCCCCTCCCTTCCACCTCTCCCACTTAAGAACCGAAAATAATATAAAGAGAAAGCGACATCAGCAGCGAGCATTAACTCCGTTGAAGATGTCGTGAGCACGGATCACGAAACTTCTGTCTGTACCAGACAATATGGAGAAAACCCCGAAAATTCTTTTGCTCAAAGAAGAAATATAAGTGATACGGTTATGACATGACCTAAGAAGTTCTATTATCTAAAAACGTACCATGATAACAAACACTAAGTAAATAATCAAAAGAATATTCGAGGACAATTAGAAATGTTACCGTAAGAAAGGTCTACTAGTAGCTGGGAACTAAAGCCTTGGCGTGTAAAAGCACCTCGTTGGAACGTGTTTCTAGAGCGTGCTATTTTATGTTCGTGAGTCATGGGTAATAACGACAGCAGGAAAGACAAGCCTGGATGCATTTGTTAAGTGATATTGCAACAGAAAGATGAGAACTAAATGGATCAGTAGAGTAGCCGATGAAGAGGTGTGAAGAACGGGAGGAAGACAAATGCCATGGACCATGCGAAGAGAGAAATTCATTGGGAACATTATGAAGTTTAGAAAATGAAAATGGTTACGGCTTACAAATTTGAATGAGTAGAGTCTCCAGAAGCCGTAAACAAATAAGCTTGTTTATGGCTTTTGGAGACTTTTTACTCATTCACATGAAATTTAGTGCTTTTGCGAATCAGCGCGGTGAGGAAAAACGGATGGAAATAACTACTGAGGGATACCGGACAGACATTTTTTGCCACTTTTTTTTAGTTTTTGTAGCCATTAAAGTAAGTTAATGGATGTCAATACACCTACGTGCTCTACTTGATTTTTTCATCATGAATTTTTTCATTATGTCCCTCTAATTCCTACCCATATTTACCTCATGCAACATTCTAATACCCCTTCTGCCCTACTCACTTACCATTTCACCTTTCCCTATCATTTTAATATCCTTATTTAATCCTTACTTACTTAATTAACCCCCCTAAATCCCCAGATATCTCCGCTTCTCACATCTTATCATAAAACCAATCTTGGTCTAGGTTTATGTCCATAAACCTGACAGGTTCTCAGAGCATCTCTTCTCGTATTAATCTTTTCCTCCGTACATTGAAATATATATGGGACTAGAAATGGAGAAAATTAAAGGGAAGATGTGTAAAAAAATATAATAGCACAGAGAATCTATTAGCAAATCCGCAGTATTAGCTGCAAATTAGTAGAAAAAATTATCAGGAGGTATTTTCTGCTATGGTTTTCTATCCGAATTGCTGGGACAACATTACAAATCGACGTGGATTACATCCTATAAGACACCTCTCACCACAACTCTTCGAGTGAACGTTATTTAGTATTTCTTAATTTTATGGCAAATTATAAATTTTATCAATTTGGTTGCGATATTACTTGGTTCTCTATCGATCGCAAATATCTATGGTTTGTGTGTAGGTGGTGTTTTCACGAGCTCAGTACTTATTCGCAAGCATAATATGTCAAATATTTTCAATGAATAAACTGTTTTGGGGGTGCTGTATCAATTCTCAGGAACAAGTGGTTGTTTAACAAGTCAACTATCGATTTGCAATTGATCTGTAGGAAAAAGTATATGGTTGGGAACATATTTTGAAATAAGAATGATTATAGTTCAGCAAATCTCTAACAAAAAGTAAAATTAGATACTTATCTTCATTATGAATCAAGAAATTCAGTTCTCTTATGATAGTGTATATTCAAAGTCCTATCGAGGTAGTGATTGTTAATTCATTTGGAATGCAGTAGAACTACTGCACCACTGAGGTAAGGGGACAATGAAATAAAAATGTTCATCTCCGTTCCTTAGAATCGATACAGCATCTCCAAAGCAGTGCATGATTAAATATTTTTGGCATGTTATGCTAGTGTGTAAACATCGAACTCATGAGTACACGAAGGACATTTTTCATAAATGCTAAAACTTACATTTGACTAGAAATGAAAATCCACTCTGTACATTCCACACAAATATTTTATTGGTTTCGACCATGGTTTCGACTAAATATGTCATTATCATGATGTAAAAATAAAAATGTCCGTTCCTCAAATACCCTCAAATTTGGGTTGGGGAGGGAAACTGAGGAAGGAGGGAGGGGGGAAGTGGTATGGAGGTGGGGGAACTATGGTAGGTGAGAAATGCCTGTTTTGACTCTTGGGGAGTGGATCTAGTGGAAAGGGGGGGGGAAGAAGGCGAACTCCCAAACAAGGCCAGCAATGACGTCAATGCAAGGACAGTAGTCAAATACATGGTACAAAACCGTTACAAATTTAAAAGTGGTGAATGACCATCAAATAGAACATCATTTACAATGCTGACATTAGACTTCTTCCTGGCTTTCGTTATCTCATGTTGTTCAAGAAAATCTAATTTTTTACCCTTGTTCTCCACGTGTAGAATTTCATGATCAAAAATACTGGAGTGATTACATTCTAGTAGATGTTTTGCGAACATTGAAGATCTATCACCAGTTGCAAAGCATTTATCATGTTCACTACATCTGATAGAAAACTTTCTTCCCGTTTGGCCAATGTACCTAGCGTTACATGAATTGCAATTTAATGCGTACACACCGCTTTTTTCCCTATTTTAAAAGTATCATTCACGTAAAAATAAAATTTTTCACGGTACAAATAAAAATGGTCACGGGGTTATAAAAAGATAGATTAGAATTATTCACCGGCATGGCTTTTATTACCCTGTACGTCAAATTGCCTAAAAAAGGTATTTTGCACCACCGTGATGGTTTATCATTACCAATAGAAGATAATTTAGTCGTTGAAATATATAATCGTTAGATGATAATGGAGGCACCAATTACATTTGACATTTTATGAAAGGTCTCCTTTTATGAATAAATACCATTACCCTTTACAGCCACATTCCTTACGTAACATACTAAAAGGTGCACCTCCCAGCTCAGTCAGCTTTCAAGCTCTCCAGTGAAGCGGATGGAATTCATCTTCCGGAAGGTTTTTGAGCGAAAGAACGAGTGCATTTCAAGGTGAAAAGAGTGCATTTCAAAAGGCTCGGTCCGCTGGAATCAATATCCTGACTTTCTGCGGCGCGTCCTGCGCTCGCGAGAACGATCGAGCTTGGTGGTGAATAGTTGCCGGGCACAGACGCGTCGGTGCTTGAAACCCGTGAGCTCTACGGCGTGAAGATGGAACGTCCCCGATATGGAGAGCTCAAAGAAAAAACAAATCAAAGAATAGAAGCGCAAAGCGGTGGTAAGCGTCAGTACTCGTCCAGTGTAAATGATAGAATACTTCATAAAATTGATCATCAAAAACCATATTTTTCAAACTAATGTAACGAGAAAATGAATTAAAATCCTTCCTTCAATTAATTAGAAAAGGAATCAGGTTCTTATTGGGGAAAATTCAGAGGTCTCTCAGTTACCTCTTTTCTATGATTTTCTCTATTTTTATGCAGCAGCTCAATTCTTCATATAATGATAATGGAGGCGTTTACTCGGAACCGAAATCGCAATTTTATACAGGAAATCGTTTGATGGAAACGAAAAACGAATTTTAGTGAAAAAAATTTATATTCTAACTGCAACCATTCACTCATAAATCAAAAATTAAAATAAGAAAAAAGTGACGCCCACCGAAGAAGCTGCTTTGATATCATTGATGTCAATTTCTCCCGTCCTTGCCTGCTTTTAGGGAAAGGAAAGGGAGTGGAGGGAGGTTCTCGGAAGGTCTGCTCGCACAGATCCTGTTGAAATCGCTCCCATTGGGAGAGCCAGCTGTGTCCCTCCCTTTGCGATAAGGCGAAGTAGCTTCGCGGGCTCAGTTGTGATTGGACGAAGTCGATAACGTAAGTGGTTGCACCACGCCCACTTTTCCGAAAGGGCAAAGAAAAACAGCAGTCTTTTTTCGCCACTTATAACGCGATAAGTAATTGACGGATCAAAAAACGGAAAAATACGAGCCTTTTTATTTTACAAACTCTATCAGATTCGACAATAAAGAATATGGTAAACGACCCCATTGCAGATCTCTAAACTAACGCCACTTGAAATTACAAAACTAATAGTGGCACATAAATTATAAGTCGCGTTCTTTTCGAGGGTGCAGGTGAGGATGCGAGTTAAAGCCCGAGTAGGTGTCCAGGAGATAAACCAGTGAGTAATATTTTTCCTTTTGTTATATGTATTTGCTTGCTCTTTTAAATCATTTTATAATCTTCGGGCACTGAATCCGTCGTTAGGAACGTGATGATTACTTTCTTAAATGTATTTGTATGACCAAAATTGTGAAAAAAAATGTTTACCTGCATGGAATTAAAATGTTTAATACACTACCCTGCGTTTGCTGGTTCAAAAAATAATCTCTTGAGAAGAGGTTTCGGTTAGATGTGACTTTGGATGAGTAGGTTTGTAGAGTTGTAGGTAATAAGCTGAATTTAGAGAGTGAGAGAGAGAGAGGTTCGATAAGCATTAGGCTTGATAGGGAAGGCAAGGAGTTCGTGAGGTAATTTGGAAGAAGATTGACTGAAGGAGTAATTAATAAGTGGGCGATGTGATTGGTAGGGAAGGTTAGGAATTAGTGAGGCAAATTGGAAGAAGATTGACTGAAGGATTAATTAATAAGAGGGTGATATGATCTTTAAGGAATATTTCCGGGAGTATTGACAAATTTGTGGGGGAAATAGAGGGTGAGAATTGCGACTTTGGACGGATTGAACGTGGGCACTAGAAGAGAAGAAAAATAGCAACAAAGGAAGAACAACTGAGTGCTTAGAAAGGCTGAGAATGATTTAATAGAGGAGGTCGGGAAGTTTTGGGTTTACATGTGTCCAATAGTTTTTTTTATAGTTAAATTACATGCATGATACCTTAATCATCAGTTTACACCTCAGCGGGCGTGGTGTAAAACGTGGATATTTGCATTTCCCATAGGATTGTTTCACAAAATATTTTCTTCACTCACCTTCTAATAAGTTCGAACCATAATTAAGATTTCCAAATGCTTCGTTCCCTCCTTCGTTCTCATATCTGTGGATCTACCTCTGTGGTCTCTCACGTACGTTTGCGAGTGAATATATCCTGTGTTCTTGATCAGCTTCCACCATCACTCTTTCAAAATATAGCTCTTGACCGTATACCTTTAATTGAACCTACTTTTCTTTATACTTATCATATTATGTGTCTTAGGAGTACTTATCATTATCCAACATTTTTATGCAATTTTCTTAGGAAAGAGGAACACTATGTAATTTTCGTGAAAATTTCTTCGGCTTCGTAATGCACTTAAATATAAATATTCGCGCTAGAAAAGTATATTATCAGCATATTCCCTCTAGTATAATGCATAATATCGGTAATTAATGTAATGTAATATTGTATCACTTCATCATCATCATCGGTCTACAATCCTAAGATTGGTTTGCCGTAGCTCGATTCTTCTATCGGCCAACTCTTTCATATTAATGTCAATCTTCTCCTTTACACCCTTCATAACTTGGTCCATATATCTCATACGGAGCCTGCCTTTTCCATCCTTCCTGTTCACTTTTCCCTTGACGGTTTGTATCGCCTTTCTGCGTGGTAGCGCTATTTGTTATATAGTCTGAATTTATTCTTATTTACAATTCTTACCAGCCAATCGGAGGAGAAATTTTAGACAACACAAGTTTGGACTCCTTCAGCGTCTCCTTTTTGTTACATTATTATTTTAGTGTTTACCATTAATAAATCTTCTTGAAATTCCAACAATCAAGTTTTTTCCAATCAAAATAATTCAACAAACCCTTGACACGTCAAACTAAATAAAAACCATAACTTTAATTTAAATACAAACACATTTCCAATTCATGCAACTAACAAATAAAAAGGACCCATAACAAAGATAAAAAGTATCTAAATAAACCGGAGCAGAAACTCGTCGTGGAGTTTTTCTTCATCAGGCCATCGTGTCTTAAGATATGGCCGATTAAGTTGTCCCGTCTTCTTTTTAGAGTTTTCAGCAGACTTCTCTTTTCTCCCACTCTTCTTAGGACTTCCTCTTTACTTGCTTCGGTTGATCCATTTAATCTCCAAACTACGAAATCGCATTTAAGCTGCGGATGGGTGGAGCAGCAAGGTGAGTATTATATAATATCCATTTTATCTTCAGCTATTGACAAGCCAATCAATTTTTGTAGATAACTTGTGGTGTGGTGACCCCGAGCGAAACAATCCTAGCGGTAGGAATAATATATATAACTTCAAAAGATTGTTGGCTTTCGAAACATTTTGAGAACACATGAATATAAACAATAAGATAACGAGTAGTGCGATCAAGAAGTTAAAGTTATATAAGGTTGCATGAGAATGATTTTAGTTGTCGTTGAAGTAAATGCTTTCTCACGATTGGCTGGATAATTTCCTAGCGTTGTCACTTAGCAGCGTACGAACAAGGCTTTTTCTCCTGGTATTTCTTCCACTCGTGCCACCCTATTTTCTCTATTGCCAACACGATTTTCCTTCGATTGATATCACCGCGTAAACTCCTTTCGTGGTCTTCTTCTCCATTTTGTCAACTTCAGACGGCTCTTTCTTGCATTACCCATTATCCATGTCTACTCGCTGGAACAAGGAACTCTCTCAATGAGTGCTCCAGCGTTCAGCTAGCGATCGGGTTTTAAGGCTTATTCCAGAATTTTAATGAACTTTTATTATAAAAGCCTAACGTTAGTCAATATATAATAACTTGTTTCGGTGTTTCAGAAAGAATAGCGGGTAATTACCGCGAGAGATCATCTTTCATGAATTACGTTAATAATAACTGATGGTGAAACTTAGCCACTTATTTGCACAATATATTTAAAGGCTTTTGTTTACGTGAATTAAAACATAAAATCTCAGCCCTCTCCTTTGTGCCAAACGGAATGAGGCAGATTAATCTCGGTGTAAGTTCCAGTGAACACTTAAATAGATCGTCATCACAGACCCTAAAACCGAATGCATGGCAGATCTCTCTCTCCCTCTCCCCTTCTGCTACCCAGGGAAATCCCTTGCACGACTAGCTGCGCCTTGTACCCAGCATCCCATGGAAATTTAGCGATGATACCCTCCTCTCTAAACTTACCGATGAGGCACAATGAAGCCCTCAGCCGCAAGCACCCATTCATTCCCTGAGCCCTCGTCCGAAATTGATGAGACGTAAATGCGAAATGCATTTCTCCCTACAACCCCATTTCGGAGCGTTATTGTTGCCCTATCAGCTATAGAGTCCATAAACAACCGCCAGATGTCTCCTGTTGCCCTTTTTGCTGGGCAGACTTCGCTCTAGAATGGCTATTGGAAATGAGAGGAAACAAAAGTCTCGATGATGGATGTCGGTTTTTCCATTAGCGGCCGCTCGGTTGGTTGATCGCATTTTCCCCGATGACGCTTTGGGGAAGATCGCTTCGTTAACCTTATTCCATCATACAAACCTCGGCGTTCCCTCCAAATCATTTCCAACGTTTGAAAAAAAATGAGGAAATTGAGGAAGATAATATGATCATTGTTTGACAACCTCTTCCCCTGTATTCAGGCAGTTTTACTGATAAGAGTAGCTGTGATCAGAGCGGACTCCAGAAGTTTATTTAAGAAACAGTGGCATGCACTGTATTAGTTTTGTCTGGTAGAAATCATCATCGTAATTTTAACCCATTAAGATCATTAGCAACTTGAAAGAATGAAGGCATATGTTACTACAAACACATTGAAAATAACATGCTCATTATTTCATAATTGTCTGATATGGACCATCTTCGAGGAAATAGTGAATTGAGATGATAACAAATGAAGTGCCTTGTATAAAACATTTAGAGTAAATAGCAAAGGTTATAAAGGTTGTGACTTATGGATATATGAAGAGGCTATTTGATAGGAGAACCTAGAAGAGTGCTACATCAAATCAATTTTAGGCTTTATGGCTCATTAATTATGTATCTTTTTCATTCTCCATTATTTTCCCGTAGGTGCTCCTAACGAAATGTTAACGAGTAACTAGTACCAATTATAGCGGACTTTGTAAGCAATACATTTTTTTTCTACTGGCATTTGCGCCTTAATTAGTATAACGCATCTCCATACGATAGGGACAAGTAGCGGAGGGGGGGATGGGCTAGGTTATCAGCCGTAAAAAGAGGGCTGACATGAAAATTTTCTCGCATAAAATGTGTGATGTAAAATGCGTATCTCTTGGTATCACGAATTTATAAACCATATTCGTGAGTATTTGGGAAAAGCGTGCATGGTGAGAAAAAGAAGTTCTTGAATATTTCGGCCTGAGAGTTAATCTCACTTAGTTTCTCTTATCAGCCTTGCAGATGTTGCACGAGTGAGAAATACATATATATTTTGCAATTCTCACACTATGAAGGCTTCAATTTCTGAAGTAACTTTATCTTGTATCATAATAGTCATAATAGCTCTATTATTCCTTTTGTCAGCCGAGTGTATCTTTTTGTATTCGTTCATGGAACTCGTTTTGCAAAACGCATGTTTGCTTTTGTATCTTGTATTAAATCTTTATTAGCTATATACAAACCTCTTGGTGCATTACTAATATCTTTATAGGATGAAATAACATTTATTTCTGCCTCAATTCTGCTAGATAACATTCCCGTGAAGGCCTTTATACATTCGCTGAAGTATGTCCAAATAATTGTAGTCTCTTTTACACTGTTAAAATTACTTCGAGTGTGATTCTCCCTAGATACGTTTATAATGAGTTTAATGTCAAGGTAATTTAGGTTCACTCACTATTTTAATATAACACATTTTAGTTCTTTTTATACTACCACCATGAATAGAATAATATCTTTGAAGAGTATAATGTGGACCCACTGAAAATGTTGTTTAAGTGTCTCAATGATGTTCCTTTTTCATTTGATTCCTTTGATATGTTTTAATATGAATGGGAGAATAGAGTTTATAAAGAAAGCTACAGTACTGGGATTTGAAGGTTTTAATGAGCGCTAAGATGAAGAGCTTTCGCACGATTTAGAAGGAAGGTATTCACTATGATGATAGGTGTGCAGTCCAAACAAGAGGACGCGGGTATTGAAGTGATAAAGGCGTTAAAATTTATTAGAGTGGTGACAGTGGTATCTAAAAGGTGAGAAGGAGGACAGGCTTCGATGGAGAGACAAGCGACAAAGAGAATTGGATATAACCGAATTAGTGAAGGTTTCAAACAGGAGGGTGGTGAAGGGAAGGATGTCCGGGAGCAGGTAATGGCGTCAAGAGTTTTATTGGTTGCTGGAGGAGAATCTCTCAAACGGCCCCTTTACAGTGGATTGAAGCCACAAGGCTTAAAAGCCGGTCGCTTACTTAACGCTGGAGCACTCATAGAGAGAGACTTCCTTGTTCCAGCGAGTAGACATGGGTAATGGGTAATGCAAGAAAGAGCCGTCTGAAGTTGACAAAATGGAGAATAAGACCACGAAAGGAGTTTACGCGGTGATATCAATCGTAGGAAATTCAGGTTGGGAATAGAGAACATAGGGCGGCAGGAGTGGAGGGAATACCAGGGGAAAAAGCCTTGTTCGTCCGCTGCTAAGTGACAAAGCTAGGAAATTATCCAGCCAATCGTGAGAAAGCATATACTTCGATGACAACTAAAATCATTCCCATGTCACCTTAAATACCATTAACGTTTTGATCGCACTACTCGTTATCGTATTGTTTATATTCATGTGTTCTCTAAATTTTTCGAAAGACAACAATCTTTTGAAGTTTATATATTATTCCTACCGCTAGGATTGTTTTCCTCGGGGTCATCATGGACCTGCCAAAATTGATTGGCTTGTAAATAGCTGAAGATAAAATGGATCGATCGAGTGGCAAACGAAGAAGTCTTAAGAAGAGTGGGAGAGAAGAGATATCTACTGAAAACCTTAAAAAGAAGACGGGACAATTTAATGGGCTACATCTTGAAACACGATGGCCTGATGAAGACAATCGTCGAGGGGAAAGTGAACGGGAAGAATGGAAAAGGCAGTCCTCGTATGAGGTATATGGAGCAAGTTGTAAAGGATGTAAAAGAGAGGTGCTACGTTAATATGAAGAGGTTGGCCGATAGAAAAATCGAATGGAGGGCTGCGTCAAACCTGTGATGATGATGTCAATAGCTCCTGCTATTAACTCACCCATGTAGGAGGTCATCTCATAGGTTGCGGCCTTACGTTAATCAAAGTTTCCTACGTTAAAAATATCTCCATTTGGGATATCTTTTAATGAATCCAAAAAATCCAATAGGCTTTTTATACTGGTTTTTAGATGTGTTTTTATAAAATTAACATAGAATGGGACACCGAACACTCACCTCGGGGTCCAGGTTATAGTCCCAGCAGTGGCAGAGAAATGACAAACAAAGACGTAACAACCTAATCGACCGTATCTTCAGACCTAATGGCCGAATGACTACAATGGGGGTGTTTACTCGGAACCAAAATCAATCTTTTGTACACAAAATCGTTCGATGGAAACCAAAAATAAATTTCAGGGAAAAAATTAATCTTCTAACCTGAGCCATTTGCTCATAAATCAAAAATTATAATTAGTAAAGGGGACGCCCACCGAACGAGCTGCGTTAAGGATATGTACGTCATCCACCTCCACTCCTTGACTGTTTTGAGGAGGAACGGAAGGGGGGCGGAGGTATGGAGATAGGGTCTGCCTGAAGAGATCCTGTCGCATCCTGCAATGGGGAAGTTTACCATTTTTTATTGCCAAATTTGATAGAGTTTGTAAAATAAAAAGACCCGTATTTTTCCGTTTTTTGATCCGTCAATTATTTCGCGAGTTATAAGCGGCGAAAAACTGATGTTTTTAACCTTTCGGAAAAGTGGGCGTGGTGAAACCTCTGACGTATATCGACTTCGTCCAATCACAACTGAGCCCGCGAAGCTACTTTGCCTTATCGCAAAGGGGGGGGGGGGCACAGCTGGCTCTCCCAATAGGAGCGATTTCGACAGGATCTGTGCGAGCAGACCTTCCGAGAATCCCCGTCCACTCCCTTCCCTCCCCTTACCAGCAGAGTCAAGGACGGGAGGAAAATGACGTCAATGTTATCACAGCAGCTTTTTCGGTGGGCGTCACCTTTTGCTTATTTTAATTTTTGATTTATGAGTGAATGGTTCTGGTTAGAAGATTATTATAAGAAGAGTTAATAGTTTGTTCACTAAAATTCTTTTTTCGTTTCCATCTAACAATTTCGTGCAAAAAATTGCGATTTCGGTTCCGAGTAAACGCCCCCATTAACCCAAAACAACTGACCAACAAAATATTTTCGTATGCAACTTGCTGTGACTAAAGGTCTGCTGAAGTTTATCTGCTTATTCACAAATTACGATGTAGTCAAATATGGAGTGCCTTTCGAAATAATCCGAATGGAGTCAAGCCCTTCTTCTTTTGGCGGAGTCAGCTGTGCGTCCCCCATTCTGATTGAGCGGAGGAGCTTCGCAGTCTCAGTTGTGATTGGACGAAGTGGATGACGTACGAGTCCTTTGCACGCCCACTTTTCCGAAAGGGTAGTATGTAAATACTAGCCATGTAGCTAGCTGTGATCCTATTACCCAGCATGTTTCAATGTAGTATCCTAGTAGCATGTCAGTAGTGCATGTTCGGTGATCTTCACCCCCTGCCACGTTCCCTCGTGGTGGCTCACAGGGTATTACGTAGATGTAGATGAAGGGTTAAACACATCAGTTTTTCGCTGCTTATAACTCGAGAACGACTCAACGGATCGAAGAACGGAAAAATACGGGTTTTTTTTAATCTTACAAACTCTATCACATTCGGCAGTAAAACAAATATGATAAACGACCCCATTGTAGATGGAAAATTAAACGGAAAGATTGTCAAAGAAAGGCCTCGTATGAAGTATGTAAGGAGCAAGTAATGAATCATGTAAAAAGGAAGAATGATAAAAATGCGGAAAGGTTAGCTGATAGAAGAATTGAGAGAAGATCGCAGCTAAATTTGCCGAGTAGTGATTATGATAATGATGGCGATGAGATACATTCTTCTCCTTACATCCTCATTCTCCTTAGTATATTTCTACCTGAAATCCACCGCAAAAATTCAAATGTCACCTTGTCCCATCCTCCGGGCAAAGAGGTGAGGGAGTAGGCGGCACGGTAAAAGTTGAGGATGAGGTATGGTGGGTCGAGTGAAGGTTGACGGGTAGCAGAGGGACCATGATCCCCCAGGAGGGGAGGGGGCCTTCCCTTGAAATATAAATGGAGGGGGAGGTGTGCCGGGTGAACGGTGTGCCTATGGAAGTTTGGGACGTCGATAAAAGCAACGGACGGTGGAGGAAGGCGTCCCCTAGTGCCTCCTCCCTTCGAACACGTTTGAGGACGTGGCGGCAAATGAGCCGTAAAGGTCACACTCACCCGGATTAGGGAGCAACGACGCCCGCTCCCCGTGGAGGAGAGTTGAGAGTGGTGTGATCATCTGAAAAAAAAATATATTCGCCACCTCCCTTTGCCACCTGTTACACACTCGATCCCGTTCTTCTCTTTTTCTTCGGTTGCACATTGATATTCGTCGCTCATTCCACCCCACGATTCAGTCCTTCCCTCCCGTTTTCTCAAGTTTAAATGGGCCCGAACCGATTTTTTGAAAAGTTAACTCAAATTTCACCTTGCCTTCGCGCGTAATCTTGTCTTATGGGGAGAAAACAACACCTGTTTAGCCTATGTTTACGTCCATTTCATGAATTAGAATTCTTTAAGCATTGTTCTCAGAAAGCAGGCACAAAAAAATAATTAACAACATTGAATTAGAGATATTTAAATTAAAGGTGGTCATTAGAAAGGCTGAATAAACGCATATCTCCATAATCATTTCCATAAATTATTTGATTGGAGAATATTGAACGATCTTCTATTTTTACATGACGTAATAAATAAAGAAGAATGTGGCATGCTGTTGAATTGATTAAATTTCCATGTTCCATCTAGAAAGGATAGAAATATGATGAAATTTTATGTCATGAATGTTGATAGTGAACACTGTAAAAATTATCCAATTAATAGATTGTGTATTGCATATAAAAAATATTGCAATGATCTGAATTTGTATCAAGATAGAAATAAATTTTTAAGAGAGCTAATTTCAAAACTAATCACACGGAGGTAATGTTGTTGATGTGTAAGATGAATAATTCATACATGTGTTTAACCAATTGATATTTATAAACGTCCAATGTTATTAATATTTGTATTATCTTGTTTGATCGTTAATTGTTTACCCTTTAATTATATTTATATGTTGGGTAAACATAAAAAACAATAAATAAATAAATCTCGACTTGATACTTCTATCACCTACATTCTCCCTATTCATGTAGTTCTCTTTTATGTCCTATATTTGCCAGTCATATTTTAAACCTACTATATTTTCCTTTCACTATTACTATATTTTCCTTTCACTTTCCCCTCAACAATTGTCACCATCAAACTATCATATCTCAAAATAAGACCGATTAGGTAGTCCCTTCTTCTTTTCTGAGTTTTCTAGCATTTCCGAGACTTATACCTGGTCCCTAGAAACGGCCCCCGTTTGGGGCTCTAGCCATCTTGACAGCCCCATCTCAAGCATTCTCCGCTTTACAGATTAATTCCTCTTAGTATTGCCCATCGAAGCCGCTTCTATTCTCTTTATATTAAAGCTGCTTTACATGAATGTTTATAAATTAAATATATTTTATGCTGGATCTCAGATTTATGTGGTAGCTGGCTGGTACTGGCTACCCATTCCAATGGAACCGGAAGGAAAGGAAATTGAATCCTATGATGGTAACGTTTAATCGGTGGTATTTCTGTCCTGCATTATTGCTCCATGGAGGATTCTTCGATTCCAGTATTCATTCCATCCATTAATTGGGATATTAAACCTAGGAGCCCTTGACGCCGTGCGAAATATGGCGGGGCATGTGTGAAGGAAGTATGAATGCGGATAGAAATATACAAGAAGGATCAGCATGAAGTACCTTGTGGGTTTCACGATGCTTACATCCTGTTTATTTGCTAATTAATTGATTTTCGTCGTGGTTGGATTCTCAAAAGGGATGTGATATATGTGTTTACGAGGAAATATTGGCTCAATGGTATTATCTTACTTTATTAAGCTATCATATAGGTCAGCTTCCAGTAAACGCAATACAAAATGCAAACGGTGGTAACCTGGAGTGATGTCAGTCTATAGATATGTAAATATAGAATTAAGTACATAGGTACATGTTGATGTAGGAATTCAGTGGAGCCAATTTTGCCTCTTAACTTGAGGAGAAAGTATATAAACCAAAATCTTCATCGTCTTACCATAATAGGTAAGGTATTACTTCTTAAGGCATGTGGATACCTCTACCTTCTCTTCCACACCCACGTGAATCGTATCTTAATATGCTTCTTATATTATCTACTTTTCTTACATAGAACCTCTCTATAATATTGTATGTCCTTCTCATGCTCCCATTCCATCTAGAACCCCTAGTCTTTTATTCTCCCTTACGTATTTCATTTTTCTCCTCTCAGATGACCACTGCAGGATTCAGTTGCCTTTTTAAATCGTCCTTAATTTATGTTCGTTGCCTTCATTGCATTTTTTGATCAGCGTCCTTTGATCTCCTCCTCCTTATTCCCTTTTTAAAAGAAGATGAGCATCAAACTGGCGTATTTAAAACCATATCCATATGATTTACATGTGACCATGACTTACGAAAGAATTATTAAGGAAAGATAAACCAATTGAAAAAAGGCCTAAAATAAGCTGCTGATAAAGTTAGGGGAAAATACAGATCTGAGGCAAGGAAATAATGGACTACAGACGAATTAGTTGACTTAATTGAACAAAAAGGAAAATAAACATAAATAGAATGAGAAAAATAAGAGAGAGTATAGTACATTTGACAATAACAGCAGCAGAGAAGTCCAGGCTGGAAGCATTTGAAATGTTGTGCTACCGAAGAATGATGAAGATAAAATGGATCGATCGAGTGACAAACGAAGAAGTGTTAAGAAGAGTGGAAGAGAAGAGATGTCTACTGAAAACATTAAAAAGAAGATGGGACAACTTAATGGGCCACATATTGAGACACGATGGCCTGATGAAGACAATCGTCGAGGGAAAAGTGAACGGGTAGAATGGAAAAGGCAGGCCTAATATGAGGTGTATGGAGCAAGTTGTGAAAGATGTAAAAGAGAGGAGCTACGTCAATATGAAGAGGTTGGCCGGTAGAAGAATCGAGTGGAGGGCAGCGTCAAACCAATCCTAGGATTGTTGACCGATGATGATATAGTACATTCACGATATAGGTAGTGTAAATGTTCTAACGTGGCCAGCTTCATAATCCAAACGCGTCCCTAAGCAAAACATTCTTGCCTACCCCGGACAGCCTTTCCGGGGATGAATTTAAGAATTTGTTAGTGTCACACACACTTATCTGGTCGTGGACCATAGATACCAGTCAGGAGATGTTGAAAAAAAGGTTAGGGAAGAGTTAGTTGAACAGGGTGTAAAAGTGAGGGAGACCTCAAGAGACAAGGGGTGGTTGGGGATGAAAAAATCCATAGATCACATTTTTTTAATGGGACAGCTGGGGGTTGAAGGGCGGGGCTACGGTGGAAGTACGGTTCACGATAGCGGAAACTCCTGAGGCCTATCTGCACGAGGGTTGTTGGAGCTGGCATGACCGATGGTTTTTTTTTAGCTCCGGGAAACGAAGGTAGGTGCCGCCCTGGCACCTGATCCGAATGCTGTGAAGGCGGAAGTTGAGAAGGGAGAAAGGCCCCTGCATTTTGATGGGAGTGAAAGAACCGGGGTGAAAGGGGGACAAAGGGGTTGGAAGGGGGAGGTCAGGATTTAGTCCAGGAGAAATTGAGGAAACGCGGATGGAGTTACAATGCCGGGGAAACCGGATCAAGTCTTCGTATCCGAAGAAAGGGAAGCCTCTTTTCTCTCCCTCCCGTACGCTAGATTTATCTCTAACTTTCAAGTCGATAATCCGCCCTGTGAATCTTGTCCTCCAACCAAGCTTCAAAGCTATAGAAATGAATATTTTCATAGTAACATCACGTGATCAAATTTACTCGCTATTCAAGGTAGCAGGTCGGTCACGGGGGTCACGGGTAACGCAAGGGTCGTAGACCTAGATCCTTACTAGGATAGATTTTTTTGTCTAATGCCTAAGCTTAGGAGAGAGATTATACGGTGCGATATAATCTAAGCGGATTGAACACTTTATACCTAATTCTATAAATATCTATTTTTTCTACTATCAATTCCTATCCCTAAGAATCTATCAATTCCTAACTATCCTCTACTACCGTTCTCATAAAAAATCCCACACAAGAAATCTTCCCCAGTGTCTCGGTCATCTACGTAATACCCTGCGAGCCACCACGAGGGTGTGTGGCAGGGGGTGAAGATAGCCAAAACATGTACTATTGTTATGCAACTAGGATATTTAATGGAGACATGCTGATAATAGGGTTACAAACCGCTAGATGGTTAATGTCTACGAAATAAGAAAAGGATTACTGGTTGTTATTACATGCATCGTGCACTACAGACTACTCTAACATTATTTCACCTACCTATCCCTTTGCTACTCTGCCTATTGTGCTTTCTTATGGTATGCGGGAAAAATGACATTTTAAATCTATCGGTATGGCAATCTATCTCTCTAATCTTGTTAATCTGATCAAATCTAGCATAATACGCAGGGGTCCTTAATATATATCTAATGTCATCTGTGAGCAAATCGGTTTCGAATTTACTTAAAAGGTTTATCCTAAATGTTAACCTGCGTCCTGATCATGGGCGTAGAGGTGGTGGGGCAGGGGGGGTCCTAAGTTCCTCAGCGTGCCCCATTACGTCTACATCTACGTAATACCCTGCGAGCCACCACGAGTGTGTGTGGCAGGGGGTGAAGATCAAAAACATGTAATATTGTTATGCAACTAGGATATTTAATGGAGACATGCTGATAATAGGGTCACAAGCATCTAGATGGTTAGTATCTACATAATAATAAAGGGATTATTGGTTGTTTATAATACTTGCATCATGCAGTACAGACTACTCTAACATTATTTCATCTACCTATCCATTTGCTACTCTGCGAATTGTGCTCTCTTATTGTAGGCGGGAAAAACATTTTAAATCTATCGGTACGGCAATCTATCTCTCTAATATTTTTAATCCGATCAAACCTGCGAATTGTCCTCTCTTATTGTAGGCGGGAAAAACATTTTAAATCTATCGGTACGGCAATCTATCTCTCTAATATTTTTAATCCGATCAAACCTAGCATAATACGCAGGGGTTCTTAATTTATGTCTAACATCATCTGTGAACAAATCGGTCTCGGTTATAGGGAACCAATAGGAAAATATTTTTTTTTCTTAAGGCCGTTTTACACGATACTTGATCCAGCAAAAGACCTAGTGTGCCAGCAGCTACTTGATGTTGAGGACGGAATCTAGTATGATTGGAACCGTCCTGGGAGGTTTCACACGATCATCGACCTTGTGCTTGCTATGAATCTTTTAATCCATATGATTCCATATTAATTAAAAAAAGAGAAGTTCGCACACCGTCTGTATCGTGACTTGGGGGGTTATTTTGTAATCTCACCTTTTTAATGACTCTTTGCGGGAAGGCGGGAGATCCGTGTCGCTCTCTTAATGATCGGCTCACGAACGGATCGTGAATTGTCGAAGCTTCTGTCGTTGAATAAATAAACGAGTGCCTGGCAACGGCGACCGCTTTCTTCAAAAATGGAGGAATACGGTGAAGGTGAGTGAAAAATTGTTTGTCCATATCACTTTCATTATTCGGATGGCCTGTCAAGATAATTCATGTCCGATAATTTCCTTTATACCAATATTGGAATTTGCATTTGTTTCTCGTTACATTTTACGTTAATAGTGTATCATCATTTTTCATTTTCTCAATAGTGTTTCATTCATGAAATCATTTGTTGTTAATAAGCAATTCGTGATTTAAGAAAGTTTAAGTTCTTCACGTTGTGCAAATTCCAAAAATACAATTTAAAATCGATTGTATCTTTCTCGTTCTTGCCTTTTTTCCAACTCGAGCTTCAAGTGGAAACGATGGTGGCTCCATGCCACGTTATTTATGTAGATGAGACGGGAACTAATGTCAGGCGGAGATAATGAAACGGATCAAGAGTCGAAAGATACGGATCAGAGCGGAAGAATCGTCTGAAAGACCAGCACATGACCGGCGGTTCACCGCTTGAGATCCGTAGATGGTCACGCCGCCTGGGTGGCGGAGTTTAACTACAAAAAAGTGACATTGTATGACGTATTCTCACTAAAGTGAGATTACAAAATAACCCCCTTGATTGGTCGATGGCTACTGGGCTACTTGGTCCTACTAGAAATCTAGTACCGCACCAAGTATGAAATCCAGTAGCTCAGCGAGTATACTAGCGAGCATGCTTGCTAGCCAGTATACTGGTTCTGTTCACACGATACCGGAAAGCTAAAATACTAGCGAGTATACAAGACCTTATGCTGGGTCAAGTACCGTGTGAAACGGGCTTTGCAGCGGAAAGGATTGACTTTTCCTTTTTTCACAATGGAGTAGGATTTGCCCTGGGTTTTCGATGTTCCAAAAGCTCAGATTATAACGCGCTCTCTAACCTAAGTTCTTAAATTTGAGCCGAACGTGATATTTTGGATTAACAGGCCATTGCGTTAACAACGAAGGTACAGTAACCAGCTTTTAACAATTAATTTGTGATTGCATATATTTGATCATAATATGTGATTGGTTATAAGACATTTGATTCAGATTCTAACGCCTTCAGCTAGTTTTTTTTTATATTTCGTATTGTAATTCTATACTATACTTGTTAGAAGTTTTGTCTGATAGGATTAACTTCGAAAAATTTATCATTTTTCTTGAAATCACCTTTTTTTTCGAGCGTAAATATCTTAAAATAATTGCCATCTATGCTATTCAACGAAGTAGAGAAGGGTTGCTGATGAATCGCACAAAACTATTCAGGGGGTTTTACGTCTCTTGAAAATCTACTTTGCCAGCTCAACACCTAACTCCATTGCATCCAAAATGCTTATTCTAGTTATTAGTTGCTAGAGAATTACACACAAAGGACTACGTCAAAATTTTCATACCCTTTTAACTAAATATTTACTTTCAGTAAATTCACTTTGGTGAAAATTGGCCCCCTCTTTGGGATCTTGAGAAAGTACAGTAAAATTTTTAGAGTTTTAACCATTGTATTCCACAAACAAGACATGAAGTTTATTGAATTTACCGTTTGATGGTGAAAAATATTTATAATTATTAATTTATTAATTATTATTAATTTTATTCATATTTACTGAGGTTCTGTTCCTGATATCTTAAAAGAATTTTATCTCAAACCTGTTGTACAATTGGCTCATTTTTCTAATTATTTTTATCCTAATAATTTTTCCTAAAGTGAGAGAAGAACAAAGTGAGACTATGACTTCAATCTAAAACAAACCTCGGAAAAAGTAAAATACCTCAGCCAGCCGAGAGATATGGTAATATTGCAACACCTGTTTTTGCTTTCAGATGATTCCCAAGGTGCAGCTTGCTTTTCTCTCGGAAGGCAGTAAAATAGCAGGAGATCGCTCTCCGGGAGACTATGTGAGAATAGACGATGTCAGGATCTGGTGAGGCAGATGTAGGCAAGCTCGTGGTGGGAATGCGGAAAAATCCGAGGAGAAAATACTTTGCACGCCTTTGAGACCGCTGAGGTGAGTAGTAATTTTCCTTACCTTAATCCCGAGACCTTGGTGTTGTGTGAAGGGAAGAAGAAAAAATTTTATTGAAAACTAGCTAAAGTTGCCCGTTGAAATTCAACGGGAGGGAGAAATATAATTAGTATAAATTGTGCTAAGAAATTTTAACATTTTTCATGAAGGGGCGAAATATGTGCGGAATGGAAGAAACATGGGGAGAAACTTTTGCTATGGAGTTAGCTCCAAGTTGGTATCGGAACCATGAATATAATTTAATCCAATGAAAACATATGCCTGGACTCATGCCTGGGCCTTTACAAAAATAAGAATATTAATTAGTAACTTTCAGACCAGATGAAAGATGGTATGTTAGAAGGGGAGGTGCATACAAATGTCTCTCAATTGTGATATAGAATAATAAATTGCTTTGCAAATTTCCAGTGTAGAATAAATTTATTGAGTCAACATGTTTCACAACATCATGGCATCTTCAGGATTTCATTGAGTGGCGTTGTATAGTTCCGGTACTTGGACTGTTGGAATAAATAGTGAAAAAACTGGAAGCTTTAGATGAGTGGGTCTGCACTAGGATGAAGGAACCGCGTTAGGTGGGAGACGGACAAGGAAATTCCCAGCATGGGGAAGAGCGGAATAAGATTGCTGGCGGAAATTAGGAGCAGGAAGAGTTATTGCATGCAACATGCAGTCAGGGACGATGGAATGCTGAAGCTAGTCAAATTATACCGGGTCTACATTACGATTCCACTTAAAGTGAGCCTACTTAAAGATAACTTTAAGTCATGGACGTCTTCTACACATGCACTTTAAATTGACTGCAGAGTCACGGCTGTTCAGGATTAATAACTAAAAACAAAGACGGAAAACATTCGAAGATATGCAAGCGAGCTAAGTGTAAATGACTCGCTTGTATATTCATAATTTAATTCTTCTGAGTAACTGATTAGTAGAAGAGTCGTTACCTAATGGGGGACCTTTAAAAAATCATATTTAATTATATGCCAAGTCGTACTTACATGTGTGATATTTTCAGCTACGAAAATGTTTCAGACTTTCAGACCCGTAGGTACCCGTTGATGAGTACATTGTAAATGGATAATGTAGTGATTCAATGAGTAACATTTTGAACGAGCAGCCCTTCTCCCAGACGCTTTTAATTTTGTGTCACATAATTTATTGCTCAAACTTCGTTGCTTGTTTATATATTCAATTACCTCGCAGGTTTCTTGTGTTCACATTATTTCATTACCATTTTGAGCCAGAAAAATAAAATTTCGCCATAAAAACATAAGCAAACATTTGAAACGTTAATGCAAAACAAATTGTAATGCTTGGTGTGTATTTTAAATTAGCCATTAACGGCATAACTTTCCCTTATTTTAAAAAGAGAACCACGTCCTCAAAACTGTCATTTTCTTGGTTGGAATCATTCGGAATAGATTAAATGCAGTAGTTATTAATCAGGTTGTTTAGTTTTGCTTAATTTTGCATGGTTTTCTTTGATGTTTGTGATCATAGGGATTATATAAATTATGGATATTATATTATTGTAATATTCATGGTTTTGATAATTGACAAGTTGCTCACTGACTACTTAACTCGTAAACATACGTTTGTATAGACATGACTTGACTAAGGGAGTGTGTACATTTAATAAATTTGTATCTATATGTGTCTATTTCATTAATATAATATCCCACGACTTGATTTCTTATAGTCACTCAGTGCGCTTGACGACATATTATGGGTAACAACTGACTACGCTCACTTTAAATGGGGGGTATTGGTCAACTTCAATGGAGTTGGACTTTAAGTAAGCTGCTGACACCTACATTAACGCTTTAAAGTGACTAGTCACTTAAAGTGGACTTTAAAGCGCTAGTGTAGACCCGGCATTAGGGAGAGCAAAATGTGGAAGGGTATTTTTGTGGAATGTAAAGATGAATAAAATACTATGGAGATAAACAGAGTAGGGAAGGGACGTTTAAGGGAAATAGTGAAGTAGAGTGAGATAAACTCCGTTGTTTCAGGTGTAACTTTATGAAATTTGCTCGTCATATTGAAAGAGAAGCAGTAACTTTATAAGTCCACATTTATTTATTGGAAACGACTTAGGTTTCGACGTAGCACGTCAACATCAGGTGAATCAGGCACCTGATGATGACGTGCTAGGTCGAAACCTAGGTCGTTTCCAATAGATACATGTGAAATTACAAATTTACTGCTTCTCATTCAGAGATAGTTTCATCAAAATAAGCCCCGGCAGATTGGAAATAACGTGGTCAATTATTTTAAAGTGATGATGGCTTAACATGATATATATTGAGCTATATGTTTTTTAACGATGCGTTCGTAAGTTTATACCGCGTTTTAAATGATGGAAATGAAACCTCTTGAGACACCGTGCTAACTAAAGCACTGAAATTAGGAATATTTTTTTTCCACGAGCTGAACCGCTTAGAAGCATGATGCGTAGCGATGAATGCGGAATTATTGACGCTTGAGACTGCATCGGGAAGGGAAAGAAAATGCTCAGGCATGGGTTATCCCCTCCCCCATTATCATTTGGTTTTATTCCAGCTAGGCTGAGATCCGATAGAGTATTCTGTCCTTACACGTCGTGATCGCGCAAAGTGTAGACGGTGTAGAATAATGGACTACTGACCGAATGTCCCGTGTTCGAATGCTGGAGACGTCTTTGAACACACAGATGAAATTCTAAGTATTCGGTCTATCTTAAATCATTAATGGTCAACATTATCATCATCAAGGGTCAACAATCCTAGGATTGGTTTGACGCAGCCCTCCACTCGATTCTTCTATTGGACAACCTCTTCATATTAACGTAGTTCATCTCTTTCACGTCCTTTACGACCTGTTCTGTGTAATTCATACGAGGTGTGCCTTTTCCAATCTTCCCGTTCACTTTTTCCTCGACATTTGTCTTCATCAGGCCATAGTGTCTTAAGATGTGGCCGATTAAGTTGTCCCGTCTTCTTTTTATAGTTTTCAGCAGATTTCTCCTTTCTCCCACTCATCTTAGGACTTCTGCATTTGTCACTCGGTCTATCCATTTTATCTTCATCATTCTTCGATAGCACCATATTTCGAATGCTTCCACCCTTTTCTTCTCCGCTGCTCTCATCGTCCATGCCTCAATGCCGTAAAAAAATGCTCCAGATATACGTTTTGATGAATTGCTCCCATACTTCCAAGCTTGTATTTCCAGCTGTAAGGAGATTCTTCTTTTGATAGAATGCCCTCTTTGCCTGGGCTATTCTACTCACTATTTCTTTCTTTCTTCGTCCATCGTTGGTTACTCTGCTTCCCGGGTAGCAGATCTCTTTCACCTCTTCCAGTTTCTGTTTTCCTGGTATAACGTTGGTTATGGCCTCCTCTCTCTTGCTGCACACCAATCATTAATGGTACAGGGTAAAAAGTCCCGCATCTGCCTAGAAGTGAGGATTCCACACGCTGTTGGCCTTATTACATGGTATTCCACCCATACTAAACAGACTGATCTTTGGGTTGAACATTATGGCTGTACTATTACTCTGCTTTGATTATTTTCTCTCAGCTTCTTTTTCTTTCGCTATGATATTCCAACAAATCAAGCCTGAAACAACTACCTTTATTTTCTCTCAGTCTCCTCTCGTGCTCTCTTTTCTTATTCTATTTTATCTCCAAGAATAGCGTCTAAGAAAAAGCGTCGTAGAAAAAGCGTCTCGTCTACTTTCCTTGAATCTATCAAAAATGATCATCCTCTCTCTCACTTTCCTACCATTCTCCCTTCCACAATCACCTTCACCAACCCCTTGGTGGAACATAAATAAGCCGAGCACATACCCCGGATCCACTTTTGCCGACCCTTCAATTGTCCCGAATAAAACCCCTGCCTGCCCCTTGAAGGCCGAGTTCTTTCCCCCGGCATCAGGAATAGATCACGCCTGATTTAGCCGCGAGTCCGTGTATCGGCTGACATTAGAACAAAGCGCCCCTCTTTTTTTTCCCCCCAACCTCCAAATGCTCGGCGCATTTCCGTGAATGTACCGACCGATTTTGCTCGTTCCGAACCCCGACGACTTCCGTGCGCAACGTATTTATATACGTATATTTAGATTCGATGGAGTCGGCCGAGGGCGAAATGCCACAGGCTTGTGTCCGCCAGAACTTCTTATTGTCTATCAGTGCCAAGACACGGACGGACGGGGGATCCATTTTGGGGATACGTTAATCCGGCGCCTTCGTCGCGGGGGGAGGGAGTCTGATCCGCTCAGCGCCGTAGGCCAGGATCTCCGCTAACGACGCCCCCCCCCCCTGTTTACCCTCCCTCTTATTGTTAGTCCACTCATCCCTTCCACAGAGCCTTCTCTTACCATCATCCTTCTGTAGACACTCGAATAGTAGTAGCAGTACTAATCATTTTAGGGGAACGGGTTCTACAGAGAGAGAGAGGGAGAAAGACAATATTTTATTTCATATACAATACAACATTTTTTAACAAAAATTTGGAACATACTCGGAGGTTACTCAGCCTCATATGAGCATTCTATAAATTTACAAGAGAATAGTCGTCCGTATTGTGCAAATATTACAGTATGAAATAAAACAAGAAAAAATTTAAGTAAAGTGATAAAGACAACTCAGCAAGACAATGTATAAACTAATACAAAAATAAAATATTTACAAATATGCCATTTGAACAATTGCATTAATTTACATTTATTATGGTAAGGCCGGATCAGAGGGTGAACTACCTGAACTTTGTTATTGAAACAGGTAGTTGAAGAGTCTTTGCCTGAATATTCGTCTATTTTTTTATCTACGTATTTCACTAGATAAGGCATTCCATAATTTGCTGCCACTTACTACGAAAGACCTATTAAAGGCACAGGTCCGGTGGTTGGAGATTTGTAGTTTATCGTTTCGCCCTCTTGTAACCCGTTGTTGAAAGCTCTCCTTGAAAAGAAATGGAGAGTATAAATAAACTGGTTCTAGTGTTGAAAATATCGTACAATCTCCCCTACAGGGGAGATTATTTACACCAAGGTCCTTTCATACCAGGGTTGTGACACGCATATGTGCTCCGCCTCATTGGCTCTGATTCGCGGCAGGAATTCGAACTTAACCATGCAACCATTCGTAGGTTCTTGCTGCAAAGAACCCCAATTTGCTGTTTAACTATGAGAGATAGGGATATGATTTTTTTGTGTTGTGTAAACGACATGAGGACACTTCGGAAGCTGTTCTTGTATCACGCCACGCATAGACGATTCTTCACTTACACTATCGGTAATATACTGTGAAATGGGTATTCATCATCATCATTGGTCAACAATCCTAGGATTGGTTTGACGCAGCTTTCCACTCGATTCTTCTATCGGCCAACCTTTTCATTGTGACGTAATTCTTCTCTTTTACACTCTTCACAACTTGTTCCATATATCTCATACGAGGCCTGCCTTTTCCAATCTTCCCGTTCACTTTTCCCTCGACGATAGTCTTCATCAGGCCGTCGTGTCTCAAGATATGGCCGATTAAGTTTTCCCTTCTTCTTTTTAGAGTTGTCAGCAGACTTCTCTTTTCTCCTACTCTTCTTAGCACTTCCTCGTTACTTACTCGGTCGATCCATTTAATCTTCAGCATTCTTCTGTAACAAAAATGGGTATTATCACCATCAATTATATGCCGAAACTTGCCGGCTCCTGGATATTTCTTGCCGGTGCTACTTCCCCTTACCTTACTGTCACTCCCGTAATTCAATGGCATTTATCGTAATCCTCTTAACATCTTCGTACATTTTTAAATTTATTTTAAAATGTTTACCTATCCAATGACAATGCAAGGTTATAGGCCCTGTATATCAGAGAATTCTTAGGAATTTTCCGGCTCTGATAAAATAAGGGAAATTTTGGAACTCCACCATTACCAAACGGTAATACCATGAAGTGTATCCAATTACCACGTCATAGTCATCTGTAGATAGTCATCAGGTACTCAGACTATCGTACTGAGATCCCAACCATCCTACCCTAAGGATTTCCTAAAACAAACACTATGTCCAAATCCCCTCTCACGTTGTTCATTATCAGATAATTTTTTATCATGAAAATTTAATGAAGACGGGAATAGCTCAATAAAGTATAAATCAGTCCGTGCTGATAGCAGGGTAAATATTAGAAGTCATCAAAGGTGACGGAAATCGCCCTGGGGAGTTATTTTGTAATCTCACTTTAGTGAGAATACGTCATAAAATGTCACTTTTTCGTAGTTAAACTCCGCCACCCAGGCGGCGTGACCATCTTCGGATCTCAAGCGGTGTACTGCCGGTCATGTGCTGGCCTTTTAGACGATTCATCCGCTCTGATCCGTATCTTTCGACTCTTGATCCGTTTCATTATCTCCGCCTGCCATTAGTTCCCATCTCATCTTCATAAAGAACGTCATCTGGAGCCACCATCGTTTCCACTTGAAGCTTGAGTCGGAAAAAAAGCAAGAGCGAGAAAGATACAAAGGATTTTAAATTGTATTTTTGGAATTCGCACAACGTGAAAAACTTCAGCACAACGAGATCGTAAATAGATAGCGCTATCGACAGAAGCTTCGACAATTCACGAACCGTTCGTGAGCCGATCATTAAGAGAGCGAAACGGATCTCCCGCCTTCCCGCAAAGAGTCATTAAAAAGGTGACATTACAAAATAACTCACCGGATAGAACAAAAATGTCATCAACTTTTTCCACGTTTCCTGCCAAGAAGGAGGGGTTCTAAAAGATTAATCTTTATGAAGTGGTTCTTAGTCGAATACCATTCATTCAATTTCAGAGCAAATCTGTACCTTCCTCAATACTTGGGTGCCAATAATTTTTTTCCTAAGAATACTTCGTTCATTTCAGCATTATTCATACCTGGTGTTTTTTTTAGCTCTACAAGTTAAATTGTTTAATCCCACGAAAATTTACAATATCATTCTGTGATAGATTTTTGCGTATTTTATCAAGATAAATAATTCGTATAACACTCATATGGGTAGCGAAATTTTATTTCATTGAAAGATAAATGCCATATGCTGCAGTTTACGCCATGCTATTGATGCAATGGCTGTTTTCTGTACAGGCATTTTCCTGTGTTAACTTGTTTTTAACTGAAATTATCCAGCAAAAATGTTTTGTGCCCAGCTAATTTTCTTTACCACATTTAAATAATCATCTATTTTTTATAAGAGTATGCAGCATAATTTTTATGCACACATTTTCATAACATTAAGAAGGGATGTGTCTGTGGGGAGGATATAGGATTTAGTAGATCAATACTGTTTAAGTGTTCAATAAAATGTGGAGGAATGTACACTTGGACTTAGAAAAAAATTTGAAATAGGAATTGACGAATGTGATTAGCCTTTAATCGTGTAAATAGTTACCGACCTCCGAAGATGACGACGGCCGTGTTAATGCAATAGGGAGAGTGATTGAACTCTGGATGAATGTATTTCTCCGCGTTCGACATCGGAATCATGGAATAAAATCAGATACAAGGATCTATTGCTGACTTAAGGATACTGGGCTTTAAAAATATTTAAGATCCATCGGACAAAGCCCAATTCGTGTTATTTTTAGGATAATATCTTCCTTAGGAATTGGACGAAGTAATGTGACTCCGTTGATGCTCTTATATTTGTGAAAATGACAGAGGCATGATAGTCTAGTTGGTGGGTTGTGCTGGACCACATACAGGAAGGTCCTGAGTTTAAATTTGGGAAGTTCTCTTAAAATAACTAACTAAATATCCTTGGAAAGCAATTTCTTTAGCATTAGAACATTGTAGGGAACATCAGGGGCTTAAGGCAAGGAATTTCCCTCCATACCCCGAATGAGTGAATTTCATTTGCCCGTGTGCGTCGCAAGATGTGCGATTTGCCTTAGCATAACAGACTTATATTTTAATCAAATAATGAGTCGATAATTTGAATTGATTCATTAGAAATGTTTATGTAAATTTCAATAGAACGCCATTCAAGCTTGATAGCTGGTTGAAAATTGAGTGAATTTAAACTAAAAGTCCTTATTAGCCTACTCATGACAAAAGGTGCCAAAAGGTTCTCGGTTTAACGTCCCATTTGACGGACGGAGTACTACAATCAGGGTCACACGGGATATTTACATAACAATTACAGTATTCCCGTCATTAACCTATTTTTCTTTAATATATTTGTCCATCAATATCTGATGCTAAAGTTATAATTTCAGAAATACTTTCTGGTGAGAATGATTTTTAATATTTTAGTCTATGGCTTCTGTCGGTTTTCCATGCTTAATTGTAATATTAGAAGTATTTTCAGCTGTAAATATTTCGCTCAATACAGTCAAGTTCTCTATCATAATTTACCAATTTTTATAGACATATCCACCATATCATCTCGTAGAGTGCAGTTTATCAGAAATCATTGATTATTTGTATGGAATGAGTTGATAATTAGTCGACTGTAGCACCCGAAATCTATCAATTTTCATTTTGCTGTTTCAAATTTGAGAATCCAAGGGTGCATAAAACAACCTAATCACGTTAAAAATTCATGCCCATAGTTAATTGCTAGGTGATTGAATAAATGTAGAAATAGTTCGACGACTCTTGCTTTCCCTGCTTTCAAAAAGGTGGAGCGAGAAATATGTGATTTATGTTTTTGTTGAGCTGTTACATCGCGTTCTATTATGTTGGTATTTAAGAGAGTTTAACTTATCCAGGAAGTTGCCACGTAATTGATGCCCAATGGAATCAAACCTCATTCATCTTAGTGAACAAGGCTATTTTCCGAAATAGAAAATCGAGAAAAAATGTTCATTTTCACCGCTATACATTTTCAACATTGAAATGTTTTGTCTGTATAAGAGTTGGGGTCACACAATCAGCTGGCCTCTCCATTTTAGACGATTGACAACTGGCCAATGTTGTACCTTGGATATGTAACTTTGGGAATAGGTGATTAACTAGGTAGAGAGTGGAATTTTAGAGGGGACTGAGGAGGTGTGGAGAGAAGGAGAGAAACGCAGAGTTCTTATTAGCCTATTCATGGCAAAAGGTGCCAAAAGGTTCTCGGTCTAACGTCCCTTATGACGGACGGAGTACTACTCTCAATGTGCTCTCCGCACAGAACTTAAGTTGCGACAGGTATATCATTGAAAACTCTCTGCCACTGCCGCAATTTGAACCCGAACCCTCGGGATGGGAATCCTGCACTCTAGCCACCAAACAGCCCATCTCAAACCCCCCCCCCCCCACCCCTACCTCCCAAGTCTCATATCCCTTGGAAATGCCAACTAATTAATGAAGTAAGACAAGAGATTCATTGAAAGAGGACTGCTACTTCGAGATGGCTTGGGAGGTGCGTAATATCATACTATTGATTGAGACGGAAACACCTTACTTGAACTCGAGATCGGGTATGAAATTAATTTGAAAAAGGTTGACAACACTGAGGCCCCTAACCGCCAGTAACTCAGGATCGCCATAACGGAAATGGATTGAGTTGGCTTATTTAATGCATTTCAACATAAACTTTCTAATACATAATTTGACCTTATTTTATTTTTTCCTTAAAGAGTATGCCGAAGGACGAAGAAATGATACCCTAGTTATATTGCTTAGTCCGTAACACATATTTGCTTTGATTTAAATGCATCATCTTTGAGCAAACATGACGGTTATGATCGGTAAGCGTAAATAAATTGCCGTGAAGCCCAATAGGCAGGTTTGGTCTACGTCCCTCTTTCATCTTGTCCTCGAGTCCCTCTTGGTTTGTTATGAGATTTCTCTTCAATTCATGTAGTAATTAGGTCAAACACCTAACAACTATAAATCTTATGTTAAATATTTTCATATCAGTACCAAAAATTCATTGTTATGAAACTATTCTCAGTGTCTTTGACTTATTAATATAATGAACTCTGTGCCGTTTCCTACCTGTAACACTCATTTTAGAATTTTATAGTTCCTTAAGTTTCGAGATGAGGAGCTGGCAGAAAGTTTGTTATCAAAGTGTAAAATGCCCATCGAGTTATATGGCTATTAGTACTTTGATAATCAAATGACTTGGTGAACGAAGAATTTTTCGAGCTTAATAATGGTACTAAAGTAGGTTTTGTGGTTCTAAAACCGCCAATTTTTTTCACCCTGCTTAACCTAAGCTCAATTGTAAGACAAGCACAATGACGAGAGTCTCTGACGAGATAGAAATGGAAGGTGCAACCTTTTGGTTGACTATTCGCACATTACCTGCCTCACCATTTCAAATGAATTTGAGTTCAATCTACTGCTGAATCGAAACATTTTCTGCTGATACTCAATATAAATCTACATAATAGCCTGTACTAGTAGTAGCCGCAAGGGTGTGTGGCAGGCGATGAGCCATCACAAGGCATGTATTTTAAATCAAGAGGTCCAATGTCTGCTATCATTACGTCTTTTTATTTATTAGTGCAATATATCTTGAATTAAATTCAATTTTCCTTTTAAAAAAATGAAGTATGCTCACATACAATGCACAAGAATTTTATGTCTGATATCGCCAAAATTCATTATTGGCATTATGTGAGCATATGGCTAATGGACAATTTTATAATTTATGACTATATTTCTGATTTTATTTGAACAAACTCTGTATTCCATTGAACCCTGGGTGGGTGGCAGAGAGGACGCGATTGATGTCCTAACCCACCCAGGCTAAATAAAACATAAGTCAAGTCAAGATTGGTTGAAATTAAAAGGTACTTCCAGAGCTAAGACTTTACATTCTTTTTGGATTCTCGTAATACCTTAACTTGGTTTATTAACTAAAAATATACGCATCACTTGAGGTTGCTAAAACGAGTCTAATGCAAACACTCAAAATATTGAATTCCGGCAGGTTAGAATATTTAACTGCACGAAGTTTTAGCACAAATGGGTGTCGGGAAGAATATAATTCAATGGATTTTTTTCACAATATTTTCGACGCTGGCTTTAGATTCATTGATTCTCGTTCCCTCTCCCTCCATGCCAATCTCTTAGAAGTCGGCTACGATTGCTAGGTAGATAACGTTCCGGCTTGGCAATCCAAGGGTCTTGGGTTCGATTCCTCGTAGCTTAGGTTTGTATATGTTTAGGATGAAGAGTTCATTCATTGATTCTTGTTCTCTCTCTCTCTCTCCATGCCAATCTGTTAGAAGTCGGCTACGATTGTTAGGTAGCTAACGTTTCGGCTTGGCAATCCAAGGGTCTTGGGTTCGATTCCTCGTAGTTTAGGTATGTATATGTTTAGGATAAAGAGTTGGTTAGATTGTGCCGTAAAGCCTCAACAGCTAAGCACCCTAAAACCTTATTCTTTCTCTATCGACAAGAAGTTTATCTTGCTTTCCCTATTAATACCTTGCAATTTGCAATTTGCATGAATGAGAGTTATTTCCCATGCCTACAACACACCTCGTTTACACGAGAATCCAATCGTCATTAACTCTGGTTCACCGAGAAGTTCAAGAAGCATCTTCAAAACGACCTTCACCATATTTCTCTCCGCCAGTCTTCTTAAATGATGATAATGACCTATTTAGTAAATCCATTATCGTCTCAGCCTTGAAAGTTTGTGTAAACCTGGGGTAAACAGTGAATTAAAAATATCGCGTCTGGTCCTTCGAAGCCAAAATGCTGTCTTGGAGGACGTTGGAGTGGAAGGGCCTTGCCCAGAAGAGTTCCCGTGACGTCATGTGACGAGGGACAGGGAATTTTTCGGGAGGGTGGGGGGGGGGGGACGTGGGAAGGAAGGTTGGTCCATGGGGAGGGGGGGTGGGGGGAGGTGGCAGGGGTGATAGCGTTTCCCAAGATGGCGGCACGTGTCAGCCCCCCTACCCCATCCCCCCTTATGAGAAGTGGCACAGGGTTCGTCGAATAACTTGCCTTCACGACACTATCGTTTTTCTCTTTCACCTTGCCCCAAGGTCAAGAAGCCCTCTCTTCCCAGGAATCGCCCGCGGCAGCCAACATATGAGCATAACGCAACAAACCCGTTTCGTTTTGATAAAAGCGGAGGGCCAACCTCCTCCTGGTTCAGTATTGCTTTTCTGTGTCTCCCGCTAAAGAGGTATTCTACTCTGGAGGTAAGAGCTCTTTGAGGAGAAAATACGTGTGCTATTATGTCTAGTTTATTCACTTCTTATTAACCAGGTGAAAAACTGTGCGCCCGTGAATGTTGTGTGCTCAGGTGTTTTAATGAGTGTATCAACTCACTATTAATAAGAGCGTATACTTTCATTCTTTTGACTTTCGACTCTCCGTGAACCGTTTCACCCAGGCCAAATCCGTGTGTACGCTCCAAGTATATAAATAGTGCTATTATGCGTGCTACGGCCATTACTGTGTAAATTATGAATGTTCAATGCGTAATTTTATCAAAATCAAAAATATTAACATAGTTGCGCATAATCCACATATTATTTTATTTAATGCAATAATTAATCCAGATTCTTCAAGGAAAATAGTGATTCTACCTCGATTATTGTCCTCATACACTACCTTTAGAGTAACCGGGAATTCTTTGAACGAATGTTACTTATCACAGGCCATCTCGTTATTTATTAAGTTTTTTTAAGTTATAAGCACAGCAGGTTTTAATGACCACTAAGGCATACATTATAGCGAGCGATAAATACTTCTCTTAAATTCCTTTAAGTCTTTTTATGCCCCAGATGGTTGTCTTCGAGGTGAATGCATTTCAAAAGCTCAACCCAAGGTGTGTGATATTCTGGACACCAAATATTTCTGGATATCGCATTTATTAGGGGAAAAGACATTCCTTCCACCAACCTATACGAGTGAATTTTTCTAGCCAATTGGCTTTTACGTAGTGAGCTCTATGCCCCCGAGGGTTGTCTTCGAGGTGGATTCATTTCAAAAGCTCAACCCAAGGTGTGTGATATTCTGGACACCAAATATTTCTGGATATCGCATTTATCAGGGGAAAAGACATTCCTTCCACCAATCTATGCAAGTGAATTTTTTTTAGCCAGTTGGTTTGTACCTAGTGAGCTCTACGCTCACCAACCAAACTGGATGAAAATTGTAGCAGGGCTCATTGTATTTCCCTTCAATTCCGTAACAGAATGGTAGCAATAGAACAGGAAATGACATAAATTTTGCATTTTCGAAGGGAAAAATATGGTCTAATATTGCCGGCTGACTCAATATGAGCGTACTTGATAAATATGATATGCTCCGCACTAGCTATGTGGGAATTTACCGACGAGTTAATGAATTTGAGAAGCGCAAGGAAAAGAATTGGCGCGGCGTTCCAAATGAAATGAAGAGAGATGAGCTGAGATGAAGATGAGTGAAGTCTTACGAAGGAATATGTATTCGAGGGAGTAACGTTACGTTTTTAAACGCTTTTAATTCATGCAAATTAATATGTGACAATTTTGACAGCCAAACATTACCATTAATGCCCTTTGAATAAACAGAAAAGGAAAATAGGTTAGAAAAACCCTATATTTTCTCATTATAAATTGGGACAGATGTTGATAAGTTTTAAAACCAATATCATCTTTACATAGCCATCCTTAGCAGAGAGTGGTAAATATATCCTTAAATGGAAGTAAATGCAGATTATAATTGCAAGTAGAAAACAGATTTGTGAGAATTTAATGATAGAAAGACCTATCAACCACGTAAAAACATAAAAATCCAGTGCAAATACTACTTCAATTGCTCCCCAAGTGCGAAGCCCTTCTCAATATAAAAATAAATCGCCTCGTTAGAGATACGATTCCGATCCCCTGCACCGCCTGTGATTCCCTTAAACATTTTTCATCATAAAATCATAAAACTTGTGTTTTTCCACATGCGCGTAAAGAGATGTCCTTACTTCTACCCAAATATGCACATTTATGTCGGGTCTACTACCACATATATCCCTATATCCCTAGTAGCAACAGTGAGTTGCAAGAGAAAATATTGTGAAAATTACAGCTTTTTCTATGGCTTCGGGCACAGATTTCTGAATTCTCGTGTTTAATAGAAAGACTAAGCTGTATTGATTAGACCCAATTATATTTCATTTGAACAGTTAAGTCTCACAGTCAACTTTATCAGGTCTATAACTACTGCTTTTGGTGAGGCGATTTTTATGGATTGAGATAGCGAGGCCCTAGATGCATCTGCAATCCCACCCATTTCCCGCATGATCATTCGTGAAATTCAAGTCAACATAAAGATGTTTGTTTCCGAATTTCCTGCCGCCTTTGTCCATATCTCTAGACAACAGATCCGCCTGCGTTGCAGAAGGTATCTTGATGGTCGGTGAAGATGCCTGCTGAAACGCAGGCGAAACTAGTGTCCAGAAAGAGTGGAAAAACGTTGTAGGACACCCGGAAGACACGCGTCTTCAAGCTACTTCAAGACGCGTGTCGAAATTCACATTAAATGCCATGCGAAAAAATTCACCTGGACCGGGAATCGAACCACGGACCGAACGCAGGCGAAACTATGGTCTAGAAAGAGTGGAAAACGTTGTAAGACACCCGGAAGACACGCATCTTCAAGTTACCATGGCCGGGAAAGCCTTCATATGGATGAAATCAACGCAAACTGAACTTCCACATCAACCCCAGTATTGCCCCAGAATCAGTACCGGCGAGTGCCCGGGACGTAATTTTCCCGGGCTCCGGGAAGGCTAGAGGGAGGATGGGTTGTCATCGGAGAGCGAGTACCTCCCTCTCTTCCTTTTGGCCCACTTCTGGCAGCCGACCCCGATTTCCGCGGAGACGCCGAGAGATGGGTCCCGGGGAAGGGAAGTGACGGCCCGGCCGCGGAGGGCGGGCGGGAGGGGCGTATCCTAGCAGCCCCCTGCGGGATAAGGGGCGGCGAGGCGATGGGAGGGGGGATGACATAGTGGGGTAGCCACGAATCTCGGAGCGGTATGTGACCACCGAGTGCGCTGGTCAAGGCCCTACTGCGGCTGCATCTTCACACGCTATCATCATCATCGGTCAACAATCCTAAGATTGTAGGAAATTTCAAGCCTGCCTCATGAACGGAGGTGAAATTCACATTAATTGCCATGCGAAAAAATTCACCTGGACGGGGAATCGAACCACGAACCTTTGGCTTTCCGGGCCACTGCGCAGACCACTATGCTACCCAAAGGTACGTGGTTCCATTCCCGGTCCAGGTGATATTTTTCGCATGGCAATTAATGTGAAGGAGGAATGTCACATCGACATCGATGTATCGGACTACTCGATGTTTTTTTGCCGATACATCGAAAACATCGAGTGGTAAGACAATCGATGGAACATCGACTCGATGTTTTCAAAACGCTCAACATCGCAGCGATGTTTTAGGAAACGAGCGGTATAATAAATGTTTTTGGTTAACCAATAATTCAATTTTATGATTATCATAAGCCTTTTAAGAATACGAACGAACCTTCCCTAATTACGCCATCTATCGCTCGCGTGCAGGGAAACAAGTGAAGGTATAAAATCGTTCATGTTTTCATCCCAGTGTTGCCTTCCATGCCTACATCAGTACCTTCTGAGAGGATTTATCAGCTCTCAACTTGGTGGTACAAGATAACAGGAGTAGGTTACGGTCGCTGCATATTAAGAAAAGAATGTTCCTTGGGAGGTTTAAACGTTTTAAACCCACTGTTTTTCAATTTGATTTTTTTTATACTACCAAGCTTAGAATATTTTTAGGGAACAGGTACACCCACTTTGTGTTATTTGTTTTTTGTTGTACTATGTTTATTTATCTTTATTTCATTATGAAACAGTGATATATTTTCTGTTTAAAAAAATTCAATGGAAAAATATTTGCGTATTATTTATCAATATTTTACTAAAAGGTCCGATTTCCTAATAATTTTCAAAATTGCAAGTTTTTAAGAAGATGCAAAATTTCTGATGCATAGTACCTAATACATAATACCTCTATGATAATACCTAACCTCGGATATGAAGGCATAAAAACTCGATGCATCGAAACATCAATGTATTTTGTCGATGAATAATGAGTGAGTGGTGAGTACTTTTATAAACATCAAAACATTGACCACTCGATGTTTTTTAGCCGATGTGGCATCCCTAATGTGAAGGATCCCTAATTCGCATGGCAATTTCACCGAAGTTCAGGTACTAGATGTAGAGCCCTCGCGGTCCATCAAGTATGGCAACGCAAGGGAGAAAGGACTTCAAGGAAGCCACGACCCAAAGATGAACCCCACCCAGCGCTAAAGCCGCGCTTGGCGGTAAATGTAAGAATGGGGGCGTTTACTCGGAACCGAAATCGCAATTTTGTACACGAAATCGTTAGATGGAAACGAAAAACGAATTTTAGTGAAAAAATTATTCTTCTAACCACAACCATTCACTCATAAATCAAAAATTAAAATAAGCAAAAGGTGACGCCCACCGAAAATGCTGCTGTGATAACATTGACGTCATTTTCCTCCCGTCCTTGACTGCTTTCAGGGGAGGGGGAAGGGAGTGGAGGGGGGTTCTCGGAAGGTCTGCTCGCACAGATGCTGTTGAAATCGCTCCCATTGGCCGAGTCAGCTGTGTCCACCCCTTTGCGATAAGGCGAAGCAGCTTCGCGGGCTCAGTTGTGATTGGACAAAGTAGATATACGTCAGAGGTTGCACCACACCCACTTTTCCGAAAGGGTTAATGACATCAGTTTTTCGCCGCTTATAACTCGGGAAATAATTGTCGGATCGGAAAACGGAAAAATACGCGTCCTTTTATTTTGCAAACTCTATCAGATTCAGCAATAAAAAAAATATGGTAAACGACCCCATTGTGAATTTCACCGCCGTTCACGCGGCAGGCTTTTAGGCAGGCAGGTTATTCTCTTCTATATCCTTCGCCATTTGCTCCATAAATGTTATACGAGACTCTTCTTTTCCATCCACGTAGTCTACAATGACTGTATCATCAGACTATCGTGAATTAAGATATGGTTGTCCAGCTCTTATTTAAGCCTTCCTCACAATTTCCTTTTACCCAGTCTTCTTCGAACTTCTTCTCATGTTTGTTCTTCGAACTTCTTCTGTATGTTATGTTATTCTTACTCCCTCTGTCTCTAATTCATCCTAATCATTGGCCAGGTACGATTTCTAAAAGAAGTTCTAATGATCACGAAATTCCACCACGACATTTAGGGTGGAACTGAGTGAACGGATTTGCTCTAGTTTTGAATCCAATGTCTTAAAGCTACAATCCGATATTCTATCAATAGGGCAGTTACACTAAGTGTTTTAGTGGCCAAGGTTACAATCAGCAAAAAGGCTCAAAACGCTTCCTTCAATTTGTCAAATTTGGGCTTGTTATACGGTTGTACACATCTTCAATAAAATAGTTGTGGTCAAATTTTACTCAGCACACACTGTCTACACTAGGACAGATGTGAAAATTTATTTGCGGATTGTTCTCAGGTAACATTATGCAGGAGTTTATATGCAAAGCAATCGAGAATGCATCAGGTTCGTGACTTCCCCTCGCTGGAAATCTGAGACTGCCAAAAAGCGATGCAGACATGATGTTTATCACATACGTCGCGTTCCGAGCGAGTATTGGCGCTGATGATCAGGCGTTGCCCAGCAAAGATCGCTGGCAAGGACGAGTCTCTCTACTTAGAGTGAGCATTTAAATGTTGTTCGTCTCATTTACATATTATAATAACCCTCAAAAATGGAATAGCACCACCCGCTCATGATAATTATTTTCACCAATCCTTAAAATCAAACTCATGGTAAGTTTGGTTAGCTGTGACCAGGTCTTACGGTTTACCATGAGAGCATATTTTGCAAACGAACAGTCAATGGTCAATATATTGAACGAAACCAAATACAAGCCAAAATTGTCAATGCACCTGCCACGATAAAATATTCGAAACAGAGTTTACTCAAAATGAATACCATCTCTACCTTTCTGTAAACTGCCTTAACGGCCGAAAATACAGGCGAAAATCTTTCTCCTTTGTAAGAAGATTAGTTGAATATGTATCAGTAATAATAAATACAATGCTGTTTGTTCTGTTGCGAAGGTTTTGGGGACCACTTCCTATCTTGATGAAAAATAGATTCCAATTGGTAGCGCATGGGAAAAAATTTGGCAGCGGTGGGATTCGAACCCACGCCTCCGAAGAGACTGGTGCCTTAAACCAGCGCCTTAGACCGCTCGGCCACGCTACCACTTGAGAGTAGTTGGCGAACTTAGAACTCCTAACTCAAAGTAAACGTCAAAAAAATCCTTGGGGAGGATTAAAAAAGGAATAATGGGTCACTAGAGGGGTTGGTCGAACAGACGAGGTTCGGCAACAGGGAAGAGAACAGCGTGAAGGGGAAAGATAAAAAAGTGGGATATTCTAAAAGTAGACGGCCTATAGTAAAATTAAGAATGAGGAGTGAACCTGGGGGGGATCCCGAATATTCGGGTGAGGGCGTCCTTTGAAAGGTCTTAAATATGGATGGTCACTGCGAAGACTTAGAAAGGAATACCTAGGAAGCAAAGTGGAGGAAATCAGTCTGCTCTCTTGACCATTTCCTCGCAAAGATCTCTCCCATAACAGATAACTCTTGAGCCTGATAGGTAGATTGCTAATATATCCCACAAGAATGATTATACAATATAAAATCGGCGAAAGTTTCCTGGAATTACCGATGTGATACATCCTTGAACGTGGTGTATAGCAAGTCATGCGAATTATCATTAAGATGTTTTCAACAGAATGAAGGAAACTTGACATGATCTCAACTATTAGATGAACTATTATATAACGTTATTTAAAACCATTGGAAAAATGCAGAATACTTATAATGATAGGGATATCAATAACTTCGACAATTTTGCCCTCGATTCTAATTTTCATCATATAACCAGAAATTAACGTTGAAGGTTTATTAGCGTCGGCACATGTATTCAAATTTAATTACATTTTTTTTCTTTTACCCTGGCATTTCATTGTGATGAGATCTCTCAGGGTTAATCCTAGATTTGAGGTTTGGTTTGGCATTATACGGGTTGCTATATCTGCGGCAAAGAAACTTACCTAAGGAGGGCATCAAGAATTTGGGGATCTTGCTCTTCAAGTAATTTAGCTACAACTGTGACAAAGATTTAGCCTGAGCGATGGAGAATTCAATCAAATGTCTTATTCCGTACATTTCTACTATCCTTAGAGACTCTTCTCACTACCTGACTAAAAGCATTCTCGCTGAAGTTAACCATGCGACACTGATATTGTCTTCGAAAGTAGGTGTCGATGCAAGCTTAATTATGTTAGGACCCCCTTTGTAAAGCTAGACATCGTCAATCAATCCTTTGACTATTTTAATTCGACTTTTTTCACTAAACCTCTTCATGGACACGGTGCCTGGGCTTGCCGTTTCCTTGTTTATTCCACCTGACACTTTCAGAGTTTTGGAACTTCTTTGAGTGTTGATCTCTGTTTGAGAAATTATTAATTAGGGAATCACTTTATTTTCCAAGCGTAGTCATATATTTTCTCTGAATAGTAATAGCCGTCGTTCATGAAGTAGGCAGCTTACAAATCTGATAGTTAAATTTTTGTATTTAATGCTGACCCTAAAAATCCAGTCCACAATATATTTTAATCCACTGACTTTTGAAATTACCACTATCAACCTTTTTAAAAGCAATGTAACCAAAGATATTTTAAATAAAGCTAACCCTTAACTTAACTTTTGAAAATATTTCCCTAGTTAATCTAATCCATATTTTATGTGTGAATACATAATGTGTCTACTTAAGGGAAATTCCTTGTAGAAGGTATGAGATCCTTGCTAAACAGCATCATCTAATGCCATTTTTGTGTCTACTAAACCATCATTTTATTTGTTTTTTTTTGTTCCTAAATATGACGAAAAAGTATTAGATTTATGCCCAAAAATTGATTTGGTGACTAGAACTTGGCACATATTGAATTAAAATAAATTTCCATGATAAATTTTAATTTCATCATCGAATTAAATTATATGTGCCTGAGAGTTTGGGGTCCTTTTGTTCTTCTACAGTATTAATTCAAGAAATTTGGAACACGGATTGATTTGAGATTATTACGTAACCATAATTATAGCTCGTCTTTAAAATATAGTTAATTGAGAAACGTTCGTCACGTCTTCATGATTTTCATTAATACCCCGTTACTTATAGCTTTTTCGTGCCAGGTTTGCAATACTCTCACGGTTATCCTGTGTCATACATCCAGCTCAAGAACCAATTATTTCTTAGTTGGATCCCTAAGACTTGGCATTCTCTTCCATATAGACTCGGAGTAAAGATGAGTATTATGCATCATGAGTTGGTCCAAAACTCTGACAGCTTATTCATTGTGAGATATAATTGAAGATCAGTAGCATACGTCATATGTAACTCTTTCATCGATATATTTTCCAGTGGGAATACGTCATTAGTAACTCTTTCATCGATATATTTTCCAGTGGGAATACGTCATAGTAACTCTTTCATTGATATATTTTCCAGTGGAAATACGTCATTAGTAACTCTTTTATCGACATATTTTCCAGTGGGACGTCATAGTAACTCTTTCATCCATATATTTTCCATTGGGAATACGCCATTAGTAACTCTTTTATCGACATATTTTCCAGTGGGAATACGTCAATAATAACTCTTTCATTGATATATTTTCCAGTAGGAATACGTCATAGTAACTCTTTCATCGATATATTTTCAATTGGGAATACGTCATTAGTAACTCTTTTATCGACATATTTTCCAGTGGGAATACGTCATAGTAACTCTTTCATCCATATATTTTCCATTGGGAATACGTCAATAGTAACTCTTTCATTGATATTTTTTCCAGTGGAAATACGTCATTAGTAACTCTATTGTCGATATATTTTCCAGTGGGAATACGCCATTAGTAACTCTTTCATCCATATATTTTCCATTGGGAATACGCCATTAGTAACTCTTTTATCGACATATTTTCCAGTGGGAATACGTCAATAATAACTCTTTCATTGATATATTTTCCAGTAGGAATACGTCATAGTAACTCTTTCATCGATATATTTTCAATTGGGAATACGTCATTAGTAACTCTTTTATCGACATATTTTCCAGTGGGAATACGTCATAGTAACTCTTTCATCCATATATTTTCCATTGGGAATACGTCAATAGTAACTCTTTCATTGATATTTTTTCCAGTGGAAATACGTCATTAGTAACTCTATTGTCGATATATTTTCCAGTGGGAATACGCCATTAGTAACTCTTTTATCGATATTTTTTCCAGTGGGAATACGTCATAGTAACTCTTTCATCGATATATTTTCCATTGGGAATACGTCATTAGTACCTCTTTTATCGACATATTTTTCGGTGGGAATACGTCGATAGTAACTCTTTTATCGATATTTTCAATTGGGAATACGTCATTAGTAACTCTTTTATCGACATATTTTCCAGTGGGAATACGTCATAGTAACTCTTTCATCCATATATTTTCCATTGGGAATACGTCAATAGTAACTCTTTCATTGATATTTTTTCCAGTGGAAATGCGTCATTAGTAACTCTATTGTCGATATATTTTCCAGTGGGAATACGCCATTAGTAACTCTTTTATCGATATTTTTTCCAGTGGGAATACGTCATAGTAACTCTTTCATCGATATATTTTCCATTGGGAATACGTCATTAGTACCTCTTTTATCGACATATTTTTCGGTGGGAATACGTCGATAGTAACTCTTTTATCGATATATTTTCCAGTGGAAATACGTCATAGTAACTCTTTCATTGATATATTTTCCAGTGGGAATACGTCATAGTAACTCTTTTATCGATATATTTTCCAGTGGGTAACTTTTTATAAACCCTAACTTATGCCGAACAGAATTTCAGGTGTTGCAGTTCCCTGAGTTCGATGATGCAAATAAGGTCTCTCACAGGTATTCAATTCTCTCCCAACCCCATCACACAGGGCATTCCTTTAATCAGTTTTGGGCCGAGTTGGAATGATTTAAGGACGCAGCTCTAACGGCACCGAGCGCACTCTAGGCGGGCGACGGAATATATTGCAAATGCACAAGTCTCCGTTCCAAATACAGCTCACCTCCCCTCATCAACCCCCCTCTCTCTTAACTCCCTCCCCCCCACAGGCCCCTGCTCCTCTTCCTAAAGCCTGCACATCCCTTCTCCTCTCCTCCAATGCCGCAGCTTAATTTAATCTTAAGCAGGAGACGACCCTTGCAAAGCCCAAATCTCCACTCTTCCTCCCCCCCACCTACCCCCTCGGCCTCCTCTTCCACCCCCCCCCCTTCATCCGTTCTTTGTCCCGCCGCACCTGTCTCCTTCCTCAGCAAGCTTCCTTATCTGCCAAACCGCGGGAGGGGAAGGGACGTAGGGAAGAGGACCGCTCCCTCCCCCTCTCTTACGTTTTCAGTTACTCAGTTTCCGTTTCCTTTGTCTTTGGATACCCCTCCCGTCTTCCCCCAGCCGCCCGACCTTTCCCCGAGTCTTCTTGGAACGAAACCACGGTCTCTTGTCTCGAGTGTTCCTTTTCCGCGTACCGGCCGACCCGTTCGCTTTTTAGCTGTGCGTAAATGACCCACCTCTCCCCCAACTCTCCCCCCCCCCCCCCCCCCCCCAACCCCGTTCCCGCTTCTTTGACGCTCGGCTCAACATCTAAGCCTTCGTCACCCGCGCCGCGCCGGGTCGAAACTAGTTTTGGAAAATTGTCGGTCAAAATCGATTTTTCGAGCAATCGATTTTTAATCGAATTGAAAAGCTCGACTTTTCAGAAAAAATCGAAATTTGAACCAAAAGGTCGATTAATCGAAAAAATCTACGGTTCATTTTTGAAAAAAATGCAGTTGGTACAAAAACATGTTTATTATTCATTTAAAAACCGCTCATAATACATATTTGAATAATATAAAAAATCCCTAAAAATGTACTCAGAATTGATTTTTAATCGAATTGAAAAGCTCGACTTTTTAGCAAAAATCGAAATTTGAACCAAAAGATCGATTAATCGAAAAGAATCTACGGTTCATTTTTGAAAAAAATGCAGTTGATACAAAAACACGTTTATTATTCACTTAAAAAAACGCTCATAGTACATATTTGAATAATATAAAAAATCCCTAAAAATGTACTTAGAAAACATTCTTAAATTATTAGTCGTAAAAATTTACAATTAACTTTAATGTGGATCACCGCTTGGAACCATTCGGCTTCACTAAAATTTTTAAGAAAGATCAACAGATTGAGATTCTTTCTTGATGATCTAGGGCGTGCCTTTCCAGTTTTACCGGCCTTAGAGAAAAGTCTTTCACATGGGACGGATGACGTTATCATACTCAGGACTCTGATCGCGAAACGGTACGTGTTGGGGTATTCACCCTTTATCTCCTCCCAGACTTTCAGAGGATTGGGGTTGACTTTCCTATCGACGGGTGGCCTGTTGAGGTATTGCCTAACTTCTACTGGCATCTACTTCTAACAAGAAGTGACCTCAGTGGCAGTTCATCGAGGACCTCTACTGACTACTACGCGCTTCTGAGATCAAACGATCGAAATAAACGAGGTCACGATCGAAGTTGAAAAATCGAGTTTGGATCGAAACTCGAAGATCATGGCTCGATCTCGATTTCCTCGATCTTTGACGATTAAAACGATTTTTACATCACTAGTCGAAACCTTTGATGAAGTTTCCTCGGAGCACTCTAATGTATCCCATCCATTTATGCGCGAAGCGACTTTGCGGAGCGTTTGTGGAAGAGGTGAAAGATGGAAATCTTCATGTACAGAGTATTCCGCACGACACCCTAAGGTTTTGTGGGAGGTGGTGAATAAATACCAAAATAATCACCATGAAAAAATTAATGGACACAATACTGTTAAAAAAGAGTCGTTTCAGGCGTTATATGGTGGAATAACATAATTAAAAAAGATTGGCAATTTTCCACAGAGAAATCTTTATCCTGATGATGATGTATCACATCGAAACCGGTCGAAGTAAAGATTTCTCTGTGGAAAATTGCCAATCTTTTTTAATAAAGACACAATACTGCTCAGAGATTGATTATGAGCACCAGACACCGGTCAGATACAACAAAATTCAAGTGCATTCATACAATATGATCGGAGATATCTAAATGAAATTACACCGTCAGTATTCATCCCTAAGATTAGTATGACGCATGTCTTTACTTGGTTCTTTTGGATGACCATTTCAGAGGAAATACTTTTTTTAACTTATAACCATAAAAAATGCCATTTATTCTTCGCAAATTTACTCGCATTTTTTAGATACTTTATTATGCTGACATTTCCTTTTTTAATCGATAATCTTAACTGCGGTTAATGCGTTAGTTTTGTAGCACGAGGGCCCATATATACATATTATTATACCCAAGAAGTACCTCGGGTAAAGTATTAATCTTACGTCCTACAGTTGCGACTGTGGTTTCAACAATGGATAGGTATGTATACTACACTCTGATAATCCAGGGATTATTGAAGATGGATTGTCAATAAATGTGCTCAGCTTGTTAATGCCGTTTAATTCAGTTATTATAGCTAATTTTCAACTAGTCCTGAAGGTCTTACACGTTTCTTCTGCAGGGTAATGTGGAGCTGTATTGCGTTTCAACTCTGATGTACTCCATTTCAATGCATGCTAGCCACGTATCACAATATCTCTCCACTCAGTTCGTACGAATAGATACGAAATAGAGCGAGGTAAAATAGGTCCTAGCAGAATCGAATACCCCATATTCCTAATCTAAATAATATTTGCGGATTTTCACCAGCCAAGTTTAAGCTGAGAGAATATTTATGTGAGAGGTAAGGTATTACGAAACCGTAGTAAACGTAGACAAAGCCATTGGACTCTCTTCCTCGTAATGTGTGATTCTGCCGCGCAAATTTAGGCCTCATGGGCTATAGCCCATTGGTTTAGTCACGCTTTGAGCATTGCGAATAAACGCAGTTGCAGTCTGACAACAGGAAAATTAATCCCGTGCTCTTGATATTTACAGAACGGAAACTAAAAAACTGAAGTTTCACCACCATTCCCATCGTCTGCGAATTAAATGCTCACTTCAGCAATTGCGTTACAGACACTGAAATATCTATGGCAGGAGTCTCGCGTGTGTCAGCCAACTTTTCATAGGCTCTGGAGCTTCTAAAGTGCCACCCACGTATTATTGCAGTTTCAAACTTGGCATAAGAGAGAGTTTCTTTCTGAGGGAAGTAAATATTTTCACTTGCCCAACCTGCCTTGAGCAATGTTTACCCTTTTAGTAAACATCAAGTATTAAATAAGGTCATCCGACAGCCAGATTTCTTGCAATCATTTCATTTTGGTAATTCACAGAGGTGTGTCCACAACCTCTATAATTTTAATTAAAAAATTATGTTTATATTAATTTTGCGCCTTTGTTGCCAACTTCGTAGTCTTGCATTAACCATTCAGTCCACATAAAATAAAAGATAAGCTTAAGATCGATGATGGCATTTGGTAATATATCGCTTGGCAAGATGATCAGAAGAAATACAACGATGCTGATTGTTTTACGATGTTATTTTTTAACTCTGAAATATTTCATATTTTCATTCATTATTTACCTAAGTAACTAGGAAACGGGATCTAAATGGAGTAACTTGTAAAGAATTTCAATCATGTTAGTCATATACTGTTATAAATTCTAAGAAGAGCTAAGGGTTGTTGTAGGACCGAGTACTAGCCTCTCCTCCCGATCGCCCGGGTTTGAATCCCGGCAGAGACAGTGATTTTCATTAATATACCTGTCCCCACTTCAGTTTTGTGTGGAAAGCACCTCGAGGGCAGTACTCCGTCCGTCGGATAGGACGTAAAACCGATGACTCCTTGACACCTTTCGTTAAATGTAGGCTCATGCCGACACTGGGTTTCTGCCAAATCCACTGTTCCCTGACAAATTCCTACCTGTTCCCAATCACCAACTTCTCCTAAATGGCACAAAATGCCTCCAACGGTTGACTTCTTCAGTTTCGTATGAAATAATTTTCTCGACTGTGCATCAGGGAACGGTTATATTTTAAGTTTAATTTGCGCAAATCACCTTATCTGTCGGTCACCTCCCCCAAATAAGCACATAAAATGTTTCAGAATGAATAACGATCTTTATATTACGAATTTTCTCAACAATATTTGGGAAAATTCAAAAATATTACCCAAAGGTATGGGAGGGAAACAAATGAAATTCATTTGTCTTCCTGGATACCAAAAAGTTTTTCCTTCGCTACAGTTTTTTATAATACCGAGTACCCGAAGGCATTTTCTTACTTTAAGAGGCATGACTCTTTTTGTACCTCGGCTTGTCAGGTTCTCTTGCTACCATTCGGTGAGTTGGCAACGCAAAACTTGAAGCTTTGGGTAAAGTTTGTATGAATTGCTCTTCTTGGAACCACTAGATATTCGTTTGTATTACTTCTTATGTCAGATTAAAGACTCTGTGAATATGATTATCGGATGCATAACAAATAATTCTGAATTCTTTTTCGTTAGTTTGCTGAGGTCAAATTCACAATAAAAAATTTCACTTAAAATGATATATCGAGTAGAAAAATAGCATTATGAGATATTTTACGTGTCATAAAAAATATTTTTTGAATTTTATATTACGTCTGGTGGTGCGTGACAGGATAATTAGTCTCGATGTTCATCTTCTTCCTTTTGCGCTTCGAATAGGACTCCGTTTCATGGTAATCGAAAATCGTTTATCCATGCATTTAGCTTGTGTGTGTACAAGGAGTGATGATGCACGTTTATTATTTATTTTTAAAATTAAATCTCGACTGTGTGAGTGCAAATAAGCCCGTCATTGAAATCGTCTCTTAATTAAACACCATTCTTTGTTTGCTCTTTAGTTGCCGGGGAGATCGTGGCTAAAAAACATTTTCCCAAAAATATATTTTTTGCCCCGAAGCTACAAGCTCGGGAGCAGTAATTACGACTATTTTTTAATTGCAAATTATCTCTCCGGACTTACTCTCTCATTAAATTATGGTAATTTTATGCCTAAAATTAAATGTTTCTCTCTTCGTGCCAACTGATAATTTTTTATCTGTAACTAAGTCACAAAAGCATCCCCAACTCAGTCAGAACGGTCATCTTTATGTTTTTTTCTGTAATTTCTCTATCACATGTTCTTCTTCAAGTAAGCAATGCAGGTTTGTTCTTCGCATTTTAGCTTTTAACTCCTTAACTTTAGGTCTGAAGTGTGTCGTAACTAGTCATGTCAAAACTCATTCGATATTAGAGTAGTTTCCTGCCTCAACGTTAAAAAAATTAATTTGTCATCGATATAAACTCATATCACATAGATGGACTTTTTAACCAAAATTTAAAAATTTAAAAATTAAATTAAAGTAAAATGGTATTTTTTTATATTTACGATTTTACTTTTTTACCTTTCTTTAATGGTAAAAAAGGACAGCATTTGCCTAAAATATTATTGAACTTGAATGAAATCCGTTGCCCATCACCTGTGATATTTTGCTCTTCAAAACCTCTACCACCTTTCATATTCTCCAGAATCATTTTCTTTTCCTCCTTCACTTCCCAACCATTACTCTTCCTTCCATCACAGCTATCGGCATTTAGTTTTCAATAGATATGTGCTGGATATACCATTTACTCTATCGTAAAGAGAAAGGATGGAAGCTATTCTATAGGAATCAGACTCATCTTTGTGAAATCTCATCGGGATAAAAATAAGAACTTTGTAAAAATTTCACTGAGTGTATTTAAAAAACAACCAGTTCCATCCAGCTGTGGACAACATCAGATCACCTGATGATGTGGATGTCGTTGTGGATATTGTTGGATGAAACCGGTCATTTTTAAAATACACTTAGTGAAATTTCTACATATTTTATTTTTCTTTGGATGAAAGAAATCCTAGCATCATCATATGGAGCATATATTTGAAATAGAAGTTTACTTGTTCTTCGTAGAGAAACATTTTCCATAAAAATCAAAAATTATTTTTTCTCGCCTCTTCCATAATTCCTCACTAAAGTTGAAATAATCAGTAGATTATCTCCGATTAGGAGGACGAGGACATTATCTCAGAAGAAGAATCCAAAGCCGTTCGAAAATGCATGATTGGAAGCATTTTGATATTTTTTTAAAAAAAGGGCGTTCAATATGTGAGAAGTTGGCCTTATGATGACATGATTGAAGTTGATATTATGAAGAATTCAAGGAGCATAATAAATAGATAACATTTACTGAAAACTCTCAAACGAAACTAAACAGCTATTGACACATGACAATCTCATGACGGTACTAGCTGGAAGAAAAGTAAGTGGGAAGAATGGCAAAGAAAGGCCCACATGCAATGCAAGGAGCAAGTTGTGCAAGATGTAAAAAAGAAGAATAATTCAAGCATGAAGAGGAGTTAGCCGAAAGAAGAACGGAGTGGAGGTCTGCATCCTATCAGTCTAAAGATTGATGACCAGAGATGACGTACCGAACCTTCTATTTTCCTTCTCTTCAACCCTTTTCCTTTCAGTCTTATACTTCAAGCCGGTTTCGTCTTAGGCTTCGAATTATTCAATCAAGTTTCTCCGACGTATCCAGTTTATTATCGTTGTATTCACTTAATTTTACTGAGAAAGTAAATAGAAATGTGAACACAATCTAAGTCGCAATCACGATCTAATGGGGGCGTTTACTCGGAACCGAAATCGCAACTTTGTTCACGAAATTGTTAGGTGGAAACGGAAAAAGAATTTTAGTCAAAAAATTAATCTTCTAACCATACTCATTCACTCATAAATCAAAAATTAAAACAAGCAAAAGGTGACGCCCACCGAAAAAGCTGCTTTGATAACATTGACGTCATCATCCTCCCGTCCTTGACTGCTCTTATCGGAAGGGAAGGGAGTGGAGGGAGATTCTCGGAAGGTCTGCTCGCACAGATCCTGTCGCTGTCGTTCCCATTGGGAGAGCCAGCTGTTTCCCCCCCTTTGCGATAAGGCAAAGTAGCTTCGCGGGCTCAGTTGTGATTGGACTAAGTCGATATACGTCAGAGGTTGCACCACACCCACTTTTCCGAAAGAGTTAAAAACATCAGTTTTTCGCCGCTTATAACTCGAGAAATAATTGACGGATCAAAAAACTGAAAATAATGGGTCTTTTTATTTTACAAACTCTATCATATTCGGCAATAAAAAAATTATGGTAAACGACCCCATTCCGCCCTTGTATTGCGGATTGTTCATCTGGGAGGGGAAGGAAGGATAATTTGCATTAACTCGCGGAGCTAGTCGCCCAACACCCCAACCCTCTCTCCCTCTCACCTCCCCCACTCTTCTCGTCCCCATAAATCCCCTTCATATTTTTTCCAAATCCTCCTCGCGGGCACACGCTTTCAGATCCTGCTCAGTTCGTTCCCCTTAAATCCACCCACCTCTCTCCTCTCCGACACCCCCACTCTCTTACCCTTTCTCCGAAAAATCCCCGCATTTTCTTCCTTCACGCCAACCTCCTCCTTGTTCCATCTCCTCCGCCACGTCCCCAGGAGCCTTTAAATATTCTCCGCAAGAGTATTTACACTGTCAGAAATATGTTCTTCCATGCCGTAATCCGATTCTGACATTATCATATCAAGTGATTACAGTACGTTTCCAGTTCGTGAGCCAGGTTGTTCCTTTCGCGTCTGTTTTAAAACGTACATCTGCGAAGCACCGTTCAAGCCACCTCGAAGATCTGCAGTAGGGATTTGAATCATCATTAAAGATGACCTAGTTACACGTAAAATAAAGCTATGGTCCAGTTTTGTAAGAAGAAATGATGCCAATTAGACTTGTATCAGGCGCGTGCGACTAGTATTTTTAAATCGCTAATGAAACATAGTTTTTATTGATAGGTCATTTTTGTCATCATGTTTGTACTTGCTGAAGTTAGCTATAAATATTTTAAAGACGCACACAAGGATGTAGTTAGCACGACTTAGTAAGGTTGAAAACATTTTCAGATGTTTGACTCGACATCCTATGTATCTTACCCATAGCTATCAGGATATCATGACGATCATTTATGAATAGTTGCTTAACTGTTCAGGGAAGGTTTTTATAGTGTCCCTACTCTTCTTTACTTCGCATTCTCCCAACGGCTACTTCCCCTGTCTATTAATCCTTCCGATAGGCTTATTTCCTACCTTTCTTCTTACCATCCATAATATCCCTTTTTCCTACCATTTCCTAGTCTATCCAGAATTCTGTATCCGGTAAAGATCTTCAGTACATTAACTCTAATTACCTGTTCCAACCACAAACCACCTCCTATTAATTTCTGCCAGCAGTCTTCTTTTCTTCACTACAATACTCAACTCCTCTTCATTCATCTTACATCGATCTTACTTTTTCATTCTCCTTCTTACCTACATTTCTAAATTTCCGGTATTTTCTCGTAATCTTTGCCAAGAGTGATGGTCGCATACTTCTTATTAAGTCCACGAGTGTGCGAAATCCAGATATTAAGGAGGATCCAAGTCATATCCCATATGCAGTTTCTTATGAGATTCTCGTTGCCACTGAATGTAAACCTATTTTAATATCACTTTACACAGAGGCTAATCCTACGTCGAAGAATATTACACCCCGAATTCAAAAATTGAAGTTTTTGTACTAGGTCGCTCCCTATTTAAATCAACCTATTACCCTTGCCTAAAACCAAACCCTTTAGCCATAAAAAGGTTCTACGACAGTTCTTGAATCGTTTCTCAGTGAATTTTCACGTCAGTGAGCATACTGCCCGACAGTTTTACGGAGTGTTGACCGTCGATGACCCTGAGCTTTACTAAACCTTTAGGCAATTAGTTGATCCACTGCACATTATAAAAGCGGACATAAATGTCGTAAAAATAAATGTATTTTTTATACATATCAAGCACGTTTGGCAGGCACGATGAAATATCTTTATTAGTACTGTGCAGTGTCTGACCCTTATGATAATACATCGAAAGAATCTGTGTTTCCGGGGAAGTCGATTTATATTCCGAGATTACTTATTGCAAGGTAATGCAACTTAATGAACTTAACCGAAAATTTGGAGGGATCGGATTGTTTGAGCATGTGTTTTCCATTATGAAGGCCCAGGTTGGAATGCCGGCACTGGCAGATTTATTTCAGTGGCATTTCCCTTGAAGGCAGGGAAGTCCTTTAAATAGCCTTAAGAATACGTTCCATAGTATCAGGCTCAACTAGGGGGAAGTTGAATTTCGTAAATGAAATATTAACTTTGTTTCCTACCACAGATTTATTTCCTTGGTACGACATGTTTCGACACAACGGTTTAATCATCAGGTACAAAATTAAATACAATATGCTAGTGTATATATACCATGAAGGGTAGTGGGTATTCAGGAGGGGAAAAAACGGGGGTACCCCCTCCCCCACTCACGGGTTTCCTTCGACTCATACTCCAACCGTCACCCCTTACCTCTCCCCACCCCCGTTTTTTCCCCTCCTGAACACCCACTACCCTTCATGGTATATATACACGATATACACATATTGTATTTAATTTTGTACCTGAGGATGGCACCGATGTGTCGAAACATGTCGTACCAAGGAAATAAATCTGTAGAAGGAAAAAAAAATAATATTTGCTATTACGGCGGGACGGGAGGCTCCCCTTCCTCGATGTCCTCGTTACGAGAAGAGAAGATGGGACCCTGGGCGATTCAGTATACAGGAAACCAACCAACACCAACAGATACCTTCTGGCCAGTTCGCATCACCATCCATCACAAATTAGGGGGGTAATGGCCACTATGATCCACTGATCAATCAATCTGAGCGATGAACACCACAGAGAAGAAGAATTGAATAAAATAACGGAAATCCTCTTAAATAACGGGTACGAAAGGAGAGAAATACAAAACACCATTTTGCGAAAACTAAAATATTCACCTCGACCATTGGACGAAGAAAATATCGACAAGAAAAAAGCATACCTGCCTTATATCAAAGGGACCACCGATAAGATAGCCAGAATCTTACAGAAGTATGACATAAGATCTATATTCAAACCTCGAAGGCAAATTAAAGACTTCTTACGCAGCGTAAAAGAAAAAGATATATTAGAGACGGAAGGAGTCTACAAATTAAGCTGCCGATCGTGTGATAAGGTGTACGTAGGAGAGACGGGCAGAACAATACGGGCAAGAATAAAAGAACATGGAGCCGCCATTCGAATGGGCAACTTCGAAAAATCAGCGGTCGCAGAACACGCCGCCGAAGGACACGAAATCGACGTGACCAACGCAGAAGTCATAGCAAGGGAAAAACATATCAAGACGAGGTTAATAAGAGAGGCCCTCGAAATTAGGGAGTATGCAAGAAATGTTAATAGAGACCAAGCTCATTTGTCAAGAGACAAATGATAAGCTCATCCTGGCTTCCAGTAATTTCGAGAACCAAAAGAAAAATCGAGAAACCCCCACCTCCACCCTCATCCACTCCCCCACCTCCACCACCGTGAGAATATAAATCTACGTGCAAACCAAGCAATGTCATTACCCTGAGGAAGTCTCCAGCAGCGGAGACGAAACTGATGGTCATTTTTATACTGTGACGCGGGTTTACCTAAAAAACAACGACGCCGAAAGTTAATATTTCATTTACGAAGCCTTAATAAGTTTAATTGAAGCCGCTGCAATGAAATTTGGGTACGATGTCATTTTTATGCATGAATTAATGCCCATGCAGTATAAGAGGCCGTATGGAACGTTATGTTTTTTCATGGAGTAGGTGGGGCTTAATCTTTCCCAAGCACCCCCATTCTGGCTTCATTACCACCCATAGGCTAGCATGCCAGTGCCTCCTCCAGTACTCCTCCTCGGTCCTAACCATCTCCGCCTTTGTCCTAAAGATTTTTCTCCCCTCTCTCACCCGCCTTGCTTTCTCTCCCGCCCACTCCACTTCCTCCCGCCCCTCCTCCCCTCTTTCTTTCTCTCTCTCTCTCTCTCTTACACTCTTTCACCGGAGTCTATTCCATCTAAGTTTAGCACGCGAGGGACCGGTCGCCTCTTGATAGGTCGCCCTCTGCAAGTGCAGGGGGCGCTGTGGAGGGGTAGGTTTGGAGTGGGGTGGGGGGGGCGGAGAAACAGGAGGAGCCAGGGGAGGGTGGAGCCAAGGGAGGGGGAGTTCAGAGGTCCATGGGGGAGGATTTGAGGAGATAGGGGTTCAGAGGGGAGCCGCAGCATCTTCTCGTTTACCTCCGACTGGCAGTTGCCATGTGTGATGTCTAAGGCAGTGGGAACTTATGCAGGAAGTAATCGACATTATCCTACCCGGAAATATTGTGATATCGACGTAATGGTCACAGTTTTTTTATTTTATGATTTTTTTACCTTTTAGAGGAGGCTTTGATCTAGTATCCTAACTCTCCTTTCCATCTATCGGCTCCATCTCTCGCTATTTCTTTGGTATATTTCATATTTCCTACCCCTCGTCAGAGTATCACTAATAAGCCAAGAAAAAGAATCCTTTGACATTGTCCACTTTTTTGAAAAGGTGGAAAAAAGAGGAAATCTGTAAAGGATTCTTTTTCTTGGAGACGTGTGAGTTCCACCTCATCGATCCAGAAATGATATCGTTAATCTCTATTACCTTTTCTCTACCTTACTTGCCCTCGCTCAACCAGCATTCTAACTTCAATAGTAACCTTCAGGTTTCCACTGTTCATCCTCATAACCACAGTAAGTCCCAAACTTTTATAAACACATTGGTCGGGATTTGTTAAGTATATGACGCCAAATAACGTAGGACATCATGTTAGTATGATCTTCAGGGTACTACCATCCAAATTGAGGGCCCAGATTCGACTCCTGGCTGTGGTGGGGATTTTTCAATGTTACGTCACTGCCCACTTCATTGCAGTTCAGTCGGCCATCCGTCGGATAAGACGTTAAACCGCGGACCCCTTGGCGCTTTCCGTTAAGAGCAGGCTAATACCGACGCTGGGTTTCGCTTCACCATTCCTTCCTTTCCTGAAACATTTTTGGGTCCACTCAACTACCCACCTATTCTAAATAACCCTAGCTAACGGTCGTCTTCCCCAAATAAAAACTACTACCAAAATAACCTCTCTTTCAAGACTAGACGATGTCGAGTTGTGAGTGTATAAGACTCATCGCCTTTCATCCTGGGGGGCTGGGGTCAATTCCTCTGACCTCTGTGTCCGTGTCGTCTTTCTTTGAGAACAGGCATTTAAAATAGGGTTCATAGGTTGTTGGCTAATCCGACCAAGAGTTTAGAGGTCCTTGGAGGAGTTATTCTCTGTTATCTCCTGCTTTTAAGAAGCAACATGGGTTATTTACCGTTGTTGGCTAATCCGACCAAGAGTTTGGAGGTCCTTGGAGGAGTTATTCTCTGTTATCTCCTGCTTTTAAGAAGCAACATGGGTTATTTACCATGGCAATTGGACCTGGGTTCAAATCCTAGTGATAAAAGAATATTTTAGTGGGAAATCCTGACTCCTATTTTAGTATTGTGCGGAAATTACTTCAAGGTATGCAATCCGTCCTTTGGATTGGACGTAAAAATATTGAACCCCTCTGCGTCTTTATATTACAGTATCTGTGGCTGACATTTTTTCGTTTTATTTCTACATAACAAAAATAATAATTTCGAATAGGAAGGTTCTGATTAATGAGGTAACTTGAATACCTCTCATTCCGAGGTCCCAGTGAATCAAGAGCTCCTGATTAAATGTCGTGTGGAGATCAAGTTCAGGGCTTCAAGATCAGGCCTCCATTCGTTTCATTGGATTAAACTGTTAGTGATTTAGTTGACAGACACCCTTAAATTCACCACGTTAGTCAGAAACTTCCTATTTGTAATTCCCCTCATCCTTCCTATTTTTTTATGTGAAAATAAAATTAAAAAATATATTTCTAGAATTAAACGAAAGATACTGTAGCGATAGATGTATATGTTATAGCAGGGATCCTCCGCAGTCACTCATGAATATCGCTATAGTCAGTAAGTCATTAACAAGGAAAAGTTCGAAGGAAAAGAATGGGCATTCCGAAATTAGATGCAAGAGGGGGACTAAAATTGATAAAATCGCTCGGGGCCTTCGACTTTTTCCTCCTAAAAAGAATATAAAACAGGTGAGATTATAAAATTCCAATAAAAAATAGCTTGCCATTCTGAATTTTACTCAAGCTCATAAGTAAAGCAGTCGCTATCATATAAACTGATTCATCTAATTTCCAAAAGAATGAATTCTTTCAGTCCGTGCATGAACTTACCATCAAAGGGAAAAGAACTTTAATTTACAGCCTCAAATCCCTAGATGATGGAGACCAATTCATTATCCTGAACAAGATGGCCTGTTATTCCATCATACGCTATAAAGTACCATGATGCTACATCTATATCTTAGCCTAAAAAACGCTGCGATTCATTCTGCAAGCGGTATCCTTCCGAAAAAAGATTTTCAAGTTACTGTCGAGACTTCCATCTTCCCTCAAGGTTAGTAAATTTTTCACGCGAGCGTTCGGAAAGGTTGAGAAAACTCAGGGTTAATAAAAAGCTTTGAGCGTCTCCTCAACGGAGATTTTTCAAGGGGCATTGGGGTTTATTTCTAAAAATATGAGCGAAACGAATGACGCTGAAGCTATTCATCTCTTCTATACGTCAACTATTCTACGCGGCAACGGAGTTTCCTGTTGCATATGCTATAGTGGTATAAAAAAGAACATATGATGTAGCGCATTCAAACCATCGATTCAATTTTTTCGCAAAGAGACATTACTTGGCAAATTGAATTTTGTCAGGCGTGGAAATACTGCATGCTGATGAAGGTAAATATACAGTTTTGGGTAGTTTCCACGCACGTTACTAGATTCCAAACTGCGCCACCAAATTCCACACACATCTACACTCAACCTGCAAGATACCTCGAAGGTGAGTGGCATGGGATGACAAATCACCGAACATTAAGTAGTAGGCATTCGGGTGAGGCGACCGCCATATAAGGTAATTTGCACCATTTTAGGGTAGGTGGATAGTTGGGGGTAGGTAGGACTTTACAGGGAATGGAAAATGGTGGGGTGTAAGACGGTGCCGGCATTAGCCTACTCGTAACGAAATATGCCAAGGGGTCCACGGTTTGATATCCCACCCAACAGTCGGGGTACTGTTCTCGAAGTGCTCTCGATACAGTACACAAGTAGAGATCGGCAGTATATCAAAGAGAATTCTCTCCCACTGCTGAGATTCAAACCGGTCCCTCTAAATAGCACACCGGTACTTTAGCCACCCCACCAAACGTACCTTTCTTACACGTAACTGAGGAGTACGATTCAATGTTATTAAAGAAAAGTGTTAGATATATATCCACTAGGCATTTAAACCTGCATGATAGGTCGTAACTTAATGATTACTAATTGGCTAGGAATGCATGATAATTGTGTTAAACTTACAACGTGACCTGAATGTTTTATTTTTTAAATGCATAATGTATTGTAGCTCTTATATTTTTCCTCTCACTAAATCTAGCGAAAAACAAGTGCTTGTCTTTATAACGAATTCAAAGATCATGAACTAGGACGCCTTGGTAGCTGAATTGGTAGAGCACCTGGCCGGAAATCAGGGGGTTCGGGTTTGAGTCCCACTCAAGGCGAATTATTTTTTTCTCTGTGGAATATTTGCTATAGTTTCTCTTTAGTTTGATTTCTGTGAGTCCCTTTCCGGTTCCTACTAGCATTTTTGTGGTTCCTTAGATAGCGGCGTCGGAAGGGGGGGCGGCGGGAGGGGCCCAAGTCCAGAATTTTCCCCGGGCCCTTATAGTCGAAGAGGGTACTTTCTGACACACATTCTCACACCTTAATATGCTCTTTTATCGAAATTATAGTCTCTACCCCTTCCTATCCGCAAAAAATGCGGGTCCTTTTCTTAGATGCCGGGCCCTTTCCTTAGGTGCCGGGCCCCTTTCATAGATCCCGGGCCCTTTTCTTAGATACCGGGCCTTTTTCTTAGATCCCGGGCCCTTTTGTTAAAATCCGGGTCTTTTTCTTAGAAGCCGGGCCCTTTTCAAGGTTGCCCCCACCTCCCCAGGGAAAATAGTTCCGACGCCCCTGCCTTGGAACAGAGGTCCCTCTCGGTGACGCCTTTGAGTTTCACTAGCGGTCCCTGCACGCGTGTTTGCGAATCCAGGCATGCGTTGAATCATGGTCGCTGAAGCCTCCGGAGGGTGCTCTTGGAGGCTATGGCCGCGCCCTGACGACATCGGGAGCACCCTTTGTCGACAACTAAATGTTGGCACCTTTCACAATGACGCGTACGTTATAAAATATGATTCTGGACGAGTCCTTCTGGAAGCTCGTACAAAAAACCCTCGTCGAGTCATTATATATTTAAAGTCTTGAAGAAATCTCCTTCCTTTCGTTCACAAGCGTTTCCCTACGTAATATTAGCCAAAACGTTTTTTTCCCACAACTGTACATATCTTTTACTCAAACCTTTGATATTATCATTTGCATCTTATTGATTGTATATGCTTTTTTCCTTATCGATACCCTATATTAATATTTTTCTTATTGTAAAACTATATTATTTTTTTCATTGTAATCTTATGTTCATTTTTTTCCTCACTGTAATTTTAATTATTTTTCTATTGTAATTTTATACATGTATTGGCGAGGGTTTGGATGGAATAGGGGACTTTTAGTCTCAATCCCTCCCCAATAAAGACGCTTACCTATGTATCTATTACACCGGGAAAAAGCATTTCAACCTTGGAAAGGTTTTAAATCTTCTTAGAATGAAGTATTTATTTGTGTCTTAGCCATAAATCCGAGCCGTAATAGGAGGCGTATCTACCATAAATATAATGTAATATATTGCATATGGAAAATTAGAGAATGGGTGGTGCGAAATGACCTTGGCTGTCGAAGCACCCAAAACATCAATACCTACCTACCTACCGAGCCGTGTTAGGAAAATATTGTCACTTAAGTGATCGAAAATGAGTTTAATTCTGTACTAGAGCTACTTGCTCTATTTCATTGCTTAAAAATTCTACTGTAGAAAAACATTATTGCTTTCAGTAAAATCCATGCCAGCATCCTTAGAAGACTGTATTTAAATTCACCTCTTTTTATATTATTTTTATATTTCCTCATCTCCCACTTCCATGAATGGTGCGCGCCTGGCACCCAATACCTGTGTCAATGCTTACTATCATCTATACTTGGAAAGAGACCTCATTCAATCTGCTAAATACCATCGTGATAGACGTTTTTCTCTTCTTTTATTCTGAAGAACTTCTAAAAGTGGATCAGGAAACATATACTAGAAATTCCGAAACGGAGTCATTAGTATTCAGATTCAAGTGGAATAAAAAAATCCTTGACTTCATATGCGTCTTTGAAACTCAGATAGTATCACAGTAGTGTCACAGTGGCTATAGGTCAATTGAAACTAAGCAACGGAAATGGTAGGCAGTTGAAGGGAAGACGCCAGAGCAAATGTCAAACTCGGTAAAGAACAACTGTAACAGGGGGGAGAGCGGGTGGAATCTCCTCAATCGAATCAAGAATCAATCATCTAAAATCGAAGAATCAAGAATCGGAGAATCATAGAATCAAGAATCAAGTGGCTATCATTAGCTATCAAATAGCTAATTATGGCTGGATCAAGAAAGAAATGCATTTAGAATAGCCCAGAGAAGAGGCTATACGACCAAAAGAATTCTACTTAGAGGTGGAAAAATAAGCTTTCAAGCAAGGAAACACTTCATTAGAACTTACATCTGAAGCTTATTTGAGGCAGTGAGGCACGGATGACAACAGCATAAAAATCGAGGCTAAATTCATCATCAGATATGGCGCTGCAGAAGAATGATAAAGTTGAAGTGGAAAGAGCAAGCAATAAGAGAAGAGTCCGAAGAATAATGAAATAATAGGACATTCTAATGAAAAAATAAAAGAGACCCCGGGACAATCTTATCGGCCATATCCTGAGACATGATGGTCTTATGAAGATCAAGAATCGTCGAGGGGCATGGGACAAATGAAAAAGGGAAGCATCGTGTGAGACATGCGTGTGATAGTTATGAAGGAAAAGAATGATTTCAATATGAAGGTTGTGAAGATATGAAGCTATTGGAAGAGCAGAATGGAAAGCTACTTCAAGCCATCTAAGGGTTCCTGAATTATGATGATAATGAATAGTCCCTACATTTTACGAAGATTTAAACATCCATTCTATATACGATACAGTGCGTGCCCTCATTTTATGTATCAATATCAAGTTACATAAATTCTCCGCTACATTTTTTCAGCGATAAATATTTGATGAGTAGCGTTTCAGAATTAATAAAATAATTAGGGTATCATTATCAGAGTGTAGGTTAAGGTACAGATTAAATCTATTCGAGAAATTTCAATCGGATAGCTTTACTGAAGATGTTAGGCACATATAAAAAAAACAGCGTATTATGCTATATTCGACAAGATAAATAAGATAAGAGAGATAGATTCAAAATAGCATTTTTCCCCCGTACTATAAGAGAACAGAATAGGCAGCATAGCAAAGGGATAGGTAGGTGAAATATTTTTGAGTAGCCTGTAGTGCATGATGCATGTATTAACCCCTTAAATACTATAGATACTAACGATCTAGTTGCATGAGACCCTATAGTTGCTTGTTTGCATGTTAGTGGTGCATGCTTGGTGATCTTCACCCCCTGCCGCACACCCTCGCGGTGGCTTGCAGGGTATCGTGTAGATGTATTTCAGTTCACAATTTGCGCGGAAACCTTGAATATACATACTCAACCTTACCAGTAAGTGAGAGTACTCTTGAATTATACTTTTCAATTTGTTTCTGCTTGTAACGTTTCTTTATAAAAAGGAAATGCTGCTAATCATGGAATTGCTGGACGTTTTTAGGGGCCGTTGATGTATTTCAAGTCGTTATGAATGGAAATAGTTTACACGAGAAGCGCAATTGATGTTTTGCACTTTGCTGCTCTGGCCTCGAACGCATCAGCAAGGCCCAAAATGATGTAATTTTACTCAGGAAATAACCCCGGTCGTGATTCTATAATAGTTTGTTTCCATTCTCTGGGAGCAGCCTTGGTGCTGTAATTTATACGCCTCTAAAGAGTGAATGAGTAATAAATCCCTTGGGAGAGTATAGGGGACGACACGAAGGTAATAATCTTAAGCTCGAGACATGGGCGGTAGCAACAGGCGTCGATGGAGAATCCATCGCTCTCAGAGGCAGAGACCACATTAAACGGGTGATAAAACAGGGACGGTTCAATGAAATTATTAGAAATAGAATAAGTGCCTAATCTTGCCAACTAATGCTATCCTCGTTGCAGTCATGCATTTGATTCTTGGCGTTTTAAGAGCAGTGAATCCATTTCGATTAACTGCCGACTTTGCCAACTTTTTTGATTTTTCCGAAGAGCAACATCGAATTTAATTACGAAAATACACAAACTCACGGCATTATTACGCACACATAACAATATAAAAAGAGCAATGAGTAAAAATGATGGATAATGTTTTAGATATGTGAGCGCAATTCTCTGAAACCCTCAATAAAAAGCTTTCTTTCCAACATTTATTCAATAGAAAAATTCTTGCATCTGTGATATTTGATTATTGTTTACACACATCTCCTGTATGATTAGTGTAATTAACTTGGAAAGATTGATAGTGTTATTAACATGACACTAGCCATTTCCCGGGCTCATTTTCATGGCCTCCAAGTATATGAGGTTCTCCGAATCATTCAAAGAATAGAGATGAGAACAATGACGTCAAACGAGGATTTATTTCTTTACCAAACATGTCAACAAATCTAAAATCAAATTTAGACAGTATAAGCACAGATGAACACCACCTAGCTCATACAAACAAAACAAGTGTTTAATCCACGTGTTAAATTTTTACTGCTGCGGAAAGAACTCACCGATTACCAAGTGCGCCCAGTGGCATGTGAAATTTACACGTCAAATTAAGGGGGGTCCGATTTTTTTCCCTGTGATGCGTACGGTTTCCCAAAAAGATCTAGTACTCAGAAAAATTACCAGTTTGTGTTTAGGTGTACGTGCCAAGAAGCTTCTCTGGGATATGTACCCAATCTGGCCATAAGTTCAATGCTCCTCGCATTGGGTCGCCATGATCTGCCTAAAAAATTAAAAGGCAATCTCTACAGGTCTTTCTGTATTTGTTAATGTTATTTGTGACTCATTTAATCCCCTTCGGAAGAACTACCAGAAAAATTTTTCAGCATCTTGACGGAGTTCATTTATCTCTGGAAGCCACCGCAAAGTTGCTTGACAGGGGCGACTTCTCACCAATGATATATCAACGCTGTCCTCGGAATTCCATTGCTAGTATTTACAATAATAATGATTTTACTGTTATGAAGAATTCACTGTGTAAGTAATGCAGCTTAGCATGTCACGTAGCATATTTCTAACTATGGCTAGACGGGAGGAAAATCACTCAATTTCTATGCAAATACCTGTAGCAACACGTCAAACTGGGAAGGAAATGATGAAAATAACGCTTGATAAAAATTACAATGTTGCACTTTAAAGAGCATTATTCAGGTGTACAGCATTAGCCTAAAATTACATTACCTACATTAATTTACTCCTTGGACACTTCAATCTCCTCTTTTATCACTCCTTATTTAATGGGAAAAAGAGCTATTTTAAACCTGTCTGGATTACTATCTCAAATTTTATCATCACGTACGATTTTGACGCCAGATGACAGCTGGGTATTTCATACCTTTCCGCGAATGTAATCCCCGAACCGAGGACCTTTCCTCCATATCTCTGAGATAGGGGCCCTTGGGATGTGTGAGGGTCGGAAAGGGGGGTTAGGCGTGCATCCATCAGCCTGATGCGAGAGCACTCAGAAATTGGCTCCGTACACCCAACAATCGCCGGGCGAGTAAACGCGATCTGTGAGGGGAGGGCCCGCATTCCCAAGAAACCACCCTTCCGTCTCAAGATGGAAATAGAGCTTTATCGTCACGCCGAAGGGGTGGGTGGTTGGGGGGGGGAGGGGTCGGAGTTGGATTAGGGACAGGCTTGAGGGGTGGAGGGGCCCTTGAAGACGAATCCACGCCCTCCGCAGAAGGAACTATCGGGAGAGAAGAAGTTCTTCTCCTCACGTATCCGCCCTTAACGACCCCGAAGCACTAATGCCACCCCCCATTGAAACTAGATTTGCTCGCTTCCCACCGTCTCCCCATTTCACCCTCTCATCCCCCCTCGAGGATCCAACCAGGGGGTTACCGCGACCACCCCCTCCCTACCTCTCTCCCCCCGTTGAGGCGCGTCTATTGTTAAATCCGGATGGGACGGACGGATGGATCCGCCGGTGAAATGAGCTAAGACCAGGAAGCTCAGGCGGAAGACTCCTGTTATGGGAGGGAAGGGTTAAGAAGAAAGGGGCGAGAGGGGGGGGGAGGGAAAATTCTGGCCGGGAGAGAGGAAAGGGGGACGTTCGCAGGTGAAAAAGGTTGCCGAGATCCCTTCTGGATACGCGGGAGCCAAGGAGAGGGAGGGATGGGAGAGAAGGGGAGGGGAATAAATGCGCCCCTGGTGGGAATTATGGGACACGTGCGGGGATTTTCGCGGATTGCGGAGCGAGCTCTGGTGTGGGAATTCGTGCCGTCGTCGCTAGAACATGGACAGAAGAAGAAATGCACCCCTCCACCCTCGGGAAGATCAACGAATGCTCTCTCTCACTCTTCAAGTAAAGAACTGCCCGGATTAATCCAACCTTATGAATTATACGAGTTCCAATAGCCACTGAAGGCAACAATAGTGAAGCCAAAAGCTTTGCATTTTGCCCTCGCTAGCTTTTCGCAACTTTTATGGGAGCATCAATATTAAGATCGGAATTCGACGCTGCAGTAAGGGACCTTCGGATGAATAAGGTTTCTGGCATTGATGATGTTCCTGCAGAAGTATTTAAAAATGCAGGAGAGAAGATATTAAATCATCATTACAAAGCCATCTGCGACATGTACTCAACAGGAGAAATACCAGTGGACTTCTAGAAAAACATCGTAATTCCTATTCCCAAAAAGAAGAGAGCAGAAAAACGCGAAACTTTTAGGACTACACGCCTGACGATACATGCATCGAAGATATTGACCAGGATCATCTAGAGAAGAAGAGAACTAAAAACAGAGGTGTTCCTGGATGAAGATCGATTCGGATTCAGAAAAAGTAAGGGTACAAGAGAAGCAATATTGGCCCTTAGACTGCTCATAGAGAAGAGAATGGAGAAGAACAAGCCAACGTTCATTATTGCATTTGTGGATTTAGAGAAGGCTTTTGACAAGGTGGATTGGGATTCGATGCTTGGAATTCTGAAGGGACTACAATGACGAAAGAATTATCCACAGTCTGTATGAAAACCAAGTAGCTGTGATTAAATCTGGGCCCAGCGGAGAAGAGGCAAGTATAAGGAAAGGAGTGAGACAAGGTTGTGCCCTGTCTTCCGTAATTATTAATATTTACATCGAGAGAGCCATCAATGAAATCAAAGAGAAGTCTTCTAGAGCGACTATACAAGGAGAAAAAATAAGCATGCTGCGATTTGCTGGTGACATAGCTTACATAGCAGAGACAGAGAGGGTTCTGAACAAGATTCTAGTAACCATGGAAAGGACAGTGGCCAGATATTAGCTGAAGATCAATAAGAAGAAGACTAAGATATTGGTGTGAGCAAGAAAAAAGAGGCCAAAACAAATGTCAAATTAGGAAAACAAAAACTGGAAGAGGTGAAAGAGTTCTGTTACCTTGGAAGCCAAGTAACCAACGATGGACGAAGCAAGAAAGAAATAGTTAGTAGAATAGCCCAGGCAAAAAGGGTATTCTATCAAAAGAAGAATCTACTTACAGCTGGAAATACAAGCGTAAATGTAAGGAAACAATTCATCAGAGCATAAATCTGGAGCATATTTCTTTATGGCAGCGAGGCATGGACGATGACAGCAGCGGAGAAGAAAAGGGTAGAAGCATTCGAAATGTGGTGCTACAGAAGAATGATGAAGATTAAATGGATCGACCGAGTAAGAAAAGAGGAAGAGTGGGAGAAAAGAGAAGTCTGTTGAAAACTCTAAAAAGAAGAAAGGACAACTAAATCGGTCATATCTTGAGACAGGATGGCCTGATGAAGATAATCGTCGAGGGAAAAGTGAACGGGAAGATTGGAAAAGGCAGGCCTCGTATGAGATACATGTAACAGTTTGTGAGGGATGTAAAAGAGAAGAATTACGTCACAATGAATAGGTTGGCCGACAGAAGAATCGAGTGTAAAGCTGCGTCAAACCAATCCTAGGATTGTTGACCAATGATGATGATGATGATGATGAACTTTTCGCCAACCATTGTTTCAGAGAATTATTGCCATTTTCAGGAAAAAGATTAATGTCGAATATTTGTTATTCCACATAAATTTTATTGTGAAATATTTTCCGTTGCTGTCGATTATAGAATTCCATCTTTGCACGATTCTGTTTCCAAAAAAATTGCTGTTTAATTAGAACTAGATCTTTGAAGAACTAGATAGACCTTTGAATAGGTGCTACGTACGGATCTTCGATTTTATGAGAAATAATCCATAAACAATTTTTTTCATTGCGCCTAACACTGATTTCTACTACCTTAGTTTCACTCATCATTGTCATTTATGAAATTAGTGCATTTTGAAGCATATATTTTTTTAAAAAAAGGTGGCCTCAAGTTAGTTTTCTCTTAAGTAGGTAGTCGGGATCCAACTTCCCAGACGCAGGCCTCGTCGCTCCCCTCTTCACGGAGGAAATGAGTGCATTCATTCGATTGGTTCGATCGCAGTCGATAAGGCACGCGCTGTCGATGTCACTATGCCGTGTTTGGCTAAGAACCTTTCTCGGTGAAAGGCACTCAGCAAAAGGTGGCCCCTGAATATGTCCTTGAAGGGAGTCAATTTTGGCAGCCTCTCCCACGAAATTCTCTCACGCAGCGGTCTCGTTAGAAGCTGAGAATTATTTTTTCTACAGTGTGAAACGATTGGAATGATAAGGAACGTGAAGGGACCAATATTTTTTGAATTTCCATCGACGATTAACGCCGGGGAAAATCCTTGTCATGATAATTAATTAATCCCATCTTTAAGCAACGCTCCCGATCTAAAGAGAGCCCCAAGTACTTGCATGCTTTTCGGCTCATTATGCATTTTAGCTTATATCTATATCTACGACATACCCTGCAAGCTACCTCGAGCGTGTGTGACAGGGGGTGCTTCCACACCAGGAACAATGACACAACAAACAAAAATGAACAATGCAAAACAAACACTACACCTTTAAAAGTAATTAGGGAAAAAACTACCAAATACCAATCCTGCAGGACACACCCACGAATACCATGCATGCCTTAAAACCCGACGAACCCGACACAGCTTGCGCAGCTTTTTTCACGAAAAATTCACCCAAAGAATAGACCAAAGAAATTCTTAAAATAACGTAATAATTTCAACCGTGGCAATTTTGCTACCTAGCATTTTTATGATGTCTGTTTTTCAGAAAAAAAAACTTTTCTCTCATAATTTTATGGCTAACACATCGTATGTCTATCACCTCCTACGAGTCCCAATAATTTAATCTGCTCTTATCGCATTACATTCCGGAAGAATGAAGAGCAGATCTGGAATACAGAAGTAGCGCGTATTATGTTATGAAAAAGGCGTACCTTTAGGAGGTTCAAATAAATCGAAAAAATGTTTAAAATAAATTGAAAAAGGGTACACTTATTCAATTTATTTATGTATTCCATTGGGATTCCCTCTCCATTACCAAGAATTATCGGCGTTTTAAGGTAATTCGTTCTTCGGTTAGAAGAAGTGCTTTGATTACTCTCACCGAGGTATGAGAGTAACCAATTCATAAGTTGGTCCTCCAAAACATTTTTCGTTTTTCCCCAATATTGTCGCGGCACACTAAAGTGCCGCGGAACACCGGTTGGGAGCCACTGCACTAGGCTGGGTCAAAATTATATTTGCGGGAAAAAAATGAGGATCATTGTGCTTAAATATTTTACAAAAAAATCCACTTCAAGGTAACATGTACACGAGAAGGGAGGATTGAAAAATAAAGCTAATCCAATCTGACTTATTTTCGAACCCATATCTTCTGATTTCTGGCCAGGTGCTTCAGCCAATGAATCTACCGAGGCGTTCTTACACGTATAAACGCGGTTTAAGAAAAATACGGTAATACAAGTTTTATACGCTTCACGACAATATATATTGATATTTTTCTTGGGTTATTCATACGGTGATGATGCTAAGAAAAAAATAGGCATCGAATAGTAGGAATACCATCTCAAAAAACTGAGGGGGTGACCAAGAACTTCCTATTTAAAAGTTATGGTAACGGAAATGGGATGTAGAGCGTACGCTCTGAAATGAAGAGGATGGCTGATCACAGAGACGGTTGGAGGTCGTATCTTTAAATTATAAGAAAAAAAGTACCTGAAAATGTGGTTTTATCTTCATGAGAGGGATAAGAGGCAACTAATGGGATAAACCATTTTTTATTCAAGTGTAAAACTTTTTGTTCCTTCGTCTTTTCCATTAGAATAACTCATTTCAATCATTCGAGTTTTTTTCTGAATCATTTTCAATAATTAGTACACATAGGTATATAATGAAAGCACCACCTTAAACTTAGTTTTTAATGTTTGAGAGATTTGTACTCCACTCTTTTCCTCAGCAGCTTTATTTCATTTTTTTCTCATGGCCTGCTTTCGATGCATTACATTCATCAAAGTGCCTATGTCACCAAAGTATTTATTTGTATTTTGATCCATTCCACGATCATCAATTTGCGACCCATCGAAGATAGAGTTAATTACAGAACTTGGTAAAGTCCATGTATATGACTGGTGGTTTCAGGCGTAACTTTATGGAACTCGTTCATAAAAAACAGAAAACCCTAACTTTGTAGTTCCACATGAATTTATGAACCTGATGATGACGTTGGATATCAAAACCCTGGTCGTATTTTAATAAATTCATGTGGAACTACAAAGTTAAGTTTTTCTTTTCATTCCATATATAACGTCAAATATTTGAAAAATGTGAGGGAAGGAAAGTTAAGTTGATGGAGTATTTGAACAAACTGGAAAAGGACTTGTATTGGTTTTGGAAAGGGACTCGGAAAGAGGTAGTGCACTTAAAAGACTCTTGACTCTGTGTGTTATTGAGCCCTAGCAGACTCATGACTGCGAAAAAACTACTAATTTCTTTTCTCATTCCACTCTCGCTCGAGGTAGCTCCCTCTTCATTTCATCCACCGATTTCCTCTTCAACTAAACCATGCCTAATGATTCCTAGTCTGTCTTCCTGTCCATCCTTTTTCATCACCGTCGATTGCTATCATTGCAAAGATTAGTTTGATGGATATCCCCACCCAAGTTCAGCTTGCCTCTTGATTAGAGATGGGCAACTCGGTAAATTACCGCGGTATTTTTCGTAAATTACCAACACCCCTGAAAATTACCGTAATTAACGGTAATTTTCAGAAAAGTTCTTTTTCAGAAAATTTCTTACTTACGAAGAAACCATTGGAATGGGTGATACTATAAATTGAGTAGCTAAAATGATTTTGTTTACACCGTTTACATTGTGTCCGTGATTAATTCAGAGTAAAATAACAAATGCACATTGCGCAAAGGTATGTCTTTAAAGGAAAATTTCTCATAGTGTGACAAAAGAGAGGCAAATTGCGTGTTGCTGCCAACTTCGTTATAATTTTTTTAATGAGTTATAATAGATAAACGTCGTGATATTATTGATATAAGCGTCGGCATTTGTATCTCAAAGCTATTTGATTTCGTTTTGTGTCCTCTGATAAGGATTTGCAGTTCAAAATTTAAAATTACCGGAAAATTACGGTAATTTTCGAAAATTACCATAATTTACCACGGTAATTTACCTCAATTGAAAATTTCGGTAATTTACCCATCTCTACTCTTGCTGTCATTATGACCGTGTATTTCATGTATCTTTCATGTATTTACATCTTGCTCAATGTATTACATCCTAGGGCTTCCTTTGTATTTCTACCCATTCATGTTTCCTTCGACGACTGCCTCATCTTCTCTTGGGATGTGCCCGATGAGGTTATCCCAACTTCGTTTCAAAACTTTACAAAGACTTCTCTTATCCTCTTTTTGAAACTTTATTGTTACTCGGAGAAACCCTTTGATCTTCATCATTCTTCTATAAGCCTTGCATTTTCTTCATATATTTTTTCGCTACCCTCTGCCGTAGAGAAATATGCTGTGATGTGCGATTTTAAGTTCTCATCACTTCCGTACGTGTATTTCCTTGTGCAAGCAGGCTTTCTGTCTTATATGCTAACCTCTTCAAATGGTCTATTGTACTGATAATGCCCTTGCTTCATCCATAGCTAGATAATGGGGTCGTTTACCATATTTTTTTACTGACGAATCTGATAGAGTTTGTAAATGAAGAAGACCCATATTTTTCCGTTTTTTGATCCGTCAATTATTTCTCGAGTTATAAGCGGCGAAAAATGATGTTTTTAATCCTTTCGGAAAAGTGGGCGTGGTGCAACCTCTGACGTATATCGACTTCTCCAATCACAACTGAGCCCGCGAAGCTACTTTGCCTTATCGCAATGGGGGACACACATATCTGACTCTGCCAATAGGAGCAGTTGCGACAGAATCTGTGCGAGCAGACTTTCCGAGAACCCCCCTCCACTCCCTTCCCGTCCCAGAGAGCAGTCAAGGACGTGAGGAAACTGACGTTAATGTTATCACAGCAGCTTTTTCGGTGGGTGTCGCCTTTTGCTTATTTTAATTTTTGATTTATGAGTGAATGAGTGAGGTTAGAAGATTAATTTTTTCACTAAAATTCATTTTTCGTTTCCATCTAACGATTTCGTGTACGAAATTGCGATTTCGGTTCCGAGTAAACGCCCTCATTCTCTTCCGATTTCAAGAATCTCTTTAATCTTTGGTTTCCCAGGTTAATATTTTTCGTATCCTAAACCTCGTTAACAGCATATCTTAAACTGTTTATTTATCTTTTTCCATCAATTCACCTTATCTTCTCCAGTTCTTTGGACCCACATCTCAAAAGCAGTGTCATGTCTTATGCCAGATATATCTCTAGCACCTTCTTTACTTTACTCTAAAGGTCCCGTGCATCAGTTCTCTCTTACGAAAAAATATATCTTTTTGCTGAGTTATCTCAGGTACCGTAAATTAACTTTTCCATATTAAAGACTACCCAAATGAATTGATCGCTGCAAGTGCTATAGTATAGTAGATATGTTTCTAAACGGTTATGTAAATTCTTGTGTTCCTAATTCTGGAAATCCTCACTAGTATAAATACTATCCTTAAGTTGACCGTCGAAGTTATATTTAATCACGCAATTACCAATTTTAACCAGAAAAATTAAATATTTCCTCGATGTAATGGCAATCACCAACAGCAAAAATTATGCAAATATTTCTTTAAAGCTCCGAAAAATATTTTCCTGCAATAAAATCCATGTAGCCAATACGACAGCAAGTTAAAATCCAACTTAGAGTTCCACCTCACGGTAGTGTCAAGTCTGTTTATTATTAATAGGCATTTTAGATTGCGTGTCGAAGCATTTTGCAAGGAACGCAAATTCCGTATCAGTGCTTTCTTAGGTTTCACTCAGAATTGAAGGCACGACTTTTCATCTAGGTGAGCTACACCATCCTCCATGCAAATAATTAGCTCATTTGATGCTTCTTTTACGATTCTATTTCTTTGTCCATTAAATAAACTGTGGCAAAATATGCACTTAAAAAAGCAAGATGTGTTGTTTTGATTCATTAAATCATAATGAATTTCTCGAAAAATGTCGAGAATGAAAACTTTTTGCTTGATTTAACTTTTTTATTTAAATTAATTACCCTGCCACATTGATTCTTTATCTAGTTATAGAATTACTGATTAACTGCTATGAAATTGCTCTAAATTATTTGTGACCAACAATGTTTTGATTAGTAAGCTGTCAAAGATGAAGTCACTTCAAGCGATAGTGTACTTGAAGAAAGTAAAATTTGTTTTTAGGAGCGCTAAGGACTGGTATTTCGCACATCCATGCGGGAGGCGGAATGCAAACCCACGGTCCTTGGCGGTGAAATTCCAGGTTTCTGGGATGTATTACTTTTACTTATACCACTTCTTTTTAAAAAATAAAGCGACCCGGGTTTCGATGAATAATCATCATCATCAGGCGTAAATTATTTATCTTATTATTGTAACCTTAGTTACGTAACGGAAGAAGAGATGAATTTTGAAACGGACGCCAGAATGGGGGAAAAAGATGTGTAAATGTATTCGTTGATGAGAGTGTTGTCCTGGTTATTAAAAATTTTTTAAAATTTCTAACTGCTCTCTAGGATCTAATTCGCCGTGGTCATTGCATAATTTTAATATATTCATTTTAAAATCACTCCTATGGCAGTTACATATTAAGTGCTTAGCAAAATTATTTTTATTGTCTTTGCTGTTTTTGTAAGCACTTAAATGTTCTTTCTTCCTCACTCTGAAGCTTCTTCCTGTCTGCCCCACGTAGACACCATTGCAATCGCTGCATTTTAATGAATATATTCCACATTTGTCTAGTTCATCTATCGGATCCTTACATTTTACCAGCAGCCTTCGGAGAGTGGAATTAGGTCTAAAAGCCATGCGGAATTTGTCTCTTGGTAAATGATGAGCCATTTTCAGAGAAACTGCATCCAGGTACGTCACCGTGCACCACTGCTTTTTTTTAAAAAAGCAGTGGTGCACGGTGCACGGTGCTCATCAACGAATACATTTACACATCTTTTTCCCCCATTCTGGCGTCCGTTTCAAAATTCATCTCTTCTTCCGTCACGTAACTAAGGTTACTGCCCGACGAAAACATTTGGTCGATAGCCAGTCTTCTCTGTTTTTTAAAAACTAATTTGTCTATTAAATTTTGTGAATAACCGTTGGCTGAAGCAATTTGTTTGATTGTGATGATTTCTTTCCTGAAGTCTTCTTTTGACAGTGGTATCTTGAACAGGCGATGAATCGTGGAATGAAAAGCCATAAGTTTGTGCGAGTAATGGTGTCCTTAACATACATAGCCATTAACCCGGGTCGCTTTATTTTTTAAAAAGAAGTGGTATAAGTAAAAGTAATACATCCCAGAAACCTTAAAATGGAATACCACAAAGTTACGAATGAGTTAGTTAATGTGGTGAAATTCCATACAAGCCTCTATCAAAGGCCTTATTGGCTTATTAAATGTGGGGAAGAAAGAGGGAAGAGGTTTGAGAAAAACAGCTCCAATGGGAGAAGAGAAAACAGGCAGGGAGTGGGGATGATCGCAAGTGATTCACTTTCTCAGGAAAAATTAATCGAATATTAACATCGCAGTCAAGCTATTAATTATAATCTAAGGTTAATTTGGAATCAAATACTAATTTGATTACCTGATCATGATTAACGTTTGATTCTTGAACGTAAAATATATTCGTTTGGCATTTCGGATTCTCCCTAATCCATGGACATAGGACATCAAACCATGGGTTGATTAGCAATTCCATATGAGTAAGGCCAAGGTGGAAGTAAATGGAGTGTTGCATCAAATTTTAATCACGATTTATCATGATCAAATTTGCATTTGTTCCTACAGTATAATTAGCATATGATCTATGACGTGACCTCGGTGTTAAAATTGGATTGCTTGTTCCCATTACCAACGATTCACTATTAAATGAACATGCCATTAAATGTCGTTCTTATTTGCTCTTCAGTTTACTCTCCTTTTCCCTTTCCCTCTCCCATCCCATTTCCCTTCACCACTTTCTCCTTCTCACCCACTTCTCTTCAATGAGACACCCCAACCCTTCCATTCACAGAGGTACACCAACACTTGAGGTTATTTGAAAATGTCTGTTTCATTGTCGAAATTTAATAGGTCAGAGAATGAAAATTAAATTTTGAATCATTACTCGAAGCGATAATTCCATTTCGTGCTGCAACGGTCCAACAGAGTAATTAAAATAATATTTATCCCATCCAGAGCATCATACAATACTTGTGTTCATCGAAATCCATTCCTACTTAGCCTATGGAATTGTCTTCTGGGGAAATGCTACTGCAGCTACCAAGGCATTTTTTTATGCAAAAAGAGGGCTTTCAAATCGATTTTGAGGGTTTCCATAAGAACGCCAGGAAGGCCATTGTTTGGGAAATTAAAGATACTCACTCTGTCAGGTGTTTACATCCTGAAATTTTCAACGTTTGTCAGAAATAATCGATACTTGTTTGTGCCCAATTCTGTTATACATAGCCATGAGACTCGTGTTAGAGAAAATGTACATTTGGCAAATAAACCTTTAAGCATATCCAAAAGAGGTCCACATCACTCAGCCTCAATCATTTTTAATAAGATTCCAATGTCAATTAAAAATGTAACTAGCAAAAATATCTTTAGATCTAGATTAAAGGAAGTTCTAATCCATACAAGTTACTATAGTATTGATGAGTTTTTGAATGACAGATTTTTGTACACTATATTTTATTTATCCTGACCATGCCCTATGTTGTATACTTGTATAACCGACAGGGCAATAAAGAATATTATTATTATTATTAAATATACACTAAAGAAAGATAGGTAACCCAAACCTGTTTAGAGTTCACCTTCATCGTCAATCAACTTATTGTATCGGGCGCAACTTTATGGACTATAATGAATATTTTAAACGATTTACCTTTCAAATTCCACAATTTTACTGTTGTACTACACGAATTAAGTGTCGACGTTGTACGTCATCATCAGGTGAAAACTCCGGAAGGTACGCCAGTGTATACATTTGACAAAAAGAGGGTGGAAATATTGTTAAAAATTCATGGGGTGGGAAAGGTAGGCCGAGTAGGCTCTCATGTCCGAGTGGGGGGAGAAGAGGAAGCGTAACAGTTGTGAAACCGGAGACCTTGAAAAAGGAGGGACGCGTGTTCAAATTCGAACAATAGAAGAGATTTGCTGTGCCCCTGCTCTGGTGAGGTCAGGATAGTGTTCCAAGGTCACTACATAGTACGTTGTATGGGAAGTTTAAGCTCTGGACCCATTGGAGCTTGCTATTATGTACAGAATAATGCAGGCTTTTCCCGTAAAAATTCTATTCCTCCCAAACTCTCCACCATAATGACAACCCGATTACATCAGCTGTCGGAGGCCTCTACTAGCAATTAAATTAAGTCAATGGAATCTGGTTACACGGTGGAATTTTGGAATGTTGTACATGTTAAGAAATTAACTCAGTAGAATTTCACAATATTATTTATAAGCAATATAAATATAATTTACGAGCGATAAGAAGATAACATACAATAAATATGAATGTAATTTATAATCGATATAATATAACATATGATCTATATTAATATGATTTATAATCGATATGAATATAATTATAATCGATCATCATCATTGGTCAGCAATCCTAGGATAGGTTTGTTGACCAATAGGATTGATTTTAATAGGATACGTAAATCGTTATTAAATCCACTCGATTCTTATATCGACCAACCATTTCATTGTGACGTCATTCTTCACTTTTACATCCCTCTCAACCTGTTCCATGTATCTCATCCGAGGCCTGCCTTTTCCAATCTTCCCGTTCTCTTTTCCCACGATGATTGTCTTCATCAGGCCATCGTGTCTCAAGATATGACCGATTAAGTTACCCCTTCTTCTTTTTTGAGTTGTCAGCAGACTTCTCTTTTCTCCTACTCTTCTTAGCACTTCCTCGTTACTTACTCGGTCGATCCATTTAATCTTCAGCATTCTTCTGTAGCACCACATTCCGAATGCTTCCACCCTTTTCTTCTCCGCTGCTGTCATCGTCCATGCCTCACTGCCATAAAGAAACATGCTCCAGACGTATGTTCTGATGAATTGTTTCCTTTCATTTACGCTTGTATTTCCAGCTGTAAGTAGATTCTTCTTTTGATAGAATACCCTTTTTGCCTGGGCTATTCTACTAACTATTTCTTTCTTGCTTCGTCCATCGTTGGTTACTCGTCTTCCAAGGTAACAGAACTCTTTCACCTCTTCCAGTTTTTGTTTTCCTAATTTGATATTGGTTTTGGCCTCTTTTTTTCTTGCTCACACCAATATCTTAGTCTTCTTCTTATTTATTCTTAGCTGATATCTGGCCACTGTTCTTTCCATGGTTACTAGAATCTTGTTCAGATCCCTCTCTGTCTCTGCTATGAGTGCTATGTCACCAGCGAATCGCCGCATGCTTATTTTTTCTCCGTGGATAGTCACTCCAGAAGACCTCTTTGATTTCATTGATGGCTCTTTCGATGTAAACATTAAAAATTACGGGAGACTGTGCACAACCTTGTCTAACTCCTTTCCTTATTCTTGCTTCTTCACAGCCGGGTCCAGGTTTAATCACAGCTAGATAGGAAAAATAAATTATACTGTGGAATTGTGCAAAGTTGTATTATTAACACGTCCAGCTAACAACAAAATCATTATTCAAGAAGGTTATTCAAAAGTCTCCACTATCATTCCTGAACATATCCTTCCCCAACTGAGTGTGAGTCATAACTTTAAATCTTGCCTTTTTTTTTGATACCAGAATTATTCAACATGAAAATCTTTTCTGCTCCTCTCATACTCTATAAAACCATTACGGTACTTGAATTCATTGTGGCTAACTCGATTCTTTAATATAATACGAAATCATTTGAATTGTTCCAACGCTGCGCATATATATGCTATCATTTGAGGCAAACAATTCTAAGTGAGTTATTATTTTTGTATGATTTATAAAAGGGTTCATAGTAGTCCGGGAGACCTTTGCAAATATGTATTTCCAAATTTCAAAAATAATATGGGAATTCGTTAAATATGGGAAAACAAAATCGCTTCCTCAAATTTTTGTCCGTTGAATTGAATCCCTCGTGCGTCGGTGCAAGAGGTAGGGGAATTGATTAATAGCGGAATTTTAGCAGTATCTCACTTTAATTGCTTACCTTACAGATTGATGCATGCATATCCACTGCAAATGGCTAGTCTATGGAAAAAAATCCGAAATTATGCGAAGGTTTGGTTGGAAAATTATTGGTGATATTTATAGCCTGCTATTGATCGTAATTATTACGATTCATCAACTCGCACCGTGAGTGCAGGTCTGTTCTTGCCCTGGGCCATTAGTCCGCGAGGATCCCTAGCGGGTTACGGCAGATCGATGGCATCGACTCACGGAAATGGTAGAAGTTAGCTCTAAACACCTCCGAAGTGGTTGAATTTCAGGTCACACCTGCACATTATTATTCTGTCAATAATAATAGTTTCTTGAATTGTCCATATGTACGTGAGAGTACATGCCTAAATCGTTTGGTCATATAAGGGTAATTGGATATGCATGGTAGCCAGGATACTAGTCTTCCATCCTGAGGGACCTGATTCGAATCCCGACAGCGATTGAGATGTTTTTCAGTGGTTCGTCGTGGGCACCTTTATGCCTTTCGTTTAGAGTATACTAAAGCTGATGCCACAATAAATTGTGAAAATCAACTTATTTTAAATATAATAAATGGTGAAATTTCAATGAGTGCTCATTTTATAAAATATAAACATAATTATATTTATTACAATTTTAAGCTTTCAAATCCATTTTACGATGTATCAATATCTTCCATTTTACTCATTTTTTTCTATGCTGTAGATACAACCTTTATCTATGAATCAAAAAATTTTGCTAGAGGAAATATTTCATTTAAGAAAAAAAAATGTTTTTGTGTTTATAAAATGATCTCTTATTACAATTTCACAATGTATTGCCTTTAAAACAAGCTCTTTTGTAAAAATTTAGCTTTTATAATCTCGTATATATAAGGTCAAATGTGTAGTAACTTTTGTAAAATTCGAATTTTCCAACGTTGCAATTTCTCGTAAATGGTTGCGTTTATTGCAAAACAGCTAAGCGGTTTTCATTTTTTTATGGAATGATGCCGTTCTGCCAAACTTGGTCAATATCGGTGACCCTAAGAGTCAGCTTTGCCGATTTTCTGGACAAATTGACGTGGAATGACCCATATTTAAGAGTCTAGACGATATCTGCTCAGAGTGGCAGGTACCAACGTGGTAGCATAGCTAAAATGTCACATCGAACAGACTTAAGAGCGACCCCTAATACCCTAGCTCTCTTAACAGCGCTGTGTATAAAGGTTCAATGTTACACTTAAAAAATTATCATCATCATCAAGGGTCAACAATCCTAGGATTGGTTTGACGCAGCCCTCCACTCGATTCTTCTATCGGCCTACCTCTTCATATTAACGTAGTTCATCTCTTTCACGTCCCTCACGACCTGCTCCATCATACGAGGCCTGCCTTTTTCATTCCTCCCGTTCACCTTTCCTTCGACGATTGTCTTCATCAGGCCATCGTGTCTTAAGATGTGGCCAATTAAGTTGTCCCTCCTTCTTTTTAGAATTTTCAGCAGACTTCTCTTTTCTCCCGCTATTCTTAGAACTTCTTCATTTGTCACTCGGTCGATCCATTTTATCTTCTAAAAAAATTATACTTTTTAGATTTTATGAACATCATGGAGCCTATTTGACACAAAATCTAATGATAAAATTGATAAAGTATTGTCTTCAGCAATTTTATTTTCTCCGCAGATGAAGAGGATGTGCAAAGCGTTGGAAGGGAATCTAATGTGTGGCACGCGTTCTACTGGTCCTTTCCGTTCGATCTTAAATTTGGACTTAAGCAGCGTTTACACGTAGCAGTTGACTGCTATGACAGTCGCGAGATGCGCGATGCATCTATATCGCTACTGCTATGATGCGTCTGCACAAACTTCTACGCAGCTTAAAGCCGCTATTTAGGCGTTGTCACAACAAATAAAAAGCGTTTTATTTTAATAGTGATTGATGCTTAAATTTTCATGAAATTCTTCAAGCAATAAATTCCAATGACAATTGTCTTTTGTTCCCATTCTTTAAAGAGCACTATCTCCTCTTTGGGGAGAGATATCCTTGTTATTATATCCAAATTCCGTCGTGTATTGCTTTCCGTTGGCGATTGTTGCGATTGTGTTGGATACATTTCCGCTAGAAAGTAGACGGGCTTCAACTTTGCTAAAGGCGCGTTTACACGTAGCAGTTGACTGCTATGACAGTCAACTGCTAACAACTATTAAGACCCACTCGCATGTGTAAATAGCAACTGCAATGCGAGTTCAGGGTCGATACTGGTCACATGTCGAACACTATCGATCCTAGTTAGAACTATTAGCAAAGTTGAAGCCCGTCTACTTTCCAGCGGAAATGTATCCAACACAATGGCAACAATCGCCAACGGAAAGCAATACATGACGTCTGATGCCGAGAATTTGGATATTATAACAAAGATGTCCCACCCCAAAGGGGAGAATCTACTCTTTAAAGAATGGAAACAAAAAGTAATGAAAGTGGAATTTATTGCTTGAAGAATTTCGTGAAAATTTAAGCATCAATCACCATTGAAATAAAACTCTTTTTATTTGTTATGACAACGCCTATATAGTGGCTTTAAGCTGCATAGAAGTTGGTGCAGACGCATCATAGCAGTAGCGATATAGATACATCGCGCATCTCGCGACTGTCATAGCAGTCAACTGCTACGTGTAAACGCTGCTTAATAGCTCGAACTATGATCGATAGTGTTCGAAATGTGTCCAGTATCGACCTGATCTCGCATCGCAGTTGCTATTTACACATGCCATTGGGGCTTAAGGTGGCTCCACCGAATTATGAAGTAGATGTCATTTTTGTGAAAATGTCAGAATACATCATTTTTTGCCCCTTCTATCGATTGGCAACAAAATAATTTGGCCTTACCATAATATATTTGAAGAAAAAAGACACTGAAAATCAGATATTTTATACGTGGCTATACGGCAGAGCATGGCTCTTGCAGTAATATTTGCAGATTAATAATCTAAGGAGAAATGTCGTTTTGACGAAAAACTAATATAAGATGCGTGATTTTACGTAGAATTTAGCATTGTAAAAAAGTGCTCGCCTTACCACACTTGTTTAATTGATATTAATAAATGTTTGCTCGAAAAAAAGCAGAAAAGCCTTAGTTACGTGAAAGTGGCGCTACAGAGTGTTGTTATCGTTGGCAACGATCCTTGTGACGGAACGTGCTTACAAGCTTATTTACCGTCTTAATTACGGAATATACCTTACCAAGATCCTTCTTATATTTTTTACGTAATTTAAATATTTTATTGGTTATTGATATGGTGTAATTAATATCAATGCTTCCAAATGGTAGCAGCGTCATTGTTGCCAAACAATTTTCAAAAATACGAATATTAATAAAATTCAAAACAAAGAGTTGTATTTGCAAGGGAGTAGTTTAAAACTAAGTAAGAAAATATTTAACCTATTTTAGAATACGTATTAGCGGAATTGAGCATGTATCCTCACTTTGTAAATTAAACGTGGCAACAACACGTCAGTCATTTTCCGAAGTCAAAATGAGTTAAAAGAGCTTGTAAAAGATAGAATGTAACTACAACGCGCTATAAAATAGCATACTCATACAATTATTGTGTATGCGTTATCACCCTGCAGATGATTTTCCATATAGGTGTTTTTCTGGATCGGTATTTATTCATTAAATAACATAGCTCTTTTACGGGATATTGAATCGCGGAGTCACAGCGGAACCTCCTTAATAGTTGTTGGCAGTTGACTGTCATAGCAGTGAACTGCTATGTGTATACGCACCTTTACATCCAATTGCCGCTTTTGGATGTTGCGGAGGCAGCCAAGGTGCGCTCACCCCAGAATCATCGATTGACTCGTGTCATAAAACGTCACGCACGACGTCCGCGCCAGATGTGGATCTCGCCGCTCGCGGCCTTGGGGATCAGCTGGCGGATCGAGTCCCACAGGGAACCCACCGGCGGACGAACCCTTTTTCAGTGGACCGGGCCCACGCCTCCTCGCCTGTCACAGTGTCACTCATTGTGCAAAAGTAGGGTATAACTTCAGTGAATGTGTACAAAAAAAATATTGAAAAATGTAGTTTACCCAAAATTTTAAAAACTTTCAACGTGATACCACCAGGAGTGAACGATTAACTAAAAGGTTTTTCAAACTCAAAGGTACTTCTGATCGCGTAGCTCAGGGATAGCCAAATGCTAAGTTCAACAAGTTGTGAAATTTACACATCGGAGTACGGTGACCGATTCCTTTCCATTGCAAATGATTCATATTATATGCATAGTATACAAGAGTATGCAATAATAATAGTCAGCCATGTTTTATGATTGAAGAATACCAAGCAATGATGATGGTGCCAATTTATGTCGCGAGATGGTTTTATCATGAAGATTATCTAATGGCAGGTTAAAGAATGAAAAATATTGTGCATGTAAACGATAATGGACAAGGCTGCTTTGAGACCTTCTTTAACCAGTGGATTTTCTAAGTGCTAAACTTAAGATTAGCAAACAGCATCTTAAGATAGCAGAAAGCACTTATAAATTAATGCATAGATAAGATGTGTAGGCAAAGTCTTGATGCGACGTCTTAGATGCATCGATAAAAGTCTTATAATATTTAGTAAATGTCTCGAATTTTCGTTCGTGCTAAAGACCAGTTTGATTTTTATTTAAAAAAAACTTTCTAATATTTCAAATATAATCTAAGGCTATTACTAACCTTAGAATACTATAAAATAGTTCTAACTTTTAAGAGACTTTCAGTATTTGAGGTAATTTTTATTTTATGGTGATATTAAACAATGCTCTATTTTTTTCCTGAGTATTTCGAAATTGGTATAAAACGCAGATTAGTCTTTTTGTACAAAAATTTCCAAAACTATCGTGACAATCTGAACGTAATAATTATTTTAAATGGTGGCAATGCTGCAAAAATGCCTGTGTATTCGATTTCATAGTATTATTATAATGTGAGAATGAAGGCAAAACTCGAATGCATGCAAATGCATTTCGTATATTAATACTCCATAGACTCACTTCACATTCCTTTATGTCCTTATATTTTCATCCGACTGAGGGTTTGATAAGTTATGTCATTATCAAGGTCTTTTCGCCTAGGTAATGGCATAACGTGTTGGAACCAAGGTCGGTTTGTCGCCAAAAATACTGTGAAAAATACACTGAGTGAGTCAGCTCCACATGAATATTTACTAATTCCCCAAATGAAACACCAACACAGAAGTAGGTCAGGGAATACTTGAATAATTGCAATCATTTGCTCAAAGGGAATTCCGGAATCAAATGCAATGGATAAATTAAAAGACCGTTTACATGTAGTTAAATAAAATTCCCTTGGAAATAATACTACCCCTCGTAGGATTAGATTAATATCAATGTTGTATTTTGAAAAAAAAATCCGCTAAGAGTCCATAAATGTCAGCCGAAACAGTTTTACAGGCGGCCCTGATGTTGTACCGGGTGGATGTTCAAAAGGTCTGCCAAGGAGAGGAAATCGAAAATATCTCTTGCAGAATAATCCACAGAACATTCTAAAAGACTGATTCCTTATGGATTGTTCATCCTCGTTAGATCTTCTACAACTTTCTTGAATGTCACGTCAACGTTCATCCCACAAACTTTGATCTCACTTCACCTAATTGTGCGTGTTATAGTGATGAATTTACTCGTCTAGCGAATGCACCGATCACATTTCGGCCTCATAATTGATCCTTAAACAGTAAATGAAAATCGCAAGACCCTCGATGACCAAATGAAAATGACACTAGATTTTTCCCAATCGGTGGAACTCAAGTGATGACCTATCCGATTCTGAATACTACTTTCCCGGTACGTGATTGGATTTCGATCCTTCCCTTCGCAGTACCTGCACCTCCTATCGAAGTGCCCGTCGCCTCTTGCTCGTATACGGGGCCAGGTACCCTTAAAACAGAACCGGGGAATAGAGGGGAATTGCGGGGTGGGGACGGAATAAAGGAGAAGTAGCCGAACGAAGGTAGCCAAGTTTTTCGAGGGGGTCCAAAGCGGCCTCCCCCTACTTTAGTTCCCCGGCTCCCCGCGGTGCGTCGCGGCGACCGCGGCTTATTTAAAGGCCCCGCGAGCAGAAACGGCGCCCCGTTTCATCTGGCAGCGCAGGCGTTGCTTGCACTTTTTAGAACTGAGGATTTTTTACCACAAAATCCCTAGTTATGTGCAGGGGGGAGTGAAGACAACAGGAGGGGGGCATCTTCCATACGAGCACAAAGAGTTGTAGATCATCGAGAGTGTGTTTTTCATAGACTCGTTTTCCTTTGAATACCCCCGTCGAAAGTGCCTTGTTTCGCCGACACTGTGAATACCTGGGACCACAATTAAACGAGTGCAACTCTTTCTGGTAAGTCGAACGTAATAACTGGTGAGTGCGGAAACCGATCGTCTTTTTTTTCGGCGCGAAAGCAATTCCATTGAGAGAGATATATATGGTCTAGTGCGTGCGAGGAGCGACTTAATCGAGTTTAGGAAGGGAAGGAGACCTTTTTTGGATTTTTCCCCCCAGTAAGTATTCCGGAGCCGTGTTTTTCGTGTGTGCCAGGCATTGCGAGGTCCGTTGAGAATTTCTCTTTTTCCTGTGGCGTGCTGATTGGGCTTTCCACTGGATCTGTGTGGCCTTAAAAATCTCGTCAACGGAGGAAGACGCAATGTGTGCCGATCCTACGGAATGGGAGAAGGTAGAGGAGGAACGAGAGAGAGAGAGATAAAGGGAAGGAAATATGTGGAGAGGGGAAAGAGGAGAAAGATGACCGGTTGGGTCCGTGGTCGCCATGGTTACGCCCGAGTGTTGAAAAGTGCTCCTTCCGTGATTTCAAAGCACCCGCGCTGGACGCATGGATTATACTTACACATCGGTGCCTGTGTCACATCTTGGCTCTCTTAAAATGAAATGCATTCGCATTCATAGCAATGTGTCTCCATTTCAGGCAAGGACTCACGGGAATTATCGGACTAAGTGCTATTTCTTCGTTATTTAAAATATGAGGTATATGATGAACCGTGAAAACCGGGACTTTTATGCAAAAAGTGCGTATTAGGGCATGGATTACTAAACAATTCTCGTGAAGCTCTTTGAATGTGAAGTGATAGTTTTTTTTCAAGTGAAAAGTGAATTTTCCACCACGGACTCTTCCAAAAACTGGATTACATTATTTAAGAATCGGATTTTGTGGCATATTAACGTTGCACCAAGAGCCCGAATGAATAAATAACTGTGCCTTACATATGTGTGGCATATTTTGCAATCAACATGCTGGGCTGCTAGGATTCTAAAAATACTTGCTTTTCGCTATGTATTTTGCATTGCTTTTCACGCTACTTGATTTACCATTTCTCATAAATGATAACAGATAAAATAAATTTAAAATAGATCACAACGGATAATTTTTGCTAAAAACTTTATTTAAACATTCTCTCCGACTCAATTTTAGATTTTTTTATTGCACTCTATTATGCCTTCCCTTTTTCTTCTAAAAGATTACTGGTTGATTTCATTACCATTATTGACGCCCTATTTTTCGTTGAGGTGACTCACGTTCCTTTATTTAAGTCGTAATATTTCATCGTTAAATCATTGGTATCATTTCGTATATACTTTTCTTGTGTTAAAGATATTGGCATTTTTGCTTATCGTACTATGTAACTGCGCTTAACTACCTATAAGCATCAATCACAGTTGTGCCTATACCCTAAAATATTTCATTGTTGGGGGCAATGAGTGGATTGATAACGGTGGAGAATTCACTTTTTTCCTAAATATGTGCGATGCCGACGACGAATGCATATTATGACATCACGTGACGCAGTCCTCGCGTGTTTTTTTTTCTTCTTATTCTCTCGAGAGAGAGAGCCCGAGTTTGATAATAATCGCAGCGCGGCCCGGCCAATAAACGGTATCAAAGTATACGATTTGCTTTATTTGGCGAGTTCTATATTGGAGTAGCTCGCCGGGGAGAGGAGGTGGGGGAGTGGGGTGGGGTGGGGGGGAGAAAGAGAGGGCTGGAAAAAGATGGGACGCCTTGGGACAGAGGGGAGGGGAGGATGGGAGAGGAGGGAGCCGAGGGGTGGATGGGAAGGAGACACTCTTTGGGACCTGCCTGGCGCGGTTATGCGAATTTGTCACCGGCCACCAACCGGGAATAGCCACGGATTCTGGGTGCGGGAGGTAAGGGAGATAGCGAGAGAGATTCAGGGGGAGGTAAAAGCTTGCTTGAAGGCGAGGAGGGTGAAACTCTGTTCGAAAAAAAATATCCGCGGCACCCAACCCCCTCCTCCCCCCCCCCCCCCCCTCCGCCGTAACGAAGCCAAAACCTTCCCCTCCACCGCCCAATAGAGACCAACTAGCTCCCCACCCCCCTCTCCTTTATCTCACCCATCTAACCCCCTCCCCTCCTCCCCCACCCCGCCGCCGAACACCGAATCCAACTCTCCCCCTCCATCCTAATTCTCCCTCCCCCTCATTCCACTCCCCCCCCCACCTCCCTCTCCCTTCCCTGAGACCCCTAACTCTCTTCTCTGGCTCCTACCGCCGACCGGCGGCTCCTGCGCCCTTGCCAAAATAATTAAAAAAGACATGCTGATGTGCGTGCTAAAACCGTCCGCTCCTGGAACACGATTTGGCAACGCAGTCCTTATCCAGGGCCGAGATCCAAAGGACGACCCTTCCACTCTCTCGCTTCTACTTCTCCTCCTCCCACCGCGCCTCCGACACGGACTCCCTCTACCGCCTCCCGTCTCTCCCGCGTACTAGGAATCTTTCTCTACCTTTCCCCGATCAAGACGTCTCCGAACCCCGCGGGAGTCTTCCGCCGCGAGTGTTTCGGTCCAAAGAATGTCCTCCGCCCTCCTCGGACACTTAAAGCAGACTCCGTTGTAATCCGCAGCAGGTAAACCGGAGAATGTTGCCGTGTGCTGGTATTTCCTTATTTCCCTACTTTTCTGCTCCCTCCCAAGTGTACAGTTTCGGATAAAGTTTGTGGTAGGAAGTGTGTGTTCCACGAAAGTGCCGAGGAAAATTTTCGCTCGTCGATGTGATCGAGTGACTGTGTCGGATGTGTTTTTCGAATTCATCACCGGATTATGTCGATGCTCGTTGGCTAATAGTTTTCCGTGGTCAGTGCTCAGGAATTGGCGGATGAAAGATAATTTTTTTATTAAGACACATATAAATTCTTTATCTGAACCAAGGAAGAATACTTACAAATTTTAAAAATATTTTCGTGCATTTACTTATTTTCCGTTTACAAATTTAGTTATGCATAGCGGTATGTTTACTTCACTCTTCAATTGTCTCTGAAGTCTCTGATCACTTAATTGATACAATTTTATGCTGTAATAATTATGCAAAGTTCCCTAACTGGTGACGGTTTTTATTTGTTTTAACATGTGATCCGTAAGGTTAATAAAATTTGCATGAGAAATGAAGTTTTAACAATTTTATTTGTAAAAATATAATTCCAAGGACAAAAATACCATATTAAAGTCTAAGAACATCTCTTTAGATTGAAAAAGCTTATTTGGTACAATATTAGATACCCTAATGACCAAATCGCCGTCCATGTCATTAGTTCTCATGAAATAAATATTTATATTTCCCGCTATGAGATTGTCCTTGCGGTTCGCTAAAAATAAGGCGATTTCCGAATCGCCACGTGACAAACGTTATCCAATCACATTATTCCACATGCGAAGAAGGAAATTGCGTTCGGTACGGAGGTCTTGCATCAGCAAATGAACTAGGAAAGTTGAAAATTTTACGTAGAAAACATTTTTATATATTTTAAGATTATGCTTTATGGTAAACAGCGTAAAAGGTTTGAATTAGGCTAAGCGAGAGAAGTGTTCACTACATTACCGCGATCTTCCGCCAGATGGGGGAAGTGGTCTAGCTCGTAACGAGCGAGTTCAGCAGGCCGCAGCAGCAAGTACCAATCTGTGGCAACGTAGGCCGTTTAGGCACAAACGTAAATGTTAAGATGTCATGTGTGTGGAATAGGTTTTACCCTTGGAGTCCGTTATTCTATTTATGATTCTAAATATTAGGAAACAATTAATTTAATAGTTTCTATAGTTTTAGGAGGGTAGACTATTGTAGTTTTTCTAGTTTGTTAATCGTGAACAAGAAACAAGCCTTGCGGCGTGTCGGTTTCTGGGAGTTACACGGTGGGTTTTTCAATATCATTTCCGGTTTTAGGTTAGATGCAAAGGCAATGTCCTAGTGATTTGTGTGTTCTGTTTCCTGTGTGACACTGCATTTTAATCTAAAATATTTCGGTATTACCTAAAGTGAGTGAGTAACATACATCAAACGTTAAGTCAGTAAAGAGAATTTATGTCCAAACATGATTGTGTGGTACTAAAATTTTACTTATTAGATCGATTTCATGTATTATATGATTTTTTGACTAGCAGTTATTATACTCTTTTGTTGTTCGTGGAGTAATGTTTGGGCATTTTCAATTAAATCTGGTTTATGAAATGTTATCCTCAGTTGGAAGAGCAAAATGCTTAAGTTAATGATTTGATTCGGTAATGTATACAGTTTGTTTAACCTTTGTCTTCGTTTGGTGTTCTTTTATGAACCCGGTGTGAAGCAGTAACCAAGACTGAAGAGTACATTTTATAAAAAGCAGTAATAACAGTGGGTAACCATGGAAGACGCCCACTGCAAAACTGTGGATGAAATCGTCTCCTACTTCAACGTCGATCCTGAGAGGGGCCTCACTCTCGACCAGGTGAAGAGTAACCAGGCAAAGTATGGGCCTAATGGTGAGTAAAGTTTGAATCATATTCTCTCTCCATCGACATGTATTTGTTCCAGTTCCTTTTTATGGGATCTCATGAGGTATCTTGAATAGTGCCTTGTTAGAGTGAACTAATTATGTGATAAAATTATCTGCTTTACTATCATCATCATGGTAGAATATTGCTATGAAGTGTGACTAAAGCAATGATTTAAAGTTTCAATATTTGCTTTTCTGAATATAAGATGCTTTCATTGGAAATATTAGTTCAGTTGAGTGTTAAATAATTTTTAGTAGTGAACATTGGCAAGGAGTTGATTGAAAAAGAGAGATTAGTCACTTGTCTTGTGTCTCAGTTTACCTACCTTGGGTAAGGGAAAATAGTAGTTGCATACCTTATATTATGTGTTACCTTAGCACCACATTTCTCAGTTGTACTATTTAGTGTGTGCCTTCATGTTCACTTTAACTAACTGAAAAGTTTACCTTTTTTATGATGATAATGGGGAGGTGAAGTGTTTGCTTCCAGAAACGAGTTTTGGTTTTTCTCTGCAGTCTCTCATATTAGGTATACTGTGGCTGAAATGCATATGAATTGATCTTGATAAGTTTTTCGTCTGTGAACCATTGAAATGATGTCTTTAGATTTTCGAACTTACTTTAGAACATTATAATTCATGTTAATCACGTTCTCCATTCTTGGGCTCTTGCCCTGTGGGATGGAGTTAGCTCTTCAAAATTTTCTATTCCCTAATGGGGGCCTTTATTGTTCTTCACTGTTATGGTTGCAGTAAAGTTTCTTTAGTTTAACTGAAATACTCTCCAGGACATATATTATATATGTAATTGCGTGAAGTTATTTAAACTTTTTCATTGCCTTCATTATGGCAACATAAGTTTTCCTTTCATGGTACGTAACTGAGTGCCATTAAGATCTTTTCCCGTTTTCCATTCTTGATCGATGTTAGCATTCTCAGGCCATACTTAAAAGTTGATTTTTCTTCAGCTTTGATCATAGTTACTTAAAGTATTTTGTGGATTTTCTTGTATTTTTCTTAAGTTCACCTTTACTTAATGATTCCTCGCTCAAATTTCCCCTGTGGCAGCTCTTACCTAATTTATTTTAAGAGGACCACATGAAATAACTACTCTTTATCTAAAGCTGTGATGTTATATTGATTGTGGATTAAATCTTATCTCTTCTGTGATAGTTGGTATAAAGTGTGCTATTCAACACTGTTAGGGGAGCACACTTTCGCATTGCCTCAATATTAGGTAGTTAGTTTTCATGTCCTGAATCAATGAGTAGCTAGAACTGATATCTTCATCCATTACATTCCTTGATGCGGCTTTATCGAATTATTCAATCAACATCCATATGCTGTGTGCTTACGACTGTTTATCAACATCTTCTAATGTGCGCTCATTTCTTAGTGTCAGTGGATGTGGAATCCTGTGCTCAATGTTTTTCCTAAACTACAATATCCGCTTTAGTTTATTTTTACCTTATGAATATTTGCTGAATTATTTTTCTTCTTCTCCAAAAAGTGTTTGAACTTGGTAGGGATTTCTTGCCAAATGTTGTGGATCATGCTATATTCACTAAACATCCACAGTGTAGCAGTAACTCTAGTGTTAATGTTAATTGGAGAAGGTCCTATTGTATGTATTGTGGTTCAATTAAGAGTATATATACCTACTCCAATAGTGAAACAAATTTAGCCTGGTGGAGCCCGTTAGCTTACCATCCATGAATTTGCTTCATTATATAATTATCTCAACTGCCTTTACTCATGGAGTTGTACCTTCATCTGTTCTTCTCATTTTAACATAAATTGGAACTTTGGTTGGGGATATAGGTACTATTCACCTAACCGCAATACAGCTTATGTTAAATGGACCTTTTTGTAAGGCTTAAATTTTGCCATTATTATTTGTGGCTTTATTATCTTAGCTTCGATAAAATATGATAGACACATAATTCAAAAGGTGTGTATGGGTCTGTTACTATGATCTTATAGCTTGAGAGAAGATCATAATCTTGGGAAAGTGCCATCTATCTATGTATGAACTGTTTTCATGATTTATCATTCATGTTCGACACACCATAAAAGCTTAAGAATCTATTGTGTTCATAACTAAACCACTTGCACTTTGAAATCTGTCGACTATTATTGCTCCAAATCTATTTAATGATTTTATTGGACTTGTGTGCATTTCAGTATTGTTTTCCATTGACTTTAACTGTCTTTAGGCTAAGTAATCATTATATATTCATCTCAGGATTGTATTTAGAAATAAATATTTGATTTCTGTATGGTTAGGATCAGTTAGTCCTCTTGGTCAACAATTTCTCTTTGATATCATCACTCATGGTTGTAATTTGTATGCAGTGACATTGTATTTAGGGATTCAGGTTCATAATACATTCAAAATGACGTGTAGTATTTTGAAGTGATATTTTTCTGTGCTGACAATTTGGGTATGAAAGTAGCCATCTATGTGGCATGGTGTTAGGAAAACATTGTTTATCTACAAGAGAAATATGTAATTAGCTGTTCGTTATTACTGTCTGGATTTATGTTGCAAGTGACGGGTGCGCATAAATGTGTGAATTATTACATTACTGATCAATGTGTTTTTTATTGGCGATGATGTTTAGACTCATCAAATAATAGTGCCAAGGACAATACTTAAGGTCTTAATAATCTTTCCTATATTTATTGTTAATTTCTCACTTTGCTTTACACCAGTGGTTATAGTGCTATGTCAGGGTGCTGCCCCATAAACATTTACTGTATTTTATATTTAGTGGAAATTATTTTCTTTTTTTTTCAGTCTTATACCTAGGGATACTGGTGAATAGAAGTTGGTGTGCGTGTTCAGTAGATTATGAAGCCAGTGTACAGTAATTCCGTTTCACCAGCATAGGTATCCCTTTGCTTACCTCATGTAGTTTAAGATTTGTTCCATTTTGATTCAACTATTAATTTATGTGATATGATAAAAATTGAGCTTTTCTATACTTAGAGTCCAACTCCAGATTAAGTATTAGCTGAGGTGATACCAAAATATAAAAATGAAAGCAGCTATTGTCTCGATACATTTAGCCAATATTGTATTTTGTGAAAGTGTTTTGCAGTTGCAATCAACCATACTTTCTCCACACAACGTAGAAGTGGTAAAGTGGTTATTGATAATTTAATTCTGCTCTCAAGTATCCTTTTGTCACTGTGAAAAGCCAAGTCAATGGTTTTATAGGGAATAGAAATTTTCTTTCTACAAAACTGGAAATAATTCTACACTTAGATGGTATGAGGTTGTCAGAATATATGATACAGTTCTTAAGATAAATAAGTTAGGCTGCTGCATTAAGTCATGAGCATCCATATGAGAATGTGTAAAATCAGTGATCAGATATTCTTTAACATTAAATTGTACTAGTTCTGGAAATCTTGCATCCATTAAATTTCTGTTTTTATATACATATTTGGAATGCTAGTTGCATGTCCGAATGAGTCTCGGATATGAGGTTATTATGCGACAAGGTCATGAGTTATGGTGCAACTCTTTTGATCGATATACTTCTCTAGAGATGGAAAAGTTTGATTTTTGTGACTGCTGTAAGAATTGAAGTTTCCCTTCCCTGTGTGGGATAATAACATATTATTTCGTTGTCCATGCAGCTAAGAGCATCATGTACTGAAGAGTGATAGTTTGGAATATCATTGGGTAGGGAGTTTGGCATATCATCATCATACTGCTATCCTTCCTTGTGTCTTGACAAAGTACATAGCACTGCAAATTATAGCACTGTGACATGGATTTGGGCTAGTTGTCCCTATGGTCTCGGGTTCAAGTCCAAGTTAAGCTTCTTAAACAACCGTGCCGAAGTGCTTGGTGAGACCGTTTTTATTTTAGAAAATCTTTGATAACTGCAGGGGGTCATAGTATTATAACTTGCCCTTCTGCAAGAAGTGTGTGAAAATCATAGACAGTAATAGGAAGTGAGCTATGTCCAGCCCTTCGGTTGATTACTTTATATTGTATATTTTTTCTTATCTTCGTTTACTCAAATTTATTGGAATGGGTGAAAAGTAATGACTGATCAGCTCTGGAGATGATTGGTTGACGAAGATAATCAATGGATTAGTGTTCTTACGTTGTCTCGCCGAATTGAGCGTTTGTGGGTTGTTGCACTTGACTCTGCGGAGCTCCCACCTCCCCCGAACCCTCGAGGGAATCCATGAACCCGCCCACGTCGCCCTCCCTTCCTCCAATCACCCTTCTCGCCCGTCCGTGCCGATTCGTATTCCGTCGCGCCTCTCCGGTCTTCTTTTGTTCTTCCCCGGGCGATATTCCGCCCGCCGAACGTGTCCGATTGCCCTTCGACGGCCGGCGAAGCTCAGTCGCCGGTGGGATCGCCTGTGACTCGACGCTCTCGCAGAAGAAGTCGTCGCGAAGAACTTATATTTCGAACTGAAATCGGATAGTCTACCTTCGCTCATCCCTGCTAATGTCCTTGCCTCCATTTCACGTCGAGAATTCGTCCGTGGTAGCCACTTTTATCTGTGCCGTCCCACCTCGATTGCCTTACCATTTCCGCCTTCCTCGACGATTCGTTACACTCTTCATGGTCACCGCTGTTCAAGTTTTGTCGTGATTGGTGTCTTCTGGGAACAAATTGGAAGCAGTGCTGCTCTTTTTTTTTTCTAAGTCCCTGCCGTTGCTCTTTTTCATTGTTCCATCTTGAAGATCGTAATGTGGATCATTTTGCTCGAACAGAATAGTTAATAGTCGTCTTATGTGAAGGTTTGTTTTTCTTTCTTCACTTTCGTGATTTGGGCTGCTTTTTGATTATTCAGTTTTTCCGTTACTGATGTGGTCTACGTATGTTTCTACCCGAAATTTCAAGTTTGAGGCTACGCTATAGTCTTTACGTTTCCTTATCTTTCACACTAGTTCGTGAAAAGCTCACAGTACTAGTGCCAGTGCCTCCAGTTAGGAGTGTTGCGTTATAATTGGTTTGCATTCGTTGATAAGGAGTTATGTACGGAGGCGTAGCCGAAATGTGTGGTATGACCGACCTAGTTCAGCCGCGCGAGGAGCAATTTCCAGCGCTTTTCACTCTGCCATTTCGGTTCTCTTCCGTGATATTCGGGCTCATGTCGGAATACAAATCACCATAATGCTAAAAATAAGCTCGCCGTTTACCTAACACCATCGTCCGCAATTAAGTGAGCTCGTTAGCGTAACTTAATAAAGTTTGTGTGCACGTTTCCTTCGGACACCTCGTTCTTATATCACTCGTTGATTTTATGGGGGGAAACCCAGCAAATAAAACACGTTAATGCCGATGACGACGAGATATCATCTACGAAATAGCATTACACTAACCCCTGCTTTTATTCTTGATTCGCTTTTCCCTAATTCTTGTGTAATGGCATACTTTTCATGTAGCCAGGTTTGATGATCACAATGCTAGTTTCATTCGTCCGCTATGTACATACTTGCTCATAATGTATTTGATATAATTAGCCATAGTTTTCGAGATGGTTAATGTCACCAACGTTTTTATATTATCGGCAGTTCCCGTCGATGCGTTTCACCTATTCCAACCACCTATTCACCTATATCTCAAGCTCCCTGCTGACAATGTGCTACTGTGACGGTACTAATCTTCATCACATCCTTTCCCTCTCCTGTGGTAGTTGAGTCAGGGTCGCGACGAATGCCTCTTATTTTTCACCGCATTTCTAAGGGCTCCATTTCGGAATCGTACCGCGCTCCCCTCAGACTTAACTCTATCCGTTCGTCCACGTCGTTTCACCGGTGAACCTGTACCTTCGCCCCGTCGTCCATGTTTAAATCTCTCCTCTTGGCCGGTGTCTTCTTTATTTCATAATATGTCGTTCAGGCATCCACCGTCCCTGGCTCTGCCAGGGTCTCCCCCTCCCTGATTTACCCACCATCCGATCCTCGGCTTCCCGCGCGACGTATTCTGGGAGGTGCTAAAAAAAGAACGCCGAAATTTCGTAGGGTCACTTTGGGAGTTTCACGTATTTTTTCCTCCCTCCTCCTCCTCTGCCAGTTCCCGCCCACTTCCCATCCTTAACCCCCCCCCCTCCCGTGATAGCGCGTCCCCCCCCCCCCTTTCCTCTGTCCTCTTGCCGCCTTCACTGCTTCAATGGTCACAATTGCTCGGTGAAATATTCGGCCGGGCTCATTAACCGTCCCCCAGCGTGAGTACGGCATTCTTCGCACGCGGCTTGAAAGAAGTTTGCGCCTGCCGGCCGGTTAAAATAGCGAAAACGGTCGCTGAGAGGCTTAGACCAGGGGTAGGGTACCTTCAGCCTACTGTGGTCACCAGCGTTGCCATCCGTACTATTGTCTCCCGCGGTAGATTGGTGACCTAGCAATCTCCCTAAGTACCTTTTAGTGCGACTGAGGTTGTGAAAACGAGTGCAGTTTGATATCTCCTTCAGTATTCTTTTCATGCCGTGAAAATGAATGCAAGCCTTTTAATTAGAAACCTTTAAAATATACTCAAGTACCTGAAGATCTCCTTTGAGTGAGCTCCAGAAATAAATAAAGCTTTCTCTGCTCTATCATAGAACGTTGTGATGAGTGAACTCATCGGTTGATCAGCTGCGTGTAAAGCCGCCTTTACACTATGTAGCAAAACCTGCTATATAGCAATTTGTGTGACATACATCAAGTTTATATAACATTAGCTAAAAGTGGAAAAAGTCACTTCTTAGAAGTGCTATATAACATTGCTATATGTAGTAAATTCTGCTATGCATAGCAAAATTTGTGCTATCCATTGGGAGCCGGTAAAGATCAAAAGAAATCCGTGCTATATCTAATTTGGCTATATGTAGCAAAAGTTAGATAACAATGTTATATAACAAAAGTTATACAGTAGGTTTTGCTACATAGTGTAAACGCAGCTTAAGCCTTAATTACAAACCTTTAAAATATACCAAAGTGCCTGAAGATCTCCTTTGAGTGAGCTTTGACTATAAATAAAGGTTTATCTGCTCTATCATAGAACGTTGTGATGAGTGAACTCTTCGTTTGATCAGCTGCGTGTAATTCTATGGTTATTTCGTTATTTGTGCGTCTTTTCCGTCGTTGGAGCGTGCGCGGTTTTAAAGCACGATAATCATTTAAAGTCTGCGTGGGATGCCTTCTCCGAAGCCCGAGGGAGCAGGGCCAACCTGCCGCAAACCTCGGGGATATTTTTAAATGAAATCCCCGCCGTTGACCTAATAGTGGCTTGGTAGCTTTGCGACCACCAGAATCCTGCCTACGATTAGAATTTAGTGGATTTAGTGATTTCGCATTTATTGTACGTACGCTCCACAACTTTGTTTCAATGCTCTTCCCCGCAATTGAATGCTATGACGGAGCATTCCTTGGGAAGCTTAAGAATGCCCTGCCACAGGACATTGACCCCCTTGGTGCCGTGGCTCAGTGTCGCGATAGTAGACCTATCAAGAATTTCATTTCTCCTTTCGTTTTGCGCGGATTCATCAGTTTCATTGCCGCTGTCAAATACATTTCGAAGCACTCCACTCTCCTCTACTTCAATTTATATGACGATGGAAGTATTCGTTTAAATAAGTGGTTATTGAAAGCGCATTTTGTCTTAGTTGATCTCTTCAGAAATCAGTAATTTAATTTCTTTAATGAATTAAGCCTACGGTCAGTGGCTTAAATCTGAGCACGAGGTTCCTAGAAACGATTAAATGTAATCCGGGTTCTGTTCGCGAAGATGATGTTCACGTACCGGAAGAGCGAATCGGCGCCCTCTGGCATTTCGTCTGTACATGGCGTGGGGTGATTCTCCCTTCCTCTTTAAATCAATTTATGATGGATTGGAAAGAAAACGGTATTTGTGTACAGGTCGTGGTCATTGATGTAAGTCGTGCTCGATATTATGTTATTTGTCAAGGAATGCAGTCATCTGGACGGAACCTGTGCAAGTACGGTCTATTTAGTGTGATAGTTTGGATTTACAGATATTTCTCACACAAAGTAATTCGTTGGTGTTCCCCAGGTGGCAAATACCTATCCTCTGCCCATAATTCTTCAATAGTGACGGGTGCGTTTTAATTTAATTTTCGTGTGCATGTTGACCCGCGTTCCCATATTTTGCGTCGTAATGCCTAGTAGATTTTCCGCAAATTGATGGCGCTCGCCCTTATGTATTGCGTTTGAGTTGGGGATAGTTATTAAGGGTCCAAGACTTAATTGTAACCAGTTCCGGTCCCAGATAAGTATTTTATGGGCACAATAGTCCTTTTTTGGTGTGGCCAGGTTCCTCCTGTGAACGTTTTACGAGAGAATGAACGTTTACTCAATACTTCCTCATAAAAAGCCATCCATGTCTCTAAAAATAGCTTCCACTAATTTTCCCTCGGTCAGTCCTGCCACGAGAAGCCAGCGTGCTCCAATGGAGAGTGGTGAAGTTCAATAAGTAACAAGTTTCCTACAGTGCCGGCGTATGTATATACGCTTCACATGCTACCTATTGGAGAATATCAGTTACAGTAATTACGTCTTCTCCTCGAAGGCTTTCGCATGTATTTTATGTAGCTTTCGCTCGTATGTGAGCGTGTGATAGTCTCACCTATTCAGATGTGTTTTTGCGTGGAGGGGGCTACCTTACGTTCGGTGGCTTTTAATGTTCCCTTTGGCCGGAGGGCTTGTTCTTAGTCTCGCTAGCTACCGAGGCTTGGCCGTGGAGAGGCGTTTTATCCCGGTACCCTTGACCTTGTTGGGCGCTTTGGGAGGTAGGTCCGAAGTGGCATTCTCTTGCCTGTCGAGGCGTCAATTAGCCTCAAAAGCCCGGCCAGTTAAAGGTCGTACGTAGCTCCGTTGGCGATATCAATCTTTCACAGTACCCGAGTGAAAAATGCTCAGAGGATCTATGTACATACGCTTGACATGCCTTTTCCGCCGACTTCGTTGATTATTCTCTTTCTCCTTCTCGGAATTAAATTCTGAAATTGTTATTTCATGACCAGGCTTTTAAAATGACTTCGGAGAAGAGTAATCTTAAGGGTTACTTTGTAGACTATTACTATATGCATTGTGGTACATTTGATTAATTTAAATCCATCTCTTTGGGACGATTTTATCAGGTATTTAGTCTACCGTGGAAGAACATTAGTGAGACATGATCCCGACCAGGGTAATAGGTCCATTACAAGGTATGCCACCTACGGTTTGGTGCCAACTTTCAAATAGGGAAACCGCATAAGGTTCCTCGAGGAAAGGAATTGCCCTCTTCAACTTCGCTCTCGCAGTTGCTCGGTGCGCGGTTAATTTGAGGTGGGCACGCCGACCAAAATTGCTCCACCTGTGGTTTGTCTGCACTTCAAGCGTGTGGTCGTTTGGAAACCCCTTTGGCGTTCAGTTTCTGTATCTATACTCGTCACTGCACTACGAGTCCTCGTGAAGTAAATTTCTGCTCGGAATTTCTTGACGTGTGTGCAGCCCGTTTAGTCCAAGCAGACTATCCCGGTGCAGCGGGCTCCGTAGTTAAAGGTGCGGAATTGGAGCAACCACGCCGAGAAACCTGCGCGTCCTCTCTCTCTCTCTCTCTCTCTCTCCCAAGAAGGCTTTCCCGGCCTCCTTGAATTGAGAAATAATCTCCGACGAGCAAATTGTCGAGAGCGCTTGCTTCTCTTTCCTCTCGTCTACTCCCTTTTTTCCTCCTGGGAGTCGCGGTCGACCGGGGGTAGGGGTATTATCGGACGACTAGAGAGTCGAGAGTCTCCCTAAAGCGGCGTTTACACGTAGCAGTTGACTGCTATGACAGTTGCGAGATGCGCGATGTGTCTATATCGCTACTGCTATGATGCGTCTGCACCAACTTCTATGCAGCTTGAAGCCGCTATTTAGGCGTTTGTCACAACAAATAAAAAGCGTTTTATTAATAGTGATTGATGCTTAAATTTTCGTTTAATTCTTCGAGCAATAAATTACATTTTCATTTATTTTTTGTTCCCATCCTGTAAAGAGTAGAATCTCCCCTTTTGGAAGGGATGTCCTTGTTATTATATCCAAATTCCCGATATCAGATATCGTGTATTGCTTTCCGTTGGCGATTGTGTTGGATACATTTCCGCTGGAAAGTAGACGGACCTCAACTTTGCTAATAGCTCGAACTAGGATCGATAGTGTTCGACATGTGTCCAGTATCGACCTGAACTCGCATCGTAGTTGCTATTTACACATGCGAGTGGGACTTAAATAGTTGTTAGCAGTTGACTGTCATAGCAGTCAACTGCTACGTGTAAACGCACCTTAAGCGAGGGCCTTATCGAAGGGGTGCGAGAGGGTCTTGATTTTTTGGCGGCGAGTCTGCGGAATGGGTTGAACTGACCCGCGAGTCGATTCTTCGAAGTCGCGACACCCTTCCGCTGTATCTCCCTCGGCCTCCGGAGAGCATAGCCGTTTAGGGCTTCGTCGGGGCGGGTCCTCCCCAAGGAGAGGTCGTTCTGCGGCCATCAGTCAATCGTCTGCCTCTCTCTGAGGGTTTTTATGGCGCGGATGTCTTGAAAGCATTCTTCTCGGTGGTCGAGGTGAGGGTCCTGGCTGAGGGATTGACCCGCCCATCTCCGGCGCAGTCGCAGTGCTTCTTCCCTCTCTAATGGGTTCGCCTTTATTTGCCGTGGCCCGCGAACATCAGTTCATAGCGATATTTATAAGGTTCATGAGTTATCAAGTATCGAAATTAGGACTGTGAGTGCCACGGTCACTTAATAAGAGACCTTGGTGTGTGCTTTCGAGTGTACTACCTAGCTTAAAAATATCAGTTACTCATAAATGGCCAAATAAATAAGTTACGATAATGAATGAAAGTGTTACGATGATAGTATCAGAGTATAGGAATCATTAAAACGTCAAGGATGGGTAACCCACCAGACACGATGCGAGACTAAAGCTTTTATAAAGCAGCTTAGTGTGATCCCCACATTTTCGTTACATAAATAACATGGTAGGATTCGATCGTGGAAAAATGAGATTGTAATGGCCTCATGTAGATTCGAACACTCGAATAAGTTTCGTGAAACAGGCCCCTCCTGAGGGAAGTTTAAAAACTCCGTCTTCCACTGTACCATTTGCGATTACAGCATAACTACATTGACTCTTATTCAACCTGGCTGTATTAGTTATTTTAGAAACATGTGGAGCCATAGGCAATAAAAGGCTGGTGTCTATGACCCCCGCCACATGCCTTCGTGTCAACTCGCTGGATATTGCTCGGATGTAGGCGTATTAGGGCACTGCCATAGAAGTACGCCGCTGAAGTCTTCACTTCGAGTTAAATTTGAATTTAATTTCAGTGTGTAGTGACAGTCATATCGGGAATGTTCTCAAATTAACTTCGTCAACCGAACGCTTAGTGTGATCCCCACATTTTCGTTACATAAGTAACAACGCAATAATTTGATCGTTTCTGTCCACGATGATTAGCATCGCTTCTAGTTTTATTTCATTGTCGGACCGAACCCTACATTTCATTTGAATTTCGCCCCGCTGTCATTCCATTGGTCCTGGGCGCTGAATGATGCATGTACTCAGGATCGGCCCTGATTGACGGAGCGCACGCATAATGGGGGCGTTTACTCGGAACCTATATTAATCCGTGCTCGGAACCGATATCGCAATTTTGTACACGAAATCGTTAGATGGAAACGAAAAATGAAATTTAGTGAAAAAATTAATCTTCTAACCACAACCATTCACTCATAAATCAAAAATTAAAATAAGCAAAAGGTGACGCCCGCGGAAAAAGCTGCTGTGATAACATTGATGTCATTTTCCTCACGTCCTTGACTGCTTTCTGGGAAGGGAGTGGAGGAGGGTTCTCGGAAGGTCTGCTCGCTCAGATGCTGTCGCAACTGCTCCTATTGGCAGATTCAGCTGTGTGTAACCCCCCCCCCCTCCCCCCCCCCCGCCCCATCCCCAATGCGATAAGGCAAAGTAGCTTCGCGGGCTCAGTTGTGATTGGACGAAGTCGATATACGTCAGAGGTTGCACCACGCCCACTTTTCCGAAACGATTGAAAACATCCGTTTTTCGCCGCTTATAACTCGAGAAATAATTGACGGATCAAAAAACGGAAAAATACGGGTCTTTTTATTTTAAAAACTCTATAAGTTTCGGCAATTAAAAATATGGTAAACGACACCATTGTCGCTGCGTCACGCCCTCCCCACTTCCTTACGCTTCTCGCGAGAGGAAGCAATCCGGACGCTCGAGGACTGTAGATTGTGCATCTCTCTCGAAGTCGTTTCGGAGAGAGCAAGGGGAAGGAGTTTTAGGGGGCATCGTGGGGGTCCTATAGGACCCTTTTTTCTCAGAACGCGATAGCCCATTGCCAGGGACTCCTTCCCTTTATCTCCTCGCAGTTTGAGCGCGCCCGTGAGTGTGTGTGCGAGTCTGTATGGCGTTTTCGGCGCTGCCCGATATCGACCTTTCAGCTTGCTGCGGCAAAGGCACGTGGCCCGCCTTTCCTCTCTCTGTCTCGCTCACTCTCCCAGCACCCGGCGGGCGTAGTGTTCACAGCCCGCTCGCGCCCGTCCTAGCTTTTGCCATTCGCGTCCCCTCAACTTGCACCTATCGTGGAAGCGACGTCCTTTTGCGACGTTGTGCCTCAGATCGAGTTTTCCCCGGAGCGGGGACGCACTAGACGACTAGCTCGGAGATGGTCGCTCGTTCGAAAACCACGGGTTCTATCGCGAATACCCGAAGCGCGCGCGATCGGGTCTTCGTTACTTTTCAAGAACGCCAGGTAACTAATTTCCTTCCCTAATTCCGCCTGTTTGGATGAACCCATCAGTGCGTGAAATTTCGTAAACCCCTTTTTCATATTTCCTCCATTATTTTCCTAACCTCATTGCTATTTCCTTATTATCCTCTCCTTATTCCAACCACGGCAGGCAAGATCTCACAATCGGTACGGTGTTACAGGTTTCCTTTACGACTCGGACTCGGCCAATTCGGATTTTGCCCGATTTTCGACTCGCCGATCTGTTCGTGCATGTACAGCAAGTCACTAGGGCGGTTACTGGGAGCAGTGCGCTTTTAGATGAGTCCACGTCATTGATAACAGTAGGAAAATCGGGAAAGGTAGATTTTTGATCCTGCCCCTGACTTAGTCAGCAAGAAATATCCGCTCTTCTGATGCACTGTCATCGCATACATGGTTAGGGGAATGTAATGAATGAGCCGCGTTCTTGGTGTGATTATTCACGTAACCTGTACCAAGGCTTTTCCTCGAAAAATTGCTGCGGAACGGTGATATGCTGCTATCATAGGCTGGTTCAAGACTGGCCTCCACTCGAACGGTCAGCAGGTTCCACGTTAATTACTTCAGTTTACGTTTTGTCGTCGGTCGGAGCGTGCGTCAGCAATCGTTGTTCATTTTCAATAAACATCGATTGAATCCCAATATGTTCCTCTTTTCATTGAAGAGCCCCTTCTTACCAACAGTCCATCGCACACTTCGAAAGAACCGGGAAACAAAGAGCAATCGCACCGGATGAAATATGGTACCCGGGGCATATTATTTGCATTTGCTGGCACCTTAAGCAATTTTCTGCAGGTTAAACGTCGAATTTAACGTGTACATTATTAGGCGTGATTATTTCTTCAGGTTTCGGATTTGGAGAACTATTTTTTTCCTGCCATTGGGTCTCTTGTCTTTAATGAAGCCTTGCATTTTATTTAGTCCAGGTACGTTGCCGTTATAAATCCTGATATCCTAATATGAGAGGACTCCATCCATGATTCGTGCTGGTGTTGCTTTTATGCTTGAAGCTTGGAATGGTGTCATTAATTCGATGTAAAATAAGTGGTCACTTTATTGGCAACCAATAATTTGATATTTATTGGCAGCCAAAATGTTCGTCATCGATTGAAAACAAATATCACTGTCGTTTAGTTTTTCACTGGCTTGTATTACTCATGTTGAGCCACCGTAAACTTTTGTTTCCCGTGTTGACAGGTATTGTTCTTCGATGCGTGACCCATGAGTTGTGATATATTTCAAGTGCTCGTCCGTACCAGTTTTAGCATTTTTTCTCTCAACGGAGTAATCTGTGCTATCATATTTAAATGTTTAAAAACTTGTACTTTTTCACAGAAATTTTAATTCTGCCGCAAGTCAGGGAAACTCGATGAACCAGATAAAATATCTGTGGAAAATTACAAGTTTTTTTTTATTTAAATATGGATGGATATTAAACTCTTCCCCAAAGTGAAGCCTGTTGTAGTTGAGTGTAGTCTCTGTGCTGTTCGGGATGCTTGATATATTCCGAATAACTCATAACCACCGGTCAAGAACATTCTCAATTACGTTCCGTGACTTATTCGCCGGAAAGACCCCCGTACTGTCCTTATCAGTGGCCACACCATCGCGTTCTTCATCCGGTCTCATCTCTGGTATTTTCAGCTGTTGCTTTCAGTTCCTCCTCCCCGTCTCTCTGTGACGTATCGCTCTTTGGGTGTGCCATCAAAGAAAATTATTCGGGAGAGATCCGTTTAGATTTTTTTTAACTCGAGCGTCGTATTCCTTCATGCATTATTTTTCTGCTCTGGAACTTCGCATGGTGATAAAAGAGAGCACCTCCACAGATTACCGTTTTCGGTCGTTGGGTTTTAATCAAGACGAGTGGAGGGTTTTAGTGGACATTTTCTAATTCCGGCCGCCGAAAACGACCTGGGCGCAAAATGCTGTTAAAGGTATCCGAAAAGGAAATGTTTCTTGCTTTCGCAAATGTTTAATACCACCGGCCATCAAAGGAAGTGTTTTAATGAGGTATAGAAAACAATAAAAATGCTCTTGCGTCAACTGTGTGTAGGTATGTTAAGGTGGTGTAGCCGTTTGGTAAAAAGCTGGAATTATTTTCAAGACAAGGAGTTCAACTTCCGTGTAGCTGGAGTTGTGACTTTATTTTTTAAATTATTTGTTTCGTTCTGGAACGATGTGGTACTCGGGGAGTAAGTTAACGCGTGATTTTCCTACACATTGAAGTGTACCTGTAAAAACCGCAATGATTTAAGTGGTCGCGGCACTATTTTCATTGCGCTAATACCTTAATGAGGTTACTTTCCCGGCGTATCGAGACCAAAAAATGATACTGGTGTACTGATTCCCGGGTTGGGATCTACCTTTTTTGTTGCGTTGAGAAATTATGATTTTAATCGCCGGAACGTCTTCCACATTTACAGGCCTGGTACAAGTTCTCATTTCTGAATAGATGGAATCTCTTGGTTTTATTACGAGGTCGGCACGACATCGAAGTATCTAGCTTCATATAAGTCTAGACCAAAGATTTTTTCGCAGTTTATTTTTTTTAATTTGTAGTAGTATCAGTGTATCTGTATTAAGTAAGGTGACTCGACAGCAAGACCTTCCCGCCTTTCGTAAGTTCCCAAGTTTCTGTTGTTGTGAATGAGCTTGTGTATTATCTCGTATCCTGGAGTCCTCCACAAGGTAAGAATCTGATTACTGAGTGAGGCCCTGCAAAAAAGGAGTGAAGTAGAAAGGGGGAATAGTGACAAGTGATCCAACCTCTCCCATTTGTGTTATCCTCACCTGGTGACTCTGCTAAGGTTATATTCACGACGTTTCCAGTAGGATTTTGAACTAGTTTAAGTCTGCTGCAGCGTATTATTGCTGGTATCGTTGTAATCGTCTTGAAGATCCTCTCATCGTTCGAATCGTCTTGAAGATCCTCTCATCGTTCGAAAACCCCGCCGTCCATCAGTAGTTGTGGCCGCGGGGATCGATCCTGACCTCCCTCACCCCCTGCCCGCCCGCCAGACTCCCTTTTCGCCCACAGCTCCGTCGCCCACCCCCTCAGCCACTCCTTCCACCCCCTCACCCCTGCGGGCACTTCATCCCCTTCCGCGAGGCCACATCCACTTCACCAACCTCGGCTCGCCCCAAATTCTGATTTTCACCGCGCCACGCCCCCCTCCGCCTGCGCCCTCCTCTCACCCCGGCCGGGTAATAGGCGTGGGGCGCTCTATTCCATTCCATCCCCATCTATTTGCATTCCACGGACTCCACCCCTTAGTATTCGGCACGGGACGGGCGCTACAGTATGTGCACGGGGTGAAGAAATCTATGGAATTAATGTATGACAGGGAGGGATGCTTTCCTCTAGTATGCTCGTATGCTTCTCAGGTTTAATTTCCATGTTTTTTATGAACTGTATTCCATTTATAAATCTTACGTGTGGATAAGTTGTCGGGTAAAGAATTATTTTTAGTAATGTCCCTTTTCCGTTTCTATTTTTCTATTTTCCACCAACTTACGGGAGTTGGTGGTTTTTAAATGCGGCGAAATGACCCCCGATGAAAATGATTTCTATTGTCTTCATGCCCTAGTCACCCGTGTAAGATTCTTCCAATTTATCTCCCAATGTCTAATTTATCATTTCTGTTGTCATTTTCCATCGCCCAGTCAATTCGATACTGGAATTAAAGCGTCAAATGTGATAAAAGTAATGCATAGCTAATATGTCCATTGCATCGTAAATTGACAGTATCGTTTTCACTACTCGCAGTAATTCACGTCGTATTCAATACACGATCTCGACCTATCGCATTCACTTGGTCCGTGTGCTATGCACATTCATATCGAATGGCAGGTTCTCTTTGCATATCGTACAATATAGCATGTCGAATTGTATCACGCCTAGCGTTACCATCGCTTTGTGTGGCAGCTCAGTATCGCTTCGCACGGCACTACATGAATGAAACATACCTCGAGTTCTCCCTGCCCTACTCTCGTTTCCTCTCCATTTCTCTCAACCGACAGTCACGATAAAAGCGGCGGGTATTCTGCAGAAGGCGAGGAGAAGAGGATTACAAGCACTTTACCCTCCTTCCTACGTCACGTCCCTTTTATCTTCCCATCCAGCACTCTCACACTTCCTCCCGCTCTAAAAGATCCCCCAACCCCTACAGCGTTGCTTATCTTTATTGCCTAAGAAGAACTCGCCCGAATAGGCGGAACTTTGCCTAGGACCGATATCTGGTAGAAATGGCAACGGTAGGATTTCAGTTACTCGTTCCTCATGCTCCGACCCGCGATAAATGGGACTTTTATTCTGCTGTACATCGGTGAGCCGATATTTTCTGATGAGCGAAGACACCCGAATTCGAATAGGAAGCTCTAGTTTTTTCACCAAGGCTAGAGATTTTAATTTTCATTTCACCAGAATACATGACCGATTTTCAGCCGTTGACATATCTTGGTGGGTTGCTTCTTGCAAGTGTGGCGCACATCTGAAATTCAGTCCTTAAATTCCCGTGTGCCTAAAGTGATTTTTCATCAATGTTTTTCCCTGAATCTCTCTCGTGCATTCAGTTTTTTATGTCGTGGATGTTTAATTCTCTTGGCTTATGAAAAGCTATGAGCTGTGCGTGCTCCGCTGTTTTTTTTAGCGTAACTGGAACTTAGCTTCTACTTGGCTTCTTTATATTGCTTCTGATTTATCGTTATCGTGACGCTATGATAGAACCATATATTTGCTGCTTAAGCTGCTGGCGATCGCCCTGCAAAATCCTTGCGTTATAATGGCCCATATATTTCCTTATTTAACATTTTCTCATTTCATCGCTCCCCCTTTCATATTCTTAAAGTACTCGAGTTGGATTAAAAGCCCTTGCTCTTAATTTTTCTGAGCAACGATTATGAAAGCGAGTTTTCTTATATCTGGAGAAACATCCACTGACCCAATTTTAGAGTATATTTATTGACTAGTTTATGATAAACGTTCTTCGTGCGTATAAAATGGAGTTTGTAGCTAATGCTGCCCTTTAATCTCGTTTTAACGTGTATCTCTAGTCGGAAAATAAATATCATCGCCCGAAGTTTGTGATTAGCCGTTTTTCCGTTATATCTCCTCTGTGGTCTAATTAGTTCCGTGCTTATAATTTCATTCGCGCGCCCTGGGTATAAGCCGGTTTAATTAATACAACGATATACTTGTTTATTAAAATGCTTCCTGGGTGAGTGTATGAGTGAGTGTATGGGTGACGATCTGTGATAAGTTGAAATTGACTTTTTCCTAAGTGTCGCTAAGGGTATATATTGACGATTTCATCTTATCCCGTGTTTCTGCGTGCCACTGGCGTTCCGTAATTTTTGTCTCCATGCCTTTTCACTGGATACGCTTCTTGTGCTTCCTGATGATATTTGACCCTCCACTTGGAACTTATATTTCTTGAATCGCGTGCCTGTTAATGAAAGAATACGAATATAAAAATACACGTTTTTTGGGATGTAATTGTGCTATATTGGATGCGGAAGTTCCGCGCGGCCTCTGATTTCCCTTTATGCATAACTCTCCTCTTGTAATGAAATAAATCACTACGTTTTCCTTCCGTGATGACCTGTCTCTTTTGTGTGCCTTTCGGATATTAAGCCCCACTACTGGGTTGAATTTATTAGACCGTTGGAAATTCTTGGAGGATTGTTTTTCGTGTATTTTCTATGATCGAAATTTTGAATGGCGTGAAAACTCTTAGTTTTTCGTGAGTATCAAGATACGTGTAATCCTATTTCGCTGATATTTAATTACAGTAACGCATTTTTTGTGCATCTCGAATTCCCCCTTTAACATAATTCTTTCCATTCCCAACTGTTACAAGCGCGTCAACCAGACATGCCTAGCGTTCAAAGGCGTCATAATGGGTCTTATAAAAAAATATAGGCCTGATTTTTTTCTTTGATTGTTAAAAAGTGATAGTTTCAAAGGTTACCATTAAAAGTTGATCCTAAGATGAGCATTAGTGTAAAATCTGTCATTATTGTCGTGATAGATTGTTTGCCTTAAGAATAGAATCTGTATCAAGCGATGTTAAGACTCATTCATACTATTACTCCAAACGCTGCTAATTCTTTAAAGAAAAGAGTAATCTCGTTGAAATGTGTCTGCTCTACTTTAGCTTCGCTCCCCAGTATGGTCTTTCTTTGCTCCTCGTTTGCGCTTTCTAGTCGTTCAATATTCGAACTCTTAGCATTTTGGAATTACACGAAACGCGTTTAACTTCGTTATCAGTGATAGCGATGTTTCTGTGCACCGATTCAATTTTCTTTTCAAGTCTCCGCTTGCTTCGATGTTTTTTTTATCATCTTCCACCTTCGTCAATATCCATTTCAGCATAACAACTCTCTTTTAACTGCGGTAGGCACAACTAAAGCGATTGAAGTTGACCGTTTTCCAGTGCATAGATAGTTTTTTATTCAATCCCAGCTTTCACTATCTATCTGCGCCAGTCTTCCCGGCGGCCATTCATCTTGCTCTCCAGGGAATTTCTCAGTAGGTGGTCTTCCAGACGTCGTCTGGATGATAAAAGACCACTAGCGCGTATCCTGAACTACTCTCCACTCATATCGCTTCCCTTCCAATGCTAAAAAATAAAACCCAGCACCCTTCTCAGACACCGAAAGGATCAGATAAATGGTTACAGTGATATCGAATGCAATTTTTACGTGGCCTGGCCAAGCATAGTGTGGAACTGGTGTCGTTGGAAAATTGGTTAGGACTTGTCTTTTCATTTCATCTTGAAGTCGACGTTTTTCATGACTGCAGCGCGTGCTACTCCAACCGAAATGTTTCCCGAGGATAAAATATCATGTGAGGTACTCGAATAGGTGAAGTTTCGTGATCGGCAAACGTCAGTTTTTCAGCATAGCGCCCAGGGCTTCACCTTCGCCCACTTTCTCGCCAGGAGGTGTGCTGAAACTGTGTCTTGGCAGCGTGAAAGGACGGATTAGTAAAGTGATGCTAATGAACTCTCGACGGCGTTAATCTATAATCGACTCCTGTGGAAAATTTCGTGTGGCTGCTCTCGTAGTCTGTGTGGCATGGGTGTCTCCCGTTTGAAATAGATTCTCTGCGAAATAAATATTCCACTTGTGCATCCCAGATTTATCCCTTCGCTCCCCGATTTTCTTTTTCTTGTTGATTTTTTTGTTCGATGAAGTTAATGCATGAACTCGACGTCTGGTTATTAATCGCTATAACGTGGTTAACCACCTAAGTGAAATCTCCATAGCTAATGTTTCATTCGATGTATTTTATCTATGTGTTCAATATTTTTAGGTTTTTTATGCATCTCAATAAATCGTGCGGTAACATTTTGTCCTCATTTATCTATTTCAAGCCCCTGTAAATCATTAACTTGCCTCTTTACTCAGTCCCCACCTATTTGGGAATTTGTATTTCTCCCTCAAGGAAAAATGTCGAGTCAGTTTGGTGTCTGTAACTCCTAAGGTTTCACCTATTCCTTTTATTCTCTGTGCTGGCATTTTTGTTGTTGTTGACTTAGTGATGTAAGATTTTCGGCGAGTGTAGAGGTGGTGTTCTTGCACAATCTGGTGCAATCACCGGTTGCTTGATTTCCGAGAGGAATATGTGTGTATGTACGTCGGTTTTCCTGACGATGTCTATTTCTGTCCGCGCAGAAAACCTCTTCGCTCCGTGATCCCCAAGGGACAAGACTTCCTCAATCGCCGTTTGTTCGCCATAAGCGAGGGAGTGTTATTCTCCAAAACGCCCTTTCAAGCCTCCTCCCAAACCTCCTCCTGTCCCTCCCGTGAGATTCGCTACCGTCTGCATTTACCCTTGGCCTTTTCCCTCTCCTTTTCATCCGTGCTTTTCCTCCGAGAAGGGGAGACGTTCTTTTGGTCCAGGTCGCTCCTTCGCCCCTCGGCTGCAGTTCTTCCGCTCCCGTTTTGTTGCATCCGTTTTGCGTTGGCCGTTTTACTGTCTCTCCCGCCTGTGGTTCACCGGTTAATCGTCACAGGAAGGAGGGAACAGCCGCTCATTGAGAAGGGCAATTCTCGCCTGCATGTTTATGACCTCCACACGATTTCTTCACGAAGCTAAGAGGTATCTGGACGTCGCTGTTGCTCCTAGCTTTGAACTTCTGCTCACTTCCCTAATTCTTCTTCTTTTTGATGCAGCCGACCGTGAGCGCCAGGAAATATTCTACGAAGTCAAAAGGTTATGGAAAAATACAATGGTTGCCGCAATTCGCGTAGCGTGATTTTAATCTACATTGACGTCAGTTGATAAATATTGGGACCTCGGTGTTAAGTTGCCCGAATGTCTATTCGGAGTTTTAGCCAGCGCCAAGCTTTTGCTGTTTCTATTTTGTGAATGTTTTTTGACTCAAATCCTTATTTTTTCCACGCTTCTTTTTTGTAGGAAATCGCTGCAAATGATTAAAATGAAAACAAATTACTGTGTCAGATATTGTAGCAGCATTCGTAGAATATCGGAATTGTTGAATGAGTATACCATTGATAATAATCAGAGTCTTACGCGCACAACACTCAACTTTTTCGATAATCCATGTTTACCCAAAATGTGAATTCTCTTGAAGACGGTGCGTAGTCAACCAAAATTCAGTGAATCTTCTTTGTCGTTGATGATTCTTTTCGCCAAGAACCATCGTGAAAAGTGTGCAGATATTCAGTTGAAGTAAATTTCTATATTTTTTATGGTGAGAAAGTAGTCAATTCATGTCGAACCCGCGTCATTGGTTTCAACCATTGCTGCATAAAGAACGGTGTTTATTTATTTACTTGGATGTATCATGTGGCTTCCTCTCAATGGTCATCCAATGACCGCGTGTAGATTTGGAGACGGGGAGGTTCGCTTCCGAAGCGTGCTGTCAACTGCCCACCTCGGCATTACTGGAGGCCCGTGCCCCCACGTGACCCGGCCTTCCGTTACTTCTACCTGGAGAGTGGGGGAGGGAGGCCCGAGGCAGTTTCTCCCTGCCCCTCCTCCACGAACCACTTGCTCGCCCCTCTCCTCTTCCTCTTCCTCCCCTCTCCGCCGAACCGGTGCATAAACTCAGCCGTGACGTTTCGTAAACTTCGCTCTGTCGGTCGGAACCGCGCACCATTTCTGCACGCCCTCAAGCTGCGTACAAGGCGTGGGGGCGACTTCCCGAAGGAATGTGTACGTCTGATCGAATATCTCGGTGATCTGAGACTTGTAGGTTGGGAATTTTATACCCATACGGGTATTGAAGGGGCAGGTTGTCCTTAATGAAAAGAAAGGAACAGGCCGGTGTAATGGTTAAGAGTACTGGCCTCTCATCCTGAGGGCCCGGGTTCGAATTCCGGCAGTGGAAGAATTTTTTCAATCGTAAACAGGACCACACTTCAGTGGTTGGTGTAGATCATTCGAGTTCAGTACCCCTTCCGTCGGTTGGGACGTTAAGCTGTGGTCCCCTTGTCGACTTTCGTAAAGGGAAGACCGACGCCAGTTTCCTCCACACCTTACAATTCCCATTCTTCTCCTCTCCTCACTATCTGAAGCGTCTACAAGTGCGGGTACAGGCGTGAAAATTTGATAGAAAAAAGAGAAGAGCACTGGGTTAGCGAGGTAGGGAGCGTAAGGAAACGAGTGATTCGGATAGAATAATGAGGGGTAGGAAGAATTTTCTGTCTATCTTAATCTACTATGACTGGTAGATCACTAAAGATAACAATTGTCCAGTACGTGATTCGTACACGTGTGTTGTATTGAATGCGCACGCTGACATGTTTTTATGACTATTTGTCACTGCGTTTTGCGTTGTCTTTTGAGTTCATATAATTTTTAAAGTATCATGGATAGGCATTGTTTCTCGCTCGTATTGTGTAAACCCTCGTTTTAAGCGTCAGTTTGGTGTGAATTTCTATAATGGTGAGACTAGAAACCGTAGCTTAGTGGGTGTGGAACGTACATATTTTCTTTTATTTTTTGACTTCATCTGCGAAATGCACTGCCATTCGATATTTTCCTGTGATGATGATAGCGCTAATATTTTCCCGAGTTTAGCGCTTCTTCTTTAGAAGCATCCATTCATGTGATAAATGCTGGAGCACCAGCTTAGTGTTACCTGTATGCTTTGCTGTGATTTAGGCAACCTCAGATGATGAACCGATCCCGAGCGTGCGTGAAATTCGGTGAATTTATGATGACTGGTCGATTAATTTTTTATCCCATCTGGCCTTGAAATCTGCTTCCTCCCTCTCATACGCAGGTGTTCTGTCATCAAAGGTACGACGTTTGTCGGCACGTGCGTATCTTGCCTTTAAGGCAAGGTCAATGGTTTGAAACTGGGATTACGAAACTTGCCAAAGCAGGCAGTGTACGCAGCGAGTCAAGAAAACCCTTTCAACAGGACGAACCGTGAGAATCTCGAGTTCTCGTTTATTTTGTCGGCGAATAGGAACGAGAGGGTGGAGTCGGAAAAGGGTAATTCTCTGGGAATCACCTAGTTGTGCAAAAATGTGAGAACTTGCGTAAATTTGCATAAAACCTAGGGGTTTTGTAGAAAATTGATGCTGATGCCGATTGGAAGATTACTGTTAACTTGTGCGTAGAAAGAACGAAAAAGGTTAAAAACATACCGTAATTGTGTCAATTATTTTAAACATTTATAGGAACACCAATATTAAATTAGGTGAATCTCGTGACATTTTGCTCTCTCACTTTTCTGTCGTTACTTTTAAGTATTCACGTGCCTGATTTCATCATTTTTTCTCGAGGAGTACGGCTCCGACAATGATAGATGCATTTTAAGTGCGTCCATTGATATGGACCGAAGGAGAATGCGTCCTTACTGGCATCGTGGCATCCATCGTTGTGTAACCGAAGTGCCATGGTGGTTATGACGTCAGAATGTTCTTCATTTTTTCGTCGGTTTAAGGAGAATGCGTCCTTTCTGGCATCGTGGCATCCATAGTTGTGTACCGAAGTGCCATGGTGGTTATGACGTCAGAATGTTCTTCATTTTTTCGTCGGTTTAAGGAGAATGCGTCCTTACTGGCATCGTGGCATCCATCGTTGTGTAACCGAAGTGCCATGGTGGTTATGACGTCAGAATGTTCTTCATTTTTTCGTCGGTTTAAGGAGAATGCGTCCTTTCTGGCATCGTGGCATCCATAGTTGTGTACCGAAGTGCCATGGTGGTTATGACGTCAGGATGTTCTTCATTTTTTCGTCGGTTCTCCGTGCTCGTGAAGTGGGCCGTGAATTGGGAGGGAGGGATGGCGGGGAGCAATAAAAAAAAAGCCACCAAACGGCACATCCCCGAGGCCGCCGCAGCCGCTTGGGAGAAGTTGTGGAAGCAAGAGGCTTGTGCAATCGCCGCGATAGCGACGTTCGCCACTGCCGACACTCCCAATCTCTTCCCTCCCGCCCGCTCAAAGCTCGACGTCACGCCTGTTCGGAAGTGCTGGTCGCAGCCCTATGAAGTTGTGGTCGCAGGAACGTGAAATCGTGAAGCGGCGTGCGACTCGGAGGAATTCACCACCGTCCCTCCCCAATCCTCCTCTTTGCAATCCCCCCTTCATCTCTTCTTTCTCCTCGCTAGGGTAGGTCGATAATCAGTGCTCAGTAACCATGGATACAGGAAAAGGTGTCGAGGTGCGAACGATATATATCGACGTGACGATGGTTTTCTGGTATGTCCAGAATTATCGATATTGCCGTTCAAGCGTCGACCGTATCGTTCTTTGCGTCGATTATCGACACTCGCTACGTGGACCATGGGTACAGGAAGAAGTTACTGAGGTGCGAATGATATATATCGGTGTGACGATGGTTTCCTGGTCTATCGATATTATCGTTCAGGCGTCGACCGTATCGTTCGTTGCGTCGCATAGTGGATAATTATCGAAACTCGCTACATCGGCCATCGGTACAGGAAAAAGTATTAAGGTGCGAATGAGTATATCGGCTTGACGTTGGTTTTTTTTTGGTGTTTCGAGAATTATCGATATTATCGTTTAGGCATTAATCGTCGACCATATCGTCTGTTCCATCGTATTGATGATTATTATCGACATGTCGATGTATCGTATTATGGACGTGGCTCTACCCCTCGAATTAATTAAAAGGCCGTCTTGGCCGGCGCGAACGAATCCGATGTGCGGTCAGCTGTTCCTAATTTTTTTTCCTTCTCTGGAGTCTCCTCTGCCACGTGCAACCCCTTCCCCCGGCTTTTTGCCGCCTCCGTTGAAGGGGAGGCGACTTTGCCTGCCTCAACCTCGTCCCCCGCGAGTACTCGATATGCGTGAATGGTTTCACTCCGCTTTCGGAGTCCGGCGAGTTCTTCGTGTTGACGGGTCCACCGAGAAGCCATTTTAAGTCGGTCTGCCGGGCTCGAGCTGTGCAGGTCCTTCGTTTCCGTTTGCGATTTTCCTTCCTGCCCCTGTGCTCTACTCTTACCTTTCATCCCTCGTATTTTGACGACCTAACCTGCTATTTCCTTGAGTTTCGTCTTCCTTCCCTCTTGTACTTCGCCAGATTGTGCTCGTTGCCACCCTATGTAGTATTTCCCCCCGCCACACATGCGATCTTTTGCTTCAGCCCGTTTCACACGATGCTTGATCCAGCAAAAGGCCTAGTGTGCCAGCCGCTACTTGATACTGAGAATGGAATCTAGTATGATTGCAATCTTTCATATCCTGGTCCAACAAGTTAAAGCGTAGTAAAATACCTTAGCGAAACAGATACTGGTATCTTTCATATCCTGGTCCAACAAATTAAAGCATTCACCCTCTCTTTTCATCTCCAGCTTTTATGTGTTCACGTTTTTTCGTTGGCTTGGATCCATGTATTCCTGTAGCAAGTGCTCATCATTCGCCATTTCGTCTTGTTTCTCGCTTTTAATCCAGTCCGGAAAGCACTCGTTAAATGATGATCGTCGCAATTATGTGCTGTTGCGTTGGATAATCCATAAACCACTTTAGCTGCTGGAATACTATTTTGATGTGAGAACGTTGCCTTAAGACCTCGTCATCGCTGATGTAACTCTGTCTTTAATCAGTTTGGTTGTGATGGCGATCGCAATATTTGCGTGTCGCATCCGTGATATTGCTTCCTTCAACAGGACTTTACGTAAAGGAATATTACTCTAATCCTCCTGAATAGAAGGTTTTTACTGCGGGCGACTCTTCTTTTGAGACCAGTCTTCCACCTTGCTCTCCCCATGTGGCAGATACCGCTTTCTTTGATCTCGAAAGCTGTTCAGTGCTGAGGAGGCTGCTACTCACGATATCTCTCCCCCTGCAAATACTCTCCGGAGCGATTAGCCTCGGCTTATCTCTTCCCCTCGCCCCAGCTCTTTTCATTAAAGCCTTTTTCTTCCGCGACCAATCCGAATTTGATAAGGCCTTTACGCTGGGGTTGGTGGACCTTCGGAGATGACCCCTCGCCCTTTCCCATCGTGCACCACGTGTTGCTTTCAACCAGAGGTCGATCACTCCCACTTCTCCCGCCTGTCACTCAAGTTTTTTTGCGCGTCTACTTCGCGACATGAAGTGGAGCTGTGGAATGTGATACTACGGCAGATTCCGAAGTTGCGAAAATAAGGCGGAAGTCTTTACATAAATTCCGCGTGTTGCTGAGATATTCGCTTCGATGAAATTGGTGTGTGCCCTTCGACGGCATGACTATCGCTCGTCCCCGTGTAATTAGACTTAAATTTTTGCTTCCGAGTTTTATTTACCGCGATTGAAAATACTTGAATGGTAGAAAACCTGATTGATGTGGTCAAATGTCATCCCCTCGGTTTACCCCTAATAACGACTCTATTCACATATTAGTTCTTGTCGCCAAATTAGCGTTAAGAACAGGTTGGTGAGGGAGGAAAGATATGGAAAAGAATTCGAGATGAGTCCCCTTCATCTTTGTGAAGTTACAAAGCAGGTCACGTCACCCTCGCCCTTGAAATAATATGCTCTATAGTACCGCTCAGCTGCGGGCGATTGGGTATCCCCTGGGTCGCCCTTCTATTTTGTTTGTTTTTCTTTAAAGCTTGTGTCTCCTCGACTTGTATAAGAGTTTATAAACAGTTCGACGCCGCTTCAAGCAATGCCTCGCGCTTTTTGATGAGCGTGACGGGCATAAACAGCCCGTCTATTTGTTATCGTGTATTATTGGCATTGTATACCTCCGCTCCGTCCTTTGATCTTAAGCGCGGGCACCACCACCTCAGTCGACAAAATTGCCTCCCCGAGGTCCAGGTGGCCGGCATGAGTTTCCTCCAGCCACCCGCATGCTATTAATCGGGGGACAAAGGATGTATCTGTCTCCGGTATGGAGTTTCCCGGCCGCAAATATATCAGATGCCAACCCTTCATCCTTTTCCTGCCTTCCCCCAGCATGTTGGCTCACCATCAGCCCCTCAGCTACGTCACCTCCTAGTTACGTCTTCACGCAGTGAAAGACGAGCGCGACGGGTCTATAATGGCAATATAGCCGTTATAAAGTTATCATTGCACTGCAGGCATAATCATCACCATCTGCAGTTACTTCTTAGTTTGAAGCCGAAGAAGAAAGGGTGTTCGCAAACATGACAATCGAAAATCTATAGAAGTACAGTGTGAAATTCGTAGTGAAAATCACATGGGATAAAAAATATACAAATAGGTGTACAGATATAAAATTACCTTCCGTTTGAGTTGCGTGTATTGGTGAGAAAATGCCGACCTCCAAAGAGTGGGCATTGGCTTCGCCTACAGTCGCGAATCGAGGAATCCTCGCGTTACGCTCTTTGCATACCAATGTTTCCGTCCGTGCACCCGCTTGATAGCTATTTCCCCCTCTCCCCTGCACCTCCACTCCGCCCCCGTAATGCTATTTCCAAACTGCATCTTCCCTCCGTTGGAGCATTTGAACTTGCTCCGCTTCGGTTCGATCGCCTCCTTGCCGCACCGCGAGCATCAGGGAAATGAGCAGTTTGCCGACCGTGTTTTCCCCGTTAGCCGCCGTAATCGTTTTTAAATTATCAGTTATTTCGTCATTGTCTGCGGTGCGGGAGGAAATAGGGTGTAGAAAACCGGGGAGAAGAGCATCGAGATCAAATGGCGTTTAAATAATTGGCAACTATGCGTTGCTTCCACACTCCGAGGAAGATGTTTCTGGGGAGAGGTGAACGCTGTAGCGTTCGGTCTTTTCATCGACATGAGTCAGAAAGAATGCTATCGTTCTCTGATAAAAGTTTTCAGGAATGCATTTCTGGCGTCTGCCTACTCGGAATGACGAATTCTTATTTGCACTATAAAATGCAGATAACTAGAAGTTTTCGACCCAGTTCTGTGTCAGTGCTTATATCCTAGTGCGTCATTCCTTGCGTCACGTTTTCCAATACGCAAACGTCCTTTGTGGTTTTCGCGCGCCTTACATGCAACTTCCCTTAATTGCCGGATGTTTTTATAGCAGCCCGTGAATTATCGCACGGCAGAAAGCGCTGCAAATGCCTCTTCTGTGTCAAATATAGTCATTACACCCAGCTTTTTTTTCGCTCGTCATCTGTGTGCCTCGTTCTAATCATGTTGCCTGTGGTGAGGGACCCGTCTCCGTGAGGATCGTGTCACAATGAGCACCTAATGTCGTACTCAACCTAATGGGCACCTGGCGAGTGTTTAGTCGGTAATTCGTAATTGGCGTTCGTTTGCTAGCGTTGCCACGTTCTAGCGTGCTGCCGACAATGCCGGCTCAACTATCTCAACTTCTTGGCGTCCTCGTCGCCAGCGCATTAGGTTTGACGAATCAGAGTGCGCTATTTCGCGAAATGGAATATCGTCATCGCTCTCATGCCTGGATTCCGTGGCGCGTCATCCGTCATGTCTTGCATTTTCCTCTCGGGCTGACTGTGCAAAAAATTCGTCCCTAATTGAGTGGTGAAGAATGTCCCCCTCTCCTTGTGCCAAGTGAAACCTCTTTGCCTCGCCACGGGCGCTCTCTCGCTGAAATTGGACGCGTTTAAAATAATAAATTCTTATTTTAAAAAATTCTTCATTCTTGGGTCGGATTGTACGTTTTAGAGTATTCTGGGGCAGGACCAGTCGGCGCGGAATGTATTTCCCTTTGGGGGAAGCGGTCTAGTTTCCTCCTCACGTTATTCGTTTGTATTTCCGGTCGTTAGGAACCCATGAGTCTATTTGTGATTACACATTCACCCAATCGATCCTGGAAATTATACTCTCAAGGAGGCGCGAAGTTAATCGAATTCTCATTAAGTTGATCGACTCGAAAAGGTTTTAGATCCTTTGTATAGGATTGTGTTGATGTATGACTTCTTTATTTTATTGAACTCTTCAGTTATTAATTAGAAAATAAGAAACACAATTGCAATTCACCACAGTTTAAAACACAATTTAATACGGCCTAGGTTTCAATGACACCGCATCATCTTCAGATGTTTCCTGATGCACTGTCATTTCTTCTTTTCTAATTATGTTACCACGCAATATCGCCAGAATCCTCCGAATCCTATCTTTATCCCCTTGCAGAGTTGTCTATAGTTATCTAAGGTAAACAATTTCTGTGTATTTTGCTTGATATATCCTTTGCTGTCGTCTTTTCTATTCGATGACGTCTTTCTCGATTCGATGAAATGCGTAGTCTTCTTTAGGCTACCGGATTTGACTTTGAAACAATGGATGCATTTTAGTGATTACGCTGTTGCTGAGCGAAGAGTTCAAAAACCTCACGCTTCCGTGAATCATGCATTACGGGATAGATTATTCTACTCACTTCCTCTCTAGGTCACTGTTGATGGGAAGTGTCTCTTGGAGTAAATGTCAGTCCGACGAATATTTTTCTCCCATATCGCCGAGAACCTTCAAATTGTATTTCAATGTGCTGCCTGTGATCCATTAGATTTTTTCACCTCGTACACTGGCATAGATATCCTTCCCCTCGCATCGAGTTTTGCGATGGCCACTTCGTGCTGTGTAGAATGATCGGTGTGTATATCCAACCAGTGTTCAACCCAGAAGTTGGTCTCGTTCGTAAGACTAGAGAGCGCCTGTGACGAGGCAAAATAGTTCTTTTGCAGAAGGCAATGGAGATATTCTTCACAACTCAAGTGCTGACCCTAAACAGCGTGTGAAATTCACGCATTACGGTAGACAGAACCGTTCCTCCTGCATGTGGTTTCTCAGAAAGATTTGCGACCTGGAATATGAGGATGCTGGGGTCTAATCTAAATTCTATCCAAAAGCTTCATTTTGCTAAGTCAGCCCTGTGCTGCCGCGCAATCAGAAAGCATATAGTATTCAACGTATCTAAGCTGACCGATTATCGAACTTCGATTAATTATTCCCTCAATAAGGTCCATGTCAACCGGATCCGTCTCAAACAGCATTGAATGTATTGCGATATCGTCGTATCTCCCCGCTCCACTTCCTTGCGTCTGCGCAATAACCTATTGTGCCGGTATTAGTAGTTCATTTTCTCCAATGCTCGAAATCTCCGATCGTGACGCTGTCGTCTACCCAAACCCTCCGTGCTTCGTCTGCGCGATGGCTATCCCATTTTTTTCAGTGCCCTCTCGTTTTAATTCCCCACGCGTGCGAGAGGACTTCGAGGCTAGGAGACTCCCGAGCAATTCCCATTCGTATCGGAAGCCGTTAAATCCTTCGGAATAGCTTTTATCTTTATGTGTCGGGAGGGTTTCTTCCCTATGCGAGTGCATCGCAGGAGAGCTTTAAAAATATAAGAGGCGTTTTAAAGGTCGATGGTTTCGTTATTTTCTATACCCTGCTGTCTTAGAAATCCTTGGCGCGGATGAAGCGGTCATAAACGTCAATGAAAGACGAAGTTCAGTTTCGAGCTTGCGTTTAAACTGTTTTCTTTGTGGGGCTCGTGGGAGGATTCTGTGCTCCCAGTTGCCTCTGTATACTTCCAGAAGAAGCTCCGTAGCCTAGTTTCGTTTGCGATTACGTTATCTGGGAATATGATGATAGCAATAGTGTCGTAACCACCTCTCAGCGTTCCCAGTGAGAGGTTTCTGTTCAGTTGGTTCTCGTATGATTTGAATTTTAGGTCGAAATTAGGTTATACCTCCGTAGGAATAAATCTGTAGTCTTTGTTCCGTAAATGTTGGATGGGATAAGTGTCGGCTTGGGGTGCAAAATTCAAGTTGATGAGAATCAGTATTGGAAGTGCTATTTTTTCCTTCACAGTAATCGTAAACGATGCTTTTCATAGTTTAAAAATGTTATTAAAATTTTGAAAAAAAAATTGTCCGCGCGAGGAGACTAATTTATTTTTCTAGCGCTGATAAACGCCCTTCGAGAACTATCCTTAGCCCTTTGATGGGCATTATTACTTATAGTGTGATAAACGGGATGGGATATTTAAATTAAACTTTGCCCATTAGGGCAGTAAGGCAAGAAGGCTCATTTGTTTTCTTCAGGAATCTGATTTCCCCATTACCGCAGACTTAGAGGAAGGTGCGGAATCTATTTTTATCAGCACTCAGCATTTCCTCCCCTACGTTGCGTGTGACATTAATTAATGGAGCCTCTCGTGATCTCGGAATATGCATTGCCTTGGTTCATACAATACGGTGGATTTTTGCACAAAACGTTACCGTTTCGAGATTGTCATGGTCGTGCATCGAAAACAATTTTTATCACTCCTTCCACTTTTTCCTCTCGAGAGCTTGGTTTAGGTAATTCAATTAACGCTCTCTCTTCGAGGTGTCCTCGTTTATTATGCGGTCTGATGGTGTGCTCGATATTTACTGCAAGAAAGCCGGTAAAATTCTCTGGACTGTAAAGCCCCCTGTTCCATTTTTCTCTAGGTTCTTGAAAGAATCTTGGCAAAATTTAAAGCCTTCTAGTTTTCTCGAATTGTTAACAACCACGCCAGAAGGAATCCGGTAGTGAAACAGTCCATTTGTGGGGGAAAAGGCTTCTTTTCGAGCTACTCTGTCCTTGAGTGTCTCCTTTTGTTTAAACTTGAGCGAGAGATGTACTCGTTCTGTTTTAAATTTTTTATTCCCGTGAAATAGTTGATTCTCGCCTTGTCATTCGTCACTCTTAGGAGGTATTCCTTTAAATTTCCTTCTTTTCCTTACCGTTTCATTCCAAGAGAATGTACACAACTCGCCTTACGGATGAAATGTAAACGGTTCATATTATTTTCCTCCTGCCTTATCTTTCATCGCGTTCTCAAGTTTTTTTCTCATTCCATTTATTTTTTCCCGTGCACATACCATGACGTTAGACAGGATGTAAATCTAAAATGTGTGGTATTTTTCAATTTTTCTGGCATGAATTTCCTGCTCTTTGTGCCTCTGTGCTTGTGACACTGAAAGTGTGAAATGTGAGAATTTCACAATGCTTAGATTCAAACGTCTTAGTGGTGGATGGTTCTCCTGACTGCGATATGGTTAGCTTGATCCGCATCTGGATAATATCGTTCGTGGTTTTGGATAAACTCTGGAACAAGGTGGCAGTTGTCACCTGGTGTGTCTTATTCAATTATATATGTTGTATATAAGGATGTTCAGTTAATTGAAAAATGGTAGGCATGGAGTGTACATTGGTTAAATTTATTAGCAGGTTGAAATAATTCTGATTTTTCCTCCATTTCATCATGCAGACTTAACGTTTTTGTTTCACTTAAAATGTTATTTGAATTTCTTAAATGTTATATGAGTTATTACGTAGACTAATCTAATCTAATCCTCAGTTGTGTGTTCTGATATGCTGAAGTCATAACCTGTGGGTGACTTTTTCCAGTCATCTCCCTCGTACATTTTTAAGTGTCAAGGACATTATTGTACGCTTAATGTTGACTGACGTCCTATTTTGGGTCCTGTGAACCCACATGCTTAAGAAACTTCTCTATCGATAGGTAGCGAGAAAAGTCTGTCTTCTTCCCGTTTTAACGTAATGTTCCGGCTTATTCGTTGCGTCGATGACAGATTCCCCTCAGTCAGTGCCATCGAACAAGTTATGTTCGGTTAAATGATTCTGGAGGCCTCTTCCGAATGCGAACCCGGCACCTCCTGGATCAACGTGCTACTGGAATCGTTGTACAACTTCGCCTCCTCTCAATAACTCAGTTGGCAAACTGAATGATTTTTTTCGCGAGCGCGCTTGATGGTTGGCTGGAACGGATTTCTCTTCGGTGCAAACTGACACCCTTCCTTGTCGGCTGCCGTCCCGCGTTCTCTCCCGCGGCTCACCGGGGGATGAGGAGGAGGGGTTGCGAGGAGAGGGAGGGATGAGGGCCTGTATTCTGTATCTCCAAACCGATCGGTACGGGAGACCTTCCGTCGGTTTGGATGGCAAACCGACGAAGAGGGAACATCGGTGCGATTCTGTACGCAACCGATCGGTGCGGCGGCGACCTCCAGTCGGTGGGAAACAGGGAATCCTACCGACACCTAATTGCTGTCGGTACGCTCGGGTTTCAGTCGGTTTGGCTTGTTTACCGCTATACCTATACTTGAAGGCGAGGGTATTGGAGATAATTATCATTTTTTCTTGGATATATTTGCGATATAAAATGTTGAAAATATATTATAATAGTTACACGAAGTTTACTTGACAACATAATCATTCTGTAATTATCGTGAGTGGAGGTGAACTGAGAATGTAAAATGTTGCCAAGAACAATACGAGTGAAAATTAGAAAAAAGGTAATAAGATATCACTAATACTGATAATTTTCTCGGAATACTATGCGCAAGACATCATTTTACTATTGCGCCAACATTTTATGTAACGTAGCAGACGATATTAAGTATATCGAAATCTTGCATTACCTTTCTCTGTGTACATACCGGTGAACGGCAGCAATACGCTGTCATTTTTTATGCGGTGCATTTGCTTTTGCCTCAGTTATTTTCGTATATGTATTTCCGCTCTGCCTCAATGGAATATTGCTTTTCTCGGTCTTCGCACCCTCATTGACTATCCACTGGGAAATTCTATTGTTGGTTTCCTATAGATGAACCAACCAAACTTTCTCATTGTGAAAGATAGCAGTGTTAAATTCTCTTTATAACTTCATGAGTGATTACTCTACCTAATGTAAAAAGTTTATAAAAACGACTCTGTCGGGCATCTAACACCAACTTCAACTCATTACCATGATAGAAATAACTAAATGATAACTGAATGTTGGTATTATAGCTTGCTGTCGTCAATAAAGTGCATACTTCTTATTGAACAGTGCTATTATGATGTAATAGCTTATCAAGATAATGCTTTCTGACGCAATTAGTCTTCGGCTCTCACATACGTTGCTTTGTAAATGTATATTAAATCGCTAAGTGTTGAAATTGTCTTGAAAATTGTAAACACTTGGAAGTACATTTCAGTAGTATGGCACAACGTGGATTTCAGTTTGTCCTCAGCTCCCATTTGAATAAAAACTATGTATGTACTTTTCAACAGCATAGTAAACATTAACATCAATATCAACCATGGCATCTACTTGATTACCCACAAAGAATATGAAGTATAAGATAAATACATGTCTTGATCATCTTACATTATTCCTTCATCACATCTCCCTCGCTATATTGTTGAGTTATAAGGCTTCTCTTTCATTAATTGGCACAGTAAGATGAAAGTAAACATCCGCGTAGGCCTAAATTACGATATCCCATCAAATCTTACTCGCCTAACAACTTGCGTTTACACTTAAATTAAATAAGCGTAGACATTTATACCCAATTTAATAAATAACTACCGATTTTACAACTTTAGGTTTATTCTCAATGGATATTACAACGGCAAAGTGACACTATGGGCTATTAAGAACTCTACGTAACCGTGATGAAATACTTAAAACAATAATTAATGCCATCGATAAAAACAATAATTAATGCCATCGATAAAAACAATAATTAATGCCATCGATTAAAACAAGAATTAACACTCGCGGTAACTCCGTTCCGTAATATAAAAGCAATGGATATATCATATAGTTATCCCTCACACAACATTTATTTCTATGACATATTCCACTCAATTTGGAGTAAGTATCATAATTTCCTTCGCAATATTTTCACAGAGCACTTTATAAATCCATATTTCAAGTAAATATGCAATCAAAAATTATTAAGCATATTAAATCAGAGCTTTCAGCAAGTAAATATTGATACGAGCCGAAACAAGCATTCATTACGTACCGCTGCGTTCCATTGTTTACGCTGCGATATCTTTTGGCGGTAGAAGTTGCTCGCCGTATTTCAGTCTTCATTTGTTTCCTCTCCTCTGCCTCCGGTTGGCAGATACGTATCACGTGACGTCTACCTTCGGGTACACTCGGAAATCTGCTCCCTCTCCTTCTTTTTCCTGGGAGGGGGAAGCAAACCGACTGGGTTTGCCACCGACAGCCATACAGAATCTATCGAGATGGTTTTGTCGGTGCGGGAGGGCCAGTCGGTACGGAATCTGTTCCGATCGGTTGAGTGAAAAGGTAAACCGATCGGTATGGAACCGACAAAATACAGAATACAGGCCGAGGGTCGGTCCCGTTCCTTGCCCGTCTCCGCTGCTCACAAAGGCGTATCGATCCGAGGGGGAAGGGGGGGGTGTGAAGCATGGTCACGCCAGTGACCTAATCAGTCCAACGAAGAACGTGGCTCGAGAGCGCGACGAAGAGAGCTCTCCCTCTTTAAAGAGACACCCCTCGTGGATCCTCCCGTCTCCGGGGGATGGGGACGGCGAAAATAATAAAGCAGTCGCCGATGACGAGCGGGCCGCGCTCATATGGTCCGGGGCACTGTTCTCCTCTTTCCGGAGCAGGCTTGATTAATCTTCGGCCATCACTTTCCGCGCTGACCGTAAATTTTCATCGCCTTCCCTTCCCCTGCCTCACCCATCGCTCCGCACGGAGAACTCTCCGAACTCTTTTTACATGCTTTTCTTCAGTTCACTTTTCCATGGTTCCACGTGTCCCGTTCCCATGGTTACCACTTAACGATTATAATTTAATTCTATTTCCTGTGCTTCACATGGCGTAATGTTTAGTGCGTAGGGTTAACCATGATAGGCTCCCGGGTTCGCATCCGCTATATGAACAATTTTTTCCACTCGAAAATCTTAAGATTTCAATGTGCTGACTTTCATAATTATAAATGAATCGTTACTCATAGTTCATGAAACATTTTAATGTGATTTTATCCCAGCATATGGGAAACACGTTCAAGGAAACGTGTTCAAAACGAAGATTTTTATGAGCTTTTTGTCTGGTCATATTTCTCTGAAATACAAAGCACCTCGCGTGCGATTATTTTTTAATCCAAGCACTTTAGATATTTATTTGCCATCAAGTTATCGTAGACATATTTATATAACATATTTATAACATATATCATAAAGTGCAAACATTTACTTTTACAATAAACTAGTGTAGTTTTATAAACTAACTGCTGTGTACTTTTTTCTCTGCTCCACATCCTTCATGATGTTGTATAATGCTGCATATACTCTGGTTGGAATCGGGTGCATTGTCAAAAAATGAACACTATAGTATCGAAACCGTATTTCATCATAAGGCCTTTGTGCCGTTTTAATGTGTGTTTATTTGAAAGTACTTAACGTTCCCTCTAATTTGGAAATATTTAAGTTCTGGTAATATTTCAAACGCGTATGCGAATCAATGCGGACATGGAGCCGTCACCTATGGCAGTAAAGTGTGATCTTTGTGTTTGACAGCCATTCTTGCTCCTGTTCCTCCAACTACTTCATTGGCGAGAATCTTTCGACTCACCATAGGTCGAGACGAGGTGAATCTCGGCTCTACCACTCGGTATTCCTTTACTGACCCAACTCGATTGATATTCTTTTCTACTCATTGTATTGTTTGGCATCTCTCCTATTGATTTTCGCCTTGTGTGGCCGGCGAGAAATGGACAAGAGCTTTTTGTCCGCCAACCCGAAGTTCTCGGACCAGGAGTTCACGAGAAGCGCGTCGGGACAGGCGATCGTGTCTCCGCTCTCGCTTTTTCCGCGTGCAGCGGATGGATGCCTCGGCGCGTTCACCCGGGCGGCCATCTCCCGTTTTGCCTCGTGCCGTAGCCAAGTCCTCCGGGTAACTCTTTGGGGGCGTAGAGTGGTGCTCGAGTCGAACCGTTATGTCTTCCTCTCTCTCTCTCTCTCGTCTTCCCCTCGGCCGACTCACGCTGAGGCGTTCATTTTTCGTTTCAACGTCCATTCGAAGGGAAGGAAGCTAACCTGAAAGTAGTGCTCCCCATTCCTCCCTCGTCCTTTGACGTTGGTGCTTAGAGAGACTTCTTTCGCCCCCGGCGAGTATTTTATTTTGACAAAGTAGTTTCCTACCAAGTCGAGGTGTTACTTCAGTTTTTTGTGCTCCAGCGTTTTTATTCATCTCCAAATTTGTTGCTACCATCACATATACCCTTGGAGAACCTCAGAATCTTTTTTCACGTGAAAGTGTTTGTATGTCCAAAGTTGAGGTCTTCGTTATCCTTCATTTCTTATAATTGTCAATTTGTTAACTGTCATCTGGTTTAGGTTTATAATTTTTATCCGTGTCTTTGTGGCATCATTTAAGTCGTGGTAGTGCCTTACGGATCAATCATACCAATAATAGCCCCTTGGTCAAACTTCCCGCAGCTCTCCATCCCATTTATTCATTAGTTTTTGTCTTCCAGCCATTTCTTATCAATTACATGATTTCTTCTTTCATTTTCTCATGTTCGAGTAATTAGCAAAAACTTTGGAACTCGTACTTCAATACCTCGCCTCCCTGTGTCTTTTAGTTTTTTTCTAACTTTTGTCAGGCCATTCATCTATTAAGTATCTTCCAAAGGCTGTCTTAGAATTCGATACGATACCATTCGCTGTCTTTACTTCGCTTTCGTCAAGAACTTTTCCGCCGTTTGTATTTTAATTTTTAACCACAAGGTTGAAACTATCGGATAACTTTTCCGAAACCCGAAGGGCGTTCTGAATGGGGTGATCTCTTCCCCCTTTGGATTCTCTCTGCCTCGGAGAGTCGAAGACGACAATCAATTTCAAGTCTTCCTTCGCGTACACGAAGAGAGCGACGACCGGTAAGTCGGTTAGATATACGTAAGTTCTCACCTGTGAACTTATATCTAACTGCGATAAGCCTCATCAATTTTTGAATCTCCGCTCTCGTTCCGTTTCCTGTTGGTTTTGCTCGTATAGAAGATGAAAGTGACTTTCAAACACAGTTCTCCTTCGATTTACTTTAAATTTCAGGAAAGTAAGAATTAAGGGAGAGAAATTATTCTTAGTCCTAGCGTGTGGGTTGATCGTGTTGGAAGTGGCTTTGAAGTGAGCCAATTTCATGATAACGCTGTTATTATGAATAATCAGTAGTTTTTTTTTAATCATAACGTAATGGAACGTAAGACTGAGCTTAGCTCGATTGATGTATTTACTTCTTTCGTTCTCGTCATGTCTTTGCGTTAAGCAAGTAGGATTGAGTTATTAGGGGATCGTTACTGAACCCAATATTTTTGCTGGTGATAGTAATGATGTGAAGGATTTTCTTGTCGTGCTTGCTTTTCTGTTACCCTGAGGGTTATTCAGTCTCATCAGCTGCATGTTCATTAATTTTTTTTTAACGTATTAACAAAATTATATTCTATCCTAGATAATTGTTTGTAACGTGTATATATATTTTGCGTGAGGCCTTAAAACAGAATGTGTGGAATTGGTCCGGAGCTGTCAAAAAGAACGGAAATACATATTTATTCAAAGAATTAAAAAATAAATTTACCCTGAGATCCGACGCAGTGGTGTGTGGCAGGGGTAGACTCCGATGAATGCTCCTGTTTTAACTCTCCAATGAAACGTTCTTACGAGGAGTTTCACGTAACCGACTTTATCAATTCTGTGTTTGATATCAGTACCTAAAATCAGTTATCTCACCCTCTCTTGGCAGTCGTTTCAGCTGTGGTATTTCACCGGCCAAAGCTTCCTCGCGTCGTCTACAAATTTCTCTTCCGGAAATTGCATTACGCCTCGGTGTAATTAACAAGTCGGAATCGGAAGCCTCTACTCTCGGGATTACTCAGCGACCTGGCAGCCTAACGAGAAACTCGTATCGCGCCCCATTTCCTCATTTCCTAGTCGTTACAGTGTTGCTGTTTGATTACCGCTTTTCTATTGGGCATTTGCATGATATGCTTTTGCAGAATTACCATGTTGCCAGTCCATTCACCACAGTCCGATGCTGTTATCCAATTTTGCTTTACTTCGGGATTGATGATTTGGAATAGATAAATAGATAGAATAGACTTGGGTGGCTGGATATCTTTGGCATGATGGAAGTAATGCTGTCCTCATTGGATCCATATCCGATAACTTTTCTAATTGCTCGCAAAATAAATAAACACTCATTGAAGCTGTTAGTATGTTTGACAAGAGTAAGAGAAACAGTAATAGAATTTGTTCCTTTAAAGCTTGTTAGCTGCTCAAGAATAAATTATTCAATGTTAGTTTTCATTACGTATGATTTATATTTTCTCCCGATGTTATAAATACCAACAGGATTCCGAGGAGCAGCGTGGTATTAATTCAATAATTTGTTTGTGCTCCTGGTTATAATTAGCTAACCCGACTGTATCATTTTTTGTTGCTAGTGGTGTTTCATCAGCTTTAATAGTTTCGTAAATAAAAAAAATCAACTAAATGGGAAATGAGTCAGCTCGTGCATTTACGCGATTTTATTTTAATCTACTGCCCAATCCCTCGTTGCGAGGGAGGGATTTTCACGCAGGGTTATGGAAAAAAATTGCCACACGCGAAGGGTCTTCCCTCTCGAGAGTCCTGCCATCTGTTCCGCGTTCGACACATAGCTCACGCGCCGCGCCCTCCTCGTACGGCTTGACGCGCTGATATCTCCCGGAGTCGCCCAGGTGGCGTGCCTGCGTTCTCCGTCCCCCCCCCCCCCCCAACTCACTCGCCCTCATTAATTCCCCACCCCCCCACGGTACCATTACCGTCTTTGATCGTTGTCACACCATCTCCGCTCGACGCCCTTCCCCGTCACGCAAGACTCCTTTTCGTTTCAGCTGCCGTTTCGTGGCGTGCTCTTTGGGTTATCCTGTGGATGTTACGTAGGGCCCTGCCTCTGGGAGCTCTCAATGGAATTGCTATCGTGGACGGACAGAAAAAAATGTGATGGGTTACATGCTGAATGCCTGGAAGTTTCCCCAAGAAGTGATTTATGGTAGTGATCCCTAATTGTACGTCGTCACCGTCATTGGTCATCACTCCTGAGATTGGGTTGGCATAGCTCTTCACTCGATTCATGCCTTTTTTGCATTTGCTTTCTCACATTAGTACAATTCTCTTATTCATATTCCACTTCTTAAACCATTTTCCTTATCATTGGTCTTCCGTTGTCATTTTTCATATTAGAGTTTACCTGGAAAAGGATCATCATGAGGCTATCATGTCTCTACATTCGTCTGGTAAGGTTTTCCTGCCTTCGTTCCAAAATGGCTTAAATATGTTTCGGTTACTCTTCGTAGTCTGCTTCATTAGGCTTCATTGGTTTATCGATGGTCATCATTCATTCGTGAAAAAACATATTCTAAATGGGTATTAATGTTTTAATAGTGTTTCCTCACGAGATTTTTTCCAGCTCTTAAAGAAAAGTCTTTTCCTGATAGAGTGCTTTCTTTGCGTGGCCGCTTTTATTTCCTTTTTGCCTCCTTAGTTTAATGTTAGTCTTACCTTTTGCTCTTCTACGAAGTTAACTAAAGTGAACCATTTTTATGTACCTTGCGCACCATCCCAAACTAAGAATAAGTTACTTGGCGTAAGTGTTTTCCCACCTCCACCGGGGTAAGCATTCTATTCTAATAGTTTGCTTTATTTTTATAGCTCCTCACCTTCTTCCCCGCACAGTGCACTAGCTCCTTCAATCCTCTTCCATGCTTAAAGATAACCATCAGGAGACCTCGGATGAATTGATGTGTGTTTGTCGACATACCTGTGCCCAAATGCTGTTTCAGTAAAAAAATTTCGAAGTGTGCTTTCTATAAGACTATGCTCTACGGAAAGGCGAGTGAGTGTAGTCTGTCAACCGATTTAAGAGGAAAAAACTGCACTATAGCAAGAAGTTCCACAGAGAAAAAATCATTCGCCTTGACCAGGACACGAACCCGGACCCCTTGATTTCCGGCCAGGTGCTCTACCAGTTGAGCTACCAAGACGTCCTCTTTCTCTGTGGAAATCGAATGATTTTGAATGATTTTTTTCTCTGTGGAACTTCTTGGTATAGTGCAATTTTCAGCGGGTAACACCGCTAAAGTTTCCGCGGCCAGTTCGCGGTCTTTGAATTAGGAAAAAAACTGATTTATCGAGAAGAGAATCTCGCCTTATGAGACGCCCTCGAGCCTTTATCCCCTAACCCTATGGCGCGTGGTTTGAAATATGACTAAGGTATGAGATGGCATTTCCTCGCCGTGTTCATTCTGGTGTGTATCGGTGGCTTGGAGGCCGAGGTGCGGGAGGGTGCGGCACGTCAGGACTGAAATATTGGGTCAATACCCGGATCTGACGTCTCCGTGAATTTTTCTACTGTTTCCAACCCTAAGCGGTCTTCGGAGGCCTCTTCTTTTAGTATGCCCATTGTGATGAATATGGGAACGAATCGGCTCGATCGTTTTTCTTCTTCTTTTTTCGAATTACGGAAGATTCCTCCTTGCTCCAAAATCCTCGACCGTTGGGGGCACATAGTTCCTCGGCGCACACCTCCAACCTGACCCGCCCCGAAGCAGGGCTTTGCCGGCGTGTGATGGGTTCCTCTTCGATCAACCGTTCGCCTCATCACTTCTCCTCGGTCAATCTCAAGTCCGTCCGCTGGGATTGCGGAATGGTTGGAAAGAGGGGTCGCGTGAAAATATGGGGAACCCTTTTCGGAGGTGTGGACGTTTTACGCTTCCGGGAATTTCATTTTTTCCCCTCTTTTATCAACAATTCACATGTAATCTTTCTGTAATATGAGCGTCTGCGGAATACTTAGATTTTTTTGGCTTAAATATGAGCTAACTTTATCCATTTTCAGTATCCCTGCATTGGAGAGTTGTCAATAGATTTTGTTCGTCGTTAGATTTTTAACAATATGCAAAAATGCTTCCTTCGTTATGTATTTGGAATGGTTTGTCGAAGGTTATAATAAATATTCTGTATTTTTATATCGCGTTTCTGTCTGGAAAAATCCAATTCTGGAATTGGATTATAATTATTTGAATTATTAGTAAATGTATTATTCTGAACATCATGCAGGCTCAGGGTAGCAAGTTCAAATTGTTTTCTTATTGCATTTGAAATGAAAACCTGCAGTCAACGCATTAACATATCGGCAAGTAACAAGAGTAAGTTGTTGATTAGATAAGGGCTTGATGAATTTGACGCTCTTGAACTTCAAGTACCTCTCAATGTAGTTTTTTTTTATTTGCCTCTTTGTTGTCATTGTCATGTTATGAGTGTCCCTCTCTAATTTGCGCTATTGATCCTCCAGCGAGCTTAGGGGAAAAAAAGCTTGGAAACAACCTTTCAGTTACACACTGCAGCTTTGCTAGGCATACCGACTAGTAATGAGTCATTATTTGGCTTAGTAATTGACAAAAACTCCACTGTAAAAAGTTGATCTGATTTTCAGTGCGATCTGAATTTAAGCGCTGTCTGGTTGTAAGGCAGGAACACGGATTTAAGGTACGGAAGAGGCAGGAACATGGATGGTTGGTACAGGAGCAGTTGAGCAGGAAGCAGAGGAAGCAGGATTCTGGATGGTCTGATTTTCAGCCGTTCACCTGCCTTATTTTTAGACAAGATATTACTGCTGAAATTCAACATACCCTGTCTTAAAATTGTTGCATCTGAAATTCAGATCGCTTTTGTACCTTAAAATCAGATCTACTTTTTACAGTGTCCATTGTGGTAACTTAACTGTTGCATTCTACTACGTCTGCAAATCCTAGTTTTATTTTTTTGTCGAAAATTTATCGAATTAAATGCCATCTCATGATGTTGGGTCCGTTTCGTTCCCAATTACCGCTGTCGCTTCATTAATTCTCCGAGTCAATCTTTTGTGTTTTCCGGTAGAGGGTGCTCAGCGCGCCTGCTTTCGAAGTCATTACCTCCATTTCCCACCTCCCTTGTTTTTCCCAGAACGCGCTCATTAAATTGCCTGCGGATTTCGTCGTGGATTCATAAATCCTCCTCGATCTCGTGCAGGAAATGAAGAGAGTAATTTCGGCTCTATTCAGTTTATCGTTTTAATTAGCCATTTTTCCTGATAGTTTTCGTCCTAAGTCCTGTATTATCTGTCGCAGGAGCAACGGATGCTGTGAATTTGGAAGGTGATTCTTTACTATCTTTTTCCCTTTTCCCTAACGGAAAATTCTATCTTTCAAGCTTGTTTCATTTCTTTATGCACTTCATAGTAGTACATTCATCGGAATCACTTTCGTATTTTTTCCTTTCTTAAATGTTTTAATCCAACGAAGTACTTTTTTGATTGGGTATTGTAATCCTATTCATCCATATCGTAGTTTATCATCATGAAAATTAAAGATTCTTTGTATCTATCCATCGTTGCCAAGTACGATTTTAGATTTCTGCAACGAGCTCGCTTTTTATGATGACATCATTAGCCAACTGGCCCCGGCGTGTGTTCGTTGCATAGCACCCGAGTTAATATTGCGCCGCTTATCTCCCTAGTCGTTCTTGCTCCCGAAAAAAAATATTTCAAGCAGAGGATCAGAGCGAAACTTGGGTCGAGCCGCCTTTTATTCGTGCCCGTGACTTTTTGCCTCATACGTAAGAATCGTGCATTTGCGTCACAGCGTTCTTCCTCGCACTCTTCGTGTCCTTAAGGTGCTCCTTCACGTCCTTGCTCTTGAGAGGTTGTATCATCTCTCCAACGTCATCTTGCTACGGGGGAGGAGGGTCTTCGCTTTCTTTGAATGCTTGAATCATCAATGTTTCTGCAGCAATGCTGAAGTGGTGTTTTATTCATCACGAATCCATTCGTTATCCACTAGGCGCATCGTTTTTCTTTCAAAAAGTGAACACATCAAATACATCCTTAAATGGTTTTATTCTCCATAATCTGCTTCTTTTGTCGTAAAATCTTCGATATCACCTAAGAAGCGCGTTGTAAAACGACCTATTGGCGGTAAATTGGTATCGAGAAACTCATTGTCCAGAACTGATATCCTCATGTCTATTGCCGTCTGTACTTTGTCTGGAAGGGGTCTGATGCCATTGTTTGCGCCTGTCCGGAAGAGACAAGTGCTTCTTTTGTCGTAAAATCTTCGATTTCCCCTAAGAAGCGCGTTGTAAAACGACCTATTGGCGGTAAATAGGTATCGAGAAACTCATTGTCTAGAACTGATATCGTCATGTCTATTGCCGTCGGTACTTTTCCTGGAAGGTGTCTGATGCCATTGTTTGCCCCTGTCCGGAAGAGACAAAACTGTCTTCACTTTGTTGACTGCCTTCCTCCCGGCGTATATCCAATGGCCTATTTGGCATGGCAGTAGGAGAAAGGATATCTCCCGTCTGTCCAGCTCAAGGGGCCAGCCCTTTGAGTGGTAAAGTGTGTGTACTGTGCGACTACACTGGGATTAGTCGTGTATCGCAATTTTGCATGTAAAATTATACTCTTCCGACCACATTGTGCAGTATTTAATTACGTGTGCACAGCATGGGTTTAACGACGGATGCTATTTGGAAGAATGTGGCTTTCGTGTATAGTGTTACATCTGGGTGATGTTCGTCTCCAAAAAAATCGCGTAATTAATTAAGATACCAGTAAATCTTGGGTTCAGTCGGGGTATTCTGCATATCCCACTCAAGCTATTATTATATTATGGGAACTGCGTATGATCTTCTTCTCTACACATTCCTACAGTAAATGTTGCTAGTGTGCTCAAAAAAATTAGCCAATGAAAGCATCTTATTCTGTAATGCTGTTTTTGTTGTAAATGTTATCTTTAATTGATTTTTTAATGTCTCTAATGTTGTTTCTTATTTCTATCTTTACAGAGCTGCCGGCTGAAGAAGGTGAGTGTGAATCCTGGTTGGTGTGGCTGAAAACGGGAAGTTATTGCCCTGATTTAACTCCCTCCATTAAAAGTTGCTATTTTCTAATTTCTCAACATCCACGAAGGTATTTCATTCTTAATACGTACCGTTATTTCTACGTATTATTTCCTCTTCGCACACGTAATGACGTATCCTTTGTATTGCTCCTTTTTCTGAGGAGACGGCATGAAAGTTAATTATTGATTGTAAGATAAGGATACTCTTTATAGATGGCTTCTAATTTTCCGTATCCTTTCCCATCCCTTTCGCGTTTCACTTTTTCTTCTTTGAGACCTTTCAGCTCCCGTTGTGAGTCTCATCTGCCTCACTCACTCAACACTCGTAGGCGGCTTGGATAGCATACATTCCGTCAACAGGATCAAATTCAACCGAGTGCCGCTAAGTGTGCGATATACCGTAATACAGTTGAGCTACTTGATCTTAATCCATTAGGAAGCTTTTGCGGCCTTCTTCCGGAAGTGGATCATGAGTGTACATTTGGATGCTCGCCATTTCTTTAATCCCTCCCCTAATGTTTTGTGCATCAGTTCTGTGGTGCATCAGGCACGTTTTTCAAAACAGTGTAAGATTTGTGTTTCATAGTTAATCCTTGCTTATGTCTCTCGCTGGAAAATTTTTATAAATAATTTTTCGAAAAATAAACGACTTTTTATGTAAGTTGACCGAGGAAGTGATTATTAGTAATTGTACAGTTGAATAATCATGATAACGCGTTTTATAGGAATAATTTTCCATGGCCTCTGAGTTCATTATGCTTGTGCGGCTTCATTTTTAAATTTTATGATAACATTAAAACTTCGCGGAATTTTAATGTCAGATTTCGGAGGTGAAATGCGGTGACTATTTGTGCTTGTGTGAATTCATTTTAAAATGTGTGGATAATATTAAAATTTCGCGGCCTTTTCATTTCAGTTAATTAGATCAGATATCGTGTGCATAAACGAAGCATCAGTGATGTCACTATAGTATCAGAGTGTCGTAATGTTGTTCTTCGTGTGTGCGAGTCGACTGGTGGGGGTCCCTATGGAACGTAGGCGGAATAATCTCGCTTTAGAATGCATTGATCGTGCATTTTCGGACCGAGTCCTTATCTGGTCGAGTGTAATTATCTCGCGCGGGAGTCATTCCCTTTCCGAGTGCCAAACTTTTGATGTTCCGCGTCAATTCTTTCTTTCGGAAGCATGTGATGCCCGCGGGGGGATTACTCGCGCCGCTTTGTCGTTCCTTGAGTGTCGGGGGAAACTTTTCTGGCGCCTGTTCTCTTTCCTTTTTTTTCACTCGAGAAAAGCGTGCCACACGGAGATGCCCCATCTCCGTGTGAAGAGAGCCCGCAAGGACGGTTCCGTTGCTCACACGCGCGGCATATTGTTTTTGTCCATGACTCCTTGCGACTTGTTGCGTTGACGTCATAGCGGAATGGATTGCCCATCTCCGTGGCGAAGCACTCCCTCTTCGCTCTTGGCAAGGGACATCTAGATACGCTAGTCCTCTGTTTTCCACGGCACGGATGTCCTTGCCCTCCATAACTTCCCTCTCTCTTTCTCTCTCCACCCGCCTCTATACTTTCCCTCTCCTGCCTCTTCCTCTCCTTCCCTTCAATACTTCTGTCCATCTCCCGCTACCTCTTTTTTATGTTCTCCCTCGCTTTCCCGACTCTTGCGATCCTCGTTCCGAAGCCTATACCTAGAGACCCTATGCGTAGGTCCAGCGGGATTAGCGATGTTTTTTCCGTAATCCATCTAAATAGATAGAATACATACTTCATGAATTAGTTTCATACCCCTCTATGGTGATTGTTTTTTACATTTAAGTTAATGCTCAAATGTGCGCTAGAACTGAAGATTAACGGAAAAAATTTTTTGGGAACTAAGAGAACCCCCTGCGGGATAAGTTTTTTTCCTGCCCTTGATGTCGTGGAGAAATGTGTTGATGCTGGCGGCCAGAATTATTTTTTTAATATATCAGGTGGTAATATTTGTTTCTATGTCCCATTAAAATGTATTGACGACTCATAATAATGAGTTGTAGGCTTTACCTTGCTTCGTATTGGACTTCGGCCTAGGAGGATCATGTTTCATTCTTAGTACCTAAGCTGTGAAGGTCAAATTCTCCGCATGAATGTCCCGTTCTTTGAAAACTAGATAAAACAGTAGCTTATCCGCAATTTTAACCTCGTATTCCATCCTCAAATGGGACAACAGATGTATCTGATTGCTATCTGCGTTACCTATCGGCGAAGTATTCTGTTGGTATTATAAATGATCACTTGCCTTGTTTCTCTTTCCGAGTCTCTTTCATTACGGTCTGGCCCAGAGAATGCAAGTTTGTTTTTGCTGTAATGTTCCACTTAACTCTTAATATCCTTCACTAAGCGAGGTTACAGACTCCAAAGCCTTCATCGCTGATCTTTGTCGACGGATAGGGCTACCTATGAATTGTCAAATCATTCAGGTGAGATTAATTTGTTTCAGCAACGAGCATATCGGTGAAGGTCGTGGTTTTTTTCCGACGTTCTCTATAAATATTGCCTTTATCTGTGATCGAATTATTATTAATATCTGTCCCCCAGAGGTTGTTCGCGTCAGAATTATTTTCCTGCTGCTCAGGGCCTTGTTTTATGGCTTGTTCCTCCGAAATAAATTTTGGCTCCCATGTGAATGCTTTTCGTGTTCAGGTTGCTTTCATTCGTATCCACCCCCCTGCTGCCTATTCCCTTTGCGGCTCCTTCACTCCCTATGTCCAGTAATATCTTTCATAATATTTTTCCACTTCTTAACTTGGATACGCGGAGTTTTTGGAAACTTGATCCAGTACATTATTATGTTGACCAAAATGATGGTGTATAGCGCCAAGTATTTTCTCGGGTAAGGTACGGTGCGAAATTTTCTTTATTCATTATTGCTAGCAGCATTTAAGTCCGTTAAGTTAAGTAATTTAAAATTTCTCTTCATATACATATCATGTTTCGAAATAAATGCATGAGAAGCTTAGTATATCGCATAGGCGTACATGCTGTGTTTTCTCGTGTTTTTTTCATTTTTATGCTTGACAGAGGGTGTTAACGTTTAACTGCTAGAAGTGGGTTTGAACCCGTCAATTTTGTCCCTTCTTACAAATTTATAATTTCTCTAAAAAAGGCGAAATGTCAGAATATTTCGCAAAGGTGTATCCAGGAATAGGTATTCGCAATAAGTATTTGGTCCACTACCAATCTTAGGCTTCGCTATGTGGTATTTGTCCGTAACGGAAGGAAACAACCAATAGCTTCGTGAATTCCACTCAATGATTTTCTTCCTGTTTAGTGCATGCCTTGCGTTGATATTTTGAGCACCTCTGGTGAGCTGCGCGCGGATTCGTGGTACGATATTTACTTAGCTACATCTTCCTGAGGCGCGAAATGTGAAAAAATAGGACCGCGCTGTAGTACCGGCCTGGCTACCGTCGGACGGAAGGTCCACCTCTTCTCTTATAAACCCCCTCCACACCCTTCCCCTGGCGTTGGCTTCTCCTTTCCGAGGCTGCGGAATGCGCCCCCCTTGCAAGAGTAATTGTGCCATTTGGTGCTCGGGACTTGATACCCCCTACCCTCATCCCCACCACCTCCAGGCATCCTCCCTCCCACTTCCTCTCCCCCGTCCCCTCGCCATTCACTCTCCCTCCAGCCCCTCATCCCATTTTTAACAGACATGGCCTTCCTTTCGCGGCGTGTAACTCACATGGAATGGGTCATTGTTTTATTTTTTTTATTTTTTTCCCTTATCGTCCTCCTTTCGGCATGCTGCTACGCGTTTGTTGTGTGCGTGCGATGAAGCCGGAGTTGTTGCAAGGTGGCGAGATGCAGAAAACCTTGTCGAAGAAGCCGGCCGCCGTGGCGAGATCGGTAATGCACCGGCCTGTTCGCAGGTCGTGGGTTCGAATCCTGTCCAGGGCGAGGATGTTGTGCTCGTCCTAGGGCTAAGATATCAGGTTGGACGGTATAATATAACCTTGGTCGTTGCAGATACTAAAACCCAAGACTACTACTACTCGTCGAAAAAGTTAGTTTAACGCGAGCAAAGGTATTGAACATAAGTTTGATTAGGTAAGAGTTGATAAGATTGAAGGATACACGGAAATAATATTCGGTATCGGAGAGAATGAGCCGATTAGAGGATGATATGGACGCAAAGGCATTGGATCCATTTCCGGAGAACTGGCAATAGTGATCGTTCCTCATTATGCGATATCCGAGTTTTGAAAGCGCCTTAATTTAGGCCTTACTTGTAGACCGTCCGAATATCCTACTTTTTCTGGTCTTTCTAATTCTCTGCTATGATTGCAGAGAATGTCCTAAGCAAAAGCTTTTACGTAGACCTTTAACTTTGCCAAATGCGTTATTTATGCATTCTTCTGAAGACACGTTACCTATGCTCTTCAACTTAGTAAGTTTGCGATCTTGATTGCTCAGTCTTACGTGACATTAAATTCTCCATTTTATATCACTCCTCTTCGGCATTCCCTCACTTGCGATGGTATATCAATAGACAGACTTTACAGGGATCTGAGGAAGGTGCGTGATATTTAACTTATACGGGTGAAATAGAAAACATATCGTAGATTTAACGATAAACTTTTGAAACGCTTAACGTGAAACTTAGCTTCAGCTTAACGCTAAATCAGCTGACCTTCGAATGAGCGTTTGTTGCAAAAGCTATCGTTACGTGAACGCTGTGAGCCCAATTATTTTGTTCTTTACATAACTTGCTCGAATTTAATCGTCTTGACGAGGGACAAGCTCAAAACAGCTGACTGTCGAAAGAGGCTTAAGATCGAGCTTCGTTATTTGTAAAGACGGTAGGGTAAAACCTAGGGTAATTTTTTTGCTTCGTCCGCAGTTGGAAGTATGGAAGCAAAATGTGACGGCAGAGCATTAAAATGTAATGCTAAAGTCTAGGCTAACGAAAGGTTGGGGTCTTTTTTTTGCACTGGAAGGCCTTAAATCCGGCCTGTTGCCCGGTCTATGATCTCCTCCCCCTATTTCTTCACTCCACCTCCCCCTCCCTTTACACGCCCCCGCTCCACCCGCTAGGCTTGCGTCAGGGGTGGGAGGGTGCTTCCCATTCGTGGCCCCCAGAGTCCCCCTCTCCTCCCCCCCTGCTCCCGCGTACACTCTCTCTCTCGCTGTGCTGGGTGACCCCGTTTCTCTCTCCGCGGAGAGACCGCGGGAAGCCGCCGATTCCGTCCCCCCCGGCGGCCGAGGGCGCGGAGTGGGGGAGGCGCGGAGAAAAGGGCGCTCTGCTCTTATCCACCCCTGCGCGTGGGCCAATATCGACACGTATCCGCTGCCCGACCTGCCGGGCGGTCCAATCGGCCGTGCCACCGGGGGCTTTGTTTCAGTGCATCCCTCTTGATGCACCACCCCAATTCATCCGATCCCGTTAACTGGCCCGTGCAGTGGATTTTTCGCCGCGATAAAAGGTCCTTTTTTTCGCCCGATTAGGGTGGAAGTCGGTTGAGCGCCTCTGCAAACCGTGCTTCGTTGTCTGTCGCGAAATCAAATTATCGGAAAATCTCGGCGGAGTTGGCGCCGGGATAGTCTCCTCCCCGTACCGTTCGTTGAATGTGTTGTCGTTGTAATTGTGCATGGACCCTACGGTTGCACAGAACAAAAGTTTGGTAAAAAAGTCCTCTCGACGATTTGAGTTCCTTCCGGGTGGCTTGTTTGTTCGTGAGCGTTCATGCAGATAACTAAGTATTGGGGAAGTTAATGCGATACATCTAGCGGTAGACGGCAGGCACGTAGCCAGGAATTTGCATCGGGGGGGGTCTAATAAGTCTTGCGAAACTTGAAACAAATCAGCCTTGCCCATTCGTTGCCGACATGTTACAAACCTCTTGCCTTAATTTTCAGTGCTTGATATTTACTTTTACAGTGTCTCTACTTATTTCTTCTAACTGGTAAAGTTCACTGCTAAAATCAAAACAACAAAATTATTGGGGAAAAATTTTGGCGGGGGCTGAAGCACCCCCTGCCTGGTAGACGGGTTTATGTGCACCGGCGGATTAGGGTCACCACTTACCATAGGTCCTAAACCTTAGACGGACGCTTGTTCTCCTTTCTCGATCCGGGATTCGAATACAAGGCATAAATATAGTTTGGAACGGAAGAGACAAAGCAATTATCGATGTCGGAATACTCGCTGCTAACTTGAATGAGGCGACATAAACGAGAGTCTCGTGAATAATTTCGAATCCCCTCGGGAGACGCCATTCGTATGAATGACGATAGAATTTTATTGTAAAAATGTTCGCTTTTCGCTAAAAATATTTCATTCCGGGTAAGTGGAGGGAAAATGAATGTTCGCAGAAATTAAAACATCGGTTTTAAAGCCTTAACTTCTCATATTATGTATTTTTTCGTATTCTTCTCTGTTCGCCAATCATCTTTGCAAAAGCATTACATTTGAATTTGCTTTTTTCTGGGTAGAAGCGTCGTGAGTAAAAATAAATGTGTCTCCGCGATGGTCAGGTTGGTTACGCATCGACCTGGGTACCCCATGTTCGCGGGTTCGAGTCTTGCCTCTGGCATAAAAGTCATCTCAGAATCGAGTTCAGGGTGAGCGGTGATTTGACCTCAGTAGTTGGAACACATTTATCCTACCGTTTATCATCAATGTTTAACCGATAATGGTATGTTGTAGGTTATTGGGTATTTCCAGCCTTGTCGACCCCTTCAGTTTCTGGCATTGCTAATGCCCTATGTCAGATTCCTCTTAAGCGATTCATTTGCCCTACTTTCTCCGTGCTTTAATAATGTTCAATACTTTCCTCATCCTCTCTCTCTCTAATCAATCATTATTCCCTCACTCAAGAATATCTAGAGTCCATACACTTTCATTACCTCATCGTCTCCGAATTTATCCTGAATCTTTTGCTTGTGCTAAAAAAGAAAAGTTGTATCCAGTAGACTGTAATTATGTTGGACTATAGTCTAGCTCTTAGGTATTGAAGATTGTTTAGTTCGCGTCAAAGCAGCCGTCGTCTATTTAACGTACGCATTTTTCTAAAAATTGCGTAGATTTCTTATGCTATGCAGTTTCTAACGTTCGTAAGTCGTCTTCGGTGTAGGTTTTAGCGGTCCGGTACGATTACAGTCAGTGTCTCCCGGCAGCATCCAGAGGGAATTGGATTCGCCACCGTAGCGGTCAACCGGGGAGCTATTTGTTAAATCATTTTGAGCGGCCTGGGTGGGGTCGGGTATTTTCCGTGCGTGGAATGGTATGAAGTGTGTTAGTGGGGAGAGAATGATGGCCGCAGGGAATCCCACCGCATGAATTCGACCGGTGAAAAGGCCTGCGTAGCCCGTGGTTTGAAATTAAAGAATTTGCATGCTCGCCGTGCCCCATAAGGCTCGCCCCACCCATCTCGCGGCCGAATGTTTTTGAAGTGGGGGACGCATTTTCCCTCTCCTCTCTCTCTCTTCCCCGCGAACGTTTGTGTTTTGTGAACCGAGTGGGAATCAAGCGACTCCCCTCCCCCTGTTCACAGTGATGAGTCACGCACACCACTCGCGGAGGGACTCTCCGTGACCGCCACCGATTCAAGTTCACGAAAGCAAGAGCGGGTCACCTGACGCTTCTCGCTGGAACTCCCAGAAATATGGATGTCGCTGACTCGGTGCTTAATTCCCTTTCATGCGAACTTAACATTTCAGTTTTCCGCTTTCTTTAAATAACTATTCCGTTCAAGTTCTGTGCCGAATCGTGTATGGATTATGATTATCTTAGCACGCGGTGAACTTCTCTGAAGTCCTGGGAATCTCTACTTATTGCTCAGTCTCTAGTAGTAAAGCAGTGGGATCAACTAAGAATCCGATGTTAACTAAACTATCATTTTAAGTGGGTGATAATCAGGGAAGGAGTAACGGTGAGTTAAATTAAAATAAAAAGAAGTCACGAGCTACAGTTTGGATACTTTAATTAAGAGTTTTCCAAAAAATTAATCAAATGTGTGTTTTAAGATCTATTATTTTTATATATCAACAAATTCGTGATTTTATATTCCCGAAATTCTGAACGCTGTCCCACAAGTTGATGAGAAATAATTTTGAGACTCGGCTAGTGCTTCATTTTTCAGTGGTGTTTCATTATCCTGGGCGTCCTGTGATTTGGAAAACAGGCCAATTGCTGGTAGTACCCAACCCGCTGTCTAACCCATTAACATGAAATATTAGGCGTGTCCGTTTTATTAGTTTATTGCGCTGTAATCAAGGTTGATTATTAGCCGGTGAGAGCATGTAATGTACGCTTTCTCTGGATCTTACCGGGGACTCGTTACTGCATTTCGCATTAATTAACTTTAATTATAAATAGGAAAAACGTTTCTTTATTCACGCTGAAATGTGACAAAATTGAGTTAATTTACTCTAAAATCGAATTACTTCCCTCCACGCATAGGCCCTACAGTCTTGAATTCCCGCCGACATGGAACTATAATCGTTAAAATGTGATGCTAAGACAAGTTCTCGTTTGCTATTGCCCGGCGGCTTCGCCGTAGCAGCTTTTTTCTCTCTCCCTCCGTAATCTTGGCGTGGCTATCATTGAAAATGATAATAACCCAGTTTCGATATTGGCAGCTGAGGAGATGTTGTAATAGCCGAGATAAGTGGAATTTTTTGAGTAAAAAAATTTTTTTGACCGCATTTCGTTCCAAGCTTATTATTTGATTGGTTCATATAGCGGTGAATGCATTTGCAAAACTTAGCCTATCTCGTATATTAAAGCGTAACTGACGTGTTTTGACGTAATTTGTCGTTGCATAAACGCTACAAGGCGTTTGTGTTATGGGTAATTCCTTTTACCCACCCTTTCCCTCGCACCTCACCTCACGTCTGGAGCCAGACTATCGAGAGTTGGTTTGGATTAATCTTCACCGTTTACTGCGCGACTGATCTCTCCTTGAATCGATTCCAGCTTCAGAATAGTCCTCTCTGAGACCATTACTTATCGCTACGTAAAAATGCTAAAACGGAGAGGATATTATGATTAATTTCTCATTCATGTGAGGGGGAGGAGATGGAGAAAATAATGTCAAAATTGGATTACTAACACTCTTCAGAGAAGAGATAGTTCAATTACTCGGTCGAAAGCGCGATATGAGGCAATGGATATCTTGTAACTACATAGGTGAGATGATATAGGGGAGTATGGTAAAAGGAAGCGAAATGGGTCATTTTTACTGATAATTGCGCATTTTTTGCCGATGCGAACTGGGAATGGGGAAATTCAAAATTTGCGAAATTGTTAGCATATGGACGTAAATGTATGCGTCCTTTAATTACTGTTCTACCGTGAAAACAGCTCCATTATGACTAGACCTCGAGTAATGCAACAATAATAATTATAATCATGTATTGTGCGTGTCGCCGAAGTATAATGGGTTATTTGGACGCGTGGAAACATTTAATGCCATTCTGTGGCCGCTGTATTTTGGCCAAATCTCGTCTTTCGGAGGCGGCTATAACAGCGCCACGTCTAGGGATCCGACGGAAGCATGCGTACTGCGCACTCTTGTAGCTTTTCCCACTCTCCGCCGCTTATTATTGTTTGTGACTCAGTCGCATGTCGAGAACTGAATTTCCGCCCGCTTCTCACCCGTGACTTAGTGCCTGCACCCTCCCCTTGCTTCCCTCCTTTTATTCCCTCCCCGAAAATGGAGTGCGCAGCTCTCCCCCTCATTTATTTTTCCCTCCCTCTTTCTCTCCTCCCGTCACTGGCCACGCTCTTTACAGGAAATACGGGCTCTCAAAGTTCAAGGGCGCGATCGCAATGTTTGAGCGATGTTTCCCGAAAAACGAGAAAGAGGTGTTGGGACGGATTAAATAGAGTGAGCGGGCTGAAAATCGGAAATAACTCGAGGGAGACTCGATATTATTCTGCCCCTGAATAAACGTGCCTTGCTGTGAATGGATCAAGTTTGAATCCTGTGAGGGGGGAGGAGTTTATCCAGCAATTTTTGCTACAAATTTGTCTAGTCGATGAAAAGGAATTGTTACAGCTGCAGGTAAAAAAAAGACGAACTCGTGAGACACAATTCGAGAACTAAATTTATTCCAGGAAAAGGATTTCTGTAGATAAATTTATTTCCCAGGTTCATTAGCAGTATTAAGCTCAGTGTACTTACTGTATTACACGTACACATCTCGTATTGCTCCCTCTTGTAAAAAAAGACGAACTCGTGAGACAAAGTTCGAGAACTAAATTTATTCCAGGAAAAGGATTTCTGTAGATAAATTTATTTCCCAAGTTCAGTAGCAGTATTAAGCTCAGTGTACTTACTGTATTCACTCGTACACATCTCGTATTTCTCCTTCTGGAAAACCTGTCGTGAGCCTAATTGGCTACTTTCTATATCTGTGATTCCAAATATAATCTTGTCACTTCATTGTTTCGAGCGTCCGTTCACAGTACCCGCTAACTCTCAGATCTCATCAGCTTTGGTACAGGATTCCAGTGGCACACCCACGGGGGGCCAATGGGGTCCTACATCCTCCCCTCTCCCTTAGCTCTCTACCAAAGCAAATTAATCTTTAATTGACAAGTCACATGGTAGTAGCAATTGGAAAAATAGGAAACACTCATTACATCATTTCACTGAAGTATGACTAGACCAAAGATAAAAGAAAGGCTCTTCATCTGTGCTGTGACACATGACTAACTTAGTATAGGCCTAAAATGTTATGACTATTTTTTTCGGTAAATCTGATATGGCCACTGATAGGATGCATACATGTAATAACTAATATGGCGTACTATAAGTTTCAAAATATACTGATTGAAATAACGTTTTAGCTACACTACAGAAGATCGGACAGATGGCGGCACCCTCCACACACAAAACATTTTCTGGGTGCGCCACTGCATGATTCCATCACAAAGTTTCACGACTCGCCGTAGGGACAAGTTATAATCCTCAATTTTCGCTTAAAATTGCCGTTCTGATGCTCCGATTGCTTCATAAGGGTGGATGGCAATCTGATTGAAAATTTAGACTGGAAAGTGTTAATGGCGTTTAACCAAAACAACAAACTTCTTTAATGATTTATTCCACTCTGCCTCAGGTTTACATATAACTCTTTAGATTATTCATTTGCGTATTGCTTGTCTTCTCCTAAAACTCCATATATGACTCATCTTATAGACTTCGACATTCACATTTCCCATTATTTTCCCAGCATATCCCTACGTCGCACACGTTCAATGCTGTAATGACAGCGTAATAAGGTGTTATTGAACAAGCCAATTTTTAAGCATGAAAAATTGTTTTGAAAGGTGGGAGTTAAATGGAACTTGTTAGTGTGTCATTGACTTGACGGGGCTAATAAAATCGCATTTGAATCAGCCCCGAATGTCGTCCTAATTCCTAATTCCCCGTTGTTTTTGGGGATGGGAAGTCGGAAATTATGGCGGTGACGGAGGTAATCACTCTAGCGTTCCGCGCCCGGTCAGGATTGAAGAGGGGAAGGTCTTATTCCGAATTCTCACGAGGCCTACGTTTCATGCCAAGGCGTTTGCAATGAGATTATTGACGCGATGGAGTTACGGTTCGACTTGGTGAAGCCTTGTTGGGGTGATGGCCTTATTTTTTCACATTTGACGTGCTCCGTTGAAGTTTCTTCCGTTACGTGTTTCCCTAGTTTGAGAAAACTTATTTTTAATCCATTACTTTTCATACTAATAATCCCTTTGAACAATTTAATTGAGAAAATAATTAAACTCCGAGTCTCGAAAGGCATATCAGTCCTAGTCCTACTTGCATAACAGAACTGAACTATAATCCTCGTCATTTTATATCACTTCAAAAGAAAGTGATTTTGGCAACCCTTATCGTCAAAAAATTTCTAGCGAGCCTTATTTTCTCTTTTTGCCTATTGCATCAAACTTTTTATTGCTTTTAGACAGTGAAATAATTTCAAGTTTGTATGGTAAGTGGGATTTAACTCTTTGCGTTACAAGAGTGAAAACTCTGTGGTACTCTTGAAATAATCGAAATAGTTTATAAAAAGTCATTTCAGGCGTGACTTTGTGGAATTTTGTGATATTCATAATGAAATACAATAGTAATTTACTCCACGTTTAATTTTTTATATTACCGACCCATGTTTCGGCAACTCAGTGCCGAAAAAAAAGTCTAGAAAATATTTCTATTTTTCTATAAAAGTATTACTAGTTTCTATAAAGTATTACTCACCCCTGCCTTCAACTCTCTCCCCCACCCTTCTAACCCAGGAATAGGACAATATTCACCCGCCACCCCCACCCTCCTTACGTGACTATATATTCTGGCATGTTTAACTTCTATGTTAGTCCTGATGATGCTGCAGTGCAGTGAAACATGTTGACTCTTTCGAAATAAAAATTTTTATGTGGAATAGTGCAAAGTATTATTAATTCATGTCCTATTACTATTGTATTTCATTATGAATATCGAAATAGTTGCCTGGAAAGCATTTTTCTTGGGGATAATCCCTCCCAGTAGACTTAAGCGACCGTTCCTTCGTGATCACGTGTTCGCCCTTTGCTGCCACAGCGTAGAAGCGTTGGTTTGGTTGATAGGCTGGTCTATGCATGTAGTGGTGTCGGCGCTTAAGGGAGAGGTGGAGAAACCGCACCCATTGTATCGTCCGGCTAAGAATGAACCGTGTTTGGCGCGACTGGCGGGACTGGGGAAGGGGTTTGGGGGGGCGAGTGTGTTACGTGATGCCATTCAAAGAGGACTCTGTATAAGGGGTGGTCGGCGCGCTAGGGAGAGTAGCGGAAGGAGTGGGGGAGGGGAGAGACGTCCCCGCTGCAAGACCTGTGCCACTCGCCGCGATTCAATAGACATAGATTCCTTTCCACGTGTCGGGCACGTCAGCGCATCCACTCGGGAATTTATTGACGCCATTGCGAAAGGTGTTCGCGAAGGACGGACTTTTTTTCGGATGCACGCGGTGAGCGGCTTCGCTAGAATCAGAGAAAGGAAGGCACTTAGTGTTGGGGAGATTTGATGGTTTCGTGAAGAGGTTTTTTAAGTGTCATCCAATTGTTTGCTATTTGCGTGAAAAGAGATTTATCTGACGACCTAGCCTAGATGTACCCGTTAAACTTGTGGTTCATCTAAGTGGAGTGCATCAAACGCCGTTGCGAAATGAATTTTTGGTAGAAAATTGCAAATATGTAGCCACAATTTATTTCTATGTTTTCCGCCACTTAATGCCTGATCCTCGCGGCTGCTCGCAAAGAAAATTTCTAATAAAAAATGATGGGGTTTCTTTCATTTAACGCGTCTTGATTTTTCTGCGTTTGTGAGCATTTCGGCCATAAATGGGCTATTGCTAGGTTCTTCAGTTTTGATTCTCTTCGGGCCTTCATCGCTCTCGTGACCTTGTTGTATGTAAAAGGAATCGCTTCCTGAGCATATTTCAATGTTATCGCCGGCTCCCTTTTTTTTGCAACATTATCTAGCTCGTTGTTCTCCACGGCCTAACCTTCTCTCGACCAAAAAGGACTATTGGAGTTATCAGTGCCATCCGTCGCTTTTTTACGAGGCCAACACTCTGGAGAGGAGTGATTTTAAGAAATTTACTTCTTGGTCACAAGCGCAATTCTTGGCAATAGATAACTCTGTCGTGATATCAGTGGTATCGTATTTGGCGTAATTCTTGAGTTATCACGGGATTTTAGATGTGTAAGCGCTAGGGATGAAGTATTTGTAGGAAACAGTGATGGCCCTGGCGTGTTGTTTCTTTTGTTCCGAGCGTATGTTTTGCAATGATCTATCGATATGGCAGTCATGTCCAAATAATCGATTGATTTTTGATCACGTCAGGCTTTTCTTAGTTTTTCGAAACGTTTGCGGCAGTCTTTACCTTTTTTCATTGTCCTACGTATGGACATTGTCTGTCATTTGAGTGACTAGTTCGAATGTTTCACTCCGTTTTTTAATCGTAAATCAGCAGATGAAATACGTGCTACATCGTTTCTGAGTCCAATTTGCCTCCCTGGGAATTGAGCGTTTCTGATTCCATTTCCTTTCATTTATTAACTGATGTCAAAATATTGTTTTGTTTTGGCTAAGCCGTGAAAATCGTATGGAGCAGTTGCAGTGTTGTTTGAAGGGCCTAAGAAGAAATCGCAGCTATCTATCAGTTCGCGGTCTACTAATGGCTGTTTCGCTTTATTTCATGTACAATTTAATATGTAAATATTTTAATTTGCTTGCGGCCTAAATTTTAATTTCACAAATTTTGTAAGTGGCTTAAGTTTTTAAGTTGAAAAATATCGTGCCATCTGGTTTACGAGGTAAATCCATTTCGCGGAATAGGTTATTTGAATACCTTATCTTCTTCTCATTGCGTGCGTTGGCTGGAAGATCTCAAGTTTTCGCAGAAGCGTGCTTAGTTGATAAAGGGTCTCTCTCTTACAAAATGAAATCATTCTACAATTCTCTGAAAGTATCGTGACCTATATCGGGATGCATTAAAGTATCCGTCAACCACCCCAATTCAGTTTATGGAGGTTTCTAAGGGTTTTGGGACTGAAGGCGGAACTACTAAATGACATCACACTGTTTAATTTATCTCCGGAAAATTCCCTGCCTCCTCCCTATAGCTGCCTCTCGCTCCCTCCTCAACCTGCTTCTTATTTGGTTGCTTATCAAACGGAAATGCTCTCTCTGTTAAGAGATGTGAAAGCTCGGGCCGAAACTTTTATGTTTTAATTACGTCCGCTCTGCCTCATTGCCCTTCCTTCGCCTGAATGCAACTCGTCCTCCTTGCGACGTAATTAGTTCTCTTCCTGTGTAGCGTTGGCTCTTTTCCCTTTCATGAACGCATAACTAAGAACCTTACCCAGTGTGGTAGCTTGGCCGATAACTTAAGAAGTCCTTTTCATGTGTGCCCCGTCCGAGTTTATTAATTGCCGCCGTATTATGTTAAGCCCGTTACACACGATACTTGATCCAGCACAAGACCTAGTGTGCTAGCCGCTACTTGATATTGAGGACGGAATCTAGCATGATTGGAACCCTGCTAGGAGGTTTCACACGATCAACGATCTTGTGCTTGCTATGAAGCGGTTATTCCATATGATTCTATACTGATTAAAAAAAAGATCACTCAGCGTCTGTAACGTGAACGTGATTGGTAGATGGCCACTGGGTCTAGTAGCAAACTAGTACCGCATCAAGTAGGAAACCCAGTAGCTCAGCGAGTATACTAGCTAGCATGCTTGCCAGCCAGTATACTGGTTCTATTCGCACGATACTGGAAAGCTAGCATACAAGCGAGTATCCTTGACCTTGTGCTGGATTGTCGTGTGAAACGGACTTTAGCCACAGAAACGACGCTTTTGTCAATCCCAACGTTGTTTGCAGTATGTCTCCCCATCTATTCAGACATTAATAATGCAATCATAATAAGTGGGCTTGAGAAAGGGCTCCAGGTGACATTCCTAAGTAAACGAGGTGGCCAGAGGTTACGGAAATCTTGAGTAAAAAATATTTATTGTCCATTAGCTAGATTAGCCTTGGAAAGTTTAGGAAATACACGAAAGGCTTGGAAGAAAGACGTGGATACTTCGTTCGAGCCGATGTAATTGTACTAAAGGAGTACTGATGTAAGTCATTATATTCTACATAAGGCGACTTACTCATATACACTCCCCAAAGATTTCTCATATTCCTGAGGAACACAAGCAGAATTTATTCGATTCAGTTTTCTGTGCGGTTGTGTTCTATCTCGAATTTTTTCTCCAAACAAATCCTCTCCCTGTACGCTTGGTTCGAAGTAGCCTTGAAAATTCGTTGCCGGGTCATAAAATAATTTTGGAAAGTTAATGAATGGAATTTACGGCCTTATTTTCCTGTTTCTATTCCATTGCTTTCACTTCATTCGCGAAATTGTTGATTAGACGAAATGCTATATTCTCGCACTCGATTTTTCGGTACCCGTCTTTGTTCTTTTCCCTGAGTCACTCCTCTTAGGTATGTTCCAAATGTAAGACGCAGATTGGATTCCTTATCTTATCAACGGCGGTTGAAATGGCGTCACTTAACCGGAGGGTAGATAGCGCAAAACCATGACGTTTTCGCGGTGAATTTGAATCAGACGCATTTGTCTGAAAAACTCGGCAATTAAATTTTCTTGTAATCTGATTTCAGCTCACTCCTCCAAGATCCCTACGCATTGGTATTTAGAGACAAATTGTTTTTTGTGCTGATATTCATTTTCATGCATTAGTTATATCCATGTGGAAAAGCATATTTTAACCTCCAGTATAGAATTTTGATTGATGGGAGTCCCTGGTGAATTTCATTTTTCAGTTTTTTTTTAATTATAGCCTATGGGGGTATTTCGTTTTCCAAACCGACGGTTTTTTCAGTATTGGTGAATAAATATTGCGTACATGAGGCTTATGAATACCTGTTCTTGTTTGAATAACTTCTCCATTTTCGAACGTTTGCTATTTGGACAAATGTAGTCTAGTTCAGTGTTGGAGGTGAAAGGTATTTTTGTGGAAGGATGGAACGGAAGGATGTGTAGAACCATTACAAAAGAGGAAAGACCATTAAAAAAGTTAATTGTGTAATCGAGTGGAAGTTATTGCCTTACAGTAAGTACCGTTTTTGTGTATTGTCTTGCCTCTCGCAGTGAATAGAGGTGCACATACTTCCCCGAGCTTTCGTGCCTGAGATCAAAACGGCAACCATCTCTCGCCTTGCTACCTATTGCTTCATCAATGCTTGCTCCGCAAATGACAACCATAGTAGGAAGTGACGGCCTTCCTCGGCCCATCGTACAGCCCGATCTTCACTTCTGCGTCTTGAAGCCCGTATAATTGATGTGCCCCTTCCACCTTTATGTTGAACTATTCCTACCGCCAATCACGCCTGATTCATTTCTTTCATCTTTTCAGGAAAGTCCATATGGCAACTGGTGTTAGAGCAGTTCGACGACTTGCTCGTCAAGATCCTGTTGTTGGCTGCCATCATTTCATTCGTAAGTAGCTATCCTATATCTATTAGTTACCATGGGTCTAACCAGCACATCTTCCCCCCCCCCCCCCTTGGCCATCCATCTAATCACTTTCGGATTTGTCAAAAGCCCTATCTCGTAAGGAGTGTCCTACTTATAGGAACAGTGATTTCCGGTATAATCCGTGTTTATTTTATCGGCATGCAGCGAGTAAGAATAAATCTCTCCTTGATTATAATAAAGAACTTCTTCAATTCATTATATTATACCATTTTGCTGTTATGATAGCATCGTAGGCCTGATTAAACAAAGATCCCTGAGAAGGTTGAGATGAATAATGATATAGTTTTGCCTTGTTTCTCTATAAAAATGTATTGGCCAAATTTTATTCTTTATTTTGGAATATTTATTTTTTAAAGACGCGATACGTAACCTGGGCCTCGATCATGGATCTTCATAGCGTTATCGTTGTTTTTTGATTTAACTTATGTCAGAGAAAACGTGATCTCCATTCTTCATTTTTCGTACAACATATCAAAACCCCTTATCATAATCAATGGAGCGAATTTTATAGACGGTTATTGTTAACCCTGTGCTACTTCAGGGGTAAGCGTTATCGATTCAGATTGCGATAACGCGAAGATGCATCCGTGATTCCACACCAAGTTCACTAAATTAGCGGTCTAATTTAAACATGGGAACTGCTTATTTGATTAAAACAACCGTGAGGTGTACTGCTTTTTCCTAATTTCTAATTTACTACGCTCCAGTGAGAAAGACTTTTGTGTTCTTTTGGCGCAGAGTTGAATCTTAGAAGATATTCTGCATGACGAAACATAATTTTCCTTAAGCTTTCCCCGTGAATGTCGCCAGTTTCGCTCTAATTCTTGAAACCTACGGGTTCTAGTGAAAGTTGCCTTCACCCCTGTCAAATATTAGTTTCATTAGCATATAAGAATTGATTATGTAGCTATCACAGTAGCACTGAAGCTTCGGAAAGTGGAAAAATCTAGTAATTGGGGAAATCTCATGCAATTTTACGTTTTTCTCAGTCACCGTCGTGAATGGGCAGTCGTAATACCTACCATATCCCTCTTGAACCATATCCCCTTGCAGTTATGGGTTGTCCTGAAATTTACCTCATTCCAGTCATACGTCCCCTTCGCCCCAAGCTGTGTCGCGGCTCTTCAAAAAGTTATTTTAGGAGAACCTGCCTCTTGCCCGGGTATCTGATTTTGTGACCGGTCAGCTGCTGCCCACCAGTCGCTGTTTTGCGGTCTTTCCCTCAAGGCTACAAATTCGGCGACGTCAGTTACCCGTCAAGCCCCATGTCCCCCGCAGTTGGATCTCGAGGGAACGACCCTTGGGTCGACGTTGTCCTGTGAAAACCTCTTTTGTGATTGGCCGGCAGGCTTTGAAACCTTATAGGGAAAGAAATTTGAAGGGTACTGGCGATTCGGTGTCGTTTCTGTTACGGACTTCTTTATCCAGCTACGTGTCTGTCATCGAGTTACATTTTTGGTAGGGGGCTCACGAGAATCTTCGTGGGTCATCCGCCTTTTCATATTTTCGTGGAAAATTGTCCCCCATCAAAACATTCCTCCAGCCGTTCTCCTCTTTCAGAATCCTCTCACTTAAAAAGATGATCTCCAGTTGTTTTATCATCGCAGTTCCAGTGAATGACAGCCTCTCTTTTGACCTCAAATGTTTATAGCTCTTAGCATTCCAACTTGCGACAGTAATTGGATAAGGGATGATTGTAAGTAAGCCTTCAGACATGTCATGGATTTATATTCGAAGAGGAGGACCTTCGCTGGGAATTTCTTCGGCCTATCAAGGAAATGCAGCTATTTGCACGAAAAAGTCATATACTGAATCTCAGGGACTCGGGAAGTATATGCTTTTACATCGAACCGTAGACTTCTCTCCCTAATGTGAGAAGGGGCTCTTAACCGATAAGCTGGTAGGTATTCTTTGTCAAGTTTGGGATATTGGGGTTGTTAAGGTGGGAGTTAAGAGAAATGAGGTTCTATCGAAAGGAAATAATATGCTGCCACATAAGTTTATATTTCGTATTACAGCCTTAGGTTCCGGTAAATCTTGCCATATGCCCAAATCAAACAAATCCAATTTTTGTTTTCTTGTAGCTTGCATTACCTAAATAGAACAAAGCTTGTTATTTTTAGACAAATTTCGCACTTCTTGCCTGTCATTTTTTACAACTTTTTTATTTTAGCCGTATCATCACGATTCACCATTCTCTGCCACATTTATTCGGTGGCTCGCGAGGTAATATCAAGATGTAGACGAACCGTAATCATTCCTTTCATTGAATTTACACTTAATCTCACGTTGAGTTCATAGCATATTATTTTCTTTTTGTCGTTAGCCCGCATGAGTTGTCAAGTATTGTAAGTTGATTAGTACCCGAGTCCGCCAATCCTAAGAGGGGAGTTTTCTGCTTAAAACCTAAAATATTGGCTGATTTGAACGGTGAGGCCTCCGAAGTCGGCGTCAGGTATCCATTTTAGCGTGTATCTTGATGACCCCGAGGTACATGAAATACTTTATATTCTTTAACATCTGGTTGTGCCTCATCCTGGGGGGTTATTTTGTAATCTCACCTTTTTAATGGGAAGACGGGAGATCCGTTTCGCCCTCTTGATGATCGGCTCACGAACGGGTCGTAATTGTCGAAGCTTCTGTCGGTAGCGCTATCTGTTGCCGATCTCGGTGTGCTGAAGTTCTTCTCGTTGTGCAAATTCCTAAAATACAATTTAGAATCGTTTCTATCTTTCTCGCTCTTGCTTTTTTTCCTACTCAAGCTTCAAGTGAAAACGATGGTGGCTCCATTTCACGTTCTTTATGAAGATGAGATGGGAACTAATGGCAGGCGGAGATAATGAAACGGATCAAGAGTCGAAAGATACGGATCAGAGCGGATGAATCGTCTAAAAGACCAGCACATGACCGGCAGTTCACCGCTTGAGATCCGAAGATGGTCACGCCGCCTGGGTGGCGGAGTTTAACTGCGAAAAAGTGACATTTTATGACGTATTCTCACTAAAGTGAGATTACAAAATAACCCCCCTGGGCTTGGTCCAGGTGAGACCAGGTTGGTATGGTAGGTAAAACTTTCGCGTGCGTAGCGCGCCGCGCGGAGAAGGCTATGACGTCGGCGTCGGGCGGTGCACCTTCGTCCCTCAAGGGGCTCGGGTGCCCTCGGTGCGCGACACTTTGAAATTAATGCGCGATTGTTGACATTGGGGCGGAAATAGAAGCACCACTCTTGGGCAAGGGGGGGAGGGGTCGAGTGCGTCTCTTCCGCAGCTATGACGTCAACGGATGAGTTCGCGTGCCGGGAACGTAATACCAAGGACGCAACCTTGCTCCCCCCTGCCCTCATAGTGTGCCAGAGAGGGGGGAGATGAGCGGTCCATGATGGCATAAAACTCCAGGGCCCAACCCGTTCGGTGAGGGTAGCTCGCCCAACGGCACGTGAAATTCACCCATGGGGCCCAGTTATATGTTGCGTAGCGCAGGAATGCAAGTTTCATTATCAACTGTAATATTTGATCTTTTATGCAACAAATATTGTATAGAATACTTGTTATAGTAGTCTATAATCAGCAATTTAATTCCATGCATTAATAGCAGCAGCATACAAAAAATAATTTTACGTTATAATTGTTTAAATAAATAATATAATTAAAATCTTAATTTAGTTACCACCGGCACGCGTAGAGAATCCGCGTCGTAAATCTTTTCGTGGTCACTGAATTATCTTCTTAAGCGTTTCCCCACTAACAACACCTGGAAAAGCAACTGCCACTCGTCAGCGTTGGGAGAACGCTTTTTCAGCGGAAGATTGGATCTTATGATTATGTATTTATAGGTCGTGCATGAGGAGTATAAATTTCTTTCGTTCTAAAAATATTAGGTCGATTTGTAGTTCTTGGGGGGATGAGCTCATTCCTGCCACGAGTAGTTTCGTAACTCAGGGAGAACTTTTCTTATCTAATTCTCACGCTCCTACGGTTCCGAGTGGGTGTTCCAAGCCAGAAATACGAGCGAGACATCCTCCCCTTTTAGTCCTTCATCTCGTAATGTCCCTTGCCCTTCCTCCGCAACTTGGAAAGGCAATGAACCGTCGGGGTGCCTTCTTGTGCCTCATAGGGTGTTATCGTTTCTTTCCCTTTGTATGGATAGCATTATCTCAAGCTGGCTACGGGGCAAAAATACCGGGGTACTTGAGTTGAAATTCACGTAATAGAATGTAATAGAAATGTATTCAATGCTCTGAGTTAAAGTCCATGCATCAAGATAGGTGTATGAGTCATATCAATTATTTTTACACATTAACAACACAAGAAGTTTTACGTTTAAAGAGTGATTATCATATTATATTTATACATAAAATAGTTTGATAGACTAACATAATAACGAGACATAATAATAAGTTTGATAATAATATTATCGAACCTTTATCCCATGGTAGATTAGATTGTGAGCATCAATGTAAACGTAACTGTCCCATAGACCATAACTGTCCCAGGTAAAGTACTGTACTGGTGTTATTCTCATTTCGTTCGTCTTTTGAATCATAATTTTCGAGCTGCAAATTTTTTGGGACTTTGGAATGCTAGAGGTCGCAATCGAAGGCAGAATGCTGGGTAAGCGACGTGAGGAAAAAAAAGAAAAAGTGTTATGAAGAAGAGGGGTGAGATATATGTCGACTAGAAGAAAGATGGCAGCATAGGGATAGATCCGATAGATTAATGAAATGCTACATAAAGTAAGCACACTCGATCCAAAACCTACCGTTTCAGATAGAGAGCTGTCGATCAATCTAAGAAGGGAAAATGTTAGGCTAGAGGGGAAATGGGAGAAGTTGAATAGGCTGAAGAAGAACAGCGTGCGAGAGGCTGATCTGACTGGCTGGGTAGTGTATTCTTTCCATCTGAACTAGTCTGGTACTAATGAGTGCAGTTGAAGAAGAACGGTATGATTAAAATATTAATGGTAGCCTGATGCTAACCATGGGTTTCTTCCCCTCATCTTTCCCTCCCGTACCTCAGCCTAATCGAGAATAATGCATGTAATTCTCAAACTATACGGTAATACGAAATCGGAAATCCGGGGTTGCGTGTTGGTCTGCGAATCGGCCCGGCAAGCCGAAGGTCCGAGGTTCGATTCCCGTCCAGGAAACCTTTATCCTTTGGTAATTTCCATTATACTAGTGATAAATTACTACTAATAAATTAAGGAAGCCATAGAATATACGACTGAAGTAGCGTGAGGCCATTAAATTAATTTCCAAATTAATTCCTCTGAAACGTCACTCAATAGATGATGATACGGCCTCGTGTTCTCGCAATCTCTCGTAAGTCCAGTCGTAAGTAAGAACCATGGTCTGGGTTATTCGGGGAAAAAGTAAATAAAGTGAACTAAATACATGTAGCTAATCCGGTATTGTACTGGCCCCCTCATTCCGGTGAGGGCGTCTTCGGATAATCCGAATAAAAGAAGGATTTTCATTCCCCCTGGCATCTTGTGTTCGCAAATGTCATTATGTGCGCGTTTTTCTCAGTGAAGAGACTCAACCGTTGTAGAACTAGCAAAAAATACATACGCCATCCGTGAAAATAGTTTTTTTTTCCGATGCCCCTCAAAACATTCTAACTTTCATGTCATGGTAGATTAGATTGTGAGCATAAGATTTTGAAGAGACTTCTGGATGGACCAGTTTAAAGCATATCTGTGGGAAATGGAAAATCATAAATCCATGATGTAATATTTCTATTTAAACTAGAGATTTTGCGTTGGAGTCCGAGACGTACTTCGAAACGTCGGTCTCTATCGAAAGCTTATCCCGGTGGAAGACCCGCGAAGACTTCGTAAATAGCCTTGTGGTGGCTCGCTTGGTGCTATTGAGCGGAGGCACCACTGAGTGGTGTAAGCAGTGGTACCATCCCCGGCCGGAAGCTACCCTTGATCTCGGTGGTGTTCCTGGCGCCACTCCGTACCGTGGTGTCCGAAAGGGAAAGGACTCCTCCGCAGCACTGAATCCCGTCTTCAGAACCCGTATAAGGTTACCGGCAACCTTTCGAGGGGCGCCCCTTGTTGGTGTTGGCAGGGCGTTTGGCGCGGTCGCGATGGATCTCCCTAGGGCAGGAGGCGGAACACCCAGCTCCCCCCTCTCCCATCTGCAGAAGCCAAGATAGAGAGAGTTAGTTACGACCAGGCCTCCTACCCCACCCACACCTCCGGCCAGGGAGGAAACTGATTTAGGCGCCCCCGTTTCTATCCTGGGAAGTCTTTCAACAAGGATGTGGGCGGATTAGGGTTTGCGACAGTGGCGCCAGGCGAGGCTGGCGCGCGAACTAGCCCACGCTGTCCATTATTTGGATTAATTCGATTGAAAGGAAAATAATTAGATGCTCTTTAACTCGTTGTCACTGTTGTGGGGTCCGGTAGTGAGGAAAGTACCCTCGTGGTGACCTCACAGGTCGAGCGAGAAGTATCATTATGCGCTGGCTCAAGCGTTGTGATAATAATTAGTACTAGAGAAATCTATTAGAGAAATTTCTATCGGATAGCTTTACTGAAGATGTTAGGCACATATTAAAAAAACAGCGTATTATGCTAGATTCGACCAGATAAATAAGATTAGAGAGATAGATTGTCGTACCGATAGATTCAAATGGCATTTTCCCCCGTACTATAAGAGAACAGAATAGGCAGCATAGTAAAGGGATAGGTAGGGGAAATATTTTAGTGTAGTCTGTAGTGCATGATGCATTAGCCCCTTAAATAATATAGATACTAACAATCTAGTTGTATGAGACACTATAGTTGCCTGTTTGCATGTTAGTAGTGCATGGTTGGTGATCTTCACCCCATGCCACACACCCTCGCGGTGGCTTGCAGGGTATCGTGTAGATGTAGTACATAAGGTTTTCCCCTAGCTACATAGTCTTTAGTAACGTTTGCTTTACGCAGAATAACTGTCCTGGGCGAGACTCGAACCCGCGACCTTAGGATCATCAGGCGAGCCTGTAATTCACCTGTGAAGCTTGACGTAAAGATTTTCAATCTTGGGTCGAAATGTCCATTCCGTATTTTGGATTGACAATAACTTTGACGAAATTTGATCGTGCTGATGAAAAATCTGCCGATCCGTTTGCGCGCGTGAACGATGCGAATTCTGTGCACCCTCCATTGCTCGCCTCAATTGAATTCGTACCCGAATGAACGTTCCCACCCCGTGCGCGGAATTCGGCGTATGGAGCGAAGGGTGGGTCGGTCGGAAGCGGAAAGATGAGACTGGAGTGGTGGCCAAGAAAGCGTGACTTGGTCGGTATCGATGGCTATTTTCCTCAAAGGATAATCTGCGCAAAGATGGCGTATATGTTTGCTCAAGTGAGCTCGTCTTTCATCACTTCATGCTCATGGGATTAGGAGTCATTCCTTAGAATCTGTACGGATTTTTTCGACTGACGTGGGACTCTATACTGGTTAAATGTATCTTAAACCGCCATAGGTATAAAGTTAGGCCAACTATCATCAAACCTTTCTCATTTCAGAGGCTGAAATTAGCGATTTCGCGACTTGTTAATCGTCATTATTTTTTGGAAGTAGGTGTCAACTCATACGTCCCAAGTATATCAACCGGCACCATGACTATTTCGGTCACTGCTTTTGAAATTTGCACGTGCTTATTTTGGCAGAAGACAGGTGATGCGGATGCGAAAGCATCTGGTTACAGGAACGAAGTATTAAGAGAGATTTCACTTAGACGAGGTAATTTCTTTCCGTAGCTGCTACTGTGCTTCTATCACCACTTGTCATTTCTTGATCTGTGTGACCTCTAGTGCTAGAATTAAATAAATTTTCCACGCGCAAAACTGTATTGATTCAAAATTTCTCGTGATCTGATGTAAGAATGAATTCAACAGTGTAAGGCGAGACCTGATGATGACGCGTTAGCGTTGAAACACGTGTAGTCTAATTTTGTATTAAATTGTGGACAAAACCACATCTTAAGAAGGTTTTGTACTTCATTTATTTATGATGTAAGAATACAATCTAGTTACGCTACTGCTTGGCTATGTGTGTTATAATATTTCCCTCTTACGACGCGAAGAAAGAATAATGATATGGTCCCAAGTAGACGCTACGGTAAAAAATTATCATCTCCCTTGTCGTAGGAAGTGAATTATTATCGCGTTGTGAATTCACGACTGTGATTGTAAGCTTGGTATGACATAATCAACACTCGAGAGTTTGCAGGGATCCCTGCAAAAATGTTTATCAGAAGTAACGTACCTCTCTTTGAATTCTTGACGGTTTAGGGCTTCTGCATTTATCTCCGTGATGTGTGAGGCGTCTAACTAGTTAATTCCTCACGTCCTCGTCTCCATCTAGCCTCCCACTCAAGAGCCAAGTATTGTGCCAGACGTTTTGTTTGGAGAACGTCAGGGCAACCGCGCGCTTGTGTATGTGTGGGGAGGATGCAACAGCATCCTTTTCGAGTGCCTGTCTTGTGCTCGCGTTTTCTTTTTTTTTTATCTGTGTAGCTCCGCTAACACCAACGTCTTCCACTCTTGCGTCAAAAATTTTCCGTGCGTCAAAATGTGGGAAAGAATGATCCGAATGTTTCAAAATAGCGCGCTGGTTTGTATATTTTTAGCGAGGCTTTTAAAGCCTCGTCATGGAGTAAACGTTGTAATTCTCCTCGCTTTTTAATGATCTCCATTTTAGTCTCCCGAGAAGGTTTTATTTTTTTTATGTTGGAGGTCGTTCAGCGTTACCAAAAGAGATTAGAGTAATTTTTAAGTTGGTGCTTTATTTTTCGAACAATGCCTAGATTTTTTTACGTGATCCAACGAATCTCCCTTTCAATGAAAGCTGTGTTTTTTATGTTCCGCTCCTTCGTGGATCAAGTTGTCAATGAATGCACATCGTAAATGTTTTAGTGAGTTTTATTATGGCTTCTGTTCCTTTCTGTGCAAGTATTGATGAGTCCCAGCGCCTGAGAGAACCTTGGTTCTACTAGCTATTGACGCGCGTGAGCGTCTAGGGAAAAAATATACCTCTATTACTAATCTAAGTTGCGCCGTGGTACTGGTAGCTGTTTTTGGAGTAGAGTATTGCTTCATTTACATCGGGACTAATATCGTAAGCAGTAAATATTTTCTTGCGATTTAAATATGAGAGTGGTGACGTTCGTATTGATGCAGGTAAAATATTTTTCGACGAAAGTAAGTTATTTATTAATTTGTTCTAATATATCTATATTTTAAATTGTTAGAATACAATGTCGACCTTTATTACCTATGCTACCACGTCCTCGCGGGTGGGATTAAAGTTCGGCGGCCTGTGAACGCCATTACTCTAGAAAAACAGGTTCTCGAAAGTCAAAAACATTCTACAGTGTTAATGATACTGAATGTTATTAATTGTTAAAGTAAAGTTCTATTACTTCGTTTGATCCCAACATGTCATAAAAATTGGCTTATCCGTTTACCTCATTTATTATAGTCAGTTTCGTATCAAACTACGCTCTATATTTATACCGAAGTCGTATTAGTGGTATTTTGCTAAGCGTGATTGATGGGACTCCTCGATATTTATGACTTGAGGTCACCGTTCTCCGAAATGCACGACTGTGCCTCGTTTTGTCGATCCTCCTCAAAATAATTGGGTTGGGAGACTAACCAGCTTTGGGCTCTCAGGTCGTAATATTTTCTGCCCAATTTCATTGTTGAGAGAGTGGCACAGGTTGAAGCTTTCGGCCAATTTAGTGAGGATTAAGGGTTCAAATCCAGGTACTTTTCAGTTACACTTAGACTAAACTTGATCGATGTTGGTTTTTAGCATAAAAAATGGATGCCTTAATGGTTCTAGGGAAAGTGCTAGCCTTGAATAAGTGACTTTCATGAATTTCTCCCAATGTCGGGCTTAGTTCGAGGTGAGCTTTATCTTCGTGATTCTGAGCCAACTTGATAACTCTGCGCGCGTGAATAAGGATGATTTATCATCAGCGTGATCGTTCGGTTATCGATAATGCCGGAATGGAATGAGAGGTATACGTATGTCTACCCGAGTGATAGCTCAATTGGCGTCATCAAGAGTTAGCCCTGGGGATAAATATGACTGCATGATTCACGTTTGTGATGGAATGGACATCGCTTCCGTGCGTGTGTTGTGCGTGACGTGGAACAATAGCAATAGTATTGGCTTTAGATCGACGCTACCGCTTTATCGCTAGTGTTTTTTTTCCTACATGAAATGACTGTTGGTCCTCGAAACAAGTGTCGGAACAGGCGACGTTGGGGGACTCTTGACGTACGTCGAGCCTTCCTTTGGCAAATAAAATGTTATGAAAGACCGTGGATCTCGAATTCAGTCCGAAATCGAATATCGTTGTGGGGGTGAAGGGAGGTAGTCTTCGTCTTTCCGCTAGTTACTTTCCCCGCGAAATGATTCCTGAGGTGGAATTTCCTTAGTTGTAATACCTGCGAGCGTGGCACAAGAGTGCTCACCTCTCCTTAGGGTCATGGGAGAACCGAAAAGAACGTACTACATAACTGCTCGTGAACATGTCGTGTCCTGCAGGTTAGGTTGTCTACTGAGCTACGGGAATGAGTATTGGCGGCCGGTTGGAATTTTCAAATCCGGCTGGCATTGCTTTGAGCGTATAAGGTAGTCTAGTTTTATGTCAAGGCGTTATTGGCCTATGGTGACGGTAAAGGAGGAATGCTACGCGGTGGAAGCCTTCTGAGTACCGTGCAAAAACGTTCAGGAACCATATGTTACAGTAGTGGACTTATTTAAAGCAGCGCATTGGTCTCTCCTCCTTGCTAACTTTTTCGAGCAACTTCTCTTTTATGGACTGGCAGTCCTGAGCAGGTGTGGGGGTGGGGAAGTTGATCCGTCTCGATCTGCATATGTAAATCACATGGCGTTTATTCCTTGTTTCCTGGTAACGTAAGGAAGGTTGAAATAGGCTTTTGAATGGAAGCCGAAATGGTACCCTATTTGTTTGAGAGAGGGAGAAGGCGCAGCGCACATTCTTCACGTCAAAAGAAGCTGGCTAGTCCCCTCGGTTTTGTCCATCCAAAGAAAGGGAAGTTGATGGAAGGCATCAATTGGGCTCATTCAATTCTTTTGTGAGAGCCGGGGTTTTTAGTTATCACAGGTGTGTGAATTCGGCTTTTAACCCGATCAGGATGAGTAGACAGACGCCTGGTCGTTCAAGACGAAATACAGGTAGTAGCTAGCTTATGGTATCAGATATGTTTTTAGAAATTAATGTTTTTATGACGCGTTAGTTCGATGGTGGATCGGGTGTTCTGCCTCCAGTCTGTAAAATATTATTTAGAAATGGATAATTTGTCTGGAGTAGTTTGGTCGTATAGAGAAACACCAATTTTACCAACGTTTCGCCTCTTTATTGTGGCATCATCAGGGCTAATTGATGCAAAATGTAAGTTTTTACGTTTTCATTAATGTTTTACAGACAAGGATCAAAATTTAAATAGAGGAAAAAAAATGATTACAGAGCAATATTGTACAATTTTTTTTAATATAAACAACAAACAACAATGTTACGCTTCTTGGTTACATAAATTCATCACAAACTTTATATATATAACAAAATTGAATATAGAATGAATATGAATTTACAAGTTGATGGTATTGTTGAGTAAAATATATTTATAAAGTTGATATGATGTTATGGTATATTTTACTTAAATTTTGTATATCGGTTTTGTATATCCATTTCTACGTAAAATATAGTGGTCGATAACATACTTCATTATATAAAATATTATTGGTTGAGAGGTTAGGTTTATTATTCTGATCAGTCATTAAAATGGATTTCTGAAAATTTAGTCTTTGATCAGCAGGTCTTGTCTTCTCATACTTTGTAACGGAAATCTCGGAAAGTTAACCGCCACTCACAATATTGCGGTGCGGTATGTTTCTAATTCTTACGTCCCTTATTCTTGTTGTCGCTCTGCGATGATGCCGTCCTCTTGGGTTTTGGGACGATGTCGAAATTTCAGTTTTCTGGAATGGTCTCCAAATCGTCCATTCTTGTTCGCGCTCTGTGATCAGCGTTCAGGGATGGTCGCAACATTTTCGAGTGGCCAGATTTGAAATATTCGGATTTTTCGGAGGCGATTTTTTCGGGAAAATGCCTGCATTTCCGAGACCACGGAGCCGCGCGTACTTTTCAGGTTCGCGATGGTACGAGGGATATGGATGTCGGATCCTCGAGCGACATATCGGAGGAGCTCCGGTAGCCAGAAGCCATGTGGAAGGCGAGGGCCGTGGCTAACGATCGGACGGGAGGGTGGCCGCGGGGGAGTTTCTTCCGAAAATGACAACCGCGGAGAAGCTTGAGGTTTGGGAGGGAGAAGAGGATTTTTAAATTAAAACGAATGGTTGGAAAGAGATAGGGAGGGAGGGATAGGGAGAAAATCACGAAAAGTATTTGACGCAGTAGCGGCATCTGGTCGCTGATGACTTCATCGGTACGTCTTGGCGGTGACGTACCTTACGGGCGACCGAACGTTCGTGTATTAATTTTCTTTTTTGCTCTCTCTCTATTCCGTGGGGCTGTTATTCGCTTCTCCATCCATCTCCCCCTTTATCTCTCTCTCTCGCCACCGCAGCGCTATTAAGAGCAATTACGAGCCGTCTTTCGGCTTCGCCATCTTCGTCTTTGGTTTTTCCCTTCGGAATAACCGTGTCACGGTTGTCTTCGACTCGGTTCAATTACCCAAGAAAATAAGCCGCGGCCTCTCCGCCCCCCCCCTTCCCTCACCATTCGTACCCGTCTGTTTTCTCTTTCTCCCGCACTCCCAAGCTCACGGGGTGGGAAATACGTGAGGGGCCGTACCGTGCTTCGATTGCGACGCGGCATACTCTCGTGATATCGCGTCGTACCTCGAGAATTGTAATGTAAATGCAGCGGCGGAAGTAGAGGATGAACCGTAGGTTTCTCTCATTTCCGTTTGGGACTCATTCAAGCGAAGCCTAAAGAAAAATATGAGTCGAGTCGTCCATTGTATGTACATACTTGCCCTATTTCAGAAGGCACTGTGAACCTGACGAATAAATTGTCACCTTTTCGTACGCTTTAAGTTACGTGCTTGGCTATCAATAATGAAAATATTTTTTTTGTGGATTCTGTTTGTTGCATTTGACTCGAAAAGTAACTTGCTAGAGTTTTATTGGAGTACCAACTCGCCATGGCGTGCCAATAATTTCGTAATGGTTATGTCTTTTGGAATCCTGCATAATAAAGGAGTTGAGGTGACGGGTAAAATGAGTCAGTGACTTGAAAAGGTCAGAAAAATCCCTCATTTCCGTCACTTCAGGAAATTATTAGTCCGCCTAGCATGTGCTGCAGTAGAAATTGTATCTTTGCACATTATTTGCGACCATTTACGCTCAGCTACTGAGTGCCTTATTTTAATAATAATAATAAGTTTATTGTCGTAGACCAATATTGGCCTTTTAGACGTACAGTACAGTGTAAGCTGTGAATAATTCAAGATTATGCTAATACATACAATCAATGATGATAATTATAACATCATAATGATATCATAATAATAAAGCAATTATAACACTCTGCTTCAAGTTCACTAATGTTCACGCTATCAATTTAAAACAAAGGTAAGCTTGTGAACTTGTGGAACTGAACTTAAAGTATAATGCCTCACATATATAGATATTCATATTTTCAACTCTTATTTTAGAGAGGGGGAATCGTCACTTGTGTCCCTTTTCCTGCGGAATCCTCAAATAAGACTCGTAGGAAGAGGAGAGAGTTGGTGGAGAAAATAATAAGGTGGCTGAAGAAGGGGTTGAAGAGGGTATTTAGAGGCGAGGAGTTTTTGAAAGCTGCCTTAGGGGATCGGGAGTTAAGGAGGAATTGCTTGAGATTTGGGACAGCAGAGTGGAGGGCTGATTATGTGAATAGGAGCCGATAATGTAAGGTATATTTAAGTGTTTCATTCAGAGACGAGTTGAGGCGAAGGTTGTCTCAAGACTCACCCAACTCGGGTAGGACGCTAACGACGTATGATCACTCGGGGGTAAACCTTACGCCACGATTCTCAATGCGATGAACGAAATCGTCCATCACCGCCGTGATGTCGATGTTAACGTGAAATTTTCGATCTTCCGAGGTGCGATTCTCGGAATCGAGCCCCAGCCCCAAGTCGTGGTTTTGGAGTGCCCTCATGGAAGGGAAAGAGGGGAGTTGTCGGGGTTAATCTCCTCGTCCGCTGGCTTGCCGAGGGAGAGTCGCCGTCATCAACTCTCCGCACTCGCCCGCCACGTGTTACGAGTGCGTCACTGTGAAGAGGGGGAGGGATTGGGAAGCAGAGCGGGTAGGTGGAGGGGGGAGAAGAGGCGTGTTGGGCAGCGATGGCCAGTTTCGAGCGAGTTTTCGTAAAAGCGGGAAAGGGGAGGGAATCCTCTGCGAATGCACTTCGTGTCGTTCCTTCCCGTCCAAAATCATTGTTTTCACCTCTCCTGATGCTTACACAACAAAATGGATGGTGCTTTATCGTGCAATATGGAATTGAATAGTTCAATTCGTACACATCAACCTTCTTGCAAGATGTCCTGCGTTCTAACAATCCCCCTTGTTAGTTTTTTTTTCATATCACTATGACAATCCATCCAAAATGATGAAAAAATGTTAAAAAACAGACAGTAAAAAAACAAAGTTAATTTCACTATTTGACAAATGAATAAATAAAAAAATACAAAAGTTATTATTGATTATCATTGAATTATTCAGTCGTACACTTGACATGCGTCAGCTTTTAAGTTGGTATCCTGGGTGTTCTGATAAAATAGGTGTGAAAAAACAAGTGGTTTCGGATGTTGAGGGGTAGAACTTTGCAAGTATTAATCTCAATGGTGAGGGGCATTTAGCTAGGGTAGGGAGCCTTTTCCTTTCTCTATGCCTCTACGCCACGTACTGTTTCCCAGAAAGTTGTGGTACCCAGAGTATCATGCTGCTTGGTTTGAACTGGACATATACAGTGGCCTTTTCAGGATTCGAATCTAGGATCTCCAGTCATTAACCAATTGCCCGTATGATCCACTGGGCTATCACGTCATTTAAAATATCAGTGAGGGAATGAACCTAATTTCTACCTAATTTTTCCATGTCGGTACATGGCATCCTCCCAACCCCTGCTCTTACCCACCATATTCAATACAAGGGTTTTGGTCCCTATTGTACTTTTTTCAGCAAGGTCTTAGGAATGTGTGTATTCCTGTACAATTGGAAGGAAATGATTAAACTTGACTTACCTGACAGAATTATCTGTAAAGGAACCTAAATCCTTTCATAAAGCTCATGCTCCTAATATTCAGAACATGATAGCAATTAGATGAATTATGGTGAGCTACTATTTGGCTTAAGTGAAAATGTCCAAAATACAGGAATATCAGAATGCCAATCAAAGTAGGGAAATTATTTGCATAGGAGTATACTTAATTAGGGAGATATGATTTCCCTACTTTAATTGGCATTCTGATCTGTCTTCAGACATTTTCATGGTAGCAATTGACCAAATAATGAGATTATAATGGTGATCTCATAAATATCTAGCTGTCTGCACAACAGACAGTTCTTCACTTTTATTTTTGATAAAAATTATTTGAAACACTTTTGTTGAGAACAATCATTCATTTTTTTAATAGCTGGACTGCAAATGTCATTGTGTTGTTATCAGGTGCATCTTATGTTCTTTCATTTAGACTTGAGCCTGTTAAGTGAACTAATGGTTTTATTTGTTAATTTAATGTCTTCTCTTCTGCATATTTTATTAATTCTGCTGGGATATCATCAATTCCAGAGGCCTTATTCATCCAAAGGTCCTTTACTGCTGCGTCAAATTCCAATCTTAATATTGATGCTCCCATATCATTTTCGACTTCACTTTCCTCTTCAGTCGCTTCGTGCTGAGATTTTTGAGATCTCGTGCTGCTCAGCCACAATATGTATTTGATAAGTAATGTTGATGCCAATCTGAGGAAAAATATTGTTTAAAGATGATTTTTGCTATTTAATGAAGGTATTGTTTTATATTGTTCACTATTTTGTGTTTATTTTTTTGTCATAATTGCCTAGTTGTAAACTCACATTGGGAAATATCAGGCCAGATAATTGAGCTGCCATACCATTAAAATGCCTTGCTTTGGCTTGAGTATTTCAATTATTGTCGTTAATTTCTGTTGAATGGATTTTGAATGACAATGTTTCTTTTAATTTTGTGTTATTTCATGTTCAAGTTTTGTATGTACAATGAAAGGCTAGCCTTTTCAGACAAAAACTTATGCATTCCGTCTATTCTTCTGCAGGTCCTTGCCCTTTTTGAGGAGCATGACAACTCCATCACAGCCTTCGTTGAGCCCTTGGTCATCTTGCTTATCCTCATTGCCAACGCTATCGTAGGAGTGTGGCAGGTTAGTATTTGTCTCTCTCAGAGTTTGGTATCTCATCCCATCACATGCTGAACTCATGGCAACGTAGTTCAAGGATGAAATTTTGAAGTCTCAGTTTTGTGAAAGTGCATAATAATTGGAACAAAAGTTAATTCTGTGAATTCCACTTTGTTGTTATTAGGATCTGTATTATTATTATACTATATTAGATACAGTCATAGTAGTTGGTGGAACTGCTGTACCTGAAGATGGTTTCATAGTTGAAACTGGTAGTACCTAATAAGTACAAAGTGGAAGTCACAAAATTAATTCTTCCTTCGATGAGAGTGTATATAACTGTGACTTATTCTGTACACTAAGGTTTTCATAGTATGTATATTAATGTGATCACTATACTCATCCTTTCAAAGTGAAATTATCTTTATCAGTTACTCCAGCTGCTATAGCTTTATTGCTTGGAAAAAATTTGAACTTGTGACTTGGGCAGTACATTGTTACTTATTTTATTTTGCTCTAGCAACTAGCATAATTATTTCAGCTCAAAGGAGATCTTGGTTGGAGAGGTCCCATTTGTTTTCAATTACCTGTTAAACACCTATATCCAACATTATGTTCATACTAAAAAGAAAATATTAAAATTCATCTGTCCCTGAAAAATAATTATGTATCATCACCACCTCCAGACTATTTGCATCATTAATGTGCCAAGATCTCTTTCCACGATTTTATTTCCTGTTACTTTTTTTCCTTTATCTCACATCATGGCTAGTGGCAATACACTCATCACTAGGTTGCATAGGTAATTAGTTGTTGGGGATGTTTGTTGAACAAGAACTTCTTTCTAATGTGTATTTTTAGACCCAGCACAAGGTGGTCACTATTTAAATGCTAAATTTTGAACAAGCTAGTGAAATAATATTGGTGTGTAAATTTCCACGGGGACTGTCATTTGGCATCTGCATGGCTACTAGGTTCTCACCTTTTGTCCTGAAGATGCCGATTGGATTAGAATATATCAGTGATGGAGTCTTAAAGGAAATGCCATTTCAGTGCCGGGATCATTTGGGAACGCACTCCATTAGTTGATTTTTATTCACCACATCACTGAATGTGACTTATGTGTTTGATGAAAAAGGCAAGATTCGGATTGTATTTTGCTTTGGGACTTACTATTTCACTTCAAGTTAAGAAATTCCATGAATATTTGATGTGAGCATCGGGTATTGCACAAACCTCAGTGAAGTAATCTGTACCGCTTAGATGTGGTTGAGCTGTGGTCACTGCATTTAGTGGCACCACTTGGACGTGACTGATGAAATGTAATTTTTTGTCTTCCCCAGGAGCGTAATGCAGAATCTGCCATTGAAGCATTAAAAGAATATGAGCCTGAGATGGGTAAAGTGGTCAGAGGGGACAAGGCTGGTGTGCAGAAAGTGCGCGCCAAGGAGATTGTCCCCGGTGACGTAGTTGAAGTGTCAGGTGAGCGGGAGAATGTTTCATTCTATTTTTGTTGTTAAACTTGGATTTTATAAGCTCGCTTGAAGTATTCTCTTAAATAATGGCATTGGTAATAGTACACAAATGTTTGTCACAAGCTTGCAGTTCAGCCTTAAAGTAAAAACCACCTGGAATAAATAAAGCTGAAAAACTCATGTACATCTGTAAAATTATATTCCTGGTAAATTTGTATGTCATTATCCATTTCATAGTGTCTATTTCCTGTTTCTTTCCTTCTCTACCATGAGCTTAATGGTGTAGATGATTTGTTTAATCCAAAATGAAGGCTTTCATTTTTCTAAAATGGAGAGGTGTACCTGATAATCTGCCAGAATTAAAGACTACTGTCTACCTGTCGTAATTATTTTTACATAATTGGCCAGAGAGAATTACACTTAAGTTGAAATTGTTTTTTTTTCATGATTTTTTATTATTTCCTCACTAACTCATTGTCTTCTGTCTTTAATCACATAGTTGGTGACAAAATCCCAGCTGACATCAGACTGATCAAAATCTTTTCCACAACACTCCGTATTGATCAGTCCATCCTCACTGGAGAGTCTGTGTCTGTGATTAAGCACACTGATGCCATTCCGGACCCACGGGCTGTCAACCAGGACAAGAAGAACATTCTGTTCTCTGGTACCAATGTGGCTGCTGGAAAGGCACGTGGTGTTGTCATGGGAACTGGACTGAACACTGCTATTGGTACGTATGAAAGGAGGCAAGATTATATTTCTTAGTGATTTATCTGCCATATTTTGTATTTGGAGACCATAAATTTCATCGGTTGAATGAGATTCCATGAACCCATGTAGAGATAACAGTAAAATTTGTAAATGAACTTCATGTCTCTTTCAAAAATGTTAAGTTTTTCACGAATTATAATTTCTTCCAAAAAATTATGTCTACATATCAGTCTGTGTCCGCCATATCTTTTTGGCCTATCTCCATCATATCTATCACCATATCTTTATAGTGAAGTATATACTTTAATATAATTGTAAAATAAATCATTTTCTAAGGAAGTGAATTTGGGCTTTACTGTACCATGCTTGTTTTGTGTTATAATTTGGCTCTAACGGTCTCCAATAAATATTTCACAATTTACTAATTCCATGTGTATAATTCATTAAACTGTTCTTAGCTGTACTGTGAGAATAAACTATCACATAAGGCTAGGAATATGCTCAACGATGAATACATATTTTCATAGACCCATCAATCTTTTTTCTACCGTTTAAAACAATTAATTCTCTTTGGGATACATCATATACAATGCATTTAAAATTGCAGTATTTGCCTGTATAGTGCTACTTCTCTTTGTCTGGTCTATTTCAACTGACTGCTCTCAAAGTTTGTGGCTTGTACAAAAGGAAGCTTTATTTGTATTCCTGGTGTATTTTCCCTGCATTTGCCATGTTTAATAGTTGTCTGATGTTGTGCAACTAATGGATTTAAAAACTTCTGTAAGACCAGAACTTGGTTCTATAATTGGCAGTAGTTCATACAAACTGGCTATAAATAATGCACATTAAAAATGGCCATTTCTAAGAAAGAATGCTAATTTATGTTGCTAAAAATTTTATGCACAATGTAATGTCATTCGTAATAAGTATTCTGTCATAGCTGTTAGAAAAATTTGCCATTGAGAACTTGGAACATTAACTTTGCAGTAACTTGGGCATAGATGCTAAAACTAATCTTATTAGTAATAAGTGTGTTCTCGGGGATATGTTGGAGAGGTGTTGGTCTTTATATTATTAATGTTTGCATGTTCGTGCATGATGTTATAAATTACCTAGGATGTTAGGCTTATCCATTTTTGAATCTTCACAGGTAAGATTCGTACTGAAATGTCTGAGACTGAGGAGATCAAGACCCCTCTGCAACAGAAGCTGGATGAATTCGGTGAGCAGCTCTCCAAAGTCATTTCCCTCATCTGTGTTGCTGTCTGGGCCATCAACATTGGTCACTTCAATGACCCCGCCCACGGTGGATCCTGGATCAAGGTATGACTCCGTAAATGTTCCAATTAGAGTCTTGTATGCTGCTTAAGTACTGTGGATTCCTTAGTTAGCAATTGTATTTATTTTCAATGAGCAGCTCAAACATTGCATTTATTCTGCATAAATCAAGCACACGACTTGCTTCAGTAACAAATCATTATATGTCTGACTGTAACCTTGAGGAAAACAGTGACTTCATTTTGAAAAGTACTAGTCTTCGGATCTAGAGTATAATATTGGTGTGATTCTACTCAGAATTCTCAACTGAGAAAATAACTTTTTATTTTAACGGAGCCTTTGGAATAGTATTTGCTGAGCCCATAAAATTTTAAAATGCTCATAAAGGAAATGAATATAACCAGTTCCTTTAATTGCTCTGCCAATCATGTCACATTCCAGAGCAAGTGTGGTCAGGTGTTTGGTGTCATCAGACTACCTTTTTTTAAAATTTGGGCCCAAATCTCTCTTTATTATTATACTCACTTCATGCCAGTTGTTTTGCTCAAAGATCCTAAAATAATTCTCTCTATAAAGCATGGGCTTGCTTCTTATGACTATTCAATGTCTGAAACATCTTATGTACTATCCTTCATAGTAAATTTCTCCAGTGGAGGTATATTATTTTCATTTAACACACTCAATGCTGGCCTATTTCATGAAAACTTATTCATGTGCGAAAGTTTTTTTCTTTCTTTTATATGAATAAATACATTATTATAAATGCTTTAAACATAAAATTTTTGCAATATAATAATTTTTTACTTAGCAACGAACATAACGGGACCCCATGCCTTGACGTCAAGGCATCCGCCTCCCAGGGTAATGAGACATGCCTTGAATTCAAGGCATCCGCGTTGAGTGTGTTAATAACACTTTTTCACATTTCATTAGTTTTTTAAGAGTACTCTGATGTTGAGGGGTTTTCTTCCTGCTTTCAGACCTAAAGTAAATTCTTTTTTTTTTGCATACCTAATGTAGTACTTTGTATAATTAAAGCAAGCAGTGTATTGATTCATTTCGTGAACTTAAAGCGAATGTAGCTATGTTTAAAGTTAAGGAATCTTTCTAATATGGTGGCATGCATGTTGGCCTTTTAGGGTGCTGTATACTATTTCAAGATTGCTGTAGCTCTCGCTGTGGCTGCCATTCCTGAAGGTTTGCCTGCTGTGATCACCACTTGCTTGGCTTTGGGTACCAGGCGTATGGCAAAGAAGAATGCTATTGTCCGCTCCCTGCCATCTGTTGAAACCCTTGGTTGCACCTCAGTTATCTGCTCTGATAAGACTGGCACATTGACCACCAACCAGATGTCCGTTAGCCGGTGAGAGACCTGACAGAGATATGCATGCACAAAGTGAACTTAGCTGTAGTACTATTAGGGAGAGTTCAACTAGTTTTACTTATGGAAAAGGTAGAGATTAAATCGAGTGATGGGGCTAAGTAGGGCCCTGATTTATATAGTCTTGTTGTATAGTGTATATTTGAGTTGGTATCATCTTATGTTAAAGTATCAGCTAAAAGCCTAAGCTCATTTTTTGTTTTTTGTATAATCATAAAAATGAACGAAGAAAATTTGAAGGAAATAGACAAAAATTGTGTCACCAGGTGAATGAAGTAACTGTCTGTTTCATTTAATTTGAAGTAATAAAATAAAGCCTCAAGGAAAAATTTTAGATCCTCTAAAATGAATTTAATTCTGTGATGTTTTAGTGAAACCAATTCCACAGTTCTTAATGACATTATCCTATTGTTTAATGTGCCTTCTGTAGGTATGGTCACAAACTTAATTTTTTTTTTCTTTTCATGAAAGATGAAAGTTAAGGAATGTTAAACAGGCCTTTGGTGTGTATATTCTTTTCAGTAATGTTTAAGTTATTCCATGCTGTTTTTATACTAGAAATTTTTTAAATCCCTTATGGTGGAACAACCTTTCAAGATCCAAGACCTCTTATTCAGTCCTTGAGTTTTCCAGAAATTGAGGATCTTGATTAATTTCATTGATTCAATAGAAGGCACATTTATTTATATGCTCAATATCCTTTCTATCTCATTACTCACACAACCCAATTCCTCTTTACAACCCCTAATGTATTACATCTATCAATATTCTTCCACCCTCCTTTTGAAGCTTTACTTGAGATTTTTACTCTCTAGTCTTAGCACAGAGGAGCATCGTGTTTATATGCATAAAAATGGTCAAATATTTCAATTGTCCATGATTTACCTTAGTCATTTAATATTAAAACAATTTTATTAAAAATTGTATTAGTATTGCTTTTATTCTAATGGCAGTGCCTTTATTTTTAGTAAACTTTCTATTTATTGGCCTAACCAAATTTAGTCATTGGGTTTGTAATGACTTTCATCATTAAAATACATTCTGTTTCGTGGTTAAATCTGTGGAGCAGTAGAAATGTAGCCTTAGCTTAATTACTGTACCTAATATACTCAGTATTTCTAACCAAATTACTGCAAGCTTTATATATATTATTAAAATGCTACTTTTATGGTCAGTTTATTTCAATAACCTGTATGCAGAGCCAGTGCTTCCTTTCTAATTTTTCTGGTCCAAATGTCTTTGTTAGAATGTTCATCTTTGACAAGATTGAGGGCAATGACAGCTCCTTCCATGAGTTTGAGATTACTGGATCCACCTACGAGCCCATTGGTGATGTCTACCTCAAGGGATCCAAGGTCAAGGGTAGTGATTTTGAGACCCTTCACGAGATTGGAACAATCTGCATCATGTGCAATGACTCCGCCATTGATTTCAATGAGGTGAGTGAACCATGAGAGTTGAAAGGTTTTCCCCTCTCTAATGAAGCCAACTCTGGTTTATTTTGGAGGCTCTTTGAGATACCGTTAATAGCTACCAGATAGAATGTAATCAAGTGGGTATAACAGGATATCTGCATCTTTCGAGATAACCCTGTAAGAATCAATTTGGCTTAGAAGCTTTAAAAGAAATAATCCATGTAAACTATATAATTTTTCTTTTTGAGAATAAGTACTGTTCAAATGGGTTTCGACTTAGTTTTTCAACTGCCACTTTCAAGTCAGATAGGTGCAAATGAACCTAAGAATTTTCTCAGTAAAATCAATATTACTTTGGGAACTTTATTTTACCTATGCATAAAAAGAAAAAAATGGTAATCATATTTGACCCTACGTCATGTCAGGTTCAGGATTCTTGTAGCCCTAGTATTGTTGTAAAGCAGTGGAGGATTACATTGTACATGCCTGGTTTATGCATTCATCTTCAGCCCATTGTCCTCAGATCATCAACTTTCTCTGTAATATTTTTATGGATAAGTCAATCATGCTGATTCCTCTTATAAATTTCTTGTCAGCAGGGTCAAATTCTCAAGTCTAATTATTTTCAGAGCTAGTAATAAGGTTGAATATCATCAGGAAAGAACATTTTGAGTGCCTCAATATTTGTGACTCAGTCCTTCCAATATGTACTTTGAAATTTTTCAGCTGGAGTAATTTGTGATATTTTCCTCTTTTTTTACCTGGACCATAGTTCAAGAATGCTTTTGAAAAGGTGGGTGAAGCCACTGAGACTGCCCTTATTGTGTTGGCCGAGAAGATGAATCCATTCAGTGTTAGCAAGACTGGCCTGGATAGGCGTGGTGCTGCTATTGTTGTCAGGCAGGACATTGAAACCAAGTGGAAGAAGGTATGACTGATCTCCCAAGTGTTTTTGAAGTATAGGAAAAATGATCATTAAATTAGTCTGTCAAAGTGCTTTCTTTCTTGTGTGAAAAACAATATTCACTTATAATGAAGTAACTGCCAAAAAATACTTAGATAAAAGGGAATGGATACAGAATAAAATGTTGGTCTGAATCTTGTGTTTATTTTTGTTTTTTCGATTGCATCAAAATTCTTGTAATAAATAAACAAAATGTATAATTAAAGTGTTAATCAAAATTTAAGGCTTTTCTGAGTGTGAAATGTTTGGCATCCTATCACAGAAAATGTGCTGTAGCTCATCAGATGAGTTTTCTATGCATTGCAATGTGCATGTCAATGAAAAAATAAATGAAATGCTCAAGTGAGGTGAATTGTAATTCATTTATTAGTAAAATAAGGGGCAGAAAATTATCTGCCTTTCCTTTTATTCTATTAATGTTTTTACTGTGTCAACAGCCTGTGTGCCAGTTTGTGACAGAATATTTATATGTTTGTCTTTATTTTCCCTGCTAGGAATTTACCCTGGAGTTCTCCCGAGATCGTAAGTCCATGTCTTCATACTGTGTGCCCCTCAAGGCTTCCCGTCTTGGAAATGGACCCAAGCTCTTTGTTAAGGGTGCCCCTGAAGGTGTCTTGGAGAGGTGCACTCATGCCCGTGTTGGAACTGCTAAGGTGTGTATATTGCAATGCCTCACTGTTTAAAATTTATCTGAAGTATTTTGAGTGACAGAATATAGAAGGGTATTTTCTTGTAGGATAGTGTGAGTCAGCACTGTCTGCTTATGATAGTTTCAGTAAGTTCCATCAAATATATATTTTCAATAAGTTATTCATCAGCAAGGTCTGCAACTCATCCTTTGCTATGAATCTGAAAGGGTGACATTTAACTTTAAGGATAAAATGAGATTAGATATAACTGGCTCCAGTTTTACAAGGGAATTCTTTAGCTATAAATGAACATCACTGATTTATCATGTAAATCAAATAATAAAATGGGATTGAGCTTAGAAGAAAATAATGTATACATACGTTCATTTTACCTCGATGTGAAGGTGAAGCTTGCATGCCTTCACATCAGCCATGCTCAAATTTGAGGATTCAAAAATAATTTGTTTCTAGATAAAAACATTGAGGAATTCATGGTGTTCTCATTATCAAAACCTGAGCTGAGAAATGTGTCATTTATCCAGCTTCCCTAGGTTACACAAGTTGAAAAATTGTCTGTGAAACTGGTGTAGATGACCTAATTTTGCTACTCTAGTGGCTAGTTGCCTAGTACATTAAATCTCCGAGTGGCAGGTAGAATCCTAATTTTAATGGTGCCTGACTAATCAGTATGAGAGATGTGCAGACATCCATTCTCTTTGAAGTGATTTCATGTTAACTTTCCTCTTTTTGTGCACTACAGTTAACTATAAAAGTATTCTTAAAAGCTGATGTAGCAGATTGTAGTGTAACTATCCATATGGAAATAGTTATAACAGACCTGAAGTTAGAATGGGGAAATTCATAATAGTCAAAGTTTAACTACTTAAATGGGATGCTTTATGATGCATAAGAAGTCTTTATTCTTAATTTCTCTCTTTATGTGATAATGTATGTAAAATGCCTTGCTTAGTCCTACGCTCAAATTTTCAATTTTCTTCCCTCTAGGTGCCTTTGACTGCTGCCCTCAAGAACAAGATCCTTGAGTTGACCAGGCAGTATGGTACTGGACGTGATACCCTCCGTTGCTTGGCTCTTGCCACCGCTGACAACCCATTGAAGCCCGAAGACATGGACCTTGGAGACTCTAATAAATTCTACACTTATGAGGTATGTTATTAATGCTGTACCTATACACTGTGCTGCTAGGACTAGTTTCTTGACTAGCTTGGGAAAATGGTCTTTATTTTTTCAACTCTGAAGATTCTCTGCTCTTTTGTTTTGGAAGAAATTTGTCTTAAAAATTCAGTGTTGACTGATGTTGAAATTCAATCACTACGCAAATCCTGATATATTTACAAGGGCTTAACATATGATTGCTTATTTTAATTGCCCCCAGAAAAAATCTTCCCAATCGATTAATTAAAGTTTAGTGGAATTTAGGCCATCCAGCATTGATAGAAGTATTTATAATACTTTGCGATCCTTCTCTTTTAAAAAGCTTCATAACCTAATTAAGTTCTTTGAAATGCCCTCATCTGACATACCCTTGTTATTTAAAGATAGAAAGACTTGTTATAAATCCAATATCTTTTATCCTTTCATAAGTAGTTATTTTAGTGAGGAAAAAGTTCCCTTCCCTCTAATGGCATTCGTCATAAGGTTATTCATTTTCTTTTATTATTTTGTGCATAAAGATTGGGGTGTCTTATTGCGATGCACTTCCTCTTTCTAGGTCAACCTTACTTTTGTTGGTGTAGTGGGTATGTTGGACCCTCCCCGCAAGGAAGTATTTGACTCAATTGTCAGGTGCCGTGCTGCTGGTATTCGCGTCATTGTCATCACTGGTGATAACAAGGTGAGTTCATCATTGACATAAAGTGCGTAAAAAATTAATTAGCTTATAAATTTTAGTCATGCATTTGCATCGACATAAATTGAACAAGCAATCCTTGTATTGAATTGGAGTAATAGCGATAATTGGAGTATATTCTGCATTTCATGCTCAATTGTTATTTTTCATTTTTTTTAAATTAAACTTTGTTTCTGTGCAGTCTACTGCTGAGGCTATCTGCAGGCGTATTGGAGTTTTTACTGAGGAAGAGGACACCACTGGAAAGTCATACTCTGGACGTGAATTTGATGACCTGCCAGCCAGTGAGCAGAGGGCTGCCTGTGGAAGGGCTCGCCTCTTCTCCCGTGTGGAACCAGCGCACAAGTCCAAGATTGTTGAGTACTTGCAGTCCATGAATGAAATCTCTGCTATGGTAAGTCTACTTGGCAATGTTTTGATGGTGTCAGCTGAAGTTCATATCTGTTAATAATTTTTACTTCGCTCCAAATTCATGGACTTTCATGTAACTTCACAATCATATCCTGCCAATGTTTGCCTATGTTTTAGAATAATTTGAGAAGTCAAAATGGCATAGTTGCTTAGATATTTAAGTTGAAAGACTTGTCTGGGGGTGGGTATTCTGGTTCAGAGTTTTCTCCATCGGTCACCAGATGGCAGAGCTGATGTCGAGTTTCACACCTGCGTTACAATTGAAAGATGTGTGGAAGTGCTACTATATATTATGCTGATGGGTAAAAGTTTGAACTTAAGGGGAGGATCAACTCACAAACACTTAAGTCAGTCTATGGTTAAAATACCAACGAATCGGAGATAGTGTGTCTCCCCACCCCAGCATCCTGACTTCACTGAATATTAACCGCCACCTTATTGGCTAAAGAGATATGATGTGGGCTAGAAGTGAAGGTGCTTCACATGTCTTTATAGAATTGTTGGAAAAATAGCCTATTTTTCCATTGAAATCTACACTGACACGGTCATGTTTGTGTGCTAAAATCTGTCATTTTTCTATTTATGGAAACGAGAACTATATCAAATGAATGCCTGAATCCTGAGGTATAAAATGGAATACCATTTATTACAGCATGTGTTCAGTGTGCCAAGCAGTGGTTTTTTTAATGGATATGAACTTTAATGAACTTTTGCTGACATAAATTTCCAGTTTTTCGTAATGAATGGCCCTAGAAAGATTTTTTTTAAGAAGTGCACTTTCATTCAATTTAAAGCCCTGTGTTTCAATGCTGAAAATTGGAAGAAAATTATGTTACTGCTATTGTAAAGTATTGTTTCCATTGCTATTCCATATGATTAATTAAGTCAGTGGTGGATTCTCAATAGCCATGTGAAATTAATATTGTTGCTGTTCCCTAATTTTATTTCATATGAATGGAAGTGATGTAATTTAATATGCACTAAGGCCACCTCTCATCTACCTGGTGTTCCTGGTGATAGACCAGATATTTTGGTGTGAGTAGTGAGTTTTATTGTCCAGCAGTTTAAATTCAGCCTGTTTAATTTAAGTTTTAAAGTTGCTGCGGAACTGGAGAGACAAATTTGATGGAGGATTTTTTGGTATTGCTACAGCTCACAAACCTCATTTGTCTGTTTTATGTTCTTAAAATAAAGGAACTATTTTCAGTTACTTGTTAGGTATTGTTGTTGATGGCATCCATTTACTTTTCCTTGCAGACTGGTGATGGTGTGAATGACGCCCCTGCCTTGAAGAAGGCTGAAATTGGTATTGCTATGGGTTCTGGAACTGCTGTCGCCAAGTCTGCATCTGAGATGGTGTTGGCTGATGATAACTTCTCTAGCATTGTCGCAGCTGTTGAAGAGGGTCGTGCCATTTACAACAACATGAAGCAATTTATCCGTTACCTCATCTCCTCTAACATTGGTGAAGTCGTGAGGTAAGATCCATCTTTGAACTATTATACCTCCATTGTTAATAGTTATGTTTGCATTTTATTACATTTCTGTGTATTGCTTTCTTTGCTACCCTTATCTATGCAAGATTCCAGCTATTACTGTCTTGTGCCTTGGCAACATTGATTGTTAGCATACAGCTGTTTTTGGGGATAGCCTTAATCCTAACTGCTCTAGAAACATTGTTTTAAAGAAGTGCACTATCATTAAAACTAAAGCCCAGTGTTTCAATGCTGAAAATTGGGAAAGAATTTCATTGACTAATCTTTTTTGCTTGGTCTAATATCTCAACCGTTGGTACCACTTTCTGCCTTACAAAATCTTCTACCAGCCTTGTTATAAATAGTATTTTTTAATTATGAACCTTAAACAATACTATAGTGACCCTGTTCTTTCCAAACAATGAGAATTACTCCTTTAGAAGTACATGTGTGCAGCTAAATTAGAAACATTAATTCAAAGGAGATCTGCGAAACAATATCCAAGTACTTATTTAAATAAGTATTGGGTACTCATCATTTGCTTGCTTAATATTAAGAATAGTATTTTATTTTTCTTCCAATTGTTAATATATTTGATTGGCAAATATAAAAATCTCTGTCATGACCAACTTATTTGTATTCCCTGTACTAATAGTGTTTTAAAGTCCAGTGTGTGTCCAATTAAATTTTCCTTAAAATGCAACTTTTATTGAAATTAATTTCATCAGTAAGTTACATAGGCCTTTCATTGATTCTTGTTCTATTATTCTAGTATTTTCCTGACTGCTGCTCTTGGTCTGCCTGAGGCTTTGATCCCTGTCCAACTTCTGTGGGTCAACCTGGTCACTGATGGTCTGCCTGCTACTGCTCTGGGTTTCAACCCACCTGACCTGGACATCATGGACAAGGTTTGTCATTATTATTGTATTTTGAGCTCTATTGTGAGGAGTGCCTTGATGTTTCATTTTAAGTGTTGGTGCAGGATTCAATTCAACTGTGCTTGTCATTTTTTTTATGCATCAGGTCATCTAATAATGGAGAAAATCAGAAAATAATGCTCAGGGTGTTGTTTCGACAAGTGTAAAAGGCCTAGCATTCAAATGATTTTCAAAAGAAAACAGTTGTCAAATTTACCTAGTGTTGATCATCATCTTCAATGTGAGATTTTATGTTGCTGTTATGCACAGCAAGTGTGTTGAAAGTTGCCAAAGGAAACCTTTTATGTTTGGCAATTTTCTACGCATCTACTTCAATGATTTCACTGCAGAATTATTTCATGGTATATTTCTACGAATCAGGGTCAGCATTGCCAATTTTGTTAGTCACTGAATTCTCTATGTTTCTTTCTAACTATTCAAAGTAATATGAAGAATTATGGGGCATTTCTTTTTCTGGTGTCTTGCGCTCACGTAAGATTACACCCATTAGTTGCAGACTGTTGAATCCTTAAGGGTAATCATTTCCCACACATCACTTTGGGAATTGAATTTTGTGTCTGTATTTCCATGGCATCTCTGCATCACCCATGTATGTAATGTGAAATTCTCCACCTCTTATCATGTATATAATGCTAAATGTTCTACTGTTACAGCCACCCCGAAAGAGTGATGAGTCTTTGATCTCCGGATGGCTCTTCTTCCGCTACATGGCCATTGGTGGATATGTTGGTGCTGCCACTGTCGGTGCTGCTACTTGGTGGTTCATGTACTGCCCAGAGGGACCTCAGCTCACTTACTACCAGCTGGTGAGCATAGATGGAAAAAATGTTCTTCCCAAACACCCTGCAATTTTGTATATACAGTAAAGCCTCCCGTTAGCGAACTCCCTTACAACGAGCACCTCCGATTAACGAGCAAATGGAGTTGGTCCCGTCAAGCTGCCATTAAAAAGCACACATTTTGACTCCCAAACAACGAATTCCCATACAACGAGAACCTCCCGACAACGAGTTGGAGAGCCAGTCCCGTGAGCACTTGTGACCTCTTTGGGATGAATTTTTTCTCGTCGAACGCAGTTTTTTTTCAGAAGTACGTGAGCTGTCATTTACTCATAATCCGTGTTCGCGGTTTTCCTAAACGTCCGTTAAATTCGGGTGTCTTTCATGGAATTTTACATTTCAACATGATCGTTTTTTGCAACTTTTCGTGACTTAAGCAAATAAGCCTTAAACCAGTGCACATGTCATTATTATTGTTTCCTTTCATTTTTGCCGTGTTATACTGTTGCTTTTTTATAGGTTTGCTGCAAATAGCATAGTCACAAAGACTGGATTACCGTTGCCAAGGGAGGTTGGACGTATCGCAAGCGTTTGCTGCACACTGAATGTCAGCGATCGAAAAAATTTAATGCGCAATATTGTTATGTAGAAGTACGTCAAATGGATATGCTGCGAAGAAGCCAATATTTTTTATGCCAACAGAGATGGTTCAGTGAAATTACCTCCGCTTGTAATTGGAAAATCCAACAAAACTAGTTGTTTAAAAAATGTATGACAACTTCTATGCCCCTAAACAGAAATTCTTTGATGACCGCTGAGATATTTCGGGAATGAGCTGTTGGAGTTGATGCTCGATTGGGAGGTCAAAAAAGAAAATTCTGTTCTTTGTTGATCCCTGCATGGACCACAAATCGGAGGCTATAAATGTAAGAAATGTGATGTTGGTTTTCTTCCCGCTTAACTGCACAAGTCGGCTACAGCAGACCAGGGACTCATATCCCACGTTAAGAGGGTGTGCCGACGACAATTGGTGCAGTAAGAACTTGGAAGAATGTAGAGTACCTGCAACCCAACTCTTCTCAGATGGAAAATTCTCCAGGCTATGCAACATCTTTATCTTTGTTGGGATACCGTTCTGCTCGCTACAATAAGACTTCGGCAGGCAGGGTTTAATGAAACTGAATCTAATTGTGAAGTAAATGTAAGCCAAGGGGATGGAGATTGGGAGGAACTGATGGATAAGCTAAGCATTCAAGACGTTTCATTTGATGACGTTGTAAATATCGACGAAGGTGAAGTGCCGTGCTCTGCTGAAAGTGAGGCAAGTGAAAAAGAGGACCGAGAGCGAAGAGGACAATGAAGATCCAGAGAGGGAGTTTGTGAAGCACAAGTCCCAAGAAGTCATTCCAGCACTGGACACGACTGAGAAATTCTTGCTAACTGCTGAAGAATGTAACAAGGATGCTATTAGAGCATTCCGGAAAGTGGAGAATGCTGTTCTTCGTGAGAGAAGGAATAGTTTAAAGCTGGCGACCTTCTCTTCTTTCTTCGAATAGTTTTTGTGCATAGTAAAACAAATGCAAATATCAAAAGATTTTTTCAAGTAACTCGTTTGAATTTTTTGACTCCTGAGTCTAATTCACCGGACTGCTACGAAAGAAAACACCAGTTTAAGATATATGTGTCTGCTCAAAGTTTCACGGAAGTATTACGATAACATAAGGAACAAATCGAAGGACCGCGAACTGACCACGATAACCTTAACGGCGTTGCCTGCTGAAAAAAGCACAATAGCAAAAGTACCACAGAGAAAAATATCATTCTCCTTGACCAGGACTCCAGATAACCTAATTTCGCACTTTAATCAATTAGGCTACCGAGGAATCATTTTTCATTGTGGAATTTTAGAAGCCTTAAAGGAACAAGATGTACTCGAACTGCTTGACATATCATGTAAGAAAGCAGTCGATGCCGTGTGCATGGCGCCACCGTCCAAGAGGTTAAGGCCGAATTTTGAGAAGTACTAAGGTGCTTACTATATCAGGGGATCGGAGTCCTGGGTCAATTCATCAGAATCATTCCAGTCAAGGCGAATGATTTTTTTCTCTGTGGAACCTATGCTATTGAACGTAAGGAAGGTTAAAAATACCACATATTCCACAGTTATTGCAACATAACATTTTGCTTAAAAAATATCTACTTCAAGAGTGGTGATTAGCATTACGGCAATGGGGATGAGAATATAAATGGTGTGGAAAATGTTAAATATCTCAAAGATGGAATAGGTTTGGAGTTATGAACTGTAATTTTTTTCATAAAACTTTCAGCGGATTTGCAATGGCGAACATTGACAATCGCAAAACCTCAATTTCTATTTTCCCAATCAAAATACAATTTCACCCGCAAACTTTGGATTTCTTTTGCCATTGTCATTGACCACAAAAAATAATGAAATAGTAGTTTCGCAACGTATACTTAGTATTAAATAATCCATAAAGTTCATTAGGCAGCTGTGTTTAACACAAGCGATGCCATAGAAAGAATGAAATTTACTTTTAAAAGAACTCGGCAAGCAAAACGAAAAACTATTCAATTTGTACATCACATACTGAAAAAACCGAGGAGCAAGGCTGTTCGCCACGTATTGTCATGTAAAACCATCTTTGTCCCGATGGCCAATTATTTTCCTCTTCTATAATAGGTAGTTATTTGCAATGCAATTCTTCAGTAAGTAGTACAAGAAACTACAACATACATTTATGATTTCACTTAGCGAATACCATATACAACACAAGGTATTTTTGTTCGATTACTCCTGCTTCTTGGATACAGCAAGAAAAACCCCTGAAAAAATGAAGGTTTGCAACCCAACACCCTCTGATTAACGAACCCCCGCTAACGAGCACTGGAAAATTTGGGTCCCTTGAATTTTGTAAATGGGAGGTTTTACTGTACTTGTGGACAGAATATGTTATCACTCCTTAAAGGCTTAGTGTGTAAAAAATAGTGATTCCCCTCTATTTCCTTTCAGACTCACCATTTGTCTTGCTTGGGTGGTGGAGACGACTTCAAGGGCATTGACTGCACTATCTTCCATGACCCACACCCAATGACCATGGCTCTGTCTGTCCTTGTAACCATTGAGATGTTGAATGCCATGAACAGGTAATTTTTTTAAACAGCCCAGTAAACTTTGCACTTAATTTTCTTTAACTATGTAATTGTCTCTTTAGGTAAATTGTTTATACTTGTGCGATTTTTCCTTGACCTTAATGCTGGTTAAGGGTTAATCCTTTCTTATCCAGTGTGTAATAATACATTTTAATCAACATAGCTTATCTGAGAACCAGTCACTCATCGCCATGCCACCCTGGTGCAACGTTTGGCTCTTGGCTTCAATGGCCCTGTCTTTCACTCTTCACTTCGTCATCTTGCACGTTGAGATCCTTTCAGTAAGTATGGAGTTATCAATTAAGTGTATCATTGAATATGATCTTCACTTAACAGCAAAATGCTGTTAAGTGAAGGTCATATTGTTCACAGTTTTGCACTGTTTTTACTCTGGGTTTTACACTGAAGTTTTACTGAGAGAGATATCATCAGTTTAATCTCCACTGATCCTACATCGTTGTCCAATCAGTGGATTTAAAAATCATCATGGATCATGGGTTCAACTAATAAGTGACATTTTCAAGGTGATAATTACTGATGAGTCGAAACCTTGGTCACTTTTGTCAAAAATATAGAGTGAAAATTTTCCAGCTTTTGTTTATTTTGACCATCATTAATGTTAAACATTCTCACAAAGTGATGTCACAATTTTTTTCTTATGAGAAGGTAGCTGTTCCTGCTTCATGTTTATTTCTTGCATTGAAGGAATAAATCACTGTGGTCCAAGAATGTTATTGGCCAATTTGGGTGTATTTCTTTGCAATAATTCTTCATCTTAATGTTCCCCTGTAAATATTATTATTGTTATATATTGTACAATTATATGTTCATCACTTAAATAATGAATTTTATTTGGGGTTGTGAATAGACCATTTCTGTATAAATGGATGGGAACCGTTTACTTTTCAATAATTTTAGTTTCTGGGAACAATTCAATAAGACTTTAATTGATTTATTTCCATAATTATAAAAATAATGAATGCATAAATTGAAGCAATAATTAAGTACAAGCCTGATCAATTCTCTCTGCCTCTCTCAACAGACTGTGTTCCAAGTTACACCTCTGGGCGTTGAGGAATGGATCACTGTGATGAAATTCTCTGTGCCAGTCGTCCTCTTGGATGAGACGCTGAAGTTTATTGCCAGGAAGATCGCCGATGGTGAGAGCCCCTTCCTAACCGTACATTGGATTTTTGTGATGTGGGGTGTATTCTTTGCGATTATACTCTTCGCTCCAATTTAGGCCATTAATTGGTTTGGGATTAAGAGAAAGAGAGGTGGAAAGGGGTTATGACCACTCTTTGTTGACAGCCAAGAAACCCAAACCAGGGGGGACAGTAGAGGAATTGGCGCTGTCGCTGCCTTCCGCTCCCAAGCAAGGCACCCACCTTTTTTTGAGCTGTGACATAATATTGATAGTGCCCTGGTGGTACATCAGCAAACCTGGACCAGCCTGCTGGGAGAAAAAGTGGTCTCTCACAAAAGCCATGGGTTTGGGTGAAACAAGGCCAGTGAGGGAAATTGGGTGGGTCAGGGAAAAATAAGAACACCATTACACTCCACACATCATCTGCCGCATTAGCTGAAAGAGACAAGCACACTTGAAAGTCCCTTGCAAATGTGTTGTTATCCATCCAAACATAACATGTGAAAAAAAGGAAACCCATGAAGTTTCTCGATAACTAATAGCACATTTGAGTGAAACCCGTAAAAGGTGGCTACTATTCCTGTCCTGTTTTCCACCATGTATAATTTGGAGGTTGATTTATTCAGAAAGTGAGCAATAACATCATGTCTGTAGAAACATTTGCCTACCTGATCTTTCATGACCTCCTCCTACCTAGCATGAACATTGTGTGTTGTTTTTTTTTGCATTTGCGTGGATATTTAAATTAATACAATCATAAATTTATCACCCTACCATCCAGTCTCATTGTACACCAAATTCCACCCATTCCTAAATTCCAGACTTTGAATCCTTAGCCACTAGATATAATTTCACTCACATAGGACTGCAATTCAGTATGTTGAAGTCAGAAGCCATTTGTTAAATTGGGAGTACTAGTTATCAGACAATACAAAGTGCCAAGCTACTGCAGGCAGCCTTTTTTATTGTTAGAATTTTGTATTTCGATGCATACTTGGCTGAGTAGTTTAATTTTGGAAAGGTATTGTAGTTGTGCATAGCATTCTTGATGCAGTCTTTCATGGAAACTCTAATTACTGGTACCATACTCTTTCTTTATCTTTCACTGGAAAACCTCTCGGCTTGGTATGATGTACTTGAAGTTTTGAGGGGCCACTGTCATCAGATATAGGGAAGATCATGCTGTACATTGGCTTGCTGCTTCATTTATTTTCATAGATATCCTCATTCAGGATATGCAAGAAGCTTGTGATTGATTTTACTTTGAGAGTGTTTTAATGTTCAGTTGATTGGTTACCATAGATGTTTGATGTGTTATTCAGCATTATATTATGGCGGCAGTGTTGTCAAGTTATTTATTTCACTGCTTATCTAATTTTCTCTTGGAAATTTGTTATCTCTGTGCATACTTCCTTTTCATCATTTACAAATTGTTGTAAGTGGTTTTGTTATAACCTCAAGCTTAATTTTTGTGCCTTCCACTAAAATGTTGTTTTTCTTGGCTGACTTGGGTAGAGAAGCACCTTAAGTTTTTGAAGGTGCATTGATTTGTTGAAATGTGGGCACTGTTGACTAAATGAAGTATCTTGGATAAATTTACTAATGGTCTACAATTATAATGCCCATAATGTCTCTGTAATTGTTGATGGTTGATCATGACAGTAATTCACATTTTAATAGAGGTGCATCATTAGGCATTGTTTAAAAAAATATTTTACGAGAGGAATAGGGAGACTAATCTTTCCAAGCGAGAACAGTTGCCATCTAAATTAAACGGAGTTTTATCCTGACAAATGGCTGCCCGTGCGGATCATGCTGCGAATTAATCAGGTTGAAGCATTGAAAACATGAGTGGTGGAATTTGACGATAGCTTGGAAATTTGTTGGTCGTGCTCTTTTAATCACAATGGGGAGAGTCGGGACAAGTTAAATGTAACAATTAGAAGTGACTGTTTCCACTTTCCCCCACCTATCACTCCAAAATTTCACTTCTCCTCTTTCATCATCCTTTGACAATCCTCTTCTCCCAAATTTTGTACCAGTGCATGCACACCTCGTTTTGTTGATGGTGATGATAATAAGTTAAAAAAAAAGGCCTATGCGAAGGAGTGCTGTTAGCTGTTTTGTGTATGCGTGTGTGTTTGTGTGTTTTAGAGAGCTAACCCATGAAGAGATCACAGACTGATGAGCTGGTGGTTAAATTTTTTGGCTCTTGTTCTTCACTCAGGTGTGTGTGTTTGTGCGCGTGAGCTGTTAAATAATGTTTGATAAATTCTTTTGGATCTGAAACAAATTGAGTGACAGGGCCAGTGTGTATGGCTGTCCCCTTGGAGTGGGACTTATATTTTTTATGGCAAGTGGGTAAGTCATCAATTATTATTTAAAGAAAATTTTGTCTGGAGTTGAGGAAAGTTGTGCAAAATGTGGCTTGTTTGCCATTCCGTACTCATGGGATGTAGGTGGGAGCTGTGTATAGTAGAAACTGTTATATAAGATTTTTTTAATTATTATCCCTTCTTGAGTTTTGCTTCTCTGCTACCGACATGCCAGTGAACCTAGTGAAATTGTGAGTGGCATGAGAAGTTGAAAAGGGACATCATAAGTTAAACTTTGAAGCCATTTGAACCCTTTGCAACAAAATAATATGTAAAAATGTGTGTGTGGAAACCTATGTACAAAGCAATTATGCATATGTATGTATGCATATGTGCTATGTACATTAAAGAAGAATTGTTGAATTGTTGCCCTTTAAAAAAAAACCTAAAGTGTCGCAATGTCAGAGTGAATAAGGACATTGATTTTGTAAGTATATATGGTTGGTTCATTTTTGTGTGTGAATGTGTTTTTGTTATTAAAGTTCTGTTTTAATGGCACTCAGTTGCAAAACAGCTGTGCAAGTATTAACCCCTACTGTGTGATTTTTTGATGCATTTTTGTAATTATTAAAAAGTATTAGTCAATGAAATTAAATGATGTATTGTTGAAAAACTTCTGACTTCTGGATGAATTTTTTTTTAAAGAGTTAAGTAATCTTCCAGCATTGATTAACTTGGAACATAGAATTCTCAAGGCCAGAATGTTCATTTCTAAAGTTAATTTCATCACTGATTGTGACAATAGTGGGGCTTCCACTTCTAGGTGATATTAGTAAAGAAAAGAATCCACATTTAAATTCCATTGTGCCTGAGTGAATATAAATAGGTTTTTGCCATTGTGCATTTTATTTTTTATTGAAATTCCTTTCCAAAATTCTAAGTACCTTGTACGTAATGTAATGTGGATCATGTTACATTTGACTTTGTGTTACTAATAAATTTGAATATTTTAAAAGTTCATTCTTGCTTGCCTCACTAACACTGATGTATGAGCATCCAGGAAACACAGCTTGCACCCTGACAATGTCGATGACTGGTATTTTTTTTCATTGTTATTGACTGATATGCTCAAAGAAGAATGGAAATCCTTTCCAACTAAAGTTAACCCCAAAGTGATGTGTTTTTTTATACCAGAAGAAAAACAACCTTGATGCAACTCCTGGAGTGGAATACTTAATTTATATTATGAACATAATATTTTTCCTGAATGGATTTTGTTTAATTACCAAAGGAAATAAATAGTGAACCATAGTTAAACTGACTGGCATTAATAGAATATTTGTTTCATTCCAATGCATGGATTTTAAAAGGTTTTTGTTATTTTTCTTTGTCCACACTATTATGTTTTACTGATTTTTTTACCCTGTGACATTGGACTGGAGGTTCAAAAAGTGCCACCATCTTAACTGTCTATTTCTGGAGTGATTTTTCTCCCCTTGGACCCAATTATCTTTTGTACCTGCTACTTGCCTGCAAGACCTACTCCCCCCAGCTTGCCGTTAGCTTCCACCTAACTTCTCAAGTGCTGCCACCACCTACAATTCATCAACTGTTCCAACCAAGACAGGTGAGCAAATAATTGACGTGAGATTGGAAAAAATAGGACCTTATGAAAAATTTTATTCCTTGGAATAAAATTTATCGCTGTAGTAATCAGTGTTGATTAGTTAGCTGAGGCATGTATCGACGCATTAGTCTTAAGGGTTGTTGTTATTAATTCACTTTTCTGCTGCTCTTGTCGGCATTCTTCTTGCTTTGATCTTGAGGAAAGTATTGGCTTTGCAATATACATGTAGCTGAAATTGCATATAAGTAATTTGCTATATTTTCATCGCAAATAGACCTTGAAGCATCTCCATTGCTTGAAAACAAGCTGTTATACAGTCATATATAATTGTGCCTAGAATATATCAAATGTCTTACTTTTCACTCTGTGCTCATTGCCAAATTTAATTTTTGCCTCTTCTTGGATATCATGAAAACAAACTGCTGAATCATCTGTTGTAATAATTTGGAATTATTGTTCGCTTGTCTTTCTTAATGGCATGTATTTTCTGGTCCCTTTGTTTTACCTCTGAACCTAATGTTCTTGTTGATATTCCAAGCTTGCTGACACTTAACAAAATCAAATATTTTCCATAAACATGACAAAAATATTTTTTCTCCTCAATCCAGTGTCTCCACCTAACACAATCTAATGGAAGTTTCACAATACCCAACACTACTGCAGCACCCAAATTGGAACCGTGAGTGAGTATGGAACACAATAGGGTTTGCGTGGCTCGAGGTTTGCTGTTATTAATGAAGACATAGATGCTTTTTTTTATTAATGAGCTGATTATTTTTTGTGCATTATGGGGTAGTTATCCTTTCGAGTACTATAGTTCATCATGTCACATTGGTAACAGGATGACTGTTTATTCTGAGTGATATGAATTTCATTCATCAGATTGCATGAAGTTATTGGTGAACTTAGTAATTGAAAGGATCTTTTGCAGCTTAATCAGGTTGGCTTCAGGTTGGAAAAGCAAGAAATCTGCCTATGCAGTTGTAATGTTTCCTATTAAGAAGACTATGCATTTTTCGTAAAGACTGTTCCTTAGGATTCTCTGTTTCACGTTAAGCATGCACTTATTGTGAAAGCTATCTTTGAAGAATTTGTAAGCCAAGGTGAAATGAATTTCTTTGTGATTATGTGGAAAAGTAACGCAACATTGCTGCTTTTCAGAAAAGAAAGCATATTTAAAGTGCAGGCTTTTCCTGGAAAGGGTTTTTATTCAGTCATTTTGATATTGAATTGAATGTAATTGAATAGAATTGAATATAACATAGAATTGAAGTAAAGTTTCAATTCTACATAATTATTTAAAGAAGTTCAACATAAGTATTCATGAAGTTCCTTCCACTATTGAGTTGCTGTAGCAAATTATGGGAACATTGTTGTGATGAGTTTTAATTATTTTTAAACTGGTCTGAGCAAAATAAATATAGCTTTATTGAAATAATTTCACTTGGCATTGATATTATCATTATTTTCTATGCATCCTGGATATTTAAATAAGTAACAATGCCAATTTATTTTGCCTAATTATTCATTTCCCTAAGGAAATAGATTTTATTACCATCAGGCCTTTGGTAAACATTGATTTCAACAAGGAAAAATAAGAATATTATTCCTTTATGCATTGTGGACCTTGGGAAGTAATGGTCTAGGCAAACAGTTAAAAGATAAATACTAATGTGATTGGTTTCCTCATCAGGGCCTGAATCAATGGCAGTTAACTCACGCTTTGATGGAAGTGGTTAAAAAATCCATTTTACCTTGGAAATTACAAATTCATTTAAGCAAAATCATTAATTTGACTTTTTATAGCCTTTCTCTGGAAAATGTTGGTCATTATTTCTTGAGGAATGAAAAATTGTTGAACAATGATGAGGCTTCAAATAGATATTAAATAAATAAATGCCCAAGCACCTTATTTTGGAAGCAAAGGTTCTGCAGCCAACCTGAAAGTGCTCATGCTTAATTGCTCATTGTATCTATTGCAGTTTTCTTTTAGTGCTGCCTTTTCTTTTAGTGCTGCCAGCTGCTTAGCAGATTTAATTGTGGTGAATGACTTCATATTTTTTATTATGTGGCCAGCAATGGATTATAACTTAGAAGCATGTCATTGGTTATTCTTATGGCGTATGCAATCACTTACTCTTCAGTTGATTAAGATTAAACTGTTTTGCTTAGATTTTTCCCCATGAATTCACGAATTGTGATTGACGGGACTTAAAAATTTGACAGTTTTGAATTGGAAAATAATGTCTTGCAAAATGTGGGTTGTTTATTATGATGTATGGGAATTCCATTGTACCAACATCATTTCCAATTTGTTTTCCAGAATGTACAGTAGAAGTCCACTATAATGAGGGCTGATAAGTCACAAATTTTCTTGTCATAATCTGCACTCATTATGACCAACCTGAATTTATATGCTTTCCTAATATCATGTGACATAGCAACTAGTTAGGGTGAATATGAACTAATGAGTATCTGAATCAATCCATTTGTAAATGCTGAAAAGTACATGCTACATAAAGAATTACATTATGACATTTTGTGGCAGATGTAATATCATTGGCCATTCTGAAGAGTTATGCAACCAGGGTGATATCACAGAAAAATCAGTGAAATGTAATCTCTTGAGATATTATGATGCAACAGGGGAGCAAGATGACAACAACTGGCAATACGTCAGACCAACTTTTCTCCTTCACAGTGATAACTTTTGACATAAGTTGTAAGTTAGTATAACATAGTATTTCAAGGGGCATTGAGGTACACAGCTTATGCAACCTGGATGGCAATCAGGTTAATTGACGGCAATCTACTTAATTGCCTCATTATGGCCATATGACTGAAATAACCACTTACCATAACCAATGGAACTCCATATACTTTTCACCGTGGACCAACCTTAGAGAAAAAATTACTCACTATAGAATTATTGGGGGTCATGGTGGCCTAGTGGGTAGAGTGCTGAGCTGCTGACTGGAGGGTTCTGGGTTCAAATCCTGGGCAAGAACCTTTCTGGACACCCACACTCAAAATCCTCGTGATTCGATTTTCTGCATGTCCGAACTTTGTAGGAAATCACAGGTGGCCCAGGGAAAGGAACTGGCCCCCCTACGCTGAATGTGTGAATTTCACATGCCAATGACTTAGTACAGGGTGAGCTCTACCCTCACCTATCAAAAACCAACCTTCAGGTTGAACACACCTTATTATAGCATTTTTATTACTATAAGCCATACCCACTATTGAGGACTTCTATTGTGCATGGCAAAACCACAACTTCAGTCATTTCAGGTTAAAAAATATTCAGTAAGGTTGTTGTAATAAGTCGTTAGTACAACTTTTGTTATGCATGGTATTTTGTTTAATGCCTGTCATATTAAAGTTCACTGTAGTTATTTTATTTGGTAAAATTTTATTTTTTGGTTCTACTTTTCTAATATTTTATTCTCCTATTTCAGTTTATACTTACTTGTATTGCTTGAGCATCTTCACTTTTTATTTAATGCAGTCACATTTAATGATGAAAATTTCAAGTAGAATGCTAATTTTTTTATTTTGTAGAGTTTTGTCATAGCTAAAGGTTTTTTTATGTATTTCAGTAAATATCTACATATCTTAATTATGCATTTTACATAGAGTTAGCCTACTATGATCTAATAGCCTCACTCTCTTGAGGAATGCCTGAAAGTTATTTTCTAACATTCTTTAGCAACCAGAACTTAGTTTTACTGTCATGCTAATTTTTCTTTTGTAGCCATAATGATGGCGACCAATTTTTGTTGCCTTAGTACTGTTTTTTTCTGACATTAATGATAATAACTTATGCTGTTGCTTATTTAAGTAACTGACAGTGAGAAAATTTTATTTAAATTGTGTTGTTGCTTTATATTATGTTAATATGAATTATGTCCTTTTTCCTCAGTTCCCGATAAGGTGACGGTTAGGTATTGAACAGCTACCATGATGTGAGCCATTTAAGTTTAATTCAAGATGAGTGAGGAATCTGAGACCACAAAACACAAGGACAAGAAACTCTAATGAACCTTAAATGTTCTAAGCACAAAGAAAGAGAGGGAAACTTAAGATTTGAGCCGATTCCAATGTTGAAAGAGTTCGAAGTATCGATAGACTGCTGTCATGCTTGTTGCTATGTGCTCTGCTTCTATGAAATACCATCTACTTCATCTTGACTGCAAAATGGGTTATTTTATTACTTCTCTTTTATTTGTGCAATCCCTTTTCATTTATTCTTCTCTGCTGCCATGTAAAAGTCTTTAACTAATAGTTTTCTTGGCTCGTTATCTGTTAACCTCTTCTTCTTTATTGCCCTCTTTAAGCAATGCCATGCTGTCTAATGAGTTTCTTTCAGAAACTTGAAGAAATGGCAGGACTTTCCAGAAATGCCACTTATGGGCAGAAAGTGGCATTCTTTCATTTACCAGCTTGCGTAAATGTATTTTATGTGAATTATTTTTTTTGTTTTAACATTTTAAACGAAAACAGTATCTAACCTTAGTTTTATTTCTCTTCCAGTTCCTGCTAAGGTTGAGGAAACTTGGAAGTAACGTAATTGCTTGAAATCGAATCTATTATGAGACTTTCTCAATTGCTGGCCTTCCATTGTTAAAATATTAACCAAGTCATACAAGTGATGCAAAGTAATGCGTGCCAGTTGGATGGTAGCAATGCAGAGTTCTCATGAAAACATTACCAGTTTTGTTTATGTTTCTCGTGATAATTTTTTTCGTGTTACTTTCTTCAAATGTTTTAATAACATGTTTCGGTTTCTTAACAATTCATTTCCAAAATCTGGCAGAGTCGACCAAAATTTACGGAAGCAAATTAATCCTGCATCATTTAGCATGTCCATTTTTTTTTCGTGTATTTGAAAGTGCATTTTTTTTCTCCTTGTCGCTGCCTTTTTGCCCGCTTATTGCATTGATGATAAAAGTGAGAGGGAGAGAGACATACTGGGAGATCATCTCCTACTCTCGTGCATATTTATTTTTGTTCAAATTGGTTACAATCGGTGACTTCATCCAAGACCTGTTTTTGCACTCGTCGTCGCCAACAAGTGACAGCATATCTCCCATGTCAACAACTTCTGCGTGTCAACTACAACACACAACCTCCCCTCCTCCTGTTGAACTATCAAGAGGAAGATCAACCACCGAGGAAGGCTCATGCCCTGAAGACCATGGGTGATAGGAGGGATGGCCTCCAGCGTTATGGCAGTGTGGTCTGGGGCACCGGCTGGTTCCGAGCCTGGAGGCCAATAAGGACAGGCCTAGTTGCCGGATGCGGCATGCACTAGCCTGAGCAAAGGATACCACCCTCCCCACTGCCCTTAGTCAACAATAAAAATATTAAATGATTGAAAAAAAGCTCATTTTATTATTTCCATATACTTGTTCTTCTTTCTCACCACTCCCCTTTGTTAAGGAATGTGAAAAAAAACTGTTGTACTTGAACTTGTTTGAATGTTTATTTCTTACAAAAGAAATCAATACCGTTGTCTTCTCCAAAATGCACAAAATATAGATGTTTTTTCAAGAACTGGGAGGATGCAAGCGGATGTGTGAGTGATCATCTTTTAAAAAGATAAATGCTTATAAATTTTCACCATTTAAAGTTAATATTACTTGGCCTCTAAATTAGGGAAATGTTAATGGTTGGAGAGTAGAATATACTTTGCCAAGTGTGTAAATATATAAATAGGTTTATAATATACACTTGTATACATATTCCTGAATGGAAGTTTGTTATTGTTGACAGTTTAACACTTATTAAAAAATCAGTGAATGGTTACACTGCGTTTAATAGTGGCTCTTTGGGCAGAGAATGTTAAAAATCAATGGGGATCTGTTTTGACCTAGAGGAAGCTTCCACAGCATCTTTCTGATTGTTTCTTTCATGGAACAGGACCTTTTATTTGATCAACGGGTCTTGTTCATATTTCTCTGAATTCATCTTTTTAGATATTCAAGGGAAGGATTAAGTAGCCAATCAGAAAGTCACATTCATTGTTTTAATGAAAGAATCAAACCTTTTCAATTGTTTTCCTGCTCATTGTGGTGGACACATTTCCTCTTTTAATTTCTCTTGCCCAAAGTGCAAGTATCTAGTCATTTTCATACTTATTTGGGTTGGTAGTGCAACTTTGTGGGTTTGGTCAGGCCCAATTGAACTTTTGAGTATTTTTTTCTCATAAAGAATTGTTTTCACCTTTGAAATAATCCCAAACTCACCATTTCTCCATTGTGATGCGTTATTTTCAGTCCAAGTATATTATTTCTGACTGCCACAAAATAATTTGGGCAGTTGAAAAGTTTTGTACAATAAACCATGAATGTTATAAATAATAAAAAAAAGCCTTGTACACTGGGTGAATCAATTTTACTTTTATTGGTATGTGTGTATTTTGCACTTCACATTCCATATTTTCTTAATTCTTGTTGATAGTTACAATGATGAAAGTATTAGTTCCATCAAGTTTTTCTCATGATTTTTTTTAAGATCTTTCTCTATAGGTTCAATGCCAATTGGCATATTTTAAAGGCTTATAAAGGCATTATTTCACAAGGTTCTTGAATAAGCTTTGGAATAGGCTTAGTTACTGGGCTGAGGCCAATGTCTTCCATTTGAAGGACTGAATGATGCAATAAGGACTTAGCATTGGCCTCTATGAGAGTTTTGTACATAAATAGGCTTCGTTCCACTCTCAGATCACAGCTATTTGTACTAGCAAGTAATCTTTTTTTCTCAGAGTGGGACAAATGTACCCATTCATTCTTGCAATCTTTGTACACCCCTCAGAAAATTGGAATGTACACTTCCCTTCTTTCACAAATATGCCTGTTGTAATAATGTGAATTCTATTAGCAGAAGATATTCTATCTTATCAAACAAGTAATCACCTTTAGCTAACACAGTTGAAGTATTGGGAAGAATCTGCAGCGGTGGTTCTAGATGGTATTTTTATGCCAGTAGTCTCAAATTTGAACGAGCAGTGCGTGCAAAATCATGAATTTTGATTCCTGAAAAAGTGTGCGATTGTAGAATAAAATCCTGTTTGGGCCATAGACTTAAGAAAAAATCACAATGTGTAAACAGTAGGGGCAACTGAAATCGGAAATCGTATTGGTATTTTACCCTCTTAGTGCCACAAATTTTGGTGGTACTAGCGAAAAGTGCCAGCATGAATTTAAAGTTTTGTAATTCCTTGTGATAAAGATAAACATTCTGAAGTTACTTTTAAGATATGACTGAAATGTTTTTTATTTAACTAAAAATGGATTAATTGTTGTTTATGGTATTCTGATACATTGAGTAAAGGATAAATGCAATTATTACAACAAATATAGTCTAAACATTAGTTTGCTCTTTGAGCCGATATATCCGCTCGTGGCACTTTTCGCCCATGGAGCAAAAGCCAATATATTAGCCAGTGGCACTAAGAGGGTTAAATTAACCATGTCTTTATTTGTACAGTGAATTAAGTCCTCTGCATAAGCAATCACCATGTCCCATGAAGTGAATCCTCCCCGTGCCAGACTCAAACCAGAAACCTTGAGATGGACAGGCAAAAGATTTATGCCACTAATGCCAGCATTGGTCCTGTGAGGGAAGGCAAGATATTCCTCCTGTGAAGACTATGTAATACTTGAATATGCGTGAAGACACACTTAGATTATTTTGTGAATACCTGAAGGTATGAAATGCCTTAGTGAGCTCATATATATCCATTAATGGATGTATGCAATAGCCACTTTTGCCTGTGTATAGAGATCATTACCCAGTATTTAGTGGCAGTGAGCACCTTGTGTTGTTCAAGCAATAAAATGCTTTTAGTGCATAAAAAGAACAATCCTTATAATGCAGAGGTAAAAGCAGACAAAAGCTAATGTAACATCTTAATTTCGAATCTGCAATTAAATCCTTTTCCATGGCAATCATTAGAAATTCTACCAATATTAGTTCCCTAGAGGTACCTCTACCCTCTTCCCATCACCATACTATTTCTAGAACTTTTGTCACTGCTAAATGCATATGCAGTCTTTGTTTCTTCATATTCTCTACTTCACTTCATACCAAACCTCAATTATTTTCCTGTAACCTTTTCTGAACATTCTTCCTGGTATATCACGTCTTCTTATCTGTTAACTTTTAATGCATACCCGGCTACTTTATCCAACTCCTCTGTTTCTCCAGCTTGCTTGTTTTCATTTTATAAATATTTTTGTTCAACCACATCCCTACTCAGCCAAACCTATCAATTTTCCTCAGTGTCCATGTGTAAATTGCCTTTCAATCTATGTCTATAATATTTTTGCTGAGAAAAGGTTTTTGAACCAGAAAATACTCACGATAGGTCAACAATTCTAGAATTGGTTTAATGCAGCCCTCAACTTGATTCTTCTATCGGCCAACCTCTTCATATTGACGTAACTCCTCTCTTTTACATCCTTCACAACTTGCTCCATATATCTTATACGAGGTCTGCCTTTTCCATTCTTCCCATTCACTTTTCCCTCGACGATTGTCTTCATCAGGCCATCCTGTCTTAAGATGTGGCCTATGAAGTTGTCCAGTCTTCTTTTTAAGGTTTTCAGTAGGCATTTCTGTTCTCCCAGTCTTCTCAAGACTTTTTTGTCACTCGATCGATCCATTTTATCTTCATCATTCTTTGGTAGCACTACATTTCAAATGCTACCAGCCTGGACTTCTCTGCTGGTGTTATTGTCTGCGCTTTGCTGCCATATGTTAGAATGGTCCAGATGTATGTTATAATGAAATTTTTCCCCACTTCCATGCTTGTATTTGCAGCTGCAAGGAGAATATTCTGGTAAAATGCCCTTTTTGCTTGAGCAATTCTACTGGTAATTTCTCTTTTACTTCGTCCATCGCTGGTTACTCAGCTTCCCAGGTAACAGAACTCTGCCACATCCTTGATTTTTGTTTTCCTAGTTTAACATTAGTCTTGGCGTCCTTTCTTCTACTGCATACCAATATCTTAGTTTTCTTTTTATTGATATTCTGATGATATCTGGCCATTGTTCTTTCCATATTTCTTAGTGTCTTCTTTAAATCTCCTTCTGTTTCTGCTATGACTGCTATGTCATCAGCAAATCATAGCATACTGATTTTCTCCCTGTGGATATTCACTCCCGGAGACTTTTCTTTGACTTCTTGGGTGGCTTTCTCAATGTAGACATTGAATAATACAGGAGACAGTACGCATACTTGCCTCACTCCTTTCTTTATGCTTGCTTCTGTACTGCTGGGTCCTGATTTGATTATGGCCACCTGGTTTTTTTATACTAGGTGAGGATAACTCTTCAGTCTTGTATGATACTCCAATTTCTTTCAGAAACTTTAGCATCATGTTGTCAAATACCTTCTCCAAATGTACAAATGCAACAGATGTCGGTAGATTCTTCTCTATTATGTTCTCTATAAGTAGCCTGGGAGCCAAAATCGCTTCTCTTGTGCCCTTGTTTCTTCTGAACCCAAATTGTTCCTCATCCAGGAACTCCTCAGCTTTCATTCTATTCTTCTAAAGATGATTCTCGTCAATATCTTTGAGGCATGTGTCATCAGGCTCATGGTCCTAAAATGTTCACAGTTCTCTGCCCTCTTCTTTTTGGCAATAGGGATGATGAATGTTCCTCTCAAAGTCCATGGGTATCTCTCCTGTAGAGTACATGTCGCAGATGGTTTTGTACAGTTAGGTAAATGTTTTCTCTCCAGCATTTTTAATTAGTTCGGCAGGAATATCATGTATTCCCGAGGCCTTATTTATCTTCAGGTCCCTTATAGCTGTGTCAAATTCTGATCTTAAGATTGTGGCTCCCAAATCATTCTTATCGACTTCACTTTCCTCTTCAATTACTTCTGCCTTACGATAGCTTCCATTGTACAACTTCCAAGTATCCCTTCCAACTCTTCACTTTATCCTTATGTTCTATCAAGAGTTCTCCATTCTTGTCCCTGATGCTGTTATATCTTGCAGCCGGTTCCTTGAAGTGATTCCTCACCATCCTGTAGGGAACTTCCACATTTCCATTTGCAAGGTTACTTTGTAAATCAAGAAAATACTAGATTCATCATTACGCTTTTGAGTAGTGATTAATCTCTCTTATATGCTTCTGCTCTAGTTCCTTTGTTGCATTCCTGGATGATGGAACTCTAACTAACCCTATCACTGGCCACTTTCCTCACAGTATTGCCCAAGACACCATATCATCACTCCAGATTTAAAAAAAAAATAGGGGATAACTAATGGGCATAGGCGCAGAATATCTTTTATGAAACACCCATTTTCTTTTATCAAAGGATTGGCTGGCCATTATGTTATAATGAAGCTATTTTTAACTCATAACAATGCTTACAACATTTTTATGTTTTGGGAAAGAAAATTACCAATGAAGTATTTTCCTGATAAAATGGTTACCATGTTCATTAAAGCCTTCTGCATCTTGCACATTAATGTGCTCATTTTTGCTCTATCTTCACCTAAATATGTAATTCAACAAGTCAACAGTCGTGGATTATGTTGAAGAAAGTATGTTGGAAAATATTCAGATACTGATTGGGCTGGTATAGTTCATAATAAGGGAAAATCAAATGCTGAAATGGAGAATTTATGGTTAGTAAGTGAATTCTCGAGAAGTGTGAATAGAGGGGAGTATACTGCTACCTTCATTGAACTCTCCTACAGTGGGGTCGTTTACCATATTTTTTCTATTGCCGAATATGATAGAGTTTGTAAAATAAAAAGACCCGTATTTTTCCGTTTTTTGATCCGTCAATTATTTCTCGAGTTATAGGTGTCGAAAAACTAATGTTTTTAACCCTTTCGGAAAAGTGGGTGTGGTGCAACCTCTGACATATAACGACTTCATCCAATCACAACTAAGCCCGCGAAGCTACTTCGCCTTATCGCAAAGGGGGGAACACAGCTGACTCTGTCAATCGGAGCAGTTACGACGGCATCTGTGCGAGCAAACCTTCCGAGAATCCCCCTCCACTCCCTCTCCTTCCCATAAGAACAGTCAAGGACGGGAGGAAAGTGACGTCAATGTTATCACAGCAGCATTTTCGGTGGGCGTCACCTTTTGCTTATTTTAATTTTTGATTTATGAGTGAATGGTTGTGGTTAGAAGATTAATTTTTTCACTAAATTTCTTTTTTCGTTTCCATCTAACAATTTTGTGTACAAAATTGCGATTTCGGTTTCGAGTAAACGCCCCCATTCAACCATGACTTTTCCTTTAAATTTAGCATAATCCAGGAGACATTTCATGAGCATGAACACCGTGTCTTTTTGCTACAGTACAGATTTGATAGAATGATGTGTCATTAAAAGCTTCATATCAAGAAATGCCCCAACCCATCCATACACTCAATGTTTCCACACAACCTTAATTCTGCTAGGAAGGTAGTGGAAATCTGTCTCCACTGTCTTTCATTTTTGGTATGCATGTTGTTGTGGGTGCAAGGAGTGGTCTTTTAGAAACCTGTCTCTAATGTGCCTGTCAACTCCATCTTTTCAATTGTCCTCAACAGAAAGGACATCAGGCTGGTCCCTCAAAAGGAGTCAACTTTAGTGTAGTTTGTCTTACTTGTTTCTGGTATGAAGGCCACTTTAATGATCTTCCAGGTTTATGAAATATATTTGTATGCCAGGGAAAAAAACTCGCACATTTGAGAGGAGGAACAGATCCTGTCCATCCTAAAGAAGTGTTGGAAATATCCCATCCACTGCAGCATATTTAGGTGACTCATTATCATCTGTCAACAACCCTGAGATTGGTTTGATGCAGCTCTCCACTCAGTTCTCTTATTAGCTAGTCTCTTCATATTTGCATATTTCTTCTCCTTCATCCAGATTGTTTTGCACATCTTCGCATGGGTCCTTCATCCACATTTCTTTAGCTTTCCTTGCTTTGCGACTTATTTGTTTCCATACTCTTTTGTAGCAGAGTAGCCCTTCTTCAATTTTTGCATTCATGTACTTTCTTCACTCAGATCAAAGACTTCTTCATGACAACTTTTCTTCTTCCACTGGTTTCTCAGTCAGATCATCTCCTATATTGTTTCCCACTGCTTTTTGATATTCCTGCTTATGATGAGCCTCCGTCAATTTTTCTACTTGCCATATGTTCCTTGCTGCTTTGTTCAATTTCTTGAGTTTTAAGTGGCATCTCACCATGATTAAATTGTTGTCACTGTTTATATCTGCCCCAGGGTAGCTTTTGCAATCCTTCGCCTGGTTTCTAAATCTCTGCTTCTCTAAAATGTAGTATTTGAAATTTTCCTGTCTCCTGGCATTTTCATGTATATCTTCTTCAGTTGTGATGCTTAAACAATGTGTAGGCACTCACTAGCTTGTGTTGCATGCAGAATTTCAGTAGTCTTTCTCCTCTTTTGTTTCAATTTCCCAATCCATATTCTCCAGTTATTCTTCCATCTTTACCTTCACCAATGACAGCATGCCTATCCCCTAAAATAATTAGGTTTTCTTCTCTGTTTTATAACTTCCGTGATATCTTCATAGACCTTATTCATTTCTCCATCTTTGTTGTCCATCGTATGCATGTAAACCTGCTCCACTACGGTATTTACAGGTTTGGTTTCGATCTTCACCAATTACATTCCTTTCAGTGTATTATATGAAGCTCTTCACACCCATTCTGTTGCTCTTTTTGAGTATTATCCCTACTCCAGCATTGCCATTTAATGATCCAGTGTGTATAATCCTGTAGCATCCACTCCAAAAGTCTCCTTCTTCGGGCCACTTTATTTCACTGATTCCAGTACGTTGAGATCCATTCTTCGCATTTCCACCTTCATGTTCTCCACTCTTCCACAGGTCCGAAGCGATCTCACGTTCCATGTTTATACCCAAAAATGTCTATCACACTTTACTGATGTACTCTCTTGGATAGTCCTTGCCCAGAGATCAGAATGGGGGACTATTTAACCACCGGAATATTTTTCTCAAGAGGGTTCCATTATGTCTTGATAAAAAGAAAAGAGTGGAGTAGCTGTGACTCTTCGGGAAAGTAATATGGTGGTTTCCCCTTGCCTTCCACATCGCAGTACTACAACCTTTTAAGTAAAATTTACCATGCCTGTAGTGAAATGAGTGTCGTTGTACTGACCACTGTGGTCTCTACTGACTCTACTTTCACCCATATGAAGAAATGCTGCTGCCCTCTCTCCAGGTGTTCAGATGGATGATTGTTGGTGGCCTCCCATCACCACGTCATGGTATCTTCACAAGTTTCTGTATCATTTAAAAGGCCTACCTTAACCCAGGGACAGGGGCAGATCCAGGGGGAGGGGATTGGTTCCCCCCCCCCCCCCACATTAGCCTTGGAGAGCTGAATTAGATAGACTGTCTTCTCATTGAAGGGGTGGGGGTAAGGAGGACAAGACTGGTGACTGTCCCACAAACCTGACGTCTGGGTCTACCTCTGCCCAGGGATAGACTCAGAATGCCGACACTTTTTGTCCTCAACTGCTTATTTGATGAGTAAACTATACATGATCACTTATCTCGCAGCCAACCTCTATATTTAAAGGTCGACCCACCATCTGCAAACTGGATGACACACTCAATGGCTTTTAGCCTAGCTGTGACACTTATGGGGCTAAAGTTTTAACTTATGGGGCTAAAACTCATAATGGGGGCGTTTACTCAGAACCAAAATCGCAATTTTGTGCACGAAATTGTTAGATGGAAACGAAAAAAGAATTTTAGTGAAAAAAATTAATCTTCTAACCACAACCATTCACTCATAAATCAAAAATTAAAATAAGCAAAAGGTAACGCCCACCGAAAATGCTGCTGTGATAACATTGACGTCATTTTCCTCCCGTCCTTGACTGCTTTCGGGGGAGGGGAAGGGAGTGGAGGGGGATTCTTGGAAGGTCTGCTCGCACAGATGCTGTCGAAATCGCTCCCATTGGCCGAGTCAGCTGTGTCCCCCACATTGCTATAAGGCAAAGTAGCATCGCGAGCTCAGTTGTGATTCGACGAAGTCGATATACGTCAAAGGTTGCACCACGCCCACTTTTCCGAAAGGGTTAAAAACATCAGTTTTTTGCTGCTTATAACTCTGGAAATAATTGTCGGATCAAAAAATGGAAAAATACGGGTCCTTTTATTTTACAAACTCTATCAGATTCGGCAATAAAAAAATATGGTAAACGACCCCATTGCCCATTTGATAACATTGTATGTTATAATCACAACCATGGTTATAATATTGGATGACAGTGACACCAAGTGGGACAGATGATACCCCTCCAGAAGTGCATCTTTACCAACTCCACAGAGCCTGAAAAAACTAGTCACCAGCATGAGCTGTAGTGTTTTCTTGTCAGGAGACATTCGAATGGAGATCTCCTAAGGGAAGCAACTATGACCCTTCTTCTGCTTCTAAGTCTTTTGTTGAGATATTGTGGAGTTTTTTTACTGGTGGAATTGACTCTACCTTCTCAAAGTTCTTTCATGAATCCCTCTTAGAGTGCTTGATTGCCACTTTGTACCTCCATTGATCCACTGCGCGCGCTGTAGTTGTCCGAATCTTGAGGCATCGTTGTCCACTTAACCTTGTATAAAATTTTCCAATCATCTTATGGAGACTAATTCTGGATCCCACCAGGGTAATTTACACCCTTCCTTCCTGGCTTTGATGGGACAGCTGTATCAAATGATGTGATTCATGAGCTTCCATGTATGTACATAGTCAATAGCAGCATCTATCTCATCCATAACTCTAAACTTGCACCAAGGAGCCTTCTCTTGAGCACCTCTCAGCACTACCCAATACAGTTCCCAACAGGTGGTCCAGAAGATCTTATTTGCTGCTTGCCTATTATTGGTTCGGAGAGTGGGTCAGGTATGCATCGATGGTGGATAATGCTACCTTCGCCAAACCCCTCTTCTCTAAAAATCCAAGAAACAGAGAACTGTAGTCAAAAACTAATATCTACTAGGTATTTACTCCTAAGTAATGTTTGCAAAGGTGCATGATCCTTTGTTGAGTATGTGCAACTCAATAGATATTCCAAAAGGGCCTCTGTCATTGGTACCCCCACTCCTCCACACAATTTGGTGTAAGGTGGTATAACAGACAACTAGACGATCCAATTTCATGGTCTTTCACTAACTCTCCATCTCGACATACGTAAGGTGGTGGATTTATACCAAAGGTATTGCATCATATATGGTAAGTAGGAGGAGTGGACCACCATTCTCCTTCTGTCTCTTCCTCCGCTCAGCCGAGCATCTGGCTGCAGAAGCAGCTCTGCTGTTTGATTGCTGGTGGTGAATTCCCGATAGATGCATAGTATTTATCCCACTCATATTAATGTGAGTGGGATAAATACTATGCATCAATTGATACATGTCCTTCTATCAACAGTGGTAGGTACTATAATAAGAGACAAAAATATGAATGCGAGCGCATATATTTACTTTTATGGGTGGAGTTGCGAGAGAAAGTTGAGAGTGCTCTTCTTTCCAGGCAACTTCGTAGGTATAAGTGGTTAGGGGAAATGAGAGACATGCAACAGTAGGTACTTCTTTTCTGGCACCAATCTCGCTTCCCTTGTAGATTGTTGAGATTCGTTTTACTGCTATGCCTGGTGCCTTCAAGTGCTTGCCTCTTAAAGCTCTGCTGTCCCACTGCGGGAAAATCCGTGCTACGAGAACGTGATGAGAAGCATTCAGAACAATTAGGGAGAAAATAAAAGGAAGGAAATTGGTACAGATCCAGGGAAATTTCTTCTATTTATAAGTTCTAACACGTGCTTGGCAGTCGGTGCGTTTAATTTTCTCTTCGCTAATAGATCTCTAATTCATTATGATATAATTACTATAGAACATCTATTTGCATCCTTTCTAATTCAAATGTCCCGCATATAATTTTTGTTACTCATTTGTCTTCGGCCGCCATTGCGCCGCCGGTCGAGCGTGTGCTTTAATTTTGCAGTGTTCGAAGTTGTATTGGCTGTATAGGTGTTATAAGTGTTGAGTATTTGGGGATTATAGGTAAGTGCATATTTAACTTGTGCGGCCGTGATGAATAATTGGAGTATCTGCGAGTAAAAGTGAACAGTTTTATGCGCTGAGTAATTGACCAGTGTAGTAGTAAACATTGAAGCTCAATGGAGTATTTGTGTTCGCATTTCAGGTGTCTCAGAATTTTTGAAGAATGGATTTTCAAAACAGACCAGGCGGAAAAACTGGTGGAGGTGGAGTGGCATCATGGTCGGAGACAAATCGAGACCGCAGGGAAAGGTTACGCCAATTGGCGTTGGAAACTATAGATTTAAATAAAGATCCATATTTTATGAAAAATCATTTAGGTGAGTGTCGCTTGGGTATTTATTTATGCGGCTCTCAGCTAATTGGTGTTTGGAAATATTTCTTCAAATTTGTTTATTCACAGGGTCATACGAATGCAAGCTTTGTCTCACTCTTCACAACAACGAAGGAAGTTATTTAGCACATACTCAGGGTAAGAAGCATCAGGCCAATCTTGCTCGGAGGGCAGCAAAGGAAGCCAAGGAATCTCCAGCGCAGGTATTTATACCTAGTTGTAGTGCATGTAGTCAGTGTTTTACTGTTTGCTCATGGAAAAGACTAATACCTGGGTGTACCTTGGTGCAATGCGACTGGGACTATCATCACCGGGTATACACTGCATTACATATTTAGTCGTGAAGAGTGGGGAACTTTTTCCATAGAACTAATATTTTATTGGCACAGTAGGTAATCATTTACTTTCACAGAGGAGTGAATGTTTTGAAAAGTGCTGCTGGCTATTGACAGCTGGTATTTACTGCTGTGAGCATTGGTATCAGAGTAAAAGAATATTTAGTAGAGATGCTTCATGATAATTAATCTGCATCACAACATATACATCCTGTTTTTGTGGCATGTATTGTCATTAATTTCTATTCGGAAGGAAAGACAAATCGTTAAATTCGCAATCTTCCTGTCCTTCCTGTCAAGTCTTGTATTAGAGACAAGTTTAGTCATGGTTTAATGATACATATATTAATCAACAGGGTTAATCCCTCTGTAAAGATATAGGCAATAGTAATGTGAGTACACGTTTTACTTATGCATTTTAAAACCCACTCAAGTTGAAAATGATGCACTGTGTACACTATGTGAAAGGGGTACGTGGATGAATTTTTAATGTCAGTTTCAGTTGACAGATAATAACATCTCATTGTGACTTCAAGGCCCCGAAGCAGACAAAATGTGATAAGGAGTCATTCAAAATATTTTTGGCAATGTTGGAAAACAGATGAGTTATAATAATAATAATAAAGATTTTATTGTCGTTAGGCCTTAACAGCAATAGACAAAGTCAAGCTTATATATACAAAGATTCTACAAATGTAGCCCCATATTTTGGATGCTTCCAGTCTTGACTTTTCTGCTGATTAGCCATTCCTAATGTAAAAATTGATTTTTTTAAGTTAATTGATGAAAACTTTGAAGCAATATTTGGACCTTTGGACGTAATTTAGGTTGGTATTTCTACCTACCTTTATTTAAGTTCATGATTTACTGAATAGAATGATTTTTGTTTGATTGTTCTAGGATACACGGAATTGGAGATATTTGCTTTTCTGCAGAACACCGAAATCACCCAAAATCGGTGTTTTGTCATCATAAAAATGGCCACTATCAGAAAATAATATTAAAAAAATAAAATAATGACATTTTTGTATTCTTAATAAATGGTACCTAGTTTCTATGGTAAAAATATTTGTTTTTTTTTGTTAGTAAATTTAATGTCATATAAGTTAAAAATTAAAGATGAAAAGAAAGTCTCATCTTTTTAAAGCTTGTTAAATTTAAAATAGTTTTAAGTGTACTAACTGATGTAATTCCATTTTCAGCCTGCTCCTGAGAAGCCACGAGTTGAACCTAAGAAATTTGTCAAAATTGGACGACCTGGTTACAGGGTAACAAAGCAGAGAGAGCCAGAAACTGCTCAGCAGAGTCTTCTGTTCCAAATCGATTACCCAGGTATTTCATCTAGTTGTGGATAAATTCTGTACTAGTCCCCCAACTGCAGACTCGAGGGTTTGTGAATGCTCTCCATGTTGAGGGATTTGATATAGGGAACAAATTCAGGCGAGATATGGTGGAAGTTTTCCATCATGGCTAAATGATAGTACTTAGTGGACTCCACAGTAGTTTTATTGGGACGACCTTAGTTTTGACACGTAGTGTCATCATCACCTGATGATGTGATCAGGTGATGATGACACCACGTGTCGAAAGGTCTAGCCTAGGTCGACCCAATAAAACTACTGTGAAGTCCACTATGTACTTTCAACTTGAGGGTTTTAGTTCAAAGCTTGCAGTGGTATACTTTTTTTTGGCGTTCTAGCAACTATTTGACATTCTGTGTGTCATGTGGATTGATGTAAATTGGATCAGGATTTGCTGTATTTCCGATAGATAAGTGATGAATAGGTGGATATCAGGTATCTTTTCTGAAATGTCAGTTAATGATGTGAACTGAATTCCCCTCCCTGAGATACTTCCTAACCTCTTACCTCGTATAGATCATGTGGCATCAGTTGTTCCTTCCCCTTTTATCTACCATGGCCACTGAACTATCAAAGTGGAAATTTGGGTCAAATATGGTGGAGATTATTTAGCTGCCCAGTGGAATTCTTCTTTGCCTCTCAGCCTTGGCTAGATGCAGTTATATTTTACTATGGAGTCAGGCTGCCTTGCAAAGTAAGAAAATTGTTTACTATCTTAGAAAATAATCTCCCATTAATCCAGTGTAAAAGCAAATTATATGTGTGTTGTTCTGTCAATGATAGGTGTGCCGGAAATGGAGGCATAGGGATTTACAATGGGGGCGTTTACTCAGAACCAAATTTGCAATTTCGTACACGAAATCATTAGAGAATTTTAGTGGAAAAATTAATCTTCTAAGCACAACCATTCACTCATAAATCAAAAATTAAAATAAGCAAAAGGTGACACCCACCGAAAAAGCTGCTGTGATAACATTGACGTCAATTTCCTCCCGTCCTTGACTGCTTTTAGGGGAAGGGAAGGGAGTGGAGGGGGGTTCTCTGAAGGTCTGCTCGCACAGATGCTGTCTCATCTGCCCCTATTGGCATAGTCAGATGTGTCCCCCCCCTCCCCATTGCGATAAGGCAAAGTAGCTTCATGGGCTCAGTTGTGATTGGACGAAGTCGTTATACGTCAGAGGTTGCACCATGCCCCCTTTTCCGAAAGGGTTAAAAACATGTTTTTCGCCGCTTATAACTCGATAAATAATTGACGGATCAGAAAATGGAAAAATAAGGGTCTTTTTATTTTACAAACTCTATCAGATTCGTCAATAAAAAAATATGGTAAATGACCCCATTGTAATCAAGCGTGATTGTTAGTCTTGGTAGCTAATTTAGTTTTTGTATCAAGCTTTCTTGACTTTCAACTCATTTTGGTACATTCATGATTGATTTCAGATATCCCAGAATTCATTTGGACTGGGACAAGGAATAGTATCATAAAGGTCTATCTAATTACTCATTGTGTGCACTCTGTGACTAGTGTATCAGACAGTGGGAGATTTTTTAAACTAAATACTGCACTTTTTAGAAAAGACTCGCACATTGCTGACCAGCACAAGTTTTACAAAACCCAATCTGTGATGCCACCTATTTTCAGCATTGGGGTTTTTTCAGGTATTGCTATGTTCCTTATCACATAAAATTACTGGTTCCAGCAAAAGATGACCATTTAAGGAGATGACCCCAGAAATGATGTGAAAGTTTGTACAGAAGGATGAATGTACAAAAGTGACATCTTTGAATAAATATCTATGAGTTTTTATTATTCTTTTATTGACAGTGAGCAATTCAAAGGAACTGATTATTTTTGCTAAAGGTTCATGAGTATTTTCCCCAACCTACTGATGGAACCCATCGCAGACACAGTCCCTAGCTCTCATATTGTACTACCTAGAAGGTATCACTTCACGCATACAGTGGCAAGATGATGGCCTTGCATAAGCAGGAGGGGTGTTTTTAGGACATCTGTGTTCAGCTTACAATAGAAAAACTTCCCAAGTGCTCTTTTAAAAGAACAAAAAGACACCCTTTAGAGTATTTTGTTAGAATCCACAGATGAGTATTGCTTTGCTTGTGAAAAGAAAACGTAAATCCCTAACAGTGAATTGGGTTGCCGGTCACACAAGTACTGGCCATTGACATAAAATACAGGAAATTTACTTGTACCATATGGGAAATAGGTTCATTCCAGAAAAAGTGGCTGCTTTGGGAGATTGCTGTTAAAGCAGGTTTCACTGTATTTTGATAGGTAGGGACCGGAAAAAATAGCATCCATATTTTGAAAATTTGAATTTGACTCTAGTTTTTACACAATTAGCATTTGTTTTCCTGAAATTAGCATCTATTTTTTATCATTGAATAATCTAGAATTATATATGAATACTTAAGCTCGTTTGCACAATATGCAAATATATCATTACTTCAATCAATAAGTTTGTTCAAACTCATTCAACCCCTTTTATGACAAATTAATCTGAAACTGTAACAATTTTTCTAATGAGAAAATTAGTTAAATAATTGTCATGAAGTTTTAAGATAATTTACTTTTAAAAAATGATTATTTAAAAAAAATGTCACTTAGTTTACGGCTGATTTATTTTAGACTTGAATACGACTTCATGTTAATACCTTCTGATCATATCAAAGATTGTTTCCAGGTTCAAGTAACCACATAAAAAGCAAGCCAGTCATGGGGAAGGGGAACTACTAGAATTAAAAAGAAGGGAAAATTTTATATGCCTATTTATTTAGTTTATGTGGGCTTGAAATCGAATCAAATGACATGCTACCAAAAAAAGCATAATCATCTTTTAACTTAACTCTTCTGTCATTCACAACTGTCTTATAGTGTGAAAAAGAGCTCACATTTTCCACATTATTAGTAGGTGTATATACACTGTTTCAATGGCTTCTGTAGAAAGCTTCAGATGTTCATCCTTCATTGGGAGAGGAATTGAAATTGAATTGATTTCTCTGTTGGTTGGTTTCTCTATCTCCTCACGTAACATGCTCTTCAGTACCCTGTAGCCACGGCAAAATTCTTCTGGTGTAAGGTCTTTACACCTCCTAAGTTACAAAGCCTTTTCCTAAACATCAGAAGGATTGTTTAATATTATACTCTTGACTGAAAAGACCCCAATATTCGTGAAAACTTTTCCAATTGGCTAATTTTTCATTAATGCAGCAAGTTTATCTTCACATTTCAAAGCTACACAGTTGAATTTATCTTCCATTGGTGCACTCTCAACCTCAGAAAAATTAAGTCTTCACTCCAAAATGCCATTCAAGAATGGCCAGAAGCTCAATTTCAATTGATTTCAGCTTTGGGTTCAGGACATGTTCCGTGGGGTAGGATGAACCCTCCAGCAATTTTGACAAATCTAGTTGTCTTGACATTTTCTGTGACAAACTGAATTTGTGCCCTGAGAGCCATTATGTGCCTTTACTGACTATATGCGTCACAATGATGTTTTTTCCTGTGCAACTCATACATTGCAATGCTTGCAAATAAGGATTTTACCATTGAAAGTATAAAGTCCATCACCACTGTATGTTTGAGCTCCTTCAAAGACAGTTACAGTATTGCATCCCTTCTTCCCCAAGAAACTCTTAAATAGGAATACAGTAAAACCCCTTATTTACATTTTTCTAGGGACCCCTAGAAAAAATGTAAATTGCTGGAAAATGCAAATAGTGGTTTATCAGTTTTACATGCATACTTTAACAATATAGAGTAAATGTATGAATAAGAAACACTGATAAACTGAAAAGTTTGTATTGAGAAATCCCAGTTTACTAGAGAATTAAATGTTAATTTTAAGGCCATTTGAAAAGGCTCTGAAATGGCGGGGTGTGCTGCCTTCATGCTAACGTAACAGGTAGGTAGTTTACGTTGAGAGGCATAGGAAAATTCATCTCCTGAACTTACCGTTGTATTTCAGGGCCCCTCAGCTCTAGTGAATATTTATTAGTATTAGCCTGTAAAAACTATCAAAATTGGAAAAGTATTCTCAGTTAAACATGGTATTATTAGTCATTTTATAGGCTCAAGGACGTCCTGCTCGTTGTGTCTTCTGCTACGACAAAGCATGGCGTGAAGGTCGTGTGGTCATGGGCGAACTACATGGTATGCTTGTGAAAGGAATACTAACTGATTTTAAATGAATCAACTGCATAAGTAATGTTAATAAATAAAAGTTAATTATAATGAATTAACGGAATAAATATGCCTTCAATACTTGTTCGTAAGCTGTAACGGAGTGCAGCATCTACTTGGAAGCGTCCGCAGCACCACCTGATGGCAGGTAGAGGAAATAGTTTGCCCTCACACGTAGGATTAACCGGCATGCAATAGTTTGCTGTCGCGTTTTCACGGTGTTGATTTTTTTCACTTTTCAATTAATGAGGAAAAATACTTAACGTCATTTAAAAATCGAACGGCTTAAAACTCCTTCTCCAGAAGTTATAAACTTTCGATCAAGACATTAAAAAATAGTAGGAAACTACCCTATTGTTGGCCCTATATTAATCCTCATGTGACCAGAGTCTGCTTTGTTGTGTATTTCTTAGTTGTTAAATCATGAATAGTGGCACTTTTCATTCTTACATTACAGAGATTGCAGAAGGTATTAACCCACGACATCGTTTCATGTCAGCATATGAGCAAAAGGTAGAACCTCCTGATCGCAAGTGGCAGTACCTGTTATTTGCTGCAGAACCATATGAAACCATTGCTTTTAAGGTAAGTCTTGTTGGCCGTTTTTCAGGTAATTTTTTTTTATTATGACAAGTTTTGAAGTTTCATCAGCTACAGTTAAAGTTAACTTAATGTGAAACCAGTTCTGATAGTGCCAGGATTATTTATAATATCATATATGTAAGAAACGGGTTTTTGCGGCAATGGCTTGAGAAAAATAAATGCATCAGTGTATGATTTTGACAATTAAGAAGTTAATAATGCAGACTAAAAGGACATGAAAATATATGCTTAAATTTGAATGGCTGTGAAACTTGGACCTTGAGTAAGAGGGATGAGTGCAAGTTAGAGGCTTCTGGGCATGAAGGATGATGAAGAAAATAATGCATATGCTCAAGCAGAACCTTGTAACTATTTATTTACTAGCCAAAAGCTGTTGATAAGCAAAACTTGGCTATTTTCGTTATTTAATGACTTATAAGAAATTTTAAAGCACCGTAGGCAATGCATACACGCACTGTTGACGAATATTATATTTAAAATAATGAAAAATTATTACCATTGTCCTGGTAGAAATTTGTTTATCCTTGTTTTGAGGCCCGCTTAGCCACCGAGGAAAAAAGGGAAGGGAGAGGAAAAAGCGTGCGCGGTTGCTTCTTCGACAGCTCGCGCGGTCAGTTGGTGCGGGGATGTGAATCATAACAAACGTCGACTTGGCAGCGCTGCAACGCTTTTTCTTTTACAATAACGTGGCGAGCAGCCCTGAGCACAGCTCTGCCGGGTTGAAAATTTGTTGAACAAATACAAGTCGATATGGGACAAAGTACTGAATTGTCGTAACTTTAGCATTTATATTTGCCAACAGTGCACGTATTCGGTGCCTACGGTGATTTAAAATTTCTTGTAAGTCGTTAAATAACGAAAATAGCTGAGTTATTTTTATCAAAACTTTTGGGTAGAAAATAAATAGTTACATATGCATTTAAAAAAGATTGATTTTTCACCTTATGAAGTCTCATGTAGATAACTTGAGAAGTTTTTGAAAAATTATTGTTCAAATTGGAGCTTCCATTTTCTGAGTGCCAAAAATCGTGCTTTTTTTCATATAAAGCCAAATAAAAAATTTGTTGATACGGTGAAGAATTGCCGATGATATTCACAAAACGTAGAAATAAATTTTCTTTCATTTTCAGTTTATTTCATTGCAATCAACAAATAGGTTATTGAGATAGAACACTTCAAACTCGAGTATCTCGACTTTTTGCATGGACAGTAGGTCTTATGCTGGATCATCATCGGAAACAGCGTTTAGGGTTGTGTTGTCAATGATTGTTTGACTGACTGACTTGTTATTTTTTCATTTTCCTGCTATTTTTTCAATATGAAATATGTTGGTTATTTTCTCACAATAGCCATGTGTCCAGTAAGTAATTTCATGTTTTCCTACTGGATATTATGGCCTCCATTGATAATATGTTCAGTAACTGCTCATTTCTTGACCTACAGTACTTCAAATACCAGAGATACATTTGAGTCTTGTTTAAATTCAAGGATTGCAAAGTAGCCATGAAAATTCTTGCAAATTACCCACTAATGCGCATTCACCTTGAATGATTTTTCTTGTTTCTCTGTGGAAACTAAATTGTTTGTGCTCCCTCTCCTCTGTAAACATTACAACATTAGCTATGGATTTAGTATTCTCAAAGAGCCTTAAGACTGATGGAGTCTTTACCCTGAATCAATAAGTCCCTCAATTTTTAGGAAAGGTGGTGGGTCATTGAATTTCCAAATAGTTCTGGAATTAGTCGAATTATATGACAAGTAAACTTTGGCAATGGGCCTTCGACCAAAGGAAAAACAACACAAGAGTTAGGGGTTGTGTAGCCAAGTGCTAAGGTTTGTGTTCTGTGTATATTAACAATTTCCTGGAATAGACTCTGAATTCATCATCATTCAAAATCATAAACATATGTAGTTTTGGCTGAAAAACGTCCAAAATAAATAGTAAGCATTTTAAGAAAATTTTTCCATTTTCCCAAATCCTCTCATTGAAGAGTTTTAAAAGTGCCAATAATAATAATAATTCATTTTCCCCAATTGACAAAATACAAAGTAAGTTAGCTGAACAATGTATTGCTGAAAGCACATAAACCAGAGAAAAAACACAAGGGAATACACTTGAAGAAATAACATACAATTAAATAGTAGGTACTTTAGGTTGAGATAATAAAAAAGCAATCTTAACTTAGGTGATTTTATCTGTCAGAAATCATTCAGTGAATAGAACGACTTCATCAATAAATAATTTTTTACCTTTTTTTTTAATAGTAAAAAAAATAATGCTGAATATAAATACCCTTCACTTATTTCCAAGCATCAAACATTATGTCTCTCCTAGATATGGAATTTTACTAAATTATTTCATACCTAGTTTTTATATTTATATCATTAACAAATATAGAGTTCATTAATGCTCATTGCATAACAGTATATGGTTTGCACATATTCATTTTTGCCATTTCATTGATCCTCATATCCCAAACATATCATGGATTGTATGCTATGGATGTGGCATATTCTCTATAAAAACAATTCAAAATTTCGGGAGAAGTGTGAAATTAATATCCCATGTAAGACCTTTTTAAAACTCAATGTATATGTGGAGGTGTGATTGAACCATCAGGCATAGGAATCAATGAGATATGCATGGTTTTTATAGCAACAGTTTAATTTTGCAACTTGTTCTTTCATTTTTGAATCATATTTGGCAGGTCAAATTACATGTAACTAGGTCTTGTCTTTGGAATTATCTGATAATTGTACTCCATGATAAGAAAGTATGCCATGTAAATTTTTAGTTGCTAAGATATACAGTGGAGAAACTATACTGAAAAGTTTGTGGAACCAAAAAATCAGCTTTTCCATAGACTTACATGTTAAAAAATGAATAGTTAAAAAAAAATTGTTCATTTGTAGACATTCTCTAATTGATTTGAAAGTGGGCGAGCTTATTACATTGTATGGAAGGCAACTGGATCATTTAGTGAAAATTATACTTAGTAGTTTTTTTTCTTCAGATTTGATGGAATATCACCTGCCCCTCGCTCACCGATGCAGTGCTCATATTTGAGGATTGGGCATTGATTGTATCCATGTTCTTTCTCTGCAATTGAATTAATCAAACAAAATCTTATTTTATGGCATTAAGTTTAGATCAGCATGATATATGCTTTGGACAGGTGGAATCCCAGAGTATTCTTTTCTGTTCAGTGTTTCAAATTCTTGCGATACCATGAAATTGGCCTGAACTCTGGGTGTGTTATATTCCTTCTGTCATGTGTAATTGGTATCCGACTCATCTTCTTCTTGAAGGTACCGAGTCGAGAAGTGGACAAGTGCGAGGGGAAATTCTGGACACACTGGAATCGTGACACAAAGCAGTTTTTCCTTCAGTTCAGCTTCAAGCTGGACCCCAAGCAGAAGAATCCTCCTCCGCCAGGCACCATGCTAACGGCACCTCCTCCTCCTCCCAGGACACCCCTCCCCCCATCCACACTCCCTCCCCCCCCAATGCCTCCCCCGCCCATGATACCAGCCCCTCCCCCAAACAGAGCCATCCCTCCGCCTCCCATGCCACCCCCTCCCCCACCAAACTTCGCCCCCATCCCACCACCTCCCCCAAAAATGGGAGGGCTCTCTGCTCCACCACCCCCTCCACCACCCAAGATGTAACTCTTCTTGTACTGTAATCAACTTTTGCATTTATCGTTGGAGTCAAATTTCGTGCAAATAAAATGTCTTATTTGTATATAATTTTCAAATGGTTTTTAATTTAACGTGTGACTATCATGAAGACCCCAGTAAAGAGAGTCGTTTCAGGCGTTATATGGTGGAATAACATAATTAAATACGATTGGCAATTTTCCACAAAGAAATCTTTACTTCGACCGGTTTCGATGTGATACATCATCATCAGGTGACCAAATCTCAAGAAAGTCCAGTATATATACAAATGAGGGGAGGGACCGGGGGAAAAAAGGAGTGAGGAAAGAGGAGGGGAAGAGGGCCTAAACCAAGGGTGACGACGGAAAAAGGGGGAAGAGGAGGGAGAAATGGTGCTAGGAGTGGGAGTTGGAAAAACCACACATAGAACTGGGAAACCCTGGCCGTTTGAGGAGTACCAAGGCAGAACGTACACCTTCAAGTCCAAGAGAGAGTCCTGTCCTGTAGGATGAGGGGCCGCCGTTTTTCGGCCTTGCCCGACGAAGTCACAGTGGCAAAGTGGGGAGGGGGGATTATCATAGTAGGCCGCTCCTGGTCTTCGAGCCCACAGATAAGAAGAAGGCGGTGAAAACACTGGCCTCTGGCCGCTAAGGGTATCCCGCGGCAATGCTTCGAACGCCAGGTCCGTGGAAGGGGCTGAGATGCTCGGGAAGTGTGTCCACATAGGCGTGGTGGGGTGGGGTCACGGGGGGGCACTTGGTTAAGGTAGCACAATGAAAACTCACGTGGGCCAGGGAAAATCAGTGAGTAGAGGTGAGGGAGCCCTTATCTAAAAACACTCAAGAGTGGATAAGTGATGGGAGAGGAAGAGAGGAGTGGGGAGGGGGATGAATAAAATTGCACATTGTTAAGGAGATTCCTATCCCTTTGTTGAATATTTTCGACCTGCTCCGTGGCGTCTAATTTCTTGCCTTTGTCTGAGGTGTTGAGCACTTTAAAATCAAAATTGCATGTGTGTTTGGATTCTAACAGGTGTTTGGCAAAAATGGAATTAGTGTTGCCTAAAATGTAGCACTTTTTGTGTTCATTAATGCGTGTGGAAAATTCCTCCCTGTCTGGCCGATGTAGATGGCTCCACAATTGCATTTAATTTCATACGATTTTTTGTGGAAAATTGCCAATCGTATTTAATTAATGAAGACCCCAGTATCCAAAGGGGTTTTCTTTAAAAATGCAGAGTCCATATCATAATGGATGAAGTCTTTTATGGATTTGCCTATGAATGCAGTCTGAAGATCTCATTGCAGTGAGAATTAAACCTGGGGGGTTATTTTGTAATCTCACGTCAGTGAGAATACGTCATAAAATGTCACTTTTTCGTAGTTAAACTCTCTCACCCAGGTGGCGTGACCGTCTTCGGATCTCAAGCGGTGAACTGCCGGTCATGTTCTGGTCTTTTAGACGATTCATCCGCTCTGGATCCGTATCTTTCGACTCTTGATCCGTTTCATTTTCTCCGCCTGCCATTGGTTCCCATCTCATCTTCATAAAGAATGTGAAATGGAGCCACCATCGTTTCCACTTGAAGCTTGAGTTGGAAAAAAAGCAAGATTGAGAAAGATACAAATGATTTTAAATTGTATTTTTGGAATTTGCACAATGTGAAGAACTTAAATGTTCTTAAAACACGAATTGTATATTATCAACAAATGATTTCTAAAAAAGACTATTAACGTAAAATGTAGCAAGAAACAAATGCTAATTCCAATATTGGTATAAAGGAAATTATCGGACATGAATTATCTTGAGAGGTCATCCGAATAATTAAAATGATAGGGACAAACAATTTTTCACTCACCTTCATTGTATTTCTCCATTTTTGAAGAAAGCGGTCGCCATTGCCAGGCACTCGTTTGTTTATTCAAAGTAGACGAGATCAGCAACAGATAGCGCTACCGACAGAAGCTTCGACAATTCACGAACTCTTCGTGAGCTGATCATTAAGAGAGCGAAATGGATATCCTGCCTTCCCGCAAAGAGTCATTAAAAAGGTGAGATTACAAAATAACCCCCCTGTCCTAGGCTATTAATTGTAGGTGTGGAAGTGGAGAGACTGAATCCTTATGGTTGATCAATAGGCCAAAAAAGTCTGTCCACAGATGGCCAGATGTCAGTCTTGTGGGAGTGTTCTAATCATTGACCTGATATGCATGCTCAACTCTGCTGAGTGAACATGATATGGCAAGAAAATTATTTGATGCTGAATTTGTGTTTTTTAAGGCTTTAACTTTGCATTCATTCTATCTAAGGTGCTCAAGAATGGCAGGATGTTAACTTAAGTTAATTTCACCTGATGCCACCAAATAATTATTAGGTATCAACGGGGTGTTATATTTAATGGAATTTATTAACTATTACTTAATAATTTCCTGTAAATGTCAAGGAATTCTCTTAAAAGAGAATACTATAGAAATTATTGTAAAGTTCGCAATGAAAGATATCCTTTAAAGTGCCTGAATGAGCCTACGCAGAATGCAGAGACAGCCTGTTAATTCGCCTGTTGATGTTATAGGACCTTGTCGATTTCATATACATACCCCCTGCCATGGGGAAACTAAGTTAGGAATAAAATTAAATGTCATTTGGATGAGTAAAAAACTTTGCACTTTTCCATAATATATTTAAAATAATAAAATTACGCAACACGTGTTTCGGCTTACTAAGCCATCATCAGGTGTGCACCATAAACTTCCGTGACAGCCGCGCAATATATAGGATGGAGATAGGGGAAAGTGGTTGGGGGGAGGAGAGGAGGAAATGACTATATGGTGAGTGGGGGGGGAGGAAGGGGGGGGGCGGCAGCAAGGAGAGAATTAAGGAAAGGAAAGGATGGGGTCGTTTACCATATTTTTTTATTGCCGAATATGATGGAGTTTGTAAAATAAAAGGACCCGTATTTTTCCGTTTTCTGATCCGACAATTATTTCTCGAGTTAGCGGCGAAAAACTGATGTTTTTAACCATTTCGGAAAAGTGGGTGTGGTGCAACCTCTGACGTATATTGACTTCGTCCAATCACAACTGGGCCCGCGAAGCTACTTTGCCTTATCGCAATGGGGGGGAAACAGCTGACTCGGCCAATCGGAACGACCAGACAGCATCTGTACGAGCAGACCTTCCGAGAATCCCCCTCCACTCCCTTCCTCTCCCCTGAAAGCAGCCAAGGACGGGAGGAAAATGACGTCAATGTTATCACAGTGGCATTTTCAGTGGGCGTCACCTTTTGCTTATTTTCATATTTGATTTATGAGTGAATGGTTGTGGTTAGAAGATTAATTTTTTCACTAAATTTCTTTTTTCGATTCCATTTAACGATTTTGTGTACAAAATTGCGATTTCGGTTCCGAGTAAACGCCCCCATTGAAGCACTCTAAGGAGTTTGTCCTTGGGACTGGATTAGGGAAGTGGTGGGTTATTTGAAAAAGGAATAGCTAGCAATGGGGAATGGATCCGGAAAAGTTGGTCATTCAACAACCGGTTATTATCACTATGTATAATTTCCTACTGTTCCCATGCGTCCAATCTTGGGCCTTTTTCTTTCAATATGCAGAATTTCCAGATCAAAGAGGCAGTGGTGCAGATGTCTCCAGGAGGTGATTGGCCAGCAGTGACGGTTTGTCTCCCTTATCCATACACCTTCGATGCCCTAGAAGTCTGAAGTTTATGAGTGTACACCTGATGATGGCTTAGTAAGCAGAAACACGTGTTGTGTAATTTTATTATTTTAAATATATTGTGGAAAAGTGCAAATTTTTTACTCATCCAATACGCCTGGGCCCTTGAGGCCTGCGGGATCCTTGGCGTGGAATAGGCTGCTCCGAATTTTCTGTGAATCCCATGCGAGTGCGGGGAAGTCTATATTGGTGAAACGTCCCGCACCATAGAGACGAGAGTGAAGGAGCATCAACGGCACCTCAGACTAGCGCAACCTGAGAAGTCGGCGGTTGCAGAGCATGCGATCGAAAAGGACCACGCCATCAAATGGGAAGACACGAAACGGCTCTGTCACGCCCGAGGTTTTTGGGATAGGGTGGTGAAGGAGGCATTAGAAATTCAAACAACCAAATATAAAACCTTTAACAGAGACCGAGGGTTCCACATAAGCACAACATGGAACCCGATGATTAAACGAATCCACCCTTGACACCCGGCTCAACCCCTCCCCAATCTCCCCCCCCCCTCCACCTGAGCAATCATATATAAGCCCGGTCGCTACTCCTCTGCATCACACTGCCCTGATGACGATGAGCAATGCGCTCCTCGAAACGTTGGCCGGTATGGAGTGTTTAACCCGTGCGGAAGCCTGAGAGGAATTCATTAATAAAAATGTTTACTATGAACATAACAAAATTAAGGGTACCTGTCTGTTTCCAATGAAGAGAAATGCTGGTAGTAGACACCAGATTTCTCAGTAGTTACGACTCGTTATGATCAAATAAGTTGATTTAAAAGAGATGAGAAGCAGGTAAATATGTACATAGCTAGTATTTAACTGTTGTGTGTAAAGTCTTTGAAACATATCATACACGAATGTACCACAGCAATTATCATTCAAGGTAAAAAATTTTTGGCCATAACATCAACAACCTATGATGCCATTATTAAGAACTTCCTCTCATTTAAATTTCTATCATTTTGATGAGGGCCAGAAAAATTCCAAACCCCTGAGAGGCTGAGGTGTTTATTAAAAGCAACTTGTCATTATTTCTATTCTGATATCTTCAACCACATTTGTGTATCATTGCAACTTCCTGATGCATTTTGTATTTTAGATGTTTATTTACTAGCTAATAATGACATGAACTTATTCAAATACTATGGTATGATGGAAGATATTCTTTTTTGATTACCTTAGAAAATAATAATATTTGATGACTAATTTTTCATATTTAGAATCGTCTTAAATGAAAATCCTCAGGTACCTAATTCAGGAATTATATTAGATATGTTTGACTTCCTAAACCAGGTTTCAATCAATGCCCACAGATAACAGGAAATCTCAATTTCCTGCAACTACTAAAATGCACTACTGTGCTATAATAAAATGAATGCTTGAGAAAGGAAGATGAAAAGTCTAAGACAATATGCTCACCTGTAAAAAATTACTTCTTCAGCAAAAACGAATAGAGCTATAGCTGATATTATTTACAATGAATGCCTTAATGGAACTTGTAAGGAAATAAATACATTTCCAGAAAGGCAGACATCTAGAGAGTTAGGGGTGAGTGGAGGATGTAAGGAGTATCTTGGCTTGGTGAGTGTACTTGGAGAGACTTGTTGTGGATTTTTGGGGGCGTTGTTAGGGTATGTTATTTCCATGAAAGGAGGGGGGCTGCAGCATCTGCCTTAGCCAGGGAATGGAGGAAGGGGTGAGGAAATTATTATAATAAGGGGCAAGGTTGATTTCCTCCCTCCATTCCCTTATGTTGGATAAGAAAAATGCAGGTTCCTTCCCCCCCTTCCTTATACTTTGCTAGGCTGTCTCTCATGAAAACACTCAAGACACTACTGACCCTGAAATCCAGTCTTCTGACCTATACCCATTCACTTCTTCAACCTTCACCCATCTCTGTACCCTAAGGAAAAACACCCACCCCTGCCCCTCATACCTGGCTCAACCACTAATAGGTTTCTCTGTTGCCCAAGGAAAAAACACGCTCAAACCCCCCAAAAATCTGTTTTCCCCTGACCAAAGACGAGATACTCCTTAAACCCTCCACCCACCCCTAACTCTCTAGATGCCACCATTTTATTCATTGCTGCTTGAAGAACTACGCATTATGTATCATATATTTATGTTGAAACTTCTGGGTAATAAGATTGCCTGCCAAAGGATGCAATTGGACTAGAAAAAGCCTCCTTTATAGCAAGGATGATTTGAACCGTTTTGCTTTGAGTTGGGTAACTTGCATTGCAGAGTGAAGCTGCCTAGAGGTGATAATGGTTAAATTTCTTTTACACCTGAGACTATTGACCTAATAAACATTTTCAAAAAAAGTATAAGTTTTGAATGAAGATATCAGTATTTAATCATTTTTAATGCCCACTTATATATTCCAGATCCTAAAATGAAGCAGCACCTAGAGTAATCATTAGTGTGTCTCCCCATGTCTCTAGGCCAACACCTGACAGCAGTCAAGATGGTTCCAAAATCCATGCCAATTTCCAGTACAGCTAACCCTGTATTTAATGTTGTCGAGACGGAAGTGAATTCTAAGTAGTTTTGTCATGAAATAGATTTTGGTCTGATAAATACTGTAGTCATACATTTCGATTGCTTGATTAACAATTTCGTAAAGAGCATTAAAATCCATGAAAGGAATGCCTAATTCTGCCTAAGTCCTCAGCCAGAACCTCGCTACAAATACGTGTGACCTCGTCACATTAATTGCAATAAAAATCCTAATCGTTAACGACCGTCAAACTCCAAGCTTTTACAACTAAATGACAACTTATTCCGCAATAATACGTAATGACGAGCAAACTATTACACGCCTTAGATTTCGGCAGATTCAGACGCTGGGCTCTTCTGAGAAAAATATTTTTCGGAACCAATGTTAGAAAGTTACATTTTGAAATTTAAAGGCGAGCCAAACACTATTTCCTGCGAAGGTCGTTCCGAGGCGAGTTTCCTCTATTTCATCACCGAATTACAGCCCCAATAAAAACAACAACAGTCTTCACAGGAGGCAGGTAACAATAACTCCTAACGTGTGAAGGACAAATTTAGCTCGGGCTCAAACCGGTTCCATCTCTAGCGCTTGTCTCTGAATCACTTGGGTGATCTCCATCAATCAAGGACTTTCCTCCAGTCCTTGAAATTTTGAAGACAGATGTGAAAACTTTCCTGGGACATACTTAATATCTCGTGTTACAAAAATATTCTGAAAAGTGGGGCTCACAGAGCTACTTTTTTTCCTGGACCGAAGCCCGCCTCAGGAAATTAAAGACAGAACTAAGGAAGTTAGATCACAATACGCTAATCTCATAAATAATAAACACCATTTCGCAAAAAAAACCTACGGTTTTCTTCGCAAGGACGTAAACAATCTAATTAAGACACGTAGAAACCTATCGACTGCTACGACCTGCCCTGGCGCACTGCGGGCTTTCGAACTTTTCCTACGATTGCCTGACGACTGGAGAGCGGGAGCAATTCTTTCGGAGCCGCCCGCTGGATTTCGGTTTGGATTTTCGCAGAAGCGTCAATTATTAAGTTCAGTCGGTTTGACCTTGGTGTTAATTGCTGCGGATTGCTGCTGTTTCCTCATACTTGACCATCTTTATAATCGGAGGAGGGATTTTTTCAAAATGGGCGAATATTACGGAATTTTGCAAGCCATATCTGATATTTTGAGTGTTATCACAATAACATTATGTCTAGTGATGAAAATACCCCAAATTTTGAATCTTATCAAGGTGAAAAGTGTAAAAGGTATCAGTATTAATGGCTTGATGCTGGAGTTAACTAGGTAAGTGCTTTCCACAAGTTATGAAAGTAAATTAATAACTATTGCCCTGGTGAAAATAAACCGTGACAGACAGTGTGACAGACAATGTGACAGAAGCGTGAACACAGTGTGCTTAGAATGTGACAAGAGTGTGATTACAGTGTGCATACACCGTGACAAAAGCGTAAATTGGGACTCAAAAGCGTGCAGAAAGCGTGATAGACACTGTGACGGTACAGTGTGTTCACAGTGTGAGGACACCGTGCACACAGTGTGAGGACACCGTGCGCACAGTGTGAGGATACCGTGCACACAGTGTGAGGACACTGTGACTAATACCCATGTACAGTGTGCTGCACATTGTGGTCACACTGTCCATCACGCTTTGAAGGGAGCACAGTGTGCGTACACTGTGACTAATAGCCGTGTACAGTGTGCAGCACATTGTGGTCACACTGTCCATCACGCTTTGAAGGGAGCACACTGTGCACACAGTGTACATACACTGTGACTAATTCACTTGCACAGTGTGATACACATTGTTGTCACACTGTCTGTCACGGTTTATTTTCACCAGGGTGCCGGGTAGTCTTTGAAAAGAAGTATCTATTTTCAGCTATTCAGTCGTGGCTTCGTATAATTATTGCAATGGGTACGCCCTGCTGTCCTACATGGAATATCCCATTATAATTTTCCAAGAGGTTATCCTCATATTCTTAGTTCTGAAGTACATGGATTTAATAAATTTCGTCAGCGCTGGATTATTTGGACTGTATTTGGCCATATTTGGTGGATTTCTATTTGGTGTTTTGCCATCGTCTATACTGACCATGTTGGTGGTGAGTATTTTAAATCATATTCTTGAAATAGAACTTAATAAATCATTGAATGATAGCTTTCGGGCATCATTTAGTTTTTTGTTCTCACCTCTTAACTGATATGTCCGTTGGCTTTGTGAATCTCTCAGTGTAGTTTTCTTTTTCTTAAGATATTTTAAAATTGTTTTCTCACTGTGATAAATACTTATGGAAGCTTATCATACTTGCTGCTTTTCTGTCTTTGAACAAAACATTCAAAATTATGGCGGTAAAGATATATATCCATATTACTATTATAATAGTAATATAATAAAATACTATACCTATTGAGGTACAACTCAATATTGCATATGATAAAGGTTTGAGAGTAATTTTAAGAAATTACTATCTGACCATGGAAAGTGTTTATTGAAAGGAGGGTAATATTTTGAAAAATGTATACATATTGTAAAAATACTAATATTTTTTAAACTTGGCTCAACCTTAGGTGTAAATTCTTTGAGGATAATCCTTTGATTAATCCTTATCCTTTGATTACCATCACAATAAAATAAGTAGTGATCATATGACAAATGATTTATCATAATGATATGTCAATTGTCATTTAAGCAATGATATGAGGAAATATGATTATTTCACTTCTCCTTTTAGCCTCTCACCACGCCTGTGTCAGCATCAAGCAAAGTTGTCCAGCTTCTAGCAATACTCCGGGTCAAAGACTCACAGTCAATTAGCACATTGACATGGGTTATTTCTGCATTTACAAACTTGAGTATGTATATTGTTAATTTTCCTTTTATCTGCTGGTGTTGTAACATAAGATTCATGCGAAAACAGGTTATGGGCCCAGTGCGATCAACCAGGTCCTTGCAACAACAATTTACATGATATCTGACTGTGATTTGAATTCGATTACTTTTTTGAGTGAACAGCTCTGTTAAAATTTTCCTAGAATTGCTCGAGATGCAGTCACTTTCCCCCTGGTAGTTCATCTGAAAATTAGGAGTGAATAGCTGAAACTAATTATAAAATGTTCAGATCTATACATCAAAGATCCAAACAAATGTTCACACAAGATCCTCCGAAGAATATTCATCTACACAGAATATTTGTTCGAGAGATTCATTTAGCTAGTAGGAAACTGGAGAGAAACATTTCTAGCATGGAAGTTTTGAGAAGTATTTTAGTGGAACTGAGAAAGTGAGAAAAACCTACTTCACAGTTCAAGCAAGTTTTTTTTTAATTATGTGTCTGGGCTTCAATGGGATGGAATATTGATATTTTTACTGTTATGTTGAAGCTATAATTATGTGTCTTGGATCTCTGGAGAGGAGAGAAGGTAATATTATTTGGTATTGACATGATGTTTGGAGAATGTGGTAAAGAGGAATTAAGGAATTATGTATTTATTCTTTTCATTGGTTGGTATTAGAGCTTTATATGATTTAAATATTTCATCATCATCGTAGGTCTACAATTCTAGGATTGGTTTGACGCAGCTCTCCATTTGATTCTCCCTTGGCAAAAATAAAGTGTAGGTAGAGAGTTAGGAAAGGACAAGGCTTTATGTGGATGGTAGTGGTACCCATGGCTTAACCCTTTTGCTACGAACGACGTGTTAAAACGGCGTCAATTTTTCTATGCAAGCGAACGAAGGACGTGTTAAAACGGCGACAATTTTTCTACGCAAACGAACGAACAACATGTTAACAAGTCGTAGCCGCTAAGCTAGCCCCAAGCAGCCCTGGAAGGTGTGTGTTATAAAGGCCTTCTTCTCGGGACGCCTAAGGTACCCTTTCTCGGTCCACGGAAGAGGATTATCCCGACCCTTCTTTGCAGTGCGCACCCCAATCCCAGAAGGGGTCCGCGGTCATTTGCTTATTGGTGCAGTGGAATAACAAACTTAGAAGTTATTGTGTAATTGGAAAATTGAGCATCTTAAGTATATTCCTTATGTTTAGTTCTACAAGTGCAAATTTTAAACGGAGCTCTACCGTTATTTTTAACTTAGTTCGTGAGTATAAGAATCTCCGAACAAATTTTTGTTAATTATTATTTGGTTATGAGTGATTTTTTCATGTTTTATTTAGTTAGGAAGTTATAATGTTTTAAGGTTCAACAACTGAATGTTATTTTTTATATGAGTTGATGGCCAAATTTTTCGTGAGTTTAAATGTTTATTTTTCCCTGCAATTACTCATTCTAATATAATCGCGACAGCTGACTATTTCACTTTCTTTCTTTGGTCAATGGTTTCTGCCTAAAGAATACAGTGATTCCTGGCAGTCCTTCGAATCCCGAGGCACGCAAATAACACGTGTGCCATAAAACGGCAAAATTATTTGCTTAACCATTGATATGATTTTTTTGCTAGAGAGCTTAATATTAATGGTAGAATTTCGTTTAAAAGCTGTAAAGGCACTGTAAAACTAAAATAATTCGTTTCCGATAAAATTAATATCGATGCTGCAGCAACAATGTTTTTAGCAAAACCATTGCATAAACAAAAAGTTGACCGCGACGGCATGCTGTTACGGGGTCCCCAAGCGGGAAAGGGTGAAGATTATCTCGGCCCGGTGGCCGAGGAAAAGGTTCGACACCCCTCTGGGTCCCAACCCAAGTAAGGGAAACATGTACCTGAGAGGATTCTAGTGTAGCGAAAGCTCCGTACTGGCAATGCAAAGAATTCTTTATGGCATTCGTGAGGGAAGAAGCATTTTCTAACTAGTGGCTCCGTCGCGAAAGGGTTAAAGGTGAGCGACAGTAGTGGGATAGTAATTTAGAGCATATGAGGGTCAGAGACCATTAAGAGCAGCTGCTACAGCCCATCCACGTCTCCCTTGGCTGTAGGGCGTGGGTAGTGGAAGGCATCATTCGCACCTGTGAAGTGTAGTGGAGCGATAGGGTGGCAGTATACCATTCACTCCCCGAGGTGTAGGGCAAAGGTGGTGGAAGGTAGCATTTGTTCCGGTGAAGCGCAGGGGAATGGTAGGGTGGCGGTATGCCTTGCAATGTTTCTTCTCTAGTATATATGTACTTGATATTCAGCATAGCGATTTAACATTCTCAGTTATTTCAGGAATAACACAGAGGCAATTTTAATAAAAACAAGCGAAGCTCTTTTTAAAAATCTCTATAAATTATTAAATATGAAAAAAACCACCACAAAGGAACTTATTTTTGCCAGGATCATACCAGCTAATCTCTTCATATTTTTCATTAATCTTCTCCTTTACTACTTGCTCCATATATATCATGCAAGGTCTTCCATACATATCTATTCTTCACATTCACTTATCCCTTGAACATTTTCGTCATCACACCATCATGTCTCATGATATGGCCGGTTAAGTTGTTTCATCTTCTTTGCAAAGTTTTTTTAAGCAGACTTCTCTTTTATCCACTCATCTCAGGACTTCTCCGTTAGTTACCTGGTAGATCCATTTTATCTTCATCATTCTTTTAAATGCCCTATTAGCTTTTTTATTGCATATATTTTTTCAACTTTTGACTTTAACTTCAAAGTTAATGGTGTTAAGAGCAAGTATATTTGCGCTGTCAAGTGTTTGGGAAAAATTGAGTCAGTATTCATCATACGAGGAGCGTGGTGGCCTAGTCGGTAGAGCGCTTGGTTACTGATCGAAGGGTCCCAGGTTCAAATCCGGGTGAAGCCTTTGGACACCCCCGAATGAAAAATTCTCGGAGTGCGAGATGTCCCAGGGAAAGGAACTGGCCCCCCTACCCTGAATGTGTGAAATTCACATGCCTGTGGCTTAGTCCGGGGTGAGCTCTACTCTCTCCTATCAAAACCAACATTTGGGTTGAATCACTGAGTGAGTGATCCATCATACAATATGCCCAGAATAATCCCCTAATCAATAGGCTACTAATAAAAATATGTATACAACTTATTCGTGATGATTGAATAAGTCAGCCAGCTTCCCTCCCTTACTTCCTGGAATGATTTAATTTACAAAATACCTAGTTGCCCAACATGTAAGCAAAAAGTCATGAGGAACTGAACTTTTCTTACACCTGAGTAGATTTACCTGTAGATGGAAAGAGGGATGTAAATATGAAGCACTCGATAATATAAGTATACAGTGCTCTGTTCTTGATCTATGCAGCCATGCCATAGGGTCATTTGTCGATATTTACTTAAATCAATTCTCCTCCCTATAGATGGTCAATTACATGACTTGAATACAGTACAAGAGTTTATTCCTTTTTCTTGTAATTGGCTCAATGTTTCTATCTTCCTTTCTTTTGAATACTCTTCTCAGCCAATTTGCTCCCTGTTGATATACCTCTGTAAGTTGACTGCAAAAGGGTACTACATCCAGTGATAAGTGGGGCAATCATGCAAATGAAGGTATCACATTAAAAACTGTTGAGACAGGCAAGAGCCTCTGCCTCAATTAAACTTCCCTAAGTTTTTTATCGACTCAACTGGTAGAGAAATGAATGCAATTAACTGCAGAACTCAGGCCTTGGAAGTGGGTGTCATATACGTATTGCAATGGTGGAAAAAAGGCCCCTATAGGCATCATTGCATAAAATCCTTGCACAGTAGCAAAAAAAATCATCAAGCTAACAAGAAAACTCAAGAGACAAAAGTATTAGAATGGGCTCACAGTAGACTCAGAAACATAAAGATGGAATGGAGAAATATGGATTTGCTAGGATTAGTGAAGTGAGGTGGAAGGGTGATAGGCAGAGTCAGTTATCCCTTAAGGCCAACCTAGGCCATTGCCTAGGGCACAGGGAGGCACAGGGCCTAGGGAGGCATATATGTATACAGAAGAAATAACAACCAAATACTTACAAATTTATGTACACATGTATATACTAGGAGAGCCCAGTCCACCTTTGGTGACCCAAACCTCCTTCTTTGCTTTGTTTTTCATTTGTTGGTACGTCAGCCCTTTTTTCCGCATTTCTTATAGGCCTATCTTCCCCATCTTTTCCTCAAGGACTATGCCCTGTCATGGTGGGATTGGGTATTTCTGTGATCCCTAGAGTTGCGCTGGTGGGTGCAATGAATGCTGTTCCTGGTAGGGTCATCCATGCCAGATAGGTCGAAGTGTAGGAGCCTGACAGAGGATAGTCCAAATGCTTTACTCACGGTGTCTGTTACTCAGTGAGGCAGCTGTGAGAAGGCATTTGATCCCATTGGAGCAGTTTTTCAAGTGATGGTGTCATGTTGAAAACATATTGAGACAGACCACAGGAAACCACCTTAATTAAACTCTCACAAGAACACAATAGAGATTTGAATCCTGGCAACTATGGGGCCTGGGCCCAAATGAGTGGGGTGGGTGTCATGCTTGGCAGGATGGGAATCAAGGACTTCGAGTTCATCATTTCACAAGATTCTCATATGGAAAGAATGACCACAGCAACAGGAACAGAGGAGAAGAAATCAGAGCAGAGAACAACACTGTTAAGAATCAGAACCTGGAACATTAGAGTGATGTTAAGGGCTAGCCAGGGAAGGTTGGTAACACTAAACATTCAAAATAGTGATGGGAAATATCAATTTCTGGGGATTAAGTAAAGTAAGATGGAAGGACCAAGAGTACTTCTGAAGTGAAAGTTACAGAGTGATATACAGTGGGAGGGAAGAGAGTCAGTGGGTAGTAGCAATAAAATTGAATGCTACATTAGGAAAAAGGGTACTGAATATTGAGCAGGTAAGCGATAGAATATTGATACTGGAAATTAAAGCAGTGTAGAAGAACCTAGTTGTCATTCAGGTTTACATGCCAATGTGCGGAGATAAAGAAGATGAAGTAGATGATCTGCTGGAAGAAATAATGGGGAAAGTTAAGGGTAGGACGAATCTAATGCATAGTTATGGGAGATTAGAACACTGTGGTTGGGAAAGGGAAGGATGGAAGTGAAGTATGAGCTGTGTGTAAGGAATGACTGGGGAGAAAGTGGTGGAGTTGTGCAGGAGGAATACATTAGTGATCAGAATCACATGGTTTGAACACCATCCCAAGTACACTAAGAAAATGCTTGGGACTGGGGGAGATACTAACTAGATCACATCATGGTTTGCAACATTTCAGAAATAGTGTGAAGAACTCACTTAGTTTCCCAGGTGCAGATGCAGACTCCATCCATAACTTAGTGGTGATCAAATGTGTGGGGACATTGAAGAAGTTGAAAGAAGGAAGGTGAATGAAAAAGTGGGAGATAGGAGCACTGATTGGAACGAAGTGGGAATAATATCAGGAGTTGGTTGGCAGGTGCATGAAGGGAAAAGAGGAAAAGTTGATAAAGGGTGGGAAAAAATAAAGATGGGAATAAGAGGAGCAGGTGAGGATATAATGGGAACAGTAGACTCTAGAAGGATTAAGAAACCTTAGGTAATAGAAGTAATGATGGAAGAAACTGAGGAAAGAAGGAAATGGAAAATTGTAAACTGAGCTTAGTATCATTTTTAGACCTTATCTATAAGTTACTACAAGCTCAGTTAGGCATAAAACTAGAGAAGTTTGATTTCTCATGCTTAGAATCAACAACAGAATGATGGAAAAGCAAGCAAACATATTTCTAGGTGAGGATCAGTTTAGATTTTGCAAGGGGATGCAATTGCAGTGATGAGAATAGTAGTGGAAAGGAATATAGAATATAATAAGGATGTAGGTATTCATGTGCTTTGTTGATTTCAAAAAGGCATTAAACAGAGTGAGGTGGGAAAAGTTGAAGCAAATATCGCGGAAGATAGGAGTAGACTGGAGAGACAGGAAACTGATCCGGAATTTATACATGGCGCAGAAGGCACAAGTGAGAGTAGCCGATGGAGAATCGGATTGGGCAACAATAGGGAGGGGAGTTAGGCAGGGCTGTCCGTTATCGCCGGTACTTTTCAACATCTATTCGGAGGAAATGTTAGGAGGCTTGGGATGAGCTGGAGGCTGGAGTAAAGGTCGGGGGGAAATTGATAAAATCAGTGAGGTTTGCGGATAACCAAGCGCTAATAAGCCAGTCAGCCCGTGGATTGCAAAAAATGCTGGATGCATTGCAGGGACAGTCAGAAAGATTCGGGATGAAGATAAACCAGAAGAAAACGAAAGTAATGTGGTTTTCGAGAACAAAAAGGGCCAGTATAACAATAAAAGTAGGAGGTCAGAAGCTAGAGCAGGTAGAGCAATTTAGCTATCTAGGTAGTGTGTTAGAAGAAAAAGGGTATAGTAGCATTGAAGTGAGAAGGAGAATTGCATTTGCATTGGCAAAAGAAGCTTTTACTGGTAGGCGTGAGCTAATGACTGTGGCGTTGAGTAGGGAAGTGAAGAAAAGACTAGTGAAGAAAAGACTAGTGAAGAAAAGACTAGTGAAAAGCATTGCACTATATGGGGGGGAAACGTGGGCTTTGCGAAAAGAAGATGAAAATAGACTTAGGGCTTTTGAAATGTGGGCGTGGAGAAGGATGGAGAAAATAAAGTGGGTGGAAAGGAAGACGAACGATGAAGTGCTAGAATTGGTAGTAGAGGAAAGAAATTTGATAGATGAAATTAGGAGAAGGCAGAAGGTGTGAATGGAAAAGGTAATAAAAGGAGATGGTGTCTTGAAGGAGGTGATTGAGGGAAGAGCGTTGGGTAAGCGGGGAAGAGGGAGGAGAAGAACGGGTAGCTTGGATGGAATGATGGGTGGCAGAAGGTATGAGGGGCTGAAGAGGGACATCGTGTGAAATTTAGAGGATGGGAAGAATTGAATGTCCATTTAAGCCTACCTTCACCGGTAGAATACTTATAATAAATAATAATCTGGGCTTCAGAATGGGATGGAATATTGATATTTTTACTGTTATGTTGAAGCAATTATGTGTCTTGCACCTCAGGAGTGGAGAAAAGGTAATATTATTTGGAATTGACATGATGTTTGGAGAATGTGGTAAAGAAGCATTAAGGAATTATGTATTTATTCTTTTCATTGGTTGGTATTAGAACTTTATATGATTTAAATATTTCATCATCATCGTAGGTCTACAATTCTAGGATTGATTTGATGCAGCTCTCCATTTGATTCTCCCCTGGCAAAAATAAAGTGTAGGTAGAGAGTTAGAAAAGGACATATATTATATACATAAGGACAAATATTGCGGAAGATCGCAATAGACTGGAGAGGCAGGAGACTGATCTGGAATTTATGCATGACACAGTAGGGTGGCCCAAAAAAAATTTTTTTTTGAAATTTGGAAGTGCGGATGCATTTTCAGGTGCAATTTTATGAAACAAACACCTCACAAAACATTCAGTTCCATGGCACAATATTTGACCCTGCCGAATCGCGTTAAAAGATTTCCAGCTTCGATGTAGGCCAGATTGCCTACCATACAGGGGCTTCCGTTTGCGTCCTCCTAAGATTGCATCAGAAAACCAAGACAAACAGTAGATATATCGTATGCAGATAGTAGGTTCCACATGTTGTGATGAAAACACTTCTACCGCATTATACATTTTGCTTATCTCCATAAATAACAGAATGGAAAGAGAATTCGCGATCACAGCAGTACTGCTATCATTTGGCGACTAAGTAAACTCCGTCCTTGCATAACTAGGACAAGACGGAACCAATAAAATTATACGCAAATTCCCTAAAATAATGCGAGACTGTTTCATTGTCCTGAAACGACGCAAGAAGGCAACAAAAGTTCATGATAACGACTGTATTGTTGCGCGGATCGAACCGGTACGGATGACTACAGTGGAAGGCGAGCGGCGAAGCGGTGGTGAATAAGTGAACGGAGTTTTTGAGTCAGGCAGCTGTGTGATTGTGAATTATTTTTCTACAAGGTAGTGTGATTTTACGTTGAAATGGCTAAGAAGAGTAATGTGTGTATTACATAGGGAAAAACGAATGTGTGGCTCGTTGGTGGCTGCATTGATGAAAACCTGACGAGGAATGGGAAACTACCAACACTGCGAGAAGTTCTTAAGAGTTTCTTCACAAGACTGCACTATACGCCTGGCACTACTAATTCCAAGACATCGCCAGACACACGATGAGCTCATTGATGGAAATTTGGGTTGAAGCAAATATTCCTACTCAAAATGCCCGTGATGCTACAGAAAAACTTGTAAATGTTTATAAGGAATACAGTAGGCTAGAAAAGGACAACAATCTGAGAAGTGATAAGCATTACTATAGAAGACAGCAATTTAAAGCCAAGTTGGACCGTTTGTTTGACATTGGTCACAGGAGAGCTCTTGAGCTCATTGAAGTTGAAGATGACCGCCAATTTTACATTTCTATGCAGATTGACCGCATAATACATGGCTGGGAATGATAGAGAATGGTGCTCTAAGCAGGAGGTGAGTCGTCAAAAAAACATTCAGGAACAGCTTGCGACAGAAAGGGCCAAAGCACGAAGCGAAAAGGAGAAGAATGAACTTCTTACCCGCCAACTTTCTGCCAAGGCTTCTTCTGAAGCAAGTACTGATGAAGATTGTGATGAGGGTAGGTAAAAATCGTCAAATAAAATTTGAGAGTAATTTTATTGATTTCTTTAACATAATATGTGTTATTACAGAATTTATAGCGAGCAAACCAAAGAAACTCAAGATTCACGTTCCGAATGACTTTATGGTATCTGCTGTGTTAGATAGAACGCAGACATCTTCCGCTGGGGGATCGATGTTGATAAAAGCTGTACCTCAGGCCACTGTGAAATCGTTTGGACTTGAGGAACAAGAGGTACAAATAATAACTTCCCGTTCACAACTGCAAAGAAAACAGCCAGAATGTAGAGAAGATATTGCCCTACTTATAAAGAAAGAGCTTGATCCTGACATTCCGATGGTCGTCCATTGGGATGGAAAGCTACTGCCCAGTAGTGAAGGTATTTATTGCAATTTTTATTCTTACTAATTAACAATCTTCTGCATAGTATGTGGGCATTTTTGACCATGTATTGGATATTAATTCCATCTTTTAGATGCAGAAGCCAATACTGATCGTATGCCAATTTTAGTATCTAGAGAAGGGGTTGAGCAGATTCTTGGCCTTCCGGAGTTGAAAGAGGGCACTGGAATTTAGGTAGCTACTGTAGTGGTTGAACTTTTGACTAGTAGGGAACTTCAGGAACGAGTCATAGGCCTGTCTTTGACACCACAAACGTGAATAGTGGACGAGTTAATGGAGCCTGTGTTCTTATTCAACAAAAACTTGGGAAAGAGCTGCTGGAGCTTGCTTGGAAATGAAGATGTTTGAAAAGCAATTGGGCCTTTCAACCAAAGAAAGTGACAACATGTTTCAAATATGTTGCTTTATAGCTTCCGTGTATATTAAGTCCTGGTACACATGTCTAGTTGCATCTAGTTCATCAGCGCGTGATCTCGAGCTTCTGAAAACCCTCGCCAGCCACAAAGCAAACACTACCAAGCAGCTTTCAACAAATTCTACAACCATATGTGGTATTTATCAGAAACCTGTGTTTTTATTTTTATTTGACCGCCATGTTCCCTTAGCTGATAAGAGGGCGATGGTTAGCTCTTTTGGAAAGGAAGGGTGGGATGTTTGGAGCCCCCGGGCGCAACTTCCTCCCAATCGTTGTATTCAGGACCTGAAACTGAGTGACTTTGCGTCTAGTAATTCTCGACGATTCTTCGACATTACGGGCATTGACCAAGGCTTTTTGTCAAAGAACTCTGAAGAACAGCTACAGGATGAAAGGTACATGAAAGGTTTCAAGATCATCAGACACATTAATTTTGTTAATGACACTGCGGAAAGGGGTGTGTCACTTACCAAAGATTATATTTTGAAGAAAAACTCACTAAATATGAACGTGAGAGAGAGAACTTGCTGCTTGTGGTACAGCAACATAAGCAAATCTTCGATAAGTACGGAAGAGAAAAGGTAAAGTTAATTTAAACCTTAGCCAACCCATTTAAAATTAAGAAACTCATTCAAAATAACAACTTTTATCACTACAGATTGTTTTCATTTCGGATAACCGCTAATTCTGCGGTAGAATCTCGAAAAATAGTATAATCGCCCCTGTAAGGTAGGCACATTTGTCTACATCCGAGCATGAAATTTTTAAACGCGATTCGGCAGGGTCAAATATTGTGCGATGGAACTGAATTTTTTATGAGGTGTATTATTCATAAAATTGCACCCGAAAATGCATCCGCCCTTCCAATTTTCAAAAAAAATTTTTTTTTGGGCCACCCTAATGACACAGAAGGTTCAAGTGAAAGTAGCTGATGGAGAATTGATTTGGGTGGTAATAGGGAGGGGGGCTGGACAAGGCTGTCCAATATTACCAGTACCTTTTAACATGTACTTGGAGGAAATTGTGAGAGGGGCATGGGATGAGGTTCAGGTAGCAGTAAAGGTTGTGTGAAAATTGATAGTTATTAATTGAAAATTAAAGTCTGTGAGGTTATGGAAGACCTAGCACTGGTGAGGCAGTCAGCCTAGGGCTTACAAAAAATACTAGATACCTTACACAGACGGTGCTAAAGATATGTAATGATATTTTCAAGAACAAAAAAGGCCAGATCTAATTTTAAAGTATGAGATCAGAAGTTGGAGCAATTTAACTATCTAGGTTGTATGTATGAGGAAAGGGGGTATACCAGCATTGAAGTCAATAGGAAAATTGCATTGGGAAAAGAGGCTTTTACTCAGAGGTGTGAACTAATGGCATAGTTATTGAGTGGGGAAGTAAAGGAAAGACTGGTGAAAAGTCTGATATGGAGCTTGGCATGTATGGTGCGGAAACATGGACTTTAAGGAAAGAAGATGAAAGTAGACTAAGGGCTTTTGAGACCTGGGTTTAGAGAAGGATGAAGAATTAAGGTGGGTCAAAAGGAGGATGAATAAAGGACTATAGAGTTAGTAGGAGAGGAACGAAAATTGATTGAGGAAATTAGGAGATGCAGAATGTGTGGGTGGAGAAGGTGATAAAGGGCAGAGGTGTTTTGAAGGACATGATTTAGGTAAGAATGTTAAGTAAGCAGGGAGAAGAACAAGTACCAAATATGTAGTTATAAAGGCAAGGGTGTTTTGAAGGACATGATTGAGGAACGAATGTTGAGTAAGGAAAGAGAACTAGTACCAAATATGTAGGTATATATTGGTTAAGTTGGAATCAGTTTTGGAAATAAAATTAACTCCCACTGGAATAAAACACGTTAATATTTCCCTTAAACAGCCCTAGGAAGAATTCAAAGCACACGAACTAGCCGTGAAAACTTTAGCGGTGTTACCCGCTGAAATTGCACTATAGCAAATGTTCCACAGAGAAAAAATCATTCGCCTTGACCGGGACTCGAACCCGGACCCCCTGATTTCCGGCCAGGTACTCTACCAGTTGAGCTACCAAGGCGTCCCTAGGTGTCCGTCCCTAAGGACACCCTTTTGAGGCTACCAAGGGACGCCTTGGTAGCTCAACTGGTAGATTACCTGGCCGGAAATCAGGGGGTCCGGGTTCGAGTCCCGGTCAAGGCAAATGATTTTTTCTCTGTGGAACATTTGCTATAGCCCTAGGAAGATTTACCGATGCTGCTGTGTTGAAATATTGTTGTGACTACATTGTTATTTGTGTTTTAATGCACATGCAGTCTCTATAAAGCCGAGTTTACACGATGCATTTACACTCGCGGGTAGATGCGTGAACACATTCACCATCAAAATTGCACCATGTAAACACTCAAAATTGCGCAAATGCGTGAATGCGTGCACAGAAAATAGCCCCTGTTCTATTTTGGTGAATGTGTGCGAGCAATTTGTAGTCGTCAACAACAAAGTCAATAACAATAACTGAAGTTCAGGTACGATGTTCTCTGTTTCGTAGAAGTGGCGCTTGATACTAGTAAAACAAAAGAAATCGCGTAATGCGTATCTAGAAAATGGTCGAACAATTGCGCGAACACAAGCATCGTGTAAACACTCCTCAAGTGCGAGAACGCGCATCTGTCCAGACATCTATTCATGCATCTGTCGAGCAACGTACTTGCGCGGGTAAATGCATCGTGTAAACTCGGCTTAAGATGCTATATAAAATGCAACGTTTTGTATATTTAAGGTGGGGCCTAATCCTTCCCTACTTCCCTAGTCTGCTTTTCTGGCTCCCTTGACACTCATAGGCCAGCAACCTCCTTGGTGCCAGCAAACATATATCTATAAACAGCCTACCAACATATAAACTGTTATTATCAGGGGACAATGGGTTGACATGAGCCGACATATCAGAATAGGATGAACTTCGCTTGGTAGGTAGGACTGAAAAATGACTAATATCCATAGAACCAGACTAATAGCTGACATAAATTATCAAGGAATTTCATTCAACTTACCATATCACAAAAAAAAACATTTTTATTTTTGATTTTATTATTTAATTTTTTTGTACCCAAATGAAGGCACACTTCAGGTGCTCAAGTGAACCATAGGCTACTACTATTTAGATTTGAGAAAACTTAGGTAGGTTATTAGATCCTAAACTAGGTTATTGGTTTTATATTATGTGATGTACATTTTTAACATATGCCAAGATGTGGACTCACTGCGCTGTGAAGTTATCAGCATGAAGAATGCCGACTGATGCAGTTCTTCAGTATTTCCTGGTTCTTTTTTTAGGCTTTTTTTTATTTTTTTAAAAATATTTAATGCTCCAGCAAGTTATAAATAACACAACAAAATAATACAATAAGAATTTCAGAGCTTTAGGTGAACCCTAAGGCTTTTGCCTGTTTTTGGGTTCACCTTCAAATTATATATACAGCAATACTGGCTTACATTCTCATAAAACAAATGTCACCAATTGAACATAGAATAACACTGTCACAAGAAATTACTTATAGTTTTATGGAACATTATATGGAAATACAGTTACAGTTATAGGTTGCTTTAAGGCAGTACAACAAAGGATAAATATTTAGAACAACTACTAAATTACCGCTATACTTATGCTATCTCTCGTGAATAGCTAGATTTTCACTTGCTACAAAAAAGTTTTGAAGTGTATGGTATCTCGGATACTCTGTGGCAAGCTATTGAAAATTTTTGGCCTTTAAGTAAAGAAAGCATCTTTTCCATTTAAGTCAGTCAGCAACAGAATCAGGTGTGGGTCTTGGCCCCGCATCATCATGCGGGGGCTCAAACCTTCGTGCATTTTGAGGGTTCTTGCCCTTGGTGTCAGGAGTCAAATGACATCATACAAGTAGCATCTTTCGGTTAATAAGGAAACAAGGATCTTTTACCTTTGTTACCGGTGTCGGAGGAGGAAGGCAGAGGAGTGTCGGATGCGCGGCGGCGGCGAAGCTAGGTGCGGTAGTACCCTGGATGGCTGCGTCTACGTGTGGCACTGTCTACCTATCTCTTACTAGTGTAGACGCGACGACCAACGGGACCTGGAGGAGACTCGTATGCCCTTCTCTGGCATCTCGTACGCCCTTCTCTGGCATCTTGTACCGGCAGCGTAACGTCCTGCCCATAGCAACAACACAACAACACACAACGACGAATGACGAAGCACAACTATCCCCGAGTCCAAAATGATTCCAGGTTTATATACGCATCGAGTCACCTCCCCCTTACTGCTAAATTCGGAAGAGAATGGAAATACCCGAATTTAGATTGGAAAGTCCCGTTTGAAGTTGGACTTTCTGGGTCGTGCCGTACTCCCGGCATGTTCTACTCAAAGATAGAAATGTACCGGTGCGTGTTCTTCTTTTAGACACCTGCCGCCACTCGCCTCGCATACCACATCCAAATTACTCTACCTTCGTGAACGCAAATAGCAATACATTTTGCGCTCACTACACAGGCAAAGAGCTAACAGTCTGCATATGTGTGCCCAGGGCGTGTTTTGAAACACTGTTTACACATGGCTTCGGGACTACTGAATGCTACGCTTCTGAATCCTGCAGCACATCTGACGTGGAAAAAAATGAAATTTGAGGGTGTCATGTATGCCTCAGCGTAGCTACTGCACTGCTGATGTGAATCAGCATCATTTTATGTTTGCAGGGTAGTAGAGGTTAAAGCATATCTGATGAAATTAGTTGTGCTGAATGTAATTGCCTTTGAAAATCAATGGGAAGATGGTAAAGAAATTGAAAATTGTGATTTGGCAATGCCTTTTTTTTTCGTTTTATGTGGTACAAAAAGTTATAAATACTCCAATAATAATCCATTTAGTTGTCTTCTTCAAAAATCTTTTTAGGACACAAAATGACAATATGAACCATACCATACTCAGGCTCCTTTTGGGTGGAGTAGATTTAAAATCTTAATGGGGTCTGCATTTTGTGAGGGTTTTCATCCACATGGCTGTCTTTCATGAAATTGATTTCACATGCTATCCTGCTGGTATCATCTGCTCAAAGTTTATTTTCGATACCCTTATATCAACCTGGCCATCTTTTTGCTGTACTCTGATTGGACAGAATATGGATGATGCTTATTTATACTCTGTACAATTGGTTCTTTGGGGAGAATATTATTCAAATCTATGGGAATCCTAACCATCCCAACTGTGCTACCTTCACCAGAGCCCCAACCTGTTCACAGCAAATAGTGAGTGCCACCACTATGACATCAGGCAAAAAAATGGACACTTATGTCAAGGACTACAATTTGTCTAAAAGCCAAAAGGGCCTGCATTATGTGGCCTGTATCATATACTATAGACTTCCTCCTAGAATAACAATTAAATCCTCTGTTAAACGGTTTAAGCCGGCCCTGAAGTCATTTTTATTTGAGAAATCATTTTCATCTTAATTCTTTCGTAGATGGCTCTTAGAAACTGGCTAACAGTTAAAATTTTTTTTTTATTTCTCCTTATTCCTGTTTGTATGTTTTCAGACTTGTTGTGCTTCCCAAATTTTTTTGTTAAAGTATTCTTTCTATGTTAACTTTAGTGCAAATTTTTCAGGTTTTTGACGAGCATCATGTCTTTGTAAGACCAGCCATCCATGACTAAATAAATAAAATCTGTTCTCTCTATTTAAGCTATTTGGTTTTTGACTATTTTGATGGCTTCTCTGATTGCTCTTGGATTATATCTCTTAATAGTTAAGCAGAAGCATATAGTGTGCCCTAGTCCCCATAATAATGGAATATTTTCTGTCCCCTCTGCTTTCCTTGCATTCATTTATCTACATACTGCCTTCACTATCTCGTCGTACAATATTCTTGGTCCCACGTTATCCCTGGAGTTGAAATATTCTTTCCTTGTTCTTCCTTTTTGTTTACCGACATGCCTTAGTCATGACTACTGTTTGTATTTTGTGGTTTAACATTCAATAGAAAAATGTACATAATTTTCCACAGATTAGAATGTGCATGTAGTCTCTTAAAAGTTATGCACAATGTTTTTAACTGAGACCAGCATCCTTTTGGGTTGCGTCCGTGTGCATTGTTTTTCTACAACAGTTTCACCTGCTCTCCTGCTGGCATCCTCAGGTAAAGGAGAGCTGGCTATACTGTTTTGGAAAAACAATGCACGTGAATGCAAACCGAAAGGATGCTGGTCTCAACTGCTCAATGCCGTGGAACCCTGAGATTGAACAATATTTTTGTCCTTCTGAAACACTTAAATATTAATTTTTTAATGTGCCTTGTATAATAGGTAATGTGTGCTCTAATAAAAAAATTATATTTTGCAGCACGAGTGTACACAATTTACATGGATTCTGCTGATTTGAATCTTCTCTGCAATTTTGGTGTATCAGTTTTCCTGAGCAGCTCAATTTTAGCTGCCACAATATATTACAAGAACCCAAAAAATAAGGAAAAAGCTCAGTGATTGATTTCTTTTGCCATGTTGGGTGAGTGAGATGGCAGTTTTGATTTTAATTAAATATTTATTGCCTTTTTTGAATGTTGTAGGCATATGTCTGGTACACATGCTCTCTGGTCATTTGGAATGACAACTGTAGTGTAAAAGAAATGTGTTCTCTTTTTATTGGGTTATTATAATTTTATTGTATTTTTGAAGATGTTTTTAATGTCTGATTGTGTATGTGGTGACCGTATCTTGATGTAAATTCCAATTTAAAATCGGATAGTATCGATTTGTATTTTAGGCCTGATTGATATTGCATTAAGGTATGTGAACTATATGTCTAAAATCATTCTTGAAAACATTTTATTCAGATTTTGTCACATTATAATGATTGAAAATAAATGTGATGAACTTCTTGTGCTTGAACCACATCTGTAAGGTTGCATGCCTCTGTTACTCTTTTCATCATTCAGTTTTTTGCATAACAATTTTAATCTGGCATTGATTGAATAATGTGCATGTGTTTTGATCTAGTAACTGATGTTTTATTTTAAATTTGACTATTTAGAATTGACAATAGTGATTATTTTTAATTTTTTGTTGTTAATTAAGGACTATTATGTTATTGATGGCTGTACTTTGCTATTTATGTATATGACATGTAGAAGAAGCTTATGATTATTTGTGTCATAAGTGTTTTGCCCATTGCCATGATCATGCTGCCCGAGTCATTCAGAAAGTGCATTGAATTATGACTATAGTTATTTCATGTGCTTGTTGTAGATTCTGGGGCACTTGTGTGGAGATCATGTTTGTAATTTTGTTGTTGCTGTTGTCAAACAACTCGCAGGCAGTCCAATATCATTTGATGTGATGTTTGCATAGTTTGGTGGTATATTCTCATATGATGAAAATTGCCACAAAAATTTGGTTGTAGTAAATGCTGATATATTTGTTTTTGTTTTTCATCAAGAATGGAGATTATTTTCTGTATTTGTTGGTAATGCTGAAAATATGTCAGTGTACAGATGCTTGCTTATGTGCTCTGTAGATTCTCATGAAGTTTCATCAAAAGTAATCAAGATTGATTGTAAGTTATACGGCTGGCATTATTTGCCTACAGAATTTTCTGTGACATTTTTTTATAGATTGTCTGCTATAAATTTAAAACATCTATTTTCTCTGAGAAAGGATGTATCATAACTGTAAGTAAGGTTTCTTTACATTAATAATTAAATTTTGCCAATGAAAAATATTAACAGTAAGCCTCTACTGTCCATAATGCTTTATTAAGAGTTTTCTGTGTGAATTCACCTGACATCTCTTGTATTTAATGTCATGAATCAAAAGATATGATACCAATCAGTTTTTTACCTTGAGATTATTCTGTTTTGCATTGCCAACATGTTTATTCAGCAAGTTCTCAGCCATTTCAATTGTGATCAAAATGCCTGATCCATTCATGCAAGATTATCTCTGTGCTGAAATCTGGCTCTATATTTTCACGGTTCTTACATCAGCCCCTGCTCTGGTGATGCTGTTCATTATCGCTGATATATCTAATATGGGGCATTGAATAAATGCATAAGCTTCACAACCTTTTCTTTAAACCTGACGGAAAATTAAAGGTTGTAGAATTCTACTTTTATGTCCTCCAACTGCTTTGGTTATATCATCGAGATAATCAGAGCTCGTAAATCCAGTATCTTGTAGTATTGAAAATTATTTTGGAGGTAGAAATCAATATAAACACAATGGCAGTAAACATGTTTGAACATAGTTATTTATAAAAGTTAAAGGTTTAAAGGCAGATGTTATTAGATTTTTTAATAGTGTATAAAATGTGTCCTATCAAAGACAATTCCAAGCCAGTTTATTATTTGAGATTTGGTAAATTTTGATTGTGTGGTAATGGAGTGTGTAGTGTGTTGTGCTACTGACTGAAGGCCCTAGGTTTGATTCCAGGAGAGGCCTCTTTGGACCCATCCACATATACCCAAGCTTTGTGATTTTCTGTGTATCAAATCAGAAAACTTGGCCCAGGGAAAGTAGGTGTTCTCCTTTCCCTGGTTTATGAATGCATTACCTTTGGGAATAGAATGTAGAGAGTTCTACCCTCACCAACTGGACACTTTCTCAAGTTGTACACTTCTATTTTGTGGTTTATGAGTAGTCTTGGATGGATATCTTGTTTGGACTGTAAAATTTTCATCACCTTTTAACATTTATATTTTTAACCTTATAATTTTATTAGTCATCTAGCTACTTGAAATAATTATGCTCTCTTGGTTAATTATAGATTATATGAGGTTTTAGTGGTGTACCTTTATGATATTACTGTATTACTCATGTAAACCACGCACCTTTTTTCTTTGAATTCCTTTTGTGTCCATCCAACAGTTTTTCCCAATTCCTATATCTTTACTTTCAATTAAAGAACGTGCTTTCAGGTTATGACAAAAAGTGGTAGGCTAAAGGGCAAAAAATTAAATTTTTAGAAAAATATTTTTCCATAATGAACCTGTCCAAAAATCGTGGTTTGCAGGATACACAAGGGCACAGATTACATGAGTAAATATGGCTTATTAGTTCCCACATGCACATCTAATATTAGTTTTGCTCTCTTCGTTTTATTTAATGTAATTTTGTTTTGTTTTTTAATGTAGCCCTGATGATTTTGGGTGCCATATTTCTTGATAGATAATTTGCTCATCTATGCAAAAAAGTCTAAATTGGTTTAAATTGAAGATGAGGGGTACTTATTTTAACTGTACAAAAGGTAAATAAAGTACAATGACAAAGCAGGTACATATTAGTATTACCTCATACTAATTTGACATTATGGCAAATAAAGATATTATTATTATTATTATGGAAAAATGAACTATTGCTACCAGCAATCCTCTTGTTCCTTAAAAAAATCCTCTATCCTTTGTGTATACTTCTTTGCTCTACTACTAGTTGGGATATTTGCATTAACTAGGCATCAAAAGGAAGGATGAACTTTTGGGGGGGTGCTTCTGTTATGGTGGGTATGCTATACATCATGCGTGCACTATCTATCAAGAAATATGATATTATTTTGTAAAGTAATTGTGATATTTTATTCCAAATGATTTTAATGATCCATTTTCAATGTTTGCCTTTATAAAAGAAGTTAATATTAAATGATTTTTGATACAGCTAATTGGAATGGTTTTTGTTCTAAGTTGGTTGTGAGAGCATTATTCAGACTCTGTTCAGATGGCTAGCCTTTTTTTCAGCATGCATACTCCTCACTCATGCACACTCCTCACTCATGCACACTATTAGAAGCATGCACCCATAACTCATGTACAGTATTTTCCTTCTCATAAAAGACACAGGCATATGAGGCATACCCGCATAATTTATTACATTAAAACCCCCCCACTATTGTTGATATTGCACATGGTAAAACTGAGAAGTGATCTTAAACCAAAAGAACATCTGTAAACAAAAATAGTAAATCTCATTAAATTGGATTTATGGGATGCTGAAAATATATTGGGCAACAGATGCTTATTTGGATTTTGATTTTCAAGGAGGTTTCATCTAAAGTATTACGGTGAAACCTCCTTGAAAATATAGAGATATATTCAAAGGGAAGACAGTTGGAATTAATACACTGGCACTGCTTGTCCATTTTAACAACTTTTCAAATATCATATTTTTCTTAGTTATTTATTCAAGGGAGGTGACCAACAGCTGAGGTCATTTGCACCATTTGGAATAATTGGGTAATGGTAAGAGTTTTTAGGGAATGTAGGAAGTGTGGAGAGAAACTCTGCATTGGAATTAGCATTCTCTTAATAACAGGTGCCAAGGGGACCATGGCTTAACGTTCCATCCGACGGACAGAATGCTGAACCTCTAATGCCCTCCACTAGGGACTCGAGTAGGGACCGACCGATTTGCCACTGAAAAATCTACCACTGCCAGCATTCGAACCTGGGCCCTCAGAATGGGAGGCCAGTACTCTAGCCACCACACCAACCCAAACACCCAGTATTTTTCGTCTTTTTCTATATAAGTGTAATTGCAAGTCATATGAATACTGCATATTGTTGTTGGAAGTCTCACAGAGTAGGCTCTTGGGAGTAATGTTGAGTAGTTCATTGCTCATGTTAAGCTTGTTTTTGGATAGGTAAGCGACTATTGAATGGGCTTTTAGCTGTGAGTTAGGGCCTAGGCTTTTTCTATGGGTGAGTGTATAAATTATTATGAGCAGGTCAGGCTTTGAAACCTCTGCTGAGTTTTCAGTCCATACTTTGTGTTTGACTTATATATTGTATGCTATGTATGTAGGCAGTTTATGTCAGCCAGTAGTTGATTGTGACAAAAACTTGCTGTCAATTAATATCTATGAGCATACATTATGAACTTGCAGGTAGAAAGGAGAAAACAAATACCTTTATGAATTCCACTCAAAGATTTATTTTAAGCAAGACCTAGGCTTTGGCACTTAGTGTCATCATCAGGTGGCTGTTTTATCAACCTAGGTCTTGGCACCTTCAAGTGCCAAATCAAGTGCCGAAATATAGGTCATGCTCAGAATAAATCTTTGAGTGGAGTTCACAGAGCTCATGGGTTTTTCTTCCATCATGGATAAATTCCATGTCCTGAAGCCTGAGAGTGTTCGATTCATTAATTTGCATGTTTTTGTATGATGGAGGAGATTCATATGCATCCTCTGAGCATGTGCCATCTCTGGTCTGGCAATTAGAGTTCTAACACCTCTTGCTTGCTTTGAAAATTTCTATTTTCTAAATTTTTTAAGCAATAACACTTTTGAAGTTGGCCCAGTGATTTTTATGTACTTTTTTATGTATTTAGTGTAAAAACTCCTTCAGGTACTCGAAAAAACACCATAAATGTCCTCAGTGTAATTTTAATGAATGAAGTAGTTCTGTAGTTAGAATCGCTGCAATCATTGCCTCACATTATTTTTCCAAGCATAATTGCGGAGATGTGGTTTAAAATTGTAATAAAATTTCGTGATATAATAAAAAATAAGGTGCTGAGTAAGCACTCGAGATGCATTTTTTAAAAGACATTTTTAATCATACAGAATGCTAATGTTTTTGCTAATGCAATGTTTAAAATGGCTTTAAGACATATCATTAATCTACCTCTGTAAGTATGAAGTGAATATAAATTCATATTGACCTTAGGAGCAAAGCTTTCCTTTTACATACAGAGGTTCTTGTAAGATATGGTTATCACTGACCTAATTTTCAATAAATTTTGATTTGTCTTTACCATTACTCTAATTCTATGGCTGTCTCATATTGTTGTTATGCTATCACTCAAGGGTTCTAATTTGTCGTTAATTAATAACCTTTTTAAATCAGAAATAAGATTTGCCATTTCCATCCTGTGCTTTAAATGAATGTTGAGCTACTGAAGAAAAATGTAACCTTTATCAAAAGAATGAATTGTATGCAAATATTGCCTGATTTTAATTGACTGACATGCCTTCACAGCCATTTTGCTGTATAGGTATTTAATTAGAATAAATAATATTGTAGCATGTTATTTTCCCTGCAATGATCTGTGTTGGTATGCTTTTAAGAACTGACTTCTATGTAAGCAGTTACATTTAGATATTTAGAGAGAGAATAAACTAATGTCTTGGTAAGGATCACTTTAAGTATGGCATATAGGTATTCATTCATTGCTCAATGAAAGCTACTTCATTAGATTGTATTATAAATCATTTATTGTAACAATAGTATGATTATATTTGAACAAGCATATTATTGTTACATGTGTATGGAGTAAATAGTGTGTATAGTTAAGTAAATTTAAGTGTAACTATGTAGTCCATTTTGAAATATCTCTCTTAATAGCTCTTTATGCTAAATATTTTGTGTAATTATTAAACTTTTATGGAACAGTTAAATAATGGTGGAATGATATCTGCCTAAATGTGATTAAGGTCATGTTTCAGTTTATTGTGTTTTTAATGTGATAATTTAAATGCCTTAGTTTTATGATGTTTCAGATTTTAATTCCTTTAAAAGTGTATTTTTGTCTTGGGCTGTTATTCATGAAATATTTTTGTAAAGTTTTATTGTGCCAAGATTAAAAACTTGCATATGTACATTGTTTTTATTTCTTCATCGTGTGAGTTTTTCAGTGGTTAGTACCCAAATCTATCCACAACCAGGAAATACTGATATTTCATTAAGTATTCATTTATCTGAGATTTTTTAGCGTTATATTATCATTATTCTTATGGTCAAATGTAACTTACTTCTTACCCTAGGAAGGAGGTGATTATGGGTACAATCAGTTGGAGGTGATAATGGGAGAAGTAAAAGTGTTCAATCTTTATAGTTGATTGTGATGTGGTAGTTAGTGAAGATGAGAGTGATGCAGGGGAACATAGTTCTAACCCATTGTCGTAGGGGTGACAACATAGTGAGTATCGACTTAGAAAAAGGCCGAGTCAGAATGCAATAATTTATTTTGCACAATAATGTACTCACACTTAATACAAAAGTTCGCTCTGCGCTTCCCGTAAGGGCACCCCTTATGCTCAGGGTTCTAGGGTCCTGGACCTCCCGCGTGGCCGTCCGGTATGAGTACAGGGGCCGATGCATGGCGCAAGTGACGCTCCCCTCCGACATCATTAGCAGATAAAATAATTGTTCTTAATTCAGGTGATTATAAATGATAGGGATATATTAGCAAACTGTAGTTGTGTATGTATGCATATGACAACTGAATGTGTATCACTGTTATGGTGGTGTGGTTTGAGGATAAATAATTGATTGAGGCAGTTTATTACAAAGGACTGGTCCATTGACTTGAGTCCCAGGCTAGCTGATTTTATTCTAGTGTGGTTGATGTGGAGGTGAGATTGTGTGCAAGTTCTGCGATTGTGATAATCTGAAATTTTTTGATATTCTGTTATATGTTGTTTGTCGTAAGATACTAGCAAGAGTATGTATATGCAGGAAAGTGGTAGGAGGTCTCGGTCTTGGAATACTGGGAGGGAAGGAGAAGTGGGAGGCTTACCAGCAATGATGGGGATGGCCTTTTTATTCAGCTTAAAATTTATTTATCAAACATAGTGCTAAAGTTGACTTCCTCATTACTCACTTGGTGGTTCCATTTAATCTTCATCATTCTTCTGTGGCACCACATGTTGAATGCTTCCACCCTTAACTTCTCTGCTGCTGTCATTGTCCATGCCCCACTGCCATAAAGAAATATACTCCATACGTAAGTTCTGATGAATTGCTCTCTTACTTCCATGCTTGTATTTCCAGCTGTAAGTAGATTCTTTTTTTTTTTGGTAGAATGGCCTGGGCTCGGTAGATAGATTGAATTGTTTGGAGGGGATCCTTACAAGGAGGCTCTGAGACTTAGACTTATTGGTCCATTGTGCCAACCACCCTTCTCATGACATAACCCATAAAGGCCAATTGCCTTACTGAAGGCCAAGAGGTGCCCTGTGGGAATTTCCTAACCTCCCTGTGCTCCATGAATGGTGTGCCTGAGAATCTATTCTGAGTCCTCATCACAGCAGGACAATTGCATAATATGCGGGATGTGGTTTCATCCTCTTCTTCACACCACCTGCATCTGGGTGAATATGTGATTCCCAGGAGGTGTAGGTGTCTCATTCTTAGTAGTGCCTGGTGAGAAGTCCCAATACTGTTCTTAATTGACTCCTGTTAAGTAGGAGGAGTCTTTTTGTGAGCGCAACCCTAGGTTCTACTACATGTAATTTGGCCTGTCGTTGACTTGGTATGGTTCTTCATATCTCAGAATGCCTGACTAAGCCACAAAGTCTGATTTCTGCCATACATATTGATTTAGCAATATTTATGATTGGCTCTGGTCCAATAGGATTGCCACTGGACCCAGCCTTTACCAGCTCATCAGCCATCACACATCTGGATTTAGAGCTTCGTGGGTGGACTATAACTGTAGGCCCCTGCTCCCACTCTTTCCTGGAGCTATCTGTAGACCATACATTGGCCCCCATATGAAGTTCCTTCTCTTTTTCAGCTCACTGTTCCATATCAGGGAAGCAGGTCTTGAAATGAAGGGGTGATTGGTTGAACATTTTTATCATTCCATCTCAAGGATGGAGCTCAACCTCATGAACACTGTCCAAACTTGATAATGACCAAAATAATGTTCTTTGTCTTACCACTGTCCCACACATTTAAGATGATAAGTCCCTGTCCTTGCCTGAACCTTCGCCTCCACGAGTGACGAGAGTTTCTAATACCAAGGATGGGGTTGTTCCCATTGACCCAAAAATGCCCATGCAGGACATTATTTGAAGGTTGTTAAGTTTATTCCTGGCAGTTTTCTATTGGGCCCTTTTCCAAACTATAGAGTAGTGCATAAAACTAGGTTCATTGACTGCCATATTAATACAGCTAATGACTTTTGGCTGAAGTCCCCATGTTTTTCCAAGTGCCTTCCTCCACATCCATAAAGAGGCACAGCTTTCATTGCTTTTGCCTCAAGATGCTCTCCCCAGTTAACTTTAGAGTCCAGAGTACTTAACTGAGGGCAAAGACTGCAGACACTTGCCATGCAAAGAGGGAAGTCTGGTACCATCCATTTTCCCTCTATTGGTATTCAATACAATCTCTTTTCTAGATTCACCGTCAGCTCTGTTTCGAAACACCAACCCATTTTCTTCTCCAGGGCTTTCTGCTAGAGTCCAGAGACAGTATCCAGGTACTTTCCAGTGATGAGTATAGCTACATCATCTGCATACCCTTGAGTGTATGCACCAGTCTTGAAAGAAGACTGTCCTGCCATGTTCCAGAGGAGTGGAGATAACACTCATCCCTGAGGGCAGCCTTGTGTCACAGCTGCCTTCTTTGAACTTTCCCTCAAGACAGCTTTGGCAGTTTTTTGTTCTAACATGTACCTAAATCAGCTAACAATATGAGCATGGATGGTCTTCTTACTATAATGCAGATTTCATTGAAAGATGTGTTGTTAAATGCTATCTTGACATACTCCTCTTGGTAGCTCTTAGTTGCATGTTTTAGTGATCTTCACCCCCTGCCACACAACCTCGTGGTGGCTTTTAGGGTATTATGTAGGTGTAGATACATCAAGATATGCCCCAATCCATAACTTCAATCTTCCAAAACACCCTCAATCCTGCTAGCAAGATTGTGGAGTGCTGTCTCCATGGACTCTCCATTTTAGTATGCATGTTGATGTGGGTAGGGGATGGTCTTAATGGCCCATCCCTTATGTACATGCCAACTATCTTTTCTAGTGTCTTCAATAGGAAAGAGTTAAAGCTTATCCCTCCAAAGGAGTCAGCTCATGTGTAGTCTGTCTTACCTGGTTTAGGTTTTAGGTGTGAAAATCACCTTAGTGATCCTCCAGGCTTTCGGAACATATCCATAAGCCACTCAGAAATGAAATATTGTAATTCAAAGGTCCACGAACTAGCCGTGAAAACTTTAACGGCGTTACCCGCTGATATTGCACAATAGCAAATTTTCCACAGAGAAAAAATCATTTGCCTTGACCGGGACTCGAACCCGGACCCCCTGATTTCCGGCCAGGTGCTCTACCAGTTGAGCTACCAAGGCATCCTCTTTCTCTGTGGAAATTATAGAGCCTTAAAGGAACAAGATAGAAACGGACTGCTAGACATATCAATGTCACAAAGCAGCCGAAGTTGTGCGCAAGGCGCCACCGTCCACGAGGTTAAGGCCGACGTTTAAACACTGAGGTGCTTACTTTTAACGAAATTCAAAGGTCCACGAACTAGCCGTGAAAACTTTAACGGCGTTACCCGCTGATATTGCACAATAGCAAATTTGTTGGCAAATTTGCTATTGTCCGGTCAAGGCAAATGATTTTTTCTCTGTGGAAAATTTGCTATTGTGCAATATCAGCGGGTAACGCCGTTAAAGTTTTCACGGCTAGTTCGTGGACCTTTGAATTTCGTTAAAAGTAAGCACCTCAGTGTTTAAACGTCGGCCTTAACCTCGTGGACGGTGGCGCCTTGCGCACAACTTCGGCTGCTTTGTGACATTGATATGTCTAGCAGTCCGTTTCTATCTTGTTCCTTTAAGGCTCTATAATTTCCACAGAGAAAGAGGATGCCTTGGTAGCTCAACTGGTAGAGCACCTGGCCGGAAATCAGGGGGTCCGGGTTCGAGTCCCGGTCAAGGCAAATGATTTTTTCTCTGTGGAAAATTTGCTATTATGAAATATTGTTACAATTTGGAGGAGGAGCAAGTCCTGTCCTTCCTGAAGAAGTGCAGGAAAGACTCCATCCTCATCAGCAGATTTGTAGGGGCTGAGACTCATAATTATCCATTTTGTAGCAGTGTATGTTATGATGCTTAGGTAAAGTATCTGTACTCACACGGAAGTCCCTCCATGAATCCCTCTTAAAGTGCTTGATTGCCACTTTATACCTCTGTTCACGTGCCTTTTAATTTTCCTAGTCGTGAGGAATTTTTTTTCTCTGCTTTGTTAAAAGAGTTTCCTAGACTCTTTATGGAGATCATATAATCCTGCTTCCCACTACGGTAATTTATACTCTTCCTTCCTGGTCTTTATGGGACAGCTTTTTTCGTAGGATGAGATGATGCTTCCCTGTAGATAATCAACAGCAGCATCTTTCTAAACGTGCACTGAAGTGCCCTCTCTAGGGTAGCCCCCAGCTTCTCCAGATATAATCCCCAGTTGGTAGTCCTGGGGATCCTATATGTTACTTGTCAGTAATTGGATTTTAAGAGAGAGAAGAATATGTGTCTGATAATGTTATCTATCTCCCCTGACAACCTCCACTCTTCAATCCTGTGTATGAGAGAACTGGTGAAGATTGTAGTATGTATCTATCACATCCTTCCTAACAGTAGTAGTATCTGAAAACCAAATATGCTTCAGCAAAGCATTCTTGGTGATGATGCATTGCTGACGTACAATGAAACATGCTTGGGAAAGAATACTTCATATTCGGACAGTCTACAGTAAGGAGCGACGTTAAGCAGTAGTGGCAACATAAAAAAACACTAGGTATGGTGAAACACGATAGAGGGCAACATTTATCAAATGTTTAAATCGCAAGAAAAAGAGCGATTACATGTCTATTAACCTTTTCATTGATATGTATATTAATAATTATGCAAATGTAATATACAAAGTGAAAAAAATAGATTCTACACACAGTTATAAGTAGCCAACGGCTCCGCCATCTTTTGTTATTCTTATCAACAATGCTTCGAAGCCTACATGGAAGCGTGCTTCTGTGCTTTGGCTTCGTAGCATGCTTCCCCCAGAGTGCTTTGAATTCGGACATACTTCAGGTGTTTCTGACCGTACCCCCCTCCACTTGCAAGCAAGCATTGTAGTATGCTTAGTGCTAGAAGCACACGTTTCAGACAGGGCTAGGGTTTGCAAAGCTAGATCATGATCCTTTGCTCAGTATATTAAACTCCATAGACAAGATATTCCAAAAGGGCCTCTCCCCTAACACTGGTGCCTCTACTCCCCCACACAATGTGGTGCGATTTGGCATCACAACCGATAAGGAGATGCCATTTATTGGTATTTTTATGACCTACCAGCCTCTCTATCTCGACTGATGGTGGAGGGTTTAGTGCATCACATGGTGGCTACAAGGAGCAGATGACCACCCTCTTCATGACCAACCTTTCCCTAGGGCCAACAGAACTACTGTCTGATCCCTGGTGGTAAATTCTGATAGATGCATTGCACTTATCCTATTCACATAGATACAAGTTTTAGGTCTATTAACAGTGGTACAGTAAAATATCGTTCCCATTGTCATCCTCATGCCTCTTCCCTGGAAAGCCAAAGGTCCTAAATCAGGGCTATATCCCTGATATATTTTGACCTTTTCTTCAGAGTGTATCCTTTGCAGGACCCCTGAGGCGGCCTTAGTATGTAGTCAGTTGGCCTGAAGCATGGCTATGCCAGTCATGGTTTGCCCCCCCTCTGCATCTTCTTCCTCCCCTTTGAGGGGATATGGAGTCTTCTCTCTGGCCTTCACCTGCAGAAGTTCCTGAGTCAGATTTTACCTCCTTGGGGGAGCCCAGGTCTGATGCCTCCACAAATGTTGACCCAGGTAAGTTAGAAAGGATTGTAGTCCTCTTCTCCCCACTTAGGGTGTGAGGGGCAAATGAGAAGTGTGAGTGTCCCAGATGGAACTCCCACAGGTTATGATAAGGTAGGAGAGGGGGCGTCCTCAACAGTTATGCCTTCCCCAACGAGGAACTCAGATTACAAGAGTGTGCCCATCAGCTCACTCTATTGTTACCTTACATTGGGAGTCAATGTTTGGTGCCACTATAGTAGCTAGGGAAATACAGTGTCTGCCCATGCAGAGCTCCGCATGCACAGGTAAGGATAAATAAAACAGGAGGTCACCCTGTATCTGGAAACTTCCTGTTAATGACTTCTTACCATTCTTATCCTCCACCCTGCGGATGCAGTTACCCTTGGCACAGAGAAGCACCTTGGTGAGGAGAGCTATTTATTGACCAGCCAAGTCTAGATCTATCATGTTCAGCGGGAACCAGGGGCACCTCATGGAGGATGTGGCTCTTCACTACATATGACAGTCTCAATGGTTCATGTGCATGTTATCCCTTTCTACCATCCTGGGGTCACCATACCCTTACCCTCTTAGCCTGGGTTATTCAACTGACTATATTTCTTTCATGTATTATCCATCGCTGGTTACTTGGCTTCCCAGGAAGCAGTGCTCTTTCACATCCTCAGTTTAACATTGGTATTGGCTCCTTCTCTCCTGCTGTAAACTGATTTATTTATTTTCTTCGTATTAGTTTTTCGTTGATATCTGGACATTGCCCTTTCCATGGTCACTAGAATCTTCTTCAAATCCCTCTCTTTCTTTGCTATGACATTGGCGTATCGCAGCATACTAATTTTTTACCCAGGGAAAACATTGTGAATATTCACTCCTGAAGCCTTCTCTTTGATTTCATAGATGTTCTTCTCGATGTAAACAAAAAATTCTTGGAGATAGGACATAACCTTGTCTTACACCTTTCTTCATTCTTGCATCTTCTGATCAGCTGGGCCCAGATTGAATCACAGCCACTTGGTTTTAGGCATCATTTTCTGGGAATATTCTTTCGCTCATAAAAAGGTTTTTGCTTTGCTAGAAAGTATACTGCAACTCATAAGGGAATATTGGGAATCCGTAAGCCCCTATATTTATATGAAATTACTAAAGGTATTTCATATAAATAGGGGAATCATTCAAGATAATGAAGGTACTAAAGGTCTTTTCACGTAGAATTTCTCTTTTCGTTGCTGTACAACAATATACTCTTTCGTCGTAAAATATAGGATTCTTAAGAGCATCATTTTTCAGTACCGAATCGCAAAAATTGGGATAAACCTTCAAACATAAGTTCCACTCGCGCCCTGGGTCTTGGAATAAAAATGGCAAGACGGGAAAAAAATGGGACACAACTGCCCGAGACACGAATTATGCGATATATCGATAGATAGATATGTCGATAGATGATATTCGAAAACAAAACTATCGATGCATTGTTCGTGTTGTTCGTAGATATTGATACTGCTGCGTGGGTTGGGAAGATGCCGGCTTACTGACATTTATTAGAAATAATTGTTAACCAGACCGACGTCGCTTTTCTATGGATGAAGAAGTTGAGAGTACGTATTATCCAAACTCGTATCTTAAGTGTGGATCCCAACTTTTTTTTCGATCTGCGAATATTAGTGGGGCAATAAGCAGATCATCTGTCTATTACATGTAGAACTGTGTATTTACTTCCTGTGCGTTGTATGATTTGCTAGAAGTAATTAAATTGTTGATCGTGAATAATATATCATCGAACTAATTATTTCCTGGGTCTTCATTGGCTGTCAATGAACTTAAATGTGGATTTTCATGGATATACCCCGTTCCCGATCGCAATGGAAAATGTTCCTTGTGACCAACGCTTTCTAGTGCAGATGTATTTTTCTATTCCGATTACAGGTGTACGAAAATGGCCCAACCTGGTTCTAGCGGGACAGCTTCACGGAGACAAGCCAGGAGTGAGCATGATTCAGTGTCCATTTCGTCTAGTAGGTACGATGCAGACTTTGATAGCAAAGAGGTCAGTATTAACTTTTATTTTCTGAATATTGTGTTGAAAATAATATTTTTAGTTTTATGTGATGTTTTTCCTTTCTCATCCTGTTTTTGAGTAACTATAGAATTATAATCACTATATTATGCTTCAAGTGAAGTGAACTGAAAACAGTATACTTGGACGAAATAGTCGGTGCGTTGCTTAGCTGTCATTGACAACTAAGCTTTTTTACTTTCAGATTGTTCACTTTCATTAATTCTATTGTGTTGCATTGATGGTAATAATCACAATTCATGTGTTGTCAAAATATATATCAATGCTTAAGGCTTTGGGACAATGAAAATTGGGCTGACTGCCCAATTTGAATAACAATGAATGAATTTCTTATTTGAAATGCCACACAAGTCTTATGGGTTATTTTTATCCAGACCAGTTTTTATAGTTGTCCCATGTAGATGTCAAATACGCTGTTGAAAAGTGTTCACAAAGAGTTGATGGCAGGTCATTCATATTTAAAGCCTTCATGACAGGGTCCAGTTTAGTGGCCAATCCATTTTATATTGGATTGTGGCCCATTGACAGACACCAATTTACAACCCAGTATCAATCCCATAATCTCTCTGACAATCTTAAGCCCGTTTCACACCATGCATGATCCAGCACAAGACCTAGTGTGCTAGCTGCTACTTGATATTGAGGACAGAATCTAGTATGATTGGAACCGTCCTGGGAGGTTTCACCCGATCATTGACCTTGTGCTTGCTATGAATCGGTTATTCCATATGATTCCATACTAATTTAAAAAAAGAGAAGTTCGTACAGCGTCTGTAACGTGACTTGATTGGTCGATGGCTACTGGGCTACTAGGTTCTACTAAAAATCTAGTACCGCATCAAGTATGAAATCCAGTAGCTCAGTGAGTTTAGCTAGCATGCTTGCCAGCCAGTGTACTGGTTCTGTTCACACGATACTGGAAAGCTAGCATACTAGCGAGTATACTAGACCTTGTACTGGATCAAGTATCGTGTGAAACGGGCTTTATACCCAATATAAAATTTAGAGAAAATTCTATTTTTTGCTGTCAGCTTTGTCATATCGTAATGACCAAAACTGCAGCTCATATCAATTCTTTTGTATTAATTACTAGACATTTAAACATCTAATTTCTTTTATCGTAACTTATAATGCTTATAATAACGAATTACACTTTTATCACCATCATCTATCTCATTTCCAGACAGCACAGATTTGGTATTATTACCGTATTACAATTGTATTACAATCATATTACAAAAGAGGGCTATTTGTATTACAGCTGTAATACAGTGTCAAATGTCCTCTAATACCACTGTATTACAGTCGTATTACAGAGGCAAAATACAAGGGATGTACAAATTGTATTATGTTTGTAACGTAGTTCCAATTTACAATCATTTTACACATTGTATAATGGTTGTATATTAGTGACAAAATACAATTGTTTTATGAATTGTATTTTTGTTGTAATTTAGATCTCAATTACAATTGTTTTACAAAATAAATATTTCGTATTTACCCCTGTAATTTAGTAGGAAATACCGGACTTTTAAGTAAAAATAAAAGGTTTTGCTCTTTTACATTAAATTTCTTTTATTCAAAAGAGAACTGTGGTCAAACATAGTTATTGTTATGTACAACAAAATGGGTATCTCCTTAATGCCTCTTGTTATCGTGAACTTCCACCAAATAAGTAACATACATAGCAACCATATACAAAACTTGATTTAAAAAATATCTACAAAATTCTCAACGAAATAATCAAGTTCATTAACAGCTCGCTGGAAAATATACAAGTGTTAACCATATTATTTATCTTTATAACTCAGGCATTTTTTAAAGATACGTGACTTCAGTTATCCCGTGGAGGAGTGAAGGCATGAAAAGTAAACACTTTGTGGAATGCTCATGCACATTTACCGGGTTTGCAGTTAAAGGGTGCACAATTCGTAGGTCTGGTCACACTTTGCATATACTGCGCAAGTTCATGTACTAAAGCATGCCTCACCCATCCCATCAAAATAACACTGTGAAAACATACTTAACAACTTCTTTGAATGAATGGGTGCTCGTCAATGCAGTAGAACCAGTTATAATTTCGTCCATCCACACGAACATGGAATCACACGGGTTCATACATCGTGTAACCAGGCCCTATAAACCATGACTGAACTTGTAGCTAACTACGCTCCACAAATCGAGGCAATTAAAATTATTACGTGCAGAGGCATCAAGGAAAAATACGTCATAATCTTACCAAGATCTAAATAGTAACAATTATGTTCAAAAGCATTTACACTTGCCATTACCTCTCGTAAACAGTATAACTCGTTTAGGACTTAAGTACGCACACGATTAAAAGCTTACTAGCGTTGCTAACTGTGGGTTGGCTGATTCATAATAAGCAATTATAAATTGGTGATACTAGTGGCATCCTGCACTAAAGAAACACACCAAGCCTTTGCATGCGTGCGAACAATACTTTTGTATTATTTTCTGTATTACAAATGTAATACATTGGCTTTACGAATTGTATATTCCTGGTATTTTTACGCCATGTTACAATCATATTACCGTTGGCCACATATACACGTTTGCATGTGCGCACACAAGACGTTTGTATTATTTTCTTTATTTTAAATGTAATAAAAAAAACTACCAATTTAGTATATTCTTGGTATTTTAATGCTGTTTTACAATCATTTTACCATTGGCCACATAAGCACCTTTGTATGCACGCGCACAAGACGTTTGTATTATTTTCCGTGTTACAATTAGAGATGGGTAAATTACCGTAATTTTCAATTGAGGTAAATTACTGTGGTAAATTATGGTAATTTTCGAAAATTACCGTAATTTTCCGGTAATTTTAAGTTTTGAGCTGCAAATCCATATCAGAGGACTCAAAACGAAATCAAATAGAATTGAGATATAAATGCCGACACTTATATCAAACATATCATGACGTTTGTCAATTATAACTCATTAAAAAAATTAAAACGAAGTTGGCAGCAACACGCAATTCGCCTCTCTTTTGTCACACTATGAGAAATTTTCGTTCCAAAGACATAACTCGGTGCAATGTGCATTTGTTATTTTACTCTGAATTAATTGGAATTAATCATGGACACAATGTAAACAAAATCGTTTTAGCTTCTTAATTTATAATATTATCCACTCCAATGGTTTCTTCGTGAGTAAGAAATTTTCTGAAAAAGAACTTTTCTGAAAATTACTGTTTATTATGGTTATTTTCAGGGGTGTTGGTAATTTACCAAGTTGCCCATCTCTAGTTACAATTGTAATACGTTGGTTTTACAAATTTGTATATTCCTTGTATTTTTGATGCTGTAATACAATATTATTACGATTGCTTTGTATGAAATGTTCTGTAATATAATTGTATTACAAATTTTTTAAACAAAACTTTACAATTTGTAACTGTAAAAGGGAATTACAATTTGTATACTAGTGGCTGTGCTGTCAGGGTTCATGCATACTATGGCACTAGCAACCTCCTCAAATGTCACAACCCACTCCTTACTGTGTTACACCCCGTCTAACTTTCTATTCTTCCTTATGCAGCTATAAGCTCCTCTCCCCCACTGAAAGCATAAACGTATATTATTATTATTATTAGTGTTCTACATTTATTAGCAGGTTTCATGCACAAAATTGTGTTCAAAGTGACCTTTTTCCCATCAGTGTGTTGAAGAAGTCCACCTTGTGGCCGAAATATATGTGTTCACGTCTTATTCATGCCTTTTCTCCTATTTTTCCTATTTTTTTATTTTAATATTAAGAATGTTCTCCTTTAACTTTGGCCATAGTCTGTATTTTGTGTCACCAATCTTTTCGAGTTAATTTTTTTGGGTGTCATTGAGTATTCAAAAGCCCGAACTTGTTTCATCTTCAGCATTGCCTCATGATTTCCTGAGTTAATTGTGTTAGTGAGTCAGATAGGTCCCTGGAGTGAGGTTAATTTCTTGCAAACAAGTGTGTTGTGAGACTGAACAAAAAGGAATTCATTTTCCCCAGACTGCCACGGGTGGTGTGAATGTTTGTTCATTTCTTATTTCTGTGCTTGGTTTTCTCAGTGTGATGAATCTTTAATGGGTGAGCTCCTCCACCACATACCCTCTTTGCATTTACTTTCTTGTGTTGTGTATAATCTTTACCTGTGTTTGCATCTTTAGTATGGCGATTTTTGTATTTTCCCTTTGATTTTTATTGTTGAAGCCATAGAGCTCTGTCATCCTAATTAACGTTTATGTAGGTTCAGATTTAATGGGGGCGTTTACTCGGACCCGAAATAGCAATTTTGTACACGAAATCGTTCGATTTAAACGAAAAAAGAATTTTAGTGGAAAAATTATTCTTCTAACCACAACCATTCACTCATAAATCAAAAATGAAAATAAGCAAAAGGTGACGCCCACCGAAAAAGCTGCTTCGATATCATTGACATCGTTTTTTCCTGTCCTTGACTGCTTTTAGGGAAAGGGAAGGGAGTGGAGGGGGTTCTCGGATGGTCTGCTCGCACAGAAGCTGTCGCAACTGTTCCTATTGGCAGAGCAAGCTGTGTCCCCCCCCATTGCGATAAGGCAAAGTAGCTTCGCGGGCTCAGTTGTGATTGGACGAAGTCGATACACATCAGAGGTTATACCATGCCCACTTGTCTGAAAGGTTTAAAAACATCAGTTTTTCACCGCGTATAACTCTAGAAATAATTGACGGATCAAAAAATGGAAAAATACGTGTGTTTTTATTTTACAAACTTTTATCGGATTTATAAAATATGGTAAACAACCCCATACTTCCCACACAATCTCTTTCATTTAATGTCCTCTTTTGTTCTGTGTGCTTCCTACCTATCATTATCAAGACCTCTAGACTGCTGACCTTATGCAGCTACCCTTCATCACATCCTCTAAAACACCCCCCATTATTGCCCATTCTATCTACATCATCAGTCTTCTTCTAATTTCTTTCATCCCCAGCACTACCTCCTTCATTCTCCTTTCCACCACCTTACCTTCTCCTTCCTCCTCCATACATATTCAATTCTCAAAAGCTGAGTTTATTTTTATCTAATCGGACTCATTCTTTCTTATTGATGGCGTCGATAAGACTCAATGATTGCAAGGCAATTGAGGGCTTGTGTTTGTTGAATGCTAACAATCTATCAGACTGCTTGACACTTTGATTCTGATTAGTTTTCATTCTTTTTGCAATCCAGTGTATGCAGCAGAGGGAGCTTGAGGAGGCCAGAGCAAGGGCTGCCCAAATGGAAAAGACAATGCGGTGGTGGTCAGACTGTACAGCTAATTGGAGAGAGAAGTGGAGCAAGGTATTTTTCTTCTCCTGGATATCAAATGGGTTCATGGGTCCTGTGTGGGAAATTCACCTGTTACAGAGATTGTGTTGCTGCATAGTTGAAATGAGGTTGGGGCGAGGAGTAATGTGTTATAGTTTGTATATGTATATGACTCCAAATTTTTTAATACTTTTATCAGATAATAATAATTACAATCAGATTAGATAAACCGGCACAAGTTGACTCTGTGGGTGTTGTATTACCATCTAAGACACCATTGCGGTGTAGATGCGAATCCGGTGCTGCCTTACGTCTCTGGAGACATCGAGTCCTTCTTGGAGAACGATTAGTGTAAGATCTGGTGGAATTATTCCCTCTCCACCTCCAGGCAGTTGGAGGCGACGAAGCCTGATATCGTCCTCCTCGACAATCTCTCGCATGCCATATTTGTGATCGAGTTTTCGGCACCGGCCCAAGCGAACATGGCAGCGAAGGAGATTAAAAAAAGGACTAAATATAAAGATCTGCTGTGCAAACTCCGGTAAATGTACACGGGCTACTCCGTGAAACTGGTAGTCCTCATCGTGGGCGTGCTTGGTGGTGTCAAGAGCTCACTGGTTGAAAATCTCAAGTGCATCCCAGCGTGCAGGGCGTGAGCGGATGCACTTGCAAGTGCAATGCAGAAGGCTGTCCTTCTCGGGTCTCTCCGCCTGCTTCGTGCGCATGACCCTAATGCCGGGTAGCCACCTATCCACCGGTGGCGGACATGGTTACCCTTAGGCGCGACCCCTCTCTAGTCTCCAGCAATTATGACAGCAACGAAACCTGATGCTAGCCGGAGACTCAGAGGTGGAAGTTACTAATTGTAACAAAATAATAATAGTGTTTGTTTGCAATGTTGAATCAGTTACAGCAAAAAAAAAGATCTATAGCCGATATATGGCACATCAAGGTTATTCGTCACACAATGTTATTTTACATCAATCAAGAATTAACAATTATAAATTGTATTTAAAAAATAATATTAAAGACAAGAAATTACATAAGTGTAATAAAAAGATTAACAAAAATAATTACTTTATGATTCTCTATAGTGTCAATCCTCATGTACTCAGCCACTGTATAATACAGTTTTTTTAAAATGAAAATGCTTGAGTTTTGCCTTGAGGAGGCACTAGGACTTTTTTTTTAAATTCAGTGGACAGTTAATTATACTCTGTAATCCCATCTCCTGTGGTCCATATTCCATCCTTTCCATTCTAATAGAACATGAAGAGCCATGTTAACATAAAATGCTTTGTATTTTATTATTTTTTAAATGTAATATTACAGTTTGATTTAATATGGGTGGTTATTTAATTTTACCTGTTGGAGGTATGCAACTTTGACTGATAGAAAATTGTATCCATCCAAGTTTTAAGGATTTCATTCCTCAATTTGTGTCACTATGTGGTAATTTTGAGCATGTGTGCTGATGCACTCTTCTCCTGGTTATTGTACTTGAAGGTACGCAATGAGCGAAACAAGGCACGGGAGGAGAACAAGATCCTGCGCACAAAGCTGGAGGCAGCCATGGAGGAGACGAATTCGTTCCGACGGAGCCAGGCAGAGTTGGAGCAGGAGAAGGAGAGGCTGTCGAAGGAAGTGGAGCGCCTGAGGCAGGTGTTGGTGCACATGCGCATGAGGGAGGGTGGGTCGACGAGAACGAGCGGCAGTAGTCGGCACCACGGCACTCGTGGACGACGGAGCAACAATACGGGTGAGACAGATGCCGCAGAGGAGTATGTGCTTCCAAGGATGGCATCGGAGGAGGGCTCGGAGGGTGGAGTGGAGGCCAAGTGCACCGTGGACGTGATGCGTGGCGAGGAAGGGGGTTTGTCTGGCGTAGACAAGGAAGTTGGTGGAGGGGACGTGTTCTACGAGGGACCCCTCTCCCCCACCAAACGCACTCACGAGAGGTCCTCAAAACAGCACAGAAGTGGACATCGGGTGGAATCTTCCCGGAGAAAAAAGTTAGTGGCTCCTCCTATATCTGATGTTTACATAACCCTCAATGTATTCATTCTTCTTCTTTAGAAATAATGAGGAGTTAAAATCATTTGGAATATTGGCATCGGTGCTTATGCACATTTCACATGATAGTTGATCCAATACAAGGTTGAGGATACTTGCTAGTATGATAGCTTTGCAGTATCTTGTGATTTAGAACCAGTATGCTGGCTAACAAGATTGTTGGCTGGCTAACATGATCATAACAATGATGATTTCATCATTGCTATGATACTCCCTCAGCTACTTGTTTTCATACTTGATGTGGTCCTAATTTGCTACTATCTCCCTGTAGGATCCAGTGGCCATTGACAATCACATAATTTTACTGAGGCTGTGTGATCTTCTCATTTAAATTAGTATGAAACATCGTTTTATAGCAAGTACAAGTTCAATGGTTGTGTGAAACCTCCTAGGACAGTTCAATCTGCTAGATTCCATCCTCAGTATTAAGTAACGGCTAGCTCAATAGGTTTTGTTCTGGATCAAGTATCGTGTGAAATGGACTTTATTGCCGGCAGGCCTGGGCCTTCCCTACTGTCGTGCCTGAAGGTTTGAAGCACGGCATAAAATTAGCCAGACCATTAGAGTGGTTAAACAGTCCAACTGTGAGAGAAAAACCATGTTTGTGGCTAAGCTCTCATATGGGGGTTCGTTTAGGCACCAAAGAGTGAAGTGCATGCATTGGTATGATCAAAGAAGTTTTATTGAGAGTCTTCCTCAGCCGGTAGCATAACAGTCTCTGCTTACTAATTTCCCCAGTATTTGACAGGCATTATATGTGTGCTAAGATCCAAGGCAGACCGAGCGTGGGAGCGACTCAACTGGGCCACTACGGTACCAGACCTCATGACCCATTAATAGCTCAACTATTTTTATTTGTGGTTCCTACGTCTATGCTTCTCAGACCTTGGGTCATAACATTACAGAATGGCCACCCGCCATTACACTACTGATGCTGAAGTTATGGGTTTGAATCCTCTCTGGGTGGTTTGTTTTCACGATATTGGGCAGAAATGTGATTTTCCACTTTGTTAGGAAGCGCTAATAATTAAGTTTCATCTGTGTGCAGGATATGGGCAATAGAATGCATTGAGAAGATTTATTTTCCTTGAAGGTTTGTGATACCATGCTCGTGTAGTATTAAGGAGAGGGCATATGTCTTCAAAGTTGAGCTCCTTCCTCAGCTAAAATCTGTCAAAATATTTTCTTGAAATTTTCTACTTGTGTGCCGGAAGAACTTCTGGAAATACTTGCCATTATTTGCCTGGTTACTCTTGGAAAGTGAATCTTCCAAGGTTTACGTATGTCAATTTATACTATAAGCCACCTTTTGATATCACAGTTTTTAACTTCACAGTTTTCACACTATCACAGTTTTAACTGTAAATTAGTAGCTAGTCATGATAAGTCATTGGGATTGTGAAGGTGAAACTATGGCTAGCTTGGGGTCTCTTTAAGGTTTTAATCATTAATGAAAACTAGTTAGTGGCATAAATGGTGTTGATTACTGTGTCCTTGCCATGCTACAGGCATAAAAATTTGATGTCAAATGATGTTTGGTTAGATTAGGTTGCTAGGGAAAATATGGTGGGATTAGGTGTTGACTTAGAATTAGGAAAAGATGTGGTAATTATTGATGGAGTGTGTGAGGAGGAAGATGTAGTGTGTTGTCCCTGAGAACATTGCATCAGATCGATTCTGTTGGAGCCTACGAATTCAAGAGACTTGACAAATTGTGGATTGTATCTTATTCTGGAAGTATGTGTTATCTTGTTATCAATTTGCTGTTGCATAGCAGATTATTTGGTTGGAGTTGTCACTTGAAGCATTCCATAGATATGTGTTCTATTTAGCACTCCATTACTGTATGAAGCAGATGAACCCTTTTTTCAGCCAAATAGAAGATTGAGTATTGAGAATATTTTACCCCCAAATGTTTTAACAAATAGGCATCAAACTTCGAAAAAATGTGGTTCTTTTGTTTGATGAAAAATGTGGATATAATGAAAACTGTCCTAGGATACAATTTGCTTTGATTGTATTCATTCATTTACTGGAAGAACTTTATTAACCCATTACCTATATGGTTTGGTGATCAATTATTGTAATTCATAGGTTCCTCCTTCACATTTTATTTGGAGCACTCTATTGGGAAACTCTCACAGAAAATTTAACTTGTTGCGTTAAGGTCTTAAATCTTTTTTTCTGATACTTTTATTCATTATACCTATAATGGTGGACTATTACATATTTGATTTTTCTAATTGAGTTATTATTGATTATTCTTGCTGAGCATTTTATTTGTTTTCTTTGTTGTTGTGGACTTTTTTTTGATGTGCATGTTTTTTTGATACATTTTGGTGTCATTTACTGAGAACCCTGTCGTAATAATCTCTTTCTTTGTTTCCCTATGTGAACAAGAAATTCATTGCTTGCTTCAAGGGATGATTCTGGTGATCAAGGAAAGATGTTGGCCGAAGGGCAGCAGCAGCAGGGCAAGACTCATCTCGAGGAAGACATGTGGTCGGCTGCTGTGAGCAGGGGCACCAAGGGGAGTGAGAGACTAGAAAGTGATAATGTTGGGGGCAGTGCTAACCTCTCTGTTGAGTATGTGGATGAGCAGAGACTTGCTGAATTGAGGGCTGAAGTGAGTTTGTTTTTGTTATTCAGTGTTGATGAATGCATATTTACCTTTTTCGTTAGCATATTTTATGGTAAATGAGGCAATGTGAGATCATCATGAACATTATTGAGGTAGATCTGGTAAATTCTCGTAATATTGTGCATTTTATATTATTTTTATTTTTAGTACCTTCTAATGACCTCCATAAATGGGATTAAACTAGGGATGGGTCGGTTCCACTTATTTTCCATTCCGGTTCCGGTTCGGTTCTTAACTTCGGTTCTCGGTTCCGATTCTCGGTTCTGGTTCTTAATTTACTACTTACTTGGCATTGCTCAATGGTAAGATAAGATAATTAATAATCATTTTCAGAGACATACTGCTTGAAAAGAATACTTCATTATATTTTTGTGTTTATGTAATTTTAATCCATTTTTACCCTTTATGTGAAAATATTTATAGAACTCACTTGCAACTTTACCAGTTGAAAGATCCCCTTCATCTTCACTCAATTCTTCCTCACTGATGGCACTCGCCTTAGGATGGGTGGTCACAAACATTTTCATCGTAGTTACTGAAGTATTCCGTCTCTTAGGAGACACGATTGGACTCTTCCAGCGAAAATTTATTTTATGCTTCTTTTCCACATGCTTTTTCAGGTTAGAAGTGGATTTACATGCACCCCTGGAAATCAGGGAATGACAAATATTACACTTTGCGAAATTTTCATTTGCTGCATCAACCGTGAAGTATTTCCACACTTGCGTGATTGATTTTTTCACCATTGGCTTACAGCTCAGTTAGACCATCTGTATGACATGCGTTGACATAAATTTACGTGTACCATTTCCGACATTTCAAAAGATTCTGCTTTCCTATTTTGTTTCGGAATCTTTCCGGTATCTCCCATGCCGTGATTTTATTTGACGGCGATACGTTTGTTAAGTAAGATCCGTGTAAGATAAACCGAGTGTGTACTTTCGACCACGGTTTTGTCATTACCAACATATTTCTCATAAACTTAAATATTTAAATTCGTATGTTACTGCAAATACTTAGTTACACTCTCCCATTGGAAGATAATACCAACATCAGCTTTTATACCCGACACATGCATTTTTATTCACATTTCAATGCACAAAAATTTTTTAAAGTTAAAAATGACCAGTTTTAACTAGGGATGTGCGAGTACTCAAAAATTCGAGTCGAGTCGAGTAGTTGGTACTCGACTCGAGCACTCGAGTATTTTTATGAAAGTCGAGTCGAGTAGTTTTTGTCGACGGAGCCGCCAAGGACAATAGGTTCAGAAATCTGCCGACAGGAAGCGCTATCATGAAAATCGAGTAAATCTCTGGTTACACGGTAGATAACACGTACGAACATGTACTTACGTACGTTCATTTACATTTGCGTGAATGGTTTCATGTACGTTTACGTGAACGGATTTATGTACGTTTGCGTGAACAAATGGATGAATCGGTGGTTACACGTTCCATGAAACCGCATATGTACCGTATTCCTCAGAATGTAGCTAGCCCTCGGGGGCCCCCCTTTTTGGCCGAAATATTCGCGGAAAAAGTCTGGGGTGGGGGACGATATTCGAGTTCAAAGCACCTAATGTCCGTTGTAAAATTCCATCCCCTGAGTTTGAAGGCTTAGATCACAAAAATGAGTAGTTCAATTTTAAAATAAAGTATATCGAACTAAATCTTGTTTATTTATACGTTTAATAATGGCAAAAATATTTTTAGTCGGTTATATTAATTAATTTTTCGACTGAGACAGATAAAAACGCCGGATATTATTTAAGTTTCGGGAAGCACGTTTGACGCCCACTTGAAGATACACATGAAAAGCCACTTCTCTTTTCTTCGCATAAGATATGGAACATATATTTATCTTAGACCAAACAAAGTTTAAAATAGATTACTCAGTTACTAATTACGTAACGAATAATATTTAAAAATTCGCTATCTCAGCATGCGGAAATAGGAAATTAGTTCGTTTTGATGGTATTCTTCGTGTTTGAAAACTAAGAACGTGTAAAATGACTTAACAACTTGGGAGAATTAGATATGCTTTCAACGTGTATATATTTATTTCGGAAAGCGAGCTCCACGCGACAGGACTTTTTGGCCTGGAGAGATAAGCTGCTCGAGGTTGTCAAGTTGTAAGCTACCGTAGGTACCGCACGCCCCAAACTCCACGCGAGAAAATTTCTCTAGTTATCACAGGAAAATAATCCTTGCCTATGCTTGAATAAAAGTTTATAAGTTGCAGTATTCACCAAAAGAAAATCAGCGATAAGAGAGATAGCTTTTGTCCCCACATTTCTCGGCTTCTCGACGAAAGAAACAAATTACATTTTAAATTATCTTCAACTCCGTCTCCAAAATCTTTACGCGAGGAAGCATAATGACAGTATGCTTCCAAAGATACCATCAGTTTTTAAAATGACACTGACTTGCATTCTTAAAGGCGATACTTTTTTCCGCTATTGTCGAGTCCTCATGACTCATTCACAGCGATGGGCGATCTGCATGCAGCAGATGATTCCACGCGCGCGCTTCCTTTCCAGGCATGCTCTGGACATATGAGCGTGCTTTTATAGCTGAAAATAAATACAGTGGAATCCCGGTATAACGAGTGCTCATAATCCCTCGGAAATCACTCGCCAAATCGAGCGCTCGTTATATCCGATGGTGTTGAAAAAACCCTCCTAATTCTCATAGTCGTTCGTATTTACAGTTTTTCTTTTGTTTCCATGGTATTTGACGAAGGTAAACAGCAAAAAAGTCATTTCAGGCACAATCTGGTAGAATATCAACATATCTCATGAAAGAAACAGGACATTTTCCATTATATAAAATATTAATTCCCCTAGTTTCGATGTTTTTCTTTCAGTTCTTCTATTTTTCGATCGCCGAAGAAAGCTGTAAAGACAGCGTAACTAGTCGGAATTAAAATATTAGGTATACTTTAGAAGTTTTTGGATAATTTTGCGAATATGTCACGACGATAATATCAGCTTTGTCGAGTTTTCGAATGTTAACCAGCATGTCCATCAGTTGGGAAAATTGGCCTGAAGGTTCACTGAAATACGGCATGTTTCGGGGGTCGTAGATATTTTTCAAGCTTAAGCGAAGGCCAACTTACGGCTGTCTTTTTCCGACTCGATTAACTGGAGCAATATCACGATAATTCATCGGGCGCGAACACGCTATGTTTGAACGAGTGCAATATCACGAATTTTTATCGCGATATTTATCGTGATATTTTATCGGGGCGCGATATCGTGATATTTTATCGGGGCGCGATATCATGATATTTTATCGCGATATTTATCATGGTCACGATATTTATCGTGATGTTTATCGTGATAGTTATCGCGATACCTATTTATAGCGATATTTATCGCACCCCGATATCTTATCGTGCCCCGTCATCTTATCGTGCCCCGACATCTTATCGTGCCCCGACATCTTATTGTGCCCCGATATCTTATCGTGCCCCGACATCTTACCGTGCCCCGACATCTTATCGCGCCCCGATATCTTATCGTGCCCCGATAACATATCGGGGCACGAGAAGACGATGTTTATCGTCACACTGAGTTATCGTTATCGCTTATGATATGCTAATATTATCGTATCCCGATATTGAATTATCAATATCGCCCATGCCTAGACCTAACTCCCTCTCCTACTCTCATCTTGCTCGTCGTCTGCCCACTCCCACTGATGACTGGGCCTAACAAAAGAAGAACGTAAAATGGGAGCACGCAGAGCGAACTGAAGGCCGTAAATCGTTAATGTTTGGACATAACTGGCTTTAGGTGTTGTAGATATGGAACTCATCTTGTATTTTTAGTTTAATTAGCAGATAATACAAAACCCAATAGTTTATTTTTGCTAGGCGGTGCATCGCCATCGAGAGATATCTGTCGTAATACCGAGCGTATACCGTGGAAGGGACTTTTTGGCCTCACTATATCCGCTTTATTGTACATGTAAAACATAGGCCTTTTGGCGGTACAAAGACAATCACTCGCTATAACGCGATTCTCGCAATAAGCCGTACTCACTATACCGGGCTTCTACTGTATATATCGATATCAAATAATCAACGAATTACACTGAGATTTCATAAGTGGATTCATATTAATGACTCGAGAGCAAGAGAAAGGTCCATACGGTGATTTCCGGAACGGAAAGCGTGCGGGACGGAAAATAACGCAGTCTGACAAATTCATCAATAACAAAAATATTGATGAACGTAATAGTATGAAACTTCGCATAACTATTAACAAAGACCTTAGCTGCAATATGTGAAAAGTAAGTTTGATATCTCGATCCGTGTTGTTCTTACGATGCCCGAATTCGATGGATCCATCCAGTATAAAAAAATAAATTCGCTAAAAATCCGTTCTTAAACACGTACTTCAATAAAAAAATTGTAAAAATATTTTAATACTACCAGTAAACGTAGAAATAAACAAGCTTTAATTTGATATACTTTATTTTAGAATCGCTTTAGCCATCTTGGAGATATTGGTCTTCAAACTCACGGGTGAAGGAAATTTTGTAACGGATGGTAGGCATCCTATTATAAGGGCATTACGGATGATATAGGTATCGTATAAAACTTATAAGTTTTACTATTCCATTTTTTTATTTCCTATTTAGGATTATTAATTACATCATTAATTTCAAGTTCCTAGTCATATCTTAGGATAGATAATTATAAATATCTATAGATAATTATCTATAATAAATTTTTGTTCAAATATATTTCCTTAGAAATCGAAAACTTTAATCCACAGGACTCTATACAAAATTCATGTACCTGCTCACATTCATCCTTGTATGAAAATTCATTGTTCAAACATTATTAACTTGCATTAATGGATATTGGAAATAACCCGTGCTGATATTATGTGTTCATGCATTGTGCAAATGGGGGTGATTGACACAGATCATTTTTATGATTCTAAGTTCTATCACGTTTAGGCAGAAATCACCGATTTTGAAGAGATGGTGCCATTAATTGGAAGAGGAAGAAAATTTATGTTAAAAAACTAACTATGTAATTAACGGCCAATCATCAATTTGAGGCGCGAGCTTATCAAATATTTACTGCACAAATAAGGCATATTGTATGAAATTCACTGTACTGTTGGACTAACCCCGGCATACACAACATCACTGAGAAAGCGTTTAGCTCTGAAAAGAAATACATAGGAATGCGAAATACAAGGAATGCTCTCCTAATTAGGCTTATGTATTCCTTAAGAAAAAATATTTTGCTTCCTGGCTTACTTTCAAGTTAATAGGGCATGTCACTCATATAGGCCTCATATTATGCCTAAGTACACTCTAGGTACCATACTGCAAGCTAATTTACACATTTTTGAGTAATCCTAGGAATGAAGGTAATTTTCTTATTTCGAGAGCTACCGGGAAATTTCCATTATGTCTTTTGGCCTGCGCTACGTGCCATATTAATTTGACTGTTTATAACTATGCATTAGGTAGGTAGACCTGTCATTTGATAGTTAGATTGCTGGCTAACTTTAATTGCGATGACTTAAGTAAGAACTGGGTCTCTTCACTCATGTACAATAATGTACAAACTCGACTCGACTCGACTCGATACTCGCGAGTACTTAACAACTCGACTCGATACTCGACTCGAGGTCAAAAAGTGCTACTCGCACATCCCTAGTTTTAACCCAATGTTTTTTTAATGATTGCCCATTCATAGTCGAGTAATCAAGAAAGAATGGTCAATGGCAAACGGTTGATGGTTACTTGGCTGAACACGACTCTTGCATCAAGGGAATTGAAGAAACTTGATAAAACAATTTAGTTGTAATTGACCATATATTGCAGATGCCTTTCATTTCCGGCTATCTTTGTGCTGTCCATTTTTCAAATAGTCGATTGTCGTCTGCTATTTACTGCGCGGTGAAGTAGACAGCATTCTCTTGCATGAGCAAAGTTAATGCTATTGTATAAATGATGAATAGTTTGCTGACTTAACGAAAGCAATGTCCAAAGCTTGAATGAAATCTTCTAACAATTATACACACTATATTATGATAAAATTTACGAAAATGATACGAGGACTCGTACCTCCAAAGGAGGTGGACGTAACACATACCTATCAATCAGAATATCCTTATTACGGCGGTATTTAATCACTTACTAGAATTGGATGTAATAAAATAAATCATATAGTCATTTTAACGACTGAATTAGAGTAATTCGCGGCAACTTTGAAGCATCTAAGTACACTATTTCACCAGGTTTTACTGTGAAGCCTCCACTTTCAGTGTGAGCATGTTTCAAACTGGTTTTCGCGCCAATTATTTCGGTACCGATTATTTTTGGCCTCGGTTCCGGTTCTAAGCTCAAGAACCAGTGGAACCAAGATCTGAAGAACTGAACCGACCCATCCCTAATTTAAACCCTCCTTAATTCATTCGGTCATTGATTTTTAATCCTAAGATTAAAACATAATGAGTGAATGTCACCTGGGACCGAATCTTTCAAAATGTCACAATCCATTATGTTAATCAACCCATTATTGATGGTTAAAACAGTTTTGGTATGCAGTTGGTTGTCTGTCACTGTCCTCTCAGTATGTCTTCACTTTCTTTGCCTTCAGCTTCTTTCACATAACTATTATTGCAAAGTATGTCATGGTATCCTGTGCGTCTTTCCCCTTAAGCTTTGGCCAGTCGCACATATGTTTCTCAGCTAATATACCATTTTCTTTTTCTCTCTGTCACCCTTAAAGCACTTTCTTACCAACGGGTGCAAGTGGTCCGCTGATAGTTCATGCCTCCTTAAGATTGTGCATAAAATTAAAAAGTTTAAATATTGACCAAAACTGACTTGTTCCCTGCTAGATATGTGTACTTTTCAATATTAACATTCCACCCGATGACATTTTTTTAACCCTAGTCCATCCCTTTGGCATGTAATAGAAAATCATATACAGTGGAATCCCGGTATAACGAGCGCTCATAATCCCTCGGAAATCACTCGCTAAATCGAGCGCTCGTTATATCCGATTTTGTTGAAAAAACCCACCTAATTCTCATAGTCGTTCGTATTTACAGTTTTTCTTTTGTTTCCGTGGTATTTGACGAATGTAACAGCAAAAAAGTCATTTCAGGCACAATCTGGTAGAATACCAACATATTTCATGAAAGAAACATGACATTTTCCATTATATAAAATATTAATTCCCCTAGTTTCGGTGTTTTTCTTCCAGTTCTTCTATTTTTCGATCGCCGAAGAAAGCTGCAAAGACAGCGTAAATAGTCGGAATTAAAATATTAGGTATACTGTGGAAGTTTTTGGATAATTTTGCGAATATGTCATGACGATAATATCAGCTTTGTTGAGTTTTCGAAAGTTAACCAGTACGTCCATCAGTTGGGAAAATTGCCCTGAAGGTTCACTGAAATACAGCATGTTTCGGGGGTCGAAGATATTTTTCAAGCTTAAGCGAAGGCCAACTTATGGCTGCCTTTTTCCGACACGATTAACTGGGGCAATATCACGATAAATCATCGGGCGCGAACACGGTATGCTTGAACGAGCGCAATATCACGATATTTATCGTGATAATGTATAGTGGTTTTTTATCGGGGCGCGATATCGTGATATTTTATCGGGGCGCGATATCATGATATTTTATCGCGATATTTATCATGGTCACGATATCATGATATTTTATCGCGATATTTATCATGGTCACGATATTTATCGTGATAGTTATTGCACCCCGATATCTTATCGTGCCTCGATATCTTATCGTGCCCCGACATCTTCTCGTGCCCCGACATCTTATCGTGCCCCGACATCTTATCGTGCCCCGATAACATATCGGCACGAAACATATTGGGGCACGATAAGACGATGTTTATCGTCACGCTGAGTTATCGTTATCGCCACCTTATGATATGCCAAAATTATCATATCCCGATATTGAATTATCAATATCGCCCATGCCTAGACCTAACTCCCTCTCCTGCTCTCATCTTGCTCGTCGTCTGCCCACTCCCACTGATGACTGGGCCTAACAAAAGAAGAACGTAAAACGGGAGCGGGCAGAGCGTACTGAAGGCCGCAAGTCGTTAATGTTTGGACATAATTGGCTTTAGGTGTTGTAGATATGGCACACATCTTGTGTTTTTAGTTTAATTAGCAGATAATACAAAACAATAGTTTATTTTTGCTAGGCGGTGCATCGCCCTCGAGAGATATCTGTCGTAATACCGAGCGTATACCGTGGAAGGAACTTTTTGGCCTCGCTATATCCGCTTTATTTTACATGTAAAACATAGGCCTTTTGGCGGTACAAAGACAATCACTCGCTATAACGCGATTCTCGCAATAAGCCGTACTCACTATACCGGGCTTCTACTGTACTGTGTTGAGCATGCTGAACATGAGGCCTACCTGGGTTTAGTTCCTGGGTCATCATTATCAATTAACAATCATAAGATTTGTCTAACATGCCTCCACTCAAATATTCTGTTGACTAACCGAGCTTTATACTGATGTGATTCTTCCCTTTCACATCCTTCACAACTTGTTCCATGTATCTAATGCGAGGACCTCCTTTTCTGTTTTTCGCATTCATTTTTCCCCTCAATGATTGTTTTCCTCAGGCCATCATGTGTCAACATATGGCCGATTTAATTGTGTCGTCTCCTTTTCTAAGTTTTCAATGGACTAATCTCTTCTCCCAATAGTCCGGCAAAATCCCTAATCCAGCATCACTTCGGTCCCGACTGTGCCAGATTAAAGATGCTCAACTGTACCATGCAATGTTAACCTTGTAACTAAGAGCTTCCACTACAGACTACTCTAACTATATTTCACGTACTTTGAAATGCTGCCTATTATGCTGTTTTATGGTGGACAGGAAAAATAACATTTTAAATCTATCTTGCTTATCGTATATACGTGGTAAATCTAGCATAGTACGCAGTGACTCTTATGTACACCTAATATCTTCAGTAAACCTATCCATTTTATATTTCTACAGGAGGTTTAATCTGTACTTTAACCTACAGTCTGGCAATGATTCCCTACCTAATAATTCTATTAATTTTGGTTCACTGCTAAACCTATTGTGACACCTTTTAACCAAAATGCCTAGAACTGATTTCAAATACTTTTTTTAAGAGGATCTGTTAGGGCTTGCTCCCATTTGCGCTTGTGGTCTCTTGTGGTTCGCTTCCTGGAGAACTTGTTTGCCTGGTAATTTTCCAGACTGGCCATTTCTTCCTTGATTGTTTGTTTTCTACCAGTTAGGGTAGGATTGTATGTGAAGTCAGTATACTTCTTTGTGTTGCTTTTGCATAACAGCTACTTCCGAATTTGGACTTACGTGTGAATGGTCACTGTATTGATGTCAGATTCCACCTGATGAGTGCCATTCTTAATGGATCATAGTGGTGAATGAGCACTCCCATGGATTCTTTTTATAATATCCCTCAGAATCAGCAATCTCTGGTAGTGTGGTGGTCTTGTGTTGGACTAGCATGTCACAGGTCCTTGCTTTGATGTTGTGGAGAACTCTTTCCTCAAGCAATATTCAGTGCACTCACTCATCATTCTTAGCAGCAGAATGGGGTCGTTTACCATATTTTTTATTGCCGAATCTGATAGAGTTTGTAAAATAAAAAGACCCGTATTTTTCCGTTATTTGATCCATCAATTATTTATCAAGTTATAAGCGGCTAAAAACTGATGTTTTTAACCCTTTAGGGAAAGTGGGCATGGTGCAACCTCTGACGTATATCGACTTCGTCCAATCACAACTGAACCCGCGAAGCTACTTTGCCTTATCGCAATGGGGGGGACACAGCTGACTCTGCCATTAGGAGCAGTTGAGACAGCATCTGTGCGAGCAGACCTTCCAAGAACCCCCTTCCACTCCCTTCCCTTCCCCTAAAAGCAGTCAAGGACGGGAGGAAAATGATGTCAATGATATCAAAGCAGCTTTTTCGGTGCGCGTCACCTTTTGCTTATTTTAATTTTTGATTTATGAGTGAATGGTTGTGGTTAGAAGATTAATTTTTTCACTAAAATTCTTTTTTCGTTTAAATCTAACGATTTCGTGTACAAAATTGCGATTTTGGTTCCGAGTAAACGCCCCACATTCCACCAAAAGGAGAATCTACTCAGAGCAGGGAATTAAAATAGAAACGTAACTTTGGTTGTTCCACACAAGAATATTTACACAACCCGGGTTTCGTCGATGATCGACATTTTCACTGATATAGGACAGAGTTTATATAGCACTTCCTAAGGGGGAGGTGGGAATAGGAAGTCATTAGAGGGAGGACAAGATTGAGAAGAAAGCGGGGTCCTGTTCTTCGTTTCCATCTAACGATTTCATGTACAAAATTGCGTGAGTGAATGGTTATGGTTAGAAGATTAATTTTTTCACTAAAATTCTTTTTTCGTTTCCATCTAATGATTTCGTGTACAAAATTGCGATTTTGGTTCCGAGTAAACGCCCCCATTATGCACCTTGCACTGCTTAAAGTTGAATACCATTAGAGAGAAACTGTAACTTTTGTTTTGTCGGTATTTGAAAAAAGCACAGATGGTGAATGTCAAACTGATTATGGTTGCAGTTGGAGAGACTGCAGGTGGAGAATGCCTCAGAGTGGGGCAGGCGAGAAAGACTGGAATCCGACAAGCAAGCTCTGGAGAGGGAGAATCGTCGGCTGCGCTCTGAGCTGAGAGATTTGCTGGAGCGCATGGAGAGGATGGATAGTGGTTTGGGGAGTGTGGACAATAAGGGGGTGGAGAAGGAGAAGAGCAAGGACGGGTCACGGTCCACCCGGCATGGGACTTCAGTCAGCTCGCCTCCGTTCTCCACTGGCTCATCTACATCATCATCCTCATCCACGTCATCAGCAGCAGCTACTGCAGCTGCTCAAGCAGAAATGATCAAACAGTTGCAGCAGGAAATTGCAGAGAAAACTAAGGTGAGTGCATTTTGTCATAATTTTTTGAGAGTTACATTTTATTTTGAGAGAAGGTATTGCATAGCTGTGATTGAAACATTTATGTAAAAGGGTGTGCTGGAGAACTTTTTGGTAAAAATATTAGACCAGCCAGTTGAATTTTGGAGTGGTAGTGTGTGACATAAATAATAGTAGCTTTGGCCCAGGTATTGAGGTAGAAAAATAGTGTTTAAGAAAATGAAAGCTGAATATACATACAGAATTGCCTAAGAATTCTGAAAAAAGGAAGCAAATGTTTTTGAAGCTGTTCTGTACATGTATGAGAAAAATGGAAAGACGTTGCAATGGCAATGTGTATCCTACCTTCAAGAACAGAAAAGCAGCTTTGTGTAAATATTTTGGAATGCCTAAGCCAAATGCCACCATTGGTAGATATAGTTTTCAAGTTATTAACCCTTAAATGCCCTATGTGCCCACATGGACGTGGAAAATAAGTCCTTTTGGTGTCTGAGGTGCTCATGTGGGCCCCTGCAAGTTTGGATGCTAATAACTCGAGTTGTTTTTGTTACAGTTTTGGGAATTTTCAGGCCTATACTTCTGACTGCCCAATGTAATCATGTGTTCCATTTTTATTTGAAGTCCGATTGTTTTCTTAGCACAGCAAAAATAGGAAATAGTGGACTTGTGTGCCTCAACGGAATTTAAAACTAAGAAGTAACTATGTTCAAGAGAAGTGGAGGAAATAAATATTGATGAAAAACAATTGTTTCAGTGGTGGAGTTCAATGTTGTCATTTTATTTTCAGGAGTACTCCAGGAGTTGTCCCAGTATTAGATGAATATGGTAATGTTAAGATCTGACCCTGTGTGGTTGGACTCAAATGTGGGATACATGAAATTCTTGCCCTTGGTGTCAGGAATTGATTCATTGCAAGGAGCTGCATTTTTGATATGAAATACTGAAAGGTGTTGCAAATACCTTTGGTATTGGTGTCTCTCTCAGTGTTCAGCCATGGATGCTAATTGCAACAGGTTGGCTGCAGGAGGGTGTTAGAAACTTGACCCACAAAGGTAGGAATTTGGGGAATTACAGAGGTTGCTTCAATTGCACTGGACAGAAGGGTCTTCGGACAATGGAACGACTCAAAGTATTGGTGGAATAGCATAAAGGGTAAATGAATGTGTGGCAGAAATTATGAAGGGGCTAAGCATATGCAGAGGATCACAGTAGACTCGACACTCTAAGCACACCAACTCTACACTCACTCTCCCAGCTGGCAGAGTAACAAGATGAACACAGACTCCCCCACTTATGCATTTTGATGGTTTCCAGTCCAGTATGGTCCTCTATGCCCCCTTCCACCTTGCGAGAAGTGTATGCGGACACTTCTTCAATTTAAAATAGGAAATCCCGAATTTAGGTGGGAAATGCAAAAACTGCCCTTTCTAGCCCAGGGCATCACTAGAATGCTCTTGGAAGGAATGTTTTTCCTATATAAGGTCACCAAGCTTCCATCTGCATAATCCTCATCCACCCCCTTTCAGATGCTGGCTCAAATATCAGAGTATTCGTTGACACCACAGTAACCGAAATAGAACTTTTTGCCTCTATTTAATGGGCCCTTTACCTCAAGGAAGAGACTAATTTTAAATAAAAAAGAGAACCATTAACCTTTTTAATTTCTTCATATCCCGATTTTTTTGTAATTGGCCATTAATTTTGTTGAGCTGATAACTTGCAGTGGACACGGATGTACTCTATGGTTGCAATTTGTCTCATGACGTCTGGTGAAAAGTGAAGAAATTTTGTGTTTGGTTGTTGTTGACAGTACCATATACGTAATGTCTTTTTCTTATTATTATTATTAGTGTTCTAGTGGCTACTGTAGGTTTTAAATTCTTCCCGGGCAACTGTCTTTTATATGCTGTCCTTCCTTAGTTCTGCATACTTCCTACCTCCTATTAATCACTCCGAACTACTCATTCATAGTCTCCCTCCTTCCTGTATCCTACATTCTTCCCTTTATCATGTCCTTAAAGTACTTTCTATCTCCAGCATTTGAAACCCAAACCCTGGCACTTAGCCTCTTAATAAGGTTCATGAAATGCTGACATGTTTATCTCCTAGTAGTGCTGATTTCAAGTCAAGATAGTATACCACCATTGTATAATCTTCATCCTCAGGAATTAGAAGAGCTGAAGATTGCTCATTCAAAACTGAAAGCAGTGGTACGTGAGCGATCCACGGAAGCTGCCCATGGTGCAAGAAGGGCAGAGCAGTATGAGGCTGAGGTTAAAAGACTCAGGGTACGAGTGGATGAGCTGAGGAAGGAACTGGCAGCTGCAGAGGAGGAAGTTGATGCTGCAACTAATAACATCAGGTAAAATTGCCAGTTTTACTGTGAACAAACATACCATTGGGGAAGATTAATAGTGGGTGCTTAGCCTCCTGCTTCAGTTTTGAATGAGGGGAAACTGAAGAAAAAATGTTCCAGTTCAATTAAGGATAGAATTCATATCACTATGTTTTATTTAACTTGCGAGTTGTGTTGTTGGAAGGGGTTCAAGATGTGAACTTCAGTGTAAAAATAATCCAGATGGCTGTTGATAAAAGTAGTAAGCTTATTGAGTTTGCTCTTTGAAGATAGTAATCTGCCTCTGGATGAGATGAGGTTCCTTGCTGATTTTGGACTTTTTGAATGGCCCTTGTTGGCAATTTTCTTTTTCTTGCTCACAGGAAGGACCATAATTACAATTTTCTTTCCTTTTGTCATTCTCTCCGTTTCAATTTTTCACCAATACAATTTACTTAGTTACCTGATAAATACACTTTTTGAGTTTAGAAATGGTGAATCCCATTGCACATTCTTTCTTTGTTTACCTTTCCATAATAACATCAAAATAAGCTTTAGAAAAACCTTTTCATTGGTAGGCTTAATTGTGTGCGTTCATGTTTCTCATTTGAAAAATGGTTCAACTTGCCCAGTTGTATGTTAGTGTGCAATCTAAGAATTTTGAAAGATTTCCAATCATGGTCTTTTCCATTAGGAAGTTTGTTTACATACAGGGATGATGCATATTGCCAGTTGCTGTTAACAAATCACTCTCATAACAATCTGCACTTGAATGATCATATGCTCACAAAGGGATGAAATTGATCATTCAACAATGTAGTTGCATTTATACATGAGGCTGAATGTATTTTAAGGTGCAAATGTGAGCATTAGAAGTAAAACAATTTAAAGGGTAGAAGTCCCTAGAAAAAATTGTTACATTACTGGATTTGAGAATAATAGAAATCTGGGTTTGTGATGTAATTGAAAAATTACTATGTAAGATTATTTTGAGGCAAGTGATTCTTACTGATGTTTATTTATTACTGAGTATGAAATAATCTTAATGTATGTCATTTGAACATTATACATTCAGTTATTCACTTGGCAAGGTTATGCATGGATGTAGTTTTATTCACTATAGGCAGTTCAAGGTTGTGTATCTTTGTCAAAGGAAAAATACAAGCTAGTAAAATTGAAAATGTAGGCAACATGAAAGTAGATTAAAAAGTGTAAAATGTACATAATACACTTGCATTTCTGTTTGTGTGATGAAATAATGAGAATAATGAATTAATAATAGTGAAAGAAGTGCTATAATTTCATATAGAGTAAATACAATCTTGATGAATGGTTAATACATTAGAAGCACTTAGTCAAGTTACATTAGAGACAGGACTTGGGTTATGGATAATTAAATATCTGGTTGTCTTGTAATTGTTGAGGGAGTAATGAGGATAATTTAAGATATGGCATTTGCTTGTGTTTTGAATTTATTAGCAGATCTAATTGTTTTGGGATGATCTAATAATTTCTTGTAAAAGTGTTAGAGCTTGAAATGGGCTTATGTCTGTTACTGACACAGCATAAAGTATCTATTGGTTATTTGATATAGTTAATGTATTCAACTTTGTTTATGTATATGAATAACTTAAATGCAATATTTAATTAACATTAATTTTATTCAAGTTGCTGAAATAGGTCAAGATTATCATCAGAGTTTTTGTTTGAAATATTTATATTATAAGTAATAACACTTTTTTTTGCATTTTTTTTTGTTTTTCTTTACCCTCTTGTTTTAAAAAAAACACTTTTCTTCTCTGTCTTGTTGTATTTGGTCCATTTTTCAGGGTGTATGAATGTGTGGGAATTTAATTGTAATATTTCTAAAAAAGTTCTTTGATTATCGTCCTCTTTTTAAATGTTATGGAAAAATTCTTTGTGGTAAGGAAATTTAATTACAGTCCTCTAGCAGGCTTTGCTCATAAAAATTGTTCCTCCCTTTATCAATCAGGAAGCTAAAGAGGGCTAATGAGGATCTTCAAGAGCAGATGGAGAACATGCAAGTCCAAATAGAACACCTTCAATCAAGGTATGTTCTCTCCTGACCTCTGAATTTCTACTTGTTCTAACTTGGCATGCACTTTTGAAGTTAATCTGTGCATTTCTTGTATACAAGTTTGTCATTGTTGTCTGAAACACACATCCATGCAAGTATGAAAGAGGGGAGAGATCCAACTTTTTCTGCTGTCAATAATTATTATGGTGTAGAGCACATTGTTGCCAGTAGAGATGGCTAAATTACCGTAATTTTCAATTGAGGTAAATTATCGTGGTAAATTACAGTAATTTTCGAAAATTACCGTAATTTTCCGGTAATTTTAAGTTTTGAGCTGCAAATCCTTATTAGAGGACTCAAATAGCATTGAGATATAAATGCCGACGTTTATATCAAACATATCACGATGTTTATCATTAATAACTCATTAAAAAATTAAAACAAAGTTGGCAGCAACACGCAAATTCCCTCTTTTTTGTCACACTATGAGAAATTTTGGTTCCAAAGACATACCTCTGCGCAATGAGTATTTGTTATTTTACTCTGAATTAATTGGAATTAATCATGGACCTAATGTAAAAAAAATCGTTTTAGCTTCTTAATTTATAACATTACCAATTCCAATGGTTTCTTCATGAGGAAGAAATTTTCTGAAAAAGAAATTTTCCGAAAATTACCGTTTATTATGGTAATTTTCATAGTTGGTAAATTACGAAAAATACCACATTAATTTACGAAAATTACCGCGGTAATTTACCAAGTTGCCTATCTCTAGTTGCCAGAGATGCACCGTGATAGGGATTACTGGCCTGAACATTTCAAAGAAATAAGCCTGATATTTGGTGGTGACATCATTTAACCACCTAGTTTCTTTGCACAGCAGCGTGTCAACAACATGTCAAGTTTTTTTTGTTCAATTACAACTTTATTGAAATTACCTGACGTAAACCGAGGAGAAGGGTGAGAACTATTTTTTAAACTGGTGGTTTCAGTCACGTTATATCATTATGAGGGCTGTGACATTATACTCTATTTCAAGTGAGTTGGAAATCATCAGCCCTTGCTTACTTGGGCGAGAGGGGAAATTTGTGGAATGAGTGAGGTGGGGGAGAAACGAATGCCAGCAAGGCATTTCCATATCTATGTGTAAGTTAGAATGAAAGGTTTTACGCAAGTACTTAGGTGTTACACTTGTGGGGATGATACAATCGGTAGTAACATTATGTATATCTAAGCACAGAAGGACATCGTAGAACATATTCTTCAAGTCATACAAGAATTTGTTTTGCTTCTGAAGAATTTGTTTTGGAATTTGCTTCTGAATGTCACTCGTGTCATCTGATTATGATCCAGTCCAACAACTTGGCTTTGGTTATTTTTTTGCGCACCTCGGTGATACCTGTACCGGAGTCTGCCAGTAAATTGGCCATTAACTTTCCCTTCGATGCCTTTTTAGAAATCCTGAACTTCCCAGAATTACCTCAACACGCTACCTCTTTCTTGAAGAATTATACATCGTCATTGTAATTTTACCGAAGGAAACATACATGGCCATGGAAATACGATACATGGCTGCGGATACGCACCTGCTGAATGTGTATGAAAAGTGTGTATAATTTGGATGAGGGTTTAACTTATGAAGGTTTAATATACTTTTTCATTAGGGTATACTTGTACCTTTTAATGTATTGAATTCAGCTTATAACATTTTTATCAGTTTTGATGAAAATTTAGTCTGCAAAAATAAAATATTCTGATAATAGGAGCCCTTTTGGCGATCGGTCAGGGAAATTGTTAAGTCAATCAGGGAAAAGTCAGGGAATTTAAAGATTGGGTCTCAGTAGCCACCCTGTAAATTGTATCGCCTTCATTACTAGCCTTTACTCTTTTCCTTGGTTGGTCTTAATTTTTATGATCAGTGTATTCACGTTCTTCGCGACATTTTGCGGAAGCCACTTGGAATAAAGTATCGCATTTGTTTCAGCAGACGAAAAGAGACAGAGGAAGTGGTCGAAGGGATCCTGCCTTGGATGGCATTTTCTTCCATATGATACAATGTCCACATAGAAAAACAATCTGCTTTACCACATATAACAATTTTATTGAAATAGCGGTTGTATCTCAATAATTTCTTTTTAAATATTTCATTAGGCCCTTGACGCACGCACTGTTATTTTGTTGGGTGTATATGCACAACGGTAGTATGATACAAAGGACTGAAAAAATGGGTCTAATGAAGAGCCCTCCTATACCAACAAATGTTTTAAGTATTAATTCATATAATTGCTCAATAATGGCAGCAAAACATAGAAAGGAGTACAGACATATTGAAAGTCAATAAACTAAGAGCACTACTCCTTTAGCACCGCGTTCATCACATTTCACAAGTATAGGGAACAAAAATAATTTGCTAACTTCAATAATCTCGTAAATTATAAAATTAACTCATGAAAATGTCCAACATCGATAAATATAAAGTGAAAGAAAATATGAAAACAAATTTAGGAGAGACAATTGAGTAGCTTGCCGTTTTTCCCTACCGACACACTTAGATACTCAATTAAGCTTTGACATAAAGATGCGAAAACACAGCATAAATGCATATACAGTTCATGAAAACCATTTATTATGTATGAACAAATGAGACTAAAGTTGTTGGTTTCAGTTTTCCTCCAATTGCTTGCATGATCTACTTTTCAACGGTGGAAAATGAAGTTAAATTGTTGGCTGATGCACTGCTTGCCCTGTACTTGTTGCTTATTACTTCAAGTGCCTTAAGTACATCTTGTTTGCACTCCCACACCATGGCAGAGTTAATCTTCTCTTTGTTTTTAAAAATGTTAAAGAGTGAAGAGGAGGATGAATTATGCCTCCGGCCCACTTCACTCTTCAACAATACGCCACTTTCACATTGGTCTAGTATTTCCATTTTCTTGCTTAGACCAAGTATTTTGCATTTTTGGGCCATGGTGTCTATCTTGTAAATGCTCTCTACTCACAGACGTGCGAATGTGCTCTCTACCACCCGGGAAACAAAAGATGATCATATATGTATTAGTAACTGCTAATGCTGCAGTATTTCGACCAATATTAACAATAAATTAATCAGATGTTGATTTACAATGTGCAGTTGATACGTAACACTTTATATTAATTGGATTGCTAACAGATCGCTAGTATGGCAGAGGTTGGCCACTCTTGGTGTATGTTTGCCAGTGAAGGAAACTCTTGCAATGGTGGTGGCCAACACCAAAAGGGTCTCGTAAAAACTGTATTTTTTTACATGGCACTCATAGAGCCAATTGACAGTGCCCCTGCAATCTCACGTTATGGTGGGGGTCTCGCAATAGGCCATACTCGTACTAGCGCAGTTCCACTGTATTGTTTCTAGCTTTTGTTCTCATCACTGTTGATCTGTTGATTTATTTAATTACTGTCCTATTGGATATCCAGCATGTTACTGGGGTAGCCTCTCTTCGTTTATGAATACCAATGAACTTTGATATATTTCATATTTAGTATTATTTTTGTGATTTGGTTTTTGTTTTATCCCAGTCCTTATGTAGCAATATAGTTAATTTAATCACATATGAAGACTTATTCTTGCAATTCTTAGTAGATATTTGACTCTCTATGTCTATGTCACATAGTTATTATCAATTAGTGGAAATATGTATCATGGTATATACAGAATAGTGCTAAGTTAAAAAAAAGCAGTGAGTAGTAACCTGTAAGTTATTTCAGGTAACTTACATCTCAGAATACATATAATGATAATGTGATGCCACCTGATGATTGTTGCATGTATCAAATTAGTTGTATTGTATGGGTATGCATCTCTTACTGTTGTGTATTTTACCACACAGCACCAAATGACTGAATTAAAAATTTTAGGGTTTCGTATTTTTCATTCTTAAGTCACTAGTACCAATTTCACAATTATCAAATACTTGTTTGTATCATAATTGCTCTCCATTTGGTGGTTTTTGAATGGAACCAATTGAGTAACCAACAAAGGAAACTTTTAAGTGCTTGTAAGTAGGTAATAGTAAAATGTAATGATTGGAATAATTAGAGAGTGAATTCTTGGTTGTAGAGATCAGTAATGTTTTCTTAAAGTGAAGGAAGGTGTGCCGCTGTCTTCTGGCTGGTTTGCCATACGATATTGGTCTCTCTCTTCTCCTCTCTTGAATTCAAATGGAATTCTCCATCTCTTTGCAGACGAGATTCTCTTCTCGAAACCCCAATTCCTGATCTCTCCTCCTCACGAAAAGAAATGACCCTTCCAGGCCCCATGGAGAGTGAATGCTCTGTTTAAAAGAGTAGTCCTAACAAGGTAGATGGTGTTTGTGTGTGTATGTGTCTGCACCATATGACTTTTCTTGCCGTTTGCCGGCATGCTCAGTGGTGGATCCAGAAACTATATCAGAGGTAGCAAAGCTGTTATAATTGTTGTGAATTTTGGACAGCAAGTCCTACATAAATCATAGTTATGTTCAATCATTTTGTGTGAAGGTTTTCTAATTTACACAAGCAAACTTCTGTTTCATGTCCTGAAGCTCATATTAGGTCATGATTAGGGTATCAAAGGTTCGGTTGAATCCTATCGAGTCCATGGATTCGAGATTCGATCGAATCCAAGGTTAAAGGATTCGATCGAATCCAAAGATTTGATCGAAAGAATCGAAAGATTTGAATACGAGTCGTGCAGATTCTATGTACCAGTGGCAGAAAACTACAGTAAGTCCTCAACATATGCAGTTCCGAGTTACACTGAGCTCCGAAGTTACGTGGATGTTCAGTTAGGCCGGTGACATACTTGCATTTCTCTGCGTTTCTGTTTTGCCGCGACAGATTCAACTGCCTCTATATGTATCAGGGGCATTACAAGGGCTATTTGTGACCTCTTGGAATACTAGGTATCCCAATTTCCTGACAGTGAGGAAGAATTGAATCTTCATAAGTGAAAAAATATACTACATACACCAGGCCTGTGCTTGGATTGCTTCTTCATTTTTTTATTTCTATGCAGAAATATCACATTTCCATCAAATTGCATTTTTTCTAATGAATGGTGGTTATTTATATCACACACTTGATAAATTTGTGTAAATGTGCATGTGTGTGTGAATCTTTAACAAAGGTCCAGTAGAAGCCTCTATTTATTTTATGACTAAAACTGATTAAAATGTCTTACTAACCAAAAAATACAGAACTCTTATTCCCCTCACATTCAACTGTTCAACTGGTTTCAACTATTATTTTCTCTAGTGGTGTATATGCATGGTAAAATGAGACAAAGAAGGTGATTTGCTCTAGGTTAAAATTGCGAAACTTTCTGAAAATTCTCATACTCTAAATAGGTAATATATATAGGTAATTCATATACATAGGTAATTCCTCACTTTGAAATAAATACTTAGATGTCCTTGCTGTCTGGTGGAAGATACTTCATGGTGTGCCTCTGATAGTCACTATAATTTCACGTGGTAGAAAAACTGTGCACAGTTACAGAAGATACTCAGTCATTATGTTAAGACCCTGAAAATTTTTCTGTTAAACTATGTGCATAAAATTAAAATAAATCTATGTAAATGCAGGATATTTGAATGGTCTCATCTACACATTAAGGAGAGTTGTCTCAGTACCACATGTGTGGTTTTAGATTGCCCCAAGTGTGACACGGTAATTGAGATTTTTCCTGTGGAGAATGAATTTGGAGGTTAATTTTTATGTAAAGGGAGGCTCATGGCTTTATTCCACTTTGGTATTGCAAAAACCGGGATTGATTTCAATCCTATAGGCTCACAAAGAATGCCATATTTCTCTCTTATGTTGCAATCTCAAGTATTGAAGAAGAAGTTTATCAAACTATGTCAAAAAACTGGTCAGTGTGACACAAGTGACTCAGGCAAATAAGAAGCTGTAGCAGGGACTGTTGTGAAGTGACAAAGTAAGCACATTGTGGCCCATCTAAAATCTGACTGACTTGTCAAAGCTATCCTTAGCTCTCTATGACAGGCAAATCGGTAGATTGTTTCCTATTATTGTAGGTGAATCTTTAAATTTTCTAATCCAATGCATCCCAGTTCCACTGTGTGTTTAATCAAAATCCCAAGGGTTGTAATTGCCTTGTGGAGTATGGCCTTCATCATTATCTTTGGCCAACAGTCCTAGGATTGGTTTGACGCAGCACCTCATTCGATTCTTCTATCAGCCAACCTCTTCATATTAAATGTTTCTCTTTTACCTCTTTTTAATACCTCATATGAGGCCTACCTTTTCCATTCTACCCATTAAAGTATGACCTTAAGTAATGATAAATAATGTTTTTGTAAACCTTGTGCTTTTATTAAAAAAAGTGATGCTACTGTAAATATATTTGATGATATTATCGTAACCAAATCTCTTCAAGGTGTAGAACTATTAAGTGATATAAATAATTTTCAGTCTAAAGTGAGCTTCTTGGCATACAGCAGAAGTTTGTCTGTGGGAGCACCTTGCTTTCATTATCATTATATAGGAATTTTGGGTTAGTCACTCTTAGTCTCACTACAGATCCTCCATTGTGTATTTGCACACATATTTCAAGTATTTATTATTTTTGATTTTTAATGCATGTTTTGTTGTTAAAATCATTTTTTGATGTGTGTAGAAAATTTGAAATGAAATCATATGTGCCAGTTCATTTGACCTTTCCTCTATTTAGCTAAAATTAGTTATGCATATCATCTGGTATTAATTGTATTGATCAAATTGTTTGTCTGGTGGTTGTTGAGGCCATACATCCTGTAAGTAATCCGTAATTATTTGTTTTTTAACTGAGAAAATTCTTCTGAAAGATACATTTAAGTACAGTTACCTTTTTGAACTGTATATATGTACTTTTTGAAGCTAAAAATGAATAGAATTATAGTCTATACATAATTTGTTGCCAAGGTATATCGTGAAGAATGCTCCTGGATGGATTTATTTGTGTATACTAACTACTAAGGGCCATTTGTGAACTTATCATGGTGTATTTTGAATATTAATTATTCCATTGGGTTAGGTTGATAATTAAGCAGAAATAGGATTTAAAGCTAGACATGTGAGGATATAATTCATTACATCATAGCCTGCACCTGAGATAATGTGAAATGTGTAGTTTATATCATGGTAATAACGTCATTGATGGTAATTTTGAAGTCACTCATCTCTGAGCAATATTCCTGAGCATCAGTAGTGATCTGAATGGTCTTGTTGTATATCTTTTTGGAAATGGAAAAACATCTCTTAATAGTAATGTTATAAACTATTTTTCTTTACTGTGATCTCTTAATATGTAGGGTGGCCTGTACATTTGGTAAAATTAATTATACTCTTTATTGGTATATAACACTCATTGGCAAAGAGCACACTATCATTTTGAGAAGGAAGTTTTGGTTAAAAGAATTTATAATGTAGGACTTAGGAGCTCAATACTTTGCATAAAAATCACTACAGAACAAATATGCGATAATTTCCAAGCAAAAGATCTGTAAAAGACTTATTAAACTGAGTAAACAAATGAATATCCCTTATTTATTTAATTAAGTTAAATAAAAGGAGTATACACCTTACATTGGTATAATTTCAGCCCTAAATTTCCAAGGAAAAAGTGTTTCTTATATGCCTGTAAGTATGGTGTTATAGGTATGGTGTTACAGGTCTGGTAATGTCCCAGTTGTACAGTATTAAGACTTTTTTTTAGTGTGCACCAAAGTTATGTATTTGTGTTTGTATGAGTAAACTTATACCCCAGTAAATTACTGGAAATTGTACTAACAATACTCCTTTTGAGATTTTCACTTCACCTTGGGATATTTACGTAAAACTCACTGAGGAGAAAAGGATATTTTCGAGAAATACGTATATGCCCTCTGATAAAGAACTTAGTCCATGTATATCATTTTGAACAATTTGGCTCATCTATTTGTCTGATATGCTATTTTTGCAGTAGCAATTTTCTTCATGCTTATTTTCTGTATTTTGCACAGAGATAGCAAATGCATGTAGAATCTCTATGTTCTTTAAATATCCCAAAGATGGCCAAGTCATGTGTTGAAGGTAGCAAAGTGTGTTGGTCTTTGGCCTGGGAACCCATATTTCTTAGGTACTAAGGGTCACATGAAGGAGTTCAACTCTTTGAATGGAAATTTTCCATGCATTTAATTGGTAGTATTCACATAAATATATTTACTAAGCATCTCTTAAAAAAATGTTTTCAACTTGTGCCTGTGTTGAAGATGAAAGAATGCAATTTCATACTATGTGGCCATTGGAGCTTGAGTATTGTTTGGTCTCAGAAAGATGGATTGCTTTTGTAGCAAAGAAAAACATGTATGCTTTATTTTCAATGCTTTGGTCAGTATGCATTGCTTATTGTCCTCATTTCTTTGTTGTGTGTGAAAGAAACTGGTGGATATCATTAATTTGTAGGAGATTGCATGCAACTAGTTACTCTTGAGTCTGGTTGTGAACATGTTTTGTGTGAATATAATTGCTTAAATCCTCTTGCATTTTTCCTGAGAAAATAATTTTGGATTTATTGATTCAAGGGACCAGGGCTGTGATTGTGCAACGTACCCTCATTCATGCTGTCAGTCGGTGATAGATCACCTAGACAATCCGGAAATAGCTGACATAGCTCTTACTGAGGATGGTGAGAGGGAGGAGGATTTGGTGGCAGCTGGCCTAGTCAACAGGGGTAATAAAAATTCTATCCATTTCTGACCCTGATGTTTGTCTTATACGTAGCCATCCATACCGTTATGGTAGTCAAAAGAATTGTGTGTGCCTGAAATATGGAAATGATTCTTGTTTTATTTTTTCCTCTTTTTCATTGTGATTTTATATTTGGTAAGATTCTCAAATGCGCACACTATGCTACCTACCTTGGGGTTCTTTGCGTGGATGATTGCTTTCTGTATCACCTGTATTATGTCTTTGGTGGTTATACTGTTTTCGTCATGTTAAAACTGTCGATCTTGTCAAGGAGCCCTTAATATGTATCGCTTTGTATAACATCGGTAATGATGTTTAAATGGTATTTAATTGAATAGGTAATGTGAAGTAGTTACTGATGTAGAATATAGCAATAATGGGATATAAAAGTACAGGAACTCCCATTTTGTTATTGCATATATTTCAGGAAAAACAGGAAGAATGATAGCAAATGGCTGTAAATTATGGCCTATACATGTTTATAAAACTGTACTGATTTAAGTATAGATTAGTTGATGATGGAATCATAGAAAATTGAATATTTTTCCTGTAGGTGTGGATGCTAGGAAAGACAGTTGCATTTTGTAATACTGTTAATTTCATTTCTATGGCAAGAGGAGTATATTTTAGATGTTCCTTATTTTGATACTTGACATTGACATTGGTTCGTTTTCTTTATTCTCTGTGCACAAATGTTTGTATTTGCGACTTTTGTACCTCTCTTTTTATCCTTTTTTATGAATTGGAGACTGCAATGCTAATTTTTACTGTTTTTCTTAATGATGTTCTAACTCCTATGATGTTTTTACGAATATAATTTCAAACTTTTAAAATTATTTTAATGGTAACACACTTTCCACCCATTGAAGTTTGATGATTTGAGGGTTTGTTTGACGTCATGTGTTCAGCATTAATTTTTGCATTTTTATAGGCATGAAGGTATTTAACTTCATGTATTATCTTCTTCCTTCTATGTTCAGCAGCCCAAATATCTTGGGTTTGAATCCCACCCAGGGTATTGTTATGGTGCGCTTGTTCCTAGGATTAAGATCTTAGTTTAGACAGTGAGATATGACCGTAGCTCTCGAAGCACCTAAAATCCAAGACTACTAAAATACAAATAGTAAAAAAAATGGTCATTTTTTCCACTTGTGGGAAGTACCTTCACAAAATTCTGATAAAAGGCACTCTCAGCACTGCTCGATTCTTTAGGCATAATCTCGAGAGGGATCGGGTTGGTGTGTTGGTGCTACAGTACTGGCCTCCCATCCCGAGGGTCCGGGTTCGATTCCCGGCGGTGGCGGATTTTTCAGTGGAAAACCGGTCCCCACTTGAGTGCCTAGTGGAGGGCATTTAAAGTTCAGTACTCCGTCCGTCGGATGGGACGTTAAGCCATGGTCCCCTTGGCGCCTTTCATTAAGAGTAGGCTAATGCCGATACCGGGTTTCTATCCATCCTTCCTCCGTTCCCTGAAAACTCCTACCATTACCCAATTACCCACCTATCCTACATGGCGCAAATGACCTCAGCTGTCGGTCGCCTCCCCTGAATAACCAACCAACCATAATCTCGATAAACTGAATAAAGAAATGTTAATTAGACCTAATCATGGAATACCTTCATGGGTGATGACCAACCAAAATTTGTATTGCCTTTACTGTATCTCTTAGTAAGCAAGTGGGCCTCTAGGATATGGTCTGGAAATTCATCTTCCCCCTTTTATGGTACAAGGCTCTTGCCTTGCAAAGTGATCCAACTCTTTTAGTGCCAGTGGGCCGGCATTTTGGCCCTCTATAGTTGTGCGAAAAGTGCCAAGGGCCAATTTATTGGCTGACTTACATTACATCAATACATATTTGTAATATTATATTTCCTTCAAATCAGAAAAAGCATGAAGATCCTCATAAAAGGCGAAAATATCGTCAAAATTGAGACAAATACATAATTCATATATTAAAAGTGCTTCAAAGGGCAAGGGCCTGGCCATGTTGGCACACCGGTCCCCGCGAGATCACCGAAGTTAAGCAACGTTGGGCCCGGACGGAGGTAGGATGGGTAGCCCCCCTCCATTCCTCTATCGTGGTGCTCTTCGCGTCCCGATAAAATATCACGATATCTCGCCCTGATAAAATTTCATGATAAATATCACTATAAAAGATTGTGATATCGGAAAAAGACAGCCACTGAGTTGGCCTTCGCTTAAGCTGGAGCAAGTACGTTTGAAAACTTACTATTCTGCTATCTGCTAATTCAAATTCTCAGCTGTTATCTCTCACTCTCTCTTTCAATTTCAGTGGTCTGATAGTTTATAGGTGACATCATGATCAAATTTTGGAAGGAACCGAAAACAACTGTTTGCTAATTAGTGTATGTATTGTCCGCTGATCTAAAGATATTGAAACAAACTCAGCAAACAAACTATTCGGCTTGCTAGAATAATGTGATCTTACTTTAGATGATTACCAAAAGTAACTTTCAGTAACATGCGTTGTTCTGATTGCTTTACACGTAGTACCTAATGCCCAAATATATTGTATGCCTAAATATATTATTGTCCATTTGATCTACATTGCCCATGTATTTGCCCATCAATGCTGACGTCACTGGCCGCTTTCAGCTGCCGGTCACTAAGACGATCGGGGTCATTACATTCCGAAGTGAATTCCCCAAAGGCCAACTCTTTTTCTTTTTCCGACACGATTAACCAGTGCAATATCACAATCTTTTATCGTGATAATAGATCGTGATATTTTATCGGGAGGCGATAACATGATATTTTATCGTGATATTTATTGTGATCACGATATTTATCGTGATATTTATAGTGATATTTATCGTGCCCCGATATCTTATTGTGCCCCGATATATTATCGTGCCCCGATATCTTATTGGGGCATGATAAGATGATATTTATCATCACGATATGAGTTATCGTTATCGCCACTTTACGATATGATAACATTATCGTATCCCGATATTGAATTATCAATATCGCGACGGGTAGGCATGGGCAATATTGAATTATCAATATCGCCCATGCCTACCCCCACCCACCCCTCCAATTTACATTTTAAGTGCTTCAAATATATCTAAAATTCATAATCTTGGGATTTTCATTGAAATGTGCTTGACAGTTTTTGCACAGTCCACCTAAAAGGGGCTGGAAGTAAAAGGGTTAAATGTTGGCTCTGTGGGAGACTCCTTGAAAGAAGTTCAACAAACCCCCGATGCCCAGTCTCTCAGACCTATGCAACAGAGCTATTGATCCTGAGGACTTGCAGGTGTGGATGACAGCGGCAATGTAATCAGTCTTATACTGCCTGCATTGGTAATATATCAGCCTTACGATACTCACCCTGACCACATCCCTCTCTCCCTACTTTGAGAAATTTAAGTGCTGGGCATTGTTGGCAAATCATCTTCCTCCACACGAGATGGTGGTGTCCCTATCGTTTTAAGTGCTCATTTGCGTCTGTTCTTGAGATGCTGAAGCTGGGTGGCCTAGTCACCATCACCAGACAGATATTTTGCAGAGACTTCACCAGACAGAGGTTTTGAAGGAAACATGCCTGATTGAAGAAGAGCATAGCATAGATAAGAGAGACAGAGATACATGAAAGTGGCATGAAGGGCTAAGGGCGAAAGAGTTACTAATCATAATGGTGCATATTTGAGCCTTGGGTTGATTACTCAAAGAATTCTATGCATAGTTTTTCCTAGCTGATTGAGATATGAGAAAATGAAAGCAAGAACGCAGATACCTAGGATGCAATAGGTCTACTGTGTTTTTGTCAATTAAATTATATATTTTACCTATTCAAACACTTAACGTTGCTACTATCTTATTCAGTTAGGGTCGAAATTAGTTGTGCTTAGGTTATCGGAATAAGTACTGATCGTTTGATTTGTTTTAAAATTGTGCAGAGACTTAGGTATTGGAAGTTGAGGTTCAAAAAGTCATGTGTTGATAAATTTGGTTGATATTTTACATTTGTTCCTCAGGCCATGCCATGTATCTGCTTTATTTTAAAGTTGTTTTAATTCAGTCATTCAACTTTTAACATCATTTTTGAGTAAAAAGCTATCTTTGTCTGAATTAGTGCAATGAGACCATTTGGTTCCCAAATAAAATCAAATGAGAACAGTTTTTGTTATTAATCAATGCATGATACTTAACTTGGTGGTCACGTATTAAATAATATGGTTTATGCTTTTTTATTTGGTCAATGATGAAGAATGAATATGGTTGCTGTCTCATTGCATCGTGGCGAACTCCATTATGTAATAACTGATGAAATAGATGATTGTAATCAGTAGTTTGAACTTGTGGAAAAAATGGGGATAGGAGCACTGATAGCATAAAATTATCTTAAAGTGTTTATTTTAGACCATCTAGGGAATTAATTCATAACTTTATTGTTTGGAACTCTGAATTATTGAGGAGTTCCAATATGGATCAGAATTTTGAGTGATCGAGTTGATATACGGTGATGGATACATTTTTTAGAATATCTCTGGAGATGCTGCAAAATTTAACATACGTGAGATGTTGGCTACCTATTTAAAATGTCTGCAATAACAATGAAGTGAAAATTATGAGAGTTTGCATATTTCAAATGTTTCATTTTTATTTAGGCATTTTCTTCTGGCATAATTCAGTGTACAGGCAGTCCACAAGTTCGATGTATTTGGGCACTTGTGACATTAATCTAAATTTATATCGGTTGAAGGAAACTGGTAATAGCAGATGCCCTGGGTGAGGAGAGTAATATGGCCAAATTTCCTTCATTTACCTTTGAAATTCGTAGACTGTTATAGATAGCTTCCCGAATTTATTTTCCTGTCAATGATAAAATCTCATGAAATCTCTAGTGTGCCATAAACATTGTGAATGTATGATTTGGTTTGTTTGTTAAGATATGTTCTCGCAGTATCAACTTTAAAAAAAATAATTTTGCTTTACCTTATACTGTTAAGTTTCATTTCTACTCCCAAGTTTTATCAGCCTTTTTTCAAGTGTCTATCCAACTATGGCTGATGTAAGTTTTCACCAATTCTGTATGCAAGTTTGACTGCCAGAATATTACTGAAGGAATTGGCAGGAGCATTAGGTAAAGGTCTTATCAATGTCATACTACTACCCCATATCACATGGACGTAGTGCTAGTGAAACTTTTTGCCTATTGGGATGGATGAAGTGATTTATAATTTGAGCACATGGTGAGGCGATTCTCCAGTCAGCTATGATTTGAAAATTATGTAATAATTTTCAATTCACTGTAACATATCCACAGGCCATTAATCTAATAGGCAACTTAAATATTCAGATTGTAATGTAGTGAACACAACTATTGCTATTGTTTTATAGATTGTTAAATTTATTAGTGAAGGTGTAGGTTTTCAAAGTTAGTTCACAAATTAATTTATGTGGATGGAAAACCATTAGATGGTTGATTATTCTGCTCTGGTTAGTTTTGTATTGATAATTTTCTACTGCTTAGGCCTACTCACCTTATATTGCCTCCATCCCAACACGTACATAACTTAAAAACTCAAGCCATGCAATCTTTTTCTGTGTGCTGAACATGATAAAACATCGTATGTACATTCGGTGCTCGTATTTGAAAACTACATATACATATGATGGAATCTTTATGGATAAGGTTGCCACTTTTGTTAGTTTCGATTTATGTAAGTCAAGGCTTATGTAACTCGGGGATTGCTTGTAAGCCAGGTTTCATTGGTTTTTGTTTTTCATTTTAGCTGAATTTTAGCTCTTGTACTATTCAGCTATATTCTTGGGTGGTGGAACCATTTCACTTATTCTCCCAGCACAAACTGAAGTTTCAACTGGAATTAGAGTGCAGCTTACTTCTTTTCAAGTTTCGTAGGTATTGAATGTAACTTTTTCATGCTTTCACTTACCCTTGAGAATAAACACTGCTCTGGTTTTTATTTACTAGCCTTAACTAGGCTATGGTGCTTGTACTATTGATCTCTGTTAAGTTTTTATTCTCATTGAATAAAGTAAATGTCTCATTTTGGTGTTTATTTTAAATATTTGTGAATGTTATTGATAGTGTCAGTATTAGAGTGGAAAGTGTGTTATCAAGTTTATGATCTCAAAAATAGTTCTGCCTTTATTGAAGCAAACCCATGTCTTATCTATCTTTGTGAAGTGTTCATGAGTGTTACCAAGGGTATTTATTTTTTATATACGCAGAAGTAGAATTCATTCTTGGATTTAAAAGTCAGGTGTATGAGGTGAAGCTCTAGATTATATAATGGGGCCTTAAATTTGAAGTTGTATTTCTTGTTAACTAGCAGTACATGCTCAATCTGTAATCTATATTTGTAAAAGTTGCAGATGTTTTTGAGAATCATAATTCACTTTCTGTATTCATTTTTTTCCTTCTGTAAAAAAGGTAAGGATATAGAACAGTCTATTGTTACTGAAACAAAGCTATGAATATCTAATGTCTGGTCATTCCATTCCTGTGATTATACGCACTCACTCTGGTGTAGTGGTTAGGTGCCACAGGTTGCAATAATACCTTTGAATACTATTTTGATAGGAAAATCCATGTGATGGACTCTTCAACTCATGGAAATGATTTTAAAATTGACTTAGTGCAGGCATATTCTATTAGGAAAAATATTTTGTCCTCATTTAGAGTCCTATTTATGATTTAAGACAGTTGAATATAATGCCCTCTGGACTTTGTTTTTATCGTAATGGTTGTTATAATGTGTTATTCTTATTCTGTGATTGTAAATTACTGCTGTTTTATGTGTGTGAATGTAATAAAGGTTATATTTCTAGCTATTGGAATGGTTTTGACTCGTAATAACGTACTAATCTTACACTAGCTGATTCCCACAAAGAAAAAAATTCAAGGAATTTCCTTGAAGTTACTAATCTTTGTTCATTCTGCAAAGTTGTGTAAACTTCTTAGTGTGGTTTATTCATCATAACCATGAATTTCAGTGTTTTCTTCATCGTGATTATAGAATTTTTGGGTTGTGCACTTGGGCATTATATCATGACATACAAATATCCTTCTGTTATTTTAAACTTTCTTTAGTGGTCATTTGGTTAGCAGTCACTAACTTTATTGTGTTCTAGAGGGTATTGAATTGCAATAGTGAAGATTTCTTGATATGAAAAATTTTATGACAAAAAATGAACTTACATAAGTGACACATCATGATACATGCATTTTCTTTCATTTTTTCCATTTACACCATGCAGAAAATGTGGCCCACTTTTAAGTTAATGCGTAGTCACTCAAATATAATGCAGTCTTTTGGGTTTAAATTTAAATATCTTTTATGAGAAATACATAGCTTTGAGTGCAATTTCTGTTTTTGAGCTTGCTAAATAATTTATCACTTTAGGTGGTTTTAAGTATTTGGATTGTATTTGATAGGTACCTTCTGAGGGTAGCACTACAGAAAAGGCAAAAATGGACAAGAAGTACCATTTCGTAAGTGCTAGAAGTATGGAATCTGGTTAAACAAACTGAAGCACTGTATGAGGAATGCATTGTCCTTATGATGATAAAACTAACAACAGCATGGTGAACCATCTGGATTTGTTGGAGGGCGAGGTTTGCATATTTTTGCTCTTCCATTTGATCCAAACACTACATTGCAGGAAAATGTAAAATAACCACAAGTTGATGATTTAGTGTAATATGTATGAGCAAATTTCCCAGCATTTGTCCCTGATAGTCCACTGTTTCCGTTTGGAAACTGCCTATCATATTTTCCCTGAGACACTGTGGGATTTAATTGTCCGCTAACACTTTTTGTCACTGACACATAGCTGTTTGGCATTGGAGGTGGTTGAGTTACTGGCTGCACTTCTTCCTCTGTTTCGTCATCCTCTACATCATCTTCGTCATCGTCCTCATCTTCGTCATCTTCAAAGTCATCCTCTTCTTTGTACAAATTTGGAGGCTTTGTTTCTCCATCTCGTGTGTTTGGCTTGTTCCAGTTATATACTGGCTGGTCTCCTCTCGAGTATGAATGTGAACCTCGGTGAGCTTGAACTCTGTGACCATTGATGTGTGTTTGGGTGTCATAATCATCATCATCATCATCAGAATCATCGTGATTGTCACCATAATCTTCATATGCAGGAACTACTGGTTTTCCATTCGGTGGGCGGACTATCTTTGTGTAATTTACTTTGCCACTTCCTGGAGTTACTACTACAGTTTGTGATTGAGACTTTCCATTGTTTGGTGATGCAATAGCCAGTGTTTCATCTCCAGCTATCGATCTGCTATCACCAATGACTCTTCCTCGAAAGCCGTCTGGTATTCTAAAGCCATCTGTTCCAGGAACTAGGTCTCCTGGCTGAAAAACAGCTTGAGCAGGGATTCCTCCTCCATCAGAAGCCTGTGTGATGTGGACATCTTCACTAGGCATTTGACTTACAAATACTGATTGACTCTGTCCAGGAGCCTCTGTTTTATATACTTTAGCTTTTCCTCCATCTGATTCCTCATTTATATCTCCTCGGTGTCCACTTCTATGAGGTATGGGTATGGGCTTTGGGCCATTGTCTGCAAAATTGCTCTGTTGTCGTCTTTCACTACCTCCTGATTCACCATTTTGTTGATTATTTTGACCATTATTTCCATTTAGTATCACTGGTTCCCTAACATCAAGTCCATGGCCCATAGAATCATCCCTGGAAACACTCTCTGCTGGAGAACCATGGATAGAATGGCCATTGTGTTGTCTGTGGCCACTGAAGGAATGATGCTCATTGTGATGTACATTAGGGCTTTGAGAAGGGGAGCCATGAGATGAATGGCTACCTCCATTAAATCTTGAATTGCCGTTCATCATATGATTTCCATTGTTACTTGATGCTGGGTGACCTCCACTAGGTGTTTGGTGGAAATTAGAAGATATAGGTGGTGGGGTTGAGCTTGCCAATTGGGGTTGCTCAGTTTTTCCATTTTCCCCAGGGTTATCTCTTTTAAGATTGTTGCTATTAGAACCAGTGTTGGTTTCATCAAATCTTTTTAAAGGGGGTAACTTAACAGAATCTGGAATCAGAGCTGCATGGTCATCTCTTTCAAATCGTGAGCCATTCCTGCCTTCTCCACCTATGCCCCTTGACCCTCTTGAACCTGTACCTGCCTGTGCAGCACCTTGGAATGCTACTCCATATCGATATGAACCTTGGACCTGGCTCTGAGATTGGCCTGAATATGTACCACTTTGTGCAGAAGCTGTTCCACCGCCTCGAAATGGAGTTCTTTGTCCGTTCCCACTACCTCTTTGTGGCTTAAATCCTACTTGGGCTTGACTAGAAGTTGTACCTGGTCCACTAGATTGTGCATCTGCCATGCCTCCATTCTCCCCAGCTTGTACCTGCGTGTTTGAACCATGCTGCCAACCCCCACTTTGTGCTTCAGCCTTTGTTGCACCATTGCCTGAAGAAAGTTGCACCTGGGCTTGGCTCTGTCCAGCCCCTCCATTACCTTGAGCAGAACTAGACCCTCCATCTTTGTTACCTGTAACCTGGCTTTGTGCGCCTCTTCCACTATCACTTGTTTGTGCTTGTGCAGAGAATGATCCAGTACCTGAGTATGATCCGCTGACTTGCGCTTGAGCTTTTCCATCTCCTAATTTTCCTTGTGAAGATGCCCCTGCTTTTATTTCCTTGTCATCCTGAATAACACTGCTTTGGGCTTGAGAGTCACCCCCGGCTGGTACTCCTCCTGGAGTCCTTCCACCGACCCCTGGTCGAGTTAAGCCGTAGGCATCATCTCTCCCATCGTAATAACCTGGTCTTCCATAGGGGACTCGACCGTCAGTGGTAGTTAGCCCGGGAGTCCCTGTTCCAACTCCATATCCAGGTGCACCTGCAGGGATTCTTTGACCATTTACATAACCTGGACCTCTTGGATACGTTTGCCTTCCATCAGGTCGCCCAGGTATAGACGAACTTATGTCACCATCAGTTCTCTGTGCTCCTGCTGGGCCACGGCCACCATGCATTCCTAATCCTGCCTGTCCAGGTCCTAATGCACTGCCATCAGGATATCTGCCATCATACCCAGGGCCTCCATGGCCTCTACTCGTGATTGTATCGGGAATCAAATGCCCAGGAACTGCTGTGCCCGGGGGGTATATACCATGGCCAGGATAAGCACCTTCCCTACCTGAACCAGGAATACCATGGTGCGCACCAGGTCCACCCGGATAACTGTCATATCCACCTACTCGGCTCGGGTGTCTTCCATCATCTATCGCATGTGGTCCACCTGGCCTATATCCGGGGTAAGGATGACCAGTTCTGTCTCCACTTCCGGGTCCGTACACCCCAGACCCTGTGGGGTAGTAGTGTCCATCTACGTGGCCTAATCCAGATCCAGGTTGGGAGCCATCTCCTCTTCCTAAGACTCCTCCATTTACTCCGGCACCAGGGGTACCAATTGCACCCGGACGATGAACAGTTGCGCCAGGTCCTACGCCAGCACCTCCGGGACCCATTCCTCTCGAAGGAATCATTCCTTGTGCTCCTGGGCCTACTCCCATTTCTCCAGGCGAGACACCTCCTCCGCTGGGACCAAAACCTCTACCGCTAGGACCCATGTCCCTTCCTCCTGGACCTACGCCTACTCCTCGTGGTCCTGCTCCTACTCCAGGTCCTACCCCTACTCCTATACGGTCTCCCCCTGCTCCTGGACCCACCCCTACTCCTGGGCCTCCACCTACTCCTGGCCCTCCACTTACTCCTGGACCTCCCTCTACTACTGGGCCTCCGACTCCTGGCCCCACCCCTACTCCTCCCGGACCTACCCCTGGTCCTCTTGGCTCTGTTCCTATCCTTCCGGGGCCAGTTCCTGTGAACCCTGGTCCAACGCCTTGCCCTCGACCGTGATGACCATATGCACCTTCGCCGTGTGGTACTCCGCTTCCTGGAAAGCCTCCTGATCCACTGGGATATCCCCTGTAACCGTCTGTTGATACATGACTACCTCCTGGCACTCCAGAGGGCCAATGGCCATGTCCAGTTCCTGAGGGACCTAATAAACCGTGCCCTGGAATACCGTGTCCAGTGATATGCAACCCTGAGCCATGCGGCCCTCCTTGGCCAGAAGGTATACGAGATCCAGGGTACCCACCAGACGGAGATACATGCCCTCCATCAAGTCTTCCGTCTCTTCCCGGACCGCTTACCTGATGGGATCTGTCATATCCTGGTGAACTGAAATCATGTGCACCAGCGCCTCCGTGGGGTCTCTGCATCGTACTTGGGTGCAATTGGTGCGAGCCATGACCACTAGGTGGTATGTAATGTCCTTGCACATGCCCGCCATGCCTATCTGGAACTACTCTCTGGCCATTCGTTATATGGTGACCTGGTGATGAAGGGTAACCTATGTGTCCCCCAGGTCCTGCACCTCCGTGAACCCCTTGGCCTGGTACGCCGGATGGCTGCTGTGGAACTCCTCCAATGCCGTGAGGGCCATGTCCCAATCCAGGGCCCCCAGCGTGTGTCGTATCAACATATCCTGGCCTTCCGCTGGTGTGTACCCCGTCTCCCGGCCGACGTACTCCTGCACCCCCTGGCATTCCAGGATGACCATGAGCGTCCACACCTGGTCTATAACCATGTGGTTGCGTCAAATCTCCTGGAGGTATTCCGTAACCAGGACCTCCGATCGTACTTCCATCGTGCCCTGGTCCACCGTGCGTTCCACGATGACCATCAGCTGCTCCTGGTCTCCCGTAGGCGTCTCTACCATAGTCTGTGTAACCGGGACCCCTAACTCCTGCTCCAGTTGGTCCAACCACTCCCTCACTAGGATGTCCGTACCCTGGCCCTCCGGGCATTCTGGATCCTGGTTCCCCTCTGCCTGGAACCGCACCGGGATATCCGGGTCCTCCTGGAGCACCCCCAATTGGTGCACCCGCTCCGTCACCACGTGAGCCATACCCAGGTCCCCCTGTATGTATCCCTCTGCCTGGAACTGCACCTCCTGGATGTCCGGGTCCCCCAGGGGTGCCTCCATTTAGTGTACCCACGCCCCCATCACCGCGTGAGCCGTACCCGGGCCCTCCTGTATGGACTCCTCTGCCTGGAAATGCACCTCCTGGATATCCCGGTCCTCCTGGATATCCCGTTCCTCCTGGATATCCCGGTCCTCCTGGGGTACCTCCAGTTGGTGTGCCAACGCCCCCATCACCACGTGAGCCGTACCCAGGCCCTCCTGTAATCCCTCCTCTTCCAGGAATCTCTCCTCCTTGATATCCTGGACCTCCGGGTACTCCTCCGCTTCCAGGACGATGCATAATCGACCCTGGTCTCAATTGTCCGTTTTGACCCCTTTGAGTCCCGTCTGTAGTACCATAACCTGGCGCTCCGGGTGAAACAGCTCCAGGTCTTCCGTAGGCAGCACCATCGGGGGTGTATCCCCTTCCTCCAATCGTTCCTGGCCTTCTGCCGCTTTCGTCTACTCCTGCCGCTCCCGGTTGTCCTGAGGTAGTGCCTGGTACTCGGCCTCCTGCGCCGCCAGGCCTTCCGTAACCAGGCCCTCCTCCTCCTGGGTAACTAACGCCTCCGTATCCTCCTGGGAAGCAACCATCGCAGTCGTCTCCGACGCTTGACTGGCTTTGTGATTGGCCCATGCCGTTTACTGCTCCTGGTGGATGTATTTGGAATTGAGTTGGTCGTGTGCAGTTTCTTATTAGATTAGTATAATTAAGGGTTAACTCCGGTACATCATTAGTTATTAGTGCCAATCTATCTTGTTTAAATTACGGTCTTCTCATGCGTTTTCGTTATTATTTTAGTTTTTTTTGTTTTATGAAGGTGTGTATGCATTACCATTTCTTTAACCTTCGACTTTTTCAGCATGCGTAGTAGGTTTGTTACTTGCTCTGTCTTTTCAACATAACCCTTCAAATGTAGTTGTTTTTTTTTCAAATATCACTCTAATGATAATATGCATTAGTTTAGACTGAGAACATTTTAAATTGTTGGTTGGGAGCCAACATTTTTCATTCTGAATATTTGTCGGATGATACTATGCTTTTTTTTTTTTCGTTGAAACGTTTCGTTTCGTTCGTATGCCTACGCTTTTGTCGTTGGAAATTTATCTTCTTGTGCAACCATTGTTTTGGAAAATTTTGATCGTGAACACAAATCATAGTCTTAGGTTAAGGGTTTTTACTTGAAAATTCTTCGGATTGATCGTTGTAAAAAAAATTATTGTTGCAGTGATGAGTTCTTCATCATTAAAAGTGCCTCTTGACGCTGCTTTCCTCTTAATTTATGGAAAAGTAATTTTGGGTGAGCAGAGAAAATGATCAAAACCATTTTGGAATTCATTATTTTACTTCCACTTTTATATTAAACATGAATGATTCCAAAATATCAACATGATTAAACAAGATAACTCTTTACCGAACGCTAGCTGTCGACCATTGTTTCACTACACACAATATTATTATTTGGTTACACACTGAGAAGAACGATATAGCGTGGAGGAAGTCTGGTGGCTGTCTAATTTAAAAGGCAGTGATAGACCAAATAAATGCGACCTTAATCCAAAATGATTGGTAAAACACGTAGGAAGTGATGTTAGATGTTAGTAATCGCGTGATTATCTCTCGCTAGAGATAAGAGGAAGTCATAACATCGATTGGAAGAATCTCAATTTGACGTAAACAACGTGAATTGATATGTGTGATGAATATGTGCGCTAGACTCATTTTGGCCAGCGGTTAATAACTGGTTTAAGCGGCTGAAAGTATTGGGAGTAACCTCAAGAAGGTGAACGAACGATTTTAAATCTTCTCAAAATTCTCTCAGCGAGATATCCTACTATTTTCATTCCGTTTGATGGTTATAATGAACGAAAGACAGTTGAGGATAAGCATTTGTCTCGTGCGTGTCAATAGCCTGTTAAAAGGTGGTAGGTCCGGAAATAATTTTGTTAAATTGGAGTTAGAGCCATTCGTATAACATATTTTGCCAAACATATTATTGACGGATGTAAATCTTAATTTTCTTTCCGGTCTATGACATCCACATAATATTTAATGAAAACTGTCCGACATTTTTTCTCGTACTTGCTTATTTCCATGATGATTTTTCCTTCAGTTTTAGATGTTCTGTATGCTATATGCATGATGCTACCTTATTTCGTAACTTATTAGCAGCTGTTCGAATTTACTCGTGAAATGTGGTATTTTTTTCTCTAGTAATGCATTGACGTATTTAATCAATGGATGAGGTCTTCTATGGAAAAAGTTTTGAATTGCTTGACCGGTAGTTAAATAGTGACTCATCTGGGAATCACCTTCATAGTTAGATGTCAGATGTGCGTCACTTGTTAGGTGTATACTTTTCTGTTGGACGAGTAAGGAAGTGGATTCGAAGGAAAGGAACAAAACCTATCATAACCGTCTTGGCTCTCGGCTGCGTCTAAAACTGGAATTTTGGAGAGAGTTCTTAGAGGTTCTTCAATCTCTTCCTGGAAGTTAGTCATGTCGCATAAACGATGTGATTAGCATATTTGCCTCCTTTCTCAATTAACCTCGCCTGCCCTTCACTTAAGGATTTCCCGCTGTGGAAGTTCATATACGCGGTAGTTTGAAACGTTCCCTGTTAAATTTGAAAAGTACCAGCGTCAATCACATCGGGCCCTAAATTTAAGATTGGAAAATCACAACCAGATGTGTGATCGCGATTGATTTATGGTTCACATAGCCTCGTGGCATAGCCGCGCTCGATGAAAGTTGTGGTTATTGATACTGCAAATTTTCTATAGGAAACTTAAACACTCAAATCTACATGCCGTCGAAGGAAAACCTCTCTTTGAAGGTCAGACAACGAAGGGTCGAACCTGCACTCCCGTCTACATACGTTTTTAGCTTGTTTCGTATTTTTTTAAAATGCTTTGTCCTATGATTGAGATCTGAAGAAGAAAAACACTTATATACTCTGAAAAAATAACTCATGTCTGGGATATCTCCTTTTTTTTTATTTTTCATCGTGGATGACTTAGGAGTGGAATTCGTTTTTCACCACCCGATGCCCAGCAAGATAGCAGCCACTTCTTTTATTTTACCAGGTTACTTGTGGTTTACATGGTGGAATATGTGTGGAATATCATTCTCACGGACTATAGTCGTCGTTCCGTCCGGCCTCGATTCTGCTTGTGCCGAACCATCATTTTTGCCGTCTCCGCTGAATGATACGAACTGGCTTTGTGTCTGTCCCCTGAACTTCCGCGGCCAGTACCATCCTCTGCTTCCTCCGTTCCCGTTTGCCTGCCTCTTGCTCCTGGAACCTGCGAACAGTCGGAAAGAAAAGATTAAGTTCAGTAGACCTTTCGGATGGAAGAAGACTGTTTGAAATCGGCAAAAAATATCGTCCGAATCGTTAAGAGATAGACGATATATTTTTAAGACCAAACTCATCTCGTTTATCGTGCGTGTGTGATGGATCCCAACGCAGATACAGGAATCAGTTCATGGCCTGAAGTGTTTAAAAAATCTATGACCGAATATTCTTTCGAGAAAAGTGGAAAACGTGGAGAAAAAGGCATAAGTACTTTCGTAAATTACTTTGTTTTACCGGGAAATACAGCGAAAAAATATTCCGAAAACAATACATTTCATAGATATATGTTGGGAACCTTAAATGTTAAGGGTATAGTTTTCACTGTAACGTGCACTTTGTCAATATGGAATTTTGACAAAGAAAAACACAACTTCTTATGACCTAGGTTTCAATGTAGATACATCAAGTGTTGATTGAATCGACACCTTTGCTGTTCGTAAAGTTTTTTTTGCGGAAATTCGCATACATTAATTTCATAATTACGATCCTATTGCAGACAATATTCCGGAAATATAATGAATTTACCATTGGTTGCTAAAGGACTAACTCAATTTTGGAAACTGTAGGATAATGAATGCTAATTGGAAAACTGCTTGAGAGATTCATCCATTCGGTCCCAAATGTTGTGATAATGGAAATGCATGTAAAATTAAAAAAAAAGCATTTCGTGTTTGGGGACTATGGGTATGCACGAAAATGGTTGTGGTGGTTAGGATATTGGAGGCTGAGTTGTAATGATGAAGTAAGCACTTGCGGAGTAGAGAGGACCATTACATATTAATTAGAAGGTGTAAAGATGCTGATGAAAACCTAGAAATGAAGAGTGGCTCTGTACGAGACCATGAGGAAGTATGGTGAGAACACAAGCCGTTTAAAATGAAAGGAGGATGGATAAGGTGAAGGTGACATAGAGACACACAATGGGTATTGTGAGGCTAGGCCGTAGCCAGAAAATGTTTTAGGGGGGGTTCTATTATGACTGTACCCAACAAAAATATTTCTGGCTGGGGCCTTAGGTTACTGGTTTGAACAGTGAATGAGGCCCAAAAAAAAACTTTTTGGGAGTGTGTTCAATGATTTGGAGCTTGAGACGGTCCCCATCGATTAATTGATCAAAATATGAAATATACCTACTCCAATAAACCTAATTTGTCTCCAAATTTCGGGGGGGTTTGAACCCCCTGACCTCCCCGCGCTCGCTACGGCCTTGTTGTTAGGTTAGGTATTATTGATGAGGATGAGAAAAGACGCTGTTGCGGTCAGAGAGTTGGGAGGTAGGTAGATACAGAGAGAGCGAAAGTTGGAATGCTGAATGTCTCGATCACTGATGCCAGATTGGGCGGGTTCCCGCCAATTGGCCGGGTTGAGGGACTCTGCTGGCGGGTAAAAATTTCATTTCCCGTCAACTTGGGCTGGTTGGGCCATTCTCCCCGAAAATTGGGCGGGCACCTAAAAATATCCCTAACTTCCCTATTTTATACCGATGGATACCGTAGAACTCATTAAACCGTTAGAATAAAAAACAGTTCGACCGTTAAAAATAGTACGACCGTTTCCCCTGCCAAACACCCTTGAGGTAGCTCGCAGGCATAGCTGGGCAAAGTTAATCCAAAAATTAACTTCGTTAATGCATTAAAAGCTACTCAAAATGTTAACTTCGTTAATCGTTAAGTCGTTATCTTGATGAAAATTTAACGCGAGTTAAAGTTATCCGTTAAAGTTAAAAATCTTAATGAAGTTGTAGGCAATTTTGAATTATATGCCAATTTACGTATTTACATTTACGTATTTTTAATGCCAATGAATATAATAAGAATTTCGCGGTCAAAAATACTTTATAAACAGTATAGCTTAGGTAATGTAGACTTATACACATGAGGTATGGAGTTTCATAGTAATATACCGTTTCCGTCAGTGAAGTTAGACCTGACGCTGTTTGTATTTGATTGTGGAAATAGAAACCTTGTGATGCACCGCTACCGGTAGCTGCGATACCAAAAGATTCACCAATATTTTGCTGGCGTAGTTTTGTGCCATTAGATGGTGAAAAAACTATTGCCAGTCCTATTGACATAAGAAGATTCTACAGCTCTTGAAAAAGCCTTAGGTTTTTGTTTTCCCGCGACTTGATCCTGCCTTTACTTTTTCTTCAAATTGAACGTATTTAGATGCATACGTCTCTTCATGTCTTGTTTATTGTTTTGGGTGGAAACGTGAGCCTTGACCGTGTAAATTGTGTCTGTAAAAGTTACTTAAAAGTCTGATTGCAGTACAAACGCTGAGTTCTCTAGATTGAATTCTCAAAACAACTCCTTCACTAAGTTATTACATGGCAATCCAGATGGCTCTGAACAAAAGTAACGGACTTAAATTAACGGAATTAAAAGTTAACGGAAGTTAATAAGACCGTTAATAGTTTTTGGATTTAACTTAAAAGTTAAATCGTTAAGCAATATGTTAACTTCGTTAATGAACGATTAACGGATTAACGCTTTTCTGCCCAGCTATGCTCGCAGGGTATTATTTAGATGTAGATGTTAAGTCAGATTGACGAGTAAGCACACAGGCTATTATTCCTTAACTGATTGGGTGGTAGTCCGATTGCAATCGGTCCCACGGTCGGCAGATTTCCGCGACAAATATCGCTAGTAGGTAGGTTGGAGTTGCAAAGAGCAATCAATAAATCAGAAGTAAATAATTGTCAATGAGTTCTACTAGTAATTCATACAGTATTTAAAGAAGGAAAATACAAAAGTAAAGATCACGAGAATACTCGGTGCATCACATTTGAAGAAATAGATTCTTCCAAGGAAAGCTTTACACACTCCATTTCAAAATTTAAACTACTCGAAAAATGTTTTCTGTTTCTTTGGAATGTTTATTAATGCTGTCAATGAGCTTGATCCAGCTACAGCAAAGTATCACTGACTAGAGTCCTGACGCGAGACCCTACCAAAATGATCGAGCAGTTAGGAATATTTGTATTTTTTTGGGAATTGGAAAATAAATCATTTAAGCATTAATTTAAGCACTTCTAAAATACTTAAGTATTAATAGAATGCTCTTCATTTCCTGTACAAAAAGCACCAATTTCTAATGAAAAAAAATATTTTTCTAATGGAGTATTGCAACATTAGAACTTACAATGAAGTTATTCCTCGTTATAAAAAGGATAATTTAATGAGGTAAAAGTCGGTATTCAAATAAAGTATTTGACCATAAACATGTCGCATGTTTAGAAATCATTAAAAATACGAATAATGGATTTTCAAAGCACTAAATGAATGACCTATTGCAATAGTTAATATTTTGTTAAATTTTGCTCTTAGTGTTTCATAAATGTTACCTTATTACTATTTGTTCCTTTGATCCGACAAAATAAATACGAATTGAGCATTTTACCATATTATATGTCTATTTCATATCGAAATTAAACCACCTGGTCGTTATACATTAAATTTTGTTTAAATCTTGGCGTGCGGCTTGAAAAGATAGGGGTTGGGCGGGTTTAGGGCGATCTGGTGGCGGGTTGAGGGTCGAAAAATCTGGCACCACTGGTCTCGATAGATGGTAGAGTGTGATAGAATAAACTGAAAGGATTTGAGGAAAGGAATAGGTATTTTAAATGGCACGAAAGAAAGTGGGCAGAACTGATTGAGTGAGGCAATCTTAAGGCAGTGATCTACTGTTAAATCTATTATTTATCTACTTATTAAAACTTGTGGTGTAACTTTAGTCTTTCGAAATCTTAGCTTAATTTAGGTTAGATCAAAACGTTTAAATTAGAGTGTTAGATTGTACGACAAAGAGGATAGGAGCAACAAGGAACAAGTTATTAACCAAACCGCAGTGACCGGATAGGTTCACTAGAATAGGTAATAACTATTTTTAGCTCTTCTGCATGTATGTAATGTCTTATTTATGCATCTCTACTTACCTATATTATGCAATATATACATGAAATTTTTATTCTCTGACCCGTATGATGTTGCTAGGTAATCTCTAGTTTAGTAGTAGATATTTTATCTATTAGTGTACGCTCGTGGTTCGGATTGAGCGATTATTCATTATATGATGTAGATGTAGCTAGTTGATTAGCCTGAAATTGAATTTGTTGTCGTAGTTACATATAATATGAATGCATAGTTTTAACGGAACATCTTTGCCATTGGCTATGCTCGAGACATTAATATCCGGAATATCCGACTTAACTCATTAGTTAATAGAAGTTCAATACTGGTCACCGATGTATTTCCGATGAGAGAAGTGCTATTAATTTAAGACATGCCGTAAAATCATCCCTTTGATCATACTTCAACACATTATGTTGTATAGCGACGTCGTGAATGGGTGTGATCAGTGCCCAGCGCTTCTTAAATACATGGGGATATATTCCTTAATGGTGACGTTGCTTCACGGTGATGTCATTTAGCGGCATTGAAGTGGCATACTTTCGTTCCTCGTCGCGCAAATAAGGTAATGAAAGATGCCACTGATAAACATCCTAATTTTGGGACCTAATTCAAAGTCCGATCCCACGGAAATGATATGTTTGAAAAAAAAGAAACCTTTCCAGTTCGTTTGGCCAGTTCTGTGCCCCCCCATTCATACTCGAATTCGACCCAGTTCCACTTCGTATCTTAGATGGACCCACTGGATTATTAACGATTTATTTTGGATGCGCTGAGGAGAACTTGCGTCTGTCGAGGGTAGGGAACGAAAGTGATCCTGAGTTGAAGGTCGCCATCCGTTACTGCTGTGGAACCTTGTGCTCGCGATATACTTTCGACTACCATCCATTGTATAGATTCTGACAAGGCGTTCTCTTGTATAGATTCTGGAGAGGCTATAAACATGCTGTCAGGATTTAGCTTTAACTTTTGTCACAAAGGAACGCTGACAGACAAGTGAGATCATTTGTGCCTCGGGGAACAGAATGGTTTCATTCTACTACGGGTATCACCCCATGCTGCGATTCACCGATGGCATAGCACTCATAGCAGAGGCAGAGAGGAATCTGAATAAGGTGCTGATAACCATGGAAAGGACAATGGCAAGATATGAGCTGAAGATCAATAAGAAGAAGACTAAGATATTGGTGTGCAGCAAGAGGGAAGAGTCCAAAACCAACGTTAAACTAGGAAAACAAAAACTTGAGGAGATAAAAGAGTTCTGTTAACTGGGAAGCCGAGTAGCCGACGATGGACGCAGCAAGATAGAAATAGTCCGTAGAATAGCGCAGGCAAAGAGGGAATTCTATCAAAAGAAGAATCTACTTACAGCTGGAAAAACAAGCGCAGAAGTAAGGGAACAATTCATCAGTACGTACATACATCTACCAGGCACAGGATTGCTGACTAATTATAATGATGGGAATTACCCATCAAGCAAATATAAAACACAAGAGTAGATATGCCTTAACAACGTAGGTAATTAAGTAGAATATGATCGTAAAAATAGCTTCTACATTAGTTCACGGGTTGAAATAAGTTTAAACTGGACATTGGAAGCATAGAATTTTAGATTACAATAATTACATGTTTAGAATAAGCCTGTACAGTTTATCTTAAAATATGTTTAGAGAACTTGTGTTAATTAAGTTTTGGGGTAAGGCGTTCCATAGTTTTTAGGCAGTGATTAGGAATATCTTTAAAATCACTCGAGTTCAGGAAATAAGAAAATATAATGAGCAAGTGTTGGTGCGGTGCATTTTCTGAGAGAAATGAGACCTGAATTGGAATGTATCGAAGATATTTTTTGCGATTTCCTCCCGGAGTTATGGAAAAACTAAGGCTCCCAATGAAGTCTGGATGTTTAGTTAGGAAGAGGTAAGAATTTAGGGTGCGGAAGAATGCTAGAGAGAAACCAGGCGTCAGGTATATTGCTGAAAAATCAGCCACTGCCGGGAATAGAACCGGACCCTCGGGACGAGTGGCCAGTAATCTCAGTACCTCTCCCAACTTTTTCCCTTAGTATTATTGCTTGTTATTCGATCATGTCCACACTTGGACGTTAAGTATACGGCATTGGGTCAACTATGTACTCTGGCAAAATGGTTCAATGAGATCTTCAATGTTGTAAATGCATCTACCATTGGTGATGGGGATTTTCTTTTGGTAAATATTTCCTCGCCAGTTTTCTGTCTTACTATTTCTTTCCTTTAAGCGCATCTAATTTGTAAATTAAATAAATTACATGGTCCAATATTCCAATGGATCTTGATTACAGTGAGTTTTTGTGTGAATGAGTTTATAAGACTTACGGTATGGGACTATACAGAGCGCTTATGAGTTTTTGAGCATTTAATTCAAGATCTAGTTCTGCCGTTGGATTATTGTCGGGTATTCCTGTATAAGGTGCCAAGTTTATTCTCGAGTAAGCGGCAAAAGACTATCCAAAAAATGTCACTCCAAAGCTGTCCAAGCATTTGATGCATCAAGCAAGTAAAAAATACGGTAAAATGCTGTTCACTAATTACCACGTCGCTCGTAAAATATTATACTATTCATTTGAAGATGAATACCAATATTTTTGATCCGGTATATTGTTATACGGTGCCAACTCGTCCTCAAAACGTTCTCATGATCACTCTAGTCTTTCCAGGATTAATTCTGAAAGCCTTTGGGTATGTTCAGCATAATTTTTCAGATGAGATAAAACTAAAGGATTCATTCCTAAAGATATTGGTGAAATTATGTCAGAGCTACCAATTTAAATTATTTTATAAATACTTTATTCTGCTTTACGCTTATTGCATAATTCCTTTATGATTAATTACGGTTTATTTCTCACGGGATCGATCCTTTACATTCCTAACCCTGACTTACAGATCAGGGATAACAAAATCATAGTGATCGATATCATTTTTCTGCCACTACTGATTTTATTTGGCGTTCATAACGCTAAGAATCTTACTCTTATGCCGCCTCGAAGTACATTTGTATCTACTAACAAAGGCTAAATCCTCTAACGCATGTATATCGTTGAACATGAATTTGTTGGACGTTGAACTATGTATATATATCTACGCAATACCCTGTCAGCCACCGCAAGGGTGTGTGGCATGGGGGGTCGATCACCAAACATGCGCATGCAGCTAGGCTACTGCATGGAAACATTTTAATTTTGTGATTACAGAAAGTTCCAATTTACCCAAGCACTGGTGACAGTCATTTGGTTGACTCGAGCGTTAACCGAGATGAAGTATAATCACCACTGTTCTAGTGCCAACAAAATGTTAAACCGCGCATCGGAAAACTGGTACTAAGAATATCTCGATGTTGGTAACTAGAGATGGGCAACTCGGTAAATTACCGCGGTAATTTTCGTAAATTACCGTGGTATTTTTCGTAAATTACCAACACCACTGAAAATTACCGTAATAAACGGTAATTTTCAGAAAAGTTCTTTTTCAGAAAATTTCTTCCTCACTAAGAAACCATTGGAATGGGTGATATTATAAATGAAGTAGCTTCAACGATTTTGTTTACATTGTGTCCGTGATTAATTCAGAGTAAAATAACAAATGCACATTGCGCAGAGGTCTTTGGAATGAAAATTTCTCATGGTGTGACAAAAAAAAGGCAAATTACTTGTTGCTGCCAACTTCGTTATAATTGTTTTAATGAGTTACAAAGATAAACGTCGTGATATGTTTAATATAAGCGTCGGCATTTATATCTCAATGCTATTTGATTTCATTTTGAGTCCTCTGATAAGGATTTGCAGCTCAAAACTTAAAATTACAGGAAAATGACGGTAATTTTCGAAAATTACCACGGTATAATTTACCTCAATTGAAAATTACGGTAATTTACCCATCTCTATTGGTAACGTTGGGTAGACGATCACTCCCATCTCATTTTTGGGTGAAGCGAGTATAATTTCTCACCAATTTTTCAGTTTCGTGCCGAAGTCGGGCGTTTATTCTAGGCATGGGCGATATTGATAATTTAATATCGGGCTACGATAATGTTAGCATATCGTAAAGTGGTGATAACGATAACTCATGTCGTGACGATAAATATTGTCTTATCGTGCCCCGATATTTTATCGGGACACGATATTATATCGGGGCACGATAATATATCGGGGCACGATAATATATCGGGGCACGATAAATATCGTGATAAACATCACGATAAATATCGTGATCGCGATAAATATAGCGATAAAATATCATGATATCGCGTTCCGATAAAATATCACGATATCGCGCCCCGATAAAATATCACGATTAAATATCACGATAAAAGATCGTGATATTGGAAACAGACAGCCGTTGAGTTGGCCTTCGCTTGGAGCAATTACGTTTGAAAACTTACTATTCTGCTAATTCAAATTCTCAGCAGTTCTCTCTCACTCTCTCTTTCAATTTCAGTGGACTGACAGTTTATAGGAGACGTCATGTTCAAATTTTGGAAGGAACTGAAAACAACTGTTTGTAAATTAGTGTATGTATTGTCCGCTGATCTAAAAATATCAAAACAAACTCAGCAAACAAACTTTTCGGCTTGCTAGAATAATGTGATCTACTTTAGATGATTGCCAAAAGTAACTTTCAGTGTTCAGTGCATGCATGCAGAGAGAGTGAGAGAGAACTGCTGAGAATTTGAATTAGCAGATAGCAGAATAGTAAGTTTTCAAAAGCACTTGCTCCAGCTTAAGCAAAGGCCAACTCAACGACTGCCTTTTTCCGATATCACGATCTTTTATCATGATATTTATCGTGATATTTTATCGGGGCGCGATATCGTGATATTTTATCGGGACGCGATATCTATATTTATCGAGCAACGATATATCGCAAATTTTAAAAACTCAATATAGGATTCGCGATAAATTAACATATCGCGATATTTTACGATATATCACCCAGGCCTAGTTTATTCCGCAGGGAGGCTCTAACGGATCCCGACAGCTACGGTGATGTATAACGCGGTGGGTCCTTGAGCGAGCGCTTGCGATGATTGACCCGTAGTGACCCCAGACTGACCCACGACCGCGAGGTGCAGGGTCGAAAGGAGTGAGCCGAGCTGCCCGCTCGGGAGAGCCGTGTCATTTCCCGGCGGAAGAGAGAGAGGAGAAAAAAAAAGGGTAGCACTTGGACGCGAAGGAAACACGGGCGTATGCGGTTTCATCGGGAGGGAGGAGGAGGAGGCAGGTGGTCGACACGCGAAACGTCGAGACTTTAATCTCGCGGTCCGTGTCAACAGCGCGGGTCATTAGCACCCCTCAACTATCGCGATCGAGCGGAATGGCTTCTTATCGCGATGGGAACGGATCAATGAGCGCTAAATAGTTAAAAACGTCCCGCATTCACGGAACGATTCGCGAGGTCGGCGGTCTTCACCTTCTCGGGGTTAAGGGATCGCGAGTCGGAGAACCGTTCAGACGATCTATTCCTGTCACAATGAATCTCTTTCATTCAGTGGGTCAAGAAGTGAATTCTGACGGCTCGATGATATTTCATTTTACGCTGTTGACGTTGTGGTCACAAAATCAGTCGATTAGGGAACCGATAGCTACGGCAAGCTTAGGATTAAGTGGGCAATTGGGTAAAGGCAGGAAATATTCAGGATATGAAACAAGGGTGGAGAGAAATCCGGCGTCGGGCTAAACCTATTCTTATCAAGAGACTCCAAGGCAGTGGCGTCGGAAGTGGGGGGCAGGGGGTGCATTCGGCTCCCCCCAGAATTTGCCCCGAGCCCTTGAAAAATGAATCTTCATTAGTAAAAATGAAATTTCACTTGTTTCCAGCTTGCTTTTTCCCTTCTGACGCATATTCTACCTCCTTAATATGTACTTTCAGCGGAATTCTAGTCTCTACCCCCTCCTATCCGCAAAAAATGCGGGCCCATTTCTTAACCAATTGACTTACTATTTTTTTCTCATTGATCACTCCCAAAAATACCTATTTAATTATTACAAAGTGTCATAAATATATTATCAATAATTTTCGATAATTACTAAGCAATGTAATGCTATAAAATTATAACATCACTTGAAAAAAAATGAAATTATATGACCGTCCAATCGCCATCTTTGTAAGCTAAGGTCAATTTAGAGAGGCCAGCAAATTGCTTTCCTTGTATGCCTATGGGTTAAGAGCCAGGCCCTTTTCAAGGTTGGCCCCTCCCAGCGAAAATAGTTCCGACGCCCCTGCTCCAAGGGACCTTTTGGACTCGCATCCGACGGACGAAGTTCTGAACTCGATGTGCTCTCCGCGCATAACACAGAAAGGGGTTGGGATTTTCCGCAAACATATTTCTACCATTGCTGGATTTCGAGAGGAAAATGTACTAAAACCAAAGAAGACTGTCGTGAGTCAAAACGAATGAGAAATTCGACTATTTTGTGTATTGTGTTTCTTAAAGAAACATGCTCCAGATATATGTTCTGAAAAACTGTTTCCTTACTTCTACGCTTGTACAGCTGGAAATACAAGCGTAGAAGTAAGGAAACAGTTTATCAGAAAATACATCTGGAGCATGTTTCTTTACGGCATGGAGAAATGGATGATGAGAACAGTGGAGAAGAAAAGGGTAGAAGCATTCAAAATGTGGTGCTACAGAAGAATGCTGAAGATTAAATGGATCGACCGAGTAAGTAACGAGGAAGTGCTAAGAAGAGTATCTATGAGAAAAGAGATAAAACTCCTGAATTTCCTGAAAAAACGCACCGCAAAAAAGCGCCAGGCAAAGAGGGCATTCTATCAAAAGAAGAATCTACTTATAGCTGAAAATACAAGCTCAGAAGTAAGGAAACAGTTTATCAGAACATGCATATGTAGCATGTTTCTTTACGGCAGTGAGGCATGGACGATGACAGCAGCGGAGAAGAAAAGGGTGGAAGCATTCGAAATGTGGTGCTACAGAAGAATGCTGAAGATTAAATGGATCGACCGAGTAAGTAACGAGGAAGTGCTAAGAAGAGTAGGAGAAAAGAGAAGTCTGCTGACAACTCCAAAAAGAAGAAGGGAAAACTTAATCGGCCATATCTTGAGACACGATGGCCTGATGAAGACTATTGTCGAGGGAAAAGTGAACGGAAAGAATGGAAAAGGCAGACCTCGTATGAGGTATATGGACCAAGTTGTGAAGGATATAAAAGAGAGGAGCTACGTCAATATGAAGAGGTTGGCCGATAGAAGAATCGAGTGGAGGGCTGCGTCAAACCAATTCTAGGATTGTTGACCAATGATGATGATGATGATGACAGAAGAATGCTGAAGATTAAATGGATTGACCGAGTAAGTAACGGGGAAGTCCTAAGAAGAGTGGGAGAAAAAAGAAGTCTGCTGAAAACTTTAAAAAGAAGAAGGGACAACTTAATCGGCCATATCTTGAGACACGATGGCCTGATGAAGACTATTGTCGAGGGAAAAGTGAACGGGAAGATTGGAAAAGGAATAATCATGAAACAGGTGGTGAAGGATGTAAAAGAGAAGAATTAAGTCACAGTGAAAAGGTTGGCCGATAGAAGAATCGAGTGTAGGGCTGCGTCAAACCAATCGTAGGATTGTTGACCGATGATGATGACTGTAAAAGTAAATACCAAACACTGAAAACTAAAGGAAGAGATTTGTAGCATGTTGGCACCGAATGTGCAAGGCTGTTGCGTTTTAAGTTACACAAGACTTAGCCCCCCCCCCCGCCCCCCGAAGCAAATTTCTGGCTACGTGCCTGGTCTCTCTTACCTTTGTTGGTTTTGGAAGTCCGGCTCCTGGCCGGCTTCTCCTCGCCGCTGGAGTCCAACGTCTGCATTTCGAGTTCGGCGAGATGCGCCTTCAAGAGCGCCGTCTCAAGGAGCAGGCGGTGCTGCTCCTCGCTGTCCGACTGGTCCCCGTCGCCCGGAAGCTCGTTCTCCGAGAGCCAAGGCACCCGGGAGGGAGGCTGCAGCTGCGGCGGGGGTGGGCTCGGCGGCCGCTGGACCAGCATCGTGGCCGGGAACCCACGGCAGAAGTGAGCGATCCGTCGGCCCGCCAACCTTAGCACCTTCCGACAGCCGAGAGAAAGAGCATATCAGAACATTTGAGAGCCGTATTCTGTAAATATCACTTTCCGATTTCGTTGCCTGGAAACGGGATCTCTAAAGCAGCGTTTACGCGTAGCAGTTGACTGCTATGACAGTCGCGAGATGCGCGATGTATCTATATCGCTACTGCTATGATGCGTCTGCGTTAACTTCTAAACAGCATAAAGTAGGCTTGTGCGATGACCGATTTTGGTCAACGATTTTCGATGAAAAAATTTCATGGAAATGCTTCGATGACGATGGCTGCCATCGATCATCGAATAGAGGGTACACGATGAACGATGACTATCGATGAATATCGATTATCGATGAATGTTGATGTTCGATGAATGTCGATGATCGATGAATGTCGATGATCGATGACTGTCGATCGATGAATTACGATGATCGATGACCATCGGTGATCAGTGCGGATGTCTCGGTTGGCAGTTTGGTGTGGCTATTAAGTGAAGATTGAATTGGGTCAAACTTAATTGAGAAGGACAAGGCCTATATTTATCAAAGAGCGAAACAAGCACCAAGTTACAAACTAAGCAACAACTCTTTGTTGTTTTGTAACAATTCTCATATCCGCATTTTCATCGGTGAGTAGATGCCGGTCGTCCAACACACCGTTTCCTGCATCGCTGAAGAACCGCTCTGATGAAGTTGAAGTGGCAGGAATACAGAGGTATTTCCTCGCGTACTTCTGAAGGCGGAGATACACATCCTTCATGTCCCTATACCAATGTAGGACGTCCGAAGATTTGAAAAAAGCTGGGACCTCCTCGTACTTGTGGAGCTCCGCCAGAAAGAGATGTAGTCAGCAGAGGTAGCGTTTCTCGTGTCAGCAGCACATCACGACCCATCGACATCGATGATTCGCATCAACTCATCGGCATCGATGATTCTCATCGACATCGATGATTCTCATGTGGAATCCTGTGATTCAATTTCATCGACACGATAATTCTCATCGACTCATCGCAGTCCATGGTCGATGACATTCATCGTCATCGATTTCAGTCATCGCGGTGCGATGACTGAAATCATCGTAGATGACTTCGATTAATCGACTCATCGCACAAGCCTAGCTTAAAGCCTCTATTTAGCCCTTTCCACAACAAATAAAATACGTTTTATTTAAACAGTGAATTTCGCTTAAATTTTCATTAAATTCATCAAGCAATAAATTCCATCGGCGATTATCTTTTGTTCCCATTCTTTAAAGAGTAGAATCTCCCCTTTTGGGGAGGGATATCCTTGTTATCATATCCAAATTCCGTCGTGTATTGCTTTACGTTGGCGATTGTTGCGATTGTGTTGGATACATTCACGCTGGAAAGTAGACGGGCTCCAACTTTGCTTATAGCTCGAACGTGGATCGATACTGTTCGATATATGTCCAGTATCGACTGTTCGATATGTGTCCAGTATCGACCTGAACTTGCATCGCAGTTGCTATTTACACATGCGAGTGGGGCTTAATAGTTGTTAGCAGTTGACTGTCATAGGAGTGAACTGCTACGTGTAAATGCACCTTAAAAAGGCTGGTCTGCAAGCAGATAACTTCGATAACTTTTCCTTTGCCTCCCCTATATCCTTGGAGAGTGGGACAAATATAAGCGAAGTATTGTCGAACCACGTGATTAATTACAACATATTCAAAGTCCGCGAATTGACCGTAAAAACTTTAGCGTCGTTACCCGCTGAAATTGCACAATAGCAAGATATTCCATAGAGAAAAAATCTTTCGCCTTGACCGGGTCTCGAAGCCGGACCCCCTGATTTCCACAATTTCCGCAGAAAAAGAGGAAGTCTTGGTAGCTCAACTGGTAGAGCACCTGGCCGGAAATCAGGAGTCCGGGTTTGAGTCCAGGTTAAGGTGAATGATGTAATGAGTAAGGATTGTAGATGAAATCGTGTCTTAATTACTCTCAAAGAACGTCTGTAAAGGTTGCGAAGTTAATATTTCAACCGAAGGCCGAAGTGTCACCCTAAACGTACCTACTTTGCAGCTTCACTGTAACGTGGACGGGAATGACCGTTAGAAGTTATCTGCCGTTTGGATTTTCTTAGCTCGGACCCTTTTACGTGGGAAGTGAGTAATTAAGCCACCCTGGACTTCAAAGTGGCCACCATCCTTTGCACCCGCTCCTCTTCGTCAGCTCTTGACGTGATTCCTTTGAATTTGTGTCGAAGGTCGACGGACATTCGAGACGTCTTCAATCGGTGAGAGAAAGCTGCCTACCTTTCATTCAACCTCTTCTGTGAGAGCGACATTGACCGTCGAACTACTTGAGCTATTCGGCGGTCCTTAGATGAAACATTTCTTGGGATATTTACGCCTGCTATGTCCTCCGAAATTTCTAATGTTTCATGTAGTGGATTGTACGAAAAAAAATCCTCTTGATCGTAGAATTATGGGATAAAAAATTATCGAGATAAACGTATAAAAATTGAGATTCGAGCAATTTTTTCAGGGCATAAAACCCTTTATATTATTGAAGAATTTAATGTTTTGCAGGTGAAACACCAAGGAAAAATTTTACACCAGGTTTTAACCTTTTATTTTGAACAATTTTGCCATCAAGATGTAATGGCCAAAATAAAGAGCCTTACCTGAAGTGAAGTCCGGGAAAAATTTACTTGCATAAATATCATTTTCATCGTTTAATGGTGGAATTGATTTTGACTCCAGCCTAATTTTTGGTCATACACTACCAGCTAGTTTAGGTCACATGTCAATTCAAGTTTGGAAGGTATTCCAATGATTGAGAATATTTATTTTATAAATATTTTTATAAATTGGAAGAAATTCCAATGAGACCCTATAGTTGCTTGTTTGCATGTCAGTAGTGCATGATTGGTGATCTTCACCCCCTGCCACACACCCTCGCGGTGGCTTGCAGGGTATCGTGTAGATGCAGATGAATCCTGCTTAGCGTTGGCAACTGTAGGAAATATTTTGGTCCGAGGGAAATTATTCCTGCTTTCGCTTTTTCATTTACTCCTTATTTTTACCAATGGATAAATAAGGATATCATCCCTTAGAGACCTCTAACAACGTGATGAAGTTGATTGAAAAGAGAACGTATCTTGTGCAGTATTCGCGTCAAATGAGAAAAATGTATATTCCTCCCCAAATTTCACCGATTTGAATAAATCTAGATAGACTTGTTTTGCGAACTCTTTTAAATTCATAGCATTCTCTTAAATCATCTAAATTATTTCTGAAAATGTTCCTTTAAGTTCCAATATAAAACCTTTCTTTTTCACCGAGAAATCTTTGGTAGAATTTTTGGCTTTATCTCAACAAGTAGTAATGTAAATATCAAATTAAAGAGTTTTATTCAACGACTACACTCATTTATTTGAAAAATACACAGGAATTTTGCCATTTTCTGCGAATAACTATGAGGAAAATAGATATTATAGGTATATGCTATTTAAAATGTGCTTGGTCGTAGGTTCACGTTGCTTGAGACTGGAAGAGAAAGGGATTTATATGGAAAGATATCCTGCGTTATAATAAGCCTGCTCTGAGCGAAAGGCGCCAAGGTGACCACAGCTGTGCATCCCATCCGATGGATGGAGTTGGCATGCACTTAGCTCTCCACACAAGTATCCAAGTGGAGTCAAAACCAGGTCCTAAGGGTTGCTAGTGAGTTTTCTTGCCGGTCACCCTTATGTTAGCAGCGGAACTAGTTGATCTACCAACGCTTGCACACATTTAGCTATGGATTTCCTGCATTACATTGCTTACAGGCACAAGGATGTGGGCTATCGTGTTGATTTGATGACTAGAGTTATGGCTTCTTATCTCGTGATGCCAGACTCGAATCCCGACGGTGCGATAGAATTTTAATCGGTATACTGGTGTCTGAATGCCGTGTGGAGAGCACTCTGAGTTCAGTACTCCGTCCGTCGGATGAGATGTCTAAACTCTGACCTCTTGGCACCTTTCGTTAAGAGCAGGCTGATTCTGGCTTTAGGTTTATCTCCAACTTTCCTCCGCTCCTTTAAAAAATTCCTATACAACTACTCACCTATTTTGAATGGTGATCACATAGAGTTCAATACAAAGTCCGTTGGATGAGACGCCAAACCGTTAGCCTTTTGGCGCCTTTCGTCAAGAGTAGGCTGATGCCGACGTTGAATATCTCTCCGTCCGATTCCTTACCATATCCAACTTCTCCCCTATCCCAAATGGCGCAAATGACCTGGTGGTCATCTCCCCCGAAGGAATAATTCTATCCACTCATATGCGTGTCCATTCCACCACTTTAGTAGTTTCCTTTTTCTCTTAAGTACGTGAGAAAATTAACTTCAATATTCAGGAAAGGGAAAATTTATTCTGGACATAGGTTTCATTGAAGCGTTACATCATCAGTCAAGTTCAGGTCAGAACTTGATGATGTTGCGCTCTAATGAAACCTAGGTATTTAATAAATCTTTTTGTGGCATAGTGAAGTTTATGTCCTGTCAGTATGAAAGAATTCCACCAAGTAACGGCTGACACTGTGTTATTCCTGTGCATACTGTGTCATCATCATCGTCATCATCATCACCATTGGTGAACAATCCTAGGATTGGTATGACGCAGCTTTCCACTCGATACTTCTATCGGCTAATCTAACCATCTCATTTTCATATCGCTCACAACCTGTTCCATATATATCATATGATGCCTTCTTTTGCCCTTATTCTCGTACTATTTTCTCCCTACGATAGTCTTCAACAGGCCATCATATCTCGAGATGTGGCCGATTAAATTTTCTCATAATCTTTTCAGATCAGCTAAGTTTTCAGCTCTATCACTCTTCTAAGGACTTCATCGTTTGTTACTTAGCCTAGACAATTATATCTTCATTATTTATCCATTTAAGTTTGTAACTTAGCCTAGACCAATAGAAACAATACCTTTTCCAAACATTCCGTTCACTTTTCCCTCGACGATTTTTTTCATCAGGCCATCTTGTGCTCAAGATATGGCCGATAAAGTTGTCCCTTCTTCTTTTTAGAGTTGTAAGCAGACTTCTCTTTTCTCCCACTCTTCTTCTTGTATATTGTGTACTGCATACTGCATGTGCTGCATATTGTGTACTGCATACACATGCACAATGTGTATGAAATGGAAATGATTGCGCAGGGAGTTGAGAGCCGTGGTTCCCCATCAACCTTTCCGTAAGAGTTCTTTCTTTCGCGGGCCCGGCAAGGCCCTCCTCGAGGCCCCACTTCGGAAGTTTCGAGGAGACGGGAGGGCCCTCGGCGGATGGACTGACAAGAGTGAGCGACGGCCCCAAGGATCAATCGATCGTGTTTGCCCGTTTACCGCTTGGTCAAGCACCGCGAAACCCCGTTTGAACCGTTTGATTTTTCCTGAAGCTAGCCCCGAAATAAGTCATTGATACCAGCCCAGTCGCGTGAAATAGGTTCCACCAAAGTGGCGCTGGCATCCGGAACTGTCTGGCAAATGTGAGTATAAGCCCGTCGCAAATACGTTGCGAGAGGAGCATTTTCGTTCGAAAACAAGAAATGAGGGACTGCAGAATAGAATTAAAAATAATGACAAATCCCTGGTGCTATGCTCTTGTAAAATACAGGTGAAACGCGCTAAATGATACCTAAAAAAAGACACTGCTCGAAAGCCTAACATTCCGGCATCATACTCATACAAGAAACCTCTATGTCAAAACTGTAATAAAAAGGCAACGAGAACATGCTACGCGGGTTACTTTATATCGTAAGTTAAAGAAGTGTTAACCAAGGTACTGTCAAGGAGACACACTCTCACAACTTTAGCACAGCAGCTATCGGAAATGGCAAACGGTTATGACAATATCGGAAGATAGAGCAACTTAAACCTTAGTAAAACCTCCAACCCGCTAACATAAACTGGGAAATTTACACACTCCCTGCCTCACCATGAGAATCATCAATGAAAATTCATTTTAAGATAGGTTTTTATGTAGTTTTCCACTTGAGTTAGTCGGTAGCTATTAGGGGAAAGCGACCGACAACTGCAGCCATTTACGACAGAGAGTATAGTTGGGTAACTTGGTAAGCATAGGAGATTTAGGAAACGGAAGAAGGGCGGAAAGAAACCTGGCATGAGTGTGATTTAAAAAAAAAGGCTCCAAGGGAACCACGGTTTAACGGGAATGGGACACTTCGGCGCGGCCACTTCGGCGCGGTCACCTCGGCGCGGCCGTCTCGGCGCAAGCCCATCTCGGCGCGGGCCACCTCGGCGCGGGCCATCTCGGCGCGGAGAACAGAGACGTTAAGTACTGGGAAAGATGCTCATGTAAAAATACTAATGGCACCGAGTATCTGCTTCTTCAACAGACTACTTTGCAAAGGCTATTGTTGAAAATGATCATGCCTTGCCAGGCAACATACCTTAATGCTAAAAATTATAAATTATATTGACGACTATTTTTATGGGACATATAGAAGAGTGAGTTTAATTATATGAAACTATTCATAAGGACGTGCCGATACCAGTGTATGATTTCCCTACTAATATTCAGTTACTGTTTCCCGTAATTTACTACATTTTTTATATTTTACATCAGCGTTTAGAATTTTGCTTATTGGACTGAAAAATATAGTTGTATTGTCTTCACAAAAAGATAATGTTCATTTAATTATTACACTGTTTATCAATGTATCTAAAGTATTACAAATATTAAAAGTAATATAAGTTGTGAATCATTATAAAATCGTAAATTGAAATACAAAATAAATCACATGCAAAAATATAAGGTTAACGGGTTATCAGAAGAAGCTGCAGTTATTTTATCAACACCAGCAGGTTCTTCAGTTTCAGTATCAACACCAGTAGCTCTTCGTTACATTGTTAGCATTGCATGGTAGCTCCAGTTGCATAGTCAGTCAATAGTGAATGTTTGGTGTTCCTCACCCCCTGCCACACACCCTCGCGGGGGCTTGCAGAGTACCACGTAGATGTAAAAGTATATACATCTATGCTCAAATTTCTCGTCAAAAGCTCTCTCATATTAGTAAACACCTCTTTCGTCAAAGAAATTCCCCTCCTACTGCGTCCATTTCCATTTAACCCAAGTAAACTAACTACCTCCTACACTTCATTTTAAATGTGGTCCATATATATGTCCACACTTAGAAACATCCAGTATTAAATACTTTGGCCTCGTCGTGATGGCCCGCGCCGAGGTGGCCTGCGCCGAGGTGGCCCGCGCCGAGATGGCCCTGCGCCGAGTTGGGCCTGCGCCGAGGTGGCTTGCGCCGAGGCGGCCGCGCCGAAGTGGCCGCGCCTAGGTGACCGCGCCGAGTTGTACTAGACCCCGGTTTAACGTCCCATACGACGGGCGGAGTGCTGGACTTGAAAGGCTCTCCACAAGACACTCCTGTAGGGACCGATAAACTAATGAAAAATACAACTTGGCCAGGAACCCGGGCCCTCGGGATATTTTCTCCCTAAGATAGTCTTCAACAGGGCATCATATCTCGAGATGTGGCACATAAAATTTTCTCGTAATATTTTTTAAGTTTTCAGCTCTATCACTCTTCTAAGGACTTCATCGTTCGTTACTTAGCCTAGCCATTATATCTTCATTATTTATTCATACCACCACGTTTAGTTGGTCCAAGTTATGGTATTTCTGAGGATATCATTGTCCTTGCCTCACTGCCCTACAGGGTGAGAATAATCGATATCTATTGCGCGAGATTCATGGAACTGCCAACTGGTCGTGATGGCTGTAATCATAGTCACGACGATATACACACAACCAGAGGTCCCCGATTCACGTAACATAGTTTTCATATGCTTTACTGATATGTCTCGTGAAATATAATACCAGTGATCCATTGTTATATCATCTAGATCCTCTTTTCCATCACCTTGATGCTTTGCAACCATGATATTTAATATCATCATCATCAAGGGTCAACAATCCTAGGATTGGTTTGACGCATCCCTTCACTCGATTCTTCTATCGGCCAACCTCTTCATTTTAACGTACTTCCTCTCTTTCACGTCCTTTACGACCTGTTCTATATAACTCATACGAGGCCTGCCTTTTCCATTCTTCCCGTTCACTTTTCCTTCGACGATTGTCTTCATCGAGGCCTTGTCTTAAGATGTGGCCGATTAAGTTATCCCGTCTTCTTTTTATAGTTTTCAGCAGACTTCTCTTTTCTCCCACTCTTCTCAGGACTTCTTCATTTGTCACTCGGTCGATCCATTTTATCTTCATCATCCTTCGATAGCAGCATATTTCGAATGCTTCCACTCTTTTCTTCTCCGCTGCTGTCATCGTCCATGCCTCACAGCCGTAAAAAAAACATGCTCCAGATATACGTTTTGATGAATTTCTTCCGTACTTCCAAGCTTGTATTTCCAGGTGTAAGTAGATTCTTCTTTTGATAGAGTGCCCTCTTTGCCTGGCCTATTCTACTCACTATTTCTTTCTTGCTTCGTCCATCGCTGGTCACTCTGCTTCCCAGGTAACAAAATTCTTTCACCTCTTCCAGTTTCTGTTTTCCTAGCATAACGTTGGTTTTGGCCTCCTCTCTCTTGCTGCATACCAATATTTTAATATTTAATATCTATGTAATAAATTAGATTGGCGTGAATGCATACATATTTTAATTACTTGAAATGCCACCTCACAGTAATGCGTATGCAGTAAAATAAAGTTTTACATATTTAAATGGGCTATCAGGGATATAACCTGTGAAAATGAACTCAATATGTAGAGCGTGTACGGAAACTGGTGATTCGCTTCTTGCTGTTCCCTTTCATTAGATTGTTTTTATGTGGCGGTTCAGCGGAACTTAATATGACGGTAAAGCGAGGGCTTCCTGTGATGAAGGGGATCGGATTGGTGTGGTGGCAGGAGTACTGGCCTCCCATCCCGAGGGCCCCGGTTCGTTTCCCGGCAGTGGCGGATTTTTCAGTGGAAAACCGGTCCCCACTTGAGTGCCTAGTGAAGGGCATTTCAAGTTCAGTACTCCGTCCGTCGGATGGGACGTTAAGCCGTGGTCCCCTTGGCGCCTTTCGTTAAGAGTAGGCTAATGCCGACGCCGGGTTACTCTTTACCCTTCCTCTGCTCCCTAAAAAAAACTCCTACCATTTCCCAATTACCCACCTATCCTAAATGGCGCAAATGACCTCAGCTGTCGGTCGCCTCCCCTGAATAAACAACAACAACAACTCCTGTAATGAAAAACTGTCTTCCAGAGACAATCATGAACCTAAAGGCTAGAGAAAACTATTTCAAATTGGGGTAGTATTAGGTTTTTAGGTTCCCCAACTGCTAAGAACATATCGAACCGTATAACCTAACTTATGGGAAAGCTATTTTGAAGAAGAAATTTTAATTTTTATAAAATCAGTACCGATCTTAATTAAAAAAAGGATAAAACAGTAAAAATTTAAGTGAGACTTTAAGCTCTTCTCAGGCGTATCCTTTTTCACTTCGAATTAATCCTCTTACTGCATTTTCATTCGTTGAAACTCATCCCAATCGTTGGCCCTACCTATTTTAAAACACCACGAAATGGGTTTAAAATTTACCTAACCCATGAAAAATATTTATTACAAATTATCGAAGAAAAATTACGTGAAATTGCAATCTTCTCGAATTCTAATTGAATACCCGAAACGAAATATCGCCGAATATATTCCTATATATGATTATTTTCGCAATCATGGCCAAAATATTTAACGTATCAAGCAATGGTGATACCCTAAAGAACTTTGGCGAAATTTTCTCTAGCAATGCAACTGCTTGTATATGTTCATATGACAGTGATTTTCCATCTGTCTATTGCGTGTGAGACACAAACGAGATCGCATCGGGATGTCAAAGAAATGCGATACCTTTGTTCGCTGATAAAATACACTCTCAGGAGGGCCTTTTACGTAGTGAAGCAAGGAAAATATCCCGAAAATTTTGTAGTGTATTGTGTCAATGCGCCTTCATGGCCCTTTGTTATTTTGAAAGAAGTGGAGCTGAGTTTTGGCTTGCCATGTGAGTCACATTTTAACTCTCAAATGGCAAGAGAAGTCTATTTGCCGATGACGCAGTAATGTACAGGGAAATTCTCTGCCCAAACGGTAAAGAATATTTAAATGATGACGTACAAGCATTTGAAAATTGGTGTGATACATGGCAGTTAGAATTAAATTAAAAAAATATCTTGTTATGAATTTTTGGAAAAAGAATAGCTCTCCTCCTAGCACTTACAAAATAAGTAATAATAAATTAACATACGTGGAATCCATTAAATATCTTGGAATAAGACGGACACATGATCTATCCTGGGGTAAACACAGACATGAAATAATGGCTCAAGCTAATCGTAAACTGGGTTTCATTAAAAGAGTATTGGGTAAATGTGACGATCATGTACGAGAAATCAGCTACTTTTCCCTTGTTAGACCTCATTTGGAATATGCTGCCAGTGCATGGAATCCCTACGAAATCGGTCTAAATAATGAACTTGAACGTGTGCAGCAAAGATCGGCAATGTTTGTAAAGGGACGGTATGATAACCCTATTAGCGTAACCAGTCTATTAAATGAATTAAATTGGGAATCATTGTCAGATCGCAGGTTGAAATTCAGACTTAATCTCTTAAAAAAATTGCAATGCCATAATTTCAGTGATGATGTTAAAAATATTTTGCGAACCCCAATTTACTGTGGTAGACTGGACCATAATCACAAAATTAGAGAAATTGATTGCCGAACTGACAGATTCAAAATGTCCTTTTTTCCTCGTACAATTAGGGATACGAATAACGGTAAATATGTCCAATCGGAGAGTAGCAATGGATAAGGTCGGTAGCTGCATGTTGGTATAAGGATTTAAAGCTAACCCTACTAACAGCATGTTTTTGGATGTTTGCTTTGCAATTTTTATCTTTTTTTAAATGGTGAATTTTAGAACAGTATATAAATTTTAATCCTTTTTTATGCATGATATGTAGTGCATGTTTGGCGAGAATTCAGCCCCTGCCACACACTTTTATGGTGGTTTACAGGGTATTATGTAGATGTAGATGAAGGCATGGACGGTCGCATACTACAACACGGAAGGGACCACGGACGATCAGGAGAGGCCCTTGACGGAGTCACCCGTTCAAATGCACACCTCACACCCGATCCTATGCCAAGTTCTCGTGAACTTTCCCTCCCCTTACGCAAGGCCTTATCCATTTCCTTCGCTCCTCTCTTTCGATATACCTTTCTTGAGCGCTACGAGGAGCGTAGTCGGTGGAGAAATGCGTCGGGAGCAAGTTCCACCTGCCTTGCTTGGCGTGGTTGAGACCGCAAGCTTATCCTTTTGTGCACGGCATAGCAGCTGTTTCTGCGGGTTTCACACCATACCAACCTGATTTTAGTCGGGGAAAACTACGGGCTGAAAGAGCACAGTGATTTCTGCAGACCCAGAGGGCAGAATTCGTGAAAGGTAGGGAAGTTTCCACAGTTCGCAACTCGGTGTTCAGATGGGAAGACAAAAAAAGACTTGCGATTAGGAGCGTATTTTACGACGAAGGCAGGAGGATCGTTTCAGTGTTTAAATCGCCGCAGCAAGCTGCAAAAAAAAATTAATGTGTGATCGTGAATATTTCGTGTTTCCCTTCAATAGTGATGATGATGTGTGCGTGTGTGTGTTGCAAGATTTTTGCATTCATTAAATCAGTTTGTCACAGTGGTACCCGAATGGGTATAGGACTCGGCTACAAGTCCAACTTATGGTGAGACGGATTACAAGCCTTAGGGACCAGGTTCACTTCCCGATATAGTATTATTGGTTTTCTCCCGGTGAAGATAGATCTAAATGGACGTTAAATTCTTCCCACGACTCCCACCATGGCCCTCATCAGTCCCTCATAATTCCTACCTCCCATTATTCTATCCAAACTGCCCGTTCTTGTCCTCCCTCAACTCCGACTACCCAACATTCCCTCTATCACGTCCTTCAATGAAGACTCGCCCTTCATTACCTTCTCCATCTAGACATTCTGCCCACTCCTAATTTCCTAAAACAACTCTTTTTCTCTCCTGCTATCTCTAGCACTCCAAAGTTCGTCATCTTTTACCATGCACCTTACTTTCTCCATCCTTCTCCATACCCGTATACCAAGCTCCCTTAGTTTTTTTATCATCATCTCTTTTCCTTTTGTTGTAACTCCAACTTTGATATCGTATGGAGAGTGTGCCAAATGCCAACACTCTGTCTGTTGGTTTGTGTGTTATTAAACCGCCGACCACTTGTAGCCTTTCGTCACAGCAAGCTGATGTCGACGCCAGGTTTCTCTCCACCATTCTCCTTACTCTTAGTCCATCGTTACACCTTCACTTCAGGTTTGATGCGCCTTTATGTGTGGGAAGGCCTTGAAGCTCGGCTAAAAAAACGGATGTACTGGGTTCTAATTGGGGAGGCGTTCGGCCATAACAAGGTCATTCTTTTGGTTCCAGACGTCTTTGGGAAACCACAGGTGGTGGAGGGAAAGGAAGTGATGCCCTATTGCGATGTGTGAGTTTTACTTGCCTCGATTTTCGGTGAGATCAGGTGTGGAATCACGGATCCGTTATCGCAATCGTTATCGTTAACGCTTACCCCCTAGAGTGGCGCAGGGTTAACAATCGTCGTCTACAAAATTCGCTCCACCGATTGTGATAAGCAATTTGAAGTGCTGTGAGAAAAATGAAGAACGGAGGTCACGTTCTCTCTGACGTAAGTTAAATCAAAAAAAGAACGATAGCGCTAGCGCACGCCTTATGAAGATCCATGATCGAGGCCCTGATCTCGTCTACTGAACGGTTCCATCGATTGAATAGGTACTGTGGTGGTATTTTGAGTGAAGACTGAAGCGAATGGACGATGAAGAAAACATCTTGGCAATGCTCTGATCCATTGGAAGCCAAATGCGCAACACAGCATCGCGGGAAACAGGCTGTTTGACAAATGGACCAATAAAATGGTAAAGTACAATATTTTATTTCATTTCTTTGGTTTAAGGGTGCAACATTCTTAAGTAGTCGTCAAGCCTTCGCCCTCGGGGCAGAGAAATTATCTCGGTGAGGTTTCAGAAATTATTTAACGTTACAAGGTTTTAGTGTAGTATATTGTAGCGTTTTTAAAGCAGGTGCCTGGGTTTGATCGGGTTATCGGAAATGGGGAGAAGGGGTCTTGAACCATCATGCTCAACTGTGATATTACCATCGTGCCTACCGATTTTCAACGATGAACAGCATAAATTATGTTACTTGGAGAGAAATATCCTTCATCTGTGAGTGTAATTATTGGGCAGGATAACGTTATTCGTAATTGGTAATGTCCGATCATATTATTTTGAAGGATCAAAAGAAAATTATTCTTTCTGAACGTATTTAAAACTATCAGCGCCACCACAGGAAACCTTCTCATGTCACCGAGGCCAGTGATGAGTGGTGGCAAGCCATTATCGTGGTGTAAACACTAAGACTTTTTCCTTTAAAAAAAGCAAGTTTAATGGCTTCCAATTCCACCCTTTAGATGAGTGCTAGTTTTGATGATGACTTCGTAATTTAAATATGTTGGGATAAAAACAAAATTCTTTGAAGGAAGTAACGCGGCCTCCTTTGTCCGATACTGCAATCCTCAAGTGTAGAACATATAGTGCTGACTCGGAGGAAGTTTTGAATATTAATGTTTAGAAAAATAACATCTACATTTCACTGATATTCGTCAAATACTTTACATTCGTAACAAAAAAAGCCGAGAGCTCTTTTTCTCGGAATGAGCGAACACAACAATACTAGCCAATCAGGTTCGGTTCATCAATATATAGTAATAATAATAATAATAAATATTAGAGGAATTGATGGGTTATCCTTGGATCCTGAGTTATGGCTATACTCATGGTTAGTCTACGGATTTGAAATGATTTTTGGGTAACCACGGGAAATTATAAACGGCGTAAAAGGGAATGACTATTATCGTCTTATTAACATCATTCATGTCTTAAGATTGAAGTGGTAGCACTAATACTCCACAGATAAGAACTCTTTGAAGTTTTCTTCTTAAAGATATTTATTAAAAGAAGTATTTGCAAAGAGTTCTTTCATGAAATTAAGAGGCTTTCGAAAATAGTTCTGATATATTTTTTTCCTAATTTTTCTTTTAACCTACTCTTTGATTATTCTACACCTTTTATTGATAGCCTGCCAACAATGTTACCCTATTTCTTCCTCTCTATTACCTTACTCTACATTTCTTCAAGCATTAATTTGACTTCGTTTACTTGGAAAATACGCTTCTCATACCAAGGGATAAAAAAATTGGATGTAGTTACGATCACACACTCGCTATTGCAATCTATTCGCCTATGTGATGAAACCGTCTGCGAAATTACTGAACAAAATATGTAGCAATTTTATTTTTCCACCCTCGAGGTCCTTCAGCAATTCAACACCTCTCTAAATGCCCTCCGATGTTCAATTTCTCTCCTTTTTAGCCATTTTACCTGCCGATCTCCACTGCATCTATCCGAAAATGCTACATTATTAATTTTCGCTTCCGATCTCCCTATTCCACACCCCGCCGGAAGGCTTTAATTGTGCGTACTGCCTGACAAAGGCACTTCGTAACGCAGTTTGCCTCGAACAGGAACCACAGGTGCAAAGCTAGAATCATGAATGAGAAGCCGATGGGCGGATAATTATTCTCTGCCCGAGAGCCATTTTGAATTACATCAAATCGATCGTAATCATATCGGACGGATAGCTTTCATGTTATCTGTATGGAGCACCTGCATGTTGTCTGTTGAATGAACAAGCTGATTTGGAAAAATGGATTTTGTATTATCAATCTGGAAAATTTGGAGTCATTGTTGAGGTAGCTGGGTTTAAAAAAAATAGCAATGATATCGAAGGAGCCCATATCCAGAGGTTATTTGGCATTATTCCTGCGATAATGATTCTTTTTAAAAGTTCATTTTTAAACTTATCAATAAACTTGCGCGAAAAACTCCCAAAAAATTATTTACCGTATGACCGTTGAAATGAAATGGCTAGCGAAGTGTATATGCAAAATAGCTAGGAACTTTGATTAATTTAAATGTATTTATAATTTAAAATGCATCTCGTTAGTTATTTATTTTAAGGCTACATACATATCTTCTGCCAACAATAATCCTTTCTTCTTCGTTGTTTATTTTCGTCTCCATGGGAGCAGTCTTGTTTCGATGCGCTTTTATCTAAAATATTTTTCATTTGAATTAAATATCTAAACAAACATTACGTTTTGACGTATACCAAGAATCCTATGTCAGAAGTTGTTAAAAAATCTTATCCACAGATACCTTTTCCATCGCTGTAGTTGAGAAAAAGGGATGTTGGAAACAGAAATGATGTACATATATGATTACTAATGAAATACTATTATGAACTACTGTAATGAGACTTCTAAATGCATCTAATTGATTTGCTCTGATCCTCGGAAAGTCGTAAATGTGGACTTCCGGCAGGAATGTGGGCTTCCAAAATAAGCGGGAGTCGGATGAATCTATAGCCGTATCCGAAAACCAAGAATGCTTCGGCAAAGCATTCTTGGTGATGACGTATTGCTGACGTACAGTGAAGCATGCTTGGGAAAGAATACTTCATTTTCGGACGATCTACGGTAAGGAGCGACGTTAAGTAGTAGTGGCAACAAAAAAAACCACTAGGTATCGTGAAACACGATAGAGGAAAAACACATCTATCAAATATTTAGATCAGAAGAAAAAGAACGATTAATTGTACATTAATCTTATTATTAATATGTATATTAATAGTTACGCAAATTTAATACACTGAGTTAAAAAATAGATATTACACTCATTTATAAGTAGCCAACGTATCCGCCATATTTTGTTATTCTCGTCAACAATGCTTCGAAGCCTACATGGAAGCGTGCTTCTGTGCTTTGGCTTCGTAGCATGCTTCCCCCAGAGTGCTTCGCGTTCGGACATGCTTCGGGTGTTTCCGACCTAACCCCCTTCCACCTGGAAGCAAACATTGTAGCATGCTTAGCGCTAAAAGCACACGTTTCGGACAGGGCTACGCCTCCGCCTCGTTTAAGTATTATTAATGGAGGTATTCTATATCGATTCTACCTTATATCTCACATTGATACATGTATATGCTTATATCAATCAAAGGTCGGTAGTGATGAGCTTTAGAAATATAATTAGTGCGTAACGTTTCCCTAGTTAATAACTAATTAGATTTCAATAGCTATTAGCTTTCATCAACTTGATCATCATCACTCTGTGATTACTTCAGAGTTCTATTCCATCAAAAGGACATCACTCTCCTTCTCACTCTCTGTGCCTTCTCCTTTCACTGAAGATTCTTCCCTCCGCTGACGTTTGACACCCCATTAGTCTAATTATCTAAACTGCCTTTTCCTTGAATTTTCTCCGGCCACTTCTCCCTTTTTCATGCTGTCTGTCTCTCATCTGGGCCTGTTTACACATTCTAATGGAGGCTTCACGCGCATCGTCAGTCCCCATACCTTATAGCAGTGAAAATGTTTCTTATATGTCGAAGAATAATTGCTGTGCTATATTCATGATTAATCATGAGCAATCAAGAGTTGTAATAGATAAATGTTTACCTGTCATTTATCAACTATCCAATTCCGATCTTTTTCGATTTGTAGACTGTTTAAGTTAAACTTATGCTTGAGTTAATTAAATTAAACTGAAATTAAGTTAATCAAAGAGCAGGTTTAAGGTCTACAGAGAAAAATTTGTGTATCTCGATCAATAAAGACATCAGTGTCATGACGAAAAAGAGGGAATTCTAAGAATTACTCGTTGACTCGATGGGGATACGTATTGACATTGTCTTGTCTTGTCTTGTGCTTTATTTTACCTGGGCAGGTTGAGGCCACAATCCGGCCCCCTCTTCCACCTGCCCAGGGCTCTTTTACATTGGTGAATATGAATAAACAAAGGACCTATGATGGGGTTTTGGATGAGAGAGGAGAAGGTGAAATCAACATGAAACCAGGGATATGAACGATTTAAGTGGAAGTACATTGCTAGTTGAGATGTGGAATAACCAGCGATTGACGATGATGGGAGATGCGTCAATTATTTATCGAGTTATAAGCGGCGAAAAACTGATGTTTTTAACCCTTTCGGAAAAGTGGGGGTGGTGCAACCTCTGACGTATATCGACTTCGTCCAATCACAACTGAGCCCGCGAAGCTACTTTGCCTTATCGCAAGGGGGGGGACACAGCTGACTCTGCCAATAGGACAGTTGCGACAGGATCTGTGCGAGCAGACCTTCATAGAACCCCCCTCCACTCCCTTCCCTTCCTCTAAAAGCAGTCAAGGACGGGAGGAAAATGACGTCAATGTTATCACAGCAGCTTTTTCGGTGGACGTTACCTTTTGCTTATTTTAATTTTCGATTTATGAGTGAATGGTTGTGGTTAGATGATTAATTTTTTCACTAAATTTCTTTTTTCGTTTCCATCTAACGAATTCGTCTCCAAAATTGCGATTTCGGTTCCGAGTAAACGCCCCCATTCCACCAAAAGGAGAATCTACTCATAGCAGGGAATTGAAATAGAAACGTAACTTTGATTGTTCCCCACAAAAATATTTACACGACCCGGGTTTCGGCGATGATCGGCATTTTCAGTCTTAAGAAGAGTGGGAGAAAAGAGAAGTCTGCTGAAAACTATAAAAAGAAGACGGGACAACCTACTCGGCCATATCTTAAGACACATGGCCTGATGAAGACAATCGTCGAGGGAAGAGTGAACGGCAGGAATGGAAAAGGCAGGCCTCGTATGAGTTACATAGAACAAGTCGTAAAGGACGTTAAAGAGAGGAGCTACGTTAATAAGAAGAGGTTGGCTGATAGAAGAATCAAGTAAAGGGCTTCGTCAAACCAATCCTAGAATAGTTGACCCATGATGATGATGATCTCGTATTATGCGTTGTACTTTCGTGTAATAACTTCTGCTCCATGAGAAATTGAGAAGTAATGTCGATCTTCTTTAAAGAATTGTAAGTTTCTAACTATTCTAAGAATATTATTGATGAGAGAGTTTTTTCTGGCGCGCGTAGGGAATTATTCTCCTCGCCAGCATCCGTGGTGAAGGATGCTGCTGGCGGCTTGTGGCGCTTCAACTGTTCGCGGCCCTTCCTCGGCGGTGACGCCATCGGAACCATCCTTCTCGTCCTCGGAAAGCCTCTCCCTTGATGAAGACTCAAGGGCGCGAGATGCTATCCCTCATCAGCGTGATTAATTTACACCGTGAGGAACGAAATGAAGTCTTTCATCAGGGGAAATGAGTTGGATTTCGTAACGTATCACCCATTCATGCTAAAATAACTCCGGCACCCACAAATATTCAAGGATTCACCCAATCAGGAAAAGAAAGCTGGTTTATTTTTTGTTTTCGTTAGTCACGCGTACACACAAATTTCTTTTGCTATAAATATGTGAAATTTGGTTTATTACGACACTTTGCTAGTTAATATTACCATTTTACTATTACTTAAAATTTTATAAAATAAAATCAATAATTAAATAAAGTAAAAAAAATTAAGAACTCATATTTCCACTTAATTTGATAATGACCCTAATCCGTAGCGAAAGAATCACGTGACGAACAAATGACAGGCAGAATGCGTTGTTCCTCGCCCTGACGCAGCTGCGTCAACGCAGGCTGTGTTGAAAGATGACCAACTCTGACGGCAACGCAGGCTGCGTCAAAAACGGCCACATGAAAACATAGCTTAAATCTTAAATTTGGATTGCTTAAAGGAAATGGACTGAGAACTTGGAATAAGCATGTATCAAGGGATAAATTTAATGCAATGAATGCAGTGAACCCTTGTTAACTAACTTGAGGGCTATTTAGTGATTCTATGAATTGCAATCATGGTCCGGGGAATTTAAAACCGTCGGGATTATCTCGAATAGGTAACTTAGGAGTCATGTGGCATAAACACGAATGTTTGGCAAATTTGGCGTTTTAAAACCGCTGATTACAACCTCATTCATTGTTTTCACTTATGTTTTATCTCATCTGTGGGCTCCATAGTCGAGACAGATGAGAAAAACTCAATTGAATACAACGAGTGAGATTGTAATGAACGATTCAAACACACCAACATTTGCGAACCATTACTGTTTGTACCACGTGGCTCCTAAGTTACCCATTCGAGTTAATCCCGACAGCTTCAAACACAGTCTCCATTGTACGAGTGAAATTGAGATAAAATTGCTATAAAACTTAGTTTTAACAAGATGAAAGAAAGGGATTTACTAGAAAGAAAAGGATTTTGCTGAAATAGAAAAATGACGGAGGCAAAATAAAAAGTTTTTTTTCGAACACAGGATTTGACGAATAGTTTATGGGACGCCGAAAACACTGGATAATAACTATGACGAGGTTAAGGTGGCTCTTATTTTCTTCACCTGATTGCGAATCGATTAACGTTTCCAGTGGCCAAAAAAATGATCATTGAGCAACACTGATTCATGTGCTATTATTCATGTATTCATCTCCGTGTTCAGCACTCCAATAATTATGAACGTGAAATTTCAATGAAACTGAAACTGAACTGAAGTTTATTTTAAATAATATGATTTTTCCGAAAAATAATACTTTTTTCCATAAGAAGTAAAAATCAAATGCTCGAGAAAATTATTTTTTTTTCGAAAGAAATAAAATGGCGAATGGGGAAAAATTCGTTTTTTTCCCCTTTTCCTCATTCCTCGAGACGCACCTTGTACTTGGAGAGGACCGTTTCCGTGACGTACATGGTCTTCGGCCGGTTCCTCTGCATGGGCAGGGGTTGCCCGGGTCCGGCGGCGGCCCTCCTCTGCCTGTTGCGCGGCGTCGAGGGCCCCAAGAGGCCCATCTGCCGGTGCAGCCTCCGCTCCGCTTCCCGCTCCGCCGTCCGCTCCGGCTCCTCCTCCCTCTGCGCCCCCGCCGCCTCCTCCTCCTCCTCCACCCCGGGCAGCTTCTCGTCAGGGCTCATGCGCTCCAGGTGGCATTGCCGGGCCCGATAGTCCTTGTACGCGATCACTCTCTGAGAACACGCGAGGGGGGGGGGGGGAAAGGACGGGAGCTATGTTATTTAATGATTAAATACCGATCCACAAAAACTCTTATATGGAAAATCATCTATAGGGTGATAATTCATACGCAATAATTGTGTGAGTATGCCGTTATAAAGTCGTTAAATCATCAGAAGAAAATTGTATGCGGTTGCAAAACCTGTTAAGGAGGTTCCACCGTGACTCCGCGATTCAAAATCCCGAAAAAGATCTATGTTATTTAATGAATAAATACCGATCCACAAAAACACCTATAAGGAAAATCATCTATAGGGTGCTAATGCATACGCAATAATTGTATGAATATGCTATCATATAGCGCGTTGTAGTTGCATTCTATTTTTTACGAGCTCTTTTAACTCATTTTGACTTCGGAATATGACTGACGTATTGCTGCCACGTTTAATTTACAAAATAAGAATACATGCTCAATCCCGCTAATACATATTCAACAAATAGGTTAAATATTTTCTCACATAGTTTTAAACTATTCCCTTGCAAATAAAACTCTTTGTTTTGAATGTTATCAATATTGATATTTTTGAAAATTGTTTGGCAACAATGACGCTGCTACCATTTGGAAGCATTGGTATTAATTACACCATGTCAATAACCAATGAAATACTTAAAGTACATAAAAAAATATAAGAAGGACCTCGGTAAGGTACTAAATTAAGTTAGTAAATAGGTTTGTAAGCACATTTCATTACAAGTACCGTTGCCAATGATAACAAAATACTGTAGCGCCACTTTCATGTAACTAAGGCTCTTCTGCTTTTTTTCGAGCAAACATTTATTAATATCAATTAAACAAGTGTGGTAAGGCGAATAACTATGCTAAATGAATTCGATGTTCGAGGTCACACTCAATATTTCTAATAAAAATCTAACATAGAATTTCTTTGATTTCTGCCACTCCAGTTCTACCACTCATTTTGCTAAAAATATTTGCTAAAAACTCTTGAAACACTCTTCAAAGCAGCAAGGTAATCATATATAACTTTTGATTTTATTCCATTTTCCTCTCTTTTAATTTATCGTTACAGATATTGCTTATCACATTCCCACCCATTTCAGAATCTCGAAATTATTTCCAAAAGGTTGTCTTTTGAAACAGTCTGTTTTAATGCCCTCTGACAATTGCATGTCTTTTTTGTAATTGAACCAAACTCGTTTAACAATAAATTAAACTTTCTTAGGTGTCACTTGGTGCACGACTGCATATTGGGTGAAATAAACATCAATAGTTAACAATTTATGAAGCGGTGTGATACCGGTGTCGCCACTTACGACAGCTTCGGGTACACTGAGACAATTTTACTGAGCCTTATTTGGAGGGTAAGAGGCAATGAGTAAAAATGGGTGGAATAGAATTTAAGGACAATTGGGGTTGGAGAAAGGTCAGCCTGGGGACGGGGTGGCGGGTGGAATGAGGCTGGACCGTATTGGTAAATCCGTGAGGGTTGATTTTCGATAATTTAAAAAATACTTGTTATGGATTAAGCATTTATAATTGCCCCCCTCGCGTCCATCCTGGGGACGAATTTTTGTTTTCGTATTGTGGAGAGTAATGGCCACGAAATCACTGCGATGACCAGAGTCCATTAAGTGTCTCGCAAAGTGAGACTTGTCAGTTGGGCCAATTAATAAAAGTACGTAAGTGTTCATTCGCTCTGGTTCTAAAATTCTTCCCCTTCTTTCCTTCCCCCAGCGACAATGTAAGTGTTGAAGCCTTAGTACAACGCTCAGTAAATTGTGGAACTTCACATAAGCACTGATGTTTGAAAATATTTTTCTACTAAAAAAAAATTCTTTAGAGCAGAGGTTCCCAAAATGTCAGGGGGGGCGTGAGCGCGAGACCAGTTAAAAATAAAAATCTCTAAGTAATTAAAATCCATACGCGTCTTGAACTAATTTTATGTTGTAGATTTTAAAAATCAACCTTGATGTTTAGAAAACTTAACAATCCACTTGTATAAAACTCTTTAATAGCAAAAATATATAGCTTTTTGTCGGTGTTTTTCTCTTAACAGTATTTATTTAAATTGAAACTTAAAATGTTAATTTTGTGATAGTAAAAATACATGTTTTGATTTCAATGTAATACTTGTTTTTTTTTCACATGCCCACAAAATTTACTGTGAAAGGGGGCGTGGAAGGTTTCCATTTTAACAGGAGGGGGCGTGGTACAAAAAATTTTGGGAACCCCTGCTTTAGAGTACTTCTGAGTCATAATTGTTTTATCCACATTTATGTCATTAATTTGTCATAAAATTCATCTGCGTATTCGTTTTGTATTTATTTTTACTGAATCAATCATAAACCTCCCCGTTGGTTTATCTAATAGATTGCTAAAATATTATCTTTACAAAATTTGCTATATTGATTGAAAATAATAAGAACCTTGCTATATTCGACAACATTTATAAGTGTCGATATCATTGTGAACACGAAGGTGAATGAAAAACGTTTCGGCAAATTGCAACTGGAGAAATGATATGCACAAAAATAGAAATACTGATCCAGTATTCATGGTAACGAATAAAATAAAACTTTTATTCTATTCTTTTACCTTTTTTTTAATAACCGACCGAGGTTTCGACAAATTTTTGTCATTCTCAATGTGTCATTCTTTTTGTCATTCACAAAAATTTGTCGAAACTTAGGTCGGTTATTAAAAAAAAGTGTGGAATAGACTAAAAGTTTTATTTTATTCGTTACCATGAATACCGTAACCAAATTCCACAAAGTGACGCCTTCAGTCCTATCTGAAATACTGATCCTATCTCCGAAGAGAGACTGAAGCATTTTAAGTGATTTTTTTTTGGATTTTTCCGTATTGTTCCAAGTTGATTACCGAATCCATGTTGCAAGGCCTCCTAATTATTGGAACTTAGGTCCTTCTGTTTTGGAAGTAAATCAATCCAAGAATTAAAGCGGCAAAATTCTCCTTTGGAGAAGGCAATCCGATAAAATACCCCGGACCCGAAACAACTATGCTGTAAGCCTCCCGTAGTCTGATGCTCTAAAGCAGGGGTCCCCAAACTTTTTTGTACTACGCCCACTCCTGTTAAAATGGAAACCTTCCACGCCCCCCTTCAACAGTAAATTTTTTGGGCATGTGAAAAAAACAAGTATTACATTGAAAACAAAACATGTATTTTTACTATCACAAAATACAACATTATAAGTTTCAATTTAAAGAAATACTGTTAAGAGAAAAACATCGACAAAAAGCTGTATATTTTTGCTATAAAAGAGTTTTACACAAGTGTATTGTTAAGTTTTCTAAACATCAAGGTTTTTAAAATCTACAACATAAAATTAGTTAAACAAATGTATGGATTTTATTTCCTTAGAGATTTTTATTTTTAACTGGTCTCGCGCTCACTGGCACCGGCCCTGACATGGCTTCACGCTCCCCTGGGGGGCGCGACCCCCAGTTTGGGAACCCCTGCTCTAAAGCATGGCACACATGTACATCTTAAATGGTTAGAGTAAAAATAGTCATATTTTTCATAATATTTAGATAGTTTGCAAAGAGTGACTACTTTTCATGGTCATATAGAATTAAACTATTTCTGTGTTCAAACAATTTTTCTTCATATAATTTTCCCATTATTATTGGCCACCAGGCGACAAATATTGGAGCAAGTGCAAAGCACTCTTGTCTATATGTAGTTTTGAAATTATTTTTAGAAATAAATGAAAGCTCTCCAATGGTCAATTTAGGGAATATTTTACTCACTCTAAATCAATTTACTTGAACATACTAATCAGAGACAATACTTCCAATTTTATCATGTCAAAATTCCATAAATTAAAACAGCAAACAATTATCCTAGTCTTAAAATAACTTTTAACTTGTGTTTTATTTCAAGTTAAACGCCGTAGATCAGGTCCATTGGTCCGAGGAATTAGTAAGTAATGGATTTAAAAATGACGAATTGAGGATTCAAAGAGATTGAAGATTTAAAAAAAAAAAAAAAAAAAAAAATTGAGGATCGTATTCCGTAGGCCAAGTCAGATAGGTGAAAATACAGTTCACCCTCTGCTAAGCAACATTTGTGTGCGACATTCACCCATTGCCTTAAAAGCGATAATTATCGAAGACACTTTATGAAAGGTGGTGAACGTTATTGAATTAGAGGATCAGAATTAACCCAAGGAGATGTCATCGGGCTGAACTAAATATTTGGAATCACAAATATTCAAGTATTTCGTTTGCAAAACCTAACAGTTTGTTGTTGAGCTAATACGCGTTTTCACGACTTCAAAACAAGAAGTATGGTCTATATATGACAACCTAGTTGACCTCAAATGAGAGACCATATTAAATAACCGATTTTACTGCCTCTTTGGTGCCAAAAGGCATTTGACTCTTTGATGAATTTTAATTTCTCTATTGGCATAAATAGGTATTTTATGTGCATTTCCAGAACGGATTGTTGCTATCTGTTACCTTAATATGAAAAATTTGCAAATAGCCAGGGCCGTAACAAGAAAACTTTGAATTTCAAGTTAAATGATCTGATGCTTCCTTGCGACAAATTTTCTCGCACTTTACGAATCTTGTGTCGCTAAAAAGCCCTATCCTTTCGTTATATTTTTGCCTTTTCTTTTTTATTTTCCTTGCCGGTACATTACTGATGGAATTGCCGGAGTTTTAGAACGATTTTTGTCACGTCCAAACTGAAGAACCTAGAAGGTCATCCTTGTAACAACGTGGATGTTTTGGTGACCGCGGTGAACCGTTTTTCTCTCGAGTAACTGCTCTAAAGGTGGTGGATTAGAATAATTTCGACGATGCCGTTGCCCAGAGCTGCCATATTGCACCGCGTGATGCCAAGATTCTTCGCACCCGCGGGAACGAGAGCCAATCAGCCGGCATCTCACTAACGCTTAATCACTACGCTCACGAATGAGAAGAAAGCCTTGACCTTCCGTCGGGAGAGGCCATTAGTAGTTGCAAGGAGCTTGGCTGACTCCAAAGGCGTAGCAAAGAAAGATTTTAGAATCTCCCTTCTAATACATTAGTACCTTATTTTTACATAATTTCTTGTCCATCAATGAGATAATATTGGTGTGACACTAACCTTGCGGATGGCGATAAAAAAAGCAATTCGTGCGAATGGAGTCGGCAGTCTATTAATACCTATAAAATTTTATCATGGCGTGGAATTCTTTGTATTTTATTCGATACCAAAAATTTAATATAATGTTGATAACTAACTTAGATATGCAAATCATCTACTTACACCCCAAAAGACATGTTCCAGAACAAAAGTTAGCATTTATATCGTCATTTTTCAGTATTGAAACAATGGGTAGCTTTGTAACACCATTTTACGTATGTCGTTTATGTAGTAGGCTATTCAGTACGAGCCTTAGCCGTATGAGTATTTAAAGAACCAAGTCAACTTACAACTGCTACTACATTGTCAGTAATAATGGCAAAATAAATACGACCCCACGTTATTTTTATTGTATTATTTTCATAAGATCATGTAGAGGGCGCGCTATATTCCGCAGAACCCAGGAAAAACTTCTTGTTTAAGTTTTCCCCTTCATTGTCAAATATGGTTTGCAAAAATTTAATAGTAATATTTGTAAACTGGTAGGAGACAGATTATATAGTATATTACTGGGATATTTTCACAATTTAGCGTAAGGTTGCAATTCCGTATGAAGGGGTGGACAACTTGGGGGTCAATCTTAGAAATACAAATCGGGTAAAGATGATTTATAATAAGTGTAATCTTAATTTCAGGAGCAGCTTGATGTTCAACATTTGATATTTCGTTCTGCGGTATTTTACAACTTCATGATGAAAGTAAATTTAATTCTAATTCGATCATTTTTTACTCACTAATTTTCTCGTAGTTATTTTCCTGCCGCGCAGTATTGTATGTACATGCAAAAGCCCATGTCCCGGGCAGTGGAAATCCTTCCCTAGCGTGATTCAAAACCCGCGACTTTAACGCGAAGTTACCCCCGGATTAACACCAATGTCGGCTAAGAATCGTATTGAATGATGAAAATGAAGCCTTTTGAAATTGTTTTTTTTCGCGTCCGTCAGGGAAAAAGAGTAACTGGATGCATTCTTATTAACGACTCTGTCGCGTGAAACTCGTATAAATTATTCACCATAGAAGGGGGATGGTGTCTCTCTCCTGGACAAGCATTGGCTTCAGGGTTTGGCGACCTATCCCTATCCCTATCCCTCCAATCCTATGTGAATGGGGTCGTTTGCCATATTTTTTTCATTGCCGAATATGATAGAGTTTGTAAAATAGAAAGACCCGTATTTTTCCTTTTTTTGATCCGTCAATTATTTCTCGAGTTATAAGCGTGGAAAATCTGATGTTTTTTAACCCTTTCCGAAAAGTGGGTGCGGTGCAACCTCTGACGTATATTGACTTCGTCCAATCACAGTTGAGCCCGCAAAGCCACTTCGCCTTATCGCAATGGGGGGGGGACACAGCTGACTCTGCCCATCGGAGCAGTTACGACAGCATCTGTGCGAGCAGACCTTCCGAGAACCCCCCTCCACTCCCTTCCCCTCCCCTAAAAGCAGTCACGGACGGGAGGAAAATGACGTCAATGTTATCACAGCAGCTTTTTCGGTGGGCGTCACCTTTTGCTTATTTTAATTTTTGATTTATGAGTGAATGGTTGTGGTTAGAAAATTAATTATTTCACTAAATTTCTTTTTTCGTTTCCATCTGACAATTTCGTGTACAGAATTGCGATTTCGGTTCCGAGTAAACCCCCCCATTGCCGGAGACTCGAGAGGGGTCGCGCCTAAGGGTAGCCACGTCCGCCACCGGTGGATAGGTGGCTACCCAGCATTAGGGTCATGCGCACGAAGGAGGCGGAGGAACCCGAGAAGGACAGCCTTCTGCATTGCACTTGCAAGTGCATCCGCTCGCGCCCTGCACGCTGGGATGCACTTGAGATTTTCGACCAGTGAGCTCTTGACACCACCAAGCACCTCCACGATGAGGACTACCAGTTTCACAGAGTGGCCCGCGTAGTCCCAACCCCTCCATTCCTATCCTTAATACCTTTCCTCCCGGTCTGAAGCGCCTATTAGTGCGGAAACAGACTTGAAAACACCCGTGAGTGCGCTAAACCGCGTACATTTGCCGGAGTTCGCTCTGGAAATCTTGATATTTAGTCATTTTTTTTCAATCTCCTTCGCTGCCATGTTCGTTTCGGCCGGTGCCGGAAATACTAATAAGATTATTATTATTATAACTTAGGACTATTCCTTTACGTCTATTGATAAAGTGAAAATAGCTTCGCGCATCGCTTGCATCCAAAAAGGATGGATCCGCTAAAGGAAAAGAAGTTCTTCTTTGGCGTGTCTGTGTATGCGTCTGCCTTTCTCTGCGACACTTTGGACCCACCGCCTCCCCACCTCATCTCCTCTCCTCTCGGTCGATAAGTAGTGCATATACATATCTCTCTCTCTCTCTCGCCTTTTATATCTCACTCTCTCTCTCTATCTCTCATCCTTCCCACCTCCTGTCTCCAATCCACGACACGTCCTCTCGCGAACACCTTCCTTTAAGGTGAAGAGGGGAGAATGGAGTCGGGGGAAAAAATAGCTTCTTGAAGAAAAACAAATCCATCTTGTCTCCAAGGATACCTATACTGCTTTTCGTCACCCGGTCTCCCTCTCTCTCTATCTTATTGGATGGCGTTAAACGGCTATCCCCGTCGTATTATTCCGAGTTCTTTCCAAGCTTTCTTTCCGCAGTGGTCATGGGGGGTAGAAATGTGGTGGGATTTAGGGTTGGGATGGTGGTAAGAGTTGGAGGAGAAGGTATAGTTTAGTAAACATAAAGATTTCGACAAGAATTCTCTTTCTCCGAGCACCATGTCCAATAAAAAGAGGATAAAGACGCATAAGACGCAAATTTGGATGATGTGTATTTATACATATAATATGTCTCCGTATGATCATATATTTATGTATAATCAATAATGAATATGAATGCACTTAAATTCCCTTTTTTATTATTATTTTTTCATATCTCGTACTGTATAATTAGCACCTTGCCTGCCCGTCTAAAATTATTTAAAATGGTAACCCCAATACAGGTATTGTTCCTCTGGGGTACCTATATTCCACTGATTCAGATAAATGCGGTCGTTTACCTAATTTTTTTATTGCCGAATCTGATAGAGTTTGTAAAATAAAAAGACCCGTATTTTTCCGTTTTTGATCCGTCAATAAATTTCTCGAGTTATAAGCGGCCTAAAACTGATGTTTTTAACCCTTTCGGAAAAGTGAGCGTGGTGCAACCTCTGACGTATATCGACTTCGTCCAATCACAACTAAGCCCGTGGAGCTACTTTGCCTTATCGCAATGGGGGGGACACAGCTGACTCGGCCAATCGGAGCGATTGCGACAGCATCTGTGCGAGTAGACCTTCCGAGAACCCCCCTCCATTCCCTTCCCCTCCCTTAAAAGCAGTCAAGGACGGGAGGAAAATGACGTCAATGTTATCACAGCAGCATTTTCGGTGGGCGTCACCTTTTGCTTATTTATAATTTTTGATTTATGAGTGAATGGCTCTGGTTAGAGGATTAATTTTTTTCACTAAAATTATTTTTTCGTTTCCATCTAACGATTTCGTGTACAAAATTGCGATTTCGGTTCCGAGTAAACGCCCCCATTGTCAAACACAATATTGTAAGTGGTAATGGAATAAATGCATTATTATTAGCTTCTCCAATCATGTATCCGCAAACTCCATATAGCCCTTAGGAACAGGTTTTTTTGTCCTACAACTGTCAAGGCGTCACCGTCCACAGCCGATGCCTATAACCTAAGCTCGATCCTGAGACGAACTTGAAATTATTTCCCGTGGCGGAAATCGTACCAGGGGTTTCCGTTTACAGGCCCCATGTCCTTATGTTTAGGTATTGCCATTTTTATGCCCTCATCATTCCCCTGCATGAAAATACACATGGTAACGGGATATTTAGTCTGAATATATGTATTGAAAATTGATTGAGTAGGTGCGACGTGGGGATCGGGTTGGTGTGGTGGCTAGAGTACTTGCCTCCCATCCCGAGGGCCCGGGTTCGATTCCCGGCAGTGGCGAATTTTTCAGTGCAAAACCGGTCCCCACTTGAGTGCCTGGTGGAGGGCATTTCAAGTACAGTACTCCGTCCGTCGGATGGGAAGCCGTGGTCTCCATGGCGCCTTTCGCTAAGAGTAGGCTAATACCGACGCCGGGTTTCTCTCCACCCTTCTCCGTTCTCTGAAAATTCCTACCATTACCCAATTACCCACCTATCCTATTAATGGCGCAAATGACCTCAGCTGTCGGTCGCCTCCCCTAAATAACCAACCAACCAGGGGCGACGTATATGCCAAAGCTGATGTCTCTGCTAATCAATAATGCATTTTCTTGTGATCAAGGTTGAACACGAGTCATGAAAAGTAATTTATTTTCCTTTTATTTACTCAACAAAGTTTAAGTTGAATGTTTTTCAGATCACTTTTTACTTTTCTAATGTATAATTCAATCCAACTAATGTTACAATTACAAATTTTGAGTTTTGACAAAGAGTGCAAACGTTTTTAAATTTTTTGAAAAAACAAGCAGATTCAAAACTTTAACAAAATATTCCTACTTCGTCTCGAAATAAAGGCCCATTCAAAGGCAAAATCCCTAATGGGAGCACAGTGGAACAATTTTAGTATGGGGATCTATACGGAAAAAGCCGGCACCCGTGGCTCGTTGAGCTGCTAGATCAACGTATTACCTCCTCCGGCGAGAAGTAAATCTCCCCAAGTAACCCTTGGGAAGGGAGGGGAACATAGCCGACAAAGGGGCTCCCTCGGAAAGCAGGGGACGCTATAGACGACGTCGGGATGTAAATTTGGATTTTAGTTGCTCCGCATTATAGGGTTACATCGCTCCGTTGAGCCCCAGCTCTTAATCCCTAGACAAATACCGCATCCATACCCCTAGGGGGTTGTGTTTGAAACCTTCGGAATTATCTCGAATAGGTAAGGAGTCACGTGGTACAAACACGAATGGTTTGCAAATTTTATTTCTCTGAATCGCTCGTTACATTATCAGAAATTGTTTTTACTTGAGTTTTTCTCATCTCTCTCGACTATAGATCCCACAAATGAGATAAAACACAATTGTAAACAATGAATGAGGTTGTAATCAGAGGTTTGAACACATCAAATTTGCGAGCCATTCTTGTTTATACCACGTGACTCTTTGGTTACCTATTCGAAATAATCTCGACTGTTTCAAACACAACCCCCCTAGGCTTGATTCGAACCCGTGACATTTGGATTGCCAGACCGGTACGCAGTCGACCTTGCTATCGCTGCTGGTTAGTTTACCGACCATGCGATAGAGAGCGTAACTTATGAGAATATCTAGGGGTGTAGTCGCGAATCATCATATCGCGCGCACGCACGTTACAGTCTTTTATTTTGGGTATTTGAAAGGGCAACTTGGTGATTCAGTTGCCACTTAAATAGTTAGTCGGAAACAGAGATTGCAATTAAAGTGCTGTAGGAGTGGTTCATCTTATGAATTACTTCAGCGACAACGTAAAAGGAAAGATTTCTCCGCGCAAAAGCAGAGACCAATCCCGATATAAAAGTAATATTGACATTGGTTTACCAGGTGGAACATTTACCATTTTTGGCAGTTTTTTCGACAAGTTTGGATATTTATTCGATAGAATATTTTATTATAAAAAACATGCATTACTAAATTATGTATTCTATTCAATAATCCGCTTTTAACCCAACATCGTCTCAACGGACGAAGTCTGTAAACAGTTGTAAATTATGATTATATTTTTCCACTGCGTCTAAGAGAATATACGTATTTACTAGTCTATTCGTATTGAAAAATGCTACGTTGCAATATTTTCTAGTAGGTACAGGCCAATCTGGCCACTAGTAATATTTCTTACGATAAATATTTTTCTCTCGCAATCTTCGAAATTTCTTGGTGCGTATTCCTTTGACTTTAAGGCAAATATCGATTGATGACGCCAGTGGTTGCACCATTAGGTATGTACGCCCTTAGAAAAAATTACTGTACAAAATCTTTAGTTACTAAAGAAATTCTTTAGTAACTAAAGGTGTGCACCTTTAGTTTTCCAAATACTGTACAGACTGTTTAGTTAGAGGTCCAAAAACTAAAGAGCTGTTTAGTTGACATTCTTTAGTTTTCTTGTAGCATAGGTTGTGTTTAGTTTTTGCTCATTAAACTAAAGGGTCCTTTAGTAAACATTCCCTAGTTACTCTTGCCTTTTAGTTTCCACCAGTTAAGTATAAATCTGTTGAGTCTAGATTCTTTAGTTTTCTCATAGCAGAGATTGTGTTCAGTTTCTGTTCCTTAAACTGAAGGATCATTCAGTAAATACTCCTTAGTCACTCTTGCCTTTTAGTTTTCAATAGTTTAATATAAATCTAGTTAGTTGAGCTTTTTTAGTTTTCCTACAGCCTTGGCGCTGTTTAAATTATATTCCTTAACATGAAGGGGTGCTTTATAATTCACTCTTTAGTTACACTTCCCTTTTCTTTATTACCACCAGCTAACTCTATAATAAGGTTTAGTTCATAGTCAATCAATCAAGGTCTACAGTTTTTTGTTCATATAGTTTTCAATGTACAGTTTTTGATCTATGTGTAGTATTGGGTCTACAGTTTTTGGTCTATAGTTTACGGTCTATAGTTTTTCCGTCTATAGTTTTGGTAAAACTTGTTCCAATTCACTAAAGGAAATTCTAAGAAATTAACTATAGTTTTTTTCTACAGTTCTGGGGTAATATTTTCTTAAGGGCGTCTTCTACTCAATCTTTATATCCTCCATATTCTACGCATGTCTCACTGTCATTGTCACCTATATGCCTTCTCTATACCATTTCCTACTCCCTAATTCTCAGTTTTGCCTGTGTGGTTGAAGTGGGCTGATTGTCGATGGTAAATAAGTAGTTTTTATTTGTTTGTGTGCTATATTTCTGTGCCATCAGTGCTCTTTCACACATAGGTTTGCTCACAGAGAGGTACATGAGGCGTAGAATGAGCTATTTTCAGAAAATTTTCAGGAATGAATTTAGTTGTAGAGTGAATACTTACGGCTACATTTGCGGATGATCAAGATTTAGTGAGCCAGTAAACCAAATGGACGCAAGCAATTGCTACTACATGCATTACAGGTTCAGTTGTAGAGGCGATAAACTTGAGCTTTGGGCACTCCGACTGCCACATAAGGTCGTATAAACCTAATCTAAGCTTTTAAACCTTGGAAAACGGTAAAACATGACTCAGGCAGAATTCAAGCCCGCAAAATTTGGATATATGTAACATATATGCGACATATATTTCCCATATATGTATGTCCCATATATGGGAAATATATGGGCTTCAGTGTGGGGTGGGAGGTAGTGGAGCAGTATTAGAGTAGAAGAGAAGTAGAGCAGTGAAGAGTATTCATAATGAAAAAGTGAAGAGATATTCTGTGAAGAAGAATTCAAAGCTGAATATTAAACAGAAGGTCAGAAACTAGAACATGTTCACCATTTCATTTTCCTAGGTAGCATTTTGGATAATGGCGAACAGTAATAAAGACATATGGATGATTTTTCGGGAGTTTAGGTACTTTTTTTGAAAATGAAAAGATTTTTAACTTTTGGCCGAAATTTCGGAAAATGTATTTTTTCCTTCTTCAGGGACAAAAAATGGGATGAACCACCTATGAATATAGGTAACATGATTTACAGGATGTTTACAGTGCCAAATGCTTTACAATATAATTTTTTACAAATGTTAACGCCAAAAAATTAGGTACACGGAATAAATGAATTTGTTTACAAATTGGTTGCTAAGGTCTATATGTTGTAATTTTTTAATTTTGATGTATTAAATTGTTATAAAATTGTGTAATAAAGACATCATCATCATTAGAAAGCAATCCTTAGATTGGTTTGACGCAGCTCTCCAATGAATTCTTCTATCGCATAATCTCTTCATATTTACGTATTTCTTCTCTTTCATATCCTTCATCACTTGTTCTATGTATCTCATGCGAGGCCTTCCTTTGCCGTTCCTCCTGTCCACTTGACCTTCAACGATTGTCTTCATCAGGCCATCATGTTTCATGATGTAGCCGAGTTGTCCGTCTTCTTCGTAGGATATTCAGGAGGCTTCTCTTTTCTCCCACTTTTCTTAGGACTTTCTGGTTACTTACTCGGTCGATCTATATAATCTTCATCATTCTTCTGTAGCACCACATTTCGAATGCTTCCACCCTTTTCTTCTCCGCTGTGGTAATCGCACATACCTCACTGCCATAAAGAAGTAAAGACATGAGTGAGAGAATTACGTTGGTGAAAGAAGTTTTCACTGATATGAAATAATTTGGGACCGGAATCTGCCGTAAAGATGTCATCCACAATTTGTTTGTTATCCTTAGAAAAATTAATCACGGTAACAAAGATGAATAAGGAGGCTGGAAAAGTGGGTACAGTATTGGCTTCCTCTTTCCAAGGGATCTGGTTTAAATTCCTGGCAATCATAGTTTTTTTTCAGTAGGCTTTCGGTCCAATATCATTTCTGCGTAGAGTTTTCTTCAAGTTCAGTATTCCGTCCATCGAATGGGATGTTGGACTGAGGACCCTTTGGCATCATTCGTTAAGAGGAGGCTAATTCCGACTCCGCGTTTCTCTCCTCTCCTCATCCGTCCCCTCAAGTATTCCTTAATTTGCTCCATTACCCACCTCCTTTATGGTGCAAATGACCTTATCTCTCTGTCAACTCCCTTGAGCGACTGCTACAAATTAGGAGGTGCCTGGCATGATTAGAGAGGAGAGAATGTTACCGAAGACATTTAGGAGGAGGCACCGGGGATTGATGGACCTATTAATTAAGGGTGAAATGGTGAGTAAAAAAAGGAGGTAGGCTTCCTGGTTGGAAAGAAGTGAGGAAGGAGATGGTGCTCATTTAAAGAGGGAAATGCGCTTAGAGAACATTCGTTCAGGTAAAGAAAGTATAAGGCATCCATGAAAACCTACCATCACCTTAGGAACGCCGCAAATTAAACAATAAATTTATTTCTGCACATTTACGTTTTTACTTTTTTCCTTCACCAAATTAAGTTAACTCCTTTCTCGATGTTTATCAACTACAGATTAGGTCTTGTGCGCAGAATTGAATTGGTTTTTATGCTCATGTGTTGGGAAATTTGATTGGTTAGCTACCCATAGTTACAACATGGCAGGATGGGAAATATTTCTGTTTGAAATACGTGTGGGGGCATTTGCAAGATTCGGATGTGGTTTTGGTTGATTCTACGTGTCCTTTTACCCAGAGAAATCAATGATTCCTCAACGATCAGGTAGTAGCATCAGACTTTTGGATGTAGGTACTTTCTTTATTACGCAGCTCCGGCAATACATACCAAGAGCATCATTTTACTTCAGCCATTCTTTCTGAAAAGTAAATTATATTCAGTGTCATTTCTGTGTTACGTGCTAGGAGTTCTCTGTTGGTATGGGACGAGGCTTTTAGAACTAGAGCACGAAGTATCTTTGAAGTGTTTTATTTCCCCTTATTTCCCGCAAACATACCGAAAAATAAGTGGAATCACACCTTAATAAAATACGTAATTTTGGTTCATAAATAAGTCAAAGAATTTGCCTAGAAAATTTGTTCTCTAAATATTCAAACGCATGACAAAAGAAATTATTTTTGAAAGTTGGTAAACGCGAGGGAAAAAAATGGAGGAACGAAACAAGTGCAGCCAAGCTTGAAGATAGAGGTGGATATAATTACACTATATTATCGTGAGAAACAGTGAATCAGGGAGTTTTGGCCATGATTGGATGGAATCAGGATATCTTTGGAGTACTATGTTGGCGTATCATATAATTAAAATGAAATAATGTCGCAAGACTTTAAAATTTTAGAAATTCCATTTTATGCAGTCACCACACTGTTAGTTGTGAAAATTTCGCTGAAAATACACCACGTGAGTGAATTTAAAGCCAACGATTCGGTGTCAAGCTCTGACACTATCCTTATGGCGTCTTCTGCCATGATCTTAGTAAGCATTGATTTGTTTATAATTCAAAAATATTGCCTATCCGTCGGTATTTATGCCTATTGTTGTGCTCGGCGTTTGTTTATTTGTTTATTTTCGCCTTTCTTTTTCACCGGAGGATAGGCATACAAGCCGGAATTAAGACATAACCGGTGTCGCGGTTGATGCAGTCACCCTCCAATCCTATGTGAATTGACTCTTCCGTGAGTCTATCCCTATACTTTGATGTTTGACGGATCAATTGCGTCTTATAGAATCAATGAAGATTGTTATTTTCGAGGCTGTCATCTGCGATCGACGATTTTGGTTGTCGGAAGAGAAAAATGTGACTTTTATTAAATATATGGATGATTTTTCTGCAGTTTAGGTCCTTTTTTTTGAAAACGAAAAATATTTAACTCTTGGACGACGTTTCGGAAAGTGATTTTCTGAAGTGAAAAAGTGAAAGAAATTTTTTCCTTCTCCAGGGCTAAAAATGTAACTTTTATAATTTAAGCAATGGTTGGTAATTATGCAATGACCGCCGCGAATTAGATTCTAGAGAGCAGTTAGAAATTTTAAAATTTTTTAATAACCAGGCCAACACTCTCATCAACGAATACATTTACACATATTTTTCCCCCATTCTGGTGTCCGTTTCAAAATTCATCTCTTCTTCCGTTACGTAACTAAGGTTACAATAATAAGATAAATAAGTTACGCCTGATGATGATGATTATTCATCGAAACCCGGGTCGCTTTATTTTTTTAAAAAAGAAGTGGTGTAAGTAAAAGAAATACATCCCAGAAACCTGTAACTTTTATGTTCTAACTTCACCTAGTGGATTTCTCGTGAAAAAAACACAAATTATACGCCTGGAAAAAACCTAATCCTTCGTCACCGCACTGGTACTTCACGTGTTTCAAGACCTTTCATCCTCCCTGTACCTTTCCAGTTCAATCATTATGCTGGTGTCACCCGTTGGTGCATCATTCGTGGTACTCCAGTGGGTAGGAGTTCCTATAATAGATTCGAATACGGGAGACTCCTCTCCTTAGGCTCGGCGAAAATCGCGGCAGCGGAGTAATTTCCTGAAGACGGAAGCTTCGTGGGAAATCGCAGATGGGACGAGAAAGGTACCATCTCTCTGCCTTCCCAATCCGACTGCGTGGAATTTCACGGACCGGAGAGCTTATCACGTGGCGAACTTCGCACTTGCCACGACATTGATAACTGTGTGTTTATGTAAATGCAATTTGAGAGATTTCTGAGGTGTGTTGTCGTGTACGTAATCTACAATCATTTGCGGTGTCTTCTCTCGTCTAAGTGATCCCATCAAAGCCGATGGACGTCTTACATGACACTCATGTATTGCACCCGAATATAGTAGCACCTAGGTTAATACATGATATTATTGACTCTGTGTATCATACATGACCATTTATTGACTCTGTGAACTGTGTGTCGTGCATTTCACTCCGATTAGTCTCATGGCAAATAGTTTTCGATGATGGAAGGCGTAATATAGCCGATCATCAGTAAAATTTTCCTGATTTACCTTACTGCTTGATGAGTAGAATGGCTTAAGCACCAGTTCGATCGACGGATTCACTTAATTTGGAACCTGTAACTCTTAAGTTGAAGAGTTTACGCTGTGGCATATAATGGCATCAATAGATTTTATAACTCAGATAGTTGGGATGTTAAGGGTTTATATATTTATCCTGCTGCTACATTTGTCCATTAACTGGGCGTAATATACAATTTATTTAAGAAAAATGAAACGTAATTGTTTTACGAAAATTTTTTAAGGCTTTTATGCTACGTTAGTCGGCAAATTATTTTTTTAAACAATTCCTTCGTTTCTTCAGCTTACTTCGGATGATTCAGTTTGCTTCCATCAGATATTTAAGCTTATTTACTTAAGATAATTCAGCTTATATTTACCCTCAAGCTTATTGATATTTTACAAATCCCTTCAACGTAACTACGTCCATAAAGTTCTCAAATCCCAATTAGAAACTAGTAAAGCTGAGCTGATTAGACCAGGCTGAATACTGCTAGAGTTATCCAAAAAGTATCTTCAGCGAATTAAGATACCATTACACTTATTTTTCTCGTTAGTTTATCAACTCCGCAGGAAAATTCTCCAGATGTCAGATAAACAGGTTTGACTGTGGACAGAAATTATCTTTACCGTATTCACCGGTATTGCTACTTAGACTTAATGTTTAATTCTGTTTGAATTTTCATAAAACTTTGGTAACATAGCATCCATCAGTAATTGCATTAATTTTTTTGATGAGGTTTTTGGGCGGTAATCCTATTTCTTTTTGCTGGTAGCTGTCACAAACCCAAATATAGCTACCTACCTCTAACCTGAAGCTTTGTATTGTGCAACGATTCCCACCTATACTGGGCTGCAAACTAACATCAATTCTTATATTTCGAAAGGGAGTTTTTGACTCATTACTGCAAAAACGTTTTGCAAAATTAATGATTCATTATTTATTCATATTTTACTTTACTTCTATTCAAATTTTTCTTCATTCAATAATTTACAACCCATCTTATCATAATTTTTAATGATGTAATGATACCACATGGTCATTATTTGACATTAAAGGAAACTCATCTAAAATATAAGTCACCATCGCATGTTCATAGAATGTATTTTTTTGGGAATTTTTCACTTGGTTCATAAAATTCGAATAGGCAGTAACCGTAGAATGCTGATTGGAGAAATGCCCTCTCAACAAATTTTTCCTGAGTACGTTTGTCTTTAACTGCGTACAAATTGTAATTTTTGGTGAGATTAGTAAATTTTCGGTAAGGAATGGAGAGATTCGTTTTTTATCTTAAATTCTAAATGCTCAGAGTTCATTGTAAAAGCAAGTTATGGAGTTTCAAAAAACTGGGAAATGTCCTCAGTAACAATGTTCTTTTAATTCACTTACTCTCTAGTAAGCCCATTTGTTTGTGTATTGGAGAAACTGGGGTCCAATTTGTCATGAGTAGGACCACATGTAGTAATGATATTTACCGCGAGGATATCACGTAAAGTAGTCATGAATATTGAAACTCAGGACTTCCAGTTCATAGCCCTAATAAACTTTAAACTCTCCTAATTTTCATTCCCATGCATTTCCGTTCTTCAGTTTTCGGCTTAAATTTCATGATGCCTCTCTTGGGGAGATATAATTTTTTTATTCCGTTCCATTGCGTGTCTGACATTTAAATGTAAGGAATTTTTCCACTGAACTTCCCTTGAAAATTCATCCTTATTTGATTTTAAAAACCTTTGTAATTAATTTAAAAGAGGAAAGAAAATACGGATTAATAAAAATTAAACAATGGAATGAAACTGATCATTAAATTAAACTACTTTAGGCTTTAAACTCAGCGATAGTTTAAACAAGATGACTTTATCAAATTTTTTGATTTTTTTTCTTTTTTTAAAATTTTCTTATGTTTCACATGTACGACTTTAATCACTTGCTCTCCAATCTAGGTGTAGTTTTCGGAGCTAATTGCCACAAAATCTCCTTTTCCCTGCACAGGTCGTAGTCGACAGAAAAAGAGAAGCCAGTCACATCGACCCGGTCGTTCCAGGTGCAATGGACCGCCTGTGCAAGCAGTGAGGACAAAAGAAATTGGAATTTGTTTCGCCGGACCTCGATCGTAAATGACGCCTCGCTAAACAATTTATCCCTCTGTTCTCGCCCGAACAAATCGTCGGCGTGCCTTAAAAGCTTGCTCCGGCACTCCACGATGGCCTGTGGTACGGGATCCCGACCCCAAATGGACACAAATATATGGTCCATCGCAATCACTGACATTCACCCAAGTCCGAGGTGAAAAAAAATAAGAAAAAACCTTCGGAGTCCCCCGAGCAATGATGCTCGTCGCTTTCCACGTGGAAGGTAGCAATTACTTCCATAACTCGAACTTCGTCGAGGTTTGCAAGGTCCGTTGAAAGTTATACGATCACGAATTCATGAATAAAGAAAAATATTGAAGCGTGTTTTGACTATAGTAGCATCGCAGTATGTGAATGATCGTTAGAAATCCTAATTTTTTCGCCCAAAATTTTATGCAGCCTAAAACGTTCATAATAGTTTTTCAAGTTAGTCCCTTCCATCCAATAATTCTTCTATGTTATTTATTGAACTGTTTTAAGCCTGTTCATTTATGGAGGAAGGTCATGGGTTTGAAGGCTACAGTTAAATTATTTGCTGATTATTAGTAAAATATTTTTAACTTCATCGGCTTAACTATTTCGAATATAACTAAATACAGTATAATGTATCCTACAGCTGGGGTGCTGTGTTTGAAACCGTCGGGATTATCTCTAATAGGTAACCAAGAAGTCACGTGGTATAAACACGAATGCTTCGCAAATTTGGTATGTTAAAACCACTGATTGCAACCGCATTCTTTGTGTACACTTGTGTTATATCTCAACTGGGGGCTCTTTGGCTGGAATAGATGAGAAAAACTCAAGTGAAAACAATTAATGATGTTGTAAAGAGCGTTTCAGACACATTAAATTTTGAAACCATTCGTGTTTGTATCACGTGACTCCTTGGTTACCTATTAGAGATTATCCCGACGATCCCGACAGTTTCAAACACAAGCCCCCCCTGGATAGCAATTACTGTTCACTTTACTCCGGTAGGGTTACATTGTTGTCACAATCACTGTTCAAAAATCTCGCTGATCTTCTCTGAGCGCTAGATATTCAAACGGTTGGTTGTAAATAACATGGGCAAGCCCATTTGATCCATGACCTTATCCAATATAATAATAACCAGTAGAGGTATCAAGTTAATGTAAGACTCGCTCCTCTATCGGATTCCCTCTGGCCTCTATATTCAGGATGGTAACGTAACCATATGGCATTCCAAAGGTCGCGGGTTCCGATCCCAAATCGGCCATGAATTTTGGGCGTCTTTAGTTTAAGTTTAGATTATTAGGTGACGAGACGCCACAAAAACAGTCTACATCTACATCTACATAATACCATGCAAGCTACCACAAAGGTGTGTGGCAGGGGGTGAATTCTCACCAAACATGCACTACATATCATGCATAACAAAGAAATAGCATTAATATACTAGTCAGAACTTCACTATTTAAAAAAGATAGAAATTGCAAAGCAAACATGCAAAAACATTCGGTCAGTAGGGTTAGCTTTCAGTACTCATACCAACATGCAGCTACCAATGCTATCCATTGCTACTCTCCGATTGGACATATTTACCTTTATTCGTATCTCTAAGTGTACGAGGGAAAAAAGAACATTTTGAATCTATCAGTTCGGCAATCAATTTATCTAATTTTATGATTATGGCTCAGTCTGCCATAGTAGGTTGGGGTTCGCAAAATATTTTTAACATCATCACTGTAAATATTTTCTTGGAAAAAGCGCTCAAAACAAAGGACAATTTTCTTTTCGGATCCCATGCATTGGCGGCGTATTGTATAAATTTACTGGAGGCATCCATTGGACTCCTAGAATTTAGATCGCAGTGCAGCACTTTTGAAATCGCTGTCCTCTGGGCGAGAAGATTTATGGTTGCGCGGCTGGTGAGGTCATTTAGGAAAGTTGGATCGTCCCTCGTTTTGAGGAATACCCCTCTCGACGCTAACCACGGGAGAATAGCAGCGCGCGAAGTCAATGCCCCGCGGAATGCGCATCCACGTCCTTCCTTTGTGTGTCGGTCAGTTGCATCGTGTGATTCATAAACGTGGACGCAGCGACAGTCGCTCGGGGGAATTTGATCATGCGCCATCTTTCGACTCAGCGCATGTATCATTCCCCTCTGCTGCGAGAGCGACATGCCTCCTAGTAATTTACTAGTTAGTGCCGCGCGAGTTATGCATAAACTTGATACCTCTACGCATTATCGTACGGGTTATTCTTATAGTGGATAAGGTCCTGGATTAAAGGGCTTGCCCATGTTATTTACAACCAATAGTGGAGCGAAAGCATGATGCGTGATAAATGCGTGTTAAAATATAAAACAAAAATCATCATCATCATTGGTCAACAATCCTAGAATTGGTTTGATGCAGCCCTCCACTTGATTCTTCTATCGGCCATCCTCTTCATATTAACGTAGTTACTCTCTTTCACGTCCTTTACGACCTGTTCTATGTAACTAATACGAGGCCTGGCTTTTCCATTCTTCCCGTTCACTTGTCCTTAGACGATTGTCTTCATCAGGCCATCGTGTCTTATGATGTGGCTGATTAAGTTGTTCCGTCTTCTTTTTATAGTTTTCAGCAGACTTCTCTTTTCTCCCACTCTTCATAGGACTTCTTCATTTGTCACTCGGTCGATCCATTTTATCATCATCATTCTTCGAAAGCACCATATTTCGAATGCTTCCACCCTTCTCTTCTCAACTGCTGTCATCGTCCATGATTCTCTGCCGTAAAGAAACATGCTCCAGATGTATGTCCTGATGAACTGTTTCCTTACTTCTATGCTTGTATTTCCTGCTGTAGGTAGATTCTTCTTTTGATAGAATGCCCTCTTTGCCTGGGCTATTCTACTCACTATTTCTTTCTTGCTTCGTCCATCGTTGGTTACTCGGCTTCCTAGATAACAGAACTCTTTAACCTCTTCAAGTTTTTGTTTTCCTAGTTTGACATTGGTTCTGGCCTCTTCTTTCTTGCTACACACCAATTTTTTAGTCTTCTTCTTATTTAACTTCAGCTGATATCTGGCCATAGTCCTTTCCAGGAGGAACATAAAACAACAATATATCTCTCTTTTCGATGAACAATAACAGACAATAACAGCAGCAGAGAAGTCCATGCTGGAAGCATTTGAAATGTGGTGCTACCGAAGAATGATGAAGATAAAATTGATCGATCGAGTGACAAACAAAGAAGTGTTAAGAAGAGTGGGAGAGAAGAGATGTCTACTGAAAACGTTAAAAAGACGACGGGACAACTTAATGGGCCACATCTTGAGACACGATGGCCTGATGAAGACTATCGTCGAGGGAAAAGTGAACGGGAGGAATGGAAAAGGCAGGCCTGATATGAGGTATATGGAGCAAGTGGTGAAGGATATAACAGAGAGGAACTACGTCAATATGAAGACAATGGCCGATAGAAGAATCGAGTGGAGGGCTGCGTCAAACCAATCCTAGGATTGTTGACCGATGATGATGAGTGGAACGAAAAAATAATACAATGGAATTCATGTGCAATTTTTGTTGTATATTTTGGTGTATTTTCAATGACTTTCATGCAAGATATATTCGTATACTTTGGATTTTTTTCTTATTCCATATTCATTCACGTATGATGATCTGTTTTTCTTCAACGATAAATAAAAAAATCAATCGTTTATGCAGCTGAGAAGAAATTATTAAAGCGATAAACAAAGCAACATTCTGAAACTTACGTTGGTATCAGAACTCTTTTTTTCAGTTCTTCAAATTCAGTTCTTTTATTGGGAGTGAGTTTACCCTCATTTAAATTTTAAAAACAGTTTTCTTAATCGTAGGCTGGAAGAAATGATATGACCATATTTCGCTTTCGTTGCGAAAATACTGACCAAAGTAACATAAAGGAGAGTGGAGAGGCAAGTAGAGGAGATCCATGATGAAGATTTGGTATTTTAGTAGACCTGAGACCCAAAATTTTTTGGCCTTATGTCTACTTAGAATATTGTTAATAATTGTGGATTTTCAGAATACTTTTAGTGAAGCTGACTGGAATCTGGTATCTGCTAAGTCATCAAATGCTATGAGATGGTCCCTGTTGAGGCTGTGTTCGGCGACGGTGGACTTTTCAGGGTAGCCCAATCTGATGCATTTCCTGTGCTCCTTGATGTGGGTCTCAATGGTGTCTCTCCAATGTAAACTTCCCCACACTTACAGGGAATACTGTAAACGCCGGGAGTTTTTAGACCCACATTATCCTTGACCCTTACGAGTTGTCTCCTTATTTGCCAGATATGCAGAGACCATGGCATAAGAAAAATAAAATATGAGGAGTGTCTGGTAGGGTTTCTGATGAACTTCTTTAAATATGAATGATTGGCGAAAATTTTAATTATTAACCCATCATTTAAGCGAGTGGAGAATTCCGTAATCCTCCGTGTGTATTCTTCACATTTTGATATGTTTTGAGATTTAGTTTTTGACGTACGGAGTGGATAACGTGGTCACTTTCAGCTATTATTTTGTAATGAGTGCGATTTAAATCAATGAAAAAACCACCCATATTTGACTTCACCGCTTCATTACATTTCAATCCGAAGATGAGTTAGCCGTAGCTCTCCGTTCTTTTCCTTCCCATGCTAATTTTTGTTCTCCTCTTTTGCTCTTCAATGCTTTCATCTGTCTTCATTTGGTCCACTTGATGCTCTCCCAAGATTGGACCCCTCTTTCTGGTTCCATTTTGATTCCCTTACAATAAGGCATGCCCTTAGTAATTTGTATTCTCATTGGCTTTTTCCGTCCTCTATTCCTCTAACGACTATAACTCAATCTGCGAGATGCCAAGGAGGCGAATGTCAGGAGGTTGAGGAATATGTATCTCGGAATTGATTTCGGAAAATGAGGTTATGTGCACGTTATGGTCTATTTCCAACTGTCTGACAGGTCCTGGAAATCGTAATCCTTTACTAATGTGCGACTGTGAGTGGTGAACAGAGTTTTCGGAATCTATTTTTTCCTAATTTTTAATTTTATCACCCAAATACTTCTCTAAACTGTGGTCCATGAATGCCTAAAGGGTGTAGGATAGTTTTCCCGGTGTCAGGACTAAACTCGTGCGAAATTAATTAGCCATTATCAAAGGTCTCATCATCATCATAAGTCAACAATCCTGAGATTGGTTTAACGTAGCTCTCCACTTCATTCTCTCATGCACTAACCTTTTCATATATGTACCCTCACCTTCACATCCAAAATTACTTGCTCCATATATCTCTGTCGAGGCGTTTTTATTCCATTCTTCGCATTCATTTGTTCCTCGACGATTGCCTTCATCGGGCCATCATGCCTAATGGGGTCGTTTACCAAAATTTTTTATTGCCGGATATGATAGAGTTTGTAAAATGGAAAGACTCGTATTTTTCCGTTTTTTGATCCGTCAATTGTTTCTCGAGTTATAGTTGTCGAAAAACTGATGTTTTTAACCCTTCCTGAAAAGTGGGTGTGGTGCAACCTCTGACGTTAAACGACTTCGTCCAATCACAACTGAGCCCGCGAAGCTGCTTCGCCTTATCGCAAAGGGTGGGACACAACTGACTCTGCCAATCGGAGCAGTTACGACAGCATCTGTGAGAGCAGACCCTCCGAGAATCCCCCTCCACTCCCTCCCCTTACCATAAGAGCACTCAGGACGAGAGGAAAATGACGTCAACGTTATCAGAGCAGCTTTTTCGGTGGGCGTCACCTTTTGCTTATTTTAATTTTTGATTTATGAATAAATGGTTGTGGTTAGAAGATTAATTTTTTCACTAAATTTCTTTTTTCGTTTCCATCTAACAATTTCGTGAACAAAATTACAACTTCGGTTCCGAGTAAACGCCCCCATTATGTCTGATTAAGTTGTCCCACCTTCTTTTTAAAGTTTTCATTCGTTTGTCGCTTCGTCAACTCTTTTCATTTTCATATTTCTTTCATAGCACCACTTTTGTACTGTTTACAGCCTTGAATGTTCTGCTCCTGTTATCGTCCGTGTCTCACTGCCATCAAGAACTTCCTTAATCACTCAAATTTTCTTAATTTTAAGGTTCACGCCTCATTTTTTCAAGCATTTATTTAATTAGGAAATGATTGCTGAGGATAGGAGAAGAGTTTTCACTATGCAACACTCTAACGAAATTCAGGGTGACTAATGAAAATTCCGTCATTGGAGTGATAGTAGACTAATTTTTCATCTGCTCCAACGGATGAGAGGCATAGTAGCTTTGGCAAAAAAGAGAAAACGGACATAGATAAGGATGATCTAGGACCTGGAGTACTGGGTAATGAGATATAGGCTCATATAGGTCCGAGTATCTCTCATTTCCAAATGCCAGCGGCTTTGCCGATGAATTTCTCCTCTCACGGCTCACAAACAAAGAACAGGATCCCTGATTAATCTCCCAAAATACTCAGTGTCAAAGCCAAGAATTTTGCATGGGAAGAATGCATTGAAATCTAAATGACGCAATAATCCTATCCTCCCTTATTCCTTTGTATTTCATTAATGAAGAAAAAAAATGTATTCTCATACTGGTATTTCAATTGCTTCTTGCTAAGTGAGGGCTGGGTAATGTGAAATAATACATGCTCATAATTAATTAGGTCATATTGTCCTTTATCTCTGATGTAATAATCTGCCTTTCTCTATGATATCAATGTATCCGGCCGGTGGTCACCTATGCCTCGTTGGATCTATGCAATTTTCAAAGGACGGCCAAAGTATTCGCATTCGCTGATTCTGTTATCCTCGTCCTCTATCAATATTACATGATATTACCCATCACCCATTTATTAATACATGTGTTAATCTTGTAATCTGTCAGTGGCTATCTTCCATTCTCTCCAATTCGCAGAGATTAGTTTCACCATGATGTTTTGTGTATCAAATGTCAATGTTTATGAGTGGATGGAACCTGTGGGCGTAATGACTGGAGTAAAGCCTTTCCATCCCGAAGGTACGGGTTCGAAACAAGATTTTTTTAATCGAAGTTTTAATCTGGCTGGGTTACGTTATCTTGTATGAAAATCTCGAAAATATCCTTTGTTCAACCTTCGCCGTTATGTTATCGCACACAATAATAAGATTAAACTTTTTATTTCTTCAGAGGGGATCACCACGTACAACATCAATATAAATACATTTCGTTCTCTATAAATACATTCCTTTCTCTATAAATACATTTTTTTCTCTATAAATACATTTCTTTCTCTATAAATACATTTCTTTCTCTATAAAAACATTTCTTTCTCTATAAAAACATTTCTTTCTCTATAAATACATTTCTTTCTCTATAAATACATTTCTTATCTATAAATACATTTCTTTCTCTATAAATACATTTCTTTCTCTATAAATACATATATAAGGCGGCGTGGAATCCCAGTTTGCAGATAGCTTAGATGCTAACCGGAGTCGAATCGGAACTTACAGTTAAACGAAATCTCTGCGATTTAATGGCAAAATATATATTTTCTTTAAACTGCAGGAAGCACCGGAAAGGAAAAAAACGGCTCCCCATACTCTGTGAGAATGTGTAAATTCCCCACTCTGTTTAGATTAGAACTTAGTGAGCTCCACCCTCACGTGCAGACCAAACTTTCGAGTTACAGCGTTAATGTGGATGATGTATAACGCAAGCGTCGAGTTGGGGGGAGGGTGGATTTAGGGATTTGGTGGCGTGGAGGAAGATTGGCGACAAAGGGTAATGGGAAGAGCCGACGGTATTTAAAGGGATGTTTTGGGAGCGGGAATGTTGGCAGAGACGTGCAGCCGAACGGAATTCATTGCCTCGTCAATCGGCTTTCAAAGGAGGGGCCGTCGAAGGGACGCTCTTGAACACTGGGTAACGTGCACTAAGTATTTGAGTGTGAAGTTAATTAGCTAAAATGTGCTTGGCTAAAATTTTGCTGAAGACTTAAGGAGGTTCCATCGTGACCCCGCGATTCAAAATCCCGTAAAAGAACTATGTTATCTAATGAATAAATACCGATCCAACATAACACCTATATGGAAAATCTTCTATAGAGTGATAACGCATACACAATAATTGTATGAGTATGCTATTATTTAGCGCATTGTAGTTGCATACTATTTTTTACAAGCTCTTTTAACTCATTTTGAATTCGGAACATGACTGACGTGTTGTTGCCACGTTTAAGTTACAAAGTGAGAATACAGACTCAATCCCGCCAATACGTATTCTAAAATAGTTTAAATATTTTCGAACAGAGTTTTAAAGTATTCCATTGCAAATACAACTATTTTTTTAAATTTTATTAATATTGATATTTTTGATAACTGTTTGGCAACAATGACTCTGCTACCATTTGGAAGCATTGGTATTAATTACACCATGTCAATAACCACTGAAATACTTAAATTACATAGAAAATATAAGAAGGACCTTGGTAAGGTATATTCCTTGTAAATAGGCTTGTAAGCACGTTCCGTCACAAGTACCGTTGCCAATGATAACAACATACTGTAGCGCCACATTCATGTGATTAAAGCTTTTCTGCTACTTTTCTAGCAAACATTTATTAATATCAATTAAACAAGTGTGGTAAGGTGATCACTTTTTTACAGTGCTAAATTCTACATACAATTGCATCTTTTCGTCAAAACGGCATTTCTCTTTACATTATTAATCTGCAAATTTTACTGTAAGAGCCATGCTCTGCCGTATAACCACGCACAAAATAGCTGATTTTCAACGTCTTTGTACTTCAAACATATGATGGTAAGGCCTCATTATTTCATTGCCAATCGATAGAAGGGCCAAAAAATGGTGTGTCGTGAAATTTTCCAAAAATGACATCTACTGCATAATTCGGTGGAGCCTCCTTAAGTCGCTACTCTTTAAATTTATTATTATTTAATAATAAATTACATTATTATTATTACTCTTTAAAATTGCACTTTTTTGGCAGCTTAAAAACAAGAAGTCATGGCATGACGTCACGGCAGGGTATCACTATAGACGTTGTTTATTTGATGAGAGTGGAGGTAAGTTGTTAAATGAATACCTACTTGGCGAAAAGTTTGTATTCATCTAATTTGTTTGATGCAATAAACTAATGTATTTCGATGTTTTGCTTAAGAAGTATGGATCGTAACGAGCGAATGGTCGGTAAATAGTATAATACCTGTATAGTGCCCTGTTGGTTTCACTTCAAGAATATCTGATATGAAAAAACAATCGCTGTTTATTTCTTAAGAAATATGTCACCATAAGGGAGTCGGCCAAAGGCAAGTTGTCAGATTGTTCTTTTTTTTAGATCCCTTTTCAGTCTTGGTTTTTGATCAAGAAACAGTTAAAATCCTCAATATATTACATTCACTTCGTTTTCTCCTAAAATAAACATCTGTTTCTTTATCAATATGGAACATATACTGTGTAGTGACGTCAGAAGGTTTTTCAGATCACGTGACTTTAGTCAATTTTCGGAAACGTTCTTGTAGTATTTAATAATGTGGTTGGGATAGAAAATTGTGGTTTGTATATTGAAATTTATAGGAAACTTCGTTGGAGTACATCATTAATACATGAGAAACGAATTTCATGCATATTCCCCGTTGCATGCATGTTTGGTGTGAGTTCACCCTCTGCCACACACCTTTATGGTGGCTTGCAGGGTATTATGTAGATGTAGATGAAGGTAACGTTCAGGTAGATGCAGGGTTTCTTTAGTTTCTTTCTTTTCAGAAAAGCATTTGATAAAGTTCCCCACTTCAATTTACTCGCGAAGTTAGCATCATGCAGTATAGGCAATGATATAATGGGGGCGTTTACTCGGAACCGAAATCGCAATTTTGTACACGAAATCGTCAGATGGAAACGAAAAACGAATTTTAGTGAAAAAATTAATCTTCTAACCACAACCATTCACTCATAAATCAAAAAATAAAATAAGCAAAAGTTGACGCCCACCGAAAATGCTGCTGTGATAACATTGACGTCATTTTCCTCCCGTCCTTGCTGCTTTCAGGGGAGGGGGAAGGGAGTGGAGGGGGGTTCTCGGAAGGTCTGCTCGCACAGATGCTGTCGAAATCGCTCCCATTGGCCGAGTCAGCTGTTCCCCCCCTCTGCGATAAGGCAAAGTAGCTTCGCGGGCTCAGTTGTGATTGGATGAAGTCGATATACGTCAGAGGTTGCACCACACCCACTTTTCCGAAAGGGTTAAAAACATCAGTTTTTCGCCGCTTATAACTCGGGAAATAGTTGTCGGATCAGAAAACGGAAAAATACGGGTCCTTTTATTTTACAAACTCTATCAGATTCGGCAATAAAAAAAATATGGTAAACGACCCCATTCCTTCTCCCTACCATCAGACACAAAAATTACCTTCCCCCTTGCCCGAAACTCGGGTATATTAAAATGTAGGGAACGAAATTAACCGGGATCGGGTTGGTGGGGTGGCTAGAGTACTGGCCTCCCATCCCGAGGTTCGATTCCCGGCAGTGGCGGATTTTTCAGTGGAAAACCGGTCCCCACTTGGTGGGGGGCATTTCAAGTTCAGTACTCCGTCCGTCGGATGGGACGTTAAGCCGTGGTCCCCTTGGCACCTTTCGTTTAGAGTAGGCCAATGCCGACGCCGGGTTTCTCTCCACCCTTCCTCTGCTCCAAAAAAAAAAAACTCCTACCATTATCCAATTACCCACCTATCCTAAATGGCGCAAAATGACCTCAGCTGTCGGTCGCCTCCCCTGAATAAACAAAAAAAAACGAAATTTCGGAGTATCCAGAATGGGTAACGCGTCGGAATGGATTGTATGTTTGTCTCAGGATGAAGATAAATTAGTTTAGATGGTGTGGCACAGAATTGCAGTTGGGACACTAAAAATATGATTCACCCTAAAATTTACTCACATAATATTGTAACTGATGATGCTACAAATGGAAAACCTTCTCTGAAAAATAAAAAAAGCTCCCGTGAAATTAAAAAGTTTCCTTTGATTGCAATAATGGAGAAGACAGTCTCGGTAATCATACCGGTAATATTCCGGCCTGGCTACTCGAATCCGCGGGTTCGACTCCCATCTTTGGCATATCAGCTGTGTTCATCTTGGGATTAAGGTTAGATTTGGTGGTGCTCTGGAGTACGCGTAAATCAATTCTACCACAGTTAATGAAGGAAAATTTTGTAAAGTAACGCCTAATAACGGTAGCTTAATCGTGGCGTGGTCAAACGGTCAGTTTTGTTCGCTGTCCACATTTCCAAGCCGGACGTCTTAGAATCCCTCTCGCCGTCTCTAAGGAGCCTGCCTTAGTCTACGTTGCGTTCGCCGCGAAGACAGTCAATGGCTCCCCTCTCTCCCCCTTCCCACTTAAGACGCTTCCTCATGCTTGCAAATTGGTCATCAACGTCCTCCCCGTCATATTGGCAGCGTTTGCCTCCTGCTGTGGTTCTTCCTTTTTCATCATTCTCTCCCTTTTGCCATTATTCCGGGTCGTCATTCACGAGGGTTTAGAAAATACTCCCCTCATTTTATTTTTCAGTGCCGGCATAATGTTTTCACTTCACCATATAATGTACGTATGTGATGCATGTTGGCAATACTTTTCGTAAGTTTAGTTTCATGTTGGATGAAGGGTGAAATTTGTTGTGTGTTTCCGGTAATATTCATAGTAATACCACATTAAGTAGGTACTATAAATAGACTTTATCGCATGTATGTACTGCATGCTTGGTGATAACACACCCTCTGCCACACAGCATCGAAGTGGCTCGCTGGGTAGTTGGTAGACATGGGTATAGAAACTCCTGCTTTGTTCTTTTCCTCTTAAAAATATTTGGACGTATCCCAACCCTGGATTTAACGTACAAATGTCATGTCATTTTAATGTATTTCTCTACAAACGACTTACAAATAATACTGATGACACAGTTGTTTGTGCAAAAGAAAACGTAAATTCCCCCTAATTTTTTCAACAAAAAATAGGGGGAAAATTAGGGGGGAAAATCGTAAATACCCCTTTTCTTTCAATAACAGCGAAGCAGGTCGATGGTCACATAACTAGTGGCCGCTGGCAAAAAATAGAGTTGCCGTAGGCAGCGGAAGAGGAAAACCGCCGAAAAAAGGGGAAATTTACACGTATCATACGGGAAATATGTTACGCTCCGGAAAAAAGGGCTTTTTGGAGAGGTTATCACTTAATGGAAGGGAGGAGGGATGGGTGAAAAAATGGACAGTTGGTGTTACGTAATGTAGGAATGACCCCTTTAAATATTACGCAGAGCGGTGAAGGGATGGAGAGGGGGGGAGTGAGTGAGGAAAAGGTAAGTCTCTCAAGTAGATGACTCATTTAGTCTCCTCGGTCGAGGGGAGGGGTGCTTGGGAAGATTGGGATGGGGTTCTGATTAGGTTGGGGGGTGGGTACTGCTAGCCTGTATGGATAAAACGCGAAGCGAAAGGTGAGCATTTAAAATCAGTCAAATTGCTCAAATGCACTTTGTTGGCTCTTTTCTAAACATCTTGAGATCTCCAACATTTCCAAACAGTGACAAATTGAATAGTTTCCCATTGTGATATACTGAGAGTTGTCGAACATCTCATCTAGTTGTCGAACATCTCATCTAATAGAAATTCGCGTTTCTTAAGGAAGTCAAAAAGAATGCAAACAGGAAATTGAATTTGGGGCTTAAATAGTCCCCTATATTGATTCGAAGGAAAGATTCATGTTACTTATATATGTTAATGGAGAGGGCTATACATGGGGACAGTAGAACTTCTTTTTCTTCAATATTCACGGAGGAAACTGTAGGCAGAAGTCTCTCAGTCCGATGATCGGCTAAGACTTGGTCATTCTTTTTGCCTTATATTTCTTCATGTTTCCCAATTGAGCGCCTTTAATGGCTAACAATTGAAAAAACAAAATTCATTATTTTCTCCTGGCGTTCAATTTACACCGTTCTATTACTAGGGTGTGGGCAGTTACATATTAACCCTCACTTGGAGAACTAGTGTGAACTATTTAGTTTGAAATTAACTAGTTTGTTTATAGAACTAATTTTAAATATCATCATCATCATGGGTCAACAATCCAAGGATTGGTTTGACGCAGCCCTCCACTCGATTCTTCTATCGGCCAACCTCTTCACATTAACGTAATTACTCTCTTTCACGACCTGCTCCATATACCTCATACGAGGTCTGCCTTTTCCATTCTTCCCGTTCACTTTTCCCTCGACGATAGTCTTCATCAGGCCATCGTGTCTTAAGATGTGGCCTATTAAGTTGTCCCGTCTTCTTTTTAATGTTTTCAGTAGACATCTCTTTTTTATTTTTCCCACTCTTCTTAAGACTTCTTAAATTTTATGTAATAGGTAGAAATTCGAAGCATTAATAGCCTTTATTCAATTGGCTTCCAAATTTATTCAGCGCAACTGTTATTGCTAAAAAAAACGCAATCAATATCAAAGTGGGACCTTTGTCCCTTATCAGAGCACCTTTGGTTTCCTTAGAGGACGTGTTATCCACAGTTATCACTCTGTATAATTTTTGTTATGACTTTTTGGAAAATCCCTCACGTTTGAAGCCGAGAACCTTCACAAAAGAATCCTATAAGTGCATCCACAAATATCTCGGTCCGTAATTCGAAAATATAAATATTTTACCTTCTGAATTGATTGCTCTAAAAGCGATACGATTCCAAGTAGTTGAGCGAACTCTGGTAACCAGTTCGGCAATACGTCTGTCTAGCCTCTCAAGTGTTGCAAATTTTAATCCTTCTTCGGGAATGGGTGCTATGTTTGTATCATAATTAAGGTACATACTAGCTTAGACGTTGAGACATAATCTCAGCCGTTGGAGCAGCTAAAACCCAGGTCTGCTTCTACTACCATTCAACTTTCGTGCCTTTCTGACTCGTTTCAGCTAAGCTAACAAAAACTATGCTTTGATGGCGACCAAAAATGAAATAAAAGGAATAAAAATTTCATTTCAACTAATTCCTAGGTTAGTAACAATTTCTTCGGTAACTTGCTGAAAATGAGGAGCCAGTGATAGCGAGTCAATGAAATACCGAATTCTTGTGAAGTAAAAATGTCTCTTAAATACAATCCAGGAGTCGCATCTACTTTAAAAATGGCTTGCTAATGATCCTCATTCATTACCTAAATTATTAATTAATTTTGACATTAAAAACGTAAATTGTAAGTACTTCAAAGATGGCAACATGGTAGTCTAATAGGACAGGGGTTTGTGCCGTGGGCTAAGTGTTCCAATACGGGTGAAATATGTCCGGACACTCCCAACTTCAACACATTACGTTGCGGACAGTGCAATAAACTCGGGAAACACTGGTGACCCAGAGAAGAATATGACTCTCGTGTCCTGTGTGAATTCACATCTTCTATCTAGTTTGACATGAACTCTGTCTTCAATATGGTACAATTAAACCACTAAAAACAGTAACCCGGGACATGTTTGTTTTATGTTTCGTCTTTGTTTTAAATTTCATGAACCCCGCGGTGAAATACTAAAAGTTTTATCAAAGCAGGAGGTTAAATAAATTAACCTCCTTTGCGGCCTGCTTTGCAGACAGTCTATTGGTTAACCTACCTCAAGAGATCGATATAAGGCCGATTATTAAAAACATCCTAGGAGGTTCGCCAAATTCGCCTGGGAGGTTCGCAACATGCGCCTGGGAGGGAAAGAAGTACTTTTTCAAACCACTCAGTATAATATAATAACAAATAATCAAATAAACAAAGTATTCAACATACTTACGAATCAGTAGTTAATTCCTTAATGCCTTAATAGATGAAACTAATTCCGCTTTCTGTAACTTCTTTCACGTCGTCAATTAGTTAATGCACATTTAGCAAAATACGTAAACAAACATACATAGCAACGTGTACGAATTTGCATAGCATCTCTTTTCCCATGTTAAAAGATAGTGAAAACACTCTTTTTAACACTTAAATGTTCACATTTTCTAATTCGATGACAAATATTTAAATACGTCTGTTCCATGTACCCATATTTCTTGTTTAAAACGACACCACTCCCGCATCGTTCAGATAAGTATCTTTGAAGTTTACCTCAAATTCATTCACCGAGGTCGAGCGTTAAAACATCCTGAAAGGTTTTCAACCCGCGCACATTTATAGTTGTTATATTTTTTGGGTACAAAGGAAATCTAAAACTACTGATATGTTGTGCGCGGACACGTTTTGAATTGAACGCACTTTTCTCCACATCCAGAGCTCTCAACCACCGCGAGAAAACACAATAAAACCGACTGGACTGACGGACACCGCTACAAACTAAATTATACTAATGCAGTATAATTAAATATGCGTCGGATATTTCATTTCATTTTCTGAAATGCTTCATCATGTACCGTGCTTAGATCGTTACCTTATTTTAAATCTCATTTTCCCTTAATTTAAAATTCAATCAAAATAATTGGGAATAAAGCAAGCTAATCTCCCCTAACCCTTATGGATTTGGGGTTGACTTTGAACATGTACAGTCTTCGTGCTTGAGATATTATTTCTTCGGATGACGAGAAAAGCATTCTACTTCGATGCCCTAAGAGGGACAAAGAACTACCCCAAGATGAGTTGGAATGGGATCTTTCATTTATTTCGCGAGCCCATTTTCTTCTTCAAGGTCAATCTTTAGTTCTGTAGTTCTTCAGTCCTGTATTCCTAAGGGGTGCGAATTTCCTTCGGTTATGCACGGAGCGCTTTTCACACGCGCTTAACCTTGCCAATTTCGGTGGCCCTCACGGCCATAATGGAATACGCCCCAGGATCATGAGGAATGAAAATCCTTTTGAAGCGTCAAGTTGGATAATCACCAGAGGAAGTCTTAAACGAGGCGCTTTACACGGAAGCTCTGGCGTTCTTAGATTCGCGCTGAATATTTCACGCTTCTCTCTGAGCACGCTGGTAGACTTTTCGGCTTTCGCGTGCTTACGAATGCTATTACGCCATTTTATAGAGATGCAGTTCATTTGGGATCCCTTTAATCTCTTGGGAAACTACTAAAGCTTCTCTCTAGTTTTGCTATAGACTGCAAAGCTAGCCAGTGATGAAGCATTTCTAAATATCTAGCATAGTGTTTTTCAAGGCTACGTAAAGTAATTGGTGGATTTTGCTCTTAAGGAGGTTGGCTCGCGACTGCTTGAGTCAAGTTGTCTGAGGAATCTTATTAATTTAAGTACGAGTATATGCCTGCTAAGTGATCCTTACTTCACAAAGAAAATTACCTAAGCAATTGAAAGTCGTAAGTATCCCAAGAAATACGATGTAAAGTCGAAGGATTTATTTTTTATGATAATTTTAATCAGCTCGACGATGGAGTCAGTTCAGCATTTACTTTAAAGAAATAAATTCATGTACTACTCAATGAATTTACTAATGTATAACACCAGAATATTACTATCAAACGTTATGTTATAATATTTTTCTGAAATATGCTTTAATATCTCATTAGTAATGATATTATTCATACACCATGCATTTTGGCTAGAGCGACAGCAGCGCCACTTGAAGACAACTAACGCATTTCGTCTGCTGTAACCGCAGAAATTGGTGGATTTAGCAAAACATACGGTGGGTTGATGGCTTTTTTTACGTGTCATTTTATTTCTTGTGAAATTACGCATAAAATATCAGTTTTTTGCAAAAATGACATGACACTATGGTATTTTTATAAGTTATATTCCCATGTGACGGCCATTCTCGCCGTTAATCGTATGTAATTTCAAATGCAATTTGTGGAAAAAGGAGTATGGATTGGTGTAATTATCTTTGCTTTATTAGATAGAGGAACTTTAGTACTGAAAGTGCTGAAAATATAAAAAAAATGACATGACTATCACATTTCGGATCAACCTCCTTCCTTAACCTTTCAGCTTAAAAAAGCAACTGAGGAATAAATTGCTTTACAGCTGCTTGTTTTGTGGATACCATAGAAATGGTTATGTAAATTTAGAGACTACGTCACGATCTATCCCTCACTGTTAATATTTAATGAATGAGTTTTGATTCACCTTTACTGCTGGACATAATGTAATACCATTACATATTCTCTCAGCCTGATGATATTCAATATCGAAAAATTGGCAGGCAAGGATAAATACATTTGTGGGTAGCAGCGAGTGAGATAATCATAGCATTGAATATTAACATATGGAAAACTGATTCGCTTGACGTTTGACATTTAGTGATCTCGATACGGAGTCTATAGCAAGGTACAATCTAGGAAAATAGCCATGGAAAAGAGATTCGAATATATTGTAAAATATACTTTCCCCCTAAAAAATTCCAGTTCTCAGGGAAATGTGAAGGTTTACAATATCTACTCGTACTCAAGGACAGTTATTGACTCAAATGAGGCCCGTGCCACGTCAATAATCTAAACTAATCTTTCGTTGCTTTTTTCGATTTGGGACAATTGTACCACCGAGCCATTATTTTTTGGAAATGTTTGACATGCTTCATGAGTTCCGATTGAATTGCGTTCATTACAACTTGCCGGGTGTTCAATATAGATATTTTTCATTATCTGAGATTGAGGATTCCAAAAGCAGTACAAAAACACGGAGATGTTTTGTTGTTAATTGAATCTTCAAAAATTGAGCATCTCTCTTATACCTCTCTTAAAAAATGACGTGGTATGAAATTTACAACGCATTCAAGCCCTTTATTGTATGACGTCTTCTTTTCTAAATTAAGAAAGTAACGTGTCCCTATGTGTGCAGAAATATTGTTGAGGTTGAAGTCAATATGCTTCATTCAATTTCATTTTTATCCTTAATCGCATTTATTTTTCCCGTGCAGGAGGAAAGTTAGTAATTTAAAATTATTTTACATGGAAAAGAATTTGGCTGGAGTTAAATTACCAATCGAATACGGCGAAGTAAGTTAATTTTTTCTTTTTTTTAGACTTTCGTTTCATTTTTTATCATATGGCGTTTTAATAAAAAACAGCAAAAATGTTTTTTGTCCTGCCATCTCTTCTCCTCTTGCTCCTCTTTTAGCATTAACTTACCATTTAGATAACAAGAAATAGTATGCCTGCCAATTATTTTGAACAGCTCATAATTATGTTTATATTTTCCTTACGATTTGGAGATTATTCGAAAAAAGCAACTCGTGAGACACTCTCAGAACACTTTTGCGCGGAAAACAACCTTTTATTGATCCACGGTCTAGAAAAAGATTTGATGCGAAATTGAAGAGTAGGTAGTTAATTGCTGGAGGCCAAAAACAACTGAGGACAGTTTTCTGTGCGCCATTTGCGCTATTTAGGAGAGATTGGTGGCAGGGTAGAGGCAGGAATTTTTCAGGGAACGGTGGAGTCGAGAGAAACACAGCGTCGGCATTAGCCTGGTCTTAGCGAAAGGCGCCAAGAGGTCCACGGCTTGACGTCCCATCCGACGGACGGAGTACTGAGCTTGAAGTGTTCTCCACCCATTAGTCAAGATGGGACCGGTATACCAATGAAAAATCTCTGCCACTACCGAGATTCTAACCCACGGGAAGCCATTACCGTAGTCACCATAGTAAACTCATCCACTACTAAACTGAACGACGTTTTCTATGTTTGGTAGTTTTTTTTTAACGGGTGCACTTTAAATTTAAGCGTGCCAAATCTAGACCTCTCACAACATAAATGCCTTCATAAAATAAATTTACTCTAACCTGAAAGTGAAATTGCTCACATTACGATATTAATGAAACAATTAAAGAGGTGTGGAGTTAATATGATGGATTATATATATAGAGTTCTACATATAACTGATACCCTGCAAGCCACCGCGAGGGTGTGTGGAGGGGGTGACGATAACCAAACGTGTACTACCTCTTCAGGTACGTGGCCAGAAATTTGCTTCGGGGTGGCTAAGTCTAGTGTAGCGTAACTTGAAACAAATCAACCTTGCCCGTTCGGTGCCGACATGTTGCAAATCTCTTCTTTTAAATTTCAGTCCTTAGTATTTACTTTCGCAGTTCCCATTCCTATTTCTTCTCATTGGTAACGTTCACTGCTTACCTTGTTATGAAGCAGTTAATTTGACCGGCCCGAGAACAGAAGTTCAACGCATGCATACATTTCAGATTGAACAGAACAATAGGAGCGTTTACTCGGAACCGAAATTGCAATTTTATACACGAAATTGTTAGATGGAAACGAAAAACAAATTTTAGGGAAAAAAATAATCTTCTAACCACAACCATTCACTCATAAATCAAAAATTAAAATAAGCAAAAGGTGACGCCCACCGAAAAAACTGCTTTGATAACATTGATGTCATTTTCCTCCCGTCCTTGACTGCTTTTAGGGGAAGGGAAGGGAGTGGAGGGGGTTTTCGGAAGGTCTGCTCGCACTGATCCTGTCGCATTCGCTCCTATTGGCAGAGTCAGCTGTGTCCCCCCCATTGCGATAAGGCGAAGTAGCTTCGCGGGCTCAGTTGTGATTAGGCGAAGTCGTTATACGTCAGAGGTTGCACCACGCCCACTTTTCCGAAAGGGTTAAAAACTTCAGTTTTTCGCCGCTTATAACTCAAGAAATAGTTGACGGGAAATATTTTACGAATTTTCTTTTGCAAACTCTATCAGATCCAGAAATAAAAAAAATATGGTAAACGACCCCATTATCAACCATACATGTGGATCAAACTAGTGATCACTTTTCAAGACACTTAACACTTGAATTATACGCATTTTGATTCGGATTGCCATGCGCAGATAAAATCAGAACAGCAAAATTATTGGGCAAAAATTTCGGGGTGGAGGGGGGCTGAAGTCGCAGAACCCCCCCCCCTGGCTACGTGCATGTACCACTTGGAAACATGCCACATAATAGGGTCACATGAAGCTACACAGTTTGTATCTACATAGTAATAAAGGGATTGGTCGTGAATACATGCATCATGCACTACAGACTACTTTACAATATTTCACCTACTTGTCCCTTTGCTAGGTTGGCTATTGTGTTCCCTAATAGTACGGGGGAAAAATGACATTTTGAATATATCGGTAAGAACGGTATCGGTAGATAGATATAGGTGAAATATAGTTGGTCAGGGTCTGGTATCCCTTTTGAAGATAGCAAAGGGTCGTGGAAGCAGAGGAGGGAAATTTTTCGTTCCTCATCAACAAGTACTGCAGAGGAATTTACATTCAGAGAATGGAAAAACGGGTCGAAGCCGTTGGCAGGCGACGGCGTGTGTGGGCGCGGATGTAGATATCACGTGGGCGGACATCCTAAATGAATCGCGTCAGATCTCGCCTCTCCCGTTAGCGTCTCCGGCCATGACGGCATACGTGTCCACTTCGGAGTTAATTCTACCACTCACACGTCCTTCAATCATTTGTCTGGAGTATTATTAATAGGATATTTTTTGCATGTGAATTGTGCCGATTTGTTTTTCGCAAAAATTCCCTTCCGAAGATGTGACATTCAGTTGGTTCGTATTGAGTTCTACCCTCACATATCAAATACCAACCTTTGGATTGAACTTTACCTTATACTGATATTCATTAAAGGAGTCATGCTAATATATCTAAAAGTGGAAAAGGCATCAGCTAAACAGAGGACATCCATGGAGTAACTTTTCAAAAAGTATCGGTGTAAATACGTCCTCTGTTTAGCTGATGCCTTTTATATTTTTAGATATATTAGCAAGATTCCTTTAATTAATACTAGCATAAGTTAAAGTTCAATCCGAAGGTTGGTATTTGATATGTGAGGGTAGAACTCGATACGTATCAAGCCATTTGCATGTGAAATTCGCACATTCCGTGTAAGGGCCTTTCCCTGGGCCACCTGCAATTACCTACGAAGTTCTGACATGCAGAAAATAAATTCTCGAGGATTTTTGGTGACTGCATTTCATTTAATATATAATTATGAATTTAAATTTAAGTAATAAATAATTCAATGAATATTAATTGGGTTTAAAATGGCAGATCAGACTGGAGAAATGTGTAGAAAATTTGAGAACATAATTTGAATGTAATGAGAAGAATTCACGCTAATTCGTTCTTACTCTGACACCGATAAGAGATTACGAATTTTGAAGAGCATTTAAAATAAAGATCCGATGTTTTAATTAATTGTAATATTTTATTTGTCATGAATCTTAAAGTATCCCAGATTGTCACAGGAGAGAAAACTATCCTATCTAAGAACCCATTCATAACAACTCCAATGGAGCAAATAGACACAGTAACGACTTTCATGTGTATTGAGGATTTATTTAACGAAAAGTGGACTTGAAGACTCAATGCCTTTGAAAGCTGAGTGATTAGGTTTAAGTACATGTGCATCAATCTCCATGCTCGAGCTTATATACTTATAAACGGCTGTCACGTGTTATTTGAGGAATCAATGCTATTTTCTCCATCAATTTGTTGAATTTTATGATTTTCCAAGTTATTTTCTGATTATATTTGAAGGAAAAATCATGCTTCTCTAACCAAATCACTGTAATAGAAGGATTGGGTACTTATATAATGATGTTTCGAGTAGTCTGGTTGCAAAAGCCGTTAACTGCAATTTTTAAAGGAATTCGAATGATTATCAGGTTTTATTGAAAATGTGATTAGGCATAAAAGACATTTTTCTTTAAATGAGTCAGCTCAAGTTGTTAAATTATCAGTAGAAAATTGTATACGGTTGCAATACCTGTTAAGGAGGTTCCACCGTGACTCCGCGATTCAATATCCCGTAAAAGAGCTATGTTATTTAATGAATAAATACCGATCCAGAAAACACCTATATGGAAAATCATCTATACAGTGATAACGCATGCACAATAATTGTATGAGTATGCTATTTTATAGCGCGTTGTAGTTGCATTCTATTTTTTACAAGCTCTTTTATCTCATTTTGACTTCAGAACATGACTAACGTGTTGTTGCCACGTTTAATTTACAAAGTTAGAATACATGTTCAATCCTGCTAATCCGTATTCTTAACTAGGTTAAATATTTTCTTTTAAACTATTCCCTGGCAAATACAACTCTTTGTTTTGAATTTTATTAATATTCGTATTTTTGAAAATTGTTTGGCAACAATGACGCTGCTACCATTTGGAAGCATTGGTATTAATCACACCATATCAATAACCAATAAAATATTTAAATTACATAAAAACTATAAGAAGGACCTTGGTAAGGTATATTCCTAAATTAAGTGAGTAAATAAGCTTGTAAGCACGTTCCGTCACAAGTACCGTTGCAAATGATAACAACATACTGTAGCGCCACTTTCATGTAACTAAAGCTTTTCTGCTATTTTTCTAGCAAACATTTATTAATATCAATTAAACAAGTGTGGTAAGGTGATCACTTTCTTACGATGATAAATTCTACATACAATTGCGCATCTTATATTAGTTTTTCGTCAAAACGGCATTTCTCTTTACATTATTAATCTGCACATTTTACTGCAAGAGCCATGCTCTCCCGTATAGCCACGTATAAAATACCTAATTTTCAACCTCTTTTTTTCTTCAAATATATTATGGAAAGGCCAAATTATTTTATTGCCAATCAAGAGAAGGGTTAAGAAATGATGTGTCCTGAAATTTTCACAAAAATGACAACTAATTCATAATTCGGTGGAGCCACTTTAAGTTCTCAGGCGTTACTACGTGGTTATTACGTGAAGCCCCAATTACAATCAAGAAGATCGAGATTTTGTTCCCTATTGTTGTACATACATTCGTTCATCCCTCCAGACCGTGTTTTTGGAAATTTAGAAGGGCAATTTCGGAAATTCAGCGTTTTCTGTATATTTGTATAGGTTTAAAAAAATTTGTTCTACAAATATATTGAGAAAAGATTCAATTTTTGAAAACTACTCCGTAAAAAAATAAAGCAAAATTTATAAATTTCATTCAGTGATAGACACGTTTAAAAAAATAAACACCTACCATTAAAAACCCCGTTAACTTCATTAAAGAATGTTTATTAATGAAGGAATGTAATTCAGTATATGAACATATTTAGTTTCAAAAGCTGTTAAATACATTATCCGATTGCAAAACCCGTTTACTACAAAATAAATGCTTAAGTATCCTCTTTACCGTCTGTAATATTTTTCTAACTGTCAAGTCGTAAAATTTGTATATTTTTTCTTAATTTTATGTTAAAATAATTTCGCTTGCATCAGCTGAAAAAAAATTTCAGGAAATTTTTTTCACTTCTCCAAGTTTTGCTTTCGGTGAAGTTAACGGTTTTTGCTACCGGACTACTCGTATATGGTGATTATATTTTGACCATTAATTAGTTATATGTGCTAGTGTCCTGTCTAATGTAGGCAATTAAGTAAGAGAGAAAAAATATCTGTGGAATATCTAAAACAAATCACTCATTTCGTTATCTTGATTATAAATGTCTCCAGTCATGGCAGTGTGTCAGGAATTCACGTGGTTTATACGCAAAAAAATTAATGCGTTCATCGTAGACACAGGGAGCAGGTGCATCTTTTTCGGCGTTCCCGCGCCGATATTTCATGGCCCCCTCGTTCGAAATGACTGCGCCGGATATCAGTCAAAGAGAAAAAAAAGGCTGGGTACGTGAGAAGATTCGTATATTTGCCAAAAATGAGGAAGTGAAGCAGTGTGTCTCTGTTACTTTTATCACCGACATCATCAAGGGAGGAGGAGCGTGACTGCGTGCCATTAATATCGATCCGAAAGCAGATGAAGCCATGAAAAAATATAGATGGGGCACTCATCCGTCTTTTATAAAAAGGCGAGCTAGTTTTTTTCCCCGTCCTGAAATATGCATCGCGCCGCACTGGGGGAACATATGGGTCTGCAACGTGGCGGCCATTCGGAGAGCACGCCCTCGCTGCAACTTTCATGGCCACGGTCGTCTTTTGTTAGCATGATTTAGCGGAGCAATGGGAGTTGATCTTTCAACTTCCTTGATGTAAGACGAGTGGAGTCGGGTTAGCTAAAGCGCAAGACCTCTTGCCGTCTCATCCCACGCTCCGTATTCCTATGGCTTGAGATTCTCTGCGCCATGTTCGTTGAGTGCTCACATTCTCCTTGCTATATCCTAGCATTACGTAAACGCTGATTCTTGATATCGGACCTTCTGCAAATCCGGCCGCGGTTGCTAAATCCTTAACGCGTCCGAGTGACAACCAGAAGGTCGCGGGATTGGATCCCATCACGAGCGTGATTTTTGTGTTTATCGTTTATAGCTTAGCATTAACTACCCGTACTATAAGAGAACAGAATAGGCAGCATAGCAAAGGGATAGGTAGGGGAAATATTTTAGAGTATTCTGTAGTGCATGATGCATGCATTAAACCCTTAAATACTATAGATACTAACAATCAAGTAGCATGAGACAATATAGTTGCTGGTTTGCGTGTTAGTAGTGCATGCTTGGTGAACTTCACCCCCTGCCACACACCCTCGCGGTGGCTTGCAGGGTATTGTGTAGATGTAGATGATGTAGATTAAGTTATGTCCAGTTCACACGGTGCGTTTTTCCTCGAGTGCTAGCATGCTGGATTTCGTGCGGGCGACGAAGGTGGCCGCTAAGCTGGCTACGCTGATGGTTGTCGGTTCACACGTAGCGAGCTATCGTCCTTGCTTACTCTTCTTAGAGCCTCAGCACGAAGATGCTTACTGTGGTAGCTCCGATTACGAACTATATATAAACAAGTTTCGTATCTATATGCTTCGATAAGCACCACAACTTGATCCCTAGTCTATAGATTTGAACTCATTTTTAAACACAATATCGACCATGAGATGCTATTAAAAGTAGAGCTAGTCAGAACCTTTATTTTGATCACGTGAAAATGTTAGTATTGCCACTGTTATAGGAATTGCAAAACAAAGTGATCGCTAACACAGAACACCAACCTTACGAATAGTATATGTACGCTTCACTACTGTAACTTGTCATACGTAGAAGCTACGGACGGTTTTGTCCAATAATTTAGAGCATGTTCTAATTTCTTTTGCAAGGAATTGTGCAAAGACCTCGTACTTGATACAATTTGCGTATTGAACAAGTTCTTTCACAAGAAATTTTACCTTGCACAACGCCCTTCAGGAACACTCATTCCATAATCAAAGTGATGTTTACAACTTACGACTAATAACTGCATACAACGTATCCTAATCATGAAATAATTATCATAAGGATATGTATCTCAGTTTGGTGGAGTTAATATAGTATTAATATATGTACCCTAATGATAAAAAGACGTTAATCCTGGACTTGGAAAAATATGTAGTATTCTAGTTGCCAAAAGAATTCTGTTCTCACAACTGAATAGGAGACACAATTTCATCTACTAGGGAAATGGATTTGCTTAAGTAAATGCAAAATTTGAGTTTACTGTCAGAGAATCGAATTATTAATGGAACGAAGCTGATTTAATTAACATTTACCGCAAAGAAAAATGAATTAGGTTATAGGGTGCTCGAACTGCTTAAATTATATTACATTATGTAACTTAACTTAATCTTACGCTTAATATTAATACAAATGCACCATCCATACTCTAGGCGGTAGTCGAAATCACGATCCTTGGATTACCAAGGTTACCAGTTCACCGTCCGAATTACCACAGCTTGCTCATTTATTTATTTATTTAATAATTTTTTAAGTTCACCCAACATGAAAACAAAATAATAGGGTAAACTTTTTTCACAATTAATCATAATTACAATCAAAAAACAAAAAGAACTTAATACACTAATAGTACTATTAATTACCAAAACAGTCAAGGCCGGTTGAATGTCACATACAAAATTCTGTAGGTACAAATTTATAATGTCACTAACATCGACAATATCTGCCCGCGAAACATTTCCTTAGGTAAGTTTATATTTAATTCACTTGAAAGTGTATTGAATGAGATTCATATTCTATTAATAGGTGCATTCATACAATAATTTGTGTTCACACTTCTTATATAGAATGTCCTTTTTAGCCTTACTTTTTTTTACTCACATCGGTATTATATATGATCAGATCCTCATGATTAACCATTGAGGAAAAATTGTACTTTAAAACTAACCGGAAAAAAGCTTTAGAGCGTCATAAGAGGGATCAAACTGATGCTGGAGAATTTCGTGAAAATGGTATCAAAAACAGCCAAGCCGAGGGAATTTATTTCGTTTTCAAGTCTTTAGATATTTTTGTATTCTGCCCTTTAGACGTTGCGTTTCGCTCATTAATATACAAACGTCAAATGATCCATTTAAAAGTTTCCCCGGCACAATCCCTGCCCCTCATTCATCCTTTTAAAATTGGCAAAGGGAACATAATTAAGTCCAAGCGCGGGAGAAACTTTATCAAGGCGGAGGGGATTCCTCAGTTTTGTTGAGGAGAAAAGAAAACGCGCAGCGGAAAGGACAAGACTGCGGGGGCTGAAATTAAGGCAGCGTAAAAGAGACTGTACTGCGAAGGAGCGTAGAGTGGAAGAAGTGCAGATGAGTAATAATGAATGTAATAGTAGACTCCATAATAATTGAAATAGTAAAACATGGAATGTTCAGTTTTGAAGCATCTATTATAAATGGTGTCTGTATACTACTGTTTATCATGATCATTAATTAAAGCCTGCTGTAATCCTTCAAAAAAGAATTATAAGAAATATGGCATTAAAAACAGGTTTAAACATTCGTATCCCTTGTTCTTAAGGCCTAAGATTACTTCCATTACAGCATTATTATGTATTTAAGGTATTGAAATTATTTTATGTTATGAGTGGTAATATTCCAACTATATCAGGCAGCACGTATAAGTTTAATTTGAGAAAGGGAAACGTCCCATTAATTAAGCTAAATTTAAACATTTTCAAACGATCATTTGTATACATGGGCCCAAAGGTTTATAATTTGTTGCCCGAGAAAATAAAAAATGTGAAAAATAGTAATTTTTTTTAAATTTAGCTAAGTCATGGATACTGGCTAATGATAATGTTGTAACATTCTTTTGATGTCAACAGATTTTGTTTTTCTCCTTGTATAAAAAAATTACTCGTTGTTTTGTAGTTATACTCATATTAGTAAATATTCAGATGTTAATGGCATTGTTTATTGTTACTTTTTTGTGAAACTTACACTTTCTACTATCACTTTTGTATGAAAAAATAGAAACCTTAGCGATGAATTATACAATTATGAAGGTTGATTCAGCACAGGTTCTCCTTTGAGGCAACCCAGCTTTCTTATACTCTTATTGTAATAAATTCAGTATTTTGTATTGTTTTGTTGAAAGCAATAAATTTACTTACTTGCTTATTAAATTAATGTTTTATAAAACTGTAAATGGACAAGTATTCGGACTAAATTTTAAAAACGGCACGGTTGGAATGCTTTCTACAGCATTCTTGACGTTTAATGAAGGCAACGAATTATGTATCTTGTTCTAAATTTTATTATAGTACAATGAAATATTAAGTCCTCGCCTGCTAATCCTTGGGTCGCTGGTTCGAGTCCCTTCTGGGCGGGTTTTTCTCCACCCAGGGCATGGATGTTTGTCAAGCCCTGTTGGTTCAGCCCCTGGGAATCCTGATGAAAGGCCAATGCCTATCGGGATCCCAGGGGTATATGGACCAATCAAATAGTCCGGATGCAAAAAAAAATATATTTTATCGTATAAGGTAACTTAGCGCTGAGATATGTACACTTGCAGTCACGATGCAGTTAATAAATCATCAAGTGTGGTGTAGAGGAAAGAATGTCACAGTCGTTATAATCCGAAGAAGTAGTAGAATATATATGGCTGAGTTGGTGTACTTAATCGCCCAATCAAACGGTAATCAATGCACCATTATTGCACCAATGCACCGTGCTGATTTTTAATCATCTATGAACGTTAGATCTATGCAAGCAAGATAATAAAAATCCTTTCTGAAGTTAACCTCTCCTAAAATAAACTTTTTTCCTATGCACTTTACTTCACTTAATTTTTATGGCCAAGATTTTACAATTATGAAATATTCTTCGAAACATTTAATGTAGGCATCATCGATTTGGATGAGCCTTCGTACCTTCAATATAAATATTTTCATCCCAGTCTGAAGTTATAAGTGAGATATGGAAGACGGTAAGAGAGCATTGTATCTGCGTTCCTGTTCCCCGAATTTCCCATTTCCGGCATCCTTTCCCAGATGAGGAGACCATACGATTCCCGTTTATCAAGCTCAAGAAGTAGAAGACGGACTACATTTTCGAAAGCCGTTCAGGGAATGTATTATCGATAATTCGTCATGAAATTATTCGACTTGTATTTTATGGCCGAAAATTCATGAAGCTCATTCGAATTTCAGATATTTAATGACTACCTATTAATAATGTCAATATATCTGGCTAGTTGTTCGCAAGTGAAAAAGGTAATTGCGATTGCAGTGCTCAGGGGGCTGAAATAAAATATGAATTTATAACTCTGTTCGCGCATAATCGCTCATCTTCTTTGCAGCCCCAGGGATCTGCGTCGATAATTCTATAGGTCGTATACATTTATATATGCCAGATAATTATATAATCCATCCCATTTCATATTATGTATGCATGGGATAATTTGACCTTCATTCGATTAATTAATTCCATTTGTCACAATGACCTTTGAATATCCTCCCCGTTAAATATCAAACAATCAAAGTTTTCTCATCCATCTCGGGTCCTTCGATGAAGTGATCTCATTTTTAGTAGGCATGAAAGACTTGACATCAAAATTAAGTGTCATATTTTTTTAGAATCGTGTTGAGTCACATATGAGGTTAACTGTTTTCATCAGGTTCTTAAGTGCATCAAGTCAAGATTACATCAAATAAGCTCTCTGCGTTGATGGCTGACCTTTCCTGAATGCATAAATCATAAATGCATCATTGACATAATGAGTTCAAATAATGATCGCAATCTCTTTTGGATGCAAAATTTTGAACAAAAAGAGTGCTATATACTTTTTACTCAAGTTCCTCCGTGGTTGTTAATAGTTCCTGCAAGTATGAACTCAAACAATTTTTTCATTGATTTAAATAAGAATACCCTGTATCCATTTCTTTAAATACGCATATGAATTCCATAAATAAATACCCATACCCTATCAAGGCTGAGGGTGTGATGACGAGCTGGTTTGGCCAATAACTTTTGGTTTAGGGTTTCCAACGCATCATTTTCCTGATAATGCTCTTCGTTGTCTTTTCCATATGCTAGCTGAGACCCTCAACCACGTCTTCTTTGAAATGACATCAGTTGCTTCCATTATATAGCCAAGGTCTCCCGAGGCGTAGGGCTACGGCTCAGCTGCGAGCAAGGTCACCCATCAAACTCTCAGCTTTTTCTTTTGCCGGAAAGAAAAATCCCTCGACGGGGTTTCGAAGCCATGTGCATCACTGGCTCGACCTTATGCGCCACGACCACTATAAGTATAAAGCGAAAAAATATCATAATTTATTGGACCGACGAGTGATATGGCAAGCTTTAACCGAATTACCCGTTGATGAACAAAGTACCTAAAATGACAAATCATGCCATTTCAACTGCGTTTTTATAGAGATAATCGAAACTTATTATGTCAGCTTACGTCATAATTACCAACAGTTTGACGATCAACCTTGCTGTACATCGAATCATCAAAGATTCGCCGATTTAATTTCTTAAGCCCGAATAACACGATCATTTCTCTCGTTCCTTTACAGGGATCATTTAAGCTATAGCTTTCAGGGATCGCAAAAATGATAGCTCAAGCTATCATTTCGCCGCTCACACGATCATTTTTACCGTCCCTTCTCTTAGTTCCCTACGGTTCCCTAAGTCCATAACTTTTGTATATTTATTTCGTCGTCAATAACAACAAAACGTAAATAAACATTACCTTGATATCTGTGAATATTGGAGTGGCGGTCCAGTCCCAAGGAATGCATAGGTATGGCATTAATTCTATTTGCTAAAATTTGTGCAGGAATACATTTCTGTTCGGGAGATATTACCTTTTAATACGGTAAACTACTCCGCTCTTTCAGAGCGTCCGCTCCGATTGGCTAAATGACGGAAGAACCTAAGGCCCGAGGGAAGGAAAGAGGGACGTGCTCAAATGACGAAAAAAGGGATAGCGATCCCTATCATTGCCGCTATCCGTGAAGTGATCAAGTCATGCGATCATTTTTAAGCTCTCATTTGAGCTATTCCTGAAAAGGGACGTAAAAAATGATCGTGTGATTCAGGCCGTATGGCAACCACAACGAAGGAGCAAAGGGCACTTAACGCATCGAATATATTTTATCCATTCAAATAGAGTAAATTTGAGATTATCGCCTATGGCCAAACAACAAAATACCAATGGATCGCTTGGATATAGCTTTAAATTTGAAGTAAACTCGGTTTAAAATACAGTACTGTGTAATTCAATCACGTTCAGAAACGAAAATATTCCATTTGGGAAATGACCAAATAAATTCAATTTATTTTTAAGCTTACAAATGTTCTCATGCTGTTATAATTTTATGGCTGGTACGATTATGCTTCTTAATATATCATTTGCGTACTGCCATGTAAAGGAATCCGATAACGTGTTAGGCAAGACTTTAAAGAGTGTCGTGCTACTGGCCGAATATCCCAAGTTCGTACAGAGGAGAGGCCTTAAGACACGCCAAGTTAAACCAAAAGCCGTGTGATTTCCTGGGGCTCAAGATCTTTCTCGGAGAATATAGTCGACGCAGGGTAAATAACTTCCCCTCCCCTCCCAGTAAAGTGTATTGAACACATACCTAATTATTAAAATCTCTGTTTGAGAGTTCTGTTATTTTTTCATCTACTCCATAACTCACGAATTACTTTGGTAAAGTGGATTTACTCGGAAAATTTAATTCCAATGAGTGCGTGTAGTCGCCTCTGAGAATTATCTCACTCATATAGCTGGGGGCTTAATTCTGGCCGAACGCGCTTTCCAGCAGTGAAGTGTGTTGTGAAAATTGTACAACCGCTGACTGTAATAATAAAATAATATTTCAAATGACTTATGAAGGGTAATCTCCTAAATTTGTCCCTTACGAGCCCTTAATTCTTTGGTTCCCTCTGATAACACAGCCAAAACTCAAAACATTGTTCATAAATATTAAAAATTGAAAGTTTTGTATGGAATTATTTTTGATTATTTTGGGAAATAATTCCATGTACAGGTAAATAACGAATCTTTTTATAAATCCTGTATAATTAAAAGAGAGGAGTATCTGTGAGATTCTCAGAATTCAAAATCCCAATCTCTCATGTGGTTTCCGCAGCCTGATTCCATCACGGAGAGATTCAATTCCATCCGCATTGGTAGAGGTTGGAGGTTGAACCTGAGATGAAAAAGTGGTTCTGGAAAAGAGGAATGTGACAGGCAATAACTCACCGTGTTGTAGTCATAGAAGGTCCGTGATTTCCCGAGCCCTGGTATGTTGTCAGGCGGCGAGACAATGGCCGTGCGTGCCTCTAAATCCACATCGACTCTCACGGGGTACTGATGGAACATGACGACCTGCTGAAAGAAAATGAATAAAACAAGTGAGTTTCGTGGAAGCGGAATGGTGCTTTATGTCAGAGGGAGGGGAGGTATGATTTCCTTTAAGCGATTTCCACCTTGAATAAGTAGCCAGTGTATGGGATCAGAATGAATTAGGTACGATCGGAGACCTAGACAGTGTGCAGCGTACAGCAGCTCATCATCATCAATCATCAAGGGTCAACAATCCTAGGATTGGTTTGACTCAGCCCTCCACTCGATTCTTCTATCGGCCAACCTCTTCATATTAACGTAGTTCCTCTCTTTCACGTCCTTTACGACCTGTTCTATGTAACTCATACGAGGCCTGCCTTTTCCATTCTTCCCGTTCACTTTTCCTTCGACGATTGTCTTCATCAGGCCATCGTGTCTTAAGATATGGCCTATTAAGTTGTCCCGTCTTCTTTTTATAGTTTTCAGTAGACTTCTCTTTTCTCCCACTCTTCTTAGGACTTCTTCATTTGTACAGCAGCTAGGTTCGTTAAAAGGTGTAACGATAAGTTAAGTTGTTTATCGATATTAATATAAGAATTAGGGTGGGAATCATTATTAGAGCGTAGGTTAAAGTACAGATTAAATCTATTAGAGAAATTTCAATCGGATAGCTTTACTGAAGATGTTAGGCACATATTAAAAAAACCAGCGTATTATGCTAGATTCGAACAGATAAATAAGATTAGAGAGATTGTCGTACTAATAGATTCAAAATGTCATTTTTCCCCCGTACTATAAGAGAACAGAATAGGCAGCATAGCAAAGGGATAAGGTAGGGGAAATATTTTAGAGTAGTCTGTAGTGCAAGATAGATATATTAATCCCTTTATTACTAATTAGATTGTAACCATTTAGTTGCATGAGACCCTATTGTGTAGTATGTTTCCTCTTAGAAGCTTGCTTGCATGTCATTAATGTATGCTTGGTCATTCTCACCCCTTGCCACACACCCTCGTAGTGGCTTGCAGGGTATCGCGTAGATGTAGATGCATATGCTCCAGGAATAAACCTCCGATGGATGTAAAACTAAATTCCCCTTCAATGATTAAATTTTAGTTTGTCCCCTTTTGTTCCACCGGCAGCGCTTCCGGAGAACGATGCCGTCTTGACATGGAACAGCACCGGATAGGGATCGCCAACATTTTCGCATCCGTGAAACGCAAGATAGCCCCTTTAAAATCATCATTCATGTTAGGCAAAATTTGAGTAATTTTGATCCGATTCGGTAACTATTCTTGGTCGTTGAGGTTAACCTTGTGGTATTCACTGGGGTCTGATTGGCCGCTCTAAACAGGCGAAGGAATATAATTTACTATCTAGTAAATTAAATGCATTCATCCACGTGGAAATATGGATGAAATATCATGATAATATGGATACATAAAATTCCATTTTTTTATGAGTATAGCTATCTGCTGTATCGACACTAGGACTCATATTACCAGATATCAGATTTAGATTGGTGACTCATGTTTAAACTTTGTTACTAGCATCATGAGTAGGTGATTATTTGGTACCAAACTTGAAACATTGAAATTCATTGTATTATGAATTAAAATTTAATATGTCAGACACTCGCATAATACGTGTATATAATGGGGGAGTTTACTCGGAACCGATATCGCAATTTTATACACGAAATCGTTAGAAGGAAAAAAAAGAATTTTAGTGAAAAAATTAATCTTCTAACCACAACCATTCACTCATGAATCAAAAATTAAAATAAGCAAAAGCTGACGCCCACCGAAAAAGCTGCTGTAATAACATTGACGTCATTTTCCTCCCGTCCTTGACTGCTGTTAGGGGAAGGGAAGGGAGTGGAGGGGGTTTCTCGGAAGGTCTGCTCGCACAGATGCTGCTGCAACTGTCCTATTGGCAGAGTCAGCTTTGTACCCCCCCATTGCGATAAGGCAAAGTAGCTTCGCAGTTGTAATTGGGCGTAGTCGTTATACTTCAGAGGTTGCACCACGGCCACTTTTCCGAAAGGGTTAAAAACATCAGTTTTTCGCCGATTATAACTCGAGAAATAATCGACGGATCTGAAAACGGAATAATACGGGTATTTTCATTTTACAAACTCTATCTGATTCGGCATTAAAAAAATATGGTCAACGACCCCATTCACACAATTGCCGTCGCAGTAATAGGAATACATTGGAGAAGAGTAAGAACATACTGCACGACCGTAAGTAAGGTGCTTAGAAGGAAAGGTGTTTTGCTTCAGGGAAGTACTTTTATAGTTAAGTGCAATCATTTGATGATGCAATGTGGCTATTTCAAGCAGAAGATTGGTAAAAATTGTCGTTTGCTTAGAAAATCAAATTTTCACCTCCAGATGATACAGAAGTAAACAGTGTTTTATACATTGACTCCTCTGTGCGTAATGAAGGGTTAAATTTTGAAGAGTTTTTGAAGAATTTTAGAGGTTGTGTATTTTCATTGCCATAGTCAGTTTTGCGAACCAAAGGTTTCTCTTTTGCCAAAATTGGATTATTGTTTGGTATATCTACTCTTGACAAAAATTGATTTTGGCGAAGGGCGTGGAATATTTTCGCCGAAGAATAAATAACGTTAGATTAGGGTCTAAGGCCAGAAAATCAAAAAAAGAGGACTAAATAAGCTCGAAATTCCGACGTAATCTCCATAAACAGAAACCGTTTCTATTCCGGTGAGCAGGAGATAGCATTAGGGTGAAGTGCAGAAAAAATTTCTTGTGCAGTGCAGAAAAAATCTTATCGTTCGATTAACTTCCATGCTTTTCCTTGTTCCATACTTCGGGGTTGATTTCACGTACAATCATGATTGCCTGAGCTCGTTGCCGCTTCTAGTTTCGTTTCTTTTATTTCCCATTCCAAATCACCGTCGTTTAAACTAGAAGGTCTAAGTAGTTAAGCAACTTGGCCTCTGAAAACCGATTACCCATCCAATCAATTCCGCAAAACACGATTTGGCGGAATGATTCATCTATAGAGTAGAGGTGCAATTCGAGGCGTTGTGGTTGACACATGGTTTTCCTCCAAAATTGATAGTTTACAGGCTGCTTAACCATGGAATGGGAAACTCTTTGAGTGGTCCCATGGAGACTTTTAACGATAGGAAGTACTGCCACCTGGTAACTTACTGTGGCGGCACATCTTTTTGTAGTTTCGTAATGTGATGATTAATTGTCTTTTATTTTGTATATTAATTGTTTGAGTATATCTTTCTGTCTTTCCAAATTGCAGATTAATTGTTTTGTAATTTATTTTGTATGTGTTATCGCGAAAAGCATGGGAATAAGTAACAAGAAACCTCGTGACAACCGACGGGGATTCTTGGGTTGTTTATGGAGGAGTAAATGGACCTCCATGTTCAAAGCAACACGCATTTTCTTTGGTGTGTGCAATTCTTGATCTCATATTACTTCTTTTTTCGTTTAGTATCTTACTATCGTGGTTAATTGTATGGTATCGTACGCGGTATAGTATAATAATTTAAATATAACGATTGACTGTGTTGAAAATTTCCAGAGGAAAAAAGATTCCGTAGCCGGGGATCGAATCAGGGACCTTTGACTTACCGAGCCGATGCGCCAAACACCATACTACCCAAGATTCCTATTTCCAATGACAACTTTTAGGAGGATCTATAGAAGGAGGATCTATAGGAGCTATAACTCATTCGCGATTACGGTTTTTTCTAGGATGGCACTCCTTAAGCGAAATTGCGCTTTGAGGAGGCTTCAGTACGCGAAGATAGTACCTATGAATTATCGCAAAGAACGGCAAGCCACCTAAGTAGGATTTTAAACTGTCATTATGCACGGCAAGCTAATGAGTTGGAAATTGACAGACAAAAAACTTTCCTCGCCTGGGAATCGAAACGAGTTAATGACCTCTTATAATGTTAACTAAGAAATACGATTTGTTGATAATCCTTCCTTGTTGTCCCCTCATAAATATTATGAAAAGGAAAAAAATGTTCTCATATTTTGGATAAAAACCTTAGTAAATAAGCATACACTATGTGTACGTAAGTAAAGAATGTAATCATGAAATAATGTATTTAAATAGCTAATTATGTATGGGAGTTTTTAGATGAAAATTATGAATTTATATAGCTTCGGCTAAAAGGCGCGGAAATTTTCATAATTTATGGGAAATGAGAAAGAAATAAGTTTCTCCTATATATTTCAAAAAGAGATTTGGCCATGAGGTCGTGTTATTATGCAAAACCTTTTTTTTAGAATATACGCAATTTTAGCTTTGCAATTCCATTACTCCTTATTCATATATTTAATACCAAGAATGGTGTGACAACATTTAATCTCTCAATCCGTTCACTCAAGGGAAAAATTTAAAAAATTATAACCCTCACTATTATTCCATTGTATATTGTTAAAAGGCAAAACATTCTCTTCTTTTTATGGCACATGGATTTTTTTCCTCCTTTGAGGAAAAATAGCGGAGACGCCTTGAATCTTTCACGATGCGTTCCTTTGTGAAGCACTTTACGGCTATTCTTGTCCTTTCCTTGGAACGAGTTTTCGGGAGATCGCCTTTAATGGCAAGCATCATTTTCCTTCCCTTCGCTTCTTTTCTGGAAGAATTTGATTCAGCGACAAGAACCTTTGGCGCATTAAGCTGCTAGCTCCTCCGCGGACGACTCCGAGCCTTGTGATCCCGAGTATTCAGATTTGTTCGCGAAGAACGACCGGCGAAATGATTCCACGGGCTTTCTGTGTGCGTGCGTCATCCATTTGCTTTCTACGATAAAGGAAGGGAAAGCAACTGTTTAATCTTCCGCGCCCGTTTGCCTTTGAGAGATGGTCTTGACAATATTTACGCTGCCCGAGATTGTAATTAATTCCTTCACGCCTTTGGTCCATATATTTTTTGCCCGATATTGAACGCATAACTGTGGTGATGATGGATCCGGGTGTAATTTGAAATGTGAGAGAGAATAAGTTTTGTTGTCTCAAAAAATTTTATCTAATTTTGAATCACGGATGCATGTTTTTTTGCGGTTTATATGTTAAGACTTTTTTTGTTGACTTTTTCAAAACGCTAATTACCTCTAGCACCCGTCTTGCATTGTTTTAAAAGTAGTACATATTTATTTATTCAGCACATTAAGATTACTAAACTATTTCAGTTAGTTCATGAATAATATTTGTGAAGAGAGCCCAAAAAAATTAATGAGGCATCTACGTAATCTTGAAACCATCGTCGTTTTTTCTGCGATTTATACTTTTCACGGAAAAGAATACAATTTTGATCTATTAAAAAGGTCTGCTCACAACATCTTCCCTGCCTTAGGGAATTGCGAATATATAAAAATAAAAAAATGATAAAACATGCTTAAGACGATATTTTGGTAATTCCTTTTCATCAACTTCTAACAATGTCACCTTTCATATATTCGGAGGGGATTCAACTGTTTTGACTATTGTCGAACTTGAACATGAGTTTACAGAGTTGGATCAGCACGCGTAAAAGTTGACTTCATATTCATCAAAGAACGACAAAGATTACTAAGCAATCATCGCTACTTAGACTTTCAGAATTGGGTCTGAAAATTCATTGAAATGTTTTAGAAGCTAGAGAACATTTTTATGATAAACTAATTGACAAAACTTTACTATATTTTTCATTCAAAATTGATGTTGACCTTTTGAATTAATAATAATATAGTATCATATTTTATTTAATGCTGATCACACAAACAAACTGTAGATTGAAATAGCTATGATTTCTGGCCACAATTTACTACCCCAAGTCATGACGACGACTTATCTTGTGCTATTTAATATTCAGAGCAAAGTACAATATCAAAGTAAAGAGAGGTTAACAATCAGAGCTACGTGCTATAGAAAAATCTCCTCGAAAAATTCGATACCTAATTATCATTAACCTTATTAACGAATAAAAAGTGTTCCCTTGAATAAGACAAAATCAAGGAAATTGGCTGTCTGATCCTAGCATATCTTTGTGCCAGAAAAAGGGGAAGGAATGCTCTTCAGAGAATAGAATATCTCATTTCAACTAATGGAGGCGAATCTCTTGGACTCAGAATAATTAAAATAAATATAGACTTTCCCGAATCTCATGGAAAATTTTCTTTGCAGTTTCGCCATATTTTTTCGGCCAAATAGTTTCTGCAAAATATTGAAGGCTGATAATTAAACACCTTCAAATTGTAAATATAAGGATTGATCCTCAGTAACTTCAAAAATCATAAATTGTGGGAAATAATGAATATGACAGCTACGGTAGCTGAGCTACCTATGTTTTACTTTGGAATAAAATCTAGACAAGTTTAAATCTCACACCAGATGGAGAACTTAAGCATTAAGTTCACAAATTAAAGATAGATTTAGGTTTCTGGACTCTAACTATGACCAATTTGAAAAGAAAAACGATTTCGGTGACGTTTTTTTAATTTCTCTTTGGCGTAAAACATGATGACCCTTATAAATCCGAAAAGTTTATTATTCTAATCGAGGGTGGAGTTTGAAACGCATTCATCATCATTGGTCATCAATCCTCAGATTGGTTTGACGCACCTCTCCACTGAGTTCTTCTTTCGGCTAATCTCTTCATATTTACGTAATTCTTCTCTTTCACATCCTTTATCACTAGTTCCATATATCTCGCACGAGGCCTTCCTTTGCCATTATTCCCATCCACCTGTCCTTCAACGATTGTCTTCATCAGGCCATCATGTCTCATGAAGTGGCCGATCAAGTTGTCCCGTCTTCTACTTAGGGTATTCAGAAGACTTCTCTTTTCTCCCACTCTTCTTAGAACTTCCTCGTTACTTACTCGGTCGATCCATTTAATCTTCATCATTCTTCTGTAGCACCGCATTTCGAACGCTTACACCCTTTTATTTTCCGCTGCTGTCATTGTCCATGCCTCACTGCCATAAAGAAACACGCTCCAGATGTATGTTCTGATGAACTGTTTCCTTACTTCTGAGCTTGTATTTCCAGCTTTAAGTAGATTCTTCTTTTGATAGAATACCCTCTTCACTTGGCCTATTCTATGAACTATTTCTTTCTTGCTTCGTCCATCGTTGGTTATCGGCTTCCAAGGTAACAGAATTCTTTCACCTCTTCCAGTTTTTGGTTTTGAAACACATTAACGGTGTGTATGTCACGCACTTTGCGCAAATAACAGCAGCTACTTCTTCCTCACAAAATATGGTCACCGAATGAATGACACAAATAAGATTTAAGGTCTGAGGTTTATTGTTGGTGCGGTACGATACGGTTCGAAGCCAAGACCCTTTTGGACAAAAGGTTTTAAATCGCCGCACTTCCACGGGCCTCCACCGCTGGGCACCGCCTTCATCACGAGCGAACGGATTCCAATTATTAAAAACACAGATGAGCAGTCTCTTGAAGAATCTCCTTTCCTTCCATTTCCTCTGGACGGAATAATGATCGGAGAGTTCTTTAGAGGATCATTATCTTCGTCATCGTTGACAATCACTCCAGCTCCGAGATTGGTTTCCTTTCGACACTCAATTTCTTCCCAAACTTCCCAAATTTGCATCCCGGCCCTTCTTAACGTATTCCATTCGTCGGCCCTCATCTCCAGAGCTTTCAGGGGCCCTCGGGGAAGTCAATGGTCCTCGCTTTGTTTTCTCCCAGGGTTCGTGTTATTTTTTCGTCACCCCACCCACCCACCCGAAAGGCCCCTCATCCGAAAATTCGCCCACCTTCGCCGGCAGTGCCTCTTCTCTTCCTCCTTTGGTCCTTATCCGTGTGGGAGGAGTGGGGGTCGGTGTGGGGAGAGACAGGGAGAGGGGATGGTAGGAAGAGGGGGAGGGGCTGGAATTGTCGTCCCGGGTATGGCGAGGGTTGACTTGAGAAAAACAGACTTTTATTGAAAAAAAACTTTTTTCCCAACGAGTGTAACGCTAAAAATGTTTTTTGCGCAAACACCACAGTAAATCTTTTATTTCATAGAGGCGGAAAGTGTACGGAACTGGCAAATAATGGGAACCTTATGGGCCGTGTGAAGTACTATTACATCCACGTAAATCTATCTTAAACGGTAGAAGACGCATCAATAATGATAATGGGAAAAATAACAATATACCTGCTATCAAGTAAACGTTCCATAGCTTCATAGTTGTGTCTCTTCTATAATGGGGAACATGCACTATTTTTTATAACTCTTTTAATGTGAAGTTTATTAGCTGAAATGTGCTTGCCGAAAATTTCACTGAAGAATTAAGTTTTGTTACACAGATATTCTATTCTCTTTGAAGATTGTACCTTTTCGGCAGCTTAAAAATACGACGTCATCGCATGACGTAACGGCACGGTATCACTATGGGCGTTGTTTATCTGTTTATGCGTGGAGGTAAGTTGTTAAATAAATACTTGGCGATAACGTATGTATTTATCTCATTTGTTTAATGCAATGAACGATTGTATTTCGAATGTTTATTTACGTAGTATGGATTGTAACGAGCAAATCGTCCATTAATTATATAATGCCTGTTTAGTACCCAAGAATTTCTACTACGCCTATGCAATCGCTGGTTTTTTTTTAAGAAGAACGCCGCCATAAGGGAGTCAACCAAAGGAAATTGTCGGAATGTGCTTTTTTAAGTATTTTTTCAGTCATCGTTTCGTTCGAGAAACGGCTAAAAACGTCCAAAAAATATATTCACTTCGTTTTCTGTTAAAAAGAAATGTCTATCTCCGTAGCAATATGGGACCTATACCGTGCAGTGACGTCAGAAGGCGTTTTAGGTCACGTGACTTTCGTCAATTTCCGGGAACATTTTAAATTCATTTAATAATCTTTGTGGTGGGCGTAGAAAAATTTGGCTTATGTATTTCAATCGGTGAGAAAATTTCGCATGAAGTACATCATTAATCTTCGAGAAACAAATTTCATGCATATTCCCCATTATCTACTTGTGCATTGTTATTCTGGCTCTCAGTCCCTTCTATAATATATTAGCTCTAAAACCGTAAACCACTAGAAAACCTCAAAAGGAACATCAAAATACATAAAAAGCTATTATTTTCCACCAAGTCGCCTAGGGTAACCGCTCTCGTCAGTCAGCTTTCAGGAAGAAAATATACAGGTCAGGAAAAATGCTATGTGGTACTTTTGTGCGTTGCTTTGGCGTAAATTGTTTACCTTTTGTTTTCAGAAATCTATGAATATATTCAGGGAAAACAAACAAAAATCATGTGTAAATTGCTATCGTGATGTCAACTTGATGTGGATAGGTCGGTTAACATTTAAAAAGTATTCAACCATATGTTCATAGTCAGGTTAAGAGAAATCACATTTCTATTTCCTTTATCAGCCTTATTCTATCAAGTTGCCTCTATTCATAGAGGCCTTCAACTCTCGCAGTAGTTCCATTACGTCTTTCATAAAACATTCGCCCCTTATTAACCTCCATTCATTGAAGGTTACTCTATTTAGGAATCAATTCGAAAGGACTTCTACAGATAATAGACCTCTTGGAACATACATATTTTCTTCAGAGGAAACCCGTCACATTTCTTTCCTAAACAGGTATAAAAAGTTGTTCTTATCTTTTTGTTTTACTATCTGCCGTTGGGATGCATTTTTTCCGTCTTGTTGCACAATAGGATCAAGAGGACAACTTTTCATAGAGAGGGTTTTTCTAACCCTTATTTTGTTGTTTCTCCTACTGTATTCTGGTCAAATTGTAGTATTTGCATCTCCATTATTATATATTGGTTATATTCTTAAAAATGAAATGAAGCTGAAAAACGAAGTCTATTTTTTCCGTTCGTATCACAAAACCCCCGTTTATAGGGGTTTCGTTAACTCGCTATCATTAAATCAACTACCTGCATTCCAATGTATTTATAATTTCAATAAATAAGTACTTTATCACTTACATAATTCTACAAACCTAGGAGGATGATTTCCAGCCTAAAAATGAGTGGGTAACCAACTTCATATTCAGTTTCATAGTAGTTTCCAGAGTAGCTCAGGACTTAGAGAAGGCTTTTGACAGCGTGGATTGGAATTCAATGCTTTGATTTCTGAAAGGAATTTGAGTGTTCTACTATGATCGAAGAATTATCCACAGTTTGTATACAATCCAAGTAGCTGTGATTAAATCTATACCCGGCTCTGAAGAAGCAAGAATAAGGAAAGGAGTTAGACAAGGCTGTGTACTGTCTCCAGTAATTTTTAATGTTTACATCGAGAGAGCCATCAATGAAAACAAGGAGAAGTGTTCTGAGGGGAATATATATAGAGAAAAAAAGAATTCTGAGATTCGCTGATGACATAGCACTCATAGCAGAGACAGAGACGGATCTGAATAAGATGCTGATAACCATGGAAAGACAATGGCCAGATATAATCTGAAGATCAATAAGAAGAAAAGTAAGATACTGGTCTGCAGCAAGGGAGAAGAGGCCAAAACCAACGTTAAACTAGGAAAAAAAAACTGGAAGAGGTGAAAGAGTTCTGTTACCATGGAAGCCGAGTAATCAACGACGGACGAAGCAAGAAAGAAATAGCAGAGTAGCCCAGGCGAAGAGGGCATTCTATCAAAAAAAGAAATTACTTACCTGTGGAAATCCAAGCTTAGAAGTAAGGAAACAATTCATCAGAACGTACATCTTGAGCGTGTTTATTTATGGCAGTGAGGCATGGACAATGACAGCAGCGGAGAAGAAAAGGGTGGAAGCATTCGAAATGTGGTGCTACAGAAGAATGATGAAGATAAAATGGATCGACCGCGTGACTACACTGTAAAAAGTAGATCTGATTTTAAGGTACAAAAGCGATCTGAATTTCAGATGCAACAATTTTAAGACAGGGTATGTTGAATTTCAGCAGTAATATCTTGTCTAAAAATAAGGCAGGTGAACGGCTGAAAATCAGACCATCCAGAATCCTGCTTCCTCTGCTTCCTGCTCAACTGCTCCTGTACCAACCATCCATGCTCCTGCCTCTTCCGTACCTTAAATCCGTGTTCCTGTCTTACAACCAGACAGCGCTTAAATTCAGATCGCACTGAAAATCAGATCAACTTTTTACAGTGTAACGAAGTCCTGAGAAGAGTGTTAGAAAAGATAAGTCGGCTGAAAACTTTAAAAAGAAGACGAGACAACTTAATCGGCCACATCTTAAGACACGATGGCCTGATGAAGACTATCATCGAGGCACAAGTGAACGGGAAGAATGGCAAAGGCAGGCCTCGTATGAGGTATATGGAGCAAGTTGTGAAGGATGTAAAAGAGAGGAGCTACGTCAATATGAAGAGGTTGGCCGATACAAGAATCGAGTGAAGGGATGCGTCAAACCAATCCTAGGATTGATGACCAATGATGATGACCATGCATCAAACCGATACCAAATCTTTTCTATCATTTTGGAACGTGTGCTAATGTTGTGCGATGAAAAGAAATGGTGCGTGTGATCCTCTAATGTGGGGGGAAATTTTCACTAAAACTAGTTTCATAAAAAACTTTCCTTTAAATTTTATTTTAAACTAGTCCGATAACTTTAGTCCTATAAACACATCCTGTTATTTTAGCAGCTGTCCTTATGAGCAGTTTTTATGCGGAGGAAAATAGTATAATTTGATCCCAAGGTCGCCAAATCGTGTTTCACAGCAATATTGATGCCAGTTCTTTAAAGAATTCATTTTTTCCCATGACAAGGGGAGGAGTTAACGCATTTCTACATAAAACTCGTTCATATCTCTTAGTTCTTTTTATTACTTTTTATACTTATTATTAAATAAGCGCATGGTTCATGTTAACTTTTTAGTTAAGACGTTCTTCATAACACTTTTAGTATGCATTTGATTACTTTTTTTTAATTTACCAGAACAGCTACACTTGTCAGATTTAACAGCTCGTCCTTAAATAGATGCATATTTTAGTTAACACATTAGACAGTTTTAAACTGGTGATTTTTTTGAAGAAATAGAAGTTCTATTTGCTTTAACTTGACTTTGTATCATCACCTTGCTGCTTCAGTGAAGGTTTACTTATAGTACTTGATATCTACTTCGTTATGAAAAGTTAATATTCAAAGATAATATAATTAGTACTGTTTTACTGATGGTGGTAGATTTTTAAATGCTTTAAATAAGGCTTTAAATGCCTCCGATGCAGTAGGTGTAGACACCTGCATCATATTTTATTCCTTTTTAGCTCCGTCATTAAAACATAGGTTTTTCCAAAACAACTGGTATTTTTTCCGTTTCATTTTTATTTAATATATATTTAATGTACAGATTATTTGGAGCTTTGCGTAACCTATTCCAATTTTTTTATATTTCACTCACGAAGAAAGTAAATGAATACTTACTAATAATTCTTAAGAACGTCAAATGTAAAACTAGCAGAGTTTTCGCCTTCACAATTTTATTTAAAAATATTTCTGGTTCAATTCTCCCCAATAAACAGTATATTTCGTTGGCCGAGGCCTTCTTCTAATGTTCTCTTCATTTAGATCCGAATTTCACAGAGTATCGCTTTCGCCGCCTTGACAATGGAAATTAACACGTGCAGTTAAGAGCGCTGACATTTTTAATCTGGCCATTAACTTAAACACTGTAGCAGGTGTTCCAACTCGCGGAACGAAAGTGTTTTTGAGTGGATCGAACGCTTCTCGTGCGGCAAAGGTAAGAGCAGAATCATTTGAGCTCCCGCCCGGGAATTCGTTCCGAGATTTAAATGGACAGACCCCCCTTGGTGAGCAGTGTTTTTCCTTTACTTGACTCCACCTGCTTTCAAGCGCTCTCATAGTAGGTTTTAGACTTGCAATCTGATTCTTCAATAGTGGGTAGGTACTGTCGCGCACTGTCGTGCAAACACTGTAAGATCCTTTCGACATCCGTCCTTCGGGTAGTTTTCAGTGCCGAAATTTACTGCGGCAACTTTTACGCGTAGAAAAAAATTATTCCTCTTGATCGAGTACCAAACCCGGATCTCCCTGTCGGATTCCTGTCCGATTATTTTCCTATCCTGTCAGATTCTTTAGCCAATTAAACTAACTAGTCATTTAATATATCCTTATTACACTTTTAACGTCCTTCACTCGCACCAAAAGGATTTAATTCCGAAGGAACAGTTTGTAAAGGCAAGAGAAATACAACATTCCAAATAAAGACGCGAAGAAGAGCATGTATGCCATAATTTAAATTAAATTTGCATATTTGCGAATTTTATTAAGATGAAACATTTTTAATACTTGAAGAATCTTTTTCCCACAGTCCTGTCCTTATTCCCAGTGGATTTCAGATTCTAGTCCCCGTTAAGGTGAATGCTTATTTTACTGTGGAAATCTTGCCACTATGCATACCATCGGGTAAAGGCTTTGATGAAAAATGACACATTTTTAATATTTGAAGAATATTTTTCCCACTGCCCTGTCCTTATTTCCTATGGATTCCCAGATTCTAGTCCCGGTCTAGGTGAATGCTTTTTTCACCATGGAAATCTTGCTTCTGTACATACCATCGGGTAAATGCTTTTCGAGGCTAGATAATAATTCTCAAACTGGTATTTCCGTCAGAAACTAAGCGCGGAATTGTCCATTGCCGTATGTGCAGGGTTTACAATTTCTCCCAGCGTTATTGAAGGACATTATGAAAAATGGAAGCCATTCGTTGTGAAGACTTGTCTCTCTACTGAGATGTATTTGGGAGGGAGTTGGCCAGAAAATTTCACGAAAACAATTTAAATTTGTTGGCACAACTTTATGGAACGCACTCACAGGAAATGAATCAAATGCTTGTACGTTCCACACTGTTTTATCATAATTTAGATTATAATCGACCCAAGTTTCAACATAATTAGTCAACAACCTTGAAAATTATACTAATTGAGTCGAAGCACGATTATAATAATACAATGTGGAAACGTACAAACCTTTGCTTCATTCCCTGCTTCATGAAAACTATTTTAATATCCATCCCGAAAAAGGAGAGAGTGAGAGAACGTGAAAACTATAATAGGACTGCAAAATAGCTTTGTTTTCGAATGATACAATACTTAGAAACACAGTAAGGAATGAGATGCGGGTGAACTAATTCTTACGGGTTTGTCATTCTTGTGAAGTGGTATGGCACGTTGCATCATACGTGAGAGGAAACTTTAGGATTAAGGAAAGAATATGGGGAGAGACTGGTGAATTTTTAGGTGTAGGTGCAGAGAAGGATGAAGAAGAGGGTAAGGTGAGTGTGAAGGGAGCCAAACGAGGCAGCACTGTGAATGTTAAGGGAGGAGTTGAATGAGGAAATTAGAGGATGGGTGAGAGAGAATGAGTGGATGAAACGGGGGTTAAGAGGTAATGGTGTTTTGAAGGGCGTGAAAGAGGAGAGAGGATGTTAGGGAAACGGGGAAGAGGTCTCTTTAACCCCGCATACTTCCTAGCTCTCACCATCCTCTTCACACCGGCTGTTCTTCTCCCCTTACCCCTCTTTCCTAACTCTCTCTCCCATTTCACATCCTTCACGCACGCATACCATATACACGAATTTCATTCCAAAGGAGTGGTTGTATGGGTAAGTGATATAACAACATTACAAGTAGAGAATATTTTTTGTTTTAACAATTTACGTTTGAAGAGTCAACGTGCTAGTGTATTAGGTAGAATATTGATTAGTTATCCGAAAGTCTCGGGCACAAATCCGGTTGGGGTCTTGGACAAGTGCATTTTAGCTTAAACTGTGTGATAGATCGGGTTTTTTTTACTGAGATCTTACTGGAAAATCCCCATTGGCAACAGCTATCCAACATAATTCCGTGAAGGGAAGCATATAGGTGCCATCTTTGAAAGATGAAAATATTTTAATAGGTACATATTTGAAAAATATTTTTTTTACAAAACACTATGTATTTGTTCCATTACCACTTACAATACTCTGCTTGGCAATTTATATGAATCAATGGAATATAGGTACCCCAGAGGAACAATACCTGTATTGGGGAGACTATTATAATTATTATCAGACGGGCAGGCAAGGTGTTAATTATACAGTACGAGATATGAAAAAAATAATAATAAAAAAGAGAATTTAAGTGCATTCATATTCAATATTGATTATATAAATATATGATCATACGAAGACATATTATACCTATGTACAATACACATCATTTAATAACATTTTATATAACCTTTTTAAGTAAAAATTCTATATCCTCATACTGGCTCATAAGCCAGTTTTTAACAGCTTTACTGAATTCAAATTCTGTCTCTACCCTGGTCACGTTATTTAGCAGTAAACAATATAATTTTAACCCCTTGGTATTGATACGATTGCCGAAAGATTTCATTTTTCGACCTTGGTACTACAAAGTACTTTTTCCCGTTGTTGCATTAATTCTCACCATTATTTTCAACTAATTCTATGAATAACTTAATATAGAAGGTCAAGAAGAAATATTTTAATACTGCCGGCGCAAAGAGGTGGAGGATTTTTCTATGATGCGGTGAAAAACTTTGCCCAAGTTTCTACTTTGCGATCTTTTAAAGGTGACGCGACGCAGATTGTTCCTCCTGTGCTCGGGCCTGGATGGTTACAATTCAATTCAAACTCAAAAAGGTGTTTATTTGACCAATGTTTTACAATACAAAATGAAGAACGCTAAAAAGTGTTGCATAAAAATAGGTATTTACATGGTCTCCCTGTTTTAGGCTTCAGGGTAGCGTTCAATTATACAGAATAATATTGATTTGGAGCATTTGAGGATGGTTAACCGCGGCCCAAAACCTAAGAATCCCCCGAGGGCCTTTTTCCGCGAATGTCCTTCGTCTTCATATTCCCGAGTCTCGCTCGCCGCAGCATCTACGAGTCCCGTGGGGAAATCAGATGAATGATGGACCCCGATTTAAGCCTCCCTCTATTTTTTTTATTTTGGACCGCGGGGGGTGGAGGGTTGAGCTAGGAGTCGCAGGGAGGGAAGGATGCAGGTGCACCGTTCCCCAGGAAAACAATCGGGTGGGAAAGGAGATTTGAGCTCTTGAGTTACCCTTACCTCCTCCCCCCTGCGCCCGATCCCATGAATAATAATCGCCGCGGCTTCGGCGGACCGCATTCTCTAGGCCTGGGCGATATATCGATACATCTTAAAATATCGCGATATGTTAATTATCGATATGTCGTAAAATATCGCGATATGTTAATATATCGCGATATGTTAATATACCGCGAATCCGATATTGAGTTTTTAAAATTGACGATATATCGTTGCTCGATAAATATCGTCTTATCGTGCCCCGATATTTCATATAAGACGATATAAAATATCGGGGCACGATAAGACGATATTTATCGAGCAACGAGCAATTTTGAGTTTGAGAATTAAAATTGACGATATATCGTCAATTTTAAAAACTCAAAATCGGATTCGCAGTCGCCAGATTTATCGTGATATTTATCATGATACTATATCGTAATATTTTATTGGGACTCAATATCATGATATTTTATCAAGATATTTATCGTGATATTTATCGCGATATTTATCGGAGCACGATAAGACGATATTTATCGTCAAGATATGAGTTATCGTTATCACCACCTTACGATATGCTAACGATGACAGCAGCGCAGAAGCAGCAGCTTCTGCGCTGCTGTCATCGTCCATGCCTCACTGCCATAAAGGAACATGCTCCAGATAAACGTTTTAATGAATTGCTTCCTTACTTCCAAGCTTGTATTTCCAGCTGTTAGTAGATTCTTCTTTTGATAGAATGCCCTCTTTGCCTGGGCTATTCTACTCACTATTTCTTTCTTGCTTCGTCCATCGTTGGTTACTCTGCTTCCCAGGTAACAGAACTCTTTCACCTCTTCCAGTTTCTGTTTTCCTAGTTTAACGTTGGTTTTCGCCTCTTCTCTTTTGCTGCACACCAATATCTTAGTTTTCTTCTTATTAATCTTCAGCTGATGTCTGGTCATTGTCCTTTCCATGGTTGTTAGCATCTTATTCAGCTCCTTCTCTGTCTCTGCTATGAGAGCTATGTCATCAGCGAATCGTAGCATGCTGATTGTTTCTCCGTGGATGTTCACTCCAGAATACTTCTCCTTGACTTCATTGATGGCTCTCTCAATGTAAACATTAAAAATTACGGGAGACAGTGCACAGCCTTGTCTCACTCCTTTCCTTATTCTTGCTTCTTCACAGCTGGGTCCAGATTTAATCACAGCTACTTGGTTTTTATACAAACTGTGGATAATTCTTCGATCATTGTAGGAAACTCCAATTCCTTTCAGAATATCAAGCATTGAATTCCAGTCCACGTTGTCGAAAGCCTTCTCTAAATCCACAAATGCAATGAAGGTCGGTTTGTTCTTCTCCATTCTCTTCTCTATAAGCAGCCTAAGGGACAATATTGCTTCTCTTGTACCCTTACCTTTCCTGAATCCGAATTGATCTTCATCCAGGAACTCCTCTGCTTTTCGTTCTATTCTTCTGTAGATGATCCTTGTCAATATCTTCGATGCATGTGTCGTCAGGCTTATAGTCCTAAAATTTTCGCATTTCTCTGCTCTCTTCTTTTTGGGAATAGGAATGATGATGTTTTTCTCGAAGTCCCTGGGTATTTCTCCTGTTGAGTACATGTCGCAGATGACATTATAAAGTTGGGCCAATGTCCTCTCTCCCGCATTCCTTATCAGTTCTGCGGGTATATCATCAATTCCAGAAGCCTTATTCATCCGAAGGTCCCTTACTGCTGCGTCCAATTCCGATCTCAATACTGATGCTCCCATATCATCCTTCTCGACTTCGCTTTCCTCTTCAATCACTTTCGTGCTGAGGTCGTTCCCGTTGTATAACTCTTCGAGATATTCTTTCCATCTCTTCACTTTGTCTTCATTTTCAATCAAAAGTTCTCCATTCTTGTCCCTTATAGCATTGCATCTTGCGCTCCGTTCCTTGAAGTGGTTCCTCACTATCCTATAGGCAGCTTCCACCTTTCCAATGGTAAGGTTGTTTTGTACATCTTCGCACAGATTGTTCATCCAGATTTCTCTAGCTTTCCTGGCTTTGCGACTTACTTCGTTCCTTATTCTTTTGTAGCAAAGCTGCCCTTCTTCAGTTTTCGCATTCTTGTACTTTCTTCTTTCTTCAATCAGCACTAAGACTTCTTCCGTGATCCATGGTTTCTTCTTAACAACTTTTCTTCTTCCAAGAACTTCTTTTGCGGCTTTTTGTAGTCCACATTTAATGTTTTCCCAACGCTCTTCTACTGGTTTCTCAGTCAGGTCCTCTCCTATGTTGTTTTCTACTGCTTTTTGAAATTCCAGCTGATTTTGAGTCTCCTTTAGTTTTTCTACTTGCCAAATGTTCTTTACTGTTTTCTTCAATCTCTTGAATTTTAGATGGCATTTCATCATCACTAAATTATGGTCGCTGTCGATGTCTGCACCCGGGTAGCTTTTGCAGTCCTTCACCTGATTCCTGAACCTCTGCTTCACTAAAATGTAGTCTATTTGAAATCTTCCTCTGTCTCCTGGCATCTTCCATGTGTATTTTCTTCGGTTGTGATGTTTAAACAATGTGTTAGTAACCGCTAACTTATGTTGTGCGCAGAACTCCAGCAGTCTTTCTCCTCTTTCGTTTCGGTGTCCCAATCCATATTTTCCAGTTATTCTTCCATCTTGTCCTTCGCCGACGACAGCGTTCCAGTCTCCTAAAATAATTAGGTTTTCTTCTCCTCTTACCTGTTTTATTACTTCAGTGATATCTTCGTAGACGTCTTCCACTTCTTCATCTTCGTAGTCTGACGTAGGCATGTAAACTTGCACCACAATGGTATCTGTAGGCTTAGTTTCAATTTTAACCATTATAATCCTTTCACTGTATTGCAGGAAGCTCTTCACACGCAGTCCCGCACTCTTCCTGAGCATTATGCCTACTCCAGCGTTACCATTCAGTGATCCGGTGTGAATAATTCTATAACTTCCACTCCAAAAGTCTCCTTCTTCGGGCCATCTCATTTCACTGATTCCCAATACATCGAGGTCCATTCTCCGCATTTCCACCTTCAGGTTCTCCAGTCTTCCGCAGGTCCGAAGTGATCGCACGTTCCACGTTCCTACCCTAAAATGAGTATCACACTTGACTGATGTACTCTCTCGGGTAGTCCCCGCCCGGAGATCCGAATGGGGGACTATTTTACCTCCGGAATATTTTACTCGAGAGGGTGCCATCACGTCTTGATAATAAAGGAAAGAGTGGAGTAGCTGCGACTCCTCGGGATAATAATGTGGTGGTTTCCCCTTGCCTTCCACATCGCAGTACTACAGCCATTAAAGTAAATGTTACCACGCCTGTAGTGAAATGAGTGTCGCTGTACCGACCACTGTGGTCTCCATCTTCACTCATGTGAAGAAGAGCTGCTGCCCTCTCCTCCGGGTGATGGGAAGCGTAATTGTTGGCGGCCTCCATCGCCAAGTCACGGCATCTTCACAGGTTCTGTATTATTTAAGGCCTACCTTACCCAAGGATAGACCAATACGCCCTCGGAATGCCGTCGCTTTTTGTCCACGACTGCTTATTCGACGAGTAAACTCGCTTATCTCGCAGCTAACCTCTATATCTAGAGGTCGACCCACCATCCGCAACCCAGTGGAGGCACTCGGTGGCTTTAAGCTCAGCCGCGAGCATGAGCTAGTAGCTGACTTAAATACTCCGATTTGTGGATTTCACAATACTTAATTACTTGACAACTAGTGAGCCTAACCCTCCTCAATGAGATGTAGTTTCGGGCTGAACTCAGTGGTTACCTTTAAGAGGTTGTTGCATTAGGTTTTTTTTTTTTTTTCTCTTGACCTCTCACTGAAGAGGGTACCAATTAACGTAAGTTAAGGTTTTTAAACTTCAATTTTTTTTTTTTTTTCAGTTGAGGTGACCGATAAATGGTAGAGATCAGCCTTAACGTGATTATCCGATCACAGAATACCGGAGAAGAAATTTGAGAGAAAGAAAACAAAGAGAATGGGAAAAACGTCTCTATACAAAAAAATAAAATTCAGAAAAAAATACGTGTAGGTGAGGATACTACTGCATTCAATGTTTTTAGAATAAGCCCAAGTATTCCGTTTTTAAGTGAGTGAAATCGTCAATGTTCTTAGCAACACATCGTGCAGTGTCCAACATTAATCATTGCGCAGGTGCTCAGGAAGAAAACAAAATTTTCTTGCTATTTTTGCAGTGATATCAGGAAGAGATTACTGTATTGAAGATACCTTTTACCATCATCCCTCAAGGTTGTTGGGTTCACACACAAATTAAGGGTTCACACCTACGCTGAATTGTGTGTTTAATACTCCCGACGACTCCTTGGGAACATGCGGTTTATTCCTAGTATATTAAAGCGTATGTGGCCAATTTGAAACATAATTTTCTCTCAATATAAAATTAGTGCAATACATAATAGTTTTCATTACTTAAAGTACCTCTGAGGAACTTATGTTATTAAATCGATACGCTATGATGATATTAAACGCAGTGTTTTCTCTTACTCAATGAAATGGCGCTTGTTAAGTCGTGCTTAAACAGGAGAAAAAATGTTGGAAATAGCCATGGTTAGTATGCGTGAGAATGGATTATTAGAGGGAGTAAAATGTGTCGTAATTGATGAAATGGTCGATGGAATATCAAGGAAATTACTGTTTTCTCAGCATTTTTATAAAGAACAAGTATTATGCATGAGTCGTCCAAATGCCGGGAGAATTCCCCACTTCATCACTGTAGGCTTTGTGCGAACAATCCACTCAACGTCAATGTTAAAATGCGAAAGCCGTTTTCTATATTCTGGAGGAACATATTCCCAGTGTGCGGAGTCCTTCAACGTCAGCATTCAATGGCTGCAAACGCCAAGGGAATGTCAACTCTAAAATTTTCTGCAAAATGTGCCTGTATAACTATTACTGATACTTTACTGCTATCCATGGTCATCCACAATTGTGACTATGGTAAGGAGTATATTTCATCATATATTAATTATTATTAAGTACGATATGGAAATAATAATGACCAAGCGCCAATTCAAGGGAGGGAAATTTTCACCGCTAGGAGTTTTTCTAAACAATAATCAAAATCATTATTTGGAGGATACCACATCATTGTGTAGATGTAATTGGTAGTAGTCAATGCAAAGGTTTTCAAGCAACAATTTAACTCGATTTCGTCAACCATAAACGTTCCTTTTCCTTCGCCATTTCCCTCTTAGCTCTAGCATAAATCTTACTTCTCTTCATGCTATCCATAAAAGAAAACCTCGCTCCCTATGTCCTACTCTCTATAAAGCCTGACTCTCGGCTTCCAGACGATGAAGTCTGGATTCATTCTCATCACTGAGTTTAGCATTGGTGGCATATAGCTCGTAGCAACATTGCTGATAATGATACGATGTTACAGAATAAAATATTCAGGATAAATATTTCTATTTTTCAAATTGGCTACATTGTTAATTTGAGAAGGGTTCAATTCACGATATGCATTTTTGAATCATAAAAATTTCCCGCAACAATTCAACGACGGGTATTATTCTCATTATTTATCTACCTATATCCTTTATTACACACCCTGTGTCTTCGAGAAATATTTCCTGGCATTACCCTGACAGGAAGAAAGGATAAAGACGAGACTCTTGTTCGCGTTTTTATCACAAGATTACCCTGAGTGATGTGGTTTTTTTGGGGGGTTTCTCCGCGATTACGTGGTTGTTCACACCAACATTTCACCAACGTTTCAGGGTAATGACCCTGAAGAGGCCTACAGCAACGGAGGGGAAATGTTGGTGGACAACCACGTAATCGCGGAGAAAGCCCCAAAAAAAAAATCAAACCATATCACTCACAATCAGACATGGATCGCGAAAGTTTTAATCAATTGAAGATTACTATGTTTTACTTCTACTTCAAGCTAATTTATCCTGGAAATCTCGTTGGTTTTGCAATAAAACTCCTGTGTTGGGCAAGCTCATCCAAGGGATCGTTTGCCATAATTAAGTTTATGATTCTCGCTAGAATTTGAATGCATGGAAATAAATTAACCTCACCGTACGCAAGCTCTTCAGTTCTGCCAAATATTTAAACATTTACTCAAAATACCCTTGCTCCGTATTAAATCGAGTCGGGGAGATTAATAATGTTATAAACTTTTCGTCGAATCACACGCCTGTGGTTGTAAAATGCTTCATCCTCTCCGTGACGTTCTTGTTTTAATTCCCCCGTCGATATCTCGAGAGAGAGAGAGAGAGCAAGTATTCAATGGTTTTCGCTTCCGCGTCTGTCTCCAGGGGGAGCTGAGTGTTGCAGCCGGTATTCATGGCTCCGGACCTCGCCGTCTATTTCACTCCCCTGGGTCCTGAGATGCTGGGATCACCACGTCGTTGCACTGATGTGTTCATTGTGTAGCATGACCGTGGGACTATGCAATATCATCTGGACATGAAAATGAACTCTGTCGCACTTTACAATGTTACCATATCAACATCGAATTCACGCAACATAATTCAATATAACGCATATCTCTGAATATAGTAGGTCGATTTGGCGTAGAGTCCTATCTCTAGTACTTGGTTCAAAACCCGGCAGTGTAGTATTTTTTAATTGATGATTGGCCCATTAGAGTGCTGAGTGAAGGTCATTTCGAGTTCGGTATTCCGTCCGTTGGATAGGACGTCACGCATTTATTTTTTTATCTAAAAGGTCCCCAAAAACGGCACGAAGACTTATTACAAAGGTCGACAAGCAAACAAATAAATAGAATCATTAACATAATATAAGAAGAAATATTGGACCTTAGGCTGCTAATAGAGAAGAGAATGGAGAAAAAAACCGACCTTCATTGCATTTGTGGATATAGAGAAGGCTTTTGACAACGTGGATTGGAATTTAATGCTTGGAATTCTGACAGGAATTGGAGTGTCGTACAATGATCGAAGAATTATCCATAGTTTGTATAAAAACCAAGTAGCTGTGATAAAATCTGGACCCAGCTCTAAAGAAGCAAGGATAAGGAAAGCAGTGAGACAAGGCTGTGCACTGTCTCCCGTAATTTTCAATGTTTGCAACGAGAGAGCCATCAATGAAATCAAGGAGAAGTGTTCTGGAGTGAACATCCACGGAGAAACAATCCACATGCTACGGTTCTCTTATTACATAGCTCTCATAGCAAAGACAGAGAAGGAACTGAAAAAAGATGCTAACAACCTTGGACAGGACAATGGCCAGATATCAGCTGAAGATCAATAAGAAGAAGACTATGATATTGGTGTGCAGCAATAGAGAAGAGGCCAAAACCAACGTTATACTAGGAAAAAAAACTGGAAGAGGTGAAAGAGTTCTGTTGCATGGGAAACAGAGTAACCAACAATGGACGAAGCAAGAAAGAAATAGTGAGTAGAATAGCGCAGGCAAAGAAGGCATTCTATCAAAATAAGAATCTACTAACAGCTGGAAACGCAAGCATAGAAGTAAGGAAACAATTCATCAGAACGTATATCTGAAGCATGTTTCATTACGGCAGTGAGGTATGGACGATGACAGCAGCGGAGAAGAAAAGGGTGAAAGCATTCGACATATGGTGCTATCGAAGAATGATGAAGATAAAATGGATCGACCGAGTGACAAATGAAGAAGTTCTAAGAAGAGTGGGAGAAAGGGGAAGTCTGCTGAAAACTATAAAAAGAAGACGGGACAACTTAATCGGCCACATCTTAAGACACGATGGCCTGATGAAGACAATCGTCGAAGGAAAAGTGAACGGGAAGAATGGAAAAGGCAGGTCCAAACCCAAAAAAGGTATGAGTTAAAAAGAACAGGTCATAAAGGACGTGAAAGAGAGGAACTACGTTAATATGAAGAGGTTGGTCGATAGAAGAATCGAGTGGAGGACTGCGTCAAACCAATCCTAGGATTGTTGACCCTTGATGATGATGATGAGTACCATAAAGCAACATGTTGTATTTGAAGTCCTAGTAATGAGTTTCCGACTATGGTAGGGTTTTATTGAATCGCCAGTTTTTGTCGGACGATCACCCGAATATATATTTCTATTCGTTGAAGTAGTGACTAACATTCTCTCAGAACATCTCGTTGTAATTGGATGTTGTGTCTAGCCTTAAAATTACGTACAATCCATGATCAAATGCGTAGCGTCATTGGTCAAAAGTTGTGATTTTACCTTTATTTATCAGCTGTATCGCTAAAGAATGGTTTGTGCAGATCCCTGTTGGAAAAACGGTTGGGTGTTTTACCGTTGAAGTTACATTTGCGAGTTGCCAAACATATTCAAGCTACTTAATTTTTGGTCATGCTTGTTAGATCGGTGCAGGAACAGGGTGATATATAATCAATGTTTGATAAAAAAAACAATGTTTGTGATGAGGTAGACGTGCGGAGCTTAGTATTAAAGGGTTAAAATAAGAGTAAATGAAGCAATTCACCTATTAAGACAGCATTTGGAATAGGTATACGTTTACTAGTCGGAGAATCGCCTTGTAAAATAAGCGTTTAGACTGGGAGATATATCGATTACAGGCATTCAAGGTCAAGTTCGCACTACACTCCATTTCAAGGTTTGCGCTAACATTTTCAGAAGTGACTAATTAGAAGGTTGGAAAAGGCAAGCTATGTAAAGATAAAGATAAAAAAATATTTATTGTTCTTGGACCCTTGGTCCACTAAGAACATGCAAAGGTACACATTAGTATCAGAGCTCGAGTACACAGTAAAATTGGATACATACAATAAGTGATATAATAATGGTAACAAAAAAATACAAGCATAATTGGTAAACTAAATTTTTTCCTGTAATAGCATTTTATTGAACAGTAAGTTTTTGAAAGCAATCAGTGATTTGGAGTTTTTGATTAGTTCAGGAGTACTATTCCATATCCTTGTCCCAACAACAGAAAAGGATTTATTAAATGTAGAGGTTCGGTGTAGTGGGACAATCAAAAAATCTGGTGACATTCGAGTTGCAACATTTCGATTTTTCTCTTTAGACTGAAAAAATTGCATGATATATTCAGGCTGGTGACAATTGAAAAGTTTATATAAGAAGGAGGCAAGCATGTATTCCCTCCTTGTTTTAGCTTAAAGCCATTCTAACTCAGAAAAATAAGGGGATATATGATCATCTTTTTTAAGATCGTAAATGAGCCTGACACATATATTTAATTGTCGTTGAATCATGGTGTTAATCTCTTTAGTTAGGTCATGATAAACAAGATATAGTGGGAGAGAGAAGAGTTATTAGATGTGATAAGGAGGGAAAGAAGCTTGCGTAGTATTAGGCAAGATGAGTATACTGCTGTGCATCTTAAACTGAGAGAAATGGAATGATGGGGGAAGAGAATCACACTGTCTTTCTTAAGTATTTCATCGGGATCGGATGTTACTGCCATTGGACAAGATAACTTACCGTTAGGGTAAATCTCACCCCAAAGGAAAATTTTGTGCGTAGGCATAGTTGAGATTTTTGGCAATATTTACGGTATTTAATGACCAACCCAGCGTGTTTGTTAATTCCTATACGCATGTATTTTGTACATTCAACGCTAGTAACTTACTGGACCTAGCTTAAGTTATGAAATCAAACTGGAGAAAAGGTAGAAAGAAACCCTTCTATTCTCATTGACCTACTCTTAGCAAAAGGAGATAAAAGGAATTGCACAATTTGATGTCCCATCCTACGGCTTAGGAACTGCGTTTCATCTATTTAGGAGCCTTAACTCCATTGAAATAATGACTCTCGTAAGGTGGAAGTAGGTTATATAGAAGCCATTATGTGCGATGATACACCCTAAAACCCATCAGAAAGTGTGATAAGCCATCCCTTTTCAAGATATTTATCCTTCTAAACTAGGCATTTATTAGTGCCTATTTCATCTGGGAATTCCAGCATATTTATTAGCGTTCAAAGTGGCTATGAAAATATCTTAGGCAAAAAATGTATCGAATTACGGTGGCGTATTTTGTTATTATTTTGTTATTAGTTAAACTTTGATTGTGACGTCTGAGAAACCAACGGCAGTCTCGAAAAAATGTGGGTATGATTTGAGATGAAGATCTTGCGTTTAGTTGAGAGATTCAATAGGGTCGTTTACCATATTTTTTTATTGCCGAATCTGATAGAGTTTGTAAAATAAAAAGAACCGTATTTTTCCGTTTTCTGATCCGTCAATTATTTATCGAGTTATAAGCGGCGAAAAACTGATGTTTTTAACCCTTTCGGAAAAGTGGGCGTGGTGAAACCTCTGACGTATAACGACTTCGTCCAATCACAGCTCAGCCCACGAAGCTACTTCACCTTATCGCAATGGGGGGGACACAGCTGACTCTGCCAATAGGACAGTTGCGATAGCATCTGTGCGAGCAGACCTTCCGAGAATCCCCCTCCACTCCCTTCCCTTCCAATAAAAGCAATGAAAGACGGGAGGAATATGACGTCAATGTTATCACAGCAGCTTTTTCGGTGTGCGTCACCTTTTGCTTATTTTAATTTTCGATTTATTAGTAAATGGTAGTGGTTAGAAGATTAATTTTTTCACTAAAATTCCGTTTCCATCTAACGATTTCGCGTACAAAATTGCGATTTCGGTTCCGAGTAAACGCCCCCATTCTCCATTCAAACCTAATTCATTCGGGTCCCATACGAATTATGTAGACGTACACGTATTATACAGCAAAGGCGTTTGTATGAAGTGAGCAGTATTTTTTCTTGTTTGCAAGAATAAAAATTGGGGATTCCTCGAGTGTTTTGACTCCCACAGTAGTACACAGGGTACCTTCGGAGGACCAACGGCTCCGACTCACCACCAGTCCTATGAGTGAATGGCATTGGTGATAAGATTAATTTTTTCGCTAAAATTCTTTTTTTGTTTCCATCTAACGTTTTCGTGTAAAAAATTGCTATTTCGATTCCGAGTAATCGCCCCCATTATAATTGGAAATCTGTCCTTACTGATTTTTTTTAAAATTTATGTTCCCTCAGAACGCAAGGGTCTGGAGGCTCAGAATAGCATCGCTACGTAACAGGAATGCAGCGTTCTTCGAGCGATACGTTAGGCAGTCCGACTATCCCTGCATTTCCTCCGAGCAAGCCTTCCCCGCTCGCATTCGTCTTTCGTTCGACGGAGATGGAGGCAGGAATCGTTAATCAGCATCGGAGGCCGCGGCTAGCAACCTCCGAGACCTTCCTGATTGCTCCTTGGTGGGAGAGAGAGGTAGATGGAGAATGAGGGGGCGTTCCTGGGGATTTATCGCGAGCCGGCCGAGAACCCCTCTTTGCCATTCAAAATGACTTCGCGTTCGCCGTTAGGGTGGGACTCTGGACGGGAGCTTTCCTCCCCCGCTAAGCCTCTCGAGTATCCGCGATTTCCACAGCACCGTCGGGTAATCTTGCTTTATCGATTGTCCATTTGCTGATGTGTTGGGGCATCTTGAGATCTCCCGTGAGTATTGCGTTAGGACCAGCATACTTTGTTCATTTTCATTTTTCTACACTCCTCTGTATAGCACTCATAGCAGAGACAGAGAGGGATCTGAACAAGATTCTAGTAACCATGGAAAGGACAATGGGAAGATATCAGCTGAAGATAAATAAGAATACGACTAAGATATTGGCGTGCAGCAAGAGAGAAGAGACCAAAACCATTGTCAAACTAGGAAAACAAAAGGTGGAAGAGGTGAAAGAGTTCTGCTACCTTGGAAGCCGAGAAACCAACTTTCCGTCTTCTTTTTAACGTTTAACCTGTCCCGTCTTCTTTTTAACGTTTTCAGTAGGCATATCCTCTCTCTCACTCTTCTTAACACTTCTTCGTTTGTCACTCGATCGATCAATTTTATCTTCATCATTCTTTGGTAGCACCACATTTCAAATGCTTCCAGCCTGGACTTCTCTGCTGCTGTTATTGTCTGTTATTGTTCATCAAAAAGAGAGATATATTGTTGTTTTATGTTCCTCCTGGAAAGGACTATGGCCAGATATTAGCTGAAGATAAATTAGAAGAAGACTAAGGTATTGGTGTGCAGGAAGAAAGAAGAGGCCAGAACCAATGTCAAACTAAGAAAACAAAAACTTGAAAGAGGTGAAAGAGTTCTGTTACCTAGGAAGCCGAGTAACCAGCGATGGACGAAGCAAGAAAGAAATAGTAGAATAGCCCGGCAAAAAGGGCATTCTATCGAAAGAAGAATCTCCTTACAGCTGGAAATACTAGTATAGAAGTAAGGAAACAGTTAATCAGAAAATACATCTGGAGCATGTTTCTTTACGACATTGAGGAATGGATGATGAGAACAGTGGAGAAGAAAAGAGTAGAAGCATTCAAAATGTGGTGCTACAGAAGATTGAGGAAGATTAAATGGATCGACCGAGTAAGTAACGAGGAAGTGCTAAGAAGAGTAGGAGAAAAGAGATAAAACTCCTGAATTTCCTGAAAAAACGCACCGCAAAAAAGCGCAGCGTTGCCGGCGGAGTGTCCTACTCTGGGCTCGCGCGTTTTTTCAGGAAATATAAAATAAGGTGCTAACTTCAGCTAAATGATAATATCTTATTCGCTCTGGAAATTTAAAGAGGAAGATGACAGTTTTAGTCTCGAGGCGCCATGATGCATAGTTGCCGAGAAAAAGTACGGTTATAAATGGAATGGCATACCAATAAGTACTAAAGTTAAAACCTTGAAACTTCGCAAACTTCGAATAATAAAGATATAATTCACTTTGTATTAAGAATTTGTTTTAGCCAAACGCTTTGCTTGGAAGTTATATACGTCAAAGTGACGCCGTAGCGCTAAAAAAATTTTACCCTTTTTTTACTCTAACGTAAGAAACAGGTCCAAAATTTGTTTTTAAAAATTATTCTAACAATATAGTCAGTCAACAACAAAATTATCTAAATTAATATGTAAATAACGTGAAAATCCGATGAAATGTTTCGGAGTTATTTAGGTTTAAACTCGAGTCTACAAGATGTTGGCGCGGACAGTAGGCCCCACCTACTCCGTACAAAATTTTACGTATTGTACCTACGGCTTCTTATGGAGACTGCATGTTCTTGTATTACAGTTAATTTGAAGCGTGAATGGAGAAAATAACAATTTGTTGACCAAAACGTGCATCGAATATATGGATTATTGTTTTTCTACTATTATTTGTGGGTTGCCGTCTATCCTTTATCACCGAAGAACAAGGTGGAAGGGAATCACTTTGTGGTCATCAGTATATTACAATAAGTAGTTTTACCGCTTTTTCATTTCCTCCTATAACGATCCGTAACAATCTGTTATCATCTCTCTTTTATCACCCCAAATTACATAGTGCTGTATGTGAGTCTTATCTTTCTTTGAATGAAAAAATAGGCATTAATTATAAATGCCTTATTTATTTCTCAATTCTATTATTAAATCATTAATTATTTATAAGTCTCACCCCTCTTTATGCATTACTCAATAATTTAACGGCCTCCATTAATCGGAAGAGCAATATTCATCCCAAGGTGACGTCAACGTGTTGAGCTATGCATCGTGGGTCACATACACGCAGGGGCAGAAGTTAGGTAATCTAATTTGAAGGTTCTTGTTGGAGCGTGTATATTGCGCGTTCTTCAAAACAAAGTAATGAAGAAAGGAACTTGGTATATTAGTGTAGGATATTTCAAGCCTGCAGCGTGAACGGCGGTGAAATTCACATTATTTGCCATGAGGAAAATTCACCTGGAACGGGAATCGAACCACGGACCTTTGGCTTTCCAGGCCACTGCGCAGACCACTACGCTACCCAGGATCCTTAATTCTTATGGCAATTTTACCGTGGTTCAAGGTTTGGTCGTGGCTTCTTTGAAGCCCTTTCTCCCTTGCGTTGCCATCCTTGATGGACCGCGAGGGCTCAAAAATCTAGTACCTTGAAACTCGGTAAAATTACCATGGGAATTAAGGATCCTGGGTAGCGTAGTGGTCTGCGCAGTGGCTCGGAAAGCCTAAAGTCCGTGGTTCGATTCACGGTCCAGGTGAATTTTTTCCTCATGGCAAATAATGTGAATTGGTATATTAGTGTTTTAGGCGATTCAGGTACCTATTGTGACCTAAAAGGCTAACATCGCTTGTCTGTATCGCTTAGCTCTCATCCAGTACGCTAACGCAAATGGTCCCAGAGTCGATCACAAGAAGGCCGCTAGTTCCCAATCCTTACCGTAGAGTCTGAAACTGGAGAACGAATTTCGAATTGGCTCCATGAGGAAAATATGAGGAGAGGAAGGCGGAGCGAAAAAAGTGGAAAATCAGCGATATATAGAACTTCAAATCTTCCAAATTAACTTTTATTCAGAGTCTGGGGAGGACCACTTTACGTATAACTCTATTTATCGTCAACCTCAGAGCTACAATTATCTGTGCCACCGTAGTGTTTCCTGCTGATTTTAATTTTTTTGCTGCCGAGTTCTTGTGATATGAGGACAAAATGCGAAATTCAAAACTAAACCTGTGCTACTGTGCATATTTCAATCCAGTACAAGAAAAAAATATTGAGAAACTAGTATAAATTATGCGTAAGTTAAAACCGAATATTTCGAGCAATTTTTTTTAACTTTAAGTTAAAAAATGGGCCCTTATTTCACAGTGGGCTAAGGAACGAACGATTCAGTCCAAAAATGGATCAAATTGACAAAGATTACTCGACGTTTTCACGATTTTCTTTCAGGATGACCCTACGAAGAGGTGCTTGACCAAGGGATCAATTGATTACGGGATTTAAAGACTCGACTTTATGTTGGGGTCCGAGATGGATGTTGCCGCAGCGTTGTCGGGACTCACACGCTTGTATCGACCGGCCCTTGCGCATCCGTCCGCCCACGAAATAGGGGATCCTCCCCTGAAGAGGGGCTTCGAACTTATTTACACTTAACTGGATTGCTGCGGCATGAAGGGAAAAAAAGAGGAGACAGTTTAATAATTCAGGCCGCGGCAGTAGGGAGAAAGTTCCAAAATTAGGAAAGAACGTGTTAGGCTTGGAAGTTGAATTTTTTTTTCGGAAGCATTACAAGACATCCAGCTGGCTTTAGCCTTTGGATTTAGCGAAAACCTCACCCAGTTAATCTCGGATTCTCCCACGGAAAAATATTTCCATCCTAAAATTTTACAGCGCTCGAGAAAATGATGAGATTTACAAACAATAGGTCCTCCGCCATAAGCTCAGGAGTCTAAATATTTTGTTGAATTCAATGGGAGGCTTTTGTCTCTTTATGTTTGCTCCTTGTTTTTTCTCAAAATCTCACAGAGCTCTCCACGACGTTGTGATGCGATTAAAAGGTAGCTGAGAAAATAGCGATCAAGGGGTGAAAATGGAAGGCAATTTGAGCAGAGAAGGAATTATAACCAAAATGACTATAATTACGGTTTGCATGCTCTTGAAATATTTCCCTTCCTTCCATTAATTACGTAACGCTAAACGAGGAAGGGAAAGTGTCCAACTGTTGTGATGCATTATCGACAGGGAGGGGGGTATCCAATTCCTATCATTATCATCATCATCATCATCATCATCATCAACATTAATCAACAATTCTAGGATTGGTTTGACGCAGCCCTCCACTCGATTCTTCTATCGGCCAACCTCTTCATATTGACGTAGCTCCTCTCTTTTACATCCATCACAACTTGCTTCATATACAACATACGAGGCCTGCCTTTTCCATTCCTCCCGTTCACTTATCCCTCGACTATTGTCTTCATCAGGCCATCGTGTCGGCTGATTAAGTTTACCGTCTTCTTTTTAGGGTTTCCAGTAGACATCTCTTTTCTCCCATTCTTCTTAAGGCTTCTTCGTTTGTCACTCGATCGATCCATTTGGACTATATACTATATATGCCTTAAAAACCTAAAGAATTTTGACCTGGGAAACGTTAGACCCGAAACGACTGAGCTGCCTTTTTATGCTTTTATTAAGAAATTAATAGGATTACTGCTACCCATCTAAAAAAAAATCGCCAGAAAAAGGTGAGGCGAACTTTACGCGTGAAAAATATTATTTCGGAAAGTGGTCAAATGTTCGTGCTTTGGATTATCTTCCCTCGGGTTCTCATAACATGCCGATGCAGCACGTTTTGAAGTGCAGTGGAGCTGATGTACGGAGCTCTTTGCCTGAACGTAACAGTGAGAAAAATGTTACCGGAGAGATAAATGCAATGCGTGAAGAGATGTATGCAAGGGGTGATGCATGTTAGCAAATAAAGTTAAATGTGAAATTTCACGGTCACGGTGTGATTCATCAGATTAAAAGCCGTTTTACGCTGCGAGAAAATTAGCGTGGGATTCCAGAAATGGTGAAATAGAGCGATGAGTAAAGAATTACCATCCACCTCATACCTAGACGCATCACTGTTGAATTTCACGCCGTTGGCTGAACACTCGTGGAGTACTCCATGTACACAAGGTCCACTCATTGTGAAAAAACCTAGTATTTACAGATTGACTTTACTCGTTAGTAGAGCTTTTTATTTATTACGCAGTTGAAGTATACATCTAGAAAAATCACAGTTGAATTTCACGCCGTAGGCTTTACGCGAGTGGAGTACTCCTTTTACACAAGGTTAGCTTAAATGAAATAAGTTCAATAGTGACTTAGTGGAATTTCATCATGAGAATTGAATAAAGGTTTCAGGCTTGATTTGGTGGAATATCATAGTGAAAGAAAAATACTGGCAATTTTCCAGTACAACACCATCTTCAGGTCCTGACCTTTCAGACCTGAAGATGGTGTTGTACACCGAAACCGGTCAAAAGTAAATGTCTTTATTCTTGTGGAAAACTGCCAGTATTTTTCTTTCACAATGAGAATTGATTTCTTCCGAACTTTTACAAACCACTATAAAATTTTAAACTCACGACCCAGGTTTCGGCGCTAAGCACCATCATCAGGTGCGATGATGGTGCTTTATGATGGTGCTTAGCGCCGAAACCTGGGTCGTGAGTTTCCAGTGATATTGTGGTTTGTAAGAAGGTTAGCTAACTGTGAAAAAATATTACCGAGTATTTACAGATTAACTCTACTCGTAAGTTGAACTTCTTATTTATCATGCAGTTGAAGCATGGATTTCTTTTTTCTAAATTGACACTGATAATATACGTTGTGTTAAGTGTTACTATGCGAACGTTAATTATGTTCATAAAAAGATATTTATAATCCACAACAACTCACGAAATGTACTGCGCTCTAATCTCCAGTGCAAAATTGAGCTTAAAATTTCATTGGTGAGTGCACCTTCAGTGTTGGCACCCTCGCAGTGGCAGGGCCAACAAACAGGGCCGGCCCGTGAATATGTAGCGGCGTCTTCGATTTCAGCCGCAGGACGCTGTATTTTCATCGGTGCCGAAACGAGGATTATACGGAGATGTGAAGACGGTAATCGACGCAGTACTTGAGACGTGAGCTTGAGAAAGGATGGAAGGGAAAAAAATGGATGGAAAAGAAGGCAAAATATGAAGTGTTAGGAGTGGCTAAAACGAGAGGAAGGTGTCAAAGATATAATTAGAAGTGGGCAAAGAGAGAGAGAGAGAGGGCTGGCGCAAGCCTTGTAGGGCAGTGGTAGGTATTTTTTATGGGCCATAATGGACAGTAGAATGTAACGTAAGCTCGGTTGGTTGGTTGGTTATTCAGGGGAGGCGACCGACAGCTTAGGTCATTTGCGCCATTTTTAGGATAGGCGGGTGATTGGGTAATGGTAGGAGTTTTCAGGAAACGGAGGTAGGGTGGAGAGAAACCAGGCGTCGGCATTAGCTTACTCTTAACGAAAGGCGCCAAGGGGACCACGACTTAACGTCCCATCCGACGGGCGGAGTACTGAACTTGAAATGCCCTCCACTAGGCACTTAAGTTGGGACCGGTTTTCCACTGAAAAATCCGCAACTGCCGGGAATCGAACCCGGACACTCGGGATGAGAGGCCAGTACTCTAGCCACCTCACAAACCTGATCCCCGTACGCTCGGTAAAGTAAAATATGAATTCTTAGTGTGCATTTAGTTAGCAAAAATAAGGGAACCTTTGAAGCTAAAGATGGAATTAGCATGAAATCAGAGAAACGTGCGAAAGATTTCAATGACTTTGTTACCTGCTTTTACCAACAGCACGGCAGAGGTTTAGTAAAATATATGTCCCTGTTACCCTCACAATGGAGACCAACTCCAGTTTCCTCGCTACATACTATAGAGGAACAAATAATATATGTATATCGAGTTTGCTGTGGCAAAGAACATTTAGGACTCTGCTGATCGGTGTCCTATCACAGGCAAGAGCAAGAAATCTTGATCAATTACATCGTCATTTTTTGCACCAAAAATCTTACATATTATCCCGTAAAAATTCCTGGTCCATTATATTTTGCACGTATCAATTTATTATCTATCATGTTCACATCTAAAACATACAAAGTGAAAGAGTACACCAACAATAGAAGTCACTATAGTAAATATCGCGTTCTTTATTTTCTCAGCATAAGTTTTGATACAACAAGAAGGAAGTACAAATCTTCAGCCATGTATAATACACGTCCATGTTCTTGGTGATAATTGAGATACCAAAGAGACTAGCAATTGTGAAAAAAATACACAATCATGGTTTTGTTTAGTTCATTATTATATAAACATGTTTCGTGTCTGAGAACACTAAACATGTTATTCTGGAACTGTTTCAAAATCAGTGTAGATTTCGACTGATATGAGTAATCAATAGTTCATCATTTTATGATTATTTGTCGAGGGCATTGTAACATTATAATCCATAACTGGTGTTTAGATTTATTTACAGTTTTGGAAATCATTATTCATAAATGATAGCCCAATTGTAATTTGGCTTGAAGGAGCCCAATCCTCACAGTATCTCTTCTTTGCATGTCTGTTTCCTTAGAATATATCATTCTTCTGTTCCGAATATCCTCATCTGTCTTCATTCCGTCCAAAACGTTTACCCTTTCCCTCTTCCTTCTGAGCTTCCTGGTGTTAACTCCTTCCTTTCAATCGCTTCTTATGATTTGAAACGAAACCCAGTCGTTTGCTTTTCAAGATTACTTTTATCCATCACAGAAATTTACATCTTGAAACGCAAGCGTTTGATCTATTTTCACTTTGATGGTTGGGTATGCATCGGAATTTATTTCTCTCGGATGGGAAGAAAAGATATCTTCCTTCACGTAATAGCGGTGCCCTAAATGCTTTCATCAGATCTTATGAGACCGTTGTCTGAGATTTTACCTGACAAGTGGCCGTGATAAACGAGGTGAGAAAGGGATTTAAGCATCCGTGACCCATAGATGCTAGGCGTTGGGAAAAAGAAACTATTCTTCCAATATCCAGACGGGGGAGAGACTTGACGGCATTCAAACTTGTGAATGCCTTGGTCAAAGCGATGAAGATACTCGCGTCATTGCGGCTGCTGTGAAATCTTTTTGTGCTTTAGGCAAAATTCTGTGCTTTATTTAAAAATTTTGTTCTTTAGGCAAAACCAAGTTGCTGTGATTAAATCTGGACCCAGCTGTGAAGAGGCAAGAATAAAGAAAGGAGTGAGACAAGGCTGCGCACTGTCTCCCGTAATTTTTAATGTTTTCATCGAGAGAGCCATAAATGAAGTCAAGGAGAAGTGTTCTGGAGTGAAAATCCACGGAGAAACAATCAGTATGCTACGATTCGCTGATGACATAGCTCTCATAGCAGAGACAGAGAAGGAGCTGAATAAGATGCTAACAACCATGGAAAGGACTATGGCCAGATATCAGCTGAAGATCAATAAGAAGAAGACTAAGATTCGGGTGTGCAGCAAAAGAGAAGAGGCGAAAACCAACGTTAAACTAGGAAAACAGAAACTGGAAGAGGTGAAAGAGTTTTGTTACCTGGGAAGCAGAGTAACCAACGATGGACGAAGCAAGAAAGAAATAGTGAGTAGAATAGCCCAGGCAAAGAGGGCATTCTTTCAAAAGAAGAATCTACTTACAGCAGGAAATACAAGCATAGAAGTAAGGAAACAGTTCATCAGAACATACATCTGGAGCATTTTTCTTTACGGCAGTGAATCATGGACGATGACAGCAGCGGAGAAGAAAAGGGTAGAAGCATTTGAAATGTGGTGTTACAGAAGAATGCTGAAGATTAAATGGATCGACCGAGTGAGTAACGAAGAAGTGCTAAGAAGAGTAGGAGAAAAGAGAAGTCTGCTGACAACTCTAAAAAGAAGAAGGGAAAACTTAATCGGCCATATCTTGAGACACGACGGCCTGATGAAGACTATCGTCGAGGGAAAAGTGAACGGGAAGATTGGAAAAGGCAGGCCTCATATGAATTATATGGAACAAGTTGTGAAGAGTGTAAAAGAGAAGAATTACGTGACAATGAAAAGGTTGGCCGATAGAAGAATCGAGTGGAAAGCTGCGTCAAACCAATCCTAGGATTGTTGACCAATGATGATGAAACAAAATTCCGTCGGCAGAGATTATGGTAAACCCCTTTCTCTTCTACATTATTTCGACCAATTGAACCCGGTGAATTTGGTAACTTTGTATAAATTATGTTACACTAAAAGGGGAGTCGATGTTGAAAGGGCAACTGTGATATTGAAAGGGCGTGAGGTTCCGCCTTCTGTTGCGTTGAGAGAAAAATACATCACAAATTCATCTTTTGTTCAAATTATATTTATGGTACGCATAATAATTAGTGGATGGATAATAGTATAGAGCGATAAATAAGGCATTTTTGAAGAATGCCTATTTTATCATCGAAAAAAATATTATGCTCATCGACAGCGTTACGTATTTTAGGGGGGATTTATGAAAATATGTTTGAAAGAGTTATGCGTAAATAAAAAAAAATAAAATAGACTTTTTAAATGAAAAAAATCAGGTGTGGAATAACGGATCTATCTTTCGCGTTATCGCAATCTTTATCGTTAACGCTTACTCCTAGAGTAGCGCAGGGTTAACAATAACCGCCTATAAAATTCGCTCCACTGATTGTGATAAGCGACTTGAAGTGCTGTGTGAAAAATTAAGAACGGAGATCACGTTCTCTCTGACATAAGTTAAATCGAAAAATAACGATAACGCTAACGCACGCGTTATGAAGATCCATGATTGAGGCCCAGGACTTAGAAGTCTTCTCTTACATCTTCAACTTAGGGTATCACAAGCATCCTTTTATCAGGTGTGAAAACTCCCACACGGGCGTATTTCAAACCCTGAACCTCGAGATTGGTAGGCAAGGGACTCTAGAGGGGGGGGGCAGAGAATTGTGGAGAATCAGTGATGAGTGGGTAATTGACGACCTCATGCACTCGAGTGCAACTTTGAGTCTCGGGATATTGACTGGTTTGCGGGCTTTTATTCACCGTCGGATCCATTTCCATTATTATCTTTCGCTAATTATCATCATCATCATCGGTCAACAATCCTATGATTGGTTTGACGTAGCCCTCCACTTGACTCTTCTATCGGCCAACTTCTTCATATGGACGTAATTCCTCTTTTTTTCGTCCTTCACAACCTGCTCCATATATCTCATACTAGGCCTGTCTATTCCATTCTTTCCCTTCACTTTCCTCTCGAAAATGGGGTCGTTTACCATATTTTTCATTGCCGAATATGATAGAGTTTGTAAAATAAAAAGAGCCGTATTTTTCCGTTTTTTGATCCGTCAATTATTTCTCGAGTTATAAGCGGTGAAAAACTTATGTTTTTAAACCTTTCGGAAAAGTGGGCGTGGTGCAACCTCTGACGTATATCGACTTCGTCCAATGAGAAGCTACTTCGCCTTATCGCAAAGGGGGGGCACAGCTGGCTCTCCCAATGGGAGCGATTGTGACAGGATCTGTGCGAGAAACCCCCTCCTCTCCCTTCCCTTCCCATAAGAGCAGTCAAGGACGGGAGAAAAATGACGTCAATGTTATCAAAGCAGCTTTTCAGTGGGCGTCACCTTTTGCTTATTTTAATTTTTGATTTATGAGTGAATGGTTGTGGTTAGAAGATTAATTTTTTCACTAAAATTTTTCTTTCGTTTCCATCTAACGATTTCGTTTCAAAAAATTGCGATTTGGGTTCCGAGTAAATGCCCCCATTGTCTTCATCAAGCCATCGTATCCTAAGATATGACTGAATAAGTTCTCCCGTCTTCGCTTTATAGTTTTCAGCAGACTACTATTTTCATCCACTTTTCTTAGGTCATCCTCGTTATTTACTCGGTCGATCCATTTAATCTTCATCATTCTTCTGCAGCACCACATTTCGAATGCTTCCACCCTTTTCTTCTCCGCTGCTGTCACTCTCACTGCCATAAAGAAACATTTATTTATGAACACGTCCTTTACGGATCATTCATGTAATAATTTTTGTCTAATCCGATCTTATTGCTTTCGATTTATTCATATTCCCACGTTTCGACTTACTGGGTCACTATCAAGCCTTAATGATGGATTCGTAAGTGGAAACCAGAATTGGTGAATAGATTATAAGTGTGGAGTGTACCTAGTTATTCAATTTATTTCGATAACCTGCAGTTCCACAACGCAATGCCGAAAAATAAAACGTTTATTTTTTAGGCTCCTTGTGAATAACAGCAGTGGAGTTCTGTAGGAGGAATAATTAAGTTATTACAAACACGTGTTTTAACACCACCATAGGCGTAGGTACAGATGGAAAATGCCGGGGGATACTGGAAGATACCAAATAGGGGAACAAGTTAATAATCACATCATGATTAGGCAAAGATTAAGGAACAGTGTGAGGTGGAACAAGTTAATAATACTGCGGAAGATAGGAGTAGACTGGAGAGACTGTAGGAGACTGATTCGGAATTTATACATGGCGCACAAGGCGCAAGTGAGAGTAGCCGATGGAGAATCGGATTGTGCCACAATAGGGAGGGGAGTTAGGCAGGGCTGTCCGTTATCGCCGGTAGTTTTCAACATATACTCAGGGGAAATGGTGAGAGAGGCATGGGATGAGGTGGAGGCTGGAGTAAAGGTCGGGGGGAAATTGATAAAATCAGTGAGGTTTGCGGATGACCAAGCGCTAGTCAGCCAGTCAGCCGGTGGCCATCAAAAAATGCTAGATGCGTTGCAGGGACAGTGCGAAAGATACGGGATGAAGATAAACCAGAAGAAAACGACAGTAATGCGATTTTCAAGAACAAAAGGGGCCAGTATAACGATAAAAGTAGGAGGTCAGAAGCAAAAGCAGGTAGAGCCAATTAGTTATCTAGGTAGTGTATTGGAAGAAAAAGGGTATAGCAGCAATGAAATGAGAAGGAGAATTGCATTGGCATAAGAAGCTTTAACTCGTAGGCGTGAACTAATGACAGGGGCGTTGAGTAGGGAAGTGAAGAAATGACTAGTGAAAAGTTTAATATGGAGCGTTGCACTATATGGGGCGGAAACGTGGGCTATGAAAAAAAGACGATGACAATAGGCTTGGGGCTTTGGAGATGTGGCTGTGGAGAAGGAAGGAGATAGTAAAGTGGGTCGAAAGAGAGACGATGAAGTGCTAGAATTGGTGGGAGAGGAAAGAAATTTGATAGATGAAATTAGGAGAAGGAAGAAGGTGTGGATGGAAAAGGTAATAAAAGGGGATGGTGTTTTGAAGGAGGTGATTGCGGGAAGGGCGTTGGGTAAGCGGGGAACAGGGAGGAGAAGAACGGGTAGCTTTGAATGGAATGATGGTTGGCAGGAGGCATGATGGGCTGAAGAGGGACATCGTGTGAAATTTAGGGTGTGGAAAGTATTAAATGTCCACTTAAACCTACCTTCACCGGTAGAATACTAATAATAATAATATGAATAACAATCTCCTTGACCCTGTATGGCACTATTAAGAAATTCAGTATTTTAAATGAGGAGGATCAAAAATTGCCCACAGCCGCAAACCAAGAAAAAAACATCACATCAACATTCACAAGGTCCAGTTTCATCTCATGATGCAAGTATCAGCAAACCTGAAAAAATCGTCTGAACGTGAAGATCTGCTGCATACCTAATTAGACTCGCACTGGAGCTCGAGTGAGGTGATTAAATTGTGGAACATAGGTATGACGAAGAAGAATTTTACCAAAGGTTACCCGATAGAAGAATTGAGTTAGAGGGTGTCTTGCACCTGTCTCAGTGTTGATGTTAGATATGACGGTGAAAATTTTCCACGGTCAGAAAAAAAAGTAAGGCGTTAAAAAATTTGTGGAATTTCCTTAAAGAAATTCAGAACTCTTCAGTTCCTTTGCCGAAAATACGGCCTGAAAAAAAAACGTTTCTCCAAATGCTGATAGGTAACGACGCACTTACTGAAATTAAATTGCTGTGAAGAGATTTAAAAAGGGTTTTCCTAATATTATTAAAATGTATTCTCTGCAATCTTTCTTTGATCGTATGATCGAATTTCATCCAACTTTTTGATCTAATTTGACCTCAATTTCGTGTTTGTACATTTTTCTGAGGACGTTAAAAAAATATCAAATTATTTGGGGTGATCTATTTTTCCCTTTTCTCTCTTTTAGATTTATCCCGTTGCCAGCCATCAACAGTAAAGTTTAAGTGAATTTATATGGTTGATAAGTGAGGTTATTACAAAACTATGTAGTGTTATTCGATTCTTGCCTCTAGTAGTAGTAAATTTTCGGTTGAAAAGGAAATCAAATGGTAATTTATCAGTAAAAGTTCATGAATAACATCCTTTAGTACTAAATTAATCGGAAAGTAGGAAAAATTTTCCCATTAGCCAAAATAATTTCAGCTAAAAGTAACTCAAAACGAGCGTGTGGGTTCTTTGTGTTTGACTCATTAAATTGGCCTAGGGTGATTGGTGAATATGAATACTGCCAACCCACGCTTGATTTTAAGTTTTATGTGAAAGAGAAATGCTCGATATTGAGATAAATTCAGTCTGCCTTTTTAAAATTTCAAAATCTGTCTTTTGAAAGCTAGAATAAAACCTTTTATTTTCACACTTCGCGTCATATGGAGTACCTACGTATAATCAAATCTCATTGGTATATGAGTACCCTTACATTTCGTTCTTCGAATTATAGTCGGGAAATGACTATATGCGGATTATTCGAATCAATGGTAAATTAATTCATATTATCCTCAATCACATTGATGGTTCTTTGAATACATTGAATACTATTTGTTTTGAATAATAATTTTAAATGCTATTGCTATGTTTTTGTACAAATACATCTTTTTTTCGGTAAAATGGAGATTTTCATGGGAGTTAAGGGATTGAAAGGAGGAATTATGTATAAAAAGCATTAGGTACTTGTCTATTGGTGATGGTAGGATGTGTATTTTGATTCTTAATTTCTATTTCTGAGACGTGGGATTCTTCCAGCAAAAATGAAAATTTTCGCAAATTTGGATCGAACGATACCGTGGCATTGGCTTTCCTTCGGTTACATGCGTGAGCCTTGTCACGCTTCATTGAAACCCATTGGTTTGAAGTTTCATGGATGGAATGGGAATCACCCAAGCTACAAAAAATTACATTTTGCTTGCCATCTCTAATAAATTCCATTTGCCGGAGTAGGCTGACTGAGGCCTTCAGGAGACTGATGACTTTTCTAGTCCATACCAAGATTGAAAGTTTATAAATTATACAGGGTGCGGCAACATAACTTCCTTTTTTACAAGGATATATCCATATAAAAAAGGAAGTTATGTTGCCGCACCCTGTATTTATTCGTGTAAAATTTTGAAATTTAAATTTGTCGGAAATGCGCAAGAAATTTAGTCCAACTGTAATGACGAACGTCAATCAATCACGGCCTTCAAAAAATGAGATATCTATCAATTATATGCATGATGACAGCGGATCGCAAGTGGCATGAAAGTTAGCGTTCTCTAAACCTGAGGCCGCACTGCAGGTGGGTAGCGGGTAGGTTGGAGGGTAGAGGGTAGAGGCTGGAGGGTTGCGGCTGGATATAACCCGGCCGCACTGCGCGACGGAATAAGCAATGCGGAGGAGTCCAGCTTTGGGTTCGCGCGCTTTTTCAGAATATGTATAATCATACTACTATATAACAATGAAGTGGTATCTGTCTGCCTGTATGTTCTATGCTCGTTACGCATCTCCTCAAAAAACTACTGAACCGATTAAGCTGAAATTTTGTAGGATTCTAGCGTATACACTAGAAGGTGTTATAGGCTATATAAAGAAACGCTCAGGGCCCGGGTTTGATTCCTGACGCCAAATATGTATTTGCATTGGTTTAAATTGGCTTTTTCAAATTATGGTAGCGCAAGAGTTTTTTCTTTCGCTCAGTAAAATAACTAAATATTAATCGATTTCTTTCATTCTTGCTGTATTCAATGGGATAACGTTTAAAATTTATTGTTCTTTTAACTAATTAATACTCTGTCCTCGAGGTTTCTGGCCAATGTGTAATTTGCGTTGAAAATTACAGTTCTTTTCGGTTCTTTTCCGAGCGTCCTTTGCCATTGTCGTCTCCGAAACATCGTTAATGCTTAAACAGTTTGTCATAGAGGGATGCCGTAAAAGGCAATGTGTTTTTAACACGGATATAGTAAGGTACTAAAGGCATTCTAGGCTATTCGTGAAGCAAGGTCAGTCATATTTTTCCGCACAAAGATACGTGATACGTTATCACTACTCACGGATTTAGAAGGCTTGCATTCGGTTAAAATTAAGAGTATTTAAATGAATGCTTCAGCGGTGTTCAAATTGTGAGTTTTGTTGCTGCGCGTACTCCCCAATGGATGCCCAATTTGGGCTCTTCCCGTTTGAGAAACGAGTTTATTTTCCCCCAAGTCCAGAGTCAAAGGAGTCATTGTCAACTTCACGCCTTATTATAATAGAAACTGAAAAAAAATCGCATGGATTTTATAATATTCTAGTATTAAATAAACACTGGGTCCGACTTCTTAGCTTCATTAAAAACTTAACTAACCAAATTTGTACGCATAATCTTGAGTTCCTAATGTCCTCTGTGGTTACATAAATGCTTGATCTTCTTGAGTCTCTCGGTCAGGAGTCAAAAGGCCAACGTTTGAGATAGAACCCATCCTGTACCTCGCAGCAATTTAAAAATTAATTAAAAGTCAAAATATTTTTAGGAATGAGGAATCATTGAAGTAATATTCTAACTTGTAATATTTTTTATTTAAAGCCCATTAAATTAAGGATAATTACACCAAAATGATTTTATCACTATTAATCAGCGTGAGCAGTAGGCTTGCATTTCCTTTGGAGGAAATCCTTTAATGCCCAGTTTCAAACCAGTCGTTTTTCTCTTAAAGACAGGATACCAAGCTGTCCTCAGTGAATGAAAACGTGACAGTTTTATTTTCATTTTCAGTTTCACTTAAGAGCCGCAATGCTCGTATCCCAAGAGCCATATTTAGCCGCTCATTACAGACTCCTGCTGCAGGTGCTCTGCATCAGAAATATCCAAACGTTTCAGCGTGAGAGCCACATTTGGGTGCATTACTACTGCTCGGCAGACCTTAGTAACAAAAAAGTCTATCTAGAACTGCTATATAATGAGGTCGAACAAGCACGAAGAAAATACCTCTTAGCGAGTTGTAAGGATTCATGACCAAATAAACTGAAGGACAACATTGATATTAATATTTTTTGGGATATCGGTGCATATTGGCCGAAATGTGGAAGTAGTAATTTGAACGTATCAAATCCCAATTTTTTCGCACATTTTTATTTGAAAATTTGTTGTCCATTCCGTGAAATATTCCACAGGTTGGATAAAATCATATCGCCGGCCGCATCTTCCTCACGGGACATGTAGTTTCGTTGGCCACCATTCTAAAGAGTCCAGGTTGTTGGACTGTGCTACCTTATGATATTCACTGTCATAGCGTAGTTCAACGAACTACGCAATGTTTTGAACGAACTACGAAGTTTTTTCCCCTCGACGATTGTCTTCATCGGGCCATCGTGTCTTAATCGGCCATATCTTAAGACACGATGGCCTGAAGAAGACAATCGTCGAGGGAAAAGTGAACGGGAAAAATGGAAGAGGCAGGCCTCGTATGAGTTACATGGAGCAGGTCGTAAAGGACGTGAAAGAGAGGAACTACGTTGGTATGAAGAGGTTGGCTGATAGAAGAGTCGAGTGGAGGGCTGCGTCAAACCAATTGTTGACCCTTGATGATGATGATGATGCGTAGTTCAACGAGTCACGTGGCGCAGGAAATGTATCACAATCGCGATATTCCCAGCGTTTCCCCAGCCCGGTTTGAAACCGAAAGCTTGAATCGGTTCTAATTTTTCCTACCTATGACCTATCCTAGCATCCTTCCCTGATCCCTTAAAACCCTGCCTCGGATTCATCCCCTTTACAACGACCGGACCTCATGGACAACCCTAGCGGAGGAACGAATTGGAGCTGGTGTTCTTCCTGACAGCCTTCCTGCCCTCATCTTGAACATCGCCTGCCATTCTGCCCACCTGACCGCTAGCACGGGTGGACTGCGAATGACGTTTAGATCTTCAATTATCCTGCCCTAATTCCTAATCATGTTCCTACCTTGATTCCTATTCCTAAACTTCTGCCTTTGACTCCTCAGAATGGATTGGTCCATCAGAGAGAGATTTTTTCCTAAATTACTTCCCTAATTCCGCCTGTTTGGATGAACCCATCAGTGCGTGACTTTCCAAAAATCCTGCCCTTTTTCTTATTCCTTCAATTATTTTCCTAGCCTCATTGTTATCTTACTATTATCCTCTCCTTTTTCCTACCACGGCCGGAAAGATCTCAATATCGGTACGGTGTTACAGGATTACCTTTTCGGATCGGATCGGAGCGCTTCCCCAGTCAACTTATTCGAATCACTTCAAGGGGGCCTATGAAGTTCATTTACCCTTTTCTCCCGGCGAGTGATTTAAAAACGGACAGAGCGAAATCCGGCAGGTTTGGTTTCATCCAGTTCCTGAAGTGTGAGCAATGCGTACGGTCCGCGCTTAGTTGCTACCGCTCGATATAAAATATGAAAGCCCATGTGGCATGGCGGCGGCTGTCTCGCGTGAACGATGGCGCAGTAAAAGGACGCTTTGTGTGGAGAGTATTTACTCGCTACGAATGCAAACCGGAGCTACAAGTGCGACCATCCAATACGAGCTTGCCCAGTTCCCCTACCCCTCGACCAGTTATCTCCGCACATGAGGCAATTATCACGCAATGTTTGCATTGAGAATTGTTATTCTCCGCGGGGGAAAAAATAATGCCTCGGTTTACTTGCTTCCAGTCTATTCGCTATGAATTTATCCCCGGCAGGCATATAGCGCGGTGCAACTGATTAAAAAAATGCAATTTTCGAGACAAAGTAGTCCAGTTTTGAAACTTTATAGCCATTGAGCCCAGCAATTGCACATGAAATGGTGGTTAGCTGGTGGTTGATCACATTTCCACAAAGTAAATCGGCCTCTGTATCCTACTTTAACGTTACCGAATCACTGAGTTCGTTACATCACCGAATAAAATTCGATAAGGCGCAGGATAAACACACTTATTATGGTATTTGCCACAACTTGGGCTACTACCTTAATGCAGAGCATGCACTTTTTTTTATAACTCTTTGAATGTGAAGTTTATTAGCTTAAATGTGCTTGGAGAAAATTTTGCTGAAGAATTAAGTTGCGTTACAAAGATATTACTCTTTGAAAATTGTACTTTTTCGGCAGCTTAAAAACACGACGTCATCGCATGACGTCACGGCACGGTATCACTATGGGCGTTGTTTATCTGTTTATGCGTGGAGGTAAGTTGTTAAATGAATACTTGGCGATAACGTATGTATTTATCTTATTTGTTTCTTGCAATAAACGATTGTATTTCGATTTTTTATTTACGTAGTATGGATGGTAACGAGCAAATCGTCCATTAATTATATAATGCCTGTTTAGTGCCCAAGAATTTCTTCTACGTCTATGTAATCGCTGGTTTTCTTTAAGAAAAACGCCGCCATAAGGGAGTAAACCAAAGGAAATTGTCGGAATGTGCTTTTTAAAGTATTTTTTCAGTCATCGTTTTTTTCGAGAAACAGCTACAAAACTCCAAACAATATATTCACTTCGTTTTCTGTTAAAAATAAATGTCTATCTCCGTAGCAATATGGAACCTATACCGTGCAATGACGTCAGAAGGCGTTTAAGGTCACGTGACTTTCGTCGATTTTCGGGAACATATTAATATCATTTAATAATCTTTGTGGTGGGCGTAGAAAAATTTGGCTTATATATTTAAATTGGTGAGAAAATTTCGCATCAAGTACATCATTTATCTTCGAGAAACAAATTTCATGCATATTCCCCATTGTATATGGCTAGCGTAAGTACTTGTATCTTGAGGCCGAGGGTAAACAAGGTTGGGAACCTCTGACACTCTACTCCATGAAATAGGTATCATTTTATATCGCAGTATGTAAACTACGGATATTTTATAATGAGGCGATTTGCTGGATAATTTGTGAAATTCTGTTTGCAAGAATACAAATTTGGTATTCCACGAACTTTCAATTACGACAATCACCCATTGAGTTTGTTTCAGCTGACATCTTTAATGCAATAACACCGATTTGAATCCATGTGCACCGTATCGACATTGAACGCTTTAGATGCTTATATGTTAATTTTAAAGGACATAGAATATGTGCCCTGGTCTATCACTCTGAACAGGTGACTCATCTCAAATTATGGATAATGAGGTATGATATATTCGGCTGCTTCTTCATTAGAATAACTGATGAGAAAAATTGTACAAAGGTTGACAAAATTTTTCTTCATTATCTAGCTTCGGAAGATTTTTAAAGGGACGGTATGATAACCTTATTGGCGTAACCAGTCTATTAAATGAATTACATTGGGAAACATTGTCCGATCGCAGGTTGAAATTTAGACTTAATCTCTTGAACAAATTCCAAGACCATATTTTCAGTGATGATGTTAAAAATATTTTGCGGACCCCAACTTACTATGGTAGACTGGACCATAATCACAAAATTATAGAAATTGATTGCCGAACTGACAGATGCAAAATGTCCTTTTTTCCTCGTACAATTAGGGATATGAATAACGATCAATATATCCAGTACGAGTGTAGAAATGGATAACATTGGTAGCTGCATGTTGGTATAAGGACTAACCTAACCCAACTAACAGCATGTTTTCGTATGTATGCTTTGCTATTTTTATCTTGCTTTTAAATAGTGTAGTTTTGAGCAGTACCTATATAAATGCTAATCCTTTTGTATGCATGATATATAGTGTATGATTGGTAAGAATTCACCCCTGCCATACACCTTTATGGTGGCTTGCAGGGCATTATGTAGATGTAGCCTCTAATAACCCCATACTATTTGAGATTAAACTACATTCCTTTATTCTTTTCCTCCGTGTCTTCTATCCTACCCAACCTCTTTCCCACATTCCCCTTTTTATCTCCATGTGCCGAAAACCAACTACGCATGTTATCCCGATTCTTTTGGCTTCCTACCTTGGACTTGGTTTAGCCAGAAATACTTGCCCTAAATCGAGATAAATCTCGCTTCAAGTCATTATCATTGTTATATTGGTTATTGATCATTTGTACTCTAATAGTATAGCGAAGGTTTTACTTAATTCGAATACCACAGCTTATTCTGTGCGTTAGACGATAATTTCTGTCGTTGAGCAAGGAGGCGAACGGTATTTAATCAACTTCTTTGTGAAAGCATGGCTATAAGGATTCTTGAATGAAATTGAGCACGAGTTGATTACCTATTCCGGGAAAAAACTGGCTCCTAAGATTCCCTGTGCTTTATTTATGTCTCTCGTCGTAGCTATGGCTTCCTCAGAAGAAACGTCATATGTTAGTTTGGAGTATTATGTGTCGAAGTTGAATGAGGCATTCTGTCACACGTGATTAATTTTCCTTGCTTATACGTATATATTTTGTCGTAATAAAATGTGTCACTAGTTTTCTCACAAAAAGATGTGTTGGGGTTCAAAATGCGACACCTGAGTGAGATTTATTCCAACCCTTATGCATTCCATTTATTTAGGATGGAAATGTATAATAAAATTCATCCCTGATGCCGGAAAAATAATTTACTGACACATTTCATCATTTTCTTAGCACCGTATTTCGTGCATAAGTTTAAGCTTATATTAAGTTTCCTGTGTGGTACATTGAAAGGGAGAAGAGATGGATAGTGAAATGTGATATGCATGTTAAATCAATATAGTGTCTATGCCAAAACATATTTTTTTATATTCTCTCACTTCGAATTGCCGTTGTTAGAAACATGTCAATTTACCCCAATCTCGTCTCATGTGGGTATTGTCTTTATTGGCATGGCGGCCGTTATGTAACAAAGGTACCCACTATTCAGGAAAAATCTGTTCCGACCATCCTCATATAAAAATTGAATATACGGATATTGTGCTAAAATTAATTGTGCTTGACGAGAGGAAACTTGAACTTTTGATCCTTTTAAAGGCATAATTTTAAAGCAAACGAGTTGTTAAATATTCAAAAAAATGATTAACAATGCTATTCAGTTCCCAAATGTCATTGTTTTAGAATTAAATAAGGGAAGGAAATACCCTCTGTGCGTACTATTGATACCAAATTTCCACGAGGGATCCTGCGTATAAGTAATCAGATAAAAGGCTATTACCCGCCTCTTATTGTGTAGCGCAATAATTTAATTAAGTCTCCATCCCTAAGGCTCTAGTAAGGCAAAATGCAAAGGTAAAATTCATCGAATTAGTTTGCCATTTCTGCACCTCAAAATTAGTCATCCACAAAGTTATTTGCTTGAGTGAGTTCAGGGCATTCTTCGATTGAGTTCGCCTCATTATCTCTTTGAGAATATGTCTAGTTCATTCGGAAACTAGGGTCGTGCTAAACCATACGCCTCCAAGAATCAACTTGAGCTGAACGTGGGGGAAGAAGCCCGATAAACCGAGCCGGATTAATAGTCTGGCGAATGACTTAAAGGTCGCGGGTTCAAATCCTGCCTCCGGCATTGACATGGGTCGTTTGACTGTAATTTTCTTCGTTGATGTGTTCCAAGCGCGAAATTATTGGAGCCGTCACTGGCACAAGGAAATCGATTCAGTTTCTAAATCCAGTTGAAAGCGAGGAGGAACCCTCTTGCTTGAACGAAAACTTCAAAACTTCTAACATTTCGGGCAGAAACATTTGCCAAGGTTTGGGAATAATTTTCCATCTTCAGTGATTGTCTTGTTCTCACTCGGAAGTTGAAGGACATCGATACTTTCTCAGAAAGCCTCCGGAGGTGAAATCTTGCGATTGAAATAAAAAAGAGCGAGGCTGGACGAAAACCACTTTTAAAATAGTCCCAACTTTTGTTAAAGTGTTTTTTTTTTAATCTCAGTGATGAAGTACATTCAAAACCAAAGCTGAGCCATCGCTATATAATCTTTGGGGGCTTGGAAACCGTGCCTAATACGCACTTTCACGACTTTTTGAACAGCTCAATATTTGACAATCTCACTGGATTTGAAATATCTTCATTTAATCAAGGCATCATCTTCGTTCATGGATGAAAAAATGGTTTGACGCAGCTATCCCAAAGTTATTTTGAGCGCAAATGATTGAGGCAAATTTAATTCTCCGAAAAATTATTTTTCTATTTTTCTACTGGCAATTTCCAAAAGTAATTTCATATTTAACATTATATTGACCGATTATAATTATGACAAGCCATCAATTCTAAGATTAGTTTGATGTGTAAGGTCTCCATTTGATTATACTTTCTGTTAGCCTATTCATATTAAAATAATTTTTCTCTTTTACATTCTTAATCGATTAACTCCATAAATCTCAGCCGTTGTTTTTCTTTCCATTCCTTACCTTTACGTTTCTCTCGACGGATGTATTCATATCGTTATCACTTTTCAAGTTACCCGATCTTTTTCCCTTAACTTCTCCTTAATTAGATTTGAGATTTTTTTGATTAATATATAATGCAATTTTTGTCTTTCCTAATATCACCCACCATTGTCCATTTTATTTCAGAAAATAAATACTATAAGATGTTACCTCATGGTATTTTGAAATTTTTTACGATCGTGGAGGGCGCGAAATCATCTCTGAAGAGTTTTCATAGAGCACCTCCGAGATAGAACAATTGTAATCGTTCACCCAACTCGATAGTAACGCCAGATGGAATCAAAGAAGCATGACTGAGATGAAGCGTGGGTTAGTTCTGGATAAGAAAGTATTCTTGATAGAGATGCCCTTAACTGTGCTCTAGAAAGCGCTGGTAGCTACAAGGAAGGAACTGGTAAAAACCTTCACCCTGGGTGTGCGCAGCACCACCGAGCACCGTCGAGGCGTGTGCAGGGAACACTTTAAGCTGTAATCACCCGTGCGCATTTTCGAAGTGTTCTCTGTTTTTCTCTGCAGTTTAACCGATGTATATGGCGTCAAATACTATATAATCTGTGATAAAATGGGTCTACTACAGGGGCTTACAAACTTTGCATGCAAAAGACCTGGAGAATTGGAAAAGCTGATCAGTGAAGGATAGACGCCTTCGAGGTCTGGTGTTGGTGTAGGATGCTGATGATTTAATGGTCGAATGAAATGAAAAAGAAAACTGAAGAATCGAGGAAGAAAATTATGAATAGAGGGAAGATGGGTGGAGAAGAACCAATTGGATTAGTTACACCTTGAAACAGAATGGATTGGTTGGGAGCATAATTTACGGAAAAATAGAAGGAAAGGATCCACTTGAAAAACCAAAGGGATATACACCCTCTGTAAACAGGGAGTGTGAGATTTAGGAATGAATGAGAATTTTCTTCTTATTTTTCCTCTATTTATTACTATTCTTTTCTTATTAAGATGAAGTCTTACAATTAGAATTTTAAATTCTTGCTTTGCTTTCGGTACCACCGATTTATATTTTATGAAGCGCGAGATATCACCACCCTTTTGTCGGCTTCGCCAGGCAATAATAATAAGCTTGCGCTTTATTAAATATAAATCAGTAACACCGAAAGCTATCAAGAGTATAAAATACAAAAAAGCATTGAAAATCTTAAATCAATCAGTCTTATAATTAAATTTTTTTAAAGTCGCGGTTTTCAGCTGATGGAAGTTAGCTGTGTTATGCATCTCTGCTATGTTTCCAGATTATCGGCATTAGCATTGCCTCGAGCAAAACACTGAATGGGAGAGGCCCGTTTTCTCCCTATTTATTTGCTCATGTGCTAATTTATTCCTCTTTCCTACCCCATAACCCCATCCAAAATTCACATTATTTTTCCTCCCTTCCGACATAGCTCTCGTAAGCCACTGCAGATATCGATGCGTTGGAAAAAAATGTCGTGCCTCAAGTGAAGTCTTTTTGTTGCTCTCCTTTAGTCTATCTTACAAAATGAATGCATAAAGGACTTTAGAGCTCGACCTTGCGGGCGTGTTTGGCATTGAAAAATTCAACGCACTCTTCCATTATTTTTTAATGACCAGTCTGCACGGCTTCTGAAAGTTAGGCTGGCTATTAAAACAAAGTCGAAGAGTAGTATGCAAAATTTTTACTGCCATGATTAAATACGGGAGAAAGATTATTTCTTGTGCTTTAAAAATGATAAATATATTATTTTTAGGCATTCAATAAAGGCAATATTGCTAGACATTTGGAGGAGTAGATCCTCATGGTTTTTGCTGCCCACAATTTAATAATTCTGTAAACATTATAACAGTAAGAGCGCCATTGTAAATACGCTTTTCCCTTTATCGCACTCTCGTAAACTAAACAAGAGTTAGAACTGATTCTATTTACTCATTGTATTTAGCTAAACGTATAAATAAACCACCAGTTGAAGTTAATTACCTACGTGTTATCGAATCGGACCCATGAATATTAAATTTTTACTTCAAGTCACATCGTGAAACCAGCATACATTTAATTCAAGCCACTGTTTTCGACAGGACTAAATTATCCTTTTTGTTATTCTTCGTTTATGCGTTGATGAAGATTCACTTGACTGAAGCGTTGGGAGCAAAATTAGTTTAACGCCGTGGTTTTTACCCAGAATTCCTTGCTCGCTCCGCCTCGTAGTCTGGTAACATGGCGTTTAAATGACGGGTTAGAAAGGACTCGGGAATCGGGCGAACTCCACACGACACCCTTTGGGGTTTGCGGCTCGAAAATTATGGAAAAAAAATAAGATAAGTTCTCTTTGGCTATAAGCTCTCGGCTAGGCTCACGCTCGGCTACACCTCAAGGCAACGCTTGATAATTGACTCGCGCCTTAAAATGGAAAGCCAAGGACAAGTGTCTCTGTTTCGGAAATAATACTGAAGAGAAGGATCTTAAAGTTTCCGTATCCGTCAAAACCTCAATAGGAAGCACGAGGGTAATTGAGAATGAAAAATACGCAAGGCGCTCGAGTTCTGTTTCTCGCGCTGAAGGAATTATTAAAATACCGCATGACACAGGAAAGTAATGTCACCTCGGCCACATTGGGAGAATTTGGATTGTCAATCTATAATGCCTCTAAAAGGGGCCTTCTTGTTGTGTGTTGTGAAGGTTACGACGACCAAACTTAAAAGGCTCTTAGTTTTGTAACGCCTCTAATTATGAAACAACTATTCTATCTCATCGTTACCTCGAAGAGGACGTCATGAAGTTATTTCGTGCATTACCATATGATATATTACTGAATACCTTCTCTGAGTATCCTAGCATGCGATCAGGATGGCAAGAAAACTTTAAAGCTCAAAGTTATTAATTTAATTTGCTCCTGTTTGAGTGAACCCATGCCGCAATTTTCAACATTTTTATACTTTCTAGTTTCACTCTAAATTACTATAACATGTTGGTAAGAACTGCCTCAAAATGTCGCAATAATAAAGAACAGCACCCCGGAAATCGAAGAATGGTACTTGGACTCCTTACCGGATTGTTCTGGATTTATGTGTTGGAAAAGCCTTTCCATTCCTATATAAACAACAGTAGAATTTGATTTCTTCCGTAGATATCACAAGGTTATAGTAGATGGAGAGTAAATAATCCCCTACAAAGAATTGTGCATTTCATATGTCGTATAGAGATTTTCATGAAAGTATTCCCCCCATAGTTGAGCAAAACCTTGGCGTGAAAGTGTTCAAACATTAAAGTAAAAGAGACATTTCATTTTGCGCCTGTAAGGCCTCACTTTAAGTATGAATCAAGCATTTAGGTTCCAATAAATGATGTTTTGATTCGGGAAAGGGAAAATATACGACGGACAGCAGATCGTTTTGTAACAACTCCTTTTGTAAACTCCTCTGTACGTACAGGAGTCGGCAACCTTTTAGGAAAGAGGAGATAAACAGCTATGCTGTCTCAGAGGATGGGGGCATGTTGTTAAATATTATGTTATTATGTAAATATATTCCTAGAGGTTAAAAGAAAAACAAGGAAATTGATAACTCTGAGGGGAAAATATACGAAGTAATTTTTCCGGAGCTCATTATCCGTATTTGATCCTAAATAGAATTTAAATAGTAGCTAATTACCTATTCATAATATTATTTAAGTGTTGTTGGGCGGACATGAAATTCACTCAAGGGCCGGATTTCACTCGAGAAATGGAACGTTTCGTGCAGGATTAAAGTTACTGAAAAATTCAAATCACTGAACCTTACACTTTGGAACCTGACAACCTGACAATTCGAACCTGACACGGGAGACATATTTTTATCCCCGCACTACATAAGAAAAACAGACAGAAGCGTCAAATGAAGTGAAACCAATTGTTAATTGCGACGCGCTATTCTCCGAGCTGAAATATTTTCACATCACCAGCTTACCCTGAGGAACGGATTGAGAATCTCTAGCTGGGAGTACCTATATATCTCTCTGAAGGTCACATTGAGATATTGGTCATCAGTCTCGACGTATCCAAACCTAAATTTTAACCTGCGTTCTGATAGTAATTCCCATCCTGGTTCTTCTATTAAATTCGTAACACTTATACAATTGCAATAATGGCCTTTAACAAATGTAGCGGGTTTACTTTGCACACGAATTGATGTTTACATGCTGCTCTAATCGTTGATACCGCACTCTATGTTATAATCACGCATTTGGTTCAATAGTTCTAAAATAAATAAACCGCTGGTCATGATTCGTAAAATAAGCATTAAGCAATGCGTTGTATACGTATAGTTATTATATCTCATCCTAATTGTATTATCTGTAGTTTTTGTATCTATCCTAATTACATCCTGACTTGTTTGATCCATAGTCTTTTGTTCGCTGTCATTGTTTGTGTTGTAATGTGTAATTTTGAATTTAAGGCACAATTGGGAGTTTGGGTTTGAGTTTGGATAACTGTAAATGCTTTACAAAATGGTAGAGCAGTTACAGAACCTTGTTCGGTGAGAATTAACCCTCTGCCACACACCTTTATGGTGGCTTACAGGGTATTAAGTAGATGTAGATCCATGTATAATATTATTTGGTATTTCGTAATACATGGGGGGAGTCAAAGTAAAAAAAAATATAGAAATAATTGACTAAAGTCTCTAGATTTAAAGAAAAATTATTTACATTAGAAATGATAGTCTGCACTAACTGCACTAAGTGCTAAGGCCGGATGGTATCGAGAAGTTTGGGAGAAAAGAGTGAATAATTGCAGCCGAAGAATGCATATCATGAGGAAAGAATGAAATTTTACTGGCTATTTACTACAGCATTAGCAGCTGAGTGAACTTTGCGAGTGGATATGTAACGCACCACTTGGCTTGTGGAAGGTAATTTCTTCCCTCACCCATAAAATTAGGAATGTTTTTTAAGGCGGTGATGTGCATTCCAATCTTGACTCTAAATTATTATTTACGTGGTAAATTTAAAAGACCATAGGTTAGATATTTCTCTTACCCTTATTACCGTAGCACATTTCGTTTCTCTTTACCGCCACGTAAGGTCTCGGATTAGTGTGATAAGGGAAATAAGGCACTGTTTAGCCAACTACGTACACTAGTGGAATAAATATGTGGACATTTTTTTTTCGGTTTATTGTATTTAATTCTTTGGGTATATTCAGCCACGACGATTCAGTCACGTCTGACGAATGCAGAGCTAAGTGATCGTGAGTATATTCGGGGAAATATTTTTCGTCGAAAATGTAATGTGCAGGTGCATAAAAATGAAAGATATTAGAGGTAAAGCTATTTTGAGGGAATTAAACGCGAAGCACTATGAATACAATAAGGGGATAAGCTGACGGGTTAGTCGGTTATGGTGCTGCGTTCAGCACACCGTGGTTTTGATGAATATTGATGGCGGTGGTGGACAGTTACGCGTGGGTGAAGGAATTTTTCACTGTCCTTTTGCCTGTACATCAGGCTCTCAAATCTACTATTCACCTCAAATCTACTACACACGTCTCCACACACATTTTTCTCAGAGCTTTGAAAAAAAATAATTTTGTGACTGATATGCATATTTTTGGAAGGGATTAAAACTGCTTCATTCCCGTACACTTCATTTGGATGGTATGCCAAAAAAAAAAATTCTAGCGAGTATCATGACACGTTTGCGAAACCACTTGTATTTCGTGTGAAGGGAAAAGTGATAATTTATACTTTCGCTAAATGTAATGTTATGTATATGACTGAAATTTTATTTTGAAATATTTGGTGATGATATCACTTAAGGCTTGAGAATTTACGAGATCTATTCGTAGGACCAATAAAAGTTGGAAATCACTTTACCTTACAGCACTGGTGTGTCCGGCTGATATAATTTAGTCGGAGACGGACATCGAAATTAAAATGGAGATGTCGTACCCATTCTGTTTAGTGTCACTTCCTATTTGGCCCTTATTTATGAAAGTGGGTGGTCAAAGTGAAATGAGTGGTCAAATTATCATACAATCAAGAGATCATATATAATATTTTACAGTACTTTTTTCTAAGACTTTAAGCAAATATATTTTGCTAATAGATTACTAAGTAATGAGGAAGTCCTAAGAAGAGTGGGAGAAAAGAGAAGTCTTCTGAATATCCTAAGAAGAAGACGGGACAACTTAATTGGCCGTATCTTGAGTCACGATGGCCTTATGCAGACAATCGTCGAGGGAAAAGTGAACGGGAAGATTGGAAAAGGCAGGCCTCGTATGAGATATATGGAACAGGTTGTGAAGGATCTGAAAGAGAGGAGCTACGTCAATATGAAGAGATTGGCCGATAGAAGAATCGAGTGGAGGGCTGCGTCATACCAATCCTAGGATTGTTGACCCTCGATGATGATGAGAGTACATCTATTGCTTCATAGCTTCTAATTACCCTATTTTATCTACACAATACCCTACAAGCCACCGCAAGTATGTGTTGCAGATGGTGAGCTAGTTTAGGTATGCATTAATGTCAAGAATTTAAATCACATTGTCTTACAACAATTAGGGTTCTGTTGATAAATTTAAATTCTGTTTAAAGGAGATGTTCGAATGGCTACGCAGAAATCGTGCAACAAGATTACTCACGCCAATTATTCGAGTGTGTACATCTGAGCTATTTGCCCGAGGAACCTTAGATTGATTATTGAATGGTCGAATGTAGTGTTCGAAGTTTGGTTCCCAGTTAACGGAGGAAAAATGCTACATTCGTGGAAAGGACAGAAAGTCAGGGAATGAGCAGCCAACCCTTCGACGACGCAAAACTGTGAATTATGAACCAGAATCGGCAATTGTAGATTGTTTCACAGCGATGGATATCGTATAAAATATACTATTAGTAATTATATCATTAGAAATTAGGTTCATGTTGAGCGCTAAGTTTAAAAACGATTTATCGATAAGAAAGGAAGGGTGGAGAAAGACCCAGGGTTGACATGAGCTTGATCATACCAGCACGTGTCAAGGGTTAAACCTTTTTGTCGTTTAAAGCGAGCATAAAGCATCATAGAGTTTTTTTGGGTGAACTCATCTAAAATTGATTTAGTGCAGGCCAAATTTGCGGAGGAAAATATTCGTCGTAGCTGGAATCGAACCACGGGCATTGACTTTCCGAGCAACTGCAGACCACTGCACAGTCAAGTATTTCTGATCCCCAAGGACATTTAATGGCGTATGATTGATGAATAGCTACTATATGGCTTTGTGGGACATCAAGGTAAGCACTCGTAATGCAGCGTGGGCATCTAAGAAGCTACAGTTCAAGAGAGAACATCTAGTAAATATCGCGAAGCGAACTACCAATTTTACGACTAATATAAGCAATCAATTGTGGTACATCGTAGCTGTTGTTGTTGTTAGAGAGATGGTGAACAGCAATTAAGTTCATTGTGACCATTTAGTGTAGGTAGAACGGAAGGGTGGTGGAGAGAAACCCAGTGATTGCATTAGCTTTCTCCTATCGAAAGGTGCCAAAAAGTCCTTACGTGAACGTCCCATCCGACGGACGGAGTACTGAACTTTTGTGTGCTCCACGCACCGTACTCAGTTAGGGATTTATACTGAATAATTCTGCCACTGCCGGGATTCGAACCTGGGTTCGCTGCTCCTGGACTCTAGCCACAAAATCAACCCAATCCACAGTATTAAAGGTACTTTGTCAAAGGTATTTAAATGAATCTTTAAATAGTCGAAAGGAAAGCTTCCTTAGGCCGGGAATCGAACCACTGGCCTTCTGGACCAATGCGCAAACCAAATACGCTACCGCATAGATTTTTGATCCTAAAGTTAATTTGAAGAAGGACATGTGGGGACTAGTTCTATTGCTTGGTTTGATTCCTGATCCAGTAGACCATTTTGTTTTAAATTTTCTGTGCACTTAAACTCCACTCGTAGCGGCAACTATAATAACTTGCTGATAACTATAATGCAAGGGACGGAAAAGAACCTGGCATAGATGTTACCTAGTCTATCCGAAAAATTCAAAGGCCCATGATTTTGCGTCCTGCTGGACGGACATTGTGCACTTGAAATTTTTTTACGCAGCACTCATGAGGAACTTCGTGTCCTAAAGAACAAATTGGTACATATTCGTATTTATTTGGCCAACCGAAGTCCTGAACCACTGATGTTTTTCTATGAAAATATTTATTGGCTTCCTCTTATTTATTAGCTGGGAAGGTTATGTCCTGTTCTGTGTCGGTCATAGTTTATGCTATCGATGCTTCACTCTTCCCACGATTTTGACTTAATTCCATAAAAATTTGGGAAATTTCGTTATTCCGATATCCCTGCGAGCGCCTAGCGTTAGGAACGTTCTTCATTCCGCGCTGTCTCCGCATCATTCTCCTCTCTGTGATCACAGATGCAACATCCCTCACGGGAGACATTGAATAATCTGAAAGTTCTGACTCGACTGTCGGAGAGGGAGCATATCGAAGTGAAACGAGGAACAAAATCGAAAATTAATAGGAAAGGGAGCCTGGTCGGGGTTCAAGAGGTAAACCATTTTTATACGACATGTTTGTAGGGCTGCACTTCACCGAACAAGGAATTCAAGGACGAAAAGAAACCATTTGCACAAAAATCGTTATCGACGTCACGTATAGATCTGATGCTAATTTAAGAAGCTCCCTCTTTTCTTATCCAAGGCTAAATTCTATCAAGAATGATTTAAACTTAACGAGGGATTTTTTAAAAATAAAAAGCAAAGGGACTTAATCGAAGTAGGAGTCAAAATATTCAGCATTACTATTTTGAGCTACATTACATCGCTTTTGGATAGTCCAATTTCAAAAATCACGGGAATAGGAAGCTAAAAAAGAAATTTCTAAGAAGAGTAGGTTTCCAGTTTGCACCGACTCTACGATAATTGCACTGAAGATAGAAAATACCATTTTCGCTTGAAATATCACATCATTTGGATCTACGTTTTGGCGTAAATGATTTTTAAGTTGAATATCAAAATCTTGTTCGGATTAAACTTTTTTTCCGGTGAAAGATTGCAGTTATACCGGGATAAGAACTGTAGAGAAACACTTGGATTATGTGAATGAGAGGAGAAAAAAATCTTCGCGAAGATAAAGAAGCTTCGGTCAGGACTGAACCCGGGTCCGTTGCTTCGGCAACCTCCGCGACGGCCCGATAGGCTAAGGGATCTTGGCACCAGGGATGTGATCCGAAAAGGCACTTTACCTTTCGTGCCGTACCTGGGAGGCACCCGAACTCGGAGTCCGAGCCTCGGCGTTGAAGGAGAACCAACCCTTCACCACGGGTGGTTTATAGCACCAACTGACCTGTCACAATATAGTTTATAACTTCTTAAAGTTGAACATCAATCACAAAGCTATGTTCGTCTTTGTGTTGCACTAGTCACGCTGATGAAAATGGTTTTTTCATCGCAGTCATACGATAGATATTAACCAATTTGCATGCTTTAGTAATTTAATGTACATGAAACTGGCTTGGTTTACTAATGCACGTAAAATGGTTAATATATATATCGTATAACTGTGTTTAAAAAACCATTTTCATCAACGTGAATAGTACAACACAAAGATGAACATAATTGTGCGATTTATGTTTAACTTTAAGAAGTTATAAACTATGATGTGACTGGTGAGTTGGTGCCATAAACCAGCCGTGGTGAAGGGTTGGTTCTCCTTCAGGTGCCTCCCAGGTACGGCACGAAACGTAAAGTGCCTTTTCGGATCACATCACTGCTTGGCACTGTAGTGCACGTTGGGGAGTGCGGTTTGTCGCTTACCTTCTGCATTTTGGCGGAGACGCCTGCGGCGTTCGAGTAGACCAGAGCGACGAGGATCGTTGTGGCTGCAAGTGCGGGCAAGGGGCCGAGCGGCCGCCGGCCTCCCGCCGCGGACACCGCCATCGTCCAACCGGGGACCACGCCGACAGGGAGAGAGAGTGAGAAAGGATAGGAGTAGGATAGGAAAAGGAGAAAGGAAGGAGAGAGAGAGGCAGGATCACCCGCTCGCTTCGCGGTGTATGAAAGCCTCTCCGTATATCTTGCCCTCACCGCACGACCCGGGTGACTGGTGGATGCCGCTGGAAAGGCGAGATGTTTGACTCCTCTTAATAGAGAGGGAGGGGTGCGTCGGGGAGGGGGTTGGGAGGTGGTGGGGGAAGGGAGGGGTGGGAGAGAGGGAGGGGAGAGGCGCTTCGGGAAGAGGGGGGTGGAGGGTGAAAAGGGGGGGTGGGGAGAGCAATGTATTCGGAGGAGGGGTGGAGGACGTGAATGGCGAGGAGGAGGAGGAGGGTGGGGGAGAAGGAGAAGATGGAAAGATTAAGGAGAGAGAGAGGAAGGAATGTGAGGAAGTAGGGTAACTGCTTGTGACACAGAAACCACCGCGCGTCCTTAGATCATCCATCTATTCCATTTTCCTCACAGTAATTGACGAAATGCATAATATTTTCCACACTTTTTTCATTCACAATTGGACAACGAACTAAATTCACCCCCAAAATCCACACCAGAAGCACTATCGGTGCCATAAAGTAAAAGAACCAAATTTCGTTCCTAGATCCAACCCATATTTTTCTCGACAGTTACTGCTGCTCCAAATTCTTTGAATTTCCTTTCACTTATTTGTTGGTTTTCACTATAATTTTGCGTCTAATCATGAGGAATCGATGCTTTCGTTTTCAAGTTTTCCTTCCTCCACCTCCCCTGATCTTATCCTTTCTTCTTCTTTCGCTCTTAGTGGAACTTCCCCTCTTCCGCGATGTTTCTGATCACCGCTCCACTCTCTATTGTTGTCCCCTGCTTCTTGTTACTTTTAATGCCGCTCGCGCACAGATCGACTGTTCTTTCCACGTTTGTTCTATCCTGGTTCACCGCTGCGATGAGATGTAACGATAGCATCCCATGTATCCTTATTTACACCCTGTTCTTTCCTCTCGTATCATATTTATATTTTTCCAGCGCCCCTCTCGGTTCATCGAATGTTCCGTCCTTTCTGTCTCACCGGAATAAAACAGTGGAATTCGTACCATAGTTTTTTCTCGTTTATTCTTCCTGTTTAATCTGATCATTCCTCCTATCTCCTTTGTAATCGGAAGGTTTTCTTTAGTTTCACTCCTGTCCCCTCGTGGATTCTGTTGATTTTTTGCGTGGAGGAATGAGTGACCTTTTCCGGATCAAGCAGATTTCTCAGATCTTCGTTTTTTATTCTTCCTGCTCTTATCGCTGTTCTGTTTCCATCTAAGTTTCTTCTCCTCCCGGCCTTCCTCCTCCCTTTCCTGACTCGAGCCTTTTCTAGCCCAGAAATGTGAATTAAAATGCACGCAAAACAGTTTCCGTTTGTGTCACTGCGCGACGCAGGGCGCGCGGCAGTTTGCTTCCAAACTTCTCCCTCTCATCCTCCCTTTCTCACCCTCCGCGGCCTGTTCACTACTCCAGCTCCACAGTGCGTCTTCTTCCGGGGTTCCTTAGCTTCTCCTCCACCCCCTCACACCCTCTTTAGTGAGCAAAGGAGGAGGAGAGTGAACGAGGAGGTGGGAAATGGAATGGGTCGTTGAGTCCCTGGTGTGGAGGAATTAGAGGAGGGGTCTGGGGCGAGAGGGAGCTGGGTATAAGGATGGTGGTGTGAGTAAGCGGGCTTACTGCTTTTTTCCAGCGTGGGATATTGCTCTCCACCGCGGATAAAAGTAAGGGGAAGGGGTTGGAAGGAATTTAAAGGGGTGTTTAACTCTGGGGAGGGGTGGGATTGGTCTAGGGGGTGGGAGTGTGGGAGGATAGACGCGTCGGTTGGGATGGGACGAAGGAGGAGATGTCGTCCGGTGCAAGTCGGAGGGCTAACTGATGCAAGCGGTTGTGTTCATGGTGACTGTGGAGGGAGGAGAGGCTGGAGGAAGGGGAGATGGAGTGGGGGGAGGAGGGAGGGAGGCACACAGGGGTGGGAGGGATGAATGGGAGGGGAGAGGAATGGGGGAAGGGGTTGTGGGGTCAAAAGGGTGGGGCGAAGGATGGAGGGGGTGGGATCTTCACAGACACGAACGTAGAAAGGGGGAGGGAATGTAAACATGGCGAGAGATGAATGGAAAGTGTACGGGGGTAGAAAGGGTGGAAAGAGAAAAGAGAGGGGATCGGGTTGGTGTGGTGGCTAGAGTACTGGCCTCCCATTCCGAGGGTCAGGGTTGGTAGTCGATTCCCGGCAGTGGCGGATTTTTCATTGGAAAACCGGTCCCGACTTGAGTGCCTAGTGGAGGGCATTTCAAGTTCAGTACTGCGTCCGTCGGATGGGACGTTAAGCCGTGATCCCCTTGGCGCTTGTCGTTAAGAGTAGGCTAATGCCGACGCCGGGTTTCTCTCCACCCTTCCTCCGTTACCTGAAAACTCCTGCCATTACCCAATTACCCACCTATCCTAAATGGCGCAAATGACCTCAGCTGTCGGTCGCCTTCCCTAAATAATCAACCAACCAAGAGAGGAGGAGGATCGAACGCTCAGTGCATAGAACTAGATTTTAAGAATTCCGACTCTGAATATATATATAGTACCGTCCAACCTGAATCAATGCTCACCTTAAATATAAATTTAAATTAACGTTCATGCCCGAGGTAGGATTCGAACCTACGACCCTGGAATGCGAAGCCGGTGGGCTAAAGACCTGGACACCCTGACCGACAGGATAAAACGGTTTCTTTATCTAACTATCTACGGGAGAGAGAGAGAGAGTAATATTTATTTTGCTTAAAAACTAATATACATGAAAAACATACGCTACGTTCCTAAGGTCAGCCAATCTTCCTTGGATCGATCACTGTTCTTGAGATTTACAGAAGAAGAATATAGATGTACAGTGAACACAACAATGTGATGGTAACTTTAATTGATCTGTCTATCATCATTACTTCGTTTGTGGTAGAGGAAAAGATCCACTTCGATTCTGTCAAGTGGAAGACGCCTTAGGGTCAAATGTGAGTTGAGCTCTTTCGCAATGGTCAAGCCAACAACTTTCAGATCGCAAGCAATGTGGGATTGACAATATTGTGGTGACGGAAAGTTACTTTAGTTACTTTGTAATTGCATTTCACTCGGATGCGCCTACACATATTTTCACGTCAATTCATTCTTCAGACCGGAATACTTAAGGTGGCTGGGTCGAAATTTACAGGTGTATAGATTTTCTTCATAATTGAAATATTTGTTCCTTTAATTATGCTCAAAAATTCTACGGGAAATTTTTTTGGGGTTTTTGGCGTAGTTTTTGAGATATTAAAGGTTTTTTTAACATGGGGCCTTATGGCGCACCCCGCTTCGTAAGGGTCAATTATGTATTATTTACGTTTCTACCATACAGATTTTCTCCAAAAACTGAAATGATGTGGATATTAGCCAACAATTTTTATTCTGAGAAAATCAACCAGTGTCATCGACTTATTTCCTCCGTATATACGAAAGAAATAAAATATTCCTTAAGTTTTCCAATATCGCGCGCGAACTTTTGAGGTGCATTTGGCAACGTGGAATCAGACGAGGGAAAGCGAACGCGCGAGAAACCACAACAAATCACACCACAAAGCCCAAGAATATTACAATGTAGTCCCCTTGACAGAGTTCTTGACAAAGATTAAAGAAGAAAAAAGAATGCAGTACTTTAATCTATGGTTCTTGAGAATAGACGAATACGACACCTACCGTTACGACCGCTGAAACACAAACAATTGCCTACACAACAGCAGTGCCGAATTTCAGAATGTGCGTTGTTGCCGAGTAAAAAAGAGAGATTAAATAAATGGTTTAAATAAATGATATAAATTTTTAAGCGTTTAATCACAGTTATTTCGTCACTACAAAGTATGCGAATACCCATAGCACAAAATTACATACTTTTTAAATCCATACATTAAAACCAACATCTCCAAGGTCAAAGGATATGCACAGAGTGACAACGTTCAGGTTGCCAGAAACCGAATCAAGTCAAGTTTTATGTTATGTTTCATGTCAACAATTAAATTAAAAAGGGCAATGTTTCAATATGACTTGAGAATTTGAGGCATCCGGTTAAAATGTCGTGTAATTTAATCACCTCCAAGCAATTTTTTAGTGCCATTGAAATTATATGAGCACTAGTTCTCAACGACTCACGATTACCGAACCAGCCACCTTAAATTCCCAACTGCATTACAACGAAAATAGAATACTTCCCAACTCCCATGCCCAATGTTATCCCAACGCTATCACGACCTTCAGCACCTCGTTACCTCTGATGATCCACCTCCATCTACTAATCCTGCCTCATTCCTCCTTCCTCCGACCGTGCCCAATTCTCCATGGCTTGCCTATTTTTCACACTTTTTCCCCTCCCCTATCTCCCTCCAATTCTGTCTCACGAAAAAAGTCTCAATACATTTTCATCCTCTTTCCCCAAATTTCGGTTTTCGGAACTATGAAACGTTCATTTCCTATTCGAACGCTTAGGTTATCTTTCATTTACATTAATCTGGATCCTTATGGCTTTTTCGCCCCCATAAATAAATGAAACCTCATGACTTCTATTAACAAACGAATAAAGCTTCAAGAGGGTCTCAATCTTGATGAAGATAAAAAAGAACTGCACAAATAATAGGGAAGGAAAGAGGCAGCGCGGAATAATCATTGCGATATAACGTAGTAATCAGAAAGTTTTAATGGAAATGCGTAGACAAGAGTCACTCGCTACTTGGAGTGGTGGTCTTCATTAAGTTCTCATGAAAATTGGTGACCGTACATATATTGTCTACCATCGTCGTAATCTTTGACATTCACAAAATTCTTTCCTTCTTTAACTTTCAACTAATCTAATTCCACAATTTTTTCTTGGTTATGTGTTTTTTTGTTAATAATATGAGTATGTTTATGTTACCTTTATCCTTCGTTTTCCCACATCTGCATACTCATTATTTGCGAATGTGCCATATCAGGATGATATTTATTTTCCATTACCTAAAATGTAGTTAGTGATATGATTATTGTCTTTCAATCATTGTAAATATGGAAATGCTTTTCTATCGCCATTATTATTTCAACCATATAGTTATTTATGCCGTTATTTTCGTTCTCAAAATATTTTATTTATTAATGACGAGCGGCCAGGTGGAAGGAAGGACTATATATGTATCGTAGTTGCCATCTCTTCACAAATAAAGAGAGTTTATATCAATAGTACTTAGCACGTCCGTGTGGCCTTGAGTGGTGAGGATTGTTTTTTTCCCTTACTCCAATTTCAGTATTCTCTCTTACTCCATTATCTTAGTAAAAACTTCAGACACAGTTGATGAGCTCTTTCGTATGTCTTACTCTTCTGAAACTCGTTGAATTCTGTAACGCGATGCAATATTTCCGGGGAGTCGCCGATTAATTACAACCTTTCAGTGTAAAATAAAACTGCACTTTCATTTCATAATTTTTTTAGTCAAGGGTGGGCAGATGGAGAAACTGAATGCCAAAGTATTCAGCTAGGAGACTGTAATAATTGTGTTCCTTCGTTGGTATACATCTGGCTTCAGGGTTTCATCGCGTCGATATTGGTTGAAACATGCATTTTGGGAGGCACTTCTACAGTCTTCATTAGTGATTTATAACATCATTTACTATGTAAATTCAAAATAATAGTTTATAAATCAGATATGAATACACTTTCACGGGGAATGAAAGCTCATTTCCCACACTGTATAATACTAACATGATAAGTTTCTGTGTGAATATTTTTTATGAAAAATATAACTAATATTATCATTAATTATATCATTGCTGTAATTTTTCCTTGCTTGTATAAATCTGTTCACGGCTCTTGAATATATTTTTTGATAAACGAAGTCAATGGTTTGAGGTTCAATTAAATGAAACTGCATGTTTATAAGAAAACTAGGAATTTTAAATTTGATACTAGTATATTAGACAGTTTAAAATATACTTGTGTCGAATCTACAAAGTTAATTTTTCCTGTGAAACAATTTTTGCTGCCGAAAGAGACCGGTTTGGCTCCTACTTCTCATAAGTTTGCAGACGACTGCACTAGACGTAGGTGCCCATCCTTCCTTCACCATCGAATGATGAGCGGTTGCATCCCCGCACCATATCGCCACAGCCTGGTTCCCTCAGAGTCGCTCAATTCGAATTCCGACTTCGGATCCGTGGCCGCAGGGATGCTCGGATTAAGATGTGGTGAGAAGCGAATACATCGATTTCGAGAAGGAACCGTGGGGGGGAAGTGGGAGGAGGGATTGGTGGCTGTTGGTGGTCGGGGAGGGGGAGAGGAGGGAGGGGTTGCAATAGAAGGGAGAAGGTGGTGGTTAAGGTAGGCCGTCCGAGTTTCTTGAGACGGTGAACAAAGCGATTTTTTCACCCTAATAGAACATTTATTGTATAAGAAATGGGAGTTGAGATTTTGAAAATATTTTTCCGGGTAAAAATACGAGAAAATTACGCTTTAAAATGAGGTCGTACATAATGGGCCTTCCGATGAATATGCTACGCGAGCACCGAAAAATGTATTTTAATCGCAAGTTTTCCGGTGAATCACGAAATTAAAATGCATTTCCTCATTCTTTGTGAAATTATCAATCAAACGGAGCCAAATGAAATGCACGTTACTGCGGAAATATCTGAGCAATGTCACGCAAAACCTTAGTTTTCGGAAAGTCTCAGCCGCCATTCGTGACATATTGGCAACATTGCGGCGAATGGCGCGGGAAGTACAAATCGAATTTGCGTAGCTTTCAGTTTATTTTACCGATTTTAATACATATTGCCTCAATTTGTCTGTATCTAATATGCTAGATGCGTGCCTTAACCAAGTATAGAAGTTACTTTTATTCAGTTGAGTAGCTAGCTATACCGTCAAAAACTGTCTACGTACAATTGTTTCCGATAAAATGTTCCTTATTTAAAGGCTTCAATGATATTCGTGTATCTCCCATATTTTGGTATCACGGTCAAAATTAGTCAATTCCACAACTCTTCAAGGGGCTAAAAAAACAATTTTACACCCAAAAACATGCATGAAGAGTGTTCTGCATCATATTATTTGAAGAAATAGCGGCTATTTTTTTCTCAATACCGTAAAAGTTCATAAATATCAAATAGGGAATTACTAACATTACATAAATTGAGTTGCTTAAATCTCAAACGGACTACCTCAAGAGGGCGGAGGAAGTCAGAGGAAGAGGCCAAGGAGCCGAAGAGGTTCAACATGGGAAGTCGGTCGGTAGCGGTGGGGTTGTCGTCTAGAGGGGGAAAAGGGAAGGGTTACGGACTGGGGAGAGAAGTAGCGGCTGAATGTGTCGTCTAGAAAATTCCATTAGAGCACCTGGCGTAATATACGAGCAAGTTCTTTAATTTCGAGAATGCCTGCGTGGAATCACCAGGAGGGGGCGAAGAATTAAACTAGGTGGATCGTAACTTTCGGACGTGACGTTGGAAATAAGGGTACGTAGCAGGATTTATGATTTACTCTCCATGAAGTGGACACCTGATATAAGGAAGAAGATCGCGTTTGCCGCAATTATTTGGGGGCCAACTGATTGCCATGGCTGGCGTTCATTCTCGTCAAGTTCAGTGAATGAATTAGATGAACCGGAATGTGGGAGGGAGCGTTTTTATAATTGGACTGCCTGGCGGGTGTATGTAAGTTGATACCGGCCTTAAATTTTTTCTTAAGCACACGCGTCTATTGTACGGATGACTGGGTACAAAAGGTTTAATAACAAGGAGGTAATTGAGGAAAAAAATACGTCGCAACCGAATAGCATGTCAGGGAGAGAAAAACATGAGATAGGGATGAGACCATTTTATTCTCCTCTCTCAAGAATGCTTAAAAAAAAGTTATGAAAATATATTGAAAGCGTATATTCTTTTCTCTGCTTTAATCAATTTTTTTTCGTGCAAAGAAAAGGAACGCAATAATAGCTTCTTGAATGGTCTAAAAAAATAATTCCGTTTATTCCAAAATATTAATTTACCATCAATACTTAATAGAAGCGTGGTTAATCAATACACAGTTGGAGAAAAAGTAAGAAAATTCTGTAATAATTATTATGCAAAAAATACACTGCATCAGTCTTAATTGTATCTTTTGTAGACTACCCACCTTTGGCCATCGGTAGGTTAAATCTACCTAAGTATCTACTGTTTATCATATAAAAACTCTCGTTATGACATATATTTATAGATCTTGTAGTAGCATGGAAGCTTTTAATTTCATTTGACCTGATGAGTTCTGCTGCTGAAAAGGTGACAAGAGGTCCAAGGCATAACGTCCTATCCGACGGTTGGAGCACTGAATTCCAAGTGATTTCCACTTAGCAATTGAGTAGAGACTGCTACGCCAGTGGAAAATCAGTAACAGCCTAAATTCGAGCCCTTGGAATGGGAGGCTAGTACTCAAGCCACCTTATCAACTCAATCTCCTTATTTTAGAGCTCGTAGATGGAATATTGATTATCCTGTTTGACACTGACTGAGATGAGTGCAGGAAAAAACGGAAAAAGGCAGCCGGATCGAGAGAAAGACGAACGAGGAAGTTTTATGTATGGTAAGGTAGTAAAGGAGTTATGCTGAAGAAATTAGGAATCAACGAAAGTGGGTGATGGAAGGGAGATTGCAAAGCAAGCGCGGAAGAGGTAGGAAAAGGAGATGTGTTTTGAACGAGATGAAGGAAGCCAGGAGATACGAAGGTCAGGGGAGAGATTTACTGAAGGAAACGCGAATGGGACAGGATGGATGAAGGAGACGACGTGAATGAGTGGGGACAGGCCTGGGCCAAAAACTGAAAGCAATAGGTAGAATACTTATGGTAATGCTTACCTGTGAATAACTATTTCAAAATATGCGTCAGCAAGTACGCTAAGAGTATTCCATCAGCTGCTAACTAATGAGTATCACAACCGATGAAAAGAGGGAAAATGTGTTTACCTCATACCGTATTTACCTTGTATACGTTTGATTGGAATATTTCCACCACATAGGGTAGGTTTGCTAGAGATACATAATTTTTAAGTAATTTTTATATTTTTAAGTTATAGCCACCCTAATTTGAATTTCATTCATCAATTGGCAATGCCCCTATGCAATTTTTCTCTCCAAGTCGGTACATTTCCTACTTTGTACTTCCCCTCGTGATATCCTGAATAGAGTTTTTCATATTTCCTCACCCTCTCTTACTCAGCATCTTCATTCAATAACGATTCCATTGCCCCTAGCTATCTGTTACATCCGCATACTCTGGCTTTATCTAATTTCTGATAACAACTATCTTCTCTCTCCCCCAATCATGTTTAACACACCATCATTCCTCTTCCTTTTAGTCCGTCACATTTGCTGCATTTTCCTCCACATTTCTAAAGAGTTTAATATTTTTTTAGTCATCCTTCCCAAATTTCCAGATCTCAGATATCCATATAAAGTCACGCTCCTCAATAAACTCCTTCACTAAACTTCTCTTTATATTCCTGCCCGAGAGTCTCGTCGTATGTATGTTTAAGGATCAAAATAAATGCATAGGCTAAATTTTCCGTATTACGATATTGAAGGAATAGGAGATCCCTCACCGTTATGAGAGGTATATTAACCCCTTTTGGGAAAAAACGGAAATGAATCTCCCTGGAGAGGCGTTTTATAAGGGTAGTTTGACGGCAATCGATCAATTCATCGGGGAGTTAAATCGAGCGGTTTAAAGCAGCGTTTACACGTAGCAGTTGACTGCTATGACAGTCGCGACATGCGCGATATATCTATATAGCTATTGCTATGATGCGTCTGCACCTACTTCTATCAGCTTAAAGCCGCTATTTAGGCGTTGTCATAACAAGTAAAAAAGTTTTATTTCAATAGCGATTGATGCTTAAATTTTCATTAAATTCTTCAAGGGATAGATTCCATTAACGATTCTCTTTTGTTCCCATTCTTTAAAGAGTAGAATCTCCCCTTTGGGGAGGGATATCTTTGTCATTATATCCAAATTCCCGGTATCAGACGTCGTGTATTGCTTTCCGTTGGCGATTGTTGTGATTGTGTTGGATACATTTCCGCTGGAAAGTAGACGGGCTTCAACTTTGCTAATAGCTCGAACTGGGATCGATAGTGTTCGATATGTGTCCACTATCGGCTTGAACTCGTATCTCAGTTGCTATTTACACATGCGAGTGGGGCTTAACAGTTGTTAGCAGTCGACTATCATAGCAGTCAACTGCTACGTGTAAACGGGCCTTAAGGAGAATCGCTCGAATGGTTGTCGAAATTGTTTGTGTCGAAAAGGGTCGAGCGTCCATCCATATTTCCCTGAACTGATGCAAAAATGGGGAAATCTATGAGTAGGGTATGAGATCAGGAAAGGATGGCATTTTCTTTCTTGGATGATGAGACATGCCAGAAAGAGACTGCATTAAATATTCGTCTCCCCCATTACCCTCCCGCTGCATGGGGCAGTTTTGAATGGATGAGATGGCGTCTCCTGGGTCCCACCAGTCCGTCGGTGTTCTGACTTCCCTTCTTATATGCACGTATGTATGAATTGTGAAAAAAGTGCATACAATGGAGACTCACGCTCGAGCAAAAAAATGTTGAAAAGCGACGGCAGGGAAGAGGGCAACGGAGTAGTGCATCATTCTCGACTTCATCTTCCCCGTGGGAATAGAAATGTGAAGAAAGGCGAGGGTTTGAAAAATGCACGAGTAGGGAAAAGATGAAATTGGAGTATCATACAATGACCGAAGAGTTATCCAGAGCTTCTATAAAAACCAGGTGGCCATAATCAAATCAGGGCCTAGCAGTACAGAAGCAAGCATAAAGAAAGGTGTGAGGCAAGGATGTTCATTGTCTCCCGTATTATTCAATGTCTACATCGAAAAAGACATCCAAGAAGTCGAAGAAAAGTCTCCAGGAGTGAATATCCACGGGAGAAAATCAGCATGCTACGATTCGCCGATGACAAAGCAGTCATGGCAGAAACAGAAGGAAATTTAAAGAAGACACTAGGAAATATGGAAAGGATATTAGCCAGATATCACCTGAAGATCAATAAAAAGAAAACTAAGGTATTCGTGTGCAGTACGAGAAAGGACCGCAGGACCAATGTTAAACTAGGAAAACAAGAAATCGAGGAGGTGGAAGAGTTCTGAAACATGGGAAGCCGAGTAACCAGCGATGGACGAAGTAAAAGAGAAATTGCCAGCAGAATTGCCCAAGCTATAAGGGCATTTTACCAGAAGATTCTGCTTACAGCTGCAAATACAAGCGTTGAAGTGAGGAAACATTTCACTAGAACATACATGTGGAGCATTCTACTATATGGCAGCGAAGCATGGACAATAAGAGCAGCAGAGAAGTCCAGGCTGGAAGCATTTGAAATGTGGTGCTATCGAAGAATGATGAAGATAAAATGGATCGATCGAGTGACAAACGAAGAAGTGTTAAGAAGAGTCGGAGAGAAGAGATGTCTACTGAAAACATAAAAATGAAGACGGGACAACTTAATGGGCCACATCTTGAGACACGATGGTCTGATGAATACAATCGTCGAGGGAAAAGTGAACGGGAAGAATGGAAAAGGTAGGCTTCGTATGAGGTATATGGAGCAAGTTGTGAAGGATATAAAAGAGAGGAGCTACGTCAATATGAAGATATTGGCAGATAGAAGAATCGAGTGGAGGGCTGCGTCAAACCAATCCTAGGATTGTTGACCGATGATGATGATGATGAGAGAAAAGATGGGAAAGGATGCATAGAATTGACGCCTTAATGGACGATATTAATTTATTACTATTAGTAGAATTTTATGAATGTTTTACGTAAGACAATTCTAAGCAGCGTTTCACTATTGCATTTGAATGCATTTAAAAGTTACGGTAAACACACTCAGCTGTGTTTTCAAGTCTGTATCCGTACTTCTACGGGTTTTTGACCATGAGGAAAGGTATAAGGATGGAATTGAAAGGGTTGGAATGAAGGGTGGATGGAGAGAAACCAAGGCGTCCGTATTAGCCTGCTAATGAAAGGCGCTAAGTGAACCACGGTTTGACGTCTCCTTCGACGGACTAAATATTGAATTCAAATTTCATCCACAACAAAACCGGAGTAAGGACCGGTATTCTACGATCCATTTATCACAGCCGTGTTTTGATGAATTGTCAAGCATGAATCTTTGGGTATGTGCAACGAAAGATAGGACGATAAAAAAGGGACCTTGTTGAATTATGTAGAAAGAGGAACGCACAGGAAAAAAAATGAATTTAAAGAATCGAATTGATGAAGATGAACTCTGAATTTAGTCAGATTTCACGGCGTTGGTAGGGTTGGCTTGACGACAGTGTTGCTGGAGTTCCATTTTCAGCCTTTAGTTAGCAAACAGGGGAGATTATTTTATGCGAAGGCCACTTAGCCAACAGTAAAACCCGAGAAATTCATAGTTCATCAAATTAACACCGTGGAAACCTACGATGAAAATGTAGAGCGATAAGAGCAGGGAAGGTTAGAATTTCTTAATTTATCTAGATGAGAATGGATTTCTCTGAAAATCGCAAATACGGAGGGTTAGAAAAGCTATTTAATAATTGTAAAATTATATTTACATTTCGTGCTTTTCATGATGATCCGAAAAGGACACTTTTAGTTGGAAAACTCAGTGATGGGACCAATAAATTTAGATTGCCCGCTTTAAGTTTTCAGTTAGGCAGGGTGTTCAGTCGCCAATTTAACCCTTGTAAAAATGACCCTACGATTTCTTCGGAATAAGAATATTTGACAAATCCAATTTTAGCCAAATGTGGGTTATAATCTATTATGAGTGTTCTTGATGAAAATGGCTGTCGATCGCTGCATGAAACTACCTACCAACTACCGAATTCTCCAAATATAACTCATGATACATACTATGATTTTGCGTTTAACATGTCAGACAGACAGTTAACTTCGACGGCGCTGCAATGTTCGGTGGCATTATTGTGTTAAGTATTTAGCAGCAGTATATCTTATCTGCATGAATATATGAGTAAAATTTGGGCCATGAAGTTGCCAAGTTTGCCCAAGTAAGCAATTGCGAGAGACTGACATTTTGTGGGTAATCTAACCCAGCAGATTGGGTTGGCTTGACGACAGTATTGCTGGAGTTCCATTTTAAGCCTTTAGTTAGAAAAACAGGGGCGATAAATTTTGACTTTATGTCGGATAACGGCTTTTAAGCTATGAAAAAGTATGATATGTTAGGCACATTTCTTCCACTACCAGTACAAACATACTTCGCAGTTCAGAAAATGCTAAATGGATATATCCCTGGTTTTGAAATCTACCGGTAACATTTTCCACTTTAAAAGGTTCCAACTTGAGCGTCAGAACTCGCCCTGTCGACAGTAAGGTTTGTGGCTAAAGTGCCAGAGATTTGATACGGATTGATTCCCACTCTTTCCCCTATCTGTTCTGTTGAACGCCTAACCCTCTGCGCTGCCAAGCAGATTAAATGATCGACTTCTGTATTTTCTTGCAGATACCACAACACCTGCATACCTGTGCTCTTAACTGAGAATTGATGTCGCATGCCACGGCTTGATGACAAAGGAAGTCGTTAAGATACTCCGACTATCGATCGACTCCCTAGAGTCGAACTGCAAAGAAAATCGATCATCGTAAAGTAAGTCGTGCGATTTTTAATGCCTCAAAATAATTTTTTTTCATTTAATTTCTGTCGGTATGCACTCAAAGGAATTACTCTTGATAATGGTTTTTTATAGCAATTACTTTTGAATTGAAAATGTTTTAGCTCGAAAAAAACACTAGAACACTTGGAGGTTTCACGTCAAATTTGTCTACGCCAAGGCACCCCCTGCAGAATATAGTATGTACGCGAAGCCACTGCTAAAATTTGTCACGCTAACGTATGTGAATATGACTCTTCTCGGTTGCCCATCGGTTTTAGATTACTGGAAGCCTACTTGAGCTTGATTCCCCGTTCTTATTTTCATCAGGCTTCTAGTTTCGCTTTAGTCATTCTCCACTTTCTCCAATCACTATTGTAGGCATTATTATTTGTTAAAAGAGTATATTCATTGAAGACTGCAGATTATACGTAATTAACGTTATATTGATGCGTATAATTGGCGTTTTCAGTAGCCTTTATCGCAGGTTTTTCTAAAGTTCATCGGGAGTGCTTGTTGATTCAGTACATCTACATCTACATAACACCCTGCAAGCCACCATAAAGGTGTGTGGCAGGGGGTGAATTCTCACCAAACATGCACTTCATATCATGCATAAAAATGGTTCAGTAGTTATATACTGTTCTAAACTTCACTATTTAAAAAAAAGATAAAAATAGCAAAGCAAACATGCAAAAACATGCTGTTAGTTGGGTTAGCTTCAAGTCTTTATACCAACATGAAGCTACCAATGTTATCCATTGCTACACTTGCATTAGATATATTTACCGTTATTCGTATCCCTAATTGTACGAGGAAAAGAGGACATTTTGAATCAGTCAGTTCGGCAATCAAATTCTCTAATTTTGTGATTATGGTCCAGGCTACCATAGTAAGTTGGGGTTCGCAAAATACTTTTTACATCATCACTGAAAATATGGTCTTGGAATTTGTTCAAGAGATTAAGTCTAAATTTCAACCTGCGATCTGACAATGATTCACAATTTAATTCATTTAATAGACTGGTTACGCTAATAAGGTTATCGTACCGTCCCTTTAAAAATCTTGCCGATCTTCGCTGCACACGTTCAAGTTCATTATTTAGGCCGATTTCGTAGGGATCCCATACACTGGCAGCATATTCCAAATGAGGTCTAACTAACAGTACCCGCTGGTAGGCTGTTAAAAATTGGGATAAAAACTCACTGTAAAGAAAACGTTCATTTTCGCTAATTGATGATATTGCCACCGTAGGTTCCTTCCCATTCTATGCTGCTCATTTTTTGGAGCCAATCATTCATGTAGTTTGGTAGGTATCCATAAAGCCAATCCATCCAGCAAGGGCTCATTAGAGGTGTTGGGAATGACAAGGGCGAGATTGGACGCGCGGTACCCCTTCCCCACGGAGACGTAACCCGCGGAAACTTATGCATTTGCATCAACCCTTTAGAGGGGTGGGGAGTGGAGGAAAGAGTCGAGTAGGATTTGGGGCATGTTTTATCTCCAGCGCAATCTCGGTACCGGTGATGCATCAACGGCACCAAACGGTACGTCCGCTGACGAGAGACTACCTGTCGTTGATTGGGGGCGGAAAGTATTTCCCACAGCACCACTTTCGTTTTTCTCTCTCGCTATTTTTCGTCTCTGACATCCGATTGAGTCCAGCAGTCTTTCAGATGTGCTGCAGTTCCACGGTCCAAATAAAAATGAAGCGAAACACATGAATAAATAAATACACCAGTAAATACCAGGAGGATGTCCAGAAAGGCTTCTGGACACGTCATTTCCCTCCAAAACCACATTCCTGCCGCCTCAACGCCGTAAAAAACAAATGACTTACGTTGCTTTTGTTGTTACTTCGGAATGCGACCGACAGAATAGGTCGTTTACTCACTTTGAGATAGTTTCGTGATTGGACGTGGATAAAGAATTTCCCAGCGAACGGATAAAAGGAGGAGAGTGACTCGGAAATCGATCTTTTCCTACTCCTTACGATAAGAGCCAAGAGGTTCAGGATTTAACGTCCCATCCGACGGACGGAGCACTGAACTTGAAATACCCTCTGCATATCGCTGAATTAGGGATCGCTGTACTACTAAAACTCTGCCTCTGCCTGGATACTAACCAATGAGCCCTTGGTATTGGAGACCAATACTCTAATACCTACTCCACGTAACCAATTCTATTCCTTATTGAACCTGAACTGGTACCCATACTACTTTCAAGCAGGGACCGTGGTTCCACAAGAAACTAGATCACTGCCGTTGTGTGTACCCAGTTCCTCACGTGGGTTGTTGGGGATATTTTGAAATACCCAGCTTCTTCTATGTTGGTAAAACCGGAGTGGGAGATTTGATATTAGGAAAATTCGGCGATCTGTGATGAAAGTATTAATATATAAATCATGTGTTCACAATCAAACATATCACGTATGGAAGGAAGCGAGTGATAAAAATAGATATATATTTTGTAACTTACTGGAAGTAATAATTATCAATTCCAGAATGTAACTTTTTTCACTATTATAATAGGCTGTCAAGGAACCTTAAAGTGGTAATTTTTGGTAAATTGGCTCCATGCTGCAGGGCGATTCTATGAGATGATATGGGTTCATATTGTTCATTAGAATGGAGACATTATTCCAATTTTTTCCAGTTTTTGTTATTTCCTCTAAACGATACCAATCTAACCAAAAATGTTATTAGGTGTGCTCCTTTACGAGACAGGTTTCTTCATTTTTGATTCTTTCGATTTCTTAATATAGCCATGGACAAGTAGGATTCCTGGGAGGCATGTATGGCTGCCGGGAGAGAATAAGTCAATATATATTTATGTATCAATATATATTTTGTTATATGGAACAACAGAATAGTCCCCATGCAAAAAAAATGTCGAAAGATACAGGTTTACACCATATTTATTTCCTCTCGGCCTTCGTTCCGTGGGGCATATCGTCTCCACGGTAGAAATTTGGCAAAATGGTTATCATTTCCCCTGATACGAGCCAATTAATAGGCTCTGTTACTTTTTCCCTTCCCTTCAAGGCCGAAACCTTGAGGGCCATGATGTGCATATCTGGCAACCATGACCACCATATCGCACCATTGCATTGGTATCGATTGAAATGTTCCGGAAAATTCCCTCTGATCCATTCGCGTTACGTCAGTGGATTTCCATTGGAAGAGAATGTCTATCATTTTTGTTAAAAGGCAATATATAAAAAAATTCAAAAAAAAAACCTCGTGATCTTATAGGAGCCCCATCTTTCCTTTCACCTTCTCCTCGGGCAGTATCCTCGTAACAATAACAGCAAACATTTCCCGTCGATAGTCGTCAGTGACGTCACGCGAGCTCTTCCATTTATTGAATGTAACGAGGTAACTTGTCTGTTCTACGGACCTCGAGTTGGACTAAGACTCTGCCTAGAGCCATATCCGGTCAGGATTTATACGGAATAAGAGAGCTGAGAAACCTTGGTGCTTGCCAAACGGGTAGAAAGTTTGAAATTACAGCATCAGGATATACCTGCTCGATCAATGCGTTATAAGTCATGTTCACCAACCCTATCTTTGGACGTGTGAGAGATTAGTCCTTAAAAATTCTCTTTGATTCGACAAGTGCACTTTATTGAGATTGTAATTAACATGACTGCATTGAATATTGTCTTGGGTTTCTACATGAATGAAAGTTTCACTTTCATTTATGATGAATACTAGAAAGTTCTATAAAGTGTCGCGGGAAACATTTTCTTGGTGGTAACTTTTATAAGAAAAAATTAATAATTTTAATTTTTCATCGTTCGTTCCTGAGCTTTTCCTATTTGTGGAAAGAGGATCAACGTATATTATTTGTCATAATGTTAGAAATCACCGATATGGCTAATAAGACGATGAATATTCACTCAAAGGTTCGTTTTAGAGCATTTAAACGGAAACGATTCCATAAAGATATTCAGTTGTTATGCAATTACTGTAAAGAACATAATTACTATAAGTATGCAACAAATATAGTCATGAATGTGTATATAATAGCAATATAAATGTTTGCAGAGAAAAATTTAATAAATAATAGATAATGGAGGCTGAATGTTGCTACCTACTTGTCCGCCCTTTTGACCATCCACCCTTTAACTCGTAAACGGTTCGTTCTAGAGTGATACCGCAAGCTGCATTGCGTTTGAAGCTGTCTATGAAAGGCCTGAAAAAACGATTCCCATTTTTGTAAAGGTCCGTGTCCGATTATTGGCGGCAATTGTGTGTTTACATTTATTAAAATTAGGTTTTACAATTTAAAATAGCGCACGACATTTTTCTTTCACTTGGTAAAAAATGTGATTAAATGTTTATCACTTTTTTTTCATTTTTCTTTTTTTAATAGGCAAAGCTTTAAATTTTATTTTCTCCTCGATTGTTTTACGCTTTTAAGTCGGGCTTAAATTACTACATGTGTATTTATAATATTTCTCCGTCCTGTTGAACTGCAACGGGAGACTTCGGCTAGTAGATGTATCGCGTGTATGCAATGGAAGCAAATATTTTCATTCATTTAACACTCATCTTATGGGGTTAGTAAGTTATAGAAGGAATTTTCGTAATGGTTTATCAATTCCAGGAAAATTTGTTGTTCTGTAAGCTCAAAAATCTGAGCTTAAAGTAATATCGAGAAATTGAATAGGAGATTTTTGAAACTTGAATTCGGAGAAGATGAGAAAATTGCTTCAATGTTTCGTTACTTTTAGGCTAAGTTTTTCTAAGACTATAGGCCTTTCTCTCGTTTTCGTACGCGTTTTTCACTTTACAAATGATGAAGAGTCGATTTCACCCCAGGCCTAACCAGACCCTACTTTTAACTTCATTCGAGACTCTCTTTTCTCCGCACTGCTATTAACGGTCCGCTCCACAGTAATTCTTCCATACTTCTCTCTCCATGTCCCAGTCCGTCCCTTACGTAGCAATCACCTCCTCTGCCTTCCAAAATTTCGACTTTCTCTCTCCCAGCGTTCCCTTTCTCATAGACTTCCTAAATTGTACAATTCTATCTCATCCTCCCACCCTTCCCTTGATCTCTCCGCACCCTACCGAACGTTCAGCAACCACCTTAAAAATATCTCCCCGACTCTTAACTATCACCATTCACAATTCTGTTTCTATATCTCTTAATACTGACATGTTGATTTTCATTTTATTATGGTAACTTATGTTTTATTCTTTATTTTGTATACTATTTTTGTTGTTTTTGCTGATTTTATGTTGACTTGTTTACTGTAAATGCCGGCACCGGCTGTTTTTGAACATTTTAAATAAATCAAATCAAATCAACTCTAATACCTTTGCTATTTAAGGGCAATGCATCGTTTCAATGAAGGGTGGAATAACTTATCTCTCCGGAAAAGTGCTCTAAGAAATGAATTGCTCTATTATCCGGATCGCTATATTCTTGCAGGTCTTTTTCGTATCATTTTTTTTAACGTGAAGTACTGGGAGAACGCGACGTAGATGACTGAATTAAATGGGCCAGGTCGAGTCTCTCACTGCTTCCATCTTGGTGGATGGGGGGGGGGGGGGGGGGAGTAGAGAGGAGTGTATCAAAATAAATGTGTGTTGCTGGGAGTAGTATTAGTTCCATCCACCGCCGTGAAGGGAGGGTGGCCGGGCACTTTCATGAATAAAAACGTCGCATGAGAGAGGAGTAGACAGATGGAGATGGATGACGGAGCCTGGGGTTTACGGAAGTGGAGGAGCGTGTTGGGCGAAGGTATGGGTACGGGCGGAAAGTCTGCGTTATCCCCTTGGCCCTTCCCTAGCTCTCCACCCACGCGGAGAGAATTTAGGATGTAGGGGGAAAGAAAAAAAATATTATTGATAGTATCATCATCATCATCATTGGTCAACAATCCTAGGATTGGTTTGACGCAGCTCTACACTCGATTCTTCTATCGGCTAACCTCTTCATATTGACGTAGCTCCTCTCTTTTACATCCTTCATAACTTGCTCCATATACAAGGACTGCCTTTTCCAATCTTCCCGTTCACTTTTCCCTCGACGATTGTCTTCATCAGGCCATCGTGTCTCAAGATATGGCCGATTAAGTTGTCCCTTCTTCTTTTTAGAGTTTTCAGCAGACTCCTCTTTTCTCCCACTCTGCGTAGAACTTCCTCGTTACTTACTCGATCGATCCATTTAGTCTTCATCATTCTTCTGTAGCACCACATTTAGAATGCTTCCACCCTTGTCTTCTCCACTGCTCTCGTCGTCCTTGCTTCACTGCCGTAAAGAAACATGCTCCAGATGTATGTTCTGATAAACTGTTTCCTTACTTCTACGGTTGTATTTCCAGCTCTAAGTAGATTATTCTTGTTATAGAATGCCCTCTTTGCCTGGGCTATTCTACAAACAATTTATTTCTCGCTCCGTCCATCGATGATTACTCGGCTTCCTAGGTAACAGAACTCTTTCACCTCTTTAAGTTTTTGTTTTCCTAGATTGACATTGGTACTGGCCTCTTCTTTCTTGCTGTACACCAATATTTTTGTCTTCTTCTTATTTATCTTCAGCTGATATCTACCCATTGTCCTTTCCATGGTTACTAGAATCTTGTAACAAAATATTTTACAGTTTTACAATAACCATATTTTTTATAAGTTTAAAGTGGTCGGTAGTTTTACATAAAATTGATAGAACTCGGCAATACTGTTTCAACACATATTGTACCCGTAAGTACATTGTATCGTAACACAAATATCAATAACGTTGAAACCACGAGGTATTTAGGTGTAACAATCACGTCAGATTTATCGTGGGGAAGGCATATCCGGGAAATGTGTGGTCGAACCAAGAGAAAGTCAGGATTAATTAAAAGAACACTTGGGGAATGTGCTGAGAGACGAAAGAGCGATGTTACTTTTCACTAGTAAGGCCCCACCTTTAATATGTAGACAGTGTATGGGATCCGAATGAATTAGGTTTGATCAGAAGGATAGGCAGAGTGCAGAGTAAATACAGCAGCTAGGTTTGTTAAAAGGTTTTACGATAGGTTGAGTAGTATATCAGAATTAATACAAGAATTAGGTTGGGAATTATTATCAGATCGTAGGTTAAAATGTATATTAAATCTATTAACGGAATTTAAAACGGATAGCTTCACTGAAAATGTTAGATATATATTAAAAAACCAGCGTATTATGCTTGATTCGATCATATACTATAGATTAAACAGATAGATTATCATACCGATAAATTTCAAATGTCATTTTCCCCCGTACTATTAGAGAGCACAATATGTAGCATAGCAAAGAGATAGGTAGGGAAATATTTTTAAGTAGTCTGTAGTTAATGATGCATGTACTAACAACCAATCCCTTTATTACTATGTAGATACTAGCCATGTAGCTTCATGTGGCCCTATTATTCATGTTTCCATGTGGTACCCTACTTGCATGCCAATAATTCATGTGTGGTGAGCTTCACCCCTTGTCACACACCCTCGCGGTGGCTTGTAGGGTATCGTGTAGATGAAGATGTACCCTTGGATATGTTCTTCATGTAACCTTGGCATTGACGCTATAACCCTCGAAATCAATTGGATTTTGTATGTATGACATAGCATTCAGGCGCCTCATAATTACCCATCCTAAATTAGGAGTAGAAAAGTTTTTATTTCATTTATTCCCATTTTAAGTTGAAGACAGGAAAGCTTTACTCTGTGAGTGATGCTTATGGTTTAATTTACTTGCCAATTTTCACATATTTTTTAAAGTGGTCCATATTCTTCATATTCTTCTGCGGATACCAATGCCTAATTGTGCTGTGAAGTGATTGTGTCACGTGCCAAGGGTCCACGGTCTGCAAGGACGTGCATGTGGATACCACTTGTCACTGTTTTTGTGAGCATAAGCTGATACGTATCTCGTGTATTGCAATTGAAATAGTTTGAAAAAAATCATGCAGGCTAGCGATTCTAGAATTTGCCCTTGTCCTCTTCAAAATCTCCACAAAACCTTGGACGCACATTCTTCAATGGAGATTCCCATTATTTTTATTAAATCTGCGACAGCAAACATTTTAAAGGAGAAAAAGTGTTGGTGGAGGAATTGATCAAATGGTTATTTTATGGATGTGGCGTAAGTATCTTCCACGAGGAAATGTTTCTAAAACCGGCCGCCCACGACGGGGTATATTTCTCGCATGCCAAACTCGAGGTCGTGGGTTCAAGTCTCGTCCTGGTAGTATTGTCACTTTCCGGTGGGGTGGATGATTGTGAGCTGTATTCGGTTAAATGTAAGAGAGTGTTTTTAAGCCATAAAGACGATGAAAAAAATTAAGATATGTTTAATTATATCTATATCTACGACGTACCCTGCAAACCACCACGAGGGTGTGTGGCAAGGGGTGCATCCACACCAGGAACAATGAAACAACGAACAAAAATGAAAAACACAAAACAAACACCGGACCTTTAAAAGTCACTAGGGGAAAAAAGAAAAAAAAAACTACCAAATCCCAATCATGCAGGACACACCCACGAATACCATGCATGACTTGAAACCCGACACCAATTTCATAGATACTCATGCTTGCAAAAAAAGCAATGCATGCGAGTCACACCTTGATTTGAACATGCAGGAAATAAAAAAAAATATCGACCTACTCTGAATATTACCTCTATAATTATTACCGATTTACGCGATGTCTAACGTTCTGATCTCGAATCGTACGTGGAATTAATGACATTTTAAACTTGTCCATCCTGCAATCTATCTCCTTAATTGTATTAGAATTATCGAGCCTACGATAATAAGTCGGAGCCAGCAATACATAATTAACGTCATTAATGAAATGTCACTCCTAAAATTTTCCAGGAGATTAAGTCTATAATTCAGCCTGCGTTATGACTGCGATTCCCATCCTAATTCGGCTAACATACCAGACACACTGCTTACCCTATCGTAACACCCTTTTACATATCTCGCTGCTCTTATTTGTACTCTATCTAATTCGTAAATTAAGCCTACTTCATAAGGGTTCCATATACTCGCAGCATATTCTAAGTGTGGTCTAACAATTGAAAAATAGCAACGGTCCTTCACCCTCTCCTCACTTTTCCCTGATATTCTTTTAATAAACCCCAACTTTCTAGGGGGTTTAAGGGTTTAAAGTTAAGGGTTAGACCTGTTTCGTAATAAACGGTAGTCTCAGGAACTAGATGTGCAGTATAATGCGAAACGGAATTAAGGCCAAAGAACTTGTTTGGCATCCTACCGCATTGGGTAAGGGTGGAACGTGAAGCGCTTAAGGATTCATCATTGGGTTTAGCGTCAAGTGATTTTTTTCAATCGGAAAAGGATCTCCGTTGAATTTCAGAGGAGGTGGGGGAGCAGATGGAGGGAGAAGAGAGATGTGACGTCATGGGTCTACTAAAAAAAGAAGAAGAGAGACCGTGATTGGGAAGAAATAACTTTCAAATGGGTGATATATGTCAAGACGACAACCCCTTGCTAAACGGTGCGTAATCAGTCAGCCATTAAAAAAAAAATCCAGCAGAGCGATTTTAATTTTCTCCCCGCAGCGCTGTGACAGGGGAAGTAATTGAGCGTGACAGCGATCGATAGGTCATTAGTCGAGACGACCTATTATAATTTCCATTCAGATATCGACGCAATCCGAATTATTAATCTATTTGGAGATTATCCGGTGGTAGGCTTACAGGCGAAATGAATAACTCGTGTCCGTTTTAAAGTATGCATATGAATGTCAATGCGTTAATGATTCGGCTAATCACGCACTGGTGCGAACTTGGAAATGGATGAATTGGATGATTTAACTATTGTGGAGCATTTGGAAGTGTTGGGAACGGAATATTTTATCAGATGGACAGCGTGGTTTGCAAGGCGATAATTACTAAACGACGGCTAATGCAAAATTAAATGCTGATTCATATTCACAAAGAGATTATAGCTAGCCATTCGTCCATCAGCCTATTGATAGCCAGGTCAGTAACGTGCTTAAAAACCAAGGATTGGTGATTAGAATCCCACTTCGGGTAGATGTATGTATACGTCGTGTACGTCTTTAGATAAAGCATTGGGTGAAAGGAGTGCCGTGTCCGAGTGGGTTAAGGCTGAGAAAATAATTAGTATCATATGGGACTGATTCGAGTCCCACTCTTGGCAAACATTTTCAGATGCAGGTTGTAAAATAAATTCCTAGACAATATTTTCAGTGATGATGTCAAAAATATTTTGCGAACCCCAACTTACTATGGTAGACTGGACCAAAATCACAAAATTAGAGAAATTGATTGCCGAACTGACATATTCAAAATGTCCTCTTTTCCTCGTACAATTAGAGATATGAATAACGGTAAATATGTCCAATACGAGAGTAGCAATGGCTAGCATAGGTAGTTGCATGCTGGTATGAGGACGTAAAGATAACCCAACTAACAGCATGTTTTTGCATGTTTGCTTTGAAATTTATATCTTTTTTAAATGGTGAAGCTCTGACTAGTATACTAATACTAATCCTTTTTTAAACATAATATGTAGTGCATGTTTGGTGAGAAATCCTCGCCCACCACACACCTTCATGGTGGCTTGCAGGGTATTATGTAGATGCAGATAGATGAGCGTTACATTCTCTGCAGATGGAGCATATAATGCTGAATTCTTGCGTTACCATTCTGTTGCATGAAAAAATTCAAACATTTTCACTCGTTGAAAACAATTTGGCTGGAATTCAGTTGGTGACTTGTTGTTATTTGTAGTTAAGAGTTATTTAATTTTCAGCGAGAAAGCAAACCTTCTCTTCCTGAACAAGTATCGTGCAGAACTGTGCATTGCTCAGTACTCCAACTCTGAATCTGGTTGTCTACCGCATCGCCAAATATCGATGCTCCCTAATACCTAATTCGATTAATATACCATTGCTGTAAAATGTACCGTAGTTTTCTTCGATAATAGTACCACAGTAGATTACCAGAAAGAGTTTAACGACTGAATTTGTGATAATGATTGGCATTTTGGCTAAGATCGTTGAATGTCTTAGGTTAAGGATTTTAAATCGTGACATATATGATGTATAGGATTCTGGTATGGTCACCCATGCCAGATAGGTCGAAGGGTAAGAGCCTGACGAAAGGTAGTCCACGTACCGTGCTTGCAGCGTCTGTTCCTCAGTGAGGCGGCTGTGAGAAGGCGTCTGACCCCAGTGGGGCGGTCTATCAAGTGATGTTATCACGTTAAAAACACTATTGAGGCAGGAAACGGGAAACCACCTCAATTAAACTCTCCCAAGAACACAATGGACTTGAACAATAGAGATTGAATCCTGGCACTACGGGGCCCGGGACCAAATTAGTGAAGTTCTGTAGGAAGAATAATTTAGTGATTACAAACACGTGGTTTAAACACCACCCTAGGCGTAGGTACACATGGAAAATTCCGGGGGATACTGGAAGGTACGAACTAGATTACATAATTATCAGGCAAATATTTAGGAGCAGCGTAAAGAATTCGCATAGTTTCCCAGGTGCAGATGCCGACTCCGACCATAACTTGGTGGTGACGAAATGTGAGATGAGACTAAAAAGTTTGAAAGAAGGAAGGAAAAAAAGTGGGATGTAGGAGCACTGATTGGAGGGAAGAGGAGGGAATATCAAGAGATTGTGGATAGATGCATGAGGGAAGAGGAGGGAAGAGGAACAATTCTTGAAGGGCGGGAAATGATAAAGACGGGAATAAAAGAAGCAGCTGAGAAAACAATAGTAACAGATTATAGGAGGATCAAGAAACCATAGGTAACAGCGGAAATGATGGAAAGGATCGAGGAAATAAGGAAATGGAAAAATGTAAGTACAGAGCTAGGCAAAAGGCGTTTAAAGTAGATTAACAACAGGCTTAGGAGAGAAACGAAGAGAGCAAGAGGAAAGTGGAGAGTCGGCAATGCGAGGAGATGAAGAGACTCCAGAGAGAAGGAGAAATATGCAGTCTGTACTCAAAGGTTAGAATGTTATCGGGAATCAAGAAATGGAAAACGGTCCCGTGCATCAAAGACAGAAGGTGAAATTTAGCAATGGAACCAGAGGAGATCCAGCGTCGTTGAAGGAAATATGTTGAGGAACTGTATGATTGCGAAAATAGACCTTGGAACTTGGACATAGAAGAGGAAAAGGAGGTAGATCAGGATGACGTGGGCCCCGGAATACTGGATAGTGAGATAGAGATGGCACTGCGAGAAATTAAGGCGGGTAAAGCGGTGGGGGTAGATAGCATCCCAGATGAGCTTCTGAAAAACCTAGGAAGAGGGGGAAGGGAGAGATCAGGAGAGATTTTATAAACTTGTTTGTAGAATATACGAGGAGGGGTCTTGGCCGGAGGATTTTGTAAAAACCGTGTTGATACCTATACTGAAAAAGAGGGTGACAAAAGAATGTGAAGACTATAGAACGATAAGTTTGATTTCTCAAGCGGCAAAGGTAGTGTTTAGAATCATCGATAGGAGAATGGAAAAGAGAGAAAACGAATTTCTAGGCGAGAATCAGTTTGGATTTCGGAAGGGGAGGGCCACTCGGAATGCGATTGCAGTGATGAGAATACTAGTGGAAAGGAATCTAGAATACAATCAGGATGTATTCGCATGCTTTTTTGATTTCGAAAAGGTGTTCGACAGAGTGAGGTGGGAAAAGTTAATGGAAATATTGCGGAAGATAGGAGTAGACTGGAGAGACAGGGGACTGACTCAGAATTTATACATGGCTCAGAAGGCACAAGTGAGAGTAGCCGATGGAGAATCGGATTGGGCCACAATAGGGAAGGGAGTTAGGCAGGGCTGTCCGTTATCGCCGGTACTTTTCAACATATACTCGGAGGAAATGGTGAGAGAGGCATGGGATGAGCTGGAGGCTGGAGTAAATGTCGGGGGGAAATTGATAAAATCAGTGAGGTTTGCGGATGACAAAGTGCTAGTCAGCCCGTGGCCTTCAAAAAAAGCTGGATGCGTTGCAGGGACAGTGCGAAAGATACGGAATGAAGATAAACCAGAAGTAAACTAAAGTAATGCGATTTCAAGAACAGAAAGGGCCAGTATAATGATAACAGTAGGAGGTCAGAAGGAAGAGCAGGTAGAGAAAATTAGCTATCTCGGTAGTGTGTTGGAAGAAAAAGAGTATAGCAGTATTTAAGTGAGAATTGCATTGGCAAAAGAAGCTTTTACTCGTAGGCGTGAAATAATTACAGGGGCGTTGAGTAGGGAAGTGAAGATAAGACTAGTGAAAAGTTTAACATGGAGCGTTGCACTATATGGGGCGGAAACGTGGGCTTTGCGAAAAGAAGATGAAAATAGACTTAGGGCTTTTGAGATGTGGGTGAAGAGAAGGATGGAGAAAGTAAGGCGGGTCGAAAGGAAGACGAACGATGAAGTGCTAGAATTGGCAGGAGAGGAAAGAAATTTGACAGATGAAATTAGGAGAAGGCAGAAGGTGTTGATTGAAAAGGTAATAAAAGGGGATGGTATTTGAAGGAGGTGATTAAGGGAAGAGCGTTGGGTAAGCGGGGAAGTGGGAGGAGAAGAACGGGTAGCTTGGATGGAATGATGGGAGGCAGGAGGTATGAGGGGCTGAAGAGGGACAGCGTGTGGAATTGAGGGGGTTTGGAGGAATTAAATGTCCACTTAAACCTACCTTCACCTGTAGAATACTAATAATAATAATAATCTTCAACCGCAGCTTTGAAGGAATCTAAATCAACTAAAAATTTGGCCTTTATCTGTATCTCAATCGTTTTACCACATGTACCTAATATCTCAATGCACCAATTCCATGCTTTCAAATTCTATTTCTCTTAAATTATATTCCTCCTTTACAACATTCAGAATTCAGTTGCATTTTATAATTTACGCGCTCCGATAAACTTAGAGAATTATTTTTTAACAATCGGTATCATTTTCCCCTTCAACAGTCTTTTCCTCAACAGTCTTTCTGGACACTCCCACCTAAAACCCTTGCGATTCGATTTTATGCGTGTCAGAATTTCGTAGGAAATCGAAGGTGGCCCAGGGAAAGGAACTGGCCCCACTACCCTGATTTTGTGAATTGTCACACTCCAATGGCTTAGTACGGGGTGGGCTCTACCCTCACCTATCAAAAACCAAGTTAATTTGCTATTCAGGGAAGGGGAACGACAGCTGAGGTCATTTGCGCCATTTAGGTTAGGTGGGTAATTGGGTAATGGTAGGAGTGTTCAAGGAACGGAGGATGGGTGGAGAGAAACTCGGCGTCGGCATTGGCCTACTCTTAACGAAAGGTGCCAGGGGGACCACGGCTTAACGTCCCATCCGACGGACGGAGTGCTGGACCTGAAATGCCCTCCACTAGGCACTCAAGTAAGGAACGGTTTGCCTTTGTTCTACTCTTAACGAAAGGTGCCAGGGGGACCACGGCTTAACGTCCCATCCGACGGACGGAGTGCTGAACCTGAAATGCCCTCCACTAGGCACTCAAGTAAGGAACGGTTTGCCTTTGTTACAGCCGCCACTGCCGGAAATCGAACCCGATCCCTCGGGATGAGAGTCCAGTACTCTAGCCACCACACCAACACGATCTCCCTATCAAAAACCAACCTTTGGGTTGAACACAACTTTTTTTCAAACCCACATCAGGCCCAAAAAAAAATTATCATCCCCACTCTACAACGTCTATGAACTGGGAAGTGCACAAAGTCATACTTTTCGTCATCTTTATAATAGAACAACTCCATTGTATCCTTCCTGACATTGTGGGTGAGTATCTTTTGAAGTCGGAACGGTCGAATACCGTTCCGACTGCTTCTATCACTGCTCTTCCGAACAACGTCCCGCAGACTTCCGCTTGGCAATCCCACACCGGGCAAATCATCATTCCATGGCTATAGGCTTGTGCAAAAAGTGTCTCCCTCGATTCCGAGAGCGATGTGAGTTCCGCGGCAGGAGTCATTTGTCATGGGTGCGAGGGAAATTTTCCGCCGATGCTAATACCTTAATTATTCCGTAATTCCCTCGATGCTGATCGCTTTATCATCACCCGGGAAGCGTCGTCAATCGATTAATATTCGGCGGCCGACGCGCGGAGGACGGAAATGGGCTCTTCGGGCGGAAGTGTTTGTGTTTTGGGGAGGTTGGGGATGCATGAAAGGGTTGGGAAGTCATTTCCCTTGGAGCGGGAAAATATTTTACCATCGGAAACTCTGCTACAAGAAACCAACCTACATGGAGCTGATTCCTGCTTTTGTCGGACTGTAATGTCCGTTCTAACCAGCTAATGTACATCTAAATCTACACGATACCCTGCAAGCCACCGCGAGGGTGTGTGGCAGGGGGTGAAGATCACCAAGCATGCACTATGGTAGACTGCAACTTACTTTGGTAGACTAGACCATAATGACAAAATAAGAGACATTGTTTGCCGAACGGACGGATTCAAAACGTACTTTTTTCCTTGTACAATTTGGGATATGAATAGCAATAAATACCTCCAATAGCATAAATACGGGTGCATCAATGGAAAGCTTAGGTATAAAGACTTTAAGCTAACCGAACTAATATTGCATGCTTGCTTTTTTATTTACATAATACCCTGTATATGATGTAGATGAACTATTTTATGTCAAGGACACGAAAACCTTACTCAACCTAATCGTTCAGCCTCAACCTAATACGTATAACTCATACAACTCAACACAACTCGACTCAACATACAACTCAACACAATAAATACAACTCAACCTAATACATATATGTAAAAGTTAGCTCGTAACCAGTTAACTTTCCATTAACGGGCTGTTTGAAGGGATAAGGGACATCGGTTTAGTGCGGTGGTCTGAGTACTCGTATTTAACTCCGAGGGCCCAGGCTCCAATCTCGACAGTGTGAGATATTTTTCACAGGCATACCGGTCCCCTCCTAAGTGTGTTGTGGAGAGCACCTTAATTTCAGTATTCCGTCCGTCGGATGGGACGTAAAACCGTGGACCCCTTTGGCGCCTATCGTTAGGTGTGCGCTCATTCGGACACCGTTTCTGCCTCTGTCCAATAACACATATCCTTAATAGCGAAAATGATCTTAGCTCTTGCCTATAAGTCCCCTGATAACGACAGCAAAATGATCCTGTGCAGAAAGTGAAAGGAAGCGACTTTGCTGACATGGTTGGAAATTATGAGTCGTCTGTTTACAAGTACTCAGATTCCTTCGTAGTTTCTGACCTTAGTTGTCCGAGCCTCGGGAATTTTCCCGTCATCATCATCATCATCATCGGTCAACAATCCTAGAATTGGTTTGACGCAGCCATCCACTCGATTCTTCTATCGGCCAACCTCTTCACATTGACGTAGCTCCTCTCTTTTATATCCTTCACAACTTGCTCCATATAGGTACCTCATACGAGGCCTACCTTTTTCATTCTTCCCGTTCACTTTTCCCTCGACGATTGTCTTCATCAGGCCATCGTGTCTCAAGATGTGCCCCATTAAGTTGTCCTGTCTTCTTTTTAATGTTTTCAGTAGACCTCTCTTCTCTCCCACTCTTCTTAACACTTCTTCGTTTGTCACTCGATCGATCCATTTTATCTTCATCATTCTTCGATAGCACCACATTTCAAATGCTTCCAGCCTGGACTTCTCTGCTGCTCTTATTGTCCATGCTTCGCTGCCATATAGTAGAATGCTCCAGTTGTATGTTCTAATGAAATGTTTCCTCACTTCAACGCTTGTATTTTCGGCTGTAAGCAGAATCTTCTTCTGGTAAAATGCCCTTTTTGCTTGGGCAATTATACTGGCAATTTCTCTTTTACTTCGTCCATCGCTGGTTACTCGGCTTCCCAGGTAATAGAACTCTTCCACCTCCTCGATGTTTTGTTTTCCTAGTTCAACATTGGTCCTGGCTACCCGTATTTTCCTCGTAATTTTCCCGTTTTGCAATGAAAATACCATTTGTTTGCACGTATTCAGTTCACTCTTGGCAGTGAGCTTCACCCAAGTACTTCCAAGTTAGTTTGATAGGTGAATCTGTTACGTAATATAAACGCAAATGAAAACGATTTGTCTAACTGGATCACGCGCGACATCACATCCGGATCCGTGTCGATGGGGAATGTTTATTATTCTTGAATCGAGGAAATTGACGAGAAAAATAAGGTGGAAGATGAGCAGAGAATGCTGAAAGAATAAAAATAATTCTCTACCCTCTATTGTTTCTTTGGTAACAATAATAAACATTCGTTCATTCATTGACGCTCGCTCATGGACAAGAAACATTTATTCGTACAAATATACCGTGTACGGGAAGAGGAGAATGCAAAGATAGTTTGTTGAAGCATGAGACGTGGGCGTGGAGAAGGATGTAGAAGAAAATATGGACAAAAAGACAAACGAGGAAATGATTGGCATGGTAGGGGAGGGGAGACATTTTTTTTGATGAGGCTGGGAGTGCGGAGTGAGTGAGGTGGAGCGGCCGATGAGGAAAAAAGGTGTTTTCTCTGATAAAATGGATATGTTTAGGCAAGCAAGATATGAATTTAAATGAAATGGATCAAATGAAAAACGTGTGAGTAAAAAATAATGAATTCAGATTAAAGATAAGGTACTTCAACTGCTGTGGTATATCGCTCGGTATAACCTAAATTTACTTATAATAAAATTGAAATTCGTAAGTCAATGGCTTGAAATAGCGGTGGTTTTGACCCAGAAAGGCAAAAGTATTATCTCTAACCTTCAAAAAACGCACTTCCTACCGTATTTGACCGAATTAGTAGTGTATAAGAAAATTAGAAATGAAGAGGATAGTCAGTCTTTAGCTAAGGATTTAGATGCGATCGATGATTGGTGTGATAGTTGGCAGCTAGAATTAAATTTGAAGAAATGCGCCGTAATGAACTTTTGGAAAAAGAATAGCATTCCCCGGAATTATTATAATTAATTTGGAGTGCATCAAAGAAAATAAAATATCTAACGTAGAATCTATTAAATACTTAGGCTTCAACATCACTGAAGACATGCTATGGGGAAACACATCAGGGAAATAACTAGTGTAGCAAACCGTAGATTAGGATTCGTAAAAAGGGTTCTAGCCAAATGTGATGAGAGAGTACGAGAAAGAAGTTATTTTACACTTGTCAGGCCTCATTTACGATATGCCGCTAGTATATGGGATCCGTACGAGGAAGGTTTGATCAAACAATTAGAGCGTGTGCAAAGGAGATCCGCTAGATTTCTTAGAGGCCGTTATGATAATTGTATAAGTGTTACGAGTTTAATAGAAGAACTAGGATGGCAATTACTATCAAAACGCAGGTTAAAATTTAGGTTAAACCTTTTAAGTAAATTCGAAACCGATTTGTTCACAGATGATGTTAGATATATATTAAGAACCCCTGCGTATTATACTAGGTTTGATCAGATTAACAAGATTAGAGAGATAGATTGTCGTACCGATAGATTAAAAATGTCATTTTTCCCGCGTACCATAAGAGAGAACAATTAAGAAGCGTAGCAAAGGGATAGGTAGGTGAAATATAGTCAGAGTAGTCTGCTGTGCATGATGCATGTAATAACAACCAATAATCCCTTTCTTATTTCGTAGATATTAACCAACTAGCTGCATGTGACCCTATTATCTAGTATATTTCCATTAAATATCCTAGTTGCATGTCAATATGTTTGGTGATCTTCACCCCCTGCCACACACCCTCGTGGTGGCTCGCAGGGTATTACGTAGATGTAGATGAATTGGTCTACACCGTGACACAAAATCTTTTCTGTTCAGCATCGTTCAGCGTCGTCCTCAGAGCAGATCCTACTTCGGTTTAAGTCGAGCATAATCATTGCCCTTTCAATCCAACCTTCGTTTTCACAAGGTTAGCTAGATATAATGATCTGAATTTCGCGTATTTGCGGAAGAAATTGTCTGTTGACCATGTTGTAGCCAAGTGAATAGAGCGTCTGATTACTGATCTCAGGTACCAAGTTCGAATCCGGGAGGGGCACATGCATTATCTGGGCATTTGGTCTATCAGAAAAACCACGGGTGGTACAGAAAAAGTAACTGGCGCCATTACTTGGATGTGCGACTTCCAAGTAATACTTGGGCGACTTCCACCCGTAGCACTGTGGTCTGAAATCGAAAAAAAAATCTGGCCAATATTCGAAGAATGTTTTTTGCTCCTCCGTTTTGGTCCTTTCTCCACTGATTAATGCATTTGGGTTTATATTATAATATATACAAGATCAAACAAATTATAAGTTTACATGGGGTCAAAGGAGATCAGTTTTTGAAGAAATTGACCTTCAATTTCAACCAAAAAATGTATTAAAGCAAGCTGATGCTTACCCTTTTGAGGTAAATCATGATGAGATACCATACAGTCATTTGCAAAAGTCTGTGGGCAACCTCTTCCGTGCCACTAGCGGCCAAGCTTTGAATCCACAAACTATGTTGGCACTAATTGCGTGGTAGAGAAAATTTATGCTAAGGTAACGGTAATACACGATATGTAAAAATGGCGGACTTTAATGCCAGGGTCCTCAAAAAAAAATTATCGATAACGAATAATAATGGCTCATAGGATCGAGGTTGCGCTATAATTAGGACCCTGCCACTTTTATTATTCAAAATAAATCTCGACAAATGCGTGTAATTTCTTAATACTCTGATAACGCCTGTGATATTGCCTCGAAGTGTCGTGCCGTAACACGTTAGAAGATTCATTTTTCTCACTTAATAGTTTATTTTCAGTCCATTTCTCTTTCTCATATGATATAGTTTCAACGGCAAGCTTACAGAATGAAACTCCGAGCGAGTGCAGTAAGAAATAAAGACGTTTGTCGTCGTTGAAAGTTAATTGGCCTAGTCAAGGCAGACGCATTCATTACGTAATTTATGTTCCATTGCATGAATAATTAAATTATGTCACCACTACACAAAAAAGATGTCTTACCCGCTACTTGGATTCCATTTCACAATCCAAAACAACTCGCGCTATAAATATGATGCAGTCCAATCAGTTCACCAATATAAAATAAAACGTATTCGTGGTAGGTTAAATAACCATTTGAATACACGCGGTTCATAGTATTATAAGATATATAAAAAGTGGTGGACCCTATTTTAGTCAATTTGCTATCTTAATGCACGTTAGAAAAATGATAAAAAAACACTGCTAAACGTCGTGAGGTAGAATCTGATGAGAACTTTTGTGACTGTTTGCGACATCGAGAGTAATATCAAAATCGGCTCTATCTGTCGGAAACCAGAGATTAGCCTTCGAGGCTAGTATTCTCATATGGTATAGCGTACTGAGCTTCGCTATGGTGATACACAATGGCTATCAATAAAAAAGGACCTCCATAGATGTTGTGATGGAGATAAAATTACGATAGTGATTTCTTTTCTTAGTCTTAGAGGGCGAAAGACTCTCTTTAATTTATAGCCGATACTTATTTCTGGACCATTTCAGAAACGAGCGCCGGTAGTATTTCATGCACTTGTTACAGTATACATTTGGAACGTTATAGTTAGTTAGTTATTCAGGGGAGGCGTCCGACAGCTGAGGTCATTTTCGCCATTTAGGATAGGTGGGTAATTGGTTAATTGTAGGTGGGTAATTGGTAGGAGTTTTCAGGGAACGGAGCAAGGGTGGAGAGAAACCCGGCGTCGGCATTAGCCTACTCTTAACGAAAGGCGCCAAGGGGACCACGGCTTAACATCCCATCCGACGGACAGAGTACTGTACTTGAAATGCCCTCCACTAGGCACTCAAGTGGGGACCGGTTTTCCACTGAAAAATCCGCCACTGCCGGGAATCGAACCCGGGCCCTCGGGATGGGAGGACAGTTCTCTAGCCACCACACCAGCCCGATCCCCCCTGGAACGTTATATACGCATTTTTTTTAGGGAGTATTAATTAACCAATGCTAGTGAGACTCGTGGATACTCTTCTTAGGGTATCAACCAGCTCGTGGTATGATTTCCACGTAGAAAGTGTTATCCTACTTGAACGTCTTGCTCGTATTTCGAATCTGGGTCCCAGTCAATGTGATTGATTTTTTTGTTGCCATCTTGCAATTGTGAACATTTTTCAGTCTTTTTAGCGGCTATTTTTCAAACCTTTAGCTGGAATCACATTGCACTCAGTCTAGTGTAGGTATGCTGTTACTACGTCGTAAGCTTTATCTTTCCCAAATAGGCAAAACATCGGGTTTAACTCTATGGTTTGGTGGTTGTCTTCTCTCCTCTCGAGATAGAGGCGGAAGTTGCTCCATTAAGGATAGTTAGGAGGTTAGGTATAAACAGGAATTATTTTGGTACCGATAGAGTGAAAATAAGAATATCTACATAAGATTATTATAAACGTATGGAATACAGAAAGACCATGATTTAACGTCTTATCATACGGCGGCAGTACGGAAACGTTAAGCTCTCTTCTTGCAACAATCAAGTAGAGACCAGTATTTCACCAAGACACGTGTGCCATTGCCAAGTTGCGGACCTGAGTCTTCGAGATGTGATATTCTCTAGCGTCACACGATTTAAAAATTTTACCTCCGAATAGAGAAAATTTCTGCGCGATTTTTTTATACCGATGGATTATGTTCCTTTTTATAATTGAAGAAGCAATTAGCAGCGTTTTAAAACCTTCTTAATTATCCCCTTATTATGATCCATCTATGAAGAAAATATAAATTTTCCTACTTGAAGCTTAAATCCTGTTAAGAAATGCGCTTAATCGTGAGGGTTAGTTCAATGGGATTTTAAACGGGGAATTATTATTTTTCACTCAAAGTCTCAACGCAAGGACTCAATTCGCTGATACGATGTCTAATATCCATCCTTAAAATAATTTTTAGAGCTCTTCGTGTGCATTATGAACGCACTTCCCTGTGAGAACAGAAATTTATTAAAAAGTTCCGTGCTATGTTTTTTTCAATCTCTGTCGCAAAAAAAACAATTGCAAACGGGTTCATTTTACCTCAGTGGGAAAAAATAAAGTGTAGTGAGATAAGGGAACTAAGCCTTTTAGTGTAGGTACTTACATTCCACGGGGTAAGAAATAATTGAACTGGCTCGGCTCCAGGCTCTTCTTGGCTTCTCTTCGTTATGCTATGTCCCGCTCAGAGGTCCACATCTCTTTATCACCCACGGGTCCCATCTTTCTCCCCGGAGGTTTACCTGCTCTTATGAGGACAAAGAGGTGGATACTCCGACCGAAAGGGCTCCTGCCTTTTGTCAAAATTAGAAAATATCTCTGGAGATACCGATTTTGCCTCAGGTCTTCGCACATTCAATCTTCCCATCCCTCAAAAAATTAGTATTTTGTTTTTGTTGAGCTATAGAAATAAAATATTTAGGTAAGGGTACCTGCAAAATTGTAAAAACAACTTATTAATGTGGAAATATGTACTTACAGTCCTTAATGTGGACGACGTAAAGCACTTAAATGTGTTCTGCCGACAATTACTCTTTTAATATTAGTTGTTTGTTTTCAACGTCTCCAGGGGAACGTTCCTGTTTCATTACGCTTTTGTCTAAACGATTTGTCTTTTAACTTAAGTTATGGACATGCAATCTATTTAAACGTAAAATGAATTTGCTATACCATAAGTTGGTAAAATATTTTATCACTGATACCTTATTCCTTGTATTAGGCTTTGTTTTTGTTGATTATATGGGATTTTGATTACAAAGGTTATATATAGGTCACTCTACGTCAAATAACCGAATAAAGGACGATTTTTGACCCTCAACCTCTCCGGTTTCGTTCATAACTTCATGAGAAGTAGAAATGTACTTCCTAAATCATGGTGCAATACAGTTTTAAAAAAAGTTCCTGTCCGTTGCGTAGTTACAGCATGACGTCAGTTTGTTGAGTCGCGGAAACACGTGGTTGTGTTTCCGTTGATATCTCGGTAACTATTAGTACTACAGAAACGTGAGCTATATTATTTAAAAGATCAATAAACTTTAGCGAGCAAAAATGTAATTACATCGCCAAAAATTTATATTTTCAAGTCTATATAAAGTCTTCAGTTTAGAAAAATATTTTTGACAGTAAATCCCTACATTTATTTTTATGACTTTTAATTATTTTATAGTTATAATCCATTTTTATAAAATATAAACTTTTTGCGAGGGTTATATTTCATTTAATGAAGAAATATACATTTTAAGGTGAGCGCACACTGCAGCCGCTGAGTCATGCTGGCAGAAATTTCTTCAAAGTGTCCTCAAACATTGTTGTAGCTTAAATTACGTTATTGACTCATGTGCGAAATGTCATCCAATATTTGTATTCTGTTTTTAGATATTTTTTCTTCAGGAAATGTTAACGGCTGAATTACTATTGTGAGTCATTCTAGTAACACGATTCTCCAAAGTGCCTCGAAACTAAAGTAACCGAATAAACTACATCGTCGGTCTGTATGGAGGAAAATATTTAGAAGTACCTAGTTTGTCTCGTTCAGAAACAAAAATCTCAAACTTTGTCCGTATAAATCTATTGCAAGCATATCTCTCTACATTATGATTTCTAAGAGCATATACATTTTATAGTGGCACTTAAACTTGTCATGTAGTTGGGCTTACCCAGTTTCACTATCCAACCAAACGTAATTTGTCTCATAACATACCTACTGTAAACACAATGTATTGTATATTTACCTTGTGTTTGCTCAATAGCAAATATTCCACAGAGAAAACAATCATTCGCCTTGACCGGGACTCGAACCCGGACCCCCTAATTTCCGGTCAGTTGCTCTACCAGTTGATTGTTAATTTCCACAGATAAAAGTGACGCCTTGGTGGCTCAACTGGTAGAGCACCTGGCCGGAAATGAGGGGGTCCGGGTTCGAGTCCCGGTCAAGGCGAATGATTATTTTCTCTGTGGAATATTTGCTGTTGTGCAATTTCAGCTGGTATCGCCACTAAAGTTTTCACGGCCAGCACGCGATCTTTGAATTTCGTTACAAGTAAGCACCTTAGTGTTTCAACGTCGGCTTTAACCTCGTGGACTGTGGCGCCATGCGTACGACTTCGGCTGCTTTGTGACATGATTTGTCTAGCAGTCCGTGAGAATCTTGTTCTTTTAAAGCTCTACTAGCAGACCTGCGGCCTGCTTTGCAGGCAGTCTATTGGTTAACCTACCTCAAGAGATCGATATTCGGCCGATTATTGACAACATCCTGGGAGGTTCGCAAAATGCACCTGGGAAGTACGCAACATGCGCCTCGGAAGTTCGCAACCCGCGTAAATATATAGGATTATTATTTTTTGGGCGGGAAGGAGCGACTAAGAAAATATAAAACTACTACCAAAACATGAAGACAGATAATCTACACTCAATGCACCAAACCTCACTATTCTAGCTTAAAATTTAGAAGAATAATAAATAAAACGGAAACCAGCTGGACTGAAACTAAAAACATCCTGAAAGGTTTGCAACCCGCACACAATAATAATATTTATATTTTTTGGGCGGGAAGGAGGTACAAAGGAAATCTAAAACTACTGATATATTGTGAACGGACACGTTCTGCATTGAACGCACTTTTCTCCACCTCCAGAGCTCTCAACCATCGCGAGAAAACAATAAAACCGACTGGACTGACGGACTGACTGACGGACACCGCTACAAACTTAATTATACTAGATAATAATTTCCACAGATAAAAGTGACGCCTTGGTAGCTCAACTGGTAGAGCACCTGGCCGTAAGTCAGGGGGTCCGGGTTCGAGTCCCGGTCAAGGCGAATGATTTTTTTCTCTGTGGAATATTTGCTATTGCGCAATTTCAGCGGGTAACGCTAAGTTTTCACGGCTAGTACGTGATCTTTGAATTGTGTTTGCTGTTATTCGTATGAGTGATTTTCGAAGAATTTGTATGCATGTTCTGTAAGGAAAGCACAGTTTCTGTTGACGAAGTCCGTCTCTCTCTCTCGCGACGAGAAAAATTTCTCTCTTGAACGGTAAATGCGGTAGTCCCCTTATTCGCACTTAACTTCTGGTAGGGATGTGGGAGGGAAACACTTCACTCCCGAGTGTTGCACAACCCCGTCCAGTTCCGCACGAGGCGCAATGCTTTTTCACGATTAAGGAATGTTTCAAGAGAAAGGACCCCGGGAGGCCTTCTCGCTCCAAAGGCCTCAAGCGTGGGCGTAAAACGTATATCGTGGGCGAGTCGTTTATGTTGAGTGAGTGGAGGAAACTGCCTTTTGGGTCATAAGGAGCGCATTGGTCGTGTAAGTAGTTTTGCTCTCAACGGACGTTGCTTGTGGAATTGCGCTGAATGGCGGCAGGTAACAATTAGTTTTCCATTGAGTTAACTGGATGAAAAACAGCCCGAGGATAACAGTGTCCTAACTTGAAAGCAAAGAAAAATAAAATCACACTTATTTGTGGTAATTTTCTTTGGAAATTCCTTCATTTTAATTTGCATCGAATTTAATTTTACTTGGAGTAGTGGAAGAGCGAAGCCGTTTTGAAAAGCGTGATAATAATCAACAAAGGCGAAGAAGGAGAAATTAATCTGTAATATGATCCCTGGAAAGGGTGCATTCTACCAGAAAAAACATTACAAATATGAATCGGCGAATACGGCAGTGTAAGGAATAATATTTTATCAAAAGACTATTTATTGCGTATTTATTACAGTATCCATTTCATTGGTGAAGGTCCAGGTATTTTTTATTTATGAATAAATTATTAAATCTGGAAAGTTTACAGGAATTACCGCTGCAACCTCTAACAACAATGCAGACGAATATGTGCAACCATCATTGGAGTATATTAATTTGTTAGGAATAGTCTCTTTATAGATAATATGTTGAAGTAAATATTGGTGATTTAAGACTCCAATTTGTAGCATTCTTGTGGCGGAATATTTATGGCCAAACATATATTATTTAAATATCGGTTACATCTTCGAAATTGGGAAAAGTGACTTCGTATATACAATGTTTTGTTTCATATGTTTTATTCTTGACGTCTTCGAATATTGTTGAAACCAATTATAAATTCACGAGTTTCATTTACAAATGCCCGTCTTTATAACGCAAGTTGATGTTGCAGTCATACTTTTTTAAAGAACAGTGAGAAATGGATAACTACGTTCGGGGGATGCACTATTACGTCTGCTCTTGTCTTTGTGGAAATTGAAATGTAAAAACTAAAATTCTTTTAATATGATTTCCGTCAATGCGTGGAGGGTTACAATGTAGGGAAGACAAAGAGAAACATTCTCCCTAAAGACATTGTGAATCCCGACAAAATGACCGTAGAAACTTCGAAATCATTGATCGTGGCGTTTTGAAAGGGCTTTTGACGCAAGAATTTTCAGGTGTGGGTCAGGAAAGGAAGAAGAAGTCAGCTGTTATGTGGGAAGAAGGTTTGATAGCCATCTCGTGTAGGGTTGATTTCCACAGTTGTTTGTTACATGAGTATGAAATTACGGGATATTTAATAATAACTACAACTACCCTAAAATGGGTATGGACCTTTCCATCGACATTGGCACCTTTTTAAACCTATGATTCTACACGTTTGTAGCCTCGATTCACTTTTTTCCACCCCTGTAAGCTTTGACCCCTGAGTTACCCTTGAAGGTCAAGGGATGAAAAAAGGGATCTGAAGACCCTAAAATCGACCTTGGCACCTTTTTAAACCTATGATTCGACAGGTTTGTAGCGGTGATTCATTTTTTGTAACCCCTGTGACCTTGACTGTGACCTTTCAGGGGTTACGGTAGCAATTTTCGACCTCGAAAGTTCTTCCATCGTGTTTTTCCTGTTAGTTGAAATTTTCGCTATATAATTCTTTTTTGAATTTCGAATATTTTAACATTGAAAGCCCATAGGCAAAATTTGGATTTTAGGTTGGACCCTATTTCTGGGGTCAAAAGATAATATTTTAATATTTTGCTTTGACTCAACGAAACTTACAACCTTTTTCTAGCCAGGTACCAAATTTCATCCGTGCGGCTCGAAAGGAAGTGTCTAAAATTACAGGTCAAAAGTGACACACGATCAATATCAACACTATATGTATGCGTATTTTGAACAGTTTGAATGTCGCTCTGCCTGATTAGCAGTTTCCGTGTGCATATGAATGATTTGACCAGTTATCAATCCTGAGATTGGTTTAACGCAGCTCTCTACTCGATTTCCCTATTAGATAAGCTCTTCACATTATCATAATTCTTATCTTTCATATCCCAAACGACTAGCCTCATGTCTGTCATGCGAGCCTTCCAAGTGTGTATGCTTTTATTCAGTTTCCTCTCAATGAATGTCTTCGTCAATTAAATTAGTGACTTTTTTTTAAAAAAACTAGAAAACGAAACAATTCCCGAAAAACTAATGGGGTGTTTACTCGGAATCGAAATAGCTATTTTGTACACGGAAGTGTTGGATGAAATCGAAAAATGAATTTTAGTGAAAAAATTAATCTCCTAACGAGAACCTCATTAATCAAAAATTAAAATAAGTAAAAATGACGCCGACCGAACAAGCTGCGTTAAGGATATATACGTCATCCGCCTCCCCTCCTTGACTGTGTTGAGGAAGAGCGGGAAGGGAGCGGAGGGGAGGTCTGTCTGAAGAGATCCTGTCGCAACCACTTCCATTGGCAGAGTCAGGCCAGCTGCGTGTCTCCCATTGTGACAGGGCGAAGGACCTTCGCGATCTCAGTTGTGATTGGATGAAGTGGATGACGTGCTAGTCCTTTAACACGCCCACTTTTCCGAAAGGGCTAAAAAACATCAGTTTTTCACCGCTTATAACTCGAGAACTAATTGACGGATCGAAAAAGGGAAAAATACGGGTGTTTTTATATTACAAATTCTATCAGATTCGCCATAAAATGAACATGATAAACGACTTCATTATTAGGTATATTTTATATATAGGCCAGCAATAAGAACGCAGTTTTGCGTAAGATTTTTCAAGAATAATCGGAATACAAGGATAATTCACACTCAAAATTGGTCAATTTTACTAGAGATTTGGATCCAATTTGTATTCATTTCAAGGCGGAAAAGAGCTCTCTGGCTAATTTATCTAACCTTTGTATTAAAACTCTCTTGAAATTCGACCTTATGTGCTTCCAATTAGTCAGGATTAGAAGGTTAACCGATGATTTAACCTCGTATTAGTTATTTCTCTCTCCCTCACGGGAAAAGTAGTGACATAACCATTCATTTTTACAAATTAAAACATAAATACTATTAGTTAAAATTCAGAATTGTGGTAGTAACGAATTCACATCAATGAATATTACTATCAAGCTGAAATAATAAATTGAAACATATATCAAATATTTCACTTGTTTTTAGGATAGAGTATTATTTTCCTACAATGCCAGTTTTATAGGATAGAAAGATACTGAAATTGCGAATGTTATCCTTTAAGTTAGAATAAATTTTTCCTATCATGCTAATGTCCTCTGCTTGGCCTCTTGAGAAAGTAAATACGAAACATCTCGTATAAGTTGGTTATTGTGTTGAAGTATGTTCCACGCCGATCGAATTGTTATGTCTATACTGTATGGAGAGAAAAGCTGAGAAAAAGAAGAGATTACTATATATTTTTTATGAGGTTCAATGACATAGGATAGGTAAGACCAAGTAAACGCTAATGAAATGACGACATTAAATTCGCCAAAAAGATCCTTTTATTTTGATTTCAAGGGAATAAAATGTCATTTGACGTTGAACTTAAAAGTTCACAGCCCTCTCAGTTCAATCGATAATTTATGACGTGGTTTTCACTTAATTATCCCCAGCGAATTTATAGTTCACCATGATGAGATAATTAAAAATGTATTGAGTCAACAAAAAGCGAAGTTCATTGATGATCACGAATAAACATGGCTGATGTATTGTAGTCATACTGTAAAGCCAAATTAATTATATGCTTCCCAACACGGACCTGGCTGGCAAAGTACGCCTGGTGTTTGCATTTCGTCAGTATTTTATGTAAATTTAATTTCTCCATGACCTGGGTGGCTCACTCGTAGACGGCTTTGTTCCCCCCGGTATTGAATAACGTGCTACCGCACCCGCGCGTCAATAAAACTGAACGAGGAACATTTGTTTGTCCTGAGGCCAATTTCGATAGCGTCGGTAGAAAATTAGTTTACGTCTAAAAATATGATGAAGAGAGATAGAGTTTAAAATTGTCCATCGAGTCCGGCTTCCCTCATCTTTTCCCAATGAAGGGCACTTGCGTATCTCGGCAGCAAACAAAGGGCGCGTGATGTAAAATAAAGGGAAATCCAGGAGCGTTTACGTTTTTCGAGGGAGGGCGTGATTGAATGGGAATGGGATTGCTTTTCCAAGCTAGAATTGTAGTGGCCTCTTGTAGCTTTATTTTGACGACAGGGGTTCTTCAAGGACGTGTAATATGTCCCTTGAGTTTCCGTGTGCTTGTGAATGGTTTGAACAATGAAGATAAGTGAAATGGATATTTCGATAAATATCCATTATTACATTATTACAGATAATACAATATAATGATACAAAGATGGGTAGAGAAAAGAATTGGAGCCTTCTTTCGGATATTTTTTATCGTAACCTTTAACATAGGAAGGAACCCCTCTTCAAGATAAATTTTTTATTTAAGTTTAAAATGAATTTTAATAAAAGTCAATAAAATAAATCAGGTGGCCTAATTATGCAATATTATTTTGTTAACTGCGTAACTCATGTATTGCGTGGTTAATAACCTAGAATTGAATGAAAATGAGCTATGGAAATCCTCATGATAAGTTATGATGTGAGGTAATTAGCGGTTGGTATTATATTATAGATTACCAGACACGAGATATTTTCTATATAAAGTTATATGTATAAATGAGTTAATACAGATTATATATATATATATATATATATATATATATATATATATATATATATATATATATATATATATATATATATATATATATATATATATATATATATATATATAGAGAGAGAGAGAGAGAGAGAGAGAGAGATATATAAATATAGAAATAAATGAGTTGTAGGGAGCAAGGGTACATCTATTTCTACGTAATACCCTGCGAGCCACCACGAGGGTGTGTGGCAGGGGGCGAAGATCACCGAACATGCACTTTTCACAGCATAGTTTTATATAGGGTATAGTTTTATTACACTATTTGCTATGATATTGACGATAATAGAGATTGAGAAAAGATTGATAAAAATAATGGGTTACTTTTTGGCCACCGCATAGGTATTAATGATAAGAGAATTCGCTGAAACTATTTCTATATGTCTATGTTCTATAGATATTTGGAATCCTGTGATCAGATTCATTGTCATTAATGCAATGCTTTTAACTAAGCGGATTTGGAAAGAAAAGGTTTCCAAAGATACTAAGGATTTTAAGTTTGAGGAGAAGATAGAAATTCGTCGGGAGACAGTATGACGTTCACCTGCGTGAATCAGGTTGAATTCGTAGATAGGAAAGTGGATTTCAATCGGGAACAACTGGGTTATAATCCTGATGTAAGTGGAGATTTTTCTTTGGAATGTTGGACTCTATTTGATTGCTGTATAGTAGGCTAGTATGGGCCGTAAAGTTATCACCCTCTCTTCATATTTTGTTTACGAAAATGCCGAAGACTGCTCTCTTTCCACCTCCATTCCCTTCCAATCATTCTTAACGACCTCCTGCACCTTAACCGCTGTTTAGACTTGAAATTACTTAACTGAGAATTATTCTGACCTCTGTGATGAGAACCTTAATTCTAGTTCCCTTTGTTAGAGCGAGTGTTTGAATGAGGTCGCTTGATATCGCTAAAGGAAAGCCGCCTTAAGTTTCCCTGGAAATTATTCCTAGCAATCGGAAGGAAATTCAATGGCGCGCTTCCTTCTTTAGAGCCATGGCCTCTATCTTTTCCTCTGCAGAAAGAAGGGGCTGGAAAGACAGAGATTTCGCGAATGGCTGAATGCACATTTTGTCCATCATCTACATCTACATTATACCCTGCAAGCAACCATAAAGGTGTGTGGCAGGGGGTGAATTCTCACCAAACATGCACTACATATTATGCATAAAAAAGGATTAGTATTTATATACTGTTCTAAACTTCACTATTTAAAAAATAAGAAAAAAATAGCAAAGCAAACATATTGTTAGTTGGGTTACCTTCAAGTCCTTATACCAACATGCAGCTACCAATGTTATCCATTGCTACACTCATATTGGATATATTTACCGTTATTCATATCCCTAATTGTAAGAGGAAAAAAGGACATTTTGAATCTGTCAGTTCGGCAATCAAATTCTCTAATTTTGTGATTATGGTCCAGTCTACCACAGTAAGTTGGGGTTCGCAAAATATTTTTAACATCATCACTGAAAATATGGTGTTGGAATTTGTCTAATTGTAAGAAATTAAGTCTAAATTTCAACCTTCGATCTGACAATGATTCCCAATTTAATACATTTAATAGACTGGTTTAATTACATCATCTTTAATTACAATCCATTGCAACATATCAACATTTCTCCTCCGTATTTTCCTGGGGCATTGCACATTCTGTCGACAGTATTACGTCACACTATGACTTAATTGTCTTACTTCTGGATTGGAGACACTCTTTGCCAGAACATTTCAAATTGACACCTCTTCCATCAGGAGGGGAAAAAATTGTTTGGATTAGCTAAGGTGTTGATAGAATATCCTGACTCAGAATTGCGGAATAAAAATATACCCTTTCATTAATTCTTTCATAATCTCCGCATCTTCATCCCATGAAAAGAACTAACATATTTTTCCCTATTTCCTCGGAAACCTAGAATGCTTCCTTCAGTAATGTCTTTAAGTTTACATCCTTAGGCCCTTATTTCACCCAAGTACTTGTCGCAAAACACATACTCCGCCTCCTCCATATTTCTGCTAACCAATCTCTCCTCCCCTAATACGCTGGACATTACATCATGACCTTGACCTTTCATTTATTTTACCTGAATGGGTTAGGACGATTTCGTCCTCTCTACCACCCATCCTGGGCTCTATTGTTGGTACAGAGTTTTAGTTATTTAATAGCATTTGGCGCGCAGGCCTTGGTTTTGTCTTTGGTTTTTTTTTAAAACATTTTTTGAAGTCCTTGTTTACTTAGTTGGACATGATTTATAATCTTTAGTAGCACAGTTATAAATACAGCGGGATGATTTCTCACAGATTTTTATCAGCTTGGGCTTTCACGGTGTTGGCGTCGGGTGCTGCATTAGATCGATTCGAGTCTAATCGATCGATCGATCGATCGATTAGACCGGTCGTGCAGTTCCCGCCAACAGAATGGTCCGTGATTGTTGAAAGACAAGAACATATATTTGTTAATTTTTGCAGAAGTGAATATGTAAATGAGAGCCATTAACGTCCGCTGCTTGTTAGATTCATGCTAATTGGAACTCAGGTGGTAAAAGTGCATAAAACTCCAGTATGAGTTGGCATTAAATGATTAAATAAATAGAAAAGTATATACATAATGAAATGGGCTGATAAAAAGGTATTAAAAATAAACTATAGCACTATACATGAGTGTAGAAAGAGCTTAAAACAGCGATATGAATAGGCGATAAATAAATAAACAAATAAATAAATAACGAGGGGTGTGAATATGTGAAAAATAGCTATGCCTCCGTATGATAATCTTGCTTTTCATAGAGTCTGAGCAGGTATTTGGTGATGAGGTTTCTATTTATGTTTGGCTTTAGGGCGGAAGGTAGCGAGTTGAACTCCCGAGCATATGTAACACTGAAAGACCCTGCCATTCTGACAGATCTGTGGTGGGGGATAAGGAAGGAATTTGGTGCATGAATATCATGAAGATAAAATCTTGAATCCTAAGCCGTGCACGAGCAAGAAGTACAAGTGCTAAGCCGACTTGTCTCGCAATACTTGACCGCTTTCTGAAAAAAGTGCTTTTTTTCGTGTTGCGGAATATTTGTTGCGTATATGTGGCCGAACGGTTAAGACGTCTGACTAGAAATCAAATTCACTCTGGGAGCGTAGGTTCGAAGCCTACCGACTGCGATTGTTTTTGGCCTGTGTTTTGAGGTGGTGGAGTAATTACTTCCGGAGATAAAACCAAGGTTGCGAATTTGTTTTTGCAATAAAAAATGAAATAACAAGATGTGATTTGACTTTTCTTCGTAGAATTTTTTTATCCATTACCTAGGTTTCGTTGTTGAACAATGTCTTCAAGTAATGGAACAACGATATTATCCACTAATTATGTGTGAATAAATCAAGTCACCTATTGTTTTTTTTTTAACATTTATGGGTTCCCACAAAATTACACCTAAAGACATTTAAATTACCTTTACCAATAATTAGTTTTCACCATCCGTACGAGAATTTGTACCGACTTATATAGTTTCTGGCACTATTAGGGGAGACAATCCACGGCTACGGTCATTTCCCCTTTTGAAGTTGTTCCATATCAGCTGCGTCAAACCGAGGAAAATGAGAAATCCCACCATTTTATTTCTCCCGTTTTAAAAATAATGCCATTGCTTCTAAATGCCAAGGTCTTCATCAAATGAACCTTACTGTGGGAAAACTAATATCGCTAAGACAAACGTGAATAAGTTGAGGGATGCATTTTTTAGCGATAAATTTCCCCAGCTCGTCGAGTTCATTGCATACGAATCAATATCTACTGTACTGAGAGATTTGTTAGTTGCATTGATTGCTATTTTCAGATAAAATCAATAAATTTTTCACGGATAGGCATATTTATTTTGTGCCATTTGTTTCACGGAAATAAATTCACATTCTATACTACTATTTGTAGGAAATGGCAATTTCCTCTATCCTGAAAAGGTTTTATATTAATTACGTTAGTTGCACCTATTGTCATAACCAGGCCCATGTAATTTCATTTGTAATCATATTTGGTCTTCTCTTCGCTAGCAGTTGTACTTATACCTATTCTTGACTGTTTGTTTTTCCGGGATTCATTCCGCGATGTTTAAAAATTGCAAAAAACAATATTTCGCTGGTCCTCCTGCCAGCTTCATCAGGTTAACTGCACTGATTATTTAGTCTTCTTCGTCTTTGTTTATATTTGTGAAAGGTCAACTTAGAAGACGGTTACACATTGAGTAAAAAACTTAAACGAATTTTTCAAATCTAAAAAATTCAAGCAACAATGGGAGTTCTCATCACTAATATAAACAAAGACGAAGAAGACTAAATAATCAGTGCAGTTAACCTGATGAAGCTGGCAGGAGGACCAGCGAAATATTGTTTTTTGCAATTTTTAAACATCGCGGAATGAATCCCGGAAAAAAAACAGTCAAGACTACATCCGCGAAAGCCTACGAGCTAATTTTATACCTATTCTGTCTGGTACCAATTTTATGCAACTGGCAAGTCTGTGACTGGCTGTGTCCTCTTCTAAGTATTCATCGAACAAGGTTATTGGCGATTTACCGAATCTGATAAGGCATAAAGTTATCATCCGGGCAACAATAGCATAATTTTTTTCAACAAAAAACTTGGCAGAGGAAATAAATTCCGGCGAGATATGTTGGAAGTTTTCAACTATGGATAAATGAGAAGATCTTAGTGGATTCCACAGTAATTTTTATTGGGATGACCCAGGTTTCGACACGTAGTGTCATCATCAGGTGTCGAAAATGACGTTTCGAAACCTAGGTCGTCCCAATAAAAATCACTGTGGAATCCACTAAGATCTTATCAGTTATCCATAAAAAAACTTGGTTTTAGCTCCTACGTAGCAATCACTCGTGACGCTAGTCCTCTACGCATTTTCGGCTGCTCGCGGAGTAACGTATGGATGAATACGCATCACTTACTTTCCCGCGAACCACTAATTTACGCGGCGTGCATCGTAGTCACTTCGTCACCTACCGATGCGCCCTATCACCCCCTGCCATCGCCCTCGACGAAATGCCCTTCACTCTCTCTCTCTCGCTCTCTCCAGTTGGGCCGCCACCGCTTTCTCTCCCACCAACCCCTCTCCCAGCCGCGCAATTAAATTCACCGCGTTTAAAAGCTTTGTACTCCGGGAGCCGAAGGAATCAAATTGTAGGCCGCCGACGATGCTTTGGCCTCGAACTTCGGGGGGGCGAAGGGGTATCAGAGGGGAGAAGAGGCATGTAGGTGGTGGGAGGGGGGGGATGAAAAGGTTTTAGAGCGGTCTACATCCGACCGCACCTCCACCCCCATCCCCCGCCCGCCTTCGCATCCCCTGCTACTATCCCCCCCGTGGCTAATGGATGGAGATGTAATTCGGTTATAAGCAGCCATTTATCGATTCGCTTCGATTTTAAATGGGCATGGGGTTTGAAAGCCCCACCCGCGTACCCCTAAACCCCTATTTCAACCCCCTCCTTCTCCCGTCGCAAATTTTCCCGACTCGATCGAGTGGGTGGCACGGCGGAGGTTGCGGGAGGTTTTAAATTTTCAAGAGGCGGGAACGGCTTCTTTAATTCTCTCCTTCTCTCGTCCCATTTTCTTTACTTATTTATCGATTCCCTTTTTTTTCCCCGCGATCACGTGCTTGGGGGGAACCTATGAGTTTTTCTCGTGATCCGTCTCCGATCGAGCACTTTACTGGACCCCGATCGAAGATCCGACGTTTCGCTCACCCTCGAGGGGTTTCCTTCCATCCCCCGCGCCGCGCCTCCGATTCCGTTTAATGCACTCGCCGTTTCTGCGCCGTTTCGCTCGGGGTGCGGGGTTCTTTCTTCGGTTGGCGCGACAGTAGATGGGTTTGAAAACTGCTGCGGGCTTGCTTGCGTTTTTACGGCCTATTCCGTCGTAGTTCTCTGCTGTGGAGCACTTAACTTACTTCCCCTAATTCCATTGAATGGAAAATATAGCGAGTTGAGTAGTTTCCAATATCATTGCAGTTCTCGGTGCTCTGAAGTCTATCTTTACGAAAGTAACCCATTGGTAATGAGCATATGGAGCTTAAGAATCTTTCCGCATAAAAAAATCCTTTTGCTTGCGTGTTGGTGGATTAATACTGTCCAGTTAAACCCGCTCACGCCAACATTATTCTAAGTCTGTGGGTTAAACCCACTATTTGAATACTATTTAATAAAAGTCATTGTTTCCCTTTATATACACACTTTTTCTTTCCTTGCCATGAAATTTAGAATAAGATTATGGGTAAAATAAACTATGAGCTCAGTACTAAAGAAATTTGGCATATAATTGCTTTAGTTAATTATCCGCTATTTACACTCGGCGCTGATGAGACATTTAAAATTACTGCAGGTGGCGGTAACGTTTATATATGCCAGTTTTTTGCATTACCCTCTTTGAGTGAATGAAAGCATTGCGAATTCTTTACGACAGGGAAGGATAAAGCAGCGAGGTAGTCCATGCATAGATTGCTCCGCAATAGGATAGGATTTTGAGATCAGGGTGACTATTACGGGACTCTCTATCAGGAAGTTGTCGAACGGTAAGTTATTTACCGTTCGATACGAATCACTCCACAACTGAAATGCTATTACGGTTCGTCCATTTGTTATAGTTCGATAAATATTACGATAACGGCGGAGGAGTTGTCGTTCGTTATGGGGCAAAAGGTACGATAAAGCTATTACGGTTATTCGCATCGAACGGTAACGGCTTATCGAAAGCACGATATCCTACAGCAGGCTACGGAGTGTCTGTAACTATCTTGTCGTTCGATACGGGAGTTCACTTACGATGTTTATTCAAAGAAATGTGCAAATGTATCGATGGATACTGTATTCTAATGGTTAAATTAATATTATTATTGAATTCACTGCAAACTGATATTCCTTGTAATACAATCTGGCGAGAATTTGAGATATGATGAAATTGTTTGACACTCACTCACTGTAGGTTACTCTGCAGAATGAAGGAGAAAATACAGCGGACAGAAAAGAGAGCATACAACAAAATATTCGGCCTGGTTGGGGAGGTAGAGGTTTTATACACGGAATAGTAATGCGTAGGCGATTTGATATTGAAGACCGTAATAGACAAAGTAAAAAGAAAAGAATAGGTTTTCTAAATGGGTAGGACAGAGGTGGAATACATGCTGGACTGGAAACGAAACACCTTTGTAAATAAATTGCCTATGGATATTAAAAGTGAACCTAGAAAACCCTCCATAACCAACATTACTGAAAATTTTAATGCGAGTTTCTTACAGTACATCTACAGCAAACTCTGCAAGCCACCACGAGGGTGTGCGGCAGGGGGGGGGGGTGTGATGATCACTAAACATGCAGTATTGACATGCAACTCGGCTACTACATGGAGACATATTATATAATAGGGTCACAGGCAGCTAGATGGTTAGTATCTACATGGGAGGAACAGGGGGAGATTTCAAGTAATGAAATTTCACTTTCTATAGAATTGTGGCCTATCTTCGTGGATGATGAGTTTTGTTACAACTAATTAGCTTCAACAATCCCCTCGAGTAAAACATTGAAAATCTTTCATTCGTTCATTTGTTGACGACAGGACGAATATCCCTCGTGGTTTGCTGACTTTAAACTAAATATAGCGTACTTCTCTCTAGCTTTGTTTAATTTCACTGTAATTCAACGCACCAACATATACCAGCAATACAATGTAAATAGAAAATAACAGGAATTTCAATGAATTAGCATAATTATCAGGCCTGGATGATGGTCATGCCACAGAAAACGTGTTTTATTTGCATGAATCGGTTTGTAAAAGCTGGAGCAATGAATCATTTGATGTATTCATTCACGTACGAAGTGCTTTTAGTTCTTCGAGAATTACCGGATTAGTTTGGAATAATTTATATCACACGTCAGTCTTTAAATGAAAAACCCTCCACAGAATTGAAAATGGGGCCTCACGATTTTTTCCTGAAATCTAAAACCAATGACGCTTGCATAGTGGACATTAGCCAATTGTTTTGAGCCTAGAGGGGAAATGGCGACGTCGAGTTTGCAGAAATATCACGGCGAATTCGTTGGGGAAATGATTTCATTGGAATGCCATGGCGACATCTCATGACGTGCGGGAGAAATAGGGGGAGATGTAAACCAATCCGGGGATGAATTTGAGCCTTGGAATGCCGGGCGAGCAATCAATTGGTAATTATCTTCTCCATTTGTAGCCTATTGGTCAATTGCCGACTTCAAAGTTCTGGAAAACATTTTTGTTGACCAGATGAAAAGAGGGAAAAGCGAGGGTTTTAAATTGGCATTTCTATTTTGGAAATGAAAGCTTGTATGTGACCCAGGGAGCGTAGGTAAGGAAAGTTGATTGAAGATATTGGTGGGCGACATTAGGGCTTGGAGTATCGACAAAATCGCACTTCACTAAAAACCGCGTTGATAATCAACAAATCAAGATATCTACGATTTGGAAACGGCCTTATCGTCATCTTATCTCTACAAATCTAGCGAAACCAAGCAAATTCCCCTGGAACCAACTGGAGCCGTGCAATTCAAACAGCCCGCGTATTTTTTTAACGAACATCTTACATTTTAGCATATATTCCTATGTATTAGTGAGAGAGACCTGGGTGCAGGTTGTCCAGGCATAAAAGTCAAATACGCAGCTGATAAAATCTACCAGATTTGAGGATGAACAAGCGCCAAGGTAACCTAGAAGACAGAGGTAAGGCCATCGTGGTAGTCTGGTGGGTAGAGCATTGGTTTGCTTTCCCAGGGTGGCTCAGGGTTCCAATCTAGGAGAGGGCATGTCCAGCCAAACCCAAGCTCTGTTATCTTATTGATTCCATATCGTGTTGGAAATTTACAAGTCGCACTGGGAAAGAAATTGGCCATCCCCTTTTCCCTGATGTAAGAATTTCACTTGCCTCTGGTCTTTGTATTTGTTGAGCTCAGCCCTCAACAACCAGACAAACCTTTTGGTTGAACAAAACTTTATTTAATTGCTAGGAAGTCAATTTATTAAGCGATCAGAATCAAACATGAATATGTTGTGATTTCAGTGCGACAGATGTGGGATGAAGATTAGCCATAGGAAGAGGAAAAAGATAACCTTTTATGAGGAAAAGGAAATTAATATGAACAAAAAGTAGATGACAGTGATTTGAAGATGAGCAACAGTTTTGTCTCATCATCTATTTTAAGATTGTTTCCCTGGTGTTGCCTCGTAAGATAGTTTGATCGATGTGGTGGAACATTTCTCAGATATTTGCTGGAGAGGTCGAAGAGCAGTAGCCAGAAGGAAGTTACGCCCCGCTGCGTCTTTTTCTTAAGTGTGGTGGCTGCGGAGAGCATCTAATCTCAGAAGGGCAGCCTTTCAAGTGATGGTGTCACGTTAAAAACACTACTGAGGAAAGCAATCTTGAAGCACATAATGCATATTCCCAAGGAACAAATATTATAGACAGTCCAAAACAGAAAGTCATGCTAATGTAAAACGTGTGTTCATTATTTACCCTTGGGGGTATATTTCCCATAATTCATATATTACGCAACTCTTCTATAAATTCCCCTTCCATGCTACCAAACTCTGAAACATTCTTTAAGACCCACGACTTAATTTCACAAAGCTGACAATGAACCCTTTCTTTTTTGAGAAAGACGAAAGGGACATGCCTTATAAATATCTTTTTTATTTCTGAGCGCAAATATTTATTGGTAGTTTTCCGGGTTTCCTCTCGCGTTGGTTAGAATCCCTTGCCGACGTTTCGCCAGCGTCTTCTTCAGGGCCGAGGTGAACGCTTATTGACCAATGGAACGACTCCGCTGAAGCCTGCGCTCTAACATTATCTATTCACATATTATTATTTGTATTATCATTTTAATTTTTGAAGTATGATTGTATAATATCTCATTCATTCTCTGTGTTCTTTAAATCTTTTTTTAAATTAAACAAAATGAATAAACAAAATGACAATTTACATCATCATCATCATCATCATCATTGGTCAACAATCCTAGGATTGGTTTGACGCAGCTTTCCACTCGATTCTTCTATCGGCCAACCTTTTCATCGTGACGTAACTCTTCTCTTTTACATTCTTCACAACCTGTTCCATGTATCTCATACGAGGCCTGCCTTTTCCAATCTTCCCGTTCACTTTTCCCTCGACGATAGTCTTCATCAGGCCATCGTGTCTCAGGATATGACCGATTAAGTTTTCCCTTCTTCTTTTTAGAGTTGTCAGCAGACTTCTCTTTTCTCCTACTCTTCTTAGCACTTCCTCGTTACTCACTCGGTCGATCCATTTAATCTTCAGCATTCTTCTGTAACACCACATTTCAAATGCTTCTACCCTTTTCTTCTCCGCTGCTGTCATCGTCCATGATTCACTGCCGTAAAGAAAAATGCTCCAGATGTATGTTCTGATGAACTGTTTCCTTACTTCTATGCTTGTATTTCCTGCTGTAAGTAGATTCTTCTTTTGAAAGAATGCCCTCTTTGCCTGGGCTATTCTACTCACTATTTCTTTCTTGCTTCGTCCATCGTTAGTTACTCTGCTTCCCAGGTAACAGAACTCTTTCACCTCTTCCAGTTTCTGTTTTCCTAGTTTAACGTTGGTTTTGGCCTCTTCTCTTTTGCTGCACACCAATATCTTAGTCTTCTTCTTATTGATCTTCAGCTGATATCTGGCCATAGTCCTTTCCATGGTTGTCAGCATCTTATTTAGCTCCTTCTCTGTCTCTGCTATGAGAGCTATGTCATCAGCAAATCGTAGCATACTGATTGTTTCTCCGTGGATTTTCACTCCAGAACACTTCTCCTTGACTTCATTTATGGCTCTCTCGATGTAAACATTAAAAATTGCGGGAGACAGTGCGCAGCCTTGTCTCACTCCTTTCCTTATTCTTGCCTCTTCACAGCTGGGTCCAGATTTAATCACAGCAACTTGGTTTTTGTACAGACTGTGTATAATTCTCCGGTCATTGTAGGACACTCCAATTCCCTTCAGAATTCCAAGCATTGAATCCCAATCCACGTTGTCAAAGGCCTTCTCTAAATCCACAAATGCAATGAACGTCGGTTTGTTCTTCTCCATTCTCTTCTCTATAAGTAGCCTAAGGGCCAATATTGCTTCCCTTGTACCCTTACTTTTCCTGAATCCGAATTGATCTTCATCCAGGAACTCCTCTGCTTTTCGTTCTATTCTTCTGTAGATGATCCTGGTCAGTATCTTTGATGCATGTGTCGTCAGGCTTATAGTCCTAAAATTTTCGCATTTCTCCGCTCTCTTCTTCTTGGGAATAGGAATGATGATGTTTTTCTCGAGGTCCCTTGGAATTTCCCCTGTTGAATACATGTCGCAAATGGTTTTGTAGAGATGAATTAATGTCTTCTCTCCTGCATTTTTAATTAGTTCTGCAGGGACATCATCAATACCTGAGGCCTTATTCATCCGAAGATCCCTTACTGAAGTGTCGAATTCCGATCTTAATATTGGTGCCCCCATATCATCTATTTCCACTTCGCTTTCCTCTTCAATAGCTTTTGTGTTGAGATTTTTTCCACTGTATAGCTCTTCCAGATATTCTTTCCATCTCTTCACTTTGTCCTCGTTTTCAATCAAAATTCCTCCATTCTTGTCCCTTATGGCATTGCATCTTGCGCTCCGTTCCTTGAAGTGGTTCCTTACTATGCTGTAGGCCGCTTCCACCTTTCCAAGTGCAAGGTTGCTTTGTACATCTTCGCAAAGATTTTTCAACCACAGCTCCCTAGCTTTCCTTGCTTTGCGACTTATTTCGTTCCTTATTCTTTTGTAGCAGAGCTGTCCTTCTTCAGTTTTCGCATTCTTGTACTTTCTTCTTTCTTCAATCAATTCTAAGACTTCCTCCGTGATCCATGGCTTCTTCTTGGCAACTTTTCTTCTTCCAAGAACTTCTTTTGCGGCTTCCTGTAGTCCACATTTAATGTTTTCCCAACGCTCTTCCACTGATTTCTCATTCAGGTTCTCTCCTATGTTGTTTCCCACCGCCTTTTGAAATGCCATCTGATGTTGAGCCTCCTTTAGTTTTTCTACTTGCCATATATTCTTCTTTGTTTTCTTCAATTTCTTGAATTTTAGATGGCATTTCATCATCACTAAATTATGGTCACTGTCGATGTCTGCCCCAGGGTAGCTTTTGCAGTCCTTCACTTGGTTTCTAAATCTCTGCTTCACTAAAATGTAGTCTATTTGGCATCTTCTTCTGTCTCCTGGCATTTTCCATGTGTATCTTCTGCGGTTGTGATTTTTAAACAATGTGTTGGCAACCACTAACTTATGTTGAGTGCAGAACTCCAGCAGCCTTTCTCCTCTTTCGTTTCGGTTTCCCAATCCGTATTTTCCAGTTATTCTTCCATCTTGACCTTCGCCGACGATAGCGTTCCAGTCTCCTAAAATAATTAGGTTTTCTTCTCCTCTTACCTGTTTTATAACTTCCGTGATATCTTCGTAGACGTCTTCCACTTCTTCATCTTCATAGTCAGTCGTAGGCATGTAAACCTGCACCACCACGGTATCTACAGGTTTGGTCTCGATCTTCACCATTATTATCCTTTCATTGTACTGCAGGAAGCTCTTCACACGCATTCCGGCGCTCTTTCTGAGCACGATCCCTACTCCAGCATTACCATTTAATGATCCTGTATGTATAATCCTGTAGCTTCCACTCCAAAAGTCTCCTTCTTCGGGCCACCTCATTTCGCTGATTCCTAATACGTCGAGGTCCATTCTTCGCATTTCTACCTTCAGGTTCTCCAGTCTTCCACAGCTCCGAAGCGATCTCACGTTCCATGTTCCTACCCTAAAAAGTGTATCACATTTGACTGATGTACTCTCTCGGGTAGTCCCCGCCCGGAGATCCGAATGGGGGACTATTTTACCTCCGGAATATTTTACTCGAGAGGGTGCCATCACGTCTTGATAATAAAGGAAAGAGTGGAGTAGCTGCGACTCCTCGGGATATTAATGTGGTGGTTTCCCCTTGCCTTCCACATCGCAGTACTACAGCCGTTAAAGTAAATGTTACCACGCCTGTAGTGAAATGAGTGTCGCTGTACCGACCACTGTGGTCTCCACCTTCACTCATGTGAAGAAGAGCTGCTGCCCTCTCCTCCGGGTGATGAGAAGCGTAATTATTGGCGGCCTCCCGTCGCCAAGTCACGGCATCTTCACAGGTTCTGTATTATTTAGAGGCCTATCTTACCCAGGGATAGACCAATACGCCCTCGGAATGCCGTCGCTTTTTGTCCACGACTGCTTATTCGACGAGTAAACTCGCTTATCTCGCAGCTAACCTCTATATCTAGAGGTCAACCCACCATCCGCAACCCGGTGGACGCACTCGGTGGCTTTAAGCTCAGCCGCGAGGGCGCAATTTACATCAGTTTTAAAATCAAATTTATTACGACCTAAGTTCCTAGACCGTAATAAATTTGTTTTCTTAAGGTGGCTTCACCGAATTATGAAGTAATGTCAATAGTTTTGTGAAACTTTCAGGACCCATCATTTTTTGGTCCTTCTATCGATTAGCAACAAAATAATTTGGCCTTTCAAAAATATACTTGAAAAAAAAAGACGTTGAAAATCAGATATTTTATACGTGGATACAAGGCAGAGCATGGCTCTTGCAGTAAAATTTGCAGATTAATAATGTAAAGATAAATGTCGTTTTGATGTAAAACTATTATAAAATGCGCAATTTTATGTAGAATATAGCATTGTAAAAAAGTGCTCGCCTTACCACACTTGTTTAATTGATATTAATAAATGTTTGCTCAAAAAAAAAGCAGAAAAGCCTTAGCTACATGAAAGTGGCGCTACAGTATGTTATTATCATTGGCAACTGTACTTGACACAGAACGTGCTTACAAGCTTATTTACCGACTTAATTTAGGAATATACCTTACCAAGATCCTTCTTATATTTTTTATGTAATTTAAGTATTTAGTGGTTATTGATATGATGTAATTAATACCAATGCTTCCAAATGGTAGCAGCGTCATTTTTGTCAAACAATTTTCAAAAACACGAATATTAATAAAATTCAAAACAAAGAGTTGTATTTGCAAGGGAATATTTTAAAACTAAGTAAAAAATATTTAACCTAATTTAGAATACGTATTAGCGGGATTGAGCATGTATTCTCACAAACGTGGCAACAACACTTTAGCTATGTTTCGAAGTCAAAATGAGTTAAAAGAGCTTGTAAAAAATAGAATGCAACTACAACGCGCTATAAAATAGCATACTCATACAATTATTGTGTATGCGTTATCACTCTATAGATGATTTTCCATATAGGTGTTTTTCTGTGTCGGTATTTATTCATTAAATAACATAGCTCTTTTACGGGAGTTTGAATCCCGGAGTCACGGTGGAACCTTCTTAAGGAGGTTGGTTCGCGACTGCTTGAGTCAAGTTGTCTTAGGAATCCTATTAATTTAAGTACAAGTATATGCCTGCTAAGTGATCCTTACTTCACAAAGAAAATTACCTAAGCTATTGAAAGTCATAAGTATCACAAGAAATACAATGTAAAGTCGAAGGATTTCTTTTTTATGATAATTTTAATCAGCTCGACGATGGATTCAATTCAGCATTTACATAACATAGCTCTTTTACGGGATTTTGAATCGCGGAGTCACGGTGGAACCTACTTAAACTGTGTTAATATAGTTATACAAATAAAAAATATGAATATACGGTTTTGATTAGGAAAACACATATAAAATCAACAAGATGAAAATGATAACATAAAGGTATGTGTAAAAGATATGTACAGTTGTGGGAAAAAACGTGAGGATATTAGCTGATGTCCATCACGGAAAAAAACCCACTGCACCCACTTGTAGGATGTTCTGTAGATGTAGATTTATGGACGGCTCCTTTTTTCTCGAGGGTAAATGTTGTGAGCGGGATTATTTTGAACACTTGTTGTTGGGAGATTTCTATTGTGAGACTTCCATTTGTCTATTTTTCACGAAGAAAGTGAATATATTTTCACTTTCGACCTTTCGCACCTGGCCCTCAGCCTTTTCCCTCGGGAGAATAAGTTATTTGCATCTCCCGGATTTTCCTTGCATGTTTTCTAGTTATGGAAACTTCCCGTTTCCTCCCCTCTTTCGCCTCCTGCGCGGAAGATCCGTGGAAGACCTTATATATATTAGCTGGCACGGCTAGTATCCAGGTTGGTTGGTTGGTTAGTTAGTTGGTTGCCTGGTTAGTTGGCGGTTCTTCCATGATTGTTGTAGGTGCTGTTGCTTGATTGCCCCGACTGTGTTTCATTCACTGGTAAGACACTTCGCCCCGTACCCTGTATTTTCCTTCGCCCTGTATTTTGTACCTCTGTTGGCTCCCGCCACGAACAATCTCTCCTAAGATTTTAGTTATCCTCTTGTAAATAAATGTTCTTGAATAAACTTGAAGTTGTCTGTCTATTGCTCTCACCATTCCGATATAATTACGTCACAATTCTGTTCGAGAAAATCAGGTCCACCCTTGATTTTTTTTACGAAAATTTTCCGGGGCGAAAATTCCTGGGAAGAAAGGAAGGGAGAGAAGAGATCCTCCGTCCTCGATGCGGGCAGGTACTTTGTTCGATCTTTCAGCTCCATCTACGACATCTCGCGCCGAAATTGCGGAGCCAATAATCGCCGAGAGCGGCGGCCCCCATTGGCTCTCGAGACGGCGTCGGTCCAGGGGCCGTCCTCCGTGAGGCGTGAAATGCGATGGGCAAACACCGGCTTGTAAGGTGGGGGCCGGGGCCCTTCGTCTCCCGGCGAACGGCGTCTTTTGAAAGGGGGCGATTTTCTCGGGGATTTGATCGACCCATCCGGCGAGAACGTCGCACTGGAGAGTGAGCTTGTCCCTTTCCCCGGATGAGGGCGTCCGCGGAGAGCCAAGGATTCGGACAGAATGGGATCGGAAGTTATAAAAGAGCTTCGGGGAACAAGGAGAGCCCTGGAGGATGGGGGAAGGGCTAGTGAGACTCGCGATGTCGTTGAACGCAGAATGCCGCATCGGTTGCAAAGTTCCCTTGACATCAGTGGAACACGCTGAATTTAACGCCTTCGCTATGAGTTGATTGTGATTTCACCGTGAAAAGATCTCTCAATAACTTATCCTTATTTCTTGAATTTGAATTTGAAAGTATTTTAACAATGGGGAACATGAACTATTTTTTATGACTCTTTGAATGTGAAGTTTATTAGCTAAAATGTACTTGTCGAAAACTTTGCAGAAGAATTAAGCTTTGTTACAAAGATATTACCCTTTGAAAATTGTACCTTTTTGGCAGCTTAAAAACACGACGTCATCGCATGACGTCACGGCACGGTATCACTAAGGGCGTTGTTTATCTGTTTATGCGTGGAGGTAAGTTGTTAAATGAATACTTGGCGATAGGGTATGTATTTATCTCATTTGTTTAATGCAATAAACGATTGTATTTCAAATTTTTATGTGCGTAGTATGGATTATAACGAGAAAATCGTCCATTAATTATATAATGCCTGTTTAGTGCCCAAGAATTTCTACTTCGCCTATGCAATCGCTGGTTTTTATAAGAATGCCGCCATAAGGGAGTCAGCCAAAGGAAATTGTTGGAATGTGCTTTTTTTAAGTATTTTTTCAGTCATCGTTTCGTTCGAGGAACGGCTAAAAACATGAAAACAATGTATTCACTTAGTTTTTAGTTATAAATAAATGTCTATCTCCGTAGCAATATGGAACCTATACCGTGCAGTGACGTCAGAAGGCGTTTTAGGTCACGTGACTCTCGTCAATTTCCGGGAACATTTTAAATTCATTTAATAATCTTTGTGGTGGGCGTAGAAAAAATTGGCTTATATATTTAAATTGGTGAGAAATTTTCACATTAAGTACATCATTTATCTTCGAGAAACAAAAATCATGCATATTCCCCATTATTAACACCGTCAAGCGGCGAGAATTATCAATTATTTTATGGCAATTAATGTGAATTATTTACACCATTAACACTAGTCATTAATTCTGAAATTAGTTTGACGCAGTTCTCAATTAAAGTCTCCTATCAGTCAACCTCCTTGTATTTTTCCCTACTGTTTTCATTCAGCAACTTCTTAACAACTTGCCTTATGTATGTAACACCAGGCTTTCTTTTTTTTCATTCACTAGTCCGTCCTATAATGTCTTAATTGGATCATTGTTTTTGAAATAATATCATAAAACTCAATAAGCCAACCACGGTAGCTATTCCGGTAACGCGCCAGCTTTTTCAACTCAAGGTCATGGATTTAAGTCTTACCTCGGTCGCGTATTACTTGCAATAATAATTTTTTTATTACAAATATCAATTTGAAGTGACACTTACACAGCCATAGTATATTTCTTCCGCCCCTTAAATGTAAATTTAATTAAAATTGTATCCCATAGAGAAGATATTTCGAATATTCTGAATTGGTGGTGAATCCGATCGTATAACTATGAAAATTGTGATAGCACGGAAAGTTTGAATTTCCCGCGTAATCACAATTCAAGCCATGGTTTTGCCATCTAGGTTTGAAAAGGAAATAATACAAAGAACCTATAAAGAATATAATGCAGTAAGAGAGGATAATATGTGTCAAAAAAGTGGCCGTGAAGATAATTAGAGTAGTTAATGCAGATCTTAGATTTTTTGCATACTGAAGAACCAATAATATAACGGATCAGTTCATTTGTTTTTGATATCTCCTTGTATGATTGTGACGTAACCAGAAATATTTGCTGATTATTTTTGCAGCATCTGACCAGCATCTGACCTAGCTTGTGTGTATGGTATGTAATTTAGGCTGTAGTGCATTTGAAATCGTTGTTTCCCTTGTGACTTAGTTTTAATACTGACCGGCAGTGTATACACCAACAAGGTAATTAGTTACTCGTAGATGACCGGCAGTGTATACACCAACAAGGTAATTAGTTACTCGTAGATAGTACATGTCAGATGTGGAATGTTTCCCTGCCACACACCCTTATGGCGGAATGCAGGGTATAATATTCATGCAGACGACCCCTTTACTTTTCCTTATAATTTTTTTTCGTAGTTTTCCTTTCCCTTTAGTTTAGTATGTCATTCCAAAATCCCTGCTGACGCCCGAGTTTTCTTTTCTCCTCCTTTCTAACCCAACATTTTAACTTTATTGTTAAAATACCATTCTTGGAGTCATGTTGGTTTGGTCGTTAAAGATTTAGAGTCCCATATTGGTGCTTCTGGTTCGAATGCTGGTTGTGGCACAGATTATTGCGGTCCTTTAATTAGTACTGTGTGGAGAGCAAGTTGCATTCAGTGCTTAAGGCGTTGAATTGGCGCCTTGCTTTAGGGAAAGCTCTTGCCGATGCCAGAATTCTCCTCACCCTTCCTCCAAACCTCTATATTGGATCATTTAAGTATCCTTAATGGTGGTGATCTCGGCTGTACATCCCTAATAGGAATCCCCATATTTATTTCACCTTCGTAATATCTACCTTGAATCTAATGTGCAACATTCATCTTATTCATTCAAAAAGCGAAGAAGATTTCCTTATCGTGGAAACCAAACCAAAGGAAACTCTTAAAAATAAAAAAATATATTCTCATTCAGCTTTCTACTTTTCACTTTTTTCCTTGACCTAGGTAAGCACAGTGCATCTTTATCGAAAAATAAAGGTCTCCAACAGTGTGGCCAACTTAGTGTCTTCATGGTAGAGTGGGGGGGGGGGGGGTAATTTGGCTTTTTTATATTCTTGTGTGCCAGGTAATTTCGAGAAATTACCACCAAAAGTACCAAGTACACTAAGTGCATAAAAGAGCAATTAATGATACAATATAATCCAACTCTCAAACATATTTTTTCACAAAATTTATGTTCACACAAGAAAAACATCTCAATCCTCTCATTTATATAGCAATTGAATCCCCAAATCCTTTTTAGTTTATTTATCAACAACCCACTTCCAAGTAGGTTGCTAAAGCCTGAATCACCACGATCATTTTTTACGTCCCTTTTGAGGGATATCTCGAATGATAGCTTAAAAATGATCGTCTGACTTGATCACTTCACGGATAGCGGCAATCTTAGAGATTGCTATCCCTTTTTTCGTCATTTGAGCGCGTCTTTCTTTCCGTCCCTCGGGACTTAGGTGCTTCCGTCATTTAGCCAATCGGAGCGCATTCTTTGAAAGAGTGGAGCAGTTTACCGTATGAAAAGGTAATATCTCCCGAACAGAAATATATTCCTCCACAAATTTCAGTAAATAGGATTAATGCCATACGTATGTATTCCTTGGGACTGGACCGCCATTCCAATATTCACAGATATCAAGGTAATGTTTATTTACGTTTTGTTGTTATTGACGACGAAATAAATACACAAAAGTTATGGACTTAGTGAACCGTAGGGAACTAAGAGAAGGGACGGTAAAAATGATCGTGTGAGCTTGAGCTATCATTTTTGCGGTCCCTGAAAGCTATAGTTTAAATGATCCCTGTAAAGGGACGAGAAAAATGATCGTGTGATTCGGCCTTTAAGTAAAACCTACCCAAAGTCTAATATGAAAATGAATTAAAAAATGTAATTAAAAATATTTGACATCAAACTGTAATGAAGAATATTATTTTTATAAATGTGACATGATCGTTATGCATCGCGAAAGGAAGCAGTCTGGCCACAACTGCTTTGATTTTTCGAGCCTTTAACAAGCCATTCCGATGGAGCCGATGCATAACGCATCGGGGCTTTTTGTTTTGACAAGGTTTTTGCATAAGGATGTTCTTCCCCGCGAGTCGTGTCCCCTTTTTTCCCCATTGTTTGCGCACGACGGCTCGCAACCCCCATTCGCCTTCTATCGATCCCCGGTGCGCTTGGACGGTCCTCCGCATAACAGAGAGACGAGGACGGCGGTCAATCATCCGTACCCCGTGGGAGTGAACTCTGCGGCCACTAAGTGCATCGCGGACCGGAAGGTCCCGGCCCTCCGGATCAATGAGCGACACGCGTCTAAACCCACGCTGTACCCGGTTTTCAACTTTGATGGCTCATCAACTGTTACAGTCACATCGTAAATAATACTGTGAGAAGAGTTATCGGAGGTGTAAAAGAAATTAGAATAATACACCTGCTTATAGACGGGTCAATCCATACCAAGCGGTCCAAGTTTGTAGCTCGACCATTTTAGAAAAAATTCATTTTTTGAGGGCCGATAGCCTTATGTTCCGATAGCTCAAAACAAGTTTTATTTTCCATGGCAACCGAATGGCGGCCATTTTTTCATCTCCGTGCAGAGCTTTTTTAACATTTTCAAGGCTTGAAATTAACTTCTGTTACTCATAAATAAATAAATAGATAAATATTTATTAGCTCTAGGTACAATACCCCTAAGAGCACCAATATTACAATCTCAATGACAGTTGTGGTGAGTTTAAACAATCAACATATTATCAAACATAAAAATGAGTACAAACGTATTTCAAAACATGTCAATACAAAGATAATACAAAAATTATTGTGCATATATCACCAAAATAACGAGAAAAAAAACTAACAATTAAAGACATTGCAATGAAGATTGCACAAGAACAAAGTGGGAAACGGATGGTGATATAGATATAACAATACGAATTAGAGATTTATGTCTATATGTGTAAGGTAAGAATAAAGTTTCGTTTTGAATGACTACCTGTTTTTACTGTTCTTTAGGTCTATGGGGAGAGAATTCCATAATTTTGTGGATTTAACTAGGGAAGAGTTGTGGTATTTGGTGGTTCTATGGGCGGGGCAATATAAATCAGATGCTTCACTCCTTGTATTCATATTACGGGACTGAGGTTGGTGTACGAACATGTCCATCAAATATTTAGGTTCTGTAACGGAAAATAAGGAGAACAGGAAGACGCTTAGCAAGTAATTACGCCTACCCTTGACAGTTAGCCAAGATAGTTTTTCCCTATAGGAAGAAACACAGGCCCGGCGACAGAATTTTCGGGCCCCTGGGCAACTGAGTGGTCCGGGCCCCCTAAATCCCGGCAAACACCCTTACTCAATTTAGACCAGAACTGCGAACTTTCAAGTTATTTTATAACCAAGACCTGTTTATCAGCTTTTTCTGCAGAAGAAACTTGCACACTGTATTACATTATCTTTTGATTTACTATAAATTGTCCTTTTTTTAAATTAAACACATGTCAGTGGAAAGGGATGGGGAAACAATTTCAAAATGAAAACTTTTTGACGGCGTAACACACTTTACACTTTCATTTTACAGTAATCAAATCTAGGACTAACTTGAACTTGAAAATTTTATAAAAAGTCATAATGAAACGTACCTTTCCTTTTTTTCACAATTAACATAATCACAATTACTCCCATATTTTCGGAGATACCCAGATATATCACCACCAAATTGAAATGAATGCAGAGTGTTAACTTCTACTAAGCTTTGCTTTCGCTACAACTGTCTCAATCAAACATAACAGCAGGGAGTGAGTAAAAATAATGTAAGTTAAGGGTTTTGACAAACAGAATATATTTTGTTGTGCCTCAATATTAAGCTATTTTCGATAATTTGTTTCATTCCTGTGTGCATAATTCAAGTAAAGTAGAAACTTAAGTTTTCCTAGATGAATAAAGTCTAATGTGCCGTATAAATCAGGGATATGCATATTATAACGCAGGGAAAATGTAAGATTTGAGTAGATTTTCTCGATGAACAACCAAAAGCTCCGCGGGGTCCAAAATGTACCTTTCTGCATGAACCTCCTAGTAGGGTCAAAGGCTTGGACTGCTGGGGCGAAGGGGAAAATAAACGGAAAGAAGTCCGGAATAGTGTCCCTCTGGAACGTAAAATAATGTTTCGTTGGAAAAATACAGTAATTTTAAGGCTTTGAGGGTGTGAATGAGAAGTTTACTTTTGAGAGGAGAAACCTTGAACGCGATTTCGCGTACACTTTAAAACCTTAATATTTCTATATCCCCATGATATTATACGTGTAGAGCCTTTGAAGATCAATAGCAATGCATACATATTAAAAAAGGCCAATAAGAAGCGTTATGTTCCTTATGGCTAGAAAAAAATTATTCGCGTCACGGCATTCCCAGCTACCAGCGAGCGTCTCAGGCTCCAGCCGCGCGTACGAAAAATCAAATAAAATATTAGGCGTCGCAAACAAATTTTAAATTTTTTTTCAGATCTACCTTTAAAAAGTATCAACAATTGATTTAATATAAGTCCCTTGACAGGCACTTAACATGCCAGATATTTACTACTTAAAATGAATTTTTGCGTGAAAATAGCGGCCGCATTTTTTTTACGTAATATCACTTACATTTAGGAAAAAACTCCCAAAGTTAAGCACAGTAAAGTAAAAGTGGTTTAAACAGACCTACTATTTTTTTTCCGACCAACTTCCTCCCACAGCGTCACCCTCAAATTACATAGGAAGATTTTCTTAGAAAACGGAAGTCGGGTGTAATTTTGGAATTTTGGTTACGTTTGAGCCCGTGCATCTCGGTAACGGCGACAGAACATGACCAATGACATGCCATTCCATGGTTGCCAATCAATTATGAGTATTTGTACCAAGTTTCATGATTCTATCTCCAAAAAAGCCATTTTGGAAATTTTTCAAATATTTTTCGGCTTCAGCCCACTGCGGATCGGTTCAAATTTTCCTTCCTCTCCTTTCTATTCACATAAACCACACAAAATCATGACAGTCCATGCATGGGCCTTGAACTTAAATAAGTAAAACAAGGGAAAAAATTAGAAAATGTTCAGAAGGATAAATTATACATCATGTGTAAGAATTAATAACTTTCTGAAATATGTATATATTCACAAAATTTTAAATATAAAATATTTTTTTGTTTCCCTTTTTTATTTTACCCGGGAGTTAAGGATTGCAATCCTGGGAACCCGTATGAAATGAAAATTCCAAAATCCCGGGATTTAGTATATACGAATCCCGGAATTCCAGGATTGAAGTACACCTTTTCGCTAATAGGCAGCGCTAATAAGTGAGCTTTCTTGGACATGAAATGCAACACGTTAAGACGTCTGAGTCCATTGACTAATGCATTTTATTGGAATAAGTAATTTGTCATCATTTGTACTACATAAGAAAAACGGAAATGAGCTTACAGTGCGGGTGTTAAAGACATAAGGATTGCCAGCATTAAACAAGATGGACTATATTCTAGAAAATGTTGTCTACCTTTCGATGCATGGACTTTGCCACGCAACAGAAGGTATATTAATATTAATGTTCACTCCTCTGAAAGAGAATCAAATATCTGCAAATTGGGGTTCATCTGAATTTGGAAATATGCCCGCAGAAGTATGTTTTGAACTTGAGAGAATATGATATTTCTTTAGAAAAAGACATTTTCGCAATCACCACTGACGGTGCAAGTGTAATGCTAAAGGCATTACACTTGCACCGTCAGGTAAAAAGGTAAATACCAATAAATCATCACCTTGGTTTTTCATGGTAACCACCTTGCAGTCATTATGGTATGTACAGTATGTGAGGGAAAAATAAATTTAATAAAGAATTAATTTGAAGTAGGAGAAGAAGTCGAATATGAAGAAATTGAATTCAACGACGAAGACTTTCCGTCGAATGTTGAAGTAGACGGGGATGATCCATTTTAAGATGGAGATGCGTGTAAACAATCAGAATAGAACATTAAGATTTTGATTTTAAAAATAAGGGAAGCTGTTCCTCTATTTAGAAAATCACTCTCAAATAACGACAGATTCCTACAAAAATAAGTTATTGAAACATTTTGTGAGGAAAAACTCTTGTTATTGACGTAAATACTCGATGGAACACTATATTTGACATGATGGTACGTTTTCTAATGCTAAAAACTTGCGAGATGAAGGCCTTAATTTATCTTAATTCCGAAATATCATTCAATGAGTTTGAATATGAACTTGCTGCTTCCATTTTTGCAACACTGCAGCCAGTGAAAATTACTGTGGAGGCGCTTTACCGAAGGGTTCCAAATCTTCTGAAGTGTGAGGCTGCGTTGGGATTCTTGATGCAAAAACTAAAAAATGTGAATACAGAGTTGGGGAATAATATTAAAAATACCTTGCAGAAGGAAGTACTGAAGAGACGAACTGGTTTATCAGGGGTTTTTATGGTATCGTCACTGTGGTTCATGGGCAAGTGGCCATGATTTGGGGAATTTATATTCTGTGCTAACACGAGTGAACCGAAAAAAATTTTGAAGGAAAACTTGCTTAGATTTCGTAATTATAATACTACTAAAGCATTTGAATTAGAGATCGTGGAAGAAGAACAAACTTCTTTCGTGTGAAAAAGTCGTTATATTGATGGCTTGCATAGTGCGAGAGAGTCAGCTGCTAAATAATCAGAGAGTGGTTCACTATGTTCGGATGAGCTAAAGAAGGAACTTGATTCGGTCATTACCCAATGTTTGATTCCTCCCAAACAATATCCTCCCAGCTACAGTTCAAAGGATCTATAATTATCAATAGCTCAAAAGCTAGAGCATTTCCGTGAAAGTGGACGGAGAGGGGAAAATATGCAAATTATTTACGAGCACTTACTGGCTATTCCTCCCACTAGTGTTGAATCAGAAAGGGCTTTTCCATCAGCGGGTTTTCTTTCCAATAAATATAGGTGAAGAATGTGTGACCAGACACTAACCGCTCTTTGTTTTTTAATGGCATATTTAAAAAAAAGCGAAAGTAACTTTTCATTGTGTAACCTAAATCTAGAGTTTCTCTTTGATTTTTTTAAGTCTACAATTTCTTTCAATTTTAGAGCAATTGATATTGCTTTTGGTGCTTTACTTTTTTATCTCCCAAGAAAAACTGTATTGTTTTACGTTTAAGTAAAACTGATTCTTTAGTAAATTTTTGGCGTTTCTATAATTTTGATACCAGAGATAAAACAATCAAAACCACACAAAAAATAAAACAAACGCACGACCCGAATTTCAATGCTTCAGCTTCATCATCATCAGTGAAGATGCTCCCCTGTATCTAAACATTGTGTTGTGTTCTTTTATAATAACTGTAAATTAGTTATCAATCAATGTTGCTTAAAATTTGAGTAATTTTAATATGGATTCCATTTGTGCATGTGATATTTTAGTTATTTTTAAATTTTAATTCCATATGTGCCTGTGATACGTACTTCAGTTAAATCTCGGGGTTGAGGAAATCACTATCCCGTAATCCCGGGATTGAAAAATCTCTCCGGCATTGCAATCCTTACCGGTAGGCTAGGTTGGGGGGCCGCGGTCCCTCCCTGCCTCCGTGTATGGGCGCTCATGTATACAAAACCAATGACACAACACTAGAATGTGTAGCTTGCTACTGCTAATGTGTAACTTTGACTGTAGAATAAACGATTATTTACAGTCCAGTAACAAGTAAACAACAGAATTTAGGCGGGGGATGGGGTTTCTTGTCGTTCAGGTTAAAATATGTCACTGAGTGGCGAATGTTCGCGGCAAAGGGAGGGAAGGTGAGTCACAGCGCCCGCGCTTCTTGCTCTATCGTCCCCATCACCCCAAAACCCTCGATGACCACAACAACTATGCTAACGTCATACTTCTCTATTGCACACTGACACACGCTCTACCTTCATTTGTTTTTTTCACTTTTTAAACAACGAAATTTTGTATTCTTTTTGGCATTAAAATTTTTCCATGCTTTAAATTTTTATTTTCAATTCATTCATTTTGGCCCGGGCCCCCTGATGACCCGAGCCCCTGGGCATTTGCCCCCTTTGCCCCCCCCTGTCGCCGGCCCTGAAGAAACATGTTCATCATATCGAAGGTTAAAAATGAATCTGATGCATGAATTTTGAATCCTCTGTAGCTTGTCATTAAGCTCTTCTGATAGGTCACCAAAAACTAGAGAACAGTAATCTAAATGGGGAAATACTAGGGTTGTAACAAGCAGCTTCCTAGTATGAGTCGGTAAGACGAATTTCTGGGTTTTAAGTTGATAAAGAATTATATACCGCCGGTTATAAGAAAATGAAATAAATTTTTATGCATTACGCATACTTGGAACTACAACTTTGTGTATGTCATAACGTGGAATTATTATTTCTTCGTGACTAATTTTACAGCCAAGCTTTGAAGTAAAAATCTCAAGGTTTAGTATATTTCGGATTTTTTTTTGGGGAAGAATAAATTTTCTTCGATCCTTAAAAATTACTCATAATATACAGTGACATTACATCTCTATATTAAAATAATTTGAAGTCAGAATCCTGCATATTTTTATTTTTACAGAGCCGGCAAATTGTAACTTTTTAAAATATTGCAATATTCCAAGTCCAATATCTCTGGTGGGCAGTTGTTTAAAAATTTGAAAATTACAGAAATAAAGACCTGTACAAAATATAAATACGGTATAAAACTGGACTTGCAGACCTTTCTAGTTACGTAGATACAGGTGTGTGAAAAATTCAACATTTGCGAAATTATGTAAAATACTAAACCTTGAGTTTTTTACTTCAAAGTTTGGCTGTGAAATTAGTCACGAAGAAATAATAATTCCACGTTATGACATACACAAAGTTGTAGTTCCAAGTATGCGTAATGCATAAAAATTTATTTCATTTTCTTATAACCGACGGTATATGAGTAACAGAAGTTAATTTCAAGCCCTGAAAATGTTAAAAAGCTCTGCACGGAGATGGAAAAATGGCCGCCATTCGGTTGCCATGGAAAATAGAGTAAAAATAAAACTTGTTTTGAGCTATCGAAACATAAGGCTATCGGCCCTCAAGAAATGATTTTTTTCTAAAATGGTCGAGCTACCAACTTGGACCACTTGGTATGGATTGACCCAGACATATGTATCCCATTTTGTAGTTCGTATGCCACTTAATGGTAGTCAGCGGCGGAAGTGGGGGGCATGGGGGGCATTCGGCCCCCTCAGATTTTGCCCCGGACCCTTGAGAAATGATCCTTCATTAATAAAAATTAAATTTCACTTGTATCCAGCTTTCTTATTCCCTTCTGAAGCATATTCTACCACCTTCATATGCATTTTTAGCGGAATTTTAGTCTCTACCCCCCCCTATCCGCAAATAAATGCGGGCCCTTTTCATAGGAGCCGGGCCCTTTTCTTAAGAACCGGGCCCTATTCAAGGTTGGCCCCTCCCAGCGAAAATAGTTCCGACGCCCCTTATGGTAGTCGAGGGTTTGGACAAAACTAGTAGTTGATACTATACTACATGCTAGTAGAGCGTTACAATTTTTACTCCGTAGAGTTTCGTCGCTATGAGAAAGTCATTATTTTTTTAAAATTTTCATTTAAGCAATTGGTAGCACCTTATTCATTCTTAGAATAAGTGAACAAGTGTAACACGGACCTTGAAATCATAATTAGAATTGGGAGGTGCAAGTATTCATAAATACAAAGACATTGCTTCGAAACTGTCAAAAAATTCTTTGAAAAATTTCTTCGAGCACTTTAACTGAAGCTAAACCCAATTGTGTTATTTTGTGGGTACCATTTTTTTCTATGAAATGACAGGCGGTACAGGGAAATTAACTGGCCTTCTTATCCTTTATGTGTGAATTTCTCGCGTCTTTGGGCTTACAACTTGGTAAACTCTACCCTTACCATCCAGATTATTTCAGGTTTGAGTGCATTGGTGTGGATTGTTTGCATGACACAATGGAGTTAATATAGGGGTGGTGGAATATTGCAAATAAACGGATCAACAATGGCTGTACACAGTGATTCTACGGTGATGTTTCAGTACATGGAGTACAAATTTGGAGAGATTGCTAATTTTAAAGAGTGATATACGCTTTTCAGTTAATTGTCAACGATTTCTTCAAGGCTATATTCTTAATGCCATGATAACAGATAGTAACGCATATTCATTTCACTGGCTCCATATGCCTGCCAAAATCTTCTAGCAATTAGTCATTTATATATTGCCAAATTAGAATTTTTTGCTCACAGCATATTCTCATCGTATGTATGCACAACGTGTTCCCATGTTAATTCAACAAATGAGTATGAGAAATAACGCGCGAGCCACTGAGCAGGACACTCCGCCGGCAACGCTGCGCTTTTGTTGCGCTGCGATTTTTCAGGAAACATAAAATTCGATATAAAATAAGGTGCTAACTTCCGCCAAATGATAATATCTGATTCGCTCTGGAAATTTAAAGAGGAAGATGACGGTTTTAGTCTCGTGGCGCCATGATGCACAGTTGCCGAGAAAAAGTACGGTTATAAATGGAATAGCGTACCAATAAGTACTAAAGTTGAAACACTGAAACTTCGCAGACATAATAATAAAGATATATTTCAACTTTTATAAAAAATTTGTTTTAGTCAAACGCTTTGCTTGGCAGTTATTAGACGTCAAAATGACGCATGGCTCCGTAGCGCTAAAAAAAAATGGGCCCTGTTTTTACTCTAACGTTAGAAACAGGTCCAAAATTTGTTTTTAAAAATTATTCTAACAATGTAGTCAGTCGACAAAAAAATTATCTAAATTACTATGTAAATAACGTGAAAATCCGATGAACGGTTTTGGAGTTATTTTGGTTTAAACTCGAGTCTACAAGATTTTGGCGCGGACAGTAGAGAGAGCACATTTGAGACACGCCTATTTAGAGGAATCTCATTCCACATTTTGAAGCCTCAGAATTAAAATTTGATTCATTATTCCTTCATGTAGTTCCTATATGAGGTCCATGAAAGTTTTTGTAATGTCTTAATGCAGTATTGCAGTGCACACCTGGGACCGTGGAGGTGAAAAATATTAGCGTGGAAAATTTTAAGTCGGTTTTCATTTCACGAAAATTTTTCGTCGTTGGAGCAGAATTGAATGGTCTACTAAATATCTTCGTAGCATCTGGATGCTCAGATCTTCTATTTTCCAGAAGACTTTGGGTTCGATTCCAATCGATATTCTCGCGATGAAACGGCTAGGAAAGCATTTCGCTATCGGATATGCGAATAAAGTCTCCTTATCAGCATCGGGGTAAGTTTTTCCTACCTTTGGTTATTGAATCCATGTGTCAAAAGCCTCTTCACCTCAATATGTTACCTTCCATTATTCCATAAAGTCTTTTTGGACAATTTTATCACTTCAAGGACAGACCTGGTGAAAAAATCAATTCCCCGGTCTGGTTCACTAGAATATCAAACGAACCAGCTAGAACGCTGTCAATGTCATAGGATCTGCTAAGGGGTGATCAAAATAGTTTGGATAATTATCTGGGGATCAGATAGCCCGAAGGTTAACTAATCATAACTAGACTTATTTCACTAAATCCCTCTTATGATTGGTTTAACAGCAGCTCTTCTTTCTTTAGATTCTTCTTTTCGTACTGGCGTATGTCTTATTATTTAAACCCTTCACTGTTTGTTCCATACATTTCCTTTGAGGTCTTCCTCTACCATTACTCTTGGTCATTCTCCCTCCACAACTTTGTTCACTAAAACATACTTAATTAAGGCATGGCCGATTAGGCTGTTCCGTTCTCTACTTAAAAGTTTTAATGAAACTTCTCTCTCATCCCACTTCTCTTGTCTGCATTCTTCATTTGTCGATCTGCCAGTTTTATCGTCGTCATTCTTCTGTAGAACCACATTTAAATAATTTTTTAGTATTTTATTTCACGTGTTCATTACTTTTCACATCTAGTGCAATAAAAGCGTATGGTTTTTTTAATGTTGATCTGTTAAAATAGAAAACGTTCCCTTCCAAACCGGAGACACCCGTTCTTTTTAGGTCATCACGTTCCCGCATTGGCGGTGATAAAACGAGAATTACGATGGTGTTTTTTTTAACAGTTATACTGGTTATACTCATTACTTACGGGCACATTCCTTTCGTTGGCGAATCCCCGAAAAATTTCATATCGAGTGAAAATACATCCTGCGTCCATAATGTCCTTAATTGTTTCTAACTGTGAGTGTACGTGGCTTAGCTACATACCCCTAACCATCCTAAAATGTACGTAATACCCTGCAAGTTATTGCAAGTGTGTGTGGCAGTGGATGAATTATTACTCTCAGGCCTGTATTAATGCCAAGAATGTAAAACTTATTTTAATGACCACAATGCTGGTTCTATTGCTAAATTTAAATTTTATTAATATGCATATAACTTAAAGTGCTGCTCTTATCGACATCATCATCATCAGTATTTCAATCCTAGGATTGGTTTACTTCAGCCCTCCATTCTGTCCTATTCAGTGTTAATTCACTCACGCCTTGGTACCTCTGTTTTCTCTTTCACGTCCTTCTTTATTTGCCCTATACATATATATGTCCCTTGGTCTTCCTCACGGGACCTTCCCTTCAATCTTCCCTTCTATTATATTTCTAACTAACAATAAGTCATTGTTCCTCAAGGTATGCCCAATCCATCTGGTTCTTCTTTGACGTAGTGTTTTTCATATTGTCCTTTCTTCTGTGCACCTCTTTCTTCCTCACTTTATCTGTCCATTTAATCTTCAACATTCACCTCCAGCACTTGTTTCGAAGGCTTCAATTCTCTCTTGGTCTGCTTTCCCGATGTTCCATGTCTCTGATCCATATAGGTGCCACTCTATTATAAATCCATCCAATTAGCGAGTATAGGTCAATGGTGAATACAAATATAATTCTTTGCCGACGTTTCGGAGTTTAATACTTCCATCCTCAGATAAAATTTTTAAAATCTTGTTTTCACTTAAAGTGCAATGTTTTGTAGCACGTCTGTTCTCGATATGCTACATTAATGATGGCCATTAAAATTCTAAGGTAAATTATCATTTTGGCAATTACTTGATGTTAATGTTCTATAAAGCGTGTTGATGTACCTCCAAATTCTTATTATGTAGCCCTGATGATGGAAGTATTAAACTCCGAAACGTCGGCAAAGAATGATATTTATATTCACCATTGACCTATACTCGCTTATTGGATGGATATGCGTATAACTCCATTAACATGGAATATAACTCTCTCTCTTGCAATCCCTGCGCTGCAGACTATTTATGGCTCACTTCCCGACCAAACCCGGTTCCTCTGAACGATGCTGTTCTCTCTTTATCTCCTTTCCCTTTCGCCCTCCTCCTCATACAGTTTAGTCCTCTCAGAAGATGTCATTCTGTCCCTTAATCGCGTACTCTCTCTCCAACTACCTCAAAGCCATCCAACTCTCTTCACTCTCGCTTTCCTGCCCTCCCCCTTTCTTACTCTCTCATCTCCTTAGCTCCTCGAAGTCCTTCTCCCCATCCACCCACAGCTGCCGTCTTAGAGAGGAGAATGTTGCGTCCACTTTAAAGGTTGATGTATGTACGTTCATCTTGACCGCAGTGGTCATCGTGACATAGTTCGCCTTCGAGTGATACGGAATTGCCTTTTCTTTTTTTTTTGCTTTCGACCGAGTTGCCCCGGGTTACACGAACACATCTACATCTACATAATACCCTGCAAGCCACCATAAAGGTGTGTCGCAGGGGGTGAATTCTCACCAAACATGCACTACATATCATGCATAAAAAAGGATTAGCATGTGTATAGGTACGAATAACATCAGTACAAGACCTAATGATTTAATGTTTGTGCTCCGTAGTTATTTTGAACCAGGATCGGGAAGATATAGTGACACCATGAAAGTGTTATACATGCACATGAGGCAACGGGACATTTTAGACTGCGGTTGCTCCGTACGGAACAAGTGCAATGTGAAGGGTGTGAATGTATACTTATATATGAGTGGAATCTAGGATAAATAATAACGCGTAAATCGTTTAGCGAATATTTATTTAAATTTTTTATCTCAGTTAATAAACGATACCTCAGGACCTGTGCATTAGGGTGGGCCGAAAAAAGGTTTTTTTTCCGGATCAAATTTGCCCTATGCGGAAAAGTTGTGTACTGATATGAGGATCTTGCATGCAAATTTTTTTCGAAATCGGATAATATTAACCACTGCCGCCCGAGCTCTAAAGTTTAAAATTTTGCGAAAATTCAGGCGAAAATGGGAAACAAACGGTTATGGAGAATAATTTGTTGCAAATACTGGAATGTTGGTAAATATCAACGATAGATACATGTTTTTAGATTACAATACCGAAATGTGAAGTTTATTTGACGAAATCTATGGCTTAAACAATGCCTAAGAATAAACAGCTGATTTAGAGTGCAGGCAACCCGCACAACAACAAAAAATTTTACACGCTCCAAGCATCACTTCAAATAGATCACTTTTGGGAGCCGAATTTGGGATAAATTAATATTTTTTCGAATGTAGTTCCTTTATAAATGTCTCATACTTCATTTGGGTATAAATAATACTTTAAAACAGACGAAAAAGTGGTACGTTTTGAAACTAACTTAAATTATGGCGAAGAATCACGGCCTGATATTTATCACAAAGGTGATTCAAGCATTTGATTTCATCGGTATATACTGCAATATCCAAAAATTGGCTCTTGCTCCCCTGAGCTGCAGATATTCTTTGCAAATCCAACGAATTCGTGTGTCATAAATGCTCGTGAATTAGATTGCAAAAGGAGTGGGTGTTCACTCGGAGACAAAGCGGACTACGCGTTGGGAAAGATACTACGAATCAGACATTTTAATACACTAGTGGAGTCCAAATGAATTCTTTTGTTAAAATAGGCTGATATAGCTACGATCTACTCATCAGAAGATAGTAGTTTTTTCTAAGAACTTTGATAAATTGTAGTGGTTCATTGTCGGAAATGATAAACCGAAAAGTTCCATAATCAACGCATTATCTCTGTGTACGGTATATACGTGCTCCTCCAACCGGCATTTTCTTGGAAAACCGGGAGTTAACTAGTCCCTAAGCGATAATAGGTACAGCTAGTTCGACGGGAGTCAGGTATGATAAAGATGGCCAGTGGTAGAGCTAAGGAAAGTATAAATGAGACGGAGGACGGAGGTTATCCTTATCTGGCCCCAGCGATGAGTTGATCGTGAATACTTCGGTGATAAAATGGCATATAATGCTCATACAAGACATATTCCATTGTAAACCCTCGGAACTGATGCTTAAACTCCCTCATCTCATGCTGTTACTATCGTTACTCATTAACTCACCACATTCGTTGCAATATTTTATTTTCCTTGGGGATTCCCATCCGTTGTCGGGCAAGATGCGTATTTCACTTCATAAGCTTGGGGTAGTCAGTCAGTTGGTATTCAATGCCGTGAGTGAATAACTACATTGTGCAGCGTACTGTGGTTTCGGTTGCAAGAAAATTAAAGCAATGGCGAAAATACAGAAAAAGCGTAAAAGGTGTAGATAGGAGTGCCTAATGTTTGGTGCACCCGAAAAGTTCGCGGATAATGTTTTGCCTACATATGAGGAGATGATGAAAATGTATTTGTACTCTCGGTACATTCAAGAAGAAAGTGGAAATACCGAAAAAGGTGGGTGTAAATAATTTAAATTTGTCTAGATTTGCGTCTGCCTGTGAAAGATTCTGTATATCGAAACGAGCTGCTGCAGCACTCGCTTCCGCGCTTCTAGTTGATATCGGGATGGTTTCTCAAGGAGACCACGTGCTTTTTCAAGTGGAGAATGCCTGGAGAGTCTTTCAGCGAGAAGTCCGGGGAAAATGGTTCATTCCAGGTGGACCTCTACAGAAATTCGTATTCTTCGATTTATGTTTCAACCGAAACTCCTTCAAAAGAACAGAAGACATTGGCAACTTTTGTGATGAAAGTATAAACTCCTATGTGGTTCGCGATAAAATTAACACCACAATGCACGGAAGGTCCGAAGAATATCATGAACATGATACATTTCATGAAATATATGAATTGAGACATCAAATTACACCTTTACTCAATCATTCAGGGAAACGCTCTTTTTGCTCACCCAGAGAATATTCTGCTTGCAATGCTAGCCGAAAAGAGAGGACCGATCCGTGAAATGGCCGTCGAAAAAATATTAAAATCAGAAGAAGGAATTTAGGAAATTCGTACTTCCAACTATGAATTTTGATGCACAAGATTACGTCCACTTAGTTGACTGGAAAACAGTAGCGGTAACTCAACCTAACTTAATAGCTGATATCATAAGAAAGGATTTTGGAGATATTCTGAAGGAAGGGGCTTTGTTGAAAGTAATTTGCATGCTACACAAAAGCAGTTGAAAGGATGGTACAAATGATCACGGTGGCGTCAAAATCCGTGTGCAGTCCAGAAAGCAGGCATGGATTGGCATTATCACGCATAAAAGGCCGAAAACTTCAACCAAAATTTGAAAATAAAGCACAGCATAAGGTATAATAAGAACCGGTGATAGCCAGATACCTACAAACGTGCCCCATGGAAGGGTGGTTTGGGAGGGCACGGGTGGAACTCGATAGTAGCCACCTCCTCGTGGTGAGTCCTGGGTAGTTTCTCCACGAAAATAGCAGAGGGCTACTAATATATATTTGGTGATCAGGCTGTGCCTTAATCCTACCTAGATTAACTGATTTTTTTGTGGTAATAGCTCAACATGCATAAAATTCTTCATCATAATTGAGGTTAGTTTAAAAAAATTAACTTTACCGTCTGTTTTAATGTATTATCTATACCCAAATGAAGTATGAGACATTTATAAAGGAACTGCATTCGAAAAAATAATAATTTATCCCAAATTCGGCTCCCAAAAGTGATCTATTTGAAGTGATGCTTGGAGCGTGTAAAATTTTTGTTGTTGTGCGGGTTGCCTGCACTCTAAATCAGCTGTTTATTCTTAGGCATTGTTTAAGCCATAGATTTCGTCAAATAAACTTCACATTTCGGTATTGTAATCTAAAAACATGTATCTATCGTTGATATTTACCAACATTCCAGTATTCGCAACAAATTATTCTCCATAACCGTTTGTTTCCCATTTTCGCCTGAATTTTCGCAAAATTTTAAACTTTAGAGCTCGGGCGGCAGTGGTTAATATTATCCGATTTCGAAAAAAATTTGCATGCAAGATCCTCATATCAGTACACAACTTTTCCGCATAGGGCAAATTTGATCCGGAAAAAAAACCTTTTTTCGGCCCACCCTACTGTGCATGCATACACTAAATCCCAAAGGCTCAGTTTTGATTTATTACACTTGTCTTAAATATAGTTTTACCGACTTTTGTCCTAAAAAATATTAATTGCTATATTTTCGCCCTTTTTTGTCATGTTAAACCCATTATGGACCCTGAAGGGAAAAGAAGCCATAGGAATTGTAATAATGGGATAACAGGAATCGTTTTAGTGCGGAATTAAAAAAAAGATATTACTATATATTAGCACATGATAGGTAATGGACTTTCGATACGTGATAATCGATTCCGTTCCGAAAATCCGTGGACTAACCCAAACCACACCCACCATGCATATGAAAATGATATGAATTCAAAGTTGGATGCTACATTTATTCACAAACATTAGAATGAAGCAAATGCTTACCCGCTGAAATGAATTGTTCGCCCTCTAATTTCAACTCTCAGTTATTTCAGTGCTATGGCTTTCAACCAAAATGACTGATTTTCAACGAAATCAGTACATATTTTCCGTGGTTACAAATACTCGTGGCTCTAGCTTTCACTGAATGAGGTAACCATTTGTTGTATTTAGCGCCATTGATGGTTGAAATTTTGAGAATGGGTACATCTACATCTACATAATACCCTGCAAGCCACCATAAATGTGTGTAGCAGGGGGTGAACTCTCACCAAACATGAACTACATTCACAAAAAAGGATTAGTACTTGTATAGGTACTCTTCAAAACTACACTATTTAAAAAAAGATAAAAATAGCAAAGCATACATGCAAAAACATGCTGTTAGTTGGCTGGTTAGTGTAAGTCCTTATACCAACATGCAGCTACCAATGTTATCCATTGCTACACTCGTACTGGATATATTTACCGTTATTCATATCCCTAATTGTACGAGGAAAAAAGGACAATTTGAATCTTTCAGTTTGGCAATCAATTTCTCTAATTTTGTGATTATGGTCCAGTCTACCACAGTAAGTTGGGGTTTGAAAAATATTTTTAACATCATCACTGAAAATATGGTCTTGGAATTTGTTTAAGATATTAAGTCTTAATTTCAACCTGCGATCTGACAACGATTCCCAATTTAATTCATTTAATAGACTGGTTACGCTAATAAGGTTATCATACCGTCCCTTTACAAATCTTGCCGATCTTCGCAGCACACGTTCAAGTCCGTTATTTACACCGATTTCGTATGGATCCCATACACTGGCAGCATATTCCAAATGAAGTATTACAAGGGAAAAGTAGCTGATTTCTCGTACATGATCGTCACCTTTGCCCAGTACTCTTTTGACGAATCCCAGTTTACGATTCGCTTGACCCATTATTTCACGTATTCGTTTACTCCAGGAAAGATCATGTGTCAGTCGTATTCCAAGATATTTAATGGGTTTCACGTTTGTTAATTCATTATTACTTTTTTATGGGTAAGATCATTATGGAACGAAGGAATGATAGAGTGACCCTGAGGTCAAGGATTTGCATCCCGGATCGTGTACCGATATCGACTCTGTCATAGGATACGAGTATAGAGGATTACACTTGGGTTAGACTAGTAAGGTTAGACGGAGCGTTATAGTTAATCTCAGTGTTTGGAGGGCCTTAAAACCTAATCCTGCAACTAGCTACTTGGTGTCGTCCGAGATGAATTGGCTATTGTAAAAGACTTAATAGTGTTCCAATATTATCCTGGCTGGAATCTGTAGCGAGGAGGTAATACTCCACCAAGCCAACCATAAGGATTCATGCTTGAATCCTGCCCGTTTGGGTTTATTGCTAGTCGGGGTATGGATGTCCGTATTCGTACTCATTCGCAATGTACGTATAAAGTGGGATTTTTTGCCAATGCAAACGATACAACGAACGTAAACGAAAACTCATGGCCACTCTTGTAGAAGTTGTCGATAAATGAAAAATACACCCGAGACTCGTGATTCAGGGGGGGGGGGGGGGGAACGAGCGAGATAGGCTCCGAGAAGATTTTAGATATCTATTAAGAAGTCCTGCGTATTAATCTAGATTTGATTAGATAAATAAGATTAGTGAGATGCATTTCCGTACCGCTAGATTTAAAAAGCCAATTTCCCCGCGTACTATAAGAGAACAGAATAGGCAGCATACTGCATACATGTGTGAAATATTGTTAGAGCAGTCTGTAGAGTATGATGAATTTTTTTTAAATTGCCAACTCATGCATGCTAGGGAAATACTGATAAATATGTTCAGAAAAATGCCTTTATAATCATTAATCTCATCATTATTCGGTAACAAACGTGGAATCCATTAAATATCTTGGAATAAGACTGACACATGATCTTTCCTGGAGTAAGCACATTCGTGAAATAATTGGTCAAGCGAATCGTAAACTGGGTTTCATCAAAAGAGTATTGGGTAAATGTGATGATCATTTACGAGAAATCAGCTACTTTTCCCTTGCCAGACCTCATTAGGAATATGCTGCCAGTGTATGGGTTCCCTACGAAATCGGTGTAAATAACGAACTCGAACGTGTGCAACGAAGATGTAAAGGGACGGTACGAATACCTTATTAGCGTAACCAGTCTATTAAATGAATTAAATTGGGAATCATTGTCGGATCGCAGGTTGAAATTTAGACTTAATCTCTTGAACAAATTCCAAGACCATATTTTCAGTGATGATGTTAAAAATATTTTGCGGACCCCAACTTCCTATGGTAGACTGGACCATAATCACAAAATTAGAGAAATTAATTGCCTAACTGACAGATTCAAAATGTCCTTTTTTCCTCGTACAATTAGGGATATGAATAACGGTTAATATATCCAATACGAGTGTAGCAATGGGTAACATTGGTAGCTGCATGTTGGTATGAGCACTTAAAGCTAACCCAACTAACAGCATGTTTTTGTATGTGCGCTTTGCTATTTTTATCTTTTTTTAAAAAGCGTAGTTTTGAACAGTACCTATACGAGTACTAATCCTTTTTTGTGCATGATATGTAGTGAGCGTTTTGTGAGAGTCCACCCCGTGCCACACGCCTTTATGGTGGCTTGTAGGGTATAATGTAGATGTAGATGTAGGTTATTATGTAGATACTAACCATCTAGTTGCACATGCCTCTTATATCTAACATTTTTCCATGGATTAGTAGCATTGTAGCTTTTAGAAACATGTTGGTAGTGCATATTCGGTGATGTTCACCCACTGCCACACACCTTAGCGGTGTCTCGCGTGGTAATGAGTAGATGCAGACAGGATGAGTGAGAGAGGGATTTCTAGGGAGCTGGTAACAGGAAAAACTTCGTTCACTCTCTTTCTATGTTGGCGTTTCCTCCTCAAACGGTTCCCCCCGTTTCCAAACGGTGTGGGGTATCACCGCGGAGGTAGGTTGGGGAAAGGTGGGTCACTTACGCATTCAGCAGACCCTTATCGGACGACCCTTCTGGCGCATCCTTTGCCAGGCTCGGACTAATCCACGAGCGAAAGCTTCGCCGCGGAAAGGATTTGTCCTTCGGAAACAGATGGTCGGAGGTGGGAGAAAGGCTCTAGGGTCATTCCTTAGGCTGGCCGCACACCGAAGGAACAAACTGTCTGAAGCAAGTGTCACGAGTCATTTTGTTGGAAGCATTTTGACAGTTTGCTCCTCCAGTGTGCGGTAGCTTGCGACAAAGAGACATTTTGACTCGAGTTGAGAATAATAGCTAGTTGCCCGTTCACCCTGTTAAGAAGATGAGTGCAGAAGAAGATCTTAATGTTGCCATGTGCTTATGGCAGTTTGTCCAAATGTTGGATGTCTCCAGAAAGGAAGCATTGGGTTCACCCCATTAACGAAGAGAGGGATATAAAATCATTTATATCTGAACTGAAGTGTTTCCCAGACAAGAACACACGTCATAAAACTACACAAACAAACGTACTCTGGCCGCAAAATGCTCGAAATGAAGTTAGAAAAGCCTCCGTGCGCATGCGCGGACTCTTTAGCTTCCGACGGTTGCCGCGAGACATAAAATTTCCACTAGGCGTCCGACACTGTTTCAAGCGCCTCGCAACGTCGCGAGGCGCCTCGAAGCACGCGCTCCCTCAGTGTACGTCGGTCCGTTGAAATACATACTGAAGTAGGTGTCCGACAAAACTGTAGAAACAAAATGACTCGCGACACTTGCTTCAGACAGTTTGCTCCTTCGGTGTGCGGCCAGCCTTAAAGTGCACCCTAGCAGGTAGACTACTTCGTGCGAAAGTAGTATTGCAGCTCTTCATAGTGAATTGTGGTCTCGTGCTAGAAATATTAGATGGATTGTTTCGGCGTAACGTGCTGCTTACCTCTACTTCTGACGCCAAACCTTTGTTTACTACGATATATTAGCCGATTATTAAATTATTCACAATAAATCCAATGACTCAGCCACATCGCATCTCTAGCTTCTTTGTTTACTTTGTTTACTACGTTATCTTAGCCGATTATTAAATTATTCACAAGAAATCCAATGACTCAGCCACATCGCATCTCTAGCTTCTTTAGCTTCATTATTTTAAAATTTTAAAATGCATCTCGGTTTTTTTAGTTAAAATGAAGGATGATGTCTGCTTTCTATTGTTGTTTGAAATGCGTTGTTTCAATTTAAGTTTGCTCAAATATTATTGGTGTAAATATTCCTTTTTGTCCTGTTTTTTCATGGCATAGAGAGTTAGTGAATTAATAGTTATTGTGTGTGTAACGTCTGATATTTGTTTTGATTGTTTGGGAGATGTTGGTGGGTTGCTGGGGGAGTTGTTGGGTTGTTGATTGGTGGATGGGTTTTATTGGAGAGGAAGAAAAAAGGAGAGTCTGATAAGCAGCGTCTTCTTTATTGAAATTAGTGCTCTCCCGTAATATTTGCCCGACGTTACATGTGAAATAAATTATTTAATTTTCTTTGGGAAGGATCCACCTTTGAATTATTCACGTAAAGATTTACTCCACGCGGAACTCATTTAATCAAAAAAAAGTTCCTCTTCACCTCTCCACTTCCTTTGACTACCTCCAGTCCAGACAAAACAAATCCTTTTAACGCCCCTTTACCCTTTAGAAGTGGCTTTCATCCTCTCCTTTGAGCACGAATCGACGAACACCCTAACCCCTATACCGTATATTGTATCTAGCTATTCCCCTCCTCTTCCTATATGTCTACATTCTGCATTGATGTCTTCTATTTGGCATTTACCGCTAATATCTTTAGCTTCATGCACAATTTCTTCCATTACCATTCCCAGTATTGACCAGCCCCAAATGATGCCTACATTCTTTTTTTTTTTTAGAATAGGAGAAGGACTTCTTTCCCCTTCATAAATCACAAGGCAAATATATTTTTACCATATAATTCATGTTCATTACATTGCAAATGTGGAATGTTCCGACAAAGTTACTCCCAATGATACCAATCATTTTTAATTCACTCTATTGCACTGATAAATTGAATATAATTTTGAGATTCTATCTGCTTCCAATGCTTTGGGACCAAAATTGTTAAATGAAATCGTACCCTTCAATCTATCCCCATTGTATCATGCTCTCGTCCCCCCTTGAATAAGCATTTCCCCGTCATCCTGACCTTCAAACACATACCATCTAACCTTTCCCAACCACTCCTGCAGTTTTTTTCCTCATTTGGAGTATATATAAGGGCTTGCCACTTTGTAAAAAGCAGAACACCCTTGACAATGACACGGGAGTGTCGAAACCGGTAGGGTTTCTCAATAAAAGTGTGAAAAATACTAAGTTAAGTTTTTCTAACACTATTGCACTGATTCTGTGATATACCCAGAAAAGACTGTGACCCCTTAGCAGTGAACGTTTAGTGATGGTGACTGGGGTACGATGAGGAGATGAGGATGTTGCGGTAAGACAAGGGTGGACGTAAGGATGTCTCATATTTGATGGAGTGGGGAGGGCAGGACCTATTCACGAGCATGTTCTCGAGAAGAAAAGCTAGTGCGTCAAAGGTTCTCCAACAGAGCATCGTTGGATGAGGGATCGAGAATTTATATGCTTCCCCAGTCCTGAGATACAATATACGTTAACTTAAGACTTTTAGCTTCCCTTAAAATTATAAAAAAATCGTAAGATCCTCACAGAGAAATAAAATCATTCACCTAGGTCCTCTCACATATTTCGAAATTATGAAATTTACATAAAATAAACTTCGTTCAAGGAATGGTGTTGGTCACAATCACTGCGTGCACAGTAGTCGTATGCACTCAAGAGACATAAGTTTACGCATGGCCATCGCTTTCTTTTTTCATAAATGGAAACCAGATTGCTTCTCCAAACTTGCACCCCATCCAGATATAAATTTGCTTGCTATAAAGTTGGAATTCCTCTTCCCTAAGAAAGAACTCATTCAGAGTTTTTTTTAATTTTTTTTTTCATTTTATATGTTTAATCCAAGTTATTTTCGAGAAAATATTCAGACAGTGTAAAAGTTGCGATGTTATGTATATCTTCACAAAATTTCCAAGTTCCATAAGTGCGGCAGAGCAGAACAATAAGTGGATTGGAAACGACTAGAAACAAGTGGATCTGTCAAGACATAATTGAGGGGAAAATGGAAGAGAAAAATCTCGCGAAGAACGTCAAGGAATATATAAGTATGTGCATACATGGACCTAATGGAAAGAAATTTAGGTAAGAAGTGCCGCGATGTACCTGAAATAGCGGTGGGTAGGGAACAAGGGGGTTGGAATGTACTGGAGGAGACATAAGAGCTGATTAGAGAAGCCACCGGCCATCTTGGTAGGCACGGATACGTAGACTACTATGCTACATATGCTACATTGCTACTCGCTATGCTCTTGAGGATGAAGTTTTTTTTGCACCGAGTAAGTAGTAAGATGAATAATAAGATCTTATTTTTAAAAGTCGTCAAAGTAACAGAAAGTGTGTTAATATGAATATATACATATCAAATATGTAGTTATATATCAGTTAAATTACAGCCAGTTTTAGCAATTCAATTAACTGCCAGGGGAATGAAAAGTATTAAAATGCCCCTTAATAAGCCTTTGGAAGATTAACTGACGCCGCAGCAATGAAATTTGGGATGATTTAATGGGGGCGTTTACTCGGAACCAAAATTGCAATTTTGTACACGAAATTGTTAGATGGAAACAAAAAAAGAATTTTAGTGAAAAAATTAATCTTCTAACCCGAGCCATTCACTCAAAAATCAAAAATTAAAATAAGCAAAAGGTGACGCCCACCGAAAAAGCTGCTTTGATAACATTGACGTCATTTTCTTCCCGTCCTTGACTGCTTTTCGAGGAATGGAAGGGAGTGGAAGGGGGTTCTCGGAAGGTCTGCTCGCACAGATCCTGTCGCAACTGTCCTTTTGGCAGAGTCAGCTGTGTCCCCCCTTTGCGATAAGGGGAATTACCTTCGCGGGCTCAGTTGTGATTGGACGAAGTCGATATACGTCAGAGGTGGCACCAGGCCCACCTTTCCAAAAGGGTTAAAAACATCAGTTTTTTGCCGCTTATAACTCGAGAAATAATTGACGGATCAAAAAACGGAAAAATACGGGTCTTTTTATTTTACAAACTCTATCATATTCCGCATTTAAAAAAATATGGTAAACGACCCCATTGTCATTTATGTATGCACATGCTGTCTGCGTAAGAGGCAAATTGAACTACCGCGAACTGGCCGCGAGAATTTTAACGGAGTTACCCGCTGAAATTGCACTATAGCAGGTCGCGTTCCTTCAATTTGCTGTATGGTAAGCACCTTACTGTTTAAAGTTCGGCCTTAACTAGCAGTTCCGGAACATCTAGTTCCTTCAAGGCCTCTAATATTCCACATGGAAAGGTGACGCCTTTCGTAGCTTAACTGGTTACAGCACCTGACCGAAAATCAGGGGACCCGGGTTCGAGTCAAGGCGAATGATTTTTTTTTCTTTGTGGAATTTCTGCTATTGCGTAAGAGGCCGTATAAAACTCAATGTTTTGCACGGAGTAGGTGAACCTATTTGTTCCCATGAATCCCCATTCCGGCTTCATTTTCACCCATAGGCCAGAATGCCAATGCCTCCTCCACTGCATACTATACTTCTTGGATGGGAAAAAATGAGGTGGGTGGAGGGGGGTGCAGTTAATGAATCTTAGTATAGAAAAAAAAAGTGCTGAAGTTTCTCAAAATCGAAGACAGTACCTTCTATTTCCTCCGCGATATGGATACTGAAAAATTTCGGTTAACTACAACTGACGTCGGGTTCTCATGACGTCCATCCGATTCTCTATTGATGTAGTAATGCAGATGTAGAAGAAAAAATACGAATACACCAGGGATTTCAACAGCCTACATCTGTCATGCTAGGATCAACTCAAAGTTGGTGCTAAGGAATTGTTTCGCCATGAACATCAAAATGCCTTAGCCATCAAATGATTTAGCTGATATTCATTCTAGCCTGAGAACAAGTGAGGAACTGTTATTTGGAGGGCAACTTAATCCTCTCCGTTCCAAATCCTACTTGAACAAAAATTTAAAATGTTCATGAAGTAATTTATTTATGTTTTTTCCACGCAACTTTAATTAGTTTTAAAAAATAATTAATAACAAAAGCATTATACACTCACTTTTGCAGTTTAAAATAAAAATAAAATCCGCTAAAGCATGTGCATTATAAATTTTCCCCTTAAGTATTTACAGATAAAGTCCTGCTAAGCCTATAGCTTGTGAGCAGGTGTTTTTTTTTAGTCCACTGGATTTTGCGAATCAAATATTTGTACAAAAATCAAACCATTAAAGGTTTTAAAACATATGATAACATAAATACAAGTTTAACTGACGGCAACCAGCATTTAATAAAGAAAAAAAATAAAACGATTTTAAAAACGTAAATGCTATATAAACCCATAATTTTACACGAAACACAATGAAAAACGTAAATGTACACTAAATATATTTTAACCATTTTTTAAAATCAAAAATATCTTAGTGCTTTCTACAGTTTAAAATATAAATAAAATGCACTAACGAATGTGCATTATAAACTTTCCCCTTAAGTATTTACATATAAAGTCCTGCTAAGCCTATGGCTTGTAAGTAGGTGTTTCTTTATTTTTGTAGTCCACTAGATCTTGCGAATCAAATATTTGTAAAAAATTCAAACCATAAAAGGTTTCAAAACACATGATAATATAGATACAAGTTTAACTGACGGAAAACAGCATTTTATAAAGTTAAAAAAAACAATTAAAAAACTTAAATGCTATATTACCACCTTATACACGAAACACAATAAAAAACATAATTGTAAACAAAATACAATTAGAACATTTAAAAAAATGAAAAATACCTTAGTTCTATTAGTGCATTTTTTAACAAATTACGATAATTGGATGAGTAAAAACTTTAGCACTTTTCTACAATATATTTAAAATAATAAAATTACACAACACGTGTTTCGGCTTACTAAGTCATCATCAGTGTTGTGTAATTTTATTATTTTAAATATATTGTGGAAAAGTGCTAAAGTTTTTAATCATCCATTATGTCTCACTTCCACTACGTGACGCCTGATACTGTGAACTGTAGAAATTACGATAAGGTAATACTACATTCCTTTCCGTCATAATTATAATATTATCTATATTTTATATTTTTTCATTATGAATGTAGAATAGAATATAATTAGTAATCATTTTTATGCTTGATATGTATTGTATGTTTTGAGTGAATCCACCCCCTGCCACACACCTTTGTGGTGGCTTGCAGGGTATTTTATAGATGTAGATACTGTCAGTCGCGCCGTTAGGTAAAGGAGCACGCTGGAGCGTGTCCGCAGCCTTTTAACTATACCCTCCGAGCCAGGCTCATCCGAGGAATTCACGAAGCACACCCTCATCCATTTCAGATCGCTCGCTCAGTCCCGTCTCGTAAGGCGTGTTTGTCATCGCGAGAGGAGTGGGACGAGGTCGTTATTATCCTCATTTCGCCGAGGCAGGCGGCGGGATTGGAGAAAATGAAGAATGATATCGACCCGCCGGAAGGTGAAAGATGGGCCAGACGCAAATAACCTGCGGTGGGCACTCAATGCACCGCGGGATTTTCTCACCTGCTTTACTTGTTGAGGGTTTGCGCGTTTCACATGACGACTCCAGCAGTCACTTTGCACCACTTTCCCACGTCACTCGGATCAGGGTGGTGGAAATATTTTCGAACCTTTCGTAATTTTGAAAAAAAGCAACATTCATGGTAACGAATGAAATAAAACTTTTAGTCAATTCCACACTTTTTTAATAACCGACCTAGGTTTCGACAAATTTTTGTCATTCTCAAAAATTTGTCGAAACCTAGGTAAATAATTAAAAAAAGTGTGGAATAAACTCATCATCATTGGTCAACAATCCTAGGATAGGTTTGACGAAGCTTTCCACTCGATTCTTCTATCGGCCAACCTTTTCAGTGTGACGTAATTCTTCTCTTTTACATTATTCGCAACCTGTTCCATGTATCTCATACGAGGCCTGCCTTTTCCAATCTTCCCGTTCACTTTTCCCTCTACGATAATCTTCATCAGGCCATCGTGTCTCAAGATATGACCGATTAAGTTTTCCCTTCTTCTTTTTAGAGTTGTCGGCAGACTTCTCTTTTCTCCTACTCTTCTTAGCACTTACTCGTTACTTACTCGGTCGATCTATTTAATCTTCATCATTCTTCTGTAGCACCACATTTCAAATGCTACTACCCTTTTCTTCTCCGCTGCTGTCATCGTCCATGATTCACTGCCGTCAAGAAATATGCTCCAGATGTATGTTCTGATTAACTGTTTCCTTACTTCTATGCTTGTATTTCCTGCTGTAAGTAGATTCTTCTTCTGAAAGAATGCCCTCTTTTCCTGGGATATTATACTCACTATTTCTTTCTTGCTTCGTCCATCGTTGGTTACTCGGCTTCCTAGATAACAGAATTCTTTAACCTCTTCAAGTTTTCGTTTTCCTAGTTTGATATTGGTTTTCGCCTCTTCTTTCTTGCCTCACACCAATATCTTAGTCTTCTTATTTATCTTCAGCTGATATCTGGCCATAGTCCTTTCCATGGTTGTTAGAACCTTATTTGGCTCCCTATCTGTCTCTGCTATAAGAGCTATGTCATCAGCGAATCGTAGCATACTGATTGTTTCTCCGTGGAAGTTCACTCCAGAACACTTCTCCTTGACTTCATTTATGGCTCTCTCGATGTAAACATTAAAAATTACGGGAGACAGTGCGCAGTCTTGTCTCACTCCTTTCCTTATTCTTGTCTCTTCACAGCTAGGTCCAGATGGAATTGACTAAAAGTTTCATTTTATTCGTTACCATGAATACCGTAAAAAAATTCTACAAAGTGACGCCTTCAGTCCTATTTGAAATAAAGCGTTGAGAAACGTAATTACTCATCCAGTGGCGTACCTACGGGGGGGATAAGGGTTATAAACCCCTCCAAAAAACGTTCCCGTAAATTACTATACTTCGAATATTTCGCTCTAGCGTTTAGAATTATGCTCATTGGCATAAAAATGTAGTTGAACTCAAAAAGGAAGAAAAAAATTTGTATTTCCACATAACAACTTTTGAATGAAGACACGACCGGTTTCACCAGATAAGGCATCATCACCTGACGATATCCTAGCGGGTGAATCCGGTCGTGTCTTCATTTAAATGTTTTATGTGGAAATACAAAGTTTTTTCTTCCTTGTGAAAGATGAATTTCCATCAAGTTACCGCCGAAACTGTCAATTTTATGTAATTGAACTGTCTTCACGAAATAAAATTTTAATTTAATTATAGTTTTGGTGAATAATAATCTAAATATAATTTTTTGAGGATCCACATAAATATTTAGGAAGCCTCCCCCCCCCCCCCCCCCCCCCCCCCTCCAGAAGGAAATCCTACGTACGCCACTGTCCTTATCGTACGTGGTTAGAAACCAGTAGGTAGAGGACCATTATCTTAGGCAATGGGGGCGTTTACTCGGAAGAGATGCCTACTTAAAACACTAAAAAGAAGCAAGGAAAACAAATTAGGGAACATTTTAAGACACGATGTACTGATGAAGACAATTGTCGAGGGAAACGTCAATGGTAAGAATGGAAAAGGCATGCCTCGTATGTGATACGTATATGGAACAGGTCTTTGAAGGATGTTAAGGAGAGGAGTTACGTTAATATAAAGAGGTTGGCTGATAGAGGAATCGAGTGGAGGGTTGCGTCAAGAAAATCCTAGGATTGTTGACCAATGATGATGAATAATTAATTCAGTAATAATGAACGGCCATAATTGATTCGAAATTAAACCAGATAAAAACGACGTGCTTCCTTCGGTTAAACACATCTACAAAATTTTCGATGAACCTCAAAGTAAATGGTAAACTGGTCCTGAACCTAACGCAAACTCTAAACAAAAACATCGCATCACATGGAATATCTACTCAGAAGTATTCAACTTGATCGAGAGGTGGCGGTCGTTACTTTTTGTAGAAAAGATACCCGATTGCGATCGAATTGAGCGGTGATTATAATCTAGAATGTCGGTTATGAAAGAGAGGCTCTTTAGTAATATCAACTAAATCTTTGGTTGAAATATTTTCAAAGATTAATATAGAGTAATTTTTCCAGGAGGAATTAAATGATTGTAGTACCCGATAAAATTCATAAAAAAGAAGCTCTTAAATGTTAGAGAATCTAAATATGATTATATTGTAGCAGTATATATACAGGATAAAAAGTAGTTGCGTTTGCTTGACAGTATGTTCATCATTGGTTCATGTTGCTCGAACAACAGATTTCCGGCGTTGTAGTCTTCGGAACTGTTCTCTGGGTTATATGGACCAACGAAGAAGGTATCCCCGCAGAAAGTTAACTTCGTCATTTCACCACGGAAGCGTTCACGAGGAATTGACATGACCATGCTGACTCCGGAGAGGCAATGAAAGTTCTTCCGGAACATAATGCATATGTACCACAGATATTGAGATTGATAGGCCTATTCTGTAACTTGAAGGCGCTATATTACGCCGTCGCTATCTCCCTTCGGAAATTACGCCTTTTCCGATTCTGTAAATACCGCCGATCTGTATTATTTGGGTAGAATTTATTGAATTATGCCTCAGGAATTTCTTGAAGATTTAACAAAAACTTTATTCTTGATATAAACTCTCAAAAATGAAATATATGCAAAATATTGTTTGTGACTGGGACAAAGTAGAAACAGTTGAATATCGTGAAGCAAATGTTGACGAAGCTTTTGTTCAGCGGACGACAGAATTCGGGTTGATGTTAATGTTGTTCAATCGTGAGTTAGCGGTGTTGATGAGTTCATTTTTGAATTGTGAATGGTCTTTTATATTCCTTTTGATAGTTTGAGAAATGTTCTGATGATAAATACATTGAAACACTTCTTAGTGCAAAGTTAAGTTGTTTATGACGTTAAAGTAATCGCACTCCATGAAGTAGCCCATGAAACGTTAGTAATTTCTCAATGAACAGGGAATATTTTTTTACTGAACCGATGATTGAAATACTTGTTAAATTCAATTAATATTTTCATGATAGTATGTGACAAATTGTATGAAATCCTAGAATGACAGGATGTAGAGAAGGGATTTAAAAAGGGACCTCCTGTGACTATAAGGATAGCGGCTGCAACGTTGATGGGCAGCATGCAGCCAAAAAATTTCCAAAGAGAAATAGCCCCTTGATTGAACTAAACAGCACGAAATGATTATCAGCTGCACAGCTTATATCGTTATATCTTTATAAGTTTGAGTGCTACCATGTCATTCAATAGCCTATTTTATATTTTACTGTTTCGCATTTCGCACCAGCAAATTATGCAAAAAATAATATTGATTCCTTTAACATATGGAGTAGAATTAAAAACAAAATTTATCTTTTTGTGGATTCTATCCAAATATATGCCACAATGTAAAAGGTTATAATCTATATTAGCAACCAGCTCATCTCATATATGTATTTATAGATGTTCATGATTGCCGCATTTACGGCTTAGCTTTCGTATTATGTTTTATAGGGTGACATAAAGATAGTTCATATGCGAGTGTATGAAATCGCCTAGATACATGAAAATTTCTTTGGATACCAGGTAAACATCGAATATGACGAATATTAACCAAATTAACGTCTTTTCTGGAGTTTGGGAATCAAATATGAACGCGAATACAATATTTGTATTCGCGTTCATGGCTACTGTAAATTAAACTACGGCATTGTTTCCAAGTTCAGTAAAGTCATTGAAGGGGTCTCTATCTGAGAATACGCGAGCCATAGGCTGGCGTTATTTTTGGTGCTATATAGCGACCCCCCAGGGGTAACTATTTATCTTGCAGAATCAGAAAAGCGTTATATTGCGCCAAACTCTCCAAAATAACGCCGGCGTAATCTGTTACAGAATAGCCCTGATAGAATGGCAATCCAATGTATCATGTAAAGGGGGGGCTTGAAGCCAGCGTAACATCACGTTCACAACATCATACGCAAAGGGGGTGTTCATTCGGAATCGAAATCGCAATTTTGTATAAGAAATCGTTAGATGGAAACGAAAAGCGAATTTTAGTGAAAAACTTAATCTTCTAACCACAAACATTGGCACAAATCATAAATTAAAATAAGAAAAATACGACGCCCACCGAAGAAGCTGCTTTGATTTCATCGACGTCATTTTCCTCTCGTCCTTGACTGCTTTTAGGGGAAGGGAAGGGAGTGTAGGGGGGTTCTTGGAAGGTCTGTTCGCACAGATCCTGTCCATTCCCGTTGACATAGTCAGCTCTGTCCCCCCATTGCGATAAGGCGAATTAGCTTCGCGGGCTCAGTTGTAATTGGACAAAGTCGATGACATCAGAGGTTGCACCACGCCCACTTTTCCGATAGGGTTAAAAACATCAGTTTTTCGCCGCTTATAACCCTATAAATAATTGACGGATCAAAAAATGGAAAAAAAAAGTTTTTTTATTTTATAAACTCTATCATATCCGGCAATAATAAAATATGGTAAACGACCCCATCTTTCAACTACCAATAAAAAAATAAGGTAAACGACCCCATCTTTCAACTACCAGCGACAGTTTAGTGTGAAGTGTTTCACTGAAATTTAGTGGTGTTTATTGCTGAACAGAAAACGCAGTTCATCAGAGGCTAGTACCTGACAATGGCTAGTACTTGCTCAGTGTATGGCTGCTATTTTAAGCACGGAGGAAGAAAAATAACGGGTATACTCAATTTTATCTACAGACTGTTGTATGGATTGTGTGTCATTTTTGACCTTTCATTATAGATATTTTCATCAATCACACGTCAGGAAAATTTGGCACAAGGATAGAAGACAGCCGTATATTTTTTGCAACGGTAGTATCATTTTGATTTGACATTTTTAACCTCAGAATGAAGGTCCAAAACTAAATAATTTTTCCTTGTGGAGTTTAAATGCATAAAAACATTGAGGTACAAAAAAGTCAGAAATCAATGGAATTCGAATTCGAACCCGGTCCTTTGGGATGGAAAGACACAATTTAACCTCACCACCCCATCTTCTCCATACCCTAACGTTGAGTTTATTGCTGGAGGACGGACAATAATGAGAATGTTTTGATGCTTTTCTGACTTTCATCAAGGCCTTCAAATGCGGAAAGGTGGCGAATGTAATGCAGTTGGATCTCCTTTTTGGACTCACGTCTGTTATCTTTCATTTGAGAAGAAAAATACATCACTAAAAATGCAGGAATTATGTATTGAAACGCTTAGTGAAAATTGGGAATAAAAAAATTCTGTTAAAGTATCTGGTCTTAACTTCACTCGCAATTGAAGAGATAGACAATATTGAAATTTATGTTGAGAAAGGCTGAAGAAGTGAATGTACAAATGACGGCCCTGTGATTCCCCTTAAATTTTTAAGCCATGTGATGCGCGACGCCGCCATCTTACCCCGATCAAGTTTTCAAAGCTTTGAATACGCAACCCAATGCATAATTTTAAAATTCTTTATTATGTATGACACTGAACTTTTTCTCAGATAATATTTACATTAGTGATGGAAAAAGACAAATCCCATGATATGACACGTTTGTTGCCCCGATTCGATTTTATCACCTCTGTGCCCTTGACTGTGCGCTTTCATGGGTCACGGTTGTTTTGTTTTTAATGGAAGTCATTTCTACCTGTTACTCGTGACCAAAAACCAATCTTTTAAAATGTTGGCAAAAAATTCTGTCTAACTTGTACCTCAATGTTTTTTTTACGTTTAACCTCCACTAGAAAAACATTTTTATTTAGTTTTGGACCTTCATTCTGAGGTCAAAAAGTCAAATTACAATTATACTTCTCTTGAATAAAACATACTACTGGTTTCTATCCTTGTGCCAAATTTCATCAACGTGTTATTATTGGAAATGTCTAAAATGAAAGATAAAAATGACACGCAAACAATGCAACAGCATGTATATATCATCGAGTATACCCGTTATTTTTCTTCATCCGGGCTTAAAGTAGCAGCCATACACTGAGCAGGTACTAGCCATTGTCAGGTACTAGCCTCTGATGAACTACGATTTGTCTTCAGCAATAAACACCACTAATTTTCAGTGAAACACTCTTCACACTAAACTGTCACGGTAGTGGATAGATGGCGGAATGTGGTCGTTTACCATATTTTTTAATTGGCGGATGTGATAGAGTTTGTAAAATAAAAAAACCCGTATTTTTTCCATTTTTTTATCGATCAATTATTTCTAGAGTTATAAGCGGCGAAAAACTGATGTTTTTAACCATTTTAGGAAAACTGGGCTGGGTGCGAAAATTCAAATTAAAATGATACTACCGTTGCACAAAACATACTACTGTTTTCTATCCTTGTACCAAAATTCTCCGACGTGTGATTAATGGAAATGTCTAAAATGATAGGTCAAAAATGACACACAACCATACAAAAGTCTGTAGATCCAAAGAGTATACCCGTTATTTTTCTTCATCCGGGCTTCAAGTAGCAGCCATACACTGAGCAAGTAATAGCCATTGTCAGGTACTATCCTCTGATGAAATGTGAATTGGAGGGGTGGGCGGGGGCCTTCTGGAGCCCCCCCTGGCACTTAAGACCTCTTTACATCCATTGTGCCAACCCACATTTAACCTGCCCACCACTTGCATACAGGGGACAAGAGCACCACGGTATAAGGAGGGGTCACCCATCCAACCTCCGTCCGGGCCCAACGTTGCTTAACTTCGGTGATCTGACGGGTCCGGTGTAACAAAGTGGCTAGGCCCTTGCCCAGCCCCTGATGAACTGCGTTTTATCTTCAGCAATAAACACTAATTTTCTGTGAAACTCTCTTCACACTACACTGTCACGGGTAGTGGAATGATGGGTTCGTTTACTATATTTTCTTATTGGCGGATCTGATAGAGTTTGTAGATTAAAAAAACTTTATTTTTCCATTTTTCGATCCGTCAATTATTTCTAGAGTATTCACCGGCGAAAAACTATTGTTTGTAACCATTTCGGAAAAGTGGGCGAGGTGCAACCTCTGATGTCATCAACTTCGTCCAATCACAACTGAGCCCGCGAAGCTATTTCGCCTTATCGCAATGGGGAAACACAGCTGACTCTGCCAACTGGAGCGGTTGCGACAGGATCAGTTCAAGCAGACCTTCCGAAAACCCCCCTCCACTCCCTTCCCTTCCCCTAAAAGCAAGGACGAGAGGAAAATGCGTCGATGATATAAAAAGCAACTTCTTCGGTGAGCGTCACCTTTTGCTTATTGTCATTTTTCATCTATGTGCGAATGGTTGTGAACACTCTTCACACTAAACTGTCGTGGGTTATGGTAAGATGGCGGAATTGCGTATGATTTTGTGCAGAATACGATACATTGGATTCAAGTCCCCCCTATGCATGTTACATTGGATTTCCGATCTATATGTCTATGTCTGTGTTACATATGCATTATGTTCCGGAATAACTTTTATTGGCTCTTCGATATTAGCATCATCATGTCAATTTCTCATGAATGCTTCCGTGGTGAGATGCCTAAGTTAATTTTCTGTGGGGATACCTTCTTCGTTGGCCCATATTACCTCAGACAACAGTTTCGATGACTGCAACGCGAGAGAATCTGTTGTTCGATGAATATGAACCAATGATGAACATACTCTCAGGCAAACGCAACTAAATCAACTCAACATTTAGAAAATCATCATGGTGATAAATGCTTATCACTCTTGACTTGTATATGTGCTGCGGCTTTTTGCTTACATTCAAAATTGATAATTTATAAAAATAGTTGACGCTTACGGATTTCCTGTTTGGGGAGGAAAACTTTGATTACCTAACATATCAGAGATTCTTTATTGTTAAATTTTATCCGGTACCACAAACTTTATTATCTATTTCATCCGGTACCTCATGGAAAAATTACTCTATATTAATCTTTGAAATTATTTCAACCAAAGATTTTGTTGAACTTATTAAAGAATCTCTCTTTCATAACCAAATTCTAGATCATAATCATCGCTCGATTCGATCGCAATCGGGCATCTTTTCTGCATTGAAAAAGTTACTAACGCCACCTTTCGATCAATTTGAACATTTCTGAGTAGATATTCTATGTGATGCGATATTTTTGTTTGAAGTTTTCATCAGTTTCAGAACATGTTTACCATTTACTTTAAGGTTTATAGAAAATGTTGTAGACATGTTTTACCGGAGGAAACACGTAGTTTTTATCTGGTATTATTTCGAATTAATTAAGGGCGTTCATTATTACTGAATTAATTATTAATCACGATTGGTCAACAATACTAGGGTTCGATTGACGCAGCCCTCCACTCGATTACTCTATCGGCCAACCTCTTTACATTAACGTAACTCCTCTTTTTTACATTCTTCAAAACACGTTCGTAATATCCCATGCAAGGCATGCCTTTTCCATTCTTACCGTTCACATTTCCCTCGACCTTGTCTTCATGAGTACATCGTGTCTTAAAATGTAGCCGAATTTATTTTCCCTGATTCCTTTTAGAGTTTCAAGTAGCCATCTCTTTATTCCCACTCTTCTGAAGACATCTTTGTTTGTCACTCGGCCGACCCATTTTGTATTCATCATTCTTCAGTAGTACCACATTTCAAATGCTTACAGTGAATTCTCTGCTTCTGTTATTTTTCATTCTTCTCTGTCATATAGTAGAATACTCCAAATGTACGTTTTAATGACTTGTTTCCTCACTTCCGCGCTTGTATTTGCAGTTGTAAGCAGCATTTTCTTTTGGTAAAATGCTTTTTTCGCTTGGACAATTCCACTGGCAATTTCTCTTTTACTTCGTCCATCGCCGGTTACTCGGCATCCCAGGTAACAGAACTTTTTCACCTCTCGATTTTTTGTTAAATTAGGTTAATATTGGTCGTGGCTTCTTTTTTTCTTGTGCTTAACAATACCTTAGCTGTTGTTTATTGATCTTCAGGTGATATCTCACCATTTACCTATTCCATATTTCCTAGTGACTTTTTTAAATCTCTTTCTGTTTCTGCCATGACTGCTATGTCAGCGGCGAATCTCAGTATGCTGATTTTCTCCCCGTGGATATTCACTCCCGGAGATTTTTCTTTGACTTCTCGGATGGCTTTCTCGGCGTAGACATAGATTAATACGGGAGAAAGGGTACAGGTTTGTCTCACTCTTTTCTTTATGTCTGCTTCTGTACTGCTAGGTCCTGATATAATTATGGGCACCTTGGTTTTTGTGCAAGCTATGGATAGTTCTTCTAATATTTTTAAGATACTCCATTGTCTTTCTGGAACTTTAGCATCATGTTCCAATCCACGCTGTCATATGTGTTCTACAAATCTAAAAATGCAACAAACGTTGGTGAATTCTTTTCTATTCATTATAAGTAGCATGAAGGCTAACAACTTCTCTTGTGCCCTTGTTTTCTCTTCCCTTAGACTACCAACGGGACACATATGTCCCGTTAAGGGAAAAAATTGTAGTCTAACGGTTAAACCAAATTGGTCTTCATCCAGGAACTCCTCAGCTTTTCGTTCTATTCTTTTACAGATTATCCTGGTCAATATCTTCAAAGCATGTGTCGTCAGACCAGTGGCGGATCCAGGCCCATATCTCGGGGGGGGGGGGGGCAATATCTGCCAATATGCTATATGATGTATTGGTGGTATGCATAGATTAAAGAAGAAACTCTTCTCTTCTTTAATCTATGAGTGGTATGGAATATCACCTAATTGGGGGGGGGGGGGGGGGGGTTCTCACCCAGAAAATTGTAAAAATATGAAAAAAAGAATGGTGAATTGGCATGCATTTTTTTCTGGTTTTCAGCATATTTTCACATTTTAAATTTTTATACTATTTGACAATTGCCTTATGACTTATGCAGCAAAAGACTTTGGTTTACCTTCGTTCAGAGACATTTTGAATTCTTTCCTGAAAATCTTACTCTTACTTGTATTTAATATGACCAAACTACTACACTGTTTTACGCTACTCTGAACTACTTAAAAAGGTATTGTCATCTACAGTAAAGTAGTTTGAATTTTGGAAAGTTGAGCTTATGCCTTGTGATATTCACTAAAAAGCAAAAGAACATGATTATGAGAATACTTTTTAGTTAATAAGAACCTAGGACAAAAGTTCTGATATAAGTAATAAACCTATCCTATAGCGATAATTTATAATTATGCCCAAATTCATGAAAGACTAAGAAAGTAAAAGCACAAAAAAATTAGTATTCAGAATATAATTTCAACTCTTTTACAAACTACATGCATTCTAAATAATTACTTGTAACTGTAATCTTCTTTTTCCTCCTTTAGCGTAACGTTCAAGCACCTAGTCAACATTTACATCAATATCTTTGTGGATAAATAAAAGACATAAGCCATTCAATCTTTCCTCAACCATTCGGGTTCGTAGCCATCTGTAGATCTTTTAACAACATAAAGGCTGCTGAATGACCTTTCAGCACTTGCAACACTGATTGGCAGTGTGATAAGAATTTTCAATAAATTTCTTACGGTGGGACATATATCTTCATCACAGCTCTTCAACCACTTACAGTAACCGGAATTTTCTTTCCTTCCCCTTTCTCTCTCCACCACTTTGTTTTCCAAATATTTATTTCCCCATCGATTATAACTTCAGATTGAACAGGTAGAAGATGTTTGAAGTTCCTAACAACTTTCTGAAGCCTATCTTTGACATTTACTTTTTCATTTGCAGCAGTGGTGTTGGAGTTCAGAATGCATACAGGCAACAATATATTTAGATGAAAACACATTAAGGTCTCTTGGGATAACCGGGTCTGAAGATCAACAATGACATTGTCCAGAAGTGGATTGTACATGGATCTTCTGTAGTAGTCTACAATTGTGTCAGCATCATGGCTTTCTCTGTGACGTTGCTTCTTCACGATTCTTGGCATTACTAGCTTCACTCCCAGCTTTTCGGCAGTGGTTTTGGCCTCACAATATATCTCTGTAAAGGACTCATCGCAGTTTTTTCTACTGTCCTTCAAAGATGTGAGAGTATCTTGTACAGCATTAGAAGCCTTGTTTAGGTCTACGGCTGGCATTTGCAGTAACTTACTCAGAGGAAGCGTTCTTTTCAAAATGTCAATCAAACACATGAAATAATAAAATCTGTGTTAGTCACTGAGTTAATGTATAGTGCAGCCTTTTTGGCCGATTCAGACTCCTTCCATTCACTTATTTCTGTGAAGTCTCTACTATTTCCGGTAAGGCAAAGTAAATTAAAATTACAGCATCGTGCCTTTCCACCCATCGAGTCTCACTAAGACTAACAAGCTGACCTCCTAAGAATGATTTCATAGTGGCATTTCTTTTGGATGACTGATTAAAAAACGAAATAACTTCCTTTATTATTCCAACATCATTTTTGTTGGTTTGGATTTTAGTTGATTTCGAAAGATTATTCAAGGCATGGTTGTAGCATGGTATCCGTTGTGTATTGTCCGCCTCTCTTTGGATCTCTGCGATACTACCAACTTCTTCTCACTTTCAAAGTGAAAACAGATGCTCCATCTGTACCGATTCCTACACAGAGACTTAATCTAAACCCAGTTCTTTCACATTCTCTAAAACTATTTTACCAAGAGTCTTCCCAGTAAGTTTTGTTTCCGTCTTTTCTGTTAATCGCACATCAGTCATATCTGCAGCAGACTCGTATACATCAATGAATGTAATGAAATCTTCCTTTATAGTTTCTTTGTACAGATACCTTACAATTAAGACAATTTGTTCCTTACGAGACAGATGAGGTGTTTCGTAGAACAATATTGACCAATATTTAGCTTCATGAATTCGTTTTAGGATTTCTTCCCTTATTTCTTCCCCACAACATTCTATCAATAAATTTTGAGTAGTTTTACTAATAAAGGTAGCACGGGAAGATGCACTTTTTAGGTGTTCCTCAGGTATTTTGTCACCTGCATCTACCCTGAACTGCAACAGGGATTTGAAATTACCTTGGTTTACAGCTGAGGCCACAGGATTAATGGGGCCGTGACCCTATGACCCCTTAGAGGGATGTTCTGACGTCCAAGCAAGATAATGTTTTTAATAATAGGCCTCAGCCTTTCACGATTTTCGGTAACTTGACGAAGACGTTCAGTACATACTTGATTGACTACCTCTTTGTTTTTTTTCTCGGGGGGGGGGGGCAATTGCCCCCTGTGCCCCCCCCCTGGATCCGCCACTGCGTCAGACTTATGTTCCTAAAATGTTCACAGTTCTCAGCCCAATTTTTTGGCAATAGGGATGATGATGTTCTCTCAAAGTCCGGGGGTATCTCTCCTGTAGAGTTCATGTCACAGATGGTTTTGCGCACTAAACTTACTGCTGTTTTCTATCCTTATACCAAATTTCATCAACGTTTGACACATGGAAATTCCTAAAATGCAAGGTCAAAAATGACACAAAAACAATGCAACAGTCTGTATATGTAATCGTGTATACCCATTATTTTTCTTTCACCGTACTTAAAATAGCTGCCTTACACTGAGCAATTACTAGCCATTGTCATGTACTAGCCTCTGATGAAATGTAATTTGGTGGAGTGGGCGGGGGCCTTCTGGCTCTTAGTCCTCCATAGATCCGTTGTGCCAACATACATTAAATATGCCGGACCCTTGCAAACAGGGGACAAGAGCACCGTGTTAGAGGTATGGAGCACCCATCCAACCTCCGTCCGGGCCCAACGTTGCTTCTCTTCGGTCATTTGATGGGATCGGTGTATCAACGTGCCTAGGCCCCTGCCTAGCCTCTGATGAACTGCATTTTCTCTGCAGCAATAAACACCACTAATTTTCAGTGAAACACTCTTCACACTAAAATATCGTGGGTAATTGTAAGATGGCGGAATTTCGTATGATGTTGTGCAGGTTACGGTACATTGGATTCAAGTCCCCCCTATGCACGAATACATTGGATTTCCGATCTATATCTCTGTGTCTGTGGTACACATGCATTATATTTCGGAATAACTTTTATTGGCCCTTCGAAGTTAAAATGATCATGTTAATTCCTCGTGAATCCTTCCATGGTGAGATGCCGAGATGCTTCATGTTACTCAGGCAACAGTTTCAAAGACTGCAACGCAAGAGAATCTGTTGTTCGAGCAATATGAACCAATGATTAGTGGTGGGTCGTTCGCGATCGATTCGTTCTAAACGATTGAATCACCAAGTGAATCAAAAGACTCGTGATTCATTGCGCGAAAACAAGTCGATCATCAATCAGTCCCACTTCTGGAAATGAGTGCCGGGGCGTCTGCGGGAATTTGAAGGGTTTGAAGTTTGGAAAACACTCAGGAATTGAACGAGAAATGGAGTGCCACAATACTAATATCATGTATCAGTTCCTGATTCGTGCATAAGAAGTATCGGTTATGTAAACGATTTTAAATATGTGTGACCACCAAATCCTTCGAATCCCGATATGCACTTCCAATGAGAAATGTTTTATGATAAATGAGGGGCCATAGTCATATAGATAAATGAAATTTAATATAAAAATTCAAAATTGCAACTGTCAGCATCGTGAATGTATATCACAGGTGTGGTAACAAAATCTATGCATTAAATAATTATCGACACATTCCTTTAAAATTCCTATGACTCGTAAAAGTGTATCCAACCAGATCTATTGCATTTACAAATACATAAATGAATATACTGCGTAGAATATGGAAACAATTTTTTTAACAAAATATAGCATTGATAATTAACCAACATCTTATAAAAATAATCAACAACTTTGATTAGCATCCACATTATCACAAAAACATATGTAAATGTTTGAAAATTAGCTTCATACCTACTGCCATACAGCTTAAAAAAAAACTTTACTGCCAAAGATTACATAACGCCCGTTTATGTCTTAGGACTAGAGTTCTCAAACGAAAGGAATCAGTCTATTCCACATTTACATTCAGAAAGAGTATCTGGGATACTTTGCTTGAAGACAGCCTTATTACGTCGCTCAGAAAGAACCTGTCCACTCTTAGAAAATATCCTCTCACATGGAACTGATGTTTCTGGTATTCCTAGCATGCTTTCCATTATCTCATAGAGATTAGGATATATGTACCATCTCTCCTCCAACCAAGTGAGGGGATTTTCTGTTCTCAACAAATTTTCTTCCTGCAGGTACCGATCTAATTCAATAACTGATGCCGCTGTGGGATTTTTTTGTCTCTGCAACTGATTCATTGCAGAATCAAAGTCACTCCATATTGAGGAAGTGCTCATCTCTGTGCTGCCACTTGCGGAGGATTCAATTTCCCCAGAGAGGTTATTGTTGGCAGCATGCAGCCTCTGTTGGACTGCTCTATAAATATTTTTATAGGCTGTCTCACTTTGGAAGCCTTGTCTTTTGAATCTGGGATCTAGAAGGGTGCTTTCTCCCAATAATGTGTTTGCCTCAATACCTGAAAATCTGACAGAGAGTTGCTGAATCATGACACTAGTCATTTTAAGTATATATACTCTCTGGTATATTTGTTTCTTGGGCTATTTTTTCACATGATTGATCACCTGGATTACTTTCGAAATGGTAACACTTTTTTCACTGCTCAATTCCACAGTCATATCTTAGAAGACGCTGAGCAACTCACAAGATTTTTTCAGAAATATCCACTCTGTTTCAGTTATTGGCTCCAATCCTGAGTAGAAAAGAGCTAATGTGGACAGTATTGCTTCTTTCAATTTTCGCACTCAAGAAAACATTTCATAATATAATGTAATAAACATGAACAGGGTAGAATTCCACCTAGTGGGAACTTCTTGCTTCAATTTTAGATTTTTATTTTCTGTTTGTAATTGCTGAGCATTCAACTTGGCTGCAGCATCAGGTCTACGTTTAAACAATTCAGCAATATTTTTCACTTTCTACTGAACCTCACCGATTTCTTGGATTCCTGCCTTAACAACTAGGTTGATTGTATGTGCAAAACAAGGAATATGCCTCCACTGGCATTTCCTTATTGCAGCCTTAACATTAGCAGCATTATCACTCACAGCTGCAACAATTTTATCACCCAATTCCCATTCAGCAACAACTCTAGAGATTTCTGCTGCCAACACATCGCCAGTATGCTTCCCACTGAACTCGAAACAATCCAGTAAGTAGGACTTGAGTTCACAGCTCTTGATGACATGAGCAGTAACTGATAGAAAACTTTCATTGTTTATAGATGTCCATGCATCAGTTGTGACAGAAATAGCTTTTGCACTTTTAAGATATTCTTCAACTTTTGCCCTGGCGCTTTGCTAGATTTGAGGAATCAAGGAGGTGGACAATGTCTTCATGCTAGGTATTAAATAGCTGGGATTCAACATGTTGATAAATTTTTTGAATTCCTTGTCTTCCACCAATGACAAAGGGTGGTATTCTTTTACAATCATCTTTACCAGCTGGTAGTCTAGCTGCTTGTTTTTCTCCATTCTATGTAGTTCATACTGCTAATGAAACTGGTAATTTTTCTTTGATACTGTGAGGGTATAAATGAAGAGGGTCCATCTTCAGTTCTTAATGAATTGGGGACATGTGTGGTAGATGTAGATGAAGTTCGTGGCTGTACTGATGATGTTGGTATATCAATAATTTCCTCATCCCTCCTCTCCATTACTGATTGGCGAGCAAATTGTGCACCAGGATGTTTGGTCCGTATGTGTCTTGATAGGTTACTAGTTGCACCACCACAGAAAGATGGAATCGTGGAACAAAGCCCACATTTTGTCTTTGAGCCTTCAAGTTCAGTGAATGTGGTCCAGATAAGGCTTTTTCTCCTCCTGTCCATGTCCCTTAAAATAGTTATGAGCAGCTCAATAATATATATGTTGTAGTCAATAATGTTACCCCAGAGAAAAATTCTGATGGAAAATACAAATGAAACCAGGTGAATTGTAGAGCTAGGTTATGATGGAGTGACTTATCTCAACAGTTGTGTATCATAATAATTTTTATAACTCTGTAGTGGGTCTTAGTTCCTTATTGTTTCACTTGATGGCATTTGGAAGTAAATGGGGGCGTTTACTCGGAACCGAAATCGCAATTTTGTACACGAAATCGTTAGATGGAAACGAAAAACGAATTTTAGTGAAAAAATTAATCTTCTATCCACAACCATTCACTCATAAATCAAAAATTAAAATAAGCAAAAGGTGACGCCCACCGAAAATGCTGCTGTGATAACATTGACGTCATTTTCCTCCCGTCCTTGACTGCTTTCAGGGGAGGGGGAAGGGAGTGGAGGGGGGTTCTCGGAAGGTCTGCTCGCACAGATGCTGTCGAAATCGCTCCCATTGGCCGAGTCAGCTGTGTCTCCCCCTTTGCGATAAGGCGAAGTAGGTTCGCGGGTTCAGTTGTGATTGGACGAAGTCGATATACGTCAGAGGTTGCACCACACCCACTTTTCCGAAAGGGTTAAAAACATCAGTTTTTCGCCGCTTATAACTCGGGAAATAATTGTCGGATCAGAAAACGGTAAAATACGGGTCCTTTTATTTTACAAACTCTATCAGATTCGGTAATAAAAAAATATGGTAAACGACTCCATTATACGGTTTTTCTCTACAAGGGAGGTTGAGCTTCTTTTATTGTAATATTAATATAGTTTGGAGTTATCCAATCATCATGAGAGGAGAGGAATTACTTTTTCTTTTAAAATTAAAAAATGAAACCATTACCTCCCATTGGTGAAATTACCGCGATGTACATTAAAATTCTGATATTAACTAAAACTGAAATAAGATTGTTCGTACGATTTCCGTTTCAAGTTTTCTCTGGGAAGAAAAACAATACTGTTTTTTTGCATTGATACTGCTAAATTTCTATGCAAATGTAAACTGGAGAATTTTATGCACCTGCCAGATAAAATTATGCCAGAGATAAAGATGAACTTTATTCGAGAAAACTATTGGAGAAGCCAAATGATTGAGCAGTTCACTATTACTCTCGAAAATTTTCTGAGCACGAGTATGCAGTTTAAACTCAAGTAAGTGCGCGAATCGCGAAGGGGAATGGTGAATCCCGCATGAAAAAAGAATCATGATTCTTCCATGATTGAATCATTCAATTGACTCGAATCAAAATGATTGAATCAGTAAAATGAACGACTCGGCCGATCTGAACATACGCTCAAGCAAACGCAAGTACATCAACTACTTAGAAAATCATCATGGTGATAAATTCGTATCATTCTGACTTGCATATGCATTGAGCCTTTAAGTTAAAATTCATAATTTATAAAGTCATAAACATTGTACAAAAAAATGGTTACTTGATCTGAATTAGATATATCATGGGTGTTTTCAAGTCTGTTTCCGCTCTAATAGGCGCTTCAGACCGGGAGGAAAGGTATAAGGATAGGAATGGAAGGGATGGGGATAGGATAAGGTCCGAAGCCCTCTAACCACCTCTTGATCTGAATTAGAAATTCCTGGGTGTTTTCAAGTCTGTTTCCGCACTAATAGGCGCTTCAGACCGGGAGGGCAGGTAATAGGATAGGAATGGAAGGGGTAGGGGTCCACCAATGAATCTCTGAATTAGAAACCTTAGATTCTCTAACATTTAAGAGATTCGTTATTATCAATTTTATCCGGTATATTAATCAATTAATTCCTCATGGAAAAATACTATATAATAATATTTGAAAATATTTCAGCCAAAGATTTCGTTGTATTATTAAAGAAACTCTCTTTCATAACCAAATTCTAAATTATAATCATCGCTCGATTAGATCGCAATCGGGCATCTTTCAGCATTGAAAAATTTAATAACGCCACCTTTCGATCAAGTTGTACATTTCTTAGTAGATATTGAACGTGATGCAATGTTTGTGTGTAGAGTTTGCAATAGGTTCATAACATATTTACCATTTACTTTAAAGTTCATCGAAAATGTTGTAGATATGTTTTACTGAACGGAGCACGTCGTTTTCTTTCACATTCTTCAGAACATCTTCCATATCTCTCACACGAGGCATACCTTTTCCATTCTTACCGTCACGTTTCCCTCGATGACTATATTCATGACTACATCGTTTCTTAAAATGTAGCGATATTTGTTTTCCTTGTAGGGTTTTTAGTAGGCATCTCTTTTTTCCCACTCTTCTAAAGACTTCTTTGTTTGTCACTCGGCCGACCCATTTTATGTTCGTCATTCTGCAGTAGTACCACATTTCAAATGCTTACAGTGACTTCTCTGCTTCTGTTATTGTCCATGCTTCTCTGTCATATTGTGGAATACTCCAAATGTATGTTTTCCACGCTTGTATTTGCAGTTGTAAGCAGAATCTTCTTTTGGTAAAATGCTTTTTTCGCTTGGACAATTCCACTGGCAATTTCTCTCTGACTTCGTCCATCGCTGGTTACTCGGCTTCCCAGGTATCAGAACTTTTCCTCCTCTCGATTTTTTGTTTAATTAGGTTAATATTGGTTGTGGCTTCTTTTTTTCTTGTGATTACCAATATTTTAGCTGTTGTTTATTGATCTTCAGGTGATATCTCGCCATTTACCTATCCATATTTCCTAGTGACTTCTTTAAATCTCTTTCTGTTTCTGCCATGACTGCTATGTCATCGGTGAATTTTAGTATGCTGATTTTCTCCCCGTGGATATTCACTCCCGGAGATTTTTCTTTGACTTCTCGGATGGATTTCTCGACGTAGACATAGATTGATACGGGAGACAGGGCACAGCCTTGCTTAACTTCTTTCTTTATGCCTGCTTCTGTACTGCTAGATCCTGATTTCATTATGGCCACCTTGGTTTTTATACAAGCTATGGATAATTCTTCGGTCATTTTAAGATACTCCAATTTCTTTCAGAAACTTTAGCATCATGTTCCAATCCACGTTTTCAAATGCCTTCTACAAATCTACAAACGCAACAAACGTCGATAGATTCTTCTCTATTCTCTTTAAATAGCCTGAAGGCCAAAATAACTTCTCTTGTGCCCCTGTTTTCTCTTAAACCAAATTGTTCCTCATCCAGGAACTCCTCAGCTTTTCGTTCTATCCTTCTACAGATGATTCTTGTCAATATCTTCGAGGCATGTTTCGTCAGGCTACTGTTCCTAAAATGGTCACAGATCTCAGCCCTCTTTTTTTTGGCAATAGGGATGATGATGCACTTTTTAAAGTCCGAGGGTATCTTTCTTGTAGAATTCATGTCGCAGATGGTTTATTGCAGCTGAGTAAATGTCTTTTCTCCCGCATTTTTAATTAGTTTGAAATGAATATCATCTATTCCGGGAGCCTTATTTTTCCTTAGGTCTTGTAGTGCATCATCAAATTCTGATCGTAAGATTAAGGTTCCCAAATCATCGTTATCGACTTCAATTTCCTCTTCGATTACTTCCGCTTTAAGATAGCTTCCATTGCACAACTCTTCCAAGTATTTCTTCCATCTCTTCACTTATTCTCATGTTCAATTAATAGTTCCTCTCCTTTCTTCTCCCTGATGGTATTGCATCTTGCAGCCCGTTTCCTTAAAGTGATTTCTCACCATCCTGTAGGCAACTTCCACATTTCCATTTGCGAGGTTGCTTCCTACATTTTCGCGTATACATCCTTCATCCACATTTCCCTTGCTTTTCTCGCTTTACGGTTTATGTCATTCCTAATTCTTTTGTAGCGAAGTTGCCCTTCTCCAGTTACCACATTTTTATATTTTCTTCTCTCTTCAATCAATTCTAAGACTTCTTCTGTATCCTTGACTTCTTCTTGACAGCTTTTCTTCTCCCCAGAACGTCTTTTGCTGCTTCATGTAGCCCGATTTTGATGTTCTCCCATCTTTTTTCCACAGATTTCACAGTCAGATCCATCCTCTTCTATCTTATTTTCAACTACCTTCTGAAATGCAAGTCGCTGTTTAGGCTCCTTTAGTTCGTCTACTTGCCATAAGTTCTTCATTAATTTCTTTAGTTTCAAGTGGAATTTCAACATCACTGACTTGTGATCACTGTCTATATCTATCATTTTTAAAGTGAGAAGAAAATATTAAATTTTTTCAAACTCACATTACCATGATTGACACTGTAGGACATAAGCTGGCAGAGCATATGGATCGACCATATAACTAAATATTATATGAAGAAGGAATTTTAGATAGGAAGTGGGGATTTGAAGATAGGAAGATGGATGGATTGAAGGAAGAGGGATTTGTTCATCGTAGCTCTTCGGTGGGAGGTTGGACAGTAAATAATATCGATGGTAGGTCCATTTACTTGGTGGAATTTAGACATAGCAATGAATACTGGTAGCAACTCCATATATGTTGGCCATGGAAACTGTAAGGTTAAATAAGTGTACGGAAATCGGAGCATTTTTATAATTCATTTGTCAATGGAGATAAAAAGTCTATGTTTGCTAACCATCTAATTGACAAGGACCATTCATCTAATTTGATTCCTAAGCTTTTACATGTAAGTGAAGGTGGTATGAAACTGTACTTCATAGAAAACTTTGAAAATGTGTGTTATCTAAATGTATATGGTAACCTTAACTCTGATTAAACAGTTAAGATACATTTTCAAACGTTTTACAACAAAAATTATTATTTATTTTCCTGAGTTCATTAGTAAATATCGTAAGTAAATTATAACTACATAGAAACGTAGGCTGTAGCAATACAATATTTAGTTTTCATTACGTACCTTAAACTTTTGTTTAACAAATTTTTGCTAAATATTTTACCCTGTGGATCGTTTGAATGCATATTTTAAAATACGAAAGGCATCACTAAGCCCATATTCACTAATTACCGCAAATTAAGTATATTAATCATAATAATACAGTACCTCAAAGCGCAGGTTACTCTTTATTACCTAAAGCCGAGTTTACACGATGCATTTACCCGCGCAAGTACGTTGCTGGACAGATGCGTGATTAGATGTCTGGACAGATGCGCGTTCTCGCACTTGAGGAGTGTTTACACGATGCTTGTGTTAGCGCAATAGTTCGACCAGTTTCTAGATACGCATTACCCGATTGCTTTTGTTTCACTGGTATCAAGCGCCACTTCTACGAAACAGACGTCATCATACCTGAAATTCAGTTATTGTTATTGACTTTGTTGTTGACGACTACAAATTGCTCGCACACATTCACCAAAATAGAACAGGGGCTATTTTCTGTGCACGCATTCACGCATTTGCGCAATTTTGAGTGTTTACACGGTGCAATTTTGATGGTGAATGTGTTCACGCATCTACCCCCGCGTGTAAATGCATCGTGTAAACTCGGCTTAAGGAGTTTGGCTCGCGACTGCTTGAGTCAAGTTGTCTAAGGAATCTTATTAATTTAAGTACGAGTATATGCCTGCTAAGTGATCCTTAAGAAAATTACCTAAGCTATTTAAAGTCATAAGTATCACAAGAAGTGAGATGTAAATTCGAAGGATTTCTTTTTTATGAATATTTTAATCAGCTCGACTATGGAGTCAGTTCAGCATTTACTTTAAAGAAATAAATTCACGTACTCAATGAATTTACTACTTTATAACACCAGAATATTACTATCAAACATTATGTTATAATATTTGTCTGAAATATGCTTTAATATCTCATTAGTAATGATATTATTCATATGCCATACATTTTGGCTAGGGCGACCGCAGCGCCACTTGAAGACAACTAACGCATTTCGTCTGCTATAAGCGCAGAAATTGGTGAATTTAGCGAAAAATAGGGTGGGTTGTAGCCTTTTTTTTCGTGTCATTTTATTTCTTGTGAAAATACGCATAAAATATCGGTTTTTTGCAAAAATGACACGTCGCTATGGTATTTTAAACGTTATATTCCCATGTGATGGCCATTCTCGCCATTAATCGTATGTAATTTCAAACGCAATTTGTTCAAAAAGGAGTATGGGTTGGTATAATTATCTTTACATTATTAGACAGAGGAACTTTAGTTATATAAGTGCTGAAAATATAAAAAAATGACATGACTTTCATTTTTCGGATCAACCTCCTTAATACCGTCAATCTACTCCCCGTTGTTCTCCGCACAGGTTTCCCCACTTCGTTTGTTTGTTGTTTGGGAGGTGGACTCCATAGTCTAATGCCCTTGTAGTTTGTTTTAACCTTGTGGCTTTTGCTTCCTTCCCTTCCACCCCCCTCCCTCCTTCTTATTATTTTTGAAAAAACTCCCCTTACCCCTCTTCCCCTCCAACTTGCTTCGGGTATATATTCACGTCACTCTCTCTCTCTCTCTCTCTCTGTCCTTGTTCCTTAGATTGACCAGTAAAGGTCGAAACCGATGAAGTCGGTATAAATTGTGGAATCAACCAATTGCGTATTTTTTCATTACAATGAAAGGTTGTACAAATTGAGGACTGAAGAGGAATATAACGAAGGGAAAAAAACATCTAGAAGTTTCGAAAGGGTGTAGAAGTTGTCCAATAATACCAAACGTAAAAACATGAGTATACCTTAAGGTGGCTCCACCGAATTATGAAGTAGATGTCATTTTTGTGAAAATTTCGTGACATATGATTTTTTGGCCCTTGTCTCGATTGGCAATAAAATTTTGTGGCCTTTCCATCATATATCTGAAAAAAAAGACGTGAAAATCAGATATTTTACACGTGGTTATGCGGCAGAGCATGACTCTTGCAGTAACATTTGCAGATTATTAATGTAAAGTGAAATGTCGTTTTTACAAAAAAAAAACAATTATAAGATGCGCAATTTTATGTAGAAATTAGCATTGTAAAAAAGTGCTCGCCTTACCACACTTGTTTAATTGATATTAATAAATGTTTGCTCGAAAAAAGCAGAATAGTCTTAGTTACATGAAAGTGGCGCTATAGTATGTTGATATCATTGGCAGCGGTACTTGTACGGAACGTGATTGCAAGCCTATTTACTAACTTAATTTATTAATATACCTCACCATGGTCTTTTTATTTTTTTAAGTAATTTAAATATTTAATTGGTTATTGATATGGTGTAATTAATACCAATGCTTCCAAATGGTAGCATGTCATTGTTGCCAAACAATTTTCAAATATACGAATATTAATTAAATTAATTAATTAAAACAAAGAGTTGTATTTTCAAGGGGTTGGTTTAAAATTAAGTATGATAATATGAAACCTATTTTAGTATTCGTATTAGCAGGATTGAGCATGTATTCTCATTATGTAAATTGAACGTGGCAACAACACGTCAGTCGTGCTCCGAAGTCAAAATGAGTTAAAGCTTGTGAAAAATAGAATGCAGATACAACGCGCTATACATATAATAGCATACTCGTACGATTATTGTGTATGTGTCATCACCCTATATATGATTTTAAATATATGTGTTTTTCAGGATCGGTATTTATTCATTACATAACATAGCTCTTTTACGGGATTTTGAATCGTGGAATCACGGTGGAACCTCCTTAATTCTATTTATGACGGTCATATTGCAATAGGTAAGACACGTAGAGGCTTAATTACCTAGATTCTAAGATTTTCTTCTTCTGATTAGACCATATTGCTCACCGTCCGACCTAACTTAAACCATAGCTAAATCCTAAGTCGAATCCAACATCTACATAGGAGAGACTCGAACTGTGTCCCGTCGAAATTTCTAGGTCAGCGCATGGCTACCACCGTTTTAGAAAAAAAACATCTATAGAGAAGCACATATCACTAATCTTGCCTAAATTTTCAAATCATGTGGAAGCGTGAGGTTTCCTTTTCCCTGAGACCAATGATATTCATGATAGCAATACACATTTGATGCCGGGAATTACTCCTGATTGTATGGAAAAGCAACTACCTTTGTCCTTATGCCAATGTTAGTATTTTCGTGATGCATCTTCCTCGTGGGTCCCGAGCACGTGTTAATATACGTTGATAATGATGTTCTTCTCAAAGTCCGTGGGTATCTCTCCTGTAGAGTTCATGTCGGGTCCCAAGTAAAAGGACTACTGCCTATCATCTCCGCTTCAGGGTCCAGGGCCTGTGGTTACCACGGCAACTTAATCTTAATACTCGTCTGATACCTTGTACCCACTTTTAGATACATATCCATGGCCTTAAAAAAAAACTTATATCGCCTATTAATTCCAGTGGTTGACCAATGTATTCCAGGGCAGTGGAATCCAAAATTATATTTTCCATCAATGATCTCTAACTCTATTTCTCTCCGGAGATGTAAAATTACCTTTTAATTGCTGGTGGTGCAGCTACGAGATAAGAACACAACTCATATATCATGTTTCCTCTTGATAGGGGATTTTATTTCACAGTCTCGAGCTGGAGAAAAAAAGCAAAAAAATTAGAAAAAAATTTGATAGCACTTCGATTTTGTTTACAACGAAGCGCATTTCAGTAATTTAAGGTGGCTGGTTCGGTAATCGTGATTCGTTGAGAACCAGTGCTCATATAATTTCAATGGCACTAAAAAATTGCTTGGAGGTGATTAAATTACACGACATTTTGACCGGATACCTCGAATTCTCAAGTAATATTGAAACATTGTCCTTTTTAATTTAATTATTGACATGAAACATAGCATAAAACTTGACTTGATTCGGTTTCTGGCAACCTGAACGTTGTCACCCTGTGCATATCCTTTGACCTTGGAGATGTTGGTTTTAATGTATGGATTGAAAAAGTATGTAATTTGGTGCTATGGGTATCCGCATACTTTGTAGTGACGAAATAATTGTGATTAAACGCTTAAAAATTTATAGCATTTATTTAAACCCTTTATTTGATCTCTGTTTTTTACTCGGCAACAACGCACATTCTGAAATTCGGCACTGCTGTTGTGTAGGCAATTGTTTCCGTGTTTCAGCGGTCGTAACGGTAGGTGTCGTATTCGTCTATTCTCAAGAACCATAGATTAAAGAAGAGAATTTTTCTTTCTTCTCTAATCTATGTCAAGAACTCTGTCAAGGGGACTACATTGTAATATTCTTTGACTTTGTGGTGTGATTTGTTGTGGTTTCTCGCGCGTTCGCTTTCCCTCGTCTGATTCCACGTTGCCAAATGCACCTCAAAACTTCGCGCGTGATACTTGAAAATTTAAGGAATATTTTATTTCTTTCGTATATACGGAGGAAATAAGTCGATAACACAGGTTGATTTTCTCAGAAAAAAAATTGTTGGCATATATCCACATCATTTCAGTTTTTGGAGAAAATCTGTATGGTAGGAACGTAAATAATACATAATTGACCCTTACGAAGCGGGGTGCGCCATAAGGCCCCATGTTAAAAAAACCTTAAATATCTCAAAAACTACATTGAAAACCCCAAAAAATTTTCTCGTAGAATTTTAGAGCATAATTAAAGGAACAAATATTGCAATTATTAAGAAAATCTATACACCTGTAAATTTCGACCCAGCCACCTTAAATTGCCAGCAGGGGCCTCGGTTAGGTTTTTACAAGTGGAGACAGCGTTTAATGGAGTGGACTTAATTTCCATGAGTAATTACAACATTTAAATATGTACATTTTCCACCAAGGAATATCTTTTTCTTCATCCTTTTTCTCGCTTAAGGATGAAGATTGAAATACCAAAGTTAGTATTCCAACGTTTCTGATAAATCACCGGTATCGCTAAAAAAAAATATCAACTCGGGGAGGAAACGGAATAGCCCACCATACCCTCCATAAATGATACTTTTGCGAATTGGATATACACTTTTGTAGTAATGTGTGTTTTGAAGTAATATAATTTTGGATTTTCCCCTTTTCCCTCGCCTCACACGCATACTCATACGAGGTGCATTCAAGTTGTAAGGCCTCAAATTTTTTTCCTCCGGACGTGAAGCAGATAGAAACATGCGGTTTGTTTTAAAATGAGAGGGCACTCTTTGGCAATGCGTGACAGAAATGGCAGCACTGTACGACAGACAGAACCTCTAGCGGCAGCCGCGAGAATTATAACTGTTTTGGATACTTAAAATGGCGACGTTTTCGTTACATGATCAGTGTGTAATCATTCGTTTTTTGCATTTGCACGTCTCATCCATCCATCCAAATGGCATCCACGTCTCATCCATTGTCATAATCATTGAAAAGAAAGTCCCATTCATGCCTTCGTCACGCGTCAACATTGCTTGGCAACATGCCGCACGCGCTGATTTGTGGTCGTCCGTCAGCATTTGTGGCACCCACCTGGCGGACACTTTTTTCATTTTCAGGTCGTCATGCAGGATTGTGTGCGCAGAACCCACGGAAATGGCAACACTGGAGGCGATCTGTTCCACAGTCATTCGGCGATCCCCCAAAACAACTTTCTCCACTTTCACCGGCATTGTGCGAGGACGAGATTGTTTTGGTTCGTTGTCGCATGATGTTCTGCCTTCTTTAAAACGTCGCACCCATGAACGCCCTTTCGACCTAAGTCCGTGCTTTCGACACATCCATGACTCCATCATCACATGTCTCCTTCAACTGGCGATAAATTTCAATCGGTGTCACACCACGCAAATGCAAAAAACGGATGATTACACGCTGGTCATCTAACGAAAACTTCGCCATTTTAAGTATCCAAAACAGTTATAATTCTCGCGGCTGCCGCTAGAGGTACTGTCTGCCGTACAGTGCTGCCATTTCTGTCACGCATTGGCAAAAAGTGCCCGCTCATTTTAGAACAAACCGCATGTTTCTATATGTTTCCAGTCCGGAGGAAAAAAATTGGAGGTCTTACAACTTGAATGCACCTCGTACTTCTGGTACACTCCACGTTATGCTATCGTCCAAGCCTGAATGGATACGTGAATCCCATTTTCTTTGTCCCTCCCTGAGAGGCAAGACTGGCGTTCGCGGGCATTAAGAGCGTGGCCGAGCCCTAAACGACTTCGCCCTCCTTTTTTTTCTTTCTCTCCTCCATTTCCAACCCCTTATCTGTATTCTACACGGCACCCTTTTCCTTGGGTTGCACCTTCACCCCTCTCTCCTCCACCTCCTTTGACTTGAGGGAAGGATAGCGAGCAAGGGGAATCCAGCCTGTCCCCGCTTTAAGTACCCAAGGTGATTTATTCCAATGGATTCCGCCGCAGAGATGCCTTCAGAAGGCCCGCCAACACTGCTGCATTTTTTTTAGGACCCTCCCAAATTTTTTCCCGCCTTATCCCCGAATCGGTGCGGTCCCGTCCTTGGAACTTTAATTTTTTTGTCACTATTTATTCATTTATTTTTTTTTGGCGGGAGACAGTCGGTCCCATTGATAGCACTTCGCTATCCCCGTTTTAGTTAAAATACGAGAGGAGACGGACAGCGTGTGTTACCATGGAGATTTTCCACCCGAGAGTTGAGACCCTTCCTGAATGAAAGGGAGTCATTGCGTTTCCAACGACGAGTGTTTCCGCTTGTCTCGTTATTTTCCCATCTCTCAAAACTCGCCTCACTCCGCCATTCCTCTCCGGTGAGACATCCTTCTGTCTGCGCGTCTCACGCCGCTTTCGCCTTGCGTTGGTGTTTTTTTTCATACTTGAGCAAGCATGCGACACGCAATTTGGTTGGTCAGATGACCCACACTGAAGCCTATATATGGGACATATTTGGGAAATATATGTGACATATATGGGACATATATTTCCCATATATGTCCCATCATCATCATTGGTCAACAATCCTAGGCGTGGTTTGACGCAGCTTTCCACTCGATTCTTCTATCGGCCAACCTTTTCATTGTGACGTAATTCTTCTCTTTTACATCCTTCACAACCTGTTCCATGTATCTCATACGAGGCCTGCCTTTTCCAATCTTCCCGTTCACTTTTCCCTCGACGATAGTCTTCATCAGGCCATCGTGTCTCAAGATATGGACGATTAAGTTTTCCCTTCTTCTTTTTAGAGTTGTCAGCAGACTTCTCTTTTCTCCTACTCTTCTTAGCACTTCCTCGTTACTTACTCGGTCGATCCATTTAATCTTAAGCATCCTTCTGTAGCACCACATTTCAAATGCTTCTACCCTTTTCTTCTCCGCTGCTGTCATCGTCCATGATTCACTGCCGTAAAGAAAAATGCTCCAGGTGTATGTTCTTATGAACTGTCCCATGCATGGGATATATATGGGATATATATGGGATATATATATGGGCTTCGGTGTGGGGAGGCATTTGAACATTTAGGACTCGTAACTTTTATTCATGTTTTTCCCAGACAATCGTGTTAAAGAGAGAGTAAAAAATTGAGGTGGTGTCCCGTTGCCTGACAAAATAGTATTTTTAAGGCAACCCCATCACTTGCAATTCCGTCCCAATGGGATCAGACGCCTACATCTACATCTACATAATACCCTGCAAGCCACCACAAAGGTGTGTGGCAGGGGGTGATTTCTCACCAAACATGCACTACATATCATGCATAAAAAGGAATAGTATTAATTTACTATTCAGAACTTCACTATTTAAAAAAAGATAGAAATTGCAAAGCAAACATACAAAAACATGCTGTCAGTAGGGTTAGCTTTAAGTACTCATACTAACATGCAGCTACCAATGCTATCCATCGCTACTCTCCGATAGGACATATTTACCGTTATTCGTATCCCTAATTGTACGAGGGAAAAAGGACATTTTGAATCTATCAGTTCGGCAATCAATTTCTCAAATTTTGTGATTATGGTCCAGTCTACCATAGTAAGTTGGGGTCCGTATATTTTTATAAAAAAATTATATAAAAAAATTAAATATATATTTTAAAATATTTTTAACATCATCACTGAAAATATGGTCTTGGAATTTATTTAAGAGATTGTGTAAATTTCAACTTGCGATCTGACAATGGTTCCCATTTTAATTCATTTAATAGACTGGCGACGCTAATATAATTATCGTATCGTCCCTTTACAAATCTTGCCGAGTTCTTTAGTGCCACTGTCCCTTTACAAATCTTGCAAAACGTGGACGTGGTACGTGGACCACCTTTTCGTTGGGCTCCTATACTTCAACCCCTCTGGCATGGGTGACCCCACTAGGAACTATTTTCTTTGGTCCCTTCAGTTCATCTCTGCGGTACTCGGGAACACGTAACCTCATCCCATAGAATAATGGGCTGTAGCAAGTATGAAATATCAATAAAAAGAAAACTAAGGTATTGGTATGCGGTAGGAGAAAGGAAGCCAGGACCAATGTTCAACTAGGAAAACAAAATATCGAGGAGGTGGAAGAGTTCTGAAACCTGGGAAGCCGAGTAACCAGCGATGGACGGCGTAAAAGATAAATTGCCAGTAGAATTTCCCAAGCAAAAAGGGCATTTTCCCAGAAGAAGATTCTGCTAACAGCTGCAAATACAAGCTTTGAAGTGAGGAAACATTTCACTAGAACATACATGTGGAGCATTCTACTATATGGCAGCGAAGCATGGACAATAACAGCAGCAGAGAAGTCCAGGCTGGAAGCATTTGAAATGTGGTGCTACCGAAGAATGTTGAAGATAAAATGGATGGATCGAGTGACAAACGAAAAAGTTCTAAGATGAGTGGGAAGAAAGAGATGTCTACTGAAAACATTAAAAAGAAGACGGGACAACTAAATGGGCCACATCTTGAGACACGATGGCCTGATGAAGACAATCGTCGAGGGAAAAGTGAACGGGAAGAATGGAAAAGGCAGGCCTCGTATGAGGTATATGGAGCAAGTTGTGAAGGATATAAAAGAGAGTAGCTACGTCAATATGAAGAGGTTGGCCGATAGAAGAATCGAGTGGAAAGCTGTGTCAAACCAATCCTAGGATTGTTGACCGATGATGATGATGAGGAAGTATGAGGAACTAAAGAAGTGTTTCACATGAAAAATAGGGAAAGCAAAAAGACTGGTGTATACGCCCATCTACATCTACTTGACCGGTAGAACTCTAAGGTAATTAAGATAAATATTTTATCCTCGTATCAACAAACTGGAGGCTGAGCGGGGTGTGACTTTAATTCAATACTATATAATTTACCAAGCCAGTGCAAGAGGTTAAAAAAATATCATAGGTGTTTGCAGCGTGGACCTGAGGTTGAACGAATGATGCACAATGAACAGTGGTAGATGACTTTCGAATTAAAGTGTAACGTGAAAGAGGGAGGAAAGTTGTTTCAAGGGGCATCAAGGGGAGACAGAATAGGAGGATGGAGCCAGTAATTAATAGCGATGGTATGCTGATGATCATCATTGAAGGTGAAATATTGAGTAGGAAGGAAGGAGAGAGCGTGGATAAGAAAGATTTGAAGCAGAGAGAAGAATTAGTAGAAGAGGCAGATTGAGGAAGTTGTTATGGAACAGAAATTTATGAATGTAAGAATAGGAAGTGAGGAGGTAAGGCCATTTTGGATGTTGTGGAAGGAAAAATTCTGCTGAGCCAAAGGAAGAAAATATTTGAAGGGTTCCATAAAGATTGAGCAAGGCAGAATTCCACTCTGCTGTGAATTTTCCAAACCCCCACAGAACCTTATCAGGTCCTACAAAAACTGGTTTAAGAGTAGATACGTACTGGTAAAATAAAGATCAAACGTTTTTTATAGTTTAGCCTTTTTCAAGTGGAGTCTTGTCAACGGTAATCTATTTAGCTCAGACCTATCCTTCATCCCAGTGAACAGCGATTCATTTAAATTTCATGTGCTCATCGTCCTGCCTCCTTGTGGTTATGGCCAAAATAATTATCTAGATTCCATTTACAATTCTTATATCCTAATGTTGTAACGAAAGATAATCCAAACGAAGAAATAAAGCAAATCGGTTGCATAGAGAGTCATCATGTGAAGAAAATCAGGTCAGAAGGGGCTTGGCATCTTCAATGTCTAGATTTCGGAGTCCGATATTCATCAACGACCCCACAGAGGACCGCAAAGCAATGGGGCCACAGCCTTGAGGATGGGCGTGGTGAATTTGGGTCTCGGAAGTCCAAGACTTTGATCTTTCGACACCTAAGTAAGTTTTGAACAGCCAAAAATATCGAATTTCTAGCGTTAGAACAATAAATGCGCACGATTCGAACCTGGAAGAGTACGAGGCAATGTCTTGAACTTGAAAAGCAATTACTCCCTCATATCGTTTACTAGTCTACTTGCTTTGTGCTTTAATGAAAGTTTACTCAAATACAATACTCTATCTACGATTTCCCGCACATCGAATACTGCTGTGTGCTATACGCCGACCTCACTCAGGAACTGAATTTAAAACTTCAGAGGATCCAGAACTCCTGTGTGAGGTATGTCTTTGACATCAAATATTATGAACACGTTACACCATATTTTGATAAACTCGGGTGGTTAAAAATACAAAACAGGCGCCTACTCAATAAGACAACTTTCATTTACAAAATAATAACCTCAAAACTCCCCACATACTTGTATCAGAATGTGTTGTACAATGCTGCGACAAATGAACGCCCAACGCGCCGCATGGAAGAACTTTATGTACCCCTATATCGTTCATCTGTTTATGCTAGTTCTTTCCATCTCACTTCTTGTGATATATGGAACCACTTACATGAAGCTATTAAAAACTGTAAAAATGTCAACAGATTTCTGAATGAATATTATAAAATGTTGTTTCATCTGCGTCAATGAATATGCCACTTTGTGTAACAAATAAACTATATATACATTTATAGTGTTTTTTTTCTTCTTTTTGCAGTCTCTGCTTATTGCATTCCAATATTATTGTACTATAATATGGGATTTAATATTGTTACCTTTCGTTTATATTAATGTGCTGTCATCCTGTTATGGAATTAATTTCATGACTCTGGATATGTATTAATTATGTACAATCATTTATGTTCCTAAGGGACGAAATCGTCCCGGAATAATAATAAAATTGTATTCTATTCTATCTAGGCCTAAATAATGAACTTGAACGCGTGCAGCGAAGATCAGAAAGATTTGTAAAGGGACGGTACGATAACTATATTAGCGTAACCAGTCTATTAAATGAATTAAAATATCAGATCGCAGGTTGAAATGTAGACTTATTCTCTTAAATAAATTCCAAGATAATATTTTCAGTGATGACGTTAAAAATATTTTGCGAACCCCAACTTACTGCGGTAGACTGGACCATAATTACAAAATTAGAGAAATTGATTGCCGAACTGACAGATTCAAAATGTCCTTTTTTCCTCGTGCAATTAGGGATATGAGCATCGGTAAATGTCTCCAATACGAGTGTATTGATTGATAGCATAGGTAGTTGCATGTTGGCATTAGGACATTAAGCTAACCCAGCTGACAGCATACTTGCATGATTTACCATTTTTATCTTTTTTTTAAAATTGAAGTTTAGACTAGTATATTATTACTATGTTTTTGTGCATGATATACAGTGCATGTTTGGTGAGAGTTCACCCCCTGCCACACACCTTTATGGTGGCTAGCAGGGTATTATGTAGATGTAGAACACCTAAACCCGTAGGTTTAGTTGGCGTAAAATTTGCAGAAACTGAAATTTCAACAGAATATTATGAGTGTGTAGGTACTTTTTTGTCCGTCTCTAGCAGGAAAAAAAATAAATTATAAGCCAAAGCCCTTTTCCAATTTACGATACTGGGCTTAACGGAGGAGACTATATTAGGAGGCAGTATTAGCGTATATTAACGTCATAAAGGCGTACTCATAAAAGAGTAAGATATCACTGCTGTAAGCCATGGACCTGATAGGTAATATTTTGTTACAGTAGCTAGGTAACAGAATGATGAAATAAAGAATCCAACAGCTATGTATACTTCCACTTAAATTTATTTGGTACATCTAGTTTAGACGCATAGGCGTCATCTTCAGGTTCAGTGCAACGGAATGATGGTTTTCATGATGGAACATTATATTTAAACGCGTCAAGGTGCCGTGTTTCCCGAGGAGTCATAACACTTTACTTTATCTCGGGTAACATAAGCTTGACTGTTTCTCACTAAAGCTATTTTTCACCTTAGAAATGCTTCAATATCAGTTCAAGGTCAATAGTTTCTTACTAATTACAGAAAAAAGCACAGTAGTTAATCTGCAACCTTGAACCCAACTTAACCAATCCAAAGCCAGTTGAATTATTGTGTTTTACGCGGATGCCATACTGAGATGGAACTATCACATTATTGGAGTCAGCAAATAATTATCCAGGCTCCGTTTATTTTAAGAAAGCTAACCATACTAGTCCCTTCCACTTACAATATACAAATTTACTATATATTTTTCCACAGTCACTCGCTCTATGGCTTGGAAATTTGGGGGAATGCACCGGACATGAAAAGAGTGTTTTATTTTGGAAAACAAATTCAACAGGAATAATAGCGAAATCCTCACCTATGTAGCACTGTAGACCACTGTATCTTTTACTGGAAATAGAAACTTTTAACTGTATATAGAATTTATGCATATATAGTATTGATTTACGTAAAACAATATCTGAATCAGTTCCCGTCAAGATGGGTACCTCATAATTATAGAACGAGGCATAAAAATCTCCTTCCCCCTAACCGATGCAGGTTGACGAAAACACTACAGACAATTTCAATTTGATGTAATAGGATATTTAACCATACATCTCAATTTGCAAGAACGGCTAGCCTGTCTTTTGTCTACTTGCAGTAGAATCCACAGTAGGAAACGTGACTGACGTCATTGGTCACTGCGCAGTGCTGCCAGTATATTACGGAACGCTTTGGCAGCACTGGCAGTACTGGCAGTGAATCTCGCAACGCGCCCTTGATATTGTTGTCTTTATTTTATTGTTTTTACTTTACATGTTTCAAATCGATTTATGGATATGTATTGTATGATGATGCATGGTATATTGATGTATGAGTACTTCACCTTCATGACGAGGTCTACGAAGTTTCTAAATACCGACTGACCACTTTCAATTTTTTATTTTTTTGGACGATTTTCTGACCAATTTTTTTATTTATTATTCATTTCGCATAGCAACCTTTCCTCTACGTCAACATTATAACGAAGTTGATATAACGTCACTTTTGTAATATTAAGTTAATATCGCACTGGGTTATTCAACTCTGAATACAGCCGAAAGATAGGCAAGACATTAAGCGTATACATATATATAGTTTAGTTTAATGTGCAGAAATAAAGGCTGAGATAAGATAATGGAATACTTATTTCCTTGGGGGGTCTTAAATTTTTATTGAAGGGTAAGAGTGAAGCTGCTGCCCATACCATCCGCTCTGACACCAAACACTCGACACAGACGAAAGGGAGACGTTAAAAAAGAAATGAAATGATTCCTTCGGCGGGGAGGATGGGGAAAAAGAGCGCAGGCACCTCTGGGAGTTGTGAGGGAGAGAACGATCCCTTCTGTTGAAAATGCGCGCAATGAATCTGGCAGACTTTTAATTGAATTTCGCTGGCGGTTATGGGGTGGGTGGCCGTGGGGGTTGGCGATAAGGTGGTGGAGAGCTAGTTGTCGGCCCCAGTTGTCGGGCGAAATTGAAGAGGCGGAGAGGAGATTAATCATGGCGGAAAAAAGTAAACACCATTCAACCTCGATCTTGATTCTCGAGTTGGAGAGCGCATCCTTGTGCCGTAGGATGGAAAGAGAAACAAATGAAACCCACATCCGTCTCCATCTCTCATTAGCCTCGGAGTGAGAGGTCACTTACCACTTTTGCGGGGGTCGGGTTGGTGTGGTGACTTGAGTTCTGGCCTCCCGCCATTCCGATGGCCCAGGTTCGATTCCCGGCAGTGGCAGAAATTTTTCATTTGTATTTCGGCACCAAATAGTTATCAATATCTATATCTACGACATATCCAGCAAACCACCTCGAGGGTGTGTGGCAGGAGGTGGATCCACACCAGGAACAATGACACAACAAACAAAAATGAACAACAGAAAACAAACACCACACCTTTAAAAGTAATTGGGGGAAAAAAAGAAAAAAAACTACCAAATCCCAATCATGCAAGACACACCCACGAATACCATGCATGACTTGAAATCCGACACCAATTTAATATATACTCATGCATGCAAAAAAAAGCAATGCATGCGAGTAACACATTGATTTGAACATGCAGGAAATAAAAAAAATACTATCGACCTACTCTGAATATTACCCCTATAATTATTACCGATTTACACGATGTCTAACGTTCTGATCTCGAATCGTACGTGGAAAAATGACATTTTAAACCTGTCTGTCCTGCAATCTATCTCCTTAATTTTATTAGAATTATCGAGCCTACCATAATAAGTCGTGTCCAGCAATATATAATTAACGTCATTAATGAAATGTCCCTCCTTAAATTTTCCCAGAAAATTAAGTCTATAATTCAGCCTGCGTTGTGACAGCGATTCCCATCCCAATTAGGCTAACATACCAGACACACTGCTTTCCCTATCGTAACACCCTTTTACATATCTCGCTGCTCTTCGTTGTACTCGATCTAATTCGTAAATTAAGCCTGCTTCATAAGGGTCCAATATACTCGCAGCATATTCTAAGTGTGGTCTAACAATTGAAAAATAGCAACATTTTCTCACCCTCTTCTCACTTTTTCCTAATATTCTTTTAATAAATCCCAACTTTCTATTTGCTTGACTGCATATTTCCCTGATATGTTCCCCCCATTGTAGATCCTGAGTAATTGTTACCCCTAAATATCCAACTGATTCCACGTTTACTAATTCCGTACCTTGAATCATATAGTTTCTTTCTATCGAGTTTTTCGTTTTCCAAAAATTTAGTGTCACGCACTTTTTTATGTTCAGTTCTAGTTTCCATTTATCGCACCACGCCTGAATTGCCACGAGGTCTTTTTCTAACGATGCCTTGTCTCCCGGACTGCTAATTTCTCTATACGCTACTGCATCATCTACGAAAAGTCGAATTCTACTGTTTACTACAACACTGCCGAGGTCATTGATATATAAAAGAAATAAAAGTGGACCTATCACACTTCCCTGGGGAACACCTGATGTGACACTAACTATATTGGACATGATACTGTCTATAGTAACTCTCTGTTCGCTGCCAACTAAGAATTGATTAATCCAGGATACTACGTGTTAATCTATACCGCAACTTTCTAGCTTTAAGAGAAATCTGTCATGATGTACTCTATCAAAGGCTTTTTTTTAAATCGAGGAATATCGCTTCAACCTGAGCATTATTTTCTCCCGAGACCAATAAGTCGCGAACACAGAGGGTGGATTGCAAGAACAATGCTCAAACCGTGGTTTAGACGGCGTCTTCATGAGCCGCGGCCTGGACGCGATCTTCCTTCCGCTTGCATAAACAAGGTTTCGTCGCGGTCTATGAAAACCGCGGCCTGTCGTTGTTGATTATGTGGCAACGCTGACTACTGTCATTTGTTTCCCGAAAAGCAATTGTAAGCTCCTTAGCGACGTAAATAAACACCGTGAACTTCAGTTTGGATGCGTGTGAGTATCTAGTGAAAATGTGCAGTGGACGAAACGAAAACTTTTCGCTGGACGAGAAGCTGCTCCTGATTTCTATTATATCAGAGTATGTAATACTAGAGAGTAAGGCGTATTACGCGACCACGCTGGATAGGGAAAAGGAGGAATTGAAAGATATTTGTGGAAAGTATAATGCCAACAACCCAAAAGTGTAATGCATTTCAATGAACTGGACTTTTATGCAAGGAAAGAAAACTTTTTAAAAGAAGCGAAGAATTTGTTTGTGAAGTGACTTAATTATCAAGGCAGTTAAGTTATTATTTTTGTGGCTGTAACCAGTTTATTCCTTATTTTTGTAGTTATATTTTTTGATTGTACGTCTTGTGATTATATATGTATCGAGTGAACATTAAACGCCAAAAAAATGAATAAATAACCCTATTTTCAACCTATTATTTGTACGCAGATTGAATAATATCCCTTTATATTGACGTATGTCTGGGCAGAAAATTTTAATATGCGTGTAGTCTAGAGAATCAATGTCAGGGAAGTTGTTCCTAATAAAATTATGTATCTAATAAATCGATTAGTTCTGTGTTAACTCTATGCATTTTCCGAAAAGCACTAAAGAAAATATTTAGAGGTTTTCCCCATAGGTTAACAGCTAAGAATGGGTAATTTCACTAAATTTGGAGCACGATTTTTAATCATCAATCAACTGTACAAACGCAACCTATTTATCGTTATTTTTTCTTAACGTTACTTCACATTTAAAATGTAATTCATGCCCACCCTGATAAGAGAGAAAATCCAGCTATCACATCATGTAATTCTGCGGCAATTAAGGGGAATTTGGTAATATTTAGGTCCAATGAGCACAATGAGCTTCGCGTACATTCATTAAGCACCTAAAAGCCGTTGATTCATGAACACCAATCTGATCCCCTAAAGCCTTAAAACAAAACTTGCAGTGACGAAAGACCTTAATTACATAAGCAATTGAATAATTGGTGGCACTTGGAATCCCCAGCGGTCCGTCGAAAGTCTGATATGATAGTTCGGTTCTCCCAATAGCTGATGAGTTACTTCTTTATTAAATCTTTACCTCTGTTCAAACTCTGAATCGATGTATGATAAAAATAGATCACTTCGGTCCCTAATTAATCTGTTTATCTTTATCGGTGGAACGTCAGCATCCTCAATATCTGTAATTTCTTCTATTTCCTCCGCCTCGCGAACGTCAAAAAGTGCCGGCCGGCCATGTTTGGTGTCTCTCGCGAACGCAGACCGCGGCTTAAACCTACCCAGCAGGAGGTTCGGGAATTGGCGGCTTTTGAACCGCGGTTTAGACGGCGTCTGACGTAAAACTCGTTCATGCAAGCAAAAAACCGCGGTTTCGGCCATTTTCCCTAACCACCGTCTAAACCGCGGTTTAAACCTCGTTCTTGCAATCCACCCAGAGTGTTAATTGCGTTTCGCGTGACCTAGATTTTCGGAAACCGTATTGGTTATTAAATAACAAATTTTCTCTATCTAAGTGTCCCATAATAGAACTAACTATTATATGTTCCATTATCTTACATGATATCGATGTTAGTGAGATAGGTCTGTAGTTGCTAGGATATTCTCTATCCCCGGATTTGAATAAAGGTGTAATATTAGCCATTTTCCAGTCCTTGGGAAGCGTGTGCTCAGACAACGATTTACGAAATATTATTTCTAAGTAAGGTGATATTTCTGATGGTCGTGTTTTATAAACGCGTGCCGGGATTTGGTCAGGGCCGAGGGATTTATTGGTGTTTATGTTTCTTAGTTGTTGTTCTATACCGTGAGGCTCAATAGCGATTTCAGGCATCGGATGTTTGAAATTTTTATTTAGTGGTGCAATTGGATCTAAAGTGCTGGCAGTGAAAACGCTTTGGAAATATGTGTGTTTTGTGTGGAGAGTACAGTACTCCGTCCGTCGGACGGGTCGTGAAGCTATGACTGCTAGCCCTATTGGTGCCTATTGTTAAGAGCAGGATAATGTAAAGGGTTTCTCTCCACCCTCCATCCGTCCCATCCTTACCTTTCCTCCCACCTTTCCTCCCGGCCTGAACCGCCTTTGGGACAGCCTTGAAACTCCGACTATTCTCTTATCATTTTGAGCTTTGCCTCATATAATTTCAATCATTCTTGCCCACCATGCCTTTGGTTATCATTATTTTTTTATATCTTTCTAACGTTTTCGATTATGGATTCATGATTTTTATACCATTTCCATAATCAATTCAAAATGGTTGCTTGGTTACTTAGGGGAGGCGACCGACAGCTGAGGTCATTGGCGCCATATAGAATAGGTGGATAATTTCGTTATGGTAGGAGTTTTCAGGGAAGGGAGGAAGGGTGGAGAGAAACCCGGCGTCGGCATTAGCCTACACTTAACGAAATGGAGATGATGAAAACGAAATGTCCCCAAGGGGACAGCTTAACGTCCCATCCGACGGACGGAGTACTGAACTTGAAATGCCCTCTACTAGGCACTCAAGTGGGGACCGGTTTTCCGCTGATAAATCCGCCATTGCCGGGAATCGAACCCGGGGCCTCGGGATGGGAGTGTGATTTATTCACAATTCAAAGTGTATGTATGCTTTAGTCCTCATTTGGTCAGGTTTAACTATGTTTATGTTTTTTATTGAATAAATAAAAAAGTGCATCCTGTGGGCATCGGGATGATGTTGTAGCTAGGGTACCCGCTTCCTATCCCGAGGGCATGGGATCGAATCCCGGCAATGGCAGACATTTTTCGACCAACTACTGATCCCTATGTGAGTATTACGTGGGCAGCACTTCGAGTTCAGTGTTCCATCTACATCTACATATTACCCTGCAAGTCACCATAAAGGTGTGTGGCAGGGGGTGAATTCTCACAAAACATGCACTATATATCATGCTTAAAAAACCATTAGTATTTATATATTGTTCTATACTTCACTATTTAAAAAAAGATAAAAATAGCAAAGCAAACATGCAGAAACATGCTGTTCAAGTCCTTATACCAACATGCAGCCACCAATGTTATCCATTGCCACTCTCGTATTGGATATATTTACCGTTTTTCATATCCCTAATCTTTTGCACTGCACGTTCATCCACTAACCCATTGGTGTCGAAGCGGGGTTTCAATCTATCTTCAATCATTCCACTTACAAAACTCTCCAAACTTCTTATCCCTGTCAAGCTGCACAACGTGTAATTGAGGGAATGTGTACGTGGCTTGTGTGTCAGCATGTCAATGCTGATACAACGAACAGGTCTACCACTTCCATGATTCGTTCTAAGACTATTCACATTTTCTTCTGCCTCCCTTCGATCTGTTTTATTTTATTTTACTCACATTCTTCTTCTCGAACTCTTCTACTGGTATTCTCTTCCTTTCTTTTCTCAATGCTCTTTGTATGATAAAAAACGGACTACTTATATTCTAGGTTAAACCTAGGTCAGTTTCTGTTTTTCTCTTCAGGATTGAATCCTCTTACCCTATGCACACAATGCCTCGGACTTACCTTAAATGTTATCAAATCTCTGGCTCAAAAAATTTTGGGATTAGTTGCGTTTTTCAATAAAAAATACTCTGCCTCACTGCCAATTTTTAAGAAGAAACCCTATAATTTTTATTATAATGGACATTAATGCATGTAACCTCACTTTGGAAGCCTAAACGTATACATAGTCTACACTTAGTCTTGATTGTACTTATTTTATTACAACTATTTTATAGTATTCCATTAAAATATTGGTGTGGTTGTTTCTATGTTTGTTTATGTATGATTTTTTTACCACCTATGTCGGAAGCGGAACAATTTATGCAATATGCATTGCTCTTATGGGAAACCCAGAGCAAAATGAATATTCAACCATTCAAATATTCTTTCATCCTTTCTTCTTTATGGACAGGTGTCAGGTTTCATTCTTTCGAACAAGATGCGAATATGACCGAAGCAGGTGTGGAATAACGGATGAATCTTTCGCGTTATCGCAATCTGTATCGATAACGCTCACCCCTAAAAGTAGCGCAGGGTTAACAATAACCGTCTATAAAATTTGCTCCACTGATAGTGATAAGCGATTTGAAGTGATGCGTGAAAAATGAAGAATGGAGATCACGTTCTCTCGGACATAAGTTAAACCAAAAAATAACGATAACGCTAGCGCACGACTTATGAAGATCGAGGCCCAGGTTAAGGAAGAAATGAAAGGAATTTATTTTATGTTCATAATGTTGCACAACTTACAGAACACGCACATCCATGGTGGAGATGAATGGGGGCGTTTACTCGGAACCGAAATCGCAATTTTGTACACGAAATCGTCAGATGGAACGTCAGAACGAAAAAAGAATTTTAGTGAAAAAATTAATCTTCTAACCCGAGCCATTCACTCATAAATCAAAAATTAAAATAAGCAAAATGTGACGCCCACCGAAGAAGATGGTTTGATAACATTGACGTCATTTCCCTCCCGTCCTTGACTGCTTTTAGAGGAAGGGAAGGGAGTTGAGGGGAGTTCTCGGAAGGTCTACTCGCACAGATGCTGTCGCAACTGCTCCTATTGGCAGAGTCAGCTGTGTCCCCCCCATTGCGATAAGGCAAAGTAACTTCGCGGGCTCAGTTGTGATTGGACGAAGTCGATATACGTCAGAGGTTGCACCACACCCACCTTTCCGAAAGGGTTAAAAACATCAGTTTTTCGCCGCTGATAACTGGATAAATAATTGACGGATCAAAAAACGGAAAAATACTGGTCTCTTTATTTTACAAACTCTATCAGAGTCGGCAATAAAAAATATGGTAAACGACCCCATTCAGCGGAGTGGGACTGGAACCCGCGACCTTAGTATTGGCAGGCGAGGGGTTCGTTCTGCCGCCACCTAGGCCGGAAGGATGGAAATTAAGGGAGAAAGTGGGAAGAGAGAGAGAGAGAGAAAGAGGTGATGGGATGGGAGGTCGGTTCAACCGGCGGGCTGCGCGGTCCCTCCCCCTGTCACCACCCCCACCCCTTCTAACCCCCCTTTTGAACCCCCTCCCCTTTACCCTCCCCCTCTTCCTCCCTTCCCCCTCCTCTTCCCATTCGTCTTACGCAATCGCTCGCCCTGTGACGCAGGAGACGAGCAATTAGAGCCGGAGGAGATCTCATCAGTCGGTCCGCAAAACCTCCCCTTCCCCCCCCTCGTGGGGGACACGCACAAAGGAGGGAGCGAATGCACGCACACCCCAAGTCTCCCCCCCTCCACAATCCACCCACGCCAACTCTTCATTGAAAAGGCCAGGCCCGGGATCTGGGCAGAAAACGTTCGTGAAGGAAATGCCGGATGACCTGGGGGGGAATCGGTTTTTATTATTCCTAAAAGCGGTGGCTTCCATCAATACTCCTGCACCGTCCCGAGATAAATAAAACACGCCGAGCTAGAACGTTATGCGGGAGGTAAGGGACAAAAAAAATGATGCCAATTGATTAATTACATCGCAGTAACAAATGAGAGAAAGATAAACAAGTGTATCAAGAGAACCGTTAGTCAGGGAATGTATCTTCCTGGAAGGAATGTTTTGGAAATATATTTCACATTGCAATCATTTCAACTTCATCAGTGATCGATGAAAATTTACGAAAAAATGCAAAATACAGTAAAAATTCCCCGCAATTTACGAAAAAATCATAGCCTTGGTAGAGTCGGATAGAGATCAAAAGAAGGCTGGGAAATATAATTCAAGGGTGGAATAATAATCCTCTATGTATGAAGTTTTGTAAGATTTCCTCCAACGTTTTTTCCCATCGTTCATGCGTCTATTTACTATTCGTATCCTCTTTCCTCGTCAGTACATTTTTTAAGTCTTATAATTACATATTCAATTACAAATGACATCTTTAGAAAGAGTTTTTACCGTAGGTTTCTATCAAAGAAGCAGATATATCTCCACAATCCTTCATGAAATTATTATGCATAGAGTTTAGCATTCGAATGTTGCATAGTATGCGATGCTAAATTCTAGGAAATAGTTTCAGAAAACGTCCACGCTGTGAAGTAAAGGCCTCATAAAAGTGTCCGTTGAGCGAATGATATAGTTCGGCATAAAATACCTTGTGTAACGCTGGTAACAAAGAAGGTATTGCCTTACTCGATGTATTCCTTGGACGTGGAATAACTAGGAGTCTACTTGGAGTGGCCTCGAACACGGGTTGATCACCTAAAAACTGTGAAGTAAGTTGACGTTGTCTGTGTTTTCTGTTCTCACGTCTTGCAGCGCTATGTAAAAACATAATATGATTAGTCAATTAGCAATTTCCAAAAATTTTCATGCATTATCGTAATATTCACAGGATAGAAAATGGGGAAGGATTGATTGATAGTTTTCTACCGGCTAGGGTATGTTATTATGGATTGTTCTTCTAACTACTTTGTATTTCAATCATCTATCCGCTTCATTCCTAAGCTGTATCTCTCTTCGAGTCGGCATATTCCTTACCTCTCCCCATTCTACTAAGGTCCATGAGGTCTTTCTCTTTCAGCCTCTCCCTCGCTTACGCATCATTCTACCTTTGATAACGGCCTTCCGAATTCCGTTGCCCGATGTATCTGCCCCATCCACCTTGTCTACCTTCTCCTCATTTCTCATTCTAAAAAGTATCGCCAAAAGCACTCTCATATATGCATCAGCATTTTATCCTGCTATCCCTTGCAAGGGCGTGTGGCATGGGGATATTCAAACATTAACCATGAAACATTAAAATAAGCTATAGCTTGACATCATTCTTAAAAATGTTTGCTAAAACGAAATTACCATTAATCATGCCGATGAAGAAAGTTTCTTTCGATGTTTTTAATACATTGTTTATAAGATATTTGCTTCACTAACAGTACGTAATTAGTTCCCTCTGTAATTCGATAATATTTTTTCTTCTGATGAAAAAACATATTATTATACTGCATGTTAAATAACTTTTTCAAATTTCAAATAGACTTCTGTCTACATTGCTGTTGATGGTTTTCAAAATACAGCTGAACCTATTGCTTCAATTTTTGGTTTTTATTTATTCTACAAATGCGGTACTTTTTCTTTTTTTGGAACTAGCAGTCTTATTGTAATGCTTAGCAGTCTTTTAGAATCAGCCTCTTAGAATCTGACTTGTACCTGTCATACTGGACTCGGCGGGATGCTAGAAGTGTATTTACCAAGGTAACCAGCCTCTTTTATGGAGAGTATAATTACCCTATCTACATGGTTTCTCACAGACTTCACAGATATTTTGTATTGATTTCCTCAAATATTTAGGTACCTATTAATATTATAATGTAACCTTACAGGTGACCCTTGAGCTGTACACACGGCAGTGGGATACTTAACTGCCAATTTAATTCTACAAGTTAAAAATCATTACTCACGCAATGAGTTGACGAAGGGCATTCAATTATTTATATTACAATAAAATTGGAGATAAATAAACGTAGTAATAAATATTATTATTAATAGCTGTTCACCTTTATAAATAAACAAAGAAATAAATAATAATAAATGCGTCAATAAATAACGCATTCTATTTTCCTGATTTAAAACGGATTATGACACATATATTCCCCCGCTTGCAAATTGCAAGCACCATTTAACTAGCATGCTATTCATGTGTTTGTTTTTTATAAGTACCTGTATGCCGCTTTGCAAATTGTGTCATGTGATCATGTGTGTGTTCGTGATCGAGTTTTCGGCACCGGCCGAAACGAACATGGCAGCGAAGGAGTTTGAAAAAAGGACTAAATATCAAGATCTGTGTGAACTCCGGCAAATGTACGTGGGCTACTCCGTGAAATTGGTAGTCCTCATCGTGGGCGTGCTTGGTGGTGTCAAGATCTCACTGGTTGAGAATCTCAAGTGCATTCCAGCGTGCAGGGCGTGAGTGGATGCACTTGCAAGTGCAATGCAGAAGGCTGTCCTTCTCGGGTCTCTCCGCCTGCTTCGTGCGCATGACCCTAATGCCGGGTAGCCACCTATCCACCGGTGGCGGACGTGGCTACCCCTAGGCGCGACCTCTCTCGAGTCTCCGGCAATTATGACGGCAACGAAACCTGATGCTAGCCGGAGACTCGGAGGTGGATGTTACAAATTGTAACAATAAGAATATAATAATAAAACGTTTATTGTCGTAGACCTTTTAAGGTCTTTCAGACTTTTAAGGAATTAACATGAAGCTTACATAGCATATAAAAACAAAAATGCATAAAATAGTACTTATAATACATGTTATAATATACAAGAAATTATCAAAATTATATTAGGTATTACTCAATATTCACATAATTATATTGGATATTCTATTGATATGGAATTCACAAGAATGATATTCACAATTTCATGATATAAACACAGGAAGAGTTAACAAGTGTTAAAAAATAATACCTGATACACAATAAGATAAATTCAAGATATATTATGTCTATGTATCATAATTTTAAATGAAATAACTACATTTCTAAGGTTGACAGTTTTCCATGAATATATAAATAAAAATATTTTCTTTTAAAACAAGGTACCGATTGGCATGTTTTAACATCAACTGTAAATGAAATCCAGTTTCTTGATACTGTAGTTATGAAGTGCCTACATATAATACATGTTATAATACACAAAAAACTATCAAAATAATATTAGGTATTACTCAATATTTACATCATTATATTATATATCCTGTTGATATGAAATTTTGAAGAATGATATTCATAATTTGATGATCATCATCAAGGGTCAACAATCCTAGGATAGGTTTGACGCAGCCCTCCACTCGATTCTTCTATCGGCCAACCTCTTCATACCAATGTAGTTCCTCTGTTTCACGTCCTTTACGACCTACTCCATGTAACTCATACGAGGCCTGCCTTTTCCATTTTTCCCGTTCACTTTTCCCTCGACGATGGTCTTCGTCAGGCCATCCTGTCTTAAGATATGGCCGATTAGGTTGTCCCATCTTCTTTTTAATGTTTTCAGCAGTCTTCTCTTTTATCCCACTCTTCTTAGGATTTCTTCATTTGTCACTCGGTTGATCCATTTTATCTTCATCATTCTTCGATAGCACCATATTTCGAATGCTTCCACCCTTTTCTTCTCTGGTGCTGTCATCCTCCATGCCTCACTGCCGTAAAGAAACATGCTTCAGATATACGTTTTGATGAATTGCTTCCTTACTTCCAAGCTTGTATTTCCAGCTGTTAGTAGATTCTTCTTTTCATAGATTGCCCTCTTTTCCTGGGATATTATACTCACTATTTCTTTCTTGCTTCGTCCATCGTTGGTTACTCTGCTTCCCAGGCAACAGAACTCTTTCACCTCTTCCAGTTTCTGTTTTCCTAGTTTAACGTTGGTTTTGGCCTCTTCTCTTTTGCTGCAAACCAATATCTTAGTTTTCTTCTTATTGATCTTCAGCTGATGTCTGGCCATTGTCCTTTCCATGGTTGTTAGCAACTTAGTCAGCTCCTTCTCTGTATCTGCTATGAGAGCTATGTCATCAGCGAATCGTAGCATGCTGATTGTTTCTCCGTGGATGTTCACTCCAGAACACTTCTCCTTGACTTCATTGATGGCTCTCTCAATGTAAACATTAAAAATTACGGGAGACAATGCACAGCCTTATCTCACTCCTTTCCTTATCCTTGTTTCTTCACAGCTGGATCCAGATTTAATCACAGCTACTTGGTTTTTATACAAGCAGTGGATAATTCTTCGATCATTGTAGGAAACTCCAATTCCTTTCAGAATATTATAAACACATATTATGACATATGTATTTCGCCGCTTGCAAATTGCAAGTACTATTGAATTGTATTGGAATTAAAGTTGAAGTAAATTAAACAAAGATATCAGTATTATTATTGTCACTAGTCGTTCGCCGTTTGGCAGCGAACGAGGTGGGCTCCTTGGAACAGACGTTTTATCGCCGACCACGCGATAAAGGGTAAAGCTCTTCGACGCGGGTCGCTCAGGGAGCACGCATTGCAGGGGGAAGAGATGGGTGAGTTTCGGTTCTCGGGCACCTGCGGGAAGGGGATGGAGGTAATTCTTTCGAAGGGGGGATGGGGTTTAGTGGCGGGAGGCGAGATGGCGGTAAGGCGCGAGAGGATGAGATCAAACGCCTTGGCAGCAGTCCACTACCACCTCGACTCCCTCTCAAGAGTTTCTCTTCAGTCGGGCTTTCATCTTTCGGCCGCAGTCCGCAGTGGCGCCCGCATCGCCGTGATAAGCCCCGGACGCCCCTCCCCCCCAACACACAACCTCCTCATCACTCTCGGACGCAACAGTGCCAACCGCAAAAAAAACAGCAGAGGGCTGTTTTGCACCGTGATTCCCCGGATCCCCAAGGAGTAGACGGAGCAGAGGGCTTATTAAGTAATTTGAGCGAACGTTGAATTCAATAAGAAGTTTGCAAATCATAGGAGGCTTTGGGCTGAAATGGTTTAATACAGCAAGCGCAAGCTGATGAATTACCTTGAACCGGGTATCAGTGATGAAAAGTGAAGAATAGGGGACAAAAAATGAAATAGTTGTTATCAATTTACTGTTCCACCTAGGTTTATATCACCGTGAAATACTCCTAAATGTTGAAATCGATAGATTCGGCTTTCACTTGGTGAAAATTCATGTTGAATAATAAAATGCAACTTATGTAAATTTTCACGACTTTTATTTTTTAGTACAACGCGTTTCAACGCTAAGGCGTCATCTTCAAGTACAAAGTTTTGTGCATGACTCAATGCTTATGACAGTCATACATAAAACTTTGTACTTGAAGATGACGCCTTAGCGTCGAAACGCGTTGTACCAAAAAATAAAAGTCTGTGAAAACTTACATAGATTGCATCCTCTTATTCTCCTAAATGTTCCTTAACGGCAGAATATTCCTATTTTTCAAATAATATAATGCTTCTGTTCAGCATCCTTTCTACCTCAATTCAAAACATCATTCTTTGCTCGTACAATTATGGAAATGAATGACTGTAATTATATCCAGAAGCATAAATATGAGTTACTCAATGGATAGCATAGGTTGTTGCAAGTTGTTATAAGGGCTTTTAGCTAACCTATCTAACAGCATATTTTTGTATGCTTCCTTTGCTATTTTTATCTTTTTTAAATCGTTAAATTTAGACTATAATATTATTACTAACCCTTTTATGCATGATATGTAATGATTATTTGGTGTCAATTCACCCCCTGCCACACACCTTTATGGTGGCTTGCAGGGTAGATGTACCTCTCTACATTCATCTACCTTTGCATAATACCTTGCAGCCCACCGCAAGGGTGTGTGGCAGGGGGTGAGCCATCACCAGGCGTGCATTTTCATTCAAAGAGAATAAGTTTACCCTTATTAACATCCGTGCATATATAACTCTGAGTGATAAATATTAATCCGTGCATACGTTACCTAAATGCCACTGAGAGGCACAAAGCTACCACCTCGAGGAAATTCCATCCAAACTGTACATTTATCTCCTCCCTCTTTGGTGCTGATCAGCATTCTAACTTTTTTTACGTTCTTCAAAACACCCTCGCACTTATTCATGTACCCCCTCAATCAAGTAACTGAATCAACTCCTAATTCCTTTTCTCATTTTCCTCTCATTCTCCGATCATTCCAAAATCCCTTCGTTTATCTTCCTTTCCGTTCCCATCTGCTTCCTCATCTCTCTCAATAGCATGCACAATTCAAAACCCACCAATCTATTTCCTTCTAATTTTCTTAATACTCACAATTGGACGCTATACAATAGTCTTTCCTTAACGTCCATTTTCAATGTTCCTGATACCGGATTGGAAATGAAAATCTACTTCGTACGTTCCACACAAAGGTTTTATTGGTTTCAACCATGGTTTCGACAATATATGTCATTATCAAGATGTAAAAATAAAAAATGTCCGTTCCTTAAATACCCTCAAATTAGGGGTGGGGAGGGAAACTGAGGAAGGAGAGGGGGGAGGGAACTATGGTAGGTGAGAAATCCCTGTTTTGACTCTTGGGGAGTTTGTCTAGTGGAAGGGGTGGAAAAAAGGAAGGCGAACTCCCAAACAAGGCCAGCAATGACGTCAATGCAAGGACAGTAGACAAATACATGGTACAAAACCGTTACAAATTTAAAAGCGGTGAATGACCATCAAATAGAACACCATTTACTATTAAAGGAAAGATAATGCAATTTTCCACAAGTAAACAATTTTTATTCCGACTAGTTTCGGTGTACTACACCATTAAATGGTGTAGTACACCGAAACTAGTCGGAATAAAAATTGTTTACTTGTGGAAAATTGCATTATCTTTCCTTTAATATGGAACGTTTCCACCACATCTCGCCTGAATCGATATTGTTTAACCATTTACTATGTTGATATTAGACTTCTTCCTAGCTTTTGTTATCCCATATTGTTCAAGAAAATCTAATATTTTATCCTTGTCCTCCACACTTAGAATTTCAGGATCGAAATTACTGGAGTGATTACATTCTATTAGATGTTTTCCGAACACTGAAGATCTATCACCAGTTGCAAAGCATTGTGCATGTTCACTACATCTGATAGAAAACTTTCTTCCCATTTCGCCAATGTACCTACGTGCGTTACATGAATTGCAATTTGATGCGTACACACCGCTTTTGTCCCTATCTCTAAAAGTATCCTTCACGTTAAATAAAATTTTCCAATGGTCACGGGGTTACAAAAAGATAGATTAAAATTATTCACCGGTATGGTTTTTATTACCCTATGCGTCAAATTGCCTAAAAAAGGTATTTTGCACCACCGTGATGGTTTATCATTACCAATAGGAGATAATTTAGTCGTTGACTTAATTTCCTCAAAGTAAAGCCTCAAACTTTGAACTGTGCTCCTGATACCGCTTTCCTCCTTAGAATAAAAGCGTATTTTCTGATGCAAATTTCCTCCAAACAGGGTAGATCTAATTCTTGGTTGAAAAGCCCGAACAACGAATATATACTACGGCAGATCTAATTCCAATGTTTCCTCCTGCATAGTAACCTGTAGTCGCATCATTGTGTGTTATCTTCTCCTACGTAAATGCTTACTCTTGTCCTCTTTGTTGTGGAAAGACTTGTTTTAAAAATCACAATATTTTCGTTAATATGTATTAAATTTAAAACTCATCACTGATGTCAAATTGTTTATGCTCTATCACATAATTGAATAAAAGTTTATACGTGTTTTAGATTTTTTCTGGTAATTGCTCTGGTTGTTGCGATGTATTTTATTTATGTGACCATAATTTTACACGGATAGATTTTTGGAAGAAGCCAGCTGTCGTCGTGCCATAGACAAAAGGAAGGTAAATAGCGCTGGCGACCTACACTTTCGCAATAGAAGAGAATTGATGTCAGTGATCCTAGGTCCTTGGAATTTTAGGAGAAATTTGGTATGGTGTTAATCTCTAGCGTGGCGTTGTATTGTTGTGGAAGGTGGACGTTGGGGAAAGTGGATGGGAAAAGATTGGAGATCCCTTAAGATGTGGGTGTGTAGAAAAATTTGGCTTATATATTTAAATTGGTGAGAAAATTTCGCATCAAGTACACCATTAATCTTCGAGAAACAAATTTCATGCATATTCCCCATTAGGAGGAGGCAGAACATGAGGTCGTAGTGGACGGTAGATTGTTGGAGTGGAAAGGCAAAGGGAGGAATTTTATAGGCCATCAAGACAGATTGAAGGTTATACCATATGCTGAAATGTAAAGAAAAATAACATATGCCTATTACTCAGAGATTAAAAGGAGCAAAGGATAAATGGCCGACAAAACCAGCCATTAAGCTTAATGTACTGCATTTTGATCAGGGAAGCCTACTTTAACCGCTTGAACACCACTAATCTTTAATATTTCGAAATTTGCATTTCATTCTGAAACTATGCAGGTGAAGTTTTATGCATGCGGTGAGTTTCATCATGTACGCGGCTCAAATTTGTGTTTAAAATCCGTGCAATGCACGTAATAAACCTTCTCTCTCTCCAAAAATGTTGCATGTGCTGATCTTCGCGCAGCCATGGAGGTCAAGGGTCAAGCGTGGCGTAGCGCATTAAATCATGAATGAACACCTTCAGTAAATCATAAAATTGAATAAAATTCGGCGTGATCATCCTCTCGCCCGTCATAGCTTGGATTCTCATTCAATACGGAAAAGGGGTCTCATTCTACGACGCCCTTGCCCTCAAATTACGCGAGAAAATATCGCGCGTGACCTGACCATACTTCTTAGGCATGCTAGGGAATTAGTCCATCATAATATCTATTCTCGTTGTAAACTGGTTAGCGTTGCAACAAACTTAAACATGTTATATAAACAGATTAATTTCTGCTAGTCGCGAATAATTAGTCGTGGTTGAACTTAACAAAAGCCTTATTTTTAATCGAACATAGTTCTTTAATGAAGCCTACAATCAGACAGTTTTATTTATTTGTAAACAAAACTGTCTGATTTCATGGATACAAGTGATAAAGAAAAAAATCACGTCCAGCGATATAGATTATGTATCCAACAATAGGAAGTATAATAATAGTATCCAACAACTTCAAAGTTAATGGAAATAGTTTTGCGACTGGCATGTAAAGAATTCGATTGAAAATTAATGGCAAAATATGAGCGTGGAATAAATTATACTCCAATCATTCCATGAAATATTACCACTTACGCAGTTTTTTCAATTTTAAGGAGCAAATATATTTTTATGACTAGGATGTGCTATTTGTCGCTCATGTTCTCCTAAATAAAAGACTACTGTGCAGTATCTATAGTATTAGTTGTCAAACGTTTCTTGTCTGCTTGGTATTTACTCTTTCACTCAGTAAAATACTAAAATGTTAATCTATTTATGTATTTTTTCCTTTAAGTAAGGAAGGAAGCTTTTAGTATTCTTATTCTTGAAATTTTTTTTACATTTCTCGGTTACACTTTCGCTAAAAAGTGTAATTTAGGTCGATGTTTACTGTTTTGATTTCAGTTCTTTTCCGATCATTGCTAAGGACGTCGCCACTGTTTCTTCCGATTGATAACATCGATTATGGTAAAACAGTTCATCCAAGAGATATGCCATAAACTGCATTGCAGCTACAGAGCACAAGATCATATTCATCCATTTATGTAAAATTTCTAAATACATATTACCATGTGTATTTAAACCTTGTATCTCCCCCGTTGAATTTGTAAGGGTCCCTTCTGCTAGCATTTAACACTTTGCTCACTATTGAAAAGAAAACTTTGGTCACGTTAGTCACATTAGTGAAATTGAACCAATAGTAGCTACCATAATACAGTATTCTGGATTTATCGTACACCGGCAACGCTGATACTAGAAGGAGATACCGATTTATAAAGCGAAATTTACGAGGAGCCTATAGGTATGCAATGAAAAGTAAATAACTGGAGAAATAGTATGTAAGGTAGGACTTGGGACACGATCAATATTGTCTTAATTCATCAAACTATTATCCATACATTATCATTGTAGAGTATTATCATTTGAGTCACGGAAATGAAAGGCCTGCGCCTTTGATTACCTTAATTTGTCGCATGTCTTGGACGAATATGAATGGTACTTAGGCTTTAGTTTTTACCCGTATTAGGTATGTCGGATTGTTCAATTGAATGAGAGCAATGCCTAGAGTAAAAGTGTATTGGGAAGGGGTGGCTGACAAGATAAGATTATTTGCTCCATTTAGTGTAGACGGGTAAAATGTTTTCGCTTCATTGGAATTTTATTAATAACGATTTTGGTTAATTTAATTAATTCCATATCCCACAAGACCACCTGGCTGAATCATATTCATGGTTGGCCTTAAAAAAAAAAGAATAGTGGCATACCTATAAAGAGAGATGAATTGGTCTGGTAATGGGGAACATTCACTATTTTTATAACTCTTTGAATGTGAAGTTTATTAGCTAAAATGTGCTTGGAGAAAATTTTGCTGAAGAATTAAGTTGCATTACAAAGATATTACTTTTTGAAAATTGTACCTTTTCGGCAGCTCAAAAACACGACGTCATCGCATGACGTCATGGCACGGTATTACTATGGGAGTTGTTTATCTGTTTATGCGTGGAGGTAAGTTGTTAAATGAATAACTGGCGATAACGTATATAATTATCTCATTTGTTTATTGCAATAAACGATTGTATTTCGATTTTTTATTTGCGTAGTATGGATGGTAACGAGCAAATCGTCCATTAATTATATAATGCCTGTTTAGTGCCCAAGAATTTCTACTTCGTCTATGCAAACGCTGGTTTTTTTTAAGAACAACGGCGCCATAGTGGAGTCAACCAAAGGAAATTGTCAGAATGTGCTTTTTTAAGTATTTTTTCAGTCATCGTTTCGTTCGAGAAACGGCTAAAAACCTCAAAACAATATATTCACTTCGTTTTCTTTTAAATATAAATGTCTATCTCCGTAGCAATATGGAACCTATACCGTGCAGTGACGACAGAAGGCGTTTCTGTTCGCGTGACTTTCGTCAATTTCCCGGAACATTTTAATATCATTTAATAGTCTTTGTGGTGGGCGTATAAAATTTTGTCTTATACATTTAAATGGGCGAGAAAATTTCGCATTAAGTACTTACTTTATTAATCTTCGAGAAACAAATTTCATGCATATTCCCCCTTCAAAGATTCCCCAGAATGATCGGTGGAGATCAAGGCAAGACACCAACCGAATCTCCATCGTGAAGAAAGTGCGTCAGATCTTTAGGTTCGTCTGTCTCAATCTTGAGAAGCCCTTATAGTGTGGCATTCCTTTAATTCTCTTTCCTTGATGATGACCCTTTGGGGCTTACGATACACTTTCCCTCGACCACTTTTGTCCTCCTGGAGGTCTAGCACGAAGTCTTACAATAATCCAATGTGTAATTTAGCCTCAAAGCCTGCTCAGAATTCATGACTTGTTCGAAAACTATTATTACAAAAGTACTTGTTTACAAGCTTTTTTAGGTACTTTCAATTAAGTTAAGTTTTGCTTCTTATTCCAAGTAAAGTATTTTTTGAATCTGCTTATTTTTTGCTTCAGTATAATGATCATCATTATAAATATGTTACCAAGGATAATAGGCTTCAGGATAGTGTCTACCTGCAATATTTAACACTTCAGATGTCTCACCATCCTTCCCAGTGAGTTATTTACTCCAACATTTTTCTCCGTTTCCATGAATTAAAGTTTATTGTTGAAAACACATCATGCTTAATGTATTGACACCATTAAGTGCATCATCATTGGTCAACAATCCTAGGATAGGTTTGACGAAGCTTTCCACTCGATTCTTCTATCGGCCAACCTTTTCAGTGTGACGTAATTCTTCTCTTTTACATTATTCACAACCTGTTCCATGTATCTCATACGAGGCCTGCCTTTTCCAATCTTCCCGTTCACTTTTCCCTCGGCGATAGTCTTCATCAGGCCATCGTGTCTCAAGATATGACCGATTAAGTTTTCCCTTCTTCTTTTTAGAGTTGTCAGCAGACTTCTCTTTTCTCCTACTCTTCTTAGCACTTCCTCGTTACTTACTCATGATTCACTGCCGTAAAGAAACATGCTCCAGATGTATGTTCTGATGAACTGTTTCCTCGTACATCGTATTAAGGATGTATGACTTATCGAGTTTTTTCAGGAAAATGTTCTTTATTAATGGAGATCTACCATCCCCTGCCACACATCCTTTCCGTGGCTCTTAGGGTAACATGTAGATATATCTTCTGCCTGCCTTTATGTATCCCAGAATATTTTCTATTTTCCTCATTTGCCAAATATTTTTCCACATATTTAAACATTCTTTAATAGGTATCATTTTCCTATCAAAACGTCCTCCAAAACCGTTTTCTGCTTTCCTATAATTTTATCAACCTGCCGACTTACCTCTAAATCAATGTTTGATAGGTACTTATTCTTTCTCTCTATCCAGCTAGCTCTCTCTCTCTCTGTCCATCTCATGTAAATGTCAAATATCTACCTTGTAGACATTTGACATTCATTCCGCTAGAGTCGAGTTTCTGAACAACACAACGCTATGACCCAAATTAGTTACCACTGATACTTCGTCTACAACGCCTCTAAGTGACCCATTCATATACATTCTTCAAATATATATATTTCGTATGCCTAGGTACTGCTTACAATTATATTTCCATACTTTCCGTTCATAATATTATCGTATTATACTAGCATAGTTCTCCTGATCTCCTTACCAATGCCGTTTTGACTTTGGATAATCCCAGTAAAAATACAGTTTGTAACAGTTCCTGTTTCTGCGGTCAACTTTATCCCTTCTCGAGTATTTCTTTGTAGAATATAATTAATTTCATTTTTCTGTCTTTTGCTTGCCTCAGTATTATGTAGTTGCTGTTGCTGTTTCTGCGATCAACTTTATCCTTTCTCGAGTATTTAGTTGTAGAATATCATTAATTTAATTTTTCTGTCCTTTCTTCGTCTCATTATTATATCCACTCCATTAATACAATTAAAATAATCCTGCCATTACAAGGATATACTGTGTATTTTGATTAACAATTGAGACCTTCTTAAATAATCGCAATGAGTGGATTTAGCTGAAGGAAAGAAAAAAACCCGTGCATGTAGGAGATGTCTTGCTTCGCCGTCTCTCATCGCTAATGGACGCACATTAGCCGTCCATTTATGGTGCATATTGAGCCGCATCGCCACTGCAAGTAGCTGCTCGGATTCAATGGGAAATTTAATCTGGCTATTAAAGGAGAGGATAGCCATCAATAACGGATGACGGTGTAGCTAGCCGATCGTGGGAGTTTGAGTATACAGATCATTTTGTATAGGACACCAGAACACCTGTATAAGTTTCTACATGGTATATATCTGGACAGCGAAAAGCCAAGCAAGCTAAATCTTCTACGTTAGGCGGTAATATTGCAGGCTTATAATGATCTCGTAATACCTCTGAGAAAGATACAGTGCCCGTGTTTTGAAAACGCTAGGTTTTCTCAATTCTCCAAATGATCTATCTTAAATATCGAGTCTACCATTTTAATACTAGCTTTAAGGTCAACATGTTGCATTTTTTTGGAGGATAGAAAAAGAATATCAACTTTATAGGTTGCAAAATTAAAGTTCGTCTCGCGATCCCTTGCCTGAATCTCGCACAATTTAAATTTAATTGGGAGAAGTATGTGCTGTTGATTAAATGTGTATATAAATGGGAATAAGACTAGGAATTGGTGACACGAGGTATCAATCTTTTCATTTTGGATCGAAAAGTACTCTGTACTTAGGGTCACATTATGAAACTATCTTTGAGAATTTTCTCAATGAAATGGCTCCTCCTCCTTATAATTTTCATGGAATTTCTTCTTTGTCTTGACTTCTGAACTCCACTGTAACCTTGAAAATAAAATCCTAGATTATTTAATTACAATATGAATAACTGCATTTTTATCGCTAGAATAGCAAAGTGAATAATTTTGAAGGAGATTTAATACAGGTTTATCATCATTTCCTGACTGAGGGATTCTTTTACCAATTTTCATCAATGCCTAGAAAGAAAAAATGTCAGGTATCGTTCACAGAGGGGTATTCATTAACATTAATGGGGCCAGTATTTCATTAGTCCTCGCTTATTTTTTCTTCCTCATGGAGTCGTAATCAGAAAGCTGGAATCAAAGGAAATAATCAAAGGATAATAATGATAAGAAAGGAAAAATCAAATAAAATACGAGGAGGAAATTGGATTTATTTCCCGAATCGTGGATATCATGGGGAACATGCACTATATTTTATAACTCTTTGAATGTGAAGTTTATTAGCTAAAATGTGCTTGGCGAAAATTTTGCTGAAGAATTAAGTTGCGTTACAAGGATATTACTCTTTGAAAATTGTACCTTTTCGGCAGCTTAAAAACACGACGTCATCGCATGACGTAACGGCACGGTATCACTAAGGGCGTTGTTTATCTGTTTGTGCGTGGAGGTAAGCTGTAAAATGAATAATTTTTTGAACATTTTAATATCATTTAATAATCTTTGTGGTGGGCGTAGAAAAATTTGGCTTATATATTTAAATTGGTGAGAAAATTTCGCATCAAGTACATCATTAATCTTCGAGAAACAAATTTCATGCATATTCCCCATTCGTGGCGAAGTGGTGTCGGATTAATTATTTTAGAAAATGTGATTCGTCTTTACAGGAGTCGTCTACGAACTAGGTACTGAAAATTAATAGAAGACAAAGGTTTGTTGGATCGGGATTTGTACTATGGACCTTGTGCTTGCCGACATAATGTCAGGCCAAAGTGCAGCGGACCACTACGCTACCCAGGATTTTTGATCTCATATTCAATATTTGGTTGGATATATAGGAGCGGAATCTCATTTGCCTTTGTGATTAGAAATCGGGATTTAAGAAAAGTTTTTCCTCAAGCAATGTCCAATGCATTTGCCACGCATAACGGCAACGTAAAATTTCAAACGGACTAGATGATTTTTATCTCGAAATTTATTTGTTATTTATTTATTGTATTTATTTATTCCTTGTATTAGCATGCATATAAACAACATATCTTTTAATAAATCAAATCCATCTAGCAAAATGGGACAATAAAAGGCATATACAAGGAATATAGATTCCCCGTACGATTACATCCTGTTTGAGGAACCGACTCTCCTTAATGACATCAAAACATAAACAACATTATTACGTCAAAAATGGTAACTACAACATGCAGACGCTGCTCTACAAATTAATGATTTCACTAAGAGGACTCTTGGGGGATAAAATATAATTAAAATGAAATAAACAATAATAAAATGGAATATAACAAAAAACAATCCAAACATTTAAATTTTCATCAGCCTATGTGGACAAAAAGAAGCATTCACTCATTCCCTTTAAGCTAACCCTCAACCTCTTTGTTCTCAAACAGCCACCCCTTTAAAAGTTTTATATAAGTTCCTTCTTTATCAACATTAGTTGATAAAGGTATGGAGTTATATGCAATGGTAGGGGGACAAACAATTTGGGGCCAAGATATAGAAATGACCGGCGAATGTTTTCATGTTTTGGTTTATTTATGCCAATATTATGGCTAGCACTTAAGGTATAGAGTCTGGGTTTTCCCTTATCTCCCCATAGTTATAGAAAATTCTTAAAACCTTATGAATAAACAAATGCCTAAGGGTTAAAATATTCATCTGCTTGAATATAGGAAATTCAGAGATAAATCTTTATTTTCCGTCCATGGCTTACAATGGATATTGGAACTTATATAACTCTCCTGTAATTTTAATTGTAAAGATGGAATTTTTATCTTACGACGTCGGAAATTAGAGCTGAAGAAATGTTTTTACAAAATTCAGGCAATAAATAGGTATTGTTAGTCACTGCAGAGATATTAATTACTCCTAAAATCGAGTCATTATTTTTTTGTTAGGATTAATTTATTGCCAAAATCATTCTATTAATTTGGAACACCTACAAGAATAAGTACGATTATTTTTGAGCGCTACAACTGAGGTTACATTTCACCACCTTACCAAATTTAATACTTATCTTAATCCAAGATTGACACAGCATTCAAGTCCGAGGCGGGATGCGAACCCGAGACCGTTGTACTGCTGAGCCGGTGAGCTAGAAAGTTGAAGTAATGTGCAAGGGTTCTACGTGTGGATATGCAAGTTATCCCAAGGACAAAGCCGCCTCATTATTGGAGCTATATGTCACCACGTGATCTAAAAACACTCAAATTTGTAATAGTTTACGACATTTATTTCATTAGAACGTGGCCACTGGAATATAATTTTTGCAAAAGAAAAAACTTATATAGTATGGCCTTATGACAAAAATGACATTGCCAAAAATGACATTGGATAAGCATTTCAAGGAATGTAATGATACTATACAGGACAAACTGAAAGTGAAAGCATGCCAACGTAAGTGCAAATCCAAGATTGTTTTTCACATTCTTAGCACAGTTTACGGCTAAATACATAAGGGTACTTTAATTTTTTTTATAAGGATGGAAATTATTTTTAATTGTAGAAAGTCTTAACGGAATGCATATTACAACGAAAGAAGTCAGTCAAGTTTGGTCCACTTTGGATTTCAGTCCACTTGGAACTAAAAAAAGAAAAAAGAGACAATTAGACAATTTGTGTACAGATCGTTTGACTTTTCGCCTCGTCAACTAAAAATCATGAATATGAATATTTTATTAGCCCAGAGATTTTACACAGTAAAATATAGGACAAGTCATAAAAAATAAAACAATCAATATAAAACATGAGATTAGTATGTACAATATAATGGATTTTACAAGCATGTACATACATACATATTACTATTTAAATACAGTAATCTAGATAGTCTTTGATACTGTAATAGCCTCTATCTAGCAGCAGGTTTTTTAACTTGCTTTTAAATGCGCCCCTTTAAGGTGAATTTTTTAGGCTGGCAGGTAAATGATTATATATTATAATGGCAGCGTGGAAAGGGCTTTTGTTGTACATTCCAGTGAAGTGGCTAAACAGGTGGATATCCACACTGCGGCGTGTGTTGTACCCATGTATCTGGGCATTGATGGTAAAGTGATTTTTGTTATCCACCAGGTATATACATAAGTATAAAATGTATAAACAAGGAAGAGTTAAAATTCTTAACTTCTTGTAATATGGTTTACAGGATTCCCACACTGGAATGTTCCCTAAATATCTGATAGCCCTTTTTTGCATTAGGAAAACTTTTTGGGAGCCAGGTGATGCCCTCCAGAAAATAATACCATAGGTTAAGTGGGTCTGAAAATTGCCATAGTAGACCATTTTGAGCACCCCAAAATTTATGATGCCAGCCAGATTTCTCAAAATATAACCACATTTTGATAATTTGGAGCATAAGTTATTAGTATGGATTTCCCAACTTAAGGACTCATCGATTGTCAAACCTTAGAACTTGGTACTGCCCACTCTTTCAATAGATTTCCCATTTATGCCTAAGTTCAGATGGGGTACTTCTCTTTTTTTACTGAATTGGATAAAGTTGGTTTTATGTGTATTTACTGATAGTTTATTCTCCCTGAACCAATTACCCATGAGTTTTAAGGCGCTATTTAGCTTGGTTTGTAAATTTGTAAATAAATGTGTTTCAATTTCTAAAATCGTACTATCATTTTGGACTATTTTGAGCTACTTTAGTTCTGTTCTGTATGGTTCTGTGGATGTGATTCAAAATGTCATTCTTTTAGTTACACGGTTTTTGACCAGTGGAAGTAAATCACTGGAGATAAGAATGACGGTTGTGCTATATTTCTTTTTTGAAAAGGTTCTTTTTTTTGACGATTTGTCAAACGGGATAGAGAATGGGGTCCTTATAATCAGGTCAAGGTCGCCATGGAGATGAGGACATCAGATGACGGGGGACTTGAAGTAGATGTCAGATACAGGAAGGGTGGGACTTAGATTGAGACATAGAGATTAAAGCTGTGCGGAGCGCCTTAATTATTTCACATTTAGAGTTTCCGCCGTTGACGCCGAGCCGAAAATAAGGACCTCTAGTTTATATCCACGATACGATCTTTGTGCCATATCATTTCGGTCTCCAAAACATCGGTCTCTTTAAGAAAGTGGTTTATTACGACCATAAAATTTAATGGACCGTTAAAAATTTTTCTCCACGGCGAGTTGCGACGTCACATTAGTTCTCACAGCAGCCATTCAAACAACAAGAGAGTGTTCTCATTTTCGGCCACCCCCGGGGAAAATACTCGCTTTGCGTGGGAAGACGACGTGGAATTGCTCCGCCAATGGCTGCCGGCCTTTTCACAAACGTAATGCACAATTAGTGTTCATACCTTAGCGATTGTGTTCCTCCCATTCCGCCCACGATTGAGTGAGTCATGTCGGAATTTATTCTATCACTATCGCGGTAAATATTTCCGAACAGTATATTTCATTTTTCTATCCCTTGCATACGTTGACGAGATTTACGGAGAAAAGGACGTATCAGTTAGGTATGGGGGTAACGGTTAATGTTCATGAACCGTTATGGCGACTAAGTGAGTCACACAAGAGTTGCGGGCTCGAATCCCGTCTCTGGCATGGATATGGTGTTCATCTTAGAATTAAGATCTTCATCATCATCATCAAGGGTTAACAAGCCTAGGATTATAAAAAATATAGAAATTTAAACTTCGTGCTTTCACATGAAATATTTATTTCACACGACCATGGTTTCGACGTGACCTCAAGTCAAGACGTCAAGGACCTGATGATGACGTCTTACGTCGAAACCATGGTCGTGAGAAAGAAATATTTCATGTGAAAGCACAAAGTTTATATTTCTTCATTTTTCATGATGAATCGCTTTCACCAAGTTACGCTACAAGCCATCAATTTAATCCCAGGATTGGTTTGAGAGTTAGTTGGTATTGAGCTGTGTGGGAGAAGTCCAATAAATCTGCAAATTATATATTAAAGAATATTTCCAGTTATTCGGGTATATCTTACATACCAACATTCATCATCATCAAGAGTCAACAATCCTAGGATTGGTTTGACGCAGCCCTCCACTCGATTCTTCTATCGGCCAACCTCTTCACATTAACGTAGTTGCTCTCTTTCACGTCCTTTACGACTTCTATGTAACTCATACGAGGCCTGCCTTTTCCATTCTTCCCGTTCACTTTTCCTTCGACGATTATATTCATCAGGCCATCGTGTCTTAAGATATGGCTGATTAAGTTGTCCCGTCTTCTTTTTATAGTTTTCAGCGGACTTCTCTTTTCTCCCACTCTTCTTAGGACTTCTTCATTTGTCACTCGGTCGATCCATTAATCATATTAAGATCTTACGATTTTAATTCTAACTGCCAGACTTCGCTGCAGACGTTCAAGTTCATTATTTAGGCGTATTTCGTATGGATCCCACATACTGGCCACGCATTCCAAATGAGGTCTAACAAGGGAAAAGTAACTGATTTCTCGTACATGATCGTCGCATTTACCCATACTCTTTTGATGAATCATGGTTTACGATTCGCTTGACCCATTATTTCACGAATGTGTTTACCCCAGGAAAGATCGCGTGTCAGTCTTATTCCAAGATATTTAATGGATTCCACGCTTGTTAATTCATTATTACTTATTTTGTAAGTTCTAGGAGGATAGCTATTCTTTTTCCAAAAATTCATTACTAGACATTTTTTAAAATTTAATTCTAACTGCCATGTATCACACCAATTTTTCATTGCTTGTAGGTCATCATTTAAATATTCTTTATCGTTTGGGCATAGAATTGATTTAGAATGGGAGAGGACAGTCGGGGGAGGAAAGGAGGGAGAACTAGTTGTTTGGAGGAGAGGAAAGGAAAGGGGGATTGGCGGAAGGAATGGCAGGCATCGCTAAAATGGATTTTTAGGGGTAATATGATCTAAAACATTTATTTAGGAATATTAGCACAACATAAATAGAGCTCCTTACACTTTTTTTCAAACAAATAAGCATTTAAAAACAAAATCAGCGACAATTTTCTCCCTTCCACTTTATTTCTCCTATCAGTAACAATTTGGACTGCTTTAGATTTCTTTAGCCATTCATTTGTTATTGCCCAACATAAAATTCTCAGTAGAAGTCATGGAAACATTTCATATTACCTGATCGCGAAGGAACCCCTTTACTCTTACCACAGCAATGATTCCATGAGATGCAGCCTATTTAGAACGGTGAGCTCGAAGACTCCTTACAAGTTTAATTTGCAGGTTGTGTGTGTGGTATTGGTAGAGGGAGTCATGACTCACGCTCTTATGACTCGCGGCTCAATATACAGAGGCGCTCTTTTGAGCTGACTCGCTAACTCATTGCCCATGAGTAATGTACTAGAGAAAGCATTGATATGCTACTACTCTATGGATAACAATGAAGCCAGAATAGAGGTGCTTCGGAACGATTAGGCCCCACCCACTACGTACAGAGCATTGCACGACCCGAAAAAGGAAATTCATGTTGGCAGGGGAAATAGGTACGAGTATGATTGAATTTCCACAGAGTGCGTCATTATGAGTACTTTTATTCGGAATGCAGATGGTGGTTACGAAGTTGTGCCGTGAATGAATTTGCGGCACCAATACTGTACTATAATAATAATAATAAATGAACGTAGAAGTGGGAAGGGGAGGGACAACTTCCCATTTCGCTATTATTTATTGAATTTTTATGGTACATAACTTGTAACAGATGGTGGCTACCTTATACTTAACCCCATTTTTCTAGTAGATCCAATTGCTCTTGACAAAGTTAACTTGCTAAATTCCTTCTCCCAAACCGTTTTCAACCCACCTTCCGGTCACCACAGCAAACCATGGGGGTTATTTTGTAATCTCACCTTTTTAATGACTCTTTGCGGGAAGGTGGGAGATCCGTTTCGCTCTCTTAATGATCGGCTCACGAACGGTTCGTGAATTGTCTTAGCTTCTGTCGGTAGCGCTATCTATTGCCGATCACGTCTACTTTGAATAAACAAACGAGTGCCTGGCAACGGCGACCGCTTTCTTCAAAAATGGAGGAATACGGTGAAGGTAAGTGAAAAATTGTTTGTCCCAATCATTTTAATTATCCGGATGACCTGTCAAGTTAATTCATGTCCGATAATTTCCTTTATACCAATATTGGAATTTTCATTTGTTTCTCGCTACATTTTACGTTAATAGTGTTTTTAGAAATAATTTGTTGATAACATACAATTCGTGATTTTAGAACGTTTAAATTCTTCACGTTGTGCAAATTCCAAAAATACAATTTTAAATCGTTTGTATCTTTCTCGCTCTTGCATTTCTTCCAACTCAAGCTTCAAGTGAAAACGATGGTGGCTCCATTTCACGTTCTTTATGAAGATCAGATGGGAACTAATGGCAGGCGGAGATAATGAAACGGATCAAGAGTCGAAAGATACGGATCAGAGCGGATGAGTCGTCTAAAAGACCAGCACATGACCGGCAGTTCACCGCTTGAGAACCGAAGATGGTCACGCCGCCTGGGTGACGGAGTTTAACTACGAAAAAGTGACATTTTATGACGTATTCTCACTAAAGTGAGATTACAAAATAACCCCTCATGTAGTAGCCTAGATGCATGTCAATAGTGCATGTTAGATGATCTTCACTCCCTGCCATACACCCTCGCCGCGGCTTGCAGGATATTGCGTAGATGCAGATGTATATGAGATCTGATGTGTGCCCTAGCGGCCGGATGCCATTCACTCTCCGGATGTCGGAAGGAACAATGGTTTAAAAAAAAAAATGTCGCCGGTTGTTTAACAAAGACTCCCTCTCCTCACCACCACCGGGTCACGGACGGATCGAGCTCTTCCTCCCGCTTCGGAACCGCGAATTAGGGTTCGATAGCATCAAAAATTTCGAAAAAAGGGGCGGCACCCCTTCCTCGTCAATAACCATCGGTCCCTTTACGCGGTCCCCTTTCATCTCGGCCGTTGCGACACGCGACCCGGCCCTGGAGACCGCGGAAGTGGCGGCAGGCCGACTTTGACGCGGAAGCGAAAGGAAAGAGAGAGGGGAACGGTCACGGGCTAATTGAGGCCAAAGTGGGAGGAGGACGGGAAAGTGAAGAGGGAGACAAAGACGCAGCGACGAAGCGCACCCCTTTGTCCTGTGGGGAGGGAGTTTAAAGTCTTACTTTTTCCACGCGGACGTCTGCGGCGCCAGCGCACTTAAGGGTCGGACGGGATAAAGGGCCTTTTCTCGGCCGTGTCGAAAAATATGCGGGTCGAAGAAGGAACACCGATGCGTGGGCAAGGGGTGCGTGAGAATTGGTTCGTGGAAGGCGAGTCGGTCGATCAATACGGATGAGCACGTGAGGGATGTTCTCGCTGGATGCGCAGAGGTACGCGAACCTTAATGCGGCATTATATCCGCGTCAGCCTTTAAAATGTTACGGGTGGATGAAGAAGGAAGATCATCAAACAGACATGTCGGAATGAGAGGCTAAATTCAAAAGCAAAAAAATACTGGACAATTCATTTACATCTACATCTACATAATACCCTGCAAGCCACCATAAAGGTACGTGGCAGGGAGTGAATTCCCACCAAACATGCACTACATATCATGCATAAAAAGGATTAGTATTTATACACTGTTCTAAACTTCTCTATTTAAAAAAAAATAAAAATAGCAAAGCAAATATGCAAAAACATGCTGTTGGTGGGGTTGGCTTCAAGTTCTTATACAAACATGCAACTACATATGCTATGGATTCAATCTCTCGTATTGGACATATTTACCGCTATTCATATCCCTAATTGTACGTGGGAAAAAGGACATTTTGAATCAGTCAGTTCGGCAATCAATTTCTCTAATTTTGTGATTATTGTCTAGTCTACCATAGTAAGTTGGGGTTCGAAAAATATTTTTAACATCATCACTGAAAATATGGTCTTGGAATTTGTTCAAAAGATTAAGTCTAAATTTCAACCTGCGATCTGACAATGATTCCCAATTTAATTCATTTAATTCATTACACTACTAATGTTATCGTACCGTCCCTTTACAAATCTTGCCGATCTTCGCTGCACACGTTCAAGTTCATTATTTAGACCGATTTCGTATGGATCCCACATACTGGCAACGTATTCCAAATGAGTTCTAACAAGGGAAAAGTAGCTGGTTTCTCGTATATGATCGTCACATTTACCCAGTACTCTTTTGATGAATCCTAGTTTACGATTATCTTCACCCATTATTTCACGTGTGTTTTCCCCAAGAAAGATCATGTGTCAGTCTTATTCCAAGATATTTAATGGATTCCACGTTTGTTAATTCATTATTACTTATTTTGTAAGTGGTAGGAGGAGAGCTATTCATTTTTCAAAAATTCATTTCTAGACATTAAAAAAAATTTAATTCTAACTGCCATGTTTCACACCAATTTTCAATTGCTCGTAGGTCATCATTTAAATATTCTCAATCGTTTGGGCATATAATTTCCCCGTACACTACTGCGTCATCGGCAAAAAGCTTACTTTTTACCACCTTATTGATATCATTTATGTACAGAAGGAATAGGAGTGGACCTATCACACTACCTTGTGGGACACCCGAAGTTACTTTAATTTCCGGTGAGGTAACACCGTCCAAAACAACCCTTTGCACCCGAACATGCAGAAAATCATTTATTCATGATATATTGTTACCGTCTAACCCATAAGATCTTAATTTCAAAATTAGTTTGCTATGAGACACCTTGTCAAAAGCTTTTCTGAAATATAGCATCCACTGGATTATTATTTTCATCCGGAAACTAAAATATCGTGGGAAAAGAGAGCAAGTTGAGTTTCGCATGATCTGCTTTTCCGGAAGCCATGCTGAACATTGGACAATAAATTCGGGATATCTAGGTGTCCCATGACCGAACTGACAATTATATGTTCCAGGACCTTGCATGAAATGGATGTGAGGGATATAGGTCTGTAGTTAGATGGCTGCTCCCTATCACCACTTTTAAAAATAGGTGTTACATCGGCTGCTTTCCAGTCCATCGGTACGACGTATTCGGTCAGGGATTTATTAAATAGTATTTCAAGGTAGGGGGAAATTTCGGAAGCTAACACTCTATATACGCGGGAGAGAATTTGATCAGGACCAGGAGATTTGTTGGGCTTATATATTTAAGTAACTGATGGTATCAGCCGTAACTTTATGGAACCTTGAATTCATGATTGGAATGAGAATACTTGGTTGTTCCACATAAAATTTTTATTTCACAACACAACACGACCTAGGTTTCGAAAAGTTTCGACGATAAAACGTCATCTTCAGGTGAAGACTTTAGAGAACATCAGTATTTATATAATATGCACTCGGGGAGGGGTGGGCGAAGGGGTGGTCGTGGAAGGGGTGAGGGGGAGGGGTGGAGGTGACGTAGATGAGGTGTGTCATTGAGGTATTCGCTGGCTGGAAGGATGGGTGAGGATGGGAAGAGGACCCCTGTGGGGAAAAGCACTATGGTGGAGGGATAAGGGCCGTAGACCCTACGTGACGCAGGAAGGAGGAAAGGAAAGGAAGGATTATTCATTGGGATATGAAAAGGGGAGGTTCAGGATAGGGGAGTGAGAAGAATACAGGAGGTCATTAACAATATTTTCCTTTGCACGGACACAGTTTAAAATTTCGATTTGCTCGAGAGCATCAAGTTTTTGTCCTTTTTGTTGCACATGTAAAATATTAAACTTAAAATCACTGACATGATTGTTATCCACTAAGTGTTTCGCAAAATGTGAAATTTGATTTTGATGTCTCGTACAAGCTTCGTGTTCCTTCACCCGTTGTTGAAAAGTCCGTCCCGTCTGTCCCACGTACACACCCCACACTCGCACCGTAGTTTGTACACTCCGCTTTTTTCTTCATTAGGGATTTTGTCTTTAGCGTGGGAAAGTAAGTTGCGGAGACTATGTTTATTGTAGAAGGCTGTCTTGATCTGGTCTTTTGGCAACTTCTTCCAGATGTTTCTTGACACGTCGTCCAGATATAATATTCTGCGCCATTTTGCGGGAGAAACTTGCCGTGGTTGAGACTCATAAATCTCTTTGATCGCCAGTTTGTTGAGTTTTTTGTGGTATAATTTATCAAGTAACTCCTCACTGTAACCATTAGTCTTGGCTATTAATTTAATGGTAGTTAATTCTTTATTAAAGTTCGTGGGAGACATGGGAATGTTGATCAGTCTGTGTAACATGGAATGAAAGGCGGAAAGCTTCTGTGCAAAACAGTGTCTGGAATTGAAGTGGATTATTTGGTCGGTATATGAATCTTTAAGAAAAATGGAGAAGTGTAGAAGGTTATTGGATTTTGTAATTTTCAGATCTAGGAAGTTCAGGGAATTGTTTTCTTCCACCTCACAGGTGAAAATTAAGTGCTGATTTAAGGAGTTAAGATGGTCTAAAAATATTTTAAGTTGTCTTTTGGAGCCTACCCACACGCAAAACACATCATCCACGTATCGACGCCACCACAAAACATTTTTAGTTTGTCCTGAAGCAGAGGAGAACAACTCTTGCTCAAAAGAGTCCATATAGATGTCTGCTAATAGAGGGGACAAAGGAGAACCCATCGCTAGACCTTTTGGCTGTTCAAAAAACTTTTTGTCAAACATAAAATAATTTTGCGAAACACAAGTTTTCAGGAGTCCGTACACATCATTTATAACTGGGGCGGGCACAGATTTCTTGAGGAGGATGTTTTCCACAGTGTCTAAAACTTCTCTAGGAGGGATGCTAGTGAAACGATTGCGCACGTCAAACGACACCAACGTGCACTTGCTGGGAATTGTGACACTAGCTATTTGTTTCACAAAATCTACATCTACATCTACACGATACCCTGCAAGCCACCGCGAGGGTGTGTGGCAGGGGGTGAAGATCACCAAGCATGCCCACCCGTATGCAAGCAACTAAAGGGTCTCATGCAACTAGATTGTTAGTATCTATAGTATTTGAGGGGTTAATACATGCATCATGCACTACAGAATACTCTAAAATATTTCCCTTTCCTATCCCTTTCCTATGCTGCCTATTCTGTTCTCTTATAGTACGGGGGAAAAATGCCATTTTGAATCTATCTGTACGACAATCTATCTCTCTAATTTTATTTATCTGGTCGAATCTAGCATAATACGCTGGTGTTTTTAATATGTGCCTAACATCTTCAGTAAAGCTATCCGGTTGAAATTTCTCTAATAGATTCAACCTGTACTTTAACCTAAGCTCTGTTAATGATTCCCATCCTAATTCTTGTATTAATTCTGATACACTACTCAACCTATCGTAACACCTTTTGACGAACCTAGCTGCTCTACGCTGCACACTGTCTAGTTCTCTCATCAAACCTAATTCATTAGGATCCCATACACTGGCTGCATACTCAAGGTGGGGCCTAACTAGTGAAAAGTAGCATCGCTCTTTTGTCTTCTCATCACATTTCCCAAGTACTCTTTTTATATATCCTAGCTTTCTCTTCGCTCGGCCGCATATTTCCCTTATGTGTCTTCCCCACGATAAATCTTTAGTGATTGTTACACCTAAATATCTTACGGTTTCAACGTTTTCGATCTTCGTGTTATTAATTCTATAGGATCGCTCTATCGAATTATTCCTCCTCCAAAAATTGATAGCTACACACTTTTTAAGGTTGAGTTCTAACTGCCATTTGTCGCACCACTCTTGAATTGCATCTAAATCCTTGCTAAGTGATTTCATGTCCTCTTCGTTTGATATACCCCTGTACACCACCGCATCGTCTGCAAAAAGTCTAAGGTTACTACTAACTACGGTACCCAAATCGTTTATGTATAAAAGAAATAGAAGCGGACCTACTACGCTACCCTGGGGAACTCCCGATGTGACTTCGATTGTGTCCGACATGATACCATCTATGACAACCCTCTGCTCTCGCCCACTTAAGAATTCTTTTACCCAACATACAACGTCTTTATTTATACCAAAACTCTCTAACTTCAAGATTAATTTGTCATGAGGAACTTTATTGAAAGCCTTTTTAAAATCTAAAAATATCGCATCAACTTCAGTACTGCTTTCGCCGTGGACTAAAATATCGTGTACGAATAAAGCTAATTGTGTCTCGCAGGATCTACCTTTCCGGAACCCATGCTGGCTGTTTATGAGTAATCCCTGACTATCCAAATGCCCCATGATCGAACTGACTACTATGTGCTCAAATATCTTACAAGAGATTGACGTGAGTGAAATGGGTCTGTAGTTACTAGGTTCTTCCCTATCACCGCTTTTAAATATAGGTGTAATGTTAGCTACTTTCCAATCCTTGGGTACTGTGTGGTTCTTTAGTGTTTTATTGAATATTATTTCTAGATAGGGAGCTATTTCAGAAGCTAATGTTTTATATACTCTGGAAGGAATTTGATCGGGACCTGGTGATTTGTTTTTACTTATGCTTTTTAACTGCTGCTCTATTCCGCGACATGAAATGTTTATTTCGGGCATCTGCTCACTGAAAGTGTTCGGCGGTGGTTCCACTGCGTTTTGTGACGATGAGTTGAATACACTTTGGAAGAAGGTGTTTAAAGTATTGGCTTTTTCTACACTGCTGGTGACTCTGATTCCTTTATCATTTTTAAGTGTGTGCACTGTGGACCTATTTCCCTGAAGCTCTCTCACATATGACCAAAACGCTTTAGGATTGCTATTTAAATATTCTCCTAACATTCTCTTGAAATGTGATAACGCTTTCCGACATGATTTCCTTGCTAATGCTCTCGATTTTTTTATAGTTTTGAACTAGCTCATTTTTTTCCTCTACCGATAGACCCCGTCCTGCATTTTTCATCTTAGCGTGGCATACCCTTTGTCGCTTTAGTGATTTCCTAACCTCCGCGTTATACCACCTTGGCTCTGTATTATCACTAATATATTTACTTGGTATGTATTTATGAACTGCGTTACGGGTGACCTCAAGAAATTCTCTCCACGAATCCTCTGTATTTAATCCTTTGCTTTGTTCGCTAAATACATTAAACGCTCCCCTTAATTCTTTCATACCGTCCTGCCGTCGTACCGCTTCATCCTTTGGTAGTGGCTTACTTGAAGCCCAGTCTCCCCTGCGTTGCCATCCTTGATGGACCGCAGGGGCTCAACATCTAGTACCTGAACCTCGGTAAAATTGCCATGCGAATTAGGGATCCTGGGTAGCGTAGTGGTCTGCGCAGTGGCCCGGAAAGCCAAAGGTCCGTGGTTCGATTCCCGGTCCAGGTGAATTTTTTCGCATGGCAATTTATGTGAATTTCACCGCCGTTCACGCGGCAGGATTGATATTTCCTACACTGAATTTAGAGTTATACTGCGAGAGCTCTCTAAAAACTGAATTAAGTTTCCCCGCTAGAAGGTGGTTGGGGCTGTCACATTAGAAACCACAGGTCTGATCGGAACATCTGGCTTGTGTATTTGAGGTAACCCAAAAAAACGGGGCGCACCAGGATTTGAAAAAACGGGGTTCAGTTTCAATGTTACGGAAATCGAGATGAAGTGGTACGTAAGCGGCTAATGTTTTATGGACGAATGGATATGGAATAGGTGTAAGGATTCTACTACAACAGTGGCACCCAAACGTTTTGGCTCGCGGGCCAAGTTACTGCCCCTTAAATATTTCGCGGGCCTTATGGGCCCGGTAACAAAACAGAGTGAACCGGTTTCCTTAGAGGTAGGCAACCCGGTAGCTTAATCATTCAGTGGACATCCAAGTGATCACGAAAATGAGAGCACTCATATGATTTCAGAAAAGTATGTGTTTTAATGTTGTCATTCCTTAGAGATTTACACTCTCAGAGTTTCTTCTATTTGTTCCGTCAGCTGCGCTCTTAAGAGACTTCAATTCACCAATGAAGTAAATTAAAATCAATCAACCAATGTTTGCGGGATTGAAATACAGCAAAAAGTAGGGACATGTCGTAGCCGAATTCGCGCAGGCCGAATTCAATTCGCGGACCGTAGTTGGGCAGCCCTGTTCTAGATGGCAGAAAGAAGTATTACATTGGGTATTAAAAGTATTGCAGTTAAGCAGGCTTGGTTTGGGATTACGGGTGCGTCGACGCTAAGGTCATTAGCACGCAGTTAGGCACCTGCACGTATTAGACAACTTTCCCTTTGTTGAGAGGCTAAAAAAAAATAAACATCTGTGAAGTCATCTTATTCTTTGAGCTTACCAACAGGCTGTTATTCTGACCGTCAGACTGACAGGTCTCTTCCTGTGCCTCTTTTAATTACTTTTTCCAAGAATGCGTTGCTTGGCAATGACGTTCGGGGTAATGCGTCTCTTGTTATCCTCCACTCATTCGTCTAGCCTTCTGTCACGCCTGCAAAAGGGTGAAAGGCAGATTTGGAAAGCGAAGAGATATTCGCTTAAGTGAACGAAGAGGAGTGTCATTGTTCGGAAAAGAAAGGGAAATTTGCTGCTCCGGGCGTTAGTTATGAAAAACCAGACGGTGTGATGAAGAGCCGGAGTTTATTTGGTACCTATAATTATTGAATTCGCTTACTGAGGGCCCGGGTTCGAGTCCCGTCCGTAAAAAAACCGGTACCTATTATATCGTCGGTTGGAGAGCGATTCGAGGGCAGATTATTCAGCTGTCAAATTGTACCACGAAAACACGTAGGTAGCCTTCGTTAAGGAGGTTGATACGGAAAGTGAAAGTCATGTCATTTTTTTATATTTTCAGCACTTATAGAACTAAATTCCCTCTATCAAATAAAGTAAAAATAATTACACCAACCCACACTCCTTTTAGCACAAATTGCTTTTGAAATTACATACGATTAACGGCGAGAATGGCCATCACATGGGAATATAAAGTTTAAATATACCATAGGGACATGTCATTTTGTCAATGCGTAATTTCACAAGGAATAAAATGAAATTAAAAAAAAGGTACCAACCTACCGTAATTTTTGCTAAATCCACCAATTTCTGCGCTTAGAGCAGACGAAATGCGTTAGTTGACTTCAAGTGGCGCTGCGGTCGCTGTAGCCAAAATGGTTGGCGTGTGAATAATATGAATACTAATGAGATATTAAAGAATATTTCGAGAAGTATTATAACATAACGTTTGATAGTAATATTCTGGTGTTATACATTGGTAAATTCATTGAGTACATGAATTTATTTCTGTAACGTAAATGCTGAATTGACTCCATCGTAGAGCTGATTAAAATTACCATAAAGAATAAATCCTTCGACTTTCCATCGTATTTCTTGTGATAATTATGACTTTCAATAGCTTATGTAATTTTCTTTGTGAAGTAAGGATCACTTAGCAGGCATATACTTGTACTTAAATTAATAAGATTCCTTAGACAACTTGACGCAAGCAGTCGCGAGCCAACCTCCTTAAGAGGAGGATAATGCCGGCGCCGAGTTTCACTCCTTTCATTCTCCGTTCCTTGATTCCTATAAGTCTCTCCAAATGCCCACGTGTCGTTATATAAAGGCTTAAATGACCTCATATATCGATCTCCTCCCTCGAATAAACGCAGTTAAACGCGTCGACTAAATAGGCAACATCGTTGATAAATTCAGTAAAATGTTCTCAAATGAAGATATCAAATTTTGGGCGGGTAAATAATTCTCTAACATGCTGCCGAAAGACCGCGGGTTCGACTACCTCCTCGGGTCGGGTGTATATGTTGCGTTCAGGGAAGATTTGTCCCAGCACAAAGACACATTTTCAAGAGGGGTGCCAAATCATCAAATTAAATTAATGTTGTTTTAGTTCATCGACATAATACCCTGCAAGCCACCACAAAGGTGTGTGGCAGGGGGTGATTTCTCACCAAACATGCACTACATATCACGCATAAAAAAGGAATAGTATTAATATACTAGTCAGAACTTCAATATTTAAAAAAGATAGAAATTGCAAAGCAAACATGCAAAAACATTCTGTTAGTAGGGTTAGCTTTAAGTACTCATACCAACATGCAGCAACCAATGCTATCCATTGCTACTCTCCGATTGGCCATATTTACCGTTATTCGTATCTCTAATTGTACGAGGGAAAAAGGACGTTTTGAATCGATCGGTTCGGCAATGAATTACTCTAATTTTATGATTATTGTCCAGTCTGCCATAGTAAGTTGGGGTTCGCAAAATATTTTTAACATCATCACTGAAAATATTGTCTTGGAATTTATTTAAGAGATTAAGTCTAAATTTAAACCTGCGATCTGACAATGATTCCCATTTTAATTCATTTAATAGACTGGTTACGCTAATATAATTATCGTATCGTCTCTTTACAAATCCTGCTGAGTTTCATTCCGTAAGGTTCTGGGCCTTGGAATTTAATTCACGCAAAGGCATCGCAACCAATCCCACGCGGCGGTCTTGGTTGCATTTACTTTGAGATTAATAAATTAGTTGATACGTGATGTTGTAGCCTTCGCCGTAGGAGCACCTTAAAACCTTAGTACGCCACTTTGAAGAGGATGCCTTTAATTTCACTCCTTAACATGTGTTGCTGGATGCCAAGACTAATGTTCTTCAGCGGGAATGTATATACAGGCCCACTCTCGATTGCTTTCAACCTGAAATGTTTGTGACTCACAGCTGACTAGACGATCACGTTCCACGCATTGAATTTTTACGCGCTGTTCTCGCATTAGCGATCTTTCACTTCCTCATTGTGGAGTCGCACAGTGAACTCCTTGTGCCGACCGATTAACCCGCAAACTCCTTGGACGGACATTCGCCACGATAGCTCATGTAATTGATCCTTGCTTTACATTGAAGACGTTGGAGGTCCGATTAAACTGGTATTGAGGCGCAATTCCACGTTCGTTTGTCGGCAATCGTCGTCTCGAAAAAGAAAAGCATCTTCAAAGCCGTGTCATGGAATACGGACCGTACAATATCACTTCCGCCGCAAACAGGAGTGCACTCTAGTGACATAGATTGGATCTGAATGGCCGTCGCTTTAATTACCGAGTCGGCTTAGCCTTTCTCTTTTTTTGTTCCTCCCAGCCGCGATGAGTCAGTGGCCCCAATTAGTCAAGAGCTTAATGGCGCCTCTGTTCCATGCAAAAATATCACGAGCCTCATATTGTGTTCGGGGTACATGCCCTGAAGTCATGTCTAATTGTAAGTATCCAACCATTTTCTTTGCGTGTGAGAGAGTGAAAACTATAAGACAGATGTTCAACCGGAGGAAGAATTAGTTCCGGAATCACTATGGCATAAAGAGATGGGCAAAATATCCAACACTGCCACGAGTGCAAACACCTTGGGGGTTATTTTGTAATCTCACTTTAGTGAGAATACGTCATAAAATATCACTTTGTCGTAGTTAAACTCCGCCACCCAGGCGGCGTGACCATCTTCGGATCTCAAGCGGTGAACTGCCGGTCATGTACTGGTCTTTTAGACGATTCGTCCGCTCTGATCCGTATCTTTCGACTCTTGATCCGTTCCATTATCTCCGCCTGCCATTAGTTCCCATCTCATCTTCATAAAGAACGTGAAATGGAGCCACCATCGTTTCCACTTGAAGCTTGAGTTGGAAAAAAAGCAAGAGCGAGAAAGATACAATCGATTTTTAATTGTATTTTTGGAATTTGCACAACGTGAAGAACTTAAACTTTCTTGAATCACAAATTGTATATTATCAACAAATGATTTCTTGAATGAAACACTATTGAGAAAATGAAAAATGATGAAACACTATAAAACACACGTAAAATGTAGCGAGAAACAAATGCAAATTCCAATATTGGATATAAAGGAAATTATCGGACATGAATTATCTTGACAGGCCATCCGAATAATTAAAATGATAGGGACAAACAATTTTTCGCTCACCTTCACCGTATTCCTCCATTTTTTAAGAAAGCGGTCGCCGTTGCCAGGCACTCGTTTGTTTATTCAACGAGAGAAGCTTCGACAATTCACGAACAGTTCGTGACCCGATCATTAAGAGAGTGAAACGGAACTCCCGCCTTCCCGCAAAGAGTCATTAAAAAGGTGAGATTACAAAATAACCCCCCAGGGTGTCAAAATAACTCAGAACAGAACCTAGATGATGCGATTAAATAAAGAAACCTACTATAATGGAGGGTCATACTTTCCCTGAAAGTACAGTGATGTGTGTTGGAAGTGAGTCCAAAATTGACAGTTGGCTGTTTTGTTTTCTTGTATTCATTATCTAAGTGTTTTGTTTGTGTTCGATGTTTTTCTTTATTGTGTATATAAGTAGCTGTAGAAACATGGAGATTAAATAAATAAGTGCTAATATCTAGTGTAGCAGATTGATAGATGCAATAAAATGAACCATTAGTTCTAGAAGAGTTGTCGCCATTATTCATGTTGCTGTCATTTATACTATGAAAGAACAGAGAAATATTAACAATATGATTTTTTTAGCAAGTTTTATGTCTAAAGCAATGTTCATATTAGCAAGTTTTTATGTCTAAAGCAAACAGAAAATAAAATGTAACACCATTGTAAAAAACTTTATTATACATATTTATATTGGAGTGAGACAAGGCTGTGCACTGTCTGCCGTAATTTTTAATGTTCACATCGAGAGAGCCATCAATGAAATCAAAAAGAAGTCTTCTGGAGTAACTATCCATGGAGAAAAAATAAGCATGATGCGTTTCGCTGATGACATAGCACTCATAGCAGAGACAGAGAGGGATCTAAACAAGACTCTAGTAACCATGGAAAGGACAATGGCCAGATATCAACTGAAGATAAATAAGAAGAAGACTAAGATATTGGTGTACATCAAGAAAGAAGAGGCCAAAACCAATGTCAAACTAGGAAAACAAAAACTTGAAGAGGTCAAAGAGTTCTGTTATCTAGGAAGCCGAGTAACCAACGATGGACGAAGCAAGAAAGAAATAGTGAGTAGAATATCCCAGGCAAAGAGGGAATTCTTTCAAAAGAAGAATCTACTTACAGCAGGAAATAGAAGCATAGAAGTAAGGAAACAGTTCATTAGAACATACATCTGGAGTATTTTTCTTTACGGCAGTGAATCATGGACGATGACAGCAGCGGAGAAGAAAAGGGTGGAAGCATTTGAAATGTGGTGCTGCAGAAGAACGCTGAAGATTAAATGGATCGACCGAGTAAGTAACGAGGAAGTGCTAAGAAGAGTTAGAGAAAAGAGAAGTCTGCTGACAACTCTAAAAAGAAGAAGGGAAAACTTAATCGGTCATATCTTGAGACACGATGGCCTGATGACGACTATCGTCGAGGGAAAAGTGAACTGGAAGATTGGAAAAGGCAGGCGTCGTATGAGATACATAGAACAGGTTGTGAAGAATGTAAAAGAGAAGAATTACGTCACAATGAAAAGGTTGGCCGATAGAAGAATCAAGTGGAAAGCTGCGTCAAACCAATCCTAGGATTGTTGGCCAATGATGATGATACATATTGATTGTGTATGGTAGTGAGATATGGCAGATTAAGGAGGAAGTGAAGGAAATACCAACTTTAACAAAGATGGAGTACTAGAAAGTTTGGTAATGCTGCGAGGTCAAGGAGTGAAAGAATTACAAATAAGTGTGATAAAAAAATGGGAGTCTCGGATACAATTCCCGATTATATTGCGACAAGCAGCTAAAATTTCTCGGTGACGTGCAAACTATGCCAAACGAGAGACGGCCAAAATAAGTTATTAAACTGGAATCTGTAAGATAGGAGGAAAAGAGGAGGGTCCAGAATGTGCCGAAGGGAAGAAATAAATGTAATCAGAGAGGCACTACTGTACAAATATTTGTGGATAAATAGATATCAGTATTGGTCAGGGTGAGATAACGTCATATAACTTAAAAAAAAATTTAATGATGCATGTATTATTGTGATAAGCGATATATCGCTAACTGTGATTGAATCACCGATACTGAAAAGTAGCAATCACAGCCTGTGACTAAATAATCGAAATCACTGTGACTGTGAATTCGGTGAATTTAGCTCAGGCTGCTACCAACTACACCAGTGCAACCAATTTGAATACCATGAATGCTACCACTGCTACTGCGCATTAACTATGATTGAACGTGATCGCTAATTCTGTATCGTGCGTTAGTCTGAGTGAGCGTGATCCTTGCTATTTGGCAATTCTTTTCGTGCATAATGGAAAAAAGAAGAAGAAATAGTGAAATATGGAACTTTTTTGCCGTGGTTAATGGAGAAATAGCATCTTGCAACAAATGCAATCTTGCATAACACACTGTTGTATTCAATAGATGTAGATCGTTTTGTGAAAATATTTGTCTGAAACGAAAAGTAAATTTACTCCTCAACGGTTTCAGCGACCTGTTCGGTTCATGTACGTGACGTATAATTACATGCACGTGACATATAATAATACAAAACTTGACTCACATATAATCTACCGTAAACTTTGATTTCACATGTAATTATTCTGAAATCATTTGACCGGGTAGTTGACTAAAAAGTTCTGAATGCTTTCCATCATGCATCTATTTAATAAAATTTGTGTCTTATTTGAGATATTTTCCATTTATTTTTCCTAATATCTACTGTAATTAAATTGTCCTATTCTCCGTGAATTAAAGTACGTAGATATTGCTAAATTTCAACATGATTTTTGCAGAATGTTACACTATGCTGTGAAGACGATCCACCGACAGAAGATGTCGGAGATTTTGTAACTTCAACGGATAGAGCTACTCCATCAACAAGTAATGATGGTAATGATAGCTCCCTTCAAATGCCAGCCGTCGTCCCACGTCCGTCTTCTTCGACCACTGTCCAACACCAATTCACAATTCCTTCTTTTGGTTCCAAAACGCGCTCTCTCTCTCAAAAGAAAGCAGTAAATTGACCAGAAGCTACTGGGATTATTCATAGTTGATTTGCAGCCATTCCGCATTGTAGAAGACATTTGGTTTAAGGAATTATTGGAAGTGGAATTGCCGAATTATGAAATTCCTGGCAGGCATCGCATTTCGAACACCATGATCCCTGCAATGTATGAGGAATGCGAATTTTGCGCGCGCCAATTGCTCAAGGCAGCCAAAAGTATGTGTGTGTGTAACTTCAGACTGTTGGTCATCCTCAAGCGCAAAAGATTACATTGCTGCGACCGCGCGTTTCTTAGACGGTACTTTTCAGGTGATCTCATTGCTCCTGGAGTGTGCAGAAATGAGTGGTCTCCACACAAGCCAGAATCTGGCTCAGGAACTTTTGAGAATTACTTCTCATTGGGAGGGGGTAAATTCTAAAGTTATTCTTTCAGTTTCTGATAATGCTGCTAACGTTAAAGCTGCTATTACAAAAGAATTAGGATGGAAACACCTTGGTTGTTTTGCACACACGTTAAATTTAGTGGTGAAAGAGGGACTGATAGGAAAGAATTGTAAGGATAAGGACCTCTTTAATTGAAAAAAATTAAAACAATATTGAGTCATTTCCATTTAAATCTACAAATTCAAAGCTCGCGAGCTAGCCGCGAAAACTTTAACGGAGTTACCCGCTGAGATGAGATGCACGAATGCAAGATATTCCACAGAGAAAAAAAATCATTCGCCTTGACCGGGACTCGAACCCGGACCCCCTGAAAAGTAAGTACCTCAGTGCTTGAAGTCTATGAAATCTATGAAAAAACACCTACAGGATATTAATGATTGCCTCTTCAATTCCATTGCTTTGTCAAATGTGAACTTAATTATCGTAATATGATCCGAATCGGAACCGTTCTCTCAAAAAAAAAAGTTTTGCCTAATCTTCCAATAATCAAGTTTATTCGTTTCTTATGCGAAGATTTCCTTCTTCGGAATTAGACAAAATAGCAGACTTCTAAAGCAAAGAGTACGCAAAATGGCATTTCGAGCGTGAAATCGGAATTATCAGCGCCACTAACCACTTACGGCTGATTTTTGTAGGTGATTCTCCCCTGTGATCGCAATTACAGTTAAGAATCACAGATACCGATGAGTAGCAGTCACATGTAACGACGTGACTGGAATATCACAGTTACACTCATTACTAGTAAGTATCACTATGCATTGTAATTTTAAGTGCGGAATACATCCCCTGCAGTTAATCAATACTATAAGTTAAGTAATAAGTTACGTAATACCATAAAAATATAAGCAAAAATCTATTATATATACAGCCCTTTGCGTCACTGACTGACTCATCTATACAAATTCTAACCCACTTCTAGATATGCTGGAGACTTGAAATTTGGTATGTAGGTAGCTTTTGAAAATTGATCGGAGGGAAAAATCTGAAAAGTGCAAATTTTTAATTTTAACCATGGTTAAATAATTAAAAACCGTTATTTTCCGTGTTTTTTCGCCTTTTCTCGAACGTGGCTCCCTTAGTTATCGACGGATTCGCTTCGCTTTCTCAAGTTAAGCTGAGGGATACATGTTGATCGATATACTGCTAACCGTTTCTCGATAGTCGAAACCATAGTTTCGATACGATGCTTCAAAGTCGAAATTACATCGATATTTGGGACCTTTTCGCGGTTTTTTAGTTGTACCGTCTGAACTATTGATCTAATCAAAATTCTGACATTCAATTATCTTTAGGCATTGGAACGTTCTTTGTAACGGTGCAAAGCTTTTGCTTCCATGACGCGTAGTTACGGAGCTACATGACGTCAAAGTCGACTTACGTTCAGAAATTCGTGACCTTTTCGCAGATGTTTAGCTGTAACGTCTTAACTATTGATCTAATCAAAATTCTTTAAGAAGATTAGTTTTAGGCATTCAAACTCTCTAACCAACGATGCAAAGTGTTTGTTTCAATGACGCGTAGTAACGGAGCTACATGACGTCAAAGTCGAATAACGTTTTGCGTCACTTACGTATACAAATTCTAACCAACTTCCAGAATAGCTAGAGACTTGAAATTTGGCGTTTAGGTAGCTTACCAATAATTGTTAGAGGAAAAAATCCGAAATCCGCATATTTTTCATTTAAACAACAATTAAAAAATTAAAAATGGCGGATTATGTTTTTTTCCTGCCGTTTCCGGAACCTGACTCCCTTGTTTATCGACGGATTCATATCAATTTCACAAGATAAACTGCGGGACAGATGCTCTATACTATGTTGCTAATCGTTTTTCGATAGTCGAAATGATAGATTCGATACGATCGCTCAAATTCGAAATTTCATCGAAATTTGAGACCTTTTCCCGGTTTCTTAGTTGTAACGTCTCAACCGGTGATTTAATCAAAATTCTGACAAATACGTGTATTTAGGCAATAAAACTCTCTAATTAACGATGCAAAGGTTTTGTTTCCATGACGCCTACTGACGGAGCTACGTGCTCAAATTCGAATAATGTTTGAAATTTCTCCGATTCTTCAACATTTGCATATTGTCGACGTGTTGCTACGGTAATAGCGTGATTTAGTCAACGTATATTATTACGAGTGCTCAGTAATATAAATTTCTCACCATTACCCATCCAGAAATTCAAGATGGCGGTCACCCGATGCGTCACTGACTCAAGCATAGAAATTCTATCCCACTTCCAGAAGTGCTAGAAATTTGAAATTTGGTACGTAGGTAGCTTTCAAAAAATGCCCTTAGGGAAAAATCCGAAAACTGCAAATTTTTAATCTTAACTTGGTGCAAATGTCGAATGTATTATGATGGCGGATGATCTTACCAACGGATTCCAACACATTTCTCAAGTTTAGCTATGGCATAGACTGTCATCAGATAGCCGCTGATGTTCTCTGTTAATGGGAAATAGTCGTTTTGATACAATGTCATGATGCCGCTGAATTTCTCTGAGTATCGGAAATTTTTGATACGATCCTCAAAACGAAATTTCATTGACAGTTTGGTCCTTGGCGCAGTATTGTAGACAAAGCGTCAAAACCGTTGATTTTAAAGCCGGCGGAGTCCGGAGTCGTGCGACGCCGGACCCCAAGATGCTTCGGGGGGTTCGAAAACTTTCTAAGTACAGTAACTGGACTTAGATTTTTTTTCCCTTCAGCGAAAAATATCCTAAGTTGGGAGTCTGGACTTTGAAATTTTCACGGCGACATCGGAAAATTTTCTAAGTGCAGTAACTGGACTTTGAATTTTTTTCGGTGTTGTCGTGGATTTTTCGAGGTTCAGTCGGGACTTTGAAATTTTTGGGCATCCTCCGAAGGATTTTCAGCGGAGCCAAGTTTTTCGTCACCTGGGACTTCAACATCATTTGCCAGAGATCTGCAGTCCAGCCACATCGCTGGACCGCGCGTGCTCTCGCTTTTGATTTCGGAGTTATCGAGATGGTGGTCCCCCGAATTCGTCGTACATAAGACCCCTTCTGTCAAAGCTGTATTTTTGCGAATTGAAACTTCCAAAGCATACCTAAAAAAGGAAATTGTTTTTACGTGATCGGTAGATCATTTCTTCGATTCTTCAAAATTTCCATATTGTCGTTCGTGTCGCTTCGGTAATAGCGAGATTTAGTCAACGCCTATTATTACGAGTGCTCAGTACTATACATTTCACACCGTTGATCATCAAGAAATTCAAGATGGTGGTCGCCCGAAATCGTCCACCACAGGAGAACCCTTCCGTAAGGGGTATGTTTTGTCTAATTAAAACTTCCAAAGCATACCTATAAAAGGATATTTTTGTTATGTTATCGGTAGATCCGGGCACTTCATTCCTTTCACAGAGAGTTATGTGACGTTCTACTTCGAATAACGTTTGAAATTTCTTCGCCACTTGGTGCAAATGTCGAATGTATTATGATGGCGGATGACGTTCCAAACGTATTCCAACACATTTCACGGCATAGACTGTCATCAATTGCCCCTGATGTTCTCTGTTAATCGGAAATAGTCGTTTTGATATGATGTCATGATGCCGCTGAATTTTTCTGTATATCGGAAATATTCTTTTTGATACGACCCCTCAAATTCGAAATAGGATAGATTTTGGGATAGATTTTGCTCGAATCCATATTATTCGTTTTTCGATAATCGAAATGATGCATTCGATACGATGCCTCAAAGTCGAAATTACATCGATATTTGGGATTTTTTCGTGGTTTTTTAGTTGTACCGTCTGAACTATTGATGTAATCAAAATTCTGACATCCTATTTTCTTTAGGAATTGAAACGGTCTTTCCAACGGTGTAAAGTATTTGTTTTCATGACGGTAAGTGACGGAGCTACATGACGTCAAAGTTGAATTACGTTTAGAAATTTGTGACCTTTTTGCGGGTTTTTAGCTATATCGTCTTAACTATTGATCTAATCAAAATGTTGTAAGGAAATTAGTTTTAGGCATTGAAACGTTCTTTCTAACCTTGTAAAGTGTTTGTTACTATGACGCGTAGTGACGGAGATAAGTGACGTCAAATTCGAATTACGTTTAGAAATTTGTGATATTTTCGCGGGTTTTTAGCGGTAACGTCTTAACTATTGATCTAATCAAAATTTTGTAAGGAAATTAGTTTTAGGCATTGAAACGTTCTTTCAAACGGTGTTAAGAGTTTGTTATTATGACGCGTAGTGACGGAGCTACGTTACGTCAAATTCGAATTACGTTTAGAAATTTGTTACATTTTCGCGTATTTTTAGCTGTATCGTCTTAATTATTGATCTAATCAAAATGTTGTAAGGAAATTAGTTTTAGGCATTGAAACGCTCTAAGCAACGGTGCAAAGTGTTTGTTTCAATGACGCGTAGTGACGGAGCTACGTGACGTCAAAATCGAATAACGTTTGAAATTTCTTCGATTCTTCAAAATGTCCATATTATCGTTGGTGTTGCTTCGGTATTATCGTCATTTAGTCAACGTATATTAATACGAGTGCTCAGTACTATAAATTTCACACCCTTGACCATCAAGAAATTCAAGATGGCGGTCGCCCGAATTCGTCCACTACACGAGAACCCTTCCGTAAAGGCTATGTTTTGTCAAATTAAAACTTCCAAAGCATACCTAAAAAGGATACTCTTTTTTATTTCAAAATTTCCTTATTATCATTCGTGTTGCTTTGGTAATAGCGAGATTTATTCATTGTTACGTAACGTCTATTCTTACGAGTGCTCAATACTATATAATACAAACCCTTTCCCCGCCAAAAATTCACGATTGTGGTCGCCCGAATTCGTCGTACACAAGATCCTTTCCGTCAAAGCTGAATTTTTGCGAATTGAAACTTCCGAAGCATACCTAAAAAAGGATATAGTTTTTACGTGATCGGTAGATCCAAGCACTTCATTGCTTTCAAACAGAGCTACGAATTCAACTTCGAATAACGTTTGAAATTTCTCATAGTCTGTCATGCAAATGCCGCTGAATTTCTCTGGTTAACGGAAATATTCGTTTTGATACGTTCGTGTTGCTACGGTAATAGCGTGATTTAGTCAACGTATATTATTACGAGTGCTCAGTACTATATATTTCACACCCTTGACCATCCAGAAATTCAAGATGGCGGTCGCCCGATGCGTCACTGACTCACATATACAAATTCTAACCCACTGCCATAAGAGCTAGAGACTTTAAATTTGGTACATAGGTTGCTTTCCGAAAATGACCGGAGGGACTAATCCGAAAACAGCAAATTTTTAATTTTAACAACAATTAAAAATTTAAAAATGGCCGATATCTGTGTTTTTTCGCCGTTTCTCGAATCTGGCTCCCTTGTTTATCGACGGATTCATATTTCTCTGTATATCGGAAATAGTCTTTTTGATACGATCCCTCAAATTGGACATTTCATCGACAGTTTGTTCCTTGGAGCGGTATTTTAGATAAAACGTCAAAACCGTTAATTTAAAATGAAATCAGACAACTTATTTCTTTAGCTATTAACGGTGCGAAATATTTGTTCCTACGTTGCACATTTCCCCCGTCAGAAAGTCATTTATAGGGTATTTCCACACTTGGCCGGTAGATGGCGTTAATGCACTCAAGCTCCGACAGGAGTTGAATCATCGTTGTTTCTCTTTTTTTACATAAATATAACTATAGCAATCATTTCAATTTAAAGATCGAAATGTTTTTATCTGTATTCTATAGTCCCTGTCTCGGTTCGTGCGTAGTTTTTAAAATAGAAGAACGACAATGAGTAACACCAAAAGTTGCTTTATGCGGCAAAACGTATAAGAAGCGATGAATTTCCCAACGGGTAGTACGATGGGCCAGCGTAGGCTACAGAGATTATTGGTCACTAATTGCCTGGTTGTCCCATTTCGGAACCACCAACTGTCCGAGTGTTTCGGCAAGTGCGAGCGCGCTTTCTGGTGCTGTGATAGGCGTGCATCGGCGACGTGTGGGCTTTCGCGTTTATAATAAATTCATCCCACAAATGACTGAGACCACCTTTATAGAAAGGACCACTGACGAAAGTCTGAACTTCAGCAGCCACATTAACGAAATCGTTTCCTCCGTCCACAATACCAAAATGGCCCTTCACCCACTTATACACTACAATTGCCTAACATTCCTTAAAACAGTCTCACTAATCGATGTTCTATCATCCTTCCTAAATCTTATATGCTTTTCTAATATGGTGTACTGCCATACCAGCTCTCCATAAACGGATCCAAGTATGGTTGAACAAGACGATCAGGCAACTGGTCGGGGCCCCTTGGTTCGTATCAAAAGTGTCGATCCTCAGTGAACTTCACATTCCCTCTATCCTAGACCTCATCCAGAAATACCTCCACAACTATTCCGTTTCCATCGAATACTCCCCCAATAAGTTAATCGCAGCACTTTGGTCCCCTTCCTTACCTCCCGGCAAATCTCCTACCCTCGCAATGTGACCCTTCTTTCCAAACCATTACAGAAAATCAGTATCCCTAAATTCTCTGCCAACACCACACATCTTAAATACCTTCACCTTCAATATAAACCTTTCCCAGCTCAATCTCCAGTAGTAACAGATGACTCCTGCCAAGAAGACTAATAAAACCACCTTGAAACTGCAGCATTACCAAACCCACCTAACCTCGCAAATCTCCTTCCCTTCAACCACACCCATTCCGGCACAGGGAAGGAGATTCTCAGCTCCCCAACCTACAACCAATTGAACCTGATTAAACCTGTTCCCAAGATATCCTACCCACAACATCATCTTAACTAATTCCAAAAAATGTTATCAATTTATTATTTTCCACTGTCGTTTTTTAATTGTGTAATTACATGAATGCCCTCGCCCCGCAAAAATGGTGATCTTAAATTTTCTCCGAATTCGGGCGACCGACAACTTGAATTTCTGGCGGGTTAAGGGCGTGAAATAGTACGGAGCACTCGAAGAATATACGTTGACTAAATCTCGCTATTGCAGAAGCAACACGAACGAATATGGAAATTTTGAAGAATCGAAGACATTTCAAACGTTATAAGGGGTCTTATGTGTTCGAATTCGCTATATCCGTCCTATTCCACATAGAGAGGTGCGGTAAAAACCCAAATGCTCACAATCAAACGGCGAAGCCGTTCAGGAGACAGGGGTGAAAACCCACGGGTGATTTCTCCCTTCAAATCTCCGGTCCTATCTTCTTGAAATCTTTAATGCCTGCCTTTCCTCTTCCTTCTTTCCTGACAGTCCTGAGTCGGCATGCGACCCCGGACCCCGAGATGCTTCGGAGGGTCCGAAAAAAAGTACAGTAACTAGACTTAGAATTTTTTTTCGCTTTGGCGAAAAATATTCGGAGTTCGGAGTCTGGACTTTGAAATTTTCACGGCGACATCGGGAAATTTTCTAAGTGCAGTAACTGGATTTGTAATTTTTTCGGCATTTTTGTCGAAAATTTTTCTAAGTTCAGTAATCGGACTTTGATTTTTTTCGGTGATTTCGTGGATTTTTCGAGGTTCAGTCGGGACTTTGAAATTTTTCGGCATCCTCCGAAGGACCTATTCTAACGGCGAAGCCGTTCCGAGGGTTTAGGACAAGTATGTGGTTGGTATAGTGCTATATCCGTCCTATTCTACATAGAGGTGCGGTAAAAACCCAAATGCACAAAATTAAACATTTCAAACGTTATTAGGGGTCTTATGTGTTCGAATTCGCTATATCCGTCCTATTCTACATAGAGAGGTGCAGTAAAAACGCAAATGCACCAATTTGAACGGCGAAACTGTTTCGGTGGTTTTAGTGTCGATTTATAATAAAATCTGACATTTACCGTTAGATGGAGTTGATGCACTCAAGCTTCGACAGGAGTTAAAACATCGTTGTTTCTCTTTTTTTACATAAATATAACTATAGTAGTCATTTCATTTTAAATATCTATTTGTTCACATATGTATTGTATAGTCCCTGTTTCGGTTCGTGCGTAGTTTTTTAAATAGAAGAGCGACAATGATTAATACCAAAAGTTGCTTTATGCGGCAAAACGTATAAAAAGCGATGGGAATTGAGGGCCAGCTGCATGCCAGCAAGCGCCAGCGGACCTGAGTCGTCATGTGACGCCGGACCCCGAGAAATTTCCAAGTACAGTAACTGGACTTAGAATATTTTTTCGCTTCGGCGAAAAATATTTTAAGTTCGGAGTCTGGACTTTAAAATTTTCACGGCGAAATCGGGAAATTTTCTAAGTGCAGTAATTGGACTGATTTTTTTCGGTGATTTCGTGGATTTTTCGAGGTTCAGTCGGGACTGAAATTTTTCGGCATCATCCGAAGGACCTATTCTAACGGCGAAGCCGTTCCGGGGGTTTAGGACAAGCACAAGTATGGGGTTGGTATAATGCTATATCCGTCCTATTCTACATATAGAGGTGCGGTTAAAACCCAAATGCACAAAATTAAACATTTCAAACGTTATAAGGGGCATTATGTGTTCGAATTCGCTATATCCGCCTTATTCTACATAGAGAGGTGCGGTAAAAACCCAAATGCACACAATTAAACGGCGAAGCCGTCCATAGGAGAGGAGGGGAAAACCAAAGGGGGTTTTAGGGGGCGGAGCCCCCTAACGAGCGAAGCGAGTCTATATATATAAAAATGAATGTGTGTGTGTGTGTCTGTATGTCCTTTATGCATTACTACACCATTCATCGGATCGCCATGAAACTTTGGGAAGTTGTTGAGTACATTCCTGAAAAGAGGACTACGAAAGCGATATTTCAATATCGATACTTTATCGATATAATATCGCAAAAGTATCGATAAATCGATACATAATTGATACAAAATTGAGGTGAAATTATTTAGTTTTTTAAAATGAATGTATCGTTGCAATATCGATACTGTATCGAATGTATATAATGTGTTTGTCCTTTATGCATTACTATTCATCGGATCGCCATTAAACTTTGGAAAGTTATTGAGTACGCTCCGCGAAGGTTTCTACAAAATCGATAATTCAATGTCGATACCGTATCAATATAATATCGATAAAATATGGATACATCGATACATTGCTGATACAAAAATGAGGTGAAATTATTTAGGTGTTTTTTTATCAAAGTTTTATAAAGTATCATTACAATATCGATACTGTATCGATACAATATTGATAACTTCATGGATTACCACAACATTCGTCCAATTTCCATGAAGCTTTGGTTAGTTGTTTTGTTCACTCCATGAAGGTTTTTACAATATCGAGAATACAATATCGACACTGGAGACGGGATGTGCATGCCATTGAACTTGCAATTCATTGAAACACTCACGTGCAACATATTCAAATCATCCGGCATGGGACAAATATTTCAGAATTGCCAACTTATTGCTTGGGATGAATGCACAATGGTGCACAAAGCATCGCTCGAGGCTCTGGATCGATCATTGCAAGATTTTCGTGGAATCCTGAGACCATTTGAGAACGCATTAATATTGCTTGCACGACATTTCAGGCAAACATTACCTGTAATTCCTCGATTGACACTAGCGGATGAAATAAATGCTTGCCTGAAATATTCTACTTTGTGACGACATGTAAAGGCGTTAAAATTATGTACAAATATGCGTGTCCAGCTGCAAAACAAACGATCAGCTGAGATATATTGTATACCCATAAGAATTGTGAAATTAAACATACTATAAACGTGCGCTTTCCATTTAACCAGATTGAGCCACAGCAATGCGTGGCCGGGTCAGCTTGTTACATATAAATGGAAACTGATTACGGAATAATGCTGAATTAATACTGAAATAAACTATTTAAAAATAGTCAAATATAATGCGTAGCATATTTACAAAACGAGGGCAACATATAAAAAAATGCAATATAATAATTATTAAATACATATGTATGTATTATATCAAAAAACTTCATTTTTATTATATCACTTGCACTTTTCCAAAGTTTTTAATCCTATTCGCGTTTCAACTCTCAGAGCCATCTTCAGGTTGAAGACATATTTAGACATGGGAGAATTGGAGAGAAATGGACCAGATGGAGCGGTTGTGAGTTAGGGCAACAGAAGAGAAGGGTTGAGAGGAGAAGGGCGACACTTGACGCTGGATTGAATATGTGTTCCTTAAAACATTATCAAAACCTGAACATGTTCAAATTTTGTGATGTATTTTTTTTTTAAATTGCCATTATGTGAGAACGAAAATGTATTTATAGCCCACTGTGTCTGAGTCACAGTTTTGGAACTAACATGTGACGCATAAAAGGTGTAATTCGCTCGAAAGAAGATTCAGGATCTCAACTCGGAACCGTCGTCGAAGTGATCCAAAAAAATGTTGATTCTTGAAGGAGTCAATAATAGTAAGAAAGAGAGATTCAAATCATGTAATTATGCGATAAATTAAATCGATTTCACCTTAAGATAATTAGAATAGGTTTGTACGTAGCAAGATCGTACATCTTTTTCGTGTAAATAGGCCTCTAAATGTACATACATCGTATGATAGTACCTGTTTTAGATATATCCTCACATGTTAAGTGTGCAATGAGAAGTATTTTTATAACGATTTGCGCAAAATCTTTCTGACTTCATGCTTAGTTTGATGTAGGACACTTTTTTTTTCAAGTGAAGTCCCCGTGTCCAATCGTTAAATTATTCGTCAACGGTGAAAAACATAATGTATTCACTAACAGTACTACGCTACACTATTTTTTTTATTTCCGAACTGATAGAGTTTGTGAAATAAAAAGACCCATAATTTTCCGTTTTTTGATCCGTTTATGATTTCTCGAGTTATAAGCGGCAAAAAACTGATGTTTGTAGCCCTTTCGGAAAAGTGGGCGTGGTGCAACCTCTGACGTATATAGACTTCGTCCAATCACAACTGAGCCCGCGAAGCTACTTTGCCTTACGCAATGGGGGGGGGGACACAGCTTACTCTGCCAATAGGAGCAGTTGCGACAGCATTTGTTCGAGCAGACCTTCCGAGAACCCCCCACCACTCCCTTCCCTTCCCCTAAAAGCAGTCAAGGACGGGAGGAAAATGACGTCAATATTATCAAACCATCTTCTTCGGTGGGCGTCACATTTTGCTTATTTTAATTTTTGATTTATGAGTGAATGGTTGTGGTTAGAATATTAATTTTTTCCCAAAATTCGTTTTTCGTTTCCATCTTTTTCGATTTCGTGTACAAAATTGCAATTTCGGTTCCGAGTAAACGCCCACATTATTTATACTTTCATGACCCATGTATGTTGTGAATTAACCCCCTGCCAAACACCCTTGTAGTGGCGTATAGGCTGCAGTGTATACGTAGGTGGAAGAGTATTGTGTGCGCCCTTGCTCAATTGCTCCAGGAGAACTACCATTTATTAGTAAAAAAAAATTTACGTCCTCACAACTTACGTCCTATGAATCCGAGTTGTTGGGAGGTTCCAGCTCCATTTCACTTATGACCAAGCCAACAGACAGTACACCCTAACTGGACATCATCATCATCATCATTGGTCAACAATCCCGGGATTGGTTTGACGTAGCTTTCCACTCGATTCTTCTATCGGCCAACCTCTCCATTGTGGCGTAATTCTTCTCTTTTACACTCTTCATAACCTGTTCCATAAATCTCATACGAGGCCTGCCTTTTCCAATCTTCCCGTTCACTTTTCCCTCGGTGAAAGTCTTCATCAGGCCATCGTGTCTCAAGATATGGCCGATTAAGTTTTCCCGTCTTCTTTTTAGAGTTGTCAGCAGCCTTCTCTTTTCTCCTACTCTTCTTAGCACTTCCTCGTTACTTACTCGGTCGATCCATTCATTCCTCAGCATTCTTCTGTAGCACCTCATTTCGAATGCTTCTACCCTTTTCTTCTCCGCTGCTTTCATCGTCCATGATTCACTGCCGTAAAGAAAAATGCTCCAGATGTACGTTCTGATGAACTGTTTCCTTACTTCTACGCTTGTATTTCCTGCTGTAACTAGATTCTTCTTTTGATAGAATGGCCTCTTTGCCTGTGCTATTCTACTACCTATTTCTTTCTTTCTTCGTCCATCGTTGGTTACTCTGCTTCCAAGGTAACAGAACTCTTTCACCCCTTCAAGTTTTTGTTTTCCTAATTTGACATTGGTATTGGGCTCTTCTTTCTTGATGCACACCAATATCTTAGTCTTCTTCTTATTTATCTTCGGCTGATATCTGGTGATTGTCCTTTCCATGGTTACTAGAGTCTTGTTTAGATCCCTCTCTGTCTCTGCTAGAGTGCTATGTCATCAGCGAATCGCAGCATGCTTATTTTTTCTCCGTGGATTGTCACTCCAGAACACTTCTGCTTGACTTCATTGATGGCTCTCTCGATGTAAACATAAAAAATTACGGGAGACAGTGCACAGCCTTGTCTCACTTCTTTCCTTATTCTTTCCTCTTCACAATTGGGGCTTGATTTAATCACAGCTACTTGGTTTTTGAACAGACTATGCATAATTCTTCGGTCATTGTAGGACACTCCAATTCTCTTCAGAATTCCAAGCATAGAATCCACGTTGTCAAAAACCTTCTCTAAATCCACAAATGCAATATGAAATCGAATTATAGTTACTGGCTTCAAGACATTTTGATTCCTCTTCAATATCATCATTAGCCAGCAATCCGGAGATTGATTTGACGTTGCTCTCCTCTGAATTCTTCTATCAGCTAATTACTTTATATTTACGTATTTCTTATCTTTCACGTCCTCCATCGCTTGTTCTATATATCTCACACGAGGACTTCCTTTGCCGTTCTTCCCTTCTCCTTGGCCCTTGAACGATTGTCTTCATCATGTATCGTGATGTGGCCGATTCAGAAGGATATTCAGGAGACTTCTCTCCCACTCTTCTTAGGACTTCCACGTCACTTACTCGGTCGATCCATTTTATCTTCATCATTCTTCGGTAGCACCATATTTAGAAAGCTTCCACCCTTTTCTTCTCCGCTACTGTCATCGTCCATGCCTCACTGCCGTAAGGAAACATGCTCCAGATATACGTTTTGATGAATTGCTTACTTACTTCCAAGCTTGTGTTACCAGCTGTAAGGAGATTCTTCTTTTGGTAAAATTCCCTCTTTTCCTGTGCTATTCTACTCACTATTTCTTTCTTGCTTCATCCATTGTTGGTTACTCGGCTTCCTAAGTAAAAAATACTTTCACCTCTTCGTGGTTTTGTTTTCCTATCACAGCGTTGGTTACGTGCTCTTATCTCGTGCTGTGCACCGATACATCAGTATTCTTCTTGATTCCGCTTCCGGAATTGAAAATGAAAATTTTAGATAGTAGAAGAATATATTTTCGACACATAACGTAGAAAATAACCGTTTATGATAAATAGAATTGCGTTTTTAGGTGGTCCAACGGCTAAGGTTATTTTGCTCTATCTATCCTATGATCTTTCTCCTAGATACAAACCTAACAGATTTGCCCTGGACCGGGATTCTAAATCCTTTGCGTTGCCACAACAGCGCGTTACCGACCAAGCTAAACGGTTTATTGATTGGCTGACGTATGGCTCAATTTTACAAAAACATGTATAAATAATCCTGAAGAATCTTCCGCCAAACTAAAAATTGCCGATAAGAGGCAGTTTCACTTATTTCGGAAAGGATGTTTTAAAATGTTGTCCGACGTTTCAGTAGCTTTTGCTCCAAAGGTTTATTCGTGACACCGACGCCCGAAATAAGCAAATCATTAAGTTTGACTCGAGCCATCGACCCTAAAGATTTCCCGTTTTGGGAAAACCACTCGGCGAGTAATTCGCTCATCCATATTTCATCATGGACGTTCGGTTTAAGCCCGAAACGGAAATTTCCCTTGGTAATTGCGCAGTAAAGATAAGCCAAATTCGATCGAAATTAATTTATTTTCCAGATTCCGTTGCTTGGAGCCCGGGCGTGTTGAACTGCGAGGAAACTGAGGGACTCTAATGATGCCGGAGGGATTAGTTGGTCCTCAGGAACCCTCCCAAGTTATCAACCTGTCGAACATTCCACGACAGAGAGAACAGCAGGTAAGCCCAAGATTCGCCAATTCGTATTATGGTTACTGGAAGTGAAATTTCTGAACATAAAGGGGCCGTCCATAAATTACGTAACGCTCACCGTGGGGGGTGAGTTGTCGGGCCAGCTGGTACGAAGTACTATCGACTGGGGCTTTCCCAACATTCCGTTACGTTTCAAGGTAGATCCGTCTTAAATTTGTTCATGCTCCAAGTAGGTAAATATGATGAGACACGTAGAGAAGTAGTGAATTAATAATAGTACTAGCAGACCTGCTGCGCCTGCTTTGCAGGCACTTTTCATAAGCACTTCGTATGCAAAGAGAAGGAAATGGCTATTTTATAAATAGAGAAATGTGTCCCACTCTAATTACCTGCTTTTTTCTACACAATATTTTCATTATATGTTGTCTCTCACTCTCAAAAACCACGTTTTTTGCATTTTTCTCTGCACCACAAACTGCTAAAAATCCAAAACTACTACCAAATCTTACAGAGAGAGAATCCACACTCAACGCACCAAACCTCACTCTTTTAACTCGAAACTTGGAAAAGAACAAAACAAAACGGATACAGAATGGCTGACTGAATGACTGACACACTACAAAATTAATATATATTCGAATTAACCTGCTGATTTATCAACAAACATTAATACATAATAAACGTTTTATAAACTTCTTTCAACTATTAGAACACGTAAAGAAACACAACTTTAGAACGTGTTTATTTAACACGTAAAGGACCATGCACCATGTGCTGCTTGACCAACTCGTGAAGTGCTGGATACTCGCTGGGTGATTGGAACTCGGCAGAAACCACTTGATCCACCTTATAAATAAACTCTAACGTGCAAGTAAATAAACACGTAAACAAACATACATAGCAACATGTACGAATTTGCATAGCAACTCTTTTCCCATGTTAAAAGATAATGAAAACACTCTTTTTAACACTTAAATTTTCACATTTTCCGATTCGTTGATAAATATTTAAATACACCTGTTCCATCTGCCCATATTTCTTGTTTAAAACGACATCACTCCCGCATTGATCAGATCAGTATCTTCGGAGTTAATCTCAAATTGATGCACCGAGGTCGAGCGGTAAAATATCCTGGGAGGTTTGCAACTCGCATACAGATTTACTTTTTATATTTTTTGGGCGGGAAGGAGGTACAAAGGAAATCTAAAACTACTGATGCGTTGTGCATGGACACGTTCTGCATTGAACGCACTTTTTTCCACCTCCAGAGCTCTCAACCACCGCGAGAAAACACAATAAAACCGACTGGACTGACGGACACCGCTACAAACTTAATTATACTAATTTAACGGGGGATGGGGTCTTCGAGAACCCAAAAATGCGTAAATAAAAGAATGAAACTTTGTTAGGTTCACTTTAAATTTAAATAAGCACGACCCGGGTTTCATAACATAGTTACATCTTCAGGTGATTTTTCATACATACATCATTCATCTTTATATATCAAGTTGGTTGCGACTCCCCACCGACAGATAGATGTCCTTACTGTCGCACCCAACTTGGTATATAAAGATGACGTATGCATGAAAAATCACCTGAATATGTAACTATGTTATGAAACCCGGGTCGTGCTTATTTAAATTTAAAGTGAACCTAAAAAAGTTTCATTATTTTATTTTCCATTATTGAAAGGTATCATAGGCATAGTCAAGCCTGAAGTTATCAGCTTTATCTTAAAATGCGTTTTTGAGATGGGTATGGGGGTGAAAAAAGAAGAAAATCATCTTCGTTACGTAATATAAGAATGGCCCCTTACTCAGTGGAAAGAACTATGTACTTTTCCAAATTAGTTTTTTTTTTCTAAATTATGGCGTGTTAATAATATTCAGAATTATTTATTGATGATGGCCTAGTGCTTAAGACTAAGGTGTAAATTTCTTTTCGACGATTAATGCACCCTTCCATTACTTATATCATACAGCATAAAATAACTTTTAGCCGCTTGCTAAGAAGCACTCAGATGAGACAAAAACAGTTCTCCAACATGACACATATTTATGAACCCTTAGATTTCCTTTCGTAAAACCCTTCCCAATTTTTGTCACATTATGTAAAACTTATCTTCATCAACCAAGAAATATGATCGGATAATTGTTAGAGTTGTAATCTAATACATAAATATGGGTTGGCAACATATGTTGCTATTTATGTCAGTAACTATTTATCTATATTGTTGTTGTCAACTCTCTGTCAGTCGTTCAATTTGTAAACTGGAATTTGGATGTGTCTGTGACTCGTTACTAAAACATCTTAGTTTAAAGCCGATATCTCAAGATATTATTTAACCTCTAACAGGTTATGGGCCCAGGCGACCGAAAAGGACCAGTTGTGCTTCAATAGTACTGCAACATTACGCGAGTGCATTTTTTTTACGCATTGTATCGTTAAAGCGAAAAATGGCTGAGGCGTCAGTTGGAACTGGTTTGGCATCCATGGAAAAATTGGATGGACGGGACAATTACAATATTTGGACATTCCAAATGAAGATGTATTTCGTGCAATAATATTGAGCATATGAAGGCTGCTGAACGTGTATTAAAGTACCTTAGAGGAACAAGTGATTACTCTCTGACTTTCAAATCTGGTAATGAATGTTCTACACCACATACCAAACTAACCGGGTATGTAGATGCTGATTGGGGAGGATGTGTTGTAGATAGAAGGTCTTATACTGGTTGTGTTTTGATGTTGAATGGTGGAAGTATCAGTTGGTTCTCCAGAAAGCAAAAATTAGTCGCTTTAAGTTCTACTGAAGCTGAATATGTGAGTCTTTGTGAGGGTACAAAAGAAATAATGTATGTTAAGGGATTGTTGAAGGAGATGGGAACTGATATTGGTACAGTGACGTTGTATAATGACAACCAAAGTGCTGAGAAACTAGTGAAAAATCCTGTTTTTCATGGGAGAACGAAGCACATAGAAATAAAGTATCACTATGTGAGGGAAATAGCTCAAAAGAAAGAGATAGAAGTTAAGCACATGTCTACGCAGAAAATGCCTGCTGATTTATTAACTAAAGCTATTCCCAAACCAAAGCACAAATATTGTACAAGGTATATAATGGGGTTGCCTTAATGATTTATGTATACCTATTAGATTAAGTGAGGGTGTTAGAGTTGTAATCTAATACATAAATATTGGTTGGCAACATATGTTGCTATTTATGTCAGTAACTATTTATCTATATTGTTGTTGTCAACTCTCTGTCAGTCGTTCAATTTGTAAACTGGAATTTGGATGTGTCTGTGACTCGTTACTAAAACATCTTAGTTTAAAGCCGATATCTCAAGATATTATTTAACCTCTAACAATAATTAATCTGTGTAGAAATTCAGCAGCATCTCTACTGTAAATATTTCTCTAAGAAGCTATAAGAAGCAATTTTCCTTCTAGAGACGAGCAAGAAGGAATACAGCAACCATGCACAAGGTACGAATCAAACCCGCGACCTTCTGAGTTGCAGGCCTACGCGTTCCCCTCCTGATCACAAAGGCTGGCTAAATAACGCATCTATCTGCCATAGAACTGCTCTTTAAAAAATCTTCTGCCGTAAAACTAGGCTAGGAGTGGGTGCAGGGCAGAAAAACCACCAGGCCAAGTACCTTTTTTTTTTACATTCTTCTCCATTCAAGGCGCATAAATCAGTTCTCATGCAACTATCTCGTCAAAAGGGTTCATTTTCCATCGCCTTCATCCCTCTCCGACACCTCCTCTCTTCCCACCCTTACTACTTGTGCTCGAGAGACGTTTGAATAAATGAGCGTATTCAAATAGATCCATTTCTCGCATTCAAAGCTCGAATTGTGACGTATTCAGTACACCTATTGTGAGTGGGGGGGGGAGAAGGAGTGGTAAGGGGTACTGATAGATGCGGAGGGAGGGATGGGGGGGAATCATTTCACTCAGGCACCTACAAAGCTATTCTATAAGGAAAAAGAAAGAAATGCTTCAAAAATTGAAACACAGTTGATGTGCATTAAGGGCATGGAATTTTGAATTAACTATAGAGGATATGCGCGACCATGGAAACTATAGAGGTACACAGCCGATTGATATTTGTTTTACCTCTACAAATACGAGTTGTTGATCTCATGGGAGTCTATAATACCCGAAACACATCTAAATCAGCCCTCACGGACTTTTCTGAACAATGGGAAGTGATATATTTTGGAAATTAATTTGATCGTTCCCACACTGTAAAAAATACTATTGCTGTTATTATAGGTGATAACCTTCCACAGGAAATTATACGTTATAACCTTCCAAAATTTCATTAGGAAAGTAGCTACTCGATTACAAGCGCTATCCATTTAAGTATTGAATCGCACCTCTCCTCCACCCAGCTAATCTTCTGACAACTCTAACTCTCTGTTTGGTTTACTATCTGCGATCAGGTACAAGAATTTTCTAAAAAGTGAGCTACAGTAAGTTCTTCTATATGGGAAATGGATACGACTGTGTATTGGATATTCCACAATTCATTATATAAACTAGGGATGGATCGGTTCCGGTTCCGGTTCGATTCTTAGCTTCGGTTCTCGGTTCTGGTTCTTTATTTACTACTTACTTTGCATTGCTTAGTGGTAAGAAAAGATAATTAATAATCATTTTCAGAGACATACTGCTTGAAAAAGAATACCTACTTAATTATATTTTTGTGTTTCTGTAATTTTAATCCATTTTTACCCTTTATGTGAAAATATTTATAGAACTCAAGCAATTTTGGTTCTCTACTCGTTGCCATTAACTTCTCCTGTACACCAAAATAAAAACATCTCATAATATTAAGGGAATAAACTCCATTAAATAAATCTTTTGCTTAAATATTGCACAAATTAATAAATGCACATTTGAATAATATGGGAAAAGTCAAATCACTCATCTCAAATTTTTGTTAAAAAACACCAGCATTTTCACTATTTCTGGATCAAGTCTGTTTCTTTTTTTTGTCACATATATTGCCATCTGTACTTAACAGCCTCTCACTAAAAACAGTAGCAGGAGAAACACAGAGATACTTCATTGCTAAGAATTTCAGTCTTTTGAAGTTAGTAGAGAACCAGTACTGACTGATTGTGACTGCATCGTTATCAGAACTAACGTTTCTCTCTGAGAGGTACAAATTTAGCTAATCTTCAGCACTGATATTGTCTCGTGAAGGTCCTCCCATGGAATCGAAAAAGCATTTTTATATTTCACCCAGATATTATGTGACGCAGATGGAACAGGTGATTTTACTCTACATTACTCACTGGCAGGGCCCTGACAACAAAAATTGGCCATTTGATCCAAAAGATTTTGTCTAGCTGAGGTTAGAGATTCGATATTTTTAAATGGCGTAGTCTTGAATCTAGGATCCAGAAGGGTGGCCATGGATATGATGTCATCATTCTCTACATTGATGAATCTGAGTTTCATGGAGGCTGGGAGGTAATTTTTCAACCCCTGCATACCAGAGCCCTTAGTGGTGTGTAATTAAGTTCAATAGAGGGATTACCTAAAACCTAATACACCTTCAGTCAGAACATATGGCAGTCAGTAAAACCCTTTTGTAAAATGATTTGGTCTTTTGGCAGTTTACAAAATGTATTTCTTTAAATCATTTATCAACATTTTTAAATTATTAACTAAATAAATTACCTTGGAAACTGATGATTTTTCTTTGCTAAGTTGCAATGTGGCCGTTTCAAATATTTCTAACTTTTCTACTGCCACTTCAATTGTCCTCCATTCATCCATAGTTAATTCAGAAGGCAGCCTGAGGTCAAATGAATTTGTGATTAGCACAATAGCATTTTTTTGTTCATGCATTCTTTTTAACATATGGAAAGAACTGTTCCATCGTGTGGGCTCATCCTGTATCATGCGATGTTCTGGTAGTCCCAGCTGTCTCTGACATTGCCGCAACATTTTAGTATTTTTCAGAGAATATTTAAAACTTCCTACTATTTTTCTGCACTTTTGAATAACATTGGTGACTTTAGGATTATCCATAAAACCATCCTTAATAACTTATTGCAGGTTGGGGGCCATACAAGATATGTTGTGGAACTTAGACTTATTCAAAGCAGCGGTTGTGTCCCTCCCATTATCTCTCACCACAGCAGCAGTTTTACTGTAGAGTCCTCGATCACTTAGCACCTGGCTTAAAAAGGCTAGGAGGTTATTTTCTGAATGGCTGATTTCCACAAATGGAATAACCTCCAAGCTCTTATGCTGAAGTTGGAAACCTAGAACGGAATCTTCATACAAGTGAACTGTCACAGCTAAGTAATCACTGTTACTCACAGATGTCCACAAATCCGTAGTTACAGCTACAAATTTAACATCTTCCAATTTTGCTCTCAAATTCGTCACTGTCGTTTCATAAATCTCTGGAATCATTTTATTTGAAATAGTTTTTCTGGAAGGGATTGTGTAACGAGGCTCTAAGTGAGTAAGTAACCTCCTGAAGCCTATGTTTTCCACTAGACTAAATGGCTGCAAATCCAAGCATATCATTTCTGCAATTAATCGTGCAATTGCTAGAGCTCGTTGATCTTGGTGTTTAAATTTTTGTACTTGATCAAAGACCTGTGTAAAGTAGGCTGGTGGTATGATGTTGACTTAGGCCCAGGTTTGATTTATTTAGGATAATTAGTAGCCGATGTGGAAGCAGTTGGTAAAGACAGACTTTCAAGAGAGCTACTGGTACAATGGACTTCATGGCTAGAGACTGGAGCTATTTCAAGTGGAAGTGTTTCAGCCGTAGTTGCACAATACCAGTTGAAAGATGCCATTCATCTTCACTCAATTCTTCCTCACTGATGGCACTCGCCTTAGGATGGGTGGTCACAAACATTTTCATCGTAGTTACTGAAGTATTCCGTCTCTTAGGAGGCACGATTGGACTCTTCCCGCAAAAATTTATTTTATGTTTCTTTTCCGTATGCTTTTTCAGGTTAGAAGTGGATTTTCATGGACCCCTTGGAAATCAGGGAATGACAAATATTACATTTTGCGAAATTTTTATTTGCTGCATCAACCGTGAAGTATTTCCACACTTCGGAAGACATTGCGAAGGATTCAACCACGTGAGTAAATTAAGGTGTTTTTTCACCAGCTATCGATATTTTTACAATATCGATAGGAATGATATAATATCGATAGGTATGCCGTATTTCGATAGCACTTCATTTATCGACATGCGACTGAGGAAGCATTCATCTGGGCACATACGAAGTGCTAACAGTGCTGATTCGTATGCCATGGCTCTTGATGGTAACTTGGCACTACCTTGCGTGATTGATTTTTTCACCATTGGATTATAGCTCAGTTAGACCATCTGTGTGATATGCGTTGACATAAATTTACGTGTACCATTTCCGTCGTTTCAAAAGATACTGCTTTCTTATTTCGTTTCGGAATCTTTCCGGTATCTCCAATGCCTTAATTTTATTAAACGGCGATACGTTTGTTAAGTATGATCCGCGTAAGATAAACCGAGTGTGTACATTCGACCACGGTTTTGTTATTACCAATATATTTCTCATAAACTTATATATTTAAATTCGTATGTTACTGCAAATACTTAGTTACACTATCCCGTTGGAAGATAATGCCAATATCAGCTTTTATATCCGACACGTGCATTTTTCTTCACATTTCAACGCACAAAATTTTTTTAAAGCTAAAAATGACCAGTTAACCAAATGTTTTTGTAATGATCACCCATTTATAGTCGAGTAATCAAGAAAGCAGAATGGGCAACGGCAAACGGTTGATGGTTACTTGGCTGAACACGACCCTTGCATCAAGTGAAAAGAAACTTGATAAAACAATTTAGTTGTAATTGACAGCATATTGCGGGTGCCTTTCATTTCCGGCTATCTTTGCGCGGTCCATTTTTTAAATAGTCGATTGTCGAATAATTTGCTGACTTAACGAAAGCAATGTCCAAATCATGAATGAAATCTTTTAAAACTTATACACTCTATATTATGATATAATTTACGAAAATGATATGAGGACTCACACCTCAAAAGGAGGTGGACGTAACATATCTCTATCAATCAGAATATCCTAATTACGGCGGTATTTCATCACTTACTAGAATTGGATGAAATAAAATAAATCATATAGTCATTTTAACGACTAAATTAGAATAATTCGCGGCAACTTTGAAGCTTCTAAGTACTCTATTTCACCAGGTTTTAATGTGAAGCCTCCACTTTCAGAGTGTGAGCAGGTTTCTAACTGGTTTTCGTGCCAATTATTTCGGTACCGATTACTTTTGGCCTCGGTTCCGGTTCTAAGCTCAAGAACCGGTGGAACCGAGAACCGAAGAACCGAACCGACCCATCCCTAATATAAACAGTTGCCAAAATATAGTTATAGTTGCGCAAATACATGAGGATTGATAAGAATGATATGAATTAACAATGACAGTGATATGTATTAACAATATTTGACGGTGGATGCTGCAAATTATTAACTTACCTTTGCCCTTGCTATTACTTCATTTGTACTGAGTGATCCGATGTAGTGAAAGAATTGATCGTTCTTTTCGAAGAAAAATTTACCAGCCCAATATGAACTTTCATGTTCAGATTCAAGTCCACTTCATATTTGGTCTAACTACATATCCATGAAATCCTAATGCTAAGACGCCAATAATTTACATATTTCGTTTGAGGATGTGGAGGAATATGGTAAAACTAGCCTCCATTTGTTATTTATCAGTTTTTTAATTGGTTTTCGCAATTTTCACAAAACATTCAGTCGAATGATTCTGAATTCTGCTGAGCTCAGCCATACTCTCATCCAGGCTTGTATTCCAGTCTTTCAGCCTTGATCAGCGATATGAAGGAATGAAATTGAAAAGATGCTAGAATCACTTCTAAGTTTAAAATCAGCATAACTGTAACGTCTAAAAGTATCCATTTCAGAATATATCATAGAGTAATTTTCCTGTTTCGTTACTCCGCCAAGAAATAAAATATCCCTTTGCCGCACTCATGAAGGTATTATTGTACAACAGCATTGAGTTTGATGAATTCAAAATACGTATTTGCTGCCAACCGTGGTGTTTCCGACATCCGCCACTAGATCTCCTCAATCGCAATTCACTCAATGTGTGTGTCGTCCACTTAGTTACCTAAACAGCTGGTAGATGGCGATACTACGGTGGCGCAGCGTGATGGACGGCGCCCTCTTTAAAAGATACGTTGAGGGTGACAAACAGAAACTTCCTCCTTCCTGGTGAAAGAAAGACGAAACTGTAAAGAAAATATCATACTGTTAAAGAAAGCACATGTGGCTTTCGTTCTAAGAAAGCTGGTGAAGGAAAAATATGAGGACTTAATATTAATTCTGGAAAGGGACGAAGATACGTGGGTGGTGTTGAAAAACTAATTATTCCTGGAAGGAAAACTTGAAAAAATATGGGAATAAAGGAGAAGAAAAGTATATAGTTGTTAATGGAAAATTTATAAGAAACAGGAGGTATAACCAAAATTAGAGACAACCGGATAACAAGATGTAGTTGGAAATCGATACGAAAAAAACGATGCCATGAAAGCAGCCGGAGTTTGCATGTACTTCATTGCCAGTCACATTGCCAGGAATTCCCTAAAATTCTGTTATTTAAGCAATGATACACTCATATTCCAGGATAGGAGGTTACAAGAAAGGAACTACGACAATCAGGAATCTTCAAATATGGTTCATCAAAAGGATTTCGAGGTAGAAGTATCAGAGGTCGTTGCCGTATCTGATTTAAGGTGAACGAAAGAAAAGGAAGGAGTAGACCTATGGGCTCAGGTGTCTATCATCACATGACTCCCTTCAGACACATTATGGAAGACTTTGATGTTTTGAAAGATTGTGAAAGGTACGGAAAGGAAAGGAAATTGAAACGAAAAGGAAAGAAACGGTGGTTTTGCTCCGGTGCGTGGAAAAAGATGTATTACAACACATCCAGTGTAGTCATTGAAATATTTAGGCAAGAAAGTTGTGTGCTGTTTTGTTAAGTGTGGGTATTTCACCACGTTACATTACAATATAGAGTTATTCATAGCATTTTAGTTAGGGCGTGTTTTATCATGTAATGCGTGGAGTATAATTTTCAGGGGAAGAATTTATATAGGGTGTACAAGGACTATGGGGATGGTATCGACACCAAAAGCAGAGAGACTGCCCTTGAAAATACAATTTTATGGCATCGAATATTCTGCCACTGTACCCAACTGTCCTAGCAGCAAATAAATTTCCCAAAGTTTGTGAAGTTTATATCAACGGGAATATTCAGGGGATGAAATTGAACGAAACTGGAAGTCTGACGGAGAATTTATTGCACTCAGCGCAATCGGATGTGGGAAGAAAAATTAATTCCGGTCCCCTAGCTGGGGGAGGGTCATATTTTTTTCACATTTTTAAATGATTTCTCCAGAGTCTCAAAAGTAGAAGTATTAATGCACAAGAGTGAAGTGATGTCGAAGTTGCTTGGACCAAGTAGGAGTTTTTCTTGAGAGATATGTGAAATTTCTTTACAGTGATAATAAGAATTTGAAAAAAATAGAAGCAAAGAATTTTGAAGGAATTGGAAAGTGTTGGAGATTACCTACAGATTGGCAGATTCCCACATTTATCAACATGGTGGCCAAGCTGGGCGTGTATAAGCAACTTTATTAATCATTGTAAGCTGCCTTTTAATTGACTTTGGTATGACAAACTATTTCTTGGGGAGGCATTGGCAATAGCTAACATGATAAGGAATGGGTATCCATTTACATAGATTCGGGAGAAGATTCCTCATGCACAGTGGTAAAAGAAGACTTGGAAAAATGAGTGATCCATGTGCTTGGTGATTGAAATGCATTTTATTCTTTACAATGTACCCAACAAGGGGAAGTGTCAAAGTTTGGAACTTAGTATATCAAGTTTTTATGGACCATTGGGAACATATGTTATTCAATAACCAAAACAATTTGATTAGAAATATAATCTACTGGTATACATATGTTGATGAAATTTTGTGCCTTTGGACGGGTAGTAAACGACAGAACAATTTTTATCCCACGTGAACACCATACATCCCAATGTTCAATTGACCATGGAATTCGGAGGGACAAATTTAAACTTTTTAGATTTGACCATATGTTTGGAGGACAATAGACATCATCATCAAGGGTCAACAATCCTAGGATTGGTTTGACGCAGCCCTCCACTCGTTCTTCTATCGGCCAACCTCTTCATACCAACGTAGTTCCTCTCTATCACGTCCTTTACGACCTGCTTCATGTAACTCATACGAGGCCTGCCTCTTCCATTCTTCCCGTTCACTTTTCCCTCGACGATTGTCTTCATCAGGCCATCGTGTCTTAAGATATGGCCGATTAGGTTGTCCCGTCTTCTTTTTATAGTTTTCAGCAGACTTCTCTTTTCACCCACTCTTCTTAGGACTTCTTCATTTGTCACTCGGTCGATCCATTTTATCTTCATCATTCTTCGATAGCACCATATTTCGAATGCTTCCACCCTTTTCTTCTCCGCTGCTGTCATCGTCCATGCCTCATTGCCGTAAAGGAACATGCTCCAGATATACGTTTTGATGAATTGCTTCCTTACTTCCAAGCTTGTATTCCCAGCTGTTAGTAGATTCTTCTTTTGATAGAATGCCCTCTTTGCCTGAGCTATTCTACTCACTATTTCTTTCTTGCTTCGACCATCGTTGGTTACTCTGCTTCCCAGGTAACTGAACTCTTTCACCTCTTCGAGTTTCTGTTTTCCTAGTTTAACGTTGGTTTTGGCCTCTTCTCTTTTGCTGCACACCAATATCTTAGTTTTCTTCTTATTGATCTTCAGCTGATGTCTGGTCATTGTCCTTTCCATGGTTGTTAGCATCTTATTCAGCTCCTTCTCTGTTTCTGCTATGAGAGCTATGTCATCAGCGAATCGTAGCATGCTGATTGTTTCTCCGTGGATGTTCACTCCAGAACACTTCTCCTTGACTTCATTGATGGCTCTCTCAATGTAAACATTAAAACTTACGGGAGACAGTGCACAGCCTTGTCTCACTCCTTTCCTTATTCTTGCTTATTCACAGCTAGGTCCAGATTTAATCATAATATCACAATTGACATAGTTTCTCCATTTATAGGAAACCGACGAACACGGATGCAACTATTCCCAGTGACTCATGCCATCCGCACACCCACAAACATGCCGCTTTCCATTCTATGGTCCACCGCTTGATTAATATTCCCCTCTCCCCCCAATGTTTTGACTATGAAATCCAAATGTTAAAACAGATAGCTTTTAACAACGGATATAATGAAGCCATCTTGGATAATATTTTAAGGAAAAAACTAAGACAACAGGCCATCCAGCAACTTACTCCATTGTTATCCAGCCATCATAGCCCCACTAAGTATTGTAAATTTCCATTTTGTGGAAATGTGTCTTATGCTACTTCACACGCGATCCCGAAATATTCTTTTGAAATCTGTTTTTACACCCCCAAAACAATTTTAAGTACTTTGACCAACACCAAAGATCTTTTCGACCCCAATCGGAAGAGCGGAGTATATAAAATCAAGTGTGACGACTGTTCCAGCTACTACATCGGCCAGACGGGAGGAAGCTTCTCCAAAAGGATGAACGAGCATAAGAACTGCTTCCGAATCGGTAAACTGACCTCCAGCTTCACACAACATCTAATTGAAGAGGGTCGCCACATCTCCTTTGAACCACAAATCCTCCATTTGGCCCCCAAAGGCCGAAAGCTGGATGCCTGGGAGCAACGAGAGATTGGCCTCCATTGCAAGGAACCTGGACTGTTGGACGACATCACCTTTTTTAACCTCCCACCCCTACTTTCAGTTGTTTAACCGACGGAAAATCCACGTCCTATTCAACCAGCCCCTAATCCCTTTCCAACAATTGAGCATCACATTCCTTCTCCCTCCCATCCCCTGCATGTTCCCTAACTGTTTATAAAGGCACTCGACGAAAAATATTCCATTATGTACCTAAGGATGGCCTAACGTCTGAAACCGGTTGTGCCAATAATAAAACCAGTGGAATTCACAATTTTCATTCTCCTTATTACTATGGAAAAATTCCACAAATTAAGTACGTGGTCACTGAGTTTTATTTGTTGGCCATATTGTGCTAATCTGCATTTACATTAATATTTTAGATGCTTTTGTTTTTTCAATACCGCGTGCTCTGTATGTAACCGCTGTTGGTTGGTTGATTATTCAAGGGAGGCGACCGTCAGCTGGGGTCATTTTCGCCATTTAGGATGGATGGGTATCTGGGTAATGGTAGGAGTTTTCAGGAAACGGACGAAGGGTGGAGAGAAACCAGGATTCGGCATTAGCCTACTCTCAGCGAAAGGCGGCTTAACGTCCCATCCGACGGACGGAGTACTGAAGCGGAGCCCTCCACTAGACACTCAAGTGGAGATCGGTTTTCCACTGAAAAATCCGCCACTGCCGGGAATCGAACCCGGGCCCTCGGGATGGGAGGCCAGTACTCTAGCCACCACACCAACCCGATCCCCGTAACAGCTGTTAAAAGTATAATCTATCAAATGATGTATTACGTTTATTACCTCAGTAAACAACACTAACTAGATACTTTTTTACATCTCTATCGTATTTCAACATGGCCGTATTTCATTGAAATTTGCCGGCGAATCTACGCAGAAGACCCTCCGTAAATATATATATTCAGAGGATAATTACTCCTGACTCCTTCTCCTTGACTTTCTTCTTATGGCTTTCTAGATTTAGACATTAAAAATTAGGGAAGGGAAATGGAAAAGAAAAGGAAAAATTGAGAAAGCCCCAATATAACTACAAATATCTCCAAAGTCGACACTAAAGTATTTAATTTAAAACTTTATCATATTTCTTACCAATCAGTTGCGTGTAATTGAAGATAGATGACGCTTAGCATTACCTACTGATTCATGGCCCTACGCAAAGGATATTTTGAGAATGTTACCATTTACGTATTGATGTTTTAGTGTTTATATTACTTTATTATGATGTCTTTTTGGGGTACTAATTACTCAATTATTCATTGTTTGACAATCCTGGATCAGTTTCTTATAAATCTGCTGCTTTATTGAAATCAATCCTTTTGAAATACTACTTTAATGATTATCCACTTTACTATGTAATTAATTAACTCACCTTTTTGAAGAGTTCCGTATTCCTTTCTACGTGGAATAATGAATATTCATTGGTTTACCCCACAAAATATTTTTTGATGTGTCTGGCCGGTTGTATATTGAAACATGATTAGTTGGAAGTAAAATAAAATTCTGCAAATATTAAACTAGGGGCATTATATGTGTGATAAACTGTAGTCTCGAATATAGGAAACCATTTGATAAAGCCTATGAAAATAAGTGAGAAATGGAAAATGGTAATCTACAGATTATCGTTGGAATTCAGGAAGATTATCTACTCTAGTCACTCCCTCTGAATCCTCAGATCAAAGACCAAAACCACTTTGTCCAAGAGCCATTAGGAACCACAGTAAAAATTAACATTAATAATGGTTTTCTTCAAAACAGTTGAGAAAAGTTTGCAAAATATCTTCCATGGTTATTGTACGAAGTGAATTCAAAATGTTTTGCCACCTGGTAAATGCAAATTACGAACTTCCCAGCAAAAATAGCAGAAAAAAGTCAACAATTCCCATTTAATGGAAAATATAGCCTGCCTGTATGCTGCATACTTCACAGCACGTATGATCACTGTACCAAACGTTTTTTAAAAGCACTTAACAAGCTGAGGAGAACGAGTAATCTCGTACCACCGTAGAAAACCGTAAAATTGGCAATTATTATCCATAATTCACTTTATAATTAAATGTTAACTTCAAACCACTCACTTAGACTGAGTGCGATTCATGAACATGTACATTTTATACAGTATTTCTGAATGTTTTCTTAAAAAAATGTTGAAAGCTTGGGGTTGATTGGTAGAGTTTAAAAGTACTCCAACTTTGTATGCTGCCAGAAAATATAGCTGTAAGCATCTATCCTGCATTGCCAACACCTGAATTTTTAAAGTTGAAAATTTTTCGACGAAAATATTTGCAAAACCTGTTAGTAGTATTGTTAAAAAATTTAGCTTGAGCTCTTTAGATAACTTCAAAGTAAATGGCTAGTAGGGTCAAAAATTATTCGGTGTCGTATTAAAAGAAGGCTACACTGAAATAATATCAACAACTTCCAATCAGTAATTAAATCATAAGAGTTTATCTCTTAAGATCTGATCATCGCACGTACATAAGTATACCTCACCTCCAAATATATTGAAACTGTTGAAGAAATTGAGAGGTATTTATATACCATTCTATGGAACAGTACGGGGAGGTTATATCATACACGATGATATGTCTTGGCCAGGGAAGCCTAATATATCCAGAAATAGTTTGAATTTTAAGGATAATGTGTAAATGCAGAGAAAACACCATTCTCTAAAGGAACAAACTAGGTCGTATGATTAAACAAAACGGATATTTTTGCAATTTTTTATATATGGGTCATTCCGTACCATTTCACCTGATTTTTAAAAAAGTTGTTGCAGCAACATTTTAGAAAAAATTCAAATTTAACACACTTACTACTACTTGTCTGTAGGGCAGAAAATCAATTTTTGCTATTTTTTTCCATGACCTCAAGGACTTGCAGGGTCGCGAACGTTACAGCGCACTGTAAAAATGACACTTTCAGCGAGTATCGGTAATTAGAGTTACTCGGAAACTGTATTCTTGAATAACCCTGTCACATTTCAAACTGTTACTGCTGTCCCCAACAATTGGCTCTCCTTAACTGAGTCTCTATATAAGATAAGAGTTTCTTGTTAGTCTTTTATTACTCCAGTCCAAGCCAACTTAACGTCTTATAGCCATAAATGTTTGCGAGTCCAACCTGTCTAGTGCTTTATCGAATTCAGAGAAACAGGCGAATGCAGAATATACTTTCGATTCCCTCCTCCAATATTCTCATTAATATAATATTATGACGAAACGTAACCTTCCTATACACAAAAGGTTCATCATATATGATATTTTTATCACTTTTTCCCCGATTTCGATTTAAAATCTAAAGTTAAAAAAATTTCTACAATAGAACTATAATTAATGTAATTATAATATGGGTAATTTCATGCCAATTCACCGAACACTTGATGCAGCACCATTTTATAAAAAAATTCAAATTTAACACACTTACTGCTAAATATCTGTAAGGCACAAAACCAATTTTTGTTAATTTTTTTTCCATGACCTCAAGGACTTAAAGGGCCGTGAAGGTCACAGCGAACTGTGAAAATTAGACTTTCAGCGAGTAACGGTAATTAGAGTTACTCGGAAACTGCAGGTTGTAGTAGAATGGTTCAAATACCATTTTGATAGTCATAATGAGCTTTCATTTGACATAGCTTTTAATAACCTTACTTTGTAACATCTATGAGAACGATGAGTACAATGTTTTGATACAAATCGCTGTTTTTTACAACTTTTGCTATTTATTTTCTTATAGAAGGGTTGTGATCACAAGGTCTATATTTTTGTTATAGTATATTTGGATATCATAGTAAATGTGTGTAAGAAAAAAATTGTTATATATTACAAGGCTTGGACGATTGATTTCTTCGCAAAATATTAGTTCTGTGATACAAAAAGAATTTTCTAAAATTATGTCATCCCGTTTTTAGTAAAGAGCCAAAAACGCCAGAGTTTAAAATCGACATTTCAGCCCGGAATTCATTATTTATCAATAAAAATATTCATAGCATCATATTTTAAGCCGCCATGCAGTAAAACTAAGGTACTTACCAGGTTTTTTTCCCACTGGGAACGTCTCCGGGTTGAAATGAGGATTGAATTGAAGTTGCAATTTAATTTCTTTAATGATAACTTTATTATCTTCAATTGAAAACGTACAAATTGACTTCATGCACCTCACTCCAGCCAATAGATTATGACGAGGCTCGAGAGGAGAGAATCAAAGATTTTAGGAACACACAACAGTACTTTATGGTTTTTCAAACTATTTCTACTGGGAAAGTACTAAAATATATGAATTTATACGAAAATACCCACTCACTTGCAATCATGAGGATTGTTGTAACATACAGATGCGCATTTTGTGCGCGAAAATACAGTATTATGCAAGAAAAATGAGAGTTCTCAACTCGTGGATACTCTTAAGTCACTTCAACAACTCACGAGTCACTTGATATGGAGAAACAGGAATGGCGAACCATAAAATAGTTTTGTAGATAACGTACACAAACTAGTTATATGAAAACTTGCAGTCTTTTGCAGAATAATGTTTTCGTGCCAAACAGGCGGTCTCACACCGTTAGTTACATAGTGCTGAAACCTTGCCATACACCCATAATATTAGGTAATAATTCCAATGCGCCTTCTCCCCCAAATGATAGGCGTTTTCAAGACGTACAAATACAGGCACTCATTTCACTAATCACCACACAAAATTCCAGTGAGTGAGGCGGCATTGAAACACGTGGTCCTGTCGAAGGTTTCAAAGATGAGCATTGCCAAGAAGAACTTCAAAAAAATCACACAGCTCATTCAATAAACCGGTTGGGCTCAATAACTGGAACACCTTTCAAATAAATAACAACATTGTGGATTGCACAGTTGAGTAACAGATCATTACTCTAGGAATTATTTCACATATTTACAAATGAAAGATATGAATAAATACATTTCTTCACACCACAAAACATAATTTTCAAAGCAACTTTATATGACAAGACCACTTTCATACTTATTCGCATCCGTGCATTTTAAATCATGTTTAAAGTTTTCCACACGATTTTATGATTTAAACCAATTCATGATGCTGGCGGTACTTTTTCTGCATAACAAGCAGGAGAACTCAATTGCATATTAGCAATGTACAAAGTTGATAAGGACTAGCAAGCACTCGGATACACAAATAACTTAAAAGATAAAACAACAAAAATAACCTCGAAGTTTAGGGAAACAAAGACTTAAAATACTTTGACGGCAAAACTAAGAATAATGTACGAATCCTACTTTCAATGTCATACGAGAAAACCTGTGTTAATCAATATTGTTAGTTAAAACATTTTTTTGTATTTTCCTTGGATAGTTTTGTGAGATGGATAAACTACGATCAACTACTCAGGAGATTATTAACATGATTTGGAACTTTTTGATTCGATGGACTGATGATTCGATTGAGAGAACATTTAACATGGTGGTCAAATTCTCCGATTTCATGACTAAAATAAATGAAATTTTAGGGAGGGTGAAGATGAATGCTAGCAATAGTTAGGTGGTTTTTCTCTCGGAGCAAAAAGCACCAATCTTGTTGCTTGATCCAAACGACACCGATATTAGCAAAAAGATTTAGAACATCGTCATTGAAATGAATCTGCGGATGGCATGGTAGTCTGACCAGTCCAAGAAATGCTCATCACATGGAATTGGGAAATTGAACTCCGAGGTCGGATGAACCACAAATCAATTTTAAATTAATAGGAATTAGTTTTTGTGTTAGACGAAATAAAATAAAATAAAACAAACTTGTTGAGGTAAAACGGTCCGGGTAAGGAATCCTGGAACATCCATGTTCCTCCCTTGCATCGCTTAAACCTTATTGCGACTAGGAACACTCGTTTATGGCTCGGTAATTTGAATGGAAGATATCCGTCATTTTTACGCTCCAGCTATTCTCACACCCGCAAGACTTACACCACGGCGTAGATAAGCTCGGTGTTTCTTTTTCAAAAACTTTCATCGATGAGATTAATTTGCGAGGTATTGAATTTGTTTAAATGCTTCAAATGAGATATTACGTGCTTTGAGGTGAATCCATTGCGAATTTCCCTTAATTAAGATCATTGATAAGGAATGATGTAGTTTGTTGTAAGAAAATTAAATATAATTCAATTTTCCCCTCTTCCAGCATATAAACCATAGCATTTAAATCGATTCACTTAATTTTCTTCAATTGCACCATTTTTCGTAAATTTTTATTATGAGCAGCTGATTTTTGCAAGGAAAAACAAGAAAAAGGAATACTAAGTGCTTTGATATCTAAATTAAGTTGAAGATAATGGTTTCCGAAGAAGTTAGGGTAATTATTAGAGATACAGGAAAGGTAAGGTTGAAAAGAGAACTGAAACGAGGAAATTTCTTAGTGGGGAAAGGACCATGGTCTTGCGTAGAGATATTATTCCTCATGGCCTATGATATTACTACTACTTATAGGACCACTATTTAACTGTGTAAGAGGAGTACACTCCATAATATATTATCGATATTATATCCAACGACTTCGTCAATATTTTGGAAGTATTTTATCGAAAAGAGATGACGCAAGAACATTGTTTAGGCATGCTTCCATCCATTTATCCTGACGACGCGAAGAGGAACAGTATTCCACTGGAATGGGTTTCTGTATTTGTCTCAATTCACACATAGGTCTTTCATGGAATTAGAGGAGTCAACAATTCATTTCCCTTACCCTGAATTGCAATCATAACAAAGAGAATTAAATACCTTATTTTCTTGCTTGAATTACAGTGAGCTGCAAAAAAATCCTTGTTTACTACTTCTACCCATTCGTAATTTTATTTATTCGATCGAATTTGAGTACCTACTGTGGATAAACATTTTTTATCCCTCAGCAGTATAAGCATCCAACAACAAAGGTGATCGTGACTATCATGACTTCCTCAATAAAAAATAGAAGGAAATGTGGATCTCTCGTTTCAACATTTATTGCTGACGCCTGGGGATGGATTTTACAGTGGGACATTAGACGAGGATCTTGTATATTCTTTCGTTGAAGGTAAACGAAGGAGGCAGCAACCAGACTTCCAGTGCCATTAGGGTTCTGATTGGGAGACGTTGAGAACCGGTTATTTCCACCGAGGTGATTTCACTCGGATATATAGAGGAAGGGAGCCAGTGGGCATTCGCGGTCTGCCATGTTTGTAATCCTCCACTCCGCCGGTGGGAACTGGCTCGTTGGAATCCTACGTTTCTTCTAGTTTTCCTCTCTAGAAGATTCTCCCCCTTAACATATGAATTTCCCGAGGAGGGAAATTATAGTCTCCTTGAGTGAAATCCGAAAAAGATGTAAAATCCGGGGTTGGATCGTAGAGAAGAGGAGCAAAGGTCATTACACGCATTCAACTGTGACGTTACGACCACAATTTATACAATAGACAGGCTGAAAGCCGATTTTTGCACGATAATTGGACGTACGTGGCGATACTGGACCGATTGTGTTGGGACGATGTTTTTAATTCATTCAAAATATTTTGTAAGGGACAAAAACTTAGATCTTAGATTATTGCAGATAGCAATATTGCTAATAAATGTTTTCGGGAACAGCTGCTTTTTGAACTTTGTCAGCGGTCGATCTTTCGTGACCATTGCAGGGAGATTCATCAGGAAATTATGATAATTTCCTGATGAGACAGGCTACAATGGTCGCAAAACTCCTGAGTTCCCGAAAACTTTTATATGCAAGGGACGAAAACTGTATTTTAAAACGTTCTAGGAGAGACCATCATTGTTCTTGAGACGCGGTAGGGAAGAAGAAAGATCATTTTTTCACAAATAATACGACCAATCTTTGGCACGGCAGGAAGAGAAGCGAAAATTAAATATCATTTAAAATTCAAAGGAAGCAGAGTTGGAAGATAGAACAAGGGATTTAGAGGCAATGTGGTAGGTATGTTCGATAAGAAATTAAGAATGTGTTAACGTAGTTAAGGAACAAGGGTTGGACGGCATCTAAGATGAGATAAAGGGAGGTGAGAGAGGAATGAAGAGTAAAAATTATTACTGAGAGGCGATAGACAACTGGATCATAAATGATTGGGAGAGGGGCGTTGGAAGGATGTATTGAGAATGGACGAACCCGGTGTCAGATTTAGTCTACTCTTAGCGGAACACATCAAGGCGTCCATTGTTTAACAGGGTGCTTCACATTATATATCTCCACACAGCGCTGAGGTAGAGACTGGATTTACTCAGAAAATCTCGGCTACCGTCGGTAATTGAACTCAGGCCCTTGGGATGGGGAACCATAAATCTATTAACTTCACCAACTGAATGCCCAGCGGATTTTAATCTAGCAGCAGCCGAGCTCAAATCGAGCAGGACGATGACAGCAGCGGAGAAGAAAAGGGCGGAAGCATTCGAAATATGGTGCTACCGAAGAATGATGAAGATAAAATGGATCGACCAAGTGACAAATGAAGAAGTTTTAAGAAGAGTGGGAGAAAAGATAAGTCTGCTGAAAACTATACAAAGAGGACGGGACAACCTAATCGGCCATATCTTAAGACACGATGGCCTGATGAAGACAATCGTCGAGGGAAGAGTGAACGGGAAGGATGGAAAAAGCAGGCCTCGTATGAGATATATGGAGCAAGTTGTGAAGGGTGTAAAAGAGAGGAGCTACTTCAATATGAAGAGGTTGGCCGATAGAAGAATAGAGTGGAGGGCTGCGTCAAACCAATCCTAGCATTGTTGACCCATGGTGATGATGATGAGCAGTCGAGCAGCACAACATCTTCCTAAATTGAATATGACACCGGTGATTAACCATCAACCGTCAATCGCCATTACGCCAAAAAAAATAGGACCTTCCTTATGTACCCTAAAGCACCGTAAACTTGGCCATCATCGTCCACGTGCCCCCCTTATGCCCATGATTCCATTCGGCCGGGGACTCGAGTGCCAACTCGCCCACGCCAACAATCACCCACGCGAGCGGTTCGACGCCAGCTTTTTCGAGATCTCGGCGATGGGAAGACAAGACACGTGGCGTGGGAGTCGAAGAGTGACTCAAGGTGGTCTATCAAGATTAGACCCACCTCTAGATAGGCGCGCATTCGCGTACTGCTATGGATGAGGTGGGTGATGGGGTAAACTCGGGGACTTCAATCCTTCTACTCTCCTTTCTCGAGGGTAAATACGCGCATTTTGGCTTCGCTACCGGTCAAGAAGTACGGTGACCACCAAGCGTGGAGAACAGTGGGCGTCGAGAGTTGGCATTTTCGCAATAAGACGATTTACAAATTCGTCCTCCTCTATGTATGAGACGAAATGTATTTGTTTGTTTGGGACGAAACTTCAAGTATCCACTCATGTGCAGTGCCCGTCTTACATAGTGACCGCTTTCCATCAGTAACTGTGTTGTATGTTGTGGATAAATTCGATTCATTTAAGAATTTTAGGCTAACAATAGACCCCGCAATGTAGCTGCTAACAGAAGGTTAGGCCCTTATGACATTGAAGCATGCCAAATGCTGGTACACCCAGTGCCATATACCCTTGCAGTGGCTTGCGAGGTATTGGGTACATGTACTAGAATAGAAGACTAGAGAAGCCTTCTCGGAACGACGGAGTAAGTTGTGAAGGCTAAGAATCTCCACTCAAGGAGCTCGTCATTCAGCGTCGCTCTAATGGTTCCCCTCGTTCGTCTAATTTTTGCACCTGACGCAATATTGCCGTGAGGTTGTCGGACTGAACGAATTCCCATCTGCTGCGTGTAAGGCACACCAATATTTCCATATCCACGCCAGAGGTTTCCGAAACAAATGCCCCAATTTGGATGGTAGTTCTAGTAACACCTCCCTTTTGGGACTTGAAGGAAGAATAATACTTCTCGTAAATTTGTCGTACCACTGATTCTTTCCGCTGCTGTGCTTTTGCTGCTCGTTATTATGTTTTTTACGTTTCAGGGATCTCTCTAAGCGTGACGAAAAGTAAATGCTATTTACACAAGTTTCCCGGCGGCTTTGGACAAAGAATATGCTGGGTTAAAATTAGTGATGTTGAGTTTTTAACCTTGGATTGGAAAGGAAAGCCTGTTTCACACGATACTTGATCCAGCACAAGACCTTGTGTGCTGGCCGCTACTTGATATTGAGGACGAAATCTAGCATGATTGGAACTGTCCTGGGAGGTTTCACATGATCATCGACCATGTGCTTGCTATGAAGCGGTAATTCCATGTGATTCCATACTAATTAAAAAAAGAGAAGATCGCACAGCGTTTGTAACGTGACTTGATTGGTCGATGGCTACTGAGTTCTGCTGGGAGCCACTAGAAATCTAGTACCGCATCAAGCATGAAATCCAGTAGCTCAGCAAGTATGCTAGCGAGCATGCTTGCATTGATATTTTGATCTCTTTATAAAAAAAGAGAAGATCGCACAGCGTTTGTAACTTGACTTGATCGGTCGATGGCTACTGAGTCCTTCTGGGAGCCACTAGAAATCTAGTACCGCATCAAGCATGAAATCCAGTAGCTCAGCGAGTATGCTAGCGAGCATTGATATTTTGATCGCTTAACTGCATTTTTACGAATCTATTTAGCATCGTTTGCTTCAGCATCCAGTTTTAAAGTCTCCATTTCATCTGATATCATACTCACCGAAGTAATCGTACCTATATGCTCAAGTGCTCGGACTTGAACCCTCAATCCCTGTATAAGAAGAAAGGAGCATTACTGGAAATAGGCATGGATTTTCGCTCTTTTTCCTCAGTTCCTAAATTGTTTCGTCACTTCATCGCTGCTCGGATTTTTACCAACTTGCACCCAGCCGAAGAGCATCCATGACGAAAACCGAGTCGGATTGCTCCGATGGCATGGGTCGAGTCAGTGGCACTTGGCAGTGGTCCCGGAAGATACTCAGGCTGTTTTAAGGAAGTCCTTCGTTTCTCCCCCTTTTTTTTCCCTCTTCCCCTTCCCTCAAAAAACCACCCCTATCCACGCCCACCCACGTCTAAATCTGAATATCGGTTTCAGCGGGAATTCCCCGTCGAAAAACCTCCTTCCAGACCGTCGTCGGCTCGGCATTCCAGAAATCCGTCCCACCTTGCATCTGGATGGAGGGGAGAGAGAGTGATGCTTACGTCTGCCTCAATGGGGTTTTTCGTGGCGCAGCTACGATTCCGAGGACGATTTCTTTCCGTCAATCCTCCCTCCCTCCCCCCCCCCCCTCCACTCTAAAGCCTGGCACCTGTGGCCGGGGATTGATCGCGTAATTGTTGAGCGATGGTCCTCGTCATTGAATTCTGATGTGAAAAAATTTGAAACTGTCTTGAGGGCTGGTGTACGGAATCGCTCAATTTTGCACCCGTAAAGCATTTATGAAGAGTGAGTACAAAGCTGGTACAAGGCATAGGAATTTTTTCACGACTTAAGTTTCGTTCCAGCGCAAGCTATATGGAATTGCAAGTAAGAATAGCGGTGTAGGTATATTTGCTGGCAAACATTAGTGAACCGTCAGCGTACCATTCAACCTGATGATATTACTTCATAATAGACTCTATTGTATGAATAAAAATTATGCGCGTGCTGTTGGATTTTGCTTATCATCTGTGTAGTAGTCCACACAAAATTAAGACTACACTTTAAGCCATACATTTAGCATTAACTGCAAATTTTAAATATGATCATGCTCAATATATTCTTCTCTTAACTATCAGTTGTGTTTGCCAAAGGTATTTAATGTTCTGTCCGAGGATTAATTGATATTTTTGACATATTGATCACATAATTTCCTAAAGAGGACTTCAAGAGTGCAAGAAGTCTTGCTTTGCTTGATGAATGCCATACTTTGGTGGGGATAAACGATTAGAGGAACACATTTTCACGTATTGCTTCAGTAAGTCTCCGCACTTTTGTTTCAGGGTTTTATTTGTAATACGAAGCACAACTGTAGAACACGAAGAAATGTAGATGTAGATTCCTGTGACGTGTCATTAATTGCTTTGGAAACTGATTGAAATTAATCATTTTGTGGCAGTAATGGCCGGCGAAGTAAAAAATAGCTACTGGTTTTTTAGCTATAGATAACCTAAATATTAAATCAAATCATGTCGTAAAATCCTGACCGGTTCAAATTATTGCCTTAAAAATTGGATTTGTCATTAATTTGAAATCACATTTACATAACACGGCATTTTGATTCGTATCTACCTGATTAACGCTCAGGATGGGGCTAAGTGACCTAAATCATTCCATGTCCTGATGATTTGGAAATAAGTACTATTATTTAATCGACTTGAGGACTGCTTTTCGGAATTGATCCATGCACGCCGTTGTTCGGCCTGATTCCTGCAGTTTGCATTAGAAGCGAGCTGGGTTGCTGGGAACTGGCAACTGGCACACCTCATGATTTCATAGCCACTTCAAGCATTTCAGGCTCACATGAATTCGCGAAGAGTTTGTGCGGAAACCATTACTAACGACCGACCTGAGTGGCAATTCGTGGCGGCGAACGGTTGCATAACCTTGCCACCATCGGAGTACCTCTACCACTCTTGTCGTGGAGGAACTCGTAAAATGTTTCCATCTCCACCCCTGGGGATATGCCACCGTTTTAAAAGGCGTGGGATATTTGATGGTCGGGGTCGAGTGAGGGGGTGGGTTTTTTTTTAAAGGAGGGAAGGGGGAGCGGAGGGTGGGGGATGAATGGAAGCGGAAGGGGGAAGGGAGTGAGGGAGGCGACTGCGTGGTGTATTTCGTGCGTGAGTGGGTGGGGATTTCTTGAAGTTTTGTGCGGTGCTGTTGGTCTCGTGGGGGGCGTGGGGAGTTGGGTTGGGGTTGAAGGTGCAGGCGTCGGGGGTGGGGTGGATGGGGAGGAGAGCGTCCCGAAAATAATTCTCGAGAGGAGGCGCTCGCAAATCTCTCGCCTCGGCTCCTTCCAAAGGCAGCTGTTGAGTGGTTGCCCGCGGCGCGTCGTGTAGCAGGGTCCGCTCGGGAGACGAGACACAGCGGCCCCGCGTTCTCCACTCCAGCAGGAATTCCCCCTCCGCCCAACTCTTTCGCCCGGTGCTAGAAAGCACCTTTCCCCCCCGAACCAAGAGAGTAAACACCATTGCACTGCATTTGTGAAAGAAAAAATATTTAAAAATTGGCCAGTGTATTGTGCAAATTGTTTATGATTGCAGTGGATGGTAGAGGCCAAGACTTTGTGGAATTCCATAATATAGGATGAGAAGTAAAAACTTTAGCGTTCCACAGGTTAAAGAGATTTATTACGACATGTTTCACTTCACTGAAGCATCATCAGGTACATGTGCCTGATGTACATCAGGCAATCAGGTAATCAAACATGTACCTGATGATGCTTCAGTGAAGTGAAACATGTCGTAATAAATCTCTTTAACCTGTGGAACGCTAAAGTTTTTACTTCTCATCCTATATTATTTATGATTATCTGGCCGTGAACCACTGCCATATCGTAGGTTGAAGTACAGCCTGAATCTCTTCTGTGAAATTTAAATTTCACCGTAGGCGTGGAAAGCGTAGTTATTGAAAACAGATCGTAACAGGTTTGAAAAGTTATTTTTCCTGTAAAAATAAGGGGCAGTAGTTACTGTTATGCAGCATGAACTCATTCAGATGCCAATAACTAAAGCATGAATAACCACAATGGTTCTGCTTTACAATTCCTTAATTATTTCTATTTACTGCTCCTTTAAAATGTTTAAAAGCGTTAGGGTTTAGATAGATTATGTTTTTTGATAGCTCGACGTCCAGCCGTCCGTTTTTAGCTCTTCAGTGACTCTTCCACATCCCGTTGGAAGTGTGAACTAAAATCTCGAGAGTTATGAAAGAAATGACCGTCTTATTCTTCAGCTTGCTTTGGAAGACTGTAATGGAATACGAGAAAACATATCGAACAACATCAGAAAGATTTCTTGCGGTAAATTTTTGTGTGTTTGCTGTGGTAACCCGAGAATACCAAGGACATTTAAGTCCATGTTAAGCATCGGACTACCTGGGTTTTTGCAAACGGCCTATTCCCTTTTTCCACCAGTTAGTTTATTGAGGATACGCTCTCTCTTTAGTAATCTAAGCTGGCTATGGAAATTATGAATATCAAAAAAGCTTGTACATTATTGATGAAAAATATTAAAGAAAGAACTTGAATAAACTTTCCACTGAAAATTTGTGATCATTTTGGTAACATCCTAATATCTATTTATCCAAAAATGCTCGGAATTTTAAGCGAGGGAATCCGGGTGATGTTTAATAACCGTACATTTTTTATGTGCTGAATTAAAGCACTGATTTGTTTAAATTAATTTTGCTTGGATGCAATATTTTGGATCATATGGTAAATATTATTTGAGGCACTCATAGATTTGAAATTTTACCCTTCTTGAATAAAATTAAAGGACATTTAGGATGTAATATTTATTAATTGTTGCAGAAAAAGTCGCATCTATAAGAGTGTGAGTGTGGAGAATTTGCTGAAAACTCTCGCGGAAATAATATTTTTGAGGAAGAGGTATAGTTGAGGGGAATTTTGTCACGAATTTGTACTAATGTTCGCATCATGAGTCGGGATATTTTCTCTACTCGACCTTGTCAAGGTCATTAAAGGGGCAGCGCGCAAGTACAGCCAAATAGGAGCGCCAGAATAATTGCCTTGGCTTAGGAATGGCTGATTCATTTCCTCCACACCCGAGAAAGCACCTCTGGGCAGCCATCGCGGAATTTTAAGACATGGACGGTTAACAGGATTCGCGTTTTAATAAGCTCGATGATTCATTCATTGACTTTTTAAGTTGTCTCCCGATCACTCAACGGCTTGCAAAACAATTATTTTCTCCGGTCACGCCGAACGATTGACGTAGCAAGTAAAAGAAAGCCTAAAGGAAGGGTTTCCTCCAATCCTGCCTATGTGAATTCATGAAAAAATTGCGTTCGTAGCGAAAAGTCTAGCCAACTGTGATGGAGTCTCTAACCTTCGTTCATCTATCTCCTTCCGACCTTTTCAATGTGCCCTTTGATATTTTACTACCCGTGCTGCAAAAACAGCTCAGGAAGCCATCGTTAAAATCAACTGCGTATTTTGCCCCTAGGAGGAAGCTATTAACGACCTTTTACTCGTAAGAGGCAATAATAAATTTCGGATCGTTTTCAACTTGCTCCATAAATGAAGTTTATGTCCGTCCACAAAGGAGTTTTGTGAAAACTGATAATGCATGTTTTCGGCAAAATTTATCAAATCTATTCTCGTTCATTTAATGCTGACTTATCATCAACAATACTTTGTTAAGATGCCGTTAGTTGTCTTGGTACGAAGTGTTTTAGTGGTATAATACCAAATCCATGTTTCGTGCGCGTAATCAACCTATCCAAGCCGCGTGGATTGCGAACCTCTCATTAAGAAAGTGTGTTACATAGTCACTGTTTGTCGTTAATTAGTTGTAATTAGAAATCTTGTATTCTTCCAAGGCCTCTTACACTTCCGTCTTTATTTCTTCCTTTCACTTTCATCGCCGGCTTTTCCCTCCTGCGGGAATCTGTAAAGCAATTTTATGAGGAAGGCCATTGGTTCTTCAAAAAATAAAGTGAGAACCTCAACCTCACAAAATTGTTCGGAAGGAACTCAGTTACAACATTCTGCCTTTCTTCACCAAGAGCTTTTAATGGGGCACTCCGCTTTGCACCGATTACATTTCTTCATTCGGTATATTTTTGAATTGATTTTGGTATTTATGGCGTAGTTATGTCTCTCTTACTTCTTGTGTCACTCGCAAGTGTATACGTATTTGTTAAAATGGCACTATGGTGGATATATGACCAAAGAAGAGGTCTTTGAGATTAGTGAAGTAAAATACTTCACGATGCAAGGGGAAGTCACGCAGTCAAACGAACCAGAATTGCAGTAGTTCCGAATGGTTCAATCAACCGAAAAACAATCTGTTGCATCCAAACTCAAATTTTTCCTGCTAAGTACAATGCCCGCATACACTAAGATTGTTTGGTTCGTCCGCCATTTTTATAGCCATGAGCGCTTATAGCGAACACGGTAAAAGAATCTAGAGGTGCATATATGTAAAACTTCGTGGATTTTGGTTATAACTCCCTGAAATACACGAGGATAAAAATAGCCTAAACATTTTTTCGAATTGTGCTTTCAATTTGGATCTGGGGAGGAACTGTTCCTCGCATTTTTCCTCCAGTGCAAGTAAAGTTCAAGACCGACTGAAGCGTCTCAAATTCCGAAGATGATTATCTGCGTCCAAGGAGGCTCAACAGGTTTGGCCACCTTGTCTGTTACGAAACCCTCGACGTGTATGACGGGTGAAATCTCGATTTCTTTCAAGAACGAGGGGTCCTATCTTTGTTCTTCCCGTAACAATTTAGCTTCAGTGTTCGTATTTTTTCCCCTTTCCATTTCCTACCATCCGGCTCCACTGATCTTTAGGTTTACGCATTCCGAAGGGAGCACTCGCTTAAACCGACTCTAGCATCAAGAACTCCCCACACCGCTCTCCCATCAACCCCTGCTGCGGAACCCTCCCCCTTCTCCGTCATTTCTCCCTCCCCCAAACACGCGCTCGGGAAGGCACGCGTGTCTCCTCCTCCCCGCCCTCCCTAACCGGCACGCCTTCAAACATCTGCCCCGACGCACTCAAAAACTTGCTTCCGTCAGCTCCTTCGGGGGGCTCATACCTCGTTCTATAATTAGCGGATTGGGTTTTGGGGGGGTGAGGGATGGAGACAGCCGCACGTGTGTGGTTGGATGTGAGGTGGTGGCGATGTGCAACGATGGGAGGGAGGGGGTGGGTTTTTTGTTGCTCGGATGTCTGCGGTGGTCGTCGCTAGGTGGGCGCGCGAGGCGTGCTCCAGGTTGGGGGAGGAGTGTGTGTGCCGTGGATTTAAAGATGGACCCGGTCCGTGCGTTGGAGGGGGACGCGGAGGGGAGGCCCAGAAGGGGTGAACCACTCCCCTCAACCCCAAATAACTAACTCTACTCGCTCCACTATAAAACTACCTCACTTTCTCCCAAAACCATTTTCGATCTCGACTCATTTATATCCCATTGGCATTTTTCACTCCTTTTTTTGCCACTTATTTCACTATTTTTATTGAAATCAAAATTTGTAATCATTTTTAATCGGTTAAAAAACATTTTACAGCCCTCATAATTGAGTTTTTGCATTAAGTTAAAATTAATTATTCATCAGTGACACCAATAGTGAAAAATCTGTGAATGATATAAAGAATGTAGAAAATAAATAAACTTATCGACCAGGCGATTCACTAAAAAACTACCTCTCTTTCTCCCAAAACCATTTTCGATCTCGGCTCATTCAGATCCCGCTGGCTTAGTATTTTTTACTCTTTTTTGCCACTTATTTCACTATTTTTTATTGAAATCAAAATTTGTAATTGTTTTTAATCGGTTAAAAAACATTTAAAAACATTTATTATTGATTTTTTGGAATTAAGATAATATTAATTATTCATCAATGACACCAAAAGTGAAAAAACCTGTGAATGATACAAAGAATATAATGACCAAATAAACTGAGCGACCCGGAAATTCACTACAAAACTACCTCACTTTCTCCTAAAACCATTTTCGATCTCGACTCATTCAGATCCCACTGGCTTAGTATTTTTTACTCCTTTTTTTAAACACTTATTTCACTATTTTTTATTGAAATCATATTTTATTATTACTTTTAATCGGTTAAAAAACATTATACAGCCCTCATCTTTGATTTTTTTGCATTAAGTGAATATTAATTATTCATCAACGACACCAAAAGTGAAAAATCTGTTAATGATATAAAGAATATAATAAAAAAAACTTGAGCGAACTGGCGAATCGCCGTCTCTTTAAGCCTATTTAGCATTTGAATATTTCTCAATTCGCAAAAGTTGCTTCAGCCTTGACTCAGGTTAGTATAAAAGATTGTAAACAATAAATAGCTCATGAATGTGACTGCGTGAAATGAAAATATCGGAACATGTTCCACATTAGTAGTGTGTACTTATAAAAAAATGTTTTCTCTACATATTCATTCATCCTTCTCCCCGCTACTCCATTTACTAGTGAATCATGGAAATAATAACTCATGCAATATGGAATGGGGGTTAAATTAGGAAAATGTTTTTGGCTCGGGGAAAAGTACACAATCGAAAATGTCAAAAAAATCATGAATCTTTGAACGTGAAATGAAAATGTCGGCACATATTTCATGATTGTAGACTCAAAAATAAAATATTTCCTACTCATTTATTCGCCCATCTCCCCGCTATTTTATTTACCAGTGAATCCTGGAAATACTAACGCTTACCAAGTAAAATGGACGTACGACTAGGGAAATGTTTTTTATCAAAGCAATGTGTCTTATTTTTTTCCAAAATCTATTATGATAATATTTCTTCTTGTTAACTCCAATGGTAGATCCAGATAATTCGTAAAGGAAATAGTGAGAATTATGGGAAAATCGACGTCCTAACTATATTACTGACTGTTAAGAGGATCAAAAACTCCAATTTCCCGTGTACGAGCCGTTTTCATTTGAACCAACTTATTTAGGACTCTTTTTTGTTATATCTTTTTTCTCAGTTACTATCAAATCGTTTGCATAACTCTTTAGAGACTGTTTTGTTGGAAGATGCAAACAGAATTTTCCATTAATGTGGATGGGCGTCAAAAACAGTCTTAGCATTAGTTGAAGAAATAACACCTGCTTGCAATCACCAAAAATGTTTCTCTAAAAAAACTGAGCAACGATTATAATTTAGCGCATCAGAACGATAATAATTACACCTGGAGCCATACTACTATATGGCATGGACGATAACAGCAACAGAGAAGTCCAAGTTGGAAGCATGTGGTGTAAAAAGGGTTGATAATAGAATGTATTCTTTGGTGATATCTTGTGGAATACTATTGGAGAAGAGCCAATGTTGTAGAAAATTCAAGGTTTCTGGGATGGTAACTTTGGGAAAAAGTCATTCGACATCAAAGGAAACCAGCACATCCGAGTCTTGTAGAGTGATGTTTTTAATTTTGTTGATGAGGTCTGTGGAATTTTTGAGGCTGGAATCCTTGTGTAAGGGCAGTTTCGAGAATTCTTGGCTTAACCAAGTAGATAACCGGTACGTGGGAGAGTTTAGTGCTGACACGATAGGTCGCATAGGACAATATATTTCGTGAATTTTGGGGAGGCCGTAAAGTCATGTCATGTCTATACAAACGTATGTTTACTAGTTAAGTAGTCAGTGAGCAACTTGTCAATTATCACAACCATGATTATTACAATTTAATATAATCTCCATAATTTATATAATCTCTACGATCACAAACATCGAAGAAAAACATGAAAAATTAAGCAAAACTGAATAACCTGATTATTAACTACTGAATTTAATCTATTCCGATTGATTTCAACTAAGAAAATGACCCCTAAAAGAGCGGATAATTATAATTTTGAGGAAGTGGTTCTCTTTTCCAAATATGCGAAAGTTATGCCGTAAATGGCAAATTTAAAGTACACACCAAGCATTACAATGTGTTTTGCATAAACGTTTCAAAGGTTTACTTTGTTTTTATGGCGAAATTTTAATTTTTCTGGCTCAAAATTGTATTGAAATAATATGAACACAAGAAACCTGTGAGATAAAACGATATATAAACAACCAACAAAGTTTGAGCAATAAATTATGTGACACAAAATTAAAAGCGTTTGGGAGAAGGGCTGCTCGTTCAAAATGTTACTCAGTGAATCCCTGCATTATCCATTTACTATGTACCTACTCATCAATGGTACGGGTCTGAAAGTCCGAAACATTTTCGTAATTGAAAATATCACACATAGTAGGCACTTGGCGACCTGGCATATAATTAAATATGATTTCTCAAAGGTTCTCCACTAGGTAACGACTCTTCTACTAATCAGTTACTCAGAAGAATTAAATTATGAATATGCATGCGAGTCGTTTGCACTGAGCTCGCTTGCATGTCATCGATTTTTTTTCCTTCTTTGTTTTTAGTTATTAACCCTGAACAGCCGTGACTCGGCAGTCAACTAAAAGTGCATGTGTAGAAGACGTCCATGACTTAAAGTTATCTTTAAGTAGGCTCAATTTAAGTGTAATTGTAATGTAGACCCGGCAGAGGCGATGGAGATGGGTGAAAGGAGACTGGCTGTGATGAAAGAATCTGGGAGGAAACGGGAGAAAAAAAATACAGGAGTCGAGGAGGAACCTCATGCGGGGGGGCGGGGGGAGGAAGTGGTGAGATGGGTGCTCCCGCGTCTGGTTTGGTGCCTGGAGTCTGGTCGCGGCAGTGGTGTGAGGCCGTGGCACGCGTCACGACCGTGTGCCACGCCCCCGATCTCGTGTGGAAAGAAGGGATTTTGGGGGGGAAACGCTTGAGTCGGTAGCGCTAGCACCCTTAGCCCCGCGGGGGTGTCGGATCTGGAGCAGATGTGTCAGTCCCCGGCTGGGTGGACGCTGGCTGCTTCAACAACCCGCAAGCCTTTCTAAAACCACCCGCCCGCACAGCGTGCCGGCTTTGCCCTGAGGTGGCGTAGCCCAAGGGCTTTTTTCAGGACGTTCGCCCCTTCCTTTTTCCAGCACCCACCCGTGACTCCTCACGTGCTTGCATATTTCCTCCGGGTAGCTTGTCACGGCTCTGGACTGCGAACTCCTTCCGGGATCACGTTCTCGCAATATGAGTTAAGCGTCGCGCTGTTGTCGTCATTTGCTTTTTTATCCCAACCGCCTCTTACAGATTGGAAATAATTAACTTTGTTATATTCCACAAAACTTTTTATTGGCGACCGGTTTCGAACACTTTCAGGTCATTATCAGGGGTTGAATGGGGGTTCAACCCCTGATGATGAACCCCATTCAACCCTTGATCTCTGAAATGGTCGAAACCGGTCGTCAATAAAAAGTTTTGTGGAATATAACAAAGTTAATTATTTCCAATCACGAATTCATTCCAAAAAGTGAACTCGCCTACCATCGATTTCATACCTCTTACAGACTTGAAGATTGTCAATCCGCGCATTATTCAAGATTCTAAAAATATCTTCCCCATTCAGTCGGTTGATTCAAAGGTCCTTGAGTACACCCGGCTTTGTAATCCTCGGTAGTAATTTATTAGAAAAGGGTATAAGCATGGCAGGGGCTTGGAAAATAGTTGTCATGGTCACTTGTAATATTTTAACGGAATTTCCGATCATTCTGGTAGCATAAAAATAGTTTTTTTTGGCGTAAGAGCACAACATTGACAAACAATCTGTGTGTATTTTCAAAAATTAGGAAATATTATTTCTGTTTGCATCTACATTTGCTGCAGACACACATTACTGGATTTCCCGAGATGGATGCAACAAACGGTGCTATTATAACGGCATTATTTGGAAAAATGTTAACCAAATCGTGGAATCGGTGATTAATCGCATATGCCAAATGATATTATGTTTTTACTGATAAGAAAGATCCAAGGAATGCGACTGGCGAGTGCTGTTTGATACATTTTCCGAGTTACTGCTGCGTGGTAGGCTTTCCTTGTAGCCTTCGCATTTTTTGTAGCCATCAGGAATGTTTACTGATTCCTGTAACCTGATTCCTGATGATGCCTCCAGCATTGGTACGTAGTCATGGTAACGAATAAAATAAGACTTTTAGTCAATTCCACACTTTTTTATTCGCTACCATGAATACCGTAAAATTCCACAAAGTGACGCCTTCAGTGTTATTTGGTACGTAGGTCTACGTCAACTAAAAATTTCTACCACGTAGTATTTATTGCCTGATAAATGTTGCCAAATACTTCCAGCGCTGAGAGTATGAACTCTCTAAACTGAATTGTGGAGTTCTATAGTAACCCTCCGCTTCTACGATTACATTTTTCTAGCTCAGAGGATGCATAAACCTTTGGTTCTGATTGAGCTGTGAGGGTGTTTAGCTTTAAATTACACATTATTCAGACATAACAATGAGAATATACGAGCAAAAATTCGCTCCAGGTTTGGAAATCATTTGCTTTCAAGGAAAAATTACACCATCGTGCAGATGAAAACGTGGCCTATTTTCCGTGTACCGTATTCTATGCTTATCTTTGAGCTGCATTGAGTGACAGAATGTTGGACGCCTTATGCGAGAACACCGTTCTCATTGTCAGTTGAACTTAGTGCATCTCTGCTGCGAGAGGAGAGCTAAATCATTGTCTCTATCCTTTGTTCATTTGCGCAAAACGAAAAAGATCGTTCCGTTTGAGGGATTAGGCGTCAACACCACACTATTTGAGACCTTTCGTTTCCGCAAGGTTTTGTTGAAAATGCCGGAACATTTGCTGGGATAAAAGATGCTTTGTTGTCCCTGCATCACTAGCCCCGATTCCATACTGAAAACATCATACTTCCCCAAAATAGAACTTCATGTTCATACGGCTGCAGCTTCCTGATCATGGCCTCGATCTTACCCCAGGCGGCTCATGATTCATTCCTCAGTACAATCTTCACAAATAAGATGCTGATTTAGTAAAGAAGACCCTGTAGCTATTTTGTACTCTCCTTCTCTCCTTTTGTATATTTTTATACGAAATACTATGCAAATTCGTCTATATTACCTCGTATCTAGAATTTTCAACTTCTATAGTGATGAAATTACCAAGCAATAACCCTGAAACAAAAATATTTTCCCAATCAGCTTCAGCTTTTATTTTTTAAATTATCAAGGATTCCAGTATGTTTTATTTTTCTACACTTCACATTCTATGCTACTGTTTCCTGCGATTCTGTGCAATGCAACGGGCCCAAGGTCTAAATCACTAAGTTGCAAAAATATTAATTGTAGCTTTTTTAATTAATCTAATCAATTGATTTCTTCCTCTTTCCACGAAAAATGCTTGCTGAAACTCAAATTTGATTTGATTTTTTAAACAAGCATTTGTAATCGACTTTTTTTGCAACTAAGTGGCACCATGATAGCTGTGTTTTTACGTTTTTGATTGCATTCTTTTATATAAGGATTTTTATTGCTTTTTGGCTTCATTAGAGCATTACTCGGTATGTTATGTAAATGTTGAAAACGAAGTAGCAAAATAGTTTGATTACGCTCTTACTTTGGAAGCTAAGAAAAATGCGACAAACTTCACCCCAATATCTAAAGGTTACCCCTAATTATGCTCTTGACTCACGGTAGCCACTGCGCTGTATACATATGAGATAACCTTACTCTTCCATTCCCATCCTTATACCTTTCCACCCGGTCTGAAGCGTCATAACGTGCGGGCCGGACTTAAAAACCACAGAATCACTGCATTAAACTGTGTCCTTGAAATTTTTTCCACATCCAAATCTCTGCGCTGTTGGCCCGTGTGATCATGGATACGAAGTAAAAGGTTTTTTTTTCGGGGTCTTAATTCAATCGGCGAGACTCTGCTCTCTGGAAAGGCCGGTACGAGTGCTATTATTCTGAGTCTTCCCGCTGCAATAACTGCCCACCTGATAAAATACCGCCGGTTGATTCATGGGTAACGGAGCTCGCCGAACCTTGGGAGGCTCGTCGGGGCCTTCGACGCCGGTGAGGAATGTATGAGGATACGCTCGTCTCAAAACCGGCGTGAGGGAGGGAACCTCGAGAAATCTGTATTCCATTACAGTTGGGTAAACACGGGAGTGTTGTTGGAGCGGGCGTCTTGTTGAGGTTGTTGGGGACCATGGGGAGGAAACGGAGGTGGGGTGGCCGGGGAGGAAAAGCATTCTGGATGTGAGTCGCGGCTCTTATTCTGGACCAAATCTCGAGAGGGAGGGAGGATGGGGGGGGTGTCGGAAGCGCGAGGGGCAACCCACTTGCATTTTCACACCCTCCCTGGTGGAATTTCCTCCCCCACCGCGAGCGCCCTTGAATATCCCTGCGGCACTCGTTTCCCTCGAAGACGAGAATCGATTCGGAAATCTATGTCGGCCTTCGAGTCTGCCTTCTTTTCGCGTCACGTCGGGATGTGAGCAGCGGGCTAAGCGTGGGACGGATGGCGACCGGCGTTTTACTCTCGCCCTGACTCATTCGGAATGACGCGCACTTGTTTGAGATGTGCATCAACAGACTGTGCTTCCTCTATCCGTAGAAACGGGTCTAAACCAGAACGGAATTAGTTGGGAAGAATAATCTTGATGGTAATGGAAAACTTCGTACAGTTCGACACAAGTTAGTAGAAGGTATTTATTTTGGCTTATTCCATTTGACGTAAACTAAGATGTTTGAATTAATCAACACATTCTATACTTTGGTCCGATATAGTAAATGAACGTCAATCAGGACTGAGACAATCCTTTCGTGATCTAGGAAGGATCTTCGACAATTTTGGCTTCAATTCCATAATTATTTTTGTATTGGACTTACTAAATTGATTGAAGGTAAAACTCGTTCTTCTGTAACTTTGTGGTATTCCTTCACCAAATTTCATTTTCAGGTGGAAACTTTTGCAAACCACAGGAAAAATTCAAGCTTCCAGCACCCGGGTTTTAATGCTTAAGCATCATCTTCAGGCGAAGTGAATTTTTTCTCTGGTTTGTTAGTTTCCAGCTGCAAAAAAATTTGCATAAAGTAATGGAGTTCATAGCATATGAACAGGGTCGAGGGAGCAGTAGTGTTAGTTATTCAGGGGAGGTGGCAGAGAACTTAGGGTCATTTTAGCTGTTGTATTTTTCAGGGAACGGAGAATATGTGGACAAAAACCAAAGGTTGGCATTAGCTTAGTCAGTAGGAAAGACAAAAAGGGATTCAGGATCTAGCGTCCCATCCGACGGACATTTTGACTACTTTTTAAAGAGTTACCTTGCGTTCCTTGCACTGATCAGCTGGGAAATTAGCCAAATGAATATTTAGCAGATACATTTGCATAAAAACAATTATTGCATTGTTTGTCAATTTCGTCGTCCGGCAACCAAGCTCATCATTTCCTTTGGAATAAATTATTACCAGTGTTTTACGAGATTTAGTTTAAAACAAAAAACTCAGAAGTACTTGTAAAAAAGCATTTTGAGCAGATTTGAGCAAAATATTTCCATCTTTCACTGGGTGGCAGTATCCTTAGGCATAAGTTATATGACGGGTGGCCGAAAATTTGCTGGAGCGTTTGTATTGGGATTATCCCGACAATACCGAGCGTGATGCGTAATTACATAAGCATATTTGATTAAAACAATTAAGTGAAATAAGAATAAAATGAAAGTAAATAAAATAATAATAATGTTACAAACAGACAAACTAAAAATATAAACGAAACACTTGGTGAACATAAAAGGTAATGGGCTCACACGAACCAGTTTAGTGCGTGATTGAAATATGTATTTATATATTTAATAGCTAGTACTCGCTTTAAACGCTTATAACGTCATGGACGAACTTCGAGCATTGTATTGCTCTCATTTTAACCAACACTGTGAGCACCAGTCTTATATTCCGGCCAAAAACCGGATTTAACTTGCATTACGCAGTAGTGAATTAAGATTCATTCACCAGAAACTGCTCGCATTTGAACTTAAGACATGCACCCTTCGGTCATCCATAAATAGTTACCTGTGATGCCTTAAAAACACACCAATTTGCTATCTTAAACTCGACAATAGTGATGTTTCTTTAATTATTTTATCATTTATTCTCTTGCAGAGTATTAGTTCACATTTTGCATACTGTAAACATATGAAAAATATTATTTATTTTATCGTAAACTAAGATGTTTGAATTAATCAACACATTCTATACATTGGTCCGATATACTAAATGAAGTTCAATCAGGCCTGAGACAATCCTTTCGTGAACCAGGAAGGATCTGAGACAAATTTGGATTGAATTCTATGGTTCTTTTTGTATTGAACTTACTCTGCGTATTATCTCTGACCTGAAGGACACAAGGAGACCGAAATCGCTTTAAAAGTCTTAACAATACAGGCTATGGTTTCTGTATTGTCAGCCGTTTCGAATTTCTCAGAGAGATCAAAAATCCTGTTCCGGATCAACAAAACATTTCATTGCTTTCGAAAGAGCAGGTGATGAAGATTTTAAAGAAAAGGGATATGTTTATCAGTATAAAATTAAGCATCTTAAGTGGTAAACTTATTGCACATGCCTGGCACCATTGCTTGTACTTCCGTCGAACGAATCAATAAAGTTTTACTTTAAAGCAAGCAGATGACCATTCCATCAGGTGGCATTTTGATTCAGACTAGAGACTCTTGGCTTTGGATTAGCATGATAAGGCACAGCAGTATACACATATGTTTGGTGTTTCTCAGAACTTGCTGAAAACTGGATACCCAGCGGTTATGCTATATTGTATCGTTCACTTCTTTACTACTGCCAAACTTATGGTAAACTATATTATCATTCAGTAACCTTTGAAGAAACCATCATATTTGTGCTCCTCAATTACTTTTCCTTATTAATTAGAATTATCGACGTCACAACAAAACTTTGAGGAGACCCACCCGGCATTTCTTAGGATATGATGTTTTCATTCGTTCTTTTACTCGTATCATTTTATGACCCGTTCCATTTCCACGATTCTTAAAGCACCCAATTTTTGCCATGTCTATCAATAATTATTGTTCTTAGTTTGCGAACACAAATCACTGGACGGTTCTTATCGAGAAACAACATTAAATACGACGGAATATATTATTGAATTTTTTAGAGCAATTTTAAATCCATACCGAGTTACCTTCCCCTTCATACTGAGGCAAAAATGGGGTTTTGTAATTATCTAATTAACCATTTTCAGCGTTATAAGAATAAAAATAATGTGGTTCTCAAAAAATGGCTCATTGTGAAAGTAAAGATTACAATTTTACTGATTCAAGCGTGCGACGTTATCAATGGTATTCTTATGGTCCCAAAAGTGTCATATGAATGTGGCAGTGACGACTGCGTAAGGTTTTGGTCCATTCTACTGTCATTCAGTAGTAATAATGTGGGTAATTATAATTAGGGATCACCCTCCTCTGCATTTGCGACTTAACCATTTAAAAATATGGTTTCTAGATATGCACCAGCTCCAGTTGAGGCCGGTGTACTTATAATTAAAAATTGCTAGCGTTACGAAGGGCCATTGTTATTAGAAATGGTTAATTTAAATAAAGGTGCCATGCAGAACTATACATGCTCTAGAAATGATATATGGTTTTCATTTTGAATGTGAAAATGTTCTTCGGAAGAGTACAAACTCGAATATTGGAGTAACGCTGCCTATCATATGTTAGTTAAGCGCGGTTCTACCGATTACTATTGGCTTTGAAATAAAAAATAGCCACATAAATATCCAATTATATAGCACCAAATCTGATGGAAATGATTATTCAGCAAACAACGTCATATATAAGATTCTTGAATCAATTCTGTCATATTGGACTGAACGATATGAAATAAAGGAATGTTAGCTTTTATATACCATCAACGCGGAAATGAACTTGGCCTGAATCCACAAACATTCCCTGATACATCAGAGAAACCGCAGTATTGCTTCGCACATTATTTCCAGCTAGGAAAATGCTAAACGTTTTTTTTACATTGTTTCTTAACAGGGGACAATTCAGACCGCTATTCCTGGGGACAGCATATGTAGCCGGCTGACGTAGAGGTTATGGTGGTGTTGCGTCCCGTGGTGGGCGTGCTGTTGGCCCTCCCGCTGTTGGTGGACCGAGTCCTGGAAGAGGATGGAGGAAACCAAGCCGCTCTCCCTGGACTCACTCCTCCCCGACTCCAACCCTCGCTTCGATTCGGCTGAACCACCTTCATCCCTAGGCACTCCGACGGACTCCGAGCTGTGCACCGGCGTGGCGCTGCCGGAGGCGGTATGCTCCAGTTTCCTATGCTGGTCCTGGGACGCCACCGTATTCGGCCGGGTCGTCTTCTTCCCAGACGCCACCGGCCTCGCCTCCTTCTCCTCGTGAGACTTGGCCGGACCGCTTCCTCCCCCGTGGTGGACTCTCATGCACGATGACTCCTCATGCTTGTAGAGATAGGACTTGAGTGCAAAAGCCTTCCCGCACCGGCCGCAGATGTAAGGCTTCTCGTTGGAGTGAGTCTGGACGTGCGCTCTCAGGTTGGACTTGTCCGCGAACGCCTTGTCGCACACGGAACACCGGAAAGGCTTTTCCCCGGTGTGGGTGCGGATGTGTCCCTGGAGGAGCCACGGCCTGGAGAAGCACTTGCCGCAGAATGGACACTTGCAGCCCTGGTTGTGGGTGCGGACGTGCATGGAGAAGGCCGGCATGGAGACGTAGACCTTGTCGCAGTGCGGGCAGCGCCTGGCCTTCTTGTCTGCCAGCGACCGGTGCGTCTGGCGGTGCCTCGCTAGGTTGCTGGAGGTGCTGTACCTCTTACCGCATTCCGGACAACCGTGGCACTCCCCGCCGCTGCTCCTCAGCCTCGGCGAGTTTGACCTTTGTGAGTTGGAGTATTCCTCGTCCTCGTCCCTGACCTCCCCGCCTCCCCTGCTGTCCTCTTCGTCTGCCTCCTCCTCGTCCTCATCCAGTCGGTCACTGGACGCTGCTTGCGGGCTGAACACGTGGCCAGCCGCCGCCGCCAAGCTAACCTCTGCCAACTTGGTCAGGTTGTAGAGCTCTTCGGGGCAATCGTTGCCAATCTCAGCATCAGCATCCCGTCGATGAAGGCCCCTCCTCGTCACCGAGGCCGACGCGAGTGTTGTCCAGGCCGACTCCAGGGAGAGAGGCCCACTGGAGTGGCAAGGGAGGGAGTGGAAGTTGGGCGTGTGGTGCTGGTGGTTTCTTGGCGGCGTGCCATTATTTGTGTCGGCCTCCCCAGCTCCCCCTTCGGCTTCGCTGACGCTACGTTCCGGACTGCTCTCTGTAAGGTGAATTTCAAACAGTTTTGTTTTAATTGCTAGACTTTTATCATACCTACCCTAAATCATGAGAAATAATTATTAGATATCTAAGGATAATTCTTTTCTCCGTACCACATTTTATTCCAGCATAACCAAATTACTAAGTAAAACAATTGGGGTGTATATTATAGATTAGAGGCATGTGAGTTATATACACAACAATGGTAATTTATAAGTCGTGGACAAAATATAATTAGCATCAACATTTACACCATGAGAACATTTATATAATTTTTAACTCCCATAATCTACCTCTTCCCACGAATGGACACATTCCAATGATTTAAGATTCTCCGTGACTAGACTTATGTCTCTTCCCTCCACTAATGATATCCAGTTACTTATTTGTATAAATTCTAAGTCCCTTGTGTAGAATAAGACCTTCCACCTCGTGAAGTTCATATCACATGTGAAGGATTATGAATGTATCTAACTACTGCTACTATCTATGAATGATAAGAGTACCTTTGTTTTCCACATCAGTTTTATTGCTAGCAACTGTCTTTCTTTGCAACGCGACATCTTTCGGTAAACTATGAGTTAGTTCCACCAATTTACACCACAGCAGTTGAATTTATGGAGACATTATTTCATCATATTTCATGAATCAACGTTGAAGTGTCACTACAATTATTATGAACTGAACTTACGGTTAGAGATACTTTTGGAGGGAAACCACTTCTTCTATATTTAGTGTTACGGGCTTTGAGACGTGACATTAGTATCCTTGTTAAAAGTTATTCCAATGTACCGTCTCAACTTCTTAAAGGTAGTATTTTTAGGCTTTCCTATCTCAGATAACCCGCCCCTAGGTTTCGAGGATAATTAAAATCGGAAGCACGCTTCCTACAAGGAAACCACTTCGAAAATAGAACACATGTGTACAAAAGGAACAATGTAATCCGAGCCTTGGTTTGAGGGTACAAGGGAAGCAGGTGACGCACATTTCTCAATAACATGGGCAGCCAGGAAAAAAAAACACCCTATTATTTTGGGATTGACACTCCAGGGACCACAGCCTCCCCGGGTAGTTCCCCGTCTCAACCGTTCCATCTTATGGAGAAAACTTCCACCTAGCCACTTAGCACCATATCGTTCTCTGCGGACATGGGGTGACGTCAGTGGGGCTATAATTGGGGTCCCTGACGCCAGAGTGCGCCCGTGGCGTTGGTTGGCTGATCCCTCCCTGGCACGTCGCCATTGCGGTAGGGCAACTGAATCGCTGGGTGTCCGCTCGGTGACGTGCGAAGGAGTCTTTAACTTTTATTTTCGGGATTTCTTAATGAGTGTTTCCCACAACAGGTGGAGACATTATCGATTGACTGCCAACTTTATTTGAGAAAATGGCTTTGTAACCTTTCCAAATGTCGCTTCAGTAACGTAGACGGTTTTGCTGGTGGCTAGGGGAAGTTAGGATACAACTTTACGGGAGCAAGTGAACACTACTCTGGGTCACCCTCAATTCATCCAAGAGGGAAATTTACATGCATATGAAGAAATTGTAATGTAGATACTTTTGTTACCTTCCATAAAAATTGAAGCTACTTCCCAAATTTACTTTCGTAACTGGTCTAAATACGAACGTATATGAATGATGCAAGTATATCCATTAATTTACTATTACAGAAGGAGGAGTCCTATTTTTCTTGGAATTCCATAGTGAGTTATGGAATTTAAGAAAATAGTAGTTTCGCTTAAACAAATGATTTATGAAAATTATGTCTTTGGTTAGGGTGGAGCGCTGCACGCCAATTTAATACGTAGTTACGGTGTAGATAAAGGTAGTGTCAACATCATAAGTCGCATGAGTGTAGCGAAACAAGTCGATTCCTGAATATGCTACTGCCTAGCCAAACATGCTCTTTTCATGAACCATTTCTAAGCTGGAATATCTGAGTTTGTTTCCATTGGAATCGGTGGTTTTAGTTGAATCCAATCCGTGTTTAATTTTTTTATACTCCCAACCTGGCGTGTTTCATCATCGTTCTCATTCAGATTCATGATCCCAACAATACCACGGCTGAGGAAATCTAGGAAATTGCAAATATCTACTTAGTTTGAAGCAGCTTGAGTTGATGTGATACGGACAGTGGTGATACGGAAAATAAGCTCACTGCTTGTCGTTTATATCCATCAGCAGCTTACCTTGATGTACTACGTGGTCTGTGCCACATGGTCTATCCTAATCGACCCAAAGTGTCTGTCATTGACATATGCCATTTTTTAATTAATGTTTTTTCATTCATCATCATACTCACAGCGTATATTTGATAGCCGAAGATATTTTACCATATACTTGTTACTATTATAGGGGCTTATACTTGTTCTCAAAAAGCATCGACTATTTAATTGGTACTAGGTACGATAGATCTTGAGCAGAGGAAGACTTTTCTGTTTTTGACAGCTTCATTACATTGAGAAAAATAAGTATTGTTCAGGTATACGTGTGAATGGGGAATAAACACCGTATTTAGCTATTTAAGGAGGCTCCACCGAATTATGAACAACATGTCGTTTGTGTGAAAGTTTCAAGACTCATCATTTTTTGGCCCTTCTATCGACTGGCAATAAAATAATGAGGCCTTTCTAATATATTTGAAGAAAAAAGACGTTGAAAATCAGCTATTTTATACGCGGTTATACGGCAGAGCATGGCTCTTGCAGTAAAATTTCCAGATTAATATTGTAAAGAGAAATGTCGTTTTGACGAAGAACTAATGAGTCATTCCATGTTAAATCGACAAATGGTCCGAGCTTCACCATCTCAGATTTCAACAAAAATTGGTGCATGGATACTGTCAACCTTCCTGAGCCATAAGCCGTTCCCTGTTTCCGCAGAAAAAATTTCGCCCCTGGATTGTAGGCAGGCATGCATAGCGTGACCGCCTGAAAAACGTCTTTTTACGCTGTTTTTCTACAGGCTACAGCTGACTGGTTTTACGTGATGCACACATTCAAAAGGTGTCTATAGAAAGCTTATGAAGTGTTCTCGATAATAAAGTGCTTTTAAATGGACTTTTCGCAACAAGAAGTGCACTTAAGTCGCTGTAAATGTAACTTCCAAAACTCAATTTTTTCACAAGTTTAGTCTAAAATTACACCAAGAAATAATAAAATAAACGGGCCTGTTTCTCTCACATAAACATTTATACGTGTGTACTGTTTGAATATATTAAGAAGTTTAAAATATGAGCATTAATCACTCAGAAAAAATCACTTGAATTTGAGACATTTCGAAAAAAATGTTTTTTTGAGGCCAAAAAGGTCCATGTGGGACAGGGAGTAAAAATTATTAAAGCAGTGCTTTAAAAAGTACTAATGTTGTTCTTTTCGGTGCTGAAAGAATTGTTCTGTGTTTTTTAGGGGTTACGGAGATATGGTTGGTGAAAAACAGTGCTCAATTTCCACTGGCAATGGGCTTGAAGACACACGCACTCCAACAATACTATTGTTAACCTTCATTTTACGATGTGGGACAGGGATTAAAAATTATAAAAGCATTGATTTAAAAAGTACTAATGTTGTTCTTAGAGGTGCTGAAAGAATTTTTCTGTGTTTTTTAGTGGTTACGGAGATATGGTTGGTGAAAAACAGTGTTCAGTTATCACTGGCAATAGGCCTAAACAGACACACATATTATGTTCAGCCTCGTTTTTCAGTTTTAATTTAGTCCATACCGATTATCCGGGGAGGCTAGGAGGAAGGAACGGGGAAGGGTAAAGGAATTAGTAGAGGAAAAATTGTTCCCCTAGTAGTTTCCCCTAAATTGTTCACATTTTTATACCCACTATGAGTAAAACTCTCTCCTAAAAATTTAATGATAATTCATGGCGAAATTTTCCTTTTCACATAAAATTAATAAATAAGATTAATTCCCTTTCACATAAAAAATGGGATATTTATATGTACTTACATGCATTCTTCATGAAGATTTCTTTTGATTTCTATCTTCTTAAATCTATGTGTACGTAGAAACGTTGGAAAATTATAGTGTTCTCTTCAATTCACTGTTTATATGATGTATGCTCGTGGTGATTATTTTATTCTTGTACTTACTTCAACCACACACATTCCCTTATACAGCGATACTATGAGTTTGTGCTGAGTCAAGTAGTTCCTTAATCTAGTGTATGCCTTCCCTTACAAAACATTGGACACTTTATCTCTATGGATATTGTCGGATTTTACATATTCCTTTTGATAATCACAGTTCTGAAAGTCTCTGATGCGGATGTCACTCGTACATGAAGTGTATATTTGTCGACAGCAGTAAAACTATGCAGTGCTCTTGTCTGTGGAATAGGAACTGCCTGCACATATCTAGGATGAAGGAATTTCTTCGTCTCTTCGATATTAGTAGGCGAACAAAAGAAAAATGTTATATTTTTTATATTATCAGAGCAATAGTTGAACATAGAAATGGGAGAGTTTATGTGATTTGTTTCCGTCCTCTGGAGACTTGCCTTCCTCACTATCCTTTTAATCGTTCCACCTATGCCATCGCATGGCCCTTTTCCATGTGATGTAGCGAAGAAATGCCATTCTGCCGCCACACCAAAATCTTCCCAATGATGGCTCAGATTAATCAAATTTTTTTTGTTTTTATATTTTGCAGCTGATCCGTCAGAAAAATATATTAATTTTCGTAGTTCGGGAAATGCACTTCTCACATTGTTCACTAATAACTTCTGAAAGGAATAGAAAGAAGTTGTATTATGTTCCATTGAATCGCTAATTACACAAAAGCTTTTGGTACTTAATTCTCCACACTCTCTATAGTACGCAACAAAAGGATGTAGAGTTGCCTGTTCTTTTGACCATTGATAGGATTGGACTTCATCCTGCAGAACAAAAGAAAAGTTCTCAGAAAAATCTCCTAAAATTATGCACTCATCACTTTGCAGAATTTTCTTTTTCGACTCTAGGTATTTTGCTTGCATTTTACTGATAAAATGATGGACTTTTAACTGTTCCAACTTGTCTAACAACTTTTCTAAATATTCTTCGAATGGAAGGACGCAAGTGGTCAGCTCACACCGATCAGTTGAAATCCATTGTTTGAATATCACTTCTGTTTCCTCATCATCAAAATCTTCAAACTCCTCCTGGAGAGTTTTCCTTACATTCAAAACTCCTGGGCATTCATTGCAGCGCGATAGCATACAGCACTCATTTTCTAAACTGCACACCATACAGCTAAGCAGGCTCTTATAAGTGAATTTTTTCGTGATGGCTGCCAGCATAAGTTTTACATTCTGGTGTATAAGACAAACGCACACACAATGTGTACCCGACGCTCCAGCTAAAATACAAAATTTTGGCCTGAGATCTGCAAACTTTGAGAATCCAATTTTAAACTCAGGATTTTCTTCCATAAAGGCTGTGTGCAGTTCCTTTAAATTTAATAAAATAAGTCTTTTTTGAACATTTATTTTAGATCCATTATGTTGTTTTACGGATACACAGTCCTTCCTACCTGGCATTATTCTGCTGTAATCATCACGTTGATAAAAGTCGATGACAGCTTTGACTATTTTCTCTCCCAATCGGTTACTTGGTGCTCTTTCCCTAATATGAGGTAAAATGCCATACTTCTTTACTAGTCTTCTTGAGTGACGAGCCAGATACTGACTAACATTGAACTCAGTTTCCATTTTTGCTATACTCCAGCTGCTAGGCAGAAGGCTTAATACATTTACTTTATCTTGCATTGATTTTGCTGTTTTAATTTTCTCCTGAAGTCGAGTAATTAAGTTCTGATAATCGTGACACCGTGACTGACTGTGGGTGGTCGCTGAATGGTCCTCCTGAGTATGATTACTATCAATTTCAAACGATTTTGTCAACCTATTAGTAACAGATTCTACTAATTTTCTCGCTTTATTTTTTATGAGTAACGGTCTTTCCTCAATAGGCCGCTTTCGCACCCTCAAAGGAGGTAAACCTAAAACTGAACAAGCTTCATCAACTGATTCCACTAGGTGACATTCAGGTTCATAAATATCTGATGAAGCAACTTCACTTCCTGTGTCAGTTGTTTGGTTCTGAATTTTCTTATAACAATTTGTGCACAGTGCTCTCCCTGGTATTAATTTCAATTCTGGTCTACTATTTGAGAGGTTCTGACATATTACACGAAGTGATTTTTTTACTGGCTTATTATGATAACCAAGTGGATCACAACAAGTCTTTCCGTAAATAGAGGAATACTTATCTAAATATTTTGCCTTATGAAATGTGCAAACAGATTCTATATCCTGTACACCGGTCCTGAGAGTAAGTAGCAAGCATTGTTCGTAAGTACACTCCGATATGTTATGAAGCACTGACGATCTACTATAAAATAGTTTGTGGCATACCTCACCAACATATACACCGATGGAGCATTCCATACTCTTCTCCATATTATTGTCCAGAAAGTCACAAAATTTCCATTCTCACAAGCCGTTGTAGCACACTCACGGATGATATAATGATGAAATGTATGGTGAAAGGTATGATGAAAATGATAACCACGCAAACACCACTGTAACGAATTGACCACCTTAGACAGATAACTCCGATATCACCGTAAATTAACTTACTGACTCTGAAACTTTTTGACTGAAATATAAATAAACATAAAAATAAAAAAAAAGTTAAAACAGTAAAAGGCTACAAAGCAATTAACTCAAATTGAAAACAACAATAACCCGAGGAACTTGATGACAGATAAAACAAAAGAAAACAGATTTTACTGGTTACAATTGGATAACCACAAGATGATTCAGTGCACACCAAAAGCATTGTTACCAGGAAACCGATTCAGTCCAGTAATTAAATCAGTTAAATTGTAAGTAATCATGTATTGTGACAATACTACTGACAACAATGTATACTTAGTATGATTGGCAAGCTCGGGCGTTGACCGCTCTTCTCGAACAACCGTAAACTGTTAGAGGTTTACCCCGTATATCGGTATATATGATTATCTAACAATAAGTTTTAAACCCTATCCCACATCGTAAAATGAAGGTTAACAATAGTATTGTTGGAGTGCGTGTGTCTTCAAGCCCATTGCCAGTGGAAATTGAGCACTGTTTTTCACCAACCATATCTCCGTAACCCCTAAAAAACACAGAACAATTCTTTCAGCACCGAAAAGAAAAACATTAGTACTTTTTAAAGCACTGCTTTAATAATTTTTACTCCCTGTCCCACATGGACCTTTTTGGCCTCAAAAAAACATTTTTTTCGAAATGTCTCAAATTCAAGTGATTTTTTCTGAGTGATTAATGCTCATATTTTAAACTTCTTAATATATTCAAACAGTAAACACGTATAAATGTTTATGTGAGAGAAACAGGCCCGTTTATTTTATTATTTCTTGGTGTAATTTTAGACTAAACTTGTGAAAAAATTGAGTTTTGGAAGTTACATTTACAGCGACTTAAGTGCACTTCTTGTTGCGAAAAGTCCATTTAAAAGCACTTTATTATCGAGAACACTTCATAAGCTTTCTATAGACACCTTTTGAATGTGTGCATCACGTAAAACCAGTCAGCTGTAGCCTGTAGAAAAACAGCGTAAAAAGACGTTTTTCAGGCGGTCACGCTATGCATGCCTGCCTACAATCCAGGGGCGAAATTTTTTCTACGGAAACAGGGAACGGCTTATGGCTCAGGAAGGTTGACAGTATCTATGCACCAATTTTTGTTGAAATCTGAGATGGTGAAGCTCGATATTTCTGAAAAATTTGTCGATTTAAAATGGAATGACTCTAATATAAGATGCGCAATTATATGTAGAATTTAGCATTGTGAAAAAGTGCTCGCCTTACCACACTTGTTTAATTAATATTAATAAATGGTTGATCGAAAAAAAGCAGAAAAGCCTTAGTAACTTGAAAGTGGCGCTACAGTATGTTGTTATCATTGGCAACGGTACTTCTGACGGAACGTGCTTACAAGAATAATAAGTAACTTAATTTAGGAATAAACCTTACCAAGGTTCTTTTTATATTTTTTATGTAATTTAAATATTTCATTGGTTATTGACATGGTGTAATTAATACCAATGCTTCCAAATGGTAGCAGCGTCATTGTTGCCAAACAATTTTCAAAAATATCAATATTAAAAAAATTCAAAACCAAGAGTTGTATTTACAAGGGAATAGTTTAAAACTAAGTAAGAAAATATTTAATCTATTTTAGAATACGTATTAGCGGGATTGAGCAGGTATTCTCACTTTGTAAATTAAACGTGGCAACAACACGTCGGTCATGTTCCGAAGTCAAAATGAGTTAAAAGAGCTTGTAAAAAATAGAATCCGAATGCAACGAGCTATATAATTGGCATACTCATGGCATACTTGTTACGCGTTATCACCCTACAGATGATTTTCCACACCTATAGGTGATTTTCTGGATCGGTATTTATTCATTAAATAACATAGCTCTTTTACGGGATATTAAATTTTGGAATCACGGTGGAACCTCCTTAATTCTCTGGAGAATCCATTAAGAATACAGTTAAGAGTACTATCCTAAAAGGGCCCTTTGCGATTAGCATTCTCCGTCTTCGTTCTTCGGCCTGTTTCATAAGCCCTTTGACCATTAAGCTCTATTTTTACCATTCTCCTTCGTCTTCCCGCCCTTCAGTGCCCTTGAGAAGTCTATCCGCTGCATTCCTTCAAAGAAATTCCACGCACACCATTCTGGGCACTCTCCCTCTTCAAATAGTTGCTGACATGATTTTTAACGTGTACCAACTGCTAAGGTTATGACTGTCTTATCTAAGCTCCAGATCCTTTCACAAATATGGAACAAAATCTCGAAGTGGGATTCGAACCCATAGCCTTCGGGTTGCCAGGTCGGTGACTTACCATCCTGACTACCTCTGTCAGCTTGTTCTTTTAGCATCCGTGCAAGCGGCGCACCAGAAAACTTTTTTTTCATGCTGCACAATCCTAGAAAATTTTTCTTAGAAGATTCTGATGAGTAATGATTTCTGGTCCTGGCACCTCTGTCGTAGAGTTTTCTCCTAAGGTGCTGAGAATTCTCGAGGAATATAGTGACTTGTGATGAAAATGTAATATTGAAAGTTTCTGAATATAAAAACGGGTAAAATATTGTTCCTAGTTTTTATTGCTTTTAATGCATAATTTTACGAAATTCTTTCCCAAAAAGATTCCTCTTTCCCCAGGAATTTCTCTGACATTTTAGTACTCCTACTGGAATGGCCTCCTTCCTTAGGAAAGAAATATTTTTAATTTGAGCGCCTAACTGAAGAATTTGGACACCCCCTCAATGCCCCTAATGGTGTGACCAAGGAATAAACTGTCATACCGCCCGTGGCTCCTCGTGTGAGCCGCCATTTCGCGTTCCCTCCGCCATCTTCTCTCGGGCGGTCTGGCCGTAAGGTGGCCACAGGCACGTTGCCATCCCGCGATCCAGCAAGTTGCCGCCGGTGGCTGCCTCCGCCTGGGCCGTCTATATGCCTTTCCTTCCCCTCTCTCCCTCCTCCTCGCCCTCCTCCAGCCTCCTTGGCCTCGCTCCACCGATAAGTTGGACGCCAACAGACGCTCTCGGCGCCGGCGTTTTTGGGAGGGGGGAATTCTTGGTCCGTTGCCACTTCCTCAGGCTGCTTGCTGCGCTACAAGGTACCCTCAATCCCTGTGCCAGCCTCTAGCGCGAGTGAGGGCCTACATGGTTTTTTTCCGAAAACAAAATCGGGTATAAGCCTTATTTTGTCACGGGTATGTTTCCAATTCTGCAACACTCACTAATAGATTTGTATTCAAGAAGGCTGAAAAAAACATAAGCTAGAAGGCTGCCAAAGCAAAGGAAAAAAGTCGTAGCGTTTGTAATTTCTATAATTAACATTTGCACTTTTTCGAAAAAACGACTTAGGACGAGAAATAAGTTTCCATAAACTATTTTTTTCTGGTATATTTTGTTACTGTCGTTATTATTGTTATTTTGGGATGCAAATAAAGGATATATTGATAGGATTGGGATGCAAATAAAGGATTCTTTGGAATTATATTCATCATATTAGTCGAAAAATATTTGCTAGGAAGGATTATTGCTTTTTCCGAAGAATGTCCCTGTTCCCGTATCATTGACGTGTAGGTGATGCGTAGATTTTTCGGGGGCTGCGGCCATCGGTTCTCTTCCAGTTAAAACGAACGATGAGAAACGTATTCCTCATCTTTGCGGAGGGCGATGAATAAATACCTTCTCAACCCCAATTTATTGGCTACCTTTCCATCCACTGACTCTACAACAGGAGAGAATGTTTCTCCTCCGGGCGTCGCGGACTTGGCTATTAGCATTGAGTTTAGAGCTCGCCTGGCTTTGATTTAGCCGCTGTTGCATCATTAGACTTTGGCCCTATTGCTTCCCGTTGGGCCGCAGCATTGCCAGCAATAACCCCAGTGCATTGGACAGAAAAACGCCACGATCCTTGAGATCAAGGGAACTTGGTTCTAGGATCGCGTCGCCGGAGTTCGCGCAGCGTCTGAAGGTGCGACCACGTGTGTGGGACGTGGGTGCTTTTGTTCCGCGGGTTGGACGGCCAAATCCCCTCGCACGCCAGTCGTCTGGGTCCGAGCGAACTCGACTTTCGAAGAAATGAGTTCAAGCCAGCCGTGTGTCAAGACGATGTCTGTTTTCGTTGTTGCTTTGTTTAGACCGGCTTCGCATTTCGTTCCGGGAAATCCTGCCACATCAGTCCCACTGTAGAGGGTAATATGGTGCTACCACACGTAATGTTGCGGAAGGAGGCACATTTAAAGTATTACACTTCTTTATTTTGAAAATAAATCAGCTAAAATCCATGAATGCTCCTAACATTCTTTTGCAGAGGATAGCTGCCACAACTTTCCGTATATAATACACATTTTTCTCAGCGAAAAGTCATTAGATCTAAACAAGTACTTGAGATAATCTCATATTTACATACACCATAATAGGACTGATAACACGCCACATCCGGGAACTGAGGGATTATAGATGAATGAACATATGTATTTCCACAATATGTTTTTCTTTCACAACCAGTTTCGACATTTTTGGTCATCTTCAGTGTAATTATAGAAGACAAATGCACTGATATACAGGAAACTGTTTGTGAAATGTATACCTACATATTAATGGAAAACAAAGTGTACGTTCAGTAATAATGAATCGCTTCCTCCAGGTGACTGCCGATATCACTGAGTATAAATTAAGGAATTGTTCATAAGTAGGTACAAGAGGCAAGGCTTAACTATTGGCTGTATAAATGCTGGTACGATGCTTTTTTGAGAGAGTATGGCAGATGACCATCACATCCTTAAATGTCGTTCTCTTAAAATGAGGTTCCTATTATAAATGAAAAATGGGAAATTCTCGATCATGGATCTTCATAAGGCGGCGCTAGCGTTATCGTTATTTTTTTAATTTAACTTATGTCAGAGAGAACGTGATCTCCATTCTTCATTTTTCACGGAGCACTTCAAATTGCTTATCACAATCAGTGGAGCGAATTTTATATACGGTTATTGTTAACCCTGCGCTACTTTAGGGGTAATAGTTATCGACACAGATTTCGATTACGCGAAACATGCACCCGTGATTCCACACCAGGTTCCGCGAACTATGACATTGAGGACAACATTCAGGTTATAGCTAGATCATTCCTTTCTGTCTGAGTATGAGCATCCTTATCGTTATTTTATGCGGAAAACGACATTTATGATCAAAGCCATATACCTCGTACATTATAAAGTTATTTGGATCACTGAAGGATTGGGCATCACATATGAGCCTCATTAGAGTTTTACGATAAGAATCATTGCTTGAATTTCATTGGATTTTTACGATAAGATTCAATGTTTGTCATTTTGGAGTTTTTTGATGATATTCTACGTATGAACTTCATTGGAAGTTTACAATAATATGCATCGTTAGATACTCTTTGGGTTTATACAATAACAATTTATGTAAAGCATTACTGTTTTGATGTGACAAAAATCACTGGCAATGATTCTTATCGAATTTTCCCGAAACTTTTTTAACAGTGTTAGGACGTCAACATTATAGAGAACGTTTTGATAGGATGAGAATCAATTGAAAGGTACTAGCAATTGGTTCTTGTGTTAATATGTTAATATAATATGAAGGCATATTTTTACATTTTCTGGTTTTGGAAGGAGGGAATATTGACGCGAAGATTTTCCTTATTTCAGCTTGATGTTCAGCCTAAGTTCATTGAGGTGAAATGGAGAGAATGTATGATAGTGTTCCTCTCATTCCTGTTCCTGCGTCATGCGCAATTTTCCATTTTAATGAGAGAATAAATGTAGCTAAATTAACTCATTTACAGTTGAGTGAAAAGTAGAAACGAACAAGCTGCCTAGTTTTTTGCGGTGGACGAAATCCATTTATCTGATTACAAGAGACCCAGAGGTTATAAAAGATTTTCTGGCGAGTGTCCGCAATTAGGAACGTATGGGGGGCGGACTTAAAGTGCCCTTTAACCTTTAAAGGGCGGTCGTCGTAAATTTATCCGGGAATTGCATTAAGGCAAGGGAAATTGCGTCTGGAGACAGAACAAATACGAACGGAGGAGTGCTTGAATGTCACCCTTTTGTAACTCGAGCCGCTCCGCAGCCGCGAATGGAGGAGAGAATCCACTAGCGGGCACAAAGTTCCTTTAAGATGGTATTTCCGCATTCGGAGGTATTGAGTCGAAAACCACCGCTGAACCCAATTGTAACTTATCCACGTATGGAACAATATTGCAAATAAATACTGCTGCATTAGACTATCAGACATCGAACACGTCAGTCGTTCTTATCTGAATATTTAGTAACAGGCCCAAAATTATCTGTTAAGGGTGGATTGGTTTGAAATGGTGGCTTAATTACTGACTGCACATCTTGGAGACCTGGGCTCGATTATCAACGGAGGTAATTACTTGTTAGTAGAACCCCGGTCTATACTTAAGTTCTGAGCGAAGAGCACATTATGTGTAGTAATTTATCCTTAGGATGAACCGTAAAACTGAAGACTACCTGGTGCCTTTCTCTGATATTAGAACCCTTTAACGCCGAGCGTGACCATATGGTTACGGTAAGAAGTTAATTTTTTATCCCGGAGCAATAAAATGTCGCAGGGTCGCCGTCTTGCGTACACGCTTTTACATCATCGCGAAGAGTATTTGGAAGCATGACAGGCAGTTTTCAGACCACTATCATAACTTTTGGTGCTGTCAAGCTCGTGAGATCTTTCTCGTGCCGTCGAAGCTCCTCCTAAGGGATTTTCGTCTTGTGTAAGTATGGTCTTACTGAAATACTATGGTAAATGTATGTATTTTATTTAACAATATTAGCATGTTTAGGTTCATTTTAATGTATTTATATATTATTTTATTTGTGTTTGCTGTAGCAGATATTTTATAAGTAGTTTTTCACAGGTGTGACCATATGGTCACACCCCATAACTCAGCCATTTTGAATTCTATTTAGCTAAAACTTAGTGATATTTATATATAGGTGCTCTAAATAGTTATATGTAAAAATCAAGAAAATCGGACAAAAAAAATTTCCTCGGCGTTAAAGGGTTAACTGTCTTTGCTGTTTCTCAATCTCTACATGTAGTACCTGTCCCCAATGATACTCTGTTCCTTAATGGCACTAGTTATCGTTCTTCTCCCCAAATAACAATTCGTCTTAAAGATGAAGAAGTTGATATCTTCTTGGCGAACGATACGAGTAAATTCTTATCGGGATTCTTACCGGATTGCTATTCGGGTGCTAACGTTTCGATAGCTGACTCTGATATCGCCTGATGGTCCATTTAACCTCCATAGTCTGATCTTCACCGTCAATGCCCTATAGACTAATCGAATCATCGGCACGCAAACTATCAATATAGTGGGAATTCCTGTGAAGAATTCATCTCTTGAAAACTTTTCATTAATTACTTTAGAGTTTATCCATGAATAACTTATCTTGTATGACTTAGCTTCCATACTTCCATTTATAAGTATACCTCTTAGACATATTCGTGTACAATGTGTATTTCAAGATTTGATTCAGTAGTTGTAGATTTGGGTTTTAAAAGTGCTCCACTGGCAAAGGTTATATCACAGAGTCTAACTTTTGATCTGAATATTATGATGAGCGCAACATCCATGCCCAATGTGAGATACGGACCTATGATACCTGAGTCGCCAGGCCATCGTGTTACTACCTGGCTACTGTAACCGGCGAGGAATTAAGTATATAACAGCTGAACTGCGTATTTTTGGAAGGTAGTCCTAACTTTAATTGCATTGCCCTCATCATTGGCATTTTCCGCGCGGAAAATTCTCCACCCTTAGAACTCTGCACATTAGGGAATACTATTTTATGTGAATTAAGAGGTTTAAGACGTGAAGCAAGTACCATGATTAATTACGACGCCAAGCAGTGGATGTCTCGAACTTTGTTTCATACAAAAGTGAGAAAGCGCTGAATGCTGACTGTGAAGGCGTGGCTTTGAAAGCTGGGGAAGGACGGCTTCCGGGCGATCCTTCGTCTTTGATTTAACAGTTTCTCGAGTGATCTAGTTGATATCTTCAGGTCCGAAGGGATCTAAAGACGCCAGTAGGGGCTTGAATAGCTTTAAGTATTTAAGCTTTAGTTATGGGGAAGTTATATGAGGCAAGTTGTGAAGAGGGAGAAGGAAAACTATGCATACATTTGGATGGCATGAGGTAGGTAAAGAGAATGAATAGCTAGAGGGGTGTAATATATCCTTTTACAACGTATTGGAGAGCGTGGTTGCCTAGTGGGTAGAGCGCTTGGCCACTGATCGAAGGGTCCCGGGTTCAGATCCGGGTGAAGCCTTCGGACGCTCCCGAACGAAAAATCCTCGGAGTGCGAGGTGTCCCAGGAAAAGGAACTGGCCCCGCTACCCTGAATGTGTGAAATTCACACGACTGTGGATTAGTCCGGGGTGAGCTCTACCCTCACCTATCAAAACCAACCTTCGGGTTGAATCAATAAGTGAGTGAGTGAACGTAATGGAGATTTTATAGGGAATTATTAAAGCGACTTAATTGCAATCAGTTGCCACCAACTTCGAGAAAACTTTTGTCACTTTACTTGCACTAAAAGGGAAGGTGCTAAACTGTCAAATATGCAGTACAACTGCTGGTATCATTTAGTTATCTTCCTTCTGGGCTTTCAGAAAGTCTTTGCAAGTATACGAATTGATGCCTGTTATTAATTTGGCAATTTAATTTTATTCATCATAGATACTAGCTCACAGCAACCATTAATAAGTCCAGTCACTGTGTTTGATTAGCCGGACAGTATTTTGTACGAAGAGTAATGGTGAGGAGTCTTAATTTAGCTTTTAAGACGTTCATTTATCATTTGCGTCACCAAAATGTCGTCAGGTACGTCACGAAACGCCTATTACCAGCCCCCACTGCAGATGTTGGAGGGAAATGAAAATTAATGAATGGAGTTTACAGATAGATGTTTGAATGTAGGTCATGCACAAGGTAGCATGTGTAAACCAATAATAGTCGTCCCTTTGAGTTTCTCAGCACTGCGAAGTCGATTCAAGTAACTTAAAAATCGCTAGGAAAGGGTGGCGAGTGGACAGCTACTTTCATCCATCACAATTGCTAGAAACATTAATTTATGGGAAAACTGGGAGACGCCTTCTCCATCCATTGTGCTTTCATTGAATTCCCTCGATGTCATTTCCTCCGGAACATGATACTGGCCCACCTTTTGTCTTAGGTTCCCTGAGTCTTACAAAACTATGCAAAGCGGTAAGCACTAATTTTGTTTCACACTTCCTGCTCAAAAATTGAAATTTTGAGTGCCTGCGGAGCAACATTTGCTTCACCACTGCTGCTATAGCAGCATCCCGGAACATTCTTCAACGTGTAAGTGTTATTGCTTTAGTAAACTTCCTTCACGTTGAGAATTATGATCCATTTCTAGTATTTCCGTAATAGCTTTTGAATGAATATGAAACGAAAGTATTATCCCATTACATATTTGTGGTCAATTTGTGAAGCATGGTATTTTTTCGGGCGTACATCTGTTGGGACATGAAGATTTGGTAAACCTGCGCTAGAAGGGATGGCAGAAGGCAAAAAATACGAACTACCGAAATTGGAATATGTGAAGTAGATTTCGGCATGAATTATTAGCCGTTCCGTACACCTTTTTGTATTTGATGCCACAGATACTCCACTAAATCTTAAGAAAAAATATGCGCTTGCTTCCTATTTGTTATATTCTTCTCATTAGTACATAACATGCTGTATACTCTGAGTTATTTTCATCTAATACCTCATTTTTTATACTGTATTTCAGAACATGGCAATATAAACCTATGTCCACGAGTCCGAGTCCTAGTTGGAAATAAATGGAAATTTTAAGCTCAGGCAAATGCATTGCTTCACGGTACTCTTGTTCTCACTATTTCATAGTTTGTGTTCCACCGGAATGAAAGTCACGAATCGTCTTGGGAGGCCTCGGTGCCTATTCCTGGATCTCATTATCTGATTTGTGGCAAGTCCAACGCAGCTTCAAGACGTTCTGACGCAATGCCAGATACATTCATCCAAACTTGGAGGACGAGTTCCGGTCACAATAGACCATTCCATAGGATAAGCACGTGGAGTGATTAAGGGCAGTGAACTCACGGTAGGCAGAAGCGACTTTAGCCAGTCTTCAGGCATTGAAAAAGAAAAACCCGCTTGGTATGTTTTGCCATCAACAAACAGAAACAGTCCACCCGTTATAAATTAGTCATAGAACGCTGGGAAACAACGGTAAGAGCGTAAAATATGAAATATTCCGTTTTATCTTTCATACAGCTTGATATTTTATGAATCGCTTAGCAATAAAGTGTTTGATTACCTTAGAATAATACATTTTAATATTCTCGTACTTTGTTTACAATAAATATGCTTCAAATTCATATTCACACTATGAGAAGCATCCATTGAATATAACGGCGGAATTCTATAATGTTATGGTGCTACCGGAGAATGTGACGATAAAACGGATCAACCGAGTGTCAAACGAAGAAGTCTAAAGAAGAGTTGGAGAAAAGAGAAGTCTGCTGAAAAGTTTAAATAGAAGACAGGACCACTTAATCGATGGCCTGATGAGACAATCGTTAAGGGAAAGGTAAACGGGAAGGATGGAAAAAGCAGGAGGTCTGAGATGCATGGAACAAGCTGTGAAAGGTGTACTAAAGGCTGCTTTACACGATAAGATTTTTTGTACAATTTCTGGCACAAACGCTTGTATAAACTGAACGAAATTGTATGTTTGTCTGAATGGAATTAGAAAGTTCTATTTTCCATACAGTCATTCAGACATTCGCACAAGTGTTCACACCATTTTCCACTTTACACGTTACAATTTCCTCATGTAAGCGTTTTAATAAGAAATTTTGTAAAAAATTGTATCGTGTAAAGCAGCCTTAAAAGAGAAGAATCACGTTAATACGTATGAAGAGATTGGCCGATAGAAGAATCGAGTGGAGGGCTGAGTCAAACCAATCTTAGGATTGTCGACCGATGATGATGATATATTAATAATTGTTTAGACAACTAATAGGTTTCGTGTATGCTAGTATAAATGCATGCTCCGCTTATTGAAATTTGAAAGTGGCAGCCATGCAATCGGAGGCACGAATGAAGATCGTTTCAGAAACCCTGATCAACAGGCCAAAATAAATGCGAACCATTAAGAAATAAACTGATGACCAAACTAATCAATCCCTAAACTTAGATGAAAGTAAGACGAATAGAATCAGGTGGACTTAAAGTACTCCAGTAGAGGAATAGATGAACGAAATAGGCTAAGTGAAGAAATGATTAAGTCTCTTACATAAATGAGAAATAGTTCGCGAGGTAATGAAAACAATTGTTTTCGGCATTCTAAGTTGGATTAAATAAATAATTACGTTTTATAGAGACCTGTTTCGTATAAGTATATCACAGAAACCAGCACATCCCTAGCCCAAAAATATTTAAGCATTTTGCGGCCAACAGATGGACAGATTCCAGCAATTCCTAATATTACGACTAACATGACCATTTTACTATTTGTGGACAGATCCGCATAAAAGACAGCTTTTTGTTTCCACCAACATTCGGTAAAACGATTTAGACCTCTATGTCTCAGATTTTTACTGCATAGGAAGAAAATAATCGGTAAATCCTCTAAAACCGAGTCGCGGTGCCAAATATTGAGGGTTATGCAGAAAACTAAGGATGCGAGGGATATAAGGTGACTCTCAAACAATTCTACTGCCAACAGTGGTGGGTGAAATTTAATGAAATGACAGTTGGTTGGGAAAGATTCTTACAACTGGCCCATTATATGCAATTAGAACTGAGTCGTAGGTATCTAAATATTTAACTAAATACATTTATGGGTGCAATATCGCCGATGTGACCGTCGTTCTTCGGCGGAGTCAATGCATATCATAATTTTCGCTTCTGTAGTAAATTTGCCGATTGAAGTTTTTCCGACATGGCGTACGAGATTTTACTGTTTGATACATGTAATTGTCCCTACTATATGACCCTTCATGCTGTAAATCCAATCAGTATTTTCTCATCCACACTTTTTTGAGCATCCACCTCATAACACGGGGGATTGACCCCAGATGCATGACGGGAAGCCGACTGTCGGGAGCAAGAGTTGTTTTGGCTCGGGTTTGGCGTAAACAGAGTTAATAACAGGGAAATAAACTTGGTTCACGGTTTTCGGGGGAGGGAAAAAAACTCCTTCCGGAACGATATCCTCCGCCCTCCCGACCACCCGGCCTCGCCTCCTCTTATCCCCAGGCGTCGCTCCAATCGCCGCGGTGCCGAAGCCCTCCCACTCCCTCAATTCACTCCTGCTCTCCCAGAAGCCCCCGTCCCCATCGCCAGGCGCTCAGCTGCCATTCTCTAAGACGCATCCCCCGTCATTCCATCCCCGACAACCACCCTCTCCCCTCCGCCCACGAGAAAAGTTACAGAAATAGTACGGAGTCGGAGTCAGCAGGCTGTCTCGGTGGCAGGGGGTGTGTGGGGGGTGGGGGTGGGGGGAATGTGGGAGCGTGCGTAGAGGGAGGAGGACCACTTTGAGAAGGGAGTCTGCGAGGAGGATGAGGAGAGGATGGGGAAAAGTGGTTGAAGGGAAATATGGATAATCTGGGACCGTAGGTGATATTTCAAATTAATGGCTTGAGCAGGACCCTTAGGAAATTTTCACCGCTAGTGTAAAAAGGTAAATGAACTGAGATAAGAATTAGTACCATACTGTTGTGGTACAGTGAAGTATTGGACATATTTACCGCTATTCATATCCCTAATTGTACGAGAAAAAAGGACATCTTGAATCTGTCAGTTCGGCAATCAATTTCTCTAACTTTGTAATTATGGTCCAGTCTACCATAGTAAGTTGGGGTTCGCAAAATACTTTTAACGTCATCACTGAAAATACATCCAGTACTAAACCTATTCGCGGCTTCGCCAGTTCCTAGAATATTGCCTGTGAATGGCTTTTGAGAAGGGGATCTGCGAGGAGGATGAGGAGATGGGGAAAAGTGGTTGAAGGGAAATATGGATAATCCGGGACCGTAGGTGATATTTCAAATTAATGGCCTGAGCAGGACTCTTAGGAAATTTTCACCGATAGTGTAAAAAGGTAAATGAACTGAGATAAGAATTGGTACCATACTGTTGTGGTACAGTGAAGTATTGGATATATTTACCCCTATTCATATCCCTAATTGTACGAGGAAAAAGGACATGTTGAATCTGTCAGTTCGGCAATCAATTTCTCTAACTTTGTAATTATGGTCCAGTCTACCATAGTAAGTTGGGGTTCACAAAATATTTTTATCGTCATCACTGAAAATACATCCAGTACTAAACCTATTCGCGGCTTCGCCAGTTCCTAGAATATTGCCTGTGAATGGCTTTTGAGAAGGGGATCTGCGAGGAGGATGAGGAGATGGGGAAAAGTGGTTGAAGGGAAATATGGATAATCCGGGACCGTAGGTGATATTTCAAATTAATGGCCTGAGCAGGACTCTTAGGAAATTTTCACCGATAGTGTAAAAAGGTAAATGAACTGAGATAAGAATTGGTACCATACTGTTGTGGTACAGTGAAGTATTGGATATATTTACCCCTATTCATATCCCTAATTGTACGAGGAAAAAGGACATGTTGAATCTGTCAGTTCGGCAATCAATTTCTCTAATTTTGTAATTATGGTCCAGTCTACCATAGTAAGTTGGGGTTCACAAAATATTTTTAACGTCATCACTGAAAATACATCCAGTACTAAACCTATTCGCGGCTTCGCCAGTTCCTAGAATATTGCCTGTGAATGGCTTTTGAGAAGGGGATCTGCGAGGAGGATGAGGAGATGGGGAAAAGTGGTTGAAGGGAAATATGGATAATCCGGGGCCGTAGGTGATATTTCAAATTAATGGCCTGAGCAGGACCCTTAGGAAATTTTTACCGCTAGTGTAAAAAGGTAAATGAACTGAAATAAAAATTGGTACCATACTGTTGTGGTACAGTGAAATATTGGACATATTTACCGCTATTTATATCCCTAATTGTACGAGGAAAAAGGACACCTTGAATCTGTCAGTTCGGCAATCAATTTCTCTAATTTTGTAATTATGGTCCAGTCTACCATAGTAAGTTGGGGTTCACAAAATATTTTTATCGTCATCACCTAAAATACATCCAGTACTAAAGCTATGTGCGGCTTCGCCAGTTCCTAGAATATTGCCTGCGAATTGCTTTTGAGAAGGGAATCTGCGAGTAGGATGAGGAGAGGGGGAAAAGTGGTTGAAGGGAAATATGGATAATCTGGGACCGTAGGTGATATTTCAAATTAATGGCTTGAGCAGGACCCTTAGGAAATTTTCACCGCTAGTGTAAAAAGGTAAATGAACTGTGATGAGAATTAGTACCATACTGTTGTGGTACAGTGAAGTATTGGACATATTTACCGCTATTTATATCCCTAATTGTACGAGGAAAAAGGACATGTTGAATCTGTCAGTTCGGCAATCAATTTCTCTAACTTTGTAATTATGGTCCAGTCTACCATAGTAAGTTGGGGTTCACAAAATATTTTTATCGTCATCACCTAAAATACATCCAGTACTAAAGCTATGTGCGGCTTCGCCAGTTCCTAGAATATTGCCTGCGAATTGCTTTTGAGAAGGGAATCTGCGAGTAGGATGAGGAGAGGGGGAAAAGTGGTTGAAGGGAAATATGGATAATCTGGGACCGTAGGTGATATTTCAAATTAATGGCCTGAGCAGGACCCTTAGGAAATTTTCACCGCTAGTGTAAAAAGGTAAATGAACTGAAATAAAAATTGGTACCATACTGTTGTGGTACAGTGAAGTATTGGACATATTTACCGCTATTTATATCCCTAATTGTACGAGGAAAAAGGACATGTTGAATCTGTCAGTTCGGCAATCAATTTCTCTAATTTTGTAATTTTTCAAATTAATGATCTGCGCAGGACCCTTAGGAAATTTCCACCACTATTGTAAAAAGGTAAATGAACTGTGATGAGAATTGATACCATACTGTTGTGGTGCAGTGAAGTTTTTATCGTTAAACTCAAGATAAATATTGCAGTCTTGAACCTTAATGCAACTTACTTGCACCTTAATGCATCGCAACCAGTATTGCAACTTAAATATTGCAGTCTAGACTAATATATTAATACTAATCCTTTTAAATGCATGAAATGTTGTGCATGTTAGTTGAGAATTCACCCCCTGCCACACACCTTTGAGGTGGCTTGCAGGGTATTATGTAGATAGATGTATGGAAGATCTTGTGTAAAATTTTATAGTAATTGAAGAAGAGATCTTATTTCTAATCAAGTTAAGCAATGTTGTGCCTGGACGGTGGTTGGATGGGTGACCTTCCTCCATATCTCTACCGCTGTGCTCTTGTCCCCTGTCTGCAAGTTACGGGCAGGTTAAATGTGGGTTGGCACAATGGATCGAAAGAGGTATAAGTGGCAGGGGGGGGACTCCTGAAGTCCACCACCAACCACTGAAATTTAATTTTTTCATGTATTCCAAATCCCATTCATTTATGGTGTAATTGCTCATGAGCATTGTCCTCAGAGACAGGTTTTGCACTTTCAGATTGACGTTAGAAATATACCTAAATCTACATCTACACAATACCCTGCAAGCTACCACAAAGATGTGTGGCAGGAGGTGAATTCACACCAAACATGCACTACCTTCTTTTTCCGCCGTCTATTTTCTTATGCCTCGCAGGTATTGAAGATAATATACTTTTCGTGAATTGGAAATTACTCTTTGGGAATAAACTGCACCATGCTCAAGGCATTTCTCTCAAGGCAATTCGGTGAATACCAAGGCAGCACTTGGTCTTCCGAGATATTTGCCATCTGAGCGCCGGGGAAAAATGAGCTATTTAATCATTCCGTGCGATCCATCAGTGTAATTATCTGGAAGAGTTTCTTTTAATACTGGATCAGTAGCAGCTTGATCTAATGGTTTCTTTTGGCAACAGTAAATTGAAGAAAACAAGGGCCAAAAATTCCATTGAGCGTAGGTGGACAGATTTATCTAATGATTCTCTTTCCCTGCGCTAATGCGAAAGGATTATTTCACCCGTGAATATAAACGACGAATAACCTTTTAATCAGCACAATTTAAAAGCTCAATACTGATATTTTCATATTTTCCCATTCGTTGAGAGGGTCTCTGAATAGAGAATGGGGAGGCGTATATTTGAATGGAGGAGATAATTCAGAATTTCTCAAAACCCTCCAAGTAGACAGCTAAGAAAATACTTCAAAAAAATCCTAATTTTTGCTCTCGCTCGGATAAAACCAACATGGATTAGAACTTTATTTTTTGAAACAGTCTGAGTAAATGTTTATTTTCTTGAAAAACGACAGATATTCAGCTTCTCACAGCTGCAAATACAGGCGTTGAAGTGAGGAAACATTTCATTAGAACATACATCTGGAGCATTCTACTATATGGCAGCGAATCATGGACAATAACAGCAGCAGAGAAGTCCACGCTGGAAGCAATTGAAATGCGGTGCTACCGAAGAATGATGAAGATAAATGGATCGACCGAGTTACAAACGAAGAAGTGTTAAGAAGAGTAGGAGAGAAGAGATGCCTACTGAAAACATTAAAAAGAAGACGGAACAACTTAATGGGCCACTTCTTGAGACACGATGGCCTGATGAAGACAATCGTCGAGGGAAAAGTGAACGGGACGAATGGAAAAGGCAGGCCTCGTATGAGTTACATGGAGCAGGTCGTAAAGGACGTGAAAGAGAGGAACTACGTCGATATGAAGAGGTTGGCCAATAGAAGAATCGAGTGGAGGGCTCCGTCAAACCAATCCTAGGATTGTTGACCGATGATGATGATTCAGCTTCTCACGCCATTTTGGTTTAAAAACGATCTTTCGACCTTCACATCCTTTTGAGGCTCCCGAGAGCTCTTTCTCCTTTTGTAATCCTGTTCTCTTTGTACGAGGGATCCCGGAACTGCAAAAGGAGAAGAGCGTGGGAGGTGGCAAAGGGCTCCCAACAAGGTGGGCGGGGGTGACGGAGGAATCGCTGGAAGATGCCGAGAGGGCGAACCAGAGACAAGCAGTCGAGGAAGCGTGCCCTTACTTCTCTTGAATGGTAACAATGAAATTATCGCGAGATGTAAACACAAACAGCACGTGATCGCGAGACGAGCTCCTATTGGCCACGGCTGCTAAACCGATTGGTTAGAAAATGACGCGCTCCTATAATCCAACCGTTGAGAGCTGGTTGGCGCTGATTGGTCGACTTTACAACCGCAACCGGCAACCGTAAAGCTACGTTTTCATGTGGTCGTTTTTGCGTTGCGTTGCTGCTGCGTTGCCGCTGCGTTGCGCGGCAGGAAAATACCCTGTTTTCATGTCACCGGTAGCGCCAGCAGCAACGCCCCAAAACATATGACGGTGGTAAACCGTGTATAGATGATAATCCGTAGCGAAAGAATTACGTGACGAACAAATGACAGGCAGAATGTGTTGTTCCTCGATCTGACGCAGCTGCGTAAACGCAGGCTACGTTGAAAGATGAAAGATAACCAACTTGGATGGTAACGCAGGCTGCGTTGTGGTGCTCGCTTCTGATTGGTGGCGCCGTGTGCGTCAACGCAAAAACGGTCACATGAAAACGTAGCTTAACCGGCAACCGCTAGTATGATACGACCTTTAGAGACTGCTCACGACAGCTCTAACGCTTGAGTGTGGATACATGGGTTTGTGTAAGGTGTCTCTCGTAAGAAAAGAAGAGCGATGGTATGGAAAAAGTGAAAATGAGGGGAGAAATGTGTGGCAGGAGGAGGAGTCGAAGACATATGGATCCAACCCTTTTTCTCCTATTTGGTTCCCTTGATTTTCGCCGTTATTACGGTTCTAGGACTAAATACGAAAAAGCATTACTTAAGGATATCAAGTTCATACGAGCAGAGTGGAAATGTGTTGTCACAAAGTTAACAGTATTTGGTATGTCAGGCGTTGCTGAATTGTGGTGCAGCACAAAGCACAACCTGTGTAAAACTTCTGTTGTATTCCCTAAATATTTTGAGTTTTTGTGCTATATATACTCTGGCTTGGTTCCAGTTATCTGATGCCACATAATTTGTGGCCATTTGTGGGTCTATTTCTTAAGTTTATGGCTCCGGCGCAAAATATTTCCATAATACCCTTTGAAGTGTAAAAATGAATGGGATTTAATGTTTGCTGTCAGTAGAAGACCAAGAAGAAACAAGTCATGACGACTTGCTAATAACCTTGCGGTATAGAGTTTGGTGAGATGGCATTTATTGTCATTAAAATTATCACATTGGTCAGACAGGATAACTCCCCTTCATTCGGGATGCGACGCCAAATTTTTATTGCTAATAATTTATGTTATATTAAAAATAAATGTTCATCCATCGCTATAATTCACCATTAACAAAGCCTGATACTTCCTCTAAGACCTTCACTAATTATGAATCAAATAATCAAACATGAACTTATCGTTATTGGGAACCTAATCTATTCATATAAGGAATGAACATTAAAAATCAGAAAGGTTTCCCAAACTCTCAGCCGATTAGCTAAAGGAAAGGGTACAAAGCTCATCCACGGCAGTGCATATTGTTATTATTTTTACCTTAAAAATATTGAGTTTGCGATTAACAGGTGGTAAATTAAAAATTACTTTACACGCACTTTCAATTATATTTTATAAAAATTATTTTTCATTCAAAACTAATTTCAAGCATACAAATAAATTATAATAAAATACATAAAGTTTTAAGTATATGAATAATTCGCTCAAATATTTTACGTCCGAGGGTTGCGAGAAAGCCCTGTATTCAGGTCACATGCGCCATTAAAATTCTCTAAAAATCCACCACCTATGAAATTCCTTGGATATTCTCATGGGGTAAAACATTCGTAAGGTTTTCTGAGATCAGTATATTGTAGGAAATTAATGGAGCTGTGGGAAGAGAAATATTCGATGAATTAATGCGTAAAACTAACTCGCCTCTTCGCTTGCAACGCGAGCTGTTCCACTCCCATCCAGTCTTCAGGTTGTTTGAAATGAAAGGTTGAGTAAGGTATTGTACTCACTTAAAGGTATGTAAGCATTAAACGCATCTTTTTGTTATTCTTGTAATACGTGGAGCATAACTATACTATCATAAAATGTACTATCTAAAATGTAAATTGGAGGGGTGGGCAGGGGTTTTCTGAAGCCCCCCTGGAACTTAGACCTCTTTAGATCCATTGTGCTAAACCACATTTAACCTGCCGGCCATTCGCAGACAGGGGACAAGAGTACCACGGTAGAGGTATGGAGGGGGGCCTCCCATCCAACCTTCGTCCGGGACCAACGTTGCTTAACTTCAGTGATCTCTCGGGAACCGGTGTATCAACGTGGCTAGGCCCTTGCCCAATGTACTATCTATCTACACCCTCTATCTTTCGACCTCTGGAATTGGTAAAAATCCACCGGAAGGAAATGCTTGACTGATGCAAAATGAACGTGCCGAAAGCCTACCTAGTGTAGTGTCGTCACGCAGACGCATGGAAACTGACGACCAAACCAAAATATTTCCATTCACTTTCTGTTTAAGTTCAGGGTACCCCCATATTTAGCTCATCCGTCCCTTATCTTCATAAATCTCGTCAATGGTTTCTAGGGATAGAAAAAAGAGATATAATTCGCAGAAATATTAACCACGTCAATGATGAAATGAATTTCGACATGACTCGGGACAATCTAGGGAGGAATGGGCGGAACCATACCGAAGGTGTACGACTAATTTCCTATCCCTCTCATTCTGACTTCATTTTCACCTATAGGCTAGCATACCAATACCTCCTCCATATAATAAATAATTATAATCCTAAATACCTCATAAATAATTATAAATTGGTGGGGTGGGCGATGGACCTTCTGGAGCCCCCCTGACACTTGCCTCTGACCTCTGAAGCCCCCCTGACCACCTAGATCCATTGTGCCAACCCGCATTTAACCTGCCTGTCACACGCAAACAGGGGACAAAAGCACCCTGGTAGATGTACTGAGGAGGTTTACCCATACAACCACTGTCCGGGCCCAACGTTGCTTAACTTCGGTGAAATTGGATCTGAGGTTTCCGCGGCGTTTCTCAACACTGGTAACGGCTTTCGGGCGTTCCTCCGCGTTGTGTTGTGTCAGGGTGACGACAGTTTCTCCAGCCATTCTGCTGGCGTCTTCAGGTCAGAAGTGTCGATGCTTCGAAAGCTAAGGTCATCTGCAATGAAAGCCACTATCACCCTAGGCTAATCCGAGAAGCAATAGAAATTACGAAACAGCCGGAAAATTACAACAGGGAAGACGGCGACACGCTGGCAAACTCTTGGAAAAGAGTTTTCAAAATCGACGACCAATCAGAGCCCACTTGAGACCACAAGAATAACAGAACCAATCAGAGACGACCTACGACACCCAAGCCTCTATATAAGACGGCCAATTTCTTAGCATCGACACTTCTGACCTGAAGACGCCAGCAGGATGGCTGGAGAAACTGTCGTCACCCTGACACAGCACGACGCGGAGGAACGCCCTAAAGCCGTTACCAGTTTTAACTTCGGTGATCTCACGGGAACCGGTGTGTCAACGTGGCTAGGACCTTGCCTTCATCCTCCAGTACATTCTAACCTCCTTGGTCGCATTGGCACTTGTTGAGGTCCCTAGTAGTTCGTTGGGCGGTGTCCGGTGGTTCTAGAGGCAAGCTGTGACCAGCGAGAGCGTCAACCTGTGGGGCGGTGACCCCGGCGGTGTGTCTGGGATCTCCGCCGGCTCCGTTGCTCTCCGGGGATGGCTTTTTCGACTCCCGCTCCCGAAGCGGCCACAGCTGTCTCGTCTCATCTCGTGTCACTGCCCTCCCCTCACCCGTCCCTTCTCACCACTCGTTTCCCAGACGCCCTCGCCTCCCTTCCGCGATTTCCCTCTTTTTCACCCCAAGACACCCCCCTCACCCCTTTCCGCTCTTCCGGCATCCGTGCCCCCGGGTCAACCGCTCACCCTTTCCATCCGGTGCGACCCGCGCCGCTTTTCTTCCGCGGGTCCCGGAGGAAACTGTGGAGCCGTAACTGACTCCTAGTTCCCCCATGGTCCTACTCACGAGTGACGGTAGAGTTAAGTTTTTAGTTATATCGCAGCTCCTAAAGCAGCGTTTACACGTAGCAGTTGACTGCTATGACAGTTGCGAGATGCGCGATTTATCTATATCGCTACTGCTTTAATGCGTCTGCACCAACTTCTATGCAGATTAAAGCCGCTATTTAGGCGTTGTCATAACAAATAAAAAGAGTTTTATTGCAATAGTGATTGATGCTTAAATTTTCATGAAATACTTCAAGCAATAATTTCCATTGACGATTATCTTTAGTTCCTATTCTTTAAAGAGGAGAATCTCCCCTTTTGGGGAGGGATATCCTTCTTATTAAACCCGAATTCCGTCGTGTATTGCTTTACTTTGGCGATTGTTGCAATTGTGTTGGATACATTTCCGCTGGAAAGTAGACGGGCTTCAACTTTGCTAATAGCTGGAACTATGATCGATAGTGTTCGACATGTGTCCACTATCGACCTGAACTCGCATCGCAGTTTCTATTTACACATGCGAGTGGGGCTTAATAGTTGTTAGCAGTTGACTGTCATAGCAGTCAACTGCTACGTGTAAACGCGCCTTAACAGAAACGCAGACGTAATATTTCTCACGATACTTTATCCATTGCATGTTCGAGATTACTCGCTAGCGTGATAGGTTTCCAATATCGGGTTGGTTGGTTATTCATGGGAGGCGACCGACAGCTGCGGTCATTTGCGCCATTTAGCATAGGTAGGTACGATAGGGTAAAGGTAGGAGTTTTCAGGGAACGAAGAAAGGGTGGAGAGAAACCCGGCGTCGGCATTAGCCTACCATTAACGAAAGGCGCCAAGGGGACCACGGCTAAACGTCCCTTCCGACGGACGGAGTACTCAACTTGAAATGCCATCCACTAGGCTACTCAAGTGGGGACCGGTTTTCCACGGAAAAATCCGCCACTGCCGAATATCGAAGCCGGGCCCTAGGGATGGGAGGCCAGTACTCTAGCCACCACACCAACCCGAACCCCTACAGTATCGGGTGATGGCTAAAAAACATAATCGCTATCATACTGTAAACTCCCGATATTCCGTGCAAATGACTGGTAAGGATGCACGAATAAACGGGAAACGCCGATAATCCGCTGTTTGGTTCTTTCCTGATTCATTTCTTTACGGTGCGCCACCAAAGTAAATGAACTCCCTAAGAAAATAACAAAACCTGCCAATGAAAAGGTACTTTCTGTACACAATACCCTTTTATGACAAAAACGAATCCAGTAGAGCAGTCCCGGCCGTAAGTAAACGTTTGCAAGCTTCGAATGGTGGCACGAAGCCTGGCGTACGACATCGGACCAGTTGGCAGGGCCTTAGTGAAAGTCACGATTGGAGGAAAATAACAAAAGAGTGCTTAACTTTGAGACCACTGCCAGTACACCGAATAGATTGGCGATGTTCGGATAATACGAAGCCCGGATAACGCGTGCACGGATAATCGGGAGTTACTCTACTCGCTTATCTACTTGGTTTCATACTTGATGCGGGACTAGTTTGCTACTATCTCTCCGTAGCCGTAGGCCAATCACGTCACGTTTCAGTCGCTGTGCGAACTTCTCTGCCTTAAATTAGCGTGAAATATCGCTTCATAGTTAGCACAAGTTTAGCAAATGTGTGCATCCTCCTAGGATGGTTCCAATTTTTCCAGATTCCGTCCTCAATATCAAGTAAAGACTAGCACACTAGGTCTTGTACTGGATCGAGTATCGAGTGAAACGGGCTTTAGGACAAGCGAGGCGTCAATACCTTTCCTGGATTCGAAACCATGACCATATCTTTGCCATTCAGGAGCTTAGCCGACCCGCCTACCGACGCGTCGGCGGGATAGAATTCAAGCTGCTACGCACGCATATGTCGGTAAAATTAATGTATGACATCTCTCACTGTCTCCGAACTGTCAACCCCTTGGTTAGATTGATTCGTGGTAATAATGTTTTCAATACACCTGTGCATATCTATTTTATGAATTTAGAGAGATAAACTGTTTGTCACGCTGACGAAACGGTCATTGGTCCGAGAAATTAAATTGGAGACTTGAGCGAATATATCTGATTAGTGTGAGTTTTTTATCGTGACAAATGCCAAACGGAAACTAATTTCCACCAGAAATGGATAATACATATATAGACACTCATTTATAACATGTATATAATACATGTATACTATTTGAACATAATAGATTTGCATGATATCAGGGTTGAATTGCGGGGAAACACCTATGTTAGTAGAGTAATGGGAATGAATCGCATTGTCTTCACATTTTTGACGTAAACTTGCTTTAATTAATTAAAATGGGCACTAATTCAATTTAATTTTATTCAAAAATATATGAAATTATATCGAAATCTTTGTTTTATTTATCATCGATTTAGGTCGAAATTAATAATTCTTTTTTTGGCAAGTGCATTGGTTAGAATATTATTCAATATCACACATAATTTGCCTACAATTTTAGCACTCGTTCTTTTGTCCAAAATTTCCACGAATAGGCGAACAACCAGTTTCGATACTTCGATATAATTATGAGTAATTACACCATCCTCAAGTATAAAATATCCACTGATCAATTATTTTGACGCCTAGCTAGATGACAGCATGTCTTGACCCATTCTAATATTCTTCACCTGCTTTGACTAAAGAAAAGGGCTCTGGCCATCGTCATTAATATGCAAATCATAATTTTTGAGAAAAGATATTTCAACATGGAAAATAATTGAAGTGTGTAATTTATAAGTATCAAAAATACTATTAACTATTAAATATAATTAAGCTAAATGATGGCGAACGTCAAGGTGAAAGAATACCTGGCATACATGGTTTGGGGAATCGAAGTGAGAGAGGATTTACACTACTAGAATTTTGCACGCAAGTTAGTAGTGGCAAAATTATGGCCTGAAAACCGCAACCAAACAAGGAATAGATAAAAAATACCTGCAGATGGAGGAATTTTTCAAACCGACTACATTTAAATACGGCAGAGATTCAGAACCCAGGTGAAGGACTGCAAAAGCTACCATGGGGCAAATGTCGACAGTGACCACATCCTAGTGATGACAAAATGTCATTTAAAATTTAATACATCGAAATAAACAATCATAAAATGGTGAGTAGGTCAATTGAAAGAAACACAGCATCGCCTGGTCTTCCAGAATATGTTGGAAAACCAGCTGGAAGAGGACGTGATTGAGAAATCAGTTGAAGAGAGATGAGAAGTCATCAATAACTGATTGCAGCAAGCAGCAACTGAAGTTGCTGGGAGAAGAAAAGTGGTAAAGATAAAGCCATGGATGATGGAAGAAGTTTTAGAACTGATTGAGCTGCCTTTCGCTGATAAAAGACTGGTATTGACTTCGAGTTTTCCTCTACCCTACCTCCTATCCCTTCGAACACTATCTTTTACCCCTCAATCAGGTTCGAAATGCTTTTCTTTACGGGAAAAGTGTGCTACTTATTTTTTTGAAAACCATTTTCCTAATGTGCACGCTATTCCGCCTGCATATAATGTGCAGAAAGGTAAATGGTCGATTGGACACCGTTTTTAATTAATTAACAACGTCCCTTGTGTAAAACCTGGGATAGAGTGAATCTCATGGCAAGGCAGTGTTTGCCTCACAAACCTGGGATTCCAATTCCATCAACTAATTTTCACTCTCAGGAGTGATGTTTACGAGACTGTGACTGTGCTAATTTCAGTGTTTTGGCAGGTAGCTTTCCCTCTACCACTATTGGATTTAAAGTACTAGAGAGGCATTGTGTATTCCATAAATTACTTTATTGGGGCTAAGCGTTGAGCCATTAAGTGCGTCCACTCAGTAGTAAGTACATCTAAATCTACACGATACCCTGCAAGCCACCGCGAGGGTGTGTGGCTGGGGGTGAAGATCACTAAGCATGCACTACCAACATGCAAACAAGCAACTATAGAGTCTCATGCAACTAGATTGTTAGTATCTATAGTATTTAAGGCATTAATATATGCATCATGCACTACAGACTACTCTAAAATATTTCCCCTACCTATCCCTTTGTTATGCTGCCTATTCTGTTCTCTTATAGTACGGGGGAAAAATGCCATTTTGAATCTATCAGTACGACAATCTATCTCTCTAATTTTATTTATCTGGTCAAATCTATCATACTACGCTGGTGTTTTTAATATGTGCCTAACATCTTCAGTAAAGCTATCCGGTTGAAATTTCTCTAATAGATTCAACCTGTACTTTAACCTAAGCACTGATAATGATTCCCCCCCTAATTCTTGTATCAATTCTGAAACACTACTTAACCTATCGTAGCACCTTTTAACAAACCTAGCTGCTCTACGCTGCACACTGTCTAGTTCTCTTATTAAACCTCTGAAACCAGCAAGCACCTCTGGCATCATCTCCATACGAGGGCATCCTCAAACGATTGAGCATGGAGATCACTATGGTAGGTACTATAGATCCACACCCCTTTCATGACAGTAATGGTAAGATTAAGTCTTCGAGATATAGGCTATGGCACTGAGTTATGAAATGCCAGGAGGAACCACAACATTATAACTCCGAGGAGCCACATCTCATAAAATAGATAATCATCTGTAAAGCAAGTAAGGACGCAAAAGAGGAGACCAGTTTGAAGACATCAACATGATACCATGCAAGCCACCACAAGAGTGTATGGCAGGGGTTGAACCATCGTCAGTCATACATCATCAATCAGAATCCACTTACTACCGCGTAGACACTCAAAAAAAGTACCCGTTTAAAACTTAGATGAAGCCAAGAGTCACAATATGAACACTGTTAGAAATATGTTAAAAATGCTGTCACGAGGAACGTGAAATTGACATTAGTAGTACGTTTACGCTAGTAAGACATTAGCCGACGAAATAACTAACAACGGGTAGATGTCTGCATCAAGCCAAATGCTGGAGTAATGGTGGTAGTGAAAATATCTGGACCAAAAAGCTGTGAATAATAATAATAATAATGAAAGGTCTTTATTGGGACGCGATTGAGACAAAAATGTCCCTTCTGCCATCTAACCCCTCGTCAAAATAAATATATAAATCATATAGTGGTCAATGCCTAAAACAATTACAATCTGAGGTTAAAAAAATCAGTAAAGAATGACGAATTAATACAAAAGAAATATATACACACAAATTATCAATATTACATATAAAATGGTGTGTGAAAGAATTTACAATGTGGAAAAACGCGAGGATTATTATTCTTGGTCATTTCCACGAAAATGTCAACTTTTTTTTTGGCAAATTAAAATTTAGGCTGGAAATATTTTATCTTGATAAATCAACAGTTAATTGATTGAATTTTATGAAATCAGTATTTAATTTGTTCAAAAAAATTAGTTACTCATTTGGTGATTGTTGAATTCAAGATGGCTGCCAGAGATTTGTTATGAACTATTTCATCATAAATTAGAGAGTAATATGTGTCAGCAAACAAGGTAAGCAGTGATTTTATTGCATTGCGTGTTTTGTGTAGTATAGCTTTGGCAAAGTTCTGATACACACATCAACTTTTATATGCAATGTATGTAGATTTTAAAATACATATGTAAGTGCACATGCAAAAATGGTAATTCCGTCACAAAAACTCAAAATTTTTTTTATTTTATCACCATTTTATAACATAGAGATTTTATTTTCTTTCTGGAAAGGTAGGTTCTGACACCCTTACAGGTCTTAATATTAGATTCTCTCAAAAATGTTTTATTCAAGGCCATATAGCACGGTGACGGAATTACTCAGATGTGACGGAATTACTGTGACAGAATTACCTAAAATTAGGTGATGTGTGTTTTTAATAGGCCCTCATTTTATATAGCTGTGTTTAATAAATTGGATAGTCGCCTAACTCTGAGCTGATATTTTAGGTTAATAATTAACTTTGTAATTACGTTATGTTAGGTAATGAGATAAATTATTTGTGGGTAAGCTGTTTGAAGTATTGTAGGTACAGTTTACTACAGTCTCCTTATCTCTACCATAAGAATGAATTTCTTAACAATGGGCTACGCATATGGTATATGTGCATCAGTAGGCCCTACAATAAGAATCAATGCATAATGTTCTTATTGAATCACAGAAATGGCAATTTTCCACTAGAAACTGTCCTTAGACCCTATATCATATTGAATTAATTCTTTCCAGGTAGAAGTGCAATACATAAATATGGCGAAAACACCTGCAGAAAGACAGCGAGAAAGTAGACAGAGAAGAAAAGAAGCTGGATTACATGAAGTAATGAAACTAAGGGATAGAGAGAGGAAACGTAGTAAGAAACAGCAGATGAATAATAGGCAAATTAAAGAACTGAAAGAACAAAATAGATTAGCTCAATGCCGTTTCAAACAAAAACGGAGGGAGAGTGCATCAGAGAAACTAGCAGGCACAAATACAATATCTACAACCCCAGGTTCAAGTAATACTGTCCAAACCTCTTTAAATTTAACATCTCCATACAGAAGTAGGCAAAGTCTTGGTAAAGTTTTAAGTAGAATAAAAAAATGTCTTCCAAAAAGTCCGCGTAAAATTAAGAGAGTTGTGCAATCTCTTAATTTACAATATGGTGAACCATCTCCCCAGAAGACCCAAAAGGCACCTAATGATAATATTGCAAACACAATTGAGAACTTCTATTTACAAGATTCAATCAGTTGGATGTGTCCAGGGCAAAAAGATTTTGTAATTTCGAAGCAGCCGGATGGCAGCAAAATAAAGCGTCAAAAACGGTATATGCTTATGACACTGAAAGAAGCATACCATTATTCAAGACAACAACATCCGGATGTCAAATGTGGATTTTCGAAGTTCTGTAGCTTGCGTCCTTCCTACATAAAAAGTTTGAATGATGTACCACGCACAACTTGTACTTGCAAGTACCATGAAAATGTAAGATTTTTGTTGAGGGCCCTGTCAAAGTCAGGAGATGCACTACTCATTGTACCCACTGAATTCAGACCTTTTTTGGACGCTATTACATGTAACCAAGAAGTAGAATCGTGCATGATAGGTGACTGTGAGGGATGTGCAGTCAAGTTTAGAAAATTCTGTGGTTTCTTTGAAAATCCACAGACTGAAGTCAGGTAGGAACAATGGGAGAATACAGGAACCAGATATGAAAAAAGTACCCATGAGGGTACAATTGAAGATTGTTTGAATGTTCTCGAAAATCAACTGATTTATTTCAAAAAGCATGCATTCATCAAAAGAAAGCAAAGTTCAGCCTTCAAGGATGCAAAGTCAAACTGTGACAAGGAGACCGTAGTCATTCAAGTTGATTTCGCAGAGAACTTTACAATAATCGACCAAAATGAAATTCAGGCAGCTCATTGGAACCACCAGCAAGTTACTCTTTTTACGGCTTGTATGTGGACCCAGGATGCTTGTCAATCGTTTGTCATCGTTTCAGATGAATTGATTCATGACAATTATGCAGTAGATGGATTTTTGAGATTGTTACTTCAAGAACTACGCACCCTGCATCCACATATCAATAAAGTAAAATTCTTCTCTGATGGGGCAGCAAACCAGTTCAAGCAGAGGTACTTGTTCGAAAACATTGCTTTTTTACATGACTTGTTCTCTCTAAAAGAACTGGAGTGGAATTTCTTTGCCAGTAGTCATGGTAAAGGTGCAGTGGATGGAATTGGAGGTGAAATTAAAAGACAAGCAAAACTTGCCATATTAACAAGAGTAGCCAAGATTTCATCAGCCGAGACTTTGTTTGAATACTGTAGTGCAAAAAATGAGAAAATAAAAATGAAGTATATTTCAAGTAATGAACTACAGGCGAACAGAAAAGAAAATCAGAAACGATGGGAAAGTATGTCATCTAGCATATTGAGCACCAGAAATACCCATAATGTTGTAGTTGTAGACAAGCATACTTTCTTACTGAAACCATTTACCGAAGCAATAAATTATAAGACATTCCATTTAAGCCTTCAGAAATCAACAACAAAATATTTCAGATGCGATGTTGCTTCCACGAAGTCCTTGGCAGTTGGAACTTTCGTATTGGCAAGCTACAGTGGCAAGAAGACAAAACAAATGTATGTAGCACAAATAGCTTCAGTATCAAATGAAGATTCGGATTGTTATGAGGTACTGATCTTACGCCGAAATGATGACAAGGGGATGGTGTACATATTTCCAGAGAAAGAAGACAGATGCTGGATTGACAAAATGGATTTCGTTCACCTTGAGCACCAGCCTATACTTCACATGGTTGGAAATCGCATTCGTTACTTTTTTCATAATGCAGTGAATGGACAGTAAAACACACATTAGTGCAAAATAATATTTTCCCCTTTTATTATTGTTATTTGTCATGATTTGTTATTTGATTACGAAGAAGCTACATTTTTTTTTGTTTTAACTCATCATTATTTGTTGACTGTTGATTCAGAGATGGTAGAAGTTAAATGACCATATTCTTTTTGAGTTTGAAACAAGAAGCAATTGGTAATTCCGTCACGGTAATTCCGTCACGTGTTTGTTTATGACTGTTATATACATATTATTAATTTGTAGTTTTGGCAAACTGTGCTATCTTAAGCAATGGCTCAAACATTGTTCAGAGCCATATTAAAAGTTTTCAAATTCTATTTAGATTCACAGAGTTTTGAAGATGTTTGAAACTATTACTCATAGGACGTTGAACTGGCAGTAATTCTGTCACATGTAAATTTTAGGCATATTTAGAAGGTATTCAGTTAATTAATTTGGTTTCTGTATATGAACATCATCTTAATAAGAAGTTTTTTGATATGCACAGTTAGAAGTGTTGCAATTATTTGGTATTTTACAATTTTATCACAAAATCCTATTACAAAGTTTTCTCTAAAGGTAATTCCGTCACATATGGAATTGCCCTCTTACATCCTTTACGCAAAAACCCACTGCAGGAAAACACTCACACAAGAAGGGGGGTGAGAAAAACCTGCGAAATCCTACTCATAGTAAAGCTACTGTTTAAGAATAACTCAAATATAATAGTATGTACATAGGAAAATTAGTAGATAAAATATAAAATTAAAGAAAAGAAAAATTACATAAGGTGAAGAGAAAAAAAAGTGATATGAATGTGATATTGCTGGCGAATCAGATTCGCTCGTGACGGTGGACACGTAATGAATACGATGGGGTGGGTCACCCGTTGGGCGCCACGTTGACCCTTCCACTTGGAGCCTGAGCATCCACACTTTCGCCTCCCCTTCTCCACCCGCAAGTTGTTTCGTCTCAGGCAGCGGAGAGCCCGCGGGGGTGTGGACCCTTCTCCCTTATCCCCCGGACGCGATCCACACCACCTCATCCATCTCGGCGCCCACTCCCTCGTCGGAGGGAACCATGTGCTCTCGCCTTGTTATAAGGGAGATCTCGAGCCGGAAGTGGTGACGGGGGGAAGTTCCCTGATCTCGCTCACCCCATCCATACGCCGCGCGTCGGACGTATAGCCCCTACTTCAGGGCTCCAAACCCTCCCTTCCGCCCCCACCCCCATTCTCTCCATCCCCATTTAGACTCCTCGCTAAAGTTAAAAAAAAAAAATCCCGCATCCCTCCGATGGTGACGGGAGAGAACGTCTTCAATCTTTCCTCTCTCACCTACCTCTATACTCTTCCCCATTCCTCTCCAACCGACCCTCAGCGCCCCCGTCGAGCGGTGCTTACGCAGCTGTCGCGGGAGCATCACGGGACTCCCCTCCTTCGAGACGGAGACGATTATCAAGCAGACACCCTCGCGATTCTCGGCGCAATAAATATCCCAGGGCACATGCGCTTGAGGTTGGGCGCAGCCGACCACGGCTTGGGGAATTTGGATCGTAAAATGAATGTCAAGTTACTTCTTTCATGCTGACGTTACCTTGTAGCAGAAAATATCTCCTATATTTCTCCTATATAAGTCTCAGAATACTACCTTGTACCTCAGAATATCAGAAAATAATGTCTCAGAATACTACCAATAAATATCCCAGGCTTGGGGAATTTGGATCGTAAAATGAATGTCAAGTTACTTCTTTCATGCTGGCGTAGCCTTGTGGCAAGAAGTATCTCCTATAATTCTTCTATATAAGTCTCAGAATAATACCTTATACACCATTCTAACCTACCTACGCTACCGAAATGGCGTGGATCTCAGGGAATTTGGATCGTAAAATGAATGTCCAATTACTTCTTTCATGCTGGAGTTACCTTGTGGCAAGAAATATCTCCTATATTTCTCCTACATAATTCTCAAAATGCTACCTTGTTCGCCAATTTTACCTACCTACCTACGCTACGGAAATTGCAACGATTTTAGGGAATTTGGACCGTAAAATGAATGTCAAGTTACTTCTTTCATGCTGGCGTTACCTTGTGGCAAGAAGTATCTCCTATATTTTTCCTATATGTCTCAGAATGCTACCTTATTCACCATTCTTACCTACCTACGCTGCCAAAATGGCGTGGATTAGGGGAATTTGGATCGTAAAATGAATGTCCAATTACTTCTTTCATGCTGGAGTTACCTTGTGGCAAGAAATATCTCCTATATTTCTCCTACATAATTCTCAAAATGCTACCTTGTTCGCCAATTTTACCTACCTACCTACGCTACGGAAATTGCAACGATTTTAGGGAATTTGGACCGTAAAATGAATGTCAAGTTACTTCTTTCATGCTGGCGTTACCTTGTGGCAAGAAGTATCTCCTATATTTTTCCTATATGTCTCAGAATGCTACCTTATTCACCATTCTTACCTACCTACGCTGCCAAAATGGCGTGGATTAGGGGAATTTGGATCGTAAAATGAATGTCCAATTACTTCTTTCATGCTGGAGTTACCTTGTGGCAAGAAATATCTCCTATATTTCTCCTACATAATTCTCAAAATGCCACCTTGTTCGCCAATTTTACCTACCTACGCTACCGAAATGGCGTGGATTTCAGAGCGAGAAGTATTTGAGAAAAATCTTATGCATCACTATTACAATATATCATATTTTTACCATTAATTTGCGTTGCATTTTTCCCGAGTGCAAAGGGTCACGAATAAAAGCCAATTACCAGTCTTAATTTCCTAGAGGATAATTGATTGCTTCATTTATAACATAAAAAAGCATTGACTGAGCGGACATTAATCTTAAATTTTCTTTTTGGCCTGAGCAAATCACTCGTGAAACATATTTTCCGAAATACCTTCGCTTTTGCATCTTAGTGTAAGTAGAGGCATTTAATGGCTATCGGTGCATTGTTTGGAAAACATCGAAAAAGAGGTGGGACTCCTAATTTGATTTTATTCAGGTAGTTCAATTCAGGTAATTCAGCTATTAATTCAGGTAGTCACGAGTTAACTGCTTTAATGCAGATGCTTATTCCTAAAGACAGCCATTAAACCTCCTCTACAAGATAAAAAAACATGGTTTATTTCTAACTTGAGTAATAAAGTTCACAGTTTTTGAAATTAATATGGAGCTTTTCGTGCTCTAGATACCTAGCACAATAGAACCTAGAACAATACAGACAAACTTTGCATACATACTAATTAGAGTACTTAGAAGAAAAAAATTAACGGCAAGGGATTGAAAGAATGTATTAAAGGTCCAAAATTTCTTAGCATTTCGTTCCCTACATCCTCATCATCTCTAACGCCTCTTCATAGGGGCATCTTTAATGTAAAATTAATTTAATAGAAGGTCAATTTGGCTGTAAAAAAAGGAAACAAAGTGTACTATGGTTTTTCTCTACACCAATCTGATATTTTACCTCGCCCAAGATGCAATTTGATTCAATTATTTATTTACATGACCATTCGTGCTTTTCCAAAAGATGTCACTATCGTCTATCGGAACAAAAATTAATGACTTAAGTTGTTCATTCTCTCTTGTACCATACATCATTGCATATTTTTAAGGAGATAGCAACATAATCAAGTTATAACTCTTATTGGATAAAAGGAATATTGTTTTGTAGCGACCCACACCCGTGGATTAGGCAAGGGAAATAAAATGCACCAAATCTGTGAGTATCGAAAGAGATATGCCTACAGGTGGAGGAGGATGGCTGGTATTGGCAGTTAATCTATGCACTAGTTGACGACAACGGTAACATCAGGTGTCTGACGTGTATGCCCATGATTTTGAATAGTCATTAATGCGGAAACAACTCCGGCCGCAAAGTGGTTGATTCCCAGGATCGATAATTGAAAAATCGTTAAACACTAGCAAGAATTTTTCAATTCCCGCTCAATAAATTGATAGACTTTACTTTCAAAATGCTTTTGAATAGCCATTAATGCGAGGGATTGAGTAAACATAGGATTACTACCGCAAGGTGGTTGTTTTCCAGTAACGATAATTGAAAATCATTAAACACGAGCCAGAATGCTTCAACTCTCGGTTAAGATTGATTAACTTGAATTGCAAAATGCTTTTGAATATCCATCAATGCGAGGGATTGGGTAAAAATACAATTTCTGCCGCAAGGTGGTTGATTTTCAGAATAGATAATTAAAAATCATAAAACATGCTAACTTTCTTCGATTCGCGCACAGCATATTGACAACGAGTATTATACTTATTCAGAATACTGACAAACTCTTGAAGGCATACTGTGTTTACATCTAAGTAAGTTTCTATACAACACGTTTCCAACATCAACTATAGAAATCTGCCTAATCTTATAACTAGGCACGGAATAGATTTACGCCTTACGTGAACATGTATTCTTCATTGGGAATTTCATTTGAAAACGATGTTAAAACTAAATAATTCACAAAGCTCCTATTTAAATGTAATAGTAGTGAAATGAGAAATGTAAAGTGATGATAATAAGTAATTAATGCACCGTACCTTTAAAGATAGAAATTATCTCTGGCATCTTCTTCTTAGCAGAAATTCGCGGAGCTAAGATCTTGTCCACCACAAAATCAGCAACACAACTTGCAAAGCGAACTAACCACTGCTGATTGCTGTGATAAACAATGTTAGCCGTGAAAACAAATTTGCTCAAAAACGCTGTTGATTCATTGTTAGCCTAGAAACATCCTGCCTTGTGTAAACAATTGAGAGCCTTGATTGTTTGCACTTCAAAATGAATACTTAAATATTTTATTATGATTGATTGCTTAATTTACAGCCATTACAAGTAGATTGAGCCTAATTATTCTCTTCCACGTCAATTTCTTCGCTCAATTAAACTCAAACTGTATGAATAAGAAGTTTTAAAAAAGCTGTGGCCATAATACCAGATTCTATTTCCCCAGAACGCTTTGAACTGTATAGCAGAACATGTATGTGATGTGTAATCCATATGCTGTTCAAGCTGTGTTAACTTTAGATTATCAAAGTTATTCAATCACTCCACTGAAATAGGCTAAGAGTGTCACATGGCAAAATCACCTGTTGAGTTGTCTAGCTATAAACACGAAGGAGCCCTCAACATTTCTCTCAGTTTGAAAATAGTGGAACAGTATTGGCTAACCAAATAATCTTTGTTAATTATATATATTTGAACTGCTTCGCTTCCCTCATCCTCTCCATCATACCTACCCTACATACCATCTTCTTTAATTTTCTCCCATTATTCGTGCGGCCTTTATCAAACTTGGTCGTCTGATTTACAAGGAAAATAAACCATTTTGTCAAACCGATGCCGTGGAAATGTATTCTCACGGATGTTGAATCTCAGTGTAGACCGACATTCTCGATACCTATATGCCGGCGTTAACGTTGTCAGCCTCACATTCGGATAAGAAAAGAAATATCGTATTCCATGATTCTGAAATACTTAAAATTTCTCAGACTTGGAGGCATTGGCTTATCGTGATAATCGCAAGTATTATTTAGTTCTTGTGGCGCAAGTACTAGGGGATGCATAAATGGGCAACTAGCATAAATGCACTGCCTAAATATTTGGTGAGAATTTAACTTCATTTACACCACCCTGATCATTGCAGAATCAATAGGTACGAGATAAATGGCATCAAGATTAATTGCAGGAAGGCAAAGGTAATGCAGCCCTTCATAAAACAAGTGACTGCGTTGAACTGCAAAACGGTTGGGTATAGTCTGAAATGAGTTAAAATATTCCTTGTTTTTCAAACAATTTCATTTATTCTTCAAGGACATTATCCCTGTTGTCTTCTTATTTAAATGTGTCTAAAGATAAGGTTTTATTTTAGTTTCCAATGCATGATACCATTCCCCTTAAGGCCTATTTTTCCCTCTAACAAAAATGACACTTATTCTATTCTTTTCTCAGTGTGCATGACTTACTCTAGATTTATTATTAACTTAAGTTAACAATAAATCTAGAGTTATTAGATAGTGGTCGACAAGAAATGTAGGTCCTCCATCGGCGAAAGACAAATTTTCCCATCTAGCCTATAATCTTGGTTATTAGAAAATTGCAACTTCATGCCTGAGGTTGGATGTGAACCCACGACCTTTAAGTTGCTATGCCTATGGGTTACTGCAGTAACCCACCGGTTACTGATATGGTCGGTATGCCGTCCAGAAATTACTTGGTATAAATTGTTAGAAGAAATATCGAAAACATTTCCAACAGCAACAAATTTTTAATTCCGTCCCTCCATGAAATAATTTTTACTGTTGGTGCGAAGGTTTCCGCGGCGTCGTTCAGATGTTCTCTGCATATCGGGTTCTGCGTCCGCGTATGTTGACTGAGAGTGACGGGGGGTCACCCCCTGTCAACATACGCGGACGCAGAACCCGATATGCAGAGAACAACCAATTTTTACTGTTTTTCAGAAAAGATTATGTAAATGCAAAAATATTTTCGTAACACAGGCCATCCCATAGCATGTCTCTGGATGTAACGTGTGTCTCTGGATTTAGAGTGGTAGTAATTACTCGAGAGAAGCTAGTGAAAGCTATTTCCACCATTACCATACAATTTACCATTAGTACTTTATGAAATTACCAGGGGTAGGTAACTATGTAGAAGAATGGAAATTTTCAGAGAAAGTAGGAAATGTGAAGATAAACTCGGAGTTGGCATTTATCTACTCTTATCGAAATGAACCAAGGTTTTTTTAAGATTCCAATCCGATGGACGGAGTATAGAACTTGAATTTCACTTCAGATAGCATTTAAGTAGGGACCGGTCTTACAATGAGAGATCTTTATCACTGCCGGTATTCGGAACCCACCATCCAGATGGGGAGCCGATACTCAAGCCGGCCAGTTTCAGGAAATTAGGAGGTGGCAGCTTAGGCAAATACGCCTAGAAAATAAAGGTCGTTATAGCAGGTAGAATGCTTGAGAAGAAAAGAAAGATATAACCTCTTTAATAGCTTGAAACCAGGTGGAGAACAAGAGGGGGAATGTGGAAAACACTGTAGTTCTGAAGTTACAAATGAGAGTAGATGTAGTCATTGATACCTGACAAGTTGAATGCCACCAATCATAGCCAAGACGTTGATGAGAAGTGCAATATCTTGGTAAAAATGAGGCGAAAAAGAAAGAAAAAAGGATGAAATCAAGGCTGGTAATTTTTTGATGGTACAAATACCACAACTTCGAAAATCTGTATTTAATCAAAGAAACATGATGGAACCTTGGGTAATTAATCAATGTGAAGAGTACTTACAAAGTTTTTTTTCAGTAGAAAACAAGTTCAAAGATGTTCAATATGACCCCCTCCAGACAATCGAGTTACATCAACTCGATACTCGAACTCGTTCCACACTCTCTGTATCATCTCCGGCGTAACAGTTTGGATAGCTGAAGTTATTCGTTCTTTTAATTCCTCAATGTTAGCTGGTAGAGGTGGTCGAAACCCCACGCCTTTAACATACCCCCATAGAAAAAAATCTTAGGGGGTGAGGTCAGAGCTTCTTGGAGGCCAGTGATGAAGAGCTCTGTCACGAATTGCCTGGCGGCCGATCCATTGCTGTGGGTGCCTTTCGTTCAAATTGGCACGGACAGATAAGTGCCAATCCCCATCCTGCCCCATGGTGTCCCATCCTGCTGGCATATGAATTGACGTGCTTCTTCTTCAAGTTGAGGGAACAGCCAATTCTGCAACATTGCCAGATAGGTTTGCCCAGTTACAGTTGCACTCTCGAACAAAAAAGGACCAAAAACTTTATTGTCTGAAATGGCAGAGAAAACGTTCACCTTAGGTGAATCACGTTCATGCTGAATTTTTTCCCGCGGATTCTCAGTGCCCTATATACGGACATTGTGACGATTGACTTTCCCATTTGTGTGAAATGTAGCTTCATCGCCAAACACTAGCTTCGAAATGAACAAGTCATCTGTTTCCATTTGCTGAAGGACAAACTCGCAGAACTCGATTATTTTCACCTTATCAGCTTCAGATAGAACTTGAACCAATTTCAGACGATCAGGTTTCATTACTAACCTTTTCCTTAGGACTCTCCAAGTGGTCTGACAGAAAGCGCTTAGCTCTCCTCTTTTCTTTGCAGAGTTCTCAATTTTCAAAGTTGTAGTATTCTTTTTGAATCACCCTGTATTACTCGAATTGATTAGTGGTTGGGTAATGTTGCAGGGTTAAAACTATTTTTTTAAATTTTGCTTTTCATCAGCACATCTCCCGCAACGCACTCATTATGCCGTTCCTGTTTGCCCTATTCTTATAGTGTGGTGTTAGAAATAAAGCTTCCAGGTCAACCGCTATCTCGGACTCTTTCGGATTTTTCTAGCAACTTCAATCTAGCATGTGACCGTATAACTCCCAGAATTTCTCAGCCAAGTTCTTTCAATACCAGAATGACACGTTCCACGCATTCCATTCGCAGTTTTATTTCGGAAAACTTGTTTTATAATTCGGTCACCGCTTGGATTGGATACGGGATGAGAAGAAAAAAGCAAAGAGTGACTCAGGATCTGTTCCGCTAGCGAGGCTAAAATTGGATATGTCTTCTTGACTCGGAGAAATAAATTACGATAAACAAACGAACGTAGAAATATTTGCGACGAATAAATGTGGGAAGTCAAATTTGATTTATGACCCTTATGCTAGGGTTTTATTGGAAAATGTCAATCTTGCCGTAAGTTATCTCTCCAGATGTTGAGATCGTGGCTTTGTGCCAAAAATTTCTATTCTGTAAAGAAATCTTGAAAGCCGAATGGAGGACATAACCTCAATAAATTCTCCTGTTTTCATTTTTTAGTTTGACCAAGGGCATTGTATTTTGATATTCTGGTGATGATTTTAAATACCCGTAGTTAATTGTAAATTTAAGCACTGTGGTTCTGAGAACTTAAAGGGCAAAATGCTTTTCAGCATTCTCAACATGATCATCAATGCATCCATTATTAAGGAACAAACCTATACTCTTTCCATCAAGAAAATACCGTTATTGTTGAAAGTAACGTTGTCAATAAAATTGCCAATTGTCTACATCATTTTCAGGCGCAGACTTAGTACCAGTGCCAACTCAATTGCAGTTTTTTAACCTTCCCAATCTCAAATTCTGTCATGCTTGAAAATCTGTGTGTAATAGGCACTTATTTTCAATTTTAACCAGAGGTTCATTCCGTAAATTCTAATGCTAGGTCGGAAATGAAGTGTATTTTTTCTTACACGTTTAGCGTCGTGGTGGTCCATGTGGAACAATGAAAATTCCATTTTTTCCACGGCGATCAATAAGAACCACCATGATAAACATGGTGGTGTGCCAAAATAAGTCTTGGCACTGAGGACGATTCCATAAATTTCATAAAGGCTTAACGGGCTGATTCGGCGTAAAACTTTCAAATATTTTCCATGGGTGGATACACCAGAATGAGTAGATGTGACTTCGAAGTTTGAATCGCCGAAGATTCCTCTCGATATATCTTTCAATTTCTACCTCAAGACTCCTTAGTATTCTATCACGACCGGAATGCGACATTAACTGGAATAGAAACATTTTTAAGAGTCTTTGTTTCATAATAAACAGCTTAAGGAGGTTCCGCTATGACCCCGCGCATCAAAATCGCATAAAAGAGCTATGTTATTTAATGAATAAATGCCGATCCAGAAAAACACTTATATGGACATTCATTTTTGTGTGATAACGCACACACAATAATTGTATGAGTATGCTATGATATAGCACGTCGTAGTTGCATTCTATTTTTTACCAGCTCTTTTCACTCATTTTCACTTCGGAACATGGCTGACGCGTTGTTGCCACGTTTAATTTACAAAGTGAGAATACATGCTCATTCCTGCTATTAGGTATTATAAAATAGTTTAAATATTTTCTTACTTAGGTTTAAACTATTTCCTTGAAATACAACTCTAAGTTTTGAATTTTATTAATATTGATTTTTTTGAAAATTGTTTGGCAACAATGACGCTGCTGCCATTTGGAAGCATTGGTATTAATTACACCATGTCAATAGCCACTGAAATATTTAAATTACATACAAAATATAAGAAGGCCTTGGTAAGGTATATTCCTAAATTAAGTTAGTAAATAGGCTTGTAAGCACGTTCCGTCACAAGTACCGTTGCCAATGATAATAACATACTGTAGCGCCACTTTCATGTAACTAAAGCTTTTCTGCTTTTTTTCGAGCAAACATTTATTAATATCAATTAAACAAGTGTGGTAAGGCGAGCACTTTTTTACAATGCTAAATTCTACATAAAATTGCGCTTCTTATATTAGTTTTTCGTCAAAACGACATTTCTCTTTACATTATTAATCTGCAAATTTTACTGCAAGAGCCGAGAGAAATTTTACTCTGCCGTATAGCCACGTATAAAACATCTGATTTTCAACGTCTTTGTTCTTCAAACATATAATGGAAAGGTCTCATTATTTTATTGCCAATCGATAGAAGGGTCAAAAAATGATGTGTCCTGAAATTTTGCACAAAAATGACATCTACTTCATAATTCGGTGGAGCCACCTTAAGAGCAACGGAGATTGTTTTCTTCGCGTCTTTGAGAGGTTTCCCCTGGCAGGCTCGACTCCTGTGCCTGCGCTGACGTCTGACGGATAAGTCGCCTCTCCAGGAGCAGCAAACAAAAGTGTTGACGACAGCTAACGGGTGTCTATAGTGCAATGACGGTCCATAAATTACTTTTGTTGCTAACATAGGTACCTTTAAAAGTTGCTAGAACGTTGTTCACACGTTCGAACGTTGTTCTCTACAATTTCAATGCCAATATGACGGCTTGATTTTTTTTCTAATTCAGTTAAGGAAATTTAATCTAAGCAAGGATATAATTATAACAACCAGCTCATATACCAGTGCAATTAAACATCTTTGACATAGCTTGTTGTCAGTCTTAATGTATTTTGCAGTGTTCATCAAAATTTCCTTCCTCATAGCTGTTTTCATCTTAATTAATCGTTTTCGGCGTAACGTAGTTGAATATTTCACGAAATCCATGTTGTGAATCAATGCAATGAAACTTTGTTATTAAATATTTATGTTGAATAACAAAGCTCTTTGAATAAATTCATCAAAATGAATGCCTTTATATTTAAAAACCCTTTGAATGCCTTTATATTTACCCTAAAGGGCTATTAATGAGAGATGATTAGACACCCTCTGAGAATTTGTAATTTGTTTGAAAACTTTTACAGGGTATAATACAATTTATTTTACATAAAAAGTTATTTCCACAAAAAGCTAAATTTAGTAAGAAATCTAAACAATTTGATTACTATTTAAAAATGTAGCCAGCCCACTGTGACTGAGAGTTGCTAATTTTAGCTTCAAAGTTGCTAAAATGGCAACTTTGTTGCTAAAATATCTGAATCTGCCGAATCTTTATTTAATACGAAAGATTGAGAATTCACTATACATTCGTCACTGGCTCAACTCTGTCAGCGATATAAGAGCTTCTAGCCCTGCGAAAAGCTAATGAATCTACGGCTTGGATTTATTATATATGGTCAAACGTGTTCATAGGAATGATAAAATACGTCAATAAGTCCTTACATGATTTGCAATCTCGGATTACAGGGTATTGTATTGGACTTTTATCCCGAGGGGATGGATTCCAATCAAGGGAATGGAAGAGTTTGCTTTTACTTTGCAGTACTTCAAGGTTCCATGACTTTCCATAAAAACGTTAGCGGTGATACCTCAATCTCTCGCCATGGGTAGGCAGAAGTTGGTTTCAGAATTCTATCTGTCTTTACTCCATTCCCTTAAAATTGCATTTAATGTAGGAACAGATGAAGATATGAGGCCATGACCAGGATAAGTTGGCGAGCGCAGTCTTGAAGAAGAGGAAGAATATTGCTATAGAGAGAGGAAGCATCATTATATGCACCAGAAGAAGTTAGTTAAGGCTCGTTTACACGGAGCGAGTTTACAAGCTACACGCCAGCTTTTTTACACGCAGCTCGTAAACTATCTCAGTGTACACGACGCACTCGCTCAAAAGCTGCTTTTAAAAAAGCTCTGGATAAAGTTGACTCAGCCGGCGACTTTACACGCGACTCGCCGGCTTTTGAGCGAGCTAGCGTGTAAGGTAGCCCAGTGTACACAAAGTTGCTTGTTCTTGTGCATGCACAAAGTTGCTCTCATCCATTTCCCCTAACAAATGATTTTCATCCTGTTCAGCCATCAGTCGTTTAAACAACGTGTCCCTCAACGGTTTGTTGGAATTGTTTTTCTCCTTGATGTTCCACAATGCAGGGACTTTTGGTATACTTGTAGAAACAAGGAAATATTTGCCACAGTCCACTTTATTTTTACTGCAGGGAAACACCAACACCACAACACCAACACAAAACCAACACAACCAGAAAGATTTCACAATACAAACAGGGAAATGTCACCAAATGGTCTAGACTCCAGCTGCTACTGAGCGAGTGGAAAAGCTTCGTGTATACGAAGACAAGCGCACTCGCCGACTCGCCAGCTTCTTACTCGCTGGCGTGTAGCTTGTAAACTCGCTCCGTGTAAACGAGCCTTTATGGATGGGAAATACAATGTAGTAAGTAAGAATACACTCCATTCCTACACGCAATTGTATTGCCCATATACTCGTAAGGTTATAATCTTACATAGACCATGAGATTTTCTATTTCCATTTTTATACTGTCATAATATACTGTCATAATAAAATCTGAATGATGCATCTGTATATTACTAATATCCTGCAAAATAATATCTATAAAATACCCTCGCCTTCTTGTACTCATGAGTACAAGAGTCCTTGAGTCCATGGTTTACTTTAAATCCCAACCTAGGAAGTTTTAAATGGCTATTTGATTTACATCCAGCTGCTTAACAGGTTTACACGTGAACTATTTTTATTGCATTTTTAATTCTATTGTAAATCTACTTTAACCGGATAATCAGTGTCATCGTGCAAAGTAGAAAGAAGAGAGCGTATTTGGAGCCATTGTAAATGTAACGGAAGCAAAAGATCTGTAGGCGGTTTGGCTGGTGTGGCACAAAATACTAAATATGAGCCAGTTTATTACTATACCACCAGAAATTCAATTTTATCTGTTCATTTACAAGAATATGTTTGATAAATACTTGGCAGTGTAGTACAATTTTAGTGCCTCTTACTGATATGAAATATTTCAACAGTCTGAATTTATAGTTGAGTAATTAATTAATCTTCAGGACTTTTCAGCAGTTCAGAATGGGCTTAAGTAATTCGTAAGGTGTAATAAGTAGTTTCCATATGTTGGTTCATTCGGTTATTGATTCGTTTGTAAATAAGAATTTCTTCCCTTGACTTTCCAAATCAATTTTTCCATCGTGGTCGTTTTTAACCTTGAAATTCTGTTACCTCTTCGCAAATCTCTTCCCCAAGCAAAAATCTGACCATGAAACGCCGACTGGATGCGATTGCGCGCGTATGATTACGCTCGACTTTTTTTTTCCGCCAACTCTCTACCCGTGATGCCCCTCTCGCTTCGAGTGGCGGCCGTGCCCGGAGACAAAAGAGCGTCGTCGTGTGTCGGACCTCCTTGAAGACCGCAACGCCAGACTGTGACGTGGTGGAGGGATGGAGGGGGGGGGGGTTGGGGATGGCAGGTGGAGTGGTGGAGGAGGGGGAGGGGGTAGCGGCTGCTGAGGTGGGGGGGAAGAGGGGGGGGGGGGGGGGTCCACGCGAGAAGAAATCTCCCGCATCGACATGCGTTCGTTGGCTGGAACGCGAGTGGAAAAAGACTCTCCCCCTCCAGTATTTTTTTTTCAGAACGCTCCTCTCGCGGCTCCAGAGGGAAGAACGGAGATATTCGCTTGAAGCAGTTAGTCCTCCAATTCGTCTTCACAATTCTCTCCGCATTCTCAATCTACAGAAAGTGTTTTCTTTCCACTTCCCCATCTCGCGTTGCGATTCCTGGAGCTAGCGCACGGTGAAATTAATATGGAAATAGGGTTTTAACGGCCCTCCGTTTATTTTCATTCGCTGATCATGGAACCTTTCGACAAAACCTGAGCTTATAGCATAACGGAGAAAATTTCAAAAAGGTTTGAATTGTTGCAGTGTTTCATGTCTTAACCCTCCGTATAACCGTAGAAATGAAGTAAAAAATCCGATATTCCCAAAAATATGTAACTCTTAAGGCGCTTTTTCTCGTAGGAGTTGACTGCTATGACAGTCAACTGCTAACAACTATTAAGCCCCACCCACATGTGTAAATAGCAACTGCGATGCGAGTTCAGGTCGATACTGGACATGTGTCGATCACTATCGATCCTACTTCGAACTATTAGCAAAGTTGAAGCCCGTCTACTTTCCAGCGGAAATGTATCCAACACAATCGCAACAATCGCCAGCGGAAAGCAATACAAGACGTCTGATATCGGGAATTTGAATATAATAACAAGAATATCCCTCCCCAAAGGGGAGATTCTTCTCTTTAAAAATGGGAACAAAAGATAATCGTCAATGGAATTTATTGCTTGAAGAATATCATGAAAATTTAAGCATCAATCGCTATTGAAATAAAACGCTTTTTGTTTGTTATGACAACGCCTAAATATCGGCTTTAAGCTGCATAGAATTTGGTGCAGGCGCATCATAGCAGTAGCGATATAGATACATCGCGCATCTCGCGACTGTCGTAGCAGTCAACTGCTACATGTAAACGCTGCTTAAGAGCCTAAATAACTGAATATTTATTTAGAATGAAAGTTCATAGTAAAAAGCTTGACATGGCGGAATTCCTTCATGAGACCGTTAAAACGCAATGCAATTCCAAAGAAGAAGGAAAATCCTTTTTATTTTTTTGATAATGACGTTTGATGAGACGAATCATCGTCATCATTGGCGCCTCATCGAAACCGTCGAAATCTCAAAAGGAAAAAGTTTTTCCTTTTTTTTTTAGGGTTTTCATCCTTTTCTTTAACCTCGTTAGCATGGTGGTTGTATAAATAAGGCATCCAATTTCAGAATTCAGAAAAGTGTTTATATGGGAGGTATCCAGGAAATACTGCGATGCAAATGTATATACAGCAAGAAAATTATTTCCAAATCCATTTAAAAGCGTTGGATTGAATAGTTATGAAAATATTGCCAATAAAGAGATCTATACTTACTCAGGATGGTCAGTGTGTTCTTGTGTAAAAAGATACAGTTTGGCATAATATGCCAAGTTAAATATATGCTATAGAGAATTTCTTTAATATACAGTATATCTTTTGCGTCCTGCATATTTCTTACTCAATCAAACTTTTAAAATTAATTGCTTCGTGAAAATTTGCATCGCAATGGTTGGTTGGTTGGTTGGTTATTTAGGCGAGGTGACCGATAGCTGAGGTCATTTGCGCCATATAGGATAGGTGGATAATTGTGGTAATGGTGGGAGCTTTCAGGGAACGGAGGAAGGGTGGAGAGAAACCCGGCGTCGGCATTAGCCTACTCTTAGTAACGAAAGGCGCCAAGGGGACCACGGCTTAACGTTCCATCCGACGGACGGAGTACTGAACTTGAAATGTCCTCTACTAGGCACTCAAGTGGGGACCGGTTTTCAACTGAAAAATCCGCCACTGCCGGGAATCGAACCCGGGCCCTCGGGATGGCATCTCAATGGGCAAGTATCGAATATAAATTTCGTATTTAAAGCACCTATGATTTTACTTATTTACAGTTGTCTCTGAGAACTTGTTGAAGTACTTGTTTACGTGAGCATAAATCAGAGCATTATTAAAATTGAAAAAAAAAATGAAATTTCAAACGCTTCTCAGAGAAGTGACAGAAGTTTTGGTTGCCTAAGGGATCATAAAGGAAAAACTTGAAAAGAGGCAATGCCTGTTCAGAAAGACTCGAGGTATCTCACGTGTTGCCTCTCTGCCAAACAACCCGATGAGGACATTCTGACGTACCTGCCAACTAACTTCTCGCTATTTAAAGCTCGCGTAAATATTGAGGCGAAGGCCATTACGGCTCACCTGTTTCAGACAGCTTAAATATTTTTTGCTCTACTCATTGCTGTGCTAAGTGTGATACCTCACGCATATATATCACTGTCTTCTCGCAGACCTCTGTTGAATACGCGTGTATTTTTCATGATAACTGGTGTGTGTTGAGTATCTTTTATTGTACATACATACAATAAGATGAAATATGTGCAAATTCATTTTAGGAAAATGTGTACAACTACCCGGCTACTTATTTGGTGGCTTTCAGGGACCCCAATGGCTGATATTATATCCCACCATCTAGTCAAGATTTGTAAAAAGTTCCACACGAAGTCCATGCCGGAATCATCGTCATATTTCGAACCCGCGACCCTTAGGCTGTCACGCTAGGTCGTTGCTGACTAGGCTACTGTGAGCGGCTACCATCTTTATACGGCACAATTCCTGATAAAGCAAATTATACACTGCCGTGTTCAATGAATGAAGTATGAATCCAGATCTATATCAATATCTCCAATCTAAATCAACATCTCCAACATTTAAACTGCCTGAAACAGGTGAGCCGTAATGGCATTCGCCACAATATTTACGTGAGCTTTAAATAGCGATTAAATATATTTTTAAAATGAATGAATGCCTTTATTTGCATTAAAAACTTGGTCCTTCTAAACCATAAGGCTTGTCAGAAGGTTCCATTATTATATTTCACAGTGGCATATTACAAGCATAACATTTAATAGACTAAATAAAAATTACCCTACAGGTATATTGTTAACATTACATTTATATTACATTATAATTTTAATTTCATAAAAATAATTCAATGACAATAATATAGCATTTAAATTTATAAGGAATATTGAAACCAAAATAGGAGAATTTATTATTGCTTATAAATACCAGGTTGTTGTAAGGTATTACATGTTCACAATTTCACTAATTAACCATTGTTTCACTTTTCTTTTAATCTCGGCCAAGGATTTTATATTATGTATTATTTATGTATTATTATAGTATGTCTTTGGCATACAATTAAAGGTATGAGGTACAACATACTTTAGCAACCTTTTACAATACATATTCTTGTAATAATACATTTCTAACAAAATCTTTAGCACAAAACTATTAATTATTCTCTTCCAGCTATAAGTTCATTAGTTAAGTTTAGACATATGGACGAGGTCGTAAGTTTCGTAACATATTGAATCACATCAATTTTGTCTGATGATGCCATGTAACCTTAGCTGGTGGAGCACCTAAAACCCAATTCTATTACGCTTAGATTCATCCTTCTATTATAATCATTACCGGATACCTATTCTGCGTTTCTTTTAGCTCTTCACTGGGTACATTCTTTGTTCATTCTTTGTTAGTTTCTCTCATTCACTACTTGCTCCGTACATATCTCATCCGATTAAAGGTATGAGGTACAACATACTTTAGCAACCTTTTACCATACATATTCTTGTAATAATACATTTCTAACAAAATCTTTAGCACAAAACTATTAATTATTCTCTTCCAGCTATAAGTTCATTAGTTAAGTTTAGACATATGGACGAGGTCGTAAGTTTCGTAACATATTGAATCACATCAATTTTGTCTGATGATGCCATGTAACCTTAGCTGGTGGAGCACCTAAAACCCAATTCTATTACGCTTAGATTCATCCTTCTATTATAATCATTACCGGATACCTATTCTGCGTTTCTTTTAGCTCTTCACTGGGTACATTCTTTGTTCATTCTTTGTTAGTTTCTCTCATTCACTACTTGCTCCGTACATATCTCATCCGATATCTTCCCTAGACATTTTTCCCATTCACCATTCCCTTGACGGCTGTCTTCATGTCTCAAGATATGTTCAGTTTGCTCGTCTCGTCATCTTTTTAGAGATTAGGTCAGACTTCTGTTCTCTCCCATTCGTCTTTGAACCTGTTCGTTAGCTACTCCGTTCAACCATTTGCTCTTCGTTCTATTTGTCCAACACTGTAACATTTCAAACGCTTCCAGTCCTGTCTTTTCTACGACTGCTATGAAACAATGCCAAAGATGCTCAACAATGCTCAAGATGTTCCTCCTAATGATGTTTTCTTACTTTTAAGTTTGTGACTTCACCCGCCAAGTGGTTTTAAAAGATATTTCTGTCGGTAGAACACCACCTAACCTCCTGAGTTCCTCTACTAACTACTTTTTTCATGCTTCGTATATGGCTAATTACTCTGCTCTTCAAATTGTATCAATCTTCAATTACTTCAAGCTTCTGCTCCGATTCGAAAGAAGCCTCTGTCTAGACATTTGTGTCAAACATCTGCTCTTCTATGCAGCGTAATCTCTTCCTGTAGTTTTATTCAGGTGACAGTTATAAAATTCTTCTTTGGGGTAATCAGGGTAATTCTTTTATAAGAGCATAATGATGGCGTCCTAATTATATGATAGAGTTTTATTACTTCTCGGGGATTGATAGGTATTTGAATTGTCCAGTATTTGAGGAAATATTTGGTTGAAAATGTAATAAATACTAGCAGAGTACCTATTAAAATTCATAATATAAAACTATTATTACCTTATATATTTTCAAATTATAATAATAAAACAATAATATATTAATTTCATGGCCTTTTTTAATGGCTAAACGTGAGCTTTTGAGCTCGATGCATTTAATTTGATTTGATGATTCATTACATCTTACGCAGAGTAAGTTTCATTTTAAACTCTTCCAATGCTGAGGGGATGTGAAAAATCGCTTTGAAAATTTTACTTTAACATCCTTTTTGATTTATTCGGTATTTCAAGTCTAATTCTGTATAGAAAAAATCATACCATGGCCGAATTTTGAAGCATGCAAGCAAATTTAGTGCATGATGGAATTTCTCAATTATTGACGACAAATTCTTAAGAAATCTACGCGCATTTAGTACATATGAATGTTTATACAATAGTAATGACCTAGCAACCGTTCATCTAAATTTGCATTGATCAACTTTCTTATGCCGTCTTCAATTTCGTTTCCTCTTTAAGAGCCAATTATCGTTCTTACTTATTGGAAAATAATGTGTTAAAATAATTATGAGAGGTTAGTATGTATAGGGCCCCTCTATTAAGCGAGTGATGTTTGTAAGCATTGAAATTATGAGTCGCAGCTCGATCAAATTTACCTTAGTGGCGTCTGTCGATTTTTGTTCCACCCAACTAATTGTCTTAGGTACATATTACGAAGAAAACATCTATGCATTCCTTATAGAATCTAAGTAGTAGATCAGGCCATACCCCGACTATCATACCACGAATCGACTTCAATATTTTGATACAAAAATGTTACCTTCGAGTATTTTTTTTACCCTCATGAGTTGTTATGCAGTGGTTGCCTCCAATTTTGTCGTTGCGATCCAAAACGGACATTTGAACGAGTGAATCATTGTACCGGAATCCGAATATGCAGTGGTAGGAATGAAGAAAGCTGTTTGGCTGTAAGTACGTGTGGTGCTTTGCTGGTTATAACCATTCCATTTCTGCCGGGTCCCATTATCTTACCACCCAAGTGGCTGAATCTTCGAGAACCTCCAGGGGAAAACCCTTTAAAAATATCCCCGCGCGAATGTCTTGTTTTCCATTCACGAATCGCGGAAAGGGGCGAATTAATGTCAGATCTGACATGCATACGTCTATTGAGTGGACCGGCCGGATTTTGATTGCGAGGGAGCATCCATTGAGTGTGGCTGCAACTTCTTTCCTTTGCATGTCCACAGTGTTTTTTTAAAAATGAATAGTGCGATAAGGGGAACGCAAACCTACCATTGATACCAGTATCAGACTTCATACATGACTAAATTTAAGTAATTTTCTCATGACCGAAAGAATTTCACAAAGTGATGAAAGTAGTTGGAGAACTTCAAACGCGTTTTCGGCTAGCCTATCTCATTTGTTCTCAGATACACGCTTTGCAAGAACATTTTTTTTTCGCAACATGCGTAAAGCACCGTCTGCAAATATATTTCGATGATACTGGGAACAAATTTATCATCATAAGGTCATAGTAGTAGTAATCTTAGATTTGAGGTATTCCTACGGCTAAGGTTATTTCGCATCGTCTAACCTACTGGTTCCAAACGGGAGTGTCGTGGCACTTCAGGGAGCCGGGAAAACAACAAGGGGTGCCGCAAGGTTTTTGCGGGAAAGCGAAAAATGTTGCAATACAGGACCAACTTTTGAATTAGTTACTCTTAAACCCGACAGATGGGGATGTTAATGGAAGCACTTCTTCGACCTTAGGAATAATTACAGCAAAACGCCGAATGTTCATGCCAATGGAGGGAAAAGTCCAATCTGATAATCGAAAATGACGAATAATATCTACACCTACGCATTACCCTGCGAGCCACCATGAGGGTGTGTGGCAGGGGGCGAAGATCACCAAACATGCACTATTGACAAGCAACTAAGCTACTACATAGTAACATTACAGGGTCACATGACAACAGATGGGTTAATAATTTGTGGACAAATAGTGGTTATTAGATGGAATATGTTCATGCTCATTTAAATAACAAAAAAAGGAATATTTGTTTAAATGTAAAGTTAACATATCACGCAAAATGCTAGGTAAAGCATCTACGAGGTGTTCTAATAAAGTAGCTCACGTGTTGATCAACTTTTTCCAGTCAATTCAACTGCTAAACAGAACGCTGTTGTGCACTGCTAAGTCAAAGAATTACAATTTAAGCATAAAATTCTAAGCATTACTTTTTAGTCATCCATTCAATTGAGTCATATTTTTTTTACATCCCATTATAGGTTTTTAGTCCAACCACATTGTTACAATCAACTCTACTCACTACGTACTTTGTACGAGGATTCCGATATTCAATTATTTTCCGGATCAGGTATGCAAGATAATTATGGCTTCGAATTTCGATCGTGGATTGATCAAAAATGACCTGAACGTTGCTGCGAATAATTAAAGGACTTAATTTTCTAGCGCGCGGCGTTATCGTTAGCGAATTCAAAGTTCACGGGTTCAAGTCTCGTTGGGCATGAATTCAGTGTGGTCCTGCGATGCTGTCTATTTTTATTCGGAAAACGTGCCAGGCGACCTTAGCAGTTGAGTCCAATCCCTTCCCACCGGAGACCTTTTAGTACATATAACTGACCTGCCATGGCTAAACAAAGAAACTAAGGTGTGCTCGCATATATATTCAAGTACTCATACTGCTCCTGCAGCCTAGTGAGTAGCTGAAATAAATTCGAACTAACTCAAGCGTTATTGATAGAAAAATTAAGATATCGTTCGAGCAAACAAAGAATGCCAATTAGTTATGGACAAAATACGTTTTAATGGTGATAATTCGGTTCCACAAGATTGCCAACATGACAAACCTTGATCGTCCGTGCGATGGATAGTAGTTAGCTTGGGTTCTGTCAGATTTCTACGTGAAAAGGCTAAGAATCATTGATGTAGAAAGACATTAGTGAGCAACTTTAGGATATGTGCAGTAAAGAGCCGCTAGTTTAATGAAAATACGTATGGTAGGTTTAGAAGTGTGGCAAAATTGTTAAAAGAACTAGACTGGGAATCACACCAGGTTTAAATACCAATATCAGTACACTACAGGAATTTAAAGCTGACACTTTTTCTGAAGACAGCAAAATATATTAAAAACCCCAGCTTCTAGGTCATAAAGATAAAACTAGAGAGATAATAGAACAGAGAGATTTAAAATCGGGAAACGAGAGGCTAAAAAACATCATATCGAAGTGACCTGGTTGATAATTAGAGTAGGTAATGAAGATTTTAGCCTTTTTTGGACGTTTGCATGTATTCATAAATGTAAATTAAAGTTTAAAAACGCTTTAGATACCTTGCATGCTTGGCATATACCTATATAAGTATTTGCCTAAGGTTGTTCAGAATCTGCCGGTTGCGAATTTGAAGGAAACTGTATTTTACTTTTTACGTCTTGTCTTTGTAAATAAGATTTGAACACGTTCCATAGTATGAGGCTCAACTAGGTGGAAGTTGAATTTCGTAAATGAAATATTAACTTTGTTTCCTTCCACAGATTTCACAGATTTCCTTCCACAAGGTACCTGATGATGACACCGATGTGTCGAAACATGTCGTACCAAGGAAATTAATCTGTGGAAGGAAACAAAGTTAATATTTCATTTACAAGATTTGAACAGTTGAATCAGCATGAGGTCCCTAACAATGCATACCTAATGTGAAGTCACCCCCTTCCACACACTATTGCGAGGAACTTAAAGATAGCAATGTAGATGGATGTAAATGAGTCAATGCGAACATTGCTCGAAGATCACTTCGGAAACTCACCTCTGTTGTCATACTCCACGACGGTGTTGTATCGACGGTGCGTGATCAGGAACGCCCTCGGCATCTTAAGACGAAGACGTCGGCTCGTCGGGACGTCTCGGCTCCGCGCACCGGCGTCGCTTGAGGATGCCTCCTTCCCGCCACCACAGATTCACCACCTCACCGGCGGAAAAGCCTCCTGCACCCGAGCCACAAGTTGTAGCGTAGGTGGAACTAATATACCGTCCGTCCTTGCGTCGTCTACTATCCCGTGCAGTCACGACGGAATCGGGATGAAAGTCGAGAACGAAAGGTGGGACGGTAACACTGCGAAAGTTTTTAATTCTGTCCCAGAATCCCTTAATCGGACACGGTACTGGAGGAGCGTTTTACGTTCTCGGCGTCCGCGAGCCCTCACTGACTCGTCTGCAAGTCGGAAGGATGGACCCTCGTCACGGGGTACTTTTCGCTTACTTCGACACTCGACCCTTTCCCGAATGGACCCTATCCGGTCCCTGCCTGGGCGACTCCTTGGACTGGGTCGGGAAAACTGGCGAGGGTTTTTGAGGCGAAGGGAGAGTTAAGGGAAAGAGACCTCCCGCCCCCTTTAAACTCCGCCCCTCCCCTCTCCTAAACCTCCCTCCCTCGTCTTCCGACTCCACCACACTTCAAGGTGGCGGCGCGCGTGCTTCTTGCTCCCCCCCACTCCACTACAGATGCCGCTCCTCGCTCTCATCCCCCTCCCCCGCACCCCTTTTGAAGGCCCTCTCCGCTCGGAGGCAGCTTCCTTAAGACTCTCACTCCATCCCCCCACCCCCCCTGCTTCCGACCATCACCGCGCAGGCTGCCGCGAGGGTGTGTGGCATGGGGTGGTTCCCTTCCGCGCATTCACCCCGTGCAGGGGATCGGGTTGGCGTGTTGGTTCGAGTGCTGGCCTCCCAACCCGAGGATCCGGGTTCAAATCCTGGCATGTGGTAGAAATATTTCATTCACTAAACATGCGGATAAGCGAAAACCAGTCAATTAATTATGACATGCAATTCAAATATTCTTCAAATAAATAGTGTAAAGTGCGTAATTGTTCCACATCTACATAATACTCTGCAAGCCACCATAAAGGTGTGTGGTAGGGGGTGAATTCTCACCAAACATGCACTATATCCTGGCAGTGGTAGAAATATTTCATTGATTAAACCGACCATGCGGATAAGCGAAAACCAGTCAATGAATTATGACATGCAATTCAAATATTCTTCAAATAAACCGTGTAAAGTGCGTAATTCATCTACATCTACATAATACCCTGAAAGCCACCATAAAGGTGTGTAACAGGGGGTGATTTCTCACCAACATGCACTCCAAGAGTTCATTCCTCCTGAATTTTAAAATTTGTTAATTCACCTTTCTGCCAACCAGTGAGCACCTGTGAGAGTTAGTTTTCCTAGCTAGTTCTTCCATTATGTCATTTATTGCTTTTAATACTTTTTCTTCTTATTTATTCCTATTTATGGTCCAATGCACTTTGTTTTCTTTTATTATGTTGTTATATAATTATATTAATTAATATATCAATCTATATTATTCCCATAAATATTAATATATTGTTTATAATTCAATTACCCAAACACACTCCAAATGTGTAATGTCATTACTTTACATGTATAATAGTCTTTGGGATGGGATTCACTCGTAGTGCAATAGAATTAATCAATGCTAATATTTTGTATTGTGAAGATTTACTGACACCTCTTCAAGGAATTTCGGTAATCATCCCGCATTTATTCATGTTTAATACACTAACAATCTCCATTAGATCTGATAGAACTTCGCATTTCCCTCGAAGACTCCATAAGCATATCAGCATGGCTCAAGAGAGGTCCCATTCCGTCTTATTTCAGTTTTCATCTGACTTATATTTCCTCTCACTCTTTGCTATTTCTCCCTTTGTCACTCGATGGACTCATTTCACTCTCGTTATTCTTCTACAGCTTTACATTTTAAAAAAGCTAGCACATCTGCACTTTCAGCTGCTGGTATCATCTATGCCTCACAGCCATATAGGATCATGATCCATGCGTATGCTTTAATGTTGTGTTTCATATATTCAAGAACCCATTTCTAACTAAAAGTTGATTTTTCTTTCGGTATAATTCCCTTTTCGCCTTTCATATTTTATTGGCCATTCCTTTTTCGCTGCGACCATCGCTGGTTCCAATAAACTCTCTTTAAGATTTCGTTTCCCAATTGCACTTGTTTTACGCTGTTCATTCAACATTTCACTTTGTGCTCTTCTACCACATGAAATTGTATTTATTTCCCCACGTGTACTACGAAATTAGAATTTTTACCCTCCATAGCCTTCGCGTAACTGCTAATAATTACTTGCAAGCTACATGTGAATAGCTTCCGAATAGTTCTTCAAAATTTTCTCTCACGTTATGAAATAAACAAATTTTTAGAAAAAGCACATCGTAAAATTGAACTTGCTGCGCATTCTACCAGAATGACCCCTCCATTTTGTATTTTTTTTCTCGGCGTTTATTTTTGTTCGTTTTCGGCACTGCATTCTTGGCTCGAGTGTTTAGGCGTGGGTCGTCATTACTTTGCCAAGTTAAAGGTTCCAAGTGACCGCGGTCAAATGAGTTCCAAACACTTGCCGTATACCCGCTTCGTAAAAGTCTTTTGTGTACCATTATCGCTCCTCAAAAACTATATGCTTAACAAATATCTGTGGATGCTCCTGATCGCTAGTCCTCAAAAATTATGGAGAATGTATTTTGCAAATAAGAATATTCACCTTGGTGGAAAACCAATAATAGTTTTTTCACCTGATTTAATCGAACAGTTCTACCTGGTTTGGAGTTTAAAAAATCGAATCGCGTAAATGGTGAGATCAGTGGTAATATTCCGAATAAATAATCATTCTTTTTAATTTTAATATTTGCCTGAAGACAATTTCTGAAATAATACTAAAGAAAGTTCTGTCCTGTTAATTCTCTCTCCCTATTAATTCCATAGATGATTGCATCTTCACGTCACGGTCATACTTTCTTAGATTCCATCGATTAAGCATATTAGCCTTGCCTCTCAGTCTTTTAATGTGGCAACAATAGTGTCACTGTCTTGTATTCATTCCTTGGATTATTTTCTAGCATTGCAACCCTAATAGTCCATTTCCTTCCCTACTCCGCGGACTACTTCTTCGTTTTTTTTTACATTATCTACTCCTGGGCAGGCACTTAGCCAGGGGGGGGGGGGGCTTCTGGTGCTTCACCCCCCCCCCTTCCCCGAAATTTTTTCCTAATAATTTTGTTGTTCTGATTTTAGCAGTGAACTTTACCAGTGAGAAGAGATAAGTATGGGCACTGTAAAAGTCAAAATCAAGCACTGAAAATTAAGGCAAGAGATTTGAAACATGTCGGCACCGAATGGGCAAGGCTGATTTGTTTCAATTTTCGCAAGACTTGTCCCCCACCCCGAAGCAAATTTCAGGCTACGTGCCTGCTACTGGGCAGTCTTTGTTACACACTCTGTGCTCAATCGTTAATTGAATAAAATGATACCATCCTCTCTGATATCATTAGCATTCTCGTGGCAGAAATCGTTATTCTTTTCTAAATGCACTCGTTCCTCTAAATCCCAGTTTCACAAATGTGTAAAAGGGCAGGTGGCCAGAGTTTCATCAGTGGCAAGGAGCTGATGGATGGCCTCCCGCTTAGATACACCTGGCATCTAGATGCAAAGGTGCCTTTGTCGGTGAAAAATTTAATTCTGGAGGATAACAGTGGAGTTCTTGTCGGGGCGAATTCTGAAGGAAAGTTTTCACCCAAGGTGAATTCAATGACGATGGTACAGCTACAGGGGATTTCTACCGTTGTAGGTTGGATTAAGGTAAGCATAATAAATGCAAGTCACACGTAATAATGTAGATGAATCATAAACAAGAACATCACAAACGATGAACTTCCGCAACAGGCGCTCTCTCCAGTATCAGCGACCCAGCTCACCCGGAATCCCTGCATATCCCAGTAGATATGATTTTATCGCAATATTTTGTCTATTTTAGGGTATCTTACAACGATTATCTACTTTACAACGTGTTTAAATAATGAATATTGAATTCAATAAATATCATTCTGTGAGAACTAAAATTAAGATCACTCTCACTCAGTGATTCAACCCGAAGGTTGGCTTGGATAGGTGAGGGTAGAGCTCATCCCGAACTAAGCCTAGGGCGTGTGAATTTCACACATTCAGGGTATGGGGGCCAGTTCCTTTCCCTGGGCCACCTCACACACCAAGGATTTTTTTTTGTTCGGGAGCGTCCAAAGGATTCACCCGGATTAGAACCCGGGACCCTTCGATCAGTAGCCTAACGCTCTACCCACTAGGCCACCACGCTCCCCTAAAAATTAAGATATAGGTATTTTTTTATAGGGAATTTTCAGTTTCCAAGCATTTAATTCTAAAATTCATTCTTTCGCCGATGATATAACGGTCAATCCCGAGACATAAGGGAATTTAAGGAAGACCCTAGTAAACATGGGAAAGACAATCGCCAGATATACCATGAAAAATAAAAATAAAACTAATATAATGCTATGCAGTATGAGAGAAGAGGCCTAAATCAAAGTAATAATATAAATCGAAAGCTTGAGGAGATGAACTAGTATCTGGAAAGCCGAGTGACCAGCGATTGACGAAGCAAGAAGGAAATAAACACACAATAAGTGCCTTCTACAAGAAGAAGAATCCAGCTACAGCTGGAAAATATATCGTGGAACTTAGGAAATACTTCATTAGAACCTGCAACTGGAGTATGATTCTTCATGGTAGTGGGGCACCAAACGATAATAGTGGCAGAGGAGTCAAGAATGGAAGCATTCGAAAAGTGATGCTACAGAAAAAAAAATGGTCCAGCAGTTCGGCAAACATCTTGTTCCTTTAAAATTTCCATGATTTCTACAGCTAAAGAGGACATCTTGGTAGCTCAAGTGGTAAAGCACTTGGCCGGAAATCTGGGGGTCCGGGTTCGAGGCCTGGTCTTGGCAAGTGATTTTATTCTCTACGGAATATCTGTGGAATATTGTTAAATTTCAGCGGGAAATGCCGTTAACGTATTCGCGGCTAGTTCGCGAGCTTTGAATTCATTAAATGTGGTTGATAACTTTCATTTTCACGGTTTCATTTAAGTTGCACGATTTTTGAGGAACTGAGCAATGACGATAGTGTACCAGGATATCATAGGAACGCTGCGCCCTTGCTCACTTGCTCGCGGATGATAACTAAGGGTCCTTATTACATATGTTTTCACAAATAGAGTTGTTTTCTGTAACTACAACTTCTGTTAAATTACTAAACAAAGCACATGTTTTGAAAATGTGATGGTGTAAAGCGCATGGAAGAACAAATATTCATCCCAGGGTACCATAGATAGCCAGGGTCCGAATTCCCTTGTTTCAGTGGTAGCAAATTGACACCAACTATTACCGTTTGCAATGGACGGAGGTTTTTCACGAAACTCTCTCAGGGTATTCATTGTATACCTTCCATTTGCTGTAGCCCTTGATCTATTGGCCCGTTTCTTAAAACATCCCCTTATGCCTCAATATGGATATTTCTGGTATCCTAGCAAGGTTGCCAAATATGCTTGTCCTCATCCGTAAATGTCCATGTGTTGAAAGCCTTTACATATTGCAGATAAGTAATAGTATACTTACAAATAAGTGGCAGCCCCTTAAAGGCTCCGTTTGCATTGCTCGATGGGATGGAACTTTATTTGAGAACTCCTAAAAAGATGAGTGAAAGTTTCTTGGGGTTTCCACCTAGTCAAAGGCTCCATCTCTGCCGACGTTTCGTAAAACGATTACGTTTTCCGAAACGTCGGGAGAGATGGAACCTTTGAACCGTTGGAAGACCCGAGAAACTTTCACTCATCTAATACGCCGGGATCCCCCCAATCTTAAGCCCGGTTCACACGGTGCGTTTTTCCGGGATGGATTTCTTGCGTGGAGTGCTGATTTGTGCCGTGCGTGCTCGCTTGCTGGAAACGCTGACTGCTGTCCGGCTGCCCTGAACGGCTAGCTTGCTTGATTTTGAGGTTAGTTCCGTTGCTATTTTCCTTGCGTGTTTTGCTGATGGCTATTGTTGCCGGCCAATCATTGTTCAGCTTTGCATCACGTGATCAAAATAAAGGTTCTGCCTTTGATAGCATTGTATGGCTTATATTGTGTTTAAAAATGAGTGCAAATATATAGACTAGGGATCAAGTTGTGGTGCTTATCGAAGCATATAGATACGAAACTTGTTTATATGCAGTTCGTAATCGGAACTATCACAATAAGCATCATCGTGCTGAGGCTCTAAAGGCGCGTTTACACGTAGCAGTTGACTGCTATGACAGTCAACTGCTAACAACTATTAACTCCACTCGAATGTGTAAATAGCAACTGCGATGCGAGTTCAGGTCGATACTGGACACATGTCGAACACTATAAATCCTAGTTCGAGCTATTAGCAAAGTTGAAGCCCGTCTACTTTCCAGCGGAAATGCATCCAACACAATCGCAACTATCGCCAACGTAAAGATAAACACGACGGAATTTGGATATAATAACAAGGATACCCCTCCCCGAAGGAAGGATTCTACTCTTTCAAGAATGGGACAAAAGATAATTGTCAATGGAATTTATCGCTTGATGAATTTCATGAAAATTTAAGCATCAATCACTATTAAAATAAAACGATTTTTATTTGTTGTGGCAACGCCTAAATATGGGCTTTAAGCTGCATAGAAGTTGGTGCAGACGCATCATAGCAGTAGCGATATAGATATATCGCGCATCTCGCAACTGTCATAGCAGTCAACTGCTACGTGTAAACGCTGCTTAAGAAGAGTGAGCAAGGAAGATAGATCGCTACGTGAGAACCGACAACCATCAGCGAAGCCAGCTTAGCGGCCACCTTCGTCGCTCCCTGAGTAGCACGCACGAAAGCCAGCTAGCTAGCACTCAAGGAAAAACGCACCGTGTGAATTGGGCATTACATAACTCCTAAAAAGTTGGGCGAGGAGGGGCAGAACGGCAGTCTCACTGTTAACCGCCGACTTTTAACGCCGTCCCACTAATAAAGGCCGACTAATCCGGATGGGGACACCATTAATAAACCCATGCGTAGAAGCCTTCTGGCCAAACAATATTAGGACGAGTTTATGCAGGTAGCCTTATATTTTGGGCCGGCCTGCACTTTCACCGCTAGCGAGAGTGAGAAATCCGCCACTGCCGAGAATCAAACCCGGGCCAATCGGGATGGGAGGCCAGTACTCTAGATCCCACCTGCCATACTTCTTAGTTTCTTAGTGTTATTTCGGTCAATGCCAAAGGAACGAATCTAATGGGCTTCAATCGCTCTTAAGAACAAGATTCGACGTCTTCCGGAGAGATAGCGGTAAGCTTTACCAGGGAGTATTTCGGGATTCTCAACACCACACAACACTGGAGAAGCGTGCCGGCATTTCCGGTGACGCGTGACTCGGAAATATTTTCCACAAAATGTCGTGGACGAACGCTCATCCCTCGCTCGTGCCATCTCACCGCAAAAGAAGTGAATGCACGAAGTTGATATTTAATCATCTCTTGGACAGCTGATCCATTAAGTATACCAACAGGCGCGTTGTTAAATGTTTTTCCGACTGTCAAATGGGAGTTGGCTTTTTTTTAAAGAGGCTAAGTTTTCACAGCAGCACTGACAAAGAAGCGTAAGACTGAAAGGGATACTTAATCATCTACTACATCTGCTCCCAGTCTGGAGTGCGAGTTTCCCAAAAGAAATGCTCCTGATGGTTTAGGGGTACATGAAGAAAGTTTAATGATGGCAGAATTAAGCGAGTTCGTTTGTCTGGAGAGTTAAATTTAGTTATGGTCGATCAGCCAGCATTGCACCATTGGCTAATAAAACATCATATTGTTAGGGACAGCACAATGGATTTAAATGTACATTGAGGCTGCTATATAAGTCACAACCATGCCTCATGAATAAGGGGCGCAAATTAGAGATATTCACTCCCGAGGGATACACAAGTGAAATAAAGTTTGAGACCAACTGATCTTTTGGCCAGAGGGGTTATTTTGTAATCTCACTTTAGTGAGAATACGTCTTAAAATGTCACCTTTTTCGTAGTACTACGCTACCCTGTCGGCGTGACCATCCTCGGATCTCAAGCGGTGAACTGCCAGTCTTTGCCGGTCATGTGCTGGTCTTTTAGACGATTCAACCACTCTGATCCGTATCTTTCGACTCTTGATCCGTTTCATTATCTCCGCCTGCTATTAGTTCCCATCTCATCTCCATAAAGAACGTGAAATGGAGCCACCATCGTTTCCACTTGAAGCTTGAGTTGGAAAATTGAAGAAAATTGTTGTCGGCAATTATTTCGTTGTTTCACCTATTGCCTTAAATTAAGATTTGCAATCTATGTCAATTGAAGTTAGGTGGATTTCTCTTGTCTTGTAAGTGTGATTGTTTACGTCCCAGTGAAAGTAGTGAAAGGATAAACAGTGTAGTGCTTTGTTATTCTTCATTCAGTGAAATTTCCCACCCCAAGTGTCACCTTTTTATATCATTGCATAGTGGTGTCCAATGTGATTGTGTTGAAATTATTATTCCGTCTACGTTTAAGGCAGTTAATGTCTAATTAGCAATATGCATTACGATTTTCCCTCGTAAGGGGTTACTGTGTTGTTTGAGAGTGTTTTAAATTATAACTGTTGTTGTTTACGTCCAAGTGAAAGGGTGATGATTTTTGCCTACTTATGCAACACATGCTGTCTCGTTATGCTTTATTCATTAAATTTTGCCAACTCAAAAGATAATCTTTTCATTCACTCGCCTTGATGTCATTAGCCATAGGATTGTGCCTTTATTTGTGTGCCGCTGTGTATGCCTGGAGAAATAGTGGAAATTATTTAATGCTGCCTTATATATCACACGGTAGGTTATCGTTTACCTACGTACAAGAAATGGTATGCTACAAGAAATATGGTTATGGGAAAATAGGTATGCTACAAGAAAGACAGGCGGAACGGAATTTTAAAAGTGAGTTTCATAGGTATTTATCTTCGATGTGATGGAGAAGGCTGTGAAAGTGTTTCAATAGTAATAAAGGTTGATTATTGCTTTAATGCTGGGGACTAGCTTGAGGATAGTATTTAATTGTGTATCTATAAATAACCTAATCGATTTCTGTCTGAAGATGCATATATATGTCCCAATACGTTGAGCGTAGTTTTGCTAAATGATATTTACATCTACATCTACACGATACCCTGCAAGCCACCGCGAGGGTGTGTGGCAGTGGCCTTCATATTTACAGTGAACCGTAGAACATTAGTTAAATTAGATGACGAGAATATCCGGAGTGATAATATAGAATTTCAACATGATGTAGCATTTTTTTATTCACTATCATGTATAGAGAACACGATTTGAGTGATATTGAAATATTATGAGTTGCAAATTAAGCAGACGTTTTTGATAATCATCTGTGAAAGTCTTGGTACGACAAGTAATTATGAATTAATTTATCAATTGAGAACGCATTGAGGCCACTGCATAATACTCGTGAGGAAGTTATCTTAAATTTGCAGACATTGTAATGTTTATTATTAATTCTTAATATTCAAAACAAATGCAACTACTTCAAATTAAAGCTCTTTGCGCATGCGCACAAGAGAAACAAGTGCGAAATATGCTGTAAATCTGACAACACCGTAACGTTCGATTGGCAGCTTACGATCGCCCATATACAATCGCACTTTTCTTCCTCGTTCGAAGACGGTGAGCTCGATCGAGAGTGAAGGGGTCACTAAAGATCGAACGTTAGCCGAGTTACACAATCGGCCTCCAGAGCGGATGAATCGTCTAAAAGACCAGCACATGACCGGCAGTTCACCGCTTGAGATCCGAAGATGGTCACGCCGCGCCGCCTGGGTTGCGGAGTTTAACTACGAAAAAGTGACATTTTATGACGTATTCTCACTAAAGTGAGATTACAAAATAACCCCCCTGAACGGGAAGGGAGTTTGGTGTTTTCTGGAGTGGTTTTGTTTTCTTGGTGGATTGATTTCCAATTTTTTGCCAACGCCACATTTGACCTCAATGCAGTGCGCTCGATTTAATTCGCGGTATCGATTCATCGAAAATCTTTGGATACATTTGCTCTTCAAATCGCATTCAATTCGGATTGGGGTATCTGGGGTAGCCCTCGACCGTGGTTATATACCTTTCGAGGCGGTGGAGTGAGTTCTCTCCCTTCTTCATCTCGCCTCATCCGCCCTCCTTGGCACGACCCCCGCTGTTAACTCTCGTCGCGTGGGTGGAGAGGGAGGGAGGGGGAGTTTTCGGGAGGCTGTCTTTCTTAAGAGGCAGACATGCAGCACTCGGCGCGCGCGACAGTTGCCATGGTTTTCTTCCTCCCCCCTCTCCCAAACCCGCGCAAACTCATCTCCGAGCTCCGCGCCCTTACTCGCCCACGAATAAAGTGCTCTGGGAACACGTGGCCTCTTCTCCTCGCCCACCATACCACTAGTCCTCAAAAACCTTTTAGAATCAACGCACGAGATGACCGTTGGAATTTAAGAGTATATTACATTTTTGCGATTCAAAGAACGCGGATAATTCAAGTATATACAATCAATCGTCAACGTTTCGGCCATGGTTATATGTCGAATCGGAAATGAGTTTGATGATGACAATTTTTTGGTAGTTTTGGATATGAATAATTTCTACAATCAGTATCTTTTCGCAATACCGAAACATTTTCGAAGTCCAGCCAGTGATCTAATAATTACACTACAATGTAATGTATACATATATACCACGAAGGGTTCCGCCCCCAGGCCCGGGCGGCTGCCCGGGGCGACACAAAGGAAGGGGCACCGTGAGAATGGAAAAAGCTTTTTTTACTCAGAGGTTCACAACTTACTTCACTATCAATTGATAAACTGATTGATTAAATTGATTAACTGATACGGGATATAAATAGGACGAAAATATACCTTTTGATGAACTAAACGTAGACTAGAAATGATATCACAGACATCTTCTTTTTTATACTCGAATTAATTTGAGGTATTTCATCCCTACATTGCTCCACTTACTCGGTTCTCAACTACCTATCATATACTTAACCTATTCCGTCGAAATTTCTGTTTTTTGAATATGTTCCAGGTTGCTTGTGTAATGCGTAGGGGTGACTCAGTTAATCGCTCTCAGTAAATTCTAGACTCCCAGCGAAATTCTGTTGCGAAACGGCGACTTGGGACTTCGGAAGAAAGTGTAAGCAAAGATCATATCGCAGATTCATTGCATGTATGATACCGGTACCGGTTCTGTATTCATTAGAGTTATTGCTTTAGAACCGAAGTTTTTCATTTACAAGGGAGCCACTTCATGACAGGATTTTAAAGGACGTTGTTCGGATCTCTGGGCTCGTATAGGGCTTCACCCGTCTACACATTCTACCATTTTGATCTAATCAAGTATTTTAATCTTTCATCCCCTTCGAAACTTTCCTTTAAAATTGCCAACTTATGATCCCAATTAACTATCAAGTTTTCAAGCAAGTTAATATATGCCCAGCTACCCTCGTGCTATTCTATTTTTGATTTATAACGTCAATTCCCATTCCTTTCTAATTGTCTCCTATGATTCCTCACTACTTAGTGTCTGTGTCCACTTCATACCCTTCAATTTTCAGCGCAATACGGGACTAGAAGGTTTCCAACAACTTTTCAACATTATTTTTGATATCTTTTAATATGCTGCTTTAAAATGCCGCATTCCTCACAAAAAACGTGGAATCCATTAAATATCTTGGAATAAGACTGACACATGATCTTTCCTGGGGTAAACACATACGTGAAATAATGGGTCAAGCAAATCGTAAACTGGGATTCGTTAAAAAGAGTACTGGGTAAATGTGACGATCATGTACGAGAAATCAGCTACTTTTCCCTTGTAAGACCTCATTTGGAATCTGCCAGTGTATGGGATCCCTACGAAATCGGTCTAAATAACGAACTTGAACTTGTGCAGCGAAGATCGGCAAGATTTGTAAAAGGACGGTATGATAACCTTATTAGCGTAACCAGTCTATTAAATGAATTAAATTGGGAGTCATTGTCAGATCGCAGGTTGAAATTTAGACTTAATCTCTTAAACAAATTCCAAGACCAGATTTTCAGTGATGATGTTAAAAATATTTTGCGGACTCCAACTTACTATGGTAGACTGGACCATAATCACAAAGAGAAGGAGGGCGGAGAGAAATTCGACGTTTGCATTAGACTGCTCTTAACGGCATGCGCCAAGGAGATCACGTATTGACGTCCCATCCGACGGACGGAGTACTGAATTTGAATGCTCTCCACAAAAGGCACAAGGATTTAAATGAAATAATCCTCAAGTTTCCCCCACGGTTTTAAATACTATCGTGCCAGAGCAATTAAAATGGAATTTCTTATATTTCTTTCACTTTTTATTTTGTCTTTCCGATATCAAATTCAATAGTTCCATTTATGCACTTCAACCTACTTTCAAGATGTCCTCTCCTCTAACAATCACAATATTTGTTATTCTGTCACTATGGCAATCCTCGAAAAAACGTGAAAAAATGAAACAAACAAACAATAAAAAACAAAATGATATTTACTATTTTACAAATGAATACATTAAAAAATCCATAAAAGTAATTGCTGGTTACAACTGAATTATTCAGTCATAGACATGCGTCTATACTATTTCTTTGGCCTTAAATATTCGTATATTGCGTACATTTTTTGTTCATTTACCTACTATTCCTTAATTTCTTGAACCATATCTTTTTATGTGTTTTACTTAAGTTTTAAATTGCGCTAGGCAATACAATCACATGTTGTATGTACATATTTTGACAAAGAGATAGATGGCTGAAGGGACAGTTTTGCCTCAGTTTAGCCCAAATTAAGTAGTTTTTTTATGTGAAGACCGGTATATCAATTAAAAATATCTCAACTTCCGGAATTCGAACCGGGACCTTTTGGGTGAGATCTGGATAAGATGCGTTCTATAGATCCATCTACCGATTCCATGGAGGGGATAGAAATTCCGCAACCGGGGTAGCGTATGGCGCTTCGTGGAACCACCTCTTCTGCCGGGTCTACACTAGCGCTTTAAAGTCCACTCTAAGTGAATAGTCACTTTAAAGCTTTGATTTAGGTGTCAGCAGCTTACTTAAAACCCACCTCCACTTAAAGTGACCAATACCCCCCATTTAAAGTGAGAGTAGTCAGTTGTTACCCATTAATATGTCGTCAAGCGCACAGACTATAAGAAATCAAGTCGTGGGATACTAAATTGATGAAATAGATGCATAGGTATACATACAAATTTATTAAATGTAGACACTCGATTAGTCAAGTCATGTCTATACAAACGTATGTTTACGAGTTAAGTAGTCAGTGAGCAACTTGTCAATTATCACAACCATGAATATTACAATAATATAATCTCCATAATCTATATAATCTCTACGATCACAAACATCGAAGAAAACATGAAAAATTAAGCATAACTAAATAACCTGATTAATAACTACTGAATTTAATCTATTCCGAATGATTTCAACCAAGAAAATTACCCCTTTTAGCGGACAATTATAATTTTGAGGAAGTCGTTCTCTTTTCAAAATATGGGAAAGTTATGCCGTAAACGGCAAATTTAAAGTACCTACACACCAAGCATTACAATTTGTTTTGCATTAACGTTTCAAAGTTTTGCTTATATTTTTATGGCAAAATTTTAATTTTTCTGGCTCAAAATGGTATTGAAATAATGTGAACACAAGAAACCTGCGAGGTAAATAACTATATAAACAACCAACAAAGTTTGAGCAATAAATTATGTGGACCAAAATTAAAAGCGTTTGGGAGAAGGGCTGCTCGTTCAAAATGTTACTCAGTGAATCACTACATTATCCATTTACTATGTACTCATCAATGGTACGGGTCTGAAAGTCCGAAACATTTTCGTAGCTGAAAATATGACACATAATAGGTACATGGTGACTTGGCATATAATTAAATATGATTTCTCAAAGGTTCTCCACTAGTTAACGACTCTTCTGCTAATCAGTTACTCAGAAGAATTAAATTATGAATATACAAGCGAGTCGTTTACATTGATTTCTTTTGAATTTCATCTGAAGCATTAGATTGCAGCGCAGGGTCTATTATAAATAATTGCATGATAATAACTGTCGATAATGCTAAAATTAGAGTAATATTAGTTTTTTCAAAAAGTTCATTTGAAGCCACTCAAGTTATATAGGTAAATAATACGGCCATTCCTCCAAAGAATACAAGAAAAATAATATAAGAATATCAAGCATTGTACGATATATTGTTTGTGATTAAGCAGATAATAATGGTTTGTAATATTAAGGTAATTCCCATAGATCTTGGGTGTTTTATAAAGGTAAGGTAACTGAGCTGAGCTTGCATGCCTTCGAATGCTTTCCTTCTTTGTTTTTAGTTATTAATCCTGAACAGCCGTGACTCTGCAGTCAACTAAAATGTCGGTATAAGTAATGAACTTCAACGTGTGCAGCGAAGATCGGCAAGATTTGTAAAGGGACGATACGATAATTATATTAGCGTAACCAGTCTATTAAATGAATTGAAATGGGAATTATTGTCAGATCGCAGGTTGAAATTTAGACTTAATCTCTTAAACAAATTCCAAGGCAATATTTTTAGTGGTGATGTTAAAAATATTTTACGAACCCCAACTTACTATGGCAGACTGGACCATAATCATAAAGTTAGAGAAATTGATTGCCGAACTGACCGATTCAAAATGTCCTTTTTCCCTCGCACAATAAGAGATACGAATAACGGTAAATATGTCCTATCGGAGAGTAGCAATGAATAGCATTGGTAGCTGCATGTTGGTATGAGTACTTAAAGCTAACCCTACTAACAGAATGTTTTTGCATGTTTTCTTTGCAATTTCTATCTTTTTTAAATAGTGTAGTTCTGACTACTATATTAGTACTATTCCTTTTTTATGCATGATATGTAGTGCATGTTTGGTGAGCAATCACCCCCTGCCACACACCCTTGTGGTGGCTTGCAGGGTATTATGTAGATGTAGATGTAAAAGTGCATGAGTAGAAGACGTCCATGACTTAAAGGTATCTTCAAGTAGGCTTACTTTAAGTGGAGTTGTAATGTAGCCCCGGCATTCCCGACCGAGCGCTGCCTCCTGAAAAACAGGGTGGCTGGCAGCCCTACGTGAAACGAACGGCAACAGGGGAGGGTTTTTGAAGGGGTTGGAGGGGAGGGGGTGGAGGAGGGGGGGGAGGCGAAAAAATGAATGGAAATCACGTGCCCTACAACGCCCTCCCCTCTCTCGGTAGTAAAGGGGGAGGGTTGTGTGGGAGGGACGGAAGGGGCCGTTGGGGGGGTGGTCGAGAGGGAGGAAATCCTCCGCCGGAAGTTGAGACACTTCTGCCTGCCTCTCCTCTCACCCTCCTCTTCGTCCACCCTCCCTCCCCCCCCCTCTTTTGCGTGTTTAGAGCGTTGTTGACGACGGTTGCCAACGCTCCCGGGAGAACACTCCCCAGCCTCCGACCACGATCCTTCAATCCGTCTCCAGGAACTGCTGTTTGTAAATCGGGAATCCAATGCAGAAAATTATCCTTCATACATACCAGGGGGCTGACATACATGACGTACGTATCACGAGTTTTGATTTTTCACCTAATTCGTCTTGTTTTATGACAACCCAGTAACACAGTGTTTATAGATACTCATAGGGCTACTCTCCTCAGGTCGCTGGGGGGTTATTTTGTAATCTCACTTTAGTGAGAATACGTCATAAAATGTCACTTTTTCGTAGTTAAACTCGGTCACCCAGGCGGCGTGACCATCTTCGGATCTCAAGCGGTGAACTGCCGGTCATGTGCTGGTCCTTTAGACGATTCATCCGCTTTGATCCATAACCTTCGACTCTTGATCCGTTTCATTATCTCCGCCTGCCATTAGTTTCCATCTCATCATCATAAAGAACGTGAAATGGAGCCACCGTCGTTTCCACTTGAAGCTTGAGTTGGAAAAAAGCAAGAGCGAGAAAGATACAAATGATTTTAAATTGTATTTTTGGAATTTGCGCAACGTGAAGAACTTAAACGTTCTTAAATCACGAATTGTATATTATCAACAAATGATTTATAAAAACACTATTAACGAAAAATGTAGCGAGAAACAAATGCAAATTCCAATATTGGTACAAAAGAAATTATCGGAAATGAATTATCTTGACAGGTCATCCGAATAATTAAAATCATAGGGACAAACAATTTTTCACTCACCTTCATTGTATTCCTCCATTTTTGAAGAAAGCGGTCGCCGTTGGCAGGCACTCGTTTGTTTATTCAAAGTAGACGAGATCGGCAACAGATAGCGCTACCGACAGAAGCCTAGGCAATTCACGAATCGTTCGTGAGCCGATCATTAAGAGATCGGATCTCCCGCCTTCCCGCAAAGAGTCATTAAAAAGGTGAGATTTCAAAATAACCCCCCGGGTTCAATTACGGTAGGTTTGTGTTAGTATGGTGGCTAAATTATGTCTCCCCATTTCGGGGGCCCGGTTTCAATTTACGGCGTAGGCAGAATTTTTCATTGGTCTAACGGTCCCTACTTGAGGGGTGTGGAAACTGCCTTATCATCCCAAAGGTTAAGGGTCGTATTCTGGCTGAGGGAGAGATTTATTAATCGGTGTACCGGTCCTTACTTGAGTGCTCTGGGGAGAGTATTTCAAGTATAATGCTTAGGTTTGTGAGGCTAAAACGTGGACCCCTTGGCGTCTTCCATTTAGAGCAGGCTAATGTCAACGCCGGTTTTCTCTTAACCCTTCCTGCGCTCCCTGAAAACATTCTGCCACTACCTGATTTACAACATATCCTAAAAGTTGTAACTATTCTCGAGCGTTTTGTACGCCTACCCCGAGTCCAGCCTTATCCAGCCTCCTCCAGATCCACAGGGTGTAACATAGTCATCTCCTTCGGTAAATATTTTTCTTCGATGCCTCTCCATGCTCAAATCCATATCGAATTTGTATCTGTTCTCTTCTGAATGCTTTTCTTGGGCATCAGTTCAGCCTTCCTTTTCAAGATAACGGGGAAAGGAGGCACGAGCCAAATCCACAAACATTAAATTTACTGCGACCCTGGTTTCGCTGTATTACAGCATCATCAACATCATCACCCGATGATGCTGTGTTACAGAGATTCCCGGGTCGTAGTACATTTCATTTTTGTGGATTCCGATCGTGTTTCCTTTCCATGTTATCATGTTTCGCTCCCACTCCGTGTCACCCGAATTTCCAGAATTTGTTCCTTTTAAGGATTCACTTAGCAGTGATAATTCTCTAATATCTTCCCCACCATTCAAACCTTCATCTAAGACACTACCCTAAAATACGCAGACCTTCAATATCCCGTAAAAGAGCTATGTTATTTAATGAATAGATACCGATCCAGAAAATCACCTATATGGAAAATCATCTATAGGGTGGTAACGCATGCACAATTGTATGAGTATGCTATTTTAAAGCCCGTTGTAGTGGCATTCTATTTTTTACTTTCGAAACATGACTGATGTGTTGTTGCCACGTTTAATTTACAAAGTGAAAATACATGCTCAATCCCGATAATACGTATTCTAATAGGTTAAATATTTTCTTGCTTAGTTTTAAACTATTACCTTACAAATATAACTCTTTGATTTGAATTTTATTAATATTGATATTTTTGAAAACTGTTTCGCAACAATAACGCTGCTACAATTTGGAAGCATTGGTAGAAATTATACCATATCAATAACCAATGAAATATTTAAATTACATAAAAATATAAGAAGGTAAGGTATATTCTGAAATTAAGTCGGTAAATAAGCTTGTAAGCACGTTCCGTCACAAGTACCGTTGCCAATGATAACAACATGTGGCGCCACTTTCATGTAACTAAGGCTTCTGTGCTTTTCTCCGAGCAAACATTTATTGATATCAATTAAAGAAGTGTGGTAAGGCCAGCACTTTTTTACAATGCTAAATTCTACATACAATTGCTCATCTTATATTAGTCTTTCGTCAAAACGTCATTTCTCTTTACATCATTAATCTGCAAATTTTACTGCTAGAGCCATGCTCTGCCGTAAGGCCACGTATAAATAACCTGATTTTCAAAGTCTTTTTTCTTCAAATAAATTTATGGGAAGGGCAAATTATTTTATTGCCAATCGATAGAAGGTCCAAAAATGATGAGTCCTGAAATTTTCACAAAAATGAAATCTATTTCATAATTCGGTGGAACCACCTAAGGCATACCACAGTTTTGTTCCACCAATGCCAGCGTTCTACCTAGTCTTCCATTTCCTATTAAATCATATTGCATTAACTAACTTAAAATACTAATTTTCCCACTCCCATTTCTTGTGTTCGGGATTTCTGCGATTATATCTCTCTGGGATCAACCCTTTGGGAGTTGGCAGCCATAGAGTGGTGCCCGCCTGATATTTGAGGGGTTGAAGAGGGGGGAGAAGGACGGCGACAAGTTTGAGCTGTAGGGAGGGCTGCTGGGGGTGTGTTGGCGTTACCCTCCCCTTCCACACCCACACCCGCCTCATTCTGCAAGGATTCTCGGAATCTCGAACGTCGCGTCCACGTGACGAGAGCTGGTGGTGCTTAAAGGAAAGACCTCTCGCCACATCTGATCCATCCAATCGGATCAAAATGTTCCGCTGCGAATACAAGATAATGAAGCAGAAATTTGAGACGAAACTGGGATCTCAAAAATGTAATTAGATATGAGAATGAGCTATATTTATTTATTTTTCCGGTTGACAAGAAAATACAGTCATTTTATGACCTGATGGAGGAATGGGATATATTCTGACCTGAGGAAAAAAATGTAATGAGGTTCTGAAGTGGTAGGAAACTAGAATATATAAAATGTAGGAAAACAGAAACTGGAAGAGGTGAAAGAGTTCTGTTACCTGGGAAGCAGAGCAACCAACGATGGACGAAGCAAGAAAGAAATAAGGAGTAGAATAGCCCAGGCAAAGAGGGCATTCCATCAAAAGAAGAATCTACTTAGAGCTGGAAATACAAGCTTGGAAGTAAGGAAGAAATACATCAAAACCTATATCTGGAGCATGTTTCTTTACGGCAGTGAGGCATGGACGATGACAGCAGTGGAGAAGAAAAGGGTGGAAGCATTCGAAATATGGCGCTATCGAAGAATGATGAAGATAAAATGGATCGACCAAGTGACAAATGAAGAAGTCCTAAGAAAAGTGGGATAAAAGAGAAGTCTGCTGAAAACTATAAAAAGAAGACGGGACAACCTAATCGGCCACATCTTAAGACACGATGGCCTGATGAAGACAATCGTCGAAGGAAAAGTGAACGGAAGGAATGGAAAAGGCAGGCATCGTATGAGTTACATAGAACAGGTCGTAAAGAACGTGAAAGAGAGGAGCTACATCAATATGAAGAGGTTGGCCGATAGAAGAATCGAGTGGAGGGCTGCGTCAAACCAATCCTAGAATTGTTGACCCTTGATAATGATGATGATGATGATTATGAGGGCATGAGTAACCAATGGTTCCCAAATTCCCTTATCCGGATACCGATTTGCTTGGAACTGGGTTTCGTGGACAACGTTTTAGAAAAAAGAAGCGTGACAACAAGAGAAGCGTCATCAGAGAGAAAGTAGCTAATGGCAGGAAATCATAAGTGAAGACGGAAAAAAGATATGAGAGACAAGTTTGCATTGATGCATTATGTAGTTTGAAAACTTAATATGTGTTTGGGAAAGCAGAATAAGTATAGATTGCGTCAACATCTCATCATCATCAAGGGTCAACAATCCTAGGATTGGTTTGACGCAGCCCTCCACTCGATTCTTCTATCGGCCAACCTCTTCATACCAACGTAGTTCCTCTCTTTCACGTCTTTTACGACCTGCTCCATGTAACTCATACGAGGCCTGCCTCTTCCATTTTTCCCGTTCACTTTTCCCTCGACGATTGTCTTCATCAGGCCATCGTGTCTTAAGATATGGCCGATTAGTTTGTCCCGTCTTCTTTTTATAGTTTTCAGTAGACTTCTCTTTTCTCCCACTCTTCTTAGGACTTCTTCATTTGTCACTCGGTCGATCCATTTTATCTTCATCATTCGTCGATAGCACCATATTTCGAATGCTTCCACCATTTTCTTCTCCGCTGCTGTCATCGTCCATGCCTCACTGCCATAAAGGAACATGCTCCAGATATACGTTTTAATGAATTGCTTCCTTACTTCCAAGCTTGTATTTCCAGCTGTTAGTAGATTCTTCTTTTGATAGAATGCCCTCTTTTCCTGGGCTATTCTACTCAATATTTCTTTCTTGCTTCGTCCATCGTTGGTTACTCTGCTTCCCAGGTAACAGAACTCTTTCACCTCTTCCAGTTTCTGTTTTCCTAGTTTAACGTTGGTTTTGGCCTCTTCTCTTTTGCTGCACACCAATATCTTAGTTTTTTTCTTATTGATCTTCAGCTGATGTCTGGTCATTGTCCTTTCCATGGTTGTTAGCATCTTATTCAGCTCCTTCTCTGTCTCTGCTATGAGAGCTATGTCATCAGCGAATCGTAGCATGCTGATTGTTTCTCCGTGGATGTTCACTCCAGAACACTTCTCCTTGACTTCATTGATGGCTCTCTCAATGTAAACATTAAAAATTATGGGAGACAGTGCACAGCCTTGTCTCACTCCTTTCCTTATTCTTGCTTCTTCACAGCTGGGTCCAGATTTAATCACAGCTACTTGGTTTTTATACAAACTGTGGATAATTCTTCGATCATTGTAGGAAACTCCAATTCCTTTCAGAATATGAAGCATTGAATTCCAGTCCACGTTGTCAAAAGCCTTCTCTAAATCCACAAATGCAATGAAGGTCGGTTTGTTCTTCTCCATTCTCTTCTCTATAAGCAGCCTAAGGGCCAATATTGCTTCTCTTGTACCCTTACTTTTCCTGAATCCGAATTGATCTTCATCCAGGAACTCCTCTGCTTTTCGTTCTATTCTTCTGTAGATGATCCTTGTCAATATCTTCGATGCATGTGTCGTCAGGCTTATAGTCCTAAAATTTTCGCATTTCTCTGCTCTCTTCTTTTTGGGAATAGGAATGATGATGTTTTTCTCGAAGTCCCTGGGTATTTCTCCTGTTGAGTACATGTCGCAGATGACATTATAAAGTTGGGCCAATGTCCTCTCTCCCGCATTCCTTATCAGTTCTGCGGGTATATCATCAATTCCAGAAGCCTTATTCATCCGAAGGTCCCTTACTGCTGCGTCAAATTCCGATCTCAGTATTGATGCTCCCATATCATCCTTCTCAACTTCGCTTTCCTCTTCAATCACTTTCGTGCTGAGGTCGTTCCCGCTGTATAACTCTTCGAGATATTCTTTCCATCTCTTCACTTTGTCTTCATTTTCAATCAAAAGTTCTCCATTCTTGTCCCTTATAGCATTGCATCTTGCGCTCCGTTCCTTGAAGTGGTTCCTCACTATCCTATAGGCAGCTTCCACCTTTCCAATGGTAAGGTTGTTTTGTACATCTTCGCACAGATTGTTCATCCAGATTTCTCTAGCTTTCCTGGCTTTGCGACTTACTTCGTTCCTTATTCTTTTGTAGCAAAGCTGCCCTTCTTCAGTTTTCGCATTCTTGTACTTTCTTCTTTCTTCAATCAGCACTAAGGCTTCTTCCGTGATCCATGGTTTCTTCTTAACAACTTTTCTTCTTCCAAGAACTTCTTTTGCGGCTTTTTGTAGTCCACATTTAATGTTTTCCCAACGCTCTTCTACTGGTTTCTCAGTCAGGTCCTCTCCTATGTTGTTTTCTACTGCTTTTTGAAATTCCAGCTGATTTTGAGTCTCCTTTAGTTTTTCTACTTGCCAAATGTTCTTTACTGTTTTCTTCAATCTCTTGAATTTTAGATGGCATTTCATCATCACTAAATTATGGTCGCTGTCGATGTCTGCACCCGGGTAGCTTTTGCAGTCCTTCACCTGATTCCTGAACCTCTGCTTCACTAAGATGTAGTCTATTTGAAATCTTCCTCTGTCTCCTGGCATCTTCCATGTGTATTTTCTTCGGTTGTGATTTTTAAACAATGTGTTAGTAACCACTAAATTATGTTGCGTGCAGAACTCCAGCAGTCTTTCTCCTCTTTCGTTTCGGTTTCCCAATCCACATTTTCCAGTTATTCTTCCATCTTGTCCTTCACCGACGACAGCGTTCCAGTCTCCTAAAATAATTAGGTTTTCTTCTCCTCTTACCTGTTTTATTACTTCAGTGATATCTTCGTAGACGTCTTCCACTTCTTCATCTTCGTAGTCCGACGTAGGCATGTAAACTTGCACCACAATGGTATCTGTAGGCTTAGTTTCAATTTTAACCATTACAATCCTTTCGCTGTATTGCAGGAAGCTCTTCACACGCAGTCCCGCACTCTTCCTGAGCATTATGCGTACTCCAGCGTTACCATTCAGTGATCCGGTGTGAATAATTCTATAACTTCCACTCCAAAAGTCTCCTTCTTCGGGCCATCTCATTTCACTGATTCCCAATACATCGAGGTCCATTCTCCGCATTTCCACCTTCAGGTTCTCCAGTCTTCCGCAGGTCCGAAGTGATCGCACGTTCCACGTTCCTACCCTAAAATGAGTATCACAATTGACTGATGTACTCTCTCGGGTAGTCCCCGCCCGGAGATCCGAATGGGGGACTATTTTACCTCCGGAATATTTTACTCGAGAGGGTGCCATCACGTCTTGATAATAAAGGAAAGAGTGGAGTAGCTGCGACTCCTCGGGATAATAATGTGGTGGTTTCCCCTTGCCTTCCACATCGCAGTACTACAGCCGTTAAAGTAAATGTTACCACGCCTGTAGTGAAATGAGTGTCGCTGTACCGACCACTGTGGTCTCCACCTTCACTCATGTGAAGAAGAGCTGCTGCCCTCTCCTCCGGGTGATGGGAAGCGTAATTGTTGGCGGCCTCCATCGCCAAGTCACGGCATCTTCACAGGTTCTGTATTATTTAAAGCCTACCTTACCCAAGGATAGACCAATACGCCCTCGGAATGCCGTCGCTTTTTGTCCACGACTGCTTATTCGACGAGTAAACTCGCTTATCTCGCAGCTAACCTCTATATCTAGAGGTCGACCCACCATCCGCAACCCAGTGGACGCACTCGGTGGCTTTAAGCTCAGCCGCTAGCGTCAACATCTACAACTACAAATAATTCTGCATGTGACCGCAAACTGTATCACATGCTTAGAGCTAAATAATATATTAAATAATATATCAATCAGAAAACCTATGTGAGTTGAGATCGAGTGCGTGTCACTACACACAAGGAACTATTGAGGAACACAATTTTTAATTATGGCTACGGTATCTCGCAGTATATTAAATTCGGTTAAATATTTATTAAATTTGGCGTTTGAGGCTGCAGTTAGAAGGAGTTAATGGAGTGAAACTCTTTTTCATGTATATTAAAAACTAGGGTACTTATGTTACAGTTATTTATTTTGATGTTATGAAATGGGAAAATAATAGTGATTTTGGACAGGAGATGGAAGACAAGGAAGAATTAAGAGGGGAGAATGCATGGCTTACGAAATGCTAGCCAACAGAACTGGCTATGTGCATGCCTATGCTTTTGCGATGCTAAATATGATAATGTTAACCTACGTTTTCATGTGGCCGTTTTTGCGTTGCGTTGCCGCTGCCTTGTGCGGCAGGAAAATACCCTGTTTTCATGTCATCGGCAGCGCCAGCAGCAACAAACCAAAACATATGTCGGTGGTAAACCGTAAAATAGGTGAAAATCCGTACCGAAAGAATCACGTGACGAACAAATGACAGGCAGAATGCGTTGTTCGTCGCCCTGACGCAGCTGCATCAACGCAGGCTGCGTTGAAAGATGACCAACTCAAGACGGCAACGCAGGCTGCGTTGGCGTGCTCGCTTCTGATTGGTGGCGCAGTGTGCGTCAACGCAAAAACGGCCACATGAAAGCGTAGCTCTAATCGGTATGTTGCACAGCCGTATCCTACTCCCATTATCGTTGAAAGCAAATGTCATCATTTTTCTAACCGGAACGGCCAATTTTAATTCGACCTTTAACTACCTTTCTTGGCTCTTTAAGAAGAGATTTTAATTAATTAGATACTACTGACATACCTGCTGGTGTATTTTTATACGCAAGGGAAATATTCCTTAGTCATTTGAAATAAGGGCATGCCCTGCATTATGTGGGCTTTAAGTGGGCAGAAGGGAAGGGGTGCAGTGAATGTGAGAACGGAAGGGATAAGCTTTAAATGAACTCCCTCCATCCTGTTTGTTGCCCACGGAAAATCTTGGAAGACGTTCGAGAAAAAACTTTGAAGTCTCACCCCGTCCACAGGAAACGCGGTGGTCGCTCCCCGTTAGTGATTGATTTATGGGAATGCGAAGCGAAATATTCGCTTCCCCTAAGCGTCTCAGTTTTTTGTTACTGCCTTAGTACGAAAAAGAAACTCCTCCTCGTCAATCGCGGGCCATTTAGCACGCGTGCCTCATGAGCTGTTTATTATTTCCTTGCGTTTCCGGGGGTGACTGCGGTTGAATGTTTTGTGAGTCAGCCAAATCTATGCACGTTGGCCGGAATGAGAGCAAACCCAATGTTGTTTCCTCTCCAACTCGTGGAAAAGAGCATAATGGTTAGTGCGATCTTTCATTTTTTTGTGATGAAAATGAATTTTAAAAAATATTTGCATCCTGTTTTTTTTCTCTCCGCTTCGATAAACTGAGTAGTAGGTTCTTTTTATCGTTTTAACGCTTGTGATGTCAATTTCGCTAAGTGGACTGCTTAGTAGTCCAATGAATGAATATTTCGAACACCGTTTGGAGCACCCGTGCACTTATCAGAGTGAAACTTTATTGGCCATGTTCGGACGCATCTAAGCAGCGGGTTAGCCTTAGAAAGAAGGCTCAGGGAAGTTAAATATTCTCACCACCTATCCTGAGGGTTGTGTTTGAAACCGTCGAGTTTATCTCGAATAGGTAACCCTAGGAGTCACGCGGTACAAAAACGAATGGTTCACAGATTTGGTGTGTTAAAACCGCTGCTTACTACCTCATTCGTTGTTCACACTTGTTTTATCTCGTCTGGGAACTCTATTGTCGATGCAGATGAGAAAAACTCAGGTGAAAATAATTAATGATGTTGCAGCGAGAGATTCAGACACACTAAATTTGCAAACCATTCGTGTTTGTACCATGTGACTCCTTGTTTACCTATTCGAGATAATCCCGACGCTTTCAAACACAGCCAGGTAACGATCAATTTGGAGTGCTGGTCTCCCAGTGAGGGACTAGGTTCCAATTCCGTAGACGTCAGGAGTTTTTCAGAGGAATACCGCTTCATAACTGAGTGCTTTGTGGATAGTACTAGAAGTGCAGTACTGGATATGTTGGATTACATATTATACTGTTGATCCCTTGGCTGCTTTCCTTCAGACTAAGTTAATGACGACACGTTTCCGTCCACTCTTCATCTACATCTACGTAATACCCTGCGAGCCACCACTAGGGTGTGGCAGGGGGTGAAGATCACCAAACATGCACTATTCACATGCAACTAGGATATTTAATGGAGACATGCTAGATAATAGGGTCACATGCAGCTAGATGGTTAGTATCTATATAATAAGAAAGGGATTATTGGTTGTTATTACATGCATCATGCACTACAGACTACTCTAAAAATATTTCACCTACCCCTTTGCTACGCTGCCTGTTGTTCTCTCTTATGGTACGCGGGAAAAATGAAATTTTAAATCTATCGGCACGAAAATCTATCTCTCTAATCTTGTTAATCTGATCAAACCTAGCATAATACTCAGAGGTTCTTAATATACATGTATATCTAACATCATCTGTGAACAAATCGGTTTCGAATTTACTTAGAAGGTTTGACCTAAATTTTGACCTGCGTTCTGATAGTAATTCCCACCCTAGTACTTCTATTAAACACGTAACACTTATACTTTTGTACTTTTTAACACGCATATTTTTGTGCGAGAAATCGGCTACTTTTCGCTTGTTAGACCTCATTTGGAATATGGTGCCAGTGTATGGGATCCCTACGAAAACGGTCTAAATAATGAACTTGAACGTGTGTAGCGAAGATCGGCCAGATTTGTAAAGGGACGATACGATAACCTTATTAGCGTAACCAGTCTATTAAATGAATTGAAGTGGAAATCATTGTCAGATCGCAGGTTGAAATTTAGATTTAATCTCTTAAATAAATTCCAAGACAATATTTTCAGTGATGATGTTAAAAATATTTTGCGAACCCCAACTTACTACGGTAGACTGGACCGTAATCATAAAATAAGATAAATTGATTGCCGAAATGGTAGATTCAAAATGTCCTTTTTCCCTCGTACAATTAGAGATACGAATAACGGTAAATATGTCCAATCGGAGAGTAGCAATGGATAGCATTGGTAGCTGCATGTTGTTATGAGTACTTAAAGCTAACCCTTCTAACAGAATGTTTTTGCATGTTTGCTTTGCAAATTTAATCTTTTTTAAATAGTGAAGTTCTGGCTAGTATATTAATACTATTCCTTTTTTATGCATGAAATATAGTGCATGTTTGGTGAGAAATAACCCCCTGCCACACACCTTTGTGGTGGCTTGCAGGGTATTATGTAGATGTAGATGTATACTATTATCATAGCGGCCTTTAATAAATCTAGCGGATCTTCTTTGCACACGCTTTAATTCCTTTAACATACCTTCCTCGCATGGATCCCATATACTAGCAGCACATTCTAAATGAGGCCTGACAAGTGTGAAATACTTCACCCGTTCCTTACGGATCCCTTGTCATACCATAATGCCCACACATCATTAAAGGAGCAAGCCACCTCTTCTCGCCATTTACCTTTATTCTCACTATCTCGGCCATCAAAACACCAGTTCTCTTTATGCCTGCTCCAACTTCCGCGTACTCATCCTCTCCCAATTTCCCCACCAAATTCTTTTTCTTCCTCTCACATTCTGAATCGTCTCTCATGTGAATCGTCGGTCAGGACAAATATTTATTTATTGCGTGCACAGATCTGTACTGATATAGGTATGTTAGTTAGATGTAAGAGATTGTATTCCATTTGAAGACACCGTGTCACCTCGGTAAAAAAGTTTGTGGCAGTGTTATCGGTAAAGTACGCACTGATTAGCATTATAATTTTTTTTATTCATCAATAAGTCATCAATGGTATGGAGTCACTCCCTGCCATTCACCCTTGTGGAATGCCCGGTATAATGTACATGAAGATTCAGACCTAGATACCTCCACCAGGTCGTAATATGTAACTTTGGCAACCGCTGATATTTTTTAAGCATGAGCGCTCATAAGTCAGAGTAGCTGTCTAATACAGTAAAGTCGATATTTCTTTTGTTAATTTAAGCATCTTCTCTGCTCTAAGATGGAAACGTGACATGTGGTTGGTGAATATCGCGTGCCAGTTATAAACCCAGTTAACATTGTTCTACACATGGCAGCTGGTATTCGGAGGAGACGAACTGAGCCGAGGTAATTTGCGCCATTTAGGATGGTTGTTCAATTGGATAGCGTTTTTTTATGGCAAGGGAGAAAGGGTGGAGATAAATCCGATTATGGCATCAGGGCACCCTTGACGAAACGTACCTAAGAGTCCACTATTTAACGGCTCATTCGACGGAAGGAGTACTGTGCCTTAAGCGCTCTCCTCGCCACGTCTACGTAGGGCCGGTATGCTAATGAAAAATCTCTATCACAGCCGGGATTCAAACTAAGAGCCTCGAGATGGGTATCAAGCCACCACACCAATCGATTTCCCCGACCCTTTGAGGGATGACACCACTCTCCAGGGGCCGATTCTTATTGATATCATTATTGTTATCGTTGAGGACGTTAACGGGTTATCATCATTGTGACTGGTGACTGACAGTGCTCATCCCCCCTTACACTGGTCCGGTCAGAATACGTCGTATTTGAGTTACTACAATTAGAGATACTACAATTTCGGTCCTTCAGTGTCAACGTTCTGTCTATTCTTGGATTGTCTATTCTTCCATTTCCTACTTCCTATAAACTCACTGCATTTGTCGACAACAAACCTAAAGAATAAGTAAATCTTACTCATTATAAACTTTATAAACCCGGACCCAATAGTCATCTCAGCCATGTTACCATGGCCACCTAACAACTGCCCGGTTTAAGATTGTCAGTCAAATGGATGGATTGAATTTTAAAGCAATAATATTACTACATAAGTCAATAATAATACTGGCATTAATACTTAACACAAATTATAGTATACATGTTTGTCAAGTTTATACATAAATAACCTAGAGGGACCTTTTAACGACAGGTGAATGCCTTTGTATAAGTGCCGCAATACTAGGTAGTGGTTCTGTGGTAGGTACACTTTTTTCTTTGGAGTTATTTTTGTTATTTTGTTGATAGGAGAGTTTTTTTTCTGACGCATTGAATTGTAAAGTAATAATATTAATATATAAGCCATTAAAGTTGATAATCGTGAAACTTACTTGTTTAAAATAAATTATAGTTTACATAAAAGCTAAGTTTATGTATAAATAACCTTGCGGGAACCTTTGTGCGAGAGGTAAATGCCTTTATATAAGCACCGGAATACTTGGTAGTGCTTTTGCAGCATACATTTTTCTTAGGGAGATTCATCTTCTTGAAAAATAAGAACACATGAAAATGGGGTCGTTTACCATATTTTTTTAATTGCCGAATATGATAGAGTTTGTAAAATAAAAAGACCCGTATTTTTCCGTTTTTTGATCCGTCAATTATTTATCGAGTTATTAGCGGTGAAAAACTGATATTTTCAACCCTTTCGGAAAAGTGGGTGTGGTGCAACCTCTGAAGTGTATCGACTTCGTCCAATCACAACTGAGCCCGCGAAGCAATATCGCCTTATCGCAATGGGGGGGGGGGGGGGGGGGTACACAGCTGACTCTGCCAATAGGAGCAGTTGATACAGCATCTGTGCGAGCAGACCTTCCGAGAATTCCCCTCCACTCCCTTCCCTTCCCATAAGAGCAGTCAAGGACGGAAGGAAAATGACGTCAATGTTATCACAGCAGCTTTTTCGGTGGGCGTCACCTTTTGCTTATTTTAATTTTTTGATTTATGAGTGAATGGTTGTGGTTAGAAGATTAATTTTTTCACTAAAATCTTTTTATCGTTTCCACCTGACGATTTCGTGTACAAAATTGCAATTTTGGTTCCGAGTAAACTCCCCCATTTGCCCTAATTTGGAGCCCATTTGGAGCAAAAATAAATGTGAGACGTGGACTTATTTTCGGTGAAACAGGATTTAGTACTCGATGGACCAAAATGCTTCGTCATTTCCTTCCCATGCGCCGTCTCACATTCGGCTGGGACGTTCCTCACCGACCACTTTAAAATAACGCTCGCTGGAAAGCCATCGCGCAGGTGGAAATAGTTCGACGCGCGGCGTTTTGGACCCTCGTCAATGGCTGTGCTCGCAGAGATCACCTGCCAGGGAGGAGGAGGAACTCAGCACAGAGGTGGGCCGAGACTAATGCCTTGGGCAACAATCCTTGGCCGGGTTCGGAGAGAGAGAGAGAGAGAGGAAAGGGAGGTAGCTGGAGGACCTGGGGGGGAGGATGGAGCACAGAGTCGAGGTGGATTATGGGATACCCTTTAGGAAGGAAGAAAATAGACGCACAATAACCGGCGGTGGAAGCCGCAGTCGGGGCTATCACGGCACGCCCGCTGGAGCTATTTATCGCCTCTCCTTGACTGTTTCTTCCTCAACAACCATTTCGTCGACGAGTGCGTGCCGACGCGAATGTACCTACCCTTCTTACATAAAAAAAGAAAGAAATTAAATGGCTTCCCCCCCACATGGTAAAGGGTTCGCTAATAATCGACCGAAGTGGCTCCGAGCACGGAGGAACTCGAAAAACCACTCATTCGCGGGTGAGATTTCCAGCCGTTCGGTTTTCTATTCCGGTACGAGGGTCTTAATGCTGTCCTGGATGTACTTCCTGCTATTTTCTCGTAACAACCTTCCCTAAAAACAAGCCCTCTCGTTTTTAAAACTGCTAGTCTACCCTTTTATTGGTGGGGTTGATGCGTTAGGACTTGAAGTTGGGAAGACGGAGCCAGCCTGGAATCAAGAGAACGTGGGTGTCGGGGCGTTTTCCGAAGCATGGGATTTTATCACGATTCGTTCACGTTTATGACCGAGTGCGAACGTTTTTATCTGGTTCAAGGACATGGATGCAAGTAGAGTGGCGTTTCATAGCTGTAGCCAACGCTTATGACCTCGTATTCATAGAAAACTTTGCTTATTTGGCCCCAGCGTGGGTGAATTTTTGACGCTACGAATTCTACTCTCATAATTTCTGAAAATGATTGCCACTTATTAAAGATTTGGTGTCAAAAAACTCAAGGAGAGAAAACGGAAGTCTTTCTTGACTAATACCTCAATTGAAAATTTTCGCAATTGATTTTGCACCGGTAAGCTTAATTAAAGAATAGTATCCCAAACATCAACAGTCAAAGTCAACAGACAGTCAAAAGACAATATGATTAAATTATAAAAATGCTGGTCCCATAATAAAAAACGACTATAAAATCGTTATTAGCATTTACATAGTGAAAAATCGTTACATAGTAACATCTTTAATCCAACCAACTACGTGAACCAAAATACATTTGGAACAGTTATAGATTAAAGCGAATATACAGGGTAAATTGGAACAGATAACGTAGATTTTGACGCAGAAGATTAGTGTGTATTAATTGTTTTACATGGTCATTGTTCAGCATTTTCAACACTTGTTCATCTATGTCCTAGAAAATGTTAAGTAATTAATAACAGCAGCTATAAAATTCATGATTTATTCATAGCTATCCCATTGCTTTGTCTGTACTAACAATGTAGTTACACGGTTCTCGTGAATGTATATCTAAATTTTTCCTCGATATAAGTAATAGCATTATACCTCTCAGTGTTACGTAATTAGTGTATGCGCGCACTAGAATTTTTGCATGCCTGCATGAAAAGTAAGCGTAAATTTAATTTATTTTTTATTTAAAATGGTGATGGATACCCCCTTCTACCCCTACTATGACTTGCAGGGTATTATTTATATTATGCAAATGTGTGGGTTGTAGTGGCCTAGTGGGTAGAGCACTGAGCTACTGACCGGAGGGTCCCGGGTTCAAATCCCGGCCTTTCTGAACATTCCCATCTAAAAAAATCCTCGCGATTCGATTTTCTGCGTGTCAGAACTTCGCAGAAAATCGCAGGTGGCCCAGGGGAAGGGACCCTGAATGTGTAAATGAATGAATGAAATGTAAATGTAAATGAATGAATGAAACCCCCCCTACCCTGAATGTGTAAATTTCACATATCGTTGGCTTAGTACGGGAGAGCTCTACTCTCACCTATCAAAGATCAACCTTCGGGTTGAATCACTGAGTGAGAACAGATATACCTATGTTGGAGCAGTAGGTAGACTTGTGATAGATCGAGGACTTGAGACCTTATTTTATTATTCCTGGAAAAACATTATACGAGATTAGTCCCGTGAGGAATAGCACGTTAACGTTTTCTCAAGCTACCAAAGCGGCCTCTAGAATTCCAATAATTTGCGAGCCAAAATCGGGTCTGTTTTGACCACAAAATACTCCAATTCTAGGTTTGTAATACCGTTTCCCTTTTAGTGCCACGGGCCGATATATCGGCTTATATCCGTGGGCGAAAAGTGCCATGAGCCGATATATCGGCTCGAGGAGAAAATTAATGTTTAAACTGTTTTTGGTGTAATAATTACATTTATCCTTTATGCAATGTATCGGAATACCATAAACAACCATTAATCCATTTTTAGTGAAATAAAAAAAAAACATTACATTCATATCTAAAAAGTAACTTCATATGTTTTATATTTTTTACAAGGAGTTACAAAACTCAAATTCATGCTGGAACCACCAAAATTTGGTGGCACTAAGAGGGTGACCAAGACCTAGACTATCAACTATTCTCCCAATTCAATCATTCTTCTTGTCATCAAATCCTATAACAAGAATGTTCTATTTCACCTCGCGTTTATGCTTGACTGCTCTTATGGTTATGGGTTTGCAAGCAAATGGTAAGAGTCACGATTTTTTCCGCTAACTTGTCCTTGGAAGCCGACTCGCGTTAGGTCTCAGCGAGCTCTTTCGTGAATTCATGGTGCTTTGAGAGATGACGCATGGTCTTTCGTCTACTATGTCACTCGCTTGCAAATAAATGTATGCTTTGGCTGAATCACGACGGTTGTTATTTTCATATTAAAACTTAAACCACCTCGTTATTGTGTAAAATATGCGTTGAAAAATTCGCGTATACATCCTATTGATCGGGAAAAGTTCTAAGTCCGTCTGAGGACAATGGGAATGACGTAGAAAATATGCGATTCCTATCGTCAAGTATGGTAACAATATTGGCAGTCAATATCTACTAACTAACAGAAATTCCACAGAGAAAAAATCATTCGCCTTGACCGGGATGATTGATGGGCGAATGATTTTTTCTCTGTGGAATTTCTGCTCTTGTGCATTTTCAGCGGGTAACGCCGTTAAGGTATTCGCGGCTAGTTCGCGAACCTTCAATTTGATCTACTAACTAAGCCTGTTTGTTTGTTATTCAGGGGAGGCGACCGACAGCTGAGGTCATTTGCGCCATTTAGGATAGGTGGGTAATGGTAGGAGTTTTTTTAGGGAACGGAGGAAGCGTGGAGAGAAAACCGGCGTCGGCATTAGCCTACTCTTGTCATGTCAATAGTGCATGTTTGGTGATCTTCACCCCCTGCCACACACCCTCGTGGTGGTTCGCAGGGTATAACGTAGACGTAGGCACTATTTTTTTCCCATGACTTTCGAGCCAAGTTGAACGCAGAGAACGAAATACAAGGTTGTGAGATCGGTGATGAGTAAAAATCGAGGCACACGTTTGAGTGTTGCATTGATTGAATCTTAATAAAGTTCGCTTTTTGTCACGAACTGCAAGATCTGTGCATTTACGGAACTTATAAACCTTTGCTTCTCCCTAGAGCGGAATCAGAGATGGTCAAATCAATGACTGCGAAGTTGACAGCATGCAGCATAGGTCCTCGCGACAAATAGTAAATTGCTCTTTTCATCCATGCCTATTAAAACAAAGGCATTCCCTGTGGCTTTATCTCAAGGAACCAGGGGCTGTGCTTGAATCGTTCGAGATTGATTCCGGTACGGAATAATCCCAAACACAATGTAAAAAGATACGAGTGAGTCCTTAGTTACGTACCGGAATCAATCCCAAGCGATTCAAACACACCCCCCCAAGGCCTCGAACATGGATCTTCATAAGGCGCGCGCTAGCGTTATCGTTATTTTTTTTATTTAACTTTTGTCAGAGAGAACGTATTCTCCGTTCTTCATTTTTCGCACAGCACTTCAAATCGCTTATCACAATCAGTGGAGCGAATGTTATAGGCGATTATTGTTAACCCTGCGCTACTCTAGGCGGTAGGTAATCGTTAACGACAAAGATTGCGATAATGCGAAAGTTGCATCCGTGATTCCACACCAGGTTCAAATCCCGGACTTTGAGGAAGATTTTCCGATATCTACCAGTCCCCGTTTTTAAGTGAATGTTTAAATATAAACTACTACCTTAAATTTTAAATAACAAATTAATAAACTTAAATAGCATTTAAATTTTAGTACCCCTTCGTTCTGATAGGGCATTCCACGGTGAAAATTCCTTGTGAGTTGTGGTTCCTTTGGGAGACTTTCGTCAAGTGCAGGCCTACTTCTGCACTGGGTATCTCTACAAACTCCATCCACTCCCCTGCAATTTAAAACTTCTTCCCATATAATGTGGGGTAAATGAAATTAGTTTTCGGCTGCCTCCACAAATTACAACAGCATTATTAACTTACTTAAACTTAAATTTTCTTTGTTAGTTGAATGCATGGTGAATGGGGGCGTTTACTCGGAGCCGAAATCGCAATTTTGTACACGAAATCGTTAGATGGAAACGAAAAAAGAATTTTAGTGACAAAATTAATCTTCTAACCACAACCATTCACTCATAAATCAAAAATTAAAATAAGCAAAAGGTGACGCCCACCGAAAAATCTGCTTTGATAACATTGACGCTATTTTCCTCCCGTCCTTGACTGCTTTTCGAGGAAGGGAAGGAAGTGGAGGGGGGTTCTCGGAAGGTCTGATCGCACAGATGCTGTCGCAACGGCTTCTATTGGCAGAGCCAGCTGTGTCCCTCCCATTGCGATAAGGCGAAGTAGCTTCGCGGGCTCAGTTGTGATTGGACGAAGTTGATATACGTCAGAGGTTGCACCACGCCCACTTTTCCGAAAGGGGTAAAAAAAATCAGTTTTTCGCCGCTTATAACTCGAGAAATAAATGACGGATCAAAAAACGAAAAAATATGGGTCTCTATATTTTACAAACTCTACCAGATTCGGCGATAAAAAATATGGTAAACGACCCCATTCATCGTTTTTGTATGCTTGAATATAGCTCAATATAGCTATATTCTATTGCTCAAATTTGGTTGCGAAAAACCTCCGAGAATTAAACTAATCAAGTCATAACGCCGATTGATACTAATCTTCCAGCATGTTTGAACACCTTGAATGTAATACCGCCAATACATTGTGGGTACGGGATTATTTTTTGCTATAATGAGCTTTCTGTTTTTTAACGTCAATCCATACAATATTACTCGATACATTCATTACATACTAATTACGTTCCAATCGATGCACTCTTATATTACACTCAATACATTCATCACGTATAATCGGTACATTTATTGATATTGCATTCATCATCATCGGTCAACAATCCTACACGGAAAAAAAATATTTTTGTCCTCCGTACAAAAACCCATTTGCTGACTCGGTCTTTGTCCTAAAAGCAAAAGCATATGTCACTCTAGCAAACCAATCGTTGGAATAACAATTGCTCAATGGTGGCTGGAGCAAATGGCATTTGTTCCCCTGCGTTTGTCACGACAACAAATGCGTCTGCTAGGCGACCTATGATCTTGCCAGCGGAAACTCTGAACAAAACAATTTTGCTGTGTGTTGTGGGTGAAAGAAAATGGCTGCATTTCCTCAGAACTGTTGAAATTAATTCTTAGAGATTTCTTAGTTTGTAATGAAAGTGCATGAGAGCGAGATGAGCATATCTGATTATTAACAAATTTTACCGAAGTTTTTGCCTATTCGTACCCAGCCAGCACACGGTAACATGTTTACGTAAAATCCTCGTAAACTTAATGTGCGTGTGTATACGTAAACATAATCTCCCCGTATTATTTCATGTTTACGTAAATTCTAAGCAATCATTTTATGAGAATGAACGTAAACGTAAATGCTTAATGCTTATGTAAGCATCTCGTAAACGGTTTTTAAACCGCACACGTAAACGAATTTACGTGATTCTTACGAGTGTGGGCCATTAAGAAATTAGTAAATTTACAGCATTATGTCATAGATTATACTCTGCGCGTATGTTTAATGAAAATATTTGGCTCATAAAGTTAACATGTAGATACATGAAGTAGTTTCAAGTATCTTTTTCATTAAATGTGGAGTACATATGTTTCAAGCTGATCACCGATATGAGATAGCAGTTTGATATTTGTTCCAAAATCCACCCCTGAGCTCCCTTGAAATAAGTGGGTAATCACTGCAAATATTAGTAATTAATCATCATTCACAAGTAGTTAATTGGTGCTCACCAGTAATCATAACCATTGGTGAAGAGAAATTAATTTTTAATCTTCAAGGATTTTTCTAAGGGGTGTTGTCACTCCAGCACAATTAACGAAGGATTCATGTGTTCGACAATTTAGGAAAGCAAATTCGATCGTAAATCATTACTACAGTTCCTTCGATAGTTTTAACTTATAGTTATGTAATGAATTATAGTTATAATCAACTATTGAAACTTTACTTCGCATTCATGAACCGGCGCAAGTTCATGCATGAACCGCGTGACAACAACTAGCAATCTGACAACACTCACATCAACGAAGCAGTTAGCCTGGTGGTAGCGTGCCGTGATATGAAGCGAACGACACGGGTTCGGTTCCCTGAGCCACCTAGGGGCGAAAGCGGTGCTAGTGATGTATATGTAATTTTATTTTTTTACCTTTTTTTTATTCGTGAAAATTTTTAAACGTGGTACACTGGATTTAATTGCACATTTAATACGTAGTGAGGGAATATATATGGCAAACAAAGTATTTGATGCGTATGCATTATGGCGGACGTTCTGGTAAACCGTTTCTGTGTTGCTTACTCCACGATGAGGACATGTGGCCGTGATTTTTACGAGATGCATCTTAGAAGTTTACGTGAGCAACTTGTAAACAAATAAACAGTTTACGACATATTTACGTAAATTTCAAATAAATTGAAGGTAAAATGTTTATTTGTGCTGGCTGGGTAAGTTCGTTACCGTTTACTTAGGAACGTGTCTATGGAAAATAATAAGTGTTCTACTGAATATGCGTTCCTGAGGTAATGCAAGAAGATCTTCCAATCGGGTGAAAAAAAAACATTCAGCTCGGGAAGTTACAGTGCATATATTTAATTTCTCTCCATCAACCAAATTCATGAAATATTCTTATACGAAGCACTTAAACGAAGCAATTAATCATCATGAACAGAAATATATTCGTTCGTTCCGTATATCCGTTCCTTCCGTTAGTAAGATCGTTCCTTACGTTCCGTTCCGTTCCGTACGGAACGATCTTATTAACGGAACGGATTTACGGAACGAACGAATATATTTCTGTTCATGATGATTGATTGTTTGATAGTGCTGTACATATTATTACCATTTTGGTAGCTAAAGCTGGCAATTGAAATTCTATTTTTATAGCATAAATTACTCCAAAAGCTACCCATGCTAGCATGTTTTCACAAACAGTGGCCAATGGAGAAAGGTATGTTGTGCTGAAGCATTCCGTTTAGTGCTGTGGTGTGAAGAGTTTTTGAGAATTATTATATTGAGTATATTTTTATGAGGTAATTGGTTTATTTTTTAATTTACTTTTGTAAATTACTCTACTTTGGTGAACTTGAATGATTTATTGTACATTATTCTTAATAGTATTTATTGTATACTATTTTAACTACCTAATGCTTTTCAAACTTTTATGTGACATTTTTATTTATGTACTTGTTGTGCTACTTGATGCGATGCCCAGTTAAAGTGTCACCGGTAATTGTTTTATTTTAAAATGTATTGTTGTAAATAACTCTAATGAACTTGAGTGAATGTATTGTACATATTTTAACTATTTAATGCTTTTCACACTTGTGACCTACCTATGTGACATTTAACGTAAGTTACGTAGTGATATACTGTTTATTGTATATTGAATTATTATGAAAACGTATTGATTTCATTGTTTGCATTTTTCGAATACAATGAAATTAAGCTGAAATATTTGTGTTTCATTTAATCCACTGCCCGCAATAACAATGGCAGCCATTTTGTTAGTCGTACAAAATATTTGCTGAAAAGTCCCTAGCTGGCGCTGCCAACCGTCCTGCTCGGGTTGCAAATGGATTTGCTGGAGGAACAACTGAATAGCGCAATGACAAATACGTTTGTCGCCCCGACAAATCCTATTTGTTGGCGGAACAGTAGTAATGGTACCGTCAGCCTATGTAATTTGACCGTCAAACGAATAGAGCCCATCATATAGCATTTGCTACGGTAACAATCGACTTTGCTGTCACTATATTGACAAACGTATTTTGCTGGGGTAGCATAGGATAGGTAACCTCAACAAAGTTTTTTTTTCCGTGTAGGATTGGTTTGACGCAGCGCTCCACTCGATTCTTCTATCGGCCAACCTCTTCATATTGCCGTAGCTCCTATCTTTCACATCCATCACAACTTGCTCCATATACCTCATACGAGGCCTGCCTTTTCCATTCCTCACGTTCACTTTTCCCTCGACGATTGTCTTCATTAGGCCATCGTGTCTTAAGATGTGGCCGATTAACTTGTCTCGTCCCGTCTTCTTAACCCGTCTCCTTTTTATAGTTTTCAGCAGACTTCTCTTTTCTCACACTATGCATAAAACCTCTTCATTTGTCACTCGGCCGATCCATTTTATCTTCATCTTTCTTCTGCAGCACCATATTTCGAATGCTTCCACCCTTTTCTTCTCCGCTGCTGTCATCGTCCATGCCCCACTGCAGTAAAGAAACATGCTCCAGATGTACGTTCTAATGAATTTCTTCCTTACTTCTACGCTTGTATTTCCAGCTGTAAGTAGATTCTTCTTTTGATAGAATGCCTTCTTTGCCTGGACTATTCTACTCACTATTTCTTTCTTGCTTCGTCCATCGTTGGTTACTCTGCTTCCCAGCTAACAGAACTCTTTCACCTCTTCCAGTTTCTGTTTTCCTACGACTCATATATTCTAGTTTCCTACCACTTCAGAACCTGATTAAATTTTTTTCCTGAGGTCAGAATATATCCCAATCCTCCATCAGGCCATAAAATGACTGTACTCTCTTGTCAACCGGAAAAATAACGATCGCTCATTCTCGTATCTAATTACCTTTTTGAGATCTCAGTTACTTCTCAAATTGCTGCTTCATTATGTAGTATTCGCAGCGGAACATTTTGATCGGATTGGATATGGCGAGAGGTCTTTCCTCTCAGCACCACCTGCTCTCGTAACGTGGACGCGACGTTCGAGATTCCGAGAATCCTTGCAGAATGAGGATTTCCCTTAACGATAGTCTTCATCAGGCCATCGTGTCTCAAGATATGGCCGATTAAGTTGTCCCTTCTTCTTTTTAGAGTTTTCAGCAGACTTCTCTTTTCTCTCACTCTGCGTAGGACTTCCTCGTTACCTACTCGATCGATCCATTTAATCTTCAGCATTCTTCTGTAGCACCACATTTCGAATGCTTCCACCCTTTTCTTCTCCGCTGCTGTCATCGTCCTTGCCTCACTGCCGTAAAGAAACATGTTCCAGATGTATGTTCTGATAAACTGTTTCCTTACTTCTACGCTTGTATTTCCAGCTGTAAGTAGATTCTTCTTTTGATAGAATGCCCTCTTTGCCTGGGCTATTCTACTAACAATTTCCTTCTCGCTTCGTCCATCGCTGGTTACTCTGCTTCCCAGGTAACAGAACTCTTTCACCTCTTCCAGTTTCTGTTTTCCTAGTATAACGTTGGTTTTGGTCTCTTCTTTCTTGCTGCACACCAATATCTTAGTTTTCTTCTTATTGCTCTTCAGCTGATGTATGGCCATTTTCCTTTCCATGGTTGTTGGAATCTTTTTCAGATCCTTCTCTGTCTCTTCTATGAGAGCTATGTCATCAGCGAATCGTAGCATTATGATTGTTTCTCCATAGATGTTCACTCCAGAACACTTTTCCTTGATTTCATTGACGGCTCGCTCGATTTAATCATTAAAAACTACGGGAGACAGTGTACAGCCTTGTCTTACTCCTTTCCTTATCCTTGCTTCTTCAGAGCTGGCTCCAGATTTTATCACAGCTACTTGTTTTTTATGCAAAGTCTGGATAATTCTTCGGTCATTGTATGACACTCCAATTCCTTTCAGAATTCCAAGCATTAAATTCCAATCTACGTAGTCAAAAGCCTTCTCTAAGTCCACAGAAGTCTCTAAGATATTGCATTGCATTCAATTAATTGGTTTTATTGAAGAAGCATTAAAGATTTCCGACGAGTCTCGCCCTTCCGGCATTCAATGACGTTATTTTTCCTGAAGTTCTACGCTCTCGATCCTCAGAGTGAAAGTGAGAAGGAGTCATTTCAGCGTTTGTGAAATTCACTGCCTTCCAAGTTTGATAACGAAGCAATACCTTGCCTATTAGTCCCTTAAAGACCTTCGTGAGATGCAAGAACACAACCCCGATCAGCTGATCTGCGCGGTGAAATCCGTGTGAGAATGCTTGGGGGCGTTTTCGCCCCGTAATAAGAAGTTGCTTTCCGACTCAAGTCTTTAACACGACGTTCATGCCTGTATTTCAGGGAGTGATGACGTCTGATCTTGAAGACGTATTGTTTTGACAAGTATCGTAAAAGGAAAATACCTCCTTGAGATTATGTTGCTTACCAAAGCCCGCACACAAAGCGAATTGAAATTTTTCAAGATGCTGTTCAGTGTACCTGGCGTATTCTAGTGCAATGTGCATGAGTGCAAATCAAGACCCAATTAGGGTTTCATCCGTGAATACAACCATGCTGTGAGATTAGAATAGCGCTTGAGTTGTGAGAATCACGCGATACGTGACCAAGTAATATTGAGACGTGTTAGCGTGTTACGTGATTAAGGTGGCTGGGTCGAAATTTACAGGTGTATATATTTTCTTCATAATTTCAATATTTGTTCCTTTAATTATGCTCTAAAATTCGACGGGCAATTTTTTGGGGGTTTTCAGTGTATTTTTTGAGATATTTAAGGTTTTTTTAACATGGGACCATATGGCGCACCCCGCTTCGTAAGGGTCAATTATGTATTATTTACGTTTCTACCATACAGATTTTCACCAAAAACTGAAATGATGTGGATATTAGCCAAAACTTTTTATTTTGAGAAAATCAACCAGTGTTATCAACTTATTTCCTCCGTATATACGAAAGAAATAAAATATTCCTTAAATTTTCAAGTATTGCGCGCGAAGTTTTGAGGTGCATTTGGCAACGTGGAATCAGACGAGGGAAAGCGAACGCGCGAGAAACCACAACAAATCACACCACAAAGTCCAAAAATATTACAATGTAGTACCCTTCACAGAGTTCTTAAGAATAGACGAATAAGGCACCTACCGTTACGACCGCTGGAACACAAACAATTGCCTACACAACAGCAGTGCCGAATTTCAGGATGTGCGTTGTTGCCGAGTAAAAAAGAGAGATTAAATAAATGGTTTAAACAAATGTTATAAATGTTTAAGCGAATAATCACAATTATTTCGTCACTACAAAGCATGCGAATACCCATAGCACAAAATTACATGCTTTTTCAATCCATACATTAAAACCAGCATATCCAAGGTCAAAGGATATGCACAGAGTGACAACCATGAATATATATTGAATATGTATATATACATATTCATGGTGACAACGTTCAGGTTGCCAGAAACCGAATCGAGTCAAGTTTTATGTTATGTTTCATGTCAATATTTAAATTCAAAAGGGCAATGTTTCAATATGACTTGAGAATTTGAGGCATCCGGTTAAAATGTCGAGTAATTTAATCATCTCCAGGCAATTTTTAGTGCCATTGAAATTATATGAGCACTAGTTCTCAACGACTCACGATAACCAAACCAGCCACCTTAAAATGCCTTGCAAGGTGAAAATCAACCGTTATTGCTGTTGTTAATCAAAGTTATTGCTGTGAGGTGTTTTGAAACATTTACCCACCAAAAGGAATGGTTTACGGAAGTAAGAGAAGATGGCGCCAATTATTTTTTTAAATAAACAATTTATAAAAACAAAACATGTTACGATAATGGGGAAGTATTAATGTCCAAAATTATTGCAATAGATTTCGTAATGGGAGATTTAATCCTAGTGTAGTAATTAAACGTTTTAAAAATTGTTAATGACGACGAATTCATTTTACTTTGGTGATTGGTCTAACGTACGTCACGCCAGACCGTGACGTATAGTCGTCCGATTCTCAGTTTTCGTCGAGAAGCGGTAGCGGAAGGAAGGTGAGTTTTCAGCCCTAGTCTAAGAAAGTTGCACTTTCAGATAGTTGGTTTTATTAATATTCATTGAGTTTGCGGTGATGTTATGCCAGCATGTGGGGGAAATAACGAAAATTGAAAACAGTTTGTTATGTATTATTCTCGATGCATGAAGAATGGAGATATACTCCGAGACAGATACCACTTGCTTTACAACAGTTCGAATTCTTTCTTTACTTCGCCACTGCTAACATTACAAGTTATTTTTTTACCTTAATTGTTGGATATTTCCTGATGTAGTGCAGCGACATTAATGTTGTAACCCTACTGCATCTGTTAACCGTGCGAATTTGTTCCAGGAAGAAGTGTTTCGAGTTGTGGGTGACGCCAAAAGCTGAATTTTCATATTCGATCACGTGAGGATCGGTGAGGGAAAACTGGAATTCGAGAAATGGGCTGTGAGGAACACTCTTCAGGAGGGGCAATGGTAAGTCTGCTTCATTGGTAACTTTTTTCTTTCACGTGTGTTTCCATTTCCACATAAAGTTAGAGTCGTTTTTGTGGTATACGAGACTTATGCATCGACGTCTTTTATTTGGTCTTGTAGAACAACCTTCAGGTTTGACTGTAGCTTTAATACTACCTTAGTATATGGCCGTAAAACAGCAGATAGGCACACAGTACTGCCACCTATATTACATCTTGTGGCGATATATATCTTGCAATTATACAAATAACAAATATACAAACAATATTCATATTATATTATAACAAATATACCATTTATGTATAAACGATATATCTCTTACAGTTTTTATCACGCACGCTTTAATTGTCAAGTATTAAGACAAAGGCCGTCAACAACATCATCATCAAGGGTCAACTTTCCTAGGATTGGTTTGACGCAGCCGTCCACTCGATTCTTTCACCGGACAACCTCTTCAGTTTAACTTAATCCCTCTCTTTCATATCCTTCACGAGCTGTTCCTTATGCTTCATACGACGCCTTCCTTTGTCGTTCTTCCCGTTCACTTTTCCCTCGGTGATCGCCATCATTAGGCCATCGTGTCTTAAGATGTGGCCGTTTAAGTTGTCCCTTCTTCTTTTTAGAGAGCAGACTTCTCTTTTCTCCTACTCTTCTTAGCACTTCCTCGTTACTTACTCGGTCGATCCATTTAATCTTTAGCATTCTTCTGTAGCACCACATTTCGAATGCTTCCACCCTTTTCTTCTCCGCTGCTGTCATCGTCCATGATTCACTGCCGTAAAGAAACATGCTCCAGATGTATGTTCTGATGAACTGTTTCCTTACTTCTACGCTTGTATTTCCAGCTGTAAGTATATTCTTCTTTTGATAGAATGCATTCTTTGCCTGGGCTATTCTACTAACTATTTCTTCCTTGCTTCATCCAACCTTTTTTCCTCCTATCCGAAATTTACCGGCTGCTTCGAAATAGATATTTAATGGTGTATGTTATGCGACGGATAATTACAACTCCATACAAAACGGTACACATACGTTTCTCTCGCACTCACTTTAACACTTAAGGTGCAAACTACTTACTTTAGCCACTTCAACGTCTTGTAACTAACATCACAAATACATTCCCTAAGTAAGTAACAGTGGTATCAAATGTTTTTCACGTCACCAGAAATGCGCAGTCTGAGAAATGCGTTTTTTGTTAAATTCAAATGGAGATTTTAAACTGCTCTAGGAGCAAAAATATTCAACTCTTGATGCTAAAACTCAGCACGTGACCTATTTACCAATCGAAGGTTATAAATCAAAAGTAATCTGATGTAGTTTGATCTATTACTACTGGTGCCACGTTGTGATGATAGATATATTTTACTTGGTAACGTTTTCATATCAATTGCATATTGATGAGGCATTCTTTCAATGAATTTAAACTGCATTCCACTTCTCCAACTAGGATTAATTATGGAAACGATTTGAATCAGCGTAATTTTCTGCTAGATAGTGTACGCTTTATTCGGGAAAAATTGAATATGACGGAGAAAAAGCTGGATCTTAGCACCTGAATTTCTACATTCACTTGAATTTAGTTAATGTGAATTACATTACGTGTATTTTGAAGGTGGTCTTGAAATTTTTAATGACAACGAGACTTAAATGAGAGTTGTGAACAGCGTTACTAGTCATCAGTTAACAGAGTTACTGTTTCTTGAGTTTTCTTTCTTGCCCATTTGTCAGTTGAATATGAGCTTTTGTACTTACTCTGTCTGAGGTACTTCATATTTGGATCATCAATTTTGTGGACTAAGACAAACTCTTCTTCGGCAATATTTTGTGCATAATCAAGGTGCTCATTTTTTCCGAGCATCTACGTAGTCATCATCATCATGGGTCAACAATCCTAGGATTGGTTTGACGCAGCCCTCCACTCAATTCTTCTATCGGCCAACCTCTTCATATTGACGTAGCTCCTCCCTTTTACATTCTTCACAACTTGCTCCATATACATCATACGAGGCCTGCCTTTTCCATTCTTCCCGTTCACTTTTCCCATGACGATAGTCTTCATCAGGCCATCGTGTCTCAAGATGTGGCCCATTAAGTTGTCCCGTCTACTTTTTAAGGTTTTCAGTAGACATCTCTTCTCTCCCACTCTTCTAAAGACTTTTTCGTTTGTCACTCGGTCGATCCATTTTATTTTCATCATTCTTCGGTAGCACAACATTTCAAATGCTTCCAGCCTGGACCTCTCTGCTGCTGTTATTGTCCATGCTTCGCTACCATATAGTAGAATGCTACAGATGTACGTTCTAATGAATGTTTCCCAACTTCCACACTTGTACTATGGGAGAAAAAAGTTTCCCAACAAATGGAGAGTTGCCACTATTGCTCTGAGAGAAAATGGGATTCCTTTCTGACGGTACAATATTCTTTGGTCTCGGCCACCACGAGGGAAATTCAAACACGGTCAGGTGATGGACTCATCGTCCGAGTATGTGACGGAAGACCGAAAGCTTGCCTGCCCCGAGCTCTAAACGCAATGGCGTCCAGAACGGACGCATATTATTTCTTAAATGCCTTTTAAACGCTCTATTTAACTGTCTCGTTCTCGCCGAACTTTCCTCCGAACGCCGAGCCTTTCCGCCGAAATTCGTTTCTTCCTCGCACTCTGGCAAGGTCCTGGTATTCACTCGGTGTTCGCCTCTTCGCTTTCTTTCTCTAGTTTGGAAAAGTAAAGAAGTTTATGTTATCTAGTGATTATATTGAGAGCTGCCGCTAACTACTGCTTCGAACAAATGGAACGATTTAGCGAAATATTTAACATAATCTAAGACAGTTAACAGAGAACCTCAATGATTTTCCTTTAGTAAATGTAAATACCAACTTATGTTCAATGCACCAATCATGGCGACAGCTTCACTTCAGCTTGGCGGAGCCCTTTGTTCCACTGTTACATTTGGTTTTCATTGATCCGACAGGACATACAACTTGCTTTACATTAAAAAACTTGTCTTTCACTGTAGAGTCCTGAGGGAAACCACCCGTATATGGGCTGAACACGGGCCAAACGCTGTTGATGAAGTAGGGTATAGATATAAAATATTATCATTTCTATTGGTAAAAATCTCGTTTCTTATATATAAAGTATGAAGAATTTTGGATTTAGGAAAGTAATATTTTGACTGACTTATAAAAGTAAATGTCCTACGGCTGAGAAATTGGAGTGATTTCGGTGGTATTACTTGAGTGTACTCTGGAGGTAATGTGTATGTTGGTTGGCTGAAATCACCCATGAATCCTTCATCCAAAAGAGAGATATTGGTTTGCCCAGCCCAAGAATTAATGAACAGAAGGAAATTATTGTTGTTTATGCACGGGATAACAGGATATACGCTATAAGGTAGTTGTTTCAGGCTTGATTTGGTGGAATATCATAGCGAAAGAAAAAAATGGCAATTTTCCACAAGAATAAAGATATTTAATTTGACCGGTTTCGGTGTACAACACCATCTTCAGGTGAAAATTAAATCTCAAACATCGGTATATATACAATTTGCAGTGAGGGGAGGGAAAGGTTGAAAGGGGGGGGGTAGGTGGAGAGGAAGTATGGAGGGGTTGGAGGGAACAAGGGTTGGGAATTTAGAAGGGGGTGAAAGGTGGTGGGTGTTGATGTGTTTTACCCATCTTTATTCTTGTGGAAAATTGCCATTTTTTCTTTCGCGAGGATATACGCACGCTCTTGGTCAAAATACAACTCATATGCATTGCTTAATACCTTCCCCGACTATGAGCGAGTCACAAAAATTTTGAAAATTCTCTGTAACTTCTATTTTCACTTTTAAGCCAAATCTCATGGACACTCTTTGTAAAAAAATACCCCGAACAGAAGCGTTCTAGAGCAACATATTCAGTAATTGGTCATTTTACTTATTTGGCCGATACACACTTTCTTATTTTTTTCTCCGCAGTAAGAAATCGTTCGCTAAATTTCTGCTTTATAGATACACCACTTATAGGTAACAAATTCAAGGTAATGTTGTAGAACTATTTCTGGCTTTGGTATTGGAAGAATGTTCTTAGTTGTTTATTCTTGTGGTCACATTTGCTCTTAACTCGCAAAATTTATGATTAGTCCACAAGAATCGAATGTAATCAGGCGATACTTTGTGAAAAAGTGACATGGTGTAAGAAAGACTTGATGATGTATTTTTCACACTTTTTATTGAGTAAAACCCTACCGGTTTCGACGTTTTCGTGTCATTATATCTGAGTACCCTTGGCAATGACACGACAGTGTCGAAACCAGTTGGGTTTTACTCAATAAAAAGTGTGAAAAATACATCATCAAGTCTTTCTTACACTAGTCCACAATACTATAATATAACTTTGGGATCTAGTGGGATTTTTTCACCTTTGGAGAGAATTGTACAGAAGAAGACTTTGCTTCGACTGTATGATCATCATTGCCTGATGAAAAAGTCACCTCCATAAGAACCTCCGCCGATTCTGGATATCGGACAGTCTGTTTCGGTGACGACTTAGTGACCAGAGAATTTTTTACTGTAGAAGATGATCCAGCGAGATATTCCATAATGAGTAATTAGATCAACATAGACGATGAAAATCATTGAAACATTATCCTTAAACATTATCTTGAAAATGTTTGAGCTGATTAGATGCATTAAGAAAACAATGAATATAATAATTCAAGAGAAGTTAAAATTTCCTCGAGCGATGTATTTTCAAATTATCAAAAATGCACAACTCTGGAAAACGAAAAGAAAGTTGGAAACCCATTATCATAACGTTGTAGGCCTCAAAGAGTCATAATGCGGCCTGAATATTGCACATTTCACGGCCAATGTGGATGAATGAACGAATGATGATCTTCCTAATCAATATTTTACGACCCCAACACGTAGATACCTAGATAGCTGGCGGTATTCGGTAAGCAAAATAGAAAGACATGACAATAATTCCAGGCAAGTTAAGTGAAATAATATTCTTGCTCAAATCCAGTCCAGGGAGGGCGGAAATTTTTCGGGAAGCCTTTAGGCGGGAGGACAAAGAGCTGGACATAAAAACGGTTTCTTTACCTACTCTCCCGGAGAATTAAAGCAGCTCTCCTTAAAGCAGCGAAATACGGAAAGTGATTGCAGCAGTAGAAGGTATAACCATCCACCAATCATGAGATCAGTTGCAAATTCGCTTAAAAGGCAAAACATAGGTTTCCATGGCAAAAGAGAAGGGGGTCGAGGGTAAAAAATAGCATGATATTCCTTTAACGTGACTTGGATAAAAACATGTACCTAGTAGTTACGTAAAATAACAAAGTGGTGAACGAAAAACATTCGCCATCTTCAGGTCTCGACTTGAAAACTTCGTATTACCAGTGGGTTACATTACAGCTCGACCACTGCCTACTGATATTGACGGAGCTATTCAATGGTTTATATGGACGCGGAAAATATTCAAGCTCTAACCTTTCTAACCTTTTCATATGGGAGAAAGAGAGTGAAGAGACGGACACCGAGTGGATCCCAGGACCTTGCCTGAGTGCGAGACAAGGAACGAGGCCTAAAAGATAAAGGTACGAAAGACGGAGAATGCGGAGTGAAGTTCGGCGAGAACGAGATAGTTAAATAGAGTGTTTAAAATGCATTCAATGAATAATATGCCTCCGTTCTGGACGCCAGCGCGTTTACAGCTCGGGGCAAGCAAGCGGCCGCCGGTATTCCGTCACACACTCGAGCGATGAGTCGAATCACCTCCCCGTGTTTGAACTTCCCTCGTCGTGGCCGAGACCAAAGAATATTGTACCGTCAGAAAGGAATGCGATTTTCTATCAGAGCGATAGTGGCGACTCTCCATTTGTTGGGAAACTTTTTTCTCCCATAGTACTTGCAGCTGTAAGCAGAATCTTCTTCTGGAAAAATGTCCTTTTCGCATGGGCAATTCTACTGGCAATTTCTCTTTTACTTCGTCCATCGATGGTTACTCGTTACTTCCCAGCCACCTTCTCGATTTTTTGTTTTCGCAGTTTAACATTGGTCCTGGATTCCTTTCTCCTACTGCATACCAATACCTTAGATTTCTTTTTATTGATCTTCAGATGATATCTGGTCATTGTTCTTTCCGTATTTCCTAGTGTCTTCTTTAAATCTCCTTCTTTTCTTCCATGACTGCTATGTTATCGGCGAATTGTACCATGCTGATTTTCTCCCCGTGGATATTCACTCCCGGAGACTTTTCTTTGACTTCTTGGATGGCATTCTCGGTGTAGACATTGAATAATACGGGAGATAGAGCACATCCTTGCCTCACTACTTTCTTTATGCTTGCTTCTGTAATGCTGGGCCCTGATTTGATTATGACCACCTGATTTTATACAAGCTGTGGTTAACTCTTCGGTCATTATATGATGCTCCTATTTCTTTCAGAAACTTTAGCATCATATTCCAATCCGCCTACGTAGTCAGAGCAATTTCAATTTCTTTTTGTCAGAAAACCCCAGAGGGAGATTTCTACTTATCTATAATTATTATTACCAACATTTGTTCAGTTTTTTTCCTTCGTATTTGATCCTTGTTTTTCCTCTTAGGGCTTTCCCTTCGAATTTCCTCTCCATTATCTTATTTACAGATGGAAGAAATAATTGCAGCTCATATTTCCCTCCACAGAATTCATATACTTTCCAAAGTAGGTAGGTTTAAGGACTAGGTCATATTTTATCCGTGGAAATGTAGCGGGATCGGTAAATGTACCTGCTTGTACGCTTTAAGTGCTCATTACAGGATCGTAATCTCGAAAATAATATCTTTTACTTATCTTGGGTGTTATAAGTAAAAGATATTATTTTGCTTTAAATTTATGTTTCATTTTTAACGAAATATTTAAAAATTTCGTCAGCAGCGTCTAATTTCGGGTTCGAATAAACCTCGTGAGACAGGATGGGAGGAAAATATTGTATCAAACGGGAATGGAAAAAATGTTAGCAAAAAAACATTAGCTAGTTTCTATCCCTGTAGTTTCCTCTCACAGCTCGGAAATCTTGAGGGAAGAGAACGGGAGAAGGGAATAAATGTCATGCGCGAAAAAGACGGAACGTGCCTAATTGGGTTTCCCGAACGTCTCCTGGAGCGAGACTGCGTCATCGTACTGCGGCTCACCCCTCCCGAACTAAATAATTTTCCTTCGCTCGAGTGTATTGCCCGATAAGGGTGGGAAATGGTTTTCTTTATTTCTGGTTGCCTCGGATACGAGTTACGCATTAAAAGCCTCAAAAACCTTAACGTGTCTAAAAAAAGCGTTTGCGCAAGAATAATTCCTCCTTTACTTTCGTCCCTATTCTGAAGTTTTTTGACAGTCACTGTCGTCATCGGTGACGGCCTTATGCTCATCATGAAGAACACTGTCTTTTTTTTACGGTAACTGAGCAACTTCTGCAGTACTAAACTAACAAACTGATTAGAGAAAAGAGAACTTTTGATGTTTTTTTCCATACTGCCACATGACGATTTCAAAAAAGCTTTTGAAAAGGTGTCTCATAGCAAACTAATTTTGAAATTAAAATCTTATGGGCTAGCCAGTAACATTATATCATGGATAAGTGACTTTCTTTATGGCAGTGAGGCATGGACGATGACAGCAGCGGAGAAGAAAAGGGTGGAAGCATTCGAAATATGGTGCTATCGACGAATGATGAAGATAAAATGGATCGACCGAGTGACAAATGAAGAAGTCCTAAGAAGAGTGGGAGAAAAGAGAAGTCTACTGAAAACTATAAAAAGAAGACGGGACAAACTAATCGGCCATATCTTAAGACACGATGGCCTGATGAAGACAATCGTCGAGGGAAAAGTGAACGGGAAGAATGGAAGAGGGAGGCCTCGTATGAGTTACATGGAACAGGTCGTAAAGGACGTGAAAGAGAGGAACTACGTTGGTATGAAGAGGTTGGCCGATAGAAGAATCGAGTGGAGGGCTGCGTCAAACCAATCCTAGGATTGTTGACCCTTGATGATGAAGTGGCTTTCTACATGATCGGGTTCAAAGGTTTGTTTTGGTCGGTGTTACCTCAACGGAAATCGAAGCCACCAAGGGTGTCCCACATGGTAGTGTGATAGGTCCACTCCTGTTCCTTCTGTACATTAATGATATCAGTAAGGTGGTAAAAAGTAAGCTTCGTCTATTTGCCGATGACGCAGTTGTGTACAGGGAAATTCTAAGCCCAAACGATAAGCAATATTTAAATGATGACCTACAAGCAATCGAAAATTGGTGTGATACATGGCAGTTAGAATTAAACTATAAAAAATGTGTAGTAATGAATTTTTGGAAAAAGAATAGTTCTCCTCCCAGCACATACGAAATAAGTAATAATGAAATAACAAACGTGGAATCCATTAAATATCTTGGAATAAGACTGACACATGATCTTTCCTGGGGTAAACACATACGTCAAATAATGGGTCAAGCGAATCGTAAACTGGGATTCATCAAAAGAGTATTGGGTAAATGTGACGATCATGTACGAGAAATCAGCTACTTTTCCCTTTATAGACCTCATTTGAAATATGCTGCCAGTGTATGCGATCCCTACGAAATCGGTCTAAATAATTAACTTGAACGTGTGCAGCGAATATCGGCAAGATTTGCAAAGGGACGATACGATAATTATATTAGCGTAACCAGTCTATGAAATGAACTAAAATGGTAATCATTTTCAGATCGCAGGTTTAAATTTAGACTTAATCTCTTACATAAATTCCAAGACAATATTTTCAGTGATGATGTTAAAAATATTTTGCGGACCCCTACTTACTATGGCAGACTGGACCATAATCATAAAATTAGAGAAATTGATTGCCGAACTGATAGATTCAAAATGTCCTTTTTCCCTCGTACAATTAGAGATACGAATAATGGTAAATATGTCCAATCGGAGAGTAGCAATGGATAGCATTAGTAGCTGCATGTTGGTATGAGTGCTTAAAGTTAACCCGACTAACAGAATGTTTTTGCATGTTTGCTTTGCAATTTCTAATTTTTTTAAATAGTGAAGTTCTGACTAGTATATTAATATTATTCCTTTTTTATGCATGATATGTAGTGCATGTTTGGTGAGAAATCACCCCCTGCCACACACCTTTGTGGTGGCTTGCAGGGTATTATGTAGATGTAGATAACTTAATGGTGGACGTTTTGAAGAGTATCCAGGGAAAAGTCAGTGTGAAGAACTACGGAGGTGAGCCACTCATTAACCTACGCATTTCGTTAACTACATTTTACCAAGCGAGTCACCCCATGAGTGTTCGTCATGGGGTCAAAATTCCTAACATAAACGCGTGTTTCCACTATATTACTCTATCACTTAACGACTTCATATCATTGCCATCTTGCCAGTGATCTTTTCCTTGTAAACCATCACCAAAAATTAATTATGTGAAAGAGAAGGATTGTGTTAAGGATATTACCACGTTAACTGTTTCAAGAGTACATCTACATGCACTCGATACCCTGCAAGCCACTGTGAGGGTGTGAGGCAGGGGGTGAAGATCACCAAACATGCACCAGTGACAACTGCAACCATGCAACTAGGAAACATGCCACATAATAGGGTCACATGAAGCTACACGGTTATTATCTACATAGTAATAAAGGGATTGGTTTCTAATGCATGCATCATTCACCACAGACAACTCTACAATATTTCCCTACCTATCCCTTTGCTAGGCTGCACATTGTGTTCTCTAATAGAACGGGGGAAAAATGACATTTGAAATCTATCGGTATGACATTCTATCTCTCTAATCTTGTCTCTGACCGAATCATCATCATATATATTATATATATTATTACAGAAAGGTCTTTTTCTGTCATTCCGTATATGCTCCATTAATACTGCACCTACAGTGATAAATGTGGTATAATTTTAAACGTTGAATCACCGGCTTCTGACAAAAAATACAATTTCAATCTCAAATTTCACTATTTACCCATTAATTTGACTTAAAAGTTTCGATTTTTCCATGTCGATTACTCGCTCGAGGTAAATCGACTCCACACATTTTTTTAAATCCAAAATTCAAAAAAAGGTTTAAAATGAAAATAGTACGAAATTCACATAGTGATTTTACATGGGTCAATGGTCATCTGGTAAGTCAATGCAATCAAAACTTTTTGATTTCATATTTATATGATATTCGCTTACAAAAATAGTTTGTAAACATTTATCGTATTTTCCGTGATATTTATGTTTGTATTAAAGAAACTCATAAACAAAAAGTTACAGACGATAACATTGTTACTTCTAATATTGCCTTTAAAGAAGTTTTGTAAATTGCGTGCCGTTATTCATTAACAGACGTCATGATTTTTCCTACTGGTACCAAACTCTCTTGCCCGTATTGTATTAATATGTTTTGTATATTTTTGTAAGAAAACAAGTATAAAGAAAGTACTTTATGATACACCTTCTTCTCTATTTAAAACCCAATTACACCGTTTCCTTAACATACTTATTCCCTGATGTCGTGAAAGTGCGAAATTTTCGCACGGGTTACCTAGTCTAGCATAATACGCTAGTGTTTTTAATATACCTATATCTGACATCTTCAGTAAAGCTATCCGTTTTAAATTTCTGTAATAGATTTAATCTGTATTTTAACCTACGATCTAATTATGTTCCCAACCTAATTCTGGTATTGATTCTGATACACTGATAAACCTATCGTAACACCTTTTGACAAACCTAACTGCTCATCGTTGCACACTACCTAGCTCGCTGATCATACATGATTCATCCGGATCCCATACACTGGCTGCATATTCAAGGTGGAGCCTGAAGAGTATAGTGGAAGGATTCGTTAATTTTAATATGTTTGGTCACTGATGATGATATTGTCATGCCATCCTGCGATAACTTTTGAAGGACTGCTCTCCTGTGGTAAAGAGTAATGGACTGGTAGTCCTGAAATTTCACGAGATCATGTGATATGAACAAACCAGGCGGGTTGTGAGATACAGATGCTAGACTATTGTTGTAAACACAGAAATTGATCTCTTTACTTGCGATTGATTTGTATGATTATCAGAAAATATTGCATTAAAATGGTGCGTTATTGTATCCTTCCATACCCCAAAATCTCCACCAAAAGTCCGGGAGTATCGTTCCACAAGATGTCCAAAGACAAAGATGAATTTTTGGAGTGGGTGATTAACTAAGAAGAACTAGAAAAAATAGTGTTTAATGAAATAGCATAGACATAAAATAACATTTTAGTCTCCCTATTTTTTCTACGATCATGTCCTTCACCGCTCGCCAATTATTTAAATACTTAGCAAAGCGCTAATTAAAGGCACGAAAATTGGTAACGAACGCTGTTGATTGTAAACAAACATTGCTTATCCTACACGAACGCTAGAGACGCCTGACGTCTACCCACTAAGGGTGGCTTTATAGCTCGGTGGCGGCGGCCCTTACTATGGATTTCGCCGCGGAAGGAAATCGGTGGTCCTTCATAGGTCTGCGGCGCGGCATGAAAAAAAGAAGATCGCAATGCGTTGCAAGGCACTGGAACTTGTCGCCTTGTGTCTCTGATCACGGTTGGATCTGACTCGTTCAGTTTCATCTCCTTTTTTCCTCGTGCATGCGCATTATGGTTAGAAATAGTTTATTTTAGTTTGAGATAGTTTATTTTAATATTGTAGGGAATAGTTTAGTTTATTTTTGTTTTTAAAAACCAGGACCATCAGCTACATATTAATAATTTGCTGTGTATTAGTTATAAAACTTGAAGATGGCGTGCATACTCCAATGAGACATTAAATGACAATGAGAAACTACTCCACATGTGTACCAAACCGTGCAATGCAATAATGGGGGCGTTTACTCGGAACCGAAATCGCAATTTTGTACACGAAGTTGTTAGATGGAAACGAAAAAAGAAATTTAGTGAAAAAATCAATCTTCTAACCACAACCATTCACTCATAAATCAAAAATTAAAATAAGCAAAAGGTGACGCCCACCGAAAGAGCTGCTATGATAACATTGACGTCACTTTCATCCCGTCCTTGACTGTTCTTATGGGAAGGGGAGGGAGTGGAGGGGGATTCTCGGAAGGTCTGCTCACACAGATGCTGTCGTAACTGCTCCGATTGGCAGAGTCAGCTGTGTCCCCCCCTTTGCGATAAGGCGAAGTAGCTTCGTGGGCTCAGTTGTAATTGGACGAAGTCGTTATGCGTCAGAGGTTGCTTTTCCGAAAGGGTTAAAATCATTAGTTTTTCGACGCCTATAACTCAAGAAATAATTGACGGATCAAAAAACGGAAACATACGTGTCTTTTTATTTTACAAACTCTATCATATTCGGCAATAAAAAAAATATGGTAAACGACCCCATTACATTTTCACTAAAATCTTATTTCTGGGATAGCAATGTCTTCCCTTCTCCAATTATAATTTTAACACTTCATAACAACACTAATCTTCGTAATACATCTCATACGCGCTCATTAAAGTGGCCAATAGAACTCATCTGTGAATGCTGGGCGATTCGAATTGACCGGGTCTCCGTCTCCTCGCCGCAGAGATTCAGCGAGGATGAGGCCGTGTGCGAATTCGCCTATCAGCTGCCTAAATGCTCCCTTCTTAGGGAGGATATCCATCTTGTAGTGTGCCCGAATTCCTAGGCATCAGTTTAGTCACCGAATTTAGTCACCTAATGTTGCCGTCAGCAAAGTGAACATGAAGTGTATCCTTTTGCGACGCCATCTTTAAAAACCATCCCATAATTCTTAGCGCCTTTGGAGGGTAGAAGAATGGTTGTTGTGGTAACAAAATGTAAACAATTACTTGTGCGAGGTTTATTGCTAATAAAGGAGCCGACAAAATACTTCGTGTGTGAGTTTGATGTTATATCGTTTTTTTCCCATCAGAAAGATTGAAATTCAAATGTTAAAAATGACAAATATAAATTAAATAGGTAATCCTAGTGTATTACGGAAAATAATTCATGCCTAAGACATTCAACTCGGAGTGTTAAATGTTCAAAAAACAGAAATATTTCTATAAATCACTGAGATAAATTACTTTTATGTTTTTTAAACAATAATTGTGAGGCAAGTGGTTGATTTGCTGATATGAGTTTTTGAAATTCGTACGGTTGTTTCCTCTTCTGCTTGTACATTATTTGTAATAAAACGCGGCCGATATATAATAAATGAATACCGTCAGCCCTGATTTCATCACCAAACTGGGTATTTCACCAACAGATCTTTTCCTTTCCATTATATTATCTTCACTAACAATTTGTAAGTAGATCTACTCTAGGTACGACATTGCACTTGGACGTAACCATGGATTAGGTTGTAAATTGAAGCACTTCAAAACAAAGTTTGTGTGAATATAATGGAAAAAGCATAAAATTACGTAAAAGAATAACCAAAAGGTGATTACTACTTGGAATATCTGGAAATGTAGAATATCTGGAAATGTAGAAACTTTGTAATGCGAAAGTCTTACCACTACAGCGAGGATTTGATCAAATAATAATATAATAACAATCTCTGTCGATGCTCGAGCTTAAGCTAGTAGATTTGCTGAGACAATAGTTTTTAATTCAAAACAGAATATCTCCGGTGAGCATCCTTTTAACTCCATAAGTTAGTATAAGAACAAGAGTTCTTCAAAAATGACCGCAAGTGAAATACCTCAATTCAGGTTATTGCTACTCATTTGTTTTAAAGTACCATTGTTATACCGTAGGTTGCGACACTGTAGCTATCGTCCGAATTCGTGCTCCCTTTAGCCATCGGGGAATTCAGGCACCTTCGATGCCTAATGGAACATGGCTAATTCCTAATGGCTAATGAATTCGGATACAGCCTGAATATTGCGGCAGCCGCTAGCCGTTTAAGCGCTAGTCAGCGACGCTCGACGGTCTGACGTCATGATTTCCAAAGGCGTGTTCTCATTGGCTGATTTCTGCCGCTGGAGCTCTGCCGCCGAGCTATAAAGCCCCCCTAAGTTACTAAACTACGTCTATTGACTACTCGTCCACAGTCACTAAAATATCTGAGACGGTTGTAACGAGATATCAATTTAGCAATGCTTTAAGGGTGTATTTTTCAGAGAGAGGGGGCTCCAATCGGTTCGAATTGAATTGGGAGCGCGGGAGGGGAACCTCACTTCAGGGGAGTATCTTTACGAGGGCCAAGTGGAGACCAGAGGGTGCGACTTTCCGCCGCAGTCCCAAGGGGCTGAGAAAGACCCGAAAAGGCCTTCGGGGTTGAGGCCTTTTGGAGGGTGGGCAGTGTGGGATCTTACCCCCCCTACCCCAAAAGGTGAAGCCCTCATTTGCCGGAAGGAGGGGAAAAGCTCACAACCTCGACCTGAACCCCGGCACGCGTCTGGGAGCGGTCTGCCGACGCAGGGAGAAAAGTAATGGTTCTCTCAATCCGTCACTTCTCGACCCCACCCACTCCTCCTTTCACACACTCCCGGGTTGTTAAAATGCCGTCTGGTCGTCTCGCCGACGAACTTATAGAAGTTGCCCCCTTTGTGTCACCTCAGGGTTCGGTGGGGTCGCACCCCTAACTTAACCCCTGGTACCCCCCTCCTCTCCTCTCCCCCAAGGGGTGTTCCCCGGACGAATCCGGGGCGGCGGGAGCGTACCGGATACCTGCGTCTGGATTTTTACCTCCATGTCTATACTGGAGGGGATTCCCCCATTTCACGCCGTCTGGGCTCGTGCGAAGTCGTCTGCCGAGGGATTTCGCCCATGTGGAGCGAATTCGGGCGGAGGGGTTGGCTGGAGAACCCTCCTGGAACCAAGGGAAACAACCTCCGGAAAAACCGCTCTTTAACTCGGAAGACATCGGGGAGATTATCCCAATAACTTGAAGGCGACTGGGCGTAAACGTTTTTGTCTCAATGCTATTTTCGAGAATATGGATTCAGTTAACAGCTTCCTAATATCTAAGGGGTTTATCATCATCAAGAGTCAACAATCCTAGGATTGGTTTGACACAGCCCTCCACTCGATTCTTCTATCGGCCAACCTCTTCATACCAACGTAGTTCCTCTCTTTCACGTCCTTTACGACCTGCTCCATGTAACTCATACGAGGCCTGCCTCTTCCATTCTTCCCGTTCACTTTTCCTTCGACGATTGCCTTCATCAGGCCATCGTGTCTTAAGATGTGGCCGATTAAATTGTCCCGTCTTCTTCTTAGGGTATTCACAAGACTTCTCTTTTCTCCCACTCTTCATAGGACTTCTTTATTTGTCACTCGGTCGATCCATTTTACCTTCATCATTCTTCGATTGCACCATATTTCGAATGCTTCCACACTTTTGTTCTCAACTGCTGTCATCGTCCATGCTTCACTGCCTAAGGGGATAAAAAAATCAAATCATTAAAAAAATGACTCACCAGAACGCGTTCCTCGCGGCCGAGTTGCTGAGGAAAATTTTCCCAGGTTTCCCCTCGCGTCAGATTGTCCGTAAATATTGAAGTTCCATTTCTCGACACGGATATCATCCTCAAGGTAGATGATTCTCATTTCGGACATTTTTATAGACATGTTTTACAGAGAGATACCTACCTATATTAAATAATTGAATATAAAAGTCATTAAAAATCTTCGAAACGACCCTCAACACATCTTGAGAATTATGCCCTAGTCGAGCAATGAAAACGTCGGCCAGCATTCGCAATCTGACCCGTGGAGAACCTGCGAAAATTTTCTTCTTGTAGTACTTTACCCTTAATTAGCATAACATTCCTACGTAGGCGCTAATTATTCAGTCGCACGTTCCCCTGTGTATGCATAAGTGGAACGTTTCTCTAATTAATTAGTATTATTCCTGTTAGATCATGCACGCGGATCATGTTTGGTGTTATTATTCGCCCTTTTCCACACACTCTCGGGGTGGTTTGCAGAGTAATATATGGATATAGTCGGACCTTAGTGGAAAGAAATGCCAGAATAGTTACGATTAGGAAGAGGAAGTAAGTTCAGTCGTGGTTGAGTAAGAAAGAAAAAAGGTATCGTTGATAGAATTGAGGGGGGTAAGATATATGTGACTTGTAAAGTGACATAACTTATGGATGGAGCCTGTAGAAAGATTATATGCTTAAGAGAGTGGGAGACGCGCCTTCAAAATGCACCCTAAGTGGTAGAAATCTATCTAAAAATGGACATATTGGTATTTTTCGTTCTACCACTGCGGTAGACACAACAGCACAACAGTATATAGTCTGTCCAAACAGGGAAGGCGGGTAAGAGATTAAGGCACAGCTCGAGAGCCCAGCAATAGCCGCGTACCTGCCGTCGGCCAAACAATAGCCGGGGTCCGGTCGACCGCGTGCGCTATAATGAGTCCCGAATCGCATTCCACTCTGAAAAATAATCACATAAAATTAAGCGTAATTTGTTATTTTTTATTACAGTTTTGATTTCTACGTGTGATTTCAAGAAAAAAGAGTCTAAACACGACGGAGTTATGTCAATTAGTTATGTAACACTTAGTGGTTGCAAAAAATTGTATTTTGATTTTTTTAACTATTTAACTTATTTAACTTTTACTTATTTACTTTTTATTAAACTTTTTACCGCTTTTTACTAAGACCAAATCTAATCGAATAAAAACAATTTATTGTCATAAAACAAATATGTTTGTATTCTATTATAAACAACATACAATTTTTTGCAAACACTGAGCGTTAAATAACTAATTGACAAACTCCGTCGTGTTTGACTCTTATAGTACTATACACGAATGTGTCTTTACATTCTTTAATTAAGGGAAATGCATAAATCTTAGTTTGAAATTTAGAAAAAAAATATGTATTGGGCTGGATATTGTATTTTATTTAGGGTACAAAAAAAGCCTACATTCAGAGACATTAACTTTTCTCAATTGTGAAAGAAATTATGTAAAATCCATATAAATATTGCAATCCATGGTGACTAACCAGTCCAGCCGATAATAAAGTAATGATGTAACCGAAATTATACCCGTCTTCAAGAGGTTGCCTTTCTTGTTCTCTAGTGTTGAGGGCAAGGTCGCCTACGTGGCCACAAATTGTACACGAGCGTGTTTGAGAGTTTCGGAATCATAGGAAATATAGTCACAAAACTGAGACGTTTTATATTGTGACAAGGAGGACTATTCCACTCTTTCTTTATAACCGACTTAGATGTCGGCAACCATATGGGTAGCTATATCAAGTTCATTGCTACTTTTACAATCAAAAATATTCCCAAAGTAACCACTGAAACTGCAATTATGGCTTAGAAGAAAATGCTATTAAGAATTACTTTTAGAATAGCGCAAGGTTTGTTACTTGCAGATCAGTTGCTGGCCAAGTTTTTTTTCCTTTTCGAGTGGATAACACTTTTGATATAGAATATTGTTATAAAAGCACGTTTTATCAACGGGAGACATCTACATCTACACGATACCCTGCAAGCCACCGTGAGGGTGTGTGGCAGGGGGTGAAGATCACCAAGCATGCACTACCGACATGCAAACAAGCAACTATATGGTCTCATACAACTAGATTGTTAGTATCTATAGTATTTAAGGGATTAATACATGCATCATGCACTACAGACTACTCTAAAATATTTACCCTACCTATCCCTTTCCTATGCTGCCTATTCTGTTCTCTTATAGTAGGTACGGGGGAAAAACGACATTTTGAATCTATCAGTACGACAATCTATCTCTCAAATCTTGTTTATCAGGTCGAATCTAGCAATATACGCTGGTATTTTTAATGTGCCTAACATCTTCAGTAAAGCAATCCGATTGAAATTTCTCTAATAGATTTAATGATTTAGATTGTTAGTACATATCTATAGTATTTAAGGGATAATTACATGCATCATGCACTACAGACTACTCAAAAATATTTCCCCTACCTACCCCTTTGCTATGCTGCCTATTCTGTTCTCTTATAGTCCGGGGGAAAAATGGCATTTTTCCTTCGTACTATAATTTATTTCCCCTGTACTATATTTTCCCCGTACTAGAGACCTATGAGTTTTGCTATTTCTAGCGCCACTTGCGGAAGAAGGGAAAAATTTCTCTCATGGGTCCCCAGTGGGTCTCACCCGTCCACAGCAACTTCTAAAAGCAGGGAAATCCGTCGTCGTTTCCCTCCCTTCATAGATCGTATTGGAGAGAAGAGGGGGATGCAGAGGCGGTCTCCATCTGTCCCTCCCCTCATTGGAGGCTGGGGGGAGGTCGCGAGAGTTGGGGGTTAAGAGCGTGCACCCGGCCCTGGTCTAATGATCTTTAAACTTAGTGCCCCTTCCCTGAATCGGTTCTTCGGGCACTTCCGAGGATCGCGGGGGATAGGTGGTTGGCTGGACCTGAGTTATGGAGCGGATGCAGGCGGGTGTGGACGCCGCGCCGTTAACGTCTGAGCCAACCCCACTGGGTTAAATAATTTGCGCATCCCCTCACCGCCGGATAAAAGCACCCCCACCCCCCGTTCCACGGGTATTTCGGGCCAACGTGACGTGAGACAGCTTTGGGCCATTCGTCACGCAAGGAGACAGCGACAACAATTCAAAGCCTAGCCCCCAATGAGGAACATGCACTATTTGTTATAACTCTTTGAATATCAAGTTTATTAAAAGTTTATAAAAATTACAATGTGCTTGGCGAAAATTTTGCTGAAGAATTAAGGTGAGTAACAGAGATATTACTCTTTGAAAATTGTACCTTTTCGGCAGCTTAAAAACACAACGTCATCGCATGACGTCACGGCATGGTATCACTATGGGCGTTGTTTTTTTTCTGTTTATGCGTGTAGGTAAGTTGTTTGGTAAATACTTGGCGATAGCGTATGCATTTATCTCATTTGTGTAATGCAATAAACGATTGTATTTCGATTTTTTATTTACGTAGTATAGATGGTAACGAGCAAATCGTCCATTAATTATATGTATAATGTATAATGCCTGTATGGTGCCCAAGAGTTTCTATTACGTCTATACAATCGCTGGTTTTTTTTAGAACGCCGCCATAAGGGAGTCAACCAAAGGAAATTGTCGGAATGTACTTATTTAAGTATTTTTTCCGTCATCGTTTCGTTCGAGAAACGGCTAAAAACCTCAAAACAATATATTCACTTCATTTTCTTTTAAAAATAAATGTCTATCTCTGTAGCAATATGGAACCTATACCGTGCAGTAACGTCAGAAGTCGTTTTAGATCACGTGACTTTTGTCAATTTCCGGGAATATTTTAATATCTTTTAATAATCTTTGTGGTGGGCGTAAAAAACTTTGGCTTATATATATAAACTGGCGAAAAAATTTCGCATCAAGTACAACATTAATCTTCGAGAAACAAATTACATGCATATTCCCCATTATGGATATGATCCGCTACAAAAATTCAATCCCAAAAGGGCATATTCCACTCTGTAATTGTGTAGCTCTTTGCATTGCGTCCATTCGCACAGTTTACAAAGATTATCATATGCCACCGCAGATTGCAATAGCGAGTATTGAAGTTTAAATTTACCGAAAAATCATCATGTTGGTTAGGTATGATGGCCAACGTGTTACAAAAAGTCAATCCTAACAGGGCATATTCCCCTCTGTAATTGTATAACTCTCTACAATGCATTCAATCGCACAGGTTTATAAAGATTATCATAAGTCAGCACAAATTGCAGTCTCTGAGTGTTGATCTGGAATTAACCAAAAATCAACATGTCGGTTAGATAGGTGGCCAATATGTTGATTTTTCATCGCGGACATGCTGACTAAATTATTTAATTCAGCAACAATCATAGTCGCTTACTGCTTGAAATAGCTGGATAGCAAGTTCATGCTTTCCATGAATACATCTTCATAAATCAGCCTCCATTTCACGTAATAAGGGAAAAATCATCATCAGCAATGTTTCCATAAGCATTACTATTATTTGTAAAAATGAAAAATTTCCATTGTGGCGATTAAAAACTTATTACCTCCGACGAAAGGAGCTCGACTAATGACCTGATACACCCGGGTCCCTTTACAAACCTTGCCGATCGTCGCTGCACGCGTTCAAGTTCATTATTTAGAACGATTTCGCAGGGATCCCATACACTGGCAGCATATTCCAAATGAGGTCTAACAAGGGAAAAGTAGCTGATTTCTCGTATATGATCGTCACATTTACCCAGTACTCTTTTGACGAATCCCAGTTTACGATTAGCTTGACCCATTATTTCACGTATGTCTTTACCCCAGGGAAGATCATGTATCAGTCTTATTACAAGATATTTAATGGATTCCACGTTTGTTAATTCATTATTACTTATTTTGTAAGTGCTAAGAGGAGAGCTATTCTTTTCCAAAAATTCATTACAAGACATTTTTTAAAGTTTAATTCTAACTGCCATGTATCACACCAATTTTCAATTGCTTTCAGGTCATCATTTAAATATTCTTTATCGTTTGGGCATAGAGTTTACCTGTACACTACTGCGACATCGGCAAATAGACGAAGCTTACTTTTTACCACCTCATTGATACCATTAAACAAATTGTAAGAAAAACATTAAACAAATGGTGAGGGAAAGGAGCTGATTTCTTTCTCGACTGCTTAATCCACTGCTGCTCTCTTTACTGCAACGGTTTTCCATAGAAACCCCTTTAAAACCTACTATAACTGATGAATAACTAAAAATAATAGTTAAAAAATTTTTTTCCGAGCTTAAAACTGTTTTTTAAAAGTTCTATGACCAACTACTTATAGATCCCATAATCGTGTCACTACCATGGGACTTCTCCCATTTATTTATTTTTAAAAGGAAAATCCAGGGGCCGATGGTCATCGTCTTTTGAGTTTTTAAGCTAGTTTACAAATGGATCCTTTAAGAAAGGCTGCCGTGCCGCCTTCGCTGGAGGGTAGAAACTAAAATAACAGCGGATTTCGACATCGTTCGTCATGAGTCGGCTCCTTGACTGACTGACCCACCACCACGCAAACTTCCCTTACTCAGCCAGCTCCTCAGTTGTCAAACACAATCTCAGTCAATGTGCTAAGAAGAGTGCCTTGCCTCTTGGACCGCGAGGCTTCCTGCCATTCATAGTAGGGTCCCAATCCTGCCTGTCCGGCGGCAAAGGGGCGGTTAAAGGTGCATCCGGGACCAAAAGGGGGGGTGGGAAAGGTTGTGGGGACATGCGGACCCTTTCTCCAAGCCCTTGCACCTCCCCTCACTTCCCTGACCTCCCATGGGGGTTGAAAACTGGCGAAGGATAGGAATGGGGAAGTCGCCTGGCGAAATCATTTTCAGCTTCGTGTTGCGAGCATAGGGACACCCGCCTTCGTCACGCTGTCTGTCACGCTCATCATTGTGACGTTATATCCTTGTGACTTTTTCTTACAGTATTACGTTCATTTGTTTATCCTAATGGGCTTCATATACTTCTTATTGTGTTTATGAGGCCAAGATCATGTCTCTGTTTTTCCTCGTACAATTAGGGATATGAATAACGGTAAATATATCCAGTACGAGTGTAGCAATGGATAACATTGGTAGCTGCATGTTGGTATAAGGACTTGAAGCTAACCCAACTAACAGCATGCTTTTGTATGTATGCTTTGGTATTTTTAATTTTTTTTAAATAGTGAAGTTTAGAACAGTATATAAATACTAATCCTTTTTTGTGAATGGTATGTAGTGCATGTTTGGTGAGATACACATAATACACATAAGGGAGGAGATAAGGGGGAGGTGCTAGGAAAAAAAGTTCTGAAAGGTTGGCGGATAATAGAAGTAGTCCACAGGCACATACCCTGGTCGAACTGACGCCTCTAAAAGAATGAACAAATGAAATTGCCCACTCATTATCAGTCCCTGGATTGGCTTCATATTCACGTGACTCTTACTAACAGCCTTCACCACTTTGCCATCCGAGGTTTGCCATTCCGTTTTTCACGTTCACTTGTCCCTCGAAGATTGTCATTATGAAGCCTTCAATATCTCATATGGGCGATTAAATATTATATTTGTTCTTCTTGCCACTATGAAGAAATTTAACCACATCACGCCTGAAACTTCGCTGTTTTTACCTCTAAAGGCCGTTTTACACGGTCATTGATACTGCGCAGGCTGTTGCGATAACAGTTGCGCAAGAAATATTGCGCAGTGTAAAGCGACGACTTGCGAGGACAGGCAGCGCCACTGCACGAACACTTGCGAGCAAATTAGAACATGTTCTAATCTGATACATGCGTTCGCGCAAGTTTGAAGTTTATTTATCTCACTAGATGGTGCAGATGTAGCGCCAATGAACTGCCACGGGAATTCTAGAAATTAAATAGGTTGTTGACGATTGAGTTGGGTGTTTTTGTTTGCACTCAACTCCTTAGTCGGTGAATAAAGTGTAATAATGATGAGCTGGGCGATTAATCACGTGGAAGCTTAAATTTCGTGCGTAAAGGAAGAACTCGTTACCTTGGCCCACAGCCGTTCGTTCGTGGCGCAAATTTTGGGCTATGTAAACGGGACTAGGGTCTACATCTACATCTACATTATACCCTGCAAGCCACCATAAAGGTATGTGGCAGGGGGTGAATTCTCACCAAACATACACTACACATCATTCATAAAAAGTATTGGTATTAATGTACTAGTCAGAACTTCACTATTTAAAAAGAAAGAAATTGCAAAGCAAACATGCAAAAACATGCTGTTAGTGGGGTTAGCTTTACGTCCTCATGCCAACATGCAGCTACCTATGCAATCTATTGATACACTCATATTGGACATATTTACCGCTATTCATATCCCTAATTGTTCGAGGAAAAAAAAGGGCGTTTTGAATCTATCAGTTCGGCAATCCATTTCTCTAATTTTGTGATTATGGTCCATTCTACCATAGTAACCTGGGGTTCGCAAATATTTTTAACATCATCACTGAAAATATTGTCTTGGAATTTATTTAAGAGATTAAGTCTAAATTTCAACCTGCGATCTGACAATGATTCTCATTTTAATTCATTTAATAGACTGGTTACGCTAATATTCCACTATTGTTTAGACTATGACTTAAAACATTTTTAATTGGTGGTAATCTTTTCTTTTGTCATCTTTCACGTCCAATTAATTGCTACTTAACAGATCCTGACGTTATGCGATACATTGACGGTATTACCGCTACTGAATGGTATATTGTAACTTACATAATGCACCGTGTAAAGCTGTCAAGCAAGCGTCCTCGCAATTTTCTACGTCACGGAATGCCGCATACGACTGCTCAAACGGAATCAGCAACTTGTGCAGTTTCAATGACCGTGTAAAACGGTCCTAAGAGAATACTAACAAGCTACTAATACTACAAGAGAACACTATTGTAAGCCTATAGTGAGGTGCGCAAGAGGCATTTCACGCCCCCATCCTCTGGGCGCCATTTTGAAATCGTCGACGAGGAAGTCGTCTTCTTCCGCGTGATGGGACGGGAGGGCTGAGATCCCTCTGTCAGCTCCCCTTCCTCCCCTCCCCCTCCCCCATCCCCCGTCGCGTGCCTGCCGTTAAAACACACGCCGCGTGACGCGTGGCCGATCCTCACGGACATCTGCGGCGGCTGACATGCGTGCCCCAACTGCTTTGAAAGGTCGACCCACTGCTTTCCCGGATTCTTGGCCCTCCTGCTCAGTCCACTGGGTCGCGTAAAACACTTAGCTAGGGCTGTGCGATATGCTGTTTTGAATATCGGTAATATATAAATAGGAAATATCGTGATATGGACATATAGGGATATCGACATATCGGGATATCGACATATCGGGATATCGGCATATCGTGATATGGACATATCGTGATATGGACATATCGGATATCGATATATCGGGATATCGACTTATAATATAACACCTTAAGGCGAAAGAGCATATAATTTTACATAATAGAGTTTCTTTTCAATTTTTTGATACGGCCCATATGAGCTGAAATTTTCCATTTTTCCTTAGTCGAAGAACGGTGAAAATTTTTAAAATTCCGAAATATGGTTTAAAAGCAATAATTTTATAATAAACAAATTTGAACTTTTCTTGTTGAATTCGAGTTTTCAGTGATGAAATCGCAGAATGGCCATTCCATTCCCTACATCCAAATTTTAAGATAAAAAAGTTACAGTTAATAACAATAACAAATTAGACGATTTAAAATATAAGTATAATTAACGATTGAGGAAGTGTAATATTTTATAAGGAAGAGACCGTTTATTGCACTTCAATCCGATCAACCATTACCGAGAAATTGCGCAAAATGGAGACATTATTAAGTGTGACAGAAAAAAAACAGGGATCAGAATATCGGGATATCGTTATATCGGGATATCGACATATCAGGATATCGACATATAGTGATATCGCGTTTCGAAATATCGACTCCCGATATCAAGTGCATATCGAGTATCATCGACGATATATCGTGGTATCGCACAGCCCTACACTCAGCAGAGCGCTTTGGCTTTGCCCATCATCACTTAGCATTGTGATTCAATTTGCATTCTTCAGCTAAGTTCTGCAAGTTATCTTCTCGTTTAATAAAATGCATAATCTTCACAGTCGGAAAATTACACACGTCACAATGATAGGGTCCCCCGAACCAAGATGGCAGCTGGTGAGACTACCGAGATTTTCATTTTGGGACAGGAAACAAGTGTGCTTGATATAAATTAGTAGGCTTGTGCGATGAGTCGATCAATCGAAGTCATCAACGATGATTTCAGTCATCGTGGTGCGATGACTGAAATCGATGACGATGAATGTCATCGACCATCGACTACGATGAGTCGATGAGAATCATCGATGTCGATGAGTTATGATGTGCTGCTGTCACGAGAAACGCTACCTCTGCTGACGACCCCTTCCTGGAGGAGCTCCACAAGTACCAGGCGGTTCCAGCTTTATCCAAATCTTCGGACGTCCTACATTGGTATGGGGACAGGAAGGATGTGTATCCCCGCCTTCAGAAGTACGCGAGGAAATACCTCTGTATCCCTGCCACTTCAACGTTATGAGAGCGGTTCTTTAACGATGTTGTGTTCGACGACCGACATCTACTCACCGATGAAAATGCGGAAATGAGAATTTTATTACACCACAACAAAGAGTTGTTGCTTAATTTGTAACTTGGTGCTTGTTTCGCTCTATAATAAATAGGCCTTGTCCCTCTCAGATAAGTTTGACCCAATTCAATCTTCACTTAATAACCACACAAAACTGCCAACCGAGACATCTGCACCGATCATCGAGAGTCATCGATCGTCGATAGTCACCGATCATCGTAATTCATCGATCATCGACATTCATTGATCATCGACATTCCTCGATCATCGATTATCATCGAGTCATCGATCATCGTGTACGCTCTATTTGATGATCGATGACAGTCATCGTCATCGAAGCATTTCGATGAAATTTTTTCATCGAAAATCGATGACCAAAATCGGTCATCGCACCAGCCTATAAATTAGTGTTAAACCCGAAGGTTGCTTTCTGATAGGTGAAGGTATAGTTAACCCTGTACAAAGGCATTGGCGGGTGAAATTCACTCATTCAGGGAGAGAAGGCCAGTTCCTTTCCCCGAGCCACCTGCGATTTCCAAGTTCTGACACAAAGTTTTCGATTCGCCACGATTTTAGATGGGGGTGCCCAGAAAAGCTTCTGTCTGAGATTTGAACCCGAGACCCTCCGGTCTGTAGCCCAGCGCTAAACCCATTAGACCACCGCGACACCCGTGCTTGATATACTTCGATAATTTTTAAGTGCCTTCGACGCATAGTAAGCGTGACGATCATGTACGGGAAATCAGCTACTTTTCCATTGTTAGACCTCAATTGGAATATGCTCCCAGTATCTGGGACCCCTACGAAATCGGTCTAAATAATGAACTTGAACGTGTGCAGCGAAGATCGGCAAGATTTGTAAAGGGACGATACGATAATTATATTAGCGTAACCAGTCTATTAAATGAATTAAAATGGGAATCATTGTCAGATCGCAGGTTGAAATTAAGACTTAATCTCTTAAACAAATTCCAAGACCACATTTTCAGTGATGATGTTAAAAGTATTTTGCGAACCCCAACTTAGTACTATGGTAGACTGGACCATAATCACAAAATTAGAGAAATTGATTGCCGAACTGACAGATTCAAAATGTCCTTTTTTCCTCGTACTATTAGGGATATTACTAACGGTAAATATATCCAATGCGAGTGTAGCAATGGATAACATTGGTAGCTGCATGTTGGTATAAACACTTGAAGGTAACCCAATAGCATGATTTTGCATGCTTGCTTTGCTATTTTTATCTTCTTTTAGATGGCGAAGTTTAGAACAGTATATAAATACTAATCCTTTTTTATTCATGATATGTAGTGCATGTTTGGTGAGAATTCACCCCCTGCCACACACCTTTATGGTGGCTTGCAGGGTATTATGTAGATGTACATGTAAGCATTTATTTAAAATAAAAATGATGCCGTTACTCATTTAAATTGTTGTGTATTGTTTCTCCTATTCCCATACGCAAACATACACCATTTTAGGACCATGGACCATGGAAGTACGCATTCAGTTAAGGAGGTTGATCCGAAAAGTGAAAGTCATGTCATTTTTTTTTTTCAGCACTTATAGAACTAAAGTTCCTCTATCTAATATAGTGAAGATAATTACACCAACCCATATTCCTTTTTCCACAAATTGCATTTGAAATTACATACGATTAACGGCGAGAATGGCCGTCACATGGGAATATAACGTTTAAAAATACCATAGTGTCATGTCATTTTTGCAAAAAACTGATATTTTATGCGTAATTTCACAAGAAATAAAATGACACGTAAAAAAAGCCATCAACCCACCGTATTTTTTGCTAAATCCACCAATTTCTGCGCTTATAGCAGACGAAATGCGTTAGTTGTCTTCAAGTGGCGCTGCTGTCGCTCTAGCCAAAATGCATGGTGTATGAATAATATCATTACTAATGAGATATTAAAGCATATTTCAGAAAAATATTATAACATAACGTTTGATAGTAATATTCTGGTGTTATACATTAGTAAATTCATTGAGTAGTACATGAATTTATTTCTTTAAAGTAAATGCTGAACTGACTCCATCGTCGAGCTGATTAAAATTATCATAAAAAATAAATCCTTCGACTTTCCATCGTATTTCTTGTGATACTTATGACTTTCAATAGCTTAGGTAATTTTCTTTGTGAAGTAAGGATCACTTAGCAGGCATATACTCGTACTTAAATTAATAAGATTCCTCAGACAACTTGACTCAAGCAGTCGCGAGCCAAGCTCCTTAAATGTTTGATTTGATCGCGCCTTTAGCTCATCGCTTCATTGTTAACTTACCGGAATGCATAGGAATTAACTACTCACTCTCGCTGCAGCTTGCCGGTTGTAATGCATTTTTAGATCTCTTTCAATGACCCCCCCCCCCCAGCATCCAACTACACGGCATTTCGTCTGAAATACAATCCATCCTAAATATTAAGTGAATTGCGAATTTTCTAATGAGATAAAATAATAATATATAGACATATAGGCACCACGCTACAGGATTCGTATCCTTTTAGAGGTAAAAATAACGCAGTTTCAGGCGTAATACGGTTAGATTTCTTCATAATTATAGTATCAATCGATGTATTTATGATATGAGGTTAATCTGAAGTGATAAACTTCTATAATCCTTACACGCTTTAAAAAAAAGGTTTTTAGACTACAATGCGTCACTGGATTCTACATGATGATGTAATCCTCATCGGATTCCATGCATGCATATGCAGCGATGAATGCTAGTATTTTTTCGCAGATTCAATGCCATTTTGGAATCAGACTTCAAAATCATCGGAAAACAGAGTGGATGTGTCACTCAACAAGGAGGAGAATTCAGGATCTGAAGGGAAAGTAGTGGTTTTTGATTTTAGAGCCCGCTGATTTTCTTAAAAATAGCTAATTACCTTCGAAAGATGGTATTTTATGCGATAGATACGCAATTTAAGTTTTCGTTTTCAAGTTCGCAATTTCCGTAAAATATTATGTCCACCTCTTCTCATAAATTCTCCCTTCAGCTTATTAAAAGACGCCCTCCATGACTCGGATGTAAAAACTCTTAACGTGAAAAGCTTTGCGATATTCAGTGCGTATTAGTTAGCACAACAGATTGTACGACTCGTATTTCGTAACCAGTCTATTAAATGAATTAAAATGGGAATCATTGTCAGATCGCAGGTTGAAATTTAGACTTAATCTCTTATATAAATTCCAAGACAATATTTTCAGTGATGATGTTAAAAATATTTGCGAACCCCAACTTACTATAATGGCAGACTGGACCATAATCATAAAATTAGAGAAATTGATTGCCGAACTGATAGATTCAAAATGTCCTTTTTCCCTCGTACAATTAGAGATACGAATAACGGTAAATATGTCCAATCGGAGAGTAGCAATGGATAGCATTGGTAGCTGTATGTTGGTATGAGTACTAAAAGCTAACCCTACTAACAGCATGTTTTTGTATGTGTGCTTTGCTATTTTTATCTTTTTTTAAATAGTGAAGTTTAGAACAGTATATAAATACTAATTCTTTTTCATGTATAATATGTTGTGCATGTTTGGTGAGAATTCACCCCCTGCCACACACCTTTGTGGTGGCTTGCAGGGTATTATGTAGATGTACGAATAATTTAATTATATGTTTTGTCAGCTTTCTTGCATCCCGCCGTGCAAAACTTATTGTCGTTCGATGCGTTTTTCGATACGAATAATGGTAAATATGTCCAATCGGAGAGTATCAATGGATAGCATTGGTAGCTGCATGTTGGTATGAGTACTTGAAGCTAACCCTACTAACAGAATGTTTTTGCATGTTTGCTTTGCAATTTCTATCTTTTTTAAATAATGAAGTTCTGACTAGTACATATATTAATACTATTCCTTTTTTTGCATGATATGTAGTGCACGTTTGGTGAGAAATCACCCTCTGCCACACACCTTTGTGGTGGCTTGCAGGGTATTATGTAGATGTACGAATAATTTAATTATATGTTTTGTCAACTTTCTTGCATCCCGCCGTGCAAAACTTATTGTCGTTCGATGCGTTTTTCGAGTCGATGCGTGGAAATAACTCGATACCGATGTTTTGCAGAGGAGGGTGTGGGAATGTGGCTGGATAAGGGTTCTGCTGACGCATCCTAGAGCTTTAAACTCGTTGGAGGGGGAAAGCTTTAAAAGTCTGGAAGACAGACGTCTGTGGGAGGAGGGAGGTTCCATGGGGGGGGAGGTTCCATGGGGGGGGGAGGATAGAGGGAGAGGTGGGGAAAGGGGGGTGCAAAGCGGGAATTCCACCCACCACCTTGCTAGAAGGGGGGAAGGTTTGAAGTGCCGGCAACAGCGAGTGAAGCTATTGGGGTGTGAAGCCTCCCTCACTGGCTTCCCTTTCCGAGGGTCGGGTTTGGTTCCCTGCCATTGGCAAAGTTTTTCCATTAGTATACATGCCCCTTCTTGAGTGGGCTAGTATGGGCGGCTGCAGTAATCTGAAAGTTATTGCATCGTAGAATATGGCCTCAACTGAAACTAAATGATATATACTCTCTATACTCTCTCTCTATTCGACACAAATAGCCCTGTCCGAAACGTGTGCTTCTAGCGCTAAGCATACTACAATGCTTGCTTGCAAGTGGAGGGGGGTACCGTCGGAAACACCCGAAGTACGTCCGACCGCGAAGCACAATTGGGGAAGCATGCTACGAAGCCAAAGCACAGAAGCTTCGAAGCTTTGGCTTCGAAGCATTGTTGACGAGAATAACAAAATATGGCGGAGCCGTTGGCTACTTATAAATGTGTGTAGGATCTATTTTTTTTACTTCGTATGTTAAATTTTTATAATTATTAATATACGTATCAATGAAAATGTTAATATACATATAATCGCTCTTTTTCTTCCGATTTAACATTTGATAGATGTTGCCCTCTATCGTGTTTCACTATACCTAGTGGTTTTTTTTGTTGCCACTACTGCTTAACGTCGCTCCTTACCGTAGACTGTCCGAATGTGAAGTATTAATTCCCAAGCATGCTTTATTGTACGTCAGCAATTCGTCATCGCCAAGAATGCTTTGCTGTAGCATACTTGGTTTTCGGATACGGCTAATGATGCTCCGAACCTTCCGCTCTATTTGGGTAACAACGGGCTTTTTTGGTGTGACACCCTCATCCTTTCATATATGTTGTTGGTGTGGGAGCTAGATTATTAGTTAGTCAGTTATTTGGGGGACACGATTGACAACTGAGGTCATTTGCGTCCGAGGTAGAGTTTTCCAGGAAACGGAGGAAGGGTGGAGAGGAACCCGGCGCGGCGTCGGCATTAGCCTTCTCTTAACGAAAGACGCCGAGGGGACGACGGCTTAACGTCCCATCCGACGGACGGTGTACTGGACTCGAGGTGCTCTCAAAAAGACACTCAAGCAGGGGTCGGTATACCAATGAATAACCCGACAGCGCCGGGATTTAAACCCAAGCAAAAAGAGCATTTTACCAGAAGAAGATTTTGCTTACAACCGCAAGTACAAGCGTGGAAGTGAGGAAAATTTTCGTTAGAACATACATTTGCAGTATTCTACTATATGGCAGCGAAACATGGACAATAACAGCAGCAGAGAGGTCCAGGCTGGAAGCATTTGAAATGTGGTGCTACCGAAGAATGATGAAGATAAAATGGATCGATCGAGTGACAAACGAAGAAGTGTTAAGAAGAGTGGGAGAGAAGGGATGTCTACTGAAAACATTAAAAAGAAGACGGGACAACTAAATAGGCCACATCTTGAGACACGATGGTCTGATGAAGACAATCGTCGAGGGAAAAGTGAACGGGAAGAATGGAAAAGGTAGGCCTCGTATGAGGTACGTGGAGCAATTTGTGAAGGATATAAAAGAGAGGAGCTACGTCAATGTGAAGAGGTTGGCCGATAGAAGAATCGAGTGGAGGGCTGCGTCAAATCAATCCTAGGATTGTTGACCCATGATGATGATGACTACGTAGATGCTCGGAAAAAATGAGCACCTTGATTATGGACAACATTTTGCCGAAGAGGAGTTTGTCTTAGTCAACAAAATTGATGATCCAAATATGAAGTACCTCAGACAGAGTACAAAAGCTCATATTAAACTGACAAATGGGCAAGCAAGGTAAGTCAGAAAACAGTAGCTCTGTTAAGGAGGTTCCACCGTGACTCCGCGATTCAATATCCCGTAAAAGAGCTATGTTATTTAATGAATAAATACCGATCCAGAAAAACTCCTATGTGGAAAATCATCTGCAGGGTGATAACGCATACACAATAATTGTATGAGTATGCTATTTTATAGCGCGTTGTAGTTACATTCTATTTTTTACAAGCTCTTTTAACTCATTTTGACTTCGGAAAATGACTGACGTGTTGTTGCCACGTTTAATTTAAAAAGTCAGAATACACGCTCAATCCCGCTAATACGTAATCTAAAATAGGTTAAATATTTTCTTACTTAGTTTTAAACTACTCCCTTGCAAATACAACTCTTTGTTATGAATTTTATTAATATTCGTATTTTTGAAAATTGTTTGGCAACAATGACGCTGCTACCATTTGGAAGCATTGATATTTATTACACTATATCAATAACCAATAAAATATTTAAATCACGTAAAAAATATAAGAAGGATCTTGGTAAGGTATATTCCGTAATTAAGACGGTAAATAAGCTTGTAAGCACGTTCCATCACAAGTATCGTAGCCAATGATAACAACATACTGTAGCGCCACTTTCACGTAACTAAGGCTTTTCTGCTTTTTTTCGAGCAAACATTTATTAATATCAATTAAACAAGTGTGGTAAGGCGAGCACTTTTTTACAATGCTAAATTCTGCGTAAAATCACGCATCTTATATTAGTTTTTCGTCAAAACGACATTTCTCATTACATTATTAATCTGCAAATATTACTGCAAGAGCCATGCTCTGCCGTATAGCCACGTATAAAATATCTGATTTTCAGTGTCTTTTTTCTTCAAATATATTATGGTAAGGCCAAATTATTTTGTTGCCAATCGATAGAAGGGGCAAAAAATGATGTATTCTGACATTTTCACAAAAATGACATCTACGTCATAATTCGGTGGAGCCACCTTAATTGATGGCTAGTAACGCTGTTCACAACTACTATTTTAGTCTAGGTGTCATTAAAAATTTCCAGACCACCTTCAAAATATACGTAATGTATTTAAAATCAACTCAATTCAAGTGAATGTAGACATTCAGGTGCTAAGATCCAGCTTTTTCTCTTTCATACTCAATTTTGCAATTTATGAAAAATAATTAGTAGCTATATTCTAATCGAAACATAGCAATTAAAAACAGATTAATATAATATAGTCCAGTAAGTATGCACAAAAATGCTGTTAGTTGGGTTAAATTTGTCCTCACACTAACATGCAACTACGTATAATATCACTATCCATTGATACACCTGTATACTAATACTATTGAATGTCTTTACAGCTATTCACATCCCTAATTGTGTGAGTAGAGAAGGACATTTTTAATCTGTCGGTTCGACAGTCAGTTTCTCAAATTTTATGATCATGGTCCAGTCTACCATAGTAAGTTGGAGTCTGCAAAATGTTTTTTTTTAACGTCATCACTGAACATATTAGCCAGGAATTTAGTTAACAGACATAGTATAAATTTCAATCTATCTATAACCCAATAATAAATATAAAGATTTAGGTGCTCCAACGGCTAAGGTTATATTGTTCAATTCCATGCACGCTCCTCTCCTTCCGGTCTGAGAACCATTTAAGGAGGTTGGCTCGCGACTGCTTGAGTCAAGTTGTCTATCGTCATTGGTCAACAATCCTAGGATTGGTTTTACGCAGCTTTCCACTCGATTCTTCTATCCCAAGTTTTCTAAGGAATCTTATCAATTTACGTACGAGTATATGCCCGCTAAGTGATCTTTACTTCACAAAGAAAATTATCTAACCTATTGAAAGTCATAAGTATCACAATAAATACGATGGAAAGTTGAAGGATTTATTTTTTATGATAATTTTAATCAGCTCGACGATGGAGTCAATTCCGCATTTTCGTTACAGAAATAAATTCATGTACTCAATGAAGTTACTAATGTATAACACCTGAATATTACATTCAAAAATTATGTTATATAATACTTCTCGAAATATTCTTTAATATCTCATTAGTATTCATATTATTCATACGCCAACCATTTTGGCTACAGCGACCGCAGCGCCACTTGAAGTCAACTAACGCATTTCGTCTGCTATAAGCGCAGAAATTGGTGGATTTAGCGAAAAATACGGTAGGTTGATACCTTTTTTTCGTGTCATTATATTCCCTGTGAAATAGCGCATGAAATATCAGTTGTTTGCAAAAATGACATGTCACTATGGTATTTATAAATGTTATATTCCCATGTGATGGCCATTCTCGCCGTTAATCGTATGTGATTTCAAATACAATTTGTGCAAAAAGGAGTTTGGGTTGGTATAATTATCTTTACTTTATTAGGTAGAGGAACTTTAGTTCTATAAGTGCTGTAAATATAAAAAAACATATGACTTTCACTTTTCGGATCAACCTCCTTAAGTGCGGCACAGACTTGGAGTCGCCGAAGGCAGATGCTGAGCGACGACGTTTCGCTCTCGAGTGCCTTCTTCGATGCCCTCGCATTCCTCCGCGCCCTAGTCACTATCAGCAACTACCACGGCCCTAGGAGAGTCGCCCTGCTTCTTTTAAGTGGGCTCTCGCATCGCACTCTCCCATTTTGTTTACGCCTTCTCAGGACGAGAATATCTTGGATTCCCTAAGTCTCCAGCTTAGAGTGCTTTCAGGGAGACTCCTGCTCTTCGTCCCGGCCTCAGCTTTCTTTCGCGACTTCCGCGTTTTCCGCATGAGTTTCAAAAAAATCATATCGCATTTTGCCTTCCGGACCGAAAGAGATCTAAAGAAGATAGACTTCATACACGATAGAAATGACATCGATCCGATATCAATAGAAGGTCAACGGCGACAAAACTGGGGGAATAGTTGTGGTAGTCAGGGGGCCTATTTTGTAAAGTTGAAAGAATTTCGGCTCATATGGAGAGTCTTGGGTCACCGGGACGAATGATTCACGAACATCGTTCACCGCCGTGATGGCGTATAACAGTTGACTGTTTATTCAGCGTTATGTCTATCCAGCGCGCCATTATTACAATGGAGGGAACAAGCTGAGATAATTAACAATAGTTAATCAACATGACTTACTATTTATGTTTGTAATCAATCTATTCGCTTTAAAATGTAACAATATATGTGGTATGGAATAACGGCGGACTTGTTAAGAAAGTGAAACTTCTGAAAATTGAAAGTGATTACACCTTTGGAATTAAATCACGAAATGTTTTGGTTTTATCAATTGATTGTGTCAACAGCTTCTGTAATGATATTGTTTTCTCGAGTGAATCATTACATCTTCGTGCATATATTCCTCCGTCCGCCTATGTTTCTATTTAAACAGTACATTGATTTGGAATGGATGATATCACAGTAGCAGATAACAAATATGCAACAACCGAACAAATTCCTGCGACAATGTACGCGTCCGAAGACCAAAGGACGTCTACATCTACATATACCCTGCAAGCCACCATAAAGGTGTGTGGCAGGGGGAGATTGCCACACAGGGTCCATACAATGTCAGAATTTGTCGGTAGAACACAACCACACAAAGAAAGGTGCTCATACAAAGCAAGGCAGCATAATGAGATTTGCTCAAGCAATGTGATTTCCAACATGATAACATCTCTCTCTATAATATAGATTGCCCCTGCAGTATTGCAGGCTAGTAGCATTAAAATCTTACGTAGATGTTTTACACGAATAAAAAACCTATATGTCTAGTCTACCTGGCAATTTTGAATCAACATTAAACAAAAACACTGCATGGCGACATTTAAAATCAAACCAAATAGTTTTATACACTTCTAACTGTACAAGCGGCAAGGAAACAGAGACATGAAAGATTTAATCATTAGCTAGAATTAGATGCATTCTCACCTTGTATCCCGCGCAATAAATATTAACAAGTCGTCTGCTACAATCGCAGCTTCTATAGGTGCCCAACGTAAAGCTCTGTATTTCAGAGCTTTAGCCCTCCGCGATAGCAGCGCCTGCTCGCCAGAAAATATTTGGCGACGGATCATGAACGAAATGATCCGCAAAATGATCCGACTCCGTCGACTTGAGCCGGGACGACCGTCGCGCCATCAAGCCAACGCCACCTAGATACAGGCCGGAGCGCTTGGGAGTGACGTCATCAGCAGGAGGCCTTTCTGCCTTATGAACGGCGGGGCAAGATTCTACGGATGGATCAGATCTTTTCAAAGCGTTTCCATATCTGAAAGACTGAAACTGAATTCATGATGTAACTTAAGCAATAATTAATATCGCTTGTACTAAACTCAGAGAAGCTGATTATGAAAACGTAAAAAAGAATGACATAGGCATGGTGATGGACATATTTCATACCCAAATTGCCACTGAAACTCCTACGAGGCTAATGTTGCCAGCTTCCTGTTCTTGATAGTTATGACCGAAGGACACTTAAATTTGCCCTCTTTCTTATATAATTCTTCAAAAGAGTAGCTCCAAATTACACCTCAATACGCATTGATTGCCAGTTATTTCCGTTTGAAGTTCCGCGACCCAAAAAAAAATAAAGGAGTCCCTGCACACTCTTTTAAATCTACCCTCGACCAGATCTTATCACTCAGTCAACTACTCTACTCGGCAAACACCGGTTAAATAAACTACACATTGCTTATAAAATGAATTCACCTGCCCGAGAGCTCTCGGTAATTTTGTACTCCTCCCTGGGGATTGAAGAAAGCCATTTCATCTTTAAGTTCTCCTCTCAGGGAAACTTTAAAAGATGCTCTTTTGGAATACTACACTTATTAACCCCTGAATCCACTAACCAAGCACTAAAACATTGTTAACGAAGTAAACGATGAAGACCAAAAAAAGACTCAATCACAACACCACTCAACACCAGCACGAAATCTCGATAACGCTCGACTGCTCACTACGTGGTATCACAAAAGCAAGCTCTGGAATACGTAAGAATTAATTTTACACACTTTTAAACCATTTAAAAGCACAAAACATAGTAAATAATTTTATTTTTCGACAACATGAAAGTAAAATTTACTTACGAAGACAGTAAAAATTGTTTTATTTATCTAGCAAAAATTCGCCGATTTTTCAGTGAAATTTTCCATGTTAAGCTTATTCTGCTAAACTGCGTTATGCTACACAAAATACTATTATCACACAATCTTGGACACACAACTTTTTCACCAGGGCAGCTTTCACTGACTCTTTTGCCGGTTTGATCATATAAAAATCTAGCAAGTAATTTAATTTTTATTAGTATTACCGAAAAGCAGTACAAGCGTGAAACGTGAAAATTATTGTCGGTAAAAGATATATGTTCAAATAGGTCGGGAACTTCATTTAGTTCTAAGCGAGAAGCACTGCATAATAAAAACGCTACTGAGGTTTTCTTCGTTCATAATGTTCTCGGCAGCCATTTAACCACGAATACAATGTGAATGACAAACGTGGTAAGAAACTAAAAGAAATTTAGCTGTCAAATTTACCCCAAGGTGATGAATATTGAGAAAATACTGATGCAACCATTAAGTAAACAAGTTAGGTTATATAAAACCCCAACGGCTTTGAGGAAACTGAATGGAATTTAACTTACAGCCTAGTACGCCAATGTAAAGAATGATATGGGTATGCTAATTACCTGTCTAATTTTGTTTTCCGCCGTGCACTTCACCGTCTTAGGATCCCAATACCACAAAGAAACATTTAAAATATTAAGATTGCACAAAGAAGGCCAGTAAACGCTTCTACACACGATTAAAACAGCACGTTACACACTCCCAACCATGAGCATACACATATCAACAATAAAAGTCCTATAAACAAGCCGGTAAACAATTGAGTAACAACGGCATTGCTAGGCCTCCTGGCCGTGACGTCATCGGACTTTCGGGTTCCTGTGCTCCGGCCTGCATCTAGGTGGCGTTGATCAAGCACGGTTTGTACTACCAACTATGACGTTTTTCCCATATATGGGTATAGTTGTGACGTCGGAATCTCGAATTCGACTTTAGAGAATTGGGCCCCTGAGCACTGACCTCCCATTACGAGTACCCCGGTTCAAATCCCGGCCGTCGCAGGAGCTTTTTTCAGTGGTATGCTGGTCCCCGCTTGAGTACTGAGTGGGCAGCACTTCAAGTTCAATACTCCATCCGTCCGATTAGGCGTTGAACGGTGGATCTCTTGGCGCCTTTCGTTAAGTGTAGGCTTATGCCGACACCGGGTTTTTTCTCCAACCTTTCTTTACTCCACACTATGATTTCTCTTCCCCCTGCGACACATCTTGTGTGGTGCCTTGCCGGGCATTATGTAGATGTATGTATATTTCTCTGGTGCACAAAAATGAACCAGAAAACATTGATTTTTTACCAATACTTATATATATTGCACAATTACTGTGAATTTCACCGCCGTTCACGCGGCAGGTTGGATATTTACTACACTTATATGTTTTCATTATTTGTACATTTCATATTGTACATCTGAACAACGCCGCGGAAACCTTCGCACCAACTTCGCACCATATTCTCCGTAGTTCATCCACAGAAAGGCCTGAAAGAAGAACAATCAGAAGACTTAAATTTTGTCATAACAACATGTCATCTTTCAATCAATTATTATTTAAAGCTGGACCAGTTCACTTCAATTAATTTTCAGTAACTTCTTTACATTATATTTCAAAGGCCTTCCGTCAGTAAGTGGCACACAAGTCAGGGCTGCCCCAGTCGAATAGCCCGCTGGTGTTCTTCTAAGCGGGTTTTAACGGAGCGTCCTGTTTCGCCGATATATTTCTTCTCGCAAGTTTGGCATGGTATCTCATACACTCCTTCCGCTTTGAAATGGTGTTGCGTCCTTCACACTCCTCAGGCAGTTTCTAATTTTTAAATGTGGCTTGAACACAGCTTTGATTTCATGTTTGCGGAGGATGTTTCCTATTCTATCCGTTATGCCCCAGACGTAAGGAAGGAAGGCTGTCTTGGGTGCAAGCTTGTCTGCATCCGAGTTCCCAATTTCTTCCTTTGGGCCATCCCTATCCTTAGTCATGATTTTGTAAAATGTTTTGGAGATTGCTCTCTTGCCATATCCGATCTGCTGTAGAATGGCTTCCACTTTCTGTCTTTCGGCCGGAAAGTTGGTCTCGTCACTAACTCTGCAGGAACTACTCCACCTTGTGCTTGTTAATCTATTGCGGAAAATAAGAGGCAAAAGGGTAGGGAGAGTAGGGAAGAAGAGTGGGAGAAAAGAGAAGTCTGCTGACAACTCTAACAAGAAGAAGGGAAAACTTAATCGGCCATATCTTGAGACACGATGGCCTGATGAAGACTATCGTCGAGGGAAAAGTGAACGGGAAGATTGGAAAAGGCAGGCCTCGTATGAGATACATGGAACAGGTTGTGAAGGATGTAAAAAAGAAGAATTACGTCACAATGAAAAGGTTGGCCGATAGAAGAATCGAGTGGAAAGCTGCGTCAATCCAATCCCAGGATTGTTGACCAATGATGATGAAGAGGCAAAATATTTTTGGGAATTCCACGCTATATCATTTATTTCTAACCATATTTGGAAAATAGTTGAGGCATTAGTAAAGGGATCGGCTTGTTCGAATGTGATGCACTTACTGGTTTTCCACTCTTGAGCGAATTCTCCTACATCACTAGCGTTTAAAACTGTTTTAGCGTACACCGTTGTGGTGACTTTCAGGGTATAGTGCAACTGTAGATGTATTTTACACCCTCCTTAAACCTCTTAATCGGTAGAATACTGATAAAATGGTAAAAATTATGGAATATCACCGCATGTACTCGATTTTCTGAGGCAATAAAAGTCTGCTAAGCCAAGGCTGAGAGAAGAAAATCATGAAATTATTCCATTTAATTTATCCATATGTTAAAATTAGGCATTTATTTTATCACCCCAAAATTGACAGGGCATTGGAAGAAGTGTGTATGTCTTCATAGAAACTAGACCCACCAAAGTGCTCACATGTAAAGACGTTCCCTCCATATTATTTCCGTATTATCTAAAATGTTTCTATGTAGTTGCGTGTGGCTGCATGTCAATGGTGCATGTTTGGTGATATTCACCTCCTGCCACACACCCTCGCGGTGGTATTGCGTAGACGTGGTCACTTTATTATTACGTAGATGTGTGTTACTAAAATTGCGCACACTATGCATAAACAGATTAATATATACCAAACCGAAGTTATATCGGAGACCAATAAATAGATTATTTATATTAGACTATTTATTAATGATATACTATTAATACTTATCCTACAATTGAGTATTATTGTAAGTATTAATGACTGTTAGATGGTATTTATTCTCTGCTACAGTACCCTCGATATGGCTCGCAGAGTAAATACAGGGTGATGTAACTGCTGACTTCATACAAAAACGTATTTTATGAAAAAGAACAGGAATGGAAAACCTTTTCCAGCTTTAGCATACCTCATGTTCGTTCTTTTTTCCTCGTACAATTAGGGATATGAATAACGGTAAATATATCCAGTACGAGTGTAGCAATGGATAACATTGGTAGCTGCATGTTGGTATAAGGACTTAAAGCTAACCCAACTAACAGCATGTTTTTGCATGTATGCTTTGCTATTTTTATCTTTTTTTTAATAGTGTAGTTTAGTGCACAGCATACGAGGCTTGTCCGGAAAGTAAGTACCGTTTGGGAAAAAATTCTTAAAAACATTTTTTTTCAAGGCAAGATTAATTTTTACGTGAAAGAGTATATCTTTCACTATTTTTCTACATAGTTGCCACCATTGTCTAGACATTTGTCGTAACGGGAAACCAACTTTTCTATGCCCTCTTCATAGAGAGATGTCGCCAGGGAAGACAGCCATTGCTGAACACCGCTCTTTGCATCGTCATCGCTGTCAAAGCGCCTTCCTCCAAAATCACGCTTCAAATTCAAGAATAAGTGATAGTCATAATACTGTTAATACTGTTTGAGAAGTCACCTCCCTCAAAACTGCATCGGGTAAGAAATGTCAATGCACTTCCAAATCGCTTCGTTTTGTGGTGTTCCGTAAGCATTTTCGGAACCCAGCGGGAACACAGTTTGCGATAATTTAAGCAATTTGTGACAATCTCATGCAAAAAAGGTTTTGAAATTTGTGGGAATCTTCAAAAAGCATTCTTATCTTAAACCGTCTGTTTTCAAGAATTTTCTCATTCACTTTTTCAAACAAACCATCATTGACAACAGAAGGCCGCCCACTCCGTGCTTCGTCGTGAACACTGGTTCGTCCATCATTGAATTTTCTAACCCACTTTCTCACCATCCCATCAGTCATAACACTTTCACCATAAATCTCTACGAGTTGACGATGAATTTCAGCTGGATTAACATTCTTTGCGTTCAAAAACCGTATTACAGAACGCACTTCACAGTCGGCGGGATCAGATATTGTTTTTAACATTTTAAACGATCACTAACAAATGTAAACACAACACAATCTGGCTGTAATGGCGTCAGTCGAAAGACAAATCAGGCATTAAGACGAGTACACATGCGAGGAACTGCAACACTAGCGTTGTGGTGGCGGTAGAGTGAAACGGTACCTACTTTCCGTACATGCCTCGTATATATACTAATCCTTATAAATGCATGATATGTAGTGCATGTTTAGTGAGAATTCACCCCCTGTCACACACCTTTATGGTGGCTTGCAGGGTATTATGTAGATGTAGATGTTCGTCATCTGCAAAATTTTAAGTTTCTCGGGGGATTCTAGCCCTCCATTCACATGCACAACATCCCCTCCTTCTCCATCTCCGGAATCGTAGAGAACACACATTAACGTCACATCCACGAAAGAAACGATAGGTCGGGTGAAATCCTCTCTCCCACGATGGCTTCCGGTCACCCCTCTCTTTGATTTCCGACGAAGCTGGGATGGGTTGGTTTACCGCATGCGGGGTGGGTGACGAGTGGCACATGTTTTTAAGACCAATTGTGCTTTAGTGTGTGTGTGTAAGAGAGAGAGAGAGACAACCAAGGACGGAGACGAAGAAGGGAGGCAAGGAGCCGGCTGTCCCTGACCGGGGCGGAAGTGAGTGGAGGGAAAGGCTTGCCGATTCGTAAACATTAGTGCCTCAAGCGTTTTACTGGGTGATTCAGCGTAATTCGAGCCATCAGAAGATTTTTCTTTCGGAAACATTAGACATCTTTCCCGGTGGTCGAAGGGTGGTGTGTTCATGTCTTTTTCTGGGTGCTCTTGAATCTGAGATTGAATGAGACCCTGATACTATTGACCGTGTAATTTTATTTTTAAAGGAAACTGGGCTTTTCAGTAAATTATAAATACAGTCTTTATCAATATTAAATGATTTTATGTTCGACAAATCGATGAATAAGCACAATACCTGATTTCAGGTAATTTAATGTCTACGGCTTTAAATTAATGTTTTATCATCATCATTGGTCAACAATCCTGGGGATTGGATTGACGCAGCTTTCCACTCGATTCTTCTATCGGCCAACCTTTTCATTGTGACGTAATTCTTCTCTTTTACACTCTTCATAACCTGTTCCATATACCTCATACGAGGCCTGCCTTTTCCAATCTTCCCGTTCACTTTTCCTTCGACGATTGTATTCATCAGGCCATCGTGTCTCAAGATATGGCCGATTAAGTTTTCCCTTCTTTTTAGAGTTGTCAGCAGACTTCTCTTTTCTCGTACTCTTCTTAGCACTTCCTCGTTACTTACTCAGTCGATCCATTTCATCTTCAGTATTCTTCTGTTGCACCACATTTCAAATGCTTCTACCCTTTTCTTCTCCGCTGCTGTCATCGTCCATGATTCACTGCCGCAAAGAAAAATGCTCCAGATGTATGTTCTGATGAACTGTTTCCTTACTCCTATGCTTGTATTTCCTGCTGTATGTAGATTCTTCTTTCGATAGAATGCCCTCTTTGCCTGGGCTATTCTACTCACTATTTCTTTCTTGCTTCGTCCATCGTTGGTTACTCTGCTTCCCAGGTAACAGAACTCTTTCACCTCTTCCAGTTTCTGTTTTCCTAGTTTAACGTTGGTTTTCGCCTCTTCTTTCTTGCTGCACACCAATATCTTAGTCTTCTTCTTATTTATCTTCAGCTGATATCTGGCCATAGTCCTTTCCATGGTTGTTAGCATCTTATTCAGCTCCTTCTCTGTCTCTGCTATGAGAGCTATGTCATCAGCGAATCGTAGCATACTGATTGTTTCTCCATGGAAGTTCACTCCAGAACACTTCTCTTTAATTTCATTAATGGCTCTCTCGATGTAAACATTAAAAATTACGGGAGACAGTGCGCAGTAGGGTGGAGTGAAAAAAGTCAATATTTTATTTTCGGAAACGGGTACCCTTCAATGACTGTGTATGAGACCTAGTAACAATTATGTAAAATATTTAATTTTTACGACGTCATCTTGAGTCTGCACATTTGGCTTAAAGTTTGAAAATTTTTGAAATTTTTTGTATTTTTACAATTTTTTTAAGTACTTGAAACAAAGAAAAACCCTGACAGGTTGTCACTAAATAGTTGAACAAGACCTAAAATAAGTACAGGATTTAAAAAAAAATATTTTTAGGCGGTGGTTTTAGTCTGCACATGAGGCTTAAACTTATCCAAATATTCGTAAATTTCTGATATTTTTAACGTTTTATAATTTCTGATATCCTCTTATATTGTTATCAAAACTTGTTATATAGCTTTCGTTAATCAACTTTGCATTGTGCAACTCTTCGCTAGTTCATATTAAACTACGCAGGACTCACCACGGGGAGGTGGTTGCACTTCGAGTCCCACCCATGCCCTCCCAACCACCCAACCATGAGAGCATGTATTTACATCTTTAAGAAAAGTCTTGTAATTTATTCCTTTCAATTTAATTTGTCTCACACACAACACAAATTAATATAGACATTTATCATAATAAATTACCCTCACAATATATCACTTTCACTCTTGGTATCTTCAGGCTCAATTTTTACAGGCCATAGATCACTTCACGAGCCATTTCACTTTTCACTTTCACATAAAATATAACCAGTACCCTCTTAAAAATAAGTACCTACATAATAGTGGGGAGTGGACCGCTTTATCCCTCTAGTTTATCTGGAGTTCCTAGCTGAGGCGATCCCCGTCTCCTTGGTTAATCCTGGCTTCTCCGCCACGCCACTTTCCACTTCACTGTTGTCAGACCATCAGACTCGAAGCTAGACGCCCCTTCACTGTTCTTAGACTATCAGACTCGCCTAGAAGACACTTCCCTCTTCTTGGACTATCAGCCTTCACCTTCGTTCGACTCCTCCACTAGCCGCCTAGAAGCCCAGCAGCCGCCCCAGTCTCGCTCTTCGTCCCTCTTTATATCGGCACTTCTTAATTGTTAACGCCCGGCCATAATTAGTCTCCCTCCGTAACCTGCCGCGAGTTCAACAATAGCCTGCGAGACAATTTCTATTCTTGGGAATGCAACTCCCGAATGACCTGAACCACCAGGCTCAATGACAAATTGGCCATTGTCGAGGCCGACGCCATATTTCCCTATGTCTCCGTATAAATATTCTGTACAAAAACCAACATGGCGGCTCCCCAACTCCCCAGCATGATATGGCTAAATTTTGATACGTTACATCTGCCCCGTCGAAAGCAAATATTATATCCTATAAGATTTTCTTTCGAAGCCTCTAATTAAAATAAAGCGTCGCCCCGGCGCCTCTAAAGATCGTTCTACCCCTGAAATTGGTCCACATCCACTATGTTTACATACATTCATAAAATACAATAAATGCAATTATACCCTTCTTTAAAACATCAACTTTACCTTTAAAACATAACATACAAATATTCAAAACAAATGTCATATGCCCTCTTCAAATTTAACATCTTTAAAATAAGTTATACATTTTACATAAAACATTGGGTCATATGTAATTTCCAAATGTACATATTTAAACATGCAAGTGCGTAACCATCAATAAAATAGTTTCAGGTAATCAAAGGAATCACACTTTGCTACACATCAAACATAAAATCTCCTTCACCTTTAAAGTTATACATTATAACTGTCAGCCTCATCATATTGAATCCAAATGTTCATTCACCCAGCTGACTTCACTTAAACACCAATTTAGTAACCGTAGGTCCACTCCCTACAGCACAAATACAAAGTTTTAATCACAAGCCCTTACTTTGTTACACCTCTGCGACCTTGCGATAAAATGTGTACAAATGGCGCGGTAAATCTGTGTCTGCCGACGCTTGCTTACAATGTAACTAGAAAATCGCATAACTGAGCGCTTATTTTCTTACGTTCTCAGTCCTTACTCAACTGTGCTTGCGCGATGTTCTGTGTGGAGTTGGTTTCTTGTGCGTTTTGTTGTGAGTGCAGTGATTTCTACGTATGGTTTCATGTGGGATACATGGAAAGTTCCTCGTTCCGTTTGTGCATAGTGGAACCCGATCTCCTATCTCGAAGTTATTCCCTCTCTGTTGTGTTTTACTTGAGCGTAGCACCCTTCCTTTCTGCCCCTTTGTTTTGATTCTACGCTGGAAATCTTTCAACTAACCCTGGAATATCTTCCTTTTCTTGGGTGCTGTCTGCCATCAGACAAGGTAAGTCGTCTTCAAAATTGAGATAACACTTCTTTACTTCCTTTCCACGTACGTAATCAAGTGCTCTGACTAATGCGTTACTGCTAATTGCACAGCCAAACGGCCCTCTAGTAAATTGGTATATAAATCCTTCAAAGGAAAATGCACAATACTTCCGAGAATCTCGATGTAGTTGAATTTGGTAGAAGCTTTGCGTGAGATCTAAAGATGTCATGTATTTTACGTTAGCACAATCTTGAAATATTTCTTGAGGCGTTCTTGAAGTAGCGTAATCCGGCTTCATCATCTTATTCACCGCCCTTGCATCCAGACATAGCCTTATTGAGCCATCCTGCTTCGGTAAACATATCAGGGGTGATACATATCGTGATGTACTCTTTTCTATGAGTCCCTGCTCCAACAGCTGATTTATAGCGTGACGTGCCTTCGCACGGTAATTTAGCGGTACATTGTAACTTTTCCCGTGGAACTCCTCGTCACCTTTTATCTCCACCTTATAATAATACCCCTCTATTTTTCCGGGCGTATTTCTGAAAATCTCCTTCTCCTTATAAATAATACCTGCTAATTCTCTAAACTCCTTCTCCTGTAAATCGCTGATGCTTCTCATGCTGTTGTGGATTTCCTCCATAGAAACTGTATCTTCTCTCTCCTCATACTGCCCCTGTTTAATTGCCATTATTAGCTTCTGTGACGACTCCGTAGGCATTCCGAATCTTCTTTCTTCCATCTTCCACCCTTGCCTCAGGATTATGGTGCTTTCATTATAATTAATCTCCGCTTTCAGCATCTCTAATGTATCCGTGCCCAATATTAACGGCTTCACTAGATTAGGTATGATGGTGCAATTAATAACTACATCAATCTTCCCTATGTTTATTGTGGGAAAGATTTGTTTACTAATTCTTCCGCTCCTCCTACCTATTGCTCCGATCACCTGAATTCCCCGTATTGGTACCTCTAATACACCTTTGAATACCTCTGGATTCTCCGTAAATGTGTTCTCATTCAGACATGTGATTTCTGAACCGGTGTCCACTAGTGCCTTAAACTTCCGCCCCCCTATTTCCACTACAATTTCCGGACACTTGTTTTCTTCATGCGATCCGTGTTCCTTTTCTTCTTCGGACAAATCTTCGGGTATGCATAATATATTCCTGACTTCCTTGTCGTATTTGCTCCTGTCTCCTCCATTGCTTTCTTCGGTCCCCATTTCTCTGGCTAATGTCGTGTCGGGACTGCTTGCACGACTTGCCCCTTCGCGTTTCCCTGCTCTTCAGGCCTTTCTTCACTACTCCCGGAGTTTTTCACAATCATCGTGCGGATGTTTGCATTCTCCCTGGGTGGTCTTTCTTCGTAACTCCGTCCCTCCATTTGTTCTCGGCTGCTGTACCGTCTCACCGGAGATGTCTGCCTCTGCTTGCCGGATGGATTAGGTTGATATCTATTACCATTTTGATTCTGAGGTGGAGGGTTGTATCCACGTCCTCTAAAATCAATTCTCCTTTCCTCGGTTCCTGTCCATCTTCTTCGGCTTCCTTCCTTCGTCTCCTGTATCGGCTGCGGCACCACCCTATCGTATCGGCTGAGCAATGACAATAATCGTGGGATGGTGTTTATTTGCTGCGATATGATTGCCGTGTTGACCTCCGGACCAAAATGATGCTCCAACCTATAGATTATTTCCTCGTCCTCCATCGGTGGCTTTAGTTCCTTTGCAGTGCTTATTCGGGATGTTGCGTATTCCACTCGGCTGATATTCCCTCGTTCAACGTACCGGCCGGAATCTAGCGTCCTCCGAACCTCCATCTGCTGCTCACGCCCCCAATACTGCATCATAAACAGCTGTGTGAACTGCTCTACGTCTTCTAGTAGATGTGAGATAGCGGTAAACCATTTGCCTGCAGATCCCGTCAGACCCTGTCTTACGATTTTCAGCATTTCGTTGGAGGATAATTGGTACATGGCTTGGTATTCCTCCAGCTCCCTGATGTATCGCATAGGCCTAGCTCCTCTCCTACCGTCAAAATATGGAATCTTCATCATCACTCCCGGTGATTGAATTGCGGTTGAGTTTCGCGAACACTGCAGCCTTATCTTTTCCGCTTCACTCTGCGCTATCATTCGTACTTTTCCTGGCAGTTCCGACTCTTCCTTCAATTTTTCTGCGGTCAGCAGCTGCATCTTTTCAGTGATATTCCTCACTTCCTCACGCGTTTCTATCGCCAAGCTTTCATAATCCTTTAGCCTTTCCTTGACATTATATAAATCCTTCCGTGTTTCCGCCGCTATACTTTGGACATTATTATTCGCCTCCTCGCGGACAGCCTCTATCTCTGCGCGCCTTTCTGCTTTTTCCTCTTCTATCCGCGTATTCATCCTAACTTCTGCTCCTTTCAGCTGTTCCGCCTGCTCCCTCAAGATTGTTCTTAACAGCTCCGCCTGCTCCTTCTGCCTTCTTTCTTCTCTCCGTCTTCTCTCTTCTTCTCGTTCCCTTTTCTCCTTGATTTTCTCTTCCTTCAACCAAGCCCATAAATCCATCGTTGTTGGAGTCCTGTCTTCGACTTCGAATTTGTGAGATTCCATGTCTACTCCCTGTTCCTCGAGAGCAGATCTAAGCCTACCGACCAATTCATTTTTAACTCCTTCGGTGCCTAACCCTAGTTTCTTCAATTCCTCCTGCACCTCGGCCTTCTTCAACTCGAACAGACTTTTACTTGCTCGAAACATTTTATACAATAACACCGTTACTACTAACACTTAATCTGTAGTAATTTTCCCGATGTCTAATTCTCTCGCGTTCTCTAACGTGAACACTTCCTACTCTGCACCTCTCAGGTTCTCCTCGTGGTATCTATTAAACGTAGCCTATCACACAACCCCGTACGTCTAATATTTTATCGTGCTCAAGCGTTGGGCGCCATAAATGTAATTTATTCCTTTCAATTTAATTTGTCTCACACACAACACAAATTAATATAGACATTTATCATAATAAATTACCCTCACAATATATCACTTTCACTCTTGGTATCTTCAGGCTCAATTTTTACAGGCCATAGATCACTTCACGAGCCATTTCACTTTTCACTTTCACATAAAATATAACCAGTACCCTCTTAAAAATAAGTACCTACATAATAGTGGGGAGTGGACCGCTTTATCCCTCTAGTTTATCTGGAGTTCCTAGCTGAGGCGATCCCCGTCTCCTTGGTTAATCCTGGCTTCTCCGCCACGCCACTTTCCACTTCACTGTTGTCAGACCATCAGACTCGAAGCTAGACGCCCCTTCACTGTTCTTAGACTATCAGACTCGCCTAGAAGACACTTCCCTCTTCTTGGACTATCAGCCTTCACCTTCGTTCGACTCCTCCACTAGCCGCCTAGAAGCCCAGCAGCCGCCCCAGTCTCGCTCTTCGTCCCTCTTTATATCGGCACTTCTTAATTGTTAACGCCCGGCCATAATTAGTCTCCCTCCGTAACCTGCCGCGAGTTCAACAATAGCCTGCGAGACAATTTCTATTCTTGGGAATGCAACTCCCGAATGACCTGAACCACCAGGCTCAATGACAAATTGGCCATTGTCGAGGCCGACGCCATATTTCCCTATGTCTCCGTATAAATATTCTGTACAAAAACCAACATGGCGGCTCCCCAACTCCCCAGCATGATATGGCTAAATTTTGATACGTTACAGTCTTCAACAGGTAAATTGTTTCTTTGTGTCATATATTGGACGGATATTTCTATCAAACATTCTAGTTTTGATTAAGCTTTCTCTTTTCTTTTGATCACAGACCAATTTTGAGGAAGCAGTGACTTCTTTGACGGCTCTTTCTACCGCTTGAGCGTGTGATGGGAGTTCAAAAAGAGTGCACTCAGAAGCTATCTTTACACTCTCAGTTTCCAGTAACCTTAGCAACCCTGATTTGTCAAATGACTTGTGAGAGGTGGTTCTGTCACTTCCACATCATCGCAAACAATATTATCGACATACTCTGATGCTCCAAAATTTATTTCCGGGATTTCAAACCGTCTTAGTGGTTTACTGGCTTGTTCTTTAGATCCAGCCTTGATAATACTTATATTATATATATACAATATATATATATATATATATACAATATAAAAATTAAATATTTTACATAATTGTTACTAGGTCTCATACACAGTCATTGGAGGGTACCCGTTTCCGAAAATAAAATATTGACCTTTTTCACTCCACCCTAGTGCGCAGCCTTGTCTCACTCCTTTCCTTATTCTTGCCTCTTCACAGCTGGGTCCAGATTTAATCACAGCAACTTGGTTTTTGTACAGACTGTGTATAATTCTTCGGTCATTGTAGGACACTCCAATTCCTTTCAGAATTCCAAGCATTGAATCCCAATCCACGTTGTCAAAGGCCTTCTCTAAATCCACAAATGCAATGAACGTCGGTTTGTTCTTCTCCATTCTCTTCTCTATGAGTAGCCAAAGGGCCAATATTGTTTCCCTTGTACCCTTACTTATATATGTTTTATATGACTGTTTATTTTTTCGGGATTCATTCCGCGATGTTTAAAATTTCAAAAAACAATATTCCGCGGGTCCTCCTTTGCTCGTCTTTATTTATATGAGTGAGGACTCCCATTGTTGCTGGAATTCTTTAAATTTGAAAAATTCCTTTAAGCTTTTTACTCAATCTGTAACCGTCTTCTCGGTTGACGTTCTCCGGTCTCTTCGCAATTTCTATATCTTCCCTGATTAATCTTGATATTAGTACCTCCTGTTATTAGTACCTCCTTGGTAATTAGTACCTCCTCTGATATTAATTTTGTCTCCTCAAAATTGAAATTATGAGTGGGGCCGCTGAGATGGTGTTCGGCTATTGCAGAAATGCGGTAATTATTATTTTTAATTGCCCGTATATGCTCTTGGAGGCGTATTTTTAGGGCTCTGCATGTCTGGCCTACATATGGATGTCCACAGCTGCACAAGACTTCATACATTCCTCCATAAAGGTTCCGTGGAAGCGGGTCTTTGGAAGCTATAGAAATTGCGAAGAGACCGGAGAACGTCAGCCGAGAAGACGGTTACCCATTGAGTAAAAAGCTTAAACGAATTTTTCAAATTTAAAAAAATTCCAGCAACAATGGGCGTCCTCACTCATGTAAATAAAGACAAGTAATACTTTCAGTTAACCTGATGAAGCTGGCAGGAGGACCAGCGAAATATAGTTTTTTTGCAATTTTAAACATCGCGGAATGAATCCCGAAAAAATAAACAGTCAACACTACATCCGCGGAAGCCTACGAACTAATGTTTTATATTTCTGAAAAGTAGTGGTGCAAAATGACCGTGCCGTCGACGTACCCTAAACATCAACTCTACCACTACTACTACTGAATCTGAGATCATCCCGCACCATTCACAATTGACAGTGCCGGCACATTACATCCCGTTTCTTACTGCCATCTTACGGTACAATATACATCTACGCGATACTCTGTAAGCCACCGCCAGGGTGTGTGGCAGGGGGTGAAGATCACCAAGCATGCACTATTGACATGCAAACAAGGTACTAAACGGAAAGGTGCTACATAATAAGGTCTCACGCAACTAGATGGTAGGTTCTAAGGCGAAATATCTTGCTATAGATGGTATCTATGTATCTCATAGTCATACAGGGATTAGTTGTTATTACATGCATCATGCATTACTGACCAAACTAAAATATTTCCAATTTCTATCTCTTTGCCATGCTGTAGTTTGCTATACTGTAGTTTTACATCTACATCTATGTAATACCTTGCGAGCCACATTGAGGGTGTGCGGCAGGGTGCGAAGCTCACCAAAACATGTACATATTATATAATAGTCAGGAGTTCAGGTCAATTAGAATAAAAATACCAAAACTTTTGCCAACGTTTCGGATATTTATGCATCATTCTTCAGGGCTTCAAGTCTCTTTTAACTTTACTTTTTAAGTTTGTGTTTGTATATGTATAAGTTGGAAAAAGTTTTGGCTTTTTTATTCTGAACTAAACTCCTGGCTATTAAAAAAAATATGAAAGAACCAGACGGATGGGCACCCTCTAACACTTAACGGGTTTGTCAAGAACATAACTGAGGAAAACTAGATGTATGACACCACTTATAAGACCAAGGGATAAGTATGTGTGTCAAATAAATAAGACTTTGGAGAAAAAAGAGGCATCAGGATGTAACTGAGCTAGCAATGAATGGGGAAGAGTTGAGGGCAGCACTTAACTAATCATGGGCTTGAAAAATAATGATAATTAATAAATGCATTAACAAATGATTCTTTGAGGTATTTCACGTGTCTGGCCCTTTGACTTGGAAAAACGATTTCCAGAATGTAATTGGTGAATATCTATCTTTCCTCCTTGTAACATAGCAATTGAGCCGCCAAGATCAACAATGCAATGCACAAAAATGGAGGTAAACATATGTTTCTAGGTGACGCTGGAGCCAATAGGAAGCAGAGTTGGTAGTTAAGGAAACAATAGAAGAGAGCGAGAATCGGGGAATTGTGTGTTAAGGCGCGTTTACACGTAGCAGTAGACTGCTATGACAGTCAACTGATGATTAAGCCTCACTCGCATGTGTAAATAGCAACTGCGATGTAACTTCAGGTCGATACGGGGCACATGTCGAACACTATCGATCCTAGTTCGAGCTATTAGCAAAGTTGAAGCCAGTCTACTTTCCAGCGGAAATGTATCAAACGCAATCGCAACAATCGCCAACGTAAACATAAACACGACGGAATTTGAATATAATAACAAGGATAGCCCTCCCCAAAAGGGAAAATTCTACTCTTTAAAGAATGGGGACAAAAGATAATCGTCGATGGAATTTATTGCTTGATGAATTTAAGGAAAATTTAAGCAAAATTCACTATTAACATAAAACGCTTTTTATTTGTTGTGGCAACGCGTAAATAGCGGCTTTACGTTGCATAGAAGTTAACGCAGACGCATCATAGCAATAGCGCTATAGATACATCGCGCATCTCGCAACTGTCATAGCAGTCAACTGCTACGTGTTAGGGATGGGCGGTTATGAGAAAAAAAAACCGGTTTTAGGTTAACCGGTTATTTTAAACAGAATGAGTACTTGAGTATTAAAACCTGTGGAAAATAACCGGTTATTTTTAGGTTTTATAACCTGTAGCATAACCGAAACAAGGCCATCGTGCAAGCGGGGGGGTGGGGTTGAAGGAAGGAAAGAAGAGGGTTGTGTAAAATACTGATATTTATTAATTACCTAATGTAATTGTATTTTCCTTATCATTAATAACGCTCGCAATTACTGCAACATAAATAATACATTTTATTTAAAGGCAGATTACCGCGGAACCAAAGAAAATAAATCGGATGCAGTGGATATACAAGTGCATTTTTCGCCCATCACGTTAGTGCCGTAACTGTTCGAGACCTAATAACATCTTCGGAATTTTTACCACTTATTATATGAAAAATAACATAAGTAATGCTAATCATCATTTCATGCTCATTTTCCCGAAACTCCCCCTTCGACTCACGAATATATTCTTATAAGAGGAAATATAACATTAGAGGGGAACCACCAAACCAAGACTTATACCCTGGCCAATTCACTAGCCGAAGGTTTATTTTACGAAGTCGGGCAATTTGATAATAACTCTTTTTACCTTAGAATTAATCAGGTATATGTATCAGTAGAAAATAATATAACAGGTATGTTAACGTGATATTAAATTTGAAAATAAGCGGCCGGTGGCTTCTACTGTAAGATATTCATTTCAGAACCCTCACCGAAATACCTGGGTAACTCCCAAGGATATTCACGATATTGTGTATGTTGAAAATTACGACCTGTTGCCATCACGAATTAAAACAATGCAAAAATGTTTCACTTTCAACGTTGAGCCTTGGGTTTACTCATGGTGGTGAATATCAACACCTTTATTTCCATGACTCTCCGACAGGGTACAGGCTTTCGGTTATTTCGCTCAGGTTATGAGTACTCGGTTATAAAATATAACCTATAACCGGTTTTTAACCGACCAGGCTAATGCTTTTGCTGCCTAAGGAGCAAGTAGTTCCAGAGCTCTCCAACAGAGTGCGTGCTTTCGGTTATTTAGCTCAGGTTATGAGTACTCGATTATAAAATATAACCTATAACCGGTTTTTAACCGACCAGGCTAATGCGTTTGTTGCCTAAGCAGCAAGTAGTTCCAGAGCTCTCCTACAGAGTGCGGTCTTTTGGTTATCTTGCTCAGGCACGAATATTATATTAGACTCCTTGTAGCCTCCTTGCGCTCAGGTTATGAGTACTCGGTTATAAAATTACTAATAGCTTTTTCGTCCTGGCTGATGTACTTACAATAAGCTGCCTTGAGTGCAAGTAGAACCAGTGTCTACCGACAGAGTGCCGACATCCAACATTTTTGATGAAAAATATTAAGGTTATTTTTCGGTTATGCAAAAAAATAACCGAGTACTCAGGTTAACCTGATCGGAAAAATAACCGGTTATTTTCAGGTTAACCTAGGGTAAATAACCGGTTATGGATATATGGATGGATATAACCGGTTATTTATGCCCATCCCTACTACGTGTAAACGCTGCTTTAGACGCGGTGTTGTGGAGACGCAAAAGTGACACGTGCTTAAGAAAGGGCCTTATTTGTGAGTTAATTGGTGTCTGTGTGGGTGAATAAGCATTCTTGAGGGAAGAGAAGTGTATATTTGTGTTGTGTCTGATTTGATTTAAGAAGTGGCACAAAAGAAAAGAAAGTAAAAAACTGTATGGCGTGTTAATTGCGAGTCTGAAGAGAAGTGTATATTTGTGTGTTTGTGTTTGATTAATTTTTAAGTGTATTTCGCGCGGGAAATTTTATTTTCTGTGCATGTTTTATGTAATAAATGTGTGATATATTACATCCTTCTTCGTCATGGGCGGTGATTGGCGTGTAACATCTAAAGTTCATGCGGCATTACGTATGCAGCACTGGCACATTTATATCTGAGTTGCCCTTTCGTTTTTTGCCCGCAGCTGACCTTTGTCTTTCTTCGAATTCTGCACTGTGATCTTTCGCCCACCTGCTCTTGGCAACTGAACTCTTCGCACTCAGTATCAGCGGCATTCTCGTTTTTCTCTGCCCTGGTGAATACCGATGCTACTAATTTCGTTCTGAGCGTAGAGCTTGAGTAATTCCGTAGATTCGACCGTCGAGTAAGTAGGGATGAGCTTCTAATAGAGGTTGATTCCTTCATAGTTTACTAAATCATTCATCCATTTCCAACTCTCCGACACTCCTAATTGTTGGCTGAAAAGTGAAATTTGTATTGCGCACCCCGCGTGATACTCACAGTAGACTGCAATGGGGAACATAAATTGTTTTCTATAACTCATTGAGTGAAAAGTTTATCAGCTATAATGTACCTACTTGGCGAAATGTTTGCTTGTAAATTACATTGTGTTACAAAGATATTACTATTTAAAAATGGTAGGTTTTCAGTAGCTTAAAACCACGACGACACCGCATGAGGTCACGGCACGGTATCACTATGGGCGTTATTTATCATAAACTGTTGTACGTGGACTCAAGTGGCGAAAACGTATGTATTTATCTCAGTTGTTTGAGGCAATAAACTATATTATTTCAATTTCTTGTTTAAGGAGGTTCCATCGAATTATGAAGTAGATGTCATTTTTGTGAAAATTTCAGGTCACATCATTTTTTGGCCCTTCTAATGAATGGAATAAAATAATTAGGCCTTTCCATCATATATTTGAGGAAAAAAAAATCAGCTATTTTATACGTGGTTATACGGCAGAGCATGGCTCTTGCAGTAAAATTTGCAGATTAATAATGTAAAGAGAAATGTCGTTTTGACGAAAAACTAATATAAGATGCGCAATTTTATGTAGAATTGAATATTGCAAAGAAGTGCTCGCATTACCACACTTGTTTAATTGATATTAATAATTATTTGCTCGAAAAAAAGCAGTAAAGCCTTAGTTATATGAAAGTGGCGCTACAGTAGGTTGTTATCATTGGCAACGTTACTTGTGACGGAACGTGCTTACAAGCACGAGCATACATGGTAGCAGCGTCATTGTTGCCAAAGAGTTTTCAAAAATATTAATATTAATAACATCCAAAAGAAAGAGTTTTATTTTCAAGGGCATAGTTTAAAACTAAGTAAGAAAATATTTAATCTATTTTAGAATACGTATTAGCGGGATTGACATGTATTCTCACTTTGGAAATGAAACGTGGCAACAACTCGTCAGTCATGTTCCGAAGTCAAAATGAGTTAAAAGAGCTTGCAAAAAATAGAATGCAACTGCAACGCGCTATATAATAGCATACTCATACAATTATTGTGCATGCGTTATCATTCTATAGATGATTTTCAATAAAGGTGTTTTTCTGGATCGGAAAAGGAGGAATGAGTATGAGGATGAGGAATTCCTCATTTAGTAGCACATGCAAGCGTTAGTGCATATGCGTAATGCTTATTTGGTGGTAACCCATCCCTGCAGCACACCCTCGTGTTGGCTTGTAGGGTAGTTCGCAGATGTAGATGTAAATATGTTCTATTCCTATAGCATACGCTAAGTATTTCAATTAATATCTTCGGCGTGTCCCGACGAGTCAAAGCACCGCGAATCATCGGGTCACTGAAACATACCAAAAGCTTCAGCTCCGACACACCTATTTTTCCTATGCAAGGAATTAATCAATCTTATTAACAGTGTTATTTTGTCTTTTCACAAACCAATATGATTATCCCTCTTTCCTACTGTCATTGTTATTATTAAGAGTTGAGAATATGAATATTTATATATGTGAAGCATTATACTTCCATACTTCCATATAGAAGTTCCACAAGTTCACAAGCTTACCTTTGTTTTAAATTGATAGCGTGAAAATTCGTGAACTTTAAGCAGAGTGTTAAGGCCGTTGTACATGGTACAATTTCTTGTACAAGATGTTGTACCATAAATTGAACGGCGAGATTGGACCAAGATATTGTACAAGAAGTTGGTGCACGGTCTTACACGATCAAAGATTTTCATGCAATTTGTGCGCCAATAAAAAATGGAAGTTTTGCCATGCTAATAGGAATGAAAGTGATCGCAAACACAGAACACCAACCTTACGAATACTAAACGAACGCATCACTACCGTCACATGTCATGCGCATAAGCTATGGAGTGGATCTTGGACGGTTTCATCCAATAATATCCCACACAGCACACAGAAAATTTATGCCGTATAAAATATGCATAAATGGATTGGTTTAAATAGTAAACAATATTCCGTCAATTATTAGCATTAATTTGAATAATATGCGCGCACTGCAAATCGATGTCTTGCAAACAAGGTCGACTTGGACCATCTCGAAAATCAAAATGGCAGTCCTGTTGATAAGCCGGTAACGTGAGAAAAAACTAGCTCCTCCAATATTTACGTGTTCTGGCAATTTGTGATCGTAGAAGGTTAATTTTAATTCTAATGGACAGTTAAGTTACGGTGAGTACCTAAATGATTGTTATGACCAGTGATTGCGTTGATTATTTACGAATTCGTCATTGTTTACATCAGCCTTCCATGTTGATTTTTTTAATTGCTGCCAATTGACTCTATTTATCATGTTTCAGGCACATACAGTCTTTAACAAATTGGGACATTAGGAATGATCCAGCGATAATTCAGATCATCATTCAACTATTTGATAAACGTGAAAAGTTTTGCGTGTGTTATGACAGTGCAGTGGCTTTCGGTGATATTTGAACGAACCAACTGTTGGAAAAATATAGTTTCAATTTTTAGAAGAGCGTTGTTTTTTTAAAAGACAGCAGGTTTTTGTGTACCCAGATAAAACATTTGGTAGATGTGAGCTTAAGTGTATCGAACTTCAAACACTTGTCCCGCCAAAACGGTGTTCACATGCAATGTAGTTTGATATTGGTGATTGTCGCACTGGCTGTTCTTGAGGTCATGCCTTATGCATTGGAATATTATGTGTTATAATGTCTAGTGAATGCAATGATTGAAAATGGAAATAGTGTCAATAAATGTAATTAATTTTATTAAGAAACAGACGTTTTCGTTTGTAATCGTCTTAACTCGTATAAATGTGTTATTGAAATTGTGAATTCTCTATGTGATATCAAGAAACGGCAGACGTGCACAAATTTTGCACGGTATAAGTCTGTGTATAGTTAACGTGTGCCAAATAATGCCGTATCAAATTACGTGATCTGCCTTATCCAATCCGAGATCGTGCCAGTTCAACTTTTTCAGTGCCTATTCTGCAAAGAAGTATGTCCTTAGTTTTCTGTAAATTGTTTGACATGGATCCATGGTCTAACTAGATATATAATGGACCTAATAAAATGTGCAATAGATTAAATAATATGCCATTACAGTACTATGCACGCGATATATAATATTAAATAATATGCACAAAATCTTGAAGTATTATGAAACTTACTATTTCAGTCACCGTCTAGATTCAGCATATTATGCACATAAAAGTGGTCGCTATGCGGACATTAGCCCATCTATATAGACACTTCATGTAAATTTTATGCACACATTATACCACTGCCATGGTATATTTGGTGCATGATATTTTAACATAATGTGCGTATTATTCCCTTTGTGCTGTGTGGGATAGAGCATGATCTAATTTCTTGTACAAGAAATTGTACGAACCCCTCGTACACGATACAATTTGCGCATGTACAAGTTCTTGTACAAGAAATTGTACCGTGTACAACGGCCTTTATAATTGCTTTATTATTATGATATCATTCTGATGTTATAATTATCATCATTGATTCTATTGTTTTAGCATAATCTTGAATTGAAATTGAATATTACTCGCAGCTTACACTGTACTGTATGTCTAAAAGGCCAATATTGGTCTACGACAATAAACTTATTATTATATTATTATTATATTATGCACAACTTAAGCACTCTAATTCGATATTTTCTGCCTGACCCGACGAAGGAAACACAGGATCGCGACTTCCTCCCACAAGGAAGTTTCCGTCGTCGCTGTCTCAGTGGGAGGGATTGTTTTAAGAGGGAAGGGGAAGGTGGAACCTTGAGGTCATTTCCGAACGTTCCTCTGACAAAGAAAAAAGTGGAAGGAAAGCCCTTTAAAACTCTCTGAAGATTTGGCCACATGCTGGTCCCGTTCGTTCCCTCGGAAGGAAGGGGCTATGGAAAGGGTTTTGTTCGACTTAAAAAGTGGCCCGTGGGAGAAAAAAATGGGGAGTTCTGGCAGGATGAGGGAGTGGAATGGGAAAGGGAAGCTGGGGGTTTGTGGAGACGGGAAGATGGCGGCAGGATCCGCAAGTGGTTGACGCAAGGTGGGAGGCCTTTGAGGGAGGCTGGCTACGGCGTGAGTCAAAACATATGAAAGACTCCACCACTATCATCTACATCTACATCTACATGATACCCTGCAAGCCACCATAAAGGTGTGTGGCAGGGGGTGAACTCTCACCAAACATGCACTACATATCATGCATAAAAAAGGATTAGTACTTGTAAAGGTACTGTTCAAAACTACGCTATCTTCGCTTTCCTCGTGAAAAAATCCTCTCCCATAGGAATAACCGGGGCCATTAGCCACATAGTATTCTGGTTATATTATTAATAACAATAAAGGGTCGTTATTAGGGCGAGACTGAGACAAAACTCTCCCATCTGCCATCTAACACCTCGTTAGAATAAATGCATAAAACATTTGATTGTCATGAACATGGTCCATATAATAGGTACTGTAAAGGCCATGGTCATGACTTACAACAACTAGAATCTGAGGTTAAAAAATAATAATTAAAACATTGAAGAATATAATTCTAGAATGATAAATGACCAAAAAATACATTCACAATATGTCAATATTAAACAACAAATTATGGTGTGTGAAAGAATTTACGACTGTGGATAAAACGTGAGGATTATTATGCTTACTTACATCCTTTACGAAAAACCCACTGCAGGAAAACACCCTCACAAGAAGGGGTGTGCGAAAAACCTGCAAAAATAAATTGAATATAAGAGTACGTAGGTAAATTAGTAGATCAAATTAAATAAAAGAAAAATTACAAAATGATGTTATATGATGAATGTCTGAATTTATAGTCATAAATTTTAACATTTCAATCCCAATATATTCCAAAATAGGAATACAGCGAGGTAATGACTGAGTAAATGCAAGGATTGAGAATTAGCCGCCGAAAAGCCTTAAAGAGGTTACCCACTGATAAGCATAATAGCGATATTTCCCCCGAGAAAAAAAATCATTTGCCGAAACTGAGATTTGGACCAGGATAATTTAATTGGCTAAGTAGGTACCTAGTTGGAAACCGGGGGGGTCCGGTTCAAATCCTAGCAAATCATAAGGTCTTTTGGTCATAAGGACTTGCTATAATCATCATTGATATTTTTCTGCTAGAAAGTGTGTTGTTGATGCTGTACCAAAAAGTCAAGATGTCCATTAGTTGGGATGCTTTAAGGAATCAGTCAGTCTGTTTGTTTCTCCTAATGTCGTCGTGTTTTCATCCTTTTCTTCTGCGTCTATTTCTTTCGATGTTGACATCCCCGACGTTTATTTTCAGGGCCCGGCTCAAAGTCTCCAGTTTGACCCTCCGCGTCGGGGGCAACGCTCTTGGACCTCCACGTGGAAAAGAAAACGGTGGAGTTGAAGCTGCTGCCATGAGACAAAACGTCATCTCCGTTATCATTTCCCGTTTTGGCACTTGCGAAATATTACGTAAGTGAAATAGACACCTACTCAACATAGTAACTGAATACTACTGCTGGATATGTTAAGGGAGAAAAACATTGGATAAAAAAACTGGATATGTACTAACGTTGTATAGAGTGAATGTCACTCTTTCCCTGGTGAAAATATAGCGTCAAGGAAGCGTGAACGAAGTTTCAATGGGAGCGTCGATAAAGAGATTGGTCGAGCGTAAACGGAGAGGCAACGGATGTTCAGGGAAGCGGAAAGTGGAACATCGGAGAGTAAATAAAGTTTCCATTTCGAACGTATTCGCTTTAATTCTAATTAACTCTAATTAGAGTGCATAATGAAAACATAGGACTTGATTTTAAACGCATTTGGCGTCATGATAATTAAATTCGTTGACATCTGATGGTGCGAATCATGCGAATGATGGATATTTATTTACCATATATTACCCAGGTGATCCCCAGGATAGCATTTGATTGGTATTCGAAATGACCAATCAAATGCTATCCTGGTCTAATTCGAATCCGATCAGTATTCTAATCCGATAAAATGAGATTGGCGGAAAATAAAAATAAATAAGACGTTATAAGTATCGATCGAAGTTGCAGTAGGTATTGAGAAGACTGAGTACTGGGGTTGAGCAAGTTGAAATGGATATAAGGTATTTAAGGAGTTGGCTGAGGGAAGAATATTTTACGTGTTATGGTGAAAGAGGCTGCGACTTAAATATTTTCGATAAGATTAAAGGAGAGAGGTAACATGCCGAGCCACAGCATATCATAATGGAAATTATACTGTTTCACTTGCAGTGGGCAATGTAAAATAGTTTCAAGTCTATTAAAAGCTATTGTAATTGCTTAGCCTTGATATCTGTTTGCATTCTTCCTTGTGGAAGTCCGATTTTCAGAACCGTCAATCTCCTGCGTCCTTATCAGGAATATTAACTTTCCTATTTTTACCAAATTAATCATGTATTGACGTATTAAGTTTTCCTTCGGCAAATACTTCTTTGGTGAATGCAATGTATTAAGAACCGTCCACATAACGCGCAACGCTAAATAGATGGGGGGGATAATCAGGACAACTGTTGCAAGTACATTGTTGTGCACCTGCGATACACATTCGGCTTTCCGTTATGTTGGGAAAAAATATTTTTATCAATCTCTTCTCAAATAATAACTGTGTTGCAATTAATATATGGTGAATGAATAATAGGATTGAGAAGTAAACAAGTCATAAATATCATTGAAAAAAGGGCAAAAAAATGAAAAAAATGTTGGCAGCGTTACCTACGTAAGTTAGCAGTGAGCGTTCTTAGAGGATCATTTTGGAGCGTTATTGGGAGAAATTCAGTCGGACTTCCATCGGACTCAGTTTTTAAAATGAAATGTAGCGACTATGATAATCGGCGTCCTGGGCTGCGTTAATGCTCGGAATACCGAGGTATCTATCGATAGAACTCCACTTCACTACCTAGTGAGTCCTAAACTGGATTTTTAGATAGCAAGATTACTGTTTTGATTATAACGTGTGCTTAAACTGCTAATACGCGTCATTAATTCCAACCGTTAGGAATAAGAACTTTTAATAAATGTCATTTATTCTACACAATGAAAAATGACATATGCTACTGAAGGAAAAAGAATTCACAGACTGAGATTTTCGTTGTGATAGCTTAAAGTGCCCTATTTAGAATGCATAAGTAAAATATATGTACTACTTTTACGCTCCAAAATGACTTTTCCCGTGAAAAATAAGTTCACCCTCTATTTATTATATGAGAGTAGCTGCTCTTGCCTTTAAATAGACTTTTTTCCCGCGCTGCAGATGCTGATGGTGCCTTATTTAAAAACCTAATCTATACCTATATTATTGTAGTTCCTCCGAAGCAGTTATGAATAGGTATAAACTACCACTAAAAATAATGATTTTCCTCATTTCAATTTAAAAAAAATTTAATATCGTATAAAAAATATCGGTAATCTTGTTCATAAAGTAGATGCAGTTTAGTACATGAACTAATTGTGGCCAACCATCAAGAAGACATTTCCATGATGTTTACGTGCAGCGATAATGCAACGATGCCGCCGTTTTTTTTTAAACTTCAACGCGAATTCGAGCTGAGAAAACAAATGAAATACGAAAATAACAAGCCCACGGCAACATGGCTGATTTGAGTCCGTACGTTTTGAAGTCGCGTGATAAATTTCTGGATTTTTCCTCGAAGTTTGCAAGTTTAAGTCATAAACATTCCTCCTACTCTTCTGAACAAATCAGTGAATTAGTTGAAGAAGTTATAACATTCGTTCAGAAGGCCCCTGTCGGTGCTGTGATATACGTATGTACTGATGTTTTACTTTGTGAATGGTTATTTTGTAAAATCTTCTAATGATGTTACTGAAAATAGCCCTTATTTGTGTTTATTTAATACTCTACCTGATTTAATACGGGCAAATATTTATATTTTCAGCCGGACTATGATATAATTCTAGACTCATTTGGGACGTTTGTGTCCACACATCGACCGCAATTATTAATTAAACTCTGTCATTTTATATGCTGCTTGATAGAAAAACATAATGTCAGTGTTAGAGATGAACTTAACGAAAAAACAATTTTTATATGCTTGCAAGGATTACATCAAAGCAAGTCGTTTGACGAAAGTTCACGTATCCTCAAGGCGGTGGAAATGTTGTTAAGAGCTGATCGTAATCATTTACTGAAGGTGAGTACATAGCAAAATTTGTTATTTTGCATCCTATCAGTATAGCAAAAGTTGAACGTACTTTCTTATGGTGCTGTAACTATGCAGATTTGTACATGTGATCTTCATCGGATAACCTCCTTGGGCACAGACGATTTTTAGACAGTTGTAGAAAGTGAGGGGATCGTTTTGTTCGATGTACATGAGTCATCTTTTCCAATTGATTCCAAGTGATTGTGGAAATTCCAATTGATTGTGAGTTTGGACTGCAATAAGGTGAAAAAACGAAAATAAAAGTCTTGATTTTCCATGTGATGAGTTATTCAGTTATACGGTTTATGTGTCACTACCTACCTAGTTTGTTTTCTCATCTTTCTGTCATTTTGCACAGCAAAGAAGTGTTATATTTTATTCTATCTTCATCATGGTTGTTGACTGTATGTTTCTATAAAATAAGCCTTTGGCGCCTGAATCTAGAAATTAAGGAGATAATTTTAACTTTCTGGAACTTGCAACTTTTAAAAATTTCGGCTTACACCACGTAAGGGACCCTCTCGAAACCCATGAGGGCTCCTCTCGAAAATGTACCCCTGTGGTCATTGACGTCTGCCGGTGTCAAAAAGGAAAACATTACTGGAAGTTCATTGTTCTAGCAAGTATTGGAATACAGTAGAACCCCTCTAATAGGACTTATTGCTCCGGGTTATAGCTTTCCTATTATTCTACTTAATTCTTGTAATTAATTCCCAATGTAGCAATAGTGAGCTGTTTCTGTGTCTCTTACATTTGAACCATTATTCCTCTGATGTAATGGCAAAAGCTATGCAATAGATTAGTCTTATGCGTCAATGCTCCAAAGTCACATACAAGGGCGACAGAGTTAATGGATGAAGTAATTATTTATCATTAGTAATGTCAGCTCATCGATCAAAACATGTTTTTAGCATTTGGAAGTACGCTGGTGTGACATTACAGCAGAAACCCTCTAATTCGGGCTAATTGTGTCCGGCTAATGCCCGAATTAACTAAAAACCCGAATTAAACATTTAAAGTGGTTTTATTGCCTTAGGAACGACCCTAAAACATTTTTGAAGGTCAATCATGGTTCTCAAGCATATAAGGATATACAAGATGCACTAAAAACGTAAGAAAATATAAGATTACATACTTTAAAACATCGTGACAAAACACAAAATATGTAAAAGAAACAAAATTGACTATTAGAAGTGTTTAACTTGTAAAATTTTAGTGAGTAAATATTTTTTATTTTTTTTGGACCGCCCCGATTTATCCAGAAACCCGAATTAGTGGGGCTCTACTGTATATGCCAAATGGTGACAAAAATCCTGTCCGATCCTATTGAAAAGGGAATCTTTTAGCTATGTCTATTTGGACTGTGAAAAATTCTTTTGGATTTTGATGTCTCTCTTCAGACCAGTTTAATAAATCATGATTGAATATTAATGATAAACTGGGTAAAACAATGTCAAAATGATTACATCATTTTTTTAAAATAGAATCAACATTTTGTAATTGCTGTAATGACATCAAACGAATGCTTCGCCCTCTGACTGGACAATTTCATTTCATAGCCATAATTTGTTTCCCCTGGCTGTTTAGTAGTTTAGTTTTGCAGTTATCAGCCATAATTTTTGGTTGTTAAATCTTAGGCTTACCCATTGCATTGAAATTAAATGAAAATAGATGTGTTGTGGTGGGATTGACTAAATGTTCATTGAATAACTTCTCGGTTTTAAGATTGTTTTATATTAATCCCCAATAATATTGTTTTGGATTTAAATTTCTTGTGTGTGCATTATGCTGTTGTGTCACTTTTCACTGTTTTTGACTGTTTATTTAATTGATTGATTCTATTGATTTTTCATTCATAGAGGAATGAGCACCTTCAAACTCTTGCCTCACCCCAAAAAGGCATTTTGCTCGAGGTAATATCAGCTCCGGAGACTCCAGGCTCATTGTTATTAGCTGCTGTGGGATGCCTGGAATTTCTTATGTTACCACCTTCTTCATCCTCAAATTTGGATGTTCTTACTGAATACCAGAAAGTTATGAGTGAAATTTCTGATTCCTGCATGCGTTCATTGATATTTGTGCTGGGAAGAGGAAAACCTACTGACTTGGATGACGTGGGTTACTACAAGGTACTGAATTCATTTTATAATTATGTGATTGTGTGACAATTGCATGGGCAATTGACCTTCAGCTAATGTATGTGTTAATTGTGATGTAATGCCTTTTTTTAGAAATCATTTGCTTTATTTTTAGCTGATATAAGAAATTTCTTGTGCAGTTAGTTGTGACCAGAAGTTAGATATCACGGTTAAAACACCAAACTATTTCCGTAATAAATCTATTAAGGAAAAGAACTTTTACAAAATACCACTTATAAAACACACACTCCTGGGTTTCGATGGAATTATTGGTTTTGTCAGCTGAATAAACTGAACTCTCTATATATATAGGCACTGACAACCAGGGTGGGGGAAGAAGTGTATTTGATCAACCAGGGACTATGAGATGAAATGGATGTTGTGGTTTAGGACAATGGGAGGCTCGGATTTGGGGAAGGGAAGCAACTGCCTTCAGGATGGGAGAGGAAGCAGGAATCATATGTGTACTCGTTGATGAGTGTGCTTATGGAGTCGAACATCCTCTTTAAAATTTCTATTGCTTGTGGGAATTAAGCTCCTGTCTATTTTTGCACAAAGAAAATATTAGGAATAAAGGGGTCATATACCCCATACAATGTTTTAAGGAATATTGAAAGACACAAATCAGAACAGCAGCAAGTTTTCCACGCAGGAAAAAATCATCCACTTTGACTGGGATTTGTACTTGGGTGAATTCTTACCATTGTACACATCAGTGGTAAACCCTGTTAAGGCTATTAGCAGCTAGTTTGCAATCCTTTATGATAAACTGAACCCTTACTTAGTGGATCAAGTTCTTGAACACTGAGGCACATTTGGGGGTAGAGGATTATTTTCCTTTACAGTGGTACTGTTCTCTTTTCTCTGAAGATCAAGTAATGGTGGCTGCAGTTACAGCCTGGTACGTTGTTTTGATTCCTGGAAGCTGTAAAGGAGGAAAATTAAATTTTAGGACAGGGTTAATAGGAATGGTATGTAATTAAGAGATGTTTCACTCTACTTATGTGCATATAAATTTTGGAGAGTCAGTGACTTATATAATATTACTATAAGATACAATTATGTACCTAGTCTATCACTTTTATGTAATACTATGGCTTTGGTATTCACTTATTCAGCATATGGTTTAAGTAGCAGCTGTTTCATTATGCATAATGTAGCATGAACTCTCTTAAAAAGCAAGTAAGAGTCGACTGTTGATCCTGTGCCCAGACAATTACTCTGCGTTGGATATGCTAAATGTGTCAATTGAGGCCTCTCTCAACTTTTGACTTCTTGTTGTAGACCAGTGATCTACTCTTGGGCTAAGTTATCAACTGTTGCAAGTGGTTTTGATAACATTATTTACATGTTTCTAATATTTGATGCTGCTATTGCAGTAACAGGTTTTATGAGGAAGTTTTCAATTTACCACTTGCATTTTGTCCACTCATCAGTGATATTCAATGTTGTTCAGTTGGAGAAACATAATATCACCTAGAGACACTTATTTCTAAAAGAAATAGGATTAGTATTAAAGGAAGTGATTGGAAGAAATACACAGTGAATTTCATTATACTTACAGCTGAAAGCCTCAAAAGTCCATTTATGTGGTATTTGAAGAGTTCATTGAATTATCATACTTGTCATTGCCTTGGATAATTGAAAAAGTTTATAATGTTGGCATTTTGTTCTCTAGCTGGTGATTGCATCAATGCGTTGTCTCCACCATCTCTTGTCACCAACCGCTAATGCTGCAGCATCTTCACCTGTTGCTACTCCTGGATGCCTGGGAGAGCTAGTTGGAATTTTCCGAGCTTTCTTAGTGCTGGGTTTATCTGGGACTTCAGAAAACATCAAATATCCTGTGGGGCCTTTCAAAGCACAATCTTCGTCATTGGCACTCCCAGTTCCTACGTCTTCCATAGGGGAAATCAAAGATGAATATAAAGGGAGGACAACCAAGGTAAATTATCTAAAATATTTTTCTTTATGGAAAGCATATTGCCCTGAAACAGGCTTTATGCTCTTTGAAATATCATGAAATTGTCAATTCACATGTCCTCATTCAAATATTTAGCTTCATTATGTGAAGCATATCATACCTCACAATTTAAGCGTCACACGAGGGAAATTAAAAAAAAACAAAGAAAAATACTAGTAACGACGTTCTTTTCGTTACAGTATGGATAACCATATTCATGGTTTTAAGGTATTTTACACTTACAGTGCTGACCTTAATGTCCTATTTCTGTACCCCAGTGCTGGCCATTTTCACTACTTTTGTGGTATTTCTTAACAACCAACCTTTGATGCGAGGGATAGGTGTTTGGTATCATTTTAAAGAATGAATTTTGATTTTTACATTAGTTTATTTCGAGGTTACTACCACTTTGTTAAAAAAATGGCATTAACAAAATGTAATTTTTTTAATCAAAAAATAATTGGTAGAGTGATGCTTGCCCCTTATAAAGATATTAAAAATGAAATTATTACTTGAATTTACATTTATATGAATTAGGAACAAAATATGTACTTAAATGTGTAAATAAAATTTAAAAAATTACACAAATGACCTCATTGAATGAAATAATTTGAAACATGGATCCTCACAAAATCCAATCTTACAGGCACTGCATTGATGCGACGATAATTTCCTTGTTGGAATCCCAGTTTCCTTCTTTCACTTCTCATAGCATACTCATTATATTTGTACCCTTTCCAGCATTACTGAAATCACGGATGTGAAAATATACTAATAATGGTTAGTTTAATTTCTAGTTTTGTTTTTCTCCTTGTATGATTCCTACGTGATGATTATTTTTAAATTTTAGGCTCTGAGGAGGAATCGCAAGAGAACCAATAAAAAAGGTACTGAGATTCTTGTTGACTCAGTTGAACAAGTTAAGGCAGATTTGACTCCAAGGAAAAATAGGCTTGGAATTGATGGTGCACAAAACAATCCACCTACTCCAAAACTACCTCACTGGAATTTAACTAGTGACTCCGACATGTCTTCATCTGATGTTGAATCAGGAAGGGCCGGGGATTCAGAAGGACGATCGGCATTATCCAAAGTGCGCCAGATGGCTTGCTCTCTCCTCCTCTGCCTTGTTAAGGTAATGCCATCTGTGTTGTTTATTTCAACTTCAGCTCTTGTGCTGCTTGTGGTAAACTTCAAAGTCCAAAAGAGTATGAAGTGGCCATCTCATTACTTGAGAAAATCATTGTCTTTCTATCCTACCTACCAAGCTCGGTGTAACTGCTGAAACTCTACCTGGTTGGTGTCATTAGAGTTCACCAAACACAATGACATTCAAAGTGTTGCACATAAGTATGTTGGGACAGTTCTATTCCCTATTTTGGCTGGTTTCTCTGGAAGATCTAGCACCCAGAGTTTGATACATATTGGTGGGTTAAGCTGAACTTGTCCTAAGGGCTCACCTTGACTAGAACCTGTGACATCCAGACTCAGCCCAACGCTTTACCCACTGGGCTACTGTGCCATTGTCTTTCCTTTATTCCAAAGGTTTAGCTCTGCTAGGATTTTTAGTTGAACTGAAGTTTCCAGTTTCATACTAGAATTACAGCTGAGTTTTTTCACGTTTTACAAAAGGCAAATGCTTTTTTTATTCTAATCTTTCTTTTGTTGGCAATTAAAATGTTATTTTTTTGATCTGTTAGTCTTACTTCCTTGCAGGGATTTCGTGTACCTTAAATTTTCTTATTTTTTCTCTTCTCTTAAACCCTTACGTTTTGTAATGCATATGCATATTTTACGTAAATTGTGTCTTTATGTGTAAATCAGATGTAGGTAATACGTTATTGCCAACATATTAGTTTTCATTTTTGTTATTGCTTGGCTTCTAATGATTTCATAAATAAACTTCTTTACTGCTATTCTAGTTCAAAACTGCAAAATGGCTCTTGAGCACTGTAGCTCAGTAGTGCTCAATTTCGAGTCAGTAGAACAGGGGAAACCTTTCTGGGGACAAATTCACTCTCCATTTTAAGATGCTGATTTCCTTGATTGGTAAAGACCTAGGTTGTATGCAATTATTGTATGTGCTCAACATTTTCAAATTATCATCAGCTATGGGTGTGTTAATATGTACATTTCAATTCAGCTGCAGTATTTGTGAACTCAGCTTAACCCTTTCGCTCCCAAGCAGCCGATATATCAGCCGCTAGTTTCGGAGACCATTGTTCATTAACAAATATGTTTATGCACTTTCTTTTAAGTTTCTTTTGTATGAAAGACAACATCTTTCTTCGTCATTTGGTGGTAATTGTAAAATATTTACGGCATTATGAGTATTTTTTTAAGACTTTTTTTCAGCACCTTGCGTGAATATTTTACGTGCTGAAGTGAAGTGTAGATTGTTCGATAAATTCTTATAAATCTGAACCCTATATAGTCTCCGTTAAAATCTTTTGGAAAAAAGAACTGGAAATTATATATTATCGAAAGATATATTTTTTGTTCATTACTACTAACATTATGTCGTTATTTCTGATCTATTGCATTTTCATTGCATTGCGGAAAATGCCACCGTGGGTGACTAATTTGCCCTTGATGTTCGCAGTGAAACAGATTTTTCCTTATGAGATTCTCTGCTACCAACTACTCCTTACAGTTTATATCTTTCTTTTCTAATGCATTCATGAATCTATGTAATTTTCTAGTCCTGAAATATATAGCAAATAATCCTCCTCCTGCGCCTGGTACATGATAAGTTCAGGATATCTTCATTTCAAATATAATCAAAAGGTATGCGTAAAAATAAACTGCATATGAAATGTAATACAGGAGACTAGTATTATAACTATCGGTAAAATACAATGTAGCTTTTCATTTACATTGAAGATATCCATGTAATATCATATGGCGTAGCGAACGATTTTTTTCTCATCACACTGGTGACTAATGCTACGAGGAATCGCCGGAGAAGCGTTGCGTCCGCAGTTTTCTATCGTCAAATGATACTTTGTTATCTTCGTAATTGAATCATTTTATCCTTGCTGACTTTGCTTTCTTTGAGTGAACGCCTTTCCAAATGGTCTTCAGTCTCTGACTGCGTGCTTCCCTGTGGAGTTCTAACGGCTTAGTTTGCAACCACACGCGCGTGTGAGTGCTGTTTGCATACCTTCTATTTCGTTTTGAATCACTGAAGGTATTCATTTGGTAGTGCATCAATAAAAGAATTTTTGTAAAACTTTAGCATTCTTTTACAGTGGTGAATATTTTTTGTAAAAATATAACCACACAATGGCTGGACCATCACATATAGGAGAAAAAGATATTTTGAATATATTAGACGATTCATCCGATGAAAGTGTGACTGATTTCTTTGAAAGTGACAGTGAGACGGGGAATGACAGTGATGAAGATCAACATTCATTGCAGCCTTTTGATGAGCAGTGCAGTAATGAAGACAGTTGTAATGTAGAAAATAGAGAATGGAGGGAAGTAGTGCCACCAGAAGAATCAACTCCCACACGTTACCATTTCCAGGAAATGACTGGCCCCATGCGTGTGCCTCCCCGTAACTCTCCTCCGATTCAATATTTTCAACTATTTTTCACAGATTTTCTCATTACTCTCTTTGTTACTGAACCTAATCGCTAAGCCCAACAGTACATCTCCTCTCAGTCTGGAAGATCATCACCATCAGTGAAGTGGGAAAACATTTCATCTGCAGAAGTGAAAGGATTCTTGGCATGTATTTTGAACATGGGAATAATCCAGAAACCTACCATTGCTTCGTACTGGTGGCAATCAACATCCCAAAGTACCCCTTGGTTCGGAAAAAAGTTTCCGAGGAATCGTTTTCAGCAAATTTTGAGATTTTTTCTTTTGGTAGACTCTGAGAAGTGTAAAACACGCAATGATCCTGGTTATGACCCATGTATCCGGTACCAACCCCTTTTAGATCATGCCAATAGAGTATTTAGATATCATTATACCCCTCACGAGGAACTAAGCGTGGATGAAAGTCTAGTAGGGACTAAAACAGTTCAAGTTTGTTGCAGTACCTTCCAAATACGCACCATCACCGCTGGGGAATCAAATTTTGGATGCTTTACGATGCGGTTTCCAATTATTGCCTGGGATTCTTTACGTATAAAGGTAGGGCAAGTGAGGAAGAAAAATTGGAGATAAAGGAACATGGACTGGGATATACGGTGGTGATGAAACTTCTTGGAGTGAATAATTATTTGCACAAGGGCTACCATGTTTTTGTGGACAGTTTTTTCATGTCAATTCCACTGGTGAATACTCTTTATGAAATGGGCACTTATATTACAGGCACTGTCAGGAAAAATCGGAAATATCTACCAGAACTTTTCAAGAAGTTTTCCGTCGGTGAGAAGGTTTATTGCCATGCTGGATGTGTCTTAGGATGTGCATTTAGGGAAAAAAGTTTCCAAAAAGGACCGGTGATGCTCCTTTCGAGCAAGTCAATAGCAGAGGATAGAGAAGTTACGAGAGTAAGGCAAGGCCGGGAGAAAAAAAATGTAAAGCCAGGAATAATATTAGAATACAACAAGTTCATGGGAGGAGTGGACACATCAGACATGATGCTGTACACATATTTAGATGAAAGGAAAACATTAAAATATTGGAAAAAGGTAGCATTCCATATTATTGGAAGGATGGTGTTGAATACATATTATACAAAGAAAATTTTAGTGAACCCGGAAAACCTCTTTCGAGACTTTTATACACAACAAATGTGATAGAAGTGTTAGGGGCATCCGCGGCCGTGCGGATGAAAAGTGCGTATGGTTTGCATGAGGGTGTAACTTATGAAGATTTAATATACTTTTTCATTAGGGTATACTTATAGCTTTTAATGTATTGATTTCAGCTTTTAACATTTTCTGTGTTTTGACGGAAATTTAATTCAGCAGAAATAAAATATTCAGATAGTAGGAGAACTTTTGGCGATTGGTCAGGGAAATTTGTGAGTCCGTCAGGGAATTTAAAAATTGGGTCTCAGTAGCCACCCTGATGTAGAACCCTGTATTTACACCATGACTTTTCCATTTCCCCGCTGTTTGCAAACAAAATTCCCTTCCATGAAATTTAGCCATATATACCAGTCTATATAAATCACTTTTTTACCTCATTTCATGCATATACACTTCAAATCATGAGAGAGAGCAGTAATGTGCTCCATTTTATGGAAGAATTTGAACTTAGCGGCATAGCGGGGCAGTACACAACGCCATTAGTGACGGAAAGATGAAATATTTACCCTTGTGATCTTTTTGCCGGGAAAGATTTGTACTATGAAATGAATGCATATAGGATGCAATTTATAATTTAGGAACTTCTGCCGAAGTATATTTAAGCTGTACCGAAGTTCATATTGTGAAGAATGAAAATGAATTTTTACCCAGACATAATGATAATAATATTTTTTTACAAGTTGTTTTGCACAGTTGCCTTAGCAAATAGCAAGTTAAACCTAGTTTATGGCGCAAGAAAATTAGTATGAGTTTCCCATGTAACATTAGAACTTAAGGAAATGCCTAAAAATGTACAGGTTGTAGGTTGTTCTATTGACTGACCATTTAATTTAACATGCATACTATCATTAACATTTGCACCATGTGAAAAGTAAACCATTTTGCTTTTCTGAATATTAAGATCAAGGTAATTATCAGAACACCATTTATTGATAAGATTCATAACAGACGTTGCATTATCAAGTAGACTGTAATGATTGCATGAGGATAATATTACATTTGTATCATCAGCATATAATACAGGTAACAGTCCTTCTATGTCTGAAAGGTAGCTAGAAAAGTAGGCAAATCATTGATGTAAATTAAGAAGAGAAAGGGGCCCAGGATTGATCCTTGAGGTACACACGGAGAAATGCCCAACACGTCAGATGAGTATTTCCCCCATCAACTGCCAGCGTGACAATTTGCGTCCGATTATTAAAATATGACTTTATCCAGTTCAGTGGGGTTCCCCTAATTCCAAGTCTTCCCAATTTCATAAGAAGTCGATCATGATTGACCCTATCAAAAGCTTTTGAGAGATCGAAAAATAGTCCCAGTGTTTCATATTTATTATCCAATGAACTTAATATGCAGTGAATGGCTTGGTACATGGCAGTTGTGGTTGATTTCCATGTCTAAAACCATGTTACACATTAGAAAGTAAAGCGTATTTCTCAAGATAGGAAACTATTTGCACATACATACATAACTTTTTCAAATATTTTGGCAAAAGTGTTTCGAATAGCTATAGGCCTATAGTTATTAAGGTCATTGACACAGCCATTTCTTTTGAACACTGGGACTATTTTAGATTCTCTTAATATGGAAGGGAAGATACCTTGCTCCAATGATTGGTTTATTAGGTATAGCAAAGGAACTTTAATATAATCATAAGAGTGATAGATTACTTTACCAGGAATTTCATCTGGACCTGCAATAAGTTTGTTGCTGTACCAGGAAACAATAGTTTTGAGTCCATGTTCTAAACATTGTTTAATAAAAAATGATGATGTAGGTACATTAAAAAAAGGTACACTAGCTTGAGGTGCAGTAAATCCAGGATTTTTAGTATAGTGCCTATTTAATTCATTGGCCAGAGAAAGGTAGCTCACAGTGGACTTAGTTTTAGGATCATTTAATTTTGGAAGGACAGACTGAAGCTTTCTTGCCCCAGCCTTCATTTATTATTTCCCAGGCTGTCCTAGATTTATTACTGGAATTACATATATATTTTGAAGTCATTATATGTTCTTTTAGCAGTAGCAATTAATTTATGATAAAACTTCATATTCTTTTTGTAGAGTGCTCTTTATTCAATTTTTCCTGAAGCTTTAATAGAAATAGCAAAATGTTTTAATTTTAAAGAGTAGGAGCGAATTTCATCCGATATCCATGGTTTATGCTTAATTTTTTGCTTTATTTTAAGATTTCTAGATGGAAAACCCAGATCAAAATAATATTTAAAAATGGTATAGAAGTGACTAAAACCATCATCAACAGTATTGGCTTCATAGACTTCATCCCACTTTTGGCCTTGAAGGATGACCCCAAAATGATGAATATTACTTATCGGAAAATGATCGTTTGTAATAAGTTTTACTTTTAGAATTGTTTTTAGGAAGATTCAGATTAAAACTGGTAGTTACCATGCTGTGATCAGATAAACCAGGGTCACTCACAGTTGAAAAAGTCTTACTCTTATCCAAGTTACTAACAACATAATCAAGAAGGCAGATGAGGCAGTGATCCGGTATTGATTTCAGCTTTTAACATTTTCTGAGTTTTGACGAAAATTTATTCAACAGAAATAGAATCTTCCGATAATAGGAGCCCTTTTGGCGATCGGTCAGGGAAATTGCTAAGTCAATCAGGGAAAAGTCGGGGAATTTAAAAATTGGGTCTCAGTAGCCACCCGGTAAAGAGGTTTTGTTGTAACTATATTTCAATTTGTTAGGCTTGTCATTCAATTAAGACAAGACTTCGGGTAGGCAAAATCGAGAAGCAAGGAGATATTCTTTCAGGAATAACAATGGTAAAATAAGGTGGCTTTGGTGGTGGTGGGGTAAAGTCCTGCTATTCCTGGGGTCACAGGTTCAAGTCCTGCCTGGGTCGAATTTTCACCTCCCAGGAAATGGCTGTTTGTGTTTTGTGTTTGTTACCAATTATCATGCCTATTGTAAAATGGCCATATGAGCTGTATTCATGTCCATGGAAACTAAAAAAAAGGCGTACCCTCAATTAACACTTTTATCTGTCATTCCCCACAAAAGTAGAAAAGAGGTTTAGCTGTATATTTAATTGAAAATTAGCAATAAATGTTATGTTTCTTTTAATATGTACATTGTCACCATGAAGTATGTTGACAAGAGTTGGGCTAAAAGATTTTAAATTTCATTTTTTATGGAAATTAAATTAAATTAATGATCTATATGATGTAAAATATGTGTGAAATAACTTTGTGTTAAAATGATGTGAAATACCTTTCCACCCCTATTCTCTCACTCTCTTCATTTTCTTTGTTAGTCTATTACCTACTTATTTCCTTAATTTAATCTAGTTGGTATCTTCCTATGTATCCCTTATTTCAAGTGAGAGATTTTTAATTATTAATTTACTCTATATGCTCCAATGCTAAATTTGAAGTGTTTGTAATTGGTTTGTTTTTAATAACTTCAGGTTACGGAGCCCAGTGTCTTGTTCAGTTTTTGGCCAAGCCTTCTCCCTGATGGGATGCCCACAGGTCCAGGATTTATTTTACCAAAACCATTGAAATATGGGGAGGAGGCCACACTGATTACTGTAATCCTGAGTGACCCTTCCTCTAAAGGGCGTGCCTTGGCTTCCATTGTTCTTGCCTCCCTCCTGACCTCGTGGCAGCGATTTCTTATCCAAGCAGAATGCTCCAGGTGAGTTTTAATCTCATCATCGAAATAACAAAAATTTTGTCAGTTTTAGCTACTTACAAGTGATCAAACGTTAACAAATCCTTTACCTTGATTTTTTGGGCTTGTGTTTATCTTTTGGTCGTGTTATCTATTTCATCATCATTGGTCATTCATCATTTCAACAATCCTAGGATTCACATTAATTGCCATGCGAAAAAATTCACCTGGACCGGGATTTGAACCACGGACCTTTGGCCACTGTGCAGACCACTACGCTACCCAGGATCCCTAATTCGCATGGCAATTTTACCGAGGTTCAAGGTACTAGATGTAGATTTTTTCGCATGGCAATTAATGTGAATTTCACCGCTGTTCACGCGGCAGGATTAAAATATCCTACAATCCTAGGATTGGTTTGATGCAGCTCCGTGGATAGTCACTTCAGAAGACGTTGTCTATTTAGAGCTTTATAATTTATGTTAATTGCAAGGATAAGAGATATTCTCTACGCCTGATGATGAGGCTAGGAACGTTTGTGATTGATATTTGTTTTTTGGTGTACAAATAAGCTTTCCTTTTTAATTATGAAGCCGTGCATTTAGATGAAAAAATGTATTCTTAATTATCAGGTTCAGGATAACTTCACTGAATAACACTGAACACGTTATTCACTATGGAATGAAATCATATTATTTATACATCATGCAAATTGAATAAAACGTGACTATGATGCCTTTTTCAAAATTTATTGGCTGGGGTGAGTACTTAAATATATGCTCATTGCAAAAAGAGGTGGATAAGAGGGTTTGGGACAGAAATGAGGTTAGTTCACAATGGTGAGGTTATGTCATCGGGAGTGGTGATCGGGAGGTGTATTTTTAGGAGAGGAGAGTTGTTATGGAACAACTGGTCATTAGATAGTTTAGTAAAACACCTTAGCTTAGGTAGCTCCCTAGTCAGTTGAAAGTGTACCTGCAGGGCATTTCTAAAGAAATTTTTGTAGCTAAACTATAGCTCAGAGGCACTTATAGTTTTCCCTCTTATCTTAGAAAAGGATGGACCTAAGCACCTATTGCACGATTGTTCATTTTAAATTATGTTGTTGAGGAGAAGTAGTGTGCGACATGTAGACTGTGCCCATCATACAAGAAACAAAAAAAACTCTTTCATATGTTTCTGATTCAGGAAGCTAGTGTGCTTAGAATTCATACAGGAAATTAGCAAAGACTGTGTTCAAACGGAGATGAAAGATAATTTGTGACGAAATGTAATTTTGATCAGCTGCAGGTTACGACAAAAAAAAGGAAATAGTTCCATTTGTGTATTATTATACAGCATTCCTACTTAAATGTGTAAGGCCCTATTTTATTTTTGGTTGAATATTAAAATTTAAAGACACTAATAATAAATTAGTGATTTTTTAAAAATTTTAAACATTGATCCAAATAATAATTTTCTCTGAAATTTTGATTTGTATTGGTGATTTAAAAAATTAAATGCAAGTTTAATACTTAAGTGCTGAAAGGCATAAAAATCTAATTATTTAATAAAAATGGCATAGCAACATTTTATTAATATTTAACATATTGCGGTCTCCGAGATCACATGTCACTGTTAGTGTGACAAAAATACACGTCACCAGTTAAGGGTTAAAGTAATATTCAAAAAATCCCTCGAAGAACACGTGGTTCCCAAAGACTGGAATATAGCAAACGTGGCCCCAATTTTTAAAAGTGGTGATAGGAAACAGCCATATAATTATAGACCAATATCATTTCTGTCACTATCATGTAAAATTATGGAGCATATAATATTTACATCAATAATGGGACACCTCAACAGCCAGGATTTATTGATAACAAACCAGCATGGGTTCAGAAAGGGAAACTCAACTAGGTCTCTTTGTTCATGATATTTTAGTTTCCGGAAAAGGTAACGTACAGGTAGACGCAGCGTTTCTTGACATTAGAAAAGCATTTGACAGGGTTCCCCACTGTAAGTTACTCGTGAAGTTAGCATCATATGGGATAGACAGTAATATAGTAGAATGGATAGGAGACTTCTTACATGAACGTGTTCAAAGGGTGGTATTAGATTATGTCAGCTCAGGTGAAGTGAAAGTTACATCGGGTGTTCCCCAGAGAAGTGTGATAGGCCCAATTTTATTTCTTCTCTACATAAATGACTTTAATACAGTAGTTAAAAATAGCAAGTTCCATCTTTTTGCCGATGATGCAGTAGTGTATAAGGAAATTAGAAATGAAGGTGACAGTCAGTCTTTAGCTAAGGATTTAGATGCGATTGATGATTGGTGTGATAGTTGGCAGCTAGAATTAAATTTGGAGAAGTACACAATAATGAAGTTTTGGAAAAAGAATAGCTTTCCCTGGAATATTTATTTCATCAAAGAAAAGAAAATATCTAACATAGAATCTGTTAAATACTTAGGCGTCACCATCACTGAAGACATGTCATGGGGGAAGCACATCAGGGAAATAACTAGTGTAGCAAACCGTAGATTAGGATTCTTAAAAAGGGTTATAGGCAAATTCGATGACAGAGTATGAGAAAGAAGCTATTTTACACTTGTCAGGCCTCATTTAGAATATGCCCCTAGTATATGGGATCCGTACGAGGAAGGTATGATAAAGGAATTAGAGCATGTGCAAAGGAGATCCACTAGATTTGTTAAAGGCCATTATGTGAACCATCCAGGATGGTTCCGGAAGAAGACAAACAACGACACAACCATTGGCACTGTGAGGGGGAGGGAAAGTTCACCGACTCCCCAAGGACAGGGCTAAGTGGCGGCCACCTTCTTTCGTCATTCACCCCCACCACTCTACAGTAAAGGGGGGAGGGATGGAGAGATATAAAAACATCAACCTTTCCAATATATTTTATCATTGCCTGATGATGCATCCTGCAATGGCTACGAAAGCTCGCACACCGACAACGCATTATACACAGCTGCACCCGAAAGCCTCTGATGATGATCGATTTCACTGCAAAAACCTACGTTCCAAACTCATGCAATTGATTGCCTGAAAAAAATCAAATCAGAAAGTTCTGATAATTACGAGTCATGCTAGTACATCGACTATAAATGCTATTATGCTACTTTTCATTGATTTCTTTTCCTAAACCAGTTGTTGCTTAAACCTCGGCCAATTTTTTCTGAAGCCTTCTGCATATTGTGCAAGCAATAATGATTTACTTATTCTTAGTTTTCAGCCTATGATAGTGATTATCTATGTGTAATTCTGTAACTCTCCGATATTTAATGGGGTTAACATTTAATAAATGGAATTGCACATTTTGTGCTACTTAATGACTGAAGTTATCTTTTATTATTTACTTGCAATTCTTTACCAGTCACTGAAAAACTATTTACTTTTAGCTTTTCAATCCAATAAATGTGATCTTTGTAACCATTGCTATTATTTTCAGGAGTAAGAAGACTATGTCTTTCACACCATTTTCTGTGGCATTAGGTTGGTCATTGTGCTCCATACACAGGGACTTGTGCCTTGCATTTTCCTCTGAAATATCACCAGTGACAATTCTTCAGCTTCTCAGATGTAGCAATGCTTTGGTACTTGCCTCGTCATACCATAAACTTGCCTCAGGCCATCTGCATCGTCTGGTGGCTGCTGTGCGTCCTCTACTGAAGCATAGAGGTAAGAAATAGGTTATTATCCCAATCTGTAGTATGACTCGCTGAAAGCTCAACCTTTAAAATACGCATGGCATACTTATTCAATCATTCTGTTCTTTCAAGGAATGCCTAATCACAATGAAGCTAATGGGGATGTTTACTCGGAACCGAAATCACAATTTTGTGCACGAAATTGTTATATGGAAACGAAAAAAGAATTATAAAGTGAAAAAATTAATCTTCTAACCACAACCATTCACTCATAAATATAAAAATAAAAATAAGCAAAAGGTGACGCCCACCGAAAATGCTGCTGTGATAACATTGACGTCACTTTCCTCCCATCCTTGACTGCTCTTATGGGAAGGGGAGGGAGTGGAGGGGGATTCTCGGAAGGTTTGCTCGCACAGATGCCGTCGTAACTGCTCCGATTGACAGAGTCAGCTGTGTTCCCCCCTTTGCGATAAGGCGAAGTAACTTCGCAGGCTCAGTTTTAATTGGATGATGTCTATACATCAGAGGTTGCACCACACCCACTTTTCCCGAAAGGGTTAAAGACATCAGTTTTTCGCCGCTTATAACTCGAGAAATAATTGACGGATCAAAAAACGGAAAAATGCGGGTCTTTTTATTTTACAAACTCTATCATATTCGAAAGTAAAAAAATATGGATAAAAGACCCCATTGTTGTTTGTTTACGTAAGAAACTTTTTTCATCATTTCTACCTCCACTTCTCATTCTTTCATACACTTTTCACTTTAGTAATGGATAGAACAATCACTTTGTAAGATTCCACAAAATTTATTTTAACACCGACCTAGGTTTCGATTGGTTTACCAATCATCTTCAATCATCTTGACCTTGAAGGTGATTGGTAGACCAATCGAAACCTAGGTCACTGTTAAAATAAATTTTGTGGAATCTTACAAAGTGTTTGTTCTATTCATTACTATCATGCAGTTCCACCAAGTGAAGCCTGAGGACTTCCTCTTTACTTTTGTTACTCTCTTGCAGTGCTTCATCTGAACTCGTTAGTTTTCTGAAATTAGGTAGAAATCAAAAGGAATCATGAATAAACTCTTATTATCCATTGAGCAGGGACATGGCATTATCCTCATATTCGTAAAACAGTAGATATCACATTATGATGTCAGTAATCACTGCTTTATTATGCTTCCAGTTTTCATGTTAGTGGTAGTAGGTACTGTGATTTCTTCGAAAGAAAAAAACTGGCAATTTTCCACAAGAATAAGGATTTTTACTTGATCGGTTTCGGTGTACAACACCATCTTCAGGTGAAAATTAAATCTCAAACATCTGTATATATACAATTTGCAGTGTTACATATATGCAGATGTTTGAGATTTAATTTTCACCTGAAGATGGTGTTGTACACCGAAACCGGTCAAGTAAAAATCCTTTTTCTTGTGGAAAATTGCCAGTTTTTTTCTGTCGCTATGATATTCCACCAAATCAAGCCTGAAACAACTAACTTTATTCTGTGATTTCTTATTAGCATGCTCTAGTAGGAACCCGGCAGCCTGAGCATGGTAATGTGGGAAACATGCTGAACAGGTTAGGCCTTCCTGGGTAAGTTGATGGCACACGTGTGAGTTGCATAACATTCAGGGGAGCAATGTGCTGGACGTTAAATTTAATTCTTTGGCCTTGTTAGTTGATGCAAATATGCATTCGCCACACTCAGTGCAGCGTAACTGACTCAGCAATATGTCCTGGATATACTTTTTTTAACCTATGGGAAACTATATAAGATTTGTACTTTGCGATTTCCTACTAAGTTCTAACACGCAGAAAGTTGAATCACAAGGGTTTTAGATGGGGGTGTCCAGAAAGGCTCTTGCCCGGGATTTGAACCCAGGACTCCCCGGTCAGTAGCTCAGTGCTGCCACCACGACCTCCCATGATCATATACCATTAAGAAATTTCTACTACATATTCATACTGAAATCACAGCATGTGAATATTTCATAATTATAAACATTCGAGATTTCCTAAAGTAGGCAAATAGCTCTCTCATAGGTAAACAAGCAATATGCATCTATGAAGTTTTCCAAGTTAATAGGGAAGAAAGTGACCTTAGCTGAAAGTGAGTTGCATGGGTATGAATCAGCAAGGAAGGGGGATTTTAAGGAGGGGTGAGTGGGTAGGAAACATATAGTCATTGCATAATCGTTCTTTATCCGGGCTATTCACAATCTCAAATTGTTCCAAAAAGTTCAATTTCAGCCCTTTGTTACACATATGTAAAATCTTGGGTTTAAAATCACTAAAATGGCCCATTTCACATAAATGTTTTGACAACCCAGATTTGTCGTGATGATTAATAAAACACTGTTTATGTTCCTTGATGCGAATAAAAACCTTTCTACCAGTTTGACCAATGTATATCTTGTCACAGTCTAAGCACTTTAGCATATACACACCACTCCTGTCCAACTCATCAGTTCGATCTTTTGAATTAAACAAAAGTTTACCGATGGTCGTTGGATTGTAAACAGATTATCTCATAATGTCTTTAGGAAAAAAGTGTGGAATTGACCTTATTTTATTCGTTACCATGAATACCGTAAAATTCCACAAAGTGACGCCTTCAGTGTTATCTGATAAACTGTACGGTAGTCTTGGAAAATGTAAACATTTTCTCAAATGGAAATTTAAAGTTGTTGTTTCTGTCTTTCACCTTATCAATATAATGTAATCTATCCAGACTTGGTCTGAATATTTTTCCTGGAAAAAATATACCCTATTTTTTATGGATGATGCACGCCCTATACACCAAAGGTATGCTGTTATGGATGGTCTCACTTGGAGAGCTGAAATCATATTATCATGAAATTGTAGCAAAGTATTTTTTTTAAAGAATCTTTTACTGAAGGGCTTGAGGTTGTTGTAACATCATTTTGGAAATCATTTCATTCACTGACAGTGAAGTTTTCATTTCTAATTTTCTTGCAATGAGACTCAGATTGTTCTTCATGAGAGCTTGGTCTTTTGGAATGGTTTGAGAGGCATTCTCCTATGAGTGAATGAATTTTGATGAGGTTCAATCAAGAAATACCTTGTTTTCCAGCATATAAGATGCATGGGCACTCATGAAAAATAACCTTGTCTTCACAGAATATGTTAAATAATTGAATAACCCTTCCATTACTACTGATATTTTGAAGGTAAGACTTATGAGTAATATTTAAATAAAATATGTAATCAAATATGACAAATGCAGTAAAATTTTCCAAAATTTCATTGGGTAGATACATATTCAATATTCAGTATACTGGCTTGGTTTTCACTGAAAACTCATTGGCAATTGTCTTGAGACTGAGATTGACCTCAGCTGTTAAGGCAGAAGGTGGTTTTACATTAATTTATTTGGAAAAAATGTCAAAAATCCTGGAAAATATCATTTTCACTTTTGAGAAATTTGTGGAGATGCTACATATGTACTCTTTTTGTGCAAATAAAAAAATTGTGTTCCTCATGATGCAAGTTCTGACATTCATGTAGAGCTTTGTGTTTAATTTGATAAATTTGTGTTTTTTTTCCTTTAGTAGAGGATATATTAATGGTGCTGCATGTATGATCCTTTTCAGATCCCACTGTGGTGGGTGTTGTTCTATCTTTGTTTGGTACTATCATCTCCTTGGATCCCACTCCTCCTGAGGTTGTTCAAATATTTTCCCGCTCAAGTTCCCTGAAAATGTTGTGTAGTGATGAGGTTGCAGACGTTGCTGGGGTTCCAGTGAATGAAGTTGCTGCCAACAAAGACTCTCCTGTTGATGAAGAAGATGCATGGGACAATGAGTTTTATGACGATGAGGAAGATCTTGTGAAATCGGTTGTTGGCAGTGTGGAGGAACCTGGGAATGCCGCTGAGAGGCATGACCAAAAGCATTCGGTGGAGTCATCGAGATCTAAAGGACCTCCAGCCTTGCCTTGGATTGTAGAGGCTTGCCTCAAACCACTCAGCCTCAAAGATCGATCTGCTCCATTGTCACTCCAGACTGAGTGCCTTCAGGTAAGCTCAGAAGATAATGAGCAAATGTCAGAAACATTACAATGCTGCCATTAGATTCTTGATTGCTCTCAAACTTGTTCTATGGTCGGGCATTAAAGTCGATGAATGAAGGAAATGCAAGAATAATTTAACTCTGTTCATTGTTTCTAAATTGTGTGCTTTAGTTTGTTGAAAACAAGGAGATGGTTTGAAGTACATAATTTACAATACACTCAAATTTTTTGCAACCTATTACTTCTGGGAAGTACTTCATGTTGTTTGGTTGTGGTACAGACTGAACAAGAACAAATAGTAACCAGATAAATAACGGCTCAGATAAATGGCAACACCAATAAGTAGCAAATAAAATGTCAACTTGACCTGAAGACATGCCCAGGATGAAGGTAAAACTGTTGTCTTAAAAACAACCAATGGGACAGAAGTTCATGGAAGCATCAAGAGTAATTTCAATGAAATTTTTGTCAGACCAACTATCCCATGAATATGTTAGTCAGCATTGTGATAGAATGTATTTATCAAAAGGCTTTATTTGTTATGCTGGAAATAAAAAGAAGCACTAGCCCTCCAAATCTTTTGAAATGCTAATTCGAACATGGCTAGTGAACTTATTATTATAATTATTGATGTTTTTCAAGTAAAGGCACATCTAGTCAGACTTAAAAATACATAATTGCCTGTAAATGTTTCACTGTATAGCTCTTTCTTTCACATGACATCCTTCTTTAGCTCTGAATATTTCATATCTCTTTTAAATTCTTTTAAATCATTCTCTTCATCCATCTCCCCTTCTTAGATGACATTCTTCTATCTACCATGGTGCATAAAACATTCCTTACTATTCGTTCTACCCAAATCACATTTTGCAACTTCATAAGCAATGAATTTTGTAGTTGTAACACCCATGTTGCTCAAAATATATGCCCTAGTAGCTTAATTGTGTAATTCATACTATGCCCTATAACTTCCATGCTTTTTATCCTCTTTTCTGTCCTGGAAGATTATTCTGCTTTCATGGTCTGATGATTTAGCCTATTTCCAAATCTTTTTCATTCATATTGTAATATTTCCGTTATCAGTAGTGATTTAATGTGGCAGTTGAATACATATAGTCAATTAAGTGAATGTTCAAGCATTATTTAGTGTTAGTTTAGAGGTTCAGCATGACAGATATGAAGTAAAGAGCAGTCACTGGAAAATTAATGAGGTTCTCAGGGGGTAAAAATACTAGAGTAAATATAAAGTTTGTTGGATATTAACTAGAGCAACTGGAACAGTACACCTTTTGGTATTTTAGATGAAAAGGTGGGATTGTGATACTTTGTAGAAGTCCATTCAGTTGCTAGTCTTTTACTTCTTCAAAAGGAATTCATTTGTTGGGATATTGGGTGAGAACTTCCACTGAGCAAGGAAATATTTTCAAAGAGGAGATTGTAAATGAGGAGTCTCTGAGAGAGACCTCTGGAAGATTAGTCAAGACTCTAATATGGAGCATGGCATTGAATAGTTCAAAAACATGCTCCTTGTAGGAAGAGAATGAACAGAGATGAGAGGTCTTGGAGATGGTGTGGAGTGGAATGGATGAAGTTAGCGCTGGACGGAGTAGGTGGTGAATGAAAGCTGTTGAATGCGGTAGGGAATGACAGGAAGTGAGTGGGAGGTATTATACAAAGGAAAGAGAAATTTATACCTCAAGCGATTATATTATAGGGTAGTGTGGTAGCCTAGTGGGTAGAGCGCTTGGCTACTGACCGAAGGGTCCGGGGTTCAAATCTGGGTGAAGCCTTTGGATGCCCCCGAACGAAAAATCCTCGGAGTGTGAGGTGGCCCAGGGAAAGGAACTGGCCTCCCTACCCTGAATGCGTGAAATTCACACGCCTGTGGGTTAGTCCGGAATGAGCTCTACCCTTATGTATCAAAACCAACCTTCGGGTTGAATCACTGAGTGAGTGAGTGAGCGATTATATTAAAGATCATAAATCACTTTAACACTATTTATTTTTGGTATTCTTATGATCAGAGCCAAAAGAATCTCAGCACCTTGCATAACAACCTCAGTGATCACAATCAACTTACGAACTTACTTTCCCATATATAACAATGATTAAAATAACAAATTTTAGTACTTACAAATGATAAAAACAACAGCAAATGTCACTATTTAGAAGTTATTTATAATTTTTAGTCCATTTTTTATATATTTCAGTTACAAGTGTTTTATTATATATTATCATTCTGTCACTACAACACCTCATCAAAATGGATGGAGGATGTCTTGAAATTTCAAGGGATGTTGAAGGGGGTGATAAAGGGTAATACTGTTGGGTAAGCCTGGGAGAGGGAGCAAAAGAATGGATTTTCTGATTGTCATGAAGACAGAAAACATGCATAAAGGGTATGCCTGTATGTAGGGTATTTAGGGTATGAAACTGAAACATATATTTAGTATATAAAACTGTTATTTTTTGGAAAAAGGAAAAATTAAGATTAATGGTTTGGGAATAGTAAGCAAAGATTACCCATGAACCTACCAATGTAGGTAGAAGACTTTAACCCTCTTAGTGCTAACCTTCTTCCTGGGGTACTAGCGAGAAATTCGGAGGGTAATTAAATAAAATGAAGCACCTTAGGAAAATAAAATTATGAATCTATTGTTTTATATATACAATTGCATTTTTTTAAATTATTCTAGTTTAACTAATTAATAATGATACAATTTTTTGACTTTGACTGAAAAATAAATGCTATTATTTCAGTGTCATAAAATTGAGCAATATTTTATATTGGTCTGATTTATTGGCCTGCCGCACTTTTTGTACGAGATGCAAATAAGATAAATAATAAATTGGCGGAATGGGCGGGGGCCTTCTGTAGCCCCCCTGGCACTTAGACCTCTTTAGATCCATTGTGCCAACCCACATTTAACTTTCCTGCCACTTGCAGACAGGGGACAAGAGCACCGTGGTAGAGGTATGGAGGAGGGTTACCCATCCAACCTCTCTCCAGTCCCAATGTTGCTTAACTTTGGTGATCTCGCAGGAACCGGTGTGCCAACATGGCTCTTCCCTTGCCCTCCGAGATGCAAAAGCCAATATATTGGCCCGCCACACTAAGAGGGTTAAAGTGATGACCATTTACAATCCCATTGCATTTTGAACAAGCAATTCTTTTTCATCCAGACTATGTGTAATGCTGAGATTTTTTTGGTGAAAATTGCATGTCCAAAATAAAGCATTGGTTCCAGATAACCAGACTCTTCTTTTGTTTAGGTTCTGTATAACATTGCCAGGAATCAGGACCTTGTGCCAAAGCTTTTCTTTGATGCTGACGTTTGGCCCATTCTCCAGTCCAGATTTGTCCTGGGCCCAGGTCAAGGTTTTGAAGTTGGGGACGCCTTCTCTCTGAAGTTACACTGGGGAAAATTTTGGGAGAGTCTTGGATTGGCAATCCAAAAATGTGTTGGTATGTATGTATGTATGTGACATCAATGCTATTCATTTTCTAAGTCAATTTATGAGTTAACCTCTAGACTTGGTGGCACATATCAGACCCAGTTTCAAAAGGTTTGGATAAATATTTTCAAGGTTTAAAAGTAACGTAAGCCCCACTATTCTGTGATGAACATTCATGTAAACTAATCGTATACATGATGTCCTCTTTGCAACTAGAAGTGTTGACTACTATCAAAGGAATTCTATTTCTGCACTAATGGTTAATGTTAACTAGACATTAAAACTTATTGGCCTATTGCTTTAATATACATGTTATAAAGGCACGTGCAGTTCATTGAAATGAGAATACAGTGAAAATAACATTACCTGCTTTGTATAACATTTTTAAATGGCACGGTATAAAGTGCTGTGTTACCTTACTTGTTTACTTTCTTATCTTGTCTAGACTTTTATGATTTTGATGGCTTTTGCCTTTAATGATGATGCCTTTTTCAATCTCCATGTTCTTCCAAAGACTCAAGTGGAGAGTCATTTTCCCTCCCGCAAGCAGTCACCTACTGGCAAGCGCTTTTGTCTGGGACTGCACTGGTCCCATTTGTCCAGGACATGGACACCCCAGCCTTAAGAGCTGTTGGATGTGACGTTCTTGCCACTATTGGTGCAACCGTTTTTGGGCATTTGACTGTAAGTCCAGTTGAAGCATCCTAGTCATTTATCATTTTATTTTATCTCTATGATCTTTAGCTCTTTCAATAGTACCATATTTATTCATGTAAGCTGTACCCTTGTGTATTTCACTCACCCTATTCTTTAAGCATTTCGTGGGGAAAAATTTTTTTTATCAAAAAATTTTTTGCCATAAAGCCTGCTGCTTTTTGTTTTAACCCGAAAGTACATACTTAAATAAAAATTAAATAAATTGGATTATGTTAAAAAAAACAAGGAATAAGAATTATGGAAAACAATGTGCGATGGAAAAAATAGGAATTTGAAGAAAAAAAAGTGTGTGGTTCACAATAAAATCTGAGGGATTCTTGTAAGCCACACTCCTCCTTTTTTCCAAGAGGATTAAGGAAGAAAATTTGCACTGTTTGAAAGAGTAAATATGGTGTTTACTGTTCTTTTTTGCCTCATAATGGCACGTAATTGTTTCATGAGAAAGGTGTATGATATTTTGTCCAATTTGCCATTTCACCCTAGAAATTGCCATTTCGCCCAGAAATTACAGCTGACATTAATTATCATAGTTGTTACTGCACCCATTAGTTTCACCAGCCCATAATATTCACTGTGATTTTAACACTTTATAAAAATAAAATGGGATTGCTAATTTCCCACAAATAGTAACTGTGTTAAATTTATTTGTTGTAGAATCCCAGTGGGAGAGCACACCTTAAGTTTGCTACTGCAATGAAGTCTGTGATGAAAATAGATTGTTACGTACGATGGCAATTCAAAATTAAATGAATAGCTTTACATATAAAATGCAGGCTGATTTTAGAATGTCTTTCTTAAGCCTGAATCACACGATAATTTTTTATGTCTCTTTTCAGCTTAAAAATGATCGTCTGACTTGATCACTTCAGGGATAGTGTCAAGGATAAGGATCACTATCCCTTTTTTCGTCATTTGAGCACGTCCTTTTTTCCGTTCCTCGGGCCTGTCATTTAGCCAATCAGAGCGCACGTTCTGAAAGAAATGTTTGGCTACAGCCAAAAGCAGTCGGCGACGATGTAAATCATCCATAGTTACAAAGTTGTTTACCATATCTCGCGAACAGAAATGATACGTGAGGGGAAGGTCAAAATGATCGTGTGAGCGGCGAAATGATAGCTTGAGCTATCATTTTTGCGTTCCCTGAAAGCTATACCTTAAATGATCCCTTTAAAGGGATTAGAAAAATGATCGTGTGATTCGGGCTTTAGCAAAAAAAGTGCTTCTAATGCCCCAGAAAATACTATATGTCCTTTAAAAGGTCTGCCATATGTATGTTGTTTCATCTTGGTGTAACCTCTTCTTATTTATATGACTTTTGAACAAATATCTTAGTTAGTCTTAAGGCATTACAGCTCATTTTCCATCAGTGAATGAGGGTGTTTATATTATAAATAAGGGAATGTACACATTTGTTTTGTGTAGTAACCATGTGGTGAATATTTGAATTTATACTTTGTTTGCCAAATTTCCCAGCCCATAAAATACAATGATTTATTTGACAGATTTGAAAAGAAAAGAAATAATAATGACCACCTGCCATTGTTAAAAATTCTTATAGAGAAAATAAAATTGTTATTTCTCAAAAATAAGAACTGTATTAAAGTTATCTGTTGTAACATTCGAGAAACAATTCAGGGACATAAAATTGCCCTGCAAGCTTACTGAAATATGTGGTGGAATAAGCTAGATAGGTAGGTACCTTTGGTAGGACCAAATGGTCGGATGTAGTGAAAAAATATTTTTACCCTTAGCCAGTAAGAAGGCTGATCTAAGAATCCATTTTTAGTGAAAAAAAATCTTATGGGCTGGATAATACAGTAGATGAAATCCAAATTAAGAATTCAAGTTTTCTCTTGCTATTTAATATTTCTAGTAAAGCATTTAATTTTGTTTTCTACAAAGTCAAATGAGAAACATACAATAATGCAATGTATATTCACCAAACTTAGTTCATATTTGGTGTGAACAGAACAGGTTTGTAGTGTATTTAATATATTTGGTGACATGAACTAACCGTAGTATATGTGATATTTTGAATCATTTTATGATTTTGTGCATTGGGTATTTTGTTTTGAGCATTTGCATTGTTTTAAACAATAGAGCATTCATTCCACATTCCTACATTCTCAAATTTTGTGATTTTTTAAAAATAATTTTCATTTTCAATAGTTTTTCTTGACCTTTCTAGTTGAATAACTTTGCTATGTTGTAATTTGATTTCATTATTTGCTATTCATGTTAGGAAATCAATTTATTCTCTTTACAGCGTGATAAACAGATTTTGTGTGAGACCCTGCTTTTTGGAAGCAGTCGAGATGAAGAACCAATTGTCAAATCTGCTGCTTTGAGAGCTCTGGGAATATATACACTCTATCCATCGCTGAGGGAGGTGAGTTGTGGTTTTTCAGTTTTTCGTTCTCACAATTAATTTAAACACCTGCAAAACAATTGTAATTGACCAAAACAGAGTTATGCACCCAGCGGCATCAGAAGCAGGAGGGACCGGAGGCCCCCCCCCCCAGAATGCCCCGGGCCCTTGAGAAATGAGTAGCCTTCGTTAATAAAAATTAAATTTCACTAGTTCCCAGCTTGCTTTTACCCTTCTGACACCTATTCTACCGCCTTCATATGTTCTTTAAACAAAATTCTAGTCTATACCCCCTCCTATCCACAAAAAAATGCAGGCTCTTTTCTTAGAAGAGGGCCCTTTTTAAGGTAGCCCCTGCCTTCCTCTTCCTCCCCATCCTACCCCCCCAGTGAAAATAGTTCCGACGCCCCTGTATGCACCATACACAAATGTAAGAATTCTGCACACAGGAAGTGGTTTAGGTTCCAGTTTTGTGAGATGGTGCCATCATACAGAATTCTGAGCAATTGTCTTTGAGATTCATTTCAATATTACCGTATTTATCCATGTTAGCCGCGCACCTTTTTTCCCGAAACGCCGGAGAAAAAATGGGGGCATGCGGCTTACACGAATCCTCCAGATTTTCGTGTAAGCCACGCACCATTTTTCCTCAGATTCCTATTGTTTTTTCTCCTAAGTTTCGCATTCTGTCTAGTAGTATAGTTAGTAGTCTAGTAGTAGTTAGAACTGTTTCTCCGGTGCGACGGTGCAGAACCGCTTCCCCAGTGCGACGGTTCAGAAACGCTTCCCCGGTGCGACGGTTTAGAACCGCTTCCCCCGTGCGATGGTTCAGAATTGCTTCCCCGGTGCGACGGTTCAGAACCGTTTCCCCGGTGCGACAGTGCAGAACCGCTTCCCCGGTGCACCGGTTCAGACCGATTCTCCGGTGCACCGGTTTTTTTACTTAATCTGAACCGGCCTGCCGGTTCTGCAAAAAACCGAACCGCTGAACCGGTGCACTGGAGAACCGCCCAGCCCTAGCGCAGACCCTTCCACTTCACTAAATTTACTAAAGTCGTCGGCAGAAGCATCACTGGCCTGGCAAATGGCGCTAATTTATCTAAGAGCCTGTTGTGCTTTAGCTCTAGTCGGCATAGGCACTGTTTCTTCTTCCAAAAGGGAATTAATTTTGTCGTCACCTTTGTTTCTCACCGAGTTAATCAACTCCTCATCCGTCAACTACTCCCGCACTGACAGACAAATGGGCTTCTACTGCAGAAGGTTTATTTATTGAAAATTCATTGTCAAAATTAAGCCGGGTAAAAACTTTTCAGCCTGTGGTAAGAAATGTGGTAAATGTGAAATAGCATTCAGTTGCTATGAAGTTTGCCAACTATCTTAGTAGTTTGAATTTCATGAAAAAGCTCTCAGTTTTTATGGTTAAGTTGTTATACACAGATGTTGAACTTATCAGTAAACAAAGGACTGAGTACAAGTATACCTTTCGCAATTCCCAGTGAAAAGAATCATGTCAACATTTTGTATGGGTATAATAGATGTCTAAGTCTTTATGATTGAGCTCATGTGTTTCTTCTTTAATGTTTGATGTCACTGTAGCACCCATAATATGGTCACTGTACAAAAGTAGCTGTTTTTTTTCAATCAATGGTTTTACCCCTTGGATTTTCAGGATCTTCACTTTTTGCTTGATACTTGTGACACTTTGCAAAATGCCTTGGATGGTGATCCTAGTCGTGGAGAAGTGTGGAGCAAAGCATCGTGGGCACTTGGAAACCTCTGTGATGCTCTTGTTCGAAATCGGTGAGTGGAAAGCTTTCCATTTTAGTTATGCCTGACTATGAGTTGTTTGAAAGAACCTTAAGCCAGTGATGTAATCTAAAGATGATATAAAATCCCTTGATAGCACGTTTTGCTTATTTGCATATTTATTTCCTCAGGTCCAAGTCTCAGTGCATGTAAACAATGCAGATTATCACATTTTGGTTACCAATTAAGCACATTTGGAGGAGGACCAAATCAGATTTGTCCCAGTAAAATAACCACCTTATAAGTCAATTTGACAATAAATATTTCTCAAGAGGTTTAATTTTTGCATTGAAAAAGATTTTTAACGTTTACCATAACACTTTGATAGTTATATTATGGTTAAAAAGTTTATGAATTAATTCATTAACTTACAATGTTTGTTTTATTACTGTCGCAGACATCAAAAATGCATGAGTGGTCTTAGAATTAGCCATGGAAATGCTTGTGAAAAAAAATGCCAATTGAAAAAACAGAACCAATATTCTATCAAAATTGCTTTTTGTTTGCCCATTTGATATTGTTATGACAAACTGTCAAAGTGATGTTGCCCTCCGTGACTCTAAACAAATGGGGCCATTTTTCACTCTCACTGCAGAAACATTTCTCATAGTAATTATTAAAAATTGTCTTTGCCTGCATGAAATGGAAAACTAACTTACAATTCTACCTGCACTCTGTTCTCCTTTCAGCAACCTCTTCATAGGTGTTGAATTCTGAGATATGTGATTTTAAGTACAGTAAAACCTCCTATTTATGTTATCAGAATTTATGTTTTTCTGCAATTTACAACATTTTTATTGGGTTCCATCTGATTTTCTATGTATGTGACGTATGTAGAACGCTGCATTTGCATTACGACTTTTCCATTTTCCCGCTGTAGCATTAGATGCAAGTTAGAATGCGATAGATTAAAAAACAAAATTCCCTTCTATGATATTTAGCCGTACATACCAGTCTATATAATGCTGTTTTACCTTGTTTTTTGCTTATACACTTCAAAAACATGAGAGAGGGAGAGAGCTGTAATGTGCTCTGTTTTATGGAAGAATTTGAACTTAGCGGCATAGCGAGGCAGTACACACAGCGGCACCAGTGACGGAAAGACAAAATATTTGCACTCACGATTCTTTTGCCAGGAAAGATTCGCACTATGAAATGAATGCAGATAGGACGTAATTTATAATTTAGGAACACCTGTGGGAGTATATTTAAGCTGTTCATATTTTGATGATTGAAAATGAATTTTTACCCAGACATTATGAAATGTTAAAAATACATTAACTGAACTGGTGAACGATAACAGGGGATCATTCATCAGACCATCGTGCTGCATTGACTCAGCAGTTTTACTACACGTTACTACAAAACAAAACTTATTGAAACTTGTTTTATTGCATGAAAACAGCATTGAATAAATAAAATTGTTTTGTTGAGAAATTTTTGCAGTTGGATAACTGCTAATGCTGGCCGACCAGCGGGGTAGTGCAATATTCACATGTGTTGTTTATTTTATCCTTAATTACTCCGGAACCTAAATTTTATTTTCCTTGGAAATGGATGTGAATTGCAATATTTTCAGATGACTCAAGGGTTTTTTGATCTCAGTAACCTTGATTACTTGCAACCAATGCGAGTGATAACTACAGAGGGCAGCATTTTAAATGAAAAAAACATTTGGTTGCCGTGATTCCCAATGCACATAGGGCATATGAAAATATGTGGGCCACAGACATGGTTTAAGCATTTAATCATATCCACTGTAAGATGGCATGCTAAACTATTTACAAAAGACTCAGTTGTGCCTGTTTTAACGTTGGAAAATGTGCACAACATACCTACTTTAATGCTTATGACGCTAATATATATTTATTTTCAATAAAACAAACTAAATGTACTCTGTTATGAGAAACACTTGTTTTTTTTCCAGATGCTCTTCAAAACTGTTATTACTGTTTGCTTGTACCCAGTCCTGTAGTTTTTCTGTTTATGATGTATTTATTATTACGATTATTAGTATTACGAATTAAACCAAAATATCTTTAAAATTTTTAATTGATTCATAATGTCTGGTATCAAGCAGTATCGTGAGTACTTACTGGTATTGTACTTGGTATCGAGAAAAAATGGTATCGACCCATCACTAGTTGAAGCATTGATAGAAATACATTGCGCAAAAATAAATCAGGCAGCTCAATACATTAAGATATAATTAATAATATTGTTCTAATTCATTTTATCAGTTTTTCTTATTTATATATTTACTGTATATTGTTAAAGTATGCATGTAAAACTGAAATTTGTCCGTTTCCGCTGTTTGCATTTTTCCCCATTTACACTTTTTTCTAGTGGTCCCTAGATATGTGAAGATAAGGGGTTTTACTCTATTCATGACCAACTCGTGTAACTGGGGATGAAATCCTGTTGAGCTCTTACCTATTTTAAGATTCGTGTTTCAAGTAACATGAAGCTCTAGTCTTTAAAGTAAAACAGCTACATCCCTGATTGATTTACTAGAAATCCTTACGATAAAGTTAATGGCTCTGATTTTGCATTGATTTTGATGTTTTTGTTCATTTTATTTTTTTGGTTAAGCTAATAAGTTTGATTTTTTACCTGATGATGAACCTTTTTTCCTCGTGACCCCTGTTGATAATCAGCTTTCCATGATCAAAGTTGGTCTCTCTTCCGATTATCATGAATAATCAAGGCCAGCTGTATGTGAATGATTTTCCAGGGAAGAGGGGTTTGCTGAGGAACTGCCTGAGGGACCATTGTTGGATTTGCTGGAAGCTTGCGCTGCAGCCTCTCACCCTTTGCCAAAAAGTGGGCGCAATGGGGACTGGGTGCGATTCAATGGGATTCGTGCCGCTGGGAGTGTGATCTGCCTTTTGGACTTTCGTGGATGGGATGAAATGGCTGGGAACATGAGCCTGTTCTCTCTTGGGAAGAGAGGCAAGGAGGCTGCCGAGAAGCTTGCTATTGCCTTGGTTGAAGCGGCCACCAAAAGTTGTAATACGAAGGTTAGTCTCTCCTGTTGTCATGATTTTGAAGAGATAAAAATCAGAGTTGTGAAATGGGTGCATTCTGAATGATCTAGAATTTCAGCCACAGTATATATACATTCTCTTTTCTAGGGATGGGTCGGTTCCACTTTTTTTCGGTTCCGGTTCGGTTCTTAACTTCGGTTCACGGTTCCGCTTCTTAATTTACCACTTAATTTGCATTGCTTAGTGGTAAGATAAGGTAATCAATAATCATTTTCAGAGACATACTGCTTGAAAAAGAATACCTATTTAATTATATTTTTGTGTTATATATACTATATTATGATATAATTTACGAAAATGATATGGGGACTCACACCTCCAAAGTAGGTGGACGTAACATATACCTATCAATCAGAATATCGTTGTTACGGCGGTATTTCATGACTTACTAGAATTGGATGTAATAAAATAAATCATATAGTCATTTTAACGACTGAATTAGAATAATTTGCGGCAACTTTAAAGCATCTAAGTACACTATTTCACCAGGTGTTAATGTGAAGCTTCCACTTTCAGAGTGTGAGCAGGTTTCAAACTGGTTTTTGAGCCAATTATTTCGCTACCGATTATTTTTGGCCTCGGTTCCGGTTCTAAGCTCAAGAACCGGTGGAACCGAACCTACCCATCCCTACTCTTAACCCTTTTGCTGCAGATTTCATTTTCAGCACTGTGCTCAATGAAGTGTCATTTCGACACTCAAAAATCACAGTAGTAAATTTAAGCTTCACGTGGCATTGCTCTACAGCAACTTATTTTGTAAAACTTCCTATTTCTGCACATAGGTGGCAGCACAGGTCCCTCCTATGCTTGTTCTAAGAAGAAAAGACTTAAGTGGATAAGAGCGTGTTAAAAACATGAGTTTTGGAGACTGTGGAGAAGAAACAATCCAGTGGAAAAAAAATTTAGTAGGCTTTTATCGATTTCCGCAGCGAAATGGTTAAGGGGATTATTGACAAAATTTTAATGTTGAAGTACAGCTTATCTTTGCAAGTGTTTTCCCAATATCATTTGTCTTGGTGGTGGTCCATGCCTTTAGTTCCCTGTATTAGCTGGTCATCTAGCCTAACTTTCCAACCAATCCACTCCTCCTTCTTGAAACGCGTCCTTAAATATTTCCATCTTCTGCTTGCCTCCAAGTCATTCAGGCCACCTCTTCTTTTCTTTCATCTTCATTACATAACTAACATTCTTTCCTGTCATCCTCTTAACTCTGTTCTCATTGTTCTATTTCTTCCTCAATACATCCTCCATCATTTGTGCTGTCTTCTCCTATTTCATTCCGTCAATTTTATTTTCTCCCATGACAACACATTAAATATAATTTAAAATCACTGTGTTGTTGATAGGTTAAGTGGTATTTTTATCTATTTTTCAATTATTTTGGACTACATGCAGGTTTAAAGAATTTGAAACAAAATGTTGTTATTAAATTCAGCTGTAGTTCTTCTATTTGTGCCCAAAAAATTACTAATGACCCAACTATAGGAGGTTATCAATTTTATTTGATACTACATCAATTAGATTTTGAAATTTTGAGAGACAGATACTTACTGTCAGAAACTCAATCGCTTCGGCAGTAACTTTGTGGTATTTGCTAGTCATATTGAAATAAAAAGCTTAACTTTGTAAAGCCACATAAATTTATTAGCACTAATAAATTCAGTGGTTATTCGACATAATGACTAACCATCATCATCATTCCCAGATTTTGGATCGCCTATGCACATTTTTGAAATGCACAAATTGGAATCATGAGTGCTAATTAGGTTTTTATTTTCCTAATGTTACTACCATGGTCATTTACATAGTTGACATACTCACCGTTTAACATAGGGTAAGGAGAGCGCTTATTGAGGCAATTGTTCATGAGTTGGCGGCAGTGGTGCATTGGAGTTGTTGTCCGAACAAATGAAAATGGGTTCAAATGAATTTCCGATCTCTCCACAGATAACTGAAATGAATCTTTCAGGATTTTTGATACCTCAAGAGGAAGAATAACTCAAGGGAAATAACACATGCCAGTCCAGGGCAAATGTCAAATAGTTTGCGTAGTGATGCCGTTTGAAAGTGATCACGAAAGTGAGTACATATGACTAGAGTCCGGCTGCAAAAGTGGGTGTTATCTAAGGTGGAAATTGAAGAGTCTGTAACCTATTTGCAAAGCACTATTAGCAACAGTGCATTAGCACCATTTCTTACATGAACTTTATGTAAACGTTAAATATGAACCCAGTTACATATTTTATATGAAATCTTTTGACCATGATGTTTAATTATTATTTTCTATTATACTTGAAGTTAATGTTTTAGTTGACAAGGAAACCTGCTCCAATTTACTTGTATACATTTTTTTTAAAGTTTATATTTAGAATAGTTTCCTAAGGGGTACCTGTGGAAACAATCAGATTTTGATTCCTTGTTTAGATACTGTTCTTTGAGATTGTTTTACTTTGAGATAGCTTTAGCTTTGATTGAGATACTTTGAGATAGTCAGTAGAGATGGGAATCTAGTATGGATGCTAAAAATAGACATTTGCTTCAAACATCTATGCTGTTATGATGGCAGCTGGCCCAACCATGCTTTAGTTTTCTTCTATCGCCCAATCAAAGCTAAAAAAAGGACGGAACTAAGCCCATTTCCAGAAAAAAAATCATTCACAGGTTATTACTTGTAGTGTCTTCCATATCATCAGCCAAATAAATGATTTTGGGAAGTAATATTGTTTATTTTCTGCTACTAAGACCTTGATGCAAGGGCAAGGGCCTAGCCATGTTGATGCACCGTTTCCACCAGATCACCGAAGTTAAGCAATGTTGGGCCTGGACGGAGGTTGGATGGATCCATACCTCTACCGTGGTGCTCTTGTCTCCTTGTCTGCAAGTGGTGGGCAGGTTAAATGTGGGTTGGCACAATGGATCTAAAGAGGTCTAAGTGCCAGGGGGGCTCCAGAAGGCCCCTGCCCACCCCTCCAATTTTAAGACCTTGATGACAAATGGGGCATGATTCTGCATATTTTCCGCATCGTCTCCTCAAGGATTATATGACGGCTGGGAAGTTTGGGTTTACGGTTCATGGGGAAAAAGGGTTCGGTTGTGGAGAGGAAAGATCCCAGTTGCGGGTGTATCTTTATCCATCTTGCTGAGCTTGAAGGGAAGAAGGGGATGGGGGAATAACGTCGGGGAACGTCTGTTACGTTCCTTCCTCTTCTTCTGGGCAACCCTGGGGGATGCATGTAGGTGGTTGATTGGAACTGCTTCAGGTGCTGAGTGGAATGGGGAGGGTCAGGGATGCAGCATCCTTTGTTTATGGGTAGATCTTCAAGGGATATGTGGGGGGAACGAAGGGGATGGTCTAGATGTGTCAGAGTGCGAGAGGAGGGGTCGAAAACCCTCCTGATAACGAAGGACGCTGCATCCCTGACCCTCCCCATTCCACTCAACACCTGAAGCGGTTCCAATCAGCACCCTCATGCACCCCTCATGGTTGCCCAAAAGAAGAGAAGGAACCTTCCAGACATTCCGTTATGCCTCCCCTCCACCATCCCCTCCTTCAAGCTCGGAAAGAGAGATAAAGATACTAGAGGCGTACACATGGGGCAAAATACGGGTGAGGGTCGCCCACTTGTGTGTAAGAGATAAAGAGAGGCCCAACCCGAAGACATTTGACAGGACTTTTACGAAGTATCACGAATGTGACCTAATGGAGAACTTGCTAAGTAAAGGCGGTCATCCCGTCAGCTGGGTGGGCAACCGCCCTATGATCGTCACCAGTTTGTATCTTTCTCAAGGGTCTTTGCCATTTGCAATATATTTCGCTCACTCTTTAACCACCCCTCCCCTCAGTTTGGGCGAGCATCCGCCTAGGATGCGGTAACCCGGGGAGAACGGGCACGGTCCGGCGTCTACATCACACAGGTGGAGGCGAACACTGGTGAGGGTGAGGGTCACCCGGATTTGGCGCCTGTTTGCAGGCCTCTAAAAGATATTTCTGCTACTGGGACCTTCCCTCTCCACAACTGGACCCTTTTCCCCCCTGCGTACCATAAACCCAAACTCCCCGGCCATCATAATCCTTACCTCCACCAACAACCCACCCAAATTTCCTAACGGCATTACCTACCCTTACTCACCCCATCCATGCTACAAGTTTTGGGTGTGGACAGTAGAGGCCTGCACACGGGTGCAAAATACGGGCTTGGGTCGCCCGTATTTTGAGGAAGAGAGGGGCACAACCTGAAGACATTTGACAGACTTTTCTGAAGTGTCACGAATATGACCTAACAGAGAACTTGTCGAGTATAGGCAATCACTCAGTGGATGGGTGGGCGACCACTCTAATATTGTCACCTTCGCATATCTTTCTCAAGGGTCTTTGCTTTTTGCAATATTTTTCGCTCACTCTTGTACCTCCCCTCCCCTGACTTTTGGGCAAGCAACCCAGGCACCCATCTAGGACCCGGGCACCTACCTAGGATGCAAGCACCTGGGGTGAACATACACGGTCAGGCGTCTACGTCACACTGGCGGAAGCACGTGCGGGCGAGGGTCACCAAGATTTCGTGCACGTTTGCTGGCCTCTTGCGGACAGTCCCTTCATGGAGAGCTGAGCTAGGATTGATAGCCTTAAAGGATGAGGTAGGGTTCATGGAGAATTTGAACTACCATAATTCCAGGTGCATGGCAGCGAGCTTGGTATGTGCTGTCACACGTAAGCTTTCATCAAAAGAGAACCGTGCACATTATGAATGTGCAGGTAACTGTTAAAACAAAAAATAACCAGGATAAATACTGGCTTAAAATACGATTTCCACATTACTCAAGGTCTGAATGATACGCAGAGTTACATGTGGAAAATAATTGGGAGATATTGACATGTGTGGGAGGTGAGTGCACTACTATTCATGCATTTCATTTCTGATGCACCCTAATCAACAACACTGATTTTTTAGGTGTCTACGCAATCAAAAATAGTTTTGCTGAAGCAGTTTTTCGCTGAGGTTCGTAAAAACAAATACCATTTGTTCCTGGAGATCGGGCTCAAAGTTCGTAATTTCAAAAAATTCATATTTTCGAAACTTCATATTTTCGAATTTTGCAATGTTATTACTATAGGCTTTTCATCAGGACTGGCCGTTTTGCTTTGTATAATCGAAACTTCGTATTTTCGTGCTTCGTATTATCGAGAGTTTACTGTACCTCAAATCAGGTAGCTTCTCGTGAAGAATTAAAGTCTTACCTCATGGGAGAGTTGGATAAAGGAAGATATTGACAATGATAATTAAAAATCATGGCAAAAAGTTTTCTAATAAAATATTTAACTGGGGTCATATTTAACATTTAGATATAGTTCATATTCGGAAAGGTGTGAATTAGTGATGGGGCGAGTCCAAAATTTGTTCTAATCCAAATCCTGTTTTTTTATCAAATCTTAATACCAAATCCTAATCCTCCTCAATTTCATTCAATTCAAGTACTCATTTTATCTGTAAATTGTTAAATAATGCTTCCTTTCTCGTGAACTCTGTAATTAAATCCAATCAAAGCTGAATCTTATTTCTTAAAGTAATTAATAAATGAATGATGGTCATATAGTCCCTACTCACTGAAATTAAGGACATGTTTGAGGGCAAATATAAAGAATGGGTAATTTTAAAAGTAAATCAAAGTTTAATTTTTCATAAATAAAATTGAAAATTCATTTTAAAGAGTTAAAAGTTTTTGTTTAGAAAATGCAGCATTTTCACTTTGTGAGGATCTAATCGATTTCTTTTTTCATCAACCAAATTTCTAGCAGTAAGGAAGGCTCTTTCTGAAAATACTGTTGCTGGAAGAATACAGAGGAACTTTCTAGTTAGAATTTTAAAATTGGGGAATTTCAAAGAATTCATGTGGACAAGAATTATTATTTTCAATATGCTGCTGAAATATTTCCCAACAAGGTATCTACGATTTTCATTTATGCACCATTTCAATAATTTGTAGGAAATATGACTTTTTCCCCTTACCCTAGTATTGCGAGAAAATAATATGTACGTAGAACGTCACGCGGGTAGGCTACATTCGCCGGCATCAGGCACACAACAAGAGGTTAGTGAAGTTCGATCCCTATCACAGTTTAATTTTTACTTTCAGTCATTGCATCGAAAATTTTATCATCTTCATTTTCAAACCCTTACATCTGAATACTCACATTTTTATCTTTTTTATTATTATTATAAGTATTCTACCGGTGAAGGTAGGTTTAAATGGACATTTAATTCTTCCCACCCCCTAAATTTCACACGATGTCCCTCTTCAGCCCCTCATACCTTCTGCCACCTATCATTCCATCCAAGCTACCCGTTCTTCTTCTCCCTCTTCCCCGCTTACCCAACACTCTTCCCTCAATCACTTCCTTCAAAACACCATCCCCTTTTATTACCTTTTCCATCCACACCTTCTGCCTTCTCCTAATTTCATCTATCAAATTTCTTACCTCTCCTACCAATTCCAGCACTTCATCGTTCGTCTTCCTTTCGACCCACTTTATTTTCTCCATTCTTCTCCACACCCACATTTCAAAAGCCCTAAGTCTATTTTCATCTTCTTTTCGCAAAGCCCACGTTTCCGCCCCATATAGTGCAACGCTCTATATTAAACTTTTCACTAGTCTTTTCTTCAATTCCCTACTCAAGGCCCCTGTCATTAGCTCACGCCTACGAGTAAAGGCTTCTTTTGCCAATGCAATTCTCCTTCTCACTTCAATGCTGCTATACCCTTTTTCTTCCAGCACACTACCTAGATAGGTAAATTGCTCTACCTGCTCTAGCTTCTGACCTCCCACTTTTATCGTTATGCTGGCTCTTTTTGTTCTTGGAAACCGCATTACTTTCGTTTTCTTCTGGTTTATCTTCATCCCGTATCTTTCGCACTGTCCCTGCAACGCATCCAGCATTTTTTGCAAGCCACGGGCAGACTGGCATACTAGCGCTTGGTCATCCGCAAACCTCACTGATTTTATCAATTTCCCCCCGACCTTCACTCCAGCCTCCAGTTCATCCCAAGCCCTTCTCACCATTTCCTCCGAGTATATGTTGAAAAGTACCGGTGATAAAGGACAGCCCTGCCTAACTCCCCTCCCTATTGTTGCCCAATCCGATTCTCCATCTGCTACTCTCACTTGCGCCTTCTGCGCCATATATAAATTCCGAATCAGTCTCCTGTCTCTCCAGTCTACTCCTATCTTCCGCAATATTTCCATTAACTTGTCCCACCTCACTCTGTCGAACGCCTTTTCGAAATCAACAAAGCACGCGAATACGTCCTGATTGTATTCTAGGTTCCTTTCCACTAGTATTCTCATCACTGCAATCGCATCCCGAGTGGCCCTCCCCTTCCGAAATCCAAACTGATCCTCGCCTAGGAATTCATTTGCTCTCTTTTCCATTCTCCTATTGATGATTCTAAGCACTACCTTTGCCGCATGAGAAATCAAACTTATCGTTCTATAGTCTTCACATTCCTTTGTCACCCTCTTTTTCGGTATAGGTATCAGCACGGTTTTTACAAAATCCTCCGGCCAAGCCCCGTCCTCCTACGAACAAGTTCATAAAATCTGTCCCTTCCTCCTTTTCCTAGGTTCTTCAGAAGCTCAGCTGGGATGCTATCAACCCCCACCGCTTTTCCTGCCTTCATTTCTCGCAGTGCCTTCTCTATCTCACTATCCAGTATTCCGGGGCCCACGTCATCCTGATCTACGTCCTTTTCCTCTTCTATGTCCAAGTTGCTAGGCCTATTTTCGCTATCATACAGTTCCTCAACATATTCCCTCCAACGACGTTGGATCTCCTCTGGCTCCATTGCTAAATTTCCCTTTCTGTCTTTGATGCACGGGACCGTTTTCCATTTCTTATTTCCCGATAACATTCTAACCTTTGAGTACAGACTGCCTATTTCTCCTTCTCTCTGGAGTCTCTCCAGCTCCTCGCATTGCCGACTCCACCACTTTTCTCTTGCTCTCTTTGTATCCCCCGGCATTTTCCACGTGTACCTACGCCTAGGGTGGTGTTTATACCACGTATTTGTAATCACTAAATTATTCCTCCTACAGAACTCCACTGCTTTCTCGCCCCGGTCATTCCTTACACCCAGACCATACTCCCCTACTTCACTTCCGTCCCTCCCTTCCCCTACTACAGCGTTCCAATCTCCCATAACTATTAGGTTCTTCCTGCCCTTTACTTTCCCCATTACTTCTTCCAACTGGTCATATACTTCGTCAACTTCCTCTTCTCTATGCCCCCCTGTCGGCATGTAAACCTGTACTACGGCTACATTTTCCGGCTTAGCTTTGATTTCGATGGCTAGTATACTATCGCTTACCTGTTCCACATTCAACCCCCTTTTTCCTAATGTTGCATTCAATACGACTGCTACTCCCCGCTGGCTCTCTTCCCCTCCACTGTATATAACCCTGTACTTTTCACTCCAGAAGTCCCCCTGGTCTCTCCATCTTACTTCGCTTAGTCCCAACAAATCGATCTTTCCCCTTTCCATTTCACGCTTAATGTTCTCTAGTTTTCCTGCCCTTAACATAGTCCTAACGTTCCATGTCCCGATCCTTAGCATTTCTGCTCTCTTCTCTGGTTTATTCTTCGCCGCCGCTGCTGTTGCCGCTGCTGCTGTCATTGTTTTCGTGCAAGGATTTCGTGAGATGACGACCGCAGAGTCCTTGCTTACCCTGCTGCCGGGCACGACACCCGTTCCAATAATTTGGTCCCGGGCCCCGTAGTTGCCAGGATTCAATTCTCTATTGTTCCAAGTCCATTGTGATCTTGGGAGAGTTTAATTGAGGTGGTATCCCGTTGCCTGCCTCAATAGTGTTTTTAGCGTGACACCATCACTTGTTAGGCCGCCCCACTGGGGTCAGACGCCTTCTCACAGCCGCCTCACTGAGGAACAGACGCTGCGAGTACGGTACGTGGACTACCTTTCGTCAGGCTCCTACCCTTCGACCTGTCTGGCATGGGTGACCCTACCAGGAGCAATATTAGTTACTCCCGCCAGTGTAGCTCTAGGGGTCACGGGAACACGCAAGCCCCAATCCCACCACGACAAGGCGTAGTCCATGGGAAAGGGATTTTTATCTTATATTGTTTAAATTAGATTTACGAATGCATTCTTAAAAAGAAACAAAACTATTTTCAGTTAAATCTCTGTTCATACCTAGTGATATCCTGTTTTAGAAGAAAAATAGTTGTTAAAGGAAAAACATTACCTATTATTCACAGCCGAGTTTTTAGTAATCAATACTCCTGCATAAGCTGGTGCTTGTGTGTAGAAGATGAACTGACAATAAACACCATTACCAAATGTGCAAAGCATTAATTGAAACTAGGCCCTACTGGTCAAGTGCTAGAAATGCTTACTATTAGACCAAGAAATTCAACTTTGGGTACAAATATTAGCATATTTCAGTGTTGCAAATGCACAATGTTTCTGTCTAGGTGTCATGAACATACATTTATTTGTATAGTTGCTTGTAATACAGTAAATTATTAGGCTTTATTTGCCTGCAGCTAAACATGCAACTGCCACCATGAAACAAAAAAGGCTAAATTGGACATTTAAAAAGGGTTTCATGTTCCCTTACTATGAAACCTCTGTTATGAAACTTCCTCACTCTCCTTCCTTTTTTTGGTTGTCCACTGAAAGTTTCATGAGTGAGGTTCTACTGTATGTCATTTCCCTTGAGATATTAAAAATCCTGAAAGAATCATTTCTCTCCTCTGAAGAGACATTCGGAAGTTGCGTTTGAGCTCGTATATTTTCTGTTTGCTCAGACTACAACTCCCATGCACCACTGCAGCCTACTCCCAAACTACAGCCTTGCTATTCTTACCCCTATGCTAAATGGGGAGTGAGTCCAAACCTGTGTAGGCAACCATGGTTACTACATTCCTATCACTAGCCTCAAATATAGTGCTAAGTGCTAAAAGAGAGAAATGTCAAAAAAGTATGTTTGCTCTCTGACTTCAGTAAATGATGTCCAAGTTTAGGTATGGTGTGTTTGGCGCACTTACATGATTGTTAGCAATCAGTAATCAAACCTAGGAATAGAAATTTTCTGTTGCAGTGTATTCTTAGCAGTAGATATATGTATATATTTTGAATCCATAATTATTCAAAAGAATCTATTTCAGGTCAGGTGGAATGCCTGTTATGCAATCTCAAGCATGCTGAAAAACACCTCATTATATCACAACAGTGGAGCATATGCAGATTTAGTGACAAAGGTGAGGAGCAGCTACAATTTTATGCTGCCTGACAATATTTTTTTATATTCCTCTGATCTTGGTAGTCTATCTTGTAATGGCTCATTATTAACTATATTTTGTCTTCAATGCTTTGATAGTAAAATGAGAATCTGTTGCTTAAAACATTCCTATATCTTTAATTAAAACATTTTGTAGTGATTTATTATTAATTTCTACTTTTTGTGATATAAGAGTACCTTATATTATATGTAAAATGAAATGGAAATCACTATATTTTTGCCATGTTTGTACTGTAGTAATTTTTTGTCACTATTGTTTGCAGCCAAAAGTTTTCCCTGCCCTCTGCTCCTTAGTGAGGGATTTTAGTAACCTTAAAGTTCGTATAAATGCAGCCCTTGCTCTGTCATCACCCACTCGACATTCCAACTATGGGCAGCGAAATTTTTTGGAAGCATGGAAATCATTGCTTGAGGGTCTTGACAATACACAGCGCAGCTGTTTCGACATTAGTGGACATAACCATCAAAGCAACCTTATTGATCAGGTTGGTAAATGAAAACAATGCTAATTATTCTGCTTCAGTAATATGATAGGTGATAAGTTGGTGGTTTTCAGTGTGACTTCGAGGAATTTACTGATCATTGTAAATGAAAAAGTAATACTTTGTTCTTTTTCCATGTAATTTTAATGTAATACAAACATGAGACACAGCCATAGATCTAGCTAAGACCTGAAGATGATGTTAAGTCGAAAACCATGGTCGTATTATATTAAATTTATCTGGAAAAACTAAGTGTTACTTTTTCATTTACAATGATAGGTGATAATTTTCCCTTTGAACCATGGTATATAATCTCTATTAGTTTAAGAGATGATTTAAATTAATTGGTTAGCATAAGTTTTCAGATCATTTATTTCAGCAAAATTTTATTCAGGGAATCATGGCATGGATATGATCTTTATCTCAAAATCCAAAATAGTTAATCTCTCCATTGAGTCAATTCATATTTGCATTTCCTGATAGTTATCATTAAATATGCATTTTGAAGTATGGCCTAAATGTCGTGGATATGTATTATTTTCTGTTGAATGCAGTAACTTATGGTTGTTTTTTTTGTGACATTGTTCCGTAAAATGTAATTTTTAACCTAATTAAGCTTAATGAAAGCCTGGTGGCTATTTTATCATCATTTCATCAATCAGTCCGAAGATAATTATCCATCTTAAGGTTATGAATCCTAAGATTTCATTTGATGCAGCACTTCTCCCTGTCCAGTTGTAAGACTCGTTTGATCAGACTGTCATTAAGTACCCTCAGTAAGGTTCCAATCCAGTATGATTACCTTTCTCCATCTCATAATTTACATCTGACTTCTTTTTATTTTTTTCTCTTCACCTCTTAGGGCTAGTTTCACCAACGAAGATAATCTTTTTGAATTTGGAACGTAGGTTTTCGCAGCGAAAACGATCGTCGTCAAAGGCTTTCGGGTGCAGCTGCCTGATGATGCGTCCTGCAATGGCCGCGAAAGCTCGCACACCGACAACACGTAAAACGCAGCTGCACCCGAAAGCCTTTGGCGACCATAATCTTTTTGACTCGGTTAATTTTGGGATTTACCAAGTTAATGTCACTTTTCTGTTTCACCAGTACTGTTAACTCGGTTTTGGGGCATTATCTCAGTTAATATTTATAGCGGAGGTTTTCGCGAGGTGAAAGGTTATTATCCGAGATAATTCTGTAAAGGAACATGGTGCACAGGCGATTTCGTGAGCTACTTTTAGATATTAGTCAAGATATTTGAGCTCAATTATCGTTATTTAAGGCAATTACCAGGTGGATTAAGGAACACGCTAATTGATTTGAACCCATAAGCTGAGATTTTATTACCCATCCATGTTCAACTGCGATAATGGGAAATTTTACCGTCATTGGTGAAACTGGCCCTTAGTGAATAATTCACCTTATGAGACGACATACTGAAATATGTAGTCTTCTCTCTAGTATTAATCCTTAGTGGAGTACAAATTGCACTATTGATTTTGATTTATGGCCTATAAAAGTACTCTCCTCCTAGAAATGGGTATTTTATGTTGGATCTACTCACATGAATATGAGTGAAAAACAAGGTAATAGTGCCGGGGGAGAGAATTTATTATGGAACATCTTTGTACAGTCCTGGACAAAAGAAAAACTTCACCTAGTGTTACAGTGCAACTTTTAGAAAACCTGCTTTCAAGTGATCATTTTGCTACACCATATCTAATTTGTATTAGTTTCCAGGGGAAGATGTAGATTTTGTAGGAAGGAGGGTGTGTTGGGGTACCTAGTAGACAACTTCTAGATAGAGGTGATAGGGCACTCAGTAGTGTCTTGCAAAAGGAGAGTGGGGCGAGGTGAAAACAGAAGTGAAGAGATGGTGTCCAAAGGGAATGTAAGTCATGTTACGGAATATTGACATCAAAATAAGAGAACTGTTGGCATCTACCTCGCAGGTAAAAGAGATTTTGGGATGGAAATTTATTAGGAAAATTGTTTATCAATTGTACATGCTTGTGTAATTAAAGTTTTGTGTGGCATTTAACCCTCAGTGGTTGCTTCCGCTTATTGCCATGGGGAAGTGGTAAGGTTTCTTTGACCAGGACTGCACAAGACTTTTTAATGTACATGTATGCCCCCATGTCGCATGATATGCCTGTTCTATTATAATCATTATATGAATTGGATTTTATCCTTTCTCGTTTAGATCATCCTCACATTGTGCCATTTGGCAAAGTTAGTTGAGAAGGCAGACCTAGTTCAGTTGGGGCAGATTCTGGATCCATACGTAGAAAATACTCAGGCTCAGATGATACGAAGGAGTCAAAGTTTAGTTCCAGAGAAGGCAAGTCACATTGAGGAAGCAGCATCACACCTTGCCTCGCTGAAGAAAAGCTCTTCAGGTGATGATATATGTCTGACGAAGAGTGAAGAGGAAGGACTAGCTAAGCTTGTGCAGGTGTTTTCCGTTGGGGAAAATAAAATGTATACTGCCCCTCCTTTATAGCACTGCTAAAATTGCTTTTTCATCAATTCTAGTCATTATAATTCTCCGTGACTATGGGTGCCAATTCGAAATCAATATATAAATTATCATAAAATTAACAGATTTGCCAAGGTCAGCCATGGAAACTTCTCACATTGCTGTATAGTATGATTAATCTGATTAGAGTTTTTTTTTGTAAATAATTAGATATTTTTTACCCAGTTAAATTTTTATGTGCATGTATATCTCCACAAGCACAGTCAAAATGAGAAATACGATTGATAAATATTTAATGGTTTCTGACATAACCTATTTCATTCATTCAAGAGTTATATTCTCATTTCTCTTCCCATTTTGGTGTCACTCTTAAAATTACAGGGTGAATTCTGCAAAAATTAACTACACAAATGAATTTACAGCTGAAAGCAAAATATCTTTGGCTTCTGGAGATGGACTTATGGCATGTCAATTTTATATTTTTGGGTGTGGAAATTAAAATCATTCCATGTGTTATATTTTGTCTATCCATCAAATCATTAAATAGATTTACGTGGATTAACATCAAAACTGAGAGTTAGCTTTTTAATTTTTATCAATTTTAGTTTTATTATCCTAACCTGGATGGTATGAAATAAGTGTCTATTTTCTTCTGCAAGCTCAGAATACTTAACCCTCTTAGTGCCGCGGGCCGATATATCGGCTTTTGCTCCATGGCCGAAAAGTGCCACGAGCCGATATATCGGCTCAAGGAGCGAATTAATGTTTAAGCTATTTTTGTTGTAATAATTACTTTAATCCTTTATGCAATGTATCAGAATACCATAAAAAACAATAATCCATTTTTTGTTAAATAAAAAAATATTAGATTCATATCTAAAAAGTAACTTCATATTGTTTATAATTTTCAAAAGGAGTTACAAAACTCTCATAATCATGCTGGCACTTTTCACTAGTACTACCAAAATTCAGTGGCACTAAGAGAGTTAATAAAAGAGACATTAACATCGTGAAATTGTCTTCTTGCACCATGTAAATTTTACAAACATGCCAAGTTACCATTTATTTTCATGCCACATTTTAGGACTCAAAATTGGTGTTCCTGTTGGCTATCAAGGGTATATCATGCTCAAGAATTATAATCATTTCTTTGTTTATATTGTTTTCCTTATTCTAATCACATTTGATTGTTGGTGCACTGAGCATATTTACGCATAGGTGTTGAATCATGTAAGTGAAAGTTTAATAATGTTTTTACACCCTTCAGATGCTATATTTTTGTGACTTCCTAATTCTCTACACACGTTTTTTGATGTAGGATTTTATACTCCGAATTATATCTGTTAAAGCCATGCCTCAAGAATTAAAAAAATGTTGCTGTTCGTTTGGTTGTTTCATTCAACATCTTCATGTATTTGATTGCAGGTAGCTACATCTGAAGTTCGTGAATTTTAAGGAACATCTATAGTTGCATGAATACTACCTCTTTGGTTTCCCATGTGTTATCATTTTTAAATGCTTAAAAATAATTCCCACTAACTAGAGGAATCAGCTAAAGATTTTGTATTCAATTGGTAATGAAAATACTAGGGAAAAGGGAAAATACTAACATAAGTATGTGAGGCAGATGTTATGCTTCACTAAGTAGATTTGGATGTGACTGAAATATACAGTCTCCAAACCAGAGCAATGGGTCCCTTCCCACCCGAGATCCAGGAGGGTGTGTAAGAGGTTCTATGCAGCTGTGGCAATCCTATGTTGGAGAAGGCAAGATAGCTGTGCGGTGCAGAATAAAAGAACTTTCACAGGCCCTTAAAAACAGGCAAGAGGAGAAATCAGCCATCGCAGAACACATTTTGGCCAAGCCTAAACACTCGGTGAAGTTTATGGAAGTGAAAATCCTTGCCACGGAGAAGTGCTAATTATTTTCCTAGAATAATCAAGGAAGCAGTTAGAATTGTCAAAAAACTCGGCAATATGAATTGAGAGGACAGCTACACCCTTGGAACACGTATTCCATTCTAATCCAATCAAGAAAGCAGCAGGCACGTACACACCCGTGAGAACGTGTATAAGTATGGGCCAAATTCTAAGCAATCTTCACTTGACATAGTATGGGAAGGGTATAAATGAAAGTTATCCACAATCAATTTCCAGGAAACATCCTTTTTTTCTTACAATTGTGGAATTGTTTTGAGTTTATATCGAAACAGGTGCAACTACTAAACACAAAACATAACTTACATTATTTTAAGATTAGTTTTCATTGCTTTAAGGTCTGTTAGACATCAATAAGGTGTTATTATTTAGGTTGCGAAGAATGTTATCTGTTAATCTCTTTAAATTATAATATATTGAATTATATAAATCCTCAACTAATTTTTGGTACACTTGTTTGAGTGCAATGAATGGTTTTAGTTCTGTGATGGCAGAGGACCTATTTTGTTATTTAGGGTAAGGGCTATGGTAAATGCTAATGTTCAAGCTTATTTAAGGGTCGTGTGGCATACATACTGGTTTTACATAAGAAATTGTACCTTTTATACCTCACCATTGCAGGCCTTCCTTCTAATACCATTTTCCAATGCCTTGGTAGAACATTGATGATGAGAGAGATCTTAAAAGAGTCATAGTTGATTAAGAGCTACATTCTTCATGACCAATATCCAGTGCCAATAAGGTTGGTTGAAAAAAATGTATATTTTTAATATCATATTCAAATGTTTATATTTATATGATGGTAGTCAGCAATTGGTCATAGGAAGGAAATAATGAATGAATCTAAGGTTACCAATTCGAATAACACAATGTAATGATGTAAGTGCAGAGCCAAAATTGAATGGAATGCCACGTAAAATATATATTTAGCATAAAAAAATTGACATCTTGAAAATTACATTTGTATTGCAGTAAGAAACAATTTCATTACAAAAAATAACTGATTTTTACACTTCTAAGAACTAGGTACCATACCACTGACTTGACTCATTACCACTTGATCCTTACATTAAATATATTGAATAGAACTTGTTACAAATAGCACAAATCATTTGTTGAGTCAGAATCTGACCAAGTTTTTACGGAATCTGAGGCACATCCACTTACTATGCATTTGAAGTTTAATTTTTTGCCTTATTATCTTCCCCATGGCTTTCTTCCTCACTGCCTGTTGATTCATCCTCACTAGAACTTTTCTCTTCCGGCTTTTCAGCTTTGTTTCCACTAGTTTTCTTGGCTCTCTTAGCCTTCTGTTTTTTCTTTAGTCTTTTCGCCCTTTTCTTTGCAGTTCGTTCCTCTGCACTTTGCCTATTTTCTTCAATTTTTCTGTGATATACATCCTCTAGCGATTCCTAAAAGAAAAAAGTATTTCAAAGCTTATATTACTCATTAACTACATCATCTCGAGGATAGCTTTAATTCCAATTTCTTGCATATTTGAATGCTTAAATAATAAAATGTGTAGGCCTCAACAGTAGGGTTAGGTTGCATTAAGTAGGAAAAAGGTAAGATATGAGGAACACAAAGTTGTTCTAATCACAGACCTGAGGAGTCTGGAAATGCTAAAGAGGACTTGAAAAATATTTTTAGCAGCCAGAGCCAAAATACAGAATACCTAAGATTAGGCAAAGGTTACATTCAGTAAGACCATAAAATTAAAAAAAAACAGACGCAACAACTGCAATGGATATCCTCATATTTAGATTAAAAATTCGGAAGTTAAAAAAGAGTTGTTATTGAATGCATACAACAGATAATCAATGATTTTGGATAAAATACATTCAATAATGCGCGAAAGAGTACATTTCACCAGAGTCATGATAAAATCAGATTTAACAACTAATTAAACACAGGTCTATAACCTTAATTCCATACTATCAAAATGGTAATGATACATTCAGACACGGGGCTAACGAAGAGAAAGAATGCACGGCGTACCAATAGCAACATAAAAAACAAATAAGATGGTTTTCATCGCTATTTGCACTTAAAGGAAGCAGTGAAGATAGAGTTAATCGATATCCACCTATCGTCACAAAGGCATTAAAGTGGCACAAGTAGACTGTAAATGAAAACAGTGGAAAAGAATAATTCGGGGATCGAATTGTACGGAAGTCCTTAATATTTAGAGACAACATAACCTGGTAAAATTAATAAACAATGTACCCTCAAAACTAATTGGGGTAATGCAGCAGTAAAATAACTACCTTCATTCCTTTTTCTTGAATGAACTTCTGTCTGGCGTATTCTTTCCTACGTAAATGCCTGTAAACGTGGAATTCTCCGCTACCAGCTCCGGCACTCGAGCCCATTACATTTCTTACAAAATCAGGTACTGGAGGTAAACTTTTACTTTTTGGTTTATCAGGAATAGGGACTATTTTATCCTGAAAGAGGATTGCTCATTAGGTATGGTGAGCATTATTAAACAAAAAAATAGGAAACGGGTTTCCACTGAAACATTAGATTTTTATGTCACACACTTACAGGGTTTTTCATGAGCTTTTCTAGCTTCAATCTCTGAAGATCGTAGGCAGTTTTCGCTACAACTGGCTTGTTTTTCTCTTCGTTGGCATCTTTGTTTTCGTCTGCCATGTTTTGAAAGATACGCTGAGCCACCTATCGGTAAGTTTGGTACACTAGTTGAGAAACGTTACTCATTTGGTGTCCGTGTGTTATTGAAAGGTTGAGGAAAATAGGACTTCAATAAGAAACTGTATTCTCTACTTCACCGATTATAGCAGTGAGGGAGAGATGTGAGTGATAATTTCGGCTCCTACTTGTTGTTATACTTTTGCTCATATTTCTTCATTGCTGTTCGTTGGATAACTAAAAATATGGAATGACATGCTTTGAGCTGTGTAAAGTACTTTCGAATTTCGCTCAATTTAGAACGTTTAGCTAATTTATCATATAAATATCGCTCAATTTTGCATTCTACTGAGTAATGAAGGCACCGTAAGGAACTAGCGACTTCTACCTATAGTTTTCTGCTACGGCCGACAAGGACCAATCAGCGCCCAAGGAAGGAGCAGTCTCAGTTTGTCAGTCAGTGAGCGGTGTTTGTGGTGGAAGGTTGTACGTTTGGTCATGGTGTTGATATTGTCTAGTGTGTTTTATTCCGAGTGAATGAAGCACTTTACTGTCGTATTAATTCGTGCTGCATACAGTGATATACTTCATCATTTGAGAAAGTTCATGTGTGAATGAGTGTCCTTCTATGTTTTTCTAAAATTATGCTGTAATATCTCAGTGGTGTCCGTGTGTCTTGGAATAGGATAACAGAAAAGTACGCAAAATGGCGGATCTAGAAGCAGTGCTCGCGGACGTGAGCTATTTAATGGCTATGGAAAAGAGCAAATGCACTCCAGCAGCCCGAGCCAGCAAGAAAATCATTCTTCCGGACCCAAGGTAGGTGTATCTGTGAGGATATTGATTCCTTCTCCTCCTAGCACTCTCGCTAAAGTGACGGTCCTCTCGTTCTTTTCTGTTCGGATTATTGTTTTTCCATGTGTATGTTCACTTTTGCTTGAAAGTTAAGTCATTATTGACCAGTGCCAATTCAGTAAACGCGCGTTCTCAGTCTCTCATCCATTAGGATAGATGTATTTGGATAACTGATTTCAGTGACCGGACCGGATGGTATCGTTTGTTTATGTGTGTAGAATGGTGCGATGATCTTCTAATGCCCAAGTGCAAATGCTCGGACGTATATTGGAAATTGTTGTGATATGTGAATGAAGTGTAGGATATTTGAGTCATTGAACATATCCATCAATGTGCCTCATTTGGTATTAATCTCAGACCAATGAATGTAAACAATATTTGCGGTGTACTATTGACCCTAATGCCTTTGCTGTATAGAGGATGGTCCCCGAAAACGATTTGAGATTGTTAGTTCACGATCAGCTTAGTGTCATTTCTCATCCAGTTGCGTAAACTCCTGTGTATTTTCGCGGACTGCCCTGCTATACGTGCTCGTAACTGCGCGCAGCTGCTGTGGTACTTGCTTGTTTGTATATAGTCCAGGCACAGGGTCAGTGTGGTGACTGATTTATCACCTTAGAATGGTCGGAAGTGACGATTTCACTTATCTGCCTGCAATATCCTTCGGTGCTCTCGTCTACGACCACTACTCTTCAGTCATCTGCTCCGCCCTTCCGGCCCTACGAGAGCCACCGGAGTGTAGGGATGACCACTGGTTTTGTGATTGTTTCTCAGATGCGAGCTGCGAGGAAATACCGCAAGCACATTTCGCAGATGATTTTGCACCCATGCAAGATGCAGCACCCTTGGTAACGACTTTATCGCATTGGTATTTTTTCTGCATTTCAATTCAAGTTGACCTTTTGGTTTTGGACTTTCGCTCGGGCCGAAAATATTAAGAAAGCGGTCGATGGAATAATTATACACTTGTTGGCACATTGGGGAGTTGGCATTTTCAAAAATATTCCGCTCCTTTGATACAGTTTTCCTATTGACCTGCAAGGAGTTGCTGGCTTCGCCAATGGCGAAAGGAAAACCAGTTTTCGACGCATTCATTGCAGAAAAACGGTACTAAGATCCCGCTGACTATGGAGCGGGTTTACAGCTGGTTTCAGTCCGTGCGCGCGGAGTAATGCTGGAGTTATGCCTGCATTTATAGGGCGTAGCGTCGTTGTGTGCGGAGTTTTTTAGTGTCCGTTTCATCGCTTCACCTGTTTGCTTTTCCATCTAATTAGGACGCACTTTGCGAATCCGTCTTTGAGTGGAGGAGGAGAAAAAAAGTGAAACCTGACGTGGCATCATGACTGTAAGTCTTTTGCGAAACTCACTTCGCTCGTGTCACCTCGTTTTTTCTTTCGATGTGCTTTTCACACGTAGTTCAGAAGGCGATGGAATGAATGGTTGTGGACATCATACTTAACGCTTGTCGCACGCAGATGCTTTGTTTATGGCCGCTCCTCAGCTACCGTTCGAATGTTATTTCTGCGTCCATTCATTCGAGGCTGGTATCCCTCTCTGTTCGGCCGGGCATCTTCACTGTCCTGTCACGTCGAGGGGATCATTTTGCACTCGTGTGCGATCGTCGTGCTCTTATTAACTACTATGGAGGCATCGAGTTCATTGCCCCCGTGTAGTACTACGGTCTTCTGCTTCAATCCTGTATTTCCCTCTGCGGGCAGTTTATACGATTCCAAATCGGTAAACAAGTTCTTTTGTCGCAAGGCACCATAAATATCCCACATGATTCGATATTAGGAATTGCCCATGTTGACAGTAAGCGATGGTGAGGTGGTCTAGTGATGCAATTTCGAGCGTATGTCATCTGAAATTCGACTCCTGTGGGATATTAACCCCATTTTTTATTCAATCAGATATTCCTTGCTGGTGTCAAGGTTGTGGGTTAATGATATTATCGAGTTTTCTCATTCCACATACACTCATTTGCGCGAGATTTGATTCATTTTTAATGGCCTCCCCCCTCTATTCTTTCATGATTGATAGCATATGAGGGATGGCGCTCGAAATCAGGAGTTTAAATTTTACATTCGTAGAGCGAAATTGGATATTGTTTCCCTATTGGAAGAATTCGAGATGTATTTATAATATCTTATGTGTTGTTTTGGGCCGTGGTCCATCCCTAGCTATACCTGAGCATAATTTAACTACTGAAATCGGTCTTCTTCCTTCCTTATTCGTCTTGCCGGCCCTAGTGACGGCGGGGTAAATCCCTCGTCTCTCGATCACAGGGCTGCGGGTTCGAATCCAGAAAGGGGAGGATTTTCACTGCGCGGTGTCCATGGGTGTTACGTGACGATACGTACGATGGCGTCCAATCTGTTAATTGCAAGAGAGGAAATCTTATTTCTAGTTCTAATTTCTAATTAATTTAAATTAATAAACCACCAATCCTATATCAGTGATTTCCCTAGTAAAATTAAACTTCTTTTAATCTCTTAGCATACACGTTCGCCTACTTGACGCTTCCTTATAATTGGTTTCAAGAGGCCGAAACTCCCTTCTGAGCTCTCCTTTGCGAAGTTGAATGGAGGTTTTATAATTTCTTGTGGACCGTAGTTGACTCTCAAGTGTATTTAATGTGAGGGGAGCGAAGTCATGGTGTAGTATACAAATGAGTAAGTCCATCATTTCTTTATGTATTGATATTTGTCTTATTTTAACCTGCGAATTTTAGGGCTCTAAGTCCTCTCTTCCAATTAACAGATTGGACATTACAAACATCTACGTCCCCGGAAAGTGAAAATCCTCCGAACCCACGACCATGGTATTCGACAGGCGAGGGATTTACCCCGCCGGCCCCGCTCTTCTACTGCTGCTCTCGGTGATAGACACGCTTCATTAAATTCAATGTTTCTTCAGAGAAGCCACATGTCGATAACAAAAACTCATCGGTAGAAAAGCAACACGAAATGGCTGTTGGTAGTTTTAATATTTTGGTTTAGGCTTCAAGCAGCGAGCATGGATCACTCCCGACGACCAACTACGTATATTATTTTTTTTGTTTATACGCGTTTCCGACGTAGACTGTTTGGTGACTTAATAAAACAATTGAAAGGCGTAACTGTTTCGAGGTGGGAAAAAGTACCTACGTAGTTAAACGCCTTGCGCAGTACCAATATTTTTTGGACAAGATTGGAAGATGGGGTCGTCGATGAAATGTGATTGTCGATCAGTCTTTTCATAAACCTGTTGAAGCGTAGGAAATATTAATTAAGGTATTATGCAGGTGTTTATTAAGTCGCGTGGAGGGACATTTTTCCTATCAGAGTTTGCCATCGCGATAATCGTTCCTCTGCTACACAGGCCGTGTCGATTATGTCATCCATTTTTTTCATTTGACTGGATAACGGCAGGTTCGTGTTTTTATCGTTCGCTGGGAAACGGTCTTTGTGAATTACTGGAACCGTAGCTCTGTTTTCATCTCTAGTTGATGTCGCCATATGTTTGTCTGCGGTAGAGATTTTGAATTCAAATCGGCTTCATATGGGGGTTGTCCACGTCAATATTAAACTGCGCGGTGTCTTGCATTGGCTTGGGAAAATTTGAAGAATGTGAGGTCGCAATGACAATGAGGATCGGGTTGGTTTGGAGGCTGTACATCTACATCTACATAATACCCTGCAGGCCACCATAAAGGTGTGTGGCAGGGGGTGAATTCTCACCAAACATGCACTACATATCCAGCATAAAAAAGGATTAGCATTTATATAGGTACTGTTCAAAACTACACTATTTAAAAAAAGATAAAAATAGCAAAGCATACATGCAAAAACATGCTGTTAGTTGGGTTAGCTTTAAGTCCTTATACCAACATGCAGCTACCAATTTTATACATTGCTACACTCGTACTGGATATATATACCGTTATTCATATCCCTAATAGTACGAGGAAAAAAGGACATTTTGATTCTGTCAGTTTGGCAACCAATTTCTCTAATTTTGTGATTATGGTCCGACCTACCATAGTAAGTTGGGGTCCCCAAAATATTTTTAACATCATCACTGAAAATATGGTCTTGGAATTTATTTAAGAGATTAAGTCTGAATTTCAACCTGCGATCTGACAATGATTCCCAATTCATTTCATTTAATAGACTGGTTACGCTAATAAGGTTATCATACCGTCCCTTTACAAATCTTGCCGATCTTCGCTGTACACGTTCAAGTTCGTTATTTAGACCGATTTCGTAGGGATCCCATACACTGGCAGCGTATTCCAAATGAGGTCTTACAAGGGAAAAGTAGCCGATTTCTCGTACATGATCGTCACATTTACCCAGTACTCTTTTGACGAATCCCAGTTTACGATTCGCTTGACCCATCATTTCACGTATGTGTTTATCCCAGGAAAGATCATTTGTCAGTCCTATTCCAAGATATTTAATGGATTCCCCGTTTGTTAAATCATTATTACTTATTTTGTAAGTGCTAGGAGGAGAGCTATTCTTTTTCCAAAAATACAGTACAAGACATTTTTTAAAGTTTAATTCTAACTTCCATATATCACACCAATTATCAATTGCTTGTAGGTCAATATTTAAATATTCTTTATCGTTTGGGCATAGAATTTCCCTGTACACTACTGCGTCATCGGCAAATAGACGAAGCTTACTTTTTACCACCTTATTTTATTACCTTTTTATTTAATACCTGTAGTATTGGCTTTCAATATCCCAAGGGCCCGGTTTCGAATTCTGGCTGTGGGATGAATTTTTTTAATTGGGTGCTGTGTGGAGAGTTTTTCGAGTGCAGGACTCCTCCCGTCGGACGAGACGTTAAACTTGTGCCTCGCGATAAGAGCAGGCTAATGCCGATGCCGTTTTTCTCTCAACCCCTAACTCCGTTGCTGCATGAAAAATGCCTACTTCTACCTATTCACCCACCAGTCCTTAATGAAGCCACTTATTTCAGATGTCGTTTCCCCTCCTCAACCATCAGCATCAACGCAATGAAACATTCAGTTTTTTGATGCATACACACACGTGATTAGTGATCTACATCAACAAATACCCTGCAAGCCACCACAATTCTCACCAAACATGCACTACATATCATGCATAGAAAAGGAATAGTATTGATATAGTAGTCAGAACTACACTATTTAAAAAAGATAGAAATTTCAAAGCAAACATGCAAAAACATTCTGTTAGTAGGGTTAGCTTTAAGTACTCATACCAACATGCAGCTACCAATGCTATTCATTGCTACTCTCCGATAGGACATATTTACCGTTATTCGTATCTCTTATTGTGCGAGGGAAAAAGGACATTTTGAATCGGTCAGTTCGGCAATCAATTTCTCTAATTTTATGATTATGGTCCAGTCTGCTATAGTAAGTTGGGGTTCGCAAGATATTTTTAACATCATCACTGAAAATATTGCCTTGGAATTTGTGATGCTTGGCGCTGTGATAGAACTTTTCGTTTTTTCTACGTGGCCCGACCAAAAATTCTTTTCTGCGAGTTAAATTTTATCATTGTATCAATAGCTCGCCTTCAAAATGTGTTCCTCTGGCGAAATTCCTTGTTATTTCGTATGGGGAGCGTTAAAATACCTTCGCTTCCGGGAACAGAATGGAGCAGTTGGCGGAAGCGTGGAGGAAGTTGGACTTGCCCTTCAGTTAAAAAATAACTGGTGCGCATTTTTCCGTGTTTTTGGTTTAAGATGACGGGAACAATCTCATTCGATGCTCGTACTTGAACTTTTCCGTTTTCCAATTTTTCTGTCCTCGTCAGTTATCGGGGACGTTTTCCGATTGGTTCCTTGAAATAGAGGACAGGACTTGAAGAACCTACTTCATTTGTTTTCACGCCGGCTGAGAGCTTCATCTTTTGTGGTGTTCCGGTTGGTGTAGCCTGTCTGACCAAGCGCGAGATCATTTGAGAGGCCAGTTACGAAATCTGACAGAGGGAGGAATTTCTGTTTAGCCGGTGAATGCAAGCCTTGCACAGGAATCACGTCACTTCATTTGCTAGGTAGATTTTAGTATACCTTCATTAAACGGATACCGAGATGACTTTTCTATTTCCTGAGGCAGTTTTACCAGGAAGGTCACTCCGAAATATTTTAGCTCCAAAGGTGAATGACCTTTGTGAGTCCTCTTCTCAAAATAAGGAAAACGTTTAATTTGAATTTCTCTACATTTACTGCTTCAAGTCCAATACCAGTGTACTCTAAGCACGGAGCATATTTGTTTTGTGTGTGGTAAATGGTAATATCCATTAGGAAAAAACCTGATTGTTTCATAAAAAATGAGTTGTCATTATAATAGTTAATATTTACCACCTCAAACGAATGATATCGTTGACTCATCGGCAGATTTTACTTGCTGTTCATCTCTGTTGAGTTTTAAGTATACCTTCAGTCGTTTAATGCTTTTACTGTGCCTATTGTGGTATTGACGCCAATAAGTAGTATATTAGATGAAAGAAAGGCTGAACTATGGGTCCTGCACGGTCTTCAGAGATTTGGATCTTGCCATTTTACTGACGTAGCCTTCGTATTAGTCAGGATAAGATTGCATGCAGGATAAGATGTATTATGCATATTTAAAACTTGAGGTGGCAGAAAAGAGAAGTCTTCTGAAAATCCTTAAAAAGGACAACTTTCTCGGCCATATCTTGAGAAGAAGATGGTCTGATACAGGCAATCGTTGAGGGACAAGTTAATTAGAAGAATATTAAAGGAAGGTATCTTATGGGATATAGGTAGGTATAGCGCAAGTGGTGAAGGGTGTGAAAGTGAAGAATTGCGTAAATATGAAGAAGTTAGCTAATCGAAGAATCGAGTATAAAGCTGTGTTAAACAAACCCAAGGATTGTTGATTGATGACGGAAACTTGAGGTCATTTTTTATATTCAACTGAAAGAGAACAGAGGTAATGATTACGTTTTCCACAAATTTTTAATTGGATTGTACCTACTACCGATTTCAGTCGTTAAATTTTCCTCAGGTATACCTCGGGATGGACCAATCGTCGAAACGTCGAAAAAAAATATGGAATACGCAAATTATACCTTTGTCCTGTTCTATCATGAATAGATTCCATGAAGTTTTCCTTCGAGCCTTAAAGTATTATATTATTGTTTGTAAACAAAAAAAAATACCTCAAAATTGTATATTTTTTATTTCCATTTACCTACTTTAGGTGGTCCAGTACGCAATTCGTTGCACTACTGGTCGAATGCCTCGGGCTCATATATTATAAATTTCTTGTCACCAGAATTAAGGCAAGATATTTCTGGAAAATCACGGACTGCCCTGGGAAAGTAACTTCTCCCCTAATCTGTTGTGTGAATTTCACTCGCCAGTGGTGTTACATTAGTATTTGGCGAATAGTCTAAAGCCCGAATCACACGATCATTTTTCTCGTCCCATTAAAGGGATCATTTAAGCTATAGCTTTCAGGGACCGCCAAAATGATAGCTCAAGCTATCATTTCGCCGCTCACACGATAATTTTTACCGTCCCTTCTCGTATCATTTCTGTTCGCGAGATACGGTAAACAACTTCGTAACTATGGATTATTTACATTATCGTCGACAGCTATTGGCTGCAGCCAAACGTTTCTTTCAGAACGTGCATTCTGATTGGCTAAATGACAGACCCGAGGGACGGAAAAAAAAGACGTGCTGAAATGACGAAAAAAGGGATAGCGATCCCTATCATTGCCGCTATCCATGAAGTGATCAAGTCAGACGATCATTTTTCAGCTATAATTTGAGCTATCATTTGAGCTATCCCTGAAAAGGGACGTAAAAAATGATCGTGTGATTCAGGCTTAACCAAACGCACCTTAGAATGATCTATCTCCATAATATGGACTCACATACGTGTTTGGTACAAACCGTGTTTATTTAGATACTCAGAACCGATGGGCAAACGCTTTATTTGCGAACGCTGTTTCTCAGAGGACGACCCACGCCTTTGCGACAGAGTTGTGTTCACTTTCCGGCTGCATTTCCTTTGGGACAGAACGGCAGATACCTAAACGCCTCGTCCACTTCCTCTTCATGACATTCGCAGCGCAAGTGCCGGGCAGATGTGTGGAGATGGATTATCTGGGATGGGCAGCGGACGATAAGGGAGTTTGAGAGTGGCTTGTCCCTTATCGCATGTGCCTTTTCAATTGCGTGGCGGAGAAATGTGTCATTGGCAAGTGGGAGGTTGTATGAATGCGGGCGGGAATTTTCATGAAGTCGCCCTCAGAGTTGCGGCCGAAGATTAGGTTATCTGAGCTGCGTGAGAATTGTGGATTCAGAGTGGTTTTACAGCGCATTACCGGATCAGTGTTGGGGATACGGAATAGAGGTAAATGAGGATAAAACTGAAGTAGTCGAGATTACCTGGTAGAGGGAGAACTGCTTGCAATTTATTAAATAATACCTCCTGTCCAGAGTGGGTTATTCATCTATATATTTTTGCCCTTAAACACTGGGCAAAAGTTATAAGGGAAGAACTTTGCAGGAAATATCATAGGAATATCGGACAAATGCTAGATCCTATGATGACTTCAGACTTCAATTCTTTATGTACGTGCCTTTGTTGTTATATAAGGTTTTAAAGTGCTCCAGCTGGTCATATTATATCTTATTGTATTACATAAATTAACCTTAAGTTCGTCACTAAAAAGAAACAACTTCCATCCCCAGGGTTGGGTTCGAACCTGGGATCTTACCAAGTTTCGCAGGGGTTTCCTACGCATTATTGCTTTTTTTTGACAGCTAGGGAATGTGGTGATGAAATATACCTTACCCAGGGTGTCCAGCGTCGGGGTAAAGCTGGAAAAATTGGGATATGTCAGGGAAATGCCTGGGCATTTCGTCCAAAGTCTGGGAATTTAGAAATCGGCTGTTCGAAACCTACCGTATTTCCCAGTCCATAAGACGCACTGTTTTTTACTCCAAAATGTGCTTTAACACCAGCCTGCGTCTTATGAGCCTTCTAACTTCGTCTCCTAAGACGCAAGATGATTCGCCGGGAAACATACTACTAAATAGTTTTTCCCGCGTCAGGAATAGAAAATGGTTGCCGTTGTTACGGCCGTTTTACGCAGTAGGCGTACATTTGTTTGCACAATCTATTGCACGAACGCTTGCTTGAGGAAAATTGTTAGGCACATATTAAAAACACCAGCGTATTATTCTAGATTCGACCAGATAAATAAGATTAGAGAGATAGATATTCGTACCGATAGATTCAAAATGGCATTTTTCCCCGTACTATAAGAGAACAGAATAGGCAGCATTGCAAAGGGGTATGTAGGGGAAATATTTTAGAGTATTCTGTAGTGCATGATGCATGTATTAACCCCTTAAATACTACAGATACTAACAATCAAGTTGCATGAGACAATATAGTTGCTAGTTTGCATGTTAGTAGTGCATGCTTGGTGATCTTCACCCCCTGTCACACACCTTCGCGTTGGCTTGCAGGGTACATCTACATCTACATAATACTCTGCAAGCCACCATAAAGGTGTGTGGCAGGGGTGAGTTCTCACCAAACATTCACTACATATCATGCATAAAAAAGGATTAGTATTTGTATAGGTGCTGTTCAAAACTACGCTATTAAAAAAAAGATAAAAATAGCAAAACATCCATACAAAAACATGCCGTTGGTTGGGTTAGCTATAAATCCTTATACCAACATGCAGCTACCAATGTTATCCATTGCTACACTCGTGCTGGATATACTTACCGTTATTCATATCCCTAATAGTACGAAGAAAAAAGGACATTTTGAATCTGTCAGTTCGGCAATCTATTTCTCTAATTTTGTGATTATGGTCCAGTCTACCATAGTAAGTTGGGGTCCGCAAAATATTTTAACATCATCACTGAAACTATGGTCTTGGAATTTGTTTAAGAGATAAGTCTTAATTTCAACCTGGGATCTGACAATGATTCCCAATTTAATTCATTTAATAGACTGGTTACGCTAGTAAGGTTATCACACCGTCCCTTTACAAATCTTGCCGATCTTCGCTGCACACGTTCAAGTTCGTTATTAAGACCGATTTCGTAGGGATCCCATACACTGGCAGCATATTATCAGCAGCAGGGTATCGTGTAGATATAGATGAATTGTATCGTGTAAAGCGGCAAGCCTCAAGTAATACCTTACGTGGGACTTACCAAGCCGAGCGATGCCGACCTGGCTACCGCGGCCAGTATTTTTCTTTGTGATTTTAAAGCGTTTTCCACGAGTTTTCTATCTGTCGAGGTTGTATTGAACATTCATACCATGCGAATCGTAAACTGGGATTCGTCAAAAGAGTACTGGGTAAATGTGACGATCATGTACGAGAAACCAGCTACTTTTCCCTTGTAAGACCTCATGTGGAATATGCTACCAGTGTATGGGATCCCTACGAAATCGGTCTAAATAACGAACTTGAATTATGGGATATGAATTACGGTAAATATATCCAGTACGAGTGTAGCAATGGATAACATTGGTAGCTGCATGTTGGTATAGGGACTAAAAGCTAACCCAACTAACAGCATGTTTTTGCATGTATGCTTTGCTATTTTTATCTTTTTTTAAATAGCGTAGTTTTGAACAGTACCTGTACAAGTACTAATCCTTTTTTATGCATGATATGTAGTGCATGTTTGGTGAGAGTTCACCCCCTGCCACACACCTTTATGGTGGCCTGCAGGGTATTATGTAGATGTACTAAAGCTCTTAATCTAAACGAATATACGCAACATGTGTGACCTGGGCGGGATTCGAATACGCAGCTCTATGGTTGCCCAGCCGGCGTGTCACGGACTTGCCCACCCCGTACGGCTTCCCCGTCGTCTGAAGTCGCCGTGTTGCACTCGTTTCGTGACCTCCTCGCTCGGTCTGGTCACCATCACCCCCGTTTGAGAACTCCGCCCGAAGTGTGACTCATGCGTCGCGGGAAACTCTCTCTCTCCTCCCACACACTCTCTCTCCAATATCAGCGTTAGCGCTCCTCGCGTCTCTTTCTTAATTCGTCGGTTTTTCTATCGCAGAAGAAATCACGCCAACCCTAATAAATTACATTCATTATGTTTCCAGCAATATGTAGTCTACGGTATCGAAATCGTTATCATTTTTTAAATAGCCTAGTTTTGAACAGTACCTATACAAGTACTAATTTATGCATGATATGTAATGCATGTTTGGTGAGAGTTCACCCCCTGCCACACACCTTTGTGGTGGCTTGCAGGGTATTATGTAGAAGTAGTCTAGCGAGCGAAGTTAAAAAGATGGATACAATAAAATTTGTTGTTATCAACATCCCCTTTTTCTCTACTAGTTCACAGACAATGGCGATGAGTGAGGTATGAGTAGATTGGATAATTTAACTACTTCTGGCATATCGTACTCTGTCTACGTCGAAACACATTGTTTGTGTATAGTTTTAAGTAAAGAGAAATATCGTTTAAACAAAAGCGTAACGAAACAAGAACACCCTAATAGAGAGGTTGTCAATATAATATGCATCAAATAAGAAAGAATTATTATTGACAGGAGACATGTATGATGCCTTTAATCGTGCAAATAAGTATTTAATAAGAGTTATTGTAAATTTTAATGTAGCCCATATTAATAAATTGTCTCTGCTCTTTTGTGTATACACGTCCCTGACTATTTCATTCAGAAAGCAAGTCAAGAATAAACCATTTTTTTAAGACGGGAATAGGTTGAATGTTCGAAAGTTTCAGTAGCATTTCCTAGTCATTTTTCCTTTTTTGGCTGCTAGGGAATGTGGTAATGGAATATACCTAATCTGCTTTACTTTTTTTGTCTCCGCTCCCCTCGACTATCCTTGTCTTTTCTTATTGTTTGGTGCGCATAATTTCTCATCTCATTAATTGTCCACTTTCGTCCTCGTTTTATTTCTTCAGTAACAGCCTTTATAATCTCATTGTCTTTATTACTCGTTTTGTCAACCTATTTCACCTTTTCCCAATTTCCCCCGAAAATTGTTCTTATATCCCTTTATGTTAATATTCTCCTAAAATTCAATTTTTCCCTTCTTTCCGACCATCATTCCTCTTCCATTCTCATCCGCTCCCACACCTCTAGAAGTGTCCATTCTTTCTATTTTTTTTTTCGTAAAGCCCAATCTTCGGGTCCATGCGAAGTCGTGACAAATCATCCCCTGCGAAGCTGTTGTAGGTAGGTATATTATTGTGTTTTTACTAAGGAAAAATCACAGTATCAAATCGTAAAATTCTAAATAGGAAATATCGTCAGTTATGAAAATATGGTTTATAGTTTTTAGGACATAATAATATGAAACCCATAGTGTACAACCATACGTTTTCTCTGGCGGGTGAGTCCTAGATGGAGTCAGTAAACGTCGAGTACTGGCTCCAACGAGTGTGTGAATGGGGACGTTTACCATAATTTTTATATTGCCGAATGTGATAGAGTTTGTAAAATAAAAAGACCAGTATTTTTCCGTTTTTTGATCCGTCGATTATTTCGCGAGTTATAAGCGGCGAAAAACTGATGTTTTTAACCCTTTCGGAAAAGTGGGTGTGGTGCAACCTCTGACGTATATCGACTTCGTCCAATCACAACTGAGCCCGCGAAGCTACTTCGCCTTATCGCAAAGGGGAGGACACAGCTGGCTCTCCCAATGGGAGCGATTTCGACAGCATCTGTGCGAGCAGACCTTCCGAGTATTCCCCCCCTCTCCCTTCCCTCCCCTTGAGAGTAGTCAAGGACGGGAGGAAAATGACGTCAATGTTATCACAGCAGCTCTTTAGGTGGGCGTCACCTTTTGCTTATTTTGATTATTGATTTATGAGTGAATGGTTGTGGTTAGAAGATTAATTTTTTCACTAAAATTCTTTTTTCGTTTCCATCTAACAATTTCGTGCAAAAAATTGCGATTTCGGTTCCGAGTGAACGCCCCCATTGCACGTACTACTTACGTAAGGTGTCAGGTAGTAAAGCCTGTTTCTTTCCGCGTGATGATTTTCGTTTATGAGAAGATTTATGTACCTAGAAAATCACACAGGAAAGATGAATAGAAAAACTGACCGTTCCACGGTGTAAAATATTATATTACGACTTGTATCACTACCCCCTGCGGCGTCATAAATTACCGGTAGAAATCACTCTGCTTAGGTTCAGCCTGTGGAGTCGAGAGACCTCTCCCAGATTTCAAACCGACGCTGGAGAATGAGCTCCGTGACTCCCTCAGTAATAGAATACCCACCAAATGTCATTTCAATTTTTTCTATTAAATTTATCTTTAAACGCCCATAGAGCATTCAGATATCTTGTACCTACATGGCTGAAGTCTGAATCATAAGGGCATTTTGCAGGAATCAGTATTGGATTAATCATAATAAACGGAGGAAAGGAGGAGGAGTTTCCCCTTCCAAATCGGCTCTTATTTTTGGTCCTTCAATTGTAGATAATTTAATAGGTACATACAAATATGGAGTGCATTATATTTATTCCCCGATTTTCTTAGCCGTTCCGATTGTCTAATCTTGTTGTAGTTGGGCATTTTAATATCGCGGCAGTGATAGCGTAAATGATAACGTTAAATTCTTCCATTCCATGTTAGCGGCTGCGATAGTGAGTGGTCCCTGTCCATTTCTCGGCCATTTGAGTCTTTCTCCCGCCCCTGAATACGTTCGTAAAATCGAAACGCCACTAATTATACCGTAAAGAAGAGAGTAACAACTTCGGTGACACATGTGGCTATCAATTAAACGAAAATTATAAACATCACATTCCGCGAAGACTTCAGTGGTTTTGTCTCGCTATATCGCTTCGCGGAATCATTGACGTGAAAGCAGTCTGTGATGTTGTGTATCTTCGGTAGTGTATGGCTCCGAATCGACTCCACGGGAGTAGAAATGTTACAAAATGGATTGTCGTGTTGCCTTAATTTTTCTCCGGCCTTGTGTTGATTAATGTTTAAATAATTTTTGGATCTATGTATATAAACGTCCGTATGATTTGGACTTAATTTGGTATGCGTAAAGCTTAAAGAGAATGCTGGAAGTATTGATTGGGTCTATCTTGAGAAGTGCTGATTTGAATAAGACGGTCGTCAAGGCTGAAGTAAATCGGTTGGCTATGGAAGGTATGGAATAAGTGTAGCAAGTAGTGAAGGATGTAAAAGAAAAGATTATTTCAAATTTGAAGAAGTTAGTCGACAGATAACCTAGTGGAGACCGTACTCAAACTAATCTTATGATGGAGGATCTCAGGTCTTTCCCGACGTATTTACTGGAGAAAGAGATCTCGGTTTCCTACCGGGTCTCACTGTAGTTTAGAACCGACTTCTCGAAGGCCGAGTCCGCTATCATCTTCAAAGTGAACCCTGAAGAAGATGGATGACTTAACCTTCAAAACGTTGGGGATAAACTACACTGAGGCCCGATGGGAAACCCGAAGACTTTATTTCCAACCTTATGATTGATAATGCCCCAAATCGCAGAAGGGTGAGTTTATCATTTATTTGTATAAGTTGACGGTGTCCGGCTTGACTAGGTGGAATTCCTTCATGACGAGGGTAAGGAAAACACTGCAGTTCCACAGAATGTTTAATTTGTTGTCCTCACGACCATGGTCGTCTTGGCGTCATCATCAGGTCCTGATGATGATGCAAAGCATCGAAACCATGGTCGTGAGTGTGATAAATTAAATATTTGGTAGAATTGTGGTGTTGATCTTACCCTTATCACGAAGGAATGCCACCTAGTTTTCCAGGAAATACGTCGGGAAAATCTGAGATCCTCCATCATAAGATTAGTTTAAGTACGGTCTCCACTAGATAATCTGTACACTAACCTCTTCAAATTTGAAATAGTCTTTTCTTTTACATCCTTCACTACTTGCTCCACTTATTTTATTCTATACCTTCCATAGCCGACCGATTTACTCCAGCCTTGACGACCGTCTTATTCAAATCAGCATATCTCAAGATAGAGCCGATCAACACTTCCAGGATTCTCTTTAAGCTTTCCGCATACCGAATTAAGTCCAAATCATACAGACATTTTTATGCATAGATCATGATACATGTATATATAAACATATGCATTTATACATGATAAATCTAAATAACTGAAATTAAATCTTAGTCCCGAGAGTTTAAGGGAAGCGTTGACGAGGAAAGAATAGGGTAGGAACGCTGAAGAAATACTTCGAAGGTGTGATAACTCGAAGACTTTCACAAATTCGAAGAGTTGGTAGAGAAACCGACTGGGAGAATCGAGTGAAGAGCTGCTTGGATCGTAGGATTGTGGACTGGTGAGTGAATTGGGACGGTGCTGTTCTTCTCATCGCAGAGGGAAGTCTTCGGAGAATCCTTCTTCTTCTTTCTCGCGTGAGGCTTGCCTTGCTTTTCCTCCTATAGAACCGCTTTTCTCTCTCGACTTCCCGACGCCCACCGTTCTCCTGTTGCACACGGAGGAGTTGCGGGACGAGTTTGTAGCATCTATCCCTTCCATCCCTCCCTCCCGGCCACTCCTCTCCCAATCTCGACGTCAAGTCGTCGTGACCGCCTCCCTTCCCCTCCCACTGGTCTCTCTCCCCCCGCCACACCATTGCTGCGATTCTCGCCCGAGGAGGCTGCGCTGCTAAATCACAGTGCTGAGATGATGTGCGGCCTATGGCAGCATCACAAACGGATCCTAGTAACTGTGTGAGACAATCATCTCCAGATGTACCCTTAACAATTGATCACGTTTTAAACTATGTAAAGAAAATTGATTTATTTAATGAGTTTTAACGAAAGCATCTAAATACCGAAAGCGGCAGTTTATTCCACCTATTTTATTTTATCAGAATGACGTTCACGAGTCTTGTATAGAGCATTAAATTTCATTCTTCTGTCTGGTAATTTCCATACATAAATGCTAAGTTATTCCATTGAATGTGAAGTATGATGTTTTCATGATTTTTTTACTCCTGTTCGCAAAGCCATCCCAAAATGAAATTTATACCAAAGATAGAATGAATTTAACTGTTTAACATATTTTTTCCCAATAAAATTAAAGATAAAGATTTTTTTAGACAGGTACTCAAGGTGAAAGGTTAACCTTGTAACCTTGGAATAAAATAATCAGTATTTTAAAATCTAACATTTTTTGTGGAAACTATGTTCCTTTAACTTTAAAGTGAGACCAACAGAAAGGTTCTACCACGATTGGTAGCTAAGAAATTGTTTATTTTTGTAGAGCATGCGAGGGAATATTTTGCATTTTTTGTCATGTTTGCAACCCTGCTGTATGAATTTCGTGAATAGCTGAGGGCTAAAATTTTGTGTATGAGTACAATTTCGTGTGCTTTAACTTCCTACCAAATTTCAAGTAAATCTGAGACGTTCGGGTTGGGAGCTGTGATGATTTGACATGGAATGACCCGTGAGCCATCCTTAGTTCAGATGCTGTAAAAGGCACTAATATCACAGCCAAACGCACACATTTCCAGAAGAACCCTCTTTTCAAGTGATCTTTCTCCATATTTGCGTCGGCCCCACGCTCTGTTTCATAGAGGATAATTCTTTTTCATTAAGGGTGATTCTTTACTCCAAGCTCAGTAATTTTAAGGTTTACTTTCGTCATTTTATTTTGTAGCCGGTAGATACATTTTTAAGGTTCGCCGACTACAAATTTCTCCCTTTACTTATCCATTTTTTCGAATTCGTGTTATCAAAATATTTAAAATGAATGCTGGAAACTACAATAAATATAAAATAGAATACTGGTTGTTAACGAATAAAATATCGCGTACTCTTTTGGTGTAGCCGTACCGTAGCATTTATTATAATAGGCGACTGGGTATTCCAGTTTGCGTTTGACTTCGCTTAAAAATGATCAGTTGAAAGAAGCATTCCGGTAACAGACTCTTTTAATTTAGTGCAAGACTGCAACACTCGTAATTTGTGAAGTTAAAAGTTATATCTACATCTACACGATACCCTGCAAGCCACCGCGAGGGTGTGTAGCAGGGGGTGAAGATCACCAAACATGTACCTACTACCGATATGCAAAAAAGCAACTATAGTGTCTCATGCTACTAGATTGTCATTATCTATACTATTTAAGGGATTAATACATGCATCATGCACTACAGACTACTCTAAAATATTTCCCATACCTATCCCTTTGCTATGCTGCCTATTCTGTTCTCTTATAGTACGGGGGAAAATGCGATTTTGAATCTATCAGTACGACAATCTACCTCTCCAATCTTGTTTATCTGGTCGAATCTAGCATAATACATTGGTGTTTTTAATAAATGCGTAACATATTCAGTAAAGCTATCCGATTTAAATTTCTCTAATAGATTTAATTTGTACCTTACGCTCTGATGATGACTCCCACCCTAATTCTTGTACTAATTCTGAAACACTACTCAACCTATCGTAACACCTTTTGACGAACCTAGCTGCTCTACGCTGCACACTGTCTAGTTCTCTGATCAAACCTAATTCTTATCTTAACCTAGGTTAAGAAAATTCAAGAATATGTTTCAAGGACCTCTCTCCTATGATGTTCACCCTCTTCAGGCGATGGTGCACATGTTGTGCGTTGTTAACATCCGCGTCTACATCTATATGCTTACGCCTATATTCTTAAAGTCTCGTTGAGATAATGTGGCAAGAGTGTCTTTATGGAACTTCAACTTCTGCTAAGATGTATGTAGTGACATCTCAATAAGATTTAAAAAATGTAGTTGGGATTGGAGTCGTAGCGTGATGATACATTATTATAAACTATGAAATATAAATGATTTCATAAATTGATTTAAGAAATTGTTTGAATACGCCAAGATATATTTTTTCAGTTGGCACGCCTTTCCCTGAGATTTGGCTCTCTCGGGACGAGTGGCACGTGACTAAAATTTTTTCACTTGATATATTTAGCTTAGGCATGCTTCGAGTAGGTGATATAGGTGTATGCTCCTGTCTCGGTAGAAGTATTTCGAGTTCCAATTAATGGTTACGAAAACGTCAAGCGTTGTGAAGGACTCGTACTTGGTATTCTCCCGTCTCGTTTTGGTTTCATTCGTTTTTTAATCCGTCAGGGTGTGAAGCATGACGAAAGGCCGTGGATTCCGTTTCTTGGAAGATTTCAAACGTTTGTCGCGTTGCGTTCCAGCTCCGTACTTGTCCTTCTTGGGTGACTGAGACAGTGAGGGCGTCTCTTTTTTTCCTCTTCTCACTCGACTTCCAGGAAATTTACTAAGGGTGAAAGAATTGTTATACTTTCCCGTTCACGGTATTCCCTCTCTATTATCTCCCAATAGAATGTTTTTTTTTCATCAATTTATCCATTTTTCCTTAGGCTTTAATGCGGGCCGTTGTAAAATTGTTAGTGGTTCACCGTGAAGTTTCAAGTGTTTCTTGGTACCGCGTACCTGATTCGAATTATTGTTCGTGCCCTCATTCTATTCTGTGAATTCTTTAAGTTTTCCTATAAATAAGAGTTCTTAATTGATCTAATTTTTGTGTTCCAGTTCGGGGACCCGTTATGCCGTAGAAAAATAGGAATTTGGCTCGTCGATGGATTGAACTTTTTTTCTTCCCCCTATTTATGAATTATACAGACTGTTGAATCTTCTTAACCATTCGTTTCCTTCGCATGATTACTCAAAGAAATCTGCACACATCAAATCAATCGGTCATTTCCCCACATCTCCTTAGCATTGCACTCGCGTCGGTGGAAGTTAAATCGGCAACTTTCGTTTTCCCGCGGAGCGGCGATTAAAATTCTCGTGACTCGTGCGCGTGTTGGCGTTTCTTTCCCACTTTTTCGGCCTCGCCCAGGACACATTTGGGGTTGCTGTATGCTTTTATATCTTCATTCAGGCGGCATCTGGTTCTCTTTTTGCCTTATCGTATCTTGTGCCAAGGCCATATCCGAAAAATAGCGTGTCACTTTCCATTGGCGAACGAGTGAGTAAAAGACTATGAAATAATCCTCCACCGGTGAAAAAGATACTCGAAGCAGTGCGTTCTCAACGTTCACCATTGAAATAATACATTTTGTTTTCTCATAGGTTATCAAGTCTCCTCAAGATGTGACCTTTTCTTAGCATTGGCCAACGATTACAGTACTAAATTGGATATTCTCTGCCGTAACTTTGTGAAATCTCATTGCCACAAATGGATATACCTGTTGAAGTCATATTGGCGATAAAACTGGTTGTAGGCACGCACCATAGTACATCTATTTGCGAAATCGGCAGTGTTTGTTCATTTTTGGATTCAGAATTATTCAATACTCTACTGTTCTGGTCGACGGTATTAAATGGTTTCTTTACGAACGTTATTTTTTAGCATGATATTTTTTGTAAATGTTTCTTTATTATTTTGATGTGTTTATGAGTTGGAACTGTGACTCTTAGCTTCGGTATTTTAGTTTTCTTGTAAATCCCCTTTTAAAATACTCGGCTTTATTATATTAATGAGCTGAGACACTCAAGGATTCGTTTTGCATGTGTACTCTTTACGACCGCTGTACAAGCACAACACTGCGGACAGAATTAAATCCGTTGCCTCATTTTTTATTTAAATACTATGCTTTGTATTAATTAAAATATTAATTACCCGAGATATTCAAGGATTCGTTTCACACGTGTACACTTTAGAACCGCAGTATAAGCACAACACTGCAGACAGAATTAAATCCGTCGTCTCATTTTTTTTATTTTTCCCGACTCATTATTTTTCCTTCCAAACAGTTTTTTCTCCACTGGTGGAGAAACGCCTGCCGCACGCCCTTGCCCTGGCTCTCAGGGTGATAATATGTAAATGTGGCTCGACTCACCCTTCTCCCAGCTCGTGGTTGGACCCTCTGACTCCTCTCCCTCCCCTCTTTCGGGTGTGACGTTATTTCTGTGTCGAGAGCTGCTTGAGGTCCGCGCCTGGGCCGCTTTTATTTTGCGCGACTGGCTCGTCTTGGCCTTTGTTATGCAATTTCCCCATCGACCGAGGTTTGCGTCGAGGGCAGATAACATTCCTCTTTCTCGTCGCCGCTCCTGCCCCTCCTTCTGCCCCTCCACTCTTCGTGCACACCGCTTGTCTCTGCACACCTTTACCCAGCGCCTCGTGACTCCCGACGGGTTACGAGAGTTCTTCTTCACCGTCTACTACCTTGTCTCGTGTGTATTTTTTCCCTCCCATCACCGTGTTCACTCTTTCATGTCCCGGCGAGGGCTAACACCGAGCCTTTCCGACGAACGTAACAGCCTTGGACGCGAAAAATCGAAGTGGGATTCGAATGTAACGCAAAGCGAAAAACGGGTCGCGCCTTTTTCCGTGCAAAATACGAAGAGCAGTACGATCGATCCTGTTGGATTCTTAGCTGTAGGCCTGGGTTTTTGCGTGTGTTCCAGTGGCTAAGGCTACATCGTGCCGTTTAATTGACTGTATTAGCAGTAGAATTGGTTTTTAGTTGCTCCCACAAATTGAAGCTATTTCCTTCCGTCTAACCTAGTATTTCCCAACATTTTTTCATGTCACGCCCCACCTTATAAACAAAAATATTGCCGAGGCATACTTAACAAGCTAATCTTTTCTTCATGACACACTCTGAAGGCACACTCTTCTATTTATATGAATTAATTTTTTCTATTTCCGATAAAGCAGTCCAGGTAGACTCGTCGGGTTGTCTTCTTATGCCATTATCTGTACGAAATAGAAAAACATAAAAGGAATGTAAATACTTAATCTATGCGTTGCCAATCAGTGGCATTTCTATATCTCAGGTATTAACTAAATTGCCAAGTCCAACTGAAAAACTGTTGGAAGTTGAGTACTTTTATTTTAAGGAAAGACCAACAGAGCAATAAGGGAATCTCTCGGCTGTCTATCCCTCCGATAATGTCGTATCTACCTGTACTTGTTAATTTTTTAGCGGCACAATGGTGGGAAGTAGTGGTCTAACCTATTTTCATCCTAAGACAAACACGAATTCCATGTCCGAGGCAGGGTAGAGCAGCAACCAACGTATTTTATGAAAGCCAAATCCCAGAAATAAATGTTGTTTTTCGACTTGTCCTACGTATGTTGGCAGATACGTACCTTGTGGACGTACGATTCCCGCAGACGTTTAGGGTGTAGGCCGACATTCAACCGACTCTAGTCCCATTCGTTAGGATTTAGGAATCCCTGACCTAGGGCAGCTACTCTTAAGGCGGTCACTGATCTACTCACTCTAAGGTCACTGATACTGCGCAGGCTGTTGCCTGAACACTTGCGCAAGAAATATTGCTCCGTGTAAAGCGACGACTTGCGAGGGCAGGCAGCGCCACTGCGCGAACGCTTGCGAGCAAATGAGAACATGTTATAATCTGATACATGTGTTCGCACTAGTTTGAAGTTAATTTCTCTCACTAGATGGTGCAGATGTAGCGGCAACGAACTGCCTGGGGAATTCTAGCAATTAAATAGGTTGTTGATGACTGACAATGAGTTGGGTGTTTTTGTTTGCACTCAACTCCTTAGTTAGTGAATAAAGTGCAATAATGATGAGCCGGGCGATTAATCACATAGAAGCTTAAATTTCGTGCGTAAAGGAAGAACCTTGGGTTACCTTGGCCCACATCCGTTCGTTCGTGGTGAATATTATGGGCTAAGTGTACGGGACTGGGGTCTCCACTATTATGTCTAGACTATGGCTTAAAATTTATCGCATCTTTCACGTACAATTAATTGCTACTTCACAGATCTTGACGTTATGCGATATATTGACGGTATTACGGCTACTGAATGGTATATTGTCACTGACATAATGCACCGACGATTGCACCGTGTAAAGCTATCAAGCGAGCGTCCTCGCAATTCTCTACGTCACGGAATTTCGCAGACGACTGCTCAAACGGAATCAACATCAACTTGAGCAGTTTCAATTACCGTGTAAAACGGCCTTTAAATGCGGTCACCCGCAAATATTGCCACGGTCACTTCATTTAAGCTCCTTTATTCAACTGAGTAAGAATAATTATTCGACAAGGATCTTTGGATGGTCTCGCTAGGAATCCTGCGACTGAACCGGTCAAGTGAAAATTCACTCCATATCCTTAGTTGACGCATCGACACCGGATTATCTCCAGCCCTTATAATTTACATCTACATCTACATAATACCCTGCAAGCCACCATAAAGGTGTATGGCAGGGGATGAATTCTCACCAAACACGCACTACATATCATGCATAAAATTTGTAATTAAAAATTAAAATAGCAAAGCACACATGCAAAAACATGCTGTTAGTTGGGTTATCGTTAAGGCCTTATACCAACATGCAGCTACCAATGTTATCCATTGCTACACTCGTACTGGTTACATTTACCGTTATTCATATCCCTAATAGTACGAGGGAAAAAGGACATTTTGAATCTGTCAGTTCGGCAATCAATTTCTCTAATTTTGTGATTATGGTCCAGTCTACCATAGTAAGTTGGGGTCCGCAAAATATTTTTAACATCATCACTGAAAATATGGTCTTGGAATTTATTTAAGAGATTAAGTCTAAATTTCAACCTGCGATCTGACAATGATTCCCAATTTAATTCATTTAATAGACTGGTTACGCTAATAAGGTTATCATACCGGCCCTTGACAAATCTTGCCGATCTTCGCTGCACACGTTCGAGTTCGTTATTTAGACCGATTTCGTAGGGATCCCATACACTGGCAGCATTATCCTTATCCTTTCGTTATTCGTTCCAAATCGGTAATGACCTTGATGTCGTCAAATGAACATGGCATGTTGTAACGTCTGATGTCTTTTTTTATAAGATCTGTGGGGACAGACGTCATCAGTTTCTTCACAATCAAATTTTTTTTTCTGCTCTTCGTGTGATACTTTCCTGTGTTTTGGTCCGGAAATTGCGTCGCGTTTAGTTTAGCTTGAGGTTCTTGGGTCCCGTTATCTATTTCAGATCTCTCCTGTTTCAGTATTTTTCCACGGCTAATGGAATTGAACCCGTAGTGACGTCCAGCATGTTCTTGTTGACTCATCAGGTGGCGTGGGACAAGAAAGTCCACTCAGTCATTCGCGGGGCCCTGTACCCTATCGCTTCCTATCGCCGATACTGTATGCTCCTCGCTTTATTGTGCGAGAGGGATGGCCTGAAAACCACGTGTGGAGTACGGGGCTTGATGAATGCGCCTATTCCAACGGATAGTTTCCGTTTGATAATTGTGATTTGATTGTCATTACATTCGTTGGGCAATCGGTGATTTTTTTAGATAGCCCTAAGCCAGTCACTGACTACGCAATGTGCTATCTAGATTTAATCATTGTGATTATGTTAACTAGAAATTATGTTAACGGAAGTTGTTGTGAATGTGCACAATGTGAAGATGTGCTCTTACATATCTTCATTATGATCTTATGATCATAATGAAGAGAAGCATTCGGAATGTGTTGATGTGGATCAGTAATAATGGAGGGGATCGGGTTGGTGTGGTGCTTTGAGTACTGGCCTCCCATCCCGAGGGCCTGGGTTCGATTCCCGGCAGGGGCGGATTTTTATGTGACCAACCGGTCTCTACTTGAGTGCCTAGTGGAGGAAATTTCAGGTTCAGTCCTTCGTCCGTCGGATGGGACGTTAAGCCGTGGTCCCCTTGGCGCCGATCGTTAAGAGAAGGATAATGCCGACGCCGGGTTTCTCTCCAGCCTCCAGTCCATTACCTTAAATGTTCCTACCATTACCCTGTTACCTACCTATCCACTCTGCCGTACATGACCTCAGTTGTCGATCGACTCCCCAAATAACTGACTAACAACGTACGTCACTCTTTGTTGCCATGATTTTTTTAAGTATGTCAGTTTATTATTTGAATTTTTGAAGTATTTTAGTCATTTTATGAATGTTGTTGTGTTTACTTAGACAGAGGTTTTATCTTAGGAAGTTGAGACAAATAGATTAATTACATTGGGTGGAGACGACTGGGTTTTTCTTTGGCATCATGGAAAGATGGATTTCTTTAAGGTTACTTTACCAACTTAGCTTTTCCCAATATCTTCCGGGAATTTAATCTCCTCCCTGCGTTGCATACTTCCCTTTCATCGTATTTGACTTTTTCGATCAGTATTATTCTAGAATGATATGAAATTTTGCCCACTCCGTGTCATCGAATTTTCCGTAACCTAGGTAAAATTGTCGAAATTCGGTTTGGCGACGGAGGCATATTAAAGAAGTTGTCCTTTTATAAGGAGGGCACACTTTTCCGAGAATAGGAAGGCTCCAAAGACGTGATTGTGCCCTTCAAAGTTATCGTATAAGCTCCCTTCCGGGGCTCGGAATCGGATTTTCGTTGCCATAGGTACCTAACGAGTAAATCCGAGCCACTTGAGTCCTACTTTGCCTTACTTGGGGCAATTTGCCAGCATTCTGGGAAGTGGAAGCTTTAGTCAGTTTTTTTGTGAGCTGCGATAGGAAATTGTTGGTTGTATTTTTTTTGTATTCGTACGCCCTCCCGCAGTTTTACTTTTTATGTTTTGATGACGACTTGAAGCTGAAACCGGTTGTGCGAGAGGAAACCTTTATTTCATTTCTGCCTCCAGAGATAATTTTTACGAACTTGGGTTTCCATTTACATCCGAAACGGCAGTTTATCCTGAGCGAACTTTCGGTCCTCTTTCGTGGACTTGATTCAAGTTTCGAAAGAAGTCATTGCCTCCTATTCGAACGCCAATGAAAACATTTTGACGGTAAAGTGGAAGAAGAGCTTCTCATGAACCGTAACCGAGACGCCTCTTGAAAGGCAGAGAAGTCTGCCGACGTCATGTTTATTGCTGCTTTTCATACATTTGATTCCAGCGGATAAATCCTTGCAATTGCTAAGTGATTAGCTTCCATTCGTGCAAATTTCGTGTTTGGCTGGTATTTGTGCGCATCGAGGAAGAGATTATTATGAGTGTCGGTTGAATATCATGATAATATGTAAGGAAAATGTCTAATGCTGTTCGGAAAATCAAGGGAAGAAGTCATTGCTGTTGTTTTATTAAATCACTTGCAGTTTTGAGGTTTTATGTGCACTTGTGATGAAAACTAATGATGGTTGAGAATCAGTTAGGAAACTACCTTTGCAGCATGGTATGATTAAGTATAGTTTTGGTTGTATATGTGTTATATAGCTACACTTCGTTCTATGCGTTGCTGTTTATTAATGTGATACATCTACATCTTCATGATACCCTGCAAGCCACCGCGAGGGTGTGTGGCAGGGGGTGAAGATCACCAAGCATGCACCACTACCATGCAAACAAGCAACTATAGGGTGTCATGTAACTAGACTGAGTAACTATACTATTTTAAGGGGTTAATACATGCATCATGCACTACACACTACTCTAAAATATTTCACCTACCTATCCCTTCGCTATGCTGCCCATTCTGTTCTCTTATATTACGGGGGAAAAATGCCATTTTGAATCTATCGGTACGACAATCTATCTCCCTAATCTTATTTATGTGATCGAATCTAGCATAATACGCTGGTTTTGTTAATTTGTGTCTAACATCTTCAGTAAAGCTATCCGATTGAAATTTCTCTAACAGATTTAATCTGTACTTTAACCTACGCTCTGATAATGAATCCCACCCTAATTTTTGCATTAATTCTGAAACACTACTCAACCTATCGTAACACGTTTTGACGAACCTAGCTGCTCTACGCTGCACACTGTCTAGTTCTCTGTTCAATACGATACGTCTCTAAGTATACTGAAGGGAGGATACAGCGTACCATTGTGGAATGCTGTTTAAGGTAAACTAACCTGAATATTCGCAAAGTTCAGAATTTCGCAAATTGTAATGAAGGGCTGCTATCCTCGAGTTGAAAGATTCATGTAAAAAACTCTGTTCCTCAGTTTAATTGAGTTAGCGTTTTTTTCCGCAACTTTCTTTGTCAGCGTGCTGTTGTTTCATATCAAGTTTCATTCCATTATAAGTTTTGGCTGTTCCTTTTTAAAAATAATTTACATATATGTGAAAAGGGTGTGTCGTGAGAACTATTATTTAAATATTTTTTAGGTTAACTTCTTTGAATTCGCTATTCCCGGGGCAATAGGGTAGTTTCCTATTATTTTTTTATTGTCTTGATCGAAAGTTTATAACCTCTGGAGTACGTTTTTTTAGCCGTTCGATTTTTAAATGACGTTAAGTATTTTTCCTCATAAATTAAAAAGTGAAAAAAATCAATGGCGCGAAAACGCGACGGCAAACTATTGCATGCCGGTTAATCCTACGCGTGACGTCAACCTATTTCCTCTACCTGCCACCAGGTGGTGCTGCGGGCGCTTCAAAACAGACGCCGCACTCCGTTAAAGCTTATGAACAAGTATTGGAGGCATATTTATTCCGTTAATTAATTATAATTAACTTTTATTTGTTTATTTAACATTACTTATGCAGTTGATTCATTTAAAATCAGTTAGTATTCCTTTCACAAGCATATCATGTAGTTCGCCTATCGCCGCACGACCTTCACGCCATGCTTCGTCGTAGCAGAAGACACAGCGAGCAGGACGTCCTTGAGCCTATAAAATGACTAATAATACCATGTTTAACTGAGAATGCTTTTCCAACATTGATAGTTTTTACAGGTTAATACTAATAAATATTCACTAGAGCTAAGGGGCCCTGAAATACAACGGTAAGTTCAGGAGACGAATTTTCCTATGCTTCGCAACGTAAACTACATACCTGTTACGTCAGCATGGAGGAAGCGCACCCCGCCATTTCAGAGCCTTTTCAAATGGCCTTAAAATTAACATTTAATTCTCTAGTAAACTGGGATTTCTCAATACAAACTTTTTGCGTAAATGAAATACATTTATGGCAGGGCACAAATCGCAATTAATGAAGTCTGTTTTCTTTGATGAAGGAAACTACCCTATTCGCAACTTAAACGGTCGTTGATTTTTTGTGAAGTTGAGATGATGCTAAGCTCAATGTTTTGTAAAGGGAATTTTGTTTGTTGTCGGATTATGCAGTGGAATTCTTGTGAGGAATGTATCATGTTGGCGAGGAAAATTATTTTTAAATGAGTGCCTGTTAATGTCGCATTTCGGAAGTAGCAAATCAGTCGGAGACATTTTTATTAACCCGCAATGATTGATTTTTCATTTCATTTATATTGTTTGCCAATATCAGCTTAGTTGCTGCATCTATTTCACCTATCTAAACCTATCCAATACGTGTAATTGACAAGATGGGAAACTTGTCGACCTCTTTTTTTCCCTCTATTTAAGGCGGCCGAGTCTTGAGTTGTTAGTAGTCATTCCAGTTCCGAGTGCCCGCAAACTCATTCATCAGATGTCCCTTCCTTCTTTCCATACAACCCCTTCTCCTAATGAGTTGCGGAACACCTAAACCTCACCCCTTCAGCACACCCTTCCCTTTCGCCCACCCCTCTCTCTCTAGCTGCTACTTTGGGGGCGTCCATTAATTACTTGAAGCAACTTTTCCACTCCCCCTACCCCCTTGGTGAGATGTCTTGAGATTTGGCTCGACCCCCTCCCCCCCCATAATCTCACGTGTGATTTTTCAAAATGCGTATTTTTAGTGTAAATACGTTGATCTGCACTTGATTGCGTTGGATTTATTTAAAAAATTATAATTTTCTCAATCATTTTTATTTTTATAATAGTTAAGACTATTATTTAATACTACTAAGAACGGAGTCTAGAATCACAGTGAGAAAATCGCGCGTTTGGCTAACCGGAGGCGGCTAAACAAATCGAGGGGCTACTTTACTACTTGTTACTACTCTACTACTACTACTTACTCTACTATGGCGTTCGCATAACGTGATAACTATTATTGTGTAGGGTTTAGCCATATTTTAGTGGTGATTCATGTTTTACGTAATTTAACCCAGTTTTCTCGCAATTTTACACTGTTTCTTGCGGAAAAAAAATTACGTGATATTTGCCGAGACCTCGTGAGATTGGGTGAGATTCGGATCGACCCCCTAAACGCCTCACGTAATTAATGGACGCCCCCTTTACGACCTCCCTGAAACAAGCCTCTGTTCATCGAGCCGATGGAAGTCAATGTGGGTCATTCGGGGAGGAAGGGGGAGGCGTGCATTGGGAAGTAATATTCGGAGGTCACGAGGGTCCAGCCGGCGGCGCGGCTGGGGGCCCGGGTCCGGTGTCCCGGACCTTCCCGCGAATTCCCCCGCGACGAATTGGGGCAACCTTGGGGTAAGCTTAGAGATGGGTAAATTACCGTAATTTTCAATTGAGGTAAATTACCGTGGTAAAATTACGGTAATTTTCGAAAATTACCGTAACTTTCCGGTAATTTTAAGTTTTGAGCTGCAAATCTTTCTCAGATCACTCAAAATGAAAACAAATAGCATTGAGATATAAATACCAATGGTTATATCAAACATATCACGACGTTTATTTATTACAACTCATCAAAAAAATCATAACGAAGTTGTCAGCAACACGCAATTTGCCTCTCTTTTGTCACACCATGAGAAATTTTCGTTCCAAAGACATGCCTCTGCGCAATGTGCATTTGTTATTTTAATCTGAATTGATCACGGACACTGTAAACAAAATCGTTTTAGCTTCTTAATTTATAATATGACACATTCCAATGGTTTCGTCGCGAGGAATAAATTTTCGGAAAAGATACTTTTCTGAAAATTACCGTTCATAACGGTAATTTTCAGGGGTGTTGGTGATTTACGAAAAATACCACGGTAATTTACCGTGTTTGCCATCTCTAGGTAAGCTCTCCCTTGGACTGTGAGATATGCTGTTTTGAATATCGCACTCCGATATCGTCTTGACATCGCTTTAGCGTCGATATGTAGACTTCGCGATGTAAATTTGTAATATCGCAGGATACAACCGGATGTTGCGTGATATCGTGCACTGGTTAATATCGCGAAGGTCGTGCTACTAATGGAGCAGCCTAACAGGGAATAAAACGTTTATTTATGCGATCGGAATGTGTTTGAATGCTTTAATTGACTTTGATGGGTGCAGTAAATGTGAGTTTGCAGTGTTAACATCGTTTTTCGGGTGCACATCAGAATAGAGTATCTATCTTATTTCTTTATTGTTCAAGTGCCCATAAAAACACAAGTGATCTTAACATTAGGTACATTAAATAGTTGTAATTACACAAGTCCAAACATCCATGCCCCGGACACAGAAAAGCTTCCCCGGGCGGAGTTCGAGCCCGCGATCCTAGCATTGACAGGCGAGGGATTTGCCCCGCCAGCAAACACATACACCTACCTATGTTAATTATTTTGCCTACTATTATCATGCCTTAATATCTTATCCTGTCTTAAATCTTTAAGATTGTTACTGGGATTGTTTCGTTAAAAATAGCGATTGGGACCGAGCTCCTCCATGATAATACGTGATTTCGCACATCGGGTATCGAAAAAATTGGTTGGCATCGCGAGATCGGTTGATATCGAATGTCGGTTAATATCGCGAAAGGTTTGATATTGCATTATCGCAGGGTATCGCATATTGGGTCATATCGCTTTGAGAAATATCGAGTTTGCTGCCGTTTTCATATCATGTTGCAATATCGAGTGCGTATCGATACCGATTCGCGGGAGATGTACCGTAGTGCTACACAATCCCCTTCTCCCGCTGCCCGTTAACACTCCCATTGCGTGACGCGGTCACCCTTCTGTGCCACATCACCATCACCAGTCATCAAACCCAAGATTGGTTTCACGAAGCCCATCACTCGGGACTCATTTCTGCCAACCTTGCCGTATTTGCGAGGTTTTATTTCCATTCAGTTTTCCCGCAGCGACTGTCTTCACCAAGCCGTCCTGTCTCTAGATGTGGCCGATGAGGTGTCTCATTATGGGGAATTAATAGTAGTTAACTTTAATTAATAATAATTTGTGAGGAATAAAATTCGTGGTGACTTAGTGGGTAGAGAGCGCTGAGCTATTGACCCGGGGTCAAATCCCAGGCAAGAGCCTTTCTGGAGCCCCCTACCAAAAATCCTATATGATTCTATTTTCTGCTTATCAGAACTTAGTAGGAAATCGCAGGTGGCCCAGGGAATCTGGCCTCCCTATCCTGAATGTGTAAATTTTCACACACACCAATGGCTTATTACGGAGTGAACCTGCCAAAAACCAACCTTCGGGTTGAACACAACTTTTTTTAAAATTATTCACAAGGGGATGAATGTCGGTGAATTAAAATAAATTTCTCAATCGGACTAGATGATGTTAAAAGTACGGTTAGAATAATTTGATATGGATAACGTTATGAGAGAGGGAGAGAATTTTACCCTTCTTCACCGTATGGGTGATGTGTGATGTCCAGAGAGAAAAGTTAACGCAAATACGGTTGATGCAAAGTACATGCATTTTTTTTAATGAGACCCTTTCTCTTTTGCCGTGATGCATTTTGTTAACTTTATTTTTTTAAACAACAAAGTGTTCTTAAATATTCACCAAAAGTAGTTTTTATGTTAAATCTAATGTATGTTTTGAAAAGTGTGGCCCATAACAGTTTCTTCGAAACTAATATGGCCCACTGCCTTAAAAATCATTGGCACTCCTGTTGTAAACGTAAGATCCTTTGACGTATTTAAATACGGCAAGGATCTGTGCGTTTCATCATCATCTTCGGTGAGAAATCTTAAGATTGGTTTGACGCAGCCTCCACTCGATTCTTCTATCGGCCAACCTCTTCATATTAACGTAATTCTTCTCTTTTACATCCTTCACAACTTGTTCCATACATCTCATACTAGGCTTGCCTTTTCCATTATTCCATTTCACTTTTTCCTCGACGATTGTCTTCATCAGGCCATTGTGTTTTAAGATATGGCCGATTAAGATGTGCGGTCTTCTTTTTAGAGTTGTCAGGTGACTTTTCTTTTCTCCCACTCTCTTAGGACTTACTCGTTAGCTACTCGGTCGATCCATTTAATCTTCAAAATTCTTATGTAATACCTACCACAATTCGAATGCTTCCACCCTTTTCTTTTCCGCTGCTGTCGTCGTCCATGCCTCATTGCCATAAAGAAACATGCTCCAGATGTACCTGCTGATGAATTGTTTCCTTGCTTGTATTTCCAGTTGTAAGTAGAATCTGTGTTTACAGAAATTAACTGTCGGTGATTATGTCCTTAGTTTCTTTAATTTTATTCTAGTAATATTTCGTGACTTATATTAAAGAAGAAAGTGGGAGGTTATTCTATTGCGATTCGCAACTGATATATCTATCCCCGAACTGTAAGGCTGGATACAGTTGAGCGTAGGTTTTCGCAGTGGCGTGGAGAATTTTCAGGTGTCTCTTTCGGAGGCCGCCGCGTTTTGAGCTTTGTCGTCCGAGCTTTCGCGTCCACATCAGACCGCATCATCAGAGTGAAATATCTGTATTCATCAGGTATCATCATAATCAGGTATTCCACCCTGATAATGCGGCCTGCAATGGACGCGAAAGCTCGGACGACAAAGCTCAAAACGCGGCGGCTTCCGCTAGAGACAACTGGATGTGAGGCTGGTTAAATCTTTAACACGATTTGGGGAACGGGAGAAATTAACTATGTAAGTGGTGGCATATAGAATTGGCAATTCATGCAGTCTTGTCCCCGAATAGTGCCCAGCTTCGGGGTTCATTGTTACGGAGAGAAAGATAGGATTTATAAAAAGAGTACTTGGAAAATGTGATGAGAAGACAAAAGAGCGATGCTACTTTTCACTAGTTAGGCCCCACCTTGAGTATGCAGCCAGCGTATGAGATCCGAATGAATTAGGTTTGATTAGAGAACTAGACAGTGTGCAGCGTAGAGCAGCTAGGTTCGTCAGAAGGTGTTACGATAGGTTGAGTAGTGTATCAGAATTAATACAAGAATTAGGGTGGGAATCATTATCAGAGCGTAGGTTAAAGTACAGATTAAATCTATTAGAGAAATTTCAATCGGATAGATTTACTGAAGATGTTAGGCACATAATAAAAACACCAGCGTATTATGCTAGATTCGACCAGATAAATAAGATTAGAGAGATAGATTGTCGTACCGATAGATTCAAAATGGCATTTTTCCCCCATACTATAAGGGAACAGAATAGGCAGCATAGGAAAGGGATAGGTATGGGATATATTTTGGAGTATTCTGTAGTGCATGATGCATGTCTTACCCCTTAAATACTATAGATACTTACAATCAAGTTGCATGAGACAATGTAGTTGCTTGTTTGCATGTTAGTGATGCATGCTTGGTGATCTTCACCCCCTGCCACACACCCTCGCGGTGGATTGCAGGGTATCGTGTAGATGTAGATGTTACTGTCCCTAAGAATAGACCCTTTCCACAGGGACAGCATGATTGATGACGTCACCAGAGCTCTTAATTCCCTAGGGTACAGTTTTTAATGGAATCTCTGCGATGGCGGTGGTCGGCCAATCTAAAGGTCAACTCTCCGCGAGTTGTGTTAGGTAAAGGTTGGTGCTTACAAACGGTGGATAGATATGACTTGCTTGAGGGTTCGCGGAATTTTGCCCTAATGTGATTCCGTGGGTGGATCAGGCTGATATTTTTCAGTAACAGTCAGACCACTAGAGATGGAAAAACTATTGTCATGGTTGTTTTTGGATATATCAGATGAGGTCAGGGCAGAGGTGGGAATTATTCAGCGAGCGAAGGAAGGGTGACCGTCATCTGCATTAACGAAAGACGTCAAGGACTCTACGGTTATACGTCCCATGTGACGGTCTGTGTTCCGAAATCTTATGTACTCCCCTCGTACCACTCAAGTGGGGACTGATATATCACTGAAAATTTGTCCCCTTCTGGATTCGAACCCGGGCTTTCGGGATGGTAGGCAAATCTAGCAACTACACCAACCTCTCTACATCGGAAAGTGGCCTTTGCGTCTCAATGAGTATTCACCCACGTAGTCAAGTGCTTATAATTATATACATCACTGGATTCCACACTAGGATATTCAAAATATCTTCAACACCTCCAATGTAAGTTACATGTGATGATATTTTGAAGGTTTAAATTAAGGATGGGTCGATTCCGATTCTCGATTCCACCGATTCTTAGTTGAATCGAGGACTTCAAAGTCGATTCTGAAGAAATAAAAACCAACCAAAATGGTACGTGATTTTAAATTTCCCGGGTGTAAGAGCACGCGCTCTCGCTCTGTAGTGAATCGACCAGCAAACTTCAAAGGAAAATCGTTTTTCCCGTGTTTCTTTTCTTTCGTCATTTATTTTTTTTATACCTACGTCCTCACCGAATTTTGTGGAGATATTCAGTGGATTTAGTTATACTGGTGGTTTTTAACCTGTTAGTTATATTGATACGGTAGAAACTTGATATTATGAAGTCAACGAGACCGGAGAAATCGACAATTCGTAATATCAAATATCGTGTGAACGAGTATCCTTCATCAACATCGCGATGAAGCTACCTTCCCGAAATATATGCATTCCTGCAACGCACGTGCATGATTTACTATTTATTCATGAATGTATCTATGAATGTGTATTCATTCCAACAGGGTGTATAAAGTTAGCACAAGTACCTTGTTTCTTATCTCCAATGAGTCAGAAATTAGGCAATCAGGCGTCTTTGCAAAATTTTTGTGCAGTTTGGACTCTGCCTAGGAAGATTCATTGGTGCACTTTTCTATATTACCTTAATATCTACTGAAAAACTCGTAACGTAAATTGAGCGGTGTATATATATTTTTAAGCTAGTATTGATGCATGCATACACTATGTAAGTGTGCAATTGACGAGATCATTTGCAGCCAGATGCTTCTCCGGATATAGGTAGATTGTAGAGGAATTATGAAAAATCACAAGAGAACTTATTCCATATTTTTGATGGTAATACTACGCGTTTCAGCCATCATCAGGTAAAGTCTGTGCGGCCTTATGTGGTTATGACGCCATCGAAATTAATGACGATTTTCCCCCAATGAGAGAAGCTAAAAATCACGCACGTTGCTAAGTTTTTTTGCCAACTTACGAGGTACGGAAGAATTTACTGTCGCTACAGCGAATTACCCTGCGGGAACTTCAAGTCGTTTGAAAGGGATTTATTTTCCATCGCATTGTAATGCATTATTATTGGTTTACAGCACAAGATTTTGACGGCAACGGTAGACAATAATGTAATTGTCCCACGTCTTGAAGGAATTCTCAACTACGTACTCTTATTACAACAACCTCAACCCTCTCCCTGACTATTCCCTCTTGCTAAATGAATAAAGCCGCTGTCTCCTGGATATTGGAAATCCCTTGTCATCTAATATGCATTCTTCCCCAAATTTTTATAGAAGTAGAAAAATATTTGTTTTAAGATTCGTGTAGTTTTATTTACGTGATATATGTTTTAAGATTTCAAAAAATATCCAAAACTTATGGATCATTATAGTTTATAGCTTGGCTATGTATAATTTGTTGCCTATTGAATGAATTAGATATTTAAACTTTACAATAGAGTACCATTTCTGAATCGACGATCGAGTATCGAAAACACAGGAATCGGGATCATGTTTGGAATCGAAAAAAACTGGAATTGACCCATCCTTAGTTTAAATTTATTCAATGTTGTGCTTTATATGTATATTAAATTGTTGTAGTAAGTTATGAGATATTTTACACGGAGATATAATTAGCCGTTATCTATGGTATTAAATCCAGTGCGTCTGCACTTTTCGCCATATTCGTTCAATTCCTAGGGAAAAATAGGAACGTAAATTATGCTCTCGGGCAGTGTTCTCCAAACTGTTGTCCCGTCCCACTTGTGAACCTTTGGAACATATGCGTGGGTAATTGAGTGGATTGAACACGCCCCCCCACACACAATTAACTTCTGCGAAGATATCGCCCACGACGTACGCATTTACCATTGTAGTGTGAGAAGTCGAAAAAACAGAACACATCCTTAGTTCCTGATTAGCATTTGGTTTTCCTTAAGTCATCTTCAAGGTCGTTGTGGGGCTTAAGAAGGTTGGTAAGTTTTGAAGTAATCACCAGACGTGCTCTAATATTTTTCATTATTATATAATCGTAGAAACGCGTTAGTTTTGCATCCAATGGGGACTTACTACTAAAGTAGCAGCTTGAGAGGTAATAAAATGTTTATTATTGCTATCCACATTTGTTTGAATGCATTAATTGGTTTGGATGGGTGCGGTCAATGTGAATTTGCATTGTTAAGAACTTTTTTGGATGCAGTGCAGAAAAATCTACCTTTATAATAATAATAATTTTTATTCTACCTATAAGTATACCTACCACATTTAAATATATAAATCCATTTATAAATATACAAGTACTGTGAGTACAAATACATCCATTTTAAGGAGGAATATAGGTACCTCAGAGGATAGCCTGTGTGGGGATTACCATCATCTAATGTTTGAAAGCAGCGGCTGGTACTAATGCATATAAATTTTTTACCTAGTTGCTAAGGAACACTTTTCATTTTCAATCATTGTAGGTTCTAAGCAAGTAAAAGTGTAGTAGAGAAAAAGTGGGGAAGTGGTAGTAGAGACAAGGCAATTTGACGACGTGGATTGGACCATGATGCTATAGATTCTGAAAGAAATTGGAGTATCATGCAATGACCGAAGAGTTATCTACAGCTTGTATAAAAACCAGGTGGCCATAATCAAATCAGGACCCAGCAGTACAGTAGCAAGCATATAGAAAGGAGTGAGGCATGGATGTGCACTGTCTCCCGTAGTATTCAATGTCTACATCGAGAACGCCATCCAAGAAGTCAAAGAAAAGTCTCCGGGAGAGAATATCCACGGGGAGAAAATCAGCATGCTACAATTCACCGATGATATAGCAGTCATGGCACATACAGAAGGATATTTAATGAAGACACTAGGAAATATGGAAAGAACAATGACCAGTTATCATCTGAAGGTCAATAAAAAGAAAACTAAGGTATTGGTATACAGTAGGAGAAAGGAATCCAGGACCAATGTTAAACTAGGAAAACGAAAAATCGAGGAGGTGGAACAGTTCTGTTACCTGGGAAGCCGAGTAACCAGCGATGGACGAAGTAAAAGAGAAATTACCTGTAGAATTGCCCAAGCTATAAGGGTATTTTACCAGAAGAAGATTCTGCTTACAGCTACAAATACGAGCGTGGAAGTGAGGAAACATTTCATTAGGACATACATCTGGAGCATTCTACAATATCGCAGCGAAGCATGGACAATAACAGCAGCAGAGAAGTCCAGGCTGGAAGCATTTGAAATGTGGTGCTACCGAAGAATGATGAAGATAAAATGAATCGATCGAGTGACAAACGAAGAAGTCTTAAGAAGATTGGGAGAGAAGAGATGCCTTCTGAAAACCTTAAAAAGAAGACGGGACAACTTAATAGGCCTCATCTTAAGACACGATGGCCTCATGAAGACAATCGTCGAGGGAAAAGTGAACGGGAGGAATGGAAAAGGCAGGCCTCGTATGAGGTGTATGGAGCAAGTTGTGATGGATATAAAATAGAGGAGCAACGTCAGTATGAAGAGGTTGGTCGATGTGGAAGGCTGCGTCAAACCAATCCTAGGATTGTTGACCGATGATGATGATATTTTTCATGCGCAACTTGACTTTTCTTCATGTTGAGTTATGACATCTAACCTCAGGAAATTGTGTTCACCTTATTTTGCATCATTATCTTGAAAGTTTTAGGCCCAGGATATTCTGGATAATGATCCAATAAAAATAAAAGAAATTTTATTCCAAAAATAGAAATTAAACATCTTTTTTCACAATAAAAGTACAGTAGAACCTTGTATATACGACCCTCTACGTCTACGCTACGTCAGTATGAAGAGGTTGGCCGATAGAAGAATCTAGTGGAGGGCTGCGTCATATCAATCCTAGGATTGTTGACAGATGATGATGAGAGAAAAAGTAGAAATATAACAGTGCTGGCAGTGGCAAAAGTTAACAGTACAATGCGATACAACCTACCCATAATTATGCTGCGCAATATGGAGTCTTAAAATCATGTCATATTCAAAATTCCTCTTGACCGTTGCCCGAATTATTTCGTTGAACTGAGTTCCAGCTTGAACCTTGAGGATTCCATTTTCTTGCGTTGCGCACGATAATTGCCTTCTGGTTCCGATGGAATGGAAGCAGACTGACGCGACTGACTTCGCCTTGCGCTGGTTCGCGCGACCGCACTCGCATCTGCGGAGTGGAAGTAGTCGCCGCCTCGCCGGATGTCTCCGCGGTCTTCCCTCCCGGGGGGGCGGGGGGAGAAAGCGAGCTAAGAAAATCGTCTTCCCCCGACGTCCTTGGCGAATGCCGAAGTCTCTCACCTTAGCACACATTCGAAACTCTCGGATCGCTCCCAGAGATTGCGCGGGATCGTCGCGTCCTTCCTCTAGCGAACTTTTCAAAACGGCGTCGATGGCGAAGGAAAAAAAATTGGATGAATAGTATTTCTTGAAAAAAAAAGAAGAATCTGGGCTATGGACATCTAAAGTGCGATTTCTTATCTGGAGAGTAGGGGGGGAAAGGCCTCTCTGGCTCGAGTTTTTTTTTCCTTTCGTTTCTCGTTATGTACTTCCACTTCCCCTTGCACGCCGCGGCTTATCAGCGTGGATATGGCTGAGACCTTCGGAAGACCGACTTCCTGGAAAGCTTTTTTACTTCTCCTCATGGCGCGCCCGGGTCTTAAAGCTTGCATCAAACGATCAGTATCTGACTGTAGGTTAATTTGTGAGCTGAATCTGTAAAGTGGATTTGACAATGATCCGTTTACCGATTTCTCAAAATATATTTCCTTGCTCGTTGGATGAAAAGTAAAATTTATACTTTGTGTGTGTATTTCTGAATGATAATCATAGTATTCTCACATTCAGTATTGTGTGAGAGTACGTAAGAATATGCGTATTGCATCTTTGGTGACAACGCCCCTTAGGCACCTTTACAATATTTTCCAGGGTGAGTGGGGGGGAGGGGCAAGACATAGGTTTAAGATGTGGGACGTCCGAGGAGCCCTCTCCCGGAGGGTTTAATAAATTTGTGTTCTCAGGAGTGCATTTTGGGACATTTTAGATGGATGACATTTTCTAAATTTGGTACTAAAATATTAATTTCATCCTGCAAAAAACAATAAATATTTTTCCCGTTAGGGTAGGAGTGGGGCTGCGGCATACCCCGTCCCCGTGTATGGGCGCCAATGCCTGCCACACACAATGATGCCTGCCTGCAATGCCGGCCACACACACAATCAAAGATTGCAGGATTGCGTTAGATTTAGATGTTCTAGATATATATTGAGGGCCCAATAATATTACGTTAGATTTGATCAGAAGAACAAGATTTTAGTACGGAAAGAGTTTTAAGATTCCCATCCCGCGAACAATAAGACACCAGAATAGGAAGCATGCCAACTAAGAAATATGTTAGGTACATACTAACTAAAAGTATGTAATATACTAAGAAATATAATGTTCTCACAATAAAAATTTTAATAACTCCATTAAGTCAAGTAAACTGCATCCATGGAAACCTAATGAGAATTATATCTTAATGTGTTTTAAGAAATTCCAACCAAGTAATAAATATTATAATAATATATATAGTAAAATCATTTGGCTGCACATTTATTGCGGATCAAAAACGAACACATTTCCCCAATGAAGAAGTTTTTTACCCATTAGTTCATGTATGAAGTGAGTATTTGGTGATTATACACCACCTGCCTAACACCCTTGAGGCAGTTTGCAGCGTATTTCATAGATACATATATGTTTTCGCTACAAAGTTTAGGTATCATTTGGGCTATTGCTTTCTGGGACAGGAAAAATGTAAGCTCAAGTTGAGATAGTTTGACGTTTGAGGCTTAACTTTGTGGAACCACGAGAATGGAAAAGAAACGTCGCTATGTAGTACGTACATTCCACACACTCTTTCTTGACTTCGACCATGGCTTCGACAATTTAGCTTCACAAGTAATTGGGATTAATGACATGTAAATTATCGAAACCATGGTCGAAGTCAATAAGATGCGTGTGTGTGGAATGTATGTACATAGCGACGTTTCTTTTCCTTAAGCTCAGATTTTCATCACCATATCGGTTATTGCCATCATTCCTTATTAATTCCTTATTAATATAATTTGCGCTTCCAAGATATTCATTTAATCAGAATATATTCACGGCGGTAATTTTGAGATTTGGTACCGGTAGCGTGCTAGGATTTTTACCCCGGCCTTCTATGTCCATGAATCTGAAATAATGCGAGATATTCTTTGTTCTAAAGAGGTAAAACCTTCACTCTCAAAATGCTCGTGTGTTTAGTAGCTACGTGTGGCGCCTCAATCACTACTTGCTGATGTGCGCTCTGATTGGCTGTCTTTTTTTGTTCTTCTGCGTCTTCAGGGACTGAAAAATGACAGTGAAAATTAAGGGAGTCTCTATCATTTGACCTATTTTAGGAAATCACTGTTATAAATTAAATGTTTTCGTCGTCATCTGAGCTATCATTTTCGCTGTCCCTGGAATTGTCCGTGAAAAGTGATCGTGTGACATAGGCTTCAGATCAAAACGATTCGCTGACATTCCTTTGTGTAGGTGCGTATAAAAAGGTAAAACTCAATGTTTATTTTCCGGTCACTCTTCAAACCGACTCACTCGTGTCTCTTGATGCGTTTAACTTGTGTAAAGCCTCTGAGCTATTTTCGTGTCGTGGGAACAGTTCTCGCAGCTAGCGAAGGTCACAGGTCTCTTGTTGATTTGTTTTTGGCTTGTTTGTTGGGAGTGCAATGCGTCCCTCGTTCTCCACGGAGGTCGTATGAATGCTGTCAATTTGGCAGTTCTGTCTTTCAGCTCTCCGCGGTCACCCATGTTCCAGGGAGGTCTTTTGTCACCCGTATTGGGAGGAGGAGCGATTTACGCTCGGAAAGCCTCTACGAATCAGTCGACTCCGTCCATCCTTTGGGCGCAATGCAGCGTGGGCTTCGGCCATTGCCCTCTCAAGCCTTTCCCTGAGAGCCTACCTGATACAGGATACATAGCCATCATTGGGTCTTTGTACGTTACCAATAAGGGATATCGAGTACTTTGATGGGAATACGCGAGGGAGGAATGGGGGCGTTTACTCGGAACCGAAATCGCAATTTTGTGTACTAAACTGTTAGATGGAAACGAAAAAAGAATTTTAGTGAAAAAATTAATGTTCTAACCACAACCATTCACTCATAAATCAAAAATTAAAATAAGCATAAGGTTACGCCCACCGAAAAAGCTGCTGTGATAACATTGACGTCATTTTCACCCCGTCCTTGACGGCTTTTAGGGGAATGGATGGGAGTGGAGGGGGGTTCTCGGAAGGTCTGCTCGCACAGATGCTGTCGTAGCTGCTCCAATTGGCAGAGTCAGCTGTGTCCCCCCCATTGCGATAAGGCGACGTAGCTTCGCGGGCTCAGTTGTGATTGGACGAAGTCGATATACCTCAGAGGTTGCACCACGCCCACTTTTCCGAAGGGTTAAAAACATCAGTTTTTCGCCGCTTATAACTCGAGAAATATTTTGCTGTTTTTAAACGGAAAAATACTGGTCTTTTTATTTAACAAACTCTATCAAATCTGGCAATTAAAAAGACATGGTAAACGACCCCATTGTAAATATATTTTGAAAGGACGGGAACTAATTGTTTTACAGTTCTGCTGGAGTGCCTTTATTCTGTTATAGATTTCATTAATATGTCGCCCTCATCTCAAAGCTATTTCTCTACACACTGGAATATTTATTGATAAATCGTAGATCTACTAATTTCCTAGGGGTGGTAACATTGTTCCTCTTAGATCTTCGTAAGTAGTGTATGCACGGAGTATTATTTTTTACATGCTAGCATATAAGTTTTATTCCCTCTTATTAATGATGCATGCCTGGCGATCGTTCACACTCTGCCGCATACCCTATTTGTGACTTTCAGGGTAGTATTTAAATGAAGATATTTCCTATCCGTCATCATATTATTCATAATATATTTGCTTTTTCTTCCTCGTACTCGCTTATCCAGCAATCTACCTAATATAACGATGGGCGCTGATATTGAAGTTAAATTTCTGACCTTACCTGACTTGACTTAAATTCCTGAAATAGCTCTTAGGATTGATTACTTGAATAACTCTGATGCAGGCAACTACGCGGATAGCACTGTCAGTATGTAACACTACATGTGAATAGTTTTTGACGCAGTAAATGGTGATAGTAAAATATTCTGTGGCATAGTCTACCCACTACAGCAAATTCAACCCTTCCGTTTCGGCTCTTTGTTGTTTAAGCAGGAGAGGAAATTGTACGTTGTAAGACTACGAGTAAGCACGGAAAGGAAAGTGTAACAATTGTTTTCACCGAATACTAGTAGGAAATCACCTGAGCCAAAGGTTTGAATCCAGGCTCTCTCGTTGGAAAGCCTTCCTGAGGGTCGAGAAATAACATAATATAATTAAAACATAACAACCGCCTTAACCTCGATTTTTCTCTTCGTTTTCATATATATTCTACACGTCATAGACTGCTCCCTTCATTGGTCTGATAATGCATTGGCAGTTCCTTTCATTAATTTATGTTCTGCGGGAAGTAACTGTTCTTTCACTTATAATCTCCAAAGCTATCGCGAGTGACTTGTAGCTAGGCGGCACCGATAGACCGTGGTGTTCTTTCCGTTAAGCGAAGTGGGGGTTAATTCTGATTAATGCTCTTCACATGCGTGAGAGAGAGAATGCGTGTAGGATAACGGCTGTGAGGCTTTTCCGCCGGTGAAGTGGCAAAGTGTCGCTCATTTCCTATCGGACTATTTGCTTTGGAATCTTGCGGGGGATGTTAACTGTGACTTGGATTTTCCTTATCTATGTCATTGGTGGGCGCGTCGTCCCCCAGTGGCGGGTGAGAGGAGAGGGGTGAATCACCAACAGGGAGAGTTCCCGAGAGACAGGATTTCCGCTTATCCCGGATAACTTGTGAAAGATTGGGAATTGTCGCTTGAAGACCCTGGTACTCGTTGTGCCACCAAACGAAGTGGGGTCTTCGGGGCGTCAACATAGTAGTAACAAAAACGAGAAGGAATAATGTTTCGCCTCATCCAGTGCCAGTTGATTGAACTTTGCATTTGTAGTAGTTTACGTTGCTTCCAGTAGCACAAGGTCTCACACATTTCCATAGCACATAAAGGAGGATTGCAATCGTGATAATGAGGAGTGGTAGTTAACAAACTTTGTTGAAGAATCTAACAAAACAAGAGATTACGACCACGCGGTCATTGACAAAAGTTGTGCCCAAATGCATCCCTTTAGGTGTTGCAAGCATTGCATGCTACTACTTAGGGAGGATGCCCCAATTCGTTTGGCTTCAGTTTAGCTGTCTAGTTTAGTCATCTATCGTTGCCATGAAATCGCAGGGAGTGACGAGGGTTTATTTCTTTCCGATGCCAGAATCCGTGTCAGAAATTGATTCTTCTCCTCCTATTTTTTAATTGCAAAACCAAATTAATTACCCTGGAAGTAAAAAAGAGGCTATGAAGCAATGAGTAAAAAAATCTCCAGATTTTTTTTGCAACCACCGAGGATTTTTTAAGTGGCTTCAACTTTTCATAATTCATAATGACCAATGAATTTGGGATGAGCTAAAGTTGTAGCTGGGAATGATCGGAAATGATAAACCACTAGCCCGACCGCTACGTCTGAAGCCTGATTGGCTTATCCACCCAATCCTCGGCTCTGAAATGCGAGGAAATAGAATGTTTTCTGTCCGCATGGGCCAATACGATCAATTCCTCCCAATTCCACTGAGAATCTATTCGAAGGGATTGGAATTCCTAGAAATTCAGTTGAATTGTGGAATGTGGCGTTTTGACCCCGCATCCAATACGTGAGGATTAGAGCGTTATCGTATCCAATCCACCAGCAAGGGTATAATATTATCCCCAGAGTGTTTCATTATCAGTCGACCCCAGTACTACGAATGGTATCTGAAGAGGAAAAATGTTACAAAACAGAGGAAGAGGACTCCCTGTTCATCCATCATTCAGATCAATAGAAGTGTGTATTAATTTGTAATCTTAATACTGCCATATTGTATTGAACTTGTGAGATGTCACCCAATTTTTTTGGCGCTCATTCATTTTTATCGCTGGTTACCTACTTCTCGTCGATCTATATCCCTGTCGCAAAATTTCGTTCAATCTGGAAGTAGTTTGCGATCAATGTATTGGTGTGACAGGCGTTAATTACCTAGTTAGTAAGTTAATATAGACGAAGTAAGGTTATTCGAGCCATTTATGTTAGGTGGATAATTGGGTGTGGGTAGAATTTTTCTGGGAACGAAAGAAGGGTGGAGAGATACCTAGCTTCGGGTTTAGCCTGCCCTTCAACGAAAGGCGCCAAGATTACCAGGTCTTAACGTCCCACCCTACGGATGGAATATTGTAGTCGAAATATACTCCGCAATGCACTCAAGTGGGGACCGCTTCACCAATGAAAAATCTCTGCCACCTCCGGGATATGAAACTCTGATTAAGGAGATCCGTACTCTTGCTACTACACTACCTACTACAAGTTTCTATTTCTTATTCCTGGTCATGAGAATAAAATATTTTCAAAAATGACGCCCAATATAATCAACTGCGTTTTTGCTTACCTAAACACAGTCAGAATATCCGGCGTCGTTGTTTTTTGGGTAAACCCGCGTCACAGTGTAAAAATGACCAACAGTTTCGTCCCCGCTGCAGGAGACTTCCTCAGGGTAATGACATAGCTTGGTTTGCGCGTAGATTTATATTCTCACGGTGGTGGAGGTGGGGGAGTGGATGAGGGTGGAGGTGGGGGTTTCTCGATTTTTCTTTTGGTTCTCGAAATAACTGGAAGCCAGGATGAGCTTGCCATTTGTCCTTGGTCTCTATTAAAATTTCTTGCATACTTCCTAATTTCGAGGGCCTCTCTTATTAACCTCGTCTTGAAATGTTTTTCCCTTGCTATGACTTCTGCGTTGGTCACGTCGATTTCGTGTCTTTGGGCGGCGTGTTCTGCGACCGCTGATTTTTCGAAGTGGCCCAGTCGAATGGCGTACGAATGTATACTGTGACGCGGGTTTATACCCAAAAAACAACGACGCCGGATATCATAAACCGCGAAAATTTTAACGAATTAACAGTCAGAATAACGTTAAAACGATAGCGCGTGTTTTGAGGATCCGAGATCGGTTCCCAAGTTCCCTCCGGCCGGCTCCAAGGAACTGAATTCTGCTTTAATTCCCTCATAACTATTCTGCCTTTATCAGTTACCGCAGAACAAAACTGAGACTGTTTCTAAGGGGATGTAACTTGTCCCCGGTAGCCTATCGATAACTCACCGGCCTGAAAACCTAGCGGTAGGCGGTTCAAATTCCTCGTCGTCATGGGTGTTGCGTTTACGTTATGGGTTTCAGTTAGGGTTGGGAGGTGAAGTATAATATAAGCTGTTGTAGCCCCTCAGTACCAAAGGTAATGCTAAATTGAGGTACTTCGGACGAGAATATTAGGGCGTTGATTTACGCAGAGATAAAAATATCTTCCTCGACAGGGAGTTAAATCCGGATTCTCTGATTTCTGGCTGGGTTCTTTAGCCAGTTCAGCTACCAAGGCGTCCTTCTCCCTTGGATTTCTTGGGGTTTTAGGGAGATATATCATAAAAGGGAACTGCTTAGCATACGGTGCCGCAAAGCACCCTTAATTTTGTGCGCTGCGCCTCCGCCAGCGATGATGAAGCCAACGTTAAACATACCTTGCCAACATCACTGTGCGTATAGCTGGGTAGATAAGTTTTCGCGGCAAGGTCGCAAGCCTTTATCTAATTCATGCGCAGAGCAACTCTTAATCCGGGATTAAATCCGGTAATTCAAGCATTGGAGGTGATCTTGTGAAATTTAGGAATACCGGTCATAAAAATCTAAACGCGCGGCTGCCAACCTAAAGTGTTTGACTTAAGAAGACGATGCATTGGCCTCTTTAAATCCATTCCTCGCTGGAGGTGAACGCATCCGTTCAAGGTGTGTATTGTGGAAGGCGTTTCGCGATGGCGTCTTAAGCCCTTGAACGGGAAGGTCGAACGATCGCGAGTATGCAAAAGTAACTTTCTCTTCTGGCTGCCGCGGAAGACAGGTTGGTCGCTCGATGGCCTGGAAACCCAGAGTTCTCAGGTTCGATTCCCGCCTTGGGCGTGGATGCGGCGTTCGCCAAAGGTTCATTTGAGGTCGAAGCGTTTGATGAATGCCGTAATCAGTTGAGTTGTGGAGCTTCCAACACCGAATGCCTCTGATAATTTCTCTTCCGCTTGGGGAGGAAAAGCTGTTCTGCCGAGTATGTAATGGAATTTCAATACGAGGATGTTGTTCAGACGTATAGACCGACCTCACGATCAATATAGTTCGTTCGCGGCAGTCAGGTCGGTTATGTCCTGGGGAGGTGTGCTTGAATCGTTCGAGATTGATTCCGGTACGGAATAATCCCGAACACAATGTAAAAACATACGAGTGAGTCCTTAGTTACGTACCGGAATCAATCCTAAGCAATTCAAGCACCCCCCCCCCCCCCTGGGCTGATATTACGACAGACACTGGTTCAAATCACGCTTAGGGTATTGTTGTGAGTGGCCTATAATTACCATAGTTAAGGCCAGCAGCTCCAAACTTCGTATACTCTAGCGTATCCCTCGGTAGTCCATTTACCATCTATCCATGCTTGTGGTTCTGCATCTCTTTACATGAAAATATGTACGTGTAACTTATGTAACAGCTGTTATTTTACAGTTAGATGATCGGTAGTGTAGTCATGTACCCGTCGATAATTTGATACAGGATGTTCGCCATAACTGGATGTAAGATCTCAGACGTACGAATGTATTTCTCCCTCTGATTCAGCTATTAATTAATATTTTTCGCGTGCCTCTAAATCATTATGGGCGTACGCTTAGGAGGGACGCTTACCCCACGTTGGGCATGGCTGGTTAAGATGGTGCCCAACAGTGAAAGAAGTTCAAGAGTAGGCTTCAGTTCACGTTCGAAATGCACGTAATTCTCTAACCCCATTTGTTGTCGTATCTATCTTTGGTGTCGTAGTTTAAGTGATGCGGAAATATTTTAACAGTTGGAACATTTATGGACCTTACTGTACGTACTACGTAGGTAGTACATGTGGGAAAACATCCTAAACTTAGTAACTCTTGTGAACTGCACTCTTGCACGTCTAATATAAAACGAATTTAACCGTCTGAAACGAATATATAGCGGATTGATAACATTCTTTCTTTCCTTGGTAATTACGGATCATTTAGTCGCAAGTGCCTTTACATACCTGACACGTTTCTCTAATTACGAAGCAATATATCCATTAGCACATGCACATGTATTACAATTTTGGTGGTTTTGGTTATTCACCCCTTACTGTAACTTGAAGGAAGTCGGTAGGTCTAGGAGTCCACAACTACCACCCTATTTAGTAGCTACATAACTGTGATGAACCCTCATCCCATGGATTTTATCGGGTTTTGTATTCTGGTGAAGTCTTCATGGGATATCCACCGGGTTAAATATTTATATAACACTAACGGTTTTGTATTCGCCTAACTCTTCGTTTCCCGAAAGTATTTCACATGTTTTGGTCAAAAATCTCATATTTAAAGGAATGCCGCCAGATAGATTAGGATGGCGTATGTTCTACAAGGCCATTGGGAACTTCGCTTTGTGGTTCTTTTTATTCGAATGGTTCATCTTTGCATTCTTTCCGACCGCCAAAATTTTCTTTTCCGAAACCGGTTGCTCCTCTGATCTGTGGTCGCCGTGCTGGGGCGTGGATAAAATATTAAATAAAGATTGGTTTAGCGTGCGCTCGAAAATCTCTGGCTTGTGGTTTCTCTCGGCTTCTCATCTTCGCTGGATACGCCTCGGTTTACCATCCTTTTTCCCTTTTATTTTTCCTGTAGCGTGGTTGGGAAAAAAATATATATTATATAATTTTAGGGCTTGTTCGAGGATCGTGCGGTCCAAGTCCAGTGGAGTCCCTGCTAATCCCGTACGAATCAGAGTTTTTTTTTATTCATTGCTTCAGTATTATATTATGTATGGAGATCGAACTATTGCAGAGGTGTATACCTACTTTATGTCCTGTTTACCGGATAAACACATTTGGGTAAACACATACGTGAAATAATGGGTCAAGCGAATCGTAAACTGGGATTCGTCAAAGGAGTTCTGGGTAAATGTGACGAACATATGCGAGAAATCAGCCACTTTTCCCTTGTAAGACCTCATTTGGAATATGCTGCCAGTGTATGGGATCCCTACGAAATCGGTCTAAATAACGAACTTGAACGTGTGCAGCGAAGATCGGCAAGATTTGTAAAGGGACGGTATGATAACCTTACTAGCGTAACCAGTGTATTAAATGAATTAAATTGGGAATCATTGTCAGATCGCAGGTTGAAATGAAAGACTTAATTTCTTAAACAAATTCCAAGCCCACACTTTCAGTTATGATGTTAAAAATATTTTGTGGACCCCAACTTACTATGGTAGACTGGACCATAATCACAAAATTAGAGAAAAGGACTGACAGATTCAAAATGTCCTTTTATCCTCGTACTATTAGGGATATGAATAACGGTAAATATATCCAGTACGAGTGTAGCAATGGATAACATTGGTAGCTGCATGTTGGTATAAGGACTTATAGCTAACCCAACTAACGGCATGTTTTTGCATGTATGTTTTGCTATTTTCATCTTTTTTTAAATAGCGTAGTTTTGAACAGTACCTATACAAGTACTAATCCTTTTTTATGCATGATATGTAGTGCATGTTTGGTGAGAGTTCACCCCCTGCCACACACCTTTATAGTGGCTTGCAGGGTATTATGTAGATGTAGATGAAGTGTGTCCTTGAGGATTTGTGAGCGAATTTGTAAACCGTTTTTTGTATTTTCTTGTGACTGTTACGATGCTCAGGTTATGCCACTTACAAGTGAGGGGAAATTTTTAATGCTCTTTAAACTTCGTGAATAGAGCCATAAGGATGGCGCTGGAATGGTGGCTTGAGTACTGGCTTCCAGTTCCAAGATAACTATATTAGCGTAATCAGTCTATTAAATTAATTAAAATATGAATTATTGTAAGATCGCAGGCTGATAGTTAGACTTCCCTAATCTCTAAAATAAATTCCAAGATAATGTTTTCTGTGATGACGTTAAAAATATTCAGCGACCCCCAACTTACTCAGGTAGACGGGACCATAATAAAATTAGAGAAATTGATTGCCGAACCGACAGATTGAAAATGTTGGCACGAGGACTTGAAGGTAACCCAACTAACAGCGTGTTTTTGCGTGCTTGCTTTGCTATTTTTATCTTTGTTAAATAGTGATCTTTAGACTAGTATATAATTAATAATCCTTTTTTATGCGTAGCATGTAGTGCATGTTCGGTGAGAATTCACCCCCTGCCACTCTCCTTTATGGTGGCTAGCAGGGTATTATGTAGACGTAGAGGTAAATGAAAATGAAACTGGTTACTTTCCGGTACTGACGGTGTGTGTGAAAACGGCCTAAGAAGGAATGAAAAAAGAATTCGAAAGGTCAAGTTCGGAGGTCGTTCAGCGGAGGAAAGACTAATGGTAATGATTGGGAGTGAAAAGTGGAAACTGGTTCATTTAAAAGGCTCTCATTTCTGGTGAATGGGATTTTTTTTAGTGTTTCCAATTGGTCAAGAAAGTTCAGCATGGCTCCTTTACTCTTGTTATGGAAGGCTTAGGATATTATGGGGAGGTAAAGCACTCATATGAGTATGTTCAATTTAATGTTTACAAAAATTCCATGTGATGTCTCTTCAGCTATTTCTGGTAGAGCTACAAATGTAATCATGCAAATCATGTAGGTAATGCCGATTTCACTTTCGCTCTCAATCTGTTTGTGTCTTTTTTAATCGCAGAGAAATGCTAAATACTGATGGAATTCTATGGATAATTCTAAATACTATTTAGAATTATCGGTTTCCAGAGGGAAGATGTGTGTTAGGCTATTTTACGCTCTTTTGTGTACATGGTAAGATCCGTAGAATCGCAATTTACCGATTAAACGTGAGGGGAAAAACGGTATTCCATATTCCATGTTCCCGTTTGAATACCATCAAATTTAGTTCATAGCCTTGCGTCTAAAGTTTTCCTCACTGATGTCTCTTGATACTCTTATCTCTTACTCCATCATCTGACTGAATAAAAGCGAAATCATAATGAATTAAAGAAAGATTATTTTTGTTGGCAATTCGTCTAAAAACTAATCACTCTTCAACGGTAGGCTCACACGTGGTGTGTTTGGTTTCGGTCTGACTTCGCAAAATAAGCAACTTGTATTTATCTCTCTTTGACGTGTCGCAATTATTATATCAGGAGTTTTTTATTTTTGTCAAAAATATGCCCACTCCCACGCGGAACGAGCATGGTGTGTCCCTTGCAGACGCGTAGAAAGTGTGCTTACTATAAATTATTCTGCCTAACACTCAGCTAAGAAACAAAATGACGCGTAGTGTGTGTAATCAAATTTCGTATTGTGTAATACTTTCGTTGTTATTGCGAGAATATAAAGGTCACCGAACTTAACGTGACAATGTCGTAACATGCTCTGATGAAAGTTATGTGTCACTCGTTTGGCTTGTAGTTATTAGTCATTGAGAATTTCAGTTACATGCCTTAGGCTAATTCCTAATTCTTTGAAGATGTTAGACGTGGATACACTTGCGCATATAATTCGGGGTAGTCTCTTCCCCTTCAGCCATTACACAAGCGGGCCTTTGCCTCGTCCCCTTGTCTGTCTGTCACGTTTATTCCATTTCCTACTTTCCCTTTCTCTTTTCCTTCCCCCTCTCCTGCTATATGCGTGAGCGAGGGTGCGTCTTGTTGTGGTTTGAGGGTGGGAGAGAGGGTTTGGACTCTCTTCCCTCCCCCCCCCCCCTTCTTCCATTTCTCTCGTCTCCTAGCAACGGCATGCAGAGATGCGTGAAGGGTCAAGATGTTGGAAGGTTTTGCCCGAGGCTTTCGCCTTTTTCATCCACGCCTCCTCCGTCTCCTCGTCTTTTTTCTTTCCACCTCTGCTTGTCTTTTTCTACGGAATTTTCGCGTGTGCGCAGTACGTTTGTTTTTTGGTCTTGGTTTTGGAGTGTGAGAACCAAAGACCATATTTTCAGTGATGATGTTAAAAATATTTTGCGGACCCCAACTTCCTATGGTAAGCTGGACCATAATCACATAATTAGAGAAATAGATTGCCGATCTGACAGATTCAAAATGTCCTTTTTTCCTCGTACTATTAGGGATATGAATAACGGTAAATATATCCAGTACGAGTGTAGCAACTGATAACATTGGTAGCTGCATGTTGGTAGGAGTTAAAGCTAACCCAACTAACAGCATGTTTTTGCACCAATGCTTTGCTATTTTTATCTTTTTTCTTTCCACCTCTGCTTGTCTTTTTCTACGGAATTTTCGCGTGTGCGCAGTACGTTTGTTTTTTGGTCTTGGTTTTGGAGTGTGAGAACCAAAGACCATATTTTCAGTGATGATGTTAAAAATATTTTGCGGACCCCAACTTCCTATGGTAAGCTGGACCATAATCACATAATTAGAGAAATAGATTGCCGATCTGACAGATTCAAAGTGTCCTTTTTTCCTCGTACTATTAGGGATATGAATAACGGTAAATATATCCAGTACGAGTGTAGCAACTGATAACATTGGTAGCTGCATGTTGGTAGGAGTTAAAGCTAACCCAACTAACAGCATGTTTTTGCACCAATGCTTTGCTATTTTTATCTTTTTTTAAAAAGTGTAGTTTTAAACAATACCTATATAAATGCTAATCCTTTTTTATGCATGATATGTAGTGCATATTTGGTGAGAATTCACCCCCTGCCACACACCTTTATGGTGGCTTGCAGGGTATTACGTACATGTAGGTGAAACCTGTAGTGAGAACAGTGAAAAACATCATAATCACGTCAAGGGTCGATAATTGACAAAACGAACAGAGATTTTTTTCGATTGAAGACGCAAAATATATGCAGATTTAGGAGTTGATAATAAGTTAATTATCAATACTGTTCTATTTCGATTTGTATTATGTAGATGTAGATGATGACGACTTAATCGTTGAAAGTTATGCATGTACTAGTAGGTTAATTAAAATAAATGTCCGGTGCACCTAGTGCAGTTTAATTTTTGGATGTGAACTTGCTGATCGACAAAAGGGCGCCTCTGAACACGCGTATGTTCGGAATGCGGGTAGGTCCAGGATGAACCTGGGGGTTTGGGTGAGGCATGAATCCAGGTGTACTGCGCCTCATCATCGCTGGGGAGAGCCCTCTAGTTCTCTGGCCGCAGCCGACTTGGGGTGGAACGCGGCGAGTGCGAAGGAAATGATGTGGCCGACGCGGTGTTATGAGAGCCGAGTGCGGCGAGGCAGAGAGACGTGCTCGCCAGGCTAGCGTGCTGGACTGGGGGAGAGGTCAGGGTTGCCAACTCTCCCGCTTTCGGTGGGAGTCTCCCGGAATCGGACGGTAATTTTTTTTTTTTACCCCCCCCCCCCCCCCCCTCCCCCCAGACTGATGCGTATTCCTCTCGCACCCATTCAGCAAACGAGTACGTGTACGTAATACTCTGCGAGCCTGCGCAAGGGCGTGTGGCAGGGGGTGAACTATCACCAGGCAATAAATATAAATCCAAGAGAACACTTACCACCAGGCTGGCATGCAAAAAGTATATACTACTCCGTTTGTACACTACTTACGTGAAACCATGAGTGACTATGCTACTACCCTGAGAAAAAGATAAATCTTGAGGTTACGAAACACGTGAAATCTTAACTATATGTTAAATCATACAAAATAGTGTACTAGTTTTTAATTAGCAAGTCATAAATATATATAAATTAAATAATCAATACATATTTTCTAGAGCATGTATAAGGTAGTCTATCATCAAGTTAATCATCTTACGGATTGTATGTTTTACCTACATCATTAATCTGTGGAACGGGTAGCTCTTGATAGAGAAGCGTAGCACAGCTGAAACAATACTCTGGGGGTTGTGAACTATCCCCTCAACATTCTATAGGCGACAATTACCCTCATAATTTAAATGCTTATTCTGAGGATATTGTGTTAAATCATTCTAAATTATATTCCTGAGTTGACCTAGATCCTACATTTTATTCAAACTGGACATTCATGATTTCCATTAACAGGGATAACATATTATAGGACAGTATTCATTGTGCTCTGGCTTTAAATCTCGTGGAATATCCCGGTGTGTCTTACTCATGGAACGGATAAATCTCGGTTTTAACCTTTGAGTAGTTGGCAACTCCTAGGGGAGAGGGTGAGGGGATTCTTGTTGGGATAAACGGAGGAGGGGAGGGGAAGGTTGTTTGGGGAAGGGGGAGGAGGGAGAGGAGATGCAAGTGAAAGTTGATGGAAACCAAACCTAGTTGAATGGCGCCCCCTCCTCCTCACTCTCCCTCCCACCTTCTCCCCCCTCTCTCCGTTCAGCTTCCCCTTCAAGACCTCTGGCGCTGTTGCTTGGTCCAGCCTAACTCCGTGTTGCCTCTTCCCCGCTCAGACATCAGAAGGGAAAGAAACGTGCGGAATGGTACCGTTACCACTTGCTCATCTTCTCATACTGTACCCGAATCTCCTCTCTTTCTCCTTCGGGCCATATGCAGAATCCCAATTACAGTGTCACTCTTTCTACATACCTACGTCTCAAAGTCAAATTTGAATCGAGGAACGGATTTTAGGTTGCGAGCAGTGGAGTCGAGACTGTAGTTGCGATTTTGAATATGGCCCAAAATCTCTATTTTCATCTCAAAATACTATGCAGAAAATCTTTATGTAATTTTGAACTTTTCTTAAGGCCGTTGTGCACGGTACAATTTCTTGTACAAGAACTTGCACAATGCGCAAATTGTATCGTGTACGAGGTGTAATCCAGTAAATCATTGTAACCCAGTAACTATGGCAGTATTTTCAAAATACTATCGTCATCGGATATCGCGATTCAGCTGTTCGACAGAAAACGATAATTGCGCATGTTATTGGCGCACAAATGGCATGAAAATCTTTGATCGTGTACGATCGTGAACCAACTTCTTGTACAATTTCTTGTTCAAATCTCGCCCTTCAATTTATGGTACAAGATCTTGTACAAGTAATTGTACCGTGTACAACGGCCTTTAGCGCGGTAGAGTAATATCAACTTTGCTGGGAGAATCTGTGCACTAATAGATACGACTCGTAGTAGAATTTTATGGCGCGAGCTGTAGAAGCAAGACTAGTTGGGAACCTGAATATGGCCTTATTTTTTTTTATAGAGTTAGGTTGTGAACTACTAACCGACTGGATGTTGAAGTATGGACTTAATCTATTGCAAATATTTAAGGCGTAGATCATGGAAGAAGAAGACATCTTTCCGGTTCTCTCCCTTGCATACTACGCAAGTGGAATAATGAACATACTTAGCACATCTTGATGTAGTTATTTGTGAGAGGCGACCTACAGTTGAGGTCATTTGCGCTAGAGAGGATAGGTGCCTAACTGGGTAAAGCTAGGAGTTTTCAGGGAACAGAGGAAAGGTGGAAAGAATCCGACTCTTAACGAAATACGCCAAGGGGACGACGGCATAACGTCCCATCCGACGGACGGAGTACTGGACTCGTAGTATGGACTCAAGTAGGGATCGGTCTACCAATGAAAACTCCGCCTTGGCCGGGATTCGAACCCTTTTCCTAGGACGGGGGCCAGTCCTGTAGCCACCAACCAACCCAATCCCTTTCCACATCTTCCCCTTTCGTGTTGTTTAAGTTTCACATACGAAACCGAAAATTATTTCGTATTATCTGAAGAAGTTAGAAGAGTGAGATGGCAGAAGGGACAGTGTTTGTCTCAGTCCCACCGCAATTGAGACCATTAATCGACGTAATTAAAACTCAGATTGCTCGATTTACATCGCGTGCTGCCTACTGAACTGCCAAACTGCCTCATCTAAAGTCAAGTAGGTTTTTCTTTCTTTTCGCCACGATTGACAACATCCCCTAATTACGATGGAAGTAATTAGGGGTTCCTGTCGATTTATTGTACATTATTTCATCATGTTTTTTTTGTTTGTATGTTGACCATGGTGTCTATTGAGTCGTGGCTTGGGTGGTCACAAATGGCCTTGAAAACATCAATTACCTCTCATTACCTCCTCTTTTTCCCCCTTTAAATTACCTCCGGGAACAATCTTTCTCCCCCACCATACTCGGGTCTTCTTTGTTGATAACATGATGGAATTCGATGGATCTTTGTGGACTTGGATAATATGAAAATACTTGGCACTTCTCCTAATTTGCGAGGAATAATACTACCAAATGGTATTTCTTTTAATAATTACTTTGTTGGCTTATCTTATTGTACTTGCGCAATTTGTGTGATAGAAGCGGTTCCAATATTGTTCCAATCTTATTGTTTGCATTACCTAATCGCAACATATTAATATTGTGAAGCGTGTTGAAGTGCTGGTTTTGTGTTATAGAATAGATGTTATATGTCGATTCGGGCAGTATAGTGGCCATTGTTTTCGTGTTTTTCAATGATTTCCTCTCCTCCGCTCTTAAGGCCGTTTTACACGGTACGATTTTTTGTATAAAGCAATGTATGAAACTGAACGAAATTGTATGCTTGCCGGAATGGAACTAGAACAAGTTCTATTTTCCGTTTTGTCATTCAGACATTCGCACAAGCGTTCACACAATTTGCCGCTGTACCCGATACTATTTTCCTTATACAAACGTTTGTACAAGAAGTTGTACAAAAAATGTAAAAAACGGCCTTTACAACGAAGGTCACGCTGTGCGAAATACAGAAACAGTGGAAAACCTATCGGTCGTTGTGTATCAGCCGAAACATTTGTGGATTCGTCGGCTGGTTGAATATGATATTAAATGTTATAGTTTTTTTATTAAGCAAGAATTGTCGAAATGTATTAATCACTAGAAATGGCTGGCTGACGGTTGAATTATTGTAAAAAATATTACTTCACCACCCTGGCGGCTTGCTGACAATAATATTTTGTCATCATTTCTGTTGAGAGATGAAAAATATGACATCCTTATAGCTGTTCTGACCAGCAGGAATTAAAAGTGTCCTATAGTTTTCTTCTTTTTAAGCAGTGTCGGGAATACGAATCTTTTTACCCTCGGCTATTTTTTTGATTCCACGCTCTAGCTTCATAACTGAACCTGATATGTATTAGCTCCACATTGAGAACCATAATTCGTGCATTGGAAACCTTATCTCTTTTATTCTGTTTTTGGCATCTCAGCGTCTTCGAGCAGGGTTGATGATCCTTTCTCGGCTGTTTGTTTGGCTATCATCATCATCATCATTGGTCAACAATCCTAGAATTGGTTTGACGCAGCTTTCCACTCGGTTCTTCTATCGGCCAACCTTTTCATTGTGACGTAATTCTTCTCTTTTACATCCTTCACAACCTGTTCCATGTATCTCATACGAGGCCTGCCTTTTCCAATCTTCCCATTCACTTTTCCCTCGACGATAGTCTTCATCAGGCCATCATGTCTCAAGTTATGGCCGATTAAGTTGTCCCTTCTTTTTTTTAGAGTTGTCAACAGACTTCTCTTTTCTCCTACTCTTCTTAGCACTTCCTCGTTACTTACTCGGTCGATCCATTTAATCTTCAGCATTCTTCTGTAGCAGTTTCTTCATTCAGCATTCATTCAGCATTCTTCTTGTTTGGCTAATGTAAGAATTTTAAAGACCTTGATGAGCTTTCTGCTGGCCGAACTGGTTTCTTCCTTGTAGTACTATAAGAAATATCTGTTTAAAAACTGAGTATTAATAGTCTCTTTTACACAAAATGGGGGGGAAAAGGAACTTATTCTATATAGGTACCTACTTATCAATTGGGTCGCTGTATGTCGTTGCGTATTCGAAGTCAAATTTGATAAATGAGAACGAACACAATATGCCTGATTTTCTTAATTGACTTTGTGGTATTTTCATTCTCTGTCATATCCCACAATTTCATTTAGCATTTTGTCTTCGATATTCAGCGTTTGACTATGATTTTTAGTTGCTCCAATTGCACAATTCAAGTCACACGTCTTACTGACACTCATTACCAAGTCAAACGTTCATGCTTCTATCGGGGTTCGAACGCGCGATACTTGGGTTCCCAGGCCGGTGCCTTTTCAACTTGGCTACCGCAGTCAGCTTCTCTAGTAATGTATGTGCATACATAAGTCGAGAAATCAATCATTCAACTTTTTCGTATATTTTACAATCGACTTTGGCTCTGTTTCTTTGCCGAGGAGGGAATAAATGTCGATCATATGCATGTAATATATCTATCTATCTACGGACTACCCTGCAAGCCACATAGAGGGTGTGTGGCATGGGGTGGGTTTTCACCAAACATGTACCTACTATGTATGTACATACACAAACCCCCTACCTAAGGAGATATTTCTATGAATATCAAGCGATACACACTATAAATTCTACTTATCATCCGACACGCCAAGGAACATTTAATAAGTACTACGAACATGCATTATACATGTTTGAATTTCAATCAAACCTGCTTAAGTCCTGAAAAACATCCAGCATCTTAATTTCATCTCTGTGCGCTAGCCAAAGGTGCGGTACACATCCTTGCAAGAAAATGCACACTCTTCGAGGCACCTGCCCAAGCGGTGAGATGCTCTAGCACGATTTATGCCTCTCGCAAACAAGAGTCGAAAATCTTATCGCACGCCTCTTGAGAATCTCCTATGTCGCTCGTTCTTATTTACGCTGTAGGCCTGGAAGGAAAGCAGGTTCTCCGTTTAAGAATATCGTTGCGACACTGCGAGGAATTCCCCGCTACCGTTTGCTTTCTTTGTGGGTGGTTTGGTCTTGTTCCTAGCCTTTTAAAAGGGGCCATGAATAGTTTTGCTTAGCGATTGATGACTTCATGGTGGGGTCGTGGGGATTGACTTGGTGGTATCGGTGGAAATAGATAATGTGGTTTCAAATATTTGGGGAAGGCGATCGACAAATGATGCCATTTGCGCCAGAGAAGATGAAGAGGTAACTGGGTAGAGTTAGGAGTTTTCAAGGAACGGAGGAAGGTTGGAGAGTAACCCTGCGTCGGCATTAGCCGGTTCTTAACTAAAGCCGCCGAGGAGACCACGGCTTAACGTCCCATCCGACGGACGGAGTACTGAACTCGAAGGGCTTTCCTCGAGGTACTCAAGTAGATACCGGTATGCCAATGAAAATTTTGCCAGTACTGGGATTTGAACCCAGCTCCCCGGGACGGGAGGCCAGTACTCTAGCCAGCACACTAACTCGATCCTCGGAAAAGAAAGATAAGTTGCCTACGGTCAAATCGATTCGTGCGGAAGGTAGGTTACATATGTATCAATTGTGAAAATCTCTTTCGGGAAGGCTAAGAGGAAAAAACCCAAGCACAATCCGTATTCACTAAGAATTAAGAATATTTCTCTTTCCATTAGCCCGTGAAGTTGCCTACATTCCTAGGTATCGTGTGATGACAGCTTAATCTACCGCTGTAACTATGATTAATGATTTCCCAAGGAAAGTATAATGCCATTCCTTTTTATATGGTGGTAGCATTGTTTTATCCAAACTGTTTCGTGTGCCTATAGTTTCATTGCTTTTTATTTTTATTTTCTTACAATGTTCTTGTTTTATCCAAACTGTTTCGTGTGCCTATAGTTTCATTGTTTTTTTTCTGACACTGTTCTTTAATAATTGGTTTCTTTAAAAAATAAAGAGACGAAAATTGGTAATACGGTGATGTTTACTGTGAATTGCAGCATGTCCCAAAATGGATGAACACTCATTGGTCCCATCCCGTGCTAACAGTACATGGCTAAAATGTGCCGGTTATTGATTTAATCGGTCTTTAATAAATTCGGACAGTTTCCAAGACGGCTCTCTTCTTACGGAGGTTTGTATATGTGTATCTGAGCGACAAATCTGGCCACAGTTCGCAGACGAATCGATGGTCGTCATAGGAACGACTCTGGTTCACTAATTCCTTCCAAGCTGCCCTATCCACAAACGTTCTTTGTCCATTCCGTTTAACTCATGCATTGTTGAGTACGTATTCTCTCGTTCCTTGGGCTTAGTTTCTTGTGAGTCGCCTCATTCTTTCTGCGTCCATCGTTCCTTGATCTTCCCAATTAAACCTCTTCTTCCAACCTTTCCCAACAGTTTGTTTTACTTTCTCCAATATTGGCCGCGCAACCTTCCTGCCCTTGCCGTAGCTAGATGGATCCGATGCCGATCAAGTTGAGCGCCCAGGATGACCGAAAACCTTGTTTTTTCAAGAAAAGTGTGGCAATTAATCTACATCTACATAATACCGTGCAAGCCACCATAAAGGCGTGTGGCAGGGGGTGAACTCTCACCAAACATGCACTACATATCATGCATAAAAAAGGGTTAGTACTTGTATAGGTACTGTTCAAAACTACGCTATTTAAAAAAAGATAAAAATAGCAAAGCAAACATGCAAAAACATGCTGTTAGTTGGGTTAGCTTCAAGTCCAAAAACCAACATGCAGCTACCAATGTTATCCATTGCTACACTCGTATTGGATATATTTACCGTCATTCATATCCCTAATTGTACGAGGAAAAAAGGACATTTCGAATCTGTCAGTTCGGCAATCAATTTCTCTAATTTTGTGATTATGGTCCAGTCTACCATAGTAAGTTGGGGTCCGCTAAATATTTTTAACATCATCACTGAAAATATGGTCTTGGAATTTGTTTAAGTCTCAATTTCAACCTGCGATCTGACAATGATTCACAATTTAATTCATTTAATAGACTGGTTACGCTAATAAGGTTATCATACCGTCCCTTTATAAATCTTGCCGATCTTCGCTGCACACGTTCAAGTTCATTATTTAGACCGATTTCGTAGGGATCTCATACACTGGCAGCATATTCCAAATGAGGTCTTAAAGGGAAAAGTAGCTGATTTCTCGTACATGATCGTCACATTTACCCAGTATTCTTTTGATGAATCCCAGTTTACGATTCGCTTGACCCATTATTTCACGTATGTGTTATTCCCAGGAAAGATCATGTGTCAGTCTTATTCCATGATATTTAATTGATTCCACGTTTGTTAATTCATTATTACTTATTTTGTAACATTATTACTTAATTAATGTATCGTATTTACTTTACCGTGAAGGCCATTTGGACATAAAAAGTGTGTTATTTGGCCTAACACCATGATATTTGTTCTTTCCCCCCAAGTTTTTGGAAGTACGCACCTTGAAATCATCTCATTTGACGAGTTTCAAGCTTGGATTTCCCAACAGCACGACACCTTTGTTTTTAGCTATTTTTTCACCTGGAATTAATGGCATCTGCATTTTTTATTTTGTTTAGTGCAAATTTCCTCTCATTTTACTGTCCAAATACACCCGTCCTTCAACTGTGACGACTCACTGAGCAAATTTATGAAGGCATGTTTAAACTCGTCATCACTGGTCATTTGAGTTAAATTGGCCCTACACTCAGGTTTCCTTTCGGCTAACCTCTTCATAAAAAAACTCATATATTCTCTAATAGATCATGCAGTACGTGCTTCCTTTCCATGCAGTTATTCCCTTCTCCTGATGTATCCAGTGTTTTATCTAAACGGACCCATGAAAATGTCAAGGTTGAAAGTCTTGATTCTCCGAAAGCTGTTGAGTGTACGTATCTGTCCTTGAAATTATCGCCTCCATGACATGGTGTGTCTTCACGTATTTGCAGTCAAGTGTAAACGATGGGCACCGACAAATATACTTCAGGGAAGCTTGCCGCCGAGTATTTTTTAGATAAATAAACTGGAACGCCTAACGAAATTGTGGTATTCGTTTTAATCCTGATATTCTCAACACCGTAACTGAGTGAGCTTCATCAGGTGATGCAATCCTCTTCCGAAATCGAGTAGTTGACGACCGTTTTATTTCCTTAAAAGGTAAAGGCTATATGGCACTGTCTAACGTATTGATTTCAGACAGCACACAGTCTTCCTTTTCGTTACGCGAGCACTTGATTACTTTTATAATTTCCCACCCCTTGCAAACAGGAATTGAGATAGCTGGTCTAAATACCGGATTGGATCACATGATGGATGGAGTTGTACAGTTTAATTTTCTAGTCTTCTAATAACTAAACATGCACTTATTTCTGCGTCATTTGACTTTTATGGATAGCGTCCTTTACTACCGTACATTATGGCGTAACACCTAATATTTTAGATGCATGCTCCCAAAGTAGGTGTTCATGTTCGCGATTATTCACCCGATACTCTCTAGCGTTTCCTCGCCATTTACTCTGTGAACGAAAGTTTTAATTTCATGTTGAATGTTGATTGTTGCTGTTTGAAATATTTCTGTGCCCGCACGTGACTTGCCCCAGTTCACCCCTCATTGAAGCGATTCGGAACTGGTTTCCACTAATCATTCAGAATGACTTTTAAGTGCTCTCGGCCTTATATTCCCCCGCGTTTTTCCAGATTGCGTGATCCTGCCAAGGAAGCTTTCCCTTTTTCAATTCGTCGGACTGCTTTACCTTCCTCCTCACAAGGCGAAAGACCCCTTTCGTCTTGATCCGACATGTGTTCGATCGGGTAAACTGGGTGGGGTTATTTTTAGCGATCGCGAATTCTGGCGAGCCAAACGGGAGTGCAATTTCTTGCCCGTTTGTCGGAGAGGTTAAAATTTGCGGAGGAGCCCTTTGGAAAGTCCGATAGCCCCGGAATGAACTTCGAATTGAGGGAACTAATTGCTCGCTAATCGTCCCAACGATCCAGAACATGAGGTTGGGAATGTAATTGTGGATGGAAAGGTCGTAGTTCACAGTACTGAACCTCTGTTCTTATACATTCTGTTTTTTCGTCTGGAAGTATTAGTGTACGCTTTGGCCTGTTACACTTATTTCCTCCTACGTTTCTTCTCCTTCGCTCTCTCTTGATATCCTCTCTCCCCTAATGCATTCAAACGTATCATCTTCTTCTCGGTCGCGATCTCAATTTGTTTTATAGATCTGCTCCCCTAACTTTTTCTTTGGCTTTCGCTGCTCTTCTATTCTTTTCACATAGTCTAAATATCGTAACAGTAGAGATTTGATGAGCATTAAGATACCCTTATAATTTTCCTGGTTGTATCATATTCTCTATTATTATTTTCCTTAGCTGGACTGTAAGTAAGTTATATCACTTTTCTTTCAAATTTTCTCAAGTTCCTTTTTTATAATTGTTTATACATTTCACCTCCTTAGGTGACAACTGTTCCTATAGGTTATATTTTCATAACTGTATTGCAAGTAAAGAGATGGCTCCTTAGTAATTCACTATTAGCATATCCTGCCCTATTTCCTGTTTTTCCACATTCCACATTAATGCTGCCTTCTGTATCCATGATGATACTAGATGCCTCAGCTTACTAACTGCTTCAAAGGGGTAAAACTCGTAAGCAATTATGCTGTATTATAATTCTCCTTTAAATAAATTCAACAGATTCAGGCGAGATATCGTGGAAGTTCTTCATAATGTAAGAGAAACAATTGCACTTTTCCACAAATTGGTTTATTGCGTACAACGCGTTTCGGCTCACAGAGCCATCATCAGGTACAAGACAAAGTTATAAGAGAGTACATTGCATATATGTCTTTTCCGAGGAGGGGGGGGGGGGGGGGTAGTGGTCCCTCTAGTCTCCTCCCACTACCCCCCTCCCCCTCCTCGGAAAAGACATATATATGCAATGTACTCTCTTATAACTTTGTCTTGTACCTGATGATGGCTCTGTGAGCCGAAACGCGTTGTACGCAATAAACCAATTTGTGGAAAAGTGCAATTGTTTCTCTTACATTCTCCTTTAAAGTTTGTATCCGGTTGTTAAATTATTTTTTCCCAGTGTTTCCTGTGGCCATCTCAGTGTTGATTCGTTCCCTTCTAGAGAATGAGGTGAAACACTGATTTTTGGCCTATTTTTTGGTGATGTTTAGTCCCTCACAGTCTCCTGGTGTAGTCTAGTGGTGTAGTGTAATCTGGGAAGTTGGTTTACATCATTGCGGTGATGCCTCAATGAACGAAGAGAGTTCTGGGTTCATATTCATTAGCCGAAAGAAAGTTTCTATAAAATCGTTTCATTCATTCTGGGTGCTGTCCACATTTCTAAGATATATTTTGTGAGGTTTTATTTATAATGCACGTTAAGAAGGGCTAAAAACTCCCTAGGGCTGAGATGAACAGCTTCTCAATTGGACGAGTGAAACTGACGATCTTAATATATACTATCACCATACTTAAAATATATTATAATCCTCGTACTTTATGCTCGCGGCGTTTTTAGTATTCCTCTTCCTAATTTTCAGAGTTCAGTCTTTTAAGTTAGCGCGTCTATCTACAAAAGAATGCGTTACCCGGATACATATCCGTTAACCGAATCCGAAAAACAGCAAAAATATCTTTGTTTTCGTAAAACATCATTAACGGTGTCTCACTCTTTGTGACTGATATAAATATTCTTCCAATATTGGTTTGCTTGTGCATATGCCTTTAATGCTATCACCCACCCATATTTCATTCCTAAAAATGCCCTCGAGTCCTACTTCAAATTATTCTATGGAACACCTATTTTTTTCACTCTCTTCCGGTCATACACTACTTTCTTCCCTCTATCTCCACCGTTGTCTCTCCAAACTTAGGCCATTGTTTTTCGTTGCCTTTCTCCGTTTAATTTCTCCACCCAACTCTTCCTCGGCTACCATGTTTTAGCTCTACTGGGCAAAAGCAGGAATTTTGTCAAAAGGCGAGGAGAGGTGTGATGGAGGGTTGGGAAGAACCGCCGGCGACGGCTCGAGTCTATTATTGCTAAAGCCTGATTCACGCAATGCGCTGTATGATTTGTTGACTAGAGATGTCCGAATGAATATTGCATCGCGGTATGGACGAATATGAGGAAAATGGACCGTTTTATTTACACGAATTCATCCATGCCAGTGACCCAGTTTGACTCTGTTTCAAGTGGTGCAACATATTCCTTCGTGTGGCTCGTTCTCAACAAAAAGTTAGTAAGGCCTCTATTAGCCGTGGCAACCAGACGCGCCACCGAGCCTTCCACCGGTGGAACTTGTCAGTCGTGGGGCATTGAATCAAATGAGTCCTATTAGCCGTGGCAACCAGACGCGCCACCAGACTTTCCACCGAAACCAGTCGACTGAGCCACGCAACCGCGCCTTCCACTTTGGGTTGCTCAGCAACGTTCCGGGGCATTGGAGTATATGTAGCCTACTAGCCGAGGCGACCAGACGCGCCACCGGTGACTGAATATTGCATGCGCGCGCATCATACTGCCCTGACCAAGACGCTCCAGGCAGACACACAATCTCAGTTCACAGTCCAAACTAGTGGTGAGTTGTTCGCTCTTGTGAATTGAATTTCTGTGTGTTAATATGTTTTCGCCGGGGGCGGTGGTGAATGAAGATGGTGATCGCAATTTGCAAGAAGGTGAAGGTGTCGCTTGTCCAACTGTAATAAAGTACAATAGTGTGTAATAAAGCCCTTTGGTAAGTCTAGACATCAACATAGGATGCTTCCGAAACCTTCTCACCCTTCGCCTTCTCTTCTTTATGAGAAGAGCTAGCAATAGTACGTCCTCACAACACAACACTATTTTAACCACTACTGTGTGCTGGGTAATTTTTGAACCGATACTGGTGGCGCCACCGGTGGCCTGGGCGGAGTAAACCCGAGCAACCAGACACTCCATCGGTGGAACGTCCGGTGGAGTGTCCAGGTTGCCTCGGCTAATAGAGGCCTAAGGGGCTCGAAGTTTTTAAGTCCCTTCCCACGGGCGCTGTATTGCACTTGGGATGCTCTTCACAGGGCACTTCATTAGAAACTAATATTGCTCATCAGTGAATAATGCTAACATTGGTTTGACGCTACTCTTCACTCGATACTCCTATCGACTAACCTCATCATATTCGCACCGTTCTTCTCGTTTACATCCCTCACTACTTCCTCTATATCCCACGAAAACACTTGACAAATGGGGACGTTTACCATATTTTTTTAATTGCCGAATATTGACAAAGTTTGTAAAATAAGAAGACCCGTATTTTTCCATTTTTTAATCCGGCAATTATTTCGCGAGTTATAAGCGGAGAAAAACTGATGTTTTTAACCCTTTCGGAAAAGTGGGTGTGGTGCAACCTCAGACGTATATCGACTTCGTACAATCACAACTGAGCCCGCGAAGCTACTTCGCCTTATCGCAAAGTGGGAGAGACAGCTGACTCTCCCAATGGGAATGATTGCGACAGGATCTGTGCGAGCAGACCTTCCGAGAATCCCCCTCCACTCCCTTCCCTTCCCATAAGAGCAGTCAAGGACGGGAGGAAAATGACGTCAATGTTATCATAGCAGCTTTTTAGGCGGGCGTCATCTTTTGCTTATTTTAATTTTTTATTTATGAGTGAATGGTTGTGATGTAGAAGATTAATTTTTTCACTAAAATTTTTTTTGTTTCCATCTAACATTTTCGTTCAAAAAATTGTGATTTCGGTTCCGAGTAAACGTCCCCATTACGTGAAGTCACCGCCGGGGAAACGAGCCGGGCCCCCTAAGTCGGAAGACCACTAATCCTTCTAACCAATCGGGTCACCATTGTCGTTAAATTTTAGAAATCAAATCATGGAGTGCTGTTTTCTTTCAGGGGTTTTCCCGCTCACGAAAATATTCTTGGGGGAATCGCTCTGGTTTAGGCTTCACTTCCAAAAGCAATGGCACTTTTTCCGTCAGTACGTTATGATGGGAGCGGAGTCGACATCGATTTTTGTGATTACGTTACTTTCCCGCAAACACGACTCAGTCTCCACCGGCCCACTTCTCGGAATCGCCCACTTTCCTTATTCCAGAGGATTTTCGCGATGGATATGATGGGCAGAGTGACTGTCCTCTCCCCCACTCCATCTCCATTTCGTGGTCGTTAAAACCATTCCGATGGTAAGTACTTCCGCTCGCCGCTCGGGAAATGTCATTCCCTTGTCTCTCGTGCTATTAAGGCGACAGAGAGTAGGTATTTCTGGAGGATCCTTCGTGAAAATTAAAATCACGTCATTTTTTTATCACTTGCTGTAGGTATTCGTAGAAATAATTATTCCATAGGAATGGGCTTTAAAGAGACATGCCATTTTACGTTAGTTTTGCGAGCAAATCACCGTATAAAATCGCATAAAATTATAGAGGAGCAGAAATTATGTTACGCTGGATAAAAAATAATTTTAAAAAATTGTACCCAAATTTTTTTTCTGACAAAACTTAAATCAGATGCTCTTTTTTCAGACAATGCGTCATCATTCCTAGTTCACAATTCCTAAGATTGTTTTGACGTAACTATCAACTCCATTCTCCTCTACACTTTGAATTATGTACCTACATAGGAAGAGCTAATCTCTTCGTACCTATGTATGTAATTCTCCATTTTATGCCCTCACTAACAAGTCCATTTAAATGAGGCTGTACCTATACATACGAGGCTTTCCATCGTAATTTTCCCGATCAATTTTCCCTCAGCGACTGTAATCATGAATGCATCACGTCCTTATATTTATTCGTTAAAGGTATAATGCCTTCTTTTTGGAGTTTTTTTCTCAGTTTACATTCAGACTTCTCCTTTCTCATGCTCTTCATGGAAAATTCTACTTAGTTACTCTATCAACTTTATCCTAGTCCTTCTTTTCTAGCACATCCCAAATGCTTCTTTTCTGACAGTTTTTTAGGAATTTCTATAGAATATAGTTCTCACTCCGTGTAGGTTTTGGAATTGTTTCCGGTAAAAGAAATTTTAGCTAGGATTACCCGATAGTTTGATAGGAATGGTTCTACCATCCGCTCATAAGGCGGAGGAAATAATAAGGAGTATTAGTAATGAGGAACAGTGAGAGATAAATGTTTTTTTGAAATGGCATAGAGTAAGCGGTGGATCGCCTCAGTTGTTTTGACTCGCGCTGTCGCTATGGAACAGGCTTACAACTGGAGCCGGCAGATTTTCGTGGATTTCGTAACTCTGTCGGCTTTAGCAGTATCGATCTCCCTCTCCTCGGCGAGAAGTGAGTCACGGGAAATGAAATTCCTCTTTACCGGTGTTACGTGTTGTCCCGACGTGCTGACGCCAAGCGATTTTCTCGGTTCGATAATCCGCGAAGCTGGTGGCGCCGGATTCGACTCAGTTTGTTTATGGCGGGGCCGACACCTGCATTGTACCCTGAAGGACACCGTCTGTGTGTGTGGTAGGATTTCATCCGAAATAAACGCTGTCTTCTCTACCGCTGTCTACCGTATTTTTATTGCTTACAATCATTATGTTTTTTTACCATGTTTTACTTATCTTGCCATTTTTTTACTTTTGAGATTAATAAATCCACAGGTAATAAAGCATTTAGGTCACACACGATATCTACGCACTTACTTACTTATCTAACGTACTTCTCGACCGCTGTCTACCGTATTTTTATTGCTTACAATCATTATAGAGTTTTACCATGTTTTTACCTATCTTGCCATTATTTCAATTTTGAGATTAAAAAAATCCACTGGTAATAAAGCATTTAGGTCACACACGATATCTACGTATTTACTTACTTATCTTACGTACGTCTCTACCGCTGTCTACCGTATTTGTATTGCTTACAATCATTATGTTGTGTTACCATGTTTTTACTTATCTTGCCATTTTTTTAATTTTGAGATCAATAAATCCACAGGTAATAGAGCACTTCGGTCACGCGCGATATCTTGTTTTCTGTATTACGGGAAGTATCATAACTACATAAATGTAGGAGTAGTTATTCGATTGGTTGGTTGGTTATTCAGGGGAGGTGACCGACAGCTGGGCGTGGGCTAGCGTTATCGTTATTTTTTTTTATTTATGTCAGGGAGAACGTCATCTCCATTTTTCATTTTTCGCACAGCACTTCAAATCGCTTATCACAATCAGTGGAGCGAATTTTATAGACGGTTATTGTTAACCCTGCGCTACTCTAGGGGTAAGCGTTAACGATAAAGATTGCAGTAACGCGAAAGATGCATCCGTGATTCCACACCTTAGGTCATTTGCGCCATTTAGGATAGGTGGGTAATTGAGCAATGGTAGGAGTTTTCAGGGAACGGAGGAAGGATGGAGAGAAACCCGTCGTCGGCATTAGCCTACTCTTAAGGAAAGGCGCCAAGGGGACCAAGGCTTAACGTCCCATCCAACGGACGGAGTACTGAACTTCTAATGCCCTCCACTAGGCACTCAAGTGGGGACCGGTTTTCCACTAAAAAATCCGCCACTGCCGGGAATCGAACCCGGACCCTCAGGTTGAGAGGACAGTACTCTAGCCACCACACCACCCCGATCCCCGTTTTGATGAAGTACCTCCTTGTTTGCAGCCATAGGTTCTTTGAGCACAGTAGTTGTCTCTTCTTCATAAACGCCCCCTTAGCTTGTGTTATTCTTCGCTTGATGTCCGTCGAGTTTCTTCCATCCCAAGTTGTAGTGCTGCCGAGGTAGGTGAAGTTCTCCACTTGTTCCAATTATATATATATTTAGTCAAATAATTTTATATTTAATTTGCGCATTGTTGCAGTTCATGTGAATATTTGCTGGAGCGATATTCTATAAGAATCCTGTAGAGGCTCGGTTATCTTTCATTTCCTGTTACACCCACGGTTCAGTGTTTTCTCAGCGGCCTAATTGTTTTCCGAATGGAGTCGTCGGGTAATTAGGTTGCTTGAATTATGAGGGGAAGGGCGTAAGGCCTTTCGTTCCTCTCGGTAATGAGAGTTCTCGCCGTTGAGAACTCGGGGGAGACTGTGGCGCAACTTACGTCCGAGTAACGCTATTTATCTTTTTATGACGTCTCTAGTCCCGAGCGAGGTGATGAATGGTCTTTAAGAGGGAGTTTGGCGCGTAAGGGACGTGGCATAATCGCAAATTTAAACTGAGGGGAAGTGGGGAGAGGATTAATAGGCGCCGGTTTTCCTCCTCTGTCCGCGACTCATTCGAGTGTGGTCGATGTTGTTCGGATCGAGGTGTAATGATCGGAATGCGTACCTTCGGGACACCGCTTGACGCGCCGAGTTGGAAATCACAGAACCGTGCGGAGGGAGGCTTTCATTCATTCACTTCGTGCGTCCCTCATTGAAGTCACTGAGCACCTATTCTCAAGAGACTTAACTGTGTCCGGCGAGACGTAGTGGAATGATATCATGATCACTTGTTAGTAGTGCATGCTTGGTGATCTTCGCCCCCTGCCACACACCCTCGCGGTGGCTTGCAGGGTATCGTGTAAAACAAAAAAAAACAAGATAAGATACAAGATATAGCACTTATTCCTCATGTTTTTATTATTATTTTTTTTTTTTAATTTTATTAGTTTCAGCGGTTAAGCTATCATCAGGTACCTGGGTTCGAGTCCCGGCAGTGAAGTTCTTAGTAAATTTGGTCTTTCTTCGATTTCAGCACTCGTATGGGATGTTAAGCCGTGGTCCTCTTGGCGCCTTTCGTTAGGACGGTCAAATGAAGAAGAATCTCAATGGTGCATATTTATCCAGCAATTTGGAAAGGATCCCATAGAATAAGTTTATTTTGTTATCGATACCCTCTGATTCAAAAATATCTTTCCAATTTTTGGTCTCCAGTTCTCTGGTAAGATTTTCTGCGTCAATGTTATCGTAGTTACGGCCGTTACAGACCTTTTCTTGTTATTCCTTAACCTATAGTGCATAAGAGATATATATCAAGTCATGGAAGGATAGGAAAGTAACAGGATATTGGCCGTGTTTAGTGACCTCATCTGCCTGATCCGTTACAAATTTGTCCAATATATAAGAGGAATAATGACTTTAAATTTGTGTAATTTTCTCTTTTTGAGCATACGATATGCGTGCCGGTTGGAGAGGAGTTCGATGACATTGCTTTGCGTGTCGGCTGGCACGTAATTGTATACTCGTTGTCATCTTTGCCAATGCTTACTCAGGGAATGAAGTTGAATGGGATGTGTTAAGTGAAACCAAGACCAACCCCGTAGTTACACGAGCTATTGTTCCAACGTAGTTGTTGTTCCTCGTAGCTTTCTCGAGTTTTTGTCCCAACAAGTGAAGAACTGGATGGATAAAAGGGCGAGTTATTACTCTAAACCATATGTGGTTAGTATTCCTTCATAATTTTGAGACAAATTACATTGACATTTTCCTTAGCTCTCTAGGTTCCACGTATAATGGTGTCGTTTACCATATTATTTTTATCGCCTGTCAAATAAAAAGACCCGTATTTTTACGTTTTTTGATTCGTCAATTATTTCTCGAGTTATAAGCGGCGAAAAACTGATGTTTTTAAACCCTTTCGGAAAAGTGGGCGTGGTGCAACCTCTGACGTATATCGACTTCGTGCAATCACAACTGAGCCCGCGAAGCTACTTCGCCTCATCGCAATGGGAGGGACACAGCTGACACTGCCAATCGGAGCAGTTGCGACAGGATCTGTGCGAGCAGACCTTCCGAGAACCCCCCTCCACTCCCTTCCCTTCCTCGAAAAGCAGTCAAGGACGGGAGGAAAATGACGTCATTGTTATCAAAGCAGATTTTTCGGTGGGCGTCACCTTTTGCTTATTTTAATTTTTGATTTATGAGTGAATGGTTGTGGTGAGAAGATTATTTTTTCACTAAATTTTTTTTTCGTTTCCATCTAACGATTTCGTGTACAAAATTGCGATTTCGGTTCCGAGTAAACGCCCCCATTGTACCTGCGTTTGGAATGCAGGGTGTTAGTCCTCAAAAAGCAGTTTTTTTAGGGAAAAAATAGGATGTCTTGAAATGGCTCGGAGTTCAGATGCGGTTTGTTAATATTAAGGTGGAATATACTATGGGCGAGATGCCATAAGGTTTGCTTCCATCGCTTGGCCTATAAAACCATCTTCCAACAGCAAATTTCAGCTTCCGGAAGGGGTATTGGAGGGAGTTTCTCATTTATTTATAGTTTATTTGAGGGGCGTGCTCGCTGGAGGATATCCGTTTTCGTAGTGCGAGCGAAAGTTTGTAACCTGATCGTCATTAATGTATCCAGCGTCGAGTATGAGAGTATGTTCTCAGAGCGGCAACGTTTTATAGGATATGTTCTAAATCCTCTGTATCGTCCATTGCAACGATCGCTGATAAAGATATAGGTATAATTCGAACTTCATGATGTAGGTAGCCAAAGTCATGCCTCTTTCTCTGAACTGCTTGTCTTGAGTTGGCTCTCATCATTTGGATTTTTTATGCATGTTATGGTGCGTGGACATGGTCAATGAATTTGCATTCTCATGTTCACTGACCCTGTCCACGTTACTGTCCCGATGTCTTGGTAAAGACGTCTTGCAAAACATTGTGAGGAAATTCTGACGTTACCGGAAGTAGTAGTCCTATCACATGAAAGAGATATCTGACGCTTGGTCCAAATATTGGGACCTATATAAAAGACCAAGAACCGTGACTGATGAGGCAGAGGAATGGGGTCGTTTACCATATTTTTTTATTGCCGAATCTGAGAGAGTTTGTAAAATAAAAAGACCAGTATTTTTCCGTTTTTTGATCCGACAATTATTTCCCGAGTTGTAAGCGGCGAAAAACTGATGTTTTTAACCCTTTCGGAAAAGTGGGCGTGGTGCAACCTCAGACGTATAATGACTCCTCCAACCACAACTGAGCCCGCGAAGCTACTTTGCCTTATCGCAATGGGGGGGCATAGCTGACTCGGCCAATGGGAATGATTGCGACAGCATCTGTGCGAGCAGACCTTCCGAGAATCCCCCTCCACTCCCTTCCTCTCCCCTGAAAGCAGTCAAGGACGAGAGGAAAATGACGTCAATGTTATCACAGCAGCATTTTCGGTGGGCGTCACCTTTTGCTGATTTTAATTTTTGATGTATGAGTTAGAAGATTAATTTTTTCACTAAAATTCTTTTTTCGTTTCCATCTAACGATTTCGTGTACAAAATTGCGATTTCGGTTCCGAGTAAACGCCCCCATTGCCTTCGGGAATGAACAGGAATTGGTATTTAGAAGGGAGCTGATGATTTTTACTTTCTCAACTCGATAGCAGCCATCCCACTTGACCTTTCAGCTGCGCTATGACTTAGTTGTAGATTTAAAATTACTGGAGAGAACAAAGGTCAACTTGATGGGTTTAAATTACTGAACTCATAAAAAAGTTCCACTTGGTGCATTCCTCAGTATGTTCGAATGTATGAATTGTAATGGATTTGTCAAGAACATGGTTGAGAGATAAAAGTAGAAGGAAAGGTTCCAGGAGGAAGACGAAGGGTGAGGATATGGACTGAATCAAGAGGCGAAGAAGAAGTACGAGGATACAACCGAGCTTGCCGCGAATGGGGAAAGAGGATCTGGATGCTTTGGTGGTTCATTACTCCTTCCGTCGGATGGGACGTTAAACCGTGGACCCCTAGGCTCGTTTCGTTAAATGAAGGCTAATGCCTACGCCGGGATTCTCTCCTTTCTTCTTCCGTTGAATGAAAAATGCCTACCCCTGCTCTGCCCTAATTCCCACTAACATGTCGCAAATGTTCTAAGGTAGCGGCCTCTTCCCCCGAACTACCATTACGAATGAGGAAGAAGGGCTTTAGTTAAGTAATCACAAGATTGATAAAGATTGATGAACCTTGTCACTTGAACGTCTGGTTGCATTTAACTTCATGTTTCCACAGTTAAAATAGTCTAGTGAATACAAATTATTCCGTTGATAATTAAAACGAGTTATAATTGCTTCGTACTTTCTAGAAGAGATTCCTTGAGTTCTGACGACGTGGAATTATTTCTTGTTGTGGGGGCCTGAAAGTATGGAACACAATGCGGCATTGCAATGATGATGGTTACTTTCTCTTTCTCCGTGCTTTCTAAACTGAAGGAGCGTGCATGGACGTTCATGAACAGAGATGATTCACCCTTGCCGCGCGCCGTAGCGGTTGCGCGCGCGCGGTTATCTGCGGATGTAGATCAACGGGACGACTCCGCACATCACAAACGTCAAACGTACCGGGGTGGGAGTGTTAAGACTAACTTTTGCGATGACCGATTTTGGTCATCGATTTTCGATGAAAACATTTCATCGAAATGCTTCGATGACGATGGCTGTCATCGATCATCGAATAGAGTGTACACGATGATCGATGACTATCGATGAATATCGATTATCGATGAATGTCTATGATCGATGACTATCGATGATCGGTGCGGTTGTCTCGGTTGGCAGTTTGGTGTGGCTATTACGTGAAGATTGAATTGGGTCAAACTTAATTGAGAAGGACAAGGCCTATTTATTTAAGAGCGAAACAAGCACCAAGTTACAAATTAAACAGCAACTCTTTGTTGTGGTGTAATACAATTCTCATTTCCGCATTTTTATCGGTGAGTAGATGTCGGACGTCCAACACAACGTTTCCTGCATCGCTGAAGAACCGCTCTGACGCTGAATTGGCAGGAATACAGAGGTATTTCCTGTCGTACTTCTGAAGGCGGGGATACACATCCTTCCTGTCGCTATACCAATGTAAGACGTCCGAAGATTTGGGTAAAGCTGGGACCTCCTCGTACTTGTGGAGCTCCGCCAGGAAGGAGTCGTCAGCAGAGGTAGCGTTTCTCGTACCAGCAGCACATCACGACTCATCGACATCAATGATTCGCATCGACTCATCGACATGGATGATTCTCATCGACTGATCGACATCGATGATTCGCATCGACTCGTCGACATCGATGATTCGCATCGACTTATCGACATCGATGATTCGCATCACATCATCGACATCAATGATTCGCATCAACTCATCGGCATCGATGGTTCTCATCGACTTATCGACATCGATGATTCGCATCGACTCATCGACATCGATGATTCGCATCGACTCATCGACATCGATGATTCGCATCGACTGATCGACATCGATGATTCTCATCGACTCGTCCCAGTCGATGGTCGATGACATTCATCGTCATCGATTTCAGTCAACGCACCGCAATGACTGAAATCATCGTCGATGACTTCGATTAATCGACTCATCGCACAAGCCTAGTTAAGACTGTCGGGTGGAGAGGGACATACTCGTCTTGTGTTTCGCCTATTACGACCGCGGCCGCGCCATTTTCTCTCCCCGTCACGCCGGGACGATAGCAAGGAGCTCAACTCTCTTTGCTTTGAGCGCGAAAGGCTCTCTCTCTTTCTGCCTCGACTTTCGCAAAAACTCATCCGGCATTCACGGGAGTCGGTGCGCTGATCTCTCGCGCGCCTCCATACAAATAAATGCTCCCGGTTTAGCGTTATGTATGCCTCGGGGGCGGTGGGGAGTCCGTGTGTGGAGCGGTGCTTGTGTCCTATCTAGACGGGAGGGGGTGGGAGGTCTTCGCGTTACGTCATTGGGACGTATGGAATGGGGTGAAGCCTCTCTGGCCCCCCCCCTCCCCTCCCCTCCCCATACCCTCACTCTCTCCTCCCCCTCCCCTCCTCTGGAATCGGGTTGCCCGTGGAACGCAGGCGCAGTCCCATATCTCCGTGGCGGAAAGCGCTTCGTCGCTGTTGTCCGGAGCCCACGACCGCGTCGCCAACACGGGATTCTATTCTACGCATCCCCCTGCTTGGACGGCCGAGATTATTCATGCAGTTCCGCGCCGTTAGATCCCCGCGTAGTTTTGGAGTGTAGCCAATGGACGGTGGGCGTAGAATTCTCGCCGAGTAGCCCCAATCTCGGATAAAACTCTCCGTGGCCAAATGCTGCTTGCTTTGCTTCCGCAACTGTGTCATACCAAGCTTCAACGAACGCATGTGGAAGCAGGTGTTAGCACATTTTGTTGTGTGACTAATATGGTCTACGATGTGTATATACTTCTGTTTTTTCGTCCACGTTGAAGTTTTCCTCTTCCGTTCAGCTCATAGACCCACTTTCAGTCCTAGCTTTTCGTTAATGTTATCCGCGCGAAATATCACCTTACGCTCCATTTTTAAGGTGTTCGACTGGGGTTGAGTACATCTGGAGGTTTTTTAATAAATTTTCCTGTTCCGTTCAGCTCATTGACCCATTTTCAGGCGCACCTTTTCGTCAATGTTAGCGGCGCGTAAGATCACCTTGCGAGGGTTGTTGATAACACCTGGAGGTTTTTTTTAAAATAAATTTTCCTGTCCCGTTCAGCTCATTGACCCATTTTCAGGCACAGCTTTTCGTCAATGTTAGCGGCGCGAAATATCACCTTGCGATCCATCTTTAAGGTGTTCCACTGGGGTTGTTGATAACACCTGGAGGTTTTCTTTAAATGAGTGAAATGTTATTCGGTGCGAACCACTCATTGGCAGTTGATCAATTAAAATTCCTGAGGGAGATGGGGGTTAGGGAGGGGGGGGGGGGTAAGTCTTGCGAAACTTGAAACAAATCAGCCTTGCCCATTCGGGGCCGGCATATTACAAATCTCTTCCCTTAATTTTCAGTGCTTGGTATTTACTTTTACAGTTCCCATACTTATCTCTTCTCATTAGTAAAGTTCACTGCAAAAATCAGAACAACAAAATTATTGGGAAAAAATTTCGGGGGGGCTGAAGCACCAGAAGCCCCACTCCCCCCTGGCTACGTGCCTGGTAGGAAGGTAGTGGTCATCTTGGCACCTTTCTTTAAGAGAAGGCTGATGCCGACGCCGGGTTCTTTCGATTACCCATTCATTTATATCCATATATCTTTCCTCCCGGTCTGAAGCGCCTTTAAGTGCGGGTACACACTTGTAACAACAGATTAAGACAAGGGATACAGAGAGCATCGGTATCTGCGATGAGTCACATTTATAAGTGGTGCCATTATTGGTGCATGTTGTGCTCATGTCTATCCACTTTCTCCTATCCCCATCCTGTTCCATATATAATGCACTGCTGTCACGGAAGGTTTGTGAGTGTTCACCTGAAGATGGCTTAGTAAGTCGAAACACGTGTGGTGTGATTTTAAAATTTGTCAAACATAATTGTGGAAAAGTGCTAGTGCTTTTTATCCTCACCCAGTATGTCTCACTTACGCTATGTGATGCCTGAAACAGTAAACAGTGTAGGTACATATTCAGTTAATTTATTACGATCAACCTTTATTTGTGTGAAATAATTAATTGAGTTGATTCATTTTTTTTTAATGGGTGTTTTCAAGTCTGTTTCCGCACTAATAGGCGCTTCAGACCGGGAGGAAAGGTATAAGGATGGGAATGGAAGGGATGGGAGATGTTGATTCATTTAAACACTGAAGTATTTATTTTACTAAGCGCTTCGAGAAATTGACCCATGGTCGTACGAACTTCACGCATTCTTCGCAATAGCAGAGAACTCCACGAGCAGAATGATCTGGAACCTAGAGTAATAATAAATAAATAAATTTAATTGCTCCCAAAGTAAATCATTACAAATGTATAACATTAGAAAAAATGAAGAATTTTGATAGCCCCTAAGGTGCACCTGTTGTGGGGCTACCATCTGTTCGACCATTTTACATCAGATGGTAAATTAAAAACAATATTAATAAATAAATATTCGTAGGAAAACGTTAACTGTGACAAGAGAAAAGAGAAAAAAAATAAAAACAATATATACTGTGCAAAAACAACAAAAGGCATAATTGCATTGTTCACCACGCATAGCTGCGCAAAAAACATATATAAATAATAAGCCTTTTTTACATATGCATACAAACACATACATATTGCGACTCATATACATAATACAATGCACATACATCCATGACTATATAGCTAATTATTTATCATCATATACTTAGTCGTTTTTACAATCAAAATGCGTAAAAAAAATTAAATATTTAGAAATCAATTTCTATTTAGCATAAGACTAATTACATGGGAATAACTGAATAAAAGTTCAATGTCACTTATGCTTATTAACCAATTTTTTACCTCTAGAAAAACTTTTCTAGTGTTTTATAATAGATTCTATAAAACGACTATTAATACCATGTGTAGCCATGTTTGTGTCAGGAGACTATTCGAACTTTGATGGTTTTCACGAGCTGTGATTAATACATGTTCTCTTGAGCTGATGGGCTGTGTAATACAATGGCAGCATCATGAGACGAATATTTACCGCCGTAACGTACACCATATGCCTGTCACATTAGCAACAATCAGCGGCGTCGGAAGTGGGGGGCAGGGGGGGCATACGGCCCCCCCAGAATTTGCCCCGGGCCCTTAAGAAATGAGTCTTCATTAATAAAAATTAAATTTCACTTGTTTCCTGCTTGCCTTTTCCCTTCTGACGCATATTCTACCACCTTCATATGCACTTTTAGCGGAATTCTAGTCTCTACCCCCTCCTATCCGCGGGCCCATTTCATAGAAGCCGGGCCCTTTTCAAGGTGGGCCCCTCCCAGCGAATATAGTTCCGACGCCCCTGGCAACAACACTGCGCATTCCGCTATTTCTGAGCTTTTTCATATGAAGTCGAAATTAAGATTAAATTCTCTAGTGCACTGGGATTTTTCGATCCGAATTTTTTGCGTAAAATGAATACATTTGCACGGTGAGATACAATTCGGAGTTAATGAATTCTGATTTCTTTGATGAAGGAAACTAACCTATTCTTGAATGAAAATTTACAACCGCGAACCGACTGCTGCGCCCGCATATCCCGCTCCGGGCGAGGCGTTGTCGCCCTTCTTATCTCTCTTTCTCTCTCTCTCTCTCTTTCTCTTGCGCCTGAAGCGGGCGTAGCTGGATTCTCAGAGAGGGGTTGGGGAGAGCAAAGTCGAGAGACATCCGTATGTACTCTCTCTCCATCCCCCCACTTGCAATCTCCCCCTAGGGAGCGCGCTTGTTCCTCGCCTCTTCGAGTTACCGCCTGAGATAACGCGAATCCGTGCGGAAAAGGCCTCGCTGAGTAGGAGGCCGGTCGGAGGAAGGTGGGTGTGAAGGACTGTGCGATACCAAGACACATCGTTGAGATGAGATTGTTGAGATGGCTGCCAACGCGATAAATCGGTGTGCGGAATTTTGCGTTAGCATGGATGCGATTCCGCGTCTGGTGCTACATAACATGATGTAAGATATCGTGTGCGATTTAAGGAGTTTGGCTCGCGACTGCTTGAGTCAAGTTGTCCGAGGAATCTTATTAATTTAAGTACGAGTATATGCCTGCTAAGTGATCCTTACTTCACAAAGAAAATTACCTAAGCTATTGAAAGTCATAAGTATCACAAGAAATACGTTGGAAAATCGAAGGATTTATTTTTCATGATAATTTTAATCAGCTCGACGATGAAGTCAGTTCAACATTTACGTTACTGAAATAAATTCATGTACTCAATGAATTTACTAATGCATAACACCAGAATATTACTATCAAACATTATGTTTTCTTATTTTTCTGAAATATTCTTTAATATCTCATTAGTAATGATATTATTCATACGCCATACATTTTGGCTAGAGCGACCGCAGCGCCACTTGAAGTCAACTAACGCATTTCGTCTGCTATAAGCGCAGTAATTGGTGGATTTAGCGAAAAATACGGTGGGTTGATGCCTTTTTTTTTGGTCATTTTATTCCTTGTGACATCACGCATAAAATATCAGTTTTTTTCTAAAATGACATGTCACAATGGTATTTTTAAACGTTATATTCCCATGTGATGGGCATTCTCGTCGTTAACCCATTGGCTTAAAGAGACGGCGATTCGCCGGCTGGCCTGACTTGGTCGTAAATTAAAGAGCCGGCGATTCGCCGGTTCCTTACAGCGCTTTCTTTTTACTCGCATTATTATTTAAATGTTTATAAATTGTTGTTAAAATCTTTTTTATCCCTTTGCAAAAGGATAGTTCTTGACGTAAATTGCATTTGAATCCCATTGTTTTTTTCCTAATTATCACGTTATTATTTATCCGCCGCCACCTTCATAGTGACTTCTTTCCGTTACTTTTACTGTGGAGTTGTTTACTGCTTTCTTTTTATGCTCTCCTTAGCTCTAATACGTATCTTCTTCTTTGACTTGACTTCTTTGTGTTATCGTTGCTTACTCTAGATTTTTTTGCTACCGCATTCATTTACTTTGTATACATGAAAAGAAAATAAGAGACCAGATAGTTGTTTTTCGAGGTGTCAGATGTAACTCGCGATATGGAATATCTTGCTTTGAACAGCTGCGGTGTGGATGGCAACTGCTATATTGAAGCCATTGTTCTTTATTAGTAGATTGAGAAGAAGAAATTGAGAAGATAGATAGATATGAGAAGAAATTACTTTGTAATCATTTTTGTTTTCCATTGCTACTCATTCAAAATTATCGCAATGTAAGTAAGCAGTTTCTTCTAGAATACCAAGCTTATAAGTCCTGTGTTTCGTATGGAGAGGGTTAGTTCAGTATCGTTCGCGATTATTTTGTGTGCCCGTGCTCTTGAAAATGGCTGGTAGAAAGGGAGAGAGCTACACGAATAATGATATTGAAAGTGCTCTTTTTGAGAGTGATAGCTTTAGCAGTAGTACAGATGAAGACTCTACCGATGAGATTGATGGCATGGACAGTGTTCGAAGCGAAACGTCGTGCGAAGAAGGTGGTGAAGACGAAGTGGAACATCAACCGCTCCAGAAACGGAAAAAAGTGGACTGCTGGAAGTGGTGTAATAGTAATGCCAGTGTAAAAAAGTTTGATTTTCGTGGTGTACCAGGCATAAATGCAAGAGTGCTTCGAAATTTACCCAATAATGCAAATGAACGTGATTTTTTTTATGCGTTTGTGAAACCTGATTTTTGGGAATCGATCTCAGAGGAGACTAACCGGTTTGCAGAATCATTTTTGAATGAAACCCGAAGCCGGAAAAGCAATCTGACTGACGAATGGTTCTCAACAACTGCAGAAGAGATTCAGGCCTATTTTGCAGTGTGTATTTTGATGGCCCAAGTAAAGAAAAATAAAATTCATAAATACTGGAGTCCACGAGCAGTCACTGAAACTCCTTTCTTTGGTAAAGTAATGCCATACAGACGTTTTCTTTTGCTATCCAAGTTTTTGCATTTTACTGATAATGCAAATCTTGATGAAAGTGATAGACTAAGAAAAATTTCCCCTATCATTCGCTACGTGAATCAAAAATTTCAGTCCTTATATATTCCTACACAAAATCTTGCCGTAGATGAAAGTCTAATGAAGTTTCGTGGAAGACTATCTTTCAAACAATATAATCCTAGTAAGCGAGCACGATTTGGCATAAAATTTTATAAAATTTGTGAAAGTTCCTCGGGATACTGTATGCAGTTCAAAATTTACACCGGAAAAAGACCAGAATTACCACTAGAAGTTCCTTCAAGTGAAGCAATAGTGTTACAGCTAATGAAGCCGTACTTCCGCTTAGGATACACATTAGCTGTGGATAACTGGTACACGTCACCTGCACTCTTCCAAAAACTGATTGACGAAAAGACAAATGCAATAGGCACTGTACGCCAAAATCGAAAGAATATGCCAAAGGATTTCCAGAAAATGGCTTTGAAGAAAGGTGAAACCAAGGTAATGTTCTGCCATGGGATAGCAGCTTTCAAATGGAGGGACAAAAAGGATGTTCATGTTCTCTCAACTTACCATAAGGAAGTTGAAATCACTGACAAGATTTCTGCCAAAACACGGGAAACAGTTGTCAAGCCTGCAGTTATCATTGCTTATAACAGGCAAATGAATGCAGTGGATAGACAAGATCAGCAATTGGCTTCTTTTCCAATAATGCGCCGCTGTGCCAAAGGCTATCGGAAAGTTTTTTTTTATATCATGGACATGGTGCTTTATAATGCATATGTGTTGTATAAAAAACACAATGGCAGAAGAGTACAATTCGATGACTTTAGAGAGAATATGGCTGAAAAAATTCTGGAGGAAATAACCCTACCGGAGTACAAGAGGAGAGGGCGTCCATCATCAGGCCCATCACCTACAAGATTTCAAGCTGCCAACTGGGCCCACTTCCCAAACCGTATACCAGCAAATCCTGTGAAAAAGAATCCGTCGCGTGCTTGTGAAGTATGTAAATCACGGGGAAAGAAGAGTGAAAGCCGGTGGGAGTGTGAGCAGTGTCATATCGCCCTTCATATACCTGAATGCTTCAAAGACTATCATACTAAAAAAATGTAAAGGTAGGAGAAACTCATTATAAACTAATATAAATAAATTATAAACTAAATATAAATAAGATCTTTTTATCATTACTATAGGTTCTTACGCTTACCGGTAAATAATTCCATGCAACAAATGTGAAAAATAACAACAGGAAAGCGTCTCTTTCATAGAAGTAGTAAAAAGAAAATTTTTGTTTACAGATTTTGGCACTTGAATTCAACAACAAATTTCTCCAAAACTACATCATTGACCATGCTAAAATTTATTGACAGTAACAAATGCCAAGTTATCTTTTATAATCATTCATAATATTATGTAAAATACAATTTTTTAATACTAATAAACCAATTGTTATAAAACTTGATATTTTTGCAATTGTTGCTCTAATATTTGAAAAAAATGTCAAATCCATAATAAAAAATTGAAATAAATACAAAAATATGTAATTAATACAATGTAAAAATTTCATATTGTTTAAAAAAATATATACGGAGATAATAAAAATTTTTCATAAGGAAGATTTTGATAAAATAAATCGTTACCAGGGGCCAGGAGATCACTCAAAAAATACTAAGCCAATGGGTTAATCGTATGTTATTTCAAATGCAGTTTGTGCAAAAAGGAGTATGGGTTGATATAATTATCTTTACTTTATTAGATAGAGTAACTTTAGTTCTATAAGTGCTGAAAATATAAAAAAAATGACATGACTTTCACTTTTCGGATCAACGGCCTCCTTAACGCGATTGTCGATATCACGCGATACCTACGGGGTACCCTGCAAGCCACCCTTTGAGAGTATGGCAGGGGATGAATATTTACCTCACATGCACTTAGCCATCCTTGTATTTTACATGTGTAGTACTATTTAAACATCATAAATGACACTGTTTGCGAGGTATGCTGTTTATATTCAGGTCAATCGACGATTGCTCTTCCGGTTGATGCGAAATTAAGGAAAGAGTTTGCAAGGAAGTATCCTTTGTCTCAGAGGAATTTCTTTCTTCTTACGACTTTTCTTACTTTCATATTTCTTGGCATTCATAATACCAATAATTTTCTTTCCTCGAAAATTATTGACCTCTTCCATTCTACTCTTTCCATTCTTCGACGTTCATTTGCCTATATTTTCTCCAATGTTCTTTTTCAATATTAGTCATGAGAATAAATATTCCCAGAGATGATTCAAAGTTGAGATGATTCGTCGTTGGGGATATTGCGTTGACATCTAATTTTGAGGTAACGTTCAGGAAGGATTCACCACTGGCAAGGAAGAGTCCAGGTTTTCACGTCACAACCATTTCAAAGAGCAATCACTTTCTCAAGGTTCACTTGGTGATATTCCATCATACGAGGAAGAAAAAGCAACTTTTACTTATACCACTAGACTAGAAACAACATTGATACCCGGGTCGAGTTTTCAACAAATCTAGTGGTATAAGTAAAAGTTGCTTTTTCTTCCTCGTACAACAACAAATCTCAATTTTTATCACAGAAACAGAGATTTATCACGGCCTTGACTTTCTTGAAGCAATGGGGGCGTTTACTCGGAACCGAAATCGGAATTTTGTACACGAAATCGTTAGATGGAAACGAAAAAAGAATTTTAGTGAAAAAATTAATCTTCTAACCTCAACCATTCACTCATAAATCAAAAATTAAAATAAGCAAAAGGTGACGCCCACCGAAAATGCTGCTGTGATAACATTGACGTCATTTTCCTCCCGTCCTTGACTGCTTTTCGTGGAAGGGAAGGGAGTGGAGGGGGGTTCTCGGAAGGTCTGCTCGCACAGATCCTGTCGCAACTGCTCCGATTGGCAGTGTCAGCTGTGTCCCCCCCCCCCCCTTTGCGATAAGGCGAAGTAGCTTCGCGGGCTCAGTTGTGATTGGACGAAGTAGATATACGTCAGAGGTTGCACCACACCCACTTTTCCGAAAGGGTTAAAAACATCAGTTTTTCGCCGCTTATAACTCGGGAAATAATTGTCGGATCAGAAAACGGAAAAATACGGGTCCTTTTATTTTACAAACTCTATCAGATTCGGCAATAAAAAAAATTTGGTAAACGACCCCATTGTAGGCTCGAGAAAGTTATGTTCTTTTTATAACGTTCCCGATTTCATTTTTTCATCAACTCATCTTCTTGTTTGCGCACTATGAGTTCATGAATAAAGTTATGAGATCGCTTCTCCACTCTTGCTGTCGATGGATTTCATGTCACGGTTGTCACACCTGCCCTTGTCGTATTGGGTCTCAGATTTTATGCCCACTTTGAGCACAGAGTCATATGCAGCCTTAAGCATGCACTCAAAATATTTTTACGTCCCGTGAACGTGCTATATTCATTCTCTTGATGGGTTATTCTTTATTGCACCGGCAGTAGATGCTAAAGAAGTTGGTGACTCTTTTATCGTGATCCCTACCCTCTCGCCGTACGTTATGAGCACCTGAATGTAAATTACCATTACGTGACTTAATCTTAAGTGGGAGCGTGGAAGTCAGTGGGTTGTGTTTTGTAGGTACTGTTGACTGAAGGTCCTGTTATCGAATCCCGGGAAAGAAATATGGACATGTCCAGCAAAATCGAAGAGGGGTTATTTTTCAGGTACTAAATCTTTCTGGGAAAATGTAGATGACACTAGAATTACCCCCACTACCCTGATATGTGAATTTCTCCCGCCGTTGGGATTAGGGGTCCTACATATATTGCGTAACGCTGAATTTCCCCCACTATTCCCTCCTATAACTCTCCGTAAAATTCTCTAAAGGCCGCTTTACACGATACAATTTTTTGTATAATTTCTTGTACAAACGCTTGTATAAACTGAACGAAATTGTATGTTTGTCTGAATGGAATTAGAACAGGTTCTATTTCCCGTTCAGTCATTCAGACAATCGCACAAGCGTTCGTACAATTTGCCGCTTTACACGGTACAATTTCCTCATACAAGAGTTTGTACAAGAAATTGTACAAAAAATTGTATCGTGTAAAGCGGCCTTAAGGCTCTCCCCTTAAATTCGTAACCTTGCCAATTAACTTCCTTTTTGTGAATGATAAAACAAACATTTATTATAATTGCCTTATGTATATCTCAATATTGTTATTAATCGCTGATTATATGCATAGGTACCAATCATTGTTTTTTATCCAGAACTCAATTTATATATTTATTTATTATCTATTTAACGTAACATAAAGTTGCATCCCACCACACTCCCTGTCGATAGTACACCGGAAGGGTTACATATCCCCCCCCCTTTTAGCGTTACGTAATTTATGGATGGCTTCTTAGTAGTCTACCCTCGCCGAATAGATAAAGCTTCTGGATGTACACACCTTTTTCAACGTTAAATATGGATAACATATTTGGAATGACCATTATTTTAATCATATCGCAGTTGTACCACTTTGTCCGACAATCTATCGTCCATAATCTTAAATAATGGGCGTTTTCTGGGTGCTTTCAACGCTATCTTGCTTTGCTTGTGACCATGCTTGTAGCTGATTGGGATAAAAGTGCAATGGCTTATGTATTACTCAAACACGATAAGAAAGGAGTTTGGCTGGCGATTAATAGCCAAGGATTTCTTCCAAGAGAGAGCTTTCCTGGAACATAGTGGCCATGCTTTTTATGAAATCGGAAATAGCTTTCCGCTATCCATCGTTGTACGTCTGCGATGAAATATCATGCCATCGTACCAGGGGCTATTGCCTTTTCAGCTGCTGACACCATTGGTGTTCCTAAAATGGCTTCTCTCACCCTTCTCCCCACAATGGAGAAGGAAAATTGGGCTCTCTGCATTATATAAAAAAATAGTTTCCATAGCAATGGTTTTTAAACATGACATACTTTTGCTGCAATAAATAACCCCGTCGTTTGGTTGATAAAGGGTCGATTACTTATTATTTTGCCCACGTGCCGGCGTGAATACAAAATGTAATAAATGTCGTGGTTTCCTGTTAAGAAATATTTTAATGCGATATCGTTGTACTGCAATAAACAGCTAAAACAAAGCAGCGAATAATCGTTTGCTTGTTTGTTACTTCAATTATGCAATGGACGATATGTTTTTATGGTAACGCCTCGCAACCCCAGGCTTACATGCTTTCATGGCTATGAAGCACCGCTTAACGCGTAAATTGAATCGAGTCAGGCGATACTTTTATGAAAAAGTGACACATTGAAAGAAAAACTTAAAGGATGTATTTTTTAGACACCTTATTGAAGTGCTAAATCCTACCGGTTTCGACACTCTCGTGTCATTATCAAGGTAGTCTTACCTTTCTTAGCACCACGGAGGTACTATTGTTAGTACTTTACGCAATGCCAATCCAGAATTCATCCCGTATATTACCAACCATTAATGCAAATGAGATATTTTATCGAGGGAAAGATTGAAGGGATTATCACCCTTCGGATGCTGTGGTGGGTTATCACATTTTTCTGTCTTATTCGGGAAGGGGAAAGAATAATCTTAATGTGGACCCTGAAGAAAACCAGGTGAATCACTCCAGGCGCCTTTTATATATCAGCGCCGGGATAGAGATAGGGGGAAAGAGGATTGTGGGAGGACTGACTCCTCGTCCTATCAGACCCTGGAGCATGTCCTGGGGGAGCATGTCCTCTTAAGAATTCACCCCTACATGTGGGGTCTGGGGGCGAGCCTTTGCACGTCTTTGAGTTCGAGTTCGGATACGCGACACCACTCCCCACGCTCGGATGAATGGAAATGTTTTCGCAAATCCTCGGAAAAAAGGCGGCGTTCGTCCTTTATAAAGGGTCGCATATCTTCTTTTATCATCCTTCCCGTGCCTCGGGGATTTCGGGGAAACCTTGGCAATATAATGCGAAGATATACGCCGAGGGACTTAGAAATTCGGAGAAGATCGCAAAAGAAGGAAATGGAGTCGAAGATATCCGTACTAGGGGGGGGGAGGTGAGGGAGTGCTCCTTATTTAGGTTTTTTTTTAACATTGACCCTTATTTCCAGAATCATTTTACTCTTATGCTTGGACATTGGCGAATTTTTATCGCCAGCATTATGCTGTGATGGAGGTGAACCGACATTTTACGCTCATATTTTACTCTAGAATGTCCTGGATCCATTTGGAAACCGTTCCACTGCGAATGTTTTGTTTTTCGCTGGTTGATTTGCGGATAGTGTGGATCATCATGTTATTGATGGTATAGAATCAGGATTATAGTTGTGGAGAAAATATTTTTATTTTGTATACAAGTTAAGGATGCCTTTTGTCGTAACGGATCTTGCAGAAGTGTTATCAGCCAGTTCCTCGTAAAGATGGTGCAACTCTGTACTTAGTCTGTGTTTTAGTTTAAACGCAGAATTATATCAGGTTTACCAAGTGTAGCTTACTTTTCCTGTGTAGCGCTGTCGAAGCCTTTTCTATGCCAGTTTGATTTTTTTACTCAGTCCTCCTATGCATTGCTGATGTAAAGGATAGAATTATTTTACAACGCTGCTTACCGGAAGACAGGCAATTTTTACGCTCAGTCATTAGATTATTGATTTTAACTAGCGAACATTAACGCCAGAAGATCAGAATTGCATGAGTTCTGTTTACATTGTGGTCGGCATGGTGCGTAGGAAAAATGAATTCTTGAATCTTTCAATTCAACAGTCTCTTTTTCTCATTTTTCCGCGTACGTATCTTTTGCTGATGCATTGAAGTGATGGGAATGCATTTCCTGCACTAACCTTGAACTAAAAAAACGATTTGTGAGTGTGTGGTGTGTATTCGTGACGTGATTAAGCCGTTTAACCTTGCGAGTTTCCAGCGGTACCCTACCAAGTCCTACTTGTAGTCTAACGACGTTTTGTGAACGTTTGCGGATTTTCGCTGCTTATGTGAACCAGTGCTAATTATAATCTATGAAAAAGAGATTTAATTATTCAATCGCAAAAACTTAAGTGTAACTTGAAGAGGACGGAGGTAAAATACCCCTGGACCTCAGGATAATGGGGGTTTACTCGGAACCGAAATCGCAATTTCGTACACGAAATCGTTAGATGGAAACGAAAAAAGAATTTTAGCGAAAAAATTAATCTTCTAACCAAAACCATTCACTAATAAATCAAAAATTAAAATAAGCAAAAGGCGACGCCACCCGAAAAAACTGCTTCCATAACATTGGCGTCATTTTCCTCCCGTCCTTGACTGATTTTAGGGGAAGGGAAGGGAGTGGAGGGGGGTTCTCGGAAGGTCTGCTCGCACAGATGCTGTCGCAACTGCTCCTATTGGCAGAGTAGGCTGTGCGCCCCCCCCCCCCATTGCGATAAGTCAAAGTATCTTCGCGGGCTCGGTTGTGATTGGGCGAAGTCGACGACGTCAGAGGTTGCATCACGCCCACTTTTCCGAAAGGTTTAAAAACGTCAGTTTTTCGCCGCTTATAACTCTAGAAAATAATGGGGGCGTTTACTCGGAACCGAACTCGCAAATTTGTACACGAAATTGTTAGATGGAAACGAAAAAAGAAATTTAGTGAAAAAATTAATCTTCTAACCATAACCATTCACTCATAAATCAAAAATTAAAGTAAGCAAAAGGTGACGCCCACCGAAAATGCTGCTGTGATAACATTAACGTCACTCTCCTCCCGTCCTTGACTGCTCTTATGGGGGAAGGGGAGGGAGTGGAGGGGGATTCTCGGAAGGTCTCCTCGCACAGATGCTGTCGTAATCGCTCCCATTGGCCAAGCCAACTGTGTCCCCCCCATTGCGATAAGGCAAAGTAGCTTCGCGGGCTCAGTTGTGATTGGACGAAGTCGATATACGTCAGAGGTTGCACCACGCCCACTTTTCCGAAAGGGTTAAAAACATCAGTTTTTCGCCTCTTATAACTCGGGAAATAATTGACGGATCAAAAAACGGAAAAATACGGGTCTTTTTATTTTACAAACTCTATCAGATTCGGCAATAAAACATTATGGTAAACGACCCCATTGATGGGAATATTATTTTTTGTCAACTAATGGATTATTTTGACAAATGATCACGTTTAACGATTGTAAACTTGTTGAAAACAATATAGTTGTTGTAATGGAAAGTGAATGCTATCTTTACAGTACATTAGCCGGTACGAGTCGCGCCACTATGGAGTGGGACTGTAGTTCTCCCTCGCCCTTGTCGTCAGTTCATTAAACCCTCCTCTCTTCTCCCTCCCCTCCTCCTTCCCCTCATGCCCTCCCCCACTCCCCCTCACCTGCTGCTCCCGTCTCCGAAAGCGAGAGGGGTAATTAGGAGGACACACCCGGCCGACCCTTGAGTACGTGTGTTCGCCGGAGTACCATCCTCAGTCGCCGCAGCTGATGGGACCAGTACCAGTGGATATCACGTCGATGGGAGTCGCTGGACACACCGAAAGCCATTGACCGCCGAGCTACATGCTTCAACTCGAATGTTTTTTTTTTTTTATTTGCAGCTCTTGCTCAGCAAACTAATGTGTAAAACGTTTCAGTATCGATACATCGTTCGTGTTGTACGTTTGCTTTTAAGTTTCGGAATGAAACACTTATTGGAGTAATGCCTTAATGATACAGTAATTATGTTGTAACCCTTCGTCCGGTTAATTAAAGAATATCAACGGGGTTCGCGTCCACGTCTGTAACGTTGGGCAAATGTTACGGGAGAACACTTATTTCAAGAAAGAAAATGCTGCATGTAAGACTCTCCTTTATTCTTCATCTTCGCACAATATCAACAACCAATCAACTACCCAACAATCCCCCGCTTCACTCCCCCAGCAACCCACTAACATCTCTCAAACAAACAATACAAATATCAGACGTTACACCTTATTTATTCTTTCCTTCCCCACAATCTTACGACACATACGCAATCACAAGCAGTAAGACATTTCAGTTGATAAAAAGAACACTGCTCATGTTATTCATGCACAATATATAATTTTAATTCTTTTAAAATAAAGGATCGGGCCCAATTTACGGAATTTATTTAAAATACACTTATATTAAAAAGTTAAAATATTCTTGGATAGTCTTACAAAGTGGGCGTAAGTTCTTTGAATTTGATATAAAATGTCCCGGTTCCTTTGCTCTTATCGTGATCTGTGGTATCTGGACCTCCCTCCGTGAAGCCGGCCGGCCGGAGTGCGCCTTCGCGTATCAGAATGGGGAACATGCACTATTTTTTTATAACTCCTTGAATGAGAAGTTTATTAGCTAAAATGTGCTTGGCGAAAATTTTGCTGAAGAATTAATTTGCGTTACAAATATATTACCCTTTGAAAATTATGCCTTTTCGGCAGCTTCAAAACACGACGTCATCTCATTACGTCACGGCACGGTATCAATAAGGGCGTTGTTTATCTGTAAATGCGTGGAGGTAAGTTGTTAAATGAATACTTAATATGCCACGGATTCCTTGTTTTTCGCGATCTAAAAAGGTCTTTCACCTCCACAAGACTCCTCTCTCTCTCCTTCTCACGGAACGATCTTTCCTCCATTACTGGCTTAAGCATCACATCACCTCAGGCCATTCTTGTACTTTCCTTCACCTTCTCCTTGGCTTCGTAATGTCGCGTTGGTTTTGGAACATTTGTTGTGCCCATGATTATGAAAGAACCTACTGTGCAATATTGCTACGCTATATATTTACAAATCTGGTCCTACTTTCAACCCAAAGGTGTATTACGTCGACAGTGACCCTTGTGAACTGAAACCATGGTCGTGTTTGTTAACAAACAGTGCTCAAGTAGGACGCAATTTTTTTATCGTCAAGATATGATTTCCTTTCAACTTTTTACCCACTCCGGAACGCCACTCACAAAATGGAATCCCCCATTTTTTTGTTCTTCACATGTTTTTTTTTTCATTCCTCCATTTTCAGCGCTGTTTACGTAACTCCCCCCCACCCCACACTCCCCTGAGGCATCTTGCAGGGTAATATACTTATGAACCTTCTCCAGCTCGAAATCCCGAAAAGTTTCATACCTCCGCGTATGTTCCTTCTTTACGGCTAAGTTTCAAGCTATCCAACGCCACGCTCCGCCTAAAAGTTCGTGAGCTCGTATTTTCTTGAAGCTTTTACCTTGAAGTTCCAGTCATCAGTGCTATCACTCTCTTTGAGAGATCCTGTATTTCGTGAGCCATCCTCTTATGTTATGCCTTTGCTACTGAACAAATTTTCTTCCTCTCAGCTACCCTGACAGTTGTACTTCTTCACCTTCTGTAAATGATTCTCTACCGCGTAAATGTATGTTCCTACTAGACCTGTTTCTTTTCGAGATCTTTATTTTTGGTTCTTGAGGGAAAGTTTGTTAATCCTCGTACTTTCTCGGACTGTCTGAAGAATATTGCTGTGTCCCACGTATTTTACAACGTCCCGTAAAAGTTTACCGTGCTTCAGTAGCTAATCTTGATAATTATTATCACTGGTCATTGATTGTTATTCTGTGCACCAAGGTTAAAAGTGGACTAAACACCCGAAAAAGTTCTAAGGGTAGCAGCGCGCCTGCTCTGTCAGGCTAAAATTCTCTCTTATTCTCTCTAGAGCAGATGGAGCTGGTAGAGAATAATATAGTTCTCCATTTTTATAATCCTAATTAATGAAACATTGGACGCAGAATATTTTTTACATGTTTCCACCATTACTCTTCGGTCCCGACGTTCACGTACGTGGCAGAGAGTCCCATGAATCATCGTGATTCTCGAATTTGCAAATGATTTCTACATTAAAATTTCCTTAATACAGTCCACTATTACCGCAGTAAAATCTCCGTGTCTCACGGTGTCCCTTTTTTACAATCCTGCAATTGCAACATCTGTTATAAAACTTGATTTCCTTTCACAAACTCCTTCAACGATTTTCACAATCGCTAACATGTTGAAAACTCCATTTTCCGATACTACAATGTCCACATTGTTATGGTCTGCAGCTATTTGGTAATATTTTATTTTGAAACAGATTAAAAAAATATTGAAATTATGCATTTGAAAAAAAAAACGAAAGAGCGCTTCTTTGCAAAAAATAGCGCTACTTTGAAGTAATGTAGTGATCTTAATAATGTAATATATGAAAAACTTAGTCCACCTCAGGATTCCCCAGGCGGTAAAGAACATGAACCTAATGTTCAAAACGAGCTTCAAGAATGTGAAAAAGATTTACTTTAGTCCACCTTTTCCGTATTCGGACTACTCTGCGGTATAACTAGGCATGGGCAAACGGGGCAGTACCCCGAGTATCGAGGGCTCCCGAATGAATTAAAGTACTGTATACCTTTTTATGACTATATGCATCTACACGTAATTATGTATGTTTGTTTCAAGGTTACATGTATGAATTTGCAATCCTATAAGTTTTTTTGTTGAATTTATGTACAAGTTGAATGACTCCTACTCGAAATTCTGCCCCTGTGCTCCCAAAGGACTACTACCTCTGCCTAGGGGCCCTAATCGTTGTACCTGCCAATTTAATAATCTATTGGATACACAAGTTTTCCTTGCTCTCTTTTCTGAAACACTTTTACTTTTCTTAGTAATTCGATACATCTATCTTTCAAGTCATGCCCATTTTGAACTACCCACAGGCCAATACCTCATAGCTTAGATTTAGAGTTTTGTCTTTGGATTCAGTTCGGCGATAGACCGTGTAATACCACTTCAGCTGTTGGATCATTCAAACCAGGTTCCTCTGCTGTTTTAGTGTAGGATTAGCCCCAGGTGTGTAAGATACGACTCGGGCTGTTACCATTTAAGCTTCACTGCTGGCTCATCGATAGTCTCAACGTGCTTAACCTTCTGGTGTTGCGCTCAATTTCGGCATTAAGGGATAACTTGCGTGTTGTAAGCAAAAGGAGAATCTATTCCTGTGCTAGGTTCAATTTTTTGCAGTCATCAAATATTTACGTTTCACCATTGCTGTGAAAGAGACTTTCATGATGGGTGTCTCTCGTGTTTCTTTATTTCGAAAAGTTTTGACGAGAAGAGATGGAATGGGTGTGGTAGTTACCATCCAGAAGGCTAGGTTTCGAATCCTGGCAGTGGCAGTTTTCTCATAAAACGTCTTTCCTTGAGTGCTGTGTGGATAGTACATTAATTACAGTACTCCGTCCGTCAGATGGGACGTTAAACCGTGGACCCCATGGCAGCATTCGTCAACAGTAGGCTATTGCCGACGCCGGGTTACTCTCCACCCTTTCTCCGCTCCTCAAATTCCTGCCTCAGCTCATTCACTTATCCTAAGTGTTGTAAATGACGTAAGACGCGTCTCCCCTATTAAGTCTTTTTTTACTAAAATGGCGAAAGTTTTAGAGTTCTTTCTGAAGAAAACCCGTTCTTACCACCTTTCTCACATTGAATGAAAGGTAATGTCTCGTCTGCATCGAGAACCAACGAATAGGCCCCTGTTTGGATAATTACGTGTATTACAATTCATTATGGCCAGTTATCATCTGAAGATCAATAACTAGAAAACTAAGATATTGGTGTGCAGCAAGAGAGAGGAGGCGAAAACCAACGTTATTCTAGGAAAACAGAAACTGGAAGAGGTGAAAGAGTTCTGTTACCTGGGAACCAGAGTAACCAACGATGGACGAAGCAAGAAATAAATTGTGAGTAGAATAGCCCAGGCAAAGAGGGCATTATATCAAAAGAAGAATATACTTACAGCTGGAAATACAAGCTTGGAAGTGAGGAAGCAATTTACCAAAACGTTTATCTGGAGCATGTTTCTTTACGGCAGTGAGGCATAGACGATGACAGAAGCGGAGAAGAAAAGGGTGGAAGCATTCGAAATATGGTGCTATCGAAGATGATGAAGATAAAATGGATAGACCGAGTGACAAATGAAGACGTCCCATGAAGATTGGGAGAAAAGAGAAGTCTGCTGAAAACTATAAAAAGAAGACGGGACAACTTATCGGCCACATCTTAAGACACGATGGCCTGATGAAGACAGTCGTCGAGGGAAAAGTGAGCGGGAAGAATGGAAAAGGCAGGCCTCGTATGAGTTACATAGAACAGGTCGTAAAGGACGTGAAAGAGAGGAACTACGTTAACACGAAGAGGTTGACCGAAAGAAGAATCGAGTGGAGGGCTGCGTCAAACCAATCCTAGGATTGTTGACCCTTGATGATGACAATTCATTACATTCACGTGTTAAACAAATTCGTCAGCTGTTTCAGCATGGCTAGTGTTTTAATGTTTTGAGAAGTTGCATGTTGTGTATTTTACAGGAAAACCATGCAGCGACGAGTGGGAGTTGGTAATCAAATCTCGAATATGTTTCTGGCTGCAGCTGCTCCGTGCGTTCATGCGCGAGTCTGGTTATTGGAAACCGAATTAAGGTCGTGGTGGACTCGATTCGGCTATTGAGGATTCAATTTTGCGGAACTGGATATGTGTTTAAAGATTTTAAATTCATTTTTTTTTTACACAGTAACGCTCTACGGCCATTCGACCGGATAGGCACACCAAGAGTTTTTCGGGTTATTGTTGCCGGATTCATCATCCGACGTTGAATTAATTAGTGGCTAAATCAATAGGACATGAATATGGTCACGTAGCACGTCATTGTCACGGAATAACTGTCGATAGTTTCTCTCTCTTCGTGCTTCGGTTAGCAGCTGCTCTGGCTGGCCAAACTCAGAAGCATTGCGGAGTGTCATCGATGGAGCAGATTTACCTTGTTCGAAACACCAAAGTGAAATCCACCTAGGTGTGAAGAGTGTCATTCTAAAACATAAAATAACTTCAAAGATAATGTGATACCTTTGCTCAAAACGCAGAGACCACGGTTTGGTTCTACTCGTATTTTGTATCCTGCTATTCACGTAATCATTGGCTTAGATCCGATACCAAAGACCTGCGAGTTTTTGCTGAAGAACTGTCCGAAATTTTATACTTTTCGGTTCTAAAAGGAAACATCTACATCTACACGATACCCTGCAAGCCACCGCGAGGGTGTGTGGCAGGGGGTGAAGATCACCAAGCATGCACTACTAACATGCAAACAAGCAACTATAGTGTCTCATGCAACTAGATTGTTAGTATCTATAGTATTTATGGGGTTAATACATGTATCGTGCACTACAGAATACTCTAAAATATTTCACCTACCTATCCCTTTGCTATGCTGCCTATTCTGTTCTCTAATAGTACGGGGGAAAAATGCCATTTTGAATCTATCGGTACGACAATCTATCTCTCTAATCTTATTTGTCTGGTAAGGATGAATCGGTGCAGGTAATAACGTTTTTACTCTTCAACCGTCGCGGTATTGTTGCGTTACCGTCGCCTCTTCCATTGTTATGATTCGAATGCCGTTGAAATGCGCAATCGCGCATTACGCAAGTCGGGTTTCATTTCGGATGTAACGGACTCTGAAAATTCGGGAAAAATGTCGCTGTCATTGTTTCGTCATAATTGTCGCGCTGGACTGTCTTGTCTCTTCTCCTTCCCTCTTTTCACGCTCTGGCGGTCTATTTTCCCAGATCCTCGTAAATGTGGCGATCAGAGCGAATGAAATGGTGAAGAAGAATATTTACGCGCTGTGGATTGCCGGGCGCCGAGTGGAAGAATATGAATGGCGTTTCTCGCACGCAGAATCTCGGAGGTCTCAGGACCCCTTCAAGGGTTAACGTTTCGCGTTCATATTCCCTGGAATCAAGTGTGGCAACATTTTAAAGACCAAGCCGAGCAGAACAGAACGTTCTAATGATGTTTTACTTTAAGGGAGGTGAAACTCACACGTTTATCGAGAATCGTCATGGCTGTTATTAATTTTAAGGAAAATTTGTATGTCCTTTTTCCAAAGTATCACGGATTTTATTCCGTATAAAAATAGTTTTGTACAAGATGATCGCCATTATATGGACGAAGTTGTGAAAGATGTAAAAGAGAAAAATTACGTTGATTTGAAGATGTTTGCCGATAGAAGAAACGGGTGAAAGGCTGCGTCAAACAAATCCTAGGATTGTTCACCGATGAAGATGATCACAATTAGGCATTTAGCCTGATGGCCACGTGTATAATATTTCTTTTTAGACCTTTCGATCACGTCATTACTTATATTAATTGTGATATTCGCTTATTTCTAAAAATGTTTGCATTCGCATAAAATATGTGGATTATTGCTAATTATTTGATGTGCTTTTAATGTTTGTTTTTAATCATGTCTCGGGGATGTCTTGGTGTGGTGGCTAGAGTACTGGCCTCCCATCCCGAGGGGCCGGGATCGATGCGGATTTTTCAGTGGAAAACCGGAAACTTGAGTGCCTATTATTTCAAGTTCTGTACTCCGTACCCAATTACCCACCTATCCTAAATGGCGCAAATGACCTCAGCTGTCGGTCGCCTCCCCTGAATAACTTAATTATGTCTCAATGATTATTGTGTGGTTTTGGTCTTTCCTACCTATGCGACATGGTGTGCAGTTGATTGTTTTAGTAACCGTTGTGACGCTAATTTCGTAGTGACAAGTATGTTCTTCGATAAAGCTCGAATTTGGGAATATCATATGCTCTATAGCCAGATGTTCCACAGAGAAAAAATCATTCGCCTTGACCGGGACTCGAACCAGGACCCCCTGATTTCCGGCCAGGTGCTCTACCAGTTGAGCTACCAAGACACCTGTGGAAATACACGAGTCCTTGTCCCGCAGTCCGGTAACACCTAGTTCCTTTAAAGCCTCTTGTATTTCCAGAGAGATAGTGGACGCCTTGGTAGCTCAACTGGTAGAGCACCTGGCCGGAAATCAGGGGGTCCGGGTTCGAGTCCTGGTCAAGGCGAATGATTTTTTCTCTGTAAAACATCTTGCTATAGTGCAATTTTCAGCGGGTGACGCCGCTAAAGATTCCGCAGCCAGTTCGCGGTCTTTGAATTCGTTCTATATCATATGCTTTAAATGGTTCTTAGATTAGATTAATGGTGCTATACCGGACAAGTAGTGTTTTTGTGAGCCAATGTCTTTCTACACTTTCGGAGTGTTATTTTCGTACGCTTTGTTCCTCTTTAGATCAGCATGTGGTATATCTCTTTTTTAAATCCGAAAAGCATATCTTTTTCTGTCTTCATCTGCCTTTATCCAGCATTATAGCCCCAGTAATAGTCTCCAGTACCTTGATTTTGGCCCCAATTATATATTCGAAAAATGGCAAGCTCTTTGGCTCTCGTGGGTGGCGTACCAGTTTCTGCCTGCGACGATAAGATGATGATGAAGATTGAATGGATCTACAGAGTAAGTAACGTGGAAGTCCTGAAAAGGAAGAAAAGAGATGTCTGCTGACAACTTTAAAAGAAGGGACAACTCAATCGGCCATATCTTAAGATGGCCCGATTAAGACAAACGTTGAGGGAAAAGTGAACGGGAAAATTGGAAAAGGCAGGCCTCTTAGGAGATATATAGAACAGGTTATGAAGGATGTAAAAGAGAGGAATTGCCTAAGTTAATGTGAAGAGGTTGGCCGATAGAATAATCGAGTGGGAAGCTGCGTCAAACAAATTCTAGAATTGTTGGCCCATGATGATGATTACTTTGTCTTTTTCTTTTTTGGACTCGTTGTTATTTGAATTTATTTGTGTGGTCTCTGAGAGCATGCCGTATTCATTTCTGTACTTTTATCTGTATTTTAATTATTTCCATTTGCGGCATCCATCCGTTTATTTGTGACTCGCGGGTTGTGATCCATATTCGCGTGGGTCGTATTCGGGTCGGTTAGAATTAAAGTGGGTTGACTGAGAGTACGGGGGTAGAATCGATGATTTGTGGTGGTCGATACTTGCGAGAGGAAGCGCAGAGTGTGGAGGGAGGTTGGCGAGGTCACTTAACTCGCTGACATGGCGTTAATTAGATCGGTGCGGCGACGTCGAGGAAGGTGTCAGAGCGTTCGGGAAGTTGGGGAAGTTGTGATTTTGCGAGGGATCGATTTCGGTGTTCCGTGAGGCAATATCGCTCCATCAGCGGCAAAGCCTTGGTTCATCCGAGCGTGAAGTTGATAGGGAACTAATGTTATAGTTTGCTGGTGCCATTCATTTTTTCGCGTTTCTGCGGGCACTGCTCGTCGACTGCGTCGCTGACGAACGGGGGCAATTTTGTCCTAGCTCGACGGATAGAGAGCGCTAGAGAGATGTTTGTCTCGCAGAATATTTAAAATTGCATCATGTTTTAGTTTTTTTTTTAGTGATGGCTGAATCTGTTGATGTGAAATGGGGTGGAGCTAGTGAATCTACATCTACATGTACATAATACCCTGCAAGCAACCTCGAAGGTGTGTGGCAGGTATTTTTAACGTCATCACTGAAAATATTATCTTGTAATTTATTTAGGATATTTAGTCTAAATTGCAACCTGCGATCTGACAATGATTCCTATTTTAATTCATTTAATAGACTGGTTACGCTAATATAGTTATCGTACCGTCCCTTTACAAATCTTGCCGATCTTCGCTGCACACGTTCAAGTTCGTTATTTAGACCGATTTCGTAGGGATCCCATATACTGGCAGCATATTCCAAATGAGTTCTAACAAGGGAAAAGTAGCTGATTTCTCGTACATGATCATTACATTTACCCAATTGTCTTTTGATGAATCCCAGTCTACAATTAGCTTGACCCATTATTTCACGTATGTGTTTAATCCAGGAAAGATCATGTGTCAGCCTTATTCCAAGGTATATAATGGATTCCACGTTTGTTATTTCATTATTACTTATTTTGTACGTGCTTGGAGGAGAACAATTCTTTATCCAAAAATTCATTCAAAACAAACCCCAATTATGGAATTAGTTGAAATTAGTCCAGATAGTAAAAAATAAATTGAAGGACCGCAAACTGGCCGCGAGATCCTTAACGGCTTTGCATACTGAAATTGCTCAATAGGACAAGTTCCACAGGGAAAAAAATCATTCGCCTTGACCGGGACTCGAACCCGGATTCGCTGATTTCCCTCCAGGTGCTTTAACCAATTGAGAAACCGAGGCGTTATCTTTTGTTATGTAATTTAAATTGAAAATTGAAAATAAAATTTAAAAAATTCCACGTATAAATATGAAGCCTCGGTAGCTTAATTTGTTAAAGAACCTACCCGGAAGTCAGAGGATCAGGGTTTCAGTCCCGATCAAGGAGATTGATTTTTTCTATTTGGAACGTGTGCTATTTCAGATAGTCATGAAATTAATTTACAAGGGAATCAAATGCCTAAATATCTCCCTTAAATGGCCTTAGATTAGTAGACGGCGATTCGATGAAAATTATTGTTTTTTATGTTTTGATAGACTTGAAGTTCCTTTAGGAAGCCGTGTAAAACGCTATTTGGTACAGTGGAGGCATAATTGTTCCCAAGCTCCTCTATTCTTACTTAATTGTGACCAATAGGCTAGGATGCTAATGCCTCCTACATTACATTCTAAGGTAAACCAAGGTAAGTTAAACTAGTGATGGAAAAATCGATTTCGATTAAAATCGAAAATCGAGTTTTAATAGTCAAAGATCGATGAAATAGAGATCGAGCCATGATCTTCGAGTTTCGATCCAAACTCGATTTTTCAACTTCGATCTTGACCATTTCGTTTGATCTCAGCAGCGCGTAGTAGTCAGTAGAGGTCCTCGATGAACTGCCACTGAGGTCACTTCTTGTTCGAAGTAGATGCCAGTAGAAGTTAGGCAATACCTCAACAGGCCACCCGTCGATAGTCAACAGTCAACCCCAATCCTCTGAAAGTCTGGGAGGAGATAAAGGGTGAATACCCCAACACGTACCGTTTCGCGATCAGAGTGCTGAGTATGATAACGTCATCCGTCCCATGTGAGAGACTTTTCTCTAAGGCCGGTAAAATTGGAAAGGCACGCCCTAGATCATCAAGAAAGCATGTTAATCAGTTGATCTTTCTTAAAAGTTTAGTGAAGCCGAATGGTTTCAAGCGGTGATCCACATTAGAGTAAATTGTAAATTTTTACGACTAATAATTCAAGAATGTTTTCTAAGTACATTTTTAGGGATTTTTTATATTATTCAAATATGTAATTTGAGCGTTTTTCAAATGAATAATAAACATGTTTTTGTACAACTGCATTTTTTTTTAATGAACCGTAGATTTTTTCGATTAATCGATCTTTTGGTTCAAATTTCGAGTTTTGCTGAAAAGTCGAGCTTTTCGTTTCGATTAAAAATCGATTTCTCGAAAAATCGATTTTGACCGTCAATTTTCCATCACTAATTGTAAGTTAAACCTCTTTCGGGTAACCAAGACCCCCTCCATGCATGGTTAGTGCATCATAAGTAAGTGCTAAACCCTTCCCCCCACCCAATTACGTAACGTAATTTATGGACGGCGCTTTGGCGAAAGATAGTAAGGGGGAGGAGCGGAAATTTTGAAGTCCCGTTTCTTGACCATCTCATTACAAAGAAAAATGTTGCGTGCCAAAGGGAGAGAAATCATTTCTGAGAATCGATTATTTTTTTCCACCCGAAAATTAAACCTCTATTCGAACGACGGAGTTATTTTGGGGGAGGAAGAATGTTGCTCAACAAAATCGGGAGAAGGCGTTGTAAGTGGATGAAGGAAGTTATTAGGAACACAAGGACGTTGAGGGTCAAGTTGAAGGGAGGAGGATGGTTGGCAAAAGATGCAGAGAGGGGGAGAAGATAATTGTCCATTTGGTGGGAAAGGTGGGAGAGTTGGATTGTATGCAGAGTTAAAAAATGAAAATGTGCGTAGAAGCGGTGTATCTACGTTGTACTTCGTTGAACATCACAAAGGTGTGTGGCAAGGGGTGACTGCACGCCATTAGCGACGAGTTAAAAGTCGCGTGAAGGGTTTATTTATTTTATTTATTTAATAAATTTAATTTATTTTATTTATTTATATTATTTATTTAATTTATTTAATTATTTTATTTATTTATTTTATTTATTTATTTATTTATTTTATTTATTTATTCATTTTATTTATTTAATTTGTTTTATTTATTTTATTTATTTATTTTGTTTATTTTATTTATTTTATTTACTTTTATTTATTTTTATATTTTATTTATTTTATTATTTCATTTATTTATTTATTTCATCACAAAAATCGGTACAAAGGCTATTACATTGGCTGACATAATCAACAAATAAATAAAAGATAAACACAAAGTAAGTAGGCATAAACAGTAATGAGGTAATCACAAGAAAGGGACTTAGGGATTTGAGAGGGGTGAGTTATGCAAGTGGCGTTTCAGGGAGGATTTCAAAACGGTGGCAGGGGAGAAGAGGCCCAAGGAAGGATATTTCGAGGCCAAGGAGTTAAACAAGGAGAGCATTCGGTGGAAAAGAGAGCGCTGGGAAATGGAAAGACGGAAACGGGAATGTACAGCAGACCGTACGTAAGGGACGAGGAGGAACATGAAGACGAAAGAGAGGGAGAATGGGGGCGTTTGCACGGAACCGAAATCGCAATTTTGTACACGAAATCGTTAGATGGAAACGAAAAAAGAATTTTAGTGCAAAAATTAATCTTCTTACCACAACCATTCACTCATAAATCAAAAATTAAAATAAGCAAAAAAGGTGACGCCCACCGAAGAAGCTGCTGTGATAACATTGACGTCATTTTCCTCCCGTCCTTGACTGCTTTTAGGGGAGGGGAAGGGAGTGGAGGGGGGTTCTCGGAAGGTCTGCTCGCACAGATGCTGTCGCAATCGCTCCCATTGGCCGAGTCAGCTGTGTCCTCCCCATTGCGATAAGGCAAAGTAGCTTCACGGGCTCAGTTGTGATTGGACGAAGTCGATATAAGTCAGAGGTTGCGCCACGCCCACTTTTCCGAAAGGGTTAAAAACGTCAGTTTTTCGCCGCTTATAACTCGGGAAATAATTGACGGATCAGAAAACGGAAAAATACGGGTCCTTTTATTTTACAATATCTATCAGATTCGGAAATTAAAAAAAACATGGTAAACGTCCCAATTTCATTTGTCCGTAGAGATCCGCTGAATATTCTGTGCAGGAACATCATATCCGATAGGACACGGCGGTGAATTATTTTTGAAATGCCAAGGCAGGAAAGGAGGACATCACGGGTGGAGTTTCTGAAGGTGGGGATTCGATGGCAGGGCTATGGCGAGGAAGAAGTTGACTGGGCGGGTGAGCAAATCCAATGTCGTTGGACAGGCGGTAGACCAAACTGGTGCACAGTACTCCAAGATGGGGAGAATACAAGCGAAAAATGCAGTTTTCATAGCCGCTACAGGTTTTACCGGTGAAAGATGTGGATGAAGTATTCTCGTGCTCGGCACTGGGTGATGCTTTCTATCGCCGACGTTTTGACGAAGCACTCGCTCGTCCTTTTACAGGGCTATCATATGCAAAATATGGGATCGGGTTGGTGTGGTGCCTAGAGTATTGGCCTCCCATCCCGAGGGCCCGGGTTTGATTCCCGGCAGTGGTGGATTTTTCAGTGGAAAACCGGTCCCCACTTGAGTGCCTAGTGGAGGGCAATTCAAGTACCTACAGTACTCCGTCCGTCGGATGGGACGTTAAGCCGTGGTCCCTTTAGCGCCTTTCGTTACTAGTAGGCTAATGCCGACGCCGGGTTTCTCTCCACCCTACCTCCGTTACCTGAAAACTCCTACCATTACCCAATTATCCACCTATCCTATATGGCGCAAATGACCTCAGCTGTCGGTCGCCTCCCCTGAATAACCAACCAGCCAACCATATGCAAAAGTAATATGCGAGTGGTTCGTCGAAACGTCGGCTCACCCAGTGCTTCACCCGTGAAGACTTCAACCAAAACAATCTCACTGTCGGAGACGACACACTGAATCAATGGGTAATTTCCTTTATATAGTCTTGAAGGAACATTTGAACCTGTATTAAGGCTACCATCAAAAATCGTGGTTTTGTTTACTGACACAAGTGTTCAACCAAAATGCATAATAATATGAGGAAGGACGTAATTATCAAAATTACAAGTTTTATTTGACAGTACCAATAATATATCCTCGACAGATACAATAAAATATTCAATTACGTGAAAGTTTCTTTTTTTTTTAGATGTTCTTTTGGGGCTGAGGTTTATTTTTATCTCTGCCTGTGAGACGATAAAATTATCCAGAAGTACTGAATGCTTTTTGGTTCTGTATTGCTTGCTCTGTATGCATCTGTGAATTATCGTAATAATAATAATATTTATTGCTCCAGAAAGTTATAAATATTACAAAAAATAATATAATAAAAAATTTGGAGCTTTAGGTGAACCCTGAGGCATTTGCCTGTTGTTGGGTTCACCTTCAAATTACACACACAGCAATACTGGCTTAAATTCTCAAAAAAGAAATGTCACCAATTGAATATACAATACAACAGTGTCACAAGAAATTACTTATACTGTTATGGAACATTATATGGACAATACAGGTACAGTTATAGGTTACTTTAAGGCATTAAATTAAGGTATTGCAGAAATAATATATGTATAGTAAAGTAGAACAAAGGATAAATATTTTGAACAACCACTAAATTACCTCTATACTTATGCTATCTCTCGTGAATAGCCACAGTTACACTTGCTTAAAAAAAGTTTTGAAGTGTATGCTATCTCGGATACTCAGTGGCAAGCTATTGAAACTTTTTGGTCCTAAGTAAAGAAAGCATCTTCTGAATTGGGATGTATTTGGTTTGGGCACAACGTAAGAAATGTTAGTCCTCAGGTTATAAGAGTGAGGCTTATCCAAGACTTTAGGCTTATTTCCACTACGAAGGTAGAATAGCCTTAGCACCTTGTAGAAGTATAAGTGTCTTAAGGGGAGTGTCTTCAGGTCCACGAATAATGGGAAAGAGTGTGAACGATGACCTACTCTGGCTATTATTCGTACGATTGCTTGTTGAGCTGTTTCTGCCCTTGTGATTGAATTTTTGAAAGCACTGCCCCAGCTTAAGATACCATAATTTATTCTATGTAGAAATGGATAATTTGTCTGGAGTAGTTTGGTCGTTAAGATAAACACCAATTTTCGCCAACGTTTCGCCTCTTTATTGCGGCTACACACAGAAATAAATATTCTTTATGTAATAATTTTAAAGTTTTGGTTGGTTTCGATTTTTATATAATAAAGTTTGTGATGAATTTATGTAACCAAGAAGCGTAACATTGTTGTTGTTGTTTGTAAAAAAATAAATAAATAAATTGTCACCAAAAGGTATGTACAAGATTGCTCTGTAATCATTTTTTTCCTCTCTTTAAATTTTAATCTAAGTCTGTAAAAATTAATGAAAATGTAAAAACTTACATTGTGCATTAAATTGCCCTGATGAAGCCTCAATAAAGAGGCGAAACGTTGGCGAAAATTGGTGTTTCTCTTAACGACCAAATTACTCCAGACAAATTATCCATTTCTACATAAAAATATGGTGGTCGATAACATACTTCATAATAAATAATTTATTCTAGAGTGAATGAAGGCATAATAGATCTTGTACATAAAGTTAAAAGTGCACTTATTTCGGAGGATATAGAAAGGTTATCCGTGCACGCGCGAAACACCCCACTATCATGATTCCAACAATTTCCCTCGATCAACATCCCCCACCCTGCTGCCATGGGGCACTTGCCCCGCGTCAACTAGCGAGGCTCTTGGCGTAGATGTGAATGTCAAAAGAGCGATCCGGATTCTCCCTACCCTCCTCCTCCTCCCTCGTTCCGCTAATGAACCACCCCCACGTTCACGTGCCACCCTTCCTTCCACCGCCTGCGTTTCTAATTTACTGCCTCAGAGCACGACATCGGCCACCTCTTCCACCCTCACATCTCCCACCCTCTCGCCCCTCCCCACCGGGGACGCGCGAGTATTCTGAAGTGCTCTAAGAGGGAGTAAATTTCGTAGGTAATGTTTTTATTCCCGCCTCTTAAGAATCCATTTAAAAGATCGATTGAAGGTTTATTTCAGGATACTTGTTTTCCCTGGAAACTACATTCTTCCCGCGGTAAGGTTTTTATTTTCTGTTAATTACCATTTCTTTGCCCTTTCTTCCCCTCTCCTTTCCTTCCTGAAACCATTTTTATCGTAAACGCATTTCCCAAACAAAGAGTCCATTTAAATCGATTCCAGGATCAATTGAAGATCTTTTTTTCAGGATACCTTTATCCCTGGGAAATATTTTTCCCACGTTAAGGTATTAGATTTCTTTTCACTACACCTTTTTCTTAATCCTGGAATACTTTTTGATCTAATTAAATTTCTCATGCAAAATATCCATCTTTTTCTATTCCAGGATCGATTGAAAGTTCTTTCCTACGACATGTCCTCTTTGCGTTTTCTCTTTACGTTGCAAAACCTACATGTCTTATTATTTTACCCATGGATATTGCGAAATGTATTACTTTTCCACAAAGCTGTCATTAATTCCATGTCGTGCAGTAATTTCCATTTTGTTGGCTGTCAGAGTTTTTTTTTCAGAATGTAGGTACATGAAAACTTCAGTTAAAAGATAGCACATGTTTTTTGTCTGCATTGCCATTGCTACTTCATCGCAGCTGTTCTCTCTCCATCAAAACGTCCTGAACACCATTAATCATTTTGCAGTTGCAATCCTATAGATTGCTCCAATCGAACAGAATCACAAATATTACCATATTGTGCTATAGGATTGTAAACTCGTGGTTGAAGCGGAAATTAACCTCAACAGGCCAAAAACAAAAAAAAATAGTGAATGCGAATGTGGCGCCACGGACTGAGACGGATAGTAAGCTGTAGCTGAGAATGAAAGCTGGTGAAAAACGTAAGCACATCGCATTTGATCTAAGGTTTCCGCGTTTTATCATCGATAAGCAAATCGCAACCCGTCTGCAAACTGAAACGTTGTTGGGTCATCGGCTACTAGTAATCTCTCAATAACAAGCAAATAGTAAGTTGCGTATCCATTTGGACCAGTCCTTAATATCCCATTATCCATTCCGCCCCTTAATTACTACTGTTAGTTTGCTCGAGGGGACTGCAATGCGTAGGATTACAATCGCGCAGTGATCTTCATTTGTTTAAATAGATATTTTATTTGCTCTCGGAATAATTTCCTTTGGAGCATGAGTACATATACACAGAAATTGAGACAAATCTTGTGGGATTTTCTTATATATCCACTTTCAAAATATTGACCTAGTCATCAAGTTTCATATAAAATAAAGCAAAAAAAAACAGTATTATATACGTACAGAAATACATCCACTTTCGAAGTATTGATATAAACATCAAAAATTGTCATTAAATAAAGCAAAAAACTGTATTGCATACATACAGAAAATACATTCACCTTCAAAGTATTGACATAAACATCAAATTAAATAAGGAGAAAAAAAGGATAAATATTTCCACTAGCAAATTATTGACATTGACAATGTTATTAATTACTGACATTGCAAAAATATTGACATAAACATCTAATTTCTAGTTGAATAAAGCAAAGAAGTATTATTACATACATACAGAGAATACATCCACTTTCAAAATATTGATACGGTCATCAAGTTTCAGTTTAGGAGGAAGCTATGTATTGGTTCGAGGGGGAATGAGTAGGTATTCAACATTCTTCCATCCCTAGAATAATCTTGTTTTCCGTTTTATGCAAGAGCGGTTGCATCGCCTGCTCTTTTCCCAATATTCCTTTTCCCTGATCTTTCTTTCATCCCTCCTCCGCTCTTTCCTCCGCCCCTCTCTTTAAGGAGTTTGGCTCGCGACTGCTTGATTCAAGTTGTCTAAGTAATCTTATTAATTTAAGTATGAGTATATGCCTGCTAAGTGATCCTTACTTCACAAAGAATATTACCTAAGCTATTGAAAGTCATAAGTATCACAAGAAATACAACGGAAAGTCGAAGGATTTATTTTTTATGATAATTTTAATCAGCTCGACGATGGAGTCAATTCAGCATTTACGTTAGTGAAATAAATTCATGTACTCAATGAATTTACTAATGTATAACACCAGAATATTACTATCAAACGTTAAGTAAAATATTTTTCTCAAATATTCCTTAATATCTCATTAGCAATGATATTACTCATACGCCAAACATTTTGGCTTGAGCGACCGCAACGCCACTTGAAGTCAACTAACGCATTTCGTGTGCTATTAGCGCATAAATTGGTGGATTTAGCGAAAAATACGGTGGGTTGATACCTTTTTTTTTGTGTCATTTTAGTCCTTGTGAAATTACGCATTAAATATCAGTTTTTTTGCAAAAATGACATTTCACTATGGTATTTTTAAATGTTATATTCCCATGTGATGGCAATTCTCGCCGTTAATCGTATGTAATTTCAAATGAAATTTGTGTAAAAAATAGTATATGTTGGTATAATTATCTTTACTTTATTAAGGAGTATGGGTTGGTATAATTATCTTTACTTTATTAGATAGAGTAACTTTAGTTCTATAAGTGCTGAAAATATAAAAAAAAATGACATGACTTTCACTTTTCGGATCAACCTCTTTAAGATACTTCTCACTGCTCTGTCGACCCGGCCAGCATCCCTGTATCGTGCGTAAATTTGTGAGTTCGCCTTGGAGAGTCAGATCCTCGAGGCAAGACTCGGATCTTTTTGACGCGCTATTCCGGAGATTTCGCCAGGCGGAACGAACCTCACATGACGGTGCTGCCCGGGATCATTGCCCCGCAGGTTTTTTTTATTCTTTTTTTGAAAGCGCTAATTTTGTCGAATCAAAAATGTCAAGCTTGTCAAGGGCCCTAGGAAGTTATCCTCACTTTCTCCTCTGAAGGCGGGAGTTCACGTGTCGCGAGAGCTAACGGCGATGAATTCATCTTCTCAAATGTTTTATACTCATTTGTCCAGTAATTTTCTCCCAACGTTCATATAGGCTGCATTCCCTCACTTGAGTAGTCTCGGGGAATTTTGGTACGTTCAGGGGCCTTATTCTGTGAAGTGGAATTCGAGATTCCGACGTCACAACCATACCCATATTTGGAAAAAATGTCATAGTTTGTAGTATAAACCGTGCTCCCTTGATGGGCGATTGTAGCAGACGACTTGTTGATATTTATCGCGCGGGATACAAGGTGAGAATGCATCTAATTCTAGCTAATGATTAAATCTTTCATGTCTCCGTTTCCTTGCCGGTTCTACAGTTAGAAGTATATAAAACTATTTGCTTTGTTTTCAAATGTCGCCATGCAGTGTTTTTGTTTAATGTTGATTAAAAATTGTCAGGTAGACTAGACATAGGTTTTTTATTCGTGTAAAACTTCTACGTAATATTTTAATGCTACTGCAGGGGCAATCTAAATTATAGAGAGAGGTGTTATCATGTTGGAAATCACATTGTGTGCGCAAATCACATTATGCTGCCTTGCTTTGTATGAGTACCTTTCTTTGTGTGGTTGTGTTCTACCGATAAATTCCGACATTGTATGGATTCCCCCCTGCCCCAATCTCCCCCCTGCCACACACGTTTCTGGTGGCTTGCAGGGTATATGTAGATGTAGGCGTCCTGTAGATGTATATACTTGTTATCTGCTACTGTGATATCATCCATTCCAAATCTCTGTACTATTTAAATAGAAACATAAGCGGACGGAGGAATATATATGCACAAAGATATAATGATTCACTCGAGAAAACAATATCATTACAAAAGCAGTCGCCACAATCAATTGATAACACCAAAACATTTCGTGATTTAATTCCAAAGGTGCAGTCCCTTTCAATTTTAAAAAGTTTCACTTTCTTAATAAGTCCGCCTTTATTCCATACCAGCATATATTGTTACATTTTAAAGCGAATAGATTGATTACAAACATCAACAGTAAGTCATGTTGATTAACTATTGTTAATTACCTCAGCTTGTTCCCTCCATTGTAATAATGGCGCGCTGGATAGACATAACCGACACAACGCTGGATAAACAGTCAACTGTTATACTTCATTACGGCAGTGAACGAGGTTCGCGAATCGTTCGTCTCGGTGACCCACGACTCTCCATATGAGCCGAAATTCTTTCGACTTTACAGAATAGGCCCCCAGCATTGGTTCAGGCCGTTCATGGCAATTTTCGTATCGTATATAATGATGAATGTGTTTTCATTTTTGATGATAAATATTTGCTCTCTCACGGAATGCAGTGCTCGGTATTTGTGCTTCTCATTAGGGTGTCGTCGCAGATGACTCGCTGGAGTAGTGGAGTACAAGATGCTATATGTGAAATGGTGATTCTGCTGTGAGATTTTTTTTCCTACCGCTGAAATGAGAGATCAAACCGTAGTTGATTGTAACGGGACGATATTCCTTAAGCAGCGTTTACACGTAGCAGTTGACTGCTATGACAGTCGCGAGATGCGCGATATATCTATATCGCTACTGCTATGATGCGTTTGCACCAACCTCTGTGCAGCTTATAGCCGCTATTTGGGCGTTGCCACAGCAAATAAAAAGCGTTTTATTTCAATAGTGATTGATGCTTAAATTTTCATTAAATTCATCAAGAAATAAAGTCCATTGACGATTATCTTTTGTTCCCATTATTTAAAGAGTAGAATCTCCCCTTTTGGTGAGGGATATCCTTGTTATTATATCCAAATTCCGCCGTGTATTGCTTTACGTTGACAATTGTTGCGATTGTGTTTGATACATTTCCGCTGGAAAGTAGACGGGCATCAACTTTGCTAATAGCTCGAACTAGGATCGATAGTGTTCGACATGTGTCCAGTATCGACCTGAACTCGCATTGGAGTTGCTATTTACACATGCGAGTGGGGCTTAATAGTTGTTAGCAGTTAACTGTCATAGTGTAACTACGTGTAAACGCAACTTTAAGGGAAATATGATAAACAAGCCCTGGATACTATTTCTAAGTCGAATTAAATATAAAAACAACATCACCAAGGGAGCGAAAGAGTCAACAGGAGGACAATTGGGAGAGAATGAGGATAAGGAGGAAGCAGACGTGTTAACGAACAAGAGGACAATTGGAGAGAATAAGGAGGAAGCAGGCGTGATAACCAACAAGAAGACAGTTGGGAAGAGGAAGGGGAGCTAAAGAAAGAAGAGACGTGTGAACGAGGACTGGAGAAGGATACAATATTTTAATGATGTTCTGGGTGAAGTTCCGAACTCAATCGCCATGTTAAACGTTATTCTCTCTTATTGGATGTGTTAACATTCTAGGTGATTTTCAAAATTTGATTCTCCTTTCCATGGCTTTTATCATGATTTTCCACGTTCCCCCCCTCCAATTAAGATTCTTTGTAGATCCTAAGTTAAAGCCCGAATCACACGATCATTTTTCTTGTCCCTTTAAAGGGATCATTTAAGCTATAGATTTCAGGGACCGCAAAAATGATAGCTCAAGCTATCATTTCGCCGCTCACACGATCATTTTTACCGTCCCCTCTTGGATCACTTCTGTTCGCGAGATACGGCAAACAACTTCGTAACTATGGATGATTTACATCGTCGTCGACTGCTTTTGGCTGCAGCCAAACGTTTCTTTCCGAGCGTGCGCTCTGATTGGCTAAATGACAGGCCCGAGGGACGGAAAAAATGACGTGCTCAAATGACGAAAAAAGGGATAGCAATCCCTATCATTGCCGCTAGCCGTGAAGTGATCAAGTCAGACGATCATATTTGAGCTATCATTTGAGCTATCCCTGAAAATGGACGTAAAAAATGATCGTGTGATTCAGGCTTTACGTAGCACTAACAATTTATTTTTTTGAGATTGCTGAAACATTCAATCTTCATCAATACCTTATTTATTTCTATCCAGTGAAAACATTTCGCCAAAAGAAGAATCAACTCACGGGTGGGAATTCAAGCTGGGATATGAAGGTACACAATCTATTGGAATAAATAGGGAGCGTGGTTCTTTATATGGAGTGAGACGTGGGCGAGAACAGCAACGGAAAAGGTCGAGGCTCGAAAAATTCGAAATGTGGTAAAAACTACGGAATAATAACGGAGATAAAATGAATAGACTGGATGAATAACGAATATGTCCTGAGAAGAGTGGGAGTAATAGAAATTCATGTGAAAATCTTGAATATAAGAAAATGGTCATAAATGGACTTAATCGGTCATATCGGTAGATATTATATTCGGTATCGCTTTTATCCCATTACGGAGCATCATATAAAATAAGACGACATATTGGAAGTGTTTCATTGCCATAAATTATTTGATCGGATATTATTGGACGATCTCCTATTTTTACAAGATGTAATGAGTAAAGGAGAATGTGGAATGTGTTGAATCGATTAAATTTCCATGATTAATTGTTTACCCTCTAATTATATTTATATGCTGGGTAAACATTAGAAACAATAAATAAATATCTTGAGATACTTGTCTGATGTAGTTGTATGATAATACTTGTCTCATATAGTTATCTTGTAGATGACTTGTCTGATACTTGTCTGATGAAGACAATTGTTGAGGAAAGTGTGAATGAGAAGGATGGAAAAGGAAGACATCGAATGAAATAAATGTAGCAACTAATGAAGGAATGAAAACGAAGAATTACATGAATATGAAGAGGTTAGCCGATATGCGAATCGAGTGGAGAGCCGTGCTAAATCAATCACAGAATTGCTGACTGAGGAATTTATTCATAAATTAATATTTGTAACCATTATCATTATTTGAGTAAAGAATGAGTTCATAATGTTTACATCTTTCTGTCCAACGTAACGGAATGTTTGACCCGGCCTCCCTATCGATGGTACATACTAAATCGTAGAAGTAGGTCCGACCCCTCTTTTGCGTTTCATACGTGGACGGGAACAGTTAGGTTGACGCCCCTCTGTGATGCGGCTGACAGAGAATCAAAGCTAACCGCCCATTATCGCAGTCGATGGCCTGGAATTCTCACCTTCCGACCCTAACGATAGACAGCGCTCGTCTCTCCGATTATTAACCTTATCAAGCGCTTGGGGAACCTTTCATCTCCAGACGATGCGACGCCTGGGACCGTATTAAATGAGGACGCGACATTGTAGAGTCGAGTGACGATGACGACATTTTGACGTCACAGCGTCGAACGTCCTGGATTGGTTGTGCGATCTGTGGGGCGTATAGCAAGGCCCTGACGCCACTACTTCGTTGATGTCATGGTTCGAAAATTCCTAGTCCTTATTGAATAAGGTCCTCCGATTGATTGGATCACGGTTCGTTGCCTTCGGTTGGCCCATGACGGTGTTGCTCCGGCCCAGTAAACCTAAGTCCTCGGGTTTCAATCTCTTCCCGGGCGTCGTTTTGTAAGGTAGTCCTATATTTGGAGCATTTAAGCTCATGTTGTGCGAGATTCACCTCGCAGTTGGCTGTTTTTTTTAAGTGGTATTATGTCATAATAATGGCTAGATTACTGGCCGATACACATACCGAGGGTAGGTACAGGTTCGATGTCCGGCAGTGGAAGATCTATCTACCCTTTGTAACATAACAATTGAGCCGCCGAGATAAACAATACAAGGTGTAATAATGGAAGTAAACAAGAGTTGGTAATTGAGGAACAATAGGAGAGAGCGAGAATCGGGGAGTTGTGTGTTAGACGCGGTGATGTGGAGCGTAACCACCCGGTGGTTACGTGTGGAGACGCAAAAGTGACGCGTGTGTAATAAAGGGCATTATTTGTGAGCTAGTTGGTGTCTGTGTGGGTGAATTAGTATTCGTGAGGGAAGAGAGATTATTGGTGTTGTTGTGTTGTGTATGATTTGATTTAAGAAGTGGCTCGAAAGAAAAGAAAGTGTAAAAGTTTATGGCCTGTTAAGTGCGAGCCTGAAGAGAAGTGTATTTTGTTTGTTTGGGTTTGACTAATTTTTAAGTGCATTTCGTTAGGGCAATTTCTTATGTTGTGCATGTTTTATGTCGTAAATGTGTGAGATATAATACATAAGGGAACATATTACACCTTGTTGTATTGGTCCCTGATTGTGTTCACTTCGAATGCAGTACTACGTCCGTTGGATGAGATGCTCTTAGAGCCTTTACTTAAGAGCAGGATAATGCCGACGCCGTGTTTCTCCCCGCCTTCTTTCTCCACTCCCTAAATTCCTTTCTCTTTCCAACTGCCCACGAATCGCAGATAACTCAAATGACCTTAGTTGCCGATGGGCCTTCCCCATTAACAACCAACATTGCAATTATAAAACCATATCTCAGCTATTTCTTGCGGTCCTAAGTTATATTTTCGATCCGGAAACCCACCTAAGGAATACTAGTTATAAAATTAGGTCTTGAAGGTGCTCCAACTTCTTAGATTATATTTTGCCGTCTAACCTAACTTTATAGTAATCTTAATCCTCAGACAAACACACTATGTAAGATCTAGGTGGGATCGGAACCCGCGACGTCAACCGGCCGTTACCAAGCCGGCCTGATATATCCAACATTGCTGCCACTGTCGTTTCTTTTATAGTTTTAAGATTCCCCGAGAGTCTTCTATGCTTTTTAAGCTTGTTTATTTTATAAATGACTATAAATGACTTGTTTATTTTTTAAATCCCGTCTCGCACGGTCTCCGCGCCGACTGATATCTGCGATCGGATTGGCCGTTTCTCCGCGAGACCTCGAGATGCCTCGGAATCCTTGAGTTGTTTATTTCCTTCGCGCGACCTCTACCTGCCCATGACGTCACTGGCAATGTGCACACCGACTCAAGGACGCTGGTGGCTGTTAAGGATCATGGCCGCACCGCTAGAGCGGGAGAAAGGTCCTTCCACAGGGTCGCCCGAATGCGTCGCGACGCCACCGTGGTTTCCTCAGCGGGAGTAAATCCTACGCCTCTACGTACGTACATACATTGCGACGCCACCCCTAAGCCTCCTTCTTAGTTGATAACTATGCTCACTTCCAGAAATCGTAGGCATATTACCACACCCAAAAAATAATTTAAGAACCTTGAAAATAAAGAATTATCTTATTGGGAGAATATTTAGACAATTAAATAAATTTAGAACGCGCTGCCGTTATGTTATCTCCATCGCGAGAGTGGAAGTGTGATCGCAAATTTTGTTCGGTTCTTGAAATCGGTAGTTTCTGTTGCTAGAGCTAATCGGGTAGTGCCTGTGCAGCAAATACGCTTTAAACGATTTACCTTAGCCAAACAGAACCGCTGTAACCGTTTTATACATATCGTGGAAACATTTCTTATATAGCGGTCGATTGGAAGTCGGGTTGGTGTGGTGACTGGCGTACTGTCCCCTCCAGCCGAGGGTTGACGTTCGAATCTCTGCTGCTGTGATTTTACGCACCGTACCGTCTATCCTCCCTACCGTAACGACATAATGGGTGTCATTACGGTAGGGAAGATAACGCTGTAGGTGAGTGGTGGCAGAGGAGATTTAAAGTTTTTACAGGATGACATGGTAAGGTTACATCCAGTTGAGGCCCTCTTATGTTCCTTTCAGCGTCCCAGTATTTCGCATTTAGGTCGCCGGCAAACAAGTTTTCTCCTTCACTGTTTAAGAATTCACTCCCTGCCACTCACTAAATAGTGGCTTGCAGGGTATTATGGAGATGTAGATGATAGAATTGTGTGAATCTTCCTGTGAATCTCTTCTTGAGGCGTATGGTAAGCGGACCATAGTCTGGTTGTCGTATTAGTTCTAGTTTGGCAGTCTGCGGCTTTCGTAATATGATGAGCTGCATTAAGTTCTTCACGAGAATGACGACTCCTCCTCCTCTGCCCATACGATTTGAATGGTGTGCGTGGTAGCCCGCTTCTATGAATGGGCTATTGGGTTTCAGATAACTCTTGAAGTAAACAAAAATGATATATTTTGAAAATAAAATAATATAAAATTGAAACCGGTGATTGAGTAGAAAGAAGTCGTAGGATTTCAGGAAAATATTTGTTGCTAATGAAGATTCTTAGCTTTTTTTGATTGATTAAAGCAGGGGTTCCCAAACTTTTTTGTACTACGCCCCCTCCTGTTAAAATGGAAACCTTCCACGCCCCCCTTCACAGTAAATTTTGTGGGCATGTGCAAAAAACAAGTATTACAATGAAAACAAAACATGTATTTTTACTATCACAAAATACAACATTATAAGTTTCAATTTAAAGAAATACTGTTTTGAGAAAAACATCGACAAAAAGCTATATATTTTTGCTATAAAAGAGTTTTACACATGTGGATTTTTAAGTTTTCTAAACATCAAGGTTAATTTTAAAAATGTACACCATTTAGTTAGTTAAAGAAACGTATAGATTTTATTTACTTAGAGATTTTTATTTTTAACTGGTCTCGCGACAAGGCCTCCCCTGACATGTCTTCACGCTCCCCTGGGGGAGGGGGGGGGGGCGCCCCCCAGTTTGGGAACCCCTGGATTAAAGGGAATATGTGAAGGGACATTCAAAAGGCTTGATGCTATTGACATTCAAATGTGATTTTATAATTGCCTAGTGTTTTCGGTTTCCTGGATCATGGGTGTTTTCAAGTCTGTTTCCGCTCTAATAGGCGCTTCAGACCGGGAGGAAAGGTATAAGGATAGGAATGGAAGGGATGGGGATAGGATAAGGTCCGAAGCCCTGAGAGTCTCGTGGATCAGGTTCATGGGTGTTTTCAAGTCTGTTTCCGCACTAATAGGCGCTTCAGACCGGGTGGAAAGGTATAAGGATAGGAATGGAAGGAATGGGGATAGGATAAGGTCCGAAGCTCTACTGAGCTGCATTTTTATTCTTTTTTTGGTGGCATGTTTGCCTGGTTAAATTATGTTCCTTTCGTTTAATTATGTCGGTAATAGCGTCCCGACCTTCTCTAGGAAATTTTCTCTGGCGGCCCACGGCGTAGTGATTCATTCTAGGAGGGAAAAAAAGCCTTTTTGGTGGTTGGACCAGAGGCGTGTGAGCACATCAACCTGTTGAAGTATTGTGTTGTCATCCTCGCCATCTCTCGCGACGAGGCCGAAAGCACTCTACGCAGTTGTACCCATGGAGGTTAGAAAATGCTGCAGAAGGCATCGCAGTTGATTTGAGAAGCCAGTGGCCATCTTGGTAGGCACGGGATTGTTACTAGCGATGCTATGGATGAAGTTGTTTTTGCACGTGGTAAAACTAAGTAGTGGCAATGTGAAAAATGGAATGCATTTTTATAATTCGTCAAAGAAACGGAGAAAAGTGTGCAAACACGAAAACAAGTGCCAAATATGTAGTTTAGTAACATATTTTCGAGCCAATTTTAGTTGTACAATTAACTTCCTGGGAATCAAATGCATGAAAACGTTTCTCAAATAACCTTTAAAGGTAATTAACCCCGCTTCGATTAAATTTGGTGACGATTTCATAGTTATTTATGTTTTCATAGACCTGTAGTCTCCATAAGAGGCCGTACAAAACAATGTTTTGTTCGTAGTGAGCTGGGGCCTAATCTTTCCCAAACACCCTTTCCCTTCCTTGCTTCATTGATAGGTAGGTAGGTACTTATATGCTAGTACGCCAATGGCTCCAACAGTACTTTCTAACCTTGGTCATACCTACCAGTTATCCATTGGTTGGTGCCTTGTTGCTTCAGATGCGCCGATTCCAGATTATTGGCAAGTGGTATCCTTTAGGGGGTCCCACTTTATCCAACCCTGTAATAATATCTTACATTTCTCAACATTCTTCCCTCCTCCATCGTATTTAGTGACAAATAGTGTTTCGACATTCAAGTTTCCCGCTACATCTTGTGCGCGCGGATAAATGCGGCTATGGGAACGGTCATAGAAATATATGCACAGATTATTTGTATCACCATTCCTATCTCGTCTTCCGCAGGGTAAAAGGAAAGTCACTACTATGGGTGGGGGGCAGGCACGTAGCCAGAAATTTGCTTCGGGAGGGGGAGGGCTAAGTCTTGCGTAAATTGAAACAAATCAGCCTTGCCCATTCGGTGTCGACATGTTACAAACCTCTTGCCTTAATTTTCAGTGCTTGATATTTACTTTTACAGTGCCCATACTTATCTCTTCTCACTGGTAAAGTGCACAGCTAAAATCAGAACAACAAAATTATTGGGAAAACATTCCGGGGGGGCTGAAGCACTAGAAGCCTCCCCTGGCTACGTGCCTGCTAGGGGGGGTGTTTGAAACCGTCGCGATAAACTAGAATAGGAATCCGAGGAGTGAATGGCACAAACACGAATCCTACGCAAATTTTGTCTTTGAATCGATCGTAACTTGATTTTTTCTCATTCGGGAGCTCTATGCTTGACACGGCTGAGAAAAACAAAAGTGAAAATAAAATCGAAGACAAATAGTACCAGACCGGAAATCAGGGGGCCTGGTTTCGAGTCCCGGTCAAGGTGAATGATTTTTTTCCTTGTGGAATATCTGCTAAATGGAAAATTATGAGTGGGATTGAGTTGTTACCTATTCGAGAAAACATCGGCAATTTGTACTCTTTGTGGCAGAATGTGAATCTTTTTCCGCAATTCTGTAAATAATATCCTTTTATCAATGAAGAGGGCTTCCGGATGTTCCTCCGCGTTGGTTTGTCTGTGGACGACAACGTTCTCCTGAAAAAAACGCGCGAGCCCACGGCAGGACACTCCGCAGACAACGCGGCGCTTTTTCTGCGCTGCTTTTTTTCAGGAAAGATAAAATTCGATATAAATGAGATGCTTCATTCAGCTGAATGATAATATCTGATTCACTTTGGAAATTTAAAGAGGAAGATGACAGTTTTAGTCGCATGGCGAATTGATGCATAGTTGCCGAGAAAAAGTGCGGTTATTAACGGAATAGCTTACCGATAAGTACTAAAGTTAAAGCCTTGAAACTTCGTATACGTAATAATAAAGATATTATTCACCATGTATTAAAATTTTGTTTTAGCCAAACGCTTTGCTTGGCAGTTATTAGACGTCAAAGTGACGCATGGCGCCGTAGCGTTAAAAAAATGGGCCCTTTTTTTATTCTAACGTAAAGGCCTGTTTACACGATACTTTAACACGTACGAGTTAACGTGTAAATGCATGAACGCGAGAATGAACACAAAAATGCACCGTGTAACCACACCAAAATGTACAAGTGAATGAATGCGTGAACAGAAAATAGAACCTGTTCTATTTGGTTCATGCATTCGCACAAGTTGCGCTGAAACCATTCACGCAAATGTACATGAACCCGTACGTGTTAATGTATCGTGTAACCAGTTCTTAAGAAACATGTCCAAAATTTGTTTTTAAAAATTATTCTAACAATGTATTCAGTCAACAACAAAATTATATAGATTAATATTAGGGATGGGTCGGTTCGGTTCTTCGGTTCTCGGTTCCACCGGTTCTTGAGCATAGAACCGGAACCGAGGCCAAGAATAATCGGTACCGAAATAATTGGCGCGAAAACCAGTTTGAAACCTACTCACACTCCGAAAGTGGAGGCTTCACATCAAAACCTGGTGAAATAGTGTACTTAGATGCTTCAAAGTCGCGAATTATTCTAATTTAGTCTCTGGAAATGATTATTGATTACCTTATCTTACCATTGAGCAATGCAAAGTAAGTGGTAAATTAAGAACCGGAACCGAGAATCGGAATCGAGAACCGAAATACGAACCGAACCGGAACCGAAAAAAAGGTGGAACCGACCCATCCCTAATTAATATGTAAATAACGTGAAAATCCGATGAACGGTTTCGGCGTTATTTAGGTTTAAACTCGAGTCTACAAGATTTTGGCGCGGACAGTAGATATGCCACACGTGCGTGCTCTTCGGGATGTCTTCGAAAGGACCCTGGGTGCCACACCTTCTATCTCCTCCGCCCGTTTCTCCTTTTGCGTCTTCCTATCTTTCGCGGCCTTCACTTCTGGACGACTCTCACCGGAAGGCCACTTGATTTCTGCTTACCGTTTATTTTTTTTGTTTTCAAGTGTTTGAGGAGGAAAGATCGCGTCACCGTGTTTTCCGTCGCCTCCATCCAGACTCGTTAAAGGTGTGTTCGATATTCATTCATGGTTCCGTCGAGTAATTGGTTTGAAAATTGTGTGGGCGGAGTTGCTGTTTCTTTATCGTAACAGTTTGTGGTAGTGTTGTTTTTCACGCGTTATACATATTCCATGCGATTCACTTATCCCCAAATTTTCCGCGTATCAGTGTCATGACACGGTGCGCCACCTTTTTTTATCAACGTAAATGATATACGTAATATCCTGCAAGTGTTCACGACGCTGATATTTGTTAGTGGTCATCCATTTATTACGTAACGCTGATTTTCCTCATTTTTCCACCACCCTCCTCATCTAACGCTTCGTAACATTTTCTAAGACGGTTCCAACGAAACATTTCTTTTTTGTGTACTATAAAACGGTCATTATGTATAGTTGATAACTTCTGGCTTAACTATGTGATACCTTTCCATAATGGAAAATAAAAGAATGAAACTTTGTTAGGTTCAATTTATACTTAAATAGGCACGACCCGGGTTTCATGACGTAGTTACATCTTCAGGTTTATGTACTTGTACCTGAAGATGTAACTACGTTATGAAACTCGGGTCTTGCCTATTTAAATATAAAGTGAACCTAACATACTTTCATTCTTTTATTTTCCAGTCATTATATACAAATATCATGTATCGATTTAATGTATTGTAACTGATAAGCAGAATTAGCACCTGCTCAGCCGTTCTAAAATTATTTAAAATGGTAAGCCCGAAACAGGTATAGGCCCTCTGGGGTACCTATATTCGAACAAATTGTTAAAAATAGTCGTAGCCGCCCTAGCTAATACAGTAAATGTCGTTTAAATGGAATAAATATATTATTATTGTATGTTATTATTTATTTCTCAATACTATTTAGTCATCATCACTGGTCAACTATCCTAGGATTGGTTAGACGCAGCTTTCCACTCGATTCTTCTATCGGCCGATTTTTTCATTGTGACGTAATTCTTCTCTTTTACATCCTTCACAACCTGTTCCATGTATCTCATACGAGGCCTGCCTTTTCCAATCTTCCCGTTCACTTTCCCCTCGGCGATAGTCTTCATCAGGCTATCGTGTCTCAAGATATGGCCGTTTAAGTTGTCCCTTCTTCTTTTTAGAGTTGTCAGCAGAGTTCTCTTTTCTCGCTCATTAATAATTAAGTATGTCGCTGTGAATCGAACAAAAAATTATAATTTTAGAATTTAATATTCCTCCCAAAGTAACCTTAGATCGGAATGTCACTCTTCCATGTCTTTAGTGCATCTTAGCAGTACACCCGACTCTTCCACACACCTTTACGTTACGCATTGCATGGAAACTCCCTTACTGTCGAGTAAACGAACATATGGAAGTAACTGAATTATCTTTTTCTGCTGTTGATTCAAGTTAATTCTCCAAGGGAGCACTGCAGCTTCACGTGCAATGTCAGACTCCACTTTTTGACTATACCACGCGGGGCAACGCTGTAAATGCACATATCAAATAAATATTTGTAGTTACGTGCCTTATAGTCTAGGACTTGTATAAATCGATCGCACCTATGAGTTGTATCCATACTTTCCTGTCACGCTCGCTCTAATTTGGTTTTACACGTTGCTCAGAATTTATGCGGTGTACTTAGCACATTTCTTAGTGGTTTTCTGTGGATTTTGTCGTCCAATATGTAATCTTTCGACAGTGGTCTACTAGTCATTCAATCTGTATCGATTATTAGTTCTATTGCATCATTTGTAAATTATGTTACAGTTCTCTATTTATGTTTTACGTCGTATATTCCATTTCCTAGCTGAATTAAATATAATGCTTAAATATGGTACGCATTTAAGCTAGGTATTTCCCTATTTTAGGATCAGTAATATTAGCTTTCTAAATAAGTTATAGACCCTTTTTTTTAAAGGATTATGATGAGGTAATTCAATCATGTCCGCAAACGCAGTAGTCAAATTCATTGTGTAAATAAAGGCAGTTGTCCTAAACTTCAGATTCCCATAAATCCTTTACCATTTGAAACTATCGGGGTGTTAATCCGTGTAATAAAATACGTTATTTATGACTCAAAAATTATATATTATCAATAAAAAATATAATTAAGTGATAAGAAGATTTCTATGCATTTTTTTAATCTGCGCTAAATCGGTGATAATTTTTACGGAAATATTATTCCTGGGGGACTACTGATTAATTTCCGCGACAAACTGTGGTTCCTGGAAACACATAGAGTATCACTAGAATTGATGAATGTTATTATTGCATCCATTCAGAGGGAATCACAGACGAGTTAATTCCATCTGGGTCATTACTTAAAGATACGCGGGTATCAGTTTCAACAGCTGTAACGAGTATATCTTGTTCGTCATTAAATGCGTGAATGGGTTAACCTTGGCCAGATATCAGCTGAAGATAAATAAGAAGAAGACTAAGATATTGGTGTGCAGCAAAAGAGAAGAGGCCAAAACCAACGTTAAACTAGGAAAACAAAAACTGGAAGAGGTGAAAGAGTTCTGTTACCTGGGAAACAGAGTAACCAACGATGGACGAAGCAAGAAATAAATAGTGAGTAGAATAGCCCAGGCAAAGAGGGCATTCTTTCAAAAGAAGAATCTACTTACAGCAGGCAATACAAGCATAGAAGTAAGGAAACAGTTCATCAGAACATACATCTGGAGCATTTTTCTTTACGGCAGTGAATCATGGACGATGACAGCAGCGGAGAAGAAAAGGGTAGAAGCATTTGAAATGTGGTGCTACAGAAGAATGCTGAAGATCAAATGGATCGACCGAGTAAGTAACGAGGAAGTGCTAAGCAGAGTAGGAGAAAAGAGAAGTCTGCTGACAACTCTAAAAAGAAGAAGGGAAAACTTAATCGGTCATATCTTGAGACACGATGGCCTGATGAAGACTATCGTCGAGGGAAAAGTGAACGGGAAGATTGGAAAAGGCAGGCCTCGTATGAGATACATGGAACAGGTTGTGAAGAATGTAAAAGAGAAGAATTACGTCACACTGAAAAGGTTGGCCGATAGAAGAATCGAGTGGAAAGCTGCGTCAAACCAATCCTAGGATTGCTGACTAATGATGATGATGGGTTAATCTTGTACGCTCATCAGATGGGGTAATGGATCTCTGACTGAGTCTATTCCACGCCCAACAATATATCTCGTAGGTGTGTGGCAGGAAGTGAATATTCATGTACGTCCTACTCATCTAACATGCTCGTACATTCACTCACAGATACTTAATTGGGGGGGAGTGTTGTTGATGCTTGCACCAGGTACCTTCAGCTAAACGTCGTGTTGCTACGAGGAGTACAATGTGCTACCCCCTGCCACACGCCTCAGCATCATACAGTGGCTGACCTATGGGGGGGGGGGGGGGGCTAAGGGGGCTATGCCCCCCCCCCCCCCATTGGGTCGAAACATACACTAGGTAAAAATCGAAATTTTTGGAGGTTACCACTTTGTACAAAAGTATTTATTTATATTTTCCGATAAATATACCTACAATAACGAATTAAAATACAAATTAGTTTTAAACTTAGGGCCTATTTTACACCCTTTTGGTATGTTACAATCGGAAGCGATACTTGCAAAACCGGCAAAATAATCACGAATTCGCGCAATAGCGCAGCGGCAGCCTCTGTATTTATTTGGCTGTACACGTGGACATTATAAAAATTCTCAACACAGACAAAACGATATAACAAAAAGAATAAAGGATATATATATTTTACTATTTTATAGCACCCATAAAAAATTCCCCCTTTTATTGTTACGTATCTCTAGTTCAAAGATCAACAAGCAGTCAAATTTAAACTAAGTGTAATTACATTTTGAATGTTTTTATCGTATTTAAACTTCCTGACTATTGTTTAACGTAAAAAATTTCATAATAAAAACAAATGAACTTATCTAATTATAAAAGTGATTTGACTATATTTGTGTTACTTATCATTACGTCATACTTTAAAAACTACATAAAGCATCATCATAATTTTTTTGATTAATATTGCCGGTATATCAATCTTGGCCCATAACGATCACCATAAACCTTCAACTAATAAAACGACCTACTACATGTGCATAGTAGTGTTTTTTTTATCAAAGAATTAGCCTAAAACCACCGTTTTTGAGTCTTGGAAATCCCAAATTTCCAAAATCCCTGAACCCCCCTTCGGCTGGGGGGAATTCTTAAGACCCCCGGCTTGCCCCCCCCTTGGTCCAAACCTAGATCCGCCACTGGAATCATATGTTATGTTATTGGGTAAAATGTTGACGTAGATGATTCAGACGTTTTCCATATTAAATCTTCATATCATTTTTTGGTAGCTAACGCAATTATTACATCGGTCTTTCTCAAATCTCCCCAATATTCTCTGCAGGTATTCCAAATCGTAATATATTGTCTCTCATTCCATGCCTACAGACTGAGGTCTGTGGAGCCGAGTTTTCATTCCTATTGAATACATGAGGATGAGTGGGATTTTTTCCTCTTTCAGTCACCTGCTGTTAATTACAATTTTGGGTCCGTAATTAAAACTCGCCGATTCCAAAGCGCGGTTACGTAGGTAGCATCAAGATTCACTGTCATAAGTATTATGACTAGATTTCGGTCGCTCACAAGTTAGAACACATTAGGCATTGAATGTAGGAAATAGTTTTAAGTGTGAAGAGGATGTTAAAATGTTGTAGTAACCCCGGCGTATTATGGAAGGTTTGATCATTTAGATAAAATTAGAGAGATAGCCAGTAGGACAGAAAGGTTAAAATATCGTTCTTTCCGCGTACAAGTGGGGGCGAAAAATCCGAGATATGAAGAAGATAACAAGGTTAGATAATAAAGATTTTTGTCTTTATTGTATGTATGCACGAATCTCAAATTGTACACTCGTGAGATTTTTTTTATATCCTTACATGTGTGGCCTGTAACTAGAAATATTTTTATAGGATTGCACAGCGTAGTTTTAACTTGAGATAGGAGGCTGTATTTCATTTGAAGTCGCCATATTCCGAAGCACAAAATTAGTTTTTAAGAGTAAAATCAGTTGTGTAGTGTTTAGGAAATATGGCTGTTTACTCGTCGATAATGTAGAGTCACTCCCAGCGACTATTTTTCAACCAATAATCCACATTTGAATCATTTTAGAGATTTACTTGCGCGCGATCACCTTCTGTGCTTCGTTTAGACGTCAATTAATCACGATTTCGCATACTGTTGTGATCGCTAGGTAGCGTATTAAGTGAGGGAGCGTTTAGCATTCGATCGCACTTATTGGCTCGTGGTAACCCTCGTAATATTTCAATCCCATTGACGTGCCAGAGGGCGTGCTCTCCTCATATATTTCAGTCATATTCCGTATCGAATTGGGTTATGGAAATTGAGTCAGTTTCACGTCCGTATTGCCGTGATAACTATGAAAATTACAACTCTCGTGTTATCGTTGCTTGGCTTCGAGAGAGGGAGAGAGCATCTTCTTTTCGTACATTTCAGTCGCGTTGATGACTTGTTTCTATCGTGCCAATCGAATATATAACGTTTCGACTGCTGCCCCGAACGATTTTACGCGTCGAATTCACTCTTGCCCGTATGTGTGACTACTACACGTATCTTCCTGCGGAGCCAATTTCGACGATCATACGTACCGTGTTTTTCCGCGAGAGAAGGAAGAAGAAAAAAAAAACACAAGTGCGTATCGTGTCCCCACTCCCTCAACCAGATTATACCCCGGTAATCTGATGTCCCCACAACATATGGGCTTGAAGTGGTTGGTTGTTGGGACCACTCGAGTGATAATACCCCTGGCGATAGTGAATTTTTCGAGGTCCCATCCAAATGTTTTGTGCTCTGCGAGGCTTATCAGAGGAGAACGAGATAAGATGGTAATGGACGATTAACAGAGAGGAAACGCAGTCACGGTCGTTCCGTGTGTATCGAATTACTAGATCCGGGATCGTGATGTAAACGGGAATGTTTATTACCCAATTAAGGGTTACCCTAATTAATTACCCTATTAATTGATTACCGTGTATGTGTTAAAATTTTTCGCCATGAAATCACGAATAAAAATACCGAGGCGAGTCAGCTGTGTGATTATTTCAAATTATAAAGGAGAAATATCATATCTACACGATACCCGGAAGGCCACCGCAAGGGTGTGTGGCAGGGGTTGAATATCACCAAGCATGCACTATTGAAATGCAAACAAGCAACTATAGGGTCTCATGCTACTAGATTTTTAGTATGTATAGTATTTAAGGGATTAATACATGCATCATGGACTATAGACTACTCTAAAACATTTCCCCTACCTATCCCTTTGCTATGCTGCCTATTCTGTTCTCTTAACGTACGGGAGAAAATGCCATTTTGAATCTATCAGTACGAAAATCAATCTCTCTAATCTTATTTAGCTGGTCGAATCTAGCATAATACGCTGGTGTTTTTAATATGTGTCTGACATCTTCAGTAAAGCTATCCGATTGAAATTTCTCTGATAGATGTAATCTATACTTTAACCGACGCTCTGATAATGATTCCCACCCTAATTCTTGTATTATTTCTGACACACTACTCAACCTATCGTAACACCTTTTAACGAACCTAGCTGCTCTACGCTGCTCACTGTCTAATTCTCTCATCAAACCTAATTCATTCGGATCCCATACACTGGCTGCATACTCAAGGTTATTATAGGATATTAAAGGGTATGGTTGAAATAAAGATGGATTTTCACCTTAAGGAAGTATTCGTGATGGAACAATCTTTTTTTTTATCGCTTAGCGATTGGAATATTTTCGCCTCGAGTCATAACTTTGGAGCAGGCCCATACTATCTATCATGGGCATATAAAAATTGAAATCCGATGAGCAGTGTGTGATTTTCCGAAATTAGAGTTGCACTTTCAACTAAAAATTTTACCCATGAAATGAGTCCCAAAAAATCAAGTCAGTAATGTGGCAGAATTCTTTCATTGTTTATATTGAGTTAAGGGCCTTAGTTTGTTTATGTAGACCTGTCCTTTTGGAATACACTTGGACAAACAAGGATTTGTTGAAGCGGCTGGTATGTCACCTTGGTGCGGTGTATGGAACGTTCTTCTAGTTATCTAGATAGATATATTTACCTATGTTCTAGGGCACGCCCTATAAGAACAAATACATTATTAATGGAAACCAACCCGGACTTTTACATAATAGTGACACATATTCAGTGTAGCATAAATTTGGCTAGATATATACATAAACATAACATAGCTTATATTTCCTGCTTTTATATAACTCACAAATATTGCTACTTAGTTTTTTCTTTAAGGACTAATGTTTTTACAAACAGATTACATTTTACTTATAGATTCAATTCTAACTTTTATCATTCTGTAATTCCAATAAATATTTATACATTTTTGTTTTAAAGCGTACAGCGGGTGAACTGTGTTTTTTTAGTTGCTTAGGAAGGGAGTTGCAAAATTTCGTTGAAGTTATTAGAAAGGAGTGTTGGTAGGTGGTGGTGTGATAACTTGGGCAACAAAATAAATCCGGATTAGCTCGAGTACAATGAATGCGGTCTAGTGGTTTTTTGTTAAACATTTCCAAAAGATTTTGAGGCCTTGTACTATCAAACATTTCGTAAAGGAAGACTCCCAAAAAGTATTTTCTTCTATTTTCCACCTTTCAGTTTGTTAAGGTAACTACTCCCTTAAGTAACTTAATTGATCTTTTTCCAGAAGATGCTAATTGATACGTATTTAGTAAATATCTATGGACCCTTTATCGAAATAGTTGAGACCGCCAATAATTGGGACGAATTGTGAAAGCGTAAGTATTCCTAAAGTTAGTCTATGACTCTCGAGCCCTCTTTAAGTCTTTGCAGTGCGTATTTGCGAACATCCGGACTTCAATTGTAACTTCTGGTCATGCAGGGAAAGTTGATGACACCGCTATCTTGAATTTGTAAATTTCAGTAGCCTTGGAACTCGGCCAGAACACAAACCCACTCTCGCCAATTAATTTATCTTTCGTGTGATGGCTCACTAACAACTGCTCTTGATTCCGGCCTTTAATCATTTCCGGGAGATGGTTCTGAGATTTTATAAAGGGCTGTGCCGCTGTTTCTTTTTCGTTTTCCATGTTGCTCAACTGTTACTTGAGTACCAGTGATACAAGATCATATATGCTCAATGTGTGTCCAATATTTACTAATGCACTGAATCAATTTATTGGGAAAATCTCGTATATTTCGTGGACTACTCGCTGCGTGAGTTAGATTGAATTATTACTGTGTCGAAAATGTGCTTCTACATCCTCTAAGTTCCCTGCAAGAGCTACCTCGAGGGTGTGTGGCAGGGGGTAAATTATCATCTAACAAACTACGTATGTGCTCTTATTCATGCGATACTACATAAAAAAACGTGTTATTTGCAACCGTATTTGGAACATCGAACTAAAGAATCTATATCCTCAAAAGAATGAACATTTTATCAATTTTTGACATGTGTGAAATTGCAATTCTCATTAGAAATGGAAAAGTTGTATGGAGTTGTTTGTTCGTTTATAATGAACACCAATTTTCGCCAACGTTTCGCCTCTTTATTGCGGCTTCATCAGGGCTATATAGTGCACATTGTAAGTTTTTACGTATTCATTAATTTTTTACAGACTTAGATCAGAATAGAAAGAGAGGAAAAAAAAGGTTTACAGAGAAATCTTGTTACATACCTTTGGTGACAATTTTTTTTATAAACAACAACAACAACAACAATGTTCCACTTCTTGGTTACATAAATTCATCACAAACTTTATTTATATAAAAATCGAAAACAACCAAAACTTTAAAATTATTACATAAAGAATATTTATTTGTGCATATATATATATATTTTTTTTAAATAACAAAAGTGAATATTGAATGAATATTAATTTATAAGTTGATGGTATTGTTGAGTAAGATATATTTATAAAGTTGATATAATGTGATGGTATATGTTACTTTAAATTTTGTATATATCTGTTCTGTTATTGCATGCAGTAGGATTTTTTATTATATGGACCATTTCTTTAAAAAGCCTCTTTTGAAGGTTAGATTCAAAATCAATCGATTTTGCTTCTTCAAATATAAAGGAATTGTTGTTTTCCAAAGAATGTTTTGCCAAGGCACAGGTTCCGGTATTTGTTTTAATTGAAGACTTATAGCCCTGATGAAGCCGCAATAAAGAGGCGAAACGTTGGTGAAAATTGGTGTTCATTATAAACGACCAAACGACTCCATACAACTTTTCCATTTCTACATAATTAAAGTGGTCGATAACATACTTCATTATAAGAAATTCTCATTAGACTCACTAGCGATCAGTTGTCATTAGTTACTTGTGTTAAAACATTTTTCGGATGCACTACATACGACACTAGTTCTTTTACAGCTTCCTATCCGATTGTTATGTTGCCTATTTAAGATGTTATACTGTTAACTTGAAGGAAAACGCTATAAATCTATCAGTCAGGTATTTTCTCTGTTTATTTTTTTTCACATGGATATTTAAAGGTAGTGAATTCGCACACTGGAAACGTGGATCTTGATACTACCTTCAAATTCCCGACCTCCGAGGAAATCAATGCTTAATCTTGGAAAAGGGAAACTCATTCGCAAACTTCCAGGCTTGTTTTTTTTTATTGGATGCCCTCTCAGAGTAGATAACCAGTGAGGAAATGCAGACCCGGCTGGCGTATGGAAGGGATCTTTCTGGACTGGAGGTAGCGGAGACAACTCCTTTAGAAAAACGAGGGGCCGATTTCTCGGAGCCGTCCTTCGGCGGAGCCAATTGTTCCGATCGAGGCGAACTTTCTTTTGTTTTTCGTCCTGGGCTTCCGCGAAACCCGTTATGCAAAAACGGAGGGGATTGCATATTGTGCCCCGAGCGGAACCCAATGAAATTATTTCGCAATGCATTGGCTTCGTTTTTTAGACGAAGTGGGAGCACTCGACCGCTCGCAGCATTGCGACCTGGAATGGTGCGAAGGATGGTGACAAAATTCACATTTTCAATGGGGGCGTTTTCAATTTCTGAACTGAAATCGCAATTTTGTACGCGACATTGTTAGATGGAAACGAAAAACGACTTTAAGTGAAAAAATTAATCTTCTAACCACGACCATTTACTAATAAATCAAAAATTAAAATAGACAAAAGCTGACGCCCACCAAAGAAGCTGCTTTGATAACATTGACGTCATTTTCCTCCCGTCCTTGACTGCTTTTAGGGGAAGGGAAGGGATTGGAGGGGGTTTCTCGGAAGGTCTGCCAGCGCAGATCCTGTCGCAATCGCTCCTGTTGGCAGAGTCAGCTGTGTTACCCCTTTGCGATAAGCTTCGCGGACTCTTAATTAATCTTCTAACCACAACAATTAACCAATGCATCAAAAATTAAAGTAAGCAAAAGGTGACGCCCACCGAAGAAGCTGCTTTGATAACACTGACGTCATTTTTCCCGTCCTTGACTGCTTTTAGGGGAAGGTAAGGGAGTGGAGGGGGTTTCTCGGAAGGTCTGATCGCACAGATCCTGTCGCAATCGCTCCTATTGGCAGAGTCAGTTGTGTTCCCCCCTTTGAGATAAGCTTCGCGGGCTCAGTTGTAATTGGAGGAAGTCAATGACGTCAGAGGTTGCACCCCGCCCACTTTTCCGAAAGGGTTATAAACATCAGTTTTTCGCCTCTTATAACTCGAGAAATAATTGACGGATCAAAAAACGGAAAAATACGTGTCTTTTTATTTTGAAAACTCTATCAGATCCGGCAATAAAAAATATGTTAAACGACCCCATTCCTACTGAGAAAATTTGCTATATCCTCTGCACTAAATTAAAAGATAAACGGTCGGTGTGGTAGCCAGATTACTGGACTCCCATCCAAAAGGTACGAGTTCGAATACCAGCATCGGCAGAGTTTTTCAGTAATATAACGGTTTCCAATTGAGTTCGATGAGAAGGTATTTCAAGTCCCTAAGCTATCCGTCGAATGGGGAATCGATTTCGTTTATTGCTTGTTTCTCCTGCGTAGGATGGGATGAAGACGTCCTCTCTTTCTCCCACAATGTCTACAATGGTTTTGCGTTGAATATGCGTAACTACAACTTCATTAGGTTCAAATAGTACTTATAAACTACCAACGGACAAGTATATGGGCTGAATAAAGCAGGATTTATGTGAGATGAAGTACCAGGATGTAATTCAGCTAAAAAGGAGCGGTATAGATACACTAAGATTAAATCTTATATAAAGTAAGATTATTCTTTGTTCATCTATGGGGACGGATGGAGAGTCGTAGTTAATTGATCATAAGATCGAAAAAAACAATAACGATGCAAACTTGGGAATTAACTTTCTCTCATTTTAACGTTTGATTTTCCTAGCATTATTATTATAATCAAGCGGTGAAACTAATCATTTGATAACCGAAAGTATGTCAAATGTCTTATAGTTCGATATCGAAGTGTAGGTGCTTTGCTCCAAGACACACGTATCCGTCTTTCGAGTGCGTATCGAGCAGTTCAGACGTAAGGTTTTTATCGCTCTAGCCTGCGGGATGTTGACATGGTTAACGTGCCACTGTACTCTGCGAAGCGTTATCTTTAGCGTTATCTGAACACCCACTCCGGCTTTTCTTACGTCCGCGATTCAAAGACGCCATTGATTCATCAGTGCCGCGGCCATCTTCAGCTGTGATTGCGAGCGCTTCGTCTTACGCGTTAGTCTGGGGGTGGACATGGGCGAATTATAAAGAACTTATGATTTCGTTTCTCTCGCACCAGGAGGTTGTGTTTGAAACCGTCGAGACTATCTCGAATACGTAACCAAGGAGGCACGTGGTAGAAACACTAATGGTTGGCAAATTAAGGAGGCTCCACCGAATTATGAAGTAGATGTCTTATTTGTGAATATTTCAGGACACACCATTTTTTGGCCCTTCTATGGATTTGCAATAAAATAATGAGGCCTTTCCATAATATATTTGAAGAATAAATACGTTGAAAATCAGCTATTTTATGCGTGGTTATACGGCAGAACATGGATCTTGCAGTAAAATTTGCAGATTAATAATGTGCAGAGAAATGCCGTTTTGACGAAAAACTAACATGAGATGCGCAATTTTATGTATAATTATGCATTTTTAAAAAGTGCTCGCATTACCACACTTGTTTAATTGATATTAATAAATGTTTGCTCGAAAAACATCAGAAAAGCCTTAGTTACATGAAAGTGGCGCTACAGTATGTTGTTATAATTGGCAACGGTCCTTGTAACGGAACGTGCTTCACTTCAGCCACGTTTTGAAGTCAAAATGAGTTAAAAGAGCTTGTAAAAAATATAATGCAACTACAAAGCGCTATATAATAGCATACTCAAACAATTATTGTGTATGCTGATCACAAGGGAAAAAAATACTTTGCTGGTCCACAGGATATGATTTATTGCGACCGGTTTCGATACAGCGTATCATCATCTGGCAAATTTTACAGGATAGTACATGGCATTTATACACTTGAAGCGGGCGAAAAGGCGGGGGTGGGGGGAGAAAAGGGTGGCGGGATCCGGAAGGGAATCAGGGGTCGGGGGGGAGGGGGGGGGGAGAAAGGAAAGGGAAGGTTAGTTTGAGGAAGTATGAACCGCTGATGGATCTTCACTGCATGAGGTAAATGAGGGTGGGTGGTGGTGTGCGGCAGGAATGAGCTGAAGGGACACATTAAGGAGAGGTGAGTGGTGTCTGTGATGGTTTCGCGGAAAACACATTAAACAGGGGTGAGTGGTGAGAATACAATTGCTCATTAACTAGTGTGACGTCGGGTAAGGTTTGGCCCACAAAAATTTCCAACTGCTCGAGTGCGTCAAGCCTTGGGCCGTTATTTTCTCTGTGGAGGATTATTGGTTTGAATTCGCTGGTGTGGTTGGAATCCAAGAGGTGCTTGGCAAAGTGTGAGGTGTGGTTGTTGTTAGTAAAACATGAATGATGTTCCTTGGCCCTGATGTTGAAATTCCGTCCAGTTTTCCCTATGTAGCAAGAATTGCAGTCATTACATTTAAGTTTATATACTCCGCTGTGTTTTCCAGCACTTATTTTGTCTTTAGTGCTCCCTAACAGTTTGCCTAATGTGTTTTTACTATAGAAGGCTGCTTTCATTTTGTCTTTCGGTAAGAGGTTTTCGGTTATGGTAGATATACGGCCGAGATACGGGATTCTGTGCCATTTCTTATTGTCATCTTTCACTCTTTGGGTGTAAATAAGGTTGACTGCGAGTCGGTTGAGTTTTTTGTGATATAGTTTGGTGATAAGTTCTTCGGGGTACCCGTTGTTGGATGCAATTTGCTTGATTGTGTTTAACTCCTCCATCTTGTTGGAATTTGACATCGGGATCATACATAGCCTGTGAAGCATGCAATGTATTGCAGATAGTTTGTGGGAGATATGGTGTCGTGAATTTCTGTGTAGTATTTGGTCTGTGTAACAATTTTTCCTGAAAATGGAGAATTCAAATTTCCGGTTGACATTCCGAATGGTTAAATCTAGATAATTTAACTTCCCTTCAAATTCCACTTCACTAGTTATTTTGATGTTTTGGTCAAAAGATTTCAGGAGTGACACGAAGTTGTCCAACTGTCTTAGCGAGCCGGTCCATACACAGAAAATGTCATCAACGTATCGATACCACCAAAAAACATTTTTCACAAGGGTGTTTTTGGAATTGAAAACACATTCTTCGTAGTTGTCCATATAAATGTCAGCAAGAAGTGGTGACAGTGGGGATCCCATTGCGAGGCCTTCAGGTTGCTCATATATTGTGTTGTTGAATTGGAAGTAGTTTTGGTTAACACACACTTCCAAAAGGTGGCACAATTCGGCGATTACAGGGGGTGGTGATTTGGCTTTCACTAAGGCAATTTCGGCTAGTTGTAAGGCTGTGGATTTGGGAACACTGGTGAACAAATTCACTACATCAAAGGACACTAAAATACATTTTTGCGGCAATATTTCACTTGAAAGAGCCCTCGCGAGCTCCACTGAATTCTTCACGCCATATTTGGGAGTGAATTTTGAGAACTGGCGGAAAATGGCGTTTAATTTGCGAGCCAAGAGATGATTGGGACTACACACACTGGAAACTATGGGTCTTACAGGAATTCCGGACTTGTGCATTTTGGGAAGACCGAAGAATCTGGGAGCCATGGGATTCATCTGGATGAGACGTTGTTTTTCCCGGGAGTGGAGCACGGTGGTGCATTCTGCTATAGCCCTCTTGCATTCTTTTTGGTGATCGGTGGTTGGATCTCTGGATAATTTTACTATTTTATTGGCATTGATGAACTCCTCACATTTAAGGACGTATGTGGATCGGTCCATAATGATGACTGCATTGCCCTTGTCAGCTTTCGTGAGAATTAGGTTGTTGTTTGAAAGGGTCTTTCCACAAAGTAACCCCACCATTGCATTTATTGTGTATGCGTTATCACCCTATAGATGATTTTCCATATAGGTGTTTTTCCTGGATCGGTCTTTATTCATTAAATAACATAGCCCTTTTACGGGATTTTGAATCGCGGAGTCACGGTGGAACCTACTTAAGTGTGTCTGAAATGCTCGTTATAAGATTATTAATTGTTTTCACTTGAGTTTTTCTCATCTGTCCGTCATCTGTCTTACTATAGAGCCCCCAGATGAGGTAAAGCACAAGTGTAGGCAATGAATGAGGCTGTAATTAGAGGTGTCAACGCACCAAATTAGCGAACCATTCGTGTTTACACCTCGTGACTCCTCGCTTACCTATTCGAGATTATCCCGATGGTTTCAGACGCAATCCCCCAGAAGATGTGAAGATGACCTGAACGTAATACACTATCTGCTGAATAAGTTTCTTAGCATAAAGTGGTGCTTAGCATAAACTTTTCTTTTTTAAATGGTAGGTAAGTAGGATTTTATTTTTTAGGTGCGTCGACGTCTGAGGTTATTTTGCACTCTCCGATACGGCCAGATTTCACGTACTGGAAAGTCATTTGTCTATAACAGGTGCTAAATTATTGAGCTTGTAAAAAATAGAATGCAACTACAACATGCAAAAAAAAGCATACTCATAGAATTATTGTGTGCGCGTTATCACCCTATTCCACGTAGGTATTTTTCTGGATCGGTATTTATTCATTAAATAACATAGCTCTTTTACGGGATATTGAATCGCGGAGTCACGGTGGAAAATCCTTAAGACACGATACCCTGATGAAGAAAATCATGGAGGGAAGAGTGAATGGGAAGAACGGCAAAGTAAGGCCTCGTATGAGATACGTGGAACAGGTCGTGAAGGACGTGAAAGAGAGTAATTACGTCAATATGAAGAGATTAGCCGATAGAGAGTCGAGTGAACGGCTGCGTCGAACAAATCCTAGTATTGTTGACCGATGATGATAATACATCTGGAGCATTTTACTATATGGCAACGAAGCATGGAGAATAACAGCAGCAGCAGAAAAGTCAAGGCTGGAAGCATTTGAAATGTGGCGCTACAGAAAAATTACGATGATAAAATGGATCGACCGAGTGATTAGCGAAGAAGTCTTAAGAAGACTGGGAGAAATGAGAAGTCTAGTGAAAACCCTAAAAAGCAGACGGGACAACTTAATCGGCCATGTCTTAAGACACGATGGCATAATGAAAACAATCATCGAGAGAAAAGTAAACAGGAAGAATGGAAAAGACAGGCCTCGTATGAGATATATGGAGCAAGTTGTGAAGGATGTAAAAGAGTAAAATTACGTTGATATGAAGAGGTTGGCCGATAGAGGAATCGAGTGTAAGGCTGCGTCAAACCAATCCTAGGATTTATGACCGGTGAAGATAAATATCTCCGAGACAAGCCCCCGTACCGCTAAGCAGTGAGTTTTGCCAGGAACGCTCAAACAATGGTCGAGAGACTATACACATACAGGTCTCTTATTTCAGTGCTGAAAATCAAATCGAATTCAACACATTCTTAATCGCATCGATGTAAAAAGCTAGATCGCATTACTACCAATCAGAGGGGAGTAGAGTGTTTCAAGGATAAACCAGTGGCGGAGCTGCTAACAACTAAACATTACTAATTCTGAAGATTCAGGCAATATGGAGTGGAAGCGAAACATGATAACACACAAAGAAAAAAAACACGAGCCAAATCCACAAAAATTAACTTCACTACGACCCGGGTTTAGTTTAGTAGGGTAAAGTTTATTTTTGTGGATTTCCACCGTGTTTTTTTTCCTTTCTGTGTAGTCAACTTAACATTGTTGTCATCACGAAGTGGCGTGACATCGAGCAATATACTGCATGCCAATTCTTCAACCGTTGCCTCATCTGAGCTGAAAATGACCGTAAGGACCAAATTTTCTTTCGTCCTTCTCCCAACCTGAGTGGCTTCCCATCTATAGATCCTCATCGCTCTAGTTTCACATCGTATTACTTCCTCTTCATTTACTCACGTCTCTGTTGGCCGGGTTTCCTCCACGTCACTCATTTATTTCCTTCCCACGCGTCTATTGCATCTTCTTTCTTTTATCCGACCATTTAGACCTATGTTGCTATATCTCAAGGTACTTATTCAGGGTTTATAGGAACCTGGAAATCCTGGAAAACCTGGAAAAGGCAGGGAAAATGAAAACGGCCATGTAAATCCTGGAAAAGTGAGGGAATTTAACGTGTAGTCAGGGAAAAATCGCAAAACGTTCACATTTCGGAATTTATCACCTGAAAATGCCAAGAGATCGAAAACTGCACATCGGAGCGGACGGCGGGGTGAAGGAGGGGACGACTGGCCTCAGGACGACTTCGCTGTGGAGGCAGCCCAGGGGCCCTATTCTGGTTCTTTCTGGCTATAGCCTGCGCGATTTGGTGAAAAGATTGGCGAAAGGTGTGCGCATTCATATTCTTATTTTCATTCGCTAGCGATTTCGCCAGGGATGCTTTGCTTTGTCCCTCTGCGACGAAAAAGTTATTCTCTGTCAAATTTGAAGTCATTTATCCAACTTTGTAGAAGAATGTGAGGAAGAAAAATCAAAATTGATTCAAATAACTACTTTTCCATGACAACAGGTTAGACGGAAAAGCCAGGTTAGCCTTCTTTGCATATATTTTTCTGCAATTAAAATCCTTTCTGCAGGCATATCACAGTAAGTAATGATAATTTTAATTTTGTTGACTTAAAGTTGTTGATCTCTTATTACTGGAAGTTCATATGATTAATAATAAAATAAACCTACAATTTTTCATAAGTTTAGACTTCTTTGCTTCCTCACTACCACTTTTATCTCTATAAATGGCCGAAATCTTGGAGTAGTCAGGCGCTCAAAAGTCAGGGAAAATCACTAATAATGGTCTGGAAATCCTGAAAAAGTCGGGGAAAATGAAAATGAGAAACTCCTATAAACCCTGTTATTACTGAAGAATGTTTAATAATTAAGTTCAAACAGCTATAATCATTGATACATGTTTCACTGTTTCTTTTATATTAAATTGTATTCTGTTTGTATTGTTAACTAACATAGAAGTGTTTTAAAAAAACTTGCAGATTACGGACAAATGTGTTTATGATAAAAAATGCTTCAAATTCTCTGTTAGCTTAAACACAAGTTTTTAAACTAATGTATTATAATACTTTGCTTTTACTTCACATTTCTAACCATGGGTTAATTAATATATTATCCAGCACCAATGATAGCATGTATGTGAATGTAGTTGCAATCATCTGAGATGGTCGAGTCGGTGACCCCAAAACGGAGATACTGTCCAATGGGGCTCCTATATTCCAGACAAATCACTGTATAATTAATAATTGTATTTATCTAATCTGGAATAAAAATCATTATTATTATTATATTATTATTTCTCCTATCTCGTCCCTTTTTCCCTCTTATTCTTTCTCTGGCGCCTCTCTATTTTCTCTTTGCCATTCCCCGCCTCTCTCTCTGAACTCATGCTCCCCTTAGTCATCGAGGAATTCAGGCACCTTCTATGGCTAATGGAACATGGCTAATTTCTAATGGGTAATGAATTCGGTCACAGCTTACGATATTCATTAAATTAAACATGTAAGGGCGCAGGTAACACGGCTCTTTTTTTCTCTTCCGAAAATTTCTGACCTCGCCAAAAGAGAATGAATCGAATCGCTCCTGTTGATTTTAATTGATAATAATGAATTGATGTAATTCGTTTAAAATCCAACGAGGTAACTGACGTGCCGCACCTTTTCGGGACGCGTCAATTGATTTATCTCTGCGGGCATTTTTTTTCTCTATCGCTGATTCAGTTAAGCTTGCGAAAAATTAAGTATTTTTTTCGACATTATTCGATGTTCTTAAAAAATTTGGGCATTTTTCCGCTCTTTCGCTCTTGTCTTCTCTTTTTTTCATTTCCCGTTTCCAATACGAAACGCTTGAATTACCTCCATCTACTGATTTTTTACCCTGCCCGCTAGAGTTTTGGCTTGAAAAAGATTCGTTAATTGATAATGAAGTGTGTTGTGAAATAGGTTTGAAAGAATAATACCTTGTTTTCGTTGTAGTGGTGTATTGTGCGACCGATTTTCCACTGAGAAATCGGCCACTGCCGGGAAACGAACCCGGGCCCTCGGGATGGGAAAAATCTGCCACTGCCGGGAATCGAACCCGGGCCCTCGGGATGGGAGGCCAGTACTCTAGCCACCACACCAACCCGATCCCCAGCGATTTCCCGGGAATCGGACCTGGTCCCTCGGGATGGGAGGCCAGTACTCTAGCCACCACACCAACCCGATCACCACCGATTTCAGTTCTTATTAAATGCCCCCATTACCCAACATTCGTTAATGCGGCGAATGGTCTAAACTGTTTGTTGCACTCCCTAAAAACATTAATAGGATTCGTGGAAATAAATCCAGAGTCACCATAAACCTGCTCATAAAAATATCAGCCTATCCTGGGATTGAAACACAAATCAGCTACCATATTAAGGAGCTCGGGATAAAAAGCCTTCACTCCAACCACCTCATCCGTCGGTGAAATAGGATAATTACATACCAAGCAAAACCACCGCTGCAAAGTTATTTGGTTCTAATTCTGCTCAAATGATCGAAAATTGAGTAGCAAATGATTGTATGTTGGAAATTACCAGGGGCGTCTACCTCTAGAGACGCTGACACTCGCTTATATTGTCATTTTGTCGAATATTCCCAATTTGCGATTCTGATTCGGAATTAAACCGGCTGATTGTGTTTATTCAGCGTGTGAGTGCGTGCATATTTCTCCTTAAGTTCGCGCACACCCCAGAATTCCTCGCGAAGATTCCCACATCTTCAGTCCCGAGGAGGAATTCAAGGTGGAACCTTCCCTTTCGGTGTATATCCCTTAAAGTCCCTTCGAGTATGCGTGGCAGGGGGTGAATTATCATACATAATGCCAATTATTGTTTAATTAGAGTATGTTTTGATCATGTTGGTATCACTGGCTGGTGCAGCTAAATGATAATTAATACGTAGGACTATCTTGATTATATATTGTTAGGTGTGTCACACATTCAACAATATATAATCAATATAATGAATTCGTATGAAAAATGGTGTTAAATAACGATTTTAGGATTTTCTATTGGAATATGCCAAACTGATCTAGGCATAGGCATTGGGCTATTGGTACCGTAGTGGGGAAAGTTACCAGAAAGTTAACTAATTAAACTTGATCTCTGAAAAAAATAACTACTTACGTTATAACTTACTTCTCTGAAAAAGTATGTGGTTAAAGTTCAAGTTAAAAAAGTAAAATTTTGGTTAAATGTTACTTCTTCATTTACTTTTAGGTAATTTGTTCTTAAGCAGGTTACTTTTACGTTAAAGTTGCTTCTTCAAATTCATGCTCTATTGTTTTTCAATTGCACTGATACATTCTGAATGCTAAGGCGAGTGAGCATTATACGGGTACTAATTCGTAAATAGTGAAATCAAAGAATGAAAACACTCACCAGAGAAACAGTAGGTGCACTTGGCAGGTCCAACAATCTTCTTTCTCATTCTGATAAGATGAACGGTGATCCGCACTTAATACATTGTGGCATTTGTACTTTCACTCATCGCGATTCACATTAACTAGTACATATATACATTTCCGTTCAACATTAGTTTTCCGATTAAGATTTTGTGCTCTCAAAATATATTAGTACATGTGTCTCAATTTATTAGAAAAACGACATATTTTTGATGGATAAAAGAATAGTTAAAATTCAATTTCGTTAGTCTTATGTGTTCCCTATGATGACAAATTACTCATTCCAATAAAATGTATTACTCAATGAACTCGGACGTCTAATATTCTGTTGCATTTCATGTCCAAGAAAATTTACCTGCTAGTGCCACCTGTTAGCGAAAATTTGTAGTACTTCAACCCCGGAATCCCGGGATTCGTATATGCATGTTAAATCCCAGGATAGTCGTTTCTTCCGGGATTCCGAATCCCGGGATTGCGTGTTGAAATGCATTACTATATAATCTGCATAAGCCATGTAACGGTGCAGTTAAAATTTATTTTAACAAGAGCAACAAGTCCTGCTGAGCCTATATTTAGTCAGGAAGTGCTACAAACATCCATTTGGCAGTTGTAAGAAAAATGATGGTTGGTTTTTCTAACCCTATGGTTGGCCGACGATGACTTAACTGCACTGCCACCCGGATCTACATGATTTAGTAGTGTGAAAAAAATATTTTTCAGGTTCACCGCAGGCTATTTATATAGTCCAACCTGTTCTGTTATTGTAATATTTTATGCTATCTTATCGTTCGCTTTAAAAATAGTACATACACCAAAGCTATCTCTCTAATCTTGATCTCCAGATCGATTATAATGCACTGGTGACCTTAATATCTTCTTAACGTCATCGACTATCACATCCGTTTCGAATCGGATTAACAGATTAATTTTAAATATTTACCTACGGACGGTTAAGGGCTCTCATGTAAGTTCTTGTAGTAAGCTTGTAACGTTGATAAATCACAATGATGACCTTTCTGAAAAACACTTCTATCTTTTGAATAATTTCTGTTTTCTAAATGAATCTTGCCCCATGCGGATCACATACTCAAGCAACGTCGTGCAGCATCCGTAATCTTTTAACGGAATAGGGCTGGTCTAAAAACTGTAGTTACATTTCGTTTCGGTTGCAGTTTTTTATTCTAGCTCGTTTATGAAGCGCGCTTACTTATTCCATCCTCAGAGGAGGCGAAATATTTTTAACGGGGTCGCAGGGGAATTATTATTTTTTTTTTCTCTTTCGCTCAGGAATATGAAAGTATTAAATGAAGCTCCCCTCTTGGTGGCGGCTGTTTCTGAGTGGCTTTCGTTTCCGCGTGAATGCTTCTTCATTTCATCATTTGCATAGAGCGGACAAGCACAGCGGGAAAACATCTAATATTCTTCCGGGAAAATTCATCCATTACACTTTTACGAATGAAATTTCTCGCGCATCTGACGCATGTACAGATGCTACCACCTGTAATGCATGAAATTTACCGATGAAAGTGCTGGAAGCATTGCCCTGCACTTTTATAGAAACCCTGCTTATCCCGATGTTTCCTTTAAAATAAATTTCGATGTTAGCTATAATTTACATCGTCATAAGAAGGCAAATCCATCTAAACAAGAAGCCCATATGTATTTTATGTCCATTCAGCGGCTTCGGAAGTGGGGGGCAGTGGAGGCATTCGGCCCCCCCCCCCCCCCCAGAATTTGCCCCGTGCCCTTGAGAAATGAGTTTTCATTAATAAAAATTAAATTTCACTTGTTTTCAGCTTGTCTTTTCCCTTCTAACGCATATTCTACCATCTTAATATGCACTTATAGCGGAATTCTAGTCTCTATCCCCTCCTATCCGCAAAAATTGCGGGCCCTTTACATAGGAGCCGGGCCCTTTTCAAGGTTGGCCCCTCCCAGCGAAAATAGTTCTGAGCAGGGATGTGACCCGAAAAGGCACTTTACGTTTCGTGCCGTACCTGGGAGGCACCCGAACTCGGAGTCCAAGCCTCGGCTTTGAATGAGATCGAACCCTTCACCACGGGTGGTTTATAGCACCAACTGACCTGTCACACTATAGTTTATAACTTCTTTAAGTTAAACATAAATCGCACAATTATGCTCATCTTTGTGTTGTACTATTCAAGTTGATGAAAATTGTTGTTTAAACACAGTTATATGATATATGTTAACCATTTTACGTGTGTTAGTAAACCAAGATAGTTTAATGTAGGTACATTAATTTACTAAAGCATGTAAATTGGTTAATATCTATCGTACGACTGCGACGAAAAAAGCATTTTCATCAGCGTGACTAGTGCAACACAAAGACGAACATAGCTTTGCGATGTATGTTTAACTTTAAGAAGTTATAAACTATAGAGTGACTGGTCAGTTGGTGCTGTAAACGACCTGTGGTGAAGGGTTGGGTCTCCTTCAACGCCGAGGCTCTGACTCCGAGTTCGGGTGCCTCCCAGGTACGGCACGAAACGTAAAGTGCCTTTTCGGGTCACATCCCTGGTTCCGACGCCCCTGTGTCCATATGACTTAAAGTCGGCACATTTCTTTGGTAACAGATGATGCCGCAATAGGCAAAGTCGGTTTTACTGCATTAGAAGCTGCATTGTGGAACTTCTTGACAGTAGAGCCAATTGGTAATATGTAGCCTCGTAAACCCACTCGTCAAAGGTTCGTATCCCACCACTGGCATGACTATTATGACTGTGTTGTATGTATTCGAATTGAGCCTTGGTTTCGGGGTCCTAAATAAGCCAACTTGAGCATTTCATAGTTTAGGAGTTGGGTAAGAACACATTACGAGTATAAACAAGTAGTTCATGCTCCTATGAACCCGCTATCAGATGTCGCAATAATTTTCGTTACTGCGACAAATGTGTCTATATGCACGTACTAAGGAATCATTTCGGCTTTGCCATTGCTTCAGAGCCCAGTCTGGGGGCCGATTGTATAACTTTACGTTCGAACGTAAAGAGCCGTATTCCGTGGTGTTGTGGGTAATTCTTCGAAAACAATTGAAGGCGCGATTGTGTAACTTTACGTTCGAAGGTTTTTCGGCTCACGATCGAAGGAAACCCGTCGACTGCTATATACTTGACGTTACGGCCATTTTCAATCGTTGGAAGGTTTGTTTTTGTTTGCATTTTCATGTATAAGTGATAAATTATCGTTGTGAGGAACGTTGTTTGAACTATTACGGAATAAGAATGTAATTTGAAGTATCAAATTGCTTAAAAAGCTGTGTTTGATGTGACAGAGTGAATTAATTAGAATAATTATAGGAACGTTAGGTGGGTGAATGTAATGAATAGCAATTTAAAACAAGCTATCGGACTGTTACATATAATTTCAACTTTTAATTTCAGCATTGGCATCAACAGTTTCACTTGAGCAATGCCACTTACGGTGAGAATAATACATAGTGAAGATATAGCGTGTGTTGTGACTACACATTGTGGCAATTCAGCGATTGACAATGTTTTTAGTGAACTGTGATGGATTGCATGTATTATAGTATCTATACAGATGTCAGAGAAAATTGTTGTCGGCAATTATTTCGTCGTTTCACCTATTGCCTTAAATTAAGATTTGCAATCTATGTGAATTGAAGTGAGGGGGATTTCTCTTGTCTTGTAAGTGTGATTGTTTACGTCCCAGTGAAAGTGGTGAAAGGATAAACAGTGTAGTGCTTTGTTATTCTTCATTCAGTAAAATTTCCCACCCCAAGTGACATATTTTTATTTCATTGCATAGTGGTGTCCAATGTGATTGTGTTGAAATAATTATTCCGTCTACGTTTAAGGCAGGTAATGTCTAATTATCAATAAGCATTACGTATTGCCCTCGTAAGGGATTACTGTGTTGTTTGAGAGTGTTTTAAATTATGACTGTTGTTGTTTACGTCCAAGTGAAAGGGTGATGATTTTTATCGACTTATGCAACACATGCTGTCTCGTTTTGCTTTATTCATTAAATTTTGCCTACTCAAAAGATAATCTTTTCATTCACTCGCCTTGATGTCATTAGCCATAGGATTGTGCCTTTATTTGTGTGCCGCTGAGTGTGCCTGGAGAAATTGTGGAAATTATTTAATGCTGCCTTAAATTATATCTCACGGTAGGTTATCGTGTACCTACGTACAAGAAATATGGTTATGGGAAAATAGGTATGCTACAAGAGAGACAGGCGACACGGAATTTTAAAAGAGAGTTTCATAGGTACTATTTATCTTTGATGTGATGGAGAACGCTGTGAAAGTGTTTCAATAGTAATAAAGGTTGACTATTGCTTTAATGCTGGGGACTAGATTGAGGATAGTATTTAATTGTGTATCTATAAATAACCTAATCAATTTCTGTCAGAAGATGCATATATATGTGCCAATACGTTGAGCGTAGTTTTGCTAAATGATATTTACAGTGAACCGTAGAACATTAGTTAAATTAGATGACGAGAATATCCGGAGTGATAATATAGAATTTCAACATGACGTACTATTTTTTTATGCATTATCAGCAATAGAGAACACAATTTGAGTGATAATGAAATATTATGAGTTGCGAATTAAGCAGACGTTTTTGATAATTATCTGTGAAAGTCAGGGTATGACAAGTAATTATGAATTAATTTATCAATTGGGAACGCATTGAGGCCACTGTAAAATACTCGTGAGGAAGTTATCTTAAATTTTCAGGCATTGTAATGTTTATTATTAATTCTTGACATTCAAAACAAATGCAACCACTTCAAAATAAGCTCTTTGCGCATGCGTACAAGAGAAACAAGTGCGAAATATGCTGTAAATCTGACAACACCGTAACTTTCGATTGCCTGCTGACGATCGAGCTTATACAATCGCACTTTTCATCCTCGCTCGAAGATGGTGAGCTCGATCGAGAGTGAACGGGTCACTAACGATCGAACGTTAGCCGAGTTACACAATCGGCCCCCTGATCCATTCGATGAGGACGAACAAATGCTTTGCTTCTTGGATCTCTCCATTTTCCGGGTTTGCGCCGCGTTGGTAGTCATGGGTTGACGACAGTTTCGCCGGGATCCCACCAGGAAGGTTATTTTGTAATCTTACCTTTTTAATGACTCTTTGCGGGAAGGCGAGAGATCCGTTTCGCTCTCTTAATGATCGGCTCACGAACGGTTCGTGAATTGTCGAAGCTTCTGTCGGCAGCGCTATCTGTTTCCGATCTCGTGTACTTTGAATAAACAAACGAGTGCCTGGCAACGGCGACCGCTTTCAAGTTGAAAGTGCTGAAGTTCTTCACGTTGTGCAAATTCCAAAAATGCAATTTAAAATCGTTTGTATCTTTCTCGCTCTTGCTTTTTTTTCCAACTCAAGCTTCAAGTGGAAACGATGGTGGCTCCATTTCACGTTCTTTATGAAGATGAGATGGGAACTAATGGTAGGCGGAGATAATGAAACGGATCAAGAGTCGAAAAATACGGATCAGAGCGGATGAATCGTCTAAAATACCAGCACATGACCGGCAGTTCACCGCTTGAAATCAGAAGATGGTCACGCCGCCTGGGTGGCGGAGTTTAACTACGAAAAAGTGACATTTTATGACGTATTCTCACTAAAGTGAGATTGCAAAATAACCCCGCAGGTGTCTTTAGGTCGAATTGCCGATATCGGCATTTTGACTGCGTTTATATAGCCCTCGTTCTCTCGCCGCTGCGCTGTGATTGGCCGGGTTCGCTCCGAGCATGCCTGGAGCGAATCCGGACCCGACATAAAATTTGGCGGAGCTGAAATCATCGCCAAGGAAAGAATATATTATCCTAGGCTGATACGGGAGTCAATAGAGATCGCCAAAACGCCAAGAAACTTCAACCGGGAAGACGGATACCATCTTTCTAACGCTTGGAAGAGAGTGTTCCAGAAACTGCCCAATCACAGCGCAGCGGCGAGAATCCAGAACGCCACGGAAAACTGCGATCCAACAAATGCTTTGCTGTTCCAAAGTCGTTCAGGTGACGAGATATCCGTTTTTTGAGTGATAGCAGAATGATTGATGCTAATGAGCTATGATGATGTCTTCATTTGTCTTGCCATTGCCACGGAGACGTTCAACTCATCCTAAGCTAATACACCAGCGCAGTCCTCATCCTTGGGCGAAACGAATCGACGTGGTGGAAGGACTCCTCGATGACCTTGACTCTCTCTGGACCCGAGGCGCACATTGGCTCCTGGGAATTGTGTGACGTTTTCCTTGTGTGAAAAATTTCGATACATCGACGGCGATATGCGCTTGTAAAGCAGCGCTTACACGTAGCAGTTGACTGCTATGACAGTCGCGAGAATCACGATATATCTATATCGCTACTTCATTGATGCGTCTGCGCCAACTTCTGTGCAGCTTAAAGCCGCTATTTAGGCGTTGTCATAACAAATAAAAAGAGTTTTATCTCAATAGTGAATTTCGCTTAAATTTCCATGAAATTCTTCAAGCAATACATTCCAAATGACGATTATCTTTTGTTATTATACTATCTCCCCTTTTGGGGAGGGATATCCTTCTTATTATATCCATATTTCGTAGTGTATTGTTTTCCGTTGGCGATTGTGTTGGATACATTTCCGCTGGAAAGTAGACGGGCTTCAACTTTGCTAATAGCTCGAGCGTGGATCGATAGTGTTCGACATGTGTCCAATATCGACCTGAACTCGCGTCGAAGTTGCTATTTACACATGCGAGTGGGGCTTTTAGTTGTTAAGCAGTTGACTGTCATAGCAGTGAACTGCTACGTGTAAACGCACCTTAATATGTACTCTATTACAATACGATTTAGAAATGGTGTCCACTGCGAAATAGAGTCCTGGAATATCGCACGATGTAATCTGGTTTGCAGACCTGTGTTGAATGCGATGGCTAGTGTTCATGAAAAGTTTTCGTGACAAGTTAAAAAGAAGTCAAGAGTTTCGTGCGTAATTATCGCCCTAATAAAGCAATAGCAATCCGTAGTATAAATATTTTCAATGACATTGGTATGTTGTACTTCCCGAACATTCTAAAAAGTTGAAAAAACAGGCCATACTGGATTTTTTTGGAGAAAAAGTGAATGTCAGGCCGAGTCAAGGAATGCATAAAGACAGAAAAAGGAGGAAGAAACCGCAGTAAGGTAGTCACCTCATTTTTTTAATTGATGAAGACTGTCTTTTGGCGCTATTACTCGTCTCTGTACGGACACGTTTAAAATAAATGAAAGTTTCCCCAGTATTTTATCTTGATCTCATTTTTCAGTGTTTTGTGACGCTTAATATTTTTCTGCTGTTTTGACCAAAACCACGTGCACAAAGTGCTTTACATTGGTTCATATGGCAAAAAAATGTTTCCGTTTTCAACCATTTCGGATGACGAACAGCTTTCGGAAACGAATAAAGTCCGTAAACCGAATGTTACACTACATTCGATACGCGATATCATGCAATATTTGATATTATATACGCAATATCTTGCAATATTTTTGCGATATTGTATCGGCTAACCGCTTCACATTTACAGTAGTATTTCGTTTCTCTTACTCCTCCACTTGCTCCATAGATTTAATTTTGCCATTCTTCCCGTTCACTTTCGTCTCAGCGGCTTTTTTCATTTCTTGTCTCATGATGTGGCGTATTAGGTTTTAACCCTCCTCCCTTCAAAGTTTACATCAGGCTTCTTTTTTCTCCCTCTCCTCTTAAGACGCTTTCCAATCGGTCTTTTGAATTATACCCAAAGTATATTCTTTGACGGTTGAAAAATAGTGACCCCCTATACCCTCTTCGGTCCTGTAAAATACCCGGCCTATGAAAAAAATTCTTTCTTATGAGCACATATGGGACTACTGAAATTATACGTTGAAATTTTTATTATTATTCTTATTTTTGTTGAAAGATTTAAGTCCACACATGCTTACAGTTGTTATTTAAGAGATAGAAAAAAATTTGTTCATCGTATGAATGGTAATGAAGTACCACCGTAAGTATTAATATTCTGTACATTAGCAGAAAAAAATACAACATGGGTGAGAGATAAATAGATAGAATATAAGAAATTTAATAAAAACAAACTTTTACAAAAATACCACAAAAATTTTTACAATTTCACGACCCGTGTTTCGACCGAATTATCTTCATCATCAGGTGAAAATGTTTGCGGTATTGTAAAAGTTTGTTTTTATCCAATTTCTTGACGATGGAATACCTCCAGGTTACAGAAGATAGAGTTTTATTTAGATAAAAAAATATTGTTCACTTACTTGTGACCGCCATATTGATTTTTGAAAAACGCAAACTAAAACAGTGATTCTAATGCATGAAATTGGCGCTTTCAAGGAGGAAAATTCAAAATCAGTTACGTTCGCAGATAGGTAAGTCAGTACAATATATTCTACTGGAATAAGCTACTCACTGAGGGACGTAGAACCGGTTGTCCACGCATGTGGGCAAAGGGACCGAAGAGGCTAAGCCTTTTTCTGGACAAGATTCCCTTTGGCCTTGGCACTAGGAACCGGCTATAATTTCGTCCCGATGGCGGGCTCAGCAGTGTGTGCTCTAGCAATCCTCCGAATTGTTTTGACAACTTCCTCTTCTCCCTTCCCCTGCCAGCAGATGTTTAGTTTGCTTAGTCCGAGAGGCGAGCCATTCCGCATCTGCCCGCGCTGAAGAATGCGCGCGATTCGCCAAATTGTGTTAAGACGCAGGATTTGCGTCACTCCACTTTGAGCCTGTTTCACGATACCGCTAAGTCTTAATTATGTATTTAGCTTCCGGTTTTATTTCGCTTCCTCACGCATTGAGACGGTCGCGTGGTTAGTTGCACGAGCATAAATAGTTTCCCGGACCGGGAATCAATCCAGGAACGTTTGGCTTGCATGGCCGATCCGTAGCCCAGTGCTCTGGTACACATTAATTGCCATGAGCAAAAATTCACCTGGACCGGGATTCGAACCACGGACCTTTGGCTTTCCGGGCCACTGCGCAGACCACTACGTTACCCAGGATCCCTAATTCCCATGGCAATTTTACCGAGGTTCAAGGTACTAGATATTGAGCCATCGCGGTACATCTAGGATGGCAACGCAAGGTTCACCTTTGTTCGTGGATTCTTTGAAGTTCTTTCTCCCTTGCGTTGCCATCCTAGATGTACCGCGATGGCTCAACATCTAGTACCTTGAATCTCGGTAAAATTGCCATGGGAATTAAGGATCCTGGGTAGCGTAGTGGTCTGCACAGTGGCCCGGAAAGGCAAAGGTCCGTGGTTCGATTTCCGGTCTAGGTGAATTTCTTCTCATGGCAATTAATGTGAATTTCACCGCCGTTCACGCGGCTGGCTTGAATATCCAACAGTACTCCGGGGCGTGTCTTTTGGGAGATGTATAGAAGCTGGTTCTAACGGAGGCGTTAACTCGGAACCGAAATCGCATTTTTGTGCACAGATTCGTTAGATGGAAATTAAAAATGAATTTTAGTGAAAAAATTAGTTTTCCTTCCAGAGCCATTCCCTCATAAGTCAAAAATTAAAATAAGCAAAAGGTGACGCTCACCGAAGAAGCTGCTTTGAAACCATTGGCGTCATTTACCTTCCGTCCTTGACTGCTTTTAGGGGAAGGGAAAGGAGTGGCAGGGGGTTTCGGGAGATCAGCTCCCACAGATCCTGTCGCAACCGCTTCCGTTGGCAGAGTCAGCTGTGTCCCCCCCCTTAGCGATAAGGCGAAGCTGCTTCGCGGGCTCACTTGTGATTGGACGAAGGCGATATACGTCAGAGGTTGCACCACGCCCACTTTTTCGAAAGGGTTAAAAACATCAGTTTTTCGTCCCTTATAACTCGAGAACTAATTGACGGATCGAAAAACGGAAAATACGGGTCTTTTTATTTTGCAAACTCTATCAGATTCGGCAATAAAAAGCACATGGTAAACGACCCCATCATTCCATGTGTATGCTGGCCGTTCATAGCGATAGAATGCAATCTTTCAGTGGTGTCTTATTTTCTCGATTCCGATTATCATGTGGCTTTTGGCAGTAGGTATACTGGCTCTACTTTCCGACCTAAACTTGTTGCTAGGGAGATGTTATGGCGAAAGAAAATTCATAGTGGAGGGGTCAGATTGGGAAAAAGAGGGTTATAGCTTTTTGCGTTAATTCATGCATTCGATCCACATGGCGTCAAGGAAGCCCAATTACTCCCAGGAGTGCCATTTTTAGTGAACAATTATGGCGAATGAGACACAGCTCCGATGGGTCCTCTTTAAATGCCTTTTTTTAATCAAGTATGCACCTTGGTTTTGCATCCTTATAAATTCAGAGGGGATTCATCCCTCAACCATGGTGTCCTTTAGCCCTAAGCAATAATGCTCTCTTTTCCACCCCTTACGTTTTCTTTACCTTTCATATCCTAACTTCCCAGCCCCCAGACCTCTGTCGACATGTACCTGTATGGCCGCTCAATCCTCCATTCCTTGCATATGATTATGCCACAATCTGATTAAACACGTGGAAATGCCCAATACTACCGTGGACGATTATAAAGGGTTTTATTTCAGAAAAACAAATGTATTCTACTCTACATCTACACGATACCCTGCAAGCCGCCGTGAGGGTGTGTGGCAGGGGGTGAAGATCACCAAGCATGCACTACTAACATGCAAACAAGCAACTATAGGGTCTCATGCAACTAGATTGTTAGTATCTATAGTATTTAAGTGGTTAATACATGCATCATGCACTACAGACTACTCTAAAATATTTCCCCTACCTATCCCTTTGCTATGCTGCCTATTCTGTTCTTTTATAGTACGGGGGAAAAATGACATTTTGATATCTTTATGGAATTGACGTCTTTATGGACAAATTACATATTTATGGAATATTCAGTGTCATTGGTCCTTAATGCTTTAGAGATATTAAATTTTGGATTTCGATTCAATCTCCTGTAGGTATTTCTGGGTGCGTGATTATGTTTTTTTTTAAATCTGACCGCAATCGTTCGCGGTTTGGAGCGTGGGAATTTCTCGCGATCGACCCGTTATTGTTGTCGAGATCTCGAACGCTGAGAGTTTTTATCGGCATGGGTCGTTGTATGCAAATCGTTCCCTCGCCGTCCATTTTGGACTTTCGTCTTTTCTTTTTTTTATTGGCGCGAGTCTCGAATTTCAATGCGCTTCATCGCACCAATTCCCCACTTGGTGCGCCGTGCGTTATTCCTTTTTTTTATTCAACTCTTGTCGTGCGATTCCGCGTGGATTTCCCCGGCCGTCGGCGGCCCGAGATCTCGACCGATCTCCGCTCTCGTGCGTTTCACGACTCATTTGTTCCCCATTCATCCGACGATGATCGCGTCTCTCCTTTCCCGACCGTGCCGCGTTTCGCATGCGCGCCGTCGCCATGATCCTTTTCCGCGCCGTTTGAAGGAGAAAATTACGGAACCGCACCAATCTCCCCGATTCTATATTTTTTTTTCTCTCTCTCTCTCTCTCCCTTCTTTCGTTTGCCTGGATCTTGTGTTCCTTTTCCCTTTTGCTTTCTTTCTCTCGAAGCCATCAATGTTTACACTTTTCTGGTACGAAAGGCTCTTTTTTATTGAGCAATTGACCTGGGTCCTTATTCTCTTTCTGAAACTCTCGTGGTATCCAAGGGATAACATAGGTTTTTCGGGACTCGCGTTAACTTTTTGTAAACATTCTAATGAGGAAATCAATGAAACGCAACCTCGGTTTCGTTGCTAGGGAGATAACCGAGGTTGCGTTTCAAACGAGAATACGGGCCCTGCCAGCTTGTCTTCCTTGTCTCATGCTATCGTCTCCGTATAGATGGTGTGTGTGTCTATCTCTGAATCTTAATATTTATTATCACACATTATATATGTGAGTGCACATTATACCTGTATACATGAAAAAGACAAAGTTGAGTGTAAACTCAGTAATGTAACATACTTAGAAAGATTTATCTCATGATGTCTGTTACGAAATAATATATATATCTATTATGTTTTGCAACAATGTACTTTACTTTCTCGATTTGTTATTACCATTGTAAAAAAACGAAAAATTTACATTATGGGCAAAGCTGAAATGTTCCTAGCAAACTGTTTCTTCTTTCTTTGAAAAACTGATTGTTGTAAATTGCCAGCGATGCTATTTAGTTACGGAAGGCAGTCTCCACACAGGTGACACCTTCAAGACTGGCCAAAGGTCCAAATTACCTCTATAAAAATATGTATGAAACTGCGGAGTAAATAAATATATTAATATTATATTTCAAATCCACTGTTATTTTTTCATTACAGCTTAAGAATGGGTATTTGTTCTTTCTTCTCTTCTTTCATAACGTTCACGATTAAACTGCCATCCCATATACATCTACATCTACATTTACATCTACATAATACCCTGCAAGCCGGTGTGTGGCAGTGGGTGAATTCTCACCAAACATGCACTACATATACATAAAAAAGGAATAGTATTTATGTATTGTTCTAAACTACACTATTACAATATAGTTCGGAATCAGTTTATTACTTTATATGTCTGTTTAATACGTTATCCTGGACCATTGCACGCCCTCAGCATTACTTGTAAATCCAGCAAGGTTACGTTTTTGGAAGTCGGGTAGATGCAGGTACGTAGCCAGAAATTTGTTTCGGGGGGGCTAAGACTAGTGCAGCGTAACTTGAAACAAATCAGCCTTGCCCGTTAAAACCTCATCCTTAATTTTCAGTGCTTGGTATGTACTTTCACAGTACCTACCCGTTCCTATCACTTCTCACCGGTAAAGTGCACTCCTTATCTTGCAATGAAGCAGTTGTACATACATATCAGATTGAAAAGAACAATTGTTAACCACACATTCATTAGTGCAACTAGTGATCACGTTTCAAGACACTTAACACTTGAATTATACTCCATATTATCCGTATTGTAATCCATATCATCGATAAATATTTTATAACCCCAATTAAAAGCAGGACAACAAAATTATTGGGAAAATTTTCAGGGGGCTGAAACCCCAGAAGCTCCCCCCCTGGCTACGTGCCTTGGTAGATGTAGTGGCTAGAGTACTGGGCTCCTATCCCGAGGATCCGAGTTCGAATCCCGGTCGTGGCAGATGTACATTTTTCATTGGAATATCGGTTCCCACTTGTTTGCTTTCTTGCGAGCACTTCCCGCTGAATAGGGACTTAAAGCATGGATCCCTTGGCGCCTTTCGTTCAGATAAGTCTAATGCTGTCGCCGGGTTTCTCTCTACCCTTCCTCCGTAGCCTGAAGAATTCCTAACCCTACCCTAAAAAGCACCTTTCTTAAAAGGAGCAAATTACGTAGGCTGACGGCCGCTCCCTGAGTGATAACTTCTGGGACATGATAGATCTGTCAAGGACATAATTATTGGATAAGAAGAAAGAAAGACTCGACGACGAAGACCAATGAGGGAGTGTATGGGCGAAATGACTTAGAAAAGAAGTATGTAGTCCCGGGATGCAACTGATCTACCGATGAGGATTTGTATTAATGGAAGGTTGCAATCAGCCACTCTTGAGATTTAATAGCGGTGGTGAAGACTGCCTCGTCGTTGTTCTATAGTTATATATGTCATGCGAGGTCTTCCCTAGCCATTCTTCCCGTTCACTTGTTCCTCGACGATTGTCTTCATCAGACCATCGTGTGACAAAATAAGACCGATTAAGTTGTTCGATCTCTTTTTCAAAGTTTTCAGCGGACTTCTCTGTTTTCCCAATATTCTCAGGGCTTCTTCTTTGTCACACGGTCGATGCATTTGATCTCCATCATTCTTCTGTGAAATCACAATTCAAATGAACACAGCCTTGACTTGTCTGCTGCTGTTACCGTCCGTGCCTCACTGCCGTAAATAATCCATGTACCACATGCCGTCGATATTGTTCACTAAACCCGTTGACCTCTTTGGTACCTCGCCATGTAAAAATGATTAAGCGTGTTTTATGTAACATTTGTTTAGACCGTGTAAGTTCCCCGAGCATGAAATTTCGATGAGGGTTCACATCTACATCTACACAATACCCTGCAAGCCGAAATATAGATATGTGGCAGGGGGTCAATTCACACCAACCATGCATTGCATATCATTCATAAATAGGATTAATAGTTATAATCTACTCTAATCTTCAAGTTTATAGAAAAGATAAAACTTGTAAAGCAAGCATGCAAAAACATGCTGATAGTTGGGTTAGCTTAAAGTCCTTATACCTACATGCAACTACCTATGCTACCCATGGATACACTTGTGTTTATACTATTGGTTATATTTGCAGCTATTCACATCTTTAATTTTACGAGGAAAGAAGTAAATTTTGAAGTAAAGTAAATTTTATTGCTTTCTACAAAACAATACAAAATACTGAATTTATTGCAATGATAAAATAAGAAAGCTGGGTTGCCTCAAAGGAGAACCTGTGCTGAAGCAACCTTCATAATTGTATAATTCATCGCTAACGTTTCTATTTTTTCATACAAAAGGGATAGTAGAAAGTGAAAGTTTCATAAAAAAGTAACAATAAACAATGCCATTTACATCTGAATATTTACTAATACTAATACTAACTACAAAACAACGAGTAATTTTTAAAAATTTTTTTACCAGGAGAAAAACAAAATCTGATGACATCAAAAGAATCTTACAACATTATCATTTGCCAGTATCCATGAGTTAGCTAAATGTAAAAAAAAGAATACAATTTTTTACATTTTTTATTTTCACGGGCAACAAATTATAAACCTTTGGGCCCATGTATACAAATGATCGTTTGAAAATATTTAAATTTGGCATAATTAATGGGACTTTCCCAGATTTAAAACTTGTAGGATGCGTCGACGGCTAGGTCATTTTGCACCACTACCCATTCTTAGTATTAAAATGTATAAATGTAATCGTAATAATAATAAAAATGGTCTATTGCAGTTATGTCACTTATTAAAAAATTAAATACAGTGATTTAAAAAAAGGGACGTTCAATTAATGGGACGTTTCCCTTTCTCAAATTAAACTTTTACGTGCTGCCTGATATAGTTGGAATATTACCACTCATAACATAAAATAATTTCAATATAAATTCAAGTTGAAGTAGGAGGGCTGTTTAGTTTCAATCTCGTCTCAAACGAAGATGTTCCATTATTATTATGCATGGCCGCCGTCCAGTTGATGAATCAATCTTCGCTACCTCGGTATTATTGTGTGTCCGTGACCAATACGGTTAGTGTGGGTGTCTCACAGCCCTGGGCGGTCAGCGTGGAGGGCATTATTATTACATTCCCGAGGCCCTAGAGACCCTCGCCCGTCTGTCACTCGCTCTGGCCGGCCAAAGACCTCGCTCGTCCTCTTCGTTCCTGATGTTGAGCCTGGTTAAGATGAAAAGCGGGCGAGCGGGTGATTGTGGTGCGGCAGTGGTGGAGGGTCGTGGGAAGGCGGTGGTTCAATAGGGGAGATGAGGGTGGAGAGAGGGTGAGGGGAGGAGGAAATGGGCGGGAGCAAGGGGAGGTCGTAAACCATATCCTCATTACTTTGCTCCTCCGATATTCCTCATCCCATTCGCTTTCCTCCCTCCCTCTCTTCGGTCGATTCGCCCCCTTCCCCCTGTCCCCTTCACCCCCGCAGTGCTTTCCATCTCCCACCCCCTCCCGTTTTATCCCCTTCTATTATTTAAGGAGGCCCTACCGACCCAAGGTTCATGACCCAAGCCCTGGAGAAGTTTCGCGTTTTCTTTTCTCTAATTCGTTCAGTGATCAACCCCAAGATTATTAAGCTAAGGCTAAGTTTATTGTAGCGTAACTTGAAACAAATCAGCCCTGCCCGTTCGGTGCCGATATGTGACAAATCTCTTCCCTTAATTTTTAGTGTTGGTATTTACTTTCGCAGTGCCCATTCCTGTCTCTTCTCACTGGTGAAGTTCACTTCTTACCGTGTTATGAAGCAGTTAATGTGACCGGCCCCAGAACAGAAGTTCTACGCATGGATTCATATCAGATTGAAAAGAACAATCGGGTCGTTTACCATATTTTTTTAATTGCCGAATATGATAGAGTTTGTAAAATAAAAACACCCTTATTTTTCCGTTTTCTGATCCTTCAGTTATCTATCGAGGTATAAGCCGCGAAAAAATGACGTGTTTAACCCTTTCGGTAAAGTGGGCGTGGTGCAACCTCTGACGTATATCGACTTCGTCCAATCACAACTGAGCCCGCGAAGCTACATTGCCTCATCGCAATGGGGGGTAGGGGGCACAGCTGACTCTGCCAATAGGACAGTTGCGACAGCATCTGTGCGAGCAGACCTTTCGAGAACCCCTCTCCACTCCCTTCCCTTCCACGAAATGCAGTCAAGGACGGGAGGAAAATGACGTCAATGTTATCACAGCAGCTTTTTCGGTGGGCGTCACCTTTTGCTTATTTAAATTTTTGATTTATGAGTGAATGGTTGTGGTTAGAAGATTAATTTTTTCCCTAAAATTCTTTTTTCGTTTCCATCTAACGATTTCGTGTACAAAATTGTGATTTCGGTTCCGAGTAAACGCCCCTATTATTAACCACACGCATGCTTAAAATTGGTGGTCACGTTTCAAGACATTTAACCCTTGAATTATGCGTAGTGTAATCCGGATCATCATTATTTAAAATCAGAACAAACAAAGCATTGGAAAAAAAATTCGGAGGGGGGCGGGAAGTAGGAGTGCCCCCTGGCTGCAACTTACACCAATTGCGACCTCCGCCTCACTGTCGCACATCTTTTAACCACCTGCATTGCATATCAAGTACTCAGTGACAAATGTAATATCCCCGCGGATCTCAGAAATACATTGGGCAATAACTCCGTAAACGTAGACAATATTTTTAGGTACCTCCGTGAGACCAATCTCTTATCTAAAATCTGAAACCGTTTATCCGTATAATGTAAATATTCGCTAAAAATAAAAAAAAAAATCTTTTACTTAAACTGAAAAAATCATTTTCTAGTATTTACTAAACTCATATTAAGGTGCGACAATACGTCCGTCGATACACCTCGAAATCAATTCTACTTTACTACCCAAGATTATTTTGCCGAGTGTCGGCAGAAGGCGGACAAACCAACTCAATATATGGCTACTAACCCTAAATGTAACTGCATCTGCCCTGCAAACTACCGCAAGGGTGTGTGGCAGGCGGTCAGGGAGAACACTGACTACCATGCAAAAAAAATATAATCACGTTTAAACACTATTTGAATGAAACCAAGAGTCAAGAAACATATGAGACACGTGAAATTTTGGCCTCAAATGACACAGATTTGTTAGTTAATACAAGGGCAAGGGCCTTACCTCGTCGAACCACCGGTTACCGTCAAGTCACCGAAGTGAAGCAACGTTGGGCCCGGGCGGAGGTTGGATGGGTGACCTTCCTCCATGCCTCTACCGCGGTGCTCTTGTCCCCTGTCTGCGAGTGGCGGGCAGGTTAAATGTGGGTTGGCACAATGGATCTAAAGAGGTCTAAGTGCCAGAGGGGCTCAAGAAGGTCTATCGCCCACCCCTTCAAGTTATAAATAATTATGTACTGGAGGAGGTATGCTAGCCTGTGGGTGAGAATGGAGTCTGAATGAGAGTGATAGAAAATTAGTCGTACAACTTCTGTATGGCTCCGCCCATTCCTCCCTCGATTGTCCGAGTCTTGTCGAAATTCATGTCATCACTGACGTGGTTAATATTTCTGCGCATTATATCTCATTTTTCTATCCCTAGCATGCACTGACGAGATTTATGAAGATAAGGGGTGGATGAGCTAAAAAATGGGGTACCCGGAACTTTAACAGAAAGTGAATAGATATATTTTGGGTTGGTTGTTGACAGTTTCCAAGTGTCTGCGTGACTTATTGTATATTAACTTATACAAGTTAAGCAACGTTGGGTCCGGAAAGAGATTGGATGGGAAATTTCTCCTCCGGAGAAATGCGTCTTAATGCTTTTTTTCATAATTCCAGTTACGCATGAAAGTGTACAGTTCACATAGTTATTAGCGTTAATGAAATATTTTAGGTACACTTTAGTCTACTCGACCTACATATTTAAAAAATATGTAGGTCGAGCTATCTAGCTTTAGCTTTATCTAGCTTTATGCTTGGGTGTTCTTTATATGTTTATAAAGTGGTAGTAGAACAGATTAGATTAAAGTTCACCTAAGAGAGGGCTGCGATGACATCCCTGTGCCATATTATCCATCAGTGTTGAAGATATTTAAACAGTTCACAGCCTAACATCCAGCTTGTCATGGATGTTTTTTTTTCTCCTCAGTTGCCTTGCCCTGACATCCGGTCTCTCTGCCTCCTCCTCTGTCAACCCACGTGACCCGAAACTCGGCAACTCATTTATTTGCATATTCTTTTTTTTTAATATATCCAGGTAGGTTATTTCTCACATTTTCCGTGATGAGGTTTTTGCCCTAACGATCTCTTCGTTTCACTTTACGGGGGAAAGTGACGACGGGAGGGAGAGGAGGGTTGGGAAGGAGTGCTCTGGGATGCTAATTAATCAAAATTCAAAGGATGCTGCGGAGGAGGGCAACGGCGGAAATTCCACCGACGACATTTGTTTTCGACTTTGGTATCCTCCTGCGTTGGGTTCTGCGTTTATTATCGCCTCGTTAAACGGGTCGGGTTACAGTGATAAGGGGGACGGGGTGTGGCAGTGAACGGCGATTACGTGTAATTGAATCGCGTTCTTGTGTCATGGAAAAAGCGGTGCGCTAATGTGACTCTCTTCCATTCGAGTGAAAGTATCTTAACCGGGTAAAGATGATGTTCCTAATTGGGCGGCATTTTCTGCTCTAATCTGCATCTACATGTACGTAATACCCTGCGAGCCACTACAAGGGTGTGTGGCAGGGGGTGGAGATCACCAAACATGCACCATTGACGTGTAACTAGACTACTACATGGAGACATGCTAGATAATATGGTCACATGCAGCTAGATGGTTAGTACATCTACACAATACCCTGCAAGCCACCATAAAGGCGTGTGGCATGGGGTAAATTGTCACCAAACATGCACTACATATCATGCATACAAAGGATTAGTAATAATATACTAGGCTAAAATTCACTATTTAAAAAAGATAAAAATAGCAAAGCAAGCATGCAAAAACATGCTGATATTTGGGTGAGCTTCAAGTCAAGTACCAACATGCAAATACCTATGCTATCCATTGATACACTCGTATCGATATACTAATCTATCTGTAGTGAGTTCTGGGTGTGAAAACCTGGATAGGTAAGTCTAATTTTTATTTCATGCCCCTGTTTCATCGCCGATATGACTTTCCATTGTTGCGTGTCTAAACCAACACGGTTTTTCCAGATATTTGAAACATCTCCATTTTTGGCTATATCTAAAACAAAACAACTAAATTTATGGGATTCTCTGTCCCGTAGTTGAGTAGGGACGTGAAGAAGAGAGCGCTGAAAAGTCTAATGTGGAGCGTGGTTCGGAAACGTGGACTTCGAGGAAAGAAAATGAAAAACGATGTAGGGATTGTAAGATGTGGGTTTGGAGAAAACGAGGTGGGTGGAAAGGAGGACGTACAGCGGTGTTCTATGGAAACGATAGGGGAGGAAAAGAAGTTGATTTGGGAATAAGGAGAAGGCAGAAGGTCTGGATGGAGCAGGTAATAAACGGCGAGGGTGTTTGAAGGACGTAATAGTGGGAAGAATGCTGGGTAAGGGTGGTAGAAAGAAAAGAACGGGTAGTTTTGGTAGATGGTGATGGGTGATAGGAGACATGCGGAGCTGAAGAGGGGCGTTAGAAAAAAGATATGACTGGGTAAAAATTGAATGTCAATTAAACCTTCCTCTACCGTTAGAAAACTACTAATGCCATTCAATAAATTTCATAAAAAACTTTCACAAAAATACCAAAAATTATTTATACACTTTCACGACCCGGGTTTCGACCGAATTATCGTAATCATCAGGTCACCTGATGCTAACCGAGTTACTGACCTGAGGGTCCCGGGTTCAAATCCCGGGCAAGAGACTTTCTGGACGCCCCCGCCCCTGAAATCGTCGTGATTCGATTTTCTCTGAATCTACGCTGAATGTGTGAATGGCTTAGCTCGCGTTAAGCTCACCTACGCACCTCACCTATCAAAAGCCTTCGGGTTGAACACACTATATTTATGCCATTTTGCACTCTTTATCATTTCATTAATTTATCTAACAAGTTTAGGTTTTGAAAAAATATCCTGTCTTCCTGGTAAGAGTGACAGCTAATGGATTAGCATAATAATTAACCTTTTAATTGGAAATTGGTCAGGCTGTTTGGAAAATACTTCGTGCCTTGTGTACTGCATGATGGACACCTTTCACCACGATGTTATTTCATTTTAATATGTCACGTATCTATAAACCGAGATATATCGGAAAATTTCCTTCATTGCCTGTTGATTCGCCATCGTCAATATGGCCTTTGCATTAAATTTCGAATAGGAGCGCTTTCATCAATATTCCTGCCGTGTGGACCGTGCCGTTAATTTTGACAAAATCAATGCCTCAAACTAAAGTTCAATTAATTTTGTTTCATTGAAGTATCCCCTGTGGGGATGCCCATCCTTTAACTGGATTTGCGTATTTTCCAAAGTTTTCCAATTATCCGTGTGTGGCGCCAACTTTTCTGCCGTTAGATCATCATGCCCGCCGGTCGGATATCCGGGCACCTATGGGCAACCCCTTCGTTCTTTGCCCGCCAGTTAAGGTTAAGAGTTGAAATTATCTCGGCCGAAAGTTTGGCATGGAATATTTTCATGTTCCAGGACGAGATAATTTTTAGAAGCAATTCCGTACCTTTACGAAACACATATCTTTTCCTCCTCAAGGCTATTTCCAAAAGTTTTCCTCAAATTCGCACATTTTCAGTTTTTTCTTGATTTCCCTTTCTACTCGTCTGTTTCGCCTCTCGTCTATCGGCTAACCTGTATTCCTTCTTACACAATGTATCTTGTGCTGCCTTGACTACTTGCTCCATATATTTCTAGCAAGACCTTCCTTTGCCAATCTACCTATTCAATTTCCCTCGACGATTGTCCGCTTGAGACGATCAGGTCTCACTGATCTTCGCTTGAAAGTCTGTTTTCCATCTTTTCTATCCCTCTCTTGATTGTTCTATGCAAGAACATAAACGAATGTCAGAATAAACCTATTATCAAGTCTTAGCATTCCATTGCTATCCTATTTTTCGGCCTGCGTTTACAAAAATAGTTTTTACGAAGTACTTAATTCATACTTTTTATGCATGTTCCTGTAATACATTAAAAATAGGGTTATTGTGGGCAATTAGGTTGTCGACCGATTGAACTGAAAGCAATTCCGGAGTGCTATCATAACCATCATCATCATCAACGGTCAACAATCCTAGGATTGGTTTGACGAAGCCCTCCACTCGATTCTTCCATCGGCTCAATTCATAATATTTCAAAGCAAATTACTACTGATACTTTACCTACATTGCACCCACCTATCCGGTTGAAAAATAGCCTATTATGATCTATTATTACTCACAGGTTGAAAGAAATTTTAAATCCATCTATACAGCTCGATCCCGCTAACCTTCTTCTATTCATCCAGTCACGTGTAATATGCGGGTGATCTTAACGTATTTCTTGAGCAATCAGGAAACAGAACAGCTCCAGTTTTACTCACAATTTTCAGTCTAAATTGGAATCTGCTGTCTGATAACGGTTCCCTTTGCAATTCGTCTTATAAGCTGGTGACAGTGGTGCAGTCATCATTACGATCTTTCACTATTCTTGCCGTTATTCTCCGTACATATTTTTGCTCCATAATCAAACCTGCCTCATACCAAGTTATACACGAGTGGCGTACTACTTTAGTACTGATGACTCACAAAAATTGTGGTAAGTACTGCATTGGCAAGTATTATTTACTTACCTACATCTTTCTTTAACATCCTCATGCCTTTTAACTAGGACATTTTTTACGGATCCTCATCATATGTGCTTTCAAAGCCTGGCCCTCATCTTCAGCCACTTCAAACTGGCAGGAAATGTACTAGGATGGGAATGAAAGGGTAAGGAAGGAGGGTGGAGAGAAACGCGGCAAGAGGACCATGGTTTAACGTTCCACCCGACGGACGATGTACTGAACTCAAGGTGCTCTCAGCACAGCGCTATAGTAGATGGCGGAAAACCAGATAAAAGCATCTTCCACTGTCGGGATTCAAACCTTGGCTATCGAGATGAGATACCTGTGCTCTAACCACTAGACCGAAACGACTCCTATTTATAAAAATTGAGGGCTACGTATTCATTGTTCGTTAGTGCGTGACGAGCCCCTCTGTGGCTGCGGAACCCGATATTCCTGGACACCCCTTATAGCGAAGTAGCTGAGATTTATGTAGACTGCACTGCATGAATCACTGCCATAACGTTAGCTGTATGGTTTATGGCTAGTGATATAGTGGTCGAATAATTTAACTCCCGAGTACGCAGGGTATCATCTTAAGAAGAGACAGGTGGTCGTATTTTTTCGGGGTTTCTCTCCGCCGTCATATTCTTTGTTCATTTTTATGGTCCATAACTAACTCTCGGATTACTTTTTAGTTTTTACTTGGGTACTCGTTATAAAAACGAGTGTCAAAAATCCTATGCTTATCTTTGACCCTGTTACCTACGCCTAAATACACTCTTTTTTTCTCTCGTATGCTGGTGCAGGGAGGGTGTATGTTATGACGCTAATTTTACGGCGTTGAAGTACCTATTTCCCGACATAATCTTTCACCTTGGAATGTCTGGTCCTGAACGGTAGAAACCGATCTTCTACTCTTGTGGAACTGGGGATTACTATTACCAGCCTAGCTTTCGTTTGCTTATGACAAAAGCTATTAAGTTTTCAGTTTTGATATTTCAATTTATTTCGATTTATTAGAATAATGTGGCTCTAATGATTGTGTCAATTGTGATGAATTTTATTTCTGCGAAGTCATTCCTGCATGCGGAAGTTGTTACAGCTGGCTATATTGGTATTTTTTTCAGTAGCATCGCGACAATTGATTGACATTTTCTACCGTTTAATACTCTTTGTAAAAATATATCGTACAGCTGAGTTTGAGAATAAGAGAATACTAATTTTAATACAGTAAAATGTATCTTATAGAATGTTCTATCTTGCATTTATGTGGATTGTTTCCTTACGACGTTTTTTTTGCGTTTTTGTCATCCAATCCTCATTCGGTCTTACTTTTTTCTTTTGTTTTATGGCAGCCACTTAAGTATTCTTCTTGGCCATCTTGCATGTGCCATGCGTCTAACACGTCCATACCAATTCAACCTACGGGTTACTATTTCTTCAAAGGTAGCTTGTACCATCTGCATAAGTTTCCGTATATCTACATTTGTAGTTAAAAAACGACCAGCCTTCAGCTTTTCTTTTCCTCTCTTAATTGCCAGGTTTCTGAGCCGTTGAATGATATACTCCGTACTGTGGTGTCATGTAGTTGTTTCTCGGCATCGTTCGTTATTTTCGCCTGTGAATGGTTCAACTTTCAATAAAAATCTAATGATTATCAATGGAGTGTTTATGAACCGTATCTTTATTCGTGAAATATACACATTCGGTCTCTCGCTCAAGCGTGACATGTCTTCGTCTCCTCCCTTCCACCTTCTCTTTCTTCGCCTCAGTACGTGTTTTGTCACGTTCGTTCCTTCTGAATTTCACGCTTGCACCCCCCTCTCGTTTCGCCCTTTGTCTTCCTGCGCCCCCACTCCCTCTCTCACTCTCATGGGGGGAAAAAACACTCAACAGCCGAACGTTGGCATTAGCCGACTGTTGACTGAGGTCAAGACTCAGGCTGCTCGTGTGCCCTTGTCCTCTTTCTGTCATTTTTTTTGTCCCAGGGTGCTTCCTTCCCTCTTTCTCATTTCTCTCCCCCTCTCTCTCTCTCTTCGCCCAGACAACCCCCACTGAGCACGTCTTCATTCCCCGTGCGCTGTGTCGGGGTTCGTTCCTGTACACCATGCACCTCGGACATGGAAGCCATTAAAAATCTTGATATTTTTAAAATAAAGTCCGTTTCACAGGATACTTGATCCAGTACAAGGTCTAGTATACTTGTGATAGCTATGAAGCGGTTATTTCATATGATTCCATACTAATTAAAAAAGAGAAGTTCGCACAGCGTCTATAACGTGACTTGATTGGTCGATGGCTACTGGGCTACTAGGTCCTACTAGAAATCTAGTACCGCATCAAGCACGAAATCCAGTAGCTCAGTGAGTATACTAGCTTGTATGCTAGCTTTCCAGTATCGTGTGAACAGAACCAGTATACTGGCTGGCAAGCATGCTAGCTAGTATACTCGCTGAGCTACTGGATTTCTTACTTGATGCGGTACTAGATTCCTAGTAGCACCTAGTAGCCCAGTAGCCATCGACCAATCAAGTTACGTTACAGACGCTGTGCGAACTTCTCTTTTTTAATTAGTATGGAATCATATCAGATAACCGATTCATAGCTATCACAAGATCGATGTTCGTGTGAAACCTCCCAGAACGGTTCCAATCATACTAGATTCCGTCTTCAATCGATTATAAGTTATGCAACAGTTATTTGCTATTGGAATGTCATTTTTATATTTATTAGCAATTCATACTTCATTGTTGCATAACGAATCTATATGCTCAAAGGTATAGTACCTCCGCCCCTAAAACTTATGGTGCATAAAGCCATGGTACAAAGTATTTTGAAATATGAAATAACAGAGTGGGGAATGGCTTCTTGTACGCTGTTGAGCTCAGTATTCAGGAACCGAAAGAAAATATTGAAATTGAAAGAAAAACCATTGAAATCGTTGCTCTATGACATTTAAAATTGCAATTTTACATTTTCTTACATGCCGCTTTGTTTATAAGATATGTGGAACCTTCTGAAAAGTCATTTGGCTTAGAAGGACAAAGTTTGCGTATGAAATAAAGGAAGCCATTCATTCATTCGTACTTTAATTAATTATTGTGAGAATAGCTTCTGCTAAGTAAACGTTACTCAGAGATTTTATTTTTATATATGATGTGGTATTAAGTGTTTTGGGAAGAAAGAATCGGTTGGTGTGGCGGTTAGTTTGCTGGCTTCCCATCCCGAGAGCCAGGGTTCAAATCTCGGCAGTGACAGTGAGTTTTCTTTGGAATAATGATTCGTGCTTGGGTGATGTTTGGAGAGAACTTGGGAGTACAATACTCCGTTAGTTGTAATCAGTTTCTCTCAGGTTCAATACTCCGTCCGTCCGATGGGACGCCAAGCCATGGTCCCCTTGGACGCCGGGTTTCTCTCCACCCTTCCCCGTACGCTTTTATTTCCATCCTTAAGCCTAGTCTTCGGCGCCTTTAAGTTCTGGACGCACTCGAGACTCTGGTTGGGTTGGAAAACCTTTGTAATTGACACCTTTGGGTTGGAAAATACAAAATTGTTTCCATTATTCTTTCATTACCAATGTAAAGGCAGTTTAAGAATTTAGCAAGATCAGTTCGAAACCATTTCATTCACATTATGGTCGTGTTAGTTCAGTTGGCCGATTACTGAGGTCATTTGCGGCCTAGGTAAACGCGTTGGTATGCTATCTGGAAGAGGTTGTATAGGGAGTGAAGGGAGGCTGAGAAGAATCTTGGCATAGGCATTAGTCTGATTATAGCGATAAATGCATAGGCTTAATAGCGATAAATGCATAGGCTTAATAGCGATAAATGCATAGGCTTAACGTCCCGTCCAACTGACAGATTTGTGTGAACGTAAGTGCGTTCCATACATTGCTCTAAGCAAGTGGGGACAGGATTGGACAGAAACATTTCTGCCACCGTCGAAATTCCAACCCGCATAATCGGAGTGGAATGTTAGTACTATAACTACCCGATATCGTATATCTAATTTAGATTTTTGTTGTATTTAGTACACTTAAAACGTAGTGTAATAGTTACGTGGCAGTGACAACTCTACATTACGAACATATTTTAATTACGCTCACTGTCATATTGTTAGTAACTAAATTGCCGGCTGTACTGTTAAGTGATCTACAAAGAAATCAGATTGGCTCCGCGTGCAAATAGATTCCAATGTCTGACCATTATTTCTCGCAGAAGGGAAAAAGTTTTATAGGGAGCGATGAATTCAGTATATTTAATAAGTTACCTACTGAACGTGCTAGGAAATGTTTAAACCAGTTGCAATCATGCGCTGTTCCTGAGTTGTGTGAAGACATTCATAACAAGGCTCTAATCTGCGCTGCCTTTCGTAATGTGTCGATAATTTATCCTAAAACATGGGTCATTTGTTCTATGGCCGCGCACTGTACATTCTGAATAAATAAATTTTATTCCTTTCTGCCTAACAATTTGTCATTAGAATTTCAGTTTTATGATAAGATATATGCAGTGCGGCGGAATTCTTATTGTGTATTGTAATATTTTATTTAGCATAAATCATTTTAAAAAAGATTTTACAAAAATCATCAAAAAATCTCCTTCGTAACGTACCTATATAATGTTGATAACACTTTGGTAAAATTTTCTCGGACAGTATTTCCGCCATGTTTATTCCTGAATTGATGGACTTTTGACAAAATAGCTGAGAATGAATAGCACGCTATTTCATAGAAACGTCTATTCGTTTTGGGGCGGAAGCATTCGGTTAAACTTGATAGTATCAGGCTTAACTTCATTTGTTCAAAAGTCATGATCACGAGGTAAAATTACATCGTGCATTTTCACGCTATACATATTATGCACGACCGGTTTCGTCGCTTTGGCAATATCATTAGACCTGACTGATGTAAATCATGAACCACTGCGAATTTTTTATGTATTGATAATTAATATTTTTGCGTTTTGCCAAACCTTGTGCATTTAGGAATCGTGGAATGGGATGGCCTGAATTCTGACTTTTATGTAGAGTATTTACGTTTTCATCGCGGTTAATGCTATCAGAATTAGTGGTGATTTAGCGGCACTGTTATTGGTGTTTTGTGCATCTGCGAGATGTATGGCTTCCAAAGGAAACGACTCCTGAGGCCGAGTCTTTAAATACAGACGGCGATCCTCGGCGATCGATAGGACGCCATTACCACTTACGGCGTTTCGTTGAAAGATTGTTAAGCCGACTTTGCCGTTCCTGTTGCTTGCAATATTTGTTCTCACTTGAAGAAGTATTCTGCAGCTTAGAAGAGTAAACACCCTCTCATCATTGAAAGTAGTAATCGAAGTATAATCTGGCGTTAAATTCTTTCATTTCTATTTTATAAATCGAAATTTACTTCCTGTTGATAGTGATTTTATCCAATGGCGGGTAAGTTTTCACTAACCCAAAAAAAATTATTATCTTATGCATTTTTATTTCTCTTTTATACGCGCTCTATTGGTAAAAAAGTGAGCATCAAGTGTTTGCTGGAGATTTCTTTAATGTGTGTTCCTTGAGTCGGTCACATTTTCTTGCTGTGAGCTCGTCATTGATGTTTTTTTTTATAAATATCTTGCCATTGTTTTTTCGCTGAGGTGTAGCTATTTTGTTTCCTGCCAATTGAGTGTGCGCAACTGTTTTGCTTTTTCGGATTGCATGCGATTCACACCTCATTTCCCTCTAATTTATGGCGGAAACCTTGACTTATCCTGCTGGAAAATTTCCTCTCCACCGGATTTCACCTCGCCCCGTATTTTATTTCGATGCTTCATCTTTATTCTCCTCCTAATGCCCTTCGTATCTCTCCTCTTTAATCCTCAACTTCTCCTTCCCTCCCCATTCCCTCCGTTCCTTTTTTTCCCCTCTAATCCTCGACGTCCCCCTGCTACAGTGCTCCGAATACCATGTTTCCTTCCTCCGCGGGGGTGGACGGGAAGGGAGGAGTATTGTGTGACGCGTCGACCTCCCGCCATCTGGAACTGTTCCTCTCGGATAAGTCAAAAGAGGGCGGCGCGGACGCCTGTCGGGAGGCTATGTGAATTTTATCTGAAGTCGCTAGGAGGAGGATACCCCAGCCATCGGAATATTACTACGCTTCATTCTGCATCAAGAGTTCGTTTTTTGGGGAATATGCATGAAATTTGTTTCTCGAAGATTAATGATGTACTTGATGCGAAATTTTCTCACCAATTTAAATACACAAGCTAAATTTTTCTACGCCCACCACAAAGATTATTAAATGATATTAAAATGTTCCCGGAAATTGACGAAAGTCACGTGACCTGAAACACCATCTGACGTCACTGCACGGTATGTTCCATATTGCTACGGAGATAGACATTTACATACAAAAGAAAACGAAGTGAGTATATTGTTTTGAGGTTTTTAGCCGTTTCTCGAAAGAAACGATGGCTGAAAAAATACTTAAAAAAAGCACATTCCGACAATTTCCTTTGGTTGACTCCCTTATGGCAGCGTTCTTCTTGAAAATAAATCAACGATTGCATAGACGTAGTAGAAATTCTTGGGCACTGAACAGGCATAATTTAATTAATGAATGATTTGCTCGTTACCACCCATATTACGTAAATAAAAATTCGAAATACAATCGTTTATTGCAATAAAAAAATGAGATAAATGCATACATTATCGCCAATTATTGATTTAACAACTTAACTCCACGCATAAACAGATAAACAACGCCCATAGTGATACCTTGCCGTGACGTCATGCTTTTACGTCGTGTTTTACAGCTGCCGAAAAGGTACAATTTTCAAAGAGGAAGTAATAGCTTTGTAACGCAACTTAATTCTTCAGCAAAATTTTCGCCAAGCGCATTTTAGCTAATAAACTTCACATTCAAAGAGTTATGAAAAATAGTGCATGTTCCCCATTATAAGCACGTATAGCCCAAGGAGGTTAGAATACATTGGAGGAGACATTGGAATTGCTAACCTATGGGTCACAATGAAGCCAGGATGGGGATTCTTGGGAAGGATTAGACCCCGCCTACTCCGTTCAAAACATTTCGATATTTTCGGCCCCTTATGGAGACTGCGTGTGTATTATAGCGTAAATTACAATGAAACTGAAATCACTATTTGTACACGAAATTGTTATATGGAAACGAAAAATGAATGTTAGTGAAAAAATTCACCTTCTAACCTGTGCCATTCACTCATAGATGAAAAAATTAAAATTAAATTTGGTTACGCCCGCTGAACGAGCTGCGTTTACTGAGATGACTACGTCATCCGTCTCCCGTCCTTGACTCTTTCTAGGGAAAGGGAAGGGGGAGCGGAGGTGGGGAGGGGATATTAAAAGTGTGGGCATATTAAAAAGTATAGTGTTGATAATAACGTGGTTCCATAAAATAAGGCCATCGTCAGTCTGTTACATGTTATTGCCCACACTGACGGTTGAATTGTTGGGTGAATGAAATTTGCCTATTGAACTTAAAGGAGATTCCACATACCATAGAGATTCGAGACCAAACTACAGTCCAGCTATACGAGAGAGACGAGAAAAAAGCGCATTAGGTAGAGCAGTGGTGCCAATGTGGTCGCATGCCTAGTCTGCAGACTAATGTCTATAACAATTGCATAATGTGCTCTAACAGTCTCATGATACGAAAAAGACACTGCTCAGATCTTGCGAAAATATTTGCAGTGAAGTGCCATAGGGATACATTTTCGAAATGTCTACGACGATGATTTAAGAGTTTCGTGCAAGCAGCCAAAGTAAGCGTGAAATATTTATCATGAGCCTAACTAGTCATGTCATTAGTAACTCCTATCACCTATCCGACATCGTTTAGAGACAATGATGCCGGTCGTCTAGTCATGATTGAACATGCTAATCTGAAATGATACAAGGCGTGTGAGATATGTTGAGCAAGCAAAGAAGGATTTAAAAGGATGATATGAAGCATGTATTACGAAGAGGTTAGCCGGTAAAATAATCGAGGGATGAGTTGTTCCAATCAAGTCGACTGCATGGGGGTGATTATTTTCATCATCTGATGGGAAGAGCTTTGAGAAAAATCATAATGAAACCCTTTTGTCGAGAAAAAAAGATGCCTCAAACGGTTGGTCTTCTTCATTATCTCTTCATTCTTTTTTTAGTTCCTTCAGAAATTTTACAAATCTTTCTTCTTTCAGGTCATTAATTCCTTTTGAGTGATTGTTCCTGTTACGTAAGAGTTACATTTATGATCATCGGAAGTCCATTTCCGAGGGCCCTTCTGATCATTTCGCTTGCGGGGCCCAGGGAGGTCTTTTACTCCGGAAGATCGATACTTTTTTTTTCCTTTCCATGTTTAATTCTCCCGGGTTGGTCGCGAAATCATTGGCCATCTTTGGGACCCTTCTCAAATTTAATTTAATTTAGGCGAAGCTCCAAAATTAGGGTCTAGCGAAGACCGAGAAATTATTGTCCCCGGGGATATTTTTAGGTTTGTGTTTAAGCACCACTGGTACCTTTTGAAAGGCCCCGTCTCTGGAGGCGGACATAAGAAATCCTCCTTCTGCTCCGACGAAAAGTCCGGGCGTTTAATTAATTCCCTCTCGGCTCCTCTTCCATTTATATTTTATTTTACACTTTGGACTTCCCTTTGTCATCTGAATAGAATCGGGGCCAGGCGATCAGGGGGAACGAGGAAGAACGCCCGAATCGCCGTCCTTAAAAATTAAGGGATATTCAATTTAGGAGTCACGTGTCATGGGAGGTTTATTTTTAAAAGTATTTCATTAACGGTTGCACTTGCCCCGTATTCAATTTGGAGTGGAATTCACCCTTAAATCTTTCTCCGATGCTTCGTCCTCGGTAATGAGGGTTTTTTTTCGGAGCAGGGTTTTATCGTCTTTGCTTCAATTTTTTTTTACATCCCGAGAGCAGAGGCGTATTTTTGAGAGCTAGGAATCCGCTGAAAGGATTTCTGTAACAAGTGGCCATTGGCGTGCAAAGGAATAAAAATACAGGTCCCGCTACCAATTTTTGATTAAGCTCACGCGGACCTTTAGTCAAAATTGGGTTCGCGTCGCCTTCGTGCTTAGGATTTTATTTTTAAATCTTTTATATTTTAGCTAATTTTCTCTCCTGAGTCGGAGGGAAATTTTTTAAATAATTCGCAGGCCTTGATGAACAGGCAGATATGAACGGTGCTGTTCTAAAAAAAGTGTGCACTCCCGGGTGTAGGAAATACCGTTTCAGTTTTTCCTCGCCGTAATCATCAGTGCCTGTTATTTGAGTCTGAGGTATTGGCAGGCATTCCATCTAATTAAAAATTAATGTTGAATCTGATATTTTGGACTCACTCCAGTGGAATGACATTATACGTGACCCACGCGTCCAAAACGAGTGTCCGAATTCGAATATATAATACCATATCTTCGTTAAAGCTAAAATGACTCATCATGAGACAAAACAATGGGGAATATGCATGAAAATTGTTTTTCGAAGAATAATGATGTACTTGATGCGAAATTTTCTCACCAATTTAAATATACAAGCCAAATTTTACTACGCCCACCACGAAAATTATTAAATGATATTAAAATATTCCCGGAAATTGACGAAAGTCACGTGACCTGAAACGCCTTCTGACGTCACTGCACGGTTTAGGTTCCATATTTCTGCGGAGAGACATTTATTTTTAATAGAAAACAAAGTGAATATATTGTTTTGAGGTTTTTAGCCGTTTCTCGACCGAAACAACTGAAAAAATCGTTAAAAAAGCACATTCCGATAATTTCCTTTGGTTGACTCCATTATGGCGTCGTTCTTCTAAAAAAAACAGCGATTGCATAGACTTAGTAGAAGTTCTTGGGCACTAAACAGGCATTATATAATTAATGGACGATTTTCTCGTTACCATCCATACTACGCAAATAAAAAATAGAAATACAATCGTTCATTGCATTAAACAAATGAGATAAATACGTACGTTATCGCCAAGTATTCATTTAACAACTTACCTCCACGCATAAGCAGATAAAGCCCATAGTGATTCCGTGCCGTGACGTCATGCGATGAAGTCGTATTTTTAAGCTGCCGAAAAGGTACAATTTTCAAAGAGTAATATCTTTGTAACGCAACTTAATTCTTCAGCAAAATGTTCATATTTCGCCAAGCACATTTTAGCTTATAAACATCACATTAAAAGAGTTATAAAAAATAGTGCATGCTCCCCATTTTTCCTATTTTTTCCGCATCTTGCACGGCAACAGTCAAGACGTTTCGTGACTTGTGCTGGTCACTTTATTCCTTCAAAAAGTATCCTGCACGGGTCACGAAACGTAGTAGCCAGACAAGACGGGGCATAAGCCGATATTCCTTTTGACTCTGTTCAAACACCATTCTGCCTCGGCCGTTCGTTCCAATTGATTAATATCTCTGCGTAATAAATCTTGTTCAGTATCCTCTCAGTACAATCCCTAATGAAATTAAGAGGCTGTCATTGAAAGTTAATAACGGAGGAAATGCTTTTGATAGTGCGATGAAGGGAGGCATACACTTGCTTACAGAGCAAAAAAATTAGAGAACTTCTTTCATTAAATAAGGATCATTAATTTCAAAGTGTTTATGATCTTTTCTCCTTGCCCTCCATTCCTTTCGCTCGCTGATACTTCTGATAATTCCTCTGGAAATTGCCTTTGGGCGGTTCTGAAAAGGATTTTTATTCTCTTGCCTCGACTAGGTATTCAGCTACTCGATATCTTCCCTAGATTAAGGAGGTTGATCCTAAAAGTGAAAGTCATGCCTTTTTATTATATTTTCAGCACTTACAGAACTAAAGTTCCTCTGTCTAATAAAGTAAAGATAAATATACCAACCCATACTCATTTTTGCACAAATTGCATTTGAAATTACATACGATTAACGGCGAGAATGGCCATCACATGGGAATATAATGTTTAAAAATACCATAGTGTCATGTCATTTTTGCAAAAAACTAATATTTTATACTTAATTTCACAAGGAATAAAATGACATGAAAAAAAAGGCATCAACCAACCGTATTTTTCCATAAATCCGACAATTTCTGCACTAATAGCTGACGAAATGCGTTAGTTGACTTCAAGTGGCGCTGCGGTCGCTCTAGCCAAAATGTATGGCGTATGAATAATATCATTACTAATGAGATATTAAAGAATATTTCAGAAAAATATAATAACATAACGTTCGATAGTAATATTCTGGTGTTATACATTAGTAAATTCATTGAGTACATGAATTTATTTCACTAACGTAAATGCTGAATTGACTCCATCGTCGAGCTTATTAAAATTATCATAAAAAATAAATCCTTCGACTTTCCGTTGTATTTCTTGTGATACTTATAGCTATAGATTCTATACTAGCGTCTAAGTCGACTATTAGACTAAGTCTATACTAGCTATATAGACTTTCAATAGCTTAGGTAATTTTCTTTGTGAAGTAAGGATCACTCAGCAGGCTTATACTCGTACTTAAATTAATAAGATTCCGTAGACAACTTGACTCAAGCAGTCGCGAGCCAACCTCCTTAAGCCTCAAAGTGTAAAACGTTCTTGCCGCGATGTCTCTATTGCTGTGGCTTAAGACGCCGAGCGGCTAAAGCAGGATTTATTATTTTTGGGAGAAGACACGTTCAGCGACTGTCCGGAATCGCTGGATCGTTTCACGTGTTTCAGTTCACTGTGACGCACGTCGTGATTCCTCCTGTACTTTAAATGTGTTTATGCTAGTGACCTCTGAAGTCGAGAAGTCATTTCGACCTCTAGAAGGTACTTTTACTGTGCTCGTGGACAATATTGTCCTTTGTTCTTTCCTGTTCAAGCTTTGTATACGTTTAGGTACGCCTTAGTTTGCTGCAATCACATTCTGTTCTTATCCACGTAGTACATACCCCACAAATGTTGGAGACAGAGGGTGACTCCACAATAATTATGAACTACCGACCTTCTATACTATTCTCTCTTGATATGGGCACAGTTGTTGCTTCATACACATTTGCAAGTGAAGCATGGTTTGAAATAATTTGGGTTGACCAGTTTAAAATGAAACTTGTCTTCTGTATGATATCTCTCTTTGAAAAAAAAAAATACTTTTGTCCCAATATGCTGACTATTTATCCCCGCTTCTTAAGTTAGACATTCAATGTGCTTTAATTTTGATCATATCTAATGTGGTATGTGATTTCCCATTCAGTCTTGCAATTATCTACTCGTATATATCTCATGGAATATCGCTCTTTTTCCCTTTCCGTTGTGCCTGTTTCCATCTAAAGTTATTTAAACTGACATTTAGCATTTAGTTTGGCACGTATCATCGAAGTAATTATTTCTAGCGTTTATTTCCTTCTTTTATTTCGTAAATAAGTGGAATCACTATTCTATCATGTATTATGATTTTGTTCCGAGCGTTGAACTCCTGTTTTTTTTAGTAATTGTCCCGCTCTATATTTGACATTTTCACGAGTCTTATGCCAACCTTTTGTTAGATAAAGATCTCGTAATCTTGCTAACCGCATGAATCCCTAGTTCAAGATGTTTGATTGGCTTGCCTCTCGTTTAAATATTGACGTCACTTATTGTTTTCATTAATTGGAACTGAGTCAATTTTTGCTCAGGTGGATAACCATATGCATCTCATGTCGGAAAAAAATTATTGTACACGATAGACTTGCTCGGTTATTTATTTTCTGCGGTTTAGTATTAAAATATCGATCGATAAATTTCTTTATTATAGCTATTCCATATATGTATTACCGATCCCATCCCTTCAAAATACGTTATCGAGCGTAATTAATTAAAGCATATTCCAATGCTGCCCGTTGTTTAATACTCACAGTACAATCTTTATGCTAAAGGCAATGAGGTGTGAAATTTGGCGTCAAAACCATTCTATCCAAACAGAACGAAGGGATGGGAAGGATATGGGTATGATTCTCTGCGATTGATCTGGATTCATGAAAAATGCACCCGTTAACTGACATGTAGGGAAAAGCAATGGAAAATTTTTAAGGATGCTCCACGTTATTACAATTTCCTAAACAGTATTCCGCTGTGGTCAGTATTTGTTGCAGAAAAGTACCTTCCTTGCTGATTCAAGACTGTTAGCGAAGCAAAAATTCAGTGAGCCCAAAAACTGTTTCAGGTGCATTTACTCGTATTATTTTATTTTTTGTGTATATTTCGAAATGAAAGTATTTTTCTGTGAAAAATACCGAGGCATTAAGGGTGGGGGTTAAGATGGAACCTATAAACGTTCGGGTCGCCATTCGCTTATTCACTTCGGTCATAGGCAACGTCATTTAGCCTAAGAAGTTGCATGTTAAAGGCTTTACTCTGACAGGGTGGCGATCGTCAGGGAAAACCGGGAAAACCTGGAATTGTCAGGGAAAATTGGAAATCTGGAAAAGTCAGGGAATTCTCGTAACAGTCAGGGAGAAACTGGGATTCTCGTTATTTTTCTACTATTACATTTATTGGGCAGTCTTTCTCGCCCTTTATTTCACCAAAACATTTCACGTCAATTCGTTGAACATTCAGTTGTGAATCTTAGTTATTTAGTTATTGTCAATCAGTCGTAAGATGTATCCTTAATGCGATATTTGCCTAGTAGCGTTGTAATTCATGATCACCATGTATTCCGCTCATCACAAGGAATCCAAGGCTATGTTGTTCGGAAGATTTTACAACGCGTTTTTTTTTAACTTACGAGACTCAGGTCAAGAGGTAGTTGCAGCACACTAGCTTGTAGTAAATACGTGCTTGCAGTTCTAAAAATACGAGACGATGATTATTAAAACGGTAATACAAGTACGATCACACGTGTAAACAAAATCTTATGTAAGTTCATCTTCGATTCTCATACCCCCCCTTCGCGAGACAGTAAGAAGAGTCCTCCTCCCCTGCCCACTTTTCACGCTGGACGTAATTATTGAATGGCCCCCTTAGCTCCCTCTCGAAGCAATTTGGTTAGGTTACAAACCACCTCAAATATGATATTCCTGAATATGATGCTGCCGTTGCTAATTGCCTCCTGTTCTCGCTCGCAGTGGCGCGATTACATTTTGTTTCTTTGTGCAATTTTTTTTAAATTTTTGGTTCCCTCTTACAATCAAGGGATTATAACCACGTTAATCAAGTTGTTATTCGCTTCTAAACGTCAATCGTTCCATCCGATTTTGATTCAGTCTAACAACTTGGGCTTGGTTTGTATTTTTCGCGCAACCTGTGCCGGAGTCCGCCAGTAAATTCGCCATTAACTTTCCCTTCGATGCCTTTTCAGTAATCTAAAACTTTCCAGAACTACCACGACAAGCTACCTCTTCCTTGAAGAATTAGACATTGTCAATTTGTAATTTTACCGAAGGAAATATACACGGCCACGGAAATATGATATGCGGCCGCGTACCCGTGGCCGCTAAAAATGTATTATAAGTGTGTATAATTTGTGTGAGGGTTTAACTTGTGAAGGTTTAATGTATTTTTTCATTCTTATAGCTTTTAATGTCTCGATTTCAGCTTTTAACATTTTCTGAGTTTTGATGAAAATTTAATTCAGCAGAAATAAAATATTCCGATAATAGCAGACCTTTTGGCGATCGGTCAGGGAAATTGGTAAGGCCATCAGGGAAAAGTCAGGGAATAGTCAGGGAATTTGAAAATTGGATATCAGTAGCCACCCTGTCTGACCAAACTAACGGTGCGTTTATGCATTCCTGTTTTTCTTTTTAAATACTTTTAAAATTGCTACGATTTGACTGCAATGTAGCCTTTGTAAATATGATAGGTAGCGCATGTTTGGTGGAGATTTACCCCCTGCCTATCGTAGTGAACATTGGTTCTATATTTCGGCCGCGTTAGCGAGGTCGGTTACTCGCTGGTATGTTAGCTCAAAGATCCCTGGTTGGGATTCCGCGTCCAGCAAGAATGTCAGGCTTGTCTAAAAATTAAGTCTAGGAGTAAGTTAGGGTAGACGGGAGGGCAAAACCTTAGCAGTTGCAACACTTTTAAACCTAACTATACTTCTCCGTTTGTTTCGACATGTGACACCTGAGCGTTATTTCGTTGAGAGAACGGAGGATAAAACTGAGATATTATGTAGCAGTGGATTGCGAGAAGTTCGGTTATTGCTGTAGTTAGTAATATTATGAAAGGGTAGGTATTAGTGCGTTGCTTAACATGTGCCAAACGTGTTAGAGCAGGGGTTCCCAAACTGGGGGGGGCGCCCCCCCCCCCAGGTGGGCGCGAAAACATGTCAGGGGGGGCGTGAGCGCGAGACCAGTTAAAAATAAAAATCTCTAAGTAAATAAAATCCATGAATTTCTTTAACTAATTCAATGGTGTAGATTTTTAAAATCAACCTTGATGTTTAGAATCCACTCCACAATCACTCCAAACACAATCCACTTGTATAAAAAAAACTTTTATAGAAAAAATATAGAGCTTTTTGTCGATGTTTTTCTCTTAACAGTATTTCATTAAATTGAAACTTAAAATGTTGTATTTTGTGATGGTAAAAATACATGTTTTGTTTTCAATGTAATACTTCTTTTTTTCACGTGCCCAAAATATTTACCGTGAAGGGGGGCGTGGAAGGTTTCCATTTTAACAGGAGGGGGGGTAGTACAAAAAAGTTTGGGAACCCCTGTGTTAGAGGATTAAAAATAAGCGCTTTAATTAATTCCCATTGTAACTAATTGTAAGCAAACAGTGTATTGCTCCTAGGAATATTTTCATCATCTTCATCATAATCTTTTTTATATTGGTCGAATTTTAATCGAAGGAACTAAGGTAATGGGGAATGAATTAGTCTGAAATGATATTCTTGCATCGCTTTAATTGAGGACAATCAACTCAGGGAAGAGATTTAAACGTTAATTATTTTGAGTGCTCGAGAGGCGGAGAGGTACATTACGCACGATACCCAATTTACCCCCGCCAAGTGGATGTGAAGTATTATTCATCAGCATGGATTTCATCTCTCACCGAAAGCGATGCCACTCAGTTGCAGTCCTTCTAAATATTCACCTGACCATTGTGTGCTTTACTTACCACCGTTGTTTTTAAATCTGTACGTGCACGACCCTGGAATTAGTACGGCGGATACGAAACTTCAAGCACGTTTTTTTAGGTGGTAATCAGTCCTTTCTATTGCTTTCGTACGAGAACTGTGGGCTAAGTATATATTTATTCTGACGTATGCCAAGATGATCTATTCCTTTTTTTATCGTGACGGACGTTTAATGAACCCTGGGAGAAATTCCGTTTCGAATTTTGATTTGGGATTCTAGCTTCAACATTCATGCGGCAAGAACGAACGCTTGTATCCCTTCCATTGTTTTCAAGAATATGAAGCATCATTTTTTTCATGCATTTTTTTGTGGGTATTATCAATCAATGGCCTCGTTCTCCTCGAAGCAAAATCTCCGCCTCGTTTCAGAATGTCGGGTAAGGGACCGAAAAATGATTTTCGGTGGATTTTTTTCCTTGAACGAATTCGTTCTTTCTCTTGTAGATTCCGGGTGGTAAAATGAATATCGAGCCTTTTGTGTACTTACGATTCTTAGGTGAAATAAATTTGCGCATGGAGAATTTAACTTTTAGCTCTTCTTTTTTCAAAAATTCATCTTAAACTCATCATGGTCATGAGGACCATAGAAATTATGTAATGGATGCGGATGTTTCTATTCCAAAATCATCCCTCCATAATTGGGAAGCTATCAAGTAAAGCAGTGCATCTTAAACGGTCTCGCAACCCAACCCCTTTAATGAAAATCAACGTGCGACTGCGTTGACACCCTTACGCACAAATGTTTCTACTTCATCGTCATCGAACCAGCCCACCTTCGCGTAGCTCCGTTTTTTTTACTATGGGAGCAACCACACGGTTGGATCTCACAGCATGACGTCATAACTAACGGTCCTCCCCTTTTGAGTGATGTAATCTCCCCCCTTGACGCAAAACGTAAACTTCGGAATTGGCTGGTAAAATGTTTTGCACAAAATTACACTTGTCAAACAACATCACGTGCGCAATAAATTAATTAGTTTGCCATCTAATTCGATCCCAAACATCACACTGCTCATCATTTCCTTCCCCGATCCCACATTTGGATTAAAACCAGTAGCTCCGATCTGACAACGAGGTCAGTAAACAGAGATTATCAGAAGGCCGTCTCATCGGACTCTCGTTTTCAGGACTGAAAATCGAACTTGGTTCTGTGGTTTTAAAAATTGGATAATGAGAGTCTTGGATGAACTCTTTCACACGTTCAAACTCATTGTTATGATTTCTGACCAGCGCATGCGCAGAAGTTATTGTTGGTTTTGATCAAAGTTTAAGCCGATGAAGTATCCGAGAGCAGTTCACTTATAAAAGTGATTATAAATATTTACTTACGTATATTGCTTGGGCGTTTTTTTTCCTTTCACGCTCCTATCTTAAGAATTATGGATTGATGATGGAAGAATCCATTTTCAGCTCAGATGAGGCAACGGTTGAAGAGTTGGCATGCAGTATATTGCTCGACGTCACACCACTTCGTGATGACAACAATGGTTAGTTGACAACATAGAAAGAAAAATAACACGATGGAAATCCACATAAATAAACTTTACCCTACTAAACTAAACCCGGGTTTCACTGTACTACACCTGACGATGCTGTAATACAGTGAAACCCAGGTCGTAGTAAAGTTTATTTTTGTGGATTTGGCTCGTGTTTTTTTTTTGTGTGTTATCATGTTTCACTTCCACTCCATATTGCCTGAATCTTCAGAATTAGTAATGTTTAGTTGTTTGCAGCTCCGCCACTGGTTTATCCTTGAAACACTCTACTCCCCTCTGATTGGCAGTAATACGTACTACCTTTTTACATCGATGCGATTCAGAGTGTGCTGAATTCGATTTGATTTTCAGCACTGAAATAAGAGACCTGTATGTGTATAGTCAGTCTCTCGACCATTGTTTGACCGTTCCTGGCAAAACTCACTGCTTAGCGGTACGGGGGCTTGTCTCGGAGATATTTATCTTCACCGGTCATAAATCCTAGGATTGGTTTGACGCAGCCTTACACTCGATTCTTCTATCGGCCAACCTCTTAATATCAACGTAATTTTACTATTTTACATCTATCACATCTTGCTCCATATATCTCATACGAGGCCTGTCTTTTCAATTCTTCCTGTTTACTTTTCTCTCGATGATTGTTTTCATTATGCCGTAGTGCCTTAAGACATGGCCGATTAAGTTGTCCCGTCTTCTTTTTAGGGTTTTCAGTAGAATTCTCATTTCTCCCAGTCTTCTTACGACTTCTTCGCTAATCACTCGGTCGGTCCATTTTATCATCATTAATTTTCGATAGCACCACATTTCAATTGCTTCCAGCCTTGACTTTTCTGCTGCTGCTGTTATTCTCCATGCTTCTCTGCAATATAGTAAAATGCTCCAGATGTATTATCATCATCGGTCAACAATACTAGGATTTGTTTGACGCAGCCATCCACTCGACTCTTCTATCGGCTAAGCTCTTCATATTGACGTAATTACTCTCTTTCACGTCCTTCACGACCTGTTCCATGTATCTCATACGAGGCCTACCTTTGCCGTTCTTCCCATTCACTCTTCCCTCCATGATTTTCTTCATCAGGCTATCGTGTCTTAGGGAGGTTCCACCGTGACTCCGCGATTCAATATCCCGTAAAAGAGCTATGTTATTTAATGAATAAATACCGATCCAGAAAAATACCTGCGTGGAAAATCATCTATAGGGTGTTAACGCATACACAATATTTGTATGTGTATGCTATTATATAGCGCGTTGTAGTTGCATTCTATTTTTTTTACAAGCTCTTTAAACTCATTTTGACTTCGGAACTTGATTGAAGTGTTGTTGCCACGTTTAATTTACAAAGAGAGAATACATGCTCAATCCCGCTAATACGTATTCTAAAATAGATCAAATATTTTCTTACTTAGTTTTAAACTATTCCCTTGCAAATACAAATCTTTGTTTTTAATTTTATTAATATTCGTATTTTTGAAAATTGTTTGGCAACAATGACGCTGGTACCATCTAGAATCATTGGTATTAATTACACCATGTAAATAACCAATGAAATATTTAAATTACATAAACAATATAAGAAAGACCTGGGTAAGGTATATTCCTAATTTAAGTCGGTAAATAGGCTTGTAAGCACGTTCCGTCAGAGGTACCGTTGCCAATGATAACAACATACTGTAGCGCCACTTTCATGTAACTAAGGCTCTTCTGCTTTTTTTTGAAAAACCATTTATTGATATCAATTAAGGAGGTTGATCCGAAAAGTGAAAGTCATGTCATTTTTTTTATATTTTCAGCACTTATAGAACGTAAGTTACTGTATCTAATGAAGTAAAAATAATTATACCAACCCATACTCCTTTTTGCACAAATTGCATTTGAAATTACATACGATTAACGGCGAGAATGGCCGTCACATGGGAATATAACGTTTAAAAATACCATAGTATCATGTCATTTTTGCAGAAAACTGATATTTTATGCGTAATTTCACAAGAAATAAAACACAATGACACGAAAATAAAGGCATCTATCCACCGTATTTTTCGCTAAATCCACCAATTTCTGCGCATATAGCAGACGAAATGCGTTAGTTGTCTTCAAGTGGCGCTGCGGTCGCTCTATGTAAAATGTATGGCGTATGAATACTATCATTACTAATGAGATATTAAAGCACATTTCAGAAAAATATTATAACATGATGTTTGATAGTAATATTCTGGTGTTGTAAATTAGTAAATTCATTGAGTACATGAATTTATTTCTTTAAAGTAAATGCTGAATTGACTCCATAGTGAGCTGATTAAAATTATCATAAAAAAGAAATCCTTCGACTTTACATCGCATTTCTTGTGATACTTATGACTTTCAATAGCTTAGGTAATTTTCTTTGTGAAGTAAGGATCACTTAGCAGGCATATACTCGTACCTAAATTAATAAGATTCCTCAGACAACGTGACTCACGCAGTCGCGAGCCAACCTCCTTAAGCAAGTGTGGTAAGGCGGGCACTTTTTCACTTATTTACAAAGCTAAATTCTACATACATTTCTGCATCTCGTGTTAGTTTTTCGTCAAAACGACATTTCTCTTTACATTATTAATCTGCAAATTTTACTGCAACAGCCATGCTCTGCCGTATAACCACGTATAAAATAACTGATATTCAATGTCTTTTTTCTTCAAATATATTATGGAAAGGCGAAATTATTTTATTGCCGAATGTTAGAAGGGCCAAAAAATGATGCGTCATGAAATTTTCACCAAAATGACATCTACTTCATAATTCGGGGGAGCCACATTAAGAAATGGCCGATTCAGTTGTCCCGTCTCCTCGTTCTAATGAAATGTTTCCTCACTTCCGCGCTTGTATATGTAGCTGTAAGCAGAATTTTCTTTTGGTAAATTACCTTTTCACCTGGACAATTTTACTGGCAAATTCTCCTTTACATCGTCCATCGCTGGTCACTGGGCATCCCAGGTAACAGAACTCTTCCCCCTCCTCGCTATCCAAATTCACCCTGTAATTTCCGGCTGGCGGGCGGAGGGGTTGTTTGGGGAGGTTTCCGGAGGAGGAGGAGTCTAGTCGGGCCTCCGATAATCTTCAAAGGGATCGCCAAATTTGCCCGGATCTGTCGGGAGGGAAAATAGATTGACCCCATCTTGTTTTGAGCCAATGCGCTGATGCATTTTTTCTTTTCCCACTCCTCCGACCGTTGCAGTCGACTTACCGGGAGTGCAGTATATTCGAGACTGTTTCGAAGGGGAGGGAGGAATTTAAAGGGCAGTGGGGTGACCGATCCATTGGCCGCTGATCTCTCGTGCGTATTCCTGGTCTTGTTTACGTGCTGCTCGATTAAGCACAAACGCCTTTAATAGGGTTAAAGAGTTTGTCGTGAGTGGATGGAAGTGGACTGAATCGGCCAGAGGCTTTTGACTCCTAGCTAAGCTGGAGTGCGGGCGAAGTAGCCTACGAATGGACTTGCGGTTTGTCATAGCCCTTATTATTTTTTTTCGTTCTCGTTCTCAAAAAATCTTCTTAAGATGTGGATTAGAAGAGCATAATAGTTGCAGGGCCGCCTTTCGTTTCACGCAACAATCGTCTTGATGCTCCACTGCTTCTAATGCGTTTCCCATTCACTTTAATAGGAAACAGTCATCGGCTAAGCTCTTCGTCGAAGCTACTTCTTCGTTTGTCACTCGGTCGATCCATTTTATCTTCATCATTCTTCGGTAGCACCAGATTTCAAATGCTTCCAGCCTTGACTTCTCTGCTGCTGTTATTGTCCATACTTTGCTGCCTTATAGTAGAATGCTCCAGATGTACGTTCTAATGAAATGTTTCCTAACTTCCAGGCTTGTATTTGCAGCTGTAAGCAGATTCTTCTTCTGGTAGAATGCCCTTTTCGCTTGGGCAATTATACTGGAAATTTCTCTTTTACTTCGTCCATCGCAGGTTACTCGCCTTCCCAGATGACAGAACTCTTCCACCTCGATTTTTTTTCCTAGTTTAACATTGGTCCTGGCTTCCTTTCTCCTGCTGCACACCAATACCTTAGTTTTCTTTTTATTGATCTTCTGATGATATCTGGCCACTATCCTTGTATCAGAGTATAAATAACAATGTAATCGTACCAAAAATACAATCGCAGCAGTGTCTAGTTATCTTCATTAAGGCTATTTAAGGGAGGTATTAATGCATTTGTTCCCCTGCGAGTTTTATTCCTATTGACTGGTTCAAATATATGCTTCTTAAACTACATTTTTGGTGCTTTTTGGCGAGTTTGGGCACTTTCCTATGCTCATTTGATAAATTTCACAAACGCAGTTAATTTTTATCTTACTAAGTACTCCTAAATTTTACGACGTGCAAAAGTAACTTCATCCGTGAGTATAGTATATATATATATATGTCCGTGGCTTCCATGATGGTGTCGCAAAAGGATAAACAATCCTTGCGCCTTTCGCAGTTAAGAAGGAGGTTGGTCCGAAAAGTGAAAGTCATGTCATTTTTTTTATATTTTCAGCACTTATAGAACGTAAGTTCCTCTATCTAATAAAGTAAAGATAATTATACCAACCCATACTCCTTTTTGCACAAATTGCATTTTAAATTACATGCGATTAACGGCGAGAATGGCCGTCACATGGCAATATAACGTTTAAAAATACCATAGTGTCATGCCATTTTTGCAAAAAACTGATATTTTATGCGTAATTTCACAAGAAATAAAATGACACGAAAATAAAGGCATCAACCCACCGTATTTTTCGCTAAATCCACACATTTCTGCGCTTATAGCAGACGAAATGCGTTAGTTGTCTTCAAGTGGCGCTGCGGTCGCTCTATGTAAAATGTATGGCGTATGAATACTATCATTACTAATGAGATATTAAAGCACATTTCAGAAAAATATTATAACATAATGTTTGATAGTAATATTCTGGTGTTATAAATTAGTAAATTCATTGAGTACATGAATTTATTTCTTTAAAGTAAATGCTGAATTGACTCCATAGTCGAGCTCATTAAAATTATCATAAAAAAGAAATCCTTCGACTTTACATCGTATTTCTTGTGATACTTATGACTTTCAATAGCTTATGTAATTTTCTTTGTGAAGTAAGGATCACTTAGCAGGCATATACTCGTACTTAAATTAATAAGATTCCTCAGACAACTTGACTCACGCAGTCGCGAGCCAACCTCCTTAACACTAGATGTGAGACATATAACTAAACGCGATGGATAAACACATGCCTAAAGAATTCCGACGAATTTCAAGATGGCTGCCTCCCTACGAAGGCGTCATTTAGGGAGGTAATTGGCGATTTCGGGCGCATGCGTTAGAACTCGATGATTCCTTCGTGACAACTCAGCCGCGTGCATGTTAGCATGTTACTTAAGGATCTCTGTAAAGGTCCAGGGACGTAGCCAGAAATTTGCTTCTGGGGAGGGCTATGTCTTGCGTAACTTGAAACAAAGCAGCCTTGCCGATTCGGTGCCGACATGTTACAAATCTCTTCCCTTAATTTTCAGTGCTTGGTATTTAGTTTTACATTGCCCATATTTATCTCCTCTCACTGGTGAAGTTCGCTGCTAAAATGAGAACAACAGAATTATCGGGAAAAAAATTTCGGGGGGGGGGGGGCTGAAGCACCAGAAGCCCCCCCTGGCTACGTGCCTGTATAGATCTATCAAAACTTTACATACGCCATGATCAAAAGCATGATTTACACCAGACGAAATCATTCATCTTGACCTAGATCAATGAATTATTAGTTGTATTCAATTAAATTGTCATTTGACGCAATGGACACAATTCTAGGCGTATTTTTTTCATGAAGTTATTGCTAATTATTCTGTTTTATCACGCCTTCGCTGAAATTCGGAACGTTGCTGGAAGTAGAGCGGTTGGGTTTGCTTCTCTCCTCCCACTTCTCTCTTCTTTTGTTCGCCTCTCCCACTCGGCCGGAGTGGCTGGAAGTGGTGGCGTCGATTCGCGCCTCAGTGTTGCGCAAGGCGCGCGTCTTAATTCGCTGCTTGTTGCGTCAGTGACGGACCCCGCCCTCCCCGCGTTTCACAACGCGGGACCGTCCAGTCGACGACGCACGCGCGGCCGCGGCGTCTAGATTTTCGAGATAATCTCTCGAAGACCGGCGTCGCTCCAGTATTACCCACCTGAGGAAGGATTTCTCGAAAGTATACCTATAGGATATGTGACGAGCAGTAGAGTGACCGCTGTTACTTTTCACCAGCATGCCCCAGGCGCATTGTTCGACTTATAATTCAGGAAGCCTATAACGCAGTACCGGGCTCCATGCCCTTTCTGGTCGTGTTTGAGAAGCTGAATAGAATAATAAGACGTGTTAGGAAATTCGATTAATTTTGGGATTTTTGGGGAAAATGTACGGAGGGTGATTTTTAGAGATGTGGGAATATTACCAACGGTGGTGAAGATCACCAAACATGTACCTACTGTTTACATGCAACTAATAGCTACAATGCTACAACTTCATGGAAACTTGTTAGATACAATAGTCGCGTGCAACTAGATGGTTAGTATCGGAATAGTAATGAAGTGATTACTGGTTAGAAAGGTATTCTCTGAAGTATGGGGTGCTGAACTCAAATACTATCCGCAGATCACCCAGGTAGGGGTAGGTTTGCTAATGAAAAATAATTTCCACCTCCGGGAATGGAACCTAGGACCTTAGGATTAGAGTCCAGTACTCTAACCACTACACCAACCTAATCGATTTGTATATGGTGATGATGCAGCTTGCGTAAACATTTTGATGTTATCATTTCGATTGATGTGTTGAATATATAGTTGCATGAGATCTTATAGTAGCTTGTTTACATGTCAATAGTGCATGCTTGGTGATCTTCACCCCCTGTCACACACCCGCACGGTGGCTTGCAGGGTATCGCGCAGATGATGTAGATGTAGATATATTTGCGCACGTCTCTTTCAACCTGCCATCATCCATGATGGATCTCACTCCTCCATTTTGTGTCCTCGCATTCGGCTCCTTGTGGTTACTTCGATGCCCTGTCACTATTGTACTCTCATCCGTTCCGCTGACTTGGGTCTTCATTGCAGCGGAGCGGACAAGTTGAACGCCCTCTTCAACCCGGCTGCGCGCGAGCTTGCCGACGGTGCTTTGCCGCGAAGGGGAAAGGGGTGGAAGGGAAGTGAAGATTAATAGGGAACCCCTGCCAGCTCTAGATGCGTGCATCCATTCTTCCTATCATCTATCATCGTTATTTTTTTCCAACACCACCCGATCGTCGGATTTTTGCATCCCCTCTGGCGCGCGAGGTCGCTCCGGCATCGCTGAGTTTAAGTAATGGGAAGAAATATCCTGGGGCTTTTATCTCGAGGCGGGAGAAGTGTTTCTCACTGCTATATTTTTTATCACTATCGCAAGTATCGCTTACGACCACTGCTTCATTCTTTCCCGACTCCCGTAAGAGATGATTGTAGGGTTGAAAGAAAAGAAAACGGACTCCATTATTTTTTTTTATTTAATTTTAATTTTTCACATTGTTAAATACAGTTGAATTAATACAGTAATGTGTAAAATACAGTTGAATACAATTGAAAAAAAATAAATGAATAATATACATTTACTCTTTAAAACATTTACAAATAAAGTCCTGCTAAGTCTATGGCTGGTCAGCAGGTGCTCTTTTTTTCACCGAATTTTAACAAATAAATTTTTATTGAAACATCACATCAAAGCAGAAAAGCAGAAAATACTTAAAAACTTATGATGACATAGCTAAAACATTTAACTGTCGGGAAACGTCTCTTTAATAAAATATAAAAGAAAACAGATTTAAAAACTAAATGTAGTAAAAATGTTGAACGTAAAACATTAAAAACGCATAATTTTACACAAGAACAAGTTTAATAACATTCATATCAAGTCGTAAATATTTTAGAGCTATTGGGTCATTGTTTAAATCAAATTCACAACATTGTAATTAATAAAAAGTTAGCATACCATATTGCGTCACATTCATTTTTGGTTATACAACAACCATTTTTTCACTTCTTTCTTTAATGAGGACAATTTGTCAGTTTCTAGTATTGGCTGTGGTAATTTATTTAAAATCTTTGGTACATTATACATTAATGATCTTTTACCATGGTTGTTATGATATTTTGGGACAGAAAAATTGTCAATGTAGCCGAGTCCAATATCATGGTCAACACTTCTTTGAGTTTTAAACTTATTTTGAAAGAAATTTTCGCATATTATGACGCACTGTAAAAGTTCTGTTATTGGTAATAAATCTAGTTTAATGTATATATTTGACACTTTGGACTCAGTTCTTTTTCCATTTTATAGGCCAGTCTATATTTCCCCATTGGAGCGAAGGCTCATTTGAATCCGAGTTCTTGGATGACGTCTACGACGTCTAATTGTAAGACAATAGAACTTGAACTAGCCCGATATGCCATGCATACCTAAACATATTGTTGAATACCAAGTGGGGGAACGCAACCGAAATGGAACAGGTACCCAAGTGTAAAGGTCGAAGTTCCTTTTTTGGGCTAAAGGCACCAGAGTGGATACTCAACCATTGTGCTGTTTTGAAACTGTTTATTCTTAAAAGTGGCCCTGTTCGGAGAGTAACACAACCTCCCTGTGCGCTTTCAAATTTATCTATCAGCGGGATTGATTTCCCGGTTTTTTTATACCCCTTTGTGGTCCAGAAGGCAGCTGCTAGCTTTGGCAGAGGAGAAAATATTCTGAGATGTTCCCACGGCAAAGTTCCCCAGACCCCGATACATTTTGGAATAAAAAGCCTTCAAGAGAGCCTAGGAATGGAGGTCCATCTGGTAACAATCCTTTCCCGATTACCTTAGAAACACCCACGCGGTCGTGAATATTCTTCTAGTTTACGCTCCCCAGTCAGCGCAGCCAACCCTTCATTTGGTGGCCTTGTGACCTTACGGTGTCCTCTATGAGTGACACTATCCTTACTATCTTATTCAATTCATCAGCATCATTGGTCAACAATCCTAGGATTGGTTTGACGCAGTTTTCCACTCGATTCTTCTATCGGCCAACCTCTTCATCGTGACGTAATTCTTCTCTTTTACATCCTTCACAACCTGTTCCATGTATCTCATACGAGGTCTGCCTTTTCCAATCTTTCCGTTCACATTTCCCTCGACGCATCAGGCCATCATGTCTCAAGATATGGTCGATCAAGTTGTCCCTTTTTCTTTTTAGAATTGTCACCAGACTTCTCTTTTCTCCCACTCTTCTTAGCACTTCCTCGTTACATACTCGGTCGATCCATTTAATCTTCAGCATTCTTCTGTAGCACCACATTACGAATGCTTCCACCCTTTTCTTCTCCGCTGCTCTCATCGCTGCCGTAAAGAAGCATGCTCCAGATGATATGTTCTGATAAACTGTTTCCTTATTTCCACGCTTGTATTTCCAGCTGTAAGTGTATTCTTCTTTTGATAGAATGCCCTTTTTCCCTGACTATTCTACTAACTATTTCTTTCTTGCATCGTCCATCCTTATTCAATTACCGAATCAAATATTTATTCATTGTATAGCAAATGTTTGAATCATTCTACAAGTAAGGCCTTTCAAGTGTGGAATGACATCTTTCTTTTACCTTGCCCATTTAAGTGTGTAAAAAAACCTAAATCTCTATTAACGGCGCGGCCGGTCCCGGTGGTGGCGAGGTGAAGTCCTCGCCTGTTAATCCCGGTGTCGCCGGTTCGAGTCCCGTCTGGGCGGGTTTTTCTCCTCCCAGGGCATGGTTGTATGTAAAGCCGCGCTTACGCTATGTAGCAAAACCTGCTATAGAACTTTTGCTATATAACATTGTTATGTAACTTTTACTACATATGTATAGCAAAGTTAGATATAGTACGGATTTCTTTTGATCCCTACCGACTCCCAATGGATAGCACAATTGTTGTTATATATAGCAGAATCTGCTACGTATAGCAATTTTATATAGTACTTTTCAGAAGTGACTTTATCTACTTTTAGCAAATGTTATATAAACTTGCTATATGTTACACAAATTTTCTATATAGCAGGTTTTGCTACATAGTGTAAACGCGGCTTAAAGCTCTGTAAACAGGGTTCGGCCCCAGGCTTCGGATCCCTATCGGGATCCGAAGGGTATGTGGATTAACAGAATCGTCAGGGAGTAATAAAAAAAACTCGTAAATATCTCACTGGTAACCACAATTTAATCTATTATTGTTTGCGTAGATGGTGACGTTTTAAACTTTTCTACTATAGGTATGTACTATCCGACTAATTTTATCATTTTGGGCTAACTTTACATAGTGCACTGTGGATGCTTCTATAACATTTCATCAAAGATGAAGAGAGCGCGTGGAATCATCCCTTAGATCGCCATCCATCGCTTCCTACGGGTTGGGATTTTGAAAGTAGGGGGGAGGAGGGAGGAGAAAGAGCGTGAGAGGGAGGGAGAGTTTATTCCACTTAAAACGCGGGATGTTTATGACGCCTGGATCGTTGTTTTTTTTTGTGTGGAAAGGAGGGAGGAGAGAGACTGCGAACTGAGATATTCATTCTCCTCCTGTCCGGGCCCGAAGAATTTCGACGGGCAGGAGATTTTCTTTTTTTTCTATGAAAGCGCGCAGTAGCACCACACCGGCTGTGGCGTAAGGGAGGGGTAAAGGATGGAGATGAGGACGAGGGGGTTGGTCGGTGCAGGGGGAGGGCATTATGGGGGCGAGTGGGGCGCAATAAAACTCATCGCCGGAGGACGTCTCGACGCCTTTTCCTCCTCTTCACCCGCGGGACTTGTACAGCCCCCTCTCAAACTCTCTCTCTGGAGAGATGGGAAGAGAATGATCCCCCTTCTTCATCTGCTCTTCACCCTCATTGACATCCCCTCGCCTCATCTGGCTTCAGTCCAAGGACGGGGTGAGGTTGACGAGTTGTAGCAACCGGAGGGGAAAACAAAGAAAGGGACGGGTTTTAAGAAAAAAAGTGAGGATGTTTCCAAGCGCTAGGCATTAAAGAATAACAATAATACGTTACTCGTCTCAAATATACTAGCTACTTTAAGAAGTTTGTGGATAGTCCCATCCTGCAATTTCCGCATCGTTTTAGACATTCTTCCATAATAAGGGGAGCTCCATGTAATACGTGGCGCTAATGTGGGGCGGAGTTTAGAATGTACTGGAGGAGGCATTACTATGCCAGCCTATGGGTCACAATGAAGCCAGAATGGGGGTGCCTGGGAAAGATTAGGCCCCACCTACTCCGTACAAAACATTGCTTTTTATACGGCCTCCTATAGAGACCGCATTTGCATTAAAAGGTGAAATACAATGAAATTGTACATAAATTTCATCGCGGCGGTGTTAATTAATCTTCCTAAAGCTATATAAGGGGGTAATAATGCATTCGATACCTCTGGCAGTGAATTTTATTGCTGAAATTAGTTTTAATATAACCGCTTTAAACAGCATTCCTGGTGCTCATATCCGTGGTTACGCACTTTCCCGTGGTTGCTTTGACGAATTAAAAAAAAATCATTCATTCCATTATACATCTTACTACTATATGTTTACCGTGTGCAAAAACAATTTCATCCATACGAGTAATGCTAGTAGCAAGGTCGTATGCCCATGCGTACCAATATGGCCACTGGCTTCACAAATCAGCTGCGATGCCTCCTCCAATACATTCTAACCTTCTCGGGTGGGACCAACCGTTACGATTCGCTATCGACAGGGAGGCATGGGGTGTCCCGCCTATGTTTAAGTTGGGATAAAGATGCATATCAATGCCATTCTTTGTTGAAGTAATGGTGAATCATATAATAATTAGCGAATACGTTATAGTATTCAGGAAGTAAAGAAGATACATATGTACATTGGCATGTTTGTTTTACCTTAGGAATCGGATTGGTGTGGTTGCTAGAGTCCTGGCATCCCTAGGGCTCGGGTTCGAATTCCGGCAGTGGCAAAGATTTTGCTTTGCTATACCGAACAGTAGGGGAGGGTGTGGCTAAATGGACCGTTTTTCGTTTGCGACGTCCTGGTGGGCGGATTTAGGCACTTTTACTTCCGAAAAACGGTCTACCTTGTAGAAAATTTTGTGCTCTATAACTACTACCAACTTGTCAAGCCATGTGAGCATCGAAAGTATGTTTTTATGGCCGTTTTTTGGAAAGTGTGCATCCGGTCCCACAGTGCCCCACAGTGGGACCGGATGGACCAAGGGTGGGGGGCTAAATGAACCACAGGGTTTTTTAAACGAAACGAGAGTTTTGCGGCAGATTTCGAAGGGAGAAATAGAAAAAGAAGTGAATTAAAAATAAAATAGGCGATTTTGCTAACAAAAATAATTTATTAATATATATGTTGTTTATCGAAAGAAATATGTTCGACTTAATTTTTTCGTGGATTATCCGCTGGGTGTCAGCGCTTCTTTGGAGCTGCGGGTGCACTTTAGCGGGTCTCCGCGGCATCCTACTCAGCTAATAGATCCTACATGATTTCCTTCTCCGTGAAAGCAAAGAAAATGCTGAAATGCATGCAAAACACGTGGTCCATTTAGCCTCACAGTAAACGGTTCATTTAGCCCCACAGTAAGTTTTGGCAGTGGGAAAGGCGCACAACAGAAATCGACGAGTTGATCCCCTCAACTCAATTTTTTTCCGAAATAGCACTATCCACTTACCTACTGTGCCAAAATTCACAGTAAAATCTTCACAAAAACTCTCAGGAATCAAAACCTTCGGAGCACTAAATATTTTCAGTGACCACATGATAACACACACCAAAGCATAAATGGGTTAGCATTGCCATTAATGGCGCAAAACGGCTGACGTTCCTTTATGGTGCCAAAATGCGTCTACAGTAAAAATTTTAATTCTCTAGCTCATCAAACATGTGTGCAAATTGAAATTGAAGAAATCAATTGCGGTCCATTAAGCCCCACTCTCCCCTACTTTGTATGCTTGAGTGCTGTGTGGTGAACACTTCGAGTGCAGTACTCTGTCCACCCAATGGGACGTACGATAGTGGACCCTTGGCGCCTTTCATTAAGAGCAGGCTAACGCCGGATTTCTGTCCTCTTTTCCACCCCCAATAAAAAATCCAGCCACTACTTAATTACCCACCTGTTCTAAACGGCGCAAATCATCTAAGCTTTTGGTCGTCTACCGGAAAGGACCACCACTCTGTTTTATCATTCGCTAAAATGAAAGGGTACATTGGCTGCGTTTACTTAATGTAAAGAGAAGGTTTAGAGAATGTTAGGGAGTGTAATATAGGGGAGAGGGGTTTGAAAAGTGAAAAATCAGCGCGCCTTACGTAATTAATGAATGCGCCAAGGAGAGTAGAGACTCTCCTTGGAATGCGCCTAATAATCCATGATACACTATTTCAACCTCTGCTTGAGTAATCACATTTTCTCATCCATTCCCATTGCGTAATCTATATCATCTATTCTTTCAGACTCACTTCTTCCCTATTACCTCAAATTATCCCTTCTGTCACCCTTCACGGCAGAGTTTTCCATTTCGATGCGTCTAACGTCCAAGTGAAGCCTGAGGATTTCCTCTTTATTCGTCTAACGTCCGTTGTATTCCTTCTTATCGTGTGTGATGGAGGGAAATAGGAAGGTATAGCACCTGTGAAGTTCGAAAGGAGAAATGCTCACGATGATGAATCGTACAGTTGAAGAAGGGTAATGATGGCTTGAGTCGTTGATTAGATAGTAACCTAAATTGTCGAAACTAGCCGCTCAAAAGCAAATTTTAGTGGAATGGTAGGTACGTATTGTTTTCACTTCCTGAATAAGATAGTGTCCAGGTTCAGTTTTACCCGGGTTGGCTGGCGGACAAAGGGAGCCGCGTAGTTAAACTTTAGCTTGGGTGAAATGTTGATGGACTGTTTGAAATATCCCTGCCCTTTACGTGGTCAAAAATTGAATTAGTATTGTAAAAAAATGTCTCCGATAATTTTTTTCATCTCTCAACATGTTGTTCACGTTAGCTATTTTTACTTTACCTACTCGGTACAAGGAATTGTTCTGTAAGCATTTAATTTATGTTAACCTGCGGATTTTACCCCAACTTACAGAAATGTCACACACCTTTATGGTGGCTGGCAGGGTATTGTGTAGTTGTGTACAAATGCAGATTTTTCCTTCGGTGACACTCCGGTTGATATTCACATTTTTAAGCCTCGTCCCTTACTCCAGTGAATTACAAGAACGTCCAATATCCCAAAAGTCCGGAACATTTCTTCATAAAAACATTTCCGAGATCTCAATATGATGAGGTTCAACCTTTCAGACGAATTTCATTCCCGTCAATCTCTCTGTCTCTCTCCTTTTCCGTCGTCCTCGGGGAATTCCGCTCCCTAACGGTTGGACCGACGGACAGATCGACCAGCCCTTGCAAAATTGGGTATTTTTATTCCAGGAAAGACTATTCTTTGGGATGAAAAGGAGAAGGGAAAACGCGCAGGGAGCGGAATGCGTGGGGTCCGGGTGGTCTGTATTGGTGCGGTCGGAACAAATTCGGGGTCGGAGAAACTTCACCTGTTCTTACTTTCCTGTCCATAATCAAAACTTCTCGACAAAAGTTTGTAAGCAAACGTTTTGGTCCCAAATGATTTGGAAGATAGATATATGGGCGTAGAAATTGTTTTGCACTGGATTAGATAGTGGCGAATACCAACTTAATAAAATGTTCAAAAACACCAAGTGTACCCCTAAGAGGAACCCCGTAGAAGGAACCGGAATTTAACTCGTATTCGTAGCTGTCACTTAAGGGAATTACTGACCATGAAATGACAAATAATCCTATTCCAGGGTCATTATACCGACTTATAGGTCAAGGTTTACCGACTACCAGTTATATCTTTCTTGATGTAGTACACAATCTTCAGACAAAAATTTATTTACTTTGTAAAATATTTCGTCATGGATATCTCGACGACTGGAGTACTGAAAGATTTTTAAAATTGTGCTGTCATCTTTATCCACGGTTGAGTTATGAACAATCTGGTCACTGGCAACGTAGGTGTATTTAGTAGGTAGTTATTAGCATTTATTATGTATACCTGTGATCGATTGATGTGGGGATTAAATCGCTGGCGTCTAGGGTCCGGGTTCGAATCCGGTAGTGGAACGGCGACGTATCAATTAATGATAAGTGAAGGTGCACAATAGCAAGAAGTTCCACAGAGAAAAAAATCATTCGCCTTGACCGTGACTCGAACCCGGACCCCCTGATTTCCGGCCAGGTGCTCTACCAGTTGAGCTACCAAGATTTGCGGAAATCGAAGAGGCTTTAAAAAAAACTAGGTGTTAACCTAGTTCCTTTAAACCTGGCCGGAAATCGGGGGGTCCGGGTTCGAGTCCCGGTCAAGGCGAATGATTTTTTTCTCTGTGGAACTTCTTGCTGTTGTGCAATTATCAGCGGATGACGCCGCTAAAGTTTTCGCGGCCAGTTCGCGGTCTTTGAATTCGCGATAAGTGAAGGTCTTTTTAAGATCAATATTCCGTCTCTTAGATGGGGCGTTAAACTGTTGTCCCTGAGGTGGTTGTTCATATTAGTCTATTGCTAGGTAGGCTAAAGCTAGGTTTCTATCAGCCTATCCTCCGTTCTCTAACAAATTACCACTGAAACCAGAAAAATCCATAAAATCTTTAACGACTCAAGCGACCTAAAATATAATATATAACCCTCTCATATGTTACTATTTTATTTCCTTACAAGAGCGCTCTTCATTCCTTGTGTAGGTACTAACGCCTTTCGTTCCTCACCTCCATTCATCCTCTCCTTTCCTTGAGTTCTGCTCAGCGACCGCAATCGACGTTTGATTGAACGGTTATGCTTTTGCGAGAGCACATGAGATTTGGTGTTAACGGCCCTCTTCTCTCTGTTTATTGCTCATCATCAAGGGTACATAATCCTAGGATTGGTTTGACGCAGCCCTCCACTCGATTCTTCTATCAGCCAACCTCTTCATATTCACGTAGTTCCTCTCTTTGACGTCCTTTACGACCTTTTCTATGTATCTCATACGAGGCCTGCCTCTTCCATTTTTCCCGTTCACTTTTCCCTCGACGCATCAGGCCATCATGTCTCAAGATATGGTCGATCAAGTTGTCCCGTCTTCTTTTTATAGTTTTCAGCAGACTTCTCTTTTCTCCCACTCTTCGTAGGACTTGTTCATTTGTCACTCGGTCGATCCATTTTATCTTCATCATTCTTCGACAGAACCATGTTTCGAATGCTTCCACCCTTTTTTTCTCCGCTGCTGTCATCGTCCATGCCTCACTGCCGTAAAGAAACATGCTTCAGATATACGTTTTGATGAATTGCTTCCTTACTTCCAAGCTTGTATTTCCAACTGTAAGTAGATTCTTCTTTTGATAGAATGCCCTCTTTGCCTGTGCTATTCTATTCACTATTTCTTTCTTGCTTCGTCCATCGTTGGTTACTTTGCTTCCCAGGTAACAGAACTCTTTCACCTCTTCCAGTTTCTGTTTTCCTAGCATGACGTTGGTTTTGGCCTCCTCCCTCTTGCTGCACACAAGTATCTTAGTTTTCTTCTTATTGATCTTCAGATGATAACTGGCCGTTGTTGTTTATTGCTACGCTAGAATAATACCTCCCACCCGTTTCCCTCTTCCACCGATACGTGTAGCTTGAGCCCTTTTATTCTTTTGCCTCCTCGTTTTTTCTCCTCCAATTTGCGTCTCTAGATTTGATGACCGTAAATTTCCGTTTCGATCATTTCCGCGTTCATTTGTTTTTCGCCGCCCGAGCCGGTTGCTACTTAGTGGCGGAAGCTTTATGGCTCGCGAGGACCTCGGGCGATTTTCCTTACATCAGCCTTCTTCACTAAAGAACCATCCGAATATTGTGTAAGGCAGGTTTTCTACTTTTGCCAAACCCCTGATAATGCTCCGTAACATTTTCTAAGAACCCCGCCCTCCTAATGTACACACATTACGCTTCCAATGACCCTTATCTTTTTCTCGATGATAGTACATGTTATGTATCTACCTAAAGTGTTATTCAATGCTATAATTTTTATTCACTATTTTGCAAATGTTTCATAAGCATTTTTTGTACGAAATATGAATTTACAATGTATATTTCTGTCGCCGTGACGGAAGATTATCCCCTCCTTAGTCTTATTTTCGTATTCTAAGGTATGTCTGAATAGTAGATGTGATAAAAATTTGACCATCGATAGAATTAATGTGGAATGAAGTGAAAAAATTTGAAAAGGTATTATCAAAGATGATATAAAATTCACCGAGATATCCCCAGCAAATAGAAAAATAAAAAATCGTAAGAATTTCATCGTTATATTTATTTGTGGTTCGTACTTTGCCCCTTTTATGTTACGAGTTCAATGGAATGCTTATTCAATATTTATTTAGAAAGCTATCACATAGTTCTGTGTGCAGAAGCTTCCGTAACGAAAGGGATAGCGACGTTGCTCTATACATTTCCACAAATTTTTTAAAGGTTTAAAAACCTTTCGCTTACGTAGAAATAGTTTTGGGAGGTATGTTGAAGCCTTGTTTCCGTTCAAGCGAATGTATCTTTCACCTTTTACCAAATCTGAACAACTGAAGTTGATTGCATACCGAAAAATGAGCATCTATGTTGCGGTGATGTGAGTAGAAATGAAATACATGGATTGAGACGGAGTTCTTTAAGGACCCTTATTCAACCTCATATCCGGACCAAGTGCTGCCGGAAAATGCCGTTATTGATCCACCAATTCAAACCTCCTCAAACTTCGTATCTCGTGAGATCCAATCTCGATTCATTCCGCCCAGCAGTTGCGAAAGATTTTATCTCGATTTTCCTGCGATTCGATCAAGCTATTCCCTCTGGTTATTCGTGAGTTTTACGATTTCATTTCGTTTCTTTCCGTGGGGTTGCTTAAGTTAACATGGAATGGAATCGCTTTACGGGGTTACCCTCGCATGTTACATCGCAAAGGTATCCGATTATGTTGTACCATTATTCGTTGGTATGATTTGGAATTGAAATTTACTCCGATAGGGTTTTATAAGCACCCGCAGTTTTTTTGATTCACCAGTAGTGGTATTATATTATTTCAATTCCATTAAATATGTATGCAATTGAGTATTTATTTGGCTAATAAGGTAAGTAATATTTCAACGATCAAGTTTGGTTTTCGTTTGACATTTCCTAACGTTTTCTTTCTTGGCATATTTCTCTTTCAAGGTTAGTAGCCTTCTATTTCCCTTCATACCATCAAGAATCCTCTTTCTCATTTACATCCCACCTTTTTACCTCCTGTAGCTCCCTGTAGCATCGAGCAGGACTGAAGTCACTTGATCCGAAAGCGTACCTTCGCCTTTTATTTACTCCACTAGTTTCCTTGTACTTCGTAATGTGTCCAGCTCTTCCTTATTAATTGTAGTTTCTCCATTTCTCTCAAGGGGCACTCATGAACCGTCAATATGTAATATTCTTGTCCTCCCTCAAGAAACAGGTTTCGATATAGTATACCTTATAATTATCGTATTCCGTGCTCTACATCAAATTCTTCACATAGATTTTTTGGAAGTATTTACGAAGTGCTTCCCTTATGTGCTTTGTATAAACGTTACGACTGTGCCACAGAATTGTATGTTCTAAATCTGTTTTTCTTTTCTCAATTCCAGGTATGCCTTCTGTTTTCATTGTGCCTTCCGATCCCGGTGTTTGAAGGTAAAAACTGTCGATTAGCATTAATGACGAATAGTAATAGTCCGTAGGTGTTTTGTCTTTCTTTCAGACTGATTGACGTCTTCCTCTTAACATTTTATCGATGCCGTTGCACGGTAATTGTGGGATATCAGTGTCTTGGAATTAGGTCTAGACTAGTCGAAGTAATGTGCAGCTAACTTTGGCTCAATGTAGTAATTATATGCTTTCCTCAACCCTTGAAAAAGGCTTTTTCGGCATTTTTTGGACATGAAACCGTGATTTCAATTTCTGATTATTTTTGCTGATGACAGATGGCGCACTTTCGCTTTTCCTCATAAGTTTTGTTCTTAATTACGATTCACGATCCGAATGTATCCTATTCAAACTCTTGTCTTGTTTAGTTTTTGTATGTTAACACTTTTTCGGTTTGGCGATATCATCAATTCCCTTGAAGTCGATCACTGTTAATCTCTCTAAGTATGTATCTTCAGTGGAATCAGAATTGTTTTAGTTCTATACCGTATATAATCTCATGGAAATAATTAGAATTCGTTTTCTTGAAATGTATCCTTGTTTTACTATTACTTTACGAATCTTGAAAATTGACGTCAGAAATCTTCTTCAGATCATTCGTTATCGACTCGTATTTTCTTTACGCAAGTTATAGAAGAACTTTGACCAAGAACTTGATAGAACCTGCTATCATTTTTGATACTGGTCGATAATCTTATTTAATTTGGATATTAGATTTTGTGGTCCCTTTTTCGGAAAAATGAAGCAAAAATATTTAGATTAAAGAGGGGCCTCATATTTTGGGACTAGTTTTGCTTCGTTGACTGTGTCCTAAATAATGGGGTCGTTTACCATATTTTTTTATTGCCGAATCTGATAGAGTTTGTAAAATAAAAAGACCCGTATTTTTCCGTTTTTTGATCCGTCAATTATTTATCGAGTTATAGGCGCCGAAAAACTGATGTTTTTAACCCTTTCGGAAAAGTGGGCGTGGTGCAACCTCTGACGATTATCGACTTCGTCCAATCACAACTGAGCCCGCGAAGCCACTTTGCCATGTCGCAATGGGGGGGACACAGCTGACTCGGCGAATGGGAGCGATTACGACAGCATCTGTGCAAGCAGACCTTCCGAGAATCCCCCTCCACTCCCTTCCCCTCCCCTAAAAGCAGTCAAGGACGTGAGGAAAATGACGTCAATGTTATCACGGCAGCATTTTCGGTGGGCGTCACCTTTTGCTTATTTAAATTTTTTATTTATGAGTGAATGGTTGTGGTTAAAAGATTAATTGTTTCACTAAAATTCTTTTTTCGTTTCCATCTGACGATTTCGTGTACAAAATTGCGATTTCGGTTCCGAGTAAACGCCCCCATTATACTCCAAAGGATTACGTCTAGCTATTCGTTCCAAAACTCTCTTTGTAATTAGTTGTGGTGTTATGGAATGCTCTTCAGGTTTTTCGTAAGATTCGTTTTACCTAGCGTAGACTGCTAAGCTCCCGATCCGCTCATCAATTACGAAACTAAACAATCCAAAGTGTGCAACAGGACTAAGAAAAGTCAAGACTGGAAGTATTCGAAATTTGATGTTACAGAAGTGTTTCCGCCGTAGAAATAGCAGCGAAAACCGTTGACATCACCCTGATGTCTGAATTAATAAAATGCAGTAGTTCTCTTCTGAAATAAGTGGACTGTATTCATTTAAATCATTAAAATAACTACTTATTTTAGATACAAGACAACAGTCATTGTTGCCAGGTTGGCATGTGGATGAATAATACTTCTTCATAAACATAACACACACAAAAGTCGTGATGACCAATGACAAATGAAGATGGTAATTACACCGGCGTAAACAAGAAGAATATTGAAGGTGAAATGAATCGACTGAGTTACGAGCAAAAAGTTCGAAGAAGAGAGGAAGAAAAGAAAAGCCTATGGAAAACTTTAAAAAGAATGCGTTACCTTATCCGCCATGTGTTGAGGTCTAAGGTTGAGTCCTGAGGAAGGAAATCGTCGATGGAAAGGCAGAATGACAAGGGAAGACCTCGTATGAGATATATGTAGCAATTTGTGAAGGATGTATAAAAGAGAACTCAAGTAAATACCTATCGAGATTAAACTGGTAGGGGAACCGAGTGGAGAGTGCAACAAACCAATTTTAGGATTGACGAATCTAGGATTTTCCAACCAAGCCCTCCCAATAACGGAGTGTCACTGAACGTTCATAGGAATTTGTTTCAAAACTCACTGCTTTCCTTTGTATCTTATTTATTTCCCAAACTACATTCTTGTATAGTCAGCAGGGTAGCCCATGAAAAGAGGGCATTCTATCAAAAGAGGAATATACTTATCGTTGGAAATACAATCATAGAAGTAAGGAAACAATTCATCATAACATACACCTGGAGCATGTTTCTTTACAGCAGTGAGGCATGGACGATGACATCGGCATAGAAGAAAAGGGTGTAATCATTCGAAATGTGGTGCTACCGAAGAATGATGTAGATAAATGAAGAAATATTAAGAAGAGTGGGAGAAAAGAGATGCCTGCCGAAATATCTAAAAAGAAGACGGGGAAGCTTGATCAGCCATGTCTTAAGACACGATGGCCTGATAAAGACAATCGTCGAGGGAAAAGTGAACGGGAAGAACGGCAAAGGAAGACGTAGTAAGACATACATGGAACAGGTCGTGAAGGATGTGAAAGATATGAATTACGTTAATGTGAAGAGGCTGGACGAATAAAAGTTACTGAGGCAGGCGAGATGTACTGGAAAGAATACTTATTGATAATGATACAAGATGGCACTTATTCCACAGGGTTTAATGTCGGTCCGGCGCGTTTCAACCCTTAGGTCATCGTCAGGTCATCATCAATCTGATCTGTATCTTGACCTGATCATGACCTGAACAGTATCGATATTAAATCCTGTGGAAAAAGTGCCATCTTGTTTCAGTATCAATAGGTTTGCCGATTGAAGAATCGAGTGGAGGGCTGCGTCAAACCAATCCTAGGAATGTTGACCGATGATGATGACTTTCCCCCAGTCCGTTTATTAAATGTAAGTCTTCTTAGCGCTTAGCCACAAATATTTCGAATACGTTAGGCGTATAAGCTAATAATTTTATCAGCTGAATGTAAGTAGTTCGATCTGTGGGCTCGCCAATGTGTGTATACACTGTAAAAAGTATATCTGATTTTAAGGTACAAAAGCGATCTGAATTTCAGATGCAACAATTTTAAGACAGGGTATGTTGAATTTCAGCAGTAATAGTTTGTCTAAAAGTAAGGCAGAAACTGGACTGAAAATCAGACCAGGTGGAATTATTTTCAGATAGGCCTATGCTGAATTTAATACAGCCCTGGTCTGGTAATAATGCAGGTTGCTACTGAAATTCAAGCCTACTCTGAGGGGATGTCTTATTTTAAGGCAAGTGCAGGACTGAAAATTACACCAGGTGGGACTTATTTTAAGATAATCCCACGCTGAATTTAAGACCAGGGTTGTCTTTAACTCAGCATAGGCCTATCTGAAAATAAGTACCACGTAACAATGCAGGTTGCTATTGAAATTGAATCCTACTTTTATGCGATTTCTAATTATAAACACTACATATTTAAACACTTCACACGAACACAAACCAAAACCATAAAATTTCATATTTCTATTCGATGATACTCTTTAACTGACTAAATTATTCGGTAGCGCAAACGTAATTCATAGAATTTCCATTGAAAAAGATTTCAGGACTGAAATAGGAACACATTGACAATAATTTCAAAGATAATATGAAAATTTGTATTTTTATTGGAAAAAAGTAATCCATACAAAGTCTACGATAACAAAGATATGTGCCAGTATCTACAAACCAAGGCAGGAACTTTCACTTGACGAGGGTGACTATTTTTTAGTTCTTACAACCCTGCCACGTAGTCAAAATAAGGACGAATAGTATCAGGATACGTCACTCAGACACAACTGGCTCCCTTCTGCAAACAAACGAAGTATCATAGCCACATTCCCACACCATTAACTCATCGCAAGAAACATATTTCACCTACTTACAATGAAATTTGTCTGGACTTCGAATTTTACTTCTTTACGCTTCGTAATCCTTGTTGAATTCCATCTCCCTGGTTACGCTCCGCCCATCAGTCTCTGATATTGGCAGGTTAGCTCCAATTGCGGAGCCACCCAAGGCTTGCTTATTTTAAGCCCGGGTGATCTGAATTTCAATTCACAACCATCTTGTTTTCAATATGCTGTTGTTAAGTTCTTAAAATAAGACGGAGGTTGTCTGATTTTCACGCATGTCGTGTCTTAAATTTAGACTACTACCGTAAAATCAGACAGCGTTTAAATTCAGATCGCACTGAAAATCAGACAAACTTTTTACAGTGTAATTTCATCAGCTCGTTACGAAAGGAAAATTAGCACAGGATTCATTCGTGCAAAGCTTTATCGAAAGCCTTGGGACAGGCGGTGATGGTGAGAAAGCGCTGTGAATGAAATTCCCTCGTTAGTTCCCATTCGATTCGAAATAGAAGCGCGACGATTCCCGCACGTGAATGTAGACTGCAATTCGCCCGTGAAAAAAAATGAGGCGTCCAGCGGAATTTTCATCTCCGCAATTCATAACATTACGCCCGCAGTGAATTCGGGCGTATTCATTTTTTGGGTATACGGTTTCGTAGCGGCCTGCGTAGGGTGAAAAAGGCCGTTAATGCCCAATACGCATCATTTGGGTGAGTTGTGAAATCGGTCCTCTCCAGAGTTTTTTCCACTTGGGTCTCCAACCGCGAGCATTGGTGAAAATTATCGTCATTTTTTGGGACTGGAAAAAAGTTGGTCCCCTAAAGTTAATTTCGAAAACGCGCTCTCAGTGCGCGTCGTCCGCGACTGAATCTCATTCACAAAGACTCGAGATCTCTCTCCCTGGTGGACGTGTTATGAATGAGAAATTTTATCTGAATATGTAATCGCTCCCGCAGGCGTCATTACGGCCGCGAAAACAACTCGTCTGCCTTTGGCACAGCATAGGCGAAGGAAAACTCATTAACATTTTACCGAGAAACGGAAATGAATGGAACGGACACCTTCGGTGTCGCGAAAGTTCGTGCCCTATCTCTGTTGTGATCATTTCGGTGTATCGCGGAACGTGTGTATTAACTTCAGCGCTTGTGAGGTCCTCATGAGCGAGCGTTTTGACAGGATCCCGCTCTTTGGCTTGTTTACGTGAGCGGACATGTTTCAGCTTAAATTTTCCTGGCCCATATTACTAGTAGATGCAGCTAGCTGGTTCCAACGTTAGGGCAACATGACTTGGTACAAGATTTTCAGTTCGTGTCTGTTGATATATCCATATGATCTCATACAATTACAGAAGATTGGGGAGAGGGCGGGGTGAAGAGAATTTTTACCTTTTTTATGATGACGTGTTAATGTTAAAACCCGTAGTAAACAGTAAAATTGTTTTAAACTTTAAGTTGTTTGCTTTTGTAATAAAACATTAATTTTCGGAATTGGAAGCGAATTCATCAATGTCATCAATGTTCAGCTTTTTTCCGTGAGTTGTCTTCTCGCCGTAATGTTAACTCACTCTCAGCTGCATAATTTTTCACATTCTTTTCGTTATTCATTGCTGAATTGAATGCATAATATTATCAAAGAGGTGTGGGTTATTGACATTTGTGGGCGGAAGTTGGAGCATTTGATGTATTAGGTCTGTATTTTAATAAAAATGTGTACCTACTGCTTTCTAGGTTTATGTAAGGGATCAAGGTTTATAGTTATTTTTCGCTATAGCTTTACTTAGCATAGATGACGGAATCATGTTAGAGACGTAGCTCATTAAAGGTTATGGTTGCCTAGTCCTAGTCTCTCATGGGAAGGAGGATCTACCATTAGGACCCACTGTAGACTACAATAGAGCATAGGTTTCCCACCCCTGATTCCATCTAGCCTCCTTTCGTCCAGATATTTGCAGTTTGGTTTGCATTTTCCCCATATTTTTGGGCTGCATTGTTGATTAGTCCTTGTTAATATCCTTTTCAAAGCAATTCAAGGATTGCGAACCAGGCGCAAATTCCATAGCGGAGTTACCCGCTGAAATGCACGATAGCAGAGCTTTCATGAAGAAAAAATCCACCTAGATTGGGACTCGAACCCGGAACCCCGATTTCCAGCCAGCTGTTTAACCACAACTGCTTAAGCCACCAAGTCTTCCATTTCCCCTGTGGATCTCATGTTATAGACGATACGTTAATTAATATAACACTTAAGGGTTAGGGTTGCCTAGGTCACATTTACACACAGGTAGGGCTGTGCGATATGCTGTTTTGAATATCGCACGACGATACCATTCTGATGTTGCGGATTCGCCGACATATCGGTTTCGCGATACAAATAGGAAATATCGTGAAATGGACATATCGGGATATCGTCAATCGGGATATCGACATATCGGGATTTCGACAAATAGGGATATCGACATATCGGGACATCGACATATCGGGATATCGACATATCGGGGTATCGACATATCGGATATCGGGATATCGGATATCGACATATCGTGATATCGGGTTTCGAAATATCGACTCCCGATATCTAGTGCATATCGAGTATGGTCGACGACATATCGTGGTATCGCACAGCCCTACACACAGGATTCCACAGGGGAGAATCTTGTGGGTTAATTTCAAATGGAAAAAAGCAAAACTCTTGTCTCCAGATTTCCACAGGGGTTAAGAAAGCCTGGTAGCTTAAGTAAAGCACCTGGATATAAATCAGGTCGTTTCTGGTCCGAGTCCTAATCTAGGTGGATATTTTTTCCTTTGGAAATTCTGCTATTTTCCAAATAACTTTCTAGTTATTCAAGGGAAACTTGAAATCTTTTTGAAACGAAGGTTTCCGCGTTGATGGTTTGATCTCTGCATTGTTCCGGGTTTCCTTCCGTGTCAGTTGGCTAGTAAACAACAGTTTCGCTGACTCTCCAGTCAGAGTCTTCAGGTCGAAGGTGTCGGTATGAGGTTTCCTCCTCGCTTATCCTCCTCTTATGGTGGGCTATGGTGGGCTGGCTGGTTGTTGCACTCTGATTGGCTGTCTCTTTGGTAAGTCCTTTCAGTCGCTGTTGAAGGAGATATCCCTCCTCTCTGTTGCAATTCAAGGGTGTTTCTTGAATTTCTATGGCTTACCTGATTTGCCGAGGGAAGTATCGGCACTCCTTTGTCAAAAGTTTCGTCTCCTCAAATGTAATGTCAAATGTAATCTATCCTCAATGGTAATCTATCCTCAAATGTAATCTATCCTCAAATATAATCAATGAGAAGAAAACTAAGATATTGGTGTGCAGCAAGAGAGAGGAGGCCAAAACCAACGTAATACTAGGAAAACTGAAACTGGAAGAGGTGAAAGAGTTCTGTTACCTGGGAAGCAGAGTAACCAACGATGGACGAAGCAAGAAAGAAATAGTGAGTAGAATAGCCCAGACAAAGAGGGCATCCTATCAAAAGAAGAATCTACTTACAGCTGGAAATACAAGCTTGGAAGTAAGGAATCAATTCATCAAAACTGTGGTCCTATCGAAGAATGATGAAGAATGGATCGACCGAGTGACAAATGTAGAAGTCCTACGAAGAGTGGGAGAAAAGAGAAGTCTGCTGGAAACTATAAAAAGAAGACGGGACAACTTAATGGGCCACATCTTAAGACACGATGGCCTGATGAAGACAATCGTCGAAGGAAAAGTGAACGGGAGGAATGGAAAAGGCAGGCCTCGTATGAGTTACATAGAATAGGTCGTAAAGGACGTGAAAGAGAGGAACTACGTCAATATGAAGAGGTTGGCCGATAGAAGAATCGAGTGGAGGGCTGCGTCAAACCAATCCTAGGATTGTTGAACCTTGATGATGTTGAGGAAATGGCCGTGGCCAGGGCCAAGTCGTGGCCGGGTTCTGACCACGCTCTTTCGGCGATGGCGGAAAGTTGCTTATTTTTGTGTCGCCCTCTGAAGTATGGTGAATTTTTATCCTCTGGACACACCATCTAAGTGTTTTGTGGGGTTGGAAAATCATTTTGTACTCGGGCCAAGGAAATCACGTCTAAGGACTCAGGAAAGCGGAGTTTCAGATAACAGACGTGATTTTGGCGAGCCGTGTCCAAGGAGGAGTGGGTGCTCCTCGAGAGTGTCTAATCCCCGTCGCCGTTGATAAATTATGCGCGCAATCAAAGAGAGGAAGCGGAAACCATCGGGTTGCACGGGGGCGGCACGCGGAGCAGGGGGAGGGAATTTGTCTGGGGGCAGCGGCGAGACGCGGTGAGGAGACGCTGGGGACGGCAGCCAAATTGTTCGGGTGCCAGAAACCACGAGGAATCCGCTCTCCTTCCTTCCTCAAAGCGAGAAAGACGGTGAACGAGAGACGAGGACTGTTGGTGAGCCGGAGCCGTTGGTCCTACGAAGGTACCCTGCTACTGTGGGAGTCAAAACATTCGAGGAATCCCCAATTTTTATTCTTGCAACGAGAAAGAATACTGCTCACCTCATGCAAACGCCTTTGCTGCATAATACGTGTACATCTACATAATCCGTATGGGACCCGAATGAATTAGGTTTGATTAGAGAATTAGATGGCGTGCAGAATAGAGCAGCTGGGTGTGTTAAAATGTGCGATCATATGTTTTGCAATGTATCAAAATTAATTTACTTATAATGATGTATATTATTGACCACTATATTTTTATGTAGAAAAATTTTTATTTTTTTTTAATTTTTTTTTTGATTTTTTATCCAAAATTTTTAAAAGTACTACCTACAACATAACATACCGAGCAAGAAGAACACTACATAATACAGTTTATTCGAAATTAAAGAGTCAAATTCCTAAATATTACAAGAGTAACATTGTTTATAGCATACCTTGCCAAGATTGCAATAAAATTTATATTGGGCAAACTGCACAATACTTAAAAAATAGAATCAATGGCCATAAGTCTTCAATTAAAAATAATACTGGAACCTGTGCCTTGGCAAAACATTCTTTGGAAAACAACCATTCCTTTATATTTGAAGATGCATAATCGATCGACTCTGAATCCAACCTTCAAAAGAGGCTTCTTAAAGAAATGGTTTATATAGCAAAAAATCCCACTGCATGCAATAATAGAACCGATATTCAAAATTTAAGTAAAATATACCATAACATTATATCAACTTTATAAATATATCGTACTCAACAACACCATCAACTTGTAAATTCATATTCATTCTATATTCAATTTTGTTAAAATATATATATATTTTTTTAAAAGTAAAAGATACATACACAAATAAATATTCTTTATGTAATAATTTTTTTTTAAATTTTGTTTGTTTTCGATTTTTTGTAACCAAGAAACATAACATTATTGTTGTTGTTTATAAAAAATTGTCACCAAAAGGTATGTACAAGATTTTCTCTGTAATCATTTTTTTTTCCTCTCTTTAAATTTTGATCCTAGACTGTAAAAATTAATGAAAATGTAAAAACTTCAATTATGTATCAAATAGCCCTGATGATGCCGCAATAAAGAGGCGAAACGTCGGCTAAATTGGTGTTTTCTGTTATCGACCAAACTACTCCAGAAAATTAACCAATTCTACATAAAATTAATTTAAGAATTAGGTTAGGGATCATTATCAGATCGTAGGTTTAATTTCCGATTAAATCTCCTGCAGACATTTAAAACAGATAGATTTACTAAATATGTTAAGGATATATATTAAGAGCCCCTTCATTTATGCTAGATTTGACCATATAAATAAAATTAGAGAAATGTATTATCATTTTGATAGATTTATAATCACATTTTTCAATTAGAGAACATAAAAGGCAGCATAGCAAATGGATATGTAGGTGAAGTATTGTCATAGTCTCTAGTGGTAGGAGTTCGTTGCGTGTAAATGGTGGTTGTTTGGTGATCTCCACCCCTGCCACACATCCTCGCGGTGGCTCGCGAGGGTGTGTGGCCAGGGGTGAAGACCACCGGACATGCACCGCCTACGTGCACCTAATTGTGAGAGCTACGATACTACCACTTCTTGCGGACATGTAATACATTCCTGAAACTTGACTGGCTTATCGCCCAACCCTGAGCTCTGTGTCGCACGCAAATAAAATATAAATTGCGAAGAATTGCAGCTGCAGGGTTGAATATGGCCATTATGCTCATTAGATTGCGAATCCGGCTGCTCGTTTGAACATTGCTTAGGAGCCGACTTAAAATGCTCTCATCGATCATCCATGTCCGCCGAGTTATCTTGAAAGCCAACTCGAGCAGACGTGGAAAGGTCTGAATGAATAAATGAATACGTGTCGGAGTTGTGTTACTGCGCGTCAAAATATAGCTTGTGTTAGTTGGAAATACACCCGACACCTGCTTCTAAAATGAACGGAGCTGATATTCGAATATCCGGCGGAATATGACGTTGGTTGGTGGGGTTAGCATATTTTTAATCCAGTGAAATTCATCTACGACTACATAATACCCTGTGAACCTCCGCGAGGGTGTGTAACTGGGGGTGAAAATCCCCGTACATGCGCTATTTACACACAACTAAGAGCCTAACTCTGACATTTCATGCAGGCATGTTCACGTGCAGCTAGATGTTTAATTTCTACAAAGCAATGAAATGGCTAGAAAGGCATTTCTCTAAATATATTTCTCCGTATTTCCTTAGCATGCATGCAAATATTAATCTTGAAAACAGCCAACTCCCTACCCCTAGAGTGGTCCGTAAATCCTCGACCCTTGTGTTGCAAAGATTCTGGACACTGACCTGGTCGCCATAGTTGGCTCAAAAAAGTCTAAATTTTGTGAATTTTTGTTACCTTCAGCCTGATCGCTCGCTGTGGCTGTTTCCCTCTGTCATTGTCGAATCGCTTCACGTCACGATAAGGAAACCGGTTGAGAGGAGGCTAGAATTATCGTCTCCTAAAGCAGAAATTGCCGGTTCCGTGTTGGTGTTTTGTGTTTCGTTATGGTCACCTTGTTTCACACCTTAAAGCGGGGGATTTTGACTCTTAACGAATTGTTGTTCGCTGTCTTTTTCCCGTTCATTTTTTTTGCAGGTGCGACTGTAAAAAATATGAATGGAAACGTTGCGTCGGTAGTCCATTTTGATAAAAAAATATTAAAGCTTTGGGAGTGATATCAATAAATCATGTTGAATGTTTCTTTCTCTCTAAAATTCTCCCAAGGCATACTTTACTTCGTCTACGGGATTAAAACTTGCTGAGAGTATGTTATCAGTGAGAAAATACCAATATAAGTTGCTTGGTAACGTCTCAAATTTTCTCAGACAAGATTATTAAAATGCTGAAAAGTTTAATGTTAATAATAATTTTAAAAGTGGAGTGCTAGTGTTCATTTTTTCTGTTGTGCGGGCTCTAAAAGTAGGCGAAGAAGTCATTACGATGAGAATTGAGTCTGATCGTTGTCTGATTTTTCTTTGACGATTAACCGGCGATTCTCAGTCTTGAATCGAAGTTGCCACCGTGCGCATCGGAACACATACGCCCACTTCCAGTCAGTGACTCGAAAATAGTAATTTGTTGTCTATTTGTGCGTCGTTTTTTCGCCTCGAGTGACTCCAATGGCTCGATAAGTTCTGCTGTGTTAAATTGTTTGGGATCTTCAGGTGAAAGTATAGTGGAGATAGGGTTGGGAGTGGTGGTTATCCTACCATCCGAAGAGGATTTGAGGCCAAAATTCGAATCCCGGGAACCAGGAAGAGACTTTCCATTTGTTTAGAGATCCCTACTTCGTAGTGATAAGTGGAGAGCACATCAAGTTGAGTACTTCATCCATAGGGTGGGATGTAAGGCAATGAATGATTTCCTTTGAGGTTTTTTCAGTGAGTAAATTAGTACCGTCGTTGGGTCATTCCCCCTTCCTTGTTGTTCCAAAAGTAGGAATAATTTTCTCATACTCGTCCATATTCGAAAGAACATAGACAAGCAAAGCTGTCGGTCGCTTACTCTTGTAGATAAAACAATTGCCATGCAATTTTTATTGAATCTCATTTGAGGAAGGTAAGGGCTTGTGGTCTGGAATTGTGCATTACGATTGAGAATACCGGAGTAATTGAAAAGGACGGAGTAAGGAAGAAAAGCAGTTATCGGAGTGTAGTTTGACGTTTTAGTTGAATTTATTCAATCAGTACATTTGTTGGTAATGAAAGTGTTGTGATTATTTATTGTTGTCATGAAAAAACATTATACATATGTTAAGTATGATCTATTAAAAATTGTATTTCTTTCCTCGTATTTACCATCGTAGAATTTTTAAATTTCAAAGAGTTTGTGTTAATATTCAGCGAATGCGATCTTAAGGCGCGTTTACACTGTTTGACTGCTATGACAGTCAACTGCTAACAACTGTTAAGCCCTACTCGCATGTGTAAATAGCAACTGCAATGCGACTTCAGGTCGATACTGGACACATGTCGAACACTATCGATCCTAGTTCGAGCTATTAGCAAAGTTGAAGCCAGTCTACTTTCCAGCGGAAATGTATCCAACGCAATCGCAACAATCGCCAACGGAAAGCAATACACAACGGAATTTGGATATAATAACAAGGAATCCCTTCCCAAAAGAGGAGATTCTACTCTTTAAAGAATAGGAACAAAAGATAATCGTCGATGGAATTTTTGCTTCATGAATTTAATGAAAATTTAAGCGAAATTCACTACTAAAATAAACCGATTTTTATTTGTTGTGGCAACGCCTAAATAGCGGCTTTAAGCTGCATAGAAGTTGGTGCAGACGCATCATAGCAGTAGCGATATAGATACATCGCGCATCTCGCGACTGTCGTAGCAGTCAACTGCTACGTGTAAACGCTGCTTTAAAGCTTTGGTCAGTTCTATTGCTATAATTATACACAAAATTATTGAGTCCCTTGTTGCTAAGGAATGATTATATTAAGCATTGCGGTAAAATATTTAATGACACTTAATTAACGTTCCATAACTCAAGCCTGATTAGTGATTTCCTGGAGTTCCTCGTGGGAACCTAATGCCGACATCGTTTTTTTTTGCGTATGGAGATCATTAGTTTTAAATAAGAAAAATACGCTTCCCTCTGCTTTCAGTTTTTTCGTTTCTATTGCATGTTTCTTCCAGCTACTGAGAAGTCTTCGATGAGTGGCATAAAACATGATGATGAGTTTCTTACGAGTGCTGCGAACTCGGAGATCATTTTGCAAGTTTTTTTCCTTGTCGGTTGTCTGCGTATCAGAGGTAGCAGCTACCTGATGGTCCATTAATGGTTATTAATCATCATTATGGATGATCCCGGAATCCTCATGAAAGAGACAAGCATTTTATCCGCATTAGTTCTTTCTTATACTCTCGTTCTCACAACTCATCACGCCTCCTGGGATACCTTTTTCTACTTGCAGCTTCCCGTCACTAATCCTATTCAGGAAGGGAAGTTTTTGTGGGAAATCGGGGCGCAGGTTATGCTGGAGTAGGTGATAGGAATAGTGATGGGTATTGAAGGCCCTGTGGTTTGGCAGGTTACATCTACGCACTGCCCCTTCAAGCCACCGCAAGGGTGTGTGGCAGAAGGATCGGGAGTGATCCATCATCATGCATGCATTTTAAATTAAAGGAAGTTAAATTTACTCTTACTATCATGCGGGAATGCAAAAAAAAACTAGTCCGCGCATGCTTAATTAACTTGCAATTGAGATTTTTGACGCTAATACTCTGTGGAAAATGATAGATATGCACTAATGATCATGCAAAACAAGCAAGGTGGGTATGAGATAGGAAATATTTAAGGGCTGCGTTCGCTCAGAGATATTAAGTGTGTTGTACAAAAGGGGTAAATAGCTTGAGGAAATAGAGGTTTGATAATGGTATATCAGAGTAGATAACAAACCCGTTACATTCATATAACTATTGTTAAGTTTCGTGTTTAAGTTATCATTTTACAAACATTTTATCACCGTAGATACGTATCATGACACTTTCCTGCACTTATTGAGTGTGAGAAAAACAGATGCACGCGTAATTAAATTCCTAAGTATGGGTATTGTCCTAGAAATAAATAAGGGACTGATGGAAGATGATTTTCTTACAATTTCAAATTTTAATATACCTATGGGTGATGTCGAACAACGCTTAAAACTTTCGCATTAGCCGAACCACCATTCGAACTCCGAGTTGAACGACCTTACCCTGAAGTACTCTTGGCAAAAAATGATTCATATAGCTTTTTTGCCCTCTAGGGTTTGACAAATGAAGAGACATACAGTTTTTCGTCTTCTAATCTATCTATCAGTGGTGTTCAAGTTTGTACCCGCCAATCAAGTAGGGAGGAAAGGTACAAGGATGGAAATGGAAGGGTGGAAAGAGACCCGGCTTTGGCATTTCGGCATTAGATTGCTGTTGAAGAATGTGGACCACGAATTTACGTCGCATCCGACGGACGGAGTACTGAACTCGAATTATCTCCACTAAACATTCAAGCAGGTGCCGGTTTACCAATTAAAAATGTTTTTCACCACCTTGCGAGATTAGAATCCGGGCCTTCTGGGAGGGTACCTACCAGTACACCATCCCGTGTCACGTTACCTATTGCTATTTTAATGATTAATGCACTATTTGGTGTGTGTATTAACGCTGGACTCAGTGAAAGTTATTCTTTGGCATTTCGCGGTCCCTTCCATCTTTACTGACCATTACTTTCGTCCCCGCAGCTGGTCAGTGAAATAGGTCCAGTGCGGCTAAGCCCTGAGGGGCCATCTGTGAATTAAGTAACGCTAATTTTCATATATTTTTACCCTCCCTACCTCCTGTAACGCACCGTAACATTCTCTTATAACCTCCCCCCACTCAAAATTACGCAACGCTATCAATGGGTACTCTCTTTTTTTATCGCGATAAAACAAATTTTCTTTAAAATAAGTTACTTATTTCTCATTGATGTTGTTTAGTTTTTCATTATTATTAGTGTAATAAGTATTAGAACAGGTAAGGAATCGGATTGTGATGCTGGTTAAAATACTACCCTACCATCCTGAAGTCCCTGGTTTCGAATCGCGGTGGAGGCAGATTTTCCATTGTTAAACAGGCGTGAAGTCACGGATGTAACCCCCGCGTTATCGCAATCTTTATCGTTAACGCTTGCCCCTAGAGTAGCGCAGGGTTAACAATAACCGTCTATAAAATTCGCTCCACTGATTGTGATAAGCGATTTGAAGTGCTGTGCGAAAAATGAAGAACGGAGATCACGTTCTCTCTGACATAAATAAAAAAATAACGATAACGCTAGCGCACGCCTTATGAAGATCCATGATCGAGCCCCAGGTCCCGACTTGATCCCTTCGTGAAGAGATGTTTAAGTTCAGTTCTCCGTCCGTCAGATGGGACGTTAAACCGTGGACACCTTGGTGGTGCCTTTACAATACTCACGCCGGGTTTCTCTCCACCTTTCCCCGTACCCTGAAAAATACCCAACTTTACCCAATCTTTCGTATATTACCCGAGTGACGGAATGTGTTGGTCGCCTCCCTCTAATAACTAGATATGCTAGATTCGACCAGACAAATAAGATTAGAGAGATAGATTGTCGTACCGATAGATTCAAAATGGCATTTTTACCCCGTACTATAAGAGAACAGAATAGGCAGCATAGCAAGGGGATAGGTAGGGGAAATATTTTAGAGTAGTCTGTAGTGCATGATGCATCTATTAACCCCTCAAATACTATAGATACTAACAATCTAGTCGCATGAGACACTTTAGTTGCTTGTTTGCATGTCAGTAGTGCATGCTTGGTGATCTTCACCCCCTGTCACACACCCTCGCGGTGGCTTGCAGGGTATGGTGTAGATGTAGATGAATAACCTACTTACTTGTACGATTAATGAATTATTATTGTGTATTTCTCCGAGCGTAACGGAAGGGTGGACCCCCACCCCCTCTCCCCTCATGATGTTACGTAATTTATGGAAAGCCTCATAGAGAATCCTCGTCTTTCGGTTTCACTTGGGGGTTTCGCCTCTAAGAATCCACTCTGAATCCACCCTCTAGGAATCCACTCCGCGGCTTTCCTCTGCGGCAATAAATGGCCTCTTTGCGCTGCAAAGATGTGGACGGAGGGAGTGAGACAAGCGGAAAAAAAGTTCCCGGACGATGTGGAGAAAGCATGGCTTCGGGTGGCGTGACAGTGAAAGATGAGCATCGGGGACCGCCTCCCGCTCGTCATTTTTTTCCTCCTTCCGCTCTAATGTGGAATGAGTGCATCCCTCGCGACGACCCGACGTGTCCATCTGGGATTATAATATGTCTCGATTGACGGGCCGGATTCCACGCTGAAGTGACGTACATGCTTCGACGGTCACTTGGGGTTGTTTCTTTTTGATCGTAGTCTTGACTCCATCGTCTCGAATATTAGGACTGTTAAGTTGCCGAGTTGATTCATCCATCCGTCCATCCAATGGTTCGTGATCGGATTCTTCTTTGACGCAGGGCAGCTCGCGTCCATCTCGAGCTAAGGGGTCAGCTTCTCATCCGTTTCTTTGCCTTTAAGAGGATCAAAGTTTTCACGCCTAATTGTATTCGTAGAAAAAACCTGACCATGCTATGTGTACGAGTTTAACCGTGACGGGGTAGGCTTGATTGTCACATCTTTTACATTCTGGTGGAAAATATTTTAGACGAAAACAAAACGAAATAAAAACGCTCCCATGGTGGCATCGTAAATACACTACAAAGAAGAAAGGAATATTGTCGACAGGGGCTTTTAATCTTGCAAATTACTAATAAGAGTGATTGTAAATAATAAATACGTTCATTTTAATGAATTACATGTACTCTTCTGTATATGTAGTACACTTCCCTGTTTCATTTCAGTATCCTAACAAAATACACGTGTATTTTGTTAGGATACTGAAATATTATTAGGTTATTAAGTATTTTGTTAGGTGGCGCACACGTTTACTGGTGTTCAGAGTCCTCTGGATTGCCAAATAATAACTATTATAGTTTATTATTGGCAATCCATTGGACTCTGCTGGTGAATATATAATGATGGTACTCTAGTTCAATCGTTGCGGCGTGTTAGAATGTGGCACTGCAAAGAACATAAGCTAAAGTGTTAGTGCTCTGTAACTGTAATTTTTGGTCCTTCTAGCAAAATAGGAATCCTGAATACACCAAGTAGTGCATTATATAGTGCAAGATAGTTTTCTCCAGCGAAGGCTATTAGACCACATGTAACATTTTTTATTTTTGGAGTTCCTCCTATCTCCTTCTACTATCGAAGACTTTGTTCAAATCCGATTTAAAAAATGTTCCTAAATAGTAATGCGTGTCCTATGTACGAGAAAAAAAAAATTGACCGTTGAAACAATTGCGTCATGTTTTAAATCATTTTATTTTTTAGTTGAATTTAGTTGAATATGTGTTTTTTGTATTTTATATTTTTCTCATCACCATTAGTAGCTCTAATGTATTAAATGCTCATGAATTTTAACTTTAAACTTCTCTTCCGTGCATAATTGCGTATTTTTTGTCAGGTAGCTCGCTTTGGTAGCGACCAGTTTTTCCAACCCATGGGCATTTTATCCGATATAATTATGTCCGAAGTGGAGGGCAAATGAGGGTATATGAAATCGAAAAGCTTTTTTGCATTGAGAAAGAATCAAATTGAACTTTACCCGGCATTTACTATCGTAGATGATAAAAATCGGAGTGGAACTAAGATAACATTAGAGTGTACGTTTGCGGCATTCACTTGTTTATAAATAATTATTTAATTATTTGTAAATCGATTTTGATTTAAAACCTGGAAGGTTCACTGCCTCCACCGGAATTGCATTTCAATGTTTAAATGATTCGATAATTTTGAGGGCTTGATTGGGAAAGCCTAGAATGCAGAAGGTTGTACACCTGATTCAAGCTTCTCGAAAAATTGAAATTAAACGAATTCAAATCTGACCTGGCAGACATATTCCTGCCCCCCCCACATTACGTCATCGGGACAGACAGAAGTAAGAAATTAAGAGAAATCGAGTGTATTACTTTCATTATTGGTACACGCTACCCTTCATTATCAAATAACAACGCTTTCTTTTTCGGTAAAATGTCAAATGCCTTCAGGGATGGTTATCTACTACCCTCTGCCACACGCCCTTCCGGCGGCTGGCACGGTAGCTTGAAGGTGTTGAAGATTCGACACGTTTTTTTCTGTGGTAGTCAGGTTCGTCGCGTCCACTTATTTCATGAATCCATTCCTTAGCGGAGGTGTGTGGTCGCGTGTAATCGCGGAAAAAACCCGTCCATCCGGATGTGTTCTGGGGGAAATTTGACGTGTTTTTCCGACGCGGTGGTAACATCCAGAGCCGTCAATAATACGTTCGAATTTAGGGATTGGGTTGTGAATACAGAACTAGGGACGACTTTCCTCCACAGTCGCACGTACGAGTATTTGCACTAAAAACAGGTCAACATTATTTTATGATTTTTATCACAATGTGATCAAATTAAAATAATTTTTGACCTTAATTAGATTTCTATTTACTGAAAGTACACGAAAACTATTGCAATGTATCTTTATTCACTGTCGAACTGTTGGTCATCGTCCTCTTCGTCGTCATTTTCGCTTTCCTCTATAGTTTCGTCGCTATCATTTTCATCTAGAGTTAAAGATGGTGTGCGTATAGGAGTGTGGTGGTAAAGAGGTGAAGAAGATACATGTATTGTTGATTTTTTATGAGGCTTTTGTGAGTAGTGAATAGAAAAGCTATGTTGCGATAGTTTAACTAATTAACATGTAAGTTTGAATGGTTAAAAAACAGAATTGCGGATGAGGGCGGACAATGCTATTGTGTTAAACAATTGTCATTATTCTTAATTTCATGTCTGTAAAGGTAATATTGCTCGACAAGACCCGACTTGTAAATTAAAACACTGATATCTCATAATGCTGCCGTAAAAAAATACCCATACATATAAATACCATATATAAACGCACAATTTAAGCGAAAAAAACAAAAAAAATGATGTTGTGCGGTAAAGTAAATACCTTACACTTCCATATTTAATAGGTGTTTTTCATCTAAACGTAACCACAATAGCGAGAGAAATAAATTTCGCACACAAGAGCGCTCGAGCAAGTACCTTCATCCGTTTCCTATTGTCTTGGTTCCGACCGACTGTGCAACAATGGGTGTGTGCAGTGGGGTCGGTATTGACTGCCAATAAACGTTCCGGTCATCGACCTTGAAGATTAATGCGTTTGAAAAGATTTTAACTTGGTGATTTTCACTTTTGACCGGTTGTTGAGTGCCAATTCTCCAATATGAGTCGGTTGCCTCGTGATCGCGTGAGTTAGACCCGCTGACAAGTGGCCCTCGTGACCTTTGCGCTTAACCTTAAGCATTCGCTTCGACTGTTAGCTTCCGTCTGACTGCGGAAAATCGCCTTCTCCCCAACTATTCTCCCAGGATATCCCTCCTTCGGATACACTTTCGGATAGGTTTACTTATAAAACAAGCAAAAACTAGAGTGTCGAGAAAGTCGCGATCACAAGAAAAGCCACGTTGATAGTCTCCTCAGTCCTGAAATGTCTCCCAAAGAGAAAAAACCCACTACTAGAGCTTGTCTGCCATATGTTTCAACCGTTGCCGGAAAAATGTCTAGGATCCTAGCGAAATGGAAACAACATCATTCATAAACCACCGAAAAAACTGCGTGGCGATTTAGTGCCAGTCAAGGACGAATTGGGACTCACCTGGAGTTTACCGTATACCATGTCAATGTGGAAAAATATACATCAGAGAGACAGGGCGCACGATAGAGACCCGAATAAAAGAGCACATGAGGTGTAATAGGTTGTTCCACCCCGAAAAATCTGCCTTGGCTGAACATAGCTTATCGGAAGATCACATCATCTCCTTCATTTAGGCTCGCTTGGTGTCCAAAACAAATGGGTGTTGGGATCGTTTCCTTAAACAGGCCGTAGAAATCAGACTGGAAGACAACACATTAAATCGAGATTCTGGGTACATCATCAGCAGAGAATGGAAACCGTTAATTCGAAAAATAACGGAAAAAAGGAGACAACAATGCCCCCCGGATGAGACGGCTATATAAGCGCAGGCGGAATGCCCTGCAAGCTTTATTGCTCTGAGGACGATGGAGGAGTATTCCGTCGAAACGTCAGCAACAAAAAATCTTACTCGGCTAGAAACCCGAGAATGTTTTATAAATATCATTCGCCGAGAAAGAACAAGATCATATATTACCAGGGTGGCGATCGTCAGGGAAAACCGGGAAAACCTGGAATTGTCAGGGAATTTTGGAAATCTGGAAAAGTCAGGGAATAGTCAGGGAATTCTCGTAACAGTCAGGGAGAAATTAGGATAGGAAATTTTTGTTATTTTTCGGGCAGTCCTTCCCGCCATTTATTTCACCAAAAAATTTCACCAACTAAAACTAATGTCCGTCCCCAAAGTGCATAGAATAAGCCCCTTCAAATCGTTGAAGAGTCAGTTGTGAATCTTAGTTATTTAGTTTTGAATCTGTCGTACAATGTATCCCTCTTGTATATCCTTATGCGATATTTGCCTAGTATAGTGTTAAAATTCATGATCACCATGTATTCCGCTCATCACAAGGAATCCGAGGCTATGTTGCTCGGAAGATTTTACCTCGCGGTTTTTATGAACTTCCGAGACTCAGATTGAGAGGTTGGAACACTATCTCGTAGTAAATGCGTGTTTGAAGTTCTAAAATGCGAGACGATGATCATTAAAACGGTAATACAAGTACGATCACACGTGTGAATAAAATCTTACGTAAGATCATCTTCGATTTCCACACCCCCTTCGCGAAACCATAAGAAGATTCCTCCTCCCCTTCCCACCTTTCACGCTCGACGTAATTATTGAATGGCCCCTTTAGCTCCCTCTCGAAACAATTTAGTCAGGTCGCAAACCTCCTCCAATATGATATTCCTAAATATGATACTGCCGTTGATAATTCCTCCTGTTTTCGCTCGCAGTGGCGCGATTACGTTTTGTTTGTTTCTGCAAATATTTTTACATTTTTGGTTCCCTCTTACAATCCAGGGGTTATGATCACGTTAATCAAAATGTTATTCGCTTATAAAGGTCTCTCGTGCCATCCGATTTAGATCCAGTCCAACAACTTGGCTTTGGTTTGTATTTTTCGCGCAGCTTAGTGATACCTGTGCCGGAGTCCGCCGGTCATTGGTCATTAACTTTCACTTCGATGCATTTCCTGTAATATTCAACTTCCCAGAACTACCACGACACGCCACCTCTCCTTGAAAATTAGACAATGTCAACTTGTAATTTTACCGAAGGAAACATACACGGCCACGGAAATACGAAACACGGATACGCACCCGCGAAAAATGTATTAAAAGTGTGTGCAATATGTGTGAGGGCTTAACTTGTGAAGGTTTAATGTATTTTTTCATTCTTATAGCTTGTAATGCATTGATTTCACTTTTGACATTTGCTGAGTTTTGACGACAATTTAATTCAGCAGAAATGAAATATTCCGATAGTAGGAGACCTTTTGGCGATCGGTCAGGGAAATTGGTAAAGCCATCATGGAAAAGTCAGGGAAAAGTCAGGGAATTTGAAAGTAGGTTATCAGTAGCCACCCTGATTACGTTCGGATAGGGTTTTCAATCCGTTTGATCGGTTCGTTTTCCTCTCCAGATGAATCGGATTATGGAAGTTTTTTACCCAGAATAATAATCAGAAAATATGATCACAGTGTAATAGGATGTTTAGGAAGTTTATTCTGTAGAAATGTATTTGTTACATTGAAATGCTAAATTGTAACTTTTTTTAGTTCTTTCAATGAAGATTTAATGACTTGTTAAAGTATCGACATCTTATTCTACCCATATCTTTATCTAACTATCTCTGTCTTTAGCTATTGTATCTATCTCCTGCTACAGTATCACTTTAAATTTCCATTATTTTCACATAAACGGCTGTGGCTCTTCCGTGTGATGAGTCTACAGGCCCTGAACTTTGATTTTGAACATTTAACAGGTTCTTAATTAGATACAACATAATTGCATATATTAAAAATGTGAGAATTATTTTTAGGGAACATTAAATTTTTATATCGGTGACTAGAATAAATTTCAAAACTGTAGGAGACGGCTGTGGCTCTTCCGTGTGATGAGTCTACAGGCCCCTGGACTTTTTTTTTGAACGTTTAATAGGTTCTGTATTAGATACAACATAATTGTGTGTATTAAAAATGTGAGAATTATTTTTAGGGAACATTCATTTTTTTTGCTACAAAATCATATATTTTGAATAAAATGACAATACAATCCACAATCTTAATATTAAATTTTTTTTATATTGACTCACGAGTCCTTCTGAGCCACATAAGTCTAATAGTTTTTTCTCTAAAATAGGTGTCAGCGTTTAATCTTTCCATGTGTTGGCTACGCTTGAGTTACATCAAGTCCTTCCCCACACTTATTTGAAAACGAGTACGAATTAATGATCTGCTCTTGTGTTATTCTTGTGTGACAATATCACGGTTATTGGCAGATTTTCAAGTCCTCTAGAAAGTCATGATTTTAGTGTCGAACAGTAGAGGCTAGTTGATTTAGAAATAATTGAAGCTAAGTTTTGAAGCATTTATTTATCATTCCGCGTTACTGAGACTATTAAATCGACCACATGTTCGAGACTTAAAGATGAAAATAAGAGCGTAAAACTTATTCCAAAAATTCAAACTAACAACAGTTCAAAGTGATGGGTGACTCGTGTACGGTGAAATCGTTCCCTCGCACTTGTTGCAAATGCATCCAAATTGCGGGCGGGCGTTGAGGTGATTCAGATCGAAATTCATCGTTTGGTCTTGTAGTTTCTCATATCCAATTCCGCGTTTTGATTGTGTACTCCGTGTAACATGAGCGAAACCGCTTTTAACGCGAGAATTCGACTATGGTGAATGGTGTATGGGCGAAACTTCCACTCTGGAGTTTGGAGGTGAGGGACGTTTACGTTAATTAATTCCCTGGAATCCCAACTATGGTGAGTGCAACGCTAATTTTATCCGCTCGGAGTATCTCCCACGAACGCCACTAACTATTCTGTACACGTTTCCCTTTGCTTTCCAAAGCAGTGTGACTGCACATGATTTTGAGCAATTCATATTTTTCACAAACGAACTTCATGGTCATTACCTTACTATTGCTTCGCGACTTAATTAATTGAGTTGGTTACCCAGTCATTCACTTGGTGAAGCTCTAAAAGGTATTGAGATTTGAGCACCTTTCATCATTGAATTTATTCGAGATCAAAAGGAAATATCCGAAAAACAAGTGCATAGTAGTTAGAAAGGGTGCAGTTTCCTGGCGCTAGTATGTTTCCCTCCAATTTGGCCGTTTCTTAGAAATGTAGTCCAGAGACGGGAGATCGCTTTCAGTTGTAACAAATGCATATGTGGTGACATTTGTCGGCTAGAGTCGCCGATTTGACGAGCAAGCGTTCTAGTTTTCATCATTTCGGCTTAAAATGAAAACTGTAACAGCTGAAATGAAATTTAATGTAATGCTGGGGAAAAAAGCTGCTCGCAATCACGTGATTTGAAACGGTAAAATGCATGCAAACAGGGAACAAGGCATTGCTTTGGTCTAGTGAATTAATGAGAAATATATACTGGTGCCTTATTTTAGTAACTGTTAAATTAAAGTGGGATTTATTTCAGTGAGAGGTGAATCGAATTGCCTCCTACATAAAGTAATTTACATGCTGAATGAATTTTTCGCGTATTTTATCGAAGCAATTGAACCGTAACTTTTTCTGAATCCGCATAGTGATTTTAAGTTCATTACTTTTTTGGTCCTTATAGATTTAAGGTGGCTGGTCGGGTAATCGTTAGTCATTGAGAAATTTAGTTACTTAAATTTTAATGCTCGTTTAAAATTTCAATAATAGGTCGCAGTTACACTATATTCAGTAAGAATGACTAATGTCTTAGGTACAATCTAAAATATTGTGTTTTAACTTTACACATTGTCATAAAAATTTGCTGTAATGCAGACTTGATTCATTTCTAAAGTCATTCTTGCGAAATTAATTTTCCGAAAACAGTTCTCACCCGTGGCCATAGAATTCAAAATAAGTATTTTAATGAAGATACATTGTCACTCGAATTCGAACTAGTATTAAAATATGTTTCTATAAATTATTTAATCTTTCGTTTTTAATCCGGCAACAGCGTCCATTCTGCAACACGCTGTAGGCAGTTGTTTGTTACAGTAGTCGTGACGACAGGTGTCACTTACGTCGTTGTTTACATTAGAGACCATGTGCTTCTTTGGTGGTTTCTTGTGGTTTGCAACGATGAATTACTCGTAAGATTTAGGTGGTTTCACGTGGGTCTGCCCAAGTTAGATCTGTTCGTCATGTCTTATATCTTTTCGAAGAAAGGGAAAGCTCATTTCCCAAAAAAATATAATAGGAGAGTAAATCAGTCGCTCTCCATGAATGCAAAGTGGGAAGAAAAAGCTTCATCTGGAGCACACAATTCGTCTACGCAGCTTTTTAACGTCGAAGGTAGCCGTTTGATTGATATTGCATTTGTTGGCGAGCAAATGGAGTGCGCTATTTGCAATGCAGCTTCTCTACTCTGCTAAACTCTAAACTGCTCTAGACCTACAGGTACCAATATGAAATTAGCGGGGGTATTTTCATATTTCAGCAAAGCTTTTGATAATATCACTAAAAAAATTTACCTTGTACACTGTATGAATCTGGAAACAAAAAATAAATGAAAGTGATGTGGTTTTCAAAGGATTAAATTTAAGAGTAGGAGGGAATTTAAGAGTAGGAGGTAGTAGAGATAAGTTAGAGCAGGAGGAGAAATTTCACTACTTTGGTAGCATGTTGTAGGAAATAGGGTATAGTACGTGTGAGGTTCATTGGAGAAAAGCATTGGCGAAAGAGGCATTTACTCCTAGTAGAGAGCTTATTACAGGAGCCTTGAGTAGGGATGTTAAGAAAAGACTGGTGAAGAGTCTAATATGGAGCGTGGCACTCAATGGTTTGGAAACATGTGCTAGGATGGAAAAGGTTAGGTGGGTGGATAGGAAGACGAACGAGGAGGTATGGGAGATGAAATTTATGACCTTTGTCACAAGTAGGCATCAGGAATAGGCACCATTATTCATTATGCATCATAATTCACTTGAAAAATAAATACAATTGTAAGCTAACAAATTTTTAGCATTGCTCTCGTACAGGTTCTACTGTGAGGAGGAGGTATCCACATGTGTATATTGAGTGGCAAGGTTTTCTTAGTTATCATCTGTAGGAATATTTAAGGCGTTAAATATGTTCTTTGGAGTCAGTATAATGACAATGACCTCAGGAATTAGTGAGAGAGACATGAGAATGATTCCCACAAATAGTGCAAAGGAAAGATGGAGTTCAGAGAAGAAAGTACATTTTTTGAGATCATAGTTACAAGTTCATTTCATACTGGTAATGCCTCATTTTATTATAAATTTTCCATAAAAGTGGATCGCCTTCTTCCACCTAACACGATCAACTGTCACGTCACCTCAAACCAGGGAAGTTAAATTCTTAGTACTCATAGATTGGTATACTTGTCAAAATCTTATTATCCCTGAGTAATAAATGAAATCGAAATAATTTTATTAGGGAAGTATTTTTCTAGTTAGATCGCAATGTCATTAGTGCTCTACAATAATTGGCAACACAATTCACTCGTTTGAAATATTCTACCCAAATCAGAAGAAGCACCTAAGCCCACGACACCACTGGAAATTGTATCTAGAGTATGTTTGAATAATATCAGGGAAAGGATCAAGAAATAAGCGATCTTCTATGCTACTCATCACAGATCCTCAATTGCTCTTCTCATCGCCATATCGACTTCTGCATTAGAATCTTAAAATCATTACGTTTTACTCCCCATAAATACTAAATTAGTCCACTGTTTCTATAATTTTAGATAGGACTTTCAGTTTATGCGAACTTCGTATTTTTTTTAACTTCCTGATAATATGCTAACATATTACGAGCAAATATTAACCATTGGCCCATTGGGGAGTAATGTTCACAACCGCGATAACAGCATTTGACTTTATGTTATCAAAAGTGCTTTGGTTTATATTGCATATAAAGTAATTTTACAAGAGAATTTCTCTTCACAATTCGTCTGATTAGCATGTCCCGTAACTTCGTGTGCCACGTTGCCAACTTTACACCACATAGCCGCGCGCGACATTCGAAATTCTCGCATACACATTTTTTAATCGTATTTACGAAAAATTTCAGTCCATAGTATTAAATGATATTTTCAGAATAGATTTTCATTTATTACAGCTACATTATATCAGTTTTTGGTAAAAATCTGTTCAGTAGGAATGGAGAAAGTGCGTAATTTATCCTATTGGAATAGAGAGCGCCATAAGGCTCCATGTTAAAAGAATCCAAAATATCGCAAAAATTATGTCGACGATCCCCCGTTTTTTCTTCGATATTCCATAGAATATCCAAAAAGGAACATATTTGGAAATTTTTAAGAAAATCTGTTCACTTTGGTTTTTTAGACCAGCCACCTTAAGGCTCGTGGTTACTTTCCTGGTACCTACCATATGAACGACGTTTTTAATCATTTTCAAGCAATGTTTCCTTTTGCTTAGAAATATATATTTGGATGATGAAAAGCGCAATTCGTGGAAAACTAGTCTATATTTGTTGTTGTCGTTCTCGGGTGCAAATCTCTGCTAATGTGAAGCACTGTGTCATTGAAACATGTGAACCTTTCGTTAATTCGTTTAACGTTAATTCGTTAAATCAACGCGCGAACCAAGCATTACCCTGATGCCATTACCCTGAGGAAGTCTCCAGCAGCGGAGACGAAACGGTCGGTCATTTTTACACTGTGACGCGGGTTTACCCAAAAAAAAACGACGACGCTAGGTATGAACCGTTCATTTTCTTCTCGATTCCGAAGCGGCTCGGAGACGCGATATTTCCAAGAATTCGCTTCCTACCTGACTAGGGTTCATCGGAGACCGTCTTCTTGTTTCGGTAGAAGACCCTCAATCGTAGTGTTTGCTGCGTCGCAACGACTCTCGAGGTAGATTAGGTCTCCAATGCTCGATTGTTGATCATCATCATTGGTCAACAATCCTAGGATTGGTTTGACGCAGCTTTCCACTCGATTCTTCTATCGGCCAACCTTTTCATTGTGACGTAATTCTTCTCTTTTACATTCTTCACAACCTGTTCCATGTATCTCATACGAGGCCTGCCTTTTCCAATCTTCCCGTTCACTTTTCCCTCGACAATAGTCTTCATCAGGCCATCGTGTCTCAAGATATGACCGATTAAGTTTTCCCTTCTTCTTTTTAGAGTTGTCAGCAGACTTCTCTTTTCTCCTACTCTTCTTAGCACTTCCTCGTTACTTACTCGGTAGATCCATTTTATCTTCAGCATTCTTCTGTAGCACCACATTTCAAATGCTTCTACCCTTTTCTTCTCCGCTGCTGTCATCGTCCATGATTCACTGCCGTAAAGAAAAATGCTCCAGATGTATGTTATGATGAACTGTTTCCTTACTTCTATGCTTGTATTGCCTGCTGTAAGTAGATTCTTCTTTTGAAAGAATGCCCTCTTTGCCTGGGCTATTCTACTCACTGTTTCTTTCTTGCTTCGTCCATCGTTGGTTACTCTGCTTCCCAGGTAACAGAACTCTTTCACCTCTTCCAGTTTCTGTTTTCCTAGTTTAACGTTGGTTTTGGCCTCTTCTCTTTTGCTGCACACCAATATCTTAGTCTTCTTCTTATTTATCTTCAGCTGATATCTGATACGTTGATACTGAGCTTAAAAAGTTTTAAACGGCCTCCACATAAATGCCGCTATGTAACTTTATAGCCTAGCCTATCCTGTAATAGTAGTTGATATATGATTTTATATTATAGTTTGGTCACGGCTAGTGCACTAATAATAATCTCTTCAAAATTCCCATATTTCGCGACCTCCTCTCAACAGCTTCTTGATCCTTCCAAGTCTTGACCCACAGTTAAAGGAGCCGGTGAGGAAGATGGAATCCGCTTGTCACCTTCTTGTACTTAGATTTTACCTGCCGATGAGGAGTTCCCTCATTTTCAATGTCTCAAGTAATTTTCTGCGTCCTTCGCTTACCCGCATCGATGGACCAAGGCGTTGATGCCCACGATCATGCAAGACCCCAGCTAGCGTGCTGGTCACTGTGATAAATGTAAAAAATATTGAGTGCAAATACCTGATTGACACGTGTTTAGTATTTATAAGCTTGTGCGATATCGTCATGGTTGTTCTGCTAGAAGGCAGAATCAATGCAAGTACCAAAGTTCGTTAATGGTTTGCCAGTATTCTTGCTATACTAATTCTACCTCATTGACTCATTTTAAGTAACCTATAGCATTTTGTTATATTTATGCTTTTATTAAATTCATTGTGCTCCTACTAGTGATAAATGCTTCGTTTTATAACGCAGAATTACTCGTAATATTTTCAGTTCTGTGCATTTATTATCCGTACCATATTTCCAAATACCTGATTGATTCCCTACTTGATTTGTTTTTTACCCTTGTAAATTAATGCCAAACTTTGCCTCTTTTTTCGATTACATATTCAATACCTCCATCTACATCTTGAAATCTGTACTCATGAGAATTACATCTCTCTCTGTCGATAGAGATGACTAGGGAAAATTATATTTCCCGTCTTACCTACTTCTTCGAACGTAATGGAGTGGTTTTGCGGCCAATTATTGGCCTTCCGTGCATCATCATCCAATAATCCTCTCCTGTTTCTCTGTGATCACACCATCTTGGGAAGTCCTTATCGCTGTAGCACGCCGAAGCATCTTCAATCAGTCCTGTTCTCTCCGACCCTTGTGGTCGAAAGGGCTTCAGGATGTTATGAGATTCTGTTGATCGATACGTATCGACTATGGAGGTTATAATGTACTGAGGCAGGGAAGCTGATTTGAGAAGCCAACGGCCATCTTGGTAGGCACGGACTTACGGTCTAGCCGCTTGCGATAGTCGTGCAGATGAATTTTATTTTTGCGCGCGTGAAACTTACATTGAAATGAATAATAAAATGCATTTTTAAAATTCTTTTAAGAAGCAGAGGTAAGTACGAAAACCCGCCAGGCGAAAATCGTCAAGTATATAGTTTAAGTGGGTTAAATTCGAAACAGTTTTAGCAATGAAATTAACTCAGGGGAATCAAATGAATTAATGATTGCGGAGATTAAGCGACGCTTCTACGATGAAATTTGGGTACGATTTCGTTGTCATGTATGTTTTAATGCATATGCACTATGCAGTCTTCATTAAGATTGTAAATCATTAGTTCCAAAACAAAGGTTCCTTGATTAAAGTTCCAAATTTATAATTTTCTGAAGCAATAACTTTCCTAAATAGGAATTCGTAAGGCCATTGCTTAGATGTTTTTTTAACTTAAATGTTTGTATTAAAAAATCGACTATGTTACGGGGATGGAGGTTACAAAACGACTGTCACTCTTGTTTATTTATTTACATGTTGCTAGATCCATAAGGGAGGTTGTATAAAATTGAAAAAAACACGAATGTTTGGAACGATGAACAAAACTCAATGCTTTGAAAAGATGGATAATTGGAAAAAAGAATATTTTGGAACGTTTGGACTGGAACTTTTATTTTGGAACTTTTGTCCCTATACCCTACATAAGGGGCCGTATAATACGAAATGCTTTGTACGTAGTAGGTGGGAACTAATCGTTCCCAAGCACCCCCATTCTGACTTCATTGTTACCCATAAGTTAGCCTGCCAATGTCCCCTCCAGTACTCTCTAACCTCTTTGGCAGGTATCGACCGTATCGACTGATATGTGTGCCAGTGTTGTCGGATTTCTAGCACTCACGATCTGCCCCTCAGGTTTAAAGGGCATGAGGTGCAAAAACTGGCAACAGTGACCAACAATTACCGAATACCTACTTATCGATCGACAAGTTCCGCATCAGTCGGTCAAGCACTCCGTTGAGCGCTGTTGGACTAACGACCGAGCATAGCCGTCTATGTCTTTGCAGGGGCAGCAGCCTCCGTTGCAGATCGAACGGGGCTCCATTACCTCCGGATCACTTGATAAAAAAGAAATCTGCTCTTTCCACTAAAGGAGACACTCCTTTCCAGCTCTTCTCGCCATACCGATCGTTTTTACCTCCATTTTATTTCTCTCCTGCGATATCTCCGTTACAGTAACGGCGCGTGACGCAAAATGCTAGGGTTTCACGTAAAAAAACGTATTATTTACGTTATTAGCCAGGATATGGTTGAATATTCTTGGCTGTACTGAAATATAAGCTTGCATAGTCACCAGGTCATTGGCAACTACCGCAAACGAAAGTGGTGGAGATCAGAAATAATTTTTTTTGGGTTGAATCATTGAATTCCTACATTGATCAATAGGCATATCCACTTTCACGTCAACTGTGTTTGTATTTTAAGGAGTTTCCATGGTGACTCCTTGATTCAAAATCCCGTAAAAGAGCTATGTTATTTAATGAATAAATACCGATCCAGAAAAGGACCTCTATGGAAAATCATCCATAGGGTGATAACGCATAAACAATGATTATGAGTATGATATTATCTATCGTGTTGTAGTTGCATACATCGTGTTGTAGTTGCATTATATTTTTTACAAGCTCTTTTAACTCATTTTGACTTCGAAACATGAACACTGACGTGTTGTTGTCACGTTTAATTTATAAAGTGAGAATAAATGCTCAATCCCGCTATTACGTATTCGAAAATAGGTTAAATATATTCTTACTGGTGTTTTAAACTATTCCCTTGCAAATAAAACTCTTTACTTTGTACTTTATTGATGTTGAAATTTTTGAAAACTATTTGGCAACAATGGCGCTGCCACCATTTGGAAGCATTGGTATTATTAATTACACCATGTCAATAACCAATGAAATGTTTAAATTGCATAAAAAATATAAGAAGGACCATGGTAAGGTATAATCCTTAATTAAGTTAGTAAATAGGCTTGTAAGCACTTTCTGTCACAAGTACCGTTACCGTTAATGATAACAACATACTGTAGCGCCACTTTCATGCAACTAAGGCTTTTCTGCTTTTTTCGAGCAAAAATTTATTAATATCAATTAAACAAGTGTGGTAAGACGAGCACTTTTCTCAGTGATGAATTCTACATGAAATTGCGCATGTTATATTAGTTTTTCATCAAAACGACGTTTATCCTTAGATGCGGTTAATAATAAAACGAGGTTCATTTAAGGAAGAAAACCCACGCGCGAAGTCGAGCTAGCTGGGACCGAAATTGGCAGAAATGGCACCGCTGTGGAGGAGAATTTAGGCCCTGCGATTGGTGTGCTGGTTATTTGAGTTCTGTTAGAGATATTGTTCATTGAAAAATGGTGCTGTCATTTTCTTATGGGGTTCAGTGACTCTGTGAGCCCATCGGACCTGCTGCGTACTGCGTTTTCATCATTTGTTCCCCGATCTTATAAAACCCACAAGGCCAAGAAAATGGCCTAAAAATTCCCCCTTAAAATGCCCAATGAGGCCACCTAAAAAGGTTAATAGCTATTGGTATTTGGGAGAAGAGTGATTCGTTAGAGCGATCGTATAAACCATAAGTAAACCTACAATGAAAGCATAGAATCCATAAGGTACCACTTGGGTGTTAATCAGTTGCATGTAAATGCGATGCAAATAGTGCATGTTTGGTGATCTTCACCCCCTGCCACACACCCTCGCGGTGGCACGCATGGCATTAAGTATACGTAGATGATGACTGAAGAAGATGAGGACGCTAAGAAAAAAACAGGCTTTTTGCATTAGTTCAATCAGTGAGCGAAATTGTGTGGATTCAGAATTAAAGCAATATATTCAAAAGCAACAGATTCTCAGCAAGGACAACTACGTAAACTGTTATCATAATAGAGCCGAATTTCCCCAGAGAAAAATTCATTTGCTTTCACCGAGGCTTAATCCCGATGAACACCATGATTTACGGCTAGGTGGTTTTCCCACCATGGCTTTCTCTTTGGATTTTTACAGAACATTTTAAAGGAATAAGATGTTGCTGAACTGCCGTACAAGTTAAGGTCGCAATCCTTCATGTTAAGTTCGCCATCCTTGATTTCGCCACCCGAAAGAAATGCTGAGATTTTGATGTGGTGAAGCTGTTTGCCTTTCTATAGATATTTTATAACTGAATACACAACTGCAAATTATCTACTACGCAGTCTATTAAATCGTAGTATTTTGGCCTCTTCTAATGATGGCCATGCGTGTATAGCGAGATATATTATTAGGACTGCCCAAAGTTTATGTGTTTGCCTGGAGCTGGCTTTCTTAAGCCACATCTATATTGCAATCATACAAATTTGCTGGGAATATCAATAGATTTTATTTAGACCAGGGTGAATCCAATAAATTTCATAAACTCCGACCGCAAATCCAAACTGCGGGTCTTGTACGAGGGCCGGCACTTCTAATCCAATCCCTTTAAACAGTTTTTTTTCCGTATCCAAACCAATACTTGAATGGCCCCCTATAAAACTCCCGTTATGTGAGGTTCGTAGGCGGTCACAATACCGGTTATGTACTCTCAAATTGATGGCGCAAGCAAATCCTTTAGTGCTACGAAACGGAGATGATTTGGGCTCCACCAATTATAATCTTCCATCCGTTCCCTTGTTTTCGGGAATCGCTCAGTGTCGTGAAAAGTGCGTCCGCATCGCTTGACTTAACGTTCGGAAAATATGCGTTTTTTTTCCTGTGATCATTACGAGTTTCTCGCGTTGGCTTTTAAGCCATTTGCATCCGCTCTGCATCCATCAGAGCATGCTCTCGGTCCCCGTATCCACTATGCATGCAGTGCTATCAGTTGACGAAATGGAGAGAGAGAGAGAGAGCAGGAGATTTTTACGGCCGATCGATGTCACCAATTTTTGCCGGAACGAAATTTGGGACGAAACCGACTGTTTTGTACATCTTTCGTCGAGGATTGAATTGATAGGGTACTAACAATTGAGGTCAAAAAAATGGGATCTATTACCATATTTTTTTATTGCCGAATCTGATAGTTTGTAAAACAGAAAGACCCGTATTATTCCGTTTTTCGATCCGTCTATGGGGGCGTTTACTCGGAACCGAAATCGCAATTTTGTACACGAAATCGTTAGATGGAAACGAAAAAAGAATTTTCGTGAAAAAATTAACCGTCTAACCACAACCGTTCACTCATAAATCAAAAATTAAAACGAGCAAAAGGTGACGCCCACCGAAAATGCTGCTGTGATAACATCGACGTTTTTTTCCTCCCGTCCTTGACTGCTTTTAGGGGAGGGGAAGGGAGTGGACGTGGATTCTCGGAAGGTCTGCTCGTACAGATGCTGTCGCAATAGCTCCGATTGGCCGAGTCAGCTGTGTTCCCCCCATTTCAATAAGGCAAAGTAGCTTCGCGGGCTCAGTTGTGATTGGACGAAGTCGATATACGTCAGAGGTTGCACCACACCCACTTTTCCGAAAGGGTTAAAAACATCAGTTTTTCGCCGCTCATAACTCAGGAAATAATTGACGGATCAAAAAACGGAAAAATACGTGTCTATTTATTTTACAAACACTATCATATTCGGAAATTTAAAAAAAAATGATAAACGACCCCATTGGTTTTCGAGTTATAAGGGACGAAAAACTGATGTTTTTAACCCTTTCGGAATAGTGGGACCTCTTACAACATCCACTTCGTCCAATCACAACTGAGCCCGTGATATGTCACCTTATCGCAATGGGGGACACACAGCTGACTCTGCCAACGGAAGCGGTTGCGACAGGATCTGTGCCAGCAGCCCTTCCGCTCCACTACCTTCCCTTTCCCTAAAAGCAGTCATAGGCGGGTGACGTAGTTATCCTGAACGTAGCTCGTTCGTTGGGTGTCACCTTTTGCTTGTTTTAATTTTTGATTTATGAGTGAATGGCTCTGGTTAGAAGATTAATTTTTTCACTAAAATTCAGTTTTCGTTTCCATCTAACGATTTCGTGTACAAAATTGCGATTTCCGATCCGAGTAAACGTCCCCGTTGATAAGAATGTGAAATTCGTCGGAGGATATAAAGATTACTTCGCCGGTAACGTATTTTTTTCTTGTTGATTTTTTTTGTGCTGCAAGAATTTCCGATCATCGCTTTCGACTCGCGACTAATAATGCCAAGCGATGTGGCTATGTGCTAGACTAACGGAAGAAAGATAAAACGTATCCTAGTGAAAGTTGCGTGTCGTTAAAATTTAATTTGTCATGCATGTAGTATACTTCTGCATTATCGTTTAGTTCTTCTAGTGAGAATTTCATCGAGATAAAATTTGTTGGCGTAAAACCTAGAGAAGAGTTCGAACTATACGTGCATTTTCGAAGTAATTATCGTTGTGTTTTTTTTACTACTGAGCGTGATCTTGTTTGAACCAAGTGGTTGCGTCAACTTGTGACAAATTCGATTCAGTCTCTACATTGGCTAAGGTACCTTATTTTTGGAGGTTAAAGCTAAGATGAGAAAGTCGTGTATTGCCTTCTTTTTGGTGAGGTTTTGAAGCCTAGAAAAATGTTCGAATTTGGCATGTGGGAAGCGGAGGTGAATATGATGACCTCTTCAGCGACTCTTGTCACCTTTGTAACTCTGATTCCCCAAACCATTAGCATCCATGATGTCTTTTCGAAAGCCTTAATCTTACTTTTCGAGCGTATCATTTACCAGAGGCTGTTGGTAGATCGTTCATGACTGTTGTTTGGAATAAATTCTCCGATAGCCATTGTCAAAAATATATGTGCTATTTCCATTAAATTTCTCTTCCTCCTTATTACCTCAACTCGTGGTGAGATCCCTAGATAATGAGGTAGTGGCCGCGTTTCAAGAATCCCCGAGAAAACAGTTTTTCCGCCCATTTCTCAACCGTTATAGAGCAAGTTTTTAAGAATGTGAAAGATTAGATACTATGCAAATATGGAGAGGTTACCTGATGGGAAAATCGAGTGGAGAGGTGCGTCAAACGATTAAGATGATTCTCACGTGTGTGCAACTTAAACACACGTATGGTAAGGCCACGTAAATATTGTATAGTAATGTAATAATTATAATAAATTGTAATTGTATCTCGATCCATGTAGTTATTACTAAGCCGCAAATGCGATGCAACCGTACGGTACCCGGAAAAATGCGCTAAAATTCCGTTTTTAACAACGCACTAAAATTATTACGAACGGTGAAAAACTTTATACCGTCACTGAACGCAAAATTAAACTAGCTTTAATTTGGTTTGCTTCATTTTAAAATCCATTGAGCCGTCTTTGAGACATTAGTCTTCAAACTCGGGAGACGGAATTTTGCAACGGACAGTAAATATTGGTGTATTCAGGATTCCTATTTTGTTAAAGGACCAAAAATTTACAGTTTAAGAGCATTAACACTTTAGCTTATGTTCTTTGCCGTGCCTTTATTCTAACACGCCGCTACGGTTGAACTAGAGTACCATCATTATATAATCACCAGCAGAGTCCTCTCGATTGCCAATAATAAACTATAATAGTTATTATTTTGCAATCCAGAGGACTCTGATCACCAGTAAACGTGTACGTCACCTAACAGAATACTTAATAACAGACGACCAACATCCATTAACCATGCGTGGCCTTATATTTAATGGTTCCCGCGCATTTTAATGTGCTTTATTTTAGTGTCCTGCCAGCATTGACTTTTATACCACGATGATGATGATAATTTCGTTTGTAGGTGCCCCAAATGCTTCAGTTGTAATCACACTGAAGTAAGACGAAGACTGTGATAACCACTGTTTCCATACCCAGGGGCTCGAATGCTTTCAATACCTTCTAGTCGTCCAGCCGAAACGTCAACGACTCGAAATTGAGATTTTATTTTGATATTTTATTTTTGATTTGATTGCATTTTACTCTACAACTTTGCCAGAGGTAGGAGGAAACTACCGATTCTTCTACTGATGTTCTTTCAACGTAATCGAATTTTATTTAAACATATTGTTGTTTGTAAACAAGGCTTATGATAGTTAGGACGTAAACAGATGGTGTTCGTTTATAGGGCTCTCGTACCTATCAGGAATTTTTTTCATTCTATTTTTAACTTTTCTGTCTTTACTTTTTTCCCACTTCCCCCTATACTTCAACAAATATACTTTTCCTCTTCCTGATTTGCTCAATTTTCTCGCATAAACAAATGGTCTTCAGTAGAAATGGCCTTTAATTGCATGCCGTATCAACATGTACGTGTACTATATCGACACTTCTTCTTTCTTGTTGCTTATCCACTCAAATATCGTTGGCTATTACCATTGCAATTGAGGCCATGTTTACTCCTTCTTGGAATACCCTACTGCCATTTTTCGCTACCATTACTACAAGTTGCTGAGTCTCGTAATTCGTCATCTAAGAGTACTATAATAGAACAGAATAGGCAGCATAGCAAAGGGATAGGTAGGGGAAATATTTTAGTGTAGTCTGTAGTGCATGATGCATGTATTAAACCCTCAAATACTATAGATACTAACAATCTAGTTGCATGAGACATTATAGTTGCTAGTTTGCATGTTAGTAGTGCATGCTTGGTGATCTTCACCCCCTGCCACACACCCTCGCGGTGGCTTGCAGGGTATCGTGTATATGTAGATCTACCCCGTCCTCCCGTGCTTTTAACCATCCCTTGGATCTCCGATTGGAGAAGGCTGTGTTTTGGTTTCCGCATTGTATGACCTGGATATGCAATTTTTTTTATTTTTATGGTTTTTTTATCCGTTCATTCTTCGCGGAACTTCTCTTTTGGATACATATTTCGTCCAGCTGAATTTTATGATTCGTCGAAATACCAAAATTTCAAACGCTTCAATTCTATCGATAGCAGCTTCTCTACGAATCCATGATTCTACTCTATACAGAATGATCTGGTGTCTGTATTTAGCACTTCGCTGTTCTCATGCTGAGTGAGAATTTATATAAACTGGATATCCTGGCTATCTAAAATGACAGCCAGGGTGTAACTAATAAGTAAATTTCGCATTTTTAAGAAGATGGCTCATGATTTTTTAATGTGTTGGCTTCTTATCTGCTATGATCCTGCAGGGTACCATTTTTTAAGCATCTAACTAGTAGGTAGGTATGATGTTCCACGTTTTCCAAAATCAGCGATATATAGCGGGGAGGCTGGGTTTATGTCCACAGCGATAACGATATTCTTGGTTTATCGGTCTTCAAACTAATGCCATATTCTTCTCTCAGCGCCATTAGTCATCTACCTACATCTAAACCGATACCCTGCAAGCCACCGCGAGGGTGTGTGGCAGGAGGTGTAGATCACCAAGCATGGACTATTGACAAGCAAACAAGCTACTAAATGGAAACACGCTAGATAATATTGTCTCAACTCAATTGTTAATATCTGCATAGTAATTGAGGGCTTGGTTGTTAATACATGCATCATACACTACAGACTACTCTAAAATATTTCCCCCTTGCAATTCTGCCTATTCTGTTCTCTTATAGTACGGGGGAAAAATGACATTTTGAATCTATCAGTACGACAATATATCTCTCTAATCTTATTTGTCTGGTCGAATCTAGCGTAATATGCTAGTGTTTTTAATATATGTCTAACATATTCAGTAAAGACGAATCTATCAGTGCGACAATCTATGATGTAAGTTTTGTTGAGTGTTAGCAAAATATTAAAAATATGACCTTTTGACCCCAGAAATAGGGTTTAATAATAAAGAAAAGATAATAAGACTCCAAAAATAAGGAAATTCCTCTCCGAAGGGAAGAACCCACTCTTTAAAGAATGAGAAAACAAAATAATTGTCAATGGTATTTATTGCGTGAAGAATATCATGAAAATTCAAGCGTCAATCACTTTTCAAATCAAACGCTTTTCTTTGTTATGGCAACGCCTAACTAGCGGCTCTAAGCCGCATAGTTGCAAGTTGGTGAAGACTCATCATAGCAGAAGCGATAGAGATATATCGCGCATCTCGCGGCTGTCATAGCAGTCAAATAATACGTGTAAACGCTGCTTAATATTCGAATCGAGAAATGTACTATTCGACCCTTCTCTAAGTACTAAGACAATAAATGTCCTGGAGGAAATTCATCTAGTACCTTATTTCGTGACAGCAACGCTTTCTCGACCCATCTCTGCGTGGACATTATCTCTCCCGTTGTGGTAGCTTTGTGTAGGGACGTGTCCTTCCTCTGTCCTTTCCACAAACTAAGATTTCCTTGGAAAGGGACTGGGAACATCTGCCGGCAAGCGGCCGGAGGCGTTTTGGCGTGCGAGTCCGGAAGGGTTAGGGGAGTATCCCCAAAGGGAGCGATAGCCCATGAAAGGGACCGGGGGCGGTGGTTGGGTGGGGAGGACGGGGGAGAGGGGGTGGAGAGAAGGAAGTCTCCATCACCTGAGAGGGCTGACCGCAACCAGGTAGCGATCGGATGGACGGGCAGCTCACCATAAGGAAGGTATTAATTGGTTTCCTAAACCGTTGGAGTGCTACGGGGATATATAGGTATCCTTTCGACCCTCTCTCTCACTGTGTGTAATACGCTTGTGCCGAAGAGGTGGGCTTAATTAGAATGGGAAACGACCGCCGCGAGATTAATTAATAATTACGTTTTACCGGAGTTTAGTGCTCTCGGATAACGATTCTCTTCTCTAGCGGGGGCAGGGAGGGAGAGGAGAAGGAGGTGGAAGCAGGGATTTTCGTGGAAGGGAAGGATGTTGTTGTCGGCTATACAGGGGGAGGAAGAGAGAGAGAGAGAGAGAGTTTCCGCTCTTCCCTCCTGTTGTTTTTCGGCCCGAGAGTCGGTAGGAGCGCTCTGTGAACGACGGGACGAAGGATACGACCGGTACGTTTGAGTATCCCACCTTGGAGAAAGTGACGTGATCATTTAGGGAAGGAGCAGGGATTAATTGTGAAAAAAAAGTCTCGGGCCCTCATTTTAATTCATTACCATTCCAGTTCATGAGCATTCGCGTTTGTAGTTTGGTTTATCTCATACAAGACTCCTTTTTTACTTTCGGGTGTGCTAAAAATGGCAATTTTTGGAGTGTTGTAAAGACCCTTTTCCATTCATCGGATAGTGAATATCCATCTTCTCTCTTTGCGTCAGGCGTTTCAGCAATTTTGATCTGCTCTCTTCTAAACCTGGGGTTAAGTATCGACTTACCTCGGCAATCGGTTTCGCTTCCTCAAAAGAAGTATAACAGGTGCGCCCGATCCATAGTGGATCATCAATTGGTAGGCTAATGGTCTTGGCAGCCTGTTTTTAATGGTTAATTTTTGTTCTTTTAATCGTTAGTTGAAGCCTCAGGAAGTTTGTATAACATTAGACTAGCCGGATCCTGTGAAATACATTAAAGAATGTCATCAAATGCTATTGACCTCTAAAGCAGCTATTGATGCCTGAAAAATTTTCGACCATAATCCGACGTGTTAGAAGCAAGGAGATAATATTACCATCAACCATTTGGCTGCATTACTATTGTAATGGCATACACATTCTTAAGTGCGTATTTCATAAACTGCATTGCCCTTGAGATAAATGTTTAGCATTACTGAAATTAAGCTGGTTGGAGAATGGTTAGGTTGGTGAAATAGTTAATTATTGTGTTGGATCAGGTTTATTTGGCAGAATTAACCATTGCACTGTCTAAGAATAGGCCTGAACTCATGGAAATGAGTTTTTTTAATCCATTAAATATATTGGAATTAGACTGACACATGATCTTTCCTGGGGTAAACACATACGTGAAGTAATGGGTCAAGCTAATCGTAAACTGGGATTCATCAAAAGAGTACTGGGTAAATGTAACGATCATGTACAAGAAATCAGCTACTCTTCCCTTGTTAGACCTCATTTGGAATACGCTGCCAGAATATGGGATCCATACGAAATAGGCCTAAATGATAAACGTGAACGTGTGCAGATAAGATCGGCAATATTTGTAAAGGGACGGTATGATAACTATATTAGGACAACCTGTCTATTAAATGAATTAAAATGGGAATCATTGTCAGATCGTCGGTTGAAATTTAGACTAAATCTCTTAAATAAATTCCAAGATAATATTTTCTGTGATTACGTTAAAAATATTTTGTGTACCCTAACTTACTATGGTAGACTGGACCATAATTACAAAATAGAGAAATTGATTACCAAACTGATTCAAAATGTCCTTTTTTCCTCGTAAAATTAGAGATATGAATAGCGGTAAATATATCCAATACGAGTGTTCAATGTAGAGGGCATAGGTAGTGCATGTGGGTATAAGGACTTTAAGCTAACCCAACTAACAGCATGTTTTGCATGCTTGCTTTGCTATTGTTATCTTTTTTAAATAGTGTAGTTTGGACTAGTATATTATTAGTAATCCTTTTTATGCCTGAAATGTAGTGCATGTTTGGTGAGAATTAACTCCCTGCCACGCACCTTTATGGTGGCTTGCAGGGTATTATATAGATGTATTTGAAATCGTACCTGCTGTATTTTCTCCATTGCGCGTCCTGATATTTAGTTAAATTGTTGAGATATTTGCGTAAAAATCTTTGAAAAAAATCCAGACCAAACTGTCGTGCAAAGCTTTCCTGATTTTTCTGGCGATTTTCCTGAACTGCTTTTCGTCATGGACCATAGGATATAATCTGTGGGCGGCGGTGTTCGGTAAAATGAATACGTCTCTAAATAATCCTGAGTTAATCGTTAAATTGAGAGGGTTGCTTTTGACGCATGGAATGAATTTATTCTCCGCAAATTAAGAGAGTTCCTGCTCTCCAAAGCCGTAAATTTTAGTTTTTCTTTTATTTTGTTGGCGAAAATCTCTGATGCATTGATGGTAACTGCTCTCGATGGTGAATTTGAAGTATGCCGATGCCGGAAATAGGTGTTTGCTTTCGTTAGTGAGATCCGTATCGGGATACGCTGCTACATTTTGATCCTTATTGAATCACGGCGCTGTGTACACCCATCTGGAACACGTCCGATTTCGTTTCGTCCGTTCTTTCCCTTTTGTTGTTTCGGCGTGTGCGAACGTGAATTAATTCTTTCGACTGGTGCTGCGCTGTCATACGAATATTTGCTTTCATCGGGCCCAAAGCGAATTCCGGAAATCGAATTCCCGGCGCAAATGGTCGACAACGTTTCCTTGATGCCGCATGATATATTTTTTTCACTTATTTAATTCGCTGGTGGACTGTCGGAATTCTTCGTCGGAATGGCGAGGTGTAGTATGGCGTGACGCTCCAATACCGGTGCAGATATTTGACTCGAGCGAGGGCAAACATGACCCTAATACGGAGCGTGCAGAATTTTCTTTTTCGAAAATTCGTGCAGATTTTTTTTTTTAAATTTTCTTAACCTGAGTTATACATGCTGGATGTATAATTTGAAGCAAAGCGTGTTGGTGAAAAACCGTAGTACGTAACTTCTTCACGATATAAGTTTGTTTCTGCTTAATTTTTCCGTATTTCTCTATTTTCTTTTTATCCTTTCACGCGACAAAGTGGCTCTATATCAACTATGGAGTCAATTGACGCTCGAAAATTGAAGCTAACTGTATTTCGACAAAGAAATGGCGTAGAGTATTATATTTGAATGCATCTCCCATCGCCTAATTGCATGAGTACCGAATTTCAATTTTCTACCGATCGTATCCTGTCGCCAGTTCGTGAATTATAATAATAAAAAATGTGAAATTACGAACAATAGCGTATAACTTTCTATGCATCTACATCTACACGATACCCTGCAAGCCACCGCGAGGGTGTGTGGCAGGGGGTAAAGATCACCAGGCATGCACTACTGACATGCAAGCAAGCAACTATAGGGTCTCGAGCAACTAGATTGTTAGTATCTATAGTATTTAAGGCATTAACACATGCATCATGCACTACAGACTACTCTAAAATATTTCCCCTACCTATCCCTTTGCTACGCTGCCCATTCCGCTATCTTATAGTACGGGGGAAAATTGCCATTTTGAATCTATCAGTGCGACAATCTATCTCTATAATCTTATTAATCTGGTCGAATCTAACATAATACGCTGGTGTTTTTAACATGCGCCTAACATCTTCAGCAAAGCTATCCGATTGAAATTTCTCTTATAGATTTAATCTGTACCTTAACCTACGCTCTGATAATGATTACCACCCTAATTCTTGTATTAATTCTGAAACACTACACAACCACAACTCGTAACACCTTTTAACGAACCTAGCTGCTCTACCCTGCACACTGTCTAGTTCTCTGATCAAACCTAATTCATTCGGATCCCATACACTGGCTGCATACTCTAGGTGGGGCCTAACTAGTGAAGACTAACATCGCTCTTTTGTGCTTCTACATGGCATTTTGATATTTCCATCGTGAACGTTGAATTATAATTTTGTTCAAGGTAAACAGGCATAACAGCAATGTCAGTTTCTTTTGTATGAGAAAATAAGAAGGTGCAATTCGACCTCTGGCATTAAATCTATTGCTTTTCATACTGGTTCATAAGTGGTTGGATATCGATGAATTTTTAGTTCTTGTGTGAATCATAAATAGACTCGTCTGTTAGCCTCGATACGATTGCTTTGCATTTGGTGAGTGGTATTGTGTGCTGATGGGCTTCTCGATGTCGTGCGGGAAAGACTTTGATGAACGACTAAAGCTGTGGTAATATTGGCCGTTGACTTTTTTTGTAATATTGGCCGTTGACTTTCTTTGTAATATGGGCCGTTGACTTTCTTTGTAATATTGGCCGTTGACTTTCTTTATGGTGCTATCATAAGCAATATAACCCTTTTGATCCGCGACAGAAATGCTAGAATCAAACTTTTAATATTTTCCGGAATACCTACTTCTTCCACGGGGCGAATCTCCCAGGTTGTTGTGTAATGGATTTGTGTGATTTGTAATTCTCATGGCTTGGCATAAGCGAAACTAAAAAGGTTATCGAGTCTTTCCTACCTCTAAACTCTCCAATTGGAAACCAGCCCTGCACAGATAAATGAGCCGGCCGAAGTAGCCAGATCGGTGACAAACTGACCTTCTTCGTTTAAGAAGTAAAAATGAAACTTGGATATTTCTATGCTGTCTTTGAACGCTGTGAAACATTTGAAGTGATTTTGAAGCTTGTTGCAAGGAACTGAAAGTGTTGCAACACGCACAGAAAGGTAAAATTGTTAGTGGGCAATGTAAGTGATTTACTTTTTTACGTATGGAATAAGATTACAGGCGATCAACGGCCGAATACGTTAATCCTGAATAATCACTAAACGTTGCATGATGCGGAATGTCTACTAACTGTGATGCAGTTAACTCTATTATTCAATTACTCATTAAGATGAATTCTATACGGTAGTTAAGCTTTGAAAACACATTGATCAAGTCAAAGGTGCTTTCAATATAGGTTAACTGAATGAACGAGGTGTACAGAGTTTGCTTCAAACTCCACCACCAGCTTATGTCAGTGGCTGTATTCGTATTTCAGTAAAATTTTCAATTTCATAATATCTATTTATTTTCATTTTTTACATTTGATATAGCCGGAATTTATTATTATTTGCTTCTTTACATTGTAAAATACAGTTGAATACAGTTTATTTTGACAAAAGAAAAATAAATTAATATTATACACTTACACTTCAAAACAATGACAAATAAAGTCCTGCTAGGGCTATGGCTTGTCAGCAGGTGCTCTTTTTTTGTCCACCGAATTTTAACAAATAATTTTTATTCAAACCTCAAAGCAGAAAATATTAAAAAACTAATGATGATATAGCTAAAACATTTACCTGTCGGGAAACGTCGTTTAAGTAAAATATAAAAAGAAAATAGATTTAAAAACTCAAATGTAATAAATATGTTGTATATAGAACATTAAAAACACATAATTTTACACGAGAACAATTATTATAACATTAATATCAAGTCGTAAATATTTTAGAAATATTGGTTCCTTTATTAAAATCAAATTCACAACATTGTAATTAATAAAATGTTAGCATACCATATTTCTAAAAATTCAATTTTGGTTATACAACAACCAATTTTCACTTCTTTCTTTAATGAGGACATTTTGTCCGTTTCTAGTATTGGCTGTGTTAATTTATTTAAAATCTTTGGTACAATATACATTAATGATCATTTACCATGGTTGTTATAATATTTTAGGACAGAATATTTTTCAATGCAGCGGAGTCCAGTATCATGATCAACACTTCTTTGAGTTTTAAACTTATTTTGAAAGAAAATTTTACATATAATGACATTCTGAAAAATTCTGTTATTGGTAATTAATCTAGTTTAATTTATACGTTTGACACTTTGGACTCTGTTACATCCAAACAGGCTACTATAATATTTTGAATTTTAATTACCTCACACAAAAAACTTCGGTACGTTGCACCCCATATTGTTAGTCCGTATCTCATAATAGCTTGGGCTAAACCTTGGCAAAGCAACTTTTTACCCTCAGTTGGCAACACATATTTCAAGAGTGATAATTGAAAGAGAATACATCGAAGCTTTCCACACAAATAATTCAGATGTAACTAATTTTCTTTACGGTAGTGAGGCATGGACGATGACAGCAGCGGAGAAGAAAAGGGTGGAAGCATTCGAAATATGGTGCTATCGAAGAATGACGAAGATAAAATTGATCGAGAACGAGATAAAAAGACCGAGTGACAAATGAAGAAGTCCCAAGAAGAGTGGGAGAAAAGAGAAGTCTGCTGAAAACTATAAAAAGAAGACGAGACAACTTAATCGGCCACATCTTAAGACACGATGGCCTGATGAAGGCAATCGTCGAAGGAAAAGTGAACGGGAAGAATGGAAAAGGCAGGCCTCGTATGAGTTACATAGAACAGGTCGTAAAGGACGTGAAAGAGAGGAATTACGTTAATATGAAGAGGTTGGCCGATAGAAGGATCGATTTGAGGGCTACGTCAAACCAATCCTAGGATTGTTGACCCTTGATGATGATGATGAATCTAATTTTGTCATCCGGGTGATAATTCTTGGCAAATACTTGATTGTACCGCAAATCTTTCGCAATTACGCGATAACAATATAAAAAACAATTTCTAGAAAGATTTTACGACATTCCGTCGTGGACGATTAAACGCCGGTTTTAAGGAGCACATCAGACTAGTTGGAAAAGAATCGATTGTGTCAATGGGGTCGTTTACCATGTTTTTTTTATTGCCGAATATGATAGAGTTTGTAAAATAAAAAGACCCGTATTTTTCCGTTTTTTGATCCGTCAATTATTTCTCGAGTTATAGGCGGCGTAAAACTGATGTTTTTAACCCTTTCGGAAAAGTGGGTGTGGTGCAACCTCTGACGCATAACGACTTCGTCCAATCACAACTGAGCCCGCGAAGCTACTTTGCCTTATCGCAAAGGGGGGGACACAGCTGGCTCTCCCAATGGGAGCGATTGCGACAGGATCAGTGCGAGCAGACCTTCCGAGAAACCTTCTCCACTCCCTTCCCTTCCCATAAGAGCAGTCAAGGACGGGAGGAAAATGACGTCAATGTTATCAAAGCAGCTTTTTCGGTGGGCGTCAACTTTTGCTTATTTTAATTTTTGATTTGTGAATGAATGGTTGTGGTTAGAAGATTAATTTTTTCACTAAATTTCTTTTTTCGATTCCATCTAAGAATTTCGTGCACAAAATCGCGATTTCGGTTCCGAGTAAACGCCCCCATTGAAAATTTGGAGATACCCCTTCCTTTACGGAAGCGATGCGGAAATCTTCGTGGACGATTCCGCGGCTCCGAAACTTTCTAAATCAATCGGTGGAGCCGTCTCCTCCCGCAGCCTCCCTGTTGAAACTTTGGACCGAGAGCGGAATTGAAGTGGTCCGTGAGAGTGGAGCGGGAATGGCCGCGATGACCCGTTCAGGAGGGGAGAGGTTGGTTAGTTTGACACCTACCGAGGTGATTTGTCCCCCTTGGGGGGAGAAATGCGGTAGAGAGTGGTAGGGCAGGGCCCGATTGTGCCCTAGAAAGGTTTTGGGAAGGACTCTCGGTCCGATGAGGGATGGGATTGAGAAGGGTTCCGTCCTGGGAAGACGGGAGGGAGTTCAAGGGACGAGATTAAGTTCCAGGGGTCACCTTCAAGCCCTGTCAGAATCGATTCCTGGAGGCAGCCGGGTCGGTCCCCCGACACCACCCTCGTCGCTTTCGGACACCCTTAGACCATCCCATTAATTCTCCGTCCCGTACACCTCACCCCCTTACTTATTTCCTACCTCTCTCCTCCGCCTCTTGCTGCGGATCAAGGGGTTGAAATATTCGATTGAAAATCTTGTCTTCTGTTTTCATGCCTGGGATCCTTTCAGAAACAAGTGTCTTCAATCCCTTCGCAAGAAGGAAGTTCATGATGAAATTCCTTGCACACCACTCAATTCGCCGGAAAAGCATACGCTCTTCTTTCAAGGAAGTTCATCTTTTCGCGCTGCTTTTCCACAGGTAGCACGTTGCTCCTATGGTGTTAAATAAAGGCAGAGTCATATGTAAGTTTTTTGTATTAAGTAGCTTCAGGTTCTATTTTAATTTATTTTAAAACATTCCATTTGACAAGTATTTTTATAGTGTTGTCCGTTAATCTGTAGATGTTAAATAACTTTCCATTTGTTATTATTCTTATGTGCTATTCGAGGAGCGTGGTAGCCTAGTGGGTAGAGAGTGCTTGGCTACTGATCGAAGAGTCCCGGGCTCAAATCCGGGTGAAGCCTTTGGACGCCCTCGAACGAAAAATCCTCTGAGTGCGAGGTGGCCCAGGGAAAGGAACTGGCCCCCCTACCCTGAATGTGTGAAATGCACACGCCTGTGGCTAAGTTCGGGGTGAGTTACGCGGGGTGAGTCACGCCTGTGGCTAAGTTCGGCCCTCACCTATCAAAACCAACCTTCGGATTGAATAACTGAGTGAGTGATGTGCTAATTATAGGCCTATTATTTTTTTACCACTTATTCTTCAATCAGCTAATTTCGGACTCTTTTTTTTCCGAGAAATTGTGGTCTTCCTAGTTACGGTGCTTCTTGCGATTATTTGTGGTTATTTTACGAGCTTTTGATTTCGCTACCTCCCGGGCCGATCTGAGTGAGTGTTTTGTTCTTCCGGTTTCCGTTTCGTCCTCCCACGATTCGAAGGGTCGTGTGCCCTTCGCCCACGAAACTGAAACCCTTAAAGAGGACGTCGGCGTGGGCGGCGGCGGCGCTTCGAATGGGATAATGGAGAAGTTTGGACCCTCTCCTGTTACTGCGGCGGAGAAGACTTGAATCGCTGGAACTAAAATGTGACCACAGTAGGGTCGGAGTTCCTCCTTGTTTTACCCGGAACGCGTGGGTGTTTTCGCGTGGGAACTCGTGGTATTTTTTTTATATTCCCTTTTTTTTCTCCAAAATCGTATGTGTGTTCGATGCGAAGGCATGTCTTGCGTCGTATATTGCGGCATTGGAGAAGGTCCAAAAGGAAGGTGACCAGGTTAGTATTGTGGGGATATCGGAGGGCAGAGAGTGTGACTGACTAGTGGAGAACATTGAGCTGGTAGTCTTAAGTAAAATTTAGGAAAAATATAAGAAGGCTTCGGGAAATACTCCAATTATTTTTGGTAGAAAAAGCAACGGATGAACTAGGAAAGGAAGTGGAGAAACCAAATTGTATGGTCCAAAAAATCACCAATAAAAGGTGAAATAACAACGACAAAGAACAAATGTTAAAATATCATTCCTTATCAAAAAAATAGTCGACCGAAACGATCTTCCAGCAAAATTATTTGAGCTTTTCCGGAAAAGTCAATATTAGGTTAGGTAGGTTAATGTGTAATTACATATTCCTGTTATATAGTGACATATTGCTAACTCATAGAATTTAACATGCCAATTATAATATCTTGGGTCCTTTTTCTCGCGTTGTTCCCAAAGAACCTAACCCTATCTTTTTTTTTGTTAATTTCTTTTGTGGAAAACTCACTTGTGGCGCTCTTAGAGGTTTTATTATCGAGGCTTCTTTGACTAGTGTAGCTGTCCCGGTCACGCACCCCTCGTGGTTACTTAAAAAAGAACCCAGTATGTGAAGAATTGAAGGTTTTACAAAATCTTGGGTGGCGGATTTTATAATTTGACAGTTTTCTTCCCTAAAGAAAATTTAAAAGATGACGTTAACCATTCTTTCCGGGATATGGCTCGCCGTTGGATGTTTCCTGAAAATGATTGTTTGATACGGCTTTATCTTAACAATGTAGTGTTATACTTATCTGTGACAGATAGGTATATATAGGCCCTGCCATTTATTGTTAATAGTAAATATTAATGTGTGAGTATCTTCTGTTATTTTCTATGTACGTGATTATATGATATGGTGCGTGAGTAAATGATATGAATAGGTTGTTAAAGATTGAAAATAAGAATGAACTTTGTAATTTTCCACACGTTTTTTAATAACCAACCGGTTTCAACAATCACGTGTCATCATCAGGGACTCGTGAGTCTTAACTCGAGAGAAGGATGACACGTGAGTGTTGAAACCGGTTGGTTATTAAAAAACGTGTGGAAAATTACAAAGTTCATTCTTATTTTCAATCATGGAAAAATTCCACAATGTGACGGCCGAAGTTGTTTCATCGAGGTTGTTAAAGTTTTATCTATTTCGTGTTGTTTAAAATATTATCTTTAAATAAGTTATAGGATGACGAGCAAAAAAACTTGCCTCGTTGCGCATGCAGCTGGAGTGCTGATTAAATATTTATCCTCAGCACTGCTTTCTCGGGTGTTTGCCTGAAAAATTAAACTCCTTATCCAATTCGTTGTATGTATTGAAATGCTGCACACATTCGCTTAGGTATTACGAGGCAGTGCTTGTCTAGCTGTTTATTCTTCTCCGTGTTTAGTATTCCATTGAATTCCCCATGTTTGCGTACATTTCCCCATTGAATGAATATTTGCTTTCTTTTATCCTACGGGTGAAGTAAGGTCTCAAGTGTTGAGATATTTCTAGCGCTAAGCTTGTATGAGTATTTATTAAAGAGAATTCGTTAATGCATTTTCTACGTACTGCTTCTATGTGAGAACCTACAGCACCGTTGTTGCGCATGCGGAAATACTTATTTTCTGAAGAAATTGAGCGTAAATATATGCAACTCAAGAGTTTCCCAATCACGCGGTGGGCTTAATTGAAACATTGTGAAACATTGTGAAACATTGTCTCTTTTTTTCGCGTTCACATTTTAATGTTCCCGTAGAGTAAATTTCATTCAGAAGTAGTTCAATTAGAGGTTTCCCACTTATGGAGGTTCGACTGTAATTCCAGTGTTATCTTTCCTGCATCGCGTTAATAACGGTATTGGTGATCGATTTGGTTCTAAGGAGAGCTTTCCAATTTGCAAATCAGTGGTCGTTAGTCATATGTTGCTCATATTACCAAACTTTCGTGAAATTTGCATGCGAATTTCGCACGTGATCTTCACGTGCATTATTAATTTGTCCATTCATTTACGAATAAGCCATGTAGGTAATAGGGTAGTTTCCCATACTTTTTATCGTCTTTAACAAAAGGTTATAAACTTTGGAGTGCATATTTTTAATTCGTTCCATTTTTTAATGAAGTTAAGTATTTTTCTCATTAATTAAAATGTAAGAAAAAATTCAACGGCGCGAAATCGCGACGTCAAACTATTACATGCCGGTAAATTATACGTGTGGCGTGACGCTCTTTCCTCTACCTACCACTAGGAGATGCTGCGAACGCTTCCAAGAATACGGTGCACTCCGTCAAAGCTTATTAACCAGTATCTGAGGTATATTTATTAATTTATTTATTGTGGTTGACTGTTTTTCATGCATTAAAATTTTTTTATTTAGTTGATTCTTTTAAAAACAGTGGGTATTCATTTTATTAACCGCACCGTGAAGTTGGCTCACTGTCGCGCGAACTTCACGCCGCGCTCCGCAGTAGTGGAGGACTGGAACCAATTAAGCGACTATCAATGTCATGTTTAACGGAGGAGACTTTTCGAACTCTGTTAGTTTTCATAGGATATTACTATAACACGTATTCACTATATCTGTGGGACTCTGAAATATAATGGTAAGTTCAGGAGACGAATATCTCCTATGCGTCGCAACATAAATTTTGTTGCTGACCTGTTCGTCAGCAACAAAAAAGCGCATCCCGCCATTTCTGATCGTTTGCAAATTAACTTAAAATTAAGTACATGGACGATTTTTCGGGAGTTTAGGTCTTTTATTAAAAATGAAAACTATTCAACTTTTTGGCCGACGTTTCGGAAATTGTATTTTTCCTTCTTCAGGGCTTAAGTTCAATAATTGAATTTGTTTACACCTTAACCTGTCTTATAGTTAATTTAATTTAAACAAACTTTGAATTTAAAATTTAACTTTAAATTTTAAACAAATTTAATTAAAATATGAATAAAAAATAAAAATTTAAATTTGTAAACAAATTCAATTATGTAACTTAAGCCCTGATGGAGGAAAAATACAATTTCCAAAACTTCGGCCAAAAGTTGATGAGTTTTCATTTTTAAGAAAAGACCTAAACTCCCGAAAAAACATGCATATATTTAATAATAAAGAGGTCTGGAATTCAACTTACCAAGTATCTTAAAATGAACATTTAATTCTCAAGTAGGTACACTGGGATTTGTCAATCCAATATTTTTTTGCGTAAAATGAATTCATAACCAAAATTAATGATCTTTTTTCTTGGATGAAGGAAACTATCTTATTCTGACCCCTTTATTTGTTTGTTGGCCAGCTCCTTCCCATTCAAGTTCGTAAACAGGGAGCAGTTTATTTTTTTATCTTACTCTCATACAAGCGTATCGAATTGGCAAAAGAAGTTTTTACTCGTAGGCGTGAACTAATGACACGGGCGTTGAGTAGGGAAGTGAAGAAAAGACTAGTGAAAAGTTTAATATGGAGCGTTGCACTATATGGGGCGGAAACGTGGGCTTTGCGAAAAGAAGATGAAAATAGACTTAGGGTATTTGAGATGTTGGTGTGGAGAAAGTAAAGTGGGTCGAAAAGAAGACGAACGATAAAGTGTTAGAATTGGTAGGAGAGGAAAGAAAAATGATAGATGAAATTAGGATAAAGCAGATGGGGATGGAAAGGTAGTAAAATGGGATGGTGTTTTGAAGGAGGTGATTGAGGGAAGAGTGTTGGGTAAGCGGGGAAGAGGGAGAAGAAGAACGGGTAGCTTGGATGGAATGATGGGTGGCAGGGGGTATGAGGGGCTGAAGAGGGACATGGTGTGAAATTTCGGGGGTGGGAGGAATTAAATGTCCGTTTAAATCCACCTTTGCCCGTAGAATACTAGTAGGTAAGCGTAATTGATTTCTTGTTACTAAAAGGGACTCATTGTTTAAACCTGGCTGTGTGAAATGCACCAAGCCCCTACGTTATTTTGGTCCATTTTAGTGGGATGCAATATTTGTAATACAGACCTTAGTACGAAGATCCTCAAGTGATATTTTAAATTGCTACTTCATGGAATTATGAGGACCTTCGTCGGTCGAGAGAAAGCCATTTGGACGTCAATTCGAGGTAAAATGGCGACTCTCGACGTTTTGATAATTCTGTGACTGAATCGGGTGTGAGCCTTGCATACTCCGTATCGGAAATTTGAATGTTAAATTTTCAGAGAAGAGAAACAATGAGTTATTCATAGCGTTTGTAAGAGGAATTTGAAAAACCTTAGCGAGGAGGAAATATTCTGGTATACAATGTCTGTATTCAAAATTGGAAAGTAGCGGTCATATCATATTGCATTTCAGGTTATTGAATTTGTCGCTTAGTTATTTCATGCCGTGTGTCCATCGCTGCAGGACTTAGATATCCTCTCGCAAAAGTGGAGAGGCTGTGTGACTCTTTTGTCTTTTGCTTTCGGCTCGGAGAAATGACAGCTACGTGGGTGGAGAAGAAGAAACTTGATACTTGCCCAAACAACCAGCAGCTGACCGCTGTCTTCCCATTTTTTCTCGGACCAATAGACTCAGCCATTAGTGACTTTACTTACTTGGCCTCCTTGTCATCTCTTAGTTAGATAATTCCTTTGAAGTAGTTGTTCCGGCTCAACTGGGAGGAATACTACTTCTTATCGAGTCCATATATTTCGATTTTATTGTGTAACGTACAAACGGTAATCTGACGTTGGGTGCATGAATGATAATAATTGGCCCGCGACCTCATCGTCATCGTAATTGCCTTGTACCACTTTCCATGGAACCGCCCTTATTTTTTAATATGCGTCATTTATCTGTCGTAAATCTTAAGGTAGAAAAAAATGACGGTATCTGAGCTTAAAGTCCGATGATCCTTATTTTTACGAGTGTGGAAATCGCAATTTATTCCGTGCCGTGTGGTGCTCAGATTTAGAATTCCAAAAATGTCTGTTAATGTTTATCTTCAGATAGGTTTGATCACATGATCAGAAGAAGTTGGTGTTGATATGGAAATCGTTCTGTCTTTCCTCAGAAACCTAGAAAAGTCTTCCACCCACCATCGTAGATTATCTGAAGGTCAGTGAAATAACTCGAAGCCCATACGAAACCCCGTTCCCCGTACAATATTCACACATTTACCAGTGCGTCCGTATTTTTTGCCGACTGAGGCATAGTCCATAAAGCTCTTAAGCAAATATTCCAGATATCATTTGTCTTGACCGGAACTCGAGCCCGGACCCCCTGATTTCCGGCCAGGTGCTCTACCAGTTGAGCTACTAAGGCGTCCTATTTCCCTGTGGATATTTTAGAGCTCTAAAGGAACAAGATGTTCACAGACTGCTAGACATATCAATGCCACAAAGCAGCCGAAGTCGTGCGCATGGCGCCACCGTGCACGAGGTTAAAGCCGACGTTGAAACACTAAGGTGCTTACTTACAACGAATTCAAAGATCCCGTACTAGCCGTGAAAACTTTAGCGGCGTTACCCACTGAAATTTTCACGGCTAGTACGGGATCTTTGAATTCATAAAGCTCTTGTATGTCTAAGTTGCTTAAAGTCGAAAATTCTTACTACAATGGATTTATAAGATTTCGTCTCTTCCTCATCCCTGGGCATTCTCCCTTTTTGATGCCTCGATCTCACCGCCGCGCCGCCTCATCTCGCTCGGGAGAGCGGAATCCGTACGTCTTCTGTTTCACCTTCACGCGTCCCCGAACCCGGTGAATATGGTCGCTCGTCTCACGACAGCCGAGCAAACTTTTCGCGGCTCGCACACCCCGCACTTGTGCGCACCTATTCTCCCTTTAATGCCCCGTACCCCCGTTCCACTGCCTAGCTCCTCTGCCACGCGCTGTGCTTTTCAAAAGACACGGCTACTCACTGTTGCCGCGATACAGATGGACCTGGAAAAGTCAGCAGTTCCTGCATGGTAGCACAGCGCCGCTTTTGTGTTTAGAAGTGGAACTCTTAAGTGGGACAATCAGCGGAGCATCCCTGTTCTGATTAATTTGATGAGTTTGCTTGCCATTAATTTCAATGGCACTCCAAAAGGCTAATCTCAAGCATTCTCCGCTTTGGAGAGCCTTTTCAAGGTTTCTTTGCGTTACTGAACTTGGTTGTGCATTTAAAGTTTTGAGTTCCCGAAACATATTTCGTTATTCGCTACGTACAAAGATGTGGTGAAATAAAATTGTTTTAAAGTTTTGATGTGTGCATAAACGCACTGCCAATTTTTATGTATTCTCAATCCGTAGGAATCGAGGTGCATTGGAGACCCGGCATTTCATTAGCTACATAATCATAATCTATATCTACACTATGCCTTGCAGGCCATAATAAAGGTGTGTGGCAGGAGGTGAATTAACTCCAAACATGCTTAACTTATCATACCTAAAATGGTTTAGTTTTATTTATTTAAAAGGGTTCATTTTTCTAAACTTATCAATTGAAAAATATTTAAAGAGCCTCCAAGCAATGGGGGCGTTTACTCAAAACCGAAATCGCAATTTTGTACTCGTAATCGTTAGATGGAAAGGAAAAAAAAATTTAGTGAAAAAATTAATCTTCTAACCACAACTATTCACTCATAAATCAAAAATTAAAATAAGCATAAGGTGACGCCCACCGAAAAAACCACAGTGATAACATTGACGTCTTTTTCCTCCCGTCCTTGACTGCTTTTAGGGGAAGGGAAGGGAGTGGTGGGGGGTTCTCGGAAGGTCTGCTCGCACAGATGCTGTCGTAACTGCTCCTATCGGCAGAGTAAGCCGTGTCCCCCCCATTGCGATAAGGCAAAGTAGCTCCGCGGGCTCAGTTGTGATTAATTATATATTTTAAATTGTCGAATTTGTTATTGTTATTAACTACACCTTTTTTATTATAAAATTTGCATGTAGGGAACTTTGCGTGAAAGAGGAGCCAATTTTGACGCAAAAACGATATTTTACATATAATGCACCGAGGCTGTTTAGTATAGACAATATATATCAGTAAATACAAAAATTTAGGAACATTTATAAATTAAGGCGAAAGAGCATATAATTTTCGATAATACAGGTTCTTTTCAATTTTTGATACGGACCATATGAGCTGAAATATAACAATTTTTTTCTTGGTCCTTAATTAAGGATTGAGGAAGTGTAATTTTTTATAAGGAAGAGACCGTTTATAGCACTTGTCCGATCAACCAATCCCGAGAAATTGCACTAACAAGATGAAAAGTAAGAAAGATATCGTCGATATGTCGATATCCCGATATGTCCATATCACGATATTTCCTATTTCTATCGCGAAACCGATATATCGTCTTGCGATATCCAAAACAGCATATCGCACAGCCATAGCGACTGAACCCTCGAGTAGCGGTACCGCCAAGGAGTCACCACTCGTAAGGGTTAGCGGCCCTGTATTACTGGTAATGGAGTGCCTCTAATAAGGGTATGAGTGAATCAACATTGTTGCCGACGGCGTGTGAGAGGGATCGGTCAAAACTTCCAAGAAAACCAGAAAAAAAGTACCTCCCTCTACTGGCGCGACACACGGAGAGAGGAAAAGGACCCAACAGATTCATGTATACTATCGAATCAATTGATACTATCCATTGATAGCGATCCGATGATCCATAAAATATATCCACTGCTTTTCATATCCCTAATGGTTTGAGGAATGAAATACATTGTAAATATGTCACCTCAGAAATCATTTTTATGTGCATGGTCCAGTCTGCCATAGTAAATAAATAAATATTTATTAGCTCTAGGTACAATACCCCTATGAGCACCAATATTACAATTACAATTGCAGTTGTGGTGAGCTTAAATAACCAACGTTGTATCAAATATAAACAATGAGTACAAACACATTTGAAAGTATATCAATACAAAGATAATACAAAAATTATTATGCATATTCATATCACAAAATAACGAAAAAACTAACAATAAAAGACATTGCAATGAAGATTGCACAAGAACAAAATGAAAGCGGATGGTGATATAGAGATAACAATGCGAATTAGATATTTATGTCTATATGTGAAAAGTAAGAATAAAGTTTCGTTTTGAATGACTGCCTGTTTTTACTGTTCTTTAGGTCTATGGGGAGAAAATTCCATAATTTTGTGGATTTGACTAGGAAAGAGTTGTGTTATTTGGTGGTTCTATGGGCAGGCCAATATAAATCAGATGCTTCACTCCCTGTATTCATATTACGGGACTGACGTTGGTGTATAAACATATCCATCAAATATTTAGGTTCTGAAACGGAAAATAAGGAGAACAGGAAGACGCTTGGCAAGTAATTACGCCTGTCCTTGACAGTTAGCCAAGATAGTTTTTCCCTATACGAAGAAACAAGTCCATCATATCGAAGGTTAAAAATGAATCTGATGCATGAATTTTGAATCCTCTGTAGCTTTTCATTAAGCTCTTCTGATAGGTCACCAAAAACTAGAGAACAGTAACCTAAATGGGGAAATTCTAGAGTTGTAACTAGCAGCTTCCTAGTATGAGTCGCTAAGACATTTCTGGGTTTTGAGTTGATAAAGAATACCGTTCATCTTATTGGAAATTTGGGTGATTTGATTATTTCAGGTTAAATTACTATTCATTGGAATTCCCAGATTTCTAACTACGTTGGAGAAGTGAACGGTGACATTGTCGATCTCCAAGCGGGGAATGATGTCGTAGTTAATTTTATTGATTAACTTAGAGTTACCAATAATTATGGCTTTAGTTTTATTATTGTTAAGGATTAATTGGTTGTTTTTGACCCATGAGGAAACAGCTTCAGCATCACGTTGGATTACCATAGTAAGTTGGAGTTCTCAAAATGCTTTTAACGATATCCGTCGATCAATCTCCGAGGTATCCTGCAGGATACTCAGTAGAAGTAGATTGCTACGAGTGTATTTGGTTGCTTTTACAAATATGTGGTGGTCTTGGAAATAATGAAGACCGGACGAATGCCTTCGGCGGATTGGATTTCTCGAGCAGGCATCTGTATGATTTTTAATTTTATGCCCGGACAGCAGTAAACGAGAATGGCAAAGGGAACTCAAATCCAATGGGTGGAAAAGGAAGTGGGGCTTTTTTATCTTTTGATGATTGAAATTAATTGGCCGACCGCCGTAACCAACTGCGTTGCATTTTATTTAATCACACAAGGAACCGCTAATGTCAAATCGTAATTATTGTCCAGGAACGTTAAATGCGAAGAGTGAACGTATGCGAATTACTTCCCTCGTGTTAGCTTTTGGGTTCATTGCACCGTTACGAATGTCCTTCGATCCCATTTACAATAGCGGCGACGTGAATTGATGCCGTGCATTGGGTCTTGTGACGCTTCTCCCCTCTTCCACTTCCTCTTGTTCGCTTTCATATTTGCCGGCCTTAAGGAGGTTGGCTCGCGACTGCTTGAGTCAAGTTGTCTGAGGAATATTATTAATTTAAGTACGAGAATATGCCTGCTAAGTGATCCTTACTTCACAAGGAAAATTACCTAAGCTATTGAAAGTCATAAATATCACAAGAAATACGATGTAAAGTCGAAGGATTTCTTTTTTATGAATATTTTAATCAGCTCGACTATGGAGTCAATTCAGCATTTACTTTAACGAAATAAATTCATGTACTCAATGAATTTACTAATTTATAACACCAGAATATTACTATCAAACATTATGTTATAGTATATTTCTGAAATATGCTTCAATATCTCATTAGAAATGATATTATTCATACGCCATACATTTTGGTTGGAGCGACCGCAGCGCCACTTGAAGACAACTAACGCATTTCGTCTGCTATAAGCGCAGAAATTGGTGGATTTAGGGAAAAATACGGTGAGTTGATGCCTTTTTTTCGTGTCATTTTATTTCTTGTGAAATTACGCATTAAATGTCAGTTTTTTGCAAAAGTGACATGTCACTATGGTATTCTTAAACGTTTTATTTTCATGTGATGGCCATTCTCGCCGTTAATCGTATGTATTTTCAAATGTAATTTGTGCAAAAAGGAGTAAGAGTTGGTATAATTATGTTTACTTTATTATACAGAGGAACTTTAGTTCTATAAGTGCTGAAAATATAAAAAAAAATGACATGACTTTCACTCTTCGGATCAACCTCCTTAAGCACCCCGACTGGTGTCGTTAGTTCACAGTCCACAATCAAAATGAACGCATACGAAGGTGACGATGGGTGATTCATCGCTTTTCGATCTGTATGCCTGGCTTCATATGATCTCCTTAACTTTTAATGGGCTGCCCATATTTTTTCAGGAAGGAGTATGGCAACGATTTCGCATCAGGAAAAGTATCATCGTGTGAACTGGGGGAAGAGGTAGTTCTTCGTCTATTTGCCGATGACGCAGTAGTGTACAGGGATATTCTATGCCAGATAGATAAAGAATATTTAAATGATGACCTAAAAGCATTTGAGAATTGGCGTGATGCATGGCAGTTACAATTAATTTTTTTTTAAATGCATAGTAATGAATTTTTGGAAAAATAATAGCTCTCCTCCTAGCACTTGCAAAATAAATACTAATGTATCAACAGGCGTGGAATCTATTTAATATCTTGGAATAAAACTAACACATGATCTTTCCTGGGGTAAACACATACGTGAAATAATGGGTCAAACTAATCGTAAACTGGGGTTCATCAAAAGAGTACTGGGTAAGTGTGACGATCATGTATGAGAAATCAACTACTTTTCCCTTTTTAGACCTCATTTGGAATATGCTGCCAGTGTATGGGATCCCTGCGAAATCGGTCTAAATAACGAGCTTGAACGTGTGCAGCGTAGAATGGTAAGATTTGTCAAGGGACGGTATGATAACCTTATTAGCGTAACCAGTCTATTAAATGAATTAAATTGGGAATCGATGTCAGATCGCAGGTTGAAATTAAGACTTAATCTCTTAAACAAATTTCAAGACCATATTTTTAGTGATGATGTTAAAAATATTTTGCGAACCCCAACTTACTGTGGTAGACTGGACCCTGATCACAAAATTAGAGTAATTGATTGCCGAATTGACAGATTCAAAATGTTCTTTTTACCTCGCACAATTAGGGATATGAATAGCGATAAATATGTCCAATACTAGAGATTGATTCCATAGCAAATAAATATAATCCGGCAAATGTATCCAATACGAGTGTAGCAATGAATAAAATTGGTAGCTGCATGTTGGTATAAGGACCTGAAGCTAACCCAACTAACAGCATGTTTTTGCATGTTTGCTTTGCTATTTTTATCTTTTTTTAAATAGTCTAGTATAGAACAGTATATAAATACTAATCCTTTTTTATGCATGATATGTAGTGCACGTTTGGTGAGAATTCACCCTCTGCCACACACCTTTATGGTGGCTTACAGGGTATTATGTAGATGTAGAAGAGAGAGAGAGATGGATGGGGGGGAATCGGAACATTTTGGGCCTTATGAAACGAATTCTCACGCACATGCCGAGATGTTGTCGGATGGTAAAATAGGATCTGGTAACCCAGACGGAAGATATTCCTTTTTTCATCGAGTTATCCGTCATTTAGATCGATTTATTGGGTTCGAGAATCAGCTAGGTGAAGGGAATCAGAGCAGACAGAATCAAAGATTGCTATTAAAGGCTAAAAGGAATTGATGGGAGGTGTTTTTTTTTTGTTCCTAGCTTTCCATGTACATGCAGTCGGAAGCTCTGAATATGTTAAATGGTGAAAATTACTTTTTATGTTGCCTCAGACGTGGAGGAACTTTGAAAGGAATTATGTAAAAGGAAAAGGAGGAAGGGTAGAGTAAAACCCGGCGGGGGCAGCGCGTAACCAAAAGTGTAATTTGAAAATCACTCATTACCTGTTAAAACAACTTGTTTGTCTCTATGTTGAACTTGAAAGTTCCTCGAGACTCATTTAGCGCACTTGAACGAGTATTTTCTATGTTCATTCATACCTACTATTTAAGAAATACTACTTTCACCGCTGTCACGAAACCGAGGAAATATAGCAATCTAAAGACGCATGTAATATTCATCGAATGTAATTTTAGCCCTACATTTCTGGGGTAGTAGCGCGGATTTTAGAGTCATTGTTATCGTACCGAATGATTTTGCCCCAATGTTTCAATAAATACGACGGATCTGTGTGATTCAACTTGTTTGGTTTCTTTTCTCGTCATTATCTGCATCCGCATCGATTAACAATGGTTTTCCGGCAACTTTCCTTAGCTTCGACGGATTTTAAGTCTCAAGCTTTTTCTCTTTGCGTGTATATTCCTTGTAAGTCTTAAGAAGTGATTGTCAGTGAGTATATCTGCATCTAATTATTTTAAGAGTAAATTTTCCCGAAGTACTACTTACAATATGACTATGCACGTAAAAGTAGTTGCCTCTTTTGGATCGATCTACTGCCACAATACCGTTTTGTAGCCTGCATGTATGTGGATTTATACCTATGAAGTTATCTTTGTGCTAACAGCATTGGATTTCGGTGCTATTAGTTCTTCATCCTTAGGGATCATTTTTTTTGCCTCCATTTCCATTACAACTTCACTTGTATTATACTTTTTTTCCCTTTCCCTCACTTTTCCTCCCACTGGGCCCATCCGGTCTCTGACAAATATTTTTTCCCATCTTCCCTTCGAGAAATTGCGTGTTCTGTAGAGAAGGGTTAATTTTGGCGAAACTGCCCCCATCTGAATTCTTCGCCGCTCTTTCCTATCCCTCCACGTTAACGATGATAAAGCTCTCAGCTTCCATTTTTCTCCTATGTTTTCTTTTTCCTAATGGCGCCTTCCGCTTCTACTTTCTATACTCATCAGCGATACATAGGCATGCAAAAAAAATGTATATATCGTCCTTTCCTCAATATTCTGTGCAAAATAAATGGATGAAAAAATCGTTCGGAGTAATCCGGATGTTAATTTTGTGTAGTTATTTTTGCGAATAGTGACTCATGTTAGTTTTTGGTTTCATTAGCATTTTATTTTTGTGACATACTATTTAGTTTTGTTGACTTGTGAGCCCTCAGACATGCGAGGTAAGTTTTGCCAATGAAGAGGGGTTAATAAATTGGTTAAGATAGATAGCTCGCTCACTGGCACTAGAAACTAGACCCTGAAACCATGTCGCAGTCAATAAAAAAGGAAATTCCTTTTAGTTCCCCTTAAAGTATGTACATCGATATATATGCTTTACCTTTGCTATTTGCGAGCATTATCTCATGAATGAGAATCTTAAGTTAGTACGAGTTAAATTAATCAAGATAGGAAAAAATAGGAAATAAAACGAAAATGGAATATTTGATGAACTGGAATACCTCTTTAATCCTTGTAGACGTTTAACGACTTTAGCTGTGCGTTAATTTTTCGACACTTTTGTAGGAATCCCATGTTCTCGAATATTTAATTTCTGGATTAGAGGACGGTGTGTTGGAGCAACCTGCTGAAAATGAAGTTTTAGAGACAGCCGAAGTCGCGCTCCTACAGACGTCACGAAAGTTTAGTCCTGAGCGATATTTGCGCTCGGAATACGTTAGTGTGTCCAAGTGCATGATTTTGCGTATCTGAGGTCGGCCGTACACCAACGGCTTCGCAAGTCACGTCGAATCACCGTCACGGGTTGTAAACACCTGCGGACATCATTCACATAGGAGACCGCAGTTGGTATGGCGCTGTCCATAAGTTCTCGTGGTCGAATCCCTTCTCAAGAATTGATGTTGTGTTCGTCACAATGTTATGAACTTAGGATATACGGTAAATAAAAACAGCCTCGGTAGTTTAAGTATCTTAAAATATGACTTCTTCTTCCGATACTGGCGTTAAAATTTGGTTCCCGAAGTAACGAAAAGCTATCTTTAAAGGCGCTTTTAATCGTAGCAGTTGACTGCTAAGATAGTCAATTGCTAACAACTGTTAAGCCCCACTCGCATGTGTAAATAGCAACTGCGATGCGAGTTCATGTTGATACTGGACACATGTCGAACACTATCGATCCTAGTTCGAGCTATTAGCAAAGTTGAAGACCGTCTACTTTCCAGCGGAAATGTATCAAACACAATCGCAACAATTGTCAACGTAAAGCAATACACGACGGAATTTGGATATAATAACAAGGATATGCGTCCCCAAAGGGGAGATTCTACTCTTTAAATAATGGGAACAAAATATAATTGTCAATGGAATTTATTAATTGAAGAATTTCATGAAAATTTGATTCAATCACTGTTGAAATAAAGCTCTTTTTATTTGTTATGACAACGCCTAAATAGCGGCTTTAAGCTACATAGAAGTTAACGCAGACGCATCATAGCAATAGCGATGTATATATATTGCGAATCTCGCGACTGTCATAGCAGTCAACTGCTACGTGTAAACGCTGTTTTAGTGTACTAATGCTTTGCTCAATAAACTTTATACTCGTCAGACAGACCCTCACGCGTGCGTAATTAATGTCAATTGTGTAACACCCCATGCACCAACGCCCTTCTGTTGCCCAGAAGGGTAAAAAATTGAGCGTCGGTGCACTGAACATTCTCACATTACACTAATCGCATTGTAGGATCTCGATGATACGTGTAGCCTGCTTCGTTGATTGCAGTTAGAATTGGATGCTTCCTCTTTCGAGCAGACAGTGGTGCTTATCTTCGGCTGGTAGTCATTGAGGGAAAACCGTATCCGTTGGCTGGGAAGACAAGGGAAGCCGCACGCGGTAAGGGCAGTTAGTCAGCATTGAGCATGCGTGGGGAATCCCCGGAAAAATGATTTTAGCTGTGCGTATTTTCTGCAGGTTCCCATGATGCGATTCACAAGATTTTGAAAATCGAATCCTTCCTTCCTGTCCTTGCAAAAAGTGCTTTAATGACAAAGGAAGTTATTCCATGCTAACTGTTGTTTTAAAGATTATCTTACTCTTTTAGATTGCGAAGCCGTTTCCGTTATTTGCATTGCGCGTATAAATTTTACTCCTGCTCATATTATGTACTTAAAAAAATGAATTATAGCATTCCCTTTCACACTTCAATTTTTCTCTGATGGTTTTCCTCTCAGTTTTCTCGGACACTCTTTAAAGTGAGCTTAAAACCAATTGTAGTGATTTTACAGATGACGTGCTTATGTTTTCATTTCAATGGAGAATTTTGTATTTATCGAAATTATTTTGCACAATTACAGGTGCGTTTTTGTACTTCTAGGAAAGGATGTGATGGATTTGATAAATGAAAAATATTTTTATTGAATTACGCTCCGTCGGAGGCAATATAATATCATCCGACCTTCCTAACCAGGTCAGCATCGCGTCAGCCGATAGAAGGTTCGAATTACGCAGTGGGCAAGACATTCATTCATTGCTCTTGTTTCTCTAAGGTTCAAGAAGGTTCATGGAAGGTGCAATGTAGCATAATTATCTTTGAACCTGAAATCTGAATTCAACAGCCACTGTTGAATAGCATTCTAATGCTACATAAAACTCAAATCAGTTTCTTCTCCCGTTTATGCAGTCACGTCTGTTTCTCGGTTTTATAGTCGGCTTTTTGCTCACAGCCATAAAAAATCCTGAATGGGGAACATGCACTATTTTTTATAACTCTTTGAATGTGAAGTTTATTAGCTAAAATGTGCTCGGCGAAAATTTAGCTGAATAATTGAGTTTTGTTACAAAGATGTTACTCTTTGAAAATTTTACCTTTTCGGCAGCTTAAAAACACGATCGCATGACGTCACGGAACGGTATCACTATGGGCGTTGTTTATCTGTTTATGGTTGGAGGTAAATTGTTAAATAAATACTTGGCGATAACGCATGTATTTATCTCATTTGTTTAATGCAATAAACGATTTTATTTCGAATTTTTATTTACGTAGTATGGATTGTAACGAGCAAATCGTCCATTAATTATATAATGCCTGTTTAGTGCCCATGAATTACTACGCCTATGTAATCGCTGGTTTTTTAAGAAGAACGCCACTATAAGGGAGTCAACCAAAGGAAATTGTCGGAACGTGCTTTTTTAAGTATTTTTTCGGTCATCGTTTCGTTCGAGAAACGGCTAAAAACCTCAAAACAATACATTCGCTTCGTTTTTTCTAAAATAAATGTCTGTATCCGTAGCAATATGGAACCTATACCGTGCAGTGACGTCAGAAGGCGTTTTAAGTCACGTGACTTTCGTCAATTTTCTGGAACATTTTAAATTCATTTAATAATCTTTGTGTTGGGCGTAGAAAAATTTGGCTTATACCTTTATTTAAATTGGTGAGAAAATTTCGCATCAAGTACATCATTAATCTTCGAGAAACAAATTTCATGCATATTCCCCATTACATCTGTAAAATAATTTTTGTTTCCAAGGTTTTGCGTACACATCGTTATTGTCTCGTTATCGTTAGTCCCTTAGTGTTTTAGAACGCGTTTTTGTGCCTTCAAAACGGGGGTTGTTGTGACCTAGTGGATAGAGTGCTGGGTTACAGAACGGAGGGTCCCGGGTTCAAAAAAAGGGCGTCTTTTCTGGAGACCCCCACCTAAAATCCTGTGTGTCAGACTTCGTAGGAAGTTGCAGGTGGCCCAGGGAAAGGAATTGAATGTGTGAATTTCACACGCCAATGCCTTATTGCGGTGAGCTACCCTCGCCTATCGAAAACCAGTATTCGTGTTTTTCGTAAAACTCTGATTAAAAAAAACTTTTTCTTGGACATGCCCAGTCGTGATAACAACATTACCACTGGCATTCTCCATTCAATGAGAGCATTTTATAATCTACTCTTCGCTATTACTGGTTCCGCGTCAAGTTCCAGGTTAGCTGTCACCTTGCGAGTCAAAATGCCTTGAAGAAGATTGAGTGACTTGGACTTAATTACCCAATTTTGGGTCTCGGAGTTTTCCTACTGACGAGTCATCTAATGAAGCTCTTGCGTCCCCTGCCTGCGGTGATGGTTAATTATCGATGCTTTTTATAGTTTCGTAAAAAGGTGTAGGCATTTTAAATCCACTTAAGATATTGACGAAGGGTAAAAAACGCACAGGGCACTTTTCCAGGAATCTGCTCTCGTAGAATGCAAGCCCAATAGAATTTTGCCAGAACGTTCGCCGTCCTCCCCCCCCCTTCAAAACTTCTATGTTGCGTTTCGTTGGTTGGTTGGTTGGTTATTTAGGGGAGGCGACCGACAGCTAGGTGTGAAATTGGGTAATGGTAGGAGTTTTCTGGAAACGGAGGAGAGAACCGGAGGAGAAAAGGAAGGGTGGAGAGAAACCCGGCGTTGGCATTAGCCTACTCTTAACGAAAGGCGCCAAGGGGACCACGGCTTAACGTCCCATCCGACGGACGGAGTACTGAACTTGAAATACCCTCCACTAGGCCCTCCACTCAAGTGGGGACCGGTTTTCTACTGAAAAATCTGCCACTGCCGGGAATCAAATCCGGACCCTCGGGATGGGAGGCCAGTACTCTAGCCACCACACCAACCCGATCCCCTTGCGTTTAGTTTCGCGTACCAGTTGCGCATGCGTGTTGGAATACCGTCCATCTTACTATCGTTGATGGATGAGCAACTGGACCCCGTTAAGAACGCAATGAAAGGAATACAGACACTCCTAAAGTCATACTCAAATGTCGGGGCAGGTGATGCGGTGACGTCATCGGGCTATTCTTGGAAGGTCGTTTTCGCACCGTGAGGTGTTTGCTTGAATGCGGGTATGATAACGAAGAAAGGCCACAAAATAATACCTGAAGACATCGACTTAGCATCGGTAATTAGGTCAATGGAACGTCGGCCTGGAAACCGAAAATTCGCGGGTTCAAATCCCGCCTAGGGTACGGATGCTGTTCATGGTATCGAATAAAAAAACGTAAAAAAATAAAAACTTTTATTTTATTCCACACTTTTTTTTTTAATAACCGACCTAGGTTTCGACAAATTTTAGTCATTCACAAGGTGAATGACAAAAATGACCCTGAGAATGACAAAAAAAGACAAAATTTTGTCGAAACCTAGGTCGGTTAGGTATTTAAAAAAAAGTGTGGAATGGACTAAAAGTTTTTATTTTTTCGTTACCAGGAATAGTGTAACTAAATTCCACAAAGTGACGCCTTCAGACCTATCTGATATACGGATGCTGTGTTTTTGTCAGGGTTAATCATAGAGCTGATTAGGTTATGAGGTATAGAAACCTTAGCTATCGAAGCACATAAAATCGTTTTCTATGGCTACCACCTTGAAGACATCTAGGAATGTCGTGGCATAATACCCTTCATGTAATTCCCGAGGTTATATTGTGCTCCAATGGGCCTTCCTATTTCTTGAGTGATAATGTATATGCAAGGTTTAAATGTACTATTGGCTAGCATAAATCGGTTATTCATGCAAGTTTATTGAATAAAACGATTGTACGGAGCAGCAGCCAGACTTCCATATTTTTTTCGATCTTATACAGTCTTAAATTATACGCCTAATTCATTAGTTGATGTGTCGGTATTATCGTCAGTCGCCATGAAAAAAGGGAATATATGTCACCCGCTCAGAGAACTGCTGACTAAAAACGTTACGGAATATTCCTATAAATTTTCTAGTGCACGTCCTGGTATATTTGGTTTTATCTGAAAGGGTTTGTTTTACGAAGATCGACTTTTTCAATTTCACCCTCCTTTTTTAGAACAAGAGCATTTCTATCGTTGTTTTAAATATTTATGACAGGTGCCTTGAGTAGGGAAGTGAAGAGAAGACTAGTGAAAAGTTTCATATGGAGCGTTGCACTATATGGGGCGGAAACGTGGGCTTTGTGAAAAGAAGATGAAAATAGACTTAGGGCTTTTGAAATGTGGGTGTGGAGAAGGATGGAGAAAGTAAAGTGGGTCGAAAGAAAAATGATAGATGAAATTAGGAGAAGGCAGAAGGTGTGGATGGAAAAGGTAATAAAAGGGGATGGTGTTTTGAAGGAGGTGATTGAGGGAAGAGCGTTCGGTAAGCGGGGAAGAGGGAGGAGAAGAACGGGTAGCTTGGATGGAATGATAGGTTGCAGGAGGTATGTGGGGCTGAAGAGGGACATCGTGTGAAATTTAGGGGGTGGGAAGAATTAAATGTCCGTTTAAACCTATCTTCACCGGTAGAATACTTATAATAATAATAATCTTTTTGGAAATCACTGATGTTGTTTAATTTTACTTTTTCCCTAGAGAGAATCTCTATGAGAAATCTTTCTTCTTGCATAAAATGAAAATTGGAGCCTGGAAAATGCTGTAATCATCCTAGTAATCCTCGAAAAGGCCTGAAATTTTCATTTTTCATTTTAGTCGACACCCTCTTCTAGTCCATTACACCTGTAAATAAGTTCCCTTTAGGAAGCTTTTGGTTGGAGGCCAAGCAACGCTTGCTCAACGGCTTGAATTAACCAACCCGATCCGATCATTATCTTCTTTAGACGCAGGATATCTTTGGAAATGGTGATATAGCTGTATTATGTATTATCGTTTTAATTAGCCTTAATTGAATGGAAATTTTCTTGGAAATGGAAATGTTTCCATTACCCTTATCAGTTCTACGTAAAAAGATCTGTCTTTCGCTGCGTTCATTTCCTATGCCTGTGCTCGGTCCTCGTGGATATTTAATCGGGCGCTCGGAGAAACTTATTGTGTAAAGAGCGTTCATGTTGACGCTGGGAATAAAAATCAGGAAAGCTGGATAGCTCCTTTCTCCTTCATCTTTTTAACGCCTGGGCATGATTGCCCCGTCGACGTTTTTTGTGAGCTCGGCTTCCTTTCAGCATTCTTCCTAACAGGCATGGCGAGAGAATCTCAATTATCAGGTTCAAAAGGGGAGAGAGTGAGTGAGTTAAAGAGAGGGAGTTTTTGGGTGAAGGAAAATTGTGGAATCAGGGCTTAGTTAGGCCCTTTTTGAAATTTGCTTTTGAAAATACGTGCCGCATACGCTGCGCCAAGAATGGCCTATCGCACTATCAATGATGGGTTTAATGGAGGATTTGACTGCGAAAATCTTCCACAACGCTCCTGAGACCACTTCGACTGGAATCTCGGTTTGGCGCTTGGGACTTGACCTTCCCTTGACTTGCGTCGTTTCTGCCGAAGAGCTCATTGCCCAGAAGCTAACCATGCAGTTTCTGCACTGAGTAACTGTGGGTTCGCTTTTCCCCGGCTCAAATTAGCATGCTTATCTACATAATCTACATCAACATAATACCCTGCAAGCCACCATAAATGTGTGTGACAGGGGGTGAATTCTCACCAAACATGCACTACATATTTAAAAGAATTAGTGTATATGTATATGCTGTTCTCTACTACACTATTGAAAAATGATAAAAATACCAAAGCATACATGCAAAAACATGCTGTTAGTTGGGTTAGCTTTAAGTCCTTGTACCAACATGCAGCTACCAATGTTATCCATTGCTACACTCTTACTGGATATATTTACCGTTATATTCTGGTATGTGTTCTGGTTACATAGCTTTTTAATAATAATGCTTTGATTTCAAAGCCTAATTTTTGCTGCTTCCTAAAGTCAGCGTAAATCCTTCTGGTCAGCTTAATATGATGGCGATTCTTAGTGGTATAACGTCTCAGGCTAAACAACTTTTCCCCCGTAGGTACTATAAGAGAACAGAATAGGCAGTATAGGGAAGGGATAGGTAGGGGAAATATTTTAGAGTAGTCTGTAGTGCATGATGCATGTATTAATCCCTTAAACACTATAGTTACTTACAATCTAGTTGCATGAGACCCTATAGTTGCTTGTTTGCATGTTAGTAGTGCATGCGTAGTGATCTTCACCCCCTGCCACACACCCTCGCGGTGGCTTGCAGAGTATCGTGTAGATGTAGATGTAGAACTCCTTGGTAGTGTTGTTGTCTGCGCAGTGGTCCGGATAGTCGTGATTCGATTATCTGACCAGGGTACCTTTAAGCAATTTTATTTGTGTTCTGTTTATTCATCTCCATTTGTCGAGCACGCTGCGAACCACCGTAAGGGCTTGTGGTTGGGCGCTCAGCTGATAGCAAGACCAAAATAAGTAATTAAAAGAGATGGTAGCATAAAAAACACCTATTACTAGTTCACGCAACCGAAAAGAAGCGTTTCAGTCGAGCTCTTCCGTTTTTGGGTCGTGGGAGGTAATGGTAAGTAGGTAGACTTGTGCGCACCCCGAAACATGGTCTCGTCGGTGAGTGTAGAGACCACATATTACTAAGACCAGTGACTAGTAAAATTCACATTTCAGGGAAAGGTTTCCCATTTTCCCGTTCTGTTTCCCAGAAAGATCTGTTACCCTGAAAATATCAAAGATCAGGTTGGGGTATATGTGTTTGAAACCGTCGGGATTATCTCGAATACGTAACCAGGGACTTGCAATTCAAGATTGGTGCGACAAATGGCAGTTATAACTTAACCTTAAAAAGTGTGTAGCTATGAATTTTTAGAGGAAGAATAGTTCGATACAGCGATGCTATAAAATTAGTAACACGAAGGTCGAAAGCGTTGAAATCATAAGGTATTTAGGTGTAGTAATCACTAAAGATTTATCGTGGGGGAGACAAGTCCGGAAAATATGTGGCCGAGCGAAGAGAAAGCTAGGATTTATAAAAAGAGTACTTGGAAAATTCGATGAGAAGACAAAAGAGCGATGTTACTTTTCTGTAGTTAGGCCCCACCTTGAGTATTTAGCCAGTGTATGGGATCCGAATGAATTAGGTTTGATCAGAGAACTAGACAGTGTGCAGGGTAGAGCAGCTAGGTTCGTTAAAAGGTGTTACGAGTTGTGGTTGTGTAGTGTTTCAGAATTAATACAAGAATTAGGGTGGGAATCATTATCAGAGCGTAGGTTAAAGCACAGATTAAATCTATTAGAGAAATTTCAATCGGATAACTTTACTGAAGATATTAGGCACATATGTAAAACACCATTGTATTATGCTAGATTCGACCAAATAAATAAGATTAGAGAGATAGATTGTCGTAATGATATATTCAAAATGGCATTTTCCCCCCGTACTATAAGAGAATAGAATAGGCATCATAGCAAAGGGATAGGTAGGTGAATTATTTAGAGTAGTCTGTAGTGCATGATGCATGTATTAATCCCTTAAATACTATAGATACTAACAATGTGGTTGCATGAAACTGTATAGTTGCTCGTTTGCATGTCAAAAGTGCATGCTTTGTGATCTTCACCCCTTGCCACACACCCACGTGGTGGCTTGCAGGGTATCGTGTAGATGTATATGAGGGAGTCACGTGGTACAAAATCGAGTGGTTCGCAAATTTGGTGTGTTTGAATCGCTCTTTACAATCTCACTCATTGTGTTACTTGAGTTTTCTCATCGGGGGTCTTATTGCTCGAAACGGATTAGATTAACTCAATTTGCAAACCTTTCGTGTTTGTAGCACGTGACTCTGCAGTTACCTATTCGAGATAATCTCTTAAGGTTTTAAGCACACCCCTCCCAGAAATCGAATTCAGGCCCAAAGTTCTATGCGATGAGCTACCACGCAGTCGAGAGGTGATGGGCAGCCTTAAAACTTTGGATGGATGGGATTGTATTCCTCCGCAGTCGAACTTCGAGAGTGTGAGCCGTGAAAGGGAAAAGTCGAGTCTCGCATTTCAGAGGTGGAAAAAATAATATTTTCTCGATTCGTCCTCCCCACTATATCCCTCTTTCCCTCGTTATTTCCATTTTAATTGGCGCCGGCTGCGGTGTAGGTGGTTGTCGGGAACGAAAGGTATGTGAAAAAGGGAATTTGAGGGGGAAGGCTGCCTCCTGCGAGTTTCCGTAATTCACGAACTAAATAAATAAATAAATATATATATGTATGTGTAGTAGTGATAAGAATACTAGTGGAAAGGAATCTAGAATACAATCAGGATGTATTCGCATGCTTTGTTGATTTCGAAAAGGCGTTAGAGAGAGTGAGGTGGGACAAGTTAATGGAAATACCGCGGAAGATAGGAGTACACTGGAGAGACAGGAGACTGATTCGGAATTCATACATGGCGCACAAGGCGCAGGTGAGAGTAGCCGATGGAGAATCGGATTGGGCCACAATAGGAGGGGAGTTAGACATGGCTGGCCGCTATCGCCGGTACTTTTCAACATATACTCGGAGGAAATGGTGAGAGAGGCTTGAGATGAGCTGGATGTTGGAGTAAAGGTCGGGGGAAATTGATAAAATCAGTGAAGTTTGCGGATGACCAAGCGCTAGTCCGCCAGTCAGCCCGTGGCTTGTAAAAAATGCTGGGTGCGTTGAAGGAACAGTGCGAAAGATACGGGATGAAGATAAACCAGAAGGAAATGAAAGTAATGCGATTTTAAAGAGCAAAAGAAGCCAGTATAACGATAAAAGTAGGAGGCCGAAGCTAGAGCAGGTAGAGCAATTTAGCTATCTAGGTAGTGTGTTGGACGAAAAAGGGTATAGCAGCATTGAAGTGAGAAGGAGAATTGCATTGGCATAAGAAGCTTTTACTCGTAGGCGTGAACTAATGACAGGGGCGTTGGGTATAGGGAAGTGAAGAAAAGACTAGTGAAAAGTTTCATATGGAGCGTTGCACTATATGGGGCGGAAACGTGGGCTTAGCGAAAAGAAGATGAAAATAGACTTAGGGCTTTTGAGATGTGGGTGTGGAGAAGGATGGAGAAAATAAAGTGGGTCGAAAGGATAACGAACGATGAAGTGCTAGAATTGGTAGGAGAGGAAAGAAAAATGATAGATGAAATTAGGAGAAAGCACAAAGTGTGGATGAAGGAGGCAATTAAAGGCGATGGTGTTTTGAAAGACGTGATTGAGGGAAGAATGTTGGGGGTTTGCGTGGAAGAGGGAGGAGAAAAACCGGTAGCTTGAATAGAATGATGGGTGGTAGGAGGTATAACGGGCTGAAGAGGTACATCGTGTGAAATTTAAGGGGTGGGAAGAATTAAATGTTTATTTAGACCTACCGTTTATGGTAGTAAAAAAGATTAATAATAATAATTGGGGTAGAAACTTAAGCCTTTGACAAATCAAACTAATGCGATTAGAGTCCTCCAAAGTCCTTAGGAGAAAGCACAAAGTGTGGATGAAGGAGGTAATTAAAGGCGATGGTGTTTTGAAAGACGTGATTGAGGGAAGAGCGTTGGGTAAGTGGGGAAGAGGGAGGAGAAGAACGGGTAGCTTGGATGGAATGATGGGTGGCAGGAGGTATGAGGGGCTGAAGAGGGACATCGTGTGAAATTGTGGGGGTGGGAAGAATTAAATGTCCATTTAAACCTACCTTCACCGGTAGAATACTAATAATAATAATATATGTGTATGTTTAAATCGGTGAAGATTACGCCGATGGTCCCCGCTTATCCCTCTCTGTAACAAAAGTCAACCTGTTCTTAGTGGCGCACATGACCTCTGCTTTTGTCTTTTTTTCCATCCAGCAGTGCTTCGTTAACTTGATGGCTACCACGAGATGCCTTTCATTTGTGGTGTTCCAGTCTGTATCTGCACTTAAAGGTGCTTCAGATTGGGAGGATAAGCATAATGATTGGAATGGAGTGGCTGGGAGGGAGGGTGGAGAGAAATCCGGCGTCGGAATTAGATTGCTCGTAAAGAAGAAGCCAAGGGACCACGGCCTAGCGTCCCATCCGTCGGGCGTAGTTCTAAGCCCAAAGTACTTTCCACAAAGTACTCGAATACGGGCCGGTTAAGCTATGAGATGCCTGGTAGTGAGTGTGATTTGTTAAAGAACCTAACTAGCGTGTGGTTGTTCTTGAGAAATTAAATTAACACAAGAATTATGGTGGGAGTCATAATCAGAGCGTAGGTTAAGGTAGGTACATATTAAATCTATTAGAGAAATTTCAATCGGATAGCTTTACTGAAGATGTTAGGCGCATGTTAAAAACACCAGCGTATTATGCTAGATTCGATCAGATAAACAGGATTAGAGAGGTAGATTGTCGTACTGATAGATTTAAAATGTCATTTTTCCCCCGTACTATAAGAGAACGGAATAGGCAGCATAGCAATGGGATAGGAAGGGGAAATATTTTAGAGTAGTCTGTAGTGCATGATGCATGTATTAATCCCTTAAATACTATAGATACCAACAATCTAGTTGCATGAGACCCTATAGTTGCTTGTTTGCATGTCGGCAGTGCATGCTTAGTGGTCTTCACCACCTGCCACACACTCTCGCGGTGGCTTGCAGGGTATCGTGTAGATGTAGATAGATGTAGATAACAGGACTGTGATCTCATAGGGCTGTGTGTATTGACATACTATCATTATAAAAGGCCTATTACTTGTATAGATTTGCCCTAGTACCCTTGTATCACATTGGCCCAATACCTTAATACTACGTACATACCATTTAGTATTAATTGGGAATGTTGTTTCGGAGTACCCCATATTTTGCTAAAGTTGCATCGTCCACAATGGTTTTGCATTCTTCCCCGCGTGGGAGGACTAATGTTTGGCAGTGATATTTTGACGAGTTCCGAACTGGCTTCAACTGCTGTGTCAACAAGAAAACGAATTTTGAATGACTACCTGACACATGTAAAAAATTCAATTCAGTCGATCTCCGTATGTTGCATGTTACGTTTATGAATTAAAATTCAAGCAGCATAACATTTTATGCCCAAAAATCCCATCCTTTGCTTTGTGTTCCTTGTATTCATTCCACGATATTTTCATCATTATTAAAGTCTCATTGTGGGATAATAAAAGTATTTCACCAGCTTATGTACGGTACCATACCATTTTTGAATTGAGGAGGGAACGAAAAATGCGAATTAACATTCACTCAATTGTTTTAGTTTTCAAGGAAGTGGATGTAGTCAAAAGTAGCGGAGAAATAATGTTTCCACAAAGTTACTGTATGTACTTACTTATCTCAGATCGGCCCATTTTTCCCACATGTTCTTGGGCTACCATCACTTGATCTGTACACATATTCTACGGGGATACGCGGCATATATTTCGGCGCGACCATTCTTAATCTAGGGCTTTGCGACGTTGAAAAAACTTTTTGCCCGTGGGGAGGCACTGGAGATAAATGGATAAATGGCAGTTGAAGTTTTAGAGAAGGACCCCGAGGAAAATATCTCTCCTGCGTGAACATTACAATGGATGAGGGAAAAAGGACTCCTCAGAAAGAAAGCCATTGGAGAGTTCATCTGCTCAACTGACTCAGAGGGTAAATAGGGGACAACAGCATAAGGCTCCAGCGTTTGAATTGTCACTCGGTTTGCAATATAAATGTTTTATTACGCAATAATAAAAAATCCAGTGTGTTTAATTAGAAGTGGACTCATCATCATTATCATCATCGGTCAACAATCCTAGTATTGGTTTGACGCAGCCATCCACTCGATTCTTTTATCGACCAGCCTTTTCATATTGACGTAACTCCTCTCTTTTACATCCATTTTACACCTTGCTCCATATACCTCATACGAGGCCTGACTTTTTTATTCTTCCCGTTCACTTTTCCCTCCACGATTGTCTTCATCAGGCCATCGTGTCTCAGGATGAGCCCCATTAAGTTATCCCGTCTTCTTCAAAGGTTTTCAGTAGACATCTCTTCTCTCCCACTCTTCTTAATACTTCTTCGTTTGTCACTCGATCGATCCATTTTATCTTCATCATTCTTCGGTAGCACCGCATTTCAAATGCTTCCAGCCTGGACTTCTCCGCTGCTGTTGTTGCCCATGATTCGCAGCCATATAGTAGAGTGCTCCAGCTGTATGTTATAATGATATGTTTCCTCACTTTCACGCTTCTATTTGCAGCTGTAAGCAGAATCTTCTTCTGGTAAAATGCCCTTTTTGCTTGGGCAATTCTACTGGCAATTTCTCTTTTACTTCTTCCATCGCTGGTTACTCGGCTTCCCAGGTAGCAGAACTCTTCCACCTCCTCGATTTTTTGTTTTCCTAGTTTAACATTGGTCCTGCCTTTCTTTCTCCTATTGCATACCAATACCTTAGTTTTCTGGAATTGGACTACATATAATATTTATTCTAGTGGCACTCATTTATAAGTTTTCGTCTCAGGCAGAATTTATATGTGATTTGACGCCCAATAATGGATGGAGAGACAAAATTATTCTTCCGCGACGGTTCGTTTACTCGTGAAAACAAAGTTCGAAGCATGCAGCATTTGCCACCCTAACGTTACCAGTTATTACGCGATAAGTACTGACTTCTACAACACCCTCACCCTCCACAACCGCGTTAGGGGCGCAAACAGAAGCCGCGAATCATGGCTCAGTGATGAGCAATGCTCCCATTCAATGAGAAGGATCACTCGCTTTGGTATTTGGTCTCCTACGGCTCCTAAATCTTACTATGGATTGAAAAGAGGAAGCATTGTGATAGTTTTGTCTTTATAACTTCGTCAAAAATTGCCCTGAAAATAACAGACCCCTACCCGTTGAAGGAGATGTTGCACAAGTTATGCCGTGTTTATTAGTATGTTTAGTGGAAAGGAATGTAAAATATAATCAGGATGTAGTCACGTGCTTTGTTTATTTCGAAAATGTGTTTGACAGAGTGAGAAAAGTTAATGGGAATATTGCGGAAGATAGGAGTAGACTGGAAACTGATCCGGAAATAATACATGGCACAGAAGGCGCACGAGAGAGTATCTCATAGAGAATCGGATTATGCCACAATAGGGAGGGGAGTTAGGCTGGGCTATCCGTTATCACCGGTACTTTTTAACATGTACTTGGAGGAAATGGTTAGAAAGGCTTTGGATTATCTTGAGGCAGGAGTAAAGATCGGTGGAAAATTGATAAAATCGGTGAGGTTCGCGGATGACCAAGCGCAATCAGCCCAAGGCTTACAAGTAATGCTAGGTACGTTGCAGGGACAGTGCGGAAGATATGCGATGAAGGTAAATCAGAAGAAAATGAAAGCAATGCGATTTTCGAGAACAAAAGAGGCCAGTTAAACTATAAAAGTAAGCCAGAAGTTAGAGAAGGTGGAGCAATATAGCTATCTAGGTAGTGTGTTGGAAGAAAAAGGGTAAAGTAGTATTGAAGTGAGATGGAGAATCGCTTTGGCAAAAGAAGCTTTTATTCGTGGGCGTGAACCAGTGACAGGGACGTCGAGAAGGGATAACACTATTGACACATTACTCCGGAGAAAGCTGAAAAAACAAGCCGTAACATTAAACACGTCCCTCCTACCAGGCCCCAGTTCTCCAGAGAGAAAATGGTGCAAAATTCCCTTCCACAACCAAATTTCCCACAAAATAGCCAACAAGTTCCCTAAAGACAAGTTCAAAGTGTCATTCTACACCCCCACAAACCTACAAAAAGCCCTCTGTGTTAATAAAGATCCAATAGAAGATTCCAAAAAGTGCGGGGTTTATGAGATCAAGTGTGATTGTGGAGCCAAATACATCGGCCAGACCGGTGGAGTTTCTCCACCCGTATCAGTGAACACAAAAAGTGCTACGTCTCTGGCAATGAAACTTCGTTATTCGCGAAGCACCTCATGGATGCGAATCACCTTAGTGACTTTAAATTCAACCTGCTCCACACATTGGAAAAAGGAAAGAAATTGGACGCCATGGAGCAAGTGGAAATTATTCAAAGTAGGAACATGAAGCAGAATCTTCTCAATGACGTTCAATTTCTTTCGTCCCCCTCCCCCCTCCTCTCCATCACCTTCCCACGAGTCGGACACTCTTCAGAAGGGCTGCCGCAACCCTAAGCACCGGACCCCCAGCCACCCACTTCCCTCCCCCCGCCCCCACGCCCTCATACTATCTGGAAGAATACACCAGGAACCCCAAGGAGCTAATCCCCCTTAACCCGAAGAAACCGACGCTCCGGGGGATGCCAACGCCCGGACCGCTTCACCCCTTCCAAAGTGGACTTCACAGGATCTCTGCACACGGACTTTCCGGAGACCCTTTACGACCTGGGCCATCCCCAGGTCGCCATCTTGCTTAGTTTTACCCATCAACACCCACCACCTTTCACCCCCTTCTCAATTCCCAATCCTTGTTCCCTCCAACACCTCCATACTTCCCCTCCACCTACCCCCCCTTTCAACCTTTCCCTCCCCCCACTGCAAATTGTATATATACCGATGTTTGAGATTTAATTTTCACCTGAAGATGGTGTTGTACACCGAAACCGGTCAAATTAAATATCTTTATTCTTGTGGAAAATTGCCATTTTTTCTTTCGCTATGATATTCCACCAAATTAAGCCTGAAACAACTACCTTTATTCGAGAAGGGATTTACACAAAGAAAAGACTGGTGAAAAGTTTGATGTAGAGCATAACACTAGATAATGCGGAAACGCAGGCTTTGCGGAAATGGGGTTAAAATAGATTTAAGGCTTTTGAGCTGTGGGTGTGGAGAAGGATGGAGAAAGTAAAGGAGGCCGAACGGAGGACTAACGACGAAGTGCTTTGGAGAAGGTAGGATTGGTAGGAGAAGAAAGAATTTTGATAGATGGCATTAGGAGAAAGCACAGAGTGTGGATAAAGAAGGTAATTAAAGGCAATGGTGTTTTGAAAGACGTGATTGAGGGAAGAATGTTGGGTTAGCGTGGAAGAGGGAGGAGAAAAACCGGTAGCTTGAATAGAATGATGGGTTGTAGGAGGTATAACGGGCTGAAGAGGTACATCGTGTGACATTTAGGGGGTGGGAAGAATTAAATGTTTATTTAGACCTACCGTTTATGGTTGTTAAAAGAATTAATAATAATAATTTGGGTAGAAACTTAAGCCTTTGAAAAATCAAACTAATGCGATTAGAGTCCTCCAAACCTTGTATTGGAGGGGAAAAAATAAAACAGGCAGTTTTTCTAATTTCAGGTAAAATGAATTTGGATGAATAGGAGAAAAGATAGAAAAAGAGTTTGTCTGTAAAGAAATGAAGTAGGAGGATTGGAAGCACTCTGACGCATAATTGGGGCTTTAGTTAGTTATAAAAGGGGAGTTTCCCACGCATAGGACCCAATATGTGTCAAGGATAAATGCAGACGGATGTTTGGATTAATATTGGTTAAGAGAATCAGCAGTGGATAGGGAAGAGATGAAATATAAAGTTGACCAGAGTTAGGAAGGAAACACTTCGGGTGATGTTTTTCTGCTGGCATGGAATAGAATGATGGGTGGTAGGAGGTATAACTGGCTGAAGAGGGACATCGTGTGAAATGTAAGGGTGTGGGAGAATTTAATGTCCGTTGAGGCCTACCTTCACTGATAAAAAACAAATAATAATGATAATTATTGTGTAATATTTTGTGCTACAAAAATGCTTGCAGAGTCTGATCGAATTGTAACGTTGCCGAATGCTATATCCCAGCAGTACGAAAGGTGTATGTGCACCATATTTCGGGGTTAATTAGATGGGTGATTTTTTTAGAGCGAGCGTGTGAACCGTGTTAAATGTCTCCCCCAACTGGCTGAATGATGGTAATGCCATATTTTTCTGGTTATTCATTGAAGAACAAATAGAATAAATTCTCAATTGTCGAAATAATAGGGGTATTTGGTAAGTAGTTTCCCGGAGAGAATCCTAGGCAAAACATAAAGGAAAAATACTACCCTTCTGCCTTTGTCTCGTGCCATTTATAACCCTTCACCATGTAAAAAAATTAATTACGCGGATGTATGGTTAGAGGTTCGCCAGCGGCATAAGTGAGTGTTTTGTTTTCCTTATTTTTTGTGCCCCCCCCCCCCCCCTTTTAGAATCCGTCCCCGTTCATCGCTGGAGCGCTCTTGCGGCAGTTTGCATTCAAATCCCGAGCTTGGAGGTAGGGCGGGGTGTAGGGCAGGGGGGGCTGGCTGTAAAGAGCATCGTGAGTGAGTTATGCTCGTATATAAGTTGGCGCAATGCTTTCGCACCAGGGGGTCTCGTTTTTCTTTTGCTCCGCGTACATTCTCTCGTATGCTAATTATTCCCACTCGGCCTCTCGTTTTTGGGGGCGAAGTGGAAACAAAGGAAATCATCCACCCCTAACTAATCTCCTCATATTCCTTCCGTTCGGCGTGCTTTTGTCCTTCGGCGCCGTGGCCGTGAAAAATAAGTGCTGTCAGCTACGCTTGGATTTAAAATAATTATCTCCCCGCGAACTAAGACAGATTATAAGAGGCATTATTATTAACCGATATATGTAGTTTCAATCAGGTAGCATAGCTGGTCCGTCGTCAACATCGACGGTCTCGTGGTGGTCTGGTAAATCACTTGCTTTCCTAACTTGATATCGCGGGTTCGAGTCCCACCCGAGAAGGATTATCAAAGAGTCGTGCTTAATCGTTAATTCTTACATCGTGAGTTCTCTGAACGCTTCAAAAAGGACTGGTTGATGAAAATTTGAGCAAGATGCTTGGTCATTACCGTTATGAGATGAGGTTTGTGTTTTTTAGTTGAATTTGTTAATTCGTGGTGATATTTTAACGCAAAATTAGTTGGCTTCCGTCTATTCTTGCCTTTTCTTTGCTATTCGAGGTATGTTTTCTTTCCTTAGACCGTCTTTATTTGCCCATGCAGACACCCCTTGGTCTTCCTCATGGTGCTTTTCCCTCTGCCATTCGTTCTCCTTTTTATTTCCCCGCAATTATGCTCTTGACAAATCCATTACGTCCCAGTTCTTTTGTCTTAGGCTATTAAATTTTATCCCCTAATATTTTCTCCCTCCAATTACTGCTTCTTGTAATCCTCCGGCAAGCCCATTAACGCTTTCCAAACACTTCCCTCTTCAGCGAAAGCGTTCATTCCGAGCTTGTTTTCCTCTATTCTTTCGCGAAACTGCCTCGATTCATCGAATTATCGCACGCTGAGGGTTATATAAGTAGTCTGTACCATTTATTAAACTCCTTTTCCAGAAATTAGTTGCTCTGCTAAGTTTTTTTTCTGTCAACTCAGGTCCTGAGACGTTGGAAGCGTTCAAAAGCGTCTTGCAGCTCCTTATCCTTGGAGTTAAAAGCGCGCCAGGTTTGTTTCCGCTTCCCTGAATTTCAATGCCGCTGGCTTTGGACGTGGACCCCGCTACGAAACGCACCCGTCCACATATCTGCGTGGGGGGGCAGTGAAAGCCGTTCCACTCTTTCTCTGTGCTGCGAGAATAAAGCCCCGTTCCTTTAAACTTCGCCTCTACCTTACCATTGTCCTATTCTGAGTGGGAGTGACATTACTGCAGTGCACGATGTAATAAGTTTTTCCGATTTTCTGCCAATTAACGGTAGGTTCTTGTCTGAAAGTCCTTACCGCAATGCTATAAAGTAGCTGTTATGGTTTTGGGAGGATGGAAAAGTAATGTCACTGCACCATAAGAGATAGGTGGTTATTTAGGAAGGAACTGGAAATTTTGGGAAGAGTAGAAAGAGTGGAGAGAAACCCGGCGCCAGTATTAGCGTTGTCTTAGCGAAAGCTGCCAATGTGTCCATTGTTTAACATCCCATTTAACAGACGGAGTACGCAAGTCGGGTCCGGTATACCAAAATCAAAAATCCCTGCCCACGAAACCGAACCCACGACCTTCGGGTTGTGAGGCGGGCGCTCAATCACCTGGTTACCGCAGTGGTGACTAGTTTAGAAGCAAAGACTTTACAGTTTTATCTCGGTCCTTAGTATAACCGCATTGACTTTTCGGGTAGCTCGGCCCAGCCAAAGCTCTTCAAGTCGTCATTCCATTATCGTCACCATCAGTGTTGTGGGTAGGTATTTAATCTATGATAGGTTGGTTTATCTTACCCTTTGGATGGCTCAACAAACCGTTCATCTATCAAATAAGTTCCCTCTCTTGTACGCTTAATGCCTTTTTATTCCCTCAATACCGTTGCTAATCTTAATTCCCTTCCTCCCTCAGATCTGATTGCTCAATATTCCCCCCTCTAACATCCACCGTAACCTCTCTTTACCTCTCTATGTCTCCCTTTAACCGAGTCACCTCCGAGTCCCTTCTTCGTTGTTTCGTGCCTTGTCTTTCGTTACCGAGTATTTAACTATTATATTACCCTCCCCCTCTAACCAGCCAGCTACATTTATCTCCGTACCCACACACCCAATGGCATCCAGTCAATTCTCTTCCTCTCATTCCCTTAAAATATTCAATTCACTATGCGAAAAACATCGTCTCGCTTTCTATTTTTTTGCTAATCGATTAGGTCCCATAGCCAAAATAAATTCATTCTTTTTGACTTCCAAGGAGAGTCTGCGTACGCTGCAGCGCAATTACATCGTATTTTTTTTACATGTATTGCTCAAGTAATCCTTGTTAGTTTGGTTGAATGAAATAAAGTTTTGCTGTAAAAATTAATCTTTCGTACGGAATTTCCTGCAATTTTTATGTAAGCTGAAGAAATACCCCGATAAGAGGTTGCTGTGGTATAGTTGTTATAGTTCCAGGCTCCTGATCTCATCGTGGGATGTTCTCGACTCCTCGGGAGAAAATTATTTTCATCTCCTTTCAGAGGCTTCGGAGGCTTCGGATTAGGAGCCGGGAAAGGCAACGACTGGTGGAATAAGCTCTTGTCGGTTGGGGCATTAGTACACTTTATGTAAAAACTGCACAAAGTGACGAATATCAGATTTATTTTTACAACAAAACCATTGCTCACTTATCAAAACCACGAGTACTACCGGTAAATTTTTCATTATATTCATGATTTAAAAAAATACGGCTTTCAAAATGCTGCTGCAACGTGCATAGTGTCCTCTTATTAATATTTTTCCTAATTGCACCTACACTAGGTTTATGGAGATTGGGTTGGTGTAAAGTCTAGGGTACTGGCGTCCTATCCCGAAGGTTCCGGTTCTAAAAGCTGCAGTTGTTGAGATGTTTCAGCGGAATACTTTTCCGCCGTCATTGGAGCACTTTTAAAGTTCATTACACCATTTTTCAGTTGGGACGCCTTTTCGTTTTTGAGTAGGCTAATGTCCATGCCGGGTTTCTCTCCACCCGTCCACCATTCCCAATGCCATATTTATCACAGTCGCCCGTCTGTATTTAATGTCTCAAATGATCTCAGCTGTCTGTGACATCTCAGAAACTAACCCGAAAATAAGCTCCGGCATAATTTTTCAGGATGCTTATAATATTAGCTCCAGTTATAATCGTCAGCTATTAGGTGGCTTTTATTATATATTCATCATCATTATTCATCAATCCTAGGATTGGTTTGACGCAGACCTCTGCTCGAGTCTTCTATCGTATTATATAGTAATTGTAATAATTTGTATACCAATAATGTTAATGACATTATTGCTAAAAATTAATGAAAATATCTATTAGAATCAAGTATTCATATATACCATAACGCGCTCTTTTAGAAGAAAGGTAAACGCCTATGCAAAACTGTCTGAAACACTCGCTGAGACTTTCGGAGGTTGACTTTTCTCATGTAGACTCTATGGAAAAATAAGACATCCCAAATAAAGAGGAAATCCTCAGGCTTCACTTGGTGGAACCGCATAGTAAATAAAATGATAACTTGGTAAGATTCCACAAATTTATTTTTCACCGACCTAGGTTTCGATTGTTTGACAATCATTATCAAGGTCAATAATGATTGATAATGATTGTCAAACAATCGAAACCTAGGTCGGTGAAAAATAAATTTGTGGAATCTTACCAAGTTCTCATTTTATTTAAGACATCCCATGGAAATAATTCCTAATGCGTCTTTTGGAGCAATCATAAATGCCCATATTTTCCAGAAAGTAAGACCGGGTCTTAATTTCCTGGAAAACACGGTTTCTATCAAAGTTTAGGACGACTTTCACGCCTTGCTTCCGAAACTTTAACTTGTTGCTGCTGTTCCCGGTGTTTCAGCCCTGATTTGAGCCAATGGAGGACCAAGTGAAAGGGTTTCACGTCTCCGCTAGTTTCCCATGTGTCCTTTACAGAGGAGGCACGACTAGGAAAGTGGTATCCTCGGAAATCCACCAGATGCAAGGCCTCAACACAATCTCCCTCTCTTTCTCTCCGCCACAATCTCACGCCCGCCACCCCTTCAAAGCAGTGTCTCTACCCAGCCCCTCCCCCTCTCTCTCTCTCTCCCCTTGCCACCCCCCCCCCCCCCCCATATCCACCTACCCACATCCCCCCAGGCTATTTATACAGTGCGGGAGAGGGATGGCGGCTAGCTCAGGCAGAAGGCTCCTCTTGTGGCGTGGGAGAGGGAGTGAGGAGGACGCGGAACTCCAGGAAAGGGCATTGTGGGAAATAGGGTATCCGGAGAACTAGGAAATAGAGTTACGACTTGTTCTTGTAACCCTGGATAACCTCCTGCGCGTTCTCCGATACACCCGTCGTAGCTGACGATTCGGTAATGCTTTAGCACCGGCTAGTGAGAAGTTCTCTTCTGCGAATTAACCTTCTTGTGCTATGTGAAAATCTTAATGAGTGAATTATTTAAGTTCTGATGGGATAATAAGGAATGTAGTAATAATCAACACCGTTCGTAGATCCTGAGATAGGTTTGACGTAGCTCTCCAATTAATTTTCCCATCAGCTAACCCTCTTTGGATTTGCATAAGTCTTTTCTATCTCATCCTTCACTATCCTCACTGAGTGATTCAACCCGTAGATTGGTTTGGATAGGCGAGGGTAGAGCTCACCCCGGACCAAGACAAAGGCGTGTGAATTTCACACATTCAGGGTAGCGGGGCCAGTTCCTTTCCCTGGGCCACCTCACACACCGAAGATTTTTTTGTTTGTGGGTGTCCAAAAGCTTCACCCGGATTTGAACCCGGGACACTTCGATCAGTAGCCAAGCGCTCTACCCACTAGACCACCACTCTTCCCATCCTTCACTATATGCCCCATATATTTCATACGGGACCTTCTTATCCCAGTCTCCCGTTCACTTTTCCCTCGACGACTGTCTTCATCAGACTTTGTCTCAAGACGTAGTCGAAAGGTTGTCCTGTCTTCTCTCTTAAGTTTTCGTCAGGTTTTTTCCTTTCCTATACTATTCTCAGGTAGAAGAATCGAGTGGAGGGCTGCGTCAAACTAATCCTAGGATGTTGACCGATGATGATGATGACCATTCTCAGTACGTCTTCTTTTTCTCACTCGGCCTATCGATTTTTCGTGAGAATAAATTTTCATTTTTGCTACAAAATCACGAGTAATCGGTTGCTTAACGTGCGTTTCAGATTATCCAACTCCACAAGCTACTACATCGCTCCATCAACAATTCATTTGTCTCGCTGCATCCGTTCCGGTAATTGGTTGATTCTAGCCGTGCGTTCCCAGCTTTTAATTTGCATTCGAACTGTGAATGCCGTGTACCTGTCGAAGTTGGCCGAGTGCATACATGCATTTTGCAGTGGGAGATAGAGGGAAACCTATACCTTTCGACTTTCCGTTTGCTGAAATTAATGGGGGCGCTCTGCTTTTTTTCCCCCACCTTGTAACCCACGCGCTGCATTTCGCTGTCATTTCTTTCTGTGTGGCGAAAGCATTTTAGCGAGAATGTAATAATGGCTGCCCTGCCCTTTCATTTCGCGCAACAAGCTAAGCTTTTAGGCGCCGCCCAGAATTGACACAAATATTGAATTTAATGGAAAAATCTTCGCCTGACCTACATTTAAAATGAGACCACTTAGGGTACCGTAGTTCTTAAAAGTGGACCGTGGAACATTTTTCGCAGCAACTTTTCGCAAATCCCAGAAAAAAAATCGTCGATCAAAATGGTCTCATTAACAAAATCGTTTTGTTTATTGCGTGGAATTCTGTTGATTGGAGAAAGGCGATGGGGGAAATGCGAATAACAATATGCTTTCGAATCTGCATTTCGATTTGTTAATGGCGCTATTCCGGATGCATTTTATCTCCTAGGGATAGCCTAATTTTCGACGAAACACAGCAATAATACCTATGTGTTTAATATCCTACTTTAATCCATTCCATACCTTTTTTTACACTACATGAACTACATTGGGGTAGAAGAAATACCCTCTGGCGTTACTTTGTGGAATCGAAGCATCATGGAAATAAAAATGACTTGGTATATTCCACTTCTTTTATTGCAAAAACCGACCGCTGTTTCGACGGCTAGAGCGTCATTATCAAGGCAGCATATAGTGCAAAGCAACATATACACTATATTTTGCCTTGATAATGACTCTCTAGCCGTCGAAACCGCGGTCGGTTCTTGCAATAAAAGGTGTGGAATATACGAAGTCATTTTTATTTCCATGATACATTGAGGTAGCCCTTTCTCATGGGTTACGACTTTTCTTGGTGGGATTTGGGCTAGCCTGTTCCCGTAGAGAATTTGAGATGTGGGTTTGGAGAAGGATGGAGAAAATGAAGTGGGTCAAAGGGATGACGAACGATGAAGTGCTAGAATTGGTAGGAGAGGAAAGAAATTTGATTGATAAAATTAGGAGAAGGCAGAAGGTGTGGATGGAGAAGATAATTAAAGGCGATGGTGTTTTGAAAGACGTGATTGAGGGAAGAATGTTGGGTTAGCGGGGAGGAGGGAGGAGAAAAACGGGTAGCTTGGATAGAACGATAGGAGGTATGAGGTGCTGAAGAGGGTCATCATGTGAAATTTAGGGGGTGGGAAGAATTAAATGTTAATTTAGACCTACCGTTTCCGGTAGAAAAAAACTAATAATAATAATTGGGGTAGAAACTTAAGCCTTTGAAAAATCAAACTAATGCGATTAGAGTCCTCCAAACCTTGTATTGGAGGGGAAAAAATAAAACAGGCAGTTTTTTTAATTTCAGGTATAATGAATTTGGATGAATAGGAGAAAAGATAGGAAAAGAGTTTGTCTGTAAACAAATGAAGTAGGAGGATTGGAAGCACTCTGACACATAATTGGGGCTTTAGGAGGTTATAAAAGGGGAGTTTTCCACGCATAGGACCCAATATGTGCCAAGGATAAATGCAGACGGGTGCTTGGATTAATATTGGTTGAGAGAATCAGCAGTGGATAGGGAAGAGATGAAATATAAAGATGACCAGAGTTAGGAAGGAAACACTTCAGGTGATGGGTTTCTGCTTACATGGGTCAAATATTTTCTTGGTTGTATCACACCTCCAGCAGCATGAATACACCACCATGTAGAACAAAAAGTGTGAGCTTTTCATTGTTATTCCTTCGACGTCAAGTGGAAGTGTGTTTTGTGGGTTTCCAGTCTATTATACCTGATGGTATTTTCAATAATCTTTCATAAACTATTGACACTAATGTTTAAAAATCCTTGGATATAATTCTTACTCTGTAAGTGTGAAAGATGTGTAGGATTGCTTGGGGAAATCACCTAGCTGAGTTACTTATTTCCACGTGAACGATTTTGAAAAGTATGCACTTTAAAAAGGGGATTTAAGCCGAGTTATGTCAATGGGGGCGTTTACTCGGAACTGAAATCGCAATTTTGTACACGAAATTGTTAGATGGAAATGAAAAAAGAAATTTAGTGAAAAAATTAATCTTCTAACCACAACCATTCACTCATAAATCGAAAATTAAAGTAAGCAAAATGTTACGCCCACCGAAAAAGCTGCTGTGATAACATTGACGTCATTTTCCTCCCGTCCTTGACTGCTCTTATGGGAAGGGAAGGGAGTGAAGGGGGGTTCTCGGAAGGTCTGCTCGCACAGATGCTGTCGCATACGCTCCTATTGGCAGAGTCAGCCGTGTCCCCCCTTTGCGATAAGGCGAAGTAGCTTCGCGGGCTCAGTTGTGATTGGACGAAGTCGACATACGTCAGAGGTTGCACCACACCCACTTTTCCGAAAGGGTTAAAAACATCAGTTTTTCGACGACTATTACTCGAGAAATAATTGACGGATCAAAAAACGGAAAAATACGGGTCTTTTTATTTTACAAAATCTATCAGATTCGGCAATAAAAATATGGCAAACGACCCCATTCAGCCATGGTTTGGGTCTTCCATGATGTTGTCCGGGTTGAACCCGTCGTGGTGATAAAAAGTCCTTATGGAATGTGGAATGGAAACACCGATTAATTAAAAGAAAGAGAAGGCCAGTGTGCCTTAGGATTGCGAGGGGAAGTTGCCAGTTGAAAGATGAGGAGTCGGGATATTACTTTGGCAAAGGTGACGCTAACAGGCTAAGGGTGGAATACATTGAAGGATGTGGCTAGTGGAAGCGGGCGCGTCCTGGGGGTAGGAACGGAACTGGAAATGAATTTTGACGAATCTCAGGGATCCATCAACCCAGGGATGCTGCTGGAAGAGTCAGGAATATTCGTTAACATGGACTTAAGGGTACTTATTGGAATGCACCCAGCCACCCACGGAAATGACGGGAAACCGTTGGCTTGAGCATCGCTATCTGCCGGCGCCTCAAATATAGAAATATCCCCCAAATATAGTGAAAGCTGATATCGAGGCGATGGGTATGGCATGCGGTAATGATGCAGCGGAAAGCGATAGAAATTTTGAGGAAAGTAATATAAGACACGAATACTTAGTGTAGATAATTTGGCGAAATAAATCATTTTATTATTTCAACTTTTGTTCTTGTGCGGATACCAGAAGGTATTTAAGTGTAGCAAACATATATTAAAACATTTTTTCCAGTCTTGCTCTCCCAGTTCCTCTATTTCCGCCTTTCTCTCCATTAATATCCTCAAACATTTCCTCGTGATCTGTGGGACCTCTGAGTGAGGTGGTGTACTGACTAGACACTGGATTTCCGTACGGAGGGTTCAGGTTCAAAACCCAGTAGTAATAGCGTTTTTATTTTATTTCCCAGTCTCTAATTTAGTTCTCTGTGGATAGGATTTCAAGTTCAATATTCAGTCCGTCGGATGGGACGTTAAAACGTATGCTCTTTGATACCTTTCGTGAAGAGTAGACTTATGCCGACACTAAGTTTCTCTTCAGCACTGCTCCGTTCTCCGAGATATTTGAATAAACGCCTATTCGTAAATGGTCCAAATTGTTTAAGCTGTAGGCTGCCCTCTCCAAATAGGTAAGTACCCTTTTTAGTGTGAAACAGACTGGGAAACCACTGGAGAGGATTTACGCATTAGTTAGGCCACACCTTGAATATGTGGCCAGTGTATGGGATCCGAATGAATTAGGTTTGATCAGTGAACTAGACAATGTGCAGCGTAGAGCAGCTAGGTTCGTTAAAAGGTGTTACGATAGGTTGAGTAGTGTTTCAGAATTAATAGAAGAATTAGGGTGGGAGTCATTATCAGAGCTTAGGTTAAGGTACAGATTAAATCTATTAGAGAAATTTCAATCGAATAGATTTACTGAAGATGTTAGGCACATATTAAAAACACTTTGAGACTCTATTATGTAGAATGTGTCCACTTAGTAGCTTGTATGAATGTCAATAGTGCATGCTTGGTGATCTTCACCCCATGCCACACACCCTCACGGTGGCTTGCAGGGTATTACGTAGATGTAGATATATCGTCCATGCCTCACGTCCCTAAAGCAGCGTGCTCCGGATGTTGTGTTTTGAAATTAATATCGGGGTGCGATATTTAAATCCGCGTAACTCGCAGCCCTAGTCAGAAGTTTGTGCCAGGGCTGAAGTTTCCGCCCCTTTCTTTGACGGCTTGAGGAGGAGAAAGAGATGATCGCTGCCTTGGAAGGAGCGGCATCCATCCCAGCGACTTGCTGGATGGAAAGTTGTCGTGGGGGTGTCGAGGCGTGCCGCGCTCAGACTTCTCTCTGCTCCACGGAGTTTTGAGTGGTAAGAGGTCTGCAGACATCGCCGCACCCACCTTCTGGGTTAGATTCGTAAGCTCCGAGATAAATCCATGCTCACAGGACGCACCCTACTGACTCACGGCTTCCACAATCGCTCCGAAATTTTGCACAGACCAACGTGACGCGTTCCTTTTTCTCACACCTTTTGATTTCTAGTAAATGAACGTCACTTTTACAGTAATTTCAGAAACAGGTCAGGAGTGAGTGGTGGTTGAGGTACGTTTTAAGGTGCTCCAACTGCTGAGGTTATGTCTTAACACTTAATTCGAACAAATTCAAAGCTCGCTCGCGACTTTGGCTGCTTTGTGGCATAATATGTCCAGCAGTCCGGCAACATCTAGCTCCTTTAAAGCCTCTAGAATTTCCACAGAGAAAGAGGACGCCTTGCTCAACTGGTAGAGCACCTGGCCGAAAATCAGGGGGTCCGGGTTCGAGTCCCGGTCAAGGCGAATGATTTTTTCTCTGTGGAATATCTTGCGAACTTAATTCGAAAGCATGCGAGAAATATGTGTCCAATATTGGACACGAAAGTTTGACCTTTTCCCAGCACGTTAATGACCTCCTTTCAAGCTTTTACTGTCGCCTTTAGTCCCCTATTCAAGTTATTACTTGAATATATTTTATAACTTGAATAGTAAATGAAACTCATTTACTTCTGATCGGTGAGGAATGCTATAAACCAGATCTACGTATTTTCCATGTGTGGATGTAGCAGTGAAGCGTATTTTTTTCTGTCATTTTATTGTGGTTTGGCCTATTTATCTCTTTGCAGTCAGTAAAATTCCCTACTGTGGCTATCCATGATATTTAATGGAAACACCTCTTTTTTGTTTCCTTAAGCCTTATAGAACATAATATCTGATATTTAAATCAAAGTAATTGTTTTTGACATTTAATAGTGGGTGGTGTAAAGTAGTAGAAACGGGGAAAATTAAACTTTCAGCGTCCAACACCTAAACGCAGATTCGCCTCTCCCATTCAGTGCTAATATCATACCGCGGGTGTCTGTTTTTGCTGACTGAGTGGGAAAAGCGGCGAGTTGGAATATTATATTTTACTTATAATTAATTAGTGTCTGGCTTACGTTGCCTTGCGTTTTATCGTAATTACCTCTGGGATTTCATTCTAACGCATTGTTAAAATTGTATAAATGGACAAGCACTATCAGCGACTGTATTCGTCTTCTTCTCGTGAAACTCCTACTTTTATGGTTCCGCTATTGATGTAATGCTTTAGAATCCCCAATAATACATCAGAGTGGTTTTGAAGGCGTTAAATTACGTACGATCCAAATTTAACCGTCGTGTAACGAAGAGATGATTTGAATTTACGTTTAAAATGCAATAAAATTAATATTTATTAATCAGTAAATATGAAAACATGTCCTTTGAAGGAAAGCGAAATCTGAGTAGCTTGAGTATTTTGACGCAAACTTTGTGTCGTGCTGCCAAAGAGTCGACTCTTGATTTCGAAACAGTTTTGCGGCAGTATGCACGCTATACGCTTTTCTTTGGTAGTAAATAATTTCCGATTGGGCACGCAAGCGTTCGGGAACTCTAATTCTGTACTGTATTGCGCCTCTCTCCATATTCCTCCTCTATGGGACCGATCGATTTGAGTTACGAAAGTAGCTGCGATGATAGCATTCGATCTTTGATTTTTCCCGACCCATGTTCCCAGTTAATATTTCAGGGCCTTTATTGGTTCGAATTCCCACGGTTGTGAAAGAAAAGGGGGAAAACCTACACACACAATGAAGAATGAAAATTTAGAAAATATGCATTGTGTCCCTAGTTAAGTGAAACAAAGCATCGGTACCGTCAAAAGAACACTTGAGCTATCGCCCATTACTCATGATATTGACTGCGATGCGCGTGGTATAGATCCTATGCCTCTTGAAGTTTATTACACCCGTAGAGATTGCTTTCTTGAGCTAAGATTCTTATTTCTTGCATTCGAAAGTTCTCGTGACCGAGAATGAAAAATGAGGAAGCTTAGTTCCGCCTAGTGAGAAACTTGTTACTAACTGTTAGTTTCGTATAAGTATTGGCTCTTGTCGTATTTTAATTTCAGCTTCTCTAGGTTTTTATCTGAAAAAGTACAATTTTGTCTGTATATCATTTTCCGTCCACGGGGATGTGCCAGGAAACTAGAATAGTTGAAATTCAGTGGCATTCGTAACTTTGTGGAAACACTTCATTATAATATAACAGTAGGTGACTTTGTTTCTTTGCGCATAATTCATCTTTACGACATATTTTTCTTTGTGGACAACATCTTCAACTGTCGATGTTGTTTCAGAATGAAATCTAGGTCGTGAATAATTAATAATGTGTGAATAAATCAAGTCACCTCTTGTAATTTCATAACTCGGTTAGTGTTAATGATTCCGTTTGGGATCGGGTTGATATAGTGGATAGATTAATGAGTTTGTTGTAATATTTAACTTGCCATATTAAAAACTGATTGTCTTTCTCCTTTGCAGGTGAGTACAAAACTCAATAAAACGCCGTGACACTGCCCTGGATCTCCTTGGGTCTAAAGATGAGGCGATGGAGTAAGTGGTATTCTTAGAGCGAGTATTCTTTGTAAAGTCAGTGAATTTCATGTGGTGAAAATAAGTATTTTACGGTGAAGTTGCTTTCTTAGTCACTTTATAAGTTGCTTATGAAGCGCAGAGCTGTTTTTCCCAGTTGAAAGTTTTGATTACTTGTTTTTCGTCGTATTTGGAAGTGATACTTGTGTAAAAATTGATAAAAATTAGTCAGGGTGGATAATTTGCTTTGGAATACTAGTCCTAACTTAAATACAGTGTAAGGAGCGCTCCAAACACCGTGCAATATGCATCATCCCGTACGTTGCGACTGGAAACCTTGAATTATTTTGGTTCCCTTTCGTAAGTTGCTGCCTAATGCCACGTCAACTGCCCTCCATTACCTATAAATCATCCGTACAACTCATTAAGGTGTGCATGCCGATGTTCAAAAATCCTCATTGTGTACTATGATTATCTACCTGTAATGTTTGCTTTAATCGACGATTTAATCGTCGAGTACGTACACATTAGCTCATGAGCAGTTATTGACGAAGTGGTCTACATCTACATAATACCCTGCAAGCCACCATAAGGTTTGTGGCAGGGGGTGAACTCTCACCAAACATGCACAACATATCATGCATAAAATTTGTAATTAAAAATTAAAATAGCAAAGCACACATGCAAAAACATGCTGTTAGTTGGGTTAGCTTTAAGTCCTTATACCAACATGCAGCTACCAATGTTATCCATCGCCACACTTGTACTGGATATATTTACCGTTATTCATATCCCTGATAGTACGAGGAAAAAAGGACATGTTGAATCTGTCAGTTCGGCATTCAATTTCTCTAATTTTGTGATTATGGTCCAGTGGTGTGTGTATACATACATGCGAGTCTTGGGAAGAGCCCCAATCGTTTACTATGAACAGTGTTCACAGGTGTGAAAAATAAATATGCAACTAAAAAAAACACACATATCAGTTAGATATTTCGATGGTCACAGCCACCTTTCTCAACAAAAAGAGGAGTACTCAATATTCCTCTTTTGAGAAATAATTAACTGATACGCGTGTTTTTTTGTGTTGCATATATATTTTTCACACCTGTGAAATTTGGTTATATGTATAAATTTACATATGCATTATTATGAACATACCTAAGGAAAGATCGGTATGTCACAAAATTGTATTTGTCACTGCTAGGATTCGATCTCAGTGCGTCGGGAGGGGAGAATTTTTCTAGCATGACAGAAAATTCCGGCCCCATGATTTTTTATTTTATTCTTTTCCATCTCATTCCGTGACCATCGTTTGAGGACGGCAAGGGTGGCAATGGGGGCGTATACTCGGAACCGAAATCGCAATTTTGTACACGAAATTGTTAGATAGAAACGAAAAAAGAAATTTAGTGAAAAAATTAATCTTCTAACCATAACCATTCATTCGTAAACCAAAAATTAAAATAAGAAAAAGGTTACGCCCACCGAAAAAGCTACTGTGATAACATTGACGTTATTTTAATCCCGCACTTGACTGCTCTTATGGGAAGGGAAGGGAGTGGAGGGGGGTTCTCGGAAGGTCTGCTCGCACAGATGCTGTCGTAACTGCTCCTAGTCGTAACTGCTCCTAGTGGTAACTGCTCCTATTGGCAGAGTCACCTGCCCCCCCCCCCCATTGCAATAAGGCAAAGTATCTTCGTGGGCTCAGTTGTTATTGGACGAAGTCGATGACGTCAGAGGTTGCACCACGCCCGCTTTTCCGAAAGGGTTAAAACCGTCAGTTTTTCCCCGCCTATAACTCGAGAAATAATTGACGAATCAAAAAACGGAAAAATACGTGTCTTTTTATTTTTCAAATTCTATCATATTCGGCAATAAAAATAAGGTAACGACCCAATTCTTCTCTTTCTCTCAATGTCCTAGTTTTGAGGCCTGCAACGATGCCCGGTGTCAAGCCCTGAATACCTCCTCGTATCCTGAAGGTGCGTTTACACGTAGCAGGTGACTGCTATGACAGTCAACTGCTAACAACTATTAAGCCCCACTCGCATGTGTAAATAGCAACTGCGATGCGAGTTCCGGTCGATACTGGACACATGTCGAACATTATCGATCCACGTTCGAGCTATTAGCAAAGTTGGAGCCCGTCTACTTTCCAGCGGAAATGTATCCAACACAATAGCAACAATCGCCAACGGAAATCATTACACGGCGTCTGATGCCGAGAATTTGGATATTATAACAAAGATATCCCACCCCAAAGGGGATATTCTACTGTTTAAAGAATGGAAACAAAAAATAAATGAAAGTGGAATTTATTGCTTGAAGAATTTCGTGAAAACTTAAGCATCATTCACTGTTGAAATGAAACTCTTTTAATTTGTTGTGGCAACGCCTAAATAGCGGCTTTGAGCTGCATGGAAGTTGGTGCAGACGCATCGTAGCAGTAGCGATATAGATATAATCAAGCATCTCGCGACTGTCATAGCAGTCAACTGCTACGTGTAAACGCTGCTTAAGGCCAAGTTCTCGCGGTCATGCAGTTCTCTTCATCTCCCAGTCCGATTTTCAGTTTTCGTTCGGTGGGCATAAAACCTAATGGCCAATTAATACCAGTGGCCAGCATTATGCGCATCAACTTAAACTTCAACGCCGCTTACGTGTTAATCTTTCAATTTGCGGAAAGCTGTTTACTTCGTTAATTGAACGTAATGAATTGTTTGGGGAGACGAGGAGATCGGGCCGATTTCGGGGCTTTGGTAGTTGCCCCCAACGCCGAATTATGCAGCTTTTTATAACTTCAGTTTCACTCGGCGTAAATATTTAAAGTCCACACTAAAAGTGGTGTGAACAAATCCTCATGGAAATAAGGGGATTACGAATGTAGTATGACCCAATTGATTGCGTGAAAATTGCTGCTCACCAAAGAACATATGTTAATAGGGAGGTATTATTTCGAAGTGCAAATAAGGTTCGGAATGTATTTTTAATCACAGAATACGAAAATAACACTGAAACGTGAAGGGTAATGATATAAATATTAGTACGTTTCTCGCAACGTTCTTAATTTGCAATATTCCACTATACACTTTTAATCCTTAATATTTTTTTCAATTATAATGGTTCGAATGAATGCCACGTTCCGTTGTAGAAATGCTGTTTTTAAGATTGAAGCGGAAGTTTACCAAACTACGACTAAAATAACAAAACAAACGACAGTTGCGACACGGAACGAGGCTGGAGTGTGTTACCAAGGAGGTAAAAATATACTGGAGGAGGCATTGGTATGCTAGCCAATGGGTGGCAGTGAAAGGGGGTGCTTCTCCCTATCTCCCTCTGTGCAGCGAAGATCAGTAAGATTTGTAAAGGGACGGTATGATAACTATATTGGCGTAACCAGTCTATTAAGTGAAATAAAATACTAATCATTGTCAAATCGTAGGTTGAATTTTAAACTTAATCTCTTCAATAAATTCCAAGTATTATTTTCACTCAGTGATTCAACCCGAAGGTTGGTTTAGATAGGTGAGGATAGATCTCACCCCGAACTAAGCCACAGGCGTGTTAATTTCACACATTCAGTGTAGGGGGGCCAGTTCCTTTCCCTGGGCCACCTCGCACTCCGAGGATTTTTCGTTCGGGGGCGTCCAAAGGCTTCACCCGGATTTGAACCCGGGACCATTTCATCAGTAGCCATGTGCTCTACCACTAGGCCACCATGCTAACAATATTTTCACTGATGACTTCAAAAATATTTTGCGAACTCCAACTAAATATGGAAGACTGGACCATAATCACTAAATTAGAGAAATTGATTGCCAAACTGACTGATTCAAAATGTCCTTTCCTCGTGCAATTACGGATATGAATAGCTGTACATATATCCAATAGTATAAATACTAGTGTATCAATGGATAGCATGTTGGCTATAGAAGTCTATGTTAACCCAACTAACAGCATGTTTTTGCATGCTTGCTTTGCTATTTTTATCTTTTTTGAATTGTGAAGTTTAGACTAGGTACCTATTCATGCTAAACGGGGCAAAATTGCGGAGAATTGTAAAATATGTGTACGTTAATCTAACGGCTACTGTGTGTCCGGTTGGAATGGATGGTCGTTTCGATTATTTTTTGTTTCTTAAGGAAACTCCCCGACATGTAACTTGGAATGGACCAATAGGAAGCCTGAGCGTAGCCACGAGAAGTTTATTCGTCCTAAGCCTCATTTGTGATTAGGGTTGCCAAGTGTTTCATTTTGACCCTGGGTGAAGCAATGTTTTTACGGAGATTAGGACTACGCATCAATTACTCCAGGCCAGTATCATGCTCGAAAAAAAAACTGTAAATATGCTGTTGACGCATATATTCAGTCCGTTATCCTGCATTGTGGCCGAAGATGTTGATTAAAATGAAAGAAGAATATGATGAATGGAAATGAATACCTATTTGTTGAAAAAAAATATAATTTTGCTCGAGTTATTCCATTTGTGACTCATAGAGATCATGACGGCAATCCTAGCGCACTCTTAATATCTTCGAAAACGGCAATAAAGTTAAGCAAGATTTCACGCTTTTAATATGCTGTTTAACGGACGGTTTAGTTACGTGACATGTGCCTTGAGGATGGGTAACGAGTCGCTGCCCGAAACGTCGGCAGCATTACATTCACTCACCCGGTGTAGAGCCCGAGAAGAGTTCATCAAGGCAATAAAGTTTTTATAATATGTATAAACTAATTTCATACAATATATATTAATATCCATAAGTAACGAATGACATTTTAGGATATTTAAACAACACTGAAATCTTAAAGAATCTGTTACTATAAAATAGGTGAAACTTCGAGACAAAAGGGAAAAAGGCTGCCTGTTCAGATTCTCCGTATTGTAGACCAAAATCTCTTGAGTCGAGAAGGCCGTACAGTTAGTAAGCCTAGTGGTATACGTAATTCTTGTGTGCTGTGTTGTCAAATGTCGTTCGGATGGGAGGAGGAAGCCTTTCCCTATACAGCTCCCACCCTTCCAATCCCAGCATATTCGGCAGCGTCTAGCGAGACATCCCTTCTCATCCGGTTTCTACACACCTCGGCAAACGGGAACGGTAGTTAGCTCACGTTCGCATTTATAGTTGGAAAGGAGAATAAAGCGCCGGATATCCTCGCGAAGTTGGTGTGACTAAGGAAACATGGAACTATCCTGAGTAATTAATTCTTCCTTTTCCGAAGCCTCGTATAAGGGAGTTAGGCACGTAGAAATGTTATCAACTGATCTCTTCCGACACCACTGTGCTCCGCGGGACCTATGTGTACATCTACATAATACCCTGCAAGCCACCCTAAAGGTGCGTGGCAGGGGGTGAACTCTCACCAAACATGCACTACATAACATGCATAAAATAGGATTAGTACTTGTATATGTACCGTTCAAAACTACGCTATTTAAAATAAAAATAGCAAAGCATACATGCAAATACATGCTTTTAGTTGGGTTAGGTTTAAGTGCTCATACCAACATGCTGCTACCAATGTTATCCATTGCTACACTCGTACTGGATATATTTACCGCTATTCATATCCCTAATAGTACGAGGAAAAAAGGACATTTTGAATCTGTCAGTTTGGCAATCAATTTCTCTAATTTGGTGATTATGGTCCAGTCTACCATAGTATGTTGGGGTCCGCAAAATATTTTTAACATCATCCCTGAAAATATGGTCTTGGAATTTATTTAAGAGATTAAGTCTAAATTTCAACCTGCGATCTGACAATGATTCCCAATTTAATTCATTTAATAGACTGGTTACGCTAATAAGGTTATCATACCGTCCCTTTACAAATCTTGCCGATCTTTTCATAAATATCAGTGTAGACACGCCGATGATTAACCCTTTGCCGGATCAATTACTAAGCAACCATTCCGACCGCCTTTCGTCTTGTGATTGAAGCGAAACTCGTTTCCTCTTTAGAGGATATTACTTCTAATCAACTTCATCCTGAAAAATCAATCTTTTCTTGTATTCAACGCATATTTTTCTTTTTGCAAAGAAAAATAACCTATTCGTAATCGCCATTACTTGGGTAAAACTCTTTTGCGAGCTAGTATAAATCTAAAATAAATGGCTCTTCGACCCTCTGAGTTAATTACCGTCATCTGGGGCATTTTTGGTTTATGTTCAATTAAAAAGTGGATACTTTTAGTTTACATAAATTTCTGATAAGGTATCATGGGCCTTAATTTTATGAAACCTTGTTCTGCGAAATTAATTCCGGTTCTTCCATAGTTGAAAACGTATAATCTCTTCTCTTCAGCCCTTTCTTCAATCTTATTTCGGGGAAAATCGGATTCATCATCATCATCGGTCAACAATCCTAGGATTGGTTTGACGCAGCCCTCCACTCGATTCTTCTATCGGCCAACCTCTTCATATTGACGTAGTTCCTCTCTTTCACATCCTTCACAACTTGCTCCATATACCTCATACGAGGCCTGCCTTTTCCATTCTTCCCGTTCACTTTTCCCTCGACGATTGCCTTCATCAGGCCATCGTGTCTTAAGATGTGGCCGATTAAGTTGTTCCGTCTTCTTTTTATAGTTTTCAGCAGACTTCTCTTTACTTCCACTCTTCTTAGGACTTCTTCATTTGTCACTCTACATGTCGCATTGTGTCACATCGTGTGAAATTTAGGGGTGTGGTAAGAGCTAAATGACCATTCAGACCTACCTTCTAATAGTATTTACTGCTAATAATAATTGTATCGCGGAATAAATTGAGTAGTTACGCGCAAGAGTGGTTTCTTTTCTCATTCACAAAAAAGAGAGCGTTCATTGCTAAGGTGAAATCAGTTAGGTGTATGGTGTTTAGAGAACGTTACCTGATGGAGGGGCGAAAAAAGTTTGAAATCGCCGTACCGTGTCGCATGAATGCCCTGTTATTTCTGTGAAATATCGAGCACGAAAGTCGATTATTTATCTCCTGTATCGGTCATAAAAGGCGTATTCATAAAGAGGTTCTACATTCATCCCAATAATTTACGTGCTTGTTTAAAGCGATATAATTGTTTTAATCACCCCTAGCTCAAAATTGAAATTAATGACTTTGAATAGAAATTCACCTTAGTGTTTTTTGCGCATCTTTGTGATAGAATAAACCAGTATCTAACTGAATTTCCCTGAATGAACTTGCAAAGTTTCAGTACAGATGTCTTTTTATAAAGATTTTTTTATTTTCCTCTGCCAAGGTTCCTGCAAGCTATCCTTCACTGTAGTCTCACTGCAGACGTTGTGATAATTTAGTGGAATGGAGTAGACTTGAGATTTCGTGCTCATTTGCGACCGAGGTTGCATGTCAATGTGCATGTTTGGTGATCTTCACCTCCTCCCACACACCCTCGCGGTGACTCGCAGGTTATTGCGTGGATGTAGATACGTGAATGTTTTAAGGATCTAAGGCTAGCGGTAGAGTGTGTTGTCAGCGTCACAAGTGATCGGACTTGTTTCTGGTGACGCCCCTAAGTTCTCTCCGTGGAATGAGTTCGCAACATGTAGTGCCCCTCCCTGTCTCTTTTCGGCCCTTACGTCGATGGCGTGGATGCACTGTTGGGGTCAGAGGGCTCGTCCGTGTCCGTAATGGGGTCAGGCGGGTTGAGTGTCGGAGCAAAGTGGATCACGGGTCACCGGTCACACCGCTCTGGTCCCGTGCCCAAACACGACACGGGATCCTGGTGAAGAGGAGAGGGAGTCGGGGGGTAAGCTCTTCACGAGTGGCAACAGGCAGCGGCTTCGTACCCGTTTGTGGTGTCCAGGAAACCGGCAAACCGGTTGCCTGGACACCACAGTTATGAGCAGTAGATTTTTTTCAAATTCGTTAACTCACGTCTTCAACTCTGGCTTGTCATTAAAATTTTGGCACGATTTTGCGAAATTCTATTACTTTTCAATCAATTTATATAATGTTTTAGTCGAAAATATTAAAGAAATTAGTATTTGAAATATTTAAAATTTTTCCGAAGTTAGCAATGTTAGTTCATTTTAGCAATAAAATTTTAAATTAACCTTTCATTCATGCGGCGATTCCAATTCACACATTTTATTTTTGTCCAATAACTAAGTTGCAATGCTAATTTGTATTTGGCATTCTGCATCTGCGGAGCGTCTTAGGGCACTTGAGCGCTATTCATCTTTCACTTTGACAATGCATTGTGGGAGAATGTGCATACCTACCCTTCAGTCTAGTGCATTTTCTAGCTGTTCGAACATTAGTCTACCCAATGTACTTTGAGGCATAAGCGTTGGAGTAACTTCATTTTTTTAATTTTGGCCAGCTTTTGGGGCCCCACTGTGCGGCGAACCGAATGTGAATTTGAAGTTCCCGTGAACAAATTTCCACAGCGCTGTTTTACCTGGGCATTTGAGACATCATCGCCCATTTTTCCTACTCCCTTTAAACAAGAAAGGGCACTTTTTCGCGCAAAAACTCAAACATGACGGGGCATTCTCATAATTACAATATAACCGTAACTTTTAAGGAGCGCTGTTATACCTCCTAATCGGCAGTCGCGGCACTGAACTTGAATTAAAATTAGCTGTCTCAGGTCACATCATCATGTACCTGATGATGCCCTAGCGGGTGAAACCGGGTGTGTCGTTGTAATACGTTTGGGTGGAAATACAAAGTTTCACTTCCTTGTGAATGAACTTCGGTGTCTGTCCCAGACGAGAGGCCCGTCGACGACATCGAAGTCGGCAGTGGCAGAATATGCAGCCCTGGATCATGAGATTGACTTCGAAAAGAACAAAAGTCATCGCGAAAGTCAGCAGATTCAAACCCATGCTGTATCGTGAAGCCATTGAGATAATAAAGAATGGAGAAAACTTCAATAGAGATGATGGCCTCCAAATAAGCCACATGTGGAGGCCCACACTTCATAAACATTTTTCAGTGACCTCTCCCTCCATCCCTCATCCCTCTTCCCCCCCTCTACCCTCCCACCTGAGATATCTACATCTACATAATACCCTGCATGGTACCATAAAGGTGTGTGGCAGGGGGTGAACTCTCACCAAACATGCACTACATATCATGCATAAAAAAGGATTAGTACTTACTTGTATAGGCACTGTTCAAAACTACGCTATTTAAAAAAAGATGAAAATAGCAAAGCATACATGCAAAAATATGCTGTTAGTTGGGTTAGCTTTAAGTCCTTATACCAACATGCAGTTGCCTATGTTATCCATTGCTACACTCGTACTGGATAAATTACCGTTATTCATATCCCTAATAGTACGAGGAAAAAAGGACATTTTGAATCTGTCAGTTCGGCAATCAATTTCTCTAATTTTGTGATTATGGTCCATTCTACCATAGTAAGTTGGGGTCCGCAAAATATTTTTAACATCACCACTGAAAGTATGGCCTTGGAATTTGTTTAAGAGATTCAGTCTAAATTTCAACCAAAATTATACCCTCACCGGCGACGAGGATCTCACACCCCTCTGAGGAAGTGACCAGCAGAGGTCACGTAACGTCGCGACGTCCCAGGCGTCGGGGCAATACTTGGACATCACGCGGCACACCCGAATAACATACGTATCACCATGAGTCGCGAAAGCTTCAATGAACAATTGGTAAAACGTTTAAAAAACTGCAACTTAAGGATATCAAACACTAGTTATCGGGGTGGGCTGATAGCACAATTTGGAAAGACTAGACACTCGCTGTCTCCAGGTTTCACTCTACCATTCCTACTTGCCGTGAAGAGTCCCTATTATTTCCTTTGGAGCCTAAATGGGAAATAATCTTAGCTCGCAGTTGCCTCTCTCGAGTCGCAGTAACAGTCTCTTCAATCCGCTGAAGAATTTTATTCCGGATTTAGTCTAATTTTTAGAAAAATGTTGTGATGAATATGTAGTTGAACGGCCGAGTAGCAAAGGAAGGAGTTCTAATAAGACTGAAAGAAAAGAAACCTCAGATGAAAACTTAAATCAGAAAATGCAACAGTTTGATCGGCCATATATATTAAAACATTATGGTCTTATGAAGAAAATCGTCGAGGGAAAAGTGAACGTGGAGAAAGATCATGAGAGTCCTGATGTAAGGAATATGAGGAAAGCGGGAAAGAGTTTAAAGATAAGACTTATGTAAGTATAAAGAGCTTAGCCGAGATGAGAATCGGTGAAGAGTTCTGTCAAACAAATCTTAGGTTTGATGAATGGTGATGATAATAGCGTGATATATGTGAGAAGGAAGGTTGTGATTATGGTTTGTGGATGACAAATTGTTATTTGTGTACGCCTACACAATAGACGCCTAGTTAATGAATCTTTGTCATTTTCTTTGATTGATGATTGACGATCGCCTTTATTCTGTATCTGAAAAGTATCCTGCAAGCCGGCCCTGGAAACTAGGTCGGTAATACTTAGTTCTGGCACCTCAAAGTTTGGTAGTCAGTTTGGTTGCACACTAACCTGGCAACCCAACGTTCGCGGGTTTGGATCTCGCCTAGGGCATTGCTGTTGTGTTTGTATTATGATTAAAATATCTAAGTTAGTCTGCGATATACGTGGCGTGATAAAAAAATAACGGCAATTTTCGTTTTTCCCAAAAATATTTATTAATCAGCATCAATTTTGTTTCCGTCATAGTAATCCCCCTCAGATATAACACACTTTTGCCAGCGATTTTTTCAGTCTTGAAAGCAATTCTGGAACTCACTTTTCGGTATGGAGTTCAGCTTCTTCAGCGATTGTGTATTTATCTCATCAATGGTGGCAAAACGTCGTCTTTTCATGGTTCTCTTCAGCCTCGGGAATAGAAAGAAGTTTCTCCGGAGGCCATGCCCGGGGAATACGGTGGCTGAGGCAAAATAGCGGTTTGTTTTTTCCCAAAATATCACGAATAATCAGTGAAGTGTGAGCGGGAGAATAATCGTGGTGCAATATCCACGAGTTGTTTTGTCACAATTCTGGGCGTTTTCGTCAGATTGCTTCAAGTCTTCAAGTAAACGGGACAAACCTTACAGGTAGTATTCCTTATTGACCGTTCGACCATATGGCAAGACCTCATGATGCACTACGCCATTGGAATCGAAGAAAACGGTAAGAAGTTGCACAATAGCAAGATATTCCACAGATAAAAATGTATTCGCCTTGGCCAGGACCCGAACCCGGACTCCCTGATTTCCGGTCAAGGCGAATGATTTTTTCTCTGTGGAATATCTTGCTACTGCGCAGTTTCAGCGGGTAACGCCGCTAAAGTTTTCACGGCCAGTTCGTGAACTTTGAATTTAGTGAGAAGTTGTTACCGTTATTTTTTTTATCACACCACGTAAACTAACCTGTTGAGTCAACAAAAAAGCCAAGACTGCTTACTGAATGGGAAAGATGTGATGTAAGGTTGAATCTTTGCGGGGAAACCGGGAGAACGGGAATGCCGTCTTAGTGGACGGACGCAACTGGTTGCACCTCCAACACCATCTTCCGTGGCTTTGTTTCATTTCGTCCCAGTGCCTACCACCCCCGAATTTATAAAGCATGCACAAAAAACTAGAGACATTAATATGAGGTTATATTTATGGTTTTACATGCCCGTCACCGTGCATAAGCTACTCATAAGATATTCATGGCGCCGAAGTAATTGAGCATGCATTATTACCCATTGGCATCCTCTCCAAAGTGGCACAAGAAGCAAGGCATAAGCATATAAGAAAATGTAGAGAAAACCACGCCCGAAAGTGCTCGAGGAAGGACACTATGTATGATGTGTTTAATTTGCTGTTAGTAAACTCCGATTCTTTAGTTTCCGGCAATAGATCTCTTCACCAAAAGCAGCAATATTCCCTCCCATTGGAAGTGAGACAGCTTCTGAAGGAACCAAACATACCGTAACCAAGGGAAGACGGCGACGGGGAGTCCGCTGATGACGAGAGTGAAGAGGATGGCAATTATAGTGATGGAATGACTGATACCAAGGATGTTCTGATTCAATGAGAATTTATTTTACAAATAAAATATAGTGTTTTTGAGGTTTATTTATTTGATATAGTTCGTATATATTTTAAAAGTGTAATGTGTAAATGAGAAGAAAAGGGTGGAATCATTCGAAATGTGGTGCTACAGAAGAATGCTGAAGATTAAATGGATCGACCGAGTAAGTAACGAGGAAGTGCTAAGAAGAGCAGGAGAAAAGAGAAGTCTGCAGAAAACTAAAAAGAAGAAGGGACAACTTAATCGGCCAAATCTTAAGACACGATGGCCTGATGAAGACTATCGCCGAGGGAAAAGTGAACGGGAAAAGTGAATTGGAAAAGGCAGGCCTCGTATGGGATACATTGAACAGGTTGTGAGGGATGTAAAAGAGAAGAATTACGTCACAATGAAAAGATTGGCCGATAGAAGAATGGAGTGGATAGCTGCGTCAAACCAATTCTAGGATTAGTACGTAAGTTGTTCGGCTGTGCCGCGTGATATTCAGGTATTGCCCCGACGTTTCGTGACCTATGCTGGTCACTTTTTCAAAGGGATATAGGGAAGCTTCAACGAACAATTCTAGGATTATTGACCAATGATGATGATGTGTAAATAAGCGTTATATTTTTTTAATAATTTCCTTAATGATATTTCAAGTGCGATTTCTTAATGCAAATTCCATTTTTATCTTAAAAATCAATAAATAAAAGAGAATTAACCACTGTAATATTTTGTCCAATTCAATGAATTGGTCCCATGTAATGCATACCCTTCAAGAACTACTATTTTAATAGGAAAACTAATTTTGTCCCGCTAGAATCGCAATTGGAACCACTGTGTTGAACCACTGCAGTGGTTCAACACACTCTCATCTCCGCGCCCGCTTCATTGGTTTATCCTTGCTTCTCTATCTCTCGGCCTCCCTCAGCCGCACTCGCCTCCTTGCAGGTTTTATTTCTGTATGGGTGCCTCCCCTCACACCCTCCTCTTCGCGGAAGAAACCTTCCGCCACCAGGCGGCGGCACCAGCGAGACCCACTCCCCCTTACCCTCCCCTCCCAAGCGAGGGACTCTTCCCGCCCAGCCTTCCATAAATACGTCCAACAGAATTCCACCCCCCCCCCCCCCCCCTCCCCAGCCATTTTCTCGCAGTTTCCCAATCCTTGCGTAACCCTCCCTCCCTCTCTGACCTTGCCATGTTGGATTGCCCCCACTCTCAAGTCTCATTGAGATCTCTTCGGGGTTGGGAACCTCCTCCTGGGTGGGAACGAGGGACGTGCGATACCACGATATATCTTCGACGATACTCGATATGCACTTGATATCGGGAGTCGATATTTCGAAACGCGATATCCGATATGTCGATATCCCGATGTGACGATATTCCGATATGTCTATATCCCGATATGACGATATCCTGATCCCGGTGTTTTTTCTGTCTCTATTCAGCGCAATTTCTCGGTAATGGTTGATCGGATTGAAGTGCTATAAACGGTCTCTTCCTTATAAAATATTTCTCTTCCTCAATCGTTAATCATATATTTTAAATTGCCTAATTTGTTATTGTTATTAACTATAACTTTTTTATCATGAAATTTGGATGTAGGGAATGGAATGGCCATGGTGTGATTTCATCACTGAATACTCGAATTCAACAAGAAAAGTTCAAATTTGTTTATAAAATTATTGTTTTTAAACCATAATTCGGAATTTTAAAACAATTCACCGTTCTTCAACCAAGGAAAAATGGTTATATTTCAGTTCTTATGGGCCGTATCAAAAAATTGAAAAGAACATCTATTATCTAAAATTATATTCTCTTTCCCCTTAAGTTATTATATTATAAGTCGATATCCGATATCTCGATATTTCCATATCACGATAATTCCTATTTATATCGCGAGACCGATATATCGGCGAATCCGCGATATCAGAATGATATCGTCGTGCGATATTCAAAACAGTGTATCGCACAGTCCTAATCATTGAGATCTCTTAGGGTTTGGGAACCTCCTCCTGAGTAGGGAACGCTCCCCATCTCTTTATTTTGTGCCGTTTCGTTCGGAACGCCTGTTGCGTGCCACAAGTTATGCCCCGCGCTGTCTCGCATTTCGAGTCAACTGCCCATATCTGTTTCACTTTGTCAGATAGTCCACGTCTCGAGGCCTGAAAAACGTGGGAGGCCTTTGGTGAAAATTATCGATCTTTTGGGAATTTCAGTTGGGTGTGTCAGCTGGTAAATATTGGAGATTCTCGGTGTTTTTGAAAGGGAAAACAACAAGTTTATTTTTGGAGACCTAATTCCATATATTCTACCTGGGTTTAATGTCCTGAGTGAGAGAAATTTCGCTATGTATCATTTTATGGAATACTGAGTTTGCGCATGCAGTTAAAATAAAAATTTAAAATATATTATTACTTATTTTTAATATTATTTAATATATTAAATATTATTTAATATTTAATAATTTAAAATTTAAAATATTTTTAGTCGAATATCAACTAACTGGTGTGCTGTAATGCTAGCTAGACCGTGATAACAGCAAAGTGCCTTTAATCGCTACTTAGTCTGCCTTTTGTCCATAATTTTTGCTGTTACATTTTTCCGATTATATAAAAACTCAATCGAGGTCACTGATAATGAATCTAATGTAATATTTTGATTGTGAAGCTATTGTGAATGTAATACATGATTTCAAGTCGGATTTACATTTCATTCACTTACAAATTCCTACTTTGTAGTCTCCATGCATCCTATCGAAATTATCTTAACCTCGTTCCTTTGGGTGTGGAAGTCTTTGTGAAAACCACAGCTGCATAGATAAATTCATATGGGCATATCCCCCTTTTTTTAAACTAATTTCTTGCGGAACAAATGAATATTTTTTCATAAATAAGGAAGTTGAGTTTTGGTCACTTTTATGTAGATTTTTTGCGGTTAAACAAAAGTCCTCATAAACTGAAATTTGATTTGAAGGGAACTAGATGCCTTCATCTACGTGTACGTTGTAGCCTACAAGCATTTACAAGGGTATAAGGCAGGGGGTGAATTCAATCAGCCCAAAGGCCTATGAGATACTCAATTCAGGTTAGGATGGGTGGCTTATATCTTTCCGGTGCAATAGGTTTTTCAATAAGGTTGGTTTCACGTAAATTTACGAAGCGGAATTTGGTATCTGTGTCCAAAGTGTGTACGCTTACAATTAGGTTTAAGCCTGTAACCTTACTCGAGGGCTATAAGATATTATTGGGATTTTGTGCCTTCGTAGACACTTAGCTATCTTGTAGAATGAAATTCATGCCCGACTCATTCCTCCAAATGATTGTTAGTATCCTTGGTAGGTCTCAAGGTGCGAGCGCGTCATCCTTGGGGTACTTGGGAGCCAAATACTTGGGGTATCATCATTTCAAGTGGCCTAGACCCTAAGCAAGAAATAAAGGTCGCCCTAGAGTCAACTTCGGGAGGCTGGAATACGTCTTCCCCGTTGAGCAATCCTCAAGGGGGTTCTGGTGCCCAATGAGCACTGAACTCTAGGACCTCAAGATGTGGCAACGCATGGTTAATTGCCACAGTCAGTATATCCCTTTGTGTGACATAGAAAGTTTGTAGTATAGAAGCTTTGTACTTGCTGGATGAGGCCGATTTCTTGTGCAAGTTCATTGGAGAGGCACATAAAAGACTTCAGTTCAGTTTTCCCCCTTTTTGTGATAGTAGTTATTTACAGCTAGTGTCACTGCACTGTAGCATCATCAGTTGTAAGAAAGACCCGAGGAAAGAAATGTTAGTGCCACCTGATGGTGCTACTAAATACTGGCGAAAGTATTCGTAAATAAATATTTTAGAAAAGAGTGGAAAGCTTAAGTTTTTTACCTACGTTCGGTTCAAACCATGCCCACAGGATTGATCAGAAGCGTTGGAACCGTGAACCCCACAAAAATGCTTTGAATACCAGGGGCTGAAGTGTCAATAAGGGAAGTTCTTCGAATAGCCAGATATGAATGAAAATATTCTGTCTGAAGTGAAATTCTGGAAAAACTGTTCATCTTCTAAATGCCTTGCTAAACATTAAATTACTGAGAGGGCATGATAGAAGAAAAGCTACTTATTCGACCCAAGGTTTCGTGAATAGCAAAAGACAGAAGGCTGAGAAGTATTCTTAATTTTGATTGCCAAAGTTTGGGGGAGCGAATGTGATACATATAGGGCTAGATTCTCAGTGGAATATTTGAAACTAAATTTATTTCCGGCGCCTTGTTGCCTTGGGTACTTCTTGTTTCATGTTAAACTAGATGAAATCGTTTTCCGTAATTTATTTGGCATTTGGATTTTCTAGCCTTCGGACATTTTCATGTTAAACTGGTAGAAGATACCAGTTTAGCATGGAAAAATTGCTGCGCAACCGGGCACGTGTAATGTCAGAAATGAAATGAATTGGTTCCAAGTATCCCGCGGAGAATCCATCCCAACTGGTGGAGGCTACCGGTTACCTGCCTGCAGCCTCTTGTCACATGGCGCGGACTCGTTTTAATTAAAGTATTTTTTTTACGGTTGTAGATACGACTTTCTTCCTTCGCCGTTTCTCCGGTAGGGACCGCCGTTTTCTTCGGCCTTCTTTTAAGCCCCCTTTGCCACTTCTCTTGCCTCTTTACCTTTTCGCCGCCGTCTTGCTAAGGGAACGTGAGACTATTTTTAGACCGCATTCCTTTTCTAAGGGAAGGTTTTGGCCAAGCGTTCCCCCCCCCAAGTTTACGTCAGCCTCGTGCGAACCCTTAACATCCACCCCCGCTTCCCATCATGCCCCTTCATCTCCCCCCCCTCCCACACCCTTTTCCCCCTTCCCCAACACCCATTCTTCCCCCTTCCCCCCTCGTAAATCATTTCAGGTGTCGTCCAAAACGTAGTTAACCACCACCGCCGGAAATCGGGCGCGTTCTACTTTCAAAAAAACCTCGCAGTCTGCGCAGTGGCCGTTTAGAAATTTGTTATAAATAAACACGGAGACGCATTAGGATAGCGTGCGTTTCCGGATTTGTTTGATGGCGATTATGTTTTATGAGTCAGGGGTCCTCTTCAGCTCCTTTGGTGTGAGCGGACGCTTTAAAAGTAAAATATTCGTATGAATATGTATATATAGGAACGAAGGAAATTGCCATTACGATCTTTTTAATGTTCCGTAACATTAGTTGAAATATTGCCACTGCGAATTAACGACGGTTAAGTAAGGTGGAGGGGGCCCCAGTCGTGTGATTTTTTTTTGTAAACCAACTAATGAATTTATGGGCGAGCAGTTGCATAGGGAGATGGTGAAAAGGAGCGCGACTCCCAAAACCTTTTGGTGTCCTCTCCACTGTGAGGGGGGAGAGCGCGACTCTTTGATTCATGGCCGTGCATCTTATTCCGGGGCCGTGGGACTTTCACCCCATTTTATGCCTCCGCGGAAGCGATGCGGATGTAAAACATCGCCTTGACGACGAGAGCCGCTGCGCATTTGTTTATTTTTAATTTTCCCTCCGCCACCCCTCCTCGCTTCCAGTTGTTCGTTTTGTCGCCCCAATTGCGTCTCACATAACAATTCCTGAGCCTTAATCTCCCACGTTGAAATTTTGATACAATTCTGTATATAAATTGGATATTACTGAGATGGACCGTGTGGCATGGTGATATCCGTCTGGCTTTCGGTCCAATTTTTTTGCGTACAAATATTTTGAACCAATCAAGTAGAACTTGCTTTAAGTTTCTATCCATTTGTACGAAACCAACCAATCAAAGATTTACAAAAAAAGTAATGGTTATTTAGGGCAGGCGACCGACAGCTGAGGTCATTTGCGCCATATAGGATAGGTGGATAATTGGGTAATGGTAGGAGTTTTCAGGGAACGGAGGAAGGGTGGAGAAAAACCCGGCGTCGGCATTAGCCTACTCTTAACGAAAGGCGCCAAGGGGACCACGGCTACACGTTCCATCCGACGGACGGAGTACTCAACTTGAAATGCCCTCCGCTAGGCTACTCAAGTGGGGACAGGTTTTCCACAGAAAAATCCGCTAATGCCGGGAATCGAACCCGGCCCCTATGGTTGGGAGGCCAGTACTCGAGCCACCACACCAACCCGGTCCCCACAAAAGAAGTGAGCATCGCCATCCGCTTTTGTGAGAGTGATTTGATTGGAGCTATTTGGTTAGGAATGTTGCGATCCTGACGCAGGTGGATTGACTTACTTTTGAAGCACTGTGTCGATGAGTGCGTGGGAAAGATGAATTCATGCATAATACCAAATTAACGACTTATTTATTTAAATTTTAAAAATATTAACGATTCCCTCAGTTTAAACTGTCATGGCCACGGATTCTTAATATTTAGTTTTGACATCTATTTTCATTGTTTATTATTTTCTGGTATTCAATTGTTTCCTTTATTTTAGACCAATGCATCATTTCGTGGGAAACACCACTTTAGACGTTTCCAAAATTTGAACGAATGAATGAAATTTTGACCAAATATTTGAATTAGAATTGGACCATGGTGCATCGGATTTAAGGGGCCAGCCCCTGCTATGAAACGTTCCCCTCAAGGTAGGGAGGAGGTTTCTTAACAAAGGTTTCATTTCTCTTTAAAACTCTGATTACGTTTATGTTCTGTTAGGCAGTAGGGTCTGTCGACGGACATTCATAACCAGGAGCATACAAGAATACCTCAGAGACAAGTCAATAATATGCAGCTTATGTTCATTTTGTTTGCTTGAGCACACGGATTTGTATCACCCAGTGGACTACTTATTAAAAAAATATTAAATGAATCAATAAGATATGTGATAGCTTGCTGAAAATATTTGAAGTTGTTATGGAGTAGGGTATTGAATTTCTCGTTACATTTTATTTTACATTAAATCAGTACTTTTTTAATAATGATTTGATAGTTTCAGTAATCCTAAAGCATTTTTTGTGCAAGATTTATTCCACAACATTATTCTGTCTACAATTACTGTCTTGGTATGAATCGTTAATTTTTCTCGAGAATTTGTTTCTTAGCTTAGGGGCAAATGCTAAGTTCATTCTCCTAGCATAATCAGTATAAACCTTTGGTGCAATAGCAAAATTGCTCGTAGAGCTGTAGCTGCATCCACAGCTTGTCAATATTGGTCCCAATAATAATTCTTACGCAGTATATTCATGTAAGCCATATACTTAGGGGAAATTACTTTACTAGTCCTGTACATATAAATGATGATGACTTACCGACAGGGTGGGGAGGGGTATCAGTCTTCCGTTGAAATTCTTCCTTAAAAACTTCCGTTTTGAAATATGTCTTAAAAAAGATGAAAATCATTTTGGAGCTACTTGTCCCCCAAGGCAATCAACCTGAAGGCGGGTCCACCTTCAAAAAAGAAAAAAAAAAACAATACTGTTGACTCAGCTTACAAAGGGCTTCACCATAACACTTACACAAGCATAGAAACCTTGCACATAGCACCTTACATACAGATAAATAAATTTAGGAAAGACTTTCCACATAACACAGTACATACATATGCAAAGAATTGGGATATCAACAAGGACTTATTTAGGATTAGAAGCAATTTGCATTTACTATGCTCAATAGCCATGGTTTTAGACAACTTAAGAATCCACTCAAATTCTTTGCAGTCTTAACATACGTAGGTAACATATTAAATGCCTTTGACCTTATATAAAGGAAACATCATAAAATTACAATCAACGTAACAACGTAAATAAATCTATGTAGTGCTTCAAGGAGGAAGTACTGGTAGTAGTACTAGGGTTTTAAGTTCTGATGATATATCGCTCCGTGTTACCTACAATCTAAGATACTCTGATCATCTCAACATCCAGCCGTGGGCAGGATTTATACCCGCTGTTTTGGGTTGCCGGGTCGGCGAATTACCGATCTGGCTGCTGCGTAGGAAGGAAGTAAAATACTAAATGCAGTCTTCGTTTGAATAATAATGATGTTGCACTGTTTTAGTGCATACATAATAGGTTCGAGAAAAGTATAATTTACGAATCATATTTTTTTTATCATTCACAATAAGAGAGGGCTAATGAGACCCACAAGAAGTTGTCCATGATGGATTCTTTCAAATAGTTTTTTCGAAAACTGTTTACACGCTGTGTGAAACTTATTTTTTTCACCTTCTACTTTGGCATCCATGTACCAACTACTGTTCCTGTTAATTATTTTTGACCATTTTCAACACATCAGATGTATTTTTACTGATTTAATACTATTCGTAATAATGTTTTAAACATTTGCTTTTGTAATTGGATCAGCATTCCCAGTTTTGCGCCTGAAATTACGGAAGTTATACAGTGCATTTGGAACAGCTTTACGCAGGTGACCAAGAGCGCGATCACAAGGATTCTTCTTTGGGTCCCGGCTGTGGCACAGGAATTTCTTAAGGAAATGGACAAGTGATTTCTTAAGTGAAATGGACAAGGGATGGACAATGACGGTATCGCTAAAAATATGGATAACTTTTTATGAGTTAAAGGAACTTATTCTGTTGGGGACGAGAATCTTTTACCCAAACACGACCTGACAGTTGAAGCTCCTGCTTAATATTCCATTGAATTTCCTATACTTCCTCGTCGCAGAAAGTTTCCATATTTTTTTACGAAATTAATACTTGTCGTTATTGTGAAAGGAATTGCGAGATTTTTGACGACAAATTGGCCCATTCCATGCAGTCTTAAACAGCATAGCGGAACTAAGACGAGGTTTAAAAAAATTGGGTGACTTGCAAGATAAATAAGCGGAAATAGCATAGGAAATTTGGTGTATAATATAGAAAACGAATTTTCTCCGAGGTGGTGAAACTTTGTGTAAATATTTTGCATTCTGCGTCTTAATCATTTAAATCGTCTCCTTGGTCCAGGGATATTACTGTCGCTTAGGATACGAGAGGTCTCAAATTTATATCCCGGAATGTTAATTTTTAGCCTCTAAATGGTATAAATCTTGCAAACAAGATACTACGATATGAAATGGTATATTGAATAGGCCTCAAATGTTTCGATATCAACTTTCGAATGTGCTCTGCTGTACTCTCTTATTTTACCAGCGGTTGAGTTCCGTTATGAATTTTATGAATATTACGCAGTACTTTTATTGGTTTTGGACGCACTGTTCACCTCATTTATTTTTTGTGATAATGCCCTACAAATGAAAACAGATTTTGGAGAATAGGGATCCTTTTTTGCCCATAGCAGTATTGTTGTCCGATGATTTTTCCGCCCAATTAAACGCTGTTCTGTGGATGATGAATAATTTCCTCTCCTCTGTGTGACGTACGTTCATTTTTTAATTATTTAAAGCATTGAATAACCGGAGTTTGATAAATTTTTGGTTGATTTGATCTAGATGGTCGAAATGATTTTGTACAATATGCTTTGCTTTGGTTTCTATGCCCTCTGGATAAAGGAGTATGAATCTCAATTTATACAGCCGGACATGGAAACCTTTTCAGTTTAAATTTCTCGTGTGACCATATTTAATTTACTGCCGAGCGATTTCGTCGCGCTATTTAATCATGGTGAGCACTTAGTAATGCAAATTCATTGCGCGAAACACATTTTCACAATGAAGTGAGGTGATGGCTGCAGCCGGAAAAAATATTCCAATCGTGTATTGTTATAAGCGGTATTATTTTGTTTTCGTTTCTGCATTAATTGGGAAAATATCCAAAGATATATTGTGAAAAAAAGACTGACTGAAACCAATGCAGAATGATCACGGAAGGAAAAAATTCAAACGGGGCCATAAAGTATGGCGTAAAACGAAGAATTAAAAGATCTGGATGATATTTAAAGTTCGGTAGCCATCAGTGGTATCATACAACGACCGAAGAAAAAGGCTGAAAAAAAAGAAAACTAATGCATTGGTATGCAGTAGGAGAAAGGAAGCCTGGACCAATGTTAAACTAGGAAAACAAAAAATCGAGGAGGTGGAAGAGTTCTGTTACCTGGGAAGCCGAGTAACCAAGGATATACGAAGTAAAAGAGAAATTGCCAGTAGAATTGCCCAAGCGAAAAGGGCATTTCATAGAAACATACATCTGGAGCATTCTACTATATGGAAGCGAATCATGGACAATAACAGCAGCGGAGAAGTCCAGGCTGGAAGCATTTGAAATGTGGTGCTACCGAAGAATGATGAAGATAAAATGGATCGATCGAGCGGCAAACGAAGAAGTGTTAAGAAGAGTGGGAGAGAAGCGATGTCTACTGAAAACCTTAAAAAGAAGACGGGACAACTTAATAGGCCACATCTTAAGACATGATAGCCTGATGAAGACAATTGTCGAGGGGAAAATAAATGGGAAGAATGGAAAAGGCTGGCCTCGTATGAGATTTATGGAGGAAGTTGTGAAGGATGTAAAAGAGAGGAGCTACGTCAACATAAAGAGGTTGGCCGATAGAAGAATCGAGTGGAGGGCTGCGTCAAAACAATCCTAGGATTGTTGACCGATGATGATGAGCCATCAATGAAGGCATTTTTTTATATCATTTAAGGATGCCGCTAAAAATAGCTGTAATTCGTATGGTGTATCTTGATTTTCTTACCGAATCGAGTAATAGTAGTCCTTATTCGGGGAAAGTGAGCAACTGCTTAGGGCATGTGCGCCATTTGGGTCTGGTTGGCAATTGGGTGGGGATATTTCAGGGGGCGGAGTAAGGGGGTCGAAAAACCCGGCATTAGTTACTTTAGTCTACCTTTAGTGAAATGCGCCTAATGTTCCTCAGTTTAACGTCCCATCCGACTAACGGAGTGCTGTACTAAACGTACTGTCCGCATATCATCCGACTGGGAATCGGTATAACCGTAAAAATCTCCGACTCTACCTGAATTCGAACCCTAGGCCTCGGGATGGGAGGTCAGTACTCAAGCTAATTATGACTTAGAATCGTAAATGTTTCTTCTTTATTTCCAACCTTCCTGACAATTATTGTTTTTTTTACGTATGTTTCTCATTTCTTTTTATATTTTTTGTCTAGTTTTTTTAGATACAGACTGTTTGTAATGAATGTTTTTTGGTACAGAAAGTATTTCTACATTTGTTATTAATCATAAGGCATAAGTGTATTTGTTCTTATCAGAACTACAGTATTTGTTTGAAAATCAATATTTTGACCTACTTGCTTTGGAAGAGGGCCTTCCATTTTTTGATTTCACATGTTTATACATCAACACTAATGAAAAAACCTAATACCATTTGGTAAATTAAAGCCTGTTCGGCCACACTTAGACAAATCATGGTAGGAATCAAAGTTCTGAACTAAAAATGTAGCATTTTTTGTGGTGCAATTTATGTATTGCCCCCTTGTCATTAAAAGAGACGTGTAATTCATGCCGATACGGAAAAATGATCCGTGTAGAGTAGGAGGGAATTATTTTAAGAATTGTGGAAGGTGGGGAGGAGTTCCTTGTTATTGTATACGCATTCTTGATGAAAGGCACTGTTGGATTCACCGTTCGTCAAACCACCCTGTGAGCAAAGTACTAGCTTTTGTAATTCTCTCTACATAATACTTTATGAATTAATAGGTGGGTGTTCAACTATGTGTCACTTAACTTCCGAATCCAAGCCCTCTGGGTGAGAATTCAATGCTCCAGGCCACACGACTGTACTTTTCCCCACATTCCCTTAGCTTGACATATTCCACCTACAATAGGCATTCGCAGTGGAATGTTGGATTTTATTACAGCAGTGATATTTCAGTGATCTCATATTTGGTCTTATGAATTTCTTCGCAAGGCTGGAGGCATTCGAAAAGTGCCGTTACAGCAGACCATCTACATCTACACGATACCCTGCAAGCCACCGCGAGGGTGTGTGGCAGGGGGTGAAGATCACCAAGCATGCACTACTAACATGCAAACAAGCAACTATAATGTCTCATGAAACTTGATTGTTAGTATCTATAGTATTTAAGAGGTTAATATATGCATCATGCACTATAGAATACTCTAAAATATTTCCCCTACCTATCCCTTTGCTGTGCTGCCTATTCTGTTCTCTTATAGTACGGGGGAAAAATGCCATTTTGAATCTATCGGTACGACAATCTATCTCTCTAATCTTATTTATCTGGTCGAATCTAGCATAATACGCTGGTGTTTTTAATATGTTCCTAACATCTTCAGTAAAGCTATCCGATTGAAATTTTTCTAATAGATTCAATCTGTACTTTAGCCTACACTCTGGTAATAATTCCCACCCTAATTCTTGTATTAATTCTAATACACTACTCAACCTATCATAACACGTATTAACGAACCTAGCTGCTCTACGCTGCACACAGTCTAGTTTTCTGATCAAACCTAATTCATTCGGATCCCATACACTGGCTGCGTACTCAAGGTGGGGCCTAACTAGTGAAAAGTAGAATCGCTCTTTTGTCTTCTCATCACATTTCCGAAGTACTCTTTTTATAAATTCTAGCTTTCTCTTCGCTCGGCCGCATATTTCCCGGATGTGAATGGTGACTATGGAATGGATATATTTAGCAACAGGCAAAGGATTCAAAAGAGAAGTTAGAGGGAAAAGAAAAGACTATGTAAAGAAGACGGCCATATCTTGAGGTACGATAGTCTGAAGAACGAAAGCAGTCATTGAAGAAAACGTTTAGGGGAAATTTGCGATAAGAAGTTTTCATATCACATGTATGTGGTATGTATATAGTAAAAGATTTAGAAAACCTGAAGAGAATGGCCGATGTTGAAGATATGAAGAGGATAGCCAGTACAACCGAGTGGAGAACTGCGTCGATTGTCGACCTTACTAACACTACAATTTCTTAACTTTTATAGATCCAAAATATTCCTATCTTTGACTGGAAATACATCAATCGGAAATGTAGAGGAGAACCTTAGGATAGAGTTACCCATTTATGGCTCCAGGACTTGCTCTTTGACGGAAACGGAATAGGCTTGAACTAACGCTTTTTGATGTGTGGACTTTGAAATGGGTACGTCAAATGAGATCGACTCAAAGGGAGGCGAGGACTGTTATTGACCTTGGTAGTGAAAGAGAGCAAGTTGTCACAGGACGTTATAGGAAGGCAGGAAATGTGGATGGAGTATGCATGTAGAAGGACTTTGACGATCTTGTTAAAGAACAGTGTGTTAATGGAAGAGTTGAATGCCCGAAAGGATGGCCTAGGAGTCGAAAATTGTCGCAGCGTAGCTATGTGATGGTGTGTGTCAGTGATGTGTAAATCCTCTTCTTTGAGTTTTTGGGATTTCTAGTACCCTCTGGTTAGTCAGCTTATGACGCACAGAGAAATACACTTGTGTACTCCTCTGCGACTTACTCACCAACTGCTGGCAGCGGGTAGTTTTTGCCTCTTAATGAGAATTGCCTGTTCGAAACTCTCATATTTTCATCGCTGTTCCTTTAATCATGTCTAAAGCCATACGTAGCACAAGTTCATTGGACATTATCCACATGGTCACTATGTTCTAGTCATATGACGTTAATAACGTCATAAGACTAGAACATAGTGATAATAACTTTGACTAAATAAGTACTAAAATTAATAAGACAAGAACATAACATAATAATAACTTAAGACGTTATTGCCTATGACGTTAATGTATGTCACCTGTGGTAGACATTTGAGGTGAGGAATACTTTGAGCTCAAACAATGGATTATGTCGCCGGCCTTACAGTTTTTTGTTTTTCGGACATATATATAGTAAAACCTTTCTACGATCACGATTCACTTAGATGATAGACGTAAAATAAACTTTATTGCATATAGAATGAATAATTTTTGTTTAGTAATTTAAAGATAGTAAAGAAGAGCTTCTACTGAAAGGTGGCCGCACGTCTTACGTGGAAGCACTTACAAATCACTTCAAGGCATGGGATGAGAGCGCAGTTTTATCAATAGATTTTACTTAATATTATATCGATATTTGAAGTTAGTTCAGTGTGGGGAGGTTATTCGGCATCATTTGAAGGCTGTTTGTTTTAATCTACTGTGCTTCAAAATTAAATAGTTGTTGTTCAATGCTTATTTAAATATTTTAATTTATTTTATTATGTTTCCATGACTATTATTACTTCTCGGATATTAGTGGTGCTGATTAGAAGGCTTGATTGCTTGTGGTAGGAAATTTGGTAGTTTAGGTGAACTGGAAGTTTATTCCTGCTGTTTAAGCTCAAATCAAGTCTCAGTTATGAAGCACATGAAATATTCAAGCATTTTCGCTTGGGATTTTACATATATGTGATCACAAAATGAAGTTGGGATAGAATTTAATACACACGTTTTATGGCGTTGTTTTTTAATTGCACCTGCGAGAGCAGTTCGAAATGATAAACAGGAATGTTTGTGATTTATCATTGACTATTCTTTATCCTGCAATGTGTCGTTGGGTAATACCATAAACGTACTTGTTGGAATACGTTTGCTCATAATTACTTAGCCTGATTAAAAATAGGATATTTTGATCCTTTAAACTTCAATCTCCTCAATGTTTTTTCATACAAGGGTAACTGCTAAATAATTGTGGCCAGTGTACGAATAAGTGGTAAAAAATTTATAAATTATTCATATTTGAAAATTCAAGCTATAATTACTTGTTTCTCAGCGTAGTGAATTATTTATTGTCGTTTATCTTACTCGTTGATGAGGCAGTCAGGGATTTATCTCGACATGCGAGTAAGTGTCAGAATTCATCCGAAGACGACCTTTACCCTTTGGACTTTGGTGTTCATGCTGTCATACCTCTGCATGGATATAGCGTTTTCGGTAGGTATGCAAATCTTCTCCTTCCGACTCCCGAGAGCTGGTTTTGTCTTCCTCCTTGGCACCCAACAGTTTCTCCGCTTGACCTTTACCGGATAACTTGAATTCATCGGCACCGGGTCATATGGGTTGGTGTCGAGCCCGGAAACATTAGCCTTTGTGTCAAAGTGCGAGAATCTCTGTGAAGTGTTAATTTTTCGCCTTTGAGTGTTCACTCTTGGATAAGAGAGACATCTCGTATTTGATTGTGATTATATGATAAGTAGCTATGAGAGACCGATGGCAGCACCTACGTAGTTCCCTGCAAGAAACCCCATGAGTGTCTCGGAAGGTAGTGGGTTCACAAAAGGAGTTCAACAAGACTGGGGGGTTATTTTGTAATCTCACCTTTTTAATGACTCTTTGCTGGAAGGCGGGAGATCCGTTTCGCTCTCTTAATGATCGGCTCACGAACGGTTCGTGACTTGTCGAAGCTTCTGTCGGTAGCGCTATCTGTTGCCGATCTCGGTGTGCTGAAGTTCTTCGCGTTGTGCAAATTCCAAAAATAGAATTAAAAATCGTTTGTATCTTTCTCGCTCTTGCTTTTTTTCCAACTCAAACTTCAAGTGGAAACGATGGTGGCTCCATTTCACGTTATTTATGAAGATGAGATGGGAACTAATTGATCTAATGAGATAATGAAACGGATCAAGAGTCGAAAGATACGGATCAGAGCGGATGAATCGTCTAAAAGACCAGCACATGACCGGCAGTTCATCACTTGAGATCCGAAGATGGTCACGCTGCCTGGGTGGCGTAGTTTAACTACGAAAAAGTGACATTTTATGACGTATTCTCACTAAAGTGAGATTACAAAATCGGGAAGCTGGTTTAGCAGTTAAGTTAAATGAATTAACTGAGGGAATAAATTAACTCCACATAAATTACAGCTTCCAGCCATCATACCCGGTGGGAGACACAGCGTAAAATATCTTACATATACTTATGGTTTTATGGCATTCACGCACGGAATCGTCAAAAAATCAACAGACACTATATTTTTGTTTAACAAGCATGTAGCACCTACAAGCATGGAAAGTAATCCTATAAGACAAATTGCTAATACTATTTAATTACATCCTCGATAACTTAGATCGCATCGATAAATACCATATATTGCACGAGAAAAAATTACATTTAAAACCTTTCCCTCAAAGATCAATCTATTTATCAGTCTATTTATACTTTTGTCAAAAAGTGTGCAAAAATGATTTTATAACATTCTTGATGTACGCACCTAGTTTGGTTAAGGTCCTTTATGCCATAAGGAATAAGTAGGCGGAGGAAAAGATATGAGGATTTCAGCAAATGAAAGAAGGGTGGAATGAAATCCAACGTCTGCAATAACTTTAACTTAATGATTAGTGCAGTGAGGTCCACGTCACATCCATTGGACTTTATATTTGTTCCTTTCGATCTTCTCCACTCAGGAATCAATTAGGAAAATTGAATAAACTAAAAAAAAAACAATGCCGATTCCGTGATTAGAACCTGGGGTCTCGGGATAGGAATCCAGTATTTTATGGCAACTGCTTATACAAACTCCCTCTTAAAAATATTAAACGTCCACAGAGATGGCGAGGACATTTGGCAACACCGGAGGACGCAAGTAGTGACGTCACGGCCGATTGGAAGAGCGTGTAGTTTGTGATTGATGCTCCTTTGATCGCGGCCTGAGCTTCCGGGCCTGCGGGCGACTTCCCCGGCCCTGCTCGCCTGCATCGGTACCCGGTTTTCGCCAGGGGGAGGCCGCCCCCCCCTCTCATCCTCCCATTCCTCTCCCACCATCCGCTCCGCGTTTGGCGTTTGTTTTTCCGCGGTCGATGACACTCGCCGACCCACGTGACGAACACGTGGCTTCGTTACGTCGCCTTCCCTCTCACTTTCACCGCGCCGCCTTGAAGTGGCGCCACGGTCGCCTCTTCTTTTGCAGGTCTTTTGATGTGATCGTATCTCGGAATTGGAGGGTGAGTACAGCGAAGAGAAGCTATTATCTCTGTGGTGCAGTGGTTCCCAATCAGTGTGCCGCGGCACTTCTGAGTGCGGCGATATTTATGTTGCGTCGAAACGAAAAATGTTTAGCAGAACCAGAATCTTGATTGTTTACTCTCACTCAAAATAGATGGAGATGGCAACGAAAACACTTCTTCCAACTGAAGGGAAAATTACTGAAAAGCGCCGATTATCCGTGGCAATGGAGAGGGAAGCGCTATCGGAGAAATAAAAATAATAAAGAAGGGTGCCCCAAGATTTTAATCTCAGTCAGAAGGATGCCGTCAGAGCTGGTGGCTGGTGTCAGAGGTGGCTGGTTCGAAATTTACAAATTTATAGATTTTCTTCATAATTGCAATATTTGTTCCTTTAATTATGGTATAAAATTCTACGGGAAAAATATTTGGGGTTTTCAATGTAGTTTTTGAGATATTTAAGGTTTTTTTTTAACATGGGGCCTTATGGCGCACCCCGCTTCGTAAGGGTATGTATTATATACGTTTCTACCATACAGATTTTCACCAAAAACTGAAATAATGTGCATATTAGCCAACAATTTTTATTCTTAGAAAGTCAACCAGTGTTATCGACTTATTTCCTCCGTATATACGAAATAAATAAAATATTCCTTAAATTTTCATATATCGCGCGCGAAGTTTGGGGTGCATTTGGCAACGTCGAATCAGACGAAGGAAATGATGGGAATTCAGGATTCCGCAGCAGACAGTCCATCAATAGCGAATCTTGTGAAAATATTGAATTTAAGTAAAGAAAATATTATTTTCATCGAGTCATTTAGAATGGCATTCAAACAGGTCACGTGTATCAATGCAGATATAAAATCTATAATATTTGTTCACGAGTACATTCGTATAAAATGCTACGTTATAACTGACAATTTGGAGTAGTTACCGAAAAGGGAGTAAAATTATATAGAAGAGACTTCAATTGTTAAAAAAATATGAAGGGTAAGAAGCCAAAAGTTTTGGATTAAAACTTTATTTATTCATTGCTAGTTAAAATAATTCATCTAAGTGATGTAATTTATTCTCCCCCGTTAAATTCCTCCTCGGCGACCTTCCACATTAAACATCAGTAAATAAGAGTCTTCGTCCGCATCTTCGGTTTCAGCGCCTAACTTCTTCATGAAAGGGAAATGCTTAGCTCTCCTTCCAAACTCCTTCGAAACAAACTTCCCTTTGCTCCTATAATACGAAGACGTCTTAAAATATTTTCAAGACTGAGCTTCGAAAGGCTTCGGTGGACAAGCAATGCCGGAACACTGCCTTGAAAAATACTATTCAAATTCCTATTATAAGTTAAGTAGCGTGTCCTAATTGCTGTAAAAATCATTTTCTTTACCACCGTCAGATCTGAGGTTCAGGTTTCGGCTAAATCGCCTGCAGAAACGTAAGGTGTATTGCTTTTCTGAAGTTTTTTTTATCGACGTAATAACTTTTGTATGTTCTTAACGTTCATGATGTAATCGTTGTCAGCATCGTTACATCTTGAGTACATATGGAATTGGAAAGATAGGAAAATTTGTGAGACGGAGGAGTTCAACTGTCTTTTATTTATGAGCATATTAAGGGCTAATAAGGCTACCAAATGTACCTACGTTACTCAGAAAGACTACTGCTGTGGTTAGAATCATTTTTCATGACGGCATGACGTACAACTCATAAATATTTGTGTGTTTAGTAATCACATATGAACAGATTTAGGCTTCATGTAGTGGAATTAATACACTTGGATCGAACACCACTCTAAATTTTCCACGGAATTTTTCAATCGCTTTTACATAAAATATATTTCTGTGTAATCGTGTTAGTGGTATTTGATTCTACAGTTGCAGGTATGTTCATGATGAAGTATGCATCTACATCACCTAATACCCTGCGAGCCACCACGAGGGTGTGTGGCAGAGAGTGAAGATCACCAAACATGCACTATTGACATGCAATTAGGCCATTTAATGGAGATATGCTAGATAATAGGGTCGCATGCAGCTAGATGGTTAGTATCTACATAATAAGAAAGGGATTATTGGTTGTTATTACATGCTTCACGCACTACCGACTACTCTGACAAAATTTCACCTACCTATCCCTTTGCTACGCTGCCTAGTGTTCTCTCTTATGGTACGCGGGAAAAATGACATTTTATATCCATCGTTACGACAATCTTTCTCTCTAATCTTGTTAATCTGATCAAACCTAGCATAATACTCATTGTCAGAGGTTCTTAATATATTTCTAACGTCATCCGTGAACAAATCGGCTTCGAATTTACTTAAGAGGTTTAACCGGAATTTTAGCTGCGTTCTGATAGTAATTCCCATCCTAAATCTTCTATTAGACTCGTAACACTGATACAATTATTATAACGGCCTTTAACAAATCTAGCGGATCTCCTTTGCACACGCTCTAATTTTTTTATTATACCTTCCTCGTACGGATTCCATATACTAGCGGCAATTATACTTGTTGGGTGCTCCAAGAAATCGAAGCGGAGTCCTTAAGTAAATCGAGTATTCTCCGAAGTCTAGGGTTATCAGTAGGTACCTACCTTCTGAAAACTAGAAAAGATTCCCAGAGTAAGTCTAGTTTCACACCATTTATGGTGTCCAGTCTTAGCTTCTACATCCTCGTGCATCAGTTCAGTTCGCAGAAACTCTGAAATTCGATATCGCTGAAGTCGATGGTGTAGCTGAATTCCGCCTAGAATGGTCGATACGTTCATGAGAAGAGCGTATTTGCCTCGCGGCGATAATGCCGCGCGTATGCCACCCTTCAATGACGTGGGATTCTGCAGAGCCAATGTTTGCCGCGCCTGTTTGCCAGCTAATTCTCATCCCGAGGTGGCCGTGATTCCCGGAGATGGATGGGTAGGCGCCTGTGTATGTTAACAGTTTGAGGTGGCCAAAGTAGAGTGACGTACATATTGCTCTCTGCTGTGTCGAATCAGCGGCAGGGGGAAAAAAAAAACATTTCCAATCCCCTTTCTCACACTTCTTCACACGAGAAATATTGCATACTTGCGGAGCAACTAGCCTTACTTAGAAAATTGCTGTTATCCTTTTTATAAATGTATTTTTTTCAGGAGTTTAGGTCCCTACGAAAATGATGGGATAGAACTGTTTGGCCGACGTTTCGAAAATTATATTTTTTCCTTCATCAGGGCTAAAATGGAATGAACCACCAATGAACATAGGTAAATTAACTTGCAGAATATTTTCAATACAAAAATGTTTTAAAAAATTCTGTAAAGTCTTCCATATTTACATCTACATCTGCATAATACCCTGCAAACCACCATAAAGGTGTGTGGCAGGGGGTGAACTCTCACCAAACATGCACTACATATCATGCATAAAAAAGGATTAGTACTTGTATAGGTACTGTTGAAAACTACGCTATTTAAAAAAATATAAAAATAGCAAAGCATACATGCAAAAACATGCCGTTAGTTAGGTTAGCTTTAAGTCCTTATGCCAACATGCAACTACCTACGATATCAATTCATACACTCGTATTGGATATATTAACCCCTATTCATATCCCTTATTGTGCAAGGAAAGAAGGACATTCTGAATACGTCAGTTTGGAAATCAATGTATCTAATTTTGTGATTATGGTTCAGTATACCATAGTAAGTTGGGGTTCGCAAAATATTTTTAACGTCATGACTGAGAATATTATCTTGGAATTCATTTAAGAAATTAAGTGAAAATTACAACCTCAAATTTCAACAGTGATCTTATGTAATTAATAACAAAATATTAACGTAACAGCCATTTCCATTTCAACCTCGAATAGTTTGGCGGTTTTCGCCGTGCCGTTTCATTTATGGTTTTTCGAGTTTCCTTTCACTTTGACTGGTATCCCTAGGCGATAGTTTCGCAAGCATTCCAGCGGACTTCTTCAGGTTCAAAGACCTGAGAAAGACTTCTGGAATATGAGCGAAGCTGTCGTCATTAGACACCAACTAAAGCGAGGAGAAAACCAAAAAAAATACACCAATGATTACTTGAAAATGGTTAATCAGACATTAAAATAACCGGACCTAAGAGAGCCCCTACGTCCATGCCTAAGAAAAAACATGCATCCCAATTCGAGGGTGAAAGGAAGGAAAAGAACCTTCGCTAAATATGCACAACGTACACGTAAGTAAACATTTACGCTCACTCAGTGGTTCAACCCGAAGGTTGGTTTTGATAGGTGAGGGTAGAGCTCACCACGGACTAAGCCACAGGCGTGTGAAATTCACACATTCAGGGTAGGGGGGCCAGTTCCTTTCCCTGGGCCACCTCGCACTCCGAGGATTTTTCGTTCGCGGGGCGTCCAAAGGCTTCACCCGGATTTGAAACCGGGACCATTCCATCAGTAGCCAAGCGCTCTCTACACACTAGGCCACATCGCTCCCAATATTTTCACTAAGGACGTCAAAAATATCTATCGGACTCCAACTAAATCGGCAAGATTTCTAAAGGGACGGTATGATAACCTTATTAGCGTAACCAGTCTATTAAATGAATTAAATTGGGAATCATTGTCAGATCGCAGGTTGAAATAAACAAATTCCAAGACCATATTTTCAGTGATGATGTTATAAAATATTTTGCGGACCCCAACTTACTATGGTAGACTGGACCATAGTCACAAAATTAGAGAAATAGATTGCCGAACTGACAGATTCAAAATGTCCTTTTTTCCTCGTACAATTAGGGATATGAATAACGGTAAATATATCCAGTACGAGTGTAGCAATGGATAACATTGGTAGATGCATGTTGGTATAAGGACTTAAAGCTAATCCAACTAACGGCATGTTTTTGCATGTATGCTTTGCTATTTTGTATATTTTTTTAAATAGCGTAGTTTTCAACAGTACCTATACAAGTACTAATCCTTTTTTATGCATGATATGTAGTGCATGTTTGGTGAGAGTTCACCCCCTGCCACACACCTTTATGGTGGTTTGCAGGGTATTATGCAGATGAACAGCATTATATTGCATGCTTGCTTTGATAATTTCAACCTTAAAAATAGAATAATAAACTTTAAAACTAGTAAATTATTATTCATCCTTTTTAATGCATGATGTATAGGGCATGTTTCGTGAGAATTCACCCCCTGTTACACACCTTAATGGTGGCTTGTAGGGTATTATGTAGATGTAGATGAATTGTTCGTCAGATTAACTGCTTTAAATTAGAAGATTCGACAACCACCAAGGTACCTTAGCATCCACTTGACAGTTTACATAAACCGTTCATTATGAAACCAGGTGGGAGTGGGATTTGTTCTTTCGCCGTGGCGGTTTTTGGACTCCGAATTCGAGGCAATGGCTCCTCAGGAACCCGCTCCTAAAGCGTTCGCACTGCTTGCTTGACCTTGCTTCGTCTTGCTTACGTAGGTTTCTTCCGCTGGAGACTCAAAAGGAGGGGGGCGGCGAAGTTGATGGAGTGGGCGGGTGTGAGGTTGGGGCCGGAGCAAGAAGACGTACACCTTTAAGAACCAAATCACCTTTTCTTAACCTTCACACCTTGAACCGCTCACTCCTCGTCCATCCTGGTTCTCGTCGCTGTGACGTCATCGGTTTCGGGGTCTTTCTCCCCCGCCCCCTCTCACCCTCCATCCCCCTCCCACCCTCCATCCCCCTCCACTATCTTCGACCACCATCCACCCTCATCTACATCTACATAATACGCTGCAAAGCACCATTAAGGTGTGTGGCAGGGGGTGAATTCTCACCAAACATGCACTACATTTCATGCATAAAAAAGGAATTGTATTTATATACTGTTCTAAACTTTACTATTCAAAAAAAGATAAAAATAGCAAAGAAACATGCTGTTAGTTGGGTTAGCTTCAATTCCTTATACCAACATGCAGCTACCAATGTTATCCATTGCTACAGTCGTACTGGATATATTTACAGTTATTCATATCCCTAATTAAACCACATTTCCACAATGGAGAAGGATGTGGGAGTAGTATCCCGTTTGGGATTTAGTTCCAAAGCTATACATTTGGTCCATTGATTAGAGGAGTTTTCCCGCTGTTTATGAAATTTATTCCTTCTTAAGCTGCTTCAAATGGAGAGGAAATGAATGAGGGATAAACGTTGAAATCGGGTCCGAGTCTTTGATTTCAAGTGCTGCTAAGCAAGTTTTCAGTGTTGAACTGATGGTCAGAGATCTTTTAAGCGATGCATCACATTTCTGATTCAAGTCGCTTAGATTTTTTTTGGACGATGACAGCAGCGGAGAAGGTTCGAATTATGGTTCTAACGTATAATGATGAAGATAAAATGGATCGACCGTGTGAAAAATGGAGAAGTCCTAAGAAGAGTGGGAGAAAAGAGAAGTCTGCTGAAAACTATAAAAAGAAGACGGGACAACGTAATCGGCCACATCTTAAGACACGATGGCCTGATGAAGACAATCGTCGAAGGAAAAGTGAACGGGAAGAATGGAAAAGGCAGGCCTCGTATGAGTTACATAGAACAGGTCGTAAAGGACGTGAAAGAGAGGAACTACGGTAATATGAGGAGGTTGGCCGATAGAAGAATCGAGGGGAGGGCTGCGTCAAACCAATCCTAGGATTGTTGACCCTTGATGATGGTGATTAGATTTTGTTTGAAATTTAATTGGTCAATCTAGAATTTATCGTCAGAATGGGGTCGTTTGCAAATTTTTTTTGCCGAATGTGATAAGAGTTTGCAAAATAAAAAGGTCAGTAATTCTCCGTTTTTCGATCCGTCAATTAGTTCTAGAGTAATGAGCGGCGAAAAACTGATGTTTTTATCTCTTTTGGAAAAGTGGGCGTGTATGCGGTCTCTTACTTCATCCACTTCATCCAATCACAACCGAGCCCGCGAACCTGCTTCGCCTTATCTCAATGGGGGACACACAGCTGACTCTGCCAATAGGAGCAGTTGCGAAAGCATCTGTGCGAGCAGGCCTTCCGCAAACCCTCTCCACTCCCTTCCCTTTCCCTAAAATCAGTCAAGAATGGGAGGTAGATGACGTAATAAGTCTCAAAGCAGCTTTTTCGGTGGGCGTCACCTTTTGCTTATTTTAATTTTTGATTTAAAAGTGAATGGCTGTGGTTAGAAGATTAATTTTTTCACTATAATTTGTTTTTCCTTTCCATCTAACGATTTTGGTTGCAAAATTGCAATTTCGGTTCCGAGTAAACTTTCCCATTGAGTTAGAACCCAAATGTGGAGCTGCTTTTCTGCCCTAAGTCGTGTCCATTTTGAAAATGAATCACACCATTCGAGGTGCCTCGTCAGATGATCGCCGTAGTAGCATAGTAATTGCATTTTGTTAATAACTCTGGTTTAAAGTTATCGATTTCAACCCAGTTTCTCGTGGATATATGTGCCTTAATTGGAACTCTTTTGGAATATTATGGTAAGTTAGTTGGTTCCGCTTGGCATTTCACAATCAGGTACGCTAAGCTGATTCATGTTTATTTGCTAATTTCGACTGAGGTTTTTGATATATTTCAAAGATGTATATTATCTGATATTATTATATGTTTTAACAGATTTATTACGTTCAAACCGGCATGAAATATGTAGTTCTAATCGCAGTATACTCCTGTTATAATCATTTATCTTTTACAGGCGATGTGTTTTAATTTTTTGCCTTAATTTTCTGTTCCCCTATCACTTTATGTTCATTACTTTCAATGTTTTTTTTAATATCATGTGATAAAGTATTACTTACTATGCTATTAATAGGTTTCGCGGATTTTTCAATCCCACCCCTTGTTCCCCTAGTACGTTTTCCAGCAGTAGGTTTTATTCGTTAAGGATTTTATAAGAATAATAATCCACTTTTTTCCCTAAAATATATAGATGCCTTTTGACCCATAGCCCATGCCATTCTTATCCTAATATTATTCTATTTTGCCTTTATTCTTGTTTATCATATCTTATTATGTAAGCATATGTATCGCTGTAGCCATTTTTTTTCTTTTTTGTACTCGTGCATTCAAACAAACACGATATAAAACATTTAACGAAGGTTAGATGGAAGAAATAGTAGTAGGTATTTGTTTCAATATTGCACCAATAAAGACCTATTTTTATTTATTACATTACGTCCAAATTCTGGACTGTAATTTTAATTCGCACTCACTACACTAGTGTGTAAGTCATTCCGGGATTGAGGTACTTTTCACCCCAAAGACTTGCGTGGCATATCAATTACTCTCGCGTTTTCCCTTTGGAGCCTGCTATTTAAAATTGATGGCATGTCGTTCATTGTTTTGCCAAACCGGTAATGATTCTGCGGAAAGGTGACGAATTGAAATGGTCAGGAGCCCAGGCAGCTGAATCACACAAGGAAATGAATGATCCCATAGTAAATGTCCTCATGTTATCCATCTTCATTTGGCTCAAAATGGTTGAATCGCCAGAGCATGATTAAAAAAAACAACTGAAGAATGCAGCTACTTTACCAGTATCGTTTGGAAAGAAGTACTGCAAATATTATTACCATTCCAATCGCGGAATAAATTCATTGATTGATGCCCTATGTGTGGATATAATTTGAATAAATAGTTTTTCAATGATTACTATTCCCAACCGTGAATTCGGAACTCAGGAAATTACTCCCGATCTTGCACTTTTCCCCGATATTGTAGTGTTCTGTTTGCGACTCGAACAATAATATGGATTAGTGACTTCATTTGATAACCGTTTTATTCCTTAAGAAGAAAGTATGTATCATGTGTTAGTTTTTCGCGCAAGTATAACGATGTAGTAATCTTAAATTTCAACGTTTTCCTACGCTACTTCCATTGTCTCGCTTGCGATCTAAGTCATTATGCGAAAGTGTAATTAGAAATAGGCCATTGATATTTTATCCATTGCTGATGTGAATAGCCGTAAGACATTTTTTCGATCACTTCGGAAGGTATGAGTGACTTGATCAACTTTTCAGTAAAACTTCCTTGAAGGGCCTTGTAACCTTCCTAAACTTGGCTAAGTTGGTTTAAGCGATTGCGTGGATGAAAGCTTATGAGTAATATGCGTAGTAAGCTTGTGGGAAAGACGACTGACAGCCTACATCTACATCTACACGATACCCTGCGAGCCACTGCGAGGGTGTGTGTCAGGGGGTGAAGATCACCAAGCATGCACAACTCTCATGCAAACGAGCAACTATAGGGTCTCATCATTTACTCCACACCATTTAGGCAATTTTTAGTTCAACAATCAATATCCTTGGATCTAATACAGATATCTTGAAAATCTTGCTAGGTTCAAAAGGTAAGGTGATTTTCTTCATAGCCAAAATAATGAGAACTTCGGATTCCCTCCTGAGATATTATGGAAAACCGTCCAAATTTTCAATTTTTTGACTATATTCCCATTTCATTCAAAAATGCTAAACGTGACCGTTATATTTTTATAATTTCATTAATTTTTAAAAAAGAAATGACTATGATATTTAATTTTGTACCTTGTAGAATTTTTAGATTGATTTTCCGTGGAGATACGGTCATTTGAAGTTGTTTTTCTAGCCTATCCTATGCTGTATTTTTCGAAGGTAGGTTTTTGTAGGGAAAATTTTATCTTTCCTATGAAGGAAATGACTTAATATATCTATTTTAGATTAGATTAAGGTTTTCAGAAAAATTCTCCTTTCTCCCACATTTCTTAGGACTTCCTCGTTACTCACTAGGTCGATCCATTTAATCTTCACCATTCTTCTGCAGTACCACTTTTCGAATGCTTCCATCTTTGACTTCTCCGCTGCTGTCATCTTCCATGCTTCACTGCCGTAAATAAATATGCTCAAGATGTAGGTTCTGATGAATTATTTTCTTACTTCTACGCTTGCATTACCAGCTGTTAGTAGATTCTTCTTTTGATAGAATGCTCTCTTTGCCTGGGCTATTCTTCTCATTACTTCTTTCTTACTTCGTCCATCATTGGTTTTTCGGCTTCCCTGGTAACGGAACTCTTTCACCTCCTCAAGTTCATTGTGACGTAATTCTTCTCTTTTACATCCCTCACAACCTGTTCCATGTATCTCTTACGAGGCCTGCCTTCTCCAACCTTCACGTTCACTTTTCCCTCGATGATAGTCTTCATCAGGCCATCGTGTCTCACGATATGCCCGATTAAGTTGTCTCTTCTTCTTTTTAGAGTTGTCAGCAGACTCCCACTCTTCTAAGGACTTCCTCGTTACTTACTCGGTCAATCCATTTGATCTTCATCATTCTTCTGTAGCACTTTTTGAATTCTTCTACCCTTTTCTTCTCCGCTGCTGTCATCGTCCATGCCTCAATGCCGTAATGAAACATGCTCAAGATGCATGTTCTGATGAACTGTTTCCTTACTTCTACGGTTGTATTTCCAGCTGCTAGTAGATTCTTCTGTTGATAGAATGCCATCTTTACCTGGACCATTCTTCTCACTATTTCTTTTTTGCTTCGTCCATCATTGGCTTTTTCGGCTTCCCAGGAAACAGTTCACCTTCACCTCCTCAAGTTTTTGTTTTCCAAGTTTAACGTTGATTTTGGCCTCTTCCCTCTTGCTGCATACCAATATCTTAGTCTTCGTCTTATTGATTTTCAGGTGATATCTGGCCATCGTTCTTTCTATGGTTATTAGAATCTTATTATGATCTCTGTCTGTCTCTGCTTCGAGTGCTTCATTGGTGAATCGCACGATGCTGATTTTTTTCTCCGTCGGTATTCATTCAAGAAGACTTCTCTTTGATTTAGAACAGAAGATAGTTTTATTGAATAGCTTAAATGGACTTATCGAGGAAAAAAGGAATCTGAAGTTGAGGACAACTAAAAGGGAGGCGAAATAGAAGCATGTGTAGAAAAGTTAGTTGTAAATTAAATCCATTTTTTTCTTCAGGGTAGACGTTGAAGTGATCCAGCATTTTTTTTGTAAGGGTTTAACTCTAGGAGCCGCTCCATAGCGTATAAATATTGGAAAGGTACCGGTGATTCTCTGTATCAAGGAACGCGGAACGATAAGAAGCATTTGTGGATAATGTTAACGAGGAAATGAAATACTCTCCTGGCCCCTTTTACCAGCAGTAGTGAATGGGCCGATTCTTTTTTGTCCGTCTCCCGTTTAGAGGTAGGGGGTGGATGTTGGAGGAAATGCATGAAATTCTGGTCCCCAATTTCACGAACGGTCCCGGAAAACCTTTTCTGAGGAGAGGCGTCGATCTCTCTTTCTCTGACGTCTGTTTGATTCCTCGATATTTCTCTTTTCTTTTTTGTGCCTCAAGGCTTTTTATCCATCTACGCCGCCCTCTGTGGAACCTTGATCTTTATTTCACAAGACTCTCTTTACGTCCCCGAGTGTTCCCGGGAACAGGATCGCGTCTGGAATGTGCTCGTCGCTTGTCGTTTCCACAGCGCCTGAATTGTTTCATTCATGAAGGATGCCGTCTCGCTCTTCATATAGCCGCGGTGGAGTAAGCTACAATTTTCATTTTCCGTCCATCGATTCCCGCGACCTAAGTCGACCATCCTCGATCTCTCGCCGTCCAACCTTCCAGGGGGAAATAAAAAAAGTGTTGGAAATGGTGACGGCGTCCTCTCCCCCTTCCTCACCCATCATATATTTTTCCCGTCGTGCAACGCGGTGAATAATTCAGGGATGGATAGCAGAAGCACCCGGTGTAAATTTCGTGTTACTCACCCCCTCTTCCCCGCGTAACTTCTACTCCACCGCTATTTCCTGCCCCGATCTCCTGCTATATCTGTCTCCCTTTTACGTTACCGCCATGTCCCACGTACGGACGCGCGGATAATATTTCCCTTCTGGGTCTCCGCGATGCGCTCCGCGTATTTTTTCCTTCTTTTTTTCTTCTTCTCGTCGTCTTCTACGTCCCCTCCTTGCCCTCGAGTCATGTTTGGAGGGTAGAAATCTAATGCTCTCTCTCTCTCTCTCCATCTAAGAATTGGAGGGATTTTCCCGGAAGGCCGGCCGAAGATGAGATGCGGGGAACTGAGGCTCGTCTCGGCTCTTACGAAATGGAGGTCACGAGGTGCATTTGACCTCTCCAGGGCATGAAATTCGAAGAGGGGTGTATTTGGTGCCTTAAAAAGTTGGAGAAATTGAATATCGGTTCCAGGAAATCCTTTAAAATTGATGGGAATGCTTTTCAATTCCACAAAAAATAATAATTTGGTGGAAGTGAGAAAGGTACTCAGTCAGTGCACTCATTCAGTATTCTTATACCCTTCGGGAGTACACCTGTACCCTACCTGTGAAATTAAATTTTCCTGTGAAATTTAATTATCCCAGCGTAATATTACCATTTCAAGAGCAGCCGAGAGAAATAGCTCTCCTGCAATGCCGTGAGGTTTTTTGCTCTTCGTCATTCTGTATGCGTTGTTTGGAACCGAGGCTTGTTTAGTAAACACACTTTTTTGCTTTTTTTATGTCTTGCAACTCTCTACTAATGAATTCGCCTACCCCAGTGTTCCTATACCCTTCCCATACCCTGATTAGGAGAATAATTTCGTAATGATAAAGTATAGAGTGATCCTATTTGAAAACAACTTTATAACTTTTCGCTGCCGTATTCTTCTTAGTTACTGCGGCCTAAAACTTACCTTAATCGTGAGAGGATGTGCAAACACGGGAATGGGCCATAAAGGAAAAAGAAGAAAGCGACTCTTCACGGCTGTGTAGCTCTTGGCACTTATTCAGCAAGTTGCTCTCCGTTGATTTTTTCCAAACATTACTCTCCATATCAATCGAACGTTTTTTCTTCGCTGACGTTATTATATTTGCGACAAAATTCGTTAAAAGGGAAAGAAAATGTTAGCAAGCGATTAATATCATAGACAAGCTATATCACTCAGGAGAGAATCGATTTGGGCTTCTTTGATTGGTTAGCTAAATTAAGACGTCTGGATAAAATCTTCTGTAATGATATAAGTCTTTGATGAGAGAGATAGAGTAATTCTGTATGATACTTATATATTGATGAGTTGGTACAATGAAAAGAACGTATATACGGCTGTAATAAATAACAAATGAAGATTAGTATCCACGAAGCCGTAACCATTAGGGGCAAAGGAATAAAAAATGGGTGGGAGAGGGGGGAAGGAAGGAGTATATACAAAGTACGGGTGCTCTCAATCACACGTACAAAATCAAGCATACGGAGAAACTTAAGTGGTAGTAAATGACACATTCGCACACTCACTCACATGTTACAAACAACCTTCACACTCAAAATTAAAAGTAAAAATAAAAGCAAACAGTGGCTCACACAATCACTCACTCATTCCGGTTTGTATACAAAATACAGTCACCTTCGTGAGTTCAATCACACAAACAAGCAGGGTTTACAAGGATTTCTCCAACGCCAGTGACCCGTCATACACGCAAGAAAAATAATAAAAGTGGGGATAGTAAATAACTAAAGTAAATAAATAAAATTGATAATAACTTTCAAGCACTCATTCACGTGGGTTTGCATACGATACAAAGTCACCCTCGTGATTCTCGTTCACACGCACACATACATGCAGGGTTCAGGGACTTTTCCTCAATCATTCACTCGGGTTTGTACATTCACAAAGTACAGTCACCCTCGTGAATCACATTCACACACACATTCAGGGTTTACGAGGAATCTCCTTCGCCAGTGACCCGTCACACTCACAGGGAAAGGAGTAAGGATGGGGAAAGGATACCCAATGTCAAAAACTGAGACCGGGTGTTTCGCCCGCCAAGCAGGCCTCGTCAGAGGAGAACAGGCCAACCCTGATGAGTTGGTATTTATGTGAATTAATTAATAATCATCTCATGGCATTATGGGTATCAAACGCAGACTCTTTACCCTTGTTCATTTTACGAATGGAAATTCTAAATTCGGTCCCTCAATCAGTCAAACTGTTTTTATCTCTTTCTCCTGCTACCATTATGTAAATGAATGTAACCTCAGGTTCGTGACGAAACTGGGAAATTGATGAACGTTCGGGGAATTTTAAATCTTAGGATGCCTTGGGGAAATCTTAGAGAAATGGTGGAATTTTAACCAGTACAATAGAATTACAAGGAAACATTGAGGCCGTTTTAAAGGTCATGTTATTCGACGGTCTTATCATCACTCTTTGCCAGTGTACCGTATTTCATTCGTAGCTGAAACTTCAAGGATTGTGAGCTAATTGATTCCATTGTCAGAAGGGCAGATGTTCTGCAGCAAATCTTGATGTAAGTTGCTACCATGGTTGCTACTTTCCTTAATGAGTATCCCGGTTTTGCTGTCCACATCTACATAATACTCTGCAAACCACCTTAAAGGTATGTGGCAGGGGGTTAATTCACACCAAATATGCATTACATATCATGTGTAAAAAGGATTCGTAATTATATTCTAGTATAATCTTAACAGTTAAAAAAATATAAAAATAGCAGTGCAAGTATGCAAAAACATGCTGTTATTTTCGTTTGCTTAAAGTCCTTATACTAACGTTCAACTACCTATGCTATCAATTGATACTCTTGTGTTTATACCATTATATCCCTAATTCGTTTTAGTCTGATGCGAAATATTTTAGCGCAAAACATAATGCCAACTGTGCAACTGACAGTACACATTCACGCCCTAATCAGATATCAATTATAAATTCAGGAAAACCTTAGTAAGTACCTAAAGAGAGAGTTGACAGAGATTTGAAAATCAAACTCCACCTTGTTCAAGAAGGTTATTACTTTTCAAAATAAAATTATACCGCATTTGATGGCCAAAGAGAAAAATGTGAGAGAAGTGTATAAAAACCTAAGTTTCTTACCATTAAGAGAATTATATAAATATGTGTTAATCTGTGACAATTTATTTGAAATCAAATTAATAAAACATCGTGTGATTAACACTGACGTGAATATTCGACGAATAAAAAGGTTGTCTGTACCTAAGTATTTTAACCTCCATGGCAAGAGGTCTTTGGCACATGTAGTACCTGAGTTGTTAAATGAATTTAATATGTCCTTGCATGATAGTAAATGTATATCTTCAGTGAAAAAATCATTGAAAGAGTGGTTGCTAAGATAAATTGTCCAAAATCTACATAGCTGGAAAAAATAAGAATATCAACAAAGGGCACCTGCTGACAAGCCGCTCTGGCATAGCAGGACCTAAATTACATTTTATTATGTTTATTGTATTTTATTGTAATTTTCATTGTATATTGGACTTAAACTGTATTATATCATATTTTTTAATATATTTATTGCATATTTTATTGTAAAATGTTCACAAATATGTAGTTCGGCGTGGAGGAAACAGCTGCTTGGTGAAGTACATATCTTCGTTCTCATACTCAACGGAGGCTTTGAATTATGGCATCCATTGGCAGAGGGCAACGTTCTGCTCACTTCTTTTTTTTTTAATGCCTCTCGCCTTGGCACATCGCGTGCATGCAAAATCCCCGCAAATCCTCGGAGAATGCAGGACGGTGGTAAATCATTGCCCTCTTGAGTGCTTGATTTTTACTGCCGGGCGTCATCGCCGTCCGACTGTCAACTCTTTGGAACGCTGTGGATGAAGATGGAAGGTGGCGTGTCGGCTCTTTTACGGGAATATTTCGCTCGAGTTGATCGAGCGCGTACCTAATTGCATCGGTGCTTCGAAAAGCATCTTCTCGCCGAGTGCTTGTGAAGTGGAATTTTAGTTCCAAAGTAAACTCTGCGACAGAGACGTCGGGATATTCTGACTGCGGAAAGGTCTTTAGTAATTCATACTACTCTGGAATGTGTGGATCCGTTGATTACGCGACCCCCAGGTCGAAAAATTTGCGCCGAGAATAACTATTCTTTTTTAGATTTTGGTCCATTAAATCATCTATTCCGGTACAAAGTCTTCCATTCCTCGTTATGGCGTTTAATTATTTTCATACTTTTGAGTTTACGGAATCTTATGATCTCAAATTTGATTGGTGAACCCGGTCAGTTTCCTACGAATTGTTTAGCGAGGATAGAACCCGATTTATAAGCTGCCCGACTGTGTTAGAAATTGGTACTCTGAGGCCAAGTCGGGATAGCTCCTTTACCTGTGTTACCTGCGTTTGTTTGAGATATCCTATTATTCAGAATATCCTAACACTTTGATCAGTGGACTTGGTTTTCCGAAGATGTCTAACCGGGATCTGTAGATAGAAATCTTAACCCCAGTAAGCAAGCGTTTTTTGTACTGAGTTCGTCGCATCCATTGCTAAGATCATCGTAATTTTACACGAAATTGAGCGGAAAAACTGTTATATATCTTCAGCAAAGGTAGGGTTAGTTTTAAGTGTTCTCATATTTTGAATTCAAATGTGTTATTTCCATCCAGTTTGCGTAACGAATGGCATATTTCTGATCCCAAAGTTAAAGTAAAGGGACGTCCGATTTCCCGTCCGGGATAATTGGGTGAAGGAGAGTTATAAGGGTCTGAGAAAGGGTAGAGAAAAACCAGGCGTCCGGCATAACCCTTCTCCTAACTGAAGGTGTATCAGAATTAGGGTGGGAATCATTATCAGAGCGTAGGTTAAAGTACAGATTAAATCTATTGGAGAAATTCCTATCGGATAGCTTTACTGAAGATGTTAGGCACATATTAAAAACACTAGCATATTATGCTAGATTCGACCAGACAAATAAGATTAGAGAGATATATTGTATATTCTCGTATATTCTTCTACATGGCCTTGTTTTGCCTTTATGGTTCCACACACCTATTGTGCCTTGCGGCGCAGCTGTTTAGGAATGGATTGTTGTTTTAGTTGTATTATGTGTGATGTATTTAGGTTGTGAAATGTTCTTCTTTGGATTTTTAGTGAGTTCTTCTTTGTGGATTTTGCGTGTGTTCTTCTTTGTAGTTCGTAATTCTGTGTGTTGATGTGTATTCTTCTTGGTTGTGTGTGCACAGTGGTTTTACTGAATTTTGAAATATTTTTGTAGGTGCGGAGAGGAGATTATTTGTATATTGTCGTACTGATAGATTCAAAATGTCATTTTTCCCAGGTACTATAAGGAAACAAAATAGGCAGCATAGCAAAGGGATTAGTAGAGGAAATATTTTAGAGTAGTGTGTAGTGCATGATTTATGTATTATCAACCAATCTGTTAATTACTATGTAGATACTAACAATCTAGTTGCCTGAGGCCCTATAGTAGCTGGTTTGCATGCCAATAATGCATCCTTGGTGATCTTCACCCCCTGCCACACACCCTCGTGGTGTCTTGCAGGGTATCGTATCGCGTAGATGTAGGTGAAGGTGACTCGGGGTCTACTGTTTAGCATTCCCTTCGACGGAAGGTATGTCGACCTTTTAGCATTGTACACTGACCCCTGTTTAGTAGAGACCGAAAACCTTTATGTAAATCATTTGCCACTGCCAGAACACGAACCGAGGGATTTGGCATAGGAACCGAGCACAATATTCACCTTACGATCCCGGTCGTTCCTTATCAAGAATATCTAGAGATGATACAAAATACTATAAATAACAGTTATCGAGTTTCAACCGTAGCTGTCGCAAGCTTCCTGTCCTTTTCACGCTCCATATAATTCATATTAAATTCATGCATTTTTATGTTAAATTATTCTCTTAGTTCATAGTTGTCGTATCATTGCGTAGAAGCGAGGAGGATCGATCGAGAAGGAGTTTAGGATCGAACGTTTGATTTGAATTAATATTTGTAACTGCTAAAATATTAATATTTTTGGTTTTTGGAGGGTTTTTGTGAAGACGGCGATGTTGGCCTTCATGTTCAAGGACGGATGTTGGCTTCGAGGAGGGTATTATATGAATATGAAAAATTAAAGGTGAAAAGGAGGAAGATATCGTCAATATTTTATACCAGTATCTTATCGTAATATCGTTATTGACGATGTCTTCCTCCTTTGTTCGCACGGCCTTGAACCTCTCTACGAATTCCGGACCACACTTAACTCTATTTTAACTAACAGAGATAGATTAGCGTACGTATGTATTTAAAATATGTTTCTTCTCCCGAACAATTAGAGATAATAATAGGCTACATAATTAGTGGTGTGGTAGGTATTTTATAGATGGTGTAATTTGAAGTGCATGGACATATTTCTACTTACCCATACTAACATGTTCTTCATTATTAATTTTTATTGTTAGTAATGTTAGTGCATGTTGGCAGATGATGTTGATGTAGTGCACGATTAGTGATGATTCACCCCCTGCCACACACCTTAAATAATCTGTAGTATGGCGAGATAATCTGCAGATGTAGATGAAACGTAGTGATATCACTTATTTAGGTGATATATGTGTTGCTGTCTCAATACCTTCGTACGTTGTCAGTACAAAATAGTCATGTAAACATTTTTATTTGGGACCTCTATTCTAGTGTACTATCATGTGTTATGTACCTAGTAGTAATCAGGGGGAGGCGACAGACAGTCAAGGTCATTTGCGCCACATGGGATGTACTGTACGTTGGTGCAGATTGGAATTTCATTACGATAAGTGGGAGGGTAGGGAAAAAGCGGCGTCGACATTGGACTACTCTTAAAGAAAGGCGTCAAGGGGTCCGTGGTATAACGGACGCCCATCCGACGGACTTAGTATTCACCTCGAAATCACTTCCACAAAGTAGGTACTCAAGTAATGGACCGGCATGCCAAAGAAAAATCTCACAGTGCCGGGATTCGAACTCGAGCACTCGGAATGGAAGGAGGCCAGTACTCTATCCACCAACTAACCCGATCTTAACCCTTATCTTACTTAATTTCTATTTTATTCGAGCTCTGTATATCATCCTATGATTCATTACCTTGAGTAGGATATAAGTGATGTATTATTTTCACACGCGAATGTTAGCTCTTGGAGTTTTCTACCCTTATTCCTTCGTTGGAGAATTCCTCGGCTATGAGCTTAACCATTACTTCTCGGGGGAAAGCATTTTCCGTTGTTCAAGGAAGGCACGAAGGCACTCTGCTGATAAATTCGTGCTTATCACGGAAGGCCCCTGTGTTGTAATTCTTGTCTTCTCAAAAGAAACGTGGCTCTTCACAAAGGACTCTTTTTTATGTTTTTATTACTTTCCTTGAAGAGGAGAGAGAGAGAGAATGCGAATTTTCCTCGCGTAAAAATGGTGCTTTGTCGTGACTGTTGCACAAAGGAGACGCATTTTAGATGTGGGAAGCGGAATCACGATTATACTTGTTACTACGGGGCGCTGTGATATCAGGAGGGTTGGTTAATTTTTCGAAGAATGCCTCGCGAAAGAGAACTGTGCAGGGAGACACAACCTATTGATTGATATTCTCCTGCCGGTAATGGTAGGTTTCGATGGCATGTCCCCGCTTCTTTGCATTTACTCAAAAATCAATGTATAAATATAGGGCTGATAAATAATAAGGGTATTGACGAAGAATGCCTACTGTATCATTAACGAAAGAAAGAGGGTTGATTGGCAGCTGCCGCGTAATTTAAGGGTGGGTTTCTTAGAGAATTTCACGGATCGTTCACGGATAGGATGGAGGCAAAAAAATGTGACGCGTTACGTATGTGGATGACCCCACACTTACATCTACGCGTCAACACCTACATCTACGCGATATCCTGCAAGCCACCGCGAGGGTGTGTGGCAGGGGGTGAAGATCACCAATCATGCACTATTGGCACTAATCATGCACTATTAGTGCGAGCAAGTTACTGTAGGGTCTCATGCAACTAGATTGTTAGTATCTACTCACAATCAGTAATTAAGGTACTGGTCGTTAATACTACGGACTGCTCTAAAATATTTTTCCTACCTATTCCTTTGCTATGCTGCCTATTGTGTTCTCTTATAGTACGGGGGAAAAATGACATTTTGAATCTATCAGTACGACAATCTATCTCTCTAATCTTATTTATATGGTCGAATCTCTCATAATACGCTGGTGTTTTAAATATGTGCCTAACATCTTCAGTAAAGCTATCCGATGTAAATTTTGTAATGAATTGAATCTGCAAATGAAATACTAACTTTGTTTCCTTCCACAGAGTTATTTTCCTTACTTGCATCAGTATCTGATGATGACACCGATGTGTCGAAACATGTCGTACCAGGAAAATAAATCTGTAGTAGGAAACAAAGTTAGTATTTCATTTACGAAATTCAACTTCCACGGAGTTGAGCCTGATACTATAAAACGTATTAAATCTGTACTTTAACCTACGCTCTGATAACGATTCCACCCCAATTCTTGTATTAATTCTGATAATAGTTGTATTAATTGGTTAATCTTGTATTAATTAATATTCCTAATTCTGACTTAAAGGTCGACGTTCCTTGTATCTGGTAATACTGCATTAAATAGAAAAGAGTTTTGTAATAAATGCAACTCCCAGGAAGTAGTGAAATCTAAGAGTAATTTTTTCTTCCCTCCGTATTTTGACTGCCTGCATTTTTATTTTATGTTTTCTCTGACATTAGTTCCTCCTTGGGGCACGGTTGGCCTCGTGCCCTCTCCTAATCTTCCCCCACTTCCCAGCTGGTCGCTTCCTTGGAAATTGCCGGCATCTTCTTGCGGGAGAAGTCGACTGCTCATCTCTTGTGCCCGGTAGAGCCGCCGCTCGTCCATTTCCAGAGTTGAGGGAAATTGCAAACTTAGTTTCCGAAACGCTTCGGGGTCGGAGCCAAATGTGCGTCGTCCTAGTTCATCGGGGAGTTAGTTATTAGTGGGCAGGCGCGCTCAGGACGACGCCGCTTTGCAAGAGAAACTCATAACCCCAGCCATCTTTCTTTTTCCTCCGTCTCCACCATGTGCTGCGCGCATTACCGCTTTCAATGTATGAACTTTGCTCATCGTCCAAATTAATGTCGCAATATTACGTGAAGGCTTATAAGTATGCTTTGCATTGCGGTCGGAATCATGTTTCTGGCAACAGAGAACTTAAGGTGGCTCCACCGAATTATGAAGTAGATGTCATTTTCGTGAACATTTTAGGACACATCATTTTTTGGCCCTTCTATCGATATGCAATAAAATAATTTGGCCTTTCCGTAATATATTTGAAGAAAACAGACGTTGAAAATCAGATATTTTATACGTGGCTATACGGCAGATCATGGCTCTTGCAGTAAAATTTGCAGATTAATAATGAAAGAGAAATGTCGTTTTGATGAAAAACTAATTTAAGGTGCGCAATTTTATGTATAATTCAGCATTGTAAAAAAGTGCTCGCCTTACCACACTTGTTTAATTGATATTAATAAATGTTTGCTCAAAAAAAGTAGAAAAGCCTTAGTTACATGAATGTGGCGCTACGATATGTTGTTATCATTGGCAACGGTATTTGTGACGGAACGTGCTTACAAGCCTCTTTACCGACTTAATTTAGGAATATACCTTACCAAGGTACTTCTTATATTGTTTACGTAATTTAATAATTTCATTGGTTATTGATATGGTGTAATTAATACCAATGCTTCCAAATGGTAGCAGCGTCATTGTTGTCAAACAATTTTCAAAAATACGAATATTGGTAAAATTAAAAAAAGAGTTGTATTTGCAAGGGAATAGTTTAAAACTAAGTAAGAAAATATTTAACCTGTTTTAAAATATGTATTAGCGGGATTGAGCATGTACGCTCACTTTATAAACTAAACGTGAGAACAACACGTCAGTCATGTTTCGAAGTCAAAATGAGTTAAAAGAGCTTGTAAAAAATATGAGGCAACTACAACGCGCTTTATAATAGCATATTCATACAATTATTGTGTATGCGTTATCACTCTATAGATGATTTTACATACATGTGTTTTTCTGGGTCGGTATTTATTCATTAAATAACATGCCTCTTTTACGGGATATTGTATTGCGGAGTCACGGTGGAACCCCTTAAGGATTTTGGGAAGAAACGACCGAATTACTTGACTTATATATTTATCTTAATATATCTAGATGCATATACCTATTAATCTATGATCCGTTGCAAGGGTGGGGGACAGGAGGTGGCAAATATTCAGTCTTGAAATTTACATTTTATGTGCAAAAACTGAGAAATAGTATTCAGTATCACATTTAGTTATATTTTAAAATAAATGAGAATGAAAATATATCTTATTGGATCTTCGTTTGGAGTGCGACAATGTTTGGAGACCTTGAGCACCAGAAGAGAATAAAAGCCTGGGAGACCTGCTGTAGTATTGTATAGTATATAGTATAGTATGCTGCATATATGAGCACCATAGGATAGAGAAGAACCAAATGGGTGATAGAACCCTGAGTAAATAGAATTTGTAAAGAACATAATCAAGGGAAAATTAGATGGAAAGAACACACTAGGAACACGAAGGTACATGGTCGGAATTTAGAATGAGTTACGTAGGCAGAAGCACAAGAATGTAACAGCGCAAGAGATGAATCGGGAAGAAAGGGGGGTTAGCCTCTCTTAGGAATGATCTACTTCTACGTAATACGCTGCAGCTACCGCAAGGGTGTGCGCAGGGAGTGATCTATGACCAGGCATGAATTTTCAATAAGAGAGAACAATTATACCATGCAGGCATGCGAAAAACTACTCCGTTTATGCAACACTAACATGAAACCGAGAGTTACAATGCTACCACCCAGAGGAAAATATTAAGCAAGCACTTACGAGACACGTTGAATATTTGCTATACGTAAATGCCACTAAATTGTTAGCTAATACAAAGTAACATAATGGTTTTTGATTTGTAAGTAATTTATTTTATTAAATTACATTATGAACTTATATTTCCTGCATCACGCATGAGTTAGTTATGATGATGGATTTATGCGGACAATTGTATATCGTCCAACAAACTCTCGCGGGAATAGTTTTTACGATTGATTATGCTGGTTACACATATTATACCTTACTGCGTAATGACACTATAATTCCTTTCCTCGCCTAATATTGTGTTTCTTTAACAGCATAGGAAAGTCAAAGGAAATACGTTACAGTTTTATTGTCTTAAAGATGGTTCCTTTTGCATTTCTTCCACATAGTGAATGCATCTAAACAAGCTAATTTTTCACTCTTGTCGTTATAGTTTTTCCTTCTGCTCCCCAACACTCCTCATACATTTTCTTTAAGGTGTATTTTATCCATGTTATCTAATCTGCTACGGTGTACGCTCTTGTTTTAAGGACGATGACTTGGAATTCTTCTATCAACGCTCTTTGAGGATTGGTTGAAAGTTGTTTTTTAGTCATCATATTGTATTCAGAGGCCCCAGAAAATAGCCATGCTTAATTCCATGGCTTAAAATCGTTTTGGATTCACTATTGACACTCTTTTACTTTTCAATCATTTGAAAAGTTGAAAAGTTCTCTCGTCCATTTGGTTCTTCTCTATCCTATGGTGCTCATATATGCAGCATACTATACTATATACTATACAATACTACAGCAGGTCTCCCAGGCTTTTACTCTCTTCTGGTGATCAAGATCTCCACACATTGTCGCACTCCAAACGAAATCATAAAATTATGAATATTATATGCCAGAATTTCGTTTTATTCCGCCGCAATATTCCCTTTCATTCATGTATCAAATGTATCATTCCTGATAACGTAAATGAATTCACTTAGTAAAATTCCACTGACTTTTTTTAAAAACGAACTATGTTTCGACTTATACAGTCATTATCAAGGTCCTTATTAGGTCATCAAGGTCCTAGATAATGACTGTATAAGTCGACGACTAGGTCGGTTTTAATAAAAGTCTGTGGAATTTTACTGAGTGAATTCATTTACGTTATCAATATGTGGTTCCACGAAGTCAAGCCTAGTAATTTTCTGTATCATTCCTGTTCAGCGAACGTGTTATCACCGAGTAGTTGCATAATCTAGACCTACTAAGCAAGCTGCAAGCCGCCTCGTGGGTGTGTTGGACGGAGGGCAAATAATCACCAATCGAGCACTGCTTCGTGCAATACTAACAACTACCAATCGTGCATGCATAATATATTACTTAATTACAAATTCGTATTGATCATGTATCCATCAAGTGCGTGCAACTTATTAATTAGTGGTGGGTACCAAAAAGTAATCATTTTTAATAGGGATGGGTCGGTTCGCTTCTTCGGTTCTCGGTTCCACCGGTTCTTGAGCTTAGAACCGGAACCGGAACCGAGGCCAAAAATAATCGGTACCGAAATAATTGGCGCGAAAACCAGTTTGAAACCTACTCACACTCCGAAAGATGAGGCTTCACGTTAAAACCTGGTGAAATAGTGTACTTAGATGCTTCAAAGTCGCGAATTATTCTAATTCAGTCCCTGAAAATGATTATTGATTACCTTATCTTACCATTGAGCAATGCAAAGTAAGTGGTAAATTAAGAACCGGAACGGAGAATCGGAACCGAGAACCGAAGTTAAGAACCGAACCGGAACCGAAAAACAGTGGAACCGACCCATCCCTAATTTTTATCAATGTGTCAGGCATTTATTAGAATGCGTCTCTTTAATTCAGGAATTCAGAGGTGCAGTTCACATGAGTATCCATGTTAAGAACTGTATTGGCTCTTTTAGCTTCAGGTCTGCCCTTTTATTAAGTACGTACGCCTACATCTACGTAATACCCTGCGAGCCTACGCAAGGGTGTTTGATAAGGGGTATACGAGCACCGTAGATGCATTACTTAGGTGTAACAAAGAGGCTTGATGCTTTTCTACTTTGTGTAAACATGTTAGGTAAGCATTCGTAAGGCACTTGCAACTGAATAGTCAATAAGTATAAATACCTTGGATGAAGATTTGTTGCGATAGAAACGCTACTGTTGGTGCCTGAGATTTTGATAAAGTTACGATGTTTATTTCTTCACTACTTACCAAGAGTGGCCAATTGGATCTTTTTACCTTGCCTTCGCTATACCCAGCGGGTTAGATTCAACGCACCATCATCATCAGTTAACGATCCTGAGATTGGTTTGATGTAGCTCTCCTAGGGGGTTGTGTTTGAAACCGTCGGGATTAACTCGAATAGGTAACTAAGGAGTCACGTGATACAAACAATAATGGTTGGCGAATGCTGGTGTGTTTGAATCATTCATTGCTATCTCACTCATTGATTTCACTTGAGTTCTTCTCATCCGGGAACTCTATGCTCGAGGCGGATGGCAAAAAGTGTATTGAAAACCAATAGTGAGATTGTTATGAGCGATTCAAACATACCAACATTAGCGAACCATTTTTGTTTGTGTCACGTGACTCCTTCATCTACATCTACATAATACCCTGCAAGCCACCACAAGGGTGTGTGGCAGGGGGTGATTGCTCACCAACACCTCACTCCTTGGTTACCTGTACGAAATAATCCCGACGGTTTCAAACACACCTCCCCTATCGGCTAATCTCTTCATATTCGCATAGTTCTCTTTCACATCATTCACTTATACTTGCTCTATGCGAAGCTTTTATTTGCCATTCTTCACTTTTACTTGTCCCTCGACGATTGTCTTCATCAGGCCGTCTTGTCTCGAGATAATGCCGAATAAGTTCACCCGTCTTCTTTATTGAACGCATTCACCGTGGGAAACCAATCCAGATGGGACTATTTCCCGCCACCAGAGGACTGAAATAAGAACTTCATGAAATTATTACAATTTTATGAAATTATAATTTTATGAAAATCCGTTTTACTAATTATAATATGGATAGCCCTGCAATTTTACTTTTATAAATCTAATTTTCCCTTCGCATTTGGAGGTATCTACTATTAATTCCAGGATATCGGATTTTACCCTTTGGCTAGAGTACCAGTTCCGTTTACCAAGGACTCTGGTTAGAATCCAGGCAGTGGCTGAAAGTTTTTCATTGGTACACCGGTCCTCATCAAGGTGTTGTGTGGAGAGCAATTCTATACCGAGGTTACCTACTGATCCGACTACGTATAGCACATCAGACAAATTAGTTATTCACAACGGTAACCGAGAAATAGATTATCCACAGCGTTTCTCCTGCCATGAAAATACTAAAACAGAGAATAATGAATCTTGATTTTTGAGACACGTTTTGCATGATTGAATTAAAAGTGTTTGTATTTTAAATTATGGGGAAGTACTCTCCCGTCAGTGCCCTTTGGTTTTTGAGCTAGTGCGTGGAAACGGGAATTGGGAAAAATAACTCTAAAATTGATGTAAAGTGGAAGGGAAGCGTGAAAAAAAATGGCTGAGTACACAACCCTCACCTTTATCCCGTGACTTAGAGGGTGATTCCTTTGTGATCGTGCCTTGATTTTTTTTTAAAAGTCTTTTCTTCATGACGAGTGGTCGCGGCAATAACTCCTCTTGCAAGTTCTTCTCTTTCCCTCGAAATCCTCTCCCACTTCTGGCTTTGGCATGCAAACACGACAGACGCGTTTCATTAAGATCCGCCTTTGTTTTCTCTTCGGATCTCTCGAACTTCTCTGTTTACCGGACGTAATCTGGGTCTTATCTTCCTCGATGACTAGTTAATTAACGATTGAATCAAACCCTTTGAACTCTTTTTTTGTTTCATTACCTGCAACAGTAGTTTTTTTTTTACTTTCTCGCGAAGGAAGTTCACTCACTCCAACTGATTTGGTCGAGACTTTCTGGTATCGTGTAAGAAAGTCTCTTTCTGAGCTTCATTTTTAACCCATCCTCTTCGTCTCAGCATTCATCTTGTTCTCGTCTCTGCCTCCTGAGGAGTTTGTTGGACCGACCTAATGATGTACCTGGTGTGATATATTTTTAAAAAATTCGTTTCGAAAATTATTTTTGGTGGGATTTAAGATTATATTGGAATCATCGTATAACTGTCTGGTAAATGGTACGGCATCGCGTATATTTCTAGGCCGATGGGACTACCATTGGATTCCTCTTTTACATTGTAGAATTATTCACCCGGAACGTACTTTTCGAAGTTTATGTCGGTTTTTCTTCCACGTAAACAGTAGTAATAAATGATGCTAATTCAATTTCCTTTTTCTGTAAGTTTTAGCAGGGAAAAAGCCCACTAATTGCTGACAACTAAAGCTGAAGGAAGTCTACTGAATTATGATACTAGTAGACCGTAATTTGTATCCACTGTGATGGATTTAATTTTGTTCTCATATCTTTTTGATTAATATCTGGGCCATTCCATGCCAATTCACCGAATACTTGTTGCAGCACCATTTCAGAAAAAATTCAAATTTAACACACTTACTACTACATGTCTGTAAGGCTCACAACCAATTTTTGTTAATTTTTTTTCCATGACCTCAAGGACTTACAGGGCCGCGAAGGTCACAGTGCACTGTAAAAATGACACTTTCAGCGAGTATCGGTAATTAGAGTTACTCGGAAACTACAGGTTGTAGTAGAATGGTTCAAATACCATTTTGATAGTCATAAACTGAGCTTTCACATGAAATATTTTTTAATAACCTTACTATGTAACATCTATGAGAATGGCGAGTACAAAGTTTTGATACAAAATGCTGTTTTTTACAACTTTAGCTATTTATTTTCTTATAGAAGGGTTGTGATCACAAGGTCTATATTTTTGTTATAGTATATTTGGGTACCATAGTAACTGTGTGTGAGAAAAAAGTTGTGTGTTTGATAAGCCTTTAGCTGTTACAAGCTTCCGCAAATAGGAAAAATTGAAAATTTACCATTTTCGGGGCCCTGTATCTCTGGTGGGGGACTTATTAAAAATTTGAAATTTTCAGCACAATAAGCTATGATCCTATTAAGAATGCACTAAAAATTTGGAGTATGTGTTTTGGCTCGTTTAGAAGTTACTGTACTTGTATATTTTGTCGAATAAGAGTTATTACTATCAATATTATTTTAGACATGGAATTTATTTATGGCTAAAAAAAATAATAACTACTACTACCACCATCTGAATAAACAAACGTTTCTCACTTGAAGCAGTAACGTGTCCATTATGAATGACAAAATAACATTTGTATTTCCAGAATTTATTCTCTCACACTACTACCATGGTTTCGACGATTAACGTCATCCTCAGGTATAATGAATACAAGTAAATTCCATAAAGTGACGCCGGAAACCATCACTTTTATCCAGTATCGTGTCAATTAAATGATTCATCCCTGTTGCACACATCATAGTGGCTTGCGGGGCTCACATTAGATGTGAATTCAAGGGACAATACAAGGGAATGGAAATTCATGCTTGCTTGGAAATGAATAAAACTTGGTTCGTCCCTTAAAAAAGATCAAAAGCCCATCAGATGTTTCACATTATCGCCCGATCTCCATTTCATGTTTCCTTTCAAGATGTTTAGAAAAAATAGTTTACAATCAAGTCAGTGAATACTTTGATAATCGGAATCTGTTTGACCCTTATCAGTCTGGTTTCCGTAAGTGTTTCAGCACCCAAATGGGGTCGTTTACCATATTTTTTCATTGCCGAATCTGATAGAGTTTGTAAAATAAAATGACCCGTATTTTTCCGTTTTATGATCCTTCAATTATTTCCGAGTTATAAGAGGCAAAAAACTTATGTTTTTAACCCTTTCGGAAAAGTGGGCGTGGTGCAACCTCTGACGTATATCGACTTCGTCCAATCACAACTGAGCCCGCGAAACTACTTTGCCTTATCGCAAAGGGGGGGACACAGCTGGCTCTCCCAATGGGAGCGATTGCGACAGGATCTGTGTGAGCAGACCTTCCGAGAATCCCCCTCCACTCCCTTCCCTTCCCACAAGAGCAGTCAAGGACGGGAGGAAAATTACGTCAATGTTATCAAAGCAGCTTTTTCGGTGGGCGTCAACTTTTGCTTATTTAAAATTTTCATTTATGAGAGAACGGTTGTGGTTAGAAGATTAATTTTTTCTCTAAAATTCTTTTTTCGTTTCCATTTATCGATTTGGTGTACAAAATTGCGATTTCGGTTCCGAGTAAACGCCCCCATTACACAGCTTAAAGTAACTGATGATATTAGACTTAGTGAATATGGTATGACTTGTGGAAGCTTCTAAGTAACGGTGACCAGGAACAGTGGAGAGATCGCTGCCAAACTCTCCCCGAGTTTTCACCGAAGTGTTTTGAACTCAAACCCCGCTTCCTTCCTCCTGGAGGGCAATGCGTGGGCCTTCGGCGCGTAGCCGGACGCCGCCTGCATTTCATTTGTGAAGAGGCCCTTGGCAGAGGTTGGAAGCCAAAAAGGGGGCGTCGCTCACTGCCACCGTCATCGTGGCCCATTCAAATTCCTCTCGCCTTGCCTTTCGTTCCGTGTCTCCACTTCGTCGCCGGGGTGTGACGGAACGCCGGAGAGGCCTTCCATTCCGCATGGCGACCTCGGAGGAGTTTTAAAGTTTCCCAGCTGACTGTCCTACTCCCCGTGACCTGTCCGCGTGACCGCTTTCTTCCGTTCGGGTCTGGTGAAAGTTCGAGAGGGACGGAAAGGGGGGAATTTCGACTTCCTATCGTCGGATTAATGCCAAATCGTCACGGTTGTCTTGACGCATCGTGCGCGCGTCATCATAGGGGCTTGGGGCGAGGGAATGATATCGTAGCCCCAAGGAAGTTATAATCTACATCTACATAATACCCTGCAAGCCACCACAAGGGTGTGTGGCAGGAGGTGATTTCTCACCAAACATGCACTACATTTCATGCATAAAAAAGGATTAGTACTTGAATAGGTACTGTTCAAAACTACGCTATTAAAAAAAATAGCAAAGCATACATGCAAAAACATGCTGTTAGTTAGGTTAGCTTTAAGTCCTTACACCAACATGCAACTACCTATGCTATCCATTGCTACTCTCGTATTGGATATATTTACCGCCATTCATATATCTAATAGTACGAGGAAAAAAGGACATTTTGAATCTGTCAGTTCGGCAAACGATTTCTCTAATTTTGTAATTATGGCCCAGTCTACCATAGTAAGTTGGGGTTCGCAAAATATTTTTGACGTCATCACTGAAAAGATGGTCTTGGAATTTGTTGAAGAGATTAAGTCTAAATTTTAACCTGCGATCTGACAGTGCTTCCCATTTTAATTCATTTCATAGACTGGTTACGCTAATATAGTTATCGAACCGTCCCTTTAAAGATATTGCCGATCTTCGCTGCACACGTTCAAGTTCGTCATTTAGACCAATTTCCTAGAGATCCCATACACTGACATCATATTCCAAATGAGGCCTAACAAGGGAAAAGTAGCTGATTTATCGTACATGTTCGTCACATTTGCCCAATACTCTTTTCATGAATCCCACTTTACGATTAGCTTGACCCATTATTTCACATATGTGTTTCCCCTTGGAAAGATCATGTGTCAAAAAATGTGTCATGTGGCATGCTAGCCTATGGGTGACAATGAAACCGGAATGGGGGTGCTTGATTTCTTATTCATTGTCTGGGTTCTATCCGACTGTATTTCATTGATTCTTAGGTGATTACTAGAGCGCGGAAAAAAAGTCTTCAATTTTACAAAAAAAGTCGCCTAAAAAGCAACCAATATTTTTGAAAAAAGTATCTCAAAATTCTGAGTTATTTCCGTGAGAAAGTTGCTGAATTTAACTGAATTGTTGGAGAAAAGAGCCTAGAGATGCTAGTCCAGGCATTAGGGGATTTTACTTGGAAAAATTAGAGGTAGTTCTGGAAATTGATTTATCCAATGCTTTTTGGGTCGCTGAACTATAACTTCCCACCAAAAATTCCCCCCGCAACCCCCTCAAATTTTGAAAATAACACTCAAAAATCGCCTTTTTAGTTTTTATATCGTTTAGTTTTGATTTTGGGAAAAACTAATCAGATAATCGGAAAGTAGACAATATAAGCAACCAAAAAGGGTATTCTAACATTTTGACTTAGGACGAACAGGGGCGCCAGCGCGCCTTGAAACATGCGCCTCGGCGTCGCGGGGCTGTATGCTCCAAGTTATGCAACCTCGCTTAACCACTCACGTGTTTTATATTTGCTCCCCCGTCACCCCATGGTTCATTTTCTTCGAAACTCACCCTCCCATCTCATTGTTCCTCTATTTCAATATTCGGAAGTCCCCAGCACCCTACCTCTTACTAAAAAGGCATTAAATGACAAAGAGGGTGGAAGTACACTCCATTGTAAAACCTTGGAAGCAGGGCGTTTTTTCAGTCAAATTTAAAGGAAAAAAATTTATAATATACAATACAAAACAAGTTTTTACATAGGATCAATAATGTTATAAGGTAGTTGAAACATGATTTAATGGTTCAAAACTTAGTTTTCTGCTCAAGAAAAACCGAAAATGGGAAAAAAAAGTACTTATTTGTTGTCCATTGTATAGGTCAGGACCCCTATTTTCGGGGAAGCTGAGGACCTTTTTCTATTGTTTTTCGCGATAATTTTAAAATCTTCTTCTCCGCTTGATCGCAGCTGAGGGTCCAGGTTCATCTACGTCATGCTTGCCTCGCTAAAATTAGGCTCATTTAATGATCATCTGCACACAATGTGACGCGTTCACCTCGTCGGAAATTCTAGATGGTCTTTCATATAATTGTATCATTTTTCCACTAATCTCCTTAACAAAAGCGGAGTGCTAGCATACACTGTAGCACTGTCGGCTTGTCAGCAGACCACCCGGGTTCAAATAAGTTGGTTCATAATTAGATCAATGCATTCTTTCAGATCAATCTATCCCTTTGTGAAGTCTTTGGACACCCTCAGCAAAAAAAAACTCGAAGTGCGAGGTGGCCCAGGGAAAGGAACAATATGTGAATTTGACATGCAAATGGATAAGTACGGGGTGAGCTCTACCCTCACCTATCCAAACCAACCTTCGGGTTGAAGCACTGAGTGGTTGTGATTATTTCATGAACGGTGGAGCAATAGAAAGAATTCATTGCAGTTTCCGGAGCTATTATTAAAATTTCGCATTAACAATTGTTAGGAGCTTACATTTTACAGTACATCTCTGCTCCGTGTAGTACCGCATGTAAAACACAGATGCGTCCAACACACAGTTGAACAAATCTGATCAAAACCGTTTTATTTGATGAGATTGGTGAAGATTTGTATTTTAAACCACAAAAGTCCCACTTTTACAAAAAGCCAAAAGACTTTTTTTCCGCGCTCTAGTGATTACTGTGTTTGCCCGTTTCCAAGAGTTCAAAATCTTCGTTAAAGCTTACTGTCCTGCTCATGGTCATGTGTCATGAATCATGTGGCAAACCTGCCTGACAATGGCCTATCTGGTTGACAATGAAACCGGAATGGGGGTGCTTGCTTTCTTATTCATTGTCTGGGTTCTGTTCGACTGTACTTCATTGATTCGTAGGTGATTACTCTGTTTGCCTGTTTCCAAGAGTTCAAAATCTTCGTTTAAGTTTACTGTCCTGCACCAGGCACTTAGCCAAGGGGGGCTTCTGGGGCTTCAGTCACCCCGATATTTTTCCTCAATAATTTTGTTCTGATTTTAACTGAGCGTAATCCGGATTGCACTGCGTATAATTCAAGTGTTAAGGAAGTTGATCCGAAAAGTGAAAGTCATGTCATTTTTTTATATTTTGAGCGCTTGTAGAACTAAAGTTCCTCTACCTAATAAAGAAAATAAAATTACACCAACCCATACTCCTTTTTGCACAAATTGCATTTGAAATTACATACGATTAACGGCGAGAATGGCCATCACATGGGAATATAACATTTAAAAATGCCATAGTGACATGTCATTTTTGCAGAAAACTGATATTTAATGCGTAATTTCACAAGGAATAAAATGACACGAAAAAAAGTCATCAACCCACCGTATTTTTTAGACTTAATCTCTTAAACAAATTCCAAGGCAATATTTTCAGTGATGAAGTTAAAAATATTTTACGAACCCCAACTTACTGTGGCAGTCTGGACCATATTCATAAAATTAGAGAAATTGATTGCCGAACTGATAGATTCAAAATGTCCTTTTTCCCTCGAGCAGTTAGAGATACGAATAACGGTAAATATGTCCTATCAGAGAGTAGCAATGAATAGCATTGGTAGCAGCATGTTGGTATGAGTACTTAAAGCTAACCCTACTAGCAGAATGTTTTTGCATGTTTGCTTAGCAATTTGTATCTTTTTTTTAAATAGTGTTGTTCTGACTACTATATTAATACTATTCCTTTTTAATGCATGATATGTAGTGCATGTTTGGTGAGAAATCACCCCCTGCCACACACCCTCGTGGTGGCTTGCAGGGTATTATGTACATGTAGATGTATTTTCCGCTAAATCCGCTAATTGATGCGCTTATAGCAGACGAAATGCGTTAGTTGACTTCAAGTGGCGCTGCGGTCGCTCTAGACAAAATGTATGGCGTATGTATAATATCATTACTAATGAGATATTAAAGAATATTTCAGAAAAATATTATAACATAACGTTTCATAGTAATATTCTGGTTTTATACATTGGTAAATTCATTGAGTACATGAATGTATTTCACTAACGTAAATGCTGAATTGACTCCATCGTCGAGCTGATTAAAATTGTCATTAAAAAATAAATCCTTTGACTTTCCATTGTATTTCTTGTGATGCTTATGACTTTCAATAGCTTAGGTAATTTTCTTTGTGGAGTAAGGATCACTTAGCAGGCATATACTCGTACTAAATTCATAGGATTCCTTAGACAACTTGACTCAAGCAGTCGCGAGCCAACCTCCTTAAGTGTCATGAAACTTGAACACTAGTTTGATGTACGTGTTTGGTTAATAATGGTATTTTTCAATCTGATATTTATGTATGCGCTGAACTTCTTTATGGGGCCGGCTAAATTAACTGCTTCATAACGAGGTAAGCGCTGACCTTTACCAGTGAGAAGAGATACGTTACGCTAGAGTTAGCCCCCCACGAAGCAGTTTTCTGGCTACGTGCCTGTTCTGCACGATCCTTTACCTTCCTCCTTCGAAGCTTTCAAGCACACGCATTCCTGCCGCTATTTGCCGAACAAAACGAGCGCATGCCCCGCGGCTATAACAGACCCCTGGAGTATCCGACTTTGGTGCTGGCGGTGCCCCTCTTCCCTCGTGCACAATCTTGCTCATCCCTCGTACCTCGCTTAAGCTTTGTTTTATCGTGTATTTATATGTATCGATTCAGTTCAGTTTATCTCAGGCCTGTACTGAATTTTTACCCTGGACTTCGGCTCTACCCCCTGGAAAATCGAATTGAACCGGGACAGCGAATGAGATATGACGCCACGATGTCGGTATCAATGGATAGCATAGGTAGCTGCGTCTTGGTATAAGTACTGGAAGGTAATCCAAGTAACGGCATGTTTTTGCATGCTTGCATTGCTATTTTTATCTCTTTTAAATATTGACGCGTAGATTAGCATATTATTACTAATCCTTTTTTATGCATGATATGTAGCGCATGTTTGGTGAGGATTCACCCCCTGCCACACACCTTTGCTGTGGCTTACAGGGTATTATGTAGATGTAGATTTTTGTTGAAAAATTGCCTGAAGAAAAAAGTTTTCAAAATTTTTGAAACCGTCGTGTTTATTTCGAATAGGTAACCGGTAGTCACGTGGTACAAACACTAATGGTTTGATAATATAGTGTGTCTGAATCGATCGTTACAATATTATTGATTGTGTTCACTTGTATTTTTCTCATCTTTCTGGAGCATAGAGCCCCCAAATGAGATAAATTCGAGTATAAACAATGAATGAGGTTGTAAGTAGCGGTTTTAACACACTAAATTAGCAACCGTTTCTGTTTATACCACGTGACTCCTTGGTTACCTATTCGGGAGAATCCCGACGGTTTCAAACTCAACCCCGGAACTGGACCGGGAATCGAACTACGAACGGCTTGCCGGGCCAATGAACAGACCGCCATGCTACCCAGAATTCCATTTCCAAAGGTTAAATTTTAGATGGATCTATAGGAGGTCTCATTAGACTTTTTCAATAGATGTACTTGCGTATTATGAATATCAGCAGCATAAAATCTTACAGTGGTAGATTATCGCCCTTCGCGATAATTTCTAGGATCTATCCTCGACGGCAGTAGCTTCTTTGAAGCACAGTTTCGACTTACGTATGTCATCCTGGATGGCATACGTAAGGCGAAATGGGGGCGTTTACTCGGAACCGAAATCGCAAATTTTTGAACGAAAATGTTAGATGGAAACAAAAAAAAATTTAGTGAAAAAATTAATCTTCTAGCGGCAGCCATTCACTAGTAAATCAAAAATTAAAATAAGCAAAAGGTGACGCCCACCGAAAAATCTGCTTTGATAACATTGGCGTCATTTTCCTCCCGTCCTTGACTGCTTTTAGGGGAAGGGAAGGGAGTGGAGGGGGATTCTCGGAAGGTCTGCTCGAACAGATGCTGTCGCAACTGCTCCTATTGGCAGAGTCAGCTGTGTCTCCCCCCCCCCCCCCCCCCATTACGATAAGGCGATGTAGCTTCGCGGGCTCAGTTGTGATTGGACGAAGTCAGTGACGTCAGAGGTTTCACCGCGCCCACTATTCCGGAAGGGTTAAAAACATCAGTTTTTCGCCGCTTATAACTCGAGAAATAATTGACGGATCAAAAAACGGAAAAATACGGGTCTTTTTATTTTACAAACTCTACCAGATCCTGCAATAAAAAATATGGCAAACGACCCCATTGCTCTTCAAGGTCCCAAGTTCGAGGTCCGTGTTTCGATTCGTAGTCCAAGAAATCTTTTCTTTGTGCATGTGTTTCAATATATTGCTTGCTGAAGTAATACACGTGCAATTTTCCACTAAATAAAATTTTACTTCGACCCGGGTTTCGATGTTGGTGCGTCATCTTCAGGTCGGCCGTGTCGGCTTGTCAATTTTTCTTGTCAATCTATTTCTATCTCGATAATTGATTCTACTCGCTGTCGATGTGTTGGTTCTTCAATTGGTTTTACGCAGCTCTGTACTCTTAACCTTCTGTCGGTTAGCCCGTTCAAATTGGTATACTTATAATCTTTTAAATTCAATTCTTCAACACTCGCATCATGCGAGATTCTAACAACAATATCCGGAAATTTCTTAGCACAAAATCAGAAAACTTTATCACTTTAAAGTTCAGAAAACTAATTTCCACCGCCATATTGGAATAAAATGACTATTCCACGACTCCAGCGTATTTTCCATAACCGGAAGCATTAATGGAAGACCGCTGGCTGTAGCGTGTTTAAGAACCGTTTCCATTCTCTCTTTAATAGAATTAAAGCGCCGCCCTCTAGTCAGTAGTTACTTTCTGGGAAATAGATATTTATTACAGGACTTAGGCCGGGTGGATTGGGTTGGTGAAGTAAATTGGTCTTTTTCATTTTTTTTAACAGGTAATTCCTCCCAACGAGTGAGGTGTAAATACGCATTGCCATGGTTTTCACATCATGCGAGGCCTTCCTTTGACATTCTTACCGCTGACTTTTCTTCGACTTTCTTCATGAGACTATCATGTCTTAAGATATTTTAACCAATCAAGTTTTCCCGTTTTCTTTCGTTAATGTATTCACAAATAATCTTTTCTCCCATGATTATTAAAGTTTTTGTTAGTCACTCGTTCGATCCATTTAACTTCACCATTCTCGTATGCATATTAAATTTCAGGTGCTTCCGATGCTGCCCTTTCTGTGGCTACCATCGTCTATACCTCACTGCCAACAAAGATAATTCTCCTTTTCTCTATACATCTCATACGAGGCTTTCCTTTAGCATTCCTCCTATTTACCTTCCCGTTGACAACTGTCGTCCTCTCACCATAATGCGACTGGTTTAATTTGTCTCTGACTAATTCTCCTTCCACTCATGTCCTGGATATAATACCGGCGCTAACTCTGTCTGTTGTGTGAAAAACAATGTCAAGAGTAGCTTATTCGACGTAAATAACGAATATGAATGTATTTATTTCTTTTTGACCACGCTTCTCGACCTGAGGATGCTATTTGATGCTATGCTATTTGACGAACCTTCAACAAAGGATTTTTCTAGCCTCAAATCGTGTTAACAGTATTTTTCGGAACACTGAATATCTTACGTCAGTTTTCTCGGAATTGAATTATATATTCTCAGTGAAAATGATTGTTGTTCTCAGGATGTCTGACGTTGCGATTGCCGACGTTGGTGGTGTGATTTTTTTAAAAAAAAGCTTGTTGGGAAAAGTATGAAGACTTATATTAGAAGTGTTATATTATATAAGAAGAGTATATTGATGTGGAGTTGACTATACAACTCATCACCGTAGGAGCCAATGGCTAATTAATGCCAAATAAACCCAAATAAGTGGTAATTAGACAAAACTGTAAGGATGTGCAGAGGATAACATGCGATAATAAGAAAACTAAATTCGGCAGATTTGCCGAAAAAGAGGAAGTATAAGTCTGTCGTTAAAGTGGGAGTTAAAGATCATCTCCTCTTTCTTCAAGGTTGTAGCTTTCGTGAAATCTCTCGCAATTATAACAGCCAAACACATCAAGGCAGGGGTTTCATACCCGCTTAGCAAAGGAACTTAGCGAGTGCAGCGCCGGATTTTTAACCTGATGGTCGATTCGATGGTCGAACCTGAAGTTCGAATCCAGATATGGGATATATTTTTCAGTGGCATCCTGTGTCTTTTATCAAATGTTGTATGGAACGCATAACATGTTCAAGTATTCGTCCGTAATGGTAACCTGTTGGATGGTTGAATTGATTTATTGAATATATTTATCAACCTACGCTCAGGTTATTTGACGAGATGTATTAATTTTAATGTGTGAACCAAATGTCTCCTTCCACCTACTAATGATGTGATGTGATGTTTTTTTTGAAACATGAAGATGAAACATGTGATGTTTTTTTTGGAAGTGAACAAAATTTGTGGATAAACGCATTCGATACCCTTGTCATTCATTAAATATTATAATGTCGTTCTGGAAGAATTTAATCAAAATATAATGTGCGCCACGAAGAAACTTTAATAAAATCCTATACTTTTAAATTTCATAGATCCTCAGGAAAAATTTATTGACCTACTCAACTCATTTCAATACTGTTCAATGCGTTTCTTGAAACATATCAGTAATGTAAAATATAACACTATTTTACTTGCATTTTCAGAACTGTGTCTTAAAAGTATTATTCTTAACTTTTTCTGTTAAAATTTTAACTTTTTTCGGAAACGGGTGTCCCCTTTTTTGTACGCGTTAAGAGGCGTCAACAAAATTCGAAGCAAGTACCCTCTAGTGACCGAAAACCGAATTACAAATTCACACTTCCATCGCAACTTTGAAAGCGAGGAAAGCACAGACCCACCGGCACAGACTCACCTCCAGAGCGTTCTAGTGTGTCTATAGAGAAAATTATAAATTTTTTCTCGGTATTTTCAATACTCTCCCATATTGTAGTATCAATTTCAATTTTTTCTCTTTTCTTGTCTCTGGGTAATAAAGTTTAAATTTTCCTCTCTTGCAGGTAAGCCATTTGCAGCTTAGTGTGCTGATATTATTCGGCACGTGGCCATATATATCTTGAGGAGTGAATCGTTGGTGAATTTGGTATGTTCCTCATTTCCTACACTTCTGTGATTTGATTCACATCTCCAAAAAAAAGAATGGATTTCATCAAAGATGTCGTCACCTGGGGATTCGCTGCTGCTCCTAAGTAGTTTAGTATTTTGAATATTTTTTGCAAGAGATAGGCTAAAATTGATGGTATTAATAGATAATATTAGTGGTATCATTTTTTATTTTTGTTTTGCTGTATATTAACTTCTAAGTTTTTAGCCTACCGGTCATTTTTTAGAAATATTTTGTTAAAACTTTCGGTAAAAAGTTTTCTCACCGAGAAAAGTAGTTTTCCACGTTTTTATGGCAGTGAGTCATTAAAATTAGCCTTTATTATTAGGAGTCAATACGATATAAGCCGTTTTCTGGAAGGCAGGTGGGGAAATCGTAATAAAAAATTAAGGTTTTATGTCAAATCAATTCTGGCCTTGCCTAATACGGCAACTATTTCACATTGTTAAAATTAGCAGTGAAGGTATATACATTGAAGGTTTAAAATATGAGGGCAACTATCTCGAAAATTTATTTGAAAATTTAGACTTCACACTTTTCTTCCGGTCGTCCTAGGACTTCTTTGTGTGATCAGTCGATCCATTTAATATTCATCGTCCTTCTGTGATTCAACATTTTGAATGCTACAACCCTCTCCTTTTTTTAAGAAAAGGGAAACGTAGAGATCCGCTTCCAATGGTACATACATGCGTATATTAATTTTTACTAACAAATGTAGCGAATTCCGCTGTTTGATCCGTACCCCCATTATCGTATCAACTGGATCGAAATTGAGTTATTTTGCTTTGAAATTACGAAATTCATATTTCAGTGTTATTTGGGAAATGCAATGTTTGTCGGGAAATGTTGTCCGCTCTCAACGTACAGTTATTCCCGGTGTGTTCACATCGGGTTACACAAAAGATCCCTTCCATTGTTTCCATTCGTCACACTAATTATCCTTCCATTGTGAAGCTACCATCCGTCAGATGTGCATCGTGAATCATATTTTCCATTCTGAATTCATTTATTTTCGTGAACGTTTCCCTGATAAAATGTTCTGTCTTCTGCATCCCCACCCCCGTCTCCTTTATCTTGGCGACCGCGGTGATAAAAAATGAAGTAAATAATGGGAAATCTGATGGATAATAATTAATATAGTATTCTTAATGAGTCAAATTGAACGGGGTTGTGCCTCGGGGGTATTCGAGGGTTAAGGCCATCGGCCTGTTTTCTTATCCAATTACGAAGTCTGTGCACCAATCGTTTTGCGAAGGGCTGGCAGTGATTCAATTCCCCTTTCAATTAGAATCCGGCCGATAGCTATGGAGGAACGCTGTTATAGTGGTCTCTTCGTTTGGATATCAACTAAAGGTTTTTCTTTGCTTTTTCCGAGGTCGATTCACCTTTTTTTTCCTCGCGTATTTGCCGTTGAAATGAGACATTCCGTAGATTTGCAAAATTTATATATTTTCCCTTTCTTTTCGTCTCTTTCTCAGTAATTCGTTTTTATGAACGAGCATTACATTTTTTGTAATACATTCTTTCTTAAATTGTAAGCTTTTTAATTTATTCTTATTATTTCAAGGGAGTTTTGAAAGGCACATATGCATGTGTATCGAAATACGCGGCGACGATTTTATCACTTTAGCCTTCGGTGTCATTATTTCGAGACTCTCTCGAAATAATGACACAGGTAATCTCATAGAATAAATGAAGTTTCTATGGATACAGTGAAGCTGTATGTATATTTTTCAGATGTGTAAAGTCCATTTTTTTGAAGATGCCATCAGTTATCAGAGATATGATTTTAACTCTTGAAGTTTCTGTAGGAAACAGATTGTCATGAGTGATAAGTGAAAGAGTTTATCGCTTGCAAAAAAGCTCCGCACCGTGCTTGTTACTACTGTTAGCTGTTTTTGCGACAGTAGTGAAATGACCGTTGTGGAGCGAGCTTTTCCCCTTACTTCAAGCCAGGGTGACTTCCTCAAGTCAACTGATGTCAGCTACGATGACTTTGGTGATTGCTAGGATCACCAGATTAAATACATGGCACTGAAGGAGGCTCCACTGTGACTCCGCGATTCAAACTCCCGTAAAAGAGTTATGTTATTTAGTGAATAAATACTGATCCAGAAAAAGACTATATGGAAAATCATCTGTAGGGTGATAGCGCATAAATACTAATCATATGAGGACGCTATTATATAGCGAGTTGTAGTTGCATTCTATTTTTTACACGCTCTTTTAACTCATTTTGACTTCGAAACATGACTGACGTGTTGTTCTCACGTTTAGTTTATAAAGTGAGCATACATGCTCAATCCCGCTAATACATGTTTTAAAATAGGTTAAATATTTTCTTGCTTAGTTTTAAACTATTCCCTTGCAAATACAACTCTTTTTTTTAATTTTACCAATATTCGTATTTTTGAAAATTGTTTGACAACAATGACGCTGCTACCATTTGGAAGCATTGGTATTAATTACACCATATCAATAACCAATGAAATAATTAAATTACATAAAAAATATAAAAAGTACCTTGGTAAGGTATATTCCTAAATTAAGTCGGTAAAGAGGCTTGTAAGCACGTTCCGTCACAAATACCGTTGCCAATGATAACAACATACCGTAGCGCCACATTCATGTAACTAAGGCTTTTCTGCTTTTTTTTTTTGAGCAAACATTTATTAATATCAATTAAACAAGTGTGGTAAGGCGAGCACTTTTTTACAATGCTAAATTGTACATAAGATTGCGCATCATATTAGTTTTTCGTCAAAACGACATTTCTCTTTACGTTATTAATCTGTAAATTTTACTGAAAGATCCATGCTCTGCCATGTAACCACGAATGAAATAGCCGATTTTCAACGTCGTTTTTCTTCAAATATATGTTGGAGAGGCCTGATTATTTTATTTCGAATCGATAGAAGGGCCAAAAAAATGTGTCCTGAAATTTTCATAAAAATGACATCTACTCCATATTTCGAGTTGAGGTCTCGATAGATTCGCAAACGTGATGCATAGATACATGTGTGTATGTTGTTTAAATTGCTGGTATCTTAATGCGATTTTCATGTTCCAACATCACCAATTCCCATTCTCAAGTTCTCTCGCTGTAGCAGCTCGTATTCTGTCAGTGTACCGCGTGCATGAAACTTTACCCATGTCGAGCCCCGTAGGCGTATCCTAGGATTAATAATTTGCATATACCCTCACCCGACCTCCTTTTCGTCCCACTATACCGCCTTCCAAGACCTCTCTCCAAGGGTTTCCTACGCGTTGAGGATGCTTGACCCGTACCTTTCCCCCAACCGTGACCGCATCTCCGCCACTTCCGGCACCAGACGCCAACCCCCCCTCCCCAAACCTCCCATCCAATACTCCTCCACCCCACTCCCACCCTCAATGCATTATTCCCGAGTTCGGAGAGGATGCGCTAATGGGCCCGAGGGAGCCACCGGCCTTTCGTGAAAGGGTCCGTCACGCTCCTACCTCCTCTTTTGTTCCTCTCCCTCTCTCTCTCTCTATCCTTCGTTTCGCCAACTCTCAAATTGATGTCCCACGGTCGAAAATTTAATAAATTTTATTCGGTCCACACCAATTTCTTCCCCAAATTTCAAGATGAAACTAAATTGATGTTTCCCGCGGCGCAAGGAATCGATCCAAAATGGACGAACCAATCAAAAATAAGAAAAAAGTGAGCAAACAAAATGGCTGCTATAACCGAATGTGAAGAGGCCGTTGTAATGGCAATGGCGTATGGTTTGCCAGATTTTTTATTGCCGAATCTGATAGAGTTTGTAAAATAAAAAGACGCGTATGTTTCCGTTTTTTGATCCGTCAATTATTTCTCGACTTATAAGTAGAGATGTGTAAATTACCGTAATTTTCAGTTGAGGTAAATTACCGTGGTAAATTACGGTAATTTTCAAAAATTACAGTAATTTTCCGGTAATTATAAGTTTTGAGCTGCAAATCCTTATCAGAGGACTCAAAACGAAATCAAATAGCATTGAGATATAATTGCTGACGCTTATATCAAACATATCACGACATTTATCTATTATAACTCATTAAAAAAATTAAAACGAAGTTGGCAGCAACACTCAATTTGCCTCTCTTTTGTCACACTATGAGTAATTTTTGTTCCAAAGACATACCTCTGCGCGATGTGCATTTGTTATTTTACTCTGAATTAGTTGGAATTAATCATGGACACAATGTAAACAAAATCGTTTTAGCTTTTTAATTTGTAATATCACCCATTCCAATTGTTTCTTTGTGAGGAAGAAATTTTCTGAAAAAGAACTTTTCTGAAAATTACCGTTTATTACGGTAATTTTCAGGGGTGTTGGTAATTTACGAAAAATACCACGATAATTTACGAAAATTACCGCGGTAATTTACCAAGTTGCCCATCACTAGTCATAAGCGGGGAAAAACTAACTTTTTTAACCCTTTCGGAAAAGTGGGCGTGGTGCAACCTCTGACGTATATCGAATTCATACAATCACAACTGAGCCCGCGAAGCTACTTTGCCTTATCGCAATGGAGGGGACAAAGATGACCTTACCAATAGGAGTAGTTGCGACTGCATCTGTGCGAGTAGACCTTCCGAGAACCTCCCTCCACTCCCTTCCCCTAAAAGTAGTGAAGTACGGGAGGAAAATGACGTCAATGGCATCAAAGCAGCTTTTGCGGTGGGCGTCAGCTTTTGCTTATTTTAATTTTTGATTCATGAGTGAATGGTTGGGGTAATAAGATTAATTTTTTCACTAAAATTCTATTTTCGTTTCCATCTAACGATTTCTTGTACAAAATTGCGATTTCGGTTCAGAGTAAACGCCCCCATTTTAGTTGTGCGAATCGTACATATATTGATTAACTTTAAATAGACAAATCCTGCATTTGGTGTAGGATTTAACTTCATCCTTTCCATGCACCCAAGAAATGCAATTGATTATTAAGGAAAGCCCATCTATTCTGTGATCGCAAAACTCTAATGCAAAGGGAAACAATCAAATCACTCTCAAAAAAGCGGATAGTGATGCTCACTTATTTGGAAGTCCCTTGGTTGGATTGGTTTTATTCATACATTTGCATGAAAATTTAGAACAAGGTCTGTTTTGTCCTAAAGATGTTTGTAACAAATTTGGATCAAGAGCTGTTTGAAAGCAGTTTCAACGTGTCATACGCTCCAAATCAGTTGTGTCTAATTGGAGCACAACACTTTTATCCAAATTTATACCATGAGATATCGGCTTTACGCTTCTTTAGGACCAGCATGCGTCATTTCCTCGCCGGATCACCAGGCCTTGAGCTCTTATAACAGTCTCGTTACGAGTGTTATCGTTTTGCGGAAAAAAAACAAAAATTGAACGAATAGCGTCTGATGACGTCGAGTACTGTCCGATAATGACGTTAGGCACGCGCAGTACGGATTGAGAATGCCATCCTCTCAGCCCAACTGTGTGAAACAGCGATATAAGCTTACCAATTCTAATTCATGGATTGCAAACTTGAAGCGATATAGCCTGGATACCGGCGAAGGCGGTTGATTTTTTCCTATTTGAAACATTTGCCATTAACATTTTTTTTAGTTTTGGCACTTCAAGTTTATCGTTGTCACAGCTGTTGTCATGTGCTCATCAGATTTCGTTTGAATCAGAAGAATTGAAGATCAAATTAAGGACAGTCATTGTCGTTGATCATCAATCCAATGATTGAAATGGTGGCGAAGAATCAAGTACGGCTCTTTTGTAATGGACACCAGACTGAAAATATGGTCTTGGAATTTGTTTAAGAGATTAAGTCTAAATTTCAACCTGCGATCTGACAATGACAAACTTATACTTGCAGCTGCTTGTAATAAGCGAAAGTAAAAATGAATGTTAAATCTCAAATTATACTTATCGATGATGCACTGTTAGCATTAATGGCAAGGATGTATATCTCAAATATTTAAGTATGAATTTTTCGTTCAGAAATTATTGTTTCCTTGCATATAATTGCATTTCGCTCCAAAAGGAAATATAGTGTGCTGCATAGAAGAGGCTTTTCCCATTAAGATAATTCGCTTCACAATTTTCTTTTGCTTTGCTAAACCGATAGGCTAAAAATATAGTATAACGTGGCTGTTCACACACGTTGACTTGCAATATCAATCAGGATATAGAAGTCAGGTTATCTTCTGGCGATCACACAGCCGTGCACTGACTTAAATGCTAATTAGGCGATTCAATTATAATCCACTGAGCTGATTCACATGCAAGTTCATGAGAGCGGGCGTATATTGCTACCGGATGTAAATGAAATACCCCCCTGATGGCCCTAAAAAACGTTGGGAAACTAAATCCCTCCGTTTCCGGTCCACCCCTATGAAATGGTACACCAGTTATGGGGACACTCCGTTTAAAGCGTTGTTTGCACTTTTTCTCGGGTTTCTGCCTATGCCCCCCCATCAGCGAATGTAGTATTTATTTCCTTTTTGCCCGTCTTCTCCAGCGAAGTGAAAGCGACCGATGGAGGATGTTGAATCCCCTAGGCCGAAAACGGTAGGATGTGACTAATGCGCAAAAGGGAACGGGTTTCTGTTTTTTGTACTCCTGGCACCTTCCCCTGTCAGCTCGCCTAATGTACGCTTCGTAAGCAGCCGCTAAATATGTAGTGACCGCTAATGAACTTACTCTGATAGGACACGTGTAACTGTGCCAAAACACGGTATTAAGAAGTGTTTTAACTCGCGAAAAAAATATACTTGTATATTTATATAATAATAATAATATGTATATTATTGTTCCAAAAGGTTGTAGGAAGATTTCGATACTTAAATTTGAAAATTTTAAAACTCTCGGTACCCCATTTGCGGGACCATCGTCATGATAGTGTTGGCATTAGCATATTTCTTCTACGAGGCCAATTTGAACACTAAATAATTTCTTCAGGCACTAAAACTGCTATAAATTGATCAAGAAAGTGACTATTTAAGAATTCAGAGTGTTGTCATATGAAGATCGATGAATTATGCATGAAATGATAGTTCTGTTTCAATAGAAAAATAACTTTTAATGCATTGACATATCCCTATACGTGTACAGGGAAAAAAATACAATTTTATAAAGGCGAAACTCACCTAAGGAGTTAAATTCTGTAAGCATAATATTTTTTTACGTATATGCTATGTAAACTATTTTTATTTTTCTTTTTGTGGTAAATATTCGAAGAGTATGGTCCCATTAAAGCATAGATGTGTTTGAATAATTATAGGAAGAGCCTGGGTGACACATTTCTGTGGATCTCATGGTCCTTGCTTCATCGTAGTGATAGCAAAACCAGGTGCATGGAGCTTTTACTACTAAAGCACCTTCAGTACTACAGAGTAAAGCCAGACACCCTTGTGACAATGAAATAACCCCAAAAAAGAAGGTGCCAAGCACCTTCAGTACTACAAAGTACAGCTAGAGTACTACAGGTACTTTTGCGAACTAGCTATCTGTGCTTTGATTTACAAAACCATGGGGCTGTGCGAAGTGCTATTTGTTCGACCTCTCATGAATTTCCTCGAAAATGTGGCTGGGGGGAGCCACGAGACTTAGGCCTGTTAGTTGAGCGGCACTAACGTTGTGTAGTGCTCACTTCCCTGCTGTTTAGATCCGCATGAGAGGCATGGTCGATTAAGCTCGTTCGTTTTCCTATTGTCTGCTCGCGTTTTAATGGGCTTGCTCCTGGCAGGTGATTGGCTGTCCACTTTGGCACATTGCCCCCCTAATGAACGGCTCTTTCAGTCGTTCTGACTCAAACACATTGTTTGTTATCACTTGTTCCTTTTTCGCTCTCTTCCTCTCTCTCTCTCTCCTTTTTCTATGCCTGTTTGAAGGTACTTCGCTAGCCTTTCTTTTCTTGTTTTTATTCAGCGTACGTTAGCCAACTTGGCCTTTTGGCTCTATTTTTATTTTACCTCGGCTTCAGGGGAATCACGGATAAGAAATGACATAATAGGATTAGTTTGCATTGTATCAGGCGAAAATACCAGGGAAAATATGTGGTACTCGGAATGCGTGTGTGTTTGTTTGTGTCTGCTCTATCCCCTGAAACGGTTAGTCCTAGAGAGCTAATCACATCGAGTTTTCTAGCCTTAAATGCCTAGTAAAACTGTTCCCATTTTAGTAAAAGCACGGGTTCGAATCCTTGGAGTAATTATGCGTTTGTATTAGTTAAAATTAGATTTTATAACTTTATAAAATATAAAGCTTTCTTATTTCACTCGAAGGTTATTGTCTCTTTCGTTATTTTCTTTATTTGTACGATGAAGCTCCAAAATTTCTTATTCCTACAACTGTTTTGTTCTTTGATATCCTTTTTTCTCGAAAATGTGTAACATACGTCAAAATTCATCGTATATCTCAGCTCTTTTCAAGATTTGCTAAGACTAGTTTACCTCCGAAGTAATAGCTGCCGATAAAGCTTTAAAGTGTGATTTAAACTCAAAATAATTCGATTTTTAGTCTAATCCCTTCAAGTTAGTGAATGCTGGAAATAATTCGAGTGGAGATGTTCTTACTCCATGAAGATTTGAGATTTTCCAAATCCATGTCATTACTCTTACGATGCTCTTACCATATTTACTGGCGCATTTGTGTAATTCGGAACATTGAACATTCCTTGGTTGAATGTGAGGTGTTAGCTTCACCTCAATCACCGTAATTCCATAAGACATGGATCGAATCCTTAGAGTAATTATGCGTTTATATTAGTTAAATTTAGATTTTATAACTTTATAAAATATAAAGACTTCTTATTTCACTCGAAGGTTATTGTCTCTTTCGTTTTTTTCTTTATTTGTACGATGAAGCTCCAAAATTTCTTATTCCTACTACTGTTTTGTTCTTTGATATGTTGATGAGAACTACTCCTCTGTTCTACAGAGGATATATCCATTTATTTCTCTGTCCTTAAATTTAAAAGGGTGCCTCTCTTTCTAAATTATGAAGCACCTCCTGAAAATCGGATTGTACAACTGGGCTTATTTTCACTTTTATTTTCGTTGGGGTCATTAGTTTCTAAAGAAAAAGTCTCCAGAGTTTGCATTGTGGTCACTGCTTTTGTTGAACAGTTATGAAATGTGTAACTGTGTTTATTTTTGGGGTTATTTCATTGTCACATAATGGTAACCCCTGTATCGTTGTTTAAATTTTCCCTTTCTCAGGATCCTACGCTCCACTACCTCTCCTTCTTCAGATATTACCCTGTAATTTCGCCCGTATTGGCACCTTGATATTTGAACTTGTTGTGGAAACCTAAGCTGGTGATACCTATTAAACATAGTGTGAAATTGTACTTAATCACTTAATCTTAGAGCTGAACGACTTTTCACAGAAAAACTCATGATGGAATTTCTTAAATAATTCCTTGCCAAAATACGTCTCCTGTTGTGGCGAAATGGAGTAGGTACCAATGCTCGAGATATGTAATCTCCAAGTATTCCGGGTACCGTGCGTTTTATCCTGTAAATTGTAAAACTTACTTCTAGATCCGTGTTTTGCTTAATATTATTGAATTGCCTTTTGAATACTTTCTATGAGACGAGATTGCGTCTACTGACTAGGTTTGGAGTCGTAAAACACGAGGGAAAACTAGGGAATGGCGGATAAACCCTCCAGAAAGCGCGGAGAAGTACCGCAATCTTGTGTAGAAATAGAGTCAGTATTGTTTACGCGATGGCTAAATTATTGAAGCGAGCCAAAATCATCTGTCCTCTCTTATCTCGTGACGTTTTTATGACTGCCTATCTGCATCTACCTTCGAGGAGACGACAAAAGTCGCTAGTGTAACAATCTCTAGCGAATGAAACCCAGTCAATTTACGATATCATCTCCGCGCATAAAATACCATCCAGCATCCCTTGATGGTGCCGAGAAATATGGCTTACGGTGTCGCCATGCCTTTTTTTATCGTCAACAACCCTATCGCGGGTATGTCCTTGCCAATTTTTTTTGGAGGTTACATTCTCTTCTTCTTGCGTGTGACATTCATGACGTTTTACTGTCTCCTTATCTCGTGCTGTGCGAGGAACAGATTTCACTTATCGAGGAAATAAATATTTTCTTTCTTCCCTGCACTTTTTTCTCGTTTTGAATGTATAGTTGTATGTTCTATAGACGCAGTCAACCTCTTGCGCTTTCGGGTGTCATACATCTACGGATACTTCTATCGAATACAATACCAGCTACCTAGGGTGTGTTAGTGGGAGTGAATAGCAATCAAGAATGTGCTCCCAGCATGGGTACAATACTAATGTATTAGAAAAAAAGTGTCAGTTATGATTCCGCCTGGCGCAAAGATGACATTCAAATAGAAATAGTTCTAATTTCATGATAAAAATGTAACCGAGCATTCTGCAATAGAAATTTTAATATATTCGAAACGTATTCATAAAGTAGTTGGCCTTAAATGTATACTGATGATTTATTACTATTTTAAACTTACGATCAGATTCCCTTCATATTCCTTCTAAACATATGGACACACCTATCATAAAACCTTTCCTCAAGCATTGCTTTTTTCTGCACACTTCCAAATCCCGGTATTAAACTGACTTAATCTGAGTCTAAGATATTGACTGTATGTTGTAAGTTTACATCGAGAGAGCCATCAATGAAATCAAAGAGAAGTCTTCTAGGTGAATATCCACGGAGAAAAAAATAGCATGCTGAGATTCGCGGATGCCATAGCACTCTTAGCAGAGACAGAGAGTGATCTGAATAAGATACTAGTAACTATGGAAAGGACAATGGCCAGATATCAGCTGAAGATCAATAAGAAGAAGACTAAGATACTGGTGTGCAGCAAGAGAGAGGAGGGCAAAACCAACGTTATACTAGGAAAACAGAAACTGGAATAGGTGAAAGAGCTCTGTTAACTGGGAAGCAGAGTAACCAACGATGGACGAAACAAGAAAGAAATAGTGAGTAGAATAGCCCAGGCAAAGAGGGCATTCTATCAAAAGAAGAATCTACTTACCGCTGGAAATACAAGCGTAGATATAAGGAAACAATTCATCAGAACGTGCATCTGGAGCGTGTTTCTTTATGGCAGCGAAGCATGGACAATGACAGCAGTGGAAAAGAAAAGGTAGGAAGCATTCGAAATGTGGTGCTACTGGAGAATGATGAAGATTAAATGGATCGACCGAGGAAGTAACGAGGAAGTTCTAAGAAGAGTGGGAGAAAAGTCTTCTGAATACCCTAAGAAGAGGACGGGACAACTTGATCGGCCACATGATGAGACATAGTGGCCTGATGAAGACAATCGTCGAGGGACAATTGGAAGGGAAGAATGGAAAAGGAGGTCCTCGTGCAAGCAACATGCACATATATGGAACAAGTGATAAAGGATGTGAAAGTGAAGAATTACGTAAATATGAAGAGATTGGCCGATAAAAGAGCTCAGTGGAGAGCTGCGTCAAACCAATCTGAGCATTGATGAGTTATGATGATGTTGTTGTAAGTTATGCCGAGCGAGTAAAATATTAATGCATTTCTTTCGTATTTATATTATATTTCTCAATTATTTATTCAATAAGTACGATTTTTTCAAGTTTTCTATATTTACCGATCAAGTCTTGCTATCAGACCAGTTGTGGTATGCAACCTAACATGTTTTTGCTTCGTACTTGCAACGATATCGCTCATGATTGAAAACATTAACCTATATCAATTATTTCAGGTTTCTTTTAGTTGAAGTATTGGATATCCATTGTACAAAAAAAAATAATCCTACTATTTTAGAGGAATTAATAAAATACGGTCCGTTTCACGGACTTCTGGCATCATCACATGCTAAATGACTTGGACATACATATGTGAAAATGGAAAAGGAATTTTTAATTTGCAATCAGGATTCTAGTGCAACGTACGATGATGTGAGCACATGAAGTTATTTTTTTTGTCAAGGGACAAGTTCAAATATTAAAAAAGTGCTGTGTGAATGCATGTGGAATCATTGACGCTTGCAGGATATTTCGTGTTATGCTTACATAAGTTTTGCTTTTGACCACCCAAGTGTAAAGGCTTAGGTGACGCTATTTTAATATCCCTTGTGATCAGTGAAATCATTTTTGCTCTGTGGGTATCAATTAGGAATACCGGTTGCATATTGGGAGTACATTTCATATGCCAGAAGGGTGTTAAGTGTATATCGTTACTAGCAAAAACTCTAGAGCATTCAGTCTTCTGGCCGTTTAGTTTAGAGAGGGTCTCAATAAGAAGCTGCCTTAAATCTTTCCTTTATATTTTTGGCTATATTCGCCGTTCTTGACTTTCTTGAGACCTTTGTTGATATTTTAAAAAGTTCGTTTTTATTTTTAGTGACATGGGAAAGTTTTATTTTGGGTCGACTAACAATTGCGTGCTTTTGAGCGTAATATTTTCAGTGATCGTACAATAAATTGGAATGAATACAGCGAAAGGATCTCATCATTTTTTTCTCTATAAAAATGACCGTGTAATTTTTCACTCCCCTGAGAGAATTATATGTCACCCAGGACTCTCAAGACAAACAGTGGATAAAAGCTTCCTCATATTCCGATTTTTGTGGGCGTGTTCGAAAATACGTTGATCCGACGGGAGGAGGTCGAGTTTTTGAGAGCCTACTTGAGCAGATAACCCTCCATGGAGTGTGTCGTATCTCAATTTTCTAGCAATCATTTCTCCTTGGAAGGCACGAGGGAAACGAGTGGTTATGTGTTTTGATCCACTCGAGCTATTATTATTTTTTTGTAGGAAACAATAAGAGGTTCTCGCAAGGATTTTCTCATCGTTCCACCCGCCGACCCCTCTACGGAGAGAGAGAGATTATCTTTCCTCTCGCTCAAGTGAGTCTTCTTTTTTATTTTGCTCGTACATCGTCTCAATAGGTCGAGGTTAGACCGTGCCCGGATGTGTATTTTTATTTGCCTGCTTATGTCGCAGTTCCCTGGGGTTTCCTGACCTTCAACTCTCTATCATCGAGCGGGAATACCTGATCACTAAGGATTAATTTCTGCGGGGGATTTTTACATTACGTAAAATAGAGAAAGGGCATTTTAAACAGGGAAAAAGAGGTTGTTGAAACTATGGCTTATCTGTCCAGAGAGGTAGGATAAGAAATGAGGTACAAGGAGCACCAAAGAATTAAATTACTAAACCAGATTTGGGGTAGCGTTTCAAGACCTACCCTGACTCTTGTCAAGTACCAAATATTAAAAAATGGAGAAAATACTGTGAAAAGATAAAATATTGAAAATGAGTGGTAGAACATGCATAGTTGTGAAAGAAATCTTTCAGGCTGTGTGACGCTGTGTTAGAACCTTAGCCGTTGGAGTAACCGCAGTCTTTTTCTATTGCGGTGTCAATTGGTCCGACGTGGAAATTTTAATTTCATTCAGCGCTCCATTAAACTGTCACCGTGACTACATGAACTCATTTTTTTACTACCCCTGCAAAGAATTCACTTATGCTTCAATCGTCGTGCCATATTCTTGCCAACATTGCCTTCAGCCACCTCCTTACTTTACTCTACTGCTCTTTTCTTTTCCTTAAATTATCACATTTCTTTAGCTCCCATCTCCAACGTTTCTCCTCTCTTGCTCGGATTTCGCCTTAGATTGTCCTTCACCAGTTTCCCTTCCCTCCCTGCGGTGTCCACCTATTCTTTCCCCGTCTTGTTAGTGTTCTCTCAACTTCTTTTCGCTCATATTCCTAAAGAACACAACCTCTTCAACAAGTGAGTCAGTTTGTGATTAATTCCGGTAGATATCTGTATCGTACGTAAATACATATAAACCCTAGCCATAGCCACATGTATGTCCACCACAGTCGACTCGAGAGAGTAGTGTTAACCATTTACCAACCTTTGTCACAATTTTTTTTCATATTTGCGTGCACAAACGTATGTTTGTGGTGGTTATGTATCACGGCCGCATGTTGGCTCAGTGGTTTCAAGCGTTAAAGTGCTGAATAGATGTACAGTTTTCAGAATTCCTGGAGAGTAGCTACTCTTTGGAGATGTATAGCTAAAACCGTGTAGCGTTCTTTTCTCGAGACTAAATACTTCTGGGGGACGTAACTCGGCTCAAGAAGAGGAAAACGGTCTCCCCTATGGTGAGTGAATTTCTCGCACCGTTGGCCTTAGTACTTTGTGAGCTGTGCCTTCGCCAGCGATACTGACCTTAGGATCGATCACCGTGGTTTCTAGGTATGTGACTGCGTTACTTCGAAATCTTTTTGAGTTCGCACGATTCCTTCGGGAAATCGAACGTCAACTCCTCCTTTCGAGATCCCCATGTTTCCCCCCCCGGTCTTTCTTTTTCTCTCTCGAAATCCTCTTATTACCCCTTGCACCCCACCGCCCTCCCACGTCTTTCTCTCCACCCTCATCCCCCCTTTTTCCCGATTTCCCATCATCCTCAACGGTAATTCAACCCCCAGGAGACACGGACGGGATCTTTTTTCCCTCTCCTGTCTTGCAATCCTTTTTATTTCATCGCTCCAATGGATTCCAGTCCACGCCTCGTTTGATCTATCCTTTCCTAATTATTCCGGGAAATTCTCCCATGTTTCACCTCCCCTTATTCCTCCCCCCAGAGGGCTGTGCGAAATTGGTATTTGAGCGTCGCGTTGCGATGTAATCATACGTCGATATTGTGAAGCGAATAAAACGTATCGCTTTTCATGTTCCTTTGTCATTTGGTTTAAAATTTGTTGCATACCGTATGAAAATATTGTATCTTTATTCCATGTTAAGTTGAAGCCATATGTAGCGTATTTTAGCTAAACCTAAGCGCAATCTAGCGTATTTCAACTAATCAAAGGATTACAGACTTGTGATGATGCTTAAAAAACTTATCCTGGAATGGATTCATAGCATGCTGTGAGTGGTAGACTTTTTTTAAAATGTATTTTAAATGGCTACCTGGTAATAGATCACTCCCTGCCACAAACCCTTTCGGGGGCTTACTGGGTATGGTTAGACATAGGTGTAAACAATGTTGTGCTTGTTTTCTAAAAGCATTGTTTTCCTTCCTCTTGTTCTTGTGTTTTTTTCGGTAATGAATGAATGAATTCGGTAAAGAATGTTACGATGTTAAAAGAATGAAGGCATCTCAGATCTCTCGATCGGACTATTTATTTCCCTAATTTTAGTTCCTTAGATGCTAAATAAATATACTTAGGTAAGCGATGCATCGCAAATCCCTGCTGCTTGCGTTTATGTATTCCTTTCCATATTCAATTTAATTCATTTATTATCGTGGGCCTCTGCGGCCTATGAGATAAATTTACAATAATTTTAGATTAGAACCTATTATGGGAACTAAAAAAGTAAATAATAAAAGTATAAAAGTAAAAATAAGTGGTAAATATGAACAAAATATACATTGTATTCCATAAAGTGTGAATGTAGCATGTTTAGCTCTACCGGGAACTGCCAAGTATTCCTTGTAAGTACCCCTTCAAAGTATCACCTGCCTTCATCGAGTTAACTGTCTATATGAACTGTAATCCTCCTACCAGGGGGGTTGTGTTTGAAACCGTCCAGATTATTTCGAATAGGTGACCAAGGAGTCACGTGGTGTAAACAAGAATGGCTGGCAAATTTGATGTGTTAAAACCGCTGATTACAGCCTCATTCGTTGTTTACACTTGTGTTTTATCTCATTTGTGGGATCTATAGTCAAGAGGGATGATAAAAACTCAAGTGAAAACAATTTTTGATAATGTAACGAACGATTCAGAGAAATAAAATTTTCCTACCATTCGTGTTTGTACCACGTGACTCCATGGTTACCCATTCGAGATAATTCCGAAGGTTTCAAACGCAACCCCTCTGGACTGCAATTTCAACTCAGAACGGGATGAAATGTTTTGTTTTCACCTCGGCCGAGCATTTTAACTATCTTCATTCCTCGGAGGCTTGACTCCCAACGTTATCCATCGCCTGTGGCTCAATCAGTTTCCCTTTGCAGCGCCACAAACCTTGTCCCTCGCCTTTTTTTTCTTTCCCCTCTCAATCCATCGGGTGCATTGATTGATTCGTCCGACCTTGGGCGTCCATTCGTCTCTTTCCCACAGATCCATTTTCTTCCATTACATTTCCCGCTCTCCCTCGTCTCAAACACGTTCTCCACCCCCTCTCATTCCTCCCTGCGATCGCTATTGGTGATCCTCGTGCATCTCCGGAGACATTGTTTACTTAACCCCTCTCGCTTAACAAGGGACTCTCGTCTCGGCAGGAAGATGTTTTTCCCCTCTCTCTGTCTTCCTCTCTCGTTCTTCGTCATTCCTTCCTTCCTTTGTCCTCATTCTCTCTTTTACTTTTGAATCTCCTTCTGATCTTTCTTTACCATTGAGTCCGCATTATGTTTCCTTTAAACCACACTCCACTCTTCAATTGCTGTATTTTTTTATTTCGGTACCTCCCTTCCGACGGGACTGTTCCAATTTCGAAACCTACTCGGTAGACTTTAACGGGCCTAAATAAGATTTTCTCATCTAGCGCCTTGAATATTTTCTTTACAGAAACGTTTTTTCCAACATCCGCGCATAAGGTCGTGAGAAACAAATTCTCTCCGAACTTTGTAAGTCTTGTTTTTCCCTACGTTAAATCGTTACCCGTCTTATACGCTCAAAAAGATTTCCTTATCCCTTTGCAGGGTTTCGTTCGCTAGGTGCCGCAAAAATATTACAAGAATTCGGGCAGGGATCTACATCTACATGTACACGATACCCTGCAAGCCACCGAGAGGGTGTGTGGCAGGCGGTGGTGGCAGGAAGATGTTTTTCCCCTCTCTCTCTTCCTCTCTCGTTCTTCGTGATTCCTTCTTTCCTTTGTCCTCATTCTCTCTCTTACTTTGGAATTTCCTTCTGATCTTTCTTTATCATTAAGCCCGCGACCGCGGAAAGATCACCAAGAATGCACTACCGGCATGCAAACAAGCAACTATAGGGCCTCATGCAACTAGATTGTTAGTATGTATAGTATTTAAGGGATTAATACATGCATCATGCACTACAGACTACTCTAAAATATTTCCCCTACCTATCCCTTTGCTGTGCTGCTAATTCCGTTCTCTTATAGTACGGGGGAAAAATGCCATTTTGAATCTATCAGTACGATAATCTATCTCTCTAATCTTATTTATCTGGTTGAATCTAGCAAAATACGCTGGTGTTTTTAATATGTGCCTAACATCTTCAGTCAAGTTATCCGATTGAAATTTCTCTAGTAGATTTAAACTGTACCTACCTTAACCTACGCTCTGATAATGACTCCCACCCTAATTCTTGTATTAATTCTGAAACACTACTCAACCTATCGTAACACCTTTTAACGAACCTAGCTGCTCTACGCTGCACACTATCTAGTTCTCTGATCAAACCTAATTCATTAGGATCCCATACACTGGCTGCATACTGAAGGTGGGGTCTAACTAGAGAAAAGTAACATCACTCTTTTGTCTTCTCATCACATTTCCCAAGTACTCTTTTTATAAATCCTAGCTTTCTCTTCGCTCGGCCGCATATTTCCCGGATGTGTCTTCGGGATAATTATTAATGCTTGTATAAAAAAGTTAGCTGAATGTTTTTTAAATCAAATTTTATCATCATCACCCATAACGCCACATCCCTTGCACGACTATGTGCTTCAGAAAGATCTACCACCACTCGTCTCTTCCTTAACTCGCCTCCATATCTTTTAATTTTATCGGTGACGTTAGAAATTCATTGATAACACCCAAGTTTTACGCTGGTTTCGACCGCGATAGCAATATTAGAGAGATAGAATGCCGTACAGATAGATTAAAAATTTCTTTCTTCGTGCGAACTATTATAGATCAAAATAGACAAAATAAGCGGTTAGATAGTTGTAATGTAGGTAGCGTAGTTGGAATTGCATGGTCATAGTTCCACTAACTCATGCTAGCTCCATCTCCTTTGAAGCGTAAATGGAATGAAAATAATTGCCTGACATCAAATGCCTAACCAAATAATAAGAAATGTATTGCATTGTAGGTTCTAATGAATGTGTTGTAAATGCCTATTGCATGCATGAGTATCACGTTTTCATTGATAAGTTTTGAAAAGTTCTTTAGTGCATGTAGATAGATATGTTTTTGTAGTGCTGATTGAAGATGATTACCCCCTGCCACACACTTGAGTTAGCTACTCGCAGGGTAATGTGTAGATTAAATAATGTAAACTGTAGTTGTGAATGCTGGGAAATAAAAATCGTATGCATATCACGGCCCGTCCGTTATTTTCGACACTAGATTGGATGTTCAGCACAACCCTACGAGTAAGCTTTCCGTTGCACGCTAATAAATTGGAAAGGATTGCAGCCGTGTAGTTGAATATGGCCATTATGCTTATTAGATTATTATTTCCTGCCTGCCCATTTGAACATCCCTCGGGAGCCGAAATAAACTGACCTCATTAATCATCTATGTCTGCCGAGTTACCCTAAAAGCCAACTCGAAGAGACGTGGCACGCCGTGAATAAATAAATACGTGTCGGAGTTATGTTACTGTGGGTCAAAATGTAGCTTGTGTTAGTTGGAAATGCACCCGAAAGCTGCTTTTAAAATGAACCGAATATCCAGCGGAGTATGATGCTGATTGATGTGGTTAGCGTATTTTTAAAAATTCAGTGCGGTGTTAGTTACATTACGACTGCTAGGGTGCAGTTAGCATGTTTTAGTATAAGCGAAGAACTTTTTTTTCGAAATTTACTTCGAGGCTAACGATATTATACCTCTATCTCTTTTTAATAACGACTATTGCCATTTGTCATGGTTCGCATGTGGTATGGCGATAACTTAAACATGCTCATTTTCTAGTCTCTTGATGGTTTTCTTTTCTTGATCAACTGGACCGTAATGAGCGGTACTTTTAAAAATACATATTTCTAACGCCATCTCAAGAGAGAGTTCAAAAGGACTTCAATGTTTCAAAGAACACTTTCTCCATATGTTAGAGCGCAGTCCCAAAATGCTCACTGTTAACTGCGGCTTGTAGTTTGCGTGGCGTCTACATAACACTGCACGATAATTAACTCCTGTTGTGTCTCCTAAAAATTCGTTACGAATTTTGCTTAGCCAGTATGAAACCATGAGATATCGAAGATATCTCAGGGTTATCCGATCCTGAGATATCGATCCTGAGATATCGATCAAAAATCTCATCACGTTGTAGTCTTGGACTTCTAACCACCAACATCTGTAAATTCTACTTCCAGATGGCCAGTTTATTAACTTTAGCGCGTTTAGCACGTTAAGCCTCTGAAAACATTTAGATGGTATAGGACTCAGCACAGCAATTGATCAGAGCCTATAACACTGAAAATAGGTTTTCTCTCCTCGATTGGCTGAATCATGCGTTCTGTAACGCAGGTCTACTTCATAAGAGCAGTCCTCGCCCTAAAATTCAACCGAAGCTCCTCTTTGCGTCATAACTTTCCTTACCGTACGGTAGTGCTTGTGTATGCTTTAAGGAGGTTGGCTCGCGACTGCTTGAGTCAAGTTGTCTGAGGAATCTTATTAATTTAAGTACGAGCATATGCCTGCCAAGTGATCCTTACTTCACAAAGAAAATTACCCAAGCTATTGAAACTCATAAGTATCACAAGAAATGCGATGTAAAGTCGAAGGATTTCTTTTTTATGATAATTTTAATCAGCTCGACTATGGAGTCAATTCAGCATTTACTTTAAAGAAATAAATTCATGTACTCAATGAATTTACTAATTTATAACACCAGAATATTACTATCAAACATTATGTTATAATATTTTTCTGAAATATGCTTTAATATCTCATTAGTAATGATATTATTCATACGCCATGCATTTTACATAGAGCGCCGCAGCGGCACTTGAAGACGACTAACGCATTTCGTCTGCTATAAGCGCAGAAATTGGTGGATTTAGCGAAAAATACGGTGGGTTGATGCCTTTTTTTTCGTGTCATTTTATTTCTTGTGAAATTATGCATAAAATATCAGTTTTTTGCAAAAATGTCATGTCACTATGGTATTTTTAAACGTTATATTCCCATGTGACGGCCATTCTCGCCGTTAATCGTATGTAATTTCAAATGCAATTTGTGCAAAAAGGAGTATGGGTTGGTATAATTATCTTTACTTTGTTAGACAGAAGAACTTATGTTCTATAAGTGCTGAAAATACAAAAAAATGACATGACTTTCACATTTCGGATCAACCTCCTTAATTCCTACCCTTGCCGTTCTCCGTTTGGGATCCTTCGGTGAAAATCGCGAATTCCTCTCCTTCACCTCCGATATGTAAGCCATTTGTAGCACACAGAATACTTGACTTGGATCATCCCCTAATTTTTCTTCATCTGAGCCGTTGGAATGCGTAACGAATTATTTTTTATGAACAATTTTCATTCCATGCCTCCAATTTCACTCTTTTTGTTCGACTAATGTTCGGGCTATATACGAGCCGATAATGATAATATTGGTATGAAAATAAAATGTTTTATGTCTTTTGTGCAACGGTGAACTCTCTAGAGCGGAAAGATATATTGGCCTTGATGATCTTTTCCGGAGTGATTCTGATGAAATCGAAAAGGGAAGCTTTCACTTCGTGGAAGGACGTAATACTTCATTAAAACGAGTGGAAAACTATTGTGACATCCACACATTATTCATCCTCTCTACCGGTTTCGGCAGTCAAGCCATCTTCAGGATTGTAAATCTCAGATGCACAATTCATGTTTATATGCTAGCAGGGTGTAGACGATGAGAGGGGGGGGGAGTATAGAGAGAGGAAAGGTCAAGAGAGTATTGGGAAGGAAGGGCACAGTAATACGCAGTAAGGGGACAGGTTGGGGAACAGGAAAACATTTAGGAGATTCTGCTTTTCTTGTAGGCCAATTTCTCGCTCGTCTAGGGCGTCCATCTTCCCCCCTTCTCCGGTCAAGTGGTTGAATAAATCGGTGGAGATCACAAACGTTTTCAAATTAGTTTCACTAAATAAGGAGCAATTCAGATTAAAAGAATTATCTCGGGAGTGTCGCCACTTCAATGATGGGAGAGTCCCAACGTCTCGCGAGCGTGCTAGTCGCTTATTCAAGGGTTAATAAAAGGAGGAGAATGCGACCAGCATCGCTGTCGAAACGATGGGATCCTCCTATCATTGTCGTGGTGCCGTAATCGAACCAATTCTTATGCTTTGAATCGTTACAACCCGCGACATTTTGGTGATAATTTACCGGAGTAAGTTTTCTTATCACATTGTTTTTTTCACACATTTTCTTTTTCATTTTCACGCAACACATTTCATTTTTACACAACACATTTTCTTAGCACAGTAAGTTTCTCTAACACATTGTGAACGAAATGGATTTTGTCGTGCCCATCCCGCATACATAATAGTATTGCTAGTCTCTGATTGTGTTGTGTTGCAACTATTGTGCGTGTGCCTAGTGAATTTCGGTGATTGTTCACCCCCTACCGTAAACACTCGAGGTGTCGTCTTGCAGGGTACATCTACATATTACTCTGCCAGCCGCCGCAAGGGTGTGCGGCAGGGGGTGAACCTTCACCAGGCATGAATGCCCCTCTCATGTGATGTAGATGTTGAGGGCAGCTATCGAATACCCAGTGATGTTAAACCCTCTGTCGCGCCCCGTAGGTGGTTTGAATCGTGCTCAAAACCATTGGCTCTAAATATCTATCTAAATTGACCATCTAAATAACGAACTTGAACGTGTGCAGCGAAGATCGGCAAGATTTGTAAAGGGACGGTACGATAACCTTATTAGCGTAACCAGTCTATTAAATGAATTAAATTGGGAATCATTGTCAGATCGCAGGTTGAAATTTAGACTTAATCTCTTAAATAAATTCCAAGACCATATTTTCAGTGATGATGTTAAAAATATTTTGCGGACCCCAACTTACTTTGGTAGACTGGACCATAATCACAAAATTAGAGAAATAGATTGCCGAACTGACAGATTCAAAATGTCCTCTTTTCCTCGTACTATTAGGGATATGAATAACGGTAAATATATCCAGTACGAGTGTAGCAATGGATAACACTGGTAGCTGCATGTTGGTATAAGGACTTAAAGCTAACCCACCTAACAGCATGTTTTTGCATGTGTGCTTTGCTATTTTAATTTTTAATCACAAATTTCATCCATGATCAGGGTGTCGATCGATACGGGAAATACGGGAGATACGGGAAATATACGGGAAATTAACATTACCCTGGAAAATACGGGAAATATACGGGAAATTCGCATAGTGTCCGGGAAATTTCAAGAAATGCTCTGTAATGAACAGATCCAGAAGATCCCCATATTTTCGGTTGGTGGGACCTTAGCAGTGAGGGAGTCGCAGTGTTTAGCCCATGTAGGTTTCGCGTCGCACGATTTTGTCGAAAAATGCAGCGTGATAATGTGACTTATCCGGTTCGAAAGTGTAATTTAATAAGATAGAAAGTTTAATCACTTTATTTTACCTGTTGTACTAGATAATGCATATGGCGAATTATTTTGTAACTATCAGTGTAATTTGGACCGGTCCAAAATACACGCTCTTCGGTGGTCCGAAATACACTATGAGGATCAAAATAAAATGAGACTGAGTTTCACAGAAACATCCTTAGATGCATTAAAAAGAATTATTTGCACTTTTCTACACGAATTATGATAAGAGTGGAGTAATTTCTGTATTTGAACTAGCAAAAGTAACTTTATATTTCGCTGTCGCCTTAGGAGTCAAAGCCATTCCAATGGGTGTATTTGTATAGAGTGTGTCTTCGTTGTTTATGCTTTGTGTGGGGGAAGGGAATTTCACGATTTCGCTCACTTAGCCTTTATGCCTCAATCACCTGGGCTTGATTGTTGAAATTTGGAGAGAAGACATTTCAAAGATACACCCAAACGTCTACACCCTAAACATGTTGCTACCCTTAATGAATACAAAGTAAAGCTATCGGTCCGAATTACACGCCGGTTCAAATTACACGGTCTTCTCCTATACGGGAATTTAGCAAATAATCGTCCGGGAAATACGGGAAACATACGGGATTTTGAAATTGGGCCGCCGATCGACATCCTGATGATATATAGTGCATGTTTGGTGAGAATTCACCCTCTGCCACACACCTTTATGGTGGCTTGCAGGGTATTATGTAGATGTAGATGTGGCTGTAGTTTTTCCCTTTCTACTTCCTTACCTGAAGGCTTTGTGTGGAATGGGAAGGAAACACGAGCAGCATGCCTGCTCTCATTCCTCTATCTCTCTCTCCCCATCCCCCCACTACCTCCCCGGTGGTCCATTCCTCGAGCGACATTTCCTGTGGGCGACGAAGGGGATGGACAAGAATTCAAGTGGGCAGGGGCTGGCATTCGATCCCCACGTGGTGAAAGAATGGAATGGCTCTTTCCTTTATCATTGGTTTGTCCGCGGTGTTGCCGCTTGCGAATTCGCCAGCGTTTCTATCCCATTCTTTCCTCCCCCATGGATTAGGGAAGTAACTAGAAGTGCGAGGAGTGTGATAATTACAAATGCATTAAAAACACCAGCGTGCTATGGCTGATTAGATCATAAAAATAAAATTATAGAGATGGATAGTGAGACCGGTTCAAAAATGCATTTTTCGCGCATTTTGGGACAGCTATAGATTACAGCGAAGATACATCGGGAAATTGGATTATGTATTGTATATTGTGATAAGGAGGAGAATCCTGTAATGATTTGGTTTCTACATGTTCATGTTTAAACGTTACTTACTCATGCTTGCCTTGTGAATTACAAAGTAATTAATGTATTAAAGGTATATGCGTGACTAATCAATTCTTATAAATACCTTTGTGATGACTAGGTAACAATTTAGCTGTACCTCTAGGCTTTTTGTAAGTAATGCATGCTTTTGTATGTCTTTTCTGTAGTGCATGATGCATGTATTAACCCCTTAAATACTATAGATACTAACAATCAAGTTGCATGAGACAATATAGTTGTTAGTTTGCATGTTAGTAGTGCATGCTTGGTGATCTTTACCCCCTGCCGCATGCCCTCGCGGTGGCTTGCAGGGTATCGTGTAGATGTAGGTGTATATGTAGATGTATGCTTGTATGATTTCTGCTGGAGATTTAATTGGTATTTAACCTACGATTTATCAGTGATTCCCGTCCTAATACTTCTAATAATTACAAATAACACCACTAAACCAATCGCAATACCTTTTAACAAACCTAGCTACTCTACGCTGCACACTTCTAGTTCTGTGATCAAGCGGATCAAGCCTATGACCTTTGGATCCCATACACTCGCCCCATATTCGAGGTGGGACCTAACAAGTTATACGTAACATTGCTCTTTGGTCTCCTCGTAATTTTTTCGTAGTGTCATTTTAATAAATCGTAGCTCATGCTCATATGTGCCATTTCTTCGATCAACGTCATGTACTTATATTTGTGCAAGATTGGAACAAGCCCTCGAATCCTTTTGGCATATTCATGTCTTAAAACACGACGATGGAAACGAACAATAAAAATAAAAACCATCGTAGGTGTTTGTACTTGTGGAAATGAAGATATTTATGGATAAGGACCAAAAGTGGAGCATAACTCGGAAGCGGGAAGGCCATAGGCCCCACGGTTTAAAGTGCCCTTTTTTCCCGAAAAAAGAAATTAAAAGCTACGTACCTTTTATGCGAAAGAGTGGGGTTGGATACATAGGAGATACTCTGTAGTGCAGATGATGTTTTCCCGGTTTGTCATGGGGAAGTATATTTCGATAGATCCTTCTGGGCCTTTTCCACAGTATATAACTCCATGGTAAAGTGACGCTCCTTTGACATTTGGATAGAGTCTCGGTCTCCCCAAGTTCAGCTACCTCTGGAAATGGATTGATTGGCGGAAGTTCCTTCGTTATTCGATTGTCTCAAAAGTTTCCGATATTTCGCCGAAATGGCGCATGAGGGCAGAGGTCTCGTAGGCGAGATGCTTCCAACGTATTGACATGTCGAGAGTAGGTGTACACACACGAACGTAGCTTAGTAGTTTCCCGATGTTCTTTCTAGTTCTTTCCGTTCGACTAAAAGAGTTCTGAGGAAACAGTGCTAGGAGAGACCTATCTTATCTGGGAATGACTTTAGCCATCGTATATTCGAATCAAATAGTTGTCGGGGCCAAGTGAAATGGCTGATTGCTAATGTATTACTAGAATTTAATTCTGTCACTTATTTGTTGGAGAATTGATATTTTTTTAAATTCACAGACGTACCTACATGAAAATAAATAATAGCAACGAACTTTATCACCCAAAAGTGGACATGATCAGGTGATGTCATCCTTATGCGATGTTACTTCATGCTGTACAGTGTTGGATTAAGATGATAGTAGTAGTTAAAATAAACGAATCTGTGGAATTGTTTTTTTTTCAATTTTTATCTTTATTTAATATTAGATTTCACAAAGTTGAGGCCGCATCTATCGTATTCACTTGAGGGAGCGGCAATGCACTATATCGGATCCATTGGAGTGTATATTAATTTTTTTTTTCTTTCTTAAAGGCTTGTCCATTTTTGGGGTTGGAATGCATTTGCATCATTCGTTTTTTCGTCGATTAACGTGGATATCATCGTAATCCCAAAAATATATTCCCCATTTCAGCACACGTAAATTCGCTGTAATCTATTGCCGTCTCCATTTGTGTGCAGAAAAGAATTCTTCAACCTCTCCGTTCCACTATTTATATCTCTTAATTTTATTATAAAAAAATTCGCCCCCGGGTGGGCTCGAACCACCAACCTTTCGGTTAACAGCCGAACGCGCTAGCCGATTGCGCCACGGAGGCTGATATCGAATTGGAAGAGTATACTAATCTATACCGCGGGATAATCCAACGGGCAGTTGACTACATTTATGTATTACCCTGCGAGCCACCACGACGGAGTGTGGCAGGGGGTGAAGATCACCAAACATGCACTATGGACATGCGACTAGGATATTTAATGGAGACATGCTGGATTAAAGGGTCACATGCAGCTAAATGGTTAATATCTACGACTCTCGACTACAGTTGTCAGTGGATTCTTAGGATCATAGATGTGGCAGCACAACTTCCTTCCTCGTTGGAGTATTTCACATCAAGACTGTGTCGCAAGTAAAATATTAGACAGATTGGACGCTATATCTCAGTATATTGGACGCTATCCAAAGTGACGCCAACTCGGCTTCTTTCGTCACCTTTCTCCCAAGAAATGCATGTGGACGCGCGGCCACCTCTGCTCAACTTCCACCTCTTGCTCGAGTGCCCTCTTGCCTTTGGTTTCAATTCGCTCTAATGGCTCTCATTTCTGATTGCAACCGGAGACGTATAGTGCGCCCTATCACGGGCTCTTAATGAACAGGGAACTTATTCCATAATCAGGAGTTGTGGTGAGATTGGTGATTTTAAAGGTTTGCATTCTTCTCGCGCCAGTGGTTCCTCGTGCTCAATCAATATTTCTTGCTCTGGAGAACAGCCAGGAGTCGGTATCACTTTCACCGCTGTTCGCCATTGCCTCTTTGTAAATACACTGCACTGAGCTCACCCACTGGGTTGGTGTGGTGGATATAGTCTATGCCTCCCTTACCAAGGGAATACGTTTTCGAACCTCAGTGTAGTGGTAATTCCGTAATATGCTTGTCCTTGCTTAAGTACTGAGTGGAGAGCTATTTATGTTCAGTACTCCGTCCGTCGGATTAGACGTTTAACGATGGACCCTTTGGCATCTTCCGTAAAGAGTACAATAACGCCGATCGGGTTTCTCTCCATCCTTACTCCACGCCAGAAATTCCCACCCCTTTTGAAGGAGTCCAGTATTCATGTGAAGGGATGGAAGGGGGAGGAAGGGTAGGTGAAAATTTTCGAACATTGCCTATTGGTAGAATTGGTAGTCTTAGGGTGAATCACGTTTATTTTTATCATCCTGCCCATGGGTTGGCAAAATACGGCTCAAGGGTGTCTTTTTTGGTATGTAAATTACAGTACTTTCATTTAAATAGCATATATTTGAATTTGTGAATGAAACTTACGTAGTTTAAATGACTGATTCCGATTGGAAATCGAGTGTATAGTAATAAACACCGTTTAATAACCGGACATTAATAAATTTTCTCGGGAAATGCAAGCTCACTACTTATATACTGCCGACAATAACAATTTTAGGGAATATTATTAAAATGGGGATGTAATGAATACTTTTACTCTTTATTATATTACCAAAATTTTCATTGCTTTTTGTTTTATATTGTGCTCTCGAAACGTTTGGGTTCATTTTAAGGGACAGGTTTCATGCTTCCATCTCACAAGTTTGCTGATTACTGGTCTGGCCGAGCCCTCTTAGTTCAAGTAATGCTTATCTATATCTACGACATACCCTGCAAGCCACCTCGAGGGTGTGTGGCTGGGGGTGCATCCACACCAGGAACAATGACACAACAAACAAAAATGAACACTACAAACCAAACACTACACCTTTAAAAGTAATTGGGAAAAAAAAGGAGAAAAACTACTAAATCCCAATCAATACTTATGCGTCGTTCAAGCTGGCAGCAACTTCTCTGTTTTTTTATCAGACGCCCACTTATGTCCTGCATGCAGATAAGAAGTGGCTCATCACGTAAGTGTATCCCCTCCTTGGAGGCGAATAACTCCCTCTCTCGTCACCTTCCTCTTTCCTGTGTGTCCATCGCAAAAGAATTAATTTTCCGTAGTCCTAGATTTCGCTATTATTGATTTTTGCTCTCTTGATTTATGTACTCATTCAAATGTTTTATACCACTGTTCACGGTATTTCCCAGTAAAAAATAGAAGTGGAACCACACCCCTAGGGTGATGAGTGGTTCTATTCAAATGCCACCAAATATCACATCAGTGAGAGGAGGGGTCACAATGTGACCTAAAATGCACTACATCTACATAATACCCTGCAAGCCACCATAAAGGTGTGTGGCAGGGGGTGAATTCTCACCAAACATGCACTACATATCATGCATAAAAAAGGATTAGTATTTATATACTGTTCTAAACTTCACTATTTAAAAAAGATAAAAATAGCAAAGCAAACATGCAAAAACATGCTGTTAGTTGGGTTAGCTTCAAGTCCTTATACCAACATGAAGCTACCAATGTTATCCATTGCTACACTCGTACTGGATATATTTACCGTTATTCATATCCATAATTGTACGAGGAAAAAGGGACATTTTGAATCTGTCAGTACGGCAATCAACTTCTCTAATTTTGTGATTATGGTCCAGTCTACCATAGTAAGTTGGGGTTAGCAAAATACTTTTAACATCATCACTGAAAATATGGTCTTGGATTTGTTTAAGAGATTAAGTCTAAATTTCAACCTGCGATTCCAATTTAATTCATTTAATAGACTGGTTACACTAATAAGGTTATCGTACCGTCCCTTTACAAATCTTGCCGATCTTCGCTGCACACGTTCAAGTTCGTTATTTAGAACGATTTCGTAGAGATCCCATACACTAGCAGCATATTCCAAATGAGTTCTTACAAGGGAAAAGTAGCTGATTTCTCGTATATGATCGTCACTACGTTATTAACGGACTTATTAAGTACTAACCTTTCCTTCCTGACGAAAAGTACGGTATTTTTGGGTCCCCTCCCTAATATGTTGGTTTATTCCAATTTAATTAAATCCGCTTGCTAGGCGAAGACATATTATTTCTTTATCCTTGTTCTGTATAGATGAATTGCATCATAATGGATCAGTTCTGCGAATTTAACCCAGAGGCATTGAATTCCATTTATAATCTTTCTTGAGCGCATTGGTTAAAACTCGTAATGTTCTGTATTCATTCACATTGCCGCGATTATGATCTTCACTTATATGTGTTTGAATATATGTGGGCGGTAGTTGATAATTACTACGTCATCAACCTCCCGTACTTGACTGTTTTTAGAAAAAAGGAGGTGGAGGCGGTAGATCTGCTCACACAGACCCTGTCGCAACCCCTTCCATTGGCCGAGTACCATTGTGATGAGGCGAAGGAACTTCGCGGGCTCTGTTGTGATTGGATGAAGTGGATGACGTACTAGTCCATTGTACGCCCACTTTTCCGGAAGGGTTAAAAACAAGTTTTTCGACGCTTATAATTCGAGAACTAATTGACAGATTGAAGATCGGAAAAATACTGGTCTTTTTATTTTGCAAATTTTATCAGATTCGACAATAAAAATATGGTGTATGTCCCCATTACGACCGTAAATTCTGAACATGTTCTGGTTAATCTTTGTTATTCTTTTGTAATTCTGTGTAATTGTGTTACTTTTCCATTTTTCTTGACTGAAAGGTGTACGGGCATATATACTTTCATGCATACACATATATGACGGTGGGGACGTACGTACAGAGCTATTATTTTTTTATGAAAGAACTGCGAAAAAGGTTGATTCTTCCTTGCCCTCCGATGATATCATTTCTGGGGATCTAGTAAACGTAGCTAAACTATAGTCTGACTTTCTTTTCAAGGCATGCGATTCGAATATATTTTGAATGGCCTTTGATTTTACCCGGAAAGGTTTTCGTATTCCTAACTCGGCCACCTGAATTACCACCTCCAGTCTGCAACGTGAATGTGGAATGAATATCTTCTCTCCATTCAGCTCTTCTCTCTTTGTCCGGTCTTCCGTGACGCGCCGATGCATCGGTTGGGGATCATCCTAGGTTGCCCAAAGCATACGAATTCACCGCGCGACTGCAGTCCGGAGCCATTTAGGATTCCTCCAATAGGGTCGCGGGTCTTCCGTTAGCAACGCGTCTTTGCGATTCACGAAGCGTCGTCGCCGTCGAGAGATCGAGGTGAAAGAGACGAGATTGCTCTCTCGGGCTCGCAAAAACTCTACCACCGCGACAATTTCCTTGGCGAAACGACGTTTTACTCTCTTCTTGAAATGCGATGCTCGTCGGTGCCTCTGTTTACTTTTGCTCACCTGATGGAAAGAAAAAAAAGGAAATTCGCGTAGCGGTGACCCACTGAACCTTCCTAAAAATATCCTGCAGGGTAAATATTTTAGTGTGCGGGACAGAACTTCAAGCCATATTTCGAGTCAATGGTTGGTTGGTTATTTAGGGGAGGCGACCGACAGCTGAGGTCATTTGCGCCATTTAGGATAGGTGGATAATTGGGTAATGGTAGGAGTTTTCAGGGAATGGAGGAAGGGTGGAGAGAAACCCGGCGTCGGCATGAGCCTACTATTAACGAAAGGCGCCAAGGGGACCACGGCTTAACGTCCCATCCGACGGTCGGAGTACTGAGCTTGAAATGCCCTTCACTAGGCACTCAAGGGGGGACCGGTTTTCCACTGAAATATCCACCACTGCCGGGAATCGAACCCGGGCCCTCGGGATGGAAGGCCGGTACTCTAGCCACCACACCAACCCGATCCCTATATCGAGTCAACCTTGCAGTGTTTAACTGCGTCCTTTGTAAAGAGTCGTGATATACATTTTCGGCTAAGACTCAACAACAAGCCGGCCCTTTCTAATCACTCCGGTATTGATTAAATTAGCTGAAAATTTTGCTGGAAAAATTTGCATTATTGGCATCCACGTCTCGCCTTAAAGATGCTTCCGTTTAAAAGGCTCCCGTCGATTCCGTAATGTGTCTTTGCCTGATCCTCATCAATTTTAAATAAATATCCTTCTGAAGATTTGTGTTCTTCTGTTTATTCCCACATGCTGGTTTCATTTTGGTGAAAATTTGTAGTGAACCTATTCATTCTGTCAAGAATTGATTATTTACCGTCACAATTGAAGTATCTCAGTATTATACCCTTCAAACTGATAGACCTGTATTTTCTTGACCGAACGGTCTAGGTAAAAAAATCGATGGAAATTAATATATTTGTCTCGCTGTTAACTTATATTGGTCGTTTTATCCGTTTTTTAAATTGGAAATGATATGCCCTAGTGGAAAATATCGCTAATATTGTTTGTGTAATATTTTTGCGACATTGTATGTCGCACTGTATTTTTAAGGTCCATCTGGCCAATAGAGCTGGTCACAGGCGTGACAAAAGTATAAAAGCACATAAAAAGGACACTCACAAAAATATTTTCACGATATTTCGGTGGCCACTACCACCTTTCTCGAAGAAGAGGAGAGAACTGACAGAGGGGGCAATGCAGGTCGAGGAAACAAGTGAAGGGTGGAAGTAAGGGAAAGGAGGGTTAAGGAAGAGGGGGAAGGGAAAGGGTATGAGAAAACGTATGAGAATATGAAAGAAAGAAAGACAGACGGCTCCTTTAATGAGTCCTGTTAATTCCCGGTTTGCGGAAAGCATGGAAGAGCCAAATTAGAGAATGCTCCAACGTTTTAAGTTGAAGGGGAGACGCTGAAGGTGGGAGGGAGGCCAGTATGCCCACCTTGAAACAATTGTTGAAGTTGGAATCGTGGGAGGAGGCATGTATGGCTACTGGGAGAGAATAAGAGTGGGAGGAGGGATTATTGCAGGAAGAGCGGTGACCATACATGCGGATGCATAGCGGGGTGGTGGAGAGGCCGATGTAGAAAGCGGGACAGAATTGGCAGAGAAGAAGGTAAACAGTATTTTCAGTGGTGCAGGAAAGTGAAGGCATGGGGGGAAGTGGAAAAGGGAGGAATTGTTTAGGGAGAGGCTCGGTGATGAGGACAGGACAAGTTTTGCATCTAGCGCGATTGCAGGGGGAAGGGGGTGTTTTTGGAAGAAGACGGGATTTGGACAGAGGTCTGATGGTTCTCAGAATACCGGAGAAGTTGGGGGCACGTTTGAAGGTAAGAGATGGGCTTTTAGGGAAAATATTGGTGGTGATAAGGTTATCAGACAGGATAGGGAATAGGTCTTTGAGGATGTGTTTAAGGGACTGAATACCAGGGAAGTAGGTTGTGCACAAGAAGAGGTTGTCTTTGGTTTTGAGAGGAGGGGCTATGGGGGAGTAAGTTTTGTTGGAGATTTTTTTGTTGAGAAGGTGCTCAGGGTACCCTCTTCGGAGGAGAGACTGGTGTAGGTTAGTAAGGAATCTATTAAGGGAGTCTGGGTTATTACATATACGGTGGCCACGAATGGAAAGGGAGTAAGGTAAGGATGTTTTGGTGTGTTAGGGATGGCAGCTATTGTAGTGGAGGTATAGTTGTTTATTGGTGGGTTTGATGTGAACAGATGTGTTAAATTTGTTATTAGAAAGGGAGATATCGAGTCTTTTTTATGTGCTTTGATGTTTTTATGTGAGAAAGGGAGAGTCTTTTTTATGTGCTTTTATACTTTTGTTACGATATATGTGTGTGTGTATGTATTTATATAATAAAAGATGTTGAGAAAACAGATCATATGAACATATTTATACTCATTTGTTTTTACGAGCACGCCCCTTGCGTGTATTTGGTGAATATGCACTCCCTGCCACACACCCTCGAGGTGAACTGCAGGGTATCGTGAAGATGTAGGCCGTGGGTAAAATGCCTGGATCCTTCATCCATCCCAATTATGCACCCGCACATGGGATGCGCAGCAACCTTCTTCTCCGGAGCCCCGAGGCCAACTCTCGCCTCTTCTCTCTCTCTCGAGGTACGCTCTTCGCCCGTCTCCCTCTCAGTCGCTTGTTTTTGCGTCGGGAGGGAGGTGCGGGGAGGAAGGGGGCGGCGGGAGGGAGGGGGGGGGGAGGAGTGGGAAGGGCAGCTGTTTTATCGACCGGGCTACGTTTTAAAGGTGCCGTGCACTTTCGAAGGGAGACCCTGGGTTCTTCCTCGGTCGCTTCTCATCTCCTCCTTCTCTTGTTTTGAGACCACCTCCTTTCCTCCACCCTCCTCTTCGGGGGGTAATGGATTGTTATTCTGTGGGTTTTCCGCTGGACCAAGAATCCCAGGTTTCGATTTCCAGGGAAGGGAGTTCTCTGGGATATTTTGGCGTGGAATTCCAGTCAGTTCCCCTGAAACAAATCGCCCTCCATCCTCGCCGTCCCCCCTCAGCTTGTCTTCCAAGGTTATTCTCAGGCTCAGATAATGTTAGAATCCGAGAAAAGTCAGGGAAATCGCGAGGAAATCACCAAGAAAACCAGGAAAGTCAGGGAAGAACATTAGAGATGTCCAGAATGATGGGTATTCTGGTGTGGGTATACTTTTATGCGGGTTCCAGAATAATCGATGTTCAAACATTTCTTGGGAAGGTATCAGCACGCATAGAATTCCAACTTTTACCGAGCCAAGTAGGATTTGGTGGTGGATGAGTTAAAAAATGGTAGCAATTTTCAACAAATGTATTAAAAAATTATTAAGTTAAACGACACGTGTTTAAGCCATCATCAGGTGTACACTCACCTGATGATAGCCGCTCGCGTGAGATGTGTTGCCTGAAATAGTGAATAGAAATAGTGAATAGAAATAGGGAATAGTATAGGGTTTGGTGTTTTCCCAGCATATCTTCTAAGTGAAGATCTCTCGGGTTCTCCACCGGGTCAGGTCCATCACGACGTTTCGAAGAACGGCTCATCCATCACCTTCAGGGCATTGACGCATAACGCCTTAAGGACGATGGACGAGTCGTTCTTCAAAACGCCGTCCCTAAAGGACCTGGTACGGTGTGGAGTCCAAGAGATCTTCAATTTTACCTATCCATTATTAAAGTGATGCTTGTGTTAATAATATTTTATAAATATATTTTTCACTGCACTGCAAGTATTTCGAATTAAAAAATAGGGTATAGACTGAATATATCGGTTAGGAAGCCATAAAAACACTCTAGATGACTAGATACTAGACACATTACAACGCTATGACTATGCGTTTGACATCAGGCTAATGAAACGACGGAGTCGAGGAATTGAATTTAGTTTTGGGAATATTTATCATCTCTTCGTGTCTAGAAAATAATCCTCAGTTATTGGGAAAACTTTACTAATAAGGACATAGTCCATTATCTTGAAAAAATCATAAATCGTTTAGGTTTTCACTGTTTTAGTTATGTTTCGATTCATCCAGTTTTTTTTCGTTTAGATTCTGGGTTCCGTCATGCAAATTTCAAATGTGGACCGTGGATCTTAGTGCCGGATCCTGCCGGGCTCGGGGGAATTATCTACGTTCTTCAACTTTTAAAAGCTTATTATTCCAGTATGTACCAGTGTATTCCAGTTTTATGATCCGTTTTTTAGATCTCACAGCATCTTAAGCGTTTTCGCAACTGGGATTTGATGGGATGGGAATCGATGAAATCCTGCGGGAGAAAACAAAACTTTAAACGAAATTCTTCCCTTTCAATCTGCTCTCGGCGACTGTCTCCATCAAAACATCATGCCTCGTGAAATGGTTTTTTTAAGTGGCCGTCTATTATTTAGAATTGTTCATTAGACTTCTCTTTTATCCATCTACATTGTCAGGACTTTTGTTTGTCGTTCCATCTATGTACCTATGATCTATGTAATACCACATATTTCATGCTTCCTGCATGAAAATCCGATTCACCGTGGTCAGATATTCACGAAATAGTAGGATCTATTTTCTTAGCGACCTGTGCAATTTGGGCTCAAACTCGTCAACCCAAAACCTAAAAAAAAACTTGTTGTATTGGATGCCATTCTATCTGGAATTCCTACTGGTTCGCCGGGTGAAAACTTTGATCTACATATACAAAATACCCTTCAAGCCGCCTCAAGGGTGTGTGGCAGGAGGTGAACCGCTACCAGGCTTGCATCATCAATCATACAGAACACTTGCTACCATACAGGCATGCAATATAAGCAAATAAATACTACTCCATTCAAACACTACTCACATGAAACCAAGAACCATAGTGCTACCATCCCGTTCTGTTTCCGTTCTGAGAAACTCTTGTTTTCAAACGAAATTCCCTAGTTTGGACCAGATTCCATAGTTTTCGTTGAGCTTATCCGTCACCACGTATGCGGTGTGCAATTCTGTGAATTCGACTCATCCCAGCCTGTTTAACGCTCAGTTATCACGGCAGTGGTGAAGTAGTTGTATTGTGGAAGGTATTATTTCTCGCAAAGAAGCCATAGTTAAATAGGGTGTAGCGTTAAAAACGTGTACGAGGCGTTATTTCTTCCCGCAGGTGACTGAGAAAATTCCAATGACTATTCAGATATTCTGCAAAGTTTTTAAATCCATCTCATCTAGTGTTTCAAAGAGGATAAATATTACAGTACAATATTAAATATGCTGCAATAGAGGGTGAACTGACTCTTAATTCATGAAACATCCGGTGAGATACGATGAGTATGTGTTTGGCTGACTGTTTTTCAATCATCAAAACGTATTATTGTAGCATTAAAACATTTCTCGAATCGCGCCACGTCTAAGAACAAGATACGCAGACGTTAAGAAGTAAATATACGCAAAATGAACAATTGATGCTTTAATTTCACTCATGGGTCGAAAAGTGTTGTTTATTTGCTTGAAGTTGTTCATTATCATGAAAACCACTCTTGAAACGAAACGAAATTTAAACGAAAATTCTTTATGAATAATTACTTTTTTTCGTCATGGCTTTTTTGGCCTCTTTTGTTACGTTCCGCTTGCGATAGTTTTAGCAATGTATGAGAATTAATGGAATAATTAGGTTGGGAATCATTGTCAGATCGTAGGTTTAGATTAAATCTCCTGCAGAAATTGAAAACCGATAGCTTTACTGAAGATGTTTGATATGCATGCATTAAAAAAACCCTGCGTATTTGTTGACCAGATAAATAAGATAAGAGAGATGGATTGCTATAACGATAGATTGTAAATGTATGAGTCTTCTCCGTACCAAGAGAACACGATAGGCAACATAACAAAGGGTTAGGTAGGTGAAATACTGTTAGAGTAGTCTGTAGTGCACGATGTATGTAGTAACATTGCTAAACCATGCATGGTAGGTGAATACGGATACAATATTTAAATAAATGCCATTAAAACCAATAATCCCTTTATTACTATGTAGATACTAACGATCTAGCTGCATGTGACCCTATTAAATGACATGTTTCCAGGTAGTAGCCTCGTTGCCTGCCAATAGTGCTTGTATGATGATCGTCACCCCGTGCCACACACCCTCACGTTGGCTTGCAGGGTATTGCGTAGATTTAGATGAAGTATGTGCACCTACCATCCCTTCAACGTCGTCTCGCATAAAAGCCGTTATTTATTCTTTTTTTGGGCACCGCGTTGATTATTAGTGTGGGAGAGGGGTCATAAAAAATGGAAACTGAGGTTGAGAGCCATTATGGAATACAGCTGCGGGGGAATGAGAGGGTTTAATGTGCTCTCCTCCTCTTGATCCGAAATTTAGGGTTTCAGCGTCCTCCGAAGGGTGTATGTGTGCGTATGTTGTGCCAGCTGAGCCGAACATGAGGACCTCAGAGGAGAAAATGAAATAAAATAAAGAAAAATTCCCTAACCTTCCCCCTACCATCTCTCAGCTGCCGTAATAAGAAGTGAATGAGTGTGTGTTTGCCGAAGGAGTTGATATCCACGGAAGCAAATTGTTGGTGATTTTTATGGATATTCCCTCCTTTGGCCCCAAACGGTTTTTTATAGGGTCTTCTTTATGTCCCGCCGCCTTGGCCAAGGGCTGGCCAATGAGTTTGTCCTGCTAATTGAGGAAGGGGAAGGAATACAAACAGGGTTCCTCAGCTGCTTCCGAGTCGTGGCTCACGGCGATTGGAGTTTTCGTGCGATCTGGCATTATCGTATGTTCCTCTTCGGGGTATAATTCGAATTTGACGTTCGTCTTGCGAATTATTCTCGCAAAGGATCAGCTGTGCCTGTTGTGTTTTTACTCATACTCATTTTTCACTTCAGTTCAGCTTACTTCTTAATTCCTTTTACGCTGTTTAAATTTCTTGCCCTGATCCTTTCTTGCCCCTTAGTCTATCCTATAATCTATGATAATCCTTAATGTTTAATTTTATTTGGTACATATGCCCATCCACCTGCATCAATTTTCTACCCTACTCAACAATACCTAGAATTCGTAATTTGTCCGAGCTGGGGATGGGTTACTTATTTGCCACCTGCTATTTTTTTAGCTGATATCATTCATTAGCATATAGCCACTGCTAACGTCAGGCATAAATAGCAGCTACATATCTACATCTACTTCTACGTAATACCCTGCGAGCCACCACAAGGGTGTGTGGCAGGGGGTGAAGATCACCAAACATACACTATTGGATGCAACCAGGATATTTAATGTAGACATGCTAGATAATAGGGTCACATGCAGCTAGATGGTTAATATCTACGAAATTAGAAAGGGCTTATTGGTTGTTATTACATGCATCATGCACTACAGAGTACTCTGACCATGTTTCACCTACCCCTTTTCTACGCTGCCTATTGTTCTCTCTTATGGTACGCGGGAGAAATGACATTTTAAATCAATCGGTACGACAATCTATCTCTCTAATCTTGTTAATCTGATGAAACCTAGCATAATACGCTGGGGTTCTTAATATATATCTAGCATCATCTGTGAACAAATCGGTTTCGAATTTACTTAAAACGTTTAACCTAAACTTTAACCTACGTTCTGATATTTATTCCCATCCTAGTTCTTCTATTAAATACGTAACACTTATACAATTATCATAACTGCTTTTAACAAATCTAGCGGATCTCCTTTGCACACGCTTTTATTCTTTTATTATATCTTCCTCGTACGGATCCCATATGCTAGCGGTGTATTCTAAATGAGGCCTGACAAGTGTAAAATAGCTTCTTTCTCGTACTCTCTCATCGCATTTGACTAGAACCCTTTTTACAATTCCTAATCTACGGTTTTCTACACTAGTTATTTCCCTGATGTGCTTCCCCCATGACATGTCTTCAGTGATGTTGACGCCTAAGTATTTGATAGATTCTACGTTGGAGATTTTCTGTTTTTGATAAAAAAAAACATTCCGGGGAAAGCTATTCTTTTTCCAAAAGTTCATTATTGCGCATTTCTTCAAATGTAATTCTAGCTGCCAACTATCACACCAATCATCAATCGCATCTAAATCCATAGCTAAAGACTGACTGTCCTCTTCATTTCTAATTTACTTATACACTACTGCATCATCGGCAAAAAGACGGAGCATGCAATTTTTAACTGCTGTATTGAAGTCATTTACGAAGAGAAGAAATAAAATTGGGCGTATCACACTTCCTTGGGGGACACCCGATGTAACTTACACTTCGCCTGAACTAACACCATCTAATACCACCCTTTGAACGCGTTGATGTAAGAAGTCTCCTATCCATTCTACTATATTACTGTCTATCCCGTATGATGCTAACTTCGCGAGTAGTTTACAGTGGGGAACCTTGTCAAACGCTCTTCCAAAGTCAAGAAACGCTGCGTCTACCTGAACGTTACCTTCTCCGGAAACTAGAATATCATGAACAAAAAGACCTAATTGAGTTTTGCAAGACCGTCCCTTTCTGAACCCATGCTGGTTTGTTATCAATAAATCCTGTCTATCGAGGTGTCCCATGTAACTGTTATATGCTCTATAATTTTACATGATAGTGACGTTAATGATATTGGTCTATGATTACATGACTGTTCCACATCGCCGCTTTTAAAAATTGGGGTAACGTTTGCTATCTTCCAGTCTTTGGGAAACATATTTTACGTATTTTACTGTCTGCTACACTGTGCCTGTCTCCCCTTCTTGTTCCCATGCGGAATCTGGAACTGTTATTCCACGAGGCACTGCTGTTCGGTACGCTCCTGCTAATGGTTACGATGGTTTTACTTGTAATTTACTGATGATAGTCTTCAGAATTTCTAACTTCCTTGAATAAATTAGTGGCATTTGGCACAAAACCTTGACCACATTTGGCTTGTCTAACATTTCCCACAAAGTAGTAGCATATTACATCTCATTTGCATGTGATTAGTGCATGCACGTGCTAGTATTTACATGCCTGCATGATATGAAATGCGAATTCATTTCTCTTTTGATTAAAAATAGATGCCTTGTGATAGTTTAACCCCTGCCATACACCCTTGCATTGGATTGTAGAGTATTTTATTGTTGCAGATGTAGAATACTGGTACATCGTCATGCTGTCTCGTAGTGTTGCGTGCCCGGTCCTAGTACGTGCATATTTCGTACACACCCCTTCACCCGGACAGTTGTTTACAGTGTACCATGTTGATGGAGCTATGGCCTAGCCTCGTTGAATCGCCGGTTCCCGTCAGATCATCGAAGTTAATCAACGTTGGGTCTGGATAGATGTTGGATGGGTGACCCTCCGTACCTCTTCTGCGGTGCTCTTGTCACCTGTCTGCTAGTAGCGGGCAGGTTAAATTCTGGTTTGCACAATGGATCTAAAGAGGTGTAGGTGCAAGGGGGGGCCCAGATGGCCCCCGCCCACCCCTCCAATTTTACCATGTTGATGTAGGTACGGGGGAGTTAGGAATCGGATTGGTGTGGAGGTTAGATACTGGTCTTCAACCACTGGTCAACTGGTGCATGTTTTTTTGATAACTCACTCCCTGTGACTCACCTTCGAAGTGGCTTACAGGATAGCCAGTAGATACAGATACATCTAGGTAATACCCTGCGAGCCACCACGAGGGTGTGTGGCAGGGGGTGAAGATCACCAAACATGCACTATTGACATGCAACTAGGATATTTAATGGAGACATGCTAGATAATAGGGTTGCATGCAGCTAGATGGTTAATATCTAGTATAGGTACTGTTCAAAACTGCGCTATTTAAAAAAAAGATAAAAGTAGCAAAACATACATGCAAAAATATGCCGTCAGTTGGGTTAGGTATAAGTCCTTATACCAACATGCAGCTGCCAATGTTATCCATTGCTACACTCTTACTGGATATATTTACCGTAATAGATTCGTGGTGATGAAGTAGTTACTGGCTAGGAAAGCATTTCTCTAGATGTATTTATTTATATTTTTCCCGTAAACTGTATCTGTGGGAAGATGAGTAGGTGGGGGATGAGAGGACTGAAATCTGTGAGAGAGAGAGGGAAGGAGGGAGAGGGTCGTTTGCTTCTTCAAGGAGCTGCTTGTTGAGCCCGGTGTCGCCGTTGTGTGTCGCTGTAGTCGCTCGGCCAGGAGAGAGAGAGGGGGGGGAGAGGGGTTGGTTGCCTCTCGCTCGTGAGACGAGCACCTTTTTTATATTCCGGCGTGGAGAGCAAGGGATGTGCTTCCGCGTAGGACGGCGCCGTCGTCGTCGAGGGGGGTTGAACACTTTTTATTTGACCACCTCCACGACCCTTCGCAGCTCCCCCTCGACCTTTGAATCTGGGCTGAGACGGGGAGGGGGGTCGAGGTCACCAACTTTACAATAGCGGCAGGAGACCGAGCCCCTCGTCGAAAACTCATCACGTTCTGAGACACCCTGGACCACCCCCCGCGGCGTGGCGAACGTAATGACCTCTCGTGTCGATTTTCTTTTAGCTCCATATCGTCTCAGTGACCCGGAGACCTAGATGATGCGCGGCGTCACCTGTGGTGCGACGTATGAAACCGATTTCAATGTTCCACCCGGCTCTGTGGGCGATTTAATTTCCTCGAAGGACAGTGGCTTACACCCGAAACATTTTATGCATCTTCGTCTCCTCGTCCGTGAAATATGCGGCCGTGCGAAGAGAAAGCTAGGATTTATATAAAGAGTACTTGGTAAATGTGATGAGAAGACAAAGGGGCGACGTTGAATTTCACTAGTCACATCGGGAGTTCCCCAGGGTAGCGTATTAGGTCCGCTTCTATTTCCTCTATACATAAACGATTTGGGTACCGTAGTAGTAGTACGCTTAGACTTTTTGCAGACGATGCGGTAGTGTATAGGGGTATATCAAAAGAAGAAGACAGGGAATCGCTTAGTAAGGATTTAGATGCAATTCAAGAGGGGTGCGACAATTGGCAGTTAGAACTTGACCTTAAAAAGTGTGTAGCTATCAATTTTTGGAGGAGGAATAATTCGATAGAGCGATCCTATAAAATTAGTAAGGCGAAGATCGAAAACGTTGGAACCATAAGATATTTAGGTGTAACAATCACTACAGATTTATCGTGGGGAAGACACATCCGGGAAATATGTGGCCGAGTGAAGAGAAAGCTAGGATTTATAAAAAGAGTACTTGGGAAATGTGATGAGAAGACAAAAGAGGGATTTACTTTTCACTAGTTAGGCCCCACCTTGCGTGTGCAGCCAGTGTATGGGATCCGAATGAATTGGGTTTGATCAGAGAACTAGACAGTGTGCAGCGTAGAGCAGCTAGGTTCGTTAAAAGGTGTTACGATAGGTTGAGTAGTGTTTCAGAATTAATACAAGAATTAGGGTGGGAGTCATTATCAGAGCGTAGGTTTAGGTACAGATTAAATCTATTAAAGAAATTTCAATCGGATAGCTTTACTGAAGACATTAGGCACATATTAAAAACACCAGCGTTTTATGCTAGATTCGACCAGTTTTCCAAGATTAGAGAGATATATTGTCGTACTGATAGAATCAAAATGGCATTTTCCCCCGTACTATAAGATAACAGAATAGGCAGCATAGCAAAAGGATAGGCAGGGGAAATATTTTAGAGTAGTCTGTAGTGCATGATGCATGTATTAATACCTTAAATACTATAGTTACTAACAATCTAGTTGCATGAGACCCTATAGTTGCTTGTTTGCATGTCGGTAGTGCATGCTTGGTGATCTCCCCCCCCTGCCACACACCCTCGCGGTGGCTTGCAGGGTATCGTATAGACGTAGATGTCTCAAAAGGATTTTGAAAATTTTCTGGATGGGTGATGGAAGCACTGCAGGACGGTGATCATTAAGTTTTTTTCGGCAGTGTTCTCGTAGCGGATTTCAAAATGTTATTGTTGGTTTAAGCTCTTCATTTAAGTATATATCTACGCAATACCTACCCTGTGAGTCACCGCGAGGATGTGTGGCAGGGGAGGAAGGTCGCCAAACTTGCACAATTGACTTGCAAGAGAGAGCCACACAAAAATTCCACCTTGACCGGGACTCGAACCCGAAACCCACTGATCTCCGGTCTGGCGCTCTACCACTTAAGCTTTTTTTATTAAATATAAAACAGTAGCACCGAAAGATAATAAAATAATTAAATATGGTATTCTGGAGCACGGCTGGAAGGGAGGGGGGCAATAATTTATCCTTATTCCAACAGACTGGAAAAGTCACTAATTTCTGCTCTGCTGTTATGATTTCCATTGATTTTGGAGGTAAAATATTTGGTCCAAAACTTATTAAATATTTCAAATTAATCACGCGGAAGCAAATTAGTCACTTGATTTTGTATTTTTTCGCGTTTTTGACTCTCAGAATTTATGATGCCGTAATTAGGTTTTGCAAATAAATTTATCGAATGAGGAAATTAGAATGAAAATCAATCAGAAAAATAATATCACTGTTTTATTAATAAATTACTCTCTGGTTTTTGTAATCGTGCTTATTTAAGATGCTTATAATTTCTAATGTTAATAAAAAAACTGCCCAGGAACGAATTTCTTTCATTTGCATGATATACCCGGGAACATGAGGTAGCTTTTCTTTTTGTACTGTTACTCTTATCTTTGCGTTTATATGAAATATTCAGTTTATTGAAAAGGGATTTTTGAGTAAGACTATTGATTGAAAAATTAATATGCACGTTTGTGGTGGTAATTGTAACAGGCTGTCAGTCAAAGCAGTTTATTAATGGGTGGGTGTCCGCCACATTTTGTACGGTAGGAACTGTGCGTATTACTCATTGCATAAAATTCTCCGTTATCTTCGTTTAAATAAAGCGAGTTACTTAAAGGAAGCTGGTTGGACGCAGGATTCTCCCCCTGCCACACACCTTTATGGTGGCTTGCAGGGTAATATGTAGATGTAGATGATGTTACTCATTTTTGTATAACCTTTTCGCTCTAGCATAGGGCTTCTGGCTGATGTGTTCTTCATTTGTTTCAACTGCATCTACTTAATACCCTGCAAGCCACCATAAAGGTGTGTGGCAGGGGTTGAACTCTCACCAAACATGCACTACTAATCATGCTTAAAAAAGGATTAATATTAATATCCTAGTATAAACTTTACTATTTAAAAAATATAAAAATAGCATAGTAAGCATTCAAAAACATGCTGATAGTTGGGTTACTCAAGTCCTTATACCAACATGCTTCCACCCATGCTATACATTGATTCACTCGTATTGGACATATTTACCGCTATTCAAATCCCTAATTGTACGAGGAAAAAAGGGCATTTTGAATCTGTCAGTTTGGAAATCAATTTCTCTAATTTTGTGATTATGGTCCAGTCTACCAGAGTAAGTTGGGGTGCGCAAAATATTTTTAACGTCACCACTGAATGTATTATCTTGGAAATTATTAGGGGAGATTAAGTCTAAATTTCAACCTGCGATCTGACAATGATTCCCATTTTAATTCATTTAATAGACTGGTTACGCTAATATAGTTATCGTAACGCCCCTTTACAAATATATCCGATCTTTCCTGCACACGTTGAAGTTCATTATTTAGACCGATTTCGTAGGGATCTCATACACGGGCAGCATATTCCAAATGAGGTCTAGCAAGTTTTTTCATGTATATCTTCCGAGTTCTTTCTCAGTTGGTCTTTCCGATAATTATTCCATCGACTATTTTCATCAGTCTCGTGGATCAGGTTGTTATGGTAGCTAGGGTGCTATCCTCACATCCTGTGAGTCCGGGTTCTAATCCCAGCAATGTGTAAGAGTTTTTCATCAGTATAGGTACTTGTCTCTGCTTAAGTGGTGTAAGCAAAGATTTTTAAGTTCGGTGCTCCGTTCGTTGGATGGGACGTAAAAACGTGGATCCTTTGGCGTTTTTTGTTGGGCGTAGTGTATTGCCGACACCGGTTTTCTCCCCATCTTTCCGTTCCCTAAATATTTCCTTTCATCCAGGTTGCCCTCCTAATCTCAATGGTGCAAATCACCTCAGTGCCCACCGAGAAACAACCACTCCTCTTTTCATCAGCCGTAAGGTTTTTGTCCGAAAAGATTTTTTTCTATCTTCGTTACCGATATCTCGCGAGGTTTCCAAATCCCCTTCTCTCGTTAAGATGCCTTTATTACTCACTCCGTCCATTTGATCGTCATCGTTATTTTTCTGGAACATTACTTAAAAACGTTTCCATTTCTGCTGCAGGTAGTTGTGGTTCCCTACCGCCTTGATGGTGCGTGTTTCGAAGATGCTTTCGAATCAAATGCTTCCTTCGGAAAAGTTTCGTATAACTAGCCCTCAGTTAAGACTTTTCATGGTTGAATGTGGAGGTAGAATCTTTCGTTTTCTTTTTGACCAGCGGAGTTCTCGGCGAACTTCACTTATAATGACCCCCATTCTATTTTATATTGCTGCTACGTTCATTTGTCTAGTGTAAGGCGTTTCCTTATTTAAACCACTACCTTCGAGTTTCTTAAACTTCTTATTACATCCTTATTCAGTGTTATCGTACTTCAAAGATTGTGTTTCAAGTTTTTATGAGATGTTTTTCGTTATTTTATTATTTCCTCTGTGCTTCGATGGGTACTCTGCTCCCTAAGTAACGGATCTATTTTCTAATGACCTTTGATGCCAGTTATTTTCGATTATAGGTGCTCGGAACGTAAAATGTGGATGTTTTTTTATTTTCGGCGTTTGGGTAAAGAGATGAGACCTACTTTTAGCATTTATTGGATTACGCTTAACGGAAATGCTTTTTCCGTAAAAGGCACTTGACTTTTTATATGCTGGATGACAATCAGCATAGACTGGGACGAGGATAGAGAGGAGTGGGGTTGGAAAAGATTCTGAACAAAAATGTGGCATTTTTGTAATAAGCTGATTTAAGGCTTGTATACTTCCTAATTGTGTGACGGCGATGAAATCAAGGTAGTTTTTCACATTAGTTTTTGAGTGACATGATTTAAATGTAAAAATTGTTGGTGGAATGTTTCAAATAGACGGAAATAATGTTGGAAATGGATACAGAGGAAAATATAGTCACTTAAACTTATTAAGTCAGACTTGGAAGTTGGAAGTTTATAACGTGGAAGTTTATATAAATATAAACTTCCAAGTTAATATTTTCAGTGATGACGTTAAAAATAGTTGAGAACTCTAACTTACTAAAGTAGACTGGACAATTGTCACAAAATAGAGAAATTGATTGCAGAACTGACAGATTCAAAATTTACTTCTTTCCTCGTACAAATAGGGATATAAATAGCTGTAAATATATCCAATAGCATAAATACGAGTGTATCAATGGATAGCATAGGTATTTGTATGTTGGTATAAGGATTTTAAACTAAACCAACTAAGAGCATGTTTTTGCGTGCTTGCTTTTCTATTTTTCATCTTTTTTAAATTGTGAAGTTAAGACTAGAATGTTATTACTAATCCTTTTTATGCATGATGTAGAATGCATGTTTGGTGTGAATTCATCCCCTGCCACACACCTTTATCGGTGCTTGCAGAGTATAACGTTGATGAGTTGAGAGGTAGTTTTTTTAGGGAATCGCCCCTATGCAGTAGCGAAATTCTTATCTAGGTCTTATTCCTTAGGTCAACATTTAGGCTGCCTTCAGCCTGTATTTAGAGACTATCAAATTGCTTTCCCCATTTGAATTCCCTCTCCATTCAACTGATTTCTCCATCTCGCCGTTTCTTATTACATTCTCCGCCCACATGCCGTAAACATGATTTAAACCCATATGATTTAAACACATGATTTAAACACATGCGTGAAATAATGGGTCAAGCTAATCGTATACTGGGATTCATCAAAAGAGTATTGGGTTAATGTGACAGTCATGTACGAGAAATCAGCTACTCTTCCCATGCTAGACCTCATTTGGAATATGCTGCCAGTGTACGGGATTCCTACAAAATCGGTCTAAATAATTAACTTCATCGTGTGCAGCGAATATCGGCAGGATTTGTAAAGGGGCGGTACGATAACCTTATTTGCGTAACCAGTTTAATAAATGCATTAAATCGGGAATCATTGTCAGATCGCAGGTTGAAATTTAGACTCAATCTGTTAAACAAATTCCAAGACCATATTTTAAGTGATGATGTTAAAAATATTTTGCAAACCCCAACTTACTATGGTACACTGGACCATAATCACAAAATTAGAGAAATTGATTGCCGAACTGACAGATTCAAAATGTCCTTTTTTCCTCGTACTATTAGGGATATGAATAACAGTAAATATCCAGTACGAGTGTAGCAATGGATAACATTGGTAGCTGCATGTTGGTATAAGGACTTATAGCTAACCCAACTAACGGCATGTTTTTGCATGTATGTTTTGATATTTTTATCTTTTTATTTTAATAGCGTAGTTTTGAACAGTAATTGGACAAGTACTAATCCTTTTTTATGCATGATATGTAGTGCATGTTTGGTGAGATTTCACCCCCTGCCACACACCTTTATGGTGGCTTGCAGGGTATTATGTAGATGTAGATGCTCTGCCCCCGTTGATTTTCCTGCCTTTTTCTTCTCGAGCTGTACCTAAAACGATCATTTCCAAATTTCGCCGTATTCTTCTGTCTCCACTGCACTCCAAACCCACGCTTCCCGAATCTATTCCATTTTTTTAGCGTCCATTTATCGGGAACTTGCTTCGCAACAGGCCAGATTAAACCCATATTGTGTTTTATCTTCGTTTTTTTCTTGAGATTCTCAGAATCGAGAATTATTTTAGTTGGTTAGTTCTTTCAATGATTTCTTTCTTCATTCCACATGCTTTCTGTTATCTCATACTTTTTCTTCCCGTGTCCAAAACCTACATCTACATCTACGCGATACCCTGCAGCCACCGCGAGGGTGTGTGGCAGGGGGTGAAGATCACCAGGCATGCACTATATACATGCAAACAAGCAACTTTAGGGTCTCATGCAACTACATTGTTAGTATCTATAGTATTTAAGGGAATAATACATGCATCGTGCACTACAGACTACTCTAAAATATTTCCCCTACCTATCCCTTTGCTATGCTGCCTATTCTGTTCTCTTATAGTACGGGGGATAAATGCCATTTTGAATCTATCGTTGCGACAATCTAGCTCTCTAGTCTTCTTTATCTGGTCGAATCTAGCATAATACGCTGTTTTTTAAAATATGTACGAAACATCTTTAGTAAAGCTATCCGATTGAAATTTCTCTAATAGATTTAATCTGTACTTAAATCTAGTACTATAATCTAGTAAAATACTAGTACCTATAAATTAGTTTGATAGAATGAATGGTTATTTGCGCTATTTAAGATATATTTAGATATATCTGAGAATAGATCAGAATGAAGGGAGATGAGGGAAGACGAAGAAAACCCGGCGTCGATATTAATATGCTGTAGTGCAAGTCTTCAAGGTGGTCAACTATTTTGAGGGGTGCATTGGTTTACATTCCTTCCGACGGGAAAGAGCTGAGCTCTAAATGCCATCCAAAAACAGTCAAGTGGAGGCTGGTTTACCATTGAAAAATATGCCACTACCTAGAATCAAACCCGAGACCTCGAGGTGTAATACTATACCCTACCCCCCCTGCTGACCCAATTCTTCCGAAGAATTATTTTTTTCTTCGACTTTACTCTGGTTAATTCCGCTCGGTATTAAAGTGGAACTTCACTTGTCTTTCGCTAAAATTGCATTTTTTCTCATATTTTTTTTCTCACACTCAATTGCCACCCATCTGTCTCTCCCAACGATCTAACTAGGGATGCCTCTTGACTGAATGGCTTCCAGCCGTGACTTTCTCTTTCCTTCCCTCCATCTTTCGATTTCTATGAAACTCCTCTCTCTCTCTCTCTCTTTGTCCCTTCGTACTATCGCTAATACTCAAGGTGGCCTCGTATACTGGTCGGAAGGGGGGGGGGAGGAGGAGACAGGATAGGGACCTTTTTCTTTACCCACCTCTCCCAACTCGCCTCCTGCCCCCCCTCACAGTCCCCGTCGCGTCGTCGCATTGAAACCAAGTAGCGTGAAGGGAGAGAACATCGATTCCCGGGGACCCCACATCGATTTCCGATTGTCTCCATCCTTCCCTCCCCCCTGTATTCCTCCCCCCCACTCACCCCCACCCCCGCCCGCGAGCATACGCGACCGACGTGGGTCGATACTACGTCGTCTTTCTCCTCTCTCCCCCCCATCTCTTCCTCCCGCGGACTCGTCATCATCTCTTCCTCCTCCCAACCCTTATGTCAGCCTACTCCTTTCCCTCCCAACCTCCCCTCTCTTCTTCCTTTCCCGTAAGGTGACGAGAATCTTCCCACCACCCTTCTCTTTACATCTCCTCCTATCCTCTTCCATGTCCCTCACTTTTTCCGTCTTTTTTGCCTTCTACTTTCATTTTTATCGAAAGCTCCCCTTCATTATCGTCCTCACCCGTCCGAATCTCCGCCCTCGTTCCCGGCTTCAAAACACATTTTTACATCTCCCAGCTATTTTCTTCCTTTCTCTCTCTCTTTCTCCCGGAGGAGAGAGCGACGGCTTGAATATTCAGCGCGCCAAGGAGCCTTCGGCTTTGTGATCATTCCCGGTCCTCAACCCGCGGCCGGGGTTCCGTGCGATTTTTTATCTGTTAATTATACGAAAGCGGGTTGTTGAGGTGGACGGTTTGGTAGCATAGCGAGGAGAGGGTTCAGCGCGGGAGAGATCTCTTGGCTTTGGTCCAGCTTTTGTGACGGAGGATGTGAGTATTGGGGAAGAAGAGGATGGTCAGATTCGATTGGATGATGAGGTTAGAAAGTGTGCTTACCTGAGGAGAGAAATTGTGAGTAGGGAACTGCTGTGAAAATGCGGAGTGGAGATGTCCATTGACAAATGCTTATGCCGGTAGAAAACCTAATGTGACGTCTATGTCTACCCATAGTTAACCGGAAATTTGGAATAGTGTGCATTGCCATTGAATACGGATTTGGAAATGGGAAAAAGGTTTTATGGGACAAGGATTTGCTAGGAAATATTCTGTTGTCCATCTGCATAATTTCCATGCTTTTAATTTGGAATTGTCTTGTGTCAACTTGGTTCTCAATGCCGCGTTCCATCTTCAGGGGTTAGATGGAAGAAGGGACTTATTAGTCTCAATCTCGCCCCAATAAAGACGCTTATCTATCTATCTGTATCTTTAAATCGCTCTCCCTTACCAATTCGTGCTTTCAGAAGAATCTGGTTGGCCTATTGTCGAATATTTTCTTTTTATGAAGTGTGAGCTCAAAAAATATTTTTTTCGCCGGTGTATCTGAAGAGAGACATTGTTTCACGGATATAGATGCCCTGTGCTCGTCTATCTAACAGCAGGGGTTCGGCGTGACACTGGGCTGTGACATGGGAAGAGGAGGATGCCAGTGATTGAATTGAATTGCTATTTGTAATTCCACTCGCATAGTTATATCTATATCTATATCTACGACATACCCTGCAATCTACCTCGAGGGTGTGTGGCAGGGGGTGCATCCACACCAGGAACAATGACACAACAAACAAAAATGAACACTACAAAGCAAACACTACACCTTTAAAAGTAATTGGGGAAAAAAGATGAAAAACTACCAAATCCCAATCATGTAGGACACACCCATGGATACCATGCATGCCTTGAAACCCGACACCAATTTCATAGATACTCATGCATGCAAAAAAAAAGGCATTGCATGCAAGTCACACGTCGATTTGAACATGCAGGTAAAAAAAAAGAGAAAAAAACTATCGACCTACTCTGAATATTACCTCTATAATTATTACCGTTTTACGCGATGTTTAACGTTCTGATCACGAATCCTACGCGGAAGTTCACTCAAAGCAATAGACGTATATATTTCCATATTTTCCATGAGCACTCATGAGTATGAAAACACTCCGAAATCTTAAATTGCTCTTAGATACAAAGTTCTGCGCTTATGCGTCATTGCTCGCATATATTTCGTTTCTTATTTGCAGTGAAAGATATTACTTAAAACTGAAGCGTAACGTGAATTTTGAGTACACTTCTGTCAATTTTAAAGCATGCAGTAGCAATGTTTTTCGTCGAAGTGCCCATGGTTTCTTTCCAAAACCTCGTTGAATGCTAAGGTGAAAGCACTTGGTTTTTCGAGACATTTCAACTTCCACTCACTCTTAAGATTCTCATTAATTTCCCGTGAAATGCATAATTAGCCATCCTCAGCTACGTAATCAATAGGCGTTAAAAGAAAAAAAAATCCTAGGCCTTTGCCCTTGTGGTAGCTCACATTCAATAATTTTCGCTTTGCGAATTGTCTAAATTTTAAAATAATTCAACGCGTATGCAGTGGTGAACAGCGTTAAAAAAAATGTTCCCGTTTCTCATAATCAAACACCACAGTGGCACGTGTAAACTGTGATTTCACCTTGCCTTTAACTTCATTGTTTCCAAGAGGCGGCTTGTCGGTTATTTTGGCTGTGTTCCTAATCACCTTCTGGTTAGAATTTTAGTCACGTGACGAGTCGGCTTCTCTCGAATGGTGACGTGATTGTTATTAGGTGCTGGGCTCTTATTTTCGAATCCTCTGTTGATTTTAATGCGCACGACAGCTCAGTCGGTGCTATGGTGTCTGGTGCCGAAAGACCTGGGTGAATAATCTGTCGTCACGTCAGACACTGTTATTTAAGATCGAAATCCAAGCTATCTCGTTATCGTTCTGCGGGAAAAAAGAGACAACGATCACAAATGGAAATTTAGACATCAGTCAGGCTTCTTCCTAATATATTTCTTTGTGGAAATTAATGGTATTATTTTTGAAGGTTTGACCGAAAGATTTTTTAACGCTGAATATATTTTGAATTTTTTGAAAGTTTGACATCAGTCGAGCTTCTTTCTTGCCTCATTTTGTTTTCAAAATAATGATGCCCTCTTCTGAGGATTAGATGAAAATATTTGTTCTAATCTCCTTTAAATGTTAGTTTTCCTTTCCTTGTTAAACTCATTGACCCATAATTTCCGTTGACCACGCGTTAATCCGAAAGTCTTATTGGTTAGCACATCGCTGGATAAACGAATTAGTGAAGTTTTGGTTCATTAGGTACGAGCAAGTGTTTTATTCCAGATAGGTACCTTGTCTTTTTTAATTACTTCATTTACTTTTTACCGGTCAAGGTCGGTTTTTTTTTTAGAAATTTCTGTAACGGTATTCATTCTTTTCAGTTACATGTTCCCTCCTTTTTGCCTCCAAATTTTCTCCAGCAATTTCTTTCTCCCTTGCCCTGATTAGGAGTCTCTTATTTTCATGTCTGTATTTTTTCCAAACCGACGTATCAAATTTTTATAATCCAATTCTGTACATTTTCCCAATATATATATTTCCTAACTTAACGACGCCACACTTGAAATAGAATAGTTAATAAAACTTTTCTCAACATGATAAGGTCTCCACTGTTATTCATCACCTTGGCAATTTTGTTGACGACTTAAGTGGAAAATTATCTTAGTGGTCGAGTCACCCTAATAATCACAAAAAATATCAAATAAAGAAGAAAACCGACTGTGCATATTTCCACTTAAAATTTGTTCGATACGACTAGTTTCAACGTATCGGCCTATGCGTTGAAACTAGTCGTACCGAATACATTTTAAATGGGAATATACATAATTGGTCGGTTTCTTTATTTGACCACATTTCCACATTTGTACGCCGCGAAGTATTAAGTGCAACAAAAAATGTATCAAGTGGTGCATTCATTTTGTTTCCTGCTCTATGAAAGTTCAACTGTGTATTTTCTTCCAATCCTTTTTTATGCCTACCTTATTACCTTTTTCTTCTTATTTCTTTAATTTGCATCAATCTGTACGTAATTACCTTAAGCTCTAGTGTACATGGGGTAAATCATACCATACATGATTTAGGTTCTTGCAACCGAAAGATATGTCCTGACACAATATGAAAGTGCTAATGTAACTTAGGTATGTGTTCCTTTAAACACTTGGAAACTTCAAAGTAGATAATTTGTGGAATGAAGTATTTTTTATGTATAATCTGCTAAATGTAGGATTTCCTCATTTCACCTAATTTATGATATAATGCTGTGTAGGAGAAAAACATTTTGTTCGAGGGAAGCAAACCATCTGCATGGGTGCATAAGTTCTCAATCTTTTTTTCTTAAAAACTAGTCTAATTTTTTAAAACAATTGTCGTGCTCGGATAAAATGCATAGCAGCAAAAAAAATTCGCAGTCGGTAGGATTCGAACCTACGCTCCCAGAGGGAATCTGATTTCTAGTCAGACGCCTTAACCACTCGGCCACGACTGCCCTGATGGCGGGCGCCTCATCTATATGTATATAGAAATGTACGCCTTTCTCGTTGTCACTAAGTATTTTTAATGCCTCAGAATGACTACAATGTTTTTCTGGATGGCTGGTAATTTTTAGCCACTCATTAGTGCAAGGATTCCCGAGATTTTGTGCCTTGCGTCTCACTTTCCTTCCCCGGAAAAACTCTAAAATAGATAGACAATCTTTATTTAATTTTCTCTCGTTAGTAGTTGAATGCGTAGTAGGCTTTAGGCGTTCCTATTTGCAATTCCCCTGTGCAAATTAAGACCGGAGAGCGTATTCAGGTGGCTAGAATCGACCGGGTAGGTTTTTAAATTCCGACGATCGAACGCATTTAACCGGCTTGGAAACGTTGGATTAATGTATCTGAATAATCCGCTCTCCCGCGACGGAAATTTTTTTGTCATTCCTTCCCCGTACCCCTACGTAAATCATCCGATATCTGTGATTTTTCTAATTGGAAGATTTTACCTCTTAATTTGCTCTCCCATTAAAACGAAACGTATGTTTTGTCCGAGCAGTACGTTTTATCCGGAAACAAATTAGGTGTTTATTCGCGCAGTGCCCTCTTTTTCACTCTCTCTGAGTCCGTCAAAAAAATTTTGCCGACGCAATCTGACCGAAGTGGGTGGAAATTGTGGAAGAGACTCGGAAAAATGACCACGAAGCCTTCTGTCGCTGAAGGTCGAGGGGCCTTGCGTTAATCTACGCAGGCGAAAGCAGCTGCTGCTCCATTTAGCGAGGCCATTATGTTCGTGCCACCTTTCTTTAAGTTGTTTGCCGTTCCTCCTGCCTCGGGCGTGTTTTCAACGCTCCTGAAGGGTTCTTTGGCGGAATGAGATTCGGCCTCCCACCGATCGTTATGCTCTGGTCTCTCCTTCTTTCTTCGCCTGTGCGTCACTCTGGTACAATCTGCGTTCCCTTCTCTTTCTTGTCGATGAACCGTTATCGATCGTTTTCATTGATTTTTTGCGACAGTATTATTTCGTGTTCCTTGCATGAACGCCGACGAAAATAATGCTAATTTATAAGGTACTTACTATTTTCGTTGATGGCCTGATGAAGATTATCGTAGAGGGAAAAGTGAACGGGAAGATTGGAAAAGGCAGGCCTCGTATGAGATACATGGAACAGGTTGTGAAGGATGTAAAAGAGAAGAATTACGTCACAATGAAAAGGTTGGCCTATAGAAGAGTCGAGTGGAAAGCTGCGTCATACCATTCCTAGGATTGTTGACCAGTGATGATGATAATAATCGTTATAATTTTTTTAATACTTTCCTGAATGATATTTTAAGTCCGATTTTTAATGCAAATTCCATTTTTATCTTTAAAATCAATAACTAAAGAGCATTAACCACTAATATTTTGTCCTTTTCAATGAATTAGCCCTATCTAATGCATACCCTTCAAGAACTACTAGTTTATAAAGGCCGCTTTACACGATACAATTTTTTGTACAAACGCTTGTATAAACTGAACGGAATTGTATGTTTGTCTGAATGGAATTAGGACAGGATCTGTTTCCCGTTTAGTCATTCAGACAATCGCACAAGCGTTCGCACAATTTGCCGCTTTACACGGTACAATTTCGTCATACAAGAGTTTGTACAAGTAATTGTACAAAAAATTGTATCGTGTAAAGTGGCCTTAAGGCTGCTCTATACCTGCCTTTAAAAGGCCGTTGCAGATGCTTATGCCTGACGCGACTACGACTTAATCGTAGCAGCTGGCATCTTGGGAATTTTTCCCATTATAGAAAAAGGATTGGTTTTAGTCTCTAGTAAAATAGATTTTTTGTAGGTTTATTTGTTAGTTTATAAAAAATAGCCAAACTTTCCATTTTTTGTCTATTTTCAGCAGTTATTTGTTAAGCTTAGAATACGATACGAAGATTTTGCTTCAACTCTTTACTAAGCTTGATCCTTCATCTACCCATTCAAATAACAACTGATGATGCTGTTTCTATAGCTAGGCCATAAACCCATTAGCCATGGAGCATGTATCGCGTTTTTAAACTAGTGATGCGCGTGAGTTCCAAGCAAAGATTTCTTCCTTTGGCAGCCTACCCCCACTCCTGCTCTAAGGCGTTCCACCCCTCTTGTTTACAAAACGCCACATGGGTTCAGTCTCTGAGCGAGCCTGTGGGTTCCCAGAGCAGTGTCAGGTTACACCTCGGAGATAACACCCCTCTTCTCCCCCCCCCCCCCTCCCTCCAGCTGGATGGACGAAACCGAAAATGTTCTTTCCAAGCTTTACGGAGAGTATCTGAGGAGTCGGATATGAAGGCCGTTTTACACGGCGAATGATCTTGCAAATGAAATCATGCGCATGAAGTTCATGCGTCGTGTAATACGAAAATCTCGCATGAAATTCATTCGCATGATCATGCGATCAAAATTAGCACATGCTCTAATTTTGATCGCGTGATTCCTTGATTGATCACATGATACGAGCGCACGACGTTCGTCTTTGTTTTATGAGCGACTGGAAGAGGATTCAAATTAAACAAGTGCAGGAAGAAATGCAATTATAATTGTTTTTCAGAGCTTTTCCGTATACAATTAACTGGCTTGCCCATTTAGTATACACTATAATCATATGTAATTCTTATAGGTATTTTTATATAGGCATTCACCTAGTGAAGTTCTTCAATTAATCACGTTTTGGAGAAGGTTGAGTTGAAAGTAATATATTATGTAGGTATTCTATGATTTTGATAATTCTTGTGACCAGTAGGTATAGAGCAATAAAGTATTAGAACAGAACATGAAAATTATAACTGAAAACAATACATTGAAATATCTCCATCGGCACTTGTCCGTTGTCTCTCATGCCATTCATGAGGATGTCACCTGTTGTAATTGTTATACAGCTACCACGAACTGGATTAATTAGAACAAATAGCACGTATCTAACCTTTAAATAGTACACTATCTATTATGACAGATATTCCTACACACTTCATGCATAATTAAACTTATTTTACCCTCATGAATTCTTGCTGAGTAATCAGGGAACGCTATATCCGTATACGGTCATGCATGACCGTAATCGTATCTATATGGATACGATTCGCCCGTCGAAAAACGTCTTAGCGTAACAGCAAGCCAGAAACGAATTGCAAAATGTCAATATAATTATAAACATCTATATCAAAGGTTAAATTAGGATCTCTTGTCACAGTAATTGCTTCTCTCGTCGTCGTGTCCGACGTTTCATAATCATGTCCGGTGAGATTTAATATAGTATGAAATTTCTCCAGCGTCTTTCTTAATGAATTACGATAGGCCTCACAGTGCTATAATAACAGTTCATTTTGAATCAGGCCTAGCATGCATTGACCTCTATCTCTCCTCTCTTCTTCAAGCTTTCTCCGGCAAAATTTCATGTCATTTTCGTGAGCCATATCTAAAGCAGAGATGAAGTGGTTCGTTTGAGACAATGACCGCAGAAATCGATTGACGATTACCAAAGAACTATATCAGGGAAAATGTTGCCAGAAATATGCGATCATGGATAAAAGAATAGAATTTATATAAGGTACACTAAATAGTAAAGCAGAGGAGCGGAGATACTTTTAATAAGCCGGCCAACCAATATGGAAAAGCACTTTGATTGGACATGAGAACTATATTAGCAAAGTAGCCTTCGTAAAAACCCAATTGGAATTTTCAGGAAGAACACATTTACGTAAACTTGTTTGCAGTGTATCTGAAAAGATCTAAGACCATGTTATTTGGCATATTGCATGAGCAATAGAAAAATTACTTTGTGAATAAATTACTTATTCTGTTAGTATCGTAGATTCATCCTTCGACGTGGGTTTAAGAACTTAGTGGATACGGAACTTATACGTTTGTTTATAGTGCAGTAATATGTAATTTAAAATCAAACAGAACGGGATACAGATTCTAGCTAATTCACTGGCACAAAGGTGACGGCGTGATGATTCATGGAACTTTTATATTTTTCCATCCCTGTACTTCCCTTATTTTCTTGCATGTTGAAAAATAGGTAAGATTTTTAGTGTACCTGCGTCCCGCGAGATATTAGTAATAATCTCTGATTCACTAGAATTGCGATTATTAGCACATATTCAGTGAATATTAATGCCCTGCCCACACCCTGGGAGTGGCTTGCACGGCGCTACATACATATAGACTCTCCTCAGGCCATGCCTTCAAGGTGGCTTGCAGGGTGCACTGTAAATGCACACAATTTCAGAAACATGAATTGTACCACGTTTTAAATCATTCACCAAAACATATACATTTCCTTTAACAAAATATCATAAGCAAATTATAAAGTCTAGCTCTAGGAAAAAAGGTGTAGGTATTCATGACTGATAGGGTTGATTTGAGAAGTTAGGTGATGGCAAGCGATTGATGCGGGGCCCAAAAAGAATACAATTATTTTTTTCTTTTTTTATAGATTTTGTTGTTATTACCCTTAAAAATGTTCGTGGCCTATTTCTATCATAGGTTTATTAAGTAGGATAGTAGTAAGTATTCTCCTTGTTTGATAATACAGTATGGTGAATGGCCGCCACTGCCACACACCATTGCGGTGGCTTGCAGGATATTGTGTAAATGTAGGCGTTTTATGAATACTAAACTTCTAAACCGTATTGAACCGGCATTTTTTTAACTCGATTAGATGATACCCTATTGATTTAGAGAGTGGAAATACATACTGTTCTATGTTTGTAATAATCTTAAGTCTTCAACTCATTCTCTGTACTGATGAAAGAGGCACAGTTGATGTCGTTGAGTTATCTACGAAATGAGTGTACAATATGTTTCACCATTTCAGTTCCTGAAAAGGAGCATTCTTCGGATTCTGAAAGTTGAAACCAGGGCATATTGTACAAGGGATTAGCATTCACAAAAGAGTTCTCGTAAAATCTAACCTGCCTAAGTGATTCATCAGTTAGGCATCTGGCGGAGAAAGACACGCTTCCTCGCAATGACTGTTCGCTGTCAAGCTTACATAAGGAGGGCTCGGCATAATTCATAGGGTCCTAGGAAAGGAAAAATTTTATTTGTTTATTTTAACTGCCATAAGCGTGTTATAATACGTCAAAAGTTTTCTGAAATCCGAATAACATAATTTTATTAAATAGAGAAATGAAATAGGAATATTAAATGTAATTAAATACGAAGAAACGTATCCACTCAACATTCTATTAATATTATTTGCGACAATTCACACCATGCTGGAAAAAATACATGCACACCGTGTTCATTTAATAAAAACGCCCAATTAAATTTCCCTTGACTTTCGAGTTTCATTGAGTTAAGAAATTAGAAGCCAAATCGTCATGAGCGCAATTTTTAGCTGCGTTTTGACCTAAGTGCACATTTGGTATATTTGGTATACGATACTTTGTTTCTCTCATGGTTCATTGCATTACCTATCGTAAACTCAACTCCGTGATACCGAACAACTACTGCTTGTAATTGCGTTCTAAATATCTGTACAATATTTACCATCATTGCAATTCAAGGTGGGACGAATCATTATTTCGTAATAGAAAGTGAAAAGATGCCCAAGCAAGAAACAGGAAGATTTGAGACCCCTTCATTTGGTCATAGATAAGAAAGGGTCGGGTTCTAAGAATCTCGAGTGACCGCCTTCGAGATATCTCCCTTTCTGTTCAGTCATCAAAAAAACAAAACACTCGCGGGGGGACCCGAGAGATACTCCGAAGGCTATCATGTTACATCTAGAGGAGGAGGAGAAGAGGTGGAGAAGGCCCCCCATTCCAATTTTTTATACCGCCACCCATGCGGGGAATCGTAGAACTAATCCCAAAAAACCGTTACGTCTGAAAAAGGGTGGAAGTATAGAGCAGCCTTAAGGAAAACTAATTTGTCGTAGAGGGAAAAGTGAACGGGAAGATTGGAAAAGGCAGGCCTCGTATGAGATACATGGAACAGGTTGTGAAGGATGTAAAAGAGAAGAATTACGTCACAATGAAAAGGTTGGCCGATAGAAGAATCGAGTGGAAAACTGCGTCACACCAATCCTAGGATTGTTGACCAATGATGATGACTATATTCGTGGCGCTTGGATTAAATCCTCCATGATTTGTCATTTGTGTCATTTTATGTGGCCACATTTCAATGGCTCAAAGCTACGGAAGAAATTTACTACGAAAAGCATATTAATTGGGCTGAATTAATTTGCTGTGAACTTGTCTTAAAAATTCGATATTTTTATTAGTTTCGACTCCGAGCGAAGGTTACCGGTAGTGTCATTGTTCTCATCATTATTATTAGCGATCCTCGGGCTTAGGTAGGATCTCTTTTGCATTGAAAAAATGCTTGAATATGTGTACAATAGAGAAGAAAATTGATGACTGCTCATTTGGGACGTTTGCGTTGTGACTGACAATATGGTTGTAGAAATTGTGATGAACGGAAAGTGCGACTAAAGGAAATATTAAAGGGAACTGTACAGTGTAAGGCGAGCAAATATCTCTCTCCCAGAAACTTCAAGAGGGATTTGTGGATGGGATATGCAATGAGAAAGGTTCTATGCTTGCAAAATTGGAGTAGGCGGGTGAAGTAGGTAATTATCTTGGCTTTAATGTCTATTACTATTTTTCTACCCTAATAACAAAGAATTTAATAGAGAAGGCATATATTCAAAACCAAAATGCTCATGCAGAATACAGAATACGATTTTCCATTCTTGAGCACCGTCATAATTGGTGAGGTTTCTTTTTCAATCACTGACATTCTGATTGAATACATCTATGCATTGGAGGTCTGCAATGTAACCTCGTCTGATGGTGATGATGATCAAGTGTCGAAACCGGGTCATGTTTTTCTAATTTAATTGTGGTTTTGTTATAGTTTCCTCTATATCAAACCAGAATGTTTAGTCTTATATAATGGGGGAGTTTACTCGGAACCGAAATCATTCGCCAAAAAAGCTGCGTTAAGGATATCTACTTCATCCACCTCCCGTCCTTGACTATTTTGAGGAAGAACGGGAGGGGAGGTCTGCCTGAACAGATCTATCTACATCTACATAATACCCTGCAAGCCACCACAAGGGTGTGTGGCAGGGGGTGATTGCTCACCAAACATGCACTACATATCATGCATAAAAAAGGAATAGTATTAATATAGTAGTCAGAACTACACTATTTAAAAAAGATAGAAATTGCTAAGCAAACATGCAAAAACATTCTGTTAGTAAGGTTAGCTTTAAGTACTCATACCAACATGCAGCTACCAATGCTATTCATTGCTACTCTCCGATAGGACATATTTACCGTTATTCGTATCTCTTATTGTGCGAGGGAAAAAGGACATTTTGAATCGGTCAGTTCGGCAATCAATTTCTCTAACTTTATGATTATGGTCCAGTCTGCCATAATAAGTTGGGGTTCGTAAAATATTTTTAACATCATCACTGAAAATATTGCCTTGGAATTTGTGGAAGAGATTAAGTCTAAATTTCAACCTGCGATCTGACAATGATTCCCATTTCAATTCATTTAATAGACTGGTTACGCTAATATAATTATCGTATCGTCCCTTTACAAATCTTGCCGATCTTCGCTGCACACGTTCAAGTTCATTACTTAGACCGATTTCGTAGGGATCCCATACACTGGCAGCATATTCCAAATGAGGTCTAACAAGGGAAAAGTAGCTGATTTCTCGTACATGACCGTCACATTTACCCAATACTCTTTTAATGAAACCCAGTTTGCGATTCGCTGAAGTGACTTAAGTGACTTGTAGGGTAATTTGTGCTTATGCCTGTGGTTAAGAAGTATATTATCAATCTCATTACTTCTTACTCCAGAGCAGGGATGTGACCCGGAAAGGCACGTTACGTTTCGTGCCGTACCTGGGAGGCACCCGAACTCGGAGTCCGAGCCTCGGCGTTGAAGGAGACCCAACCCCTCACCACGGGTGGTTTATAGCACCAACTGACCAGTCACACTATAGTTTATAACTTCTTAAAGTTAAACACGAATCGAACAATTATGTTCATCTTTGTGTTGTACTATTCTTTTTGATAAAAATGGTTGTTTAAACACAGTTATACGATATATATTAACCATTTTACGTGCATTAGTAAATCAAGCCAGTTTAATGTGCATTTAATTACTAAAGCATGTAAATTGGTTAATATCTATCGTATGACTGCGATGAAAAAACCATTTTCATCAGCATGACTAATGCAACACAAAGGCGAACATAGCTTTGTGATTTATGTTTAACTTTAAGAAGTTATAAACTATAGTGTGACTGGTCAGTTGGTGCTATAAACCACTCGTGGTGAAGGGTTGGGTCTCCTTCGACGCCGAGGTTCGGACACGGAGCTCGGGTACCTCGCAGGTACGGCACGAAACGTAAAATGCCTTTTCGGGTCACATCCCTGCTCCAGAGTAATTAGGAATGGGATTGGTATTGGGAAGAAGTATTCCTTATATCCCATCCTCTTTCCTGGCTAGGGGGAGCGTGGATGGAGATAAGCTATTGTGAATCCGTGGAGGGGACGAAAGACATGTCAACAACACTTTGTACAAAGATAGTTTCAGGTCTTCTAAATACCTTCCTTCCCACAAACCTCCCTCCTCTCCCCCCCTCCCATTGTGTCGAGTTCTTTTCCCCCGGAAAGGAAACGGCGTTCGCGACGCTCTCGAAGGAAACCCCTTAACTTTTACACCCCAGTTTAATCCTCTTTAACCGCCTACCCCTCCCACCCCGTGTGGCATCTTGCGTGAATCTTCCTTTTCTCCTTCTCTCACATGGGCGTCTCCGCCAGTATTGGGTGTAAATGGGGGAAGGGGGGGGCAATGATCTTGCTTGTAATCTTCGTACCTCTTATTTCGTCTGCAATTGCTGCCGCGAAGTGGCACAAGGCGTTATCATTTCCTCACCATTCGGCTGTTGATGTGCCGTCCGTGATTTAGTTTTACCGCCTCCCGTTACCCCCCCCCCCCCCCCCCCCTCCGAAAAGCTCCCGAAGTGCACCCGTAATCAGAGAAAATGTGCTTTTAACGAGGCAGGCGTCTCTTATCAATCTTCGCATCGCCGTGCGACGAAGATGAGGAAGAAAATTGAAAGTCTCCCCAGTTTTCATCATTCACCAGCTGGTTAGCATTTGGATGTGATCTAATACTGTCGACGAATAAATTTAATTCTAAGTTCTCCTCATGAATCTATTATATTTTCCCGTTACGGTGTAAAATGAGCATTAATTTTCATTGCCATGAATTCGAAATTATCTGGGGGTGACAATAGCCTGAGACCACCCGAGTATATGCGCCCCAGGACATTTATACTATTCAACTGTTTCCTGGGCTCTTCGCTTTGTAACTGTCGGCGTCAATCGCTATCTCTTGAGCTTATCATATTGTGCTGGACATCCCAGTCGCTTTCAGGCCTCTTCCTCTGCGCCGTGAGGAATGCGGGTCTGACGATATTTTAGGTGACAGTCTGCCAGTTGTCATGAGATAGTTCTGAAGGCTAAACAGAGGTTAGAGTTTCATCTGCCAGTCGTCATATGTCACACTAGTACGTTGTCTTTGAGGACACATGCCGTTTCATCCTATCAGAAGTCAAAAGAAGACAGCCAGCTCCAGGCTTTCGTTTATCTACTCTGACGCGTACATTGGCGCCTTGCGTCGAACCCAATTTTTCCGCCGTCTAGTTGTACCCCTACGTAAGAAGTTAAAGAGTCATAACTAATCGATAGCAACTAGGAAAGCGTTCAGTCCAATGAGCTATAGTTGATTGATGGACGTATGTATATTACTAATGTGAGAGATTCAGGCTAGGAAATTGATTGTGCTGTTATATTTATTTTTCTGGGAAGCGATCGACGACTAAGTTCAATTGCGGCATTGAGGATAGGTGTGAAAAATTGTGCTGGAATTCTTAGGGAGTAGTTGGTGGATTGAGAAAACCTCCGCATTAACCTGCTCGTAACGGAAGACACTGGATCAGTCGTTGTAAAATTTAGAACCCGTGTCCTTGGGTTAGGAGGCCAGTAGTTTTACCACCCCGCCAACCCAACCCTTATGTATCAGCTTAATTGCATTATTTAGAATTAAGGTAATATATAGTTTGGTGACTCTTCGGGTTTCCTGGCTGATGTCCCTTGACGACACTATCGCCAGCTCTCTAGTGGGTTTTTCAGTTAAAATTGGCTTCGAATGTCCTAACTAGAAAATTAACTTCCTGTCTACAGGTCTATCTAGTTGAATATTTTGCTTTCTTTTGGTTTATCAACAAATATTTTCCATGCATCATTTAAATAAATCTCTTTTTAACAGCATATTTCACCTGTAGGTATTAAGACTACTTAATGACGAAGACTTTTGGGTGTTTTTTCACAATTTATTTCATCACTAAAAGCTATTTTCTAGGAAACTCGTTGTGTTCACTTAGAGAAATTTTTCTATTAAAGTCGTGTTTTATCCGAATTTTATTTTGCCTGCAGCATAGCATTGTTACATCTTGGACATTTCTGTGTCATTAATATTTTCTCCTTTCACGTTCGGTCGGCGTACCTTGGGATAAAAAAGGCACGATGGAATCTTTTCTCTCCTCGTTGTACTTTGCATGTTCTCTGTTGACTCTGGCGTCTAATGCCTTTTCGTGCGACATCAATCAAAGTCCGTCCCGCTCGGCCTGTTATCCGCCATTCATGGACGCGTGAACACGTGCATGATGGGAAACTAAATGTGATATACCGTCTGCCCGCATGGGCTGCTGGAAATGAGTGTGGTGGTGGTTGTCAACTATATCACGGGCAAATGTCACTCGAAGTCCAAGAATGCATTTCGATGAAAATTGTAATGGAACCTTGTAATTTTGTGTACCACATTTCACCTGTATTTAGTGTAGCTTTATTTTCAACAGTTAGAAATGTCTGTCTGATCGCGTGAGGCGTTTGACTCATGAGGCATTGATGGATCATACTGCGTAGTGAGATTTTTATATGAGGAAGACGCTTTTGCACAGCCCTACGTCAAATAGGTATGAAAGGGGTTGGACGTACATTTCCTACAAAAATGAGTAACTTATTTGCCTACGTTCCGCATAGTAGGGAATAATAAATGTTATATTTTTCTCTATCTGAACGTAATTTTCCGACATTTTGTTGTAATCCTCTTTCCGTAAATTCCACATTTTTGGCGTCGTACAACACCGCGATTATTACCTTGTCACTTCCAGATATCCCTAAAAAAAAACTTTCGTCTTTTCCCAACTTCCTTACTCTATTCCCCATTTTACTCCCTTGCGAGTAAAAATAACTTTATTCCAAGCGATTCTCCTTCGATTAATGAAGGTGCAGAACCATTTAATCAAGCACAATCATCCAATTATAGACAAATTGAACCTAGTTCTTTGGATATCCTAATTTTAAATTAAATCGAATTATCAATCGAATCATCTTTCTACCCGAAATTCGCATTACTTTAGTTTTCGGGTTCATCTGATTCAACTACCTCTTGATCATTCGCGAGCCTTGTTTGACTTCATCAAGTGTTTTCCTTCCTTTACTTCTGACTCAGGCCATGCCACATTTCTCTCATACTTTAGAATATATGCTTAAGAATTCTGTTGATTACGCGTAGCCCTGTCTGAACCTGCGCTCTACTACATCTCTATCTACATATTTTTATGCAAGCCACCATAAAGGTATGTGGCAGGGGGTGAATTCACACCAAACATTCATTACATATTATGCATAAAAAGGATTGATAATTATATACTAGTCTAAACTTCACAATTTAAAAAAATATTAAAATAGCAAAGCAATCATTCAAAAGCATTCTGTTTTTTGGGTTAACTTAGAGTCCTTATTCCAACATCCACCACTTATGCTATCCATGGATACACTCGTATTGATGCTATTGGATATATTTACAGCTATTCATATCCCTAATTGTACGAGGAAAAAAGGATATTTTGATTCTGTCATATCGGCAGTCAATTTCTGTAATTTTGTGATAATAGTCCAGTCTACCATAGTGAGTTGTAGTTCGCAAAATATTTTTACGTCATCAGTGGAAATATTATCTTGGTAATTTATTTAAGAGATTTAGTCTAAAATTTCAACTTACAATGTGACAGTGAGACCCATTTTAATTCATTTGATAGACTGGTTACACTAATATAGTTTGTTACTATAACATCCCTTTGCAAATCTTGCCGATCCTCACTGCACACGTTCATTATTTAATCCTATTTCCTATCGTATGGACCCTATACACTGGAGGCGTATTCCTAATGAGCTCTAACAGGAGATATTACAGCTGCAATCGTGTTTCCCATTCACTATACTTAAGCCTTCTAGGTGCTTAAATTCCGGAACAGTCACCTGTACTTCCAATCTATTAATGGGGGCGTTTACTCGGAACCGAAGTCGCAATTTTGTATACGAAATTGTTATGTGGAAACGAAAAAAGAATTTTAGTGAAAAAAATAATCTTCCAACCACAACCATCCACACGTAAACCAAAAATGAAAATAAGCAAAAGGTTACGCCCACCGAAAAAGCTGCTGTGATAACGTTGACGTAATTTTCCTCCCGTCCTTGACTGCTTTTCGGGGTAGGGAAGGGAGTGGAGGGGGGTTCTCGGAAGGTCAGGTCGCACATATGCTGTCGTAACTGCTCCGATTGGCAGCGTCAGCTGTGTCCCCCCCTTTGCGATAAGGCGAAGTAGCTGCGAGGGCTCAGTTGTAATTGGACGAAGTCGATATACGTCAGTGGTGCACCACGCCCACTTTTCCGAAAGGGTTAAAAACATCAGTTTTTCGCCGCTTATAACTCGAGAAATAATTGACAGATCAAAAAACGGAAAAATACGGGTCTTTTTATTTTACAAACTCTATCAGATTCGGCAATAAAAAATATGGTAAACGACCCCATTCACCCCCTGCCCCACACCCTCGATTTGGCTTGCAGGGTGGTCAGGAGATGAAAATGCCTACTGAGTTTCGACTTGGTAAATCCTCACCCACCCGATCCTCTTTAGCGTTCCCCCGGAGTTCGCTTGGAGGCCCTTGCGTGTGCTTAGTCACTCCGAGGAGGCCCTTCGTCGTGGCACTGGGATGCGGGGTGTGCCCGGATTAAACGCCCCTGCGCCTCGCACCCGCAGGTTTTCGCCCGTAATGCAATCCCATTACGGGTGCGGCCCGCAATCCCGCGCCTCTCCTAATTGCATTTGCGTGGGAGGAAGCACCGCGTGCACGCTGTCGACCCGTGGGCGAGGATAAAGCCTTAAGAAGCTCTTTTTCACCATCTCCATGGGCTCATATTTCTCCCAACATTATTTTGTTACATTCTTGTGCACTAGAGCATGTATTGTGCGCCAAGTCAACGGAAAAGCCCGTTGAACATGGATTAATTCTGAATCTGATAGCGGAGAGCTTAGCGGAGTGCATGTGACAGCAGTTTCCAGGGATTATTTTTTCCTTATATTGGGTTTTGGTTGGTCTACTAAGGTGTTTTTTTTTAAGTGTCAATTTCAGTCACTGCGTGGTAATCCATTAGGTAGTAAAACAGGCTACTCACAGGTGGGCAGGCGTTAAAATCCAGATAATTGACCATGTTCCACTGGACACGAGCTGACTGATCTTCGTGTTACCTGATTCTTCCGCGAAACTAAAGAGGGAGCAGGCAAAATAACTCTCTCCCTCCCACCTCCCCCACATTTACCTGATGCATGAATTTGACAACCCGTTGGACTTGCTCGTGCCCGTGCTCAGTGACATCTACCCTCACCAACCTGGCCGAACGTCTGGTGGAGCACAATTTTCATCTTGGAATAAGAGTGACACATGATCTTTCCCGGGAAAAACCCATACGTGAAATAATGGGTCAAGCGAATCGTAAACTGGGATTCGTCAAAAGAGTACTGGGTAAATGTGACGATCATGTACGAGAAATCAGCTACTTTTCCCTTGTAAGACCTCATTTGGAATATGCTGCCAGTGTATGGGATCCCTACGAAATCGGTCTAGATAAGGAACTTGAACGTGTGCAGCGAAGATCGGCAAGATTTTTAAAGAGCCGGTATGATAACCTTATTAGCGTAACCAGTCTATTCAATGAATTAAATTGGGAATCATTGTCAGATCGCAGGGTGAAATTTAGACTTAATCTCTTAAATAAATTCCAAGACCATGTTTTCAGTGATGATGTTAAAAATATTTTGCGGACCCCAACTTACTATGGTAGACTGGACCATAATCACAAAATTAGAGAAATTGATTTCTGAGCTGACAGATTCAAATTGTCCTTTTTTCCTCGTACTATTAGTTATATGAATAACGGTAAATGTATCCAGTACGAGTGTAGCAGTGGATAACATTGGTAGCTGCATGTTGGTATAAGGACCTAAAGCTAACCCAAGTAACAGCATGTTTTTGCATGCATGCTTTGCTATTTTAATTTTTAATTACAAATTTTATGCATGATATATAGTGCATGTTTGGTGAGAGCTCACCCCCTGCCACGCACCTTTATGGTGGCTTGCAGGGTATTATGTAGATGTAGATGAATAGTTTGGCTTAAGTTACCCTTTTCTTTAAGTACGTGAAGGAATTTTAAGGATCACGACTTTGAGAGTGATGCATGTAGTGCGTGTGCGAAAACTGGACGCTATGGAGAAGGCATTGGCAAGGGGTGGAGTAGTTTTGAGAGCCGAATGGGCAATGGGCACTGGGATCAGGGCAATTTGAAGCAATGAACAGCAAAAGGGTAAGTTCTTGGAATGGCGAGGGAGTAAAGAAAGCAAGTGAGAGAAGTTATGGTGAAGTAAAATTTTGGAATGGTAGCGCTGAAAATTTGAGCGTTCGATATTAATGTGAATAGCATTCTAGGTATCTATCGTATTACTGTACATTCAGGTATCGCGGAAATGATCCAATATATCACCTCGTCGCAAGATATGTTAATTTTAGCAAGATTTCCGTATAGAACTAATATCTCATTTTATTTGCTATTGTGTATATCAGCGAGTACCTCCGTTAAGTTTTTTTCGCGTTTGGTCCGCAATCCTTGAATTTGTTAAAAGGATGCATCTCACTGTAAATTGTTGGCTTTAACCCGAGGACGGTGGCGCAGTACGCAGTGTTACGGCTGCTTTTGTGTGTGTGTGTACGGGTATTCTCCTCTACATTCCTTTAAAAGCAAGGTCTTCGGATATATTAGCAACAAATATACCCGAAAAAGTTCAAAATATAATATAAGACACAGGAATTTGTGATCATAAGATAGTACATGCGAAATGTATTCTATGCGTTGAAAGACATGATAAATCATGGAGGAGGGTTTACTTATTTGGCAAGGCTAATTACGACGGTATGAAAGAGGAATTGAGGGAATCGTTTAATGTATTTAGCGAACAATGCAAAGGATTAGATACAGAGGATTCGTGAAGAGAATTTCTCGAGGACACCCGTAAAGCAGTTTACAAATACATACCAAGTAAATTGTTGGTATGCCAACAATTAGCCAAGTTGGTATAACGCGGAGGTTAGGAAATCACTTGGCGAACTTGGTGGCTAGCAGGGTATCGCGTAGATGTAGATGTGGGTGAAAGTCTCTTTTGAATCCCCTCTAAATTCACAGAGAAGGGTGTCTTCATAGCTAAAGCACATTGCTGTAAACAGAGATATCCGGGTTCGAATCTCATTCACGTTGGATTTTTTTCTTATGTTACTGAGGTTAGTAGGGAGGAGTCCTCACATTGAGCATATCAGCGTTTTTGTGTTAGCAACAATTATACCCGAAAAAGTTCTAAATATAGTAACAGACACAGGAATTAGTGATCATAAGATAGTGCATGCGAAATTTATTCTAGGCGTTGAAAGACATTATAAAAGTACTCCGTTAACATTTTGGTTGATAATTGGCATTCATTCAATCTGCTGATTTTGACAAAATATAGTAAGTTCATTGGTGTTGCGTAGATTTTATTGCCTCCAATCTCGCATGAATCAGAATGAAAACGTTGTTTTAATTTTTTTGCGTGGGTGGGAAATGTTTTTTCTTTCGAATATGCATGGCAATGTGAATGAACAGTTGACGTTTTGTCAACATAATTTTTAAATGAAGGGAGAGTTTCGAGTAAATTTGAGTGGAGGAAAACAGGCCGAAATATTGTCAACGAAAAGCGACGGATGTAAATGGGATGACTTGATAGGTCGTCGTTTTTCCAAAGGCTACGCTCGTTTTTTTTTTTAGTTTTTGTTCGCGCATTCCGCTCGGGAAGGGCGATCACCATTATCACTTCATTTCGCAGTATTCCAGGAAATTGCTGCTGCTCTAAACGACACCATAAAAACTTAAAGAGCTTTGGAAAAAAAATCTTGGCTGAAGCAGGCTTTTCACGGTCATTCTCCTTTCTAATCATAGAGACGGATTCTTTTGTGTTTCGATGATGAAAGAGATAAATTCTCAAAAAAGGATTTTAAGTAGAAAAATAAGTAGCTGTAAACAAGGAAACTCTAGTTCACTCATATCTTCTGGAATGTACAATATCAGTAAAACTTTTGCAAAGAAGTTTAAAAATTCATTCATCCAAGCGGGTGAGATGGACATTTTTAAAAAAATATGCGCATCTTCGACTGGTTAACGTGACGACAGACGTAGGAAAAGTTAGAGAATATGATTGCAGTTTAATTCATTTAAATGAATGAGAATCGGTACCTACTACTGTTGTCATCTGTAACTTTTTGATTCTGTTATCCGTAGAGATTTTGGTCTTCGTCACTTCTTTCGAGGGACTGTCTTCATCTTTATCTCGTTATAACCTATTCAGTCATTACATCTTCATTTCTTGTATTGTGTACCGTTTAAGTTGCGCACAGGCTATCGAGTTGGTATTTCCATCATATTTCGGCATTTTAAATAAATAATAGTCCCGGAGGGATCCTTAAGTAAAAAAGGTAGAGGTAGGTTTATATTAAATTAGAGGTATCAGTCGTAATTATTTTGGAATACGATAATAATACCCCAAGATCTTAGTGGAAAATAGCTTATTGTATTCTGTATAAGGTGAATTTTCAGTTTCATATGCATGTGCATTTTATGCTTCTGATCTGATATACGATTACCCGCAATCTTATAATAATTATTCAATTACAGTCATTTCGGTATTAAACTTATTTGTTTATCAAACTTTTGTGTTAAATATTGCATATTTTTGCGTAAATGCACGACTTCTCCGGCCTTCTGGAAATTCCTATAACCACCGGACATGTACCTAGATATCAATTTTCACGGAAATTAATTTCACTTCGTATCTAAGGAAAATGCATTGATGCAGTAGGAAAATTAGTAGTAACTACTATTTTTAAGTATTTGACAATGTGGTGTCAAGCATGGAGGTTGAAATAGATTCGGATTTTGTCATCGAATTGTGCAGAAAGGAAAGTAGTTTTCCCAAATGTTCTCCCTTAATCGACTGAGAGAAAACTTTGCAAAAGGAAAGATGGAATATTGTGGGAAATTGTCGTAGCACTAATCTTTGCGTAAGTGAAACTACTATCCTAAAGACCTTCTAAAACAGTGATTTCCTAACTTTTGTGACAGTGGAACCCTACAGACTGAGGTTACGTACTGACTTACGGCACCCTTCTTAGATTTCTTTATCTATCCGATTGGGCTTCCCAATCTTTTGACAAGGATTACCTTGCGATTCACAGTAATTAGCCCTTTGGTTCGAAGATTTGTTTTCCCACCTTTCAGTCCTGTCATAACAATCCTAGGATTGGTTTGACGCAGCTTTCCACTCGATTCTTCTATCGGCCAACCTTTTCATTGTGACGTAATTCTTCTCTTTTGCATCCTTCACAACCTCTTCCATGTATCTCATACGAGGCCTGCCTTTTCCAATCTTCCCGTTCACTTTTCCCTCGACGATAGTCTTCATCAGGCCATCATATCTCAAGATATGGCCGATTAGGTTGTCCCTTCTTCTTTTTAGAGTTGTCAGCAGACTTCTCTTTTCTCCTACCCTTCTTAGCACTTCCTCGTTACTTACTCGGTCGATCCATTTAATCTTCAGCATTCTTCTGTAGCACCACATTTCAAATGCTTCTACCCTTTTCTTCTCCGCTGCTGTCATCGTCCATGCTTCACTGCCGTAAAGAAACATGCTCCAGATGTATGTTCTGTAGAACTGTTTCCTTACTTCTACGCATGTATTTCCTGCTGTAAGTAGATTCTTCTTTTGATAGAATGCCCTCTTTGCCTGGGCTATTCTACTAACTATTTATTTCTTGCTTCGTCCATCGTTGGTTATTCGGCTTCCTAGGTAACAGAACTCTTTCTCATCTTCAAGTTTTTGTTTTCCTAGTTTGACATTTGTTTTGGCTTTTTAAAACTTTAAAACGCTAAAACGTTTAGGTTTCAGTCCTAAGAGTAACAACTTCAAACCTGGTCCTGCTAAATATTTTTCATTTCCCAGCAATAATCTCGCGGCACCCCTAACTGTTTTTACGGCACCCTGGAAGTGCCGCGGCAGACCGGTTGGGAACCACTGCTCTAGAATGCAGAATAATAATGCGGTGAACCGCATCGCTCTACAGTCCGTTGCAAAATTCCGTATCCCGAGTTTGAAGGCTAATATCTCAAAAACGGCTCAATGGATTTAAAAATGTAGTACACCAAATTAAAGCTTGTTTAATTTTGCGTTTAGTGATGGTATATAAAATTTTTCACCGTTCGTAATAACTTTAGTCTGTGGTTAAAAATGGAATTTTAGCGCTATTTTCCGGGTTGCATCGCATTTGCGGGTTCGTAATTACAACACGAATCGAGATACCAAAATTTCCTTTTTATATATTGTAGCAACGATATTTCTTAATAATCACATCAACTTTCATATTATTTAGTGCATTAGTATTTTAGTTTGTTAATGATAAAGTCAGACTGCGTTATTTTCCGTTCCTCGCATCCCTGAAAATCGCCATTTTGACTTTATTCTCGCTCTCGAACTCGTCACCACTAATCCATTAATAAAACCTTAAATAAAAAAAATAATATGAAACTTGGTGTGATTATTAAGAAATTCTTTGCTACAATATATAAAAAGGAAATTTTGGTACATATAAATTGGAAATTTTGAACTTCGATCCGTGTTGTTATTACGAAGCCGCAAATGCGAAGCAACCATCCGGTACCCGGAAAAATGCGCTAAAGATCCGTTTTTAACAACACAATAAAATTATTACGAACGGTGAAATAATTTGTATACCATCACTAAACGCGAAATTAAACTAACTTTAATTTGGTGTACTTCATTTTAAAATACATTGAGACGTCTTTGAGATATTAGTCTTCAAACTCGGGTGACGGAATTTTGCTACGCACAGTAGGTCGACTATCGTATCTAAAGGCCGTTTCACACGGTCATTGATACTGCGCAGGCTGTTGCGAGAACACTTGCGCAAGAAATATTGCGCCGTGTAAAGCGACGACTTGCGAGGACAGGCAGCGCCACTGCGCGAACGCTTGCGAGCAAATTAGAGCATTTTCTAATATGATACATGTGTTCGCGCAAGTTTGAAGTTCATTTCTCTCACTAGATGGTGCAGATGCAGCGGCAACGAACTGCCTGGGGAATTCTAGCAATTAAATAGGTTGTTGACGATTGAGTTGGGTGTTTTTGTTTGCACTCAGCTCCTTAGGTAGTGAATAAAGTGCAATAATGATGAGCTGGGCGATAAATCACGTGGAAGCTTAAATTTCGTGCGTAAAGGAAAAAACTGTTAACTTGGCCCACATCCGTTCGTTCGTGGTGAAAATTTGGGGCTGAGTATACGGAAATAGGGTCTCCACTATTATGTTTAGACTATGGCTTAAAACATATTTTAAATTGGTGGTAATTTATCGCATCTTTCACGTCCGAATAATTGCTACTTAACAGATCTTGACATTATGCGATATATTGACGGTATTACCGCTACTGAATGGTATATTGTCACTGACATAATGCACCGACGATTGCACCGTGTAAAGCTGTCAAGCAAGCGTCCTCGCAATTTTTACACGTCACGGACTTTCGCAGACGACTGCTCAAACGGAATCAACATCAACTTGCGCAGTTTCAATTACCGTGTAAAACGGCCTTGAGAAAGGAGGCATAGATGGAGGAACGGGGAATAATAGAATCGTACGAAGGGATTTAATTAAAGTGCTTCGCAGAACCGCAGGTGAGCCCGAGCAGTTCCCATTCTCAACGAACGGATCCATTTTTTGCTCATCCATTCATGAGTCACCCGCAAAATTGTGGCCGGGAGACGTTGGCCTGCGGAGGAACCCCCGCCCGTATCTGGACCATGTATCTTTTCGGTTCTTGCGGGCTCCGAGAACAAAGTTCGGGTCCCAGCGGGTAAGGAACCCCACGGCGTAATTTGGGCCTCCGCCAGCCCAGGGTACGAGACTCTCTTGTATCCTTAATATCTTGGTGAAACCGCCCACCGCCCAACCCTCCTAGCCCAGGGTCTCCTCTTACTATATCATAAGCGCCACTCCTGCTGGCGCCGTCTTACCCTTCCCTGCAAGTGTCCTTGCGCGGTGTTGGTAGGAAGGGTGGGGGCGTGAGCCAAAAAGGGTGGCAGCCCTTCTTCCCAGACCCTCGTTTCTTTTCAACCCCCCCCCCCTCCTCCCCCCAAAACCTCCTCCCTCGTCGTCATGCACGAATAAATCATATGAGGCGTCTCCAGAACTGGTGGCGGTCTCCCTTTCAGCGTAATAGGCCCTTATCCTTTGGCTCGGGGAAGTTTTATGCATTAGGATCCCAAAAATAGGGTACGGCGGCCGTTTATTGGGACGGAGGGGGAGGGTCGCGTAAATTGGGGAACGGCAGAGGATTGGTTGCATGTTCAACACGCCACTAGTAATGAAAGATTAGTAAACTTCAGGATTTTTCGGCAAATAACTTTTTCTAATACTCCTTGTGCCTAGTGAAATCGAATAAATATATTTGAAAAGAGTTTTCGTTCTTATAAATGTGTTGAAATACATATTCGATAATGATTTTCGAAAGAGGTATTTTCTCCCATTTTAATTTTTCTTGGGGTCCGAAATATCGTACGAACTCTATTTGCCTCATTTTATTTATTCAGAATCTAATAGACCAACACTGTGGTTTTGTTCAGTGTGAAAAACTAGAGGAATGTTAGTAATTTGTACTGGAACGTGGCGTAGCATAAGGGTATGCGTGATCCAATATTGGGTGATGATAGGAATAAATAACTGTACTCCGCAGCATAGCATCTACATCTACGTAATACCCTATGAGCCACTGCGTGGGTTTGTGGCAGGGGGTGAAAATAACCATGCATGCACTACTGACATCCAAATAACAGCTAAAATGATACTGCTACATGAAAACAAATTAAGTATTGGAATCATGAGCAACTAGATGGTGTCTCCTGATATTGATGCGTTTCGAACGGACACCCTAAATAACTTCCCCCTACCTCATAAGGGAGCGTTGAGCTACCTAAAATGGATGCGGGTCCGGCATTAAAAAGGAAGTTTATTTTAATGCAGTCAAGTTGGGCACAATGTTTGTAAGTTTTATTTAGTTTTTTGTGTCCTTGGAGACAGTACACTACTGGACTTCATTGCACTTTTTACCGGTTTCTCTGTGGGGATTCGCTGTGCGTCTTACACCAACAAGTCCTTGCACCAACATGCAACTACCTATGCTATCCATTGCTACACTCGTATTGGATATATTACCGTTATTCATATCTCTAATTGTGCGAGAAATAAAGGACATTTTGAATATGTCAGATCGGCAATCAATTTCTCTAATTTTGTAATTATGGTTCAGTCTACCATAGTAAATTGGGGGTCGCAAAATATTTTTAACGTTATCTCTGAAAATATTATCTTGGAATTTATTTAGGAGATTAAGTCTAAATTTCAACCTGCGATCTGACAATGATTCCAATTTTAATTCATTTAATAGACTGGTTACGCTAATTTAGTTTTCGTTTACAAATCTTTCCGATCTTCGCTGCACACGTTCAAGTTCGTTATTTAGACCGATTTCGTAGGGATGCCATACACTGGCAGCATATTCCAAGTGAGGTCTAACAAGGGAAATGTAGCTGATTTCTCGTACATGTTCGTCACATTTACCCAATACTCTTTTGATGAATCCTAGTCCAGGATTACCTTGACCCATTATTTCACGTATGTGTTTGCCCCAGGAAAGATCATGTGTCAATCTTATTCCAAGATATTTAATGGATTCCACGTTTGTTAATTCATCATTACTTATTTTGTACTTGGTAGGAGGAGAACAATTCTTTTTCCAAAAATTTTTTTAAATGTGTGGAAATAATAAATTGTTGATACTAAATTTTTATACTAAATGTTAATACTAACTGCCATGTATCACACCAAAATATCTCAAACCACGTTAAGAATGCATTAAATATAATTTCATTTCATCAACCTCGTGGGGGATTTTTTCAAACCCGAATTCCAACTCGAGGTGGGCTAAAAGGTGATTACATATATCATTCACAGAACGTGCTCGTCTATTAAACCAAGTTATTGATTTCAGCTGTTGGGATTCATTTTCTTCTGTTTGGTTACCAAAATATTGTTTCCTGAAATTTTAAACTCCATTCCCCTCAGTATGGTGGGTCATCCAGCACTGATGCAGGTAATTTTCCTTGCGACTCTATTCCAGACACGGAACCGCGCGCCTCCTCGGAAAGGATGGTAACGAGGTGCTAATTAACATTTCTCCTCGTGCGATGGACCCTGTAATATCCTCGTTCCGACTCTAATTGCATCCTGGTGAACTTTTTTTTTCGCTTGTAGCATTTCCCAGAATCCTCTCTCCCCCTACCACTCGTCCGTTTGGCTGTTAAACTGCCGTAAAGTGTCCGCTTCACGTGGCCCTTAATCTTCCAGGAAGAGAAATTCCCTTCGATTGAATGAAACGTCTTTAAACTATTTTCTTTGAGAATCAGGATTCTTCATTTCTTTTCGTAAAGTCTTCTCGGGCTTTCCACCGGGTTAAATGTTTACATAACACCAACGTTTCAACGGACGACCCGTCCATCGTCTTCAGGGTGAGTGAGTAAATTAAAGCCGTTGAGACGTATCTATAAACGGTTGCAACAATCAGGTTACTCCTGATTGGCCGGAAGGATCTTCGAAATTTGGATAAAAAGGAGTCGTCCTATCGTTTTTTTTATTTTTTTTAAAATGGGATTCCACGAATTGCTAATTTTATAACCCGTCGATTCAAATTATTTTTGTTTAGCCGGATCTCAATGGCCCCCTTAGCAAGCCTGTCCCAGAAGTTGTTGGAACGGCAGATTAATTTTGCGCTATCCCATTTTATTCTGTGGTCCCGAGTGATACTATGTTCAGCCACAGCAGACTTATCAGGTTAGGCTTGTGCGATGACCGATTTTGGTCATCGATTTTCGATGAACAAATTTCATCGAAATGCTTCGATGACGATGGCTGTCATCGATCATCGAATAGAGTGTACACGATGAACGATGACTATCGATGAATATCGATGATCGTAGACTATCGATGAATATCGATGATCGAGACCATCGATGAATATCGAGGATCGAAGAATGTCGATGATCGATGAATGTCCTTGATCGATGAATTACGATGATCGATGACTATCGATGATTGGTGCAGATGTCTCGGTTGGCAGTTTGGTTATTAAGTGAAGACTGAATAGGGTCAAACTTAATTGAGAAGGACAAGGCCTATTTATTAAAGAGCGAAGCAAACACCAAGTTACAAATTAAGCAACAGTTCTTTGCTGTGGTATAATACAATTTTCATATCCGCATTTTCATCGGCGAGTTTAAGTCGGTCGTCCAACACGTTTCCTGCATCGGTGAAGAACCGCTCTGATGACGTTGAAGTGGCAGGTATACAGAGCTATTTCCTCGCGTACTTCTGAAAGAAGGGATACACATCCTTCCTGACCCTATACCAATGTAGGACGTCCGAAGATTTGGATAAAGCTGGGACCTCCTTGTTCTTGTGGAGCTCCGCCAGGAAGGGGTCGTCAGCAGAGGTAGCGTTTCTCGTGTCAGCAGCACATCACGACTCATCGACATCAAGGATTCGCATCCACTCATCGAATCATCGACATCGGTGATTCTCATCGACATCGATGATTCTCGTGGAATCATCGCAGTCGATCGTCGATGACTTCGATTAATCGACTCATCGCACAAGCCTATATCAGGTTGTCCAAGCCAATTGTCCAAGCCAAAATTAAATCATATTCTTTATTTCTCTTTCACGTAGGGATATTTATCGCCATGACTGGGCATTAGCCCTAAGATTAATTTTTGTTAGTTCTTCACTCGATTATTCCGCACACCTTCATATTTGCTTTATTCTTCTCTTTTTCATCCTCAATTACTGGCTCCATATGTCACATGCAAGTGTTGCATATCCCATGCTTTTCGTTAAACTTGTCGGGAAAAATCCGATTTCCTTCACCATGTTTCAAGATGTGTGTCTGATCAGGATATTTTTCCTTTCCGTCTACTTTTTAAAGTTTTTGTCAGAATTCAATGCTCTCCATCTTAGCAGAAATTCCACAAAGAAAAAAAATCTTTCGCCTTGACGGCCTTGACTGCCCATGGCCTTGCCCATGGCTCTAGGACGGCGGTGGCGCCATACGCACAACATCGACTGCTTCGTGGCATAACATGTCTTGCAGTTCGGGAACATCTAGTTCATTTAAGGCCTCTAATATTCCACAGGGAAAAATGACACCTCGGTAGCTTAACTGGTTAAAGCACGTGGTCGGAAATCAGGGGATCCGGGTTCGTATTCCGGTCAAGGCCAATGATTTTTTCTCTGTGGGAATTCTGCTATTGTGCATTTTCAGCGGGTAACGCCGTAAAGGTGCAAACAATTAACTTCAAACTTGCGCGAACGCATGTATCAGATTAGAACATGTTCTAATTTCTCCACTTGATTTTCCCGGATTTGAAATTAATTTTTTATCCCAGGAACTCCTCCACCAAGAGATTTTTGTGAGGACTGTTATTGACTAATAACTGTTTTTTTTTTTGGTTATCCGCGTTTGGAGTTAAAAAGTAGCCGACGTTTCTTCTCCTTTGCCGGACAACTCCTCAAGGCTAGTAAAGAGAAGAAACGTCGGTCACTTTTTAACTATCTCCAATTTTCTTTTAGTTCGCCTCGTTGGGTCCTCTTCTGCGCATTCCTGGGATTAGTCCTGAGGAGGTCTCCGGCAAAGGAGTAGAAACGTCGGCTACTTTTTAACTCCAAACGCGGATAACCCAAAAAAAAAACAGTTATTAGTCGTATTTATGGACCGCGAAAGTTTTCACAAGAGGACTGTGATTGTTTTGGACCCTGTTCGAGGTGCAATCCGTTCTAATGCGTCTTCATAACGTTTCGAGACCAATCCGTGGCCTCGGATCCATGGATCCCCTCACACTCTACGGTGACTCTGGTGGGAATGTATTGCTGCGTAAACTTGAATTAACGCGTGTTGGTGGAATTTCTCGTCCCGCTCCGATCGCTGGGGCCCCGTGGGAAGAAGAGACGGGAGCCGCAGTTCTTCCGTCTTGTGTTAGGTGGGGGAGGAGGCGATGGTGACGTAATCACGAAAGATAATTGCTCTAGAGGATCAGTGAAGCTTTAATTAAAGGTTATGCTGATAAAATTACGATTGGTATAATTGGAATTAGATCTCCTCCGGGATATCTTGGCCTTATCGTGTTGCCAGGACATTGGCCATCACCGTAAAAAGTTTATCTGATTTCAGTGCGATCTGAATTTAAACGCTCTCTGATTTTGCGGTAGTGGTCTAAATTTAAGACTCAACATGCGTGAAAATCAGACACACCTCCGTCTTATTTTAAGAACTTAACAACAGCATATTGAAAATAAGATGGTTTTGATCTGAAATTCAGCACACCCGGGCTGAAAATAAGCAAGCCTTGGTTGGCTCCGCAATTGGAGCTAACCTGTCAATAGCAGATACTGATGGGCGGAGCGTAACCAGGGAGATGGAATTCAACAATAATTACGAAGTGTACCTAAATAAGTAAATTCGAAGTCTAGTCAAATGTTATTATAAGTAGGTGAAATAAGTTTCGTGCGATGAATTAATGGTGTGAGAATGTGGCGTTGATCTTCTTTCGCTTGCAGAAGGGAGCCAGTTGTGTCTGAGTTTCTATCCTGATACTATTCTTCCTTATTATGTCTACGTGGCAGGGTTGTAAGAACTAAAAAATAGTCGCCCTCTTCAAGTGACAGTTCCTGCATTGGCTTGTAGATACTGGCACATATCTTTGGTATCGAAGACTTTGCATGGATTACTTTTTTCCAATAAAAATACAAAATTTCATATTATCTTTGAAGTTATTTTTAATGTGTTCCCATTTCAGTCCTGAAATCTTTTTCAATGGAAATTCTATGACACACGTTTGCTCTATCGAAGAATTTAGTCAGTAAAACAGTATCATCGAGTAGAAATATGAAACGTTAGGATTTCGGTTTGTGTTCGTGTGAAGTGTTTAAATATGTAGTATTTGTAATTAGACATCCTATAAAAGTAGGCTTAAATTTAAAAAGCAACCCGCATTGTTACGTGGGACTTATTTTAAGATAGGTCCATGCTGAATTTAAGACAGCCCTGTTCTTAAATTCAGCATAAGCCTATCTTAAAATAAGACCCATCTGGTCTGATTTTCAGTCCTGTACCTGCCTTAAAATAAGATATCCCCTCAAAGTAGCCTAAAAGGCCTAACCGTCAAAGGCCTAACATAGAATAAGTCCCACCTGATCTGATTTTCAGTCCTTCCCCTGTCTTATTTTTAGACAAGATATTAGTGCTGAATTTAAACATACACTGTCTTAAAAATCTGCATCTGAAATTCAGATCGCTCTTGTACCTCAAAATCAGATAAACTTTTTACAGTGTTCTACCGAGCGATGACGACAAAGATGCTTATACGTCTTGCTCGCAGTCGATATATCAGAATACAGTCCACCCTTCTCTTGTCAAAAATAAGCCATATTTACAATGTCTGGCTATTGTGAGTCATCATTTGATCTAGGTTTCATATGTAGACGTTCTCATGGAGGAGGAATTCCTCCAAGGGGGAATTTAAGGGCTTGAGAAAAAGTAAGCCGTTTTTGTAATATATGGCTAACGTCAGTCATCATTTGATGCTGCTTTGTCCATGTGTGGACGTTCTCATGAATGAGGAATTCCTCCTAGGGGGAATTAAAGAGTTTGAGGTGGGAATTCGGGCCACTAGCAAGTGTGACGACCTATATATCACAGAGAGAACCCCGTCTCTAATGTAATGTGTTGGTCACCAATATTTAAGGTAATGGAAATTGCATAATATACTTATTGTACTTTAACGATGGCAGCAGAAGAACGCATCAAACTAAATTCAAACCTCAGTAGATACTAACCTTGTAGGTGCATGTGACCCATATTATTAGCATGTTTCCATTTAGTACCCTATTTGCATGTCAATAGTGAATGTTTTGGTGATCTTCACTCCCTGCCACACACCCTCGCGGTGGCTCGTAGGGTATCACGTAGATGTAGATGTCTTGTCGCAAACAATCTTCCCCCTCCCTTCACCCATCTTTCCACCTCTCTCTCTCCCTTCAATTTTCTTTTAGTTCGCCGCGTTGGGTTCACTCGACGCCCGTCCGCCGGATAACTTTCGTCCTTCTGCGAGATTGACTACTTAACTAGTTTCCGCTATATGTTCTTTTTCACTTCTTCGGCGATCCAAAAGTCTTCCAAGAACAAAGATCCAAGAGTGTTTTTTTCCTATCAGGATATCTGCCAAGCTTGGAGAAACCATGCAATCAGTTTTCATCTACATCCACATGCACACGATCCCCTGCAAGCCACCGCGAAGGTGTGTGGCAGCGGGTGAAGATCACCAAGCATGCACTACCGACATGCAAACAAGCAACTATAGGGTCTCATGCAACTAGATTGTTAGTATCTATAGTATTTAAGGGATTAATACATGCATCATGCACTACAGACTACTCTAAAATATTTCCCCTTTGCTATGCTGCCTCTTCTGTTCTCTTATATTTAGGGGGAAAGAATTCCATTTTGAATCTTTCAGTACGACAATCTATCTCTCTATAATCTTATTTGTCTGGTCGAATCTAGCATAATACGCTGGTGTTTTTAATATTTGCCTAACATCTTCAGTAAAGCTATCCGATTGAAATTTCTCTAATAGATTTAATCTGTACCTTAACCTACGCTCTGATAATGACTCCCACCCTAATTCTTGCATTAATTCTGAAACACTCCTCAACCTATCGTAACACCTTTTAACGAACCTAGCTGCTCTACGCTGCACACTGTCTAGTTCTCTCATCAAACCTAATTCATTCGGATCCCATACACTGGCTGCATACTCAAGGTGGGGCCTAACTAGTGAAAAGTAACATCGCTCTTTTGCCTTCTCATCACATTTACCAAGTACTCTTTTTATAAATCCTAGCTTTGATTTCTATATCTCGACCCGTAGTCATTCTACATCGACGTGTACACAGTGACACGTATGTCGCTGCAAGGGTGTGTGGCATGGGGAACTAGCATTCATTAAATATATTTCAGTAACCAAAACTCTAAACTTAATCAGTACGGGTTAAATTGTTTATCTTCAATACAAATACAAATCGAATTTTTATTGGAATTGATTTATTTCCTCATGCAATTCTCCTAATAACGTAAATACGTACGTGTAGCTTTGAGATGGGTACAGAACGTTTTCGAGTGCGTTATTTTTTAATTTTAACTCAAATATAAACGAAACTTTTAAATTTGGACTCATACTTGTACATGTGTTAAAAACAGGCAAAAACCTACTTAACCATTCTATTTTTCACAAAAGTTGCATCAATCTAATATATTAATCAATTAGTTTGGACCCATATGTGTTCTGTGACTTTAATTCACCTGCTAATTTAATATGAATTTAGAAATGAAGGTGGCAACATATAGTATAAGATTAGGATTGTTGTTTCCTGTCGTGAAGGATGCGCATTTATCAATCACTGATGCTTCCTATTTGTCACTTTTGAACGCTATTTTCCCCACGCTATTTCTTTTTCAAGTTTGGCATACTTTCTACATTGTTTAATGCAATACACGATTGTGTTTTGATTTTTTTATGTAATATGGATGGTAACGAACAAATCGTCAATTAATTATATAATGCCTGTTTAGCGCCCAAGAATTTCTACTACGTCTATGCAATCGCTGGTTTTTTTTAAGAAGAACGCCGCCATAAGTGAGTCAACCCAAGGAAATTGTCGGAATGTGCTTTTTTAAGTATTTTTTCAGTCATCATTTCGTTCGAGAAACGGCTAAAAACCTCTAAACAATATATTCACTTCGTTTTCTTTTAAAAATAAATGTCTATCTCCGTAGCAATATGGAGCCGTGAAGCCTATACCGTGAAGTGACGTCAGAAGGCGTTTCTGGTCACGAGACTTTCGTCAATTTCCGGGAACATTTAAATATCATTTAATAATCTCTGTGGTGGGCGTAGAAAAATTTGGTTTATATATTTAAATTGGTGAGAAAAGTTCGCATCAAGTGCGTCATTAATCTTCGAGAAACAAATTTCATGCATATTCCCCATTATTACTTTCATAATGCCTTATCATTGAGTATTTAGTTACATCCTGCGGGACTGGCCAACTCGATAATAAGAACTTGTACATATTCTTCAATGCTCAGAAGCTTTAATGTTTACACCAATTATCTCCATTTGTATGCGGTTGATGCATAGGACCCCTTGTGTCTCCTTGGAAGTATTTAGGAGTCGTCATTTACTAAAGAGTTCTCATTTTTCTTTGAGCGGTACCTGAAGGAGACAGCGGAGCCCTTAATGTGACCTTGCCCCCTTTTTTTTCAATAGGGACAGAAGCAGCAGTTCGTCGAAAAAAGTCACTTCTCGTTCCCTTCCTTGAAAAATCCGTATAATTGGCCCTGTTCTCTCTCATACTTCAGTCGACGCATCCTGCAGTTCAGAGTGCAGCGACGGTCTTTCCCCTGCAGCCCTGCCTCAGTGAATTTTTATTACTCTCATTATGGAGGAAGACGGTTAGAGGTAGATGGGACCACGCCAGTGCTGGATGTAAGGGATTGGTAATTAAGGCTTTAAGGGAGATATCCGAGTACAATTGCGGTGTTGTTGAAGTTGGACGGATGGTACGGGAAGTTAAACGATAGGCAACTTTTTTTCGTTAAAAAATGTAACATCAAACATCTGACGTGGAAAGCATTTACCTGTTTTTTCCTTTAAAATTAAAAGGAGGAACGAAACATAGGTAATGTAATCAGAGGAGAAGCGAAGGCAGTTACCGATCTTGGCTAGGAAAATCTTGAAGCATTGAAAAAGAAGCTTCTGGGAAGCATTAGAAAGTAAAAAAAATAGAGACAGGGAGAAAAGTTTGATAAAAAATGAAATGTAAGACAGGAAACACAATCGGCCCTATCTAAAGGCATATGATAGTCTACTGAAGACAGTCGTCGAGGAAAAAAATAATGGGAAGTGTGGTAAAGGAAGGCATCGAATGAGATGCATGAATCAACTCAAATAAGATACAAAAGAGAATAGTCATGTGAATATGAAGAGGTTAACCGATTGAAGAATCGAGTGAAGAGCTGCGTTAAACCAGTCTTAGGATTGATAACTGGTAATTATGCCAATAAAGGTTGTGGCCCTTATTTGGAAAAAAGGTAACAAATTCAAATATTTCTGTCTATCCACGGTTAGTTAGCAAATGAGGGTCAATGTAGAGTGCTTAACGTTTTGACTAAAGGAGCTAGGTATGTTAACGAACGACATACTGCCTTAGCTTGTTAAGAAGTTTCTGTAATTGTGCTCACTGCGCAGCTTTCTACCTGTTCACAGACAACAATATACACTACTGTGTACATAGCAGCAAGTTAGAAAGGCCATGAAATGGTCGCGACGACACACAGCATATTTAATCCCAATTATGCACTCCAAGGCCAGAATTTACCTGGGAAAAGAACCATCCACGTTTCGTTATGGGCTTGCTGATGTGGACGCTAGGCTTTTTGCTTCAACCTTCCTCCTTTCCCTGATAAATTCTTATCTCTATCTAATTACCCACCTACCATAAAACCGCGAAGGGGCCTTGGCTGATCTCCAATAATAACAAAAAACTTGTATGATGATGTTTCCATCCACTAAGATTGTCCTTTATGAAGTTGCGTGGGACCCGTTCATACTTTTGGTATCTAGGATATTAACAAGCCCATGTACCAGAAATATTTGACCAGTTATACTAAGTATGGAGAATTGATCTTGAAACTGATTAGTATGAGCATGGTAGTGAATTTAATTTGCGTTGAGTGCACCATGTTTCACGAAACCTCAGTGAAATGTTGTGTGGTCATATCATCCCCTGCCACTCACCCTCATGAATTTGCGTATTTTTTATGTAGTTTTATCAATTTTTGAATGAGACACTACCTTTTCTTTCAGTAGGTTTTCGCAGGTTTTTCAAGCCCCCCTTCTTGTGCCGGCGTTTTCCTGCAATGGGTTTTTTCGTTGATGTATATTTCACCCCCTGCCGCATATCCTCGCGGTGGATTGCAGGGTATCGTGTGGATGTATATATTTGCTCCAATCCTCACGTTTTTCCCACGCTTGTAAATCTTTTTACACTACATTTTACTTTTATTGTGATTTAATAGGGTAGTTTCCTATTATTTTTTTATTGTCTTGATCGAAAGTTTACATGGGGCACCTAGATAGCCAGAATTTGTTGTCCAACTTTCAGCATGGCTTCCGGAAGAGCAAATCATATGAAACTCAACTTGCTCTCTTTTCCCACGATATTTTAGTTTCTGGCGAAAATAATATTCCAGTGGATGCTGTTTTTCTAGATTTCAAAAAAGCTTTTGACAAGGTGTCTCATAGCAAACTAATTTTGAAATTAAAATCTTATGGGCTAGACAATAAAATTATATCATGGATAAGTGATTTTCTACATAAACGGGTTCAAAGGGTTGTTTTGGACGGTGTAACCTCACCGAAAATTGAAGTCACTTCGGGTGTCCCACAAGGTAGTGTGATAGGTCCACTCCTGTTCCTTCAGTACATTAATGATATCAGTAAGGTGGTAAAAAGTAAGCTTCGTCTATTTGCCGATGACGCAGTTGTGTACAGGGAAATTCTAAGCCCAAACGATAAGCAATATTTAAATGATGACCTACAAGCAATTGAAAATTGGTGTGATACATGGCAGTTACAATTAAACTTGAAAAAATGTGTAGTAATGAATTTTTGGAAAAAGAATAGTTCTCCTCCTAGCACATACAAAATAAGTAATAATGAAATAACAAACGTGGAATCCATTAAATATCTTGGAATAAGACTGACACATGATCTTTCCTGGGGTAAACATATACGTGAAATAATTGGTCAAGCTAATCGTAAACTGGGTTTCATTAAAAGAGTATTGGGTAAATGTGACGATCATGTACGAGAAATCAGCTACTTTTCCCTTGTTAGACCTCATTTGGAATATGCTGCCAGTGTATGGGATCCCTACGAAATCGGTCTAAGTAATGAACTTGAACGTGTGCAGCGAAGATCGGCAAGATTTATAAAGGGACGATACGATAATTATATTAGCGTAACCAGTCTATTAAATGAATTGAAATGAGAATAATTGTCAGATCGCAGGTTGAAATTTAGACTTAATCTCTTAAACAAATTCCAAGGCAATATTTTCAGTGATGATGTTAAAAATATTTTACGAACCCCAACTTACTATGGCAGACTGGACCATAATCATAAAATTAGAGAAATTGATTGCCGAACTGACCGATTCAAAATGTCATTTTTCCCTCGCACAATTAGAGATACGAATAACGGTAAATATGTCCTATCGGAGTGTAGCAATGAATAGCATTGGTAGCTGTATGTTGGTATGAGTACTGAAAGCTAACCCTACTAACAGAATGTTTTTGCATGTTTGCTTTGCAATTTCTATCTTTTTTAAATAGTGTAGTTCTGACTACTATATTAATACTATTCCTTTTTTATGCATGATATGTAGTGCATGTTTGGTGAGCAATCACCCCCTGCCACACAACCTTGTGGTGGCTTGCAGGGTAGTATGTAGATGTAGATGTTTATAACCTCTGGAGTACGTGTGTTAAGCCGTTCGATTTTTAAATAACGTTTAGTATTTTTCCTCATTAATTAAAAAGTGAAAAAAATCAATGTCGCGAAAACGCGACGGCAAACTATTGCATGCCGGTTAATCCTACGTGTGACGGCAAACTATTTCCTCTACCTGCCACCAGGTGGTGCTGCGGACGCTTCCAAATAGACGCCGCACTCCGTTAAAGCTTATGAACAAGTATTGGAGGCATATTTATTCCGTTAATTAATTACAATTAACTTTTATTTATTTATTTAACATTACTTATGCAGTTGATTCATTTAAAATCAGTTAATATTCCTTTCACAAGCATATCATGTAGTTCGCCTATCGCCGGGAGACCTTCACGCCATGCTTCGTCGTAGCAGAACACACAGAGAGCAGGACGTCCTTGAGCCTATAAAATGACTAATTATACCATGTTTAACTGAGAATTTTTTTCCAACATTCATAGTTTTTACAGGTTAATACTAATAAATATTCACTAGAGCTGAGGGCCCCTAAAATACAACGGTAAGTTCAGGAGACGAATTTTCCTATGCTTCGCAACGTAAACTACCTACCTGTTACGTCAGCATGAAGGCAGCGCACCCCGCCATTTCAGAGCCTTTTCAAATGGCCTTAAAATTAACATTTAATTCTCTAGTAAACTGGGATTTCTCAATACACACTTTTTGCGTAAATTAAATACATTTATGTCAGGGCACAAATCGCAATTAATGAAGTATGTTTTCTTTGATGAAGGAAACTACCCTATTGGCATTAAACTTGAAAAGCGTGTTTTTTTGGTACTGTTTATACTATGTTGTTCATTTGAATTATCACATTCATTGCATTTTTATTTCAGCAGATGGATGTATATGTTTATACTACCTAATTGGTGTTAGATTTACGATGAGATAGGTGTAAGAGGGGACTCTACAGTCACAACCTCGCCCGAATAAAGACACATTATTATTGTTAAAACTTTCGCGTTCCATCAATATGACTAATAACTGTTTTTGGGGTTGTCCGCGTTTTTAGTTAAAAAGTAGCCGACGTTTCTTCTCCTTTGCCGGAGACCTCTTTGCCGGAGAGGGCTTCATTTGCCCTGAGGAGGTAGGGTATTAGAAGGGACTAAGATTTATTCGTATTTCATGGCTTTTGCCCAAAGGTCTTCTCCTGCAAAGGAGAAGAAACGTCGGCTACTTTTTAACTAAAACGCGGATAACCCCAAAAACAGTTATCAGCCACACATTATTATTATTATTATTATGGCGTCTCTTTCCGGGAGTACATAGATTTGCACAGAGATTTCGTATAGATACGCAAGGGTAGTAATGAGTCCGATATTTTCTTGCCCTTCTCCTCTGTGCTGCTCATTCACGTTCCACTGCATTACACTTTCTCTCTCGATGCACTTTCCTCGACTTTATTTCGCAGCCAAGTTTTCCCTTCCTCCCCCGGCCAATTTGCGGCCCCACTAGGCCCGAGACGAATCGCTTTCGGTCCAAATCCGTCCAAGAGGGAGATTTTTTTACTCTCTTGTGACGTCGTCGCCGATGAGGGCGTTTCTCTGACGTGGTGCAGGATTGTCAAGGAAATGATGACCCCTTGCGTTCGGCTGCGGTGGAGAAAACATCCCCCCCCCTCCCCTGGTCCCTCCCCCTCCACGCCCTTAGGGGCTATTTTGGAATGTGTGGGATCACCATTACTGTGTTTTGGGGGTTATACAGAACCAAGAGAACGCATGGTATTAGAAGGGACTAAGATTTATTCGTATTTCATGGCTTTTGCCCAAATAAGTTTAATCGGGTACATAAATTTGTTCCACTCAAATTTCATCATTATTTGTGTTGAATTATAGCAAAGGGATAGCTAGGGGAAATATTTTAGAGTATTCTGTAGTGCATGATGCATGTATTATCCCCTCAAATACTATAGATACTAACAATCAAGTTGCATGAGCCCATCAGTTGCTAGTTTGCATGTTAGTAGTGCATGCTTGGTGATCTTAACCCCCTGCCACACACCCTCGCGGTGGCTTGCAGGGTATCGTGTAGATGTAGATGTGTTACCGGTTTGGGAAAGTTTTGGTGGAGTATCCCATATTTGAATATTATCTTAGTACTCAATATTCCTCCTCAAAACCTTTTGTCAGTAATGTAATTCTCATTTTACCAATTGATCCTTGTCCACACTATTATCTTCTTTCTTCAGATCAGACTACTCCCTGCCCTTTCTTTCGTTCTAAAAATGTAGTATTTTGTTCTTACCTCGCTTACCCAGCATAATACGTTTAAAAGCGGTCCTATCTCACGCTCGCTAACTGCTTGGCTTATCCAGCCTCTCAGCTATCTCTCTCATAATTTCATTAGGTGTTCTCCTTATTGAGTGTCATCCAGGGCGTGGCTGGGTGGCCCTCGGCTTGAATCTGTTTAATGGAGAGCCTTTGGGTAGAAATGGAGTAGAAGTGCATTATTCTAGATCTAGATATTCTAGAGTCAAGTGAATGAGAAGAATGGCAAAGGAACGCCTTGCATATGGTGGAGCAAAACGTGGAGGATGATGGAAAAGCGAGGAATGGTGTTGACATGAAAAGGTTAGCGAGTGCAGAGGTGCGTTAAACTAAAATTAGGACCAAAAACGAGGGATGATGATCTACAAGAGTTCCTATAAAAATCAATAGGATAGGGAAAGACGTCATAACTCTGGCATTTTATTATCTACACCTACTTAAACCCTGCATGCTACCACTAGAGTGTGTGGCAGGTGAACCATCACCAAGCATGAGTACATTTTAAAACGGAGAGTACTAAATCCGCACTTAATATCATGCATGCTTCCAAAAATACTTATCCGTGCGTTCACTATCAACTTAAAACTGAGAGACACTCGTATAATGCTACTGCTTTATGGAATGTTAGATTTGCATTCATGAGTTGCGTAAGCAGGTATTTGCTTTAAAGGACTCTCAATTTATTTGTATGTACAGTCACATAACAATTATTGATTAGTAAGACATTTTTACAAATGTCATTAATTGAAAAGTCTTAATTATATCTGCAGATTTAGGACTGTTACGTCCTCTCTTAAGGCCGTTGTACACGGTACAATTTCTTGTACAAGAACTTGTACAATGCGCAAATTGTATCGTGTACGAGGTGTTCGTATAATTTCTTGTACAAGAAATTAGATCATGCTCTATATTATTGGATGAAACCGTCCAAGATCCGCTCCGTAGCTTCTGCGCATGACATGTGACGGTAGTGATGCGCTTTCGATTAGTATCCGTAAGGTTGGTGTTCTGTTTGCGATCACTTTTATTCCTATAAGCATGGCAAAACTTCCATTTTTGTTGTACATATCGTGATATTCTTTGTTGCTTCCATATTATGATATTATTTGTTGCTTCCATATTGTAATATTCGTCTGTCGCGTCGGAAGTGTTCTAGTTCTCAAAAGATGAGTTGGACACACTGGGAAACATTTGACCTCAATGAAAATAGTATGACGTTATTGAACCAAAAATAAATATATGCAACAAGCAAAAACATTATGTTTGGACGATAAATGATGGGTTTCATGAGCCGATGAAAGAGTGCAAGTAACCAATCGTAAAATTTCATTTTATTAATACGATTAATGGTAGCAAATCGTTGTAACCCAGTAACTATGGCAGTATTTTCAAAATACTATCGTCATCGGATATCGCGATTCAGCTGTTGGACAGAAAACGATATCTGCGCATGTTATAGGCGCACAAATTACATGAAAATCTTTGATCGTGTACGACCGTGAACCAACTTCTTGTACAATTTCTTCGTCAAATCTCGCCGTTCAATTTATGGTACAAGATCTTGTACAAGAAATTGTACCGTGTACAACGGCCTTTACAATGAACGAATTGGGCAGCACAAACATCCATGTCTCGGGCAGTGACAGTCCTCCCCAGATGGGATTCAAACCCGAGACTCTGAGATCGACAGACGAGGGAATTACTCTGCCGCCACCAATACGTGTAAATGCCTAACTTTTATTTTATATAACATGCCTGAGTTAATCTGGGTTGCGCGCGTTTAAAGATGAGTATTCATGAGTTAAATCAGAGATGGCCGAGGATCACAATTGAGATCATAGATGTTGTTGACAAAATCTTTTTTCGCATGATCTAGGCAGTAAGTGAGACTCTTTTCTATGTATAAATATGTATAGTTTAGTATAGTATTGTTTAAAATCCAACGTAAGCGTTTAAACTTACAATACAGTGACGTCAATTCACGTACTTATATATATATATCTCCAAAAATACGGAGGACTTCTCATCTATTCACTCATTAATTCTGGATATAGAGCGATGGTGGATCATATTGAAGATTTCTTAAATCTGTGTTTCGATCAATCTTCCAGTTTCCGTTAACCAATCTTCCGGAACTTATCTGCAAACGCTCCAGTTGGTTATGTAAGCCTATTTACTAAGGTTGCCATATTATATCCTGCAGAATAACCTGCAGCGAATTAAAAATGAGGCCTACAAAAATACGTAAAAAATAAGCTATTTTTATCAAGTACATGATCGTCATTGTGCATGTTCGTTGAGAATCCACCCCTTGCCACTAACATTCGAGGTGGCTTACTGGTGTGTTACTCAGCAGATGTAGATGAAACGCCGAGAAAACATTGACGTCTCCGATTCTTTCGACATCGTAGACTCCCCGAACATTCCGGCATCCGTGCCATACTAATAATGGAATAATTCCGGTCTTCACTCTCGCTCATGAGTTAATGTATGCAACTTTGGTAACACTTCCATGCCCGCTATCATTAGGCTCACGTTCCTAGAGTCCTCATCCGTCAGGCAGCCGGTCCGAGAATGCCGCGTGCCCCTGATTTCTTTCCGGGGAAACGAAAACAGGAGACGCGAAAGAATTAATAGGGACCGCTAACGAGGGAAATTGCTGGAGAACGTCGAAAGGCAGCCCGATTTACTTTGTCCAGTAATGGGGTTCCATTCGGTGAATTTAGGGCGCACGAAATATGTTTGATCTCCGCGTTTCGCAAGCATACAACCGACGCAGCTTTCCCGATTAAGCTCGACGGAGGGAGAAAGAGGCGTTTACTCGGAACCGGAATCGCAATTTTGTACACGAATTCGTTAGATGGAAACGAAAAAAGAATTTTAGTGAAAAAATTAATCTTCTAACCACAACCATTCACTCATAAATCAAAAATTAAAATAAGCACCGCACACCGTAAAGCTGCTTTGATATCATTGACGTCACTTTCCTCCCGTCATTGACTGCTTTTAGGGGAAGGGAAGGGAGAGGAGGGGGGCTCTCGGAAGGTCTGCTCGTACAGATGCTGTCGCAACTGCTCCTATTGGCCGAGTCAGCTGTGTCCCCTCCCCCATTGCGATAAGGCAGAGTAGCTTCGCGGGCTCAGTTGTGACTGGACGAAGTCGATATACGTCAGACGGTGCACCACGCCCACTTTTCCGAAAGGGTTAAAAACATCAGTTTTTCGCCGCTTATAACTCGAGAAATAATTGACGGATCAAAGAACGGAAAAGTAAGGGTCTTTTTATTTTACAAACTATCAGATTCGGCAATAAAAAAAATGTGGTAAACGACCCCATTAAGAGAGAAGGACCGTTTTAAATACGTACGCACACAAGTCATACTGTTCACCTTATACCACTTCATCTACAGATTACCTAGTTAGCCTTCTATAAGGTATGTATCAGAGGGTGAATACACATTAATAACACACTACATCTACATCATCGAGCTTCATCTCCTAAGGAACGTATTAAAAATTAATAATGGAAACATTTTAGTGCGTGCATGCACCAGTTGGCATGGGTTAGTAGATCATGTTCAAGAAGTTGAACCTGCGTTATGAGGAATACAACTACCTCACATATTATATTGCCTATTATAATCTCTAATTGTTCGTGTGAGGAAATTCGTTTTAAGTCTATCTGTACTACAATCTATCCTACCAATCTTGATTTCGTGGTCGAATCTAACATAATTCGCTGGTTTTCTAATGTATTTATAGCGTCGTCGGTAAAAAAGATCAACTTCAAATTAACTTTGAAAATTAAGTCTAAATTTTAACCTACGCTCTGATAATGATAACCATCCAAGTTCTTCTAATTATCTAAAATATGTACACGCTCTAAGTCCATAACTATCCTATTATTATCCATAGTAAAATGCACTTCGTACTTTTCCACCAGTTTATTGATGTAACGACGCGTTTCACCGTCTTGCGGCATCGTCAGGTACATACGCAGGTACGCAAACAGTCAATGGTATCCTATTATTGTGCAGTAACAGAGGTCAGAGCTAACTTTAAGTGGAGTAACAGGTTGGTATGGTAGTTGGGGTACTATCGTTCTATCCTGAGGGACCGGGTTCATATCCAGCTAAGACTTTCATTGGTATACCGGTCCCGAATTGAGTGGTGTGGAGAGAAAGCACTTCGAGGTCAGTATTCCGTCTGTCATTTGGGAGCAGGATTATTTCGCTGGATTTCATTTACACCCACATAATACTCTGAAAACCATCGCAAGAGTGTGTGGCAGGGGGTGAACCATCACCAGCATGGATTATCAATCAGAGAATACCAAACTAATGTTGCAGTTGCCACCATGGAGAAAATACCACTCGTAGTATTCGGCTGTGGTTCCTGTTTGTTGCGTGGGGATGGTTTATATACGCTTTTGGTAGAAGGTGTTTAAAGAATTGAAATTTTCTAAACTGTCGGTCACTCTAATTCCTTTATCCCCCTACCACAGCCTCGCGGTGGCTGGCAGAGTATTTTAGTTTAGATGTAGATTTCGCTTTTAAGTATGTGCACAGTGGACCTATTTCCCTGAAGCTCTCTCACATGTGACCAAAACGCTTTAGGATTGCTATTTAAATATTCTCTTAACCTCTTACTCTTAAAGTCATGCAATAGTTATGGGTTAGTCAGTCATTTCTATTGATAAATGAAATAATCAGGGTGTATATCGTAGAGAACGCATAAATTAATATTGTTAAACCGTACACATTAAAAAAAAACACTACATTCTCAATTCCATTTTCTAATCCACAATACCTATTCTAATTTTACTTTCCCTGAGTACCTTGCCTTTAATCTGTTGCTGACCTTGTTTGTGCACTGCAAAAATGAATTTATGAACTTTCTTACGATCAGTCTCTCTAATTTTTCTCAACTTTGCCTCCGTTCTCTGGAAAATTTCTACTGCTCATCGAATCAAATACCGTTCCTAAACGCTGAGGAATGTCTTAGCTGGCCGTCGCTTCCTCAGAAATAACTACTGCTATATTTGACTGACTAAGTCTTATCCCAAATCGCCTAGTGATTTTTTTTTCGAGCGACAGGTCGTCCTTATTTTCCCCCTCTGCATCGCTGCACGCTGTGACGTATTCCATCCCTTTAACGAACCGTGTCAATGCTTCCGCTCCGAGCGTTTCTCTGCGTCACCTTCGCCTTAATCCGTCGGCATAATCCGCGGCGTCCCAGTTCCTACTCCCGGCTAATGCCTCTCCGCCTTGGGCGTCGAAAACAAAGGAGTGTTGACGCAAACGAAATACCGGTACGCCAGGATGAAACAACGGCCGTCGGAGCGTAAGGTATCTACCGACAACAGACGGCTAAATGATTGGCGTCACGTCACCCATGGCAAAGGCGAGGATCACGATAGGCATGCCATTTATTTATTTAACGATAATAAAAAAAAACAGCCGTGCAAAAGATAGGAAATAAAATAAATAATTCTTATTCCTCAGGAATTCCTAATGATGACATTCAACAATATATGCACAGGTTAATCTATATGTAACCCTGGTATTTGCTAGTGCCACACAGATAGCATCTCGTTTATACATTGCTGCTTTGCTGTTATAAATGCTGTTATAATTCATTATTTGGCTAAAAGATAGCTACTAGTCATCTTTAAGGATGATCGTTAGTGATTAACCCCTTGCCATACACATTTATGGTGGCTTGTAGGATATTATATAGGTGTAGATGTAATAGTAACCATACCATTCTATTTGAGCTCGAGTAGTATTAATATTTTGTAGTATAGGCATTGCAGCGATAATATTTTACGAAACATGCGTTGTGATGTCTAAATATGTCTAAATAAACTTATACATTCGCATTGTACACTTTTTTCATGGTTACGTTCCATAAAACCTTACAGTGTTCAGTACCTTCCTATCGTGATTATCTTCGGTTATATTGTTTTACTCTGATATTGCCTCTCTTTAGCCTCTCTGACCTGCCTTTTCCACCTCTCAAATTTAACAATATGATTTCACCTGACTGTTGGAGGTCACGCTATCCCTAAAACTGATGATTTTGTATCTTTATTTTCAGTACTCACTTGAGATATCATTGTAGATGTAGATGTGTAGCTGTCCCTGAATCGTGTTTCAGGCTTTAGATAGAATGGAACAAATTTAAAGCTGTACTTTGTGGAACCCTGTGATGCTGAAAATGAAAAAAATACTTGAAAATCTGTTCCATTTAGTGTGGAAATATAGGATTAATTCTGAGAAGTATACTATTTCAAGTTTTTCTTTCTTATTCAACAGATAGACTTAAGTGGGCCTAGTAGGTAGAGCACTAGTGGGTAGCTACCGACCGGAGGTTCCCGGGTTCAAATCCGGGGCAAGATCCTTTCTGGACGCCCCCACCTAAAGTCCTCGCGATTCGATTTTCTGTGTCAGAACTTCGTAGGAAGTAGCAGGAGTCCCAGGGAAAGGAACTTGCTCCTCTACCCTGAATGTGGCCGAGCGAAGCGAAAGCTAGGATCGATAGAGCGATCCTATACAATTAGTAAGACGAAGATCGAAAACGTTGGAACCATAAGATATTTAGGTGTAACAATCACTGAGGATTTACCGTGGGGAAGACACATAAGGGAAATATTAATATTAAAGAAACCAGTGTATTATGCTAGATTCGACCAGATAAATAAGATTAGAGAGATAGATTGTCGTACCGATAGGTTCAAAATGGCATTTTTCCCCGTACTATAAGAGAACAGAATAGGCAGCAAAGCAAAGGGATAGGTTGGGGAAATATTTTAGTGTAGTCTGTAGTGCATGATGCATGTAGACTTAAGCTTTTCCCTCCCTTAAATACTAAAGTCACTAGCAATCTAGTTGCATGAAACTCTATAGTTGCTTGTTTGCATGTCGGTAGTGCATGCTTGGCGCTTTTCCCCCTCTGCCACACACCCTCGCGGTGGCTTGCAGGGTATCGTGTAGATGTAGATGAATGTGTAAATTTCATACGCCAGTGGCGTAGTACGGGGTGAGCTCTACCCTCACTTATCGAAAACCAGCCTTCGGGTTGAACACACGTTATCCCCCTGCCACACACCCTCGCGGTGGCTTGCAGGGTATCGCGCAATGTAGATGTAGGTGCTGAGGATTGTTCAGTTCAGAGTCATACGTGAACTCTGCCAGCAGCTCACTAGTAGATGAGATGGCCAAGTAAGCCAGTCGATTTAAGGGCGGCTCGGTGGAATACACACAAGGGGTGCGAACAGGTGATAGCTGCTCCCCCTTGAAGTCGCTCCTGTCACTCGGGCACGCGTGCTTTCCACTCTTTCTGCTCTAATCCCCACTCCCTCCGTGTTCCCAATCCCTCCCTCCCCTTTGACGTCATTCCCTCCCCTCCACCCCCCCTCATGCCGGACATGTCACGTCACTGAAGTGGAGAGGAATGGGATTGCAAGGGGGATGATAGAGGGAGAAAGGGGAGAGGGTCAGGAAGGAACGGGGGGGGAGGGGGAAATGGAGGTCTTCGTCCGTCGAATGGCACGCTCACGCCTCTCCCGTGCATCCTGAATATTTAAGCACCATTGTTCTGTCCGCTCTCCGGCAGTTGTTGCCCCGCGTCGCTGCTCCTTTTTTTCCCATTCATTTGCTTCGCCGTTGAAGGTTTTTCCCCGCGAGGCGTCGCGCGAGATAGGTGGCGCGGGAGTTGCAATCGTAACGAAGTGGTGGAAATCCGCGCGGTGTTTTTCTTTTGTTATTTTTTTCACCGATGCGCATTAGCGTCCTTATCTTTTAATTCTCATCCTTTCGTTTCGTGGTTGTCGAGAGGAAGCTGGTTCCCGACCTCTACTCTCCTCGTTTCTTTTTTATTCAGAATATCACGTCACGCATCCTAGTAATCGTTTAATGCATTCGCACCGTCGAATGTTATCTCCTCTTTCGGCGGATTTGAGTGCGTGATCGGATTTGTTCCGGGTCGGTTGAAGTAACGCTGCGCAAAGTAGAGCGTGCGCCACCTGTGCGTAAGAGTTGACAATTTTTTTAGTAGGTAACCATCCCTGCCATCTACGAAAATATATACGCTATACCCTGCAAGCCACCTCGAGGGTGTGTGGCATGGGGTAAAGATCACCAGACATGCACTATTGGCATGCAACTAGGCTACTACTCGGAAACATGCTACATAATAGGGTCTCTTGCAGCTGGATGCTTAGTATCCACATCTAATCTATCTATGCCGGACATGTCACGTCACTGAAGTGGAGAGGAATGGGATTGCAAGGGGGATGATAGAGGGAGAAAGGGGAGTAGAGGGACTAGTTTTTTAGACATTCATTATGTAATACAGACTACTCTAATATAATTTCAACTACCTAACCCTTTGCTATGCTGCCTATTGTTTTCTCCTATTGTACGGGGTAAAAATGTCATTTTGAATCTATCAGTACGACACCCTAAGCTATATACCCTCGCGGAACCTCGCATGGTATTATGTATATGTAGATGGTTGTACAGGACATCGAGTAAAATTGTGACCTTTCACAGCAGATAAAAATATTTAGATACAGGGAATACACTAAATAACCGAGTGATGTTACTCCCCCCGCCTCTCCTTCCCCCCCTCCCCCTCCCCCCCTCCCCCTCCCCCCCCCCCCGGTAAAAATAATGAGTAGTACCTGTGAAATAATTCGTAATTTTCTCATCCCAGGAGTTCATTAAGATTCATAACGATTTAAAATGGATAGCTTTAGCGACAAGGGATACATTTCTTCGTGATGAGCATGAAGAATCTCTTTTTAACCTTCATCAAACCAGAGTTTTAGGAAAGTTGAATATTCAGATGTACCGCAGTAGATACGTCAGTTTCGCGTAGATCTGAGTACCCAAAGGCCTTTGATTCAAATCCCTGCTCGATACTTGACGCCATGAATGTTGAGAAGGATTGAGATTATGCTGAATGGTGAGCTATAGCCTTTTCAGTGCTCGCATACCTATCTTCGAATTCTTAAACTATTGCTTCTTTGAAAAACAACACTCGATTCCTCTAGCAATAATTGGAACTACACCATGAAATCCCTGTTGCCATTTTCGTTTGACAGGGATTTAATTTTTGTTCCGGGATACTAAATTTAATTTGGAGGATGAAGGTTTTTAGGACATTTTGTCCCACGGTTGTAGAAGAAATAATTGGGTCGAGGAGTATTTTAGGAATCTACATTTACATCTAATGTTCACATATAATACCCTGCAAGCCACCATAAAGGTGGGTGGCAGCGGGTGAATTCACACCAAATATGCATTCTACATCATGGAAAAGGATTAGTTATAATATTCTTGCCTAAACTTTACAATTTAAAAAAGATAAAAATAGCAAAGCGAGCACGCAAAAACGATCCGTTAGTTAGGTTAGCTTTAAGTCCTTATATTCCTAATTCTACGTGGAAAAAGGACATTTTGAATCCGTCAGTTACATAATACCCTGCAGGCCACCATGAAGGTGTGTGGCAGGCGGTGAATTCACACCAAACATGCACTATTTTTCATGCATAGAAAAGAATTAGTAATAACATACTAGTTTAAACTTCTCTGTTTAAAATGCGATAAAAATAGCAAAGTAATCATGCAAAAACATGCTGTTAGTTGGGTGAGCTTTAAGTGCTAATACCAACTTGCAGCTATCTATGCTATACATTGCTACACTCGTATTCGATATATTTACTGCTATTCATATCCCTAATTGTACGAGGAAAAAAGGTCACTTTGAATCTGTCAGTTTGGCAATCAATTTCTTCAATTTAGTGATTAGGGTCCAGTCTACTATAGTAAGTTGAGGTTCGCAAAATATTTTTAACGTCATCACTGATAATATTATCTTAGGACAGAAGGGAATATATGGTGCGTAAAACATACTGCCACTCGCTGGTTGATTCCGGACCAACCATCAGTTATTGTTTTGCGCGGAGGGAAGGGGAATGGAGAAATGTTTCATGACGGGAGGGATGAAAGAAAGAATGGGAGGTCGTTGTAAATCATTTTAACGCCTCCCGGAGCGCAGTTTATCGGGGAAAATTGAGAAATGAGCCATAAAAGTTTTAGATCAGACCCCGGGATGGAGAATTTCGCCACTCTTGCCCCATTTATTCCGAAATTCGTGTTCTTGTTACCGAAAGGAGTGTTTCAGCGAATCAGCCTCACCTTGAAACCCGAACGTTTTATGCTAGTAATTTTTCGTATTCGAATCTGATTCTTTAGAGTTCAATGGTGCAATGAGCTAGCTACAGTGAAAAAATGAGGGACGATTTGCTTTCTGCCAAGATTGATTGAAAGTTTTAATATGGAAACGACGATTTTTGTAAAATAGTGGATGCTTGAAGGTGTTTCCGGGTTCCTATTCGGTAGAGGCCTTTGGACATACCCTGTCAAACCTAAGCTTATTGATTTTCCAAAAACCACATGTCTATCAAATCCCGGGTAACGCAGGGTTATGAGATACAAATTCCTTCCCTCCACCTTATTACTCATTGTTAGGCCACGTCTTTGCTAAAACAGACCAATTTAGGGATTATTAAAGTAGTTTGTTGGGTGCAAGAATTTTCCAAGGTAAGATAGTCTTGTTCAAATTTTTTCGTTGCCACTTCTACACCTGGTGAACACCATCTTAGGCGTCACGAGGGTGAGTGCTATGGGTTTAATAATCCGTCTACATACACCCAAGTGTATGCAATAAAAATATATGTTGCTACGTAGTAAGACGACTTGTGTTAGCTAAATGTACGCCTGGTACATACTAACAGAGAACGTGATGGGAAATAAGGGTTGATGGAATGGGAAATAAATTAGGTTCGGAATAAGTATCAGATTGTAGGTTATAATACAGATTATATCTCTTGTAGGAATTCAAAACGGATAGATTTGCTGATGATGTTAGATATATATTCAGAACCCTTGTATATTATTTAAAAAACATTTCTTTTACCCTTGGATATGCTGCTAGATTTGACCGGATGAATAAGAATAGAGAAATAGATTGTCATACCAATGGATTTAATATGCCATTTTTCCCGCGTACCATTGGAGACAATGATGGGCAGCATAGGAGGGTAAACGAAATATTGTAAGAGTAGCCTGAGGTGGTAGTTATATGTTTACTCTTAGTTGCATGGTTAGAATGCTTGTGGCTCTAGATTGCTATCCCTTCTACATCCTCTCCCCAGTTACAATTTTTAAATCATTTTTTGGTAAATACTAATCGACCTCTTGAATTTTTTTTTGTGTTAATGTAATTCATCTATAAAACAAGGGAATTGATTTATTTTTTCCTGTAATATTACAAGAAGTTAAATTCAATTTTATATTCAAATTCATGCAATTCATAAGAATTTAGATTTCATCTCCGTTATTTTAATGCGTAAATTATATTGTTTGTAGCGCTTTGTTGACGACACACATTTTGTGCTCGATAGTTATTTCATTGAATTCTGTGCCTGACTTTATGATAATCCATGACAGTAAATAAGAAAATAATTTTTTTAGTTTTTCTTACTCGGTGATTATTATTTTGATTATTATCAGAGTTTACCGTTATCAAAAATTATTTGTCATGCGTGAAAAATGAGAGTAAGTAAAGATTTTGACGTTATATTTAAGTTAAGGTTATATATTTATTATGTATAATTTATAATAATTAAATATAAATGATCAATTTATAAGCAGAAAATAGCAAATGGCCATTATCATGGCTTGCGATTTTAGGAAAGTTAGGAGCTCTCAAGTGAAAAAAGAGTCTGTGTAAAGAAGTTTTCCAGAAGTTGAGTTCAAAACAATATATCCTGTGCTGTTTCAATAGCGCATGCTTTGAAAGAGGCATCTTTAAAATTTCTCTCTATCAACATCAAAATAATTTATGAAAAATCTGGAATCACAAAAAATTATAATTCATTTTTTCATATAATCGCTCCCGTGGACATTAGGGAAATATTTGGCGCACGAAATAATGCTTCCTGCTTTTCCTTAAATGACGGCTTAAAATACACAACTTTTTGTTTTGCTTCTCTTAATTCCGATGCAGAAAAATTTAATGGGAGAAAGCAGTATCAGTTAAGGTGCTTACGTCTCAAGAAATCCGATCCGTGAGTGACGTGAGAGGTTTTTTTTTCGTGAATGCACCCGTACCTTTCCTCAGCTCTCCATCGCAGGCCGTCTCCTAATTGGCACGCTTCACTCTACTTAAGGGTACGTCCAGTAGAAAGTGGACAAATTGAAAAAAAAAAGATTTCCATGGTAGAGTGAAAATTTTTCTTGCATAATGAAATGGATAGACTGGAAAATAATTTATGGAAATAATATATTTATATATTCCTTCATCAACTATCAGAAAATGTATTTAAAGTGGGATTTTAATGAAGTAAGGAATACTCGTCAAATATCACCTACTTTAAAATGTCACTAAATATAAAAAAAAAGGTGTAAAGAAATAACTACTTATGTACATCTCTTCTACAAGGGTTATATTTTGATTTTATGGGTGAAATGTAGTGTGTATAATAATAAATAACCAAAAATGGAAGTAATGTACTGTTACAATGTCCTCTTATAGTGTTAGCCCACATATGTAGTCAGATCATTTTTTTAGTTTTTTAGTTTCATGTTTCATGTACCCATTTCATTGCTGAAGTGCTACCCCTACCATTTAAACTTCACGAACAAATTTGAATTTGCTGTATGTGCCTTCACTGCATGCTTGAAGATCCGTCACAAGAGTAACGGTCACAAGAGTAACCACTTTTTCTACTTGTAACCCTGCTTTTGTCTGTCTCTTAATAGACTTATGCACTATATATTTTTGTACTTCATTCCTAAGACACTAGAGTAAAATATAAACGATATTTTAATGGTATATTGTAATTGGAAGAAGAGAAAATTGATTTATGTTATATAGTGCATTTCAGCTGTCTTGTTTTGGTCACAAGACATAACACTATTTCCATGTGCTTTTTATATACTAAATTGATGACCTGAGTCCTAAATGTTTGGATGTAATTATTAAACGTTATGTATTCTAATTCATTCAAAAGTGTTTACTTTGAAAAATCTAATATTTCTATAACCCTGACAGTTTTAATGGAGTCAAATGCGTCAAAATGTCACAAGAGTAACGGTGGACAGACCCTTAAGTCTTCTCAGTTCTTTCCTCTCCTTCTCACTCTGTTTCTTTCTCCTTCGTCTCTCAAACTGTGTTTTCCGTTACGCTTGGGGCTCGTGGTGTTCATGCACGGTCGATCGAAAGTGAAAATAACACTCGGATATCATAGTCTTACCTTTCTGCGTTACTTGTGTAGCATGATGCTGTGGCTGGTTTTCTTTCCAGACGAAGGGATGGGTTCTGGTCTTCCTTTTATTTACATTTATATAGACTGCTCCGCTGCTCTGCCGCTTTGATTTTCCTCGTGAGAGTTGTTGTCGCTGCTTCCTTTTCATGCCTCAGGAGTGGTCTCTGTCGAGAGCGCATCGAGAATTCCTCTCAGAGGCAGAAGATAAGCCTTTTTGAGATTTTTCCGCGTCGTAATGAGAAAGTTCAGTCTTCCTGCGGGAACGTCCCGAGTGGCAAATGTAATTTTCTCAATTTTCCGACCCTTTCCAGAGGAGTGTTTCAAGGTATGTCCAATCCGGTCGTTCACGTGAATCTTTTTCCTGTGCGTAGCTGGGAAATATTTTTGGAAGGTAATTAGGCTTCTACTCATTATTATTAAAGGCATTAATGGTTTAATCTCGCACTGTAATAAAGCCCTTCATTATGCATCAGTAAATCCTTTTAGTTACTTCTCACTGAAAAAACAGAACAAATTTGCTTTAGGGTTATTAGTTTCCTTCCTTGTAAATATCCCAGAATATATTTCTCCCCTCTATCTACCTTATTTTTAACAGCATTGTCGTTGTTTTTTAAACATTAAGTAATTATGGAATAAATTATTCATTCATACTTCCATTACTACACATTTTCGCGATATGGAACCTTTTGGCTTGTCTCTCGGAATAAGATTTTTCTGTCCTAATATTCTTAAGTCATAAGCGGATCGAAGGCTTGTTTCACATCTCGTACATTAAGGAAGTATTTAGGTCTTTGAGGCTATCATTCTCATTTTGATTTAAAACTATATTTTGTTGAACGGCATCTATTTTATCATGTACGTTTCCTAAGATCACCGAAGTCTTTATGCCTGTTTGTTTGGTGGTAACCATTGCAACACTGTGCTTGACAGAATCGATAGGTGGAACATATTGAACTTTTAATGGTACTAACCCCTACGGTTAACGCTAGATTTGGTCAGAGAAACATGATCAGAGAGATACTATGTCGTACCGATATTCGCTTGTTATTCGTGAATGCATATCAAACACGTGTCCTTAAAATATCTACATTACTCCTTTTAGTTTCGCGTAAGTAGTGTATGCATGCTATTTTTCATCCCCTGCCACATACCATTGTGGCGCTTCGCAGGCTATTACGTAGATGTAGATGCACTTCATTTCCTGCCTCGCCTTGAATAGTTTTTTAACCTTCTCCATTCACTTTCCCTTCTCCATGCTTCATGCGAACATGCATGGTGTTTGGTGAGAATCCACCCCCTGCCACACACCTTTATGGTGGCTTGCAGGGTATTATGTAGATGTAGATGCATCCGAAATATTGTGATTACACTTATTCTTTTTCCTCAAAGACGGATTTTCGCTTCGTTGGAAAGAAAATTTTCAAGATAACGTCTTAGCCTTTACTTAATCCTCAAATATTTATGGAGAGAATGTTTCTTAAAATTTTACTGGCAGAACAGCGGTTATGATGAAAGTTGGTGTAACTTGAGGCTTAATGTATATGCGTCGGAAATTTGTGGTGATGATTCTCCCCCCACCTTAGTGATGGCTTGCAGGTTGTTTTGAACGAAGCGATAGAAAGGACTGCGCTAGCTGAGGAAGGAGGAGAATAAGAGATTTCTGTATGGAATTATGAGGAATAGAAAGTATGCCTAACAGAATAACAGCACCATGTGGAAGATAGTTACACGCTAACACATGATAGTGATGTTTTCTATCAACATTTTTTCCTTTTCCGATGTAACACAATCTTAATATAATCTAAAAATCAAAACCGGTAATGATAACCCCATTTCCTTCGTGTCTCTCGTCTTGGGTGATTCTGCGAATGTACCCTTTGAGTCTCTATTCACACTGAAGCAGTTTCTCCCAAAGGAGTTCTTCACCCAGCACGTCATCTTAAAGGAGTAACGTTCCCTCGCGAATGAACAACTGCGCATCGACGGACAGGAAGTAATGTGCTCCCGTAATTGGTGTTTTTCCTTCGGCTTGCGATCTCGGGGAGAAATTCCCTCGCCCGCTCATTGACGTCCCTCGAAAATCCCTTAACTCGCTTAAATCTTGAGCCCCAATAACTCTCCCGAGTGCCGGGCCAAGAAAAAAAAAACAAAAGAAATGGAAAATTCGGCATTATTATTTTTCTCTCCGCAAATTGCCTGCCTTGGAAGGGGGGAGGGACCTCCCAATCCTTCCCAACCCCTCACCCTACACTCCCTTTTCCGCAGCAAAAGTACTAATCTCTCTCGTGGAGAAAACCCAGGGATCTCGCGCATTCCTGAGCGGATACCTCTAAATATTAAAAGGTCGGTGTGGGCGGGTGGGCGAAAAAAATATCCTTTTTTTCATCAGGTCGGACGGAATTTCCGACCAAACTCAACCCCGCGGATTTTTACGCAGCCCACCCTGCACCCTGTCCCGACCCTCGGCCCTAAATCCTCTTTCTTGGACACTTTTTCGATCCTTCGCCCCTCCCCCCCTCCCTCCCTTAGTCCCCGCCCCGCCTTTCTATCCCTTTCCCTCGTTCTCTCTCTTTAAATAGCTTACCTCTCCCTAAGAACTGTTCCTCTCCCCTCCCTCTTATCAACCCTCCAGTGCTTTTCTCCCTTCCCCCACCCTATTCAATTTTTCCATCATCCTTAACCCATGGACCCCTTCAACCCACAATCCTCCTCCCCACTCCCTCCTTACCCTAACACCCTACCTCTCCATTAAAGTCTTAGCCTGGTCCTGGTGTTTATTCTTACAGCAAGCTAACTCACCGACAGCGCCAATAATGATCGTCTTATCCGAACGTGACGGTCTGATTAGGTGCATTCGGTCCTTTGCCGTCATACGCCTCGCAGTTCTCATTTCGCTACGTTCTCGTGAGGTGCGGCTATGACTGCCGCCGAGCGCAATTAATTTTTGGGAAAAGGAGCCGTGAATTGCGAAGGAATTCATGAGGAACTTACGTGCGTAACACATGGCAATGCTGAATCTATGAAGATGTTCTACGTGAGACATGATTGAGTTCGGTTGCGGAATTTTCAGAAAATTACGTAAATGCATTGAGTGGAAAGTTATTATCATTTTTTTGTTCTTTATAGATCAGTGCCGGATCAATTACCTGTTCCGGCCACCTAGTATCAAATGGATGTTGCTAAACTTAGCAATTAATTTGCTAGATAATTACATAATTATTATTAAAGCCTATTTTAACATACTGGGGAATTTATGCGATTTAGAAAATTTTCTGCTGTTAAGCATGTGTTTATTATCACTTATTTTTGCAGTAGTGTAAGTATATCAGTGTTGAATTTATTGTTATAATTAATTCCTCTATGGGAATCGGATTGATATGGTTGTCTAGCATTGTGTTCCAATCCAAAAGGGCTGAGTTCGATATCCGGCAGTGGTGAATTTTTCAGTGGCGTACCGGACCCTACTGTTTTTGCGCTTTAGTGTAATAGCACATCAAATTCAATGTCCCGACCGTCGAATGAGATGTTAAACCGAGACCCGCTTGGCGCTTTTTGCTCTGAGCAATTCGAAGCCGCGTATCTCTCTGCCTTCTTTGTCCTCTCCCTAAATCCCTACCTACTCACAAATATGCGCCTATCCTTTATGTCTTAGGTGATAGGTGAAAACCACAGCGAGTTCTCTTTTATTTCAGTCATACGTTTTAACATCGATGCCGCCCCATTAGTTTTTCATGCCTATGAAGCGATTATGGCCGTTGGGCATTCTTTCGGTTTGGGTAAAGTCTCATGTCGGTCGTTAAAAAGCGATCCGCGAACTTGAAATAAAATCCATGCTATTGATATTAACCCTGTCCGAAACGTGTGCTTCTAACGCTAATCATAATAAAATGCTTGCTTGCAAGTGGAGGGGGGTACCGTTGGAAACACCCGCAGTATGTCCGAACGCGAAGCACTCTGGGGGAAGCATGCTACGAAGCCAAAGTACTGAAGCACGCTTCCATGAGTTAGAGCATGGGTTAGCATGGACTTAGAGTAGGCTTTTGACAACGTGGATTATAATTCAACGCTTGGACTTCTGAAAGGAATTGGAGTGTCCAACAATGATCGAAGAATTATCCACAGTTTCTAGAAGTCTGTCTGAAGTCGCAGTCTGAAGAAGCAAGGGTAAGGAAAGGAGTGAGACAAGGCTGTGCACTGTCTCCCGTAATTTTTATTGTTTATATCGAGAGAGCCACCAGTGAAATCAAGGAAAAGTGTTCTGGAGCGAACATCCACGGAGAAACAATAAGCATGTTACGATTCGCTAATGACATAGCTCTCATAGCAGATACAGAGAAGGATCTGAAAAAGATGCTTACAACCATGGAAAGGACAATGGCCAGACATCAGCTGAAGATCAATAAGAAGAAGGATAAGATATCGGTGTGCAGCAAGAAAAAAAGATGCCAAAACCAACGTTATACTAGAAAAACAGAAACTGGAAGAGGTGAAAGAGTTCTCTTACCTGGGAAGCCGAGTAACCAGCGATGGACGAAGCAAGAAATAAATAGTCAGCAGAATAGTCCAGACTAAGAGGGCATTCTATCCAAAGAAGAATCAACTTACAGCTGGAAATACAAGCTTAGAAGTAAGAAAGCAATTCATTAAAACGTAAGTATATCTGGAGCATGTTTCTTTACGGCAGAGAGGCATGGACGATGACAGCAGCGGAGAAGAAAAGGGTAGAAGCATTCGAAATGTGATACTACAGAAGAATGATGAAGATAAAATGGATCAACCGAATAAGTAACGAGGAAGTCCTTAGAAGAGTGAGAGAAAAGAGAATCCTGCTGAAAACTATAAAAAAGAAGAGGGGACAATCTTATCGGCCATATCTTAAGACACGATTGGCTGATGGAGACAATCGCCGTGGGAAAAGTGAACGGGAAGAATGGAAAAGGCAGGCCTCGTATGAGTTACATAGGACAGGTTGTAAAGGACGTGAAAGAGAGGAACTACGTTAATATGAAGAGGTTGGCCGATAGAAGAATCGAGTGGAATAGAGCTGCGTCAAACCAATCCTAGGATTGTTTACCCATGATGATGATGATAATGGTCCAGTATAATGGTTTATTTTTACGACCCGGGTTTCATACGGTTTATAGTTTAGTTTTATAATGGACCATTACGAAGTGTAATATTTCTTTAATTTTCAATTTTATATAGCATTATAATTATCTATGTAGATTTACATTATTTGAGCTTCGAACATGTAGCTTAATGTTACACACTCTGCCACTCTCCCTCTTGGTGGCTTGCATGAGTGGATGTGGATGTGTAGGTCTGGTGTCTCCCCTTCGAGGGCCCTCACCGCGGCCTGCTCCCCTCCTCCTTCGGGCCTTCAAGTACCCACTCTCGTCTCCCTCTTGCCGATCCCTCACAAGGATATGCCGCTCGGTGAAAGCGTCTCCCAGCTCCCTAATGGGACCCTTCGCCATATTTTTCCATGGAAGATCGAATAGGGGTTCGAGAAATAAAAAGAAGAAACCTAGGATTCATTTTCCCCGTCTTACTCTCATCCTCCTGTGGTTGAAATGGAAGAAGCTCTTAATTGATTTTCGTATTCCAGTGAAATTTTTCCGCTCCACAGAGATTTCTTTTTATAACGAAGCGTGATACCGATCATGGCATCTCGTGTAATCCGTAAAGAAGTGAGACTCTGACACTGTTGAATTTCGGTTTAATTATTAAAGTATGTAATGTAGTATGTTCCGTATCGCAGTGGTTGTGTTTTTAGTCATCATCATTGGTCAACAATCCTAGGAATGGTTTGACGCAGCTTTCCACTCCATTTTTTTATCGGCCAACCTTTTCATTGTGACGTAATTCTTTGATTCTACATCCTTAACAACCTGTTCCAGGTATCTCATACGAGGCCTGCCTTTTCCATTCTTCCCGTTCACTTTTCCTTCGTCGATTGTGTTCATTAGGCCATCGTGTGTTTAGATATGGCCGATAAGGTCCCGTATTCTTTTTAATGTTGTCATCAAACTTCTCTTTTCTCCCACTCTTCTTAGGACTTCCTCGTTACTTACTCCCTCGTTACTTACTCGGTCGATCTATTTAATCTTCATCTTTCTTCTGTAGCACCTCATTTTGAATGCTTCCACCCTTTTCTTCTCCGCTGCTGTCATCGTCCATGCCTCACTGCCGTAAAGAAATCTCCAGACGTAGAATTTCAGTGGCCGTACATTTAATAGTATGTGTGTGTCACACGTATGCGCTAAGATTCTAAGGAAGAAATCATTGTATTTATCCGAGTTAAGTCTCATTGAACTTGGATGCCAATTTTGAATCATTTTCTATGCTCCGTATCGAAATGGTCGAATTTTTCGAAGAGGAAGGGTCGGACTTCCTTTGGCATTACGCCTAAGAAAAGGTTTTATGTGCGTTGCAGGATATTCACACATTTTAAATATTTTTTAATGAGATATATATTCTTTAAGAATACTTTCATCATCCGCATTCATCCTTTGCTATTTTTCCTGACGAATTTTTCGGTTATTGGAGGTTCTTGTCGGACTCATCACATGAGAAAATACTGCTTTTCATATTTCATTCATCAAGAGAACCTTTTTCAGAAACACTTGTCACTATCGGTAGGGAATAGGAATCTTCCGTGACGTTGGGAGGAAAAATATATTATTAATTCCTTCTTTCAAGTAATTATGATGAAAATGGTGATAAATATTGAATAAATAATAGGGCTGAGAAAGAAATAAAGTATTTAGGGATCATGCATCTCGTATCATCGATCCAAGAGAATGTTAGAAAGCCCTACGGGGGGAGATATGGGTGAAAAAGGGGTAAAAAATAAGCTTTACGTAATATATTGATGCCCCTTAACCGAAAAAAATGAGTGCTGAATCATAGAAGCCATTACCTTAATGGAGATTGCAAACAGAATATTAATGTACTTGCCGAACACATACGCTATTAAATAAATATTGAATAACATTTATGCTCTTGTTGCTCTGGGAGTTTAGTTACTTCGTTTTTTTTCCGGAGAACGCTAGTGTACTAGAGCATAACTCTTAGCATTTCCCGGTACCTTCCTTGTAACAGAGAAAAATGTAGTCTTTCTAAATAAGTAAAACCACCAAGATTTTTTGATAAAACCCTACCAAGATTTCAACACCATAGAATCGTTTTTTGATTCAAGTGAAACCTTGGTAGGCGTTTATTAAAAAATCCTGGTGAAAACGTACAAGTTTTATTTGCTAAAATGCACTTCCACAAAGTAGGTAATGCCCGAATGAGTACAAAACAAGTGGTCTTTCTTCTTGATTAACTCTCGGAGATCATCCGCATTCATTCTTTGCTATTTTGCTGAAGACGTTTTAAGTATTCTTGGGCAGTATGCCTAAGAAAATGTTTTATGTGCGTCGTAAGATATTCTCGTTTTTTAAATATTTTATTAATGAGATATGTATTCTTTTAATAACAGTCATCATCCGCATTCAAGATTTACTATTGTCCCTGACGAACTTTTCTATAATCCGTAAGAAGTTCTTGTCAGACACATCACATGAGAAAATACTGCTTTCATATTTCATTCATCTTGAGAACCTTTTTTTAGTCGTGAAACTTATCTAGGAGGAATTATTTCGTATCATATACTGATCCAGTGTTTCCGACAGTGGAATTACCGAGACACCAAATTAATTTCAAGAAGACGAGGGTTGCGAAATTTCTTGGGACTCAGGCTAAAAGCCATAATCTTAAGTTTTCAAAACTTGAGTTACTTCGGCGGAAGAGCACCTCGGGAAATCATTTAAATTTCGTGCAGTCTCTCGCGTTCTACGCGTTTATCTGTGCGGAGGCTTAATGAGATTTATTTCAAGAGCGGAATGGCTCTTAGATCTGCTCTTTCAACGCCAGTATAAACTTTTGCCGATGTTGCACGAAATTGCACGAGCGTACGAAGGTGAGGTCCTGCTTCCCTCGAGTGGAAATAAAATCCGTTATTTCTTCAAGGTGATGACCCAAAGTTTACGCAGTCTTTATGTGGGACTTCAAGGAATGGGTTTCATGAGATGAGTTTAGTATGCATTTTGCTCAAGACATTTTAAGCGATCTTGGGCAGTATGCCTAAGAAAACATTTTATGTGTGTCGTTGGATATTCACTCATTTTATATATTTTCTAAATGTTATATTTATTATTTATAAACATAGTAACAAAGAATTGCAAAAATGACACTATCAGTTAAGCAGTTATTTGTTTTGTTCTCCTCCTATTCCTACAGAAGACAAACCATATTTACAGATGCTTATATAAATACGAGTTTTTTTAGGTCTGGTTTAATGGCTCTTTGTACCTTTTTGATAACCTACCTTTAGTGCCTTGACATACACCCATTCTTGTAATTACATTTTTGCTGTAGCATACTGACGTAATTTATCCGTAGCATTTCCAGTTAATTAATGCATTTTCCTGTTTTTGACAATTTTTTTATTATTATAGTTGAAGCTTCTAGTGTTGTGTTTTAAGCTCTTGCTTCAGCCAGGGGAACTATCCTTTGTCAAAACATCAGTTCTCCATTTATTCTTTATTTCAACATAGCAGACGGTGATGCTATGTTGAAATAAAGAATCCTTTGATCAGATCCCTTTGATAGTTCGGTAAGTTTGGAACGCAATAAAATCTAGGTACAAGAAAACATTTATGTTCGGCAGTAATTAAAACTAGGAAATACGAAATCGCTCACCATTACGAGTATTCAATAATGAGACTAAGAAAATCAATAAATGGTATTACGAAACTCTCCACTCGATTCTCACTACCTGCTCCGTATATTTCGTACATCTTCCTTTAGATCTTAGATCTTCCATTGCTATTCTTCCAATTCTCTTTCCCTTTGGCATGCATATTAATGAGACTATAGTATTTCAAAGTACAACCGATTAGGTTCTCCCATCTTTTTAATTTTTTCATCTGATATCTCTTTTCTTCCAAAAACACAGCAAGAGATGCTCTTTTTTGACACTTGGTCAACCTAGAATGCATGCTAGAAAATGTTTAGTTGCTTGATTCCGATATTTTTTCTAGCAATGTAGGCTATTATCTGGCTTAATTACTGAAAGCTGTACGTGTGTCTCATAATTCCACGGTATTGAAAGTCATAAACGGAAAATGTTAATTCACATCTTTATAGTGAAAGCATTGGAAAAATAACGAGACGACCCAATCAGTCATATTTTGTGACATTAGCTGTCGGGGGTAAGTTAGCATGAAGAGGTTAGTAGAAAAAAATTCAAGAGGAGAACTTAGGCAAATCAGACCTAGATTGGGTATGCATATAACTCGTTAGGTTAAAGAAGTAATATTTAACTGTGCCTCGGAAGTTGGCACTGAAATTTAGCCGTGTAATGTCGTCACTCCAGTATCTTTTAATTTTTTTTTTAATATGACATATTCTAAATAAATAAATCGATTCTGCCTGTTATCATAATCATCATCATCATCAAGAACAATCCTAGCATTGGTTTGACGCAGCCCTCCACTCGATTCTTCTATCGGCCAACCTCTTCATATTAACGTAGTTCCTCTCTTTCACGTCCTTTACGACCTGTTCTATGTAACTCATACGAAGCCTGCCTTTTCCATTCTTCCCGTTCACTTTTCCTTCGACGATTTTCTTCATCAGGCCATCGTCTCTTAAGATGTGGCTGATTAAGTTGCCCCTTCTTCTTTTTATAGTTTTCAACATACTTCTCTTTTCTCCCACTCTTCTTAGGACTTCTTCATTTGTCACTCGGTCGATCCATTTTATCTTCATCATTCTTCGATAGCACCATATTTCTAATGCTTCCACCCTTTTCTTCTCCACTGCTGTCATTGTCCATGCCGCACTGCCGTTAGGAAACATGCTACAGATATACGTTCTAATTAAATGATTTCTTACTTCCAATCTTGTATTTCCAGCTGTAAGTATATCCTTCTTTTGATAGAATGCCCTCTTTGCCTGGGCTATTCTACTCACTATTTCTTTCTTGCTTCGTCCATCGTTGGTTACTCTTCTTTCCAGGTAGCAGAACTCTTTCATCTCTTCCATTTCCTGTTTTCCTAGTATAACGTTGGTTTTGGACTCCTCTCTCTTGCTGCACACCAATATCTTAGTTTTCTTCTTATTGATCTTCAGCTGATGTATGGCCATTGTCCTTTCCATGGTTGTTAGCATCTTATTCAGCTCATTCTCTGTGTCTGCTATGGGAGCTATGTCATCAGCGAATCGTAGCATACTGATTGTTTCTCCGTGGATATTCACTCCACAACACTTTTCCTTGACTTTATTGTATTAAAAATTACGGGAGACAGTGCACTGCCTTGTCTCACTCCTTTCCTTATTCTTGCTTCTTCACAGCTGGGTCCAGATTTTAACACCGCTACATGGTTATCGTAATGAGGTCTTATATCTGCAATTGCATTTATCCGTGATCGATACATTTGTTAGCATAATCCCCGATGAAACGTAACAATTTCACTGGAGATAAACTTTAATTCTTGTTACCAGAGCAATATTTTTAATGGCCTCCTGTGAGCGGTCAGGAGTAGCAATGTATATGCATATATGTATTAGGTTGCCACTCGTGGCTATGATTCTCTCGGGTTCATTCCTCTGATGCATTCCTCATTCATCCCTCGGTAGCGCGCTCTTGTTCCTCCAGCAACTTAGATTCTTGGCGATTAATATGCTCCACTCGCGAACATCTCTTGGGAGATGGTCTTGTTTTTCTTCCGTGGGCTATGTCTCTGTTTTTATTCGTGTACACTTCACCCCGACCACTTCTCTCCCCCCTAACCACGCTGATCCCATCTCCTGAGGCTCCGCCTACTTTAGTATTATAATTTTTTCATTCATAAAACCACGTGACGTACCGCTGCGGAGGATTTACACTCCAACCCCCTCAGTTTTTAATATCCCACAACCGAGAGAGAAGTACAGCATCAAGATTCCCCAAGCACATCCCCAATATGGCGACTTGTTTACCTGTTTTTTTTTAAGTTTTTTTGTTGCCTTATTTTCCTCTTACCATCAATATCCCAAACTCGTCGTAGGTGCGCAAGTGGAGTCCTAGATCCACGAAGGGTAGTCGCTAGGGGAAATTTTGGTGAGGTTTAATGTGTTTCTCTCGAAACTACAATAGAAAGTCTTAGATTCTAGCTGGATTTAATAATTGTAAAATACTTGTGAACTCTGCCATCAAAAAATTAAATGATTTAAAAATTAGTTGTGATATTCTAAACTCAACAATTTATTATCATGATTTGATTTCCTCCAATAATTTCAGAGTCCCTTGTTGATCACTGCCACTACCGATAATCCCGGGAATCGAACCCGAGCCCCCGGGGTTGGAGAACAGTACTCTAGCCATCACGCCAACGGATCCTCTTAGATCTAAAAATATTTGAGGGAGGTGGTTATTCGGCATATTTCTAGCAGAGTAGCAATATTCATACAGAGCCTAGGGAAATTAAATAATAGTACCAATAAAGTCACCACGGAATGCGAACATACGTTCTAGCTTTTATTCTTCTAGTTTCCCGTAACATTCTGGTGCGCAGAAATCACAAGAGCAGCTAGAGTGTATTCTCATGTATCATGAGGAGTCTTTGAATTGATTCTTGGCGCTCTGGTCCCTAGCCTGACAATTTATCCCTTAGACAACCACGTTCTCACCTCTCTTCTGTGCAGAAGGAGAAATAGTTGTTGTTGTGGTTATTTAGGGGAGGCGACCGGCAAATACGCCAGAGATAATAGGTGGATAACTGGGTAAAGATAGGAGTTTTCAGGGAACGGAGTAAGGATGGATAGGAACCCGGGGCGTCGGGATTAGCCTGCTCTCAGACTTAGACGAAAGGCGCCCAAGGGTCAGCAGTTTAACGTCCCACCCATAGGACGGAGAACTGTACTATAAGTGCTCCTCACAGGTTATCCAAGTGGAAATCGGTATAACCGTAAATATCTCTGACTCCGCCGTGAATCGAACCCGGACCCTCAGGTTGGGGGGCCAGTGCTCTAGAAACCCCCAAAACCCGATCCCCGTCGGAGAAATAGGTTCTCAGTCTGTGTAGAAAGTACTTAATTTGATCTGAATAACTTTAATTACTTTTTTTTCCAACGAATTTTCGAAATTACAGCAAAAGTGAGGCTAGCCTAACACGCCTAGTGTTTTATTCAAATCACTTCTACGTTAATCTCACTGGTGTACTAGCTAGGGGAATGGCCTTCCACGCTGATGGCGACGCTTCGAGTCCCAGCAGAGGAAAAGTTGTTTCAGAGGAAACCGGTCTGCCTAATTAAGGGAGGCATTTAAGTCCAGTACTCAATCCGTCGGATGGGATGAAAAAATGTGGGCACCTGGGTGCTTTTCGTTAGGAGTATGGTGTTTCTGACGCCAGGTCATTCTCGCCCTTCTTGTCACCCCTATAATTCCTTCCCACTCTCCAGTACACAACTATCTCAGATTTTCCTTCGCCGTTGAGCACATCCCCCTAATGTCTACGAATCCTGCTGCCTTAATAGAAAGAATTTGATGACTATGTATGCATCTTGTGCAGGGTACGCTACCTTTAGTGGTGCTTTATTATCAGTTGTGTTCTCTATCACCTATCCCGGTATTCATCGCCATATACCGATGTGGATATCCTCCTAGGCACTAACCCGCAGTACTGCATGATTAAAAGTTAATGCCCTTAACCCCACGCCCTCCCTCCCGTAGCAGCCCTAAGAGTCACGACTTGGACGTTTATTTTTTTCTGTATGTTTGCGTCATGCCTTTCTCTGCCTCTAGATCATCCTACCAACTTTTATGCGTTGTCACAGTCGCCGCCTCATAAAATATCCTCCTTGTGTCTCTTACTTAACTTTTACTATCTTCTTTTTTCATCTCATTTCCCACGTCCGTATGCTCATGCGAGATGAGGGGCATGCTTTCGTGAAAAATATGTAACCAGTAACAAAAAGCCGCCCTCTTTCTTCGAGAGGGACCTTTGTTGAAATCTCGGGCTTACCTCTGTTCCCATGATGCTGTGATCCTTTTCCTCCGAAAATATTTTTCTTCTATTCAATCACTCACTGCTTCCGTGGCCATATTTCGGACCGGAATAGGGGAAAATGTGCCCTCCTTTGGAATAAGTTTTCATGTACGGTTCATTTCTTATTTTCCTGCTTGGTTCTTTGGTCCAATGTCTTTGGACATGAGAAGCTATCAACCAGACATTGCTTGGAAATACAGGTCTTTGCGGACTATGTTACACAACGTCTGAAATGATTTAGACGGTCATTCGTGTGTAGAACATCGGAGAAATACTGTTATACACGGTTGTGAATTAGCAGGAGAAAAGATATATGTATTACGTCTTTGCTTGAATGGTAACAGTGTTTTAATTTCATTTTATTTCCCGATATGTGAAAATAGCGCTGGGAACGGGAAAGGTTCTCTCGTATTTCGTTGTCCGTGTTGAAATAGCACGGACACCTTGCGCTGAACAGCTTAAACCAGTTAGGTACTTATTGCGTGATGTGATACCTCTGTGCTTGGTACCGATACGGTAATAGATTCTGGGATTATAAGTGAAAACCTTTGTATGATGCGCAGCAGTCCAGGGTCAGAAACAAGGAGTATGGGGAAAGAAAACCAGAAAAAAATTGTGTTGAAGGCTCTTGTTGTTTTGTCAAAATGGACGGAATGAGAGATGGATAAATAAAAGGGAAATTCGAGCTCCTATATGAAACGGCTTTAGGCAAACAGAGAGATAAGGCACGTCTTGGGGTGGGACGAATTGTAAGGAAAAATCGGAGAGAAATAGCAAGGAGAGCGGAAATAAGTCTAGCGATGTGACTTAAGAACTGCCTTCCAATCCCAATAGCTGGGGTTTGAATCCCGGCTGAGGTAGAGATTTTCTAGTAGGCAACCTCACCTGAATTCTCTCTGCAAAGGAACCTTTATGTTCATAAGAACTCCTTATATAGTTATATAGTTCCTAAAAAAAAAGTCTGTTTCCTAGAAGAGTATGCGTGATTGGTGTTGGTTCACCTCCTGACACAAAATTTTACGGTGGCTTGCTGGGTATTCTGTGGTTGTAGATGTAAACATGGGCAATTTAAGTGCTTTACGTTGTTCTCCATACGTCAATTCGGGCATAAACCCTTTGAGTGCCACCAATTATTTAGTCATCACATTACAAGAGTGCCACGGGTAATTAGAGCATTACGTACTCTTAAAAAAAATGCACTTCGTATTTATTTATCACTTTTTTAATTAATTTATTATGCTCTGGAAAGAAAATACTCCCTTCGTATTAACAACAATAATATATGCTGTTATATTTAATGTTAATTTATGAATCGTTTTGAGAGACTCATAGATGACCATATATCGTTTTTGGCACTTCTGGCACAAACAGCAAACGATTTTATATCGTAGTAGATTCTGGATTATGGCACTCAAAGGGTTAGCAACGGTTCCCGAGACGCCTTTATGAAGAGTACCTACGACATTTGGTCCTCCACCGTTCCTTATTTCAAAATCACACGCTTTCTCACCCATCTTGAACGGCTTCAGTGAAACCTCAAGCATCCGTTGCCTCCGTTTAAGACAGCGGAAATCCTCTTTAGGAAGAAGAAGGGAAAGGTGCGCATGCCTAATGAGGGGTTATGCTAAAAATGAGCTTTTATGATTTTAGTTTAAATTGCCGTTGATCAGGGGAGGCGGTGGATAGCTTAGGTCAGTCTCGTCATCCAGAATTGGTTGGCAGTTGAGCACGAGAAGGAACTTCCAGGGAACGAAAGCAGTATGGAGTGAAACCCCGCATCGGCATTAGCTTAATCAAAACGATAGGCGCCATTCCAAACATGGTATTCATGAAGGTGAGGAGCATTGAAGTTGTGGCGTCATCCACTTAGTACTCAGGCAGGGTCCATGTTACCACGGAATATAATTTAAGACGAATAATACTATAATTTTTCTTGAACCTGGGCTCTCGTGGCGAGAAGCCAGTGATCTAGCATCCACGAAAACTCGCTCCTCGAAGAAGGAAAGGAATTAACATTTATTAGAAAAAATGCTGGGACGATGTATGAGAATTTACCGACTGTGATAATGAATATATTCATGGCATAACCTTTCACAAACTCCCTTCTCACGTGTGATTTTGTTGACGCATCTTTAGGGTGACTAATCTGCCATTTCGAATCCACTTGTCCTCGTTCATGGGAAAGGGTAATTTCGCTTGTGATATACCGCAGGACTTTAAAAAAAAAGCCCACTTTCCCGTGAAAAGTGTTTGTTTGCTCGTGGACTCAACGATTTTTCAATCTTTTATTTTTGTTGGAATATAACGTGGGGTGACTTCGGGTCATTTTTCACACGGAACATCCTCGATACCCACTATCGAGGACCCGTTCTCCAGCCGCAGACAGTTTACGATCCTTTTTCAGGAGACCCTCGCTTCCTGAATGAAATTAATCCCTGTTATCGCTCCGAAGCAATGATGTACACGTTGAGGGGTCACTTAGGGCTTTTGGAAACTATGTGTCTCCCGTAAGCATTTTAATAATAGCGACAAGTGAATTTTATCAGTTGAGTCAGATAGTTGTAAATTGTGAGCTCACGAAAATTTCAGTAATTTTGATGAAAGGTAGTTGCTAGTAGTAGTAATTCCAAGAAGGTGACCGATTGCTCATTGTAAGATCAAGGGACATTAAGTGTAGGATAGTGATTGGGAAGAGGTGGGAAATTTTACAAAATACAGGGGAATGGTGGAGAGTAACTCGGCGTCGGTATTAACCTGCTCTTAACAATTCGCACCACTATGTTCGCGATTGAACGTCCCGTCGGACGGACGGAGTTCTGTTCCTGAGAAATTTTCTCGACTACATACTCAAGCAAGGATGTGTATTGTGGTGAAAAACCCCTGTTACTTTCGAAATTGGAACCCGGGCCCTGGGAATTTAGGGCAGTTGAAGGAGGCAGTTCGTCTAGCGAAAAGAACCACCCAATCCCCATCGATAATGATAATTTTTTGTAACTCTTTAATCCCAGAAAACTCAGTCAATCCCTGAATTTTCAGCGCATTCACTTTTCTCACACGTACCTTTTTTATTTGCAGTGTTCGGAGTGTCATGCATAAATACCTTGAGAAGAAAGGAGAGGTCAACTTCGACAAGATCTTCAACCAAATGCTTGGTGAGTTTACAAATGCTTTCCATTCCAGTTCCTTGCTGCGAAGTACGTCCTGTATAAAGTTATATGGATCTGTTTTTCCATCCTTGGAGGGAGATTCAACAAACGAGGTTGACGGGGAGCGGTTCTAAAACAGAATTGCCTCTTGCGTACGTCCAAAATTTTGGAGGGGGTGTAACCGGTCGCTTTTAATTCGGGGAAACCGAGATAGGCCCCTTCCTAAGAACAAGGGTTTTATTACTCCCAGTTTCTTATCATCAGCCCTTTACCTTATGACGGATCATATTGGAAAAGTTTAACCGCCCTCATTTTTGCTACCCGTGTTTTTCTTTGACTGTTATTATCAAGTTTTTAACTTGAACTAGCGTATGAAATGTAACATTACTCCAACGAGTGGCTCATGTTCACTTTATCGTGAGCTGTAGGCATTATACTTTTTTGACTTATGGTGGTAATTCTCCAATATGGAATGAGTTTTCTAATTATCTAAATATTTATGTTTAGTTAAAAAAATATTTCTATAATTTTGGGAGCACTAAATTCCTCTGACGTTTTTGGCTATTACGTGGCTATTCGTGAATAATTGCCGGCTTATTTTTATACCCCTACAAGGTGGCACGATTATTTTCCAGAAATGTCTACACTATTTGTGAATTATCCCGGTCTGTAATTCACCAGGTTCAGTGATGGTTAACTGCTTTACGCCATATGAAACTAGTGAGTGTTTTAACCACAGATATAGGTTTTAACTCATATGAAAATGTCTTGTGTGAAATTCAGGAAATCAGCTTTGTGCTAAGTTTTATATTCCTTTTTTTTCTTCTTCAAACTCAAGGAAAAACATGGAAGTGCTGGCCACGGTAGCTTGGTCGGTAACGCACCGACCTAGAAACCAAAATGCCGCAGATTTGAATCCCGCCAAAAGTATAGAATGGAGTAGAATAGAAAATGTATTATCTGGGTCAAGTACCCTGGTGCTACAATAATAAAATAATGAGGCAGTGAGGTGAATAAACAATTATAACATACTAAACATAGACTAGAGTAGCTAAACAAAAGAGTAAGTGAATTCAAAAATGCAAAACCTGCATTTCCATGGATAAATGATAAACATATCATACCAATAATAAAATATTAACATCATAATAAATCGAAATACCATTTAAAAATTCATTTAATCTTCGTCATTCTTCTTAGAACCACATTTCGAATGCTTTCACCCTTTTCTTTTTCGCTGCTGTCATTATGCATGCCTCGTTTCCATAAAGAAACACGCTCCAGAAGTATGTTCTGATGAATTGTTTCCTTACTTCTACGCTTGTATTTCCAGCGGTAAGTAGATTCTTCTTTTGACTGAATGCCCTCTTCGCGTGGGCTATTCTGCTGACTATTTCTTACTTGCTTCGTCCATCGTTGGTTAATCGGCTTCCAAGGTAACAGAACTCTTTCACCTCTTCCAGCTTTTGTTTTCCTAGTTAAACGTTGGTTTTTGTCTTCTCTCTTGCTACATACCAGTCTTCTACATCTACATATACATGATACCCTGCAAGCCACCGCGAGGGTGTGTGGCAGAGGGTGAAGATCACCAAGCATGCACTACTAAAATGCAAACTAGCAACTATATTGTCTCATGCAACTGGATTGTTAGTATCTATAGTATTTGAGGGGTTAATACATGCATCATGCACTACAGTATACTCTTCAAGTATTTCCCCTACCTATTCCTTTGCGATGCTGCCTATTCTGTTCTCTTACAGTACGGGGGAAAAATGCCATTTTGAACCTATCGGTACGACAATCTATCTCTCTAATCTTATTTATCTGGTCGAATCTAGCATAATACGCTGGTTTCTTTAATATGTCCCTAACATCTTCAGTAAAGCTATCCGTTTGAAATTTCTCTAATAGATTCAATCTGTACTTTAACCTACGCTCTGATAATGATTCCCACCCTAATTCTTGTATTAATTATGAAACGCAACTCAACCTATCGTAACACCTTTTAACGAACCTAGCTGCTCTACGCTGCACACTGTCTAGTTCTCTGATCAACCCTAATTCATTAGGATCCCATACACTGGCTGCATACTCAAGGTGGGGCCTAACTAGTGAAAAATAGCATCGCTCTTTTGTCTTCACATCACATTTTCCAAGTACTCTTTTTATAAATCCTAGCTTTCTCTTCGCTCGGCCGCATATTTCCCTTATGTTTCTTCCCCACGGTAAATCCTCAGTGATTGTTACACCTAAATATCTTATGGTTCCAACGTTTTAGATCTTCGTCTTACTAATTTTATAGGATCGCTCTATCGAATTATTCCTCCTCCAAAAATTGATAGCTACACACTTTTTAAGGTCAAGTTCTAACTGCCAATTGTCGCACCACTCTTGAATTGCATCTAAATCCTTACTAAGCGATTTCCTGTCCTCTTCTTTTGATATACCCCTGTACACTACCGCATCGTCTGCAAAAAGTCTAAGCTTACTACTAGTAGTCTTAGTCTTCTTCTTATTGATCTTCAGCTGATGTATGGCCATTGTCTTTTCCATGGTTATCAGCATCTTATTCAGATCCCTCTCTGTCTCTGCTATGAGTGCTATTTCATCAGCGAAGCTAAGCATGCTAATTTTTTCTCCATGGACTTCTCTTCGATTTTATTGATGGCTATCTCAATGTAAACATTAGAAATTACGGGAGACAGTGCCCAGCTTTGTCTCAATCCATTCCTTATTCTTGCTTCTTCACAGCTGGGTCCAGATTAGTCACAGCTGTTTGGTTTTTATACAAACTGTGGATAATTCTTCGATCATTGTAGGAAACTCCAATACCTTTCAGAAGTCCAAGCATTGAAATCCAATCCACGTTGTCAAAAGCCTTCTCTAAATCCACAAATGCAATGAACGTCGGCTTGTTCGTCTCCATTCTCTGCTCTATGATCAGTTTAAGGGCCAATATTGCCTCTCCTGAACCCTTACTTTTTCTGAATCCAAATTGATCTTCATCCAGGAACTCCTCCTCTTTTCGTTCTATACTTCTGTACATGATCCATCCATATCTTCGATGCATGTGTCGTCAGGCTTATAGTCCTAAAATGTTCGCATTTCTCCGCTCTCTTCTTCTTGGGGATAGGAATGATGATGTTTTTCTTGAAGTCCCTGGGTATTTCTCCTGTTGAGTACATGTCGCAGATGGTCTTGTAAAGATGGGTTAAAGTCTTCTCTCCTGCATTTTTTATTAGTTCTGCAGGAATATCATCAACTCCAGAAGCCTTATTCATGCGAAGGTCCTTTACTGCAGTGTCAAATCAAATTCCGATCTTAATATTGTTGCTCCCATATCATCCTCTTCGACTTCGCTTTCCTTTTCGATCATTTTCGATCATCCTTTTCGTGCTGACATTTTTTCCGTTGCATAACTTTTCCAGATAATCTTTCCATCTCTTCACTTTTTCTTCAGTTTTAATCAAAATGGATCGACCGTTTAAGTAACGAGGAAGTTCTAAGAAGAGTTGGAGAAAAGAGAAGCCTTCTGAATATCTAAGAAGAAGACAGGACAACTTTATCGGCCACATCACGAGACATGATGGCCTGAAGGCTACGTCGAGGGACAAGTGGAAGGGAAGAATGGCAAAGGAAGGTCTCGTGCAAGATATCTGGAACAAGTGATAAAGGATGTGAAAGAGAAGAATTACGTAAATACGAAGTGATTAGCCGATAGAAGGACTCAGTGGAGAGCTGCGTCAAACCAATCTGAGGAATGATGACTTATGATGATGATTTAAAAACATCATGTCAAAATATAACAAATCAACGCAAATCACAACAAACCATAATTTTCGGTAAGCAAAACTTCATACAATTTACTTTCAAAAACAGTCAAAGAGCCAGATTTTCTTATATGAATTGGAAGTGAATTCCAGAGTTGTGTTGCGGCAACAATAAATGAATTGTGGAAGGTGGAGTTTCTGTGGATCGGGAGTACAAAGTTACTTGGTTCACTTCTGGTCATCATTGTATGGCTCGTAATTCTCTTGTAAAACATGTCATTTTATTACATAGGTTCATTGTTAGCAAAAAGAGAAAAAAGGAAAGTAGCAAGCAAATAATTGCGACGTGAGCTGATATTCAACCAACCAAGTTTTTTGTAGTAGGGAGTAAGGTGCTCATCTTTACGTAGATCAAAAATAAAACGCACACATGAATTAAGGAATGAACAAAGTATGGATATAGCGTTCATCTTAGGGTTGCGAAATTACGCATAACGGTGCGATTTAAAGTTAGCCGTAGGATCACCTAAAATCTCATCTATTACTACTAAACACATGAATATTCTTAAGCTGATTTTGTTGAGAATTTATTCGTGTTTTCAAGGCCCGTTTCAAATGATTTTCTCGCAGTGACAATTTGTATTTATGTTATTGCTACATTTAATTATTGAACTGTCACATTAGTGTCACCGGATAGTCTTTGGGCGAGTGTCGTTTCTTTAATGTGCAACTGAACTTATAATATATAATTCAGAAACCTTGTATATGTTAGCATTTCTCTCTAAATAGTTTTTGAGAACGAAATCGTTTATTATGGATGCTGAAGTGTGTTTTGGGGTCGCGAAAAATCATTATTTTTCAAACGTAATTATCATCTTTGTTCTTGCTTTCTCCAGCGTGTCATGCGATTGAAATTACGATGTCATTCTTGTGCATTTTTTCTAAATAGTATTTTTTATCCGGTTATGCTTTGGTTTTATGGGGACCGACCCAGTTAGCGTTTCCACGCTTGTAAAACGTCCTTCTATTCTTGAAAAAAGAAATGAGTCACCATTCGCTGATCCTGCTCCAAAAAGTTTGACTCCCAGATTCCAGAAAAATTATGGCGTCAATAATTTATCTTCCCGCTTATTATCCCACCGCCGAAAAGCGTAAATTTCTTCGAATCAGATTCTTATCGCTTCGAAAAATGGTGCGAGAGGCCTTGATTCCCAATGATGTCGGACGTGCAGCGCTGCTCAAAGTATCACGCGAGTTATTTCACGTCTTGTCATTATGCAGCTTCGTGTGCAGCGAAGATCGGCAAGAGTTTTAAAGGGACGGTACGATAACAATATTAGCGTAACCAGTCTATTAAATGAATTAAATTGGGAATCATTGTCAGATCGTAGGTTGAAATTTACACTTAATCTCTTAAACAAATTCCAAGACAATATTTTCAGTGATGATGTTAAAAATATTTTGCGAACCCCAACTTACTATGGTAGACTGGACCATAATCACAAAATTAGAGAAATTGATTGCCGAACTGACAGATTCAAAATGTCCGTTTTTCCTCGTAAAATTAGGGATATGAATAACGGTAAATATATCCAGTACGAGTGTAGCAATGGATAACATTGGTAGCTGCATGTTGGTGTAAGGACTTGAAGCTAACCCAACTAACAGCATTTTTTTGCATGTTTGCTTTTATTTTTATTTAAATAGTTTAGTTTGGAACAGTATATAAATACTAATCCTTTTTTATACAAGATATGTATATCTATATCTACGGAATACCCTGCCAGCCACCATAAAAGTGTGTGGCAGGGGGTGAATTCTCAATAAACATGCACTACATATCATGCATAAAAAGGGATTAGTATTTATATACTGTTCTAAACTACACTGTTTAAAAAAGATAAAAATAGCAAAAAAACATGCAAAACCATGCTGTTAGTTGGGTTAGCTTCTAGTACTTATACAAACATGTAGCTACCAATGTTATCCATTGTTACACTCGTACTGGATATATTTACCGTTATTCATATCCCTAATGTAGTGCATAATTGGTGAAAATTCACCCCCTGGCACACACCTTTATGGTGGCTTGCAGGGTATTATGAAGATGCAGATGTGGATTATTAGCCTGTGATGACGCGTGTATTTGGAGCGGGGCGATTTGTATTTAATCACTAGAGAGGACTCGTATCAATGGATGTCGCGCGTGAAAGAGTTTCGTCGATTTCCGCCCGCCGTGATCACTGTTCCCTCCCCCTATAACCTTTCCTTCTAGGGGTCCCGGGGTGATGGTTCATCAACTATGCTGGCACCAGCATACTGAAGCAATTTGCATGTTTGTCTTCGCGTGTTTGTCACGATTGATTCCTCTACGTTTGGTGTACATGTATATCGAAAAAAAAGAAGAAAATACTTGAAATAGTATAGTCCGTACAACTCATCACAGGCTTCAAGTTATCACCGTCAATAGCAAGGCATTTACCAAACCAAGGGTGAGGTGTGATTTTTAGTTCCTCTGCATAGTTAAGCAAAAGCATAAAAATCTTAAGTTTTATAAATGGACGAAGGTAAAATATATCGAATCTTTTCGCCTCTCGATATCGTATCCCTATATTTCCAATGATATTCGATTAACACCGTATTTAATTTTCCCGTCCGTACATTCTCGTAGATACGCGGGGCGAAGAAAAAAAATCCTCGCCCTCTTCTTCGGAACTGGTGCGTTCAAACATTACGTAGGTGGAATTATCATCTCTTGAAGTATGGAAGAATGATAAATATGGTATGGATAGTCTGAGCGCTAACGTGGACGCTTTGAGAGGAGTGAGAGGGAAAAGAAATTTAACAAAAATTCTTAATCGGAGTCGCATGGGAAACGTCTGGAGATATGCAGCGTTCGTAAGGACAGTCCCGGTGAAAAAAGTAATTAGTTATGAAAGTTAAAGAGTAAGGGCTTCTTAGATAAAATTAATTACGAAAGGTGTAAAAGAGAAGAGTTGCGTAAATGTGAAGAGGTTGTCTGTGACAAGGATTTATTAGATAGCTGTAGGTAACCAGTTTTAATGATGATGGATACATGGTTGCACGCACTCAATATTGTTGCTTTCGAATTTCTGTTGCTGAGGATGAAGTGTAATTTTTAGTTTCTGTTTGTGAGTAAACAGAAGCGTAACATTTTAGTCACTCCTCCCTAAGTTAACCAATTCATGTTACTCCTCAGAGGCAGCACGAGACCAAATCCCTTCTTCCCACCACTTCCTCATGCAAAATATGGCCAGCGTGTGAAAGCAGTACTTGAAGCCAGGCACGTAGCCAGAAATATTTCTTCGGAGGGGGGGGGGATAAGTCTTGCGTAACTTGAAACAAATCAGCCTTGCCCATTTGGTGCCGACATATTACAAACCTCTTCCCTTAATTTTCAGCAAAATCATAACTAGATGTTAACTCTAGCTCGCTATTCCATCTAATTCTCCTGTCCATTTTCATTCGTTGCACCAAAAATCCTTCTCAAAACTTTCCTTTCCCATCTTTTAAGCAGTTCTTCTTCTGCAGATGTCATGGTCCATGTTTCGGAGCCGTACATAACTACAGGTCTAATCACAGTTCGATAGAATTTTGTTTTCAAGTTTCGACTAAGGCTACCTGACTTAAGAACCTTCAGCACTGCTCTTAAAGCCCTATTGTCTGCTGCTATTTTGGATTTTATTTCTTCGTTTAGTTCATTGTCTTTTGTCACCACCGCTCCCGTTTATCGAATTTCGCCTAAAAACCAAAAAGGTATTACTTTTTACTGAGCATTAACTCACCCCCACGCATCTAAGGCTCTGATTTTTTCATATCTCAGTGTACCTCAATGACTGCATAATTATTATATTCGTGTAATCAGTCTATTATAAGGACTAAAATGAGAATCATCATCATATCGTAAGTTGAAATATAGACTTAATCTCTTGTTTAAATTTAAAGGCAATAGATTTACTGATGACGTTAAAAACATTTTGCAAATTCCTACATGCTAAGGTAGACGGAACCATTAGCATAAAAATAGGGGAATTGTAAGCCGAACCAATAGATTTAAAACGCCTTTATTTTCTCGTGTTATTAGGGATAAGAATCGATGCGAATATTTTCATTAATATATATGCACAAGTATATCAATGGATAATTAGTTGCATGTTGTTGTAAAGACTTGAAGCTAACCCAACTAACAGCACGTTTACGATGCTCTCTTTGCTCTTTAAATATGTTTTAACTGGCAAAACCGGTTGTACTTATATCTATCAGTAAATTGTGGAACTTTACTAAGTACTGGTGTTTACTTTTGCCTAATTATGCAGTGGTACCACCAAGTGGCGCCGAGTAAAGTTCACTTTTGTAAGTAATTCTTTACTGTGGAGCAGTGTCACCACCTTAAGCCTGAAACTGTGTTCTGAGATTACATTTCCGACTGTTCGTGTACTCTTTCTTTGTAAGAATCTTATGTATTTCACCTGAATATTTCCTCCTTTCTTTGTCAATCGCTGGTTATTTTCTTCTTGAATAGCAATACTCCTCCGTCTCTTCAGGCTGTTGAGTAGCCGAAAGATAGTATTTTGACAAGGATTAGTTTCGTGACGTGGTCGCATGTTATTGGTGAGCCCTTTTCTCTCGCATGGCTTTATCAGCAGTTCTTTGTGCCGCTCTCCGCTTTTGCTGGTACGGTTCGACGGTCCTTTTGGCATTTCCCTCGTGCCGGCTCCCCTCTCTTTTTGTTCGCGGTAGTCGGGGGGATGTGCCTTGCTTCCTCTTCTCCGATCGCTTCCACAGCGTTACACAATAGGGGGATTTGTGCCCTTCTCCCTCTTGTGCTCTTTGGAATTTCCCGTCTGAATTTCGCCCTTTCTTCCCATCGTCTCACCAGTCTTCCTTTGAACCCTCGCCCAGACTGGCAGCGCAACACAGTAAGTCATTTTTCGTTCGCATTTGGTGCGTCTCAAGAACCAAATACCTTTTATATTGTAAGATGATTCCATACTATTGACCCTTTATGTCTTGAATTTTGTAGGTATTTTAAAAACATACCAATTCACCATAAGCGATAGCAAAAAAAGATAAAATTCCGTCTGACTGCGTAAACATTCACCTCCAAAAGTGGCAATTTGATATACAGGACATGTGTTATCGTCCCAATAAATCAACTCGACCAACCTATTACGAAGAAGAAACAACAAAATTCAAAATTAATTCTTCCTGAAGTAGATTTGCAAAGTAATTTTTCAATTTGTATGTGAAATCATATTTTATTTACGTCGCAAGATGAGTGTTTTGCGATTATTTTTAAAATAATGAATTTTTTTAAAATAAATAACTTTAGGCTTTTATATTTTATTTGCGTTGCAAGGTGAGTATTTAGCGGTTATTTTGAAAATGATGAATTATTTTTTTTTTTTTACAAATAAAGCCCAAGTTTTTGTAGCCTGGTCATGAGCAGGAGCAATTTGTCTTCCGGTCGCTTAGGATTCATGGTGTGCGAGGCAATTGTGTGCGAGACTGCTTGCTCTAGATGTCAGCGAGCGAAGTGCAATTTGGGACAGGTGTCGTGCAGCTGCCCTCCCCCTCCTCCGTTCTTTCGCCTCACCCCACCCTCCCCTCCTTCCTCCTCCCGACTGACGAGAACTCCAGTCGAACCCCTCCCCTCCCCCCTCAGACACTCATCCATTGTGTTTCACGCTTACACGCCATCTTCGGACTGAGAAGTTGGCTCGAACATCTTCTCCTGCCGTCTTTGCTACTCTCCAGGGGGGTTGTGTTTGAAACCGTCGGGATTTTCTCGAATAAGTATCCAAGGAGTCACTTCGGTGTGTGAAAACCTCTGATTATAAACTTATTCATTGTTTACACTTGTGTTTTATCTCATCTCGGGGCCCTACAGCTAAGATGGATGAGAAAAACTCAGTTGAAAGCTATTAATGATGTTTTGACGAGCGATTCAGAAACTCCAAATTTGCGAACCATTTGTGTTTATACCACGTGACTCCTTGGTTATGTACTCGAAATAATCCCGACGGTTTCAAACACAGCCCTCCTGGTCCCACGAGTTTTGAGGTCGTTACTTCCTGAAGTTGTTCCCAGTGTGTAGCGACCAGCCCCCTGCAACTTCCCAAAAAAACTGGGCCCCTTAATGTCCGTTTAGTTCCAGTACTGGCCGTCGAGCGCTACTGGTACTTTCGTCCTACTCCTACAAGGAACCTTATGGGAAGGTCTCCTATTTATCTGCCGAGAAACGTATTAAGTGTGATTTATGGTTTAATTCCTGCTCCCATCGAAGAAAGAGCATAATGCTGAAGCAAGCACCTGAATATTTACCGAATTTAGGAATCTTTTGTCCTGTCAGTGCTACTTACTAACATAACTTTACAGAAATCAAGTACAATTTTTTTCCATCAAACATGTTAAATTTGACCTGGTTCTATTCCACAATTGTAAAAGTGTGGAATTTAATAAAGTTCCTCATTCAAAATGCATAAAGCTAAAGTATTCCACACCGTGACGCGTGTAACATTCTCAAATATTTTTCCAATCTGAGATCGAAAGGGAAATACCAACTCCATGATACGTATAATCAACTATCGGCAACGTAACTTTGTGATGCACACTAATCGCGATGATAACATTTGCGTAGTAATTTTCTACTTCTCTTCGATATCGCTTTCTTAAGTGTAATGTTTTGGAATCTTGACTACCTCTTACAATGATATTGTAACCCGTCAGGCCAGCTACAAGAAAAAATAATTAAATACAAAGTGTTTTTCCCCTCGTAACCTCTTTATTACGATTATGTCTCAGAAAAACCACATCAAACAATTTCCCTCTTGCTGTCTAAAAATTACAATCAAAATCCCACCACTCGTAGTCAATGAAACATTATTTCTTGGGAGATAACCTTAAAGCTTCTTTATGGATTTTCTATCGAGGGACTGAATATTGGATAGCAGAATTGAATAAATATTAGTAAATAAAGCACTTTGTACATTGTTTCTCACAAAAATTTACGCCATAGAAAATCTGGACATTTTTTCTTAATTGAATATTCTATGTTAGCCTCAGAATTACGTGTTTGCAAATTTCCTCATTCGCATGCTGACATAATGATGGATTATTAAGGCCATAACTTCTTAACAATGTTTTGATCAAGAAAAAAAAACATGATTTTTTTGGAAGATATCACTTATAGCAAGTTCAAAAACATTTGCTTTCTTACAATTTAAAATTAAAACGTTTTCCGCAGAACGCATGAAACGAAATAAATTTAAATGTTGGTGCAAAAGAGCGTCTTTAGTTTTTAGCTCAACTAATTTGCCCTCTGGTTGCACCGAATTTGCCAGTGGCTTTAGAAATTCTGAGCGGAAAACTGCACAACGTGAATACTTAAACATTTGCTTTGAAACATAATGGCTTACGTGATAAATTATACATTGAACGACTTCAGGGAGCGCTTAGTTAATGATATCAATAAGGTGGTAAAAAGTAAGTTCGTCTATTTGCCGATGACGCAGTAGTGTACAGGGAAATTCTATACTCAAACGATAAAGAATATTTAAATGATGGCCTACAAGCAATTGAAAATTGTGTGAAACATGGCAGTGAGAATTAAACTTTAAATAATGTCTAGTAATGAATTTTTGGAAAAAGAATAGCTCTCCTCCTAGCATTTACAAAATAAGTATTAATGAATTAACAAGCGGGGAATCCATTAAATATCTTGGAATAAGACTAACACATGATCTTTCCTGGGGTAAACACATGCGTGAAATAATGGGTCAAACGAATCGTAAACTGGGATTCGTCAAAAGATTACTGGGTAAATGTGACGATCAGGTACGAGAAATCAGCTACTTTTCCCTTGTTAGGCATCATTTAGAATATGCTTCCAATGCATGGGATTTCTACGAAATCGGTCTAAATAAGAACTTTAACGTGTGCAGCAAAGATCGGCAAGATTTGTAAAGGGGGGGGGGTACGATAACCTTATTAGCGTAACCAGTCTATTAAATGAATTAAATTGGGAATCATTGTCAGATCGCAGGTTGAAATTTATACATAATCTCTTAATCACTTTCCAAGGCCATATTTTCAGTGATGATGTTAAAAATATTTTACGAACCCCAACTTACTATGGTAGACTGGACCATAATCACAAAATTAGAGAAATTGATTGCCGAACTGACAGATTCAAAATGTCCTTTTTTCCTCGTACAATTAGGGATATGAATAACGGTAAATATATCCAGTACAAGTGTAGCAATGGATAACATTGGTAGCTGCATGTTTGTATAAGGACTTGAAGCTTACGTAACTAACAGCATGTTTCTGCATGTTTGCTTTGCTATTTTTATCTTTTTTTAAATAGTGTAGTTTAGAACAGTATATAAATACTAATCCTTTTTTATATATGATATGTAGTGCATGTTTGGTGAGAATTCATCACCTGCCACACACCTTTTTGTTGGCTTACTGGGTATTATGTAGATGTAGTCATGTTCAATGATGACATCTTCGACATCTCTTTACCCGTTTCCAGCCACATCCCTCAGTTTTTCCTTTGGAGATTTCCTCAAGTCTTCTTTGTTTTTACATATTTCTTTGATTTCATGCAGTGTAATCAAGGGATCCGAAGGCTTATCCTGAAGTATACATATATATACTTCAGGATAAGCCCTATACTACTACAATATCGAAGAGAAATAGAAAATTACTACGCAAATGTTATCATCGCGATTAGTGTGCATCACAAAGTTACGTTGCCGATAGTTGATTATACGTATCATGGAGTTGGTATTTCCCTTTCGATCTCAGATTGGAAAAATATTTGAGAATGCTACACGCGTCACGGTGTGGAATACTTTAGCTTTATGCATTTTGAATGAGGAACTTTATTAAATTCCACACTTTTACAATTGTGGAATAGAACCAGGTCAAATTTAACATGTTTGATGGAAAGAAATTGTACTTGATTTCTGTAAAGTTATGTTAGTAAGTAGCACTGACAGGACAAAAGATTCCTAAATTCGGTAAATATTCAGGTGCTTGCTTCAGCAATATGCTCTTTCTTCAATGGGAGCAGGAATTAAACCATAAATCACACTTAATACGTTTCTCGGCAGATAAATAGGAGACCTTCCCATAAGGTCCCTTGTAGGAGTAGGACGAAAGTACCAGTAGCGCCCGACGGCCAGTACTGGAACTAAACGGACATTAAGGGGCCAAAAATTTTCTATTGACGACATAGGAAGATGCAGGGGGCTGGTAGCGACACAGTGTGTGCATCGATGTAATATATATTCCCTCCATGAAGCCGAGAGGATGGTTTCGTGAGAAAATAAATGTACTGGACGTAGACTACGCGTTGGACGCTAAGTAAAACGCTTGTTAGTATGTAGTTGTTTGTCTATACCTTGTTTTATACCCAAACATACCTTGCACTAAACGGATAAGCAATCATATTCTTGTCTAAACTTCACACTTCTAAGCCGGCCCCGGTGGCGGCGGGGTAAATCCCTCGCCTGTCGATCCCAGGGTCGCGGGTTCGAATCCCGCCCGGGGAGGATTGTCTCTTTCCGGGGCATGGATGTTTGTGCCGTCCAACATGTTAATTGGAAGAGAGGACTTTGAGTCCTGAAATTCGCATGTTAAAATAAGACATAAATAAATAAATAAAATAAAATAAATGGTTGTAGTCTAATGCTTGTGAATATTGGATCGTGTACATTTACATCTACACAATACCCTGTAAGCCACTATGAAGGTGTGTGGCATGGGGTGAATTCAAACCAAACACGCATTATATGCCATGCACTAAACGGATAAGCAATCATATTCTTGTCTAAACTTCACACTTTAAAAAAAAGATAAAAATTACAAAGCAAGCATGCAAAAACATGCTGTTAGTTGGGTCAGCTTAAAATTTTTATAGCAACGAGTAAATACTTGTGCTATTTATTGATACACTTGTATTTATACTATTGGATATATTTACTGCTGTGTATCCTAATTGGACGAAGAAAGCAGGGAATTTTGAATCTGTCAGTTCGACAAAACATTCGTACGGAGCGTGGCACTCTATGGATCAGAGACATGGAACATCGGGAAAGCAGACCAACGAAGAATTGAAGCCTTAGAAACATGGTGATGGAGGAGAATGTTGAAGATTAAATGGACAGATAAAGTGAGGAACGAGGAGTTGTACAGAAGAGCAGATGAAGAAAGGACAATATGGAAAACTCTACGACAAAGAATAACCAGGTGGATTGGACATACCTTGAGGTACAATAAATTAGTTAGAAATATAATAGAAGGGAAGGTCCCGCGAGGAAGGCCAAGGGACAAATATATAGGGCAAATAAAGAAGGAGGTGAAAGAGAAAACATACCAGGGCAGGAGGGAACTAACACTGAATAGGCCAGAATGGAGGGCTGCAGTAAACCAATCCTAGGATTGAAATACTGATCATCATCCCATATACTGGCAGCGTATTCCAAATGAAGTCTAACAACGGATCACCCTTTGAGAAAGAAGAAGAGGGAGGGGGAAGAAAAATGTTATCACATGCATAATTATTGTGACTATATTTCCTTAACATAGCGTGTGCGTTGATGTCATATATACCCTCCTAGCAGCCGAGAGGATGTCTTTGTGGAGGAATAAACCCACCGGGCATAGACTATAGATTAAATGCCGTCATGGTCCGACTCGGAAAGTAATTAACAACTCTGCATGGATAGAAGTTAGAATCTAAAGATATTTGGAATAGGTAATATACATTTTAGGCCCATGTTGCTTGGACCTTTTGATGCTAAGAGCATGAATGTGATGGTTGTAGAACTCCCCTGGGTATGTATGGCTCGTAACCGGAATTATTTTTATAAACGTTGTGCAGAATCTGTCCGCTTGGATTTTAGTTTGAAGTAGGAAACTATCATCAGTGAAGTCGACACGATCGGGGAAGGGCAGAGAGAAACTCAGCGTCGGCATTAGTATCTTAACGAAAGGCACCAAGGGGATTGCAAATTTACGTCCTATCCGACGGACGCAACACTGTACTTGGATTGCTCTCCACACGTCACCCAAGTGGGGATTCCAGTAAACATTGTACTATGTTTCGAACGCGTAAACTTAAGGTTGGTGGATAGTTCTCTTCCTGCTCTCTCCCCCAAGCCGAATACTTTAAGTGAGATCATGTTGAGGTTACTTAAAAGTATTAGGTTATAAATTATATGCCCCATTGGAAGTCATTCGTATCCAAAATGTTTATGTATTGCGAACAAAACTTCAAAAATATCGAAAGTTTAATGTCGATGTTTAAATGAACGATTTCGGGGACTGCAACAGAGTTACCTGCTAATGTTTACAATAGCAAGATTTCCTCGGAGAAAAAAATTACCCACTTTTACTGGAACTCGAACCCGGACCCCCAGGCTTAGCGCCGAGTGCTTAGGTCAATTAAGGTAAAAAGGCGTCCTTCCCATGTGAATTTCTCACTGTCAAGGTTGATGCTTTATTTCCCTGTGAAACTTGCTATTGTCCTATCGGACTTCAAAAATGCCTCGTCTCATTCCGGTGGTGCTGATTACGGTTTTCACAATCCACATTGGTGCACTGGTTATGAATGAAATCTGCTTAATTTCTGAGGATTTACTTCTTAGCATTAACTCCTCTTTGCAGCAGGGCTTTACAATGTCACGCGCGACGTCTTGGTCCCAATGTTCATTCAATATTTTTCTAGTTGGAAAATGAATTAGCTTATCCTCACGCAAGCTAGTTGCGTGCCATGGACAGAAGGAAATTAATTTAATCCCGTGTTTTAAGTATTTCGCTCCTAATTTTCTTTTCAAAGTTTCCTCAAACGTTCCGAGTTTCTACGAAACATTTTGTTGAATTTCGTTTCTATTAGATTATCCTTCGTCCTGAGATTGGGTGGAGGGTGCAAACCGAATCAAGGTTTTTTTTTCTTACCGTCGTGTTCCGTTTCAATGTAGTAGATTTGTTCTGTCCCATTCGAAAATTCGGTGACATCTTTTCCTCGCTTCAAGGTTTTTCGTGGACGCATTTCCTTGAATGATGCTTTGGGGTATTTTTTCTCCGGAATTATTTCTTTGCGAACGTATTTAATTCGATTCGAACTTTTCCCGTTCTAACTCAAAGAAATGGGATGCTTTTGAGCGCTCAACACATTAACATGTTAACATATTCCGGCGAAGGTAAAACGTAATGTGTGCTCCCTTGACGGATTATACAAATATAGCTGTTTCATGTTAATTTTGTGCCGAAATTCCTGCTTTATTATGACTCTCGGGACTCTGGTTGGTGTGGTAGAGTACTGGCTTCCCATCCCGAGGGCTCGGGTTCAATTCTCAGCAGTAATAGAAATGTTATACCTGCTTACTGTTTCCTACTTGAGAGTTTCGAGTGCAGTATTCTGTCCGTTGGATGGAACCTTTATAATTTTGAACCCCTTGGTGACTTTCGTTAATACCAGGATCATGCCGAGGCCTAGGATCTATTCCCGCTAATTACCCGTTTATCCTAAATGTGGCAAGTATCCTTATTTATCTGTAACTTCCCCAAATGTTTGTGTAGCACGGGTTACAAATACTCCTGCCACACACCTTAGAGATAGCTCGGAGAGTAAAGTGAGGATGCAGCGCTCAAAATAGCGTATCTAAATCTACATAATACCCTGCATGACACCACAAAAGTTTGTGTCTTGAGGTGAATCTATACCAAACGTGCTTACGTAGGACCAAACACAATTAAAAAGAGAATTAGTACCTATATCAATTCGAGACACAAGAATTAAAAGAAATAAGCGTAAACGTAATAAAATTAAGTACCTCAGCTGAGTTTTATTTACCAGAATAACTGAGCATAGATATTTAAGTGGTATTTCAGTTCTTCCTTCTGCGCCTAGTGGAGGTATCTTCAAATAGGACGTTAAGGGCACCCTTGTTGGAGCCTTTCGTATAAAGAAGGTCTCTGCGTATTCCCATAAGTTGTCGGTCGCCTCTTCTAACAATGTAAACAACCGGCTGCTGCAGATAAAAGGTGAATTGAAGAAAATTAAAAAAGGGCAGTTTCCTGCCTGTGAATTCAAGCCACAATGATTAATTAATAGCTTTGTGGCATGTGACTTCTTGTTTATTGCGTGTTTTCTTGTTGGACTTGGGACCGGGTTAGATTTTCCATGTCCGGCGTTTTGAGAAGGACGAGTGGTTTCTCAGGGTGAAAAATTCAGTCTCTCTCAGTTTTTTCAGGCTTCGCAGTCTGTAATTTTTACGTCCCGAGGAAATGGAGCGACTTGCTCGTCGAAACGTCGCGTCGTCTATGGTAAACCTGACCCGGTGCAAAGTCCGACAAACTATACCCAGTAAATCCACCGGGAAATTCTACAACCATTCACTTGTTTACTGTCCCACTGCTGTTACAGCAACTGATTGCCATTTTCAAGGCCAGGGTAGAGGTTGGGTTAGGTTGGGTAGAGGTTGGGTTAGGTTGGGTAGAGTTTGGGTTAGGTTGGGTAGAGTTTGGGTTAGGTTGGGTAGAGTTTGGGTTAGGTTGGGTAGAGGTTGGGCAGAGGTTGGGCAGGGATGTGGGTAGGGTGGATAGCAGTGGTTGTCTGAAGCAAGCGAAGCGGTCGTGAGAAATAGGAGAATCTTGAGAAACGCACCCTGACTTTCCTGTAGCCTGGAAGAGGGATCGTCTTCCATCAGGGGAAAAATCCAGGGAACGCCGTGCTCATTGTTTCTGTTTCTTGATGGAGCTCTGGGTCCACTTCGTTCCTGGGAATTCTCCTCGTTCCGTAAGAGGTTGGCATTCCATTCAGTCCAGCGTCTTAAACCGATGCGACTCTTGTGGCCCGCTGGAAGTTAATGTGGTGGAAGTCAGCGAGGGAATAACTTGGGGAGCAAGAACGTGAAGGCGTAATCGGCCAGTTTAATCCCTTTAAGCCAGCCATTTTAGTATGGGAAAAGAAACGTGAGATGCCTCATCGCTCGGAGTTACTTGGTACTGCGAAGCTGTGAACATGGCCAAGTTTGTTCTAGTTCGTGGATTTTATTGGGTGTTGGTTTGATTCATGTGAACAGAGATTGCTCTAGCGTGAGAATCATACCGAATTGGGCGTCATTTTGTGAATAAATTTGTTTTGTCAGCTAAGAGATTATCCAAGTGCCAGAAGAAAGCTTGATCCCCTCTTTAAGTTGTTGCCATAAGGACAGGAGACTGGGAACTATGGTGATTCACGCCATTGAGGATGAGTGGATATTTGGAAAGAGGTAGAAATTTAGGTAGCGGAGGAAGGGTGGAGAGAAACTCTTTGTTGGCGTAAGTACACCCTTAATGCGACTCTTTCCCCTACCACGCACCCTCGCGGAGGCTCGCAGGGTTTAACGTGGATTTAGATGTTAATCAAAGGCGCCGTCTCTAATTTAACGTCTCATCCGATGGGCGGAAGCTGAACTTGAAGGGCTATCCAAATAACTTTCGAGAAGGGACCGGGATATTCCGGAAAATTCCGCCTGATGGGACTCGAACCCGTACTCATTGCAGGGAAAGCTAGTGCGCTGTAAAGCCATCATATAGCCATCATGCCAACCATATACTCTATTATTTTATCTTGTGAAAGAATACACATATGCCTCCTCAGCATAAAAACTCCTGAGATTTTTCCGAATAGTTTTAGCCGTTTTCTATCCAGAAATTTGATTACATGGCCCTCCTCCCTTTTTTCATAGGACCAATTAATTGTTTACTCGTTCGGTCCATGTAATCGTCATCATTTTTCTGCAAGACCTCTTTGAATATTACTGTACTTTTGCCTCTTCTGCTGTGATATTCGACCGTAGTTCATTTGCACGAAGGATAATTCTGCTGATTTACATTTCATAACAAAATTTCCTTGCTTCCGAGCTTGTTACTATTGCTTTTAGTGGACATTACTTTCTGTTTAATGCCTTTTCCATTAAATTCGGTTGAGAAAATTCTCGTTATTTGACTCTTGGATTTGTCGGAATCCTCATGATAATCAAGACCAAAATCCTATTTTATAAGTCAGAAGTCAGTCTTCACATAAAAAGCCAAGATTTCTCGTTGGGCGTAGTGTCCCTTTCACATCGGACATGTTTCACACCCCGTTGACCTCATGCTGGCCATTTCTTTCTATGGATCATTGGATACTCGGACTTTATACCCTCGATAAAAAGACTTAAAAAGAGTGACATCAGGTGTATTTTTGAACAGACTCTCTTCTAGAGATTCCTTTCAGGTCTCCATTTCCATAGCTTTTCTATAGGTTTGCGACATCAAGGCCCGCATCCGCAGGTTTGGTTGAAGGTTATGTCCTTTGATGTTTTCTCTGTGGGAGTTAATTATGCAAAGTTCCGGAAGGCGTCTTTGCTTTCATCGTTTAAAACATGTTTTCCCCTGTTAATCCCTCGCTGACAGCAAATGCGTCGCACATTTCCTAATTGGACGTTTTAATCATTTGCCAGATAACCCGCCGCGATTTGTCCATGTGACAGGTTAAATGCCACGTTTATGTGAAGGAGAATCACTTCCATCGCCGAAAAATTAGTGAAATAAATACATTGTTTTAGATGCTGGCAAAATTTCTTGCTGAATATACGGAGTTTTTCACCTTAAAACTTCGTCAATGCTTTATGAGTTACAAATAATATATTTAAAACGTCTATCCAAATGTTTAATGCATTTTCCCTACTGGTGTAATTTATCATGGTCGTAGGAAAGAAAAATCAATAATTAGCCCCTGCCAGGACTCTCACCCGCGATGTGAAGTTGGAAAACCAGCGCTCCATCCACCTTACGCTGTGAGACTTTAAAAGATCCTGCTTTCGATGATTACTTATGCGCGCTGCATATTAATAGTGTTTTCTTTCATAAGACACGGTAAAATGGTGGCATTTTGTAGCTATTACTGTGTAAGTAGCTTATTCTGTGCCAAGCTGAAAAAGCCATCTGGAGTGGAATATCAAGAAAATAATGGTGTTCGGTGATCGCGTAAGTGCCAACGTGTGAGTATTGTGCCTAGGTCCACACCCACCACCTCCGGTTCCAAATCCATGCGGGTAACTGGAGTGTTCAGTGAAATCTCGGTCTTTTATTAATGCCATGGGGAAAAATAATAGTTTAGCAACTTTATTTATAGAATTGGGCATTAATTAGTGACTCGAATCCAGGTATTGCTGCTTAACTAAGAGTTAGTTGTATAAAGCATAGTTTGCTTTTAACACTCCAAAACAGAAAGAGTTAAGCACCTATTTTTTGCCAAGTATTTTACGGGAAAAAAACTATTTTTCTCAAAAACATCTGGACTTCCCACAGTTTTGCATCCATTATTTCCTTCCTCACCCATTTTCACAATAGTGGTCAGTAACTCTCCTCTGACGACAACAATTGAGACTAGAATCCATCTAACCGCTCATCAATAGATGAAATATGATATGCATATAAACGTTGCTCTAAATACTAAAACAATATATAAAATTGCAATGAGAAAAAAATGGAAATAAGATGCTGGCGAGAAAAATGAAAGAATATAATTTTGCAATGAGAAAAATATGCATATAAGGTAGTAAATAAAATGATTACTTGGTAAGATTCCACAAATTTATTTTTCACCGACCTAGGTTCGGATGTTTGACAATCATTATCAAGGTAATAATGGTTGTGAAACAATCGAAACCTAAGTCGGTAAAAATAAATTTGTGGAATCTTACCAAGTAATCATTTTATTTACTATCATGCGGTTCCACCAAGTGAAGCCTGAGTATTTCCTCTTTATACATATAAGGTTTCGATAGGGGAACAAAGAATATGAAATTAACAATGATGCATATCGCTGTTCTTCAGCGCTGAATTCTACAATGGGGTCGTTTACCATATTTTTTTATTGCCGAATATGATAGAGTTTGTAAAATAAAAAGGCCCGTATTTTTCCGTTTTTTGATCCGTCAATTATTTCTCGAGCTATAGGCGTAGAAAAACTGATGTTTTTAACCCTTTCGGAAAAGTGGGTGTGGTGCAACCTCTGACGCATATCGACTTCGTCCAATCACAACTGAGCCCGCGAATCTACTTCGCCTTATCGCAATGGGGGGACACAGCTGACTCTACCAATCGGAGCAGTTACGACAGCATCTGAGCGAGCAGACCTTCCGAGAACCCCCCTTCCACTCCCTTTGCTTCTCTTTTGTCGGCCCCGATGGCGGCGTGGTTAAGTCCTCGTCTGCTAACCTTAGTGTCGCGGGTTCGAGTCCCGCCTTAGTGGGTTTTTTCACCACTCAGGACATGGATGTGTGTGCTCGTCTGATGTTACATTGTTAATACCCCTATGTAAAGGCCACTTGTGCTGTTTTCGGTGGTAGTGGAAAAAAAATTAAAAAATATATATAAATAAATACAAAAGGATGGGAGGAAAATGACGTCAATTTTATCACAGCAGCTTTTTCGGTGGGCGTCATTTTTTTGCTTATTTAAATTCTTGATTTATGAGTGAATGGTTGTGGTTAGAAGATTAATTTTTTCACTAAATTTCTTTGTTCGTTTCCATCTAACGGTTTCGTGTACAAAATTGCGATTTCGGTTCCGAGTAAACGCCACCATTACAGTGTTTGTTACCTTTTTCCGTTTCCACTCAGAAAGGCCAAGAGTTTCTCGAAAGGGGGAATTGAGATTTTGTCTGAGAGAGAGACTTTCCTCCAAACGCGTAGCTCTCCCTATTACTTCTGAGGAACTTTGCTCCCTCGTACGGACTGAAGCGGTCGCGTTGAGAAAGATATTGAATCCGAGTGTGTTTAAGCGCGTGGGCGCGATCCAAATTGAAACGCGGTCGGCTGCCTGCAGGCGACGGCTCATGGGGAGCAGGAAAGAGGTCCCCGGCGACCGAGCGCAGCAGCGCTCTCGTGTCCTCGCGAGCGGCTTCTACTGCACCCCGCGTCCCGTGCCCTGTAATTGAGATTTAATATTCATCAGCTCTGTTCTGGGAGACGTTTCAACCCAGATGGAAAATTATATCGTTGGATTTCCTTCCTCATATTGCAGACGAGGGAATGTGCGACACTAATATACCTACTTGTACGGTGTAGTTTGCAATTATATTTAAGTTTAAACCGCCGATTGTAATTTTCAAAAAGAGTTTTTGGTAAATGTGAATTACAGCTATATTCTTCTTTTCCCTCGTAAAGTCTAATTTAGAGAACAACGCTAGTGTTTGAGATTAACTCAGGGCTAGGGCTATGCGATACCACGATATATCGTCGACGATACTCGATATACACTTGATATCGGGAGTCGATATTTCGATACGCGATATTACGATATGGCGATATCCCGATTTGACGATATCCCAATATGACAATATCCCAATATGACAATAACCTGATCCTGGTGTTTTTTTTTTCTGTCACCCTTAATAACGTCCCTATTCAGCGCAATTTCTCGGTAATGGTTGATCTGATTGAAGTGCTATAAACGGTCTCTTCCTTATAAAATATTACACTTCCTCTATAGTTAATTATATATTTTAAATGGTCTAATTTGTTATTGTTATTATCTATAACGTTTTTATCATAAAATTTGGATGTAAGGAATGGAATGTCCATGGTGTAATTTCATCACTGAAAACTGGAATTAAACAAGAAAGGTTCAAATTTGTTTATAAAATTGTTTTTAAACCATAATTCGAAATTTAAAAAATGTTCACCGTTCTTCGACCAAGGAAAAATGGTTATATTTCAGCTCATATGGGCCATATCAAAAATTTGAAAAGAACCTCTATTATCTAAAATTATATGCCCTTGCGCTTTCGTTATTATATTATGAATTGATATCCGACATCCCGATATGTCCATATCACGATATTTCCTATTTATATCGCGAAACCGATACATTGGCGAATCCGCGATATCAGAATGATATCGTCGTGCGATATTCAAAACAGCATATCTCACAGCCCTACACTGGGCTGGCTTGGTTTAAGAATTAGGTGTGTAGGCCGAGGCTTTTAAAGGCCGTTGTGACCAAGGAGATTAGGATGTACTGCATTGCCATGCTAACCTATGGGAGGGATTGATGTGATTGGGCACAGTTACGCTCCACCTCCTCCGTGTAAAACGTTGTGTATTTGGATGCCTCTAATGGAGACTGTATATGTATTAAAATTTAAGAGCAATTAAATTGTACCCTAATGTCACCGAAGCGTCGTCCAATCATCTTCAAAGGCTATGTTAGGGAGGCGTTAATGTATGTGATTGCAGTGGAGGGTAATTTTATTGCTTCACATCTCATCTACATTTGGAATACGCTGCCAGTGTTTGGGATCCCTACGAAATCGGCCTAAATAATGAACTTGAAGGTGTGCAGCGAATATCGGAAAGATTTGCAAAGATACGGTACGATAACCATGCTAGCTTAACCAGTCTATTAAATGAATTAAAATGGGAATCATGGTCAGATCGCAGGTTGAAATTTACACTTAATCTAATAAATTCCAAGAAAATACTTTCAGTGATGACGTTAAAAATATTTTGCGAACCCGAACTTACTATGGTAGACTGGACCATCATCACAAATTTAGAGATATTGATTGCCGAACTGACAGATTCAAAATGTCCTTTTTTCCCTCATACAATTAGGGATATGAATAACGGTAAATATATCCAATACGAGTGTGGCAATGGTTAGCATAGGTAGCTGCTTGTTGTTATAAGGACTTGAAGGTAACCCAAGTAACAGCAGGTTTTTGCATGCTTACTTTGCTATTTTTATCGTATTTTTAAATAGTGAAGTTTAGACTAGTGTGTTATTACTAATCCTTTTCTATGCATGAAATGTAGTGCATGTTTGTTGTTAATTCACCCCTTGCCACACACCTTTATGTTGGCTTGCAGGGTATTATGTCGATGTAGATAGATGTAGATGTAACACCCTTCCGAGTCACCGCGAGGGTGTGTCGCAGGGGGTGAAAGATCACCATACGTACCAATGGGCGTGCAATTAAGAGCTATAACGTCTATACGTTATGATGGCTTGTTAAATATGAGTCACTTGCAACTAGATGGTTAGTATATACTTACTAGTGAAGTGATCCCTGGTTAGAAAGACATTTCTTTTAATGTGTTCATCTTTATCTCCCTAGCATGCACGAGAATGCTAAGACATGCATCATTTACTACAGACTACGCCAAGTTCACCTATCTATCCCTTTACTATGCTGTGTATTATGCTCTCAAATGGTACGTGGGGAAAAGTTCCTCGAACTGTTCAAATGTACGTGTTGTGTAAGTGAATGTGAAGAGGTTGCAGAATAAAATCCGATGTATACAAGTTTGATCGTTTCAAGCCATAAATTTGACAAAAAATCACAATTGTAGCTGGAAACAGGAAGGGGCCTTTTTGACGGCACAAGAAGAAAATCCAGTTCAGTTGAACTGAAGGATATACTAATGCAAGAAAAGAGATTTAAGGTGGTGATTAGTTTTTCAAAACCTATCATCTTCAGGACCAGGACGAATGAAAATAATCCGTGAAAATGAATTCTGAATTTTGTATGAATTAATTGTATGAATTGACAACTGTCCTCTATAGAAATCTCATTAGAGATGAAGCCCTCGGATTCTGTCTTTTACTGTGGGTGTAACTCCACGAATGAATTTAAGACGTCCTTAGAATTCCCTCCTTTATGATTCACATAGTTTCCTCATCCATCGCCTTTCTCTCCTACTATTTTCTTTTTCCGTCACTTATCTGTTTATCATTCGATGCTCATCCAATCTCGGGACAAAGACAGTGAGGTTTTCCTGGAATATCAATCGCTTCGATTTCCAGGATTTTTTTCACGATTCTATAATTTGCGTCCTCTTGACTCCGGCCACTTAAGTAAAGGCAATACACTTATCATAACTGAATTTTCGCAGCCTGATGGTACATACACAACCGTTAACCTCCTAACTCCTAATTAATTACTCCTAAGTAACGTTTTTCCTGGACTATAAATGCCAACGAATTCCTGAATCGGTTTCAAGTGTTAATTACACCCCTTAGTGACTGGTTTGAATTTAGAAATTTAAACATTTTCTCGTATACGTAATCAATTAATAAAACACATCCCTACGTAGATAGCAATTCAATCATTTGCACGTGCTTGTCAGATTCTTAACCAAATGTCCCTCTAGTTAAGTTATGTTTCTATTGCTTCAAAACGTAGCTCATAAATAGTATTCAGCCTTTAGGTCGGTCTGGTCGTTGATGGTAGAGCTTACCATCAATGCTGAGTACAAAGTCGTGTGAAAAGTGTACGCGTAAGTAGGGGAGGGAGAGGGGTGGGGGGGGGGGGGGGGGGGGAGGTCGTGAAATTTCCTTTAGGGTCTAATCGAGTTGAGAACTGCGTCAACACAATCTTAGAATTGATAGCTAGTTATGGCAAATAAAAGTGATAACCGAGGTCTGTCTTCAACATGCACTTCAAGAAATTCGACCGTGTTCTGAACTCAAGGACATCATCGTCAATAACACTTGCGTGTTGAAACTATGGTCGGTTTTGATAAAATATAGCTATGAATCAACTCAGTTGTTTATTCTCCTATCATCTAAGCTCATATTTGCATAGTTTTTTTACTCTTGCATACTTCGTTACATTTACATCTGCGTGCCACCGCGAGGGTGTGTAGCAGGTGATGAACCTTCACAATTTCCATTTAGCTAAGCACTAGATCACTACTTTCTCCATTAAACAAGCCCTACTTTTGCTATCATTCACATTCACTTTTCCCTCCGCCTTCATTAGACCGTAATGAAATTACCAAGTGTTCATTAAATGACGCCTGTAGTTTTTTAATGACAAAATTAACATCACACGGATTGAAAATCAGTGGTGTAAAATTCTTCACCGCAGCTCGAAACTCATCATTCCATAAAGCTAATATTGGTTAAATTAGGTGTAATATTTGGATAGTGCCGCATCGTAGGCATTGCTGCTACCTATAGAATACCATCATCATCATCATCGTACGCCAACAATCCTAGGATTGGTTTGATGCAGCTCTCCACTCGATTCTTCTATCTGCCAACCTTTTCATTGTGACGTAATTCTTCTCTTTTACATCCTTCACAACCTGTTCCATGTATCTCATACGAGGCCTGCCTTTTCCAATCTTCCCGTTCACTTTTGCTTAGACGATAGTCTTCATGTGGCCATCGTGTCTCAAGATATGGCCGATTAAGTTGTCCCTTCTTCTTTTTAGAGTTGTGATCAGACTTCTCTTTTCTCCCACTCTCTTAGGACTTCCTCGTTACTTACTCGGTCGATCCATTTTATCTTCATCATTCTTCGACAGCACCACATTTCTAATCATTCCACCCTTTTCTTCCCCGCTTCTGTTATCGTCCATGCCTCACTGCCGTATAAAAAACATGCTCCAGATATACGTTTTGATGAATTGCTTCCTTACTTCCAAGCTTGTATTTCCAGCTGTAAGTAGATTCTTCTTTTGATAGAATGCCCTCTTTTCCTGGGCTGTTCTACTAACTAATTCTTTCTTGCCTCATCCATCGTTGGTTACTCGGCTTCCTAGGTAACAGAACTCTTTCACCCATCAAGTTTTTGTTTCCCTAGTTTGGAATTAGTTTTGGCCTCTTCTTTCTTGATGCACACCAATATCTTAGTCTTCTTCTTATTTCTCTTCGGCTGATATCTAGCCATTGTCCTTTCCATGGTTACTAGAATCTTCTTCGGATGCCTCTCTGTCTCTGCTATGAGTGCTATGTCATGAGCGAATCGCAGCATGCTTATTTTTTTCTCCGTGGATAGTCACTCCAGAACTTTTCTCCTTGACTTCATTGATGGCTTTCTCGGGGAAAATTACGGGGGAGAGTGCACAGCCTTGTATCCGCCCTTTCCTTATACTCGCATATTCACAGCTGGGTCCAGATTTAATCACAGCTACTTGGTTTTTATACAGACTGTGGATAATTTTTCGGTCATTGTATGACACTCAAATTCCCTTCAGAATTCCAAGCATTGAATCCCAATCCACGTTGTCAAAAGCCTTCTCTGAGTCCACGAATGCAATGAACGTCGGTTAGTTCTTCTCCATTCTCTTCTGTATGAGCAGCCTAAGGGCCAAGATTGCCTCTCATGTACCCTTACTTTTTCTGAATCCAAATTGATCCTCATCCAGGAACTCCTCTGCTTTTCGTTCCGTCCTTCAGTAGATGATCCATGTCAATATCTTCGATGCATGTGTCGTCAGGCTTATGGTTCTAAAATATTCGCATTTCTCCGCTCTCTTCTTTTTGGGAATAAGAAAGATGATGTTTTTCTCGAAGTCCCTGGGTATTTCTCCTCTTGAGGATATGTCGCAGATGGTCTTGTAAATATGGGTTAATGACTTCTCTCCTGCATTTTTTATTAGTTCTGCAGGAATATCATCAACTCCAGAAGCCTTATTCATGCGAAGGTCCTTTACTGCAGTGTCAAATTCCGATCTTAATATGGAATCCCAATCCACGTTGCCAAAAGCCTTCTCCGCAAATGAAATGAAGGTCTGTTTGTTTTTCTCTATTTTCTCTATAGAATATGCATTAGTTAATTAAAATATTTGATCAGCTTCATCAAGCGGCTTTAAACTTCACCCATCTCGATTTCTCCTTTACCTACTCCTTAAGGAGGTTGATCCGAAAAGTGAAAGTCATCTCATTTTTTTATATTTGCAGCACTTATGGAACTAAAGTTCCTCTATCTAACAAAGTAAATATAATTATACCAACCCGTACTCCTTTTTGCACATTTTGCATTTGAAATTACATACGATTGACGGAGAAAATGGCCATCACATGGAAATATAACGTTTAAAAATACCATAGTGACATGTCATTTTTGCAAAAAACTGATATTTTATGCATAATGTCACAAGGATTAAAATGACACGAGAAAAAACGCATCAACCCACCGTATTTTTCGCTAAATCCACAATTACTGCGCTTATAGCAGACAAAATCCGTTAGTTGACTTCAAGTGGCGCTGCGGTCGCTCTAGCCAAAATGTATGGCGTATGAATCATATCATTACTAATGAGATATTAAAGAATATTTCAGAAAAATATTATAACATAACGTTTCATAGTCATATTTTGGTGTTATACATTGGTAAAGTCATTATGTACATGAATTTATTTCAGTAACGTAAATGTTGAATTGACTCCATCGTCGAGCTGATTAAAATTATCATAAAAAATAAATCCGTCGACTTTCCATCGTATTTCTCGTGATGCTTATGACTTTCAATAGCTTAGGTAATTTTCTTTGTGAAGTAAGGATCACTTAGCAGGCATATTCTCGTGCTTAAATTAATAAAATTCCTTAAACAACTTGACTCAAGCAGTCGCGAGCCAACCTAATCTCCCCGTACTCGCTCCAACTCCTTCGAGAGCCCAGCCTCGCAGGCAAATACAAGCGACGACAATAATTCCGCTTGGTTGTGTTTTTCGACGGATTGCGTCACCGTCCCGAAACGGCGCTCGGCATATATGCTTTCGGCCGCCTGGTCCGGCCCCGGTCCCCAATATGGGAATGCAGGCGTGTGTTTAGTAGGAGCGGGGGGGTGAGAATGTGGCGGGGGGGACAGAGGGTAGGGGTCATCCGAGGACAGACGGCAACAACGAAGAGGGACTTGCAAGGCATTGGAGGAGAGTGTCTCGGTAAATGAAGCAGGAAGAGTTGTCGGATCCACGAAAAAAACCGGACTACCCGATGGAATACCCGATAAATCTTTGCGTATTACGCTCGATCGTAAGTAGAAGACTAGAGAAGTACGCTGCCATAAGGATAGATTTCCTGCTACATTTATATGTACTGACTCCCCAGCAAAACCCCTTGAGGGTGTGTGGCAGTGGGTACATCTACACGATACCCTGCAAGCCACAGCGGGGGTGTGTGGCAGGGGGGGAAGATCACCAAGCATGCACCATTGACATGCAAACAAGCAACTATAGGGTCTCATGCAACTTGATTGTTAGTATCAATAGTATTTAAGTGATTAATACATGCATAATGCGCTACAGACAACTCTAAAATATTTACCCTACCTATCCCTTTGCTATGCTGCCTATTTCGTTCCCTTATAGTACGGGGGAAAAATGCCATTTTGAATCTATCTGTACGACAATCTATCTCTCTAATCTTATTTATCTGGTCGAATCTAGCATAATACGCTGGTGTTTTTAATATGTGCCTAACATCTTCAGTAAAGCTATCCGATTGAAATTTCTCTAATAGATTTAATCTGTACTTAAACCTACGCTCTGATAATGATTCCCACCCTAATTCTTGCATTAATTCTGAAACACTACTCAACCTATCGTAACACTTTTTAACGAACCTAGCTGCTCTATGCTGCACACTGTCTAGTTCTCTGATCAAACCTAATTCATTCGGATCCCATTCACTGGCTGCATACTCAAGGAGGGGCCTAACTAGTGAAAAGTAACATCGTTCTTTTGTCTTCTCATCACATTTACCAAGTACTCCTTTTATAAATCCTAGCTTTCTTCTATATATCCTGGGTAAGCTATCACCAATCATTCACTACGTAATGTGTACACCTACGATCAAACGGGATTGTGAGATGAATACCATGTTGACAAAACACAACTACCCTACAAGGCGCTACAAATTCCACTTTTTATCCAACATGTTATGGAATATTTATGAAATACTGCAACCACGCATTTTATGTGATCATGTGTACCAATAGTTCGTGTAGACAGGTGGAGACAATAAAAAATCCACTATCTCAATCTTATCTTTGGAATGTCCTTTACATATGTGAATCTGATAATTGTAATGTTGTGTCTGCCACTATATTTTAGGTTGAGTGAAGTTATTTTTAAACAAGTATCTTGGTGAGGTGGCATTCTCAGTTCTGTGATGAGTACGGATTGTAACAGGTATATTGTTACGATGAAGTTTATTTCCCTTATTTGTGTGGTTCTGTCTGCCAAAGTAGTACGGGTCTTTAATAATTCCCTCGGTCGGAGGATAACCCCTCTGCTCTGTACGTTCGCGGAAACCTTAGTATGGCTTGCTGTATTCGCGCTTAAAGGGTCTCCCATCTCAATTCCCCCAGCAACAATGTTACAGCAACACTCCGTATCTATCTTTGGCTTTGGCCAAAAAAAATAGTACCTTGAACCTCGGTAAATTTGCCATGGGAATTAAGGATCCTTGGTATCGTAGTGGTCTGCGCAGTGGCCCAGAAAGCCAAAGGTCCGTATTTCGATTCCCGGTCCAGGTGAATTATTTCCCATTGCAATTTATGTGAATTTCACCACCGTTCACGCGGCAGGATTGAAATATCCTACATTTACCGCCAAGCGCGGCTTTAGCGCAGGATGGGGTTCACCTTTGGTCGTGGCTTCCTTGAAGCCTTTTCTTCCTTGCGTTGCCATTCTGATGGACCGCGAGGGCTCAAAATCTAGTACTTTGAACCTCGGTAAAATTGCATTGGGAATTAAGGAAGCGTAGTGGTCTGCGCAGTGGCCCGGAAAGCCAAAGGTCCGTGGTTCGATTCGATTCCGGTACAGGTGAATTATTTCTCATGGCAATTTATGCGAATTTCACCGCCTTTCACGCGGCAGGCTTGAAATATCCTACACTTTCCGTGATAGATAAATCATCTGAATAGGCAGTAGAATAACCAAACAGATAATTGTAGGTTTATTAATGAATAGTCCCTACAAAATTCTATAGCATTCCACACTTTGTTTAAAATAATTACTTCTTTGCACGAAATCGTTTTGCAGACGGTTGCATGCCGCCTGCTTCTTGCTGATCACAGGCGCATGGTCTTAATCCTTCTGCTTTCCAGTGTGACGCTTTCGATCCCATTCGGAGGGAGGTAGGGTCTGACCCAGAATCGAGAGAGAGAGAGAGAAGTATCAGGAGAAGCGCAGATCGTGAACCTAGCGACAGCCTCTTCGCAGAGCTGCAGAATTAACGATGCGGTAAACTTAGCCGAGCCACAGTACGGTCTCTTTTGAGGGCTTTGAAAAGTGGAGTTTAACTCTTCACTCTTGGATCCGTTCACGTCAAGCAGAATATCTCGAGAACCGAATCCACAAGGACATGCGCGGTTGTTGGAGAAAAACTGTGGTTATGTGGCTATTATTTGCTCAGGAAGCATATTATTATAAATGGGATGGAGTTATTATTTAGTTAGGAAGCTCCGTGTGGTGGAGTCATGAAACCGCATGGAATTTTCTGACGAAAATTCTATGTGAAAATGTTCTTATAATTCAAGTTTAGATTCTAGAATCCTTGGACTCGTTCACGGGTCTAATTCTGAAGCGACGAAGCATTCTCGAACCTCGACAATGCCAAGGATGTGATGAAAATAACAATTACTTATTATATTCCACACATTTATTGAACCAGCCGACCGCGGTTTCGATGTCTAAAGCGTCATTCTCAAGGTACACCAGTAAGTGGAGTTAGTGGAAGTCACGCCTTTAGGTATTTCTTCCAAGGATGTGACGCCAATACCTTTTTTACATATCCAAATTTTTGGAATGTCGAGTCAGTGACGTTAAAACCACGTCACTACGTTCCAAAACGTCGGGACTTTTTTATTAATAAGGACACCTTTTTTGTGACAATTTTCAACCTGCTCACTTGTTTTTTATATCTTGTCTTGAGTAGACTGCTCATCGTGCTAAGGATTTATTCCACTTGTACCTGACGAGTACGTAACGGGCCGTAATAGTGCATTAGAATGACTTGTGCATCTTCCTTAAAATGGCCTTAGATAGGCAGCATAAAAAGGGATAGGTTATTGATGGAAAAATGTCAGTCAAAATTGACTTTTCGAGCAATCGATTTTTAATCGAAATGAAAATCTCGACTTTTCAGCAAAAATCGAGTTTTGAACCAAAATATCGATTAATCGAAGAAATCTACGTTTCACTTTTGAAAAAAATGCAGTTGGTACAAAAACATGTTTATTATTCATTTGAAAAACGCTCATAATACATATTTTAATAAGATAAAAAATCCCTAAAAATGTACTTAGAAAACATTGTTGAATTAATTGTCGTAAAAATGTACAACTTACTTTAATGTGGATCACCGCTTGGAACCATTCGGCTTCACTAAAATTTTTAAGAAAGATCAACTGATTGAGATGCTTTGTTGATGATCTGGGGCTTGCCTTTCCAATTTTACCGGCCTAAGAGAAAAGTCTTTCACATGGGACGGATGACGTTATCATACTCAGCACTCTGATCGCGAAACGGTACGTTTGGGGTATTCACCCTTTATCTCCTCCCAGACTTTCAAAGGATTGGGGTTGACTTTCCTATCGACGGGTGGCCTGTTGAGGTATTGCCTAACTTCTACTGGCATCTACTTCGAACAAGAAGTGACCTCAGTGGCAGTTCATCGAGGACCTCTACTGACTACTACGCGCTGCTGAGATCAAACGAAATGGTCAAGATCGAAGTTGAAAAATCGAGTTTGGATCGAAACTCGAAGATCATGGCTCGATCTCGATTTCCTCGATGTTTGACTATTGAAACTCGATTTTCGATTTTAATCGAAATCGATTTTTCCATCACTAGGATAGGTGGGTAAAAAGTTGCTGTAGTAGTCTATAGTATATGGAGTATGTTACGTTAGCCCTAACCTAAGGATACTAGGGAAATGCAGTTAAGTATACTTAAAGGAAACAAGCTGGGTGTAAGGGTCACGTGCAAGTAGATGGTTAGTAACTATATACTAATGAAGTAATCACTGGCTAGAAAGGTATTTATTAAAATATATCCATCTATATGTCCCAAGAAAGCATGGGTTAGTGATGTTTAAGCATGCATCACGCACTATAGATTACTATAATAATATTTCTTCTACCTAGCCTTTTCCTATGCTACCTATTTTATTCTCTAATGGTACGCGGGAAAAAATGACATGAAATCTACCGGTACGACAATCTTATCTCTCCAATTTTGTTTACCTGATCAAAATTGTTTATCTACATACTACCCTGCAAGCCGCCGTAAATGTGTGTGGCAGGAGTGAATTCACACCAAACATGCATTGCATATCATGGATAAAAAAGGATTCTTAATAATATACTAATCTATTTTTCGTAATTAAAAAAAGATGAAAATAGCAAAGCAAAGTTGGTTTATCGCTTTAAAACATAATTCATCTTCTGTTGCAGTTTTTTTTTTAGATCGGCTCGTGCCTGACCCTTGGGTTTCACCATGGGTTTGTTTTTCATTCAATTCTTCGACACATCGCCGCGTCCTTGCCGCTCGAGACGGTCTCCGTTATCTCTGCCGCGCTTTCGAATTCTCCCGTTGCGAGCGCCTTCCATTGTATGCGTGGTGCCTATCTCTACACCCCCTCCCGGCTGCCTCCCGCTCCAGTTATCGCCCCTGCCCCCCCTCCCTCTCGGGGCCTCTGGTCTCTTGTCGCGAGGTCCGCGGACCTCCTTTGTGTCGCCGCGTCAAGGTGTTTCCTTGACGAGGAAGGAAATTACTTCGGCGGCATCGCCTCCGCCATCCCTCTCCGGGGATCCATTTCCCCTTCGTCTGCGTTTGGCGTCGCAGATAGTGCATTCGCTTGGCGCCCTTCAAAGAAGAGCACTTCCAGCTCCCCCAGACTGTATTCCACACTAAGCACCCGCCCAGTGCGCCATTCCGCGCTGTTGCTCCTTAGGTACCTACTGCATAGGAGGGTCATCATCATCAAGGGTCAACAATCCTAGCATTGGTTTGACGCAGCCCTCCACTCGATTCTTGTATCGGCCAACCTCTTCATATTAACGTAGTTCCTCTCTTTCACGTCCTTTACGACCTGTTCTATGTAACTCATACGAGGCCTGCCTTTCCCATTTTTCCCGTTCACTTTTCCTTCGACGATTGTCTTCATCAGGCCATCGTGTCTTAAGATGTGGCCGATTAATTTGTCCCGTCTTCTTTTTATAGTTTTCAGCAGACTTCTCTCTTCTCCCACTCTTCTTAGGACTTCTTCATTTGTCACTCGGTCGATCTATTTTATCTTCATCCTTCTTCGATAGCACCATAATGCGAATGCTTCCACCCTTTTCTTCTCCGCTGCTGCCATCGTCCATGCCTCACTGCCGTGAAGAAATATGCTCCAGATATACATTTTGATGAATTGCTTCCTTACTTACAAACTTGTATTTCCAGCTGTAAGTAGATTCTTCCTTTGATAGAATGCCCTCTTTGCCTGGGGTATTTTACTCACTATTTCTTTCTTGCTTCGTCCATCATTGGTTACTCTTCTTCCCAGGTAATAGAACTCTTTCACCTCTTCCAGTTTCTGTTTTCCTAGTATAACGTTGGTTTTGGCTCCCTCTCTCTTGCTGCACACCAATATCTTAGTTTTCTTCTTATTGATCTTCAGCTGATGTATATGGGAGGGTATGAGGAGATTTTTATTGCTCCTGCGTGTTCTGATTCTCATTTTTTCTCTGGACACACGTGTCACAGACTTCATAGGGGACGATAAAATAAATTTAAGAAACCTATAGGTTTCTTAAATTTATTATAGGCCATATTTAGAATCCAAACTATTCCTTGGGGTTTGAATTCAGGGTATCCTGTAAATACCATTGATTCAAAATCGTTTTGCTGGATCAAGTTTGTTTACACCAAAAATGTTGTAGTTTTCTAATCTTCCTGCGGGGCTTCATGTAAAAATGTTACACATGCGTCAATGTATCTCATATTTAGCACAGACGTTTCGTGACGAATGAAGAAGTACTAAGAAGAGTGGGAGAAAAGAGAAGTCTGCTGAAAACTATAGAAAGAAGACGGGACAACTTAATCGGCCAAATCTTAACACACAATGGCCTGATGAAGACAATCGTCGAAGGAAAAGTGAACGGAAAAATGGAAAAGGCGGGCCTCGTATGAGTTAAATAGAACAGGTCGTAAAGGACGTGAAAGAGAGGAACTACGTTAATATGAATAGGTTGGCCGATGGAAGAATCGAGTGGAGCGCTGCGTCAAACGAATCCTAGGATTTTTGACCCTTAATGATGATTGATGATGATGATGTTTCATGAAGAATCATAGGTAGGAACGGAAAGTGTTACTCACCTCTACCAACAGGATGATGAGCCATATTGTACTCGGACGCTTTAAAATATATTTATTCATAAAAAAATTAAGTCGTTCGAGTTCAAAATTTAGGAGATATTTTAAAGTATCATAACCGTTTCGACTTTTGTTCCCTTTTCAGTATCTCCTCATTCCAGAAAAAAGTACTATAATGTCAGAAGTATTTTTATTATTTGTGTGCCGTTCGTCGCTGAGTATACACACGAGAAATTTTGAGAGAACGTTCCATACTGTTCAACTCACCGTATGGTTGCAGAGAAGCTATTTTTATTGCGGACGATCGCGGTATGCAATAAAAATGTGCAGTGAGTGTACAATTGTACATGCATGAATACCTACGGCAAAAACATTGAAGTATCTACGGTGTCACTTATCTAGAGAGAGTAAAAATTGAGATCTTTTTCAATATTTTGCGTATTTTTCGTAATTTTCTCCGCAAATGTTCCCGTTCAAATTCGGAGTGTGCCATGTCAGTATTTGCTTTAAGAAATATTTATAGCTTGATTTTTTCTTCTTTTAGCGTGAAGGTACGAAACACTTTGCCCTTACATTCATGTACTTGAAAATTTAACGGAGCTGAATAATGGTATTGGTGATGTAAATATTCCTTTTTTAGCGAAACAGGGCATTTGGATGTTGTCATAGTTCTATCTTAACTTGTCTCTTTTTGGTGGGATATTCTTTATTTTAATTAAGAAATGTAGAAACTTGAAGCACGCGTATATTATCTAGTCTGCCCATTTTTCTGTTTCTCTGATAGTGTTTTAAAATATCGCTCTTTTTTGGAAGCATAGTCTATGTGATATGGAGCGTAAATTTCCAGCGTACATCCATACGAACAACAGAATACGAGGCCTTGGGAATGATTAAGAAATTAATGCAAAGTCTCCAGAATCTCAGCTAATTCGTCAATGCTCTCTATACCCCTGCTAAAGTGGTGTTTGAAATTTGTAAACTACAGTTTTGGACAACATAAATGGATGTTTTAACGTGTTACAAAGCGTACCCGCGATCTTAATTAAACTATTCCACTAACAACGAGGGAATATTCATAGAAAAGCGTTTGAGATGTAATTTCCAAAATTCGCGAAGCATGCGGAAAAGAAATGATACACTGGAGCATCACCTGGAGGTAGTTGGCGCCACCCTCTCTTTATAATGCATGCGCATTTCGGAGCTGGAACGTTAAAAAAGGGTTGACGACCAGAAAGTTAAAAAAAAAATAAAGAAATGAAAAAGGTGGAGGGATACGAGAGAGAAATGGCGACCGAAACCAGGAAAACACTCTTAAAAACCCTAGTTTTTTTCTCTTTCTCTGTACTCAAGATTGAAGCTATCAAAATGCATGAATTGCGTTAAATAATGCATGAGAGTCGGTGGCCGGGAGCGTGGGGGAGTTGGGGTAGCCTCTCTTGGTGAGGGTGTCTGAGAGGGGGTTTTGACGGTCAGGAGGAGGGGAGAGGTCGCCCCTGGCCTCGTCGCGACGTCCCGACCGCCTCTCAGGGTATGACTTGAGTGGGTGTGTGAAGATGTGGCCTCTCTATCTCTCTCGCCGCCTACGGCCACCATTTTCCTCAAGGATTCTTCCGCAGAGCACGTGGATCATTAATTTTTCCGCTCCTTGGAGCCGGAGGCTTTAGGATGGCGAGGGCTAGCGCGATATCTTTTCCACAGAGGGAAAAATCCAGGTTTTCCTCTTCGGAGGCTGTCTTCGGCTCTTCTTATTTTCCGTATAAGAGGCGTTCTGTGTGCAAGGAATTCATAAATATCACGCTCAAAAATTTATCCGTTGATAGTACATAAACGAGAACGGTTTAGTGAAGGGATAAATTAGGAGTGAGTCGAGAAAAATATGAATTGAGAGTTTCTGGAGGCCTAAGTTGAATCAGATGAAGAGAGCGGATTTGGAAGAGATGGGAGGAATTCCAGACCAAATATAAATCATTGTTACTTTAGCCCATGATATGCAAAGGAGCAAAGGATATTTATTTTTCCAACGTATGTAAAAAAACATCTTAAGAAAGATGAATAGAGTACCTGGAAGCCTAAGTAGAAGATAGCAGATGTGGAAAAGATGGAAGAAATTTCAGACCGAAGAAAAATCATTATTATTTTACCCCTTGTTATCGTACTAATGCCAAATATATGTATTTTACTGGCCATTATAAAAGCCAGCTTGAGAAATATGAAGATGGCAGGATATAACTAGGATATAGATAGAATAGAATAATATTTAATAAATCCGGGACGATTTCGTCCCTTAGGAACACAAATGATTGTACATAATTAATACATATCCAGAGTCATGAAATTAATTCCATAGCAGGATGAAAGCACATTAATATAAAAGAAAGGTAACAGTATTAAATCCCTTATTATATTCCAACAATATTGGAATGCAGTAAGCAGAGACTGCAAAAAGAAGAAAAAAAAGAAACACTATTAATATATTTTAGGTGTCACACTAAGTGGCACATTCATTGACGCAGATGAGATAAATTGCGAATGAAAGAAATTTTCCTTGTGGTTTGTTCGAAGGGAAAAAAACACTGGGTAAGCGTGACAGATGGACTAAAGGAATAAACATTTTCGCAACTGCGAGAGCAATCTAAGTAGACGCGCTAAGTATTTTTTTTGCATATGAAGAGATTCAAGCGAAGAAACGATTCAGTTCAGGCGTGATGGTTCTTAGTGAATCCTGGTGTTACTTTTATCTGCATTGGATCCGAGGTTTCCGGGGGGTTCATCATTGATCGAAAGGACTTCCGGGCATTAATCCGCGTTATTTTGTCTATGGGCGACTGCAGTTTCTCCAGCCATCATACTAGCGTCTTCAGGTCTTCACTTTTTACCAGAAGATGCCTTCAGGATGGCTGGAAAAACTACTGTCGCTCAGAGAAGAACCAACGCGGAGGAACACCCGGAAACCCTTTTCATGAATTTATCTGCATCGCCGATGCGCCAGTCTTCATATTTTTTGGTCAAAGTGAAACTTGGGAGTGAAATTGGGTGGAAAGCCATTACCAAATCAGTGAAAATATAACCCTAAGGTCTCGGGTGGTTGAGGGGATTGAAGATTTTTTTGGCGATGGTCGTCGAAGGAAGAGTTTAGTCAGATGGTGAGAGCTCTCGTGTAATTCCGTCGGTAAAAAAAAGCCCGGGAGTGTGAGAGTTGGGGAGCATGGCATGGGGGTCAAAAGTATTAATCCTCGCTATTGATGCGAGCGAGGCTCGTCGATCTCAGACAGCTGGCGCGGCTTTCCGCGAGTGTCCAAACGATCGGCGATCCTTCGTCGCAAATGCGCTCGCTAAACTGCTGGGCACGTTCCTCTCCCGGGCGCCAACTTCAAATATTTGCTCAATCTCTCTCTCTTTTTTCCCACCTCCAACCAGGGTTCCCTCATCTCCTTCTTCTGGAGCGAGTCTGGCACGGAGAATCGGCTCATCGTAGCGAAGAAGATCTTGAGCTTTAATCCTTGGGTGGAAAGAAATCCCAATACACGCCCGAGCGAGTCTTAGTAAAGGTTATCGCTCCTCTCGAAGTAATTTGTCGGGTGTGTTATCGCACTTAATCGATTATCTCATCTATGAGAAGTTAAATTCGGTAGACCACATGGACGGTAACTGGAGAAAATCACTTGGTATTTGAGCTGTGCTCACACCTGTCCTAAGGCGTTTGGGTACACAAAAAGGAATCAAAAATGTAGTGAACGAGATGCTCATAAGAGGATAAAATCGTAAGTGCTGATTGTCAAAGCAGGGTTATTAAATGAGGAAGCACGAGATAAACATGAGATAAATGATAGGATATTCATCAGATTAATATTAAATGTATGGCAGACCCCAAATAAGATGATAACTATAGATTCCCGTAAATAACGCTCACCGTATAAGGCATGAAAGAAATGAGAGAGATAAATCACCTACGTGTACATACATGTGATCTTCAAAATAACAAAATTGATCCAGCACAAGCTTTGGAAATTAAGATAAAAACGGGTATGAAAAGCCCGAAAGCAAATTATACAGACAATTGCAAATGTAATAATATAAAGGCTTGAATTAGTCATAGGACAAAACTTACGGATTTTAACTGTCTCCTGAAATAATAGCTGCATCGCAGTAACGGCTCACGGCGGGTCGCCCTTGAAGAAATCGTTAAACTAATTGCTTACCTATGTTAGAGAAGGAGGTCATGAAAAGGACGGAGAAATAATTTTTGAAGCATTGAGAAAACACTAGTGAAGAAGTAGTGGGTGTGGAAGTTGCTGGAGGCGATTCAGAGGTGGCAGAGTGGCTGTTATTAAGGGGGCAACTATTCTAAAGGCCGGTCAAGGAGATGTATTTACGGAGAGAAGGCGTAGGGAGGAATATAATTGGGTTTTTGGAAATGATTAAGGCATGAAGAACTAAAGTGCGGAAGATGTAAAAGCGTGAAAATGTGTAAATAGAGATAGGATTAGTTCAGGAACATCTACTCATTCCAGCCGGTTGAAAATCTCTAATCTAACGTAAGCACTCACCCATGACGAAATTAGTAGCTTACTAAATAGCATATGAATAACTTTATGTTCACAATTTATTTTTCATACCGCCAGTGTTCAACCCAAGGTTTGGCCTGGCTGGTGAGGATAGTCATAGAACTCTCTAAGTATTAAGGCCCGCAGCGAAAGTAATTCTTGCTTCAGAGTAAGCGGACCAGTTTCTTCCCCAGTGTCGTCTCAGGTTCCAAAAAAAAAGTTCTATTGTTTAAGTGGCTTAAATTGGAGTTCAGCGTGTCCAAAGGCTTCTGCCGGATTTGAACCTGGCCCCTGCTAGCCATAATCACTGGGCTACCACGCCTAATATCTCTGAGAGGATTGAAATATCGACACCTCATAAGTAGTATTTTCATGACTGGAAGCCTTGTGTTCATGACCTATGATAAAAATAACTTTTTCTGTCCGCAATAGAGTCAAAATGCTTCCAACGACCTTATTCTCACACTCTGTTTCGTCTCCCGTGAAAGAGTGAACGTGATAGTCCACGAAACAACCCCTGGTGTGGAATCACGGATGCATCTTTCGCGTTATCGCTATCTTTATCGTTAACGCTTACCCCTAGAGTAGCGCAGGGTTACCAATAATCGTCTATAAAATTCGCTCCACTGATTGTAATAAGCGATTTGAAGTGGTGTGCGAAAAATGAAGAATGGAGATCAAGTTCTCTGTGACATAAGTTAAATCAAAAAATAACGATAACGCTAGCGCACGACTTATCCATGATCCATGATCCAGAGCCAGGTTTCCTCAGGCGCTGGTATTTCGAACCAAAAGTCAAATAGTTATTCCGGCTATAAATTGTTAAACAGGAGTTGAAAAATTCGTGAAGAAACTCTCAGGTGAAGATCTGGTGTGGAATCAATTCAGGCATTCGCGAATACGAGGAGTTAATGCCTCAGCGGGTACTCTGAAATAGGTTTTCACATCTACATCTACATAATACCCTGCAAGCCACCATAAAGGTGTGTGGCAGGGGGTGAACTCTCACCAAACATGCACTACATATCATGCATAAAATTTGTAATTAAAAATTAAAATAGCAAAGCATACATGCAAAAACATGCTGTTAGTTGGGTTAGCTTTAAGTCCTTATACCAACATGCAGCTACCAATGTTATCCATTGCTACACTCGTACTGGATATATTTACCGTTATTCAGTACTAATAGTACGAGGAAAAAAGGACATTTTGAATCTGTCAGTTCGGGAATCTATTTCTCTAATTTTGTGACTATGGTCTATTTACTAATTCTTTTCATTTTAGCATGACATGTTCGCTGCCGTCTCAGAGATATTCTCACTTCGGCATTGTACCACCTAGGTTCAGTGCTTTCTTTTTTGAATTTACTAGGGATATATCTATTGATCCCAGAGCGCATGATATTAATGAACGACTTCCATGAATCGTTGGTACATACGTTTATGGAAGACTTTTTGAAATCCGATAAGGAATCTCTTAAATAAATGTTGAAGTTAGCCAAGTCTGCTCTTTTAAAAATGTAAATCTTTCTTTTTTGTTTAAAATTTTTATCTAACGATAGTGAGAGTTTTGCAGTTATAACAGTTATAACTATTGAAATAAACTGTTTTACCCCGTAGGTGACATTCCCTACGATTCTATCATACTGTCTTTTTTTCTGTCCCTCGATAACGCCATCTCTATCATGTTCCTTTATAGCGAGTCCCGCTACTGACTTTGAAAGGGTGTTATCCCTCCAAGAGACCTTTTCTGGGCTCTGGGGGAAGATATATTGTTGGTGTACCGTAGTGGGTGTGTATTGAGCGTAACTGTAGAAGGGGAAGGCCAGAAAACGATTTTATTTTTCAATTCGGTCCCTTCAGCGGCGAGGAAAAGGACCACGGGGAAGTGAATGATATCCTTCCCTCTTCCTTGAAGTTTCTCCCTTTTCAGAAAGAGAGGAAGGAAGGCTGTGTGACTGGAACTCTAAGGGTTCAGGTAAGGCGCGTGTGAAAGGAACCCACAAGGGCATGAGTGAGAGAGGTTGGAAGGCTTTAGATGACGGGAATTAGAGGCTCAAGTGCCCCAGCTGGATAATAGGTCCAAGAAATAGGTACTTGAGTGAAGTACCCTCCAGTTTATGATCTTGGGTCGCAAGAGCTTAATCTTTAATCTTCGGAATGGGATTCAACTACACCGTACATACTTCAATTAAGCAGAAATATTATTCATCTACCAGAAGGGGGACTCGAATCTGGATTCTATGATATCACGCCGATTCCTTTGACCAGGGTATCTGCCAACGCATCATATCTCCCGAAGATCCTGAGGTCTTCAAAGGAATAAGAAATTGGAGAATAGGGTAGTTTCCTTCATCAAAGAAAACAGACTTCGTTAATTGCGATTTGTGCCCTGCCTTAAATGTAATTAATTTACGCAAAAAGTTTGTATTGATGAATCCCAGTTTAATAGGGAATTAAATGTTAATTTTAAGGCCATTTGAAAAGGCTCTGAAATGGCGGGGTGCGCTGCCTTCAAGCTGACGTAACAGGTAGGTAGTTTACGTTGCGAGGCATAGGAAAATTCGTCTCCTGAACTTACCATTGTATTTCAGGGCTCCTCAGCTCTAGTGAATATGTATTACTAATAGCCTGTGAAAACTATCAACGCTCGAAAAGTCTTCTCTGTTAAACATTGTATTAATAGTCGTTTTATAGGCTCAAGGACATCCTGCTCGTTGAGTCTTCTGCTACGGCGAAGCATGGCGTGAAGGTCGTGAACCATGAAAACTTCACGCATGAACATGGATATGCATGCATTCATGTTCGTGACTTAACGGTATGCTTATAAAAGGAGTAGTAACTGATTTTAAATTAATCAACTGCATAAATAATATTAAATAAATAAATAAAAGTTAATTATAATAAATTAACGGAATAAATACACCTCCGATACTTGTTCATAAGCTTTAACGGAGTGCGGCGTCTATTTGGAAGCGTCCGCAGCACCACCTGGTGGCAGAGGGAGGAAACAGTTTGCCGCCACACGTAGGATTAACCGGCATGCAATAGTTTGCCGTCGCGTTTTCGCGCCATTGATTTTTTTCACTTTTCAATTAATGAGGAAAAATACTTAACGTCATTTAAAAATCGAACGGCTTAAAACACGTACTCCAGAGGTTATAAACTTTCGATCAAGACAATAAAAAAATAACAGGAAACTACCGTATTGCGGTGCGTTGAAAAGACTTTCGGTAATCCGTCAAAATCTAGCTTCTTGCGAGTGAGAGGAAATCTAAAGGTGAGAAGGTGCAATTGTTTGTTAACTGTTGAAAGCAGTCGGATCGATATAGAGGGATACAGGTGTGATTCATGGTTTTCGTGAATGGTTGTTTTCACTGCGAAATTCTCACAATGGTTTGAACGTCAGCGGAGATTTTTTTGCGGTCACTTGAATAAGTTATCATTGCAATTATGACCTGATTGCACTCAATCAATCCTCAACTTGCATTTGGAGGAAAGGCTGACAATGCTTAAATTATATACAGTAAACTCCCCATTATCCGTTCGCGCGTTTTCCGGGCTATTAATCTACATCTACATCTACATAATACCCTGCAAACCACAATAAAGGTGTGTGGCAGGGGGTGAATTCTCACCAAACATGCACTACATATCATGCATTTAAAAGGATTAGTACATCTACATCTACATAATACCCTGCAACCCACCATAAAGGTGTGTGGCAGGGGGTGAATTCTCACCAAACATGCACTACATATCATGCATTTAAAAGGATTAGTACATCTACATCTACATAATACCCTGCAACCCACCATAAAGGTGTGTGGCAGGGGGTGAATTCTCACCAAACATGCACTACATATCATGCATTTAAAAGGATTAGTATTAGTATATTGGCCTAAACTACAATATTTAAAAAGATAAAAATAGAAACCTAAGCATGCAAAAACGTGCTGTTAGTTGGGTTACCTTCAAGTTCTAATACCAGCATGCAACTTCCTATGCTATGGATTGATTCACTCGTATTGGACATATTTACCGTTATTCATATCCGTATATGTATGAGGAAAAAAGGACATTTTGAAGCTATCAGTTCGGCAGTCAATTTCTCTAATTTTGTAATTATGGTGCAGTCTACCATAGTAAGTTGGGGTTCGCTAAATATTTTTAACGTTATCTCTGAAAATATTATCTTGGAATTTGTTTAATAGATAAGGTCTATATTTCCACCTGCGATCTGACAATGATTCCCAATTTAATTCATTTAATAGACTGGTTACGCTAATAAGGTTATCGTATCGCCCCTTTACAAATCTTGCCGATATTCGCTACACACGTTCAAGTTCATTATTTAGACCGATTTCGTTGGAATCCCGTACACTGGCAGCATATTTCAAATGAGGTCTAACAAGGGAAGAGTAGCTGATTTCTCGTACATGATCGTCACATTTACCCAGTACTCTTTTGATGAATCCCAGTCTACGATTATCTTGACCCATTATTTCACGTATGTTTTTACCCCAGGGAAGATCATGTGTCAGTCTAATTCCAAGACATTTAATGGATTCCTCGTTTGTTAATTCATTATTACTTATTTTGTACGTGCTAGGAGGAGAACAATTCCTTTTTCAAAAAATTCGTTGCTACACATTTTTTAAATTTTAATTCTAACTTCCGTGTATGACACCATTTTTCAATTGCTTGTAGGTCATCATTTGAATTCGTTTATCTCTGATTCGTTTGTTATCGCCAATCTATTTAGTGTGTAGATAGTGGTCTCAAAGGTGAATAAACCATTGTTATTTGCCTCCAATCGTGACTTTAACTACGGCCCTGCCCACTGGTCCGATGTCTTACGCCAGGCTTCATGTCGCCCCCCAAGGCTTGCGAACCTTTAATTGCGCCAGGGACAGCTCTTGTGGATTCTTTTTTGCCATTGAATGATATTATGTACGACGAGGATCATTCCATTGACAGATTGTGTTATTTTCTTAGGGACTTTATTCATTTTGGCGGCACACCGTAGAGAAATTGATCCAGAAAGAACCAAACAGCTTGCAATCTCCGTTTCCCGGTTATCCGTGCACCCTTTACCATCCGCACGAACAATCGGGAGTTTACTGTAATCTTCTTTTTGTGGCACATTTTCAGTATCTTCGTCATATATATAAAGAGAGTGGTGGTCTTTGGGTCCCATATCTTGACTCAAAAGATCGAGAGATTGAAATTCGGGACAAGAATAAATACGAAAAGAGAAATCGATGGTAATTGGGACGAATGGCGTAGTATCGGGCATGGCGGTGTCGGGAAATAAGTATCAAAGGGGGTGAGGAAGAATGGGGGCGTTTTCTCGAAACCGAAATCGCAATTTTGTACACGAAATCGTTAGATGGAAACGAAAAAAGAATCCAAGTGAAAAAATTAATCTTCTAACCACAACCGTTCACTCATAAACCAAAACTTTAAATAAGCAAAAGGTGACGCCCACCGAAAATGCTGCTGTGATAACATTGACGTCATTTTCCTCCCGTCCTTGACTGCTTTTAGGGGATGGGAAGGGAGTGGACGTGGATTCTCGGAAGGTCTGCTCGTACAGATGCTGTCGCAATCGCTCCGATTGGCCGAGTCAGCTGTGTCCCCACCATTGAGATAAGGCAAAGTAGCTTCGCGGGCTCAGTTGTGATTGGACGAAGTCGATATACGTCTGAGGTTGCACCACACCCACTTTTCCGAAAGGGTTAAAAACATCAGTTTTTCGCCGATTATAACTCGGGAAATAATTGACGGATCAAAAACGGAAAAATACGGGTATTTTTATTTTAAAAACTCTATCAGATTCGGAAATAAAAAAAATTTGGTAAACGACCCCATTAAGACGGGTGATAGGAGACTTGAGAAATAGAATTAGAAACTAGAAACAATAGGGCATTGCAGACCATGGTTGAAGGTAGATGAGTCAGCTAAGTCAGGACGAAGGTGGAAAAGTGAAAGCCTTTTGCATGGCATGAAGAGATGTGCGAAGTATCCTGGGCCTCGATCATGGATCTTCATAAGGCGTGCGCTAGCGTTATCGTTATTTTTGATTTAACTTACGTCAGAGAGAACGTGATCTCCGTTCTTCATATTTCGCACAGCACTTTAAGTCGCTTATCACAAACCGTGGAGCGAATTTTATAGATGGTTATTGTTAATCCTGCGCTACTCTAGGGGTAAGCGTTAACGATAAAGTTTTGTGATAACGCGAAAAACATATCCGTGATTCCACACCTGATCTGAGCAGTGGCACATTGTTGGGAAGGAGCTGTCTGGATAATGCTGTGTAAAACCGAGTTGGGATGCTCCATCGAAATATACCCTTAAAAAGAAAGGTAGCGGCGATAAAAACTAAATCGAACATTTTACGAATGCATTTTAATTTTTCTTCCTTGACTGCGGGTAGTGAATGCGAGGCAAGGCATTGTCCGCGCGTGTGATTCCCTTCGCAGGGCTTTAATTCAGACGGGGCCAGATCTCCGCTTGGGGTTTATCTTTCCATCCGCCTATACGTCCGTCGACTGGGAAACCCTCGTCATCGCGTTGCCCTCCGCAAAGTAATCTCTCCTCCACCCGCCCTCCGAAAATCCTCGTCCCAATACAGCCTCTCGCTCTAAGCTCCCTTCGGCCAGACCCTCCATCCCTTAGGCCGCTTTCCTCTCCCGCTCTCTGCCACCGATCTTTATCTTTCCATATTTCTCACGGGAAATTCCGTCGCTGCCATTCGGATTTCGCTGAGAACTTTACGGCTCCATCCATGTACAAAATCGTTGCTCCTTCTCTTCACATTCATCGACCTCACAGATTTTTGTTAGTCAATGCAGCACTCCTACTCTATTCATCTTCAACAGCTCGGTGATCAATTAATGAATGAACTAAGTGATGATACCACCTGAACTTCAAACGGAACAAGAAAAATAATAATTAAATCTTGCATTGTTACTTTCTATGGCTTCGTAATTGAAGTTTAATCTCTTTAGCATTAAATTAAATTCATTAGTTAGCAGACTGTTTGCGATGGGGTATTATCAAAATTATCTATCGTGGAAAAACCTAACCCTGTGTAGTATAATGCGCAGAAGCACATACATGTTTCACGTACGTGAAATCGTACGCACGTCATTTAAAATACTTAAACGCGTTCTAAAATTTTAAGTTTAAATAAACCCTACGTGTAATATAATCTAATGCTGCAGGCTTAACAATGTGAAAGTACTTGATATCCATTGTGTTGAGAAGGTGCCATTGCTTTTCTTTGCCCAATAACATGTGATATCAGTGTTAAGTTTATAGTAATTTTAGCTTTCCGCCATTACAAAAAGATACCATAACAGCTTTTCGTGTATATTGCTGTTTAATCCTGTTACTGCTTTCGTGAAGAATCATTCATGTTTAGGTCCTTGTGTTTGTCCACATAGCAGTCAAAACTCAATTCCGTCTTTAGTTGAATATTGCGTAGGAAGGACGAACGTACGTACTACTACTTAGGTTCGTCCTTCCTTCGGATTGGACGCTAAAGTGTGGACTCATTGGTGCTTTTATCCAAGTATGTAGCCGGGTTTCTTACCACTCTTCTGTGTCATGAAAAAAATGTTTCTTTCTCAATCCTACGTACGCAGTACCACCGCCAATTTTACGTGTCGGTCGACTAATGCTCCGCTGAATTCGCCTCGTGCACTGATGCTAGTTGTTCCTCTCGCGGAGAATTCAATTCACTTCATGGCCGAGAAGTCCTGCACGGGGAAGCCATCTTGCCCTCACGACCGCGGGGCGCTGCTCTTTTATTTTTTTTCGTTTCCGTAGCTTTTCCGTTGCCGCATCAACGCGACGGTTGTTTGTCGCGATGTTGATGGCGGCCGGTCAATTTTGAAGCCATTTGACCTCGCGATGCCTCCGGGCGGCGCAGTGACGCAGATAGGGGTTTTTCCTCCACCCCCTCATCCTCCCTCCCTCCGCCCCCCGGGCGCATTCTTAACCCCCACTCGCTGTTGTTTAATGGGGGGGAGGAAGAGGGAGGAGTCGGTGGGGTGGAGGAGTGTCCGATCTGACGACGGCTCGACCGCTGGCGCGCGGACGGTTAGTGGCCGGCATCGCTAAAATTAGCTCGTGCCATCACGCCGTTTGATAAGTCTCGATGAGGAAGTTAGAGGGCAATATAATCAGCGGGGGAAATTTATCCAACCTCTTGATTGAGGGAGGCTACCGATCGCACAAACATGGTCCTTATTTTATGATCTCCCCATCGCTTCCCTCCTCCGCGTCGCATGTATTCCGCTGCATTCCACGCATGAGGAGCCAGTTTGAGAACCGATTTATGGGATGAGATGAACAGCATCGGGATTTTCTTGAGAAAAATAACATTTACATCGCATAATACCCTGCAAGCCACCATAAAGGTGTGTGGGAGGGGGTGAACTCTCACCAAACATGCACTACATATCATGCATAATAAAGGATTAGTACTTGTATAGGTACTGTTCAAAACTACGCTATTAAAAAAATTAAAATAGCAACGCATACATGAAAAAAGATGCTGTTAGTTGGGTTAGCTTTACGTCCTTATACCAACATGAAGCTACCGATGTTATCCATCGCTGAACTCGTACTGGTTTTATTTACCGTTATTCATATCCCTAATGGTACGAGGAAAAATGGACATTTTGAATCTGCCAGTTCGGCAATCAATTTCTATAATTTTGTGATTATGGTCCAGTCTACCATAGTAAGTTGGGGTTCGCAAAATATTTTTAACATCATCACTGAAAATATGGTCTTGGAATTTATTTAAGAGATTAAGTCTTAATTTCAACCTGCGATCTGACAATGATTCCCAATTTAATTCATTTAATATGCTGGTTACGCAAAAGGGAAATGATCGAGGTTCTTACTTACTGAATGATGACTAGTTTTCCTTTATACCTCACATACTACAGATACGCCTACTTTACAATCTACACTGAACTACTATGTATCCTATTATCCTCTGATATACGGCCTGACACATTTTCCAATTAAATAACTTGTCCGTATGAGCTATTTACAAGCACGGTTCAACTTGTCGGGGAGAAGATAATAATAATTATTTATTTGTCCAGCGACTTGTTTACATACAAATATAGGACACGTCAGGACTGTATAATTACATATATATAACTGTGTAATTTCACCAACATAGTAATAAAGAATCAGTCATTCAAAAATTCACAAACACTATAATACATTTTGTCAAGTAGCAGAAGCTTAACCCTCTTCTTAAAAACAAAACCATTTCTAATGCTTTTTAGATTAACGAGTAAGGCGTTGAAAAGCCTGCAACCCATAGAATTTGGGCCATGTAGGGCCGATGTTGTCCTCACAAAAGGCACATATAAATCTTTGGCATTTCTAGTATAGTAATTGTGGATAGAGCTCTTCGTATTAAATTGGCTAATATTGTTATGTACATACAATAGCACATACAAAATATAAATACAAGGGAAGGGTAGGAGACCCAGTTTCCTAAAGATAGGCCTACAAGGGGCAAGATAGTGGGCATTAGCCATAAGTCTAACAGCTCTTTTTTGTAATTTAAAAATTCTGTCAGCACGAGTTGAGGAGCCCCAGAAAAGTATACCATAAGTTAAATGAGAATAAAATTCACCATAATACAGACTTAAAAGGACTTCCTGTGATAACGTGCATCTCATACATCTAATTAAAAAACATTTGGTGCTCAACTTGCTCGCCAAGGTGTTGATATGAGATTCTCAAGTTAAGGAAGCATCCAGCTGCAATCCAAGGAATTTAACAGTGGATGCCATTGGAATCTGTTTATGATCGATATGAACGTTAATTTCACGGTCGATTTTATTCTTGTTTTTAAAGTGAATAATTTTTGACTTATCAACATTTAGATTAAGACAATTGTTGGAGCACCACATGTCAAGGCTACTAGTAACAGACTTACATTGGTTGGTAACAGTATGAAAATCCACAGAAGAAACAATTACATTCGTGTCATCGGCATAAAGAACTGGGTGGGCACCAGTGATTTTTGATAAAGTATCAGATAAATCATTGACATATATTAAAAACAAAATGGGCCCCAGGACAGAACCCTGGGGAACACCTTGAGTTATCTCTACCCTATGGGAAGGATAATAGTTGCCCTTCATGTTAACAACTACCTGCTGAAGTCTATTGCACAAAAATGATTTAACCCAGTTATTAGGATTACCACGGATTCCAAGGTTTTCAGGTTTCTGCATAAGTAGCATGTGATTCACGCTATCAAATGCTTTGCTAAGATCGAAAAACAAAGCTGCAACTTCTAATTTCAAATCCAAAGCGAGCAAAATAATATTAACAACATCACAAATCGCATAAATTGTAGATTTCCCGCACCTAAACCGATGTTGGTTGGGAGAAAGAAGAGTGTTGTGCTCTAAGAATGATAACAATCTCTTATAGAACACCTTTTCAAAAATCTTTGAAAAAACTGACTGGATTGCAATTGGGCGATAAGAGTTCAAATCAGATATATCACCCTTGGATTTATAAAGGGGAATAACTTTGGATATCTTCAAACGTTCAGGGAAAACACCTTGACTTAGTGACTCATTAGTTAAGTGTAAAAGAAAAGGCTTAATTATATTGATGCAATGGGCTACCAAAAAATTAGGAATATCATCTATGCCAGAACTCTTCTTATTTCCCAACTGGTTCACAATGGTTAATAGTTCAAGCTCAGTGCAGGGAGAAAGGAAAAAGGAGTTGGATGATGATTTCACAAGATGCATAAAATGAGATGGAGTATTTGCACTATTTGAAGGAGTGGCAAAATGATCATTGAATTTATTTGCTAATGAGATAAAATCGAGAACTACAGATCCTGATCCATCAACAAACCTAGAAAAGTGGTTAGAACTTATCATAAAAAAAGTTGAATTTAGTATTCAAGTCGGAATCACAGAAGATATCAGACCAGTCCTCAAGGTTGAGAGAATTCAAAAAGTTAGATATGTTGGACTCAGAGAACAAACGCATAGTTTTAAGATTAACATTCTGATTATGAATAATGGAAAACTTAAAAAGAACTGGATAATGTTCCGATATATCAGAGTTGATAACAGTAGTGGTAATAAGGTTGGAATTAATATTGGAAATAACATCGTCTAAAAGCGTTTTGGAGTGATTAGTACATCGAGTAGGTAAAAATACATAATTAAAAAGATTAAAGGATAAAGGATTAAAAAGATAAGTTGGTGTAAGAATTTTCTGCAGCAAAACTTGTTTCACTGGGTGACTTTATGACGAGATTTTGACCAGATAAATAAGATTAGAGATATAGATAGTCGTACCGATAGATTCAAAATGGCATTTTTCCCTCGTACTATAAGAGAACAGAATAGGCAGCATAGGAAAGGGCCGTGATATATTTCCATTTTTTAGGCATTCATTGACTAAATGAGAGTCTATCTTCTGTAAACTGGTGGTATTCCATGGTGAAGACATTTTTATAAAAACAAACTTTTACAAACATACCACAAAGGGGAAATATTTTAGAGTAGCCTGTAGTGCATGATACATGTATTAACCCCTTAAATACTATATATACTAACAATCTAGTTGCATGAGACACTATAGTTGCTTGTTTTCATGTTAGTAGTGCATACTTGGTTATCTTCTTCCCCTGCCACACACCCTCGCGGTGGCTTGCAGGGTATCGTGTGGATGTAGATGATTGTGTCAGAAAGTGTACTCAGGGTACGACCGATTCCTATCTAATATCATTTTCGCCGTTTAGATTGTGTGATTGACTAAATGAGAGTCTATCTTCTGTAACCTGGTGGTATTCCATGGTGAAGACATTTTTATAAAAACAAACTTTTACAAACATACCACAAAAAATATTTTTTTCTGGTGAGGTGATGTCCAATCAGGTGTCAGCGGATGATGACGATAATTTGGTCGAAACCCGGGTCGTGAGAGGGGTGTATAAAAAAAATTTTGGTATATTTGTAAAAGTTTGTTGCTATTAAATTTCTTGTGTGAGTGACTGTTCAGAGGTAGGTATTTTCGTGTCACGGAACCCGATGTCGGCTTAGCCTACTGTAAGCTAAGGGTGCCAAGGAGTCCAGAGTTTTAGCGTCCCATGAACGCTCTCTAACTATCACTTAATGTTAATCTACATCCAAGCGATACCCTGCAAGTCACCGCGAGGGTGTGTGGCAGGTGGTGAATATCACCTACAATGGCGGGGGCATCGAAAACCTATGGGGAACTAATACGCGGCCGTGATATATTTCCATTTTTTAGGCATTCAGGTTTATCTGCTGATTTTGGGAGTAGGCTGATGGAGCTTCTCTGCCTAACCTAGCACGTCAAATCTTAATCTGTAACCTGACCAAAGTTCCGTGCCCAAGGCGGAATTCGAACCCACAGTCTTGAGTTTTAAATCCGGCTCTTTACCGGTTAGGTGCTCTTAGTCGTATATTAGTGAACATTTGTATTCCAACATATTAATATTTAATTCGGAAAATAAATATGAAGAAAAAGGAAACAGGTTTTCGTAAAAACCTATTAGCTAATGGTTAAGGGGCTTAGATTGGAAATTCTGAAGCCTAAGAGGTACGAAATCGTCATCATAATCAGTTTTCTACCATTATAGCTGGTTCTACAACATTACCTGGTTGTTCTGGTAGCTCTTAGTTATTTTTGGTCACCAAATGATACCAAATTCTAATTACTGTCTCTCATAAATTGTTCGTATCCTCTACACTCCGTAATGCTGTTCAGAATCCGTATTCTAATCCTCCCTCTTCCCTTTTTACCCCAAAATACTCTCCAAAATTGTGACTCCGGAGTCGGCTACTTTTCGATGCTACCACCACATATTTCATGTACTTCCGTCGAATTAAGGTAAAAATTTTCCTCTCTTCATAAACTATGAAAATCCTTAATTGCCCTTTTTCCTCTCCAACTTCTCTTTTCCTATCCTCAACTCCTTTCTCCTCTCCTTTCCAGGAGGGCTGTGTTTGAAACCGTCAGGATTATCTCGAGTAGGTAACCAAGGAGCCACGTGGTATAGACAGGAATGGTTCGCAAATTCGGTGTTTCTGAATCGCTCGTTACAACATCATTAATTGCTTTCACCTGAGTTTTTCTCATCTGTCTTAGCTTTAGGGCCCCGAGATGGGATAAAACACAAGTGTAAACAATGAATAAGGTTTTTATCAGAGATTTTCTCACACCAAAGTTCGCGAACCATTCGTGTTTATACCACGTGGTTCTTTAGTTACGTATTCGAGATAATCCCGACGGTTTCAAACACAACCCCCCAGGTCATCCTCTCCATCCTCCGCGAACCGAGGTTTCAATCGTCTCTTTCATAGATTCGTCCGTCCTTCCTATCAATTGTCAAGCCACCACCAACCGCCACACCCTATCGAAGTATTAACTAAATTTTTAAAAATGTCACATTCTTAGGAAGTAAAAACTATGTAATATATGTAATTTACGTGTCAAACTGCAGGAGTGGGAGGCAGGCCATGACAGAAGCGACAAGTGAAGAGTGATCAACGCTTGACCGTAAATAATTGAAGAATTATCTTTCTATACTCACTATCGGTGGCCAAAATGGTAATAAGTATTATTAATTTTCTCGTCAAATCTCCATTTTCAATGGCCTCCTCGTGTAAGGCATTATTTCTTCGTAACCTTCTTTAATTGGCCAAATACTTTCACGTGTTACGGCAGCCATCAGTTCGTAGTTCGTAAATGTAGCTGAAGATAATCAAAATTTAAAAAAATAAAGGGAGCCGGTATTAAAATCCGGTGACGGTCCTAAATTGTGGATTCATGCGCGACATTAATGGATGGAAATCCATAACTAATATCCGTGAACGTACCGACGGGCGCGAAAAGAGCCCTGTGATTTTTCGATAATCGAATGAATGAGGTTCGAATAAAAAATTGCTGTACCAATTGAATAAATTTGTCTCTCGTGCAGATTCCCGTATGTAAATGCGCTCGGGTGCGTACGTAAAACGGAGTTGGGGCGTGAAAACTGTAAATCCCATGCAGTCAGGCTTTCTAAAAGCTATCTCCGTTTGTGTTTTGCATTATCTTGTTCTGGAATTTTTTTTAGGCAATTTCGACTTTTGAAATGTTCAATAGAATTTTGTATTCTCATTTGCGGCTTCGGATTTTTTAAAAATGACGATCGAAATCTGACGCAGAACGGTTGGTGACTATTGAGTACCGAATTTGTCAAATTTTATAAAGTTGACATTACACATATTAAATATAAAAATAATTTTTCCCTATGTGCCTCGTACCTGAAATTACACCGCCGTCATCATTTATGGGAACGCTTCACCTTCTACCTTTTAACGGGATGATATTATTACAAACTCGATGTTGAAATCGAATCGAAATGATGATAGAGGAATTATGCCAGGGCTGACAAGCCCCTGCCACACACCTTTACGGTGGCTTTCAGGGTATTAAGTAGATGTAATAATATTATCTTTATTGCTCTGCTAGTCATACATGCGACATAGAACATGATCAAAAAAGAGGAATAATGATTTCAGAGATTACAATGAAAATTGCACGTTAGCGGTAAAATGCAGGCTAAAAATGGTTACACGTTATCACTAGGGACACTGAAAAATGGTAAATAAAAATCATCAAAAGCGGTGTTTAAAATGATAAATGCGGTAAATAAAATCGTTTTAAAAAGGTGAAAGCTGTGTTTAATGTTGGGAAAAAGGAGTCTTAAAGGAAGGTTTTTTTTAAATATTATTAATAAATACTCCATACCAATGTGAACAAACAGTTAATTACATACATTTGAGATCCAATACAGAAGTTATGGCTACCCTACGCAACATAAAAAACACAGTAGGCAAAATTAAGTTAAAGGCAAATTAATGAGATAATGGTAATAACAATAACAGAGTGGAGTAGTGGACTGCAGGTAATGAAGTTCGATTCTTACGCTGTATAAATTTTTCTTTCAACCATTGAATAAAAAACGTTATCATTCTTAGGTAGTGTTAAGGATCGAACTCGCGACTGGCAGTACACTAGCCCTCATTTTTAACAACTACACTCTCATAGGTTCGCGGGAATCTGGCGAATGTAGGCGACCCGCATGACATTCGGCTTAGTTTTTTTCTCGCACATCCGGGCCTATGGAGAAAAAGGTCAATACGAGTATTTTTTATTTTGTTTTCCTCGTTTGTGGCACGGAAAAAATCTTCTTCTCATTTCGTGACCCGAGTTACTTAACTCTCCTTGTTGGTATCTACCATACGTGCATTCCATTCGCGGGTCGCATCGATCACGAGGCCGCGAGATGTTAAAATCTCCGATCCGGATCTGAATTTTTTCTGTCTCTGGATATGATTTCAGTAGCGAATGAAATGAAAGACCCGTGGTTCTTTGGATCCGACCCGACCATCCTTAATTTATGAGTGGTTCATTTGTAAATCTCATTTAAACAACAAAGTCTAATAAAGTGTGTATTCAGATGAAATGGTTTGAAATCGAATATGATAACATTTTCGATGCAGTGACTGAAAGAAAAAATTAAATTGCGATTGGGATCGAACTTCGCACAGTACACTAGCTCTCGTTCATGGCTCTCGTTGTCCGCCTGATCCCGGCGAATGTAGGCTACCCGCGTGACTTCCTACGTATTGTTTTCCCGCGACACTGGGGTAATGGGGGAAAAAAGTCATATATTTATTTTGCTTCTAGTTGCACGGGAACGTTTTCATCTAATTACGTGACCTTAGTTGCACATCCTCTTCTTGTCAATATCTACCGCACCTACATTCCATTCACGGGGCACTTCGATCGCTAAACCTCGAAAATTTAAAATCTACGATCCGGATCCGATCCGAATCCGAGAAAAATGAAAGATCCTATCCGGTCATCACTAAAGAAAATATTTCATGCTACAAAAATTCGGCATTTGCAAAATATCTCAAATTTCGTTAAAAAAATCGCGTTTCAAAGAAGACACGGTTATTTCGCGATTAAACCCAAAAAGTCGCTTATTTCGTGAATCCTGTCGCAAAAAAAGTTTCGCGAAAATGTCATGTCCCTAGTTATCACACATTAATTCAACCACACTATAATATTCCTTTAGTAGCTGAGTCTTAAGTTCTGTTTTAAAAGAATTAACATTGGATTTGTCTTTTATTCTCTTTGTTGAAAATGATAGATTCCAGATGATGGGGACCTCTCCTAGCCCCATATTGTTTTATTCAGCGCACATTATCTCTGCTACGAGTTCAATTCCCATGGACGGAAAACTTTGGCAGAAATAGGTTGGGGTTGTTTTCCACAAGTGACGCACAATAAAAATATATATGCTTGGTAATGTCATTATGTTAAATTTAAAAATAGTGGCTTTCCAGGCGATGTGATGGACACGTTAGCCATGGCTTTCAATTATCATTTTTGCACTGTAAAAGCCTTGGCAGCCGCATTTGTGCTACCCCAAAATTCAACATCATATTATGTCAAACAAGAATGAATATTTGCATAATATATCAGTTTCACGACGTCAAATGAGGAAGTTGGTGCTAATTTACGTATCATGTATATTCCTATTGCCATTCTATGAACTAGATCCTCAATATGAGGTCGCCAGTCAAGATTTTCATTTAATTTTAATCCTAACAATTGAGTAGAGCTAGACTGTTGGATGGATGTTTTTAGGCGAGTTTCAAGTTGAGGGCAAGACGTTGGAGGATGGTGGAATTTTTTTAAGGTGGAAAATGAGAAAACAATTTTTTTATTACATTTAACTTCAAATTTTTTCTCTCACACCAGTTATTCATATTTGTTAAACTGTTAAACGTGAAGATTCATTTACTTCCCCCACGTTCATCTACATCTACCAAATACCCTGCAAGCCACCACACAGGTGTGTGGCAGGGGGTGAGTTCTCACTAAACATGCACTACATATCATGCATTTCAAAGGAATAGTATTAATGTACTAGTCAGAACTCACTGTTTAAAAAAGATAGAAATTGCAAATCAAACATGCAAAAACATGCTGTTAGTAGGGTTAGCTTTAAGTACTCAAACCAACATGCGGTTACCAATGCTATCCATTGCTACTCTCCGATTGGACATATTTACCATTATTCGCATCTCTAATTGTACGAGGGAAAAAGGACATTTTGAATCTATCAGTTCGGCAAACGATTTCTCTAATTTTTATGATTATGGTCGAGGTCTGCCATAGTAAGTTGGGGTTCGCAAAATATTTTTAACATCATCACTGAAAATATTGTCTTGGAATTTATTTAAGAGATTAAGTCTAAATTTCAACCTACGATCTGACAATGATTCCCATTTTAATTCATTCAATAGACTGGTTACGCTAATATGGATATCGTACCGTCCCTTTACAAATCTTGCCGATCTTCGCCGTACACGTTCAAGTTCGTTATTTAGACCGATTTCGTAGGGATCCCATACACTGCCAGCATATTCCAAATGAGGTCTAACAAGGGAAAAGTATTTTAAAGCGCACGAACTAGCCGTGAAAACTTTAGCGGCGTTACCCGCTGAAGTAGAGTACCTGGCCGGAAATCAGGGGGTCCGGGTTCGAGTCCCGGTCAAGGCGAATGATTTTTTCTCTGTGGAAAATTTGCTATAAGGGAAAAGTAGCTGATTTCTCGTACATACACGTTATGTAGATGTATACGTAAGAACACGGAACGCAAGAGGTAAAGATAAAACAGGGAATGTGGCCTGAAATGGTGCTACACTTTTCACAGCCGTATGTGATATAGATACTGTTATGTGTTACGTTATGGGAACTTTTTTAAGCACATAAAAATTAAATAAACGTTCGTGCACGTAAGAGGCTTTTAATTGTGATGCTAAAAAAAAAAATTCTCAAGTCCTGAACGAAGACTGAATGTTCTTATCGGTGATATCCTTAAAACGTTATGGTCTCACGAAGACAGTTGCCCCGTGAAAATTGACGTGGATGAACGGCAGAATACTTCGCATGAGGGAGATAAATGGAATTTGTGGGGAAGGATGGAAATAAGAAATCTGCCTTCGTAAAGAAGCAAGTTGAGAGGAAAACCGAATGAAGGGAAGATCATTCGATTATTAAATGGTCAGTTGTGATTTGACGCTGAACGATATTTCCATTTATCGATTCATTTTTAATTATGTCGCAGAATGGTGAGGAATAACGTATATAACATGGTAGGAGGACAAGAAATGTGATTTTACCTTCAAAATGATGTTTCAAGCCTTCAAGTTAATTTCAAATTCATTCCTTTGAAATCGTTTGCACTAAGACAGGGCACAGCGGATTCCGAAGAGATACCTATTCATGATCACATTATCGATTGTCGGTTACGGTTAATGTGAATTATTCCAATCACATTGACTGGTCGATTGTACAACCGTAGCCTTGCTTCACGGTCACGTGCGGTTTGTGTTTATATTTGATACATAAGCTGCCTTAAATTCAATATACGAATGAAATTAGTACATACATAAATCTCCATCTACATAATACGCTGCAAGCTCTCATAAAAGTGCGCGGTAGGGGGCGAATTCACACCAAACATACTTTACTTATCATGCATAAAAAGGATTAGTAATTATATACTAGACACAACTTCTATTTTTAAAAAAGATAAAAATAGCAAAGCAAGCATGCAGCTCATGCTGTTATTTCGGTTAGCTTAGAGTCCTTATACCAACATTCTACTTGCTATGCTATCCATTGGTGCTCTCGTATTTATGCTATTGGATATATTCACCGCTATTCATATGTAAGTTCGGCAATCATTTTCTCTAATTTTGTGATTATGTTCCAGTCTACCATGGTAAGTTGGGGTTCGCAAAATATTTTTAACCTCATCACTAAAAGTATTATCTTGGATTTATTTGAGAGATGAAGCATAAATTTCAACGTACGATCTGACAATGATTCCCATTTTAATTCATTTAATAGACTAGTTACGCTGTTTTAATTATCGTACCGTCCCTTTACAAATCTTGCCGATCTTCGCTGCAGACGTTGAAGTTCATTTTTTTGGCCTATTTCATATGGATCCCATATACTGGCAGCGAATTCCCACCCACCCCCTCACCCCAACTCATAATCCCACCCCAGTAAAATTTATTTCAGTATATCCTTCACAAAAGATCGGTAATACAAGATAGTTAAATGCGATTTTAATTGTATTCTTAATATTTTTAGGCTCTGGAAAGAAATTGTAATGATAGTAATCTAATTATAGCGAAATTTAAACACGAACAGCAAGTGACCGCAACGCTAGCTCCTTTAGGCCATGCATACCCGGCTGGTCGGAAATTGACGCGTTCTCGCTGAGTGCTGATCATCCAACCGCTGAGTGGTGGTTGGCGCTGATTGGTCGGCTACACAACCGTAATCGTGGTGAGAAGCTCAGCGTTAGCCTGATCGTAACGAATAGCGGTAAGGTGTCCACGGTTTAACGTCCTATCCAACAGTGATATCAGAATTTTAAGATAAATAGGCCATATCAGGGCCTCCTTATCTTAAAAGTTCTACACAATAAATACAATTTCTTTCCAAAGCCAAAAATATTAACAATAAAATTGAAAACGTATTTAAATATCTTGTATTAACTATCTTTTGTGTAGAGTTTATTAAATTTGGGGCCCGCACAGCAAGAAAAATCTCAACCACTACCGGAGTTCTAACCAAGGCCTTCGGGGTGGGGAGCCACCATACCTACCGGAGCACCTAGTTAAGGTATAATGTAGTTGAAAAAACGATTCGTTTGTTGTCAGTAGGTTCAGTTTCATACCACGGATTCATGCACCACGGACGATCATGTACGAGAAATCAGCAACTTTTCCCTAGTTAGACCTCATTTGGAATATGCTGCCAGTATCTGGGATCCGTGCAAAATCGACCTAAATTATGATCTTGAACGTGTGCAGCGAGGATCAGCAAGATTTGTAAAGGGACGGTATGATAACTATATTAGCGTAACCAGCCTATTAAATGATTTAAATGGGAATCATTGTCCGATCGCAGGTTGAAATTTAGGCTTAATCTCTTAAATCAATTCCAAGACAATATTTTCAGTGATGACGTTAAAAATGTGGTGAAGTCTATTCGGGTCTTCCGCCGGGTAAGCTGTTCCATTACTGCCAACGTTTCGGAGACCGAGTCGTTCTCCATCTTCAGCCCTGAAGATGGAGAACGATTCATCTCCGAAACTTCACCACAGCTATTCGCCGGGAGAGCCTCGGACGTTAAAAATATTTTGCGAACCCCAACTTACTATGGTAGACTGGACCATAATCACAAAATTTGAGAAATTGATTGCCAAACTGACCGATTCAAAGTGTCATTTTTTCCTCGTACAATTAGGGATATGAATAGCGGTAAATATGTCCAATACGAGGGTATCAATGGAAAGCATAGGAAGTTGCATGCTGGTATAAGGACTTGAAGGTAACCCAACTGACAGCATGGTTTTGCATGCTTGCTTGCATGCTTGCTGGTTTTATCTTTTTTAAATAGTGAAGGTTAGACTAGTATATTATTACTAATCCTTTTTTATGCATGATATGTAGTGCATGTTTGGTGTTAATTCACCCCCTGTCACACACCTTTTTGGTGGCATGCAGGGTATTATGCAGATATGGATATAGCCTCCTAGAAAAGATCCATAGTAAAATGCACTTGAACTTGCACTTGCGCGTGGAAGTTACAAACTGTTATTATTAACTTCCACGAAATGATGCCTCGAACAGTAAATTGCATCCTAGAAAATAATATTGAGTGAGGGTTATCTGCCTAGATCCATCATTTTTGTCCACGATTCAAGGCACTGGGTTGTAAATTTTAGCGATTTGCTGAATTAGCTTCGGCGTAGCAGCTATATCCCTCCACCCTCGTGTCTTCTTCGGGTGCCCTTTTAATTTCCGATATGTAACGAGTTGGGTGGTGAAAGGAACGTAGCAACGTGATCATCCACGAGGTAATCATGGGGGCTGTCATTCTTGAAAACCTCGAATATCGGGCAATATTGGAATTCTAACAGATTCACACGAAATGACGGATACATCCAATAAAGTTCGCTTTATTGATAAGAGTGCTAAGATAAAGTGGGCATTTCAGGGCATTTTACGTATATTTCTTCCATTGGTATTTAACCAATGGAAGAAATATACGCTAACCAATGGAAGAAATATACGCTACGATAATGTAATAAACAAGGATAGAATGTTTATGAGGAAGTCTTAATGGGGTCTGTCAATGAATAGCTCAAAATAATTTGTCTTTGTTGATTGAATTCCAGAAGTTATGCGTAATGATATGAGTTGTCGAAGCTCGTAGAATGATCACGAACACCACTGCCAAGTACCGGAAATTGAATTAAGGTAATGTAAATGAATTCGCTTCGTAAAATTCAACACTTTTATTAAAACCGACCTAGGTTTCGACTTATACAGTCATTATCAAGGTTTACCACAGACTTTCAATAAAAGTCTGTGGAATTTTACAAAGTGAATTCATTTACGTTATCAATATGTGGTTCCACGAAGTCAAGCCTTGCAATTTGTTATATATTTAATGAAGGTGCTTTGTTAATTTACCCGGTCACCACGTGAATACCTACTGTTCAATCATCATCTCTGGCGTGAAATTTACATACCACCATTTGCCTAGCTGTAGTGTAACTGATTTCTTAACCATATTATGTACTGTAATACTCAGTACTACTACTAGAAAATATCTCTACCTCCTTGACATCTCTTGCGAAAAGCAGTCGGTTGTCCGTTGACTCAATATTGGTGTATGTTAGGAGAATACACGTTGAATGTATGGTATCACAGCATCCATTTCTGCTGTCGATTATTCTGTAGCAAAGTGAAATTGGGATGTGGAATTACCGCAAACAGCGATCAATGTGAAAATTTTCCAGAAAAAAGTCTTCTCATTTGAATTTTGAAATTATTGTTTCATTTTCTGGGCTATTCACGCATGGGGCGTATTTAAAAATAAAATTATTGATTGACCGGCAGGCTTATTTTGGTGACCTTTGTTGAGGAGAACTTTGTTGGAAGGATATTCATAAAATTGATGATAGATCCGAATAGAAAAAAAGGATATGCACAATGAAGGAGGAATAAATAGCATATAGACCTTTATATTTCTCTTTGGGTTTCGTTCAAAATTCTACGAACCGTTTGTTTTCGAGGAAGTTTTTATATCAATGAGCTTCCTTTCTTGCCAAATCCATTTTTGCGTCGCTGTTTTTTAGAGCACATCAGCTTAACCTTTATTTTATTTTACCTGAGGGCTGATATAAAAGTCTACCGTTCCCTGTGATTAATTAAAAAGTAACTGCCATTGCTCTTTCAACCTGTGAAAAATCCGAAAAGACCACATTTTTTCCCTCCTTCCACGGTTTTGAGGATATTCAAATTGAAAATTTATTCCTGTCCTACTTCTTTCGTTACCTGGGCAAACTTCATTCCTTTACTTGTGAGGGCAGTACGATGATTTTTAAATTTATCCTATGAAAAACCAAACTATAGTATACTATGAAAATACATATTAAAAAATATATTTCTTAGCTTTCCAAACCGCATAGAAATAGTTCTATGGGAAGCGACTGACATCTTTAATCTTTGTCAAGTTTGACTAGGTCGTGTACAAGAGTAGTTCTTAGTGTACTGACTAGTAATATGCCTCGGAAGAAACGTCTAATGCACGACCTGAATGTTGGGTATCATGTTTGGTGTAAGTTTGCGGGAAACCTTGATTTCAGTATGGGAACGGTTCTGTTTGCAATTGCTCTAGAGTGAACTAATTGCCATAGGCTAGTCACGTGTTGACGGACACTCCGTCGTAGGTATCGTAGTTTTCAATTTCCATCACCTGGACAAATTACTTCTCCAAATTTGTGAAAGTTCAAGGATGGTGTAGGTGCTTTGTGAGGACAGCTCCAATTACACTATACCGGAAGCCGGAAAATTTCGGATTTGCTAGCCACATGCTGCCCTTTTCATGCGACATTTGGCTGTTTACTCGAGTCGGAAATTAAAATAAACCATGCTAGCTCCATATGTGAACACAATAAATACCATTATTTAGTTGAATTTTATCCAACTAAGGTAAAGTCCCTTAATGTTGTAACTAGAATGGATCCTGATTGTCTTTATGGGCCCCAAATCCGATCCACGAATTATCAAAATTTGGTCACAGTTGTAGGATCGCATATGTGGAACAACCTCCCCAAAAATATCAAAGACTCTCCATCCTTGAACATATTCAAGAGGAAACTATTTAAACTTCTGAAAGAAAAATCCCTTTGTCTGTAATATTCAAATGAACAAATCTCTTGTTTTGTTCTATATACCTAGTGATTTTCTGTATTTTGAGTAATCAATTTTCTTGTATTTAGCTTATTTTCCATGGATGGGGTTCACCTTTGGTAGTGGCTTCCTTGAAGCCCAGTCTCCCCTGCGTTGCCATCCTTGATGGACCGCAAGGGCTCAACATCTAGTACCTGAACCTCGGTAAAAATTGCCATGCGAATTAGGGATCCTGGGTAGCGTAGTGGTCTGCGCAGTGGCCCGGAAAGCCAAAGGTCCGTGGTTCGATTCCCGGTCCAGGTGAATTTTTTCGCATGGCAATTTATGTGAATTTCACCGCCGTTCACGCGGCAGGATTGATATTTCCTACATTACTGCTTATGCTGTCTTTCTCCCGCTGACCCAAATACAAACTTGTAACACTGCAAACGTAGCATTCAATGTTTTTTATTATTCTATTGAACCCTTAATGCTTTTGTAGTAATATCACACTGTGAGCTCTATTGTAACATTTCTTATTTATTACTGTTAATAAGGGATGTAAATCCTTGAACATAATAAACATTATTATTATTATGTGAAAGCATATGTTGTCATAAAACTGGGATAATTTAATTTACCGATGCCAACCGGAAATCGTGACTTTAATCGAAAACAAATCTAATATAGAGACCAGTCTCTATATAGTCTCGTTACTCACTCTGAATAAAGCAGACGAGAATAATTGTTTGTATGAATTTTTTTATGGACGACAGGGCATAGGGTAGCCAGGTTTGTAACAAGCTGTCCTGGTAATCCAAAGGTTGTGGGTTCCAATCCCGCAGAGGACATGGGTTTTGTGTTTTTTCTTGGATTAAGATCTTAGGTAAGACGTTGCGATACAACCTCAGCCCTTGAAGATTCAAAATCCCAAATCTGCTGTTACTATCACTGCAATTTATCTGGGTGTAATGAAGATTTGGGTGTAATTTCTATTGCGTTATTTGCGTCAATTTAAATTTCATTTAATAGTAAAAATATATTTAAGGCTCTAAATTGAATCATAAATTATTCTTAGAGACTAGTTTTCAGTTTACCGTCTTTAAAGTTAGCGGATCCCTGAAGTGATGACGTCTTTCGTTGTCAGACGCACGCCAGCATACTTGCGACAAACGTCGTGCATGATGATACGGGCTCAAGGCTATTTACCATCTGTTAGGACATCATGGTGGTGGGCAATTGTTGGGATTTTCAGAAAGGAAGGACGCTTCGATATAAAGGTATCGTTGCATTGGTAGCGAGAATCCACATTTGACAAAGAGCGCGGGTTCGAATTCAAACTGGGACTATTATGTCGTATTTATATTACGATAAAGATTATGTCAGATGATACAACATAATTTGAGTAGATATAGCTATTTAAATCCTATTTCCACTGCTGTTTTAATCCATCTTTGCGGATGTGAGCAGAGAATATTCTCCTTAACGTATCTTCCGCTGAACGTAGTTTCACACCTTAAGAACCTCCCAACACGTCATTCGAGTACGGGTTCTCCCAAAAGAAAAACTGGCAGAATTCAGTATTTTAGCTATCGCAGCAAGCTGGAACTCAATTGTAGAACTATGATTGGTCCACATATACTTTTGCAGTAATATTTTTCCCTTCCAATGGAGCTGTAACATGTGATTGCATATAATTATTCTTTCCTGGCTTTTATAATTGCTGTAAAATTGGTTTCGTATTTCATTCCAAAGCAGGTATATTTCGACGCGAACCTTGGTCTTGCGAAATGCATTTATATCCTGTTAACCTCTGGGCGATTCTGAAAGATTCAAGTTTCTTTTCCTCCGTTCAAAGGACCAATGGGTAATGAAGGTAAACTGCGGTCAGAGATAAGGGTTTCCCGTATCAATTGGCCTATAAATACGTAAATGTTGAGACCTGACGAGGTAGAAAAAAATTCTCAGCGATCTTTGCCAGTAAGTTTTCGATTTCCAAATACATGTGCCTTAAGAGATTGTATGATTGTTCCTGAACAGCGATTCTGCTTGTACAGAGAAATTCACTCCACTTTGATCAAACCTCCTGGTTGATATTACATATATCCTTTCCGTCACTATAGACTCGATGACGCAGAAGGTTTTATTTTTCTTATTTCTCCTGCAATCTCTGGATTTAAAATAATCATTTCTAGTGTCAAGATCTTACTTTCTTAATTTTCAAGGACATAGTGCTCGCGTCTCATTCTGGGTTTGTATTGCATAGTGATATTTTTTAATATTTTGAAAAGCAGCAGTCTTGCCGTGACTTTAATGCTCTACAGATGGCCGTACACTTAATGCAATCAGCTCAAGAGATAAAGGATTTCGTTCCTTCTCGGCGAATGATATTAATAAATAATTCTCGGGTTTCCAGCCGAGTAAGATTTTGGGTTGCTGACGTTTCGATGGAATACTCCTCCATCGTCCTCAGAGGAGAAGAGCACAGGAGGTGTATTAGGTTGTTCCACCCGAAAAATCTGCCTTGGCTGAACATAGCTTATCGGAAGATCACATCATCTCCTTCGATGAGGCTCGCTTGGTCTTCAAAGCAAATGGGTGTTGGGATCGTCTCCTTAAAGAGGCCGTAGAAATCAGACTGGAAGACAACACATTAAATCGAGACTCTTGGTACATCCTTAGCAGTGAATGGAAGCCGTTAATTTGAAAAATAACGGAAAGTAGGAGACAACAATGCCCCCCGGATGAGACGGCTATATAAGCGCAGGCGGAATGCCCTGCAAGCTTTAGGATGGTTGATTGGCTTCGGACCTTATCCTATCCCCATCCCTTCCATTCCTATCCTTATACCTTTCCTCCCGGTCTGAAGCGCCTATTAGTGCGGAAACAGACTTGAAAACACCCATGACATGACAGCAAGCTTTATTGCTCTGAGGACATGGAGGAGTATTCCGTCGAAATGTCAGCAACGCAAAATCTTACTCGGCTGGAAACCCGACAGTTGTTTATTAAGCTCAAGAGATACTAAATGTTCTGTGCCTCAACGAAACAGCAAGGGCACTGACATGGTGATTGCCTTTACTCTTCGCTGACTGCTTCGAGTATTCGGTTGAAGAGGCATTGAAATATGATGATGGAAATGGGAAAACATGTATTATGCCTTAGTATTTAGATTTCGCATATATCCTACGTATTTTTCTGTTGTCAAATTCCTGTTTTTATTGAAAAAATTCGCCCCTGGTGTTCCACCCGGTCCTGGGTTCCATTTTGGCCAAAGTTTCGAAACTCGACACGATCATCGTCTTCAGGGTAGATCAAATGCAGGCACAGGCATCTGCCCCGGAGATGATGCTCGATTCGAGTTTTGAAACGTCGGCCAACATGGACCCCTGATCCGGTGGAACACCCGAGAAGACTTTTTACAGTTGATGCGCCGCGAAAGCACTTGATATTACATCCCATTTTCTTAACTAACACAAAGCCCTATTGCGATGACTAAGATTATGATATATGGCTTAGGGATAAGAACAGTGGACAGGGTTTTTTTTTACTGCCTTTGTTATCGTGTACTTAGTTGTCATTAAAGCACACTCTTTGTTTATAATTAAAGGTAAAAGAGAAATCTTTTAACGTTGCATAACAAGAGTGTTCCCATGTAGATGTCATAAATAAACATGAAGAAGAAAGGATAATTAACGGCAGGAGACATATAGGCATGTGCTTTTGATCGTGAAAATAAATAACTAATGAGAGGTATTGTGGATTGTAAAAAGGTTCACATGAATAAAAATCCCTTGATACTTTGTGGATACATTATTTCATATTAAAAACTAACAAATTAATAAATCATGGGTTTTGGGAGGGAAGGGAGGTTGAACGGAAAACATTTGTACAGGATTACTGGCAGAAATTGCTAGAAATAATTGTAATTGATCAAGCTTAATTAAGTCCATCAGAAAAGGAACAAAGAGCAGCTGATTTGAGTGTTGAATGTGCAATATTTAAAATGAAGGGAGGACGTTCTACAAAGACACGTAATAAATGATGTTATTTAAGATATGGATGGATAGAAAATGTATTGAAGTTGGATATAGGCATGCAAGAACATACGGAGCAGTTCGATTTAGGTTTGTATTAGGAGTATCATCGATTGAAAAGGGTTTAGAGGTAGAGAATCAAACACTGAGCAAGGGAATTACTCACGAAGAGCAGGGAATACGTAAGAGGAATCGGATTGTTAAGGTGGTGATGTAGGGAAGAAACCATGGTAAGAGCGAAGATAGTTGCTGTTCTGGATGGTACCAAGAAAAGTTATGAAGCTGGAAAGGAGATAGGTAATGTAGATGTGGGCAGATATGGTTTTGAGGTACTCTAACGGAGATAAGATTTTTGTGCCGTCTAAAGCAAGGGCGATATCCCTGGGTGGGATTCGAACCCGCGTCCTTTGGGCTGCCAGGACGGGCAGCCCTGGCATCCGCTGTTCTGAAGGAAGCGAATATTGGAAGTGTTATCTACGCTGTCGCGCTTGAGCTATCAGTAGTATTACTAGTTAGAAAAGTTTTGTGTACCTGTTTATTACGAACGGACATACTGTGCATTTGTGTCTCAAAGGAACAGATCCTCTGATTTGTTTTCATTTGACACCGGCCCAATCTTAATACAGTCTTATAATGTGCAAAACCAACCTTATTAGAAAGCGCTTTTGTATCCATGGTATGTACGAGGAGAAAATTTTTAAAAGCTCTCTGAAGAAATAAAGCGCAGATTTAAAATCAGCTTTCCAATGTGACATATTGACTTCATGTGTCATTGAGTCTTTATGGAAATGGCCCTTTTCCTTTTTTGCAATAAAAATCAAACATTCCCCCCGTGATGGGTATTTTGCGTTTTTTTTGCAGGGTTTCGAACAAAATGGAGCAAGACTGTGCCCAAATCCTCTGGCAAACAGTTATATATCCTCGTAAAGCAAGCGAATTTGCCCTCCGAATCGTATTGACTCTATTAAATTTTCAGTTTGTTTAATATTTTTTCCGTTACCATATGAACGAAAAAATATCATCGTAATATGCCGTAGGCCCTAGAGCTCTTTCCTCACTCCAAATCTCTAATTTTGTAAAAAAAAAACCCTCTTTCCCGTTTCATAGTGTCCTTTAAAAAAGCCTCCTTGAGCTATCCCCTCTATCTGAACTCCACGTTAAGCTTCCCCTCAAGCAACGGACGTATTTACATACCATTTACATACTGTGACTTTAATCGCATCGCGATCGTCATTTTTTTGTTGCGCTCGACGCCATACTTTCCTCTCGTCAGCGTGACACCCCTCGTCCTCGGTCGCCCTACCGTCTGGGGAAAGGCTTTTATCGCTTGCGGCATTCGTGAATTATTCTGACCTCCCAGCTGGCTCGAGGAGCACGCATGCAAATGTCCCATTCCCGCCGTGCATCCAACTGTTGTGTGCGGTTCCCGTGCCGCGATTGAAGGCGTTTTTCTCCGTCGTCCGCAGAGAGAGAGATTACATCCTACTTTCGGGGGTGTTTCATCCGGTGGGTCACGGCGCGTGATCGAGTTTTTTTTTTTATCGTCGCTGGAAGTGGAGCTCAGAGAAACGTTTGCCGAAATTATGTTGGGGACAGTAAAAAAAAATGTAAATCGGATCTCCGTCACTGGTGGCACTAGTGGGGGTGGTCGCGGAGAGTATCTTTCGCAGCGTGCATGCCTATCGTTAATTCCGTCTAAGACTAAATGCAAGAATTCCCATTTTGAGAGGCCAAAAAAATAAAAACGATTTCGGTGGTCGCGGGACATTTCATTAGTATGTATATCTACATCTACATAATACCCTGCAAGCCACCACAAAGTTGTGTGGCAGGGGGCGAATTCACACCAAACATGCATAAAAAGGATTAGTAATTATATACTAGTCTAAACTTCAATTTTCAAAAAAGATAAAAATAGTAAAGCAAGCATGCAGTTCATGCTGTTATTTGGGTTAGCTTAGAGTCTTTATACCAACATTCTACTTGCTATGCTATCCATTGGTAATTTATGCTATTGGATATATTTACCGCTATTCATATGTCAGTTCGGCAATAATTTTCTCTAATTTTGTGATTATGTTCCAGTCTACCTTAGTATGTTGGGGTTCGCAAAATATTTTTAACATCATCACTGAAAATATTGTCTTGGAATTTATTTGAGAAGAAGGAAAGAGAAGGAGAGATTTATTTATTTAAGGAAATTTCTACCTGCGATCTGACAATGATTCCCAATTTAATTCATTTAATAGACTGGGTACGCTAATAAGGTTATCATACCGTCCCTTGACAAATCTTGCCGATCTTCGCTGCACACGTTCAAGTTCGTTTTTTAGACCGATTTCGTAGGAATCCCGTACACTGGCAGCATATTCCAAATGAGGTCTAACAAGGGAAAAGTAGCTGATTTCTCGTACATGATCGTCACATTTACCAATACTCTTTTGATGAATCCCAGTATACTTTCAGTTTTGGTGCTCTTGGGTGCTGGTGCTGAAGACGGATTTTGTGCGTTGAGTGAGGCGCCATATAATTGCGTCATTCAGAGGATTCAAACGATTCTGAGATGCGAACAACGCAGCAAATTTTGTGACCCCTTGAGAAATGGGGACATCGTGATTGTGCCGAATTCAGTGTCATTTTCCTCAACCTGAATGAGGGTGGTTAGTACATTAGTCCAGGCACCCCTTGTATTTTTTAAAGCATATCGTATGATGTCTGTATAATCATAAGAACTCCATGCCATAAATTCCAAATGTCCACTAATTTCCGCTGTGTTGTCCACCTTCTGACATACTTTTTCTTTGATGTTCTGGAGAAAGACGATGGTTAAAAGTACGAGCCCACGATTGAGAGGTAATTTGCGGCTTTCCTTGCATGCCGGAATCGATTATATGATAGACCCATGCTTTATATGTATTTACTCCAGAATAATTGTCTAATATTGAACCATTTTTAAGTAAAGGTCGCTAATATATTAGTATGTTTCGAACATTGAGATGCCGCATTCTCCAATCTCTCGATTCAACAGTTTTACTTTCACTGGATTTTAGCGCAATGTATATTGAAAGGCTAGATATCAAATGTTTTGCACTAATTTTAAATTGAAACTATAATCGATTTAGGACCGTGTGACGAACGAAGAAGTCTTTAAGAAGAGTGGGAGAATAGATAATTCTGATGAAAACTCTAAGAAGAAGACGGGTCAACTTAATGGGCAAAATCTTAAGACGCGATGGCCTGATTAAGATAATCAGGTAGGGAAAAGTGAACGGGGAGAGTGGAAAAGGCAGGCCCCGTATGGGATACATGGGACAAGTTGTGGATGATGTAAAAGAGAAGAATTCCGTTACTATGAAGAAGTTGGCCCAGTATTTCACTATCGCCCCTTATTATGATAGAAGCTTTTCAATGGTGCGTTCCAGTCGAATATCCCAAAATGCACTCCATCTCTCAGTAAACAGCTGATAAATACCTTAACGCGGGATATTAGGTATCGCTAACCCGTGGTAAATCTGATAATTTGATCTAATTCTTGAATTTCCGAGTTGTTCCAGGTGTTTGAATTTCTAAAAATATGGTGAAAATGTCCGAGTTTGTATATTCATAACCTTTGTCACTCTTTGGTGGTATATATTGTGTTAATTCTACTACTACGATAGCTAGGTTGGAAAATCTCTGTCCTAGGGATTGTGTTGAAACCGTCGGGACTATCTCGAAGGTGTCACGTGATGCAAACCAAAAACTGTTTGCAAATTTAGTGTGTCCAAGTCGGTCGTTACAATATCATTCATTGTTTTCACTTGAGTTTTTCTCATCTGTCTCGTCTATAGAGCCCCCAGATGAGATAAAACAAAAATTCAAACAATAAATGAGGTAGTAATTAGCGGTTTTATGAACCAAATGTGGGAACCATTCGTGTTTATACTATACGACTTCTTGGTTACATATTCGGTATAATCCCGATTGTTTCCAACACAACACCCCTGTAAAAAAAAGTCGCTGATTATTATGCTGCCTCGTTCATAAATTCTGTGTTTGATATATAATTAAAGCCAAACAGAGCGATATTACCTGTACGTTTGGAGAACCTTAAGTACCTAATACTCTCATTATTGCCGTATGGAGGAAAAATTATATTATGTTTACACCTTAAAAAAATTAAAGTCTATGCTTTCCATCAATAGTAATTCTAATAATATTTTTCTTTGTTGTAGGTAAGTACCTCCTTTGATGGCCTTTTTCATCTTTGAAGCAGCTCTTGTGAGTAATAATCATTCAAATACACCTCATAGTCACATCAGTACCTTAACTTATACGCCATTCATCGTAGATTACATTTTCTTTTATAATATGTTCCCTGGACCATACGATGATTGGTTGACTACAGCCTTATTTTTGCTTTATAAAGACCATTGAATACGTAAATTGTGTGGATGTTTCCCCTTCTGAAATAATTGAGTGTTATGAGTTGCTGTGGCGTCATGAATCGTATTATTCGTTTCGTATTATAATATATTTTTTGTCCACAAGAAATCGTTGAATTCTACGCAAACGTTTACGGTGGCTATATTGTACGCCAACACGATAAATGAACTCCTGTCTCTTGTTTTGGAAAATGTAATCATGCCTCCCTTATGTTTATCCCGTCGTAAAATATATTAGTTTGTGTGTTTTTACGCCTTCCATGTATTCTTATTTTTCTTCTCTACTTAAGTCAAGAACGACCGCACAGAATAATGTTTAAGCCGAGGTGGAAGTTCTTCGTTTGTCGCCAGTTTTCTCTTCGAGGCGTGATTATAAATGGTAATCTATTCTTCTGCATAATGCTTTATCGTTTTTAGCGAGAAAGTTCCCGACGTAAAGGAGACACGAAACTTTTCTGTTGAAAAAAGGCCCAACCTCCGATTCTTCCATCGCGATACGTAAATCGTGATTTCTCCTCTCTCCCGCCCCGACGGGGGCTCCACCACCACCCGCGGCGGCAGATGTCGCAAGTATTATGCGCGAGCGCATTTCGCCTGTCGTCTTCATTAAATTTGGTCGCGGCCGCATCTCCTCTCCGGCCTTCCAATGATTTAACGCTAAATCTCCCTCCCTCTCTCTCTCCCCCTTCTCTCGCCGTTTCCCTCATCCTCCGGAGGCCCTCCTTGAATTATAACCAACCTCTTTATCGGACGCCACCAGACCTCTCATTCAAGTTCCTTCGCCTTCATCATTTAGCTTCGCCCGCGCGTAAACTTTATAATCTCTCGGCCCCTTTTCATCAAACCCGTCCAGCTGTCTCTCTCTCTCTCTCTTTGCCTTGGATTCCTCCGAACCCTTAACCCTCTCTCTCTCTCTCTCCATTCCCCTCGTCCTCAAAGGCATCTGCCGTCAATTCCACCGTCCCCGGCCGAACTCCACCGCCGCCGAACAGAGCACTTCGTCTACATCTACATGTACGCGATACCCTGCAAGCCACCGCGAGGGTGTGTGACAGGGGGTGAAGATCACCAAGCCTGCACTACCGACATGCAAACAAGCAACTATAGGGTCTCATACACTAGATTCTTAGTATCTATAGTATTTAAGGTATTAATACATGCATAATGCGCTACAGACTACTCTAAAATATTTCCCCTACCTATCCCTTTGCTATGCTGCGTATTCTGTTCCCTTATAGTACGGGGGAAAAATGCCATTTTGAATCAGAAATCTTAACATCTTCAGCAAAGTATTCTGATTTAAATTTCTCTAATAGATTTAATCTGTACTTAAACCTACGCTCTGATAATGATTCCCACCCTAATTCTTGTATTAATTCTGAAACACCTATCGTAACACCTTTTAACGAACCTAGCTGCTCTACGCTACACACTGTCTAGTTCTCTGATCAAACCTAATTCATTAGGATCCCATACACTGGTTGCATACTCAAGGTGGGGCCTAATTAGTGAAACGTAACATCGCTCTTTTGTCTTCTCATCACATTTCCCAAGTACTCTTTTTATAAATCCTAGCTTTCTCTTCGCCCGGGCGTATAGTTCCCGGATGTGTCTTCTCCACGATGAATCTTGATTGATTGTTACACCTAAATACCTTATAGTTTCAACGCTTTCGATCTTCGTGTTAATAATTTTATGGGATCGCTCTAACGAATTAAGGAATTAATGCCTACTCTATCGTCCCCTTATTCTTCTCCCCCCGCTGTCGCCGCAAAAACTCCTTCTCAAAACACTTTCTGGAACAAACGAAAATATATTCATGTACGGTGATGTTTATTTTTTTGTTTTTTTTTGCGGCGAAAATTCCGGGTGGATCATGGTTGTCTACCTTGCTAGAAATCCTGAGGCAGGCTCGTATCCCGAAATTTGCTTCGAGAGGGGTGGGGGGGTCTAAGTCTAGCTTGTCGTAACTTGAAACAAGTCAGCCATGACAGTTCGGTGCCGACATGCTACAAATCTCTTCCCTTAATTTTCAGTGCTTGGCATTCGCAGTAATCATTCCCGTCTCTTCTCACTGGTAAAGTGCACTGCACACCTTGTTATATCTCATTTGGAATATCTTGTCAGTGTATGGGATCCCTACGTAATTGGTCTAAATAATGAGCTTGAACGTGCGCAGCGTAGATTGGCAAGATTTGCAAAGGGACGGTACGATAATCTTAGTAGCGTAACCAGTCTATTAAATGAATTAAATTGGGAATCATTGTCAGATCGCAGGTTGAAATATAGACTTAATCTCTTAAACAAATTCTAGGACCATATTTTCAGTGATGATGTTAAAAATATTTTGCGGTCCCCAACTTACTATGGTAGACTGGACCATAATCACAAAATTATAGAAATTGATTGCCGAACTGATAGATTCAAAATGTCCTTATTTCCTCGTACAGTTAGGGATATGAATAACGGTAAATATATCCAATACGAGTGTAGCAATGGATAACATTTGTAGATGCATGTTCGTATTAGGACTTGAAGCTAACCCAACTAACAGCATGTTTTTGCATGTATGCTTTGCTATTTTTATTTTAAATAGCGTAGTTTTGAACAGTACCTATACGAGTACTAATCCTTTTTTATGCATGTTATGTAGGGCACGTTTGGTGAGAATTCATCCCTTGCCACACACCTTTATGGTGGCTTGCAGGGTATTATGTAGATATAGAAGCAGTGAATTTGGCCGGCCCCAGGCGTATGCACGCATGCATACATATCAGATTGAAAAGAACAATTATTAACCCCACACATACATCACACTAGTGATCACGTTTCAACACTCTCTAGTAGGATATGCCTCTTTTCATATAAATTGAGCGCTGTCGTCTTCTGTTTTTACTCTTCCTTGATAGCAGAATTTTCCCTTTCGATCCCTTTGGATGTATTTTTATTTATTTTAACGTTTTCACTCGGATAATTTGCTTGTATCGCGCCTCAAGGCTTGAGAATGCTGAACGGGAAATGATGGGTTTTTGCGATTTAAATCCAAAATATTATTCCCCCTTGAGGGCTGCTTGAACGGATTCGATTTCCATTGTGTCGAATTGGAGAATCAATGTTGAAAGTGGGCTTTGTGGTATTTTTTGCCCGCATATGATACACTTTAACGCTGTACATGACAACCACTGCCGTAAGTGGCGATACTCGCCGTTTACCTCGATGCTTTCATTCGCATCGTGATTTCTGCACGGATTTGGCGTGCGAAGGGGCCTCGCCACGCGTGACTGACGTGCGTTGGTCGACAGTAGCGTGATCCGGCGTGCTATCTCCACGGAGATAGCGAGAGTTTGCGAAGATGGTGGACTTTTTGTTCTCTTTGTGTCCAACCCCGAGATTACGTGAACATCATCGTAATTTCTATCATGCTGAGTGGTGAGATAGTGACTGTATTTGGAAGTATAACTCCCGCTAAAGGCGTCCCGTAGTTCAAGTCCAGAACGCAATATCCGCGGAAGACAAAAGCCCCCATTGAGTCTTGCTTCCGAAGACGGTTTGCATTACGGGGATAAGCCCATTGACGTCGGCGTCGTTCGAGTGTTTCTCTACGCTCTCGCAGTTGTTTTGTTTCACAAAACTGGATTTCTGTCGATTTATCAGTCGGTGCCTTATCGTGAACGAAGTGGTTTTTGGACCGCTGGGCTAAATATATAGTTTTATCTCCCTTTCGACGCTCAAGGAATCTAATTATAAATCGCCAATGACGCATGTGGATCTTTGATAAATAGTATTATACGTGTATTAATAACACGTCAAGATTTCGATGGTATTTTTAGTAAGTATCAAAGCGATTGGGGAATGTGTTGGTCATGGATTTTGAACTTCGTGGGTTTTTACGAACGTCTTGGCTTCCATTCGCATTGGCATTCTCCAGTATTCATATCGAGAAACATGTCCTCGATTCATCGATACATAATTCCTTACTCGTAACATGAAATATTTACTTAACTTTGTTCGTGTATTTCTCAGAATTTCGATACTGTATTTTACTGTTACAACAACCAATGAAAGGAATTGAAAAACGACTGTATATAAAGTTAGGTTTTCCGACTCAGTAGTACAGATACAAAGTAGTGATTTTATTGGTTGCATCGATACCGAGGTCAATTAGCACCTCCTATTATATATCTTGAATTACCAAATATCGTTACCGTTGAGTATAGAAATTCAAAATACTTCATCATTTCCTAATTTCCGCAAGGCAAAGAAATGGTGGGATATTTTGCTATGTCTCTTTTCTCTTTCTTGCCGTGCGTGCCGACGAATTTAAGAAAAACAAAATCGATAGATAATGGCTTTAACTTGGTGAACATTCATGCTGAATGAAAAGATGCAACCTATGTAATTTTTTTATGCCACTCCAAGAAAGGGAAAAATATGGACTTGCTGGAAGGTTTTTGAGATTAAGAAGAATTTGACTAAGGGCCGGATACTTAACGAAATTGTTTTTAAAAAGCACTCACCTCTTGTAACCGTCGCGTCGCACTATCCTTCCACAATGAGGTCGTTTACCATATTTTTTTATTTCCGAATCTTATAGTTTGTAAAATAAAAAGACCCGTATTTTTCCGTTTTTTGATCCGTCAATTATTTCTCGAGTTATAAACGGCGAAAAACTGATGTTTTTAACCCTTTCGGAAAAGTGGGCGTGGTGCAACCTCTGACGCATAACGACTTCGTGCAATCACAGCTAAGCCCGCGAAGCTACTTTGCCTTATCGCAATGGGGGGGACACAGCTGACTCTGCCAATAGGACAGTTGCGACAGCATCTGTGCGAGCAGACCTTCCGAGAACCCCCCTCCACCCCCTTCGCTTCCACGAAAAGCAGTCAAGGATGGGAGGAAAATGACGTCAATATTATCACAGCAGCTTTTTCGGTGGGCGTCACCTTTTGCTTATTTTAATTTTTGATTAATGAGTGAATGGTTGTGGTTAGAAGATTAACTTTTTTCACTATACTTTTTTTTGTTTCAATCTAACGATTTCCTGTACGAAATTGCGATTTCGGTTTCGAGTAAACGTCCCCATTTTCCCCCACGGAACAGTGACCCCCCCCCCCCCCCCCCTGTATCCCCCGGCCGGGTGGCCTTCCCTGTATTCCCAAACAACAAAGTCACTCAACCCAACTCCTTCCCCCCCCCCCCCGCACCTCCCCCCTCGCCCTCTCTCTTCATCCTCGGCATTAGTGTATATATATCCGAATGTCCTGCGAGAAACTTTTGTACTTGAGAATAACGCCTTAGCGTCGACAGGCGTTGTAACGGCAAAAATAAGTCTGTGAAAATTTACATAGGTTGTATTTACTCATCAAGAAAAACGTGCAGAAAATGTATCCACGAACCATTTTTGCCCATTCTTCCAATTATGCTTTATGTCATCTTCAATTTGTCGTGGCGTACCTCGAAGAATATCGTACAGATCCGATTGGAGAATAACCTCTCCTCATCGTAAATCAACAATCCTTTGGTAGGTTTGAGTCAGCTGTCCGCTCGATTCTCCCATTGGCTTACCTCTTCATATTTTCACAATTCTTCCCTCTGGCATCCTTAATGACTTGCTCCAATTATCTCATCCGAGACCTTCCTTTGTCACTCTTGCTAATCACTTTTCCTTGACGATAGTCTTCAGGCCATCATGTCTCATGATATGTCCGATTAAGTTGTCCCGTATTCTTTTTAGGGTTTTTATCAGGCCTACCTTTACCTAAAATAAAAATTAATAATAAAACGAAGATCGAAAGCGTCGAAACCGTTAGGTTTTTAGGTGTAACAATCACTAAAGATTTATCGTGGGGAAGACATCCGGGAAATATGCGGCCGAGCGAAGAGAAAGCTAGGATTTATAAAAAGAGTACTTGGGAAATGTGATGAGAAGACAAAAGAGCGATGTTACTTTTCACTAGCTAGGCCCCACCTTGAGTATGCAGCCAGTGTATGGGATCCGAATGAATTAGTTTTGATCAGAGAACTAGACAGTGTGCAGCGTAGAGTAGCTAGGTTAGTTAAAAGGTGTTACATTAGGTTGAGTAGTGTTTCAGAATTAATACAAGAATAGGGTGGGAATCATTATCAGAGCGTAGGTTTAAGTACAAATTAAATCTATTAGAGAAATTTCAATCGGAATACTTTACTGAAAATGTTAGGGACATATTAAAGAAACCAGCGTATTATGCTACATTCGACCAGATAAATAAGATTAGAGAGATAGATTGTCGTACCGATATATTCAAAGTGGCATTTTTCCCTCGTAGGTACTATAAGAGAACAGAATAGGCAGCATAGCAAAGGGATAGGTAGGTGAAATATTTTAGAGTAGTCTGTAGTGCATGATGCATGTATTAATCCCTTAAATACTATAGATTCTAATAATCTACTTGCATGAAACTCTATAGTTGCTTGTTTGCATTACGGTAGTGCATGCTTGGTGATCTTCACCCCCTGCCACACACCCTCGCGGTGGATTGCAGGGTATCGTGTATATGTAGATGTACTTTTTCTCCCACTCTTCTTAAGACTTCTTCGCATGTCAGTAAATCGATCCATTTCACCGTCACCATTTTTCGGTATCATCACATTCCGAATGATTCCAGCCTTGACTTCTCTGTCTCTTTTACCCTCCATTCCCTCACTGCCATAAAGTAGTTTGCTCTAGGTGTATGTTCTGATGAATTGTTTCCTTACTATAGCGATTGTACTTCCAGCTGGAAGTATAGTCCTCTTTACCATACACATCCTCGTACCTAGGGCTGTGCGACACCACGATATATCGTCGACGATACTCGATGTGCACTTGGTATCGGAAGTCGATATTTCGAAACGCGATATGTCGATATCCCGATATGTCGATATCCCGATTTGACGATATCCCGATATGTCGATATCCCAACATGTCGATATCCCGATATGTCGATATCCCGACATGTCGATATCCCGATATGCCGGTATCTCAATATGTCGATATCCCGATATGTCGATATCCCGATTTGACGATATGACGATATCCCGATATGTCGATATCCCAACATGTCGATATCCCGTAATGTCGATATACCGACATGTCGATATCCCGTTATGTCGATATCCCGACATGTCGATATCCCGACATGTCGATATCCCGATATGTCGATATCCCGATATGTCGATATCCCGACATGTCGATATCCCGAAATATCGATATCCCGATATGACGATATCCCGATATGACGTTATCCTGATCCCGGTATTTTTTACTGTCCCCCTTAATAATGTCTCTATTCAGCGCAATTTCTCGGTAATGGTTGATCGGATTGAAGTGCTATAAACGGTATCATCCTTATAAAATATTACACTTCCGCAATCGTTAATTACGTATATTAAATCGTCTAATTTGTTATTGTTATTAACTATAACTTTTTTATCATACAATTTGGACGTGTGGAATGGAATGGCCATGGTGCGATTTCATCACTGAAAACTAGGGATGGATCGGTTCGGTTCTTCGGTTCTCGGTTCCACCGGTTCTTGAGCTTAGAACCGGAACCGGAACCGAGGCCAAAAATAATCGGTACCGAAATAATTGGCTCGAAAACCAGTTTGAAACCTACTCACACTCCGAAAGTGGAGGCTTCACATTAAAACCTGGGCGTCGATTCCCGTTCTCCTTTCGCCCGGGTCTTCGCTTCGCCTCGGCAACTCGAAGCGAAGCGAAAATTTTCTCCGCGATTATTCTCGTTCTTTTCGCCCCGCCTATCGCTTCAGTTCGGGTATCTTCGTTTCTTGGCGAAAGATTGTGACGTAAGCAATGACGAATTACCCATAAGTCAATGGGCATGATGAATAATTATGGGAAGGTATGAAAACCTATGATGAAAACCCAGCGGGAGTGTAAGAAAATTTCAGCGATCAACACACATTGTCTCCGCAGTCAGAATCAATTGAATAGCGCGAGGCACGGTGGCAAGTTCAAATCATATTTCTAGAATATATTTCATGTTTTGTTTATTTGGTGAAACTTTCAAATTGTTACACTTAGTATTGTTGTACAATATTTCTAATTCATTATTTGTTTTCCGTAGTTGAACATAAAACCATTCTCTTTGTTTGTCATCTTTTACAGAGATATACCTACACGATGAGTCCAAAAGTCACTCCGGTGAAACTTACGGGTTAGTATTTTCAATGTAAACCTAAGTAGTTCGTGAATTTACCATTTTTATTTTCGTGTTTGTTACTGTTAACGATTGTATCACTCATGTAGGTAATACTTTCATGAAGTTAGAGTCGATTGAAACATATTTTATAGGAACGTCAGTAAATGATTTTGTTTCTTTTGTGTGCGTGTGTCACCGGTGTTTGATGTGGTATATTCACTCAGAGAACAACTATAAGGCTCGGGACCCTTATACTTCTAGAAATTATTATCATATAACCTATTATGATCCTATCCATAATCTAACCGCATCAAGATTCGTTGTTCTTTGTCCTTAAGTAGTACATACGAGTTTTGACGAAATGTAACAAACTTTAAAAGCCAATTTTGGATAATTTTTTAACTAATCATGAGTTAAATACTAGTTTCTTTTTTTTAGCAAAGACAGAGCGTAAAAACGCCCGAGCCACTGGAGATCAGCTGAATTATTTAGTTGACAAGTCAAAAATGGGAGATTCAATGGGAGAGGTTGGCAGATAGCGGAAATACAGATAAACCGCTCATTTGAGAGATTGAATGCGTTGCTTCGATTCCTCAGTGAACGCACAACAGCAGCCTCTTCATTTTCTTCCACCTCCACGGCTAACGCATTTAGCATTGGCACTAGGGCCGCCATTCTCGTCCTTAATGCATAAAAGTGAAGTTGTAGACCCAAATGCTATTTCACAATGTCCATCAAAACTTATACCCATAAATAAACCTCTGCTTCTTGCCTTACTTGTTGCGTTCCTATCTTTCTACCCCCGCGTCAGTCTCTTTGTTATTGTTTCTGGTGAAACGTTCACAATCAAAAGAACCAAAACAACAAGTTTTCTCAAGCAATCCAACACTCACAGCTCAGAAAAACAGCACACTCACGGTAGTTCAATACGCTTATCAAACAAACGCTTCGCGGTACATTCAAATGCATACACACTTCTATTCCCATGTATTTAATTACATAGAACGACAAGACGAGTAAAGCTACACACTGGTTGTATGCCAAACATATTAATAACAATTAGACTCATTGGGATGAAAAATGTAACATAATAATGGTGTATAGCGGTAATTAAATCACGAGTCGGTCTTTCGTGAATTCTTTCGCTAAGCCGCTAGAGCGACTTCATTGTCGTCGCTAGCGAAATTCGCTCTTGGCGAATGTTTATATTCACTACATGTTCGCCAGACAGAACGAGAATAACTTTTTTGTCGCCAGAGGGACGAAGCGAAGCATTCCTGGCGAAATAGCTAGCGAATGAAAATGAGAATACGAATGCGCACTCCGTTCGCCAATATTTTCGACAAATCGCGCTGGCTATAGCTAGAAAGAACCAGAATAAGGCCCCTGGTGAAATAGTGTACTTAGATGCTTCAAAGTCGCGAATTATTCTAATTCAGTCTGTGAAAATGATTATTGATTACCTTATCTTACCACGGAGCAATACAAATTAAGTGGTAAATTAAGAACCGGAACCGAGAATCGGAACCGAGAACCGAAGTTAAGAACCGAACCGGAACAGGAACCGAAAAAAAGTGGAACCGACCCATCCCTACTGAAAACTCTAATTCAACTAGAAAAGTTCAAATCTGTTTATAAAATTATTGTTTTTAAACCATAATTCGGAATTTAAAAAATTTTCACCGTTCTTCGACCAAGGAAAAATAGCTAAATTTCAGCTCATATGCGCCGTATCAAAAAATTAAAAAGAGCCTCTATTATCTAAAATTATATGCTCTTTCGCCAAAGTTGTTATATTATAGGTCGATATCCGATATCCCGATATGTCGATATCCCGATATGTCGATATCACGATCTATCGATATCCCGATGTGTTGTTATCCCGATATGTCGATATCCCGATATGTCGATATCACGATATATCGATATCACGATATGTCGATATCCCGATTTGTCGATATCCCGATATGTCCATATCACGAAATGTCGATATCCCGATATTTCCTATTTATATCGCTAAACCGAAAAATCGGCAAATCCGCGATATCAGAATGATATCGTCGTGCGATATTCAAAACAGCATATCGCTATCGGGATATCGACATATCTGGAATTCGGATATCGCCCTATAATATAATAACTTAAGGCGAAAGAGCATATAATTTTAGATAATGAGAGGTTCTTTTTTTGTTTTGATGCGGCGCAAATGAGCTGAACTTTAGAGTATCTATCGTACCTTTCCCCTCCCGGTCTGAAGCGACTTTTTAAGTGCGGGGACGGACTTGAAAATCACAGATGAAGTATATCCTGCCCGTGGCATCAGGTCACCCCCAAGGCTCTCGGCCGTCAACGCCGTCGGCCTGTTTCGATTCGCTGAAGAGGAAAGGAAAACGGTCATCAGTCCATCCCGGCCGCTCGGGACGACGCAACGACTCCCCCTCCGCCCCGCGCTCCCCCTCCAGATTCCCTGCGCCCGCATACGCAGCCCGGGAAGGAGGAAGTCTCGGTGTCCGAAATTGGCCCATTTGGGAACCGCAAACCCGGATGGCGAGGTGAAGGGGGAGGAGGGGGTGAATGAGGGGGGATATGGGTGCCCCTCCCCCCCAATCTCTACCTTCTCCTGGACACGTCCGGTGTGAATTGTTGAAGCCTACCATCGTTTCTCTTCCCCTTGCCATATTTCATCTGGTTACGATCAGAAAAAATATTTAAAATGAGTTTTTTTAAATAGTGGTAGACAGGCACGTAGCCATAAATTTGCTACGGGGGATCCCTTTTGTTGTATGCACCTTATAACAAATTAAGATTCCACAAAAAAGTGATTTAAAAATCATAAGGCATGAGAATTACATTATCAAACTCACACTCAATAATTTTGCACCAAATTTTCCTGTAATCGTTTTCCACAATTGCACAAAACTCTTAATTACTCAAGAAAAATTAGAAACAATAGTGGGACAAGCAAAATCTATAAGAAATTAAATGAAAGATCTAAAGCCTCTTCGACTTCACCTTCTTCTCCATCGAATTCAAGTCTAAGTAGCTTTCTAAGTTCTAAGTCTTAAGTAACTTGAAAAAATCAGCCTTGCCCATTCGATGCCAACACGTTGCAGATCTCTTCCTTTAATTTTCAGTGCTTGGTATTTACTTTTACAGTGTCCATACTTATGTCTTCTCACTAGTAAAGTTCACTGCTAAAATCAGAGCAACAAAATTATCGAGAAAAAATTTCGGAGGGGGGCTGAAGCACCAGTGGCCCCCTCCCCCTGGCTACGTATGTGGTGGTAGATGATTAAATAGGATACATCCTGCACATTGCTAAATTCATGATGCGAGACACAATTTTACGAATGTAGCTAAAGTATAGATATTCATGAATAAGGTAATTGGACGAATAATGACAAAATACGTTTTTTTATATGGTACGACTAGTTTCACGGCGTCATCATCAGGTGATCCTATTTAATTCTCGGAGTCTATGAACGTATTAAAGAATGTGTCTAGATGCCTATTTACATACAGATGTACCAGGAAATTGACTCCCTTTATATTATTACAGTGATAAAATGTTTTCTGAGGTACACGCCATATTTGGTTAATAGAATTATTGAACCACATTATAAAGGATTAATAAGGATTTTTTTATTTAGCCGTAGAGCCTTTTCACCACCATTCTCTTCATTTCAGCATACGCGATGCATCCCATTTCCGTCGCCATAACTTTTAAATGCGAAGTTTTTGGTCACCCTCTCAGTTTTACCCGAGAATTTTGCCTTCTAGAATATTTTGTATGAAGGTGTCATGCCGAAGTTAAAGATTATAGTTAAATAACCTTGGTTGGCTTATCCTATTCAGATTTGGTTAACTTGAAAATAAATTTATTTTTCTTCGTGGCCATCAATTAACATCGTTGCGAGTGGTTTTGTTAGCAAATGTGAAGTTTTAAGGCAAATAAATGTGAGCTATATTGGTAAGAAAAATTATGAAAGTGAAACCGAAACACACAATAACAACCGGTTTTGGAATGCAAATAATAATATATTCAAAATGCACGACCGCAAATTTAGTGGTATTAATTAACCTCTTCAAGTTTTGTTTTCTTATATTAGCTAAGTCTTGGCCGCTCTTCTTCTACCTTAGTTTCCTTCTTGCTGACCTTCAGGTAACATCTTGTCAATGTGTTTTCCATATTAACTAGAGCTTCTCCTAAGTTTGCTACGCGTTCTGTCCATTTTATCTTCAGTCTAGTGTTACTGGAAGCAGCTAATCCGTAGTCCTAGGGAGCCTCTCCGACTGGCCAGTATTCCGAACAGCAACCTACGCATGTGAAGGAAAGTAGGTTAGCCTTCCGCCACTATGGCGAGGGAGTGGGTTTAATGAATTCTCATGGCGGGAAAGAAGTGGAAGTTATTCGGGCAAGCACCCGACTCAGGTGTTTTCATAGCACTTCCTAACGTTCCACCTCGCCCACGCAATTGTTCAGGAATGAGGTTCGTGAGACCGCGCGGAAGACATCCTTCGTTAGTACTCTCCCGTGGCAGTAACCCGCGGCAGAATTACCCAACTGAACGTGAACCACGCAACATGAAAATGTTAAGGGCGCATCTTACTGGCGTGGGTCGTGTCGGTGCTGAGCATAGACCTGCAATTATGGCTAGGAGGGGAGAATGCGCTCCTCCTCGACGGACGTAAGGATTTCGCCCGCGAAATGTGATCAGCGATCCACGTTACCCACATCCATTGCGACGGACAGTTCAATGCTCTCCTCTCCTTCTATATTGGATGCCCGGGGGCAATCGGAAACTGACCCGTTCTCCATATTGGCCAAACTTTATTCATTCACGTACTCACAGTACCCTTCTAGCCATCTCAATTTTATTTCAAGTGATTGTAATTCCACTCCAGGCGTTCACACCAAGAAGATTAGGATGTATGTACTGAAGGAGGTGCTGAATATGATAAGCGTATGGATGACAATGAAGCCAGAATGGGGGTCGTCGGGAAGGATTAAGCACCGACTTCTCCGGTACAGAACATTGCGTTCCATACGGCCTCTTATGGAGACTGCATATGCTATAAAAATTAATAATAGTGAAATCGTACCAAAATTTCATCGTAGCGTAAAATTTCATCAGTTAATCTTCGTGAGGCTATTTAAGGGAGATATTAATCCATTTGATTCCCCTGGGAGAAAAGTTTACTACGGAAACTGATTCTAATTTAGGCTGCTTAAAGTACGTATTTGACGATTTTTTTGCGTTTGCGCACCTTCCTTTTTTTCTTTGACGAATTTTAAAAATGCATCGCATATTTTATCATACTACTCGAAATATTTACCCCGTGCAAAAACAACTTCATCAGTACGAGTATCGCTAGTAGCAAGCCCGAAAGTCGTACTTACCATCATGGCCGCTGGGTTCACAAATCAGCTGCGATGCCTCCTCCAGTACTATGTAAACTCCTTGTTCCCGTTCAATAAATTCACCTCGGTAACGAAGTGGTGTCACTTTCGATGCAGTTTAAAATTTTAAGATATCATTTCACTTGAACAGACACTGCATAAACACTTCACGGGCTACAGTGTTTTCGTGTACTTAGAGTTGCATTTCAAGCGTGCGAGATGGTGTGGAAAACAATTTGGCGTATGTTGCAAATGATTAGACCCATGCAGGCGTTCAAAAAATCCTCTAAATTGCACTGACTACTCTTATTGTTGCCTTAGTACATCGAGCGAGTAACTACCCGCCGTAATTATCGTAATTGTTGTCCCTCATCATGCGCGGAAGATTTTAATTTTAATACTTTCCTATCTAAATTTAATCTAGCTCTCTATATAGTGTATATTTTTTTTTCCAGCGTACAATGTTGAGATGGATTTTTTATGATGATTTTCTCATCAACCGAAATGCAATCGGACTTAAATTTTAATTAGAGAGTTAACCAGTGCTTCAAGCAACGATGTTATAGTGACTCGCAATCTACCCTTTCCAATATTGTGAACACGCTGATAAAATCATCATATCGTATTTTTAAAAACTCAACTGATCTTCGATTCATACCATCCTCTATCTCGAGTTCAACCTGTTTAATCTGGATATCACATACTGACGACGTATTTAAGGTATTCTAGGGAGTTAGTTCGCTACTCTGATTCGTCCTCATGTCGGCATGAGCCGCAGCATGTTGGGCCTTTTTTTATAGCAATATTTAGTCTGCAGGTGTTCAGCGACAGATGGCGGTTGACGTCATTGCCAGCCAGCACTTATAGAGCAATCTCCCCTCCGTCAGTTCCAATCGGGGAAACTTACAGCGGCCGTCCTCTGGGATAGATCCATTCCCGAGACATCTGAATTTCTCCGCGGAAACCATCCCCTCAGCAGTCTGATGTCTGGAGATTGGTTCTTATTCGGTTAATCCTGTGTCTCATCTAAGGGATATATTATTTTAAAATGCCGATCAGCTAATCTTGCCGATGACGCAGTAGTGTACAGGAAAATTCTATGCCCAAACGATAAAGAATATTTAAATGATGAACCTACAAGCTGTGTCATACATGGAATTAAATGTTTAAAAAAGTATAGTAATGAATTTTTGGAAAAAGAATTGTTCTCCTCCTAGCACGTACAAAATAATTAATAATGAATTAACAAGCGAGGAATCCATTAAATATCTTGGAATAAGACTGGCACATGATCTTTCCTGGGGTAAACACATACGTGAAATAATGGGTCAAGTTAATCGTAGACTAGGATTCATCAAAAGAGTATTGGGTAAATGTGACGAACATGTATGCTCTGCGAATGATATATGTAATCACCTTTTAGCCCACCTCGAGTTGGAATTCGGGCTTGAAAAAACCCCCACGAGGTTGATGAAATCAAATGATATTTAATGCACTCTTAGCGAGGTTTAAGACATTTTGGTGTGATACGTGGCAGTTGGCATTAAATTTAAAAAAATGTTTGGCAATGCTTTTTTGGAATAAGAATTGTTCTCCTCCTAACACGTACAAAATAAGTAATAATGAATTAACAAACGTGGAATGCATTAAATATCTTGGAATAAGACTGACACATGATCTTTCCTGGGAAAAACCCATATGTGAAATAATGGGTCAAGCTCATCGTATACTGGGATTCATCAAAAGAGTATTGGGTAAATGTGACGAACATGTACGAGAAATCAGCTACTCTTCCCTTGTTAGACCTCATTTAGAATATGCTGCCAGTATCTGGGATCCCTATGAAATCGGTCTAACTAACGAACTTGAACGTGTGCAGCGAAGATCGGCAAGATTTGTAAAGGGACGGTACGATATCCATATTAGCGTAAACAGTCTATTAAATGAATTAAAATGGGAATCATTGTGAGATCGCAGGTTGAAATATAGACTTAATCTCCTAAATAAATTCCAAGATAATTCTTTTAGTGATGACGTTGACAATATTTTACGAACCCCAACTTACTATGGTAGACTGGACCATAATTACAAAATTAGAGAAATTGATTGCCGAACTGATAGATTCTAAATGTCCTTTTTTCCTCGTACAATTAGGGATATGAATAGCGGTAAATATGTCCAATACGAGAGTAGCAATGGATAACATTGGTAGCTGCATGATGGTATAAGGACTTGAAGCTAACCCAACTAACAGCATGTTTTTTGCATGTTTGCTTTGCAATTCCTGTCTTTTTTAAATAGTGAATTTCAGACTAGTATATTAATACCAGGTCTTTTTTATGCATGATATGTAGTGTATGTTTTCTGGTCCACGGGATAGGTTCTATCCTGTGGACCAGCAAAGTATTTTTTCTCCCTTGTGTTCACCATGAAGGAGTTCCGCAAAGTAACGCAACCCACCATTGCATTTAGTGTATGTTTGGAGAGAAATCGCCCCCTGCGGTCTGGGATTCATCAAAAGAGTAATGCGTCATTGATCCACATTTATGGTGGCTTGTAGGGTATTTTGTAGGTGTAGATCAGAGTTAAGGGATTAAGGCGATTAGTATACGTGATTCCATTTCTAACTTCCAATGGCTCACTTTATTTTGCAAGCACACCAGCTGTTTTATCTAGTAACTATGAGTGTTTAATGAAGGAGTAGGGCATTTCGCAGATAATAGCGATACGGATAGTTTTAATTACATACCCATACTCAGATAACTGAATGTATTCCATCATGCAATTTACTTTCTGCAGGACCTTTCCCCTAGTTCCCAAATTGATAATCATCTACATCTACCCAATACCCTGCAAGCCACCATTAAGGTGTGTGGCAGGGGTTGAATTCACACTAATCATGCATTACATATCATGCATAAAAAGGATTAGTAACAATATACTAGCCGAAACTACATTTTTTAAAGATAAAAAGAGAAAAGCAAGCATGCAATATCATGCTGTTAGTTAGGCTAGCCTAAAGTCCCAATACCAACATTCAACTACCTATGCTATCCATATATACACTCGTATTGGATATATTTGCCGTTGTTCATATCCCTAATGGCACAAGGAAAAAAGGACATTTTGAATCTGTCAGTTCGGCAGTCAATTTCTCTAATCTTTTCTCTACTTAACGTCGTCATTTTAGTTGACACACTTCGGCATCCGCTTGATTCAAGTTAACTTATTTCTTCCTCCAGTTTTCCTCCCCTTGAAAAAGTTCTTCCAAAAATGTTGCTTCTCCACTGGAATAATTATCTTGTCTTCAATTCGCAATAGTAACGCTTTGCATTTGCACTTCATTTCACCATCGATTGTAGTGTCATCAGTGCTGACATTGAAGTTCAAAGAATCTCCCTCTGTGAACTTCCGTGATGCATCAACTAATGAATTGCAATGTAGCCGAACCTGTCGTGAAAACACTCTAGTTTTGTGGAATGTGCTGTCGATACTTAAATTTCTACTTGGAGGTCTACCGAAAAGTCGAGCTAGCGAGTGCTTCATGCATATCACCTATTTCTTTTTCTTTATTTCTGTCCGAGCTTCTAACTCCATCCCTTCTTCCCAACCCTCTCCTCATAGCGGAATAATTGGAGTTGATATTGTTTTTCAACATGTGCTTTAATCTTCACGAAACAACGAAACAAAAAACGAAGTCAACTCTCTTGATTTTGTACTGCACCGTTTCCACAAAATTAGGCATATTACCATATAATTCCTCTCCTCATAGTTTCCAATGAATGTCAAAGTCCGCACTTCGTTCAATCCACAAGTCCGCAATCATGCTGAGGCATGATTCGTATCCCCGATCGAAGTCCCGAAAGTTTACCTTTTCGTCGAGGTTTTTCCTCTGCGCTTCATTTTTTCTTGTAATTGAGTCTCGCTTTTTCAGAACACATCGATCCTGAACTCTGTCCAGCTTCAGTCATGTAATACTTGTATCAACACATGCATAGCACCTCGATAATGAGAACATTTATCTACCACTTGTCGCATTTTCAATTTTGTGCTGTTTTTAGCTTGCTTTTTTCTCGTAAATTTTACCTGCTGTCATTAAACCACGTTCGTTTTCAACTATGTTGCCATTACCGGGAGTAAGAATGTTTGGTTACGACAGCGTTATCTTTTCCGACATATGGAGTTGTCTCAGAATGGTGATATTTGAGTCGCATAACTTGAGTGATAGCTCCTCCATTCCTTAGAACTCTACTTAGCTCCGAGATAGATCAGTTTGCTGATTCTAGTGTGCCATTTGATGCTCAGGCCTATAGGTTGGCAGTGAGGTTATACTGGAATCTCTGGTAGTGAGGTTGTGCTTGCAATCTTCTGCCTACCTGGCTTACCAACGCTTGAGGAAATACGGTGGGCCGAAAGAGAGGCCAACGAAAAACGGCGTGCTTAAATATCTTTACCTCTTTTTCCCATTGTTTTAAAAGTGGCCTGCGAAGGATTTGCTTTAGCCGAGGTAGCATAGTAATCAGACTATCGTTTGTTCGAATCCCACGATGGGCATGACTCTTTGATGTTCCGTAGTATCAAGTTTAGGTTAGGTGTTGCAACTTCCTTCTCCTTTTTAAACAAATAATAACTATATTATTTAAAAAAATCTCTAACAAAAAAAATATATTGGTATGTTAAAAATATAACCTTATATCCTCATTTCCTACCACTATTATCCTTTTGACTATTACTACCCCGACCGGCAAGAGCAGCAGCTCGGAACGGTGCAATAGGTTTACTCATCCGACTTGGACTTGGACATGACTTCAGCAGTTGTAGTCTCGGATGTGATACGACCTCGTTAACAAAATCATATGCTGCAAAACATATTTCTACCCCCTTCACCATGTAGTTAGCATCACAGGGAAGGGCCTCCAAGAGGAGAAATGTGGAGGTAAATAGTATGGTGGAGGGAATTTGAGGAGTGAGTAGTATAGGTCAAGGGTGAGAAAACGTTTGAGACGGAAGAGCCAAACCAGTTTCTGAAATAATTTATTAGTTCTTCGTGAGCCATAAATATATTTTAACAAATGAATGAAATGTTATTAATATTATGAAAAGTGCTGTGATTAATCATATCCTAATTAAAATTGGAAAAAAATGTGCTAAAAGTACTCCCATCGGGTCTATTCACTGTCAGCTATTTGATAGCAGTTTCTGACAAACTGTCTGTGTGTCCGGCTTTCTACAAGTTGTTTTGTATTTCTCTTTAAGACTCAAGTCAGAATGTGCACGGTAATGAGATTACGTCTTATTTACAAACGCCTAGGCATTCATTAAGAAGTTAAACGTTGGTTGTTTTATTTCCACATTCATATTCACTTCAGAGGCACAAGTCGGTACCGTAATAGCTGCTTATTGCTCGCGATTCGCAATTTGCCGACCCAATGGGATAGTAGAAACATGGTCGAACGGAACGAAGGATGCTTAAGGAGGTTGGCTCGCGACTGTTTAAGTCAAGTTGTCTAAGAAATCTTATTAATTTAAGTACGAGTATATGCCTGCTAAGGGATCCTTACTTCACAAAGAAAATTACCTTAGCTATTGAAAGTCATAAGCATCACAAGAAATACGATGGAAAGTCCAAGGATTTATTTTTTATGATAATTTTAATCAGCTAGACGATGGAGTCAATTCAACATTTACGTTACAGAAAAAAATTCATGTACTCAATGAATTTACTAATGTATAACACCAGAATATTACTATCAAACGTTATGTTATAATATTTTTCTGAAATATTCTTTAATATCTCATTAGTAATGATATTATTCATACGCCATACATGTTGGCTAGAGCGACCGCTGCGCCACTTGAAGTCAACTAACGAATTTCGTCTGCTATAAGCGCAGAAATTGGTGGGTTTAGCGAAAAATACGGTGTGTTGATGCCTTTTTTTTCGTGTCATTTTATTTCTTGTGACATTACGCATAAAATATCAGTTTTTTGGCAAAAATGACATGTCACTATGGTATTTTTAAACGTTGTATCCCCCTTGTGATGGCCATTCTCGCCGTTAATCGTATGTAATTTCAAATGCGTAATGTGCAAAAAGGAGTACGGGTTGGTATAATTATATTTACTTTATTAGATAGAGTAACTTTAGTTCTATAAGTACTGAAAATATAAAAAACTGACATGACTTTCACTTTTCGGATCAAACTCCTTAACTGAGAGCTTTATTTGTGGGTTTTTACTCATGAAACGGAGCGTCCATCCAAAACAATCCTTAACCGGTGGAAGGCCAAAAATAACCGGCGATGGTTTGCTTACAGGTATATGCGAGCGTGATTTCCTTCTAGAAAGGTCTTTTCACGCGAGCCTTTATTGCAGCGGTGACGTGTGGAGATGGGATTTCGGGCTCAGAGGAGAAAATTAAGGTTAGCTGAAGGGAGCGTGGGCGTGCCTAAATGCCTTTCTCCCCCGTATGATCGCGAATGCGTGAGAGGGGATAAGAAGGGGTAGAGCATCCTTACACCCCCTTTCCCTCCCTCGAGCGCTCGGATAATTTCTAGCGGCAGGGTTTGCTGATGGGCGGGATATTTTTTTATCAAGCGGGGTGCGGGCAGGATTTTTCAGGCGGGTTGAAATAAAGGATCGCTTGGAGGGGAATGAAAGTTGTGGGGTTGGATGAATCTGGTAGAGAGAGAGAGAGAGAGAGGCGATGAGGGGAGTAGCAAAAGAGATAAGGGAGAAGTGGGAGCGAGGAGGATTCTGGGAAAATGGAAAATGTGGCCGTGAAGAATGGGGATTGCTTTCCGAAGTTTGCGCCGGGGGGATCCCATTCCGGACTTTCCGTCTCTCCCCAAACACTCCTTCTCCCTCCTTTCCATCCGTGGCTTCCTTGCCAGCCTCCTCCCTTCATCTTCTCCTTCTTCCAACTCTACTCTACCCATATTCGCTTTTCCTTGTCCCGAACAAAGAGACTGGCGAGGATAGGACGAAATGATAAGAAGGGTAAGATGGGAAAGTTAATTTTAGCCTCCTTTTGATTCAATAAAGTTTTTTCTTTTCTTGACTTGGACAAATCCTTTCTTTAAATCCACGGGGGTTGACCCTTTGATTTCCCATCGGTTTGTGTACACTTCGGTGTTTTCCTAAGCGTGGGTGGTGTGGCGTGGTTGCTTGTCATTTCGCCCCTGTCTTAGGAGTGCATCAACAGGAGTGAATTCTCACTGTTCTCTTCCCTTATTCAACCAGAAGAAGGAAGAAGAGACTTGATTTTATCTTGAGTTAGAAAGCAGGATGTTTAGGAGAGGAAACTTTCAATAAATAATTCTATTTAATTTTAATATAATAATGTGGAAATTATATCGAATTATTTTTTTTACGCATTCGTAATGAATACTTTCGACACTTCCTCAATAAAGAAACGAAAATATTCACGGACCAGTGTTAGTAAATGGGATAGTTTTGAGGGTAGTAATAAAGGGCGGAGGCCATGAAAGAATAAGAGGTTCAACTCTGCGTGTGTGGTGGGTTTCACTATTTCATTTCTGTTTCCTAACTTTATGCACACATATCCTTGAGTAATTAAAATACTTTGAACTGTGTTGAGGCTCACAATGCCAGTTAAACCTCATTCGTGGACAAAGACCTAAGGGGTCTTCTTGTCTTTCTCTCTCCTAACACACTATCCTTTTTACCATACACCCTTCGCTTCTGGCTCTTACATGTATTCGAAGTATTTTTATGCTTAATCATTCAAAATACCTATATTCCAAGATAATACATTCACTGATGACGTTAAAAATATTTTTCGAACTCCCACTTACAATGGTAGACTGTACCATAATCACAAGATTAGAGAAATTGATTTCCAAACTGACAATCAAAATTTCCTTTCCTCGTACAATTAGGAATATGAATAGCTGTGAATATATCCAATAGCACAAATACAGTACAAAGGGATAGAAGAGGTAGTTGCATGTTGATATAAGGACCTTAAACCAAACCAACTAACGGCATTATATAGCATGCTTGGTTTGCTATTTTTATCTTTTTAAATTGTGAAGTTTAGGCTAGAATATTATTACCAATCCTTTTTATGAATGATATGTAATGCACATTTGGTGTGAATTCACACTCTGCCACACACCTTTATGGTGGCTTGCAGAGTATTACGTAGATGTAGATGAATTAAAAAAGGTTATTTTTAAGGAAATTTTTATGTGAATTTCTCATTAGGTATTTATTTTAGTTTTGGTCCATGATAAAGTTACAATTTCCCGAGAGTAAAGATGTTCATGACGTATTTCTTAGTTTTCTTAAAATTGACTTCTATATTATTGACATCGGAAACCAGAATTTTGAGATTTTTTTGTGCGAATTAAATATGGGGTGCATAAATTTAGGTTGAACTTATGGTCGCTATTCAAGAGGTGTGATCATCGAATTGATATAGGCTTGATGTAGTTATATGCGGGAGATAACCGACAACTGTGGCCATTCACGTAATTTAGGAAGGGTGGAGAGAAACCCGGCGTCGGCATTAACCTGTACGTATCGAAAGGTGCCAAAGGGTTCTCAGATTAACACCCTAACCGATGGACGGAGTACTGAACTCGAATACTCTCTCCAAAGCACTCAATTAGGGGTCGGTTTACCGATGAAGAAGCCCTGGCACATCCGGGATCCGAACCCGTACCCTCTGGATGGGAGGCTTGTGATCTAATCACTTCACGAAGCCCTATCTCTGCAACCCTGTTTTATATTATTTTGTTCTCTATCCGTGGTGTTACCGTCATTCGTTTACGTAACCGACGAACGAATGCGTTGCATCTAAAACAAAATTAGTGATGATGTACAAGTTCTTGTGTAGATAGGTAATAATTATAAATAGAATAGAATTTATTTCTAGAACCTAGTCCTTCGGACCCAAGGTTCAAATGGTTTACAATTTATGGAATAAATGCACTCTCCCAGTTACATTTCAACGCAGTACAGAACGACCATTACAAAAATAATGAAAGACGTATATAGAATTGAAAAAAAATGAAGATAAACTCCCTCAGATACTGCGTGAAATAAAAATAAAAATGTAACGGGCAATATATAAAAAGAGTATTCATATGATGGCCAAAAGAAAATGTAAAACAAAAAGAAAAAATAACAGGTACACACTCAGAATCGGCGTTACAGAGAAATGCAGAAAAATAAATAAACGGGCTACATATATAAATGATAAAAATATGATTTACAGCCAATGTATATGTGAACACTTGCTTGAGGTGAACGGTTGGCCGGGGTACCAAAAAATAACAACCCTCGTCACCTATCTCCATCGCACCAACTTCCACCCTAATAAGTATTACTTCCTGGATGCAACTTTTAAGTTTTCACATTTTGGAGATTTTTTATCGTACACTTGGTAATATGCCTAATGTAAAAAAAATAACCTATGGTATAAAACTATATATTTAAAAAAATAAGCTAGTACATTTATATCAAGCCGCTCTATTATCCGTCACCGTCGCTCCAAAACTGTGATTGGCTTGGCTTATGATTCCCATGAATCAGCATCCATCAGCCGTCCAATGAAACGAAATAAAATTGTCCCCCGTTCCCAAGGGCGCCCTCCCTCGATGATTTGCCGCGTGGGCGTTAAAATAACGGACCTGATGAAATTTGTTCCCTGTGCCGCTCTGCGCTATTCGAGTTCCCGTTCATTGATTTCCTTTTTGGCCTCGTGGAAGGGAGCGCTCAAGTGATTCATTCGCTTCGCTCCCGAGTGCTAATGCATGAAGCTTTAATCTGCGTGAAGGGAAAATAAAATTCGCAGCGCAGATCGTCTGAAAAAAAAATTTTTTTTTTGCTTTGCCCATGTTTATCAGAATAAAGCTCTCTCGGATTATCCCCTCCGTCTCTGTAGTCCTGACCGATATAAGTTGCATAAACCACGCATTCCGAGCCAAATTTTCTAAAACACTTTCTTTGCCAATAGAAGTCTCTCAAATTGTGCAGGTGTCAAAATATATGAACGCCAACGGTTGGTCGATTATACTTTTTTTAATACGAATATCGAGGCTGATAAATGAATCGGATTGGTGTGGTGGCTAGAGAACTGGCCTCCCATCCTTAGGACCCGGGTTCGATTCCCGGCGGTGGTGGATTTTTCAGTGGAAAACTTGTGTGTCCCGTGGAGGGCATTTGAAGTTCAGTACTCCGTCCGTTGGATGGGACGTTAAGCCGTGGTCCCCTTGGATCATACCTTACTCGTACATTAGTCGGCTCACAGCCAAATGCACCATGCATATGTCCCATCAATCTTTGCTATTGGCTGGTTAGCTCCAATTGCGGAGCCAACCAAGGAGTGCTTATTTTCTGCCCGGGTGATCTGAATTTCAGATCACAGCCATCTTATTTTTTATATGCAGTAGTTAGGTTCTTAAAATAAGACGGAGGTGTATCTTATTTTCACGCATGTTGATTCTTAAATTTAGACCACTACCGTAAAATCAGACTGCGTTTAAATTCAGATCGCACTGAAAATTAGATAAACTTTTCAGTGTAGTGGGCGCGAGATTCCTCGAGTAATAATTCTTGACATGTGGTTTATTTTACCTGGGTAGGAAGGGACGCCTTCGTCCCAAGTTGTTTGCTAATCAAGTACCGCGCAAGTAATGAGGCGTCCTCTTCTCTCCACCAACGACTTCACTTCTTCCCATAAAGGCGCCGCCCTGGGAATCCTCTCCTTCTGCCCTCTCTCATTTCGGAAGCCCTCAGGGTCTCGGGATAATGAGGCCCAGGCGGGACTACTCTCCCAAACCCTCTTACCCTATTCGGGCGTTCCATCGAGGTGTAGGACCCAACATATTTCGGACTACTCGAGGTGGCGTCACTTCTGTTGCCTTCGGAAGAGTGTTCATGGTTCTAAGGGGGTGAACTTGCTGAGAACTAAAGTGGGATTACTCATCTACATCTACATCATACCCTGCAAGCCACCACAAGGGTGTGTGGCAGGGGCTGATTTCTCACCAAATATGCACTCATCTTTCCCGCCAGTTATATAGTCCCAGTATCGGCAGATATTTTCCGGTCGTGTACGTATTTTCCGTCTGTACTTGAGAGCCGTGCGAAGAGCACTTCAAGTGTAGTACTCCATCCGTAGCAAGGACGTTAGAATCTACCGGGGAGAAGTATTGCGGTTGATTTGAGAATGCAGCGGCCATCTTGGTGTGCACGGACATATCTACATAACACCCTGCAAGCCACCATAAAGGTGTGTGGCAGGGGTGAACTCTCATCAAACATGCACTATATATCATGCATAAAAAAGGATTAGACCTTGTATATGTACTGTTCAAAACTACGCTATTTAAAAAAATAAAAATAGCAAAACATGCAATCAAAAACATGCTGTTAGTTGGGCTAGCTTTAAGTCCTTACACCAACATGCAGCTAACAATGTTATCCATTGCTGCACTTGTACTGGGTATATTTACCGTTATTCATATCCCTAATAGTACGAGGGAACATACAGGCATGTTCCCGGGTTATTCAGGGGAGGTGACCGATAGCTGAGGTTATTTCCGCGATTTAGGATAGGTGGGTGATTAGTTATGGTGGTAACATTTCTGATAATGGAGGAAGGGTGGAGAGAAACTCGGCGTCGGCATTAGCCTACTCTTAACGAAAGGAGCCAAGGGGACCTCGGCTTGACGTCCCATCCGACGGACGCTGTATTGAAACTGAAATGCCCTCCACTCGGCACTCAAGTGGGGACCGGTTTGCCTCTGAAAAAAATCTGTCACTGCCGGGAATCGAACCCGGGCCCTCGGGATGGGAGGCCAGTACAGGCACGTTACTCACGATGCTCCTTCGGACGAAGTTGTTTTGAAAGACGTTTAAGCTTAAATACAGCGATGTAAATGATGGAATTCATTTTCAAAATTTATCAATGAAAGAGAGGTAAGTGTGCAAACACGCCAGAAATCGCCAAATATGTAGTTTAAATTATTTCGGGTGAAATTCGAACCAGTTTTTGCAATAAAGTTAACTACCAGTGGAATTAAATGCAGTGATACCTCCCTTAAGTAGCCCTAGGAAGATTGACTGACAACGTTTCGGTGAAATTTGAATACGATTTATTGTTATTGATGATTTGATAAGTTGTATAAAAAGCAAAAATTTGCACGAGTTGGGGACTAATCCTTCCCAATCACCAATGGGGTCGTTGGTCATGTTTTTTAATTAGCAAATCAGATAACGTTTGGAAAATAGAAGTACCCGTATTTTTCCGTTCTTCGTCAATTGGTTCTCGAGTTATAATCGTTGAAAAAATGATGTTTTTAACCCTTTCGGAAAAGTGGGCGCGCAAAGGACTCGTACGTCATCCACTTCGTCCAATCACAACTGAGACCGCGAAGCTCCTTCGCCTTATCACAATGGGGGACACATCTTTGCCAATTGAAGTGGTTGCGACAGTATCTTTACAGTCAAACCTCCCCTCCCCACCTCCGCTCCCTTCCCGTTCTTCCTCAGCACTGTCAAGGACGGGAGGTGTGTGACGCAGTAATCCTTAACGCAGCTCGTCCGGTGGGCGTCACCTTTTGTATATTTTCATTACTGATTTATGAGTGAATGGCTCTGTTGTCAACTAATAAGAAATCTTAGTCACTTCCACAGGATTTTATTTAACATACGACCGGTTTCGGCAGTTACGCCATCTTCAGGTAACAATGGTCATATCAGTCTGATCTGATCAGACCGGTTTCGGCAGTTACGCCATCTTCAGGTAACAATGGTCATATCAGTCTGATCTGATCAGACCGGTTTCGGCAGTTACGCCATCTTCAGGTAACAATGGTCATATCAGTCTGATCTGATCAGACTCATATGACCATTGTTACCTGAAGATGGCGCAACTGCCGAAACCGGGCGTATGTTAAATAAAATTCTGTGGAAGTGACTTAAGATTTCTTATTAGTTGACATCATGACAACCTTCCACCACCTCAATGCTTCAGACTTTGATTTTATTGAATGGCTCTGGTTAGAAAATTAATTTTTTCGCTAAATTCATTTTTAGTTTCCATCTAACTATTTCGTGTGCAAAATAGATTTTTTCCCGAGTAAACACCCCCATTCTGGCGGCGTTCTCACCCATGCGCTAGCATGCCAATTCATTCTATAGTACATTTTAACCTTCATGGTCCGTAGGATGGGATGTTGTACCGTAGACGCCTTGGCACCTTTCATCCAGAAGAGGCTAATACCGACGCCGAGTTTCTCACTATCCTCGCTCCTTTTCCACTCGTCCATAACCGTAAAACCTTCACCATGTTGTAGCATCGCCACTGATTTCAACTGGCGATATTTATGGCAAAACAATTCCTTTTATACACTGCGACTTCAACGCCGCCAAGGGAAATTGTTTGCTTCCGATAGAGCGCTATCCGAAAAGCCGTGGACGAGGGCAGGAGAGAATATCGTATTTTGAGGGATCCAGGGATATAGGTTTCCTTTGGCGGGATGCAGGGAATAGTTAGGGGAGTGGGGTAGGGCTGAGCGTCTCCCTGTTGGAATTAAGGGCCTGAAGAAATGTTGATTAAGGGTTTGCTCTGGCGATTCATCCTTTTACTTCCCTCCTCCTCCTATTCATTCGCTATCTCCCGATACCTCATACCCTTAACTTTTTCCCTTTTCAAAAAGTTTCCATCCAACGTTCCCTTCGGCTGGTCTCCCAGTCCCCCCACCCTCACCTCCGCCCGTATCCCAGAAATCAGGATCCTCCATTCCTCCCAACCCGCCTTCCGATCCTCATTTGTTCCCATTCTCCCCCTCCCATTTACATTCCGACCGCCCGACGGAAGGAGATGCGCGGCGTCGCCATCTTCCTCCATCCTTTCGCTCTCCATTCCGGAGCGGAGAGATAAAATAATTTCCCCCTCTTTCTTTCTCTCTGTGACTTAGAATTTCCGAACTCCTCCTATTTCCCTCTTCCTTACCGATCCGCTGTCCCGTTCCGATTCCCTGAGGGACTCCACCTCCTCCTCAATCTTTTTTCCCTGAAAAAAATAAAGAAACGGTCCCTGCCTTTTTGCGCGGTTGGCTGGCCCCTTTTCTTCCCAGGGTTCGACCCTTCCGTCGGTCGTATCTTGTCCCTCCGTGCCGTGTACCCTATTCTGCGTCAAAAACTGTGGTGGTTAGGATGTGCTGGAGGAGTATTGGCATGGTAGCGTATGAGTTACAATGAAGCCAAAATGATGGTGCTTTGGAACGATTTCTCTCGGCTACTCCGTAGAAAACATTGTTTTCTGTTGCCTCTTATTGGGACTGCTTGTGTATCAAAAATATAAATAGCCACGAGTCAGTAAATTCCATCGCAGCGGGTTTGATGAATGTCCTTAAGGCTATGTAAGCGAGGTTATAGTACAGACCAATTCCATTTCAACTCAGGCAGGGGGTGTACGATGACCTTCTTCAAATAATGTGAAAAAGTTTGTGTGATTATCACATTGAAATACAATACGATGAAATTAGTAGTTTAAGACCCCACAAAAAAAGCTTTGAAGAGGAAAAGACACTTTTGGATACAATTATATCAACACTAGCACAAGCTACAAAATAAGTTATTGATGGCTAAATCACTTTAACATTCACTCCTCTAAGTCCAAGAAGCCAGACTGCACGATTCACAAAAATAAATTCAATGGTAGATTGATTGACCCACTGACCCATTGAAGACCCATTGAGTTGCATTTATGACAATAGTATAGGGCAGGTCTACCTAGGCTTGTGCGATGACCGATTTTGGTCATCGAATTTCGATGAAAAAGTTTCATCGAAATGCTTCGATGACGAGGACTGTCATCGATAATCGAATAGAGTGTACACGATGATCGATGAATATCGGTGATCGATGAATGTCGACGATCGATGAATTACGATGATCGATGAATTACGATGATCGATGACTATCGATGATCGGTGCGGATGACTCGGTTGGCAGTTTGGTTTTTGCTATTAAGTGAAGACTTAATTGGGTCAAACTTATTTGAGAAGGACAAGGCCTATTTACTAAGAGCGAAACAAGCACCAAGTTACAAATTAAGCAACAACTCTTAGTTGTGGTATATTACAATTCTCATATCCGCATTTTCATCGGTGAGTACAAGTCGGTCGTCCAACACAACGTTCCCTGCATCGCTGAAGAACCGCTCTGACGACGTTGAATAGGCAGGAATACAGAGGTATTTCCTCGCGTACTCCTGAAGGCGGGGATACACATCCTTCCTGTCCCTATACCAATGTGGGACGTCCGAAGATTTGGATAAAGCTGGGACCTCCTCGTACTTATAGAGCTCCGGCAGGAAGGAATGGGTCGTCAGCATAGGTAGCGTTTCTCGTGTCAGCAGCACATCACGTCTCATCGACATCAATGATTCGCATCAACTCATCGGCATCGATGATTCGCATCGACTCATCGCAGTCGATGGTCGATGACATTCATCGTCATCGATTTCAGTCATCGCGGTGCGATGACTGAAATCATCGTCGATGACTTCGATTAATCGACTCATCGCACAAGCCTAGGTCTACCTCTACAGTGGGAAATTCTGCTCGGAAACATGAAATTGACTGATATATAATGAATATTTATAATAGTTAAGGATGAATGTAGCAATATTAGGAAAATTAAAAAAAAAACTCTTTCGTGTTACCAAGAGATTATTTTAACAAACCTTTCAGAACTTTTAAGGATGTATTTCTTGAGATATAGCTCCTTCAAAATGCAATTTTTTTTTCATTTTTCATTCTTTAGATGGTCAATTTCAGTAACTGTATGTATTAAAAGTGAGAGATAAATTATTGGAAAGAATAACGAAACAGGGCTACAGAATGGTGCAATTGTTTGGCTGATTAAAGCCGTCTTCAGTTATTAAAAAAAAATTCCAAGCTTCGAAAAAAATGTAAATTTTCCATCTAACAACAAATTATTTGATAATTGTTTAAACATAAATTGACTGTTGTTCAGGTGTTTGGGGCAAGGTGCACTTCAAGAGCTTCAAAACAAATAAAAATAGTAGGTTCTAGTCCAAATATTTTCAGAGCAATAGAGATTTGAAAAATTGCATTCTGCACCCTTTTCCCAATTAGCGGCGTTTTTTGCAGATTTTCAAAGTGCTATATATCGGTAAAATAAAAATTTCCCCCAAAACTTTTTGTGAGATGATTATTGTCATGTACGACTAACTAATATTTTTTTTTTTCGAAAAATTTGAAGAGGGTCACCTGACAAATATTGGTGGTACCTGCCTGAGTTAAAACGGAATTGGTCTACATTAAATTTTCCTGGGTGTTCATTTTATTGCTGAAACTGGTTCGAATGTAATTTAAGCAAGGCCTTCCACCAGATCATCGGTTACCCTTCTTGACTCCATTGAATTCCTTTTCGTTTCAGTATACGCAGGCTATCAGACTCATTGGTTTTATATGATTCAAAACATAAGTTACGTCTTTGTGTCAGTTATTGAAAATCATCTTCATCCCAATGCTGTGAATATAACGATTTTATCGTGCGCACGTATTCGATTATCTTCAAATGAAATAGTCGTCATTTAATTTACTGAATGTGCAAAAACTTTTATCTATCTATTTTTTTTATCTATCTTTTTATCTATATATCTATCGACTTTTATCGATTTATCTATCTTTTTTTTTTAAATAGTGTAGTTTTGAACAGTACCTATATAAATGCTAATCCTTTTTTATGCATGATATGTAGTTCTTGTTTGGTGAGAATTCACCCCCTGCCACACACCTTTATGGTGGCTTGTAGGGTATTATGTAGATGTAGATGTGAAAACCTGCGCAAAAAAATACCAATAACAGATATTTTCGCCTTCCGGGGTTACGGCAGGGTTTTTCCACCCTGTAGGATATTGTGTTCTTGTAGAGAGAGTTAGTTTTGTGATGGCATAGCAGAGACTCAAGGACGGTGTATTAAGAATTCACATAAAGTAGAATTTACCATGTTATTTTTGATCCCGTTTTCCCCGTCCCGTTGGGAAAAAAATGAAGCGTTAAATACGTAGGAGCCCGAATAGGACTGTTGTGATCGGAGAGCATCCATGCCCTCGTTTGCGAAGTCACCAGCGACTCGACTATTTCAAATCCAAGGCCATGGAATCGTTAAATTCTCCGCGAAAGGATTTAAAGCATCCCGTTTCGATCCTCGTATCCGTGTAGTAATACGTGTTTCATGTTTCATGCTTTCCCCCCGGAATCATTGAACCCCCTCCCCTCCCGTCTCCTCCTCCTGTAGTTTGGGATAAATCCGACTGGATGCCCTCTCGACGAATCAACTATGCGAATCTCGAATTCCTCTTTCTCGTTCCGGTGTAAATATTTCGGCCGTTAACACTGCGAAGCCGGGGAACAATGGAAGCGAGACGCCCCGCGCCGCCGCGCCGTGCCGAGGGGGTGGACGTATTGATGCTCTGGTGGCCCCGATCGCGGTAACCATGGTGATATATCGAGGTGTCTCGATACCAGTTGTTTACCCTGCTCCTCCTAGTGGTGTGACTCTTGTTTTGATTCGGAAGGAGTCTGGGTGGGGGGAGGGGTGGGGGGGGGAGTGGTGGGGGGGGAGGGGGATTCTTTCGTAATGGAGTTTGTGTTCGAGTGCTCGGTTCCTATTGTGCGTCGGAACACGCAAATCGTTGTTTGAAGAGGAGAGAGGAATGGTGGAACTTTCCATTACTCCCCCCCCCCCTCTATCCCCAGCCTATACGTTTTCACTTGCCATTCGTTCGCAGTTAAGACCGTTGTACTCGGCGCTGACCTAAATTTATCTCCGCAACCCGAATCATACGTGGATTTCGAGAATTCTTCTTTCTTTTCCTGGCGCTGTTTTTCTCGTTGACTGGTGTTCATATTTTTATGATGTTTTGCGCCAAGCCTTTTTTTTTAACCTCGCATTGCATTAAGGTTGTGGTTGCGCGATGTTTTTCTAGTTTTCGTGCTCAATAAAATATCCATAAAAATAAGATTTCTGTGAATGAAAATGAAACATCCGGAGTAAATTCTTTGTAAGAAATGGAAGGCATAAAAAAAGGACAACCATTGTGGATGAAAGCATTCGAGGAAATGCGTTACGCTTTGTATGCTGAAGTGGTTATTGAATTAAAATAAATGTTTTCCGAGGAGAATGGACGATAGAACCAGTCCATTAGGCCTAACATCGATCAGTAGAATTGCTGTAATTTTCCAAGTATAATATACACCCAATTATACGCAATCCATATAAAATAATCATCACCATCATCAGCCAACAAATCTTCGATTGGTTTGACTCAGCTGTCCATTTGAATCGCTTCTCTGCTTACCTCTTCATATCTGCGCAAATTATTCCCTTTCACGTCCTTCATCACTTGCGTATGTCACGCGCTGCCTTCCTTTGTCATTCTTCCCACTCACTTCTCCCTCAACGATTGTCTTCATCAGGGCATCGTGTCTCAAGATTTGGCCGATTAAGTTGTCCCTCTTTTTTTTTAAATGTTTTCAGAAGAATTTTATTTTTCTCGCACATTTATTAGGACCTCTTTTGTCATTCGGTCGATCCATTTTATCTTCACTATTCTACTATACCACCACCTTTCGAATGTTTCCAGGCTTGGCTTCTTTCCTGCTGTTATGATCCATTCTTCACAGAAAGAAACGATCTCTGTGCTATTCAACTGGCTATTTAATTTGAAATAAATGCGGAGGAAATATGCATGGTGCTTCCTTTTCTGCTCCTCTTCATTTCGCAAGAATGGTAAATATAGTTCTTCGTCGATCATGTTAGTAACTCTCCCTTGTTTTCTTATATCCATTTTACATGCTCATTCAAGGACATATGAGAGGGTATAACGGTAAAGGAAGGCCTCGTATAAGGTATATGGAACAAGTGATCAAGTATGTGAAAGAGAAGAAATACGTAAATATAAGATTAGCTTATGGAAGAATTCAGTGGAGAATTGCGTCAAATCAATCTCTGGATTGCTGACTAATGATAATGATGCTTAGTCAAGTGTTTAGTAGCCTTTCCCTTAATTACAATGTTAAAAAAATGCATTTATCATTGTGTTAATTTATTTATTGGCAACTATAAAATTTGTTCTCACTTTGCATAATAATCGCATTTCTCTTATGGTCATCCAGCGTTCAGCGCTCTAAAAATACGCTGTCCAAGCCCAAAAGCTATCTATAGATATGCATAAACGTTTGCGCTTGCATTAGAATCGTCAAAAGCAAGATGAACGGTATGTTACGTCTTATATGTTCAATGTTAGTTACGGCACAAATTAAAAAGGGATAATATCAGATATACGTTTGTTACTGTGAATAATACGCTACTTACTTTTTTGATTGATTTTTTATGAGAAAAATACGTTTTATTTACGGAAAATTACGGTATAAATGACAATTTTTTTTCAATCCGTTAGGGTAAGTTGTGGTGGGGTATCCCTTCCTTTCTGCTTTTCTTTGCATTTTACGAATCCTTCCATACCCTGTTTTTCTCCGTAGATTAGGAATATTTCTGTCTCTCTTCATTCTTTGATATATAGGTAGTTTACCCTTCCTTCCGCTGTCCTGTCTACCTATCATCCGTTTAACATCCAATAGTTGCGTTATGTACCTCCTTATCCCCTATTGCTTGTTCCATTCATCCGTTACATCTCCACCTGTTCCCCGGCTTTCTCTCTTCCACCTCTTAATTCAAAACTTATTCCTACGTTACACTTTCTTCATTTTCCTCCATACCCACGTCTCATTTTCATTCTTTCTTTCCTCACCTATGCCCTGAGTCGGAGGGCCATTTTCAGAATCTCAACTTCAGTCTAGCTTCTACTGCCTACTTCACGAAATCTATAATGCGAGTCAAATTGGTGTGCAGGCTCTACCTGCAGAGGTAGCATTACTTCTCAGAGTCGCGCTGAGAAGCATCTGTATAACAGCTTCGAAGCATATCGAAGTGAATCTGTATATCATTTAGAACTCGTGATAAATATTTTATGAAGAATGTATTCTGTAGAAGTGAGACTATAGTTGGGATTCTGAATAAAGCCCTAAGTCTCAGATTCATTCAACGCCGTGCTCTAAATCAAGCTTTGAATAACGGAGCTCCAATACTGCACTATTACCTTTTTCTCTCAGCTGAAGTCACAATAGACTAGACGAACAAGTCGCACCGATGGACTGGAAACCGATGTAACACCCATTTTTAAAAGTGGTGATAGGGAGCAGCCATCTATCTACAGACCTATTATATCCCTCACATCCATTTCAAGCAAGGTCCTGAAACATAGTATAACTGTCAGTTCAGTCATGGGACACCTTTATTGTCCAATGTTCAGCATGGCTTCCGGAAGACCAGATCATGTGAAACTCAACTTGCTCTCTTTTCCACGATATTTTAGTTTCTGGCGAAAATAATATTCCAGTGGATGCTATATTTCTCGATTTCAGAAAAGCTTTTGACAAGGAGTCTCACAGAAAACTAATCTTGAAATTAAAATCTTATGGTTTAGACAGTAACATTCTATCGTGGATAAAGATTTTCTGCATGATCGGGTGCAAAGGGTTGTTTTGGACGGTGTTACTTCACCGGAAATTAAAGTCTATTAAATGCATGTTCTTGCATGTTTGCGTTGCTATTTTTATCTTTTTTTAAATAGCAAAGTTTACAACGGTATATAAATACTAATTTTTTTATGCATGATATGTAGTGCATGTTTGGTGAGAATTCACCCCCTGCCACACACCTTTATGGTGGCTTTCAGGGTATTATGTAGATGTATGTGTAGACATCTCATCCCTCGAATGGACCACTGACTTTGAATGTCTTCCACACGATGTGTTATTTCCTTTTATTTTGATTAGATTTTTGTTAAGAGCAGGCTGATGTTGACGTCGTGTTTCTCACCTTTCTTCCTCTCTCGAAAAATTCCTGCCTCCTCCCATAAACCGACTAAATCTTAATGGTGCAAATGACTAGCTTTCTGTCGCCTCCCCGGAGACTGCATCCGTACTTGTGGCACGACTACTGCACATTCCATTTTAGAGTAGAAATTCTGTTACAGAAACTTTGTGGCTAAATTTAGGACATTTTAGTGGCAGTTGGCAACCTTTTTTTTAGGTCAGCAAGTTAATGGGATTACCTGATACAATTAGCCACTTATGTTGCACAACTGTAGGAAACAGAAAATGTATTATACCTTATCGTTAACATCTTAAAACGAGTTATACAAAAGAAGAAGGTGGCCAAGTTATGACAAAAGGCCTCTAAGTGTAGAAAATTTTCTGATAATAATTAAGGCAGTGTTTATTAATTAATTTTGAATAAAAAAACTTTAAACCGACAGCACCCATTGTCTCAATTTATTGCGTTGGTATACGTACAATTTAGAATTGTGTATAATAATCACTTTTATGAAATAATTATGTAAACTTAATTAGAAAAACATTCAGTCTGCCATTTTGGCGCCAGTAACAATTGATCATTTTTTTAGTACATATGAATAACGTTATATCAACTATCTTGAAACATTTAAAGGTGGATTTAGCAGCAAAATCAAATTGGAAATGGCCTACGTGTTTCAGAATAGCTTGAGCATAGCTAGCTTAAATATAGCGCTGAATTACCTTGTAGCCAATTGTAAATCCGGGACCAGTCATTGAATATGTCGACGTCTCGCGTTGCAACGGAGAGCACCAATGGAAGGGACTGTGTCCTCCGTCATGGACGGGTCGAAGGTCAAGTGCCCATCCATTGGAGCTGACATCGCGCCAAGCATGTCCTCGTTTGAGTCCCCGGGTCCGTGTAATTTATTGCGGGCTGGGAATTTCTGCAAAGCGGAGGCCTTGCATTGTTCCGTGGCCCCAGGTCGGGTTAATTCCTTCCGTCTCTCTCCCTTTTTTCGTCGCACCCGGGTTCAGTGACTTCCTCCCCATCTCCTCCCCTCCCCCGACCTCACCCTGGCGTCGCCGGGTCCGTTTTTTTTTGAAGGGGTGACCAACCCTCCTCTCGTGATTATTCTTCTCTACCCCCCACATCGCTGAAATATTGCCCTAATTTATTCGCGGTTCCTTCATTTTCGGACGTCCTGCCTTTAATTTGCTGCGTCGCAACTATTTTTTTTTTCAGCCTGTCCAGTTCTAATAAGGTGAGGGCGGTTGTTTTTTTACGCGCGGCAGAAACCAATAAATAAGGAACCTCTAGACCGGAGTTAGGTCGATGTTCGTCACATGGTGATGTGTTTGTTGCTTGGGAAGACTACCTACAATTGAGATCGTTTTTGTCATTAAGGACGAGTTTGGTATGTGAGAGTGGAGGAAGGGTGGACCAGGCGTTTGGCATTCATCACCATCAGTAATCTACTTGTTCTGACCATGGGTTCCTTTCTTTTTTTTCCAATCTTCCCGATCCTTTGCCCTTCTCTTCATGGAAACACATCCTTCTCCATTTTTTTAACTATAGGTCACACCATCCCTACTTCTCCTTTCGCTCTTCACTCTTGCCATATGTTTCAGTATACGTTCCTTCTTCAGTTTAAAATTTAGACTTAATCTCTTAAATAAATTCCAAGATAATATTTTCAGTGATCTCGTTAAAAATATTTTGCGAACCCCATTTTGCTATGGTAGACTGGACCATAATCACAAAATTAGAGAAATTGATTGCCGGCAATTAGACAAACTGACAGATTCAAAGTGTCCTTTTTTCCTCGTACAATTAGGGATATGAATAGCGGTAAATATTTCCAATACGAGTGTATCAAATAGGAGCAGAGGTAATTGCGTGTTGGTATAAGGACTTTGATGTATTTGCATCCTTGCTTTGCTATTCTTATCTTTTTTAAATCGTGAAGTTTAGACTAGTATATTGTTACTAATCCTTTTTTATGCATGACATGTAGTGCATGTTTGGTGAGAATTCACCGCCTGCCACACACCTTTATGGTGGCATGCAGGGTATTATGTAGATGTAGGCTTTGGCCAATCCGTTTCTATTTTATTTTCTTGATTAATTTGATCACTATGCTCTCCTTTTTTCTCGGTATTTCTTCATTTCTTACTCCATCTGTCATTGTTTTATCCTGTATTCTCCTCCAAATCCACTATTGAAGGCTCCTATTCTCTTCATATTATCTTTCTTGAAGGGTCCACGTCTCAAAACCGTACAAGGAAACACTCCGCTTTAGCCTGCTGTTTAATGAATCTACCTTAGGGTCCACTCGTGTACGTCCCGTCCGACGGGCGGCGGAGTGCTTAATTGAAAGTGTCCTTCGCACAGTCCTTAAGTAGGGGCCAGTTCACTATTGAAAATCCTAATGTCACCACCGCAACAAAGAGGCAGATGTGGAAGTTTGACTAATCAAAATTTGGTGTAATTACCTAATGTCCAGCGTGTTAGACGTACATATAGAGTGGTAGGCGGAACGTTTCTTAGTGAAACCTTTCCTTACATTGACGACAAGATTCTTCATTACGCCTCGCGTTAATTTTGCTGTAATAAGGGCAAGCACGATTCAAAATTTTCCCCCTATGAATAGCATTTAAAAGATAAATATCTTTGCCACATTATTCTCTGGGGACTAGATTGGCACGGTGGCTAGAGTGCTGTCTTCCTACTCCGAGGCTCTGGGTTCGAATTCCGTTAGAGGAGGACATTGTCTATGGTTACACCAGTACCAACTTGAGTACCTACAATGTGAATAGCACTTGAACCTAGTTCTCCGTTCGCCAGATACAACGTTAAACAGTTGATTCCTTGGCACTTTTGGTTAAGAATATGGTAATGCCGGCGTTAGGTTTCACTCCACCCTTCATCAACTCCCTTAAAATTCTCCTAATGTACCCAATCTCCCACCTGTGGTAAATATCGCAAATGATGTTAACTGTCGACTCTCCAAGTTACTACTTTTAAGACTGCTACTACAATTTTTTCTTCTAAGTACTGAGTGATAGAATACTGAAAGTACCCATTACGAGTTATGAGCCAGGAAATAAGAAACCTAGGGATCCGATACTGCTTCCCTAACTGTAGACTCTTTTTTTCCCCCGTTACTCGCCGATAAACTCTTTAAGGAGGTTGATCCGAAAAGTGAAAGTCATGTCATTTTTTTATATTTTCAGCACTTATAGAACTATAGTTCCTCTATCTAATAAAGTAAATATAATTATACCAACCCGTACTCCTTTTTGCACAAATTGCATTTGAAATTACATACGATTAACGGCGAGAATGGCCATCAGAATGGGGATATAACGTTTAAAAATACCATAGTGACATGTCATTTTTGCACAAAAATGATATGTTATGCGTAATGTCACAAGAAATAAAATGACACGAAAATGAAGGCATCAACCCACCGTATTTTTCGCTAAACCCACCAATTTCTGCGCTTATAGCAGACGAAATTCGTTAGTTGGCTTCAAGTGGCGCTGCGGTCGCTCTAGCCAAAATGTACGGCGTATGAATAATATCATTACTAATGAGATATTAAAGAATATTTCAGAAAAATATAATAACATAACGTTTGATAGTAATATTCTGGTATTATACATTAGTAAATTCATTGATTACATGAATTTATTTCTGAAACACAAATGCTGAATTGACTCCATCTGATTAAAATTATCCTAAAAAATAAATCCTTCGACTTTCCATCATATTTCTTGTGATGCTTATGGCTTTCAATGGCTTAGGTAATTTTCTTTGTGAAGTAAGGATCACTTAGCAGGCATATACTCGTACTTAAATTAATAATATTCCTCAGACAACTTGACTCACGCAGTCGCGAGCCAACCTATTTAACCTTCTGTTTGCGACAACCTTCTGAATGAGGGGGCAGGGAGGGATATTAGTCTCCTCTCGGCGTTATACCGAACGCGTATCGGGGTGCGCTTAATTCGACCAGGAAGTAGTCGTGTCGGAGCGGTGTGGTGGCTGTTGTGTGTTTGCGTGCGTGGATGGGCCGTTAATCATGTCCGTTTATTTTCGCCCATGAGGGCCTGGGTGAACGACCTGCGTTTAACCCCATCTTGCCGCTGGCCACACGCGAAAATGAGCAGAACTCGATGCGAATCGGCGAATGAATCGCGATATTTTGTAGCGTTTCGCGTTCCTCAGCTCCATTATCTTATAGGTATGAAAACTATTTGGGTGAGGCGCCCATCTACTGAAGGGTCATCCGTGTATTACATAACGCTGATTTTACATTTTTTAACCCCCCTCAACGTAACACTCCGTAACATCATCTAAGGAACATTGCGAACCCCAACTTACTATGGTAGACTGGAGCGTAATCACAAATTTAGAGAAATTAATTTCCGAACTGACAGATTCAAAATTTCCTTTTCCTCGTACAATTAGGGATATAAATAACGGTAAATATCCAATACGAGGTTAGCAATGGATAACATTGGTAGCTGCATGTTGGTAGGTATAAGGACTTAAAGCTAACCCAACTAACGGCATGTTTTTGCATGTATGCTTATCTTTTTTTCAAATAGCGTAGTTTTGAACAATACATATACAAGTACTAATCATTTTTTATGCATGACATGTAGTGCATGTTTGGTGAGAGTTCACCCCCTGCCACACACCTTTATGATGGCTTGCAGTGTTTTTCAATGACAAAACGGAAAGTCGTTATAAAGTATGTATCTATAAATATTCGTGTTTGTTTTATGATTATATTATTATTAAGGGTAACGTCTTTATTTCGTGAACAGGATATCTTTAATTCAATGTGTTTTTCTTGTAACGTAGCTGAAGGATGAACGTCTGAACGTGATTCCCTTTCCCGTCTATTGTGAATCGTAATTGTTGGGCCGACCCCTCCCGGTCTCCTTTCGCGTTACGTAATTCATGGACGGCTCCTATGATCGATCATTTATGGTATGGGTGAGTGACTTGACATTCGAGCCAATTTTGTTGGTGTACGAAGTAGGTTGGTGTAGTGATACTCAGCCAAGGCATTAGTGTACGCTTATCGAAAGAAGTCCGCGGTTTAACGTCCCATCGGACGGAAGGAGTGCTTCAAACAAATAGCTCTCTGCATAGGATCCAATTTGGGAACGTTTTGCCAAAGAAAAATCCGTGACATCACCCTGGGTTCAAACCCAGGATTGGAGGAAGTTTGTTTCTGACTACCACCGCACTATTTTGATTGCTACATATTTACTTTAAATGTGTTTCTTCTCCATTATTTCCATTATTCTCCTGTACTTAAAGAGCGGAAGTAGTTATTGCAGAGCGGTATTTGCTCTGCCTGATTAGGGCATGGTTGAAAACATTTAAGTTAAAGCGTTTAGATTTTCTGTGGACTTTAAAGCTATGGACTCATCCACCAAAGAAGAAAGCCCTGGCATGGGGCAAGTGATTTCTCAATACTAATATTTAATTTGGAATTTTAAATAACGAATATTTATTCCAGGTGCTCTTGGGTATGATGTCTTTGGTCCGAAAATCATTGTAGAGTAGACGACCTTTGTGATGACTTTGAATGGAATCTCTTTGAATCTTTGAATGCTCGGCAAAGCCCGACTAATTTTACAAATGGATGGTTGGAAGTCATCCATCGCTTTCTTTTACTTCGAACCAAATCCAGCAATTTGAATCCCTTCTTTTTGCTTAATAGTTTTCGAATATTGAGGGGTGTGGTGCACTGGCCAATATAGAAAACGGGGCAGAGATTGTATCGAAGGTGGTAAATGACATTGCTGGACATACAAGTGGGAGACGGAAAGTGATGGAGAGAGTTACGGTGGCTGGATCGAAATTTACAGGTGTATAGATTTTCTTCATAATTGCAATATTTGTTCCTTTAATTATGCTCTAAAACTCTACGAGAAAATTTGTTGGGGTTTTCGGTGTAGTTTTTGAGATATTTAAGGTTTTTTTTTAGCATGGGGCCTCATGGCGCGCCCCGCTTCGTAAGGGTCAATTATGTAAGTATTATATACGTTTCTACCATACAGATTTTCACCAAAAACTGAAATGGTGTGGATATTAGGCAACAATTTTTATTCTGAGAAAATCAACCAGTGTTATCGACTTATTTCCTCCGTATATACGAAAGAAAAAATATATTCCTTAAATTTTCAAATATCGCGCGCGAAGTTTTGAGGTGCATTTGGCAACGTGGAATCAGACGAGGGAAAGCGAACGCGCGAGAAACCACAACAAATCACACCACAAAGTCCACGAATATTACAATGTAGTCCCCTTGACAGAGTTCTTGAGAATAGACGAATACGACACCTACCGTTACGACCGCTGAAACACAAACAATTGCGTACACAACAGCAGTGCCGAATTTCAGAATGTGCGTTGTTGCCGAGAAAAAAAGAAAGATTAAATAAATGGTATAAACAAATGTTATAAATGTTCAAGCGTTTAATAACAATTATTTCGTCACTACTAAGTATGCGAATACCCATAGCACAAAATTACATACTTTTTCAATCCATACATTAAAACCAACATCTCCAAGGTCAAAGGATATGCACAGAGTGACAACGTTCAGGTTGCCAGAAACCGAATCAAGTCAAGTTTTATATGTTTCATGTCAATATTTAAATTCAAAAGGGCAATGTTTCAATATGACTTGAGAATTTGAGGCATCCTGTTAAAATGTCGAGTAATTTAATCATCTCCAAGCGCTTTTTTAGTGCCATTGAAATTATATGAGCACTAGTTCTCAACGACTCACGATTACCGAACCAGCCACCTTAAGAAGATGGGAGAGAGATGTGGGTGGTGTAGTGAAAATAGGTAATGTTTTGCATCTCGCGCGATTACAGTGAGTGGGGACGAGCTTCAATTGTGAGTTGTGGCCGTGGCTGGCGCCGGGGGAAAACCGGAGGGGTTTTTAGGGGAAGGGAGAGGTTGTAAATACTTTGTAAGTCCGGTTTGAATGCGACAAGGGGAGGAGGTTCGGGCGCGGGAGGACTGGTCAAGTGTTTGGCTGGTTAATTCTAGCCCGCGTGATGGAAATTAACGTATAGTTGATTTCCTTCCAACCTCTTGTTCGTAGTAGCTACTTTATTGGCAAATCATTTAATATGATTTTCCAGCACATATTATCAAAACTGTGCCACTACAACACTGTTAATACGTTGATCACAAACCTCCATTGATACGTTCCCTTTTATTTATTTAGTATCGCAGGTAGGTAGGTTTGGTTTAAGGTGCATCGACAACTTAGGTCATACCGCACCTTCGCATGCTTATACCTGAATATTACTTATTACAAAACTATTCATTCAATTGCTCTTATAGGTCTGTCTATACACAGTATATCATGCGTGTAACGTATTAAATGGGAAAATCTGGTCGTATATAATTTGCTATCATTTATTTTTTTTATTTCTGATATTTTTACAACATCATGTATTACAATTAGTTTATTGTTTAAACTATAGGAAATAATACACCATATCTTGAGGCCATTTTGAAAATTGATTTAAATCTTTTTGTATATTTCTCGCTTCTGTGCTGATAATCTTGTATGCTGACATTAGTGCGACATCATTTTTGCAGAAATTAGTTGTGCAATATGTAATGACCTATCAAATAAGTTATTTATATTAATTGGTTATTCGTTCTAGGATATAGCCTTGTGAAACCCCATGCTGTGTGTTTTTGTAATGTACTATTACATGTTTTAGTTTTAATCTAATTTGTTTCACGTATGTGCTGGGCTAAGTGCTTTTATTCCTTCATTCCATTGGACCTGGTGATTTTCTCATTTTAAATCTCCAGTTAAGCCCTCAAAGTTTCATGAGTGCTAATTAATTGCATTGTGATGGAATGACAAGAGGTCCAAATGCGAGTGAAATCTTGTTCGCGAATGGACGTACGGAAGTAGCTTTTAGCGAGGCCTCTCATTTTCGTCCTTTTACGCCTTCTCTCTGAAATGAATATTCTGAATGGATCTCGGCTCCTCCTTTTGTTTCTCGTTGTTGGAGCTCTGCTGCTGTTAACACGGATGAGGGGGTAATCCGTTTTGCAGTGTTCTTCGCGGCAAAAACTTTCCACGAGATTAAAATTCAGAAACGTCGGGCGACAAACTCCGTTTTTCGACTCGAGTTAAATAGCTTTTCACTTCATAACCATCCTCTCATAATCCTGCCTGTATTTGGGTCCAGTTAAGCTCCTGTTGTTCGCCTACAGCTCTTCCTTTGTTCTGCAACTTTATGGACGTTTCTTGTGGATATTTTCCTCTGGTCGCTAATCCGTGCGCCACTGTAGAAAGCTGTTCACTCATTTTCCCTTTGCTTTAACGGTAATCACAGTTCTTCACGCATGCTATTTATTTACTCAATACATTACATTAGGCACTATGCCTGGTGGTAATGGTCAACAACTCACTTTACTTAGGAAGTAGAAATATTCTCATATAAAACTTACAACACATTGGAAAAAAACTGCAATACAATAATAAAAATATAAATTCCCGTTACCGTTTACAGTTTGAGAAACGAAGTCTCTTTTTGAAATACTTATGACTTTTTGGGAAAGGGTTTAAGACTTCTTCAGGTAAGGCATTCCACTCTTCTATCGTTCTGTTTGCGAAGGAAAACGTTCCTGTATCTCTTCTTTTTTACCGAGCCCTTATTTTAAACCTATGGTCTCTTTTCCCTATTCGGTGTGGCTCGAACAGTCTCTTGCTGATTTCCTCCCATCCTATTTCCTTTCTGCACGTCTTGAACAGATTACCTAGCCTAAACTCCTTCCGCCTCTTAGATTTTATGAAATTTAGATTTTTTTCTGATGAAATTGAAATTCAGATCTAGATATTTAGATTTAATGGGAAGGGTGTTAGGTTTTATATTACTTGTCGGTTTTTCGGTTTTTTGATTGGTACTATTTTACTGGTCAGGGAAGGTTTTGATGGAGTGTCAGTGCCAATCTATCCCATTTCCTTCGTCAAATTGGCATATTTCCTCCCCCTCTTCCAACTGTTCATTTTACCTTTCCTCCTTATCATCGCTAACTCTGCATCCTACCCTAAATAACGACCTTCAGCATTCCATTCTCCTTGATTGCCTTTTCCATCCACCTGATCTCCCTTCTTCTAATCGCTGAAATCACATATTAACAGAAATATTTTCCATTTCTTCAACAAGTCTTGTCTCCGCGATGGCTGAAAGGTTGTCTGTTTTCTGGCAACCAGTTGTTAGTTTTCCAGGTCCACAAGCCATTTATCTGGCAACCGCGCCTTTCGGCCATCGCGGAGCACTTCTGGCAAGGCCCGTCACACAACATCAACTTTGACGGAGCCAACCTGATCAAGACGGAAAAACGCTATTTCCCAAGGCTCATACGCGAGGCGATCGTAACGGCCAAAAATCCCAACAATTTAACCAGAGAGGATAGCTATAAGTTCTCCCAAACTTGGAAGCGCCTAATTGAAAAAAAAAGTCAAACGGCCAATGAAAATGCGCCCACTTGAACATTACAGCGCAGAAGTAAATGGTATATGAGACGGTAACAATCTGCTATGAAACACTTTAGACCTGAAGACGCGAACTGAAACGTTGGCGAAACTGTTGTCACCCCAGAATGGACACACGCGGAAGAAATCCCGAAACGAATGGATCCTCAACGCTTGACATTATTTACTAAATGTGCTTTTAAACCAATGTTTTCTTAAAATTCTTCTGGAAAAGCAAACTTAAGCAGTAAGGAATGTGTAAGTAGTTTTTCTCTTGTACCTCCACGTTACAGTAAATTCGTCAAAAGGCATGTATATTTTGGGAGTGTTTTTGGGGAGTTAGATCCCATTCTTATTCAGTTGTATGGAAGGAAGCACTCTTCCGAAATCCTCTACAAATAAGGATAATGGGAAGAGCATATGCTGAGCTGGAGGATGTTTTGTCGAAGGGAGTAAGGCGTATTGTAGAAATCCATCACATCATACCCCTGAGCAGAGACGAAACGAAAAACAACAAAACAAAATGCATACCTCTTTCGCTGGGATTTGGGAATTGGCTCGTGGCTTGGAGAAAGCCGCTTCCCTGCGGTAACGGAAAACGTCCCCACTATACAATATCGTCCCGCAGACGACATAAAATCCGGCCGTCCTCCTGGGCGATTCTTGGTGGGAGGAGTGGGGAGTTTGTGTCTCCCGTTGGTAATCATTTCGATGGGGTGGGACGAGTGGTTGGCGTGTCCGCGGTACGTAAATTTTCCCTCCCCGGCCAGGGTCCTTACCCTCCCCGCCTAACCCTGCGGACTCGCCTCATTTCCCTATCCCTGCGGGAGGTTAGGAGAGGGTAGTAGCTTCCTCCTCCCCCACCACAATTCCCTCTCCCACCCCAACTCCTTCTCCCACCCCTACTCCTTCTCCCTATCGCCCGTCAGGATACGGTTTAACAGGCCGTCACGAATGACGAGTCACGTGCCTCGCAGTAAAGGCCTCTCCACACGCAACTCACGTTTGTGTGTGCTTTATCGCCGAGGATGGCGTCCGATTCCATATTTTTTTCTCGCCCTCTCCTCCTTCTTCTGTTTTTTGTGCAGTAATGCTTTTTTATTCGCCAAACCTCTACTCAACAATTCTGGCCATATATATTCTAATAATATCCTGTTATCCATTCTTATTCAGTTTGAAACATTTTCATCACCATCATCATGAGTCAACAATCCTAGGATTGGTTTGACGCAGCCCTCAACTCGATTCTTCTATCGGCCAACCTCTTCATATTAACGTAGTTCTTCTCTTTCACGTCCTTTACGACCTATTCTATGCAACTCATACGAGGCCTGCCTTTTCCATTTTTCCTGTTCACTTTTCCTTCGTCGATTCATCAGGCCATCGTGTCATAAGATATGGCCGATTAGGTTGTCCCGTCTTTTTTTTATGGTTTTCAGCAGACTTCTCTTTTCTTCCACTCTTCTTAGGTACTCTTCATTTGTCACACGGTCAATCCTATTAATCTTCAACGTTCTTCTGTAGCACCATATTTAAAATGCTTCCACCCTTTTCTTCTCTGGTGCTGTCATCGTCCATGCCTCAATGCCGGAAAGAAATATGCTTAAACATTTTACGAAAACTAATACGATCGAAAAACCAGTATTGGAGTTTATAGTTCCTGTAAAATTAACTTTTGAGACATTTCTTCCTTTGTGATAATTTTCTGCACTCATTTTGTCTCTATAATCATACTATACTCAAGATTTTAAAGATTATAAGATTCGCGTAAAAATTGCCAATCAACATCTATTAGTTCTAAACTTTGTAAGAGCTATCAGGTGATATTCAACTATAGCGTGATGTAATAAAGCAATCATTATAAAAATGAATTAATGCCCAATCTATGGAATGTGAGTGCATCGTCTTATTTCGATAAATTATGTATGGTAGAATTTTTGTTTTAAAAATTTAGGGCAAATAATGACCTTTCTAATGCATATTGTTTCCAATTAATTTTATTGGAACTAATCCCCTCATTGATACGTTCAAGATACTTCCCAGGATACATTCGATGTTAGAGTGATGGCCACAATTGCTACTCTCCTGTCAACACCTCCAACATCGTAGTTTTATATTTCCACTCCCAGAAGTGCCTTACGTAGCATTTTTGTAGGTTTATTTCTAGCCTTCAGATTTGGCACCTAAATTTGGTACGGTTAATAATGGTTGTGAGAGTTTAGTTCTATCAGTTTTTAGATGTACTAAATTAACCAAACAATAATCAGTGAAGCTCTTTTATAATGGCATGCTACCTGAACCTTTTCGTGTGTATGGAAGCGTATGGCTTCAAGTAAATACGTTAACTATTAATCAGAATATATTATTTTATCATCACCATCTGTATTTCAATCCTAGGAATGGTTTACTGCAGCCCTCCATTTTCCCATATTCAGTGTTAATTCCGTCACGCCCTGGTATGTTTCCTCTTTCACGTCCTTCTTTATTTGCCCTATATATTTGTCCCTTGGTCTTCCTCGCGGGACCTTCCCTTCTATTATATTTCTAACTAATTCATTGTGTCTCAAGGTATGTCCAATCCATCTGGTCCTTCTATGCCTTAGGGTTTTCCATATTGTCCTTTCTTCATCTGCTCTTCTGTACACCTATTCGTTCCTCACATTATCTGTCCATTTAATCTTCAACATTCTCCTCCAGCAGCATGTTTCTAAGGCTTCAATTCTTCGTTGGTCTGCTTTCCCGATGTTCCATGCCTCTGATCCATAGAGTTCCACGCTCCATACGAATGTTTTGATAAAGTGCTTCCTTATTATTTTATAGTTTATAATAATATAATGACATGCTTCTGGTGCATGTATTCCTAAAAAGTTTTTCCTTTTATGTAGTTCGTGTTATGATGATATTTTTCCGCTTAAACATGGTGAATTTACATTTCACCTCTTGCACCTCGCACGAGGTGGCTTCCAGTTATAAGTGTTAAACATAAAACGTAAGAGGATTTATGACTTTACCCAGTAATAATTTGCATTCGTTTCGGGGAAGACTTAATGCCCCATCGGAGGACGCTTCAGTAGATGCTAATCTACCCATGAGAGCTGATGGTGAGTCGGAAAGCTTTCCCGCGGCCCTAAAACTTCTCGGTTCAAGAACAAATTAACAGGCGCTTGTTTGAGTTATCTTCTGCAAACTGATTAATCAAAGCAAGCAATACATTAATCACTCGGGTCTTGAATGAGTAAATAAAAGGCTTGGGTTGAAGATGCTCCAACTACCTAGGTCATTCGCAGATATTTCACAGAGGAAAACATATTCGCCTTTGCCGGGACCCGAACCCGGACCCCCTAATTTCCAGCCAGGTGCTCTACCAGTTGATCTACCAATACGTCCTCGCTCTTTAGATGGAAATTATATTGGCTTTAAAGGAAGAAAATATTACCGGACTGCTGGACATGTTCTGTCACATTTCGTGGACGGTGGCGCCATGCGCACGACTTCGGCTGCTTTGTGACATAATATGTCCAGCACATTAGTTGGGATGGTTGGGAGCACGGATTACTATATACACGGTTGGGAGTAACAATTTAAAAAAATAACGATTAAAATTAATCGTTAAATATGTGATTAACTATTTAATTTAATCGTTACTTTTTACAATAGTGAGCTTTCAACTTTTACTCATTAAATTTTGGATTAACTGGTACAAAACTAACTAAAGTTAATTTTTTGGTTAATTTTTGGGGAATCTCGACCTGTCCGAATTTGGGCGCTAAGGTTACCCAACATGCCAATGTGAAAATAAAACGGTATATAAGAATGCAAGGATAGTAGTGCAAAAATGCAATGAATAGGCCCTGACGAATGCATACATCCGAACGAAAGCTGGACTCAGGAGAGTGACCTCTATTGTTTGGGAACGTACCCTCGGACGAGAAAACGCGAAATCACGCCATGGGAATGTCCTGGAGGACTCGTATGCCTTACCCGCCTTACCCGGAGACATCATTCGTCAATACTACATAGTTGAAGCCATAGAACGAAGGGTCGCCTGAAAACCTATGACGGATAGCGAGGGGGAGGGGTTCATTCAAACTAACGTATCTCAATGCGCCAGTCTACGTATGCCGTACTCGGCGACATTTTGTCGTCAATACATCAGCCCCCAGTGAATCACGAGAAAAGGTGCGCAGGTACACCCTCAGCATCTACTGTAACTCTATATAATCAAGCCGTTTCCACTGTAATTCTACTCTTGTGAAGTGATACTTCACATCGCAATGTTATTCAATATCAACAACTAACCTTAAAGCTCTTTGTAATGCTCAGAACAATATTTGGTGGCGAATTAGCGACGCACCATGGTTTGTCTGAAAGTCTTACATTCTCGACAACTTAAAAATCCCGGAATCGGGGCTCCATCTCAGAAAAATCGCCGAATCAATTCAGCAGACTCTAGGAAACCTTACCAACAACACTGTGGACACTTAATGGAATTACAACGAAAATTCCCATTTCAAATATTTTTTAACAAATAGATAAGGATGGACACAGTGACAGTTTTCAGTGTTCGCGTTGTCTGTCAGAACTAAAAACCATCAAGGCCTCTATTAGCATGGCATCCAATTTGCCAAAGGAACTGAAAAAGTAACATTTAACGTAAAAATTACTTTTTTAACGTTAACTTTGATCAGTTACTTTTCATAAAAGTAACTTTGAACTTTAACTGGTTACTTTTTTCGGAGATTAACTTTAATCAGTTAATTTTTTTGGTAACTTTCCCAACTATGATCCAGCAGCCCGGTCAAGTACAATGAGTTTTTCTCTGTGAAATATCTGCTATTGTGCAATTTAAGTGGGTAACGCCGCTTTTTAACAACTTTAATCAGTTACTTTTCATAAAAGTAACTTTTTACTTTAACTGGTTACTTTTTTCAGAGATTAACTTTGACTTCAATCAGTCAATTTTTTTGGTAACTTTCCCAGCTATGGTCCAGCAGCTCGGTCAAGTAGAATGATTTTTTTCTGTGGAACATCTGCTATTGTGCAATTTCAGAGGGTAACGCCGCTAAAGTTTTCACGGTCAGTTCGTGCAGTTTGAATATTCTATAAGTGATCATGGTCATGTTTTACAGCTTGATCTAGTTTTAATCCCAAGAGAAACACATTTTAGCCAGAAGCAGGATTCGAACCCGAGACATTTGGATCACAAAGCTAGCGCCTTTTGGACGAGACAACCGTTGACAGTTGCTGAAAGGTTTGCTGCCTAATGGCAATCATTGTTTACGTTCTTAAAGAAGTGGGCATAGTACATAAAGGTAATTTATAGAATGTTATCCTCACGAAAAGTATTTGGGCTTCGTTATTTAATTTCCCGGCAGTTTCCTTACCCTTCCCTTATTGGAATTCGCTGTAGTTGACCATTCTACTCCCTGAAGAAAGAGCAGTAGGTATTAAGATTCGCTGGTGGTAATGTTTGCCCTTTGATGATCTTAACGTGGAGAGTTTTCCTCCGCCCAAAACAAATTTCGATGGCTTAGGATTTCGGGCTCGTTATTTGCATGGTCCGGACCCCTGTGCCTTCCAAAGTAGTTTTTGTTTTGGCATTAATTTTAAAGTACCGCTCCCGAACTCAACAGAAAGAAAAACAGAGGGTTAAGTCTAGAAGTTGTTCAATAATGGTTTTTCGGTCAATGAATAATTTATCTCCTTCCCACGAATCGGTAGCGACGAGGAAGATTGAAGCTTTTCCCTCATCCCCCCTTAGTGTTTCTGGCTAAGGAGGAAGAAAATTAGGCTAAAAAGGAATGAAACGTTGGGGGGATAAGAGGATAGAGGAAAGTAAGGACCTGGAAAATAGACGGAGGAGGAAATAAAGTATTGCCGGTCCAGGAGGAAGAGGCTGATTTCTCCGAAGTTGGAAAGGCCGGAGGATGGAAAATGAGTTTCTTGGACCTCGTAAATTCCGGCGGGGATAAGTTCCCCCGCCTACTCCGCATAGGGTGGGGAAGGAGGGTGGGGAGGAGCTCGGAGTGGCGCAGGGGTACCACCCTAAGGCTACCTCTTCTCACTAGCTCAAATAACTCCCCCCTCTCCCGCGTATTTTCTTTTCCTCTTCCCCATCCTCTTATTAGCCCTCCCTACCTAATGCGGCCACTGACTTTCGTCCCTCTATTTTCCCTACGAAATAAACGAAGTGAAATACGCTTCCCCGAAAAAAAAACATTTCCCGAATTGCCAATTACTCCTTGGGTTCAGTTGCTGTTCTGGGTAATTAACAAAATGATCAAGCTCTTGTGTGGAGACCCCTTGAGACTCACTGAAAGATTGTCTCTCTTCTTTACATCACTTTCCCGCGTCTTAGGGTTGATCTATTAAGGGAACATGGGTTGAACTGAACAGTTTAGCTGATACTGGGAGTGAACGTCAACTTGAGCCTTTCAAATGAATAGGAATTCTGCACTCGCTGAATTTTTGGTGGTGTTAGAATGAATCTCATTTCGAAAATTTTTGAAAATGGAGTATTAGTCGTAATTGTGCTAGTGATACGGAGTACTGATGGTACGGTAGTTACTTGCGGTAGACGGCCAAGGATAGGTGGGTAATTTGATAGAGATAGAAATATTTCAGGGATTGAGGGAAGGGTGGAGATAAACCCTACGTCGGTATTAGCCTGCTCTTTAAGAAGTGGCAAGGGGCTCATGGCTTAACGTCCCATTTGATAGGCAGAACACTGAGTTCGAAGTGTCCTCCACAAAACAATTAACCAGGGACCTGTATATAAGATTTTATTTTGCCGTTTAGCAAATGAAAGCGTGTCGAAAATTACTAGAGATAAAAGGTTTTATGGATCGGGAATCGAACCTCGGACCTTTGGCTTGCCCGGCCAATGCGCTGGACACCTTTCTGACGAGGATTCCAGTCCCTACGGGACGGGACGGACCTGTACAACAAAGAAATATCGCTGCAACCGTGGGGATTTGAACTCAAAGCTCTTAGGGCAGGAAGGTTCCACACCAACTCGATCCCCAGGGGGTATGAATTTGTAGAAGTTCATTTTCCCGTCTGTGTTTTCTCTCCCCCTATTGGTGGAATAGCGAATAACAGGACTTTCTCTCTCTTGCCTTGTGTTCTTGTGACGGCCAGTAGATTGCTGGCCCGAATTCTGATGTATATTTACTGCTCCCTTATGGTCATCACAGTCACTGGAAGTGCCGAAGAAATTGGCGTCGATTGCCTTTCTGGGGCTGCGTTGAAATAAGGTCGGACCGCCCGGGACATTGATGGGAGATTGAGAAATAAGGAGTCAATATTCCTGGACGGGACGAAGGCTTGTTGCCTGTGAGTAACCCTGAGAAGCGATCGTGTCTGCCCCTGAGGTCCCTTGCCTCCCCTTATCAATCCGCTTTCAATTTATCAGCCATCTCAGTACGAGCGAAAACTGTGGACTGATTTCAGAGGAGAAGGAATTTACACCCTAATGTTTCGTTCGCTAATTCAGCAACGACTTTCTCTCCCAGATTTTCCTCTGTTTCGATTGTTGTGTTAAAGATCACCAACAGGATCTTTAGCTATGAAAATTTATCGCCGAACCCCATTAATTGATTTAAAACGAAACACTTGTTTTGTGCATGAGTCCTACTTTTCAATACTCTGAAAGGTAAATGTAGTAGTGTTCTGTTTCACTGAACTGAGCAAAGTGTATTTTCCCACGTCGCCACATCGCTGTATTCCCATTGGCTGGTGCGCAATGCCGGGCTCCGCCGCGCGATCGAAAAATCAAGTTCATTTCCGGCGTCTAAGAGTTTTACAACGGATTCACACTCCTGAAGGTTCAGTCAATCTTGTGATATGAGTTAATTACGAAAGTTCCGTGAATAAATTAACTATTTTTCTGCCCAAGAGAAAAAAAATCGGTGGTAAATAGGGTCCGCGTTTTGTACTATTAAAATAGCAAATATCCCAGTAAATCAATTACAATCATGACATACTAAAGAATAAGGTTTTTTTTGTGACATACTGTCACATTTTGTTACGCAAATCTACGAAAGAAAGGTTGTGCAACCTCTTAATTTTTTAGATTTTCAGCGAAAACTGGATCCCGGCGTTTTTTATATATTTTGTCCAACTTTAAGCCCTCACACATTGTTAATGCGCAATGGTATGAAAAATTAAATCATGCGTCACATGCACCAGCAATAGGGGAGTCACCATGTAAAATTTCAACTTCCAGGATCGAAAAATACAATTTTTGGATATGTTGGCATTTAGGGATTGGGAAAGAGTGGAGTGAAACCCGGCGTTTGTTTTAGCCTACTATAAAGGACCAAGTGCTCTTCTCCTTTACATCCCATCCGACGGAGAAGCAACGAACTTAATGTACCGTTCCCGTCGTACCCGGCATGCTATTGAAAAGTCCAATCGCCAAAGTAAAGAGTCAGAATTCGTGGGTAGCCAATTAATTTCTGAGTCATTGCCTTGATTTTTAAAGTATACCTACTCCTACAATAAAGATACGTGTCGGCTTAAATCTTCGATGGGTTTTTCTCCATTCTCTCCCAACGTTAATTTCGTTTCCAGGGAGACAGGCGCGAGTCAACTTTCTTTTCGATCCTCAGGAAATTAATTTTAAAATATTAATTCCTGTTTACCATTTTTATCTCTAGATTCCGAATATTTTGAAATATATTGACGCTGAGGTATGAGCTTGGTAAACCTTTACGTGTGCATTCCATGGATGGCACCTTTGGGAATGAGGAGAAGGAAAAATATTCTTGTTTCGTTCGGTAAACTTACAAGAGAGCCTGCAAGCGGCTTCTCCCACATTCTTCTTGTTAAGTGAACCTCGAATGAGCAAAGCCCCCAAAAAGGTTTCGTCGAAGAAGCCGCGTCTGCTGGTCTACACTCTATAGCCTCAATGGTAATAGGATATATAAATATGTTACCAGAAAAGAAAACACTTCGGCAAGGTAACGCTAAAATGGGTTTATGAAGGTATTTGTGGGCTCACAAAAACTTTCGTATCGGATGTACTCGTGCATTCCATTGATGAATCAGCGACAGAGAGTATGGCTTCTGAAATTCCTCGTTCCTCTTAATCCACCTTCATTTCACGTGTTCAGGAAATAATCTCATTTGGTGCTATAGCTTCATATCCCCTTGTCATACATGTATTACCTGAAGCAAATTAAATTACGAATCGGTTTTATGAGCAGAACATTTTTTTTTCTGTTGCACATATCTACATCTCCATGCCATACTGCAAAGGCAAGGGCGCGTGACATGGGTTGTAGATCAACAACTTCCTTACTTTTGTACCCATAAGTGTCGTAATATCCTATAGGGTGTCTATTATCGAGATATAACTGAATAGAAGTAGTTAATAAAGACATACAGGCCATATGTAACTGGAGCTCTGAAAACTTTCTCACACTAAATGTAAAATATTATAAACCATAATTTTCGGTAACTCAACGTACATTCCTCGCCGTCGTCCCCTTCTTTTTCTGTCCCTGAAATATCGGAAGTCATGCAATATTTAGGAGAGATCGTCATAGGTTTACCACGGCCGCTCGCCGCCGAATTCCGGAGAGATTAAAGGCATTCCTTCGGCATGAATGGGGTCGTTTACCATATTTTTTACTGGCGAATCTTATAGAGTTTGTAAAATAAAAAGACCCGTATTTTTCCGTTTTCTGATCCGTCAATTATTTATCGAGTTATAAGCGATGAAAAACTGATGTTTTTAACCCTTTCGGAAAAGTGTGTGAGGTGCAACCTCTGACGTATTACGACTTCGTCCAATCACAACTGAGCCCGCGAAGCTACTTCGCCTTATCGCAATGGAGAGGACACAGTTGACTCGGCCAATGGGAGCGATTGCCACAGCATCTGTGCGAGCAGACCTTCCGAGAATCCCCCTCCACTCCCTTCCCTTCCCCTAAAAGCAGTTAAGGGCGGGAGGAAAATGACGTCAATGTTATCACAGCAGCGTTTTTGGTATGCGTCACCTTTTGCTTATTTTAATTTTTGATTTATGAGTGAACGGTTGTGGTTAGAAGATTAATTTTTTCGCTAAAATTCTTTTTTCGTTTCCATCTAACGGTTTCGTGTACCAAATTGCGATTTTGGTTCCGAGTAAACGTCTCCATTCTTCCTCTTCCTTCTCTCGTGCCTACTACTTTGGTCCTCCGTTTCACTTCAAGCCCCTTTTCCCCTCCGGGAGGGATCCGCGAAACCCTTTATTTCTTTCCTGTCCACCCTCTGTGTTCTGGCGTCTCCCTTGTTCCGCATATCTGCCTGCCGGCCATCGCCGCCGGGACTAAAATTAAAAGCCTCCCCCGCGACCTTTTCGGGAGGCGGGGCAAAGGCGTTTTTACTGTCCATCTGGTTTCAGTCACTCGCCCCGGGCCACGTGTTCGCCGTCGCCCGCACCCCGTCCCGAAATAGAAAACAATAAAACGCACTTTCTCGCCACGGCCTCAGGGGTCCGCCACTACGTGAACTTCTTTCGCGGATATAAGACGTCCCGTTTACGGCCGACGATGACCGCGTTTTGATGTTTACACCCATTAATGGTCGATCGTCTCTTCAAATCACTCACGTGAATGGTGAGGCGTGTGGACTTCTATGAAAAGTAATACCCTTAGAATGCTGATCAACCTGTGATGATAATGCTATAGTTTCTAAATTTGTACGAAAGTGCATGAATTTAGTTTCCTTTTCCATGTTGGCTTACCCATCATTTTTCCTTTGGATTTAAGTGTCCCGTTGTCCTCAGTTTCTTACTCCATCCAACTTGTAATGTCATGTAAATTGCGTCGCTCTCATTTCATTATTTTTCTTCTTTGAAAGGCTCAATTTCATTCTGCCCTTGATGTTTAACATTAAACTACATTTTATATATACAACTACAACTAGAGAAGGGAATAAGGGTATTTTTCATTATTTTGAAGGTTTTCTATGCTTATTATCAGCAAGAAAATTCTTTAACCTTAACGTTTTTCAGTAATTTTCACGTTAATTCACATAGGCTTAGTGGTGAGAATATATTGCTGAAGGCAGTAACTTTACCATGAGAAAGAAATGTTTTTCCTGTAAAAAATCTAACTTATTGCACTTTTTTCTAAGATATTTAACGTGTGTACAGTCTTTGATTAATTGCGCCTTAATTTCGGTGTACCAACAGAATACTTCAAATACATCAAGTGAAATTGAAGTTTCACTGCAGTCAACTGCTCAGGCTGGGAAAATTATTTCCTGAGTAATATAGTAATGCCTTTGTCTGCATATTGAGGCCTATCGCTTTTCTTCAAGAACTCCAAGGCCTTTAAATATGTTATCAGCGATGACCATCGCGTATGAAGAGATTTCTTCACTGCTGATTAAAAAAATAAAAAAAAGTTTCAAGCACATTTAAAATATATTATCAGTGCTAATGAATTTTAAATATGTAGGGTTAAGTTAGAATTAAAGTGATTTAAAATGTACACTGCTGACTCTGGCCTCATGTTCAGGGCGTTGAGTGACGCCCGGAAATGAGTGAGTCACTCAATGCCCTGAAGGAGACATTCAGTGACCATCTTGTGCAAGAAATGTGACGGTCATGCACGACGTACTTATCCCATGGTAGACCTAATTTTGAATGCGCTGCCATTATATGGGATCCCTAAGAAATAGGCCTAAATAATGAACTTGAACGTGTGCAGCGAATCTCGGCAAGATTTGTAAAGGGACGGTAAGATACTATATTAGCGTAAGCAGTCTGTTGCATGAACTAGGATGGGAATCATTATCACACCGTAGATTGAAATTTAAAATTAATCTCTTAAATCAATTCCAACAATATATTCACTTATGACGTTAAAAATAGTTTGCGAACCCCAACTTACTATGGTAGACTGGACCATAATCACAAAATTAGAGAAATTGATTGCCGAACTGACAGATTCAAAATGTCCTTCTTTCCTCATAGAATTAGGGATATAAATAGCGGTAAATATTTCCAATACAATTGTATCAATTAATATCATTGGGAGTTGCATGTTGGTATAAGGACTTAAAACTAACCTAACTACCAGAATTATATTGCATGCTTGATTTGCTATTTTATATATTTTTCAAAAAAATTGAAGTTTAGACTAGTATATTATTGCTAATTTTTAATGCATGGTATGTAGAGCATGTTTCGTGAGAATACACCCCCTGCCACACACCTTTATAGTGGCTTGCAGGGTATTATGTAGATGTAGTCTCAGCCGTCGGAAGTCGCCCTGACCCTATGGATGGCCTGAGAAGAATTCACCAGCATTATTCCTCGGGAACGCACCAGATCTTTCAAGAATAATTTTCTTCTCGTGATGAGGCTTGTACGTGGAGGAATCGAGAGAGAAAACGCGTTAAACATTTTCGAGAATCGATGAGCAGTATCATTTCAAGCAATTTTGTCTAGCACTTATGTATACCGCTCGGGAACTCTCTGGTGGAGCAACGTTGAAGGTAGATAAAAAGCGAGCAGTGCGTGAATACGACTAAATGATTCAGTCATTTCGTAGGGGCGTAAAGGAAGGAAGAGTGGGTGGCATCGCTATTCCTCTTCCTGCTCTCGTATGTCTTTGTCCCGAGATAAGAGTTCAAGGCATTTGTTTCGCGGAAGGTTAGGGAATCCACAGTGTTCCACGCATCTCCGTCCGGCTCTTTGATACCGTCTCCCAAGTCCTTCTTCCGTTTCCCATTTGGGTCGCACAGTCTGCCTTCGCAAAACCTCTTGTAGGCATTGGGAATCCTAATCTCTTCTCTCTGAAAGGGAAACGATAGCGGACTACGTTAAGATACGGCTGTGATTTTTATTGTGAGATCTTCAAAGGACAGCTGCCCGAAACTCCATAATGTCTCTGCAGTCCTTCATTTTCTTGTGTCCCTTTTGAGTCAGGTACGGCGTCATGCTAATATCCACATCTCCCCCTTCTTTCAGTGTTCAAGCAATGGTTGTAAGGGTGGCCGTAATGTCGGAGTCCAGAATGATTTTGGGTGTCAAATAGTGAGTTCTTATGATTACTGAGAATGGAAAGTTGTATTCTTTCTCTTTCTTCTTGGCACGGTCAGGGAATCAAAAACGTATGTGCTAATGATGTTGGGACGAATGCTGGCCGTAAGCTTTTATCTCCGCATTATTGAATTTTTCACACTCTTAATTCTCACTCTACCCTTTCACGTTGGTCTGTATGTCTCCTTCCTCGTCTTATTTTATTACAATTCTCCTCTCAAACTCGTTCCCTTTTGTATCCATTAACATCCGTTGACATATTTTTATGCTATTTTATACTTTTTGCATTCATAAATTTATTCTTCCAACAATGTTTATTGAGTGAACGAACAAAGTGCTCCTTTATATTTATTTATATTCTTGACATTGTATGTTTAACCCTTATCTCTTCTTCTTCACACTATTCACGTTAAAATACTGTGCAGTTTCCAACCAGATCACGTAAACTTTTGGCTGCATTCGAAGTATGGGCACTTTATTTACAATTGCTGTGATATAGAGCCTGTAATGGAGTCCAATGATAATTTTTTCACGAGAGGTAATTGCCAACTTTCTTTTTGAAGCCAGTACTGGATATTTTGGGAACTCTGTGAGAGGTGTGAACTGTTACTTTCTTGTAAAAAGTTTTGTAATTAACAAGTTTATCTGTATTGCAATATAAAACTTGGACAAGTTATATAAAGCCTGTAATAATTATGAGTAAATATCAATGATTAAAAATTACTTCAATTGGAGGTTCCAGCCTCTCAGTATGTAAAGGTTTTTCAAATGCACTGCGAGTATTGAATTCCACTGCTGTATTTAATATGCCTAACTCCCAGTTTTTTTAATTGTTTCATTTGTTTTTTGCAGGTGAGTAACCGCCTCAACTGAATTCTCAACCATTGATGGGTACCGTGAGTACTGTCGGTTTAAGACCTTATTTTGCTGGGAGCTTTATGACTAATATCATCTGCACAGCTTCTTTCAATACCTATTTATATTTCCGACTTTAGTCTCGACTTCCATATATGAGGCATATACTATGGTGGCGATATTCGCACGGTCCCAAGTTGCTTGAGTATATCGGAGAATCGAAAGAAAAGGAAAGTTGCGACCCGCATTTACCGTATATTTAATAGCAATCAATGTATAAAAATACAGAAAAACAAGAATCGTGAAAAACACACTAATACACACTAGCTAACCGCCTCGGCCCGTGCGTTCCGAAGGAAAATTAACCAGTCTTCACACCGTACATTCACCGACACCAACTGCTCTCAGACGTACGCAGCCCCGCTGAAACAAGGGTCTCCATCGGCGCTAGTAGCAAATATAAATAAAACACACGCATTACTTCGTGAGCGGGTGATACAACACGTAATCCAACATACTATTTAAGAATTCTTGTGGTTATTACCTGTGAGTGGAGTATTTATGTTTTCACGTAGCTTTCCTCGTTTGATTTATTGTTAAAACAGTTCAAGTCAAGTGTGATTGACACGTTGAATTTATTATTCAAATGTTAATATCTGATTTTTTAAATCGTGATGCCAATGATGTCTCCGATCAGAGATTATATTTGAAAATCAAGTATTCTTTGAGTGGTAGTTTCTAAGCTGATATTACAAAGACTATCATGGATACCTCGGCCCCTTGCATTGCCACTTAAACGACGAACGAACGAGATGATTCTCGTAAGATCTGGTGTTTTCCCGACGTATTAGATGAGTGTTTCTCGGGTCTTCCACCGGGTCAAAGGCTCCATCTGTGCCGACGTTTCGGTAAACGACTCGTTTTCCATCTTCAGGGTTGTGATCCCTGTCCTGAAGATGGAAAACGAGTCGTTCTCCGAAACGTCGGCAGAGATGGAGCCTTTGACCCGTTGGAAGACCCGAGAAACTTTCACTCGAGATGATTCTCGATAAATACTTGTAAATTTCCCATTAGAACGTTCGTGGTAATAATTAAAGTTAATTTGATATAGATTACATCTGATCTTTCCTCATCGACCAGGAAAATCATCAAGACTTTCCCACTGTGCGGAACACTTTGATTTTCTCCGCCAAGGTTTTCTAGTTTCCCCGCTCTGCTCCTACCAGAAAGAATGTTTGGTTCTCCTTGCACGTATGTGACCTGCCATACAAAATCGTATTCACGGTAGAGAATGTCTCAGGATATATGTTCGTGTGTTTAGTTTTTCTCTTTCTTAATACGCATATGTTCGAAACCGGCTGTGTGGATGGTAAGTTTTTTCTGGCAGTTTGAAATGTAATATTCAGTGACAATACTGAATATAGAAAAGGCTTTCATGGGATAAAGGGTTGAAGAGATTCACTTAGATCGGAATCGTGGCATATTTGTAGTGAATGTTTATCATGCCACTACAAATTGTCCACTTCATTATCCCAAGACAAAATCCACTAGACTCGCCTCATAATATGTCAGCGCTCTTCTGCTTTCGAGAATCAAAATCAGGCCTTTTGACTTGTGATCAAAATGAAATCACCTCTGCACTTCTATTTAAAGCTTTAATCCGTCATTGATTACGTCATGGAACTTTGAAGCAATGTTTATATAATCCTCTCGATGTTCCACTCGAGGAGGTGACCTACAGTTAAGGTCATTTTTATCAAAAAGGATAGTTGGGTATCGGATAGGGATAGGTGGACAAATATGTTGGAATTTAGGAGTGGAGTAGGATGGGAAAGAAACCCGGCGTGAGCATTACCCTTCTCATAGCGAAATGAACCAACGGGTCCAGAAATCAACGTCCTTTCCAATGGACGCAGTACTGCACTTGAATTGCCAGCCACTGAAGCAGGAACAGGTGTAATGCTGAAAAAACCTTTCCACTCCCTGCACAGCTACCACACCAACGGGACTGTATCTATTTTTTTAGCTTCATTGTGAATAAGAAAGGTTTTTTTAAAATAAATTTGTCACAATATTATATGAAATACGAATTTGTATTGTGTTATTGTTATTACAGTGGTGAAGGTCTAAAAAATATTTTAATGTTGGTTTTGCCGAAAGTCCCTGCCTTGGGTGGATCGTAATGCGGTGATTTCCTTTCGTTACTTGTCCACAAGTATGACCGTCCGAACGAATCCCAATCTCTGAGAGAGTCCTCTCAAACATAACGATATCAGCAGAACTTTCGCAAGCAACGAATTCACACTCCTTTCACCATACGCCAAGATAACGAGCGTAGTCTAGGCTGCTATCCACCTCTTATCGATTCCCTAGGGTGAGCCATTAGGGTGGCCTCTAGGAAAAAGCGTAACACTGCTTAAGCAGCTCAAGGGAAGTCATTAGTGGAACTGCGTTGCCCAACGCTCCCACTACTTGATGGGTGCAGAAATGTGTGGAATGTTTTGATCTGGAAACGTTTCGAGACATTAATGGGCAGGGTTTATAGAAACCTGGAAATCCTGGAAAACCTGGAAAAGTCAGGAAAAATGAAAACGGTCATGGAAATCCTGGAAAAGTCAGGGAATTTAACGTGTGGTCAGGGAAAAATCACAAAATGTTTAAATTTATCACCTGAAAATGCCAAGAGATCAAAAACTGCACATAGGAGTGGAGGAGGAGGGTGAAGGAGGGGAAGGCTGGCCTCAGGCCGGCTTCGCTGTGGAGGCAGCCCAGGGGCCCTATTCTGGTTCTTTCTGGCTATAACCTGCATGATTTGGTGAATAGATTGGCGAAAGGTGTGCGCATTCATATTTTCATTTTCATTTGCTAGCGATTTCATCAGGAATGCTTTGCTTTGTCCCTCTGGCGAGGAAAAAGTTATTCTCAGTCAAATTTGAAGTCACTTAGCCAAATTTGTAGAAGGATGTGAGGAAGAAAAAATGAAGATTGATTAAAAGAGCTACTTTAACATGACATCAGGTTTGAAGGAAAAGCCAGGTTAGCCTTCTTTGCATATATTTTTCTGCAATTAAAACCCTTTCTGAAGGCATATCAATGTAAGGCATGATAATTTTTATCTTGTTGACTTAAAGTTATTGATCTCTTATTACTGGAAGTTCATATGATTAATATTATAATAAACCTACAATTTTTCATAAGTTTAGATTTCTTTGCTTCCTCAATACCATTTTTATCTCTATAATTGACCGAAATATTGGAGTTTTCAAGCGCTCAGGGAAAGTCAGGGAAAATCACTAATAATGGTCTGGAAATCCTGGAAAAGTCAGGGAAAATGAAAATGAAAACTCCTATAAACTCTGATGGGGCAAAAGGCTAAATTTTATCAAAATAAACTAGAGTTGAAGTTTCAAAGGAGATTATAAGATCTCAGTATCAAGCTATCTTAGCCACTCATATGATTCCAAATGTGCATTTCTATTATCCGAAGTCATGTTTCCACCCACTACCGGTGGAGTGCTACTTGTTAAGGAGGTTCCACCGTCCGACTCCGCGATTCAATATCCCATAAAAGAGCTATGTTAATTAATGAATAAATACCGACAAAGAAAAACCCCTATATGGAAAATCACCTATAGGGTGATAACGCATACGCAATAATTGTATGAGTATGCTATTATATAGCACGTTGTAGCTGCATTATATTTTTGCTAGCTCTTTTAACTCATTTGACTTCGAAACATGGCTGAAGTGTTGTTGCCACGTTTAATTTACAAAGTGAGAATACATGCTATCCCGCTTATACCTATTCTAAAATAGGTTAAATATTTTCTTACTTAGTTGTAAACTATTCCCTTGCAAATACAACTCTTTGTTTTGAATTTTATTAATATTCGTATTTTTCAAATTGTTTGGCAACAATGACGCTGCTACCATTTGGAAGCATTGGTATTAATTACAACATATCAATAACCAATGAAACATTTAAATTGCATTAAAAATATAAGAAGGACCTTGGCAAGGTATATTTCTAAATTAAGTCGGTAAATAAGCTTGTAAGCACGTTCCGTCAAAGTACCGTTGCGAATGATGACAACATACTGTACCGCCACTTTCATGTAACTAAGGATTTTCTGCTTTTTTTTAAACAAACATTTATTAATATCAATTAAACAAGTGTGGTAAGGCGGGCACTTTTTTAATGCTGAATTCCACATAAAATCACGCATCTTATATTAGTTTTTCGTCAAAACGACATTTCTCTTTACATTATTAATCTGCAAATTTTACTGCAAGAGCCATGCTCTGCCGTGTAGCCACGTATAAAATATCTGATTTTCAACGTCTTTTTTCTTCAATATATTACGGAAAAGCCAAATTATTTTATTGTAAATCGATGAAAGGACCAAAAAATGATATGTCCTGAAATTTTCACAAAAATGACATCTACTAGTTAATTCGGTGGAGCCACGTTAAGAGTACTGCTTGGCCATTTTGAGAGACATATGTTTAGCGCCATTAGAATGATGTGCGCGAATCAGTTTGACAGAAGTTAATAAAAAATGAACGCTTTGACTTCTCTCATCTCTTGTTTCAAGTCTGGCCCGCACATATTGGTGCTTCAGGCAGGGAGGAATGGAAGGGTTTGGAGGGAGGGTGGAGCAAAACCCGGTGTCGGCATTAGCCTGAACTTAACGAAGGGTGCCAAGGGGACTGCGGCTTAACATCCCATCCAGAGGACGGAGCACTGAAGTTATTGAGCTCTCCATAAAGAACTCAAGCTCTGACTGGTATACTAATGAAACATTCTTAACACCATGGCAAGATATTCCACAGAGAAAAAATCATTCGCCTTGACCGGGACTCGAACCCGGACCCCCTGATTTCCGGCCAGGTGCTCTACCAGTTGCGCTACCAAGGCGTCCTCTTTCTCTGTGGAAATTCTAGAGGCTTTAAAGGAGCTAGATGTTGCCGGACTGCTGGACATGTAATGTCACAAAGCAGCCGAAGTCGTGCGCAAGGCGCCACCGTTTTCACAGAGAAAGAGGACGCCTTGGTAGCGCAACTGGTAGAGCACCTGGCCGGAAATCAGGGGGTCCGGGTTCGAGTCCCGGTCAAGGCGAATGATTTTTTCTCTGTGGAATATCTTGCCATCGTGCAACTCAGCTCCGTTGAAGTTTTCGCGGCTAGCTCGCGAGCTTTGAATTCATTCTTAACACCACCAGGATTCGAACCCGGGCCTTCGTGACAGGAGGCCAGCACCCTAGCCATCCCGAGCTCCTCTTCTTTTAACTTTCAGAACTGATAACTAGTTGGTTACTTTCAAAGGCAGGTGAAGATTTTTGGAGTTGATAATACCATGTCACTATAAGTTAAATGTAGTTTAGTACCCGTTTGCTTTCTTCGTGTAGTAAACTCCTTATTCATACAAAAATCATTTTTAGATTCCATTATGAACTCATGACACATCTGTCTTTTGGAATGATTTCGATTCTATTTGTGATGGAGGTTCAGATAATTATTGACAAGAAAGAATGAGATAATCCGTAGTTTGGCTTCGTGCTTTTTTGTTTGACGTTGTAGATGAAAAGAGTGACTTTGTGATTCAACGAGGATATTCTTGAAACTGCCAGATTCAAAAATAATTAAATACCATTATAACTATAGGGAATAATAACGGTTACAGCTCTCACATGATCCACAAATTGCTAAATAAAACATTTACCAAAATACAGTGAAATATTCAACTTCCCTTCAAGATGCACACTGTGACAAAACCACAATGTGGTGTAAATTACCCTTTCTCGGTCATATTTCCCACAGAATTTGCTCTCATATTCCAAAGGACAAGTATCGAGTGTGTTTTTACTCTCCGACATCCGTAAGGAAAGTGCTTTTTATTTCAAAAGACCCAGTGGATGTGTTAGACAAAAGTGGAGTGCATGCGCTTTATTGTGGTGAGTGCAACGCAATGTATGTGGGGCAAACGTGTAGGAAATTTAAAACCAGAATTAAGGAGCATAAATTTAGTGTGAACCATAGTGATTGTAAATCATATTTTGCCAAACATCTCCTCGAGACTGGTCATAAATGTGATTTTAACGTAAGATTTTTGCATACATGTGATAAGAGTTGTAAGTTAAAGAAGTCATAGAAATTTTAAGACACTTCATTTCACCTTATGTATGACTTTTAAACGACTTGATAAATTTTAAATCCTCGCAGATGTTTTTAACAGTTTTAAAATCCGACGTGTCCCCCTAACCTAATTCCCGCCACAATACCCTCACCGCTAATTGTGCCCCACTTGACGGAACCCAACTCCCTCACTCACACCACCACCCCCCTCTCTCCCATCCAAAACTCTCCCTACCCCTCGGTTTGAGTCCTTACCCCACTCCTCAGGGTAACATATATAATGCTTTGTGTTGAAATGTTTTGTCAGTTGGCCCCCCTTGAAAATGGCGCTTAGTCGTTGAAATCGATCGCGGAACATATAAAGCTGTGTTTCAAGTACAAAGTCAGTTTTATTTACCATGTTTAACGAGGATCATATCAAATTCCGACCTGGTCCAGATGATGACGGACTGCGTCGAAACGTAGGTCGTATTATAATTAATTTTATGTAGAATTACGAAGTCACTCTTTTCTTTTATTAAGAATGAGATATTTTGTTAAATTTAAGGTTTTCTTCCTGTGTTTATATTTTTCTAACCTAGGTAACACAATTAGGGTGTGTACGATAACATCTTCACTCAATTGTAGAAGCAACTGGTAAGCATATGGCAGAAAAACATGTTCACGTACACATGAGCGATTTCTATCACGGAATTACTTTTTATCTGTGTGGCCAGAAGTTTCTCCAGTCCTCCCAACGCCGCAGAACACGCCGCCGCCTGCTGATCTTCTCATTCCTTTTGCTTACGTGTCTGCGTACGTGGAGCGCAGCTGCAACATTGCTTGCGACTTTCCCTGTCGCAAAAAAAATCTAAGCCTCTCCTGCCGACTCATTCATTCCCCATGCTTTTTCTCGCCACCCGTCCTGATCATCGGTTTTTACTTCCTGCACTCCGTCTTGTTTCCTGCGAATCCTTGTTTTTATCTGCACGGCCGTCCTAAGGGGCACGACCCTTTTCTTTTTTGTTTCTCCCTCTACCTTTCCCATGTCCTTCATCCTTGCCATTTCAAGCACGAATCACGCCCTCCCATTTCTTGTTTCTATGCTTCTTCTCAGTCTAGCAGTCTTACTCAGCACACATTAGGTTTTTTTTTGGGCATTGGGTAAAGTGCGCGAATGGAGACGTGTGTAGATTCAAGTTGTAAATCCTTTGCAATTTTTGTGTTGGAGTGCCATTTTTTTTGCATCCTTTTTGCTTAAGAATCTCTGATATTATTGCTGCACATTTTTAATCCGCATTGTTTATTACCAGTCTAAAAAATTGAAACATTCTATGGTGAATCCTCGTTTTTACCGGAAAATATGGGAGGAGTTTTCGGCTATGAGTTCTGGAGAAGTGATTAATCCGAGATATTAGTTTTCCTGACTTTTATTAGGTACTGAGCACCAAACGTACCGCTTATTTTCTCCGAAAATGGCTATATATTTACAGGGTGTCTACCAGTCGGGAAAAGTCGGGAATCCGGGAAAAAGTCGGGAATTTGTTAACGTCGGGAAATAATCTGGAAAAGGTCGGGAATTCGCTGAAAAATAATCAAAAATCGGGAAAAATGGTTGCCTGCAAATCGTCAGGATAAAAATTGGAACGGCGGACATAGCATTACGAAATGAGATATTGTTTCCCCTTTTCTTTATTTGTCATTATCAAAGAGGTGTTATTTTAAACCTCTCTGGTCAGTATTTGTGAGTTCGTGACTTTCGTCGTCCTGATTTGCGCTGGACATGGGCACCGTTTCCTGCATGCCGCCGCGTGACAAATCAGCTTGGTCGGTTGCAGGTTGAAGATGGTATACTTCCCTTCTACCCATGAATGCTATTTTGAAAGAATGGCCTTGACCGTGGTTATTACAACCCTCCCAAAGATTCAGGCGATCCATAGATCGTACTCTAATACGATTGTGACATTTTGCGTTTTGCCATGCCTCTGAGGGTAACTCGATTAAATTCCACTGGACTTCTCTCATCCATTCAGTAAAGCTTACCGTTGGCCATTTTGTTATTAGCATTTCCCATTGAATTGTGTTGCTTTTATACGCAATCATAACGTCTTCGTGAAAGAACAGAGATCAGCCCCTTGAAAGTAAAAACATTGTATTACGTTTTGGTGTTTTCCCGGCGGATTAGATGAGTGAAAGTTTCTTGTGTCTTCCACCGGGTCAAAGGCTCCATCTCTGCCGACGTTTCCGAAAACGAGTCGTTTTCCATCTTCAGGGCTGTGAAGATGTCCCTGGCTCATTATATTAGTTTGTCGACGACGACGCCATACGTGCCGCCGCCGACGAATACGTCGTTGGCTCCTGGATGATATACTGGAGAACTCGCCATTTGCCAGCTAGTGCGGTGGAATGTCGTTGTTATTCATCTGATGGCGAGCTCGCTAGCTCGAAAGCCGCCGGAAAGTCTAGTTCATCTGTCGGTATGAGCGAGTTTGCAACAAAATTGTACGTTTTTACTGGAGAACTCGGCATTCGCCAGCTCGAGTTGAGTTGGTTTGTCTGTCTTCGAGTTGGTGTGTAATCAAGAGGTGTCGTTGGTTGGATTGGCGACGGACATCATTTCATTCAAAGGCTCCGTTCACACGGGACGGAGCGAACCCGACCGCCGTGCACGGCGCACAGTGGTGCAGGATCCCTAATACTTGGTACTTATGAGTCTAGAAAAACTTTCTATATATGGTTTTTGTGCATATACTCTGGATGCACCGATTGACGAATTGAAAACCATCTTAAGTGAGAACATATCGTTATTGCTACTCCTCTAGTAGATAAGATAAAATGTTTCACTGTTAACAAGTGCATCATTTGAAAAGGAGCAGGCGCAGCTTCTCTCTAATATAACGTGTATTGCCCCGATTCTTGTTCTGAAAAATGGGTTTTGTAACTGAATGTGAGTGCTATTTAACTGTTTATTAATATATTGCAAAATTATTTTTTTACATATTTTCTTGTTCAGAATTAAAGAATTTTTTTAATTCACTTTATATTTTTGCAAAATAATTAATTTGTGAAAATATTAAAATCGAATTCGTGTTCAGAGATCACGAAAACCTTTGTGCTATAATTTTTTATGAAACGAGAATTTTTAGTTTGTGTAAATCCAAGTAATAAAAATATTGCAAATACTTTTGTGAAAAAAGTAATTAGCGAAAATATGGACATCAAATAGTATTCAGCAACTGAGAAAATATATATTTGTTCACATTAATCATGATGTTTTAAATGAGGTTTAATTTAAGTAAAAAAATTGCAAAACTTTTTGCGAAAAAATTAGTTTACAAAAGTTTTAATCTAAATTCATATACAGCGACCTCGAAAACATATATAGACCACATTTAATACAAATTTAAAATTTTTTAATCCAAAGTACCAATTATTAGGGATCCTGGACCGCAGTGCGGCGTGCCGCAATTCATTCCTCAAAAACAGCCGTGAATGTCACAGTACAGTCCATTTCGTGTTAACGGCATTTTAATTTCTAGTAGGAGTTTAATCATGAATGAAGTAGATAAGGTGCTGTGCTTGTACTTGTAATAATGTGATTATAATAAGATGGCCAATTCCAAGTGAAAAATTAGAAAGGACTGGGCATTGAACTATTGACCGAAGTTAGCCTTTTTGGTCTGGAATTTTAAAATTTTTGTCTTGAAAAAGTCTTGAATTTCTTTTTCATATATTAGTAGACACCATGATTTACCATTCACATAGAGCTATCGGTCTTTTTATACAGTTATTTGTGCGCATACACATAAAATTAATACATAATCGGGGTGCGGAGAAAATTTAGCCTTTGCAGATAGCCCCCCGGTTGAATGGGTTTTTAAGTCACATAACTGAAAGAGGTCTTCCGTGCATTACGCTACGCCGAGTTTTCACTGTCTTCACCTCCCCTGTCTTTTTATTCCTACAAATATCCTTAGTATTCCTTATCAGTGCATGTCCCCAGAATTACATAACCTTGTAAATGAACCATATGATTTTTTGTAAATTATTTAATAAACATTCTTCATAAATGCCTTATATGTTTGTCAACTATGTTATTTTTTCCCTTGTACTGTCATTATTGCATTGAAAATGAATGAAATATACTTTATCATTCGAATGTAAGAACAGGATAAACCACTCCCCCATCCCAGTCGATAGTGCATCATAACAGTTGGCCCGGCCACTTAACCCTTTAACGGTACGCAATTGATGGACGGTTTCAATAGAGAAAGCTTCATGAAAATGTTATTTCGAGAAGGCGGTTGAATTGCTCAACCGTTGTTGGGCTCTTAGGAGAGAAACAGAATATGGATGTTATAATGTGATTCAACCCGCGTGAATGCTATACAATCTACTTAGTCCACGGAATAGCGGCCACTGGTGGAAATTCCTCCGTTTCCTGTAAACTCCTACCATTATCCACATTTCCTCCAATTATCCAGAGCGCAAAGGATGTCAGTTGTCGACCGCCTCCCCCAGATAACGATAACCAAGATTTTGCTCCACACATGATAATATTTTTTCCGTATTTTGAGTTTTATTTTTTTTATCAAGCGCCCTTACAATAGCCTTTCCTTCCCCGAAAGGGGTGTTTGAGCCCTGCAGCTGTCCAACGCTCTCGGCAGGGCGGTCGCTGACCTTGTGCACTAAGAAAGGGTACCATTGCGACCAGCGTGGGGGTGCGTTTTGGTTTTCCCAGAAGTGAGTGCCGCGGACCGGTGGAGTGTTGACGTGGTCGATGTGTCGGGCGGGCGAACAAACTTGGCCGAAAAAACTTCATTTCACTTGATCCCGGACGCGTCGTCGTATATTGGTTTCATAACTCTGGTCAGCGCGGCCCCATCATCACACAGTAGTCGTCCTTTCTTTTACGTATAATAATCCCCGACAACTATAACAAAAGTCCAGCGTCAAAGCGACAAAAATAGCTTTACTGCAAACTTCGTGAAAATTTGTGCGTATCCTGATAGCTAGTCAACACGCTTATTTTTTTTTTTTAGCTTGGCGAGCGTGAAATACGGAGCACGTCAATTGACGTGGTACCGATTTTTGCATAAATAATTAAAAATTTTACTCAAATTATGTATAAACATGTATACGGAACTATACTAAATACAAATTAAGTAAAAAAAATTTTTTTTAATCAGCCGATTCTGGCGACTTTCATGAAAATCGGGCCCGCATTGAATGCGTTAAAAGGTTCACTACCCTTCTAGTCGTGCCAGGTTGAAACTCACGGGAGAGACTTGTTTTGGCGAAATCATGAAATTTTCATCGGTTTAGTCTTCCGCGCAACGTTCCCTGGTTGTGGAGCAACCCTTTCTCCTCTCGTACCCTTGGCGTTTGATTTCAATCTTCAAGGGGAGGAGGTTCAAATTTCACCCTCCTTACTTAATACGTTGTCGTTGTTCCAAGCGTTATCTGACGTCACACATTCCTTCCTTCAAGTGTTCCTCTTTCATCTCCTCGGGTAATATTTTCCCCTTCCATAACCTTAGGATAAGCGGATACATTTTCGGAAGCCGTTAAGTATATGTTAAAACCCCAAGTGCTCTACGGTCGAGTTTATCACAAGGATAAAATTTGGGAGTTATTAAGACAGATACCTTTGAAATTCCATTCTTTGCGTGTACAGCAGAAGACAATGTAGATTAAAGCGAATTTAAGTTAGGATTATTAGGGTGTTTAGTAATGCAAATGTTTAGCTTATTTGCTTGTCAAGAATCTCAAAAAAATAATCGCAAGAGTGTCGTGCATGAGTGATTGATGATCATTGTCCAAGCTGGCTCTCACGAAAAATTTTTTGATTCGAATTGTGATGCATTCATTATTTATTTTTTGCTTATTTCAATTTACTTCATAAGGAGAAATAAAAAAACAGAAATTCATAAATCGCTACGTTTAAGAATAAATTAATTCCCACCAAATGTGGCCTCGTCAGACTTCATTAGCTTTACCTACAAGATCCGTTGAGCCGATAATTCATTCTTTGCACACAGCACGCTAGTCGGATGCAATTTCTTGTTTTTCACAGACCAAATTATATTCATCGAGTTTGATACTGCATTGAATTAGACTATTCTCTCAAACTGAATTTTATTTCACTACTATTTTGGACGTATTTCAGGTTTTCAGATCGACTATGAATCATAGGTATTGCATCAGTTCTTTATGTACTAGTTTGAATCAGGAGGCTGTATCGTTCGTGTTTCCCTTGCTAGATTAGTTCTCTTGCGTAAAATCGGTAACCTATAGTCACTAGCGTACATAGTTTGGATTAACGATTAAAATTAATCGCTAAAACTACGGTTAAATATTTAATTTAATCGTTCTTTTTAGAATAGTACTCTTTTAATCGTTAAAATTTGGGATTAAATGGTACAAAACTAACTTCAGTCACTTTTTTTCGTAATTTTTTGGGGAATGTCGACCTGTCCGAATTTGGGCGCTAAGGTTGTCCGACAGGCAAATGGGAAAATAAAACGGTATATAAGAGTGCAAGGGTAGTAGTGCAAAAATGCAATGAATAGGCCCAGACGAATACATACATCAGAACGAAAGCGGGACTGAGGGGAGTGACCTCTATAGTTTGGGAACGCACCCTCGGACGAAGACCACGCAAAGACAATGTCCTGGAGGGCTCGTATGCCTTACCCGGAGACATCATTCTTTAATACTACATAGCTGAAGCCATAGAACGAAGGGTCGCCTGAAAACCTATGACGGATAGCGAGGGGGAGGGGTTCATTCAAACTAACGTATCTCAATGCGCCAGTCTACGTATGCCGTACGCGGCGACAATTTGTCGTCAATACATCAGCCCCCAGTGAATCGCGAAAAAAGGTGCGCAGGCACACCCTCAGCATCTACTGTAACTCTATGTAACTAAGCCGTTTCCACTGTAATTCTACTCTTGTGAAGTGATGCTTCACATCGCAATGTGAATCAATATCAAAAACTAGCCTTAAAGCCCTTTCTAATGCTCAGAACAATATTTGGTGGCAAATTACAGACGCACCATGGTTTGTCAGAAAGTCTTACATTCTCGACTACTTAAAAATCCCGGAATTGGGGCTCCACCTCAGAAAAATCGCCGAATCCATTCAGAAGACGCTAGGAAACTTGACCAATAACACTCTGTACACTCAATGGAATTGCAACGACAATCTCCAATTCAAACATTTTTAAACAAATAGATAAGAATGGAAGAAACCACAATGACAGTTTTCAGTATTCGCGTTGTTTCTCAAAACAAAAAACCATCAAGGCCTCTATTACACGTACCGCGGCATCCAATTTTTAGCTTAATTTTAACTTAAAAAAAGTAACTTTTAACGTAAAAGTTACTTTTTTAGCCTTAACTTTAATCAGTTACTGTGTCAGAAAAGTAACTTTTAGCTTTAACTGGTTACTTTTTTCAGAGATTTACTTTAATCAGTTAATTTTTTTGGTAACTTTCCTAACTATGGTCAAGTAGAATGATTTTTTTCTATGTGGAATATCTGCTATTGTCCAATTTCAGCGGGTAACTTTAAAATTAATCAGTTATTTTGTTTAGGTAACTTTCCCAACTATGCTAGCGTAATAAGTGTTTGGTCATCCATAATGCATGACCGGTGAGAAGAACCCCTTCCATACACCCTCGATTTTCATTGCAGGATACAATGTAGATGTAGATATGTATCCCTTTTCAACTAGCTTCACTTGCCGTTTCGCGTCAGGCGAAGGAGACAAAGTGGGGTGTATGTTTTAAGCTCGATCCTCTTGCGAGATAGCTCTCGAGAGCACACCCTTTTTTTCCGCTCCCACTATTCCCGATTTACATCCACCCCTTGGCCATTACCCATCCGCCCTTCTTTCTCTCGGCAACCCCTTCCCGTGAGCAAAAATTCATAAGTGGAAATGGCTTGGGTAAAAGGCTCCAGGAAGAGGGCGGTGCGGGATGTATGATTGGGCGTTTAGATATCGGCCCCTATTAATGTGTAACATTCTCGCGGGGAACGGAGATAGAACTCGTACTCTTAACACGGGTCGTGGGAGGCGGAGCGTGCGTCATTCTGTCTTTCTGGAGAGGCGGATACGCATGACTTCGCGTCAAAAGCCGGATGCTGTTCCTATTACAGTGAGTGCTTTCACCAAAATATGAACATTGCCATCCCCAGAAACATGCTGCAAACAAAATTCATCGAGTGTATACATGTTTTGTCCATCCTTCGTTTTATTGGAAGGAAATTTGTTTCTCTACCGTGAAATATCAAGGTGACAATGTGATAATGTTTTGCATTGATTTTTGAAATGTGTGATAAATCTCACACGAAGTTCGATATTGTCCTAACTCCAGCAGTAAGTCATGAAATAAAGGGTGCTTATTATTTCTATACTTCAGATGCTCATAGATATTAATTAATATTCATGTTACAGCCATAAATTATTCGTATAACACCTTCTAAAGGCGTTGAGTACTTCTGAATCTCCTTTCCAATTGTTCATAATTATTCTTCGTGTTCAACTAAGCTCATTGGATCGTTCTTAATCGTGTGAAATTAATAATGAAAAATATTTCAGCTTTGTTTTACAGTTCCTCTTGAAATAATGCTATCAGCTTCTCTTGAAATTTACCCTTTTCCGATAATGTTTTCGTTTTTATCATAAACGCATTCCTAAATAATGTTTAGTTCATCGTAGTAGTTGCTTGCGTAAGCTGATTGTCCATCGTCTTTTCTAAGTATGATTCAATACCCATCATCTTTTTTTCAGCCGTCGATTCTTCCTCGATGTCATTGCGATAGTCAGTTTCACTTTCTAATAACGACAATTATTCTAATTCATCCATAATTGTTTCCATGCGAAATTACCAACCGTCTAAATCATTCCCAACGAACAAGGGAATTTTATATCTACCTTCCGTACTTTCCGCCATCTCGGGGCGCTTCACTGACCAAGCCAGCTTATTTCCTTGTCGATGGTAATTTATATCTGACACTATCCCTATCGCAGTTAGTAGTTGAAATGAATTTGCGTCTCATCGTCATCATTAGTCATCAATCCTCAGATTGGTTTGACGCAGCTACCCACTGAATTCTTCTGTTGGCTGATCTCTTCATATTTACCTATTTATTCCCTTTCACAGCCTTCATCTCTTGTTCCACATATCTCACACGAAGCCTTCCTTTGCTGTTCTTCCCGTCCTCTTGTCTTTTAATGATTGTCTTCATCAGGCTACCGTGTCTTGAGATGTGGCCGATTAGGTTGTCCAGTCTTCTTTTTAGGGTTTTCAGCAGACCTCTTTTCTCCCACTCTTCTTAAGACTTCTTCATTTGTCACTCGGTTAATCCATTTTATCTTCATAATTCTTCTGTAGTACCACATTTCGAATGCTTTCACCCTTTACTTCACCGCTGCTGTCATTGTCCATTCCTCACTGCCGTCAAGAAACATTCTCAAGATGTACGTTCTGAGGATAGCTTCCTTTTTTCTACGCTTGTATTTCCAGCTGTAAATAAATTCTTCTCGTGATAGAATGCCCTCTTTGCCAGAGCTTTTCTGCTGACTATTTCTTTCTTGCTTCGTTCATCGTTGGTTACTCGGCTTCCGAGGTAACATAACTCTTTCACCTCTTCCAGTTTTTGTTTTCCTAGTTTTAAGGTTCGTTTTTGCCTCTTCTCTTTGCTGCACACCAATATCTTCGTTTTCTTCTTATTGATCATAAGCTGATATCCAGCCATTGTCCTTTCCGTGGTTTTTAGTATGTTATTCAGATCCCTCTCTCTTTCTGGTATGAATGCTTTGTCATCAGCGAACTTGCGTCTATAGCCTTTAAAATCAAGGCTTTTGAAATGTGACTACTGCTTTCTTTTCATTCAGCTGCTTGCGGTTCACTTTCCGCTATTTTCGCTTTAGCTCTATTCATTCAGAGACAAAATCACCCTATTTCTCCAACTAAATAGTACCATTCCATGTATGATTCTATATTTCCTAACTGTCGTGAAAGTAATTCTTTTAACTCTCCAATTATACTCTCAGAAGTAACCGGTGGATAAAGAGAATTGGGGGTCATTACAAAACAATATGCTAGGGAAAGAATATTGCGGTGGGGGTATCACAAACGTGGTGCTCATAGTAAGCCGGATTTAATGGGTTTGGGGGAATTGTAGTAGGATAGGAAATGTGAGGGTAATTTTAGGAATTTTAGGTGAATGAACGCTGAACACCACTAGGAAATAATATAATAGGCAATATATGTTGAAGATATCTTTAGGATCCCGGCCACTTATTTATGTTCGAGAATCTCTGATTCATTATTGAAAGGCATCCTAACGTAGAGATTGGTTATTCAGGGGAGGCGAACGACAGCTGAGAGGTCATTTGCGCCATTTAGGATAGGTGGGTAACTAGGAAATGATAGGAGTTTTAAGGGAACGGAGGAAGGGTGGAGAGAGACCCGGCGTCGGCATTAGCCTACTCTTAACGAAAGGCGCCAAGGGGACCACGGTTTAACGTCCAATCCGACGGACGGAGTACTGAACTTGAAATGCCCTCCACTAGGAACTCAAGTGGGGACCAGTTTTCCATTGAAAAATCCGCCACTGCCGGGAATTCAACCCGGGCCCTCGGGATGGAAGGCCAATACACTAAAGTAGAGTTTTGAACTCTTTGTTTTGAAAGACCTCTATTTGACGCCTATCCATTTGCAGTGGATTATTATTAATATAGTGCCTTCAATGTTTTCCCCAATATTTTTCTCTCGCAATTACTTGTAGACTTGAATTAATGGATGAAGGCGATACTTTGTGGAAGTTTCTAACGTTAAACATTGCAAATGAAACGACTTTGTACTATCCACAATCAGCTTTATAACTTCCCCGATCGATTTCGACGACTAGCGTCATTCTCAAGGGGGGGGGCCAACTGTCAGAACATTTCAAGCCAAGGCATTATATTGTACACTGAGGAGTGGGATCCCTCTCACTCCCATCCAATACTCTCCCTCCCCCTCAGTTTGAGTCCTTCCCACACTCCTCAGTGTACTATATAATGCCTTGGCTTGAAATGTTCTGACAGTTGGCCCCCCCCCCTTGAGAATGACGCTAGTCGTCGAAATCGATCGGGGAAGTTATAAAGGTGATTGTGGATAGTACAAAGTCGTTTCATTTGCAATGTTTAATACTTGTAGACTTGATTTTTAGGTTCTTAAATAACTAATATTATATCGCACCATTTAACCTAAGTGGTGAAACCTAACACAGTCATAATATCCTTGCCCAAGGCTGGATTTATTTGAACCCCCGCCCCTTTGGTTTTCTGGCCGGCATATCACAGACCTGGCTACCACGGCCAAGGTTTCCGCACTTCCGCGGCCACTTCATTCCCCAAAGGTATCCAGCTGAAAATAAATTTCAGAATTTAAACGCGTTATTTATTATAATAGATGTGGAAGTTCTCTCGATCTGCACTCCTTTTACCCCAACCCCCCTCAGCCCTTCCTTCTCGTTTTCCTCACTCACTCCATCCCTGGTCGAAGACCCATCAACGCAGGGAAATCCCTCTACCCATCCTAACGCGGCTTCTTTCCCTTCTACCTCTTCTAATCCCAACACACAACTCCCACCTCACCCCACCCACCCTCTGATAGATAGATGTTCTTACTGTCGCACCCGAGTTGGTATAAAATAAGATGAATGCATGATCAGTCACCTGAAGCCTGAGGCAGGTCTCCCCATTCCCCTCCATCCCTATCCTCATATCTTTCCTCCAGGTCTGATGCGCCTATTAGCGCGGAAACAGACTTGAAAACACCCATGTAGTCACCTGAAGATGCAACTATATTATGAAACCCGGGTCGTGCCTATTGAAATATACAAGTGAAGCTAACAAAGTTTTATTCTTTTATTTTCCATAATGGAACGGTTTAACAAAGTCTTTCTTCTTCTTCCCAGTGGTACTACAGCCCAGTGTGGGCCTTGGCCTGCTGCACTATTGCTCTCCATGTTGTCCTATTGACAGTTTTCTCCCGCCAGCCTCTCACTCCCATCTTGCCCAGGTTACACAGCACTTGGTCCATCCATCTGCTCTTAGGCCTTCCCTGCCTTCTTCTGTTGAATAGCCTCCCTTAAACCATCCGTTTTGGTATCTCCTCTCTTGACATTATCTCAACATGTCCCAACCATCGTATTCTCTGTGACCTGATGAACTTTACTATGTTCTTTACTTCGATCAGCTGCTATATTTCATCATTATATCTTATCCTCCATTCCCCCTGGTCATGTATCGCGCCATATACTCTACTGAGGATATGCCTTTCGAAGGTTCTGAGTCTTCCCTCATCCGCCATTGTCATTGCCCAGGTGGTTTCACATAGTGAAGCTGTTTAAATTATTATCATACTGATGTAGGATCTAGTTTTTTCCCGGCGTATAATGCTGGTGAAGTCTTCACGGGTTCTCCACCGGGTCAGGGAAACGGCTAAGGCCGACGTTTCGACGGCTAACACTGCCATCGTCCTCAGGGCGTTGAGTCAACGCCCAACGCCCTGAGGACGATGGCAGTGTTAGCCGTCGAAACGTCGGCCTTAGCCATTTCCCTGACCCGGTGGAGAACCCGTGAAGACTTCACCAGTATGATCATACTGTTTCTTGACTTAGCCCCTCAATCGTCATTTTTTTCCCGTTAATTCTGCTACATACTTTCCGAGCAATCCAAGGAGGGATACAAATCCAGAAGGGTCTCGTCCCTTCTCCTCCGTCAGCGCTTTCCTCTTTGTCTCTCGACTTCAATCTGCCGACCTATCGAATTCCGAACACGCGCCAGATCATGCCTCTCACATCTACACCCTCGGATCCATTCCCATCTCCCTCCTCTTTTCCCTTTTCTTTCCTTTCAACCCTCCGCCCCCGAACGCTTAGATGTTTTTACAGTCCCGCTCGTCGATTTATGTCGGAAGTTTTGTCCCTCTCGTTCCTTTACGTCCTCACTCGGTGGTGTTGGGGCTGGAGGGTTGCCTATCAACATTCACGTACGAGAAAGTTAGCGCTCGGAAAACTGCGTCTATAAAACCCGTTTCACACGATACTTACACGAATACACGACACGAAATGAAATTTTGAAATATAGACTTAATCACTTAAACAAATTCCAAGACCATATTTTCAGTGATGATGTTAGAAATATTTTGCGATCCCCAACTTACTATGGTAGACTGGACCATAATCACAAAATTAGAGAAATTGATTGCCGAACTGACAGATTCAAAATGTCCTTTTTTCCTCGTACAATAATAATACAATAATATACAATAATTATTAAGGATATTAATAACGGTAAATATATCCAATACGAGTGTAGCAATGGATAGCATTGGTAGCTGCATGTTGGTATAAGGACTTGAAGCTAACCCTACTAACGGCATGTTTTTGCATGTTTACTTTGCTATCTTTATTTGTTTTTAAATAGTGTAGTTTAGAACAGTATATAAATGCTAATCCTTTTTTATGCACGATATGTAGAGCATGTTTGGTGAGAATTCACCCCCTACCACACACCTTTATGGTGGCTTGCAGGGTATTATGTAGGTGCAGATATTGAGGACGGAATCTAGCATGATTTGAACCCTCCTAGGAGGTTTAAGTATGAACTTTGCGGTTATTCCCTATGATCCCATGCTAATGAAAAAAAAGAGAAGATCGCACAACGTCTGTAAAATGACGTGATTGGACTGAGTACTACTGGAAGCTAGTAGCAAACTAGTACCGCAGCAAGTAGGAAATCAAGTAGCTCAGCGAGTATACTAGCGATCTTGCTTACCAGCCAGTATACTGGTTCTATTCACACGATGCTTGAAAGCTAGCATACTAATTAACTACTAACGAATATCCTCGTGCTTGTCTTTGTGCTGGATCAAGTGTCATGTGAATCGGGCTTAAGTTCTCTCTCGGTGGTGTAAAAAGATGAGCACCTGTTAAGGCCGCTTTACACGATACAAGGTTTGTACAATTTCTTGCACAAACGCTTGTCTAAACTGAACGAAATTGTATGCTTGTCTGAATGAAATTAGAACAGGTTCTATTTTCCGTACAGTCAATCAGACATTCGTACTAAGCGTTCACACAATGGGGTCGTTTACCATATTTTTTTATTGCCGAATATGATAGTTTGTAAAATAAAAAGACCCGTATTTTTCCGTTTTTTGATCCGTCAATTATTTCTCGAGTTATAGGCGTCGGAAAACTAATGGTTTTAACCCTTTCGAAAAGTGGGTGTGGTGCAACCTCTGACGGATAACGACTTCGTCCAATCACAACTGAGCCCGCGAAGCTACTTTGCCTTATCGCAATTTGGGGGGGGGGGCACTGATGACTCTGCCAATAGGAGCAGTTGTGACAGCATTTGAGCGAGCAGACCTTCCGAGAATCCCCCTTCACTCCCTTCCCTTCCCATAAGAGCAGTCAAGGACGGGAGGAAAGTGACGTCAATGTTATCATAGCAGCATTTTCGCTGGGCGTCGCCATTTCCTTTTTTTAATTTCTGATTTATTAGTGAATGGTTGTGGTTAGAAGATTAATTTTTTCACTAAATTTCTTTTTTCGTTTCCATCTAACAATTTCGTGTACAAAATTGCGATTTCGGTTCCGAGTAAACGCCCCCATTTGCCTCTTTCACGGTAAAATTTCCTCATGCAAACGTTTTTACCAGAAATTGTACAAAAAATTGTATCGTGTAAAGCGGTCTTTACGGTTGCTTGCCACGGTTACATTAGAGGTGTCCCACACAGAGGCAAGGAAAAGCTATGAGCTGTTAAAAAAAAAGGAAATGCGAGTTGCTATTTATCATCGGTTAGATTTGGATTCGGGAGTGTCTCTGGCGTTTGTAGCTTACGTCACAATATATTTATTCAATAACTAAGCTGATACTTCAGAAAATTCTACAGAAACGCTAAACTTAATGTAGCTTAAACCTATTAATAATTGAGCCTTCGTTGGGACGCGAACGTAACACTGGCTGTTTTGATGTAATTCGATTTGGAAGTGCCCGCCGTGTCAACTCACAGCCCGCGAACGGTCTAAAGACCAGGTTGATTCGTGTAACTGCGATAATTTACATTGATCATCAGTGTTAGTCTCCTCTTCTCAGTACCGTATTTTGAAACTTTTTTTTTACCATCAGACAAAATATTAGGACTGCTTACACTGGAAATGCGGTGCAGTTGACTTTTTCATTATTGCTGGTCGTTACTTGTTGTGACCGGGAGATGTCGCTACTGTTTCATTTCTATTACAAGGTCCGTCTTATCGTTATATAAAAATATAGACGGACCTTGTCTATTAGGGTATAATCTTGACTCAACATTGCATCAGTCTGAAAGTCATTAAAAATGAGTAACACTGCCAAAAAGAGTGGTGGACGGATTCGTCTGATACTCGTACGACTTACGACCTAATCAGAACATAGCGAATCACTCGTTCATAAAAATTGAAAAAACTACTGTTTTTGATATTGTCAAAGTCATATTAAAACATTTAGAAAAGTTGTTCTCTTAAAAACTATATGAATCTTTGTTTCGCTGCTCTCCATTTGTGGCCTGACGTATTGTTGCTCGGATAGCTCTGGCTTCTCAAGTACTTTAGCGCGTAAAAATATTCAGGAATCCATTTACAGAAATATCCATCTACAATCTATAATTTGGGAAGTATTTAAAACTCCATGTTATTAAAAGTGTAATTTTTTTAACACTGCTAATGCTATGTTATCCAATTTCATTGTTTTGCAAGTGATTTGAACGATAAAACCAATATGCACCGATATATGGCTTGAAAACTACCTTAGATTCTCGAAGAGTATAATACTGCCAGCTAGTTAAACATGGTAAAATGTACCGGCTGCCAAGATTGGCAGCCGGTACATTTTTTTCTAAAGGTGCACAACGTAACATTTCGATAATGTAAAAGCTAATCTATCCTCATCCTTCAAAAAATGCAGTAAAATCTGCCAGACATAAGCAATAAATAGATACATACAAAGGGCATGTCAAATTGCCCATCTGGCATTGCGCATCTGAGAATAAAATTCACAACTGAATGTTGCATAAAATGATGTGGCACATTCAATATTTGTAAATACCAGGCATCAGTTTTAGGTGAGGTAGAGGTAAGCATAATTGAATGATTGACCAACAAATGAAATTGTAGGAAAAAAATGATAATTTCAGTAAAATATGTAGAGGGTAAGACTGTGGCTACTTTAGAAGTGTTCATTAAACTGCACTGGGCCTAAATTCCTCCCATTAGTAAACACATCCATAAATTGGAGTGCTCGAAGGCAGCATGAGGTGTTTTATATTAAATGGCGGAACGATTTATTCATTTTATAATGCAGTGTTCCTCGACGTTTGGAGAAGAACGGCTCATAATTTTGATGCTCCATAAGTTTAATTCAATGTGTCGTGCAGGTTGGTAGTAAACAGGGTCTTCGTAGTCAAGGAATAGTTGATAACACGTTGAATCATCCATAATGAAGCTTAATCACGTTGGTATCAACTGAGTATTTTTATGTCGCTATATCGGAGATAATTGTTGCTTTGTGGCCCTCTGACATTAATTTTCTGCGCCGAAGACTGCTATCACATGAGTGTCACACCGAACAGAGAGGCGGGGTGTGGGGGGGGGGGCAAAACAGGGGATGATGCACGCGTTTTAGTTTTATTACTTTCATCTCATCCGTGGGAGATAAGGCGGCTGGCCTACTTTTCTGCGCTCCACGTCTCCTTCCTCGGAAGCGATGTAGCCGAGCGAAGGGGTTGATGGGAAGGAAAGGGGCTAAGGGTACATGTCGTATGTTCCCGCTCACCGTCTCCTTGTCCTTCACACTAATGCTCGCGCCTCTTTCATTCCCGTCACTTTTATGCCCCTCTTCGAGGGATGCTCCTTGCTGATGACTTGCAAAAAAAAGAGGTTAAAAAACTCGAAAGTTGTGTGCACGTGTGTTCTTGCTACGAGTTCTTTTTATTTCTCCTCTTGTGGCGATAGAAGTGGCGGAGCAGGGCATTCTCTTTGCCAGGGAGAAAGGTCTGTAAATTAATCCTCTCGGCTAAATAGCTGCGCGGCCCGAATAATTACTCCGTTTCAGACGAGTTGAAGTAACTTCGATAGCGTCCGATTCTACTTTTGTCCATCCCCTCCGCCAACATGGTGTCCTTCCAATGGGGTCATTTACCATATTTCTTCTATTGCCGGATCTGATAGAGTTTGTAAAATAAAAAGACCCGTATTTTTCCGTTTTTTGATTCATCAATTATTTCTCTAGTTATTAGCGGTGAAAAACTGATCTTATTAATCCTTTCGGAAAAGTGGGCGTGGTGCAACCTTTGACGAAAATCGACTTCGTCCAATCATACTTGAGCCCGCGAAGCTATTTTGCCTTCTCGCAATGGGGGGGACACAGCATACTCTGCCAATAGGAGCAGTTGCGACAGCATGTTTGTTAGCAGACCTTCCGAAAACCCCACTCCACTCCCATCCCTTCCCCTCAAAGCAGTCAAGGATGGGAGGAAAATGACAACAATGATATCAAAGCAGCTTTTTCGGTTGGCGTCACGTTTTGCTTATTTTAATGTTTGATTTATTAGTGAATGGTTGTGGTTAGAAGATTAATTTTTCACTAAAATTGGTTTTTCGTTTCCATCTAACGATTTCGTGTACAAAATTGCGATTTCGGTTCCGAGTAAACGCCCGAATTTCTTGCAACGTTGGTAATGTTTAAAATAATTTTCAGGCATCACTTCATAGAGTACTTCACTGTGCAAGGAAAAACATTCGCTCCATTATACATAAAATTCTCTTTGTCTTTCGGCACGCAATGGAATATATTTCAAGCCCTCTGCTCTCTCTATGACCCTATGTGTCAGGAAGGCAGAAATCAGGTAAAGGTTCGTGTCTTCTCACTTTGAAGTGCTACCAGTCTTGACTCATTTGTCGGTTTTATCGCTCATTCCTCACTGTTGTAAAGAATCATGTAAAACCCAAGGATGTATTTCCTGCTGTTAGGAGATTTTCCTACCGGAAGAACGCCCTATTCACGTGGGCTGTTATTCTGACGGTTAACTTCTTGTTTTCTCCATCGATAGTTACTATAGACTCCATTATTTTTCTGCTGCCTAGGTATCAATTCTCTTTCATCTATTTTATCTTCCGCTTCCTGATGAATTGCACACTGTTCTTACTGCCTTCCGAGTTACAAATTGCTCCTGCTCGTTCACTGCATATATTTGGTACTGTTATCTTTATTGACCTCCTAGTGATATCTGGCCGCCACCTTTTATAGGTTGACTAGAGACTTGGTTTCATATCTTTTTGTTTTCTTTGACATTATGTATCATCATCATTAAAGATCATCAATCCTGAGGTTAGTTTGATGTAGCCTTCCAATCGGCTGTTAAAGTTAACATCTTTTTTTCCATCTCTTTACGTGAATCACATATTTCAGACGAAACCTTCTTTTGCCATTGAAAACTTTTTTCTGTCTTCTCAACTCTTTTAAGTCTTTTTCTTTCTTTAGTGGGTTAAAAAGGGATTGAGTTAGTGAGGGAAAATATCAACTGAAAGCTCGGATAAGTGGACTCTTTGCCTTGTGCATACTCCACCTTCATCATCCTCGGAGGGTGTGGAATCCGATTACGACTAATAGATGTTTATACTGGCAATGGCAATAGCACAAAGTGTCGAAACAGGTTGTGTATCTTCTACATAATGAGCGTCGGACAAATACGATAGCTTGTTTCTTTCTCTATTAAAATAATTCAGCTTCTAGTTTCACCCTACCATCATTCGGGCCCATCTAAAGAATATACTCAAGCTCTTTGCAACCTTGATATTACTAGGTAACATATTAAACGACTTTGGCCCTTTATAAAGGTAACAGCGTTTATATAATGTTAAGCAAGTCTTCGGCAAAATATGACAAAATTTTTTCTAAGGCTATAAGATTGTGGTTTTTGGATCATTGCCACTACGAGTGAAAAATAATCTTAAAACCTTGTATATATATGTACTTGGTTGTGCATTGTACCTTTTGGTTGTACCTTGTATGTATGTGTATACATATATTTGGTTGTGCACAAGCCGAATTCAAGAATTTGTGGTAACAATTGAAACACACCGACGAATTATCGTACCATTGCCATATTCTGCTCAAATCAAACCGTAATGGAGTTCGGCGTGTATCCAATAACCTCTACCATCGATTTGTTGCTTGTTCTTCTCAAGGTTATCCTGTTCCTTCTTCAATTTTTCTGGTAAAAGCAGTGTGTGCGAAAGCAAATATGCATTTCTTCGTGTAGTTATTTATTAATCTGTGCGGGGGTGGAATTATGGTGTGGAGGAGAGGCGGAGAGGAGTGGGGAGAGACTTCGGAGGATGGACGGAAGTTTTAGGAGTGTCCGAGGGGTTGGATAGGGGAGGGAAGGGGCGAGAGACGGGATCGATTGGGTGTACGGTGGCTGGTGTGGACCCGGGAGTCAAAAGCAGTTGAGGAAGCAAATATTGTTGGAGATTCTTGGGTCCCTGCCTCTCACGGCTGCCGCCCCTGACGATCTGTCCTGGCTACCCTTCGCAGCCCCCCCTCGGAGCCACCCCTTCGGCCATCCCTGATTCTCGTTCTCCATCCCTTTCATCCCTCTCTCTTGCCTTCCCCTCACTCGCTGCTGTATATGCTGTCTTGTCATTAGCCGCCTCTCTTCCCTCGACGTCCGTCAACCATTTTCCCTTCGCTAAACCCGTGCTCCTTCTCTCCCCATGCTACGCTCTTGTAATCCCTTTTCCTTGGTTTGTTTGGTGTTTGCCCTTTACCGCTTGTGAGACGTTCTTGTGCCTCCCTAACGGAATTAGAGAGATTGACAGTGGGGACGCATAGGTTTCAAATGTCGTTCTTCCGGACCAATAAGAGATGATTGTAGGCTAAATAATATTAAATTGAAAAACAATTAATTCTTCCCGGGTCGTTCGGGTTGCTGAGTAATTCAAAAATAATAAAAAAGCAACGCAAGTCGGTCTTCGAAACGTCGGCAGGAATGGAGACATTAACCCAGTGGAATTTTTTTCATGAATTACTCCAGGAAAGCATAACACTACTAATATGTTTTGCAGTTAGTCTTGCGAGCAAAGTAAAAATATGCTTTACCCTGCTAAAGAACGTAAATTGAATTCTTGCAAGCGTAGTATTTTAATAATCTTACATAATCGAGATAAATGATTAAACGGTGAGTGAAAATTACTCTTTCTAATCATAGCGTTGCGCTTATTAAGTGTGCATCTTACAACGAAATTAGTTGACTGGTAACTCTGTGGAATTCCATGCTGAAAATCGATTTATTCACAACTTTTTACAAGTCACAATAAATTTGAAAGCTCACGACCCAGGTTTCGGCGCTAAGCACCATCATCAGGGGAAGTCACGAAGCGAAACCCCTGTATATATACCATAAAAGGTACTTAGGGGGTTGTTAGTAGGGGGGGAGGGAAAGTTTATCTTAATTCTTGTAAACAAATCGTTTATGTTAGTATGCTTAGTGCGTATTTGGTGTAGATAAACCCTGTCTCTCACCGTGTGGTTTTCGAGGTACTCAGTCTATTCACATCCTCGGTACAGATACAGAGTACAGATAATCTAGAGAGGTTAAGGTTGAATAAGTGAATAGTGGAAATGTGTTCATAATATAATTTAGGCTAATATCATCAAATCCATACTTTCAAATGATTTTCAATCTGCATCTATGAACATATGGCTCTGGTGTTGAAGGGGTTGTTAAATATTATGATTATATCTTTATCATTGGTATTTTACAGTTCATATTTCATGAAATTAAATCGTAGCCTTTGTCAGTTTACATTCTTACAAAGTACACAATTTTACGGTAACCTACTTACCGTTTCTTGTGTTCAATCATCATAGCTAGCGCGCCCTTGTATGTTGCATGGAATTCAATTACTTAATCATAATTTGTTGTGATGCATCTTCAATCCCAGCACCGTCTTTGGTTGATAGCATGAGAATAATTGCGTGTACTCGGCAGTTTAGGAGGTAAATTTTGCAGTGTTCGTATCATAATCGTGTTGGAGCTATAGAAATGGGGTGCTTCCCCTAAAGTCTACTTCAATTCCTCCTAACGAATCCAGTTTCCGAGAATTGAGCCAGCTTAGTCTTTCCGTGCAATTGCTTTGCAAAGTACTGTCTGGGAATGGGATGAATATGCTACAATGATCGGGGATTATTGTCGTGGCTTCCAGGGACTGCGGACTCCTTTTGTTCTTGTGGACCCCTTTCTTCATTTTCGGGTAGTTTCGTCTCGCCCTGACTTTGCGTTTTATTTCTTCGAATCGGGACGTTTCTTGGTTCCCGCCGCCGCTGTATCTCGTTTTAACCTCTCGGCCCGGGCGTTATCCTTTTCCCCTGGGCGTCACACCTCTTCCCTTAGTGGCTCTTGGCCTTGTCCTCGACCCACCCCAGCGCCACTCGCTTGTCGTGCTTCCTTTGTCTTCCCTGGCCGCCACATGCTCCATTTGAGATTCTAATCTATTCACTCCCGAGTCCGAGGCCTCTACCGTCACACCCCCATTTCATTTTCCTTTTACCTCCGCGTCAAACTGAATGGCTATTTTGTGTGCCGCTCTCCGCGAACCGTATCAACATCGTTCGTGGAACGAAATTAGTTCATGAACTTCGTTCGGGCAAAGTCGGTGGCAAACGAAGTCTACATTTGCACGGACCATGAGCTTCGTTCAGGAAAATTCGGACGGGAACGAAGTCCTCATTTGGACGAACCTCGTGCGAGTCGTAGCCTATTTGTTTTTTTTTTTGGGAAGACCCTTAAGTGGACGAATTTTCTTAATTTCTGGTGCGCATCAGTTTGAAATTCTTTCAACTCTTTATCACCAAGAATAGGGATCGACAAACTTTTGTGATTGAAGAGCCAAAACTGTCTAAACTTTGCTTACATTTTTTGAGAGTATTTATATATTTAAAAAATCAAATGAAAATGTAAGGTTATATTACAGTTAGTAATAGAATTAATTATATTTCTATTAAAATAAAATAAAATTCATTCGAAAATGCCCCCTCTGGTTTTGTATGAGCAGTAAGCTTGCATTTTCTGGGCAAAATTATTTATGTCCGGCATTTAAAGAGTGCTTTTTTATTTAACACACGATTCCCACTCGGAACTAATCATCGAATCTGCTTTAATTTCATTTACAAAGTCCAGTACATGCTATTAAAATGAAACTATGAGAGCAGAAGAGTAAGAAGAGTGGAAGAAAAGAGAAGTCTGCTGGCAACTCTAAGAAGAAGAAGGGACAACTTAATTGGCCATATCTTGAGACACGATGGCCTGATGAAGACTATTGCCGAGGGAAGATTGGACGGGAAGATTGGAAAACGCAGGCCTCGTATGAGATACATGGAACAGGTTGTGAAAAATGTAAAAGAGAAGAATTACGTCACAATGAAAAGGTTGGCCGATAGAAGAATCGAGTGGAAAGCTGCGTCAAACCAATCCTAGGATTGTTGACCAATGATGATGTTGGTAGTTTTATTTCCATTTTACTTTCGAAACACATTTGCACACGCAAAGAGCCACTTTTGGCTCGCGAACCATACATTGCCGACCAATGACGTATAACATTTATTAGCTTCGGGGAATGCCCGTCCAGTCTATTGACGTTCAAAGGGAGGAAGGTGTCGTGCCAACTATTACGATACACTATTTCAACAGTGGGGACATCCAGCCTTCAGTTACTGTGGGAGAAAAATACCGCATAAAATCTTATTCGTGTGCAAACGTTGTCATGCTAAAATCTATAATTAGTAAATAAAGAGCAGTATTTAAATAAATTAGGTATTTATGTATCATATCTCTTTTACGATCCATAAAAAGGAGGGGTTCATTGGTTGTGTATTACAGTTACGTACTTGAAGGGGCATCTCAGAGAATGTCTAGGAGCGTTATGATGGGTGTAGCAATAAAAAAGTGAAAAATCACCGATGCCATGGATAGACTGGCTATTACGAGCGGTAGAATTTAAATCATACCACTTAACATAATGTTCAGTGAGTACATCCTTGGTTTTTTCCTTCCTCGGTGAAAAGAATGGCTCTTTTGTACCCACTCTCCTTGTTCCTTTCCCGCTTCGTTCATGGAAAGAACTTGGTTGAGTCAAAGTCGGACGCGAGCAAAGTCCTTACGCTCGCGAACCTCGAGATTAGTGGGTCACGTGTCTCTTTCGACGGAGTTTGAGTTGAAGACCCTTCAAAGTTTTTGCTGTGCGACAGTTCCAAATCCTTTCGGCTCTATTGTCCATTGCACTATTTACCACTTCATTCAATGGGCGAGAACGGGTCTTTCGAGTTAGAGAATGGGTCACTCGAGTGGTGGAATTTTCCGAGCCAACTTGACTAGCGAAAATATTGGAGATTGTCGCCATTGTTGCTTAGTACCCAAAATATTTGCCAGCCTGTTTAAACACATCATAAAATAATCAATAGATTGCTTCGAAGAGACTGAGATTTTGCTTGAAGGTTGGTGAAAATAAGTGAATACGTTTAGATATGGATTAAGGGAGCAGATGTTAAAATCGATTATCAACTAGGGAAACAAAAGCTAGGTAAAAAGGTAAGAAAGAGAAAACTAGCCATTACAAAAGGCAGAAGAACATTGGGATTTGCCTCAGAACTGTTGTAGTGCTTTCTACTGCTTCAAAATCGAGACGACATGACCGTGTATTCTCCGTAGGCATGAAATCATCGAGGCTGTTCAGACTCCTAGCTGTGGATGAGGCGGACGATTTGTGTGCAGAGAATGGAAAGCGAGCATGCATTTCATTTCAGTGTGTCTCTCCTTTCGGGGAGGGATTTGCGTTCGGTCCATTTGTGTCGCGGCTTGAAGCCCTTGATTATTAAGCTTGAGATTTGGTGCTATTTTATCTCTTGTCTCCTTGCGATTGACAGAATGAAACTGCCAATAGAGTTCCTCAGAAAAAGTGGGAATCTTACTGGAAGAAGAACCTACTTACGGCCGGAAATACAAGCATGTAAGTGAGTAAACACTTAATTCAACTTCCGGAGAATGTTTTCATGGCAATGACGCATGGACGGTAACAGCAGCAGAGAACTCAAGATAGGAAGAATTCGAAATATGGTTCTACATAAGAATGATAAAGATAAAGTTTGTCGACCAAGTGGCTAACGGAGAAGTCTAAAGAAGAGTGGGAGAACAGAGAATCCTTCAGACAACTTTGAAAAACGAAGACAAGACTGCCTAATCGGCCATGTGATGAGATATGATGACGTGACGTTGATAATTAGCGAAGGAAATGTGAATAGGAAGATTGAAAAAGGTACTTCGTATGAGATACATTGCCCAAGTCGCGGTGTGGAAGAGAAGTAGGTATTACGTTAGTGTAAAGTGGTTAGCCGATAGGAGAATCGAGTGGAGAGCTGGAGCAAATCAATCCTAGGATTAATTACTGGCCTTGATGATGTTGCTGGGGAGTACTCTAGCCTTGCCTCTCCTATCTCTAAAAGCAATTCGTTCGAAATTGATTTCTTCCGAATTAGACCTGTGGAATCTTGAATAAAATTCTTTCCAATTTTACCCACCCACGGTATTACACCCACAGCGTTTAATTCCGTCGATCGTTCGGTGACTCGGGATATTTTTTTACATGCTGTGAATGATTTGGAAGAGCCTCGAAGAACTGGTAACAGCAGCAGAGCGTAGGATAATAAAAAGCAGGATTTAAATAAATCAGGTATTTAGTTGACAAGTATAAATGAGCGGGTAAATTTGGTAAAAATGGAAATTGAAGTTGGCCAGAAAATATTTGACCTTCTCAGTGTTGTGGCATCCATTATCCGGAACTATTGCGTTACATTCCATCTAAGACTTGCCCCTCAGAATTATATCTGTCCGGCTGTGGCAACGATGCATCATACATCGCGAGTGGATGTATGATGTGGCGAGTATGGAATGCGTTACCCTAACCATTTCGAGGCTCTAATGTACTTTTATGATTGACGTCAACACGAACTCCAAAGGCATTGATGTTACGGCGCGTATGATCATGTAATATGCCAGTCGTTAACCTCAATCTTCAACTTTGAAGATCAAATCAACTTTATAGTTTAACATCGTGGTTTATTTCCTGCGGAATATCATTGCAGTGAGGGATTGCTTGCCACTTGTAAATCACATTCTTCATCATACAAGGGAGGTTCAAATATATATGTTGGAAGTGCGATGGGAATTCTGCTGGTAAGATGAAAAAGCGTAGTAAGATTGACATTTGAGCTGAATTTTGATAAAAATTGCATTAAATTACATGAGATGAAAATGAAAAAGGAAAAATTAGAAATATAAAGATATTTTTGCTTTTATTTATTACACCATCGGATAACAATAATTCAAATTTTTATCACACTTTTATGTCGAGAAATTGCTTATCATTTCGACATTTCTCTGGAGAGTAATAGTAACGATAGAAAAGACTCATTGTTTTTACAATTCCGTGCTGTCGCCAATTGGACAAAATTCTCAAAGAAATCTGCAGATGGTAGCCACATGTTACGCCCAAGAGAGAACCAAATCATCGAATTAGACGTCAATAAAAATCGCATAGTGTGAAAGGTGAATTTACAACACTGCAATTTCCTTAACGCATTTTATTGCTCACGATCTTGATGGGCGAAGCAACGTCAATAAGTGGCCACAAGACCATCACTATGATTCTTGGGCAATATAATACGTTGTAAAAATTGTGCCAGCCAACGCAAAAAAAACTGGCTCCATTTTGGCCAAAATGTAGCAAGATATAAAAGCCTCACCGTGGACAGCTATGGTTGCGTCATTGATGTTTTTTTCCCTCTGGCCATACACGTTAACTATAGAAGACCGCAATGAAAATGAATGGACACCATGTTGCTACACCCAAACCAACCCAAATCCCGCTCTTTTTTATTGTTTGTTGTTAAAACTTTTTTCCATGTGTAAATGCACATGTTTATGTCAATAATTTGCTTAGTTTTCCTCTACAAGTATTTCTAGACACACTTTCCTTCTTATAAAACCCAAGAGAATCTGGAGGAGTAGAACAAATATCCCATTACCTTACTATAGAGAGAGCATAAATGCAGATAATTATTCTCCTGGTTCCAAGGAAACCCATCACGAAGTATAATGTAAATAATATCAATAGTGTCCACATCATCAAGAAAAATTGATGCACATTGAAGTCCTGCAATACTTGGGGCAACTTGCTTAAAATATCTTCGAGCGTGTTTTTCTTTGACGATATTTTCTCCCAATCTTCTACCCAAGGTCCCTATATAATAATATATCATAAGGTCCCTATGTAATATAAGGACCATGCTTCTACCTTAGGCCCTATAGTAAGCCGATCATGACCTACATTTGGTCCATACTAGGGGAAGGTTTTGCATATCCATGGACATTACTGTCGTAGGTGACCCTCAATCAGGTCAGAACAATTTCTGTATTGACTGGGGCGTAATTCACTTGTCACCCTTGGGATAAAATATTCCCATACAGTTAAAACGCCACAACGTTGTTCAACAGGGAGGTCCTCCATCTTACACAATTCACCATTCACCCGGAGCTATAGGATTGAAAGCTCCTCAGTAATGAAATTTTTCGTGAGTTTTCGCACTGCTTTCAGTATTCGCATTTACAGTTAATTTTAGCGTTTATGTATGAACATTCGTGAGATTAAGCGCCAACTATTCCCAAGTCGCAAACCCAATTAAACATTGAACGGCCATATTAATTTTTTTCTGTCCCTCGGCTTTATAACCGCATTATGGCTTCAACGAACAGGAATTTCTAAGTCCTTCGACAGCGCAAATTTTACATCGCCCTTTGTTCATGCGAGTAGTAAATTTCTGCAGGGACCAAGGCTAATTATTTTCCTAAAGCATTCCAGCCCTTGTGTAGTGAATTCCATTAATCTCCTTGACGAGGAATTTCCATGGCACAAAATTAAAATTTTCCAAAATTGTGGATAAGTACCAGCCCCTTCCCGTATGGAGGCCCATCCAAAAATGGACCAAAAGATCCTCTTGGGTTTTATTTTCGAAAAACGCTGAGAGGTCTTTATTTTTGGAAAAAATCTGTTGGCATTTTAATATGATTTAAAAAATTGTTATTACTCTGTAGTATTATTTATAACTGGAAACTGAAAGTAGGAAGATTGTAAAACTGAAAAAATGGAAAATTTCTGGAAGCATCGAGTAGGTAAAGGCATTTCACGTTCAAAGAATATCATCGCATAATGAATCATTAATTATTTTATACGTTCGAATATTGTAGCAATATCACAGTTAAAAGTACAATTTCCAAATAGAGTCACATAAGTTTCTTTATGGGGCTAAGAATCCTTAAAAGTCCTAAAATTTAACCCAGACTCTCTGGAATTTTACGGAAAACTCCAGTACGCCTGTAAATGCCCTCTCTGTCGGAATGGGGGCGTTTACTTGGTACCGAAATCGCAATTTTGTACACGAAATCGTCAGATGGTAACAAATAAGAATTTTAGTGAAAAAATTAATCTTGTAACCACAACCAATCACTCATAAATCAAAAATTAAAATAAGCAAAAGGTGACGCCAACCGAAGAAGCTGCTTTGATATCATTGTTATCATTATCCACCCGTCCTTGACTGCTTTGAAGGGAAGGGATGGGAGTGGAGGGGGGTTTTCGGGAGGTCTGCTCACACAAATGCTGTCGCAACTGCTCCTATTAGCAGAGTCAGCTGTGTCCCCCATTGCGATAAGGCGAAGTAGCTTCTCGGGCTCAGTTGTGATTGGACGAAGTCAATGACATCAGAGGTTGCACCTCGCCCACTTTTCCGGAAGGGTTAAAAACATCAGTTTTTCGCCGCCTATAACTCGAGAAATAATTGACGGATCAAAAAACGGAAAAATACGAGTCTTTTTATTTTACAAACTCAATCATATTGGGCAACAAAAATTATGGTAAACGACTCCGTTGTGCGTGACAAGTTCAGAGGACTTTCAGTGCGTGGTTAGTATACATTTGTGAGTTAAAAATTTCTTCCGTATAATGTCGCCACGCTTACGAAGTGCTACGCATTTGTAGGAAAAAAATATAAGTTTGTGGGTAACTGAATCAGTTCCGCGCACTGTATCATTCCACTCGTTTGACCAAAAAAAAGAACTTACGGCCATATTCGGTTTCTCAGTTAGAGTTTCCCTTCCACTAAGTGTATCCTAAAATCTCTACTTGCTTCGGGTCAAACTGGTGTGCAGATTCACTCAGCATAGCGATACGCTGTGCACCGCTTCGAGCCAAATCGGGGAAAATCCTTATGCCTGTTTGAACTCGTAATAGAAATTTTATGACGTAAGCAGTAGTAGGGAGACTATAGTTGAGATTCCTTACATAACCCAGCCATATTCAGATACTCAAATCAGTTTTTAGCGTCACGCTGAGAAGTAATACCACCTTTGCAGGTAGATTCTGTATGCCAATTTGACTCTCTGTAGGGATTTTTGGACGTAAGCAGTAGAAGTGAGACTATAGTCATGATCGTTCTTATGACCCAGCCGTATTCAGTATCTCAAATCATTTTTCAGCTTTATGCTGAGAAGTAATACCACCTTTGCAGGTAGATTCTGTACACCAATTTGACTCTCTGTAAGGATTTTAGGACATAAACAGTAGAGACGATACTGTTGTTGAGATTCTGAATACGGCCCTCACTACTGTTTCCATCCTGCCTAGCTTCTCTCACTAGATTGCCTTTGTAATATCTACATGCCACCGCAAAAGAGAGCGAGAGACGAATTAATTATACTGCCGTAATGGATTCCTCCCTTTCCCTCGAGCGCTGAGCGGAAGCGGCGAGTGAAAATGCCTTTTGCAAGCTCGCCCGGATGCATTGTCCGCAGCGTCTCCGGTTGGCCGTGAACCGTCCTTTCTGAAGGCGTGGATGTTTTTTGAAAACGACCTCGCCGTGTCTCTCTTCCGCCCCGCGGGACAAAAGGTGAAGAGCGGTCGGTGGGGGGATGTTGGTTGGGTAGAGTAGGCAGTTGATTAAGAGGGGGGGGTAGCGGAATGTGTTTGGAGGTGGGTATCACGGCTCGTTTGCCCGGGGAATCGGGCTGCTTTCGGAGAGGGGTTCGTGGGGAATGCGAGAGGGAGAGAGAGAGGGAGGGAGGACTCCTAAAAAGGACCGCAGGGGGACCCAAGGGGGTTTAGCGACTGGAAAACGCTGGTTTTATATGCGTCCAGAATGAAAGCAGCCCCTTACGGCCCCTCATTTTGTTTACCCGAAACGCCGCCTGGCGATGATGGCGCGTAACTTGTGCGGGTGTGTTTGTGAAGACGCAGTGGAACGTAGGAAGGCTTGTGAGACGGTTAGAGCAGGTAAATTTGGTAAAAATGGAAATTGAAGGTGGTCAGAAAATATTTGGCCTTCTCAGTATTGTGGCATCCATTATCCGGAACTATTGCGTTACATTCCATCTAAGACTTTCCCCTCAGAACTGTATCTTCCCGGCTGTGGCAACGATGCATCATACATCTACATCTACATTATACCCTGCAAGCCACCATAAAGGTGTGTGGCAGGGGGTGAATTCTCACCAAACATGCACTACATTTCATGCATAAGAAAGGATTAGTATTTATATGCTGTTCTAAACTACACTATTTAAAAAAGATAAAAATAGCTAAGCAATCATGCAAAAACATGCTGTTGGTTGCGTAAGCTTTAGGTCCTTATACCAACATGCAGCTACCAATGCTATCCATTGCTACACTCGTACTGGATATATTTACCGGTATTCAATTCCCGAATTGTACGAGGAAAAAAAAGATCATTCTGAACTGTCAGTTCGGCATTCAATTCTAATTTAGTGATTATGGTCCAGTCTACCATAGTAAGTTGGGGTTCGCAAAATATTTTTAACATCATCACTGAAAATATGGTCTTGGAATTTGTTTAAGAGATTAAGTCTACATTTCAACCTTCGATCTGACAATGATTTCCAATTTAATTCATTTAATAGACTGGTTACGCTAATAAGGTTATCGTACCGTCCCTTTACAAATCTTGCCGATCTTCGCTGGACACGTTCAAGTTCATTATTTAGACCGGTTTCGTAACCGTAGACCGATTTCTGAGATTTCATGATGGTGTTACTGGACTTTAGATATTCCAGTAGTTATGCTGGATTTTAAGGAATGCTACTTTGCTTCTACCCTTCATCATTTACGGCCATTCGTACACCATTTCTCTCGGCAAATTGGAATGAATTAGGTTATTTGAGGAAGCAATCAGCAAGTAGGATCGTGATTTACTGAACCTTCAAATATATAGGTGCTCATCACATTGCAGTTTCTGGGCTAGGTGATTCACTTCCATTTTATGCTTCGCCTTTTAAAGCTCCTCACGTGCGTGGAAGATTCTTGTTAAAGCATATGATGAACGGTGATCGTTTGAGTACCTAGGTTTCTTCGTTATTTTTCCTATCGTACTCCTCCTCTACAGTGTATTAGGTATCCCGGTCTTCGCAGTTACTAATAAGGTCGACTTCTCTCTCCATTATATGGGCACTCCTCGTCAATTCGTGTAATACGTTGCATACCGGTTATACCATGGATAATCCTTGTGAGCTCCACGCTAGTTCCATATTTGCTTCCACTCGAATTCCTCACGCATGATAGGATGTTTTACAAATGGAATTGTAATTCATTCAGGCCATTCCAACTGTTCTGACGAAAGATTAATTACGCTACCATTTCGGAACAATAATAACCGGATAATAATTATTCTCAGCGAATACGTTCTGTCCAAAATTCTTTATTTTACGCTACTGCGTGTGAATAGCAATATTTTTTTTATTAGGATGTTATTTATTGTTGTTTTTGGTGAAATATTGCGCGATTTAAACTGTCATAACTCTTGTGTACTCATAAATAGTTTCTTGAAAATTGTTTTCGCTTTACTTTCTTACAAATTACATTTATAGTAATTGCAACTACAGTGCTCAAACAATTTAATACTGTAAATGGATCATATTGCATCTACGATCCATATTACAGGTATTGATTGTGGGTCGGACTGAGGAGAGTAGTGCAAAGTCAATTCTTACATTACTTTTTTAGCTTGATTGACGAGATTTTATGTCAAATGTCCTTTAAAAATCGTCGAAAAAATTGCGTATTTCGTTCTCAAAGCTCCTGGAACATTCATTAAGCGTAATACATCCATTCTGAACTACAAGACCTTAATTCACCTGTTGATTGACGACGGAATTGATTACGCTCTTTTAATGTTTTTCATCTCTAGCGCTACATTACATGATATTTCTCAGCCAATTAGATTAATGCATTTTGTAACATACCTAAACGCTATAGCTCTGAATAGAAAATTTTTCCTCTTTATTACTGGCATAATTTTCAATCACTGAGTGGAGATATGTATATCTTCGAGTGCTGGACAAATCTCGATTATATTCTTCGCCCGGTAAAATTATTAAAATGTGTCCGGAATTTCCGCAAGAATTCCTCTAGGTTTCCACATTCTATTGTCAGACTCTGTCATATAAATCTTGAGGAATTTTCATCGAGGTCTTCCTTCAATTCCATCGCCGCAATAGTGATTTCAACGTGACCTCCCGTGGACGTATAGAAAAGATGATAAAATGAACCTTCGGCTATTAAGATGTGAGGGTGATGAAGTATTGGGAAGGCAATATCGTAGTTAAGGTGCTGGTAATATGGAAGTTAATTGTGACAATGAGAAGGAAGAGTTAAGTGGAAATAATGGGTAATAAGGGCGATGGTATTCTTAAGGAGTTAATGGGGGGAAGAATGTAAGGTGAGTTGGAGGAGTTGGGTGAGCAGGTTGGGAATGGGCATATTAGAGAAAATAATTAGAGTTTAGGAGTTTTCAAAACTGAAGAAGAACTGATTCAGCCTAGAAATTTAGTTTTAAAAGAAACAGGCAATTTCGATTAAAGGAAAGTGGATTTGATTAGTAACATATATGGTTGAGCATGTTATATTTTATCCCCATTTTAACATATTTATTTATTTCATGTATTAATTTATTTAGAAATGGATAATTTGTCTGGAGTAGTTTGGTCGTTAGAGAAACACCAATTTTCGCCAACGTTTCGCCTCTTTATTGCGGCTTCATCAGGGCTATATAGTGCACATTGTAAGTTTTTACATTTTCATTAATTTTTTACAGACTTAGATCAAAATTTAAAGAGAGGAAAAAAAATGATTACAGAGCAATCTTGTACATACCTTTTGGTGACAATTTTTTTAATAAACAACAACAACAATGTTACGCCTCTTGGCTACATAAATTCATTACAAACTTTATTATATAAAAATCGAAAACAACCAAAACTTTAAAATTATTACATAAAGAATATTTATTTGTGTATGTATATATATTTTTTTAATAACAAAATTGAATATAGAATGAATATAAATTTACAAGTTTATGGTATTGTTGAGTAAGATATATTTATAAAGTTGATATAATGTTATGGTACCTATATTTTACTTAAATTTTGTATATCTGTTCTGTTATTGCATGCAGTAGGATTTTTTACTATATAAACCATTTCTTTAAAAAGCCCCTTTTGAAGGTTAGTTTCAAAATCGATCGATTGTGCATCTTCAAATATAAAGGAATGGTTGTTTTTCAAAGAATGTTTTGCCAAGGCACAGGTTCCAGTATTTGTTTTAATTGAAGACTTATGGCCATTAATTCTATTTTTTAAGTATTGTGCAGTTTTCCCAATATAAGTTTTATTACAATCTTGGCAAGGTATGCTATAAACAATGTTACTCTTGTAATATTTTGGAATTTGACTCTTTAGTTTCGAATAAACTGTATTATATGTAGTGTTTTTCTTGCTCGATATGTTATGTTGTAGGTAGTACTTTACTAGTAATTAATGCATGCATTTAATACCTGAGGAATAGCCAATATTAGGCTGAGGTGCGGATGACCTTTGTACCCTTAAATAAATAAATTGTAATCTAAAGCAAATTCGAAGCACCCTAAAAAATTTTAATTCTAATGTAACGATGAACGCCATATAAAAGATGCTTTGAGAGGAAGAATTGTATGCCTTTCTGAACTTGCCTTAAACGATACTGCATGGTGAGCTAATGTTACTGTGGAAGGGAATGTAAAATTGACTTTGACGCTCTTGTGTTGTGGTCGCGTATATATGCACTCCATGGTATTTTAATTAGTCACCTATCCCCTAACAGCACTCCTTTGAAGCTCTGCGCGTGAAATACACACAGGGTAGATCTCTTCGTCTCGTGTTTCCGTTGCCGGACTAAATCATTCCACGCCGGAGGCTGACCTACTCTTCCTAACTGGAGTGCGACGGTCCACATAAAGGTGTTCCAGGCGACTCGCATTCGTGAGTTAATTAGCCACGGCATCCGACCAGAGGGTTATGCGGTGGCGAGGCCGACAGAGGGGGTGCTGGGTAACCTACGGGAAGTTTTTACCCGTTCTCGCGCAAGGGAGTCAGCCTCAATTCGCCCCGTCTCCCACTCTCTATCCCTCGCCCTCGAATTCAACGTCTCTTGTTTGCCTGCCTTTATGAAATTACAAGCCCAAATTTCCGAGGACACAAATTCTTAGAGGATAGTCCAGGTATTGCGGTGTTCGAACCGACTGCTTGGCCCAATGGGGAACATGCATTATTTTTTATAACTATTTTAATGAGAAAATTGCTGGCTAAAATGTACTTGGTAAGCATTTTGCTGAATAATTAAGTTGTGTTGCAAAGGTATTACTCTTTGAAAAGTGTACCTTTTCGTCAACTTAAAAACACGACGTCATCGCATGACGTCACGGTACGGTATCACTATGGGCGTTGTTTATGAGAGTAGGTAAGTTGTTAAATGAATACTTGGCGATAGCGTATGTATTTTTCTCATGTGTTAAATGCAATACACGATTGTTTACAATTTTTTTTATTTACGTAGTATGGATGGTAACGAACAAATCGTTCATAAATTATATAATGCCTGTATAGTGTCCAAGAATTTCTACTACGTCTAAGCAATCGCTGGATTTTTTTTAAGAAGAACGCCACCATAAGGGAATCAAACCAAAGGAAATTGTCGGAATCTGCTTTTTTAAGTATTTTTTCAGTCATCGTTTCGCTCAAGAAACGGCTAAAAACCTCAAAACAATATATATTAATTTCATTTTCTGTTAAAAATAAATGTCTATCTCCGTAGCAATATAGAACCTATACCCTGCAGTGACGTCAGAAGGCGTTTTAGGTCACGTGACTTTCGTCAATTTCCGGGAACATTTTAAATTCCTTTAATAATCGTTGAGGTTGGCACAGAAAATTTTGGCTTACATATTATGTTGGTAAGAAAATTTTGCATCAAGTACATACATCATGAGAGAAACAAATTTCATGCATATTCCCCATTAATGTTGATTCACTCATCAATTTAATTTTAATGTGTCCCCTTATACTTTCTTTTGACCGTATGTGGCTGTCGATGTTTCTGTATTTCGTTCGTCCTCTCCATCCTTGCCCTTATTTTAACCCTTGGCATCGCTATTCAAATTTCCCTCTTCAATAATTTCGGCGTCACCACTTACAATTTGCCCCTATTACGTCCCCAATCAGCCTTGTCTACTCCTTATGTCTTCCTGCAGTGTTTTCCTCTCCCCGACCATCCATGGAACTTCATTCGTTTTTGTCTCGACCAAACGTACTTTCCACTCTCTCTTCTGCGTACAAATTGCAAACGCCTCCAATATATCCTCTCTCTTCGAAGTCCAGCTTTCCTGCATGCATCAGTAGAGCAGTTAGGTTAGCTCAAAGGAGTTGCGATATGTTAAGTAATGTATCAGAATCAATAGAAGAATTAGATTGGGCATCACTAGTAGATCGTAGGTTAAAATATAGATGAAATCTATTACAGAAATTGGAATCTTATAGCTATACTGAAGATGTTAGGTAAATATTAAAAGCACCAGCGTGACCCTATTGTGTAGCATTTTTCCATGTAGTAGCGTAGTTGCATGTCAATAGTGCATGTTTGGTGATCTTCACCCCCTGCCACACACCCTCGCGGTGGCACCCCATTCAGCACTCTATACCGTGTTCGTTCCTTTCTTCCCGAAGAGTTTGCGTGGTCTTTGTGTGCCACGTCGTGCCATAACGGGGATTCGTCCCTCATTGGAAACATGGCCCACAATTAAGGTAGAGGCCTTCGTCGTTCTCTGTTGCTCTTGCAAATTCCACAGAAAGTTATGAATGGTACTCGGGAGATCGTGGTATTTGGCGAAACTCCGTCAGATCTCATGGCTCTAGAAACCAGCACACGCATTGCTGTTAGGCATGTGAAAATTTATTCATTAGAGATTCAAGTAATTACAATATATTTTAATCGCTGAAAATTATTTCAGTGATAAATAAATAAAGGAAAGAGTGTACTATCAAAACGCTGAACTTAGAAAAGTTACTAAATATTAAATTCCAAGACATTATACACATAAGGGCAGTCGGCAACTAATGTAAGTGTTTATGATCCAAAAGTATTTAATAAAATGAGTGATGACTTAAAAAATATGGAATCTATAAGTGAAGTCAAGAGAAGGACCAAGGAATGGTTGCTGAGCACATAATTAATGTTGTTAGAGATAAGCACTGTTAAATTCGTTACTATACTCTACTAATAAAGTCTAAATGGCACCTGCTGATAAGCCAAGAGTGGCTTAGCAGGACCATAACGGTAAATTAATTTAAAAGTAAAAAGTGTGCACTTAAGCTATGTAATTAGCTATCCTGAAAATGACAACTGGTTTCTTATTTAAATGTTTAATTTATTGTTATATTTTGTAACTACTGCTGTCCTATACAATTATGTAAAAGTTAATATGAGTCATTATGTATTACCCTGTTGTTTTTAGGGGTTTTGTACGCAAAGCATTGAAATGAACCTGAAATTCTAAAAAAGTAGTTTGTGGCCATTCTTCGGTTGAAAACACTCATTAGAAGTACTGAGTTCCCACTTCGTGACTGTAATGCATTACTAAAACAGTTATATTCCGCCAATTTTGGTGTTTGCATACTAAAAGAAAGAATTATGAGTAATTACGAAACACTAAAAATTAGTATATCGATATAAAAAGAGACGCAAAAAATAATAATGCCGCTTTCAGGGCTACTACTAAAATATAATTGTCTCAGGTTTTACTCGAACAAGCTTTACCTGTTATCGGTACGTCCAGAGCTCTAGTTCCGTTAATGATAACACGATAAACTTATTCGTGAAGCTCAATTATGAAATGGAAATTTAGAATTATGTATATTTTCGAACTTTTCAATCACTAAAAAAGAGCTTATTCCGAACCAGGTTTAAATTCGTCCTTCAGATCTCTTCTTAAAACTTAGTAGCTGTTAATTTCCTCTTCCTATTGCTCTTATAAAATTAGATTTTGAAAAACTTGCGTTTAGCACTTTTAGCATTTCTCATGCACTTAATGACATTTTAATAAGTATGTAGTCCTGCATTTTGTGATTAGTATATTGCTGATTGTACGGTAAGATTGATCTTTTCTCAATCCTTTTGGATTATAAATCTTGATCTCCAAATAGATAAACATGACGTCCTACTGGAAGGAAACTATCAAGATATTTTATGGGAACAGTGGTGATTCTGGTGCCTTTTCGTGTTTATGACTCTATTTTTCGCTGATAATTGGTCACAACGACCATTTTGTATCCTATACCTATGAGAGGCAATGCAAATGTAATATTGGGAATGGAATATGTGTGGACATGACTTGATTTGTGGTGCTGAGTCGTCCAGCTAACTTGGAAGGCTGTCAGTCGGCTTTTCCTGTGTTCCTCCTTGGAGTCTTTTTTATATTAGCAATTTGTGTTCATCGGTCACCTTTTTTTTGTTCGAATTTGTTCTCGTACGTTTTCTTAAAATTTAAAGCGTTTAATTTTGCTGCTGTCCTTTTTATAACTTCTGATTAATTTATTTTACAGGGTACCTGATGTTTAAGGACTACTGCGAAAACGTTGTGGAGGAGCCGATACCTCAACTTCGATTCTACGAAGAGGTAAGTGGATGAAACCATTTACATATATTTTAATTTTTAATGCACTTTTTTATCTTGCGCTTATGGTATCTACAGATAAAATGTGAGAAGGATAAGGTATTTTGTCGAACCTTTCTTTCTCGTAATAAATTGCGATATGGTATGGAGATTTAGTGATGGCATATTAAGTGATCGAATGTTGATAGTATTTTGAGCTAGAAATGTTTCTGTGATTGTTTTCAATTTAAAACGTTCATTACATTTCATGTGACTTAACTTTACGTAGTTGAATTTTGGCGCGAGAATCGAAAATAAGCCAGAAAAGAGTTAGTGAATAATTTTAAAAAAAGATGAGGTATTATCTTAAACAATTGTTGAAAGTAAGGAGGAAATAATTTATCTTCCCATAGACTGCTAAAAGAATGAAAATATCTGTAATTTTTAACATGATTATTGATGTGGTCACGTTGGTGATCGTTATCTTGTGATCAAAGATCCAAAAAAAAGGATAAATTTCCATTTTCACATACCTTGCGATTAGTTAATCAAACGGAATGCAATTTATAGATTATTTATCAGTAATGTTTACCGCTCACGGATAGTTCTTGCCTTTAAAAGGGATATGCCTTCAACTATTGTAATGGCTACAGCATATTCAGCCTCTCCACGTTAATATTTATTTGAGATTTCTGGCTTGAATTTATTGTTTGCCGAATCCAGATCCTCAACTCCAGAAACTACAATTCCTTGAAGTCATTGGCATCCATCATCATGACATGCGCACTCAAGACCATACTGACACATTCGGAGAGCTTTTTGCGATCTTTGTATGCTGAGTGCTCGGTTAATTCTGAATGTTTGTCTGCTCCATAGAATTCACTTCAAAAGTGCTCAGATGATCTAGAAATGCTGTTTGTCGTATCCCTTTCCTGAGTGGAAGTTTTCTCTTGGGAGTCGGCCAATATTCATGCTCCTCGTCGACAGTCAACCCATTGCCCCAAAATATTTCCTGATTTGCATAAGGCATTAAAGCAAATGGCGGGGGCCTAAAGGAAAGGAAAGTGCACTTACACGGGTCGTTAGCCATGATAGATATAAAGATACTTTTGCGAGGGTTCCACTGATGGCTTGCGCTATCTGCACGGTGGACTTATGAATTCGGAACTCCGAAAGAACTCCTCCTTCAATGGCTGCGTTTTCGGTGAAGTGCCTCATTGAATATGAAAGAAATATCAGCCATGAAAATCAATTCAAATCCCCCGGATGACTTGTTAAGCTTCAAGTTAATCGTGGAAGTGAAACATTACAAAAAACTGTTAGTAATTATTCATCGCCAAATCGAGATATGTACCTACTTAAAAGTGAGCATGCGATGAAGACAAAATCACCCTTTTTTATTAATTTATCTAATATACCGTCTGATTGATGAAAAAATCTGTAGTTATCTTATTTTAATGAATTCACTCTCTCGTGGGGCTATGATGAGGTCAGGATTAGTAGTGTAACGTCTGAGACTTGTTTTGTTTGTTTAAGGTGGATGGATCGAAATTTACAAGTGTATAGATTTTCTTCATAATTGCAATATTTGTTCCTTTAATTATGCTCTAAAACTCTACGAGAAAATTTGTTGGGGTTTTTGGTGTAGTTTTTGAGATATTTAAGGTTTTTTTAACATGGGGCCTTATGGCGCACCCCGCTTCGTAAGGGTCAATTATGTATTATTTACGTTCCTACCATACAGATTTTCTCCAAAAACTGAAATGATGTGGATATTAGCCAACAATTTTTATTCTGAGAAAATCAACCAGTGTTGTCGACTTATTTCCTCCGTATATACGAAAGAAATAAAATATTCCTTAAATTTTCAAGTATCGCGCGCGAAGTTTTGAGGTGCATTTGGCAACGTGGAATCAGACGAGGGAAAGCGAACGCGCGGGAAACAACAACAAATCACACCACAAAGTCCAAGAATATGACAATGTAGTCCCCTTGACAGAGTTCTTGACATAGATTAAAGAAGAAAGAAAAATTCTCTTCTTTAATCTATGGTTCTTAAGAATAGACGAATACGACACCTACCGTTACGACCGCTGAAACACAGAAACAATTGCCTACACAACAGCAGTGCCGAATTTCAGAATGTGCGTTGTTGCCGAGTAAAAAAGAGAGATTAAATAAATGGTTTAAATAAATGCTATACATTTTTAAGCGTTTAATCAAAATTATTTCGTCACTACAAAGTATGCGGATACCCATTGCACCAAATTACATACTTTTTCAATCCATACATTAAAACCAACATCTCCAAGGTCAAAGGATATGCACAGAGTGACAACGTTCAGGTTGCCAGAAACCGAATCAAGTCAAGTTTTATGTTATGTTTCATGTCAATAATTAAATTAAAAAGGACGTTTCAATATTGACTTGAGAATTTGAGGCATCCGGTTAAAATGTCGTGTAATTTAATCACCTCCAAGCAATTTTTTAGTGCCATTGAAATTATATGAGCACTAGTTCTCAGCGACTCACGATTACCGAGCCAGCCACCTTAAAAGATGTTGGTGGGTTGCTGGGGGAGTGAAGCGCTGTTGTTGATTGGTTGTTGATTTTGTGCGGAGAAGGAAGAATAAAGGAGTCTGAAAAGTAGCGTCTTCTTTATTGAAATTAGTGTTCTCCCGTAGTATTTGTCCGACGTTACACTAGGAAAGTTCTTTTTACCTAAAAACTGGGCGTTCGCAGTGTTAGTGCTCATGCAAGCCTTTATTAAACTTACGGAATTGGTCAATAGCTACATCATAAGATCAAGACCCGCCCGCGTCGCCTCAAACTTTCCAATCCGAGAGAAAATGACAGCAAATGAAGTGAAATTGGTTCGGCTTGCACTCACGAACGATCGTGATTGATTCGATCACGCATCAGTGTCACGCTGGCATTGATTGGAGATGGTTAAGGTGGTCACGTGTGGCGGGCATGGTGACACATGCCCCCGGAGCAACATCAAGACTTGACCTCCGAGTAATAGGTCCCGCTGCCTTCGAAGCTGCAAACAGCTCGCTCCGTTAAGGAGGTTGATCCGAAAAGTGAGAGTCATGTCTTTTTTTTATATTTTCAGCACTTATAGAACTTAAGTTCTTCTGTCTAATAAAGTAAAGATAATTATGCCAACCCATACTCCTTTTTGCACAAATTGCATTTGAAATTACATACGATTAACGGCGAGAATGGCCATCACATGGGAATATAACGTTTAAAAATACCATAATGACATGTAATTTTGGCAAAAAACTGATATTTAATGCGTAATTTTACAAGAAATAAAATGACACGAAAAAAAAGGCATCAACCCACCGTATTTTCCGCTAAATCCACTAATTTCTGAGCTTATAGCAGACGAAATACGTTAGTTGACTTCAAATGGCGCTGCGGTCGCTCTAGCCAAAATGTATGGCGTATGAATAATATCATTACTAATGAGATATTAAAGAATTTTTCAGAAAAATATAATAACATAACGTTTGATAGTAATATTTTGATGTTATACATTAGGAAATTCATTGAGTACATGAATTTATTTCACTAACGTAAATTCTGAATTGACTCCATCGTCGAACTGATTAAAATTATCCTAAAAAATAAATCCTTCTACTTTGCATTGTATTTCTTGTGATACTTATGACTTTAAATAGCTTAGGTAACTTTCTTTGTGAAGTAAGGATCACTTAGCAGGCATGTACTCGTACTTAAATTAATAAGTTTCCTCAGACAACTTGACTCAAGCAGTCTCGAGCCAACCTCCTTAAGGAGGTTCCACCGTGACTCCGCGATTCAAACTCCCGTAAAAGAGCTATGTTATTTAATGAAAAAATACCGATCCAGAAAAACTCCCATATGGACAATCATCTATAGGGTGATAACGCATGCACAATAATTGTATTAGTATGCTATTTTATAGCGCGTTGTAGTTGCATTCTATTTTTCGGCAGGAGCAAGGAACCTGGTACACTCCTTCGTATAACTCCTGCGGAATGGCGTCCTTGGGGCCGGGTATGGAATTGGCTATCTTTGTCACACAGTTATATCTGGTGACCACGTCGTGTTTACGAAGTATCCTGGCGATCTTTTCGGAAGTTCCTACGAAGGAGTGTACCAGGTTCCTTGCTCCTGCGGAAAATCTTACATCGGAGAAACCTGCCGGTCGATGAACGTACGCATTAAGGAACACACGAGGGTGACGAAAAACAAGCAATTCCACCTCTCAGCCATCGCCGAACATGCTTCGTCGGAGCCGGGACATGACATCAAATTTGACGAGACCAAGCTCTTGGCCAAGGAAAAAAGATACTTCCCTCGGCAAATTAGGGAAGCAATAGAAATTCACAAAACGAAGTTTAACTTCAACAGAGAGGACGGGTATCCTCTGCACAGCGCACAGTGGGGCCAAATCGCATTTTGCCGGACAAAAGTCCAAAACTGCTTTTTATGAGATAACGTCTTGAAATTTGGCACATATACACGCAAATGATTGCTGATAATGGAATGGTAAGTCATTTTTCATAGGTATTACCCGTTACTTAGATACAGAGGCTCAAACACGACCAAATTTCGAAAAAGCGCCCACTCTCATTTTTCTTCGAAAATCTTAAAAGTTGAGCAGATATAGGAGTAATTAAAGGATTTTTATGAAATAAAAAACATTATCAATTGTGAACAGGATACTTTGCCTATACTATGCATAAGTTTCAGACATTGTTGCCTATATTTGAGTGCTATTACGTCACAAAATGGCGGACCCTTTTTTTAGAGAAAATTTTACATAAAGTAGACAATATAATCCTTATTCGGAAAATGGTCTCTGGGATACTTCATCAGAGTATAAATTGAAGATATTTCTAGGTTATTCCGTAAAAATATTTGAAAAAAGTTTGCGACGCCGAGAATAAACTCGATTTTTCGATCGCGCGTCGCGGCCCGGCTCCGCGCAGCGGGACCTGGAAATACCGAGACTCCGTTGGATTGTTCATGTTGTGTGGGTAATAACTCCTCGAATATAACTTTTTCAGGCTTTGCGTGCTGTCACTGATTTCTAAAGATTCTATACTGAAGATTTTTCGAGGATATTGGTTCTAGAGAATGGATTAGTGCGCTCGTAACTGCGGTATTTTTTTTATTTGGATAATTTTCGGAATCATGCTGAAAATTATGAACATCTTTCAGCTCTTGAGCAAGAATGCCGGTTCTCGGGGAACCATGCATGTTCTCTATAAAAAAGCAACATTTGGGATTCTCTTCTTTCCCTTTACCCTCTCCCCCTCCACCCCGAACTACATCCTACGCCTTTACTACCCGAGGAGGGTGGGGCAAAACGGAACGTTTTATGAAAATGTGCAGTCTTAAAAAAACATGCCTACTTGGCAAATTACAACTTGTTGTTGCTCTTTGTTATCTGACGCTTTGATGCGTTAGAAATAATATTAGTGGATAATCTCCTATAAGTAACTTGGAACTGACAATATATGAAAATTAATATTTAATTTTAAGGATTACCTAAAGGGAATCATTTTCACAATATCATTCTTTATAGCTTCTTACAATTAAATTAAAAATTCTCTTTAAAATCAGCATGATTTCATGAGTGTTTACAAAAAGCTCTGTTGTGTGCATTATCATCTGTTTGTATTGAGCGAGATACTGGATCATTAGGTTTGAGGGATGGATTAATTTAAACTTGAGGTTCCAGTGGTTTTGCATTTTTATTTCGCAATGCTGATCACACAATGTAATAATGTCAAATTGCAATACTCTCGACGAAAAGTAAAGTAATATATGTTATGCCGCATCTGACCCGCACCCGAGCGTTCCTCCTTCGAGGTTGCTAGGCGCGGCGACACGCCAACAAAATGGGTTCTTGCCCTTAGCGTTGGAATGGTCAGAATAAGTACACCATACTGAGTTTCTCGATTTTTATATTATGACAAATAGAAATGTGATACAAAGCAGTGGGGGAGTGTGCAATGAAGCTTTACATGGGAAGAGCCGAGAGAGAGGGGAGGAATGTGGGAATGAAGCTAAGATCTTACCGAGGAAGCAAGAACGGCTTCCTATGACGGATTCCTGTCGACCGACCCGACATTCGGGAATGAACTCCCGAAACGATCTCCTGAGCCGCCTCTCGAGTGCTGGCTGCATTTCAGTATATATGGGGCCGATTGAAGGTGAAACTTTCCGTCTTTTTTCAAATAGGTATTTGTCTCCCGGACATTCAAGATCCGCAAAAGGTGAACATCCTAATGAGGGCAGTAGTATGGGAAATTAATAACATTTTGTGCTTATTTTGATCTCTCTCTCTATCTCCGAATTCTGGCGCACAACATATAGATGAAACACAATTAGATTAATCAATAATATATTAAACAAAACTGGAAACTGATATTGTTTTGAATAGAATTTGCTGCGCCATCTCTTACTTATGGTTTAAAAAGAGAAAGTAATTTGAAAAGAGGATGGCAATAAACGAGAATGTCTTAAATTCATTTTGATATTATCAGTACCGATAAAATCAATTCAATAATACAAATGAAATGCCATTACTTGTAAGATACTGAAAAGAACATAAATATCATTATCCCAAATGATTTTCACCCTCAGAGCATCCTTAGTTTTAACTCACCGAGCCCTCTTCAGGTAGTTGAAAAAGTTCTGAAAGCACACACCATGTTTATATTTGGGAATGGTTAAGAAGGCGAAGAAACAGTTCGAGGAGATGGGTTGTTCATACGTGTACCGATACGCTCCTTGAGAGATAGAGATAAGGGTGAGAAGAGGTCTGTTTGCGCCAATGAAGGGAAAAACGCAAGAAGGGTATACCCGGAGAAAATGAATGGAGGGTCGGCAGAGGAAGTTAGGTCGGCGGTGTTCAAATGAGGGATTAGCAAGGTTGGGTAAGGGGTTGGTAGCGGGCTCCTGACAATACGATCGCCTTTTCACTATCCTTTCCTTAACCATTCGTCCATCCCCACGAATTCGTCACTACAACAACTTTGACCAAACTTTCTTTGCCGATTGTTCGTTTCAAGAAAAATTCTTAGTCCTTGGACGAGTCGTAACCATCATTTCAGTTTGATTCTATGCTTATTCGTTGTCTTCTAATAGTAATAGTTCTTGTAATTCCTTGGGAAGCCTCCTATCAGCCCTCGCAGTCAATGATATGGTGGAGGAAAGCAACGGATCGAACGTGATCAAGTCTTTTGAATAGGTCCTCAATGGTGGCCGTCCTGGAGTGTTTCCGCATGAATCTTTCTCGAAATTTCATGGCGTCCTTATTACAGGCCTCCATCGCCTCTTCGGATAGCTGGCCTAAGGGAATAATTGCCCCTTTCGAAAAATCCGCGCCATGTATGAGTACTTTATGGACCGTGGTCGGCATATAGAACAATGAATAACATCCCGAAATCCAATTTTATAAATCGTCAATCTGCCTTTGCAAATAATTATTTTCTGTCTTGGCAATTTCCTTCGTCTCTTTGAGCCACTGAAGACGAATGGGCCGGCAAAATCCGATGGACGACGGCCATGGATTTGCCCAGATAATCACAGCTAAAACAGGGAAAGTATTAAAATTGCCCGTTAGTTCTATATTCGGATTAGTCAAAGATAAAATAGATACGCTTGAATCTCTTACCCGAAGAATCATTTACCAAAGAAAGAGGCACTAGGGATCTCATGAATAAAAATTCATCTAACGAATCTCCTCTTTCCCACAGTTGTTTATATTGGGCGTGGCCCGAACTTCCATCAAATCCGTACTTGCACATTAAAGTGCAATTAACTTCATCGCTGGAGGTTTGCGCTGTAGATACGCACTACAGTACCCTTGAGACCGTGTGATTGAATAAATATTAAAGATTCACTTCGCACATATTTTCGGTTATACTTATTACATCGGGGTAATCCGCATCGGGGATACAACTCGTGTCAGTGACTAAGAACGGAGCTTCTAAGTGTATTATACTGACTATAAGTAGGCCCCCTAGTGATCAGTAAGGACAAAACCTCCTCAGGTGACATCTCCGTCACCACATCAGGACTTTTCCTACATCTGAAAGCACTCTCCTTGCCCTACTAAGAGTGGTTGTGATTGAAAATGATTCCGAAAATTATTCAAATAACAAATTTACCTCAGTTACGAGTGAACTGAATGGAGTGCACTGAAGAACATATGGACACTACTAACTGATCCATTCTTTCGAACCAATATCCTCGAAAAATCTTCAGTATAGAATCTTTAGAAATCAGTGACAGCATGCAAAGCCTGAAAAAGTTATATTCGAGGAGTTATTACCCACACAACATGAACAATCCAACGGAGTCTCGGTATTTCCAGGTCCCGCTGCTCGGAGCCGGGCCGCGACGCGCGATCGAAAAATCGAGTTTATTCTCGGCGTCGCAAACTTTTTTCAAATATTTTTACGGAATAACGTAGAAATATCTTCAATTTATACTCTGATGAAGTATCCCAGAGACCATTTTCCGAATAAGGATTATATTGTCTACTTTATGTAAAATTTTCTCTAAAAAAAGGGTCCGCCATTTTGTGACGTAATAGCACTCAAATATAGGCAACAATGTCTGAAACTTATGCATAGTATAGGCAAAGTATCCTGTTCACAATTGATAATGTTTTTTATTTCATAAAAATCCTGTAATTACTCCTATATCTGCTCAACATTTAAGATTTTCGAAGAAAAATGAGAGTGGGCGCTTTTTTCGAAATTTGGTCGTGTTTGAGCCTCTGTATCTAAGTAACGGGTAATACCTATGAAAAATGACTTACCATTCCATTATCAGCAATCATTTGCGTGTATATGTGCCAAATTTCAAGACGTTATCTCATAAAAAGCAGTTTTGGACTTTTGTCCGGCAAAATGCGATTTGGCCCCACTGTGCAGCGCCTGGAAAAGAGTCATCAACCACAACCAATTGGAGAGCAGCTTCCGATCAGCCAATCAGAGAGCAGCACCCGGACAGCGAACGATATATAAGCAAGGCAGAAATCCACCTTCGACCTGAAGACGCTGACAGGACAGTCAGCGAAACTGTTGTCTACCAACCAACGGACGCGGACGATTACCCGGAAGAATGCAGAGAGCATCTAACCCACGCCGCGGAAACCTTCGATCAAATATTAGACCATAGACTTGGAAGTTGGAGCACGTATTCTTATTCTTCCGCTACGGAACTAAAATCTATAATATTTATGGGTAAAGACTTTATTGTTTGATCAAAGTTAGTTGATTTCTTGCCCATATCTATGATATTTATGGGTAAAGACTTTATTGTTTGATCAAAGTTAGTTGATTTCTTGCCCATATCGGCTTGTCTGCATGCATTCTCCCTTTTTAATGTATCTATTTATTCCAAATGTTTGGTGTGCCTTGAGAATGACGCTTTAGTAGTCGAAACAGCGGTCGGTTGTTCTATTAAAAGGCGTGGAATATTTTTATTTTCATCATGAAAATCTTCCTCAAAGTACGCCTGAAGGTATTTCTTCGTATATCATGATCCTATCCCGTGATTGCATTTCTAATAGCAACATCGTTCCTTTTGACTTGGCGTTGATTGCTGTCTTATGTCTGTTCATTAGTTTCGCTATGCTGGCCTGGGTAAGTGATCAGTTCTCTTCCCAATGCAACAACCCGTCCCCACACCAATTATCATTCATCTGTGTTTTCAAGTCTGTATCCGAACTTATAGGCGTTTCAGACTGGAAGGAAAATGCATAAGGATTGGAATCATAGGGAAAGGAGGAAGGATGGAGAAAAACTCGGCATCGGCTCTTAACGAAAGGTGCCATGGGATCATGGCTAAACGTCCCTTCCGACGGACGGGGTACTGAACTGTAATGCTCCCCTCAAAGTATTGAAGTAGAGGGGGGCGGATTACCAATGAAAAATGCCCAGATTTGAACCCGGGAATTTGGGGTGAGAGGCCATTGATACCACTCTGCCAACACGATCGTTGTTCTTAATAACAGACGTTCTTTTTATTAATACCGTATATGGCATGTGTGTCAGAGCGTATATCTGGAGCATGTTTCTTTACAGCAGTGAGGCATGGACGATGACAGCAGCGAAAAAGAAAACGGTAGAAGCATTCGAAATATGGTGCTACCGGAGAATGATGAAGATAAAATTGATCGACCGAGTGACAAACGAAGAAGTCTTAAGAGAGTGGGAGAAAAGAGAATCCTGCTGAAATCTCTAAGAAGAAGACGGGATAACTTAATCGACCACATCTTAAGACACGATTGCCTGATGAAGACAATCGTCGAAGGAAAAGTGAACGGGAAGAATTGAAATGGGAGGTCTCGTATGAGGTATATGGAGCAAATTGTGAAGGATGTAAAAGAGAGGAGTTACGTCAATATGAAGAGGTTGGCCGATAGAAGAATCGAGTGGAGGGCTGCGTCAAACCAATTCTAGGATTGTTGACCCATGGTGATGATGCAATTTATGAGTGAAAAATCCCTGGCCCGGGAAAAAATATGCCAGAGAATTGTAGTGTCAATAGGGCTACCATCTATAGCTAAAATTTTTAGGGTTGACTTGATGGAACCACACTGCGATACTTTGGATATAATTTCACTTTGTAATACTTTCACTTTCTGTGAAATATTACGAAGTGAAATTATTTCTAGGTCTACCATCTATTGGGGGTCAGGTTTGTGTAGTGGTAACATAGTCCTCTCTCTTAGAGGTCCCGGGTCCGAATCTCAGCAGTGGAGGATATTTTTTATTGGTCAACCGGCTTCTACTTGAGTGGAGAGCGTGCGAGTTCACTACTCCGTCCGTCGGATGGGACGTTTAAACGTGGTCCCCTTAGCGCCTTTCACCATGGGTCCTAGGATTGTTAACCCATGGTGATGATGTGTGGTTTGTCTTGGTGTTGTTAAAACTTATTGCGGAAAGAGACGAGTCGGATGGAGGTAGGATAATTCAACGTCTACCTACCCACGCTCCCGTGTCAGCTGGCAAGGGAGGACGGAAGCTCCTTTCTGCTTTCCTCGCAATTCACCTCCGTGGCCGCATCCTCTCTCCGCCTCAAAAGCACCATCTAGCCAGCGCCGCAGCTGTGCATCGGTCGATTTGCGGATTAAGCGCCCTCGAGGGGGATGAAAAAAAAATATAGCAAACGACAGAAGAGATAGATCCCCGATCCCCCTTCGCTGTTCACGGGTCACGTGACCGCGTACGAGACAGCTCTCTCTCTCTCCGTCCTTTTGAGCAGACGTTGGTTTCCCTCCGTCACGGACGAGCGGATCCTAATCTGCCCGTTTGCGTCGCGCGACCGGATATCGGGCTTTTAGTGGCCACGGGCAAGGTACCTCTTGTGTGGAGCAAGGCTTCTGTGCGGTAAAAGAGCACCTCACCTCGATTGGCTTACGGGGCGGATTTCTCCGGCGCTGCCCGCAGACTCGTTGTCTAGTGAAAGTCACGGCGATGTGCGCGTTTCAAAGGGTTTTTAGGCGTCTGTGAAGTCTGTGAGTGACTAAAGGCGATTGATTTTCCGATGGCGTGTGTGGGAAGATCGTTTCTGTGGACCGATGGAAAATAAAGAGGTGATCGATCTCCGTAACCAACAAGGGATGCTCTTCAAAAGTGGGTCGAGGGTGAATCGATGATTCACCCTCTTGATAAAGCCTTCTCTTTCATATTTGTCAGTTGGAAACCGATTTTCCCCAGGAGAGTGAAGAGGCAAATACGGGAAAACCGATTATCGGCTCCATGAATAATAATTATCCGTTTAATGCTTAAACTTAATGATTACTAATTGCCTCTCATGGTTAAAACATGTCAGAAATGCCGTCAAAGCAGCCAGGAGTAAGTAGGGATTTTTTTATAGCTTTTGTATTCTGGGAGAAAAAATGAAAAAGCTGTTACTTCACTATTGCATGGACTAGAATAGCATATAATGTGTGGTATATGGTCCAGAATAAGTAGCATGATAAAGGTTGGAGCAGATAGGTTTGTTAAAACGTGTAACATTGGGTCTAGTTGCGTTCCTAAATCGTTCGTAGAGTTACCATTATCTGGACTTGAGTTGGGAGTTCGAGCTTACGGAACACTTACGGAAATGTTAGGATTTTTATGAATTCGCTAAAACTTAATAAAAACCATATCTTAATATATTGCACTTGGCGATAAACATGAAAGTAGAGATATACATGAATCGGAAAGGTGTAAATCGTCAGTTTTGAACAATTTTTGATTATTTGATTTTTGCCTTCGATGCAAAATTTGCAGTTTAGCGCTGAGAGAACATTTTATTTAACCTGAATATTTTGGGAGGCTGCTAACGAAAGAGATATTATGCATCTTTGATGCTTTTACGTTATCATTCACGTTACCTTCGTTTTTTCTCCGTCCATAAGTCTTAACTATCAGCTACATCTTGAATATGGCTAAATTACTCTTTTAAGAGCCCCGATAATGGTGAATTCTTAAAATAAACACCGTAACTTTTTATTTCATTCTAAAAATGTAATGTAATTTATTCTCTGAATGCTACATTTTAAATTTGATTAAACCGTAATGTAATTACGATTTTATCATCTGAGTGGCAGTTTCTCGAAGAAAATTGCTAATGTTTATAGAATTTATACATGTGTTAGAACTATGTTAGAACTACTAGCTATGGTGTCGCGTTTAAACTTTCCTAGAATCGAATGAAAAATGTATCGGAAAATGTGCAGTTCGTGCATTTTTCATTGTCTCATGAATATGTCTCGCCCTGACTGTCAAGATTTTCAGAAAAATATTCAGTACTGCCAGCGACTCGAAAGTTTTTAGCAAGAATAAGTTTATTTTTCTCTGGAATATTGCATAGACGCAGTGCAAGGTATAGAAAAATCTACCTGCCATTTAATCAAATCGTGAAAGCGGTCCTGTCTAAACGATTTCATTTTTTGGAAAAATCTATTCGAGCCCACCACTGGTTTTAAGCATCCATACTTTTCGACCTTTCGTAATATGTATCGTCTCTCATTTTCTTTCTTTCCTTGAGGGCGAGTGAAGAGTCGTCCTCGAAACGTCGGGAAATATAGATGTTTTAACCGGTGAGAATATTTAACCAATATTACTCACCGAGAGTCAGATCGTGACTCATTTATTGTATTTTTTTTTGCGTGTTGTCCCTGTTTAAAAAAATTGATTGTTGGGAAGTGTTTCAACATCCTAAACATGTTGAAGAACATCTACTAATGACTAGAGATGGGTAAATTACCGTAATTTTCAATTGAGGTAAATTACCGTGGTAAACTACGGTAATTTTCGAAAATTACCGTAAATTTCCGGTAATTATAAGTTTTGAGCTGCAAATCCTTATCAGAGGACTCAAAACGAAATCAAATAGCATTGAGATATAAATGCCGACACTTATATCAAACATATCACGACGTTTATCTATTATAACTCATTAAAAAAAATTAAAACGAAGTTGGCAGCAACACGCAGTTGGCCTCTCTTTTGTCACATTATGAGAAATTTTTGTTCAAAAATATACACCTGCGCAATGTGCATTTGTTATTTTACTCTGAATTAGTTGGAATTAATCATGGACACAGTGTAAACAAAATCGTTTTAGCTTCTTAATTTATAATATCACCCATTCCAATGGTTTCTTTGTGAGGAAGAAATTTTCTGAAAAATAACTTTTCTGAAAATTACCGTTTATTACGGTAATTTTCAGAAAAGTTGGTAATTTACGAAGAATACCACGGTAATTTACGAAAATTACCGCGGTAATTTACCAAGTTTCCCATCTCTACTAATGACGTATCAATTTTATTCACCTGAAGGTCAATGGACGAGAGTTTTGGAGCGCTCTGGTCAGCGTAGTTGACCTCATGATACGCTAATTTGTGCTCTTCTTTCTCTTCTCTCGTGTTTTGTTTTCCCTAGCTGCGCGGGGAACGAAGTCCTGATCCCGTTGCTCGTCCTCGACAATTTTAACCTCATCTGGGAGCGATCTCTGGACCAATTGACCTGTCTCGAGAATCCCTTCGCCCCCCCTAACTTAACTCGAAGGGGGTACCCGTCCGCTTAATCGACCGAAATTAAGGGCTAAATCTAGGGCGGATGACATTTTCGTCTCGTGCGACTTGGTTTTCATTCACTCCGGCGGACTTTAACAGCTTCGCGTCGTATAAATCCTCGAGTAAAAATAACATTTGGTCGGGGGTGGGTTTTTCTTCCCCCTCGGTACGAAACAGGAAAGAGAACTCATTTGGCAGAGCGATATTTTCGTCTTGACTTGCCTTGGGAAGGAGAGGCGCAGTTAACCGAGTTTTTCTGCCCCCGGAATGGGGAATATGCGTGGAATTTGGTTCACGCGTATGGATGATATTGATGCGAAATTTGTTCCAAAATTTAAACATACTAGCGGAAGGATCCCGTTGAAATTCAACGGGTGTGAGGAAATTGGTTATTGCAAAGGACGAATCTCAACTGGGAATATGGAGCTATATTTCGCTCCAAAACAAAATAAACCAACTGAAATACATATATACCTACTATCAGTATGCAAACCATCAACTTTAGAAAAATGGGAATACTGTTCCAATTTTCTAGCTGAAGGTGCCCATTGAATTTCAGCTTGAGGGATAAATATAATTACCCATTGTATTTAGGAATTTTCACATTTTTCATGAAGGGAAGGAAAAACTTTGTTTTACGAAGTTGGGTATGGCTCCAAGTCAGATTCGGAACCATAAATATGATTTAAACCATTATAAACTTATCATTACTGCCAGGATTCTAATTGAGCTCTATTATAAAAATACTTACATGTAGTACCTTTACGTATATTTAAGTTCCCTATTTACGCATACCTATAATACAAATTATGTTTTACGTTGATGCTCAAGTTTTTGTTAAACTGTCACAAATCTCAAAATAAATCTATCCACGACGTTATTGAACAAGATCGATATTTGCCTTTTATGACTCAAGTCGTTGAAAATGCACAAACCCGTAAAGAAATTTAAACAAAACTTTTAAATACTCCAAATTATAGCGAATGCAAACCTACTAAAACTATGAATGGTGCTAGCAGTCAGCACGGATGTATGTGCAGCAAGAAATGGCTGACCACGCCTCAAGAATCAGCGGCAAAAACCTTCTTTACAATCTTCCATTATCAATGCGCTATGCACTTCACTGGATACGACGCAATGTATAAGCATCCACGATTTCGGGAACGACAATGGCAAAGGCCTTAGCAACGCTCGGAAAAGAACCGAAAAAAACAGTAACTTTCAACGTAAATTACATGAATTAGAGAAACTTCGAATGCACAGAGAAAATTGATTGAAAGAATAAAAAAGTTTGAACATTTTTCCGTTAAATACAAAAAGAATGAAAGAAATCGATTAACATTTAGTAATTTTACTGAACAAAAGAGAAAAACCCTTGCACTTTCATAAACTGAAAAAGTCAATTTCAACCAATGTAAAAATTGTCACGTGAATTGTCCGGAAAGAAGTCACGTGACCTGAAAAAACTTCTGATGTAACTGCACGATGTAGGTACTATATTGCTACGGAAAAAGACGTTAATTTTAGAAGAAAACGAAGCGAGTATATTGTTTTGAGTTCTACAGCCGTTTCTTGATCCGAAGCGTATAAATAGGAATTCCTCAGGCTTTACTTGGTGGAACCGAGTGATTGTAGCAAGGAGGAAAAAAATCACTTTGTAAGATTCCACAAGTTTCTTGAGACAGAGACCTAGGTTTCAAGGAGATGATTGTGCTACAGTCGAAACTTAGGTCGGTGTCTCAATAAACTTGTGGAATCTTACAAAGTCGTTTTTTTCTCCTTGCTACGATCCAAAGCATAACTGGAAAGGGATTTAAGAAAAGCACAATCCACAATTTACCTCTGTTTCATTCCCTTATGGTGGCATTCTTCTTAAAAAATCAGTGACTGCTTTGTCATAGCAGAGATTCTTGGAGTTAAAACAAACAGGACACTACTAAAGGAAAAAAATAGTTTATTGCATTAAGCGAATGAAATGAATGCAAACGTTTTCCCAAGGTATTCATTAAACAACTTACTTCCACGTACAACAGATAAACAACGCCCAAAGCAATACCGTGCCGTGACGTCAAGCGACGAATTCGTGTTTTTAAGCTTCCGAAAAGGTACAACTTTGAAGAGTAATATCTTTGTAACGCAACTTCATTCCCCGGAAAAGTTTTCACGAAGCACATTTAAGCTAATAAAGTGTACATTCAGAGAGTTAGAAAAAATAGTGCATGTTCCCTGTATTTCTGGACACGAGAATGAAAGCTATGTATACGTGGAAGGGAGCCCATGTAACCACGAATGTTTAGGAGTTAAGAAGTCGGTCGAAAAAATAAGTAATATGTTGAACAAGCCTCGATTGTTTAGATAATTAGTGGGTGGCTCAGCCTCAAGAGAATACGTATACCAAGAGCTTAGCCGTTGGTCAAAGGTTTTTGGAGTCGATAATCGACTTTATGCCAATGAGGAAAGACCCAGCCAGCGTATATACACTGGCTGGACATTTAGATTGGTGACATTCCTGCCTTGAGGATGACTGACGGGTCCTCTCTCAAGACGTCGGCAGATATGGATATTTTAAACCGGAGATTGCCCGTTAAGATTTTAGCAATGGAGGGTGACTGCTTGGGAGTCAAATTAGCAAACATTAAAAAAAAATATATGTAAGTAATATAAATAATGATTTCAGGCCTTACTTTGTGGATCCTCTTTATGTCGAACGTAAAGAACACGTTTTATATTTGTAACGTTCACAAAACAGGTTTAATGCGTCGGACCCGGGTTTCGATGCATAATACCATCTTCAGGTGCAAATGAGCAAATTTCTTTCATGCATATAAATACGCTGTTTTGTGGTTCCTACAAAGTGTATTTTTTATGCCCAACATTTAGAAAAATTCGTCTATACAACTGCAGTGTTAATTATGATGCTATAAATTTAAAAAAATATGCGTTATCATTCAGGAATTAATAAAATTATTGAATCTTTTATCTCGACTACGGAATATTTTATGGAAGCTTCATTTCTCGTAGGGGCTATGTTCGCATTTAATATGCTGAGCCACTACCGGGGATTTTTCAACACCGTTATGAGAATATGGGGTAACCCTAGTAAGATATTAGTGGCCGTGATGATGGGACCTCTTCAGCAACCGTTTCTTGCATAGTTAAATAAATAATTTGCATCAAGCACGGTGCCACTAGTGACTGTTATTCTGATCTAATTGTAAGTGTCCACAGATTGGGAAAAAATTCGAAATTTCTGAAACAGGAAGGTAGCTGATCGTGATTGAACCACTATAATTTCGATTTTTCGTTGTTCATAGGGAAGGAGCGGGTTGATTGCCTAGAATGTGAAACTCGGAAGTCTTCGTTCCCTCCCAATTCTCTGGAGTGTTCAAGAAATCTCCTTCCGCATGCCTTGCATGGGGACACATCCTTATGAACTCGATCGTGGGGAAAGAATTGATGGTAAACCGTTGGCTTGGCTTGCCTGTTGTAGTGCCTTCCCGAATTCATCTACATCTACATGAGGGTAAGGGCGACTTCCGACGATTGGCACTGCATCTACATCTACATAATACTCTAAAAGCCACCATAAAGGTGTGTGGCAGGGGGTGAATTCTCACCAAGCGTGCACTACACATCATGCATAAAAAAGGATTTGTAAATGTATACTAGTCTAAACTTCGCTATTTAAAAAAGATATAGATAGCAAAGCAAGCATGCAGGAACATGCTTTTAGTTGGGTTAGCTTAAATTTCTTATACCAAAATGCAGCTAACTACCTATGCTATCCATTGATACACTCGTATTGGATGAATTTACCACTTTTCATATCCCTAATTGTTCGAGGAAAAAAGGACATTTTAAATCTGTCAGTTCGGCAATCAATTTCTCTAATTTTTTGATTATGGTCCAGTACCATAGTAAGTTGGGGCTTCGCAAAATGTTTTTAACGTCATCACTGAAAATATTATCTTGGACTTTATTTAAGAGATTACCACAATTCCTCCTCAGGCTGTCCGTCACCCCCTTCTCCCTGTTATTTTATCATCCTCCTCTCCTGTTCTCGTATTAGCTGCTCTCCTTCCACTTTCAAGACCTCTTGTCTCTTCTTTCTAGCCTGTCCTTTTACTCATGGCCGTGACGTGTAATCCGAGGGACGTTGGAGGACCTTTTTCTCTCTTTCTCTATCTGTCGGATTGGTGTCCTTCCGGATTTTTTTTCGTTCATCCTTGTTTTATTTTCTGGCATTCTCCTGCGCTCACTTAATCAAACGGTCCATCGCCGGTCAGAGCGGAAAGGGAGGAATTCCTTCCCTCTCCCTCTTTCCCGTTCTTTCTGCTTTTCTGCCTCCTTAAGAGGCGATTGAGAGGAGCTATCCGGGGAAAGTAGTGAGGCTTGGGAATATCTCCGGTAGTGACTCAGAATATTAAATGGGAATAAAACCCTCGAGGGAAATAAAGCTGCCATAAAATACTCCGCAGCTGAGGCGAAGGATTCAATAATTCTGTTAATATCTTAATGATAACTGGTTAGTATATTTTACTGGTACTGGTAGGTAGGTATATTCCCGGTCCAGGTAAATTTTTTCACATGGCAATTTATGTGAATTTCAGTGCCGTTTCCGCGACCGGTTTGAGATGTATACTACATTTACAGAGTATGGTATTTGGAACGTAAGTTTTCGCAGCGAAATCCATCGTCGTCAGAGGCTTTCGGGTGCAGCTGCGTCTAACGCGTTGTCGGTGTGCGAGCTTTCGCGGCCATTGCAGGAAAAATCATCGGGCAATGATGATATATTGGAAAGGTTAATGAGATATTTATGAGGAGATATATAAGACATCAACCTTTCCAATATATTATCATTGCCTGATGATGGGTCCTGCAATGGCCGCGAAAGCTCGCACACCGGCAACGCGTTATACGCAGCTGCACCCGAAAGCCTCTGACGACGAAGAATATGGTATGTACTGCCAAGCGCGACTTAAGCTCTGGAATGAGGTTCTTCTTCAGTCGCGGCTTCTTGGAAGCCCTTTCTATCTTGCGTTGCCATCCTTGATGGACCGCGAGGGTCTAGGGCCTAAAAAAATGTTTCATCAACTCGGCCACCCCCGGGCCACCGAAAAGTGTTTTGCTGGGGGTGTTCTGTCACCAGCCCAAAAAGGTGGTGAGATGAACCTCGTAGTAACTTTGTAGAACTCAACTACATGTGCGCAAAATCCAGCATGCCGCCATAAAGGTGTATGGCAGGGGGTGAAATCATATTAAACATGCATTGCATATGCATCATATCTTGAGACACGATGGCATGATGAAGGCTATCGTCGAGGGAAAAGTGAACGGGAAGATTGGAAAAGGCAGGCCCCGTATGAGATACATGGAACAGGTTGTGAAGGATGGAAAAGAGTATATTACGTCACGATGAAAAGGTTGGCCGATAGAAGAATCGAGTGGAAAGCTGCGTCAAACGAATCCTAGGATTGTTCACCAGTGGGGATGATGATACATATGCATAAAAAGATTAGTAATTATTGTCTAGTCTACACTTCATAATTTAAGAAAATTAAAGTAAAAATAGACAAACAAGCATGCTATAATATGCTGTCTGTTGGATTAGCCTTAATACCTTTATGTAAAGAATGAATTGATTTTTACAAAGTAAAAACAGAATTTCTCCACGGTTGCCGCGGCGGGTTTGAAATGTATAGATATTACACTCATTAATATGGATTAAATTGTTAACCTATTTTTATGATGAATTTCGTGCTCACATTTTGCTAATATGACGGCCAAAGATCAGGGCCATTAATGTAAGCCTGCCATTATTAAAACTATTATTTACATAATACGATGTTACGCGTCTTGTTCCAGTTACTTGATAGATTCAAATCAGAGTTTGAGTTTCAGGTTGACAACATATGTATTTTTCAACTCCAGCTCTATGTCAGCAAGATCGACAGAAGTGACAAATTTGAAAAAAATGCTAAGTTTTCGAGAATTAATGTTTTCAGCAGGTTGTCTTCTAAGAAATGGCTAATAAATCTTAATCATTATCACCGTCATTAATATCAAGAAATCCCAAGATCGCTTTGCTGCTGCTCTCCACTCGGTTCATCTATTCGCTAACGTCTTTATTTTTAAGCACTTCTTCTTTTCGTATCCTTCATTTCTTGCTCCACATATTTCATTCGAGGTATTTATTTGCAACCCTTCCTATTTAACCGTACCACTATAACTGTCGAGAGCATATCTCATGATATGGCCAGTTAGATTGTCATGTTTTCTCTTCGGAATTTCGATGGGAATTCTTCTTTCTGTGACCCCTCTCAGAGCCTTAACGTTTCTCACTCAGTGGATCCATATAATCTTCATCATTCTCCTACACGAAAACAAATAACGAGAAGTCTTTGCAAATAGAAGTCTTTATCATCTTATTGGCGGTGAGACATGGACGATAACTGTCGTAGAGAAGTCAAGGCTGAAAGCATTTGAAATGTGGTGTTACAGAAGAAAGATGAAAATAAAATGTGGATCGACCGAGTGATAAATACAAGTTTTAAGAAGAGTGGGAAAAAGAGGTCTTCTGTAAACTGTAAAAGGAAGAAAGGACAACATTTTCAGTCATATATTAATACTATATTATCTGATGAAGATAATCATCAAGGCCAAAGTAAATGGGAAGCATAGCAAAGGAAGGCCGCGCATGAGACAGTTGATGCAAGTATTGAAGGATGTGAAAGAGAAGAATTATGGAAATATGAAGACGTAAGAATATAGAAAAAAAAACGGAGAGCTGCTTCAAACTAATCTTAAGTATTGCTGACTGATGACGATGATCATTACCTTATTTTATCGAGGTTTTTTCCATCGTTACCTCATTTCCACGACCGATGACATACTATCCTATTCCTCACGTCTTTGCAGTGGCTTGTCTGGTTATATGTAGATACTGATCTCTCGGTCAACCATCAATTTTCCTTAGGCGCCGCAGTTGCACCTCTCTCTTTGATTTAGCGTGCGGTATTGGAAAATATCCGTCATTTTGACAGCACACCTCTTTAAGGATCTATTAGTTTGATTATGCAATTGCCGCTCGATAATTGCTACCTATTAAGGCGAATGGTGAGTGGCCTATGGTGTGAATCTCCTCTGCCAAGATGGAACCACAGTCGATGACTGTCAGCGCTCCATGACACTAACTAAGTGACCTGACGATTCCCAAATATGGCCTTGGTCTCCCCTCGGACACCGACTGCACCCTCCCCTACATCGCCCATACCCTTGCCCCACTCCTAACATTGCAACATCGCAGCAGTTTTACAATGTCTCGCTCGGACTGCGTCTAGCCACAATATCTCGCCTCGGCTGCCTCTGGCGTGAACCGGCAAACCACCCACCCTATTCCTTTTCTGTGGGAACTGGGAAGCCGTCGCAAGCATTGGTCATTATTCTTTATTCATCGTTTTCTGCAATATATTTTTCACTATTTGTATCGGAAGAAGACTGCATGATGACTGGCGAAAAGATAGTCCTAAAAATAGAGCAATGTGGCGAGAGCCTCGAATCCCAAGGATGTTCATCAGAAGCCATTGGGTAGCCTCGAAAACAATCCACATCGCTCTTACTAAATGAAAAATATTCTACAGCACCTGGTAAGGTAGGAAATAAGACGAGTTCAAGAGGTCGGCAGGAGAGAAATTAGCAATTTTCTTTCCAGCAGCGCATCACACATCACCATTGCTATGATAACATTTATCATAGTTTTTTAACAGACTAAAGGTAGGATTTCACAAAGCATCTCCATTCACTGTCAACCCCCTCATCTCGGCGTATTTTTTTTGCATCCGCACCACTTTCCAACACCCCTCATCTGACATGCTTCACAACCCTCTTCTCCTTTTTCCAAGCATTCCACCCTCAAGAGCTATCTTCAACATCCTCTCGCCACCTATTACCTACTCGCCCCAGTGACATGCTTTGTCTTATCCTGATTTCCAAATATCTTCCCTCCCCCAATGTCCACTGAATCCGCTTTAATTTTCTTTTCGCTCCGTCCTACGAAGATGACGGCACGAAAGATGTCTGAATCACTTTTCAGGTGGCGAGCCTGAATGGTATTTTATAACATACTAATGTGTGCTAAATACTTGCTTCTATCTTCTATACTGAAGTGTCATACGTTAAGTTACTTCAGGACGGATTTCAAAAAGGAGTCCGTGTTCTGTTCCCTCTGTAAAAGAGCGCAGCTTATTCTAGGCAAAATTGGAATAAAATACTAATCAACAGAGTAAAAAAGGCTTCAGGTGGGCATTCCTTGATATCAAATCGGCTGTAACAGAACTCGAGTGACATGCAGAATAGTAAAACGGGTAGTAGAGAGTAGAGTGATAGGAGCAAAGTTCTCACGCGGATCATATTCCGGCCAGAATAATTGGACCCGATGGAATATTACGCCCTGCATTCGATGCTTGCAGAAACCCCTTGACCTGCTCAGAAGGGGCTGCGGGGCATATGTTCTACTCGTAGCAAAATTCAATAAAAAACTTTCACAACTAATTACTGTCAGGAGTAAAACCTGGATGTTTTCACATAAAAGCTTGGCCAGTAACAGCAGCAGAATAGAGAACATTGGAAGCGATGGAAATGAGTGGTGTTGTAGAAGATTAATGAAGATCAAACGTACAGACTGAAATACGAATAAAGAAGTTGTACGAAGAGTTGGGGAAAGACGTTTTCTGTAGATGATTTGCATTAGGAGATAATCTCATCGGACATACTATGAGGCATAACAGCCTCCTGATGACAATCATTGAATGAATAGTAGACGGATAGAATTACCACGGAAGGCCAAGGATAGATTATCGTGAGCCAATAAATGGATACGCTAAGGTAAGAAAGATGAGGGAGTAAAGAGGTTCGTTGAGAAGAGTGCAGATTGTAGAGCTACAGCATAGGTACCAATTTTCGGATTGATGGCTGCTAATGACTTAGGAGTAATTCGGTGCATTAACATGAATTTCCTATTCTTGAGCCAACATTGCCGGTTGTATCATGTAATTGAAAGTTTAAACATTTTATAGATGGCAATAATAAATGTACTTTAACACTATTCAAACTTTTATTTCCGGTTCTCTTATTTCCATAGATCGGAAAAGTCGGGGGTCAATTATTTCGGGAAGCAAAGCTTTATTATACAATTAAAGAAATTTGTTCTCCATGCGATTCTTCCAGAATTCACCATTCCGGAATATTATTTGGATTTTGCAGTCCATAGGAGTCCACACCATAAAATTACAAAAGGAATATCGGGAAACATGTAATTGTCCCTGAATTTCGTAGTAATAATTATGGTTTAAAACCATTGGTTTTCTTGAGTTTAAGATCCTCATCCAAGCAAAAACACTTTATTTCCTCAGCTGCCTGTTTTAATGTCATATGTTCCGATGATATTGGACATTTTACTTCAATGATGCTGCATCAATTGTTTTTCCATCAGGCGAGGCTGCTAGGAAACAGTGTCCGGGATCAACAAAAAGGCCACATGGAAACTCTGCTACCCGTTAACTCCTCATATTTCTTAATCGCATAAATTCATTTAGGCTACCGTATCTCATTGTATCATTTTCAGATGACTGGGCATAAAACTTTTCTTTTCTTTGTCTTTTCACAAGTGATTTTCCCTTCTCCTACAAATAACACCAAAATTTGATTACGTCAATCTATTCTGTCTTTCATCAAACCATTGCTCACATTCGGTTTGGACCCGCGTCTCTCTCTCTCTAGAGCTTCTATTGACCCCTCAACCGTCAATTTCTTTATCAGCTCTTCGATTTCTACATCCATTTCCTATTGGTTCATGTCCAATTTCTGACAGAACTCTCCATAATCCTTAGTTTCTTTTGCCTCATAAATTTCCCTAACTTTCCTCTTAGGCTTTTTTGCAAGACACCTCCTAGTTGACTGTTAGCGTTTAGGCCTTCGCTCGCCAAGTCTGTGTATACTTTTGAAAGGGCTTCTTCCACATATCATTTTCTACGCAGAATAATTCCACCCTGGTCCCAGCTGAAAATCAAGCCCCTGCACCCTGCACACGATGAGCATACAGACTACTTTTTCCGCGGTTCACTTGCTTGCCTCCCATAAACTTAGCCACTAACGACAAAATTCTCCGCCAGATTACTAGTGTCAATCATGGCTAGCATAATTGATTTCCATACCTAGGGTTTTAATAATTCGTTGACTCTTTCCAGGGCACCATCTCCTTGTCGTTGAAAATGTTTTCCCTCCCCTCCTGATCATTGCAGTTATATACTTTGCAATTCGAGTGCTGTTGAATACGCGAAGCGGCCCGTTTTTTAGATCCTCAACTAGTGAGTTGCAGCCATATTTTTCTTTTACTTTCTTTTGTTAGAAATAGTTTCAATTCAGGGTGTTCATCCAGAATTTTGAAGATGGATTTTGTATAACATGTAACCTCGTGACTAGAACAATCACTTTTCTTAACCAGTTTCCCACATGGAACGGATTCACGCACCTTTTCAAAAGCACTCGAATCACCACTGCCTACGAGGAAATGGTATTGAAAGAAAAGTAATTGCATCTCCTCGCTCTATCGAAATGCCTGAACAGACATGTCAGCTTCCATGCCACGTGATGATCCACTTATGGTGACCAACAACTATATTTGAAGAAAATAAGGGAGATTTCCATATTCTTGACCAAAAATAAGGGAGATTTAGAACACGGCAAAATTTCATAACAAAAAAGGAAAAAGCTATGCAGTTCTTGTAAACAAAATTAAAAAGAACTTTATTTTATACTATGAGAAGGCCTAAATATATTTTGCCGCAGATTTTGCTTCATAAAATAGTTTGCCATCACTTTTTTTAGTGTTATTAGATTTAAAATTCAATTTACATTTTGTTATGATTACCGGGGGTTTTACTAATTATATAATTAGTAATTACAAAAAAAAACAAAAATAATGCAGGAATATAGGACGTGGCGATTCCAGGCTGAAGATAACTCTCTCAGAAAGTACCACGGTTTACTCATCGGATTTAATTGGAACAAACATTGCGTCTCTTGCAATGTAAAATAATATCGCTGACAATTAAATGACTTTTAGAAAAGTGACGGCTACATTTTCGCCTTCGTATGTTAAGATGAAACTGATGAAACCACTGTCTAAACATACTGTGGTGAAACAGTCAAATCAGCCATGGGCAACAATTATACTTAAATCTTAAATGTTTAATCTGTTCCGGTGAGGCTAGGTCATTAGCAGAAACACGTATTTTTCTGAGAATCGGTTTGATGAAAACAAAAAAACGTACAAAATCTGAAGAATTGGTTCATTGTAGTCGTCCTCAACCAAATAATTACTTCGCTTGGCATTTCCTGAGACTCCCGGCAGACCTTTTCTTTCGTTTTGCAGATGAGAATAGACCACGTCTTTCTTACTTCGAGGATGGCCCTTTCTGGCAGTTTCCATAATAATCTTTTTTTCAGAGATAATTTAAATCGAAGAAATTAATTGTAAATTATTTCTTGACTCACTGAATGTAGAAAAATTTCTTGAAAGATTTACGCAAATATTAGGCAATTGGAAATAGCTCTCGATACAAAAGTCGAGACGGACTGAGAGCAACGAAGAGGGACGCATAACCTTGCGACACCCTGCGCGCTGTCCTCTTCTCAGCAACAACACAAGGTTGCAAGATTTGTCTTTCGTTCGTCCCTCCCCTTAAACGCCTCCAGCAGCATGGCCCTCATCCCTCCAGCGGCATCTCTCCCTCCCCTCCCTCATCGCTCCTCGGGTGCTTCGTAATGGTTCCCTGATTTCGCCGCAAGTGACGCTGCTAGCAGCGCGTTTTTAGCGACTTCTAATTATTCTAATTACTAGTTATTACCTTCTCGTAATATTATTTAGAAAATTGGAATTGATTAGTGAAGAAACTCGAAAACTTCGTAGTTTTTCGATTTTTATAAATAACAACGCATTCTGCCATTTTGGTAATTTTTTATCATGTTTTTTAATTTTTTGCAAAATGTAAAAAGCAAAAAAGAATTTCATCGGCCAAAAAAAGTTGATGGTGAAAGATTCATGTCGATAACTTTATTTGCCTAGCTGCGAGAAGAAAAACCGTTTCAGGGGCAGTCACCATTGGCCTTAAGAGTCGTTCGCTTCGTAATTTTGTGCCAACGCTGTGAGTGACCATTCCAAGTGGATGAACAAATTGACGAAAATTGAAAGCATGAAACGTGGAGATGGGATCGTGGGTACGCGTTCGTTAGCGCGGGGCTTCGTCCTCTTTTTTTTTTCTTTCGGCGGGATGTGTGGGTGTGAAATCTCAGGAGTGATAAATGGGGCGTAGTGACCGATTGCTCTATTTGACTCGGCAGTATCGGCTTGCTCTCGCGCGTGGGATATGGTCAAGTATTCATTCATTTTTCCCCAGTAGCTTTGACACTGCGTCAGTCGTGGGTGATCCATGAATAAGTAAGTCTTGCGAGGTCTTTCATGATTGATGGCTCATGGAGACTATTAGGATGGCGTGTACGATTGAGCTTTTGCCAAAGCATTTGGAGTAAAATTCTGCCACCTATATTTATGCACAATTTAAAAAAAATGCGTCATAAATCATTCTCTACCAAAGGGGAAGCCATACTGAAGGAGAAGTGGATCTATTAAGTTTATGGATGTTGGTGTAAAGTATCTAGTGTCCATAGAAGCTAATTCTGACTTACCTACGGGAGTGATGAAAATGTTATAAGATACGGGTATTTTGGAGTTATGGACGTGATGATCGGAGTGATGCGATTGATAAAATAACTTGTTTCCTAATCCTAAGACGCGGATTCTCGTCCCGACTGTGGCAGATCATTCAATGTTATACCGATCTCTCGTGATAAGGCTGTATGAAACTGATAGTGTTGTGGGGTAGTAGACGTGGGAATATATCCCAGGATTTAAGAGGTGACTAAGTGCTAGGGAGATATTTATGTGTATAAAATCAGAAGCTTTCTAATCCTAAGTCGCGGGTATATATCACGAGTGTGGCAATTTATTCAGTGTTGCGCCAGTCCCCACATCTACGTAATAACCTGCGAACTACGACGAGGGCGTGTGGAAGGGGGGGGGATCACCAAACCAGATCACCAAATCACCAAACATGAATTATTGACATGAAAATAGGCTATTTCATGGAGCCATCCTAGATAATATGGTCACATGCAGCTAGATGGTTAGTGTTTACATAGTAATAAAGGTATTATTGATTGTTAATACGTGCATCATGCACTGCAGACTACTCTAAAGGCTGTTTTACACGGTCATTGAAACTGCGCAAGTTGATGTTGATTCCGTTTGAGCAGTCGTCTGCGAAAGTCCGTGACGCAGAAAATTGCGAGGACGCTTGCTTGACAGCTTTACACGGTGTAATCGTCGGTGCATCATGTCAGCGACAGTATACCATTCAGTAGCGGTAATACCGTCAATATATCGCATAGCGTCAAGATCTGTTAAGTAGCAATTAATTGGACGTGTAAGATGCGACAACCTACCACCACTTTAAACTATTTTTTAAGCCATGGTCTAAACATAATAGTGGAGACCCTAGTCACATATACTTAGCCCAAAATTTTCACCACGAACGAATGGATGTGGGCCAAGGTAATGAGTTCTTCCTTTACGCTCGAAATTTGAGCTTCCGCGTGATTAATCGCCCAGCTCATCATTATTGCAATTTATTCACTAACTTAGGAGTTGAGTGCCAACAAAAACACCCAACTCAGTCGTCGACAAGCTATTTAATGGCTAGCATTCCCCAGACAGTTCGTTGCCGCTACATCTGCACAATCTAGTGAGAGAAATAAACTTCAAACTTGCGCGAACGCATGTAACAGATTAGAACATGTTCTAATTTGCTCGCAAGCGTTCGCGCAGTGGCGCTGCCTGTCTTCGCAAGTCGTCGCTTTACACGGCGCAATATTTCTTGCGCAAGTGTTCTCGCAACAGCCTGCGCAGTATAAATGACCGTGCAAAACGGCCTTAACAATATTTCATCTACCTATCTCTTTACTATGCTGCCTATTGTGCTCTCCTACGGTACGCGGGAAAAATTACATTTTAAATCTATCGTGCAGTCACTTCCAAATGAGAGTGAAAAGTTCAGCTCTCCGTACCGTGGACTCTGACACATTTTGTTGATAGCAGTCTAATACCAATGCTGGGTTCATCTCCACCTCCTCACCACTCCAATTAATACTCGTTACTAATACCTATCAATTGTTAGTGACGCAAATGACTTAGTTGTGAAACGTCTCCCCGAATGACCGCAAAAGTAGTTGGCGTTTATGAAGTAGGGCTCGGCCAAGAAAGGAAAAATATTTTAGTTTCATAGTTGACGTTTTATACTGTTGTTAAAAGTTCATATTTGGCCTCGCATTAATCTTTTTATCGCACCTCATGAGAGTTAGTATCTATTTTTTTGCGTATAAAAACGTGAAAAATACTTCGTATTTGTATCCGAATGATAACTATGTCTTGTTTTTTTTATCAATTTCCAATACCTTTTGGATTAAATGGGTGTGTAAATTTGAAACTTTAGCGAGGGAGTTTTCGAGTAACGGGGTCATGACGATGACAATGCTGTGTAAACCGCAGTTCGCTTGATGGATTACCATTGTGAAAATCTGAGCTGCGCTGCAATGCCTACATCCCATTCATACTGCGATATCTCTCTCTACTGGAGTCTGGTAAGAAAAATAACAACTTGAGTTCGTACATATTGGAGTGGGAATCGGGATATTAAATGGAATGAGATGCCTCGGTTGGGTCCTCATTGGGAAGGAGCGATGTTGGTCTATTGCTAGCTATTTGGGTCGAGAAAAGAAAGAGCCCTATCAAAATGGAGAAGTTTGGTTTACTGAAGCGCAGTGATGAGGAAAATCTGGATGCATCGGATTTGGATGTCGCATAATGGAAAAAGTTTCATGATGGCCTGCACCCAATGGGTATAAGAATTCTGGAATGCATAAGTACGCCAATAATTATCATATCCTGGGATCCGAGATAAATTTGTCTGAAAGATTGCTCTCTCTCTCCTTCAGTTGACATTTATAGATTAACAATAGATCGAATAAAACATAATGTCTTGGGTCATTATATTGCGAGCCTTAATAAGTTTTTGCTAAGCAGTGGCTTGAAGGAAATTTAGTGTGTGCAGAGGTAGGAAGAAGCTATGGTGATGGTTTTTTTTCATTTTTCACTGAGATATTGGGTTCTGGAGCTAATAAGGTATTCTAGTAAGACAAAAAGGATAGCAGTGCGATTTTCTGAAATTTCTTCCATTGCGCACTAAGGATTTCGTAATGGCTTGGTTAGTAATATCTAATCTCTGTAACATTATTTGCTAAATGAAGGTTACTAGAAAAATTCCAATCGAAAGAATTCGAGGAAATGATATTGCAAGTATAATCGTATCCCAGCAAAGTGTATAATGGTTTGGGATAGAGTGATAACATTGGCGGGATATAGGTATTATCGAAATGGTATACCAAGATTCATGAGCCTGCTTTCATTTTTAACACTAACTATTCGCGACCACAATGCAGTAGACCGACACACTACATGGATAAACAGTTTCTTTTCATTTTATTCCAAATTTCTTTTACTCCTCTTAGCCGGAAACATCATGTTTTTGCAATGAATGAATTTACTTTTACAAACCATAGGGTTTCTGTGTAACTGTGTTTACTTTTCAAAAGTAAATTCATGTGTTGCATAAAAGGTATTAAGGCTAGCCCAACTAACTGCATGTTATTGCATGCATGCTTGTCTGTTTTAACCTTTTTTTAAATTGTGAAGTGTAGACTAGACAGTAATTTCTAATCCTTTTTGCGCATATATTGTGCATGTTTGGTATGAATTCACCTCTGCCACACACCTTTAAGGTGGAATGATGGGTGTTGTATGGATGTAGTTGTGTTCCACAAAGTTACTACGAGTCTCATCTCGCCATCTTTTTAGGATGGTGACAGAACATCCCTAGCAAAACACTTTTCGGTGGTCCGGGGGTAGTTGAGTTGATGAAAACATGTACTTGCTGGCCTCTTCACTTATGGATGCCACACTAGCCTTATTTACCCTTCGGAAATTCTCATGACACGAACTGAGAGAGCGAAGCAGCCATTTCTTTGCTAATCGAAGTCTCAATATTAGAATCTTATCACGCGCGGTTGGTTCATGGCAGCAAGTACGAGATTGAACACGGGGGGGCGTGAAGGCACGGTGGGGGAGTGCGTAATGGATGTTAATATTCATCCCCTCCATGACGCTTGCTTGATGACGCATACGCGTTCCTTCCACCCACGCACGCCATATGGAATGAAGCGCGTGTAGCGTACGTGGGATCAAAGGGTCATAGGTTAAATTATATGTGGTGCTAGAATTAGTTCCATGTCCGTCGGTGCGGTAGATGCGGATATTGATATTGGATGTGAGATTAAAAAAGGGGAAGGGTCTAGCTCGAATCTGCGTCATTTATGGACAAGTGTGAAGATATCATTATATATAATGGGATCCATAACTAGCCAATCCGAGCTTGACCCGAGTTGAATGCACGTTAAAAAAATTTCTTTTATTATTTCCTTCACTTTTACAGCCAACAAATTGAATGCGCATACTATGTGGATACTTGGATACGAGTAGAATTAAATTATGAATTTCTATTATTTTTGGTTACATCTGCCTACTCGGCAGTCGTTTGTGGTGATATGCCTTGTAAAACGTTCTTTTTAAAATTATAAACTAATATCAGCGACAAAGATCCAGCTTAATATGATGTCGAATATGATGTGCTTTGAAGAATGACGTTTTCACCATTTTACCCCGCTGAGATAAAACTATTTATTATGCGTCACTCCCATTCCACTTCCTTTGGGGAATTCTAGAATAATTTGGTATACCGTAGAAAATGTCGTCATAATTACACCACTGCTACCCCCCCTTGGCCACGGAACACAGTGCACTGAGTACGAAGATAATTATTTCTCAGGGGTCTTATTTTATGTAGGTAATTTAAGCGGATGATGGCTTTCCCCAAACGTTTTATTTTCGGCGTGCTGTAGTATGGAAGTAATATTAAACAGTATTACCAAAGCTCAAAGAGGTGCTGTGAATCGTGAAGTGTGTCAAGCTGGCTAGTTACTTCGCCAACCTTAATTGTATTACTATTTACCAAATCCTGCCGTATGCCATATCCTTTCCGTGTGAAAATTCGTTTGCATTTTTCAAGCAAGGTTTGTGTATCCAAGAGTGAGGGAACTTTTCGATAGGGTATCATTAGAATTTATTAACGCATTCAAGAAATAGAGATTTGTCACCAAGTGTGATTCAGGACGAGTACTGACATGAAATATAGTGCTGTTGTAAAATAAAAATTTGAATCACACTTCAGATATCCATTTTGGTCGTTGCTGTGTTCTTTGGCACTAGTGAGATGCATCAGCGTAATACTTTTCGATAATCGAAAGTACTTAAGTTTCTGATGAAAGTACCTACAGCTATGGAAATGGAATTTAGTTATTTGATGGATGTGGCCACAGCTGAGGTAATTTGCGTCTTTTGGGATATGTTGTTACTTGGATACGAGTGGAATTAAATCAGGGGACGGACAAAGGGAGAAAAGAAACCAGGCGTTGAGCGAAAGGTGCCAAGCCCGCAGGTTGAGGGTTACCTTGAGGGTGTGTCGGATGGGGTTAATAATTATTATTATAATCATTGACCATGCACTAAGTGAATAATCTAATAGTTGCAATACTACCCTATTAGAGATCACTATTATTATCATGCTGGTTAAAAACCACAAAGTTCAGATTTTACACGCTAAAATAATCGGGTAAAAATCAAGACTAACAGTTTAATTTAACACAGGCATAGCAAATTTGATCGTTCTCGCAGATAAGCAAAAATACCTAAAATCTCATTGCTTATACTATCATCACCATGGTTGTATATATAACTAACCCTTAATTTACGCATAAAAATAAAATTTTAAATTTCTCCGGCCTCTACCTAAAGATCTCTCTATTTTATCTGTATGATCTATCCTACCATAGTATGTATGCTATTTTTAATAAACCCTCAACATCTTCAGCAACAGTTTTGCGGAAGATTTCTCCGGTGCTTCCACCTACAATCTGCTAGTGATCCAAACGCAACTCTTATAACAATTTAAACACTAGCACCTTTTGTTTCTCATCATCATTAGTCATCTATCCTCAGATTGGTTTGACGCAGCTCTCCACTGAGTTCTTCTATCGGCTAATCTCTTCATATTTACATATTTCCTTTAATTTTTTATATAAAGGGAATGACTATTTCCTTGTGCTAGTTCCCAGAATGACACGTAGCATTTTATTTTGTACAATGCGAACTGGTTGAATATTAGATTAGTACGTGCCTCCCCAACAAGTCAAGCCATATTCTATTCTAGAATTGACGAGAGCAAAATAAACAGATCGCATGACTGACACAGGACACATTTTTTTTGGCAAGTAAAATTTTCTTAGAGCAATTATTAATACATATTTTAGTTTGCTGATATGTGGTTTCCAATTGCAATTATTTCTTCTCTTTCACATCCATCGTCACTCGTTCCATATATCTCGCACGAGTTCTTCCTTTGCCATTCTTCCCATCCACTTGTCCTTCAACGAGTCTTCATCAGGCCATCATTCTTCATCAGGCCATCGCCTTTTGTTCCTATCTCAGAGGAGTGGAGAATGATTCCTTCCGTGAGCATGCGGTCGCGCCGAGTTGGGAAATTCTCCGGTTGAGGATTTCGCGTGATGGCGGTAGGCGTGGTGAGGGGGATGAGGCTCTACTCCTCTTCGGCAATTCCTACCTCCCCTCCCAACTCCACCTTTCACGTAGCTCACTCACTTGCGTGTCCACGCGCGATTTAGAATTGCCTGCCCGCGCCTTAATGAAAGCTGCTTCCCGCCACCGTTTCGCGCGATGCGGGAAATCGCCCTCCAGAGGCAATAGATATGACATTTGGTCAATGGTGGCGAAGTTGAACCTCAAATTATTCAGCTATACTGAGCATGTAACACTAGCTATTCGGGGGAGGTTAGAGAAACCTTAGATACCTAGATATTTCACTTACTTCACCCCCTCCCTCCCTAAATATTAATGTTCCATTCTCAAACGCAGTAAAAAAATCTTGGTGTGACAATGTCAAATAATCTCTCCTGGCTAAATCATGTCCATGACATTTCGAACAAAGTCAGCAAAATTGTGTATCAATTAAAACTAAACGAAGAACTGTTACCTGTTGAAACCATGAAACTGTTACTATCCTCTATTGTTTTTCCGCATTTCGATTACTGTTGTTTAGTTTATAATGATATCTCAGATGAACTTGATTTAAAACTTCAGCGCCTACTAAATTCTTGTGTAAGATTTTTGTTCAAACTTCGAAGAGATGTTCATATATCGCCATACCTCAACGAAATCGGATGGCTTTCTGGTAAAAAACGACGGAAATATTACCTAGCTGCTTTCCTTTACGCATTGTTTCTTTATAAAAAGCCTGAATATGTACATACACTATTCAAAATTAAGCAAAAGACTACCAATGTTACTACAAGAGCAAATGTAAACTTCATCTACTATCCCGCTCATCATACAACTTCTTTCCAGAAATCATTCCAGGTTGTAGGATCCAATCTCTGGAATAACCTACCAGATAATGTAAACATTATTCGGGCTTTGAAATTGTTTAAGGAAAAGGTTTATAATTTATTGTTTACCACCTCGATATAACTCATTGGTGATACGAACAAAAATGTACATTTTGTTATATTTCTTTGATTGTTTGTTCTTATCTTTATGTAACTTCAAGCTGTTCCAATAACTTCTTCTTCATTGGTTCAGCTTTGCAAGATTTATCGCTAGGTAACTGATGGGCTGTAATGTTACCTATAGTTACTATGATGGAACCTATTATAATATTAGGAATATTGTGTATAATATGTTTTTCCTTTTTTTTTGGTCTTTGCATAATGGAACTCTTTTTTTTTTTGTATTGTCTTGTTTTGGTTTATCGCTCACAACGAGTAAGTGAGTTTATATAACGATTCTATTTTTTGTAATGTAAATTGTCTTTGTTCTTAGAGGACATATGTCCTAGTGCAATATATACCTTTTATAATTTTCTAATTTCCCTCCACTAAATAATGCATTCCATACATTCCATAATTAATCTAACCAAGCATTGCGAATAGTGATGATTTACATTTGATGTGTTGTAAGAGTACTGTGCTGAATTGGCCAAGAGTGGCGACTTCCCGCCCATAAAAATAAATTAATTTCGACATAGGTTTCTGTTTTCCTATGCAAGAAGATGCATTTGAATTGGAAGCTTGGTAGAAATAAATTTAATTGAACTATTGGGATATTAATATTCTCCCTTTTTATCATCAGTTTCTTTTCTGTCAGACACGGTAACATTTACGTGCAAGCAGTACAATGCAAGCCACTACAAGGACGTGTGGCATGGGGCAATTAGCGGGCATACACTAAGTTATTGAAATCTTATCTACGTAAAAATTCCACGTTTTTTCGTCGTCACAAATTCTAAAACAGATCGAATTCACGGCATTATTATACTCGTGTACCCTCCTGCTATTATGAAAAGTGATCCTCTTCTAGATCTGACACTTAGTAGCGTTTAAAAATATGCGTATTGATTGCAAGCAAATTTGATCCTTTACTTATTTTTTTAATAAACATATGTTTCTGAATATGCGGCGTATATACACTGTATTTCCATGATAAAATTTGGAAAACAGAATATAAGTTTTATATCTAAATGTATGTACTTGAAATTTATGCCCTGAATTTTGCAATGAAGAAGAAATTTTCATTTTTTCCTTACTTAGAATTTTCCAGGCTTCATATGCAGATACAACTTTTTAGTACAATGATAATAATATGTTTTATTTGCATAAATGATTGAGATACAATGTATCTTTGTATACAATATAAGGAACGTCAATTACCTGACTTCCAGTCCCAAAATTTGAAATTTCCCTGTCTTTACATAAATGGCAAAGCAATCGGTACATACGGATTGTACGGAAAATGCAGCAAGGTATATAGTGAAATAAAATTTATTTATCCCTGGAAAGTAGCATATTCGTGTCAAAATTCAAAAAGAAAACAAAATGTTAAATCTAAGCAGTCTCTGCTTAAAATCTGAGAGTATTAAAACTCACACAATCATCACAAAAAACAAATCTTATCCTAAGATTGCCATTATTGCAACAATCTGGTTATCCGTTGCACTTATTTCCGCAGACTTCTCAGATGCTTACTTAGCCATTTACAAAAGGTAGATGAAAAAGTCTTCATTTAGTATCAGGCTAGCGAGAAAAATAGAAAAAAAATGTGGCTACATCAACTATTTCATTCGTCCCTCTGATAGCTTAGATCTAAACTCTTAATTTGTGCGTGGAAATTTTTAGACAATTTTAGAGCCACAATCTTAATTTATTTGTGTGGTGAAATCTACCATACTACGCTGGTGTTTTAAATATTTTTCAACTCTATTTTAATGGAAACGTATTGCAATTTTCCTCAGAAGTAAAACATTTATTTTGACTAGTTTCGATGCTACTACATCATGGTCAAGTCCACTTACAATGATGTAGTGGCATCGAAACTAGTCGAAATAAATTTTTACTTCTGGGGAAAATTGTAATATCTTTCTATTGATTTGGAACGATTCCACCACATCACACCTGAATCTTGTTTATTTATTTTTCAACTCTTTTAGAGAGTGTGTCCACCTGAAATATCTGCAACGAATGGAATATCCATGGGGATTGGGTTGATGTGGTGGCTAGAGTACTGGCCTCCCATCCCGAGGACCCGGGTTCGATTCCCGGCAATTTTTCAGTGAAAAACCGGTCCCCACTTGAGTGCCTAGTCGAGGGCATTTCAAGTTCAGTACTCCGTCCGTCGGATTGGACGTTAAGCCGTGGTCCCCTTGGCGCCTTTCATTAAGAGTAGGCTAATGCCGACGCCGGGATCTCTCCACTCTTCCTCCATTCCCTGAAAACCTCTACCATTACCCAATTACCCACCTATCCTAAATGGCGCAAATGACCTCAGCTGTCGGTCGCTTCTCCTAAATAACCAACCAACCAATGGAATATCCATGTTATTTTTTTTGTATCGTTTTCGCATTTCACCCCATCACACGCTTTGCGTGTGAGGATTCATTGCGTTGGCGTGACCTTTTCGAATCCGGCCGAAGTTTGGCTTCAGATGAGACCATCCTCATCGGATTCGCCCGACGCCGAAGGGAGTTAACTTCTCGTCCACGTACAGATGCCTGGCGGCCTTCGCGGTCAGCGCTGATTGGTTCCCCCGAAGACTTTCGGATATTGGGAAAGTTCGGTGTTTCGGACGAGCGCATGCCGTGAACGGTTGCTCCATTTACCGATCGTTTTCCCTACGGGTTGGCTTCAAGCACAGCGATCGTTCATCGCCGGGGTCAACGGTCAATGTGGTACGATGAGACACAAGTCGGACCAAATTTACATTGTTACCAATTTCTATTTTAATGGGGAACATGCACTATGTTTTACAACTCTTTGAATGTGAAGAATATTAGCTGAAATGTGCTTGCCGAAAATTTAGCTGAAGAATTAATTTGTGTTACAAAGATATTACTCTTTGAAAATTGTACCTTTTCGGCAGCTTAAAAACACGACGTCACGGCACGGTATCACTATGGGCGTTGTTTATCCGTTTATGCGTGGAAGTAAGTTGTTAAATAAATAATTTGCGATAACATATGTATTTATCTCATTTGTTTAATGCAAGAAACGATTGTATTTCGAATTTTTATTTACGTAATATGGATGGTAATGAGCAAATCGTCCATTATTTGATAATGCCTGTTTATTGCCCATGAATTTCTACTACGCCTATGCAATCGCTGGTTTTTTAAGAACACCGCCATAAGGGAGTCAACCAAAGGAAATTGTCGGAATGTGCTTTTATTAAGTATTTTTTAGTCATCGTTTCGTTCAAGAAACGGCTAAAAACCTCAAAGCATAATTCACTTCGTTTTCTTTTAAAAATAAATGTCTACCTCCGTAGGAATATGGAACCTATGCAGTGCCGTGCAGTGACGTCAGAATGCGTTTTAGGTCAAGTGACTTTCGTCAATTTCCGGGAACATTTTAAATTCATTTTATAATCTTTGTGGTGGGCGTAGAAAAATTTGGCTTATATATTTAAATTGGTGAGAAAATTTCGCATCAAATCAATCTTCGAGAAACAAATTTCATGCATATTAATCTTGATTCACTCATCAATTTAATTTTAATTTGTCCCCTTGTACTCTCTTTTGACCGTATGTGACTGTCGATATTTCTGTATTTCGTTTGTCCTCTCCATCCTTGCTATTATTTTAACCCTTGGCTTCGCTATTCAAATTTCCCTCTTCAATAATTTCGGCGTCACCACTTACAATTTGCCCCTATTACGTCCCCTATCAGTCTTGTCTGCCTCCTTATGTCTTCCTGCAGTTTTTTCCTCTCCCCGACCATCCATGGAACTTCATTCGTTTTTATCTCGACCAAACGTACTTTTCACTCTCTCTTCTGCGTACAAATTGCAAACGCCTCCAATATATCCTCCCTCTTCAAAGTCCAGATTTCCCGCATGTATCAGTAGAGCAGCTAGGTTAACTAAAAGGTGTTACGATATGTTTAGTAATGTATCAGAATCAATAGAAGAATTAGATTGGGCATCACTAGTAGATCGTAGGTTAAAGTACAGATGAAATCTATTACAGAAATTGGAATCTTATAGCTATACTAAAGATGTTAGGTAAATATTAAAATGACCAGCGTGACCCTATTGTGTAGTATTTTTCCATGTAGTAGCGTAGCTGCATGTCAATAGTGCATGTTTGGTGATCTTCACCCCCTGCCACACACCCTCGCGGTGGCTTGCAGGGTATCGCGTAGATGTAGAACAGTATCATCACTCCTGGTTCATACCAATCAGTTGGGTATATTTTATTAAAATATACCGGGATTTATATCGAAATTTCCCTTGTCACCTTTTTTTTGCGACATGGTAGGATACCTTATCAGCATAGGAAATTTAGTGCCGATCTGACTCTTCTCTGAAGAATAAATTCGGATGGGTATCATTTTCATACGATTCGTCTAATTTTTGGGCCGTTTCCTAAATATTACTCAACTAAAATACGAAAGTTATCCATTGCTGCGGGAGACATTTTCCCATATGTTTAATCAGATTTCCCTCTTATGTCGAGTTATAAAAAGCGTCGGTGTAGCTCACTAAAATTGAATATCCATATCGAAATATTTATACCGTTTTGGATAATGTTGCATTACAAAATAGGTATATCTAGGCCTTTTAAAAATAGAACGTGTATAAAAGCACATTATTTCCTCCCTTTCATAAGGCACGGTATGAGATGAAGATGCGATAATTTTTTAGGCCTAAAATATCAAGTAGAAAATTGGTTCTTGACATATCTCTTGCTGACAAATCAAATGCTACTTAGACAGTATATTTATTAAATGGAAGCTCATTCATTTCTTAGCCAGCCATATTTCAACTACCACCGTGCAGGTGTCTGAAGGTATTTACTATCTGGTTGCCTGCCTGGGATATTTAGCTGCCTTAAAGTTCAAGCAAAATTTCCGAACAGATAAATATAATTTAAATATAGTTTCTCATTTTTACTTTTAATAACTTAACATGCATATTAATTACGTGCTATTAATTTGATATTACTATGTATGGTTAACTGTGTTTTGCTATTTAAAATTATGAATTGGGAGTGATTGATTATAATAGTACATCAATAGTCTTCATAGTTCTTAATTGACAAAATTATTGTATCCCTGGAAATGCTTTCATTACTTGATGCTTTGAGTGTACATGGCATGTGAATATTTAGTAGACTATACTGGTAATTACATTTCATTTCTTGGCTTTAGTTCCTTAGACTTAGTGCTTTTGATTATTTTATTTTGCTGTTCCTTTTCACTGAGGTGATTGTGTGTATCAGGTCATTTAGCAATTAGGATTGTGCTGTAGTGTAAAGAGCTTAGTGCAGTGATTGGCTTACACCGCCGACAGCTAATTTGGGTGATACTTGGTTTTGCGTGGTTCACATTCGGCTGCTTCATTCCATCTCGCCTAAAAATTATTCCTTCCTTTTTCTGTCGCCATAATAATGATTTCTTCATTTCCCTGTTCCCTTGAATTAGTAGTGTATGCACGCAAACTGCACAGCATATTAATTAATGATAAAAAAAACCTGACGTATCCATTTTTTCTCTGCCATCGGATTCATTTGGGGGCTGTCTCGTATTTGATTATATTTTTTGTCCACTTTGGACGTAATGTGTGATGTCTCGATAGTAGCTGAAAGCATGAATCCAAGCTTTTTTTTCATGAGAATTAATGACTACGTAGCGGAGCGATCTCTCCCCCCCCCCCCCCTCCCACTCCATTGGCCATTTGCCAGAGGAAATCCGACGTTTAACGTGCCTCGGAAATCTTTGCCTCTAACCCTCTGGGATCATTATTTCTGGGGTCACTTTATGTCAAGACCAAATATCCATTTAATTAAAAAAAAAACATTCCAGTAATGCGCACTTCATCCTTGACAATCTGTCGCTCTTTAACTGTCCGCTGGGAATTCATTCCGTGTTCCAACACGGAAACGTTAAGAACTGAATACTCTCCTACATTTTCCTCTCGTGGATTTTTTTCTTCATTTCTATCGTGTTTTCGGCCGTACATGATGTCGTGGCGGACGGTCTTTGGTGGAAATTAGCTGCCAATCTCTTCGCCTTTGTGAGATCCGAGCGTGTTCTTTAGCTACCCTGATATCACTTCTACAGACCCTTGCTGTATTCAGCAGGCGTAAATAAAAACTGTGAAAACTCCTTCATAAAATTATCTGTGTCTCAGATGAAGTCGACTAATGATTCGTTTGGTGTTTGACTCAAAATGATTGGTCTTAATGTTGATTGAAGTAAATAAAATTGCGTTACTGAAGAAGTAATTGATTCTCGTCGTTGTGTTATATCATACTTATTTTTTGCAAGTTAAGGCCTCATTGAAGATAAAATGGATCGATCGAGTGACAACGAAGAAGTGTTAAGAAGAATGGGAGAGAAGAGATGTCTACTGAAAACATTAAAAAGAAGACGGGACAACTTAATCGGCCACATCTTAAGACACGATGGCCTGATGAGACAATCGTCGAGGAAAAAGTGAACGGGAAGAATGGAAAAGGCAGGCCTCGTATGAGATATATGGAGCAGGTTGTGAATGATGTAAAAGAGAGGAGTTACATCAACATGAAGAGGTTGGCCGATAGAAGAATGGAGTGGAGGGCTGTGTCAAACCAATCCTGGGATTGTGGACCGATGATGATGATAAAGGCATCATTCTGCATGCATTGTCCAAAACTCTATCTATAAAGTGGGTAAAAGGAAATGGGCAAATTTCGGAGCGGAAAGAATATATATTTTGGAACTAAGGATGGCATTGCGTGCAAATATTTCCTGGTATCACCTCTAGCACATTTTAAGTTATTGCAGATCTGAAAATGCATATTCCGTGAAATCACGCTGTTAATTCATCTGCTGTACCCGGTACTTTGAAATTCTTAAGAATAATTTGTATTCCTCCTTAGGACTGGATTTTGATCATGTCTTGAGGTATATTATTACGGTACCTATATTACTAAGTTATTTATTATTACCAGTAGTGCGACGTTGCATCAGGAGTCGTGATACTGCTTCTAATAATGCCGAGATTAAAAGAGTCTTTAGAAAGACGGCTGTGGTTGGGCGTGTTTTGCCGATTACCCTTACTATTTTATTCGGTCAAGTCACATGGTTGAATTCGAAATATACAGGGAATCATTTGTTTGAAAGTAAAAGATAAAGAAGATTCCTTGTTAGTTTCATTGAGTTTTTCACGTTAAATAAATGTGGTGTATAATAAATAGCTTCAGCCGATGTAGAGGGGACATAGGTGTAAAAACTCGGAATCAAATTCTTTATGATCGAATTGGTTTCTTTTCTCATAGTGGTTTTTCACTCACGTGCTGATCAACATTTCCATCTGCTGGTGGTTGATTCGATCTTTTATCTTTATTCGACTCGTTGTTTTTGACATAGAGGCAATAGATAAGAATGCTACTCTCAGAAAAAGTGAACATTTGAGGCAACCTAAATTATGATAAAGTGTCGTACTTGGGCGTGCATGACGTGCATTGTCACGATGGTATTAGAAATATGTCTCCAACGCTTCTTAAGATGAAGACTGAATTGCAATGATTCTTAGGAGCCGTTGTAAAAAGTTACTCTAGATTCACAATTGCGCCGTCGCAAAACGTCTGAGCAATCTCTGACTGGTGTTATTTTATCGGACCAAAAAAATATTTTCGTGCTCCCTTATCTCTGCTCGTTCCATGGTTCGTGAACAGCGGCGTCGGAAGTGGGGGGAAGGGGGGGAATTCGACCCCCCCCCCCCAGAATTTGCCCCGGACCCTCGAGAAATGAGTCTTCCTTAATAAAAATTAAATTTCACTTGTATCCAGCTTACCTATTGTTTTCTGACGCATATTCTACCATCTTCATATGCACTTTAGGCGGAATTCTAGTATTTACCCCCTCCTACCCGCAAAAAAATACGGGCCCTTTTCATAGGAGCCGGGCCCTTTTCTTAAGAGCCGGGCCCTTTTCAAGGTTGGCCCCTCCCAGCGAAAATAGTTCCTACTCCCCTGTCTGTGAATCACCTTGAACGCATACTGTATCATCACATTCGTACCCGAGGCACGATCACTTCATATCCTTATCGATACTTTCGACTTGATAATCGAGCGCTCGTAGATGAGGCATACTTCGATTGCTCGATGGGCGTGTTCTCTTTACTGTGGAATGCCGCTGATAATCATTATCATAGAGTCGGGCCGGAGATAGGATGCTTGGGGAGTTGAAAGCATTCTCCAAGCTCTCCAGCAAAACGGGTTCCCAGATTCACCCACCCGTCTCCGACATCTCAAGTTTCTCGTAGTCGCTCCCCCCATTCCTCGGATGGTTAGGAAGGGGTAAGGACAGATTTCATAGAAGAGTCTTTCGTTTAGTAGATATCCCCACTTTTCTCACTCGGATGGTTCGTTACGACGACATTAGGTGAATTCCACATGCCATTAAGTAGAATTTTTGTGACCTCAACCTTTCATAACATTGACAGTTGGTAGTTTACCATATTGGGAGTTGGAATTTCTATTCCTCTATAAAGAGAAATATATCTTTGAAGTGTTCGTCGTATGAGTACTTCATTACATGGTCGTTTTCGATGCTTGACATAATTTTCAAGGAAGTATGCAAATCATTGATACCGGTCGTCACATCAATCTTGAAACGCTTTCTTTCTTTCGATTCCTGTTCGTTTAAAACGATGCGATTGTTAGTTTTTTTCAACTCCTTCAAGCCTGTCGCCTTTTCAAGTACGCAGGGACTGCTGATTGAACGCATATGGGTGAGAAAATTTATTGGAAGTGATGCTTTCTTCTGAAATATGCCTCAGCTGTAAGGAACTCCTGAAAGTATTTAATGGAGCCTATCTTTCTTCATCAGCAGAAAGCCGAAGTCCAATAAAGAACTATTCCTTTTTAAGGCCCGAAGGGCTACCTTTCTAAAATACCCCTTAGAGTTGAGCTCCCTGATGTATTTTTTAAATTTTATTTCGTGAAATAAAGGAAGATTAATGAATAAATACGAATATATGTTTAAATTATAGTGAAATTAAATTACAGGTATCTGTAAATTACCCCGGAAACAGTTTCCTTGTACCTGTTAATATGTTGTCGCTCTTTATAAATAGTAGCTAAGTGATGACCGTAGACATGCCATTGAATTTTTACATGACGTGGGATAGACTCGAAGTAGCTCAGTGTGGTTGTGAAAACTCTGCGAATTATATTCAGTCAATGAAATTACAAATATGTTTAAATCATCTTGTTCCTTGCCTAACTGTGTAGTCAAACTAAACTCCTGACTTTCGTTCATTTTGTGATTTTCGTTAGATTCTATAAATCGCTTGTGTGCATGGTGATATTAATATATTGTATGATTGAAGGTTGATACGGAAATGTTGAAAACTAACCGAAAGCCTGGGGATTCCTTGGAAAGGAGTTTACATTTATTAGATGACGTAGCGATGCTCTGAACTATTAAAAGAACCAGATATCTTTCCATGGTGTTTTTAGTTAATACGTGTTCCAAGCTCGTGTACTGATTGACAGCGATATAGTTAGGTATTAGTCAATATTCGGTGATTTGAGGGTGAAAAAGAAATATCCAAGCCTAGATATGGTTGGTTATTAGTCAATATTCGGTGATTTGAGGGTGAAAAAGAAATATCCAAACCAAAAGCTCGGAGAGGGAGAAGAACAGGGCAAGTTGAAAATAGAAACAGGCTCTTGACATGAGGGCAATTTCCGGATATTCTCCGTCTTTCGTTATCAAGCCCCGGATGCACTAATAAGCATTAGGTTAGTGGCAAGGTAGTATCTCTCGCCGGAAGGTTTCCGCTCTCCCCTGCTCCCTGCCCATCTAGATTGGGGATGGGGGTTTAGGAACGGGAGCGGACGATGTCTCGTGGTCTGCTCCCGTGAGAAGTGCTCGCGTGCGGCTCCCGAAGCATTGGTCAGCGTGGGCGTCATTTATCTCGGCAAGGTGGAGTGACGGACGGGGCTGGGTGCAGTGAAGAGTCCGGGCGAAAGATCTTGGAGGCGAGCGTTGCGATGCCGGCTTGGCAGGGCAGAGTGACGGGTTCCCTGCGGTGCGTGTATTCCTGGAGCGTGAAATCCGTGCCTCGCGTTTTCGTGCGAGATACAGCTTAAAACATAGCATTTGAGTGATGTGAAGTTTATTAGTTTGTTAGATATACGGAAAGTGAGGCGACTGACAGCTGAGTTCATTTGCGACATTGAGGATAGGTGGGTAATTGGGAATGGGTTGGGATTTTTCAGGGAACGGTGATGGTATGGAAAGAAACCATAGAGGTATACCTCTATGAAAGAAACCCGGCCTCGGCATTAGCCTGCTGTTAATGAAAGTCACCAAGGGATTCACGGCAGTGATGCCGTAGCAGCTGCGGAAGCTGAACGGCAGCTGCGGCAGCTAGATGCGGCAGCTGAACTCAACTCTCAACTTGATGTGTGCTACCTGGATTTCTCTAAAGCGTTTGACTCAGTTAACCACACCCTTTTGCTCCATAAACTTCAACACAGGTACAACATACATGGCACTTTCCTATCCTTAATCCGCAGTTTCCTTATCTCTCGGTATCAACGTGTGCTTGTTGACGGTATCTCCTCCAATCACATTCCAGTCTCCTCTGGGGTTCCTCAGGGTAGCGTCCTTGGCCCCCTTCTGTTATCGCTTTTTGTTTATGACATTGTGGACTGTGTTTACCCATCGGGATGTAACATCTTATTTTATGCTGATGATTGCAAAATTTTTAGGCGGATTAATACCTCTTCTGACTCCATTTCCCTCCAATTAGCTCTCTCCTCGGTTCTCTCCTGGTGCTCTACTTGGCAGCTTCATATTAACCCCTCTAAGTCAGCTGTTATGACCTTCTCATTGAAGCGTTCCACCCTTTTTCATTCCTATACCCTATCACTAAACCCTATTCCTCATGTCAATTCCCATTGTGACCTAGGGGTAATCTTTGACCCTAAACTCTGCTTTCATGAGCACATTAAAATAATTATTGGTAAGGCAATGGCATTTGTCGGCCTTCTTTACCGTCACACTGACATACATGACCCGTTTGATCTACGGACGATATTTTTTGGATGTGTCCTCCCTATATAAGAATACGGTGCTCCAATTTGGTCAACCCACTGCCCAAAAACCTTGAAACAGCTTAATCGACCTGTCAATTTCTTTCTTGCCATTGCCCGTCATCGCATTCCTTCCCTCAGAGATTCTACGCGAGAATTTATCCTTTCCTCCCTCGCTATTCCCCACCTCTCCCTCCGCCATGCTCTTTGCGACATGAAGTAATTCCACAGTGTTTGGAGTGGTACTCTCCGTACCAATGATCTTCTTCCTCTCTGCCCACTTCATGTTCCTCCTCGTTCCACTCGCAATAGTTGTCCCCTTAAGATCCCCAAATTTCGTCTCTCAATATCCCAGCGTTCCCCATTCCACCGCATCCCGAAAATTTTCAACTCCTTAGCCTCTCATTCACCCTCACTGGACCTCTGCTCCTCGCCCTCCGTGTTGAAATCCGTAATTACTAATAAATTGGTCGCAAACACCCCCTCATCTCTGTCTACACCCAGCTAAGTCCCTCTCCATGTTGTACGTTTTGTTTATAGGACTAATCTGGTACTTTCTATTGTAATCTTCCTATGCATTTGTTGTTTATCTTTATTTCTTATTATGTGTCCACCAATGTAATTAGCCTTAGTGCCGTTTTTGGGGACTTTTTTCAAATAAATAAATGCCAGATTGGGCGGGTTCCCGACAATTGGGCGGGTTAAGGGGTTTTAATGGCGGATAAAAATTTTATTTGGTGGGTTCCCGCCAACTTGGGCTGGTTGGGCCATTCTCCCCGGAAATTGGGCGGGTACCTAAAATCATCCTTAACTTCTCTATTTTATGCCGATAGATAACGTAGAACTCACGAAAACGTTAGAATAAACAATAGCTCGAATGTTTACAATAGTACGACCGTTTCCCCCTGCCAAACACCCTTGCGGTGGCTCGCACGGTATTATGTAAATGTAGATGTTGAGCCAGATCGAAGGGCAAACACAGAAGCTGTTATTACTAAAGTGATTGGGTGGTAGTCCAGGAGCAATCGTTTCCACGTTTTGCAGATTTTCTCGAAAAGTATCGCTAGTAGGTAGTTTGGAGTTACAGAGAGCAGTCAATCAATCAGAAATAAATGCGTGTTAACGAGTTCTACTAGTATTTCATACATTTAAAGAAGGAAAAGAAGAAAGTAAAGATAACGAGACTACTGGGTACATCACATTTGAAGAGATAGATTGTTCAAAGGAAAGATTTATGCTCTCCAGTTCAAATTTTGAGCTACTCGAAAAATGTTTTCTATTTCTTTGGAATGATTATAATACTGTCAATCAGCTTGAGTTAGCAACAGCAAAGCATCACTGATTAGAGTGCTGACGCGAGTCCCTACCAAAATGATGGGGCAGTTAGCAATTATTGTAATTTGTCGAGAATTGGAAAAACAAACCCTTTAAGCATTAATTTAAGCACTTCTAAAATATGTTTTGTTTCTCTTCATTTTTCGTATAAAAAAACTTTTCAATGAAAAAAAGTTATTTTTCTTATTGAGCATTACAACATTGGAACTTAAAATGAAGTTATTACTCATTAAAAAAGGAAAATTCAATGAGGTAAAAGTCGGTATTCAAATAAAGTATTTGACCATAAATATTTTGCACGATTAGAAATCATCAGAAATACGAATAATTGTTTTTCAAAGCAGTAAAGGAATGAATGACCTCTTGCAATAGCTAATATTTTGTTCGGTTATGCTCTTAGTGTTTCGTTAATGTTACCTTATTACTACTTTCTCCTTTTCGCGGATTTGATGCTACAAAATATATACGAATTGAACATTTTACCATATTATATGTTTATTTTCATATCAAAATTAAACCACCTGGTCGTTATGCATCAGATTATGTTTAAATCTTGGCGTGCGGCGAAAAAAGAGGGGGATTGGGCCGGTTGAGGGTCGAGAAATCTGGCACCACTGGTTCACGGTTTAAAGCCCCATCCCACAGACGAAAGGTACAAGTTCAAATTTTTCACACGATACCCTGCAAGCCAACGCGAGGGTGTGTGGCAGGGAGTGAAGATCACCAAGCATGCACTACTAACATGCAAACAAGCAACTATAATGTCTCATGCAACTTGATTGCTAGTATCTATAGTATTTAAATGGTATGATTGGATCATGGTATTGGACTTCAGTGGCTTCAACTAGTATCAAGCTAACCCAACTTACGGCATGCTTGTCGCAGTTATTCGCACTTACTACACTCACAAAGCGTCCTGCCACGTCAATAACATAATAATAATCTTACAATGCTAACCCTAGACATTGTGATCAAATAAATAACGGTGCAAAACAAGAATTACATATCAAACCGTAACAAAGTCGAAGTGCTCGTGACGCAGCACTCGGGGGACCCAAGAGTGTAGGGCTTAAAACTCTCCGGCGGGATTGGCTAGGGAATTCAATGCTCTAACTACGTTACCGACGAGATCCCCGTGATGTTATTTGAGGAGAATGAACTCATCCTAGGGCATCCTGTCTTAATATTTTGCGTGCTGTTTTGCCCATGCATTTAACTTAATGCGGTACGTCAGTGGGTGCCCCATTTCGGAGTAATAACCATCATTTTTGAAGTGTCGACTTTAATTTTTTCCTCTGTGAAACGAAGTTTTCTCTTTTCATACAAATGTACATTTTAAGAATATGATTGAAGAGATTTGTTCTTTTACTTATTGTTTGAAATACCTTTGAGGTGTGTATGTTTTGTACTTGCCCATACGATACATTAAAAATATTGCTGGCATATTTCAACAAGAGTATAGAGGGAGCCAAATGTCTCATTGTGTCATTAAAAGCCTTAAATGCCATGGATATTCTGCGAAATATTTTTAATCGTAATATATCATCAAATGAAATGTTAATTGAACTCTTTCATTGCTCGAGCGATGGGTTATTTTGCTGATCGTCCTGGAAATAGAACCGATAAAGGTGAAAACAATCCTGGCTTTGGTATCACTCTTTTTCTACTACTTCTTTTCTCATTCATTCGGAACATGTGGCAACACTTTTTTGCAAAAATAGCTATAATTATAATAAATATTTTCAGTGATGATGTTAAAAATATTTTGCGAACCCCAACTTACTATGGTAGACTGGATCATAAACACAAAATTAGAGAAATTGATTGCCGAACTGACAGATTCAAATTGTCCTTTTCTCCTCGTACAATAAGGGATATGGATAACAGTAAATATATCCAATACGAGTGTAGCAATGGATAACATTGGTAGCTGCTTGTTGGCATAAGGACTTGAAGCTAACCCAACTAACAGCATGTTTTTGCATGTTTGCTTTGCTATTTTTATCTGTTTTTAAATAGTGAAGTTTAGAGCAGTATATAAATACTAATCCCTTTTTATGCATAACATGTAGTTCATGTTTGGTGAGAATTCACCCCCTACCACACACCTTTATGATGGCCTGCAGGGTATTATGTAGATGTAGATGAATAGAGTACCAATGTATTGATATGATCCTATGTGATAAGTCGATATGCTACGATTTATTTGGATGAATCTCCTCGTTACTTAGCGTAGCTCTATTCCGGAAAATAGAAGCAAGACGATATTCTCAAGATGTTATGGACATTTAATTGTATCAAAGATGGGTAATGGAAGTTACTTTTTTGGTGATTGTGATTGGAATATTTCTTTTGCGTCTTCCAGAAGGATCCCTTTCGTTCCTTCCACTGTTCAGTGCAGTAACTTATTGACTCCTATTACTCAAAAGTGTGCGTCTCAAAAATAGTTTTTGAGGCGTTTGATTTAATCATCGATTTGAATATATAATTAACGCTTCCGCTAGAATGAGAAATGCATTTTGGGGCGTGCATAGTAACGCGGTGGTCTTGGCATAATTTTTCTTGTAAAGTGCCGAATATTTTCATTAATTATTTTTTTTTTAATTTTCCGTCCGTCATTTGTCACAGTCACCACAAGCCCTGGAGAATAAATTACTAATTCCCTCCTCCGAGCATTTCACTTAAAATGAAAGAACGAACCGTTAAAAAAAAGAAAGAATTCGTCGTCGAAATGGGGAGGTCACGAGGCGGCCGTGTGCTCTTATCACGATCCGAGCAAGTCATCTTCTCTTCTTCGTCGCTTTCCTTCGCATCTCCCAGTCTCTCGCGGGAGCAGGTAAGAGCCGTCTACCACTTCGTCCGCCCCCTCCCTCAGCCTTGCACTCGATGTACTTATCGCTCAGAGAGAGAGGACAGAGTCGGTTCACCTTATCGCTCCATCCCCTTGGGAACCTCATCGGAGCGGCAAATGGAATCTCATCTCTATGATTCATCCTCCCCCTTCTACCTCCCTCCCACCATAACTCCTCCCCCTCCCCTTCAGTACCCTCCCCTTCCGTCTCTCCTCCACCCCCAACTCCTCTGCGTCACACTGCGGGATACCTACCCGCGGTGTTGATGATTTTTATGCGGCCGGCACCGGGTTCGAGAATCGGGGTCGATCCGACCGGGGTTGCCGTTTATAATGTGTCACAAGGAGGAGGAATGGAAACCGCGATGCCAGTGTTAAACATGGACTCGGGAAAGTTTTCGTGATTTATTTATTGACGAGAATCAAATGACCTCATTTCGGGAATCGTACGTGGCTACGTGAATTTTTAAGCGTCGAATAAGAAGCAAGGAGGGAAAAGAGCTCTTTGTAAGATTCCAAAAGTTTATTCAGACACCGACCTAGGTTTCCATTGTAGTACTTACAATCATCTTCAAGGTCAAGGCCTACTACAATCGAAACGTAGGTCGGTGTATCTATATCTATATATACGACCTACCCTGCAAGCCACCTCGAGGGTGTTGGCAGGGGGTGCATCCACACCAGGAACAATGACACAGCAAACAAAAACGAACAACACAAAACAAACACTACACCTTTAAAAGTAATTTGGGGAAAAAAGAAAAAAAACTACCAAATCCCAATCATGCAGGACACACCCACAAATACCATCCATGACTTGAAACCCGACACAAATACTTGAATAAACTTGTGGAATTTTGCAAAATGTTTTTTCTCTCCTTGCTACAATCATGCGGTTCCACCAAGTAAAGCCTGAGAGGACTTCTTTTTTATTCGAATAATTAGGATGAAAGAAACTTTAAACCCTACACATACATCAAGATATTTACTAATATAATTCACTGGAAACCTGCTTTAATTCAATGTAATAAATGATATTGGAAGGAAACTAGGTCAATTCCTAAAATCAACTTGTAATTTTTAGTTAAAGTCACGGGTTTTGACAATCAGTTGTCATAGATTGGGTTTGGGTAGGATGCTGTCGGGTAACGGAGAGGGGGTGGAGCAAAACAGGTGTCAACATTAGTCTAGCGTTGACGGAAGGCACCAAGGGGACCACGGCTTAACGTCCTATCCGGCGGACGGAGTACTGAACTTGAAATACCCTCCACAAGGCACTCAAGTGGGGACCGGTTTTCCAATGAAAAATCCGCCACTGTCGGGAATTGAACCCAGGCCCTCGGGATGGGAGGCCAGTACTCTAGTCACCACACCAACCCGATCCCCCCCACAGTTCGAGCCACTCCTGAACGCTTACGACGGATATTCCCAGCGAAACCAGGGTACGGACAGCAGCTCAAAGGGATTACGATTCATACGGCGATTGTCTATCCACATAGTCTCCTGCAAATCACAGCTAGAGTATGTGGCGAGGGGTGACTCTACAATAAACATGCGCAACCTTTGACGAACCCCGGCATACAGAAGGTAACTCTGACAAATGTTGTGCCGCCAACTTAATTAACTTAGAATACAATCTAAACGCCCTTATTGGATTGGTACAGTGAAGGGGAATAGAAAGCTTCCCTTTCCGAGATCCCGGGGTCGAATTCTAGCTGCAGCCGAAATTTTTCATTGGCATTCCTGTCCCCCACATGAATAGAAAGCACTTAAGAGTACAGCACTCCATCCCTCGTATAGGACGTTAAACCGAGGACCCTTTGGCGTTCTCCACCCTTCCTCCGTTCTCTGAAAACCCCTACCATAACCCAATCACCCACCTATCCTAAATGTCGCAAATGACCTCAGCTGTCGGTCGCCTCCCCATGAATAACCAACCATCGAACTGTGGCATACGTCATTCCTATGTGCGTGCCGAGTATTACCACGTGTGTGCGACTGGTTGAAACTTATCACTGGTGTTTTTTCGTCCGATTACTTTGCACATCCCTTCGTACGGGTGTTTGGTGTGGAAATTACGCTCCCTCGAGGTTTTGCAGCACACCGGACAACCGGAACGATTTGCTTCAGCGCTTCTCCTGGTGATCCCTCGATATTGTTATTGTTCTGGCCAAAATGGGCAGAAGAAAAAGAAAAACCCCGACGGCGGAGACTGTAGTCCAATTTGAATGGTATCCTTTCGGGACCATCTCAGTTTACGTGCGGACTTGGGGTTTCGAATGTTTTCCCGGCCCGTTCTCATTTCCCATCACCCCTCGTGTGAGCCGAGGACGCCAAGCGAGTAGGGAAATTGATGGTAATTCGCTCTGGTCAATTCGACAGTAAAACTGAATTATTATTATTATTATTATCATCTTGGTTGGCGTCAAACAGTCAGGGTATTTTTTGTAGGGTCCACTCGTAACTCCTAATTGACATGCCTCCCAAATCACTCCTTGCTCTATCGGAGATCGGTTAGTGTTGGCCATGTATTACTGGACTTCCATCACAAATTTGGGGTCGAGCACCTATAACGGAGTTATTTTTTATTAGAATTACGTCCTCTGTTCCAGTGCTGTATGGAGTGCACTTCAAGTTTAATGTTCCTTTCGTCGCATGAGGTGTTAAGCTGTGTATCCCATTACGTCTATCATTAATTAGGCTTATGTTACCTACAGGGTTTTTGTTCTCTTTTCGTTCCCTGGAAGTTTCATCTACATGGTAAGTCACGTACACTTAATGGCGCAAATGCCATATAAATCGGTTGCTACCACCAATTGAGTACCTTTCTTTCTGTATTCTTATGTTCAACTCGCAATTCTTACAATTTCTCATCAGCCGATTAAAAACGTAATTCTTTTTTCTTCCTCTTCTCAAATTACCGTTCCTTATCCCCCCATTGTACCATCAGTAGTAGAAGTAGAAGTGGCTATTTTTGTCCTCCAACGGTTTCAACAATGATTCGCATTGTGTGTTCTAAATCCTAAGAGAAACACTTCATCGATTACTGATGCGGAATACGAACCCGTGGTCCTTTGAAATCAAGGCAGGCACGTTACCGACCTGACTATCACGGTCAGCTTGTAGTATTTTCGATCCCCGGAGGAGAAAAATATCATCGAACCTGGAGGACTTACAACTCTAAGAAGGAAATGGGTTACTGTTGTATTGATGAAAGATTATCCCGACTCTGATGTTTAACTTTGCGCTCTATGTAGTCGAACCTGATACTACTAATGAGAGAGTATTTTAGCTGTGGTGTCGGAGAAGACTGAATATAGAAAGATAGGAAGGAAAGCAGGTGAGGAAGTGCTTGGTGTATATAGATAGATAAACGTCTTACTGGGGTGTGATTGTGACTTTCAGTTCCCTCTTTCATCTGACCCCTCGTCAACACATGAAAGATAAAATACATATTTAGATACACCTTGCTCTAAAAACTTGAACAATGTACATAAAAGTACGAAAAGAGGAAAAATATATAAAATCACAATAATAAAAAAGGAAAATAAGACGACAATGAGAAAAATAAATAAATAGTTCTACAACAAGGTACCTACATAAAATCAGCAAGATGAAAATGATAATATCAAAGGTATGTGCAAAAGATATGGACAGTTGTGGGAAAGAACGTACTTATTTTGGCTTATGTCTATCACGGAAAAACCCACTGAAGGGTGCAGGGAGAAAATAAAGTTCATAATAGCATAATCTCAACTACACCCGTGCTTCCACTGCTTACATCATAAAATGTATACTGCGAGTTCGAAATGCTACACGGACCCACCTCGATAGGATTCAGAACGCAACATGACGCTGATAGGTTACACTACCTTTGCTGGAGGCCTGTAAACCGTTTCGTAATCGTATGCATTTTATGACGTAAGCAGTACAATGGAGGCTGTGGGTGATATTCTGAGTACGACCCTAAGTTTATTACTAAATGAGATTAGGAGGGAGTAGAGTAAGATCGAGGAATGAGGATCGAGCTTTATACGTTGTTATTGTTCTGTGGGCTGTGGGGATTAGAGAGGATGAAGGGGGACATGAATGGGGGCGTTTACTCGAAACCAAAATCGCAATTTTGTACTAGAAATCGTTAGATGGAAACTAAAATAGAATTTTAGTGAAAAAATTAATCTTATTACCACAGCAATTCACTCATAAATCAAAAATTAAAATAGTCAAAAGGTGACCCCCACCGAAAAAGCTGCTTTGATATCATTGACGTCATTTTCCTCCCGTCCTTGACTGCTTTTAGGAGAAGGGAAGGGAGTGGAGGGGGGTGCTCGGAAGGTCTGCTCGCACAGATGCTGTCGTAACCGCTGCTATTGGCAGAGACAGTCAGAGCTGTGTCCCCCCCCCCCCATTGCGATAAGGCAAAGTAGTTCAGCGGGCTCAGTTATGATTGGACGATGACGATATACATCAGAGGTTGCACCACGCCCACTTTTCCGAAAGGGTTAAAAACATCTGTTTTTCGCCGCTTATGACTCGAGAAATAATTGATGGATCAAAAAACGGAAAAATACGGGTCTTTTTATTTTACAAACTCGGATCAGTTTCGGCAATTAAAAAAATATGGTAAACGACCCCATTGTTTTTCTGTAAGAAAGGAAAGAAAAAGGGAGTCATTTCATGTATTTAAGCATGTGGACGACTGAAAGAGTGATTGTAATAGTAGTTTATGTCCCTCTAAACCCTACCTAATTCTGATGATACAGAATTTTTATTAACAAGGCCTCATACATTTCGTTCTCTTTGTCACATCCATCTTCGGTATTGCCTCTAGCTTAATTCTGATCCCGCTTCCTCCTGTTGCTCGATCGCAGATCTTCTGATAGCGCGTGCTCGCTTTAGCGTTAGTTTAAGCTGCGCTTAGGACTGCGATAATTTGTTCGTGAATCTGCAAATGTTGTCAGACCTCTCACGTTGTGTTTGTAGAGAGGTTTTGTTACACATTTTGTTACTCTGTTAGCGTTATCGCGAAAGGGAAATCCATGATCCCGGCCGTGACAATGTCTGTATTTGTCCTTATGAATTGTTTCCTTTTGCTTATACAATAATTCCTATCTATCGAATGTTTTTGCACGTTTCTCAAGGGTGTCCAATCCATTATCATCCTACGTCTGGATCCGTTGTTAGCGTGTTTTCTAATGGCGGAGGAAACAAGCGAAGAAAAGGTTCACACGAGGCGGTCGATGGGTTCTGCGCATCGAAGGCCCGTGGGGGACATCTCTTGTTCTTCCTGAAATTGTGAGGGCCCGAGGGCTCGGTTAATGCGGGCCTGGCGGCCTTGTAAAGGGAAAGGTCGTGGAGGCAATCCGGCCGCATCCCTTGTCATCCGCGTTCGCGCTATCTCCCGAGGGACCCTTAATCCATTTCACCGCTACTACATCCCGCTATTTTCCATCTCTTCGCCATTCGAATCCTCCCTCTACCATAAGTATGTTTCTCTCTTTTGGGTAGGACAAGAGAGGGATATGATAGATTACCCCTTGATATGCCAGGAAGGAGTAATTTTGTCCTGCAAAGTAATATCTAATCAATACTGTTCTTATCTACATCTACACGATACCCTGAAAACCACAAGCGAGGGTGTGTGGCAGGGGGTGAAGATTACCAAGCATGCACTACCGTCGTGCAAACAAGCAACTATAGGGTCTCATGCAACTAGATTGTTAGTATCTATAGTATTTAAGGGATCAATGCTTACATCATGCACTACAGACTACTCTAAAATATTTACCCTACCTATCCCTTTGCTATGCTGCCTATTCTGTTCTCTTATAGTACGGGAGAAAAATGCCATTTTGGATCAATCAGTACGACAATATATCTCTCTAATCTTGTTTATCTGGTCGATTCTAGCATAATACGCTGGTGTTTTTATACATTCCTAACATCTTCAGCAAAGTATTCCGATTTAAATTTCTCTAATAGATTTAACCTATACCTTAACCTAAGCACTGATAATGATTCCCACCCTAATTCTAGTATTAATTCTGACACGCTACTCAACCTATCGTAACACCTTTTAACGAACCTAGCTGCTCTACGCTGCACACTGTCTAGTTCTCTGATTCACTGCCATTTGTCGCATCACTCTTGAATTGCATCTTAATCCTTGCTAAGCGATTTCCTGTCTTCTTCTTTTGATATACCCCTATACATTACCGCATCGTCTGCAAAAAGTCTAAGCTTACTACTAACTATGGTACCCAAATCGTTTATGTATAAAAGAAATAGAAGCGGACCTACTAACCCTGGGGAACTCCCGACATGACTTCGATTGTGTCCGACATGATACCATCTATGATAACCCTCTGCTCTCGCTTATGAGCATGTTCCTCTGAAAAATAAATATTTCCCCTCTTGAACTAGTTAAGTTTTCATGTACCTTTAGGAATTGTGCCAATGAAGTGACCATAAAAGCCATACATGAGTCTTTATTTTTATAAATCACCAGACGTTTAAATTTATTTGTAAACATATGCAAAAACAATTTTTGAAGACCATTTAGGAAAAAAAAATTGCGACCAAAAAATAGCACATATTAAAGTCCTTACATATTCTGCCATATCGATAGATCAAGAACTTTTACGGCAGTGTTCTGGTATCTAGTTGGTGAAGATGGAAGGAAATTAGGAAAGCTAGGAGAGGAAAAGCTTAGTAAGGTACACATTTTGCTTCGCTTTTCGTATCGTGCCTCGATGAACTAATGCAGGCACATTTAGTACATCCGAAAATCTGTCTTTCAATGTACTAATACATCTTGAAATGAGGAATATTCTTCGATACCGATATACATCGTTTGCACTGATTGATGAGTTTCGAAAAACTGCTTTTTTGAAGTAAAAATGTTGTATTATTAAAATGTTTCAGTTCAATTTGAAGAACACCAAATCCGCAACCTACAATCCATTATAAACGGTAGTGGAATATTGTCATCAATGTAAATGGTTAACTTAAGAAAACAAAATATTGAGGAGGTGTAAGAGTTTTATTACCTTAGGTGCCGAGTAACCAGCGATGGACGAAGTAAAAGATAAATTGCCAGTGGAATTGCCCAAGCGAAAAGGGCATTTTACCAGTAGAGGATTATGCGTAAAGTTTCAAGCGTGGAAGTGAATTCTGGAGCATTTTACTATAAGGTAGTGAAGCATGGACGATGACAGCAGCAGAGAAGTCTACGCTGGAAGCGTTTGAAATGTGGTGTTACCGAAGAATGATGAAGACAAAATGGATCGACCGAGTGACAAACGGAGAAGTCTTGCGAAGAGTGGGAGAAGAGAGATGTCTACTGAAAACCCTAAAAAGAAAAAGGGAAACTTAATTGGCCATATCCTTAGACACGATGGCCTGATGAAGATAACCGTCTAGGGAAAAGTTAACTGGAAGAATGGAAAAGGCAGGCCTCGTATGAGATATGTGGAGCACATTGTGAAGGATGTAAAGGAGAGGAGATACGTCAGTGTGAAGAGGTTGGCCGATAGAATAATCTAGTGGAGGGAAGCGTCAAACCAATCCTAAGGCCGGGATTACGATGAAAGTTTTCTGACGTGACGTAAACGGACGGTGGCGGTGAACGGCAACGTAGCGGCTCAATTGTTGGTGGTGTATCACGATCGACGGTAGATAGGAAACACTGCCGTTTTCCAATATGGCGGCGAGGCGCACAGTCACCTCTTGTGTTCCAAATGGTGTAAAACCGTAAGTTGTTACCATTTTCCAAAACTTTTCAAGCGTGAGTGAAGTGTGAACATAGCAGGTTGTGTTGTGGACATTTCATTGAAAAAGGAGGATTTTTATCGGTGGAAAAAATTTTTTGAAAAGTGTCACCCTCATCAGAACATTTACCCTCCTCCCCCCACTTGATTTTCAAGTCACTCGTGATTGGTTGACGGAAACCAACGTGACGGGAAAGCTAGACCTTGACAAGCTTTGCTCAGCGTACGTCGGCGGCACGTCAACGTCCGTCCATCGTGCTTAGCTTCATTGCGTTCCCATTCGTCTAACTTCAACAACGCCACCGTCCGTTTCCGTCACGTCAGAAAACGTTCATCGTAATCCCGGCCTAAGATTGTTGACCAATGATGATGATGTTGATAAAAATGTCACGCATGTACTATATTCCAATGTTAATATTTCATTATTCCGTGCTCTTAAATTGCGTGTTAAAATTAAGTAAGAATTCGTGCATAATATAGTACAATTATGCTCTGATTCTCGTCGGTGGTTCTTTATTTAGTCTCTTCTAGGGCTCTTTTTAATTGCAGTTCTCGCAATGCCGACTGTTCCGATGTAATACTCCGGAATTATTCCATTTTCCCCGTGTACCGCTCGTGAGTCTCGAGGGAGGGAGATTCTTGTAAGAAAATATCAAACTCCGAGGCGGAACGACCCTATTCCCTATCCCTGGAATCGGTTGGGCGCACCAGCTCAATGTTCTCCGGGAAAACGTCGTATTCCACCGCCTTTTCCTCGAGGGAGGCGTTAGCAGCCTTCTTTTTCTTCCTCTCGAAGCAGTACCCATCCTCCGCTCTCAATTTTCGGCTGGCCTCGAGAAAATGTTTTTTTTTATGCCCTAAAGAATCTGCGTGGTACGTGAGTGCGAGATAGGGTAGGCATTCCCTTCGGCATGAGCGGGGATAACAGCTTCTTGCTACTTGAGTCCTTTGTTTGCGGAGATAAGGAGAAAATCGGTCGTGTGGGTGCTCTTGAGCGGTTGATTGTAATGCTCACGCTAGTCTTGTTTTGGATGAGATGTTCTCGAATCCAGATTCGCTCTCTTTTCAATCCATATAGAAACGTTTCCAAGCTACCGCATCTAGAGGACTGTGATCCATCGAAAAGTCTTGAAATAAGCAATACACCATTTGTGTTTAAACATGTTTAAGGATACTACCGCCATGTGCGAATTCCGAATGAGTTTTAAGTATTAATACTGGTAGACAATAGATTTAGTTTAAAAATGGTAGTTTCCTATTACAGTAAAACTCGCATATAACGAGATCCAATGGACCAAATACTTTTGCTCGTAATATCCGTTACGAGTGGCAACATGTACTGTCACTCACTGTCTTTCCCTCTCTTACGCACACACGCGCGCTCATAGACATACTATTCTTATGCAGAGGTGATAACATAACAAAGATTAATATAAGATGATTGAAAGTACAAAATGAGCAATTTATTCAGTAAACTATCCACATACATGCTAAATATACTAGATAAAGTTCTTGGCACGACAGTATAGCCACTGCTAGTTCATTTGGACTAAAGATTTGCTCGTTATAAGCGTAAGGCTCTCTAATACAGTCTCGTTTTAACCGTTATATATTGCTCATAAAATGCATTATTTCCAAACAACCCTTCTCTCTTTCCTCGCAATAGCCGAGATCTGGTTTTAACCGTGCTCGTTATAAATGAGTTTGACTGTATTTTTATTGTTTTGATCGAAAGTTTATGACCTCTAGAGTACGTATTTTAGGCCGTTTGATTTTAAAATGACGTTGCGTATTTTTCCTGATTAATTAAAAAGTAGAAAAATGCAACGGCGCGAAAACTCGACGGTAAACTATTGCCTTCCGGTATGCATATGGAAGAGCTCAGAAATGGCGGAATGGGCAGCCTTGTTGCTATCATAACATTATGTTAAAGTTATACGTGAGACCTGTTTGATAATTGCCGAGGCTGTTAGTAGCTGACTTAGGTATTGGGTGCTCCAAAGGCCAAGATTATATCGCACTGTATAACCTAATTAATCCTTACATATGCACAACTTGAACCCGCTACCTCTGTGCAACCAGACCCTTGTGTTACTGACTAGGACACCATGGTTGGCTCGAGTTTATTGTCTTAATCACAAGCTGTGTTATTAATTAGGTTCCTCTTCCGTGTTCCTTTGAATGTCATTTGTTACTGACATTTTTTTATGAAGCGATGCATGCGTATATGCGTATGCTCTGGTCCGACTGGTGTAGGATGGTTAGAAAGGTAGTGAGTAAATATCGTATTAATATTGAAAAAGCTTATATTTGAAACCTACAGAATGAAATGTTTTCGGGCATTCTCCTGATTCTTGGCGTCGACTGAGTATTGGGTTTGTCGTGGAATGATGGTAGGGATTCCCATCTGGGAAATTGTCGTGTGTGTGTGAATGTGTTGCAGCTCTCATCTCCATGTTTCTTTCCCCGTCAAATTGAACGACAAGATTCGAACCTTCTCTCCGTTTATTCTGGTTTACTTTCTGCCCCACTCCAGAGGAAAAAATTCACAGCACAAGGCCGTTCTCCCACTGTCACTCCGAGGGTAGTAAACTCGAGTAAAGTAATCGAATTCGGAATGAAGCGGAAATACATTTCTTGCTAAGCTTTGTATGGATATCGTTCAACATTTGTATCAATAAATATGAAAACGTGTGTTGCTTGTTTAACCTTCCATCATGCCTTCCATCCTTATATTGTCAAACATTTGAGAATGTATTTTCTCTGAGTGTGACTTCTCTAAATATCGGAGAATATTTTGGTTATTACCTTTTCCTCCCTCCCCTAATACATGATATTTGATTAAGAACCAATTTCTTACCGATTTAATTCTTTCTTATCGATGCTGTTATCAATTTATATAAGCTTAAACATTGAATTTGATACTTTATGTTAGATTCTTTGTTTATGGGAGTGCAAGACAGGTTTTGCTCCACGCAGGATCGTTCTATGCAAAATAAATAGTTATTTTAGTAAATAAACTCCTAAATTAGTTACAAAGATGGCGCAAAAAAATAACTTCCACCTAATTCGCTTAAAATTAGAATACAGTTACGGTACATCTTAAAGATCCGTATTGCATATTGCATGGTTATTAAATGAAAACTATTAAATAATTAAAATAAATTAATGGTTATTAAATGAAACACCTGCATTTATTGCTTGGAAATAATCAGAAAAAAATATTTGCCTGTCAAAATTAGATCCAATGAACTGGAGATCACAATTAGGGGTTTAACCAAATCGTATTCGTCGAAATAAGCATGAGTGTGGTAATGGAATCCAAGATTAGGGCTGTTGAGTGTGAGATACGTGGTATTAATTCCAGATGCTGCTGCGGGCTCGAGCTGGAAGGATTAAGCATATGAGAGAAACAGTAATTTTATCTCTTCACTATAAATCATTTCTCGCGGAGAGGTTTAGATCATGAATGAATTTCAACAGAATGAAATTCAAATTAAAACAAGTCAATCTTGCTCCAATCCTTGTCACAACTCCCTTTATAGTTTATAGCTTAGGACCGTGGGAGTTAGTGTAGTAGTTCGTTCTTTGACATCACTCTCGGCTAGATACCAACTCTTGGTCCGTTCAGTGATTAACAAGAAGTGAATGAAAGAATGTGAGAATGCATTTCGATTTTTAAAGTTCTGCTTCGCCAGCCCAAGTTATAGATTAATTTATCGTCGTTGGTGATTAAAGAGTGAAGATCGGTTGACCGTTATTCCATATTATTTTTAGATGTAACTCATATAAGCTTTTGCATCAAGGATGTTGATTCCAACTGCTCTTACAATAGTTTGTTCACATTGACGATATATCTCCCTTCTGAGTAGTTTTCCATCTATTTTCTTGTTTCAGAACAGGCTCCCTTGAGGAGTAAACACATTAATTCCTTGCAAGCAACTAATTTCACGCGGGGCTCGAAGTTCATTAGGAAGCTAGACTCTGCTCTTTGACCCACGTTGTTTGGTTTCCTTTCCTGTAATTTCGGTCACCCCGTAATTTGAGGGCGCCTTTCCTGCTCCTCGTGGCATTATTAAAGAGTTACCGTTGCGTTGGCCGTTGATTGAAGGACCTCATGCTTGGCCTTGTAATATGTGTGCTTGAGCATAATAGTGGCACGTGCAAGAACTGCTTCACTCCTAGTATGCGGCGACAGGCATTCGCATCTGGCTATGGGAAAGCGTTAATACATCATGTTTTCTAATAATTCTGACCTGATACTCAATACCGTGAAGTAGCATGAGCGATTTTTAGGAAACGTAGGTCATTTCCTTTGTAAAAGTTGTGCTCATTGATTAATCAAAACCAATGATTCAAATCCTCTTCACTGAAGTAGTGATTCAGGGCGAGAAGCAATTAATATTTTAAGAGATGTGTTTAAATTTTGACGTGTGACGTTGATAGGGTAATGACGTTTCAGTGAATTAGAAATGTTGTTACATCTTTTCCTCTATGCTCTTCTCTTTGGAGATCGGATCGGTGTGATGGCTAACTTCCCATGCCAAGTCTAGGGTTCGAATTCCATTTAAGGCAGAGATTTGCTTCAATTTCATATCGGTCCCTTCTTGACTGCCTCTTAGAGAGCACATAAAGTCGAGTATTCCATGGTTTGCTAAAGAATTCATTTTTATTATCTTCACTTGAAAAAGTTTAAGGTAAAATTCATGTTGGTGTCCGATTGGATTCTTTTTGAGAAATCTTTTCAAATTTACATGTTACGCTGGAGAAGTTAAAATTTAGGTACAATGCATGTTTAAAGTTTACCCACGGCTTTGCTTATAATGGCGATGATAGAGTCATATGTGAAACTAAAACTCTAATAGCTCAATTCACTTGTGGTTATATTTGTATCGCCACTGCCTTGTGCTTGATCCACATGATTTGTGATTTTTTCTAAAAACCCTGATTTCAGCAAGGCGAACCCTATATTGTCTATACCTTATACTGAGAATGATGTGTTGAAACCGGTGGTTTTGTTTTCGTTGTAGCTACGAAGGAGAGGTCATAACTCCAAATTAACCGGATGGTTGTCCATCATGGTGTTGGTATGTAATATAAAAGTTTCTCATCGTTGAAAGGTTATGAAACTGAGATCACGATGGATACATTATAATAAAAAGAAAAGGCTATTTTATCAGTCTTTACAAGTCCTTCCTTTTTCGTTGCAACTCCACCTTTAGAAATGCGTTGTTCTCTCCATTTCTATTCCTTTCTTTTGGATCTCTCCACTCTTAACTTCGCTCTGTGTCCTTCCTTCGTACCCTTTCACCTCGGCATCCCGTCACCCTCCCATTGGAAACCTCTGCCTGGCCGTAGCACCAACAGCCAAGTCGATACCATTCGACCCTGTCTTGTCCTTGGCAGGCACCTCTCCATTTATTGAAACTGCTAGGGTCTCAAAGTTGCGTTTTGTGGGATACCCTTTTAACGAAGAGGTCACTGGCCTTTCCCCCCATCCCTTTGCCAGCCCTTATCCTTTCGACGACACATTGCTTCTCCATGCTCCCATTCCTTTCGGTTCCCAGTGTAGTTTTCATCAGGGTATACTGGGCAGAATCTTAAGGGTCCAATCGGAGCACAAGTTGAATTTTGGTGCATTTTCACTCCCAAAACTTGGTCATGTTTTAATTCGACGTAGCGAGTTTGTACAGTAATCGCTTTCCTTCATTGTTTTCGCCAAAGAAAAAGAGTAAGTTAATGTGAATGATCTCCAAAAGATCGTATGTTCGTGTTAAATTAATTGGCAAACACGAAAAAAGAATTAATATGCTATCCATGTGGATCTTTTTGTTAAAATTATGAAATGGTATTCGTTAATTAATTTTTACTCTTTTTAAATTACCAGTTCAAAACGTGATATTTACATTTCAAGGAGTTTATAAGGTTGTCATGGAGAAGAATATAATTAATGACTGCTTTCCTCTGTTTTAATAGTATGATACATGAATTGTATTATTTGTTGTGTAAAAGTTACTGATAATCATTTGAAGGTCATAAAAAGAAAACAAAGGCAATGATGTGCAGCCGAACGGAGGAGAAAAGGCCAATGTTGAACTTGAGAAACAAAAGCTATAAGTGTAGAGAGAGTATTCTATCTGGGAATTTTAGTGATCGGTGATAAGGGTGAATAAGCGAATGGGTGATCAACCTTAAGAAGAAAACGGAACAGCTTAATCGGCCGTATCTTGAGGCATGATAACCTTATGAAAACAATTGTCGAGGGACAAGTGAGCGGAAATAATGGAAGAGGCACGCCTAGGATGAGATACGTAGATTAAATAGTGAAGTATGTGACGGAGAAGAATTATAAGAGTGTAAGAGGTTATCTGAGATGGGAATTGAGTATGGAGCTATGTCAAAACGAATCTCACTCAATTGTAACCGGGTTCCTCAAACAGGATGTAATCCTATGGGGAATCTATATTCCTTGTATGTACCCCGTATCGCTTGATTTTATTAAATGAATTTCAATTATTTAAAGAGATATTGTACGCATACATGCTAATACAAGTAATAAATAAATGATGAAAATAAATAAAAATAAATCTTAAAATTATTGACTCATGGTGATGAGTAATTTTCTTGCGGTATACGTAAATAGTCTTCCTTCGAAACGTACGATGCTTTTTAATGGCGTATCACTTGCTATATTTTTTCTTTAGGCCGACTAAAAGTGCCTTAGATTGACCTTATTTTATACCTTCAAATGACACCAAAATGGAATAGGAAGCTAGCTTGTATCAAATGATTTTCACCTTATTTAGGCGTGTATTTTGGCCGAGAGGGAAACAGTTCCTATTCGTTGGCGGTAATTCTCTCTAAAGTTTGCCTTAACTACTAATTGCCGATTCACCGTGAAAGTTCCCGTAACGTTTGGAGCATTTGGCTGGATAGTTCCCCCCGAACTGAGGTACGAAACAAATTTTCCAGGAATCTAGGCGCCCACACCTGAAGCCCTTTCCGTACTGTAGGGCCCCAAAGCACCATGGTTGGCAATCATTTATTCGCCTGCGAGCTCGTCCCTATTCATATCTCTCCCTACGATTCACCGCGTACTCTCTTTGCCTCAGAACATAGGCTTCCCAAGCTTTGCTCCGTAATTTCTCCAGGAAGTAAAAGAGGCAGTGCGGAACGGCACGCAAATATTTCACCCGAATAGCGGAACTAAGTATATTACTAAGTTATATATTTGGTGCCGCTTAGTAATTTTTCGAGCCATTTTGGTAAAATTCCGTGTGTTCTCAGTTTTTCTCGATTTCACGCTCAACACGATTCACGTTGATCTGGGGATTAAATTTTGTGCCCACTCAATTGAGTAGCGACAAAAACATCGTCTCTATCAAGGTAATTACTAATTACGCTGCATGCCTCTATTGAATTGAATTGAAAAGATTCTTTATTGTTCTAGGACTATAAGTCCCCTGGGACATCGAAAAAAATATTACATGCCAAAAAGAAAAAAAAAGAGATAGAGCGAATGTAGTCAAGGCAAAAGCAGTACAATTGCATAATGAATCAATATAACACATATAAATTAACAGTAAATATAAAATACGAATGTAATCAATACGTAACCATTAATTGGTAAAGGTTTATTGGTTAAACCATTAATTGGTCGAACCAACGTTCATTACAATCAAAACCACTGTATAAAATTAAAGAAAACACTTTAAGGAAAAAGAAATTTAAGAAAAATTACTTGAAAATAAAGCATAAAATAACAAGGAATATAAATTAATATGCACAATATCAAGCATTTTAGTTAGATAATACAATATAACAAGATAGCATTAATTCTATTGTCAGTTATCAGGTTGATATGGTGGCCATGTCCTTAATTTCTGAGGTCACCGGTTCGATTCTGGTCCTCACTTTAGTGCTGTGTAGAGAGCATTGCGATTTCAGTCTTTCTTTCGCCGAATGCGACGGTAAACCGTGGCCTTCTTGGTGCATTTCCACTAAGGGTTATCTGATGCCAATGCCTGTTTTCACTCCACCTTTCCTCCTTTTTTTTTTTTTTTTTGGAAAATTGCTACTCATATCCAATTACACTCTTGTTCATTTCGAGTTCAGTATGCACATAGTGCACGTCCGTCGGATTAAACCTAAAATCTAATTACCCACCTCTGCTGTTAGTGGCCTCCCCCGAATAACTTATGCTTATTTGTCTGCGTCGTATTTTTATCATTCAGTAATGAAAACGCTGGTAAAAATTTGCATGCTATTATTGTTTTTTTTTTTTTAAGAACTCGCACCGAAATGAATCGGAAAAAAAGCCTTCGAACATGCACACGTCTGGCAAAGCTTTGTCAGTATCGTCATGAATGCTCCTTTACTTATATATGACTTTTAAATTCTTACTAGCAGACCGTATTCCTGCTTTGCAGGCAGTGCACCACAAACTACGGTGGATATGATATTTTTCTGGAATCGTGTGGGTGGTTTAAAAATAGAATTGGTCCTTTTAGTCTTTTCAAACATTTTAGATGGGTATGTAAGTGAATGTCATTTTTGAAATTGATGAAAAATGGAATGTTCTAGGAGGTTTTAATACAGTCGATCGATTGGTCTTGGCTTAATATTTGGTAAATATTATTCCCAAAGCGATGTAAAGGTTGGTGTAATATATTTCTGGTATCGTCTCGGTAGATTTATGTTAGAATTGGTTTCTTGAGCTTTTGGAAATATTTTAGGTACAACACCTGCTTGTCTACTGTGTAAAATGTAGGATGGAACGCAAACACCACAAAATATTTGGGGATCTGAGCAAGGTATTGGGTGGCAATTTCAAACGTATCGAATGCGTCATAAAATTTCTTCATTGAGTGAATTTACTACCCAAAATTTAAGACGCATTGTAATCTGCCCAACAGCTCTAAATGCAACTCTTTTGCCATATAACCAATACAGAGTTGAGCCTATCGTGTCCACTCATAGTTTACACTATTTCTAAGTAATCTACATACTTCCCAATTATTGTTTTTCTAACAATTTTTTAAATCTGGTTTACTAATGGTGCGAAATGACCTTAGTAGTCACAGGACCTTAAGATAATTATATATATATCTTTTAGGTGGAGATATAAGTGAATGTTTTATTTTAAATTGATAAAAACCGGAATGGTTTGGGTGTAGGACAGCCATTGATAATTTTAAAATAGTGGGTTTATTTTCAAATTAACCTGCTTATTTAGCAACAAACGTTAATGCATAATAAACGTTTTATAAACTTCTTTCAACTATTAGAAAAGTACTTCAAAACGTCTAGCTTTGAAATTCTCATTTCATACACAAGATCTGAGCCGGTAGGCAAACATTGTTTTATTTCGCTATCTGCACATCGAAAACGTCAATTAATACTTTCATACTTACAAGATTGATTGATGAAACTAATTCCTCTTTCTTCAACTTCTTCAATACAATTTTTGTCCCTTTACCAATAACGTAAACACATTTACTTAGCAACGTCAACAAATTTGCATAGCAACTGGATTCCCATGTTAAAAGATAGGGAAAACACCAATTTTTCTTTTTCGTTCTACTCTCCACCACTAACTGCTAAAAATCCGACACTACTACCAAATAATGCAGACAGAGAATCCACACTGAACGCATTAAACCTCACTCTTTTAGCTCAAAAATTGGGAGGGAACAAAACTAAACGGATACAGAATATCGGACGGACTGACTGGCTAACTGTAACGTTACAAAATTAGTATATATAGATATTTTATATGTAAGCATGTCGTGTTTGCCTGGCGATAGTAGTTCTGTTCTATTTTATTTAAACAATAGTTAGTTATAAAATTTAGAGGAGGCGACCGACAGCTGAGGTCATTTGCGCCATTTAGGATAGGTTGGTAATTGGGTGATGGTGGGAACATTTCAGGTAATGAAGGAAGGGTGGAGATAAACCCGGCGTCGGCATTAGCCTACTCTTAACGGCACCAAGGGGACCATGGCTTAACGTCCCATCCGACGGACGGAGTACTGAACCTGAAATGCCCTCCACTAAACACTCAAGTAGGGACCGGGACTGAAAATTCTCCCACTGCCGGGAATCGAAGAGGGCCCTAACGATGGGAGCCCAGTACTCTAGCCACCCTACTAACCCGATCCCCCGATTTGTATATTGAGAAGTTGAGGTGCAGACTTTTTATACGAAATTTAGACACGGAATGTATTCGTGCCATTACGGTACGGTAAAAAATTGCTTTACTCAGCAGGAGATGTCGTTACGATTTTTTAGCAATAAAATGTCACTCATTTCCGTACCTTTCCGGGAATGACCGAGTGAAATGTCCGAGGATCAGTGGAACTATTTTGGAGATTTTAGAGTGGCGAGAGGATCGAAATTCTGAGGTCCTTGGATAAGTCGTCAGGCCGCAGCCCTTTCGGCCCTTGGGGGTTTGGTCGCCAAGGTTTTTGGGCGGCTGCTGCCCTCCTCCCCATGCTTTCACCTCCTTCTCCTCTCATATCTCTTCCTCCTTGTCCTCCCCTCCACCCCTTGCCCTCCTTACCCTTCGCTACTTAATTTCCGGTACACTAGGACCGCTCCAGAACTAATCCCGGAGTGGTTTGCAGTCGGACGATATTTATCCCCTCACTGTCGACGTTCCCCACCTTTCTCCAGCTCCCTCTTCCCTGGAGAAGGGGTGCGGCCCCTCACCCGCACCAAGAAACCTGATTGGTGCCTGAGGGAGAGGGTTGGGTGGCGACGATATCCCGGCTGGAAGTCATTGGGACCGAAGGGCCACTTCGACCGTCCCTAACCAGGAAAATCCATTATTTCCTGCTTTACTGGAATTACTAATCGTGAGAAAATAGTATTTTCTATGTACATCGGTAAATTTATGACACCAATGGCCGTATTACTTATGCTTTTAAACTTCTCGTGATTAATATCGAAGGCATCGTATGTTGGGTATGTTTTGCGAAAGGGCAGCGGCGTCCGAAGTGGGGGGCAGTGGGAGCATTCGCCCCCCCCCCCCCCAGAATTTGCCCCGTGCCCTTGAGAAATGAGTCTTCATTTATAAAAATTAAATTTCATTTGTTTACAGCTTGCCTTTTCCCTTCTGACGAATATTCTACCACCTTCATATGCACTTTTAGCGGAATTCTAGTCTCTACCCGCTCCTATCCGCAAAAAAATGCAGGCCTTTTCTTAAGAGCCGGGCCCTTTTCAAGGTTGGCCCCTCCCAGCGAAAATAGTTCCGGCGCCCCTGCGAAAGGGATGCCTTTAAACCAACAAAATGCACTATAAATTTATGTTGCCTCTTCATCATCATTGGTTTCAAGCATATACTGCACTTAAAGGCGTTACATATCGATAGTTAAGGTTATTGGATGAGAAAAGAAGTGTGAGGAGAAATGGCGGTGAAAAATCCGGTGTCGGCATCGGCTTGCACCTTGCGGTAGGTGTTAAAGGTTGACAGTTATGCGTCCCATCTGACGGACGGAGTACTGAACTTCAAATGATCTTGATTCCTAGTACAAGTTGGGATTATGATGAAATTTCTGCCGGTTTTCGAAGTCTCGGCCGCCAAGAATATGCCAGTAGTTGATGGATTCCCATCTTCAGACTCTATATGTAATTTCAGTCTGTGATGATAAATGTGTCTATGATGTTTTCAAGATGTTTTTCCCTGTATAAGTTTATGAATTCTTGACATCGTAACCTTTCTTTTGCTCGCCATTACAAAATTTAATTTGGAAGACACCTATTCAATCAGCGCTAACAAAATGAGCCAAACTAAAGCGCAGCATCATGCCCAAATGCTACAGCGAAGCAGGGTGTGCCTGTCCAAATGATCAGACGCCCTTTGAGCTTGATCCTCCGCGCTGTGGGAACACATATCAGGGCGGATCATGCACCTCGCGTCAAAGGTGACCGCTCTCTGGTAGAGTGGAAACACCTGCGTGCGGATTTGTAAAGGGAATCATGCTGAAATGGGGAATACTCTTTTCTCCCCAAGATGACGGAGACGCGAGCAGTCTCTGCTCCAAGAATGGATGCTATTTTCGCATTCGAAACCCCTGTTGGTTGCCAACGTAGGCATCTCCCTCTGTCCTCACTACTTGGTTGCGTAGCATACATTCAAGGCGTTTCTTATTTTTCCCCTTCCCCGTTTTCCATGATCTCTGCATCTGTGACTTACTGACATTTTTTTACTCTCTTAAGGCCGTTTTACACGGTCATTGAAACTGCGCAAGTTGATGTTGATTCCATTTGAGCAGCCGTCTGCGAAAGTCCGTGGCGTAGAAAATTGCGAGGACGCTTGCTTGACAGCTTTACACGGTGCAATCGTCGGTGCATTACGTCAATGACAATATACCATTCAGTAGCGGTAATACCGTCAATATATCGCATAACGTCAAGATCTGTTAAGTAGCAATTAATTGGACGTGAAAGATGCGATAAATTACCGCCACTTTAAAATATGTTTTAATCCATAGACAAAACATAATAGTGGAGACCCTAGTCCCATATACTTAGCCCAAAATTTGCACCACGAACGAACGGATGTGGGCCAAGGTAACGAGTTCTTCCTTTACGCACGAAATTTAAGCTTCCACGTGATTAATCAGCCAGCTCATCATTATTGCACTTAATTCACTACCTAAGGAGTTGAGTGCAAACAAAAACACCCAACTCAATCGTTAACAACCTATTTAATTGCTAGAATTCCCCAGGCAGTTCGTTGCCGCCACATCTGCACCATTTAGTGAGAGAAATAAACTTTAAACTTGCGCGAACGCATATATCAGATTAGAACATGTTCTAATTTGCTCGCAAGCGTTCGTGCAGTGGCGCTGCCTGTCCTCGCAAGTCGTCGCTTTACACGGCGCAATATTTCTTGCGCAAGTGTTCTCGCAACAGCCTGCGCAGTATCAATGACCGTGTAAAACGGCGTATATACTTGTGGGATTTCGCCTCCATACTCCCTCTTTATTTCTGTTATTTGGAATGTTGATGATAACTTAATGGTTGAGTGATATTGTTTATATTATTGCATGTTTACCACTTAATAAGTAGGGATTAAAATTTCTCACAAACACGTGACGAATCACTTTCTCTTCATTTCCCTAAGTTTGTTTTCCGCAAAATACTGTTTTCACGGCTGGTAACGTATCACCTCCTAGACCAGTGCGCTCGCAGCGGTAAGCAAGGTTATACATGAATGGACATGTGGCCAGAGGCGTAGCGAGAGGGGGGGGGGGGCTGTCCGCCCCAGGTCCCGAATTCAGCATAGGCCCCCAAATTTTAAGCCGTATCTGAAAACCAAGTATCCTTCGGCAAAGCATTCTTAGTGATGGCGTATTGCTGACGGACAGTGAAGCATCTTTGGGAAAGAATACTTCATATTCGGGCAGTCTACTGTAAGGAGCGACATTAAGCAGCAGATATAAGCCCCGACGAGCATAACAAGAGAAGAGGGCAAGACGAAGCAGGTCGCGCAGATGTGCAGACACAGAATCAGCTGTCCGCCACTCGTCACCCACCCTCCAGCCATCGTAAGTCAACTCTCTATGCAATGAACGCGATGTCTTTTATGCCTCAATTTTTCGATTATAACACGCATATATATTTTACAGTACATTTTTACTAGGAAAATTTGGGAATTTTCTAATCACCATTTACAATGCGCATTCGACTTTTTGAGAACGGAACTCCTCACTATTATCTGCCGCTCCGTTCAGCGCCCAAAAGAACATCATGCAAAGAAATTCCGCCTACATATAACGTTTCCCTGTACTCACGTGCCCTTTTCCTTTTTGTTTCTATATATAATGGTCTATTTTTAGCTGCGAAACATCGATTCGTGTCTATGGAAATATTTTATACAGCAAATAAATGAATGGCTATTCGCTAAAAAGTGATATCAGTATTTAATTCGCCATAGTTCTTGTCCGCTCGTATCGGATTCCGTCCGATCTACTTGCGAGAGATATGTTATTATGTAATTTCGAGATGCTACTATTCTGAGATCCTAAATAGGCAATTATCAGAACCTTTGTGGGTTTAGTTGCTACTGGCATCTTCCTATCATACTTGCGTATACTATGTCAATGTTATAAATTCCAAATATGCCCCATATCGAATAGCGCGAATCAAATTGATACGCCTCTGCATGTGACCATTTCTTATTCAAATAATCCGCTCTTTGACAGTAAAACGTGAAGTCCTTCTCTAGATAATATTTTAACTAACGTTCTTATTTTTACGAACTTTTTTGACTGACTCATTTTAGAGATGATTTTTATTTATTTAACGCGATTGAGTGCGCCTGCTCGAGTCTTATGGCATAAAAAATTGTACTTTTTTTATCTGTCAAATTCTCTCGCCTTACCTTCTCATTATTTTACCTTGCCATTTTCTATATGCTTGCATGATGGGCGAAGTAAATTTGTATGGCCGCTGGGAAGGGAAATATGTGGGCTCACTCGCTGTCTTGCTGCTTCTCTTCTGTCGACCGCATGTCTCTTAGCCCTCCGACAAACTCGTAAGCAATTCCGATCTACAGCAGTCGACGCCATCGCGTTAGCTCAAAGCTTTATTAGCGCGAGCAGTCTAGCGTTAAACGTCGGCAATGGGCATTACTTGGCCGTTGTCCTTAAGTTATTATCGTGAGTTTTTTTTCCTTGTTCTTAAATTTTACGGGCGTGGAACGAGGTCAAGTGCCTCCTAAATTTTATTTTTTTTCTTCTAATTTTCATTCCGTCATCACTTCCGCACTTTTAGCATTTTCCTAACGATTACAAGGATATTTAACTATGCGGTGATTTTTTTTCTGTCTTCCATTTGGTCTTCAGTTAATCTTTAGGGATTTGGCTGACCCATTTCAAGATTAATGGACATATTTATCCAGATGTGATTCCGCTATTCTACTCTGACATAAATTACTTTTAGGCATATTGATGTATTGGTGTCATAGCAGTCAGCACCTTCCCTACTTTTAAAAGTATTTAGATGGGTATATAACGGGACTTGAGCATCGATAGTGTATGTTATCGTCCAGAATCTCGAGTACTTTTGAAGGTTTTTCGTCTTCTCTAACTAAGGAATGTAGTTACTTTATATTTTGCCACAGAATATGACTTCGGACTAGGCAATTGCGTTACCAAAATTTTGAGAACCAAGCATTTTAATTTGTTTCCCAATACAATACATCAATTGCGATCGCGCCTAACATTTTGTTCATTAATAAATCATAAATGCTCCCAAATGGTAATGTGTGTTTTGAGGTACCTATGTAGTTTCTTGCTTTCGGATAATTGTTACTAATTGTTCTCTTGTAGATCCACTTGAACACGTGGATATATTACTAAAGGTCTTATTTACCCATTTTAAAGGTCCACTAATATCATTATGTAGTCGTTAATTAAGAATGACTTGAATGAAGGTGGAATTTTTAAAATATTTTACCAAAGTACTTTTTTGTTACTTTTTTTGTTCTTTTGGGTTTGTTAAACCAATAGAGATTTATTAATGCAACAATTCATAGAATCGTTTTCTTATGGCGTCCTAATCTGGTGTAGTCGTAAGATTACATACTAGGGACGGAGTTGACGGGGTGATTTTTGTCGTAGCCTCCCACGAAGAGAGCCTAGGTTCAAATGACCGAAGTAGCCTCGAGCTAAGTGACCTCAACACTCTCGAGCTTGTATTATTTTTATTCTACGATTTCGATTAAAGAATGCATTGAAACGTATAATTGTTTTGACATTCAATGCAGTTTACATTGACAACTTGATATTATTAATATTGCGGAGTTGAGATGAGACGCCATTTTACTTAAATTAGCCACACGTAATCACTGACCAGTTCCTGAGACTTGTAATTAATCATTATGCTCACCAAGGGGGTAATATTTTTTTAAATAATTCATTTTCGCCCAAAATGCTTTGGAGAAAGGTTTATACACCCCTACAGAATCCAAATAGATGAGAGCGCGAGCATTATTTTCCCCTAAATTACCCCGAGACCCCCGCCCACTCCGCGTTAATTGGTTGCTTAAGTAATGTGCGGCAAGGACAGCCGTACTCGCGCGAAAATTGGTCCGTCCCTCTGATTTAATGCCCTTTCACGGAATGGCGACGCGGACCCCGGCTGTGGAGATCCCTTTCGATGCCCTCTGACCTTTTTAAGTTCTTCTCCCCCCTCCTCCCGCGCTACTTCCCTCTTCCGCTTCGCCCGCTCCCCGAGTGACTGGATGCATTCGAGTAGCCTTTCCCTCTCATCGAATCACTCACTCTTCCTTTTCAAACTTCGCTTGTTCGAATAGGCATGGAGGACTTCGTGACGGAATTTTTGAGGCGGAAATTCCTCTCAGTCTTCTGTTCCACCTCGTTTCATGCTCATTCCACTGATCAAATGTGGACGTGTGAATTGGCTTAAAAACGTTTTCTCAAACCATTTTTCACTACTTCATCACGCTATTAATTCAGTCAGCTCCCCACAGTATCCTCCTCCCTGGATTCCTTCTGAAATTCCCACAGTTTTCCCTGTTTTTCTAACATTATTCCTTCCAACATTGGTTTTACCATCCCCCGGATACTTCTGTTCAACCCCTGAGATGCTAATCATCTTTCAGATCACCTCATTTTCTTCATACTTCCTCTAATTAAGGGTAGCATGCAGTCGAACACCTTCTCTTGGCCGTTCAATTTAGTTATATAATGAAAAGAACGAAGGGAAAAAATGTTTTCGAGCCGGTGGCGAGACCAGACACGATGTTACAGCCGGTGAGAACAGACTTTTGGGGGCGGTAGGTGCAGAAGGAAAGACTGGACGTGGTTGAGATGAGAATATTGAGGTGGGAAATGAGTAGGGACATGGTTACGAGTGATAGAATACGTGGCAGAGCTGAAGTCGAGGAGACGTTGAAGGAAGTACATTGAAAGACGGCTGAATGGTTGTGGTCACTTGATGAGATGAAAGCAATATTTTACAGAGGGTGGTCTTACAAATTCTGATGTTTCAGGGGTGATTCAGTGGAAACGGAACATAACTGCGCTTGAATAATGATCGACTTCCGCAGAGAAAACTTTTATTGCGACCGAGTTTCGCTTTTTACAGAAGAAGATGCTGTAAAAAGACTTGTACGATGCTATAAGCGCTGAAGGTGCTGGAAAAGCGAAACCCGGTACCAATAAACGTTATCTCTGTGGAAGTTGCTTATTATTCAAGTGCAGAGAATGATCTACCTAGAAGTGGACGGTGCGAAAGGAAGTGGAAACATTAGATCGCTAAGTATGCAAAGAATAGGAAGGAATAGAACAAGAAAGGAGTAGAGGCCCATGGAGGCAACACCTAAAGGAAGATAAGATGCTGGCATTGGTATCGATGGGGTTGTGAATTGAATTGATTTTTATTCATTTAACCTGGGTGAGATACATCTACAACTACATCTACATAATACCCTGCACCACAAGGGTGTGTGGCAGGGGGTGATTTCTCACCAAACATGCACTACATATCATGCATAAAAAAGGAATAGTATTAATATAGTTGTCAGGACTACCCTATTTAAAAAAGATAGAAATTTCAAAGCAAACATGCAAAGACATTCTGTTAGTAGGGTTAGCTTTAAGTACTCATACTAACATGCAGCTACCAACGCTATTCATTGCTACTCTCGGATAGGACATATTTACGATTATTCGTATCTCTAATTGTACGAGGGAAAAAGGACATTTTGAATCGGTCAGTTCGGCAATCAATTTCTCTAATTTTATGATTATGGCCCAGTCTGCCATAGTAAGTTGGGGTTCGTAAAATATTTTTAACATCATCACTGAAAATATTGCCTTGGAATTTGTTTAAGAGATTAAGTCTAAATTTCAACCTGCGATCTGACAATGATTCCCATTTCAATTCATTTAATAGACTGGTTACGCTAATATAATTATCGTATCGTCCCTTTACAAATCTTGCCGATCTTCGCTGCACACGTTCAAGTTCATTACTTAGACCGATTTCGTAGGGATCCCATACACTGGCAGCATATTCCAAATGAGGTCTAACAAGGGAAAAGTAGCTGATTTCTCGTACACGATCGTCACATTTACCCAATACTCTTTCGATGAAACCCAGTTTACGATTAGCTTGACCCATTATTTCACGTATATGTTTACCTCAGGAAAGATCATGTGTCAGTCTTATTTCAAGATATTTAATGGATTCCACGTTTGTTATTTCATTATTACTTATTTTGTATGTGCTAGGAGGAGAACTATTCTTTTTCCAAAAATTCATTACTACACATTTTTTAAAATATAATTCTAATTGCCATGTATCACACCAATTTTCAATTGCTTGTAGGTCATCATTTAAATATTGCTTATCGTTTGGGTTTATAATTTCCCTGTACACAACTGCGTCATCGGCAAATAGACGAAGCTTACTTTTTATCACCTTACTGATATCATTAATGTACAGAAGGAACAGGAGTGGACCTATCACACTACCTTGTGGGACACCCGAAGTGACTTCAATTTTCGGTGAGGTAACACCGTCCAAAACAACCCTTTGAACCCGATCATGTAGAAAATCACTTATCCATGATATAATTTTACTGTCTAGCCCATAAGATTTTAATTTCAAAATTAGTTTTCTATGAGACACCTTGTCAAAAGCTTTTTTGAAATCTAGAAAAACAGCATCCACTGGAATATTATTTTCGCCAGTAACTAAAATATCGTGGGAAAAGAGAGCAAGTTGAGTTTCACATGATCTGCTCTTCCGGAGATAGAAGAAATCCGTCCTCTCTACCCCTCACCGATTGGCAAAAATGCGTAAAATTATGAAAAGATCAAAGATACATACGTGCTAAACGTAAATATGCCTTTTTACATGATGGGAGCTTTTTTTGACTCTTTGAGTTCTAATATGTGGTTTCCTGTTGTTTTTGGTGTAAAGTCATTCAGGGAAGTATGCATTACACAAAAGATTCACTTTTTGATCGCAGTGGTCATTTTAAATCACACAATACTGAAGTTTTATCAATGAGATTTGCGAATTAGAAATTATGACTTATACATTATAACACTCGTTTTCTTTACCAGTGCGAGGGTGTAAGTTTTTACTTTTATTCAGAAACATTTTGCGTATATTTTGAGAAATTTATGTCTATTACTTATATAGGAGAGATAGGTCAATGTTCTGCTGTATGAAGGAGAGATAAATGGAAGGGTAGCTGGCAGTCGAAGAATTATGTCAAAAGCAAGAAAGATGCCAAGTGGTTTAAGGCAACAGCATTGATTACTATTTGCCCAATAGCCACCGTTTCAATTCCAACCATCATATTTTTTCCTCGCATAATTAGGGATATGAATGGTGGTAAATATTTTTGATGGTATAGGTATGTGTACAAGTTTATCTAGGGATAGCACAGGTACTTGCATGTTTTTACATGGACTTCATACTTACCCAACTTACAGCATATTTGTGCATGCTCGCTTTGTTATTTAAATGTTTTTTAAATAGTTAAGTTTAGACTATGATATGTATACTAGTCCTTTTTAACCACGATATGTAATGCATGTTTCGTGTGAATTCACCCCTGCCACTTACCTTTATGATGGTTTGCATGGTATTATGTAGGTGTATATGTATGCTTCGCAGAAATTAATCAGATCATTGATTCTAATCTCGAGATTTTCTAATTGTCTTTTAAAATTTTCTGGATCATATAATATTCCATCTCAACCCTCGATTGGAACGTGTTGCAATCGACGTTCCTTTTCTAAAGTATTTTGTAGCTCTGTCAGGAAGAGAGGCGATGTTTTTAAATAGGATATAGATCACATAGTCCCCGGATGAGAACGACCCATATGAAAAAAATGAGTGATAACGTGATGAGTGATTCAAATACGCAAAGTTCGCGAGCCATTCGTGTTTGCACCACGTGACTCCCGACTTCAGATATTCCCAAAGCTTTCAAAGACGCGTCCCGTGTCGCTAACCAGGCGATCCGAAGGAAGATCGGTTGCTTTCCCGGTGTATGGTGTTGGTGAAGGCTGCTCGGGTTCTCCAATAGGTCAAACTCTGCATTACTTCCGGCGTTTCAATGGTCGAGTCGTTCGTAGTCACAGAGCATTTTAAAACATACTTCTATGCTGTTATTTTTGTCCTTTTTTAATCCATAATTTGACAACATTTTTCCGCTGTCATGAAGTAATTTATGTATTGTATCTATTTAAAATAGATTCACAATATTGAGAAATATTTCAGTTTCAGCATTGCTTCATTTTTTTCATATCTGGGTGGCTGAACATTGAATATTGGTTACTGGGTAAAGTCGACAGTTTCTATGAGTAGAATAATTTTCGTCATGTCCGGTGTACGTGCTGAAGTGGTTTTCCTTAAGTCAAATGTCATGCCTTAAATATTATAATATATTTTATCGTTTTTAAGTTCATGTGATTGTGAGTGGATAATCCTTTGGATGGGTAATCATTAGTCACATGCTATGTGTCTCTAATGCCAAATGAAACTAAATGCTTTTGCATGAGTGTTTAAGTTATGCTCAGAAATCTGAATCCGTAGTGTGCTATATGATGTTCAATACATCAAGCCATAAGTTTGGTATGCTTTTCGTGCCGAAATTATTACCTAATTACACGAAGCATTAAGACGTTTAAGTAGAATAACATCGTCAATTTGAATTGTATGATTAAACTTTTCCCATCGTAATCTATCACATGAGAGAGTACGTCTTACCGTGGGTCTAAGTATATATTAGTATATTGGGGAAATCAACAACCACTCACTGTATCACACTTACTTGAAAAGCTTTTCTGCGAAAATGTACCGAATCATTCTTATGCTATGCAATTCTTTGTTCCAATTACAGAACATGCATACCAGGAATATTTGCGGTAAATATGTCAAAATGTACTCGCAGTTGCAGGTGGTACGCAGGTGTAAATCCTCCCAGTATGGACGTGAAAAAAAATGTAATTTTTTTGTTTGCGGCACCAATCTTACGGGAAGTTTCATGCTCGGCCGGTCATTGATCTACGATTGATACATAAATTTCTAAGCTCAGGAAAACTCCCGCAGAAGAACAAGTTGAGAAATATTTTCCGGAGAAAACATTGAATTTATGGTCCCACCCCCGGGTCCGCCCGCCGAGATTTGGAGGGTAACTTATTTATAGCTCCCGAAGCGACCTCGATAGGATCGGGGGGAAAACTTGCCTCCAGCGAAGGAGTCCGGTTTTATTTTTCCTAGCAAATGCTCCCTGGAACAACTTGACTTCTTCTTCGCGTTTGATGGAGAGCCAAATATTTTGGCGGAGCCACACAGAGAGCCGTGCATGACGTTTGCTGCCATCTGATGCTCCGCCCTGTTGAAATAGATTTTTCGATGCGATTAGTCACGGCGTCGCTGCAGAATTTGTTTTTCTCCCCCATCGCTGTTTTATCTTTTGGAAATGATGGCCGAAGTCGTGTCATTATTGATTTGCCTCTCTTTTACTCGGAAAGTGCCTCTATTTCTCAATCGCTTTTGAGTTAGGTTTAAGAAGGCTCGCGTTTACTTTCTCGACGAAATTTCTGTGATAACTTATTTCCCAGGCTTGTTGGAATCGACGTGGGAGCTGCTCGTACTAGGAAAGGAAATCAGTGTTTTCGTGTCGTTTTAGGCTGTTATTGGAGTGGTAAGATTTGCGATAACGGGAGGCGAATGTAGTTGCATGAACCTTAGTGAAGAAAGTTGGGCTATGTCCGTGAGCGATGGTGATGAATAAGATTAAAGAGTGACTAAGTATGGAACAGCAATATTCTCGTGGACTGTTGTGATTGGATGAATATCTGCAATTCCTGTATTGAAGTAAATTTCATTAACGTTGCTAATGTGGTAGAATTGCGTGAGCCCACCGCTAACAATGGGGAATATGCATGAAATTTGTTTCTCGAAGACTAATGATGTACTTGATGCGAAATTTTCTCACCGATTTAAATATATAAGCCAAATTTTTCTACGCCCACCACAAAGATTATTAAATGATATTAAAATGTTCCCGAAAATCGACGAAAGTCACGTGACCTGAAACGCCTTCTGACGTCACTGCACGGTATAGGTTCTATATTGATACGGAGATAGACATTTATATTTTAAAGAAAACGAAGTGAATATATTGTTTAGAGGTTTTTAGCCGTTTCTCGAAAGAAACGTTGACTGAAAAAATACTTAAAAAAGCACATTCCGACAATTTCCTTTGGTTGACTCCATTATGGCGGCGTTCAGCTTAAAAAAAACAGCGATTGCATAGACGTAGTAGACATTCTGGGCACTAAACAGGCATTATATAATTAATGGACGATCTGCTCGTTACCATCCATATTGCGTAAATAAAAAATTGAAATACAATCGTTTATTGCAATAAACAAATGAGATAAATACATAAGTTATCGCCAAGTATTCATTTAACAACTTACCTCCACGCATAAACAGATAAACAACGCCCTTAGTGATACCGTGTCGTGACATCATGGGATGACTTCGTGTTTTTAAGCTGCCGAAAAATTACAACTTTCAAAGAGTAATATCTTTGTAACGCAACTTAATTCTACAGAAAAATTTTCTCCAAGCACATTTTAGCTAATAAACTTCACATTCAAAGAGTTATGAAAATAGTGCATGTTCCCCATTGAATTTTATTGTTATGCTCTACATCTGTTCGAAACGTTAAATGTAACCCTAGTCTCTATGTTATTTAAGAGCACTGTATTCCTTTTGCGTAGAATGCGTTATCTAATTTCATGAAATTTCTAACTTTCACACTGCTTATTGGGCCATTATTTTGAGTATACGTGCATGCCATTTTAAAGTTTATAAGCTTCCCTGTGTAATTATATCCGGTATTTTATTCGTAAATAAAAGGCAATTTATGCCTTTTTTCCTCCACATCGTCGAAAGAGAATGTTGGAAAAAATTAAAAAAAAACGCTTTTCTCTGGAGCAATGCATGGAATTTCCGTAAAATGGTTCGCATAGTTTGTTTAAAAATTTTCGATGCTTAGTATTCCCTCACACGCTTTCAAAATGACTCGGAGGTTAAAAATGGAATTACTATATCGCAATCCTGGACCTGAAAATGGTGCGGATGGCCCTTAGTTGCTGGTCCATCTTGTACGTTTACCTGTCAGTAGGATCGTGAAAACTCCTTATCTACTTACGGGTGTAGTGCAGTAATTTATATCACTTGATTATTCGAATTCCAGTGTTAACATAGATGTAACCAATTTATGTAGATTATTGTAGTAATAGAATGATTACTTCGTTAACAAAAACTGATATTTGCTCATAATGCTACGGTTCCAAACACTTTATCACCTCATTCCCCTAATCCGCACCCCTTATCCATATTTTTGCACAAAAATGCTGTTAATTAATGTAGCTGCAATTCATGTTTATTTTATACAGTAGCGTAGTCATTGACGGTATAACTTTATTTCGTCGATAGTATAATGCGCTTCGCTCATAACTGGATAAATAATTTCAGACGAACCTGCGTGCCTACTGTTACTTCCGCCATTATTAATATTTCTTCATGTACCCAATTATTCGCTGTAATAATATAATGTGATATTTATAAATATAAGTATATATTCAGTGCAATGTAAGAGGTCTTAATATTTCTTAGGAAAATGGGATAAAAATAATAATATACTTGCGTATATTAAAGACTTTTTTCATGCATGCCATACAGTTGAAAATGTACTTTGTATTTATTCAAGGCGTCCAGGCTTTAACTTATTTTCTCGGAAGTATTTTTATGTTATTGAATTCATCAATCGAATCACAAATAAGGAATTAAAAATTGGTTAAATTGAGCCGATTATTTGATTTTGAATACCTATTTTTTTGTTGGGTGTATATAAGAGAAATTTAAAAAATAAATTCCGAGTTATGCTCATTGAAACTTTTTAAACGCAGATTGGGTTAGACTGCAAGTGATGTTTGTGTAAGGTTTTTAACGTTAAAAATACCTACTTCGTTTGATGAAATCAGCACTGAAATGCTGCGTCCTGATCGAGTGATGGAAGTTCGTGAAAGCACAAACAGCAGTGCTGGATTTTTGGGTCATCTCGTCCACCATTTAAATCAATTTTTTTGTCGTGGAAATCCGTTGCATTTCCAGTCCCATTTTTGGCATTTCGCTAAACGGTAGGTATTTATTTTTGTAAATAAAAAAAAAGATCGTTTTTTTTCCTGGCGGAAAAGGCCTCGGGGATTTATTCATTGGTGACTCCGCCACTGCGCAGTCACTGCGGTTTTTTTATATTTCCTTCCCGTGGCCCTATTTCCACTCGCGCTACTTAATCCGACGGGAGTTATTCACGGGAGGGGGTCCCATAGTGCGGAATGGAATTGGGAGACCGCAGGCGGACAAATAGTTGATTTGCGAGTGCAAATTGGTCATTGACCGAGTTTTCGGGGAAGCGTTCTCGCGATCAATTAGGCATCCATTGAGGATCCCCCCCTCTCCCTCTCTCTTATTTTTTTCAATTCCGTGCCGAGTCCGGTTGCTTTGGGAGTGTGATTCGTCCCGAATTTGGGGTTGGTTTGGTTTAGGACACTACTCCTTCCGGGATCCTCTCCCATCTATACGGGCTGACCTCCGTCTCTTGCGAATTCGACCACGCCAGAGATTACGCGACGGATCCGGGATTCGCTCGTCGCTGAGCCTAGCCTCTGCGTCCCCGGTGTGGGACGAATGTTTACTCGGAGTGACGAGTGATGTTGCAGCTCCTGATCACCACGTGAACTTGATTGCCCCCATGTGGGTCTTTTCCGTTGAAACGCACTATTAATGCTGTTTCCGTGACTCGGATGACCATTCGTTGTGAGCGACTCCCTCTGGGCGTTCATATTTAGAAATCATTTCAAAAAACCCGTTCGTCATTCCTTTATGTGATTTATTTTTTGAGCTTTGTGATGGTGTTTTTTTCATTATTTCTCAATACCCGTGCAAACTTGTTGAATCCTTTTTTTTGCTGACCCTTTCAGTTGATGAGATTACTCTTTGTTTGAGTATTCCTCGTAGTATTTGTTATGCCAAGGATTCAGGACGAAAACAAGCCGTCAAGTTGAATGCATTTTGGCAAAGGGATAGCTATTTTTGAATATTTCGGAACACCAAAGATGTGATAGTCAAGCTTTTTCTACCAACGATCATCCACCGCATGGAACGTGTTATATCTGATTAAGAAAGAATGTTTCTTTGAATGCATTCTTTAAAGAAATACTTTATCATAAAAGCCAGTTCACCGGCAATAAATTCGTTTATAAGCATTCCTTCTGCACTCAGATTTGATCCATGGCTCACCCAATAAATTAATTAACTTCGCAGTCCTGAGGGCATGCAGGAAATCCTTCGTTATCTTAGGTCGATTCTTTTAATTACTTAGAAGTGCCGATATATATGCTGTTGAATTGGGTGCTCTCGTTTGTCGTTGGCAGGGAAGTCCCACATTTGATAACGCCAGTAATCTGGTCAATTTCACGATGAGAAATACTCCTACCGAAGACGACACGGATCGACGTTCTGGGTTGTAGGTTATTACTTTTGCGTATGAATTTGATTTGAAAGATTTGAGTAGTGGAGGGTAGGGTTGCCACCTTTTCGGTTTTCACCCGTATGCTAGGCGACATCATTAAATGACACCGCATTTTTTTCGTAATTAATAATTCCTCTCTGCCTATAGAGAGTGTCTTATAATTTTTCCCAGATCCAGCCACAGTGTCACTTATTATCATGTCACTTAAAAACGTATTTTTTTCGGGACGGTCCCCAACGGTATTGGAATTAGAATATTGTATCTGACTGATGAGGGTAGTGCATGAAATGGAAATCCCAAAAAGAAAGTGAAAGCTTAATATTTCAGTCAGTGATTGGTTGAGTTTGAAAGGCAACTTTAACTAATATTTTTGTAGTTCATGGTAACTAATACTCAGCTCTGGTTTTGAGATACTCCCAAAGTGTAAGTCTCTCCGGTGTTGGAACTTTCGAAAGGTGGCAATTCTAAGGAGGAGCCCTTCGATCGATTCCGTCATAACAGAACATCGAAGTGGTGAAAAAGTGTGAAGATACTTCTTTATGTCTTTATGTAGGTCCCACGTTGGTTTTGCTGGCAATATTTGGGACCAAACTTGGCAGAGAATATGATTCATGAACTGGATCGAATCCAGAGAAAGAAACAGCCCCATTCATGAAAAACTGCCAAGAGATAATTCAGAGCCTCACACAATCGCTTTAAAGCCTTGGAGTGCAATTTATTTAGACTCTGAGACTATCATCTAAATGGGGGCAGTTACTCGGAACCGAAATCGCAATTTTGTACGCAAAATCGTTAGATGAAAACGAAAAATGAATTTTAGTGAAAAAATTACTCTTCTAACCCGATCCATTCACCCATAAATAAAAAATCATAAGCAAAAGGTGATGCCCACCGAAAATGCTGCTTTGATAACATTGACGTCATATTCCTCCCGTCCTTGACTGCTTTTAGGGGAAGGGGAGGGAGTGGAGGGGGGTTCTCGGAAGGTCTGCTCGCGCAGATCCTGTCACAATCGCTCCTATTGGCGGAGTCAGCTGTGTCCCCCCCCCCTTTGCGATAAGGCAAAGTAGCTTCGCGGGCTCAGTTGTGATTGGACGAAGTCAATGACGTCAGAGGTTGCACCACGCCCACTTTTCCGAAAGGGTTATAAAAATCAGTTTTTCGCCGCTTATAACTGGAGAACAAATTAACGGATCGAAAAACGGAAAAAACGGGTCTTTTTATGTTACAAACTCGATCAGATTCGGCGATAAAAAAATATGGTAAACGACCCCATTGGAATTATCACGGACGTGTCAATTTTGTGACTTACTTAGGATACACAAATACGTTTGATTCAGCTTCTTTTCGGATATTTTGGCTCTTTGCCACATCTGTAAGCCATAGTTAGCATCTATATATTGGAGATACTCGATATATTGGAGATACTAGATATATTGGAGATACTAGATATACTATTAGAGATACTAGATATATTGGAGAATTGGAGAATGGCACGTCTTCTCATGCCATGGATCTCAATTTCCATATTAGAATATTGAGGTTTAAAGAAACCTTTTTTTCGGTATAGGGATAATAGTTCCAAAATAAAAGTTCTGTCCAAAAGTTCAAAACTATTCTTTTTCCCAATTATTCATCGTTCCAAAACAGTTGCAGTTTCAATTGTATACCACCTCCCTTCTACATCCAGCGGTATGTAAAAAATAACAAAAAGTGTCAGTCTTCTCGTAACCTCCATTCCAGCGGTATAGCCGAGTTTTTTACAATACCAATTTGAGCTTTCAATGGCCTTACGAATTTCTGAACTTGTAAAAGCTGGGCATCCAACTTATTTGCATCTAGACGGCTTCTGGAAGAACGAATAATGCTTCAGAAGAATGGCATAACCGCTTGAAAGTTGTGGTACGCCGTAGCCACCCTAACTTATGACTCTTCTTGGCGGATATTCTAAAAGAGCAAGGCGATACTGAAGGCATGTTGAGGCAGCTGAATTTTGGACAAAGGATAAGATCACGGGCAGGACCTCGTCGTCGGAATGCAGAAGATAGATTTGTTAGTATCATGTCTCGATACGACAATTTCGACGAACTTTTGGAATAATTAAAAGTAATTGGATATTACTTACACTTCTAATTTTGCACAATTTTTATTTTTTTCCCTTATATATTTTATTTTTTGGAACTAATGACCCCCAATCCTTTTTTCCCTGTGTCGTTTATGGAAAAGAATGAAAACCCTTGCGTTCTCGAAGGCATTTACTATCCCATCTCTTTTCTTGTCCAATTCCTTCATAACGCCTGCTTATCTTATCTTCCTTGCTGATGAACCAGCTTTTCTCTCGCACGACTTGGCATTGGTATGAAGTGTAAGCTGTGCTTACAGCTTTCGGTCACCCTTGTCTTCGATTTAGAGACTAAATTATTTAAACAGGGAAGCTAAAAACAGTGTACGTGAATTTCCCGCTCTCGTCAATATTCAAAAATCATCCACATCCCGTCATTTTCCTCTCAAAAGTCTCCCTTCGCATTCGTCCTTTCTCCTGACATTCTGGTCCCCCAAGGGATTTGAGTTTTATCTCTGCACATGTCCGCATAGTTTCCATCTTTCGCCACGCGATATCCCCATCACGTAAAGTCCGGGGAACTTCCTCTCCAGTGGCATTCATCATCATATCGGCGGTCGTTTCACTTTTTCCGGTTGTTTTATATCCGCGGGTGTTTTTGTTTACGGCAGGAATGATCCCCCGCTGAACCAACCCCTCTCTTCTCTCTCGGATTCTGATGGATGAGCCGCCGACTTCTATCCCCGAATACCTTCTTCTCCTCTGTAGTGGATGTTTTTTTTATCTTCCCATATTGCATCTTTCCTTGTCATTCCTTTCCACCATATAGCGTAGGTATAGCGAAGAATTGGCTCGACGTTCAGTGACAGTTGATTCCAGAGAAAGGTAAAATTTTTCCGATTCGGATGGTTTCTTGATTTCTCGCGCACATGACAGCTACTCGTTCGACGTGTGAAGCAATGCTCTTGGTTAAATTCAGTTCGGATATCCTGCCATTTTGTTTATATTTTTAAATCAGTATAGTTACACTATAGTAATTGTCATAAACTGAGTGAATTGAGCTTATTTGTTGAAGGTAATCTTTACGCAGATATTTAACCTTAAAAGATTGCCTAAAGTATACATTAATTGAAAAAAAAATATATTTGTTTGTACTGGTTTTGGATGTAATAAATATCTATATCTAAAAAAACAAACAAAAAAATGTTTTGTATCACCACGGAGGTAATCCCTGATATTGGAGAGTGAATGGATTTTGTTTATAGGTGAAACTTAAAAAGGTTTTGGTGAATTCGTTAGAGATGGCTCGTAGAAATGTGTATTAGGACTGTGTGGGAAGGATTAATAGGAACAATTGAAGCATGAGAGGTTTGTGAGGTAAGAAAGGTTTTAAAAAAATTGGTAGAATTGAGTTTTTCTTCCATCTTTAACTAGCAACTAGCAGACCTGCGGCCTGCTTTGCAGGCAGACTATTGGTTAACCTACCTTAAGAGATCGATATAAGGCCGATTATTAAAAACATTATTAAAATTTGCATATCGGTGATAACCTTGCACTATATTCTGAAACCCCAATTAGATTGATAGAGAAACAACACTTTTAAAAGAAGACTAATGAAATATTTAGTGCATCAATGCCTTTTTGCCAGTTGGGAATAAAGTATCTTTAAGTTTTTAACTCATACTTCACTTTAATCACTTGCGATGAATGAAAATATCCACCATTCCACGCTTAAGGTTTGGAAATACATTTATGATTTTCGGCTTACAGGTGTGTATCATTTGTGTAAAGACTCCTTTCCAAGATGTCCCAGGAAGCTGGAACCGTACGTGAACAAGCTGACAACCCACGGGGTATGGAACAGTTTATTAAAATGTGTTCCATGCAAATTGGTGTACTGTTGCAAGCGGAAAGGGTGTTGGGTTTGTCTACGTCGGCGGTGGCGAGATTCCTTGCTATGCCGAGGGAAGCCTTATTACGCTTACTGTCGTCTAGATCCCACTCTAACGTGTATCTGCGGCCATTGTACACACAGGAAATCCTTTAAGTCCATAAATTTTGTGAATTTCATCCATGCAACCTTCTCCTTACTTCGGAAGGAGTAAATGTTCAAACCACTCAGTATAATATAATAACAAATAATCAAATAAACAAAATAAGTATTCAGCATACTTACGAATTAATAGGTAATGCCTTAATGGATGAAACTAATTCCGCTTTCTGTAACTTCTTTCACGTCGTCAATTAGTTAATGAACATTTAGCAAAACATGTAAACAAACATACATAGCACTAATACACAGCAAATCCTTCTTTCACGTCGTCAATTAGTTAATGCACATTTAGCAAAACACGTAAACAAACATACATAGCAACGTGTACAAATTTGCATGGCAACTCTTTTCCCATGTTAAAAGATAATGAAAACACTCTTTTTAACACTTAAATTTTCACATTTTCCGATTCGTTGACAAATATTTAAATACGTCTGTTCCATCTGCCCATATTTCTTGTTTAAAACGACACCACTCCCGCATTGATCAGATCAGTATCTTCGGAGTTTACCTCAAATTGATGCACCGAGGTCGAGCGTTAAAAAATCCTGGGAGGTTTGCAACCCGCACACAATTTTACATTTTATATTTTTTGGGCGGGAAGGAGGTACAAAGGAAATCTAAAACTACTGATATGTTGTGCGCGGACACGTTCTGTATTGAACAAACTTTTCTCCACATCCAGAGCTCTCAACCACCGTGAGAAAACACAACAAAACCGACTGGACTGACGGACACCGCTACAAACTTAATTATAATAATGAGACATTAACTTTGTCCCCTCCATGAGAGAAGGTCTCAATTCCCATATTCATATGTTGTGAATTAAACAGTCACTTGTTTATTGGGAAACTGGCTCGCTTTCTGTTTAATTACCATAAGTTCAGAGGAAAATACGCGATCAGTATCAATTTTGAAAAGGCGTTCGATATTCTCGCGCCTACGGAGTAGGAACGAGGACGACTTGCGACCACTCGCTTTAAGTTCTTCCAGTGTGTAAAACTTAATGTGGCCTAGCACGGCCGAAGCTTTGTGCAACGAGATTTGCAATTTTGAAGTCGGGAGGAGTCGTTTTGAAGGCATATCTTCGTCATCATGTAGGGTGCTCTTCCTCAAATGTTACTCACCATCTTTAAGGCCGTATCAGATTATTTTGAGCACTATTTTTCAGATTTCACCCTGTACAAAACTGGCTGCTCGATCCTTTCCCAGGTTTCGGACATTTGAATTAACGGTAAATAATCTGGGCTCGGCGTATCTTCATTTAATTTGCTTTGCCCTCAAAGTCTCTTACACGCTTCTCTTGTCATGCTCACTACCTTTTCAATTGTATTTGAATTTGTACTATTTTCAACGGTATCTATTTAGTGTTCAGTAAAATATTAGTGGTGGAAAACGAAATTAACACAACACATGTAGTGAATGATGTGATGTGATGAAAGGGTTTGTTGTGGTGCTTTTCAGTATTTTCAGGAATTAATCGGACTCAATTTAATTACACTGTGCAGGTTAATTCCCATTCGTTGCATTATTGTGGGTGAGTTGTGGACCACTTGCTGAAATATCTTCTCTTTTTTTCATTATTTGAGCTGGGAAAATAAGGCTGTTCTTTCCGGTACTGTTGAGGGCATCTTTACATTCTGATAGGTGACTGTTGGTAACATTTTACTTTGGGCCATGAGTTTATTTGACTCTCAATCATTACCTACTAGTATTTTTATTCGTATAATATATATATTATATTTTTTATATATATTTATGCATATTTATACTGTAAATTCATTAAGTGCATTTGTTTTAGTCATTTCTACGTAAGTTCTATCTCACGAGCGGAAATCTTAGTACCTCCAATTGTCCTTAAAGCTCTTTCATGTAATTTATGAGAGAGTTCATTTTGTGGTTCGCTTACTAGGTCCATCTCAGAATCGCCACGCAATTGAAACCCTGGCATGAAGTATATCTACATTATCTAAGTGCCCCATTTCAATTCGTCCACGTTATTTAATCGCTAATCTAATCTAAAGGGATAGATAAACAAACAATCGGCGATCAGAAAGATCATATTTATGACATACATATATCTGAGTCTCATTAACCCTCTAATATGTCGCTTATATTATGTGGTAGCAACTTTCACCTTATCATTAACAAAAATATGAAATGCCACATATTTTGATCGTAAAGTGCCATTTTATTATGCATCCACTTCAAGAAAACTAGGTTATGATCTATGCATCGGTAGAGTAAGAAAGTGATGCATGATTGAAAATTATAAAATTCTGATGACTTTTACCTTACCAAATATGCGCTATATGAAATTTTACGCATTATGCTTGTTCAAACTACAAACAAAATATATTGATTCATCTTTCCGTAGAAATTAGCCAAATACTTCATTGATGAGTCTTGCAATTAGTTTCTGTTCCTTTGAATTTTCAAGAATTCGGTTTCTGGAATCATGTTATCATCGGTGTTATTTCGATACTACTTGGTATTTAGATAGTGTATCTGTCAATCCCTCTCCAACAATTTGTAGATTTGATTTAACCATAATCACCTTATCGTAACCCGACATAATCTTACCTTAAAACTATTAAAATCTCCTTTTTTACGTTTTGCCGTCGTGGATCGATTATATCTTCTTCCCATCATCCCATTTATTTCCTCCTCCATATGCTAACATTTCATACACCCTCCCCGCAATCTTATTCATTCCTCCCCCAAATTTTCACCTTTTACCCCATTGATGGCCGATGTATGGCTTTATGCTTCTCCTTTCTCCTCTTTTTTCTCCTTTCTTCATACTACCCATCACGAATTCTCAGAGCTGCTTATTTTCTCTGATCTTATGATGCCACCATTTTAAAACCGAAACAATTAGAAAAATAATGTTAGGAACGAGTTGATGGCGAACGAGTTGGGTTGACCAATGTGTACAGCAGTATTTACTTATTCACATGAAGGTGAAAAACTCTACAAATATTTGCAATTGGTTACAATCACACTTCAAATAAATAAAAATACTAACCATGTATTGGAGCCAACGTCAGGTTCGAGCCTTTGGTCTTAACGCATTTACATGCAGGTATGGAAGTTGAAACATATTTACATATTCACATTATTTAAAGGAAAGGACAAATGCTGTGGAGAGATCATATATATGCATTTATTGGAGAGAATAAAATTAAACACAAAGGGGTAAACAAAAAAGAAAAAAATAAACTTGGACTGATGCGTGTGAAAATGTACATATATATGATGGCAGTGACTTATGTGAAATACAGGCAATTATGTAGACGGACAGGAATCACCAAAAGTATGGGAGCAGTTTCTGTGAAATCTAATTGCGAGCGTCATACCAGGAATCGTCGATCTCAAATTTGAGGTTTATAACGCCCCGGTCTGTCGCGTATTTCCTTAGGCAAGGTACCTCCAGGTTGTTTTCGGAAGCAGGTGGAAGGGTAGCGTCGCTGCTCCCCGGCCATGCGCGCATGTAGGACTCCACAGGGAGTGGTCCTTGGGCCACTATATTTTCCCCGCCATAAAGGCCGATGTAACCCACGTGCACGGGTGGTTCATCCACTGGTCGGTCCAGCTTCGTTATGCCAGCCTTGAGTTCCGTGTTACCCGCCGTGTTTTTCGTCTCCACGGCTGCGAGGAAGAGGTCTTCATCGTAGGACAGGACGAAGCGCTTAGTTTCAGTGGGCGCACCAATTTCGTTGTCCAACGACAGCTGCACGGAGACCGCGCCGGCGTCGCAGAAGGTGAACAGGGACGGATGGTCGTCCCTGAGGTGTTTCTCCAGTTCCCTCACGGAGGATGCGGGCCGCTGATCTTCTGCATTCGTGGGATAATCCTCCCAGCAGCAGGTGTGGAGGGCGCATTTGAGCGGTCGGCGGCGGCAGTAGGGTTCGTGGGTCGCCCGAGCGCGGTTCCCCATGGGTGCGGCACGGCAGCCGTAGATCTCGTATAGGCACGGCAGAAGGATCGTTTTGGCCGGCCCGTCGGTGACGTCGTTACTTCTCCGGTTCAGGAGTCCCCTGCCCAAGGGGTGGCAAATCCGACGGCTGAAGCAGGACCGGCACATAATGTGGCCCTTCAGGCTGAGTCTCCGGGGCGATCGGACCATTTTGCTGCACACGGTGCATCGGGAGATCTCATCCATCGCCTTCATACCATTGTCGAGTTCCTGATTGGGACACAGAATAGTTAGGTTAGAATTCAGGGGTCTGCAAACTACGGCCAGGGGGCCAGATGCGGCCCGCGAGGCCCTCTCATCCGGCCCGTGGAGACCTTTTTTTATCTGAGGAAAAAAATTACGGAAATTTTACGTGTATACTGCCAAGATCAACCGTCGCTTACGTGGACTTAACGTTTTTACCGAATGAAAATAGAGGCGCGCAGCAAATAAGCCCCCTAGGGACAAGTTCAAAGAAGGACTGGTGGGTTTATACCAGTTTTTGCACAAGGAAGACTATCCTAAAGTCAAAAATTTACATCAAGGTACCTTTATAACTTTGGAACAACATACTTGTGGGAACAAACATTTTCAAGAATGAAATACGGATAGAACAATTTGAGAACAAACTTGTCTGATGATAGTCTCAGGTCACTGTTGATGTAAGGGACATCAAATCTAAAGCCAGAAATGACCGCTATAATGGCATTCAGGAAACAATTTCACCATTCCCACTAATACAGGTGTTCATGTGTAGTATATCAATGTGTTTTTTAATAATAACTGAATAAAATAACATTAAATAAATAATTATAAACATCTATGTTTTCATTATTCCTTATTTGGACCTCGAGTGTGTAGTCGGCTCCCAAACTGCTGTTTGATAGTTAATGCTGCCCGTGGGCTGAAAAGTTTGGTTAGGTGATTGGAATTCTGCCAATCAAAATAGGGTTTCGCATATCTCTGTTTCATGTGTTGGGTATTTTGTCAGTGCATCCAAATTGAGGAGTCAAGCACCTTTTACGTGCAACGAATTTTTCAAACTCAATACTTGATTTCAGCTTAATCATAATTTAGTAGGTACTTCCTTTGTTTTCAAGGGTTCATCTTAGTGAGTAGCTAATGATTGCTTAAAATTACTTAGAGTTACATTGAGACTTGTCATGAATATGCGTGAGCATCATAATGCAAAAAGTAAATTTTCTCTTACCTTGCGTTGTTCATTCATCCTCACTCTTTGAACGTTCATCGCTCGCGTAGAAGTCTTTTGACCGTCTTAGAAAACAATTCGCTCGCTAAGAACTCACTCTAAGTTCACTTGGAACACTCTTAGTTCTCCTAGAACAGTCTTAGTTCACTCAGATCACTCACTTCTCACTATATAGACTTTTAACTCACTTAGAACGCACTAAACACATCCGTCTCCATCAAACGACACGAGAGTTATGGGCGCTTCCTGGCAACGGACGCATTGTTGTCGCTCAACGGTTTTCAAGTGAGCGCTTCCTCCTACAATACACGCTATTTAAGCTTCATCAGTTTGAGCTTAGCTGAGCAGAATTAACCTTTTCGTTCTAATTTGTGCACATATGTTAGATTGCATGATCCAGGAATTCAAATTTACATCGAATAAGTGAAGAATATTTTTTAAATGCGCCTAATTTTCACATGAAAATTCGTGTGACCCTCTTGACTTTTTAACTCTCGATCTCTGACGCTGTTTTAAATGCCGTTGTCTGCCTCAAAAGCGTTATTTTCGTTTTTTAAAGGCCCAGCTTGGATGCCATTACTTATATACCTACTTACAAATGGAGGGATATGTGCTTGCTTAGGCTTGAATGGGGTTTAAAGTTTTCTGAGCGCAAGACTTCCTTCTATCATTCAGCAAAACGAGTAAATTTAACTGATTTTGACTCCTATTTTTTTAATATACGGTAAAATATTCAATATTTCTTACCATGATGATGACTTTACGCTTTTAATTCATTGTAAATGAAAAAATGAAACTATATTGAATTTCAGCGAATTTTTATATCCGTTTCGAGCGTCGCTAATCGTCAACAATTCCATGCAAAACAAATTTAAAAAATGTACACATATTTCAATCGAACTGCCTTTTATTTACAGTTCAGATGGCGTTAATTACGTAGACCATGCGGAGCACATGATTTACGTATGGCTAACTAAATCCTATTTAACTTGTTATTCGCAAAAGGTTTTCAATTGGAGTTCCTCTATTGATGCATTGGCTTCGGGGTGGAATGGGTATGTGTATGATTCGCCACAAGTTCTGGGCTGAAACCGACTTTAAAGTTATTAAATAGTATGAAGTTGAGCATAAAGCCACCGAGTGCGTCCACCAGGTTGCGGATGGTGGGTCGACCTCAAGATATAGAGGTTAGCTGCGTGATAAGCGAGTTTGCTCGTCGAATAAGCAGTCGTGGACAAAAGCGACGGCATTCCGAGGGGGTATCTGGTCTATCCCTGGGTAAGGTAGGCGAATAAATAATACAGAACCTCTCGGTATATTTATTTTAGAATTTGTTTTTTGGGCTTTTGGAAATATTTTAGGGGAAAAACCTGCTTTTCGACGGAGTAAAATACAGGATGGAAGGCCTAAACCACAAAATATTCGGGGATCTGAGCAAGGTATTGGGTGGCTATTTCAAACGTATCGATTGCGTTCTAAAATTTCTTCATGAAGTGAATTACCCATAACTTAAGACGCATTGTAATATGACCAACAGCTCTAAATGCAACTCTTTTGCCTTGTGGCCAATACAGAAAGTAGCATATCGTGTCCACTCATAGTTTAAACTATTCATAAGTAATCCACATACCTACCACGTATTGTTTTTCTAACACTTGTTTTTAATCTGGTTTATCAATAGAGCGAAATGACCTTAGTAGTCACAGGACCTTAAGATAATTATATCTATCTTTTAGGTGGAGATAAGTGAATGTTTTATTTTAAATTGATAATAACCGGAATGGTTTGGGTGTAGGACAGCCATTGATAATTTTAAATCGGTGGGTGTATTTTCGAATTAACCTGCTGATTTAGCAGCAAGCATTAATGCATAATAAACGTTTTATAACCTTCTTTCAATTATTAGAGAAGTACTTATAAACGCCTAGCTTTGAATTTCACATTTCATACACAAGATAGGGGCCCGTGAGAAAAAATAGTTTTATTTCACTATCTGCACACCGAAATCGTCAATTAAAATTTAATACTTTCGAAGTTGATTGATGACTCTAATTCCACTTTCTTGAACTTCTTCAATCCAATTTTTTCCCCTTTACCAAAAAAGAGAAAACATTTACTTAGCAACGTAAACAGAATTGCATAGCAAATGGTTTTATTATGTTAAAAGATAGGGTAAATACCATTTTTTCATGTTTAAATATTCACACTTTTCGGTCAAACAGTGGAATTAAAAATACACCTTAGCAATTTGACCAGCTTTCGTCTTTCAAACGACGCAACTTCCATTTCAATCCGACCGGTGCCTTCGGAGATTACATCAAATTAATAAACCAACCTCGAGCGCTGCAAACACGCATACGTACAGACAACTGCCTTCCACGAACCACGTATTTTGCATTTTTCTTTGCATCACAAACTGCTAAAAATCCAAAACTATTACCAATCCATAATGACAGAGAATGCACACTGAACGCACCAAACCTCTCTCTTTTATCTCAAAACTTGAGAGAGAACAAAAAAAACGGATACAGAATGTCTGACACGCTACAAAATTAATATATATACCTATATACATATATATATATAATAATTTATAAAAAAAATTATTTATATTCACATTCTTTAAAACAAAATAAATATATATACACTTATTTGTTCATGCCCTATTGATTTGCTAATGGTCGTGATAGAAATGTAATATCCATTTAAATCTATCTTCACCGTTAAAAAACTATTACCTAATAATAATCCATGATTTGGTCAAGTAATCAGTCAATGTCAAAGGACCGATTAATTTGTGGTGATCCACCGCGTGGCGTCAGGCCAGGTAAGGTAGGGGATGCCGCTAGGGAATCCGCCTTAAATGTGGAGAGACTGGGCGCACGTCCCAACTTCAGCCAACCCTCAACTCAACCGCGTCGGTCCCGCACACCCGCGCTTATATACCTTGGCGCGGCCAAGATGGCCGGCCTTGGCCATGGTTAAATGTACCATGCAAATGAGTCTGTCGGGAAGACTGCAAAATATCTGTGCTTTTCAGCATTTCTTTCATTTACAGACTAGAGTTCCTAGATTGTGGATCTTGATTAACAAATAAATTAATATTTCCTGTACGCGTCATTTCCTAATGACTTTTATTGGTTGAAAATTATTATTCCAATCTCGAATATCTCCGAGCAGGTGATTATTGAGGTAAATGATTATCCCTTACGTTTCCTACCCTCTGTTTTTTTTGTCGCACCTTACGTTTGATGGTATGGACGGAACGAGAAATGGCGTATAAAATCTTATCTCAATGCTTCTACGTGCATTCAAGGCTGGAAATTTATTTTTTCGTCGCATCGCACACCACGTTTCCTGCTGATAGAGAGATTTGTGTGGGTGTGTCAGCGGTAGGTGTTTGTCATTTGTTTCGGGAGTTGTGTGCCACATAAAGAGGTTCTCTCCATCACATTCATTCCCACTTCGCCAGGCTTCCTTCTTCTCGGAATCGTGAGAGATGCACGAGTGCATGGTGGGTGTGCGTCGTATACTTCGGTGACTAGTGATCGCTGATGCGATCCATCTCTTTCGTACCCTCCTGCCTTGGAGGTTAGGTTCTAGGAATTTACAATCTCATGTTTTCATTGTTTAGTTCCTGGAAACAACGGCGTCTTCCTTCGTTTCACACTGGTTGCGAATAAGTTCAGTTATCTGGGCAAGAACACTTTTGATCGACGTTTTAAAATCTTCCTCCATTACTTTATGCTCAGAATTAGAAAATTGGAATTTTGAGAAAATAATAATATTGAAAAAATTAGAAAGTTGGACTTGTCCCGAAAAAATTATGCTTCATTATATGGTGGCCTTAATTTACGTTTTTTATTATCCAATTGTTGGATTTGAGCAGTAAATATTTACAGTAAGTTAAAACATAATGGGAAATAAGTAAACAATTCTTGCTTTGTCCCTCTGCTGATATATCAGTTAAAGCACCCATTAAGTATAGGCGGTGAGTAGCTATAGAACTTTGATCCGGAAAAAGAATGTTGCATGGGATCAGAATGCTGAAACCCAAAACAAAAAAACTGCATCGGCGTCAACGTATTTTTAATATAATTATCAGGGGATCCAATTTCAAATCAATTGCTTTAGCGGATCCTTATTGTCACCTATAGGGTGGAATAGATTTCTGATTTTTTTCTTCGTTTACATCTTATCTACATCCCTTTAAGCAACCTGGACGGTGTGTGACAAGACATAAATAATTAACAAACATGCACTATATTCGTGCACTAATATTTTCAACAGTACATAATTACAGAAATATGTTTAATTTTTCCTCCTAAAAACACGTACAACTGATTGATTACTATTTCAGTGGGAATCTGATAAACACAAATTGCTATATTAAGACACGATGGCCTGATGAAGACAATTGTCGAGGGAAAATTGAACGGGAAGAATGGAAAAGGCAGGTATGAGTTACATAGAACAGGTTGTAAAGGACGTGAAAGAGATGAACTACGTTAATATGAAGTGGTTGGCCGGTAGAGGAATTGAGTGGAGGGCTGCGTCAAACCAAACCTAGGATTGTTGACCCTTGATGATGATGAAGAATATAATTCTAAAACTCATGAAATTAATGATAAAATTATCATTTAAAAAGTTTGCTGAACTGACCATACCAGTGGAAATTAGAGTACGTACTGCAGATTTTTATCCATAAGAGTAATATGTAGGATTTTTTAAAGCACGTTAATTTTTTCTTTGAAAGGACAATGGCCAGACATCAGCTGAAGATCAATAAGAAGAAGTCTAAGATATTAGTGTCCAGCAAGAGAGAAGAGGCCAAAACCAACGTTAAACAAAAAATGGAAGAGACTAAAGAGTTTTGTTACCTGGGAAGCCGAGTAACCAACGATGGACTAAGCAAGAAAGAAATAGTCAGTAGAATAGCACAGGCAAAGAGGGCATTCTATCAAAAAAAAGAATCTATGTACTTACAGTTGGAAATACAAGCGTAGAAGTAAGGAAACAATTCAACAGAACGTACATCTGGAGTATGTTTCTTTACAGCAGTGAGGCATGGATGATGACAGCAGCGGAGAAGATAAGGGTAGGAGCATTCGAAATGTGGTGTACAGAAGAAAGATGAAGATTAAATAGATCGACCGAGTGACAAACGAAAAAGTCTTAAGAAGAGTGGGAGAAAAGAGAAGCCTGCTGAAAACACTAAGAAGAAAACGGAATAACTTAATCGGCTACATCTTAAGACACGATGGCCTGATGAAGACAATCGTCGAGGGAGAAGTGAACGGAAAGAATGGAAAAGGCAGGCCTCGTATGAGGTATATGGAGCATGTTGTGAAGGATGTAAAAGAGAGGAACTATGTCAATATGAAGAGGTTGGCCGATAGAAGAATTGAGTGGAGGGCTGCGTCAAACCAATCCTAGTATTGTTGACCGATGATGCTGAGGCATTAGCTAAAATGCATTGGTTTATAATCCCCATTTGTCATGCATGTGTGCTGTTTACATTGGTTGATGGCGTTAAGAGCACATTTCAGATGCGCTACAGACTACTCTTCCTTCCTATTACTCACCTCTTCAGTAGTAATGTTGCCTAAAAAGAGGTCCGCTCTATCGCCGAAGCCATTAGCTGTTGGGCGAATTACGGCTTAAATGTGATGAAAAATGCATGCAAAACTGCTATCGTATTCTTCATATGGCGAATTTCACTCTGCTTCCATATGCATACATTTATTATAGCCTCGAGCGTGAAATTTACTTTCTCGTTGTTGAACTCTCGTCTGTTATCAGCAAATAATACTTCTGCACTATAGCAAGAAGTTCCACAGAGAAAAAAATCATTCTCCTTGATCGGGACTCGAACCCGGACCCCCTGGTAGAGCACCCGGCCGGAAATCAGTGGGTCCGGGTTCGAGTCCCGGTCAAGGGGAATGATTTTTTTCTCTGTGGAACCTCTTGCTATAGTGTAATTTTCAGCGGGTGACGCTACTAAAGTCTCCGCCGCCAGTTCGCGGTCTTTGAAATAATACTTTTGCCTAGAGAGAGAATTGCTAGCGTGTTAAATATTTTTTTTTGCTCTTTTACTTATACATGCGGACTATTTGTTTAATTGATCGCTTGAAGTTTCGTGACCGTCTTGGAATAATCTCTAGATTGACACGCAAGTCCGTATTCAAGCATATTACACACTTTTATTTAATATGGAGGAAAGAATTTTCTGATCTTTGGCCCCTTTCTTTCGTTTGAAGTCAATTAGCAAGGTATTAACGTTGAGTGATTCCATGGTTTACGGGGATGGAATTAACTCATTTTCCCCGAGTTCCTTGTGCATTAATGTGATAATAGCTCTTTTGTTCCACCGCCTGTATCGAGTAATCATTTTCATTGAATAATTTAAAGTTTTTGACCGCGACACTGAAAAAATAATGGGATAAAATACATTCAGGTCGTTATTAATGGCCTCGCTTTCACTTTGGCTTGCTTGATTGACGGGTAAACACATATAGTGTGTGTTGTCTTGAAATTCCATTTTATTCATTGTTCTATGAGGGCCTGGAGGATCCTTCGTAACGCTATTGCCACGTATTTGTGTAACACATGTGTTTTCCCCAGAAATAACTTTTAGAAATCAAGACAAATGTTATATTTAGAGACGAACCGTAATATATAGTTCACCACATTTCCTGTTCGTCCTCTACTTGTAGCTTTGAACTTGAAATAAAATGGACCCCAATATGAAGTAAACAAGATACAGTTCATATTAGCTTCTCCCTTGCGGTAGGAACTTCAGTGCGCTATTTTTTTCCAATCTAGAATCCGTTCGGACGAAAAAATCAGCGTTCTTAGAAGAAAGAATGACTTTGAGTTTTTCCTCTCGAGGAAATAAAGTGTAAGCAATATTGGAGGACTCACCCGTAGGGAAAGGAAATTCTTGCATTCCTCAGGGCACAGGACCTTTCCCTCCCCGTCACTTTGTGTATCTCCGAGTGTGGGCCTCATGTATATATTCCGTCCCCGCTTTCTCCAACACCCAACTTTCCCCCGCTGCCCTGCCTCTCCCAGAGCAGTCCCCAAAGCCTTCCCTTTTCCCCCTTCCTCCTCCTCCTCCCAGTCTTCAACAGACCCTTTCGGGTCCCGTATTTTGCGTCGCTGGGGATTTTAAGCATATGCGGGAAGGGGAGAGTCTGAGGATGGTTTGTCCGCCCGAGAGTGGCAACAGCTGCTGTGGGGAGTGGGAGGGAGTTATGGATTAGATTATGGGGGCTGCGGCGCAGAGGGGGGGGGGCGTGGGAGGATGAGGAGGAAGAGGGTTAGCAGTTTCCATCCTTCCTCCTCCCTGGTTTCCATATCGGCTCGGCCAAGATGGGGGAGGAATTAACATTATTGTTACTTCGGCTTTTGATCTGCAGCGAATTGACTGCGGATTGGATGGTAGCGAAGGGAGGAGAAATACCTAAAAATTGAGGTGCAACAAAGTGTTCGCCTTTTATTGCTATTTACCTGTGAAACTATGCGAAAATTTGGCGCATTCAACCTCCAGCCACCAACCCAAAAATTTATTTATTTATTGTTTTTAATGTTTACCCAACATATAAATGTAATAACAGAGTAAACAATTAATTATCGAACAAGATAATACAATATTATAGCACTGGCCAAAACGCTAGACAAAGAAGATAATACAAATATTAATAACATTGGACATTTATAAATATCTATCAAATATCAACAACATTAACAACATTATCAGCATTAACAACATTACCTCAGTGTGTTTAGTATAGAAATAAGTTCTTTTAAAAATTTATGTCAGTCTTGTTATAAATTCAGATCATTGCAATATTTGTTGTATGTAATACACAATCTATTAATAGGAGAATTTTTACAATATTCACTGTTAACATTCATGATTTCATAAAATGTCATCATATTTCTACCCTTTCTGGATGGAACATGGAAATTTATTCGATTCAACAACATGCCACATTCTCCTTTATTTATTACGCCATGTTAAAATATCATTCATAATTCTTCGATCAAATAGTTTATGGAAATGAAACAGTTACAAGAAGTTGTTGTATTTTGCATGATTTTCAATAATAGGATAAACGTGATATCGGATATAATACATATACCATAAAAACCTTTTTTGAATTATCTCAATAATTTCACTGTACGTTTTTGATTGATTTAGCGATCAATTCGGTTTTTGTAAAGTAAATAGTTAGGGATTACTCTGTACCATATATCAAAGACTGTTTATTAATGTGAATTCATTTAAAATTTACAACATGTCGTTAGTTTTTGTGCACGGTTAAAATCATCAAACATTTCCTGCCTCCATTAATCCTTTTTAATCCATTGTTTATTTACAACATCTCCATGGGAGCATTTTTCTTTCGCTACGCTACAAGAAGACTTTCAACATTAGTTATAAACAAACAATGTGTTTCAGCGTTAACTCACTATGTAACTACAGAAGTCTGTAAAAAAAAAGCAGGTCCACTGAGACCTTATTCATGGCTATGGACTTCACATTAGTTGAGAGAAAGGGATGCTGACAAGGCTAGAAATATTATAGGTAGGTACTTATATATGATTATTTTATTTTAGTTCGTGTTTAGCTCATCGATGAAAAACGCTGAAGTCCCTATCCTATTGGTCGTACGCTGAAGATAATTGTACTTTTTTATATCAACCTCTTATTATATGTATACGGTATCTGTGCTCCCATTTATTTTTTATAAAAAATACTCTCTTATACCTGTGGATATATGACGCAGAATTGTCCTAAAAGTGATCAGATTCATCTACCACAATGTCATTGACCTTGTCTTTTGCCGCTTCTCTATGAATATAACTGAAGTCCGTGAGCTGTAGTGACTGTATTGGTACGCCGGTGGAATTATGGCATGAATTGATTTCGAGAACCATAAATTAGCATACCCCTATGGTTACGACTGATGTATCTGGGTGAATTGAGTTTCCCATTTGTGGGAATTGTGATCTCCAAGGTATCAGCTGGAGAGTTCCGAAATGTTGACGATTCCCGTATTGTGATTTGCCCCCTTGTCTCCGCATGCTCTCACGAGACTTGTGTTTGCCCGGATTTGCTCATTTGAATGAGCCCTTTCGGTTTGCGATACCCTTGGCATCCATTCGTTGCTCTCGATTTTCACCTTCATCTCCCTTCATCATGAATTGTTCCGCTGAGGACAATTTCGGGCACCGCACATTACGCATTCTTGCATCAAGTTCTGGGATTGAGTGTTGTTACGATGGGCTCAAGGCGAAGTTTCTAGGCCCAAACGACCTGTCTACTCTATTATGAGGCTCAGCGGTCGGAAAAATGTCCCGGATCCTTCATTTAGTCCTTAACTGAGTAATTTTGGATGTGCGGATAGATGGAGGACCCATACATCAACAGATTATGTACTGCAAGAGTGGGCGAGGGATTGTTAACATGAAGTACTTGCAGAATCAATAGGAATGATTTGTCATACCTTGTCTAATCCATAGCTATTACATTGCCTTGTTTAAAATACAGTCATTTATAGATAACATTTCACGTATCTTGTAACTGCATTGCAGGTTGACGTTTCAACTGCAGGTTGAAATTAAGACTTAAACTCTTAAACAAATTCCAAGATAATATTTTCAGTGATGTCGTTAAAAATATAATGCGAACCCCAACTTACTATGGTAGACTGGACCATAATCACAAAATTAGATAAATCGATTTCCGAACTGACAGATTCAAAATGTCCATTTTTCCTCGTACAATTAGGGATATGAATAACGTTAAATGTATCCAGTACGAGTGTAGTAATGGATAATATTGGTAGCTGCATGTTGGTATAAGGACTTATAGCTAACCCAACTAACGATATGTTTTTGCGAGTATGTTTTGCTATTTTTATCTTTTTTTAAATAGCGTAGTTTTGAACAGTACCTATGCAAGTACTAATCCTTTTTTATGCATGATATGTAGTGCATGTTGGGTGAGAGTTCACCCCCTGCCACACACCTTTATGGTGGCTTGCAGGGTATTATGTAGATGAAGATAGATGAAGGGCATTCCACCGTGACTCCGCGATTCAAAATCTACATCTACATCTACACGATACCCTGCAAGCCACCGCGAGGGTGTGTGGCAGGGGGCGAAGATCACCAAGGCATGCACTACCGACGTGCAAACAAGCAACTATAGGGTTCCATGCAACTAGATTGTTAGTATCTATAGTATTTAAGGGATTAATACATGCATCATGAACTACAGACTACTATAAAATATTTCCCCTACCTATCCCTTTGCTATGCTGCCTATTCTGTTCTTTTATAGTACGGGGAGAAAATACCGTAAAAAGCAATGTTATTTAATGAATAAATACCGATCCAGAAAAACACATATATGGAAAATCATCTATACGGTGATAACGCATAAACAATAATTGTATGAGTATGCTATTACATAGCGCGATGTAGTTGCATTCTATTTTTTACAAGCTCTTTTAACTCATTTTGGCTTCGAAACAAGACTGACGTCTTGTTGCCACGTTTAATTTATAAAATGGGAATACATGCTCAATCCCGCTAATACGTGTGTTAAAATAGGTTAAATATCTTATTACTTCTTAGTTTTAAACTATTCCATTGCAAAAGTAACTCTTTGCTTTGAATTTTATTAATATTGATGTTTTTGAAAACTATTTGGAAAAAATGTCGATACTACCATTTGGAAGCATTTACATTGATTACACCATGTCAATAACCAAAGAAATATTACATTAAAAATATAAGTCATTTTTTTGTGCTACGGCGCTATGCGTCACTTTGTCGTCTAATAACTTCCAAGAAAAGCGTTTGGCTAAAACAAATTTTTAATGCAAGGTTTATTATCTTTATTAAAACGTCTGCGAAGTTTCATGGTTTTAACTTCAGTACTTATTGGTATGCTAGTCCATTTATAAGCGCACTTTTTCTCGTCAACTATGCACCCGCCACGAGGCTAAAACTGTCATTTTCCTCTTTAAATTACCAGAGTGAATCAGATGTTATCATTTAGCTGAAGTTAGCACCTTATTTTATATCGAATTATATGTTTCCTGAAAAAATGCAGCACAGAAAAAGCGCAGCGTTGCCGGCGAAGTGTCCTGCTCTGGGCTAACGCGTTTTTTCAGGTAACGTAAAATTCGATATAAAATAAGGTGCTAACTTCAGCTATATGGTTACATCTGATTCGCTCAGGTAATTTAAAGAGGAAGATGACAGTTTTAGTCTCGTGGCGCCATGATGCATAGTTGACGAGAAAAAGTGCGCTTATAAATGGAATACCATACCAATAAGTACTAAAGTCAAAACCTTGAAACTTCGCAGACGTAATAATAAAGATAATTAACCTTGTATAAAAAATTTGTTTTAGCCAAACGCTTTGCTTGGAAGTTATTTGACGTCAAAGTGACGCATGACGCCGTAGCGCAAAAAAATGGGCCCTTTTTTTACTCGAACTTACGTTCGAGTCCAAAATTCGTATTAAAAATTTATTCTAACAATGTAGTCAGTCAATAAAAAAATTATCTAAATTACTATGTAAATAAGGTGAAAATCTGATGAATGGTTTCTGAGTAATTGAGGTTTAAACTCGAGTCTACAAGATTTGGGCGCGGACAGTAGGTGAACAATTTCAGACCGAAAGATCGAATTTTTCTTTCTTCAACGCCTTGTGGAGGCGCAACCCACATTCCCTGGTGCGTTCATAGTTGTGGAACTCTTAGGACTTACCGAGCCATGAATAAAAAATCACCTAATTCCTTTCCGAACATTTTAGTCCGCATCTGCACACCATGGCGGCATATTAATGTTTTTCCTAATTGTACGGAAGGGCTTGAGTAATTGTGTATATTATAGGGAGTATGGTGTTCATTGCAACTCAGCTGCATTTCCAAATCGTAATACTCCCTCAGGATTTTGTGAAATCCAATCTATGTTGTACTCAGTGGGGTGAACCGCCTACAGCTTATGTCATTTACGCTTCTTCAAAATGTTGCTGTTCGCTCGGATGTGTGCCTGTTTCATGCAGAGGTTACTTTGATCCCTTTCACATCCGATGAGAATACCATGAGCGATTCTCGGTACTGAACCGGTTTTCCAAAAAGAGATGTGGCGACTCACTGCTTGCTTTGACGTATCAAAGGGGCTGAAATCCGAGCCAAGTTGCGTGAAACCTCATTTATTCAATTTCATCATGCCGTCACAATTTGGGTAAAGGGATTGCCGGTGTAATGTGTCAAAAGGATTTTTAAGGGTAGCGGATGCGCGATATATGTGCTGTGTAGAGGCCGCGTTTGCAGCCTTCATGAATAAATTTTGACGTTGAGCTTCATGCTTTCTTCAGAAAAAAAAGCTTAGCAAATGCTGCATTGCATTTGTTGTATTAATTAAGGATTTTGTTTTTTTTGGTCTTTTGTGAGTAAATGTATCATTTTAAGTTATCCTTTGTTGCGGTCAACGGGTATTATGTTGTAGCAGGCCAATCGCCTTCAAAATAATTACATAGTTAATATAGGTTTGATGTAGGGATGTCACATCGACATCGATGTATCGGACTACTCGATGTTTTTGCCGATACATCGAAAACATCGAGTGCTAATACAATCGATGGAACATCGACTCGATGTTTTCAAAACACTCAACATCGCAGCGATGTTTTAGGAAACGAGCGGTATAATAAATGCTTTTGGTTGACCAATAATTCATTTTTCTGATTATCATAAGCCTTTTAAGAATACGAACGAACCTTCCCTAAGTACGCCATCTATCATTCACGTGTAGGGAAACAAGTGAAGGTATAAAATCGTTCACGTTTTCATCCCAGTGTTGCCTTCCAAGAACATGATCCGCCATGCCTTCATCAGTACCTTCTGAGAGGATTGTATCAGCTCTCAACTTGGTGGTACAAGATAACAGGAGTAGGTTGGGGTCGCTGCATATTAAGCAAACAGTGTTCCTTACCGATACTGGGAGGTTTAAACGTTTTAAACCCACTGTTTTTCAATTTAATTTTTTTATACTACCAAGCTTAGAATATTTGTAGGGAACAGGTACACCCACTTTATTGTGTTCTTTTTTGTATTATGTTTATTTATCTTTATTTCATTATGAAACAGTGATATGTTTTCTATGTTTAAAAATAAATTCAATGGAAAAATATTTGCGCATTATTTATCAATATTATACTAAATAAGGTCCGATTTCCGAATAATTTTCAAAATTGCAAGTTTTTAAGAAGATGCAAAATTTCTGATGCATAATACCTAATACATAATACCTCTATGATAATACCTAATTTCCGATATGAAGGCAAACAAACTCGATACATCGATGTTTTTTGTCGATGAATAATGACTGAGTGGTGAGTACTTTTATAAACACCGAAACATTGACCACTCGATGTTTTTTAACCGATGTGACATCCCAAGTTTGATGTGAAGTTCTCCAGTTAATGCAAGGGTATAGTAAGGATGATATGTTTACGGTATCCCTTGTCAACTGCGGGGGTTATGTTCCTGAAAAACCCCGTGGTTGGTGAACCACGAAGTGTACGGGATATCAGGGGTTAAGTGTCATGTTCCTCCGAACTTAGGTTAAGATTTTCGTAACTCTATTTTTTTCTCAAATGATATACATTTATATAAATGTACAAGTATTCCCTTCCAACTATAAGGTGGTGATCTTAGGTACTCTATCTAATATCCGCGCAGAAAAACAAAACAAAACTGCACAGCTTACATCTGTGTTGAATTTTTAGAAATTAATGTACTCGATTGATTCGAAATTCGCCTTGAGCAAGTACTGTATCTGATATCATCGCAGAAAAACAAAACCGGTCCACTGACATCTGTGTCGACATTTTAGAACTAAATGCACTCAACTGGTTCTCTTGAATTCGCCTTGAACAATCTCTGGCTTACTAATATGTGTTAATATTTGGCGACTGAGATATCCGGGTAGTATTCACGGTCAAGTCACATGATTTTTTCTAGGCAAATTTCATTCCTCGATATATGCATTTTAGTACTCGTGCGCGTATCTGTGCACAAAATCATTAGTCAAATTTGTGACTATTAAAACAAAAAGGCATCGGATTGGTCAAAACCGCACATAAGCAAGGGAAATACCGCGGTTGAGAAAACTAGTGCCCAAACTGTCGACCGCGGATAACCAAGGGCCGCGGTATAAAAAACCGCGGTTGACCAGGGATAGATATTGAAATATAGTGGATAATGTAGGATATTCGATTACATACTCGTACCTATGATACATTTAAGGATGATGCATTTTTTATAACATTTTTCTTCTTCTTTTTTAGGTAAGTTCGCGGACTCCTTTTTACGTGTGATTCCCGCCTGTCATGTGGTACGGGAACTTTTCGAAAAGAAATCTAGCACGGATTGCAGCTGAGCCAAGGTATCTTATTCTAATAATTGAGTTTCCAAGATGAGCTACCCTTTGGTGTGAAACTTGGATCAAGCCTAATGAATTCAACTGTAGTTTACTGGTGATATTTTGCTGAGGTGGCGCTAAAGTGGGCCTTAACAGCTAACTAGTGGACTCTGGACGGTGACAAATATTATATAGGTATTCGTTTGGTGGATTTTTCCTCTTTCGGTAATTTCCAACATGCAGAGTTTTAATCCTAATTCAAATACCGTACATGTATCAGTTGTAGCATTAATATCTTTGCCATTTACTATGCAAGCGCATTTTTCGAGCTCATCGCGTTATCAAATAAAATTCACCGATAGTACAAAAATATCACCGATCGTTAACAGGTACATAAATGCTAAATAATCATCTATGTCATTAATATTATAAGATCAAGTTATTTCCTACGACGAAATAAAGGTAGACACTGAGTACTTTGGAACGTTTTGGAACTCGTTGACTAAGAAATATCGACGGCGTATATAACAACTCTTGCTTCGAGCTGAATTTATATTTGGGTCGTCACTCCCTCAAAGGCCGTAGTCGCGGAAACCTACGCGGCGCATCTTCGAAGGAGTCACTCCGAGCAGCGGTCGAAAAGAAGGCTGCTTTTCGGGAGGCCGCACTCCTCCGAGCCGACTAATTGTCACAGGCCACCCTTTACGCCCCCCCCCCTCTCCAACGCAAAAATCCCTGTACAGGTCATTGAGGAAGGGTCTCACCCCAAGCCATGGCAAGGGACTCTCTGAAGAGGACCGTGCCCCGGTCTTGTGGGTCTTTCGTGGTCGGGGTATCTAAGGGACAGAGGTGCACTGTTGTCAAAACTCCTTCAACTCGGGACTTAGAAAAATTCGGCCTACGAAGTGGTAATATTTTATTGTGGACGGGTGTACATGACGGCAGTGAGTTCCTTATCGCAATGTTAGGATCCATCCACTCAAACGAACGGATTCTTCTATGCCCACTTCCACCCTGAGAATGCCATCCTTGATGAACCATAATGGCACACGTGTAATGCTTCTCATAAATCCTATGAAATTTCCTTTTCGACTAGCAATAAAATGTAGCTCGTTGATATAGCATTGTCCCGGCAAGCCAAGTTTCTTATTCCAGGTTCCACACACTTTTTTCGCATGCATTTTCATCGTTCTAATATAGGTTTCATTATTTTACTGCAGAAATGAATAATTTTTCATTTCATAAAATTTTAGTTTTTAAGATTGAAAGAAGTTACCTAAGTTCATCCAAACCCAAGGCACCCAGAAACATGTCAAAAAACCCTGTACAACGAATTTTTCCTGCCACTTTAAATTCTATAAAGCTACCTTGGCTTCATCGTTGTTTGTTTGCCCCATATGAGATTCATTCTTGATGGACCAAAATGGTGAATGAAAATTGCAGTTGTAGTAGGATATTTTGTGTAATGTAGTAGCGTGTGAGTTTCTCAAGCAAGCCAATCCAATGATGGCCCTGGTTTGATTCCCGGTCCGTTTGATTCCCGGTCCGTAATATATTTTCCTTTGGCTATATTCAGCGCTCTCACGTTTAGAAAAGCAAAGAGAATTTACGTAAAACGGCAGTTAATTTTGGTAAGTTTCTTTTGGTTTTTTGCGATTAAACTAAAATTTTTAGCAACAGTTTCGCCGTGTTAATCTGCCGGCTTCGTCAGGCATTCTAAATCAACAATGAAATATAAATAAAAAAAACTTAAACGGTTATTATGTACAGTATGATTAATTAATACTTTAGTTTTTCAAAAGTCTTTTCCACTTATAAGGAACTTTGTAGCCATCTTCTCTGTTTAGGTTGTTAGGTCTTTTTTTCTATTCCAATGGCTTCCCTGATGATCCGTGGATAATAGCTTATTTCTTTACATAAAACATTCGCCCTCTTGATTTCAATTCTGTGACCTTCTAAAAGTGTGTGCTCAGCCACTTGCTAAAAAGTTTAGTTTAATCGCAGAAAACCACAAGAAACTTACCAAAATTAAAATGAACTACGAAAATCTACGAGAAAACGGCAGTTAATTATTACCTAAAACATTATCGCCAGGTGATGCGTTTCAGCTGTGTGGGTTAGTTTACAAAAAATACAATTCCTTCATTAGTCCTCCTTGCGTGGGAGTTGAGGTTCCTGTAGTTCTAGTGATCCACGGTTTGTTTTGGGATTTACAGTATTATCGAAAGGGGTCGTCGTGAACCAGTGGGTAGAGCGCCGAGCTACTTATCGGAGGGTCCCAGGTTCAAATCCCGAGCAAAAGTCTTTCTGGACGCCTCGTGATTTGATTTTCTGCGGGTCAGAACTTCGTAGGAAATCGCAGGTGGCCCAGGGAAAGAAACTGGTCCCCCTACCCTGAATGTGTTAGTTTCACACGCCAATGGCTTAGTTCAGGGTGAGCTATACCCTCACCTATCAAAAACCTACCTTCGGGTTGAACATAACTTTTTTTAATATTATTCATGGGAAGTATTCAAGTGATAAATAGTAATATTGTTCCGTACTGAGATATAGTGGCGAAGCCTTATATATTATGCTCCTCGTCGTGTATATGCCTGTGCACGAAAATGTTTTATTTAAGCGTATTAATTATCGATGTTCCGCGAAGTTTTAAAAAAAAATCTCATTCAGAAATAGGCTTGCATACTGATTATCATTCATGTGTCCGCTGGATCGATATGGGGATGTCAAAAATCCCCTAATTGAATGTTTCTGTAATTTATTCCTTCCTCCGCATGAAAGGGTTGCCAGGCCGTTTTTTTAAAAGCCAGGACGCCATTCAAATTACACTCTCCCAGATCTTTTCCCCTTTCACTTCCATTTTCACAATCTGGCGAATAATTGGTGTCCGCGAGCTTATGATCTCGTCATTCATCTGCCTTAATAAGCTACGTAGAGCAGCCGAAACATTTCCATTGGTAATTCACCTCGGCGCCACGCATCAGTACGAAATCTCTATGCGTATATCTTTCATAAAACGATTTATGCAAATTCTACTGCCGATTAATTTCGCACTCTCCCGTGTGGGTTTCTGGAATTGATCCCTCGAAATGAAAATCGAGAGATGACATTTAATTCCTTAAACGGCATCATATTGTGAATTGCCATGCGATGCGAGAGCAAATGCGAAAAATGCGAAAGCGAATGATTGGTTAAAATATTTTAATCTCCGTTTATTCCTGTTTCAAAAATCCTCGATGTTTAGTTTTTCTCATTGGTTTTATTTCGTAAAATATCGAACGTAGGTAGATGATTTCATTATTATTTAGTATCGGAATTTGGTGATACCGTAACGACGATTGATAAAAATAAATAAACGATGCTTAAATGCACAATTCTATTTTTGTGTTTCAGTATTTCGTGCTTTCTTTGTAGATGTTATATCAACTTTGCATTAGCTTTGAAGACACTAATTTAGCCTGAGAATCCAGCTATTTCCCTGGAATCATTCGAGAGGCACTTGAAATGAGCAAACATCCTTGGAACTTTAACCGAGAGGTCGGTTATCGCCTCCACTCCAACTGGAAGACACTCTTTCACACGATATGCCATATTATTGGTCGACGGATTCAAACTTCTCAACCGACTAATCAAAATGGAGAGACTTTATCGGACAGCTGATGTACTGACGGCCAAAACCTGACATTCCATCTGTAATGCGGACGAAACTGTTCTACGTTTACGACCATAAAGGTCAAAACGCCCGGGATTGTGTAATAGGCTTACTGAAAATAGTCTGAGTCGGTTTATAGCCATTGCCTGTTCGTTTGCAGGGTTTAGATTCTTTCACAGTGAGGCATGGACAATGAGAGCAGCGGAGAAGAAAAGGGTGGAAGCATTCGAAACGTGGTGCTACAGGAGAATGCTGAAGATTAAATGGATCGACCGAGTAAGTAACGAGGAAGTCCTAGGAAGAGTAGGAAAAAGAGAAGTCTGCTGACAACTCTAAAAAGAAAAAGGGACAACTTTATCGACCATATCCTGAGACACAATGGCCTGATGAAGACTATCGTCGAGGGAAAAGTGAACGGGAAGGCTGGAAAAGGCAGGCCTCGTATGAGGTACATGGAAAAGGTTGTGAAGGATGTAAAAGAGAAGAATTACGTCCTGGAAAAGGTTGGCCGATAGAAGATTCGAGTGGAAAGCTGCGTCAAACCAATCCTAGGATTGTTCACCAATGATGATGATAATGAGATTCTTTTAAAAAGTATCATGAGTTTTTATTCGAAAAATACGCAATTCGATCCTCTTTTATCATTACGCCAATGTTATTTGTTGTTCCTTTTAATCATGCATCCGGTAAGATTAGGCTTACGAGTGGTGCCTCCGGCGATTGGAGAGTTTTTATCCGCTTCGCAGAGGAAGAGTGACGGAAAAAGTCCCCATCGCCTTTACTTCTCTCGCTTCTCACACAATTTGATTCGTAATTCATTGGGAAGCCATCTGATTCCAGGATCCAACTTTGATGGATATTTGTTTCGCGTCTTGTAAGTGGCGGGAATATTTTTCCTGCGATAGAATCCAATTTCCCGGCTAAATGGCTTCTATTCGTTGCGTGACAAGCGGAAAACCTAATAATTACTGGATTTTAAGTCCCCAGCATTCGGAATTCATCCCCTCTCGTCCTTTCCACTCACGGTGGACTCCGATCACTTAAGTGGTAATTGGATTTTTCCGATTTTTCGTAGTGGAAAATTAGGAAAGTTCTCTTCGAAGAGTTAATTATGAACAGCCTCAAGTAAATCTTATGTAGATACTGGTGGTACAAGTAATTTATTTATGTTGTTTCTCCATTCATCTGTTCTTGTGAAAGAATTAGCATTTCCCTATTTCGTGGAAATGCTTTCGAATAAAAAAATTAAATCTTAATTTATGAGTAATTGCCAAAATGTTGTATTTTTAAATTAATCAACCGTGTGTAGTGATGTATTGTAGCTAAACATTATCTTAATCTTTTATCCTGAATGTTTTTTTATAGAAGTGAGTTTTTGTCGCACGTCTTTTTGCCTACTGTCATTTCCAGAATTTTCTCAAGTTTACGTCATGATTTTTTAAGAATAATGTTATTGCGAAAATGAAAGAAGTGAGGTAAGTTTGTAGGACTTAATGGCGTCGTTTACCATATTTTTTTTAAATTTCCGAATCTGAAAGAGTTTGTAAAGTAAAAAGACACATATTTTTCCGTTTTTTGATCCGTCAATTATTTCTCGAGTTATAAGCGACGAAAAACTGATGTTTTTAACCATTTCGGAAAAGTGGGCGTGGTGCAACCTCTGACGTATATCGACTTCGTCCAATCACAACTGAGCCCGCGAAGCTACTTTGCCTTATCGCAATGGGGGAGACACAGCTGACTCTGCCAATAGGAGCAGTTGCGACAGCATCTGTGCAAGCAGACCTTCCGAGAACCCCCTCAACTCCCTTCCTTTCCCCTAAAAGCAGTCAAGGACGTGAGGAAAATGACGTCAATGTTATCACAGCAGCTTTTTCGGTGGGCCTCACCTTTTGCTTATTTTAATTTTTGATTTATGAGTGAATGGTTGTGGTTAGAAGTTTAATTTTTTCACTAAAATTATTTTTTTCGTTTCCATCTAACGATTTCGTGTGCAGAATTGCGATTTTGGTTCCGAGTAAACGCCTCCATTGTTTACTGTCATTTGCGGTCCAACTGGAGATATTATATGCGAAACGTTTCCACTTCGTCTGAAAACCTATAGTCGTACTTTGTATTTAAACCCTTTATGTCATGCACTTAAACATTTTCACTATAGGTACTTAGTCCGCATTTCTTTCGTCAAAGATTTTTACTCCTCTGCCCTCAATCATGATCGTATTGCAAGTAGATGTGAATTCCCGTTTTCAGGACAACGCAATTTAATTACCTTTGTCACTTTACCATCGATAATTGAATTTGTAATGCAAAGTTTCCCTGCCTAAGGCAACCCCTTACTTCCTTACTGGCGGGATGATTAATGAGCCTTTGTCGTGCGGGATCCCGAAAGTAATTTGTTCTGACATCCACTATTATGTGATACGGTCGTCGGGGCCCCTATTAGACTGTTCGGCCGACTTTGTTCGATTTTATTTTCATCTCAAAGAGTTTCTAGGCTGTAAAACGAGTGTCCACGAAAGAAGTGCTTCCTTGCTTGCGTCCTTCAGAGAGACGCCGTATTTATCGCGGTGCAAGAATTCCACTCTCTGTTTTTGCATTTTTCTTTCTCCCCCCCGCGGTTTACAGCATCTATACCGGAAACCGCTAGGATCCCTTATGAGGTAGAGCTGCGGACGAGAATCTCCTTCGTATTCTCCGTCGGGATCCTTCTCTTCCCCCCAACTCACATCGCGTCTTTGTGATAAGCATTACATTGGAGAGGAATTTTCACGACCGGATAAGACGGAGGACGGTGGACGGAGACGAAGTATTCTTGCCCGAAAAACAACCACTGGACTCGCTGAACCCGAGAGATTCGAGAGAATCCTGTCCATTTCACCTATTTTTCATCCATGAAATTTTTTCCTTTCTTTTTCTAATGAAATGACTGCTCTGGAGTTACTACCGCGACATTTTTCGCTGCATTAACTTTGAATTTGTCTTTGGAATATTTTCAAGAAGGAGGGACGAATTTACGATCCGGATTCCAAGCAGGCTATTCCGTGATACATGTGAACTTAAGTTTTTAAGTACGAAACTCGGCGTCATTTGGTTGTGAAACTTTGTCTATGAGGATGGAGGACACGGTCGCGTTTATAGCTGCAGAGTAGCGGATTGGAAGATTTTTCGAATAAATAATTTGGGTGGTTAAGGAGCTAACCATGGAGCGACGGATATGGTTAGGGAGGTATGTAGATAGGAGGGTGAAATGTGGAGAGGGTAGGAGAAGCGGGTGGAGGGTCCGTTTAGGGATAAAAGAATGTTGTAGACTACGATGAAAGGCAGGATTCTGGGTGAAGGAGGAGCAGGAGGGGTTTATGGGAAGTCATGGTGGGGTCTAGAACAATATAAAAGAGCGCAAGAGGAATGTAATGCTTCGCAAAAGAGTTTATCGTGGTTGGGAATGTCGCGGAATCACCAGGCAAAGTTTTTTGGATCGCTGATGCCGTCCGAAGACCCAAGAACATCCGAGATGGGATCTCACGACTGGGTTTTCTGAGTAGTAGTCGTGTTAGAAGTCTCCAAGCGCGCTCGCTGCGTGAGATCTGGGGCTTTAGACACCGGGTGGTGAAGAGGTCTTGGGGCTAGCCAGTCTCTGTGACTCCATCGAGGAGGAGGAGGAAGACTCACCCTCCTTCCCGACGCACACCTCCTACTCTTGCAACCCCACCTCCCAAACACGTCGGAACGCTCCCTCGGTTCAATTTCCTTCCACCCCTCGCGAGAGATCGCTCCGACGATGTGTTCAGCGCACATGTGCTACCGCAAGATCGACGTTTTTCGTATGTTATAAAATTTTCATCCTCCCTTTCTCTTCTCCTTTCCTTTCTTTTCATCTCGCAATCCTGCTCACCACCTTCCCACTACTTCTCAGCGATTCTCTTTTGCATTTCCGCTTTCTTTCTTTCGTTCCTTTCTTTCCGCACGAGTAAGCGCTGCGGCATCAGTTCCCTCTCTCTCTCTCCCCCCGTCCTGGGGGGTTACTTTGTAATCTCACTTTAGTGAGAATACGTCATAAAATGTCACTTTTTCGTAGTTAAACTCCGCCACCCAGGCGGCGTGACCATCTTCGGATCTCAAGCGGTGAAATGCCGGTCATGTGCTGGTCTTTTAGTCGATTCATCCGCTCTGATCCGTATCTTTCGACTCTTGATCCGTTTCATTATCTCCACCTGCCATTAGTTCCCGTCTCATCTTCATAAAGAACGTGAAATGGAGCCACCATCGTTTTCACTTGAAGCTTCAGTTGGAAAAATAGGAAGAGCGATAAAGATACAAACGATTTTAAATTGTATTTTTGGAATTTGCACAACGTGAAGAACTTAAAACGTTCTTAAATCACGGATTGTATATTATCAACAAATGATTTCTAAAAACACTATTAACGTAAAATGTAGCGAGAAACAAATGCAAATTCAAATATTGGTATAAAGGAAATTATCGGACATGAATTATCTTGACAGGTCATCTGAATAATTAAAATGATAGGGATAAACAATTTTTCACTCACCTTCACCGCATTCCTCCATTTTTGAAGAAATTTGTCGCCGTTGCCAGGCACTCGTTTGTTTATTCAAAACAGAGAGCGCTACCGACAGAAGCTTCGACAATTCATGAACCGTTCGTGAGCCGATCATTAAGAGAGCGAAACGGATCTCCCGCCTTCTCGCAAAGAGTCATTAAAAAGGTGAGATTACAAAATAACCCCCCTGTTCTCGTCACGTCAGTGCTTTGCCTTTACGCTCGACTTAATCCGACTTGTTTTCCTTCAGGCGGCAACCTTGTCCTCTCCGACTCGACGAATGCGGTGCAGTTTCATTCAGTTTTTACTTATCGCCGTGTGTGTTATTTTCCGGACATCCCTCTGGTACTCATTCCGTGTTTTGCGATTTCTATTATTTTCGTGGTTCAAGTGAGTAGATGTCGTTAAGCATCTCCCCCGACGGATGACCTGACTACTGCTTACCCTTACGGTTTGTGAACCCGAAGTGTTGAAGGTCAGTGGTTCGATTTCCCTTAGATTTAGCAGTGAAATTTGTTTCCTTCTGAAAGATGGCATCCTTTCACATTATCAGTTAAATCTTTTGAACGTCATATACATTACTTCCTTTCCGTTTCCTTATCCTATCGTTTGAATGATCTTAATATAAATTGTGCTTCTTTCTTGTTCGTAGGCGAATTGTTAACATGAAGGAGAAAACTAATCTGTAGTAATGTTTAATATTTATGATACCTGAAACAGTGAACAGCATTACTAACACATTCATGATAGGTAAATACCGATAATTGCATTTGGGAAGCTGTTTTTCTAACCAGTTAACAACTCAATAATGTGTCATTACTAACCAATGAGTGGAACGTGATCCTTATATTGTCCATAAGTAGTTGCAATGCATGTCATAGTTGCATATAAGTAGTGCATTTTTGTGGATCTTCACCCCTTGCCACACACCCTCTCGGTGGCTCGTAGGGTTTTACGTAGACGTAGACCCTGGAAGGCTCACAAGCCCTCGTATACGTCTCCTTTTGCCCCCGGCGCTATAATTTTCCCCGTGACCTTGCTCTTCAAAAGTCGACAACACCCACCGAGTCGTAGTCGACCCGTGTGAGCCGCCCTTTCGCCAATTCGTCCCGCGGAATTACCGTTCGTCCCCGGCGTATTATCGCGGTCTGCATCGCGTGATCGAGTCGGATGTTAATGTCGACCGTTCGCGACCCAAACTAGCTGGGCGTGTCTTCGCCAGTTGCTCAGACATTGAGATGTAATGGTATGGAGCGCCATCTATTTCTCGCTGATGCCTGACACGAAACTAAGTGGAAGGAGCTCATTTATTCTCTTGTCCCGAGTATTCACACACTGTAGAGTGATGAGATGATTAAATTGCTTTTTCCCTCTTCGTGCTGTTTTGTTTGCTTAACGATATAAGGTATGCTTACGCGAGAGCCATTATTCCCAAATTTATTCTCAATTTACGGTTGTATATTTTTTTATTCCAAGGCTGAGGTGCCTCATATGCTTGTTTTTACGGTTAATTTTTATGCATCCGCATGTTTACCATAGACATAGTAGTTTGAGGCATGGTTTTCGAGAAGAAATGATTAGCTGATTGCGGCAAAATTAAGCAGAACGTTATATAGGAAGGCTTGTAAGAAGTTTGTAATGGATTATACTAACGGCCGACGCTATGGACGGATGGTACAGTAAATAAGAGACTTTTTGTGGACTGTTAAACTCGTGGAATATTTCAGGTGATCCTTTCAAAATAACTTCCTATACCATCAGTGATTGATTAAGGTGTGGGGACGACTTTTTGTTTCCCATGGGCTACGTTGCTCAAAAATATTATTCAAGTAGACTGAAAATTTTGATATCACTGAAAATGCATGAGCATTGAATGAACTCATCGTATTTGCTGCAGTTCCTCTCATGGAATTCACTATCTTTGTGATGCGAATCAATGTTATATCAGTTTATTTAAAATTAACAACTTCATTTTTCTCGTTGAATTTGATTTTTCCTGTCTTCATAGTTGATTTTCGTGGTTGCTATGAAAGTGGATTGAAGCGTCATTGGATGGAATGTCGTGGAAACTAGGTCCCTTTGATATTGCCCTTGTTAATTCCCTGTAAAATATATTCGAATGGTCTTGCCAACGTGTACGTGTTTGCGCGTTTCATCTCATCAGTGGCGTGTTTAGTCCTTATTTATGATTTTAAATCTTCCTTGACTCTAGCAATTCATTACATCATCTCTCATTCTTATAGTGTTTCTCTATTCACCATACTTTTACATCTCGCGTCATTTTTCTCTGCGGCTATATTTTTCTCCCCAGTTACGTTCTAAAATGTTTATTATTTTCCCCAACCTCCTTAACATAGCTAACGTTCTCCCATCTGATCTCGTCTTCGGCATCACGTTATACCTCTATGCTTCGTCCCTCTGAAGTATATAAGACCTCCAAATTTTGCCATGCGATATCAACTTTGTATTGAGTGTATCCTATTGCCCATATCGAGAATATTTCGCTCTTAGTGAATAATCATGTATTAAGTATTACATGATTAATCACCCATCACTATATCATGAAATCAGCAAGATATTCTTCTACTTGTTTAGGGAAACTGGTGGTTGATCCGCTTTAGCAACGTGAAACTGAAAATTGAAGACTAGAGACTGCAAATGGAATTAAGTTATCTAATGGGCTAGGTCTTTTGTCCACGTTTGATATGATGTGATATTTACCTGTAAAATGGATCGTCCGAGTGACGAACGAAGAAGACTTAGGAAGAGTGGGAGAAAAGAGATTCAGCTCTACTGCTACTACTACTCTACTGAAAACGCTAAAAAGGAGAAGGGACAACTTAATCGGTCATATATTGAGATACAAGGGCACGATGAAGACAATCTTTGAGGGAAAAGTGAATGGAAAAGGCAGGCCTCGAATGAGATGCAAGGAACAATTTGTGAAGGGAAAGAATTACAAAGAGAAGAATTACTTTAAGATGAAGAGGCTGGCCAATATAAGAATTGAGTGGAGTGCTGCGTCAAACCAATCTTAGGTTTGTTGACCGATGACGGTGATGATGATGATATGTATCTAGAAGACTTCCTAACATGGAGTTTCTAGTAGTAGTTAGTTGGTAGATTTTAGAGCTCTTTTCAGATAATTTAAAGGCTAAAGGTAATAACAACTAATTCTGTCTGGGCCGCTATTTCGTTCCTTCATTGTTGGTGGGTAAATGGGCATTTTAAATCTTTAAGGTAAAAATTTTTTACTTCGATGGTCTTGTTTAAAAAAGATGGAGGAAGAATGGACAGAAAAAGTTGGTCGGCCTGTTGGCCAAAGGCTCCAAGGGGACCACGGCTTAACGTCCCATCCGACGGACGGAGTACTGAACTCTAAATGCTCTCCGCATTGCATTCATGTAGGGACCGGTACACCAGTTTACCATCTTGGGTAATGTCTAACTCAGGCTTTCGGAGTGGGAGGCCAGCACTCTAGTCACGACACCAACCCAATTACAAAACTTTATATACGGTATAATGGGAGATATGATTCAGTTTGTACATATTCCACAAATTTATTTTAACCCAACCGGTTTCTACGTTAGCACGTCTTCATCAGGGGTACAATCTCCTTCCAATCCAGTAGAGCCTGCAACAGTTGAAGTTTTCTTACGGTGTAGAAATAATCCTATCGACAATAATGAAGCAGCTCAATGTAGTCAGCTGAAGGTGGAATCTTTCTTTCAAAAATGTAAATCTTAGTACAGCGTTGATGGAAGTAAAAAAAAATGTTAAGAACCATCCAACAAAAACGCAAATCCGAGACATTATAAATTTTTTTGCATTCATGCAGACGAAACCCAATTTTATCCCATCCATCCTTCCCTAGGGCAGAAATGATCTTGCGAATGGAGCCAAAATACTCATTCCACGGTAAGCTAAGGGAATACAATTGGCTTTGTTAGTTCTTCCGGGAACTAGGACGAAAAGGGTGTCGCGTTCCCGTCACAATGCAGGTGAAGCAGGCGACAAGATGCCCTAAAACGTAATTAACAGCCCGCCTTGGACGAGATCCGCGCCGGGGCTTTGTAAATATTCACGACTCGCCCCGAAGCGGAGGGAGGGGGGGGGGTGTGGAGAGAGGCTGGAGGAGGAGTTGTATTGGAATTCCGTGTCTTAAAGGCGATGCGGAGCGCGAATTCTTCCCGGGACCCGCGGGCAAAAAGAGGGCGCGTGAGAGAAGAAAAGAAATTGTACCAGGGCTGTGTCGGAGCCACGGCCGCAAGTCTTTTTTTTTTTGGTGCAAGAATAAGTTGCGTGAACAGTAGGGTTGCCAGTGAGGTTTACAAATGAGCGAAGACAGTATTGTGAATATACAAACAAATTAACAAATTGCTAGGCTTGACTTCGTGGAACCACATATTGGTAACGTAAATGAATTCACTTAGTAAAATTCCACAGAAGTCTGTGGAATTTTGCTAAGTGAATTCATTTACGTTATCAACAGTATTGTGAGACGTGATTATTTCATTTTGTGATTCATCGATACTTTTTACGATATTTTACCATGAGGGCCGTCACAAAGGCGTGTTTGACGAAGGGTGGTATGTGAACAACCACGAAGAATATAATAGGCTGACAAAAAAAACTATTTGTAGTGAACATTGAAGTATATTATAGATTTTTGAAAGAACTATACTTCTTTGAATTTAAGTCGTACTTGAAATCTGGAATATATAACAAATTGCTAGGCTTGACTTCGTGGAACCACATATTGATAATGTAAATGAATTCACTTTGTAGATTTCCACAGATTTATTAAAACCGACCTAAGTTTCGACCTTCACAGTCATTATCAAGACCTTGATAATGACTGTGAAAGTCATTTACATTATGAAAACTGGAAATTGCAATAAGCTAAAAAAAAAATATATTTAGGAAACATTTAATGCATTATGTAATGCGTGTGGAGGAATTGTATTTCATTTGCGTTGAAGTCGTGTGTTGTGCCTGGGAAGAAAAATGTCTCGTCTTTCTCGGTCCGACTGTTGATTTCTTTTAATTTATCCTTCTTTATGTCCTGATTATGTGGTGCGTCTGTAGAAATATGTCGAATATGACGCCCGCATTATACAGAGGGCGCGACGTTCTAGCTGCATTTTCGATACGTTGTCGATGAGTTTTCTTGCCCTCAGCATTCCACATTTTGAGCTTTTTGCATTAGACGCGACCTGCTCTACTCTGCTGCATGTGAATACGATATTTTTAGAACGTTAGTTTCTATATACCGCGACATTTTGTCCGATCACAAATTTTCGATACTACGTTCACCATTATTAGTATCTCGCGTTAATATCGCTGCCGTTACTACACAAAGTGAAGATGTTACTCAATATGGCAATTTCATCAGCCATTCATTCAAGGTAGCATCGATTCGTAGTCCTCTGATTTGCTGATTTTACCGTGTGTCGAATGGAGAAAACAAACTGACTTGAACTGAACATGAACTGTCCCACACCGTTCCGGCTGCTGGATAACTCGATGCTTTTTATGACATTTGCTCCTTCTCTTTTTGATTGGAATACTACAGAAGCATGCACGTTAGGGATGCCACATCGGCTAAAAAAATCGAGTGATCAATGTTTCGATGTTTATAAAAGTACTCACCACTCACTCATTATTCATCGACAAAAAACATCGATGTTTCGATGTATCGAGTTGTTATGCCTTCATATCCGAGGTTAGATATTATCATAGAGGTATTATGTATCAGGTATTATGCATCAGAAATTTTGCAGCTTCTTAAAAACTTGCAATTTTGAAAATTATTCGGAAATTGGGCCTTATTTAGTAAAACATTGATAAATAATGCGCAAATATTTTTCCATTGAATTTATATTTAAACATAGAAAACATATCACTGTTTCATAATGAAATAAAGATAAATAAACATAATACAAAAAATAACACAATAAAGTGGGTGTACCTGTTCCCTAAAAATATTCTAAGCTTGGTAGTATAAAAAAAATCAAATTGAAAAACAGTGGGTTTAAACCTCCCAGTATCGGTAAGGAACACTCTTTGCTTAATATTCAGCGACCCCAACCTACTCCTGTTATCTTGTACCACCAAGTTGAGAGCTGATACAATCCTCTCAGAAGGTACTGATGTAGGCATGGCGGATCATGTTCTTGGAAGGCAACACTGGGATGAAAACGTGAACGATTTTATACTTTCACTTGTTTCCCTACACGCGAATGATAGATTGCGTAATTAGGGAAGGTTCGTTCGTATTCTTAAAAGGCTTATGATAATCAGAAAAATGAATTATTGGTCAACCAAAAACATTTATTATACCGCTCGTTTCCTAAAGCATCGCAGCGATTTTGAGTGTGTTGAAAACATCGAGTCGATGTACCATCGATTGTATTAGCACTCGATGTTTTCGATGTATCGGCAAAAAACATCGAGTAGTCCGATACATCGATGTCGATGTGAAATCCCTAATGCACGTTTTAGTCGCTTAGAAGATATTGGGCCGGGGAAGGGTCTTTCATCATTTATAGCCCCGGGTTCGAACCCCGAGAAGGTGATATTTTTGTCGGGATGCCGGTCCCCACTTGGTTGCTGTGTGGGTGAGTCCGAGTTGAGTACACTGCCTGTCGGGTGGGACGTTAAATCATGGACTCCTTGGCACAATGTTCTTAGAGCAGCGAATTCCACGCTGGGTTTTCCTCCACCCTTCCGTCGTTCCCAGACAAATTTCCTCTCTTCCCCAAATGCCCGCCTTTTCTGAATGATGCAAACGACCTTAGCTATTGGTAGCTTCTCCCCTGTGGTGACTACATCTACATTTGCTGGGAACTTACTTTTGCAAGCCTCCTCGATGGTGTGTGGAAGAGGTGAATAATCAATAAACATTGGTAATGAAAATGCACTATGTATACAAATTAGTCCATGTAACATGGTTTGTTTAAGCTGTCAAACTATCTAAATCTATTGAATAACCTGAAAGACAACTCGGATGGTGTATGGCGTGGGTTAAAATCACCAATTTATTATTTGTGGCGTTCATTAATCACCAGACACTACATTTAAAAGATATTGCGTATTCTGACATGATGCAAAATCGCTCCACTCGAAATACCAATGGGAAATATGCATGAAATTTGTTTCTCGAAGATTAATAATGTACTTGATGCGAAATTTTCTCACCGATTTAAAGAAACAAGCCAAATTTTTCTACGCCCACCACAAAGATTATTAAATGATATTGAAATGTTCCCGGAAATTGACAAAATTCACGTGACCTGAAACGCATTCTGACGTCACTGCACGGTAGGGGTTCCATATTGCTACGGAGATAGACATTTATTTTTAAAAGAAAACGAAGTGAATATATTGTTTTGGGGTTTTTAGCCATTTCTCGACAGAAAACGATGACTGAAAAAATACTTATAAAAGCACAGTTCGACAATTTCCTTTGGTTGACTCCCTTATGGCGGCGTTCTTCTAAAAAAAACCCAGCGATTGCATAGACGAGGTAGAAATTCTTGGGCACTTAACAGGCATTTTATAATAAATGGACGATTTCCTCGTTACCATCCATGCTACGTAAATGAAAAATCGAAATAAAATCGTTTATTGCATTAAACAAATGATATAAATACATACATTATCGCCAAGTATTCATTTAACAACTTACCTCCTCACATAAACAGATAAACAACGCTCATAGTGATACCGTGCCATGACGTCATGCGATGACGTCGTGTTTTCAAGCTGCCGAAAAGGTTCAATTTTGAAAGGGTAATATCTTTATTGCACAACTTAATTCTTCAGCAACATTTTCGCCTAGCACATTATAGCTAATAAACTTCACACTCAAAGAGTTATAAAAATAGTGCAGGTTCCCCATTGTTGGGGCTAACTGATAACTTGAAACGTAAGATGTATTCTACCTGAAAGGAATGGGACAAAGACACATTCCACCTGAAGGAAACGGGACAAAGGACGGGAGAGAAAATCAAGCGGATTTCGAGTTGCCGCTCGTTGAAATTCCACCATTCGAAGCAGCGTCGGCGTTCCTCACCCACCCCTTGTTCGATCTCAGGCAGAAAGAGACAACCCTTAAAGACTTCAGAGGAGGGAGGGTTCGACTTAGGTTCGAGGTGAAACAAAAGGGAAATGGGTGGCGGGTGAGGGAAGATGAGGCGGAGAAGGGTCTCGTAGGGTGCAACCTGCAGCAAGACAAAAAGCGTAGGCCCTTGCTGCACCATTGCGGAACTGCAGTCATCGCATATGAAACGACCCGGAACTCCCCATCCGTTCTCCGCGCGGACGAAAAAACAGCCGCGCCTGGGAATAATGATAGTAATATTTACTACTCAGCAAAAATGATGCTTACATCGAAGGATTGAATAATCGAAGTGTAATTGTATGTAGCATTGAAAGAAGATTTGAATAAATCTTTGTTAGGCTTTACAACACATTATGGATTAATATAATTACATAATACTATCAGTACGAATATAATTACCAAATTTATGTTCTATTTTCACTGTAATAATAATGTTTTACATCGACAAAGTAAGTAACGAGGAAGTCCTGAGAAGAGTAGGAGAAAAGAGAAGTCTGCTGAAAACTCTAAAAAGAAGAAGGGACAACTTAATCGGTCATATCTTGAGACACGATGGCCTGATGAAGACTATCGTCGAGGTAAAAGTGAACGGGAAGATTGGAAAAGGCAGGCCTCGTATGAGATACATAGTTAACAGGTTGTGAAGGATATAAAAGAGAAGAATTACGTCACAATGAAAAGGTTGACCGATAGAAGAGTCGAGTGGAGGGCTTCGTCAAACCAATCGTAGGATTGTTGACCAATGATGATGAATAATATTTTTCACTGTAATAATAATATAGCCTCTACCCATTCCCTGGTCAAGGAAGTATATTCTCCCCAGTGACTTTTTTCTCGCGAGCACCGCATGAAAGCAATAAGACCACACACACAGGAATTGAACAACGTGAGCAAACCGTGTTAGCCTTAATTTTGTAGAGTTTATTCGCCATAGAGAGAATGGAAAATCACTTTGTAAACTCCCCTACTGATTTTTTATTGTCAGATGGCACTAATTGTGGGACCTGAAGTTGACATAATGTCTTGAAACATCGCCATAAAATTCAGTAAGTAGTTAAATTCATCTTCCATTTTCTCTATGATACCAGGCAACACTGACCAGCACATATTATTTTATTTCTCGTTGTTCGTTCGTTTTTTTCAGGATAGACGATCAATAATTGAGGTAGTCTGTACCTTAGAGAATAAGTGAGTAGTTGCGTAGTGGTTGAAGTATGAAAGTTTAGAAATCATTCTAGGTTTAACGTCCTACTCGACTTACGGAGTACTTAATTTGAGGTATTATTTCCGCTAAAATTATTTATTACAGACACGCTTCAACACTAATGGGGAGGAAGAAGAAGAAATTCGAAAAAAATGTACGAGCTGAAACTGTGCATTTAAGTAACTTACATAACTTTAACTGAATATGCTTTAACTGAGTAAATATAGACGATCCGTTTGCTGATGGTACCAGAAATATTAGTTTTTTATATGTATTATTTCATACTACAGTTGTTTAGACCTCAAAAACTGAATTTGAGACTATTTCTGCCATTTCTCTCTCTATTTTCTCCCATCAAAGTTCCCCTTCATGTAAAAGGGCTAAATCCACCCAATTTGCCATCTATTCTGTAAGGCGCGAATGACCTCAGTGTGCAGTCTCCTTCCCAAATTAAATCCATTACCCGAAGCAGGTATTTAGTGCCATCAATGATGTTACGGCCATGCGTAAACGTCGCTGTGAGCCATTCCTGAGATTATCTCGCGACAACAATCGACTACCGTTGAGATAATCTTTCTCTCTAAATCCTCATGATATAGATGGCCTTCTTTCTATAATTAATATGCACCTAACATCGCCTTAATAATGCCGTATTAAAAATATCTCTATGGAATGCTATATGTTGTATGTAATACTTACGACACGCTTAACCTTATCCGATGGTTAATGTCACGTTGCAAGATATCTTATGTGATATGAAATCGTTGTGATTCACAGATGGTCATCTTTTTATTTGCATCACCTTCGTACCCTGCAAACATACTCTTAATTCTTCCCTAAGGGGGATACATATGTTACATTAAGCTTACTTCCTGCTTTGTTAGCCACCCCACTCCTAAACTTCAGTAAAGAGTTAAAAAAAAACAATTGAGTAGCTTTCCTTACGGACATAAAATCCCACCGGACTGCGCTTTATTCGGCCTCATATGGATACTGCATGTAAATTAAAACATAAATGAAAATGAAAACGTACCTAAGTTTCATAGCAGTGGCATCGAGTAATATTGACGAGGTTATTTAGGAAAATATTCAGGCATTCTCATGGTAGAAAATATTATTTATAAACTGGTTTGAATTCAATATACTTGGACTACATATTTAGCGCTTGTTTACGTGTGTGATTGCAATTACGTAACGCTGCCAACGGTGCTCCTTGGCGCAATCCAAGACCTTTATAAAATACATACACTACGCTACCACTGGGCCCCCTCTTTCTTGTGAATGAAAATAGACTTGGTTTAAAAATGATGAAAAATCTCGTGTTTTCCCGGCGAGTAATGATGGTGAAGTATTCACGGGTTCTACACCGTGTCAGGGATTCGGCGACTGCCGAATTTTTGACACCGGGTTTTTATACTTATATTATATAAACCCGGAAATTATGTGGACCCGACACTCATCACCTTGAAGATGACGGCAATGTCAGCCGTCAAAACGTCGGCAGTCGCCGAATCCCTGACCCGATCAAGAACCCGTAAAGACTTCACCAACGTTGTTTTTAAAATGCCTTATTTACTTCTATTATTTTTTTCACCAATTTATAATATTCATATTATCATTATTATTTTAGCAAAGGATGAATTTATGATGTTTCTTGCTCCCAACTCTGATGGCTGAACCCTCTCCATCCCTGTATGTAACGTTTCGTGGTTTTACCCTTCCCCTAAAATTGTTTATGATTGTGTACTCTCTCTTTCTCTTTTTCATCGCCTGTGGTTCAATTGCTATGTCTTGTAGGTTCTACTGTTCAATAAGTCAAACCCCCCACAGCCTTGTAACGCCTTGTGTAACAAGATTTTATTTTACTGAGTTACTATTACTATTTTTTTGGTGAATTTTGATAGTAGATTAAAATTCTGCTTTACAAATTTCCTAGCGTTGTTATCTTTCTTGTTGAGATTTGATACACTATAGACGAGTTCAGTGTGAGGATGAGCGAAAGCTATTAGCTTGTTCATAACGGTTCTACACGCTTTAACTGCTTTGTTCCCAACCTGCGCTCAAAAAAGTCAATTTCTCAAATACCCTTTTGGAGTGTGTTTCCATTTCACCATGTATGTTCTTCATATTGTTATCAAAATAATAATCAGGCTCACGCGGTTGCTGTTGTCAGTGCGACTTTAAAATTAGCGATGTTTTCAGTCAACTCCGTTCAAAAAATGCGCTAAATTGGTTTTATCGAGTTAAAACTCGTGTTTGGTGACTGCGCACGAATGTTCTGAATTGGTGACGCAGCCATCGGTCGCTGTTTTAACGTGCATCTTAGTGCGAATCGATATTTTTGCCCATGTCCCCACTGCCTCACCTTGGCCTCCACCCACGCACGACCTTTTGACCCGTCCACCTTCAACTTCGAAAGGTCACTGGTTCATTAATATGTTATCCTTCCCCACTCCCGCGCCCTTTCCACCCGCGCGCGAGTCCGTTCGGGGCCACCGTGTCCAGTGAGTGACCCCTCCAGCCGCCCCTGAATACAATCACCCCTGATCCCTCGGGATGCAGACAACTTTACCCCGATGATCCCTTGGTCATCGACGAGTGCCGTGAAGGAGATGCCGTCCGCACGCCCGTCTCAACATCTACATCTACATAATACCCTGCAAGCCACCTCAAAGGTGTGTGGTAGGGGGTGAATTCCCACCAAACATGCACTACATATCATGCATAAAAAAGGATTAGTATTAATATACTAGCCTAAACTTCACTGTTTAAAAAAGATAAAAATAGCAAAGCAAGCATGCAAAAACATGCTGTTGGTTGGGTCAGCTTAAAGTCCTTGTACCAACATGCAACTACCTCTGATATTCATTGATACACTCGTTTTGGATATATTTACCGCTATTCATATCCCTATTTGTATGAGGAAAAGGAAGAGAGTGGAGTTGCAAAGTGAGATTGGTTGAGATTTTAATTGGCATATCGGCTTCTCCTTGATTGATTGATTGATATTTTATTTACTCCCACATGCTCGATACAATTAAGAGTACAAAAATATATCGGGAGCATTAGGTGGTCTCCAAGGTCATAGGACCTGAATTGAGCCACCAGCAATACACAAAAAATATGCCATTATAAAAAAAACAGTAACAGTTAAGCAATTAATGAAAAAACAATTAAAACAAATATTCCGCATTTTTTTGGGAAGTGAGCCAATATTTGGCTAGTATTAGCATTTTTATTATGGATTTACATTTTTTTTATTATAGCGGGCAGTGCATTCTATATTTTTGGCCCCGCATACAGAATAAAACGTTTATATAATGATAATCTTGGTCTACATGTTACAATATTTGACAAATTTCTTACATTTAATTTACATTTGCCGGATACAAGTGGCATATTACCACTTCTGTTATAAAACACTTTTAGGACTTTAAATAAATACAAATGCCTTAGTGACAGCAATCCATGGCAACAAACAACGGAAAAGAGTGTCCATAAGAGTTTTTAGATAGTATGATACGGATTATTTCTTTTTGCGTAACTAGTGAACACTTAAATGATTTTAAATGTGCACTTCCCCAGCAGATTATACCATAAGAGATTTTAGAATGGATAAGAGCATGATAAATAGTGTATTTAACCTGAAGTGGACATTTACACAGAGGACACATGTAAGAAATAAAATTTAAACAAGGCAATTCTAAGGCATTTATTGACAGTAAATAAATGTTTATCCCAGCGTAGATAACTGGACATAATTACTCCTAAATATTACCGCTCGTTCACTCTCTCGATGGCTGGGTAGTTGCCAGCACAATTTGAACAAGTTGAAATATCAACTTACTATTAAAATGACATGTATTATTCGTATCATATCAAAGAAACTTAGTCTTATAACTTAACTCCAACCCATTGTAATCAAACCATTTGCTCAGGATACATGGATCCTCTTTAACATAATCTTCAGCAAATGGTGAATGAATCGGTGTTGAAAAGCATAGAGCCACGTCAGCAGTAAATTCTGTTAGCTTACCATTTAATTTATTTTTACAAAAATCATTGATATAAACCAAGAAAAGAATAGGCCCTAAAACAGAACCCTGAAGAACTCCTGATTCTATAATTATATATTCTATAACTATATATTCACTAAAGCATAGTTAATGCATAGTAAGTCATAGTAAGTTGGAGCTCGCAAAGTATTTTTAACGTCATCAATGAAAATATTGTTTATTGAAACTATTTTAGAGATTACCTAAGTCTAAATTTAAACCTTCGGTTTGATGATTCCAATTTTAGTTCATGTAGTTGCCAACGCTAATATAATTTTCAGGCCGTTCCTTTACAAATCTTGCCATTTTATCTTACTGTTCAGGGCATGCTAAATGCCGTCTCTTGATCTTCCCCCCACCTCTTTCACCGTTCCCAGAAAAAGTCCTAGTTCCACTCGATAACCCAAGTCTTATACACATTCCCAATTCATCTCATCTTTCGGACGCCTCCCCCGAATAATGACTACTAACGAACAGATACAAGTAATTTTACAACAATCAGTGAAGCACGCGTGAGACTACTTCTATTGATTAAATTTGGTTTTCCGGTGCCTTAACTCATTTGAATTTATCTCACAATCTGACTGAAGGTTACGAATAAAACAATTTTTCGTAATATTCACACATGTATATACTTAATGCCTCTACCGGTTCCTAACATATTCACGTCGCTCATGTTTTCTTCACTATGTTAAAAATACAACAAGTAAACTCGCCAACTATCACCCTATCCTAGCATAATATCTCCATCTTAAGGAGGTTGGCTCACGTCTGCGTGAGTCAAGTTGTCTGAGGAATCTTATTAATTTAAGTACGAGTATATGCCTGCTAAGTGATCCTTACTTCACAAAGAAAATTACCTAAGCTATTGAAAGTCATAAGTATCACAAGAAATACGATGTAAAGTCGAAGGATTTCTTTTTTATGATAATTTTAATGAGCTCGACTATGGAGTCAATTCAGCATTTCCTTTAAAGAAATAAATTCATGTACTCAATGAATTTACTAATCTATAACACCAGAATATTACTATCAAACATTATGTTATAATATTTTTCTGAAATATGCATTAATATCTCATTAGTAATGATATTATTCATACGCCATACATTTTACATAGAGCGACCGCAGCGCCACTTGAAGACATCTGACGCATTTCGTCTGCTATAAGCGCAGAAATTGGTGGATTTAGCGAAAAATACGGTGGGTTGATGCCTTTATTTTCGTGTCATTTTATTTCTTGTGAAATTACGCATAAAATATCAGTTTTTTGCAAAAATGGCATGACACTATGGTATTTTTAAACGTTATATTCCCATGTGACGGCCATTCTCGCCGTTAATCGTATGTAATTTCAAATGCAATTTGTGCAAAAAGGAGTATGTGTTGGTATAATTATCTTTACTTTATTAGATAGAGGAACTTACGTTCTATAAGTGCTGAAAATATAAAAAAAATGACATGTCTTTCACTTTTCGGACCAACCTCCTTAATCCTAATACGAATCCAGCGTTGATGCCCTGGTTGGGATTCGAGCACGCGATCTTTGGGTTACCAGGCTAGCGCTTTTCCTATCCGGCTACCGCGCATAGAAAACGAATCGATGGAATGGATAATATTCCGTGTTGTTTATCTGCACCTCGACCGGTTTTCTCGTCATAATCAAATGACTTTATGTCGAGTGGCAAGTGTGAGGTAACGTTGCTTTTGTATGCACACCCGTCCCAGAGCTCCTTTCAGATGACGCATGCATAACGCATGATATGAATAGAGGACGTATTTTCCTTCATTCTTGGCTTCTTATTTCCTCTTTGAAAGGAGTGCAACCCAACGCACATTGCAAAACCTTCTTACGTCTTATGTGACGCTGGTTAGATGGAAATGTTTACATGCTGACGTCTCCTGTCTTTTCTCTCGAGAAAACTGTCATCGGCCTTCATATCCAGTTTTTTTCGCTTGTGTTACATTCGATAACTTAATTCTATCTGCTCTTATGCATTAGAATGAGCTCTTCTAGTTTTCCTCTATTACTTTTTAATTATTTCCTTATGTTTTTTTCCTCTCCCGTTGCTTGAAGGTCGCCTTCAATGTTTTTTTCCTATGCTCATCACATCTGTTCGTTATTCTATATTTCCTGCACTTCCTTCTCTCATCATTTTATTTAATCGCCTGTTTTCCTTTATCGCAGATTTTGCGGAATGGACGTAGAATTTTGGTTCAAACCTCACGAGGATTGACATTCCTCACGTGTGTTTTAATTTATTTTCATACGTTCATTATGCGGTTTTGTGAATGGTCTTTTTTCTTTCAAAAGACGTTATAATAACCTCGTGATCTCATTTAGTGAGCTTGCTTCTCAACATTTTCCAACTACCGCGTCTTGATTTCGTGGCCTGAGAGGTAACATTTTTTTTAAAACTTGTATCCTCAACGACGATGTAGCTTAACCTTTTTCTTAGTCCAGTTATGGTTCTATCCTAAAAAAACTTGGAATTACTATCATTATACCGTAAACCAGTGATGTATAAGCTACGGCCGGTAGCAAAATTTAATCTAGCCTTCAAAGATATGTAGCCGAATTCGTAAGTGATTGTTAAAAATGTTTCTGAGCATATCCTCAATTTTAATTAGGTAAAATGAACTAGATTTCTGTTACTTTAAAAAAAAAATACATTCCGCACAATTTATTCTAACATTTTCTTCTGAAAATATTATTCTTGTTTATAATTGTGTAAAAGAATTTGTCTCTGCCTTCTTGGATATTTTCTAAATTGGCCCATGAACTAAACATTTGGGCACCACAGCCGTAACATATTCTTCGTGCTAATACAAAGTTAAATAATGATAATACAAATATAAATAAAATGCTAAATGATCAATTCTTCGTCTGTTATTACTCTTTCAAGTGCGGTATGGAAGACAATCAATACGATTGTCTTCCATACCGCATGCATAGCTTCCTGCCGGGGTCTGTTTTTCATTTTGATTGTTTGTTATTTCTTAACTTTTATCTTCTTGCATAATTTTTTTCTTCTGGTGTACTGGCGATTCAAATTACTCGTCCAATCACCATAGAGTACTAGGCTCCTTTAACTATAATTCCTCCTTGCTCCGACACCTTTTTCCTTCCTCAGTCTCGTAGTATTTCTTAGTCTTCCCCTCTAGTGTAGTGCGGGCTGGTAGTCCCGTAATTAAAAGGCTATGTCCAAGTTTAGCAGAAAGCGGTTTCCTAGTCCTTAAGAAACAATTACACCAAAATCAATTTTGTCTGAATCATAACCTAAAATTCGTTGAGGGGGATCTCGGCTACATTTTGTGCGACGGTCCAGACAAACTTGATAAGCTGTCACTGTTTTTAAAAGAAAGCGGTCTCTTTCAACCCCTGTAAATCTGCGACTAAATGTGTTTACAACGAAAACGTCTATTTGGATTTAATCAATAAACCGACTTAGAATGCCTGAGTAGTATTGCTTCATTTCTATAGTAGTATAAAGCGGATAGTATCGGTAAAGCGTTATCAATCATAATTATTCGTGAAAGTATCTGAAAGCAAGGTGCGAATGGCCACTGCTGTAGAGGCGCCTGCAAAATCCAACTACTACGTGGACCCGATGTAGAAGTTAAAATAGGGTTTACATTAGGTGTACTGCCACCTCTGTGCTCTCTGGGGTATTGCTTTGATGTAGGACTATTGTTTTAGGTTGGTTAAGCTTTGTTTTCGTCCTCACGTGTCCGACTCAGCCCTTCCTTCCGTCTGGTGGGGTCGCTTTCCCTTTGCAGCCTCCCGCACGATTTTCCCCCGGAAGAGCGGATGAAAGCTCCAGGGTACGCAGACCTCCGTGAGGGTAACCTTACCCTTCCTTCCTCCCCGCCCCCGGCACTCCGTCGTTCCGTCACCCTATTCCGGGCACGTGCGTAGATGGCGCCGGCGCCCTTACATATTGCGTGAGGGCGCGCCGTAGTGTGGGTGTCTGGTCGCCGGTGGGGAACTCCCAAGCAGCGGAATGCCATCCGGGACACGTGAGCACAATTCAGATTTTTACTCCGGTGTCGCGCGGATACTTTCCGGGTCGTTTTTTTCCCCTCCATCTTTTTATTTCCTCCTCCGAAGTCAGGCCTCTCAGCGTCGCTCGGGACTGTGGAGTGGATTGGCGGTACCTTGAGGGCTCGGGAGATATCGTGCGGAACAATCCTAGCCGTGAGACTTTCCCGGAATGCGGGAACCACTTTTGAGTTCCCCTAACTCGAGGGATTCCCAAGTCGGTGGGGATTCTGGGGGAAAGAAATAGAGAATGTATTTTTGTTTATTATATTTATTATTATGTCATAATATTTTATTTATTATTATGTCATAATAAGGAATAATCACAGTGAGCAGGCAAAATCATAAATATCATCATCAAGGGTCAACAAGCCATCGATCCATTGTCAGGCTGTTTCTTTATCTCCACTTACACCCTAACCTACGTTGCCAGCGGTATTAATTCTTTTTAATTTTAATTTTTATTCTATTTAATTCTTCATTGACGTACATTACCATTATTTGTTGTCTTTTACATGAACCCAGTTATTTTTTCCGTACTTTCCTCCCCAGTACCACCTCATCATCATCATCATCAAGGGTCAACAATCCTAGGATTGGTTTGACGCAGCCCTCCACTCGATTCTTCTATCGGCCAACCTCTTCATATTAACGTAGTTCCTCCCTTTCACGTCATTTATCATCTCATACGAGGCCTGCCTTATCCATTCTTCCCGTTCACGTTTCCGTCGACGATTGTCTTCATCAGGCCATCGTGTCTCAAGATATGACCGATTAAGTTGTCCCGTCTTCTTTTTATAGTTTTCAGCAGACCTCTCTTTTCTCCCACTCTTCTTAGGACTTCTACATTTGTCACTTGGTCGATCCATTTCATCGTCATCATTCGTCGATAGCACCATATTTCGAATGCTTCCACCCTCTTCTTCTCCGCTGCTGTCATCGTCCATGATTCACTGCCGTAAAGAAACATGCTCCAGTTATACGTTTTGATGAATTTCTTCCTTACTCTCAAGCTTGTATTTCCAGCTGTAAGTAGATTCTTCTTTTGATAGAATGCCCTCTTTGCCTGAGCTATTCCACTCACTATTTCCTAATCATAAATATATGGTTGCGAAGTATGGCCATGGAAGAAAAGGACTGGAAAGACATTGAGAGCCACAGAAATAAAGTTTTGGAGACGAGTCACCGAACGATCATTGAATAAGAGAGTAAAAAATGAAAGAACACGCCAAATAATGGTAATTTACCTGAGATTATAGGGAGGACATAATAATGACAGTAGTTAAGGTTCGGGCATGTTCACAGAATGACCTAGGAGAGCCTCCCTAAGCAAAATCTAAATTTGGATCCCATGTGAAAAGACGAAGAGGAAGACGTTGGAAAACTCTGAAGGGAGGGAGTGGACAAAGAAATTCGAGCAAGGATCTTAGAAGAAGATTTGTGGAAGGATTAAGAAAGATCGAGGTTAGAAATTGGTAGACGTCGGGGGACGTTGTATTTCGACTATATGTGTATTGAAATGTCTCAGGGCCACACAGCCACCTTTTTAAATAAGGAGATGAATGCTCAAAGTATCATATAAAAACTGTAACGTTGGACAACTTTTCAAACATCTATTTCTTCAATTTAACCAAAAAAAAACATATTACGGGAGTAAACACAAAAGCCTTCCTAATATTTTTCACACTCATCAATCCAGTTCCCCCTAAACATCAACCTGACAGTCCATCAGTGAAAATAATACATAGCAACAATTGAGGTTCACGTAGAAGTCATTGCGATTTTTTCAAACTCCTTGAATGTATTAACAGAATCAATTTGAAGGAGAGAGTATGTTTTTGTAGGTTGATTAATGTGCGCTGTCGGTGTCATGATAATCGCTGGCTACTGTGCGAGTATTCAAGATGCACATCTGTCAGAATACTACATTTTCTACTGTTTTGTAGCAATAAAGCGTAGTTTTAGTTTAAACCCCCTGACTGTCTTCTTTGGTGACTTGTTCTTATGGTAGATAATGTTTTTAGGTTTCATCTAATATTCCATCTATGGTGTCTTTAATTATCATATTGCGCAATGATTAAACTCAGTGCTAAATTTTAAGGCCACACTTTCCCTACTGTGTTACTCAAATTCGAAACTTAGTCGTCAATGCCCTTCCATTGTGTATTTTACTTAAGTAGTTCATCTATTCTAATCATGATTCATTCATTTGATCCAGCAAACCTGTGTTCTTGCTTAGATAATATTTGCCGAAGTTGAGGTCCAGATGCGGCATTTATACGGCAAGACCTGTAGCCTTACAGACAAAGATCCAAAATAGATATTTCTCTATTCTTGTACCTCTACACTGCTGACTGCTCCTAAATCGACCTCTTAGGGAATATTTCATGAACAATGGGGTCGTTTACCATATTTTTTTTATTGCCGAATCTGATAGAGTTTGTAAAATAAAAGGACCCGTATTTTTCCGTTTTCTGATCCGAAAATTATTTCCTGAGTTATAAGCGGCGAAAAACTGATGTTTTTAACCCTTTTGGAAAAGTGGGTGTGGTGCAACCTCTGACGTATATCTACTTCGTCCAATCACAACTGAGCCCGCGAAGCTACTTCGCCTTATCGCAATGGGGGAACACTGCTGACTCTGCTTATAGGAGCTGTTGCGACAGCATCTGTGAGAGGAGACCTTGCGAGAACCCCCTCCACTCCCTTCCCTTCCCCTAAAAGCAGTCAAGGACGTGAGGAAAATGACGTCAATGTTATCACAGCAGCATTTTCGGTGGGCGTCACCTTTTGCTTATTTAAATTTTTGAGTTATGAGTGAATGGTTGTGGTTAGAAGATTATTTTTTTCACTAAAATTCGTTTTTCGTTTCCATCTAACGATTTCGTGTACAAAATTGCGATTTCGGTTCCGAGTAAACGCCCCCATTCATATATTACATTCCGTCTTTTAGTGTGTTGATTTAGGCTAAGTGTCGTAAATATTCATTTTGTGACTTAACTAGGTGATCCATGCATTAAATGTCCTTGATTCTCTTCTCCCGCTGCTGGTACTTAATAAACATGTCACACATCAGGATTAAGACTTTTGATCCGAAAGATTTACTCTTCCAACTTCTTAACTCCATGTCAAAAGACGGATTAAAATTTTTTTAAAATGCTTCCTGGTCTTACCGTTTCCCTTAATGAGGTTTGGTACTTTCTCTAATTCTTTCCTAAACTCTTTCTAATGTCCTGGAGATTTCTCTAGTCCAACTGTTCTTTTACCCTCAGTTTCCATTATGTTTTTTTTTGCTCCTGAATTTAATTTCGGCGTAAACTTTTATCTGCGACATAAGATTTCACATAATATCGCACATTTTCTTAGCCAAACTCTCCATTTCCCTTGTTTTTTTCTTTTCGCCTCCTTTAAATCTCCATTGTCGACCTAATATCTCTTGACCCAGTTTTTTACTGTGGGAATCGTTTTTCCTATTCCCTATAGGTTATGTTTTTCTTATCCTTAGTAATCCTGCCTAGGAAAAAAGGAATTAATATTTCGCATTTTACATCCATTCTTAGCTAGGTGTACGAATGGCTGTTTGTTAGGTATTTTTAAATCCGGTTCATATCTGTAGTACAAATGTCCTTACGTACTCCTGCTCTAGAGATTTTTTTTCTACTAGAGTGGGAGTTTTATTTAGGTTAAGCTCTTTCATCGCGGTCTTTGAGTTTTTCTTATATTGTGCGTAAAATAAATGGTTGTCGCCCAAGATATCCCATGAAAGTTGCACGATAATCAGAAACTTATGACTCTCGATAATCTAGCATCTTGTTATTCTTTGTGTCTTCAGCATATCCATCATAAATTTCTACGGTAACGAAACGCATTTGGGATAGTAGCGGTTGAAGATGTGCTACATATTCACTGTACTTTATTTTGCCCTTCTATTTTCTTGCCTATACGAAAGACAGTCTCATTCTAAAATGGCTTCGCCTGCCGGCGTACTTCCCTGTTGAAAGGACTTCGTGTGTGAGAGGTGCTACACTGCTCCTTGCATCTGAAAGCCGCGCAAATGGAAGGTGCTCCGTGCATATGTTTTTTAACGCGCTTTCTTGCTGAGGGAGAAGGTTTCAGAAGACTTTGCACTCGAGCAAAGATGTTCTCAGAGGAGTGGGAAAGACTTCCAAGTCCCTTCGCGGTATTTTTTGCCGTGGGAGGGCTTTTCCGGGAACCGTAGTCGCTATATGATATCGGGAAAAGCGGAGGAAAGCTTTGGAGGAGTAGTGGGTCGTGCGGGAGATAATGTAACGCGTGTGGGTTGATGCAGAAATCCGTGTCAATCTGCCTAAATCCTCATGTTTACCGTCCAAGTTGGGATTTAAGCCGAAGATAGCCTTCATCGCCACTTCAGCCGATCCCCGCAGCAAATCCTTGGCTTTGCAATGGTGCATCGAGAGAAGTGAAGTAGTTATCCGGGAATCCGTAGTTATGTCTGTGTATTAGTGACCAGGATGTGTCGCAAGAATATTATCACGTACGCGTCAATTGAACTTAATAGTCTCAGGCATTACTCGGCGGAACTGCTATTCTAGAAATCAATGAAAAACTTGCAGAACTCCAACCGTAAATAGAACTTTATTGCCGACCCGAAGCTCGATGCTCAATACTACATGTGTACGACATGAATTCCACTGCTGGAGTTATGCTGTATACTCACTTATCCTGGATTCCTGAGTTTTCTCTTGAAATCTATACTTTGAAGATCGTAAAAATCCCTACCATTTTAGTTTAACTTTTTATTTATAACGGTATAAATCCGGGACGGCAAAAATGCGTTACTTATGTGCGGACGTAACAAATTCGTCATCAGTTTATTGGCACCTCAGTTGGTGTCAGAAGTAAAAACTTCGTATACATACGAAAACGAAGTCGCAGAAAGAGGATATAAACACATTATTGGCAGTGGCGTATTCACGTATGTCACTTCCAGAAAAGGATGCCAATGACGGAGACAATAATAATCAATTTATATTTACTGTGTGCTTATAGCAGCAAGAGCAATCAACGCTTAACAATATAGGATTATCTGTATTCCGTGCGTAGGTACGGTATAATATTTATGGGTAGAATAATCCAATAAAAAGACCATAGCCCTGTATTTTTTACAATTACCTGAAACTATGTTCCGAAGACCGTCGAATGTATATAATTTTTGTATGTGTACCCCTTTCCTAAAATTTATTGAATGTACCGAACTTAAATTCCTGAATATGAATCGTAAGGCGTAATTCATTTCGACGAATATAAAATTCTACACACAAAATTAATATTTTTGTTTGACTCACCTCGAAGTGCCCTGTAGTCTCTCTTCATTGCATAAATTCTCAAGAAACGTGAACAAATATTCCACAAATATAGTGAGTGGTATGAATACTTCCACTTGAATTTTTTTGATGATTAAAGCATTTACTTGGTGATGATTATTTTGATGTGGTATATCAAGGAAGAAGGTTGAATAAAATTACAAGAATTATAGGATTCCCTTTTTAAAAAATGAAAAAATTTTGTTCTTTTCCACTAATATATATAAACAAATCTACCGGTTTCGGCCTTCTCAGGCCATCAAGATTACACTACTAGACTTTTCTCAAGATTACACTACTAGAGTTTTAAAGAACTAAGTTTTTTCATTTTTTAAAATGGAAACTAACTTCCACAATGTAAACTCGCCAACCATTTCTTTTATAGGATTCACCGTAACCTGTGTGGGGTGGGCACGAAAAGAAGACATATAAGCAAATGTATTTTTGTGAGAGTAAGAAAAGCTGTAAATGAGGGAAGAAAATTGGGATTGGAATGTATTCTAAAATGAGGAAATTCTAAACCGTAAATAAGGAAAAAAAATCAGGAAGAAAATATATGGCTACCTGGTCACGCTTTCTCTCTCCCTCAGGTATTTAAGGTAGCAAACTCCTTATGTGTCGCACTTTACATTCACCGTACTTGAAGCCAGTTTTTCGCTCACCTTCTCAAAAGGAAAGATTCTTGCCTACGTTAGTGTGTATATCCTTCACCAATTGCTTTGTCTTCTCAGTATTTGCCTTTCGTTTATCTTTATGCCACTACTCTGGCTGCTCTTTGCCAGTCTTGTGCCTTCCCAATATTACGGTCCAGGACTTTGTTCTTACCTAACAGATGCGGTTCGAGCTACCCGTATTTCAGCACATCGAATCAGTATGAAAATCAATAATTCAGGACAGGGGTCAATATCCAGTGGTTTGGCTGAGAGTTCTAATCTTCAGAAAGATCAGATTGTGCGGATTTTAGGTGAGGAGTAGACCGATAGGCTACAATTTAAATTACCTAACGTCCGGTTAGTAGTCCCATGCTTACCGCCTGGTTACATTTAATCAGAGGCGTGGGTATGCAGGGAGTGAATGCATCGTTACATCGCTGTGATAGACGTGAGGATTTTGATGGTGGGAACCATTTTTTGTGTCCAAAACAGAGTATGCGAGTGGGTATCAAACTTGCTATGCGTGCAACGTTATTATACCTCCTTAATTTTCCTAAATTAGTGCGATGTCCTCCGAAGTATCCGATGCTTTTATTCTGTTCAAATACCGACTCTATGAGGCTCATTTTTATATTATTTCAAATACCGACTGTATGAGACTTATCTCCTACCAGTTATATTTATCTAATCCTACCGTAACCCGAAGAACATTCATCATCACCGTGAGATCCTAAGATAGATTTGACGCAACTCTCTTTTAACGAAGTTTATTTATTTATTCACAAATTGAAATGTGTTCGAACGGCATGTTCGAAATAACCCTCTGCTGTTTAACAACCACCGCCATTGGCAGAATCAGCGGTTTCCCGCATTGTGACTGGGCGAAGGAGCTGCAGACGTCTCAGTTGTGGTTCGACAAAGTGTTTAGCGTACGAAGCCATTGAAGGCCCATTTTCTGAAGTGGTTAAAAACATTAGTTGATCGTCGTTTATAACTCGAGAACGGCTCGACGGATCGAAGAACGGAAGAATACGGGATGTTTTTATTTTATAAACTCTTATCAGATTCGTCATCATCATCATCATCATGGGTCAACAATCCAAGGATTGGTTTGACGCAGCTTTCCACTGGATTCTTCTATCGGCTAACGTCTTCGTATTAACGTAGTTCCTCTCTTTCACGTCCTTTACGACCTGTTCTATGTAACTCATACGAGGCCTGCCTTTTCCATTATTTCCCCTCATTTTTCCGGTAAGCGACCCCATTCTAGTGTATTTATTCAGTTACCAATAATCTTTTACCTCTGCTAGCTTTTGTAAGATTAAAAAACATAATTACTCGTCTACATCTACGCGATACCCTGCAAGCCACCGCGGCGGTGTGTGGCATGGGGTGAAGATCACCAAAACATGCCCTATCGGCATGGAACTAGGGTACCTACTACATGGAAACATGCTAATAATATGGTCACATGCAGCTACATGGTCAGTATCTACATAATAATAACGGGATTGGTTGTTAATCATGCATTGCATGCAACGATTTCGTTATTTTATCGTTCGCGCAACGGTGCCTGGGGCTTTCATCTGTCCTAGTCACCCGGATGACATGGGCTGATTGGGAATGGGACACTTCGGCGCGGCCACTTCGGCGCGGCCACCTCGGCGCGGCCACTTCGGCGCGGCCACCTCGACGCGGCCGTTTCGGCGCAAGCCACTTCGGCGCAAGCCCATCTCGGCGCAGGCCCACCTCGGCGCAAGCCACCTCGGCGCAAGCCACCTCGGCGCAGGCCCATTTCGGCGCGGAGAACAGAGATGTTAAGTACCGGGACAGATGCTTATGTAAAAATACTACAACAAAGGAATATTGTGTTGTACTACACATCATGCATTAAAGAGGATTAGTATATATTATATACTCTTCTAAACTCCACTATTTAAAAAAAGAAAAAATAGCAAAGCATACATGCAAAATCATGTTTATTTGGTCATGAGTGATTTTTTCATGGTTTTATTTAGTTAGGGAGTTATTATGTTTTTAGATTCAACAACTGAATGTTATTTTCTCGTATGAGTTGATGGCCATATTTTTCACGAGTTTCAATGTTTATTTTTCCCTATAATTACTCATTATAATATAATCATGACAGCTGACTATTTCACTTCCTTTCTTTGGTCAATTGTTTCCGCCTAAAGAATGCCGTGATTCCTGGCAGTCCTTCGAATCCCGAGGTACACAAATGTTGACGTTATAACATTCGCTTCGAAGAATTTCTTATTCTTAAAATCGGGTGATTTGTAATTGAAAATAACCATTCTGGCTTGCATGGTACTATGTAAACGTAGAGCTAGATTTTTTAAAGTAAATGATCCAACGTAGAAATAAACTCTCTCTTGTATACTTTTTGTTGCATTGAAACAGATCGCTTCGTATAAACGATAGAGCTCCTCAAACTCGGGTGTCTTGCTTTTTTTTTACAGACTAGTAGATAGATGAACGGACAGATTCAAAATGTTCTTTTTTCCTCGTACTATTAGGGATATGAATAACGGTAAATATATCCAGTACGAGTGTAGCAATGGATAACATTGGTAGCTGCATGTTGGTATAAGGACTTATAGCTAACCCAACTAAAGGCATGTTTTTGCATGTATGTTTTGCTATTTTTATCTTTTTTTAAATAGCGTAGTTTTGAACAGTACCTATAAAAGTACTCATCCTTTTTTTATGCATGATATGTAGTGCATGTTTGGTGAGAGTTCACCCCCTGCCACACCTTTATGGTGGCTTGCAGGGTTTTATGTAGATGTAGATGTAAGTGTTACACCTAAGTACTTAACTGATTCCACGTTTACTAATTCCGTTCCTTGAATCATATAGTTTCTTTCTATCGAGTTTTTTCTTCTCCAAAAATTTACTGTCACGCACTTTTTATGTTCAGTTCTAGTTTCCATTTATCGCACCACGCCTGACTCGCTACGAGGTCCTTTTCTAACGATGGCTTGTCTCCCGGACTACTGATTTCTCTATACACTACTGCATCATCTGTAAAAAGGCGAATTCTACTATTTACTACAACAGCGCGAGGTCATTGATATATAAAAGAAATAAAAGTGGGCCTATCACATTTCCCTGGGGAACACCTGATGTGACACTAACTATATTGGACATGATACCGTCTATAGTAACTCTCTGTTCGCGGCCAACTAAGAATTGATTAATCCAGCATACTACGTGTTTATCTATACCGTAACTTTCTAGCTTTAAGAGCAATCTGTCATGAGGTACTCTATCAAAGGCTTTTTTAAAATCGAGGAATATCGCATCAACCTGAGCATTATTTTCACCCGAAACTAATAAGTCGTGTACAAAGAGTGCCAATTGCGTTTCGCATGACTTAGATTTTGGAAACCGTGTTGGTTATTAAATGACAATTTTTCTCTATCCATGTGTCCCATAATCGAACTAACTATTATATGTTCCATTATCTTACACTATATCGATGTTAGTGAGATAGGTCTGTAGTTCCTAGGATCTTCTCTATCGCCGGATTTGAATAAAGGTGTAATATTAGCCATTTTCCAGTCCTTGGGAACCGCGTGCTCAGATAACGATTTACGAAATATTATTTCTAAGTAAGGTGATATTTCTGATGCTAGTGTCTTATAAACGCGTGCTGGAATTTGGTCAGGGCCGGGGGATATAAACCCAAGTAAACAAACTAACTCCTACACTTCATTTTAAATGTGGCACCGAGGTGGCCTGCGCCTAGATGGGCCTGCGCCGAGGTGGCTTGCGCCGAGGTGGGCCTGCGCCGAGATGGGCCTGCGCCGAGGTGGCTTGCGCCGAGACGGCCGCGCCGAGGTGGCCGCGCCGAGGTGGCCGCGCCGAAGTGGCCGCGCCGAGTTGTACTAGACCCGGGCTGATTAGTCCCTTGGCTCGTCTCCGCCGTCCCGTCTGGAATAGACGGAGCGCGCGTGGCTCTCATCCCAATCTTCAAGTGGCGCGAGTGGATCCAGAAATTGAATGCGGGGAGGGGATGAAGGGGCGTTGGGAGGGGGTGGCAGGGCGCTTCCCGGGCCGGGGGTGGCGATTTGGGAATGGGGATTGATTTATCGAGTCGTTGGGGACGGCAGCAACGTACGAAATAGGGGCGGATGGGGTGGGCGAGGTGAGGGGGGGTGGAATTCGCAGTGGGTAGGGGGGAGGGGGACAAAGGGCTCCCCTCCTCCCGAAGTGATTGGCCCCCGTGATGAAAGCAATAGGTTATGATTGAAATATTAAAGTGAAACTTGGTCGGACGGCTTGAATAAAAGGCTCGATATTGAATCCGGCGGTGTCTACTTTCGGGGGCTGAGGAAGGAGTCGATAATTGGTCGCCGGAGACAGTGTGATCCCGGCTCAGAGTTCATCCATGTTGGAATGGCGTCCGTTCGCTCCCGGAAACAATACGTTAAAGGAACATTTTAAGCCGATTTCATTTAGATATTTTTACCAATTTCATAGCATCCAACCAGTCCCCTCGTCTAATTCGTTATCTTATTAGCTGTGACCGGTTGTCCGGAGTCCTGGGGGGATATGTTTGAAACCGTCGGGATTATCTCGAATACGTAACCAAGGAGTCACGTGGTATAAACACGAGTGCTTCGCAAATTGGTTTGTTAAAACAGCTGATTTCAACCTCATTCTTCGTATTATATCTCAATGGGGTCGTTTACCATATTTTTTTATTGCCGAATCTCATAGAGTTTGTAAAATAAAAAGACCCGTATTTTTCTATTTTTTAATCCGACAATTATTTCCCGAGTTATAAGCGGCGAAAAACTGAGGTTTTTAACCGTTTCGGAAAAGTGGGCGTGGTGCAACCTCTGACGTATATCGACTTCGTCCAATCACAACTGAGCCCGCGAAGCTACTTCGCCTTATCGCAAAGGGGGGGACACAGCTGACTCGGCCAATGGGAGCGATTTCGACAGCATCTGTGCGAGCAGACCTTCCGAGCATCCCCCTCTACTCCCTTCCCCTCCCCTAAAAGCAGTCAAGGACGGGAGGAAAATGACGTCAATGTTATCAGAGCAGCTTTTTCGGAGGGCGTCACCTTTTGCTTATTTTAATTTTTGATTTAAGAGTGAATGGTTATGGTTAGAAGATTAATTTTTTCACTAAAATTATTTTTTCGTTTCCATCTAACGATTTCGTGTACAAAATTGCGATTTCGGTTCCGAGTAAACGCCCCCATTGGGGGCTATTAAGTTGGAATAGACGAGAAAAACTCAAATGAAAACAATTAATGATGTTGTAACGTGCGATTTAGACACACTAAATTTTGGAACCTTTCGTGTTTGTATCACGTGACTCCTTGGTTACCTATTAGAGATAATCCCGACGGTTTCAAACACAACCCCCCCTGGAAAACCGGGAATACCCAGGGAAATTTTAAGCCCTGGATAACTCAGGGAATTTTTGTGTTTTTCTGAAAAACCCCGGAAATTGCCAGGCGGTCAATTAAACTCTAGGGCAGAGAGCGATCTGTCCATCCTTCTGCTTGGTTCAGCGCAGCGCTGGGCTCACACACCGTTCATAAGTTACTCCACTCGTAGCTATGTGCCCGCTCATCACTCATTGCGCAGTCCTACCCAACCCAATCGCATGCAAGTTCTCCTTACCGTACGAGTCACGTGGCATTTATGGTTGATCCGTTCGAGAGTCGGTTTGATCGCCTGCACTGAAATTCCGATCTATGTTTTCTCATTTTTATGGAATATTGAGCTTAAAATATATTGATTTTTTTCGCGCTCCGTGTAATTATTGTTTACCTGCCTCTTTCACTTGACGCGTATGCTTATTAAGGTTACGAATTTCAATCAAAATTTGTCGGTAACAAAGTGGAATAAGGCCCTGGAAAATCCGCAAATTTACCTGGTAAACCTGGAAAACTCGGGGAAAAAATATATCGGGATACGTGGTGTGTGGCAGAGGGTGAAGATCACCGAGCATGCACTACTAACATGCAAACAAGCAACTATAGTGACTGATGCAACTAGATTGTTAGTATCTATAGTATTTAAGGGGTTAATACATGCATCATGCACTACAGACTACTCTAAAATATTCCCCTACCTATCCCTTTGCTATGCTGCCTATTCTGATCTCTTATACTACGGGGGAAAAATGCCATTTTGAATCTATCGGTACGACAATCTATCTCTCTAATCTTATTTATCTGTTCGAATCTAATACAATACGCTGTTTTTTTATATGTGCCTAACATCTTCAGTAAAGCTATCCGATTGAAATTTCTCTAATAGATTCAATCTGTACTTTAACCTACGCTCTGATAATGATTCCCACCCTAATTCTTTTATTAATTCTGAAACGCTACTCAACCTATCGTAACACCTTGTAACGAACCTAGCTGCTCTACGCTGCACACTGTCTAGTTCTCTGATCAACCCTAATTCATTAGGATCCCATACACTGGCTGCATACTCAAGGTGGGGCCTAACTAGTGAAAAAAATCCTGTATGAGTGCAATTCATCCATTCCTCCAAATAGGTGCTGTGATGATTTTTATGAATTTCGCCGTGATAATTATCTGTGGAAACGTTTATGTTCCAGAAGAAAGAGTTTTTGAGGAGTTTCTTTCATTTTCAATCTTGCGTTTGGTGTTGCACGCTCTGGCCAAATGTGCTTTTTAGTGAATGCAGGGCAGTGTCGTGGCCCATAAACTCTTTCCTACACTTCTCCACGTTTGCACTCAGTTACTGCAACGGTATGTCCTTCTAAGCCGCAGCAATTTGTTCTCCTAGAGCCAAGGGATGCGCAGCTGGCGTCGCGAAACTCATTACGTTAGGTCATTCCCATTTCCGAGGGTTTGGACTCGCGAACTACCTTCGAGTAATGAGGAAAACGTCCACCCGTATGTGCATGGGTATCCTGTATTTGATACGCTATCCTCTCTAACGGAACAATTAGGGCATACCAAATTATCTGCATGCTAAATAATTTATTATATTGATTTTATCCGCAAAAGTGGTAAAAATGGCAGTGGTATGTTACATAATATTCGTAGGGGATCCTCCCAATTTTTAACCAAACCCTCGGGTCTAAAGCACCTAATTACAAATTTACTTTAAAACTTTTTAGTTTCTCAAACCTATCAATGCACCTTTACCGGTTTCATTGAGTTAGTGTCATTTTGAAGAGGAATACAGGAGTCGAACTTGCAGTCTCTTATGTATGGAGAATGAGGTGCTGCAGATGCAGCGTTGCGAAATCTTCTACCGGCGGCAGCGCCGTTTCAATCACACTAAGGGACTACGTCCGAAGTAGCCACAATAAAACGCTAATATCTTAAAGACTGAGACAGATTGATGCATTCCTTATTGTAACCTTTTTTTTTCTCAGAAAAACGCGCATCGAATAAAAGTTTTTTTTTTAAAAATTGCGTATCTTTGTGATATGAAAGCACATTTTTTTCCCAGGTAAAGGCCATTCTCTCCATAAAGCGTATGTAAATTCAACTGCGATTTATGGAAAAGTAGTGTGAAATGAGGGGTTTCTGTTGGCTAGTATGGATAGAGGATAGTTTTTTCTATAAGTACCCAAAATATGAAAAAAAATCACACATCTTTCATTTTACGATGCAACCTCTATTAAAAAAAAAATGCCCTTAGATCGCTGCGCCAAACTGCCTTTGAGGGACTGATGGTCGTAGATGACTTTCCCTTTGCCCCTCTTAAGGTGCGTTTACACGTAGTAGTTGACTGCTATGACAGTCAACTGCTAACTACAATTAAGCCCCACTCGCATGTGTAAATAGCAACTGCGATACGAGTTCAGGTCGAAACTGGACACATGTCGAACACTATCAATCCCAGTTCGAGCTATTAGCAAAGTTGAAGGCCGTCTACTTTCCAGCGGAAATGTATCCAACATAATCGCAACAATCGCCAACAGAAAGAAATACACGACGTCTGATACCGGGAATTAGGATATAATAACAAAGATATCCCTCCCCAAAGGGGAGATGCTACTCTTTAAATAATGGGAACAAAAGATAATCGTCAATGGAATTTATTACTTGAAAAATTTCATGAAAATTTAAGCATCAATCACTATTGAAATAAAACTCTTTTTATTTGTTATGACAACACCTAAATAGCGGCTTTAAGCTGCATAGAAGTTGGTGCAGACGCATCATAGCAGTAGCGATATAGATACATCGCGCATCTCGCGACAGTCGTAGCTACGTGTAAACGCTGCTTTAGAGAATGAACTATCGATTAATTGAATAATGTAACGGAAATCGTAATTTATCGAATTGAAGTAACATTCAGGTGCCCCATGTACCCTTCCGAATTCCCATTTGCCGAGCGTAATGGGATGGCTAACGCCTCCTCAAATTTCATAGGCCCTGGGTGGAATTTGGGTCCAAGATGAAATGATTCCGGGTGGGGACTGTGTTGTTGCGAGCAGGGGTGAAAACTTGGGTCTCGGCTGAGGGATAAACGGGAGGGAGCCTGGGACCTGGAGGGATGTATGTACGTCGAGTAATTTCAGCGTTCCGCCGTTCTGTCCGAAGGGTTGGTCTTCGGGCTCTCCCCGTCTGCTCTGCGGATTGGGAGGCGAAAATGGAGCCATTTAACCCCGTCTCACTAGGCTCGTTCCTCCCCCGACTCCACCACGCGTTCCTGAGTTCGCCCGCGTCGTTCCGTAGGTGCCTATTTTCTCATTCCCTCCCTCCCTCTCTTCGCCCGAAACCGTTCTCGCCCCCATTCACTTCTCCTCTTCGTCATCTTGCCATCCCTCTTCCTTCCCCCTTAACTCTCCTGATTTTCCTTCCATTATCCCTCCCTCCCCTCTCCCTCCCCCATGCCATTAATGACCAAGTGGGTGACTCGCGGTTTATCTCTTCGACCGACAAATGAGGTGGTCGGAAGTGAAGAAATTGCTCATTCCTGAATGTCAGTCGGGAGAACTCATTTATTCGTGCGATAGACGTGGAAAATAGTGGTGGAGTGGTAAATGTAGTGATGGAAAAATCGATTTCGATTAAAAACGAAAATCGAGTTTTAATAGTCAATGATCGAGGAAATCGAGATCGAGCCATGATCTTCGAGTTTCGATCCAAACTCGATTTTTCAACTTCGATCTTGACCATTTCGTTTGATCTCAGCATCGCGTAGTAGTCAGTGGAGGTCCTCGATGAACTGCCACTGGGGTCACTTCTTGTTAGAAGTAGATGCCAGTAGAAGTTAGGCAAGAACTCAGCAGGCCACCCGTCGATAGGAAAGTCAACCCCAATCCTTTGAAAGTCTGGGAGGAGATAAAGGGTGAATACCCCAACACGTACCGTTTCGCGATCAGAGTGCTGAGTATGATAACGTCATCCGTCCCATGTGAAAAACTTTTCCCTAAGGCCAGTAAAATTTGAAAGGCACGCCCTAGATCATCAAGAAAGCATCTCAATCAGTTTATCTTTCTTAAAAATTTTAGTGAAGCCGAGTTGGTTCCAAGCGGTGATCCACATTAAAGTAAATTGTAAATTTTTACGACTAATAATTCAAGAATGTTTTCTAAGTACATTTTTAGGGATTTTTTACATTATTCAAATATGTATTATGAGCGTTTTTCAAATGAATAATAAACATGTTTTTGTACCAACTGCATTTTTTTCAAAAATGAACCGTAGATTTTTTCGATTAATCGATATTTTGGTTCAAATTTCGATTTTTGCTGAAAAGTCGAGCTTTTCATTTCGATTAAAAATCAATTGCTCGAAAAATCGATTTTGACCGACATTTTTCCATCACTAGGTGAACGTTGCTCAATGGTGGTTTCGGAATGCAAAAAAAAAGAACGAGACGGAGGTGGTCGCAGTACTGCGCTGTAATATTTTATTAAGATGCGGCATTTTGCAATCCAGACGATATCCTTCACGCTTCCTTGCAAAAGTTTTATTATTGCTTTTTTGTTTTATTTATTGCTTCCCTTCATTAATACGGTATTTATATGCGTAAAAATTCGGAAATTAGTGCGTCTAAAATATTTCATTTTTTTCACTCAGAATTATGAGATGCAATATTTGAAATGAAAAATGCAACATGACAGTGCGTGCAGTCTTATTTACTCTGTTCATCTATTCCCTCAAAGAATTCCTCCGATCTGAACTAGATTGATCGCAATTCTCTTAATAATGTTTGTTTAAGTCCGAGAAGGAACATCTCCTCCTACAAGTTTATTACCTGTGGCTCGCAGTACATTTTCTTTCTAATTTTGTTTTATGACATTTTATTTTTCAGTATTGAAAGTTTTAATTAATTTACCGTACTATTGCCCTTTTCCTGTGGGATACCAATGCCACTTCTTTACCCTATAGAGAACGAATTACTTAAGTCGAGTATTATATTACGGCTTGAGGATAATTTATCCGCTAGCCCCTAGCCTTGTTTTTCTTGTGAGTCCCCCAAGTGTGGAGATGAACTCACCTCAAGACGTTAACGTCGTAACACTTACTATGGGATACTTGTCTTCATGTTCTGGGGCGAACGTTGTAGGGGTATTTTGAAAGGGTACACGGATACCGCGCGAGTGGAACGCGAGGTCCTTGGTAATGAGATCCTTGGTGTAGTCTCCCTGCTGCGTAGTATCGCGGAAGGGTTCTTTGAGGACATAGTGAACCTCCATTATGTGACCCTACCGTCCTCTTCTTCGTGACCTGCTGCAGTGGGTCATCTGCCACTAAGCCTGCCCTCCCTCAAGTGTCTGACGGATGCTATCTCGAAGCGTTTATTTGCTTCCATGTTGCTAATTGGAGTACAAGGAACTGCCATTTTGTCATCTTCTCATCTTCTTAACGTACTTGAGAACGTGTAATGAGAATGCGGTGGAGGGGTTGTTTCTCTTAAGTTAATCCCCGAAGGAATGTGCTTGTTTCTGTCGTAATATTTTAGTGAACACCTTAAGTAGGTTCCACCGTGACTCCGCGATTCAAAATCTCGTAAAAGAGATATGCTATTTAATGATTAGTGGAGTCCTATGTTGAACAACGGATTGATGACTATTGATGATGGCCTGTAAATTAATTACATTTAGTGTATTTTATGATGGGGACTTTTCAACCTTTTTAACATTTCAGTAAGGCTTTGTTTTCCATCCTCTATGTTCCTACCTTTGTAGGAACATCTCTTTGTTAACTCCCTTTGTACCGTACGATATCTTTCCTCTCTTTCGGATGACTTTTTCATTTACCAGTTCTTTCACCTTAAATACTCCGTGGTCAACTTTGGGCTGTTTGATTATAAAGACGTCGTTTGTGTGAGATGGATGCTCTCGGAAGGTTTTTCTGGTGGCGTTTATCGGGAAAGACCCATCTTGCCAGATGTGCCCTGGATGCTTTGCCGTCCATTGCCCAGGCCCACGTCTTCCTGCAGCCTAAATGGGCCAGAATTTTAGTTTGGATTTTCAGGAGTTATTTTTAACTACAAGTTTAAATGTGTGGAAAGAGAAAAATAAGATACAGTATTGATTACCAACTACTTGATTACTTTAAATGTATCACGCATTTTATGCCTGTATGTACGATAAATATATATTAGGGATGGGTCGGTTTCACTTTCTTTCGGTTCCGGTTCGGTTCTTAACTTCGGTTCTCGGTTCTGATTCTCGGTTCCGGTTCTTAATTTACCACTTACTTTGCATTGCTTAGTGGTAAGATAAGATAATCAATTATCATTTTCAGAGACATACTGCTTAAAAAGAATACCTACTTTTTATATATTTTTGTGTTTTTTTTTACTATATTATGATATAATTTACAAAAAGGATATGAGGACTCGCACATCCAAAGAAGGTGGACGTAACATATACCTTTCAGTCAGAATATCCTTATTACAGCGGTTTTTCATCACTTAATAGAATTGGATGTAATAAAATAAATCATATAGTCATTTAACGACTGAATTAGAATAATTCGCGGCAACTTTGAAGCATCTAAGTACACTATTACACCAGGTTTTAATGCGAAGCCTCCACTTACAGAGTGTGAGCAGGTTTCAAACTGGTTTTCGCGCCAGTTATTTCGGTACCGATTATTTTTGGGCTCGGTTCCGGTTCCGGTTCTAAGCTCAAGAACCGGTGGAACCGAGAACCGAAGAACCGAACCGACCCATACCTAATATATATTCTGTATTTCTTTGGAAATAGACTGCCTTGCCTAGTAGGAAATCGAGTGTTTACCATTTTCTGGGGCGCCAATTGAGTTAGTCTACGACTCGACTTCAGCAAAAAAGTTGAGGGGGTAAAAGAGTAATTCCAACACAGAAAGCAAATGAAGCATTTATCTAAATTCACTATGATGTCACTTTAATACGTAAATATGAAGAGATTAGCTGATAGAAGAATTCAGTAGAGAGCTGCGACAAACCAATCTCAAGATGGTGCTGATGATTTTCCGATTTACACTAAGTCTGAAAGGGTGCCGTTAGCGTGCGTTCATTGGACCGACAGAATTCTACAGATGCGCCATGATACCTGTATTTCCAACGTCCTTTTAGAATGTCTCTAATTATGGCCTGCCATTTATCGTCTTATAAATACATTTAAATTGTTCTCTTTAGCATTTTTTACCCTATCGAATGACTCGTAATATTTAGTTCTTTAAATATTCTAACGTGTTCGAGGAATATATTGCCTTCAAATCAAATTATTGGTTTCAGTCTAAAAATTATTAATTTCATGTGAAAAGAAATCTAATTTTAATTGTTTTTATAATTTTGTTGCTCCCACACGATTCCTATTGAGAATTTACAAAAAATCTCACCGTTCTTATTTACTCTCGTTGTAATTGTATGAAGAAATGTGTTTGTTGTGTACCTCCTGAATCAGACCCCAAATCCCTAAATGAGGCCTGGGGGGGATGAATAGAATCCGCTTGCATTCAGTGGCACCACAGATACCAACAAACGTATGTTTGAATAGAAACGACGGTTTTCTAGGCCTATTATTTCTCGTATTTTTTCCCCTCGTCATCCGTCCTGTGTTGTGACCAAAATGAGGACTTTGACATGGATTTGAATCCTTATTTGACGGCATTGTGTGTGATATTAGGTAAGATTACTTGCTTGCGAATCAGTTTTGTATATGCATAATGCATTCTGTAATCAAGAAAGCTGTTGGGCCGTTGAGAAAGACCCACTTTAGGCCATTTGGTACGAACAGTCATACCTAACAGGGGGCTACTACTCGCCATCGTGATGGATTAATCAGTAAATACAGTTGAAGTGCCTTTGATGTAGTGGTTGTCGTGGTGCACAGTGTAAACAGTGACCTGTTTCAGGTGACGCTCTAGCGACCTGCTTCTGGTGACTTGAGTGTATCGCTCGATTGCCAATTGTATGTCGGGCTCGTGTAACGCTAAAACTGGCACTATCTCCGCCAGATTCTGAAATTAGAAGCGGTTATTATGCGGATTAGGATATAAATAAGTTTTCAAGTGCTTCAACTCTTGAGGTCATATTAAGTTTCTCAGTATCAAGATGCTCCGTATCGTTGAGTTTACATAGCTCCGTCTGACCTAATTTCATCGTAAAAATAATATGTCCCCACTTATATGAACAGAATCTCCGTTCCGGAGGTGGGATTCGAACTCGCGACCTTTTGGATTATCTTACCCAACCTGGCGACTGCGACCATTAATTAGTGGAGTATTATCCATATATCTGTCATTTGCTCGCGTAAATACACACTATATTGTCAGTTTGATGTGTGAGGGCAAACTCAACATCGCAGAAACTCGAAAGTCATGGAATACATTCGAGATAAGGGATTTTTTTTTTATTTCGGTACACCTTCCTCGAACTTCAAAAGCGTAGACGCTTTGCACAGCAAGGATCTTAAATGGAGTCGAACCCCGCACCTCGACTATGAAGTACAGGGTTCCTCCCATTTGTCTTTCTAGGGTTCCCAGAGAAGAGGGATTCTCTGATATAAGTTTCTCATTTCAAAGCCTGTTGTTAGTCTCAGGTATCACACTTCTGGGGGTGAGGGGGGGGGGGGGGGGTGATGTATGAACCCAAAAGCATTGCATTTCATTCCTTCCCGGAAGTAGGAGGTTCCCAAACATCCCCGCGTGGTGAAATTACGATCCCGCGAATTGAGGGAGCCACCGTACACTTATCCCGAACCTCCCTCTCCTCACTCGTTCAACCCCGGGCCCTCGTTCAACCCTGCACTCGCATTTCACGTTGCCAACATGCTCGTGCCGTTTTTGTTTGGCAGTCGTCTTACGCAAAACGAGATAAGGTTTCGGCGGACGCCGCGATCGTTTTATCTCATGAATGAGTGGGGAACAGCTGATGGCTCGGATGCCTTCATTCATCGATCCAGGTGTCCTCGCGGTGACGTCAATGCTGTCGGGAGGGAAGGCTTGGTTTACCGGAGCTGCAGAGGCGAGAACGGAAGCGCCAACTGCTTTCGGTATTCGGAACCGTATGCATAGGCACGCGTGATATCTGCTACATGTTTGAAATACCCTGCGAGCCAGCATCATGACTTGTTGTAGGGTGTTAATCATCACGAGATTCATGGTAACGAATAAAAATAAAAACTTTTAGTCTATTCCGCACAACTTTTTATTAACCGACCTAGGTTTCGGCAAATTGTTTTTGCCGTTCTCAAGGTCTCAAAAAAAATTGTCGAAACCTAGGTCGGTTAATAAGAAGTTGTGTGGAATAGATTAAAAGTTTCTATTTTTGTTCGTCACCATGAATAGTGTAACTAAATTCCACAAAGTGACGCCTTCAGTTCTATCTGACCACGAGATTGCAAGAGATGGGTGAAAATTGACTTGGTGTCGGGTGAAAGTTTCTCGGGTCTTCCACCTGGTCAAAGGATGGACTTGGTTGGTGTCATTGGGCAATAAGAAAAACTGAATTTAATGAGACGTTCTAGAAACGTTCAACTAAATAGTTGCAAGTATTAGTAAAAGTCATTATCAGTGGATTAAAGTGAATGGGAAGAATGGCGAAGGAAAGTCCCGTATAAGTTACATAGAGCAAGTGTTGAAAAAGAAGAATTACGTAAATATGGAGTGGAGGAGAATCGAGTGGAGGGCTGCGTCAAACCAATCTTAGGATTTTTGACCCAAATATGATGACGATGAAGGGTTTGTGCGACTACCGCATCGTATTTTTTCATTACGCTTTGGGTAGTGGAGTAGGACTGCGTTATTGGATTCTAGGAATCATATACCATGTCGCAAGTGATGATGTAGATGCAACTATTGATGCATATATGTTTGGAATCTACTCTTCTGTGGATAAGTTGGCAGTGACCATGAAGCCGTCCACATGTTACATAAGAAGAAAAGGAAAGGGGTCTAGCCGACCGCTATGATGTTATCGTTAGAAGTCAACATCATTGGCCATCAATCCTAGGATTGGTTTGACGCAGCCTTCCACTCAATTCTTCTATCGGCCAACCTTTTCATTGTGACGTAATTCTTCTCTTTTCCATCCTTCACAACCTGTTCCATGTAACTCTTACGAGGCCTGCCTTTTATAATCTTCCCGTTCACTTTTCCCTCGACGATAGTCTTCATAAGGCCATCATGTCTCAAGATAGGGTTGATTAAGTTATCCGTTCTTCTTTTTAGAGTTTTCAGCAGACTTCTCTTTTCTCCCACTCTTCTTAGGACTTCCTCGTTACTTACTCGGTCGATCCATTTAATCTTCTGCATTCTTCTATAGAACCACATTTCGAATGCTTCTACCCTTTTATTCTCCGCTGCTGTCATCGTCCATGCCTCACTGCCGTAAAGAAACATGCTCCAGAGATGTTCTGATGAACTGTTTCCTTACTTCTACGCTTGTATTTCCAACTGTAAGTAGATTCTTCATTTTGATAGAACGCCCTCTTTGCCTGGGCTATTCTACTCACTATTTCTTTCTTGCTTCGTCCATCGTTGTTTACTCGCCTTCCCAGGTAACAGAACTCTTTCACGTCATCAAGTTTTTGTTTTCGTAGTATGACATTGGTTTTGGCCTCTTCTTTGTTGCTGCACACCAATATCTTAGTCTTCTTCTAATTGATCTTCAGCTGATATCTGGCTATTCTTTCCATGGTTATCAGCATCTTATTCAGATCCCTCTCTGTCTCTGCTATGAGTGCTATGTCATCAGCGAATCGCAGCATGCTTATTTTTTCTCCGTGCATAGTCACTCCAGAAGACTTTTCTTTGATGTCATTGATGGCCTTCTCGATGTAAACTTTAAAAATTACGGGAGACAGTGCACAGCCTTGTCTCACTCCTTTCCTTATTCTAACCTCTTCACAGCTGGGTCCATATTTAATCACAGCTGCTTGGTTTTTGTACAGACTCTGTAGTCTTCTTAGTCATAAGAAGGAGAATAAATCCAGCTTTCGGTTTAGTTCGGAGGAATATACGTCATAAATTCATTCTTTATTCAAATAATAACTATCATACACAGAGTAAAATAGTGGTGAACGAATTATGCATTTATAAAGCACATCTCTGCTGCCATTCACAAGAAAGAGGTGATCTTTGCTACCGTGGTGTTACGGAGCGTCATAGGGAAGTAAAGGGGTCGAAAAGATAGAGGATCAACTTCTGCGATATATGTATGGACCCTCTCCACAAATCAAACAACGTTTTTAGAATTATAAATAGGTATAACAACTGTAATTATTGCTTATAGAACAGTAAATAGAGTATTTATGATAATAATAAAAATCTTCAAGCTGTAGATGCATAACTATTGTGTAATGTCTTATCTTAGTATTATGTCTTTTCTTTTACCAGAGTTCGAGCGCTTTCGTAATGAAGATTTTGGCAGTATAGCTGAGACCTGAGCGTTATCAGAAAGGGCATAGAATAACGTTCTCGAGGCTATCTTGGGACCCCTTTTGTTTTTGTCTCTTCTCATGAAGATGGGAGAATTTGGGTGGGAAGAAACCCCTTTAACTTCCTATCCTTCTGTTCCCTTCCTCTCTTGGCTTTGGACCGCTCCCAAGGGGATAATTAGCTCGGAGTTATCATTGCATTGGGGGCCTTAAATGAGTCTGGAGCGGTTGGCAAACTTTGACTTGATATTGCCGCGATGGAAAGGTTTTTGCAGCTCTCTCGTAAATAAGATTTCGCTCGATAGTACGTCAACCGATCCTGGGCAACCTAATGAACCTACCAGAGATACCCAACCAAAGATACCTACCGTATTGTTGGCACTGGACCTTCACCAATGGCCTCTTTTTTACGTTCTATTCGCATTCAAGTCAATTCTATAACGACTCTCAAAAATTGATTTCAATCCATCGTATGTTCTTCCCTATTAATATGCCTTCTTTCCTGCCACAAACGTTTTTGGTGGCATGCAGGGTATTATGTAGATATCTAAAAGATGTAATTATGTTTGCTCTTGCTAGGGAAGATAATTGGCCATGAGTCTGAATGTTTTGAGGTCGTTTTTGCTTTCTGTCACCGTAAAAAGCTAGAGCTCTCTCTGGATTATATTAAAGAAGGTAGGAGGATTTAGATAATACAGTACTAGCAATAGTAGCACTAAAACACGCCTTTGTTGTCCTTGAGCAGTTTGCAATAGGAACTTGAAATGTATATCTTCGAAATGTTCCACGCTCTCTCTTTGGTGGATTTTTTCGTTACGCTACTCACATTTTCATTTATCATCATCCATCAAATATTCGTGGTCCTCAAAATCATTAGAGGACCATATTATATTCACTCCTGGTGCCTGTTTCATTCCATGGAATTGAAATTATTGCATTCGCTGTTGTGTTCGATTTTTTTATGGGTGCTTCGTCATCATGAATGATATCGTAAAATCTTGATTGATTTCAACCCTATCGTTTTGCTGGTTTACAATACGGATTAATAATTTACTACTGATTTAATGCGTGTTTTCACGTCTGTTTCCGCACTAATAGGCGCTTCTGACCGGGAGGAAAGGTATAAGGATTGGAATGGAAGGAATGGGGATCCATTACTGATTATATATATGGGTGTTTTCAAGTCTGTTTCCGCACTAATAGGCGCTTCAGACCGGGAGGAAAGGTATAAGGATAGGAATGTAAGGGATAGGGGATCTTGATTCCACTACTGATTTAAGTATCATGCTAAATGGCTAAATCATATTTAAAAGAAGACTTATATCGGAGTAAAGAAGAGTGCTTATATGGTGGAGAGCTGAATAAAAACATTCTTAAGCCTGATTCTCCCCTTAATGTTTCTTTGAAAGGCCTTTAAACATTTTTGTTATTAAAAAAAATATTGATCCTACGTAAAGTTTACTTTTTTTTCTCCCGGTATAAATATTCCTTAAAACACAGTTGCGACCAGTAGGCCATCTATAGGGTGTTTTGTGAACAGGAATGCTTTTTCGTAGATTTTCGTCTTCACATCAGCTTCTGTAGTTGCAGGCCTCCATTTCTGTGACGTTTTGGCGATAGTGGCCTCTGCATCTATGCGTGTGGTTTAGAGGTGATTTTGCCTCTAAGTGCACTCAATTTTTTATATTTTCCCAATGTTATTCGGTTACTTTCTCCTTGTTTCGATTTTGGCCTTATCTCTAAGGATTCGAGATTCTTACAGTAGTGAGCAGCGGTTTGCATGGTTTGCATGAAACGTTTTATGGAAAAACATATGCCAGTTCTATTCCGTAAAACGTTTATAAAATCAAGTTTTATAAAACGGTTTTATACTGAGTAAGCGAATCAATTAATTTTATGAAAAAAATGTGCCAAACATTTTCAAAACTTTTGCCGTGATGCAACAGGAATTTGAATCAAAGACTTGTGATGGATGTGAGGAATGCATATGGGTCATTCCACCTCAATTCAACAAACGTTTGTCCCTTAGGGTCTCAGATTTTGATAAAAATTGGTGTATGGGAACAAAATCAACTCAAACTGAATACCCTCAAACAGTTTTGTGAAAAAAATTTTTTTGAGCGAATTATGCATGTTTTAATTTTTTCGCATTTTTAGCTAAAATCCGAGCCTTAAATCATATTATCACTTATATCTCCGCTTGTAATGGTCATACAGCAATGATTAATAGCTCTTTTTAAAGCTAAGTCTTTATTGAATGCAAATATATGAAGAAAATTTTATTTTATTCTAAACCCTTTTGTTGGTAGTTACTAATGTTTAAAAAATTGTTAACAAACTTTTCTCACAACTTCCATCTCATAATCGGCCGAAACTTTTTTTCCGTAATCTAAACATACTCAGCTAACTATTCCAAAAATAAAATTTAGTGGCAATTCATAAATGCGTTTTTTATAAATATTTAAACATTTACAATTTTCTCACGCGCGGCCCGTCGGCACCCCCCCTTGGAATACATGCAGCGGACACGCGATGCAAGCCTAAAAATTTCCTAATTGCTCAAGGTCGTGGCTATATGAGATGAAAATATATTATAAACTATAAATGTTAACAACAATTGTTATTTGTTCTTTTACTTTTTGAGCTAATTATTGAGTTGATCCAAATTTCTCTTGAATTTTTGCCACACTCCAGCTTTTAGGCACTGTAGACAGGACTAAAATTTTTTCACTGTAGGAATTAGCTTCAGCAAATTTTTCCTGGAGTTGACTTAGCATTTCACACCCTACTAACTCTTATGGGCCGAAGGATGTTTTTGCTTTTCTCCATACTTTCCCGATTGCTCTTCGATAAACAGAAGTAATGTTATGAATTTTTTCTTTAGAGTTTTTTCTACTTCTCAATTTTTTTTTCTATTTACTGGTGAAGTACCGATTTCGGATAAACTCAGGTTGAATTTTTATACCACAGATTCACAAGGTGAATAAGGTGTACCATCGCTCTCTCCTTGTGACTCACTGTCATTGCTGGAGTTGTTTGTAGGTAGGGATGCATGAGCCTCCACAAATTGCAAACCAGAAGGCCCCGGTTGTGACAGTACTGCTTCTGCAGCCACAAGCTACTCAGGAACGTCTTCTTGATGACTGATGGAAGACCTTGGTGTGTCACCTTTCGCGACTCCCTTATTCAGAAGCTCTCTGCACTGACGACACAATTTTCTGCCCTCGACCAAAGACATCGCTCTAGTGCTGAAAATTTTCGATTTGTAATATTTGGCAGTAATTGTATATAAATTAGTACTAAGGATAATTCAATGCAGTTTCAGTGGATTACAACACTGTTTTTGACGTTTTGGATAGAAAGCAATAAACTTTTTCTCATTGTTAACGCACACGGTTTCCACTTTGACACCACTTCTATCCTCGATGAGCTGCAGATCTCTTCGATACATTTAAAGACACTGTCTCGCGAACACTTTTCTCCTTTCATTGCGCCGATGGAGAAAATTTTTACACAATTTTGACAATTAGTATAAAAAGCTATGTACGAGAAAAAAGAGAAGGCAGACAGCTCTTGAATAAGGTGATGCACACGTGGTGGCAGACCAAAACAAACTGAGACTTGGTAGGTGAATAAACGACGCTGTCAACAAAACATGTGCAGCTAGATTGTCTTCCTTCAAGCTTTAAGGCACATACCGCAATGGGCAGAATTGGCCACCAACGGAGTCTTAAAAATAGGGTTCTGAAAGGAAGTGGAAAGGTTTTTACCCTCTTGCCTTAATCCGTAGGTGCCATTAAATTTTTCTTTTTAGAGAGGGCTACGTTTACGGAAAACGTCTCAATGCGCGAAAAGCCACAGCTGCAGGCTCTTGACTCGAATTGAAAATGAAATGTTTTTGCATGGATAAAAAATATTTGGACACTAAAATCGGAGTTTGCAGTAACTTTGTCTATAGAGATAAAAAGAGTGAGATACCAAAAACGAAGAAATTTTTCTGTCATAACAAATGACGCAAAAATTCCATTATTGTAATTTATTTTCATTTCATCAATGAAATTATATTTGAAGATTCTTAAAAAGTTTTTTTCATATTAATTGTCACAGATTTTTAGCTCAAATAAAAGTTAATCCGCCTCAAAACTTAAGTGGGGCTCAATAGTAAATTTCTCTGCAAACATCCATTTAACATAACAAATAACAATTTTTGTTAACATTTATAGTTTATAATATATTTTTATCTCATATAGCCATGACCTTGAGCAATTACGAAATTTTTAGGCTTGCATCGCGTGTCCGCTGCATGTATTCCAAGGGGGGGTGCCGACGGGCCGCGCGTGAGAAAATTGTAAATGTTTAAATATTTATAAAAAACGCATTTATGAATTGCCACTAAATTTTATTTTTGGAATAGTTAGCTGAGTATGTTTAGATTACGGAAAAAAAGTTTCGGCCGATTATGAGATGGAAGTTGTGAGAAAAGTTTGTTAACAATTTTTTAAACATTAGTAACTACCAACAAAAGGGTTTAGAATAAAATAAAATTTTCTTCATATATTTGCATTCAATAAAGACTTAGCTTTAAAAAGAGCTATTAATCATTGCTGTATGACCATTACAAGCGGAGATATAAGTGAAAATATGATTTAAGGCTCGGATTTTAGCTAAAAATGCGAAAAAATTAAAACATGCATAATTCGCTCAAAAAAATTTTTTTCACAAAACTGTTTGAGGGTATTCAGTTTGAGTTGATTTTGTTCCCATACACCAATTTTTATCAAAATCTGAGACCCTAAGGGACAAACGTTTGTTGAATTGAGGTGGAATGACCCATATGTGAGTGAATATGAAGGCGCGTTTACACGTGGTCACGCAAAACTCGTAGCTACGCAAACACGTAGTTACGCGAACAAACTGTCATAGCAGTTAACTGCTAAGCCCGACTCGCACGTGTAAATAGTAACTGTGATGTGAGTTCAGGTCCATACGGGGCATGTGTCGCACACTATCGATCCTTGTTCGAGCTAGTATCTAAGTTGAAGTCCGCCTACTCTCAAGCGGAGGTCTTACCAGCACAGTCGGAAAGATGGCAACCGGAAAGCGATACATGATCTATGAGTGTCTTATATTATGTGAAAATGTGCTCTTTGGACAAATAAAGTATTATTATTATGATGCCTAGAATTTGGGTATAATCACAAGGTCATCACTCCACGAAGGTAAGATTTTCAAGAACTCCTAGGCAAAATAAGTGCCAGTTAAATTCGTCTCCAGAAGAATTGCATGAAAATCTAAGTGACAATCCCTGTGACGTCAAACGCTTTTTATTCGCTACATCAACGTCAAGCTACCAGCCTGGAGTGGCATAGTATCTAGATGGTGCTGATCATTGATTTATCCATTTTTCAAGCGATACAAGTTCACTGGGAAAGAAAAAAAAGATGCACATTTTCCGGGTTACAATTACAAAATTAGCCTGAAGCCCGGGGAAATGCAATGGCGTCCTGGGATACTGAGAGGATTGCCAAAACGTAATAAATGTTCTAAGTAAAATGTACGTTAACAAAATGTCGGATAGCCGAATAACTATTGCCGTAAAATCTGTTTTTACCATGGATTTAACGTAAGATTTCGAAGCCTACTAAGGGCGAGTAATGGTGCTGCCATCTATTGTTAGAGTTTGCTTCCGGTGACACTAGCGGTGACAAGTTTTAAGGATAGTTCCCATTCCTTTAATTTTCAAGTCCGTGGTGCTGGAAGAACGTAGCAGTAGCGACAGTAATATGGCGAGCGTCTCGCAGCTGTCAATACCACGTGTAAACGCAGCTTAAGGAGGTTGATCCGAAAAGTGAAAGTCATGTCATTTTTTTATATTTTCAGCACTTATAGAACTAAAGTTCCTCTATCTAATAAAGTAAAGATAATTATACCAACTCATACGCCTTTTTGCGCAAATTGCATTTGAAATTGCATGCGGTTAACGGTGAGAATGGCCATCACATGGGAATATGAAGTTTAAAAATACCATAGTGACGTCATTTTTGCAAAAAACTGATATTTTATGCGTAAATTCACAAGGAATAAAATGACACCAAAAAACAGGCATCAACCTACCGTATTTTTCGCTAAACCCACCAATTTATGCGCTTATAGCGGACGAAATGCGTTAGTTGATTTCAAGTGACGCTGCTGTCGCTGTAGCCAAAATGGTTGACGTATGAATATTACTAAAGAGATATTAAAGAATATTTCAAGAAATATTATAACATAACGTTTGGTTGTAATATCCTGGTGTTATACATTAGTAAATGCATTGAGTAAATGAATTTATTTCTGTAACGTAAATGCTGAATTGACTCCATCGTCGAGCTCCATCATCATAAAAAATAAATCCTTCGACTTTCCATCGTATTTCTTGTGATACTTATGACTTTCAATAGCTTAGGTAATTTTATTTCAGAAGTTAGGGCACTTAGCAGGCATATACTCGTTCTTTAATTAATAAGATTCCTTAGACAACTTGACTGCAGCAGTAGCGAGCCAACCTTTTTAATCTTCATCTTGATTTCTCGTATCCACTTCGATGTGCTGTCCCTTCGATATGTTTTGAATCATTAGCAGCGTTTACACGTAGCAGTTGACTGCTATGAAAGTCGCGAGATATCTATATCGCTACTGTCATGATGCGTCTGCACCTACTTCTATGCAGCTTAAAGCCGCTATTGAGGCGTTGCCACAACAAATAAAAAGCGTTTTATTTTAATAGTTAATTTCGCTTAAATTTTCATTAAATTCATGAAGCAAAAAATTCCATGGAGGATTATCCTTTGTTCCCATTCTTTAAAGAGTAGGATCTCCCCTTTTGGGGAGGGATATCCTTGTTGTTATATCCAAATTCCGTCGTGTATTGCTTTACGTTGGCGATTGTTGCGATTGTGTTGGATACATTTCCGCTGGAAAGTAGACGGGCTTCAACTTTGCTAATATCTCGAACTAGGATGGATAGTGTTCGACATGTATCCAGTATCGACCTGAACTCGCATCGCAGTTGCTATTTACACATGCGAGTGGGGCTTAACAGTTGTTATTAGCAGTTGACTGTCATAGCAGTCAACTGCTACGTGTAAACGCGCCTATTCTCCGATTCTCGAATCGAAAAGGATCGATCTCTTTCCGGGCATATCGCGCGGCCTTAGTTACCGACGCTCTCGCCGTAGGAGCCGACCTGAGCACTTGGCAACCCCTTCTCGCCGTTTTTTTACGACTCCCTTTTCGCATCGTTCGCTCCGCCTCCCTTCATTCCTCTCGCTCTCTGCGCATTCCCCCCCCACTCCCCTCGGAACAGCCCACGCCCCATATTCGCCCCCTCCCTCCTCTCCTCTCATCTTCCACCTTCCCCCCCGCATCTCAGGGTGTGAACCCTTTTCCTCCTCTACACCCGACGCAGACCCTCCAAGCATCCCAACCATTCCGGTCGCTTTTCACGCTTGTAAGCACCCTCTTCCACTCCTCCTCGTCCTCTTAACCCGTCTCCATCGCCTTCCTCTTCTTCCCTCCACACCGTGTCTCCGTCTCCTCTCACGCACCTCTCTTCTTTCCTCTCCTCTTCGTCCTATTCTTTAAACCCGCTCACTGCCTTATCCTTGCCTTGCCGTCCCCAGTGCTAGGTTTTTTTTTCATGTTCCTCTCGCCTACATCTTCACATCTACATCTACACGATACCCTGCAAGCCACCGCGAGGGTGTGTGGCAGGGGATGAAGATCACCAAGCATGCACTATTGACATATAAACAAGCAACTATAGGGTCTCATGCAACTAGATTGTGTATCTATAGTACTTAAAGGATGCATCATGCACTACAGACTACCGTAACAATATTTCCACTACCTATCCCTTTGCTATGCTGCCTATTCTGTTCTCTTATAGCACGGGGGAAAAATGCCATTTTGAATCTATTAGTACGACAGTCCATCTCAATCTTATTTATCTGCCTACCATTCTCCCTAGGTGTTCACTCGCGATTGTGTCACCACAAATTGTTACTATTTTAGTGATCTACTGGGTTCAGAAGATTAAGGTGGCGCTATGTTTAAATAACAAGGCTTGTATGTCTTTTTATTACCTGAGCGTTTGCTAGCTTCTCTAATAATATTCTTATTCTCATCTCCAGCAACTCAAAGCAATCAACCAGGTTTCAGTATCGCAAAGAATCGCACTACACCAAATTAACTATTCAATATTAAACAAATTCATTGCATATTCCACTTCATGTTTGAATAAGCAGTTCACGCACGACTCATACAGCTTAAAATACTTATATTCTCCAAACATACAATACCTTAATACCTAAAACCTACAATACACAACATATCACATAAATACAGTCAACCTTAATTTACGAAGTACTGCAACACGATATCTATATTATTAATTAGCTTATAAGATAGGATTTATTATAGAAAATATATACTATGTTTTAGGAAGTTTCGTAAACCAAATTAGTTTACCAACATTTGAGCATTATTCTCCTGTGTGGTAATTACTGCCACGGTAGTTTTATTCTTTTATTCTATTCGGAGATTGATATTTGTTATATGTATTGTATGTTTTAGGTAATGAGGTATTTTTTTTCTGTAGCAATCATTAAAAAAAATTTTTCTCACGTAAAAATGGGGGATTTTATGTATTTATATTTTACAGAATTAATTAAAACATAACAAATGAATGGATGATGGGCTTATAATTCTTTAAGTGATGAAGGATTCACCAATCTTTTACGCAGCGTTCCTCTTTAGCTCGGCATGCTTCCTATCCCTCATCATTCCTTACAGGCTTCCCGTTCTCCTTCCCTTCCTCTACCCCACTTACCCAACATTCCTCCTTCTATCACGTCCTTAAAAACACGCTCTTCCCTTATTACCTGTTTCATCCACTCATTCTGGCTCCTAATTTCTTCAATCCACTTTTCCTCCTTACTTGACATTCTTGCCCCTTCCTGGTTTATCTTCCACCTCAAAGATCTCTGCATTCGTCTTTTTTCCTTTATGATCGCGTTTCGACGCCATATACTGCCACACTCTATGTCGTGCTCTCCGCCAGTTTCCTTTTAACGTCCCTGCTGAACGCCAGGGAAGTTAGATCCCTCTCATGAGCAAATTTCTATTTCGCTAAAGGATTATCCATAAAACATCTTATGGTCATAACCCAGTTTTCTGCATGATAATACCTAATCAGCTGTATTATTTCACCTGCCCTAAGCATGTGACTTTTTGCTGATTTTGCTAGAATTGCTAATTAATCAGTCAGTTGTATTTCCTAATTTTGTCCGTAATCTATGCCTATGAGCGTGTTCTACCAAAAACCTGCGGTGTCTTATATCTTAGCGGAAATAATTAACTCGTAGAATGGGAAAGTAAATAAAAATATTTTAGTGACATAACACTTTAATGCATGCTATTTCAACATCATCTTCGTAGCTATTCTCTTGGGACTCGTGAAAACCACTTGTGCAATAGATGCAAATGAGGGTGGGGAAGAGGAATAAGGGAATAACTCCATGTCAATGTGAATGATTTTTTTTTATCCTGCCTAAATCTTATTAAGAAGCTCTCTTTCATAATAAGTTGCTTAAATCTGTAGTATTCGAAATTTGTACTCTCTGTTGTAGATAATCTGTATAATTGGAATTTGATTTGCTTCAGCCGCTTTGGTTACATTAAACCGTCCAATCCCCTGTGTAATATTCTGCAATATTCTGCAAGCCACCGCGAGGGTGTGTGGCAGGGGGTGAAAATTACTTAAACCTGGGCCAAATACGTACGCTATCCATGGTCGAGGAGAATTTCAAACCCGCGGCTTTCGGGAAAAAGGTCAGAAGCTTAGAATGGAGGCTAGCTCATGACCAATGCCATTATTTTGTTTCTATACAGTATTCATGGAGTTAGGTTAAATGGCGAAATGTTCTCGCTCTGAGGGACACATTTGAATGTATCATTCTCCTGCCATTCTTTCTCCTCTGGTTACATTCGCTCTGCTCTCAGCATTCCCTCCGCTCTCCCCTTAGTCCCAAATCCCTTCTCCCGTCTGACATACTCCCTCACACACATCGCCACCTCCGTGAGGGCTTATCTCACTTCTGCCGCGACGCCTCGTGTGTGCGCGCAGCGAAGAAGCCTCGCTCTCCAGCTCCCTCTCCCCCTATCTAAGCCTCCATGCATCCCTCCTTACCTTCCCCTGCCTCTTCAATCGACTAATGTTGTTGTTGGCGCATGACTTCTTAGTAGGGAAGTGAGAATTAAGGCGAAATCGGTGATCGGAGATATTTATTCAATGCTCTGGGTACATACCCCTAAAAGCAACAGATGTAAAATGTGCATGACAGTTGAATAGATATTAAAGAAAAAGAAAATGAAAACGTAATGCAAAAATTACATAGAAACAAACATATCAACAGATGTATTGATGCATATGACATTTTGAATTGATACTAAATAAGAACAAAATGAAAACGTAATGCCAAAATTACATAGAATTAAACATATCGATTGCATGCTAAAAAAAAGAAAATAGTTGTAACATTTAAGTAAAAAATAAGTTGTTTGATTGCTGCTGTAACAGGTAACTATAACATTTCAACTTGAAGATTCCACAGTCCATTCCAGTTCCAAGCATCAAAAGTATAATTTACATGACATTTTGAATTTGTAATAAGGAAAAATAAAAATGTAATATAAAATGTATTTTAAAGAGCAGACAATAATTACTTACTCATAAAATAACTGTGACATTAAAGGGAAGATAAATAATTTGATCGCTGCTGTAATTAAAACATCTGTACTTGAATGATTCCACAGTTGTGCAAGTTTTTATTTCGTTAGGAATTGCATTCCATGCCTCGGTAGATCAGACAAGGAACGATTTATGGAGCATTGTAGTTCTATGTGATGGTAAATAGAGATTAGATGTTTCACTCCGTGTTATCATGGTTCTGGTTGTAGGTGCATACTGAAAGAGATCAAGACTATATTTCGGTGTTTTGTTTTTGAACAAGGAAAATAAAAAGATACAAAGAAGGTATTTCCGCCGAGAGGAAATATCCAGCAAGTTAAGTTTTTCCCTGTGGGGGGAAGTGTGTTGTGTTAATGTGTTGTACTGATTATGACGAGTATTCCCACTGTCGCTTGTGTTTGTGCTGAAGAAATGGAGAGATTGGCGTAGAAGGAGGCCGACTTTACACACTAATGGCGAGAATTACTCAATTAAGGAGGCTTATGAGTCAAATTTAAGGATCGCAAAGCTGTCGCGAAAATGTTGACGGAGTTACCCGCTGAAAATGCAGAATAGTAGAATTTCCGCAGAGAAAACAAAATGCATGTGCCTTGCCCTGGAATCAAACCGAGAACCCTCTGGCCGGAAGGCGGGTTTCCGGATTCAAGTACCGGTAGAGGCGAATGATTTTTTTCTCTGTGAATATCCTGCTATTGTCGCATTAAATTAGTCAGATTTGGTGCTGATCTAGTATTAAGCAGTTAGTCTCCCAAAGAATGCAGTAGTAGGGCGCTTTAAAGAATCAGGCTGATTTATGAAATCAATGTGAGTTTTGACTATTAGCTAGGTATCCACTACTAATAGGAAAGTTTTTGCTCATGATGAAGCGCTTTTTAGCTTACCACGCTTGGGGATGCAATAAATAATTTTTGGGCGTTGTTCTTGTCGGTGTGAGGGGTGAGTGGAAATGAACAATCGGAGACAGGAGTAAAATAATCTCAAAATAAAGGAAGTGTAGACTAATGTCCTCATTGGTAAAGGTGGAAACTTGCTTATTCTGCGAATAAGATGCATTTAAATTCTGTAATTAGTTATATATGGCACGGGACTGAAGGTTTATATGCTAAGATGCACTATTTTTCAGCGCTGAATAAATGGGTGACATCGGAAATTCAATAAAGTGGGCTCAGGAAAGCTGAATGTGCCATTGCTACTGCAACCATATGGTGCATTTAAGCTCAAAGAGCTATTTTAACCAGCAGTGAACGATGATGGCTGCTGTTGGGACTAATATTTCCGTGTTCAGATATTTTTTACCTTGTGAAAAAGGGCCAAAACCAATATCAAACTAGGAAAACAAAAACTTGAAGAGGTGAAAGAGTTCTGTTACCTAGGAAGCCGAGTAACCAACAATGGACGAAGCAAGAAAGAAATAGTAGAATAGCCCAGGCAAAGAGGGCAGTCTATCAAAAGAAGAATCTACTAACAGCTGGAAATACAAGCTTGGAAGTAAGGAAACAATTCATCAGAACATACATCTGGAGCATGTTTCTTTACGGCAGTGAAGCATGGACGATGAAAGCAGTTGTGAAGGAAAAGGTAGAAGCATTCGAAATGTGGTGCTACAGATGAATGTTGAAGATAAAATGGGTCGACCGAGTAGGTAACGAGGAAGTGCTAAGAAGAGTAAGAGAAAAGAGAAGTCTGCTGACAACTCTAAAAAGAAGAAGGGACAACTTAATCGGTCATATCTTGAGACACAATGGCCTGATGAATACTATCGCCGAGGGAAAAGTGAACGGGAAGATTGGAAAAGTCAGTCCTCGTATGAGATACATGGAAGAGGTTGTGAAGAATGTAAAAGAGAAGAGTTACGTCACAATGAAAAGGTTGGCCGATTGAAGAATCGAGTGGAAAGCTGCGTCCAACCAATCCTAGGATTTGTTGACCAATGATGATGATTGTGAAAAAGTTCATGAGACTTACTTTAAAGAAAAGGTATAATTTTACTGAATGCTGTTTGATAGATAAAAAAAGGGACGGCAATACTTGTGAAATGTGGAAGGTTTTTTTACATTTAAATTTAATATGTCTAAAAAGAATATTATTTCCAAATCAATGACCGAAGACTTGATTGAGGTCCAGATCGGCTACCACAATTTTCGGTTTCGGGAACAAATATGGCCTGTTAGAATAGATAATGAGATCGTAATTTAGTTCTGCTTCATAAGTTATGCAGCGTGGGACCCTTGATATTTCCTAATGCATGGGGGAAACGAGTGGGACGGCGTACAATCTTACTCGGGACATTACTTCGCCGGAGCGGAGATTTTGATGCGACGTGAGTCCTGATGGCCTCATTTCCGCCTCGGCGAATTAGTTTCTCGCCCTCCTTCCACGCCTTAGGTTCCCATCTTCCGTGGGCCAGCATTTGCGTCTCCCTTTCCACCGTTCACTGCATCCCACACCCTTCAATTTAGAAGAGGCCCTCCTATGTGAGCTACCACCCCCTCGATCTTCTTGATGTCACTGTCACGGAGACTACATCTACATAATACCCTGCAAGCCACCACAGAGGTGTGTGGCAGGGGGTGAATTCTCACCAAACATACACTACATGTCATGCATTTAAAAGGATTAGTATTAATATATCAGTCTAAACTGCAATTAAAAAAATAATAAAAATAGCAAACTACGCATGCAAAAACGTGCTGTTAGTTGGGCTACCTTCAAGTCCTTACACCGGCATGCAACTACCTATGCTATGGATTGATTCACTCGTATTGGACATATTTACCGCTATTCATATCCCTAATTTTTCGAGGAAAAAAGGACATTTTGAATCTGTTAGTTCGGCAATCAATTACTCTAATTTTGTGATCATTGTGACCTACCATAGTAGGTTGGGGTTTGCAAAATATTTTTCACGTCATCACTGAAAATATTATCCTGGAATTTATTTATGAGAGTGTCTAAAATTCAACCTGCGATCTGGCAATGATTCCCAATTTAATTCATTTAATAGACTGGTTACGCTAATATAGTTATCGTGCCGTCCTTGCCGATCTTCGCTGCACACGTTCAAGTTCGTTATTTAGACCGATTCCGTAGGGATCCCATGCACTGGCAGCATATTCCAAATGAGGTCCAAATAGGAAAAAGTAGCCGATTTCTTGTACATGTTCGTCACATTTACCCAATACTCTTTTGATGAGTTCCAGTCTACGATTAGCTTGACCCATTATTTCACGTATGTGTTTACCCCAGGAAAGATCATGTGTCAGTCTTATTCCAAGGTATTTAATGGATTCCACGTTTGTTAATTAATTATTACTTATTTTGTACGTGCTAGGAGGAGAACAATTCTGTTTCTAAAAATTCATTACTACACATTTTTTTATAATTTAATTCTAACTGCCTTGTATGCACCATATGCACCATACTGCAATGTATGACACCATTTTTCAATTGCTTGTAGGTCATCATTTAAATATTCTTTATCATTTGGGCATAGAATTTTCCTGTACACTATTGCGTCATCAGAAAATAGATGAAGCTTACTTTGGACCACGTTATTGATATCAATGATGTGCAGAAGGAACAGGAGTGGGCCTATGACACTACCTTGTGGGACACCTGAAGTGTCTTCAATTGCCGGGGAGGTAACACCGTCCAAAACAGTCTTTTGTACCCGATCATGTAGGAAATCATTTATCCATGATGTAATATTACGGTCTAACCCATAAAAACCCATTTAGTCTTATGCGCAGAACTTACAGAGGAACGCTCATGGCTGAGGTCAGTTATGTCACATATATCTTTTGTTTTTGTACTCCGTTGAGGTTGGTGTGTTGGTTAGAGTACTGCCTCCCATACTGAGGGCTCAAGTTAGAATCCCTGATAATCCCGCAATCCCTAAGATAGATTTTTCATTGTTATGCCTGTACCCTATTGGGTGCTGTGGGGAGAGGACTTCGAGTTCAGTACTCCGTCCGACGGATGTTACGTTGAAGAGAGCCCCTTCGTTAACAGTTAAGTTGTCGAATACCGGCAATGGGTTTCTCTCCACACTTCCTCCGCTCTTTGAAAAATTCGTACCCTTATCCATCCACCAACTGGCTTATGTCATCTGCGCCAACGTTGCAATTGACCTAACCTATTGCTCGCCTCCCCCGAATAAGTACTGCTTCGAATCCTGGAAGGGTTAGATGTTTCGATAGCATACTGGTTCCTACTTGAGTGTTGCCTAGAGGCCACTCAGTATTCCGTTGGAGGGGACGCAAAGTAGTGAGCGCCTTCTCGCCTTTCCTAAAGAACAGCCTTTTGTTGACGCTAGGTTCCTCTTTCCATGTTCCATGGTTATTCCCAAATACCCACCTACGCTTGATGGCACGTGACCTAATATGTTGTGATGTAATATGTTGTGATCGCCTCCTTTGATAGCAGCATCGAGCAGTAGCACTTTATCATGACGCTGTGCTGAATTATGTTTTATTTTTGCATTCTAATATTTTCTTCAAGAAATTTGTCAATAGCTCCGCAAAAAATGCCTTTGAAAACAATGTTATGTTGAAGAAATATTTGCTGCTTTCCCGGCGTGTATAATTCAAGAAAATCCCTCGGGTTTCTAACCTGGTTCATGGTTATATTGCTGCCAAAGTTTCGAGGCTCGACTCGGACCTCAACATCTGGACTACGGAATGTTAAGACCGAGTTAGACCCCGAAACGTTGGCAGCAACAGACCTATTGACGCGGTTGGAAGCCCGTTGACTTTCCTTGAAATTCTTTTGTGTAAATGTTCCTTTAAAAACAAATATTCCTGCTGCACCTACTGATGTTTGGGATCACTAAGATACGGGTATCTTCGAAACTTCGAAGATGTTCGGCACTTATTAAAAACACCAGCGTATTATGCTAGATTTGACCAGATAAACAAGATTAGAGAGATAGATTGTCGTACTGATAGATTCAAAATTGCATTTTTCCTCCGTACTCTAAGAGAACAGAATAGGCAGCATAGCAAAGGGATAGGTAGGGGAAATATTTAAGAGTAGTCCGTAGTACATGATGCATGTATTTATTCCTTAAATACTATAGATACTAACAATCTAGTTGCATGAGACAATATAGTTGCTTGTTTGCATGTCAGTGGTGCATGCTTGGTGATCTTCAACCCCTGCCACACACCCTCGGGTGATTTGCAGGGTATCGTGTAGATGTAGATGAACATTTCCAGCGATGCATCTGGGAGCAAAGTATGATTGATTATCCATAATTTATAATGGCCACATGCTAATACTGGAATAGGATCATTACGCTTTTCAATAATTTGTTTTATTATCCATTCTGCTAGCTTATGATAATTTGTAATATTCTATTCTACAGATACCAGTGGTAAGCTTTATTGGTACCTGTGCGGTCAGAATCCTAGGGACTTGAGGTTCATCATGTAATTGGGTTGGGATAGTTGCGTTACAAGAGCATCAAAACATCGATATTGAAAACAAAATTACCCTGGCATACCTGGCATGAGAAAAGACGTAAAAAGTGGAACCTACACCTAAATATACTGAATATTTTACGAGCCACCTCGAGGTACGAGTGTAGATGTAATTGGTGCAGAAAAAGCAATGAAAAACGGCACGAAAGATTTTACGTCACGGTAGTGTAAATATAGTCTTCCACCTTTTCTCTATCTTCCACGTTCATAGATATATCCCTCGCCCTATCCATCTATCTTGTGGACCCAATCCCGTGTTTGTCCCCCACCCCACACTCCCCATTCTGCTCCGCTCCCTTTTCAGGGCAAATCCTCGCCACGTCTCGACGTTCCTGCCCGGAATCCTTAAAGCCACCCTAGCCAAGCGCCAACGCTTGATTCATCGTCCGATGCTCTTCCCCTCGTATTCTATCTCTCCTTCTCTCTCTCTCTCTCTTTCCTTCCTATCCCCACTCTATGTCGAGGCAAAGGGAGGTGCTCCATTCCGTGAAGGAAGGGAATTTAACCCCTATTACCTTTCTTCCGGTCTTCTATTGGGTGTTGTATCGTAGTCCACCTACCCTAGATGAACGTAACCTACGCTTGCAATTTGCTCTTCAGTCAGAATTTCATAAATACGATTCCTAGAAACGGTATCATTTCTTTTCAATCTATTTTAATATGCCCTAGTAGTAATAGTCTTTGGTTTTAGATGCTTAGAGGCTTATATAATGGGGGCGTTTACTCGGGACCGACATAGCAATTTTTTGCACGAAATTGTTGTATGGAAACAAAAAAAGAATTTTTGTGAAAAAATTAATCTTCTAACCACAACCATTCACTCATAAATCAAAAATTAAAATAAGCAAAAGGTGACGCCCACCGAAAAAGCCGCTGTGATAACATTGACGTCATTTTCCTCCCGTCCTTGACTGCTCTTATGGGAAGGGAAGGGAGTAGAGGGGGATGCTCGGAAGGTCTGCTCGCACAGATGCTGTCGCAATCACTCCCATTGGCGGAGTCAGCTGTGTCCCCCCCTTTACGATAAGGCGAAGTAGCTTCGCAGGGCTCAGTTGTGATTGGACGAAGTCGATATACGTCTGAGGTTGCACCACATCCACTTTTCCCAAAGGGTTAAAAACATCAGTTTTTCATCGCTTATAACTCGAGAAATGCTTGACGGATCAAAAAACGGAAAAATACAGGTCCTCTTTTTATTCAAACTTTATCTTATTCGGCAATATAAAAAATATGGTAAACGACCACATTATATCGCACTATCTAATTTAAGTCCTTAAACCTGCGACAATCACTAAATCCATGTCCATTATTCGAACCCGCGACCCTTAGGTTGAATTCCCGGCACGTCTACGACTGACGACCTCCAAACGTATATATGTAATTATATTAGATTAATTTTTAATTCATTTCCTTCAGCCAAGGCGATAGGATTATGAAGATCAGTCCTATTGATTTTGAATACACGCCAAGTGAGTAAATGTATTTGTGATGCGTTGAATATCGTAGAGAATCCAAGCTAAGGATTAATTTAAGGTTGGAAATAATATTCATCCGTTGTCTCATTTCATCATTTAGCTGCCGTGGCCTTTTTATGCCTAATTGACGTCAGTCTCAATCAGACTGTCTTAATAACTGCAAGATGAAACTGCTTCTTAGTGTTCTGACATCTTGTATATCTATTTTTACTAAGTGGTATTTTTTATATTCCTTTTTCTCCCTTCATACGCAACCGAAATCCATATTTGAGGCTTTCCTCCGTAGTTGTAAATATTGATGAACAATGGAATCGAGGAATATTGTCATGAGTCTTCTTAGATAGAAAAAATACAACTGGAAACATACCACATTGTTGCTGCACTGATTATGAAACAGTCGGAGTAAACGTAGTGCCGTGAATCCTGGGAGAAATCGGTACATATTTTAGAGAATTTAGGCGAAAATATCTTGTTACAGAAACATTTTATCAAAACGTTACAGAAGACAGTTTTGTCACCTCTAATATTGTGTATAAAGAAGTGTTAGATTGCAATACATATTTTCTAAGATTTTCGTTAATACTTAACTTCTTATCGTTTTCTGACATGTGTTATGCTTCAATGAAAAATTAACTGTTCCTACGAATGAACCGGTTCTTCTTTCATCCAATAGACCAGCTTCACTGAAATCAAATTTTAAGAGTGCATCGGATTTTCATTTTAATGCGCAGGCAGTGCACGGGCCCATTATTTTTTTAATTATTCGCCAACAGTTTCTTCAGTGACACTCTCATTTTGAGGGTGGAATTGTTGGAACACCGTTCGGTAAATAAAATACTGCGAGTGAAACACTGCATCCTTGGGTTAATTTTGGATTGATTTTGCAAAGTGAGGACCGAATCAGTTCCTTCCATTCAGGTATGATTTTACCTCTACCACTTATGCATTCGTTTCAGAGTCCGATGAATGCACCATACCTGTTCGTGTTTAAAATGTTGCAGACTGAGATAGAAACGTAAAGGCTTGGAATCCTAGGGCGTGTTCAATCGCTTTATCATGTTTGTGCACCCCAGTAATTTGCGTCACTGGCGATGGCGCTTGTCTGAGGTTTCGTTGAGTTGAACGAGTGCGTATATAAAATCAGTATACGTAAGAGGGGTCTGTGCTTGAATTCTCAATCAACGAATTAGCCGGGAGCGATTGTAGCGAGAATCGCTCCCGAGAAGTATCGTATCGAGAAATAGCGAGAAAGCCGAGCGATTGTAAAGGGACGGTACGATAACTATGTTAGCATAACCAGTCTATTAAATGAATTAAAATGGGAATCATTGTCAGATCGCTGGTTGAATTTTAGGCAATCTACTAAATACATTCCAAAAAAATATTTTCAGTGATGACGTTAAAAATATTTTGCGATCCCCAACTAACTATGGTAGACTGGACCATAAGTACAAAATTAGAGAAATTGATTGCCGAACTGACAGATTCAAATAGTCCTTTTTTCCTCGTACAATTAGGGATATGAATAGCGGTAAACATGTCCAATACGAGTGATTGAATCCATAGCATAGGTAGTTGCATGTTGGTGCAAGGACTTGAAGTTAACCCAACTAACAGCACGTTTTTGCATGCTTAGTTTGCAATTTTTGCCTTCTCAAATATTGCAGTTTTGACTAATATATTAATACTAATCCTTTTAAATGCATGATATGTAGTGCATGTTTAGTGAGAATTCAACCCCTACCATACACCTTTATGGTGGCTTGCAGGGTATATGTAGATGCAAATGAAGCAAATGAAGAACACATCAGCCAGAAGCCAGCCTATGCTAGAGCGAAAAGGTTATCCAAAAAATTTAGTTCCAAAAGGATTAGTTAATCCTTTTATATGCATGATATGTAGTACATGTTTGGTGAGAATCCACCCCCCTGCCACACACCTTTGAGGTGGCTTGCAGGGTATTATGTAGATGTAGATGTAGCGTGATTCTCCCCGACGGAGAGAATCCTACAGCCGTATTAGCAATTAGGGTCCACCTTCTGGTTCATTGTGGTGAAATCGTTCCACCTCCACTCACTCCCTGCCAAACACCCCTGCGGCGACTGGCTGGGTGACCATTCAGATGCAGATGTGTCCATGATGAAGTCAGGCACCGTCTTGGCGGTGCGCGCCGCTCTCCGCGAGCGGTCGGTTGATTATTCTGCCCTGGAAGCTGCACAATGGCGCGCGTGACTTGAATGAATTGCGTGTCGAAATCACGTTCCGCGGGTCTCGACTGTTTTGGTGAGGTCACACCTTCTTCTCCTCCTCCGCACCTTCTCCTTCGGCGCTTGAGTGAAATCCATCGGACGTGTTCCGACCGCTCTTCCTTCACTTCACTCTTCTTCTAGTTTGCCTCTCCGTATCGATTGCCTTCTGCGATCCTCCTCATACGAGGCCCTCGCGGCTTCCATTTCCACATCGAGGCTATTTACTGGAGGCAAGAACGTGGGTTACGATAAGGTCTGTTGAACGGCTCAAAATTTGGCGTTGATACAGTCGTGATTTGAGTTGAATGAAGCCTTTTATGTGCTCACGAAAGCCGTGTGAAAGCTTTTGCGTTGATAGTTTCCTGCTGGCTGGTCTTTGAATTTCATTCATCCCTCGTTTCATTCCCTTCGCTATTTCTCTCTTCAAGCCGACGTACGTGATGCGATCAAAAAAATAACGGAAATTTTCGTTTTTCCCTAAATAATACTCATTTCTTAATCAGCATCAATTTTTTCCCTTCATAGTAATCCACCTCAGATGTAATACACTGGTGCCAGCGACTTTTCCTGTCTTGGAAGGACTTCTGGATCACACTTTTCGCTATAGATTTCAGCTCCTTCAGGGATTCTGTTTATATCTCATCAATGTTGGCAATGTCCTCCTTTCATGGTTCTCTTCAGCCTCGGGAATGGAAAGAAGTCACATTGGGCCTTGTTCGGCCCCCCTTTTATCCGTTATTTTGTTGAGGCAAAATAACGGTCTGTTTTTTACCAAAAAATCTCGAACAATCAGTGAGGTGTGAGCGGGAGAATTATCGTGGTTCAATTTTCACGTGTTGTTTTGCCTCAAAGCTGGGCGTTTTCATGAGATTGCTTCACAAAATCTGTGCATAACTTCCATGTATTACTCCTTATTGACCGTACGACCATATGACAAGAACTCATCCTGCACTACGCCATTAAAATCGAAGAAATCAGTGAGAAGTTTTGTCCCTTATTTTTTTATCACACCTCGTATTTCCTGCCCCCTTTCATTTAATCTGTAATGTCTTTTCTCAGGGCTGTGTGATATTCTGTTTTGGAGGACAATATCAACCTGAAATCGCAGAAGCGTCGTTATATCGACTTAGCGTCGCAAATTGTTGAGATCGCAGTCTAAAGGCCGATTTGCACATGGAAGTTGGCTTTCGTGGCTGTATATATCTATTGTGACTCAAGTCACAATAGGTATATATCAATGCGCGACCGCACTGCTCACACGGTCTTGCTCTTCTTGTGATGAGTCAAGCGATGAAAGCGATTGAGTCATTATTAAAAGAAATGTCTCACATACCTTCGCACTTTATTGCTATTCCCGCTCCGATAACTACCGTAAGAATCACCGCACTTGCATAACATTAAGAAACAATCTACTTCTACACTCATTTTCACATTTCAGGCAACGATGAAACTAATGATCAACAAGTTTCACCATTTTCACAATTTACAATCAATAAAAAAACTTTCGGAAGTGTATATATGTATACTTTGCAGCTCCTATCGAACCTTACTTCTATAGAAGTTCATGCTTAGACATGGAAGTAGCACTTTTAGTGACTTCTTTGGTAGTCTACTTCTATGCGAAATTGGACTTTTATTCTCGAATAATTAACACTGTATATTATTTGCAGATACCACAGGCTGGAAACCCCTTTCCCTAGAGCATTTACCGTCATTTATTTCAAGTACGTTAATTCTTTAAACAGAAGATATACTTCTGTATAACTTCTTATATGGATACTTCTTATTCTTATATGGATTATATGGATATATTCACTGCTCTGGTGGCACAATAAGGGCAACGGTCATCCTGGGGCATTAAAACTTGATATCGCGTGATATCGGGGTATCGTAATTTTGGTTGATATCAAGTTTCAAAACATCGTATTAGCTGCCGTGTAAATATCGTATCATGATATCAAGTACATATCGCTAACGGTATAGAGTAGTATAGCTTATCACTGCTTGATCGCATATCGGGTGATATCGGGGTATCGCAATATCGGTTGATTTCGAGTATCGGTTGATATCGAGTTTCCAAATATCGAGTTAGCTGCCTTGAATATATCGCAACACGATATCAAGTGCATAACGCTGACGATATAGAGTAATATAGCTTAGCACTACTTGTTATCTTTCTTCCTCGTCCTCCCTTACCCAGAATTCTATCACCGATGATGACCGACAGCATTCCATTGTCCCTGACTGCCCGTTCCATCCGCACACTATGCCTTCTCCTAATGGTAATTCCCTCTCCTTTCTCCCCCTGCTCAATATCCTCTCTTTCCCAGCCATATTCATTGCCTCTGACTAGTCTCTCCAAGTTACCATTTCTATTACGTTTTCTGAGATCCTCATTATTTTCCATCCTAGGGCAGAACAAATTTTAAACCTACTCAGAACCGATGATGCGGTGAGCAGTGCTAATGCTGGTATGCGAAGTGCATTATGAAAAAAATGTCGGTAGGGTAGCGTGAGAACTACACGATCAGGCTACTGACTGGAAGTACTGGGATGAAATCCGGGAGCAGGCACGTTCAGCTTAGCTCAATGTGTGTGATTTTATGAGCTAGCCAAAAACGGCACAGTGAAAGAATCACTTTCAACTTTTTGTTAATTTCATATCCCGTTGGACTTAATATCGGTGAGCTATGCTGTTGCTAAGTTGATCGAGTGTCGAATTGTGCAGTTGTTTTATGAATAAATTTAATCAATATGTCTTTCTGGTATGATAAAAATGCTTTCACTCTTAAAAATTATAGTAGTCCAAATGTCTGTCCCAGTTGTATAATTCTCTACCATTTCATGTGTCCTACAGGGTAAGGCAGGTTTAGTTGGACATGAAATACCTGTGAGGGTTCCTATGCAGTAGGAAATGCCTTGCATCATGTTCTGTTTTTGCTCCGCGTACTTCTTACAATTGTGATTCAACCCAAGTGGCAACCAGAATTTCTTCAATACGTTGACTCATTCCTAATTAATTTTATCGGTTCTTATGTTAGTATCAACAGTGTAATTCATACTTCTTTGACTTTCCAACTCCTCGTGGATTCCTTTGGAATTGAATCGTTTGAATTTTCTCTCTAATACCCGTAAAAAATTTAGTTGGGTCACAATTTAGCGTCAAATGATGGCTGTATGAAATGACTACGAAATACAATTGAGCCAAAATACATTTTATGGGCTCTTAACGCGGGTGTAAGGGTTTAGGGGCACTGTTCTCTCCCCTCTGAAATTTTAATTCCGTCTTTGAGGTGAATTATTAAACTGGTAGGTAATTACTCGCGCACGACTACGCATTACCCGTTTTATCATTAATGACATGCCTTTGAGAAGAAGTAATTAATTTCTTGAATGCGCAGATCTTCGCGAGCGTGTCTCGTCCGTAGACGTTCGTCTTTCAAAATGTTGAGAGACTATGTCTGGAACTCAAGCTGTATATTTCTATATCTATATAAGTCTATTAATGCATTTTGTAGTATCTGAAAAATAACCGACCTTTTGGGTTGTCAATATCATTCATTAACTTCTATTATCGAACATTCAATACAATCATCATTTTTTACATATTGAGGCATTTTATGCTAGATTTTTCCATCTGTTCCTCCCATTTTGCTCATCAGCTGTTTATCTAGAAGAGATTTCTCCTCTTCTGACATTTTTGAGATATGATGAAAAGTACCACAGTTTTATGCTAATCTTCATCTCGTTTGGTATAAGTCACGCAATTTATATGCCTAAAAATCTTGGGGAGTTGTCCAGAATATTTTAATGAGATTTTTTACAGATTTATTTACATGCTTTTACGAGTAAATTCAGTGGAATCCATTGTGTACTAGTGGTCTAAATACGACTGTATAAATTGCCATTTGCGGCTTACTTCGGTGTCATTTCCATTCTTGCGAAAATACCCACTCAATTTACGGACGCCTTTGGAAGTAGGGAGGTGCGTATTGAAATTGGTGCATATTGCGTTTAAATTCTACACTTTCTGCGCTGGACGTTTATCTGTGCTGCTCATCTACGCGTAAAGAAGTCTCCGAAAACAACTTTTTCAAGCCTCATGAAACTGTCCCCTAATTTTTCATTTATCATTGGCATCGGTAACAAATATTCAGGGCGATACCTTTAATAATTTATCTGCTAGGTGATGTTAGAAAAACATATTATGGTGTTGTAAATCATTAACTGAAATCCACGAGATGGCAATAGGCTTTGGGAACTTATTAGATCATTTCCTCTGAAAATTGAGATCATTCCACTTTGGCATCGCCGTATTTCCTCTCGCTACGGCGGAATGTGGAGTTGGTGAACTGTGCGATTCGAGGAAATAAGTAGCTACGAGCCCAGCTTTCTTAAGACGAGTGCTGTACGGAGAAGTCACTTTTCCGTCTCAAAAGGATTTGTTGTAGGATCTTTGAAACTCGTTAGTTCTCCGCTCGCTTTCTCAGTCCTGATCCTTTTTTCTCGTGAGCGTATTCCTTAAAACCGATTATTTGAGGGCAGTCGTCTGGATACGAGATATTCTTCTCGTCTTTGATAGATTCTACCTTTGAGCTCTCGATAAAATGGAAATTTCGATGATTTCAAGAATTCGAGTAGTTGGCATTATTCAATCACATAACTTGAATCGGCGACTTTGCGTCCGTTCTCCTCCAAGATAAAATGTTTTCCAAGCCGTATTCTTTGAAGTTAAGTGCACCTTATATCGATGAGGGTACTTTGTTTCGAATTTTCTTTTTTTATGGGATGATTATCATTTTCTACTGTGATATATTCACCGCCTTGTGATGTTTTTGTTTGCTTTGAGAGCTAAACGTCGCTGCGTTGAATATATCCTCAGGGCATTTGTGTTGTTTGACATAATTTGCTGCTTTCAAGCGATAGATGGAAGTGGATGTCCTTAACAGTTTGTAGATTTAGCACCTTATTCTCTGACTATTGTGCTTTCAATCCTTAGCTCACTTAAGTTTGGCCACTTTTCTTGTGCGAGAATCTTAAATATTTCCTATTTAAATTGAAAAGAAACTGTTATTTTGCTAAACATCCGTGGTTATACATTTTTATACAAAAATTATGTGAGCTGTTATTCATGTACGTCAGGTCAGTACGTCAGGTAACCCTCCATATTCATCTAATTTGCTAGATTTGGCTTTGGACTTGCTTGACAAATAGTCGTGGGCTATTGCGAAGACATTGTATTTGATTTTTATTTTGTGCGTAATATGCTTTATTGCCTTATTTCAGTTTCGGTTGTCATAAAATATCATTGCTATAAGGTGCCACGAAAAACCCTAGTTTCAATTTTTTTCTCAGTCGTTCCAATGGAATTCATGAAAAAACGTTGGATTTCCTTAGCGGTAATGTCTACTCTATCCATGAAAAGGTGTTAGTTCCAAAGTATATATTATTAATATTAAGTTACTCAACGGACAGAGATTAGTCTGAGGGATATATTTATGTGGCTGGAGAGTGTTAAAAATCCCTAGTAGCATTCAGAAACCGAAATATTATTTGTACTCGGGACCAGTGGCGGATCTAGGTTTTGACCAAGGGGGGGGCTAACCGGGGGTCTGGGTAATTCCCCTCAGCCGAAGGGGGGTTCGCGGATTTTGGAAATTTTGGATTTTCAAGATTTAAAAACAGTGTTTGCGTTTGCAGAGGCGGTTTTAGGCTAATTCTTTAATAAAGAAGACACTACTATGCACATGTAGTAGGTCGTTTTATTAGTAGAAGGTTTATGGTGGTCATTATGGGCCTAGATTGAAATACCGGTAATATTAATAATTAAAACTTATGATGATGCTTTTTCTAGTTTTTAAAGTATGACTTAATGATAAGGAACACAAATATAGTCAAATCACTTTTATGATTAGATAAGTTCATTTGTTTTTATTACTAAAAGTTTACGTTAAACAACAGTCAGGAAGTTAAAATAGGAAAAAACATTCAAAATGTAGGTAATTATAATTAATTTAAATTTGACTGTTTGTTGATCTTTGAACTAGAGATACTTAACAATAAATGGGGGAATTTATAATGGGTGCTATAAAACAGTAAAAAAAAATACTTCCGATTGAATACAGCGGTGTAATTTAAAAAGCAATAATGACATTCTTCGCCTAGTTGTGGGAGCTGCGTTATGAATCATTTCCCCAGTTCTCTACACTCATCCGTCTATTCTTAGCCTTGCTAAATATGCTGATTGTTTCGTCTACTGGTATCTCCCTTACTTTTGACACGTTTGCGAGTGCCAGTCCATTTAATCGTACATCTCCCATAGTACCTCTCAAATAAGTCTTCAACCTAAAACCAAACATAAAACCCATTTTACATGTTATAAATATGTAATTATAAAAAGTACAAAAATATTTTACATACATTATTAAAAAGTAGTACTACAAAAAAGACCTTTGAAACAACAAACATAAAAGTGTTTGATAAAATGACTGATTTAGAAAGGTTATAATACATCATTATAATTACGTTCTTAGCGTTGAAAATGAACGTTCCGCTGTTGAAGTTGTAACAGGGATCGTTCCCAAAACTTGAAGGAGAATACTGATCATTGGGAAAAAAGAAATGTCCAATTCTTTGATTGTATCAAAGACTGTTTCAGGCGGATTGCATATGCTTCTCCATTTGTTTCTCCACATCTTGATTTCTCCCACCATCAAGGTGGTACTTCTAATCTCTTCAGTATAGGTTTGATGTTTTTCAGCAGCAGCTAGTATTTTCTTGTCCGTGAATCTTGATAGGTTGGAGGGAATGAGGCCTTTAACAGGAAGGACTCCACAGAAACCTCTGCTGAATCTTGCATCTATCTCTGAGATAAAATGATCCAAAAGAGGCAGGAAGACTGATCTCCTGAAATATTCTTCAGGATTTTCTGCGGGCGCGTTGCTTCTGTTTCTTTGACGCATGCATGTTCTCGTTGTTGATATTTCAAACCCCAGCTCATCTGCAACTTGAAGGGAGTTTTCATACTGACTTTTGAACTGAAGTTGGGCTTCGCGCCGAATATTTTTGAAGTTCTCGAAATGTCAGTTACGTTAACTAAAGCAGACGAGATATCCTGCTTGGGGCTTTGCAACCGTTGGCTCAGTCCTAAAGTTAAACCAAGGCAGTAGGCTGCAACTTCAAGGCCAACAACAAATTCGCTTTTTTTATGGCGCAGGATAACATGTACGCTTCAGACGACACTTCTGGCGTTTTGTTGTCAATAACATTTTCCAGTACTGTGACAACGGGAACAATTAACCCTTAAAAGGGTGATGATGCTATCATGTCTCTTGACCCATCGTGTAGAGTAAAGTGCCTTCAGTCTCTGTTTCTTTGATTCGGAGGAATTGATTTTTTCGAGAACATCGATAAGAGCATTTACTCGATGAGTGGAGGCCGATAGGAAGACACATTTCTTATTGCTGGGATTTCGCAACATTTTGTGATACCCAAGTTCATGGAGTGACTGAAGCAATGAGTGTAAATTGCGAGTGGCTGTTGCTGCGATATTATAGGGCTTGCACGCCGTGTAAATGTCCCGCCATATTTGATCCTCCGTCGTACCCTAGACCACATAGCTAATCATATGACAAGCCAAGTTTTGATATCTCTTCGTCTATTGTTGATTTTATAGACAAGCTCGTTGATTTGAGCTCAATGAAGCCAATAAATTCCTCCTTTACTATGGATTTGTTCATAGCAATGTATCGTACACAGAATGTAAGTTGCTCCTTCCTACTAACATCGGTGGTCTCGTCACATATTCTGAAGAAATATTTGTCTTTTTTTTACATCTTCAACAATTTTCTAACGTAAAAAATCACCAATTCATTCTATCACATCATTTTGGATGGTTTTGCTAATAAGTGTGTTGTTGCGTTTGCATGTCGAAATATGTCATTTTAAGTCTTCGTCGCCTGCATCTATTCTAAATGACAAGAGACTTTGAAAACCCCCTGTTTTCCTTGAAGAGCCATTTCTTGGTCTTCTTCACTGCTCAAATTGCCATCATCTTGATGGCCCCTCATGGGGAGGTTTTTCTGGGCACAAAATAGTATTCTTTTTATTATGGGTTTCAATCGTTTTCCATTTTGCTCAACTATGTTTGCTTTTTTTCTATCGATCATTAGACCAACATGTTTGGCTGAAATTCCAGGAGCAGATTCCATAGACTTTTGAAATGTAGAGCTTTCTCCATTGTAACTAAATATAACTAAATACGTATAAAATATAACTAAATACAAGTGGTATAACTAAATAAAAGTGGTAACCTCCAAAAATTTCTATTTTATCTAGTGTATGTTTCCACCCAATGGGGGGGCTTTTGCCCCCTTAGCCCCCCCCCCCCCCCCCCCCCCCCCATAGATCCACCACTGCTCGGGACTGCAAAATTAGAATTGAAAATGCCTTATTCCAATTTTGGCCTCTGATATGCTACTAGTGAAATGCCCTAATAAAGCTACTCTCATTTTAAAAATATGAACTGGAATCATTTTCGGGCTAATTGATTTTCCCTTTGATTCAGTTAGGAGGGTAAAAAAAATCTTTCAGGTTTATTCAGGAAGATAACGAAAAAACATTTCAATGGATTCGTCTCATCCGTTAATAGCATCCGACATTACCCAATCACGTCTTTATATATTGGAAACGAAATATCATGGTTTAACTTTTTCACGTGCGAAATGAAATATTTAATTTTGTGTGTGTTCCACTCCGTGCCTCCAGTTGTCCTTGGCTTTTATTATTTTAGTTGGGAACCGTTGATGCCCTAAATGGTCGCATCTGCACAATTTCATCCTATTTTAAAGCGTAGATCCTCAATTTTCTACCAAGATAAACGGGTTATAACAGGCATTATCTTTGCTTGGAGATCTTCATTCCCTTGCCCAAAAGACGGTTAATATTTCGAGCAATGGAGGGGAGAGCTTCATTCCGAGGAGGGATCGGAGGCAGCCTTGCTCCTCTACCTCCCCTCTTTTCTCCTTCACAGTAATTGACTTTTCGTTAGCGTCCTGTTTTCAATTACTCTCTTCGAATTGCTCCGTAACCCAATGAGGAAAACGCCCACTTTATCGTAATTTCCTTTCAGCTCTGGGGAGAACAGAAGTCGTGAATGGCAGCTTCGACTGCGTCATTTGACTCGTTTCCCGATTCCTTCTCTATTCTTTCGAGGCACGGCGTTTTTTGGTGGATTCGTCACAACGCTCGAATTTTCTAAATCATCGGCATATCTCTTTTGTCCGCATCTAAATTTGGTCGTTTCATTGCCGAATCTGATGGAGTTTGTAAAATAAAAAGACCCGTGTTTTTTTTTCGTTATTCGATCCGTCGATTAGTTCTCGAGTTACAATCGGCGAAAAACTGATGCTTTTAAACCTTTCGGAAAAGTGGGACTTCGTTCAATCACAATTGAGACCGTGAAGCTCCTTCGTCTGATCGCAATGGGGGACACTCAGCTGACTCTGCCAGTGATTGCGACAGAATCTGAGAGCAGTCCTTCCGCCGCCAACCCGCTTCCACTCCCTTCCCTTTCCCTGAAAACAGTCAAGGACGGGAGGTGGATGACGTAGTAAGTCTCAAAGCAGCGTCTTCGGTGGGCGTAACCTTTTCCTTATTTTCATTTTTGATTTGTGAGTGAATGGCTCTGGTTAGAAGATTGATTTTTACACTAAAATTCATTGTTCGTTTCCGTCTAAAGATTTCGTTTACAGAATAGCGATATCGGTGCCGAGTAAACGCCGCCATTTTTTTTCCTAAGTAGTGGCCGAAATGATGTGTGGCAGGGGGTGATTCCACATTAGACATGAATTATCGAGGAGAGTAAGCAATAATATTGTTAGTCGTTACGAGTCTGATGTCACCACTCAAAATTAATCTGCGCTGAGGAAATGCTGAGAAATTGATGTGCGGCAGAAGGTGACTCCACATTAGGCATGCTTTATCGAGGAGAGTAAGCAATAACATTGTTAGTCGTTACCCGTCGGATGTCACCACTCAAAATTAATCTCCGCTGAGGAAATGGTGGCATTACTTTCAGGTTATGCTCCTACCTCTAACTAATACATGGCCTGACTAATACATTTCTACGACATTATTATTCAAATATTTATGTTCACGTGCTAAACATTAAAGGAGGCATCTAAAATAATTACTCCTAAGCGTTTACATGTATACCTACTTACTTTTCTGCATATATGCTATATATTCTGTATACCTGGCGTAATCGTCTTGTGGATGTTGGATCAATCTGTTCATGTTCTTTATTATGCACTGAAAGATCCCTCGGAACATTAATTGGAGTAGTTTTACTCATTTTACTCATTAGTGGACACTAGTATTAGTAGAAAATAGTCGGAAATGAAGTTTCAATTTTATTATTTAGCTATTTGTTAAATAGGTAAAAATTCATCCGTGGAGTAAAGAATTGGGTCAAGTCTTACAATTAGTTGAACAACAAAATGAATGTTCGATTGGACACAGATTATCCACGGTATGCTCCCTTTAAACGGATTATCATGCATGACGTGTATTGTATTCATAGCAAGGTCTATATTCTGGGAAGAACTCACCAACTGATGTTCGCAATGGGATTGATGGTTTTGTTCTCTACTGTTATAAATGGTATGTTTTAATTTTAGAAAAATATCCTAATTGCATGTATCACGTAATACCTCGTCAGTGAAATTTGGCTTCGGCGATGAAAAAGTAGCTTTTGTGAAAGGATTGTTCATTTTCCTAACTATTTATCGTTGAGCGTAATATCGAAATAAGGAGAAAAAACTGTGAAAACTGGGAATAAAACTAATTTATTGTCAGCGGCTGACTCCGCTGAGGTATCGCGGCTATCCTTGAATTAGAGAAAAAAATCTTAAAATATAAGTCAATGAATAGCATGATCCCTGGTGCTGCTATATAGTTTGCAGTGACCAACATTTTTAAGGAGAAGAATTATGTCGGTGACGTTTTCCTGCCTGTTTAGCATATCTTACAGTTCTTCTTTTGCGAAAATTGTCTCGTATGAAATTTTCTCGATACGATTATTCGTTAAAGGGAATCTGTTTGGAATCGAGCTCTCTCTCTCTCTTCTTTTCATAGATTTCACATGATTATATCCATCTTGATTTAAGTGCGAAGCGTTCTTAATTAAATATGTCGGGTAAATTGTATAACCGTCACTCATTCCTCATGACGGTTCAGTGTTGGTAAAGAGTTTGAGTGCTGAGTGGGACGAGTGGAAACCAATGACTCAGCATCCGACTGTCAATTAGTGCCTGCCGACTTTGGGCGGGCGAGTCCTTCGGCTCGTTATGGAATTAAACCCTAAATTCAGCTCGTAGACTATATTTTCGGGCATAATCTCCCTAAGCTTTTGGCAGTTAGCACGGATTATTGCAACTCGTAGGCTCCGTGTGGCGGTGGGGGGGAGGAGGATTGATTAAATGCGCGTATGGATCGAGGCGAAGAGTGGTAATAGGCGACTTACTTCGAAATGACTCAACTCTGCGCCGAAAGAAGGATTTTCTGACTGCCTGCAGATCTCGTTTCTGGAGACTCAGAAGAGGATATTTATAGTCTCTCCCTCTCTCTCTCTCTTGGAGGAAGAATTTTTTCGTTGATGAGTCAAGAGTTGTAACTTATTGCTGGAGATGTCCAACACCTAAACCCATTTTCACCACTTAAAGGGTAATTGATATTGATGATTGGGAAGGTTGGAAGAAATCTGGTGTTGGCAATAGCTTACACTTTCACGATAGGCGCCAAGGGTTCAACTGTTTACCGTCCCGTTTGGCGGACGCATCACTAAGGCGGAAGTGCTCGCCACGTGACGTACGTACAGTGAGTAATCATTAATGGACCCAAAAAAATCTCTGTCCTTGCCGGGGTCCTCTTGGCCGTGGAGGAGGGATCCCAGATCCATCATACCGACAGTATCTCTTATCCTCATTTTCCCCCATAGCTTCCTTCAGGCGAATACGTAATTGATTTATATATGTGTGTTTGTCAATTTTTCTCAATAGTCAGAATTTTCATTTTACGTTTTATTGCCTTCTAAGGCCCCTACTTGAGTGGTGCGAGAGCATTTAGTTCAGTACACCGTCCGTCAGATGGGACGCTAAATCGTGTTACCCTTGGTGTCTTTCGTTAAGAGCGGGCTAATGGGATCGTTTACCATATTTTTATTGCGGAATCTGATAGAGTTTTTAAAATAAAAAGACCCGTATTTTTCCGTTTTTTTTATTCGCCAATTATTTCTCGAGTTATAGGCGGCGAAAAGTGATGTTTTTAACCCTTTCGGAAAAGTGGGCGTGGTGTAACCCCTGACGTCATCTACTTCGTACAATCACAACTGATCCCGCGAAGCTACTTCGCCTTATCGCAATAGGGGAGGGGGGGGGGGGCACTGCTGACTCTGCCAATATGTGCAGTTACGACAGAATCTGTGCGAGCAGACCTTCCGAGAACCCCCTCCACTCCCTTCCCTTTCCCTAAAAGCAGTCAAGGACGGGAGGTAAATGACGTAAATGATACCAAAGCAGCTTTTTCGGTGGGACTCACCTTTTGCTTATTTTAATTTTTGATTTATGAGTGAATGGCTGCCGCTAGAAGATTAATTTTTTCACTAAAATTCTTTTTTCATTTCCATCTAACAATTTCGTGTGCAATATTGCGATTTCGGTTCCGAGTAAACGCCCCCCATTCCGACGCCGGCTTTCTTTCCCTCATTCCTCCCTTCCCCCTACCTCAGTCCAATCACCCACCTATCCTAAATGAAGCAGTGACCTTAGCTGTCGGCAGCCTCCCCCCCGAATAGCTAGCTAATTAACCAAAACAATTGTGTCGATGTAATGGGAAATGAGCGACGTCCGCTTCGTGTAACCCGTGAACGTACTTCCCGCATTAACGGAGCCTGCCGATTGGATATTGGGTTCTGTACAGCCAACAGAGGGAAGTAGTTTTTCTACCACGTGCATGGGGACTTCCTGAAAATGATACGTGGTGGAAATCGGTGACATCCACATCAGTTGCGGAGGAGCAATGCCTACTCACAAGGACCGTGTCAGAGGAAACTTAAGGCCGTGAACCAAGCAAACAACGTTATCTTTCCGTTGATTAGCGGAGATGAAGTCTGAAGTGACGTTTGGGAATCTATTATTCAGTAAATGTACGGCTCCTATAAAATTCAAATCTCGGTCAGACGAGAAGGAATGGGGGAATAATTGATTCACGAAATACTAACGTGCTGCACGTGCTGTGTGTCATGTTTTGAATGCCAATATTTTCCTTTTGATGAGTTAATTTTCGTATTGCATAAATAAATTTTGATACGACGGTATGTGGTTACAAAGAAGACTTAAAATACTTGAGTCAAATACAAAAATTACAAAAGTGATTTTACTCATATTCATGTTTTTACAGATGCAATGTTTGATTTTCCAATGCCCTAATCGATTTCCGGTTTATCATGTCGTTTTAGCCGCCTGGAAAACTGTTAAGGGGTATATTCTCAATTTCTTCTTATCTATTACTTAGTTATAGATGATTGACGCCTAGTGTAATGCCATGCATTCCTGCTGTGCTTCAGAATTGCCCATGTAGGGAAGTATTTTATATTTGAGATTGTAGTTTTTTTTCATTTTACTTGAGAGTTTTTCATCCAACTCCCTCTCCGAGTCATTGTGTGTGTTTGCTTCCCACGTGTGCGATACGTGGAAGTTGCTGTGGCAACTGTTGGAAGATGCTGTGGCAAATGGAAAATTTCTGTTTTTGGAAAGCATTGTCGAAGAAAATAGATTTTGTGGTTGGAATATGAGGGCAGAAATGGGGGCGTTTACTCGGAACCGAAATCGCAATGTTGTACGCGAAATCGTTAGATGGAATCAAAAAAAGAATTATAGTGAAAAATTAATCTTCTAACCACAACCATGCACTCATAAATCAAAAGTTAAAATAATCAAAAGGTGAGGCCCACCGAAAAAGTTGCTTTGATATAATTGACGTCATTTTCCTCCCGTCCTTCACTGCTTTTCGAGGAAGGGAAGGGAGTGGAGGGGGATTCTCGGAAAATCTGCTCGCACAGATGCTGTCGCAGCTGCTGCTATTGGCAGAGTCAGCTGTGTCCCACCCATTGCGATGAGGCGAAGTAGCTTCGCGGGCTCAGTTGTGATTGGATGAAGTCGATCTTCGTCAGAGGTTGCACCACGCCCACTTTTCCGAAAGGGTTAAAAACATCAGCTTTTCGCCACTTGTAACTCAAGAAATAATTGACGGATCAGAAAACGGTAAAATACGGGTCTTTTTATTGTACAAACTGTATCAGATTCGGCAATAAATAAAACATGGTAAACGACCCCATTTTGTTGGCTCTGCCAGCGTGTCAAAAAAGATGGCAGTAATGCCACTTTTCTTCTTGAGCAAACGAGGGGATCGGATTGTGTTTGTTGTCTAAAGTACTGGCTTCCTATCGTGAGGTTTCGGGTTGGGTGCCTAGCGTTGGAAGTTTTAAATACCTAATGTTAACGGTACTCACTTCACTGCTCTATGGAGCGCTTTAGGTTCAGTACTCCAAACGTCGAATGTGACGTTAAACCGTGGATCTCTTGGCACCTTTCGATAAGAGCAGGCCAACACCGATGATGGGTTTTTCCCCACCCTTCCTCCACTTTCTGAAAAAATCCTCTATCGTTCTAACACTCACTATTATTAGCGGCGCAAATGACGTTAGCCATCGTTCACGTCCCTAAGCAACATAAACTACGTAGAGCAAAGACAAAGGGAAAAAACTCATGTATAGTGCATTTTTGTAATTTAGAAGCAGATTTTTAATGGTATGAAGTTGGAATGGAAGTAATGACTTGTGTAAGAGGGAATATAGAAAGAGCAGGCTGGATACATAGGAACACATTCGAAAAGATCTTAGTTATATCAGTATTCTTCACAATATGAAGCAAAGGAAATTGATATAAGTAATTATTAGTGACCATAAATGGATAGAGGAAACATTGCAAGCATATAGATATATGAAATATTGAAATACAGGGAAGAATGTTGATTGAGCACGGGAGTGGAGGAAAATATCAATTTTTTTAAGCATAGAGCAGAAGATATAAAATGGTAGAATATGGATTAAAAGGCTTTTCCCAATTACTTCCATCATTTTTAGAACACAACAGTGATAATGACGACCCAGAGGTTGCCATATTCCCTGGGATGAAAATATTACAAATCAGTTTACCCCAGATGAGCTTACTAGCTTAATGAAATGAATCGAAATCCTGGCAATTATTTGATTTTTTATCGCGTTTTATGACCCGTTTCGTATTCGAGATGTCTCCGAAATGTGGCGATCCGTGTAAATTTAAAAAGCAATGGTATTTCCTTCAACCTGCGCAATAATTGACGTTGGCTTATTTCTTGGGCTTGAGCTATAACCACTGCCAGGAGGACTTTCGTTTTTCTTTGAAGGGGATCCTTCCATTTCCACCGTGGCTCTAAAATGGTTTCAAAGTCACGCCGCTTTTTAATGCAGCACATAAAGTGACGATTACCGAGGACCGGCTCGTTCTCGAGCGAATACGCACCCTGATGTTCTACGCCTCGTATATCTCGGCTCGCCGTTATTAGTGGTCCGTATAAAAAGAGGAAACTACCTCTCCCCCGCAAAGGGAATTCCCGTTCCGGTTCGTATCACAGTGAGCAGGGGGTTGGAGCGACAATTTATACTTGCTTTCGTAACCTTTTTACATCCTCCGCGACTTGTATGAAAGGACCGAAACATGGGTGTAATGGAGCTGAGAAGATAAACGGCTGGTTGTGTAATTTTTGTCGTGGTTGCCGATTCATCACTTCGTAATATCTTTTTCTCGTGGGGAGATATTAATGGGGGATGGATGGGGGGAGGGAGAAGATTTTTGGGGTGAAAGGACTGGTCCAGGGGGCTTATCTCTTCCTCAGTTCTCCCCACGCCGACTGACTCGTCGAATCTTCTCTTTCTCTCTCTCGCTTCTCTTCCTTACATCTTTCATTCCGCTTCTGGATGAACTTGGACTCCTTCATCTAGGGTTGCTACTTCTCCCGTAATTAGGAGTATCAGAGTCCTGTGAATTCCAATAATAAACTATACATTCTAGTTTTTTATTGGCTATCCAGAGGACTCTGAGGAGTATTAGACCAGATCTCCATCCCTCGGCGGGGTGCAGAAACCCTACGTTGAGAGCCAATAACCAAAGTCCAACAAAATCAGGAACAATTTTAGTAAGAATAATTTACGAATGATAGTTAAATCATAGAATTCTTTTAGGTTATGTCGTCTCCTCTAACTGGTGTCTAAGTTATCAACTCATAATTTATTTTCTTCGCACTTAACGTACTTCATAATATATTGTAATACGTAATTTACTCTGTTTCACATCACACATATGGTACTCACAAACGTAGTATTTATTACCGAAACATATTATAATTAATTTGATATAGAAGTAACAATGCCTCTCTATGTATTTGAAGAATTTATTATTCCTTATAACCAGTTAAAATGGGCAAAATTATTTCGAATTTTCTTAATATTTTGACTACTATTTAATTTGTTTCGCTACTTTGGGAGTTTCTGTTTTTCGTTAGTTTAAACATCTTGAATGTTCTCAACATCCTAAAAGATCCATTATTAATTCCATTTCAATAAACCCGACAATCTTTTTGTGTTTTTAGCACCTTATTTGGATTCCTAAGTTTCCAAAGCATTTTGAATGTGCTCTGTTGCATTGCCATGGCATACATTTAGAGTACAGGTAAACTTGCAGTGAGACCTTGAGCGAAGAAAGTTATCCTCATTACGAGTGAAATAGAAACCATTCGGCAATCACGGTACTCTACGCAGATTGTTTTTCATCATATGTCAATCATTTTATAGTTAGTTTTTTCATGTATGCTACCAAAAACTTTCAAATAGTCAAAATAAGCCCAGCGAGAATTCTAGCCCATGAGTTATTTTCCAGGGCGCTACAAACTGCTTGATGGCTCCACAAAAGAGAAAGAAACATTATTAAACTTATTACTACTTCTGGGATGAGGAAGCGATGGTGTTAATAATTTGGACGTGAAGCGGCCAAGGCTTGGGTGAAGATAGTCCATGTTCAAGCCGGCCAAAAGAACTTGAACACATGAATTAAGTATAAGGCCGCTTTACACGTAACAATGTTTTATGCAGTTTCTTGTACAATCGCTTGAATGAGGAAATTGTACCGTGTAAAGCGACAAATTGTGTGAACGCTTGTGCGAATGTCTGAATGACCGAACGGAAAATAGAACCTGTTCTAGTTCTATTCAGGCAAGCATACAATTTCGTTCATATTATACAAGCGTTTGTACAAGAAATTGTACAAAAAATTGTATCGTGTAAAGCGGCCTTTAATGTTTCCCTTCCTAATTCTATTGTTACCATTTTCGTATTGACTCGTCATATCTATTATGTTTTTCTTTGTTTTCTAATTGACCACATCTGACACGTTAATACTTTTGGAAGGGTTCGTTAGGAAAAATTGTATCGTGCAAAGCGGCCTATAGACATTGACCGACTCCTATATCTTAAAGGTTTAGTGATCTGTATGCCTCTGTCTTTGGCTCTCGCGTATTCTAACTTGGGAAACACTTAACCGGACCGTCCTCGATTTGCTCGTAGCTCGAAGACGGTGGCACTTCTCCCTGCACAAGCAGGAGGCATGTCTCTCATTATTAGTTCGGTGGGTCCCCTCCCGGCGAAATTAATGTCCGGACCTCTTTGCCCTCCTTCTGGCGACGAGACGCGGATTCCTCCCGGCTCCAGGCTCTGCAGATTAAACGAGGGTTGCTGGGAGGCGGCAGCCGGGGAACTAATCTCCTCGTGGAATTCCACGGGTCGTAGACACATCCGAACCCTCTTCTCCCCTCCCCGCCTTCCAAAACGCATTCCCTGGCGAACACGTTTAGTTTCCAGGGTTCTTATTTTGTCAACGGCCGGAAGACTCCTAGTATAAACTCTCTGCCAAAAGAAATCGTTTTTCAAACTGTGGTTGAAATGAGATAAAAACGATGAGTACCTACTAATTACTTGACATAACTTGCCCAAATGTAGCTGTCCCGTGCTTTGTGGAGTCTTTTCCTTGTTGAATGCTCTCCTTGTGAGGATTATTCCACTGTTTAAGTACTCCCCTCTGCCCTCATCGTTGTTTTTCATGTTTTCCAAGTTGTAATACTATTTATTCACTCTTTAGTTTTCCTTGTTACATATTAATCTGCCTAATTGGTAGAGAACTAATTGAACTCCATTTGATGGGAGAAATAATTCACTTCTTACTTATTCCACGAATTTATTTTAACCCAACCGGTTATATTCATTATAAGGGGTAAAATCTCCCAACAGGAGAGGAGGGTTGGGTTAAAATAAATTCGTGGAATAAGTACAAAGTTAATTATTTCTACCATCATGCCGTCATTCCACAAAGTAGAGCCTGCAGCAGTTGAAGTTGAACTCCATTTGCTTATACCTTGTGAAAAAACGCAGAGTAAACCTAAAGGGTGGAATACTTTAGATCAGAGAAAGGGGTTGGGGATCCAATTCTGGGTGGAGGTTTTTTTACGCTCTTCAGCGTAATTCCTTGACTACCGAAGCCTTCCAGAATACCACGAGTGACTCGGAGATAGGGACCCTTCTCGATGAAAGTATAAACTTACGCACTTCTCGGCTTGGTACCAGGTGAGCTCTTTTCTCTTTTCCCTAAACCAGTATGGTGTTCACTGCCATGCCAGTCAGTGAGAAACTTTCCTGCTTCATGTTTGTGCCCCGAGTCTCATACCCTCTTGTAATGGCGGAGTTATAAGGGGTCACTGTATCTGGCTACATTTTTTTTCAATTCACGTGTTGAATAATTTGGATGCACACTCTTTTCTCCCGTTCTTCTTAGGACTTTTTCGTTTGTCACTCGGTCTATCCATTTTATCTTCATCACAGAAGAATGAGGAGTCCCAAGAAGAGTGGGAGAAAAGAGAAGCCTGCTAAAAACACTAAGAGGAAGACGGGATGAATTAAACGGCCATATCTTGAGACAGGATGGCCTGATGAAGACAATCGTCGGAGGAAAAGGGAACGGGAAGAATGGAAAAGGCAGGTCTCGAATGAGATATATGGAGTAAGTTGTGAAGGATGTAAAAGAGAGGAATTGCGTCAATATGAAGATGTTGACCGATAGGAGATCGAGTGGAGGGCTGCGTCAAACCAATCTGAAGATTGATGACTAATTATGATGATGTGTATCCCAATTATATGTTTAACGTGGCACCATTCCTTGAATAGCGGCCTAATTGAGTCAGTTGCCTTTTAAGAACTCGTATTGAAGGGCAGAAGCTTTGTGGACCAACTCTTCTCTCCTCCGGTTCCAAATCTCGGACCGATCCGGTAGAGGTTATCACATCAGGAACGTTCTCCGTCACTATCCGCTACCGCTGGTCCATATCTACAGGTCATAGGAACGCGTAAGTACTCTCTCCATGTCAAGGCGTAGCGCGTGGGGAGGAGTTTAATGGCCAATATTGCTGGACTTATTACGATGAATCCTGCATGTTGTGGCCGAAGCCAAATTTCTACATTATAGTGATACTTGTTAATATTTAGTTTTCCACCGGTGAAGTTAGGTCTAAATGGACATTCAATTCTTCCCATGGCCCCTACGTTTCACTAGGATTCCCCTCTTCCGTCCCTCGTACGTCCTATATCCCATAATTCAATCCAAACTACCTCCTCGACTCCTCCCTCTACCACTTTTACTCAGCATTCGTCCCTCAAGCTCTTCAAAACAGTCTCACATTTTATTACCTTTTCCATTCAGACCCTTCCCTTCTTCTAATGTCCTCAATCGATGTCCTTTCCTCTCCCACCAACTCCATCACTTCATAGTTCGTCCTCCTTTCAACCCACTTTACCTTCCCCATCCTCTTCTTAACTACATTTAAAAAATTTCATCCCCAAGTTTATTTTCATCTTCTTTCCTTAAAGTCTATGTTTCCGCACCAATTAGTGCGACGTATTACTTTTCACTAGTATTACTTTTAACTAGACTTTTCTTTATTATCCTTCTAAATCCCAGTACCCTTAACGTTCATTTAGGTTCGAATAATAGTAAAAGCTTTTTGCCAAATATTTCGAAAAGTAGTTAGGTGTATACTATGGCGTCGTTGACGTTTGGGGTAAGTTTGTCAGGGAAACAAGGTGGAGGGATGTATTATATTGGCTTTAAATTGGCAGTGAGTATCCTAATCTGAAAAACGTGTGGGGCAGGAAGAGATGGGAAACACGAAGGGGGTATGGATACTTCGGCAAAATCTATCCTTACGTGAAGAAACATAATAAAAATAGTGTTTTTTATTCACTCTTGAAGGCCTTGAGGTGGATGTTACTTAATAGTAACTAAATAGTATAATAATGCATGCCTTATGTAGGCCACTTTATCAGGCATAGAAAAATATTACGATGAAGGAGTGTAGCTCAATAAGTCACTAAATAAAGCTCAAATATTATTTAATAGCGTACACCAATGGATTTCCACAGCGCAACTGGAGTATAAATTAATTTGAGGACACAGATCGTAAGATGAATTCAAAACCGCCGTGATGTGCAAATGCTATAATTTTCTTTTTCATCAACGCAGTCCACTCCGAATTATTGGCGCACGCGCAGTGATTTTCTTCCTTACCGGGCGACTCTCTCTTGTTCAAATCTCCCCTGTGTACCCCCCCCCCCACAGTGCGTAATGTTGATTGACGTCGTTTCTGACACCCCCTGCCCTTCTTTACCACCCCTTCGCGCTTCCACGTGACTTCCCCTCACCCTCCATCCCTTCTCTTCCACATCACGAAAGGAGGAGACGAGAAAGGTGGAAGAGTTTGCGAAGGTTGGTGGAGGAGGAGGCGGAGATTCGCAGAAAACATCGTTTCCCAAGCTCTCGCGAAGTACCCTCTCTTTTTTTTTATACCCTTTCCTTCCGCCCCCCTCTCTCCCCTACTCCCCGCTTGTCTCCACTCTTCACCTCGGCCCCGCAAGCCCTTTAGTGCCTCCTGCCTTACTCTCCCAGAAAGTAGCAATGAAAAAAAAGAAGGAAAGATGCCGGAGAGAGAGAGGGAAAAAAGGAAGATTCACGTGGTTCGCGATATTCTGTCATAGCGAAAGAGAGAGAGAGAGAGGGAATTTTAATGGAAGCGATGAATCCCTAATGCTCCATCCGTCACGGTTGTCATGGATACGCGGGAATGGTTGGGCTTGTGGGGTGGTTTCGAGTGGAATAGTGGAACTATGGGTCGGAAAAAATTGTCATTTCAGGGAGTGTGGAAGGGGGAGGGCGGGAGAGGGAGAGAGTTCGGTGAGGAAGTCTCCAAAGGGTGGAGTTGAGATGTGAAAGGATGCTCTAGGTACTCGGAAAGTGAAAAGGGAGGTTCGGGGTGGGTTGGTAGGTGGTCGTAGGGGAGCAGAGATGAAGAAGGGGGGATCTTCCTCCCCCAATCACTTGCTGCTGGCAGGGACCGGTGACGAATTTCCCAAAAGTAGAGTTTAAAAAGTGGGGGAGGGAAGGCTCGGAAAGTTCGCCGCCCCTATTGAATTTTAACTCATTCCCAGGGAGCGTTCTCATTCCCAGGGAGCGTTTGAAACTACGCCTCGCCCGTCAGACGCTATCCCGGATTATTTTGAAAAATGCCCATTTCCACGCTTAACGTCCCGTGGGCGTAATTGGAATGGCTGGCGCTCCAGAATATGAATAACGCGGTTAAGGGAAATGTGTTTTGAGGGCGCGCACCTCTAAGATCCTTGACCATCGTTTCCTAAACTAGCACTATAGTGATTGAGTACTGAGTCTGGAATGTGAATTTTTAATTGGAAATGTGTATAGCCATTTTTTCCTTGGTATTGCACCGTAGTCGATTATAAGAAATGTAGAATATTAGTTATTAAGAAGAGAGTTAGGCGGAGAGGTTTAAATGCCATTTTTCCGCGAAAATTAGGGGGGAAATACGACCAAAGTTACGAGGAAGATTATAATTACTATTCAATATATATATAAGGTGGGGTAGAAAAGAGTGGAAGCATTCGAAATGTGGTGCTACAGAAGAATGCTGAAGATTAAATGGATCGACCGAGTGAGTAACGAGGAAGTCCTAAGAAGAGTAGGAGAAAAGAGAAGTCTGCTGAAAACTATAAAAAGAAGACGGGACAACCTAATCGGCCATATCTTGAGACATGATGGCCTGATGAAGACAATCGTCGAAGGAAAAGTGAACGGGAAGATTGGAAAAGGCAGGCCTCGTATGAGACACATGGAACAGGTTGTGAAGGATGTAAAAGAGAAGAATTACAATGAAGAGGTTGGCCGATAGAAGAATCGAGTGGAAAGCTGCGTCAAACCAATCCTAGGATTGTTGGCCAATGATGATGATGATGAAGGTAGGGTAACTGTAAAGGCCGCTTTACACGGCATAATTTATTGTACAAACGAATGTACGAAACTGAACGAAATTTTGTTTGTCTGAATGGAATTGGAACAGGTTCTATTTTCTGTTCAGTCATTAAGACATTCGCACAAGCGTTCTCACTATTGGCCGCTTTACACGGTACAATTTTATAATACAAGCGTTTGTACAAGAAATTATGAAAAAATTGTATCTTGTAAAGAGGCCTTAATAGCTGAGGGTTGTATTCAGCAGCCCTTCTTCTCTTCGGCATACCTCCTACATTATTCTATCCAAAGCACCCGTTTAACATTATAGCCCAATATTCTTCCCTCCATCACGTTCTTCGGCAAATAATCACACCTTAAGACAATCCATCCAGTTTCTCTGCATTCTCCTAATACCCTACATCAACTTCCTTTCCTTCCCCATTGTCTTCCACACTTCCTTGTCCGTCTCCCTTTTCAACCACCCAACCGTCGCCATCATTCTCCATATCAAAAGCCCTAAGTCCATTTCATCTCCTTTCCTTAAGGTCCAGGTTTCGCTACCATACAACACCATGTTCAATGTTAGCCATTTTAGTCGTATTTCCTTGGTGTCCGCACCCAGCGACCTTGTCACCCGTTCTCTTCTACGAGTAATCCCTTTGTAGTCTACAAAATTATCCGTCAAACTTGACGGAAAATGATTAAAGAGGGCAGAAAAGTACGCCAGTTAGGTTTTCTCGTCATCTCTTTTATGTTTTATTATTTATAATAAAATAATTATTCCCGTCATCTCTTTTATTAGGCTTCTCTTTTTTCTCAATCTTCGTATGAATATTTCGTTGGTTACTCGATCGATCCATTTCATCCTCATCTTTTTGTTACACCAGTTTTTGAAAGCCTACAGTTTTTACTTTTTCATCGGCTGTTGTCGTACATACTTCTCTGCCATCAGTATGATTGAATCGACATACTCACCTTAATGATTTCCAAGCAAATTTACTTGAAGACCAAGTTAATTATGACCGAATATAGTAGTTACTGAGGATGCCGAAACCGGCTGTATAAAATTTGGTTTTTAAATAAATTTGTGCGGAAATCGCAGATACGTAGATGCATCCAATTACGGAATAATTCCACAGGGTTGGTAGGTATGTGAAGAAGATTTCAAGGGTTCTCCACCGGGTAATACCGAACGCCCTGAAGATGATGGATGAAACGCCTATTGAAACGTCGGCCATGAAGGAAGTAACTCAGTGAAGGAACCGTGAGATCTTCACCCAGATAATACACCAGGATATCACCGAATCCTAAGTGTGTCTTTCTTTGAGTAATCAGGATACCCGCTCCGAATGTAAGCTGTAATGGAGTGTTTAGTTTGCAGGTGTGTGATAGTTGGTGCTCAGCGAAATTCGCCCGTCTAGGACTTAGCTCTGTGTTTGCATGTAGCCTTAAGTGTTTCGGGGGAAGGGTGCTTGCGTGGATGGCCGGGTTAGTTTGACGAGTGCGCTCCCAAGTGGGGTAGATGTGATGCAAGTGAGGAAGGCAGGCTTCTTGAAGGGCCCCGTTCTTGCAATTCACCGAGGTGGCTGTTTGAGACAAGGGGAGGCAAACAACTGCTCCTGTCCCTCACATCCCACCTACCGCTTCCCTCGATGAGAAAGCCTTGTCTAACCACCGCAAAATTTGCCTTGCGAAAGGCGCAAGGATGTGGAGTATCTTGATTTACTGTCGCTAATTTGCGTGTATGCTTCAGAATAAGCGGTAGGTTGAAGCTGATGGATGTACAAATTCCGTAGTCTCCTTGTGCATCGCGGGGGCGGAATATGGAGAGCGCAGTACCTTTGTGCAGCATTATTCTATGGGTTGGTTCCATGATTTTTTGCCAAGCCTGGATATTAAGCCATTTTCGCACGGTGAGTCTCGAAATACCAAATTTCTTCTTGGAACTTTGGAGTTCCAGAGATCAAAAAGCTTGAAGCATTTTATTTATGATGATGTTCGGCGATCGGACATCGCCATGATGGGCTGTGAAAACTAATGATAATCGATTTAATGTGGTTTTGAGTGTACATTGTCTCTGAACTTCCTAATTTTCGACCTCGCCTCGTTCCCCATCTCCTATATTTTCATCTCAAATGCTTCCATGCTCCTTTTCCCCATTGTTTTCTTCACCACATTTCCATCTACCTTAAATCTTAGCGTTCAAAATCCAACCTATCTTCTTCATTCACGTTTTTACCTTTAGTTTGCCTCATTACCCGCGGTGCCTGTCTTATATTTCGTTTCCTGGCCTAATTTTCTCCTAATTCCGATTCGTACAATGTCTCCATAGCCTTTAATACATCAACATTTATTCTATACCTACCCATTTTTGGGACCGAGAAACGGCGTGTACTGGTGGAGTGGAACATATCATGCACGCATGCAAAAATGTAGATGAGTAGTCCATCTTTTATTCTGTTTATAATTCACGTTATTAAAATGAAAAATTATTGTCCTTATTCTGAGGTAATGATAACTTTTTCAAGCTTTATTGTTTGTTACATGATATACTCTGCTGAAACATCGTCTAAACCTGTTTTTTATGCTAGTGTCTGTGAATGATTCGAACGAATACGTCATGATCTGTGAACTCCGATTTTTTTAAAGACCGCCACTCTTCTTCATTAAAATTTAAGAAAGCATTGCTGGTTTAAGTTTTTCACGCTTGCACTCTCGCAGTATATATGTCCTACGCTGAGATACGTCTTCGTCACTCATTCTCGGCTGATTCGAGTCTACGGTATCTCCTCTGCTCCTCTAAACTTTGGTAAATAAGCTCATATTTATTAGAGAAGGTGAAAATATGCTTAATGTCAACAGAAAATGGTTTTACCATGTTCTTTTCACATGCGGTGAAAATTGATCCAGGCTTAAGGCCGCTTTACACGATACAATTTTTTGTACAAACGCTTGTATGGGGAAATTGTACCGTGTAAAGCGGCAAATTGTGTGAACGCTTGTGAGAATGTCTGAATGACTGTACGGAAAATAGAACCTGTTCAAATTCCATCCAGGCAAACAATTTCGTTCAGTTTATACAAGCGCTTGTACAAGAAATTGCACAAAGAATTGTATCGTGTATAGCGGCCTTTTAATGTTTCTCTTCCTATTTATATTGTTACCATTTTCGTATTGACTCGTCATACCTATTATGTTTCTCGTCATACCTATTGTTTTTCTTTGTTTTCTACTAGACCACGTCCGAACGTTAATACTTTTGGAAGGGTTTAATCGAAACGTCAGCCTTCAGTGATTTAAACACACTGCCTCTGGGAATCATTTTAGACCCTTTATTCGATCATATAGAATTTATGGGTAAACGTTTGAGTGCAGGCATGTCAAGTCCTTATAGAGCCTTAAATAGTGGCATTCTTCCTACCGGAACATTCTTAATTGCTTTAAGATCCCTGGAAGTTACCTCTTCGACTCTAATGTACCCCGCTAATTATTTAATTACATTTCCGCACCAGAGATGGCTCTCGGCGTAATCAGGGATTTCATCGGCTTACATTTCGAGTCAATTACTTCTTATTCCGCGCTGATGCCCAAGGTCTTATGCAATTTTCCTCGTAGAGTAAGGCAGTGAAAATTTCAAACGGGTTTATTAAATGGTAGTTCGGCGCAGAGGCTTTCAAAATATTGGTGTAACGGTTTTGCTCAATGGCTGTTAATACTAGCAGTGATTAATGAAAATTAATTAAGCTGACAAATTTTAAAAGCTGTCACCAAAACTTGTCTTCATTTGTGGGGCTGTTTATAGTTTTCGCTCGCTGTCATCTTTAACTCATGTACATAAATTAGACGAAGAAACAATCTCTCGGAAATATAACTTATCTTTACTGTCCGTGATTCTCACGCAGAAAATCCATATGTAGAATGAAATAGCCTGCAATTGAGGCTTGTGGTTGTAGTCATAGGAAAGACATAAATTTGGTTCCTTTACAATATACTTGGTGTGCTGTTGGAAGAGCGGAAAACCCATTAAATATACATTACAACCTACACATAATTATCTAGAATATTGCTTAACTTCGGTCCACATTCTTCTTAGGCTGTATAAAATGTTACATAAAACTTCAAGCTGGTTTTTGGCACATCGGAAACATTAAATTTTAATTTAAGTTTACTTACTTTCTGTCTGAACTCTTAAATCGACTTAGTTGTGACTTGAGTACAAAACTCCATATTATTTGCACCTTTTTTTAAAAATATTTTTGGACACTTAATCGTTTCTTGTCAAAGGGTGGTGGTGGTGATATTGGCGCCGTTTTCTTTGTCTGCACACCCTCTGAAGCTTTTATGACTGCATATTCACGTCATTAAATGCGATTGAGTGGCTGTGGAATTCCGTATTTAGTGCATACATTCATTTTAAATATATTGCTTGCTTTTTCGTTTTTTAGATACCATAAATTACGATCCTGAGAAACGTAAATGTTCCGAGGATATATCCCTTGATATTAGTGAGCTTTGACTGGATAACCCTGACCTTAAACTGGCTGAGAGTTGTTTATGGACAAAACTGAAGTGGTACAATCATCCTTGGTCTCCGCCTACCCTTGTGTATAGGCGCCTAACGTGAGCCGTATCGTGACTCCGGATCAATTCATCCGATTGGTTTACTTGCTCCCCGTTGGATTTCGAGCGTGTATCCAATGTTCGTGAGTGTGGGCCATATCTATGAACATCCATTACATTCACTGGTTGCCGGAAGTTTCGCCCACAAATGATTCTGTAAGGTATTTGGTCTCGTCTTCTTATGCATTCCGCGTCATGAATGGGATCTCAGATATCCTCTACTGCATTAAAAGCGTATTCATCATAAATTCTTTAATCTAGGCCGTATGTACATATTTTTTTAAAGTTTATTTTTATTGGCATTATTGGAGTCCATGTTTTCAAATATTGAATTGAATAGATGGCATGACATAATTATCGTGAGATGCTGTTCATAAATCATCAAAGTACCGATTTACTTTTATTTATTGATTATCTTCTTTAAATCTACAAAATATCCTGCTTGCAAACGCAGGGCTCTGTGGCAGAGGGTGATTTATCCCCAGATGTGCATCAATCGAAGATTACAAAGCTTATTTCAATTACTGCAATACGGGTTCTACTACCAAATTTAAATTCTGTGTTAAATGTTATTCACCTGAGAATAAATTATAATTATTTTACCTGCACTACTTCTTTTAATAAACATCTTCTTATGGATACTATGGATATCATTTTCCTTTTATGGTTACGCCACAATAATTTTAGAGAAAAATAACACCTTAAGTTCATGATCACTGACCTTTTGTTTTCTTGTTTTTTCTAGGTAAGTGCTGACCATGGAAATTTTCTACACAAGATTAACATTTCCCGAATCATTTGATGAATTTGGGTGAGTGAAACCAATTTTAAGATCAGAATGTTTCTATTGGTGGAAATGACTGAGAGCTGAGGGGATTTTCCCTATAGGAGAGGTAGTGTTTTATGAAGGGGACGGTGAAGGGAAACCCAGTGTCGCCATTAGCCTATTCTCATCAAAAGGCTCCTAGGGTTCACGGTTTTACGTCCTATCAGAAGAACCGAGACCTGAACTTGGTGTCCTCCGCACCGCTTTCGAGTAGAGGACGAGATTTCAAAGAAGATTCCCTTCCTGCGCCGAGATGCGAATCCGGGACCTCGCGAGTGGAAGCCAGTGCTTTATCCGCCACACCAATCATATCATCAAGTATAAATGTTTCTGTATATCTGTTGCAGTCAAATTCAGTTTAAGGCAGTACTAAGAGGACCAGGATTACAATCTCAATGCAATACTTTTTCCAGGAACAATATTTTGAGGTACAAAAGCATTCAGATTTTTGAAGTAGATGATATCTGCCTTGAAATCAAGGTCTTGAATGTTTTGGAGAGCATTTCACGTCTTATGTTTCGTCTATCGTGTTAGCACCCAAACCCCTTGACTCCTTCCTTTGAGGGAATGCCGACACCTTATTTCCTCTTTCCATGTAGTGCACCATAAAAATCTTCCTATCAAATAGTTACCCAAGTGTACTTTACTTCGCAAGTGCCCAAATTTGCTTTTCTTCTCCCTATAATAATGGATGCTTTAGCTTCAACAATTATACATATTTCTTATGCATTATGTTGGGAAATTTATTGCGTTTCCGTCGCTTCGAAAGCTTTGTTTCTCGTTGCGCTCAAGTGGTGAATTCCAGCTGTCAGTATCTGTACGCAAGTCTCAAGGTAGAAGTTATTAACATGCCAACCTGGAATCGGTGAAATCACTTACTCACGGATGGAAAAATGCTTGAATGCACGAGTGGAGAATGGCTCATTACAGATGAATACCTTCATACAATTGGCTGCGATAGGTCCTGTTATGCACGGACATTTAATTTTCTTGATTTAAAATAATTGAATGGTTTCCCTTTAGCTTTACAGAACACACCTCTCGTTTAGTGTCTATTTTTCTCGCTTGGTCTCTGTGGCGAAGGAGGTGTGAATCTTTTGCCTGCCGACCTCGAGGTCGCGGGTTCGAGTCCCACCTGGGGGAATTTGTGACTTTCCTAGGCATGGAGGTTTGCATGATTTATGCCATTCAATCGTTATGGAGTACTTCATAGTCCTAAATTGTTGTATAAATAAAGAATGTTTAGTATTTTTTCCTCTTTCAAGTTAAGTTTTCCGTATCCATCGTTGTAACCAACTGCCTTGTATCATGCTGAGAACACATATCCCCTCACCGTATCGATTCCGTTGGTCAACTTCAACCAGCAGTCAGAGCAATAATTAGAGAATGCCTTTTAAGCTCAATTCTTTGTTCATAATTGTGCATGTTCGTAAATCACGAGTATGTAGCTGCCTATGTAAAATAGTTCATCTCGAATGAAATTATAACTCCCTGGCACACTTTTGTATGTTATACAAACGTATTACTTAGCTTTTGTAGAGCGATAACGTAGTTTCAATATCCCTGAATCTTTCTTCCTAGTCTTTGGAAGTGTCACTTTTCTCGCGGATAGATAGAATGAAACATTTTTAAACCGTGTGCTACCGATAGCCATTGCAAATGAAATCAGGACGTTAGAAAAATAGCAATGGAAGATAAGTAGTCCTGAGATTTGAGATAAGAGCTTCACACATTTGGCATTTTGCTAAAGACCAGGATTAACTCTTTGCAAGAAAAAAAAACGCTCTTGAGTTCATCGAAGAATGATCCTTGCGGTGCTTTAATGACATCAGCTTCCTCTAAAACTAAAGCAGTCACTGTGGGAACGAGGGGTCCATTTCCGAACCCATTATCTTCATTACTTTAATCGCCGCCATTCATCAAAGCTCTCTTCTTCTGCTCCGCCCCTTAAATACCTTTTTCCTCTATCTGCAGAGCGTTCCGCCTCACTTCGATAATGCGGCCATTTCTTCAATTAGATCCGGAGAATGGAGCCCTATGCCTTGAGGTACTCCCATTTCTTCCCATGCGCTCTCAGTCCAGATTTCTGTATCGATTAGCCGCTAGGCAACAAACCTCCATCTCTACCGTTTGTCACTGATACCCTTGATGATTTCCACTGATGGCAGGCATCCTTCAATTTAGTTGTTTTTTTAAAGTTTTTAATTTATTTTTCAATGAACTGGGAGAAGTTGCGGAGAAACCTGGCGACGGCATTACCGTGTTCGTAACGGAAGGCTCCAAGGGTATCACGGACGGACACAGTGCTGAACCTGAAGTTGTCTCCTCACATTGCTCAAGTAGGGCCAGGTGTAATTCATCAACCGTATGGAGTCTGACCCGGGCTGTTATTAAGTAAGAGGACAGTGCTCTAGCCACAATACCAGCCTCCACATAAGGACATATTATAGTAAATTAGCAGTGATAAGAGACTGAAATGACAACGGGAAGAAACACGGACCACCAAGCTAGGATTCCTGATTCCAAAGGCAGTGCTGTAGGTCTGTGCGATGACTCATAAAGTGCGTGATTCGATTCCCAATCGAGGGAACATTTTCCCTCTGGCATTTTTATAACCACCTGCTAGCTGCTCAGTACGGTAGATAAAAATTTTAAAAGAAGTCCTGAAGCTCGTAATGAGCTCTGTACTTCCATACTGAGTGGAAACGTGACGTAAATATCCGGAGGTAACAGATTTCCTGGGTCTAAAATGTTTCAGTTTTCGAAATCTGAGTGTCGATAGCTTCTTCACATTGGTTACTTTTAATGTTACAAGGTGGCGATCGTCAGGGAAAACCGGGAAAACCTGGAATTGTCATGGAATTTTGCATTCTGGAAAAGTCAGGGAATTCTCGTGGCAGTCAGGGAGAAACGAATGGAAATTCTCGTTATTTTGCTACCATTACGTTTATTGGGCAGTCTTTCCCGCCCTTTATTTCACCAACTAAAACGAATGCCCGTTGCTGACGTGCATGGAATAAGCCCCATGAATTCGTGGAACATTCAGTTGTGAATCTTATTAGTTGTGTCTCTTAGATACTTGGTTGTGAATCAGACGTACAATGCATCCCTTTCGTATATCCTTAATGCGATATTTGCCTAGTAGTGTTAAAATTCATGATCACATGTAGTCCGATCATCATAAGGAATCCGAGGCTATGTTGTTCGGAAAAGTTTGCCTCACGTTTTTTTTTAACTTCTGAGACTCGGATCTAGAGGCAGCTGGAGCACACTAGTTCGTGATAAATACGTGCTTACAGTTCTAAAAATACGAGACGATGATTATTAGAATGGTTATACAAGTACGATCACACGTGTAAACTAAATCTTACGTAATATCATCTTCGATTCCCATACCATCACTCGTGCCATCCGATTTTGATCCAGTCCAACAACTTGGCTTTGGTTTGTATTTTTCGCGCACCTTAGCGATACCTGTACCGGAGTCCGCCAGTAAATTAGCCATTAACTTTCCCTTCGATGCCTTTCCAGTAATCCTCAACTTCAACTACCACGACACGCTATCTATTTCTTGAAGAATTATACATCGTCATTGTAATTTTACCGAAGGAACCATACTCGGCCACGGAAATACGATACTCGGCCGCGGAGTGTGTATAAAAAGTGTGTATAATTTGGACGAGGGTTTAACTTATGAAGGTTTAATATACTTTTTCCGTATGGTATACTTGTAGCTTTTAATGTATTGATTTCAGCTTCTAACATTTTCTGAGTTTTGACGAAAATTTAATTCAGCAGAAATAAAATATTCAGATAAAAGGAGCCCTTTTGGCGATCGGTCAGGGAAGTTGGTTAGTCAATCCGGGAAAAGTCAGGGAATTTAAAAATTGGGTCTCAGTAGCCACCCTGTGTTAGCAATCTATAGTTTCCACGGAGTTCCTGTGTCTTCCTCCCCCCCCATTGCTCCTCACTCATCTCTCCCCGGTGACTCTTCGTTTTGAGGCACCGCGCCGTGGAGCTGACAGTGGCCCGCCTTATCTCCCGAAGGCACCCCCAACGAAGGTGGTCGGAGGGAGGAAGGTGAGAGGGAGAGTGGAACTTTAGCGAGGTGTTCGAGAGAGAGGCTGGAGAGCGAAATTAGGTTCGTGTAGTCGAAAGGAGGCCTTTGTAAATACAGATTTATGTGTTTGCGAGATATACATCTACATCTACGTGATACCCTGCAAGCCACCTCAGAGGTGTGTGGCAGGGGGTGAATTCCCACCAAAACATGCACAACATATCATTCATTTAAAAGGATTAGTATTAATATATTAGTCTAAACTGCAATATTTAAAAAGATAAAAAAGGAAACTACGCTTGCAAAAACGTGCTGTTAGTTCAGCTAACTTCAAGTCCCCATACCAAAACGCAACTACCCATGCCATGGATTGATTCACTCGTACTGGACACATTTACCGCTATTCGTATCCCTAATGGTACGAAGAAAAAAGGACATTTTGAATCCGTCAGTTCGGCAAACAATTTCTCTAATTTGGGTGATTATGGTCCAGTCTACCATAGTAAGTTGGGGTTCGCAAAATATTTTTAACGTCATCACTGAAAATATTATCTTGAAAATTATGTAGGAGATTGTCTAAATTTCAACCTGCGATCTGACAATGATTCCCATTTTAATTCATTTAATAGACTGGTTACCCTAATATAGTTATCGTACCGTCCCTTTACAAATCTTGCCGATCTTCGCTGCACACGTTCAAGTTCGTTATTTAGACCGATTTCGTAGGGATCCCATACACTGGCAGCATATTCCAAAGGAGGTCTAACAAGGGAAAAGTAGCTGATTTCTCGTACATGTTCGTCACATTTACCCAATACTCTTTTGATGAATTGAGATATATGAGTCTAACCAATTACCGAATTGGAGCTCAAAGTCGGTTGCGCCGTTATGCGTTATACGCTGTATACGAGGCCTACACATCTATATGTTACCCTGCAAGTCACCGTAAAGGTGTGTGGCAGGGGTAACTGAAGTATAGAGACATTCCGTAATACCTTTCATTCACATTCAAACCATGGCTTTTTCTATTTAATCTTCAAACCCGTTCCCTTTTGAAAAGCCACCAAGTGCTGTAGACGTTTTTTACCCACTCTTCAAATCAATGCTAAAGCTCAGCAACGGGAATCATCTTCAGCTAGTTGGCAACACTTTTTTCAATTGTTGTCCATTATCCCAAAATGCGTCCTTTGGGATTTGTTTTTCTATTCCCGGAGCAGGAAGTAGCCATAGGGACTCAATTTAGGTGAATAATGAAGGAAGAACAGGAAGGTTTTTAATTGCCAAAACACTTATTAATGGAGAGGTAGGGTACCGTATCATGATGCATCATCAGGTTGTTTACGATGGCTGATCTCAAGCAAGTCCATTCGACAATCTTTCAGGAATTTCTCGGTAAAAATTTTGATTGTCAGTCACTACTGTGGATAATTAAATTCGTATCCACCCACATGATGAATGAAAACCTTGCAGTGTGGTCATATTAACTGCTGCATGATTAATCTCATTACTTGATTCACAGGCCTCGTTGACCTATGTAATCTTTGGCTTCATCAGAGTCCGTATTCTGTTGGGCACCGTCTTTATCAAGACTCAGAGGTGAGGACATGTTTATGTCACAGCTAAGATAAAATGCACGTTGTTACATTGTGAGCGGGATACATAAATGTCTCGAATTCTATTATTGTGTGGTTAAATATGCCCCATATACCCTTTGTATAATGGTTTCTCGTGGGTAACGCTGCCTTAGGGAATGAGGCGGTCTTCATGCACCGTTTGTGATGATATCATATGATATGTATTTGCGATAAACTATTTATTTATTTACTGAACATCTTATTTATCTATTCATTTAACTCCCAGGAGTAATGCTATTTGGCTTTTTACACAATGTTACATAACATTAGAATTGAAGGCAAAAATACCGGAACATACCCCGGGCAAGACTCGAGTCAGCATTTTTAGCATTGGTAGTCTAAACTCTGTGCCTTTTGTGTCAATTTTAATCGGATGTAATATCATATGAGGGGATTGGTGCGATAGCAACACATGTCCTCCCTTTGTGTACGAGTTGATTATTTTGTACAAGAATTGAATTCCAAAATGCCTCCTACCTATCTCTTGAGCCGTGACCTCTTCATTGGTTTTGCATCCTCCTCCACTTTTCCTACGTTCGCTCGATCCACGTGAGGATATGACAGCTGGACAGAAATTTACGAAAAAGAGTCAGTTTCGGAGACCTACTTGAACGTAATACCGGTCAAGCCTCAGCAAGGGTGTATGGCAGCCGAATTAACACCATAAATTCATTAGAATGAAGAATTTAAATATTATTTCTGCATCAACCACTTGTCTCTTTCTTGCCTTAGCGATGAAAGGAGGGAATATAAATCTAAATCTAATGAATAGTCATTCAGGAGCCGCGAGGTTGTGTAGTGTGGCAGGGCTGATTGTCTGGCTAATCTGTTATAGGATTTTGATGGGGTCGTTCTGGCCACCGAGCTACTGACCGGAGGGTCCCGGGTTCAAATCCCGGGCAAGAGCCTTTCTGGACATCTAAAACCCTCGCGATTCTGCGTGTCAGAACTTTGTGGTGGACATCGCAGGTGGCCCAGGGAAAGAAACCGGCCTCCCTACCCTCAATGTGTGAATTTCACACGCCATTGCCGAGCTCTACCCTCACCTATCAAAGACCAACCTTCGGGTTGAATCACTGAGTGAGTGATGATTTTGATGTGAATATGAAGAGGTTAGTTGATAGAAGAATAGAGGGGAGAGCTACATCAAATCAAGTGTAGAAATATAGGCTGATAATGATGATAATTCAACTAAAATTTAGCTAAAAATTCTATTTTAGCATGATATGTGATGTACGTTCCGTGAAGATTCCCCCCAGTCACACTTTTATAGTGGCTTGCAGGGTATTATGTAGATGTAGATGAAGTGTTCTTTCTTTTTTCCTCTTTTGAAGATGGGTAAGAAGTGCTTTTACAAAGTTAGTGCCTGCACTTTTTCATATCCACGGATCTTGGACTTTCTGTGCTAATGCAGAGAACAGTACACCACCTAGAATTCTTTAAGGCCGTTTCACAGGGTCATTGAAACTGCGCAAGTTGATGTTGATTCCGTTTGAGCAGTCGCCTGCGAAAGTCTGTGGCGCAGAAAATTGCTAGGACGCTTGCTTGTCAGCTTTACACGATGCAATCGTTGGTGCATTATGTCAGTGACAATATACCATTCAGTAGCGATAATACCGTCAATATATCGCATAACGTCAAGATCTGTTGAGTAGCAGTTAATTGGACGTGAAAGATGCGATAAATTACCACCACTTTAAAATATGTTTTAAGCCATAATCTAAAGATAATAGTGGAGACCCTAGTCCCGTATACTTAGCCCAAAATTTGCACCACGAACGAACGGATGTGGGCCAAGGTAACGAGTTCCTCCTTTACGAACGAAATTTAAGCTTCCACGTGATTAATCACCCAGCTAATCATTATTGCACTTTATTCACTACCTAAGGAGTTGAGTGCAAGCAAAAACACCCAACTCAATCATCAGCAACCTATTTAATTGCTAGAATTCCCCAGGCAGTTCGTTGCCGCTACATCTGCACCATCTAGTGAGAGAAATAAACTTCAAACTTGCACTAACGCATGTATCAGATTAGAATATGTTCTAATATGCTCGCAAGCGTTCGCGCGGTGGCGCTGCCTGTCCTCGCAAGTCGTCGCCTTACACGGCGCAGTGTTCTCGCAACAGCCTGCGCAGTATCAATGACCGTGTAAAACGGCCTTTAGCATTGTAATCGGCGCATTTTCCCGGAAATCCCGTAGTTCTTTTTCGGGTCTGGTAACTGCGTGGGGCCGAAGCCGGAGTTGTCATTATTCCCTTTCCAAGGCAACTTATTCAGTTTTCAACTTAAATCTACATTGGGTGCTTTCCAATCATCGACGCAAGTCGACACAAGTCAACTTGTGTCGCGTGTAGTGCTTTCCAATCAGTGTGTGTCGCTAGTGTGTGTCGCTAGTGTGTGTCGCTAGTGTGTGAAACGCGAGTCGACACACGGTGACACACCGGTGATGGTGAGTTACTGAAAAAAGAAAGGACGGCGCAAGTTCTAAATCGCAATACGTCTGCAAGAGGCATATTGAAAATAACCGATAAATCAGAACAAATGTTTAAGTTAAGTATTTTCTTAATTAATCATCCTACAACTCATTTTTTTGTTCATTGGTAACGATCTTGCTATAGCAAGAAGGAAACATCTGTGGATTCAATTTCCTTCCCACAAAAACGCACCAATCACGAGTCCCCGTGAAGGTCCTTAGCGCATCAGCTAATGCGCATCTGAAACTTGCTTTCCATTCGCGAAGACACAAGTCGACTTGCGTTTCCGCGAGTTAACTCAAGACGACGCATGAGTCGCTTGAATGGAAAGCACCCACGTACCTATTGTTCACATCATTTCACTTTTTAGACAATCATTTTTCCTATCTGTGGTTTTCAAGTCTAATGTTACCCTCACCGTCGTACAAAGAAGCTCATCGCTCCTCTCTACGCAAGTAAGTTGAAAAATGTTCTTGTTTCAGCTTTTGTGTTGTGGTGGTGTTTTAGAAGTACGTACTTTTCTTATCATATTCACGTAGCCTGCGTTGAAATCTAATCCCCCCCAAGCGTACACAACCTCACCAATAAGATTTCCGATGCGGAGGCGAAAGCCCTCGAGAGGTGGGAATCCTTGCTCGAGGAAGGGTCCAGGGTATAAATGAAGTGTTAGCGGGAGAGAGAAGTTCCCATTAATCGCCTCACTCCAATAACCCGGCGCATTGTTCCTGAAGGGCGCTCGGGTCATTCATTCCGGCGTTTGGCCCTTAGTTTCCGTCAATCACAGGGAAGGGGGTGGGAACGACCACTTTGTCTCCTCCCTTCTCCATCCCTTTCCATCTAAAATCCCAACTCCCCTCGCGAAACTTCCAACCCCCTTCATCCCTTGCTTGCTCCCTATCTCGACTTATTCTTCTGTCCCCTCTTACTCACCGAAACCAATCTCCCACGTGTAAACCGTTTAAAAAAATAAATGAAATACTCCCATGGAAGTGTTCTTGTCATCACGGACGAATCTCTATCCACCCCTGCGGTTTTCATTATTCTTTTTCCGGAAGTCAATTCCGTTCACTCACGTGACGTTTTCTCTTCCACCCAATTCCGAATCCGAAAGTTACTTTCGGTCCCATCGATGCCTCAAAGGTGTACCCCAACCCTCTTTCCATCCAACGTCTTAATACCGATTTCGACATGACATATCGAACGCCCAAGACAGGTAGGATTGGGGTTGTCGTGGTAGTGCTGGCCTTGGTAATGTCAGGGTCCTTGGCAGAAACTTTTAATTCCTTCGCATTCACGCAACATTTGTTGGCTTGGGTTGACTATCACGTTTTGTTGGTTTGGTATAGTGTGTGGTTTCATGTTCGCGTGAAAATTACGTCGACCTGAAGACGGTTTCTGGAATTGAGCCGAAACCGTTGTCAACATCAGCCAACAAGCGTGGCGAGAACCCGTAAAAATTAAACTTTTCTGTGACAGCGCAACGCCAATAAAACCTTCGCAGTAATCAAGGTCTGTTCGAGAGTGAGTGGCGTCAGATATTTCTCAATATCGGCCCGTATTTGATTGTTTCCATGATGAAACTTCGAATCCAGTACTCCGTGCGTCGTATTAGACATTAAACCAAGTTTCACCACTCGTCTTACACTGAGAGGAAGCCTGTGTCAACACCCGGTTTCCATACACCCTACCTCCGCTCCGTAAAATCCTACCTGTGCCCAAATGTCTACCAACCTAAATAACCGAATACTGAAGTTGTTATTAGGGGCATGGCAATTATGGTAATTTGTGTTTAAAAACGTCAAACGGTAGGAGCTTTGCCACTAGTATGGTAGAGCATAGGAAGTACTGGGAGAAGGGGGACTCGACCTCGCTTATGGCCAAACACCTTTTAGACGAGGAACACCAGCGAAGCTTGATCCAGAAATCCTCCACGTGGAGAATAAAGGCCATTATATTGGAAATTCTGAAGTAACTGGAAATTGTGCAACATAGGAAAGATAATGTAATGAATGAGCGAATTTTCAAAAGTCACACCTCACACCTCGCCTTCCCGTTCCCTAACCCTCGTACATCTACATATACATAATACCCTGCAAGCCACCATAAAGGTGTGTGGCAGGGGGTGAACTCTCACCAAACATGCACTACATATCATGCATAAAAAAGGATTAGTACTTGTATAGGTACTGTTCAAAACTACGCTATTAAAATAAAAAGATAAAAATAGGAAAACATACATGCAAAAACATGCCATTATGGGTTAGCTATAAGTCCTTATACCAACATGCAGCTACCAATGTTATCCATTGCTACACTCGTACTGGATATATTTACCGTTATTCATATCCCTAATAGTACGAGGAAAAAAAGGACATTTTGAATCTGTCAGTTCGGCAATCAATTTCTCTAACTTTGTGATTATGGTCCAGTCCACCATAGTAAGTTGGGGTCCGCAAAATATTTTTGACGTCATCACTGAAAATATGGTCTTGGAATTTGTTTATGAGGTTAAGTCTAAATTTCAACCTGCGATTTGACAATGATTCCCAATTTAATTCATTTAATAGACTGGTTACGCTAATAAGGTTATCATACCGGCCCTTTACAAATCTTGCCGATCTTCGCTGCACACGTTCAAATTCGTTATTTAGACCGATTTCGTAGGGATCCCATACACTGGCAACATATTCCAAATGAGGTCTTACAAGGGAAAAGTAGCTGATTTCTCGTACATGATCGTCACATTTACCTCGTAGCGACTTGCCACCTATGCACCCTGACCTCCTTCCCCTCTCACTCCTGAAATGGGTATATATTCCGCATCTTGGATTGTATACATGTATCTACCTAATGGACTAGCGACTGAAACGCGTCATACTTGTAATAAACTTGTGGAGTAGTGAAATCATGTTTCTTTTAATCATGATTACATTTTACTACATATCGTCAAAGCCTGTTACTGTAATTTATATTGCTAAGATAGAATAGGGTGGCATTTGGCATGGGAGAGGAAATTATGGAGTGTAGATAGGGTCGAGAGAAGCTGGCGGCAGTATTAGTCGACGAAAGATACCAAAGATCCAATTAGACTAAAAACACCTGGCGTCTACCAAGTTCCCTGTGGATGTGGGAAGGTTTATGTTGGGGAAACGTGCCGCACCATAGAAACGCGGCTCAAAGAACATAAGCGCCACCTCCGCCTGGGACAGCCAGAAAAGTCAGCCATAGCAGAGCATTGGACGGAATGCCATGAGTAATACATGGAAGCCGGTTTTGAAAAATATTCAGGAGACCAGGCGGAGCCGCCACTCGCACGACAGCCAATCAAAGCCCACTACCAATCGGAGCATTGACGAGGACCAATCAGGAGTCACTTGACCTCCTGAGCAACGGTATATAAGCAGGACAAAATTCTCGTTCGACATCATTAGCCCTGAATACGATGGCCGAGTCGGACATCGAAACGTCGGCAAACTTCAAGTTCCTGACCCGGTGGAGACGCCGAGAGCTCTTCATACAAAGATTCTCTTATTTAACATCCCATCCGTGGGATGGAGCGCTGACCGTGAATAACTTTCCACACAGTATACATGTGGGATTGATCTACCTATGATAAGCCCCTGTCGGGATTCGATCCCGGGCCCTCTGAATGGTATGCAAGTACTCCAGCCAGCGCAACAATTTAGCCACCACCTAATCCTGATCCCTCGCCTGTTCTTGGAGGCATCCTCTCTGTTCGATGCAGTGAAATGTTGGAAGTCCCTACTTGAAGTGTTAATGTGTATTTCGTATTCATCATTTGACGGTCAATGATGATAATGATCAATGGACCAGTATTTCAAATTTACGTTCGTTCCAATACCATTCAGTTCCAATGGACACTTTAAAATTCTCATTTGTATTTGTGTTTATGAGGAAACAATTTGCCATTACCTTTTTGCTGCAGACTGCGCTATCAAAATTATCCAAAATCATTTGAACGTGAAAATTCGATGAGATGTTACCTGCTTGTTAACGAACTCGGAAAATATATTATTGAAATCCCTTTGAAAGTTATTAATGAGTTTTAAATTAATGAGTTGTAAATAGATTTCATCAGGAAATGTTTTGAGTTTAATGTGTTTGTCGACTGAGTCTTACATTTGCTCGTATTGCTCGTTTGCATGTGCTGTTTACCCGTCATTGCGATTTAATATCAATTGAAATTAAGAATTGTTGGCATTTATATTTAATTGGTAAAATCCCGTATTATATTGAATGATTTCTTTGGTTAATTTATGCGAAGTCAAAAGTTAAATCGTGTGCAATGGAGTTGAGTTTAATTAATTTGGGTTTGATTTTCATTAGCCATCGACCGAAGAAAGGAGGCTCCCCTCCGAAGTTTAATTTTATTCTCTTGAATCCTCTTTTTTTCATAAGTAGAAAGGGAGTTCAGAAGAGATCGTAACTTAGCGTGTGGCCGTAATTATGACAAAAAGCCTTTGCCAAACTCAATTCGAGGGAGACATTTCTACTTGTCGATTCCCCAAAGCCAAATTACTTGCCTTTTTTTACCCTCAAAGAAGTCATTCTTCTGTCCCGTAAGAATGCGGAATTCAATAATGTTTGAGTAAAATGTGCCGAGAAATGTTAAATGGAACATAATGGATTTCCATCCTCTTCTTGGGTATATTGCATTGAAATGGAATAGTTGTAATCTAATTAGCCTCTTGGATGTCATTGCCTTTCTAGTTTGGAGAGAAAATGTCCTGGGAGGGTTTTCTTACGTCAGTAATGAAATGAAGAAACGAAATTAAAATTGTTATACTTGTCTTTTTTTCATTCCTTTTGTGTTTGATAAATTTTAATGCATTATGGTGCGTGGTCTTGTTGAATGTATCTGACTGTATTCGAGAATGATCTGTTCTGGAATTCATTACAAAGTATTAATTATCTGTATAGAGCTTTACTGGGATTTAGGTACTTTTGGGTTCGGGTGGCTTTAGCTGAGACATCACTAAAAGAATTTAATAGTTATGGATTACTTTTGCCTTTGACATTGGTTAATGGTTTATTGCTTTAACCTCACTCTTATGGAAATTCAGTTAATAAAAATAATTTGACATTATTAAAATTATATTCAGGCTATTCAGTCCCTTTTAAATTGGAGTGCGAAACCATTGCACCGCAAAAAAGGTGGACTTACATAAAAATTGAAATACAAGCAATAATGTTTTACCGCCAATTTTATTTTTGATTCGTAGAAAAACAAAATTATTGCTTTCTCTTCAACACAAATGGCCAATTCTTTCATGTCATCGACTGAGACAAAGTTTAGTTTTCATCTGATTTTGGTGTGCTATTTCCCACCGTGTTTTGAAGTATTTGTGTTATTTGAAGGAGGATGTGAATTTAAGTGGAGTAATTTTGGTGAAACTTCTTGGAGCAGTTTCGCTTCCTTCTCCTCTGAACCTTTTACTGTATCGATTTCCTCTCCTTTGTTGTTTTCCACAGAACCTTCTTCGTTTCGGATATATTACTTTTGAAAATTGGGATAGTGTATCTAGAAGTTTCTGGCGGGTTCCCAAAATTTTGCAGTTACTTAATTTTTACCATGGAATCAACTTTGATACGGAGTTAATTAATACGGTGTGCTTTCCGCTGTTATGTTTTTGCTATGTAATAAATGTGCCGGCGGATGCCGCCGGATATTGTACGATTCCTGGAGATTTGCGGTTTGTTATTTTAATGGATTATGAATAATCGTCTTTTTCCGGTTAAATTTTGAGGGTCCCCATACTAATCACTTGGCTAGCAAAATATCGGTTAAACCAAGAACTGTTATTCACTATTGATATTGGGGATGATTATCTATGATTATTTACTGTTAACATAAGCATAATTTTTTTAAGTGGAAATAATCACGCATTGATCCTGAAATTGCTTTTTATCATTGATAAAATGGATTAGTGACCCTTAAAGGGAACAGGTCTAAGAAACGTAAAAGATATTTCTTCCCCGTGATTGAGCCAGTTTTTTTTGTAAACCTTTTTGGGATATTATTGGTGCTCGGAGTTCGTTAATTATCCGATTGAGGCAGTGCGCTTTTGGAATTGGAATTATCGAGACTTTAAAAACGGTCGCACTGGAATAGTGGCATCAATCCGTTTATAATTACGCAGCATCTGTATTTGACGACAGATTTAAACCGTAGGAAATACTTTTCGTGAAAAAAATGACGTGAGGATGTATTTTCCTTACGGAAACTTCCCTTGCTCGAAATGACTCAATTAATGTCTCCCTTAATTATTCTTTGTGCGCATAAACATCTCGTTTCATTGCCTTTTGCAGCCTTGATTTCGTTGCTTACGCCTCACTGCGGCGCTGATTTCAATTCCTTCGGCTGTGAATTACGTTTACAGGCACGCAAAAATGCGTAATTGGATTAATTATTCTCACTGGCTATCTAATATTTTTTATTTTTTTCCCTCGAACTTCAGTTTTTTGCGGGAATTAAAGTAGTTGCATTAATTTAGTCATTAATGATCATACGACCGCTCACAGCGATTATTCCCTTGATTATTCGACGTTTAAGGGAGAAATAATAAACCCTGGATGGGAAAAAAATATGAGCGATGAAAGCGTATTTTAAGGAATGGAATAATTGCTGTATAGTTGAAAGGAAGTGGGCCGTACGTTTCGTACGTTGGGTAAAAAAGGGTCGGATATATTCGTTTAATAAGAGCTAATCTTATTACCTTTAAGCTCCTCCACTGTCAAGAAAAAGTTATATTTTTATCGTATTTCCGGTGATCCCACTATTCAATTTTGTGGAATTCCATTTTTGGCGACTATTTTTTTCCTAAAAATATCTTCAAAGTTACACAGGATGAGAGAGGTTATGAGACTAGTTATGATGCTTTTCAGGTTTGGGTTTTGAGTGGAATAGGTTGGAGAGGCAGAGGGAAAGACGAATAATGAGGTGCTGAGCATAGTTAAGGAAGAAAGTAGTCTTTGTAGGAAATAAAGAGAAAGCATTTGAAGGGGATGGCAAGTAATCAGAGACAATGTGATGCTGAAGGCTGTTAATGGAGTTAGAAAAATGGGTGGGAATGGATGAGAGAAGAAAAGAAAGACACCTCTACGTCCAAATAATATCCTACAATTCAACATAAAGGTGTGCAACGGGTTAATTCACCATACATACACTAATTTTAATGGATGGATTGAGACTATCAGTAAATAATGTAATCTGTAGACGGGGGCGATCTGTTTCGAAGATATACCGTGAGGCAGAGTAGGGACTATCCCTCAAAACCTGTAATTATAGACCAGTAGAACGCTCAGGTTAATATTAATCAATCAAAAAATAGAATAGTTAGAAGTTACAAAACAATTTTTTATGCACCATGCATCTATTATATTGTAATTAGAATAGTAAAGATTGCATTCTCGTGGTATAAATTTAGGAACAAAGAAATTTCAAGCTTTGAGCCCCTAACATATTGCTGCTGTTGGTGGAAATTAAATTCGTTTGAAAGAAAAAAAATCTAAATTTTGCTCTTCTCAACGTAGTCTTGTGCAGATTTTTCCTATTCTTTTCCCTAATGAAAAAAGTGGCCTACAAAAAGGTGGATGAGTTTTTGAATGGAATTGTGTTTTTACCTACGAAATGAGTATTTATTGATGCCGTAATGTATTGATTACTGCAGTTTTGTGGCATATAGAGATTTTATTAAGTATTCATCAATGTTGGTAACTGTCATTGAAAGTATGATTCCAGGCATGCGACGAAATAAACAAATATAGGATAGCATGAAGATAGATAATTTAGCTAAGGTACCGTTTGTAAAATGCAAAAAGCAGTTTTGCTTTACTCCATCAAAATCTGCCGTAACTGGTGTATTTTAAATACTGAAAGTGATTACAATGCCTCACTAAGGGAATGTTGTTAACATGAAATGAATATGACTACATAGATATTTACTACTTATGCTAGAATTTCAACCGTTAGCTAAGCCCTATGTAGTGGGCTGGTCAGCAGTTTTAATAAAAACAGTAAAAAGCACTGATACTAAGTTAAAAAGAACACTGCATTAGGAAAATATTTTTTTTATAATAACAGTGTTGATACAACTGATGACGACTTAACAGTGGAAACCTGGGGAGTGGAGGAAAAATAAAATTGTGGAAAAATCAAGTTTGTTCATTTATATTATAATGAATCATTTTCACCATGTCACGGGTGAAAACACCAACTAGATAACAGTGTTAATAATTTGCATATATTTATTGTTTTTGCGTTCCCAGCTGATTACTGATATTTGAATGGGGTCGTTTACCATATTTTTTTAATTGCTGGATCTGATAGCTAAAATAAAAAGTCCCGTATTTTTCCCGTTTCTGATCCGTCAATTATTTCTCGAGTAATCATCGGCGAAAAACTGATGTTTTTCACCCTTTCGGAAAAGTGGGCGTGGTGCAACCTCTAGCGTAATTGACTTCGTCCAATCGCAACTGAGCCCGCGAAGCTACTTTGCCTTATCGCAACGGGGGGGACACAGATGACTCTGCCAATAGGAATGATTGCGACAGGATCTGTGCGAGCAGACATTCCGAAAACCTCACTTCACTCCCTCCCCTTCTCCTGAAAGCAGTCAAGGACGGGAGGAAAATGACGTCAATGTTATCAAAGAAACTTTTTCGGTGGGCGTCACCCTTTGCTTATTTTAATTTTTGATTTATTAGTGAATGGTTGTGGTTAGAAGATTAATTTTTTCACTAAAATTCGTTTGTCGTTTCCATCTAACAATTTCGTGTACAAAATTGCGATTTCGGTTCCGAGTAAACGCCCCCATTGCTCAGGATCGTAACTCGTTTAGCAAAACTACTTTTTATCCTCAGTAAAGAAAATTGTCGTGTCTCACATTCTATTTGATCCAGTCGCGGAACAAACTCTCCAGACTCTTCCCGGCGAGCATCTCTTAAGACGTGCCAAGTTTCGCCCCACAACAATCCCTCCGGTCTCGTACGCATGTCCCTCTCATTTCATGTTCCGGTACGGGACGCTTGTTTGACCGCTTGTACGTCGGGTATTACGCCGTTGTCGTACATCGTTTCACCGTCTCGGGGCCCTCAAAGTCTCCCCATCTCCTCCTCTTTCATTTGCAAGTCGTATCGGAGAGGCGTTCACGCGAACCGTGCTTCCTTTGTTGCCTCGGCCTCTTGTCCCGGCAGGGGGCCTGGCCCTGTTCTCCTTCGACGGGAGGGGGGACTGATTAGCGGGAGGCTCTGTTCTCTTATCTCTCTTTCCCCCCCACCCCACCCTTTCCCGCCGCACTGTTGCATGTTGCATCCCGGAGCGAACAACGAACGGGCGAGAGGGTTTTATGACCCACTTCGGGAAGTTCCTCTCGCGTGCTCAGGGCGAACTGTTCAATGGAGTTGTGAGCCCCTATGGCGGCTATTACCCCCCCCCCCCCCCCCCACCTTTCTTCATTGTGCTCCACGCACCCCCGTGAAAGGGAATGGGGAAAAATATCATCCTTCCGGTCAGGGGTGTTGCACTTCCGGTGGCGTGAAGTTTGATTGATTGCGTATTTCCTTTAATTTGTCAATTGGGGCTAATTATGTTAACCCCGTCTGATATGCTAACGTGTTGGAAACACGTTGTTGAAGAGCGGTAAATGCTTTCCCTCAGGCTAAAGGCAGTATAGATTGGTTTTCGGGTGTTTAAGTATGTTATGATTTTAGTAACCCCATTTTTCTCTTAATTCTCTGAATAACGTTTTCAGAGCACTATTTAATCCTTCATGCCGCAATGTTTCTTACTTACTTTCTCCTCATAATAAACTTAGACTGAAAAAAAAATCTTAAATATCCTTTCGTCTCTTTCTTCCGCCTCCTAGTCCTCCTTTGTACCTTTTCATTCCATGCGTACTATATTAGTGTGGGATTATAAATTAAACTGTGTTCGGGATCTTTCTCAAATGTAATGAAGTGTAATCAGTGTGTTCATCTAAATATCCTCTTCTGCGACATAAGTAAATGAAATAGCCATTTCTACAACTTAGTGCGAATGTTGTTGCTGTTAGGAGAAGTCACCCACAGCTAAGGTGCTTCCCGCCATGTAGGGACTTTTCAGAGAGGAGGTTTATGGGAAGCAGGGAAACCCGGTGCTGACTATTTACGAATAATGCTTAGAGGCTCACAGTCATCCGATGAACGAAATACTGAATAAGCTACTCATTCTCTCGGCATTCAAATATGAACCACCAAAATACGTCTGCCATATTCGGGATTTAAACCTTGGATCTCTGGAGCATTACTTTGATAATTGCTTTCATATTCCATTGTCTTTAATGATTTGTTCCATCCACATTATCTGTGACTCTTCTGAATGTCCATCGATTGTTTTCCTTAGCTTAGCTAACTTAGCTATCTTTGCACTAATTTCGTCCTCCTCTGCGTATATCCCCATCTGGTCAGTCCAGCATCCATTGTTGCAACTACGCGTTCCACATCAAGTGATTACTTGATGACCATTTCGTTGCGTATTCTCGATGTTCTCGTCGTGTAAGACTGGCAGAGAGTATGAATATGTTAGGGAATTAATGTTAGGAAATGGTAATTGGTTCGGGAGGAAGGTATGATACAGTCTTTGACAATTATGACCTTTCCACAAACAAACGGCTATGGATATGTTAGGGATTTATGTAGAAATTGGTAATTGGTTCGGGAGGAAGCTAAGATACGGTCTTTGATAATTATGGCCTTTCCACAAACAGAGGAATAAAATTTGTCAGGTCGCTTGTAATCTCTCTCCTGATTCTCCTAAAGTTCTGTATTTATACTCTGATTGTGATACGATTATTGGTTAAACGTTCTCCCTTTCCTTCCTGTTTCCTTCTTTACTTCTCCCCTCCAATAACTTCTACTAAATAGTTGTGAATATACCCAATAATATATACTCAGGTGTATCAATAGGTAGCCTGGGTAGTTGCATGTTGGTTTAAAGACGTTTAGCTAACCCATGTAAGAGCAATTTTATGCATGCTTGCATTGCTGTTTAAATATTTTTTCAATTGCTATAGTTAGACTAACATATATGTAGTAATCCTCTTTTTTGCATGAATGGTAGTTCGCGTTTGGTGGAGATTCACCTCCTGCCACACACCTTTATAATGACTTGTAGGGGAATGTGTTGATCACGGCTAGGGACCTAATGTCTCCTGCTTTCTTGCAGTGTAATACATCGTGTCGATTTAGATTTCAGTCCTGAATAACGTGCTTGTTCATTGCGGGAACAATTATTTCGCTTCCAAATCGGCACCCCTTGTGGGTTTGTTGTGGAATGGGACATCACATCTCTCTTTCTTCCGTCCCAATAAGTTTCGGTAAATGAAAAGTGGGAAGCGACGTCACTCTCCTCGTCTTCAAGCGCCTCACGTTGCGCCTCCAGTGCGATAAAAGTGGGACAAACCGTTAAGACGGTCGGTCGGCGTTATTTCTCTCCATCTCGGTGAGAAATCGTGGCTTGGAGACGGATGTCTCTCCCACTGTATGAGGGTTGGATGGTTATTTCACCGATCCTATAAGCCTTCGCGTTGTTTCCTAGCTTTAGTTGTGGAGATGTAAAGAGAGATGTGGAGAGTAAATGGATGTGACTATTTCCTCCTCCAATAAGTCGACACATACTTCGCGAAGACAGCGTATCCGTAACGATGCGACAATTGCAACGAGTGCTGCGCAACAGATGAGAACGACCTAGGCGAAATCGACTCGTGAATTCCATATCACGGCAATACCAATTGCCTTGTCCATCGTACCAGAGTCAAAATGAACGTGTGTAATTTTTGCAACAACATATACTTGTGGCAGAAGTGTTATAAATGTTGCAACGATGTATGATTTTGTAGTATTCACTGTACATTGCCAATCATGACCGACCTCTAATCTACAGCTACATAATACCATGAAAGCCACCGTAAGGGTGTGTGGCAGAGGAATAGCAGGCTTGCATTGACAATCAGAGAAAACAATTACTAACTCACCAGCATGCGAAGAAATAGTACACTTTTTATGCGCTACTTACATAAAATCAAGTGTTAAAGTGCTACCACTCGTAACGATTTCACCCCCTGCCACACACCTTTATGGTGGCTTGCAGGGTATTATGTAAATTAGATGTAGGGAGATATTAAGTTACGAGACTTGTGAAATGTAGGCCTTAAATGGCAACTAATTGTTAACTAATGCAGAGTAATGTTATATTATTTGATTGCTTTGTCAATTCTACAAATAAAGAAAAGTAATTTATATAACCATTGTTTTCTGGCGATAAATATAACATAATGCATATCCGTCCCCCTTTTTAACTATACTTCCTTATCATTGAAGAGGCAAATAGTGACTGTGATACCATTTAGTCATAATGGTGAGGTCTAACTCTGATGTAACATCACTGTCTCATTACTGGGAGCTCTCAGAGGGAGATTTCCTGACAGGAGATGAAATATTGAAATTTTCTCTTGTTTCTCTCTATCCCCTTGGCCTTAACACTCCAAATCCGTATTCCCTCCCTCTATATAGCCGCAACTGCGGATAAACTTGGAAGAACCTTGATACCCATTCCGATATTTCATTTATCCGATTTGGATGGGAGTGGACCTCGAAAAATGTACAGCATCCATCCTCACATTCTATTCCGTGCGCTTATGCATTTTTTCTTTCCTAGTTACGAAAATATGAGTGCATTAAATATGAGTGTGTACGTATGTATAGACCGGCATCTTCGTCAGTTTCCGCGTCAGAGTTTGAAGTCTCTCTCTCTATCGAATTACTCCATCTGGCGCCTACAGATGGAAGCCCTCTCATCGCACTTATTCTACCAGCGTGGCAACCGGAAGTGATCCCCAAGGAATTCCATTTCTGCCTGGGTTCATAGCAACGTTCGTTCCGTCACCACCAGAGTGCCTACTCCATTATTTTTTTTAACTAAAGGGAAGAAAATGAAATACCTTTCGTCGGAGCTGAATTTCCCGCGCCGTTCGACGATTTTTTTTTCGAAGATGCATCTGCAGGTGATGGATAGGATTGCATCTTCTCGCACTACATTTCCTTCACATACCCGAAGCTTTCACATTTCGCATCGTCACCGATGGAATTTCATATTTCCATTACTTCGATGTGACCCATCTACTTCACTCCCAGCATTTCTACTTCCTATAACGTAACTATCCACTAATGTTTGATGGAATTTAATGAATTCCCCAAGGCCTTTCTAATATTTTTTTTCCCTGCGAAGCATCCTGGAAGGGCCTCTGAAAGGGATTCTGTGCCAGTTGACGAAGCTATTAAAGTAGCAGAAAATTTCTTAGACACTTCCGACGTGGCCATCAAACTTTTAAACCTAATGCGATTATGTACCAGACAAAATTATTTTTCGTTTGAGCACCAAATATACCGCCAAAAATATGGGCTAGCCATGAGTTGCCCTCTTTCACCCCTCCTTGCCGATATCTTTATGGATAATTGAGAGAAAAAACTTTTTAATTCTGACAATAGTTTACTCAACAATGTTTAATACTGGTACCGCCACGTAGATGACATTTTATGTTTATGGACGGGCAGCAGGCGACAGCTGGACAGTTTTTTATCTCTGTTAAATAGCCTTCATCCTATGATAAATTTAACAATGGAAATAGGTGGATCATCATGGAATTTTCTAGACTTGACCATCATAATTCAAAATAACAGGCATAATTTTTCAATTTACAGGAAACCCACTCACACAGATGCGTTCATACCCAGTGATTCGCGCCACCCCTACTCCCATAAGCATGCCGCATTTCATTCCATGATCCACCGCCTTCTACATGTCCCACTATCAACTTCAAATTTTAACCTAGAACTTAATATCATTCGAAAAATTGCCCAAAATAATGGGTATGAAGATCATTCAATTACTAAAATCTTAAATAAAAAGTTGAAATTCCTAGCTTCATTACATTTCAGTTCTCTGTCACCCGCTGAAACTAAAAATAAAACTAAGTGGTTTAAAATACCTTTATTAGGTCCCTTATCATATGCGGCATTAAAGGATATCCCTCGGTACACTCTAAACCCATGTTTTTACGATGCTCATACCTTTGGCAGTTTGTTAAATAATTCTAAGGATTTTATTGAACCAATTTTAAGAAGTGGAGTACGTAAACTTGCATGTAATAACTGTAAAAGATTTTATATCGGCCGAACTGGACGTAATTTTAAAATTAGGGCTAAAGAACGCAGAACGTGCTTCAAAAACAAAGACGATTCTTCAGCATTCGCCCGGCACCTTCTTAAATTGGGCCACCAAAGTGACTTCCACCCGGAGGTCATTCAATACGCAGAAAAAGGACGAAAATTGGACGCCGGTGAGCAGCGGGTGATCGGCCTGGCGAGGAAATCTAACTGCCTCGTCAACGACGTCACTTTCCCTAACCTGGGGGGTTATTTTGTAATCTCACTTTAGTGAGAATACGTCATACAATGTCACTTTTTCGTAGTTAAACTCCGCCACCCAGGCGGCGTGACCATCTACGGATCTCAAGCGGTGAACTGCCGGTCATGTGCTGGTCTTTCAGACGATTCATCCGCTCTGATCCGTATCTTTCGACTCTTGATCCGTGTCATTATCTCCGCCTGACATTAGTTCCCGTCTCATCTACATAAATAACGTGGCATGGAGCCACCATCGTTTCCACCAGAAGCTTGAGTTGGAAAAAAAGGCAAGAACAAGAAAGATACAATCGATTTTAATTGTATTTTTGGAATTTGCACAACGTGAAGAACTTAAACTTTCTTAAATCACGAATTATATCTTATCAACAAATGATTTCTTGAATGGAACACTATTGAGAAAATGAAAAATGATGAAATACTATTAACGTAAAATGTAGCGAGAAACAAATGCAAATTCCAATATTGGTATAAAGGAAATTATCGGACATGAATTATCTTGACAGGCCATCCGAATAATTAAAATGATATGGACAAACTATTTTTCACTCACCTTCACCGTATTCCTCCATTTTTGAAGAAAGCGGTTGCTGTTGCCAGGCACTTGTTTGTTTATTCAACGACAGAAGCTTCGACAATTCACAATCCGTTCGTGAGCCGATCATTAAGAGAGCGAAACGGATCTCCCGCCTTCCCGCAAAGAGTCATTAAAAAGGTGAGATTACAAAATAACCCCCCAGTCTCCTTACTGCTCGTCACCTTACCTACCCGCAACCCCCTTTCCCCACCCTCCCTCCACCCTGACTATGTATACTGGGATTTATCCAACTATTGTCACCTGAAGATGGCTTAACTGCCAAACCGGTCGTTTGTGGAATGAAAATCTGTGGAAGTGACTAAGAATACTCATTAATAGACATTGGAAGGTTCAGTTCAGTTCAGTTCACAAGCGTTTATTGCTTAGAAATAACAATGCATAAAATCTATAAATCAATCAACAATAACAGACAATACAACAAACAACAAAACCTGGCCTATCCCCGTTATAGGACATCTCCTCTTCGGGGTGTGGGATTCTAATATACTGGAATTGCATTATATGAGCCTTAGCTTGCTTCTATCTTTTAGTCGGGAGCGGTATTGGTCCGGCATTCGAACGCGCACGAGGGGAAACCCGCAAAACCCTCGTGGGACCACCGAATAAAATTAATATAAAACATAACAAAACATTGATAAAATTTTAAAACTTAACAATTGTAGATATATAAGTTTCTGAAAATAGGGAGAGTTCTTTGGCAAAATCACTGGTCAAGTAATGGGCACATCAGCCGATGTGCGCGGTGTGAAACAGCGATAACATTTTTAAACTTAGGAAACTTAAAACATTGGAAGGGCGTATTTAGATCTATTATTTAGACCCTAAATTCTTGAAACTTAAGGCGAGGCCAATGAAACGCCATTATCATAGTTACCGGATATAATGTGGCTATTCGTCTGCCACGCATCTTTATGGTGGCTTGCAGGGTATTACTATATAGATGCATTAAGAGGTAGGTTTTTTATCGGAAGTAATCTAAGGAAAATCACCTTGTGTATTAAATGTGCAATGCCTAATTTCTCCCCTAAGCTATCGGTAATGCGTTTTGTGGCAGCTGGGTGAGTGTGATTTTTAACAATAATTAGTGTATTCGTAAATAGTAACGGAAGGGTCATTACTTTTTCCAAAATATTTTGCCGAAACCAGGGTCTTGTAGTCCGGTGTGTCTGTGATGGCTGAGCGTCTCGTAAGTTGGTAATTGCGCTATTTCATTAAAACCCCTTTGTTGATAACGTCTATGTCTATATAATACTCTTCAAGCCAACGCAAAGTTGTGTGGCAGAAGGTGGCGAACCATCACAAGGTATGAATTATCAATGAGCGAGCACACTTACTACCATTCAGGCATTGCATAAGTCCCTGTCGAAGCAGCTGCACAAGATATCGCGTTGTAAGCCCGTTGTAAGTAAGCTGTAAACGTATCGTAACAGACTTCCAGGTTCACAACGTTGCTACAACGCACTTCCTTTATAACTCACTTCCAACGTAGTTGCACCGCATTTGCGACGTGATAAAGCGCGTTGTAAGCATGTTGTGAGATCATCATTACAACACAATTTCGTCCACCCTCAGCAGCGCAGTTACAACGCGAAGCCAACGCGGTTAAGCGCGTTGTAGGTCTGTAGAGAAAACGTTCTTGCAACGCACTTTCTCGCGCAGCCCGCCATGGATTCGTAACACGGGAAAGCTCGTTGTAAAGTTTGTTCTTATGGACTGCCATGTTATTGAAGATATTCTTATTTTTCTCTCCGGAGGTTGAAATTACATCAGTTATGTATAGTATCAACGGTCAATTAAAAATTTATCCACAAAATGGTCATTTGGGAAATGCTTTAAGAGCGAAAAACACCCCAGGGGCTATCTTTTATTAAGTAAATAATCACAATCAAATGAATGTCAGCCAGCTGCTGTTTATATATGGCCTCCCGACCTATCGTTGTGGTCTGAAAGCGTTACTCAGTTGACGGGAAATAGGTTGTATAAATTAGGTGATTAATAGAGTAGTAAAGTTAATAACCCCAATATAGTTTAGACAGTTGTTTCCAGAAGAATCAGAGAAATGAATAAATGTATTTAAAATTACGTACTTATCTTATGCTGACTGACACATGATCTTTCTGGGGTAAACATATACGTGAAATAATTGGTCAAGCTAATCGTAGACTGGGTTTCATCAAAAGAGTATTGGGTAAATGTGACGATCATGTACGAGAAATCAGCTACTTTTCCCTTGTTAGACCTCATTTGGAATATGCTGCCAGTGTATGGGATCTCTACGAAATCGGTCTATTGTAGGTAAAGAACTTGAACGTGTGCAGCGAAGATCGGCAAGATTTGTAAAGGGACGATACGATAATTATATTAGCGTAACCAGTCTATTAAATGAATTGGAATGGGAATCATTGTCAGATCGCAGGTTGAATTTAGACTTAATCTCTTAAACAAATTCCAAGGCAATATTTCCAGTGATGACGTTAAAAATATTTTACGAACCCCAACTTACTGTGGCAGACTGGACCATAATCATAAAATTAGAGAAATTGATTGCCGAACCGACCAATTCAAAATGTCCTTTTTCCCTTGAACAATTAGAGATACGAATAACGGTAATTATGTCCTATCGGAGAGTAGCGATGAATAGCATTGGTAGCTGCATGTTGGTATGAGTACATAAAGCTAACCCTACTAACATAATGTTTTTGCATGTTTGCTTTGCAATTTCTATTTTTTTTAAATAGTGTTGTTCTGACTACTAGGTTAATACTATTCCTTTTTTATGCAGTGCATTGCAGTGCAGTTTTATGTAGTGCATGTTTGGTGAGAAATCACCCCCTGCCACACACCCTTGTGGTGGCTTGCAGGGTATTATTTAGATGTAGATGTATGCAAATTAAAACTTATCACTCTCTATTGGCAATATTTTTTTCTATTTTTGTGCTAGATGCACTCATGCAAGGTATTCTAGAGTGTTTTGTATTAACAATTAGATTGGCTACATAGATAAGAGTTCCACGTGCATATGTGCCCACAAGATACACGATAATGGCAACACGGCTCTAACGCGCTTAGAATGCACTTACAGCGCGATTTTTCGAGCACAAATATGGGGTTGCAACGTACCCACAGCACACATAAACGATGCACAGTGGTCCGGAATTGGACATACTTGGCCAAAAATAGAAATAATTGTTCGATTTTGATGAAACTTGGTATTAAGGGGTTTTTTGGGTCCCTAATTATGAATATGAAGTCAAACTTTCAACTTTCACAAAAACAAAATTGCCGACACAAAGTAGAATATCTTGAAAGTCTATAAACAAGAACATAATGTTTCTTCCAAGTAAGTTTTAGTTTCTCCGTTGAGTTTGGGCCTAGGTTCTTATAATGTTTCATTATTGCAATCGTGCTTATTATTAACTATGCAGCATATTTAAAAGTGAGGAAATTATCAAGCAGTAAATGTGAACAACGGATATTACTGGGAGTCAGAAAAAAGTTTGGCAACAATCAATATGTTAACATTTTCATGTAGTTTTGCTTAATTTAAATTCTTTCAAAGGAAATGAAAAAGATAAAACGTAAAATACCATCATCTTAACATGAATGCGTAAAAATTGACTCATTTTACATTCTCTCAAATTAAATGTTTCCAATTTAAATTTTACCTGCTCAAGCTGAGAATCAGTCGTCAGCGGAAGAATCGCTTTCTTCGGTATCTTGAGACTCGTCAGATTCCTCGGATAAATATTTATCATCAATCATTTCCCGAACAGCTCTTGGCAAAGTCCGTTTCTTTGGCCGAGTAAGTTCTTCGGAGGATGATGTTAGAGGATCAGAAGTGATAAGCAGACGATGAAAAATATCAGAATTTGAGTCTATCCTCGAATTTTTCCGGCTATGGTCTCTGCGGAACCTCTTGCAGTCTTGGAAGAAGAGTTCTCGGGTTTCCAACCGGGTCCAAGTGTTTTTAGGCACCAACGTTTCGAAGGCTAAGTCCGCCATCGTCTTCAGGGTGAATGATGTAGCCAAAAATTGCCCGCCTTATATACAGTCCGGGCTAGTGATGTCCGGATCGCCTGACCTGAACTGAACGAGGTATCTGTAGAACAATTCAAAATACATTTATGAGCACGCCTGACTAAGTAACCATTGAAAGTAGTGGAGCTAATATTCACCATTCATATTCCAAAGTGTCAAGGTTATTACCTTGCGTGCTGCATGAAGTAGCACATGGTTGTTGGAAGGATATGATGCAGTCCAACCATTCCTCATACTTCCTAAAAAACACTTCTTCTTCTATATGGCACTCTGCGCATTGCCTCTTCAAATGACCCCATTGTCTGCGTACCGATGCAATGATAATCTTCCTGATGGCTTGGTTTCCCTCCTTACGTAAATTTCATGCGTTTTCAACAAATGCGCATGCTTGCGGAAATCTTACGGACCAATTAATCATAGGGTTTGAAGTTAACAATTTAAAAAGTTCTAAACGCTTGATGGTAAACATCGTTGCACTTTGGGAATAAGGTTTGACAGCACAAGACTTCAAGATATCACCCAACTTTGCCGCACAAATGCTGGGAACCAACTGATTGTGAGGCAACGGAGAAGCAAAGCTTTAATGAAATTAACTTTTGTAAACATTTCCCTGTAACACTGACCAGACGCGCCTAGAAAATTAAACCCTTCTTGAGACCATAACCCAAACGCGCGACTAGCCGGCGCAGCGGCCGGGCGTGCTAGGGGCCAGCCGGCTCGGGCTCTCCAGAAGAAAATAAACATATCTCGTGGGTCCGCAAGTATCCGCAAATGAATTTTTGTGACCTCATCAATAACATCACAACTCACCAATTTACATTGATAATACCTCTGCTTCTAGCAGGTTTTTTTTGTAGCTCTAAAAGAATGAGCGTAATTATTGAAAACTGTACTCTCCATAATAATCATTGTATAGCGCAAAATATATTTAACATTTCTGTGTGGTAACTACATGCAGAGTTCCTGCAACATTCATAGATGGTTTTACAGTTAAAATATTTATGGATTATTGAGAAGTAATTCCGCCATACGCGTCTGTCTAAACATTACGTCGCGACGTTCCATTCGCGATTTTATTCTATCACCATATTACGGCTGTAATTATCGAATAAATTAAAGATTCCTGACAAAAATTCTCAGTGAAAAGTATGCACTGGACATTTATCTTCAACTTAAGCCATTTCAAACTACTGTCTGAAAAAAAAGGTTTTAGGGTTTTTGGCCAGGTTTGTCGCGATCCGGCCCACTGTGCGATGGTGGCAACGCGGTTATAACGCACCTACAACGCATTTGCAACGCGTTTACAACTGGCTCTGTCCAAATTTTACAAGGTTACAACCGACTATTCGAGGAAACAGAAACACGCTTCCAACGAGTTTACAACGCGGTGTAGTGCGTGAAGAACAACGTACTTGAAAGGCACTTCCTTCGTCAGGTAAAAACACTACTCCGTTGCAAGACGAGGAAAAAGATTCTGCAAGCAGTTTGCAAGATGAAGATCTTTAAGATTGAAGCCACAATGATGATAAATATTTCGTTTTCCTTAATTTTAATTATGCGTTTATATTCTTTAAGTGATTTCACAAATAGCATTCTTGTTATGTGTGAGCAGAGGGAATATTATGAACGAACACGTTTAGTAGCAAATCGTATCCGTGTGATGTTAAAATGGAAATGAAGAGCTTCTTGATATCGATATTATTAGAAAAAAATAATGCCGATGACTTCAATAGTAATGACCCACGATAGGTCGGAACTACGATTGCTTCATTGCTGTGGACGTGAACCGTCAGTTTTACTTCCTAAACATTTTCTTGATCTTAAATTGTGTAGTTTCTCGTTTTCCTATTTGGTTAACGCATTCATTGGGGAGGTCACTTAAAGCTGAGACCGTATGCGCCATTAAAGAAATGACTCGTGAAATGAACACTAAATTGTTAGCTAAATAAAGGTAATGTAACAGTTGTGGGTTAGTCATTCATTTGTACAAATAAATTAATATATGACTCCATATTTTCTTGATCATGCTTGAACTGTGTACACTTTAACACTGCTCGTGTTTATGTGCACATATAATATGAGTGGTCAGTAAAACTCGTGCAAATTAATGTAAATGCTGTTCTACCACATAACGCCAGAACGGTGGAATGTTCTCTTTTTATCTGTTTCATGGCTTGGTGACCTATACGCATTGCAAGGTATCCTCAGGGAAGGTAACAATATGGAATGTTGGCGTGCGGGAAAAAAATGTTATCTATATTACCTGAGACGCTGTAGTAACTTGTTTGCATGTCAATGGTGATCTTCACCCCCTTCCACGCATCCTCGCGGAGGCTTACAGTGTATCGCGTAGATGTAGATGTACCTTAACCTTAAAAAGTGTGTAGCTATCAATTTTTGGAGGAGGAATAATTCGATAGAGCGTACCTATAAAATTAGTGACACGAAGATCACCAACGTTGAAACCATAAGATTAGGGAGATAGATTGTCGTACCGATAGATTCAAAATGGCATTTTTTCCCGTACTATAAGAGAACAGAATAGGCAGCATAGCAAATGGATGGGTAGGTGAAATATTTTAGAGCAGTCTGTAGTGCATGATGCATGTAGTAATCCCTTAAATAATATAGATACTAACAATCTAGTTGCATGAGACACTATAGTTGCTTGTTTGCATGTTAGAAGTGCATGCTTGATGATCTTCACCCCATGCCACACATCCTCGCGGTGGCTTACTGGGTATCGGGTAGATGTAGATGTACGTGAAGCCGACCTCCTCTTTCGAAGAGTCGGCCTGGAGAGAGAGGGATGCTGGAGCTTACGAAGGAAATCGATTCGGAGCAGAGGCGCGCGGCTACAGGGGATCCCTATCCCCTCCACCGCACCCCTTCCCGCACCTTTGCCCGCTCCCCAGCCGCGCACTCTGAAATCTCCCTCCTGCATTTCCCCGTTCCCCCGGGTTACTTCACCCCCACAACCAATCCCCCCAGCTCCTCGGGGCTCAACTCAATCCGATCCAGTCCACCGAGGCGCAGTGGAGCAAAATATCCTCGTAAGGCGATTCACCAAGTTTTAACTATCGGATGCTACATATATTCTACTGATATGTTTGTTTAGGTATACGTATAACATCACTATATATGCATATAGCATTGCACACTCACATATTAGCAATGGACGAAACTAGAGGGAAACAAGCATATCATGAGGCGAGGAGGTCAAAGGTTCCACCAAAAAGTATTCCAATCCAAGTTTTACTCTCAAGCTCCTGGATTTACTAGCAAAATTTTATTGCTTTAATTTTACATTATCTTCAGGACATCGTATGAGCACTACATTGCAATAATTACATTGCTACTACAGATACGACGTTAATATCAACTGGTGCTGGTTTAGGATGCTGAAGATTAAATGGTCATATTAAGTGACAATTGAATGAAGATGGATTAATTTCCATAAGAACAGATGCAGAAAAGTCTTCGTGGATCACGGTACGACAGAGAAGATCCGTATAGAATGGTTACATCCTCTCTCATACGTTATATGTCAAATATCATATATATAATGTACCTATGTCATTATATGTCATCAGGATGTCGATCGATACGGGAAATACGGGAGATACCGGAAATATACGGGAAATTAACATTACCCTGGAAAATACGGGAAATATACGGGAAATTCGCATAGTGTCCGGGAAATTTCAAGAAATGCTCTCTAATGAACAGATCCAGAAGATCACCATATTTTCGGTTGGTGGGACCTTAGCAGTGAGGGAGTCGCAGTGTTTAGCCCATGAAGATTTCGTAACCCACTGAGGGCAAGGTTGTCATTTCAGCGCACGTGAGGCTGACTCGGCAAGTGTGGAAACAGCACACACACGTCTGTCTCCCTTGCCACAGTAGTAGGTTTCGCGTCGCACGATTTTGTCGAAAAATGCAGCGTGATAATGTGACTTATCCGGTTCGAAAGTATAATTTAATAAGATAGAAAGTTTAATCACTTTATTTTACCTGTTGTACTAGATAATGCATATGGCGAATTATTTTGTAACTATCAGTGTCATTTGGACCGGTTCAAAATACACGCTCTTCGGTGGTCCGAAATACACTATGAGGATCAAAATAAAATGAGACTGAATTTCACAGAAACATCATTAGATACATTAAAAAGAATTATTTTCACTTTTCTACACGAATTATGTTAAGAGTGGAGTAATTTCTGTATTTGAACTAGCAAAAGTAACTTTATATTTCGCTGTCGCCTTAGGAGTCAGAGCCATTCCAAATGGTGTATTTGTCTAGAGTGTGTCTTCGTTGTTTATGCTTTGTGTGGGGGAAGGGAATTTCACGATTTCGCTCACTTAGCCTTTATGCCTCAATCACATGGGCTTGATTGTTGAAATTTGGAGAGAAGACATTCCAAAAATACACCTAAACGTCTAAACCCTAAACATGTTGCTACCCTTAATGAATACAAAGTAAAGCTATCGGTCCGAATTACACGCCGGTTCAAATTACACGGACTTCTCCTATACGGGAATTTAGCAAATAATCGTCCGGGAAATACGGGAAACATACGGGAATTTGAAATTGGGCCGCCGATCGACATCCTGGTCATACATTATATTGAGGGGAAAACGTAAGGAATGACTCCTTAATTAAGATGAAGGGTTACGTGCATAATGTGGGATATGGGAAAAAAGTACAAGGGTGTATCTGAGCTAGAAATGAATAGGGAAGTAAATAATGGGACTGCTACAGAACCAATATTTAAGATGAAAGCCACAATGATGATTAACTTTTCGTTTTCCTGAATTTTAAGTATGCGTTTATGTCCTTTAAGTGAAATAGCATTCTTGTTTTGTGTGAGCAGAGGGAATATTATGAATGAACTCGTTTGCTAGCAAATCGTGTCCGTGTGTGTTAAAATGGAAATAAAGAGCTTCTTGATATCGAAATTCTTAGAAAAAATAATGCCGATGACTTCAATAGTAACGACCCGCGATAGGTCGGAACTACGATTGCTTCATTGCTGTGGACGTGAACCGTCAGTTTTACTTCCTAAACATTTTTTAAATCTTAAATTGTATAATTTCTCGTTTTCCTAATTGGTTAACGTATTCATTTACGAGGTGACTTGCAGCTGAGACGGTATGCACCATTAAAGATGTGTGGGTGGCGAGGTTTAGGTGTTTTTGTCGCGAAGCAAGAATGGGAGAGAAACCCGGCGTTGGAAACCGCCTAATCTTATCAAAAGTCACTGCAACGTCTGATATGATAGAATTGCTTCTGACCTTGCATACATCTGGTCGTGACATTCAATTAGGAATCACATTTAACCTGTAAAATGTCTTATCATTTCCGTGATGCAAACCCGGGTCACTTGACATTGGAGTCCATTTTTCTGATTGCCACAGCAACCGGATCCCCTACCTCCTCAAATTCCGTCCGGCAACTTCGTTTATCTACATCTACATAATACCCTGCAAGCCACCATAAAGGTGTGTGGCAGGGGGTGAATTCTCATCAAACATGCACTACATATCATGCATTTAAAAGGATTAGTATTTATATACTGTTCTAAACTACACGATATAAAAAAGATAAAAATAGCAAAGCAAACATGCAAAAACATGCCGTTAGTTGGGTTAGCTTCAAGTCCATATACCAACATGCAGCTACCAATGTTATCCATTGCTACACTCGTGCTGGATATATTAAGCTGAAATATATTTGGCGTCACCGGGAGTCGAACCAATGACCCTTAACTCACCAATCCGACTCTCTACCCCTAGGTTACTTCTCCCCTAGAGATGTGTTTATGTGCGTACTTGTTTGATTGTGTGCATTTTATTCATTCCTCGATCATCCTGCTTTCAGGATTCTTAATTTCACGTGTCGGTGTCTTAGATATATCATCACCGTGAAAGGAGTTATTTTTAATCAGGGGATTGAGTAAGTTGGGTTGAGGGGTCGCGAGCCGACCTCCTTAGCACTCTTCGCGCGCCCCTCATCCGTTTAAGGGTCTCTCGTCCTCCCGAAGGGCCCCGCCTCCTCCTTTCATCACTGTGGTCAATCCTCTTAATCATTTCGCTCGGCCCGCCTCCCCTTACTCTCCCCAAAGGGACTCCCACGGCGTAATGTAATCCACGCACGAAATCGCGGCGGGGCTCTACAAGTGGATGGCCCCACATCTCTCTCTCTCTATCTCCTTCCCCTTGTCCCGGGCCTCTGGGAGGGTTAGTGAGTAGAGGAATTGTGGGTAACTGTGGCCAAGAATATAAATACAGCGATGAAGTAGCTGCACGAATCATGGAGATGACAGAGAAATGCCCATCCCAAATAATGCTACGTGATTCCACAATGTTTTGCCCAGGGCATACAGTTATGGGTCTAATTATCCAGAGAATTTGAAGATATTTTCATTCATTTATTTATTTAATAATTTTTTTAAATTTACCCAACATGAAAACACAATAATGGGGTAAACTATATTCACAATTAATCATAATTACAATCATAATACAAAATGAACTTAATACACTAATAGTACTATTAATTACCAAAACAGTCATGGCCGGCTGAATGACACATACAAAATTCTGTACAAATTTATATTGTCGCTAACATCGACATTATCTGTCCGCGAAACATTTCCTTAGGTAAATTTATATTTAATTCACTTGAAAGTGTATTGAATGAGATATATATTCTATTAATAGGTGCATTCATACAATAATTTGTGTTCACACTTCTTATATAGAATGTCCTTTTTAGCCTTACTTTTTTTGTTGGGACTAAAACGTCACGCATTGCCGAATGGCCATTATGTACACATGTACAGCATGTATACAATGAGGTGTCAATTCAATTAGTTAATTATTCATCTATTTATTTATTTATTATCTCCTCTTTCATCTGTTGCTATAATTATAGTGTTTTATTTGTTATTCTCGGATAACAATGTGAATTGGTAGCCAATACTGCTTCCGCAGAAAAAAGGAAGATAGTTCGTGAGTCCTGTGAAAGGTCTGAAGAGAAAAATGTTCCTAAAACAGGGCTTCACGACTGTTTTATATAGCTATCTCAACATCATGATCAACCAGCAACACTGAGATTGGTTTGATGCTGCTCTCCACTCGATTCTCCTATCGGCTAACCTCCTCGTATATTCTCATAGTTTTTTGTCTTTCAAATGCTTTAGTACTTCAGCTCTATTTATCTCATACGAGGCCTTCCATTGCCATCTTTCCCATCCACATATCTCTCGACAGATGCCTTTATCAGGTCATTGTGTCTCGGGATGTGTTTGAGTGTGTTGTCCCGTCTTCTTTCTAGAGTTTTCTGCACACTTCCCTTTTTTCCCACTCATCTCAGAGCTTCTTCGTTTCTCACCTGGCCGGTCCATTTTTACCTTCATCATTCTTCGGGTGCACCACAATTGAAATTCTTCCAGCCTTAACTTCTTAGCCGAAATTTTCTTCCATGCCTCGCTGTCGTAAAGAAGAGCGTTTCAGATGTATGTTCTAATGAGATGTTTCCTTACTTCCCCGCTAGTATTTTCGGGTGTGAGTAATTATTCTTTTGGTAAAAGGCCCTTTTCGCCTGGGATATTCGACTGACAGAGTCTTTCTTTTGTCCATCGCTGGTGACATGGCTTCCCGGATAACAGTAGGTACTCTTTCAACCCCTAAAGCTGTTGGTTTCCTATTTCAACGCTGGTTTTGGCATCTGTTCTCCTACTGTGTACCATTAGTTTTCAGTTTTCTTTTTATTTATCTTCAGCTGATATCTGGTCATTGCCATTTCCTTGGTTACTATAGCCTTCCTAAATTCACTCTCGGTCTTTGTCGTAGGCAAATCGTAGAATACTATTTTTACCCCGTGGATATTCACTTCTGGAGACTTCTTTTAGATTTTACTGATGGCTCTCTCGATACAAGTATTAAAAATTACAATGAGATACTGCGCAATCTTGTCTCGCCCCTTTTTTATTCTGGCTTCTCTAATGCTGACCCTGGTTTGATCACAGCCACCTGGAATTTATACAATTCGGTCGTTGGATGACATATTGTTTTCTATTTTTTTATTATTTGTAAATGTCTTGTTCGATCGGCGGAAAAAAATCTTTTGACTTGACTTGAAAACAGCCGAGCAAGAGTTTAGTTACCAGATTGTATTGTGGACGATATGGCTGTATTGTCATTATGTAGAGTATGTGACCGAGCTCTAAGGCCATTTGCGTCAGTAAGGATACATCTACATTCTGCCAAGCGATCAGCCGTAACGGCGTAAGGCAGGGAGTGGTGGGTCTCCTGCGAATTGCGAGAAAGCTTGCTGACTGGTAACCTGTTAGGAAAATGCATGTTTTATGAATTGAGCATGCTTCTGTAAATTGTAACAAATAAAACTTATCATGGTGCTTACATTGCCAAGAATTTGATGCAGGTAGAATGTGACATGGGATGTTTTGAAAAGCCGTCCCTCATGTGTAGTTAATTAGGGATGATTTAATAGATATATTAAAATTTTTAACTCTGTCCGTTTAGAGATTGTGTCATGCATTTTTGCCTGATCGTGTTTATAATAATGTATTATCTTGGGAAATACTTAAATGTACATACATATCAACAGAAATGGAAGTAAATTTTGCCTTAATATATGACAAGCAACGATATTAGCGGGATGTATAGAAAATATTCGAGTGACTGTGTGATATCGGAGATTGTTTAAATATATATACTTTAAACCATATTAGTGTTTAATGTTAATGTTTAAGTATATATACTTTAGCCCATGAGCTTTAATTATCTTATGGGGAATTCATTGTTTGCAAAAACATTTCTCAGTGACTGTGAATGAGTACTATCCTGTCATTCCTTAAAAGCCATTAGGTCATAATAGCTTGACCTAAAGTGCTGCCGAACACAGCTATATATTTTATACTCCCTTCCTAACGTTACGAGTATTTGAGAAACAAATTAACCTTTAAAAATGAATTTCTTTGTTAAAATGCCTCTTTTACTTGGAACTACCCCTGCTTTTTTATACGTAAAATGAAGTGGTAGGTATGGCTTTATTATCTAACTCTTGCAGGGTAATTGTACAAAAACTGACGTATTTGTTGAATACTTATAATTGGGCACAACTGTCCTGGAATTTCAAACCTAATGTCCAGTGTCGTACAATGCCATACTTGTGGCACAGCAGCCCGACACAAAAAATAAGGTCGGTTTACACGAATAAATAAATTGCATATTTGAAGGCATTGAAGTAGACTTGAGGCTTTTCTCCACAATGTATGCATTTGACCAATTTTCCATTAAATTAGTTTCGCTTTGCACAGTGGAATTTTTACTGTTCATCTTTCCGTCATGCCAACGTATTACGCAATGGCAAGCTTCGTATAGAAAGGCCCTAAGGAAGATAAATCGCCAAAGTAATTAACAAATATGCTAAGAAAGGAAAGAAAATCATTTACCTTTGGATGCTCAGTTCATTTATCGGCACTTAAAGTTCTCCTTACGCGAAGACTTCATTTTATTTAATGGAGTCTCTAATCTCCGTAATGAAATCCAATATTTCGTCGCGCCATGGTCATTTCCCTCCCTAATTTTCCGGCTATCGTTTAACTATGCGTACGTTAAAATTTCCGATCACGTCATGGTCACAATATGCCCGAGCTCTACCCGCTGATTACGTGAATAATCACCTTCGCCCATCACGCTCCAATTAAAAACGGTCGTTATCGTCATTACTGCGCAGTACCGCATCGCCACATCACTTGGTATCCTGGTGATCTGGACGCGGGCTGGTCGGACGGCGACCGCTAGCCATTTGGCACGTGTCTTGTCTCCGGTGAGTTTTCTTTTCTTGTTTTCCTGACCGCTAAAACCTTTAATTTCATAAGCGTCGCTTTCTCTGTATACGTTTCAAATGTATCCCCTCTCCGTGTCGTCTATCCGTCGGAATCAATTCGGCCGCTGTTGTTATTTTCACGTTTGATTCTATGAGAAGCAATAGGAATATGAGAATGTGTAAAATACAGTCAAACTTATTTATAGCGAGCACGGTTAAAATGACATCTCGGCTATTTCGAGGAAAGAGAGAAGGGTTGTTTGGAAATAATGCATTTTATGAGCAATATATAACGGTTAAAACGAGACTGTATTAGAGGGCCTTACGGTTATAACGAGCAAATCTTTAGTCCAAATGAACGAGCAGTGGCTGTACTGTCGTGCCAAGGACTTTTTCTTGTAAATTTAGCTTGTATGTCGATAGTTTACTGAATAAATTGTTCATTTTGTAATTTCAATCATCTTATGTTAATCTTTGTTATTTTATCACCTCTGCATAAGAATAGTATGTGTGTGAGCGCGCGTGTGTGCGTGAGAGAGGGAAAGACAGTGAGTGACAGTGCATGTTGCTTCTCGTAACGCATATAACGAGTAACGGATATTACGAGCAAAAGCATTTGGTCTCTTTGATCTCTTTTTATCCGAGTTTGACTGTGTGCTGTAGGTAAATGCAGTGAGAAAGTACGAGTAAGGTGGTACTTGTCCCTTCTCGGGACCTCTTTTGGAGTATCCCACTGGTGTATGGGATCCGCATGGGGAAAGTATGGCCAATAAACTGAAGCGCGTGCAAAGGAGATGGGACATGCTCGTTAAAGACCGTCAAGATAAATATAAATACGAACTTAATAGAACAACTAGGATGGGGACCGCTAATTTACGGTTGACTAAATTTTAGGCTAAATATATTAAAAATAAACATTTCATTAGACATGCATCTGGAGCATTCTACTATATGGCAGTGAAGCATGGACCATAACAGCAGCAGAGAAGTCCAGGCTGGAAGCATTTGAAATGTGGTGCTACCGAAGAATGATGAAGATAAAATGGATCGATCGAGTGACAAACGAAGAAGTGTTAAGAAGAGTGGGAGAGAAGAGATGTCTACTGAAAACATAAAAAAGAAGACGGGGCAACTTAATAGGCCACATCTTAAGACACGATGGCCTGATGAAGACAATCTTCGAGGGAAAAGTGAACGGGAAGAATGGAAAAGGCAGGCCTCGTATGAGGTATGTGGAGCAAGTTGTGAAGGATATAAAAGAGTGGAGCTACGTCAATATGAAGAGGTTGGCCGATAGAAGAATCGAGTGGAGGGCTGCGTCAAACCAATCCTAGGATTGTTGACCGATGATGATGATATTTAAAATAACTTTGAAGCTGAATTGTTTGCCGATGATTTTACAAGTTCATTAAGAGAACCCGCGAATTTTACTCAATCCTATCAGGAAAGTAATATGACAGTGAAGCCTCCGTTTGGATAGAGTTAAGATACCTCTCTTCCCGCGAACCGGAAGAGAAAATAAGAGGCAGCATGTTGAACGAATAGGTAGGTAGGTGATATATAGTTAGTATGTCGTGCATCTAGGATATGAACCTAGGAATACTACTAGCTGATTTTAGCTACATCATTCCATACCCTTGGAATTATATATTAGTGTACTCTAGCAAATCACTTAAAATCAGTAGTTATTTAGTTAATGCGCAGCGGATAATAGTTTGTTGCACGTACATAGTTGATGCAAAATTAATATGTGTGCATGAAGTATAAGTGTTCTATCTAGCGTTAGCGACATAGTTTTCCATTACGTTAACCGGAAAGTACGTATGAACTGCACAGTTTCAGGCGTCACTTGGTGGAACTGCATGTTTACGTAGAAATGAAATAAAATACTCTGTATATTCCACAGTATTTTAATTGATAATGTCTACGGAGTAGACGAAACCCGGGTCGGCAAATTAAAATAGTGTGAAATACACAGAGTATTTTTATTTCATTTCTACGGAAAGTACGTGGTGATTTCATTCCTTATACAAATAATAATGGTGGTAGGTATACGTACTATGTGTTGAATGAGGAACAGAAATGATAAATAATAAGGTATATTTATTAGGCCTTTATTGTTTATCACGCACACAAAAGGGAGTGTTATTTGGAAGCGTTGCGTAAATTAGAGTAGGGACTTATGGGGCGCTACCGGGCGTTACGCTGGGGGAGGATTGAGTGAGATAATTATGTAAAATCAGTGTTAGGGAAAGTATTGATGCCACAAAGCGGATTGTAACAATAGCGCGGGGTACGAGAGGGACCCGTTATTAAATAAACCATATATTTAGGAGGATGTCGTGAAGCGTCCTTCCGGGAGGCGTAGGCCGCCGGCGACCCCATGGCGAGAGATTAGATTAAGGCGCCGGATAAGCGCCTCCTCTCACTCTGCTCTTACCGCTTCATCCGAAGTCATTAGCCATTCCCACCCCTCTCTCCGTTTCCTCCCGACCTTCTAACCCCCTCACCCACTCCCTTCCTACTCCTTTGCATCCCTCGCCTTTCCCTACCGAGCGGAGACAGGCTGGCGCCTTTGTATCGCTGTTTGGATTCCAAAGCAAGGCGTTTCCCCACCCACGCAAACCCACCCCTTCTCCCCCGACCGCACAGCTCCTCCCTCGAGATCCACCCTCGCCGTCTCATTTTCTACCAAAAACAATTCTCCACGCAATTTTCTCGTCTCAGCCCCGTTCAACATCCCTCCATCCCAGTTCGTCTCTACGCCTTCTTAAGTGAGAGGATGCTGATAGAAGAGTGTCTGTGCATCGATAATTATTTATTTTTATTATCGGTGATGTTCTGCCGGTCCGGGTAGGTTTTCATTTTGCACTCTCCTATTTCACTTGTTGCTTTGTATTTAAACAAGTAGGTGTTGAGCACTGTAGGGAAAGAGAGATAGTTGCTGAAGGATGTTAGAAGAATCAAAGTGGAGTGATGAAGCAAGTAATGGGCTCGTTCACCATCTTTTTTTATTGCCGAATCTGATAGAGTTTGTAAAATAAAAAGACCCGTATTTTTCCGTTTTTTGATCCTTCGATTACACTGTTCTGCAAAAAAAAAGTTCAAAAAATGCTCGGCTACAATTTAGGGAGTTTCTGGCTAATTTTGGGTCGCTGAATCCGAAAATGACCTCCGTTTTTTTCTATCACCCTCCATTTTTACGAGCAACCCCTAAATTGGGGAAACCAACCCCGTATCTAAACTTATCGCTTTTCAAGGGACTTTTACTAATGTTATCTGCTTCTGATTAAAAAAACTGACGTTTTGAGGCTATCAGGGTCACGAAAGCGACAAACTTGACTGGGGTTGAAAATATTTAGGGGGTGCAAATCGAAAAAAAACTTAAAAAACCATTGAAATAACCATTTTTCTTCGCTTTCCCTTGAAAAGTCCCTTGAAAAGCGATAAGTTTAGATACGGGGTTGGTTTCCCCAATTTAGGGGTTGCTCGTAAAAATGGAGGGTGATAGAAAAAAACCGGAGGTCATTTTCGGATTCAGCGACCCAAAATTAGCCAGAAACTCCCTAAATTGTAGCCGAGCATTTTTTGAACTTTTTTTTTGCAGAACAGTGTTATTTATTGAGTTATAAGCGGCGAAAAACTGACGTTTTTAACCCATTCGGAAAAGTGGGCGTGGTGCAACCTCTGACGTGTAACGACCTCGTCCAATCATAACTGAGCCCGCGAAGCTACATCGCCTTATCGCAATGGGGGGGACACAGCTGACTCTGCCAATAGGACAGTTGCGACAGCATCTGTGCGAGCAGACCTTCCGAGAATCCCCCTCCACTCCCTTCCCTTCCACGAAATCAGTCAAGGACGGGAGGAAAATGACGTCAATGTTATCACAGCTGCTTTATCAGTGGGCGTCACCTTTTGCTTATTTAAATTTTCGATTTATGAGTGAATAGTTGTGGTTAGAAGATTAATTTTTTCCCTAAAATTCTTTTTTCGTTTCCATCTAACGATTTCGTGTACAAAATTGCGATTTCGGTTCCGAGTAAACGCCCCCATTCTTTCATTGGAGTTTCTTACGAACCGCACCACTTTCATTTGATTTCTTTGTCAATTCCCGAGTCATCATTTCGGAGCATTGTATGTGAAACACAACTGAAGGCACCCTAAAAACAGCCCTTTTGCCTTGTAGGGTGCCTAAATTCCACATTTTTTAATTGTGAAAGTAATTTTAGGTATTATATAATTGTATTGGAAGAATAAAGTATTATTATTATAAATTTTTAGTCATTAAGTGCATCTTTGCTAACGATATATCAGGCGTGAATCTCCTCAATGAAGTTAAAATGTCCGAAGACTAGAAAATCCAAATGCCAAATTAATTATGGAAAAATTATTATAATTTGCCAATTAGAAGCTCTCATTATTTCATCCTCATTGAAGTGGTTCGTATGAGGACTTATCAAAGGATTACACCTACATTCTCTCAGTATCCTGTAGGTAAACCGCCTCGGGGTTGTGTGGCAGGGTGTGAATAATCATCATAAATGCATTATATACCCTTTGTATACGTTTAATACTACTCAATAGGGGAAAACTTTTCAACCGCCATGAGCTAGGCACGTGCAACCTTAAGGACCAATGACATAATGTAGCTTTAATGATGACTTAGTCATATGTTCATTTTATATACTTAATACCCTGCAAGCCACCGCAAGGGTGTGTGGCAGGGGGTGAACCATCATCAGGAATGCATTATAAATCAGAGAGAATACTACTACCATGCAGGCATACAAAAATACTGTTACTCCGTTTACACACTACTTACATGAAACTAAGACCCAATTTGCCACGATCCCGAGGAAAATATCCTGGAATGAATATGATGTTATTTCCCAAATAAAAACCTATTCTAATAATAAATAATTCTCGGGTTTCATGCCGAGTAAGGATTTGGGTTACTGACGTTATCAATGGAACACTCCTCCACCGTCCTCCATGTAAGTAAACGGAGTAATAGTCTTTTCGCATGCTTGAATATAGTAAGTATTCAATCTGATTTATAAATCATGTCTGATGATGGTTCACCCCCTGCCACACACACTTGCGGTGTCTTGCAGGGTATTAAGACCATAAAATGAACATAGATGTTGGAGGAGTGTTCCATCGAAACGTCAGCAACCCGAGTCCTTAATCGGCTTGAAACCCGAGAATTATTTATTGATATAAATCCCCGATAAAGAACGAAATCCAATAAAACAGCCTATTCCATTAGCCGGCAGCGCTATTAAAGTCGGTTTAAGAGCCGGAATTGCAATCCAAAGAACGTGGGTTCGAACTTGCCTTGGGTATGAATGTTACTAACGTTACTGGTATTTAATTAAAGAAAATGCCCCCCCCCCCCCCACCCTGAATGTATGAATTTTACACTCGAAAGGCTCAGTACGGGGTGAGTTCTATCCTCGGCTATCAAAAAAACCTACCTTCGGGTTGAACACACTATTCATCTATCGTTACTGTAGCACATAAATACCTAATTCTGCTACTTATCCATTCCAGTGTTTCCGATGAAACGGTTGGTGTGTGTTGGGAGAGAGTCCATGACTGACGAAGATAGATGTTTCGTTCCATACTTTGTTTCCAACCCCCAATGGGAGCGCTCGCGTCGTTCCAGGAATTACGTCACATCCCCCCTATTCTTCTCCACCCCTCTCAAGGCCCTGAAATACCATTATTCTCCTCCCACCCCTCCTCGTAGTGCGAAATTAACTCGATTATCGGAGTCGCAAATGAAGAATCTATCGCCGAATCCCGTCACGTTGGTGGGGGGACTTCGAATTTCACAATCGATTGACCCAACGACGTGGAAAATCGAGACCGAAACCAGTGCGTTTATTCTCATCACCCATTCTCTCTCTTTCTCTCTCTCTCTCTCTCTCTCTCTCTCCATTCCTCCTTCCTCCTTCCTCCGAACACCACCACTCTCTTCGAAGTGAGTGAAAATCACGGGTGTTGATGAGCGCTTGTCAAAGTGCTTTCAAACCCCTGCGTTGAATTAGCAATTTTCCGTAATTCTGCGTAGCGCAGGAGGCGTGAGCGGAAGCTTCCAGACGAGAGTCGCTTGCTTTTGTCACAGCCTTGGGCAAGATCGGCAGGTTTCAGGGGTCTTATTCATATTTGGGAACCGTCCTCGCAGGGGTTCAACAATGAAGAAATTTGTGCGTTGTCGTCACAACTGTCGGTTGTTGCCTTCGTGGACTGGTATTTCGACGGAAGACCCACGATGCGGTCGGACTTTCGCAAGTGTTCGTCGCAATATGGTGGGAATGCGCATCGTGGGAGCTTAACCACTAAATTCCCCCGCGCAGAAACCTTCCTGGACATCCACATCTAAAAATCCTCGCGATTGGCTTTTCAATATGCCAGATTAACGTACAGATTAAATCTATTAGAGCAATCGGATAGCTTTACTGAAGATATTCGGCACATATTAAAAACACCAGCGTATTATGCTAGAATGAACCAGATAAACAAGACTAGAGAGATACGTTGTCGTACTGATAGATTCAAAATGGCATTTTCCCCCTTCCTGTAAGAGAACAGAATAGGCAGCATAACAAAGCGATAGGTAGGGGAATTATTTTAGAGTAGTCTATAGTGCATGATGCATGTAAATATCCCTTAAATACTATAGATACTAAAAATCTAGTTGCATGAGACCCTATAGTTGCTTGCTTGCATATCGGTAGTGCATGCTTGGTGATCTTCACCCCCAGCCACACACCCTCGCGGTGGCTTGCAGGGTATCTTGTGGATGTAGATGAATATTTCCCAAAGGTAAATGAGTAGTGTAGGCTGAGGAGGTAAATAATAATAATAAGTTTATTACTCCATACACATATTACATTTCAATACCAAATGTAGAGTAATTTCAGTACCAAATTGCGCGTTGCTGCCGACTTCGTTTTAATTTTTTTAATGAGTTATAATAGGTTAACGTCGTGATATGTTTGATATAAGCGTCGGCATTTATATCTCAATGCTATTTGATTTCATTTTGAGTCCTCTGATAAGGATTTGCAGCTCAACTTAAAATTACCGGAAAATTACGGTAATTTTCGAAAATTACCGTAATATACCATGGTAATTTACCTCAATTGAAAATTACAGTAATTTACCCATCTCTACCCGTGCGTCGTAGGTATAATCCTCGAAAATATTGAGTGAATGAGAACGTACCTTTACTTTGATGCCATATTGTGGGGTAAATATCCATCTTAAATAAAAAGATGTCTGGTACAATTTCCACATTTTAATTACTTCCACAGCTCCGAGCATGGTTTCGGCAAATTATGCCATCATCATGGTCCCTCATTGGTCAGTGATCTTTTTATTTGACATGGATACCAATCGTATCCGCAAAGTTAATGCCGATACGCTCTCATATAGCGGTGTAAATAGATTGATAGATGGGCAACTCCGGTAGCATCGCTAAGCGGTGTGAATGAAAGTGTAACTTCACCTCGGCCCACATAAAACGCTAGCGTATTTTAAATCGCATTTTTGATTTATGATTGACTCATAGGTTACAATCCACACTGTTTTTCATAGATAACCGGCATGTGTTTAAACACGTTGAGACATTTCCAAGGCTTTTTTATTGCTTTTATCAGTGAATTTATTGTTAATTATATGTAAATTTATTTCTGGATTCTGAGTTCAATTTTCATTTGAAAAAAGTTGCCTTACGAGGGCATTAAAATACGGTAATTGCTTCGCTAGGTAATCTCCTCGCATATGACGTGATTTCCAACTTTTTTGGCACGTCGGTTGTATCTTTTAAAGGAAAAAGCAATGTTGAACTTGGGGAAACTTTAACGCTCGCTAGTTCTCCATGTTTTTAATCTATTCCAAGAATGGATCCTTTTCCCCAGCTTACATTTCCAAGGCGCCAATCACTACTCCGCTGACGCGCCTTGGAGATTTGGGATGCCTCCCACCCTCGCCATAAACCCCCCATCCTCTTTGACATTCTTAAGTTCCCCCCCCCCCCCTACCCCCCTGTTCGTCTCCTCGCCTCCATCCATTTTATTGACTTCCTTCACCATTGGCATGCCTTGTCTCCGCTCTCATCTTACCCTGCGATTTTTCTTCGCATTATTCTTTTTATATGCGCGCGTTCCGGAACGACCTACAACCCCATTTCGGAGGACAGTCTTGCAGCTTCTTCGATTTTCCTCCTCCCTTCCCCACTCGGTCCCCCCCCTCCCTCTCCCTACCTCGCGAGAAACTTGATAACTTCCCTTATCTGACAGACGTCGAGTGTGGGAGTCTTCTCCCGGCGAAAATAAAATTATTCGTTCTGCGATTCGCCGCCCTCTTCATCTCTCTATCATTCCGTCTCATTTATTCATTCTCCGCCTCCGGCATAGCATCGCGCGCATCTTTGGGCGCCACCGCGATTTCTTTTCCGTCATATTTCACATTCCTCAAAATGTCGTTTGAATATTTGTCCTCTCACCCGCTTTTCTCACCGGAGGGAATGGGGAATATGCATGAAATTTGTTTCTCGAAGATCAATGATGTACTTGATGCGAAATTTTCTCACCGATTTAAATATATAAGCCAAATTTTTCCACGCCCACCACAAAGATTATTAAATGATATTAAAATGTTCCCGAAAATCGAAGAAAGTCACGTGACCTGAAACGCCTTCTGACGTCACTGCACGGTATAGGTTCCATATTGCTACGGAGATAGACATTTATATTTAAAAGAAAACGAAGTGAATATATTGTTTGAGGTTTTTAGCCGTTTCTCAGAGAACTAGCCAGTGTGCAGCGTAGAGCAGCTAGGTTCGTTAAAAGGTGTTACGATAGGTTGAGTAATGTTTCAGAATTAACAAGAATTAGGGTGGGAATCAATATCAGAGCGTAAGTTTTAGTACAGATTAAATCTCTTAGAGAAATTTAAATCGGATAGCTGTACTGAAGATGTTGGGAACATATTAAAAACACCAACGTATTATGCTAGATTCGACCAGATAAATAAGATTAGAGGGATAGATTGTCGTACCGATAGATTAAAAATGGCATTTTTCCCCCGTACTATAAGAGAACATAATAGACAGCATAGCAAAGGGATAGGTAGGGGAAATATTTAAGAGTAGTCTGCAGTGCATGATACATGTATTAATCCCTTAAATACTATAGATACTAACAATCTAGTTGCATGAGTCCCTACTGTTGCTTGTTTGCATGTCGGTAGTGCATGCTTGGTGATCTTCACCCCCAGCCACACACCCTCGCGGTGGCTTGCAGGGTATCTTGTAGATGTAGATGAATATTTCCCAAAGGTAAATGAGTAGTGTAGGCTGAGGAGGTAAATAATAATAATAAGTTTATTACTCCATACACAAATTACATTTCAATACCAAATGTAGAGTAATTTTAGGTGGCCTTGAAGGAGAACCTGTTTAAGGCTGCCATCAAAAAATAATACATTATGCTTTACTTAAACATACATATAGCTCGTTTAGTGATACCATGACAATCTCTTAACAATATAAAGGTAAAGAAGGTAAAGATGAAGGTATGAGATTTTTTGCTTCGGAATCTACTGAACACCGATTCGGTAGCATCTTGTTCTCTCAGTAGGGAAGTATTCCTTCCTTTTCCTGGTTTTACCTCAGTGTTGTCGGTCGACATCGATCATTTACTCTTCCATCCTTCCCTCTATTACTGACCTTCGACCCCTGAAGGAATGGATGCGTCCCCTCTTTCAACTTTCCAGGAATTCCTTCCTCAACGGTGTGCCCGAATAGTACCCTAATCCTTTGATCCATCTCGGAGACTCCAAAGATATCCCACCCTTTAGAAACCGGCTCCTGGATTCTGGACTCCCTTTTTCTCTCTCTCTCTCTCTCTTCGAAAGCTGACGAGGGTAAACTCCGGGTCGAGATGTGTTCGCTGGGGAGCTCGCGTCCATGACTTCTACATTTACGGGTCGCACAGCGCATTGTGGGCCGAAATAGAGTGAAATTTGGACAATGAACTGAACAGTTTCAGTTTCAGTTCAGAAAAATTTAATGTGTCATTTTATAACCCTAAAACTATAGGAAAAATCATTTTCAATTCCAAAGACAAATTCAGCAAGTGTGACCAAAGCGGGGTATACAGACTGAAGTGCAACACTCCCTATTGTTCATCACAATATATTGGACAAAGTGGTCGGGCAATTAATACTCGTGTGAAAGAACATAGGAGGTGCTGGTTAACTGCAGACACAAGATCAAGCTTTGCCAAACATCTAATCGAAAACGACCACGAGAGTGACTTCACCCCCGAAGTACTCCACACGGAAGAAAAAGGAGGGAAACTAGATTTCCTCGAACAATTGGAAATTAAGAAAGCATCAAACGACCTCAACGTAAACCTTTTAAATGAATTTGTTTCCCAGTTTTACTCACCGTTGTGTTCCATAGCCTTCCCTACTTCCAACGAATCCTGTCCTTGACTTTAAAAATTATGTCTCCTCACCAGTTTTCCCTTAACACCCTCCCCCACATACCACCCTCCTATACCACCTCCCCCCTCCAAACAGTTTACGTATATAAGATCTTGCTACTCTCTGTCCTGTTACCCTGATAATGTCTACGGAGTAGACGAAACCCGGGTCGGCAAATTAAAATTGTGTGGAATGTACAGAGTATTTTTATTTCATTTCTACGTAAAATCTGGACAACATTTTAAACATGGTATGGCTATCAATAAATCGCAAGGGCAATCTTTGCATGTATGCGGTTTGAATTTAGAAAACGATCGCTTCTCTCACGGGCAGTTATGCGTCCCATGCTCCAGAGTCAGTAAACTGTCTAATATTTATGTTTATGCAGAGAACGGACAAACAAAAAATGCGGTCAATCCATTACCTTTAAAATAAAATTTTATTTTCTGTGAAAAACATCTATTTTCTTCCTTTCCTTTCTGTCCACAGCATAGCCCCAGCAACGCAAGGCAGGGTATTGAATTGATTGATATGTTTTATCGGTGAATATATGTTCGCTAGAATACATTTATTTACTTTTCCACATATTTCATATCAGTCTGAGCCACAGCGAATCGTGGCCGGGTTTAGCCAGTTGTTAATATTTATTTTTCCGTGAATAACATAGAATATTTTAATATGCATGTAGTCAGAAAAATTCGGATTCGGGGAACTGAACTCTTTCAATTTCTAATTTCCTTTTTTGTAGACGTTAATGTTATCCTGCCTCCAGTTGCCAGTAACAAAGTGTGTGCAACATTGCATTAATTCCTTTGGGAACCTTCGGCCAAGTTCAGAGAGCGCTTATGTCAAGAATGATTTTTTTTCCGAGAGCTGGCGAGGGTTACACAGTTTATCGCTCTCCTTAGGATTATATGGCTCGGAAAAATGAGACTCCGTGCAGTTCGCATCGGGAAAGTTCTGCGAAAGGGTAAGAGGAGGAGTTGGAGGGACGAGTCATTTCTTTCCTTCCCGGCCTGAACTTGCTTTATCTGAATGGGGTCATCCTCCCAAACCCTCCGAGGATTACCTCATTAAGTCCAGGGGAACTCCTGCGAGGATTCCCTCATTCCGAGAAAAAAGAATGCTCCCGAAAGAAGAGTTCCTTTTTAATTCCCTTTAAATCCTGAAGTCGCAGTTGAAATAGAGTTTGAACTTCAATGTTGATACTTCAAGATACTTATGCAGTGTATAATTAATGCCGATATTGTGGGACGATATTGTTTTCATCAATTTGTGTTAAAGTTTATCCTGCCAAGCTTAATGGACCAGATTTAGTGAAAAACACCCAAGAGTTACCAAATAGGACCAAAGAGTGGTCAAATGCAACTCCAGCGTTGCAGTTCCCTTTAGCGCACCAGACGTCATTACCTGTGACGGAAGATTGTCGGTAAAAATGTAAATTGGAGGGGTGGGCGGGAGCCTTCTGGAGCCCCCCCTGGCACTAAGATCTCTTTACAACCATTGTGCCAACTCACATTTAACCTGCCCGCCACTTGCAGGCAGGGGATAAGAGCACCACGGTAGAGGTATAGAGGGGGATAACCAATCTAACCTCCGTCCGGGCCCAGCGTTGCCTAACTTCGGTGATCTGACGGGAATCGGTGTATCAACGTGGCTAAGCCCTTGTCCAGATTGTAGGTATATTTCAACTCTTCTATCCGTGAGCACTTGGCCTTTGTAACCTACTTCATTCGTATCTGTTCAACTATCTTCCATGAATAGGTACGACATGCTTTAGTTTGTCGACTAATTGCTAGGATTTAATCTTATTGCTACCCTTAACTTCTTAGAAACATTGTCAGCGTTGGATTTTCTGAATTGTTGCCAGCTTAGAGTCTCATTTATTCCAAGTTTTTATGTTCATATTCTTGTGTTGGTTATTTCATTAACATGTTTAGAAGGTTTTCTTTTGTACATATGAACTAAGTGTATGATTTGATGACTGCATGGATAAAAAAGTTGCGTTTTGTCGCTGCGATTAGAATTCATACTTATTGTTACTTTATATCGCGACTTAGTATTTCGAGTGTGTAAGGTGAAATACTAACTGAAGTAATTAACTTATAGGTTTGAGGCAATTTTTGATTTGAAAGCTATTTTGAGAATAGGGACTCACTAAATAAATTTTGCAATCGGTACGCTTGGCGCGCAATTCCAAGCGAGCTCTCATCCCAAATTTATTTCTACCGCTTCCTTTGCTATCTAGTCAGCTTCCAACGTTGTTTGGAAATTTCCCTGTCTATGGCATTACGTTCCCGCCGTCTTCTCCTTTATGCCCATGTCTTAAGCAGCCCGTCTTCTAATCATCCGCTTAACCCACCCCAACCTGCCCTCTCATCCTCCAGCGTGCCGCTTCCCTTAATCCACAACCATCTCAAAACTTTCTTCATCTTAGGCATGCGCCAAACCATTCTTCCCTGCCATCCTTGCGAGTTTTCTTCCCTTGTTCCCCCTTCCCCCACTCCTCCCCGTCTCTCTATCTTTCTTCCATCCCGCTAAGAATCCAATCTCCCCACACCCCAATTGCAGTCCTACCAACTTTAAATTGGTGATTCCGCCCGTTGTCCGATATTGTGAGATCACCGTAATCTGGTGGGTCGCTTTAATCCCGATATTGCAATCACCATCAAGTTGTGAGGCGTGGAAGATTTTTGTTTCGTGGTGGCGAAACTTGAACGTACCTACTCATGTTAGAATAAACATCAGCTGTTTGCGGTGGATGTAGGGCGCCTGCATTGTGTTTGCGAAAATAGAGCAGATAAAGGGTGTGGATTTACGAGTTCTGTTAGAAAAGTATCCTACCTTTGACCCGGGAAAAAACTGGCATACCTGGAGCATTGGAAACCTAATCACCCTCACAGTAGTCTCCTTGGGACTCCACACACTTCTCCCAGCGGTGCCGCCATTGTTGGAAGCATTCCGAGAAAGCCTCTTTCGGAATGAAGTTTAGCTCGGCTGTCGTTGCAGCCATAATGTCCTCTCTTGTCTGAAATCGTATTCCTTTCAATAGCCTCTTTAGTTTGGGGAACAAGCAGAAGTCGTTGGGGGCCATATCAGGAGAGTAAGGAGCCTGTTTAACCACAGGAGTCTGGTTTTTCGCCAAAAAAAGTCTGAATCAAATGCGAGGAATGTGCTGGTGCATTGTCGTGATGAAGTCGCCAATTTCCTGTTGACCACAACTCCGGTCTCTTGCGCCGCACTGCATCACGTAGGTGGCGGAGGACATCTCTGTAGTACTCTTTGGTGACTGTTTGACCCTGAGGTGAGTACTCGTGGTGTACCACACCGTGGGACTCAAAGAAAGCAGTCAGCATCACTTTGACGTCGCTGCGCACTTGGCGGGCCTTCTCTGGTCTTAGTGACGCGGAATGCTTCCGCTGTCACGACTGGGATTTGGTTTCCGGGTCATACCCGAGGACCCAGGACTCGTCACCTGTGATTATGGTGTTCATGAAGTCGGGGTCACTGTTTTTCGAGTCCAGCATGTCTTGTGAGACTTCGACACGAAGTTGCTTTTGCTTTGCCGTCAGCAGCTTCGGCACGATTTTCGCCGCCACTCTCTTCATGGCCAAATCTTCGGTCACAATAGAATGTACCGAAAAAGTGCTGATGCTCACCTCTTCCGTAATTTCTCGGATGGTCACACGACGGTCCCGCATCACCACAGCGTTCGCTTTGGCAATGACCTGGTCAATGACCAGTGGTCATATCGGCATGTTGATGGTCGACCAGAGAGTGGCTCACTCTCCACCGATGTGCGGCCGTCTTTAAACCAGTTGTACCACTCCTTAATCTGTGTGATGTCCAAAGCATCGTCACCGAAAGTCGTCTGAATCTTCCGAATGGTTTCCACCTGGCTGTCCCTCAGTTTCTGGTAGAATTTGATGCAGTAGCGCTACTCCAGTCGTTTCTTCATTTTTCTTGCAATGAAAAACCGACGAGAGCACTACACACTATCTCGCTCAAATGCTGCTTGCCAGCAACAAACACTATCGTTAAGCGGGAAAAAATTCACGCATGCGCAAAAAGGTTCAAGTTTGCTCATGCAAGCCCGCTTGATTCAAATCCATCAGGTTTTCGGAAAAAAATAAGGTCGGATGATTTTTTAACAGACCTCGTAGAGGGTTTAAACAATTATTTTCACTATCGTTGTTCTATCAAGTTAGCTTACATGGAAATGAGACACTTTTTATGTCCTCTTTAAATATCTTTTTTATGCTGGGTGCGTGTATCCTTTTCAAAAACCATCTTTCTTTCCCCCATATCCCTTTTAATCCTGATCACGCAACCTTTTCTAGTTTCTCTACATCCTCGTGTACCTTTCATTCACTTGTCTCTAACTGGCTAAGATTACTATTGTTGTGCATAACTTCCTTATTTTCTAACTCCCCTCCCTCCTAATTCCCAGAAATTAGGTCGTGTGAATATTACGGTAAGTGGTGATTATGAAAGGAGTGAGGAACCTCGTCTTTGTAAATTTGAGAAAATGAAGGCATTTTGTTGTGATTTCCGTGCACTACAGTCTCCCTTATCAAACCTCGCCTGTCCCCTGCCCCAAAAATCTACATTTACACAATACGCTGCAAGCCACTGCAAGGGTGTGTGGAAGGGAGTGAAACATCACTTGACACGCATTATCAATAGGAAAGAAACCACGTTTATACAGTAATTACATGAAACCATGGGACACAATGACACCACCTGGAGCAGTTACGAGATTCGTGTAATGTTACACATAAATGACGCTAAATTGTTAGTTAATGTAAATTTATGTACCTAATACTTTTTGTTTTTGGCTCTTTAATCCATAAATCCTCCACATAGTCACCACAAGTCCCTCACCTAATCTTCGCTCCCCATCTCTGTCTCTTTTCAATTCATCTTCCGTATTTAATCCCCTCCTATCCGTGTATTTACACGCTCCATCCAACCAAGACTTATGCCGACTTTCTCTTCTTCTGCTATCTGGTTTCCATTTTAGAGCTGCCTTCGAGTCTCTGTCGTCATTCATCATATGAACATACTCGATCCATTACAATAGTTTTTCCTCTGAGATCTCTATTATATCCTTCTTTACATCCATAATGTCTCTTATCGCCGCATTTCAACTTTTATCTCTTTTTGTTTTCCTAATAGAACTTTGCCAAACGTCCATTTTTACTGTTCCTAGTTTATATTTTTGTCTCTTCTTTAGTATTCAGGTTTCGGCTCCATAAAGCAATATATTTTGAGGTTCATACTAATGAATGAATATGAAATCGCCACGGGAGTGGTCGTATTATATGTGGGTTGAGAGCCAGTGGAAAGCTGGAAAATTAAATTTAGATAGCTAGGGAACAGGAGGCCTCTCTTGTCAGTGTGCCTGAATGGGATCGAAATAAACAATGTAATCCAGTGTAATATCCAGAAAAATACGGAGTAGTATTTTTTCTGCCAGATTCATAATTGATTGTATCTAGTCCCACAAGGGTGGATGGGAATGTGTTAGTAGTATACAATCACAAACTGCTAGGTTTCGTAAAAATTGGTGTGAAAAATTTGGCTGTAAATTTAGTGCAAGGATAAATTTAGTATCGATATTGATTGAATTATTCTAAAAACGATTAGATTCCCCGACCATTATATGTTTGAATGTAATTAAATAATGAGATGAACTGCAGTAGAGTGAATTTTGTTGTTGAAGCTTCATTTTTTCCCGGGGTGCACCATGTTCCGTGGAAAGCAGTTTTGCGACCAAAATGAAACAGCGTGGTGGAAATTCAGCTTAAAATTTTCACAAAGAAGCGTTCACGTGGAATGATATTGTTGATTGGAACTGAATTTTTGTCTCAATACGCCAAAAAGTAAGCATCGTGAGCCCCATGTGTTGAAGAAACGATCCGAAAACAAATTATTAATGACACATAATGGACCAAAAATATATTTCCCTTGTAATGCTATGTTCACCGATCAAGATAAAGGCTCGTGATTGCTGGAGAAAGAATTTATTTCACCCCCTTTTCTGTAAAGTATGGATGCCCTCAGAGAATATGAACCTACGTCCTTAGAAATTTGCACGTGCCTCATATCGCTAATCTCAACCGGTACAGTGAGACGACGATGAGAGTGTCTGTGAGCTCATTTTGCTTCTTCAAGAGTTTGCGGTATTGATATTGATTGACTCAAAATGGCCCCGTCCTGGAGCTTAGGAAATCGAGTCTGGGGAATCCTGAACCGCTGTCATATTTCGTGAGCCTTCCGTTGGTGTCGGCTCACCCGGCTGCCTCCGACCGATCACTATTCCAGGCACGCCCCTCCTACCCCTCCTCTCTCTCCTCGACAAACATTTGGACGGGATCGACCCTGACCGTGATATCCCTTCCTCCACCCCCACCCCAGGGGATGCCGCCTCATCCGCTCCCGAAAAGCGGGATGAATCTCCTCTCACATTCACCGAATGCCACTCTACACACCTTTTCTGAGCTCAACTGAATGGGGGCGTTTACTCGGAACCGAAATCGCAATTTGGTACACGAAATCGTTAGATGGAAACGAAAAAAAAGAATTTTAGAGAAAAAATTAATCTTATAACCACAAACATTCACTCATAAATCAAAAATTTAAATAAACAAAAGGTGACGCCCACCGAAAATGCTGCTGCGATAACATTGACGTCACTTTCCTCCCGTCCTTGACTGCTTTTAGGGGAGGGGAAGGGAGTGGAGGGGGATTCTCGGAAGGTATGTTCGCAAAGATCGTGTCGCAACAGCTTCCATTGGCTGAGTCAGCTGTCTCCACCATTGCGATAAGGCGAAATAGCTTCGCGGGCTTAGTGTTGATTGGGCGAAGTCGAATACGTCAGAGGCTGCACCCTGCCCACTTTTCCGAAAGTGTTAAAAACTGTAGCTTTTCGCCGCTTATAAGTCGGGAAATAATTGACGGATCAAAAAACGGAACGGATCAAAAAACGGGTCTTTTTATTTTACAAACTCTATCAGATTCGGCAATGGAAAAATATGGTAAACGACCCCATTTAAGCGTATATCCGTGGTATGAGTTTTGATTCACTCCAGAAGTTATATGGAAATGAAGATACCATGCTGTGGTCATTCTGGCATTGCCGAAGGCGTAATTATTGTTTATTCACAGTGGAACAAAAGCTAGCGTTCGTTATCTTAGTAGGAGTCCGCTATTACCGCTATTGTGAAACTAAGTTTACTGACGTTCTGACTTAACTCGATCCCTGATGAGCTAGATCCCAATCCCTTCCATTCCTATCCTTATACCTTCCCTCCCGGTCTGAAGCGCCTATTAGTGCGGAAACAGACTTGAAAACACCCATGGAAATAGTTTTCAAGGAGCCCGAGGTTTTGCGTCTCATCCGATGAAGTCTGCCTTTGAAGTGGTCTTCACATAAGCGCCCGAGTATTAGTGAACCAGTATTTCAAACGATTTCATATTCATGCTATTATTATTCATATGAGTATTAGTACATTAGTATTTCATACGATTGTATATTCTCATACCATGAAGTCTGCCTTTGAAATAGGCTCCTCATAAGCGCCCACTAGTATTTCATACGATTGTATATTCTCATACCATGAAGTCTGCCTTTGAAATAGGCTCCTCATAAGCGCCCGAGTATTTCATGCGTAAAATCTCTGTCACTGCTAGGATACAAACCAGGGTCCTCGAGGTGGGAGACCATTGCTTTAGCCACAAGAATTCAATTCTCATCCGCTTGTTGTGCTTAAGGTCGGCAAACCGTTCATGTTTATTTTTTAAAAAAATACGCATAGAGTGTATACCGATCATCTTATATAATGTAAGGTACGAAATAGTCAAAATATCAATCCCCAAATGTGATCTCCGAATATACTTCACTAGCATATGGCAGGTGTCCTATCACGTGCTCCCATGCCTCCTGTGGACGGCAAGCAAGATAAGTATGAGGCTGAGCATTCGAATTGCGCAGTCCGCCTTTTATTTTTCCTGGTAAGCAGAAAAATTCTTGAGTCCTTACACTGGATAGATGATTGATCTTGGAATGTAAAGTTCCGATATTTTTGCAACTAAGGGTGCTTTCCTCTCCATTTAAGCCCCCATCTCTCATTTTCACTCCTCATTATCTCTCCGTTTGCCAAGTAAGCAGAACGGAGTATCCGCCCACCAGTTTCGAATGTCAAATTATTCTAGCCAAAATTTTTTCCGATAACTTCCGCGCCATTTACGTCGTCTCTGTGTATTTTAATCGAGGGAAAATTTGAATAAAATATTTCGTCGATTGTAATTTTTTTTAAAGATCGTTGAATTGAGATGGATACTATTAATCGCTATACTAGTTTGTGCTTGTCATGTACCCGTAACGAAGACATAACTTTTATGCCTCATGGATCCTAATATTTGCCGAGTGATGGAACCACCGGAATGGTACCTTTTATTTCCCTAATATAACTTCTAACTTTGGTGGGTTTCATCTAAATCTACACAGTACTCTGAAAGTCATCGCTAGAGTATTTGGTGAACAAGTGGTGGAACCAACACTAGCCGTGCATTAATTTCATAAAATCATATATCTTGTCAGTTACTACGTTATTATTAATTTGAAATTAATTAAAAAATCCCAAAGGAATGAAGAAGAGACGTATCCCTCACTGACGGACATGGCACATATACAGTTATTTGATATTCTTGAACATTACACAAAAAATGAAATGGTTTAAATTTAGCATCATGCAGTCATGTACATAGCCAGCAAACATCTACACTAATCACTTCGTAAGTTACCTTTCGTTTTAATAGCTATAGTTTTACAGTTACGATTTACCATCCTTGGTTTTCCGTCATCCGTTTACATCTCCCTGTCTACACAATACCCTGCAAGTCACCATAAGTGTGTTTTACTGGGGATGGACAATCACCAGATGGCAATAAAATCAGGAATTCTAGCCCTGGTTTTAAAACGTTATGAGTTCTTTCCTTTCTTCAAAGTTGTTGAATAAATCCAATTCACAATAGAAGTGAAGTATTGTCCAGAGCAGTTGTGCTATTGATTAATCCTCTTCTTTCTCCTTACTTGTATCCTCGCAACGTGTAATTTGCTCGATGTTACGCGTACAGAACTGTCGTATGGAATAGCGGTTATGGTACGCTGTCTTTTTTTAGTTCTCGTCGCCTATTCCTTGGGCCCGGGGGTGAATTCCAGCAGTGGCTAGGATTTTTTAGGTGTATATCAGTCCACACTTGACTGCTCTATTGAACGAACTTCACATTCACCTCTTTGTCCGTCGTATGGGACGTTAAATCGCAGACCCCTTGGAGCATTTTGTTAAGTTGAGGTCAATCATGGCGATGCGTTTTCTTTCCCACTTATTCATTCCCTGAAATATTCCTACCTCTTCCACACATCATTAGTAGTGCATGTAGTCTTAGCTTTCGGTTGCCTCTCCCAAAACCTTCTGCTGCAGAAAAATATGCTGCGGTGAATCTTAGAGCAAACCATGCTATTTCATTTGAGATTTATATGTGAAATGTTCATAATTGGGGCTCGGCAAAACTAAATAAAAGGGAGCGAAAGTAACTCAGGTGGGTGTAATCAAACGCCGCGGGTATTTAGATCAACATGAGTTAAAATACTTAAGAATAGTAAATGCTATTTAGCCTCAAGAGTTTATATAAGTATGGGAAAGAAAATTAAGAAAACATAACCAAGAAACTGGGTGAAACATAGGCGAAAACAGCAACAGAGTGGTCATGGCTAGAAGCTTTTGAAACGTGGTGCTACCGAAGAACGATAAAGATAAAATGGATTAACCAAATGACAAACGAAGAAGTCCTAAGAAGAGTGGGAGAGAAGAGAAGGCTGCTGAAAACTATAAAAAGAAGACGGGACAACTTAATAGGCCATATCTTTAGACACAATGGCCTGATGAAGACAGTCGTCGAGGGAAAATTGAAAGAGAAGAATGGAAAAGGCAGGCCTCGTATTAGATGTAGGGAACAAGTTTTGAAAGATGTAAAAGAGAAGAATTATGTTAACATGACCGATAGAATATTCGCGTGGAGGATTGTGTCAAACCAATACTAGGATTGTTGACTTATGATGATGATAGTGAGGCGTATGAATTGCCATAGAAAACGTTATAGATTCACATTAATCAGCACATAAAGTTAGTCACAATGTATATTGAAATCAGGTGGCCATAGTGTACAACCAAACCTCTTTCCGGAAGGGAGTAGTTTTTTCTCCGATTGATCCCTTAAATTTCTTTGAGTGTGAAAAAATGAATTGGCCTAACTCAGGACAAAACACTCGTCCGGTTAATGTTCAACAATCCGGAAGGGCCTTGCATTTCGTTGATGCCGATTCATTGGACGCTATTCCTCGTTTCCTCCCTTACAAATCGCTAGTCTTACGTTGAAATCGGACCGCGCCAGCTATTTATCCCAAAGTCGTGCAACAGTGTTACGGCTGAATCGCTTCGCATCCATTGCAACGGAAACGAAAAGTAAAAAAACAAAGCAGCTCAGTGCGATCATTGAGCAGCCGCCCTTATCGCCCACGTGTGCGCACGAGCCCCAGTAAAGGGAGTGACACCCTTCCATTTAAGGGGCATATCCTCCCTCCCCCTTGTGTTGAAGACGCCTCGGAGAATTGCCTGGAAGGCGTGGGCGAGCGAAGGACGTGCTCACACGTAAGAAAGCGACGCGGACATGGGAAGACAAGGGAGAGAGAGAGAGAGGGACTTGGACGAGCTCGCCATGCAAGAAATCTGAATGACGACGTCCCGCTTCCGTTATTTCCGCATTTGCATACTCCTGGGGGCGAGGCGCTGTGATCGTTTGGGGTCTGAGGGGTTGGTGGATGTATCTCGCATATTACACGCGGCGTAGGTTAAGGGAGACTGCCCATTCCAAGGAGGGAGAATCCCTTACGTCCGCTCTTGTGTTTTCGCTCCCAGGAAATTCTCCTCGCATTTTATTTAATCCATTCCGTCATTTTTCTTCTCCCTCTATCACTTCCCATCTTCTTTTTCTTCCTCCCTCTACCATTTCTTTCGTGAGAAACTTTCCCTCTTTTCAGAGCGGTGATAAGTGTGGCTTGTAATTGAAGTTTTTTCCTAGTCTTTTCATGAACTGTGCACTTCATTCATTATTACAATCCTTGATGCGTGGCTGTTCCAGGCTGGATCCAGTTGTTTTCTTCAGTATTTTTCTCAACAGTATCAGTGAAAAATTCTTAAAGTTCTCTTAAATTCTTATTGCATCTATCTCTCTGTTAATCGTCATCCAAACACAGAGAATTATCAGCGTTAAAATGTTTATGAAATATGTTTTTAAAGGTTTTTTATGGCAAATATTCCAACCTTTATCGCTTGTGCAATTAGGCCAGTTCTCTTGAAGAGATCTTTCTGGGTTACTGGTTATTACAAAGAACAATAGAACAGACTCTCCTTAATCTAAGTTTATATAAAAGTCTAGTAGTAAGTATATTACCTGTATGTACATTTATCGGAAGAAGAAATTAAAACTAACCTTATAGGTTTGTGTAATACAACCTCTGTCACCAAATGTCGCATTGAGGACAATATTGTTAAACTTGATGTCAATTGTTGGCAGTCATGTTGACATGCCAGTATCCCTGTAAGTCAGCCATAACTTGCAAATTTCAAGAGGTTTCCATTCCAAGTAGAACGACGCCTTATTTATGCAATTTCCATTAATTTCGCAAATACATTATTAGTACAATGTTGTGCATTCAATTGTGATTCTACTCTGTTAAATAGTGTCTATTAGCAACAATTACAATGAACAAAGAATTCTCCCTTTTTTTTCTTCTTGCTGGCTTCCATAGCTTGGTGACTAAAGCTCTGTCCTCTACGAGGCAAGGGAACTAGTGACCTGGAAATTCTCAATGGCTGCTCAGCCGAGGTTCTATTTCGCTGCCTTTTAGTGTGCTGACGACCAGGTTATATTGCTTCGACGTACTCTTACCTGCCTGTCCAGGCCTTTGCGTTCCCCCCTAAGTGCTTCCTATACGCGTCCACTCCCGGTCGATGTATCTCTCGTGTGCTTCTCGTTCATCGCTGCAATGCCCTCTCTCAACGCCCCTTTTAAGAGACCTCAGGGGTCGTTAAATGCGTCCCCCGCATCCTTTCTCACGCGGCATCGTTCTTCGTCTCATTAAGACGATACTACGCCTCTTCCCTCGCGTGGTATTCTCACAATAAAACGTTAAAGAGATCACCGCAGGCCGACCGGAAAGAGTTCCTTACCTTTCGGCGCCAGCCATTTCCCTCGCTTACCGGAACCTTTTGACTGTCGTCGTTTATGTAGCTGTGCTTTCACCACGTGTAACTTATAGTGTGGCCCAGCATTGAATGTCCTTTTCGGGGAAAGGGAGGACCCAGTATGCCCATAACGCCTCCTCCTCCCCATACATTGTACCAATGCGCTGAAAGGCACGTGACTGCGATGTTGCCACTTTTCTCCCCTCGCTGTACAGATCAATTATGTCCAACAGAACGATCTCTCAAACTATATACTATGAATTTATATCCGCGCTGTTATTTTCATTTCGGTAGGTAACCAATAACTAGTTTCATTTGCGTTATTTTATACGAGTGACTTATTTCATCAGCATCTCTACGCAATACCCTGCAGCCCACAGGCCAGGTGCGTGGTAGAGGGTGATCCATGATCCTTAATACTAACTATTTACATTGCTAAAATACGGGTTCTGAAGCTAAATTTAAATTCTATGCTCAATGGAATTTAGCTAATAATAAATTATTTTTATATACAATGCTGCTTTTATTGGATAGCCATAACCTTCCGAGCAGGTCACTGCACATATACACAAATATTTGATGCACTTAGAAAATGTGCACAATCGCTAATGTTCCTATTATTTCCTTGAGTTTAGAAGTCAAATGAGTATAGAGTTGCAAGAAGAGCACATTTCGCTATAGACCGTTGGAGGATAAGGTGTATACGATGTGCATTGGTAACACGAAGGTAGTTCAATAAGTCCTTAGAAAATAGTAGAAAAAACATTTTTTTGGTAGGTTTGAGTTGACTCGTACCAGGAATATATATTGTTGAATTCAATTTTTAGAGTTGGCCAGAGATGGTGCAATCACTCCGATTGACAAGGGAATGCCTTTGCTCTCTCTTACGGTGTTGAAGTGAAGCCATTGAATGAAGCCATTTGTAAAATATTTATTTATCTATATTTTTTAGCCTGAAGATTCAGTAGAAATATCACAAAAATTTTCTTCATATGTGGTGAAAATGAATGTTTTTTTAAGTCCGTTGATTGTTTTCAAAAACCCAAAATTCTCCCATGAGTCGCTTTAAATTGAAAATGCTAATAATTTTTTTTCCCTCTTTTCAGGTAAGATTTGGCCCGTTGATCTGCTTTATCCGAGTAAGAGATGATTCTTCAAGGGTATAGTATCCCTTTGATTTTATTTATTACTTTATAAAATCTGAAAAAAAACTCTGGAAGCCCATAAAGGTAGTTGTTTCAGGCTTGATTTGGTGGAATATCATAGCGAAAGGAAAAGACGGGCAATTCTTGTGGAAAATTGCCAGTCTTTTTCTTTCGTCTGGAAGCCCACATTTCCTTTACTTTTTTCCGACTATGCGGGATAAAAACGTAGTTAACCAGCGTTGAGTCATGAAATTTATGGTGAATTTACCTTTTTATTTGCAATTTATAGTCGGAAAAGATAAAAATTATGGAGCATTGATCGTGGTAAGGAGTAAAGAAAGTAATTAGATTAATAATGACAAGGTGGGGTGAGTGAATGGATCGAATAACCAGCTGATGATGGGATTTTGAAAGCAATTCTGAAGATTGAGTGCGGGATAAGCAAGAAAAAACGAGGGAAAAGGTACTTTTAAATAACTGAAGGAAGGTAGGAAATATGCTGATTTGATAAGGAAAAAGAATATATTAGTGAATGTAAATAGTGAAAAGCAGAGAAATTAAACCAAAACGGACCAAAACTGGTGGTGGATAAGTAGTATTGATTAGAAAATAGTTGTGGCTATTGTATATGAATTATTAATTATGTCCATCAAGCAAAAAATTTATTCTAATTATTCTTGGCCATTAACTATGTTCATCATCAGTAGTTTAAGTTTGTGTCACTCTTCAAGAAGTGGATAGGATGGGTAAGGAAACTGGAAAGGAATGAAGGAAAGGTAGAGAGAAAACAAGTTTCAGCATTGCCCTGCTCCAAACGTAAGGCACCTTGAAGACCTCAGTTTAACGTCTCATACGACGGACGGAGTGCTGAACTTGAAATGCTCACGTGGCATTCATATGCGGATTCCTGTGAAAATTCTGCCACTGCCTGGACCTTAACACGGACCGAGGACGGTATCCAAGTATGAATTCAAGTAAATGTTCTACTAGGTTTCCGACCCTGTCTTCAAGGGGTATGCAGTGAGTTGATACTCTTACAATCACTCAAATTTGATTCTCACAGTAATTGCTGTATCTTATGAACGTCGTTTTGTTCGGGCGAATACGCTGTGCTGAAATGCAGCCGACACTTTGGTGATCTGGGGACAATAGATGATGATTCCTATCTCATTCCTTTCCTCTTCTCTATAAAAACTTTCCTCTTTTGTAGGACTTGGTGTTTTGCCTGATTGAAGATCTCTCAGGTTTTCGATCAGGTCTTTCTGGGTCAACTTTTCAAAGGACTCGTCCTTCGTCTTCAGGGCATCGATGTCGTTTTCAGCTTTTCTGCCAGCATACGTATGTTTGTCGGCCTGTCAAGCCGTCTTCCCCTCTCCTGATTGGTCAATCTCCGTCACTCCTTGGGAGTCCTTTCTTTGCCTTAATGACTGGTCTCTATGTCTTGCTAAGGGTGTAGTCTGTGACACGGTTACATTCTTTACCTCGAGTAGAATTTTTTAGCTAGTCAATCTTGCACCTAAAAATATCGAAACAACAATATACGAAATGTATATAATACCCATTATAGGTAGGTACCATACGCAACACCAAACTAGGTGGGAGTAAACAGTAAATAAACGCGGAATAAACTGGAAATTCAGTCACAAAAGTGCTGAAGCTCAATCTCCCAATTAAAACATCGGACAAAAAAATGAAGATGTGTACAAAATTGACAATGTGAAACCTATTATGGTGGTCACAAAGGAGCTGCTGGCGTAATATCCTGCGAATTTGGAAAGGAATAAAATACAAATTAGACAACGGCTGGCGGTGACCCGTGGGACAAGTATAGTAGACCAGAAAGCAACTTATAGGAAAAAAAATTAGAAATGGTTGGGGAACCAAGAAGCGATGTAGGGAAAAACTCAATACATCAAGTATCCCCTGTAAAATAGCCGCTTCGCGTTAGCGGCACATGCATGTAGCTAGTCGATCGCAGTAACCGTTGGAGTGGCGAACTTATTTTACAATGTCAGAATTGATGACGCGTTTTTGAATAAAGCTGTGTTCGGCTACCACTAATTTTTCTAGTTAATATAGCCTAACGTGTTCTTTGTATTCATAACAAATAGCCAGGCTTGACTTAGTGGTACCACATATTGATGACGTAAATGGTAAAATCGACTTATTCAGATGTTATAATTCCGTATGATTCTTGCCATCATCACGCACACAAATTGTCAGCCTTTAATTCTATGGTATTCAGAGCACTATCAATCCCTATGCCTAACAATAATTTTAACAGAGATTTAAATCAGATCAAACGTATTGTAGAGACTAATGGTTATAACAGCAAGATAGTTGAAACAGTTTTACAGTGACAACAATCGAAAATGGCTCTGCGCTTAATTACCAGTTTATCCATACCTCAGCAAGACATTGTTAAAAGATGGTACAAAATTCAATTTATTGGCCAATTGTCGCATGAAATATCCAATTATATACCGAGACACAAACTTAATGTTTCATTTTACAACCCTAACTGCTTGAGTAACTTACTATTTAATTCTAGAGATAAAAACGATGTGCCAAGATATAAGTGGTGTATACTTACCTAGTAGTAAAGATACCAACTGTAAAGCCGTCTATGTTGGGCAAACAGGACGTGCTATCCGTACCTGGGTAAAAGAGCATCAACGCTGTTTAATGAATGGTAATATAAGTTCCCAGTTCGCCAAGCATTTAATAGAAGAAGACCACCGAAGTGACTTCATCCCAAAAGTCCTTCACTCGCAGTGTAAGGGCCACAAGCAGGACTATCTGGAAAACCTTGAAATATTTTTCTATTCCTAAAAAGCTAATGTATGTGTGCTGAATGCTATGCTCCCTTTCCAATCTCCTCCTCTCCAAACCTTACCTTTCTCTCCCCCCTCCCACTCCCATAATACAATTCTTAACATTGCTCGCTTGCACTTCCCCATTCCCACCTTAGGCCAATCATACACTTCCCACACGTTGACTCCCTCCCTATCCCCTCCCCCCCTCCACCCCCCTTCCCCTCACTCCATTCTGTATTAAAGGGGCTCGTGGTTCGTGATGTACCATTGTCACCTTGATAACGACTGTATAAGTCGAAACCTACTATCGGCGCAAAAAAGGTAGAACGCTGAACTTTAAGCATTTGTATGAAATTTTGCCAAAGCCCCATAGAGTCGTGTAATATATCGTTTTACTCCTTGTTCATTTGATTATAACATTAAATGATTAAAAAGTGTTTAGCTTCTACGGTCGAAAGAGTGAAGAAGAACACGCGAAAAACTAGGAGAACGGCGATACGGTCTTCTTCTTCATCTCGTCACGGGCAAAATATTTGATTGGTGCACTCCATTGTTTTTTTATAGAGAGAACGACATCTCCGCATTACAACTATTTTTTTAATTAAATTTTACCCATTATTTGATTTTTTAAATGGCCTAAGGTTAGATTTCAATTTCCGAGCTGTAGAAAAGTATATGAATATCGAGGTTACGTATGCTGTATGGAAAAAATATTTCAAAACTTTTCATGTAAGGAAATGTTGATATTGTTCTTTGGCAGAATTTAATACAAATGCTTAAAGTTCAGCGTTCTACCTTTTTTGCGCCGATAGTAGGCCGATCGTAATAAAGGTCTGTGGAATTTTACCAAGTGAATTCATTTACGTTATTCTTTGTATTCGTTCAAACTTGTGTCAATGGCGCGGGCCGTTTCGCCGACGTAGGCGTCTCCGAATTCGCAGCGGATCCGGTGTGATTAACTTTCCTCTTTTCTCCCTCTCCTTCCTCAAACCTATTCCTTCTCTCCCCTCTAAGTCTTCTTCACCCTCTTTCCTCTGTCGTTGGGACTATTGCCCTACAACACGCTGGCGAGACGTGAAGGCATCTAGGTCCTCAAGCGAAATAGCTGGTCACTTTGGTATTTTCCACTTCCCACCTTTCTTCTCGTTCTCGATCCCATTCTGCCGTTTTCAGGTGGTACGTAATGATTTCTTTACCCTGAAAAAATCTCTTTGAGAGAAACCTTAAGTGTATGATTGGATGCCTTTTTTGTGGTAAGTGAATCTTGAGGTTCGAGCTCCGTGTAAAACATAGGGAAAGTAAAATGATGGGGCTATATAACTAGCAAATTCAAGAGAAACGTCATCTGCATTTTAACATAGTGCAGTACAGTGGCGCACCCAGAAGTTTTTTTTATTGGGAGGGGTGGGGGGGGGGCGCCATCTGCCCGTTCTTTTGCAGGGTGGAACCAATATGTGTGTAATTGATATATTTAGAATGTTATTGTAAACCATATTAGTTATTACATGTATGTATCCTATAAGTAGCCATAGATTTACAGACAATAATTAGAATTGATACAAGAATTAGGGTGGGAATCATTATCAGAGCGTAGGCTAAGGTACAGATTAAATATATTAGATAAATTTCAATCGGATAGCTTTACTGAAGATGTTAGGCACATATTAAAAACACTAGCGTATTATACTAGATTCTACCAGATAAATAAGATTAGAGAGATAGATTGCCGTACTGATAGATTCAAAATGGCATTTTTTCCCCGTAGGTACTATAAGAGAACAGAATAGGCAGCATAGCAAAGGGATAGGTAGGGGAAAAGTTTATGGCTATCTACATCTGCACGATACCCTGCAAGCCAGCGCGAGGGTGTGTGGCAGGGTGGAAGATCAACAAGAATGCACTACCGGCATGTAAACAAGCAACTATAGGGTCTCATGCAACTAGATTGTTAGTATCTATAGTATTTAAGGGATTACTACATGCATCATGCACTACAGACTGCTCTAAAATATATCCCCTACCTATCTCTTTGCTATGCTGCCTATTCTGTTCTCTTATATTACGGGGGAAAGATGCCATTTTGAATCTATCAGTACGACAATCTATCTCTCTAATCTTATTTATCTGGTCGAATGTAGCATAATATGCTGATGTATTTAATATGTGCCTAACATCTTCAGTAAAGCTATCCGATTGAAATTTCTCTAATAGATTTAATCTGTACCTTAACCTACGCTCTATATGCCACACCTAATTCTTTCGGATCCCATACACTGGCTGCATACTCAAGGTGGGGACTAACTAGTGAAAAGTATCATTGCCCTTTTGTCTTCTCATCACATTTCCGAAGTACTCTTTTTATAAATCCTAGCTTTCTCTACACTCGGCCGCATATTTCCCGGATGTGTCTTCCCCACGATAAATCTTTAGTGATTGTTATACCTAAATACCTTATGGTTTCAACGCTCTCGATCCTCGTGTTATTAATTTTATAGGATTGCTCTATCGAATTATTCTTCCTCCAATAATTGATAGCTACACACTTTTTAAGGTTAAGTTCTAACTGCCATTTGTCACACCACTCTTGAATTGCATCTAAATCCTTGCTAAGCGATTTCCTGTCTCCCTCTTTTGATATACCTCTATACACTACAACATCGTCTGCAAAAAGTCTAAGCTTACTGCTAACTACGGTACCCAAATAGTTTATGTATAAAAGAAATAGAAGCGGACCTATTACGCTACCCTGGGGAACTCACGATGTGACTTTTCTGAGGTTTGGTTGAGACAATAATTTGGGTTAATAGACTATCGGTGGCCGTAATAGCTATTACTTTGCCCTTATAAATTCTCATCTGGAGTGAACAGCGCATATTTTAGGTCCAAAAATTTAAGCACTTGATTGTGAACGGAATAAAATGGAAAACTTCGAAGGGAACGTATTTATTAAAAAGATTCGCAGCCCCGCTTTTATCAGCCTTTCTAGAAGGCGCTGGACCGCTCTCTGCCGAGTTCTGTGATAGCTGCCCTTTAACCTTTCGGTCTTCTTTCCGGGGCACACACAAAAAAGCTTGCGTCTCCTTTTTCTTTGCTTCCTCGAGCTCGAATTCATCCCTTATATCTCTCGAGGCGCATGCTCCTTTCTTATTCCCCCCCTCCCTTTCCCCCTCTCCCTTCATTTGCTGTCTTTTTCCCCTCGCGTCAACTCTCATGATCGAGAGAGCTATCAAATGCGTAAGTATATATTTTTTTTCTCCTCCTCTCGTGCTCAGGAGACGTCGATAAGCGTGCTCGGAGGGTTTTCTCGATCGCCTTCTCTCTCTTTCTCCACCGTAGTCATTCCGACGCACCCATCGTGGCGGATGTTCACATCGACTGAGGGGTCTTTCATTCTTTTTTTCACCTCAAAAGGTATTCTCCTTTTGCTTATGAATTCTTCGTCTTCTTTCGATTTGGCCAGCTGTGGACCATGTTGGTTCAACTGTTTTTTTCTTTTTTTCTTCCGCTTTCCTCCTCTCCTGCTTCTTCATTTTCTTTATTTGTTCCCTTCCCTATCTTCTGTTCATTTCCTTGATTTTTCTTCCTCAAGGGTCCAGAAAACAACCATTTTGCTCATGAATACATAGCAGTCACTAGTAATTCCCGTTTCCCACAAATCATTATCAACTTTCTCAATCACGAATTGAAATGTGCCTTCAAATCCTTCTTGTTTATTTCGTCTCTTTCATTCTCTTTGATTCTTTATATTTCTACTTCATCAGTGTGTGGTGGGCTCGTCACCCTTACCACACTAGGTCCTCAAAAGGATTTGTTCTGTACCAAATATCCGCATGGTTTGTGGAATGTAATGTTAAAAACATATATGTTATAATGTTCACATAAACTTTCCCTCCTTTATTAGTATAGGTTTAGAACAATCCCAGATCTTAGAACCATCGTGCCATCAATCGTCTGTGAAATGTTTCGATATTTGCTGTGAGAAGAATGAAAGCTTCCCATCCCGAGTTGTTTGGTTTCGATCCCAGTAATGGGAAAATTATCTAAGAATAATACTAGTTCTAAATTGAGTGTTATGCCGAGGACACTACAAGTTCAGTAGTTCTGCCATGGAATAATTCGCTAGATTATGGGCTCTAATAATCACAAACTTAAGACAGTGATACCTGAGGGTCATTGACCCCTTATACCATGCTTCTAATCGACATATCCACCAAGGCACATATCGGCGTCCGGCATTTTTCCTCTGCTGCTGTAAAAGCATTCTGTGGGCATAAATTCTGCCCCCATTGACAGTTTCGTGTCCAAGGTTGCCTCAAAACGTGCGTGGTGACCACAGGTTAGTGATTGGGGTCTAGGATGTAGGAGTTTCAGTGTAAGCCTTCAGTGCTGATGGAGACAAATTCCCTTTCCCGTGATCACTATACTACCCCTCCAGCATCCAGGTTTGCTTATTTGCCCATACTCTCTCGGTGCAAATATTGTTCGCGAGGCTTCTCCTAATTCTTGCGGAAATATATGTTGAATTCTATTAAGGATTGGATGGAATTTCGTCATTTTGTGTTAAATCGAAAGTATCCAGTTAGCGTTTTTACTCACGTAAGCTGCACGATTTTAACCTCATGTGGGAATAAAAACGAAATATTTTCCAACCCCAAATTCATTCATAATAAGACTTAGCCATTAATAAATATTATACTTATTCTCATGTGCAATGAATTTAGTTATACATGCCTGGTATACACCATTCTTGTTGTATACCAGGTACATACATCTTCAGTATATGTATTCCTGGTATGCCTGGTATACACCTGGTATACACCATATACGATTTTAATACGTGCGTCTTTGCTAAGTTGTGCTTTATCCATTTAGTGCAGGTTTGGTGATTATTACCCCATTTCACAAATCCGTAGGTTCTACCTATAAAACCGTTTTGTGGGATTTTATGGTATGGAATATTACCATGCCTCTATAACCTAGTTGTCAACATTATTCGGAGATATCCTTCGGTTCTAGTGATAGTAGCTTAGATTGCGTTATTGCTTTTTCCGATTCTAAATCCTTGTATTTGTTCCCTTTCGGTACTTTTTGTTTGTGATTTCATCCACAGTATACGTATGGCCACGCCAATACACCACCGGATCAAAGTTTTCATTTCTGTGGACCACATTTGGTTTATGTGCCAGATGAATTAAAAAATCTGAAGTCTGTATTCCACTTTAAAAACAGTTTATTTCACGTGTTGTTAGGTGAATAGCTACCTTTTTTCCCTCAAATATATTTGTATAATGATAATACCCATAATTTATGTCTCATTGTATGTTTTTCGCTAAAAATTATATACTGTTGTTCAGTGTTGTATTGATGTATGTTATCTGTGTATCTGTATGCGTATTGGATATTTTCCATAGGTGGATATGTGTTGTATATTCGCCATATATTCGTTTTGTATTGTATGTCTTTGTATATTTACTGTGTTTTCTGTGAAATTGTCGGAACCTTGATGTAAAACTGTTGTGTCTTTGTTGTACTTAAGGGACGATGTCCCAGTGCAAATAAATTGTATATCTATCTATCTATCTATCTATCTATGTCCCCAGCCCCTTCTAACCCCGTCATGAGAGCCTTATAAAGTTTGGTCACATTTTTCCACCACTTGAAGCGGCTCCGTTTTTTTTCCTTCAGTAACATCCAGAATTAGTCACCGCAGCTCCTTGTAGACTTCGTTGGTAGTGGTTCGGGGACACACTATTATGTTGGGACCACTGCATCTCAGCATTCGGTAGAGAGAGAGAGGAGAAAGACGGAGGGTGGTGCCATTTGTTTCTTAGGTTATCTCTTCCTTCCTAACTCTCCCGTCATGCCTTCTGACTTCTGGGCGGGGAAGTGTTTTGCTACTCTGTTCCCCTCCATTTGTTTATCATTCTTAAACAACCCCTCGCCTCCTGTCAAAAAGTGAGGAGGAAAAGTTTCAGTTCGAGGACTTAACAAAGTAAAAAAAAAACATTTATTTAAAAACCCTATAATTGGCAAGAAGGTATTGCATTGTTTGATTCAAATATTCGTTCTTTAATCATGCGAATCCTGGCCATGACAAGAGTAAGAATACCCACACCATAGTTTTCTTATAAAATAAATTTACCTTAACATAAAAATGATGTAGTTTCCTTTAAAATATGGGCATTAAAGTAACAAGTACACGGTGTTGAAATTAGGATGTAGATTTTTTTAGGATTTAAGCATGTCTGCGTGATAAATAATATGCATAATGGACGTCTGTAGTACTTCTTTTATGTGTCTTTGCGTGTCGGATGAAAAGTAGCATATGTAGTGAGTGTCATGGGTAGATAGCATAAGTAATTTTTTTTAGGTATTTAGGGCATGTTTGGTGGCAACTAACCCCTTTTCACACACCCTCGAGGTGGCTTGTGGGATAATCAGTCGAAATAGATAAGGCAATCGCGTTGGGGTGACGTTTAAGAGTACTGGCTCCTAATCCCGAGGGCCCATGTTCAAGTCCCGATAGTGGTAGGTTTTTCAGTGATATCTCGGTCTCTGCTTGAATTCAGTCTGGAGAGTACTTCAATTCCGTTGGTCGGATGGGACGTTTAGCTGTCTCCATCAGCCCAATCTTAACGGAAGGCACTAAAAGGTTCTTGGTATTTCCATATCCCTCAATTAATTAATTTATTTATTAGGCTGATTCCTTTAGCCTTCTTCTCACCCTATGTTCGTTCCCTGAAAAATTTCTCTCTTCCCTAATTATCCACCTATCCTCTGGGGTGCCAATGGCCTTAAGCTCTCATTCGCCCTCGTAAACAGATACATCACAAGCAGGAACATTTACATGGCTATTCTATTTGTGAAATTTACTTAGGTGAATAGATCGATCCAGATTCATAAACCTTAGGAATGACACCGCAGACAGATGTATTTTAAATCCCATACTTCAACAGAAACAAGCGATGTAATCCAAATACACTGTCGACAAAATAGGCCTCTGGGATATTTTTTTGTATCTGAGCATAATTTACCACCGAAGAACAAAGCAGGGTATGGCTCTAGTACTTCATAACATTTCTCCGTTTTGATAGAGTTTTACTAACTAGAGAACTGATTACAATTCCCGCAAGATCGGATTTGAATACCGGCTGCGAATAGTTTTTTTTCAGTGAAAATGCGATTCCTGCTTGTTGGTCGAGTTGAGATTACATCAGTTACGGTACTCGGTCTTTTGTTTGGAAATTTAAACCGTTGATCTCTTCGCGACTTTCTCTTCTCCCTTTAACCCTTCTCAAAAAATAAACCTTACCCATATCCGAGGGACTGCCTATCCAAAAGTGTGCAAAAGCCACCAACTGTTCGGCGCCTCCCTCTTGACAACGACGTCAAAATCTCAATGTCAATCTTCCCTTCTTTCCTGCTTCTATTATTTTCTCCTCTCCCTTTGGCCATAACAAGCGACCAAACATGCACCGCCACACGCCCTTGGGGTGGCTTGCATGCTCATCCAGCCATATCTTGGCTATATCCTTCCATTGCACGGCACCTATCAGGCTCCGCTCTTCTCCCTCCCCTGCCTACGCAGGATTTCCCTCCGCCCCATTGCTTCGTCCACCGCCATTCCTCTGGAGTTTTATTCTCTCGCCTCGCATCCCCCTTTACTCTCTCGTCTGTGGCTCCGTCCTTCACATTATCCGAAAAGGTCCCATTTGGGCCGAATGACGACTGCATCCCCGAGTTTTCCCGCATTCCTTTCAAAATCCCCAACCTTCTTCCACTTCCTCCCGCGGTGGAGAGACGTGAATGCGTCTCCTGAAAAATTATCGTCTCTGTAGAATTGCACCAACTGAATTCATTTTCTCTTCCAAATGGGCGCGGCGTGTGGATGAGCTCATTTTATTGAGCACCCTGTCGATCAAGGTAGGCGGAGTTGGACGTAAACTTTTTCTCGCATTTTCACGTAAATAGTTCGCGTACTCTTCCTCGGCTTCGCATATTTACTCCCTGGTGTGGAATCACGGATCTATCTTTTGCGTTATCGCAATCTTTATCGTTAACGCTTACCCCTAGAGTAGCGCAGGGTTAACAATAACCGTCTATGAAACACTGATTGTAATAAGCGATTTGAAGTGCTGTGCGAAAAATGAAGAATGAAGATCACGTTCTCTCTGACATAATTTAAATAAAAAATAACGATAACGCTAGCGCACGCGTTATGAAGATCCATGATCGAGGCCCTGATTTTATCCTTGACAGAAATCACCATTGTAAGTCAACAATCCTAATTTTGGTTTTTCGCAGATCTCCACTTAATTCTTCTATCAGCAAGTCTCTTCATATTTTAATATTCCTTCTCTTTCACATTCTTCATCACTTGTTTTATGCATAAAATCCGAGGATTCTTGTGAAATGGATTGGAATATGTCCATCATCATCAAGGGTAAACAATCCTAGGATTGGTTTGACGAAGCCCTCCACTAGATTCTTCTATCGGCCAACCTCTTCATATTAGCGTAGTTCCTCTCTTTCACGTCCTTTACGACATGTTCTGTGTTACTCATACGAGGCTGCCTTTTCCATTCTTCCCGTTCACTTTTCCTTCAACGATTGTCTTTATCAGGCCATCGTTTCTTAAGATGTGGCCGATAAAGTTGTCCCGTCTTCTTTTTGTAGTTTCCAGCAGACTTCTCTTTTCTCCCACTCTCCTTAAGACTTCTTCGTTTGTTTCTCGGTCGATACATTTTATCTTCATCATTCTTCGATAGCACAACATTTCTAATGCTTCCACCCTTTTCTTCTCCGCTTCTGTCATTGTCCATGCCTCACTGCCGTAACGAAACATGCTCCAGATATACGTTTTGATGATTGCTTCCTTGCTTCCAAGCTTGTATTGCCAGCTGTAAGTAGATACTTCTTTTGATAGAATGCCCTCTTTGCCTGGGCTATTCTACTCACTATTTCTTTCTTGCTTCGTCCATCGTTGGTTCATCTGCTTCCCAGGTAACAGAACTCTTTCACCTCTTCCAGTTTCTGTTTTCCTAGTATGACGTTGGTTTTGGCCCCCTCTCTCTTGCTGCACACCAATATCTTAGTTTTATTCTTATTGATCTTGATTGATATTGAAATGACCCTTGTCTTTTCCATTGTTTTTAGCATCTTATTCAGAAATATGTCCATATCGGAATAATAAATGCACCTTTCCACAAAAATAACTTTTGTGTGAAATGTTTCCCTACCAAACGACCATCTTTACACTTCGAATTCCCCCCTCCTCTCCAGTGAGTTACAATGGTGTGTTCCCAAGACCAGTTTCCTCTACCCCCTCTCCCCACCTCTTCCCCCATTCAAAGTGTTGAGGCATCTTACCAGGAACTCCCCCACCCGCCCGCCCTCAAACGAACCTGTCTCAGACGACCCTGCCTCAGACGAGCCAGCCACAGATGAACCTGCCTCAGACGAACCTGCCTCAGACGAACCTGCCTCAGACGACCCTGCCTCAGACGAACCGCCTCAGAGGAACCTGCCTCAGACGAACCTGCCTCAGACGAACCTGCCTCCGACGACCCTGCCTCCGACGACCCTGCCTCAGACGAACCTACCTCAGACGAACCTACCTCAGGCGAACCTGCCTCAGACGAACCTACCTCAGACGAACCTGCCTCAGACGAACCAGCCTCAGACGAACCTGCCTCGTGTGGCCCACGCCCGTTAATCCGCGTGGCTGTCTGCCTGCCCAGGGACACTCTCCCTCCACCATTCAACGAGGACCTTTGGAAGCAACACCTTTTTGACTTGATCGAAAAAAAGAGAAGAAAAAAGCCACCAGGTTCGTCAAGCTGTTAAAACTTAAGCGGTCCATAAATATGACTTATAACTTTTTTTTGGGTTTATCCGCGTTTTGAGTGAAAAAGTAGCAGACGTTTCTTCTCCTTTGCCGGAGACCTCCTCAGGGCTAATGTGTGACCGGAGCGTTATGCATCAATTTATATGCTCATGGTGGGGAAGGGAGGGAAAGAGGGGAAGGAGGGGGGGGGGGGTAGAAGGGAGTTGTGGAGAATTCTGGATTGTTCTTTCTTTATTTTTGGCTATAACCGGAAGCCAGGAACTGCTGATCGCTTTCCCTTGGTCTCTGTTATGTGCCGCCATACGCCTAGGGCACCAAGAGAAGTCAGCAGTCGCCAAGCATGCAGCAAAAGGCCCCGACATCGAAATCGGGAAGCCGATAATCCTGGCCACGGACAGGAACTTCAAAACAAGGATTTTTAGGGAGGCCCTGGAAATAAGGAATTTTAACGGAGATCAAGGGCAGGCGATCAGCAGTTCCTGGCCTCCGTTTATAGCCAAAAATAAAGAAAAAACAATCCTGAATTCTCCACAACTCCCTTCTCCCCCCCCCCCCCCCCCCCCCCACCCCCTCCTTCCCCTTCCCCACCATGAGCATATAAATTGATGCATAAACCTCCGGTCACACATTAGCCCTGAGGAGGTCTCCGGCAAAGGAGAAGAAACGTCGGCTACTTTTTAACTCAAAACGCGGATAACCCCAAAAAGCCGCCACCAGATTGTTTGCCATTGATTTGTGTTTTTTCTAAGTTTGTTAACCCTGAAAAATAACCACCATTTCCCCGCTCTCCACTCCTCGTCATCCCCTTTCACCTCCTTCGTCGGTTTTTCCACTCATCACCTCTCTCCCCTCCTATCCCCCACCTCTCCTAAAGATGTATAGATTGGCTACTCCTTAAACCAAATTTAACCTGATGATGATGTATCAGCAATGAAACCCGGGTCGAACGCAAAGTTATTTTTGTGGAAAGTTGCACATCATTATTCCAACTTGTTATTTATATCTCATCTGAGGCCTTCCTCTGCCATTCTTCCCGGTGACTTGTCCTTTGGCGATTATCTTCATCAGGCCTTCATGTCTCATTGCCGGAAATACTAGGCTTTTTTCCTACCTTACCAAACATTCGTTTTTGAGAAGGAAATTGAAGGTTAGATTTAGATCGTAGTAATGGTTCAAAATCAATGGCACGTTTCCACAAATGTTTTATTCAGCGATTGATTTCGATACAATGTATCATCATTGAGGTATCGAAACCGATCGCTAGTTAAAATATCTGTTAAACCTTGCCATTGCTTTTCCTTTTTTAACCACTATGGAGTTCAAACATATTTCGTCTGACACCAAAGAATCTAAATCGTAGTAATTGTAGTTTATTCGGGCAGACTTCCGTCGAATTATGGCAGTATACCCCATTTAGGTTGGGTAAGTATTTGGTGAGTCGGAGGAACTTTCCTGAGAACGGAGAAAGGGTGGAGAAAAACCACACTTGGGCATTAGTCTGCTCTCAGCGCCATAGGGACCATGGTTTAGCGTTCTATCCGGCGGGTGGAGTAGGTATTCAACTCGAAGTGCTCTCCACACAGCACTCGATCCCGATGGAAAATCTTTGCCACTACCGGGATTCGAACTGGGCCCTTAGGATGGGAGGTCTGTGAGCCACATCAATCCGATCCCCAAATTTAGATCAACTTATTGTGGCGGATGGAAAACTAGCTTCTCTTAGAGAAGGACCGTTTTCGGATTCCATTATTGGCTTTGATTTTTCAATGGAATGTTGGTTTCAACCTTCAGTTTTAGTTTTTATGGTACGTCGACAGCTTTCGCTTGGTTTCGGCATGAGAGTTGTTTAAAGGGGCTGAATTTTACTTACTCAATCCGTTGGATTGGACGCTTTAATCAAGGTCCCGTTGTATTTTTGGTTTTAAGTATTCTTTCGCAGAAGTTAATTTTTTATCCTCCTCGCCTTTTTTCCCTAGTTACTATACATGCTCCATTTACCGCCATTCCTTAATCATAAACGCTCTAGCACTTGGTCGGCTACACTTATAAGAGCAACATTTCAGTTATTGAATTTTTTCACGTTTTTGATGATTATGCTGCATTGGCCTGTTCATATAATGTGGTACAATGCAAGGGTAATATTTCTACCTTCTGGGTACCCTGTGAGCCAACTCGAGGGTGTATTAATGTAAAGGGCGTGATTACGTGAAGCAGTAAACTCTTGCACTAAAATTTACAAGTCACTCTATTAAAGAGTACAATTAAATCATGCGAATATGATAATGATAAATTTATTCGCCTTCAATATTACAAGGTATGTCCATATAGAATTAAATACAACAAGAAATACATATACAAGAAAATCAATCAAATTCCCAGCCAAGACTTGCTAATCAGCAATAAAACGCTTGACTGTCAGCAGTAAATTCCTTTAGATCATAATATGCCTTTTATTGTAAAATTTTTTTAATCTGTGATTTAAACCTGGTATTGTCCAAGGTTTTAAATTTGTCAGGCAGTTTATTGTAATATTTAATTCCCACATACAGTGGATCTTTTACATAAGATGAAGTATTATGTGGAATTAGGATAGGTGAGTTTGCCTGCCTGGTGTGGTGACCATGGGTTACAAGATAGTGTTTGAAGTAGTGAAAATCTTCCTTAACAAAAGTTAGAATGTTCAAAATATATATTTAACACGGTAAAGTTAGTATTTTGTCTTTTATAAAATAGGATCTATAAGATTCAAATGGCTTTAGATTATTAATTATCCTCTCTGCTCTCTTTTGTGGTCTGAAAATTCAGTTTAAGAGAAGACTGGAAGCCTGACTCCAGAATAGTATACCATAGTTGAGGTTACTGTAGATTAGACCATGGTATAGTGTTAGTGCTGCAGCTTTGGAGCAGTTTTGATGAATAATTCTAAGAGCAAAGACTGTCTGGCTTAATTTTTTGGTCAGATGCAATATAACATGCAAGGATATTTTAAATACTAAACAAACACACATGCATTAAACATTTGTTCGAGTTTAAACGCAAAATTACTGTCTCAGTTAAACGGAACTACTAGCGTATTTATTTATATCCATCATCAGTACCAGTCTTGCACGTCATCAATCTAGGGAACAGTAAATTAGAGGCGCAGATTTTCTCCCCTAGGCTTCTGAACTTTCAGTTCCGGGAGCTTGTCCCTGCAAAAAGAAGCATGGCTAAAATGGCTAAAGCGTGTGCGTTTCGCTATAGTTTTCTAAAGTGTTTTCCCTTAAAGTTTCTAGCAATACTGGGAAGTAAATAGAGCGATCATGCTTGAAAGGAGGGGTGGCGTATGACACTTTTCGGTGTAACAGATTGTCGCGCGCGGAGGAAAGGAAATCCTTCAATTCGTCACACCCCGAGACATTTCACGGTAATCGTTTGAAGCCACCATTTATCAATCGGTGGAAATTAATTTGAGCGCCGAGCGAAGGACGGGATGTGGTGAGAATGTTAACGGAATGATTGATAGGGAAATCCCGTAATAACTCCCGATTTCGCCCTCCGTCTTTACCAAGAAAAATCTCCCCATGCCCCAAACACCCAGCTACCAACTTTTTCCCCACGTCTGCTCTTGCGTTAGCCTTGAAAGCCGCGAAATTTAAGAGTTGTTATTCTTGGCACGTTGGTTGTATACTCTGTCAAGTCCTCCCGCTCCCCCCTATTCACCAAACCCTGGATCCCTCCTCCGCCCTTTTAACCCCTCGCATCAAATTCTTTCCTCCGTCTCTCTCCCCGGCAAATAGCGGATGCCCACGCCCGAATTCGCCACCTCTTCCCAGAACACACCCTTGTCTTCTCCCCCTTTCTCCCTCCCTCCCTCTCTCTCTACCTCTCTTCCTTCCGGTGTTCCCTTGCTGGAATCCAGGCGCAGTGTAAGCTTACAAGGAACGCTTTTGTCCTCCTTTGTTTACGCCTCGAAGCGCCTTCCTCCCGCTCCGTAAATGCCACCCGTCTTGGGGTCATTAATGCAAATGAGGAATTAATGCTTACTCGGCCAAAGAGTCGAGATTTTGTATTGGGTATCGCGTCAGAGTCAATTGGGATGTGTTGACGTGACGAGGTGTCTGGAGACCATGGTTTCAATAAAGTCTGTGTCCCTTTGTCCGTTCCAATAAGGAAATCAATGCGACGGAAGTATATTATATTCTTTGGTTATTTATGCTTTATAAACTGCGGATACACACAGTTGAATTTCATATCTAAATGCCTTAATCCCCAGATAATATTTGTAAATCCCTCGACAATGCAGTGATGCACAGTTATGTTTCTTGGGTAAAAAGAGACTCTGTTGGGCTTAATTAGTTTACAGGGGAAAAGAAATAGAAAAACACCTCAAGTCCACTTACAATTAGTGAAAAATCATTGTGGCGCAGGTCTAAACGCATGACATTCTAAATATCGAGTATTCGGATACCGCCTTTTTGTTCGTATTGGGACTAACAAGATTAGTATTTGGTGAGAGTCATCATCGGCCAACAATCCTAATATTGGTTTGATGCAGCCCTCCGCTCTATTGTTCATTCGGCCGACCGTTCATATTAACGTAATTCTACTCTTTTACGTCCTTCACAACTTGTTCCATACATTTTATACGATGCCTGCGTTTCCCATTCATCCCGTTCACTTTTCCCTCGACGATTGTTTTCATTAGGCCATCGTGTCTAAAGATGTGGCCGATTAAGTTGTCCCGTCTTCTTTTTAGAGTTGTCTGCAGACTTCTCTTTTCTCCTACTCTTCTTAAGACCTCTTTGTTTGTCACTTGGTCGATCCATTTTATCTCCATCATTCTGCAGTAGCACCACATTGTAAGTGCTTACAGCCTTGACTTCTGAGCTCCTGTTTTCCTAAATGCTTCGCTGCCATATAGTAAAATGCTCCATATGTATGTTCTTATGAAATGTTTATTCTCTTCCATGCTTGTATTTGCAGCTGTAAGCAAAATATTCTTTTGCTAAAATGCCCTAGCAGTTGGACTGTCTGTATGGCTATTAATGTTTATACTTCGTATTCTTATGCTGAGATCTTGCAATACGTGCAGCATAATCACTAAGAAGAACATAAGAAAAATTGTTATTTATGTGCAAATGTATTCAACAGAACTATAAGGTTCTTTGCAAAGTGATATAATTTTTGCGCTCCGAAATTTTGCAGGTAACCTTATTATACTACGTAAATCCTCTCGCCATAAATTTTACATTAGTGATCGTCAATACTGATAATTTATTGAAAACCAATTAAAACGCGATATGAAGTGCATATCAACTGACTCTATTTCGAAAATTCATTGCTACCGACCATCATAGAATGCTTATTAAGGCTTATGAATTTAATAGCTGATTTGAATATGCAGGTGATGCTTTAGATACCGGTCTTTACTTGGAAAATTTCGAGTGGAACGGAAGAAACCCACCTATTTCCCTTCTACGTTGCTCCATGAGAGGAACAGCGTTCGTATCGACTCGAATTTCGTTTAGTGCCCAACTATTATTGCGAGAATGGTGGCAGATGTTACTTTAAAACGGATTGTCGCACGGAAATTCCTCTAAAATGATTAATGATGTTCGTTCACGCAGGATTGTACAATTATGGATAACCTATCCGACAGTGAAAATGTCAGACCCAAAAAACTGCCGTTTCTCACGTTACTGTAAATCTTGGAATATTGAAATTTCGTATTCAACAAGCTTGAGGAAGTTTTGAAGGTCTGCTCGTAATCTTCCTTTATTCCTGTCAACGAATCCTTTTTTCCCTTAAGTGGAGGAAAAGAAGTCTTGTTAAGTCTTGTTGAAGGAGACGATAAGATGAAGGGATATCTTAATTGGCCTTATCATGAGGTTTGATGGTCTGATGAAGACAGTTGTCGGAGGAGAAGTGGATGGGAAAAGGGAAAAGACGACCTCAGATGAAATTTACAGAGCAAATAGTGAATATTTCTATTTAATTGACATCAGTATAAATGAGAGGATGAAATTTGATTGGAGAACTGTGAGAAACCAATCTCGGAAGTGATGGATCTTTTAATCTCAATGTTGGCATTCCTTTTAGTCCTTTATATTCCGTTTGCGACAATGGTCTTTACTAATCAGCGCTTCCAAGCCTCGTTCCTCTAATGACGGATCTAAATGCCCAATTTTCCTTATTTCTTGCTACTAAACCATCCGGTAGGATACCTAGGTATAAGGACTGAAATGGAAGGGTGGAGGAAAACCCGGCGACGACATCAGCCTACTCTCACATAAAGACGCCAAAAGAGGACAGGACAAAAGAGGACGCCCCGACGGGCGAAATACTGAACTCGAGTACTCGGCACACAGCACTCCAGTGGAGGCGGGTTAGTGAAATTAAATAAATCTTCCACCGTCGGGATTTAAAGCTGGGCCCTCGGGCCGGGAGGCTAGTACTCAGGCCACCACACCAACACGATCTATTTTTTTATAGATTAATTTAGGTTTGACTAAATGGTCATATTTGGATGGAAATGCTAGTTTATTTATCAATTCGAATGACTTTTGGGGCATGTTAATTTCACTTGCAATAACTCGGAAAATACGTAATTTGCACCGTGAACTATTCCCGGCTGCTCTGGCCCGTTGATAAATAAATAAACGTGCATTTGAAGAAATGTTTCTCGGGCTTGGCACCGGTTAATAGGCTCCATTACTGCCAATGATTATTCCGGCAATTACTGCCATTATTGGCAGTAATGGAGCCTATTAACCGGTGCCAAGCCCGAGAAACATTTCTTCATAGTATTCGCCGGGAAAAAACTAGATCTTAAACGTGTATTTATTTGTTCAGCTAATTTTGGGACTATGAAGTCCTATGTTAACAATGTGATGAATGGATTATACTAGTATACATGCCCCGGAAAGATAAAAATCCTCCCCAAGCGGAATCGGAATCAGTGACCTCGATTTTGACAGGCCAGAGATGTACCCCAACTCCACCGAGGCTAGCGATTAACGGAGAGTTCTTAGAATCAATTTGCACCCCTCCCCCTCTGTTATATTCTGCTCCCGCTGTTATTATCCCCTCCCACAGCATTCCGGAAGAGTAACTGGTGCTGGGTTGCGGGAAGCACACTCTCCTCAGATCGGAATTATTGACCATTTTCATGCTGGTCGGGCTTCCAGATTTCCGAGAAGTTGCCGGAAGGGGGAGGCGTTTTGCCCGAAGACAAGGGAATTGGTTAGTGGAGCTGAGTTCGAATGTGTATTTTCGATTGGATAACAAAGGGTGTTAGATCCCCGCTGGGAAGAGCGCGATTTTTTTTTGTTTTGCTTCGGGATATAAACACTTTGGTGGATTCAGTGGAAGCGGCTTTCAGGCGAAAAGTCCACCGTCATAATGTGGATGCGATGAAGTGGCTTTCACGTCACTCAGTCGTATTATGCTGGAATAACCCCAGGTGATTGAGCTCGCGTACGGATTCGTTTAAATTTTTGTTTGACCATTGATGGTTTCGATAGGTTTCGATAGGTTTCGGTCCGCACAGGAATACTAGAATCATTAAGTTTTTATTTGTAAATTTTTACACCCCAGAAACAACTTTTTGACCTTTACCCTAGGGTGTACAGGATTAAAATGAAGACAAAATTCACATCCACGTGGAAAGGTAGTTAAAAACTAACCTGGGCGGTATTCAAATTCACTTCCCCGGATTTGAGGAGTGAGGAGTGTATAAAAATCCCAAACGATTCAATCTTAATTTATTAATTTCCTACTCATTTCCATTTCATCTATTTTATGATATCTTATGTGGAAAAAAATTCTTTGAATTCTCTGAAAATCTCTTTGAATTACTACCCGATAAGTGTTTTCTATATTGCCTAGCTTATCATAGAATAGGTGGAGTTTTTAATGTGTTTTTAACCTCTGTAAACAAGCTACCATGCTTAAATGACTTAAAAAATTCTTTGAATTCTCTGAATATCTCTTTGAATTACTATCTAATAAGTGTTTTCTGTATTGCCTAGCTTGCCATAGAATACGTGGAGTTTTTAATATGTTTTTAACCTCTGTAGACAAGCTACCATGCTTTAATGACTCAATGATACACACGTACTTCAGCCGTATGTCGATTCTTACTCATGTTCAACCTAATGCCTCAGGGGAATCGGACTCGTTTCTAAAACTATCAAAGCTCGTTTTTACGACCCTCTTTTTAGCACAGTGTTCAAATCCGTGATCATTCATGCATAATCTACAGCCCAGATAGCTGAGTACAGAAGGATATGGAAATTGGAATAGCCATGCGTATTTTTAATATCCAGTGAATCTGGCGTATTCAAGCATTCGAGAGGTGAAATTTCTGGGAATGGTATTTTCCTTGGAGTTATGTTACCCGTTTGAATGTATTCTACCATGTGTTGATGGTTTGTGTACATCGTAGGATGTTTAGCTCAAAAGCCACCAAGGTCTGAAACGTTCACTCTTTGTGCGCATCTGGTTGCGCTGCTTTCGTGAAAAGGTTTAAACTTTAAGGCTGCCTGTATTTCTATGGTTCGTACTCTGCTCAGCAGAATCAGGGTTCTACGGGTCTACGTCCCTCACCGTTCCTACGTATGTGATTATGCGAGCCCAACAAACGCTCTTATCGCCAGAGAAGGCGTATCTCTCTCGCAGAAAAACGGAAATATGGCAGTCTCTCTTAGATCTACTTTTTCCCTTTATTCCTACCATTTGATGCCACTATCATAATGCTGCTTGTTTTGAAATGGAAGTTATAGGTGGGAAGATGCATTCTAAAATTTAAAACTGTTTTCGTTAGTCACGGTAAAAAAATAGTTTGCCAGATACATCCGAACGTGTTTGATAGGACAGTTTTCGATTAAAATCATTAGATTTTCAATGAAAGTAACAATTCGATAGATAAAATTTATTGCCCGATTAGTAAAAATTTCGGTAATTAAGAATTGACTTGAAAACACGAATCATTTCGGCTAAAGTTACGGAATCGTCTCGATAGTCGTAAGAGTTTGGTAATCTTCACCGAGCTTTCAGTAAATTCCAAGACCCGACTTAGCGTTTGATTGAAAACATCTGACTCGTCGAGATTCTGTTTGATAGATTTTACTATCTTGCATGATAGTCGCGCTGTTTACTGAAATTCGTCTAGTATTGCATTGTGTATAGAAACGGAGCCAAGCGCTTCGGAAATACTGCTCTGCAGAACGGGTTAACAATATCAGTGGCTGTCCAATTCATTTAGTTGGAACTAGACTCTTTGCGAGAGCATGAAATTAAATTGGTATCTTATCCATTACAATTGATATTCGGGCCAACTATTTCTTATCCAATTAAAATTAGATGCCTCATCCAACCTTTCTTTTGAGTGTATGATATTCGATGTATCAGATGCAAACCTTGCAGTCTACTCTGTGAACCACGTGAATTTCCTGCATGTGTTGCGCGTTTGTTCGGAGTCTGCGAAGTTGTGAACGATGGAAGAATAGTCTCGAAGCCTGCAGAAGTCCTGGGGTTCCCTGGACTTGGCGGAGTCTTTCTTAGGTTATTAATGTTTGGTATCTTTTCCTCATATTCATAAAATTTAATTGCCATTCACCGCTTCAAATATGATAATGTGTGAACATTAAATATGTTAAATTAATCAAGACATTAATTAGGTGTGTTAAATCACGATGACTATTCTGTTCAATAAATTGAACCGTATCACCTTCCTTGACTATCAAATAGTTTGGTAAAATAAAGGAAAAATGCTAAGTTTGTTAGATAAATTTAATCATACCCTCCTGAATACCGAACTAGTTTGGTAAAATTAACCGCAGAAGGCTAGTTTTTCTTGATAAATTTTACCGTACTTTTGATAATTTTCACCAAATTGGTTTACCGAACAGTCTTGATAGAAATAACTGTGAAATTCAATTTTCCATATGAACTGAACGTTTTGATAAAATTTCCCAAAACATGATAAATTCAATCAAATTTTTTTTCAGTGTACCTTTTTGCTTGTTCATCTATAAGTTTGCATCGTATGGAACACGTATATGGCCTTAAATTTGTTATTATCATTATTTTTTTTGTTTTTCGTGAATAAGTCCTTCTCTCACCCTTGTGAACTCAAGTTTGCGCTGTGGCTAATTATCAGAGACTCAGCTCTAAGAGTTGCTCGCTGCAGCACCCCATCATAACTTATTTTATGCGCCCTGATCTCTTTACTGTTCTTCATCCACGTAACGGGGACCTAGGTTTTCGCAAAGCACCAGAAGCAGTTGGCTTGAATTTCCCTCATCCTTCTATTCCCTCCCCAACCACTTTTCACCGTCTCCATGTGTGATATAAGACGGGGCAAAGAAGAAAAAGTGATCCCTCTTTCCTTTCATCTTGCTTTAGTTACTGGGGAAGCATCTTTCCGCTGCAGACCGAGAGAAATAGTTCCCTGGGAGAAATAAATACCTATCTATCTATATCTGCTGACTGCCCTGTAAGCCACCTCTAGTAGGGGTAGAGATGTCACCAAACATGAACTACGTATGTGCATGCTCTTGTTTACTTACATACCTAAGGATAAATCTACATACCTAAGGAGAAATTTCTATCAATATCATGCGGGAAACACGCTACAAATTCTGCCTCTCATCCAGCTTGCAATGAAGCATTTGAGAAACACTACGAATATAATAATAATAATGTTTATTATGTTCAAGGGTTTACATCCCCTATGAACAGTAGTAAATAAGAAATGTTACAATAGAGCTCACATTGTAATATTATAACAAAAAAAAACTAAGGGTTCAATAGAATATTACAAAAAAACATTTAAGTATTACAATTTTGTATTTGGGTCAGCGAGAGAAAGACAACATAGGCAGTAATAATAAACATAAGCTAAATACAGAACATCACTTGGTAGATAGAACAAAACAAGAGATTTTCCTTTGAATATTACAGACAAAGAGATTTTTCTTTCAGGAGTTTGAAGAGTTTCCTCTTGAATATGTTCAAGGATGGAGAGTCTTTGATATTTTTGGGGAGGTTGTTCCATATATGCGATCCTACAACTGTGACCGAATTTTGATAAGTCGTGGCTCTAATTTGGGGCCCATAAAGATAATTAGGATCCATCCTAGTTACAACATTAAGGGACTTTACCTTAATTGGATAAAATTCAACTAAATAGTGTATATGTATTAATAATTCATGAAGAATGCTTAAATCCAAAAAATTTAAAAATCTACCGCTTAATTTCATCTCTGTATGTTTCATTAATCCATATTAATCTAATTCGTGACTTTAATTTTTTATTTTAAGATAAATTTATTTTATGAAGGCAGAATACTGTGAGAAGTCTTGATGTTGCTATGGTCACGTAATGTTTAAGGGAAGGACGAATATTTTAATCTATTTTTACCTGTTACGGTTTCAACCACCTTATCCTATCGCTGTGGTCCTATTTACCAATGCAGTGTGGGGCCCTTATAATTGACTCGATGTCGCAGGTCAACTCGTGTGCCCTGAAATTCTATAAAAGCCGTAGTCTTTGAGTTTGAAGGGTCTCCCATCGTATTGTCTCACGCAACGAGTTGCTCTTGCCCCCTTATCATAACAGTTGTTCGCGAATGTAGATGTGCTCCTGTGGATTTTATCTAATTCGTTTATGAAGGAGGTTCCACCGAATTATGAAGTAGATGTCATTTCTGTGAAAATTTCAGGACACACAATTTTTTGGCCCTTCTGTCAATTGGCAATAAAATAATGAGGCCTTACTATCATTTATTTGAAGAAAAAAGACGTTGAAAATCAGCAATTTTATACGTAGTTATACGGCAGAGCATGGCTCCTGCAGTAAAATTAGCAGATAAATAATGTAAATTGAAATGTCATTTTGACGAAAAACTAATATAAGATGCGCAATTTTATGTTGAATTTAGCATTGTAAAAAAGTGCTCGCTTTACAACACTTGATTAATTGATATCAATAAAGTTTTGCTCGAAATAAAGCAGAAAAGCCTTAGTTACATGAAAATGGCGCTACAGTACGTTGTTATCGTTGACAACGATGCTTGTGACGGAACGTGCCTACAAGCCTATTTACTAATTTAATGAAGGAATATACCTTACCAAGTTCCTTCTTGTATTCTTGATGTAATTTAAATATTTCATTGGTTTTTGACTAGGTGTAATTAATACCAATGCTTCCAAATGGTTGCATCGTCATTGTTGCCAAACAGTTTTTAAAAATATCAATATTAATAAAATTCAAAACAAAGAGTTGCACTTGCAAGGGAATAGTTTAAAACTAAGTAACAAAATATTTAACCTATTTTAAAATACGTATTAGCGGGATTGAACATGTATTCTCACTTTATAAATTAAACGTGACAACATCACATCAGTCATGTTCCTAAGTCAAAATGAGTTAAAAGAGCTTGTGAAAAATAGAATGCAACTACAACGCGCTATATGATGGCATGCTCATAGAATTATTGCGTATGCGTTATCACCCTATGGATGATTTTCCATATAGATGTTTTTCTGGATCGGTATTTATTCATCAAATACCATAGCTCTTTTACGGGATTTTGAATCGCGGAGTCACGGTGGAACCTCCTTAATTCCTTTTTCCACGAGTCCGAAATACTGGAGGTATATTCCACTTCTGGCCTAACTAACGCGAATTTGGAGAGTGAAAGCAGAGACGGGCGCTTTGTGAGGCCTTGTGCCGCGGCGGGATGTCATTAGAAATTGGTGCACTCGTGTCGCTTCATACTACCTCGATTGATAAATTGAATCGCTCAGGGGGAGTAAAATAGAAATTGATTCCTAAATCGAAAGCGTCGCTAACTGAACACTCACCCTGCCGTCTCTTTGGGGCGGGAAGAGATGTGACACTACCGCAGCGTTCCCATTTCTCCCTCGGGGAGGAACGGCGTCCACGGAGAGAGGGAAAGACACTTCGGTGTCCGCGCCGTAAAGGGCATTCTTGACACGTAACCAATTAGGCGAGGGAGAGGAGGGTGGGTGGCGAGCGATTGAGGGGTGGCCGCGTCAGGGGTGGCGTGGACGGACGACGCGTCTGGATTTTCGTTTTGCCTCCTCCGTCCTCCTGGGAGCGTCCCACGAGACTGGAAGTCAAGCCTCGGGGTCGACAGGAAGAGCTAAGAGGCGGACCCCCTTCGGGACTGGAGTCTCCCTCATCCCGTCATTGATAGGTTGAGTGATAAAGTGGACAGGGTGAAAGCGGAGGGAGAACCGACTCGGTTCATCCTTCCCTCCACTTCCAAAAATTGCACCTGAGAGTGTTCCAGTCTAGCAATTTTTAAAAAAATTTCATTCTCCTGCTCAAGTGCGTGGGAAAAACTAATGCAGGTCGAGAAGTTCAGCTTCTTGTCCAATGTGTTGAAGTTAAGGAGGTTCCGAAAAGTGTAAGTCATGTCACTTTTTTATATTTTCAGCACTTATAGAACTAAAGTTCCTCTATCTAATAAAGTAAAGATAATTATACCAACCCATACTCCTTTTTGCACAAATTGCATTTGAAATTACATACGATTAACGGCGAGAATGGCCATCACATGGGAATATAACGTTTAAAAATACTATATTGACATGTCATTTTTGCAAAAAACTGATATTTAATGCGTAATGTCACAAGGAATAAAATTACATGAAAAAAAGGCATCAACCCACCGTATTTTTCGCTAAATCCACCACTTTCTGCGCTTAAAGCAGACGAAATGCGTTAGTTGACTTCAAGTGGCGCTGCGGTCGCTGTAGCCAAAATGGTTGGCAATGAATAATATCATTACTAATGAGATATTAAAGAATATTTCAAGAAGTATTATAACATAACGTTTGATAAAAATATTCTGGTGTTATACATTAGTAAATTCATTGATAACATGAATTTATTTTTGTAAAGTAAATGCTGAATTGACTCCATCGTCGAGCTGATTAAAATTATCATAAAAAATAAATCCTTCGACTTTCCATCGTATTTCTTGTGATACTTATGACTTTCAATAGTTTTGTTAATTTTCTTTGTGAAGTAAGGATCACGTAGCAGGCATATACTAGTGCTTAAATTAATAAGATTCCTTAGACAACTTGACTCAAGCAGTCGCGAACCAACCTCCTTAAATCGTAATGGCACTTGTGTAGTTCGAAGGATTGCCGCAGCAAATAGGCGTTTACACGTCGGAGAGCCCTAATCACAGAAACCGGCCGCAGTATTCATTTTGGGATTGAGGTATATCGATAACGTTTTAGTCGTAGGTTTGAGAATCTCACCTTGGACATTGATGTCGTATCTGTCGTGGGGTTATGTTTGAAATCCTTTTCGTTTACCGGGTCTCCAATTAAATAACTTCCCCTGCCCTAAATGTTGACAGAAGAATAGCTTAGATTTCTCTTATCCCACCTTATCGATTTATGCTGATATCATTCTCTCTTGGTACGAGTGAAAGTCTTAAGATTCCAGCTAATAAGTAATATAATCACCAAATATACACTATTAGAGAATATTAGTTCATTCTCTATTCATATATCGTTATCATGTTTTTTGTACACGAATTCGTTAGATGGAATAGAAAAATGGATTTTAGTGAAAAAAATAATCTTTTAACCAAAAAAATAATCTTTTAACATTCCTTCATAAATCAAAAATTAAAATAAGCAAAAGGTGACGCCTACCAAAAAGCTGCTTTGAAACTTATTACGTCTTCCACCTCCCGTCCTTGGCTGCTTTTAGGGGAAGGGAAGGGAGTGGAGGGGAGTTCTCGGAAGGTCTCCTCGCACAGATCCTGTCGCAATCGCTCCTATTGGCAGAGTCAGCTGTGTGTCCCTCATTGCGATGAGGCGAAGTAGCTTCGCGGGCTCAGTCGTGATTGGACGAAGTGGATTACGAAAGGGGTCGCATGCTCGACTACAGACTTTCGCCGCGTATAACTCGAGAACTAATTGACGGTTCGAAGAACGGAAATATACGGGTCTTTTTATTTTACAAACTCTATCAGATTCGGCAATAAATACACATGGTAAGCGACCCCATTCTTGAACTTGAACATTCAACTTGAAAAATACTAATAAAGTATCTTTATAAGTATCGGAATTCGCTGGGTGCTGATAAACCGATATTCTATTCGTCGGCATCGCCAGGTAAAGAGACAGTGAATAGCTTTCCTGCTCCTCTTTCCGTCACATGAAATACTTCTCTCGGATAGAACCACCATACCTCTTCTTAGATCCAATACTCTTTATCTTCACCCCCCCCCCCCCCCCCCCCCCGTTTCTTCACCGTCCTTAAGGGGGGTGGGATCCTCTTTGTACGTCGTGAGTTTCAAAAGACCCCTCTTAGGAAGGTACTCCTCTCATCGTCAGTCGTATAGAGGTCTTTGAGGACGGATCCCTCCCGGTTTATCGTTATTGCTGGCTCGACCTTTGACTCGGCGGACCGATTTGAATTCGCCTTGTTGCCTAAATTACCTGACATGAGCGACCGTGTCCGTAATACGGAAGTCGCTCGTGATCCCCACTACGGAATCTGTGGCAGCCCAAGTATCGTGGGTTCGAATCCCGATTCAGCAGCGAGAGAAGTTTAATACTCAAGAGAAAATATTAGTTTAGAATGCGTAATACTTATGGGAATACCTTTGGTATAGAATATATCATCTACATCTACATAATACACTGCAAACCACCATAAAGGTGTGTGGCGGGGGGTGAATTCTCACCAAACATGCACTACATATCTTGCATTTTAAAGGATTAGTATATATATACTGTTCTAAACTACACTATTTAAAAAAAGATAAAAATAGCAAAGCAAACATGCAAAAACATGCTGTTAGTTGGATTAGCTTCAAGTCCTTGTGCCAACATGCAGCTACCAATGTTATCCATTGCTACACTTGTACTAAATACATTTACCGTTATTCATATCCCTAATAGTACGAGGAAAAAAGGACATTTTGAATCTGTCAGTTTGGTAATCAATTTTTCTAATTTTGTGATTATGGTCCAGTATACCATAGTAAGTTGGGGTTCGCAAAATATTTTTAACATCATCACTGTAAAATGGTCTTGGAACTTGTTTAAGAGATAAGTCTGAATTTCAACCTGCGATCTGACAATGATTCCCAATTTATTTCATTGAACAGACTATTTACGCTAATAAGGTTATCATACCGTCCCTTTACAAATCTCTCCGATCTTTGCTGCACACGTTCAAGTTCATTATTTAGACCGATTTCGTTGGGATCCCATGCACTGGCAGCATATTCCAAATGAGGTCTAACAAGGGAAATGTAGCTGATTTCTCGTACGTGATCGTCACATTTACCGAATATCGAGTTTGGTTAAGACAAAATATAATATAAAATGCAAGGTAGTCGTGCTCATTTGAAAAACACAGGCACACCTTGTAGATAGATCTTCATGTGTAATATTGGCGGATGATTTTTGAAGGACTTAATCTTGATAAAATTGATGACTTAATTTAACTACTTCTTCCAAATAAGTTCTTCTTTGAAGATGTGAGCTCAATACCTGCTACTGGTGGCGTATCGCAATTATATCTCCTTGTGTGATGTAATATTTATTAAAATGTATTTCTCAATTTTTGCAATGATCCATTGTATTCCGACGCCAGCGGATTTGTACTAAATTTTCTCAACGCCCGAAAATAATCAATCGATCAAGCCATCCTCACGGTGACGTTTCGTTTATTTCTGTTATCCCTTCTCAGAATTTTTATTAATATTTTTATTTTTTCTTCTATTTTCACATGAAAATGTTGGCTCTCGCATAGGCTAGGCAGCAAGATGAACACTATATGCTTATGCTTAGTAACGTGAAAATTTTTATGTGTAAGAATATTATCTTGAGATTCTATGTTGCTTCATTATTTGGACATCTGGCTTCTTCTGTTTTGAAATATTTTTCTCATTTGGCCCTCAGGTATGTTTATCCAATTATGTTTGAGTTACAATAAATTATTTTAATAGTCCCCGATATCTTTCAGCATACATTTTACTGGAAATCTGTATCATCCTAGTAAGAAAAAAATCATCCTGCCACACATTTTTCCGACTGAACCTTCAGGTCCATTTTGTGCAAAAGCTCAACCGTGAAACTAACAATAAGTTTATTTTAAGGCATCAAGAATTTTTTTCATTCCTCTTTCTTTCAGAGGGAAAAATATTTAATGGCGCCTTCTTTCCCGCTTCGAAAAATAGCCTCGCTCTCTTTCCAGCATTTCACAATAGATTGTGCCCGGAGCAGCTGAGACGACGTTAGTATTTCTCCGTCTTTGCTGCGGAGGTTTCCGCACCATTCATTACCGCTGCGCGGAGATGCTGCTCTCTTGTTATCGGAAGAGGAGAGCTCGTGGGAACCCGAGAGTTCCCTTCACGAGGAGACTGTTGTCTCTCTCTCTCTCTCCTTTTCGAGCTCATCTTTTCCCTCCCGACTCCATTCCCTCCGACTACCAACTCTAGGAGAGTATGAAACGTCTTGGTGACTGAAGGAATCGAAGTACTCTCTCTCTCTTTCTTTTCTACTCGTCTAGCCGATCGGAATTCTGCACTTCTTGACGCGTGTCGGGTGTCTCCTCGTCTGCCACGTGCTGTTTGTCTCTTTGTCGCTGCAAACGATGCGAGGACGTATCTAGTTCGGTCTGAGCACGAAAATAAAAAAGGATATGGATTTTGATGGGTGTATCGAAGGTAACAATCCGAGTCGACTGGATATGTTCGTGTGACTCAAAGATTGGTCCTTAGCAGCCCCCGGCAACATGAGCTCGTCGCACGTCCCCTTATTGTCCGCTTAGTTCCTGCTTTCGGTCGGTGGCGCCACTTATTCATTCGCCTGTCATTTACCCATTGAAAGCACACAAAGTAAGCGTCTTACGGTGTTTCACTGAGGCAAACCACATTTTTGCGAAACTGTTCCTGCGAAAAATATCTGGTTTTCTTTTATCAAAATCATCATTAAATGTTTTAGAGTTTGAAAACCAGACTGTATTGGTAGAACACTATGGTCGGTAGGAGATACATCACATCGGGTTGTACCATGGAAGAAGGAGGCGCTCCTTCTTCCATGGTTGTACCTCTGTGTATAATTCGAATACCGAAAAAGGGCATTGCTTTGTGGTCCTGAGGGAAGGAAGCCTCCGCGGTGAGTGGCAGAAGTGCATTCCTCGCGATAGTTTCTTAGTGAAGCATCCACAAGTTGGGTGTGAGGACTTTTTCGAGACGGATATACTTCTCGAGAAGATACTCACCGACAATGAAGGAAATGTCATAGGCATGGTAAGATTTACTACTTTTTATAGCATTTTAAGTTATTATCTTAATTTACCTATGAATTGAATTCACATGGTGGCCAATTATTTTCTCTTTCACTGTAAATGATATTTCCCTTTCATAGACCAATTCAACCCACGTGTGAGCCATGCGTCTGTGCAATTACGTTCTCAGTACCATTTGTGATAATTAATGCTGCTATCAACGTTGCTCCTATTCATGTTCTATTGATGTCGCTTAGAACAATTCGATTTCATTATCTCCCAATGATGTTTTTGAAGAGCAAGTTACTCATCAAACACACGATAATTGATTATTGAAATTCACTCGGGTTTGGCACCGGGTGAGGATTTTCATTGCCGATGTTTAGATGAGCGAGTTACTCATCGGTCCTTAGTAACGGTTGGAAATCACTCTCAGAAAATATTTATCGATCACTGAAGGAGGGAGGGGTTGGGGCTACTTTTATTCCGGGAGAGAGATGTATTACAAGTTCATTCTTTGTTGAAATAGCAATGATGGCGCACGATAATTAGTGAAGAAATAGTAATACTGAGATCTAAAAAAATATTGACTGGAGGTGCTATTAAGCAACATTTCAACCTTAAAAAAATCCACCTATCCAGTAGTATGTAAAGGGACGGTACGGTAACTTTACTAGCGTAATCAGTGTATTAAACGAATTAAAATGGGAATCATTGTCAGATCGCAGGTTAAAATTTAGACTTAATCTCATAAATAAATTCCAAGATAATATTTTCAGTGATGACGTTAAAAATATTTTGCGAACCCCAACTTACAATGGTAGGCTGGACCATAATTACAAAATTAGAGAAATTGATTGCCGAACTGACAGATTTAAGGTGTCATTTTTTCCTCGTACAATTAGAGATATGAATAACGGTAAATATACCCAATACGAGTGTAGCAATGGATAACATTGGTAGCTGCATGTTGGTCTAAGGACTTGAAGGTAACCCAACTAAAAGCACGTTTTTGCATGCGTAATTTGCTATTGGTAGCTTTTTTAATGTTGCAGTCTAGACTAATATATTAATAGTAATACTTTTAAATGCATAATATGTAGTGCATGTTTGGTGAGAATTCACCCCCAGCCACACACCTTTGAGGTGGCTTGCAGGGTATTATGTAGATGTAGATGTAGTTCTATGCCCTGTTATGGTGGTCGAGAGATATCTCACCGAGGCTTAAAATCACTCACCAGGGAGAAAAGTTAGACGGACACACCTTTAAGAAACACATCACTCATGCGTATTAAATTAATGAACAGTGCGTTTGAAGACACGTAGGTATTACCGAAGAATAAGCAGGCCGAGTCGACCAAGTACACTCAACGAAACATGAAAAACCGCCAAGAAGCCAAGCGTACTCAGGATAGTAGTTAGAAACTCATTGGAACAATTAAACGAAGGAATACGTATTTGGTGGGAGCAGTGGAAGTAAATCGGATTTTATCAAAAAATATACATGTGTCAATAAAGTCAAATATCACTTCGCTCGTATGGAGGCTTGTCGGCAAATTCTTCCAATGTAGCATGCGGAACGTATTTCACCGATTTTCACAAGACAGCGAATATATTCTCCACTTCTGTACGTATTATATAGTGGGTCTTTGGGTTGAATGGTGGACTAACTTAAGCAACTACTAAACAACAATATCGTTTTATCAGGGGAAATATTTTATCCTGTTTATGTTTATGCGTTGAAGAAATGGTGGCATAGAATGTCGAGATACCGTCCTTATCGTGCTCCCGCGTTCGTCTGAGTTGATGGCGTGACCCTTCACGGAAAACTTGAAATGATGGCCAGAGGAAGACGGTGGCAAAGGAAGGCGGATCAAAGCGAGGGTAACAGGGGCGTTGGAGCCCTCCTACGGAGTCAGGAGGCGCGAACCGGCCCTGTTGCTGCTTTTCCTTGGGTAGGGAGTTACCTGGTTGATTAATGTCCCCAATTAGGGTCTCGTCGTGTCCCTAACGGCCTTCTGCACGGATTTTGACACCTTCCACAATGCCCGTCGAACGGTTACCCGCGTGTGAGGAGAAAGGCATTCATTTACATCTCTACGTCTAGACGAACCCTTAAGATCAGCTTAAGCCACTGAGGAATGATATAGACAATGGTTATAAATAAAATTGCGTTGAAAACATTTTAATGGAATTTGAATGCTGGGGTGGAAAGGAGTGTGCGAGGAAAAACGAAGGAAGAGGAATTTTGCAATAATCGGAAAAATATTATTTAGATTTATATTGCGTGACAGGAAATCGCTTAGCAAGGATTTAGATGCAATTCAAGAGTGGTGCGACAAATTGCAGTTAGAATTTAACCTTAAAAAGTGTGTAGCTATCAATTTTCGGAGGAGGAATAATTCGATAGAGCGTACCTATAACATTAGTGACACAAAGATCGAAAACATTGAAACCATAAGATATTTGGGTGTAACAATCACTAAAGATTTTTGGTGGGGAAGATACATCCGGGAAATATGCGGCCGAGCGAAGAGAAATCTAGGATTTATATAGAGTACTTGGGAAATGTGATGAGAAGACAAAAGAGCGATGTTTTTCACTAGTTAGGCCCCACCTTGAGTATGCAGCCAGTGTATGGGATCCGATTGAATTAGGTTTCATCAGAGAACTAGACAGTGTGCAACGTAGAGCAGCTAGGTTTGTTAAAAGGTGTTAAGATAGGTTGAGTAGCGTTTCAGAATTAATAAAAGAATTCGGGTGGGAATCATTATCAGAGTGTAGGTTAAGGTACAGATTAAATCTATTAGAGAAATTTCAATCGGATAGCTTTACTGAATATGTTAGGTACATATTAAAAATACCATCGTATTATGCTAGATTCGGCCAGATAAATAAGATTAGAGAGCTAGATTGTCGTACCGATAGATTCAAAATGGCATTTTCCCCCCATACTATAAGAGAACAGAATAGGCAAGATAGCAAAGGGATAGGTAGGGGAAATATTTTTGAGTAGCCTGTAATGCATGATGTAACTATTGCATGATGTAACTATTAATCCCTTTAACACTATAGATACTAACAATATAGATGCATGAGACCCTATAGTTGCTTGTTTGCATGTTATTGTGCATGCTCGGTGATCTTCACCCCCTGCCACACACCCTCGCGGTGGCTTGCAGAGTGTAGTGTAGATGTAGATAGATGCGTGTTAGAGTGCGTGAACGATTCGTGAGGGAAATAGAATTCTTGAATCTTGCTACTCGGCATGTGACCTTTCATAATTTGTCGCTTCTACAAATCTACATCTATGCAATAGCCTGTAAGCCGCCATAATTTTTTGTATGGTAGAGGGTGAATTAACTCTAAACATGCCCTACTTATAATGATTAATGAGGATGAGTAGCTATATTCTAGTTAAAACTTAACGATTTATGTAAGATTTAAATATCAAAGCAAGCATGCAGAATATGCTGATAATTGGGTTAGCTTAAAGTCCTTAATCCAACATCAAAATAGCAATGCCATCATTGATACACCTATGCTATCTATGGGTACACTTGTGCATATACTATTTAATATGTTCACAACTATTCAAATCCATAATTTTAAGGGGAAAGAAAGAGATTTTTAATCTGTCAGGTAGGTAATTAATATGCCAGTTTCATTTTCATGGTCTGGTCTATCGTAGTAAGTAGGATCTCGACAAATATTTTTCAGTAAAAATATTGCCGTGGAATTAACTTTAAAGATAATGCCTAACATTAATATATTGACGTCCGTATAATACTCTCCGAGACACTGCAGGGGTATGTGGCAGCGGGTGAATGAACACAAGGGAAGCATTTATTCTTATATAGCAAAATGTTTGCTGGCAGCTACATTGCTTGGTTATGAACCATATTTGTCCACTTGTACTACAGCCACAAATTAAAATCTCTAGTTTTGTGATACGAGCACTTTATGTATATAAATACTTGAATTACCTGATAACTATGAAACAAATGAATGTCGCACATTTATCGAGATTTTGCGCTTATACTTTTCCTGCTTATATTCTTTATCCTTGAACTGATGAGTGTTCATATATCTCTCTCTAAATCAAGTAAAATATGCTTGCGATTATCTTCTGAAGCAAGTACGGAAATATCTTGAATCTGTTGAGTGAAGGCCCAGGGTCCGAGTCGGGAATCGAAACGTCTGACATGGACGCAGTAACCCGGTGGAGGACCCGAAAAACCTTCACTCAGCAGATACACCGGGAAAGTACCAGATCTTTCTTCCTCTTGAATTTGCTTTTTATGAGATGTGTGAAAACTTGATCTGATGAAATAATGTTGAGCAAAGAGGAGGAATACTTTCATTTCCAAGGAACAATATTGATTTTGAGGTTTTATGCACTAAATAAATATTCAATTCCTTCCTTCCTGTCGTATTTTAGCTACATTTAAGAGAACTGTTTGTTATTACCGTTGTAAATGTTTTTGAGGACCGCGATCGTAAGAAAATTCGCAACAGTCGTTTTTTTAAATATTTGTTGGGAAAATTTCTAAAGGTCGGCTTTATATATATATATTTTTTTTAATTTAATACAATAATTTTTTTGTAATTTGAGGCTTGATATTACAGCATACAGTATGTGTGAACAATGGTAACCAGTAAACCACGCAGTAATAACTACTATTCAATGTCGTGGGTTAGGTCACGATTGGATTGATAGGTATGAACTAACGGCGATTATAAGCGGTAGCATTAAAGGATAAAAGTAAGTTCGGGATTTCTGAAGAATGGTTTTACCCCAGAAAGCGTAGAAAACTATAAACCTCGCCTTTGGATGACCAGAATTGTGGAAGACCGTCTCAACGCTTGAAGCCTGGCTAAAACATCCCCAGTTAGTATGTTCGTCATTTTGTCCTATGGTTATACGGAATCTCTGTCCAGATATTGCCCTCAACTATAATGATAGCCGTAACCATAACAGTGCGTTGTATACAACTTTGATATTCTAGAACGTGGGCAAGGATAACCGTAACCGAATTCCAAGAAACCGCGTTTAATTCCCCGGTGAAATCAGTTGCATTCCAAACGCTCCGAGATGACGGACACCGGTACTGGAGATCATTGGAAGGCATTACATCCTCCATTGATCTCCACTAGGACCTCTCATGTGTAAGCGGTGTTTGCGTAATCCTACGACGTTGCAGTAAAGTATTTCCGGGAGCCATTTATGGCGACGGCGTGCCATTTAATGCCTGGACACGTAAAGCCGACATTATGGCGCTTGAAAGCCTGGGCTAGTTGATGCACATTAATATATATGTACCTTCGAGTGCTCTAAACATGCGGGAGCGTCATCTATCCGAGGGCCATTTACCACGAGCGGCATTCATTGACTTGTTTCGTACCTTGTCCCACCTCACATCGGGAGTTGAACGCCCCACGGGATGATTTGGGATGCTATAATGCTCGACCGTGAATTTCTAATCCTTATGTCATCTTCTTAATTTGGCCAACATGATGGCCATTAAAGATGTAAATTGTTTAATTAAGCTCCTTCCAGGACATTTCTTGATGGTATAGGGACCTAATTTACCTTGTTCGTTTGTTATTTTACGCTAGGATTCACTTTAATATAACACCTTTACTTCCTTCCGGAAAGACTGGCTCGTTCCTGTCAAATAAATCAATTCCTCAGTCAAATAAGCTAAGACACAGTAAGCTAAAATATTTTCTGTATGAAGCCGGGACAAGAGTTATTTTATGGCTAGCAAAATAAGCCTGAGTATACATGTGCCTGTTGAATCACTAAAAACGTCGATGAAATCACCTGGATAAACTAGTCGCTCCACCAAGCTCGAAAATAAAAAAAACTAATTTGCAACATTTAATAATACTTAAATGTATGATTATGATCGAAGAGCCTGTTTATAATTTTATAATTTATTTTATTCCATACATATATTGATTCTGTTATTATTGCCGTTAAGGGAAGTGATTTAACCTATAAGGCAATACGCCTGTAACTAGGCTAACTTCAGGATACAATTAACCGGAAAGGAACAATTTTTTCAATAAAGTAGGCGTATATAATTCACGCGTTTTTTAATTGTTTTTATGCACCAATCATTCCTATGTAAGGTAAATAAGTCTTTAAATATATATTAATTTTTGCAAGAAAATGACTTGTATTTATGAAAAACGTTTTTACGTCAATTGCCCAATCTTCACTTTAGTATCATTATGAAGACATTCGTCTTCATAATGATACTAAATATTTTAAGACTTTTTAACCTTATCAATTGAAATTTATTCAGTGAAGTTCAATATCAGTGGGCGGTAGCGATGATTAATATTCTCTGAATATGAATATCCCCGCATTCAGATGAAACACTTCCTTCGGCAGTGACCATGGTAGTAAAGTGTACATCTACATCTACATAATACCCTGCAAGCCACCATAAAGGTGTGTGGCAGGGGGTGAATTCTCACCAAACATGCACTACATATCATACATGAAATTTGTAATTAGCAATTAAAATAGTAAAGCATACATGCAAAAACATGCTGTTAGTTAGGTTAGCTTTAAGACCTTATACCAACATGCAGCTACAATGTTATCCATTGCTACACTCGTACTAAATACATTTACCGTTATTCATATCCCTAATAGTACGAGGAAAAAAGGACATTTTGAATCTGTCAGTTCGGCAATCTATTTCTCTAATTTTGTGATTATGGTCCAGTCTACCATAGTAAGTTGGGGTCCGGAAAATATTTTTAACAGCATCACTGAAAATATGGTCTTGGAATTTATTTAAGAGATTAGGTCTAAATTTCAACCTGCGATCTGACAATGATTCCCAATTTAATTCATTTAATAGACTGGTTACGCTAATAAGGTTATCATACCGGCCCTTGACAAATCTTGCCGATCTTCGCTGCACACGTTCAAATTCGTTATTTAGACCGATTTCGTAGGGATCCCATACACTGGCAGCATATTCCAAATGAGGTCTTACAAGTAACTCGGAGATTGGAAAGAGAAATGATAGCATTATGAGAATCCTCAGCGGCTCGCTAGGGGTAAAGGAAGCAATGTTTTTTTCCTCCCTTATCCAGCGTGAATTAAATCCTCCTCAGGGATATCTTTGATAACCTCCGGCGTCTTGTTAGCCTCCCGTCTTTCCTTGTCCCTTCTTCCTTTTCCTCCGCTCCCAAATCTTTCCTCTATGGTGCCCCTGTGAGACGAAGTAAGACGTTTCTCAACCGAAAAACCCCTTACTGTCCCCTTCAACCGGTCCCTGACCTTTATCCCCCCACCCTCTCCCGCCCCCCTTCCCCCCACCGTCCCCACCTGTTTACGTCTCGCCATTTGCTCGGGATAAGGCACAGGGATTCGCGGGAAATAAGGGTTCGGTCACGTGATGTAAGGTAAGGCGGGGGAGGGCGGAGGCGAGTGAGCCACTATCTCTTTCCCTTTCACCTCCTGACCCCTGAGCCCGTATTCTCTCTCCAGTCATCCCTACTCCCTCTCTCGAAACCCGCGGCATCGCATTTTTTACGCTTCATTCATTGTTCCTTTCACTTCTCGCCACTGTGCGGACCTAGTGCCCCGCTCTTTTGCACTACTCACCCCTTACCACTCTGCACTATTTCCTGCACCCGGTAGTAACCCCCCCACCCCGATTATGATTCCAACTACGCCTACAGGCGAGGAGAGAGGTGACTGAAATAAGTGAACCCCCACTTACAGCCGTCTTGGTGAAAGATCCCCTACTTACTCTTTTCGAAAGTCACTGCGGCATTTCAATGAATTAGGAAAAGTGTGCGATAGTCACGCAATGAGACAAGGAAAGATTGCAGCTTCATGATGCCCTCTAATCCACTGTTGCCAAGGGTGTGTGGCCAGGGATGAACCATCACCAGGCATGTATTAAGATCAAGAATTCAAGTGACGTATTAGTTACTCCACTTGGGTTATTTTGTTAGGCTAAAATCCTAAAATAAATCGAATTAACATTAGCTGCAAAGTATCTTCACCTGCAATACTCTTGCTAAGGAAAAGCCATCACATTCTGGGACGTAACACACCAAGGATAGAATAAGGAACAAAGTCCCAAAACAAGTGTTGGGAGAAGCCACAATCGTGGAAAATAAACAATGTTCTCAGGTGTGAAAATTGAACGCAGAAAAATACAGAAAATGAACACTCACACGTATTGTCGGATATTTCGGTGGTCACACTGAGTTGAGCAAGGTGGTTGTGACCACCGAAATATCCGACAATAAGTACGTTTGAGTGTTCATTTTCTGTGTTTTTCTATGTTTAATTTTCACACCTGTGAACATTGTTTATATATATGTGTGTGTGTGTGTATATATATATATATACATTCTAGCTGCACGTCACCCTATTATTTAATATGTTTCCATGTTGTAGCGTAGTTTCTTTTCGATAGTGCAAGTTTGGTGATCTTCACTCCCTGACACACCCTCGCGGTGGCTTGCAGTGTAAAGCAGATGTATCAGTAGAATTATGTAATATTACTGGACAATCATGCAGTAATGATAGTAAAGTATATTGCTGGCGCTTTTGCAGTATGTTGAAGACCTGTATGCCAGGTTTCCCAACCGTTTTAGTCTTGCGTCCGTCCCGCTTACCATCCCCGGGAAAACAAATTCCCATCAGGAGACGAGAAGTTAAGTTTTACCGGCATCCAGGAAAAAATACGCACGTTGTACGTCTACATCTACATCTACGCGATACCCTGCAAGCCATCGCGAGGGTGTGTGGCAGGGGGTGAAGAATACCAAGCATGCACTACTAACATGCAAACAAACAACTATAGGGTCTCATGCAATTAGATTGTTAGTACATACGTAATACGCTGCGAGCCACAGCGAGGGCGTGTGGCAGGGGGCAGATATACCTAGTGATGACTTCCTCGTAGAAATCATGGGTGGAAAGTGGATTCAGCCGGCTCCGGTCGAGCGTAGTGGGTTTTGTAAGGGGTGGTAGGGGGGTACAATCCCACAAGGGGGGTAGACCCAGTGGGAAATACAGTTCTATGGCAAGACTAGAGAGTGAGAAGTTAAGGGTGGATCTTATTTAAGGTGATTTAGAAGCCGTGGCGCATTTTCATCCGTGTGACCTTCGGTCCTTGGCAGAGCTACCTTCTCGTTGGGATATAGCTCTGGCCTCTTTCGATATTGCGAGAGATCATCAGATGCCATAATTGCAAAATTATTCGATGCGGAGGTACCCGCTGATATGCACAAAAGTAGAATTTCCACAGAGAAAAAATATAATTATCTTTGATCGGTATTCTAACCCGATTACCTCGCATTCCCCTTACTGGGTGCTTTAGCCATCTAAGCTACCGAGGTTCCCTTCAAACATGTGTAATTTTTAAACGATTCAAAGGAACAAGATATTAAATGAACTGCCGCGCATACGATGTCACGAATCAGCCGCTGTTGTGCGCACTGCGCCATCATTCCCAAGGTTAAAACCCACAAGGGAGAAAAGACACTTAGGCTGTATCCGAATTCATTAGCCATGTTTCTTTAGCCATCGAAGGTGCCTGAATTCCCCGATGACTAAAGGGAGTACGAATTCGGACGAAAGCTACAGTGTCGAACCCCTACGGTATAACAGTGGTACTTTAAAACAAATGAACAGCAATAACCTGAATTGAGGTATTTCACTCGCGGTTATTTATGAAGAACTTTTGTTCTAATACTAACTTATGGAGTTAAAAGGATGCTCTTTGGAGATATTCTGTTTTGAATTAAAAACTATTTTATCAGCAAATCTACTAGCTTAGCTAGAGCATTGACATAGATTGTTATTATATTATTATTTGATGAAATGCTCGCTGTAACGGTAAGACTTTCGCCATTTTCGCCTACGTCTAGCATTACAAAGCCTATATTTCCAGATATTCCAAGTAGCAATCACCTTTAGGTTATTCTATTACGTAATTTAATGCTTTTTCCATTATAATTACACAAACTTTGTTTTTGAAGTGCTTCAATTTACAACCTAATCCATGGTTACGTCCAAGTGCAATGTCGGACTACTACTCCTAGAGGACATCTACTTACAAATTGTTAGTGCTGATAATAAAATGGAAAGGGACAGATCTGTTGGTGAAATACCCGGTTTGGTGATGAAATCGGGGCTGACGGCATTCATTTATTAAATATTGGCCGCGTTTTATTACAAATAATATACAAGCAGAAGAGAAAACTACCGTACGAATTTCAAAAACTCTTATTCACAAATTCAACCACTTGCCTCTCAATTATTGTTTAAAAAACAGAAAAGCAATTTATCTCACCGATTTATAGAAATATTTCTGTTCTTTGAACATTTACCACTCCGAGTTGAATGTCTTAGCAAGATATAGTCATGAATTATTTTCCGTAATGCACTTAGGATTGCCTATTTAATTTATATTTGCCATTTTTAACATTTGAATTTCAATCTTGGGGAAAAAACGAAATAATATCAAACTCACACATGAAGTATTTCGTCGGCTCCTTTATGAGCAATAAACATCGCGCAAGTAATTGTCTACATTTTGCTACCACAACAACCATTCTTCTACCCTCCAAAGGCGCTAACAATTATGGGAAGTTTTTTAAAGATGGCGTCGCAAAAGGATACATTCATACTCACTTTGCTGACGGCTACATTAGGTGACTAAATTCGGTGACTAAACTGATGCCTACGAATTGGGACACACTACAAGATGGCTTCCTCCCTACGAAGGGAGCATTTAAGCAGCTAATTGGCGAATTAGCTGCCTAGGAAATTAGGCAGCGGCCCAATTTCTTAGGCAGACTAGCAGCCTTAGCTAATTTAAAGTTCCTGGGGCGTATTCGGGGGGTTCTGATTCGAATCGCGACCAAAGGGAATTTTATTTTTTTCGCTGTGGAATTCTGCTATTGTTCATATCTGCGGATAACTCCGATAGTTTTCGTAGCTAGTTCTCAAACCTCATATTTACAATTTTTTTGAGCGATGACACACTTGCGTTCTTTCCTAAACAGGCTTCTTACAGCTAGGGGCACATCATTCAATAGAAAAACATCGAGAGAATAGCTTTTCTTGCTCATGCCGCTGGCGGAATATAGCAATAAATGGTACTTTATCACGAGGTTTCATCCAATTTGGCCAATTAATGGATATGCTGTTTCATTTGAACTTTTTCTCGTGAATAGCCTAGTATAGGATTCGTATGCTCATTGTTTTGTCTCTGCATATTTGAAAGGCTTATCCAAAATCTGCATTCACTGCATGACAGAAGAAGGATATAGCCTGCGGTATTTTTAAGTCATCATATTTCATGTCATCTTTTCTATTATCTTGAACTGTTACGTTTATCGCAAAATTGATTATTCTTTTTTCTCGGTTTTTCAGGTCGATCATTTTAGAGTAAATTAAACGAAGACAGAGAATTCAAACGAAGTCATGCCGATGGTCCTGATTTCATTTCCTTTGAAAGAGAAAGCATTGATTTCTGTCCCTCTCCCCCCTTAGGCCATCTCTCTTCCCGTGCTATCATCCCATCCACCGCCGATCCATACATCTCCCCGGGCCTTTCCTGCCTCCCACTCGCGTCATTACCTTCCCTTCCCCTTATCTTGCTTCCATTCTTCCAATCCAAAATCTCATTTGCCTCTTATCTGCCGCCCCCTCCCCCAACCCACTGTGCAATCGTCAACCCTTCCTTTTCTGAGTTTTCATCCCCCTCTCACTTCACTCTGTCACACCCAAGCATCCTGTTTCCCCTCTTCCTATTTGGCCACATCGTGCTCTTTTAGAAGGTTGGTTGGTCGGCTTTACATGTAAGGCGCAGTTGCCATTTTTTGGAGAAATTATTGAATTTACGGTAAAAAGAATATATCATGTTGGTAATTGAATAGTTTAAAAGTTTTGTGCTTCCGCTTTTTTGCAAGGATTTATTACTTCTTTTGCAAGGATTTATTACTTCTTTCCTCGTACAATTAGGGATATGAATAACGGTAAATATATCCAGTACGAGTGTAGCAATGGATAACGTTGGTAGCTGCATGTTGGTGTAAGGACTTGGTGGTAACCCAAGTAACAGTAGTAAGTTTTTGCATGCGTAGTTTACTATTTTTATCTTTTTTTTAAATATTGTAGTTTAGAACGGTATATATATACTAATCCTTTTTTATGCGTGATATGTAGTGCATGTTTGGTGAGAATTCACCCCCTGCCACACACCTTTATTGTGGCTTGCACGGTATTATGTAGATGTAGATGCAGAATGGTTCTCGTGTGAAGTCTCACGATGAACCAATGTAACGGCGAAGTCTCACCCTTACCTATCGGTTCCTGATAATGCTTTTTAATCGTAATTATTCAGTGAGTCAGAGTCGGGAGAGGAGGGATTATCCCAGGGTTAACGTTTAGAATTTTCAAATATCTAGTGGTGAATGCAGGAAAGGCAGCATCCCTTATCTCTGCTTTCCGTGAATGTCCTTTCCGTATTAAATCCATGGGTCCCCATTCCCTTCCAGCCCTTGCGTATCATTGCCGATGTCCATCTTGTCCGCCCTTACCTTCTTAAACCCCAGTGCCGTCCTTTCCTTTTTATCTATTATCATCATCAGGCTCCTCACAGGGCGGTCGGCCTCAAGCCCTGTACAAGGTCGGCAAAGCCAATTTCTTCCCCTACGCCTGCCCTCCCGTGGGGAATCTTACGGCCGTACCAAGGTCCCCACAAGTCACCTCGCGTTCATTCCGGCGTCCTCCCAGAAATGAGTTCGTCGAGTATTCTTCTCCCCATCTCCTCGCTCATTTGGGGCTCTGGGACTGCTGTCGCGAGACCTGTTCTCGCCTTGGGTCGTCCGTCTAGCGGATGCAAAATCTCCGTCTTTGCATCCGGCATCCGTGTGCTGCTTTTCCATTTAGGTTATGCCGAGAAGTAGAAACTCTCTTCCACCCTCTGTGCTATTGGCAGTATCTCATACTCATTTAAAATTACGTGGTGACATTTTCATTTTCTCGTAGATATTATTTGGCATATGTTTGACGGATCGTCGTCATGACCGAGACCATGTTAACCCGAGACCGAGACCCTACATACGATAAAAAAATAACGGGAGTTTTCGTTTTTCTTAAAGAATGTTATTTATTAATCAGCACCAATTTTGTCCCCTTCAAACTAATCCCTCTCCCTTGATTTTCAGTGCTTTGTATTTACTTTTACAGTGCCCATACTTATCTCTTCCCACTGGTAAAATTCACTACTAAAATCAGAGCAACAAAAATGTCGTGCAAAAATTTCTGGGGGGCTGAAGCACCAGAAGTCTACGTGCCTGCCTCTCGGATATAATACACTTATGCCAGCGTTTATTCCAATCTTGGATGTACTTCTGGAACTCACTTTTCTATATAGATTTCAGGTCCTTCAGCGATTTTGTTTTTATCTTATACGTCGTCTTTTCATGGCTCTCGTCAGACTCGGGAAAAGAAAGAAGTCACAAGGAGCCCATATCTGGCGTATACGGTGGCTGAGGCAAAATAATGGTTTGTTTTTTACTAAAAAATCACGAACCAACAGCGGGGTGTGAGCGGAAGCAAAATCGTGGAGCAAATTTCACGAGTTGTTTTGTCACAATTCTGTGTGTTATCGTCCGATTATTTCACGCAAATGGCGCATATCCTCCAGGTAGTATTACTTATTGTCCGTACGACCGTATGGCAGGAACTCGTGATGAACTATGCCATTGTAATCGAAGAAAACAAATTATTCCCGTTATTTTTTATTCACACTACGTTGCTAATCTGGAACATTGCTTTGAATACTAATTAAAGTTATAGTTAACAAAAGCTCTTTTCGAAGTCTTAACGTTTCAAAACAGGCTCTGCTCTAACAGGCAATTTGAATATATGAAAATTCCTTCGATGATATAAGATGTTTGTACTTATAAATGTGCAAAAGAGGTGTAAATAGAGGCCATTGTAATATTTAAATACCGATTATCGGAATGTATGAATTATGTATTTGAATATAAATTTATTGTGTCTACATCTACTTATCAACATGCATGCTACCATAAAAGTGTGACGCAGGGGGTTAATTTACGCCAAACATTCATTTTATATCATGTTTTAAAATGATTTGTAACTATATTCTAGTTAATTAAAGAAATGTTAAAACAGCAAAGCAAGCAGGCGCAAACATGCTGTTAGTTGGATTAGGTTAAAGTCCGTATGCCATCATGCAACTACCCATGCTATCCAATGATACAATTGTATGCATACTATTGAATACGTTTACTGCTGTTCATATCCCGAATTGCACGAGGGAGTAATGACATTTTAAATCTGTCGGTTCGGCAATCAATTTCTCTAATTTTATGATCATTGCCCGGTATGTATGTACTACCATACCATAGTTAGCTCGAGTTCCCAAAACTGACGTCAACGGTGAAAATATTGTCTTGAACTAAATTTAATGACTGAGCCTAAATTTCAACCTACGGTCTGATAAAGATTCCCATTTCAGTTCCGATGACGTCAATCGTTGAAGCCATGGTAGTAGTAGTGTGCGATAAATAATTGAAGAAATGTAAAGTTTATTCTATCATTCATTATGCACGCAAGCGATTTACATGAAGTAACGCCTGAAACCATCAACTTTATACCGTTCTTTTACAAATCTTTCCGATCTTCGCAGCACCCGCTCCAGTTCGTTATAATTAAGCCTATATCGTAAGGACCCCATATATTGGCAGCGTATTCCAGATGAGGTCTAACGAGGGAAAAGTAGCCAATTCAAATGTTGAGGTAGTAGTTGTGTCCATAGCTAAAAAAAATCCATCACACTGGATTTCATTTTATTTTCAAGTCTTTCATTCATTCACAGAAAGGGAAGTATAGTGTGGTTGCTTGCATCTAAATAGCTACCTAAAAATTAACGCATGAGCATATAAAGTGGACGGTTCTATCGCAATTTCTGTATTCATTCTGAAATATGTCTTTTTACTCTCATATGGGTCATTCCACCTCAATTCAACAAACGTTTGTCCCTTAGGGTCTCAGATTTTGATAAAAATTGGTTTATGGGAACAAAATCAGCTCAAACTGAAGTAATTAATATTAGTGATTAACAACAATAAGGTTTAGAAGAAAATAATTTGTTATTGACATATTTGCATTCAATAAAGATTTAGCATTAAAAAAGCAAAAAAAAAGAGCTAATAATCATTGCTGCATGACTATTTCAAGCGGAGATATAAGTGATAATATGATTTATGGCTCGGTATTTTGCTAAAAATGAGAAAAAATTAAAACATGCATAATTTGCTCAAAAAATTATTTTTTCATAAAACTGTTTGAGGGTATTCAGTTTGAGTTGATTTTGTTCCGATACACCAATTTTTATCAAAATCTGAGACCCTAAGGGACAAACGTTTGTTGAATTGAGGTGGAATGACCCATATATTATAAAATATGTCTGGATATTTGTCTCGCTGGATGTCCTAATTTTGATTTTTGCTGTTGAGCAGCGTATAGCGAAGCATCTTGATTTATTTTCCTGGTGTTTGTTCCCTGGAAGAAACCCTGGAAGCATCCTTCGCGGGATTTGGATGGCGAAAATTCCACTCCGTTTCTCAATCTCGGTTCCTATTGGGTACTCGAAGGAGTGGGCTCAGCAAACGGAACGGCGAGATTTACTTCTCATTTACTCCGAAGGGAGACTTCAGTCGGCCGCATTTTCGCTCTGCAGGCCTTGCGGAGAAATCCTTCACTGCTCACGTGGATGCCTACTTAGTAAGCTTGGGTATCCGCTGCGCCTTCTTCCAATGCTGTCAAAGGATCTCGCCGCCGACACCCAAAGCTTCCCGTTCACTGTGGGTAAAGGATAAACAGGCATGAAGTGAACGCAACTCGGCACTTAGTAGGTACATACTCCCCCTGGGGACGCTCTCAGCCGTTCCAAATTCAAGCCACCTTCTCCTGTTTCCTTCTCTTACCCCACATGAGGTAACCCTCTAATGATTCCCATCAAACGACCAAGGATGTAGGGAAGTTTCAACCTGTAATTCATGGAATAGTATCCGTCACTCTTGACTCGAAATCCCGCTTTTATCCTCGAGGTGTGAGGATGGGGCTCAGACATTTATTCTCCTGAAAGTATTCAAATAAACCTTTTTGTACCTTGTGGAAAAAAGTAAAAATTAGATCCTTTTCGTCCTGAAGGGTTTTTGACACCTAAGTTTATTTTTAATATTATGTTAAAGTGTTCTCATCCATTTTAAGGCAGGGCAATGATTACTCGGGTAGCTTTTAACGTGAGCAGTTAGTTATTATGCGCATTCAACTTCATACATTCATTTTATGCATGATATGTAGTGCATGTTTGGTGATAATTCACCCCCTGCCACACACCTTTATGGTGGCTCGCAGGGTACTATGTAGACGTAGATGTATATTTGTGAAGTAAGCAAGAGTTAAAATTAAGGTTGCTCTAGTTCGTTACGAGATGTAATTTATGCCTTCTACGTAATTGAGATAAATACTTGTTTTCAACCCTGAGATTTCTCTTTGCCTTTGGCATGCCTGAGTTATGCATCGCTAGGCTGTTTTTGCCAAGGTCTCCCTGTAATATCTTTAGCGTTATTGACGTTCTGGTGTGTACGGTGCAGATTTGGTTTTATTTAGGTAAACTGTAATTTTTTTAGTTTGGTGTTTGCGTTGGTATCTAGCTGGCTTTTTAGCTGAATTATGTATTTTTTTAAATTCAAATCGTATTAATGAAGGTAACGAGGTACGGTGTAAACTTTGACCTGTCATACCATAAAATCATGGTGTTGATTATTTTGTCCTGTCCTCTCGCTCTTTTGAGAGCGTTCCACGAAGCAAGGAAAAATCTAATTCGCATTCCCATTCCGATTTCGTGGGAAATATCTCTAATTGAACACGGCTCCGATTCGTCCTCGGAATATTTCCCCTCACTCCGTTCGGCGACGCATGTCTGTGACAGCATTCATTCCGTGTGAATGTTTTTTTTTTTTCCCTGCGGTGGTTTGGAAAAGAGGTTTTCGGCGACTTTCTCCTAAATTCGTTTTCACCCGAAGAAACAACCTCATTAATTTCAAATTACAATCGGGTACGAAGGAACGGTATCTCTTTAATATAAGTCTTTTTTTCCGATGGAGTGACGCGGCTCGAAGTGTAAATGAATGACGAAACGACATGTGAGGCCGAAATTGTCATTTCACCCGCTAACACTCATGCCTCGTCCCTTTTCGCTCGACCAGGTGTTAAGTTTGGTCCTCCTGCCGCGTTCAGCTAATTTTTTAGCCTTAATCAAAGACAATTCTGCGTATTAAAGGATGAGCGTATACCAGCAATATCAAGTCATCCTTTCTTGGAAGGGGTTCTCAACTTATAGCAGTGTGAATCCAAGAATATTATGATATATGAAATAGCGCAAAGCCTATTACACAAAGATGGATTACTGCGCAGCTGGTGTAATACAAGTACATCTACATCTACGTAATACCCTGCAGGCCATCGCGAGGGTGTGTGGCTGGGGGCGAAGATCACCAAACATGCACCATTTACATGTAACTAGGAACTACGTGGATCTACATGCATGCAACTGCCATGGTGACATGCAGATAAGCGTGCAACTAAGAGATCCCATGAAATACTAACCACGCAACAAAGAGTTCCCACTACAGACTACTCTAGCAATATTTCACATACCCATCCCTTTGCTATGCTGTCTATTATGTTCTCTAATGGTACGCTGGAAAAATGGCATTTTAAATATATCGGTTTTGCAATCTATCTTTTAATCTCATTTATCTGCCCTAATCTAGCATAATACGCAGGGGTTTTTAATATACATCAAACACCTTCAGTAAAGACATTCGTTTTAAATATGCTGGAGATTTAATATCTACTTAAACCTATGATCTTATAATGATTTTCAACCTAATTCTTCTATTATTTCTGATTACTAAACGTATCGTAATGCCTTTTAACAAACCTAACTGCTTTGTGCTGCACACTGTCTACTCTCTGATCAAAACTACTTTATTCGGATCCCATGCATTGGCTTCATATTCTAGGTGATGCCTTACTAATGAAAACTAAGATCAATTATGCAAAGCTTACAAGGCTTTCAATGTACCGAGCCAATTCAACAGCTGTTTAGCCCCTTACACTGGTGAATTATTGTGGCATAACTGGTATAGTCTCTTACAGAGTTTCTGAAGTATTTGTGTAGTGCCTTGCAGAAACTCTGTAGCTATCTGTATCATCTGTATGTTTATTTGAAAAAACAACTATATTTTCTTTTCCACGTAAGTGTTAATTTTTTCTTACAACATCTTAAGATCATATTCGTAGAAAAAAAAATACACCTGTCAACGTGGAAATTGCAACATAGCTTTTTAGCAGAAATAGTCATAAAAAGAAACTCCTCTTCCATAAATGACGCCAGTCTCACCTCCTTATGCCCCATGGTTTCGAATTCAGCCGTATCGCATTCGTGAAATGTTCTCTATAATAGGAAATAGTCAACATAAATTATTAATATTAAACTATTGATAGGAAATAGTCAACATAACATAAATAGCAAACTAAGAAATCAGAAAACTCGTTATTAAGAGTTAAATTAAAGGCTTGAGTTAGGTTTTATCCAGAAAGCTGCAAGTAAATATGGCTGGGGAGGAGAGGAAATGCTGTTAGAAATTCTGAGGATAATTAATAATATTAATGCTGCCAGTTTAGTCAAGGCATTTTCTTAGACAGAATTCAAGTGAGAGAGGACTAAGAAAGAAAAGGCTACTCATTTTGGATGGAATGAATTATGTTTCGACATACGCTGAGCTAAGGAGAGAATAGTATAAGAAAAGTAAGCACTTCGGTGTGGCCAAAGACAGATGTAGACCTTGAAAACCGCCCGTAATATAATCTAATCACTGTACTCAACCTTTGTTTGATTAAAAATGAACGTTCAACTCATGTGAAGCAGAGCTAAAAAAATCGTGACTAGAGAGGTATTTAATTTAGGCTTTAATTGCGGTTAGCTCCGCTGTTTTAAGCTATTGTTTACTGGTGTGAATTATTATTTTGCTTCACCTTCCTCGAGATCCCTTTTTCAGAAGCCGGGAGCCTTGATTAAGGAAGTTTGAGGTCCATAATTCTGTTAACAGAATTATTTATTTATTTTATGTGTTTTATGCTAGCATAAGCCAAAGTAGTGCATGCATTGCTTGGTAATCGTTCTTGCGTAGTTATTTTCCTGCCCCTGCTACTCACCGTCGTGGTGGCTTGCTGGATATTGCAGACTGCATATGTAGACGTAGACGCATGTGTGTGTAAAAAGAGAAAACCAGTCAGCGCGTTGTATAACAACCATCTTTGGGGCTTAGAAACATTATTTGGTGGAAAATTCCGCTTTCCTTACGCGTATTGCAATTGTGTTGACACAAAGCAATCTCACCGTTCGCTATTTAGAATTTGGATATATTTTTGGGCTCTCTTTGGGATCGACAAATTTCAGATTGCGTACCCAACTGGGACATTTTGAATCAGGAAGTTTTCGGGAATGATAATTACCATAAATATGCTTCACTGTACTTATGCATGAAATGAATGCACTGGCTCTTCAGATTGACAGAAGTATGAACACATGACAGCCATATATGATGTGAATATGTGATGAGAAGACAAAAGAGCGATGTTTCACTAGTTAGGCCTCACCATGAGTGTGCAGCCAGTGTATGGGATCCTAATGAATTAGGTTTGATCGGAGAACTAAACAGTGGGCAGCGTATACCAGCTAGGATGGTTAAAAGGTGTTACCATAGGTTGAGTAACGTTTCAGAATTAATAAAATAATTAGGGTGGGAATCATTATCAGAGCGTAGGTTAAGGTACAGATTACATCTATTAGAGAAGTTTCAATCGGATAGCTTTACTGAAGATGTTAGGCACATATTAAAAACACCAGCGTATTATGCTATAGAATCGACCAGATAAATAAGATTAGAGAGATAGATTGTCGTACTGATAGATTCGAAATGGCATTTTTCCCCCGTACTATAAGAGAACAGAATAGGCAGCATAGCAAAGGGATCTACATCTACATCTACATCTACACGATACCCTGCAAGCCACCGCGAGGGTGTGTGGCAGGGGGTGAAGATCACCAAGCATGCACTACTAACATGCAAGCAAGCAACTAAAGGGTCTCATGCAACCAGATTGTTAGTATCTATAGTATTTGTGGGGTTAATACATGCATCATGCACTACCGAATACTCTAAAATATTTCCTCTACCTATCCCTTTCCTATGCTGCCTATTCTGTTCTCTTATAGTACGGGGGAAAAATGCCATTTTGAATCTATCTGTACGACAATCTATCTCTCTAATCTTATTTATCTGGTCGAATCTAGCATAATACGCTGGTGTTTTTAATATGTGCCTAACATCTTCAGTAAAGCTATCCGATTGAAATTTCTTCAATAGATTTAATCTGAACGTTAACCTACGATCTGATAATGATTCCCACCCTAATTCTTGTATTAATTCTGATACACTACTCAACCTATCGTAACACCTTTTGACGAACCTAGCTGCTCTACGCTGCACACTGTCTAGTTCTCTCATCAAACCTAATTCATTAGGATCCCATACACTGGCTGCATACTCAAGGTGGGGCCTAACTAGTGAAAAGTAGCATCGCTCTTTTGTCTTCTCATCACATTTCCCAAGTACTCTTTTTATAAATCCTAGCTTTCTCTTCGCTCGGCCGCATATTTCCCTTATGTGTCTTCCCCACGATAAATCTTTAGTGATGGTTACACCTAAATATCTTACGGTTTCAACGTTTTCGATCTTCGTGTTATTAATTCTATAGGATCGCTCTATCGAATTATTCCTCCTCCAAAAATTGATAGCTACACACTTTTTAAGGTTGAGTTCTAACTGCCATTTGTCGCACCACTCTTGAATTGCATCTAAATCCTTGCTAAGTGATTTCGTGTCCTCTTCGTTTGATATACCCCTGTACACCACCGCATCGTCTGCAAAAAGTCTAAGGTTACTACTAACTACGGTACCCAAATCGTTTATGTATAAAAGAAATAGAAGCGGACCTACTACGCTACCCTGGGGAACTCCCGATATGACTTCGATTGTGTCCGACATGATACCATCTATGACAACCCTCTGCTCTCGCCCACTTAAGAATTCTTTTACCCAACATACAACGTCTTTATTTATACCAAAACTCTCTAACTTCAAGATTAATTTGTCATGAGGAACTTTATCGAAAGCCTTTTTAAAATCTAAAAATATCGCATCAACTTCAGTACTGCTTTCGCCGTGGACTAAAATATCGTGTACGAATAAAGCTAATTGTGTCTCGCAAGATCTACCTTTCCGGAACCCATGCTGGCTGTTTATGAGTAATCCCTGACTATCCAAATGCCCCATGATCGAACTGACTACTATGTGCTCGAATATCTTACAAGAGATTGACGTGAGTGAAATGGGTCTGTAGTTACTAGGTTCTTCCCTATCACCGCTTTTAAATATAGGTGTAATGTTAGCTACTTTCCAATCCTTGGGTACTGTGTGGTTCTTTAGTGTTTTATTGAATATTATTTCTAGATAGGGGGCTATTTCAGAAGCTAATATTTTATATACTCTGGAAGGAATTTCATCGGGACCTGGTGATTTGTTTTTACTTATGCTTTTTAACTGCTGCTCTATTCCGCGACATGAAATGTTTATTTCGGGCATTTGCTCTCTGAAAGTGTTCGGCGGTGGTTCCACTGCGTTTTGTGACGATGAGTTGAATACACTTTGGAAGAAGATGTTTAAAGTATTGGCTTTTTCTACACTGCTGGTGACTCTGATTCCTTTATCATTTTTAAGTGTGTGCACTGTGGACTTATTTCCCTGAAGCTCTCTCACATATGACCAAAACGCTTTAGGATTGCTATCTAAATATTCTCCTAACATCTTGCTCTTGAAATGTGATAACGCTTGCCGACATGATTTCCTTGCTAATGCTCTCGATTTTTTATAGTTTTGAACTAGCTCATTTTTTTCCTCTACCGATAGACCCCGTCCTGCATTTTTCATCTTAGCGTGGCATACCCTTTGTCGCTTTAGTGATTTCCTAACCTCCGCGTTATACCACCTTGGCTCTGTATTATCACTAATATATTTACTTGGTATGTATTTATGAACTGCGTTACGGGTGACCTCAAGAAATTCTCTCCACGAATCCTCTGTATTTAATCCTTTGCTTTGTTCGCTGAATACATTAAACGCTTCCCTTAATTCCTCTTTCATACCGTCGTAATTTGCCTTGCCAAATAAGTATACCCTCCTTCTTGGTTTATAATGTCTTTCAACGCCTACAATAAATTTCGCATGCACTATTTTATGGTCACTAATTCCTGTGTCTGTAACTGTATTTAGAACTCTCTCGGGTATATTTGTTGCTAATAAGTCTAGAATGTTGTTTCCCCTGGTCGGCTCTGTTACTAGCTGTTGTAAAGAATGTGTCGTAAAGGTGTTCAACAGTGATTCGCAATGTTCCTTATCCTTACCTCCTGCAATGAAACTACACGTATTCCAGTCTATCGAGGGGAGATTGAAATCACCGCCTACTATTATTCCTCTATCATTCTTCTCAGAAAGTAATGTACGTATCTCTGACTCTAGCTCTATTATAGAATTGACGTCTGCGTCCGGTGGCCTGTAATATGCACCTACATGTATCTTTTTTGCGTTACTACTTTTACTTTTAACGGAACACCAAATACTTTCTACATTTCGCTCTGAAATAAGTTCTCTTCTACTGACATACGGGTCCTTCACAGCTATAAATACTCCTCCTCCGTTTCTGCTTACTCTATCCTTTCTGTATACGGTAAAACACTTAGGAAATACTTCATGATCTGATATGTCCTTCGAAAGCCAGCTTTCTGTACCTACGATTATATCTGCATTAGTACTCTTAATGAGGTGGTGAAATTCTGCTACTTTATTTCTTATACTACGACAATTCACTACTATCACTGAAATTTTTTCTTCCAATCTGTTTCTCTCTTGGTGCTCCTTTCCAACTAAAATTTTCTTCGATAATTTTTTGACGCACAAACTATTTGGTCTACCTATTACCTTTGATGAATTATCATGTTCGTTCTCGCCATGTGTTTTTCTCTGACCTTCTAAAACTACTCTGCATGTTCTGTCAAATTCTTGCACGCTTTTTCCCCCGCGGATTGACCTGCACTCTGGGCTACCACCTGAGCTAAACGCTACGTGTATGCTCCAGTATCCTACGCGCTACCTTAGACGATGCCTCGTCCGTGTAGTGGACACCCGAGCGATTCAGGGGCACCCGACACGTTTCCAGCTCCGGCCCGAGGTCCAAAAACTCAGCTCCCTCGCTCCCACAGACTTCACGGAGTCTCCGGTTTATGCCTAAAACTCGGCTCCAAACCATCGACCCCCGATCCGTCCTAGGTACCAAGCTACATATAGTCAGCCTCATATCGATACCCAGACCTCCACGAACACGGTGGAACTCGGTGCATAGATCCCTTACGGAATCCATTACATCCTCGGACCCCCGTTTCGCGGCGTCGTTAGTGCCGACATGGGCGACTACGTGCAGCTTGGAGCAGTTAGTGGCACTGACCGTTGCTTTCAACGCCTTCGTCACCTGGGGCACCGTACCTCCTGGTATACACCAGGAACGTACCCGTTCTTCGTCACCTGTCCCTCGGGATTCACCATCTCCTTCCCGACGGGCCCTGGCACGCATCGAGTCCGCTACCCGGCGGACATTGGAGCTACCTATCACTAATACTCCCTCCCTTCCCTCCCGACTCCCAGTCGGCGAAGTCTCCCGAGGCGGAGCGTTCGATGCGCCGACCTCCGCCAGCCCATCGAACCTATTACTAACGGGGAAAGGCTCAGCCTCTGCCTCTGCATTTCCCCGTTTGTGTAGTGTGACCCCACGACTCCTCCTACGGACCACTTCCCACTCTTCCCCGGACTCGGAGGTAGGCTCCGCTAGAGGCTCGGGTGTGCGGGGAACGTCCTCAACCCTCCAACCCACGCCAGTGCAAGGGCTCGCCCCCGCACCAACGCGTGCGGAAGGCCTTGGCCGACCCACACTCCCCCTCGACCGTTCCAACGTAGTCACCAGCCGTTTCACGAGAGAGCGAAGACTATCCACCGTCTTCTCGAGCTCATCGACTCGAGCCCGCAAGGGCTCGCTATCGGGTGAGTCACGGAAGAGGTTGACAATTGACCTAATGGGAGTCATCCTAATCTAACTCTAACTATCTCTCTCCCTTAGACTCGCAGCGGAGCTATCTGGTAAAAGAATCTACTATTTACTACACACTAATAAATAACTATCAAGGCTCTTGAAGAAACGAGCAAGCAAGCAAATACAGACCACAGATTATCACCAGAAGACAATTAACCCAAGGGGACAGGGACTAGGAGTAAACTACACAGGTAGAAAAACTACACGGGTGAGTGGTTGGAAGGGTAGCGCTCGGTAGGGAGTCGCGATGGGAGGTGGGTCACGGTTGACCTTGGTTAGGCTGAGGTTTGGGAAGGGAAGCACAAGGGAGGGGGGAGCTCTGGAATGTATACGAGAGGAATGTAGGCTGTAGGATGCGCAGAACCAGCGATTACGAAGAGATGAAGCAAAAAGTGTCAACAGTAAAGCTAAAGTAAATGTATTAAATATCTACTACTAAAAGAAGCAACGAAAAAGACGAGCTAAATTAAGCACTAATCTAGGAAATATAAATATATCTATAAAAAAAAAAAAAAAAAAAAAAACACTATTACCGAATTATTTCAATGACAATAAGCGATTAAAAAAAAACTGTATAAATCTACTAGGTTAAAAAAAAAATAAGTTACGCAAACTGCAGAGTTAGTATAAACTATAAATGTATAAATAAAACTTTATGTGTATAAAGCTATAAAGGGATAGGTGGGGGGAATATTTTAGAGTAGTCTCTAGTGCATGATGCATGTATTAACCCCTTAAATACTATAGATACTAACAATCTAGTTGCATGAGACCCTATAGTTGCTTGTTTGCATGTTAGTAGTGCATGCTTGGTGATCTTCACCCCCTGCCACAAACCCTCGCGGTGGCTTGCAGGGTATCGTGTAGATGTAGATATACTACTATTCTCAGGGATGTATTTTCCTCATTTATTGTTAGGGTTGAATAACGTGCCTTACCTTTATCACCTACATTTTGTGTATCACTCTTCACCTAATGTGTGTAATCCACAAAATTTCTTTAAACATTTCTTATTTTACCCTGATCTAAATATAACTTTGGGAAATATAATTCTCAACATTCTCCATTTAGCACTGTGTTTGGGTGTAGTACTTTTCGCGCCCCATTTTTAGTGGATGTGTTTTTTGAAGGAACCCAATTTAAGAGACGAAGTCCAAAAAAAAGGGAATATACTCCTGCGTTGACATGTGTGTTTCCCAGCTTCCTTTCCGTACTTTTCATCAGATAATTGAAACCTTGGTTTGTGTAAATTTCTTTCAAGACCGTCCGTTAAGAAAGGACCTGGGGCCTTATCTTTTCGCTCACGTGTCCAAATTAAAAAAATTGTGCTCTGCACGGGTCGTTAACCCCTTTAACTGCTTGGCTCGGAGGATGGGGGAGAGGGGAGGAAGAGGGTTCCTTTCCGTTTTCCTTGTTTATTGCGGAGTCCCAATTTAAGTCGACTGCACATCACTGGCCGCTGGGCGCTAAAGCCTTCTCATAAACAAACCCCGAAAGGTCAACGGTATTCTTGGAGCGTTTAGGTGTGTGAGGATGTTGGCGAATTCTTTCGGGCGTTTCTAGGCGACTGCGGAGGCTGTTGCGGGAACATCCTTTCTCCTAAACCTTTTACATCTCAGTAGTTCAAACTCCTCCCTTCCACATCTACATTTACATAATACCCTGCAAGCCACCATAAAGGTGTGTGGCAGGGGGTGAATTTTCATCAAACATGCACTACATATCATGTATAAAAAAGGATTAGTGTTTATATATTAGTATGAACTGCACTAATTAAAAAATAAAAATAGCAAAGTAAGCATGTAGTTAGTATTGATATAGGGACTGTTCAAAACTACACTATTTAAAAAAAAATAAAAATAGCAAAGCATACATGCTGTTAGTTGGGTTAGCTTTAAGTCCTTATACCAACATGCAGCTACACTCGTACTGGATATATTTAACGTTATACATATCCTTAATGGTACGAGGAAAAAAGGACATTTTGAATATGTCAGTTCGGCAATTAATTTCTCTAATTTTGTAATTATGGTTCAGTCTACCATAGTAAGTTGGGGTCCGCAAAATATTTTTAACATAATCACTGAAAATATGCTCTTGGAATTTGTTTAAGAGATTAAGTCTAAATTTCAACCTGCGATTTGACAATGATTCCCAATTTAATTCATTTAATAGACTGGTTACGCTAATAAAGTTGTCGTACCGTCCCTTGACAAATCTTGCCGATCTTCGCTGCACACGTTCAAATTCGTTATTTAGACCAATTTCGTAGGGATCCCATACACTGGCAGCATATTCCAAATGAGATCTTACAAGGATCCCTTCAGGGATTACGTAGCAGAGACGTAGCTAATGTAACCCAGGGACGCTTTAATGTAATCACTCATCATACTTGACTTCTCTTTAGTTAGGCCAAAAGTGTAATTTTCCTCCAGTATTTAGGACCCGTGGGAAAAAATTTAATTAATGCACATGGATAAATTTCAAAGGAGATCAGCTAGATTAGTGGACAGATGGTAAGATAAGGACTATTATATTCCTGAGAAGTAGCATATTGACTGCTCAAGGAAGACATTTATTAAGCTACATTAGTGGATTAGTGGATAGTTATTATCAGCTACATTAGTGGACAGATGGTATGATCAGGACTATTATTTACCTGAGAAGTAGCATATTGACTGCGGAAGGAAGACATATATTAAACTTCCATGTTAAATGCCGTAATACGCAGGGTTCTTGAATTTTAGGCGAATGAATATTTCTTCATTCTACTTTATAATCCAACAATCCCTTTAGTTGTCAATGGGATTGGGCTGCTTAAACTGAAAAAAAGCACCAGAAATCGTCATATTTTACTGAAGTAACAGTAATTTTGATACGAAAACAGGATTCTACGATAAGAAAATGAAATATTTATTGAACATTCGACGTATGTGCGTCTCAAGTCTGTGCAAAAGATTTTTCTAATTAAAATTTTCAAATGAAAAAATGGCTACAAGCTGTAAGAAAGTATATAAGAAATATGTATTTCTTATGGGGACTCTTTTGGCTCGACTGGGCTCGGACCGAGGACTATTAGTTACAACAAAATTAGCCTATTATCTCTCCAAGGATGACATTTTTTCATAAAGGAACCTTAAAGTTTCAAAGCTGTGCTGCATTTGGTTCTCGAATTTTAGGCGAAAACATTTGCATATTTACATACATACATTCTAATTTATATGTAAGAAGATAACCAATGAGATTGGTATCTAAGATTCGTGTGTAAGTGTAACTTCATTGCTTGAGACATTGCGATGGGAGAACTTTTCAAACACGAAACACGATTTCAAACACGATGGTAAGGCAGACAGGAGGGTTGGTGTAGTGTTTTCAGTAATGGCCTCTTGCCGCGAGTGACCGCGTTCGAATCCCGCAGAGGAAGATATATTTCATTTGTAAACCGGTTCCTACTTTGTTTTTTTTTGTGAAGAACATTCGAGTACAATACTCTGACCGTCAAATGGGGCGTTAAACCATGGCCCCCTTGGCTCCTTTCGTTAAGAATAGAATGATGTTGACGCCGGGTTTCACTCCTTACCGTTCCATTCACATACTTGTTCCTTTCCTCCTGGTATGAAGAGCCTATTAGCGCGGGTGCAGATTTGAAAACATAGAAGAGTCGTGTGAGCCTCTAGGGGGGAATTTGTTAAGGGTTAGGCGCAATGGGATGTATACTGCGTGGTTTACTGCTAAAAGAATAACCTTTACATAGTTAAAAGCTTTTGTAGATGTGTTTAGCTGTAATTTACCGCCATAAACTTCATACAAATTTTTTTAGGGACATTCTGAAGAGCAGATTGCCTTCGTGAGTGCCTATTCTTCCTTCTTTTATGATATTTATTCTGGTCCCTTCACGTGCACGACAAGAAAGGCATTAAAAAAACATATTCTCAGCAGTCTTTACGCGTTAACCTTAGGTTTGTAATCAACTCAGCCGTAGCCCGGAAAGAGTCATTAAGCCGGGAAGTGACTCGATAAGGAAAGCTATTTCACGTAAAAATGAAGTAGTGAATTTCGAGCTCCACGGTAAAATGATGGAAGAAAATGAAGTATATGACTTACACTGTGAAGTTTCTCAGCGGGTTTACTAAGGTTTTCCATAGCCTATCCCATTTGTCCGACTTACAAGGAAATTTTGATATCATGTGACTACGTATTACTAGCGGCTTTTCAATTTCTTTTTCTTCACGACACATTTTAGAGAAAATGAAATTGTAAATATTTGCCGGATATTGTTTTTTTTATACTGATTCCTTTTAATTATAATTGGTTTGGCTAACAATGTTTTTTCTTGCTTTCAGGTGAGTAACGATTGTTTCCAAATGTCCTCTACTCTTCAGATGATGTGAAATATCATTGGTATGTAAATGAGAATATTTATGGCGTTATTATGCAATAAATTATTTAAAATATCAATAATTTCATTGTAATGTCGTAAATTAAGTCGGAGGCTGTGTTTTACGGTGGATGAGACGAAAATGTGATTTAAAAATATAGTTATTTGAAGCCAATGCGAGGATTTTAGTAGTTTTAGTAGATATTTTCCTTTTCTTAATACAGTTTAATACTCTTTCTTATGTTTATTAAGTTGAATTATAATAATAATAATTTTATTCCTCATATAAATAAATACATTGAATATACATTAATAGTAGTTCATTTAATCGAGGAGTATAGGTACCCCTTAGGAAACAAAACTTCCTGCTTTGGGGTTACCGATTCTTTCACAGCTAAACTAATATAACATCAGTAGATCATCAACACACTACATGCCACTTAAATACACTGAATACATAGAATGGCGTCATTGCTGTATTTAAATATTCATTTGTGCATGTACTTATGAGTTATTTTTTAAGCAATATTTTCTAATATTAGTAAATACAATAGAAAAATATTTATGTAAACCTTGTACATATAATGCATATAAAATTACAATATCTTTTTAAGTAGGTATTCTACCTCTTTCTGACTGAGCAACCAGGCCCTAACTTTTTGACAGAATTTAGCCGTCCAGAATTTAGCCTGAATTTGGCCGTCATTTTACCTAGGAAATCATGGCTTCGATATCTATAAGTGAAATCAACTTTCATTTCTACCATATTTTACGCCCGAAAAATCCACCAGATGTCGCCTGCCTCCATCAATTCTATTTGAACATGACTTTGTAATGGTGAATTGATTTGTTAAAGGTGCAATATGCTGACTCGGGTATGTATCATGTATGGAAGGAAAATCTGATTTTAAAGCCTGAGTCCATCAGCCAGGTCATGTAACTTCTCGCGAATGAACACTTGCCAGGTAAAAAACAACTTCCAGTTTATCGGCTTGGGTAATCATATTCGCCAAAAGGTGCTTACAATTCAAACGTTGCGAATATTTTCCCTCCGAGAATTCATTTGAGCGACCTGAAACTTTAGGTCTTTTAGTGGTGAGTTCGCGTTCCCTCGCCCTGAATTTCTCCCGGTATGTCTCCTGGGGATTGTGGACTTCGTTCCTTCCATACTTCTCTCGACTTCTGCGCTAAAGAAAAATATGACCCTAGGAGTTGAAGAGGGAGTTGTCATCTCTTGTGAATGTGGTGGGGGACTACCCAATGGAGATGAAGGACCCTGCCTTGTTTATGGTGGAAATATTTCCCCCACGAAACTCCGAGCCGCAAATTTGACCCACCGCCAATTTTTTTAGCCGTCCCGAGTTTGGTGAAGGCAGGAGGATAAATGTGTTCTCAAGTAGGAAAACAGTAAGTGATGATAGTACAATTACGCGTTAGAAAAATAGCAATAGTAACTTACACGTTAGTTAGTGGCTGGAGCAGTGGTTTTCGGACAGTCTCAAGAGTCTCGCTCTCCAAGCTCGTGAAAACCAAGTACGGCCAGGGGACAAGGGAAAAAGTTCAGTTTTTTGGACTTTTCGCACGTTTGTAGTGGAGTACGTGGCTTAGGGTTTGGAAAATCGATTTCGATTTTAATCGAAAATGGATTATGACACTCCTATTTTCGATGTAACCGAAGTCGACTCTTTGTTTTGAAGAGTCGATCAAAATCGATTCCAGCCATCGATTTTCGATTTTTAGCTTGCTACAACATTTGAATTTTGCCGCCTCGCTTAGCTCCGCGCCGCGCTAACTCACTCTGCATCGCTGGTGGGGAACCTTGGAGGGGAGGCAAAGTGCTTCGGACACTTGGACACGTTGGAGTTGCCAACCTTATGGCTGCGAATTTTTGTTACAATTCTAGTCTTTCCGGCGGAGACTCGCGCTCGGAAGTAATACACAGTAGACCGCGAGACGAAGATTCGAAATGATAATATGCGTTGACATTGTGCCTTTTTTGTAAATGTTTTCTCAATAAATCGTTTCCGAGCCCTTGCCTTCTTCAAAATAGATTCGCCAAGTCCGAATATCGTCTTCTGCGCATGGACCACGAAGCTACAATCGCACTGTACTGTAGGCTGCGTGCGTTGGCCAGTATGCGTTTGGTTTGATTCGTCGCCGTGCTACTTGTGTTGCGTTCGTGTCGGAGAGCAGGTTTCCGCCCTTAGCATCAGCCATGGCTCCTCCGTATGCTCTTTGGCAGTATTTTAGCAAGCAAGCATTTAATAATAAAACCTAGTATGGCTTAATGAAAGCTAGTTCTTCCATTAACACATATTTTGCATTTTGTTGCAACAGCACATCCGTATTTCTGCATAAAATTACTTTACTATTAAAAAATTTCGATTTAGATTTTTCGATTATTTTGGACAAAAAATCGAATTTTTAGAACAAGATTTTAAAAACCAAAATCGAAAATTGATTCTGATTTAAATTTCCAATCCCTAAGGTGGCTTGTAGACTGTCTTGTATTTACGATATCCTCGCAGACGTTAAGGGTGGGCAGTGTATTCAGCCGGCTCGTGTTCCACCCAGTTCACTCTCACAAGTCTCACGAGACCCTCCTTGCCGTTAGGGAAGCACTGAGTAAGAGAACTGGCCTCGTATCTCCACAGTGATGTTACCTATCACATGTTCCGAATTAAGAAAGTGTTAAGCAAAACAGATAATCTCTATCATAAACCACCCGAGCCACCACTTACCCAATACTGCCACGACTGAAACTACACCGAACATGAATTTCATTCTTACCCAGGGTGATTCATAACTGTTTCAGGCAGCTATTGTAAAAAGTGGCATTTCAGCACGATAAGAGACGAAGTCTTTCATACGAAAGAGTACCTCGGTAAGAGACTACCGATATTTTCTTCACGTAATAATGGCTTCACAGAACTTCGACGCAAGTTCTAACGTATTTCACATGTGCTCCATATGTGCACCGTTGATGACAAGATAGAAATGGATCCTGAATTCAACTTCTTTCCACATGCGTTCCAGCATATCACCATCAGGTAGAGTGTAGACTGTGTATTCGAGCCTTTCTTGCACTTGCCTAAATCACGTGGCCGGTACCCGATGCTGCTTATTACGAATGCAAATTTCGATGGATAGTCTCTTTATAGACCAGATAAATAAGATTAGAGAGCAAGATTGTCGTACCGATAGATTCAAAATGGCATTTTCCCCCGTACTATAAGAGAACAGAATAGGCAGCATAGCAAAAGGGTAGGTAGGGGAAATATTTTAGAGTAGTCTGTAGTGCATGATTACCCCCTTAAATACTATAGATACTAACAATCTAGTTGCATGAGACCCTATAGTTGCTTGTTTGCATGTTAGTAGTGCATGCTTGGTGATCTTCACCCCCTGCCTCACACCCTCGCGGCGGCTTGCAGGGTATCGTGTAGATGTAGATGTATATTTATGTACTTACATGCTATTTTTTTTACTGTATCCGCTCTAGTCATTGAGTAATATGCCTAAAAACCCAGGAGATGATAATGAATCACCATTTATATTATCAATATGTTCTAAGGAACACGGTATACCGATATTCCTTCCTTTGACCAGTGAGAGCCATGCTATCGCCAAAGAAAGTAGACCCTCGTCCATTCTACTATCGGCATATGTCGCATGCTGAACGAATATTTTATTGAAAGTGTGCTCCATTTATAATGTCGGGCTTTGGGATCGTGAGGTATTGATGCCGCTGCGGGGCGTCCCCTCCACCGGCTTTGAAACCTTAAGTGGTGTTCAACATCTGCGACCGGCACTCTACTCCGCCCTTATGAACCGGCATGCGAATTACTTGGGGTCCGGAGGATCCCTGAAAGCTTTTCCTCTGAAAAATTCAACGTTTCCCACTTTTGATGTCGGAATGTCCCCCCATCCTCCCCTCCCAGGGTCCCTCCCTAAACCCTGAGTCATCCCCGTCGTTTGAGGCCTCGCCGCCGGCCCTTTTGGGGCCCTGAGCGATGCAAGATGGATGACCGCGCGGTGAAATTTTTCGGTCGCCTGCCGAAGTCTACTTCCCGTGACGGTGGGAGAAAGTCCCGATGGTCAGGGGCGTGAGATGGAATGGCATTCACCGCGCGAGCCGGCCCTCGATCCGCCTACTGCTCACGGAATGGTTTGCTGTAGGGCGTATCCCCTGGTAGTATACAAAGACCCCCCCCTCAGCAAAGAAAGACGGGTAATATATCGTAAATGACATAGAAACCACCGGCCATTCCTAGAAACAATTGAAATGCGAAATAATTTATTGATTATTACTTAAATGACTGATTATAATGGGAAATGTCATGTTATTAAATTTTATATTTTAAATAGAAATGACTACCAGATTGAAAAATAGTGTATTGCTCTTTATTAACTAACAATTTGGTGTCATTTGTGGGTAACGCATCCCGTGTTTCGTGACTACACGTTTTTATCGGGTTGGGTGGTTTTGTGGGTCTTGTTTTCATGTAAACAATGTTTAAACGGGAATTTTGTTCTGTATTCCTGCATGGTACTAAGTGTTCTTGATAATGTATACGTAGTGTTGGTTTATCTCCTGCCACACACCTTTGTGGTGGCTTTAAGGGTATTATGTAGATCTAGATATACCATAAAGAGTGAACAAAATTCACTGGAAAGTTAATGCTAGGGTGTATATTAGCAATGGTGAAGGAAATGCTGTTGGCTGGAGGATCTAGGCGGCAACGAAAACGCGTGCAAACCTTACTGAGATATAACGGGATGCGATCAATGTTGCGTGATAAAAAAAACGCACAATGTGTGGTGCGATACGATTGCGAGTCTACATTGGGCTGTGTTCACGCGTAACAGTTTACTGATATTACAGTCGACTTCTAAGCTCGTTCGACACCATTATAAATGATCTAAATGTTAAAAATTAAAGTTAAATCAGAATATTTATTTGAATCGACTTTAATATCTGTTTCATTATGATTTTTTTATTTTTTTAAAGAAATTTGGCAACGCTGAAGTGAGCTCTCGCTTTGAATGCATTACTTGATCATTTAAATTGGGGTTGACAGAGTATTTCACACCAAACGCAGATTACAGCGATGTAAAATCCACGACTGACTGCATCGCCACCTTAATCTCACTTGGGAATTCTGTCTAAATTACTGCAAAAAACGCTTGTATCTTGAAAACCAAGGCAGATTGTCTCCCTTATATTTCAACAACTGTATTTCTCGCGATAATGCGAAACGAACATAATTGTTTTAATGACCCATGTTTGCGATATGTCAACATTGCATTTTCCTAGACATTGCGTAGTCTCCATTAAGCAAATGTAATTTCAACTGAGATATATTATAGGAAAAGCAGTACAAAAGGAGGAATTTCTGTGGGCTAATATTGAAAGAGGACCCTTTTTTCTATATCTACCCAAAAGTTATAAATCACAGATTTATACCAATCACAATTGAAAGAGTTAAAACTAGTACATTTATTGAATGAATTCAAAAAATAAGTGAAGCCTGAATAGGTGACTGAAAGTAAGTGTTGGTCTCTTAAACCACATTATAGTAAAGTAACGAAATACTCCTAATGAAGAGATTAGTTAAAAATCATAACCTTAACCGAAGAAATACCTTCAGGCGTAACTTTGTGGAATTGAATCATCATAAAAAATAAGAATAAAAATGACTTTGTATATTCCACACTTTTATTAACAAGACCGACCGCGGTTTCGACGTATATAGCGTCATTGTCAAGGCAACCAACATATAGTGTGCAACAAATGCCGAAGGAATGGCCTTAAATACAAAACAGCAGGGGGGGGGTGGGGTAACAAATTGAGGCTCGGAGTGGGAGGGGGGGGGGTGGATCGCTTGCGGTTGACTTGGGCAAGGAATTCATTTGGTAGGAAAATGGAGGGGTGGCCTGTAAGTGTAAACGTTTTCTCTTGGTTGAAGGTTAGTGGAGGGGGGGGGGGGAAGGTGCGGAGGGGTTGGGGACTGGTGTGGTTCGGGAAATGTTATGAAGGGTGATGCTTTTGACAGACACCGGACATAGTGCAGATTTTAATTTTAATGTTTTACATGTGTGTGACAAAAGTTTTAAACTGGATTTTTTAGAACGATATGAAATTGTAAAACACTCTAAATCTCATAATGTTACTATTTTAAATGACATGGCAGAGTTTAAAGCATCACCCTTCATAACATTTCCCGAACCACACCAGTCCCCAACCCCTCCGCACCTTCCCCCCCCCCTCCACTAACCTTCAACCAAGAGAAAACGTTTACACCTACAGGCCACCCCTCCATTTTCCTACCAAATGAATTCCTTGCCCAAGTCAACCGCAAGCGATCCACCCCCCCCTCCCACTCCGAGCCTCAATTTGTTACCCCACCCCCCCCTGCTGTTTTGTATTTAAGGCCATTCCTTCGGCATTTGTTGCACACTATATGTTGGTTGCCTTGACAATGACGCTATAGACGTCGAAACCGCGGTCGGTCTTGTTAATAAAAGTGTGGAATATACAAAGTCATTTTTATTCTTATTTTTTATGATCATAACCTTAGTATGTCAAACTAAAATTACTAATATAATAGTACCTCTTAATCCCTCAAATAGCTCCAATAAGATGATTTATTCTTATCGTATTTTTTTCCATAATACTAATTATGTTCTCCAAAAAAGAGAAAAGATAACTATAAACTGAAAATGATAACAAATTCATTCTCGGTATTTGACCCCACGTCGTCAATTTTTAGTTTGTCAATAAATTGATTATCTACATTCATAGGAATATTATTAATTCCAATAATATTTTGATTAGTTCCTACACGACTAACGGCTTTTTAAAACATTATAATTAACACTTAATACAAAAATTAAAAACCCGATTAGGGATTTCTGGAATAAATTGGAGAACCTTCATTTGTATTTCAGTGTTTTCACTAATTATATTTAACAATTTTATAGGATTATTCCCATACATTTTCACCAGATCAAGCCACTTGGTATTCACACTAACCCTGGCATTACCTCTATGATTAAGATTTATAATTCACGGGTGAGTAAATCATACTCTACACATATTTGCACACCTAGTGCCTCAAGGTACCCCTCCAGTATTAATACCATTTATGGTATGTATTGAAACACATAGTAATATAATCCGACCAGGGACCCTGGGTATATGATTAGCAGTAAATATAATTGCAGGACACCTGCTGATAACTTTACTAGGCAGTACTGGCCCTTTGTTAACTTATAGAATCATAACTATATTAATTATTACACATCTTGCTGCTTATATTATAACTCGCTTCGCTCGTTAGGGGGCTCCGCCCCCTAAAACCCCTCGGCAACGGCTTCGCCGTTTAATTTGTTGCATTTTGGTTTTTTCCGCTCCTCTCTATGTAGAATAGGACGAATATAGCGAATTCGAACACCCAAGAGCACCCACATCAATCATCTATCCCTCAGCGTAACTTGAGAAATCCATATGAATCCGTCGATAAACAATGGAGGCAGGTTAGAGAAACGGCGAAAAAACGCCGCCATTTTTAATTTTTTTTAATTATTCTTTAAATTAAAATTTAGCTTTTTTCGGATTTTTTCCTCCGGTCATTATTTGGGTTTTACAGTTACTTTACAGTTACTTCACGTAGCAAAGCAATGAAGTGCCTGGATCTACCGATAACGACCAAAGTGTCGATGAAATTTAAATTTTTTGGTAGGTATCAAAACGACTATTTCTGATATACAGAGAAATTCAGCCACATTATAATATTAGAATGAGCAGTAACAATTATTCAATCCTATGTATTTGACGTATCAATTTTGAATATATTTCATTTGACGATGCAACCGCCTTAAGTCGCATAGAAGATGGCGCAGGAACAACCTAGCGATATGTCGCAGCGATGCTCGAACTTAAGATTCACTCATCCCTGAGGGTACTAGTGAGGCCGAAGGAGAAGAAAATGGTGGATGTAGTCCAGAGTCCTCTAGATGACATTCTCAAATCTACTCCCTCACTTCATAGTTATTAATGGGGTCGTGTACCATGTTTTTTTTATTGCCGAATATGGTAGAGTTTGTAAAATAAAAACACCAGTATTTTTCCGTTTTTTGATCCCTCAATTAGTTCTCGAGTAAGTTAGGTAGAAAGTTAGTCTCGAAGTGGCGAAAAACTGATGTTTTTAACCCTTTCGGAAAAGTGGGTGTGGTGCAACCTCTGACGTATATCAACTTCGTCCAATCACAACTGAGCCCGCGAAGCTACTTCGCCTTATCGAAAAGGGGGGGACAGAGCTGACTCTGCCAATCGGAGGAGTTACGACAGGATCTGTGCGAGCAGACTTTCCGAGAATCCCCCTCCACTCCCTCCCCTTCCCATACTAGCAGCCAAGGACGGGAAGAAAATGACGTTAATGTTAGCGACGTCTCTGACGTCAGAGCAGCTTTTTCGGTGGGCGTCACCTTTTGATTATTTTAATTTTTGATTTATGAGTGAATGGTTGTGGTTAGAAGATTAATTTTTTCACTGAAATTCTTTTTTTTTCCATCTAACGATTTCGTGTACAAAATTGCGATTTCGGTTCCGAGTAAACGCCCCCAATGGGGACATTCCAGAGGACTCAGGTGTAGTCATCCTAATCACGTCATCAAGATTTGTAAAGGGACGATACGATAATTATATTAGCGTAACCAGTCTATTAAATGAATTGAAATGGGAATCATTGTCAGATCGCAGGTTGAAATTTAGACTTAATCTCTTCCACAAATTCCAAGGCAATACTTTCAGTGATGATGTTAAAAATATTTTACGAACCCCAACTTACTATGGCAGACTGGACCATAATCATAAAGTTAGAGAAATTGATTGCCGAACTGACCGATTCAAAATGTCCTTTTTCCCTCGCACAATAAGAGATACGAATAACGGTAAATATGTCCTATCGAAGAGTAGCAATGAATAGCATTGGTAGCTGCATGTTGGTATGAGTACTGAAAGCTAACCCCACTAACAGAATGTTTTTGCATGTTTTCTTTGCAATTTCTATCTTTTTTAAATAGTGTAGTTCTGACTACTATATTAATACTATTCCTTTTTTATGCATGATATGTAGTGCATGTTTGGTGAGCAATCACCCCCTGCCACACACCCTTGTGGTGGCTTGCAGGGTATTATGTAGATGTAGATGTAGATCAAAGGAAACGAGCGGGGCGAAGAAGAGTATTTTCACTGTTCTCCTCGCACTCCGTCCCTGCGTGGAAAATAAATGACTGCTAGCGCCGCCATCGGCTTGTTTCCCAGCCTGTGGTCAGCATCACCACGGCAACGTCCCTCGCTCGGGCGGAAGTGCAATGTCTGGCGTCCGGAATTTCCGTCTCAGCTCCCGTGTCGACGATGGAACCTCTCGCGTTACATTCGTGGAATCACAGGGATTGATCAAGGTGGTGTCGAAGTAGGCTGGGTCGTGAGTGACCGTCTCGAAATGAGTGGAAAATCCTACGTTTCTATTTTTACTCTTCCTGTAATGTCACTTGTATCGGTTTGTGAAGGAAAAATTTAGCGCAGGGAGTGCATCCCTACGAAATCGGTCTAAATAATGAACTTGAACGTGTGCAGCGAAGATCCGCTGGATTTGTAAAGGGACGGTACGATAACCTTATTAGCGTAACTAGACTATTAAATGATTTAAATTGGGAATCATTGTTAGATTGCAGGTTGAAATTTAGACTTAATCTCCTAAATAAATTCCAAGACCATATTTTCATTGATGATGTTAAAAATATTTTGCGAACCCCAGCTTACTATGGTAGACTGGACCATAATAAAAAAATTAGAGAAAATGATTGTCGAACTGACAGATTCAAAATGTCCTTTTTTCCTCGTACATTAGGGATATGAATAACGGTAAATATATCCAATAGGAGTGTAGCAATGGATAACATTGGTAGCTGCATGTTGGTATAAGGACTTGAAGCTAACCCAACTAACAGCATGTTTTTGCATGTATGCTTTGCTATTTTTATCTATGCTATTTTTATGCTATTAGTGCATGTTTGGTGTGAATTCACCCCCTGCTACACACCTTTATGGTGGCTTGCAGGATATTATGTAGATGTAGATGAGTGTATAGGCATGTATCGTTGGATTTTGAAAAAATAAAGGATTCCGATTCTCTATGGGATTGCGATATGAACATATTTACACCAACAGAAAAGTCAGAGCTGGAAGAAATTGAAATGTAGTGCCATAGAGGAATGATGAAGGTAAAATGGATTTATCGATTAACAAATGCAGAAGTCCTAAGAAGGATGAAAGAAAAGAGAAATCTTCTGAAAGCCATCAAGTCTTAAGGAATGTCTGACTGGGTACTACTTTTATTCAAAGTTTTCATCAGACTTTTCTTTCCACCCTATCGTCATTGATCTTTATTTTCAATCACTATATCCATCCGTCGTGTCTTCATTAATCTTCTACAACATCATTTTTTCGAATGCTTTCAGGTTAGCCTTTTTTCGGCTGTCATCGTCCATGTCTTAATCCCATGAAGAAGCAATCTCTAGATGTGTTTTGGAATGAAGTCTTTCCTTAGCTCCAAGCTTATAATTCCTCCCATCCCTTAGTAGCTTCTCCTTTTGGTTGAATTCCCCATACGGAGTATGGGATTAGGATCCCAGTGTATGGGATCCTAATGAATTAGGTTTGGTCAGAGAACTAGACAGTGTGCAGCGCAGAGCAGCTAGGTTCGTTAAAAGGTGTTACAATAGGCTGAGTAGTGTTTCAGAATTAATACAAGAATTAGGGTGTGAATCATTATCAGAGCATAGTTTAAAGTACAAATTAAATAAATCTATTAGAGAAACTTCAAGCGGATAGCTTTACTGAAGATGTTAGGCACATATTAAAAACACCAGCGTATTATGCAAGGTTCGACCAGATAAATAAGATTAGAGAGATAGATTATCGTACTTATAGATTAAAAATGGCATTTTTCTCCCGTACTATAAGAGAACAGAATAGGCAGCATAGCGAAGGGATAGGTAAGGGAAATAGAGTATTCTGTAGTGCATGATGCATGTCTTAATCCCTTAAATACTATAGATACTAACAATCTAGTTGCATAAGACCCTATAGTAGCTTGTTTGCATATCGGTAGTGCATGCTTGGTGATCTTCACCCCCTGCTACACACCCGTGCGGTGGCTTGCAGGGTATCATTTAGATGTAGATGTACACCCACTGTGGCAATTCCACTGTGAATTTCATTGTCGCTTTGCCAATCGTTATTTATCCTGAATTCACGTTTTCTGGCGTAACTTTGTGGGAACTTTTGCATGGCAGAAATGAGTAACCTGAAAACTTTGCGATTCCATACGAGCTCTTTGCGAGAGCGACCGGTTCCACCCTCCTCCGGGCATCCTGAGGCTCATCATTCTTTCTCGCTTCGTCAGTCGTTGTTTACCTTGCTTCTCAGCGATATCAGCAGTCTTCCTCTTCTATATTTTATTTCCCAGAGTTCATCATTGACCTTTCCTTCTGCTCCTCTTCTGATTACATTTGTTTTTTTTATAATGTTGTCAAAAAATTAAAAAAGGATGTTTAGTATTTATTCATGAATGAGTAAAGCATTGGCCTCCCATAGTTCTCTTGTTGTTTTTACCGCACGGAATACTATTTAGCGCCGTAAGCGTGGTTAAACTCTTCTTTCTCTATCTCGATTCGTGGCTGACCTTTTGCGTCAATTTGGGACCCTGAAAGTAGTCGCAAGCCGCCTCCCCTCTCTCTCCATCGCCGCAGGCAACAACTCCCGCAGGGTCTCATTCTCTTTCTTCCTTCGCTTGTTTCCATTTCCGCCCACTTCTCCAGCCTTCCTTCCGCCCCATCCCTTTTTTTTCCGTCTCGTCCTCTTGGTGGTCCATGATTCAATTCCCTCGCGGCCTTCAATGTTATCCCGTGGGTCAAGGGTCTTTCCCCCCCGGCCGCAGTTCCTTTCTCGTCTCTTTATCTCCACCATTCCTTCCTTACTTTCATACGCACGCTAAACTTGTGTGTGGAATACGGTGGAGTAAGTGTGAACTGTCTCCAGGATAGAAGATACATGGGAAAATTAAAAGGTGCGTAGTAGGTTCCGATGTACATCTACATCTACATAATACCCTGCAAGCCACCATAAAGGTGTGTGGCAGGGGGTGAATTCTCACCAGACATGCACTACATATCATAAAAAAGGATTAGTATTTATATACTGTTTTAAACTACACTATTTAAAAAAAAGATAAAAATAGCTAAGCAAAAATGCAAAAACATGCTGTTATTTGGGTTAGCTTCAAGTCCCTATACCAACATGCAGATACCAATGTTATCCATTGCTACACTCGTACTGGATATATTTACCGTTATTCATATCCCTAATTGTACGAGGAAAAAAGGACATTTTGAATCTGTCAGTTCGGCAATCAATTTCTCTAATTTTGTGATTATTGTCCAGTCTACCATAGTAAGGATTCGCTTCGCTCGGCCGCATATTTCCCTTATGTGTCTTCCCCACGATAAATCCTTAGTGACTGTTACACCTAAATATCTTATGGTTTCAACGTTATCGATCTTCGTGTTACTAATTTTATAGGCACGCTCTATCGAATTATTCCTCCTCCAAAAATTGATAGCTACACACTTTTTAAGGTTCAGTTCTTACTGCCATTTTTCGCACCACTTTTGAGATGACACGTTTGTGGTCTGGACCCACGGCAGGGTGAAAATAGAACAGTTTTTCGATCACCTTAACCAGAGACACAACAACATAAAATTCACGAAAGAGGTCGAAGTGAACCTCTGGGGTAAAGTGGGGAGGCATGCGTTCTTGGATGTGCTCGTTATGAGGAAGGATGACGGATCCTTGGGACATACTGTTTACCGAAAATCTACAAACACCAATTGGTACCTCCACGACAGCTCGCACCATCACCCGGGACAAATAAATGGCGTGCTGAAGACTATGGTCCACCGTTCTTTCATTTTAGGCGATGACGAGCGCCGATCAAGTGAACTAAGAACTTTGAGAAAGATTTTAATTAACAACGGTTACAGAAAGAGTGATATCAACAGGGCCATCAAGGGGAAAGAAAAACAGAGGGCGAAATCGCCGCTGGAAGAATTCAAACCAGCGAAAAAGGTTTTCCTGCCAAACATCCGACGGATGGCGGACCGGATTGCAAGAATTTTGGCCAACTACAATACAAAAACTATATTCTAGCCCAAAAGCAACCCAAGAAAACCACATCACTTAGACATGGACCGCGAAAGTTTTAATGAACTGACATGTGATTTAATGTTTTTAGTAGATTATAAGTTGATTTCCAAATTCCCGTCGGCCGCCTAAACTCCATTGACAAAATATCTCAACCTCGATATCGAACACTTTCGAGTCCATTTCTCTCCTGCTTTAGCTCTGGTGGCTACGAAATATTGCGCAGTCTCATCTTTTCCGTATGTATCTAGTAGTATGCTTTGTTTTTAAGATGTTTTAATGGTTTAAGTTGCCTCACACCGTCTAACCTAAGATCTTAATCCTAGGACAAGCTCCAACATCTATGCCCTGGGTGGGTTTCGAACCTTTGATCGGACTGAATGGGACCGCGGCCTTTGATTTGACAGACTAACACGTTATCTACATCTACACGGTTATCGAACAGACTTCCACCTTTAAATCCACATACCATTAGGTATTATAACAAGTAGCATCCGTAAGATTTCAGGCGACAGATGGTCTCTTTCAACTGGACAGCTGATTATTCCCATCGATTCGAATTCTGAATTAGATGATCCTTCGGCTGTGGCCAGCTAGGCAAATTTTTGATGCTCGAATATCGTCATATATTGAATCTGCCTCCGGAAAAGACTCCATATATATCTTTTCAAGAACAGTGTCTGCTATATCTCGAGTTTTTTTCCAGTGTTATATTTGTTTTCTTTCCATTGTATGTCTTTCCCCTCCCCACGTTGACGCTCCATATGTCTTATTTTCTTCTGCTCGTCCTCGTAAAGAGTTAACCGAACACTTTTGTTGTGTCTTGAGGCAATCCAACGCTTTAAAGAAGAGGCACTTCTTTTACGTTTCAGAAGATTAAACCGTTTCGCATCCTTTGATATCCCCTTCTGCAGGCTGTGATTTCCGTGGACTATTTCTTTCTTGACCTCCAAGACCGAGGGCGTGAACGAACGTATGTTTTCGCGAGCAACATGAATCATAATGGAGTATCATATTATTCCTCTTTGAAGAAAAAAAACACTATGTTTTTTTGCTCTTCCTCAGAGGTTGTAGTGATGTCGAGGCATCTGATTTTAAACCCTTTTTCAGAAAAATATGGGAGGATTATGCTTAACTCTTAGGATGAGCATGATATTTTATGAAAAATAGTGTTTCCATCTCTTATTTCATAGCCCTACTTGTTGTGTTATTTATTTTGAGTCGTTCTGCCCGCACCTGTGTGATAAAACGTTACTAACTAGGGTGTCGTAAGATCCACAACTTGGGAAACACGTAATCAAGGAGTACCACTAGAGTGGCTATAAGGACCAGCACGTCCAGTGCGGGAAACATCTACATCCACGCGATACCCTGCAAGCCACCGCGAGGGTGTGTGGCAGGGTGTGAAGATCACAAAACATGCACTATTGACATGCAAACAAGCCACTACATGGAAACGTGCTACATAATAGGGTCACATGCATCTAGGCAGTTAATATCTACGTTGTAGTAAAGGGATTATTGGTTGTTAATACATGCACCATGAAATACAGACAACTCTACAATATTTCAGCTTCCTATCCCTTTGCTATGCTGCGTATTGTGCTCTCTTATATTACGGGGGAAAATGACATTTTGAACCTATCAGTCCGACAATCTATCTCTCTAATCTTACTTATCTGGTCGAATCCACTCCATATCGAGTTCTTCCCCATTCTTCTCTTTACATACTTTACTTTTTTTTGTTGATTTTTTTGACTTTTCCAAGGCGTTTGATTCGGTGAATCATGGAACTCTGCTTTTTCGGTTAGGCAAAATGGGTCTCTCGCACTCAGCTATGTTATGGTTTAAATCATACCTCTCTCAACGTATGCCAGCAGTTAATGGCCCCAATAGAAAGCAGTCCTCCTTTGTTTCAGTTCCATGTGGCATTCCACAGGGTTCGATTCTTGGCCCTCTGCTGTTTACAATATTTATAAGATCACTACCTAACGCAATCACTAATTGTAGCTACCACTTCCATGCTGCTGATTTGCAAATTTACTACAGCTGTCATCCTCATGAAATACATTATGCAATAGAAGTAGTTAAGACATACAGGCCATATGTAATTGGAGCTCTGAAAACTTTCTCACGCTAAAAAAACTAAAGCCATCACTATTGGAAGCTGACGATATATCAATTCAATGGGATTTAACCTATTCAAAGAACACGAACTAGCCGTGAAAACTTTAGCGGCGTTACCCCCTGAAATTGCACTATTGCAAATATTTCACAGAGAAAAAAATCATTCGCCTTGACCGGGACTCGAACCCTGATGGCCAGGTGCTCTACCAGTTGAGCTACCAAGGCGTCCCCTCTCTCTGTGGAAATTATAAGGCTCTGAAGTAACAAGATGTCCACACATCTTGTTCCTTTAGGGACAAGATTTAGAAGGACCCCATTTTCAAGTAAGACCTACCTCACGGACCGCCTTCGTCTTTTCTGGTCTGACCCAAGCGACTGAGTTAATGGCGCACGTACGGGACAGTATACATTTTTTTAAATTTCTTACGGGGTTAGACCTTGCGCTGGAAAATAATTTCTCGCCCTTTCTCGCTTGACCACGATATCATTTAATGATTATTTTTTCCCTTGCCTACACCCCAGATGGTGGAGTCGACCTGTTTATATCCCTCTAGGGAGCTAACTGCTAGCCATGACCGAGAAAATTTCAGAGACCCGATTTTCCAGACGCGTGTCTCGGATGTTATTTCCTCACACTGGGGTGGTTTGGGGAAGGAGGTGGTGGTAGTGGTGGGTGAGGAAGGTAACTAGGGGCGGGGGGAGGTTGTGATGGTAGTCGATTAGTTGCAAATCCACTTTCTCGTCGCGGAAGTGTCCGGCGTCCAGTCCCTCCCACTCCGCCAGCGCCGCACGGAATGGACACGGTGCGGTGATGTGTAATTAATGACCTCGCTTCGTTCTCGGGGCTACGTCGCCACGTTAGTTGGGGCGCACTTCCTCCCATCTTGTCGCCGTCCCTTCCATCGCCGCTTACGCCTCTTCCATACACGATATTTAATTACAATCCGCTTTAATATGACCGTAAGCTGTCCTCGCGTAAACGCCGTGTCTGTGGTTAAAGCTGGATCATGTTTAAATACGAGCGCGTCCATCTAGTTTTGTTGTAAATGTTTTCTTTCGCATTTGTATCGCTATTTATAACGCTACGTGCTGCTAAATCAGGGGAGCGCAATTAATACTATCTGATTACGACTTCAGTCGTGTAGTAATGCAGCTGAATTAACCAAGTCTCATTTTTGTAGCAATGAGCTGAAAAGTTAATTGAAACGTCGCAAACATAGGGTCGTAGTTTTTAGTTAGAAGCGTTGTCGTGTTTGATATCTTGGTATTTAAAACACGTTCATATTTACTTATATAATGAAGTTTAATAGCTTGGTATTTAAAACACGGTCATATTTAATTATATAATGAAGTTACCTACATTCAAATTTTGACGAGTATACAGGATGTTAAATGCGCCTTTGTATTTCCGTCCTCTCCCAATTGCCCACTCACAGCGCACGCTCTGTATCGAAAGCAGATGAAGTTGAAATGGGCGTTAGGTCATCAGGGCAGTCTAGGACTCTCTAAAATCGAACTGAACAATGCCCGATACAAATCAATGATACGTATGGATCGACACTTTTTGTAATATACGCTCTCGGTCTCAATTATGGAACCTTTAAAAGATATGTGTCAACTGATATGGCGTACTATTCATACATATCATCTCCTACATATCATGCATAAAAAAGGAATAGTATTAATTTAATAGTCAGAACTTTACTATTTAAAAAAGATAGAAATTGCAAAGCAAACGTGCAAAAACATTGTGTTGGTAGGGTTAAAGTACTCATACCAACATGCAGCTACCAATGCTATCCATTGCTACTCTCCGATTGGACATATTTACCGTTATTCGTATCTCTAATTGTACGAGGGAAAAAGGACATTTTGAATCGGTCAGTTCGGCAATTAATTTCTCTAATTTTATGATTATGGTCCAGTCTACCATAGTAAGTTGGGGTTCGCAAAATATTATTAACATCATCACTGAAAATATTGTCTTGGAATTTATTTAAGAGATTAAGTTTAAATTTCAACCTGCGTTCTGGCAATGACTCCCATTTCAATTCATTTAATAGACTGGTTACGCTAATATAATTATCGTATCGTCCCTTTACAAATCTTGCCGATCTTCGCTGCAAACGTTCAAGTTCATTATTTAGACCGATTTCGTAGGGATCCCATACACTGGCAGCATATTCCAAATGAGGTCTAACAAAGGTCATCCTGGTGCCGCAGCCAATGAATGGCTCACGGACCAATCTATGGACCTCCACTTGAGTAACACTGCCGTAATACACGCCCTGAATACCTATTACGTGTCCAGCCTAACGATGCGTCGCATTTCCACATCGAGAGACTCGTGCAGTCGAGTATCGCTCGGGGAGGCAAATTGATCTCTGGGCGTTCTGGGTCTTATCGTTATCCCGTGGGCGTCAGGCGTGGATATCGTCTTGTCCTCAGGCGAGGGGTAGTCTTGCGGGTGTATCCTCGTGACGAGGGGACGAGCGTGATTGAAGACAAGTCTTGCACTGCTCCTCGAGGAGAATGCCTTCCAAGATGCCTCTCCCTTCCCCGCCCCACCAGCCCCTCAGCACGTCTTAAATAGAGCTCCGTCTGTCCTTGCTCAGTGCTTTTCTCTTTGGCTTTCAGTAGGGGTTCGCCAACACTTGTGACGGAATAGTCAAATCTCTACTTTAAACAATTTTCATGCATTCATTGCATGCATGGACTCATGCATTATGCATGTGGGACATTCCATGTCAAATCGACCAGGTGATTGCCCCTAGGGTTACCGATTTTGACCAACATTGGCATAACGGCTCCATTTGATAAGGAAATGAAAAACCCAAAGTCGTTTTGCAAAAAAAGCAACCCTTTCCGAAATATTGCAACGTTGCAAAAGTTACTGCACATTTTGCGGTGTATCTCAGAGGCTATTTTAGCTACAGGCGTTCTTAAGGGCTTATTTAAATGCCTTGAATGGGGTAAATATAATAAGGGATTATATTGTGAAATATAAACAATGTTATAAACTTTATAACAATTTTAAAGTTTCAAATCGATTTTTGACGATGTACCTACACCTTCGATTTTCCTCATTTTTTATATGTAGTAACGCAACCCTCCTCTACAAATTAAAACATTACCAGAGGTAATATTTCTTTTAAGAAAGAAAAATATTTTTGAGTGAAGACATGACGCCCGCCGGTCACCGTAGCGCCCGCCTACCGGCCGACGTTATATTGAACTAATTCCATTCCAATTCAAGACATGTTCGATCGCCTCTTGGGTCTTGGGAAATAGCGTTTTTCGGTCTTGATCAGCTTGGCTCCGTCAAAATTGATGTTGTGTGTCGGGCCTTCCCAGAAGTGCTCCACGATGGCTGAAAGGCGAGGCTGTTTGTTTTTTGTCGCTCTCCCGTGTTCTTGAATACGGATCTTTAGTGCCCTCGAGGTTTTCCCAGTGTAGACCTCCCATAAATCGGATCGGACCTCGTATATGCCGCTCTGTTCTTTCTTCGGCATGTGGTCTTTTCCTATGCACGGGAGCCAGGTTGTTTCAGATACAGGTATGATGGTGGGATCGTGGGATTTATCGTTTTCACTCGTGGAAATTCGGGGTGCATACATCTGTGGTAAGAAGTTCGAAACCCAAATCGGTAAACGTAAATTAATTACGGGTCCCATAAACCAGGTTTTGGGGAAAGAAGGAGGATAAGGAGGTTTGTGGGTGGGATTGTGCGTCTGGAATTTGTGATTGAGATTCGTAAACAAAAGAGCGAGTGCCTTCGAATTTGATTCGGTTTTCTGGTCTGAGGCGTTGGTCTGGTGAATACCGCGGAGAACAATGGCGACAACGGAATAGGATGTATAGGATATATGGTTGCCTCCCCGTCTAATTAAGCGCGATCCATTGTCAGGCTGTTTCTTTATCTCCACTTACACCCTAACGTACGTTACCAGCGGTATTAATTCTTTTTAACTGTATAAAAATATGTACGGAAGAAATAAAATTATTATATTATTAAAATTATTTTTAATCGATTTAATTCTTCATTGCCTTACGTTACCATTATTTGTTTTCTTTTACATGAACCCAGCTATTTTTTTATACTTTCCTCCCCAATACCACCTCATCATCATCATCATCAAGGGTCAACAATTCTAGGATTGGTTTGACGCAGCGCTCCACTCGATTCTTCTATCGGCCAACCTCTTCATATTAGCGTAGTTCCTCTCTTTCACGTCATTTACGACCTGCTCTATGTAACTCATACGAGGCCTGCCTTTTCAATTCTTCCCGTTTACTTTTTCTTCGACGATTGTCTTCATCAGGCCATCGTGTCTTAAGATGTGGCCGAGTAAGTTGTCCCGTCTTCTTTTTATAGTTTTCAGCAGACTTATCTTTTCTCCCGCTCTTCTTAGGACTTCTTCATTTGTCACTCGGTCGATCCATTTTATCTTCATCATCAGTACCACCTAAGAATGTTATTATAATTCTCGAATGCACCATTCAACGCTATGATTTGCAACAACCTTACTAGTACGTATATTATTTGGATGTGCCGCGTGATGTTCAGGTAGTGCCCACTAGTAGGTACTTTCGTGACCACTGCTGGTCACTTCTTCAGAGGGATATTATGTCCTCGTTGCCGGTAAGGGTATTATATATGTCAGGGGGTCGGGTCGAGGTGGGGGGAGGGATGGAGAGGTAATTGAAAAATTTTTATGAAGTGTGGGCCTCCACGTGTGGCTAATTTGGAGGCCACCATCTCTATTAAAGTTTTCTCTAACCTTTATTATTTCAATGGCTTCATGGTACAGCCTGGGTTTGATTCTGTTGACCTTTGCGATGACTTTTGTTTTTTCGAAATCAATCTCATGTCCCAGAGCTGCATGTTCTGCCACTGCCAACTTCGATGTCTGTCCCAGTCGAGTGGCTCGTCTGTGTTCCTTCAGCCGTATTTGAACACTGTGTCCTGTCTCCCCGATGTATTTCTTCCCACGTGTTCTGCAGGGAATTTCGTAGACTCCCTCAATTTGCAACGAAGTCCTATCTTTCACATTTCTCAAGAAAGATTTTATCTGTAGGTGAGGCCGTAAAGCTGTCTTGATGTCATATCTTCGGAGAATATTCCCTATTCTATCCGTCGTACCCCTTATGTAGGGAAGGCAGGCTCTCTTCGGGGTGGTGGAGTAGTCATTTCTCGTCGGTACTGATTCAGAAGAGTTTCGGTTGGCCTCGTCCTTGATTTTTCAAAACGCTCGGGAGATAGCTCCTTCGTCATATGGAGTGAAATGACTTCCAGGTTTCGTTTCTCAGTTGGAAAATTTCTCTTGTTGCTTATCCGTATGGATTGTTTTATTAGACTGTTCACTACACCATTAATCTGGGCCGGATGGAGGTGTGACGTGGCATGGAGGTAACGATTTGTTGACGACGTTTTCGACCTTATCGATAGAATAGCTGCAAGTCCGTGAAGGCCCACACTTCACAAACGATTTTAAATGACCTCTCCCTCCATCCTCCGTCCCTCTCCCCCCCTCGTCTCACCCACCTGAGATAAATAATACCCTCACCGTCAACGAGGACCTCATATCCCTCTGAAGAAGTGACCAGCAGAGGTCACGAAACGTCGGGGCAATACCTGAACATGACGCGGCAAACCCGAATAATATACGTGTCACCATGAACCGCGAAAGTGTCAATGAACAACCTTACTAATGTTAAAAACAATGGTTTCAGGATTGTTTCTGCACAACCCTTACGCATCGAAAAAGAAAGAAAAACTTGAATTAGTAGTTCCAGTTGTCTCTTTCGGAAGCCGCCGCGTTTTGAGCTTTGTCATCCGAGCTTTCGCGTCCATTGCAGGCCGCATCATCTGGGGGAAATACCCTTTTCTCGGTATTTAGGCATTTCACCCTGATAACAATAATAAAGTGTCTTTATTCGGGCAGGCCTGATGATGCGGCCTGCAATTGACGCGAACGCTCGGACGACAAAGCTCCAAACGAGGCGGCTCCCGAAAGAGAACTGGAAATTCTCCACGCTGCGAAAACTTAAGCCCGATTCACACGGTGCGTTTTTCCGGGATGGATTTCTTGCGTGGAGTGCTGATGGGTGCCGTGCGTGCTCGCTTGCTGGAAACGCTGACTGCTGCGGGCTGCCCGGACGGCTAGCTTGCTTGATTTCGAGGTTAGGTCTGGTGCTATTTTCCTTGCGTGTTTTTCTGATGGCTATTGTTGCCGGCCAATCGTCGTTCAGCTTTGCATCACGTGATCAAAATAAAGGTTCTGACTACTATACTTTTAATAGCATCTCATGGCCGATATTGTGTTTAAAAATGATTGAAAATCTATAGACTAGGGATCAAGTTGTGGTACTTACCGAAGCATATAGAGACGAAACTTGTTTATGTGCAGTTCGTAATCAGAGCTATCACAATAAACATCTTCGTGCTGTGGCTTTAATTGTAAGAAGAGTTAGCAAGGAGGATAGCTCGCTGCGTGTGAACCGACAACATCAGCGAAGCCAGCTTAGCGGCCACCTTCGTCGTTCCCTGAGTAGCACGCACGAAATCCGGCAAGCTAGCACCCATGGAAAAACGCACCGTGTGAACTGGGCATTACGCTCAATTAAAGTTGTATTAACATCACAATTATGTTGGTAAAACTGCTTCAACTTTTTCCTTCTTAACCTAACAAGTGTATTATTATTGGATTTATCGTGAATTAAATGGAATGTTCACGAGTTTTCCATCGGGTCATGCTGTCCGTGGTGGTGGACGTTTCGATACTCGACTCGTGTATCATCCTCAGGACAGTTGAGTCAACTGCCCTGAGGGTGTACGCCAGCATGGAAAACCTGACCGGATGGAAGAAGAAGCTTTCATTCAGCAAGTTCGCTAGAAAAGCTTACGTTTTTATGCCATAGTGAAATCGTCGACACTTTCCACTGAATTCAATTTTCGTACAAATAGTTTTAGCTGTCAAATTGAATAGGAGAGCTCGTCGTTCTCTTCAATTCAAGTACTCACTCGGCACGATTTGTCGGTTGGAACTGAAGTGAGAGCTGTTTAACATATCAGAAATTTGACTCATTTCTCCAATCACGTGGACAAAGGGGATGGGGATCGAGTGTTAGCGGCCAGCTTGGTGGACGAGGTACACCTTCCTCTACACCAGGGGTTCCCAACCTTTTTTGTACTACGCCCCCTCCTGTTGAAATGGAAACCTTCCACTCTCCCCTTCACAGTAAATTTTGTGGGCATGTGAAAAAAACAATAATTACAACATTATAAGTTTCAATTTAAAGAAATACTGTTAAGAGAAATACATGGACAAAAAGCTATATATTTTTGCTATAAAAGAGTTTTATACTAGTGGATTGTTAAGTATTCTAAACATCAAGGTTGATTTTTAAAATCTACACCATAAAATTAGTTGAAGATATTTATGGATTTTATTTACTTAGAGATTTTTATTTTTAACTGGTCTCGCGCTCACGCCCCCCCCCCCCTGACATGTCTTCACGCCCCCCTTGGGGGGCGCGCCGCCCAGTTTGGGAAACACTGCTCTACACGTAGGTTAGGTCATTTATCCACACATTCTGATTCCTCGTGGAGATAAGTGGAACTGAGATATCACATCATTTCGCGACACCTATGTTTCTTCCATTGACCTCCATTCACTTAGACTCCATGCACTTTTGACTCCCGGACCGATTTTAAAGCGTATTCTCGTCGAAAAGTTACAATCCTCATCAGCGTTTTCACTGTTTACGCTCCAGCTCCTGCCGGTAAGTTCTTCCACATCGCTGCCTCTCAGAGGAAATATTTTTGGCGCCACTTGCGGAATTCGGGGAACGGTGACTTATAAATTTACGACGGCGCGGCGCGTGCTCCAGAGTGGCAAGGGGCGATATCAGGGCCGGAATTCGACTGGAGGGCCCGGGCGGGTGTAGGCTTAAGGGTCTCGAGGCAGAGGGTCGGGCCCCGCCGGCGTCAAAAGCCCGAGTCTCCACTCATCCTCGGCGATGGCGAACAAGGAAATTGTTTAATGTAGCGCTCTGTGGGGGATAGGGTTGGTGAGGAACAAAAAAGGGTTCACTCGTTCATAAATCACGAAACTTTTGCGGGGAGTGGGAGGCAGGGGTTCAGTCGTTCTTTCCGCGTTTTTTTTGTGTAACGATTCCTCAACCGCCATACTCCCTTTGCGCGGCGAAAACAAAGCGGTCCTCCTGCCGCCGTTGCTTAGCTACCTGCTTGTTTACTCGCTCCACACCGCGTATGGCTCCAGATAGCTCCGGATGGTTGAACGGCTTTATTCGGACGTCATTCCCTTCTGGATCCTTCCCCTACAAATACCCCTTCCCCGCCATTTCGCGATAACCGTGCGGAGCAACGCGACGCAAATTGTGTGGCGGACAATGGGCGCTAAAAATTTTGACTCCTGGCTGAGTTTTTTGAGCCCTGGTTCAGTCCATCGGTGTCAAATTCAGCTAGAAAACACGGATGTGAGTGCGAAGGTTTGGTAGTCTCTATTGAAACTATTTTCCTTCGAAATAATTGCCAGTTAAACTTGAAAATGGATTAAAATAGTCGTATTGACTGCATGAGTTGATGCTTAATGTAATGTATTGCATGGCGTGTATACTAATATTCTTTATCACATGATATTGAATGCAGTCGTCGAATTAAAAAGTGAATAGGAAGAATAGCAAAGGAAGGCCTAGTATGAAATGTATAGAGCAAGTGGTGGAGAATGTATAAGAGAATTATACAAATGCATGAAGAGTTGTTCCCAAAATAAGGAATAGAATACTGAAGTCCGAAGAACTGAAAGTCCGAAAAAAGTACTTAAAGGGAGTTAATTAATTGCATGGTTGAGTATGCCAATGCATAATGGGAGGAAAAAGGAATTAGGACATTTAATCCAATCTTTAAAGATACATTGAAATAATTCCTCTCCACGGAAAGACACGAATGGCTGATGGATTCGAGTTGAGAGCTTGTTGATGTCGTCTTATGGATGAAACTGATTGTATTTTTATATCAAAGTGTGGAATATACAAAGTTTTTAATTTATTTGAAGATGAATTTCCACAGCTTCATTCCAACAGTATAGATTCTATCGAGCTGAGAGCTGAATCAAATCAATCTTAGTGTTGCTGACTTGTGATTATGCTAGGTTTTAATTAAATTTCTCTACTCTACTTCATTTCTCTTCCACATACTTCTCCTAAATGCACCTGAACAATCAACTATATCTACTGATTAGTATTTCCTCTACCCTTTTTCACCTCATCTAAAATGTCTGTTGCCTTCCTCCTTTCCGTTTCCACAGCAGTCTTTCTTCTCTCAATAGGGACCCTCACAATCTCACCCCCTCTAATTAAATATTCCATCTACCTCCACTGCCTCTTCCTAATTTTCCCCAGCAACTTTTTCCTTACTTCTCCATTCCAAGAACTTCTTCGTCTTCCTTTGTGACCAACTTACTTGCTCCATTCTCCTCCGAACACGCATTTCGAAAGCATCTAGCCTTTTCTCATCCTCTCCCCCTCTGCGTAGGGCTAAGTTCTGAGGCAGTGTCTGGCATTATGCTCTTTAACTCACTTCGCAATGGAATCCATGTTCCGTATTATTCTGTATGCGTTAAAAATCTGCCTTCAAACACATTTACGTAGCTTAGCGATGCGCCCGGAGACCCATTTTAAATAGTATACCACGGCCGTGTGCTCACAAAAAGCTTTAAGATGTAAAGTACTCACATCAAAAAAGAAAATTGGGGCATTACTTTTCCCTTAGCTTTCTGGCGCACGCTCCTCCAAAGTGTATTTGTCATGAATAACAAGACAGCAGTACATGAAAATTTCTTTGCAGTTTCTTTGCATAATGTGGAACAGTAGGGGCTGTAAACGCGGGACATTAGGAAAGCTGATCGAAAAACAATAGAAGCATTCGTGACCTTGGAAGCAGTTTGAACGAGTGATTTCCTAGTGAACTTGATGAAGAAAACTTCTCGAGTTAGACTGGCCATACTAGCTGACATTTTGGCAATCGACTGCCCTAAAAATGATGCCTGAATTGGACATCAAAACGTCAGCCAGTATGGAAAAACTGAACCGGTGGAAAACCCAAGAAATGTTTTTTCATTCGTAGCCTGGTTTGTAGTGCGGTGAAAATTGTTTTGAAGGCTACGATGAAAATGAAGCATAATAATAATAATTTCTGATTTGCAATTTCTAATTTCTGGCACGAATGGATTTAAGGTGTATGTCAGGGACTACGAATGTCGATGAGGTCAATATTTCACGAAACCCCTTTCGTGTCCTTTCATTTTCAAATACAAATATTCGAATTGAAAAACCCTGTTAGTATATACATCTACGTTTTCTCACTACCCTACAAAACACCTCAAGGGTGTGTGGCAGGGTTATCACAAAATAATAACAATAAACATGCACGTATGTTTCCACATGAATGAGAGATTAGTGTGAATAAATAGTGTAGTTACTAATAATATATTACTGTAGTCCCTTGTCAATGCATGCCAGGATGGATCAGACCTTGCCATGCGCTCTAGTGTTGGCTTGTAGGGCACTATACATGTAGATCCACCCTGCGGTAGCGGGGGTTTGCGACACGTTCCCAAAAGTGTTTGGCTTTTCTTTTGTTCCGCTTATTTTCCCTGGCAGCGCTCGTGTTATTGTCTAAAGGCCATTGAATCCGAAGCGCACGAACCGAGGTGGAAGTTCGATATTATGCTTCCCTATAAATTCCCATTTCCCGTATTCGCCGCCGCAGTTCAGCCCATCATGGTGGACGAGGGTCGAGGATTCATCCGAAGTAGACTCGTTTCTGTCCGTGCGAAATGTTTGTTGCATTCCCGGATTTGTTTTTTTTACATCCCTCATATATGCCGTTTCAAAATCTCTCAACTTTACTTCCGCAAGGCTTTTATTTTTTTGAGCGAATCATTGTTTTCCATAGGAAATGACCTGCACAGAGTCCTCCCGAGTTTTTGCGCAAATTTATGCACGCAATTTTATCTCTCACAATTCGTGGGGCGTTTCGGTATAAATTGAGGCTGATTACGACAAAATATGTGTTACAGTGGCTTCCATTTCCTTTATTTATGCGTGGCATGGACGATAACAGCAGCAGAGAATTCAACACTGGAAGAATTTGAAATGTAGTGTAATGGAAGAATGTTGAAAGTTAAATGGATGGACCAAGTAACGAACGCAGAAGCACTGAGAAGAATGGAAGAAAAGAGAATTATGATGAAATCTTTAGAGAGAGGGCGGAAAAACCTAATCGGCATGATGGGTTATCGAAGACCGAGGAGGAAGGAAAAATGAACGGGAAGAACAGAAAATATATTAAAAATAGAGAATTGAGTGGAGACCTCCGTCAAACCAATCTTAATATTGTTCACTGCTAATGGTGAATTTTCTACACTCTCACCATGTAAGCATGTAGATGATTTTTGGTAAACTGCTGGCCTAGGATGAAATGCTAAAATGGAAAAAAAAGGCCAAAGTGAATGTAATATCAGTTATATGTGTGTCGAGCAAAATGTTGAGTTCCCATCAGAGGGCTTGCTTTTCAATTCCTATTTTGCATTAATCACATCGTTTGTATTTAACTAGCAATAAGTTTACTACTGACAATATCTGGGACTTAATTGTTGTACGAGAAAATTGTACTTCAATCTCTTGAATAAATATAGAGCTACTGATTGAGGCATATAACGAAAGGCCAGGGCCGTAGGTAGAGAAGAGAAATATTCTCACTCTTGAAAAGACGCATTTAATTCTGGGAGTAGAGACACTGAATGGACCCCACACGAAAAATACCTAACTCAATTACATTAATGTATGCACATATCTCCAAGGGCCTAATTTTATGAAGAATATTTTACCAGATGACCCCAATCTAAAATAAATAAATGTAAAATAATTTTTTTTGAATTAAAGTATAGACTAGGTATTATATTATTACTAATTTTATTATGCATGATATATAGTGCATGTATGGTGAGAATTCACCCCCTGCCACACACCGTGATTGTCCCGGGTAACTCCTTAAAGGTGTTGAGTCTTTTTTATTTGTATTTGTGACGCTAATGTAGCAGAATGAAGTATGAAGCAATAAATTGCATGTCAATCATCTCGGTGCTCTTCACCCCCAGCCACACACCCTCGCGGTGGCTTGCAGGGTATCGCGTAGATGTAGATGAATAGGAAACTTTGGTCTTTCTTGAGTCGTTAACCGGAAGCGTGCCCTGACGCAGTTCCCCATCTTATGATAATTATGATAATTACTTCATATTTAAATAATTCTTCTCCCTCACAAACTCACTTCATTTATCTCATACGATGTCTCCAAATGCCATTCTTCCCATTCTATTTCCCCTCGACGATTTTTCGTTTGGCCATCATGCCTTTTCAAGCGCAAGCTTATATTCTATTAGCGGTAGGTAATTCACGTAGAAGTTAATGTTGGAAGGAAGCGAACTGCTAAAGTCATTTATGTCTTTAAGGGTATGAGTGTGATAACGTTTAGATAGGATTTATAGCGAATAGGGACATTACCTTGCCTCAGGAGTAGCCCGCTGCTAATGAAATGCGGTAAGGGGTTCAGGATTTAACGCACTGTGAGACGGTAAGTTCTGGCTGAAATGCTCTACACACGACACTTAATAATGTACCGGAATACCCCTTAAAAGTTATCCTGCCACTTCCGAGATATGAACTCTGGATACATGGAATAAGTATACAGTATCTCAGACAACTCACGTATTCCAACTTGTATTTTCCTCTTAATTTTGTTGGAGAATTGAATGGTCTCTTCCGAGTGACTGCAGGAGTAAAAACGAAGGAAATTCGACTCTGAAGTTTTAATTTCCTGAATTCCTCTCTGTATTCATCTGTGGTGAATAACACTGAAACGGATCATATCTCATATTGCGTGAGAACGATGGCAGTTTCATATGCTTTTGCCCGCGCTCCATTTCCCATCCAATTGTTCACGTGTCATCACGTTTCGAATCTACCTTTCGCTTGCTTGCGATTGTTTGCGTGCCGAAATTACGGATTCCGATTGATGTTTCCAGAAAGGAAACCGTGATTTGCCCAAAATTTCATCTCCGCGGTTGTTCCACTCTCGGCTCGATGAATAATTGCCTTTCTAGAGGTTTTCTGTGTGCTAAGTTTTTCGATGACGCCGGCTGTCATTTGACTTTATTCCGTTCGTGACCCCTTGGTCATATTTTTAGCACCTGGCATCTTCTCAACTTCTGGTAATGCTGTCTGACGGCATTTTTATGATGTGCGTCATTGTTTACCGGGTCTGAACGTTTCTCTGAAGAGAATTCTCAGATTCATCTACGTCTACGTAATACCCTGCAAGCCGTCATAAAGGTGTGTGGCAGGGGGTGAATTATCACCATACATGCACTACATATCATGCATATTAAAATTAGTAATAATATTCTGGTCTAAACTTTAACTTTAAAACATTATTTTACATTTTTTATTTTAGATTTTTTTTATTTTATTGTTAGATTTTTTTATTTTAGATTTATTTTAGATTGGGGTCATCTGGTGAAATATTCTTCATTAAATTAGGGCCTTGGAGTTATGTACATTCATTAATGTAATTGAGTTAGGTAATCTTCGAGTGGTGTCCATTCAGTGTCTCTACTCCCAGAATTAAACGCGTCTTTTCAAGAGTGAGAATATTTCTCTTCTCAACCTACGGCCCTGGCCTCAATCAGGCTATATGCCTCAATCAGTAGCTCTATATTTATTCAAGAGATTGAAGTACTATTTTCTCGTACAACAATTAAGTCCCAGGTACTTATTGAACCATGTATGTCTTAGGAACGGAGTCTAGTTTCCCGCGATATAGTGCCCAACCCACACATTCCATCGGCTTTAATTTTGAAGGCCGTTGTAATGAGAAGTGACCGTCTACGTTGAGGACATTGAAGATCGGTGGTACTACCTACTGCCAATGGCAGTCGGTTGGATTGACAGGGAACAGAGAAAGAAAGAAACTATTCCGGCGTCAGCTATAGCCAAGGAAAGGGGTCACGGGGTTCACTGTTTTACGCCCCGACGCGACGAAGGGATATCTAAGCGTTAAGTACTCTCCGTTCAGCATTGCATCCTTAAGCGATTTACCTCCAAAAACAAAATAGCGGGGATCGGGTTGTTGTGGTGGTCAGAGCACTTGCTTCCTATTCTGAGAGTCCAGTTTCAAATCCCGGCAGTGTTAGAGATTTTTCGTTGGTATTTCACTGGCCCCTCTTGAGTACTGTGGGGAAATCATTTCGAGAGCAGTGCTCCGTCTGTCGGATGGGACGAAAAATTCCCGATGGGTCCCAATGGCGCCTTTCGTTGAGAGTAGACTGATGCCGAAGCCGGATTTATCTCCACGCTGTTCCCTGAACAATCAATCCTAACATCCTATTGCCCATCAATCCTAAAATGGAACAAATTACCTTAAGCTGTCGATCGCCTTCCTCGAAGAATTACCACCAGCAACTCTCAGAATACGAACCTGTGCTCTTGGCATCTACATCTTAATTCCCTCAAAGCCAACTGACTAGGGTATGTGGCAGGGGGTGAACATCCTCCAGGCATGAATTATAAATCAGAGAGAACACTCACTGCCACGTAGACTTGTAAGAAAACACTACTCCATGTACATGCTACTGACGTGAACCCATGATTCACAATGCCACCTCCCCGAGGAAAATATTATGCATGTAGTTGCTAGTCACGTGAAATGTTTACTCTGATTGTTAGATAAATCGAAGTAATGTAATTTTATGAACCTCGGTTTTATTAACTTATATTTCCTAGCGTATGCATGATTTGGTATTGATAAAACATTTACACGTTAAAAAAAATCACTACAATCTAATTTCACTATCAATATCTACAATACCTATTCTGTGTCGGCATGGCCGACCAGTACTCTAGTCACCCTACCAGCCTGAAACCTGTTTTTATTCCTGGTTTTTTCTTTACTTTTGTCGTCTAGTAAATATTGTGGACTGGGAGCCTCGTTTCTCGTTTGTTTCGTCGCTAATTCATTGCTTAAACGACAATGCTTCGTATGCCTGAACGCTTCTTGCGCGGAGAGAGAAAGGATCCTACACTATTCGTCGTGTTTCCCAAACGTGCGAAGTGGGACGGAGGTCATCAATATGAAGTGATATTTTCCCTGTTCCCTCAGCGTTCTTGTGAGGGCTTCCGAGCGCCAAGGACGTTTGGAGTTCGGGGACGAACGCTGTATGGCCCGACCCAAGGACACCAGAGTACGCGGACGGCATATAGGAGCGCGAGAGATCCGCTGAAAAAATTTAGAAATATTGGAGATGGCGTGTTGCACGATGGACGGAAAAATAGGGATTGTTTACTCTGCTCGCAGCCCGGAGTCGACGAGGCGAGAAATTACAGGGCTTTGACAGGCAACCTATTTTTCCGTTTTTTTTTTTTGCCTTCCTTCACGAAAAGTTATTTGTTTGCTTCACGATCGAGGAGTTTGGTGCGAGGCTGAACCTTTCTCGAAGTCTCTCCGGGATGTGTTTGCGGAAGACGAGAAGCCGTTATCGAGAATGACAAACATTGGGTAGCGGGATGCACGGAAGGTTGGACAAGGGGTGAGGGCAGCCACCGGTGAAGGGTCACGGAGCTCCCGGTGAAGAGAGAGCCCATTCGTGAACTCTCTCTCTGGCGGGGATGCCTGCGATCATTTTTTTCACTCTTCGCGAGTCATTTGCGCGATCCGATTGTCATTTTTTTGCATTTTTTAGTGTCATTTCCCTGCCGTCGTGAATGTGTAAGCGAAGTCACAATTATAATAATTAATTTTAGGCGTCACTTTGCGAAAATGCTCGATGTTCATGATCAGTAAAATAAACGAAGAAGTATTTCACGCTGTGTTTATGATAAATGAAGTGGATTTATTACTTTGTCAAATGCGGTTATGTGTTGAAACCCAGGTAGTCCTTCTTGTTGAAATTCTGTGTGAACATAATACTTGGTTTAGTTTCTTAATTATGACCGATTTAATTTAATTTATTAGCGACTATTCTCAGAGGAAAACTTTGTTTTTCTGTCATTTTTTGTACCCTGTTTTAGTACCTTTTTTTGGCGACTACTCATCGTCATTTGCTATGGAATATTAATTTTCCGAAACAATTTTCAATGTCTTTTATTCTTTCCGATTCCCGAGCATTTTTGCACTCTTCTAGCCAACAGAATAGGATTTATTTCCTTCTTGTAGGATTAGAGAGTTTTTTTCTACTCGTATGCCTCCGTATCAATTTCCGTACGTGCTGTGTAACGAGTGACCCGTCATCGTTTACTTGCCGGGTGTTCTAGCTACATAGTAAACGATATCATTTTATAGCGGCGTCTCGCACCCCCTGAGGAAACCTTATGCTCCCCTGTGAGTGTGTGCGCCCCCTATTTTAGAAACGCTTTAATAAAGGGTACACTCTTTCCGTACATTTCTTTGCCTTGCACACGCCATCATTTATATTTTTCAGTGTTAATGTAGTCGCGAAGTTTACGGGCCAGCAGGTCATGTGTTGATGCAAAAATTATGCGTAATTGGATGTTTGCGTTTCATGGACTTACTGAGGTGCATTCCGATGGAGAGCAGAAGGAAAAATGAAAGAGTTAAGGTCATAGGAGATCGAAAAACATTGTATTTGACTAAGGGAAATAATTGCGTTGGTTTTTTCCCAAAGTTCACTTGAGGTGACTCAGCCTTTTTAAGCTTTTTGGGCAATTGAAATGAAGGCATAATATTTTATCACCTCTGATGCTCTTATAGCAGTCACTCCCTTGTATATCTCATTGTAATCCCAATTCTCCCAATAAAATCAAAAACGGGACACCAAATTTTAGGGTAAGTGTTATAATAAATAATAAGACCAAACATAATGTGCTCCAACTGTTATCAATGTGTTAATATCAATCCCTGCAACTTGGACGTTTCCAGATGTAACTAAAAATCTAGAATAAGTGATTATTGCAACTAAAGTTGACCGAATAGCCAAAAATGATATTGTCGATTGAGCATTCGGTGGAAATAGCGAAGTATGTGCGTGGAATTGATTCCCTCGTAAATTATTTTTCGAATGAATTTTCCGTTATTTGAAAGTTCATAATTGATGCCGGCAAAATATTCGTGGCCTTCAGTTAGTCTTAGTCGTCATTTTTTTTACCTAATCGATGTAGCGTTTGGAAATAAAAAAATGTTCTCTTCTTTAAATGAATCCTCAGTCGTATTTCACACCATATTCCAGCGGAGGACATTCTTTAAGAATTGTTTTCCATCGATTGATCAGCATCACCTCTGTAAGACTTTCACTCTCTATTACCTACATTAGGAATGCTAGCCTTGTAAGTACTATTTTTAACTGTATTGCGTATATTTCTCGTGGATTTTACGCGAGGTCTCACAAGTCTGCATGCATAAGGCATAGGACCGAACTCATTTTCACCTTGCCTCCCCCTCTTTCTCCCTATAAGGTCATTAATGAGGGGTTTGACGGCGGGGATGAAAAAAATCACTTCCCTTCGACCGTCCCTTCCTGTAGGGAGGCCGGAAACAACGTTTCCAGCCTTCGGAGACGATATTACTCAGGCTCCTTTCATCCTTTTCCCCTAAATAGCGAACAAATTGCCTCTGCTCGTTACTGCTTTTTGCTTTTTCCAAGTTCGGGTAGCAGCGTGAAAAGCAGACTTAGGTATAGCACTAGCTGTAATTAGATACTTTTTTGCGAGTTAGTTAATTATTTGGGGAGGCTACCGACTGCTGTGGTCAATTGTGATATCTTGGGTAGATAGGTAATTATATATGAGAAGAGATTTTTAATGAAACGGAGGAAGGGTGGAGTGAAACCTAGAGTCGACATTAGCCTACTCTTAACGAAAGGCACCAAGGGGCCCATGGTTTTAACGTCTCTTCAAACGGGTAGGGCATTGAACTTAAAGTGCTTTCCACACCACACTCAAATAAGGATCGGTATATCAACGTAAAAAAACTATGCCACTTCCGGAATTGAATTGAAATGAGGGGAAGGAAGTACTCTGTACGTGCACCAATCCAATTCCCCTTTTAGCCGATGATGTTAGACTATGGGCGAGTAATTTCAATTTGCCACTTGAATATGTAACGTCATCGCAGTTGGCTATCAACTTAATCAGTCTAATTATGAACCCCGTATAATTATTTTTGCGGCGCTTAAATTCTTGCCTGTAACTGCATGGTCATTGACTCCCAGGTAGATAACAGATGATGTTGATGGTAATAATTGCTTAGTTTCATCTCGCAAAGTGATGATCATAAGGAAGAGATCGTTTGCGTTGCTGCGCTCTTCCTTAAGGATCAATCAGTGACGTCACAGCATGTAACTCTTTCGTATTCTTGACCTCATTTTATTCTTGGGCAATTCATTGTTGATCAAAGTCTACAGTGTTCAGCGTAGAGCAGCAAGGTTCGTTAAAAGGTGTTCCGATAGGATGAGTAGTGTATCAGAATCAATACAAGAATTAGGGTTGGAATCATTATTAGAGCGTAGGTTAAAGTACAGATTAAATCTATTAGAAAAATTTCAATCGGATAGCTTAACTTAAGATATTAGGCATTTATTAAAAACACCAGCGTACTATGCTAGATTCGACCGGATAAATAAAATTAGAGAGATAGATTGTCGTACTGATAGGTTCAAAATGTCGTTTTTCTCCCGTACAATAATAGAACACAATAGGCAGCATAGCAAAGTGATAGGTAGGGGAAATATTTTTGAGTAGTCTGTAGTGTTTGATGCATGTATTAATCCCTTAAATACTATAGATGCTAAAAATCTAGTTGTATGAGATGTGTATAGTTGCTTGTTTATATGTCAATAGTGGATGCTTGGTGATATTCACCCCCTGCCACACACCCTCGCGGTGGCTTGCAGCGTATCGCGTAGATGTAGATGTAGAAAAGCAAAGTTTGCGATTGATTTTCTTTTAGCGGTGAGTGAATATAGTGCAGCGGTACTACAGTGATGTCGACTCTTTGTCAATGGGCTTGTAATTTGCTAAAATATTTGAAGATTTGTTTAGTAGTAAATTTCTGTAGTACCAATGTTGCTATCGAAACTATAAGTAATTTGGGCATTTCAGCTTACCTGATATCCATCATCCGGAAAAGCAGTAAATCGTGTAGGAACATTATCTCAAATTGCGGAGGAATAATAATAATGTAATTTATTGTTCACGGTTTTACATTGGTTATGAACATATTTTCTTAAGTCATATTTAAGCTCAAAATTAATTTTTGTGTGCAAAGCACCAATTTAAGAAAAAAAGTATTACAATTTGATATTACAAAAAACCAGCGTGCCAAATGTATGTATTGTAAACAAAAAAATAACACAATATGAAATATGGGAAACGAAGCAAGTTCACACAAAGAAGTAAGTATTTAATTATTATTGTGTGTAATGAAATAAGTATTAAATTAAGTTCACATAGTGAAATAACAATTAAATATTTTTATGCCATAATTTTGAAGTAATTAATTAAGATTAACAATTTGACATATTAACAATGGAAAATGTTCCACAGTATTGCAGCAGCATAATGATGACAAAGCATTGAAATGAGTAATATTCGGCTTATGGGGGGAAAGTTAGTTATGAATATAATTTATTTTTAAATTGAGGCAGCGATGAGGAATCTCTAATAGATTTAGGTAGGTGGTTCCAAGTTTGAGAGGCGACAACAGTAAATGATTTCTGAAATGTGGAGGAGCGATAATGTGAGACATGCAGGTAGTTAGGGTCAAGGAAGTACAAGTTTCAGTGTGTATTTAATGAATGCAGTACACAGAAAATACATCGTTTACCCATTACTCGCAGGTGGGTGCTCAAATATCATAATATGTATTATATTTTAGAATAATACTCTTTTAATTGATCGACAAAACTTATCATAGTGCATGATTTTTCTCCCAACGTTTTATTTATTCATCCGCAGTCTTCTAGTTTGATAGACGGATAGGTATGGTACTTTCGGAAAGGATTAATTTTGTGAAAACGTAGGACAATTTAATCTATTGTTATATACCTATATCAGAGAAAAACTCTACCTTTGACTCTCTGCCTTATTCTTGCTAAATCGAGCTCACCAACATCCTTGGGAAACATCCATTTTTGAAAATTCTAAACCAGGCTCCCTCCGTAAGGAGTAAAGGGGCAGAGGTAGGGATACAGGATGGAAGTTTTATGGTCCCTATTTAGGACCTGCCACATTGGTGAAGGTTTAATGTATGTATGTTTTAGATGGTAGCGATCAGGAAACATAGTGCACTACTTTTAGCCATTATAGTCAAAACTACAAGAACAGTTTGAATGCTGGCTTCGGTTTACATTTTTTACGTTCTCTTGCGAAAATGTTGGCAATGCTGTAAAAAAAAGTGGGCTCCTCTGCCATATTTTTTTCCGACCGTTTGCTTTTCACCTACTCTTCTCTGCACCATCCTTTTCAACCCTTCCTGCTCCTCGTCACAGGCCTCAGTAAATGATTCATGCGACCTCTTTTTACATCCTTTGCAAAACATTCAAAAAAAGAGAGGCACGAAATGCTTTTTCGCCCCTCCCCCTTTAACCTCTTCAATTCTCTCCCATTCTCAACTCTTTCGCTCGTGTCACAACCCTCCCTCTTTCACCTTTGTCCTTCCACTGCCTCGCCGCGTGGAAAAGGAGGCCCTTTGGGGGTTTTGATGCTGTCCGCGCACCCTTTTCACGACCCCTTCAGCTCCTTTCTTTGTTCGGCACTGGTTTACATTTCTCGATGCCAACCCTCTTGCGAGCGTTTTCCTGCACGTTCCATTATAGTAGTGAAAGGATCCTGCGTGCTGTTTTGTGGCAAAGATGCCATGGCAACGTACCGTAAACAAATAATTGAGGATCGTCGAAGTTGGTGTGTCTAAAGTGCTAATCGCAAGATCGGATTCTTCTCCATATTGTGAATAGAAATAGCTCTCCGTACAACTAACAGTTTAATTGATTAAATCTTGCTTAAAATATTTAATTTAATGTCATCTTAGCCATTTTACTTGGAATTTTCGAATATAAAGTACTATCGCTACAAAAGCTTACAATTGTAATGAATTTTTTAAGAAACCATATTTTTTTACCACACAGATACTTTTTTACTTGTACATCATCACAGTGATATCTCGGTTGCCGAAAAGAATTCGATCTGGATTCGCAATGTTCGGTCAAAGTCATTTTCAGCCCGAACGTGATTTCCCATATGTTCCACTAGGAAAATGTTGTATTCGTTTCAAAAGCTACGCATCATTCAACCATGAGTTTTATAAAATAGACGAAACGCATGTAGTTCACATCTGTTCGCACCATATATACTTTATAGATTTAATCAGTATTTTGTCGATTGATTTTAACCATCTGCCTCCTAATTTTTTTGCGATGTTTTTTGCGCCACTCTAAGGAATTAATAAATAACAGCGTATCGGTAATTGCTTTGTGTCTGTAAAGGAAGAAAACAATTGTAATGACTTTTCTTTTCTTTTTCCAAGTTATTTCCATCCTTTGTGCCTCGTTAGTACATATTTTACGTTAATTTTTTTATTATAAAATATTCTCCTTTTTCGCCGAAAGAAGAATAATTTGTAAAATTTTACTATTTTCCTTTAGAACACTTGGAGTTCACTCTCCCTTAAATTTCGAGGCCATTTTTCCGCGTTTTTGATGAAATCTAAGGGTTGGGCCGAGTAGTGTTTAATTACAGTACTATTTCGTACTTGTTCTCTACATAATATGTAGGCCATAAAAATGGATTTTATTACCACGTGATCTTGGTTGCTCTCACTGTCATATTAAATACGTTCATTGACCGTTCAAGTTTTATAAAATCGGATAGCTTCATCAGTTTATTCGATTTTGATTAAAATTTTTAAATTGTGCGGAGCTCCGATGACCATAAGGCCTCAGTGAAAATGTAAAATGATGGAACTATATGCTTTGTGCTTGATGTCAATCAGGATAAATAAAGCCGTAATATTTACGGCTTCATTTTTCCTCTTCATTTATATTCACTGCAATACCAATAATTGGTGTTTAGCTGGGATTATTTTCATATATGCACCTAATTTAATGATTTATATAGGTATAATTAAGGTAAGATGTTAATTTATTCTCACAGCTCTTTGAAACATCTGCTAAAACGACGATCCCTCATTACAGTATTCTTAAAATGGTAGTGTATATCCTTTATTCGTTTTATGTTGCTCATCTTGAATTTATCGGATTCTCATTTCCATCCATCAGTTGAAATGAATCGTCAGCCATCAACGTTGGCTTATTACCTAACGCTTTAAAGCGATTCGTCTGTGTGCAGACTTCCGATTATATACCCTGATGAACGGCTACAATCGTCCTGATATATGGATATTAGCTTTGAAGGATAATTCGTATTTAAATATATCCCTGCTAAATCTCTTTCTCGAGTGAGCGAGCCATTAAGATGAAGGAAATGATGAAGAGATCGTATACGTTGCTACACTCCTCCATAAGGATTAATATGTCGTCAGAGCAGATAACTTTTTCGTATTATTGATTTTATTTTTGGCCAATGATATCGTTGTTGGTCAAAGGCAGAGTTTAGGATTGCTTGCATTTTCTCTTCTTTAGAAGTGAGTGTATGTAGTACATTGCGATGTAGCATAGGCTTTGTCCTGTGCGACATTATGTAAACCCTTAAGATTTGTTTTGTAGTGCGGTTCTCTATTACTAATACTATTATCGAAACTACAAGTTTCGGCATTTATACTCACCCGAAATCCCCCGCTGAAGCAGTAAATCGTCTATAGATCTTGAATTGCGGAGGAAGTCAATCAAAAGACTAGTCATTTCCAAGTCTGTCCCACACATGTAGGCGTCTCAGGCCGGAAAGATACAAGTAAAAATTTCAACGTTGAATTTAATTTGATATTTTCAGCATATAAATAATTAGCTCTCGTAATAATATTTTTTTCTTTATTTTTTCCAGGTAAGTGCTGTCTCTGTCTGATGGATTATCACTCTCAATTGATACCTGTGAGTAAACTATTTTTAAAGATGGCCATAATCTCGACAACTGATCAATCAATCAGTGGTTTAAGCCTTTCTCACAGTGAAGGTGCCCCAGGGTATGAAGGTAAAGTGATGTCAACGTAAGGGCATGTTGAAGGGTAGAAATAAACCCACCATCGGTATTCTCTTATGGACATATTTCTCTTATGGACAAGGAATTCATAAGTTTTCCTCCTGTAAAACGGACAGACAGTATGGAAAGGAGATCCAAAGTAATGTCGGCCGGGATTCAAACCTGATCCCATAGGGGGGGAAACCAGCACTGTTCATCTCCGTGGTTGAATCTTAAATCGAAGTGTATCTTAATCGAAATATACGAGGCGTGTTTTTTTAAGTAAGTACCGTTTTCAAATTCCACCGCGGCAGAGTTTCGGTCGGTGCCCCGCGCATGCGCACTGTGTATTTACATATGTTGGCAAGCCACAAATGCCATTACGGCAACAATCGATTGTATTTATGTCTCTTTGTGCGTGTTTAAAATGCCACCGCCGATTGAGAATCCCGCCGACTGTGAAATGCGATCAGTTATTCGTTTTCTTAGTGCCAAAGGTGTGAAAGCAGCAGAAATTTACCGTCAAATTTGTGAAGTTTACGGACAAAACATTATGAGTGATGGCATGGTACGGAAATGGGTAAAAGCTTTCAAAGGTGGTCGTGCGAACGTTCATGATGAGGAACGGAGTGGGCGACCCCGATGGGTACCGAAATGGATACGATGGGTACCAAAAATGTTGACCGAGGCGCACAAAAACAAACATTTAAGCAGCGCCTTGACTTTTCTTGAGCGTTATCAAGGTGACGATTTATAAAGCCAAAATGTCCCGGGAGGGGGGGGGGTCACCATCACGATGACGACGACAGTTTCCTAACGGCCGTGTTCCTGTGTCTGTCTAATCAGGCGGCTAGCTTCTATGACGAGGGAATACAAAAGCTAGTTATTCGATACGATAAATGTCGTAATATTGGTGGAAGTTATGTAGAAAAGTAGATAAAAGTGTGTGCTTTCATGTAAAAATAAAATTGTTACAAAAAGTTAACTTGTTTTTTTTAAGTATCAAAACGGCACTTACTTAAAAAACATGCCTCGTATTTTGTCAAGTGGAGTGGGGAATTGCTTAAAAAAAGGATTGCACCTTATCGTTTGAGATAAAAAATTTGGCTTAATGAGTATGTTCTTACTAGTAAACTCATAAAGTACCGAAAGTAATGGGTGTGTACCATATAGTTACACGTGTGTCTTATATCTAACATTTTTGCTCGAAGTTATAGTATTATAACCTTGCTCGTAGTTGCATGTAAGGATGTGCATGTTTGGCTATCTTCAACCCCTGCCCTACACCCTCTAGGGGTATTATTCAGTAGATGTAGAAAAGTGTTTAAAATATCTCATGTTGAGAAATCGATTGAGTTGAATTTTTTTAAATGATGCTTCATCTACATCTACATCTACATAATACCCTGCAAGCCACCACAAGGCTGTGGGTTCGTGCTTCTGTTTCTGTCTTCGACGAGGTCTCACGATCACGTTACACCATCTGCTGAACCAATTTTATTTCTTATGAATCCGCGATATTTCTCCCTTCCCATCCGATCGACGTAACCGGCGTGATTTACATCAGCGGATCCCCTTGGGGTGTTATGGAAATCCCTTCTTGCTCTGCTCACGGAAACGTCTCTTCCCCCCAAACCCTGGATCGGAACGAGTCTCCTTTAACAGGAGTCGCCTCTCCCACGCACTGCGAGCGGCTCACATTCCATCTCTCCGGGTGATTCCCGGAAACCATATCCCCGGATTTCTCTCCCCCTCCCTCGTGTCCTTAGCAAGCGCGGAAATCCCCGAAAGTGGAATCGCGATCCGTGTGGAAGGTTGGCGGGTGTCGTCCTTCAGAGCTCTGCGAGTCACCCCTTTTCATTCACAGATTAAAAGTCAAGATGCCGCTGCGAGTGGGTGTTAACGTTTTTTTTTTCCAGTGGACCATTTCAACTGCGTTCCATTCTTTCTAGCCATTTATACATACAATTTAATATTTTTTAGGCATCATTGAAAATGCTTAAACTATGTAGAAACCTTAGAGTTTAATGTTCGTGTAGTTATTAAGGTAAAATTAATGAGATAGCTAGGAAGAAGAGAAGAATATTAGTTCATAATTTCATTTATTTATTGAAATGATTGTATTCCTTTGCCTCAACTAATAATTTGGTTTCATTGTCAACATTACACGTGCCTTGTGGATGCATGGTTAATAATGTTTTTCTCGGAGTGGTGGTATTTTGACTCTTGGTTTCGTGTGATTAGGTTTAAACGAGATATTATTTTTCATTTGCATGCCCGCATGTTTGTAAGTAATTGATAATTGATGCCCTGATTGATAATACATGCCTCGTGATAGTTCACCCCTGCCACACACCCTTAGGGAGGCTCACAGGGTATTATATAGATGCAGGTGAAAGGTTTTAAATGCCAGGATATAGTACAGGGTATTAGATTATTTAATAAATCAAAGGAGGATGGATAATCGGAAAATTGGTAACAGATAATAATAACTACGCCGCACCAATGCAAGTTAAACCATAAAAATAAAATTTAAAAAAATATTTTGAAGCTGATATTTTTAATTGTAATTTATCGCGTTCAATCTGTGGTGTCGAACATATGATCGGTATTGAAATATCATAATAAGACAATAAGATACCTGTGCGTTCATAGAGCTTACCCGGAAGCTAATTAGGATAGATAATGTAGATTTTATATTTTTCACGTGCTTATGTGAAACTATATGTAAAAGCTATAGATACAATTGTTCAAAGCTTTTCTCTCAGTATGTTTATCATTTAACCCTCAATGTTTATTTGAAGTTTGTGCTGAATCTGTCATGCATGACGATAGGTGGATATCAGAGTGATGTGAAGTGCTCCTTTTTCGTGGTGAATTGAGTTAAATTAATAATAAAAGCAGCGATGTATTTACTGAATATTGGACTGCGTAGTTGATGATGCATCTATTGCTGACTTAGCCACCTCGAGAGCGTGTGGCTGGGGGTAAGCCTTAATATGGTCTACGTATTAAATGCCCTAATGTTTGCACATACAACTGAATGGGAGATTACTATAAATATCATGTTCGACTCATCCTACTGATTCCACTTTTCAACCAGAATGTGGGAAAATATTTAAGTCATACTACGAGCTTGCGTTATATATATTAATGGTTCATGCAGGCTTGTTCAGATCATAAAAAATCCCCTATCCTAATCCTAGTCCTTTCTCTGGTCGTTTTGCTTTATCTGAATTTATCTTTCGAGTTTAATGTGTTCTATTGCATTTTATGTTAAGGGAAGATATTTTTATGGAGGTTTCTCGGTATGATATGCCTTAGTGGTGCTTGTGATCTCGAATGTGTGAGAGATAAACGAATATATTTGAATATGCCGGTGATGCAGTTTATTTATCTAATCTTTTATGTGTGGCCCTGTGTACCAATGAAGTGTGGGTCCTTAATGATTATATTGGTCATCATCATCGGTCAACAATCCTAGGATTGGTTTGACGCAGCTCTCCACTCCATTCTTCTATCGGTCAACCTCTTCATATTGACGTTACTCGTCTTTTACATCATTCACAACTTGCTCCATATATCTCATACGAGACCTGCCTTTTCCATTCTTTCGTTACTTCTCCCTCGACGTTTGTCTTCATCAACCCATCGTATCATGTGGCCTAATGAGTTTTCCCGTCTTCTTTTTAAGGTTTTAAGTCTCTTCTCCCCCATTCTTCTTAAGACTTCTTCGTTTGTCACTCGATCGATCCATTTTATCTTCATCATTCTTCGGTAGCACCACATTTCAACTGCTTCCAGCCTGGACTTCTCTGCTGCTGTTATGGTCCATGCTTCGCTGTCATATAGTAAAATGCCCCAGATATATGTTCTAATGAAATGTTTCCTCACTTCCACGCTTGTATTTGCAGCTGTAAGCAGAATATTCTTCTTGTAACATTTCCTTTTCGCATGGACAATTCTACTGGCAATTTCTATTTCACTTCGTCCATCGCTGGTTACTCGGCTTCCCAGGTAACAGAACTCTTTCACCTCCTCGATTTTTAGTTTCCTAGTGTATCTTCCTTTCTCCGACTGCATACCAATACCTTATTTTTCTTTTTATTGATCTTCAGATGATATCTGGTCATTGTTTTTTTCATGTTTCCTAGTGCCTTCTTTAAATATCCTTCTGTTTCTGCCATGACTGGTGAACCCTAGAATGCTGATTTCTTTTCCCTTGGACATTCACTCCCGGAGACTTTTCTTTGGCTTCTTGAATGGCTTTCTCGATGTAGACATTGAATAATACGGGAGACAGTGTACATCCTTGCCTCCATCCTTTCTTTATGCTTGCTTCTGTACTGCTGGGTCCTGCTTTGATTATGGCCACCAGGTTTTTATACAAGCTGTGGGTAGCTCTTCGGTCATTGTAAGTTACTCCATTGATTCTATGGGTGTCGGGGGAAAACTCGTATCCCCTATGCCTATGCAGAGGTCTAACCTGCTTTCTTCGTTCTTCGCACTGTGGATTATATAGTTGCATCTTACTCTAAGTCTTCCTTTGTCATTCTACGCATTCAATTTTCTCGCTGCCTTTATCACACAACCTTCTTTCAGGATGTGGACGTTTAGTATGGCTTATCTTTTTTCAATGTTTTAAGCGGGTTTCTCTCTTCTCCCAGTCCTAAATCTTTTCTCTTGGACCCTTGGTCCATCCTCTCCACCGTATACATTCTTATCTAGCATTACGTAACAAAATCTTCCTGCCTTGATGTATCTGCGGCTATTATCGTCCTAGCCTTATTGCCAATGAAGAACCTCCTGCTACGGCTTTAAATCCCAGCGATGCAAACGTAGTTACGCTGAGCGCTGAACGCTGAGCTCCTCTCTACCGTATACATCTATACATGTACACATCTATATATCTACATACTTATCTAGCATTACATAACAAAATATTCCAACCTTGATTTATCTGCGGCTATTATCGTCTCAGCCTTATTGCCAATGAAGAACCTACTGCTACGATTTTAAATTCCAGCGATGTAAACGTAATTACGCTGAGCGCTGAACGCTGAGCTATTCAAATCCGAAGGCTTCGTAGCCCCATTTGAAGGTGGAAATTAGTTGCAAAACGATCCAAACTCCTCATTTCGAGGGGGATTTTCAGGAAAAATGTGCGGAAGCTGGTTGGGAACCTCTCTCTTGCTAAGTATTTTGCCGTTCCACCAGGTTCCACCTGTCTACTTATTCTTTTACTTACCGTTTACTTTCCCCTGCCACACACCCTCGTGGTGGCTCGCACGGTATTACGTAGATGTAGATGCAGATGTACTATGAGCGACCGCGAGGGGCCTCATTTGCGTGGCCTCCGCGGCCCTTGCTATCCCGCTCATATTGCTCGCAGCCCCTTACCGGGAGTGGATGGGAGGGAAAACAGACCTGCGACCCCTCAGGGATTGAATCCGGGGAAGGATGTGGTGTGGTCGGAAAGGGTAAACACTCGCCCTTTTCTTCTTCCCGGCAGCGCTCGCATTTTTAAAAGCGGCCACCCGCGTGCCCGGCCGGGAGGTGATTATGATGATGATGATGATGACGACGAGGATGTTGCCCTCCGTGTCCGACCCGATCCGTGACCCCCGCCCTTCTACTCCCTCCCCCCCCCCCCCCCCCCCCAACCCTCCGCTCCCTCCCCAGGGTCCCATCCCAGCGCGACGACCGCGAGGGCCCTAATCTGTGGGCTGGGAACGTGCCAGCGTCCCAACGAGCTTTCCATTTGCTACCCCCTCGCCCGTTTCCCTACTCGCTTTTATAATGTTCGACCTCCACCCTGCCTCTCACCCCTCTCCCACCCCCTGATGTCTCATTTTCCCTCTCCTCCCTTTATCCCCTCAATCTACCCCTCGCATCTCGGTCCCTTTTGTCGCCCAACATTACACTTCTCTCGGCTCTTCCCTCTTTTATCTCGATCTCCTCCCTCCGTTTCTCCCCCTCCCTCTCTCTCACTGTCCTCTTTCTCCGTTTCTCCATGTCCCCTAAGGCTCTTCCTCCACCTTCATTAACGTTTCGGCCTCCCTTCATCGCCTCTGTTCTCCCTACCTTTTGGTATATCAATCTTTCTCTTATCGCTCCATCCCTCATTTCCTCTTCAAAATCTCCCTCTTCCTCTCCCCTCTTTCATCTTCTCTCTCCTCTTTCTCCGTTCAACGTGTCCCCAAATTTTCTTCCTCTGCCTTCATTTACTTTTTAGTCTCCCTTCATGTTTTTTGTTCTCTCTATCTTTAATGCATCAATCTTTGTGTTATAGCTCCATCTTTCATTTTCTCTTTAAGACCTCCTAAGGGAAAATGTCTTCAGCTATTAAAATTCATGCTTATGAGTAGCGTTGTACCGGTCTGAGGTTAACTTATGATAGGATATCCCAACAGATTTTTGTTCCCTTCAGTTTACCCTTTCGGATAGATAGAGATGAGTTATATTGGAAGTTAATATCAGGTTACATATGTGGGTTATGGATAAAGTTTAGAAGAGAGAAACAAAAGAGCAAGGATATATTTCGCTTATTTGTTTACTTGGTAAAAAACGAAGAAATTATGGCGGTATAGTAAAAAATGCTTACATTTTACTTCCCGGATGTCTTGTTTTTGCTCTCGTAAGCTTTCTTTTTCTTGTTTATTTTCGTGCTGTACTCTTTTAAAATATTTTTCGTCAAGAATTAATATTTGTTTTATCGTTAAAGCATATAATTCCCATGTAGAGTTTGATGACCTATTTCTAGTCTACGCAATGCGTATGAATATATCATCATCTCACTCCATTCATTCTTTGACTCAGCAATACTAATGGTGCCATTAAGTCTGAAATATTCATTTTTCAGCTTACCCTTTCCTGGTTGTATTATATTTTCCTTGCCTTAACTTCTTTATGCTGTTTTGCCTTTTGGGCATCTGAAATTCCTGTTTCGGGCGATATTGATTGGGGGTCATGCGTATTTCCTGCAAGCGAATGGCATGTGACTTATCAACAGTGAAGGCATATGGCCTATCTGTATTGTAACCGGAACCTGGGTAGAATTTTATGTCTGGAATTGCACTTTATATTTTCTACTTTATATTTTGATGTCAAATGATTGAATTGAACTGTATCAAAATACTTGTAATTCCATGGCAGTCGTGACTAATTTAATTTAATAAAATAATCCTTTAAAATGCATTTGCTAACGTGTGGGTGTGATTTTTGTTGGATTTTTATGTTCTCGTGCCGTATTTACCCGTGAAATGGGAAACCCTGCTTCAATTCAAAAGGGCTATGCTCTGTCAAAGCTGCCGTTTAAGTTGTAACTCAAATTACTTAGCAGTTCGCGAATAGGAGTGTAATTGAGGTTATTTCTAGGTGTATTTTATTAACAAAGGAGACTTCATAGGGAAGGAGAGCATTCATAATAGGTGGTAATTTTAGATGGCGTCATAAATTATAGCCGACATCGGTAGCGGCTAATGAGTAGGAATCCTGGGCTCTTACGAAAATAATGTTAAGTAACTTGTTGGATTTTCAGGTGCAGGATTAGAAAGAATATAGAAAAAATGCAACAGATTGAGTTACAAAGGAAAATATTTCAGACAAGGAATGGGGAAGGAATTTGTTGCAGGTATCTCGGCAGAGGTATAATTGGGGAATTCACCGAGAAATCAGGCACAATGGACTTTGAAGGACGAGTTAATAAGAGAGTTGCAATGATTTCGGGAAGAGGGTGTAAATAGCTAGGAGTCCTAGATGTTAAGATCCAAGCCAAAATAAAAGATGGCAAACTAATGGTTACTCATTTGAAAATAGTCATGCAATTAGAATTAGTTTGAAGGCCTTCTCAAAATGGTAGAATTCTTAATTGTTCGGAAACATAGGAATTATATGTGTTCTTTTAATGTGCTTATCATTGTAAACGTCTCGTTGGCTGTTTTTGGATTTCATGTTAAATAAATAAATAAATATGCCAAATTAATAAGGGCTATCGGGCGAAAGATTTCACAGTTGTTCCATTCGTGTCTTATCTACTAAAATCCGTAACAAATTTCTTCTCCATCTACATATTTTTCGTCTATCTGTGGCTCCATGGACAACTCGCAACTCCTTTTTATTCCAGTTTTAACTCAAGAGTGGTATCTCCGATTTCATTACATATTTTACCACTCTAGTAGACTGTATCTTGTATTAAGTTTGTTATATTGGCATGTGCATAATATTTTCTTATTTATTTCATCGTGTGTTTAAGAATATTTGTTAGAATACAGTGCAGCCCAAACACCAAATCGAGGGGTAGTCTGTTTGTTAGATTGCTGTTTAATACAAATAGTAGGCATTCATATTGTTAAATATTTATTCATTTTGAGCCGTACAATTGTAATTGATCATTATTTATTTAATTGGTTATTACTAATGTAAGTGGTGAAACATCGGTTGTTACTCCCGCTATATGGACTCATCTTTTATTCCTGTAATGTTCGCGTGGCCAATTTAGTTGTATTTTTTAAGTTGTATTATTTAATTGTATTGCAATTCTGTCAACCTTGCCAAATTGTCGTTTACGATGTATATTATTTGTTATGAGCGTATAACACGAAAAAAAATGCAAGGAGTGGACCCGCGTGGAGACTTGGAAACAAGTTATTATTTGTGCCCTGATACGCCCTGACGTGTCGTTTAAAGGGAGATACTTCCAAAACTCAAAATGAAAATCAGCAACGGGTGAATGAGTAATGAGAGCTCTATTCAACCAATGTTGAAATTAAAATACCAAAATTGATGGTCTTTTCCTTGTAAGAAACGGGTCTTCCAATGTTGCTTGGCGTATGTTTTTTGTGTTCAAATTTCATCAGTCCTTCACGTTCTGCAGGGGGAGAAAAACGGCTCTCGTGTTGACGACTTGTTACCCCCACCCCCTCCTACCTCTTGTGCGTCTTAACCTTTTTTTGTGCCTTCCCTCCTCCCTTCACCTCGCAATCCTCTTTGGGGTATTCAATGTCCGTATCTCCGAAAACGTTTTCCTTGCCACATACCTCTTTCTTGCTCCTCGTATCCATCTCCGTTTCTTCTCTTTGCTCTTTCCTCCTCCTCCCTCCATCCTCCTCCCAGTATCTTCTTATATCTCTCTCTCTCTCTCCATTTCGCTATCCACTGAGGGCCTCTTGTGCTTGTTGTTCGTTGGGGTAGGATGGGGGTTGTCGTTTTGTATTTTTTTCCCAGTGTTGCCAAATTTCCCAGTTCTCCTCTCTCGTTCCCGATTCCCGCACGCATTTGGTGCCTAAAAACCCAGCGAGGTTTGTCAACGTAGTTTCGACAGTCTTGAGGACCGTCTCTTTCATTTAACGCCTAAGAGAAGCTTATGTACCTTCTGGTGTGCTGCCTAAGATAGTTTGGAAGATAAATCATTTATATCTACATAGTAGGCACCCTAACATTCGCCGCAAGGTGTGTGTGTTGTAAGGTCAATTATGCATAGTCGTTGAGTAATTAATTACGTGGCTACTGGTTTCATTTCAAACAGAATTCTCATAGAGAAAAGTAGCCTAAAGTAAAGTAAGACTTCTAATTTCCATGATATAACTAACAAATCTCCATCTCATGTGGAGATGGTTAATATTTGTGGTTGAACGCCAAACTACCAGAAGCTATCTAAAACTACAATTTTAATGGGTTCTATTTAAAGTTTGATGCATGCGTAAGAAATCCTTGCACCAACGTAACCTATTCTACCTAATTACTTCCCTGGTTATTTCATGACGCCTAATTCATCCCGTGACGCCTAATTCATCCCGTGAAGTTTCATTTGTGCTTATCTATGGAAAATTTAGTGGACAATGTATATGGATTTAATTGACGTAACGGGGAGGAGAGGCAGGAAAATTATACGTATGCTGAACGTGAAGGTTAGATATTTTGAAGAGGTTAGATCATAATGGTAAACTTAGAGGTGGGTTGTGTAGATGTTAAAGTGCCGTTTTTCCGCGCACAATATGGAACGATAATATATATCACCAAAGATATCTTGCTGATAGTTAGTAATTATGAACTGTATTTAATGTGAAGTTGCTTTATATCTTTGCGAATCTATTTCATTCAGTTAAAAGTACTTTAGTATGTTCCTACTATCAGTACCATTGTGTGCGCGATTAAGATGCCTCCCTTGACTTGTGCCACCCTCCCATGCACACTCGAATTTAATGGTACTAATTAAATGGAAATAGAATAATAACGGAGATGAGAAACGATGGGAGGAATAAATAAATTAGTATTTGAGTAATGTAATGTCAGTATTCCTGTATCAGACACACGACAAGAGTTGATATGTATATAGTTTTGGAACTCAACGAACGAATGATATTTTATTTTCTTTCCCATAAGCATTTTTTGCTTGAAGAAAAATTCACATCTGATTAAAGGATGGGCATGGCAGTTGGTCGAATGTTGGGTGTTTGGTGGATGCTTGTGATGCCCTCTTAATATCTATCTGCGTCAGTTTCAACCCTCGACTTGCCGACGCCTGTTTACCATCCTTCGCTCTTTCCGTCTCTTGTCTTCCCGCTTTCAACGCTTTTCAACTGTTTTCCATCTACATCTACATAATACCCTGCAAGTCACCACAAATGAGTGTGGCAGGGGGTGATTTCTCACCAAACATGCACTACATATCATGCATAAAAAAGGAATAGTATTTATATACTAGTCAGAACTTCACTATTTAAAAAAGATAGAAATTGCAAAGCAAAATGCAAAAACATTCTGTTAGTAGGGTTAGATTTAAGTACTCATACCAACATGCAGCTACCAATGCTATCCATTGCTACTCACCGATTGGACATATTTGCCCGTATTTGTATCTCTAATTGTACGAGGGAGAAAGGACATTTTGAATCTATCAGTTCGGCAATCAATTTCTCTAATTTTATAATTATGGTCCAGTCTGCCATAGTAGGTTAGGGTTCGCAAAATATTTTTAACATCATCTCTGAAAATATTTTCTTGGAATTTATTTAAGAGATTGTCTAAATTTCAACCTACAATCTGACAATCAACTTTTTTTCCACTTTCGCTTCCAACACTCACTTGTTCCTGCCTCCCATTCGGTTGTTTAATCGGCGAACATTTGTTGCGTTCTCGACCTCATCTCTTCCTTATCGGCTGCTACTGGAACTCTCTCAGCTTATTCGACCTCTGGTCATTTTTTCTGCGTTTCTATTGTTCCATAGCATTACAGCTGAATAACAATAACAGTTTACTGTGAATCTTTAAAGTAAATTTGAAGCTAATGTGTCGGAGTGAAGGCTTCCGTGGAGTGGTTCTGAAGATGAAATTCTTCCGGCGTTCCTTCCGTCTTGTTTCATCTTGTCAGACGACAGTTTCGTCTGCATTCCAGCGGGATCTTCAGGTCAGAGGGCTTCTGGAGAGCCTGTTGGAATGTTGTTGGCACTGTCGTCTGACATGATGAAACAACGTGGAAGAAACCCTTGAAGAATTTCTTCATCAGTTAGCTGATATGTTTCCAAGGACGTTAGGAATATTTTTAGAGCACCCGCATTTTCCGCACTAAAATAAAATTCGAGGAACGGGCTCTTTTAAGATTAGTTTTTAAATGCTTTCCTTACCGTCAAGATGAAGATATCATATTGGGCAACTTTGTAACCAGATAGGTCGGCATTGTAGCGACCAAATAAATAAGATTAGAGAGATAGATTGTCCTACCGATAGATTCAAAATGCCATTTTTCCCCCGTACTATAAGAGAACAGAACAGGCAGCATAGCAAAGGGATAGGTAGGTGAAATATTTTAGAGTATTCTGTAGTGCATGATGTATGTATTAACCCCTTAAATACTATTGATACTAACAATCTGGGTGCATGAGGCCCTATGCTTGCTTGTTTGCACGTTAGTAGTGCATGCTTGGTGATCTTCACCCCCTGCCACACACCCTCGCGATGGCTTGCAGGTATCGTGTAGATGTAGATGTAGATGTAACCTGCCTAGCTTTATGCTGTGAAATTATTTCTTGCGTCAACTAATTCGTGTTAACTACTCCCTTGCATCCATGCTTTAAAAATACCGCAGTATGTTCAAAAGAATGCCTAACCATTTATAAATATCTTATTATTGTTCTTTATTTTATTTTACATTATCTTTTTAACAATCATACTCTGTATGACCTTTTAAATAGCCAACCTGTGTCTCGAAACACGTCCACCAGAAGTGACCCATCAAACTTCTACTGTCCGTCACATCGCACGCCTAAATATCGCGAATCATTCGTAGTCAGATGTACAGCAACATGGAATTCGCTACCAAACTCAATAAAATCTCGAAAATCTTTGTCTCTATTTAAAACACTATTATATAACTCTTTGCTTCGAAATCCACCCCTAATATAAAATTACCTGTCACTGATTGGCCATGTATGACATATTTCTCTGACGACATCGCTGTATCGAGTAATTAATCTAATGTTTTGTAACCCTGTCCCTCATTCATTTGTTATGTGTCATGTCGGGTTACCTTCACTTCAGTGTATACTGTAAAGTGGCTAAAGACTGTTGATATTCTTACTTTCTGATTGAGACACGAACTCTTACTATTATATTAATTGAAAAATAAAGACTGGGGCCTGTTGCCCACTGATGTATCTACAGTCAAACTCGGATATAACGAGATCCAAGGGACCAAAATGCTTTTGCTCGTAATATCCGTTACTCGTTATATGCGTTACGAGTGGCAACATGTACTGTCACTCACTGTCTTTCCTCTCTCACGCACACACGCGCGGTCACACACATACTATTCTAATGTAGAGGTGATAAAATAACAAATATTAATATAAGATGATTGAAATTACAGAATGAACAATTTATTCAGTAAACGTTCCACATACATGCCAAATTTACAAGAAAAAGTCCTTGGTACGACAGTACAGCCACTGCTCGTTCATTTGGACTATAGATTTGCTCGTTATAACCGTAAGGCTCTCTGATACAGTCTCGTTATAACCGTTATATATTGCTCATAAAATGCATTATTTCCAAACAACCCTTCTCTCTTTCCTCGCAATAGCCGAGATCTCATTTTAACCGTGCTCGCTATAAATAAGTTTAACTGTACTTTTCAATATGCTTTTTCTTTTTCTCTGTCACCTTAAATGTCAAGATAAATGCACACAACTTTTACAACTTTTGTATTGCCCTAAGGGATGTTGTGCATAAGTAAAACTTATTCTATTCTATTCAAACCTCTTGATGTTTGAGAAAACGATATATTTTTCTGTTACGCTGTATCATATCTGTTAGTTTCAATTTACTAGAACTTTTGATGATTATTCCCTCCCTGTTCCATATCCTTTCGGTCTACGTATTGAACTTGAACGTGTGCAGCGAAGATCGGCAAGATTTGTAAAGGGACGATACGATAATTATATTAGCGTAACCAGTCTATTAAATGAATTGAAATGGGAATCATTGTCAGATCGCAGGTTGAAATTTAGACTTAATCTCTTAAACAAAATCCAAGACCATATTTTCAGTAATGATGTTAAAAATATTTTACGAACCCCAACTTACTATGGCAGACTGGACCATAATCATAAAGTTAGAGAAATTGATTGCCGAACTGACCGATTCAAAATGTCCTTTTTCCCTCGTACAATTAGAGATACGAATAACGGTAAATATATCCAATACGAGTGTAGCAATGGATAACATTGGTAGCTGCATGTTGGCCAAAGGACTTGAAGCTAACCCAACTAACAGCATGTTTTTGCTCGTTTGCTTTGCCATTTTTATCTTTTTTTAACTAGTGTAGTTTAGAACAGTATATAAATACTAATCTTTTTTTATGCATGATATGTAGTGTATGTTTGGTGGGAATTCACCCCCTGCCACACACCTTTATGGTGGCTTGCAGGGTATTATATAGATGTAGATGTAGATCCTCGAGGTGATATTCAGGATATTCCGCGGTAGTGCACGTCGATGGCTCATTATTTCGTGTCCTTTCATCTTCGTGCGCTTTGCTAAAGGCTATAAAGGGGTATTTGAGTGGAATTTTGGACGTCTTACGAAAATTGTTGGGGGTACCGGATTGTTCCTTTCCTTGTTGTTTCCTCATACCTTTGCTTTCGAGATCGTGCAATTCCTGAATGAAAGGATTTCAAACCGTTTCGTGGGAGGAATTACGCATTCCTATCCCAGCAATCGATGGAACAATAGAGACAAACTCGGTCGGTTAGCGACGAGGATCGTTCGGAATCAACCTCGATAGAATTTCTCCTGTATGGAAATGGTGTTTTGGAGCTGCTTTTGAGCGGCTCTCCACTCACATCCAAGCTGATTCGAAGCGTCCCTCCCCCGCAGGGAAACGTAAACACTCGCCCCAAATGCCTGGAAAGAGCCGAGGGGAATGCATGGCTTGGAATCTCTCCGGTAGGAGCGCTGCATTAATCATGATCGTACGGAAAATGTGTAACGAGGAACGCGAGTTAATGCAGAACGTCACTACCCTACTTGCTCCATCTCACCGAGTAATAAGGACTGCAGTCGTTCAAAAACGTTTAACATCACTAGACCAGAGGCGGAGGAGACAGTTGGAGCCTCTTAACTACAGTAAAAATGCCAGCGATATTCGAAATGCATGGCAGTAAATGGGAAAATATTTTGATTAGCATTGTGTTCATATTGTGAATAAAAATCGCAATTGAGGGAATTTTTTTCAATCTTAAACCTATTCTCATTCAAAGAAAAACAGAATTGATTTTTGGATTATGATTTTATGTAACATCTACCGATTTGTATCTCTGGTATCTGCTTCTCTGTTGATTAGATAGGTACTCACAGGATGTGTTTTAGGATTAAAGGTAGTTTTCCACCTTTTGCCAATCGGAGCCTGGTAAATATTTGATTAAAATCCAAGTCTATTCTTCTTTATCATAGCTGGGGCATGTTTCAGTGTAGAAAGGATTGGAACCCCACTATATGCCTTTTAATTAACATGTATTGTCAAATGATTAAATTTTTCATTGCTTGGTCCATTAAATTCTTAAATGTCCATTTTTAACTTCATTTTTGTCATTGTACCTATCCTTGGTATTTCTCGTCAAGTTTCGCAAATTTTGTCACTATCATCATTCTCACTAGTTACAGTTGTCAAGGGACTAGGCTCAAATCTCGAATCTCTAGTTCTGTGGTGAAATTCCGCTCCCTAGTCAATTTTTGCATTGAATTGAGTGCACTCTAAAACATCGAGAACTGTTTCCGTCTGATGAGATATTAAGCTTTGAACCTTCTGGTTAACAGTGGTACTTAATGTGTGCACCGTACAGATAAGTACCTCAGATCGAATGTGAATGTAAAGAAAATCATTGGCATGATTATTGGAATATTCTCTGTGGAAAATGGTACAAGCGTGGCGTAAAATTCGTAGCAAAATGAATGAATAATTATTAAATAAGTAAATAATAATAAGCTAACTACATAAATGTGACCCAGATACTTGTTGATATGCTTTCACGGAGGTAAAGTGGGGTTCGCACCCCCACCTAGCGGCAGGGTTTTATTTTTAATTTGACCTGGGCTAGATGAGGCCTAATGGCCCCCTCTTCCCCTGGCCCTTGGCTCATTTAAATACATAGCGGTTAAGTTTTTGGCATGCAGGTTACATATATTTAGAGGCAATACATTTTGGTTATTATAATCGAATTGAGATTGACATTGCACTAACTGTATTAAATTAAAATCGTGGTTTTAAAGATTTCTTTTCCATAGATTTTTTGTGCAGTGGAGACTGGTTAGAGCGGTTATAGCCGATTGGTTTTCTTTGGTTGGGAGTACTGCTACCCGCTATATATTCGTCCGCTGATCTTTAGGAGGAGGAAAGAGGGAGTTCGTATCTTTGACGTCACGCGTAGGATTGACCGGCATGCATTGGTTTACCATAGCGTTTTCGCGTCGTAGAAATGTTTCATTTTTGAAATACTCAGGAAAGCATTCGAAATTTGGTGCTACAGAGGAATGCTGAAGATTGAATGGATCGACCGAGTAAGTAACGAGGAAGTCCTTAGAAGAGTAGGAGAAAAGAGAAGTCTGCTGACAACTTTAAAAAGAAGAAGGGACAACCTAATCGGCCATATCTTGAGACGCGATGGCCTGATGAAGACTATCGTCGAGGGAAAAGTGAACGGGAAGATTGGAAAAGGCAGGCCTCGTATGAGATACATTGAACAGGTTGTGAAGGATGTGAAAGAGAAGAATTACGTCACGATGAAAAGGTTGGCCGATAGAAGAATCGAGTAGAAAGATTCATCAAACCAATCTTAGGATTGTTGACCAATGATGATAGTAAAAAATACTTAGCTTCATTTTTAAATCGAACTGTTCCTAATGCGTACTCCAGGGGCCATAAACTGATCTAGACAATGAAAAAATAGAAAACTATTCTATTGCGGCAATTTCACGTGTCGTTTATTGCTTCTGCTCCGTCGCACACCCTCCGGAGACGCCCCTGAGGTTTCGGAAGCAGTGCGACCCGAAATATTTATCCGCGGATGCTTCGAGCGGCCGGGGAAGAGGGGTTAGGGTGGGTACTGCAGTGCGGGCCGGTGTTCCATCCCTCCCCCTTAGCCTGGGGTGCCCCCCTTGTAAAATCAGAAAATGCTGGTGAGACCCGCTCGTAAAAAACATGTCGTGCCATCTCGTCCGTGTTTATTCCGTCTGTGCGTTGCTCTGCGTCGAAGGAGGTAGATATTCCGCGACGAAGGAGATTGCGACCGAGTCGGTGGTTTAGGGGACATATTTTTTCCCCAATCCCGTACGTATGCACGGACCCGTGGGTTTCAGGGAAATGGGCCTCTGTACGTAAACATGGTTTTTGATTTTTTTTGTCGTACGATGCTCATGTTTTTTTTTTATTCCCGAGAAGATTTTTCCGTCGAGGCAAGCCAGTGTATGGAGATATTCAATGCATCTGGACCAATGTAGAGAGGTTTTAGGATTGGTAACTTCCAGTTTAACTGAGCCTCGGGTCATTTTTTTTGTAAATCCTGCTAAGCACCTTAGTCCGTACCCTTTCGTTTCTATGCCCTTCTGTAATGCGAAACATTTGCAAAAAAAACCACAATTACGTGTCCTGTGTTCATCTACTGTCCTTAATTTTGTTTACCGTGAGTCTTCGTGGATCATCAATTAAGCTCGGCAATGTTCTTTGAACTCGTCGTTTTTTCAACCAATTTATTTTTTATTCTATATGGTGGCGTGGTGGGTAGAGCACTGAGCTACTGACCGGAGGGTCCTGGGTTCAAATCCCGGGCAAGAGCCTTTCTGGACACCCCCATGTAAAATCCTCGCGATTCGATTTTCTGCAGAACTTCGTAGGAAATCGCAGGTGGCCCAGGGAAAGGAACTGGCCCACCTACTATGAATGTGTGAATTTCACACGCCATTGGCTTAGTACGGGGTGAGCTCTACTCTCAACTTTCAAAACCAACCTTCGGGTTGAACCACTGAGTGAGAGAGAGATAACATTATTCCGCTAAAAATCCTTATTACATTCCATAGACGATACGATTATTTAGAAGCTGTTAGTTCTTTACATTGTTAGGATCACTGTCGGGTTTTCAGGGATTTGAAAGAATGTTAGCCGAAGGTCATTCGCATTAAAATCCTAAATCTTCGAGATATCCGTGAGCAAGTTTTGGATTTTCTATAATATTTATGTTTATCGTCAATGACTATGAAATTGTTTGTTTCTGATGTCATTTTACCTTCACCTTTCTTTGACTTCTGCTCTTAATTTCTTTATTTTACCAATTCTACGAATGAAACCTAGCGTTCTTTGCCATTTTTTTAGGAAAAATTAATACGGTCGTTAAAACTCTCATCATTCTCCTCAACCTATCTCTCACTCACATCAGATTCGACTCTTCACCTCCTAGCACTGCTCTATAAGTCTATCGCAAGATGTCCTCCTAACCTCTTCTTTATGCTAAGTCAACGCCCTCTAGTCCCATCCCACCCAAACCCCTGAATACCACAGCGCCCCTCCCCACGTGATATCTCCTATATTGTGGGAACCCTTACTTCCTCTCTTCCTCAAATTCATCTTCTTTTTTCCCTTCTCCCTCCTCCTTGTTTGATTCTCCACCTTCTTACCCTCCCCTTTCTCCCCTTTCAATACCAATCTCTAACTTGGAACCATCACATTAATGACATCTGCAATAAAGTTAATTTATCTCTTTATGAGCTAAAATATCAAAGGCACTTACTTCCGATATCGACCCAGAAAATGTTAATTTCCACCTTGATTTTTCCTTCGTTTACTATTGTTGATTAACCTTCAATGACATCCCTCAAGAACTAGACCAAAAATTACAAAGATTACTCAATACTTGTGTCAGATTTGTCCTGGGCCTTAGGAAAGATGCCCATGTGTCGGGGTATATATTTAATATAGGCTGCTCAAAATCTAGTGACAGAAGGAAATACTTTTTGGGGGCTTTTATTTTCTCTCTCTTCCAAGAAAAAACGCCGGAATACCTTCTGGAAATGTTTAAGGTTAGGTCAGATATCACATTCAGGAAATCCGGCTCGGACTACAATTCTTTATACCATCCCACACCCCGAACTAATGTATATTTTAATTCTTTCCTAATGGGGGCGTTTACTCGGAACCGAAATCGCAATTTTGTACACGAAATCGTTAGATGGAAACGAAAAACGAATTTTAGTGAAAAAATTAATCTTCTAACCACAACCATTCACTCATAAATCCTAAATTAAAATAAGCAAAAGTTGACGCCCACCGAAAATGCTGCTGTGATAACATTGACGTCATTTTCCTCCCGTCCTTGACTGCTTTCAGGGGAGGGGGAAGGGAGTGGAGGGAGGTTCTCGGAAGGTCTGCTCGCACAGATGCTGTCGAAATCGATCCCATTGGCCGAGTCAGCTGTGTCCCCCCCTTTGCGATAAGGCGAAGTAGCTTCGCGGGATCAGTTGTGATTGGACGAAGTCGATATGCGTCAGAGGTTGCACCACACCCACTTTTCCGAAAGGGTTAAAAACATCAGTTTTTCGCCGCTTATAACTCGGGAAATAATTGTCGGATCAGAAAACGGAAAAATACGGGTCTTTTTATTTTACAAACTCTATCAGATTCGGCAATAAAAAAAATATGGTAAACGACCCCATTACAGCGTCTAAATACTGGTATTCCTTGCCCTTATATCTTAAAAGATTGGGTTGTTGGTTGGTTAGTTATTCAGGGGAGGCGACCGACAACTGAGGTCATTTGCGCCATATAGGATAGGTGGGTAATTTGGTAATGGTAGGAGTTTTTTCAGGGAACGGAGGAAGGGTGGAGAGAAACCCGGCGTCGGCATTAGCCTACTCTTAACGAAAGGTGCCAAGGGCACCACGGCTTAACGTCCCATCCGACGGACGGAGGTCTTTACTTAAAATGCCCTCCACTAGGCACTCAAGTGGGGACCGGTTTTCCACTGAAAAATCCACCCTTGCCGGGAATCGAACCCGGACCCTCGGGATGGGAGGCGAGTACTCTATCCACCACACCAACCCGATCCCCTTAAAAGAATGGGGTCCTCACACACATTCAAATATAAACTGTATCAGACCCTGCATGAAAAATGATCCTGGTAATATCTCAATGCCTAGATGAGATATTGCCAGTATTACCAGATATTATAATCGCCAATAGTTAATCTATGTAACTATTAATGGTCCTTGGACCTTGAGAATGACAAAAATTTGTGGAAACATAGGTCGGTTATTAAAAAAGTGTGGAATAGACTAAAAGTTTATATTTTATTCGTTACCATGAATAGTGTACCTAAATTCCACTAAGTGACGCCTTCAGTCCTATCTGATATAATCTATGTAACTTTCTGGTTGTGTTTTACCTTCATAAACCAAGGCCCTGTGATTATTATTTTTTTGTTATTCTTGTCAATATTTATGTTATCTGTTAGCCATGTATGAAATATATCAATTTTATGTATGTCCGTTCACTTTGTAAAATTTTGTATACGCTCTATGGGTGATACTCGGAGCAGAATAAATAAATATTCTATTTTATTCCCCTTTGTTCTGTCCCCCCCTCTTCATCCCCTTAGCCCTGTCCGATTTTCTTTTGTTAATTTTTTTCTGAACCCCCCCCCCCCCCCTCCCATCCCTGAGGCGCAGCGCACATTTTCATTTTTTTCGCAAAAGAGAAAACACGGAGGACCGGCTGCAGGGGAGGAATGCCGGATGGGGTGCTTCCCCTCCCGTCCCGTTGAACCCTGAACCCTTCTCCCCCCCCCCTCTACCCCCCCCCCCCCCCCCGCCGGTGTTCTCCAAGGATCTCGTCTTCTCCCTCCCTCCCACCCTTTCCTCCCGCACTCGAAGCGCTTCCCACAAAATGAAAGAAAGGCTTTCCGCCTCAGGGTTGAGAGGGGTCCCAGTTGGGTCGAGAGGATTTCGAAGTTGGACTTCCATCGAGGAGTATCTTGGATCGGCTCCCGGGAGAGGTGGCTTAGCGTCGCGTCGTCTTCATGTTGCTTACTCATTTCTTTTTGAGTTTCGTGGCTCGCGGCCTCTTGTGTCAATTCACGGAAGAAGCTCGAAAATATTATTCGTGCTGTTTTTTATAATACCTTCGATGATAGCCAATGTAAAATGATAGGAAGTACGAATCATTAAAGATGCGGATTAGTCGACCTGAGTGTGCATGTAAAATGGTAATCTACATCTACACGATACCCTGCAAGCCACCGCGAGGGTGTGTGGCAGGGGGTGAAGGTCTCCAAGCATGCACTACTAACATGCAAACAAGCAACTATATTGTCTTATGCAACTTGATTGTTAGTATCTATAGTATTTAAGGGGTTAATACATGCATCATGCACTACAGACTACTCTAAAATATTTCCCCTACCTATCCCTTTGCTATGCTGCCTATTCTGTTCTCTTATAGTACGGGGGAAAAATGCCATTTTGAATCTATCGGTACGACAATCTATCTCTCTATATAATATATTTGTGTAAATGGATGCATGGGTAAATACACATGCATGCATTCACTTTTTTGTACCCATATTATTTCATATAACTATTTCATGCTACATATTTTACTGTATATATTCCATATAACGTAGGATTATTTTTATAACTTAATGTGTAAATCTGCAATCCTATCCATATCTGCAATTGCCATGTGTTTGTTTTTCATACCTTCTATCTGAAGAAAGTAAACCGAATAAAAAATTAGATGAGTCAGGTGTTTATTTAAGGTATATGCCATTGGGAGAGTTATCTTTCAATTGGTTCTGGTTTAAATCGCATATGTATTTTTTATGCGTTTCTCTAATTCTGGTTTATGTATCATAGTATATATTTAAAATCTACATCCTGCGTGAGCATTAGCTTCTGGTATGTGCTGTTGATATCTAGAAAAATTCATGCATTAGTTTGAAAACATCAGGGCCAATGTACTTAGTCTGTTAGTCATTTAGTCACTTTTCGTTTTTGTTGAGTCATACTATTCTATTATGAGATGGATGTGAAAAAAAGCTTAGGATATTATCCTTCGAGAGCAATTTCACTGTCGTGATGAATGGTACAAAGTCGTTCCGCGATTGTTCCATAGTGGTTTTTTAGACATCAGCGTGATAAAATTCAACGCTTTAGGGGATAGAATTCCAAACTAAGGTAATTTTTTCATGCAAAAAATGCGTGTCAGAATCCCCGAAATTCATTTTTGCAGTTGCATATGTGATCAAAGGGAGGTTACAGATAGCTGAAAATTAAATAGTACTGTCTCACAGAAGTTGTAATAGGTTATACTGAAGGGTTGTGTAAATTAGTCAATTCTAATATTCATTTAATTACTCTTCGGTGGTGTATAGTTTTTTAACATTACCAAATTGCGTAAAAAGGTCCACTTGCCTCGGCGAGATTCAAAACATACATATCTTGTCTACTGTTATGCTCCCATGCCAATCATTGATGATTAAATAATACTGTTTTCACTGACGACTATATTTGGAAAAGACATTGAGAAACATACGCGACCCATATGCCCTCATCAACTTCTTTTGTACCCTCTGGAGCCATATGTGACGACTTTCCCTTCTAATTCACGAGTTTTGTCGGTAATTATTAATTCGTATCAGCATTTGGATGACTTTTCATTTTGCAACAATAGTACTTCATTCAAGATGTGCGTTGTGTCTCATTTTTCCTGTTTTTAATTAGGTACCTACATAATTTCGTCCCAAAAATAATTAGTCTGTTAACTCGTGGTTTCAATTCCGGCTGGTTAGTCGTTGCCATCTTAAATGCTGCTCTTGGGAAATTAGTAGCATTAGTTTTTGAGTCGATGCAAATGCCGGGGCTATGCCGCACTGCTTAATCTAACATTAATCATAAGACTGACACTACTTCCGTGCCGTAGTCGGGACACGAACCTCTGTTGGCACGTTACAGACCTGGATACTGCGAGTGTCATTGTGGTAAGTGCAGTGGTAAAGCTGAAAAAGTAGTGCTGTTGTATATGATATTGTTGGCGCCTACATATGGTGGACATGCTTCTTTAAACTTTCGACAATTATGGCATAACCGTGGACAAGGGGCCCAACCTAATTAAGAGGTAAAAGGATTTGTAGTATTATAAACATAAAAGGGCGTTTATCAGAGGCCGCTTCATGTCTTTTGTCGCTCGAATCTAGCCCTATAATATTTGGGGGTAACGATAAAGGATGAAATGAAATAAGTTTGCCGTTACACACAAAATGATTTATCGCTTCACGACCTAGGTTTCGACGCGTAGCGTCATTATCAGGTGTCTGGACCTGATGATGACGCTACGTGTCGAAACCTAGGCCTTGAAGTAATAACTCATTTCATGTGGCACGGCAAAGTTATTTCATTTCTTCACTCCAAATGTTTGCAGAAGTACGGGTAGGAGAGCAAGAGAGAGGTGTGGGTGGGGAGAGATTCTGGATGTTCCTCGATGGAAAATAGCCGGAGGCGGAATCATTTGTGTCCCTCCAGTATCCCGGCCACGGAGGTCCCCGCCGGCTGATCACAAGTCCCTGGGGAGAGAGGAAGGGGACGCATTACTTCGGATCTTATGGGGGCGAGGCCCGGATTGAGTCTCATTCTGCGTGCGAAGGGAGGCGTGTCGGAGTATATCCTGGAGCAAAGTGGGAGGAAAGACTTGCGGCCTTCGCTGGAGCGTATGGACCCACTGAGCAAGGCCTTTCGTCCTTCGCATTAGGAAATGTGTGTTATCTAGCCGTTAATGATCCGAAATAACAAACCGGGAAAAAAGACATTTTTGGCTTAAGTGGAGTTTAACCCACATCATAGAGTAATTATAATACAGAGGGCTCATAAGGCATAATTGTTATAAGTTTTGGATGTAGTACCGGAAGGTTTTCATAGATGGCGAGGGAAGAATTTTTTTGCGCTATGTCATGAACGAGACATATCGCTTCCATCGCTTTCGTTTTTGTCATCGACTGAAGCGGCACAATCGACAAGTGTTTATAGTCTGCTTCGTCTACTCATTACAGCGGTGGATTATATGTGTTTTTCGTGAAACAACAAGGAATCCCTCCTGTGACAAGATATGTTAACTTCAATAGTTAACTTACCCATGTGACTGTTGACTAAAGGTCATTTGACCCCATCCCTTCCATTCCTATCCTTATACCTTTCCTCCCGGTCTGATGCGCCTGTTAGTGCGGAAACAGACTTGAAAACACCCATGAAAAAAAGTCATAACGCACCATTTTGATAAAAAACAAAACTACAACAATAGCATATACTGTGTGCCGCTTAATTTGAATAGGTAATCGAAAGCAATGGAAGCGATATATATCGTTTATGACGTTTCGCGAAAAATTCTCACCAGGCCATCTATGGATACCTTCCATTACTACGTCCAAACGTACAACAGTGTGCTGTATTCGGTGAGCCCTCTATATAATACTTACTCTATGCCCACGTCGAAAAAAAACTAAAAAAAAACGTGGACTTGAATAGAAAAATAATCTTTATTTTACACCATCTCATTTCTGGTGCAATCGAAACGCTTGGTTTTGTTAGGCGAAAATAGATTTTATTGACTCTCTCAAGCAATTATCCTCTCCACATTATGTTCCAAACCCTGAGTGGAGTGTTCAACTTGAAGCCCTTCATTTTATCCTTTATGTCATGGTGTTGAATGGTGATGAATGTTTGTTTTTTGCAGTTTTAATTAAACTTTAAACATCGTTAAAATTAAACTCCGCTGAACTTCTTATCTCGGAGCGGAAAAAGAGCTCGACTCGGTTATGGTATCGTGTTGGCGTAGTTTCTATAGTACTGTATTTCAGTCCTAGGGCCCGGGTTCGAAGTCCGTCAATGGGAGAGATTTTTCTTTGGTTATTGAGTTTTTATTTGCTGATATGCGATGAAACTTGGAAAATTGGATATTTTTCTGTATTTATTTGATGCATCTAATCCTCAAATCACTGTATCCACTGTATCCTCAACTCCCTTGTACATTTAACCATATGTTTCATTGCATTGCACACGTCTGGGAATCAAGTAACTTGTTATAAAAATTATCAAATCAAACAATAAAAATCATAAAATGATTTTTATAATTGATTTCGTGAAGTGATATTCCTGCATTATCAAGCAATGGTCCTAGAATCATTCATGAGCTTGATAGCTTCGAGAATTGATTTTCCTTGGCTCCGGGCTCTGTATATTGGTCCGCCACAACTAGTGGCATGAATCACCGGAGATGGAAATGGAAAGCTACCAAAAAATTATCTCATTAAATTTCGTAAAGTATATAAAGTATTTTACTGATGATAAATGTGAAATTTAATCTTAGAAAATAAAACAAAATGTGATGGATTCGGATGATTTTATATAGTAAAACGGAAGTATTACGAGAGAAGAGGTAATATGGTAATATGTAATATGAATCACACACATTTTTTGTTAGTGCGTAGATATTTCTTTTTTTAACTCTTTTTATCACCCTGTTCAAAGATTTTTTGTTGTATGTTCCTTATTTCGCGGTTATCCTTAGATTACAAATCTGTAATTATTGGGTGAGGAGTATCTTTTCATCTATGAATTTACTCTGAGCACATTTATTTCGATTTGGTTTCCTTCTCCATTTTTTTTCCTGAGAACTTGATTTCTCCCTTTATCTCCCTGTTCAAAATTTTTTGTTGTATGTTCCTTATTTCGCGGGTATCCTTAGATTACAAATCTGTAATTATTGGGTGAGAAGAATCATTTCATCTATGAATTTACTCGGAGCATACCTATTTATTTCGATTTGGTGTCCTCCATTTTTTCGTATTGAGAACTTGATTTCTCCCATAAGCGAAAATGACGCGCTCGAATCTAAATTTCAGGATATTACTTTCGAGCCTATGTGAAAACGAAGAATGTTCGTTTTAAAATCTCGACTCGGAAGACTATCTCCCAGTTAGTTCTCCTTTCTCCCCATCTCTGCAGCCGGCCGGCCGGAATCGGAGGTTCTTTGTCCAGCCCCCGGATTTGGCAGCTGATCACTCCGGGATAAGCGTCTTTCAGTGCTTTTTTCTATGTTGACTTTCTCTAGATGACTCATGGCATGGGAAACACTGAAGTGACCGCAGTTTGAGGAGGACTTATTGGAATACTAGGCCTTGCTGCTTTGCGAAATGATTAATTTATTTTTTTTCATTAGTCTCCTTTTTAATTGACAGTGGTCTTCTCGCATCATAACCAATGTAAGCTGGGATATTGTTAGCTGAGCTGAGATACTGCCACACACCTTCATGGTGGCTTGCAGGCTATTATGTAGATGTAGATGTAGATGATTTGTGAAGGGCCGGTGTGATAACCTTATTAGCGTAACCAGTCTATTGAAGGAATTAAATTGGGAATCACTGTCAGATCGCAGGTTGAAATTTAGACTTAATCTCTTAAATAAATTCCAAGACCATATTTTCAGTGATGACGTTAAAAATATTTTGCGGACCCCAACTTACTATGGTAGACTGGACCATAATCACAAAATTAGAGAAATTGATTGCCGATCTGACAGATTCAAAATGTCCTTTTTTCCTCGTACTATTAGGGATATGAATATATTACTTGGACTCATTAAATGTGTTATTTCTTGTAGTTATTTCTTTCATGATTTATTTCTCAAATGCATATAGTTCCAAATATCCATGGAAAGCATTCTACTGTTTGCTTGTCTAAAAATATAAGTTGATGCTTAGAATTTGCAAATTTCAATCTATTTCCTTAGAATCTAGGTCAAAAGCAATGCATCACCTATAATCAGTCCTGCAAGTTTCCAGAGACAAACTTCCATTATATGAGGAAGGCTGGAGGCCAAAACATTATTGGTGAGCCTAATGTAATCATTATCATTCTCCTTTACATGAAAGCAAAGGTTATTCTCCTTCTATTACTGCTTTGGGTAGTCATATTTGATCCAGGGATATGAATAACGGTAAATGTATCCAGTACGAGTGTAGCAATGGATAACATTGGTAGCTGCATGTTGGTATAAGGACTTAAAGCTAACCCAACTAACAGCATGTTTTGCATGTATGCTTTGCTATTTTAATTTTTAATTACAAATTTTATGCATGATATATAGCGCATGTTTGGTGAGAGTTCACCCCCTGCCACACACCTTTATGGTGGCTTGCAGGGTATTATGTAGATGTAGATTTTAATTTTTCATGGATTTGATCTCCTTTTGCTGGACTCCTTGAGTGCCACGTAAAGAAATATCGCCGTTTTGAACTTTCGTTAATAGCGTGAGAGAGTGTATACCGCAGTGAAAACTGTTTTCTTTCTTCGGACACATATCCCTTTAAATGCATCGCTCGATTCCTCGTGAATTGGCGAGACTCGCCTTCTACAACAATTGCAATTTAAGCTGCCTGCTCAGGCACTCAAAAGACAAAGTCAGCCCCTTTCGCCAAATTGAGGATTACCAATTGTATTTCTCGGACTGTGATGCAATATAATTTATACGGTCAGGGAGAAGCTACTTGACCAGGACAAAAGAACAATATCTTCCTACAGATTGAAAAATTAATATTTTCTATTTTTCAAATACCACTTACAAAGCCAGCACACAGGTAATGTTTCACCAGCAATCTTCATTAATGGTAATAAAAGCCCTAGACTACTATCGGCGCAGAAATTATGTGCACTCGAGTTTGAATACGAATGACAAATTAACAGCTATGCCTAAAGAAAAAGTAATCACACCGTAATTTTTCTTGTTTCATTCTGCGCTATTGGATTGCATACCTACATTTTTAAACGCATTTTCATATTTTTTACAACAGGTATAACGTAAAAAGTGCCGGTTTTAGACGGTGTTCGACCGAAGTGCCGAATTTTATGACTCGTAAATCAGTAATAAGGCGTTCGATTGAAACTAAAGTTTGAACAATGACAGATAAATATGTTTTCCATGCACTCTGTAAGTTTCCAGTGTATAACTTTAATTAAAGAAAAGTTGTTATCAATTTTATAAAAGGTTAGCATTTCAAAACTGGGGTGTCATAAAATTTCGTTCTTGGTCGCGTTATAATCCACATGTCCTGAACGTATCCAATACTTAATTGTCTAATATTTCAACACATGCGTTTAATTTAAATTGATTGGTATTTATACTGGCGAAAGCGTGCTCCCTCGGCCAGCGACCTGCGTGGTTGAAGCCGTGCAGTTTTGCCTAGCTGTTAATAATTGTTATTCGTATTCAAACTCGAGTGCACATAATTTCTGCGCCGACAGTAGGCATTTGAAGAATCTAGAAAATGTTTATCTATTTAGTCAATTGTAATCAAACTGCTGTACCTCCTTCCTTCCTCCTCCTTCCTCAGATATTCACTGCTGATACAAGCTCTTAACGGAACTGGTCGCCAATTAAAGTAATAATAATCTATGCATTATATTTCTCATCCGGAGGTCCCGGATCGAATCCTTACCATGACAGAGATATTTTACTAGCACACTGGTCCCATCGTGAGTACCCTATGAGAAGGACTTTGAGCCTACTGTTCCGTCCGTCTGATCGAATGTCGTGTGCACTTTACGTAGAAGCCTTTCGTTAAGAGCTGACTAATAATGACGCAGACCTTTCCTCCGTTCTTGTCCAAATTCAATCGCGCAAATATCCTAAATAACGCACTTGGCCTTAGCTGTTTGTCACCTCCCTCAAATAATTGCTACCTCTGCATGAACATTTCTAATCTTGCAAAATTTCCCTCTTTAGTTCAGCGAAAGTCTTAACTCGTCGTCGTTTCTTTAATATGTCTATTTTTTCTCTCTGCCTTCTACTAAGGCTTCGCCTTATGTCTCAGAATGCGCAAATTTCTCCTTATAATTTTATTTTCATAATTTATTATGCTTGATTACTTAAAATTCAGTCCTTATAATTCCATATATTATTCTTGCTTATAATTTATTTTAAATATTTATTATATTTTACTGCAATATTGTACTTATTATTCAATGTATTAATATTGTTTATACTTTTTTTGAATACGGTATGTAAAAATTTTCCCAATAACTCAACCTCAATATTTCAAAATATTCATAAACCTGATAATTTTATCTTTTATTGATTTATCACTTTTCAGTCTATCGCACTTTTACGTTTTTCTCGAGGCCCATGTTTCAAACATTCCCGATCTCTTTCCATCGTCCTTCCCCGATATTTGGGCTTCAATGCCATTTATAATGAGCTTCCAAAGAAAATATAAATAATCAAATGAACCTTTTAATTAAAATAAGGGAAATACATTATAGGGATACTTCTTACTGGTTGTTTTACCTGGGAAAATATACACGACTTGAGTTGTGGTTCCGATTCGAATTTTAAATTAACGTACGAAAATAATGATAAATTCGAATCTTCGTTTCTTATCTCCAACCTGCCTTCTCGCTACGGATTCATCATTTTAATTAGTTTTGCCTTGATTCTATTATTGGATCAGGGTCGATTGAATTTAATTAATCCGACAATGGAGAATCGTGGCTCCCAACCTTGGCTATCAATTGGTTCAATTCATCCGAAATGAGGTGATCTTTAAAAACTTGCGAATTTCTAAATTCCGGAATTTCCATCGCTTTCGAGACTCCCCTCTTCGTCGCTTGCGGGTTCTTATCGATCTTCCACGGCGGCGTCTTTGTGATTATAATGCCCCAATTCAGAATAATGAGTTCAGAAATATCGGCTCGTAATTTGGACTTCCCGCAAGCTTCTTTGTCGTGATCTCGTACTCTCCGAGTCCTTAAGAATATTCTCATGTTGTTGCAGCATCAATGGAACTGCCGATTGTTGCTTTTAAGCTTTCTGTGGCAAAGATGTACTTCTTTTGTGCAAGCTACAAGCCACTCTTGGCCGGTCACCGTTTTCCTTTAGAGCCGATTCTATGCGGCTGGAACAACTTCCCAAGATGTAGTTGATTCTCTAATCTCATGGGTGTTGAAAATAGTAGGTCGTAGATACTGACTATGCTACGTATATGATTCTTACGCTCTTTTGAAAATTTGTATAAGAGTAGTATGTTGTGATTTTTAAAATCTCATATCCGCATTTTCATTGTTGAGCACAAGTCGGTCGTCCAACACAACGTTTCCTGCATCACTGATGTAGTTGATTCTCTAATCTCATGGTTGTTGAAAATAGTAGGTCCAATGGTAGATACTGACTATGCTATATATGATTCTTGCGCTCTTTTGAAAATTTGTAGAAAAGTAGTATGTAGTGATTTTTAAAATATGTACATATTTTAATATTATTAACCCATGCCTGCTCAAGGGAATATAAGTTATATAATTTATGATCTTATAGAAATACCGATTAATTAATAATTATTGCACGACATTATTTGTTAGTACATATATATACTAACAAATAATTCTCATTTATTGTTAACATTTTAAATAAGAAAAAAGAATTCCTGGCAGTTTTCCACTTTATGAGCACTTTGTTGCACGATCGGAAAAAGGACCTGAAATAAATTAATCATAAAGTGGAAAACTGTAAAGTATTCATTTTCTTTCGTAACGTTTAAGTATGTACCATCACATTGATCCTGAAGCTGTATGATTCACGTGTCTTTTGAATGAATATCCAACATTTTACAAAACGTAGTAGCATTATATGTCTCAGGTGTATATAAATAGTCCATTATTTCTGCATACCTGCGTGATAGTAAGTGTAAATTTAGTTGTCTCTGATTTGAAGTCATGCCTTGTGATGGTTCACCCCTTGCCACTCATCATTGGGATGACTTGCTGGGTATTATGTAGTTGTAGATCTCCTACCATTCGCAGCCCAGAATGTCGGCAACGTCGTCCATTTCCCGCGTGTTGAGTTCAGTTCGCTTCATGTATTTTTTTTCTCCCGCATAATGCTTCCAGGAGACGTGATTCGGAATTACTCGGGGCAAATTTAAGTTTGGACCAAGTTTCACTTCTTGCAACTGGGGAAGGATGAGACTGTTGACGGAAATGTGTTTTTGCGGCCCTAAATGAGTCGTTTTAGAGATATATTCCTTTCAATGACAGTAGTTTGAATTAGGTGAAAAGTTTGCAATAGCTCGTAATTGATGGAATCTTTCAGTAAAAGTAGGTACGTGAAATTTATGATAGTTTCCCCAAAACTGTTTCGTGCAATGCAGAGTTAGATTCGTATTTGTGGAGATAGAGGAGAGAAGGTTTGGAAGCTTGGAGAAGTATGGATGAGGTTAGGGAAAGAAAGGCAGCTTGAAATGATCGATTAAAGATAAGAAGTATGCGCAGCTAAAGAAAACGTCATGTGAATGGTTGTGTCATGGAATGTTGAATAAGAAGTACATACCTACTACTGCTTTTAGCAGGAAAAACTTATATATATCTGCATAGTATCCTGCAAACCACCATATAGATAATCTTCATCAAACATTCGCTACCAATGACGCTTAAAAAGGATTAGTTTCTATATTTTAAACGAATTCTAACAATAAAACAAAATTAAAATAGAAATCAAGCATGCATACCAGTGCTTTTAGTTGGGTAAGCTAAAGCCCTCTATACCGATATATAGCTACCTAGGCTATCTATCGATAAACGTTTATGTATGTAGGTCTAGTATTGAATATATTCATAGCTATTCAGATCCTATATTCTGCGAGGAAAAAAAACAAGTCTTAAATCTGTCTGTTTGGAAATCAATTTGCCTAATCTTATGCCCATGATCTAATCTACCGTAGTAAGTTGGAGATTGTAAAGCGTTTTCGACCCAATTTTCAAATTAACTAAGCCCTTAAGAGGAATTAATTCCTAGAACAGGACACCCAAAAGTTATGTTGTTTACATTGGTAAGTTTGTATGCATTTTATGTGTTGTTATTTTTGGGGAAATAAAAACGTTTTGACTTGGCGTCACAGTAAAAAAAGATAAAGACCTTTGTAATTAGGAATACAAAATTTTATTGTGATAAGGGTACTTTTATGATTAGGAAAATATGATGTTATAATAAAGGCACCCTTATGATCAGGTCCTCTTACGTCTAGAAACACCTATTATCGTGCTGTCCTACGTTTGTGCGGCATCACTGGGTGCAAAGTATTCATTCTTACCACGAAGTTAAAGAAAGGGGGAGGGTGAAAGGAAAAATGAAATGGGATAGGGGGAAAAGGGTACTTGGAAATGTACAATGGGGCAGTCGGAGTGGAGAAGGTGGAAGCGTATTTTTCGGTCAGGTATCGAAGGGACGTGGGTGGCCGAATGGGGTCGTTTACCATATTTTTTTATTGCCGAATCTGATAGAGTTTGTAAAATAAAAAGACCCGTATTTTTCCGTTTTTTGATCCGTCAATTATTTCTCGAGTTATAAGCGGCGAAAAACTGATGTTTTTAACCCTTTCGGAAAAGTGGGCGTGGTGCAACCTCTGACGTATAACGACTTAGTCCAATCACAACTGAGGCCGCGAAGTTACTTTGCCTTATCGCAATAGGGGGACACAGCTGACTCTGCCAATAGGACAGTTGCGACAGCATCTGTGCGAGCAGATCTTCCGAGAACCCCCCTCCACTCCCTTCCCTTCCCCTAAAAGCAGCCAAGGACGGGAGGAAAATGACGTCAATGTTATCAAAGCTTTTTCGGTGGCCACACCTTTTGCTTATTTAAATTTTTGATTTATGAGTGAATGGTTGTGGTTAGAAGATTAATTTTTTCACTAAAATTCTTTTTTCGTTTCCATCAAACGATTTCGTGTACAAAATTGCGATTTCGGTTCCGAGTAAACGCCCCCATTGGTACAGTGGTGAACTATTGAACTGGTCCTGGGTTCGAATTCGGAAAAGGTTTTGGGACATGTCCACATCACACCCAAGCCGAGTGATTTTCCGTGTACCAGATCTTTCTGGAAAACCGCAGGCGGCACACTGAGGAAGAAAATGACCCACTACCCTGATTCACTCACTCCCTCTTGGGCTTAGAAGTCGTTAAGTCCTCAACCAAACTGAGGAAGCAAACCTCTGGGTTAGACACTACGGTGATAGTATTGAGAAGTTTAGATTGGGAAAAGTACGAATGCAGTGAGGTTTGTGGCCCTGTAAAATATCCTAATTCACCCTGTATTGCTTTTTTAAAGTTAAATCTGATGGATTTATTTCTTTGAACCTCGTGGCAAATACGCAAAAAATACTAATAGTGGATGACTCATCATTTTTTTACTCTGTTTATATTCTACAATTCTTTTATAGATCTCCTGCTGCACTTTTCTTTGTATGACTTGGTTTTGGTTGGGTTATTTAGGGAAGGCGACCGACAGCTGAGGTCATTTGCGCCATATAGGGTAGGTGGATAATTGGGAAATGGTAGGAGTTTTCAGGGAACGGAGGAAGAGTGGAGAGAAACCCGGCGTTGGCATTAGCCTACTCTTAACAAAAGGCGCCAAGGGGACCACGGCTTAACGTCCCATCCGACGGACGGAGTACTGAACTTGAAATGCCCTCCACTAGGCACTCAAGTGGGGACCGGTTTGTATGACTTGGTTATCGATGGGTAGGAGTAAAACGTTTTGCGTGCTTTATCTACTGTAAAGCGCTGCTTTTACTTTGCCTTCTGATAATTATATCTATCTACATAATATCGTGAAAGCCACCGCAGGGTGTGAACCATCTCCAGGCATGAAATGTCAATCAGAGAGAAAAATTATTACCATGTAGGCATGCGAAAAAATATTAATCCGTTTATACACTAATTACTTGAAACCAAGATTCCATAATGCTACCACCCAGCGGAAAATGTAAAGAATGCAGTTAGGAGACACAAGAAATATTAGCTATAGGTGTAGTTTCATTTATGGTAATATATCCAGATAATATTCTGTAATAAATGCTTTGAAGCATTAGCATACGCTTACGATAAACTACAACGGAAGGAAATGTTGTGAATATTTTTCATAATAATGGTAATTTACATTTGTAATTTTAATGTTTTCTGACCTACCCCCCACCTACCACACGCTCCAGTGGTGGCTCGCGTTATATTAATCGCTCTTTGAGTTATTCAACAAAGTTTTTAGCATCTAGGAATTTCTGGAAACGTATTAAAAGGGGCGCTAACTTTGAATGTGATACGAATTTCTGCCCTCGATTAACTCGTCGATGGTGCGACTTGAGATAACTCCTTGAATGCTACAGAAATCTTGTAATTGACTTCTCTTTGGTGTCCTTTAGTATTGCCTTTTATGGCAGTTCCAAGTGCACCAAGGAACCACAATAGGAAGCAAACGTCAATATTTATTATCGAGTCAATATTTGTTCGCCTCTTGCTTTTTCAGTCAGGAGGAATGTCGGCGAATCTTTAATAGATGTTCGGGAATGAAAGAAGCCATTCGGGAATGTTCGGGAATGAAAGAAGCCATTCGGGAATGTTCGGGATGTTCGGGAATGAAAAACACCAAGCCATTTACCTTCCTTTTCAGCTTTTCGATTTCGTTTCCCTGTCATTACCTTGCATAAGTTAATCTTTTTGCCGACCGGTACAATTGTCATACTCACTATCTTGTTTACAAAAGCATGAGTATTGTATTAAATGTTAATGAAATAATATTGTAGATTCTTTCATTTAATAGAAGTTTCCAGGCTTAAGGTTTAAAGATGTCCGCGTTTTAACGTTCCATCCAACGGACATATTGCTGTTGAAGTTTTCTCGAAGATCGGGTTGGTGTGGTGGCTAGGGTACTGGCCTCCCACCCCGAGATCCCGGGTTCGAATATAAGTGGCAGAGATTTTTCAGCGGATTACCGGTTCATGCACGAGTGCTGTGTGGAGAGCACTTTAAGTGCAGTACTCCGTCTCTTGGATGGGATGTCAAGTGTTGGACCCTTTGGCGCATTTCGTTAAGAGCAAGCTAATGACGATGACGATTTTGTATTGCACCTCTCTGTCCTCTAAAATTACTTACCCTTATCTATATCACCTACCGTGAAACACAAAAGTGCAAACTACCTTAGCTTTATGTCCCATCTCCCGGAAAACTACTTCTAAATCGGAAGTCATCATATGTCGGTTAAAAACTAACAAACCTGTATTACTAATATAATTTATTTAAGGAAACGGCTGAACTATCAAAAGCTTTTACAGTGTTTTAACTAACTATTTGGTTCCATTTGGAGCAAACATTTCACATGTTTAGTGACTACATTTTGTTAAGGGACGTTATGATAATTGTATAAATGTTACGAGTTTAATAGAAGAACTATGATGGGAATTACTATCAGAACGCAGGTTAAAATTTAGGATAAACCTTTTAAGTAAATTCGAAACCGATTTGTTAACAGATGGCGTTAGATATATATGAAGAAACACTGCGTTTTATGCTATATTTTTATCAGATTAACAAGATTAGAGAGATAGATTGTCGTACCAATAGATTTAAAGTGTCATTTTTCCCACATACCATAAGAGAGCACAATAGGCAGCGTAGGGAAGGGATAGATAAGTGAAATATTGCTAGAGTAGTCTGTAGTGCATGATGCATGTAAAGCAAACAATACTCTCTTTCTTATTATGCAGATACTAACCATTTAGCTGCCTGTGACCCTATTATCTAGCACGTCTCCATTAAATATCCTAGTTGCATGTCAATAGTGCATGTTTGGTGATCTTCACCCCCTGCCACCCATCCTCGTGGTGACTCCTAGGGGATTACGTAGATGTACATGGTTGATATTTTCCTCGGGGTAGTAGTATTAAGACTCTTAGTTTCATGTAAAAAGTCTATACACAGAGTACTATTTTTTTGCAAGCCTGCATGGTATTAAGTGTTCTCCTCGATTAATAATTCTTGCCTGGTGGTTTTTAACCCCTTTCAAACACACGCACACACCCTTGCATTGGCTTGCTGGGTATCCCACACTGAAGCTTGTATATGGGACATATATGGGAAATATATGTAACATATATGGGACATATATTTCCCATATATGGGAAATATATGGGCTTCATTGTGGGACACATTTGCATAATATTATGCAAATGTGTCCCACGGAAGTTTTTCCTCGGTTTGATGTCACATCCGACGGACGGCGTACTGAACTTGAAGTGCACTCGCTCTACTAGGGATTGGTTGCCACATTAGTGGGACCAATATGCGTATAAAAATATCACCCTCCGCAGGGTTTCTGAACTGGTCTCTTGGAATGGAAAGTCAGTACCTGTATCCGCCACACCGACCTGATCTCCTTCAGCTCAGCATGCCTATTTCCGCATCCAAGGTAGTCTCATCTCTCGCACCTGTAATCGGACTTATTATCCGTTGAGCCTACCACGATCGACCATTCCCTCATGCGCAAGATCCTCTCCCCTTCCCCCGGATGTCGTCCGCACCCCCACCCCACTGATTGCATTCGTTATTAATTCACGATCATCCGAACGATATCCATTCAGCCCCGTCTCCCTATTAGTGGAATGGACGGATGGATGGATTCGCGGATGGAAATCGTAAAAATGGATTCCACTACGCCTTGCTGTATGGTAGTGGCTACATCTACATCTACTTAATACCCTGCAAGCCACCATAAAGGTGTGTGGCAGGGGGTGAATTCTCACCAAACATGCACTACGTATCATGCATAAAAAAGGATTAGTATTTATATACTGTTCTAAACTTCACTATTTAAAAAAAGATAAAAATAACAAAGCATATATGCAAAAACATGCTGTTAGTTGGGTTAGCTTCAAGTACTTTGGCCAACATGCAGCTACCAATGTTATCCATTGCTACACTCGTATTGGATATATTTACCGTTATTCATATCCCTAATTTTACGAGGTAAAAAGGACATTTTAAATCTGTTAGTTCGGACATCAATTTCTCTAATTTTGTGATTATGGTCCAGTCTACCATTGTAAGTTAGGGTTCGCAAACTATTTTTAACATCATCACTGAAAATATGGTCTTGGAATTCGTTTAAGAGATTAAGTCTAAATTTCAACCTGCAATCTGACAATGATTCCCAATTTAATTCATTTAATAGATTGGTTACGCTAATAAGGTTATCGTACCGTCCCTTTACAAATCTACACACCAAGGTGGTGGTGGTCAGTGAATAGTATCTTTAGTATCTTTAACAGTATCTTTAATTTAGAGCCGGTGACTTTATTGCCGTGACCGAATGATTTGATGAGCCTCTAATTTATCCCATTTTATCCCCTGTCACCCAGTGATCTTCCATTTACTGTCCATGCCTTTCGAAAGGCGTTTGCGCGTGTAGTTCAATTTTAAACTTCTCGTCTTCCTTGTCTTAATTCACCTTCGATATTGGAAAATCCTTGTTATTTCGGTGAAATTTGAAGACAAAATAACACGGTCATTAGTCGAGCGCTCTGCACTCTGTGCCCCTATGATACAGGTGGTCAGGGTACAGGTGAGAATCGATACATTAATATACATCTACATATACATCTACGCGGTACCCTGCAAGCCACCGCGAGGGTGTGTGTCAGGGAGTGTAGATCACCAAGCATGCACAATTGACATGCAAACAAGCAACTATAGGGTCCTATAGAATCCTCCTCCAAAAATTAATAGCTACACACTTTTTAAGGTTATATTCTAGCTGTCATTTAAATCCTTGCTAAGCGATTTCATGTCTTCTTTTTTGATATACCCCTGTACAATACCGCATCGTCTGCAAAAAGTATAAGCTTACTACTAACTACGGTACCCAAACCGTTTATGTATAAAAGAAATAGAAGCGGACCTACTACGCTACCTTGGGGAACTCCCGATGTGACTTTGATTGTGTCCGACATGACACCATCTATGACAACCCTCTGCTCTCGCCCACTTAAGAATTCTTTTGCCCAACATATAACGTCTTTATGTATACCAAAACTCTCTTACTTCAAGATTAATTTATCATTGAGAACTTTATCGAATGCCTTTATAAAATCTAAAAATATCGCATCAACTTCAGTACTGTTATCGCCGTAGACTAAAATATCATGTACGAATAAAGCTAATTGTGTCTCGCAAAATCTACCTTTCCGGAATATGGACGAAAGACGATGGAATATCTTCATCATGGCAAGGCAGGAGGTGAAGTTATGGTCTAATTATGAAAAAGCAGAGTGAGTGGTTCAAACAAGTAATTTTGGGTACTGGATACTAAAGACCATCGTAGAAGTTAGAACGAAGATGATTCTGATCAGATGGGTTGGGTTTCCGTGTTCCCCCACAATATGCTTCCGATTTGCTCTCGTTCGTCCTGATTTCTGACGCGGTCACCGGGCCGTGCGTTTCCTAGAAAGTCTGTGTATGAAAATTTTGGAGGAAGGTGGTCACAATATGCTGGGTAGCGAGAAAGGCGAAATTGTTAAGTACCTATTTGAAGAAAGGTTTTTGGTGGTTGAGATAGTGAAGGCTAGGAGGAAAATTGAATGGAAAAAGAAGAGAAATGCAATATACTACTTAAGGTTTGCGATCGGTTAGAACGAACACGTAGTACGAACAACATTCGGAAAGGTGTAAAAGATGAAAGTTTTTTATTTATTTTTATTTTAAAGGAAGAAAACCACATACAGCGATGATGCCATTTTAAAGTGGCCAATAACATAAATAAATTTTATAATCTATTCAAGAAAAGAAATAAATAAAATTAACAGGAAACAAATAGTAGGGAAGGGTTAAAGGAGACTAAATTTTTGTGCATTCGTTTCGTTACCTGACCGAAATGTATATGGGGTAATGAGAGAGTTGATAATTCAGGAATGTTCCAAGAAAACATTGTTGATGGAATGGTGAGGGTAATGAACCGGCGGAAAAAAGAGGGTGATGTCATCGGTCGAAAAAGTGCTCCCGGTAGTAAATCGTGAACTCGGTCAACGTGACTTGGATCGTTCCCGAAAGTCACGTTAGGCCGACAGAGGACCCCTATCCCGTTGGGCTGCGCGGGTCAACTTGGATATGCAGATGACGAGCGGAGGGCTCCATTTAACGGGGATGAGTGACCCACTCCCCTCTGCCATTAAATTTCCGCCTCCGCGACGCATTCTTCCCCCTTGGGTGTGCGGGGTGTGGGAAGGAGGTATTTATTCTCTTGTTTCTCGGACGTCTTTTCCACGACTCCCGCATCTCGCCTCCTCGCCATGAAACGCTTCATCTCTTCGCATGAGGAACGCATCCCTTCCCCCCCCTCCCTCAACCCCTTTTGTTAATCCCTTGAAGCCTCCGAGACATTCCTCGGAAGGCGCGCCGCGATGTAAACACCTTTTGATTCCGCGGATTCCCGTATATTTTCGGGTGGCCATTATCCGCATGATTGATTTCGCTCCGTCCGATGGTATTCCCCTTCTCCCTCCCCCCTCCATTCATCCCATTCGCTTCCCTAATGCGTTATATCCTCCACCACCCCCTCCCCCCACTCCCCTTCATCCCCTCGCCTGCTCCACCTTCATTTTTTCCCCCTCCCGCTCCGATGAGTAATGGAAGCAGTTGAGTACGCTTTTGTGTCTTCGTTTTTCTCCCGATTTGCTCTCGTTCGTTCTGATTTCTGACGCGGTCACCGGGCCGTGCGTTATCTTATAGCGAGCGGTGATAGATGAGTTTTTTTTGTGATGTAACTCCGTGGGAGGAAAGCCCAGAGTTTATTAAGGAACTTTCATGTCTCCACTTTTCATTTTTTCATCATGGTTGCTACTGTGGATACAGCAGTGTCCGCCAATCCCAAGAGCCTGGGTTTGAATCCGAGCAGTAGCAGAGATATCAATGTTATCACTGTGGGGAAGACATATCCTGGAAAAATGCGGCATAGCGAAGAGAAAGCTAGGATTTATAAAAAGAGTACTTGGGAAATGTGATGAGAAGACAAAAGAGCGATCTTACTTTTCACTAGTTTGGCCCCACCTTGAGTCTGCAGCCAGTGTATATGATCCTAATGAGTTAGGTTTGAATAGAGAACTAGACAGAGTGCAGCGTAGAGCAGCTAGGTTCGTTAAAAGGCGTTACGATAGGTTGAGTAGTGTTTTAGAATTAATAAAAGAATTAGGGTAAGAATCATTATCAGAGCGTAGGTTCGTACAGCTTAAACAGCTTGTACAGATTAAATCTATTAGAGAAATTTCAATCGGATAGCTTTACTGAAGATGTTAGGCGTATATTATAAACACCAGCGTATTATGCTAGATTCGACCAGATAAATAAGATTAGAGAGATAGATTGTCGTACCGATAGATTCAAAATGGCATTTTCCCCCGTACTATAAGAGAACAGAATAGGCAGCATAGCAAAGGGATAGGTAGGGGAAATGTTTTGCAGCAGTCTGTAGTGCATGATGCATGTATTAACCCCTTAAATTCCATAGATACTAACAATTTAGTTGCATGAGATAGTATATAGATATACCCTATAGTAGCTTGTTTGCATGTCAGTAGTGCATGCTTGGTGATCTTCACCCCATGCCACACACCCTCGCGGTGGCTTGCAGGGTATCGTGTAGATGTAGATGTTATCAAGATGGGTAGTAGCAGTTACTTTTTTCAGTAGCCGTAGTTGTAGCGCGCTGCATTTTTTTTTAAGTAGCTGTAAATGTAGGAGCCAGAGTAATTTCAGTAACTTGAAGGTGTTTGCAACAGCTACTTCATTAGGCATAATTCATCAATGTCATTATTTATTTTGTGGAGAGTGTTCTCCAAATCAGCGAGTGTGCTTAATTCCTCGAATGAAATATCATATTCCAATTTCGAGGCACAATTGTTGCTGAGAATGAATGAAATGTATGAAACTACGGAGTTATTTAAAATCCTTTTAAAAATCTAACCATATGCTTCCGATGTAATCACTTCTCGTGGTGAGTCTTCAAATGATCTTTTCACAAAATAATATACGAAGTTTGGATTTGTCTTTTTACCAATAGATTTCCTTTGATTCAGCAGATAAGTTAATGTGTTGGTTCCTCGGCTTTGAGTCCATTGCAATTAGATGCCATGGATACTGTTGCACCGATACCATCAGGTCTGAGGAAGAAAGATCACATACCATGATTGTGTGATATAAAGAAATAAAATAGTTATTGTGCTATTGGATGTTGAAATTTAGATTAGAATGGTTTAATTGGTTTGATACAGCTCTACTAAACTCAATAGTTCAAGAAGTAGTTTAAAATACTATTATGAGAGTCTAAATCAGGGGTTCCCAAACTTTTTTGTACTACGCCCCCTCCTGTTAAAATGGAAACCTTCCACGCCCCCCTTCACAGTAAATTGTGACATGTGTGTTAAATGTGAAAAAATAAGTATTACATTGAAAAAAAATATATTTTTACTATCACAAAATACAACATTATAAGTTTCAATTCAAAGAAATACCTTTAATAGAAAAACATCGACAAAAAACTATATATTTTTGCTATAAAAGAGTTTTATACTAGTGGATTCTAAACATCAAGGTTGATTTGAAAAATCTACACCATAAAATTAGTTAAAGAAATGTATGGATTTTATTTTCTTAGAGATTTTTATTTGTAATTGGTCTCGCGCTCACCCCCCCCTGACATGTCTTCACGCCCCCCTGGGGGAGGGGGGTGGGGGGGGGCGCCCCCCCAGTTTGGGAACCCCTGGTCTAAATAAAAAGTATCCTTAGGGTAGGCGCTGAATTTTTTCAATTTGTAGCTAATACAGTAGTATCTCCTTTCTATGAAAAAGTACATAAAAAGTATCGGGTAACAAAGTTTTTTGTAGCTGACCCATCCCTAGTGTAGTCATTGAACGTTTCAGCCTGCTCTTAACATTAGCCACTGAGAATAAGCCAAGCTTGTTCTCAGTGGCTGATTGCAGTTTTTCATTACCTATTCATCCGAGTAAATGTCTCATAATTATCGGATTTGGAATCCTAACTTTTATCTCCGATGAAATAATTATCCGTAGTTGTGGAGTCGATTTAGCATGTAAATAAAAATTTTGCGGTCGCTGTTTTATATTTGTCACTTCAAGGTTATATTTTTATTGGGGACTAGAGTAACCCCTCATACAACTACATACTAGAGTAAATCCGTGAATTTTGAATGATTCAATACTATACAAGGTATGGCCTAATGCCTTGATTATATAATGACGGATACTCTCGGGTGCGTTATAAAAATATCTTTAGAGATAGGATATTGGTTGTTATTGTTAGGAAGTTTACGTTTATGTAATTAGTATTTCAATTTCTTGCCTTTAGCTTCAATTAAGTTACGTTACAATCCGTATTTCTTCGAAAACAAATATGTCAACAATATACATTTTAAAAAACTGTTTGACTTTGTTTATAAAATTGTTATCCGTGCCGAAACTCTTTACAATCTTTGGATATTGATAAAGACTTATTAATTTTTATTTTTCTCTTTTCGTGAACCCGATTGCATCATACGATTTCGATCGTTTTTCGAAGAAATAGGTTAAGATTTTGATTTCGAAGAAATAGATGTTACAGCATTATATGAGGCAAGTAAGAAGTAAGAAAGAAGAGGTGAAAGTAAACATTAAATTGGTCTAAATATAGATAGCTGGTATTAATCAAACTCCTAAGGGATCTTGATTCCTGGAAATAGTTATTAGTAAACTGGTAAAAAATTGTGTATTGGCTTGTCTAAGTGTTTCCCTCATTCTCTCAACACCGTGAACGTTGTGCAAATGCCTCTGAGGATTAATTTTCTCACACGATCTGTCATAAAACATGAGAATTTCGTGTTATTTAGGCTTCAGCTATTATATTTCGAGAAAATAATGCGCCTGGCCAAAAAATATGTCTCGTCGCTGTAAATTATTTTATTCCTGTAAAAGTTCCTCTTGATATTAACTCGATACAAGGACATTAGAAAATTTGGAAGAGATATATTTGTTCATGGTTCCGGCGGGATAGTTGATTTGGCGATGGCATGGATGAATGAATCTGGTGACATGCACCTACGCCACGATCAAGGATGTCAATAATGATGATTATGATACTATTGCGCCAAGCTTCTCGTAACTTTCTGACCGGAGGAAATGTGATATCGACAAAAAGAATGATTCAGCACGAAGTAGCGAAGCATTCGAGTGGTATTCCTCATGCACTCGTCGAAGCTTTGCGGTTCAGTGACCTATATTCGCTCAACTGCGAGCTTCTGTTGTAGAGCCTTATCGATCCCTTGCAAAGGTAGACGCTTGAAGAGGAAACTCCCATTACTTTGAAACATTGATTTTTTTATCTGGCGCTTAGGAAGCGCAGAAATCTGCCATTTCGTACCGATCATATCATTCTATATACACACAACAGGAAGGTCCGACTTTTTTTTAATTGTGATAGTTCGAGATGATGGTGACTTAAAGATTCTCATGGTTGTTAACGAGGGAAAAGTTTCTTGTAAAATATCTGTCGTAAAATTGAATGCCAAAGTATCATCCACGAGATGTCGAATTGCTGTTCAATGAATTCATGGAGCCATTATATACTTTCCTCCAAGCTGAATGGTGAAACTTTTACACGAATGAATATGAATTTCCATCGCGTCCGTCATCGACTCTGAACGGGCAACATCTCTTTAGCGTCCCATTGGTAACGGTTATTTTTTTGAGTGCTCGGGATGATTTAGGGATCGAGTTACAGTACGTTGGAACGAATGAATGGAACATCGAAGTAGCGGTGCTCAGAATAGAGTTTTGAATTATGTCACCGCCTTGTGTGAGTGGAAAGTAATGGTTGCCAGTGAGTATTTAAAGGCGTGTTCATCTTTTGGCTTTTCCGTCGATTTTGTCCATTGTGTTTTTTAACGAATGGAAAGATGATGGAAATAAACTTTTGGATTGTGGGTATGGAGAATAAATGCGGTGGATGGAGAATAAGGTGGGTAGAAAGGGAAGGCGAACGAGGGAGTTCTGAAGATTGTGGAAGAGGGAAGAAAGTTGGATGAGGAAATGAGTGAATGGTGGAGGTAATAAGGAGCGAGGGTGTTTTGAAAGGTATGATAGAGGAAGATTGTTGAGTAAGCGGGATAGTCGGGGGAGAAGGACAACGTGTCTTCTGGATCGAATCATTTCAGGCGCGAAGTATGCGGAACTTAAGAAGGATGTGGTGTGAAAGATAATGGTGCGAGTAGAAGTCTTTTGTCCATATAAGGACACCTTAAGAGTTAAATCACTCATAAATTAATAATAAAATGAAAAGTGGTGAGCTCTTAAGGATAGATATAATTAGTAAATGACAGTTCTCCTAAAGCTTGAAACTATGCCTATATCTTCTGAATACCCTGCAAGTCGCCTCAAGGGTGTGTGGCAGGGGGGGAGTTGTCACTAAACATGCACCAACAATAAGTATATGAACTAAACTTTCCTTACACTACCAACCTAAGGAGAGATTTATATGAGTATCATGCGGGGTACACCCTAAAAATGTACTTTTATGGCTAAAAATCTAAAAAAATCCTCCAACCTAATTTCATATATTTTTTCATTAATCTGTAGATATCTGCATTTGCAATTTTATTTTTGTCTTAAGGTAAATTTACTATATGCTGGCATCATGGTGTGTGAAGTCCTGATTTTGCTATGATACGAATTGTTTGAGGAACGAAAGAATATTCGAATCTATCTATATATGGTGCAGTGTATTTCACTTATCTAATCCTAATGGATATCTAAATATTCTTAGAGCAGTAAGAATCATTATTTCAATATTTTATTCGTTCTTACTAACCTACGGTAACGTGTTCCTTGACGAAACTCTTTAACTTTAAATGAGAAACGTATAAGTATGGAAATAATTCACCAGAACGTACATCTGGAGCACGTTTCATTACGGCAGTGAGGCATGGACAATGATAACAGCGGAGAAGATAAGGGTGGAAGCATTCGAAATGTGGTGCAACAGAATAATATTGAAGATAAAATGGATCGACCGAGTGACAGACGATAAAGTCGTAAGAAGAGTGGGAGAAAATAGAAGTCTTGTGAATACCCTAAGAAGAAGACGGGACAACTTAATTGGCCACATCATGAGACATGATGGCCTGATGAAGACAATTGGATGGGAAGAACGGCAAAGGAAGGCCTCGTATGAGATAAGTAGAACAAGTGATGAAGGATGTGAAAGAGAAGAAACACGTTAATATGAAGAAATTAGCTGATAGGATAATTCGGTGGAGAGCTGCGTCAAACCAATCTGAGGATTCCTCATCAATGATGAGAAAACTGATAATAGGAATAATATTGATCGCTTTATGAGGGGGGAGAATCCATTATGAATACATTTTCAGAATTTGTGTAATGACAGTTCGTTGGTCAAAGGTGCGGGATTACTTGCAATTTCCTCCTGCTAACCTGACCGTGATCCGTTGGTGTAGTTAGGTACCTTAATTTGTGTCTTAAACTCTTGAGACCCGATCAGTATATTCATAAAGCGCAGAATCACGTTACCATTATTTTTAAATTACTCTAAGATTAGTGAAAATTTGATGCCCATTCTTCAAATCAACAGTCTCAGTTTATAGAGCAAGTCATTAGGTCACTAATTACGGTCCCATGTGGTTTAGTGGCTAGGATGTCTGGCTTTCACCCAGAAGGCCCGGGTTTGATTCCCGGCATTTGAACTTTTTTTCATTACTCAGTAGGTTTTCTACCAAGGATAATTAAACATATCATCATTTTATTTTAATATTTTGCGGACCCCAGCTTACTATGGTAGAGTGGACCATAGTCACAAAATTAGAGAAATTGATTGCCGAACTGACAGATTCAAAATGTCCTTTTTTCCTCGTACTATTAGGGATATGAATAACGGTAAATGTATCCAGTACGAGTGTAGTAATGGATAAAATTGGTAGCTGCTTGTTGGTGTAAGGACTTAAAGCTAACCCAACTAACAGCATGTTTTTGCACGTATGCTTTGCTATTTTAATTTTTAATTACAAATTTTATGCATGATATGTAGTGCATGTTTGGTGAGAGTTCACCCCCTGCCACACACCTTTATGGTGACTTGCAGGGTATTATGCAGATGTAGGTGTACGGTGCTCTTCTGTCTAGTTCTTATAATCGATAGCAATAGCGTCAACGCGAAAGAAGGGTCCATTAACCGTGGGTTGAGAACCACTGACTGGCGGTGTGTGTGGGTATTTAAAAAAAATCAGTGTTGGTTTTCGGTAGGTGATGGTAAAAGCTCACCGCGTACTAAGTCATTTGCGTGTTCAGATTCAGGGTAGGGGGAGGGGAAATTCATTTCTCTTTGCGCCACCTGCACGGCTATACGAAGTTATGACACACAAATAGATTTACGAGTATTTTTAGGTGGGCGTGTCCCTGCTTCTTATGCCCGGGATTTGAACCCAGGACCTTCTGGTCTGTAGCCCAGTACTCTACCTACCAGGACACCACGGCCTCGCAGTATGTTCGGATATGTGTGTAATTGTTTCTTCGGCTATATTTCCACGCTGATTTGATCCCTTGTGTGGTTTGCTTCCCCGTAAATCGAACAACGTCATTTCCTGTTTCTAATTACTTGCGGAAGGTAAAAAACACTATGGGTGGATTGCAAGAACGAGGTTTAAACCGCGGTTTAGACGGTGGTTAGGGAAAATGGCCGAAACCGCGGTTTTTTGCTTGCATGAACGAGTTTTACGTCAGACGCCGTCTAAACCGCGGTTCAAAAGCCGCCAATTCCCGAACCTCCTGCTGGGTAGGTTTAAGCCGCGGTCTGCGTTCGCGAGAGACACCAAACATGGCCGGCCGGCACTTTTTGACGTTCGCGAGGCGGAGGAAATAGAAGAAATTACAGATATTGAGGATGCTGACATTCCACCGATAAAGATAAACAGATTAATTAGGGACCGAAGTGATCTATTTTTATCATATATCGATTCAGAGTTTGAACAGAGGTAAAGATTTAATAAAGAAGTAACTCATCAGCTATTGGGAGAAACGAACTATCGTATCAGACTTTCGACGGACCGCCTGGGATTCCAAGTGCCACAAATTATTCAATTGCTTATGTAATTAAGGTCTTTCGTCACTGCAAGTTTTGTTTTAAGGCTTTAGGGGATCAGATTGGTGTTCATGAATCAACGGCTTTTAGGTGCTTAATGAATGTACGCGAAGCTCATTGTGCTCATTGGACCTAAATATTACCAAATTCCCCTTAATTGCCGCAGAATTACATGATGTGATAGCTGGATTTTCTCTCTTATCAGGGTGGGCATGAATTACATTTTAAATGTGAAGTAACGTTAAGAAAAAATAACGATAAATAGGTTGCGTTTGTACAGTTGATTGATGATTAAAAATCGTGCTCCAAATTTAGTGAAATTACCCATTCTTAACTGTTAACCTATGGGGAAAACCTCTAAATATTTTCGCTAGTGCTTTTCGGAAAATGCATGGAGTTAACACAGAACTAATCGATTTATTAGATACATAATTTTATTAGGAACAACTTCCCTGACATTGATTCTCTGGACTACACGCATATTAAAATTTCCTGCCCAGACATACGTCAATATAAAGGGATATTATTCAATCTGCGTACAAATAATAGGTTGAAAATGGGGTTATTTATTCATTTTTTTGGCGTTTAATGTTCACTCGACACATACATAATCACAAGACGTACAATCAAAAAATATAACTACAAAAATAAGGAATAAACTGGTTACAGCCACAAAAATAATAACTTAACTGCCTTGATAATTAAGTCACTTCACAAACAAATTCTTCGCTTCTTTTAAAAAGTTTTCTTTCCTTACATAAAAGTCCAGTTCATTGAAATGCATTACACTTTTGGGTTGTTGGCATTATACTTTCCACAAATATCTTTCAATTCCTCCTTTTCCCTATCCAACGTGGTCGCGTAATACGCCTTACTCTCTAGTATTACATACTCTGATATAATAGAAATCTGGAGCAGCTTCTCTTCCAGCGAAAAGTTTTCGTTTCGTCCACTGCACATTTTCACTAGATACTCACACGCATCCAAACTGAAGTTCACGGTGTTTATTTACGTCGCTAAGGAGCTTACAATTGCTTTTCGGGAAACAAATGACAGTAGTCAGCGTTGCCACATAATCAACAACGACAGGCCGCGGTTTTCATAGACCGCGACGAAACCTTGTTTATGCAAGCGGAAGGAAGATCGCGTCCAGGCCGCGGCTCATGAAGACGCCGCGGCGTCTAAACCACGGTTTGAGCCTCGTTCTTGCAATCCACCCTATGTCTTTTGCAGAATTTCCATTTATTTACAATTTAACGAGCTGTTTTTTTTGAAGTTTGAATATTCCCGATAATCTTCTCTGAAGTCTTTTTTGGAAGATCACCAACCTCGTTAAAATCTTTACCTCCACATACGGTAGCTGGGACGGGAGATTAACGTCTGATTCTGCCTTATCCCTTGGTATTTTTTCATGGAAATCTTTAGAAAATCCAAAGTTGAGCTATTACCGGCATTCAGTTTTTGAAATTACTTTATCGCTTGAGGCTGCAGGTGCTTTAATGCGTATAATTCTACCAGTTATTGAAAAAAATTTAATTTCCCGGTGTAAATAAAATAATATATATTTGCTATTTATTAACAGTAAAATGAACGAAATTTAATGTCGTGAACTTGAAGTGAAAAAGATATATCTACGTAAATCCTGCTTATTGTTGCAGAGGTATTCGGTGTTAGAAATATCTTTTTTATTTCATTTATGGTTCGGAGATAATTGTGATTCAGATTCTAGGCCGGTTGACATTCATGCAAGACCATTAACGTAAGGCCTTAAGGATTTTAAGCTTAGTGTTCGCATTGCAATGCAAGTGAACATGATACGCCGTAATAACATAACGTAACACTGAAGAAGGCTCATCTTCATCTTTTCATTTCTGTCATTAAGTCACGCAAACAGGCAAATGCTTGAGGCCTTGAATTTCCCAATCTCGAGCGACTGGCTCAATGCTCTAGCACCGCACGCAGTGCTGAGAAGAAATTCAAAAAGGGGATGCAGAAAATATCACGACGAGGTCGGACTCATTAAGCTGGTGGAAGAAAATAAGTATTGGTGTGACAAAAGGAACCGAAATAAAAAATATATAAATTTCCGTTATCCATATCAAATTATAATATACATGTAAAGCTAAGTTGGCCGCAGTGTTTAAGGAATTACATCCATATTTTGGTAATACCTTGCGAGCCACATAGAGGGTGCGTGGCAGGGGGTTAAGATCACCGACCATGCACTATTGACATGGTACTACTAGGCGAGTAGGCGACTGCCCGAAAACATGCTTGACAATAAGGTAACATGAAGCTAGATGGCTAGTATCCACATAGTAATAAAGGGATTGGTGATCAATACATGAATCTTGCACTACAGGCTAACAATATTTGTTGCCACACACCCTTGAGGTGGCTTGCAGGGTATGTCGTAGATATAGATATAGTATAGATATTTCACCTACCTATCCATTTGCTACGCTGCCTATTGTGATCTCCTATGGTACGCGGGAAAAATGACGTTTTACATCTATCGGTACGACAATCGACCTCTCAAATCTTGTAAAACTGATCAAACCTAACATAACACGTAGGGATATTATTATCTAACGACATCTGTGAACAAATCAGCTTCGAATTTACTTAAAACGTTAAACCTAAATTTTAACCAGAGTTCTGATAGTAATTCCCATCCTAGTTCTTCTATTAAACTCGTAAGGCTTGTGCAATTACCATAACGGCCTTGAACAAATCTAGCAGATCTCCTATCCACACGCCATAATTTCTTTATCATACCTTCCTCGTACGGATCCCATATACTAGCGGTATATTATAAATGAGGTTTGACAAGTGTAAAATAGCTTCTTTCTCGTACTCTCTCATTAAATTTGCCTACATGGGAATGTAAGCATTTTCAGTGATCAGTTTGAAACTAGAGAGAGCTCGCGATTGGTTGAACTTCATCGTCCTAATCCATTGTGAACGAGGAAGATTTTTGGCTTAGTTTATATTTGTTTTAGGTAATTAAGTTATGTTCTTGCATGCAATATGGGCCGGCCATATAGCTTGATCCCTGTGCGCCCTGTGATATAGCATCTGTGTGAATGCGTGTCAAACTGTTTCGGAACCCAGGGTTTTGGTTTTACGAGCAACATGTTTTTAGCTTTCTCTCGAGCAAGTCCTTTCTTCAGTCAAGGGAGAGAAGGTCATCCCCATGGGCGCCGTCTTTGTGTCGGGCAGTCCCGTGACGAAGAGCGTTAATTTCCGTCGTCGGCGTCTTCCGAAGGGACACCGTCGTGACGTTTTATGGGCGGTTTAAGGGTGGAACGAGGACACTCCATCCCCGTGAGCTCTCTTCCCGTAGCCGGGAAGAGTTTCGCTGAGTGAGACCTTACCACCCGGGCTTTGTCCGTGAGACGGACAGTCTTCTCAACTTGTCGGAGACATTCCCTTTCACGCCGGTCCATGCTTCTGGTCCTAAGGAGGCGAGTCTAAATTTATCGGGTGTGAGTCGGAAGGTTGACCTTTTGCGAAGCTCATGCTGTTGAATTCTGGGGGATTTCGGCTTTCTCTCCCACTTTGGCTGCGTGTCCTCGAAGCGTGGTGTCCCGCCCTGTCACGAGCATTTCTCCACTCGGGAGGGAGGCAGTGTGGAATGGCGGAGAACGATGTTGTTTCCATATTCCGTTCCTCCAAAGGCTATCGCGCCATGATCACTGTGGACCGTAAGCTAAAATTACACCAACATTTCATTGAAACCGTAAACAAGTTGCACACCATCCACTCCACTCTCTACATAACACCGAAAGCGTTCTATCGCTGCCACTCAAAGTGATCTCACCCATATTCAGAGATGGAAAAGTAATTTTATACGGGTCTTGGGCTTCCACATTTTCCGGAACAAATAAGTAAAAATCAAAATCGTTAGAATACAATAATTTGAAACATTACCGGGGAAAGATTATTACATAATATTGATAATGATTACCTGCTGTGTACTTGAATTTAAAAAAATCATGAAACTGTAATAATTAAGAATAAAAAAAATTGAATGATTATTCTCCTAACCCAATATTCCCCATATTAGTGTCAGCCTTCGTCCTCTGTTCATCAACCCAAAATCCCACTCCCTCTCAACTCTCGGTTATTGCTACCGAAACTTATTCAATTTCCAGCGAGAAAATTAAAATGCTCATCCACCACAATGGACCATGTCCTCTCCACAAACCTGTCTTAAGTTGCATCAATTCTCACTCTCCGTAATCGACTATTGGAAATAAAATCAGCTTGTCTCCAACTGAGGTACCTTTTAGCTTACCTAGTCGAAATACAATGCCAGCACGATTTATTTCCGCAGGTTTTATTATTAGTTAATCATTTATTGTTCCGTAACTAATAGCCACACTAGCGAACATGTAGTTCTTCATCTAAAACACTCCAAAATAAAAATACAACTGTGATCGATACAAAATATTCGCCTCGCACAATATCCACAACCGACCCCTCCATTCTCAGATCAATACCACTTGGTCTTACTTTGTGATAATCGCGTTTTTCCGCCATCCTCTGGAACCATTCGAACCATATTTATCGATTTTTTTTCCATTTCGAGGTTTCGGGGTCACTAATCTCCCTATGCAGCCTAATATCTACGTTGATGTTATGATTAATATTTACAGTATTATCCGTGAATCTACTTTTTTTTAGTAATTTCCTCGTTTCTGAAGTCAATAAACCACGTTAAAAAAATACTGATAGAAGATCGGATTAGTGTGATGGAAAAGAGTACTGGATTACCATTCAGAGGACCCGAGTTCGAATCTTAAAGGAGGAAATGTTTCCTTGGTTTGTCTCCAGCTGAAGACCCTCACTTCAATGCGCTCTTTGAGTTCAGTACTTGAATAAAATGATAAACATCGGATTTCTTTCCATTAAGAGCAATGCCGACGCCCGATGTCTATCACCATTCCTTCACTCCTCTTCCCAAGTAAGGCCTTAATGGCGAAATTTTCTTTATTTGTTAGTCATAAATCCCAATAAAAATGGCAAATCAAGGTACATCAATCCGTATGCTGTGATCGTGATATTGCGATTGCTACGAGGAAGTAATGTTTCTACTCTTGTCTTCAACGAGAGCCCGTCAAGAGTCTTGGTGGTGGGCAGATTCATCTGTCAGGGCATTAGCTGAATTGGCATCGGAAGTGAAGCTCTTACTAGCACAGATCCGTAGGTAGCAATCTTGGCTTCATGTGCATTTGCGTAGATAATCGTAGCTGATGCATACTCGCGCACGCGCGGCGCTATTCGCAAATAGATACACCCACCTGTCAGGCGATTGCATTTGATGGTACATGACTCAGCGAGTATTGCTTCTGATACAATGGCATAGCTCTCAAACAGTTATTGTCATCGGCAGAATGTATCCCTAAGCTGTTTCCCATATACAAGTGATTGAAGTTAGCCCCGGTTACTAATATGGTGGGCCTGAATGTAGCGTATGTGTTCTCAAGCAATAAATCCACCTCTGTCCAGCACTAACAATTAGGCGTTGAAAATTTTCGGTTCTTTCGTGGTTTACTTATCCTCTCTTTAATGCAAACCGTGCCATCTCCTTTGGTACGAGTAATACTGATCAGATAAATTTGTTCTCGTCATTGGTCAACAATCCTAGGATTGGTTTGACGCAGCTTTCTACTCGATTCTTCTATCTGCCAATCTTTTCATTGTGACGTAAATCTTCTCTTTTACATCCTTCACAACCTGTTCCATGTATCTCATACGAGGCCTGCCTTTTCCAATAATCCCGTTCACTTTTCCCTCGACGATAGTCTTCATCAGGCCATCATGTCTCAAGATATGGCCGATTAAGTTGTCCCTTCTTCTTTTTAGAGTTGTCAGCAGACTTCTCTTATCTCCTACTCTTCTTAGCACTTCCTCGTAACTTACTCGGTCAATCCATTTAATCTTCAGCATTCTTCTGTAGCACCACATTTCGAATGCTTCCACCCATTTCTTCTCCGCTGCTGTCATCGTCCATGCTTCACTGCCGTAAAGAAACATGCTCCAGATGTATGTTCTGATAAACTGTTTCCTTACTTCTACGCTTGTATTTCCTGCTGTAAGTAGATTCTTCTTTTGATAGAATGCCCTCTTTGCCTGGGCTATTCTACTAACTATTTCTTTCTTGCTTCGTCCATCGTTGGTTACTCGGCTTCCTAGGTAACATAAATCTTTCACCTCTTCAAGTTTTTGCTTTCCTAGTTTGACATTGGTTTTGGCCTCTTCTTTCTTACTGCACACCAATATCCTTGTTCAAATTTGTTCTATTTTGGAAAAATAATGAATGTTTTTGTCTCATTTTTTTTAAATATTGGCTGCATTATTTTAAAATTGCCTATTGCTATTGATTCCCCTTATCATTGATTCTGCCTTCTTGGACTCACGGTCAACAGGGAATGTAAAGCACCTGTTGGATATAGTTTTCATTTTTTTATTTTTTATTACATCTATGATAACGAACAAAGTCATTAAAGTAAATGTGGATCGGAAGATTTATGAGAGACAGTCCTCTGATAAAATAATTGAAGCAAATGTTGAAGGGTGAGGAGTGAATCCAGCAATGGTGAGAGTTTAGCTAATGTAAGAATTGAGATGAAAGCTGTGTCACACCAATCCTAGCAGTGATGTCAATTGACGTGTGCGGATGATGAGAATCATTCTCCATAACTGTAGCATAACTATAATGGGCAGCATTGCAAAGGGATAGGTAGGGGAAATATTTTAGAGTAGTCTGTAGTGCATGGTGCATGATTAACCCCTTAAATACTAGAGATACTAAGAATCTAGTTGCATGAGACCCTATTGTTGCTTGTTTGGATGTTGGTAGTGCATGCTTGGTGATCTTCACCCCCTGACGCACACCCTCGTGGTGGCATGCAGGGTATCGTGTAGCTGTAGATGTAAACTATTACGTTAAATTTGAGCTGAAATTCGTGTATAGACATCAATCGTAAGATTCTAGTGACGCATCAATCCTCGTCGATTCTTCTAATGGCTCACCTCTTAATGTCAACATAATCATAATTTCTTTTGGGTGTGCTTGATTTTGATTCGCGTCATTTTTCAGTAACGCGACATTCTCAAATACATTTTTTTTACATTTCGTTCCTTATCCGTGGCTAACCATGCCTTTTGCCTACGTGGGGTGGTAGAAATTTACTGGTCCTGGATAAAGAAGTGCTTTCAGTTTATTATATTTTTTCATGTTCACTACAAGTGACCACTATCGGGATGAGGCGACTACCCTTGCTGAAGGCTGAGCCAGACCTGCTTCGTTCCTCGCCCATCACATCTTTTTTTTTACGTCTCCACTATTCTCCTCCCACATCGTCGACCGGGGGAGTTGTCCCAGTGTTCAACCCTGTTTCGGTGGGGCATGTTCGCCCTATTGAAAAAGGCTCAATAAACGTCAGTCAATTAGCAGCCCGTGGATGGAAATTGGGGGAAAATTCAGTCTCGGTCCTTCCCTTCCGACCCCTTCTCCTGGTCTGACTCGTTCATTTGCCCCCTTAGCTGTCCCGTCGGTGCCCTCGCGATGAAAAGGACGTCCCGTGTCCCGCCGTCAATCGATTTTTTTGAATCATTCATGCCCCGAATCGTTCGACAAGCTTCATTGGCCTTTATGGACGAATGATTGGCGTGGTGCTTGCATCACTCGTGTCTGTAAAATTGTCAGCTAATGGCTTAGCTTTGCAACTTTTATACATTCGCACATAACTTCCCGTCAGGGTGTACATGTGCTAATGAATCGCTTGCTTCGCGGTATTTGTTTTAAAATAACTGCCGTATTAAGAGTTATTTCCGAGATAACTCTTGCCTCTCTGATTTGCTGTGATTGGATAGCGGTGTTTTTTTAGATTGAATTCCTGCTTAAGGTATGCCATTCTAAGTATCCTTACAGCACTCGAGGAATGTTCTTCAAGTACATGAACATTTTTGACCTCTAGTGTGCTCTCTAATGACAATTACTTTTCGATTAGTGGGATTGCTGAATGCACTGTATATTTAGTTTGATTTTCTTGAGTTTCACCACTATTCTGCGGTGAGATTCAGTGCTCAGGCGATTTTAATGAGATGACCTAAATATCAGGCATATATTAGTCCTAATTGGTCTAGGACAATAGAGGAGGCTGCCAATAGCCAATTTAATTTTCTCTGCAGACGATAAATTAAATTTGAATATTACCATCACACGGTACTCTAGTATAGACAAGCATTCCATTTTAAATGCTGAATCCTCAAACCCGGAACATCCGTATTGGAAGCCACAGACCCAATTACGGTATGCAATGGTTTTTGGTTAAACGAACCAAAGACTGAAGTATATTTGTTATTGAGATAGAGAAAAGGAAAAAATATCTCGCTTTAAGAGAGCAGCATTTGGAAAGTGTCGCAAAATCTATCATTAGTGCGTATTAGTGATACCTTAGACATGTTCACGAAAACGCGCTATAGGCTTGAATACGCCAATCATTCAATTCGCTATGCGTCAAAAAAAAAACTTTAAATTCATAGTTGTAAGTACACGTGTAAATAAGAATCCCATTGAAAAGGCTGGTTGAAATTGCTGAGCTAAGTCACGAGCTGTCCAAGTGTGTAGTAAGTGAAATTGGATTGTGTAGACGAGCGTATCGGGATGGTATCGAATTTATCTTATGATTTCAACTAATGACTGACGTGTGTGTTCTTTCATCGACTCTGGCCTTTGGCGAGAAAATTATCAGCAAAAGATTTAGACGCATTATTTAATAAAGTCAAAATTAAAAAAGTTCTGTTGCTATATTGTTTCCTTTTCATGGCTTTGAGATTCATAAGTGTAGCGAGGAGTTTGAAATAATGCAAGCCTTTTGAAGGACCCGGGGATGTGATTATTGTGCCATTTGTAATTATCAGTGGTAACCGTTGTAAACTAATTTCATGATATTAATTACTAATGATTGTATTGTCTAATTTTCTTTGTTTTACTTCTTACAGGTAAGTGGGAGGATCTTTTTACGGTTACTGCGTTTCGGATGAGAAGGATTGTACTGAGTAAGTTTTTAGTCATTATTTGTCAGTAAGAGGCTCTGTGATATCCCGAATGCGTTATCCTGGTGCATTGGAGGGATGGTAACTTATTCTTTTTTGATGGATCATGAATGAGGTGATACATTCCACTGCTTCCTTCTACAAGTCTTGACTTAATTAAGGGGGTAGATATTTTGATCGTGTATAATGCGTCAAGGTTTATAAATAATCGACTTGGGCATAAGTTTGTGGCTTTTTGAGTTATTTAACATGTGTGGTTAAAAGCCATATCTTTTTATTACAATCTATATCGCTGTGCATAAAGTCATATTTTTCTATAATTAAAAAACGAACACTGTAGGCGCCGACGTTGACTATTTTTTTTAAGTTGCCATAAAATTGTTAAAAGTTACGTATTCACAGCATTGTGATTCGCCTAATTGCTTTTCAAGTCGTAGACGGAATGTTTAAATGCGTAAGTGACCATGTCTGCCTTGCATTTGTTCACACAATCTTATTTTTGCTACAACTAACTAAAATGCTTGGAAGGTCAGTATCACCATGGCGCCACTAATTAGAAAACTTCTCTCCGATGGCCTTTTGATAGGCGATAGTGAAGCTTGACAAGTGCTTTCTCCATGGGCATGTGAAATTCTAGATTCATAACAATTAGAGACTTACTTTAAGTATGTGTCATTTTTTGAAAATCATACGATTTGGGGCTTGCCGAGGCTTCAGTCTATGTCTATATCTAAACCGGAACTTTTCAACATAAAGCCGTTTGCCGCTACTTCGCCTTATATCATGTTAATATTTGTGATAGTTGCGCGCATCTTTCAGTCTGAGAATTTTTTAATTAACAGAGTTAATACTTTGCCTTTGTAGGATCGATTTTATGAATGTTAACTCAACCTCCCTTTGATTGTGCGAAATTGAATTTTGGATCTTTAATGTTTTGTTTATTCTCTATGGAAACGTTTGATTATTAGGTATGGCTTTACACGAGACTAATCCCCGTGTATGAATGTTTTATGAATGACTACCATATTGTGAAGCTGGGGAGATATTTACTTTATTATTTCCTAGCCACGAAAACCCAAGATTGCCTCTGTGCCAGGAATCCATTTCCCCAAGGAATGAAAATTGCTTGTTTCATGAATTCGCTACCTGCGGTAATGTGTACCCACCATTTCAACTCTCCTTTTGTTCGCCAATCAAATTCTTTGTCGTGGTATCTTAGAAGCCCATTCGGTATTCTTTAGGGGCTCTTTCCTCTTGCATTTTTCAGCAATTTGTCTGTTCTCAGACAAGAATTTTTAGGATGGTCTTAGGCTCAAAGAAGGAATGATGATATGCAAAACCCTGTGTAGAAATGCAGCCCTATCTTCATCCGGGAACCTTTATTTCTTTTCCTTTTGAACTTCGTGAGGGAGTCCTTGGAGAGTTGATTGTTCCCCTCCAAGGGGTCGGGATGAATCCTCTCTGCCTCTGCTGAGCTCTTATCGTTTCATTTCCTGAGAATACCAATATCACCCTTTCGTTTAAAAGGGCAAAGGATTGTGTCATGAATACGAAGTTTCGTATTTCATTCGCATTCTGTGCAGAATGTGCCCTCTTCTCAAAGTACAAATATTGCGCGTTCAATTTACGCAGGTAGTTAGGAAAGTTTGGCTTAAAATCCTTTATTCCGTGTAAAACAAGGGTAATATTACGTTGCGTTTCCATAATTGTCGAAACCATTTGTGCAGTGAATAATTTATTCTGGAAAAAATTTATCGGCTGTGGTAGGGATTATTTTAAGTGAGTGTGGACAGAAAATGATTCAGCTTCTTCAGATTTTATGGAGGAAGAGCTTTAGGGATCGTTAGAGCTGAGAGAGGGCGAGAATAATCATATAATCATTTGCTTTCCTAACTATATATTTATTTTTTTATAATGCATACACCAAGCTGCCAAGATAAAATGAATGAACGAATTTCTCTCCGGCTCGGAAACTCGGCAAATCTAATTTCTGTATGACGATATACCTACTTTGATATTTTTCGTTTCAAGTGATTCTTTCTGTTTAAGTTGTAATCTTTAAAACATAAAAATGAGGGCAATATTTCGTATCTTACACCTTAGAACTTGTCGTCGCAAAAGTATACCTCTTATTTATGGGTCTTAGACTAAGTATAATGCAACGACAGATGAACCAGTCTCTCTTCTTCCTAGTGCCTTTCCTTCGCAGGTATTTGTAATGCTGATGATGGTTACAAGCCAGTAGTTGCACTTATTTGGTAATATGGCAAATTAATATCTCCCGTTTTTTACAACTAAGCAAGCGAGTTCACATTTATTCCTCTTTTTTCAGCTGTATATTTAAGAGTAAAACAGTTGTGTAAGCCTTGACTGAAGGTTAATAAATTAATTCTACGTAATCCTTTTCTTTTACCCTTTTTTTGTGTGATTTCGTCTTATCCGCGACGTTTATTCTATATTGTGTTGATTGCTTTTTTCACATCTCCTAAAAGTGTTTTTCACCTGAAGAACCTTGTAACGGTGGTTTCGGATAATTGAATATGCCATTTTCCGTGCATCGGGATCAAAACTTACACCGATAACTGTGGAATCAGCCCGTCAATAGTCTATCATCGAGGAGGTGCAAGCATGGAACCCTGGGGAACTCAGGCCCATTTACCCCGCCCAAACCACGACGCTTCAACGGCGCCGTAGATTGACGCAGTCGCCACAGAACTTGCCGTCCCGATAGTTTTGGGAGGAATTGACGAAGCTCTACGCTCCCTCGGGGAACTTCATCGGGTTCGTTAGTTAGGGTCTCCGTAGAGCTGGCTTTAGGGTCGAGTTTCAGGCGCTGGTCGGTCTACTCCGCGGTCGGATCATTTAAGTATATCTCGCGGGAGGGTTATGGGGAACGGAAGACTATTGTTCCCCTCGTCTGAAGTTTGCGGCAAGGCGTGGTCGGAGCGGATTCAGGAGAAGCGAGATAGAGAGAGAGAGTATGAACTCCATCCCTCCAATCCCAGTTTTGAGGGAAATGAATGAGTTATATATATACGGGAGGGTGACTTCGCTGAGGTCGGACGCAGTGGAAAATGAAATTTCGAGACTCCGAGCGCGGCTCCACTTTGTTCCGCCTTGATAGGAGTTTTCCGGAGGCCGCGAACTGGGCTAAAAGTTTTTCTTCCCACCCTCTCTTTTTCCTCGGTGGGACTTGAATCGTGGCAAGACGACTGGATCAATCTTAAAGGAGGCGCGAGCCAAGATACCGGATTGGAATGCTGTTTGTATATAGTGCACTCGAAAAAATATAATTAAAATAACCTTCGAAGTAGTCATGACAGTTTAGTTTGACAGAAAATCTAAATGTCATACAGGTTGTATAAATAGTTATTTATATGTATTTCTCCATTTTCAAATACCGTAAATGAGATCTTCTTTAACTGTGTAAGTGATAAACAAAATGGATTCAGGCGAGATGTGGTGGAAACGTTCCATATTAAAGGAAAGATAATGCAATTTTCCACAAGTAAACCATTTTTTATTCCGACTAGTTTCGGTGTACTACACCATTTTCATGTCTTAGTTCCCCACAATTTAAAATATTAAATAACACTTATGGAATAGGAGTAAAACTATTCATCATACTACGGTGGGTATGAACTTTTCGAGAACGAGTGAAATAATTATTTAAACATGAAAATGAATAGAACCGAGATCATAATTATATGCCATATATGAGGAACAATCGCCTTTTTGAGTACGAGTCAGTGAACTTAACGTATCTCTCATTAAATGGTGTATTTCATCCAAGTCTGGATGGCTCATCTTTATTGAACTTGACAACGACCAAATTGAGGCTGACGGAGATTGATTAAATATTGATTCTACATGCTCTCAAGCGTCTTAGTATTCTGATATCACATGTTGCGCATGTATCGTTGCGTCTTTTTTCTCGACTTCATAGGTAATTTAGTGCAGAGGATGTCATCGGCGCAGAAGATTATTTTTATTGCTCATTATACAGTTTAGGATGGATTTTGTTGTCTCCCACTTTTCTTGCATGCTCCCTTCTCCCAGCTATTTTTCTCTTCATACTTCCTACCGCCTATTTTTCCGTTTACATCTCCCATGGTCATAGTCCCCTATGGCAGCTTCGAGCATTAAAACATTCATTTTGTGGATGTTTTTGTCAAATTTGAATCATTTACCTACTCCATGATGTATATGTCCCTGGCGATGGTCCCCTATTGAACGTTTTCAAGCATTATCCGCTCAAGTTAATGCGTTAGGGTGGTGATAATGGCTTTTAAGATTTAATTGGATCAATTTTCCTTGCCTCGTCTTCCGTTTTTTTCTTCTCTCTTTCGCTTGTGTTTTTGACACCTGAAATCATGTTAGTTTTTTACTCGACAAAGAAATCCGCGGCATGTTAAAACGTGTCAGGTAGCCACGGCAGTGACTTAATGCCGTTGATGGATGAGTTTTCTTTCAAATAACTGGAATCCTCCCGCTTCTCAGGCGTTATTCCGGGAACGAGCCAAGTAATCCCACGGCCTCCCATTAGTCTTTTCCCCTCCTCAACCCTCTAATACCCTCTTTCGACCTCCCTCCGTCTTCCTGCCTCAGCCCCTGCCACCACCCCTTTGCATTCGCGAGCGGGTGCCATTCGAATCATCGCTTCTGCTCCCTCCTCCCCAAAAACGTCCGCGCCCGACCTCCCACGGCCTCCCCTTGATCCCCCTCGCTAATCTCTCCTCTCCCTCATCCCCCTTCCACCCCACCTCCCTCCCCCTGCACGAAAGCCACCCCTAGTTAGTACTAGTGAGAACCCCCGGCCCTCCTCGCGCCATCTGTCATCTCTTTGACGCGCCGAGCTTCTCCGGAACGTGGGTGAGACTCCGGCAGTATCCCTCCTGATCTCCGGCTTCAGCGCGGATTCTTGAGGGATCTAAGAGCGCTCGGATCGTTCTCCCCCCGGTAGTTCTCACGGCCGTGGAGGAAATTCAGGCAGTGCCAGATATCTCCCCCGCCCCTAATATTGTCGTGTGCTAGAGGGAAATTGAGGGCAGAGAGCACAATTTAATGCCTGACAAGGGGTGAATCTAATATCAGGCTTTAGACCGACTTTAGACCAAGGAGGTTACAATATACTGGATAAGGTATTGGCATGTTATTCTGTGGGTGACAATGAAGCCAGGGTGCGTGGAAAGGACTAAGCCCCACCTACTTCTTACAAAATACAGCGTTTTGTAAGGCTTCTTATGAGTAGTAGGTATAAAATATAGATAATATAAGTTCCTCGAAATGTAGATATATAATAATGTGCAGGTGTAATGTAGATAATATAAGTTCCTCGAAATGTAGATATATAATAATGAACAGGTATAATGTAGATAAGGTCCTCGAAACCAAACACAATTAATACAAATGTTCTATACAAAATTCTACAAATATTACCTCTTGAAAAGCTGTTGACATATGTTTTAGCAATGGACAATTATTTCACAAATAAATATAAAAAATTGAAACACTATGCCCACAGGATGGAGAAAAGAAATAATCACTATTATGAAGTTCCAAAGTATTTTAATGAAAGTGGCCAAAATAGAATGAAATTAACTATACCGACAATTTTTAATAATTTACCAAAGGATGTACATAATTTAAAAACATACTCAGAGGTAAAAATAAAACTAAAGAAGCACTTGTAGGAAATGTGACATAATCTCAGGGACTGAATGTATTTATATGTTTTTATTTATTTGCTTGTATACAACACTCTATGGACACAGATATGTATGTTATTTTATATAGTTACAAAAGAGCACCTTCGGACGAGCCTGTTAAGGCTCAGGACTCGCTAGTCAGCATAAAAAAATTATTATTTAACCCTGTGGATTGTAATGACATTTTATGATGGAGAAGAGAAAAAATAACGATGCAATTCCACAAAACTTATTTGCATCGTTATTTTTTCTCTTCTCCATTATGGAAAAATTCCGCCAAGTTACCCCGGAAACAGTTTCTTTTATGACATTTTATGTAAAATGTAGGATTTTTTAACACAAATTTCAAATATTTTTCTAACCTAATTTCAAAGTATATATTTGTATATTTTTTGTATTCATGTACGTATATCACTGCAATAAAGCACAATGTATTTAAAAAGACTTTACAATTCCACTGTTTAAAAAAGAATTTATTGATACATTATAAGGATACCTATTATGAAATAGGTATTAGGAAATAAGAATTTAGGAATAAGGATAGGGAAATTCGAGGATTACGAACTAGCCGCGAATACCTTGGTGGAGTCATCCCCTGAAAAGCTGTAGCGCAGTTAGCTGTACAGTTAAGTACTCCTTTACGAGGAAAAAGCTAAAAAGGTGAGAATGAATGAACCTAATTCAACCTACATGTTGATCTTATCTAGTCATTGCGCTCCGAATTTCGTTCAAATTTGGCGTCGCACCATTTGTCTGCACCTTTTCGTCGCTTGTCTGCATGCTTCATCTCAGCATCCACGGGCTTGATCACCGTGTTCGCCCGCTGTCCTTCAACGCCCGCTCCCCCGAAATGTCATGGGGCGCCGTGCCGCATCGGTCCGCCGGCTTAGAAATCCCTCGTACACGGGGATTGTAAAGGCTTCTCACCGCCGCGCGCGCGTATCCTTATCGACCGTCGCCGCCGCCGTGACTGTTATCACCGCCCCCCCGTCCTCCCTCTCCGCCCGACTCTCTCTTCGGGGAATATTCCCCCTCCAGCTCGTTCCCGAGAGTACCCGAGGGCCGTTTGCTTTTCCGAGACACCCCATCTTCTTTCCTGAATACCTCCGTCCCCGCCGAGACGACCGCCCCGAGTTAATGGGCGCCTGAATTATTCGTTCCGGCCTCCTCCGCCAGGGAGAGAGACTCCATCAGCCTCCATGGACCGCGGAGGGCTTCTCTCGGCACACACCACGCAATCCTCCCCGCCTTTCTTCACTCTCCTCCGGCCTCCTCGACGGGGTGTTGCATTTCCCGCGCTACGTGTTCCGCGAGCGGGTTCTTTTATATGCTCCGCCCCCTTTTATGTAGGTCGGGATGTTTTGAGCGGGAGTGGGTGAGTGAGGGTGCAGATAAAAAAAGAAGAGGGTCCGTCATCGAGCTCTTGCCCTGATAAAGTCGTGTTCTGACTCTCGGCTGACTAGGATGACAGCACGGAACTGAAGCTTGTTGTACGCGCTTTGTCTTTGTAATCTATTGCTTGGGTTTTCCATGATTTTCTTGGGTAGATTAATAGATACATAGATATAGTTCTTCTTTTCGGGAGTGATATTAAGGTTTTGAAGAACATGCCTTCCTCTTAACCGGTGGGTTTTAGCGTGGAGAACAAATCTGATTGGGGTTAAGAGCGTGCAATTTGAGATCTAGTTATTCACTGCGAATATCCTTTCCTCCTTTTAATTTTATGAAAACCAAGTCTTTTGGAAGTATGTTTACAACAAGTTAATGTCTTTTGGGATTTCTACACGTGGAAAAGAGTTCAATCGTAGGTGAGAGCTTTGGCTTTGTGTTCTATTGCTTGGGTTTTCAATGATTTTCTTGGGTAGATTAATAGATGTATAGATATAGGTCTTCTTTTCGTGGGGTGATATTAAGGTTTTGAATAACATGCCTTCCTCTTAACCCGTGGTTTTCAGCCTGGAGCACAAATATGAATGGGCAGTGATTTAATGGTTAAGAACCTGCAATTGGAGATCTAGTTATTCGCTGCGAATATCCTTTCCTCCTTTTACTTTCATGAAAACCAAGTCTTTTGGAAGTATCTTTAGAGCAAGTTAATGTCTTTTGGGATTTCTGCACGTGGAAAAGAGTTCAATCGTAGGTGAGAGCTAACAACAGGATCGTTGAGAATTGACGTTGAGAAAAGAAGATGGGGATAGACTTTGAGATACGTGGAGGATTGATAAGGCCAGGTGGGTGTAAAGGAAAACGAGAGAGGAAGTTCTAGAGACCGTAGAGGAGGAAAGGCAGTTGAATGAAGAAATTAAGAAAATGGAGGTGGACAGAACGTAGCCGATAATAAGTGGTTATGGTCTGTTTAAAAAACATGATAGAGGGGAAAATATTGGGAGAGCGGTATAGAGGAAGTAGGTAGAAGAACATCATATGAAAGATAAGAGTTCGAGGGAAGAATATTATATCCATTTATGAGTAAACCCACTTTAACCGGTAGATCAAGATTAATAATCCTGTGTCACAGAGGGGATGGAGATATCAGTGTTTTCAAAATGAATAGGTGGGACGTGGCGGAAAAATGGCTGATAACTATTGCCTATAACCCTCATGATAGCATTTCAAATGTCAGTTCCTTAAGTAGCACACTTCGGTTTTAAGTGCTACAACGGCTAAGGTTACATTTTACCATCTAACCTATGGTCTCCTAATTCGAATTAACTACATCTATTCCTGAGACGGTATTCGAACCCGTGATCTTTGGGTTGCTCAGTCGTCACCTTACCGTTTTGGCTGCCGCAGCCGATTTAGTTTCAGTAATAATGTTTAACCGAAAAAGATCCAACTCGTTGAAATTTTTAATTGTATGTACTCTTTATGCCTATTGTTGGTCATGCTGAACAAGGAATGGTACTAAATAAACAAGAAAGAAACGAACGGAAAGTTGTTGAAACATTTTGTAGGGTTATCACAATGGCAGGTACATTTGATATAATTTCGTAAAAATTAAAGGAGAAATAGTATCTGGGGTCATATCGTGAACATATAATGCATTCTTAACGATATAACTACATTGAACTTTTGCTATACTGTACGAATATGAGCTATACTTTGCAAAAGTAGTGCGTATGTTTTATTTTCCTCTGCTACCCGTAACACCGTGCGGTAATTTTAACCCAATTTTTTTCTGAAGCGCAATTGCACCCTGCGCTCTACCATATCGGCCAACTAAGTTGGGCAAACTCGGCTTAAGAAACTTCAAGCTATTCAGACGCTCAGCCATTGTTCAGCAGTCCTAGAATCGGACCGTGGCAGTAGAGAGACTCTTTGTCTGAAAGGACTCGTTTGTGTGTCAATAGCGACCGTCCCTTTGTGGGCTGGACTGTAGGTACGAGAGTGGAATGGCCTGAAATGCCCTAGGGTAAGTGCATCTACAGCTAAATGACCTCCTGGGACTGTGACGTAAAATAGATAGATCCACAAATGGACACTCAGAAAAAGGACTAATGATACAGAATTTTGAATCAAAGATAATTCGTCGATTCTTTTCGCTTGCGGTTAGCTGCTCTATGGCATTATATCTAGTTTTATCCAAAAAATGCAAAACTGATTCCACACCGGTATCAAAACATTGGACGAAAGCATAATTCTAGAACAAACAGCCGTGCAAGATACTAGCGCAAACAGAGACTTTTTACATTGCATAAGACTGCCATTTTGCTATTTTTTAATCTTCTCGCTCCAATAGAGAACATCTACATATTTAGTAACGAGAGGATATGTATGAGTGAGTCATAACCAAACGTGATTGGCGTAGTTTATGTTACCGGTAGATACTAAAGTACTTAATTAGAAAAAATTGTGTTAGGCTGTCTACAATATCGAGAGTATATATTTAAAGTACTGGGGTTATGAGTTTCACACCGAAAGATTTTTATGCTCTTTTGCTATACATCGGTATATTTTATCTCTTGCTGAAAATAAAGGGAATATACGTGAAGTTCGATTGATTTCTTAATATCTATTTAAGCCGACCGCGGTAGTCAGGTAGCGGTAGAGGTAGTCAGGCAACAGGCCGGTTTGATAGCCAATTGATTCAATGCCGAGTTCCAATCCAATAGATAGAGTAGAATAGGATAGGGTAGCTAATAGATTCAAAGCCAATCTCGGGTTCGAACCTCGTCCAGGGCGTGCATGTTTTTCGTCGTTGGACTAGGTTAAAATAGATTAAATTAGACGGTGTAATGTAGCCTTATCATGTTGAGTACCTGTAAACCAGATCTATCCGCCGACCTCGGATGTCAGATCTGGTCAGGTCGGCCTGCCTGACCACTCTAAGGTCGTGAATTCGAATATCGCACCAGTCGTGGGTGTTGTGATTGTTTAAATTGTTAGGTTAAATCAGGGATCGGCACACTATGGCTAGCGAGCTATTTGCGGCTCTTTGCGTACATGAATTTGGTTATTTAGAAGAAACGAAAGTGAAATTCAAAGTATTATTTCTTTTGAACAAACAGAATTTATAATCAGTAAATAATTAACCATTGCTCCATGGCAACACAGAATCGTTCCGGAAATTAAAAACGAGTGATCGCAAACTTGACACAGAAACATTCTCAGGCAGTGCCTTCTGTCCCACGTCAAAACCAATCTGAGTAATTTTTGCTTGAATTTTCTTATTTTAGTGAATATATGAATAGCATTTTTGTTTTTTTTCTAATGTTACTTAAAGTTTCTAATTATCTAATCATAGGTTTATGCCACTCCGATATTTTCAAGTCACCGTTAGATTCGGCTCTTCCATCTCATAAGTTTTCCAACCCCTGGGTTAGACGGTGCGATATGGAGTATGAAGTTGGAGCACCTAAGGCCCTTAGGGCCTTATTCAGAATCTCAAGTACAATCTCTCTACTTTGAGCCAAATTGGTGTGCAGATTCACTCTGAAAACTTGGGATTTCTTCTTAGCGACACGCTGTTTACCGCTTTGAACCATATTGAGGGGAATCTGTGTAACCTTTTGAACTTGTAATAGATATTTTATGACGCAAGCAGAAGAAGTGAAACTTTAGTTTGTAACGAAACAATTAACCAACAATGCCCGACGTGTTTGCGCTGCCTCGCCTCAATAATGGCTTGAGCCTGTTGTTGACGCCGCACTGTCGCCAGACTCCAACAATGCACTGGGCAGTCTTCCTGGGCTACTGTTGCGAGTGAGCTGGCTTGGGGAAGTGTAGTGTGGATGGACTGCTGCAGGGAATCTCGTGGGTGAGAGTTATGATGTGCGGCCGGACGATCGTCGAGACAGGGATGCATTTCCGCAATGAATAGTGAGGTCTAGCACATTGGTGTGCTTTATTTTATTCGTAGACGATTTTCCATATATTTGTTTTTTTTGCGTTTTTTCGCCGAATACGCCGATAACCTAGATTATATAATTATGGTACGTTACATTTTGTTTTTGTGTATGTTGGTATAGTGTGTTGAACATAAAAGGTTGGTGACAAGTTGAGATTCATAATATGACCCAGCTGTATTGAGAATCTCAACTCAGTTTTCAGATTGCTCTGTACTCAGTTTCTGAGTACAGAGTACTGAGTTTTAGAGGTAATACCACCATAGCGGGTAGAGCATGTACACCAATTTCATTCGTTGTAGGGATTTTAGGACGTACCTAAGCAGTAGAGGCAAGTCTGTAGTTGAGATTCTGAATATGGCCCTTACTACACTACTACTGCTAGAGAAACAATTCTAACCAGTAGACATTTCTCTGTCGTATAATTCGAGACCACGTGCTTATGAACGTCCAAGGTACAAGTGAAACATAATTAATTTCATGATAAACGCGTCAATTCACTTACGAGTGCAAAACTGGTGCCCTGCCAAACCACTGTTATCACGCCACTGCATGGAATAGGCTCGCTCGGCGGAATATGCGGAACAATGTTGTTTTTCTAACCCTATTCGGCAGGCAATGTGCAAAAATTAATTCACGGGGCCTGTTCGGATGACCTTGGAGGTAAAATTTTTTTCTCCTGCGTGACGTAGAATGCAGGAAGTGCCTACATCCTCTGCCTAAGTGCCTAAGGCACGTCCTCTTCTCGACGTCGCAAGCGAAATGCCCTCCTCCGGGTTCCCAGACAGTCAGTCCTTGTCTCTGCAGTGAAATTGCTCCGGAGTGGTGAACTTTCCATTAATTTTCCCTCAGCACACAAGGAACCAGTGCGAGATGATGAAAATCCCAGCCGAGCGCGTGCCCTTGATAAATATTGACGGCGTAATTTTCCTTCTGTCAGTTAAGCAACCTATCGGAGCGATTGAGTCTGTGCGCTCCTGTGCAAATACGTCTCCTGCACCTCAGGCGGGGGGAGGGGAGTGGGTTAGCAAGCAATTTTTACTACGTGATGAAAAGTGCGCCCTAGAAAAAAATTGGAATCAGTAAAAAATTCATTCCTCCTAAAGACTGGGACATACTCTACGGAAACGGATGACGTGAGTCGTTCATAGGAAATGTGAGACGGAAACTTTTTCTCTAGCGGACAAAATCGACGCACGCGACCCTCAGGAAAAAATTGACTGACGAAAGCGCACAAGGGAATCCGTAGCGAATGTAAACTGGAGGTAACAATTAATTTTTAAGACTGTAGAGGTATTTACGTATTCCATGCCGTTAATGAAGTTACCAGATCGCTTAAGTGTAGTGTAATTAACAAGAATTCATTTGTGAAAACAGTATTTAATACTTCCTAGCTGAATTTTCGTCATCTAACCAAGGGCTGCCCTAACGCTGGAAAATGCACATGTGCAAAACTGCGCGAACGGGTACACTGCGCCTTGCATCGGTTATACACGTCTCCCCTCGGCTCCATTCGGGTCACTGGGGTCCGATTCTGTAAAGCCGAATTCGTGATTTCGACGTCATAACTATACCCATATATGGAAAAAAACGTCATAGTTGGAGGTACAAATGAGTGCTTGATGGCGCGACGGTCGCCTCGGCTCACGGCGACGGAGTCGGATCATTTTGCGGATCATTTCGTTCATAATCTGTCGTCAAATATTTTCTGGCGAGCAGGCGCTGCTATCGCGGTGGGCATCTGTCAAAGCTGCGATTGTAGCAGACGACTAGTTGATATTTATTGCGATAAATACGAGGTGATAATGCATCTAATTCTAGCTAATGATTAATTCTTGGACGATTGGTCTACGACAATAAACATTATTATTATTATTATTATTATTAATTCTTTCATGTATCCGTTTCCTTGCCGCTTATACAGTTAGAAGTACATATATAAAACTATTTGTTTTGTTTTCAAATGTCGCCATACAATGTTTTGTTAAATTTTGATTAATAAATTGTCAGGTCGACTAGACATATAGGTTTTTTTATTCGATAGGTTATTTATTTTTTATGACCGAGAGTTATAAAGAGATAGAGTGAGCCCTCTCTTCGCGCGCACGAAACTCTGTCGTGGTTTGCACCGTGCACGGGTGAACTGCGCTGCGTATGCACGCTGGGCAGCCCTGAAATTTGTAACCAATAGTAGCAATCGCATACTAGCATTTTCATGTAATTAGTTACCTTGTAAAATCTCACTGAAACACTATAACTTCAAATAAGTATTCATTCAGTGATTCCCTCATTACTAAATAAAGTCAGGATAATCTCAGTGCTAAAACCAAAGACTTGAATAAGTTTTACAGTATTGGAGGCTAAAATTTTAGTTCAAAAGATTGATGCATCTAATTGTAACTTCTTTAACTCCCCACAGGTGGCTCCTTATCGCCAAGTGCTGGCCCTGCTGAAAAATTCCGTAGAAGTTCCTTAAAATATTTCCTTAGGCCATTCTACAGAAATTCCTTAAAGTATTGAAACACTTTTTTAAGGAATTCCGTAGAACGTTCTACAGAAACTCCCTACCTTTCTGTACAGATTCCTTACAGCGTTCCGTAGAGATACCCTAGCGTTCTGTACAGATTCCTTACAGCGTTCCGTAGATATTCCCTAGCGTTCTGTACAGATTCCTTAAGGCGTTCCGTAGATATTCCCTAGCTTTCTGCACAGATTCCTTAGAGCAATCTATAGATATTCTACAACGTATTTTATGCATTCCTAAAGGTACATTGGCAATTGTTTACACTATTTTGCTCAGCTTTCTAAATCACTCATTCCTAGCATAATTCCGGGTGATATTTGGGCTGATAGTACATAAGTTATATAAAAAGAATAGAATTAATAAATTAAACACTCATCTATTTACCTCTGTATTTATTATCTGTCATTAATTTTACATTTCCTTGAGGAATTGCACTGTATATATTAATTATAAATAAGTTCTTCAGCCATATTCTCCGTAGTTCATCCACAGAAAGGCCTGAAAGAAGAACAATCAGAAGACTTAAATTTTGTCATAACAACATGTCATCTTTCAATCAATTATAATTTAAAGCTGGGCCAGTTCACTTCAATTAATTTTCAGTAACTCCTTTACATTATATTGCAACGGCCTTCCGTCAGTAAGTGGCACACTATCATTACTATGCATGAATATAAAAAGCGCTCAAATTAAAGTTTACAGAAAAAATAAACTCACCTTGTCTCCAGCGCTGTATGTCCAGAGATAACAAAACCTATTGGTCGTAGTCCCAGAACCTCGCGAGAAGGAATAATGACAATGGTCTCATCTACGAAGAAAACGGAACCATTAAGAACACATACCCTAATATAAATGACATTTTCAACGATGTCATGAGTGGACATTTTCTCCTTAATAGTAGATAGTATTAGATTTCAGTTCAAAACTTACCTCCTGGAATGATGATTTTCAAATCACAAATGTATCCGTTCCTTTCGCGTCGTCGTGACTTAGCGAAAGCCAAAAAACTGGATCAATCCCCACTTTTGTTTTCGAGGTATTCGGTATCCTTACCGTGGCCGCAGCCCACTTGCCTATTGACGTATTTTAACCAATAATTTCTTTTCACTATTTCATGGTTTTTCACTCAACACGCATTAACAAACAACACTCCTCGAATTGGTGCGAAAGTAAATACATAAACGACGTACACACGTCAAGGAGAGTCTTCTTGACACAGATTTCAAAAAAACTAAGATGGACGCTTCATGCCAACATCCGGTGTCATCCAGAGTCAAATTAAAATCGCTATTCAAATTATATTCTCGTGTATTTAATAATTCTTTCTTCTAACTATGTAGTAATTCCTATTTTAAAATATTTTGATACCTGTTTTTTGTTTTATATCCATATTTTATAAGGCTTAGTCTTTCAAGAAGGGGTTTCAAGTACTTTTGGGCAGGTGGGGGGAGTCATGAGGATCTCATTCCAAATAATTTTAAATTCCAACAAATAAGACAAATTGAAAACATTAATGTTATAATTATTAGCAATGTGGTCATTTTACCGATATACTATAGATGATTAGTTGGAACTAAAATGATTATGAGAAACTAAATGATATTTTTAGTACGTTTTGTAGCAATAGAAATGTGTTAACACATATTACACATCCATATAAATTTATATGGAGTTGTTTGGCCATTTTTTTAACACCAATTTGTGCCAATGTTTCGCCTCTTTATTTCGGCTTCTTCAGGGCTATTTAGTACACAATGTAAGTTTTTAAATTTCAATTACTTTTGAACAGACTTAGAATAGAACAGAGAGAAAAAAAAGTTCACAGAAAAATATTAATATCTTGTTACAAACCTTTATATAAACACATTACTATTACTACATAAATAAAGTGGTCAATAAGAATACTTCTATATAAGTACGTTTTGTTTCACAGCAAATCAAATCCATGCTTATTTTCAGCACAATTTGTGAATATGCTAGCTAGCTTTAATTAGAATTGCAGCTAGGGGTCGGCAACAGGATGTATGAAGTCTTAGAAAGTTTGAGAGATATGCTGCACATGCCAATCAGTTTTTCTGGTCATCATCAGCTACTGAACCCAAATTCAATTTGATAGAGCTCAGGTACTTCATAACAATGGAAATACCCACTACTACTGAGGAGTGTGTGTCATGTATACTAAACAGTTTTTGCTGATACTGCATTATAGACATAATCTCTTTTTCCCCCTCAAAACTGGTTCTCCTCAAATAACACATTGGAGAATCAAAATCTTATTTGTATTTCGCTCAATGTACCCTAACATGAATGAGCCTGTAAAATTATTAGGGTTATCATTGGCCATGAGTTAACTTGGAATGAACTTAACATTGGTGTCTGTAAAAAGCTGCCTAAATCATTGCAGCTTATGATGAAAATTAAGCCACTGAGACCAAATAATTACCTATATGATGCATACCATGCATATTATCATTCTCACATATTGTATGGCCTTGATCTATTAGGCAACTCAAGAGGTTTTAAAAAATATTTTACTCTACAAAAAAGGCTGTGAGATTAATAACAGATGCTACTGTTTAAGATCACTATCAACCACTTTTTATCATAAGTGGTATTATGAAAATATACGGTGAAAATGTATTTCAAGTGTTAATCAAGATCCACATGAAGGATATCCTAAATTTAATTATAATTGGTCTGATGTGCACCAGTTTGGTACAATAAATAGATTTAAAATGGACATAAGTTTTCATAGGCTTCCTAAATCTCAAAATAATATTTAAAATAATAAGTTACATGAGACAGCCCAAAATATGAACATGCCTAAGTTAAAAAATATCAGTCATTATGGATTTATTCCATACAAGAATATTTTGATAGTGCATAAATGATCTTAGATGTAAAAGCACCCTAAAACCAAAACCTGATGATTGGAATGTCTTAGGAAAGCAGGGCTAAGAAGTCACCAATTAAGCTATAGAAAATAATCCTTACATTTCTTTCTTGAAATCTTAAGGAATAATAGTAAATCCATTTCAAGAAATGTGGCTTATCGCCCGGTGTTGCAAGCTTAACATAGTTGCAAATAATTTGCTACAGGAAATGAAAAAATGAATTGCCTCCTGCTTTTCATTATACAAACCTCAGGATTTCTTAAAAATAATAGCTAAGAATTTAAGTTCCCATCTTCCATGTGAAATAGAATTCTTTCATTATTTTAATGACCAGATCCTATCATCCTCTTGTATGTTTTGTGCTGGAAATGGAATTCAATGTTATGCTATAATCATATACAGTGGTCTGTCTCATGTAACCCTAATGAAGCATGAGTTTCATGGCCCCTGTGTAGCCTCATAACCATTTATAACTGTTGTTGCGGATTGTAAAGAGTGTTACAGAAGAGGTCAAGCTTCAGGGTTACCCTAACTGTTTACCCGCCACTAATCAGAGCTGATGTTTCACCTGTTACAGCTATGAAAAGCTAAAATTCTGAAATCTGGATGAAAATTACTACAACTAACATTGTTGAGGTTGATGGAAAATGTATTTTTGATGAAGCACCAGCTCAATTTAAAAATGTATACCCAATGGTTAAGACAGCCTCCTTGTCAACTTCATGATACTGACTTGCATATAGTAAAATACTACACCTAGGTAGGTACTACAAAACAATGAAATATGGAAATTCAATTCAAACATAAATTTTGAAGCATTATGATCTATAAAGGGAGTAATTCGATGCATGATGCAACACACAAATTTCCTGCTAATGTGGTCATAAACATGCTTCTCAGTGAATAATGTGTATAACATGCATGTAAAAATCCTCCCAGCATTTAACTAATATCTACAGGTTGATGACATCAGTCACTATAGAAGTGAAAAAAGGAAAATGTCTGGATGAAGGTAACTGCAGTTAATCCATTGAGTGCTGCCATAGGTATGCATATAGGGAGTGCAAGAAATCATGGAAGGAAAAAACTACACTGCACATTCTTTTGAAGCTCCTATAAGAATACTCCTCTGAGGTGTTCCAAAGGAATATAGTTTTTCCTTAAGTTAAAAAATATCAAGGCTGCTCATCACACTGTATTAACTCATTCACGTAGTATCATCACACGCATTTGCCAAGTATTATTTCCATTTTATATCTTACCTACTTAATCTTCCTTAACCATTGAGCCATACATCTAGATGTATGTAATCTACAAACACGATTGATGTGTACATATATAGCTGACTGGGTTTTGTATACATGAAAAGATTATGAACATAACCTATAATTATAAATATTTTCATTGTAAGGGTAGTAAAAAATGCCATTCTTCTGAAGATAATAGGCTTGGAGTGAATGATTGGCATAAGCATCATTGCACCAGGATGCACTATAACATGACACAAATCCCTCACATAGTCATAGCAATATTAAACTTAGGATCCATGGATCCTATCATGGATTTGATATCTGAGTACTATCTTGAAAATTAAAGGAAATTCCTTACAATGTGATACCTGGGCAGAGATGCAGAAAAACATGATCAGTTTCATATAAATAAGCCCACTCTTCTAGATGTCCCATTATTAAAGTCATCAATGTTATAACATCTATCATTTTAAAGCATCAAAGCTTTATTTTCAATCATAACTTTTGTAGTCATGTCTATTGAAAAAGAGAAGATGCCAACAGTATTTTACATGATCTTATTTTGATATGTCGTTATGAAGAATAGAATTTAAATAATAATATGTTTCAGCGAAGTGGTATTTAACAAGTAATACAACAAAGGAGGCAAAACATAAGAATGCAATTGTATTTTGCACAAATGAACAATTAATTGAATCAATATGATTGATTTTGATCTCTTTGCTCATCTTCATATTTTGTAAACATATCTATAGATATCTATAAAATGCTATAACAGCAACTGCTTAAGTAAACGCTACATTCTATTGGATTGAATAAATTTGTCAAAGACATTTACACGTTAAAATTTTAATGAATTATCGCCATCCTACATCAATTTATATTGTTTACGGTGCGCTCATGAAAACATTCAAAGACAAAGTCAGCGGTCGTAAAAGGATATCTCTCTGTAATGAAGTCGTACAGTTTATATTCCGAGTAAATGTAAGAAAAAGGTGATTACAGAGAAAACGGCAGATATATTTAACAACATATTTTAATTTAATACCCGTTCCCATATCGTGTCACAAAATTGGTTTTCATGAAAATCATGATTATTGGCCATTTTAACGCCGTTAGTACTTCAACTTTAAAGTTACGTTCTATTTCATAATTGATTTTATTATTTTTAGTTAAGTGTCATATACGGTTTCATATATCTATTTTATCATATCACGGGCGTAAATGTCCCGGAACTTAACGTCTCTGATCTCCATATCGTACTTTTCTGAAATGTCTGCTTTTCCTTAAGGATATGGCCGAAAGGGATGCCGGGATGATATTCTGTAGAGGCATCTCGGGCTTCCTACGGAATACTCGGGCAGTGTACGGAACTTTGAACTTGCCTCGCAAAATTTTCCGTAGAATTCCGTAGACCCAGTGCGACCTCACAACTTTCTACAGAAGTCCCTCCGTTCCGTAGAATTTGTTCTGTAGAACTCCGTAGAAAGGGAAAGGTTTCTACAGAAACTGTAGAATACCTTACGTTCCGTAGAAAATGTGTACGGAATTTTTCAGCAGGGGGGACGTTTTTCATTTGTTTTCCGTGTACGTCAAACGTGAGAGATGGGAGATGACCATGTCTCACGTACACGTTTCGCGTTACGCGCTGATTGCGTCTTTTGTTTCCGTTCTCCCACCCGTATATACGACCGTGCTCCCACCCGTGCGCCATCTCTTCACGTTTGATGGTAAACCAGGGTGGCGATCGTCAGGGAAAACCTGGAATTGTCAGGATATTCTCGATGCAGTCAGGGAGAAACTGGGATAGGAAATTCTCGTTATTTTTCTACCATTACGTTTACTGGGCAGTCTTTCGCGCCCTTTATTTCACCAAAACATTTCACCAACTAAAACTAATGTCCGTCGCCGAAGTGTATAGAATAAGCCCCGTCAATTCGTTAAACATTCAGTTGTGACTCTTAGTTATTTAGTTGTGAATCAGTCGTACAATGTATCCCTTTTGTATATCTTTAATGCGATAGTTGCCTAGTAGTGTTAAAATACATGACCACCGTGCATTCTGCTCATCACAAGGAATCCGAGGCTATGTTTTTCGGAAGATTATACCTCGCGTTTTTTTTGTAACTTCCGAGACTCAGGTCGAGATGTAGTTGTAGCACACTAGCTTGTAGTAAATACGTGCTTGCAGTTCTAAAAGTACGAGACGATGATTATTGAAACGGTAATACAAGTGCGATCACACGTGTGAACAAAATCTTACGTGAGATCGTCTTCGATTTCCATACCCCCCTTCGCGAGACCATAAGAAGAGATCTCCTCCCCTCCCCACCTTTCACGCTCGACGTAATTATTGAATGGCCCCATTAGCAATTTAGTCTGGTCACAAACCACCTCAAATATGACATTCCTAAATATGCTAATTTCCTCCTGTTTTCGCTCGCAGTGACGCGATTACTGAAATGAAAAATATTTGTTTATACAAATATTTTTTCATTTATGGTTCCCTCTTACAATCAAGGGGTTATCACCACATTAATCAAATTGCTTTTCGCTTCTAAAACTCGTGCCATCCGATTTTGATCCAGTCCAACAACTTGGCTTTCGTTTGTATTTTTCGCGTAGCTTTGTGATACCTGTGCCGGAGTCCGCCAGTAAATTGGCCATTAACTTTCCCTTGAGATACCTTTTCAGTAATCTTCAACTTCCCAGAACTACCACGACATGCCACCTATTCCTTGAAGAATTAGACATTGTCGATTTGTAATTTTACCGAAGGAAACATACACGGCCACGGAAATACGATACACGGCCGCGAAAAATGTATTAAAAGTGTGTACAATTTGTGTGAGGGCTTAACTTGTGAAGGTTTAATATATATTTTTTCATTAGGGTGGAGGTTCCATATATTTTTTTCATTCTTATAGCTTTTAATGTATTGATTTCAGCTTTTAACATTTTCTGAGTTTCGACGAAAATTTAATTCAGCAGAAATAAAATATTCGGGTAATAGGAGACCTTTTGGCGATCGGTCAGGGAAATTGGTAAAGCAATCGGGGAAAAATCAGGGAAAAGACAGGGAATTTGAAAATTGGTTGTCAGTAGCCACCCTGTGAACGTCTGACGTCATCCGTTTACATGGATTGTGTCCCAGCCAAGATGACGTAGACCGTTAACGGTTCTGTGCAACCCACCAGCGTCAACGTGTATCTAAATTGTTGAAAATCGCACGTTGGGTTACGGATTGTTGGCTTCATTATCACGATCGTAGAGACTCGGTTATGAGTATTGGTCTCCCATCCCGAGGGTCAGGGTTCGAACAAAGCAAAAATAGATTTGTTATTCATAATGACCTCTACTTCATAATTCGGTGGAGCCTCCTTAAGATAAGTGAAGTACTTAAGTTTTTAGCGCGTGTCGGCGCGGAAAAACCACATTTCTGGCTGTTTTCCGCTCATGGCCTGCTTGCTGCGCGAGGCTTCTGACACTGATTGAGAAGTATTGCGCATTCTTGTAATGAAAAAATCGCGCAGTGCCGAATCTATCTAATATTGCACTATTCTGTCTCAATGCTGGAGGCTGGTAAAAACTCATGACAAAATAATATTAGTCCTCCTTTTAATCAATAATTAACAAGAGACAAATCTCCGCAGGATTTGTCCAGTTTGATTTTGGGCGATGTTTCAAATTACATCTACATCTATGCCCTGCAAGCCACCGCGGGGGTGTGTGGCAGGGGGTGAATATCACCAAACATGCACTATTGACATGCAAACAAGCTACTAAATGGAAACATGCTACATAATAGGGTCACATGCAATTAAATGGCAGTATCTACATATTAATAAAGCGATTGTTTGCTAATACATGCATCATACACTACAGACTACTCGAAAATGTTTCCCCTACCTATCCAGTTGCTATGCTACCTATTGTGTTCTCTTATAGTAATGGGGAAAAACGACATTTTGAATCTATCGGTATGGCAATCTTTCTCTCTAATCTTATTTTTCTGGTCGAGTGTAGTATAATACGGTGGTGTTTTCAATATATGCCTAACATCTTCAGTAATGGTATCCGATTTAAATTTACGCAATAGATTTAATCTGTACTTTAACCTACCCTTTACCTATGCTCATACTGAGTTTTTTTTGTCGGACGAATTTGATGACATATTTTGAGCAGTGGCATATACTAATAGTTCTGTCGCATAGAAAGGATTTTAAAGGAGTTTATATCAGTACTAGTACTAGTCTGATAAAGTGATCTTATGTTGAGCTTTTTATTCCTCATGTTTTTTTGAGTTTCTCGGAATATTCGTAAAACTTGAGTTGAAAAAAAGTAAAATCAGTCTTTGAATAATTACTAAACATATTTATCACATGTAATGCGCAATCAACTTTGAAAGGAACATTTACTGACAATCGAGCATCATTTCATCATTTTCCAACCAGAGTTTCCCTTACCGTCACTGTCACACAGCTAAGAAATGCCAACCTTTCTTTCAGCTTTTCAACTTTTCTTTGTATGGTAATATTTATATGGTATGGTCATAAAGAGCCTTTATTCCATTTATAGAGTATTAAAATATGCACCATAGTATAATTCTTTGTCACTCTCGATATTTACTTGAGAAGAGTGGATAGGGGAGACTTTGATTTGCAATTTTTGGCAAAATCTGGAAGAATAATTTACTTGCTATGCACACAAGCTTATACAGCTCCAGTAATAATTCATGAGAGATGAATCATAAATGAATTCTTATTCCATCTGCCATTAGTTATTCGCTAGAAGCTACTCGAGTCAAGTATTTGCCAGCCATTAGGTTGTAATGTGATTCTAAGGTGAAAAAGGCTTTAAGGCTGAAATCTCTTTTCTTGAAAATTAACCTTCTTAAGTGGATGGATAGCTAAATGATTTTTTGGGTGTCGCCACGTGAATTTTTTTAAACTAAATATCGGGAAAATTGAAAGACATCCTAACAGAATAGAATGCACCATGAAATAACCACGCGAGCAACCCTCTCCCAAGTTACCTCTCTTTACTTGTAATTGACTGCGTACTGATTACTCGTAACATTTCTACTGGGGGAAAAAAGAGACATTAGATTATGGTAGCTCGTTTTTGCAGTGCTGGGTTCAGCCAGCTGCCATAGCCATTTGCCTCATCATGGATTAGTCTTGCGGTAATCATTTCATTTCGTAGTTTTATTTTTGGGAGTAAAGGTATCTACTTGCATCTAATTTTCACCAAATGTGGATAATTTTTCAGTTACTCATAATTTTTTCAAGCAGTGAGTCACCTTTTAGTTCCTTATGTATGTGCATATTGCGATGGAAAAAATAATGAAAAAAAATCCTCCACCTTTGGGGCATAAAGATCTACATTGACGCAAGGATTCAAGGCTAGTTGGTCGCTCAATCTGTGTTATCCTGCTTATGGGGCCCCAAAGATGATTGATCGAAGAGCATGGCTCTAAAGCACACGGCTTGTTGGTATTCTTGTTTTAAGGAGTTTGTACCATAAGTGAAAGTCATGTAATGTTTTTTATATTTTCAGCACTTATAGAACTAAAGTTCCTCTATCTAAATAAAGTAAAGATAATTATACCAACCCATACTCCTTTTTACACAAATTGCATTTGAAATTACGTACGATTAACGGCGAGAATGGCCATCACATGGGAATATGACGTTTAAAAATACCATAGTGACATGTCATTTTTGCAAAAAACTGATATTTTATGCGTAATGTCACAAGAGATAAAATGACTCGAAAAAAAGGCATCAACCCACCGTATTTTTCGCTAAATCCACCAATTTCTGCGCTTATAGCAGACGAAATGCGTAAGTTGTCTTCAAGTGGCGCTGCGGTCGCTCTTGCCAAAATGTATGGGGTATGAATAATATCATTACTAATGAGATATTAAAGAATATTTCAGAAAAATATTATAACATACCGTTTGATAGTAATATTCTGGTGTTATACATTAGTAAATTCATTGAGTAGATGAATTTATTTCAGTAACGTAAATGTTGAATTTACTTCATCGTCGAGCAGATTACAGTTATCATAAAAAATATATCCTTGGACTTTCCATCGTATTTCTTGTGATACTTATGGCTTTCAATAGCTTAGGTAATTTTCTTCGTGAAGTAAGGATCACTTAGCAAGCATATACTCGTACTTAATTAATAAGATTCCTTAGACAACTTGACTCGAGCAGTCGCGAGCCAACCTCCTTAAGTCGATGTTTTCCTGAGTCTCCCATCTGTCTGCTTCCCCCGCCCCATGTAGTCCAAACTTATTAACTGTCTGTTTAATGGCACCGATGGGATCTTGCCCTTTACAAAGGCCAGTGATTTTTTTCGGATAAGCAAAAATGTGGAGTAATGGTGCGCTCATTTCTTTTTCTTTTGTCCTCACGCTCAAGCAACGCATCCAAGGCTTTTCAGAGAAGCACGTAAGATCATTATAACCCGGTAGTCAATGAAACTAATCCTTCGGTAGTGAATTTACTCCTACTCTCAGCAATTGTATTCGCTTTCTTCTCGAGAAGTCGGCAATCCAACTGAGCATGAAAAATGAACACATTATCCCCTTTGAGTTCAGACTGAATAAATAGCATGGCTTTGAATAATCAACGTGGCGTAAATGTCTCACCATATGGTTTAAGTCTAAATTAAAGAAATGATAGAATTATTGGAGCATATAAGTCGCCACTCGCACTGTACGAAGAGGAGCAGTGAATTTTGTAAATTTAATGCAATTCCTTTCCTCTACGTAAATGTTTTCGGGTATCAGCATGTCTTATGACGGAAAATAAAAGAATGAAACTTTTTTAGGTTCACTTTATATTTAAATAGGCACGACCCTCCTCTTTTCTTAATTGTCCTCTTTTAACCAGTCTATTAAATGAATTGAAATGGGAATCATTGTCAGATCGCAGGTTGAAATTTAGACTTAATCTCTTCCACAAATTCCAAGGCAATATTTTCAGTGATGATGTTAAAAATATTTTACGAACCCCAACTTACTATGGCAGACTGGACCATAATCATAAAATTAGAGAAATTGATTGCCGAACTGACCGATTCAAAATGTCCTTTTTCCCTCGCACATAAAGAGATACGAATAACGGTAAATATGTCCTATCGGAGAGTAGCAATGAATAGCATTGGTAGCTGCATGTTGGTATGAGTACTTAAAGCTAACCCTACTAACAGAATGTTTTTGCATGTTTGCTTTGCAATTTCTATCTTTTTTAAATAGTGTAGTTCTGTCTACTATATTAATACTATTCCTTTTTTATGCATGATATGTAGTGCATGTTTGGTGAGCAATCACCCTCTGCCACACACCCTTGTGGTGGCTTGCAGGGTATTATGTAGATGTAGATGTAGACTCATAGACTGATAAATAGTGTAGTTCTGACTACTATATTAATACTATTCCTTTTTTATGCCTGATATGTAGTGCATGTTTGGTGAGAAATCACCCCCTGCCACACACCCTTGTGGTGGCTTGCAGGGTATTATGTAGATGTAGATGTAGATATATGTTTTATGAGACTTTTTCAACTTAGTGAATGTGTATTTTATATTTGGATTAGGGAATATTCAGCAAGATACTCATTCTGAGCATTTTCTCAAGCGTCTTCGTTTTGTGAGGAGGGCCTTCACAGAACTACATCGACATCAACAAGCCACCGTAAGGATATATGGCGGGGGATGCATTGTAAATCAGAGATTACAACTTTACACTTACTACCCTGCGGGTATGCAGAAAAAGACTATCTACTCTATGCATATGCTACTAACGTTAAACTGAGATACACAGTGCTACCACCTCGAGAAAAATATTGGACATTCAGTTACAGGATACGTGAAATTTCATCTATAAATAACTCTAAATAGTTAGATATCTCGATAAGGTAATAAGATAATTTCGTTAATTGTTAGGAAATCGTAATTTATGAATGCATGCTATGAGATTTTTTAAATATACTATTGGAGAATATTGTTCTGTTATAAAAGTGTTGTTGAATACTATTTTACTCTTTTTTGCGCAATTTTTTTCTTAATTGTCCTCTTTTATGGGATCAGAATGTGGGCGGTTACTTTGAACCGAAATTGCAATTTTGTACACGAAATCGTTAGATGAAAATGAAAAAAGAATTTTAGTGAAAAAATTACTCTTCTAACCGCAACCATTCGCTCATAAATGAAAAATTAAAATAAGCAAAAGGTGACGCCCATCGAATAAGCTACTTTGACATCAATGACGTCATTTACCTCCCGTCCTTAACTGCTATAAGGGGAATGGAAGGGAGTGGAGGGGGGTTCTGGGAATGAGATATAGAAAAATACAATTGCTTTGCAAAATTCCACTGTAGAATAAATTTATTGAGTCAACATGTTTCACCACAAGGAAGGAGGGGGGTTCTCGGAATGTCTGCTTGCACAGATCCTGTCGCAACCTCTCTGGTTGGTAGAGTCAGCTGTTCCCCCCCCCCCTCCCCCTTTGCGATAAGGCGAAGTAGCTTCGCGGGCTCAGTTGTGATTGGACGAAGTCAATGACTTCAGAGGTTGCACCACGCCCACTTTTCCGAAAGGGTTAAAAACATCAGTTTTTCGCCGCTTATAACTCGAGAAATGATTGACGGATCAAAAAACGGAAAAATACGGGTCTTTTTATTTTACAAACTCTATCAGATTCGGCAATAAAGGAATATGGTAAACGACCCCATTATGGTGACCCTAAACTATTGGGGGTCAAGGGCCGAGATTTCACCAATTCGTAACGGCTTGGGTTGAATTCCCATGATAATTTTGAAAAATGCCTTTGAAAAGGCGCTTTTTATCCGCCTGAATTCCGGCCACGTCCTCTCCTTTTGTCCTCGTCTTGAGATTTAAAGGCGCCAAGGGTTGTCGGACGGAAATCGCTCGCAGTCCCGTGGCCAGACGTCGCCGGAGAGTCGGGCGCCTGTCCAGCTGGCATCCACTCCTCCCCCGCGAATCAATCACAAATGCAACTCTGCTCCTGTCTCCCTTATCGCTCGCCCCTCCTCCACTCCCCCCGCGATGAGAGAACTCCTCGTCTTCCGCTGCTTCCCTGGCCGAAGCTGAAATAAGAGGCATACCATGGCTACTTAAGTCTAATGCCATTTGCACATTTCAGAAAAGGTGTGCATTTCGCTCGGGGTAGGAAACTGGCGTTGGCATTACATCTACATCTACGTAATATCCTTAGGGCCACCGCGAGGGTGTGTGATAGAGGCCCGTATTCATAGTCCCAGTCTCAAGATTTGCTTGAGATCCATTTGAGAATTTGTGCGATTCCGTATTCATAGTCACTATCTCAAGATCGACTTGAGATCGCGTTGAGCCAGATTGGAGATTTTGCCAAGACAACGATGGGGCAGTCTTGAGCCGATCTCAAGACCAACTTGCACCAATATGGCTGATGGCGTAACACCGAATATCGTTTTTAGATTCATTTATATTCCATACGCTTCGACGTTTTGGAGTTATTTTAACTTATTTGTTGTTAACAATAAAGGCAAACCACATTTTAATTACTTTGACGGGTGAATACGATTGTTGTTATTTGTTTGGGATACCGCTTGAAAACACATTGGGTGAACGAACGCTCGAGCGCTAATGCAATTATTCTTGGCTATTATATACTATTTTTTGTATAATTAGGGTTTTTGGTGATATTATTTACATTATTTGACGACGATTACTCTTGTAAAGTACGGTCTGGTGCTTTCCCGGATCTGGTGCGCATAAAATTCACAAAGTTTTCACGGGTGCTCCACCGGGTCAAGACTTCATTCTCACTTGATGTGGATATATCTTTTGGAATACGCTCTTGATCTTGGCTTCGCTTAACACAGGTAAGAAATTGTTCTACTAGATCGTTTCCCGTTGCAATTTTGACCAATTTAAGTCTCTATATTGGATGACGATTACGATCAGTTTCATATTTGTAACTCTCCTGTTTTCTTATATTTTCTGACTCTGACATCCTCGAATTTGATTCTTGGTGAAGTGATCTTGATTTTAGATGGGTAATGGTCGGTGTTTTGTACCATGATTTAGGAAATGATGAATTTTTTGGACGAAGATGAAGAGAGAGTACCAAAGCGATATATTAGTGACAATGAGAACCCCATGGAATATTATTCGGACGAGGAATTTTACAGACGGCGCCTACGTTCAGAAGACACCGTTTGAAATGGTATTTACCTACTCCATTGTGGACATCGAAGAGGGCCAGTGAAACAGGGGTCTTCCAGTTCCAGAAATGCTACGACTGCTAGTTGCTCTAAGATTTTATGCAACCGGAGACTTTCTGCAGGTGTGTATAAATATATTTATGCTGTCTGATTCACATTATATATTAGCGCTATTCTATCTGATGCCAATATTGATAATTTTCCCACAATTAACTTTTAGGTTTTGTGTTTGTAGTCAATGTACGGAATGAAAAATATGATTGCATAAAACATACACAGCCAATGCCAATATCACAAATGGAAGTAATGGCATCGGCAATGAGTCAGCATTCATAAATTATGCAAAAAATGCAGTAGAAAGATAGTTATTAACGAGTGATTGAGGATATTTGGCATTATATGAATTCACTACCCATGGCAGGTGAAATAAATAGAAATACCTATACAATTAAATTCTATTAGCTAACAGAAAGTGAATTTAGTGAGTACAATACTGTGTCAATACTTTGTTCGTGAAGCAGGAAAACTTTATGTTGCAACATTTCTTCTTGTCTCTCCTGCCAGTGGTAGTAAGTTCACAGCATGTCCAAATATTCACAACTACCCTGCATTAATAGTATAATTAGAGAACACTGCCGATATTTAATATGTTGGTGTAATTAGTAATTTAAAAATTATGTGGGATTTGCACATTGGCTAGAATCAAAGCAGTCTTAAACATTAATAAGCTATGAGAATAAGAAATAATTGCAAAGAAAATTAAACAGAACCTATAATCGTTCATTAATTTATTATAAATTATAGGTTAATTATTTGGATAAGCACCTATAAAAAAGTATCAATTCTTTAGTAATTACCATAAGAAAATAAAGTGAAATGTCTCACCACATACTAATCATTCTTTAGTAAATATGTGGCTAACTTTCTTGAGTGTTAGGAAAACTAAACAGAGCGCAGCTCAAATGCATGTGATATTCCACTATATATAACGTAGTTTTAATTCGCGAAAGACATAAACGCTCTTTGGTAACAAAAAAACTTATTTTCCAGGTGCAATTTAGCCAACAGATGGACAAGGAATATCATTGAAAAGGAGTTCTGAAACAAAAGTTCCAGTGTCTTCGAAGAAAAATTGTAGCAAATATGAGGACAACACAAGTTTGTTGCTTGTACTGCACAATATTGGGGCACACTATCAAGATCTATGAAATGTAATGGATGACGAATCAAACACAGTACCTGTGCCCCATGCAGCCCAAAACCACCAGCCATTACCCATCTAACATCAAAATTACTATGTGGAAATGTTATTAGGCAGTAGTTTATTCAAATCATTTTTCATTATAGGGTTGTAAATGAAGCAATTTTTACAATAGTTAATAAAACTAGGTTGTTTCAATTTATTCAATTATTATCTCTGAAAATGGTTACATTTGCTAAGTTGCTTTTGTAATATTGCCATTTGAAGCCTATGGAGTTCCCCTTTTCTCCTCTCCTCAACCTCAAACGCCACTCTTTTTATTTCCTCCTCAAGCAGTCTCATCTTCTCCTTAGCCAACTCCACCATATATTTATGTTCGTTAGTTACTCGGCTTTCTAGCAGCAGAACTCTTTCACCACTTCCAGTTTTGGCTTCCCTAGTTTAATGTGGGTGTTGGCCTCTTCTCTCTTGCTGCACACCGATATCTTAGTTTTTTATCAGCAATTAATTTAAATATCATAATCTCATTGCAAAAGAAAATTGAGGCAGTTTCATTGATTGTTTACTAAAAATACGTCACATTGCTCTTATCTTATCAATGTAATGATGAACTAATAGTGAATTAATGTTGTGACTTTCAGTGAATTCCCAACTTTTTTAAAGAGCTGAAATCCCGCTTTTTTTACCTACACTATATATACAATAAATGCTTGGTAATTTGAATTCCGCGGAACTCATGAATATCCCTAATTTTAACCAGTTTATCATTACGTCCATTGGTGCTATTATATATCATAGGTATTTGTTATAAAGGCTATACAATGTTCATGCTAGGCATTAAGATCATGCAATCTTTTGAGTTGTACATGGATAGTTAATCTAGCACACATAGGTTCTTTTCCTTCCGTTAATAAACATGAAAATTATGTTTCACCAGTATATTAGTCACCAGGTCATTACAACTCCAGCGATAATTCACTTCACCTAATTTTTTTTATAAGTTTCTGTTCAATCATAATTGATATTGATTAATGTGGAAGGCTATTTGTGCACTAATAATTAAAGCCACAAATAAAATTGCGGTATTATAATAGATGGATATGCTCGCAATTGAATTGAAGCTGCTTTTCTTCTACAGAAAAGGGCTTGTTTATTCCCGCCATAATTTTAAGTTTACTCTCACCGTTCTTGCGGAGTGCCGATCGTCACTTTTTCCGGTATGAAAAATAACGATATCCAAAATAACCGCGCATCGCTGGTCTCAAGCCGATCTCAGTCTTGAGATCGCGCTGAGAAACAACTATGAATACGGATGGCGGTCTCAGTCTCATCTCAGTCTTGAGCTGAGATCGACTCAAGACCTGACTATGAATACGGGCCAGAGGGTGAAGGATCAACGTGAACGACTTACATGCACCTAAGAGCTACTTCATTGGTGGTTGGTTGGTTATTCAGGGGGGTTATTTTGTAATCTCACCTTTTTAATGACTCTTTGTGGAAAGGCGGGAGATCCGTTTCGCTCTCTTAATGATCGGCACACGAACGGTTCGCGAATTGTCGAAGCTTCTGTCGGTAGCGCTATCTGTTGCCGATCTCGTCTACTTTGAAGAAACAAACGAGTGCTTTCTCGCTCTTGCTTTTTTTCCAACTCAAGCTTCAAGTGGAAACGATGGTGGCTCCATTTCACGTTCTTTATGAAGATGAGATGGGAACTAATGGCAGGCGGAGATAATGAAACGGATCAAGGTTTGAAAGATACGGATCAGAGCGGATGAATCGTCTAAAAGACCAGCACCACACCGGCAGTTCACCACTTGAGATCCGAAGATGGTCCCGCTGCCTGGGTGGCGGAGTTTAACTACGAAAAAGTGACATTTAATGACGTATTCCCACTAAAGTGAGATTACAAAATGACCCCCCAGGACGGGGGGAGAGAGAGAGGGAACTGGGGTGGCAAGAGTAGGAGGTGTGCGGTGTGTGTATTTTTCTATTCCCTTAGATCATTTTACCTAAGACGTAAAGTAGCTTCATTTACAGCCTCTAATTTGTTTCTATCATTAGAGGACAGCTAGGGAGATACTGCACGAATCTATTGCTAATATTTTTGGTTTCAATTAAAAATGTAATAAAATGTTGATAACATTTACCCTTAAATTAATTTAAAAACGTTTAACATGCATGGAAATTGAGACCCAAAATTGCAATGCCCACCCTGCTCTTCTCCCTTTAATTTCGATGACATTTTTATTGCTCCTTATTTGTGATTGACTAATTTCATAGTATTAGTAACTATAGTAGATGGTCGTTAATTGGTGTGGAATTGCTGGAAATAGTTTACGGGGTTGGAACAAATATAGAAATTCATTGATGGCATTACGGTTTTATAGTGAGCTGGATTGCTTGGCTGTGCGCTGGCAAGATGGAGGAATAATTTTGGTGGCACCAAACGAGGAAGAAAACGTCTGAAGGAGTTCACCCTCATGAAAGGAGTAATTTCTGACGTGGGAATGTGACCGGAAACCGGCCTTCTTCAGGGCCTGCTTCTTCTTCTTTTTTTTGTCTCGACACCCGCGAAAGAGTCTCAATCGGAGACAAAGTTCCGAACGATTTGGAAGACGCAAAGTCTCCGAAAGCCAGAGGGGAAGTTCTTCCAAGTCCTCAAGACTGCGGAACCCTTTTAACCTCCCCATACCCCCACGTCCGGCCTCGCGCGCCCGATTCACGAGGAAGGAAATGATTTTTTCGCCCTCCTCCCCGCTTTTCCGTCTTTTAGACCAAACCAGAGGAGAGCAGGGAGTCGGGAGGAAGGAGTAGGTTGGAGCTTGGCGTTCGAGGGATTTGAGAAAGTAGGTTAATGTCCGTTTGCCTTCGCCGCCGTAACTTCTGCCTCCTCAACCGACCTCCAGCCCTCTTTCTAATGTCTTCCCATTGCTGTGAGGGAGGGAGCGCTAAGAGGAAGGACCCTCTTCCCAGGAAAAGGGGCAGACTCCAGGAAGTGATCCTCCAGTCTTCTCGTGCGTGCTTGCCCGTCTGTTCCTCCAGCCGTCGTACGTTCATTCCCCTTTCGTTTCGCTTCTCTACCATTTTCTTTTCGTTCCTCGACCGTGTGCACGGTTCGTCTCGTCAAATGCACATTAAACGTAAGCAAGGGCTTTGTTTCTTGGTCTCACATCACAAGGATAACCGTCGGGTGATGTCAACATCACCTTTTACGGTGCTGATCGGCTAGAGTCTACTCGTCTCTTAATGTGACGCGATAAAAGTCAGTGTAACTTACTAGTTTCTCATCGCCTTCAAAGCTAGTAACTGGAAATGAACGAATTAGTATTCGCTTCACGCACGCTAATCCCGTGTTGTCACGTGCTAATGTTAATAAATCTCGTTGAAAATTGTATGAAATGCATCGCAAAACAAAGAAGGTCATGGAATTTAGATAAACCTTATAGAATTATATTAGTGAGAATTTCCTTGTCAATGAGATTAATAATAAGCATAAAATATGGGAGACACAAGTAAAAATATTTTTCAAAAATTTTGCATGGGTGTACCTATATTACAGGAAAATGGGTGCAGCTCTCGCAATGTTCGTGGGAGATTCGCCATAACGAAAGTCGCGTTTATTAGAAGGAGAAAACTAACGTTAGGGTCCTTGCTTATGAATCCCTCTGAAGCATAAGCGTGCCGATGTAGAAAAAATCTCAAACTTTAAGAGCAGTTAGGTTAGAAAAAAAAAACACGCTAAAATCAACCTCTCTCGCAAATTGAACCGTACACATAATTATTATTAATTATTTCAAACACGTTGCACGTCATATTTTACTTCTACTTTAAAGGTTATTTTTAATTAAATCTTAACTCCACGGCTGGGGATGTACTGCCGTCTGCCACACACCCTTGAGTAGGTTGGCTGGGTAGAATGTAGGGTATATAGATGTTAGTGATGAGTGTTTTCAAAAGTATCGGAAACGCAAACGGAATAGAGGAGTAGTTCATGGCAAAACATAAAACTGTATTTGCATATATGTTTGTTTTCTTTCATAGCATATTAACTACCCTATATGACACGTGAAGTATTTTCAGTGATGATGTTAAAAGTATTTTGCGGACCCCAACTCACTGTGGTAGACTGGACCATAATCACAAAATTAGAGAAATTGATTGCCGAACTGACGGATTCAAAATGTTATTTTTTCCTCGTACATACAATTAGGGATATGAATAACGGTAAAGATATCCAATACGAGTGTAGCAATGGATAGCATTGGTAGCTGCATGTTGGTATAAGGACTTGAAGCTAACCCAACTAACAGCATGTTTTTGCATTTTTGCTTTTCTATTTTGATCTTTTTTTAACTAGTGTAGTTTAGAACAGTATACAAGTACTAATCCTTTTTTATGCATGATATGTAGTTCATGTTTGGTGAGAATTCACCGTCTGCCACACACCTTTATGGTGGCTTGCAGTGTATTATGTAGATGTAGATGAAGTATTTTGCACTCTAATGCTTTGGGTCACAGCGATTTTTTCCTCCCTGCCACTTATCCTCTCTCTAGCTTCACCTTTTGCCTCCGTCTACGAACCTCCATCCCTTAAATCGAGGTCAAACCGGGCCATCGACGCCAAGGTGCATCTGCGAGCCATACCGTTCAGTTGGGCCTTTCCCGGGAGTTTTCGTTCCGGTCTGTTCGATAGCGGCCTTCGTAGATTCGGGGTGACATCTTACTCGGAAGTATCGTTCACTCCTATCGGGTGGTCCATTCTTCATCTACTTGTGTATCCTACGAGTCAACGCAAGGGCGTGTTGCAGAAGGAATTCCACTTCTAGCATGCATTAACAACGAGTAAATTAGAGAAGAAAAGTACCCTAGCTGCAAAAAATCAGGCCTGAACAAAGCTCTCAGAACGAATATTTATGCCTGCATCTATATGATACTTTGCATGTCACGGGCAGAGAGTATGGGAGGGGGAGAATAACCCCCAGGCATGCCGTTTTAATTAAAATAGAATTAATTTTACAAAAATACTAGTTCAATTTATTTTCAGGCATACAAAAATACTAGTCCATGCACTCCCTACTCAGTTGCACTACCTACAAGCAAATGAGAGGCACAGCCAAATTGTTAGTTTTTACGAAGTAATATTAATATGATTGAATAGTAGGACAATTATTTAAATATATTGATTTATTTATATTTCCCAAAGCGTTTGTGAGCTAGTAAGGTTAAAACATTAACATCATCATCATCATGGGTCAGCATTCCTAGGATTGATTTGACGCAGTCCTTCACTCGATTCTTGTATTGGCTAACCTCTTCACATCGAGGTAACTCCTCTCTTTTACATCCTTCACAACTTGCTCCATATACCTCATACGAGGCCTGCCTTTTCCATTCTTCCCGTTCACTTTTCCCTCCACGATTGTCTTCATCAGGCCATCAAGTCTTGATGAGCCGATTGTAGCCGATTAAGTTATTCCGTTTTCTTCTTAGAGTTTTCAGCAGGCTTCTCTTTTCTCCCACTCTTCTTAGGACTTATTCATAAATCACTCGGTTGATCCATTTTATCATTCTTCGGTAGCACCATATTTCGAATGCTACTTCAGCTCTATGGTATCGAATGCTAGACTTCGAAAAAAGTATGATTAGAGTCCATCTGGTGCAGCTAAGATGTGATGTGGAAAAAGTTGTTGAAAGAAAGTTAAGCGGAAATGAAGACGAACCATAAAGATTTGAAACAACTGTATGGAGAGAGAGAGAAAACTGGTAGAATTGATTGAGAATGGGAGAATTAAATTCTTGGGCCGTATTCTGAGACGTGATCAAATGATTGGAGTAACATCATAAGGAAACGTGTTGGAATGAAAGACGATGACCAAGGAGGAAATGTTTGTAGGACTTCGAGGAGGAGATAGTTGTAGATTCATAATGTAATAATGTAGGTAACTCACATAAGATTTCAGCCTACCATAGTTGCAGCAACAAGAATTTCACTTCAGAAAATAGGTAACCGTCATCGGTGAACTATACTAAGATTATTTTGACGTAGCTCTCCATTCGATTCTCCTATCGGCTGACCTCTTACATCTACATCTACATCTGCACAATACCCTGCAAGCCACCGCAAGAGTGTGTGGCACGGGGTGAAGATCACCAAGCATGCACTACTAACATGCAAACAAGCCACTATAGGGTCTCATGCAACTAGATTGTTAGTATATATAGTATTTAAGGGCTTAATACATGCATTATGCACTACAGACTACTCTAAAATATTTCACCTACCTATCCCTTTGCTCTGCTGCCTATTCTGTTCTCTTATAGTACGGGGGAAAAATGCCATTTTGAATCTATCGGTACGACAATCTATCTCTCTAATCTTATTTATCTGGTCGAATCTAGCATAATACGCTGGTGTTTTTAATATGTGCCTAACATCTTCAGTAAAGCTATCCGATTGAAATTTCTCTAATAGATTTAATCTGTAGGTACTTTAACCTACGCTCTGATAATGATTCCCACCCTAATTCTTGTATTAATTGTGAAACACTACTCAACCTATCTTAACACCTTTGAACGAGCCTAGCTGCTCTACGCTGCACACTATTTCTCTGATCAAACCTAATTCATTCGGATCCCGTACACTGGTTGCATATTTAAGGTGGGGCCTAACTAGTGAAAATAAACATCGCTATTTTGTCTTCTCATCACATTTCCCAAGTACTCTTTTTATAAATCCTAGCTCTCTCTTCGCTCGTCCGCATATTCCCTGGATGTGTCTTCCCCGCGTTAAATCTTTGGTGATTGTCACACCTAAATATCTTATGGTCTTTATCTAAGTTTTCGATCTTCGTGTTACTAATTTTATAGGATCGTTCTATCGAATTATTCATCCACCAAAAATTGATAGCTACACACTTTTTAAGGTTAAGTTCCAACTGCCATTTGTCGCACCACTTTTGAATTGCATCTAAATCCTTGCTAAACGATTTCCGGTCTTCTTCTTTTGATATACCGATTAATATTGGTATATTTTTTTCTCTTTCACATCCTTTCCAACTCGTTCCATAAATCTCATCCGAGGCCTGCCTTTTCCATTCCTCCCGTTGACAAGTCATGCTTTTTGCTATGAAACATGCCATGACATGTTTCACAAATTTTTAGTCAGAGGCAGACAAGCAGTAAAGTGTATACTCTACCTTCTGTATCTTATCTTCTGTAGGTATCTTCCGGGTGACATTGATACACATTCATTACTGTCACATCCTCGTGTAAGCGGAAGTGAAAATCGGGAACCAGGCTGCGGCTGAAGCGATACGTTCACCACTTTCGCCCGCACTTTTACTCTTTTGCAAATGACCTCCCGACTCGATCCCTCGTCCTCGGCCCGCTAACCCTCGGAGCCCTGGGAGAGTGTGAGTTGGGAACCCCCGCGATTGTGCATTCCCGGAACCGAGCCTGCCCTGCGTGAGAGCGGGCGAGCCCTCACCCCCGTGCTACCTTCTCTCCCTCGAACCCCTTCTCGGTCCCCCCGGAGGGTTGGATTCGCGGGAGGCTGGGAAAAAGAGAAATGGGGGGGTATAGGGATTCGTCTGGGGTGGGGAGAGGTTGACTCTGCATCCAAACCCCCACAAGACCGCACCTGGTCGGGACTCTGCTGCTTTCCCAGTTTTCCGCAATATTGATTGGCGCTGTTTGCCGGTGCGGCCGGGAGGGTGAGGTGGGGAGAGGAGGAAGTGTTGTCGGAGATAGGGAGGGGGGAAGGAGTAACAATGGGGGTGGGAGGCTAGTTGGGAGTATTTGGCGTAGTATCTCCGGACGCGTGAGTAGGAGTGGGTGGTGGATTGAATAGGAGGGGATGCAGTGGAAGGGGATATCTCTGCAGCTCCCCGCGAGCGTGGTTAGGCAGATATTTTTGGGGAACTGAATGGAATTCCTCGACATCCTTACGTTATGGCGAAAAATTCTCGAAAGCCCACCATTGGTGTGATAATTACCACATAATACCACTTACGAATGATGTAGTATTTGATGTTGAAGGAGGGAAACTGGCAATTAAGGCCATTTGCCCCATTTAGGGTTGGTGGATGATTGGTTAGATGTGGAAATGTATCATCTACATCTACACGATACCCTGCAAGCCACCGCGAGGGTGTGTGGCACGGGGTGGAGGAGATCAACCATGAACTACTGACATGCAAACAAGCAACTATAATGTCTCATGCAACTTGATTGTTAGTATCTATAGTATTTAAGGGGTTAAAACATGCATCATGCACTACAGTATACTCTAAAATATTTCCCCTACCTATCCCTTTGCTATGCTGCCTATTCTGCTCTCTTATAGTGCGGGGAAAAATGCTATTTTGAATCTATCGGTACGACAATCTATCTCTATAATCTTATTTTTCTGGTCGAATCTAGCATAATACGCTGGTTTTTTTAACATGTGCCTAACATCTTCAGTAAAGCTATCCTATAGAAATGTCTCTAATAGATTTAATCTGTACTTAAACGTACGCTCTGATAATGATTCCCACCCTAATTCTTTTATCAATTCTGAAACGCTACTCAACCTATCGTAACACCTTTTAACGAATCTAGCTGCTCTACGCTGCACACTGTCTAGTTCTCTGATCAACCGTAATTCATTAGGATCCCATACACTGGCTGCATACTCAAGGTGGGGCCTGACTAGTTGAAATAGCATCGCTCATTTGTCTTCTCATCTCATGTTTTCGTGAGAACGAATCCAGGGTGGAGAGAAATTCGACGCCGGCGATGGGCTTTTTAAGCAAGGATCCGAAAGGGTTCACGGTTTGATGCATGTACACTAGATAATCAGCATCGCTTTTATATATTTCCATTATTTTTATGTATTTCCTTTTTGATGTTCATTTGTTATTTAATCCTGAATCACACGATCATTTTTTACGTCCTTTTCAGGGATAACTCAAATGATAGCTTAAAAATGATGGTCTGACTTGATCACTTCACGGATAGCGGCAATGATAGGGATCGCTATCCCTTTTTTCGTCATTTGAGCACGTCCTTCTTTCCGTCCCTCATGCCTGTCATTTAGCCAATCAGAGCGCACGTTCTGAAAGAAACGTTTGGCTGCAGCCAAAAGCAGACGACGACGATGTAAATCATCCATAGTAACGAAGTTGTTTACCGTATCTCGCGAACAGAAATGGTAGGAGAGGGGACGGTAAAAATGATCGTGTGAGCGGCGAAATGATAGCTTGAGCTATCATTTTGGCGGTCCCTGAAAGCTATAGCTTAAATGATCCCTTTAAAGGGACGAGAAAAATGATCGTGTGATTCGGGCTTTAGTGTATTTACCTTTTGTGTTTCTATTGTTTTGAATTGATGTAACGCAATGGCAACCAAAGAAAGGAAAAATAGAGAATTGTTAATGGAGAGGCCATATTTATATGTATGTTGATACATACAAAAAAAATAAAGTGCCAAGTGATATTGAAATTTCATTTAGTTAATCGCTTTGACAGATTAGGCTTAAAGATCAATCCGACTGGTGGAGTATTGAACGTGGGTGATCGCGATTTATCCCTTATGTGGGAACTAGAAAGCACAATCAATGAGCAATCCACAAAAAAATTAAGGAAATGACTTCAGGCTTTACTATGTAGAACCTCTCCATGATGAAATCGAGAATAAAATAATTACACTTTGTTATGGTCCGCTGTAAATGTTTATTATTACGAGACGGGTTTCGTTCACTTAGTGACATCTTCATGTTTTTAAGTTAAAATTGAGGAAGTTTACCAGGAAGACAATACTTTACGAGAGGTTCTGCGGGCTGTTCAACACATTCACATTGGTATCTCGGTGTTCCGGCGCTTATGGCACCATTGTGGATCCGGGAAAAGTCATACATCTATCATTTTAGCATATTTTTCTAGGATATATTTTATTTTTCTAGCATACATGCTGTAACGTCTGATATTTGTTTTGTTTGTTTGGGAGATGTTGGTGGGTTGCTGGGGGAGTGAAGGGAAGTGATTGTTGGGATTGTTGATGTTTTGGAGAGAGGAAGAATAAAGGAGAGTCTGATAAGTAGCGTTTTCTTTATTGAAATTAGTGTTCCCCCGTATTATTTGACCGACGTTGCAATGCTAAAACATGCTGCGTGCACTACTGACTACTCTAAAGGCCGTTGTACTCGGTACAATTTCTCGTACAAGATCTTGTACCATAAATTGAACGGCGAGATTTGACCAAGATATTGTACAAGAAGTTGTTTCACGGTCGTACACGATCAAAGATTTTCATGCAATTTGTGCGCCAATAACATGCGCAGATATCGTTTTCTGTCGAACAGCTGAATCGCGATATCCGATGACGATAGTATTTTGAAAATACTGCCATAGTTACTGGGTTACAATGATTTGCTACCATTAATCCTAACATTAATAAAATGAAATTTTACGAATGGTTACGTGCACTCTTTCATCGGCTCATGAAACCCATCATTTATCGTCCAAACGTCATGTTTTTGCTTGTTGCATATATTTATTTTCGGTTCAATAACGTCATCTTAATTTAATTGAGGTTTAATGTTTGCCAGTGTGTCCAACTCATCTTTTGAGAAATACATCTACATCTACATCTACATAATACCCTGCAAGCCACCACAAGGGTGTGTGGCAGGGGGTGATTGCTCACCAAACATGCACTACATATCATGCATAAAAAAGGAATAGTATTAATATAGTAGTCAGAACTACACTATTTAAAAAAGATAGAAATTGCAAATAAAACATGCAAAAACATTCTGTTAGTAGGGTTAGCTTTAAGTACTCATACCAACATGCAACTACCAATGCTATTCATTGCTACTCTCCGATAGGACATATTTACCGTTATTCGTATCTCTTATTGTGCGAGGGAAAAAGGACATTTTGAATCGGTCAGTTCGGCAATCAATTTCTCTAACTTTATGATTATGGTCCAGTCTGCCATAGTAAGTTGGGGTTCGTAAAATATTTTTAACATCATCACTGAAAATATTGCCTTGGAATTTGTGGAAGAGATTAAGTCTAAATTTCAACCTGCGATCTGACAATGATTCCCATTTCAATTCATTTAATAGACTGGTTACGCTAATATAATTATCGTATCGTCCCTTTACAAATCTTGCCGAGAAATAGAACACTTCCGACGCGACCAACCAGTATCACAATATGGAAGTAACAAAGAATATCATAATATGGAAGCAACAAAGAATATCACGATATGCACAACAAAAAGGGATGTTTTGCCATGCTTATAGGAATAAAAGTGATCGCAAACAGAACACCAACCTTACGAATACTAAACAAACGCATCACTACCGTCACATGTCATGCGAAGCTACGGAGTGGATCTTGGACGGTTTCATCCAATAATATAGAGCATGATCTAATTTCTTGTAGAAGAAATTGAACGAACACCTCGTACACGATACATTTTGCGCATTGTACAAGTTCTTGTACAAGAAATTGTACCGTGTACAACGGCCTAAACAATATTTCTTCTACCTATCCCTTTGCTATGCTGCCTATCGTGTTCTCTTGTATTCTTTGCCTGCACATCAGACTGATGGCTTGCGACTGGTGCGATGTCATTACGAACTCTACACGTTTTAGGTCGTGATTAATTTAAAAGTAAAATTTACTATTGTTTTGAAGTTAATGATAAGGTGTTTTCCTTAAATTTATCGTAGAAGCAATGAATGAGAACGGAACGCATCGAATTTGTTTCCTAGTTGACCGATTCAGTCGAATCGGGTTCACGCGAACTTCAGAGCTAAATAACTTGGAAGTGTTAACACTCATTCCGATGTGAGAAGCTGTCAGTTTTGGATGAGCACCCCGTGGAGTGTCTCCGGCGGGCTTCAACTCCTCTGCTTTTCAGCTGAGTGACGCCCTTTGATGCGCAACTGTCACCCAGGGCGCGGGAAGGGTTCCGTTCACACCAACTTACTCGGCTCATTCGCACATTTCTGGGAAGCAGCTTCAAGTCTCCATCTGTTTCAAGGGCCCTCTTAGGCGCTTCCTTGCAGCGGTGGTTGTGATACATCGCTTGAATGAGAAGTAGCGTAATCCGCCCCTGACGAGAGCGAAACTATTGAAATGTCTGTCCGCATGAATGTGAAGCAGGTACATGTTAAAATTCTGTTTTATTTGCACAGTCGCAGAAATTCGCCTTTCCGCAAGCTTTTTAACAACCTGTCGTAATAATGTGCATCAAATTTCTCAAAGAAAATTACTTAATGAAATTTAACATCAATGACAATTTATAATCCTCTGGGAAGTAAGCTACAGCATTTCAAGTCCAATTAAACGTTCAGGAAAACCACTTTTTCCTCCGTTACTTTTCACACGTAACCACTGCCAATGGTGGATGTGGCATAAAAAATACTATAGCTTAAGGAGTTCAAGGCCCCCAATCTCGGAGCAATCTCCTTACATTTTTCGTGGAGTCTGAAACATCTTAAAGTTACCCTTTTGTCTTTTTCTTACGTGTTTGCCTCGAGGGTTAAGTTCCTTGCAAGGTCAGCTAGAACCTTTGGCCCTTGATGTCTGTTACCCTCATGTTGCTGGTTATAAAGGATCCCCCAAAACAGTTCAAGCTTAATGGCCCAACAATTGTTGATCCACCACTTAGAACAACTGCTTCCTTATGTGGTAGTGACCCTACTTGCAATGATCATTCAGCCATTTATGTAGTACATATGCTATCAAATTTGCGTAGCAAATTTCTAACGTCTTAAAAGGTACTAAAGGCTTAATTTCCTTCTTCAAGAAATCTTTCAAAATATTTCGAATATAGTGTTTCGGTCTTCGATATGATACATCAGTTTCCATTCATTTACAATAAATTTATTAATGCAATCAATTCCATCCGCATGACTCCAGAGATTTTACATGCACTGAGTGGTCTGCAAGCCAGTAGAGGGTGTGTGGTATGGGTAGAACAATCACCAAAAACACAATACGCACGTTCGTGAGTGGATGAAATACTAATTAATTAGAGGAACGTGTTAACTAAAATTCCACGGGGCACATGCAACTCAAGTTTAGGAATTGAAAAGGAATATAATGTTTATTGATGTGCTCAGTTATGAAAATCAACAGTTGCAAGACATCTGTCGGTTTTCATTATTCTATATCTCTCATTAATAATGCAAATATGTAATTAAGATCGATATTTGTATCGTTTTTAAAAGAATTTTTCAGGTTCACTAAAGGTTAAACTATCAACACTACTCATACATTTTCAGCCGGAATGTTGCCTATCATGATCTCCTATTGCTCACGTGTCGAAAGACTTTTGCATGTATATGTACACTGTGCTATGTGCATATGTTGCTGCTCCGAGTTTTCGTACTTTTATTCGAATCTCAAGATTTCTGCAGTTTGATGTGATTTTCCCCAAAGGGAGCTCTTTGAAAATCATTCCACGCTTTGCAAGCTGTGGCGTTTCCAAGAGTAAATAGTGTTCGCACATCATCTTAGGATGTGTACCGAACATTAAAATTTTGTTGTCAGACTGGAGCCCTTAAAAACGATGGCATCATAATGCTTTGGAGTGCATAACCTCTCGTCCTTAATTTTGTTTTCTCTCCTTATCACCATCTAAGCTTAGTTTATTTACTCCCTTCATGAACTTTTGTGACATTTGTTTATGTAACCTTAATTTCATGCGATTTTCCTATCAAGTAAAATGAAACTTGATAGTAAAAAAATAAGTTTCTCCCTCAAGCTCTCGGTATTTGAGATATATATTTGGAATTCTTTGGTCGGATTATATTTTTTGCCTAGGGTTTTCATCAGAGCATTTTGGGCTTTCATTAAGCCTACGGTTTTCATTTAATAGGGGTTTCATTTCGTATAGGGTAAATTCTTCGATGGTTGAGTGCAAAAATTCCACTTCCCCAGCTCCTGGAACTATTGTCTGTTTGCGTTGAGTCACATGCAAATAAATGAACGAGGTAAGAAAGCGTAGGCACTCGATGGATTAGCCTGTGGTCTTGGAATTGAGAAGTCTGCCGAAGACCTACCCCCAGCATTCTTCTCTTCGAGATCTTCCTACGAAATTACCTTATTGTCCAGAGGAAAGGCTCCTTTCTGAGGAAACAGGGAGAATTTAATTTGGCGAAAAGGTTGTTGGAGGAGAAGCAGTAAAATAGAACAAGAGTGAACGCTGGGTAGGAGGTAAGGGAAGGAAATGGAAAGTATTGTATGCTTAGCGAGGGTTTGGGGTGAAAGGGAATCTAAAGGGTTAAAAGGGCTCAGGAAGGTCGAATCGATGGGATTCCTCGGCCATCTATATACATGTATGTGCACAAAAAATGCTCACGTATGTTTTTGTGGCTTATGGCGGAGTCACAAACATATGTAAGCTCCCATACACTCTTTTCCGCGTCTTAGGAGGGAAATTTACAACCTCAAAAATCTAGCAGACCGCCGAGTATATTTTTTCTGCGTCTATTTTCTGTTTTTCGTTTGTTTTATTTAATTGGTATCATCATGGGTCTGGCCGAATGTTTTCAAAAATGTTCCCGTAATCTTATAAATGCTAGCGTATTTTTATGCGTAGCACGTATTTACATCGTAATGCTCTCCGCAAAAAAAGTCATTTTCGGTACTTTTAACTTCTGTTGTGCCACCACAGTGGAGGCTAGAAATCTTTGGCATCGAGGGTAGAATGGAAATAAATGATCTTAAGTAAATGCGTACGTCTTCTACGCCATAGCCCTTCCCCTTTACCCGCCCTCCACCCTCTCCTTCCATCTTCTCCCACTCCGGCCTTTCTAAATCTTGACGGCCAACGCCGCCGATGGGATGTTGGTTTGTTTTCGTACCCCGGGCCCCAATAATTCCCCGGTCGATCGCTTCGGGTGAAGCAGCCGGTGGGCGGGTAAGGGGTTGCGGGAGCGGTGGGGGATAGGGATGATGAAATACTGGCTGCTGGATGGAGCCTCTTGAAGGTCCGAGGAAAGGGACCGAAACGTTCTTCTGAGAGTTTCGAGGGTGGTGAAGGGGGAAGAGTTCAGGACGAAAGCGAAACGAATATGAGCGAGTCCTCCTCCTGGGGAGAAAATGCAAAGAGAAGGAAAAGGGCCACACAAGGGTCTCCCTCGCAGACAAAAGGACGCACGGCGAAGGGGTCGCGGGCGAAAATCCCTTTTAAAACCATCCTGAATGCTCCCCGTTGCGAGTGAAATAAAAAATGTAATTATATAGCCTTGAACACGTTGAAACAAGCTTTAATGAATTAAGAATTTCCTAGAAGATAAGGCATTTCTTGAAATTAATATTAGAAGCAGCATGCCACTTTTCGAGCTTTTCTTTAAAGTGGAACATACGCTTCTAAATAAATCTACCCTGGTTATCACCGCAGGGATGTGTTACTGGAGGGAGGGGGGGGGGGGGTGTTCCGCAATTATTTGCAATACTGTAGAATAAATTTAAGTCTGACTTGACTAAATTTGACATTTATTAATGGGTGACTTGTTTGAGTATTTGACTTATAAGTGTGGTACATATGCTGAGACTGGTTTGAATGGTGGTTGACGTGTGAAAGTTCTATTCTGGAGAAGAATGAAATTGAAATACCTGAGTGACATTTTTTTCCTTAAATTAGCAAATTTGTATTTAGCGTTTTTATTCTGGTTTCTTGTTTATGATGGATGGAAAAATATTCACATCTCTTATTTTTCGTAGTGTGAAAAGTTTTCCACGAAGGGACCATTTTGCAATGGATAGTTAGTACTTTTGATATGGTTTAATGTTTCCCAAATATCAATTTCGAATTGAAATATGAATTTTATTTTGTAACCGCATTTGTAGTTAAGGAATAATTGTGTTTCCGTAATGTATATTTTACAAGGACTGGATTTTAAAGGTTGAACTATCAGATTTTGTTTTAGCCTTTGTGAGTACACTTCTATCATTTATTAACTGTACTATCTTTTAGGTCACTCTCGCGAATTTCTTCATGGTTTGCCAAATTATATTGTAAGGAGAAATTAAAGTTAGAGGAAGGAAGTGAGAGAAGGAGCAAGAAAATTGGTTAACATTAGTCGTCGCTGATGGATAATGTACTCCGCTTAAAGGACCAAACGAGCGCGTTCCATTAGGGATTGCGATTCCGATTTTTGATGATTTTTAAAAATTTGATTCTCCAACACTGCCGGGCGTCAAGCCAAGTCCCTCGATATGTATGGGGTTTATTTTCCATGATTTTTGTTGGTTACCTTTCATAGATTAGATAATGATAACAGAAGTGAGGAAAGTAGTGCAGGTTTTTATTATATTTAATGGAAACAAAACTTTTATAAACCACGTACCATTGTGATAAAACATTTAAGGTTTCCCTGGCGATTAGTTATTTATAATAAAGTTTCTTGGATGGCACATTGGGTAATACCGTTATTCGTGCATAGCGTCTTTTATTCCTGCTTCATTAAGAGTGAACTCTGATGACAATCCGGACTCATCGAAATGTTGGTGCCCATTAACGCCATCACCCGGCCTGAAACAGGAGAAAACTATTAAATATGCTGTGGTCCGCGTTAGCTTTGTTTGGGTTAAATCTCATGTAGTTTAGTGTTACCGCAAAGTGCTTAGCTTAACCACAAAGTTACTAAGGAACGGGTTTTATTCATGTGAATATTGATAGAAAATGTTTGATCAAATTCTCAAATGTACCTATAAAGCTCATTAAAACCCTAAGCATTTAAAGTATCCAAAATTAAAATATTATTCTCGTGAAAATAGGTTGCATGTAGTGTGTATAATGTTACCTATATGTACTCTATTTTCAAGATGTAGTTCTTGGAATGTACAGAATTTTAAAGCGTGTGCAAAAGCATCTCACTGGAACTCATAAATTGTCCTGATTATTAGTGACCGTGTAAACTTCAATAGGGAGGGGCAGTACATGCATAGTTATTTCTGCGTTGTATCATGTTTTATTCTTCACGTTGCAATCCTTGTTCCTGTAACTTACGCGATTGTCATGGGAAATAAAACTCAAGACTTAAGCTGTGTTCTCACGAAACCTAGAGACCCAGATCTCGTTTCATAATTGGGATTGGCTTTCGAATTTTGAAAGTGGTTATATTTGTATTGCACTCTAATTTTAATATTGAAATATCGAATTAAAGTTCTCGATCTTAACAATTTTTGTCTCTTCTTTCCAGGTGAGTGCTGACTTGAAAAAATGGATTTTTTTCACATCGCTGACATCTGTAGGTAAATTAATTTTAAGCATAAATTCATCACGGCATTAAGGAAATATTACTCCCATATTAGGCCTGATATTTTCTCGGCACCTCCGGGAGTGAATTTCTTTCCCCTCTTTCAAGAATAAAATTTTTAAGCTTCAATTACCACTAACTAAAAGTGTTGAAGCCTCAATCTTTACCTAAAATGGGCAGAAATTGAAAACCAGAAGTGCAGTTTACTAGGTCTGATCTACGCATTATGGATTGTTTCAACAAAATTAAGCATTTCTACATTTCCTAAGAAATAATTAACCTGGTAAGGTGTCCTCTATTTATTTAGAGACCGTGATTTCGGCAAATGGATGATATTATCAAGGTCCTATATAGTGTGTGCTAGTTACCAAATTAATTTTTACGTTAGTGCTCATTCAGTTTGGAAACTTAGAATATCTCTGGGAAGGGAAAATTAATGACCTTCTTCCCGACGTTTTATACCTTCTTTGATGGATACTCGCTCCGAGTTTTCGTGGTTATATAAAATGCCCTGCGAGCCACATAAAAGGAGTGTGACATGGGGTGGATTATCAACGAACATCAAATAGGCTCAGAAATAGGTACGTATTTTACTGCTATCTACTATGGAAAACAAGTTTGACTCGGGTAAAGAATGGAGCGTGAAGTTGTATTAAACTTCGTTACAATGCATATCAACGATGCTAAATGGATATTGTCCAGTTCTCTTACACTTTACGGTGATATTGTTGAAAAATTTTGTCACTTAATGACTCACTATATTTCACTCTAAATTCATTTTGTGAGAACGTTTTTATTCAGCCTTTTTGACTGCGATTGATTTAGCGGGTCACCTGCGGAAATTACCTTTTCGATCCGGAGAAAGAATTGGTTGCTCGCGAGCATGAGGCTACATGCTGTTATTATTATACAGGTGGGGTGTTTTGTTGTAACTGGTTTCTTAAAGTGAGATGCTCCAATATCCTGGAAAAAAAGTCGCGCGATTGCTTGAACTGAAAGGAAAGACCTCCGGTTCAAGGAAGGTGCTGCAATAAAACTCTACGACCTTTTAAGAGTCTTCATGAGTTCGGAGAATGATGAAAGACATCTTCTTAAGTATTGCATCAGTCGAAACACCTTGGGTTTCATTAAGGCAGAGCAAGTTCGTGTATTTACTCGGATGGATTTGTACTTCTTTGTGTAGTATCTTTACCCTTACGTGGTCTCTTTTGTTTCACCTTCTCTAGGTTATATACAGAAATGATTTTACGGTCTCTTAGCATTACGATCTTAATGATGGTGCTTTCGTCATAACGCTATATCGTTAAAACTCTTACTCACAGAGAAATAAAGTACCACGTAAAATTTAATGGTCTTATTAAGGAGCAATTTCGTATTATGACGTGCAATGCCATCGCCTCCCTAGATGTCCCAAAGCCGTAATATTCTCTAAAGCAGCAAGTGTTGTCGCTCTATAAGTGAGATCCAACTATCACACGTAGGATCTAGTTGAATTCGTTTCTCCTTGAACACCTTGATATTCTGTTTTTGGTGCCAAATTAGGGGTGTTCTTGATTGAAATTTGTACGTTCTTTCTTGTTGTTTCTACGTTGTGTTGCGTGTAATTCTTTAATTAGCTCTGGTAAATCCTTAGAAATCGGTCACTTTTGCCTTAATCAAAATAAAAATAGAACTTTTCGTCATAAGAATACAGAGACTTAGGGGATCGAACACATTCACTTTCTGGTGTTCTAATGGCATAATTATGAGATGGCGAATACTTTTGTAGTCTGGAAAAGTACACATATTCCATGCATTTCAGAAAAGGTTCGGATTCTTCGTTTATCCATTCCCGCTTGCAGCCCTATTCTGTGTACCCGTATTTTTCCACTCAATTTGCTGTACGATCTTGCGATGAGATGTCATTGGTAAGTCGTTCGTAATTGATTCATTCTTGCCGCTTATAGTAAGTTGAGGCCGTTCATATATTTTATAGCTCTAAAGACGACGGGCGAGCGGTTTCATTTATGGTTTCAGTTTTATATTATATTTCAATTCAATATTTAAATTCAAATGGGCAATGTTTCATTATGAATTGAGAATTTGAGGCATCTTATTAAAATATTGTATAATTTAATCATGTCCAAGTCAGGCACGTAGCCAGAAATTAGCTTTTAAGTCTTCCGTAACTTGAAACTAATCAGCCTTGTCCATTCGGTGCCGACATGCTGCAAATCTCTTCCCTTAACTTTCAGTGTTTGGTATTTACTTTTATAGTGCCCATACTTATCTCTTCTCAATGGTAAAGTTCACTGCTTACCTCGTTATGAAGCAGTTAATTTGACCGACCCCGGTACAGAAGTTCAACCCATACATGCATTGGAAATGAAAAATCACTTTGTACGTTCCACACAAAGATTTTATTGGGTTCGACCATGGTTTCGACAAAATATGTCATTATCAAGGTGTAAAAATAAAAATGTCCGTTCCTTAAATACCTTCAAATTAGGGGTGGGGAGGGAAACTGAGGAAGGAAGGTGGGGGGGGGGGAGTAATATGGAGGTGGGGGAACTATGGTAGGTGGGAAATCCCTGTTTTGACTCTTGGGGAGAGTGGATCTAAGGGGGAGGGGAGGAGGAAGGCGAATTCCCCAAACAAGGCCAGCAATGACGTCAATGCAAGGAGAGTAGTCAAATACATGGTACAAAACCGTTACAAATTTAAAAGTGGTGAATGACCATCAAATAGAACATCATTTACAATGTTGACATTAGACTTCTTCCTGGCTTTTGTTATCTCATATTGCTCAAGAAAATCTAATTTTTTACCCTTGTTCTCCACATGTGCCATACATGCATCTTAGATTGAAAAGAAAAATTATTAACCACACGCATGCATCAAACTAGTGATCACGCTTTCCAAAGTAATAAAATCTATGGTCGGCAAGTTTACTTGGTGAAATTTAGACATAGTGAAAAAGAAAGTACTTTGTTAATTCCACGATTTCTTTTGAATGACTCGACCGGTTTCAACCTTTGAAGGTAATCATCAGGACTCCTGATGATGACCTGCAAAGGTTGAAAACGGTCGAGTCAATCAAAATAAATCATGGAATTAACTAAGTACTTTCTTTTTCACTTTCCAAAGTAAACTTCTCTTTTAGTTCAAAATCTAAACAACCTTTTTTTTAATTACCCTGGTATCTTCCCTGTAATCTATTACTGTCCCTAATTGTGCTGGAAAAAAATTAATTTATGAACTTCTACATGTACGTCATATCCAGCTAGCTACCTCAATGGTGTGAGGCCACTAGGCATGCATAATAAATTAGAGGGAAACAAAGTTATACCTACCAACATGGACACAAGCAATAATACCAGTTCACGCAAGCACAGAGCCTAAATTTCAGACAAGCATTCACGAGTCACGTGAAATTTTATCTATAAATGGATCTACATTGCCAGTATATATAACAAAAACAAAGCTTGTCCCTGATCCTCTCCCTAGAGTTTCTCTTTCTATCTCCCTAATTTTATCTTCAGGGTCATAGTGATAATAATGTTACTCGTAATAATTAGTGAATTTATGATAGCAATGAAAAGTAAAAAATGTTTTATAAACATTGCATGCATAATCATGTTCACAAAAATGAGGGATTTCACTGGCAGTGTTATTATTTAAGAGGGTGATCATAGGGATTATGACGTAGCGTTGTAGGGGGAGGGGTATGAAAAAGTAGATAATCAGCGTTGCGTAAGGTATGGTTGCTCTCAAAGATTCTGATAACTGCGGAAACACATGCCATGTTTTAAGTAAGTAAGTAAGTAAATTTTATTGATTTCAACAAAACAATACAAAAATACTGAATTTATTACAATAAGAAAGCTGGGTTGCCTCAAAGGAGAACCTGTGCTGAAGCAACCTTCATAATTGTATAATTCATCGCTAAGGTTTCTATTTTTTCATACAAAAGTGATAGTAGAAAGTGAGAGTTTCATAAAAATGTAACAATAAACAATAAATGCCATTTGCATCTGAATATTTACTAATATGAGTATAACTACGAAACAACGAGTAATTTCTTTATATTTTTTTTACAAGGAGAAAACCAAAATCTGATGACATCAAAAAGAATCTTACAGCATTTTCATTTTCCAGTATCCATGACTTAGCTAAATGTAAAAAAAATTTTTACAATTTTTTTTTTTCATTTTTTATTTTCTCAGGCAACAAATTATAAACCCTTGGGCCCATGCACCCTTCTTTCCTCACCCTCGCCAGAGTATCGGTTTCCAAACTTCCGAATTCGTTTTCCTGCTTCGCAAGAGCTAGGAGATCGCCGGACGTGATTTAAATCTCGTAGGCGGCGGCAAACGCAGTATATCACGCGCATTCGTTACAGTCTCGTGCGTGACAGAGGAATGTTGTTGGACCATTCATTTAAACCCTATCGACTCTATCCCTTGTTCCCAGATGGTGGTAATTCGGGCTGTGAAAGGGTGCGACTGGGGGAAAAAAAAGACAAGGGGTCTCCGATGGTGAACCCTTCAAGGGGCCGAACTTGTTCCGGTGGGCAAGCCTCCCCCACCCTCTTGAGCCCCCGTTTCCGCTCACGTCGACTCAATTCCTTCCTCCTCCCCTTCCCCAACCCCTCTGCCCCCAGCTGACAATTGCCCGGGTAATATTTTTCGCAGCCCGAACGTGTTCGGCCTCTTAACACCGGTGAGTAATGCCTAAAGCCTTCCGAACCCATTTTTAACCAGAAAGGCCTCAAATTTAGGGTCCTTATCAGTGACTGACGTTTTCCTCATTCATTTAATTACAGTGAAAGAGAATGAAGCCAGTCAATTCGGTCTGTGAGCGGTAGGTGTTTTGAAGGGTTCCAACGACGAATGTAAATGCGTAAAGTTTGGAAAAATAACGAACTCAAAATCGAAGAAACGATTATTTACACTAGTTTGATAAATTCAAGTTTTATTAAATTATCAAATTTTATAGTCACTATCGTGAGTAATATTCTTTTGGAGGTTTAAGGAGTCTTTAATTCTTTCCACTGTTCCGTATCCTCTAGCTTTCTTAATTGTTACATATCCAACTCCATTATCATCAATGTTTCTTGAGTTTACTTTGTGGAATTTCATGATAATACGAGAGTAGAGTTTTTAAGAGAAATTAGAAAAAAAGGTTGAAGAGAGGAAGGAGAAGAGTGAGCATGGTAGATACTTTAAAGTTTGGAGTTGGACGAGAGTAAAAACTAGTACACTTAGTTCATCCACTCACTTTATTTCGTAGAGCCCGACCGGTTTCAACAATGTCGTGTCATTTTCAAGGATAGAATACCCTTATATTTAACCCTTACAATACCCTGAGGCAGGCCTCATATGAGAGACATGTATGGAACAAGTTGTGAAGGATGTAAAAGAGAGGAGCAACGGCAATATGAAGAGGTTGGCCGATAGAAGAATCGAGTGAAGGGCTGCATCCTAACCAATCCTAGGATTGTTGACCTATGATGATGAATACCCTAGTATATAACCCTTGAAAATGACACGACAGTGTTGAAACCGGTCGGGGTCTACCAAATAAATTGTGTGGATGAACTAAGTGTACTCGTTTTTACTCTCGTCCAACCCCATTCTTTAAAGTATCCACCGTGTTCACTCCTCTCCTTCCTCTCTTCAACCTTCTCTTTAAATCTCTTGAAAATCATTATCTTTCGGCTAATATATAGCTACGAATCCTCTTTTAGCACATTGAAGGAGCGCAACCTGGCTTCGAGAGCATAAAAGGCGTTACCCGCTGAAATTGCACAACAGCAGTATTCCACGGAGAAAGAAAATAATTTTACAGAATCACCCCCCCTGAATTCAGCTTTCTGGGTTTCGCTGAGAAGGAAAGCCACCTTTGCAGGGAGAATCTCGACACCAACTTGACTCGTTAGGAGGTAAGCGGCGGAAGGGAGACTGTACATCTACATCCAACTAATACCCTGCAAGCCACCATAAAGGTTTGTGGCAGGGGGTGAACTCTCACCAAACATGCACTACATATCATGCATAAAAAAGGATTAGTACTTGTATAGGTACTGTTCAAAACTACGCAATTTAAGAAAAGATAAAAAAAGCAAAACATACTAGCAAAAAAATGCTTTTAGTTGGGCTAGCTTTAAGTCCTTATACCAACATAGAGCTACCAATATTATCCATTGCTACACTCGTACTGGATATATTTACCGTTATTCATATCAATAATAATACGAGCATAAAGGACATTTTGACTCTGTCAGTTAGGCAATCAATTTCTCTAATGTTGTGATTATGGTCCAGTCTACCATAGTAAGTTGGGGTCCGCAAAATATTTTTAACATCATCACTGAAAATATGGTCTTGGAATTTGTTTAAGAGATTAAGTCTAAATTTCAACCTGCGATCTGACAATGATTCCCAATTTAATTCATTTAATAGACTGGTTACGCTAATAAGGTTATCGTACCGTCTCTTTTCAAATCTTGCCGATCTTCGCTGCACACGTTCATGTTCGTTATTTAGACCGATTTCGTAGGGATCTCATACACTGGCAGCATATTCCAAATGCGGTCTTACAAAGGAAAAGTAGCTGATTTCTCGTACATGATCGTCACATTTACCCAGTACTCTTTTGACGAATCCCAGTTTACGATTCGCTTGACCCATTATTTCACGTATGTGTTATTCCCAGGAAAGAACATGTGTCAGTCTTATTCCAAGGTAATTAATGGATTCCACGTTTGTTTTTTATTATTACTTATTTGGCAAGTGCTAAGAGGAGAGCTATTCTTTTTCCAAAAATTCATTACAAGACATTTACCACTGAAGGAAAAAGCAAACTTTGAATCTGTCAGTTCGGCAATCAATTTCTCTAATTTTGTGATTAAGGTCCAGTCTACCAGAGTTAGTTGGGGTTCGCAAATTATTTTTAACATCATCACTGAAAATATGGTCTTGGAATTTGTTTAAGAGATTAAGTCTATATTTCAACCTGCGATCTGACAATACCCCAGGAAAGATCATGTGTCAGTCTTATTCCAAGTTATTTAATGTATTCCACGGTTGTTAATTCATTATTACTTATTTTGCAAGTGCTAGGAGGAGAGCTATTCTTTTTCCAAAAATTCATTACAAGACATTTACCACCGTAGTGGAGGAGGTTCCGAATACGGCCCGGGGCCGCGGGGGGGAAGGTAGCGATCTTGAAGGCGGCTGCGGAGTCGTCTTCCCTCCCGACGCTTCGCGGGGACGGCTTCCCAGGGGCGAGGGGAGATCGAACTCCCTCATCGATTCCTTGCGCAAACACAGCCCGGCGAGGGCATCCCGTGTGGGCGGGTGGCATTATACTGATTGCCTCCGACGCCCTCCCATCTTCCCTTTTCCGAAACTCCCCACTCCCGGCTACACATTCGCCCGCTGCGTAATGCGGTGAACGCGTCACCCTCGGCAATATCCTCGGGTTGACTTGAGAAGGTAGGCGTGTATGGAGAGGGGGGTGGGGGGGACGGGCCGAGAAATTGAGTCATTTGAGTGGAGCGTGTACAAATATCAAATGTGGCGGAAGGAACGCGGCGGATATTCTGCGCGGAATAGAGCAAGATGAAGCCCGTTTTGCGCTGAGCGCAATAAATAATTCTCTCAGCTTCCAGCGGCGTCAAGTCGTAGATGGACAAGGTTCGTGTACAGTAAGGAGTACAGTAAGGCAGAGAAGAAACAGGAGGATTTGATATATTCTGACTACTAAAACTGGAATAAGACTGACACTTGATCTTTCCTGGGTTAACGCATACGTGAAATAATCGGTCAATCTAATCGTAAACTGAGATTCAACAAAAGAGTACATACTGGGTAAATGTGCACGTTCGTATACAGTATGGAGTACAGAGAAGCTGAGAAAAAACAGAAGGATTTGATATATTCTGATTCCTAAAATTGGAATAAGATTGACACATGATCTTTCCTGGGGTAAACACATGCGTGAAATAATGTGTCAAGCTAATCGTAGACTGGGATTCATCAAAAGAGTATTGGGTAAGTGTGACAGACATGTACGAGAAACCAGCTACTTTTCCCTTGTTAGACCTCATTTGGAATATTCTGGCAGTGTATGGGATCCCTACGAAATCTGTCTAAATAATGAACTTGAACGTGTGCAGCGAAGATGGGCAAGATTTGTAAAGGGACGGTACGATAACCTAATTAGCTTAACCAGCCTATTAAATGAATTAAATTGGGAACCATTGTCAGATCGCAGGCTAAAATTTAGACTTAATCTCTTAAACAAATTCCAAGACCATATTTTCTGTGATGAAGTTAAAAATATTTTGCGAACCCCAACCAACTATGGACCATAATCAAAAAATTAGAGAAATTGATTGCCAAACTGACAGATTCAAAATGTCCTATTTTCCTCGTACAATTAGGGATATGAATAACGGTAAGTATATCCAATACGAGTATAGTAATGGATAACATTGGTAGCTGCATGTTGGCATAAGGACTTGAAGCTAACCCAACTAACATCATGTTTTTGCATGTTTAGTTTGCTATTATTATCTTTTTTTACATAGTGAAGCTTAGAACAGTATATAAGTACTAATCCTTTTTTATGCATGATATGTAGTGCATGCTTGGTGAGAAGTCACCCCTGCCACACACCTTTATGGTCGCTTGCAGGGTATTATGTAGATGTAGATGAAAAAATTATGGAGTGTAAACGCTGTGTGTATCAGTTGAGCGTAAGTTTTCGCTGCGTGGAGATTTTCCCGTTTTCTCTTTCTGGAGCCTCCGCGTTTGAACTTTCCGTCCATTCCGAGCTTTCGCGTCCATTGCAGAGCGCATCATCAATGTGAAATACCGGTGGTCCAGGAGTTAAGCATGGTATTTTATTGGACAATAAGACTCGGGTAGTAGCGAAAGAACCGCGCTATTACCCATGATTAATACGGGAAGCGGCCAGAATAGAAAAACGGCCGCATAACTTAAACCGTGACAATGGCATTCGGCCGTACTCAACTCAGCGCCGCATGGAAGAGGATTCTTCCTCCGCCACCCGAGGGAAAGCCTTGCAAAAATCCAGGGTCCAAGCGGAGTCATCACCTTTTGACGCTAGCGGGGAAAGCGGTTATACAAGAAGCTATTCCAAATCATTCTAATGGCCGCTTTACACGGTACAATTTCTTGTGCATTTTCTTGTACAAACGCTCGTATAATCTGAACGAAATTGTATGTTTGTCTGAATGGAATTAGAACAGGTTCTATTTCCCGTTCAGTCATTCAGACAATCGCACAAGCGTTCGTACAAGTTGCCGCTTTACGCGGTACAATTTCCTCATGCAAGAGTTTATACAATAAATTGTGCAAAAATTGTTTGATGTAAAGCAGCCTTAAGGGAGGGGGGACATGACTTTCCAACACATAGCCAATATGCAACTTCATCTTTGGCATTTCACCCTAATGGTGCGGCCTGCAATGAACGCGAAAGCTCTGACGACAGAGCTCCACACGCGGCGGCTCCCGAAAGAGACAACTGGGTGTGTATGTGATCGAGGGTCATATTCAGAAACTCAACTACAGTCTCGCTTTTACTGCTTACGTCTTAAGGTGGTTGGCTCGCGACTGCTTGAGTCAAGTTGCCTAAGGAATCTTACTAATTTAAGTACGAGTATATGCCTGCTAAGTGATTCTTACTTCACAAATAAAATTACCTAAGCTGTTGAAAGTCATAAGTATCACAATAAATACGATGGAAAGTCGAAGGATTTATTTTTTATGATAATTTTAATCAGCTCGACGATTGAGTCAATCCAGCATTTACGTTACAGAAATAAATTCATGTACTCGATGAATTTACTTATGTATAACACCAGAATATTACTATCAAACGTTATCTCATTAGTAATGATATTATTCATGCGCCAACCATTTTGGCAACAGCGACCGCAGCGCCACTTGAAGTCAACCAACGCATTTCGTCTGCTATAAGCGCAGAAATTGGTGGATTTAGCGAAAAATACGGTAGGTTGTTACCTTTTTTTCGAGTCATTTTATTCCTTGTGAAATTACGCATAAAATATCAGTTTTTTGCTGAAATGACGTGTCATTATGGTATTTTCAAACGTAATATTCCCATGTGACGGCCATTCTCGCCGTTAATCGTAATTAATTTCAAATGCAATTTGTGCAAAAAGGAGTATGGGTTGGTATAGTTATCTTTACTTTATTAGAAAGCGGAACTTTAGTTCTTTAAGTGCTCAAAATATAAAAAAATTACATGAGTTTCACTTTTCGGATCAACCTCCTTAAAGTCACTACTTAGAGGCAAATCGGTGTACCTACTGATTCACCCTGAAAAGTTGGTAATACCACGCTGTATACCGCTTCGAATCATGGTTGGTTGGTTATTCAGGGGAGGCGACCGACAGCTGAGGTCATTTGCGCCATGTAGGATATGTGGGTATTTGGGTACCTATTGGTAGGAGTTTTCAGGGAACGGAGGAAGGATGGAGAGAAACCCAGGGTCGGCATTAGACTACTCCGCCTGCTGTTAAGCAAAAGGCGCCAGGGGGACCTCGGCTTAACCTCCCATCTGACGGACTGAGAACTGAACGTGAAATGCCCTCCACTAGGCACTCAACCGGGGACCTGTTTTCCTCTGAAAAATCCCGGGAATCGAACCCGGGCCCTGGGATGGAAGGCCAGTGCTCTAGCCACCACACCAACCCGATCCCCCATTTTCGAATCGTATTGATGTGAATCTGTATACCGTTTTGAACTCGTAATATGGAGTTTATAACGTAACAGTATTAAGTGAGGCTGTAGTTGAGATTCTGAATACGGTTGAGCCATATTCAGCATCAGCGTAACGCTCAGAAGTAATACCTCCTTTGCGGGTAGAATCTGTACAACAATTTGACTCGTTGAAGGTATTTTAGGACGTAAACCTTGGAAGCGAGACAGCAGTTGAAATTCGGAATATGACTCTGATACGAGAATCACTACAATCGCCTACCTAAACGAGGGAATGCTTGGTTTTGTGCGTTTGGTAATTTTGGTTTCTTACAAGCTCATAAGGTTTCGGCCTTGGAATTTTTACCTTCCATATTGGATTTGCCAGTAATGTAATTGGCGTAGAAATGTATGTTAAGGTTCCACGAAGAACATCAAGGGATAAGTAAACAGGACTCAGAAAGAGATATGTAAGAAATAAAAATTACCAGAGTGTAGCTGAGCTAGTAATGAGTAAGGGAGAATGGAGGGTGGCATTTTATCAATTTTAAGATTGATGGAATTAAAATTAGTGCGTTTTCTGAGATGGAATGCACTACAAGTCACCTCTTGGGCTTGTGATGGGCGTGATGCGCAACCAGACATTCGCTTAGTACATCAATCTCATCAGGATGTTATCAATAGTGGTAGGTTGTTGCGAAGTTTTTGCTGGTTGTTCTGTTCCCTTACCACGTAATCATTTTCGCAACTGCCGGCAAGTTAATGGGGGAGTTTACTCGGAACCGAAATCGCCATTTTGTACACGAATACGTCAGATGGAAATGAAAAATGGATTTTAGTGAAAAAATTAATCTTCTAACCAGAGCCATTCACTCATAAATCGTAAATAAAAAATTAAAATAAGCAGACGGTGACGCCCACTGAAGAAGCTGCTTTGAGACCATTTACGTCATCCACCTCCCGTCCTTGAATGCTTTTAGGGGAAGGGAAGGGAATGGAGGGGGGGTCATCGGAAGTTGTGCTCGCACAGATCCTGCCGCAACCATTCCCATTGGCAGAGTCAGCTGTGTGTCCCCCATTGCGATAAGGCGAAGTAGATTCGCGGGCTGAGTTGTGATTGGACGAAGTGGATGACGTCAGAGGTTGCACCACGCCCTTTGTTTCGAAAGGGTTAAAAACATCAGTTTTTTGCCGCTTATAACTCGAGAACTAATTGACGGGACCAAAAACGGAAAATACTGGTCTTTTTATTTTGCAAACTCTATCAAATTCGGCAATAAAAAAAATATGGTAAACGACCCCATTCTATGCTGTACTCTTACATTAGTAGCATGTCATTTTCACAGGTTAGGACAATAACTGAGTAATTAAATAAAATTAGAAATATTTCAGGGAATTTTGAAAGGGTGAAGAGAAACCCGGCGTCAGCATTAGCCTACTCTGAACGAAAGGCAATTACTTAGAGGCCCATGGTTTACGACGGACAAAGTATTTGAAGGGCTCTCCACTCATCACCAAAGTACTGAAGCGCTACTGCTGGTGAAAGTATAGACAAGTTTTCTCACCATTTGATGAATTGTCTTAAAAAGTTCTATAAAGTCCCTCGGAGCTCTAGGTGCTAAAAATTGATGACAGTTGAAAGACCACCCGCGTCACCCTGCCTCGTTGGAAATATTTTAATATTTTGTTATTTAGTTCAGCAGTTATTGCAGGATGTGCGTTTCATTTATTTGACCATTTTATCAGGGTTCAACACACTCTCTTTCAAGGAGATTTTTGGGTGATTTATATCCGTTTAGCCCTCTTGGAATGCTGTTTTTGGAGTCCATTTAAGCCATTTAGTAGCTATCAATTTTTGGAGGAGGAATAATTTGATATATCGATCCAATAAAATTAATAACTCCAAGATCGAAAGCGTTGAAACCATAAGGTATTTAGGTGTAGCAATCACTAAAGATTTATCGTGGGGAAGACACATCCAGGAATATGCGGCCGAGCGAAGAGAAAGCCAGGATTTATGAAAAGAGTACTTGGGAAATGTGATGAGAAGACAAAAGAGCGATGCTATTTTTCACTAGTTAGGCCCCACCTTGAGTATGCAGCCAGTGTATGGGATCCAAATTAATTAGGTTTGGTCAGAGAACTAGACAGTGTGCAGCGTAGAGCAGCTAGGTTCGTTAAAAGGTGTTAGGATAGGTTGAGTAGTGTTTCAGAATTAATTCAAGAATTAGGGTGGGAGTCATTATCTGCGCGTAGGTTAAAGTACAGATTAAATCTATTAGAGAAATTTCAATCGGATAGCTTTACTGAAGATGTTAGGCACATATTAAAACACCATCGTATTATGCTAGATCAACCAGATGAACAAGATAAGAGAGATGGATTGTCGTACTGATAGATTCAAAATGGCATTTTTCCCCCGTGCAATAAGAGAACAGAATAAGCAGCATAGCAAAGGGATAGGTAGGGGAAATATTGTAGAGTATTCTGTAATGTATGATGCATGTATTAACCCCTCAAATACTATAGATACTAACAATGTAGTTGCATGAGACCCTATAGAGTCTTGTTTGCATGTCGGTAGAGCATGCTTGGTGATCTTCACCCTTTGCCACACACCCTCGCGGTGGCTTGCAGGGTATCGTGTAGATGTAGATTTAAAACTTAAAGGGCTACTGTTAACATCGTCTCTGGCATAGAATTCTAATTTTTTTGAGGATTTTAGGAAGTGCTTAAACAGCGGGGCTGCTACGCCGTTAACGCTCTTGAGACAACTGCCCTGATACCGCCTGGATATGATTGACGAATAAGTTAACTTATTTTGATGAAATTTTTCTAAATACATGTAACCAATGCTGGTGGTGTTTCTGAGGGTTGGTAATGCCACCTCCATTGTGAGTCATATCTAGACTTCCTCTTCAGTCTGGGTAAGGTCGTCTCAGCTAAAGTTTCTAGCCTTGTATCAATGGTATACCTTTCCTTAGCTTGCCCTTCAGCGTCTGGACTATTGGAGTGACGTGGGTGATGCAGTTTTTACGCACTTGTGAATCGTTCGAAAGAAATGATTTTGTGCTCAGGTTCATGCAATGAGAGCTTAGCTAACATGAAAATTTATGTTGACAGCAACATTGAAGTTACATCCTCGCATATCTGATCGCGATATTGTGAGACAACTCGTGGCCGATTACATCAATCCATCTCATTTCTGCGGCATTGATCTCATCACGCTCTAGTTTCGTTCTTGATATTGGTTTAAGCGTCCTTTAATAATGGGCTTTTAAGTAGAAGAGCGTATTAATATAAGGATTCGTAAGTAGATTTTCTCTATTAATGTGGAGGAAAGGGAAGGGTTTTTCGAAGTTAATCCCTTCTTCGTCCACCCACACAATTTCCATCAAATTCCTGCCACGTGAAAAGTTTTCTCGTTATGAAAAGCAGTCTCTTAAAAATTCTCTCCGTCTTTCATAAACTATGAGCCCCAGCCTTTTACGGCTCCGCCATTTATCTCTCGGAAGTCTTCATAATTACGAGGAAATTTCATTCTTACTCCCTACTTCCCCTCTCTTCTTTACGTTGTTATTTTCTTGGAAAAAAATTAGGTTATTCCCCAAAACTCCGCCTTATTTTCGTCGTCAGTCCTCTCATCGTCCCCGCTACATTCACTATATCCTCTTCCGCCTCTGATACCCACGCACGCGTCACAAAAATAATCTTAATTCATCATCGTAAAAGTTCGGAGGCCTCATTCGATGAGCAGGTGGATCGTTTCAGCCACCTCAGTAGCATGTTGGAGGGAAAGGAATTAAGCAGCATTCAAGTTATAAGGAGAATTTTGTTCACTTAAAGAGGCCTTTGATCGTTTAGGGGAACTAATGACGGGATCGATGCGTGGTAGGGACGTAGAGAAGAGACTAATGAAGTGTCTACTAGGGAGCGTGGCAGTGTGCCATTTTGTGTGATAGAAACGTGGAATTTAAGGAAAGAGTATGAAAATAGAGGAGATGTGGGTCGGGAGAAGGAGGGAGAAAGTAAGGTGTTTGGAAAAGAAGGCGGACGATGAAGTACTGGAGGAAGGAAAGGAAGTTGATCGGTGACTTTGAAAGAAGAGCAGGTGTTGAGGGGTGAGGGTGTTTAGAAGAGTATAATATAAGGATAAATGTTGGGTAAGCAGAGCTGAGGAAAACAGGAAGTCGGGACAAAATCTACATCTACATAATACCCTGCAAGCCACCATAAAGGTGTGTGGCAGGGGGTGAATTCTCACTAAACATGCAATGCATATCATGCATTTAAAAGGATTAGTATTAATGTACTAGTCTAAACTGCACTATTTAAAAAGATAAAAATAGCAAAGTTTGCATGCATAAACGTGCTGTTAGTTGGGTTGAATAGTTAAATGATGAGAGGTAGGGGTTGAAAGTAAGTTTGAGGGGCTGAAAAGGGAATATTGTGATGTGCAGTGATTGGTGGACCAATTGAGAATCCATTCAGATCTACCTTTACCGGTAGAAAATCAATTAATAAAAAGTAGTCTACCATCAATTATGTTTTAGAAGTCTGCCTGCGATTTTCTAGTCCCATACAGATAGCCCTCGATGGAAAAGTAAATGGAAGATGTCAGAGGAAGACATCAGAGAAGTTATGCGTAGCAAGTACTGAAAGCTAGAAAAGAAGATAATTTTGAAATAAATGATACAATTGTATAATTAATTCTCTTTTAATTTCAAATTCTTACCTTGTGATAGTTTACCCTTAGCCTCACCCCCGCGGAGGCTTGTAGGGTATAGTGTGTATGTAGGTGTATATTACTTACTTCTTTATTTTGTTCCAATCCCACTTAAAAATCGCCAGAAATTTCTCAATGCGTTTGAAAAAGAAGGATTGCTTTATTTTGAAGAGGTTGGCCGAAATGTAAATAGAGGGGAGTGCTGTACCAGAATCGATGATGATGATAGCGGCCCTTTTGTTTTCAAAATAACTTCAATGAACTCTACGAGCACCCACCCTTCAAAGGTAAAGGGTTGGAAACTACCAATGTAGGCTATGTCTCACCTCCATTCTAAATTAGACCACGTCATATGCATTAAACAAGACTTTTTAAAATTTTTATATTTTTGTGCCCTCCACAGCAACCCTTTCCTCTTCCATGTTATTGTTACATGCATCAGCTCTATCATCCGCTTCAGTATGCCTTGATTTCTCTAAATCCCTTTCATCCACTTTAGTTTACTTCTACTTATTTTATTGGCCAACTTTCTCTCACGCCATATTAAAATTTTCCTCGTTTTTTCCATCTTCAATTTACTAATGTGATCCTTTCTTGCTCACATCCGAATCTCAAGAGTTTTTTAATCTTTGCTCTTCCTCTTTCACCAAGGACCAGGTATCTGAGACATGCGATGCAACGCTCCATGTTAGTTCCATTATTATTCCCTTTCTGTCTCTATTTAGCTGCCACATAGTTGATTTCTTCCGTTCCACGAGTGATCAATGTCCAGCAAAGTTCTTCACCTAACCTCCCCACTACTGAACCCGTTTTTATTTATGATATTGGACGTAACGTTTCAAAACAGCGGTTTATGACCCGAGAAGGCATTACGAGGAAGTATGATGGATTTCTCCGAAATTCTTCGCTTGGATTCCCTGAAACCCGCATCCCCACATCTGTTTCTCTCATTCTCCTCGTCTCAAGTTCAGGCCTCGTTCCGGGAACCCTTAATCCTATCGCGGCTTTATTTCTCACCTCCCCGCTCTCTTGTTTCCTGTCTTCCTCGTTCCCTTCAGGCCCGAGCGATATACTATCGCGGGAAAGCCTTTGAAACCCGCGTTATCCAGCCGGAGAAACCGCTGGGTTTGTGTTGGTGAATTTATTTATCCTCAACAATCAATCCGACCGTGGCCGTCCTAAATCTTCCCAAATGGTCACTCATCCATTCCGGCCACCAACACAACGGGCAGCTTCGTCCCGCACCCCCCACAGTTCCCGCTCATCCCTCACCCTGGTCCCCACAAGGGCCCTCCTTACGAAGACCAACCCTCTCGGCTCCCATCTACCCCTCCCGACCTCTCTCCTCGCCTCGTCGATTTCTCTTTGTCCCTAAATCCGACTCATTTGGGGGGTAATCTGGTGGAAGCCGACATTATCTTTAAGGAACGAGTTGGTACTCTATTTCCCCCGCTGGTTTCTCGTGAAATCATGACCGTTTTCACCGTCTAAGAGGGTCGCCAGATACGTCAGCGGGATGGAAATAGGTTTGAAGCTGCAGCTCCATCTTTCAGAGTTGTGTACCTAGTTACATCCAGCGGAAGCTTATAATGTAGACGAAAAGGGCATTTTAAATGTTCAAACTAGTGTTCGCATCAGCGGAATTTGGGTTGTTTTCGCTACCTCGGGTAGCGAAAAAGCATCAGTTGCCTCTAAATATTCATAATATAATTGGTGACCTCTCTGCTGTTTCAGAGTGCAGTCAAATTGAATCCAAACTAAAATATAATTAATTGATAACTCACGGACGTGAAATTTTTGCTCATTTGTGATTTTAAAGAATAATGCGCTATAAAGAAAGGTTACAATGAATATCTTCTTCATCGTCATCTACGGTCAACAATCCTAGGATTGGTTTGTTGCAGCCCTTCACTCGATTCTTCTCTGGGCCACCCTCATCATATCAACTCAATTCTTCTTTTTTATATCCTTCACGACCTGCTCCGTGTATCTCAAACAATGCCTGCCTTTTCCGTTCTCCCCGTTCACTCTTACGTCGAAGACTTTCTTCATCACGTCATCGTGTCTGAATATATGGCCGATTAAGTTGCCCCGTCTTCTTTTGAGGATTTTTAGGAGACTTCTCTTTTGTCCCACTCTTCTTAAGACGTCTTCGTTTGTCACTCGGTCGATCCATTTTATCTTCGTCATTCCTCGGGGGCACCACATTTCGAATGCTTCCACCCTTTTCATCTCCGCTGCTGTTATCGTCCATGCCTCGCTACCGTTAATGAACATGCTCCAGATGTACGCACTGATGAATTGTTTCCTTACGTCTACGCTTGTATTTCCAGACGTAAGTAGATTCTTCTTTTGATAGAATGCCCTCGTTGCCTGGGCTATTCTACTGACCATTTATTTCTTGCTTCGTCCATCCTTTGTCACTCGGCTTTCCAGGTAACAGAACTCTTTCACCTCGTCACGTTTTTCTTCTAAATATTCTTATTACCAAAAGTAATTAACACCGAAATCTTTTATGAAAATATACCTAATTTTGATCATAAAAATTAGGGCGTGTTGCATTCGTAATTATTTATCAACATTTCCAACTCTGGAGCTAATTAATTTCTAAAGCTTACTTGTTCTGCTAATATATTATAGTCGGTATAACTTCGCAAGTATATATAATCATACTTCTGAAATGGTCCAGATGATGCCTTATTAAGGTGAAACCATTCTAAGTGGTTCTCTATGATTATTGGCAGAGTACGCTGTCTTCTCATTCAATGAAATTAGTCTGAGAAGTTAAAGTATTTAATGTATACTCTAAAGCTTGAAAAACAATGTGAGAGAAAGTTAACAATCTAGGAATTAAGATACCTACAGCTGGCCCACGCTATTGCAACTTCAATACTCACGTTGTTTACTCCATATTGCATATAGATTATCTATACTTGACTCTTATTTTCGTGAGAGAATAAATGAATGGTTCTTAAAACATATTCTGCTGAGAGTGTAACATATGAGTCGTTCTTTGTTGAGAGCCCAGGAATAAATTAATTCCCGAGTCGGATATTGTTCCGGTTCATTTCTGCACTCACCCAGTGGCTTGTGTTAATAGCCTCATATACAAGTTGTGAGCCGTTTTCTCCCCTTGTTTCATAATATTATTTGCCGCTTCCTACTTCTCTTTATTCTTTTTCCACCCTTATTTAACCTCCCCTCCATCTTCGTCATGCATCCTTGTTTTCACCCTTCGCTGCCTCCCTAACTCACTTGCGTTTTTAGTCTAGACGATCAATCTTTGTCACTCATCCCTGTCACCTCCGCTACCACCCCAAGAACATAAAAAATAAAATATGCATTTTATTTTTTATGTTGAACGTAATATACCTTACCTAGACTCCGCTTCCTTCAAATAGTATCACCACCGTCTTCCTTTTTTTCATTTTTCGCGCGATGCGTTCCTTACTCGCTTATTTTCATTGGGGTGGAGATATGGCACCCCTAATTGTCTCCCTTGCGCTCCAAGGTAAACACAAAAGGTTCGTGACCTTCTCTATTTATTGCAACCCCGCCGAACCCTCTTCAACCTGATCGCCGGTTGGATGTTGGTCGAGCTAACCTCGCAGTAAATCATCCGGCGTGCTAAATTCTCGCGTCCAAGAAAGTGGGATTCCCTGTGCGTGTGTCGTCTGTGGTTCTTCGTTGAGGCCTGATGTTTAAGATAGAACGTGCTGGGACTTGGACGAGCCAAGTCTACGAGATAGTGACGATTTGCGTGTGAAAGATCTCTTGCAATAAGTTTCAGGCATTCAGTTTCAAAGGGAGAATAGATCACAAGTCTGGCCTGGAGAATTATTGCCGCTCAGGAGCTTAGTAAACTCTCCTATGTGATATAAAATGAGATGAATATGATATTGCATGCAATTCTATACGGAAAAACTTACACACTGTGGAGAAAATTCATTCCGATCCACTTCCTCAATGAGAAGTCATAGGTCACGATATTCAAAAATTCAGGTAGGATTTATTTTTTAATTAATCATTGCATCGTAGCTTTGCGATTATTATTTGTTTTAGTATTGTGTTTATCCTTTCAGAGATATTTAAAGTCTAGTTAAACTATATTCATATTATTGTATTTTTTTGTCGGAAAGTTCATTTTATTGATCAACTAGTGCTCTACAGCATTTGCATGCTCCTGGATTTGTTGAAATGATCTCACTTTAATTCTACAAGTATTTTCTTTTATCCTTTAATAATTGGGAATCCGCTCATTAAAATATATAATCTAGATTCTTTTTAAACCTTACTTTATGATTGACCGAAAATTTCAGCTAAATCGTTTAATCGTTCACGAAAAGGTTGTGACTAGTGCAGAACGTGATGACTACAGCTTACAAGAGCGTAATTTATTCAGCTCTTTTGACGTCTTTCGAGCTCACACATGTTTTCAGGAACGCGTGAAAAAGATCGATTTCTTTTTCAAATCACATGAAGTCTTCCAGAGTGCAAATGTAGTCAGGGTGCCTTGTGGACATCAAAGGAAACTGCTTTGGGCTCCTCTAAAGGAAGTTTGCGTTGAAAGCAATCGGCAAATGCTTTCTTTTTCTGACCCCTTAACAACGGCCAGATTCCCCGAGCAAAGGACGGTTTCTTTGGGATGCGCGTCCTTTACTGAGGGTCGTTTTATTTTTTTCTCTCTCCAAATCCAAAATAAAGCTATCCCTCTCTTCATTTTCCCAGACACTATTAGTTAATGCGATTAAACTTTTGTTTTTGAAGACGCCAAATTTGAACTTTTCAAGCTAATTTGTCCCGCGAGACGTAATTAAATTTAAGTTAATGTGTTTTTGTTCGGATAATCATGTTTAACGTAGGTTTATATGCACAATCAGAGCTACGCTATTACAGCTTGGCATTTCTTTTTTCATTTCGGCACACTTCCATAGCGCTCACCGTGATGGGATCAGGACCTATTCTTTTTCCCCACTTTTCCACTTCTACCATATACCTTCTATCATTTATCATTTGTTTCGTCGATATTTTTTGCATTTACACATTGTCCCACAAGCCACCGCAAGAGGTTAATCCACACCAGGCTTCCGCGAGCGCGACTTCCTTTATATCCTTTTGTTAAACTCTACGTTTCCGGTTTTGAATGTAAGTGAAATATTTTCACCGTGGAAATAAGTAAGCTTCACATGCAATACAGTTATGATTCCAGATTATCATCCTTTTAAATAGATGCTTTACAAATCGTACACAAATGATTGTCGTTACATACCAAGCATGCAAGAAAATGCTGGAGGCACTACGCTCATCTGACATCCATTGAAATGCATTAGTTTAATTTTCATGAAATTTAATCGTAAATATTAAAGTCTTTATCCTCTGCAATTATCTCCCTGGAAATTTCCTGCGACCGTTTTAAGTTTTTCCCGAAGCATCTTTAGTATGAAATACAAAACACCTCTTCCGTCACCATCATTTTATGTCTTATGTCGCCATTCTTCATTGAACCTGCATCTCAGATAACTTTAATCTAATCCTATATTCCCTTTGTCTGACTCCGCGTTTTGCAACCATGCAGCATAAGGCTCAATATCAGTGGCCATGATTATTTTGCATCCTTTTTAAGGTGTATTATTAAAATTGCCCTTCCTGTTCGAATGCTACGCTCTGTTTTTCGTTTCAATGTTTTGCGCTCTGGCATTCCAATGAATATTTTATGGCTCCTGAATGGGGTCGTTTACCATATTTTTTTTTTACTTCCGCATTTGATAGAGTTTGTGAAATAAAGGGACACGTGTCTTTCCGTTCTTCGATACGTCAATTTGTTCTCGACTTATAAGCGGCGAAAAATTAATGTTTTTAAATTTCAACCCTTTCGGAATAGTAGGGGTGCAAAGGACTAGTACGTCATTTACTTCGTCCAATTGCAACTGAGACCGCAAAGCTCCTTCGCCTCATCACAATGGGGGACACACAACTAACTCTGCCAATGGAAGCGGTTGCGACAAAATCTCTTCAGGCAGACCTCCCCTCTCCACCTCGACTCCCTTCCCGTTCTTCCTCAACACAATCAAGGACGGGAGGTGAATGACGTGGATTACCCTTAAAGCAGCTCGTTCGATTGGCGTCACCTTTTGCTCATTTTAATTTTTGATTTATGAGTGAATGGCTCTGGCTAGAAGATTAATTATTTCACTTAAATTCTTTTTTCGTTTCCATCTAACAATTTCGTGTACAAAATAGCGATTTCGGTTCCGAGTAAACGCCGCCATTGCGTACTCCCCAACGGTAATTCACTTATAAAGTGGGTGCTTTCGTCAGTGATTGTTTCCGCGGAATCTTTTGTCTCCACGGTGAGTTAGAAGTTTTGCTCGGTGAGCAAAAACTCCGATCAATCACGTTGGGCTGTCTCTCCGTCTTCAGCGGTCTCGCCACCCGCGTCAAGCGGAAAAAGCGGAGGAGCGGATTGGTTGGAAATTGAGATTATTTCGACTGCGGCCGGAAAAAATCGTCTCCGTTGAGCGGCGTGATCGGTTGAAATTGAAAGATAAATGACTCGGGGAAACAATTTCCGTTATATCATATCACCGGAGCTTCTTGCCTTCGGAGCCAGAGCTTAAAAATCACGTCTTTACCTCTCCACTCATCAGTAATCCTCCAAATAGGAAAACAAATGAAGTTTGCGAGCGCATGGTCTGTTTCAGAATATGTTGACGTTTATTGCCGTAGAGTATGACTTCTATTACCTCTCTTTCTTCACTGGCATCCACGAGTACGGAATGCACCCCACGAATTTCGGTCAATCACAATTTTCCATGCTATACTTTCAATGCTTCTCACTCTCGTTTTACTGCTGAAGATCGTCATTATTTTTTTGTGATTTATTTTTTGATAAATGGGCTACGCCGATTAGGTCAGAATTTTCGGTATGGAAAATGTAGACTTTGTGCCTCGTAGTAAGTTGTAGCTATGTCGAGTGAATCATCATCCGTTGTCAAAATATTTCTTGCCTGGAGAGAAAGAATTCTATCGCCATTTCATAAGGTTACTTTGCTCCACCTAATCTGACACAATCAATAGTCACCCTCGTTGTTGAATCCGAACCTGCAAATTTAAGGTTGTGTGGCTGAGGCGATTTTGTTACAGCGCCGTAAGCCGTCTGCTTCATTAAGCAACTGCGTCTCCCTTCTCATTTTTCCATCCTCAGGATAATCCATTTCCACCTAGGTACGGGGTGAAGTTCAGATTTTTTCAACTTTCAGCGCGCATACTGGTAAATGCATACCTTGCAGACGTCCCTTACTTACGATATCCTCGCAGACGTTAAAGCTCATCATCATCATCAGACATCAATACTCAGATTGGTTTGACGCAGCTCTCCACTGAGTTTTTCTATCGGCTAATCTCTTCACATTTACGTAATTCTTCTCTTTGACATCCTTTATCACTTGTTCCATATATCTTGCACGAGGCCCTCCTTTGCCATTCTTCCCTTCCACTTGTCCCTCGACGATTGTCTTCATCAGGCCATCATGTCTCATGATGTGGCCGATCAAGTTGTCCCGTCTTCTTCTTAGGGTATTCAGAAGACTCTCCCACCCACTCTTCTTAGAACTTCACCTGCATCTGCACGATACCCTGCAAGCCACCGCGAGGGTGTGTGGCAGGTGGTGAAGATCACCAAGCATGCACTACCGACATGGAAACAAGCAACTATAGGGTCTCATGCAACTAGATTGTTAGTATCTATAGTATTTAAGGGATTAATACATGCATCATATACTACAGACTCCTCCAAAACATTTCCCCTACCTATCCCTTTGCTATGCTGCCTATTCTGTTCTTTTATAGTACGGGGGAAAAATGCCATTTTGAATCTATCGGTACGACATTCTATTTCTCTAACCTTGTTTATCTGGTCGAATCTAGCATAATACGCTGGTGTTTTTAATTTGTGCCTAACATCTTCTGTAAAGTTATCTGATTGATATTTCTCTAATAGATTTAATCTGTACCTTAGCCTACGCGCAGATAATGACTCCCACCATAATTCTTGTATTAATTCTGAAACACTACTCAACCTATCGTAACAGCTTTTAACGAACCTAGCTGCTCTACGCTGCACACTGTCTAGTTCTCTGATCAAACCTAACTCATTCTGATCCCATACACTGGCTGCATACTCAAGGTGGGGCCTAACTAGTGAAAACTTCCTCGTTACTTACTCGGTTTATGCATTTAATCTTCATCGTTCTTCTGTAGCACCACATTTCGAATGCTTCCACTCTTTTCATCTACGCTGCTGTCATTGACGTTAAAGCTGTGGTGCTTATTAAGCCGGTTTGAGTCATACCCTAACTTATTATTATTATTTTATATTTCCACGGTTTCAAAATAGTCGGCGGAAAGCCCAGGCAAAGAGGGTATTATATCAAACGAAAAAGAATCTAATTACAGCTGGAAATACAAGCTTGGAATGGAGGAAACATTTCATAAGAACATACATCTGGAGCATGTTTCTTTACGGCAGTGAGGCATGGACGATGACAGCAGCGGAAATGAAAAGGGTGGTAGCATTCGAAATATGGTGCTACCGAAGAATGATGAAGGTAAAAAGGATCGACCGAGTGACAAATGAAGCAGTCTTAAGAAGAGTGGGAGAAAAGAGAAGTCTGCTGAAAACTCTAAAAAGAAGACGGGACAACCTAATGGTCCACGTCTTAATACACGATGGCCTGATGAAGGCAATCTTTGAGGGACAAGTGGACGGGAAGAATGGCAAAGGATGGCCTCGTGCGAAATATATATGGAACAGGTTATGAAGGATGTAAAAGAGAGGAGTTACTTCAGTATGAAGATGTTGGCCGATAGAAGAATTGATTTGAGGGCTGCATCAAACCAATCCTAGGATTGTTGACCCATGACGATGATGTCCGTATCAAAATTTTGTAGTTTAAGCCTTCCTCAATGAACGTAGGTTTAATGCTTGGAAATCATAGGAGGTTTCCTTTTTGATATAAAATGCAAAGGGTTCTGGATATATCGTATCTATCCTTGAATTCACACAAGTTTTAAAATCTGGGATTGTCGAATTTCATAAATCATCACGTCATCACGATACCGGCGTCTTGGAAGTGTTCGTGGTCCTATCTAATGGAGAGTGTGCGACAAGCACTCGTTCGAGGCGATTGTAGTTATTTTGTCAGGACGGTAACGACTGGAATGGGGAGGGAAGGATAAGGGAAAGGGTTTGGATAATAGATTAGGAGTGTGTAAGGAAGGGTTTCCTTGCCCGATGTTCCTTCTGCTCAAAACAGAGTTGCCTGAAAACGGTTTCGATCGACTCGCCGCCTGATTGAGTCATTAATTGGGCTTTTCCGAGCGGAATAAAGGGGGATCCGGTGGGCGACTGGGGTTTTGAGGGAGGGGGAGTTTGCTGCTTCGCTCAAGCAGCGAGATGGAATTTTTCCTCCCTCTCCCTCATCCTCCCTAATTTCCCCCCGTTCCCCTCTCCAAGAACTCAAATCCATTCGGCCGATATCCTTCCTAGGACCCCCTTCTCCAGCCTCCCCCCCGCGCACACCGTAACTCCTCCTCACACCCATCCCCGTATAAGCCTTTACTCTCTCAGTTTTCCCTCTCCAGAAAACCCACGCTGCACATGGGCCGCTGTTCTCTGGAAAACGTGGTCTTTACTGTCCTCTTGGAATCCCTGCTATAATTTTTCATCTTCCGCATTAATGTTTGTCATAGTCTCACATGTGATCGCATAGAAAAAGAAAGATTTCCCGGGTTCAACATTTTTTAGACCTAATTCCGGATATCCGGATATACATTAAATGGAAAGTATCTAAACGCACCTGTTGGGAGTCGAATAAACGATATTGCGCTCAATCCGCTTATAGATAATCCTCATCTTGGAGTCAGTGCATGATGATCTTCGTATGGAGTGTAACGCTCTATCGGTGAGGGTCATAGACTGTCTGTAAAGTCGATCTGAGAAGAATAGGATCCTTCAAAAGTTCGATGAATATGAAATCACGAGTAAAATAAAAAAATCAAGGGCTCTGCAGTACAGTTTGAGGAGAAAGATCCTAAGAAGGCATTTCTTCTAGGCAAAAGTATTACTTCTTAATGCGACTAGATAAGTACCAGATGGATTGAACACGGTTTGAAATTATACGAACTTGTGAATGACGCAATTGAGGGAAAGATAGATGGAGAAGTCCTGCGAGAAAGGCCAAGGGATGAACAAATAAATTGATAAGTAGAAAATTAAAGTACCAAGCTGAGTAGGTAACGGCCTCTAAAGAAAGGAGGGCTGCAGTAAACCAATCCTTGGATTGAAAGACAGTTATGACAATAATCCTTAATAAAAATCCACGTTTTTACTTATAACCGAACTGGTTGCTACATGTTTTTTCTCGTTTCAATGACGGTCGTGAACATTGTTTGATGCCATGCTTTCCGATAGAGTACTTTCTTCTCATTGGCTCATCAAACTTGAAAAATTTTGATCCGAACCCTCTTCGAGTGATTGATTGTTTGTATATTTGTTCATACCAACCAATATGTTCAGTATTTTTCTGGTTGGTGATGGTATGGCTCATGGAAAGCTAACGGCATGTGGCATTATTTATGGCATAACTTCTTTCCCTTTTCTCATTTTCCCAGAAATAATTGGACTCAGAAAGCCTTGTAGCGTTTCTAAAGGATTATTCCGCATACGATCCAGGGACTTCCGTTAGCCATCGCAACGCAACTCAGGGGTACCTCGTCAGATGTACTCACATACACATGCTCACGTTCAAAGCAAGAATTATATAATCCCATGAAAGAGAATCAATTCATATATTATATGGGAAGACGAGATTTCTTTCTGGAACGTATCTTCCATGCTTATAAAAGACAGGCCGGTGGAGAAATGTATCCTTCTTGTTTAAATGACGTGAAATCTTCGGCTTCAGAGACGTTTGCTAACTTTGCCATTAATTTTCCATGAATTCAGCGGATCCTGAATGCATAAGCCTCTCTGTAGAGACCGTTCCTCGCGAGTGGCCGTTAATTATATTCTGTGTGAGTCCAACGGGGACACCATTAGCCAGGAGCAAGCCCTAAAGTGGATGTCCTGTGATCACAGATTTACGAGAGCGAGGCGGCACTGGGGGTGTCTCCGCTTGCGGTCACAACTAGAGCCGGCAGTTCAATGTGCATGCACGAGTTTGCATGCGTGCATATCTATCAAATTGGGCGTTTACCCTTCAGAAGCACGTTTTGGGTTACTTTTGTAGAATAAGTGACGGAAGGAAAATGGGGATTGTTAGATATAGGAAGACACTCTTTAAGAATTGCCTTGGTGTCTTTATAAAACTGCGTAAGCAGTGAAACAGTATATTTCACGGAAAAGTGCAGAAAAATATTTAAAAAACATTAACATCTGACAAAAGTCAACCTCTAGAGAGACGGGCCTTGTGGATATTTTTATCGTAATTTTAAGTATGCCTATTTTCTCGGTCTCGATAGATATCTTATTCCTTAGTTTTTCCTCTACTCTTAAGATTTTATTTTGTCGTTACGCCCAACAAACGTGTAGAAAATTGACCGAGAAACAAAGTTTACTGGGCCAGGAATCGAACCACGGACCTTTCGTTGACCAGACAGTTTCTGGGTATCGAGCATGTCTTCGCATTCGCATACCAAAGGTCCGAGGTTCTATTCTCTGTCCAGAAATCCTTTTTTGGCAATTTTCCACTTTAGTTTTCTTGTTTCGGATTTTTCTGAAGATCTAACCGATATTTATGGCCATTTCGGTGTTCATACCAGGGTTGCCACTCTGGCATGAACAACATATTTTGAAAAATTTTGGTCGCATGTTCTCGGTAACTAGATGAAAATTCTTTTGTCTTTAACCATGTGGAATGTTTTCAATTCATCTACGTACTTTGTCCACGCTTGAAGGGTATGGTAGGGGTTGATTCAACAACAGTCATGTGCTAAAATTGCGTGAATAAACGCATACATATGATAAAGTCTCAGGCGTCACTTTGTACAAGTACCTTGTATTATTCATTTCGAATTTAACCGCTGGTTGCACTACACACTCAATTAATGAAAATTGACCATGGTTTAGGCACGCAGTTGATTTTTATTTTACCAATCACCTGCATTTTACCTTGAAAATGGCTCGAAATCATGGTCGGATTTCATTAAATATGTGTGAAGCGTATCCAGTGTTTTCATCATTATTGTTGAACACTGTATTGCTACTTTCACTGTTTAATAAGTGCACCTAGTACCTACATGGTCAGCTTCACATGTAATACAGCAATATAGTTTGTGATTATGCATAAGTTGATTCAAGGAATGCAAGCTAGCCGCGTAAAGAACTTAACAGAGTTAACCGCTAATATGCATAATAATAAAAAACCACTTTGAAAAAACATCCCCGTCAATGTGATATTTTTTCTCTTTTGAAGCCTTTGTTAGTATGTGGGACAGGAACTGGAGAAATATTTTGTAAATAATTGTGATTGCAAAAAAAACTTCGAAGAAATGACGATAACAGTATCCCTTATTGCTGTTCACTTTACAGTCTCTCTCAGGAATCAAACTTAACCTGCATGCTGCAGTGCCTTATTGCATCTTCATCTACATGATACCCTGTAAGCCACCACAAAGGTGTGTGGCAGAGGGTGATTTCTTACCAAACATGCACTACATATCATGCATAAAAAAGGAATATTATTAATATACTAGTCAGAACTACACTATTTAAAAAAGATAGAAATTGCAAAGCAAACATGCAAAACACTCTGTTAGTAGGGTTAGCTTTAAGTACTCATACCAACATGCAGCTACCAATGCTATCCGTTGCTACTCTCCGATTGGACATATTTGCCGTTATTCGTATCTCTAATTGTGCGAGGGAAAAAGGAAATTTTGAATCTATCAGTTCGGCAATCAATTTCTCTAATTTTATGATAATGGTCTGCCATAGTAAGTTGGGGTTCGCAAAATATTTTTAACAGCATCACTGAAAATATTGGTTTGGAATTTATTTAAGAGATTAAGTCTAAATTTCAACCTGCGATCTGGCAATGATTACCTAGTTAATCGTCCCCAACAAATTTGTGCACAGATGAATTCGTCATTTGTTTCGCTTGTTTCTTTTGGTGAATTTGCATTACGTTTACATCGGTGTGGATGAAAATAGCTGGCTGTTATCCTTCTTATTTGGTAATGACCCGAAGGTTTCAAAAAATCTCGTCCGTTTCATCGCCAGCCGATGTTTTAAGCTGTCCAAGAGCTTTCCGCTCCGGTATTTCGAGCCGCGAAATGTGAATTTCTGCCCGTGTAGCTGTCCCATTCATATCTCCAATCGCCCCGAAATAAAGTTAACTGTGCCGCTCGTGTCATCATCGCCTGTTTGCCTTCGTATATCATATCGTAAACGTGCCTCGTATTTCGGCCTAAATCCCTCTCCCCCCCACATACCTCTCTCCCCTACCCCCCCAGCCTCCCCATTAAATCCATCTCTCACACTCACACCCCCTCTTTATCTCTCCCCTCTCCCACCCTCTCTTCCCTCCACACTCTTTCGCCCTCCCCGCGTCACTTTCCCTTTTACAAAGCCAATGGCCTCGTTCGTCGATTCTTACGGTCGTAATTTGTTGATAGCGGAAGGCTATAATGGCGGAGCCAAAACGAAACATGAAAGGTAGACGATGGTTAGACACGGTAATGTCTAGGTATCGCCCGAAGGCTAACAAAAATAGCGCAAGGGTGGTGAGTGCTTTGTAGGGGATGAGCTGATGGCATCAGACACGCTCGACTGGTGAAACAGATGCCTGTTTTAGAGGAGGGATATTGTTTTTTTTTCAGGGGAGGAGAATGGCCAAAGTTGGTGGAAGTCGGTATGAAATAACGGTGAAAACAACCCTGGATGAGAAAGTACCCTGCTATAAGAAAGGCATACTTATACCTGATAGCACTCTCCTGAATGTGTTGAAATTCGATGCTGGAACGTGCGTCTGAAACATTCTCGTGTATAGCATTGGTGCTAAAGCAATAGAGAAGGGGAATGAGGTGCACCGGGAGAATATTGAAGGTGGGGTAACCAATAAGTGGCCACGGAAATGTAGGGTAGAATAGAATCCTAAAGAAAGAAGAAAATGCAATCTGATAGCCACTTCTTGAGATTGCGGAGACAGTCGAAAGAAAACGAGAGCAGTGGAGAATAATGGAGGTACTTCCTGTGCTTAGATGCTATTGCACTCTTAAACTTTAGACTCTAAGGCTAATCTTAAATCTAAGGTTAATCTTAAACCTAATACTTCTCTTAAACCTAACACTCATCTTAAACCTGAGACTCATCTTAAACCAACGACTAATCTTAAACCTAAATTTAATCTTAAACCTAAGACTAATCAAAAAACCTGAGACTAATATTAAACCTCAGACTTATCAAAAATCCTAAGACAACACAATATTCATGCCCGAGTAGAGTTCTCCGATAAGCAGTCCTAGGCGACTTGTCAACTCAAATCGCGATTTGAGTGGTCTTGTCGGCACGTTACCACGGCCGGAATTAGGAAGATAATGGATGAGATGTATATACCAGTAAAGGAAACAGTCGAAGGCTAGCCGGCAGGTAAATCAAGTTTAACGTTCCTAACGTAAGGCAATGAAAAGAGGGAATATATTGTTGCGGTGTGGCTCGCCATTATAGCCAGTATCGCCACTGCAAAACGAGTGAGGGATATATTCCTTTCATTTCTTCACTTTTCTTGCCTGTGTACTCGCATTTTTCGCATGTCAGATTGAAGGCTTATTAAGCCCGTCAGTTAAAGCCTTAGTCGCTGTTAGACGCTTTACAAAACCAGTCTAAATTGTTTGGGAAAGGAATATTAATGCAAGATTACTAAAATAAGAAGGGAAAAAGGTGAATGTGAGTATACAGAAGTGGGAAGCTATCAATTAGAACATGTGGAACAGTTAAGATACTTGATGTCATTTCTGACTATTTGTTTCTTCAGTTGAATATCTGCTTTTAAGATGTTCTGATGGTCAGTTACGCGCTGATAGTCTGAGAGCGGGGATGATTAGAACCTGGAACAGCTAATCGGAGAACCCGAGCTCAAATAGAGGGAAGACCGTCCCCCCATTGATGAATCGCCCTTGTTACCTCAATCTATTGGGTTTACTGTGCGCTTGACCTCTCGGGATAACCACAGGAGGTGCAAGCAGTGAAAATGGTCCCCCTACCTACCCTGATGCTTCAATTTCACACGCCTTTGTGCTTAGCTCTGTGCTCGCCAAACAAACCGACCTCCGGGTTGAACAAAATGGTTGTTATACACGAAAAGTATAGAATGTACTTGTCACGCCTCATTTAGAATATGCCTCTAGTATATGGAATCCGTGCGAGGTAGGTATGATAAAGGAATTAGAGCGTGGGAAAAGTCAAATTTGTCAATGACTGGTATGATAATTGCATTAGTGTTGCAAATTTTATAGAGAAACTAGGATGGGAAATGCTATCAAAACGCAGGTTAAAATGTAAGGTAAACCATGTAAGTAAACTCGAAGCTGATTTCTTTACAGATGGCGTTAGATAGATATTAAGAACCCCTGCATATTATGCTAGGTATGATCAGATTATTGTTGTATCAGCGTTGTAGTTATTTTTATTTTTTCCGACGCGACAGCTGGCGCCATGCATCTCGCTTGCGTCTCGACGGTGTGTCATACCTGCTCTCTCTGCATCTGTCCTATTCGGCCATTAGCCACTCCGTTGTGTCGCTGGGTTTGATTATTCGGCGCCTCTGTAAATCACCGAATTACGCATCGGCTCGAGAGACGGGAGGCCCTTCACTCCAGACGGAACTTGGCATCGAATGAAAATATGTGACCGATAGGGATTTCAAAATTGTGATCAACGATTGTGATTTAAAAACTGTAGCTGTTTCTATTTTCGAGGAGCGAAATTCACCCCTGCTATTTGGAATAGGTTGCCAATCGGGTATGATTTGAATTTTTCAGGTGAGGGAGAAAAATATCGGAGTGAAACACGGCTTCGGCATTCCATTTCAGTTTTTTTTATTTACATTTACTACCATAGACATTCGTGGCAATTGAGATATTTTTGAATCGAGATTGAATCGTATATGTATGATATTGATGTAAGTGAGAAAAGTAAAGTAGAAAAAAATGTTTAAAAACTATGACATTGCGAACTTGCTTATCCTCAGCTCACTTACGTATCACGCTAATTGAAAACATTTTGCCTACCTACTAATCTACTTATGCATTTTTACCAAGTTAGACAGCAGAGTGATTCATATTAGAGAGGACAGCATTTCCGTAATATATCAAATAAAATACCTAATTATATTTTTCCACGTCACAGAATATATGACATGGTTAGTTCCAAACTGAACTGGCAGGCATTATTCATGAGCATTTTGTTCACTCTGGACTTAAATACACGTATTGGTTGTAATTATCTTATTTCTAATTACTGTGAATTCCATATCCTGGCTGCTGTAACCATGAAAGAATTATTGAGGTGAGGGGTTCTGTGTTGGGGGAAATGAATTTAACAGAGTGGTCCCTGTTGATATATAATGAGTATTTCTTTTCCATGTGAACCTTTTGGAAAGATAAGGTGGATTTCCGGAGGATTATATATTTGTAAAATATAGGCAAGGGAGATGATAAAGGAGAAGTTTATGTTTCCGCCAGTTTAAGTGCACTTATTAGCTAGTAATCAGGTCCCATTTTTTAGGTAAAACATAAAGAGTATCGCAGAGATAACGGTAACTTGCAGTTTGTTGTTATTTTCTGTATAGATATTTGTAAGCCCCGGAGAGCACTGATGTAGTTGTGGGGAAATTAGAGTTCGTACAAGTGTGTTGCGAACTTTATCGGGTATGACGTGAAAGAGAGGAATTACGTTGATATGAAACGGTTGGCCGATAGAAGAATCGAGTGGAGGGCTGCGTCAAACCAATCCTAGCATTGTTGACCGATGATGATTAATATTCTTTATCTATATCATTGCCATAATTTACTTAGGATTTTCTGTTTAGTATTTTGTACTCGATGCTTCCAATTAAGAATTTTATGGTGTGTTGTACCAAGATCTTTCAATTATTTCTAAAAATGGCATAACATAACTTCTTTTTCCTGGCATTTCACTCCCCCGACCCTTTTTAATAGTCTTCCTCCTGAGGGAATGGATGGGACAGAGAATATCCGACGCCGGGTCCCACTCCCCTGACCCTGTCCCACCCACTCACTCCAGGGTGAGTGGATGTAACAGGGAACAAGGGGCGATGGCGAAATGAATCATGTGTTGCTGCGTAGAATGTCAGGCATGTGTGGAAAGGGGAGGACGGGATTGTCCTCTTAGAATGAAATGATGAGAGGCAGGACGTATGCGATGTAAAAAAAATAACTTCAAGTGGAATATTTACATTACATGTACATATTACCCTGCAAGCCACCTCAAAGGTGTGTGGCAGGGGGTGAATCTCACCAAACATGCACTACGTATCATGCATTTAAAACGATTAGTATTAATATATTAGTCTAAACTGCAATATTTAAAAAGATAAAAGTAGCAAACAAAGTATGCAAAAACGTGCTGTTAGTTGGGTTACCTTCAAGTCCTTATACCAGCAAGCAACTACCTATGCCATGGATTGAATGACTCGTATTGGACATACTTACCGCTATTGATATCCCTAATTGTTCGAGGAAAAAAGGACATTTTGAATCTGTCAGTTCGGCAATCAATTTCTCTAATTTTGTGATTATGGTCCAGTCTAGCGTAGTAAGTTGGGGTTCGCAAAATATTTCCCGCATCTGTATGCCTACTATTTTCCTCGGGATGGAAACATAGTGCCTGTTAGTTGCATGCAAGTGGTGTATGCATGGAGTAGTATTTTATACATTCTTGTATGGTAGTAAGTAAAACCTTTTTCTCCCTGACTGATAATGCATGCCTGTTGATGGCTCACCCCCTGCCTTACACCTGCCGCCCTGTCCTCGTACTATTAGGGATATGAATAACGGTAAATATATCCAGTACGAGTGTAGCAATGGATAACATTGGTAGCTGCATGCTGGTATAAGGACTTATAGCTAACCCAACTAATGGCATGTTTTTGCATGTATGTTTTGCTATTTTTATCTTTTTTTAAATAGCGTAGTTTTGAACAGTACCTATAAAAGCACTGATCCTTTTTTTTATGCATAATATGTAGTGCATGTTCGGTGAGAGTTCACCCCCTGCCACACACCTTTATGGTGGCTTGAAGGGTATTATGTAGATGTAGATGTAGATGTACACCGTTGCGGTGGCTTGCAGGGTATTATTTAGATGTTGATTGACCTGTGATATATTATTTCGTACAGACAACTTATTGCGTGCCGCCATATCGTAATCCAATGTTTGATCTAAAGGCTTGAAGGAGACAATGAGTAGTATTCATCAAAAGGCTTAAATTATATGTTGAAGTTATACTGAGCGCTCGTGTGACGCGACGTAACTGATATCAGTAAATTAAGAGATGGATGTGCACATTACGCCAAATACCAGAACAAATACCCTGGTAGGCAACGTGCCGTACGTCCGGTAATCCGAAGTTTGTGGTTTCTTGGTGAGCTTAACCTTCTGGTACACACCCTCGCGGTGGGTTGCAGGGCATCGTGTAGATGTAGATGTTTCGAATCTCGTCTCGTGAATGAATATCTTGGAAATCTTAGGATTAAGCTTAGGAGTTTGCTTGGTCACACAGTGCGATATAACGTTAGTAGTTAGGGAAATTCAGGGAACGAAAAACAAGAGTATGAAAACCGACCCTTAACGGTAGAATAATAAAATATTAATATTGATTATCGTCATTATTTGCCGTATCCTTTTTCACTCTTGATACTCCCAACCATTTTGCACATCGACCTGCCGAGTTAGGTAAAATATCGATTTTCCTTCAACTCGTCGTCGTATTGCGACGTTCAACTCACACCCCGATTTCTTCAGTCGCCATCTTTTCCGCCTAGATCCCCCAAACCGTCCATCATGCCAGACACCCCATCTCGCCCACCTCCATTCCCACCCCAGACCCTCTCCGTCTCATTTGATGCCCCGGAGGGGATCCCCAAGGTCTTATAACCTTCCTGCCGCCTCATTGGGTGCTCAACATATCACATAATCCCTCTCGATCTGCCTATCCCTCCTCCCACGCCTCTTTCTCTTCGCGGTTCTCTCCTCCCCCACATTCGCAACCCCCAAACCCCCAAAAGTCTCTCCTCTTGAATCCCCTTACTTCTACTTCTTCCCCCTCCTTTGCTGGTGGGAAGGATTACTTCCCATCCTCGCAATATCTCCCCGGTCTTCGCCTTTCCTATGTTTCGGCAAACACATACGTGAAATAATGGGTCAAGCGAATCGTAAACTGGGATTCGTCAAAAGAGTACTGGGTAAATGTGACGATCATGTACGAGAAATCAGCTACTTTTCCTTTGTAAGACCGCATTTGGAATATGCTGCCAGTGTATGAGATCCCTACGAAATCGGTCTAAATAACGAACATGAACGTGTGCAGCGAAGATAGGCAAGATTTGAAAAGAGACGGTACGATAACCTTATTAGCGTAACCAGTCTATTAAATGAATTAAATTGGGAATAATTGTCAGATCGCAGGTTGAAATTTAGACTTAATCTCTTAAACAAATTCCAAGACAATATTTTCAGTGATGATGTTAAAAATATGTTGCGGACCCCAACTTGCTATGGTAGACTGGACCATAATCACAAAATTAGAGAAATTGATTGCCGAACTGACTGATTCAAAATGTCCTTTTTTCCTCGTACAATTACGGATATGAATAACGGTAAATATATCCTGTACGAGTGTAGTAATGGATAATATTGGTAGCTGCATGTTGGTATAAGGACTTAGAGCTAACCCAACTAACGGCATGTTTTTGCATGTATGTTTTGCTATTTTTATCTTTTTTTTAAATAGCGTAGTTTTGAACAGTACCTATACAAGTACTAATCCTTTTTTATGCATGATATGTAGTGCATGTTTGGTGAGAGTTCACCCCCTGCCACACACCTTTATGGTGGCTTGCAGGGTATTATGTAGATGTAGATGAAAAGTCTCTCCTCTTACATCCCCTTACTTCTACTTCCTCCCTCTCCTTCGCTGGTAGGAAGGATAACTTCCCATCCTCGAAATATCTCCCACGTCTTCGCCTTTCTATGTTCCGTCCCGCTTCCTCCTCTCGTTAAGTTCCCTCTCTCCCTCTTCTCATCCTCATCACCGGGATGAATGTCGTCCTTCTCTTTGTCCCCGTTTCTTGCACCGATGTCGTCCTGTACCGTTTTTTTTACACGTAGATTCCCATCCAAACGTAGACCCCAGCTGGGCCTCCATTAGGGTTTTTGTCTTTGAATAATTGGCCTTTCAGTTTGAGATTAAATTGGAAAATTTGGTTCCAGGTTTTCAAACTGTTATTCGGAAATTTTGGGTACCTTGCTTTACTAAAATCTACAATGGGAAATCAGATGGAAATGACGAAATTAGAGAGATAAACTGCCGAATGGATCGATGTAAGAATTCATTTTTCCCGCGGACAATTCGTGATCATGACTGAAATACGTTAGGATGACCATTAGCATTTCCAACTGACCCTTGTTTCCTTTTCAATGAACCTAATGGCTAGGTGACCTAACACCTTCTGCCACACGCCACTGCGGTGGCTCGCAGGATATTGTTTGGATGCATAAATAAGTTACATTATAATTAACACAATTTGAGGTACATCATCTATTTCATAACAAACCACCAATATATGTAGCTGATACCTACACCTAGTTCTTTTTTATTGAGTCAGCGAGTCATAATCTCTACGATATCATAGCTCTTTTAACGTCAGTTTTCAGTGGTTCCTCAGTTCTTAAAATTTTCTAAGGGAACAAGACGGTAGAAGATAGCTGGTCTCTTGCTCTTTAATATCTGATAGGAATTCCTTTTTAGAATAATTTTATTCTCAAAAGAGATAATTGTATTTAGAATATTGGCCTAGATTTCTTCTTGGGCCTTTAATTGGTTCGTCTCTCAACCTACTCGTAATATAGCAGTGTTTTTGTTGAACAAATCAGAGGTAATTTACTACTTGTATATTTATTATGATATTTTATATATTTTTAGAATGTTTTAGAATATTAGAATAGACAAACTTCTTGGTTGTGACTCAATTTTTTCCAAAATACTCTTTATGCTTTTCCCATTTCTTTTTCCCTCGATAAGCTATTTGTTGTTGTATGCAGTTCATGTTGAGTGATCTTCTTTCCTCTGTCACACGCCCTGGCGACGGCTTGCAGGCTTTCACGTAATTGTGTTATAGTAAGCTACAGTATACCACGTGAGTGAAATTAACCTCACGCTCAATTCCATTAGGTAATGGAATTTTATCAATGAGCATTAGTCTTCAAACCCAAGAACGTGGTTTACTTTGTCTAAAAGAAATTAATCCATGACATGTAAGGAGTTTTTTCCTTGGTTTTTTCCCATCAAATAATGGGAACTTCTTGCAGATGACCGCTTAGGACTAGGTGGTTGGTGGTTGGGTCTGGTGAGGGGCTGAAGTGCTTTTTCCGTGCCACTTTCGACCACCTTCCCTCCCCTTCTCTTCGATCCTCCAAGATATTTCGGCCATCGTCAGCGTTTTCTCTCGCCATCCGAGTCAGAATCGAGCAAACAAGCGGACATGCTTTTTCCATTTTGCCCTCGACTCTTTTTGTTCTGCTCTCCCCTCCAACCTCCTCTTTACGATGGCCCTTACTCGTTTCTATGCCCGCAAACCCCGTCCCACTCCCTGCCATTCTCTTCCGCATTCCCTACACCCCTCCGAACCCCCAGGGTCTCCCTTTCCAAGCCCTCATCCCGCTCTTCTATACCCTGGAACTAGCCACCTTCCCTGCTTTAAGCTGCGACGGGAAAAAAAAGGGTGGACCCAAAATTGTGGTACCCCCCCTTCTTTCTTTCCTCTCTCCCACGAGGCACAGTAACTTTTAGAAAGAGTCTCATTGCTGACTCTTTCGCGGGTCACCGGCCATTTCATTCTTTTTTCCGCCACTTTTTTTTTTTAAATTAGCGACTCATAAGCGGATCTCCTCTTTTCGGGCCCTTTCAGTGATTTAATCCGTTTGGATTCCGAGACGTACTTGGCAGGGCTTTCTGGATGGCAATTTAGGCGCAGCCCATATGGAAACAAGTGAGTTATTCTTTAATTTCATTAATTTAATGGCCCAGTTTGCAAAAACTACTCTCTTTATGCAACCCCTAAAAACGTTCCTCGTTCAAAGCATTGACATATTGCGTTAGTGATGCGCAAAAAAATTCATCTAAGCCTGAGGAGAAGGTATAAGAGTGAATATCGTGGCTGAAAAGTTGAGCTTGGAAAATTCAAAAAATCGTTCATTTGAACTAAAATTCTATTTTGAGAAAGGATTTGGAAAACGGTAGTTTCGCATTACGTGGATTAAATTATAAACGCTTGAGAACTCAAGTGGTTCCCCGCCTAAGCCACATATTTCTTGGCCACTGTTTGGGAACGTTGTAGGAAAGTCAGCCTAATGGGCTCCCTAGATCACAATGGTGTAATTTTTATTGCTGTGACTCAGTATTTTATACGCTTGAGCTTAAGAATATTATTACCACTAGGCTCTTTGCTGAGTGCATTATCATAACTGAAAAATGATGTTCATATTCCTCTCCATGAGCTTATGCATAAGCTGACATTCTTTTTTCTTTGCATCGGGGTGTTAATGGAAACTGGAACATGAGACGCCTTTAAATCTTTCCAATGGTGGGCTTTGGATTCCTCATTGCCAGAGGAAATACTGGCCCATTGTGTGTGTGCAGGGTCGCTTTTAGTTCGCGAAGTAATTATTCTCTCGCGACTTCGTTCGTTTGCTTGCGCGCAACTGTTCTCGCTTTTTAATTATAAACTCGGTATGGTGCGGTGGCTACGACGTAGTTCGCTGCAGAATTCCTCCTCTCGCTCGTTTGTTAATTTGAATCCGGCTCGTTTCGTGAGCAATGGAATCAGGAGAAAATAATAGCTACATGTGCTCTCTGATAGCTCTGCTCTGACTCGAATATGTGTGTATTCTCTATTTTGCCCTGTTAAATCATCTGTCGTCGACCGTATTTGTTGAGCAGACATATTTATTTAGTTCCTCGAGTTACTTGGGTGTTCAATTTTGCTATTTTATTTTTTCAGCTCCCTGTTGTTTTTCCTTTTGCCTATCAAATAATTTTATTTCATCGAACGAGATTATTCCCATTTCTGTATTTTCGCGCTAAAAAAATGCATTACTCATATCTCTCTGTGCCCGCCTGCCAGTATTTTTTTTATTTTCGTTTTGTTTCATCGTGGTCGAGAGCTGCAGGGTTCAAGCAGAGTGAGTTGCATAGACCATGAACGAGTGTGTGCTTTGATAAAATGAGTTGCGCTCCGCCGGGAGATAAAAGCGTACCAAAGTTGAAAAATCGATGCAAAAAATGTTTCCACGTCCCAAATTTTTGCGGTAGTACTCTGTTGTTTCATGCTGGCAAAGTTAGACCAAATGCGCCATGCATAGTAACTTATCCGCTATTGGCCAATACAGGATATATCGCTTATGTCTATTGTGGCGGAGATGTGCAGATATTTTCTCCCTGCAGTGACTTTTTTTATTGCAACGCCGCAGTGGCAATGTTTCAAATCCGAATCAAATATGCAGCACAGACGAACAAACTGGATACAAAAACCATATTAATTCCCTTTATAGAGTATTATGGTTGTGACGTTAAAGGGTCTCATTTAAAGAGAAAATTGTTTGAGTCTTAAATTAATGAGAAAAAGGTTCTAAGGGTTTTTGAGTGGCCTAAACTTGGGGAAATGCATCAGAGCAAAATAAGACGGTGGATACGCACAGCAGGATGCATTATTGCCTGTGTCGTCTGCGTTACCTTCTGCTAGTCCCTGAATTTAATTTTCTTGGTTCCTCGATTGTCTTAATCTGTGTTGTCTTGTCTTTTTTGAATTTTCGTCCCTGTTTTTTTCTATCATATGCATCTACATCTATGTAATACCGTGCAAGCCACCATAAAGGCGTGTGGCAGGGGATGAATTCACACCAAACATGCATTAAGTATCATGCATAAAAAGGGATTGTTAATAACATTCTAGTCTAAACTTCACAATTTAAAAAAAATAAAAATATCTAAACAAGCATGCAATATGATTCTATTAGTTTGGTTAGCTTAAAGTCCTCATGCAACTACCTATTCTACTTATTGATACACTCGTATTCATGCTATTGAATATATTTATAGATATTCATAACCCTAATTGTGCGAGAAAAAAGGGCATTTTGAATCTGTCAGTTCAATTTCTTTAATTTTGTGATTATGGTCCAGTCTACCATATTAAGTTGGAGTTGGCAAAATATTTTTAATGTCATCAGTGAATTATGTTGTAGTTTATTTAAGAGACTTAGTCTAATATGTATAAGATCTCCTGTCAAACCGTCACTTGATTTTGTATTGATGAGAGAATAACACTTTAGGATCCGAAAAAGTCACATATCGTAGAAGCAATAATTCTGCATCTGCTGAGTCTACCACTAAGCACATTCCTAGAGCTAAGGATATTGTTAGTTCTGCGGTATAGGCGAAATGGGGTGGTAGCTAGCTCATATTTCTCCCTTAAGTGCGGCTTATTCCACCGCAAAGCGACATAATTAAGGTCGAAATCCCTGTGTCACAAGCTCTCTCAGTACAGCATATTTTGGGTCTCTATTTGCGTTTTCATTGGCTTTCAAGTCGTGGATTCTCCTGATCTTGTATAGCTCACACTCTCAAAGGGACTGTTTAACTAGTTCGTGTTGGCCACCTCGTCCTTTCACAAGACTTATTAGCTTCGTTTTGAGTCGATAATTTTCATGAAGCACTGAGTGGAGCACCTCCTCTAAAATGACGAGGAAATGCTAACTGATAGGACTTTAAAGTTTGAAACATAGCCGCAATTGTTTTCACATGAGTTTTTTTAATGACAGTGAAATGTTGTCATATTACTTGATCTGGTTCTAACGTGCTCTCTAGCCATTGAAATATTTATATTTTAAAATTATTTATTTATTTTTTTGGTTTGGTGGAACTTATTTTGCAAACTTAACCAAACATTCCTCAAACGCCTGTACTTAGTGTCAATTTAGGCCCCTTGTTGGCGTGTGGAGTGTTTAAATTTTGTTTTACTTGTCAAATGATGCTTAGATTGAAGTTGAAATGTCAATTAATACAAAGTAAACGAGTGACAATTTAAAATCTTAATATTTGTGCTATTTCCGTGCTTAAGAATAATAAAAAAAATAATTTGTTGCAAATAGTAAAAAGGAGGAAATTATTGAGTGCTCAATAGTAAAAAATATTTTTTCATCCGTGTTGATTGAATCAGAAGTCATTTTATTAGTAGCTATATTCTAGTCGAAGCAATAATTTTAACAAAAGATTAAAACACCGAAGAAAGCATGCAAAACATATTTATAGGGATTGGTTAAAGTCCTTATACCAACATGCAACTTCCATGTTGTCCATCGATACACTTGAATATATGTAATATACGATGGAATATATTTACAATAATTCATATCTCTACTAAACTATGCAACTACTGAAATTCATATAACTACGCAGATTTCCACGAGGGGTATTTTTCAACTGATGTTTTTCGAATTCCTTATTCTTGTGCGATACGCGAATTTCACTCTTCGTTACCAAATTTGGTAATACCCATTCTCTTGGAGCGATTAAAAGAACGGAATGTAGGCTCCTTGTTCTTTGTTCCTTTAAATTCCCTCAGATGTTATCAGAAAATTAAACCATGGCAATTTGGTGTCTGCCTAGGATGGGTCGGTTTCACGAAGAAAACCGTGAAAATGCAAATCTCTGGTCATGCATTCGCACCTGACCGTATGATCCGGGAATCACGAACGTTGTCCTATAATTGACAATCAGTCGAGTGCTCAATTAACTATCACAGATGAAATAAAAATAATTTGGAGACGTTGTTTTCCATAGTTTAATTTGGCATTTGAATATCCTGGTCTTCGGTCATTTTCAGCTATCACATTGAACATGAATATTTTTCTATCAACATATTACTTGGTATAAGATAGCAATTTAGTGCCATTGAGGGCCAACATTTCACGTGTCTGGTAACTGCATGTGTACTATTTTTTTCTCGGGATGGGAATATTATGCCTCTCAGTTGTGTTTAAGCAGGTAGTGTACATCTACATTTACATAATACCCTGCAAGCCACCATAAAGGTGTGTGGCAGGGGGTGAATTCTCACCAAACATGCACCGCATATCATGCTTAAAAAAATGATAGTGCATTCTTGTTGATGATTCACCCTCTCGCACACCCCCTTCTGGTAGATTACAGGTTATCATGCCGATGTAGATTTAATGTAAACTATTCAAGGAAACATGGATGTTAACATTTCCTTCGTAGAGGTCCTGAGTGGTTAGTAAATACGTATTGATGTGGAGTAGTAGGCTGTTTTGTTTGGAAAAAGAATCTGGCAGGATACGTCTTTGCTTACCTACGAAGAGCGAGGGAGCGATTGGTTAATAATCCGAAGGCGATGCCCGTGCTCCCGCTGACGTCACTCACGCCGCCCACAGCATCCTGGGAAAGGAACTTCCGAGGAGGTGTACTCTGGGTAATGGCCCGGTTGCCAGGGGATACAAAAGTTTGGGGAGCTCTTCTCAGCTATCACCCCATTTCTCTCCTTTTATTTACCTTCCTCTCCACCTCCCCTCCCCCCCCCCACTTCCCTTCTCTCCCCTCCCCCAACCTCCTTTCCTGTTGATCTTCCTCGTCCTAAGATCCCGCGCAGGTGCCGATCTGCGAGTAGTGTGCTGTCGGGGATATCTTTTATCTGGTGGGAACGACGAAGGCCTCTTCCGAACGGGAACGCCCGCGTGTTCCAGCGTGTTCGGGTCTGCTGTCAAGGGCCGCTCGTATTCTTGTAACTCCTCGACCCCCCGTGCTAGCATCAGCGACCTCCCTTCTTTCACTTTTACACCGTCGGCGGAGGGAAAAACACGTACTTGATTGGGGTGGGTCTCCTACTCCGTTTTAGCAGACTTTGAGCGGTCTCTTGTGATTATTCTTTGAGGTGAAGGTGAGGATGTCTTCCAGAAACGGGGCTATAAATTAAGTATTGAGGAATATTGATTTTCACGCGTCTGGTTTTGTCACAAAGGAGTGTGCGTTCCCACACGCGCAGCTGTCATCACTGTTTTTGGGTTTTAGGTGCCGATTGGAACCTGACCTCTCTTTTACCAGTCCACTAAATGAGTTAAAATGGGAATCATTGTCAGATCGCAGGTTGAAATTTTAGACTTAATCTCCTAAATAAATTCCAAGATAATATTCTCAGTGATGACGTTAAAAATATTTTGCGAACCCCAAATTACTTTGGTAGACTGAACCATAATCACAAAATTAGAGAATTGATTGCCGAACTGAAAGATTCAAAATGTCCTTTTCTCCTCGTACAGTTATGAATATGAATATCTGTAAATATCTCCAATACGTGTGTGTCAATTGATAGCATTGGCAGTTGTATGTTGGTGTAAGGATTTTAAGCTAACCCAACTAGCAACATTATATTGCATGATTGATTTGCCATTTTTAATCTTTTTTAAGAAAAACTAAAGTTTAGACTAGAATATTATTACTATTTTTTATGCATGATATGTAGTGCATGTTTGGTGAGAATTCGCCCCTTTCCACACGCTTTTATGGTGGCTTGCGGGGTATTATGTGGATTTAGATGTATTTATCCTCATCTTCATTAATGTTATACTGATTTTTTATTTTCTTTCGCCATCTATTCTTAACCCCAAACGGCTTTGCAGGAGATTTAAGGAACGCTTTTCTAGTTGCCTTTCTCTTTTTTAGGTTCATTGTTCTAACAACAAAAATAGGCTTGGAGGGCACTATGTTTCACACACATATTCAATCATAGAACACTCGCATTTTTTCTCGGAGTTATTAATGTACGACGCGTTTTAACTCACAGAGTCATTTTGAGTTACAAGACAGGTCTAGTACGTAAAGATGACTCTGTGAGTTGGACCAGTAGCGAATGGAGAACACTGAAATTATCGAGTGTTTTTCAATTAAATATGTCCCTTTCACATCCTCTAGCCGGAGTCTGGATAACTACCCACGTAACTCATCTTTCACGTGATATGCTTATTTAGTTGCACATGCTCCTATCAACCCTCAAGGGCTTTAGTGGAACGAGGAAATATTTGATCTCGATCTCGCCTCACACGAAAATGGCTTATGATATTATTTATTCCATCCAAACTGCCTGTTCTACTCCTTCCTCTTCCACACTTATCCTCTGTTCTTCCGGCTTAATCATTAATGGTGGAACACCTAATGTGAACCGTATCTAGTCATCTCGTGTGTTGGAAGGTGGGAATAAATACACCCTATAAACGATGATTGACGCAAAAAAGATTACTTTAGAGTCCGTGTATTTTGTTGCAGATCTGTAGGGATGGAGGCCTTAGCGTATTACATTTTTTCTCCATAAGGGGGTATTGGAATAGCAAAGGTGGTGCAGCAGTTATCATGTACACCTGCAGTGTTCTACTATGCTCCTCTTAGATGTTTGGCAATGTGGGAATCACAACCAGGCATGCACTAGGGACATGTAACTGAAACATTTTGTTCCATGAACTCTACATAAATATGTGCATATATGAAACTACATCTACATAATACCCTGCTAGCCACCATAAAGGTGTGTGGCAGGGGGTGAATTCTCACCAAATATACGCCGCATGTCATGCATAAAAAATGATTAGTATTAACATACTAGTCTCAACTTCACTATTTAAAAAAGATAAAAATAGCAAAGTAAGCATGCAAAAACATGCTGTTAGTTGGGTTACCTTCAAGTCCTTATACCAACATGCAGCTACCTATGCTATTCAAGGATTCACTCGTATTGGACATATTTACCGCTATTCATATCCCTGATTGTACGAGGAAAAAAGGACATTCTGAATCTGTCAGTTCGGCAATCAATTTCTCTAATTTTGTAATTATGGTCCAGTCTACCATACGTTGGGGTACGCAAAATATTTTTAGCGTCATCGTTGAAAATATTATCTTGGAATTTAATTAGGAGAGTAAGTCTAAATTTATCCTGCGATATGACAATAATTCCCATTTTAATTCATCTAATAGGCTGGTTACGCTAATATAGTTATCGTACCGTCCCTTTACAAATCTGCCAATCTTCGCTGCACACGTTCAAGTTCATTATTTAGACCGATTTCGTAGGGATCCCACACAATGGCATCATATTCCAAATGAGGTCTAACGAAGGAAAAGTAGCTGATTTCTCATACATGATCGTCACATTTACCCAATACTCTGTTGATGAATCCCAGTTTACGATTCATCAGTGAGATATTAACTCGGTAAATTCTGTATGGAAATCAGAAAAGGATGATGGATCTATAGTGCGCGCGATCACGTTATCTTTGTTGCCTGTTTCGCAAAGGAAAGCAAAAATGTGACGGTAATCCGTAACATTTTGTCCGGAGTTAGAAATCACGAATCACTCTTGGTAGAGCAGGTCACAAGGACGATAACTGTGAGCAACGTGCTTGTAGATGGGTTCGCCTTATTTTTTAGGATACCGTTGACGCGAAATCTGTGATCCAGCAACAAAAAGTAAGGTGTTGAGGATTAATTTGCGTTCAGTGCAATATACTCAATGCAGCAAACATACAAAGGTGCAGCTAGTTAGCTTAAGTAAATTTAGGAGCTTTCTTTATATGCATTAAAAGATGGGCTGTTATTTAAACTGCTCCTCTGTTGATGACTCCTCATTTATATTACGCGAAAAGGAAGATATCTATTTTTGCAACTGTGTGTATCTCTTTCACATTTTGAATAATATCGGTGGCAAATAGGGAAATTAACAAAGGTGTTTCTGAATGGGCTAGTACGGAACTTCATGTTGAAATTACCATCAATCTTTGGGTGACGGAAATTGTATTTTACTGGGTCGGAAGTTGGGCTAGTATTCACCACAAAAGAGGATGAATGCAAACGCCATGTTGTTGATACTTTTTGTAAAACCCCTGTTTATGGACAATTATCTTACAGTTCCTTCTAATCACATTTTATATTCGAATTAAAAGGAAATTATCGCAATTCAATGATGATTTATCTTGATGATTTTTCTTCCATTTCAATGCTAACAATAAGATTGGATTTAGCGAATATCTCCGATGCACCTCACTAATTTTGTCTTGGGCCCACGTTGTAGCAAGCGCAAAGCGTGACATGCGTCGGAGGCAGGCACTTAAGTGTCATGGTGCCTTTATAGGTGCAGGAGTTGTAAAAAAAATGGCCTTTAAAAATGTAGAAAAATTTGAGGAGAGAGCTTTCTCCCTTTCGCGGCTGGAGCGTGAATCGTCCCGCCAACGGTCGCTTTATGACTCGGGAGAACTTGCTTGGCTCCGCGAGACCAGAGGGGTTATTTTGTAATCTCACCTCTTTAATGACTCTTTGCGGGAAGGCGGGAGATCCGTTTCGCTCTCTTAATGATCGGCTCACGAACGGTTCGTGAATTGTCGAAGCTTCTGTCGGTAGCGCTATCTGTTGCCGATCTCGTCTACTTTGAATAAACAAACGAGTGCCTGGCAACGGCGACCGCTTTCTTCAAAAATGGAGGAATACGGTGAAGGTGAGTGAAAAATCGTTTGTCCCTATCATTTTAATTATTTCGGATGACATGTCAAGACAATTCACGTCCGATAATTTCCTTTATGCCAATATTGGAATTTGCATTTGTTTCTCGCTACATTTTACGTTAATAATGTTTTTAGAAATCATATGTTGATAATATACAATTCGTGATTTAAGAACGTTTAAGTTCTTCACGTTGTTCAAATTCCAAAAATACAATTTAAAATCGTTTGTATCTTTCTCGCTCTTGCTTTTCTTCCAAATCAATTACTTCAAGTGGAAACGATGGTGGCTTCATTTCACGTTCTTTATGAAGATGAGATGGGAAGTAATGGCAGGCTTAGATAATGAAGCGGACCAAGAGTCGAAAGATACGGATCAGAGCGGATGAATCGTCTAAAAGACCAGCACATGACCGGCAGTTCACCGCTTGTGATCCGTAGATGGTCACGCCGCCTGGGTGGCGGAGTTTAACTACGAAAAAGTGACATTTTATGACGTATTCTCACTAAAGTGAGATTACAAAATAACCCCCCAGCATGGGCACTCCGTATGAGACAAAAGATTACCTCATCATCGCCTCGAGTGCATCCCAAGTGAAAACTACCGACAATTTTCACCATTATGTCTATTTTTTTTCAACTGGCCCCGTGATTTTTATGTTGATGAAATTACCGCTATGGCGTCTTGTGCGAATCTTCCACCTGTAGTCTCCAAGCTAGGGGGAGATAATCTTTCGCAGTCTTGCTTGAAGGGCCAAGAGAGAGATTTTCTCTTCGAGTTTGGGTCTCCACGTGGCTTGGGCCGGGACCCGCGGGCGTGACGTCCCATCTACATCTACATCTACACGATACCCTGCAAGCCACCGCTAGGGTGTGTTGCAGGGGGTGAAGGTCACCAAGCATGCACTACTAACATGCAAGCAAGCAACTAAAGGGTCTCATGCAACCAGACTGCCAGTATCTACAGTATTTGAGGGGTTAATACATGCATCATGCACTACAGAATACTCTAAAATATTTCCCCTACCTATCCCTTTCCTATGCTGCCTATTCTGTTCTCTTATAGTACGGGGGAAAAATGCCATTTTGAATCTATCTGTACGACAATCTATCTCTCTAATCTTATTTATCTGGTCGAATCTAGCATAATACGCTGGTGTTTTTAATATGTGCCTAACATCTTCAGTAAACCTATCCGATTGAAATTTCTGCAATAGATTTAATCTGAACTTTAATCTACGCTCTGATAATGATTCCCACCATAATTCTTGTATTAATTCTGATACGCTACTCAACCTATCGTAACACCTTTTGACGAACCTAGCTGCTCTACGCTGCACACTGTCTAGTTCTCTCATCAAACCTAATTCGTTAGGATCCCATACACTGGCTGCATACTCAAGGTGGGGCCTAACTAGTGAAAAGTAGCATCGCTCTTTTGTCTTCTCATCACATTTCCCAAGTACTCTTTTTATAAATCCTAGCTTTCTCTTCGCTCGGCCGCATATTTCCCGGATGTGTCTACCCCACGATAAATCTTTAGTGATTGTTACACCTAAATATCTTACCATCGCATCTTATCTCTCCATCGCATCTCGCATGCGGATCACGTGACCTCGTTATCCCTTCATTGCCTCTCTCACTGCGTCTATAACCCTCTCGTCCACCTTCCCCTCGCCCTCTCCCCCGATCGTGAATATAAAATTTGGTGACACGAGAGGGGTAATGACGCCCTGTAAGGGTCTCCGACCAACCTCCCTCCCCGCCGCCCTCTTTCATCCCCCAAGGTTTTCCCAGCATAATTCGGGGGACGTGTTTTCCCGAGATGAGGATTCGTCGCGCGGAGTCCAGATGAGAATCATCGCCTTCTCACTCCTCTCATTCCCTTTCTTTCTTCTCGGCGTTCCTTTTCTTTCTCTCTATTCTCGATCCTCTTTACGCCTTTCCGTCTCCTGCCCCTGTAGTCTTGTGGTTACCATCATGGGTTAGGGAAAACTGGCTTGTCATCAGGACTTCCTGAGTCAGGATTTTTTTTCACCTGCTCCGAAGCTGAGCTTGAACATTCGAACCCATAGTTGCTTGTTTGCATGTCGGTAGTGCATGTTTGGTGATCTTCACCCCCTGTCACACACCCTCGCGGTGGCTTGCAGGGTATCGTGTAGATGCACCAACTTCTTTGGGGATCGCGTTTGTGTTTTTGGAGTGTTAATTGTAATCTAGTGGTAGCGACGGAGAACTAAGGTCAGTTACGCCTTTTAACAGTCACAGTGGGTAAACACTGATGTCAACTCTGTTCATATTTTTGTAAGCCTTTATTGTTGCGCAATAACTTTTGGTTTCCTCCCACAGGTTTTGCTCTTTGGATTAACCTAAAGCTTCCCTTTATTGTTAAAAATATATTGTAAAACATCACATGCATACGCGTTACATTCTCTAAAATTATCGTCTGGGGTAAAGGCGCCAGGGTTCCTCGCCTTAGCGTACCATCCGACGGACGGAGTACTGCACTCGCTGCACTCTCCTCACAGCACTAAAGTAGGGACTTTTATTCCAATGAAATAATTCTGCCACAGCAGGAATTCGGACCCGGGCCTCTGGGGGGTTATTTTCTAATCTCACCTTTTTAATGACTCTTTGCCGGAAGGCTGGAGATCCGTTTCACTCTCTTAATGATCGGCTCACGATCGGTTCGTGAATTGTCGAAGCTTCTGTCGATCTGTTGCCGATCTCGGTGTTCTGAAGTTTTCCACGCCGTGCAAATTCCAAAAATACAATTAAAAACCGTTTGTATCTTTCTCGCTCTTGCTTTTCTTCCAAATCAATTACTTCAAGTGGAAACGATGGTGGCTTCATTTCACGTTCTTTATGAAGATGAGACGGGAACTAATGGCAGGCGGAGATAATGAAAAGGATCAAGAGTCGAAAGATATGGATCACAGAGCGGATGAATCGTCCAAAAGACCAGCACATGGCCGGCAATTCACCGCTTGAGATCCGAAGATGGTCACTCCGCCTGGGTGGCGGAGTTTAACTACGATAAAGTGACATTTTATGACGTATTCTCACTAAAGTGAGATTACAAAATAACCCCCCTGGATAGGAAGCCAGTTCTCTAGTCACCATGATTACCCCAGACTAGAGCTTTGGCTTGGTACCCCATAGGCCTCGGTTGGAATTCCTACTTGAGTGTGGACTTGAAAGAACTTTCAAGTAAAGCAGTCCATCTATCGGACGGGATGCTGAACCGTGGAGCAATTGGTGCTAATCGCTCATAGTTAGGCAAATTCTCATGCCGGATTTCACTTTATTCCCCCACTTCTCTAGCAAACATCTCTTTCCGATTACGCACTTCCTTGAGCACTAAAATGACCTCGGCAATCTATTACCTCCTCCACTTTATGATCCCAGAGTAGAAGAAGACAGTGGAAACGGTGCCTTACCTAAGTATTTAAAATGTCCTCAACATCCCTCTTCTTGACATAATCTGTTTTCTTTTCCTCTTCCTTTTCTCAATTTCTGTGTCCTTCAACCCCTTCGTATAGCCACCCGGTGGATTTTTTATACTACCCATGATAAACATGGGCAGTTAAAGAAAGTAAATTTTCGGTCCCGTGTCAATGTATCTCGCACTTATAAGTTCCTGTTTCCGTCTTGTGAATGTGAACCTCTCTCTGTTATTCATTCGCATAATTGTTCTTGTGTCACTCCAGGTGAACGTGAAACGGATGCTCTGGAGCACTGATTTGACCTTTAGAGAAAATGACATAGAATTTACAATTGGTAATAGAGTGGTAAGTCGGCTTGCGAAGTTGATTTGTCCTCCAATCACATTCGTTGTCAGGAAAGATTACCCCAAGGGTTCAACGGAACAGTTTAAATCGTTCCGAATGCTACTCACTATAAAAAAAAAGTTTTATAGAATAGTAAAAGTCACACTGAAAATGGGTTGAATCTCGCCGTAGGATGGGATGGACAAATGCACAATGGGGTCGTTTACCATATTTTTTATTGCCGGATCTGATAGAGTTTTTAAAATAAAAAGACCCGTATTTTTTCATCCGTCAATTATTTCTCGAGTTATGACCGTGGTTATGACTGGCGAAAAACTGATGTTTTTAAACCCTTTCGGAAAAGTGGGCGTGGTGCAACCTCTGACGTATTCGACTTCGTCCAATCACAACTGAGCCCGCGAAGCTACTTCGCATTATCGAAATGGGGGAGAGACAGCTGACTCAGCTCGATCTGGAAGCTGTTGCGACAGGATCTGTGCGAGCAGACAGCCCCCCCCCCCCCCCCCCTCCACTCCCTTCCCTTAAAATTTTTTCCCCTAAAAGCTGTCAAGGACGAGAGGAAAATGACGTCAATGACATCAAGGCAGCTTCTTCGGTGGGCGTCACCAATTGCTTATTTTAATTTTTGATTTATGAGCGAATGGTTGTGGTTAAAAGATTCATTTTTTCACTAAAATTCGTTTCTCGTTTCCATCTAACGATTTCGTGTACAAAATGCGTTCCGAGTTAACGCCCCCATTCGGTGAAAAAGAACAGAAGCAGAATGCATGTCGACAATCTATTAACAAATTATTTAGGAGTGGTATTCAACACAAATTCGAAGATCGCAAACTTGCGCGAATCCTTGAATTTATCCTTTTTATGATAATCTTATTCTTCCCTCATACATTTCTCATTATAACGACATGTATTTCGTTTGAGGCTTTCCTTTGCCAGTATTCAAACTCAATTCTTAAAATGTGGTATATCAGATTCTCCCGTCCTTTTTTTTTAATCTTTCCGCAGGCTTCAGAAAATCAACATCATCGACGAAGTAAAATCAGTTAAAGCTTCATGATTTCCACAGTTAAATAAAACACTCACTGCCGGTTTCGGCTGTAAAGCCATCATCGGTTGTGATGTTGTTTTAACTTATTTAAACTATGAAAAAGTTTTAACTTACTATAATAATGACAATGTTTTGACTTACTTTAATTATGACGTCCTTCAACCAACTGTAAGTATCGCTTTTTGATCTCGACGAAATAATCGACGGGCAATTAAATCCAAGGCGACTGTGCAATTGGAAAATGCGACGCGAAAAAAAATACTTACCTCCTTTATAGCGGAATTATAATTGTCGCGATGACATCTTTTCCGAATTAGTGGAATATTGCGAGGAGAGGGTATTGCTTCTGGAACATGCGTTTGAGTACGTGCTTGCATGTTTATGAGAAAAAGAGGGCGAGCGAAAGTCGTCAATAAAAGTGGAGGCTTGTGGCTCGGGCTGCGATGGTTTTAAGGTAGGTTTATGATATGATGGGCACGAGGAAAAGAAATGGTGGAAGAGGAGGAGTAGGAGGGGAGGATGGAAGGGGACTTCTAAAAGAGGTATGATCTCCCAGACGTGCCCGAACAGTTGAGAGGAATGCCATGGCCGTCACCGCGCCCGAAGACTCGCGGGAAGGTCGTCCCAGCGTGTATTGCGCCGTTAAACTTTAAAAGCCTTGTTATGTAAGAACATCACCGGAGGTCTCTCTCGCGGCAGTGTCTGGTGCGTCGAAAGTAGCCTTCCTTAAGCCCTTTTCACACGATGCTTGATCCAGCACAAGACCTAGTGTGTTAGCTGCTACTTGATATTGAGGACGGAATCTAGTATGATTGGAACCGTCCTGGGAGGTTTCACACGATCATTGACCTTGTGCTTGCTATGAATCGGTTATTCCATATGATTCCATACTAATTTTAAAAAAGAGAAGTTCGTACAGCGTATGTAACGTAATTGAGGTCGATGTCTACAGGGCTACTAGGTCCTACTAGAAATCTAGTACCGCATCAAGTATGAAATCCAGTAGCTCTGCGAGTATACTAGCTAGCATACTAGCGAGTATACTAGACGTTGTACTGGATCAAGTATCGTGTGAAACGGGCTTTAACTACTTATTTATTTCTCGTAAAACGAATGAAATTCACTTATGACGCGTGGTGACGTCACCACGGAGCGTAGCCAATAGCGTGCGTTCCCACGGAAGGAGCGTTCCCTTCCGCGCCAATCACTAGAGTAGGATTCGAACCATATCCCCTCGCATCCGATAGGTAGAGTTTTAATTCTTGTCGCAGACGATGTAAAGCGGGGTTTTGAATTTCGACGCGGATTCATTAATTCATTTGCTCCTATGGCGAGGGGGGTGGGGTTTTCATATTTGACCCAGAAATGACGGCCGATTATTTCAAGGACAACTTAAGGGGGTCTGTTCCCGGAAATTATTCCATTACTTTCTGTCACTTCCAGACGCTCATCCTTTCGATTTTTTTGATCGAAATTAATGCCATTAGATGTAGACTGGCGAAAAAGAAGATAACCATGGAATTTTTATTTTAAATGGACCGTAATCTTCCTGGAATCTAATGAGGGAGAGGACTAGTGAAATAATTTCGTGAAGGTCAAAGAATGAGAAGGAATTAAAAAAAGCAAGCGTGGTGGTATTCTGGCTGAAAGTGAAATTTGAGTAATTTCATTTGCAAATACGTTTAAGATGTTGAGGCAAAAGCCTGGGTTTAATTTTACCTCCGGAGTAATTACTGCTCCGACCGATACCGGAAATAAAACCACCCGGCTGCCGTAAAAGAATAACCTTCCATCTATCTACATCTACATAATACCCTGCAAGCCACCATAAAGGTGTGTGGCAGAGGGTGAACTCTCACCAAACATGCACTATATATCATGCATAAAATTTGTAACTAAAAATTAAAATAGCAAAGCATACATCCAAAATCATGCTGTTAGTTGGGTTAGCTTTAAGTCCTTATACCAACATGCAGCTGCCAATGCTATCCATTGCTACACTCGTACCAGATACATTTACCGTTATTCATATCCCTAATAGTAGGAGGAAAAAAGGACAAATGCTCATTGCCGAAAAAAGGAACCTCCATGACTCTCGGGGTAGTGCAACCATCCTTATTGGTTTATTTCATGGTTGTCGTCTCCTGTCGGGAAGTATATAAACTTTCCCATCCTCATACTAAACGCCGAGTCTCGCTAGGTGATGTCGGATGCGATCGCTGTTCCCGGTCGCGCCCTTGACCGATCATCACCGTCTCCCTCTCGGTTATGGCCATTTGGGGTAAACATCCACGGTTATGAGTCCCGGGTCAACGATAGAAGTACGTCTATTTTACAACCGGCTGGTTGTAAACGGCAACCAATATTTGAACTCGATTCCTGAGCACTTGCTTCCTGCGTTTACATGTGAGAGATTTCGATTGCTGCCATATGGATTGCGTCCCGATCCCTTAAAATTAGGGATGGGTCGGTTCCACTATTTTTCGGTTCCGGTTCGGTTCTTAACTTCGGTTCTCGGTTCCGATTCTCGGTTCCGGTTCTTAATTTACCACTTACTTTGCATTGCTCAATGGTAAGATAAGGTAATCAATAATAATTTTCAGAGACTGAATTAGAATAATTTGTGACTTTGAAGCATATAAGTACACTATTTCACCAGGTTTTAATGTGAAGCCTTCACTTTCGGAGTGTGAGTAGGTTTCAAACTGGTATTCGCGCCAATTTTTTCGGTACCGATTATTTTTGGCCTCGGTTCCGGTTCCGGTTCTAAGCTCAAGAACCGGTGGAACCGAGAACCGAGGAACCGAACCGACCCATCCCTACTTAAAATATGTATATAATATAAAATACTCTGCTCTAATTTCTATTCTTGTGCTAAGGATCCATTAGTAAAGCACAACATTCAACGAGGTCGTATTAAATGCACTCATTTTTTCGGTTCTCTTGATATTTTGAGGCTTGAGGTAGCAATGGAAATGGCAAAGTCATGACTGCAAAGATAGGTAGTTGTAGAGTTGGAATAGAATAAGGAAGAATAGAGAGCTGCAGATTTAGGGTTACATTTTGCTACGTTCTGCAGATCTTTCCGGGGACTAACCGATGAGCCATCGTTGGATTCTCAACGTTACCGTCGCTTGAATGATTCCAAACAGGACGCTACGTCATTCACCAGTCACGTGACATTTCAGTTAACTTACGATTATGGGCTTTAACCTAAATCACCATTATCATACCGTCCCTTTACTAACCTTTCTATTCTTTATTTAAGCTTATTTCGTAAGGAAGCTATATACTGGCAGTTTATACCAAATGAGGTCTAACAAGGGAATAGTAGTTAGTTTCTCGTACATGATCGTCACATTTGCCCCGTACTCTTTTGATGAATCCCAGTCTACGATTAGCTTTACCCGTTATTTCACGTATGTTCATCCCAAGAAAGTTCATGTGTCAGTCTTATTCCGAGATATTTATTCGATTCCACGTTTGTTAATTTATTATTCCTTACGTAGTAAGTGTTAGGAGGAGAACTAATTTTTTTCCAAAAATTTATTGAATGCTTTTGCGATTCAAAATCAGAGGAAGGAGGAGATTGATTATAATTACTTACTAGGAAGTCCGATAGAATAAAAACGCGTTGCTCCATTTGCTAAACGCGACAATAAATTATTAAACTGTTGCATTACGAATGAGGAACATGCACTATTTTTTATAACTCTTTGAATGTGAATTTTATTAGCTAAAATGTGCTTGGCGAAAATTTTGCTGAAGAATTAAGTTTCGTTACAAAGATATTACTCTTTCAAAATTGTACCTTTTCGGAAACACGACGTCATCGCATGACGTCACGGCACGGTATCACTATGGGCGTTGTTTATCTGTTTATGCGTTGGGTTAAGTTGTTAAATGAATACTTGGCGATTGCGTATGTATTTATCTCATTTTTTTATTGCAATTAACGATTGTATTTCGATTTTTTATTTACGTAGTATGCATGGTAACGAGCAAATCGTCCATTAATTATATAATGCCTGCTTAGTGCCCAAGAATTTCTTCTACGTCTATGCAATCGCTGTTTTTTTTTAGAAGAACGCCGCCATAGGGGAGTCAACCAAAGTAAATTGTCGGAATGTGCTTTTTTTAAGTTTTTATCAGTCATCGTTTCGTTCGAGAAACGGCTAAAAACCTCAAAACAATATATTCACTTCGTTTTCTTTTAAAAATAACTGTCTATCTCCGTAGCAATATGGAACCTATACCGTGCAGTGACGTCAGAAGGCGTTTCAGGTGACGTGACTTTCGTCAATTTCCGGGAACATTTTAATATCATTTAATCTTTGTGGTGGGCGTAGAAAAATTTGGCTTATGTATTTAAGTTGGTGAGAAAATTTCGCATCAAGTACATACATCATGAATCTTCGAGAAACGAATTTCATGCATGTTCCCCATTGGGACACGCTTCAAGATGTCCTTCCCCGCACGAGGAAGCATTCAGGCGGGTATTTGGCTGGCGCGGTCATGGGATTGCAGTTCACCCCCATATGCACGAGCGCCGCGCCGGGCGTGAATTGCGAATCGTGCGTCACGCACTGGCTTTACGCACGTTGATACTCGAGCGAGCTTTGCCGGCCGGTCGGCGGAAGTTGGGTGGAATTCGGTCCATTGAGAGAGGGGAAAGGATATCGAGGGTCGACGACCTCTCTCTCTCCTCCCTCCTCCCCCCCCCCCCCCCCCTCCCTTGCAGCCATGCGGAGAATGACGGGAACGCACCGACGGAGGTGGCGCTGCGTAGCGGCGGGAGTGAGAAGTAGAACCGTCGGGCTACGCGCCTCGCTCGAAATCTTCCCCGCACTCCGGGAAGTTTTTGCGCACGCGTTTCAGAGGGGCGTTAAAGCGTGTGCAGGAAGCAACAAGACTGACGCCCCGCCAAACCTTGCGGAAATCCGTTATTGGGAAACTTGAAAAGGATAAAATGAAATCGATCGAAAAAAAAATTTGAGTTCCGAGGAATGATTTATCGATGTATTCAGCCCGCTTCGCTATACCGTTTCATTTGTTCAAACTATTGCCAACGTTAAACTAGCTTATTTCGCTGAATAATATCTAATTAAAACTAATTTCACGCCGTTGTGCTGGAATTATTTTAATAAATATGTTAATCAGCAGGACGGAAATATTACAGTGTTTTTGTATGAAATGTAAAATTGTTACATGCTGTTTCTGAGGTTTGCCGGGAAAATTTGGATTGCGTCGTTTCTTTACATGATTATGATATTTGTAGATGTAAGCGTCCGCCAACGATTCGATATCTATCGAAAACACTTTTACCAATCTCTCCTACATGTGAATGTTAAATCAAAAGCCTTTTTTTTCATTTTCTAATGTGTTTATAATACGGTGTATATATATAATTTTTATGGGCCATTAATGATATATTTTCTCAAAGGTAAGCACCAACAGTTGACAGATCTTCCTAGATATTTTTATTCCTAGGGAATTCAAGAATACTATCCAAAGAGTGTAACGTATGGCTTTATCGCCTCTTAATGCAGTCGTATTTTTTGTGACTCCAGGACACTGCTTAATTTCTTTTTCGGAAAGATTTTAATAGTCAAAGTAATTTCCGTCTCATTGACCGTGTACATTACATACATTTTTTAACGATAAAAACAATTTATGGTGTGCTGTGCACTCGAAAGTTTGTGATAACAGTTTTTTACCCGAAAAATAAAGAATAATTTTCACTGATGGAAAATTATTTTTGTGCTCCGGTTATTTTGTTGACTGGGAATCTAAAAAACCTTGGATTCATAATGGTCTTATTTGAACCATGAGACTTGGCCACTGACATTGACCTACAAGTCTCCCGATTCAAAGAAGATTTATTAACAAAATGGTTGTTACAAAAAGAGGAAGTAGATTCATACTTGTGCTGATTATATCTGGTTTTTTACTTACGATTTTTTGTTGTAAAAAAATTCCACTTTGTGTTGTCTTGTTCTTTATTTTCATACATTTTTTCTTACCTTATGTTGCGAGGAATAAGTTCCCTGTCATTGTTTAAAACTAAAATTGTTTCATTTTTTTTCTTTTCATTTTCTTCGAGTTCACATGAGCCAATGTTTGTACGGGTGTCATATACAGGTACCCTTCTGATACCCTAAATCATCTCCACGTGCTAAGTATATGCATAGATATGTCTTGTTATATTTTATGTAATGCTACTGGAGAAAATAAATTCAATTAAGTGGTAAGATAATAACAAAGTTCATATTAATAATGGTGTTCCTTAATCTGTGATTCATTGGAACCACAACTTCCTTCTCCGTAATGTGATATTTTCGTCAAGGTTCTTTTCCATAATTAAGTTTTCTTTATATATTCCTTTCAAGCCGAACGTTATTTTTTTCCTTGGTCCAAAATGATCCAAAGTGCCCTCCCCTGATTTTGGAATCATCAAATTAAAATCAACAAACCGTTCTGACGTTTTCAGCAATGGTAAAATTGGTCCCTTTCGTTTTTTTTTGTAACGTACAATAATAAATAGCGGTGGGCATATTTCTCCTTCCTCACTTCAAGAAACTGCCGTTTTCTTTTAACCTTTCGCCGAAGAGGGAAGAGGAAAATCAAGTTATTGGTCTCGGATCTCGAGTGGGCCTTCATTATATTCCTGGAATTTCTTTAATATCTTGGTATATTATTTTTATTTTGATTTGGCAGGCTTTAAGAGGACCGTTCATCCGGAAAGTCAGACTTTTCCCAATAATGTAGCATTAATCTTGTATGCGAACAGATATTTGAAATGTTGACTTTCATGCAATTTATTTATATCCGGCATCGACCTTCGTTCTCCGGATTTGGGGCTTCAATTCGCCCTGACCAAATGTACCGGATGCTGCCTTGAACATTGGTTAAAATTCCACACAAATCATGAAAAAAGTGCCCAAAATATAGATTAGTGTGTGTTCAAACGAGCGAATAGATCCTTAAGGTTATTGACTTTCTCAAGTCTCTGTGAATGAAAGAAAATGAAATAGAAAGGGTTAAGTAAAAACAAAGTTTAATTTTGAAAATACGCCTTTGAATTAGAAAATTGATTTTCACAACCGCTCCTTGGTGGTTTGTTCATTGTGCACTTATTACATCGAGAATGTGGGCGTTTACTCGGAACCGAAATCGCAATTTTGTACACGAAGTTCTTAGATGGAAACGAAAAAAGAAATTTAGTGAAAAAATTAATCTTCTAATCACAACCATTCAATCATAAATCAAAAATTAAAATAAGCAAAAGGTGACGCCCACCGAAAAAGTTGTTCTGATAACATTGACGTCATTTTCCTCCCGTCCTTGACTGCTCTTATGGGAAGGGAAGGGAGTGGAGGGGGATTCTCGGTAGGTCTGCTCGCACAGATGCTGTCGTAACTGCTCCGATTGGCAGAGTCAACTGTGTCCCCCCTTTGCGATAAGGCGAAGTAGCTTCGCGGGCTCAGTTGTGATTGGACGAAGTCGATATACGTCAGAGGTTGCACCACACCCACTTTTCCGAAAGGGTTAATAACATCAGTTTTTCGCCGCTTGTAACTCGAGAACTAATTGACAGATCAAAAAACGGAAAAATACGGGTCTTTTTATTTTACAAACTCTACCATATTCGGTAATAAAAAAAAATGGTAAACGACCCCATTATCGTTTTTTAGTGATCAAGTTATTTTGTACAGTACCATCCAGACGGTACGGTGCTTACCACCTGGAGGTCCTGTAGCAGGAGGTGAAGCCAGCAAATATTCACGATCGACTAGAACTAAATGTTGTATTAATGTGTCTTACAATGTGTCTTGTTAGTATAGTTTTTTTGTTCTAGATAGTTTGTTGTGCAGGCGAACAGTCTTGAGTAATATTTTTGTCAGAGCGTTTAACCTTCTCCTTTTCCCATAATATTTGTATTAGTGTGTCTTAGTAAAGTTTTTATGTGATAGATAGTTTGCTGTGCAGGCGAACAGTCTTGAATAATATTTTTGTCAGAGTGTTTAACTTTCTCCTTTACCCATAATATTTTTACAGTTCTATGATGGGGTCACTTATCCCTCCTCAGTTATGGTACCACCCACTCTTATCCTGAGCACTTCTTGCGATGAACAGCCTCCAAACTTGAGCTCTGCCCGTTTGATTGGCCAATTCATGCCCCTTGAATGATCTCAGCCAGCGATTATGGCTCTCCCTCGCGGGGGCAATCGAAAGGCGGTAACCGTAAGAATGGCGATTCAGACATTTTTTTTTTGCTTAGCGTCAAAGTGCGAAATTGTCTTCCCCCTTTCCACGCTTGAAGTCTCGCCTTCCCTTGTCTCTCGTTGCATTCCCTGCCTCTCCCCAACCGACGACGGTTCGGCAAGTGCGATTTCGGCTAGTTCTCCCTCCATTCCCGAACGTCATCCACCGCCATCCATTTCGAGCGAGGCCTTTCTCCCACCGCCTGTAATTACTTCCCAGTCGTCCCATTCCCTCCCCCCCCTCCCTTCTCCACCTAATTTACACCCCTCCCTCCTATTTCTCCTTATGTCTTTCCCTCTGCTCTCCCATCGGGCTCCGTTACCATGACTCATCCGTTCTAATGCCTCCCATTCTTCCCTCCCATTTAACCCGACCACTCCCTTCAGTCATCCACAAACTTCCCCCTATTTTCCTACAGCGGCGGTTCTTATCTAGGGGTGCGCGAACCCCTGGGAGGTTTAAGAAACATCTTCTAGGGGTGCGAGACGTTACGACGGTATTATATGTCTCGCGACATACCTATTTCAAACTAGTAAATGATATGAAGGATGTTAAGATTTTGAACTTTATGTCATTGCATAGAAATTTTGCCCGATTATTGCTCAGTAAAAAAAAACGGAATGTGTCTCATATTTTGCATAAAATATTTTCTCGAAAATAATATTACACATCCATAATCCTTACCAATAATACTAATTTATCAGATAATGAATATAAAAATATACATTAAATGGCTCATGAAATTTTGACGATAGAGTCGACTAGTTTCTCAATAAAATCGAGATGTCATAAATTTTTGAAGCACTCAAGGACAAACTTTAGTGTGGGAAAACCATTTTACAACCAAGTGACAGCCATTTCTGCAACGAACGTATGTTATAAAATCAAAAAACATTACAAAGGAAAATCAGAATATGTATTATATGTTTGTGGTAGAGAGATTTAAAGTTTCTTTCTTCAAAGTGAATGAAGATCCGATATTTTTTTGCAATGTGGTGCGGGAATAAATTTAGAGATTTGAAGGGATTGTCAGCGACTTAAAAGATTACGATTCACTCACTTCCCTATGGTCTGTTCTCCCCTTTCACCTCCCTCGGCGCTGTGCATCCTATGAGTGAGTGGGTGTGGCGCTCAGAGCACTGCCTTCTTACCCCAAGTGTTCGAATCCCGGCAATAGTAGAGTACTTTTCATTGGTATAAACCGGTGCCTTCTTGAGTGCTGTTTGGAGAGAAGATCAAGTACTTCGTCCGTGGATCCCAAGCTAATGCCGACCCCGGGTTTCACTCAACCCTTCCCGTTTTCTGAAATGTTCCTACCCAAACTGAATTACCCTCCTTTTATAAGCGTCGCAAATCATAAGAGCCGTCGGTCGTCATCTTCGAAAAGTTTCTATTATACCTCTACAGTTTACCACTTTCGTATGTATGTACCTTCCTCCATTTCATCTGAAATGCCAAATTCTTTTTCTTTCCTCGAAAATGTTCCTTAATTGGTGCAGTCATTAATATACATCGTTTATTGTATAATTAGAATCCTACCGATAATATTGCAGTCTTAATGATTTGGACCGGTTGGGAATAAGCTCATCTTTAATACCCACCAATGCTCACTGCGTTTCCTTTCCTTAAATTTTTTCTTTCCTTTGTTTTAGCATTACTTGCATTCTTCTACCTTCTTTCATAATGTATAAAAATCTTATTTTCGTCTCTCTAACAATTTGAACTGCTTTTCTCCATATTGTCATTTAATGCAGCTTTTCGTGTCTCTGATCTACTGCTCCATCCATTTATACTCTAGCCACGATTTGCTTTCGTACTGTAACTTCCTATTCTGTTCTTCCACCCCTTATTCTTTATTCCAATATCATTTTAACTCGTACTCTTTCCACTTTTATTTCTCTAGGTATCTCTTTCACATGTAACATTTCATTCTAAATTTTCATTCCTCTGTTCCCATACGTCAAATTTTTCTCTTGAATCCTCGTGGTTTCTCATTAGTGTTTTTGCTCGCGTAACTTTGGTCCCTGTTATTAGTTCTCTCCTGCAACGAACTTAATCCCACTGAAACGTAATTCCCTCCTAATTCCTCCATTACTTCGTCCTAATTTTGGTCAAAATACTGCCCGTGGAGCCAAATTGCTCGGCCCGTGGTAGTTCACGCTCTGCTACTTTAACGATAACCTACTTCTGCATCCATGCAATACCTGCCCAACTCTCCGGCCGGGGAAAATGTAGAGGTCTGGTGGACTTATTATTTAATTTTTCTTTACATGACTCTTACTAGATGGCGTATGTACCTTGATGTGTTATAGCGTTGGACTTCTAATCTTGAGTCTCTTACTCAATAGCTTCAGACTTCAACATTCTGTTAGTAGGGTTAGCTTCAAGTCCTTATACCAACATGCAGCTACCAATTTTATCCATTGCTACACTCGTATTGGATATATTTTCCCTAATAGTACGAGGAAAAAAGGACATTTTGAATCTGTCAGTTTGGCAATCAATTTCTCTAATTTTGTAATCATGGTCTAGTCTATCATAGTAAGTTGGGATTCGCAAAATATTTTTAACATCATCACTGAAAATATGGTCTTGGAATTTGTTTAAGAGATTAAGTCTAAATATCAACCCGCGATCTGACAATGATTCCCAATTGAATTCATTTAATAGACTGGTTACGCTAATAAGGTTATCATTCCCTTTACAAATCTTGCCGATCTTCGCTGCACACGTTCAAGTTCGCTATTTAGACCGATTTCGTAGGGATCCCATACACTGGCTACATATTGCAAATGAGGTCTAACAAGGGAAAAGTAGCTGATTTCTCGTACGTTATCGTCACATTTACCCAGTATTCTTTTGATGAATCCCAGTTTACGATTCGCTTGACCCATTATTTCACTTATGTGTTTACCCCAGGAAAGATCATGTTTCAGCCTTATTCTAAGGTATTTAATGGATTCCACGTTTTTTTCATTCATTATTACTTATTTTGTAAGTGCTAGGAGGAGAGCTATTCTTTTTCCAAAAATTCATTACTAGACATTTAAAAAAAATTTAATTCTAACTGCCATGTATCTCACCAATTCTCAATTGCTTGTAGGTATTTCATCATTTAAATATTCTTCATCGTTTGGCCATAGGATTTCTCTGTAGACTACTGCGTCATCGACAAATAGACGAAGCTTAATTTTCAACACATTATTGATATCATGTATGTACAGAAGGAACAGAGTGGACCTATCAAACTACCTTGTGGGACTCCTGAAGTGACTTTAATTGCCGGTGGGGTAATACCGTCCAAAACAACCCTTTGTACCTGATAATGCAGTAAATCATTTATCCATGATATAATGTTACTGTCTAACCCATAAGATTTTAGTTTCAAAATAAGTTCGCTATGAGACACCTTGTCAAAAGCTTTTTTTTGATATTGGAGATCGGTTCCGTCCTCGGGAAAGGAGGAAAGGAAAGCTTCTTTGGGCTGTGGGAGTGTGGTCAGTTTTAGCTCGGAATAGTTTCTGTAATGAGAAGAGGATTATAAGTGGAAACTAATCGGGGAATGTACGAGATTAAGGAAGCGGGGGTGGATGTGGGAACGACCAACTGAACGTCGCGAGTGGGCATGACGTAAAATGCGGCGAGGAATGTGCGTCGGACAGCTGATGTCCCTCAAAGGGATGCCGGCATTTTATTTTACTTTTTTGTTGTTCTTTTAATCCTCTTTTTTCGCCTTCTGCTATCCGACCCACCCCATAGCATCGACGCACTTGGGCTCAACATGTTTATGGCGCCAGGTCACCCTTATTCCTCTTTTCCTCCCTTCTATTCCCTTTTCGTTTTCCTTCCTCCTCTCCTCTGCTGACGGTTTGCATGGCCCCTGTGATGTTTTTGTCCCCTTCCCCCACCTCTCTCTCTCTCTATATATCTCTGGCGTAGTCAGGGTACGAGGGTTAATTGAGGGCGTCTGCGCTTGTCGACTCCGCGAAAGGGCTTTTCAGGTCGGCGTATCTAGAGGGAACGTAGCCATCCGTGGTTTTAGTGGCCTGGAATTGCAGCTACGTACCCCATTTGCGTGCTGAAGTGTTGCCTTGGTTTTTTTATTTCCTACTTCTCATTATCATCTACGTCAGCATTCTACCAAGGACAGTTTTCGTCTGATATCTGATCTGATAGACTTCTACGGGTTAGGTTTTTATGGAGTTTAAATAGTCCGAATTTTATCATCTACAACTACATCTACACGATACCCTGCAAGCCACCGAGAGGGTGTGTGGCAGGGGGTGAAAATTACCATGCATGCACTATTGACATGCAAACAAGCAACTATAGGGTCTCATGCAACTAGATTGTTAGAATCTATAGTAATTAAGGTATTAATACATGCATCATGCTCGGCAGATTGCTCTAAAATATTTCCCCTACCTATCCCTTTGATATGCTGCCTATTCTGTTTTCTTAAAATAGGGGGAAAAATGCCATTTTGAATCTATCAGTACGACAATCAATCTCTCTAATCTTATTTATCAGAACCCTCATGTGTCATGCATGAAACATGGCCACACTCTGGATGCCAGCAATTACGCATTTATAATTTGGTGTAAAATGTGTATATTCACCGGTGTCAGTATATGCATACGCATACATATGTACACTCGCCTTTATTTTTATGAACGGTAAAAGAACTAGTTCATGTAAATACTGAAAACAACTGTACCTACCTAGAGCGAAGTAAATTGAGCAATATCACTGTGAAGAATATTAGTATTTATTTTGCCACTAAAAATAGTAATAAATACTAAAATATATTTAAAAACCAGAAATGGCAATATGTATTAAATACAGATTTTCAACTAACACTTGCTACATTTAGGATTTTATCGTTTTTATGCCCAAATTCGGCATGGAATAGTCAATATTTACATAATTTTCTACTAAAAACTTTTTGAAGACTCCAGCTTGTAATTCGTAAAAGTATCTTTAAGAATAGAAATATTCCCCTATAATACTATACAGTAGGTACTTATTATTAGTTGAATTTCCACAAGAATAACACACAAATTTCCACAACATATTCTTGTGGAAATTTGCCAGTTTTTCTTTCGCTATGATATTCCACCAACTTAAGCCTGAAACAACTACCTTTATTATTATCAGTTGATTATCCTTTATTCTTGTGAATGAGGGAAGCCACATTGTTGACTGCACTAATATTTATGATTGAAGGATTGCGAACAAGCCGCAAAAACCTTAGTGGAGTAACCCGCTGAAATGCACAATTTCAGGTGAATATCTTTGAATTTCCGCTTGGAAAAAAGTCCATCTCGATCGGGACTCGAATCCGGACCCTCTGGTCAGGTACTCTACCAGTTGAGCTACCGAGGCTTCCTTGTCCCTGTGTAACTCTAATTTTCCCCTGATGATTCAATGATTATAATATCAATAGTAAAATTCACTAGCATTAACAATAAGTAAATGAATCCAAACGTGCAATGCATAGGTTGCGTACCAGCAGTATCAACGATCGCGTTTATCTTCAACGATTTCTTTTGTATCAGTCTATAAATTGTCAGGTTTACTTTAAAAAAAAAAATTAACTATCACAACCTTTACAAGTATAGCGCGAATCACAGTTCAAACTCTTTCAACAAAGAAGGATGCACTCAACGTAAACAAACAACAATTGCTAAGGACTTGATTGCAGTTTTGGCGATTCTGGCCATATTTGGGGATCAGTTTCACCAGCTCTATCATGGGAAGCCGAACATAACCCACAAATGGCCCAAAGTAGGGTAGCCGTACCTACTGATAACTGCCATATGCGACCCACAATCAGGCCAGTACATGATCGTGATTTCTGTATTGACTGGATTGTTACTTTTATTGAGAGGTTAACAACGTTATACTCCCATAGTTATAACATAGAGTAGATCATAAAAATGAAATTAGGTAATGAGATGGATTTTACAACTTCATCTTTCTACGTACAAAGAACGTAACGTAATCCATAAAGTAGCATTATTAATTTTTATGCTCCTTAATGTTCACTTATTCATTGCTAATACATTATTTTGCATAAACTAACAATTTAGTTCCATTTACAGCCGACATTTCATGTGTCTTGTAACTGCATGCGAAATATTTTCCTTGGAGGTGGTACCATTTTGCGTCTCAGTTGTATGTAAGTGGTGCATGCACGGAGTAGTATGTTTTGCATGCCTGCAGGGTAGTAAGTGTAAACTTATTGTCACTAATTGATAATTCATGCGTGGCGATGATTCACACCCTTGCGGTGGCATGGGTGATGTTATGTATATGTAGATATAACGGGCAATTATAATTCAGATCAAAGTTTCCGTGAGCATTATTAATTAGGATAGGTATTAGAATCATGTGATTATTTATAGGTTTAATTTCAAATATTAGTCTTTGATTGGAAATTAAAATTACTCCGTTTGTGTATCCAACTATCATACCAACAACATATGGGGAGGAAATTACTGAGTAAGAAAACTGTGGAGCACTATTTTGTTTACTCCACCCATTATACCACGCCTGCCACAGTAATCCTGTCCCAAACGAAATGGATTGCCATCCTAAATACCAATCCGTTATCTGACGTGCCTTTCATGCTTCCTGGCTTCTCCTGGCGGGTTAATAGACAAAAAATAAGCGTGAACTGGACGCCATCTATCCGTGTTTTTTTAAAATTAAAGGCGACTGCTCTGCGTGTAGCATATTCTGCAGTATTAACTGTCGGAGAGATTCTGCAAATATCATGTCACATATGTTGGAAAAATGCCGCTCAGTATGGAGGGAAACGGAGTTGACTTCTATTACATATTTTTCTTCCCGTGACGTTTTCGTCCCATGATGTTTTCGTCCCATGTTGCATGGCAAATGTTCTTAATTTTTCTTGTTACATCCTCAAAACCCCATAATCAAGGAATGGCAACCCCAACAAAGGAAGTTTCCTACATGGCTGCCTAATTTCACTCGTTTTATGTTTATTTAATTATTTTTTGTCTCTATATTGAGTAAAATAAATCTTTTTATTATTATATTATTATTATAAATATTAGCAAAACACTGAAGAAAGGTGCTAAAACAAATGACTACGACACTGCACTCCTGAGTTAATTTCACGTTAATTCAATTTTGACCTACCCTTACGCTAATTTTTCCGTAATTTAAGTTGGGTTTCGCGCTATTTTAATTTTAATGGACGCCATCATAGCTGGTAGGGTTATCGAATCTCACGCAAAATCCACCCTAACTATGTAGATGAGATTGAAGATTGGTGTGCTAGTTGGTGACTAGAGTTAAATTTGAAGAAATGCGCGATAATTAACTTTTGGAGAAAGAATAGCTTTCCCCGGAATAATTATTGCAAAGAAAATAAAAAATCTAACGTAGAATCTATTAAATACTTAAAGCGTCACACTCGCTAAAGACATGTCATGAGTGAAAACATCAGGGAAAAAACTAGTGTAGCAAACCGTAGACTAGGATTCGTAAAAAGGGTACTAAGCAAATGCGATGAGAGAGTACGAGAAAGAAGCTATTTTACACTTGTCAGGCCTCATATGGAAGAAGCTGCTAGTATATGGGATCCGTACGAGAAAGGTGTGATAAAGGAAGTAGAGCGTGTGCATTGGAGATCAGCTAGATTTGTTAAAGGACGTTATGATAATTGCGTTAGCGTTACGAGTTTAATAGAAGAAATAGGATGGGAATTACTATCAGAACGCTGGTTAAAAATAGGTTAAAATTTTTAAGTAAATAGGAAACCGATTTGTTCACAGATAACGTTAGATATAAACCTATTAAGAACACCAGGTTGTTACGACAGGTTTGATCAGATTAACAAGATTAGAAAGATAGATTGTCGTACCGATAGATTTAAAATGTCATTTTTCCCGCCTACCATAAGAGAGCACAATAGGTAGATTTGCAAAGGGATAGGTGGGTAAAATTTGTTAGAATAGTCTGTAGTGCATGATGCTTGTATAAACAACCAACCCCTTTATTACTATGTAGATACTAACCATCTAGCTGCATGTGACCCTATTATCCAGCATGTCCCCATGTAGTATCCTAGTTGCGTGTCAATAGTGCATGTTTGGAGATCTTCACCCCCTGCCACACACCCTCGTGGTGGCTCGCTGTGTATTACGTAGACACAAGGTTAATTCCACGCTTTTTTTCGGTAAACCCGCTTTTACGCTGGACTCTGTGATGTAACTTCAGAATGCGTAAAAACTTGGTTCAAACTTCTACGTTTCTATGGAGAACTTATTCGCGTTACTTGGAGAATGTTTTCTCCCTGGATTCATCTGAGCTTCCATTTTTGAGCGCTGCCCATTAAAACCTTCAAGTATGCTCTCTCATTGTAGTTGTTCTTTCACTGAAGCATTAAAATATCGGGTCATTGGCGTGCATTTTCGCATTTTCCCCTCGTTAGGTTTGCCTCCCGATGATAAAATTTTACTCGAAAATCCGTTCCAATAGCTAAGTTTGTGCATGCACTCAAAATATATTGAAGAACTCTTGAAAAAAGTAGTGCCCTTGCTCTCCCGGTAAAAATAGCGTTCGATATCCTGTTCAGGTCTCCCGGCAGAGGCTTATCGAGGCTATACGTGACTTGGCTTCAGTCCGGCCTATCCCGATTCGTCCGTCAATTTGGTCAAGAGGCGCACTTCATCCGAGCGCGGACGAGGACCAACTGCCACCCGCCGTTTAGATGGCCTGCTTTTTTTTGGATCACTAGGGTTCCCTGTGTAAATAGGTCGCCGGGAAAGCAGTTCTGTGCTGGGTTCCTCGATTCAGTGAAGTCAATAGTTTAGCTATGTACTTAAGACAGTCCGTGCTGGCTGAGACTTATAGGTTTGCGTCTTTGCCATGCAGTAGTCTATTTTTTGTGCTGAAGTCCCCATGATTGACTTAGAAATACATAAAAGGCCCCCTTTTGTAGATACTTTTCTTTGACTTACAATTGTTCATCAACTCATGCAGCCTTAATTTAACTCATTTCCAGACTTTCAAACAATGATGAATGTTTGCGCTGTGACAATGGGTGAATAAGGGAAGGCACAGTGGGAGACAGTATAATATTCCGTCGTCACGTTCATATATTTCTATGTTTAATATTCATATATGAAAGTTTTTTATGGTTACCTTTTATTGTGGTTATGTTTTGTTGTGGTTATGTTTTGTGTTGCCTTGTTTACTATATCACATTGACTGGGAATGATTTCTTGAATTTAAAACGGATAAAGTGGTGTCCCAAAAATTATGCCCGTGTCTTTTTTTTTCTTTTGAGAAAAGCATATTTTTAAAATTATATTTTTCAACAGATCAGGTGGTAAAATTTTATTAAATCCTCTGATGAACTCTTTCTTTTTATTTATCTCGTAACAAAGAATTTAAATGTCTAATTATTATTGTTTCATTCTGAAAAATCTATCCGGTTTTATATAAATCACCATGCCTTAGATAAAAAATTCAATATGCATTTAACCAGCAAAGATTTTTGGACATCTATATCAATTGTTCAATATTATTTTTATGGCTGTATTTAATTATTCAAATCCAGTATTACCTATGAATACCTTTTTTTTACATTATTGTATCGATTTTTAGTTATCTTAGTTTATTTTTCGATTCAAACTGAGTTCGTGGTGGAAACCACGTACTTGTTAAATAAGGGTTTAATCGGGAAGTAAGGCTCTGCTCTATAAATAGTACAGGTCTTGGCATTTCAATGTTATTAGGAAAGAAATTAGTAAAAAACGTATTTACCTACTTCCTGTTAGTAAACTCTCAAAAGTACTCTCACATACCTCTCATTGCTCTTTAACAAGACTCCGCTTAATGACTTTTCATACCGTTCTCCCTTGATGGCTTTGATGATGAAAATGTTGGCTTTTACCTACTAATTATCATGGAATATTAAATGTAATACACCGACATGTGTTCAATGAATGGGGAAATTGCGAAACCTTGATCTTTCCTGTGGTGAGCAGTTTTTGAATTATTAGTTTCGTGAGGTCAGTAGTTAAAGATTGCGTGAACGAGTTTATGGATATAACCGATTATTAGTTACCAAGAAATATCCCCCCCGGGTTTCTTTTCCGAATCTCACTGTTTCTCTTCTTTGGCTGGATAGGAGTAACATTTCTCCTGCCACCAGCTTTATGCAGGCTGTATCCCATACCCTTGCTGCGAAATGTTTATAATAATCTGTTCGTAGTTGACACTCCTCGGCATCTTCCCAGTTCTCGCGATCTTCCTGCCAATGAAGAAAAACACAGATATCAGAGACGTAGGGTACAATTTAGAGTGGGACGATTGCTATAAATCGAGAAGGGGTGCATTACTATTTTATTGAATGCTGTCGAGTCTTTCAGGATTAACATAGGTTGTAAGGCTCTTTTACTTTTACTACTTTACTTTCACCCACTGGCGTGAGAATGGCTGGAGGAGTAAAATCTTTAACGCCGCTCCACAATTTTGTATTCCATCATCGGTCAACAATCCTAGGATTGGTTTTACGCACCCCTCCACTCTATTCTTCTATCGGCCAACATCTTCATATTGACGTAGCTCCTCTCTTTTACATCCTTCACAACTTGCTCCATATACCTCATACGAGGCCTGCCTTTTCCATTCTTCCCGTTCACTTTTCCCTCAAACATTGTCTTCATCAGGCCGTCGTGTCTTAAGATGTGGCCTATTTAGTTGTCCCTTCTTCTTTTTAAGGTTTTCAATAGACATCTCTTCTCTCCCACTTCTTAAGACTTCTTCGTTTGTCACTCGATCGATCCATTTTATCTTCATTATTCTTCGGTAGCACCACATTTCAAATGCTTCTACCCTTTTTTCTACGCTGCTTACATTTGCAGCTGCATCCAGAATATTCTTCTGGTAAAATGTCCTTTTCGCATGGGCAATTCTACTGGCAATTTATCTTTTTCTTCGTCCATCGCTGGTTACTCGGCTTCCCAGGTAGCAGAACTCTTCGACCTCCTCGAGTTTTTGTTTTCCTAGTTTAACATTGGTCCTGGCTTCCTTTCTCCTACTGCATACCAATACCTTAGCTTTCTTTTTATTGATCTTCAGATGATATCTGATCATTGTTCTCTCTATATTTCCTAGTGTTTTCTTTAAATCTCCTTCTGTTTCTGCCATGACTGCTATGTCATTGGCGAATCGTAGCATGCTGATTCTCACCCCGTGGATATTCACTCCCGGAGACTGTTCTTTGACTTCTTGTATTTAAATAATATAAAACACATCATTCCAAGTGTGAGAGTGAGGCACATCCACTTGTTAAGACGGAGAAAATGTGCACCTGAATAGGTAAGCAGAAACAAGTGTGATTTTATATTTTATTAAGTACAAAATTTTGGAAAAGAGCAAGTGTTCTGCTCATTAATTTTACTGAATGATTAAATAATTTTCGAGATCTTAATTGTCAATTAGAGAGAGTCCACATATTAACTCTTTGATTGCATGGTATTTTCTCTTCTAAAATTTTTTAGCTAATTTTATGCAGAACCTACTTTCTTTTATCGAAATCCTTGAATTCGAAAATATTTCTCCTTTTTGCCAATCGGATCCTAGTTGAGACTTGGGTCTCTCACGTGTCGAGAGCCTTAACTATTTCAGTGGCACGTTCTTCCTTCTCGAAAGATTTCATTTGGGGAGTGTAACTAATTAACTATGAACCATTTGCTTCATTAATATCATTATCTTGCCATAAGATCCTCCCACAAAACATTCATCACCGGGCAATCTGCCGAGGAAACAAAAAGACAGACGCACTCACGAAAAATATAACGAGTTCATCGTACCAAAAGAAAAGTTCATTTCCTTTGAAGCCTCTCAGTGAAAATTTTTGGCATGGATACATTTTCCCCGATACGTATTGGAGGGGTGGAAATCGGATTTCATTGAACCCGGCGAGACAAGTGGCTTTTTTCGGGACATGATGGGGAGCCCCTGTTCGTGATAAAGGTAAGGGGAACGCGGGGGGAGGCTGGTCGGTTGACGGAGGGAAAGACGGCGATGGAAAATGGAAGGAATCAAATGGCCGAACCGGGCCTGGACCGCTCTCTCCTTCTTATAAGGGTTCGTTCCCTTCCCTCCTCCCCATGATTCCGCCCTCGAACCCCCTCCCTCTCTTTGGAGAGGAATTCGGTGGCGTTCTGTGAGAGTGAGTGAGCCTAGACTGTGCAGGAATGGATTGCCGGAAGGGGTGGGTGGAATATGCCGACACAAGTTCGGCCAGGACTTTCCGGGGTTGGGCTATCCCTCCATCCTTCCCCCCCTACGCTATCCCTTCACTTTCGCCCCGAGTTATAAGGGTTGACTGAACCTTTGACCTTTCTTCTGAATCGAGGTTACTGTTGTAGCAGTTATAAGGGGACTAAGATCCGACCGACTGCTAATATCACCATTAGATCGCAGATCAGATCGCAAAATTGTCAGATCGCAGGTTGAAATGTAGACTTATTCTCTTAAATAAATTCCAAGATAATATTTTCACGTGACGTTAAAAATATTTTGGGAACCCCAACTTACTATGGTAGACTGGACCATAATCACAAAATTAGAGAAATTGATTGCGGAACTGACAGATTCAAAATGTCCTTTTTTCCTCGTACAATTAAGGATTTGAATAGCGGTAAATATATTCAATACGAGAGTATCAATGGATAGCATAGGTAGTTGCATATTGGAATAAGGACTTGAAGGTAACCCGACTAACAGCATGTTATTGCATGCTTGCTTTCTATTTTTATCTTTTTTTAAATAGACTAGTATATTATTACTAACTTTTTTTTATGCATGATATGTAGTGCATGTTTGGTGAGAATTCACCCCCTACCACACACCTTTATGGTGGTTTTCAGGGTATTATGAAGATGTAGATGATCATCTGCGTCATTTAGATTCGTTTGGTAGTTGGATATAAGCAGGAGATTTTAAGGTGGTCGTTCTAATCAAGGTGGCCTGAAAAGAAGCTTCTTCGAATTTTAATCCGATAGAGAAAATGTGTTATTTAGTTTTTAAAGATTTTCTGTTGACAGCTTTTTATCAGAATGAAAATGTGGAGGAAGCATTAGTATGAATGGTGTGACGAAAGTATCAAGTGCTTTTCAGTAGCGATAGTTGTTCAGAGGATCTGGGAGATGGGGCCTACCATTCCGAGGGTCCGGATTGGAGTACCCTCATTTTCTGTTTTTTCACTACTTTAGTGGCTTCTGGAGACTACTTCAAGTTCAGCACTTCGTCCGCCGTGTAGGATGTTAAATCATGGACTTTTTGGCGTACATCGCAAGTAGAAGCCGTATGCCGACGCCGGGTTTCTCCCCACCCTTCCTCAATAACTTCATTCCTACTTCTTCTTAACCTGCCTATCCTGAGTTCCTCAAATTACCTCAGATGCCTCTCTCCATAAGTCGTCATCATCATCGGTCAATAATCCTAAGATTGGTTTGACACATCTCTCCACTCTTTTCTCCTATCGGTTAACCTCTTCAAATTGATATAATTCTTCTCTTTGGCATCCTTCACAACTTGTTCCATGCATCTTATACGATGCCTGCCTTTTCCATTCTTCCCGTTTATTTTTCCCACGACGATTGTCTTCGTCAGACCATCTCGTCTTAAGATATGGACGATTAAGTTGTTCCCTCTTCTATTTAGAGCTTTCAGCAGACTTCTCTGTTCTCCCACATTTCTACAGACTTCTTCTTTAGCCACTCGGTCGATCCATTTTACCTTCATCTTCATAATTATTCGGTAGCACCACATTTGAAATGCTACTAGCCTTGACTTCTCTACTGCTGTTATCGTCCATGCTTCGCTGCCGTAAAGAAGCATGCTTTAGATGTATGTTCCAATGATGGCCTAAATAATGAACTTGAACGTTTGCATCGAAGATCGGCAATATTTGTAAAGGGACGGTACGATAACCTTATTAGCGTAACCAGTCTAATAAATGAATTAAATTGGGAATCATTGTCAGATAGCAGGCTAAAATTTAGACTTAATCTCTTAAAACAAATTCCAGGACCATATTTTTAGTGATGATGTTAAAAATATATTGCGAACCCCAACTTAATATGGTGGACTGGACTATAATCACAAAATTAGAGAAATTGATTGCCAAACTGACAGATTCAAAATGTCCTTTTTTCCTCGTGCAATTAGGGATATGAATAATGGTAAATACGAGGGCAAACTTAAAAATAAGATCTCCTATGTCATTGCGTCGCCGCATGAAGAGCTAGGTGCAATCCGGTAACACCGCCGTGTTCCTTGGTTTCCCCACTACCACTCTGCTGCCACGAAGCATTGTCAACAGCTCAGTCTTGGCATAGCAGCAGTCCGCGATGGAGCTTCCACTCGCGTCTCTGTCCAGGTGTGAAATTTGGTCTGTCATACGATTTTTGACCACGAAAAAGGTGGCACCTATCGACATTCATCGCCAATTGGTTGAAGTTTACGGTGAAAAATGTATGGATGTTAAAAACGTTCGTAAGTGGTCCCGCGAGTTCCTTTCCGGCCGCGCAAACGTCCACGAGGAGGAAAGAAGTGGCAGGCCATCGCACTCAGATGAGACAGTGCAAGCAGTGAAGGCGGAAATGCTGAAAAACCGCCGGGTAGCGGTGAAGGAGTTGGAAGAGGAGTTGGATGCCCCGGGGAACCACTATCAATAAGGAAAGATACTGCCACACACTACAAAATCTTCGGCGCGCCATCAAGAACAAACGTCCAGGAATGCTGACGAAGGGGGTCTCATTTCATCATGAAAACGCGTGCCCTCATACGGCTAATCAGACGCAGGAACTGATCTCGAAGTTTGGGTGGAAAGTGATCGGGCACCCTGCGTACAGCCACGACCTCGCACCCAGTGATTTTTACGTGTTCCTTGCCCTGAAGAAACACCTAGGAGGGATGAAATTCGCGACGGACGACGAGGTGCAAGAGGAGGTCAACGCCTATATTCGCAACGCGGACGGAAGCTGGTATGACGACGGGATGCAAAAGTTCATCGTGTGGATGAGAAAAGTCATCGACCGCCAGGTTGACTACATCGAAAAATAGCTGAAACCATGACGTTTCCAACGATGTATCCAACAATATGAATAAATTTCATTTTCTATGAAAAAATAAATTGGAGACCTTATTTTTAAGTTTGCCCTCGTATATCCAATACGAGTGTAGTATTGGGTAACATTGGTAGCTGTATGTTGGTATAAGGACTTGAAGCTAACGCAACTAACAGCATGTTTTTGCATGTTTGCTTTGCTATTTTTATCTTTTTTCAATAGTGAAGTTTAGAACAGTATATAAATACTAATCCTTTTTATGCATGGTATGTAGTGCATGTTTGGTGAGAATTCGCCCCCTGCCACACACCTTTATGGTGGCTTGCAGGGTATTATGTAGATGTAGAAGTTTTCATTCATTTTGATTTTCGCCACAATAGGCATTAGAGGATGCGGTGAAGTCTCAGTTAGTGGCGTTTTCTTAGCCTTTAGCCATTTCATCTACATCTACACGATACCCTGCAAGCCACCGAGAGGCTGCGTGGCAGGGGTTTTTCAGGTCCTCTAAAAATTTAGAGAACATTTGAACTACCTATCGGATCATTAGTGAATATTTATACCGCTCATTGTTGAGGTATGAAAAGCACTTGGGCTTCACTATGACATTTTAAGTCGTTTTGAAATTTGCCAGACAATGCTGTGTTGAATCATCTAATTATGAAAATTACCTTGAAGTTTTATTCACGCTTCACCGCTCTCGGGCACTCTTGGTGTCCTCCAAGGGAATAGTTAATTTATACCGGGCCATTTGACTTTTTCAAGCGCCGCCCAAGTTACGCAATGCTGTCTATTCTGGACGACTTTTCCCGCACGCCTCTGTCGACTGGTCTCGGCGTTTTATTGGCCTGTAAAACCCCTTTCACTTGCGTTTCATTCGCCTCTCGTTTACAGCCTGTCGCACGGCTCGGATCACAATGGTTTCCAGATCCGTCCATGGAAGCAGAAACACCGCAGGTTGAGCTTTCCTTATTCGTTTAAATGCGTAGGGTACTGACTCAATGAGGTGAAGATTATTCCTGCTCGAGCATCGCGTGAGGTTTTTGCGCGTCAGACATCGCCTTTATATATAAAATTAAATGGAAATACTCTTATTAAAGGCGCAGTCTCCCTGCACCTTGCTACCCCAGCGCAGAATCGTTTCGTACGTGTCTAACGCATAGCAGTTTCGGAGTCTCCTTCTCGAGTATTTAATGTGTCGGTGTCAGCAGCTTATGACCTTGGCAATTTTCCGCCTTTCCACCCGAGGAACTCCAGAGAGAGTAAGTGGCGAACTCTCGACTAATCGCAGTTTCCTTTTGTCTGCGAACGGCTTAGATTTCCATCGCAAATCGCCGTTCGAAGCGAATACGGAGGCAATTGTGCCTGCAGAGGTGCGCTTAGTTGAAACCGAGAGCAGAAATAATTAAGAAGCGCAGCTCCTTAGTTTCTGAATGCTATATTATTTTGCGTATAACCTCTAGAATTTGATGTTGTAGAAAGGATTCGAAATGTGATGATGCAGGAGAATGATGAAGATAAAATGGATCGACCGAGTAACAAACTAATAACTTAAGCCTGAATCACACGGTCATTTTTTACGTTCCTTTTCATGGATAGCTCAAATGATAGCTTAAAAATGATCGTCTGACTTGATCACTTCAGGGATAGCGGCAATGATAGGGATCGCTATCCCTTTTTTCGTCATTTGAGCACGTCCTTTTTTCCGTCCCTCGGGCCTTAGGTGCTTCCGTCATTTAGCCAATCGGAGCGCTCGCTCGGAAAGAGCGGAGTAGTTCACCGTATTAAAAGGTAATATCTCGCGAACAGAAATGTATTCCTCCACAAATTTTAGTAAATAGGATTAATGCCATACCACCGCCATTCCAATATTCACAGATATCAAGTTAGGTAGAGAGAAGGGACGGTAAAAATGATCGTGTGAGCAACGAAATGATAGCTTGAGCTATCATTTTTGCGGTCCCTGAAAGCTATAATTTAAATGATCCCTTTAAAGGGACGAGAAAAATGATCGTGTGATTCAGGCTTTAGATAGGGGAGTCTGTTGTAAACTTAAGAGGCAACTTAAATGGCCATATCTTGAGACATTGTGATCTGATGAATACATTCTCCGTGGGAATAGTGTATGTTAGACGTAGTCAGGGATGTAGAAGGGGAGAATTATATTTATATGAAGATGTGGAAGAACCGAGTGGAGAGTTTCTTCAAAACAATCCTAGGATATATGGCTGGCGGTGATGATGGGGAAATAATAATTAGGAATCTAATTTTTACCGTTTTGAATAGTAAGGAAGAGACCATATTTCTCTGTTTTCCCACATTTTTCGGTGATGAAATATTCTGTTAGTGAGCGGTGCTGGCGTCAAGCATAAGCAGGTATTCAAATCATCGATGGTATTTTATTAGAAGCATTCAAAACCCAAGTCGGAATAGCGTATTAATCGTTAGCCTTTTAGCCGGTGGCTTTATATGTTTAATGGTAGCCTTATGTTACTCATATATTTAAGCAAAAAATTAAATTCCTTTCGAAATTGCTATATTAATTGATTTTATTTTTTCGTAAACTTGAAACCAAAGTTAGTCTTTCAAGTCTATCCATATTATTGATGTTTTCATCAATATGGATACATTTAGAAGATATATCAGCAAAATTCAGCTGTCAGGCGCTTTTCTGGTCTGGCAACCTATATTTGTTGGGGTAGAATTCCGCATTATTTGTAGCCGTGTTCAACTGAGTCGTGCTCAACTCCAAACATCGTGATCACGGAGGGGTTTATTTCTCGTATTAAGCTTTGGTTGGATGATGCGCTATTACCTAAGATAGACGGATACATTTCTATCGGTTAGGGTCGGTTTTTTTAGAGTGTCCCTCTTCTAATTTGCATTTCATTATTTTTCCGCTCCACCCGTAGGCTATTTCTCTTTTCAAATTGTCATTTTTCTTAACCCTCTTCATTCCATCCATTTTTTTTTTCTTCATTCCTTTTTCTTTCTACCTCACCCTTGCTTACCCTGCATTCTCCCCTCGATAACGACCAGTAACATTGCCCGTGAGTATTTGTTCCATCCATCTACTCCGGTTTTTCTTAATTTATGACAGCAATCCTCTCTCCTACCCTACCATGTTATAAAACTCTTCATTAGTCCTCCTTTCTGTCCATCTCACTTTCTCCGTTCTTCGTCGCTCCCACATTTCTAAAATGTCTAACAATTTCATGTTATCCTTCCAAGGTGGCTAGATCCCAGATCTAATGAAAGCCATTTTAATGCAATCAAATGTAATCACGCACATCTAATTAGAAGTTTAAAGAGTCTAATCTTTTCATCGTTTCTAAAGTTTCTTGTCGTAATTTATTATCTGCCGGTAAACTCCTGATGAGCCAAAGAAACTGTTCTCCTAACATCATGCTCCTACACCCACTTTAGTCCATTATACTACCTAAGTATCTAACCTATTCCAACTTGTCTATCAGGTTTATATGTGTGTGTAAGTTTTTACTTGTATTAATAATTACGTCCCTCCACTAAGTGCAAGCTTTGCTTTTCGATTTCAAGTTTTGCCTTCTTTTTCGTCGAGAATGTCATAATCCAATATGTCATCCTTCCATAGTGTCCACGAGTACCTTAAAACCTAATTCTGCTGCGAGAATCAGAAATTAATTTCGGGGATGAACTGGCGTTTATTTCATTGCTGCTGAGCTGTGTTTTCAGTTAACTGAGATGATCACGAAATTGAATTCCTACTGCGTCATTAAAGTGGGCAGTTAATTTTTCGGCCGTTGGAGCCATCAAAAGTCTGCGCGTGGTTTTCCGTCCCTGCAGTAAAAGAGATGATATGGTGTCCACGCGCTGGCAACATTTTAATTAAAAATCTCAATTAAATCACTTGATGCTCCGTCTCGGAATTTGATTTTCGCCACCCATTTACGTCACTGCGCTCGGCGATGCGTCACAAATGAAAACAGGGCCTTCAACCCCCGCCGTCTCAAATTTCAGCCGTCATTGCCATATTTATCCCTTAAGGATGTTGATCCGAAAAGGGAAAGCCATGTCATTTTTATTATATTTTCAGCACTTATAGAACTAAAGTTCCTCTATCTAATAAAGTAAAGATAATTATACCAACCCATACGCCTTTTGGCACAAATTGCATTTGAAATTACATACGATTAACGGCGAGAATGGGCATCACATGGGAATATAACGTTTAAAAATACCTTAGTGACATGTCATTTTTGAAAAAAAACTGATATTTAATGCGTAATTTCACAAGGAATAAAATGACACGAAAAAAGAGGCATCAACCCACCGTATTTTTCGCTAAATCCACCAATTTCTGCGCTTATAGCAGACGAAATGCGTAAGTTGTCTTCAAGTGGCGCTGCGGTCGCTCTAGCCAAAATGTATGGCGTATGAATTATATCATTACTAATGAGATATTAAAGAATATTTCAGAAAACTATTATAACATAACGTTTGATAGTGATATTCTGGTGTTATACATTAGTAAATTCATTGAGTACATGAATTTATTTCACTAACGTAAATGCTGAATTGACTCCATCGTAGAGCTGATTAAAATTATCATAAAAAATAAATCCTTCGACTTTCCATCGTATTTCTCGTGATGCTTATGACTTTCAATAGCTTAGGTAATTTTCTTTGTGAAGTAAGGATCACTCAGCAGGCATATACTCGTACTTAAATTAATAAGATTCCTTAGACAACTTGACTCAAGCAGTCACGAGCCAACCTCCTTAATCGCGAAGCGATTCCTCATCATTCCATCTCTATCCCTCCCGCTTTGCCCCTTGGCTCAAGGGTCGGCTAACCTTTGAGTCGGAAATGTAGCAGCCTATTCCTTACAGCTTTGCAAAAAATTGGTCGAGATTCATAAAATACATTTTTACCAGGGATGAATCAGCAACAAATAAATTGTACTAGCTTCTATTTAGCTACTTCCTCAAAAAAAAAAGTAGCTGCTACTTTACTAAGGGATAGCGACGCGTTTTGTGCCGAGGAGGCAGGAACTAATCCTTCCCAAGCTCCCTCATTCCGGCTTTATTTTCACCCGTAGGCTAGCATGTCCTATCCTGTACCTTTTTTCTTCTTGGTTTCCCACATCCTGATGAGTCCTGAAAACTATCCCCATTTTTTTCAAGATCCGGATTCAATTACTGGCAATTAACTTGTGTTCACTTTGCTACACTAGAGTTAGAACTCCGAAATAGAACTTGAGCTAATGAAAAATCGGATAGCTTTACTGAAGATATTGTGTCTATATAAAAAAAACGTATTTTGCGTATTTTGCTAGATTTGATCAAAGATTAGAGAGATAGATTGTCGTACCGATAGATTTCAAATGTCATTTTCCCCCGTACTATTAGAGAACACAATAGTCAGCATAGAAAAGGGATAGGTAGGGAAAATATTGTAGAGTAGTCTGTAGTGCATGTTGCATGTATTAACTACCAATCCGTTTATTACTATGTAGATACTAAAATATAACTGTATGTGACCCTATTATGTAGCACGTTTCCATTTAGTAGCTTGTTTGCATGTGCATGTTTGGTGATCTTCACCCCCTGCCACTTACCTTCGCAGTGGCTTGCAGGGTATTGCGTAGATGAAAACGCAGAGGATAAATTTGGCCTCGCTCCTTAATGGAAAATTTCTTAAATACTTAATACCGGTTGTATATACAATTTTTTCTCCCTCGTTGAATTTTAACGAGTACCTTTAGGTATTATGTATAAAATTCAATCAACCTCCCTTTTTCTTAACGTATACAGAGCCAGGGGCGTCGGAACTATTTTCGCTGGGAGGGGCCAACCTTGGAAAGGGCCCGGTTCTTAAGAAAAGGGCCCGGCTCCTATGAAAACGTCCCGCCTTTTTTGCGAATAGGAGGGGTTAGAGACTAGAATTCCGCTAAAAGTGCATATAAAGGTGGTAGAATTTGCGTCAGAATGGAAAAGGCAAGCTGGAAACAAGTGAAATTTAATTTTTATTAATGAAGACTCATTTCTCAAGGGTCCGGGGCAAATTCTGGGGGAGTCCGAATGCTCCCCTGCCCCCCACTTCCTACGCCGCTGTACAGAGCTTATAAATCGGTATCAGTATTTTTTTACCGATTTCTGACAAAGTGTTCTACGTTTACGTTTAAAACATATTGTGTGTTTATAATTGAAGTTGAAAGGAAAAATTCTAGCGTAACGAAGCAAGAAGGCCCACATGGATATGTTATAAATGTACAACGAAAGAGGAAGGATTAATGCCGACCGAAGACATGTATGTATGTTAGTTTCAGTAGTGAAAATAGATACCTAATAAAAAATATTGTACATTTAAAATACGTTCACATCAATAAAATATCTTGCATTATAATATTTTTACCGATTGATAAAAAGACGCGTTCTAGTGTGATGTCTGATCTTAAGAACCCTGATTGACGCTCAATTTTTTTCATTTCCCATAGTCACATGTGTACGAAAAACTATTGTGAGATAAACATCTTTCTGTATTCTGAACATAATCTGACTTGAGTGGTGAACGGTCATTTTTGTTTGAGACAACTAAGCTGAGATATATAAGATTTATTTGGGAAAAGAACTGAAATCCTAAACTAAAAAAATTGAAGTCCAGAAACTGAAGCATACCTTGCAGGATTTTGAGTGTCACTTTCGACTCAGACGGATGTATAATCAAATTATTGCGTGGAGTTGCGGTGATAAAAGAGACATTTACTAGTGGGCGAGGATTCTTGGCAAGAACCCCTGGTAACGTTGCTAAGAAAGGCTAGTGTGGAGCTTGACTGGGAATGTAGTGTTGATCTGGAAAAAGAATCGGAAGAAATAGGAGAGGTTTAAGATGAGAGAAATGAATTATGCAAAACAAGATGAACGAAAGTAGCTCACATGCAGAGCTAAGTTGGGAAATTGAGTAGAAAAGTAAGCGTTCAGGAGTAGCAAAAGAGAGTAGAGGTTCAGCCCCGTGGTAGAACACCCATCATCTAGCTTGGATTCCTATGTTCCTCACAAGTCGCCTCTACCAAAATTTTCTTCATAAGTACCGTATACACTATCCAAAGTATTTGGCATGCTAAAATTAATCCCTGTGTAAACCTTTGTGCAGCCACACTTTGATAGTTTATATCAAAGACCATTTTTCGCGACTTACTTTAATCTCATATTATTTCTTTCTTTTCAGGTGAGTTTTCTCCTTCTTGGAGCAACATTGCTGAGAAAATACGATTTTGAGAGCGCAGAAATGTGGTAAGCTACGAAATTACTTTGGGGTGGTCCCCTCTCATTCCGTCCTCATATCTGGCGGAAGTCAATTCCGCATACTCCGAACGATAACATTATAAGGCTTTCTGGTCTACGAGCTGCGTTGCCGAGTATATTTTTCTTCACATTTCCAGCCCGTTACTCAGTTTAGAATTATTAAGCGTTAGCTAAGGTATGCTGCTTGGGAGACTATCGAGAATAGTCGGACCAAATGCTAAATGCATGATGACTAAAGTATCTGATTATGATGTAGCCCTAAAGTATAAATATAAATAAATTAATATCGTACGTCTAAAAGTTTTCTAATTTTGAAAACATGTTTTCTGCGTCTACTGCAGTTATAACTACGTCTACTAGAGTTCCAGTTCTACTAGTCAATAAAAAAATCGTTATATAGAAGTGAATGTAGTATGGCTCTATGAGTTCAGTTTCCTCGGGAGTGGCTTTCAAAATCAGTGTGGAAATATTCTCATCTGTTACATTCCTGACTTTTGATAAGCCATGTAGCCATCTTGGATGGTCTAAATGGAATTCATCTACTCCGTGGTATCAGAGTATGCATGCTCTGCATTATCGACTATTCGATTAATTTTGAACTGCTGCGATTGTCCCTCACAATTTTATTGGAAGTTTCTGGTTTCTGGAGAAACGTTTCTTTATCATTTTTGTAGATGCCGGAATCTTTGAAAACCATGAGATTGTTATGTTTTTCAGTTGCTAAAATTTATTATATCATTAATCTGATCATCATCATCAGTCCTTTAGGATTAGTTTGACGCAGCCCTCCACTCGATTCTTTTATCGGCCAACCTCTTCATATTGACGTAACTCCTCTCTTTTAAATCCTTCACGACCTATTCCATGTATCTCCTATACGAGGCCTTCCTTTTCCGTTCTTCCCGTTCAATTTTCCCTTGACGATCAGGCCATCGTGTCTTAAGACGTGGACGATTAAGTTGTCCCGTCTTCTTTTTAGGGTTTTCAGTAGACATCTCTTTTCTCTCACTCTTCTTAGGACTTCCTCGTTACTTATTCGGTCGATCCATTTAACATCCAACATTCATCGGTGGCACCACATTTCAAACGCTTCCAGCCTTGACTTCTCGGCTGCTGTTATTGTCCATTCTTTACTGCCATATAGTAGAACGCTTCAGATGTATGTTCTAATGAAATGTTCTAATGTTTCCTCACTTCCACGCTTGTATTTGAAGCTGTAAGCAAAATCTTCTTTTGGTAAAATGCCCATTTTTCTTGGGCAATTCTACTGGCAATTTCTCTTTTACTTCGTCCATCGCTGGTTACTCGGCTTCCCAGATAGCAGAACTCTTCCACCTCCTCGATTTTTTGTTTTCCTAGTTTAACATTGGTCATGGCTTATTCTCTCCTGCTGCATACCAATACCTTAGTTTTCTTTTTATTGATATTCAGATGATATCCGTCCATTGTCCTTTTCCATATTTCATAGTGTTTTCTTTAACTCTCCTTTTGTTTCTGCCATGACTGCAATGTCATCGGCGAATCGTAGCATGCTGATTTTCTCCCCGTGGATATTCACTCCCGGAGACTTTTCTTTGACTTCTTGGATGGATTTCTCGATGTAGACATTGAATAATACGGGAGACAGTGCACAGCCTTGTCTCACTCCTTTCTTTATGCTTGCTTCTGTACTGCTGGGTCCTGATTTGATTATGGCCACCTGGTTTTTATACAAGCTGAGGATAGCTCCTCGGTCATTGTATGATACTCCAATCGCTTTCAGAATCTTTAACGTCAAGTTCCAATCCACGTTGTCAAACCCATTCTCCAAATCTACAAATGCAACAAGTCGCGGTAGATTCTTCTCTATTCTCTTCTCTATGAGTAGCCTGAGGGCCAAAATCCTCCTAATTGGTCCTCATCCAGGAACTCTTCAGCTTTTTGTTCTATTCTTCTATGGATGATTCTTGTCAATATCTTCGAGGCATGTTTCGTCAGGCTTAATATGGAATGAAAATCATGAATGGTGATATTTCGTTTCATTCTACTTTATCGTCGCTTTAAATTCGGTCGGTCGCAAAGGGCGAAATGTTATCCTTGCTCAACCAATTTCCTTCCTCATTCACCGAATCTCTTTCCGCCCATAAATGAAGTAGCTGGCGCGAAATTCCCGCTCTGATGGAAGTACCGTATATTTCCCTTCGTGGGTCCTTCAGTGGCCTTCAGTAAACGCCTCACCATACACTCACTTGCGAATGAGCTTTCTGCTTTCAGCTCGGTATGGGACGTTTGGAAACCGTGGTAGAATTCGTTAATAAACCCTCTCGGGCGTGTAATTTCCGTTCTCGGTCCCGCAGCCTCGACTAGCATTCGTACCAATCTTACACGTGGAGGATTGGCCCATAAAACGGGAGAGTCGAATACGCCGTCGAATGTATGAAAATGATGAGACGAGGGGGGAATATTCCGCCGGAAAATATCTCTCTGCTTCTGCGGTCCTTCGCTCCTCGTCGCCAGCGGTGTCTAACGTTTTCTCTGGATCTGCGTTTGGCCCGCCTCTGAACAAATCTTCTCCACACAGCAATTCACAATGGGGATCATGCACTAGCTCTTTGAATGTGAAGTTTATTAGGTGAAATGTGTTTTGCTGAAGAATTAAGTTGTTTTACGCACATATTACTCGTTGAAAACTGTACGTTTTCGGCAGCCTAAAAATACGTCGACATCGCTTGAAGTCACGGCACGGTATCACCATGGTTTTCTCATTTGGAATATGCTTCCAGTATATTGGATCCCTACGAAATCGGTGTAAATAATGAACTTGAACGGGTCCGGGGAAGATCGGCAACATTTGTAAAGGGACGGTACGATAACCTTATTAGCGTAACCAGTCTATTGAATGAATAAATTGGGAATCATTGTCAGATCTCAGGTTGAAACTTAGACTTAATCTCTTATACAAATTCCAAGACCATATTTTCAGTGATGATGTTAAAAATATTTTGCGAACCCCAACTTACTATGGTAGACTGGACCATAATCACAAAATTAGAGACATTGATTGCCGAACTGACAGATTCAAAATGTCCTTTTTTCCTCTTACAATTAGGGATATGAATAACGGTAAATGTATCCAATACGAGTGTAGCAATGGATAACATTGGTAGCTGCATGATGGTTTGACTTGAAGCTAACCCAACTAATAGCATATTTTGCATGCATGCTTTGCTATTTTTATCTTTTTATAAAAATAGTGAAGTTTAGAACAGTAGGTATATAAATACTGATCCTTTTTATGCATGATATGTAGTGCATGTTTGGTGAGAATTCACCCCCTGCCACACACCTTTATGGTGGCTAGCAGGGTATTATGTAGATGTAAATGTTGTTTATCTGTTGTACTTCAAGGTAAGTTGTTTAATGTATACTTGGCGAAAACGTACGTATTTATCTCATTTTATTTACTACAATAAACTAATGTATTTCGATTTTTTACTTGAGTAGTATGGATTGTAACAAGCAAATCGCCCATAAATTGTAGGTATAATACCTGGATAGTGCCCTGTTTGTTTTCACTCCAAGAATCTCTGCTTTGACAGAAAGGTCCTAGTTTTAACAAGAAGGATACCACCAAAAGTGAGTCAACCGGAGGCAAATTTTCAGGTTGTGCTTTTTTTGAATCCCTTTTCAGTCATTAATTCGATCAAGAAACGGCTAAAAACCTCAAAACAATACACTCTCTCCATTTTCTTCTAAAATAAACGTCCGTTTCCGTAGCAATATGGTACTTATACCGTGCAGTTACGTCAGAAGGCGTTTCAGGTCACGTGATTTTCGTCAATTCTCGGGAACATTTTAACTATATAGATGGTTTTTTCAGGAGTTTAGGTCCTTGTAAAAATGAAAAAAACTAAAAAAATTCACCCCAAAAGACTTAAAGCCCTGAAGAAGGAAAAAATATATTTTCCCGAACGTCGGCCAAATAGTTCAATTTCTTCATTTTACAAGAACCTAAACTCCTGGAAAACCAACTATATATTTTAAAAAGAGGTCTCAAAATCAGCTTACCCAACATTTTAACATCATTCAATAATCTTTGTGGTTGGCGTTGAAAATTTCGGCTAATATATTTAGGTTGGTGAGAAATTTTCGCATTAAGTACATAATTAATCTACGAGGAACAAATTTAATGCATATTCCCCATTAGCTCGAGAGCTGTAAGTATATAATTTAAAAAGAGGGGCAATTTGAAGAAATGTCAATGAAAGGGGTAGTGATAATCATATCGTTATGAGAATAAGAAAATATCTCACAAAAATTGCTTCAATTTCCTCTTTCAAGTGGACTATCGGTTTCGTTTGTTTCTTCAGTGGAGTTATGAGGCTGCGTTTCCTGAGGAAGTGTATTTATATCCGTTTGTAACTAGTTTTTAAATCAAGACTGTTTTAGTTGGAATTGGCACTATCCAGCATGTCTCCGTTAAATATCCTAGTTGCATGTCAATCCTGTCATAGTGTCATGTCAATCATACCCCCCTCCTGCCACACACCCTCGTGGTGGCTTGGAGGGTGTCGCGTGGTTGCAGATGTAGATGCCTGGTGAAGGTTACCCCCTGCCACACACCCTCGTGGTGGCTCGTAGTGTGTTGCGTAGATGTAGATGTAGTGATTCGAACTATAATGAATTCATTTTCTGGTGGCAGTATATGGTGTTTCGTTTCGTAATTGTACCACCTATATATTCTACCTATTCCATGCTATTAGTTTTGGACCTGTTGCTATAGTAATAACGCTCGAGTGAACTATTTTCCTAGAATTTAGTGCAAAACCCAAATTTTTACTTTAAATACTAATTGCACTTTACCATAGATATCAGTGTAGAATCGCTTCTTCATCCAACGTCATGATTCCCTATCAGCGTCATGATTGGCCTCTCTACTGCACCCTACCAAGTTTTTACTATCTGACAAGGGACAAGGTCATTAATTTCGTAGGCACAGTGGTAGATATTTTATAAAGTTGAATAGTTTTCACCAAATTGGGAAAGAGGACAAACTATTTGAAAAATATTTTTAATCAGAGGTACTGATTCGATGAATAACTATGTATCTTTGGTGAAATACTGCGTCTTTGGCCAAAGGTCGAAGTTTACTTCCTTTTTCGGTGTCTTTGTCGTTAGATATCTCACTGCATAAGCCTGTGTTGTTAAAAATATGGAAAGCTCGTTTCAAAAGTTTGAAATGAGGTCCGGGCTCCAAAAATAATGAGCGTGACGTTGTATCTTCGTAGGGAAGGCGCAGCCTTCTTGGTCGTGTCACGGGGATCGTCTTCGTTTTGGTCCATCTCACCGCGTTTCAATTCTTCCCGTCAAGTCTCCTCCTCCCCTTGTCCTTGGGAGGCAGGGAGAGTGAAAGAAAGAACGGGGAGGAGGGTAAAGAGGGGGGGGGGGCGGGAAGCTGAGAGTCGAAGTTGGGGTGGGGTAGGTGGTACTTTGGCCTTGTGACGTCAATTAGACCCTTTTTGCGTCATTGACTTCCTCGCCGACCGTCTTCTGCGAGATGAGGGAGGAGGGCTGGGTGGGGAAAACCCGTTTTCCTGCATCTGCGATCCCAAGCCTTGCCCCCACCCCCCCCTCTCCTCTTCACCATTGTCACTTCTCACCTTCCGAGCTGCCTTCCGTCCCTCTCGCAAATGCCACCATCCTCTACTCTTCGCTGTCGAGTTGGATGCGCGCCGGACCCAACTCAACATTGACATGTGTGCGCGATACACCATGAATTAATCTTCCCCTCCAGCTACAGAACACCCTGTGAGGCCATTAGACCTGCAGCTGTTAGATAATATGGCATAAATGTTTAATAAATTAATTTTTTCGTGTACAATCGCGTACACTTTTACCATACTTTTACATACCATACCATAGCCGAATCTGATAGAGTTTGTAATATAAAATGATCCGTAATTTTCCGTTCTTCGACCGAAAATTAGTTCTTCATCTACACCTACGCGATACCCTGCAAGCCACCGCGAGGGTGTGTGGCAGGGGGTGAATATAACCAAGCATGCACTGTTGACATGCAAACAAGCAACTATAGGGTGTCATGCTACTATATTGTTAGTATCTATAGTATTTAAGGGATTAATACATGCATCATGCACTACAGAGTACTCTAAAATATTTACCCTACATATCCCTTTGCTATGCTGCCTATTCTGTTCTCTTATAGTACGGGGGAAAAATGCCATTTTGAATCTATCTGTACGACAATCTATCTCTCTAATCTTATTTATCTGGTCGAATCTAGCATAATACGCTGGTGTTTTTAATATGTACCTAACATCTTCAGTAAAGCTATCCGATTGAAATTTCTCCAATAGATTTAATCTGGACTTTAACCTACGCTCTGATAATGATTCCCACCCTAATTCTTGTATTAATTCTGATACACTACTCAACCTATCGTAACACCTTTTGACGAACCTAGCTGCTCTACGCTGCACACTGTCTAGTTCTCTCATCAAACCTAATTCATTAGGATCCCATACACTGGCTGCATACTCAAGGTGGGGCCTAACTAGTGAAAAGAAACTTCGCTCTTTTGTCTTCTCATCAAATTTCACAAGTACTCTTTCATAAATCCTAGCTTTCTCATTGCTCTGCCGCATATTTCCCGGATGTGTTTTCCCCACGATAAATCTTTGGTGATTTTTCCTCCCAAATACCTTATGGTTTTGAGGCACTCGATCTTCGTGTAACTAATTTTATAGGATCGCTCTATCGAATTAATTCTCCTCCAAAAATTGATAGCTTCACACTATTGTGTTCTTTAATAGTTCGGGGGGAGAATGACATGTCAACATGACAAGAATCAAGACGATAAGGAAAGACAACAAGAATGACAAGAATCATGTTTACAAAACATCAGTCCATGCTACTCTTAGTCTATAACACTGCGAAAGTATGAAAATTTAGTCAATGAATTTCCCAACAATATGCGCTAATTTAATAAGGTATTTTCTATAGCGAATCCTAAGGACTAGTCCTAAGTCTAATATCCATCTTGCTTCATGTGACCATACCATCATGCCCTCATAATTATTGAATTACTGACTAGTAATAATTACTAGTCAGTAATTCACAAATGAAAAAAGATAACAATAGAAGAGCAAGCATGCAATATAATGCTGTTAGAAGGGTTAGATTAAAGGCCTTATACCAGCATGCAACTATCAATGCTATCAATTGATGCACTCGTATTGGAAACATTTTTCCCCTATTCACATTCCTGATTGTACGAGGTAAGAAGGACATTTTGGATCTGTCAGTTCGGCAATCGATTTATCTAATTTTGTAATTATGGTCCAGTCTACCATAGTCATTTGGAGTTCCCAAAATATTTTTAACGTCATCAGTGAATACATTATCTTGGAATTTATTTAAGAGATTAAGGATATGTTTCAACCGACGATCTGACAATAATTCCCATTTTAATTAATTCAATTTTTCTCCTCCATAATGGCGCAACTAATCTCGACTGCTAGTACCTCCCCTTTACGATTACGTGTGCCTCTCCCTCTATCCGGATTTTTAAGAAAGGTTTAGTTATCCAGGTAGTTAAGTTAGGTTAGTTCATGCGATATTACCTAAGCAGTTGGAACACCTAAAAAAAACTCATTTTACTACGAAATTTGAATTGAAAAATTTGACTCCATTTCTTCTAGATTTTCATCGAGTACGTTGGCTTGTGATAACGACAAAAAATAATTTATAAATCTGACGAGTGCAACAATTTTGCAGAAATTCCAATCAGTTTCCTCAGGTCGAAGGCATGGAGCTAAAATTTTTTGCAGCCTCATCTACACCTACACGATACCCTGCAAGCCACCTCGAGGGTGTGTGGCAGGGGGAAAAGATCACCAACCATGCACTACTAACATGTAAACAAGCAACTATAGGGTCTCATGCAACTAGATTGTTAGTATCTTTGGTATTTAAGGGGTTGACATGCATCTACATCTACATCTAAATAATACCCTGCAAGCCACCATAAAGGTGTGTGGCAGGGGGTGAACTCTCACCAAACATGCACTACATATCATGCATGAAATTTGTAATTAAAAATTAAAATAACAAAGCATACATGCAAAAGATGCTGTTAGTTGGGTTAGCTTTAAGTCCTTATACCAACATGCAGCTACCAATGTTATCAATTGCTACACTCGTACTAAATACATTTACCGTTATTCATATCCCTAATAGTACGAGGAAAAAAGGACATTTTGAATCTGTCAGTTCGGCAATCAATTTCTCTAATTTTGTGATTATGGTTCAGTCTACCATAGTAAGTTGGGGTCAGCAAAATATTTTTAACATCATCACTGAAAATATGGTCTTCGAATTTATTTAAGAGATTAAGTCTAAATTTCAACCTGCGATCTGACAATGATTCCCAATTTAATTCATTTAATAGACTGGTTACGCTAATAAGGTTATCATACCGACCCATTACAAATCTTGCCGATCTTCGCTGCACGCGTTCAAGTTCGTTATTTAGACCGATTTCGCAGGGATCCCATACACTGGCAGCATATTCCAAATAATGCATTATTCACTACAGACTAGTCTAAAATATTTCACCTACCTATCCCTTTGCTATGGTGCCTATTCTGTTCTATTATAGTACAGGGGAAAATGCCATTTTGAATGTATCGGTACGACATCCGACTCATGATGGTTAGCTTGTCGACTAACTTGCAAATATAACTTTTTACACCCAACCCCCCAAAATATTCTTGATGGCTCAGATGGCCCAAGCTGTCGATAGGCTTCCCTCATCACTTCCGCTACTACATATTACGAAATCATTGATACCTCCGCCATTTCGTGTCTGTGGGCTAACGAGATAAAGCTTTAGTGTAGGCAGGTGCTGTGTCCCATGAGGATTTTCGGAATTAGAATCCGGCCCTGAGCGAGTGTTTCCATCAACCCGACGCCAATTTGAAACGATGACTGTGTGAATCTTGTTGCGGCCCTTGTCGGAGGGTTTTCAGTCGTGTGCGTCTCCGTGACGTCATCTCCATCATGCTGGGGGGTCGAATGGCATTTCCATCTCGTGTTCGGTGTTCCACCCTCCCCTCCTCCTCCTCCTTCGCGACCTTCCTTCGACCTTCCTGGTTGACCTTCGAGGCACCCGCTCCCATCATCTCCACTGGACGCAAGCCTCATGCGTCCCAGAGCCTGCTACGTGAAGGATGTTCTCGGTTCTTGTTACCTTCCTCCTGAGTACCTCAGGGGAAGTCTATAGGTCATCGCAATCGTGCGTGGATGTGTGTGCGTGGCCTGTGTATTATGTACTGATTACATTAAAAATATTTTGCGAACTCCAACTTACTATGGTGGACTGAACCATAGTCACATAATTAGAGAAATTGATGGTCAAACTGACAGATTAACCCCCTGTGATCTTCACCCCCTGCCACACACCCTCACGGTGGCTTGATCTACATCTACATCTACATTATACCCTGCTAACCACCATAAAGGTGTGTTGCAGGGGGTGAATTCTGACCAAACATGCACTACATATAATGCATAAAAAAGGATTAATATTAATATACTAGTCTAAACTTCTCTATTTAAAAAAGATAAAAATAGCAAAGTCTGCATGAAAAAACATGCTATTGGGTTACCTTCATGTCCTTATACCATCATGCAGCTACCAATGTTATCCATTGCTACACTCGTACTGGATACATTTACCGTTATTCATATCCCTAATAGTACGAGGAAAAAAGGACATTTGGAATCTGTCAGTTCGGCATTCAATTTCTCTAATTTTGTGACTATGGATGTTATGTTAATTAAGATTAAGGATGGTAAGTTGGGGTTTGCTAAATATTTTTAACGTCATCAGTGAAAATATTATCATGGGATTTATTTAAGAGATTAAGTCTAAATTTCAACCTGCGATCTGACAATGATTCCCATTTTAATTCATTTAATAGACTGGTTACGCTAATAAGGTTATCGTACCGTCCCTTTACAAATCTTACCGATCTTCGCTGCACACGCTCAAGTTCATTTTTTAGACCGATTTCGTAGGGATCCCATACACTGGCAGTATATTCCAAATGAGGTCTAACAAGGGATGAGAAGGGAACTGAAGCGATAATTAGCACAGGGATGGAAACTTTGCGGTCAGAAGAAAAATAACATCTCCATATCAAATATTACCCTTATTGATAGAAAAATTGAAAATCAAAATATGTTGTGTTTGCAAATCAAAAAATAAAACGTATACATTTTAGAATAGGTACTTATTGCATTTTGTGGCCGCTGACTTATTCCTTGGCCATTTCCAGAGCCTAATTTTCTGCAAAGTTCAACGCTTCCACGCCCTGAGTGGCTGAAACTTATTGACTGCTGGCCATTTGCGATTTACGACTCTAGACCTCGTGAAACCAAAGCTTCCCATTTTCGTCCTAATCCTAATGAGTTACGATAGAGTAATGTTGATCACGTACGGCTTTGAAAGTTGGAAGTTGTCTCTGAAGTATACTCTAAGGAGAAGCTTATCCATCCAAGAGTCATTAAAAGAAGACCACATTTACGTTTTCCATAAGCCGTTTAGTTTATGAATAACCTGAGATGAACGTGGACTGTGCAACTCAATGCGTGTAACCATAACTTCTCTGCACACAGTATGTTTTTCATTTCCTACGCAGTTCATTTTAGCATCATATTATCGAGTCTGAAATGTAGCGCCGCTGAGCCATCTTAATAATTTGGTATGCCTTCATCAAGTAAACGCAGTCTGCGTCTATTTAATGTAAGACATCAAATAGACACACATGCCCTATTGACCATCCCTTCCGGGACGCTTCTTTGCCCGAGGGGTGAATTTCTGATTTCCATTTCTTTGTATAAATTCAATTTTTTCATCTTATCTCATCATTAGAATAAATTTACGTAGTATTTCATGGCGTTTTCTAAGCTTGCTTTACTTCATGTAGAGAGAGGTTGTAAATACGCTGTAACAAATTTTTCCCTCCCCCCACCGCTTTTTATTCAATGTTCCTTTCTTCCTGTTCTTTTGCTGATAGTCGGGCGATATAGCGTTCAGTAGCGCTCCGGCATGGTAACCCGAAGACCGCGGGTTCAAACCCAGCCTCGGGCATGGGTATTGCGTTGTGTTAGGTTTAAGGTTAAGCTTTAGGAAATGTTCGTTAGGTAAGGCTGAGGTAATAATTTTGGCAGTTGGGTCAGCTACAACCAAAATCTACTATATTCCTTTAGTTATATTTTTGGTAAACCAACATTTTTAAGTAAAATTTGACGTTGTGAGTGCACCTATTGATGAGCTAGCCGACTTGACTGGTTGAGTTACCCGCTCACTAACTTATCGGAATAATACGGTGTAAAGTCCGTACTCGGGGTGTGTTATGGTTGAAATCTTCGTAGGTATTCTTGAGAGTCTGAGTGGAGGAAGGTTTTGAGAGAACTCCGTAGTATGAGGCGTGATTTCGTGGAATTTACTAGATATTTTAAATAAAAAGAGAGACTTCGTAATTCCACATAAAATTTATTATAATACGTCTTAGGTTTAGACGAAGCTTGTTATCACCTCTAGCAATAGAAAATCAGTACGTAGCGTCACCTAAGGGACAACTGAAAGCAATTAACTGTATGCCCGTTCGTACTTACAAATAGATATATTTTTATTTGATGGAATCTTCTACGCGATACTGAATCCATCACCTGATGATGACGAGCTGTGTCGAAACCTGGAACGTATTGTAATAACTTTTTTTTTGGAATTATGAAGTCACTCTTTTCAATTAGAATTCTGACTGTAGTTAATCGGGGACCATCCGGGAACGTGGTTCACGAAGTTATCTTTTTAAACAGGAAACGACTGGTAGTTTGAATGATGATTCAATGAATAACCATACCATATTTTGCTATTTGTCAAAAATTATGTTGAAGAGAGTAATTGTAGTAATTATAAAGCGATTGAAATTCGGTAACGCAAGTAAGGAAGAAAACTTTGGACTAACTTGACTCATATGTATTGATAAATTTTCCATTCAATCCGCTTAAAACAAGACTAAATCATTAAAAATGTTGGCATAAGAAGCTGAGTAAAGGGCGTTGTAGAGTTTTTTTCTCTCGAGCTCCCTACGCGAAAAAGCAATTTAATTTGACGGATTGATGTAAGAACAGGATGCGCTCTATAATCTACGCTTAACTTTTCTCAAGAGTTCAAGTGTTAATTTTTTAAGCGATTTGGACCAGAAATAGCGATTTTTTGTACTGTCGATTAAAATTATTAGCCATCGACACTGCTGAATGAGTTAAATATTATGAAGTAAATAAATATGGGAAATATAAGAGGTTGCGGTTGATCGGAAGATTTTGTGTTACTTGAAAAATCCACTTGAGGCTGAGCTTAAAGCCACCGAGCGCTGACTAATGGTGATGATGATGAAAAATCCATATCACACGATTTTGAATCTAATACTGCAAACATTTCTACCATCCCTCTAATTCAGCGGTACGGACAGGAGCGGCAAAATGACAACCAGGGTGGCGATCGCCAGGGAAAACCGGGAAAACCTGGAATTGTCGATGAATTTTGCATTTATGGAAAAGTCAGGGAATTATCGTGACAGTCAGGGAGAATCATTGAAATTGTCGTTATTTTTCTTCCATAACGTTTATCGGGCAGTCTTTCCCGCCCTTTATTTCACCAACTAAAACTAATATCCGTCGCTGACGTGCATGGAATAAGCCCCATCAATTTGTGGAACATTCAGTTGTGAAACGTATTAGTAGTCTCTTAGTTTCTTAGTTGTGAATCAGACGTACAATGTATCCCTTTCGTACATACTTAATGCGTTATTTGCCTAGTAGTGTTAGTTAGTGTCTTTTAGTTTCTTAGTTGTGAATCAGACGTACAATGTATCCCTTTCGTACATACTTAATGCGATATTTGCCTAGTTGTGTTAAAATTCATGATCACATGCATTCCGCTCATCACAAGGAATCCGAGTCTACATCTACATCTACATCTACATAATACACTGCAAGCCACCACAAGGGTGTGTGGCAGGGGGTGATTGCTCACCAAACATGCACTACATATCATGCATAAAAAAGGAATAGTATTAATATAGTAGTCAGAACTACACTATTTAAAAAAGATAGAAATTGCAAAGCAAACATGCAAAAACATTCTGTTAGTAGGGTTAGCTTTAAGTACTCATACCAACATGCAGCTACCAATGCTATTCATTGCTACTCTCCGATAGGACATATTTACCGTTATTCGTATATCTTATTGTGCGAGGGAAAAAGGACATTTTGAATCGGTCAGTTCGGCAATCAATTTCTCTAACTTTATGATTACTCACGAATCGCAAACTGGGTTTCATTAAAAGAGTATTGGGTAAATGTGACGATCATGTACGAGAAATCAGCTACTTTTCCCTTGTTAGACCTCATTTGGAATATGCTGCCAGTGTATGGGATCCCTACGAAATCGGTCTAAGTAATGAACTTGAACGTGTGCAGCGAAGATCGGCAAGATTTGTAAAGGGACGATACGATAATTATATTAGCGTAACCAGTCTATTAAATGAATTGAAATGGGAATCATTGTCAGATCGCAGGTTGAAATTTAGACTTAATCTCTTCCACAAATTCCAAGGCAATATTTTCAGTGATGATGTTAAAAATATTTTACGAACCCCAACTTACTATGGCAGACTGGACCATAATCATAAAGTTAGAGAAATTGATTGCCGAACTGACCGATTCAAAATGTCCTTTTTCCCTCGCACAATAAGAGATACGAATAACGGTAAATATGTCCTATCGGAGAGTAGCAATGAATAGCATTGGTAGCTGCATGTTGGTATGAGTACTTAAAGCTAACCCTACTAACAGAATGTTTTTGCATGTTTTCTTTGCAATTTCTATCTTTTTAAATAGTGTAGTTCTGACTACTATATTAATACTATTCCTTTTTTATGCATGATATGTAGTGCATGTTTGGTGAGCAATCACCCCCTGCCACACACCCTTGTGGTGGCTTGCAGGGTATTATGTAGATGTAGATGTAGATGTAGATTATGGTCCAGTCTGCCATAGTAAGTTGGGGTTCGTAAAATATTTTTAACATCATCACTGAAAATATTGCCTTGGAATTTGTGGAAGAGATTAAGTCTAAATTTCAACCTGCGATCTGACAATGATTCCCATTTCAATTCATTTAATAGACTGGTTACGCTAATATAATTATCGTATCGTCCCTTTACAAATCTTGCCGATCTTCGCTGCACCTGTTCAAGTTCATTACTTAGACCGATTTCGTAGGGATCCCATACACTGGCAGCATATTCCAAATGAGGTCTAACAAGGGAAAAGTAGCTGATTTCTCGTACATGATCGTCACATTTACCCAATACTCTTTTAATGAAACCCAGTTTGCGATTCGCTTGACCCATTATTTCACGAATGTGTTTACCCCAGGAAAGATCATTTGTCAGTCTTATTCCAAGATATTTAATGGATTCCACGTTTGTAAGTCTATGTTGTTCGGAAAATTTTACCTCTCGTTTATTTTAACTTCAGATCTAGAGGCAGGTGGAGAACACTAGCTCGTAGTAAATACGTTCTTGCAGTTATAAAAATACGATACAATGATTATTAGAATGGTAATACAAGTACGATCACTCGTGTAAACAAAATCTTACGTAAGATCATCTTCGATTCCCATACCCCCGTTCGTGGGACAGTAAGAAGAGCTATTCTCCCGTACCCACCTTTCACGCTCAATGTAATTATTGAATGGTCCCCTTAGCTCCCTTTTGAAGCAATTTAGTCATGTCACAAACCACCTCAAATATGATATTCCTGAATACGATGCTGCCGTTGCTAATTGCCTCGTTCGCAGTGGCGAGATTACGTTTTGTTTGTTTATACAAATATTTGTGCATTTTTGGTTCCCTCATACAATCTAGGGGTTATAACCACATTAATCAATTTGTTATTTGCTTTTGAATGCCACTCGTGCCATTCGAGTTTGATCCAATCCAACAACTTGGCTATGGTTTGTATTTTTCGCGCACCTTTGTGATACCTGTACCGGAGTCCGCCAGTAAATCGGCCATTAACTTTCCCTTCGATGCCTTTTCAGTAATCAAATTCCCAGAACTACAACGACACGCTACTTCTTTCTTGAAGGATTAGACATCGTCATTGTAATTTTACCGAAGGAAACATATACGGCCACGGAAATACGATACACGGCCGCGTATCCGTATAGTTTGCATGAGGGTTTAACATATGAAGGTTTAATATACTTGTTGATTAGGGAATACTTGTAGCTTTTAATGTATTGATTTTCTGAGTTTTGACGGAAACTTAATTCAGCAGAAATAAAATATTCAGATAATAGGAACCCTTTTGGCGATCGGTCAGGGAACTTTGTGAGTCCGACAGAGAAAATGCAGGGAATTTATAAATTGGGTCTCAGTAGCCACCCTGATAACTTAAGGACGTAGACATAAAAGACATTACGCGACTAAAACACGAATTCAGTATAGTTCTTTCAAATGTGAAATGGACGATAACTCAGTTATACTCAAAATTTCGTTTATAGCAAACTATCATATTCGCGGCCGGTGACTTTCTACCCCCTTCCACACGCTGCCATGGTGGCATGTTGATGTAGATGTATGAGAATGTATTCATTTCAAAGGATCAGTTTATGCCCGATATATAATTCAGTGGCTGGAACTCGTCGTCGCGTCTTTACTCTGCAGCTTCGAGGATCAATATTGGAAGTGGAATGCGTGCGGCGCGCGTTAGCCGACAGAGGAGGTGTCAGCCAACAGGGTTGGCGTCGCTTCGGCATTGGATTAGTCCGCATTCCCCGTCGCTCGTGAATGCTGCCATCTCTCGCATTCCAGAGCACTGCCACGAAAGGATACGGATGTATGTATATGGGGCGCGTGCTGTGCCCAGGAGCCATATGGACCTCAGGAAGCGGGCGGATTCCGATCGGAAATTTGTCGAGCGATATTCCCATTGCGCATGCGCTGTGACATGCGAATGCATTGGTGTCAATCGCACGATAACGTATCGCTTGTACCACTATCGGGTGGCCTGTGCCCCAAAACTATGACGGTGTGCGACGATATTCCTTCAACGTACCCTAAAAATTGCACGCTATGACTAAAGTAGTGATATTTTCCAAAGTAGAAATGACCAGAACTGCATTTAAAAGTAAAAAGTCACTCACTATAGCAGGGGAAGCCTTTTACATACCTAGGTACTATTTTGGGGGAGCAACATCTACATCTACATAATACCCTGCAAGCCACCATAAAGGTGTGTGGCAGAGGGTGAATTCTCACCAAACATGCACTACATATCATGCATAAAATAGGATTGATATTAATACAGTAGTCTAAATTTCATCTACATCTACATCTACATCTACATAATACCCTGCAAGCCACCATAAAGGTGTGTGGCAGGGGGTTAATTCTCACCAAACATTCACTACGTATCAAGCGTAAAATAGGATTAATATTAATATGCTAGTCCAACTTCACTATTTAAAAATATAAAAATAGCAAAGTAAGCATGAAAAAACATGCTGTTAGCTGGGTTACCTTCAAATCCTTATACTAACATGCAACTACCTATGCTATGGATTGATTCACTCGTATTGGACATATTTACCGCTATTCATATCCCTAATTGTACGAGGAAAAAAGGGCATTTTGAATCTGTCAGTTCCACAGTCAATTTCTCTAATTTTGTGATTATGGTCTAGTCTACCACAGTAAGTTGGGGTTCGCAAAATATTTTTAACGTCATCACTGAAAATATTATCTTGGAATTTATTTAAGAGATTAAGTCCTAATTTCAACATGCGATCTGACAATGATTCCCATTTTAATTCATTTAATAGACTGGTTACGCTAGTATGGTTATCGTATTGTTCCTTTACAAATCTTGCCGATATTCGCTGCACACGTTCAAGTTCAGTATCAAACACAGTATAACAGTATCAAAACCAAAGAGAATCGCTTTGGCGAAAGAGGCGTTTATTCGTCGGAGAGAACTAATGAAATAGACGTTGAGACTTTAAGAAATTACTTGTGCTAAGTTTAATGATGAGTGTGGGGCTGTATGGCGCGGAATATGGACTTGGAGGAGCGGCTAAAAACAGAGTAAGGGCTTATGAAATATGGGTGCATCAATTGGAATTTGCTCCAGTGTTAGTTTATTTCATATTACTACGAAAGGGTCGAAGTGAAACAATTGACGGACGAAAACCGTGTTATTTCAGATTATTGTGAAATTGGCGATTTCATGATTCTTCAAAATTAAGAATAAGGGTTTGCTGAAGAAATCTGAAGCGAAAACTGCAGCACATTATTTCCATATTAAATAATTCAGTGGTAAAATTAATATAAATTTTTTCATTCATTTTAGGTTAAGATCATTAGATACGAAGTACAAATTTTGTGCATAGTGAAATTGTTTGATGTCGTATACAACAAGGATTATGAATGATAATGGTTTGAACTCAAGAGTACATTCCATTTTCTTCTTCATTTCAGAAATCATTTCCATTTGTCTTGCCTATGAATGAATTTATTTATTTTTGATCTCAAATCATGTCGAAAGGGAAGTGCAAAAAATCATAACAGTTAACACAGAGTATACGTTTGTGCTTGAATTACTATTAATTACTACTGATACATGTGTGTGGTCATTTGAGTAAAGCCCACTAAAAATGTTGCATGATGCTCTTCCCTTTTTTGTGCGATAGTATAATAATTTCGAACTCTAAATTTTAGCCTTATTTCTCCAACACGATTTACGCAAAATGAAACTTCCTCTGCTATTAATTATGCGTTATCTTATTATTTCCCTTGGGAATAGCTGAGTTAAAACCCTATTCCTATGTAACGTTGTGGAATTTTGTAAGTGCACAAGTTATTTTCTTATCTACTTCTCTACCGTGAGATGAATGCCAAGGGATTTCAGTGCCACTGGCAGAATTTTATGACCTACTTAGATTATGATCTTGATGCATGATACTTTTTCGCTATATTAGAGCCAAAAATCTTAACAATCGGAGTTATTTCCTACTCTTTAATGGCTGTCCTCATCGTATTTTACAGTAAGAGTTGACTGCGGTGCATCGTAACTTTGCAGGAATAGCCATAGCGTGGTTTTCTTTCGTGTTAGACGAATGCATCTGTTGAGAGAGAGAGAAGGCCATGATTTAGTGATAGTCACGCTTTGTAGTGACGTTGGTCGAGGAAGCTGATGATGCGCTTCTAGAAGCTGTTTCACCCAGCCAATGGAATCGCCGAAGGAAATTTTCCTCTTCAAATTAAATGCAAGATGATTTCGATTATTCATGGAGTTCGTAGATATTCAAGTATATCCTTCCGTTCTCCCTCTCTCTTTCTTGCGTCACACCCCTCGTGGTTACGTCACCGAGGCTAAGTGGTGAGATGTAACTCCAGCTTCCTCTCTACACCTCCGCCGGCTGCTTCAACAATTGACGGCAAACTTGACCTCTGGTATTTTCTGCCTCCACAGCTTTTGACTTTTGTAATCCTTGCCTCCCCCGCCCCCTTACTCCCCCCTCTCCTTGAGCCTGTCCAGCACTGTCATTCCTTTACGTGTGTGTTGCCATGCCTGTCTCGTCGATCGCTTTTGCTTCGCTAGGGCAAGTGGCCGCCAGCAAATGGAGACTAAAATAACAGCGAAGGTAAAGAGAATACTGCTTACCGTCTTGCTTCGACGTCAACTTATTGTGTAAATCGTTTCTAAAACAAGTTCTGGTGTCACGACGCCTGGAAATAGGTTTTGTTGACTTAAGTTCAATGTTTTCTTATTTTTAGAGTTTAATGTTTTTTTCATTTTTTCTCATTATTTTAAAGTACTATAGTTTAATGTTTTCACATTGAGAGCGATATTATATCTCCGACGCCCTTGTCTAAGATTGGTTCTCAACTCCAGTCCTGGTGCTCAAACAGCACAATTACACCTAGTTGGTCCATATTTTCGGACGATTTTTTGTGGACGAAAATATTGGGACGCGAACTTCACATTCATTGCATCGACCGCAACAGCTCGCGATCAAAGCTAAGTGTATGGCCCTAACCAATTAGCATGACGTCTAATTAATAAGTGATTGACATTTAGACGTAAAAATTCGACCCCCCTCACCCCAAACCCAGTTATTTCCTTTCAGTCAAAAACAATCAGTACTCAATAATCCTAAGATTGGTTAACGCTGCTATACACTCGGTTCTCCTATCAAATAACCCCTTTCATATTTACGAAATTATTTTCTTTCACACCATCACTACCACATGCCTTATACATCTCATGTGAGGCCGTCTTTCTACATTCATCCCATTCACTGTTCCTTCGATTAATCCTTATTCTCTTATCTTATCCTTAGACAAATCCATTTTTAATAACCGTCGAGTAACCTTCTATTTTTGACCCTTCAATCCGGCGAGTAATTGGGTAATGGTAGGAGTTTTCAGGAAACGGAAGAAGGGTTGAGAGGAACCCGGCGTTGGCATTAGCCTACTCTTAACGAAAGGCGCCAAGGGGACCACAGCTTAGCGTCTCATCCGACGGACGGAGTAGGTACTGAACTTGAAATGCCCTCCACTAGGCACACAAGTGGGGACCGGTTTTCTACTGAAAAATCCGCAACTGCGAGCCGAGCACGGCAATAATAATCGAGCCCGAGTCCTCGGGATGGGAGGCTAGTACTCTAGCCACCACACCTACCCGATCTCCTGCTTTCTGCTTTCTACTGAAAAAAAAATGCTAGAATCAACCAATATGTTGAGTACCGAAAGCGCCAAACTTGATAGCCTGTGTGAACCATGCTGTTCTTGGATTTATTTGCTGGGATTATCGAAAATGTTCATCGTTATTATCGATAATGCTCCATGCGGTCCTAGGGTTTCTGTCGGACAGGTCGTCATTATATCAGTGGTTCACTGGGTCAATAGATTTTTAAAATCAACCTTGATGTTTAGAAAACTTAACAATTAACTTGTATGAAACTTTTATAGCAAAAATATACAGCTTTTTGTCGATGTATTTCTCTTAACAGTATTTCTTTAAATTGAAACTTATAATGTTGTATTTTGTGATAGTAAAAATACATGTTTTGTTTTCAATGTAATACTTGTTTTTTTCACATGCCCACAAAATTTACTGTGAAGGGGGGCGTGTAAGGAATAGCTGTTATGCGTGGTATTGAACGATAGCGAGTCGTTGAAGGAAATTTTCCTGCCTCAGGTTTCGTGAATGTAGGCGGTAATAAAAATGTGGAGTATCAATTATCGTTTTGTGGGGGCTACTTTGGGTAACGGGTAATAAAGAGGTTAAGGTGTTCGCGCGTTTCGAAATGTGATTTGAAGTGTGCGGGCCTGCAGTTCGAATATGTCGTAGGAAATTAGTTTTTGTGCTTGAAATTCGTTTGTGAATGAGTCAGCTACCAATTTATTCAATAGGTCGCTCATGATTTATTCTGAAGGTCAATATGTTACCTTAATTGAACAATGAAGAAGTATCCAGAAGATCAAACGAAAAAAAAATACCGCAGATGAATCAAATCGCACTGAACGTTAGGCATGATCCATTTGTTAGGGACGTCGCGGGAGAAAAATCCGACGTGAAAGTGGTGATGCTAGTTATTGATTCCGGAGTGAAAGGAAGAGGAATGTCGGGACGGAGAATTATAACCACAATCTAACATATTAAACGAGTGTTGTAGGATTTGCGTCTGCAGTTAACTAGCCCTGGGATTGAAATATATATATATTTTTTTTTTTCATGATCACCCCAGAATATTTTTACATTGTTCATTTATTTTGGCAAAATAAGTACGTTTTAGTCTCTCTTACAATGATTATTATTAGCATGACCTTGGTGGTATCTTCAACATCATGGGGGAAAGGGTTGGATAGGTCTAGGGCAGGGGTTCCCAAACTGGGGGGCGTCAGCGCGAGACCAGTTAAAAATAAAAATGTCTAAGTAAATAAAAACCATACATTTCTTTAACTAATTTCATGTTGTAGATTTTTAAAATCAACCTTGATGTTTAGAAAACTTAACAATCCACTCGTATAAAACTCTTTTATAGCAAAAATATACAGCTTTTTGTCGATGTTTTTCTCTTGACAGTATTTCTTTAAATTGAAACTTATAATGTTGTATTTTGTGATAGTAAAAATACATGTTTTGTTTTCAATGTAATACTTGTTTTTTTCACATGCCCACAAAATTTACTGTGAAGGGGGGCGTGGAAGGTTTCCATTTTAACAGGAGGGGGCGCAGTACAAAAAAGTTTGGGAACCCCTGGTCTAGGGGATGGGAGAATATTGTGCGTGGGATAGCAAAGTGTTTGCCTTTCATTATTACGAAGCTGTTTCACAAAGTCTCAATGTAAATCGCGTCTTTTGTGTGAATTGAATATCCCAAAGTTCTTTCTTGCCCTCCCACCTGACAAAATTCCTTCCCCCTCTGCCTTGGGTTTCCATTTATCTCTCGTCCGCCCCTTACAGCTCCGCTTCCAGTCTCTCGCCTTCTCTCCTTCCCCACCCACTCACGCTCCCCCCGCCCCCGCCGCTTGCAGTTCGCTGCAGACAGCTGGCAAGCGGTTGAATAATGTTTCCACCACTCTGACAAGCTGCGCGCTCGGCGATTGCGTTTGTCGGCGAAGATGGACGGTTAAGCGGGGGTGGACCGCCCCACCGCCCCCAGCCTCCGTCGTTGCATCTTCTCCGTCCCACCCTCCCCATATACGCACCCGCCCCGGGCATCCGGCCCCCCGAAGGGAATCCGGGGGGAGAGACTTTCTAACGGGCTTATCGATGCGGGACATTCATAACTTTCCCGGAATCCATTCATGTTTCCAACACTTCCGGCCGCGTTCCACCTCGATTTGGACCGTTGCAGTCGGATGAGATTGGCAAAAATGCAACATCACGATTAATCTGGAGACATTCCTGTTTTCGGTTTCCGATAATGCCTTCCTCTCCGATGAAATATCTCCAAGGCGTCGCAAATATTCGAGTATGGTTCTCTTTCGATTAATTTTCGATCGCTCTAGTAGTACTAAGCATTCCGAGTGTCAAAATCATATAGTCAGTGGAAAGAATCCTGCCTTCGTGTAGGTATATATATGTTACTACTGGTTTGCAAGAATTTGGGGCATTTTTTTGTATTTTCAGTAAAACTCCTTTTTAACACGTGCGGCAATATTATCATTTGCTAACTGAATTCTTTCCCGGCGCAAATCTTTTGTTTCATCGCTTGATTATGGAACTCAGATGCTCCGGGTGTGGATATAGGTAATTTAAGATAACATCAGGATAAGGTATATGTCAAGAAGAATCTTCTCCATCAAGGTATATGTCGAAAAAGTTTAACTCTACCTTACCTCTACCTCTAACTTACCGCGATCCATTCAAGGATAATTATTGGAGTAGTAGTCGCATAGTCAGGTTTTAAGATTTCCATACAGTTTAGGATATGTTGTACTGTAAAACCCAGCTTAATCCTGAGCGTAGTCCTAAGACATATTTTACGTCCATGTCCGAAGTTGGATTAGATTCCCTGTCATTGAGGTTGCCAGCCATTACCGACCTGTTGACCGTATGCTTAGTCGTTAAATTTCTCGTTTGATTGTTCTGATTCATTTCATCTACATGTACACAATACCATGAAATCCTCCGCAAGGGGGTCTGGCAGGGGGTGAACAATCGCCAGGCATGCATTTTAATTCAGAAATAATTAAATTTACTATTACTAGTGCATGCACAAAATGCCACTCCGTGCATACGTACTTGCAACTGATAGGCTTCACTGAGGAAAATATTAGACTTGCAGTTCCGAGACACGTGCACTGTTTGCTATAAATGACACTTAATAGTTAGTTTAAACAAAGTGATGTAATAATTAATGACTAGTCAGTAATTTCTACAAATAAATTATATTATTAGCGTTTATATCATAGAGCATGAATGAGTTAGCAATGTTTAGCAATTTACATGTTAGAAAATCACTACATTATAACAATCTAAACATATTCTTATTTCCTTAGATATTCTGTGATCTATTACTGCCCTTAATTCGCGCGGAAAAACTGATTTTTTTTACCTCTCTGTCTTACTAGCAGTATCTCTAATTTTATCTTCATGATCTAATCTATAGTAGTACGCGGGTGGTTTTAATAAACTTTTGATATTTTCAGAGAACCTGTCCGTTTTAACTTTCTGCAGGAGGTTTAATCGGTATTGTAACCTATGATCTGGATTTATATTTTGATTAAGCGTAATTCTTCATATTTAACAGGCGTATGTGATTGAATTACCATCACAAATGGACGGGATTTAATCTTTAACTGGTGTTTCTTCAAGCTACCATTAGCTTCGGGGAATACATTCTTACAGTACAATTATCGCTACTAGAAACAGCTGGTGTATTTTCTTGTCTTTATTTTGTCTTTATTAACGCACGTTATCTTATTAAAAAGTTGAAGTTCCAATCTCCGGCTTTGGTAAATGCCATTTCTGTCAAGAGTGAAGAGAGCCAGGTTAAAAACTTCAATGAGTGTTAAAAGTAAGCACATAACGCTTATTCTGAAAAACACGGACGTGCTGAGGAGAGTAATTATCACGTCCGTGACAAACATTTTACGACTCATTGATCACGCTTATTACCTACTCTGTTTCCTAATTAGTAACCTCTTAAGGTTGTTATACCTAGTTTTTTTCGCTTACTTTTTTACCCGCTTTATACCCATACCTTTTTCAGGCAATAGCATCGTGGAATAAGTGAATTCTTGGAGGCTTTTAAATTAGGAGCGTGAAAACCATGATTGTCATTGAAATTAAAAAACATCTACTCCGTTTTCCTAACATACTGTTGAATTCATTAAATGGAAAGCCTTATTATCCCCGTATCAAGTAAGTTGAGTTTTAAAGAAGGGATTTGGTTCATTTTGATTGATGTGAAAGATAGTTTTGAAGTGCTTAAAGTAATTAGTCGAAAATTTCGTCCCATATTTTCCGTAGATGATCCTTTGCGATGTCATTTCGCGTGCATTGTGAGAAGCTTAAGCCGAAAATATGACGAGACAGGAATGATTCCACGCCAATCACAATCACCTAGTTTCTTCAAAACCATCACTCCTCAACATTCGTGGCTAACCTACAGAACTGTCAAGAGGATTTTAATGAGTCGCAAGCGAGTCAAGACGCGTAACAAATTCAAGGGTTGCGAACTAGCCACGAATACCTTAACGCAGGTACCGCTGAAATGCACTCTAGCAGAATTTCCACGAGGAAAAAAACCACCTTGACCGGGACTCGAACCCGGAACCTTAAGGAAAGCATCATGCCTGAATCAGGGGGTTCTGGGTTCGAGTACCAATCAAAGTGGATTTTTTCTCTGTCGATATTTTTCTCAAGATATCTAATAAATATGGGATGTGGTGTAATAGGTCGTGGCGTGCAATTGAAAAGAAGAAGCCGAGACCGACGTTTTCAACTCAGTAAACAAAAGATACAAAGTTGAAATATAATTGTTACCTGGAGAGTAAACTGCAGTGAACGACGCAAGGAAGAAAAAAATCTGTGAATTATCCCAATTGAAGAGAGTATTCTATAAAAGAAAAATGTATTTACAACTGGAAATAAAAGTCTGGAAGTAATGAAAAAATTTGTTGGAACTTATACTTGGGGTATACTTTTCTATGAAATCGATGGTTGGCGAGTTCACTTTGTGGAATGAATTCATGATTTGAAATAATTAACTTTGTTATATTCCACAAAACTTTTTATTGACGACCGGTTTCTCTCAGAGAGACTCTTCAGATTTTAACCCTAAGTTTTTACATGATTGTGAGAAGGGGAGGAGACTTGATTTTATGGAGAACTTTGAAATTGTTTCATATTTTAATGTATATAAGAATAATGTTTTAAATGACCTATTCCCATCCAACCTCTCCCCATTCTACTCAGTGCCGGTCCCAGCACCACCACCCCCAGAGTCAAATAAACTGTTCCTTTTTTTCCCCTCGCCACCAGTCGTTTGCTCACCTTCCTTTCATGACCGCCTCATTCTCCCCCTCCATTTTCACTGGTGTGAGACTGTGTATATGCCGCCTTGCCCATCTTTTACTTGTTCAACCCCTGATGATAACCTGAATAGGTCGAAACCGGTCTCAATAAAAAGTTTTGTGGAATATAACAAAGTTAATTATTTCCAATCATACTTTTCTATGGCAGTGAGATATGGATCATATCAGTCGCTAAAAATTCAAGTCAGGGTTCATTAGAAATGCGGTTCTATATAACAATAATGAGGAGCAAATCATACCGAATGAATAGCGACGACGTTCTAGGAAGAATGGGAGGAAAGAGAGACCAAATAAGATATGTAAAGAGACGTAGTTGTGACAACCTAAGCAGTCATATCTTGAGACTTAACCAATTTACTGTCAGCCCCTTTTAAAGTAGACCGAAAACTGCCAAGCACATTTTTAATGAAAATCGGTAGATTATGAATTATACATATATATATAATTATATTTGAAACACTAAATTTTATTATATGAATTACGTATTTGTTTCAAAGTTGACGACATTTTCACTTTTTATGAAAATGAAAAAAATCATTTATGATGTCTCCATTTGAGGGAAATATAATATTACAAATATGTAATGTAGGTGGGCTTCGATATATCGGCCCACTGGCAGTAAATGGAATTTTATTATCTACATCTACTTAAACCCTGCATGCCACCGCGAGGGTGCGACAGGGTAAAACATCTACATCTACATCTACATAATACCCTGCAAGCCACCACAAGGGTGTGTGGCAGGGGGTGATTGCTCACCAAACATGCACTACATATCATGCATAAAAAAGGAATAGTATTAATATAGTAGTCAGAACTAAACTATTTTAAAAAGATAGAAATTGCAAAGCAAACATGCAAAAATATTCTGTTAGTAGGGTTAGCTTTAAGTACTTATACCAACATGCAGCTACTAATGCTATTCATTGCTACTCTCCGGTAGGACATATTTACCGTTATTCGTATCTCTAATTGTACGAGGGAAAAAGGACATTTTGAATCTGTCAGTTCGGCAATCAATTTCTCTAATTTTATGGTTATGGTCCAGTCTGCCATAGTAAGTTTGGGTTCGTAAAATATTTTTAACATCATCACTGAAAATATTGCCTTGGAATTTGTTTAAGAGATTCATAAAATAGCAAGATATTCCACAGAGAAAAAAATCATTCGCCTTGACCGGGACTCGAACCCGGACCCCCTGATTTCCGGCCAGGGGGGAATTATTTGAGGGAAATATAATATTACAAAGATATAATGTAGGTGGGCCGATGTAGCGGCCCTTGGCAGTTTTCGCACAACCATAGAGGGCTGATATATTGGTCAACTGGCAGTAAAAGGGTTAATGGTGTCATCAATAATATCGTCGAGGGAAAAGTGAATTGGAAGAATGGAAAAAAATGCCTCGCATAAAATATGTGGAACATTTAATATGTTTCGGATGTGAAAGAGAATTATATCGATATGGAGAGGTAAGCCGATAGAAAAATCGATGAAGAGTACCGTCAAACCATTTTTTGTATCGATGACTAGTGTTAACTACGGTGTGCAGATGCATCAACCTTAGCTAATTTTAATTAATTAGTTAATTTGGAGGATTCCGGTGATATTGCTTGGTATTCGAACGTATCTGACAAAAACGAAGAAATATGTTACCTGAATATCGCAATGTTTTTTTAACTGTGGCTAGGAGCCACTATGTTTCTGCTTTTTTTCAGTGTCATTGAAACCTGGGTAGCAATAAATGTTTTTCAACTGTGCCTAGTTGCCACTATGTTTCTGCGTTTTTTCAAATATTTTAACTTTGCGAGGCCTCGTACACCAGCTATAATGGAAGCATTTAATTTAACAAATAACGAAAACTATGGAGTTTTATGTGGAGAGACCGTTTAAAATGAAAAAAAATAAGTCCCGTGCCGCATCCTACCAAGTTCTTGCCTACATGTCTTTGCTAGATATCAAATTAGTATTCGATATTCCTGTTTAATTTCTCATCCCACTACAATCTGTGCAACATCCAGACGGAAGCCATCCAATCTAAATACCTCCGCATTGTATTGTATCCAGGGAAGGCCTTCAGGTGCCTTATTCACTAAGGATTCAAAAGTCTGGAACCACGAGAAAATCGAAGCTATGACGTCAAGACCTCGGCAAATCCAATTGTTTCCATATCCAAATCGGGAATTATCAATGGCATGACGTCAAAATGTCTTCGATAGACGTTAGATAAGCTCCTCTAGTATGAGGCAATAAGGTACTGTGCAAAATTGGATTTTGAACGTTATTTTGCGAAAGATACTGGTAGAATTTTCGATCAGCATGGCGGTATCATTGTCCATAAAATATCAATATCATATTTTATGGTCACTGATATGTGTCACGTGTGAAAATATTTATGCATATTGCAGTGCGTATTTACCGAATAGATTTTCAGTTATGGTTAATATACGTGCTATATATCGTATAGTTAATATCGTCTATCAAATTAACGAAACTGCGTCGTAATAACGAAAATATTGAGTGGCATTCTCTGAACTGTTAGCGCTGAACCTTCCACCCGATGATGTATTAAAATAAAAGTCTTACCACTTCGACATTTATACTTATGCAAGCGTTCAAGGATGAATTTAAATTCTGTAGTAGATCATTTCTTCATAAAAATAAATTTTGGACAAATCATGGCAATCTTATCTCCAATCCTAATTTAGAAGCTTGAAGACACGCCTATCGTTGCCTTTAAATTAAAATTAATCTCTAATTACCAGAGTATATTGATATATATATATCATATTTTAGGGAGCAAATTGAAATTACATATATTTTTAAAATGACGCTGAAAATCTTCGTAAGAAATTGTGAGGTACAGTAGAAAAATGTAGAGCTCAATATTGATTTCCTTATACTTTGTATTTTCCTGGTTTTTTTAAACGTTTATGTACTGTATATATTTATCATTTTTGTTCAACATATATATTTCCTTCACAATAGAACATATTTCTCGCTGTGAAAAAATATCAAAAATGCTGCTAATAGATATATTTGCGCAGACCTAGGCACAAAACCTGCCGTGGTCAAGAAATGTTAATCCCAAAGCAATACTTGTTTCTTCTTGTGTTCGTTAATTCACTCGTGTATGCCTTAGAGTAAACTAATTATTAATATTACTGGCCATGTGAATTTTTTCCTTTTATCGTAAATATTTGTTTGATAATTTTCTAGATTATTTTAATGTTGAATTTTTGTGTTTTATAGTGCATTTTTCGTATTGTTTACTAATAATTAAAGATCCTGAGCTGCAAGTTAAATCAAAATTATATATAAGATTTTTTTGTATAAGACACAATCGTTTTTTTTTTAATATCCCGTCAACAGGGTATGCATGACCCAACTGTATCTTAATTTCGTGAAACAAATATATAAAATTATAATGAATATAGTTTTTATAATTATTGTGCATCGCATAATGAATATAAAAAAAGGAACGTACGAGCGGAACCCACCCATTCCCTGTACCAACTGCTAACAGTTTCACTCTAGGGGTCTTTCCTGGCGTGAATCCCTTTCCGATCTCTCTTTTCCGACCGCTCTGCTATCGGCGGCGGTCGCAATACTCACAGCCTCGTGTTTGACGATCCGCTCGCATATTGATTCCGGCTGACCGACCATTCGCTACAAGGCTCTCCTCGCTATCCCTACAGCTTATAACCCCTGACCTCCGAACCCTTGTTCTCCCGGATACTGCCTCAGTCTAGTGAAAGGACGGCAGAGGGCCTTTCCCTTTGCCCTGCCAATTTGGTTCAACGGGGTCGCTACAGGCCCTGAAATGGGAAAAGGGTACCGAAAGCTTTCACGAGAGGTTTTTTTTTTAATCTCTATACACGAAAGAAAGATATATTGAAACCATGAACTCAAATTAGAGGCAACATAAAAGCTATTACCGCTTACAAATGCAAGTGAATACAATTTTTCAAAAGCCGTGAACTGTAAAGCGTTTCAAATCAAGGTGTGGGATTGAAATAATCAAAATACGGTGCCTACACTACCCGTTAGTGGTTCTCTATATTAGATAAAATGGTAATAATATAATAAGATAAGCCATGTAATAATATAGTAGCACAAACGGGCCACATTCAAGTACGTGGTTTATGGAGAAATTAATCCCGAGCCATTGATCAACGTTCACACAAGTTCCCACAATAAGTGAGAGTTTGAGTGATAAATGAGAATAACTCACAATCAAAAATAATGCACAGACACTACCCGTTAAAGGTTTTCTACTTCTTCTTCTTTCTCTAATCCCCTTATGCTGTTAGGCGTCGGGATCCTTCAGCCACTTTCTAAATTCCCTCCTGTTCTGAGCGAGTCGCTTCACTTCATTTATGCTCTTCCCATGCCGGGCTGCCAGTCTCTCCACATAATCTTCCCACTCTTGCCTTGGTCGTCCTCTTCCTCGCCTTCCTTCTGGTCTTGCCTCCATTACCTTTCTTGGCTTCCTTTTCTCCTGCATTCTATCCACATGCCCATACCACCCTACGGTTTTTCTTGCCATCACTTCAGTGATTAAGTCTTGCTGGAATTGGGCTCTGATTGTAGTATTTCTTACTCGATCTCATCTAGTTCGTCCTGCTGCACGTCTGAGGTATCGCATCTCGCAGCTTTGGAATCTACTCCTGTGTTTATCTAGTAGGGTTAGGCTCTCCGTTCCATACAGCAATACTGGCTGGAAAATAGTTTTTTGCACCCTCATCTTTGCCTTCACCGATATTTTTCTCTCTTGCCTACAATTGATCTGCTAAGCTGATAGTATACCTGATTTGCTTTACGGATTCTGTGGTTCACTTCAGAGTTTGGTCTTCCATCACAAGTAATTTTTTTCCCCAAGTATTCAAATTTGTCAACCTGTTTAAAGGTTTTCTATCCAGGAAAGAATGCCAACTAGTAAGAGAAAAAATTATTAGGCAAGTAAGAGAGAGATTTGAGTGGTATTTTCTCCTGGATAGAGAACAGCTAACGGGTAGTGTAGGTTCTGTATTTTGATTCTTTCGATCCTCCATCCTAATTTGAAAGTTATTACAGTTAAATGCTTTTGGATATGCTTATTCCTTTGAATACAAATAATGTTGAAAGGAATAGCTTATCTGTGAACCTTCAAGCATTGGTGTTGTACATACCATGATGGAATCAACCACTTTGTAATATTATATTCGCAAATATTTCGCACATTTTCGCCATCTAGGTTTCGCCACTGATTTCCATTTTCAATGTAACAATGCCGGTACAGGTTTAGTATGCATTCACAGATGAGCTTTGGGGAAAAACTAGGAGGTTCTTGGGAGAAGAGGTGTTTGTACGTAAAATTTTAACTTGGGAGCAGGGTGAACGGAATTCAGAATCAAATAGAAAATGGGCTAAGAAGCGCCGAGGTTAAAAATAAAAGAGGGTTATAAAGATTCAAGATAAAAGGTGGGGAAAAATAGGGATGATGGAATAAAAGAAAGTTACAGATTAACATGGAATGTGATCATGACGAACGAGGTGTAGAAGGAAAAACATTATACGATGATGATGTGCAGCTAGGTGGGTTACCAAATGCATGACGTCGTAAGGGATGGTATTGAGAGCTAAATTGCCGGGTAAAACCGCACAAATATTATTGGTTGAATATATCAAGAGGCCTTCTTACCATTTTATCATAGCGTGGGATCTTATTGGAAGCTCTTATGCGAATAGATCTTTTCGGAAAACATCGACCTTAGGATGACACCAATCCAGAAAAAAGCAATTCATGAGGAAACGTTGATATCAGTGTGAATACATTGTTAGGAATCCAGTTCATTAGAATGAATTACTATGGACAGTTTTCCGCTGTCGGAATAATTCCGGAAAGGAAACAAAATTCCTATCAGAAGCCCTTAAAATAAGAGGACGTGTCCGAGAAAAATGCCTTATGTCTGGTGATCCAGTGTGAATAGAATTGGGAATTATGGTGATCAGAAAATGGAATGTTTTTACTGGTACAGTAGACCCCCTCGACGACTTAGTTCTTAGTTCGCGGCCTCAGTCGCTCGCGAATTTTTCCCTGTTATTCGAGGGAGTTAACCGACAGCTGAAATCATTTTTCTTATTTTGGATAAGTAGGTAATTGTATAGAGGCAGAAATTTTCCAGGAAAAAGGGAAGGGTAGAATCCGGCGTTGGCGTAGGCCATCATTTAACCAAAGGAGCCAAAGGGTCCTCAGTTTAACGTCCCATCGGACGAGCGGAGTACTGTACTCGAAGTTCTCTCTACTCAGCACTCAAATAGGGTCCGGTACGAATAAAAAATCAGTAATATTGCCGGGATTCGAACCCCTGCTCTCGGCATTTGACGCCATTACTCCTCACCATCCTCCTCACACCTGATACCCCGGATTTTTCCTGAGAACCTTACTTATACTACATCGCGGAAACCGCAAATATACTTTTTCAGAGAATTAATCATTTAGCATGCGTTAAAACTCTAAATTATCAAGAAAATGTACGTGCATGAGTTACAGTACGTAGTTTTAGGGGTAACATCGGTATTTTACATTTTAGCTGCGCAAGATATTGGGCCCAATACAGTATTAGAGTTCACTTTTAAATTTTTTTTTAATCGTACTTAGTACAGGAATTTTTAGTCATCGTCATCATCAAGGGCCAACAATCCTAGGATTGGTTTGACGCAGCCCTCCACTCGATTCTTCTATCGGCCAACCTCTTCATATTAACGTAGTTCCTCTCTTACACGTCCTTTACGACCTGTTCTATGTAACTCATACGAGGCGTGCCTTATCCATTCTTCCCGTTCACTTTTCCTTCGACGATTGTCTTCATCAGGCCATTGTGTCTTAAGATGTGGCCGATTGAGTTATCCCGTCTTCTTTTTATAGTTTTCAGCAGACTTCTCTTTTCTCCCACTCTTCTCAGGACTTCTTCATTTGTCACTCGGTCGATCCATTTTATCTTCATCATTCTTCGATAGCACCATATTTCGAATGCTTCCACCCTTTTCTTTTCTGCTGCTGTCATCGTCCATGCTTCACTTCCGTAAAGAAACATGCTCCAGATATACGTTTTTATGAAATGCTTCCTTCTATTAAAAGAAGAATCTACTTACAGCTGGAAATACAAGCTTGGAAGTAAGGAAGTAATTTTTAGTACTTCTAGAATTCGCTGTTTTTTTCAATCCGCGAGTTTTGCAGGAGCGTGACCCACGCTAATGCCGAGAGTCGGCTGTGGACAAATATCGGACCAATAATCGAGACGTCGCCCCTTTGCCTAATTTATTTAATGATGGGTTCTCGCGCCGTTCGTCGACGATGCTTGTGCCAGGTTCAAGTATCGTAAATGTATGGAGCCATAATTTTATCATATGGACACATGGCCGTAAGAAGCTTGACGAATTTTATCATTACTTAAACGGTATAAACGACAATATTAAATGTACCATGGAAGTAGAGAAGAAAGGAAAACTACCTTTCCTCGATGTGTTAATCGAGAAAAAAGAAGACGGAACCCTCGGACGCACTGTATACAGGAAACCGTCGTCAATAAAACGTTACCTCCATGCCACATCACACCATCATCCGGCCCAGATAAATGGTGTAATGCACAGTCTAATACAACGATCCATACGGATAAGCGACAAGAGAAATTTTCCAAATGAGAAACGAAATTTAGAAGCCGTTTTACTCCTCAATGGATATGACGAAGGAGTTATCTACCGAACTTTCCGAAAAATCGAGGACAAGGTCAACTGGAACTCTGAACCGGAACTAAAATTCTTTTTTCGTTTCCATCTAACAATTTCGTGCACAAAATTGCGATTTCGAAAACGAGTAAACATTGTACAACATTGGTGAAAATGTTGTACCTCATCAATCTTCGACGATTTAAAATACATGGGTCGGATACGTCACCTCACCGACTTGCTTACAGAATCGGTTGGAGTTCCGTCGGTGTCGGAGGTCCAGTCGGTACGGAAATTTCACCGATCGGTTTGACTCCGAGCCCAACCGATCGGTACGGAATCAAGAAAGTACAGAATGACCCGCCAGGTCCCATCTGCAAACACTTGCCAACCCGCGGGAGCCCATGTTTGCTGTCGCACCAGCTCTCGACGGATTTTGAGTCGTGAAAATCTCTCTGGTTCATAACCGATCGAGTGTCAATAATAGTTACTACACCCTTGTGGAAGCATTAGCACGGGGCTGCTTCACTGTGCTTACCGAATGACGGCCCCCTAGCTCATTAGCGATAGAATTGACCGTCAGTTTATGCGACGCTCCGTGGCATATGATTGGGAGATCCATTTTGATACCTCGGCTCCTCGCTCTGCATCGCTTTCCCGTTTCGATCAGTCGGGTGGACGAGTCCTGAGTTCACTCGACTATTAACTGATTTGGGATTCGCGCGTAGCAGGAGAAATAGGTTCATCGAATCCGTGTGTTGGGTTGTGTCCATAATTAATATGCGCCGATGCGACGATTGGTCCGTATCAATTAGGCGTCATCAGCGGCGTTTAGTAAATGAAGTCCAAGAGCGGAGATTGTGAGGGTTTTAAATATTCGCAAATGTGTGCTAACCGCATTTTATAAGCACGGAATTTCACATCATGCAAAATTGACACCCGAACTGAACGTATCCCACGTGGAATATTCCATGAAGATCTCCGATTTTCACGGCTTGATAGATTGGATGTTTTTGCTGTGAATTATTTATAATTGGAAGGAATAAATGTATTTTTATCTTCTTGTTCTTCAGCGAGTTTATTTAGCTTTTTTCTGTCTCTCGTATCCTCGGGTGGTGGGAAAGTACTAATTAAACGTTAAGGGGGGGGGGGGGGTTGTAATTTCGAGTTAGTTATGCCAAAAGTGGAATATAGTACTTCTAATATTTGGGACCGTTGGGAAACGGGTTCATGAAAGAATTGGAGAAAAATCTAAAGAAATCAGCTGGATAAGAGGGAGTGGATGGAAAGTATCGTATCTCCACATCCTTTTTGCCCTATATCTAGGGGAAATGACATTCAATATATTGGCAGCACTGCGTTTAAGAGGCTAGAACTTATTGAACCAATCGTGGGATGGTGATTGCAACATCTATAGGAATATTAGATATTAATTCTGGGTGCAATGATTGGAACTAGACCTTAATCTAAAAAAATGTGCGAACGATTTTCTCTATGTACAAATTTGCATGAAAATTTGTATATGAATCATTATTAGTGATAGCTAAAGATGGGTAAAGGTGTAAAAAAAAATGCATTTGACAGATTAATTTTTTTTGTAATTCGACTTCTCTTTAGCACGTAATCTTGTATTACTTTAAAAACATATCGTAATTCGATAACATCGGTTTTTCAATCATATTTTCTTCTAAACGTTAAATAATAAATAGCATATTGTTATAATGGTTGCTAGCAAATGTCTCGCTGTCACACGAACTCAAAGATACAAAAAAGCATACTAAAATATAAATTTCAACTTAAAAAACCGCTCGAAAACCATTAATAGTAAACATGGCAGTCCTTGTTTTGCTAAGGGAAAATACAATACGCAATACTTGTGTAGTCTCCATAGTGGCAAGTGTGTACGCTGATTCCCACCCCAAAATTAATTTGTAGGCAAATACTTAAATAAAATGTGGCCCTGTATTTTTTCGACGTACTTGAAGAATTATGGCAATGTGCTATCATTGACCTTCGATTACTGTTACAGCCATCTTAATAATATTAATAACATCTATTACGGGCATCTGCCCATTAAAAAAATATAAATTCATCATTACAAAAAACAGAGTAAATATGCTATGTACATAAGGGTATATAATTACAACTGTACAAAGATTGCCATAATATAGGATGGGTACAATTATACAGTATTATTTACAAGATGTAAACAAGGGTTCAATGCACATCTTAAAAACAGTTAAGATATCACTGTGTGCGTACATCAATATATATGTAGTTACGAGATTATACCGGTGAAGGATTTTTAATGAGCTAGGGATACATTAAAAATCGGTTCCTGCTAGGTTTGATTGTAAAAATAAAGTAATTGGTCTCTAAAGGAAGACAGAATACTTCAATGCGTCATATTTCTGCCAACAGTAGAAGACAATAATATAATACATATGTATAAATCATATAATAAGATTGTAGTTACCGTGGCGATGAGTAGTATAGGTGATGTTGATTTTAGGCTTTATTTGAATACCCGAATATGCCTCTACATATACAACCAATGTGTGCAATGTATTTAGATTATATATCATTGGTTGTCTGTCCCGCATGTACTTATTGTTAATAATCAATCTGTTCTATAGTGAAGTAGAATTGGACCTATAATTGCTTGTAGAAGGTTCAAATTTTTGGTGTTTATTAACATCCTGCCACTTACCCTCGAGGTGGTTTGATAAGTCAGAGAAAGTATAAGATGATTCAGAGAAAAAGTAAAATATATATACTATTTCACTTTTTGATGGCTTCATTTGAAGTTTGCAGAGGGAAATCTGGCTATAAATAGGGAAGAGTTTAGTCCTCTTTCCTAAGTATCTTCTTTCGAGAGCGAAAGAAGATACTTAGGATGGCATAAGCTAATATTTAGGCATACATTTTTATTCCGACGCTACATCAGCAATACAGGTAAAAGGGGTTTATTGAGAAATATTGACTGCTGAAATGGAAGTGCAAAACTTATTTTTCCTGCACTATGCCTGATAACAGATTTAACGTAGATAGATATTTATAAGGTTTATTATTATAGGGAAGGCCCTATAAGAACAAGTCTGTTTGTTGGAAGAATATTCTCGGGATTTTTGGATCTTTTATACGAGATATACAATAAAAATTATACAAAACTAAATGGTTTTCAATAAATCAGGAGGCACCGTTACAAGCATGCATTATTACCAGCAATACTCTACAGTTGGGTATTAATAATTTGAAATTGTATTTTTTACATTCATTTGTCAATGCAAGTACAAATACAACAAATATTTACGTCAATATAAGTAAATTACATTCAATTTTATATATTGCTTCAATATAAATTATTTTTTTTGCATAATTTTTACGCTGCGTAAATAATGTTTAGGCATGCCGATAGAATATACAACAAGTGTTTTGCGGTAGCATAATATCGTGCAATTTTTTTCTGAAGGATTCAACTGGCAAACTTTGTCCAAAGTTATAGGGAATGAGTTACAAATTTTATTGAGCGGTTTGGAGTGAGAAGTGATGTTATGGTGACTGGGCTAATAACAAAGATCTGAGGAACAAAGATTTAGGCGGGTGAAGTCCAGGCTTTTCTGATTAAAAATTTTCAACAGATAATATGGACTTTTGCTTTGGAATAGATCACACAAATACACTGCCGAGAAGTGCATATTTTCTTGTATTTTGTACCTTGAGCCACCTTAATTGTTTGAAGTAAGGATTTTAATGCTCGTCCGTACGCAGGCTATATACAAATCAGATGCTCGGATTTATATTTCTTTGAAGTTTGGTATTCAATACACTGGGTAGGCAGTTCGGTACGCACGATACGTATGTTGTTAGTTAAAAAAATAAGCTACCCCTTTCTCTTAACATTTGTTTTTCCCTAACATTTTTTCATAGCCACCTAATTTTCTCGGCTGATGCCCTGGAACCCTCTTCCGCATGCCTTTTCGGCGGCTCGCAGGGAACCATGTTCATGTCGATGTGGATAGATTGAGCGTGTGCCGACTCGTACTTCGGCTCCAGTCAGTCCAGCACCGTCATCTATCAATGGCGTCGTTAGGGATGGGAGTAGTCCTCGCCTCTTTCTCTCTCTCTGTCCAAGTCCAGCCATCTGTCTCGATTCGCCTTATTCCTCTCACTTCACTTGCTCCGGTGCCGTCTCGTCCATGTTCGATTACGTTTCGACTTAAATCTCCTTCATCCGTTGGACTTCGCTTCTGTGTTGAAACATGAGTCGGTTTGTATTAACGAGGTTTCGTATATAGAGGAGGAGGCATTGGCATACTATGAAACTGATGGCGTAGCCCTATACATTGTGGAAATTCAATGATTATGCTTTGCACTTCAAATAAAGTAAATAAATAAATAATAATTAACAAATAAAGTAAATATTTGAATAAAGTAGGAAATAAAGTGATAATGCTTTGCACTTTTCCACGATAAAATTTATTTAACGAGTCGACATGTTTCACTGCACTGTAGCATCATCAGTATTCTCATTGGCATAATAGCTAATTGGTGACAATGACGTAAGAATTGTGAACGATTAGTCCACGCCTCATCCCTACAAAGCATTGCGTCTTTTATTGCATCTTATAGAGACTGTATGCGTATTAAAACATTAATTGAAATGAAATATTTCACAAATTTTATCATAACGGCGTCAATTAATCTTCCTTAGGCTATTTATGCGTTTTATACCCCCTGGAAGTTAATTTAATTGCTGAAACTGATTGGAATTTAACCCATTTTTCATATTTGACGGTTTTTGCGTGTTTTTGCTCTTTCCTATCTTTTTTTTGAAGAGTTTTAAAAATACATTTCATTATTAATCTTACCAGTAGCGCACCCAGAAATTTTTTATTGGGGGGGGGGGGGGGGGGAAACCATCTGTCTTGTTTTTTGTAAAGTTGAACCAAAATGTTATTTCAATCAGTACATATATTTTGAATATTATAGTAGGCCATATTAGTTATTACATGTCCGCATCCTATAAGTAGCCATATCAGATTTACAGTCAAAAATAGCCATTAACTTTAATGCCCCGTTCACACTACTAGGGTAGAATGATAGTTAATATGGCGGCTAAAACTAACCTGCGTTCACACGGCCTACCCAGAACCATCGTAAGGACTCTAGTGACATCTATTGGAGAGTGAAATTAAGTCAAAATAACAATGGAGGGTAGGATAGCGGAAGGACTTTGTCTTGCAAAGATTGGAAGCGTATTTTAACTTATGTGCAAATTAGATGCAGTTACTTTATAGAAAATTATCAATGTAGTTTCCTAGATCCCTTTTTATAAATGAACCAAAATATTCTTCTTAAATTACTTCCTCATGATTGACAGTGAGTCGCATCTCCGAGATACGGATTCTGTGTTAAGTTACTTTGCTAAACATCAATTTTAAATATAAAATTGAATGCAATTAACATTTGCTTTGAATAACTCCAAAGTAATACGTTAAAAATATGTAAAGGTTGTACAACGATGAACGCCCTCCATGACTTTAATTTCCGGATATTTAAGACATTCAACCTTTACCTCTTTTTCCTCGCATATTTCAACTAATACCTTTACACTTTAATATTATTAACGTTTCCTTGCCTGTATTTCTATTCGTTTAGCTTATACACAGGCATCACGCACCAAGAAATGCAATCAACCATGGAACGCCATGCTACGAAATGATTAATTGTTCACCTCTCAATAAGTTATCGCTCGTGTTAACCCATTTCGCAGGCAAGTTCATATATCCAAATAGAATACATACAAGTATACATAATGAATTTGTTGCTCTTATCAATATTTAGTATTTTTAAATCCGATATCCCAAGTTTACCATATTCTGCTGTTTGTGAAAGGAGCTATTTAAGGGAATAATGCTGAAAATAGTTTTAATGCCGTCCTAAGGAGTGAATACGTAAAAAATAACACGAGTCGAATTTCCTGTGAAAGTTTGCAACTTCTTAGTTACTTAATTTCTGCATGTATATTTTCTTCACGGCAAGTTAATCACATACAATAAATATATAAGCGTACGTACTCAGGATTCAGGGGTAAAGCAAACTATTTAAAACCATTATTGAACAACCGAATCAGTGGAACGTGGTAATACAACTACTAAAATATATTACAGTGTGATTAAATAAATATCGTTGTAACTAAGAATCATTTCCAATCCATATCGTGCGATCCGGTCACTTCGTCTTCAAGCACTCTACGTTCATTTCCACTTCCATTTTCAAAACAAACCTTCTTTCTACCCACATTTCTACCAACTTGCGTTCACACGTCCTTAAAATACCAGTAACTAGCGCCAACTATAGTAACTCAATAATGGTAGAAAAGTTTACTAGGTTTAGCGGCAACCTGCGTTCACACGGCCATTTTCCAACTATGGTAAGCCTTACCATAGTAAAAAGCTAGTAGTGTGAACGGGGCATAAGGCCTATGCTAATTTAGTTATGTGTCACAGCACAGATGAAAGAGCCTTTCTTTTATCTTTGGTCTAGTCATACCTACTCGAGTAAAATGATGAAATGAGTTTTTCCTATTTTTCCAATTGCACTTCCATGTGACTGTGACTTGATAATTAAAGATTAATTCGGGTTTCGCAGAGAGAGCTAAAGGAGGGGCAGGGCCCCCCTCCGTTGTTGTGCCACTGCATCTTACTACTTAAGTTTCATCGCGTGCAGAAAGAAACTTATCCGTACGAGTATCGCGGTCGGTAATCCCTTATGTCCGTGCCTATCAAGATGGCCGATGGCTTCTCAAGACAGCTGCGATGTCTCCGCCAGTACATTACAATCACCTTGGTTTATTTTTACAAAATATGGTACAAAAATAGCTCTAGGATTTATTATTGTCATAACCTGTCGCTAACGTGATATCGCATCGACTATGGCAGTTTATCTTAATGGTGAATGCCTATACATGCATTTTTTCTCCCGTGTATTAATGATGTACCTGCTTGATACGAAAATTTCTCACAAATATTAAGATATCAGTCAAACTTTTCTTTGCCAACCACAAAGATTATTAAATGCTGTTAAAATGGCTAAACTTGGCGTGAATCACGTGATTTGAAACGCCCTCTGACGTCACTGCACGATATAGGTTCCATATTGCGACGGAAAAAGACGTTTCTTTTAGAAGAAAACGAAGTGAATATATTGTTTTGAGGATTTTAGCCGTTTGTTGATCGGATTAATGATTAAAAAAGGATTTAAAGAAGCGCAATCCGACTATTGCCTTTAGTAGACTCCCTTATGGAAGCATTCTTCTGAAAAAAAACACAGCGATTGCTTTGTCATAGCAGAGATTATCGGCATGAAAAAAACAGGTCACAATACATGTGTAATATAATTTATGGACGATTTTTTCATTTGGATCGATAATGCTTAAATAAAAATCGAAATGCATATGTTTATTGCATTAAATATATGAGATAAATACAAACGTTTTCGCCAAGTATTCATTAAACAACTTACTCCCACGTACAACAGATAAACAACGCCCATAGTGATACCATGCCATGATGTCATGCGAAAACGTCGTGTTTTTAAAATACCGAAATCGTAGGTACAATTTTTAAAGAGTTATATTTTTCTAACACAACTTAATTCTTCAGCGATATTTTCGCCGGGCACATCTTAGCTAATAAACGTCACATTCCAAGGTTTGGTATGATGAGAGAACTAGACAGTGTGCAGCGTAGAGCAGCTAGGATCGTTAAAAGGTGTTAACGATAGGTTGAGTAGTGTTTCAGAATTAATACAAGAATTAGGGTGGGAGTCACTATAAGAGAGTAGGTTAAGGTACAGATTAAATATATTAGAGAAATTTCAATCGGATAGCTTTACTGGAGATGTTAGGCACATATCAAAAACACCAGCGTATTATGTTAGATTCGACCAGATAAATAAGATTAGAGAGATAGATTGTCCTACTGATAGATTCAAAATGGCATTTTTACCCCGTACTATAAGAAAACACAATAGGCAGCATAGCAAAGGGTAGGGTAAATATTTTAGAGTAGTCTGTAGTGAATGATGCGGGTATTAATCGCTTAAATACTATAGATAGGTACTAAAAAACTAGTTGCATGAGATCCTGTAGTTGCTTGTTTGAATGTCGGTAGTACATGCTTGGTAATATTCACCCCCTGCCACACACCCTCGCCGTGGCTTGCAGAGTATCGTGTAGATGTAGATGTTCAATGAGCTGTAAAAAATAGGTCATGTTCCCCATTAGATCTGCAGGCCTTAGAAATGTTGACAAACTATTCCCTTTTAGCGTTGTTGAGGTCGTGATACCACTTCATAACACCTTAAATAAGGTTGAGAAATCTATTCTCCCATCCTGGTGTCCCGGGTTTGAGTCCCGAGGGAGGCAATGGTTTATCATTGGAAACCCAATCTCCTCTTACGTGCCTTGTGAAGAGGACTTAATGAGAGTTAAGCACTCCACAATTTGGGCCCCTAAATTTGCATTTTCGAGCACCAAAAGTACCACTCAGCACCACGAGTGCTGTTAGCTGTCACTGCGTACAGCCTACTCGTGTTGGAATTCATCGAGCCAGTGCATTTGCTGCGCGTTCGTATACCGCTCACCAATGCTTATCGCACCATGACACGGGGCACTGCGCAGCGCCGAATATCATTTCGCCTTTCCCAGTTCAGTTTCCGACTATAGGATCGATTTGTTATCCTGACAGATCGATTGGTCACACCTGCTGACGACAGTCCAGCGAAACAACTGACCACGGCAAACGAACGGCTGGCGACCAGTGAAGGGGTTTTCACTCGACCAAAGAGTTATTACCACTGAAAACCATGTTAGAATGTAAACACACCAAAACGGTGAATAGATGCTAGCACCCTAGATAGTGTGTAATAACTTTAAAAATTTACGTATTGTTTTAGCTAACCTTAACTATTTTTTAAGAAATTAAGGTGATTTTGATACACTGGTTAGAATTATATTGTTGACATAATGCCATTTCGTATGATTACAAGTTCAAAGCGTTTGTCACAGTACTAAGTGGACTTTTATTTCTGAGCAAGGAAATCGATCTGGCAAAGATGAAAATTATCTTTATTTAGCTATTTATGTCCGTTTTGCTTCTTTTGAAGTTACTTTCCTGTTTACTGCATTCATAGGATACCTAATTCACGAAATACAGTTCTCAAGAAAACCCATTGTGGCAGCTTTGTTGAGTGAGAATTTTAGCTATACTACTGAATGCATAACATGCATTTCACGAGGTGGCGTATTTTTTCTTAATTGTTTGGAATGATGGGGAATGGGGAACAAACACTAGATATTTTTTATAACTCTTTGAATGTGAAGTTAATTAGCTAAAATGTATGTACTATGCTAAAATTAAGAATTAAAGTTGCATAACAAAGATATTACTCATTGAAAATTCTACGTTTTAGACAGCTTAAAAACACGACATCGTCACATGACGCCATGGCACAGTATGGGCGTTGTTGTATGTTGTTGTATGTATGTTGTATGTACGTAAAGGTAAGTTGTTTAATGAATACTTGGCGAAAACGTGTGTATTTATCTCATTTGTTTAATGCAATGAACTAATTATTTCGATTTATGATTTGAATAGTATTCATGGTAAAGAGTAAGTCGTCCGTAAAATATATAATACCTTGGTAGTGCCCTGCCTGTTTTCACTCCGCCAATCTCTGCTAAGACGAAGCAATCGCTGTTTTTTTCTTGAAGACGGATGTCACCATAAAGGGAATCGACCAAAGACAAATTGTTGGACTTAGCTTTTTTATAACGATTTTTCAGCCATCGTTGCGATCGAGGAACGGCTGAAAATTAAAACAATAATTCCCATCATTATCTTCTTAAATAAACGTGTTTCCGTAGCAATACACTGTAAAAAAATTGTAAATACTACATATTTAAACACTTCACACGAACACAAACTAAAACCATAACATTTCACATTTTTATTCGATGATACTGTTTCACTGACTAAATTCTTCGATAGAGCAAACGCAAGTCAGAATTTCCATTAAAAAAGATTTCAGAACTGAAATGGGAACACATTAACAATAACTTCAAAGATAATATGAAAATTTGTATTTTTATTGGAAACAAAGTAATCCATGCAAATTAGTCGATACCAAAGATATATGCCAGTATCTACAAACCAAGGCAGGAGCTGTCAGGAGCCGTCCTTCCTGCAAACAAACGAAGTATCTACGCCACATTCTCACACTATTAATTCATCGCACGAAACATATTTCACCTACTTACTATAAAATTTGACTAGACTTCGAATTTTACTTCTTTACGCTTTGTAATCCTCGTTGAATTTCATCTCCCTGGTTACGCTCCGCCCATCAGTCTCTGCTATTGGCAGGTTAGCTCCAATTGCGGATAAAACCAATGCTTGCTTATTTTCAGCCCGGGTGATCTGAATTTCAGATCATAACCACCTTATTTTCAATATGCAGTTGTTAAGTTCTAATAAGACGGAGGTGTGCCTGATTTTCACGCATGTTGAGTCTTAAATTTAGACCACTACCGTAAAATCAGACAGCGATTAAATTCAGATCGCACTGAATATCAGATAAACGTTTGACAGTCTATGGAAGCTATACCGTGCGGTAACGTCAGAAGACGTGCCGGGTCACGTGACTTCCGTCAATTTTCTGGAACATTTCAATAGCATTGATTTTTGTGGTTGTCATAGAAAAGTTTGGCTCATGTACTCGAATCTGTGAGAAACATTCGTTTATGATACATCATCAATACGCGAGAAACAGATCTCATGCACATTCCCCAGTATTTGGTTAGTAAAATCTTGATAGTGAGTTATTTTTTTAAAAATGCTGTTTCATTTGAACTTTATCGTTAAACCCATCCGATTAGGAGCGGGCGACCGTTTAAATTTTCCACCATCGATCGTGCAGGCAACAAACGGCCATTTTCACCGGCAGTATTCCGATTCTGGAATCGCTGGAAGAGGTTAATCTCGCCCGAGGGCATTGGCTGTTTTTGTGGCTTTTTCGATAGTTTCCACTCTGCGTCAGATACGATTGTGACCCCGATGGAATCGCCCGGGTTCGGCATTTTTTCTGCATTCGAGCAGATGGCCAGTCTAATTGGCCAACCCCACTGCGGTACCCGCGGCGACCAAGGGAATCCGATGGGACCATATAATATCGATAAGTCGATATTTTCCTCATATGTTGCTCAGCCAAAAAAAACATGTGGGAACTCTGATTCCTGCAATCGAATTTGGGACAGTTGAGTCAAGTCAATGAGTCAAAATATGTTTTATCCCTGCTTTTTTTTCCAGAAAATTTCATGAAATAAATTTAAAGGGAGCAAACTGAAACATGCTCTAAAGCCTTTATTCTCGTAAATATATACTTTATTTTTAAGCATTAAGCTTTCTTTAACCTCCTCAACCTTCTAGTGTCTTGGAAATATACTACATTGTTGTCATACTACAATCGTTCGCTCATTGTTCAACTGCATTGTTGATTTTTAGGTTTATCGGTGCTCCAAAATATATATTCCCATTCGTCTAATCCGTCTAATTTAACTTACTTCTAAGCAAAATCATATAAATATGATATGTATGCTCGAGGCACACTTCTAATCCGCGGCCCATGGGTCGCCAGGTTATTGCGTTACCGACGAGTTTTTTTCATCGAGCGGCTTCAGAATCATTCCATGTTTACACGAAGAAGCTGTGCTTTTGAAGGGATTCGTGAAGTTAGTTTTTGGTCACATAATAAAGAAGACTGAAGCGATATCCGATTATCTCAGGCCAGAAACATCGTGTCAGGATCATAGACCAAAAGATGGTATCCAACCCTTTGGTCAGTCTGGTTGTTGAGGATTAGAGCCCTATCAAGTAGGTACTATCACAACAGCGGCTGAAGTTCATACATAAGGGTGGATGCGAGTTGCTTTTGATGTTGAATTATCCCCCACACTGTATCGTGCAACTTTTTGAGTTCATGGAGATTGAATGGTGCGGTTTCTTTGATCTACAAATAAATATATATCCCATTGGTTGGTCACACTGTTCGTAGTTTTATGTTCTGCCTTCGTTTTCCGTGGGCTCTTGTCTTCGCTAATTGTGTGCAGATAAATAAAAGCGTCATGGCTTTTCGTACACTTGAATTAATGTCTTCTTGTCATTAGTAAGTATGGGAATGACGTAACGAAGAGGTTCCTCGAAAGCATATTGCTTTCATATGTAAATTTATTCCCATTTTCGTTTACTGTGTTTTCCGTTGACTGCTTGCCTTGAACATCAACCTTGCTCTTTAGCACATCCTTCGCGTTTACCTTCATTTTGAAGTGGTTTATTTATGAAGTCAATTCGGTTTTAACAATCTTGCCCTTTTGCCTGCACTTATATGTTCGCGGTGTTATTTCGGGTCTCAATTCTTGGTAGTATTCATCACCCAATTCGTCGAGTCTTGTTCTCGTTCTTTCACGTAGCTGTCTCGTTGATAATACTTCTTCTGAAATGCAAATCGGTAATTGATATGATGGTTACAGTGCTGGTCTCTGCTCTCTAGTTTGAATACCGGTGGCATAGATTGTTAATTTCATGTACGATTCCTACTTAAATACTGTATGGGGGACTCTTCCAGTTCAGTACTCCGTCCGTCGGATTGGTCGTTAAACTGTGGGCCCCTTGGCACCTGTGGTTTTGAGAAGAACAATGTCGACGTCGGGTTTCTCTCCACCCAATCTCCATTTATCGAAAGATTTCTTCTCGTATCCAATTACCCACCTATCCGAAGTGGCGCCGATGGCCTTAGCTGTCAGTCGCCGCCCCCACTGGCAATCTAACTACTTCTTCTCAACCAATTGCCTATGGGATTGAAACTAATGATTAGTTGGGTAAATTAAAGTTCTGACCTGTTGAAAGGTAACTCTTATTTCCTGTCCCCATGCCTTCCCCTTTACCTATCTCATTTCTTCGCCCGGACCCTCCTTAAAAATAACAAAAATGCCTTGCCAAAAATTATGAAACGATGTCTCGTGGTTTATTTTCTCGTTCGTTAACGACCATCACGAAATTCTCATTTATTCATGTATCTGTGTACGGGATAGAGTTCTCAGTTTTTATGGGCGGGCTTTATCATAAAACTTAAGCCTTGTTATAATGTTCTGGATATGAATACTTGGTCTCTTCCTTCTATTTTTTTAGTCGCCTCCGTGCATTTTCAGAGGAAATTAAATCACGCAGTATTCGTATTTTTCTTAGTGGCTATGTATACCGTATAATTATAAATTTTATCTACTGAGAAAAAAAGCTTATCGCTCTCTTGACGGACGCTATGTTTTTATTCTTTCTTTTCTTGATTAATGTATGGGAGACGCGAGATATAAAACAGGCGGTCGTTTGACCTTTCGAGAAAGTCTACGTGGCCGAGAAGCATATTAAACGAATTAATTTGTGAGCTTCGAATGGGGCGCTTCGTTGAATATAAATCGGTGATACATGCCTCGATTCTGCAATTATGAGAACATTATTTTTTGAAAATAATGGAGTCTCCATAATCAGGTGAATTTTCCAGTCATTTTTATGGGTGGTCCTACACTTTTTTTTAATAATAATAAATTTATTTTCAAAAAAGCTGACATGTTGTAATTTCCCTATGGATGGGTTACAAAAAAATAAAATATTACAACTTACAACAGTTACAAGCATACTTTCTAGTGTCTAGTCATTATGAATCATTTTTTATCTTTATGGTCCTGCTAAGCTGATGCTTAGCTGCAGGTTCCCATTTTACAATGTAGTGGTGCAATCACAATAGAGAGTTATAATTTATAAATAATAAAAAAAAGAACAGTGCAGTTAAGGTCCTGCTAAGCCAAAGCGGCTTGTCAGCAGGTGCCTTTAGTGAAAATATATTTTTTTGCTGTGTAGCGTTTTGGACAATAAAGAGCTTAACAGTATTAGCCAATGAGCCACTCTTTTAGTGATTTTTTAAGAATAGATATGCTATTAATATCATGCATTGACATAGGTAAGTTGTTTAACAACACAGGGACTACATGTGCCAAAGATCTCTTGCCATGGAGGTTAAAATACTTAGGTACAGACAACTTATTTATTCGCCGCAGTTGCATGTCAGTATTAATCACACATCGCTTTATAAATTTGCTGTCAAAGAAGTTGTCACAAATTAACACATATTTATACAATTCTTTTAATGGTAACAAACTTTGATTCTTATATACTTCTCTCACATGATATACTTGATAATGTAATTGAAAGAAATCATTGAAATATTTTTTTTTTAATTCTTGACATTAGTCATTAAATTACTTTGACTTTAAGCTAATGTACAGACAATAGTCAGTACATTAGCTCACAGCTGGAAATACAAGCTTGGAAGTAAGGAAGCAATTCATCAAAACGTATATCTGGAGCAACGTTTCTTTACGGCAGTGAGGCATGGACGATGACAGCAGCAGAGAAGAAAAGGGTGGAAGCATTCGAAAACTGGTGCTATCGAAGAATGATGAAGATAAAATGGATCGACCGAGTGGCAAATGAAGAAGTCCTAAGAAGAGTGGGAGTAAAGAGAAGTCTGCTGAAAACTATAAAAAGAAGACGAGACAACTTAATCGGCCACATCCTAAGACAAAATGGCCTGATGAAGACAATCGCCGAAGGAAAAGTGAACGGGAAGAATAGAAAAGGCACGCCTCGTATGAGTTACATAGAACAGGTCGTAAAGGACGTGAAAGAGAGGAACTACGTTGGTATGAAGAGGTTGGCCGATAGAAGAATCGAGTGGAGGGCTGCGTCAAACCAATCCTAGGATTGTTGACCCTTGATGATGATGGTGGTGATGACATTAGTGAACGCTTGGTCTTGATTCTACCCCCTGCCACACACCCTTGCGGTGGCTTGCAGGGTAATGTGTAGTTGTAGTTGTACATATATTGGGGCGCGTAATAATGAGTGGAGATTAGCTTTGACTCTGAACAGCATTGCCTTCGTAAGACACGCTGAGTTAAAGCATATGTACCATTCCTTCGTTTGCTGTCTCCTCCTCGGCTTCCCATGTCTTCATCTCTTTTTCCTTTAAGTCTTGATATCATTCTGATATCGCGGATTCGCCGATGTATCGGTTTCGCGATATAAATAGGAAATATCGTTATATGGACATATCGGGATATCGACATATCGGATATAGACTTATAATATAATAACTTAAGTAGAAAGAGCATATAATTTTAGATAAAAGAGGTTCTTTTCAATGTTTTTGATATACGGCCCATATGAGCTGAAATATAAACATTTTTCCTTGGTAGAAGAACGGTGAAAATTTTTGAAATTCCAAAATATGGCTTAAAAATAATAATTTTTTAAACAAATTTGAACTTTTCTTGTTGAATTCGAGTTTTCAGTGAAGAAATCGCACCACGGCCAATCCATTCCTTACATCCAAATATTATGATAAAAGAGTTAGTGAAACCTCTCTTAACGACCACCCCTCTCAGCGACCAGTATTTTCCGGAACCGATTGTAATGCCCCTATGTTCATGGTATTCATTACCCTTATTCAAAGACCACCCCTCACCCCGACCAAAGACCACCACTTTGAAGGGAAGTTCCCTCTATTCAGCAAAAAAAAAATTGTCGTAAACCTGAGTTTTTCCCATCTTTTGGGAATAGGTCAGTCCACAGACAAAGGAGGGCCAGTCTGCCAGCGGGTGTGGATTATTTAAGTGTGATTTGTAACATAGTAGTCATCGTAGCCTCGCGCGGGGAGAAGGCTCGAGGCCGCGTGCCGGGCTCTCCGGCGCCGCGCCGAGGCAACGGCGAGAGATGCAACTGAGTTATGTGCACGAAAATATTAACATCAGAGGTCGTGCGATGAGAAAAAACTCTTTGTAGCCGATGGTATCAGACATATCATTACACAGCTGCGGATGCTGCGGACGCTTCATTTATACTTTTTGAGACGGTCGGTCAATAGGAAGAGATAAAAAGTCAGCTATGTAGAAGGAAAGGAAACTTATTCTAACTAATGATTACAAAGTGAGCACACGTTTGAATTTGGTGTGAGAGAAAATCTCATTGCGCTACCAATGGGGCTATAAGGGATGATTCAGTGAGTCTTTTCGTGGGGAACGCCGTAATTTCGTTAGTGACGGCACACGATCCACCACTGAGTCGAAGATGTCGAAGAGAATTTGTTTGAGTTTAGAGGAAAGGGTTCGAGTTATCGAAGAACGACATAAAGGTGCATCTGAGAAAAGGCTAGCGAATTTATTTAAATGTGGGGAAACTCAAATAAATGGAATTTTAAAATCTAGGGGCGACATTTTAAAAGAGTGGCACAACAGTAACAGGAACGGTGGAGTGAAGAGAAAGCGGCAAGAAAAGTACGAAGGGATCAATTTGAGTGGTTTAAAGTTGCACGGTCGAAAAATATTCCTATTAGTGGTGTATTAATAAAGGAGAATGCCTTGCAAATTGCTCGTAAATTAGGAGATGAAGATTTTATGGCCAGCAATGGCTGGCTCGAACGTGTACGGCATGCCATTTTTTTCGCCTAATTTTAAGACGAATGAGAATTAAAGAAAAAAATATTATTTTTGGAGGCACAGTGTTTTCATTATGTTTCGATTACCTCATTGGTCAATTTAATTTCTTGTAAAATATCAGTTTAATGTTATCGATGTAAGTATACATGTATTTAAATATATGTATGTATAATATTTTTGTACTGCATTTCCGCCAATATAGTGTAATTACTTACCTATATATTGTAATTCACATCTAGTAACCAGTGCAATAAATGTAATTATGTGCTTTGAAAAAATCTAATGTTGATGAAATTCCTATGCATCAAATTTTTGCCATGAGTTGGTAAAAAATATTGAAACAAACTCGATTATTATTAATGAATCCTGAGCTCAGTAGTTTTCCCATTTTTTTCAAACTAGCCGCCCGGTCATTTGCAATTACATATATTCATAGAAACAACCCCATTACCGAGAAATTGCGCTAAATAGAGACGTTATTAAGGGTGACAGAAAAAAATACCGGGATCAGGATATCGTCATATCGGAATATCGACATATCGGGCTATCGACATATCGTGATATCGCGTTTATAAATATCGACTCCCGATATCAAGTGCATATCGAGTATCGTCGACGATATATCGTGGTATCGCACAGCCCTAAATGAACTGTATGACTCCGCTTCCATCTCCATTTTTTATAATCCGGACGCTGTTTTCCAAGATTCTTTAAGTGATACCATTCTACATCGAAGACCTACAATTAGTTAATTACATTGCGCCTTTTAGCCCAATTTCAGTCCTAGTGCAAACTTGACACCCGAATCGGGATTCGAAACCGTGAACTTTGGGTTGACAGTCTAAAGCGCTACTGACCTGTCCGCCGCAGTCAGCTGCCAGTCTGTTAGATGTTCCTGTTGGCGGGGATAAATGACTGCATGGTTAGAGGTAGTGAGCCTCTAGTCTCCACAGCTCACAGGCTCTCTCATTAGAAGCTTCAGAGGAGAAGAACTATATGCGTGCTGACGCTACTGTTGTTATTTCTATGTTGCTTTACATAGTAATGGCTTTACTAACCCTCCAATGCCTCACCCTAATACTTCTTATGGATTTTATGCTGAAATTCTACAATGCCGTCGTGTCGCTGGTCAAACTGTATAATATATAGCCTCTTATTTCCTTCGGTGTCACCTAAGGAACTGTGATATGGAGATAAAGCTATCGATTTGGGTATCGGTAACAATAAACGGTCGATATATCGAACGGAATTAATGCCTTAGCTACCTCCCACTCTATCCCAATATCTCTTGCGTTTCCGATGAACTCTCTTTTTAAGTTTTTTATTTGCTGTTTTCTGCTCGTATATTCTTCATCGGGTGCCTGTCACCCTTTCTATCCGGGAATATTCATGGTAACTAAATACCAAGTGAATGCGACGGTAGAGTTATTAATTACTTTAATAAATTGGTTTGATGACGTCGGTCGTACTTTTCGAGGTAGAATTTTGTAGTGTTTAGATTGAATTAAGCAAAGTGGTGATTTTGTGCAGAAACTTGCCAATCAGCTAATTAAAGTGTTTCACTGTTTGTGAATGTGGGCTTGTTAATTTAATTGCTATTCTGTCTGAAAAGTTCACCATCAGCGCTGAATTATAATAGGGTACTCGCGAGAAATCGCTTCGCTAATCAAAATGAAAATGAATATTCCGCAGCCAAAATGAATAATTCCTTGCGAAAGGCCAAGGAAAACAATCCCTCGTGGAAAACTCCAGCCGGAGAGAATCGTGCCGAAAGAGGTTGGCGCGAATCAATAGACGCTTTGTATGATCCACTTATTTTGAGAAAATTACTGCTTCTAACTAGTGAATCAAATTCAAGTTATGAGAAGAAAGGCTTACCGCATGATTTCCCACAACCTTAATGAACGAGCATAGACGCCACCAAGTATGCCATCAGGTAGCGGCAGTACCGTCAAGTAATCGCGTAACATCGAGATCTGTGAGGTAGAAATTAATTGGACTGGCAATGTTTTACCGACGCTGAAATATACGTTTTTAAACCATATTCTGAACAAAGCAATGTTTTACCAGCGCTGAAATATACGTTTTAAAACCACAATCTGAACAAAATAATGTACACCCTAGTCACGTATACTTATCCCACATCTTGCTTAGCAGAAAACACTTGGCTGTGGGCCAACGGGATAGCGAGTTAACGAGATATTAGGCCTCATCCTTTACGAAGGAAATTTAAGCTTCTACGAGTACGTGATTAGTCGCCCAGCTCATGATAATTGCAGATAACGCACTTTAACCCACCGAAAGATTTAAAATCGAACAAAAACACCCATCTCAATCGCCAACAACCTATTTAATCGCTAGAATTCTGGTGGAATTTCGCCACCGCAGCACGGCGCAATATTTCTTCCGCAAACGTTCTCGCAGCAATAGCTGTGTAAAATTACCATTAGGGCTTCGTTGTCACCCATAGGCTAGCACGCCAATGCCTAGGTCTATTAGATTGATACTTCCTTGACTGCGAGAGAGCCGTATGTATCTGAGGAAATATTTCTTTGTTATATGCTGTTATTGTCTCCAATGTTTACGAATCATTTTTCAGCAGTTATTAACGTACAGATTTGACTCATGATACAAACTTGAGATGTAGTACTGAAAGGTTCTGTCAAGTGACATAAACCATGAAAGGGATACGAGAAAAAACATCTCATCTACATCTACAGGATAACCTGCAAGCCACCGCGAGGGTGTGTGGCAGGGAGTGAAGATCACCAAGCATGCACTACTAACATGCAAACAAGCAACTATAGTATCTCATTCAACTAGATTGTTAGTATCTATAGTATTTAAGGGATTAATACATGCATCATGTACTTCAGATTACTGTAAAATATTTCACCTACCTATCCCTTTGCTATGCTGCCTATTCTGTTCTCTTATAGTACGGGGGAAAAATGCCATTTTGAATCTATCGGTACGACAATCTAGCTCTCTAATCTTATTTATCTGGTCGAATCTAGCATAATACGCTGTTTTTTTTCATATGTGCCTAACATCTTCCGTAAAGTTATCCGATTGAAATTTCTCTGATAGATTTAATCTCTATCTTAACCTTCGCTCTGATAATGATTCCCACCCGAATTCTTTTATTAATTCTGAAACGCTACTCAACCTATCGTAACACCTTTTAACGAACCTAGCTGCTCTACGCTGCACACTGTCTAGTTCTCTGATCAAACCTAATTCATTAGGATCCCATACACTGGCTGCATATTCAAGGTGGGGCCGAACTAGTGAAAAGTAACATCGCTCTTTTGTCTTCTCATCACATTTCCCAAGTACTCTTTTTATAAATCCTAGCTTTCTCTTCGCTCGGCCGCATATTTCCCGGGTGTGTCTTCGCCACGATAAATCTTTAGTGATTGTTACACCTAAATATCTTATGGTTTTAACGTTTTCGATCTTCGTGTTACTAATTTTATAGGTACTCTCTATCGAATTATTCCACCTCCAAAAATTGATAGCTACACACATTTTAAGGTTAATCTTTCGCTAATGAATTACAGTAACCAGTAAAGGATTAAACTGTATTATTATCTTCCTGTTTTTCCAACTCACTTATTCTCAACGTTCGCCGAATACTACAGCATAGGGACATATTGAATTAATCGACTTGAGTGTAATCCTGCGTGCAAAACGCCAAGAATGGTGTCAGTTGACAATAGATGAAAAAAATGCACTTGAAGTACGTCGAGAGTAAAAAAAACCTACCGCTGACATATGGTTTGGAAATACGCGGTTGTTCTCACTCTTTCCCAAAACCGATTCTGTTGAAAACGGCGCACGTTTCCTGTTTCGACGACACCGCTTCTCACACCCACCGCTCATCTCAGTGCATTTTTCTTCCTCGCCATTCGTTTCGCTTTTTTTTCGCTTCGTTCGCGTGTGCGCGTTATATGTTTCCTCCCCGACTACTGATTGCTCACCCTTGCGCGAACTGCGTGGGACTGAACGGAAATTAAAACCAAGGGATGCGACGGTGAAAAAATTTGGGCTTTCGGCGCCGTCTCCCCACGGGGGATTACGGCATTGCGCTCTTTAAATGCTTCTCCGAATCGCGCAGTCGATCGCGCATTAATACACCACGCGAGCGGACGGCTTCTAAGCGTGGAATCTGCGCGAGCAGTTTTCTCCCTGCTTTCCGAATGATTGCGTGCGCGGTGATTGCATTGTTTTTTTTTAATTGTGGCGTGCGTTGAACAGTGCCTGAATGTCTTACGCAGAAATAGTTTCAAATCTATGAAGGCAACTAGATCTTCTATTAAATGTTGTGGCCATGAAAATGACCTGGGCCTCAGAAAAGTTTCGTGAAACCGAATATGGAGGTGAGGGTTACCTGTCTTGCTGTGGATTTTTTACTGAATTTATACTTTTAGGTCGTACTTCCTTTGTCTGCCTAGTTTCCCGGATCATAATACGATATTTTTTCTGACAATCGCGTACCCTGAACCAGGCACGTAGCCAAAAATTTGCTTCGGGGGGGGGGGGCTAAGTCTTGCGTAACTTGTAACAATTCAGCCTTGCCCATTCGGTGCCAACATGTTACAAATCTCTTCCCGTATTTTTCAGTACTTGGTATTCACTTTTACAGTGCCCATGCTTATCTCTTCTCACTGGTAAAGTACACTGCTAAAATCAGAACAACAAAATTATTGGGAAAAAAATTCGGGGGGAACCAGAAGCCCCCCCTTGGATACGTGTCTGCCCTGAACACGAACTTAGTCTTATTTTTATTTTTTCCAGTCCTGAGCCTAAAGCAATGCCTTTTTCGATTTTTTATACTTCCCCTCGTAACAAAACAATGCCCGTATGAGTACGTAGGCGCCGTAATTCTATGTTGAGTAGTATTATTTCCCGTCTGGCATCCGGATGGGGCCAGGCAGAATGTGCCGGATTGCTGTCTGTCTGTGACGGGGCTGGATCCCGTAAGACCAGCAGCGCCCATGCGCGCGTGTAGCCTCAGCTGCCATTATTGTCCGCTGCTCGTTTCACTTCCGCAATATCGATAGCCTTTTGTCCACCTTTTCCCTCATTACTCTCCACATGCCTCAGGCAGCTGCAGTCTTTTGTCTTTTCGTTTCAATACCACTCTTTTCGTATTCTCTCTGACCGCTGTTTCGAGTCCAGTGCAACCTGCTGTTTGCATGAGGACCGCATTTTCTGTCTAGGATAATGTGGCTTCGTTTTATTCCACCCCTCCCTTTGTCCCCGCACGCCTCGTACCCTTTCCCACTCTTCATTTGTTCTGGTCATTGGTGGTACTGCTGGGAATTATTTTACTCCATTATTGTGATTCGTGGTCTTCTTGTTCCTCGCGGTTAATTTATTTCCCCAATGTTTTTAACGGTATTTTACTGATAAGGTTTTTTTTTCTAAATATCGGAGCATGAAAACTTGGTATAATCGATCTCTTCATTTAGATTATCAATGTTTCATGGAACTATCACTCATTTATTGGTGTCCATGCATCATTCGTTATTTTCTTCATTTTAGCTTCACAAATTCAAATTTTGATTCGTAATAGTAGTTTGTTCTTTACGGCAGTGAGGCATGGACGATGACAGCAGCGGAGAAGAGCAGGGTATTCAAAATATGGTGCTATCGAAGAATGATGAAGATAAAATGGATTGACCGAGTGACAAATAAATAAGTCCTGAGAAGAGTGGGAGAAAGGAGAAGTCTGTATAAAACTATAAAAAGAAGATGGGACAACTTAATCGGCCACATCTTGAGACACGATGGCGTGATGAAGACAATCGTTGAAGGAAAAGTAAACGGGAAGAATGGAAAAGGCAGGCCTCGTATGAGTTACATAGAAAAGGTCGAAAAGGTCGTGCAAGAGAGGAACTACGTTAATATGAAGAGGTTGGCCGATAGAAGAATCGAGTGGAGGGCTGCGTCAAACCAATCCTAGGATTGTCGACCCTTTATGATGATAATGATTATGATAGTTTTATGCTGGGCAGCGAAAGAAATTTTTAATTATTGCACGATTTTGGAGTAATAAATCTTGTCATGTACGGGTTATATGTTGCAGGAACGGATGTTAACTGAGGCAGACTTTTGTATATACGAGGTATTTCTATATTAAGATCTTATTACTGATGAATAGAGATACTTCGCATCGGTAAAATACCTAATCAGTCATTTTTTTGACATCGCAGATTCTTTAATACCAAAACCCATGACCTTTGGAGCGTTGATGGTTTCTTAGGGAAGCATGTTTTATTTTGTCGTTTTATCCCATATCATCCAGAAGTAAATGAACACTATTTTCATTCACTGATTCAATTGCAAGCCCAGTTATTATATTCTCTTCCAGATATTATTTATGTTTGCTCACTCTAGTGACTAGTTTCTCCATAGGAAGATTAGTGTTCTACCTTGAGCCACTGATTTTTTCTCTTGTATTTATATGTGTCCTCGATGTTTAATAAATTAAAATATTATTATTTTTTGCTTAATTGTTCCTCGATAAGGAATCTAGGAGAGGAACTTACTGAATATAGTGATCGTGTAAATGTAGAGGAGGTGGTCCAAATACGGTCCGGTTGATGAATGAGGTATTAGCAGGTGCTGCAAGTAATCGTGTCTATAAAGTAACTGCTACTTGAAGCTTAAGAAAGAAGGAATGGACTAGTCGAGCTAGCGCTGTGCCTCAATGTTGGTAGCTCTAGTGTTTTTTTTGCACATAACCCTCACTATTAAAGACTAGAAAACATTTTCAGGCAAATGTTTTAGATTTTTAAAAATTTTACTGAATAACTTAAGTTACTTTATTATTATTACATCAAATCTGGTGTTTTAAAATACAATTTGTAGACGTATAACGATGCATATTGATTTTCCGTAATATCTGCCGTTAAGTGTAACTCAAACATGCGGTTGGCCTGAATATGGGATAGCTAAATTGGTCTATAAACGCACTAGCCTTTATTCGGACCGTTTTTCCACCTCACGTCAATTTTTAAAAATTTATTTGGGTCGTTCTATTCTATTTATATTTTTTATTCCTGCATGAAGCTTTTTGATAAATGCTTATTTTTAAGCATATAAGTACTATGTAGATACGCAGACTAATCGGTCATCTGTAAAGCTTTTTGCGGTTTCACTCAAAGCAAATCATTAGTGCGCTAGATGAACATTGTAAATTGGCAAAATTCACTCAGATATTATTTGAAACCGTGGTGAGCACTATATATTCGGAAAAATTGCCAAATAACCCTATTTTATCGCTATGGCCCTTTCGCAAGTATTTCGCAGTAACTCGACGTGAAAAATCATATGAAACACAGTGGCAAGCGTAATTTTTATGCAATTTTATTCAACAATTTTTCCCCATTCTATTGTTTCCTGAGTACCTGTTATCCTAAGATAAAAAAATCATGAAACTGCAATCTGTGATTACATGAATACTTATTTTTAGAGATAAGCAGGTAATTTTACGTTGATAACGTTATTTGAACGTTGTGTTCCAACTCAACTGCGGAGAATCTCATTTTTAGCGGTAACTTGCTGTCGCTTGAAAAGTTATACAAGCCCAAGTATTTAATTTCATTCAAAGTCGTAAATTTCATGCTCATCTTATTGGACGTTATTTGGGTATCGTCTCTGAGGCAAGCTCGTTCCGGTAGCCTCAGAACTAAAAGGCCACATTTTTTTACAGGATGCATCGTGGTTGTTAGATTTTATTTTCGGATCGGTGACCATTTTTCACGTGACTGATTTCCGACCACACACCACTTTTTTGACCAATGAATCGGAGTCCTTCAAGAAGAGGTTTCGTGTTATAAGTGGGCGGAGGCGGATGGAATGGCGAACAACTCGAGTGACCTCATCCCGCCCTATTAATCCTTGTAAATCTCTCTTTCGGCGCTTATTTTGTTATCTGGATTGGAACCATCCGACTGTTGAACTGGAACTGAGTTGTCGAGTGTCGCCTCCCTTTCATCCTTTGCCTCCCTCCAACGTCATAACGACACCCCGCTTCCTTCCGCGTCATCCTGTTGAGAGGATAGTTATCGATCGAAGTCGATTAATCGATTCTTGCTGGCTTTTTGATGGCTCATGGATTTCTGAGATGACCTCCTACCCTTCCCACTTTATTTAGCTCTCTCCTCCCTTCCCACAATTCTTGTCGGAATAAATGATTAGGGAATAGTCATCATTCTGCCGTAAAAAAAGTCTCGCCCAAAGGAAATCGAAGGATGAATTTGAGGTGATTGTCACTGGCCAGCCATCTGTCCTTGAGACACGTCAATCCTATGTCTGTCATTCGCGGTGAGGAGCTGGTTTAAATTGTCCGATGGCGGAGAAAGTAAAGCGTTTCGGTCATCTGATCATTCCGTCCTCATCGGTAGTAGTATTTACTTCTTGATTACCATAATGGGGGCGTTTACTCGGAACTGAAATCGCAATTTTGTACACGAAATCGTTAAATGGAAACGAAAAATGATTTTTAATGAAAAAATTAATCTTCTAACCCGAGCCATTCACTCATAAATCTAAAATTTTAATAAGCAAAAGATGACGCCCACCGAAGAAACTGCTTTGATACCGTTGACGTCATTTTCCTCCCGTCCTTAACTGATTTTAGGGGAAGGGAAGGGAGTGGAGGGGGGTTCTCGGAAGGGCTGCTCGCAAAGATCCTGTCGCAACAGCTTCCATTGGCAGAGTCAGCTGTCTCCCCCATTGCGATAAGGCGAAGTAGCTTCGCGGGCTCAGTTGTGATTGGACGAAGTGGAATACGTCAGAGGATGCACCATGCCCACTTTTCCGAAAGGGTTAAAAACATTAGTTTTTCGCCGCTTATAACTCGAGAAATAATTTACGGATCAAAAAACGAAAAAATACGCGTCTTGTCATTTTAAAACTCTATCAGATTCGGCGATAAAAAAATATGGTAAACGACCCCATCAACACTTCTAATCATGCATTTCATTGCAAGTCATCTTTGGTCTAAAGGGTGTTACCGTTTTCTTGAAAAAGGTGGGAGAGTACATTTTTTTAACGTCCTTTTCCCTTTATTGCCTGTATCCACCCAATATCAGCCGTTTCCAGATTGTTTCCTCTTCTCCGATCATTTAACTTCTTTAAAACCGTGAGAATGTATACATAGTATTCAAAACCTCTGCATCATCATCATTAGTCATCAATCCTCAGATTGGTTTGACGCAGCTCTCCACTGAATTCTTCTATCGGCTAATCTCTTCATATATACGTATTTCTTCTCTTTCACATCCTTCATCACTTGTTCCATTTATCTCACACACCTTTGCCGTTCTTCCCCGCCACTTGTCCTTCAAAGATTGTCTTCATCAGGCCATCATGTCTCATGATGTGGCCGATTAAGTTGTCCCGTCATCTTCTTAGGGTTTTTAGAAGACTTCTCATTTCTCCCATTCTTCTGTAGCACCACATTTCAAATTTTTCCACTCTTTTTCTTTTCCGCTGCTGTCATTGTCCATGCTCCACTGCCATAAAGAACCACGCTCCAGATGTACGTTCTGATGAATTGTTTTCTTATTTCTACGCTTGCATTTCCAGCTGCAAATAGATTCCTTTTTTGATAGGATACCCTCTTTGCCTAATTTAGTCGGCTGACTATTTCTTTCTTGCTTCGTTCATCGTTGGTTACTCGGCTTCCCAGGTAACAGAACTCTTTCACCTCTTCAAGTTTTTGTTTACCTAGTTAAAGGTTGGTTGTGGCCTCTTCTCTCCAAAAGCAACGTTAAACTAGGAAAACAAAAACGTGGCGGGTTGCGTCATGCGTATTTTTTTCGGGGTTTTTAAAAATTTTCTTATGCAAATATCTCGAAAACTAAGGCCTATTGGACGCATTTCCGAAGACACGTATCTAATGAATTTTCGTTTTCTACCACCCTACGAAGTTTGAACGCGATCCGCCGGTTACAGTTGGGAACTTTCCCTTGTTAGATTAAAGATGTTTTAAAGGTAAAAAAATCATTTTGAGACCTACGCGCTGCAGAATTTGTCTCTCTTAAAGCTGCACCTTTATCACATAGATAATTTAATCTTGAGTTAATAAATTAGAAAAGGCCCTCTGCAAGTAGTAAATAGACCTGAAATTCGATTCATGAAAAGTATTTTTCGTCCTCTCGGCAAGGCTAGATGTGTACATTTGGCTTTGAAATAATTAACAGTAATGGGAGAACACCTTTTTCTTTATTTTTCGAGGTTGAAAACGTCATGACTTCTTTCAATATTGTATCAATTATATTTTTGTAAAATATATGGTTAAGCTGACTTTCAAAAATGTGCCGCATTTTTATTAATGAATCCCAATTAGCAAGTTTGAATAGACTCGCTTCCAGTGTCTGTTGTGATTTTATGTATGAGGATGGAAGTATCTTTTGTAGCTAGTTTCATTTTTCCTCTCGGCAGATTGACTAATTGAAGAGTTGTTTGTACCAGAGATATCGAGGCTTGGGCAAAAACATTTCTTTTGACTGTAGAGAGTACTTGAAATACCAAGCAAGAGAAACTTTTCCGTTACGGGTCCTCACATTCGTTTCTCAAACTCCCTCTTCTACGTGATTTAAGTATCTAAGTTAGTTCTTATACTATCAATATGGTTGTGTAACTTCTGCCTGAATATGGAGAAACTTGATTGCGGAGCTGGAAAAGTTCAAAATTTAATTTTCTATGAATTTTGGGGAGAAACCTCTCTTCTTCCCTCACTCGTCAGTTTATATTTATCGTCTATTGTTTCCCTTAGCCATTAAGCGTCTCATACCTGTTCATTGACCAGATATTTTGTTATTAAATTCAATTCCAAAACCCACTTCGCGAAAGTAATGGTCATACTCTTTGTAACGGATTTCATAAATATTCTCGTCCGGATGGGATAATCGCTACCGTAAAATATACAGATATGTTCTTTTAAAATTGTTATGATATAAGCAACATAGGAAATGTTTTGGTGATGTTATAAGGGATATAATAAATAAATAAATACAAATCTTGGTCTTCAACCGACTAATATTACTCGTCATGCAAATTGGTTGGTTATATAAGGTAATATATGGTTAATTATATCTATCGGCGAAATATGTCGCCGGAGCTTGCACGTGTGTCGACGCTTGTCTCAGAACATTTTTTCACCCATCATATTTCCCCGTATTTCCCCTAATCATGCAAATGGAGAGATAAAGTTCTAACTTCCCAATCCCTCGCGAACGAGTCGATGAAGGAACGGAAATAAGAACAAAAAGCAAAACGGCATCGAAAACCCGGTCGGTTTTGTAAGCCGCGCGTGTCAGCTGTTTGTGTGTGTGTGTTTGGAGAATAATTCCGACGTGAAGAAGGCATCGCGAGGCGTCCCGGCGGGTGATAGGGCACGGGAATGACAGGGCCGGCCACTTCTCCATGTCATCCACCCCTTGAAAGCGGACCCTATTGTCCTCCGCCGCAACCCTCGAGCGGGCGTCAAGCTCCGCCGCTCGAGGGGTTCGGGAGAGAGAGTCGGTGCGGAGTGCCTTTAATGGACTGGGGGAAGGGGGGGATTGGGAAAAGGGTGAGTGGGGGAACCGACGGCATGTCCGCACGCGCGCCTTTCCCCTCTCGAGAGTCGGATCTCCATCTTCCGGTAGATCGTGGAGGCATGACCAATCATAACCAAGGAGATTAAAACGCACTGGGGGAGGGATTGGCCTCTGGCTTATAGATGACAAAATATTGAGTGCCGACCGCATTGGGGAAAACTGTTTTACGTTTTGGTCGTAGTACTGGAAGGTTTCCATAGATGGCGAGGGGAGAATTTTTCGCGTTACGTCACGAACGATATATATCGCTTCCATCGCTTTCGTTTTTCTGATCGACTTAAGTGGCACAATCGAGAAGTGTATTGTAGTCTGCTCTGCCTACTCCTTGCAGCCGTGGATTATATGTTAAAAAACAACAAGGAATCCCTCCTGTGACAATATATGTTTGCTTTAGTAGTTCACTTACCCATGTGACTGTTGACGTTAGGTAAAGGCATATCGCTCCATCGCTTCATATCCTTTTTTCAGTGGTTAGAGTGCTGGTTTCTTACTTGGAGACATGGGTTCAATCCCTTAAGTGTCAGATATATTTTATGGTGAGCCAGCCCATACTTCAGTTTCTGGTGGAGAGCATTCGAGTCCAGTACTCCGTCCGGTGGATGGGACGTAAAACTGTGGTCCCCTTGGCGCCTTTGGTTAAGAGCAGGGTAATAAGAGCATCTTCTCTCCTACTTTCCTTACCCTTGCATTCTTTTTCTTTTACCTTTTCTCCCAGTTAAAGTGCCTTTAAGTGCGGATACAGATTTGGTTGCTAAGATCAGATTAGGGGTGGGGAAACCTTTCTGAATTGTAAGGCCAAAATTATTCTCAAGAAGATCTCGTTAAATCATCCTTGTCTGGCATATACATTAAGGTGACTTATCATTGTCAATTTCTTTTAAAAAATGTTTTTATCCTTATTTATGCGTAAATGGCTTCAGAATAATATCAATACCTTACCTTACACCTTATTCGGATATGGATTGCGTGTGCACTGAAGAGCACATTTACTATATTTCCCACCCGTCATACATGGCAGTGCCGCAAATAGCCGCATAGAGGGTAGCACAAATCCACGGGATCCCCAATCCTGGACCGACCTCTTCTTATTAACACTATCCTTCCCCTTTAAATATTTCAATGCTCGCTTTCTGTATCTCATACGAGGCTGAAGTTCCATGGAAGTTTTCTACATGCACTTTCTCTGACGGTTGTATTATTCATCGCTCAATTTATTCCGTTTAAAGATCTTCGAAAAGATCGAAATCTTTTTACATCTAACCATTTAATCTCCATCTTTCTACCGTGGGGCCATTTTCAAATACTTCCATTGGTAGCTTTTATACGGCTGTTATTACACATGAATCACTCCCATATAGTTAAGATTATTCCTGACGTACGTTCAAATAAAGTTTTTCCTTAGTTCAAGGTTGTGCTTCGCACAGTTAGCAAGCTTGTTTTTCTGCTCGACTTTCACCCTTTTCGTGGAGTTTTCCGCTGTATACATCATTCTTGTTTCTCCCATTGCCGGTAGTGACGCTTTCCAAATCTCAAAATTGTTCCACTTCTTCGAGCTATAATAGCTATTATATATTTAGTTGCTTTAAATGAAGTTTTTATAGCTGGCGTAAGTGGATGTAAAACATTTTATGAATTTTCAAATCACTGTACCATTTTTAAATCTTCTAGTTCTATTCTTCATCTCTACAGTTTCTCTACTTCCCACGACTTTATATGGTGATGATACCCAATATGAGTATATATAAGTGGTAAAAATCGTCAGTATGGTTTCAATATTTTGCTAAAAACGGCAGTACATCAGCTGGGAGAAAGTAGCCATGTCCATGTTTTTTTGTGCTTGGTTGTTATATCATCATGGGTAAATGTTCGGAAGCAAAACTGAGAAAATCTTTCGTAGATTACCCAAGTGATTATTATTAGGATATGTAGTAGGTTATTATTTACGAAGTGGAGCTGAAAAACGAAATTACGATACTTGAGTCGCTATAAATGAATTTCAGCCCAATGTTTCGTTTTTTCCTCAAGAGGCTGTTGAAGTGCACTGTTTTGCTCTAAACTCTTCTGAAATGATATGCTAATAGCTTTGGGAGTGAGGTAAATGAAATGGAGTTACTCTCACTTTGCTTTTACATGCATCTCAATATTCATGAGGAGTAATTCTCTGTGAAATGTTGACGACGATGGGACAGCGTCGTCAACATTTCCCAGAGAACATTTCCTTTTTAACTCGGAGGCGCGGCGGTGGGAAGGTGTCGGCGCAGGAATACGCATCATAAACGAATAATAATTCAAAATATGATTATTTTCATGGATCAACTTCGTATGGGGTACGTGAGCAGTGAGAGAGAGGTGAAGTTAAATTGAGGAGAGGATATGGAGATACATTTTGCACTAGCGACATGACCCGCCTTCTGTCAATTCAAAATTCAATTATGTTCTGAGGGAAGTATTCAGAAATTCATTGAGGTCGAAAATCTTTTGATATGGATAATGGCACAATTGATCTGATGCTTGTAAAATACTTTTAACCCTTATCATAATCACCAGTCTACAAATCAGAGATTGGTTTGATGCTGCGCTCCAATCGATTCCCCTATTACCTAGCTTCTTCATGTTTGTATTGCTCTCTTTTACATCCTTCACTTGTTACTCCATAAATCTCAGATGAGGCGTTCTTTCCGTTCACTTTTCCCTCGAAGATAGCCTACATCATATCATCACCCTAACTTTTAAGATTGGCTGTCCCGTCTTCTTAAAGTTTTCAGAAGACTTCTCTTTTCTCCCTCGCGTCCCAGAACTTCTTCGTTTGCCACTCAGTCTATCCATTTTATCTTCATCATTTGTCTGTGGCACCAAAGTTCTAATGTAAAAGAGAAATATATATGTAGAGGAATCTGTTAATTTTATTGCAAACATTTTCTGTCTGTTAAATTCAGGGGCGTCGGAACTATTTTCACTGGAGGGTAGGGGGAAGAATTGAAGAGGACCCGGCCCCTAAGAAAAGGGCCCAGAATCTAAGAAAAGGGCCCGGCATCTAAAGGCCGCTTTACACGATACAATTTTTTGTACCATTTCTTGTACAAACTCTTGTATGAGGAAATTGTACCGTGTGAAGCGGCAAATTGTACGAACGCTTGTGCGATTGTCTGAATGACTGAACGGGAAATAGAACCTGTTCTAATTCCATTCAGACAAACATGCAATTTCGTTTAGTTTATACGAGCGTTTGTACAAGAAATTGTACAAAAATCGTATCGTGTAAAGCGTGTAAAGCCTTAAGAATAGGACCCGTAATTTAAGAAAAGGACACGCATTTTTTGCGGATAGGAGGGGTTAGAGACTAAAATTTCGATAAAAGAGCATATTCAGGTGTGAGAATGTGTGTCAGAAAGTACCCTCTTTGACTATAATGGCCCGGGACAAGTTCTAGCGGTGGCCTTGGGCCCCTCCTGCCCCCCAATTCCGACGCCGCTGGTTTAATTGCATCTGAATTTGGTCCATTATGATCTTTTTGTGGACTGACTAACCGACTATAGCTCGAATATTTAATGCAACAAAAACGAAAGCAATTGATTTTGACCAACGCGGTTTTCTCATTTTATTTTTAAAGGTTTAATCAGACTTGTCTTCTCCCATTCATCCAATTTCTAGACTAGATGCATCAATCTTCACAAATTTTATCGCGAACATTTTCTGTCTGTTTAATTGCATCTGAATTCCATGCATTATAATTCTTTTTCAGACTGACTAACCGACTATACTTCCACAGGGTTTATAGGAACCTGGAAATCCTGGAAAACCTGGAAAAGTCAGGGAAAATGAAAACGGTCATGGAAATCATGGAAAAGTCAGGGAATTCAACGTGTGGTCAGGGAAAAATCGCAAAACGTTCAAATTTCGGAATTTATCACCTGAAAATGCCAAGAGATCAAAAACTGCGCATAGGAGCGGATGTCGGGGTGAAGGAGGGGACGACTGGCCTCAGGCTGTCTTCGCTGTGGAGGCAACCCTATTCTGGTTCTTTCTGGCTATAGCCTGCACAATTTGGTGGAAAGATTGGCGAGAGGTGTGCGCATCTCATTTTCATTCGCTAGCGATTTTTGCCAGGAATGCTTTTCTTTGTCCCTCTGGTGACAGAAAAGTTATTCTCAGTCAAATTTGATTTCAATTAGCCAAATTTGTAGAAGGATGTGAGGAAGAAAACATTAAAATTCATTCAAAGAGCTACTTTAACATGACATCAGGTTTGAAGGAAAAGCCAGGTTAGTCCTCTTTGCATATATTTTTCTGCAATTAAAACCCTTTCTGTCAATGTAAGTAATCATAATTTTTATTTCGTGGACTTAAAGTTGTTGATCTCTTATTACTGGAAGTTCATATAATTAATATGAAAATAAACCTACAACTTTTCATAAGTTTAGACTCTCTGCTTCCTCACTACCACTTTTATCTCTATAAATGATCGAAATCTTGTGGTTTTCAGGCGCTCAAAAGTCAGGGAAAATCACTAATAATGGTCTGGAAATCCTGGAAAAGTCAGGGAAAATGAAAATGAAAACCCCTATAAACCCTGTTCCAAGTATTTAATATAACAAAAAAACAACGGATTTGACCCATCATTTTTCCCTTTATCCTGGTTTTATCAGAGTCGTCTTTTCCCATTCACTCAATTTCTCATAATATTAAGTTGTCATGACTACAACAAAAATGAAAACAAAAAAAGCACTTCATAGCCTGATAATTGAGATATCCGAGTTCTCGGCTTTCCGTTTGCTCCCATTTCAAACGTTGCCTCTTTTTGATTAACCACGAAATCATATCGTCGTATGGACGAGGTAAAGTTCATTTTCTCTCCCTGTCCAGTGGACCGGAGAATCTCCATACACGCGATAGATAAAACCGGTCGTGAAAAATGTATCTTTTTATTTTATTCGGTCGCGTATCGTTCGAGCATTCAAACGGCGCGTCCTCGTACCTCTTTTGACAGTGCACTGCATTCTCTGTATCTTGATCGTCCGGAGCCTGGCTCGAATTTGACGGAGGCTCGGGGTTAATGAACCGTGGCGTTTTCTTTTTATCGGGATGGAATCGCGGATCGGGCCGGACGAGGACTTGATGGATATATTAGCACCACTCCTCCCTGCACGCTCGATCTGGCGCTGACAGGAGATGGGGGATGGAGAGGAACGAGTCCCATTGGTCAGCACTCCGCTGGACCATTTTTCTCCCCTTTCGCCTCCCACTTCCACCCACATCTCCCCACCCTCCTCTCATCATTTAACACCTCCCCCTCTCAATCTTCCTCTCCACTCCCCTCTTCAGGCCATTCTCCGAACTTTGCTGGGGGAAAATGAAGAGGTCTGGCCAGCAGATGTCTATCCCAGTTTTACTCTCATAAACTATGTAATGTGCTTGTGTTGCCCCAATTTTGTTGTACTTGGTTTATTTGTTGGTGTTGTGTGGGGATGGGACCGTCAGCTTAGAAAATGCTTATCGTTTACGATCATCATCATCTTCGGTCAACAATCCTAGGATTGGTTTGACGCAGCCCTCCACTCGATTCTTCTATCGGCCAACCTCTTCACGTTAACGTAGTTCCTCACTTTCACATCCTATAAGACCTGTTCTAAGTAACTCATACGAGGCCTGCCTTTTCCATTTTTCCCGTTCACTTTTCCCTCGACGGTTGTCTTCATTAGGCCATCGTGTCTTAAGATGTGGCCTATTGAGTTGTCCCGTCTTATTTTTAAGGTTTTCAGTAGACATCTCTTTTCCCCCACTCTTCTTAAGACTTCTTCGTTTGTCACTCGGTCGATCCATTTTATCTTCATCATTCTTCTGAAGCAACACATTTCGAATGCTTCCACCATTTTCTTCTCCGCTGCTGTTATCGTCCATGCCTCACTGCCGTAAAGAAACTTGCTCCAGATGTACGTCCTGATGAATTGTTTCCTTACTTCTACGCCTGTATTTTGGCCGTTGGACTTAGAGTTTGGATAGAATTACGGGATGTGGGGATTAAGCGGAACTAAAGAAAGGCATTATATAAAAAGGATTCGCGGTAATAGCATTGTGTCAATCTAAACCTACCTTAAGCGGTAGATATTTAATACTAATGGTTATGCCCTAATTAATTATTCGTAATTAAAAGTCAATTTTACTGGGTATCGGAGTGAAGTAAATCTTTTAGGCCGGGATTACGATGAACGTTTTTTGACGTGACGGAAACGGACGGTGACGGTGAACGGGAACGTAGCGGCTCAATTGTTGGTGGTGTATCACGATCGACGGTAGATAGAAAACACTGCCGTTTTCCAATATGGCGGCGAGGCGAACAGTCACCTCTTGGGTTCCAATTGGGGTAAAACCGTAAGTTTTTACCATTTTCCAAAAATTTTCAAGCCTGAGTGAAGTGTGAACATAGCAGGTTATGTTGTGAAAATTTCATCGAGAAAGGACGATTTTCAGTGGTCGAAAAAATGTTTTGAAAAGTGTCAACCTCATCAGAACATTTACCCTGCTCCCCCCCACTTGATCTTTAAGTCACTCGTGATTGGCTGACGGAAACCAACGTGACGGGAAAGCTAGACCTTGACAAGCTTTGCTCAACGTACGTCGGCGGCACGTCAACGTCCGTCCATCGTGCTTAGCTTCATTGCGTTCCCATTCTCCTAACTTCAACAACGCCACCGTCCGTTTCCGTCACGTCAGAAAACGTTCATCGTAATCCCGGCCTAAAGATTATATTATTGTTATCGTTACCGTTAAGTATCGACCTACTCATTCCACATGCTGAGTAAAATCAAATTAATACGATTGCGCTTTGTGGAATATTTCCATGCGTATACGGGTACCAGTGGTTCCCCCGACATTTATTTAAATAAATGATGTGGGAATTTTATGGCGGGTATCCATATCCAATTATTATTCTATGTAAAATTTCTAAGTGTGTAGTATTGTTGTAGGTAGTTATGGAAAAAAGAAAGCTGGCGTAAAAATACAATTTTGGCGAAGGCATTACATGAATCTCTCGCAGGATGTAGCTCCCCAATTTTTTTTGTACGTGCATGCCGTTGACATTACCTTGATATAATGGATTCATTTTACTTCTTTTCGATGGAAATTTCGCGTCGTCGAAATGACCCTTCTTTCATTTCATTCTTCCGCCCTTTGTGATTCCGTTCGTCGGCCCTGCAAGTCCTTTGACGCGGAATATGCAGACCGAAATGGTAGACGGTCGAATTTTTTTATCGTTTCCGCCCTTCGTCCCGTCCGCCCGCTCTTCCTCCTCCTCGTCGTCGAATCAAAGGGCTTTGTGATTAATGGAATTCAAGCTTGTCCAAAACGAGTCTTTTTTTTCTCGTCCCTCCATTCGTTCCGCTTTATTTAAAACTTGTCAGTCGCAACTCGCGTGTGGACAAAAGGAGTGACGAACTCTTTTTTGTTTCGCGTATCAAATAGATGACGGCGAAGATCTAAATCGTTTATTTTCATTCTTCTATTCTCACTGTCCATTTTTCCTGGATGATAAATTTGCTCCAAGAAAATTAACTTTCACAATCATTGGAGCATGGACTTACGTATTTTTTTTGATATCCTTACGTACCCACTGGATGGATGTACTCTCAGTAAGGTCTTTAAAATATTCTCTGCCACGCTTCTGTCGAATAGAAGTAATGATTTTGGAAAGCGTTTGGATTATCGCAGAACATTATTGAAAACAGTAACGACCTTTCTAGATTTTTGGCGTAACGACGTGAATAAGAAGAAATTAATGTTGCGTGTAGAACGAATAGAACTTATGTCTCGCAAATCGGCTAACACGAGTAGTATAGCTGTTATATCGGTCTATGCAGGCCTACAGTCAATGTCGGCCGCGTTAGTGAGATCATGTGCCGGTCTGGAAACGCAAGGTTTGCTGGTTCGAGTCCCACCTGAGGCAATGAATTCGTGTTTCTCTAAGGATAAAGGTTAAGAATTGCTCAGGTTAAACCTGAAGTACTTACCTAAGCAGTTGGAGAACCTCAAATTCTTTTTATGATGTTACTTGAGATAAAGAAGTATGGTTTTACACTTATACAAGGTTATTGAAAACGAAAGAGCAGGTTTCAAACATTCATTTCTTCCAAACTCTAAATCATAGAAACATAATTACAACGCTTCTGGACAGGGAAAAGTTCAAAATTTGAGTCAATTGTTCAAAATTTGAACAGTCCGGGTAGAAGTTCCTGTTAAGGCCGCATTGGAACTGTTGCTTGTCTGTAAAAAAATGGCTGCGACACCACAGGAACAATCATTTGTGTGCTGCAATTAGCAACATTAGAGACCATTGTTGAAGTGTTTCATTGTTGAACTGGCGGCGTGCATTTCGCCGGCAGTTTAACGAACAACCGCCTCGTAACACATGGTAACACAGTGTAACACATGGTGCTTATAGTAAGTGCATAAAAACTGAACTTTTCTCTCTCCAGGAATGTTGGAATTATTTTTATCTTATGTTAGTGATCGTTATGTTAGTAGTAGTATATTTATCCCTTTTATAGTTTGGAAGAAATAAATGTTTGAAATCAGCTCCTTCTTTTGGAATAACCCTGTATTTTGACTGGTTTCATTGAAAAATGGCCAGCATTAAAGAAGTGCCAAGTTAGAGACGTGGTCAACTTAATAGATTTTCAATAGCAAATATTCCACAGAGAAAAAATCATTCGCCTTGACCGGGACTCGAACCTGGACCCCCTGATTTCCGGCCAGGTGCTCTACCAGTTGAGCTACCAATGCCTTGGTAGCTCAACTGGTAGCCGTTACATTCTCGAAGACCATCCTCTACTTACGTAACGCTGTCTATGAACCCTCTCTTTTCCTGTGAAACATAGGTAGGTATATCCGTCATTCTTTATAAACTCTACCTTACCTTATTATTTCTTCTTGCTATTATTTACTCGCTACTAACTTTGTACCATCGCTTTTGTTAGTAGAAATAATTAAATGATAATATATCTTTCTACCAACGTAACGGAATTCACGTAAATTTCCATGCGAAAAAATGTTCACTTGGACCGGGAATCGAACCAGGGACCTTTGGCTTTCCAGAATTAGGGATCCATGGTAGCGTAGTGGTCTGCGCAGTGGCCCGGAAAGCCAAATGTCCGTGGTCCGTGGTTCGATTCCCGGTCACGGTGAATCTTTTCGCATGGCAATTAATGTGAATTTCACAGCCGTTCACGCGGCAGGCTTGAAATATTCTGCAACGTAACGGACGACATATGTTCACAGATGATGTTAGATAAATATTAAGAACCCTTGCGTATTATGCTAGGTTTGATCAGATTAACGGGATTAGAGAGATGGATTTGGGATGCCGTTTTTCCCGCGTACCATTAGAGAGAACAATAGGCAGCGTAGGAAAGGGATAGGTGGGTGAAATATGGTCAGAGTAGTCTGTAGTGCATGATGCATGTGATAACAACCAATAATCCCTTTCATATTTCGTAGATATTAACCATATAGCTATATGTGACCCTATAATCTAGCATGTCTCTCTTAAATATCCTAATTGCATGTCAATAGTGCATGTTTGGTCATCTTCACCCCCTGCCACACACCCTCGTCGTGACTCACAGGGTATTACGTAGATGTAGATGTAGAAGACTGGACCCCCTCCCCACCCACGTTGTGGATTTTACATTCCGACAGTTATCACCCTCTGCCACCTTAAGCGTTATTTAACGCAGGTACGGTCTCTAATATGTGAGTGACGCTTCCGAAATTTTTTGTCTTTTCGTCGTGCGCCGATAGGTGGCTAGAATCGAAATGGGGTCGGAAACGCAAGTTTTCGAGATCAAAGTCGATTCTTTTTCCTCCGACACTGGTCATCCCACAGCGTGTACGCCGCGGTGGTAGATTCCTCTCATCTCTTCTGCGCTACACCACGTTCTTTTTTGTTTTCGAATCCTAATTAGTCCGCGTAATTAAAATCGCTTGGCTTCGGAGCGAGCGTGGGAGGTCGGCGCCGAACGTAACTCGTGAAGCAAATTGTAATCTGTGGTCCGCGGTGCTCAGTGTCGGGGGTTGGTCGGAGTTTAGTCTATCTCTCTCGTTTGAGTGGGGTAGAGAGAGAATAAAAGGGGTTGGGGACCATTGAGGAGAGAGTTTTGGTGGGGTGAGGAGTGGATTCGTTTGTTCCGGAGTCGTGTGGGAGACGAGTGGAATGGGATTCGGCCGTGGGAAGTCGCGATGGGATGAGAACGCTGGTCGGCCGAACTGTCGCGTCGCAGCGTGTTCCTTTTTTTTCCCGAAGCGTCCGATTGTCCAAGCGCGCCCTCTCTGGTCAAATGTTTTTGTACCGCGCCTGCCGCCGCGAGTTCCAGGGCGATACAACGTCGGGTTTGGGTTAGTAACGGAAACTATATTTTTTTGGCTCGCGTTGAGGTTTAAAACGTCCGGAAGAAAACTTTTTAGGGTGAAAAAATAGCTTTTTATTCATTTTTTTGCACCTCACGTAAGCTTATTCTGCTAAACTTAAATCTATTAGTAGCTGGGTGGATTTATTCCTAAATGTCGCGTGAAAGGAGCAGGTTAATGATTAACAATTGCGAAATATTTTTGCTATCTCGAATATTGGTCATAATAAAAAGAAACTGCCGGTTAAGGTTGATTTGAATGGGCATAAATTCCTGCCTCCTATTTTTCATACGATGCCCTTCTCCAGTTCTATATGATATTCACCTATATTATTCTATCCAAACTACCCGTTTTTCTCCTCCCTCTACACCACTTACCCAACGTCCTTCCCTCTATCACGCCATTCAACAAACATTCGCTCCTAGTTACCTGCCCCATCCAGCACTTCCTCGTTCGTCCTCCTTTCCAACAACTGGCCTTTTCCATCCTTCTCCATATCCAGTGGATATTATCCACATCTCGAAATCCCTATCTCTGTTTTTATCTTCTTCTCCAAAGGTCGATGTTTAGGCCCGATATCTGTTTAGGTCTAGCTACATATTAAACTTCTCTCCAGTCTTATAGATACATCATTTATAATCTGTATTCTCCAGTCATTAACCGTAGCTATATATATTTGTCATTTAAGTCGTCGAGATCATATGAAACGAATGTACTCTTTATATATTCGCATGAGCAATTAAAATTCATTCTCTTAGCTGAACGAAATTTTTTACTATCCTTTCAAGTGAGGTTTATAAAAAAATGTAAAAATAATACTTGGCCCTTGAATTAACTATTTGAGCCTATTTAAAACTATCTGGACCCATTGATCCTCCTCCTTTACTAATGCCATATTGTTATTATGGGAAAGTTTGATTTATTTAATTAACATAGAACTGATTATGATTATGTTTGTTTAATTCTGAAATAGAACTGTCGAGTGTCACTTTCGACATGATTTCTAAACACTTGTAAGTTTTAAAGGAAGTATTATCTCATGACAGTGTCTTCATCGGCAATTTCCCTTAGTCGTTGATCCTTTTACTCCCCTTGTGTATCCTCTTGGCCAGACCCTTTGGGTTTTCCTCGTGATCCCAGTTGTTTGCAGGCACTGCCACCCCCTCGTTTGGTCTCCCTTCCCTCCTGAACTCTGACCCTTCTCTTTGTCCCGTTTCTTCTCTCTCGTCGGAGTGGACGTTTGTATTTACTAGAGCTGAATTCTCTCCATACTTCATTTGTTAATGGTGTTTCTATTCGTCTTGACCGTGTTTTGGACAACTCGAAAATATTTAAGTTTTGCTAAAAGATGTGCCGCACAAATTGCACGAGGATATATTATTTATTTGCTATGGAAACGTGTCTAGGCAAAAAAAAACAAAATGGTGTTTCCAATTATGTGAAAAAAATTATTTTAATTTAGTGTATCTGGAATGATGGAGTAATCGGGAGTTAAATTCATCACTGTAGTTATGAACGGTAATGGATGCACACAACAAAATGCTCACCGTCCTAAGGGTTCATTATCCTTAAATGGGAGTCAGGAAATCGTTGAATGTGGTGTGTATGGAATCCTATTTCAGCTGCACTTTTCATTGATGAGTTAATTTACAAAGTTCTAGGAACATTCTTTTCATTTTTATGTTGTTTAATACCCTTCGTTTTGATTCAAGGGACTGACTCCTGCTCAAGTAAAAGCAACGTTGTGTGATGATGCCTTTTCATCGTGTATTTCAGCACGTAAACCTTTTGAATATAATTATTTTGACAGTGAAAATGACAACGTATATTCCACTAATAGATTTATTTTACTAGTAGAATATACGTTGTCATTTTCTCTGTCATTATGGATTTCCACATTGTTAAGCCTGAATCCAACGAACCTGATAATTATTTTGAATGAAAATTTCGGAAGTTTTCTGTCACGTTGCCGTAGATGAGACTTGTAGAACACTGCTTCCTGGGACTAATTTCTCAAAGCCTTCGCTATTTGCTCATACAAAGTTGTTTTCCTTTATCAATCGTCTACAGTTTACGTGATGCTATATAGAAATCTCTCATTAAGCATACACCATCGTATTAACAGTGATTGATGGAGTGAATTAAACGTTAATTTGTGTTTATCTGTTCATGATAAATTAAAATAGTAATTCGCGGCTAGCTCGCGAGCTTTGAATTTGTAAAATAGTAATGTTTTTTCCTATATTAATCTACCCTAACATACATTGCAACTATTTCAAACAAGGCGATCTTTTAGTAATGGCCTAATCGAAAGTTAGCCTCTAACGGAAACGGATTCCGTGTGAAATTCGAGCTATACTCGTGCTGTGTTTGTGTTGGTGGACGGTGGTCCACTTCGAACGCTGTGATTTCGGATGAGAGGGAGTTGCACAAAGGGAATGGGGTCCTCTCTGTAACGGTTAACCTTTCCTATTTCGGACTGCCGTGCTTGCTCTGTTCTCGGGGGAGTTCATGTTTCGACTGTTTGCGGACTTTGATGTCATCCGCCCCAATGTCCCTTCACAAGGCACCTCGTCTGGGACCGTCTTGATGTTACTCTCGGAATTGGTTGGTTCGTGATTTAAAACAGATCGCTCGATAACCCGCGGTCGGTACTGTCCGAATGTTATCTGATGACGCCTCTACCATTCGAATCTAAAGCATTTTTTGTGCCCGTTAATGTTTTTTGCATTTTGCTGGTACAAAATATTTCGCAGCGTAAAATTAAATACATTTTCTTGATGTGCAATGTGCGAAGAAAACTCAATAAAACACGGTACAACTTAATTGTCATATTTCTGAGACAAAATAGCCTGGTGAAGACTGTCGTGGGGGAATGTGAATGGAGCAAAGGAAAGCCTCATTGGAGATAAAAAGAGTTGTTTCAGGCGTGATGTGGTAGAATAACATAATTGAAGAAGATTGGCAATTTCCCACGGAAAACTTTAAACCGACCAGTTTCGATTTATGTACTACATCATCATCACCTGATGATGATGTAGTTTGATTTGTTGACCACAAGATTTGTCTCAACTTTTGTGTATATGTACTCATGCTCCAAAGGAAATTATTCCTAGAGCAAATACAATATCTATCTATCTATATAAAAGAGAAGAATTACGGAATTATGAAGTGGCTGGCCATTAGAAGAATTTAGTAGGGAGCTGCGCTAAACCAAAACCAAGGATTGATAACGGGTGATGATTATTTTTAATGTACAAGCTATCCCGCAGAATCTGCCGTGTATGGTCCAGACTTCTTAAATTTTCCTTGCTCTTCATGTAACTTTACATCTGGTGATACGGCCTTTTCTCAGTCGTTTAGGTATTTGCGCATCTCGTATTATATGTATAATACGAGATACGCAATGTATATAAATGTATATACGCGATATAAATGTAAATTAAACAATATACCAGTAGGGTAATTTTTATTTAGACTATTAAATGTTATGCTTGTAATATGCCACTATGTAATATAATAATGGAACCTTCTGACAAGCCTTATGGCTTAGAAGGACCAAGTTTTTTAATGCAAATAAAGGCATTCATTCATTCAAAAAAAATATATATATATATTTGAAGGTATGAAATTTTCATCTACATCTACATAATACTCTGCAAGCCACCGTAAAGGTGTGTGGCAGGGGGTGAATTCACACCAAACATCATTAAATATCATGCATAAAAAGGATTAGTAATTATATTCTATTCTACACTTCGCAATTTATAAAAGATAAAAATAGGAAAAAAAAGCATGCTAGGTATTAGTTATCCCAAAGTCCTTATACCAACATGCAACCACCCATGCTATCCATTGACACACCAGTATCTATTCTATTGGATATATTTACAGCAAGGCCGTAGTCATAAAATTTTTTCGGGGGGGTTCAATTATGACTGTTCCCCTCAAAAATATTTCTGGCTTGGGCCTTAGTTTACTGGTTTGGAGCATGGAATGGGGCTCTAAAAAAAAACGTGTTCAATGATTCGGAGCTTGAGACGGTCCCCATCGATTGATTGGTCAACATATGAAATATACCTACTCTATATTTGTCCCCAAATTTCGGGGGGGGGGGGAGGGGAGAATTGAGCCCCCAGACCCCCTCCCCACTCGCTACGACCTTGATTTACAGCTCTTCATATCCCTAATTGTACGAGGAAGGAAGGGAATTTTGAATCTCTCAGTTCGGCAGTCAAAAATCTCTAATTTTGTGATTATACCATAGTAGATTGGAGTTCGCAACATATTTTTAGCGACATCATTGAAACTATTATCTTGAAATTTGTTTAAGAGATTAAGTCCAAATTTCAACCTACGATCTAACAGTGATTCCCATTTTCGTTCATTTTATAGACTGGTACTTTTCGTTTGTTTTAAGATATAATAATAACCATTATGGGTGAAAATTGAGGGCTTATGAATATTATATTTCACCGTATCATTGAGCTTTTGAGAAAGGGATACAGATTGAGAGAAGATACAAGCGAAAATGCCGGCGAAGACTCTGGGATATTTAATTCGCTCTAATCCTCATGGTCGCAAATAAACTAAGCTATAGATAGTTTCCCATAACCCTTTTGCGTCTCGGGACGCAACGCGGCCTCGAAAAATGTGAAGGGATGAATAGCACGTGAAATTTCAGACGCGATGTTCGTGCGAAATTAAAAATATTGTGAAAATATATGGTAGCTCCATGAAAGTTTCCAGCCTGCCTCTGCTTGCTATGAAATTTAAGGCTCTTTTATTAATATTTGCGTGGCGTGCCTTGGGAGTTCACTCACCCTCGACCCATTCTTCCTTTAATGAACGACCACATGACCTCCGACCTCTCCCCGACTAAGGCGCCGCAACACAATCTTCGCCGCTCCACGCCCTCAACGCCCCTAGATTCGCTTTTGTTTCCGTTCCGTTTTTTTCCCCCGCCTTTTTCCCCCAACCGCGCACGAGATGGCATGCCAGGGATACTATATTAATAGGATTCCCGAGTCCCACGAAGCCATTGATACCAGCCCAGTCGCGTAAAATAGGTTCCCCCAAAGTGGCGCTGGCATCGCGAAGCGCCCGACAAACGTGAGTATAAGCCAGTCGCAAATACGTTGCGAGAGGAGCATTTTCGTTCGAAAACAAGTAATAAAGGACTGCAGAATAGAATTAAAAAATTTGAAATAGCCCTGGTGCTATGTTCTTGTAAAATACAGGTGAAACACACTAAATGATACGTAAAAAAAGACACAGCTCGAAAGCCTAACATTCCGGCATCGTACTAATACAAAAAACCTCTGTGTCATAGCTCTAATAAAAAGGCAACGAGAATATGCTACGCGGGCTACTTTAGATCGTAAGTTAAAGAAGTGTTAACCAAGGCACGGTCACGGAGACACGCACTCTCACAACTGCTATAGGAAATGAAAAACGGTAGTGACAATCGGGAGATAAGAGTAACTTAAACCTTAGTAAAACCTCATACACGCTAATATAAACTGGGAAACGCCAAAGACTTAAACAATTAACAATGAGAAAGAACGCATTTTGCAAACCGATATAATATTCCAAAAAAAAACTGCAAAGAACAGTACAAAATGAGTAAATTAACAGTTAGATGTATTTATTGAAATATCAAAGAAAGTGTACACAATGACTTGAACAATTGACAATGAAAAAGAACGCATTTTGCCAACAGTATATTATTCATCTACAGTATTCATCTATCCCTAGATACTAACAACATCTATCTTACTTTCATCTCCACCACAAAGGTGTGTGACAGCAGCTGAACTATCACCAAACGTGTACTAAACTTCTCCATGAATTTAGTCCTTACATGTAACTGAGAGGCACAATGCCACCGCCAAGGAAAATATCGGATCAACATTTTCCACACAAATTAAATGTTAGCTACAAATGACACTAAATTCATAGTACATGTAAAGCAATGAAATAGAACCTACTCGATTAGTCAGTCACTCCAGTACACAAGACATTATTACCTTTATATACACACAACACAAAAACATATCTTATGTCAAAAATGTATATTTCAAAAAATTTCTACCATCTTAATCTATTTTGCATCAACAACAATTTGTACAACATCTATTTTGATTTCCATATGTACCTTAACTATAATCAGTTACTGACCCTAAATATGTGCAAAAAAACGAAAATTTGAAACTCTCTGTGATACATCTCATTACAAAACATCTTCATAATCCACCCTGCCAAAAGTATGATTGGACTTTCAATAATTTCGTCACATATTCAGAGAACCTGTAAGTCTTACTCCTGCAGGAGTTTTAATCGGTATTTTAACCTATGGTCTGAAATAATTACAACCTAATCCTTCTATATTGATTTCAATACCCTCACACTATCTGGATCTGTAATCAAACCTAAGTCATTTATTATGCAGTGAACCTAAATTATGCAGTGAATACCTATGTATTCACTGCATATTTTAGGTCGGGCCTAGCAAGTGAAAAGTACCATCTTCCTTTGGATTTCTGTCCCTTTTCCTTATTCCCCTATTCTTAAATCCTTCATTATTGTTGGCAATTGGCCTATATCTCACGGATGTCTTCCCCGCGATAATTTCTAAGCAACTGTAACATCTCTGTTATGTTTTACTGATGTTATATGGATTGCTCTAGTGATCATTTTAGTTATTCCTCTTCCAAACATTTATTTCCACTCGCTATTAGGTTTATTTGAAACTAGCATTCATGTGAATGCTATTTTTATGCGATATCGCCTCAAACTTGAATTCCTACATTTCGAATGATTCACTATCTTTTACATTTGATATTTCCCGGTAAATTACCGCGTCGTCTACAATAAGTCTAAGCTTGCTACTACTATGGCACATATATCGTTAATGCATAAAAGAAATGGAAGGGGTTCATTACCATTCCCTGTGTAACTCTCCATGTAACTGTTAATGCATCGGACATGATACCACCCATAACGAACCTTTGTTGGCGTCCAGTAAACAATTAATTTACGTAACATCTGCTTTAATAACAAAATATTTCAACTTCCGGATTTTCCTCGCAATCGCGAACCTCCCATAGTAGCTTGTGCTATTACTATGTTTTTAACACCATTAGAGAAGCGGTCCACCTCAAATTTTTAGGAGAATTATTCTCAGTATTACCTACTTTATTATTAATGCGATTGAATTATTAGAATTACGTCTATCCATTTCAGTCTTAGTGAAGTCACAGTCTAAACATGTTTAGACTGTGGTGACGTTACGGAGTTATACCTCAAACATGAACACGTACGCGACTACGTGCACATAACGTAATGAAAATACTTCGCTATGATATAATTTATATTGGTCGGCTATATGAGATGAAAAACAAAGGCAAAAATGCATGCATGTTAGCTAGGCACTACATTCATACGTCTAAGACTTAATTTCGATCATGGCGTCTCATGACGCAGCTAAGCCATGCGGTACACAATGCGTTCAGCCACATTAGTTTTGAGCCCAATATCAACCGATCTTGAATTAAATCACTATAATAATCAATACTGACTTAATACTAAGACGTTTACAATGCATTACATGATATCTCCCACACTTAAAGATATCACAAGCGCAGCCCAGCCATGCGGTACACGATGCGTTCAACCACATTATTTTGGAGTACAATCTAAACTGATCTACGATTAAAGCGCTAAAATATTCGATACAGACTTAACAATACGACGCCTGCAATGCATCACTGGATATATCCCATTGTTAAAGATGTCACACTGACCTTTGGCTTCAACAAACTTTAGTTCCTTATCCCCAACCTCTTATTTTCCTTAAGCGTGGCTTCATATCCTGAGGTGCAGCCAGGCTCAAAACAACCCCGTGACTTACTCATTGTTTCTTCAGGAAGTCTGCTGCACAGAATCACTGACAAATCTCCAAGAACAGCAGTATTAAGTCCTCCAAAACTGCAGCTAACACAGGCACTTTCAAATGCACTTTGCGAAGAAGCCGGACAATTGGCATAGGCAGCGCTACGACTGGCGAAATCTAGAGACTCGATTAAATGCGCGGGAATTTTCTTCAAAAAACCGTACGGCCTGCCACCTACTGGGGCCTCCTATTTACACACTCCCTGTGGCATGCCATCGAAAACAATAGACGGCAGCAAAACGATGCTTCCTTTTTTTTCAACCGTTCTCCGCTCGCTATCGGCCGAGTTCGACACTTATATAACATCCCATCCCCGAAACGGTTCAATTCGAATCGTTCCTTTCGGTTTTGTCTTGGCTTCGCAAATTACCTCTCGGGGTTCTCGACCTCTGGCTTAATTTCTACATCCGTTCCTACGATCGGTTACAGTATAGGGAGCTGTTTTTCGCACTCCTATTATTTCCAAGGATACGTCTGCGAACTATTCGTTTTTCTTTTTTTCTCCCCTTATGGCATTCGCTCGATGGCTTCCTGCTTTCGACACCGTCGACCCGATAGTGTCGTGAAACTTCGCGACGTTCAGCAAAAAAGAGGCCGAATCAACCATTGTTCCCTCCGATGGAGAATGGCTGCGTTATTCTGAATTCATATGAGTTTAGCCATTGCGCCGCTGTCTTCTGGGTCAGCGAATGGTCGAGTTCTTGTTCCTTCGTGTGATTTGGTCCAACGTTCCAAACGGGTCCAGTCAGTCTTTTTTTTGCAAATAGCTCCCATCCCTGGGTTTGGACGAGACCGTAGAAAATTAGTTCGGTGAAGGGTGGGATATTGGAAGGATTTTATGCACAGTGAGCGAAGAGAGGAATCATAAAGTGAAATTTAATTTGTTATTCTCCGAACCGAGCCCTTGTTTTTTGTGAGAATTTCTCGATATGCTTTGCTTTTTCAGGAGGTACTCATGTTGAAAATTAACAATCGTACTATTCCACGCATACTTTACTTTCCAAGTACTAGGGTTGTCCGTAAAATAAGGTTCCCATTGTTTTTTCACATTGAAAAACATATTTATATGCAATAAATCGTACATATTTGGAAAGTTTTTCCCTATTTTTCTACATAATTGCCATTGAGATCGATGCATTTTTGCATGCGGTGTATCATTTTCTTGATGCCCGAGTCGTAGAACTTTTCCGCCGCGCCGCGAAGGTTGCTTAAAACAGCTTCTTTCGGCTCATCTCCGGTCCTGAGATGCGTCCCACCCAGGTGTTTCTTTAATTAAGGGAAGAGATGGTATTCAGTTGGGTCTATGTCCGGGCTGTATAGTGGGTGTGTGACGGTATCCCATCCAAATTGGTTGAGAAGATTGGTTGTCACAAGGGTGGTGTGCGGACGAGAGGACCGTTTGTGATTTTCCATAGGCATTCTTGGGACCCTCCTTGCTCAAACATTAGAATACCCTAAACGATCTGTCAAAATCGTGTCAATACAGGTTCTACCGACCTCAGGGATCAATTTGCAGAGCTCTCAAACAGTTACCATTCGATTTTTAAGCATTGCTTCTTCCACTTTTGCAATCGTTTCGCCAGAAACAGATGGCCGTCCAGAACGCTGCTCATCATGGACGTCTGTACGCCCATCTTTGAACTCTTTGCACCATTTTCGTACGTGTTGTACAGTTCATACACTTTTCTCCGTAGACTTCAAACATCTGGGAATGAATGTCCATGGGGATCGGGTTGGTGTGGTGGCTAGAGTACTGGCCTCCCATCCCGAGGGCCCGGGTTCGATTCCCGGCAGTGGTGGATTTTTCAGTGGAAAACCTGTCCCCACTTGAGTGCCTAGTGGAAGGCATTTCAAGTTAAGCACTCCGTCCGTCGGATGGGACGTTAAGCCGTGGTCCCTTTGGCGCCTTTCGTTAAGAGTAGGCTAATGCCGACGCCGGGTTTCTCTCCACCCTTCCTCCGTTCCCTGAAATCTCCTACCATTACCCAATTATCCCCACCTATCCTAAATGGCGCAAATGATCTCAGCTGTCGGTCGCCTCCCCTAAATAACCAACCATGAATGTCCATCGGTGCAATTTTTTTTTGCACACAAAAAACGAATCACAGAACGCAATTCACACCTGGCGGGAGAAGCGAGTGGCAGCTCCAAGTCGAACGGCTGCCAATGGAAGACAGAGCGTCGAAGACCAGCTCTAAGGCTAGGGATTTGGAGTGGAAGAACCAAGCTACCCGGTTACGAGAACCCGCGCGAAAGCGTTCGTCGCGACTACAGCGCCTTGAGAACCTTATTTTACGCACAACCCATGTACTTTCCTATCTATTGTTATGATGCGTTTCATCGCTTTACGGCATCTTGAGGTGTCAGATAATATAAATAAAAGCTGAGTTTACGGTTGGTGATTTTCGCTTCTGGTAGCTTAAAAGAAGCGTAAAAAAAAACACATTTTTCTGACACGTGAATCTGTCCATTATTTACTCTTTTATATATGAAATAAAAAAGCAAAATAATGAACTCGCGAGATTCTTAGACTATTTCTTTTATGTGTGCCATCGCGTGTCATATTTTTCTATTTACGTTTCATCATGTACATGCTTAGTTTAGACTTCTACACTACATTTAAATCAACTTAAAAGTTGGCATGCTCACAGGTATTTATCTCGACATTTTGCGTGGAGTGAAACTCAAAGTCCCCGTCTCCAAATCGATCCTTTAAAGTCGATAGCAACCATTTGGGGAACTGCTGCTTCATTCTGTTTGTTATCACAATGGCCATTCGTATCGCTTCAAAGCAAGGAGGTAGTGATAAGCCGTCTGCTGCGATTAAATTTAGACGTGCAACGAATTGAAATGCTTGGAATTTATTTTTATACCAGAGGGATAAAAATAAATTCCGAGCTGAAATTGGTGGAAAATCTAGCCTGTCATTTCCCTTAATTAAAAGGAAGACCGTCAAAGAGAAGGGCGACAATGTCGTGTGACACTCGGGAGGAATTTTATTCAGCCTGCGTTATTTAGAAAGTATGACAAATTTTCTCTATAGACTCTGAATTTAATTTTAACTACGTGTAAGCCCCACTCCCTGGTATTCTTACTACCCTTTCGAGTGACACCTACTGGATTAAAAAGCTCTCGTGCCATGGTAATAATGTATCCCAATCGCGTGGCTTAGCTCTCATTCTTGTTATTCGTTATCCCTGGCGAGTTTAATCCATAATAGTCTGTAATACTACTTTTATTTCTCCGTTACTTAGCTTAATTAATTACTTTATTTGCCGTGTTGAAGCACTGGCCTCGGGGTACCTTCTCCGCTGGAATTAATTTCGCTTGGCAACTGTTGAACATGTTCATGCACCATTCGAAATTCGTTGAAAAGTATGCTTAATTAAAAATATGGGCCCAACAGAATTATGACAACAACATTTTGAGTCGCGTCCTCTGTTGAAAAGGGAATTGTAATAATAATAATAATTACTTTAATTCATCGTCATTGTCATATAGTGATATGAAATAAGCTAAATATCAAATGGTCTCAATTGTGTGGTTTTAATTAAGCACGAATGAAGAGCTAAAGATTAAAAGAACAGGATTCTGAAATCAAAGTGGTAAAATGAATCACGTACGAAAGCGGTCTTAACAATTCAAACCTACTTCTATTTTCATCTCAGCCAATTATGTACAGCCATATTCAGTTACCAAGACCTCGTATTGAGCTCCAACGGTTGGTGCAAAATGACCTTATTTGTCGACGCACCCTAAACTCCTTAACCTACCTACCTTGAGCTCCAACGGCATCGGAGATGGGAGAAATTCAAATGACGCAAATCTAACGCGTCCGGACACCCAAGAATAATAAAGGTGGGGAGAGTGCCACCAATTAGGAAACAACTTGAGGAGTAGGAGAAGCACGTAAGGTGTTGAAAGAGTCACGATGGAAAAAGACAAGCTTTTTTCAGGTGCTATGAGAGATAAAAGATTTCCAAATTGAGTAATGACCAAATAAAGACGTTTGGTGCAGCTTGAAACGTTTTCTCCGGGTATACTGGTTGTTTTTTGAGAGTTTTGAATGTTTTTCCAGAATAAATATTTTTAATTCCCAGCTAAGCAGAAAATTGAGCTGATGGAGTTAGGCGTTACTTTGTGGAAAATCGTTTAAATCGATTGAGATCGCAAAAAAAATGCGGAGCGTACAAAGTGTCGCTTGTTCGCCATGGAAAATGAGCAGAATATATTTTCACGGAGATTTTGCTAAATGACAGAATTTTCGAAGGTTCCCCACGGACTCTATGAATCTCATGGGTCAGAATACGTATTAGTAACGAAACTTTTCGTTGAAATTATACTTGTCATTGCGCTTTCGCGTATCCTTCGTAAGGATTCTTTTTTTCTCTGGCATTTAATTGAGAAGAAGTCAAGAGAGTGATGTCGATTTTTACGTGTTCGTGAATGCTCGGGAGAGAGAGCTTGACCTTGGCAAATACATTATTGTAAAGAAAGATATTTGTTCTCCAAATGTAACAGTAACGACTAAGTATTGTGTAATACCAGCATTATAAACTAATTTTGGGACACTTCTCTAAAATGAGTATTCTCTATTAACACCAGCGTACGTATTTCTGGGTTAAATCAGTGGTTGCAGCGCGTGTAGTATTCATTTCATTGGAGCGTTATGAGTTTGCCCTCAGCGTAAGAAAACCTTGTTAATGCCAGAGCATAATTCAACGGTTTGGCTTAGACCTCTTAATTCTTGTGTGTTACGGGTGGTGGTTAGTTTAGGATACAGCATTATTTATTTCTCAGCGTCTTTCAGGCAGCTTTAGGAGTATGCGTAGTATTTGAGAAATCAAACTTATGATCCCACATCCCTCTCATGCTAAGCCTTTTTTGAAAGGATTACTAATGAGTTAGAATACTTAGTATTGGTAATAGATCATGTGGCATGGAGAAAGATCCTTCCTGAGCTTCCTGTGCATTCATGACAAATATACTGTTCAAGATCGTCTTTCTTGCATTAATATTGATTGGTTCCATTCATTGCATAAGTTCCAGTTCAGTAGTTTTTTTAGCTTGCATTTGAAATTGTGAGTAATCCATTTGTCATTATCAGTGGTGTTTGACCAATAAAGCTAGCTCCATAGACATTCCTTACCTGGGGGTGTGTGCTTGAATCGTTCGAGATTGATTCCGGTACGGAATTATCCCGAACACAATGTAAAAACATACGAGTGAGTCCTTAGTTACGTACCGGAATCAATCCCAAGCGATTCAAGCACACCCCCCCGGTTGGACTTAACCTCGTCAATTCTCTTGGCGCCACCGTCGAGCGGGCCGTGGGTACGTATGCGGTGACGCGGTTGTGAAGAGTCACCGTGAAGTGTATCGCTGCCACCATCGGGAAATGGGTGAGAATTGATGGTGGCTAGTCTCCTGAGCTGGGTTTCAACCCTTGTATTGATTCCTTGACGAAGAGACACGCATGGGATGCGGGTGCTTACTCACCCCCTTTCACTTTCGAGAGGTGCCTCCCGAACGGCGTTCTCCCAAGGAATTCCGTTTCTCCCAATCCCTCTCCGTGATATCAAATATGAGTGTCCTTTGGATAATCCCCTAATTTGATTACGGTTTTTAATTATTCAACTAGCAGGCCTGCTGCCTCTGCTTTGAAGGTACTTCTCATAAGCACTTCGTATATGCAGAGAGAAGAAAATGGATATTTTATAAATAGAGAAATGTGTCCCACTCTAATTACCCTATATGTTTTTTTACTTTTTTCTACACCATATTTTCATTATACGTTGTCTCCCACTCTCAAAAACCATGTTTTTTTTGCATTTTTCTCTGCACCACAAGCTGCTGAAAATCAAAAACTACTACCAAATCATACAGACAAAGAATCCACACTCAACGCACCAAACCTCACTCTTTTAACTCGAAACTTGGGAGAGAACAAAGCAAAACGGATACAGAATGACTGATTGACTGACATGCTACAGAATTATATTAAATATATTCGAATTAACCTGCTGATTTAGCAACAAGCATTAATGCATAACAAACATTTTATAGCCTTCTTTCAGCTATTATAAAAGTACTTCAAAACGCCTAGCTTTGATATTCACTATTCATACACAAGATCGGGGCCGGTAGGCAAAAATTGTTTTATTTCACTATCTGCACATCGAAAACGACAATTAACATTTTCATATTTACAAAATTGAATGATGACACTAATTCCACTTTCTTCAACTGCTTCCATCCAATTTTTGTCCCTTTACCAAAAACGTAAACACATTTACTTAGCAACGAAAACAAATTTGCATAGCAACTGATTTCCCATGCTAAAAGATAGGGAAAAAACCATTTTTCTCTACACCACAAACTGCATAAAATACAAAACTACTCCCAAATCATGCTGACAGTGAATACACACTCAACGCACCAAACCTCACTCTTTTAGCTCAAAAATTAAGAGAGAACGAAACATAACGGATACAGAATGGCGGACTACTGACATGCAACAAAATTAATATGTATAGATAATTCGTTGCTGAACCCTTCAATTGCATACAAAAACATGCCTATCTTTCAGGCTGACGCTAAGGTGACGGAATTCACAAATTTAAGTAAGCTTTACTTAAATGTCTTAAAGTTATTTAGTATAATAATTGTTTATTAACTAATAGTTCTTTCAAATGTTTAAGCATGCAAAAAACAAAAGAAGGATGAAGAAATTCAGTGAATTTGAGAGCTCAGGAAATACACTAACATGCTAAAGGAGTTGGCGCAGAAATTCTATATCCGCCTCCGTATTCCCCAGATTTCAATAAAATTGAGCATCATTGGTTTGCTATAAAAACAGTCATGAAATACATTCTCTGTTAACATCTTTTCCTCATACTGTTGATTCTGCTTCCCTTGGTCCTTTCGTAGTCGCTTTGTCGAACACATGGCGATTTGGAAAATTGACAAAAATATGCAGAAGATTTAGATGTTTAAGACATTTTTGGCTGAAGAGAGACAAATATAGTAAAAATTTGTTATAATATCTTACATTTTTTATTGTTGCTTTCTTGAATATAGGCAGGTCTGCATTTAAGTGCCCAAAGATACAATATCTCTTGATATTAAGAACATCAAAGCACAGCAAATAGTGAAAAAGTCTCCTCAGTAGGAATAAAGCGTATATTTATTCATGAGCTGCTCAAAGGTGCAGGAAATCTATAGAAGAAAGAAGTTTTCTTGTTGGAGTCTCTGTGAAGAGTTTGACCCCAAGGTTTTCTCACGATTTTTTATCATGTGAATTGAATGGAACTCAAGTGATAGGAGGATGCTCACAGTGTAAAACTGGAATAGTAAATGATTTTTGGAGGTTCTGGAGGTTGGATGTGCCAAATGTGAGGTGTTTCGTTGACATTTCATAGTGAACTATGCATCCCCGAAACTTCGAGCCATATTCCACAAGTTTTATTCTTCATAGATGCAGTCTTTGAATGTAGAGAGAAATTCCAAAGATAGATACAGACTTTTAACAAGTTGGCGTGGAGAATAATACGAAAGGAGATACTACGAGATGACATGGACAGAGAGGAAGTCAAACTGTAAAGAGATATTTTATATGTTGGTTGGGAAAGAGGGCAAGTTGTTGGGAGATATGTGGATGGAAATAAAAATTGCTGTGCAGTTGTTGAGAGGTTATTGATTATTGCAGACTGGGGTGGATGAGAAATTGATACTGGGATGCGAGACAAAAAAAACATTCTGCTATCGGTAAAGGAGGCTGAAATAATATTTAAGATATATAGGAATATACTGGAAGGAATTTATCCAGAACAGAAGAAGGTGATAGTATGAGAGAATTATGTCTTTGCAGAAAAGACTTAGGTCTGTAGGAACTTAAGGTATCATTCTTTGGAACCTTACACAGGGCTTTGAATTCAATATTTATAATAAACTTAATATTAATATTTACCATTATTTTAAATACTTAAATCAAGTAGCATACTGCTATTTTATATAATTGGTCAGCAAAGTATATCTCAACAACATACATGTGTGTTTATTTGAGCTCAAGACAACATAACTTATACAATGACTTATTTTTGTGAAGTGTGGTGACAAATTGTTAATGAAATATTGAAGGCAGACACTATAGAATATATTCTCAGTCGCCTGCAGTGTTACTAGGCATGTCATAGTCTTGGGCTCTTTTTCTCTAGGAAATATGGAACCATTACATATTTTGGAACTGCACTGGAAACTTACTTTTGATTGAATACTATTATCTGAGTTCTTCTCTAAAAACTAATGTTTTATTGAGGAATTAAAAAAATCATATCTGTTAAAAAATCATTGTTGCCACTGTTCACTTACCACATTTAATTTTTTCATGAACCGTTAACATAATTTATCTTGGTGCGTGCATGTACAGGAATATGAAAATAAGTATAAAAAGAATGCAAAATACCTTCAGTAAATTTCTGATACCATTTATTTGTTTATTCATGTAAGAAAATTTGTGGCCATATCTGTTTCTAACAACAATTTTCAGTAAAAGGACATTTGAGATTTAATACTGATGCTCTTTTCATTACAGATTAAGCGGTATGAAAAACTGGAGTCCTCAGAAGAAAGGCGGAAACTCGCAAGAGAAATCTACGACAATTTCATAATGAAAGAATTGTTGGCTCATTCACATGTGAGTATAAAATTGCCTTATGCTAATATTTGTAGGAGAGTATTTAACTCATATCACAATTCCGTGTAGGGTTGAGGCATTTACTGTGTATGCTGGTGATGTTATTTTTTTAAATTTCACTTTGAAAACTTTTCCACCACTTTTTTTACCCAACATACTGGGGGGCATCAAAATTAAGCTGAAAAGTTGCATTAACTTGGTTTGATTCTATTCATTGACATCTTCCTCAAAGTTAAACTCTAAGGAGTGGAAGCAATTCATGTCAAAATCTGATTGAGGATACCCTTTTATGTAAAAGATATCACCATATCCAAATATTTATTGATAAGTGAAGGAAAAATAGGTAGGTACTTGTAAATGAAGATTAAATTTGATAATGTATCTTCATCACCATCACCAGTCATTGACCTGAAGATTGGTATGAGGTAGCTTCCCATTTCCTCCTCTCTTGGGTTGTCCCCCACCCATAGATCTGAATCAGGGACTATTTAATTCAGGGTTCCATCATGTCTTTTATTAAGAGAAAAGAGAGCTACTACTCTTCAGAATAATAATGTGGCTAGTCTCTTCGGAATAATAATCCTTTTAATCACACAGCCTCCCAAATATTCAATAAGTTGCCTAGGTCTCTGAAATCAATTACTTCTCTAGCCATTTTTAAGAGCAGATTACGTAAACTTCTACAAAGCAAATTGTATTACAGCTTGAATGAGTATTTTGATGAGAATCTATAAATGTGTCCTTAATTGTCATAATATATATGTATGTTTTTTTACACAATGTTTTTCTACTTTTATAACCTTGCATTGTATACAGCATCATCGTATATGTTTTTTTTGCACACTCTTGTCCATAGTATTGTGTAGTTAATATTGTTTGTAATTATTGCTTCCTTGTGCTGCTACTGTTTTAATTTACTATTGACGATTTCTATGTCACATGACCAGTTGAACAATAAATTTATTATTATTATTATTATTATTACTATTGCCTTTATGATAATTATTATGAGGCTTGTAGTGAAATATTAAGTGTTGCTGTGCCAACCACTTTGAGATCCACCTAAGAGTGAACAATATTGTTAAAATATTTTAACCGAGACTGATTTTCACATGAATGTAACTTTTAACGTGGTTTTATCGAATCTGCTGTACATGAGGCGGTGGTCAGCCAATGGTCCAACAATTCAGATGGTTAGATTCAAAATAAAATCATTACCAATCAGGAGATTCCTGACTCCAGGCTGAGGTTAAAAATAAGAGTCAAATTTTTGCAGCAATTCAAAAACCCTGAAGATAAAGAGCAAGTTGCCTTTTGGAAATTTAGTGGAAATAAACCACTTGGCCTGGTGGAAATTTCGAGAAACGTTTATGGAGCAGAGTTAAGATAAATGTAAATGTATGTTGCAAAAAATTTAAATTTCAAATACCTAGTCTCAACTAAGATATTATCAAAAAGTTCGATAATATCTTATTTGCTGACCAACTAGGATGGATTTATGTTTTCCATAATAATTAACTAATAATTCATTTTTGCTTCCTGATATTAATATGTTTTCTTTGATTAACCATTGATTAAATTGTCAGCTTTAACAAATATTTGCTTCTTGTTTCCAGGACTATTCAAAAGAAGCTGTGGCGCATGTACAGAAGTATTTAATGAAAAATGAAGTCCCAGTTAATTTATTTGAGGTAAGATGGAGCTTTTTTCTCATTTGATATCATACATATTCCATTTTATCTTAAATTGTAAAGAATAGGATTTGTAAATTTACAATTTTCTGTCAAAATTTGTTAAGATTTGTTCATTTGTTCATTTATGTACTTGAAAATTAATAAAGTCGTACTATAATTATAATGTCTAAGTTCATGCAAAACGAATGTAATGCATTTATTTTATCATTTCAGCCTTACATAGAAGAAATTTTCAATCATCTAAGAGGTGAACCCTTCAAAAAGTTTTTGGAAAGGTTAGTTTTGAAATAGGTTCCAAGTCTTCACCTAATGTTTTGGTTGAATTTGGAGGATTATGCTATATTGCCTTCAATCTACAATATAAGGAATCATTTTGTTCATTATTATTATTTTAGGAAGTTATTTCTGTAGGAGTAGAGTTTTGGCCAATTCCTTTAGATATATATGCAACCTTTTGAGAAAATGAAATGTTTTTTAACTATATGAGAACCATTTTCTCTATCCAGTTGCCCTCTTTTAGCACCTCATTATTTCTGAATTTTTTTTCTCATTATCACGAATATTTTTCACATTCTTTCCTGCATACCCAGAATTCTACCTTTTGTTACAGTCTTCCACCTCCTAATCTAAAATTGTCTTCTGGCTTAATTAAACTCTCCCAAGGACTTAATAATTAAACTCTCCCTCGTCATAGTATTTGTTGGAGAAATTAAATTCATCAGCACATATAACTTAGTTATCCATTTTATTTTCCCGGTTGAATTTTCACTTTTCCCTTACCAATTCATTATGACTAAACTTACAATAGATATAGTCACACATAACAACTTTTACTTTGTGAATAATTAGTTGACTAAGGTTTGTCAACCATAACTGAAAATCACTGGATAAAACTTCTTAATTTTTCAGAAGAGTCAAAAATATAAAAATCAACCTTTACTTAATAAGTGATAACGTGAATATTTTATAAATTCATACTGTTAAAAAGTGAAAAGAAGGTTAAAAATTGGAATATTTTTATGACATGCATAACCAATCACCAAAATAGCACAGTTTTCTGCTGAATATTTTTCAATGTGTTCTATAGTTGAAAGTTATACAAATGAATAATTTCCTTGTCTTTGGTACTCAGTAATGTGAAAGACTGAAATGTTTCAGAAGCAATGGTCTAAATTATACTGAATGCAGTGCATATCATGTGTCGATGTTGTCTGTGTGTTAAAGACCTCCTTCTCCAATCTATTCAGTGCGCTGGCCTTTGGTTTGATCTTGTTTGGTTAACCTACCCTTCCCGGGAATCAGGCATGTAGCAAGGACTATTCAAAAGAAGCTGTGGTTATAGAAATGAAATTAGCTAAATAAATTAAATTTAATGCTAAGCATTGGCATTTTCTTCTTTGGATCACACTTAGGCTTCAGCCCCCCCTCCTCCCCAATCCCCAAAATTTTGTCCCAATAATTTTGTTGCTCTGATTTTAACTGGGCATGATAATCTGGATTACACTTCATATAATTCTAGCATTAAGTGTCTTGAAAATTGATCACTAGTTTCATGCATGTGTGTGATTAATATATTGTTCTTTTCAAATCTGAATGTATGTGATGAACATCTGTTCTGGGCCGGTCAAATTAACTGCTTCATAACAAGGTTAGCAGTGCACTTTAACCAGTGAGAAGAGATAGGAATGGGCACTATGAAAGTAAATACCAAGCATTAAAAATTAAGGGAAGAGATTTGTAGCACGTCAAGCCATGGAATGGGCAAGGCTGATTTGTTTGAAGTTACGCTACACTAGACTTAGCCCTTCCCATGAAGCAAATTTCTGACCACGTGCCTGCCGGGGATAATTATCACTAATTTCATTTTCTTAGATTTACCCATTCGCATCCTCGCCCTGGTATTTAAATCAACCCTAAACACCACCGGCTTTCATGTATAAGAAAGAAAAGTTACTTTCTATGGTTATGCATGGAAAAACTTGCCAAAAAAGATGTCAAGATGGCAGCTGCAAACAGGCACTGATAACGGGCAACAAAGTTAACAAAAACACCGCCAGAGATTAGCAGGACCTACTGAAAACTAACGCTATGCATCATGCGTACCAGTAAGCTTGCGGTGATCAAGGCCAGTTCCAATGCGCGTACCAGTACGATTATGGATGCAAATGGGTTAATACATATCTTCAATTCCAATATTGGTTGATTTGTTGATTAGTGTATCACTTTTTTCATGGTATGCGGTGCTCCTAATTTTTTTGTTTTTGACCACCCTCATCTTATGGAGAATGTATGTCCTGCTCAGTGTGGCACTTAGGATTAACCATCAAGATGCAATTATATTAAGTGTTCCTGTTCCCATATTTGTTTATTATCATTTGGCAAATTACAGCATAGTTTACATCTGATGTCCCTCTACCTGATTCTACTTCATCACCTGAATTTGGCATTGCTATTAACTGGAAATGAGTCAATACCAAAACTTATTGATTCTCGATACAGATTCCGATTCCTGAAAAATCAATTCTCGATACGGATACCATTGACCTATACATGTATACCTATTATTACCTAGTTTGGGGATCGGGTTGGTGTGGTGGCTAGAGTACTGGCCTCCCATCTCGAGGGCCCAGGTTCGATTCCCGGAGGTGGCGGATTTTTCAGTGGAAAACCTGTCCCCACTTGAGTGCCTAGTGGAAGGCATTTCAAGTTAAGTACTCCGTCGGATAGGACGTTAAGCCGTGGTCCCCTTGGCGCCTTTTGTTAAGAGTAGGCTAATGCAGACGCCGGGTTTCTCTCCACCCTTCCTCCGTTCCCTGAAAACTCCTACCATTACCCAATTACCCACCTATCCTATATGGCGCAAATGACTTCAGCTGTCGATCGCCTCCCCTAAATAACTAACCAACTATTACCTAGTTTTCCTGTTACTATTATTTTTACCTATTACCTGTACATTATTTAAAGACATTCCATGAAATCTAAAAATACAATTTTACAAAACAACAATTTGAATATACTTATTACTTTGGGAAAAAACTTCTGATATTGCACTATGAGGACATTATGAAAATAAAAACTGATGCACTGAGTTTTATATTTTTTACATAAGCTTGTTTAATAACAAACGTCATGTTCAGTAACAAAACATGTGTAGTATCAGATATTGGATCACACTGGGGGCTGGTATTTAAACTCTAAGGGTTTAAATACCAGCCTATTCTTGGTTTCATCTCATTTCGTGACCCGAGATACAAATCCTCTCCTCGTCAGTATCTACCGTACCTACATTCCGTTCACGGGGCACATCGATCACTAGGCCGTGAAATTTAAAAATCTCGGATCCGGATTGGAATTTATACTGTTTTCGGATATGATTTCAGTAGCGAATGAAATGTAAGATCCTTGGGTCTTTGGATGAGACCTGATCACACCTAATTTTTTTAGTGATACATTCGCAAATCTAATTTAAACAAAAGTATAAAAAAGTGAGTATTTAGGCCTAAGGGTTTTAAATTGAATGATAAAATTTTTGATGCAATGACTGAAAGAAAATATGAAACTGAGATTGGGATTGAACTCACTTTTAGGACACTAGCCCTCAATGTCCGCCTGATACCGGCGAATGTAGGCTACTCGCGTGGCCTATTTTTTTTCTCGCGTTGCCGGAGTAATGGGGAAGAAATATTTCTTTATTTTGCTTCTAGCTGCACGGAAAATTTTTCTTCTAATTTCGTGACCATATTCACAAAACCTCCCCTTGTCAATATCTAGCGCACCTATATTCCTTTCACAGGGTGCTTCGATCGCTAAGCCACGAAAATTTAAAATATACGATCTGACCCTCCCTAGTATCGACGGTATCGGTATCGACTTTAGGCGATCGATTCTCGATGCCGATACCAATCCACGAGAATCGGTGGTATTGAGAATAGGTATCGAGAATCTACTATTAACATTAGTTATTAGCATTAGAACTAAAAAGTTCATTTTCACCAATGCTCATATTTTATCTTCATGCCCTTTTGATGAAATTTTTTACTTGGAAACATTATCACTTCAATGTAATGTTTCTTTTTTTATCAGATAAAGGGAAGCTAACTATTGTGAAACGTTTGTGGTACAATTTTTATGTATTATGTCTAATATTCTTTATTATCTATATACTTTCTTTTTTTCAGTGACAAATATACAAGGTTTTGTCAATGGAAAAATTTGGAGCTAAATATTCAGGTTAGTATAACATACTTGCCTCTTATCTATAAATTGAATTTAAAATGGTGATATTTAGCTAAAAACATTTTATGCTAAATCTGAATTGTAGTTTTCATGTAATGTTCTTTACTGGTAACTTATCCCAAAATATTGTTGGTGATTTTTAATGTCACATAATAAGTTTACTGGGATAAAAATATCTATTTCCCTGATATTCCATTGTTAAGTAGCACCAAGGCATCATATTGAGTGTTATTCCAATTAAATTTTATTCCTGGCAATAAGTTAGCATTTTATGCATACATTTTTATTTTGATCAGGGCAAAATTCAAGTTTGACAGCATGAAACTAACTTTGTGATATTCCTCTTTATTGGGGTATTATCTTAGTAGAAATGTAAAGGCCTATTTTAATAATAATTGTGGAAACCTTTTTATAAAGTTAATCCCACAAGAGTATATGCAAACTTTACGATCTATTTCAAGATTAGTTTTATGTTTAAATATTCACTAAGCAATTGTGTGGAAAATTAAGAACTTCAAGATTAGGTGGAAATCATTTTTTGCCACACTTTGAACTTTTCTCATTCATTCCTTATGCATAGGTACTTTTAAATGTTCAGGTTAGAATAGCACACTTGCCTCTTATCTGTGAATTGAATTTAAAATAGTGATATTTAGCTTAGAACATTTTATGCTAAATCTGTCCTGTAGTTTTCTCATTCATTCCTTATGCGTAGGTACTTCTATTATTTTTATATCATCCAAGAGAAGTTTCACCTGTCAATCTTTCACTGATGGTATAAAGTGTCATAATATGGTCTCGGTTTTCATTTTTATTTTGCAGCTAACAATGAATGACTTCAGTGTGCATCGAATCATTGGTCGGGGAGGTTTTGGCGAAGTTTACGGCTGTCGGAAGGCTGACACTGGCAAAATGTATGCGATGAAGTGTTTGGATAAGAAGAGAATCAAAATGAAGCAGGGCGAAACCCTAGCACTAAATGAAAGGATAATGCTCTCCTTGGTCAGTACAGGGGTGAGTACAGAGTTCATCTGCAGTGATACTCTACCACCCAAAACTTAAGTTTACTATCTCTTTTTTTGTTTTTCTTCCTTTCCTGACCCACATTCGCTTCAGTTTTTTTTATTTGCTAATGATGTCACAGTTTATCACGTCATTATTTGGTCTAATAACATCCAAGTATGTAGGCAGTATATTTTCTTGTATTGGTCATTTATGGTAAAATCTGAATAATTACTTTCATTAGTGACATTAGCTCAATGATTTCGTGGAAATTATCAATGTTGCGAGGAAACTGCCTCAGTTCGTAGCCTTTTAATGTGGTAAAGATATCTGCTAGAAATAGGCTCTAGTATTCAGTCATCTTTGATACTAGGGGTGTTCAAATGAAAATGTATGAAACGACACTGTGGATATAATTTAAGTCTTTATTCATAAGTAATCACCAGAGGCCTGAGAACAACTATCCCTCTGTTTCACAAGCCAAAGGATTCCCTGTTCCCGGAATTCCTGTGGCTGTGAAAGGAGCCAGTCCTCCATTTGTCCTTCAGTTCATTGTCCGAATTAAAGCACAATCGAATGGAACACACAACTGCCGGCTTCTCTCCTTGCATCATATGCGGACTCCTGCACATGTGCGCAACCACGCTGGTTGGGTCACTAAGTCATGATGTCTCACTAAGTTATCCCAAAGCAGCATTACCTGTTCAATTTCAACCTGTTTGGTTGTTACGACGTTTCATACCTTATCATTTGAACACCCCTAGTATATCATATGATGATACCTTTGGAGAAAAGATTTTTTAAATTTCACTACTATCCTGATTTGAGTGGGTGAACTCATGTCCCGTAATCAAACACTGAGTAAATGAGGTAAATAAAAGTTACCTCATTTAGTTTATCAGTTAAATTCACTAATCGAACACCAACTACATCAAGTGGCATGCCTTGAGTCATAGTGTAAGAGATGAGTATTAGCATAGAGTAAGTACTTTCTCTATGGTAATATGATCAAATCAGTTTTCGGCAAATTTGGGAACTTGTTGTACTTATTGTTCATTATGCAGGTATTTTCATGCACTTGTTCAAAATGCTTTAAATGAGGAATTCAGTTATTTGCCATTAAGAGTATATTTTAATAGTCCTTTTGAGTTGTTTTTTTACTGATGAAAAACTAGTCTCATAACTGCCAAAGAAATAATTTCTACAAATTCGTGAGTCATAGTTTTGCGAGAGTTCAAATAACTAATCTTTTTTTACTATGTATTGATAAACTCATGACTTTTCCTTGTTATTTTGCGAAATTAGTGTATTGTTATATCAGTATTTGAGATTATCAGCTGAGGTTCTTATGTAAGGTTTTTAGTCAGTTGAAAGTAAATACATACTATAGTAATTATTATAAGTCTTATAATAATTTCGTTCATTAAATATCTTTTGATAATCATAGAAGGTGGATTAAATTACAGTTTTATTGTTTCTGGAGTGATAATGGATATAGTGTTTGTAGATTTTAAAATTATTCTTATCAAATATCTTAAATTTTAACATCTGATTCCCCACAAAATTTCCTCCAATTTAGTCATTCTATGCTTTTTAGACGAACAATTAGTTATTCCCATCTAAGTTCTCTTAATTACCACTAGGACATGTTTATTTAGTTTCAAAAGGTAATTTATAAGCAAAGTCACATCATGTGATTCTTTACCAAAGTATGAACTTTTCTTCAATATGCCTAATGTGAATATTTTCTTTTTTCACAGGTGGACTGTCCCTTTATCGTCTGCATGACCTATGCTTTTCATACTCCTGACAAACTCTGTTTCATACTTGACCTAATGAATGGTGGTGATCTTCACTATCATCTGTCACAACACGGAGTGTTCAATGAGCCTGAAATGAAGTTTTATGCTGCAGAAGTAATTCTTGGTATGTAGAATTCAACTTCCTACAAACCTAACCCTGTAAACAAAATGTGTTGTGAACACGTTGTGGAAACGTTGCACTGCAACCAAATTGGAGTTGCTGCAACGTAATAACAACATTGCAAAATCAGCCATAAGTCCTCTCTACCACGTTCCCGCAACGTAAGGCAACATAACTGCAACCTCTGGTGAAACATATTTGCAACACTTATGCAACTCCCGCAACGTACTTGCAGCATTTATGCAACCCTTTAAAATAATACTCGAGATATGCCTTTGCAGAAAAAATATTTATTCATTATTCCAGACAGGCGTGGGTCAATGCTAACAAGAGAGCTCCAATACGGTTTCCAATAATCACAATCCAAACGAGACGGGTCAAACACAAATTGGAGGCAATAAAACAGTACATAACTTCCAAAAATCGATATCCAAACAGGTAGAGGTCAAATAATTGTAGAATATCCTACGAGATTCCCAGAGAACACAAAACCAAACCGAAAAAGGCAAGCGCTAGACAAAGAGTAAACAGATGGAATTGACGGGATAGCATAGCATTCGATGTATCGAATATGTATATCGATCTCATGCCGTCTTCCCTTTTGCTATCTCATATGCAGTTTTTCTAAGTGCGAAAAATTATCTCACGACAAAAAAAATATTTCACTGGAAAGAGCTAATTTGCTTCAGAAGATGAAAAAACGCTATAAAAACCCCATATGTGAATATATGTAAACTGTGTCCAAATAATACTTCGCAAAGCGACCTGCAACATGTCGCAACCTTTCTGCAACCTAGTGGATATTCCACTCCCATATACAATCAGTCTCATGAAGAGGAAGAATCGAATTTTAATATATGTATCGTCTGCCTCAAATATTTTGTAATAATATTTTTCTCACCCAGCAAGTGCATCAGTGACGTAATGATGACGTTGCAGAAACGTTGCCAAACGACATGGCATCCTGCAACCTTTCTGCGACTTTTCTGCAACACATTGTGTTTACTGGGTAATGCAATCACTGTGGCTACATTTTTTTTGGCTTTCTGTGCTTAGTAAGTTTGATTTGTGAAATCCTACCTTATCCTCATCTTATGGTTGGGGTGAAGTGACACCATTTGGCAATACTTGCAGCAAAGTTGGCAATTCACCATATGACAGAGCAGTGCTATAATATGAAAAATTTTTGGTATAAAAATTTGGGACCTAACTGAAAATCCTATTTTGTTAATTTTTACTTGGATATTTTAATGTGTGCCAAATTGTCCAGTGTTTTCATTATGCTATTTCAAAGCTACTTTTCTAAAATATCATTTCCTATACTATTGGTCCAAATTGATTGACAGGGTCATAAATCATTGGAAAAGGTGCTAGTAATAGTATTTTAATTCATGCCTGATTCTTTCTGTGATCAACCTTATTTTAAAATTCTTGAACATTTTAGAAATTCTATTTAAACCATATGTGACACTAACCTGATGTTTACTACCTTATTATTATTTTTTTAAGGCCTTGAACATATGCACCGTCGTTACATCGTCTACCGGGATTTAAAGCCTGCGAATATCCTTCTTGATGAGCATGGGCATGTTCGAATATCTGACCTTGGTCTAGCTTGTGATTTCTCAAAGAAAAAGCCTCATGCCAGTGTGTGAGTATATTTCTTGTCTCCTCCATGACTGTGAGAATAAAAAAAATATTCACTTAAGTATTTGATTTAAAGCTTAACCTAAAGAAATCTTTATTGAGTTTATAATTATTTCGTCAGCTTGCTTCAGGGTGTTACTGTTGCTGGTACTGGTAGTGTGATACTGTGACATAGATTCTTATTTTAAATAAGATAATCACACTCAGTGTGAGGAAATTGGTTATATTTTAGTGGTTCACTTGGGAAGTAATCTCTCACCTTTGGAACCAAATGCATATTATCATTAATGAAAGAAGTCTCTACCTCATTATCCAGGGAAGAAAATTTTATTTTAATCCTTATAGAGGAAACTAGAGTGAAAAGTTATTGCTTAGCATGCTCCTGATGCTTTAAGGGTCTGTGAAATGTTGTGGACCTGCTAAAACTTGGTTACGGGTTCACCTTAGATTTTCTCTGATTAAATGATTGAATTTTTTGTTAACATATTTAATATTTTTAATGAAGTCATTCACAGAAAGGCATTCTTTACATGAATTTTCCTGTACTGCCTCATCAGTACTTCTATGACAATGATGCAGTTAACTTCTGTTGCACTTTACAGAGGAACTCATGGATATATGGCACCAGAAGTCTTGTCCAAGGGAACCGCATATGATGCCAGTGCAGACTGGTTCTCCTTTGGCTGCATGCTGTACAAGCTTCTAAAGGGTCACTCTCCATTTCGGCAACACAAAACCAAGGACAAGCATGAAATCGATCGAATGACTCTGACAATGGTTGGTTAATTTTACGGCATTATCTATATGATTCAATTTTTGTAGGAAATTGAGTCTGTTAATTTCAATCAATGCCTAAATCAATTATGAACGCTTAAAGAGGTCTTTATTGCTTGTAAAATTTTGGTGAATATATTTTTCCTCGCCAAAAACTAGTTAATTTTAATATTCATTGTCTGCTTTGAAAGCTGTTTGTGGTGATAGCATCACATTTTAGCATTGCACTCTGTAAGAGCCTCATTTAATAGTGAATTGTCACTTCGTAGCCTTATGCTTCCACTGCACTGATGCTGAATTGAGCATCTTCCAGAGCCTGTGATTGGCTTTCCCCAGTGTGATAATACATATTTCTTTTGGCAAATGATGCTAATCACTGGAAATGAAATTGGCCAATTAGTTATTCTGCAGTAACATTGTGGTAGAAATAATTTCTCAGTTTTTTGTCCTAGAATTTTCTTCCTGCAAATGCCTTAATGGGTTTGGGAGCTTTAGCTGTTGATAATTTTTTTTATTCTGTTTGTTACTGGTAGTGGTAGGCTTACTAAAAGTTTTCAAGGCCAATCACAGACACTTCTCTATGGTCAGTTTTTGTGGATTGGATGTTAAAATTATTTTGATTGATTTCATGAGTAATATGTAACAGGCTATCCTCCAGCAAAGCCATTTGTTACATAATTAAATGAGATGATCTTAGTCATTATGTCACAAAGAAAAAATCAATGCAAATTTTATTTATGTAGTTATCTTTTCTTAATTGAATTGAGTGAAATCATTTCAGAGGGGAAAAATCACCTCGGTCAGTGCCATAGAGATGTATCTTAGCAAGCGCTGATGATTGAAATGAAAAAAATTATCTTGAAAGTAGTGGACTATTAATGGCTTTCATTCCGCTTCTTGCAAAACAATTTTGGTATTTGAAAGTCATTGCTAACACTCATTGTCATTAATCATTCATCCTTATGCCATCCATGCAATCATTCTTGTTGGACACAGACGGCGGTGAGAAATTACTTAATTTGTTTCTTTAAAAGCCTGAATCTCATCTGGTGTGGCCAACACTTAGGGTAGTTCCTCAGCATAAACCCTTCTTTTCCAATAAATTTTCTTTTTCTGGATTGGCCAATTTTGACTCTAAATTCTGTATCTCTGATTGGCTTCCTCAAAATTTTCACTCTGGCTACATGTAGTTGATTTCACATCTGTGCCCACACTGAAAACCATCACTACTCTTTAAGCCAGAATCTCTGAGCATAAATCCTCCTGAACTTTAAATGCACTCTGCTGCATGCCTTTATGTATATTAGTTGTCTTATAGAAACTTTTATTTTGCTGCCATACGTCACTCTGCTAAGAATTTTTAATGTAGAGATTGAAAAAATGCTTATTTCCTCCCTCCATCTTAGCAGTATATGAGTTCTAGGTGTTGTACTCTTGAAAGTATTTTCCATTAACGCTAGACCATTGAGTCCAGATTTTTACTAACCAAAGATGTAGCCATTTTAATATAAATATTAGTTCATGCTATTAATATGTTTTACTTTGTATTCATATTGTGTTCAACTAACCATTTCCTTGCATCAAAAGTCAAATGATGTGATTTCATGGCAGCAATACAAATAAAATAATAAGTCTTAATTTGATTCATAGAGAATGCAAAATAATCATTTTTCATTTACCTGAAATTTGAGTGCAACTGTAGAAGTTCTTGATTTTTTTTGTTTGATCAAAAGCTACATTTGATTTTATGATCTATTCTTCTGAAAGCATCACTTTTAATAGGCTTGGATTGAACATACTGCTAATAGAAAAATCACACTATTACCATTATGTGTGCGTAATTGAGTAAACTTCCCTGAATGAATATTAGTTATGTCTTATGCTTTATAGTCAGACCTATTATCTGAAAACAATTGAGCTATAGTATCAGTTTATTCCACAACATCAATTATATTGTAAATGTGTATGTTATAAAATGAACCTCCTGTTGAGCGTATTTCTTGATTTGCTTCCAAGGTTGGTTGTTTTAATTTCAAACTGGAGGTTTATATTTGATGAGCAAAACTACCTACCTAGTCAACTTATATTGTCATGAAAACTAGAAGAAGAAGCTCTTATGTGTTAAAGTAAACCACAGCATTAGACCAATGTTATTTACCTTGATGATATAAATCCCTGTTGTTGCATTTTATGTAAGAATTTGAAGGTGTGAACTACCCTGGCTAGATTATGTTTACAGTTCTAAGCACTGACATTTACCAATAAAAAATGTTGCTAGCATTAGGCGTTTTATAGATATGAATATTTGCTTGCTGTGAATTCTCAAGTTTAAATAATGCAGCTATGCAAAAGTAGTTGTTCATGGAACACAATGGAAATAGTGATTAAACACCAAATTGAATGACTTATACATCCTCTTCAGATGTTACAAAAAAATCATTTCAAGGAGGTAAATTTATTTGCCACCTTGAAATAATTATTCTCCTTTACTTCAACTCAACTTCACATCAAATTATTACTGCTGGAGGTAATTTAATCTGATGGGTGTCAATTGAAATCTATCTTCTGAATGGTTTTTTTTTAACTCTGCTCAGTTCTCAAACATATTGAATAACTGCTTGCTGTAAACATGTTTCTGCTGCTTGGCATCGTCCATGTCTTACTTTGAGTATTTTATCTGATGTTTCTCTGCAGTTTTCTATTCTTTTTCGCTTGAAAGTATATTTCTTAAATAACTGTATTTTATTGAGCATTTTGCCATTAAATGAGTAACATAAATTTATCTCTTATTTTTTTTCTAAGAATTTTGATAGGACTTCTTATTTCTCCTCCTCTTGGAACTTCTTCAAGAATGACACAGTGAATCACTTAAAGTGAATCAGTTAAATCTTCTTTGGTCTTTTGCCATAACAAATGTCAAATGCTTCCTCGTTTTACCTTTTCTGCATTTGTTATGAATCCAACTATTCTTCCTCATTTTATTTTTATCATGGTGTTGTTGTGCTACCAGAATGTAGTAGACTTTTTAAGAATATAATATCTGCATCTCCTGAACTGTTCTACTGTTCATTTCCTTCATTAGTGATTATGATTCCTAAATAAAAATTTTCCAGATCATCAAGTGTTTCTTCTTGAATTTTATAATGGCATTATCTTTTATCATCTCCACCATACAAAAATCCTTGTTCTCATTTTGTCAACCTTCAGATGGCATTTAACTACATATATTTTTATCTATTATAGCCAGTGTTTCTTTGATTCCTCTCAGTCTCTGTCACGTAAACAAGGATTTTGGCAAAGTACATCATACTCAATTGTTTTCTAGCAGATACTCACCCTTGAAATTTTCTCTTTGATGTTTTTATTGCTTTTTTAAGGAAGACAGAACAGGTATTTATCATGCTTATTTCCTAATTTTGGTATCTCGGATCATTCTTGTGTCATGAATCAACAGTGCACTTTTGTGTTTTGTAGGCTGACAATATATATTAACCACATCGTTTTCATCAACATGACTACCCTTCTATAATGCAGTAAGAAGCTCTTCATGTTCATTCTGGTGCTCTTCCTTCACATCAATCCTGCCCTTTTAATTCTTCTCTCTCTGATCCAATGTATGTGATCTTGTACCTTCCTCTTCAAAAGTCCTTCGCTTTGGACCACTTTCTTTGAGTGAATCACTACAATTTGAGGTCCAGTCCTCTTTCAGCGATCTGGTCTCTTGTTGAACTGAATATTTTCTCCATTTCGGTCCTTTCTTGTCTGGCATGCTTGATCGATGTACTCTCTCTATATTTTGCAACATCCCCTGATGAAGATCTAAATCAGAAATTAATTTACTTCTGAAATATTTTACTTAAAAGAAGGTTTAGTCATACATATCTGTTTTAAATTAAAATTTAAGATGGAAAAAGAAATTTAGCTGTGACTGATTAGGCTAATAATGTATTAGTTTCCTCTTCCCGTCGCCATCACAGTATACAACTGTCAAATTAGTTATTACCATATCTGCTGTGTTATAATTAACCTTGTAACTACCCCTGTGGGGTTCACTTTCACTCGTATCAATGAGAGCTTCTGCTCCATATTCCATGCAATTGGTTGCATTTTTGCTTGAGGCTGCAAGTCACCAGGTCATAACATCTCCTCAAAGTTTTATATTGTTTGATAGATCTACTTTATCCAAAGAATATATTATTTTTACCCCTTAAAACCATTTCTTTGTAAGTTTGCATTCTCTTTTTACTGTTGACCATGTCTAGATTTTGACCAATAATCCCTATCATGATGGCGGATGCTCTTAATAGCTTTGAGCTCAGTCCCTTGCTGAAAAATAATTCCATGTATTCAGTCCGCCTGGTGCATGAACATGTGCAATTATTTTACTTCTCAAATCTTTATTATGCCAATTACATCATAATCACTCACTGTATAGAGATTATGAGTTCGCATGGAAGTGATCATTTATGATTACCATACATCATATTTTAAATAAGATTTTTGAAGCTACATCTTTGCATTATACAGTGGTTTAACTTGGTCATTTTTCCAGGAAAGCGTTACTGAAACCATAATATTCTGTGTGTATGTACAATAAAATTCTCCTGTTACTACACCTTCTTACAAGCAAGTCATGTAATGCCTATTTAGATTTTTGTGCCTGGTGGGTTTATTTCATGATTTGATAGGTCAGTGAGTCCGTGGCGAAACAATGTTCTTTGGAATCAAGTAATTTCAGATTTTGAGCCACTATTGATGCAAAAGTGAAATTTATTGAACAGTCAATGTGATGAATTATTTTTTTAAAATTTTTAACTCTTCTTGGCAATTTGTAAATATTGCATAACATTTTTATTTTTAAGAGTGATGATTAGCTAGTGCAGTTACATTACATCAGCAACAAATAGTATTTCAAAAATAATTATGCTGCTATAATTGAAATTAATTTTCTTTCATATGTAGCATTCATCTACTCAAGTATCATTTGTGAAATTTTTGTTGGAATGATTGTACCTCATCTTTTTAGCACTTTTTCCCATTAAACCGATGCCTACTCTGGTTCTCTTTTATTCTTCACGTTACTCTGTATACTTTTTTCAATACCAAATGAATGTATGATCCCATGCAAATTTAATGGTGTATATGATGAGAGATGCCTTAGAGTCTTGTGTTTAGCTTTCCCTCCTCCTTGCAACATAACCTCTATTTGATCTACAAGGTTTTGTTGTAGATATAAGATTTGCATAAGTTCAGTACTCTTAAAACCCTGTCTCTCATCACTCCTAAGGTATTCTGCATACCTTTCTTTTCTATCCCTAGAATAGAAATTACTTCTTTCCATTATCTTCTTTATATTTGTGCTACAAATTCTGCTTCTAATAATATTTCAGAATGTTGAACTGCCAGAAGCGTTTTCTAAAGAGCTCCGATCTCTGCTGGAAGGTTTGTTGCAAAGAGACATAGACAAAAGATTGGGCTGTAGAGGGCGAGGGTGAGTATAGATATATATTTTACGCTATGCCACATTTAACAGCAGGTTTTAATAAATTTTGCTTGCACGCAAATTTTATTTTTCTACTCCATAGCATTAGTCTCCAGAATCCGAGGTTGCTATTGTAACTATCAGCATCATTATACATTCAAAACTAAATACAACGAACACAATTAATAATTGCAATAAATACAATTATCACAATGCATGTAATCTGATGAACTTTACATCTCTCTTTTCTTGAACAGTGCCGATGAAGTGAAAGATCATGCATTTTTCGCTGGGATTGATTGGCAGCAGGTGTACCTTCAGAAGTATACTCCACCACTCATACCTCCAAGGGGTGAGGTCAATGCTGCGGATGCATTTGATATTGGTTCCTTTGATGAAGAAGATACAAAGGGCATTAAGGTCAGTAATACTGGAAGCACAATCTGACCGCATAAGTCAAGGTTATGAGATAGCAAAAATATGACTGGAAGTAAAAATTAAGTAGTGAACGAAATATAGGAGGCCGATACTTTGTGGAATTCCATAATGTGATATAGAAAATACAATTGCTTTGCAAAATTCCACTGTAAAGGAAAAACACATATGTAATTGGAGGCTAATCAATTATATTGGAAAGGCCTCTATTAAATTAGGCAACCTTCTGGAGCATCTTAATGTCAAACTGGCGTTCCACAACAAGATAAATCTGAAATATCTGCTCCCCAAAGTTAAAGATGCCACAGATATCATGGACCAGAACGGCGTTTACAAGCTGCTGTGTGCAGACTGCGAGGCGGCATACATCGGGCAGACGGGGAGAAGCCTAAGAGTCCGGTCAGCGGAGCACAAGAGGGACTTCGAAAAGAGGGAGGGGAAGTCGCAGTTCGCAGCCCACCTCTTGGTGGAGGGGCATCAAGCGGCTTTCATACCTGAGATGACGCACAAGGAGAAGAATGGCACTAGAATGGACATCCTGGAACAATTAACCATCTTATCGGCCGTGAAGAAAAAAGAAGCCATTACCAACGACCACCTTTTTCCCTTCCACTCTCCTCTCCTTGACCTCCCACAGCTAATCCCTTTCATACCCTCCAAACACTCTCGCTCGGACGTCGACACCATCCCCACCCCACCCCCTCAAACCCATGACGTCAACATTCCTACCTCAAGCCTCACCGAGGTTCACCAAGAAGCTATCATAAAATAAACATAGTTACAATTAGATTCCGTCTCCTACACCACTCCTCTTCCCGAGTGACTATATATTTCATGATTTGTTAACTTTGTGTCAGTCCTGAAGATGCCATGATGTGGTGAAACATGTTGACTCACTAAATTTATTCTACAGTGGAATTTTGCAAAGCAATTGTATTTTTCTATATCACAAAATTAAGTAGGTTATTGCAATGGATACATTGTTCCAGAATTGTTCTTAACATAGGGAAAAATGGGAGGAGAATATATTTTTTATTCATAGAATTTACGACAAAGGAGTGTTTTACAACTTTCCCTGGTGAAAATAAACCGTGACAGACAGTGTGACAGACAGTGTGACAGAAGCGTGAACACAGTGTGCTTAGAATGTGACAAGAGTGTGATTACAGTGTGCATACACCGTGACAAAAGCGTAAATTGGGACTCAAAAGCGTGCAGAAAGCGTGATAGACACTGTGACGGTACAGTGTGTTCACAGTGTGAGGACACCGTGCACACAGTGTGAGGACACCGTGCACACAGTGTGAGGACACCGTGCACACAGTGTGAGGACACCGTGCACACAATGTGTGGACACCGTGCTCACATTGTGACTAATACCCATGTACAGTGTGCGGCACATTGTGGTCACACTGTCCATCACGCTTTGAAGGGAGCACAGTGTGCGTACACTGTGACTAATAGCCTTGTACAGTGTGCAGCACATTGTGGTCACACTGTCCATCACGCTTTGAAGGGAGCACACTGTGCGCACAGTGTACATACACTGTGGCTAATATACTTGCACAGTGTGATACACATTGTTGTCACACTGTCTGTCACGGTTTATTTTCACCAGGGTTTGTTTTAATTTTCATCCTATAGAAGCAGAAAGCAAAAGCATTTGTGTTCTTAAGTTTTATTCCCCAAGTGTCACCATGAATGTTTCTAGGTAGGATAATAAATGTAGGAGGTGGTAATAGCATATCGGAATTAATCATGTTTATATAAGAAATGATTAGTTTGGGGTTAGCGGAGAGATGGGAATGTCTGATATAATAATTGTGATAAGAATATCGATGAAAATAATTCTAAAAAAGATTGATCCAGTTAATTAAATTTATGCAGGAGTGGCAAAGATTGAACAAATCAAGTTTTATTTGAAACCAATACCTAATTCAATTAGGCTGAGTAAATTCAGTGTATGTGAATTCATAATGAGCAGTGCTAGGCTGGGAATTCAGGCTGGCCCATGGGTAAAAATCCACTATTAGTGGATCCACAATAAGTGGCGATTTCGGCATCCACTAAAATTTTAGTGGATCCACAATTAGTGGATCCACAATAAGTGGCAATTTCGGCATCCACTAAAATTTTAGTGGATCCACAATTAGTGGATCCACAATAAGTGGTGATTTCGGCATCCACTAAAATTTTAGTGGATCCACAATTAGTGGATCCACAATAAGTGGCAATTTCGGCATCCACTAAAATTTTAGTGGATCCACAATTAGTGGATCCACAATAAGTGGCGATTTCGGCATCCACTAAAATTTTAGTGGATCCACAATTAGTGGATCCACAATAAGTGGCGATTTCGGCATCCACTAAAATTTTAGTGGATCCACTAGTAGTGGATCCACAATTAGTGGATCCACAATTAATGGATCCACAAATAGTGGCGATATCGGAGTCAACTAAAATTTTCGAAGATCGACATGTTTAAGCGGAAAAAAGAAAGCAACATCCACAGTAGCGTTTGCACTGGCGCGAAATTTGTCGTACTCCGGGGTTTTCACTTCTCGCTGTAGCTTTTCCCTCGGGGAATCGTCCTCCATGCTACTTCTGAAAACTTGGTAGAGTGTTTTTGGACTACATTCTTTTTTATTGAAGTTTTTACGAAAGATATCGGCACTATCGTCTTTCCACTCTCTCCGCGAAACGTTATACATTACCAAAGCTCGCCTTGGCCGTATGTGAAAATCCTCTGATGCAACAAAGATTACTAGAAACAAATATCCGTTATCAATATGACTGGTTAAACAGTTTATTTGTGCCGCGTCTGTTATTGGTTGTTGTTGTTACTATGGTTACGGGGGTTACGGGTTACGATCGAACGTCACGTGACTGCTAGATTTTCGCTGATCAACGCGAATTTGAATAACTACGACCATATAACTCAAAAACTAGCGAATTATGATAGAAAAATGATTGTATATTGAAAAATAGATACCTACCTACCCTGCGGTTTTGCGGCAAATCGTATAACCAACAATTTCATCGTCTACCTATAATATTGGTAGTTATTATGCGTAGACGCAGTAGAAGACGTCATAATCGTCGCAGAGTGTCGCCGTCACGAATAAAGCAAATTCAAAGTTCTACTTATGGGAAAAGTTATACCTATTATAATCGTGAAAAATAGATTTTATAATTTGATATTATTTGTGGGACTAAAATCCATAGGTTGTTTGCAAAAGTTTAACCCCTAATCAATTGGATGGGGAAATAAAAGATGGGAGGAAAAGAATAGGTATAAGGGTTAAAACAGTTATTTTAACAGGATCCTGTCGACAAAAATGGAATTGTTAATAATGCCATTCATCATATCCAATAAAACGTGCGTATCCTCTGAAAGGAGGATATCCACAACTTAGGTTAGTGGATACATCTAAGGATCCACTAAAATTTGTGAACATCCACAATCTATGTACTTAAGTGGCATTAGTGCCTATTTGCATTAGTGGAGTACTATATTTAGTAGATATCCACTACATATGTTTAGTGAATATCCACAGATTTTAGTGGACATCCACAAACTTTAGTGGACATCCACTATATTTTATGTGAATAACCACAATATTTAGTGGATATCCACTACATGTTAAGTGGACATCCACAAACTTTAGTGGACATCCACAAACTTTAGTGGACATCCAGTATATTTTATGTGAATATCCACAATAATTAGTGGATATCCACAATAATTAGTGGATATCCACATTATTTAGTGGATATCCACTACATATTAAGTGAATATCCAGAAATTTTAGTGGACATCAACTATATTTTATGTGGATGTCCACAATAATTAGTTGATATCCACAATATTTAGTGGATATCCGCTACATGTTAAGTGAATATCCACAAATTTTAGTGGACATCCACTATATTTTATGTGGATATCCACAATAATTAGTGGATATCCACAATGTTTAGTGGATATCCACAATATTTAGTGGATATCCACTAAAATTTTAGTGGATTTTTACCCATGGGGGTCTTGTAATATCTTAGTATCTTTTTGATATGTATCTTCAGGACATTGTATGGCTGAATGAGAAGGGCTAGGACTAGTGATAAAAGTAGGTATCGAACTAGTCATGGTTGGTATAGATGGGAGGAGTACCCAAAAACTATATAACTGAGCTCAGTTATAGTTTCTCTTCTAAATTTGTAACCAGGTACAAGTACCTTTTAAGTAAATAGTTTAAATAAACATAGTTACAATTAGATTATATTTACTTTTCATAACAATTTAGAAACAGGTCTAAATGGTCCTTGTGGAAGGTTGTGTTGCATGCAGGTTTTTACATCAAGTTATTATTTAAACATGCTATATTTAATATAAATATTCAAGCACATATTATCATGAAATAGGTAGTATGAAGAAGCAAGAAGAATAAAGGAAGGGGTGAGACAAGGCAGGCTGTATACTGATGATTTTGGATTGATCCAAAATTGAATTGAAAATTTGAAGAAGTTTTGAAGAAGTTAGAAAATTGAGCTAGTAATTTTCAATGTTTACATCGATAGAGCTATCAACGAAATCAAAGAGAAGTCTTCTGGAGTGCACATCCATGGAGAAAAAATTAGCATGCTGCGATTTGCGGATGACATAGCAGTCGTAGCAGAGACAGAGAATGATCTGAATAAGACTCTTATAACCATGGAAAGGTCAGTGGCCAACTACCATCTGAAGATAAATAAGAATAAAACTAAGATATTGGTGTGCAGCAAAAGAGAAGAGGCCAAAACCAACGTTAAACTAGGGAAGCAAAAACTGGAAGAGGTGAAAGAGTTCTGCTACCTGGGAACCCAAGTAGCCAACGATGGACGAAGCAAGGAACAAATAGTAGAATAGCCCAGGCAAAGAGGGCATTCTATCAAAAGAAGAATCTACTTACAGCTGGAAATACAAGCTTAGAAGTAAGGAAACAATTCCTCTGAATGTACATCTCTAGCATATTTCTTTACGGCAGTGAGGCATGGACAATGACAGCAGCGGAAAAGAAAAAGGTGGAAGCATTCAAAATGTGGTGCTGCAGAAAAATGATGAAGATAAAATGGATCGACCGAGTAAGTAACGAGGAAGGCCTAAGAAGACTGGGAGAAAGGAGAAGTCTTCTGAATATCCTGAGAAGAAGACAGAACAACTTAATCAGCCAAATCATGAGACATGATGGCCTGATGAAGACAATTGTGGATTGACAAGTGGAAGGGAAGAATGGCAATGGAAGGCCTCTTGCGAGATATATTGTTAAACAGATTTCAGATAAATCAGTTAAACAGACTTGCTGACTGAGAAAGTGTTAAGAAGATGGGTAATTTGTTGATTCTGGGTTTAGAGATATGAAGAAAAGAGGTGTGGGTTCTATGAAATGGAGCATAATGTGGTCCAGAAGCTTATTCTAACCTGTAAGGAGGAGTGCAGATAGGAGGCTTTTGGGATGTGGATGTGGTAAGCAATAAAGAAGCCTAGCTTTGGAAGGAGAGAGGTGAGTGGGGACATATTAAATGTGTTGAGGTAGGGAGATAAGCTAGTGCTCAACTCTAAAAGTTCCTATTCTGCTAAATGGATGTAAAAGGTTCTAGATTTTTATGATGCTTCATGTAAAACATTTACAATTATGATAGGCAATGGGAAGTTTTTACCTTGAATTAATCTCACTTGTTCTTATTGCAGTTGACAGAGGCTGACCAAGATTTATATAAAAACTTTCCTTTGGTGATCTCAGAAAGATGGCAAGCAGAAGTTGCAGAAACTGTCTTTGAGACAATCAATAATGAAGCAGACAAAGTGGAACACAAACGCAAAGCGAAGCAAAAGCTTAAGTTTGACACTGACGAAAAAGGTTAGTGAAACTGAGGCAAACAATGATTTTTAAGTAACTATAATTGCTTTAATGTATAAAGAGGTTATTGTAATTTATTTGTTGTTGGTTTGGTTATATCTAAAACTAAATGTCTTTGGATATTCTAGCATTCAGCAATCAAAGACTTATTCAAGTATTAAATAAGTTTATTTGGTTGATGACATATACATACATATCACATACAATTTTTTATTAAGGCATAACTTTCATAAGTGTTGCTGGAGTAATATCTAAAAGAAAATTTTCTTACAAAAAGCATTATCTAAAAGAAACAGGTTATCCCAAATGAGTAAAGATAGTGAAAAACCTAAATGAAAAATCATAGAATGATATAAAGTTTTATGAATCTATCAGAGTCAATCGGGGTGTGAGTTTTTACGTAAGTTGTAATACGTTAGGGGGATATTGTACCCATTACATATTAACAACCTTTAAGTTTTTTCCTATGATATGGATGTTGAATCTAGGCCAAATTTTGGCTTTTTTGCCTTGTTATCATGATAACAATTCTTGAAATGTGGAGTTCATCTTCCCAAAAGGCAGTTCTCTTCTGTCACTTTTGAACTTGATTGCTTGAATATTCAGAGTCAGTAAGTAGATGAGAATATTTTCCCTGTTTGGGAAAAATGTGTGGCACAAATCAAGATCATTTATCTTTTTTCCTACCTTTGGAATATGTAGCCCTGTATTGCTATTGTGAATATGTATTTCAGTGTAAGTAATGTGAAAGGAATGAGTTCAGTTCATAGAGAATGAATTCAAACCCCATGACTTTGGTCTTGAGCATTAGCAAGGCTTGATTGAGAAGGTCACTTCTGAACACAAGGCTTGTTATTACTGTATTTGAATTATTTTCTGGCGATTGGAAGAGAAGGGATTGGAAATGCTTGTACAATAAGTTCTAAAAATTCTGTTTTGTGCTTGAGTGGTTGAAAAAAAATTTACTCTTTTTTTTTACCAATATGCAAGTTGGACTTCTTTTGAAAAATGGTAAAGACTTTTTGTGGGGAATATTTACACAGCCCAAAGGTCTTATCTTGAAAGAGTTGTCGGGAAATCAGAATTTTCATCTGTCATAAAAATCAAGGATTTAAACCTTTCTCTATTCTGCATGAACAACCCAAGTAGCATTCCTTATACTTTGCACGTTTACCCCTGAATCTTTATCAACAAACAACTTGAAATAACACAAAAGTTGTGCCAACCTTTCTGGCATTTGGAACACATGTTGTATTTTTTATGGACATGTTTGTCAACCCTGGTGAGAGAAGGCTGGTTAGTTTCCATCTCCTTCTTATGACATTTTACTGTGCCTTGCAGAAGATTCTAGAATTTTATAATTTTTTTCAGAATCTGATTGCATTCTTCACGGGTATATTAAGAAACTTGGTGGTCCGTTTGCATCGGCATGGCAGACACGATATGCCAAACTGTACCCAAATCGACTGGAGCTACATCCAGAATCTGGAAGTACAAAGCCTGAATTGATTTTTATGGACCAGATCGAGGAAGTAAGCGCCGACTTGGTCCATGTCAAGAGTGAGCAGTGTATCGTGGTTCGTTCTCGGGATGCAAAGATTGTGCTCACAAACCCAGTAAGTAAAATGGTGTTTACCTGACTGAGTCTCACAAAGAAATAGGTTCTGTATTCACTGATGACATATGCTGCAAAAAAATTGTACACTCTTATCTCAAAAAGTAAAGTAACAGTGTGTATGCTATGTTAGATAATACTTTGAAGTTAATCTACCAATTTAATTTCTCCTAATGTAGAAATAGCCCAATGTACACTTCTCTGATTTCCATGACTCCTTTATGATAGGTAGTCATGACATCTATGAAATGCGAGCTTGAGTTGGTACCATCATACTTTTGTCTTGAATGAATGGATTGGCTGAACATTTTTAGTGTGGGAAGTAATTTATTATGGTAGATTGTTATTGTACAGGACCAACTTCAAACAATGCTTAAGGTGATGTACATGTTGACAGTGTCTTTAATTATTGAGGTAGAATATGCTGCCTCTCTAACTGTAAGGATATCAAACAGAACCATAGTTTTTATTTGACAAAGGTTTGCATAAGGTACCTACATACATGCTATAGCTCTGATGGCCCTTACTAAAGTTTTAGGATATCTTTTACTGTGAATTTATAATTTGGTTCTTGCTTGACAAGTAATAGGAATGGTGCAGTGGTTGGAGCACTTCTGTAGCCCTAAAGCTTTAAATTTCTGCAACTCGGGCATTAGTTCGAATCCTAACTGTGTAAAATTTTGTGCCAGTATATATTCTAATCAATTCTTGGGTGGTTTGTGGAGCTCATGTCAGGTGCAATGTTTTTCCTATCAAAGGAGGTAGTCAACAGTGGACTAGTTAATAAAATCGACAAATTTCTGCTCCAATAATATTTTTTAACGTATGAAAATCATGCCTCAAATATCTACTGAAACAGGCATGATCTCATAATCTCCAGAGATTTTTGTCTTGAAGATGAAAAACTTAATGCACTGTTATTCTTCCCAGAAACATTACCATTTTTCACCAGCATGTAGGTATTGGGGGTTAGTTCTCAATGTACTTTATTTATAATGCTATTATGAGTGATATAATGATTGCTTGTGTCCCTCAGGATGAAATTGGACTGAAAGAATGGGCTCTCTCTCTACGCTCTGCACACAAGTGCTCACTGGAACTTCTCGGAAGCATGGCAAAGAAGGCTGGCAAAATATATGGCACAGAGCGTGACGCAGCTTCAGCAGCTAATGCAGCTGTGCCCAACAACAAAAGCAATCCCTTCATAGCGAGAAATGCCAATGGAAACTGAGATGACCACAAGTGTCCTGTGTCTACTAAATTCTCATTTGACTCTCTGTGGAATCCATCTCTGCCCCAGTATCTCAGATATCATCTGGTAACCCCTGGTTCAAGTCATCCCCATTATCTTGTGCATACACTGTGAGCCTTTTCCTTTCACCTGGTCCTAAGATGCTGCTTCCTCTTTGGGCATTTTCCACACTGCAGTGGAAGGTGAAGATGATGGGAAACTCCTTCACCACGATTGAATCTATTTGATTCATCTGTTGCCGTCTTTCTCGATGATGTATTACCATTATACCATTACAGAGCTTCACTAACCGTTTCAGCCAGTCCCTGTCATGATCAAATTGAGTCTATAATGTAAACTGGAAATGTCTAGAGGGTGAGCCTTTATCAATAATTCATACGAATGCGTCGTGATTTTCAGTACCTTTGCATATATTTTTTATTTAAGCATTAGTTAGTGATTGTGAGGACTGAAGATATAATGTTGAGTGTTTGGACATGCACTCAGATTTTAATATTGTTGGTAATGAGTTTACCAATGTGTGACCTGTGCAATCAAGTCATATGCGTCAACAGGGGTTTCTTTGTACATTGGTACTCTTTATTGGGGTAATCTCTGATGCCATGCAGTCTAGTGAGACAATTCTGAATAATGCAGCTCTCCTCTTACATAAATCATAACATTGGGAAAACGTCTGATAAAAGCATTTTTTTCCTTGACTCAGCCTCCCTCATATAATCTCCTTGAAGATTTTCTTTTCCCATTACGTATTACTTTAAGTATTCTTGTATTTCCCCTTCAATCTTCGAGCAGTCAGTCCTAATACACATATTATCTTTGTTAGAATGTATTTTTTTCTTTTTTATTTGGCATATCATCCAAGTTAAAAACAATATCATGGCCAAAACACGAGGTACAACCGATTTAACCTTCATTACCATTCCACTATTCTACTTTCTGCTCTTTTATTATATTCAACCATCATGGAGGGTGGGAAGAATAAACGCGTTAGCTTGTATTCTGGACTATTGATACATTTTAAAAACTGGGTTTGAGAGTACCTATGTTGCAAGTTTGTGAGAACATGAATGAAGAGTAAGTGCAGACAGGATGATTCTGTGAAAGTGTCAATGAAAAGGCTGCATATAAGTGCTGACAAGTTGGCTGCATACAAAAGTGTTTAATAAAATGGCCACCACGGATGTGGTTATAGTGAGTCTTCTTTTTGTCTCCCCTGAAGAACCGATGGCTTCCCATTTGGGGCAAAATGTAAGCTAGTGCTGAAACCTGACTTAAGTCCCATGTTTGGACTCTTTTGATGAGCCCATTATTTAAAAGATAAAGAAGGGTGATGAAAAAAAAACTTTTGAAAGGGGTAGTTGCAGTGCATTGCATGAAAATGATTTTTAGATTAGATTTTAAGAGGAAAAAAAAGGTAGCAGGTATTGTACATTATAGTGTGTCTTGTTTCAGTGTGAGTGAATGGATGTATTTTTCCCTGTGAGTCTCTTTAAATCATGAGTGGTGTAGGTGAGAAAAATTGTGTGTACGAAAGTGTAACCTGGGAATTTGGAACTCTTGAATTGGTGAAGAGAACAAGAGGGAATGCTGCTATCATCAAAGCTGTACTTTGTCTGGTGATGAGATGTGTCATATGAGTGAAATGGCCTTTGATGTGCAAGAATAAGGGAAGACACCTGCCTTCTTCAATGGTTGGATAGATAGTAGCCATTTATAATAAGGGGCTTAATGGGAAGTTCTTTGAAAGTGATTGGGGCATCGATGCAATTTTCATTGGTATATCTGATTTATTATTCACACTTAAGTTTTTATTACAAGCAGTATTTTTATAACAGCTTACTACTCATTAATGTTGTAACATCCATTTCATTTTTGCTTAAGGAGTGTTTCAGTATTCGCATCATTGTCATCTTCAACAAAGCTATCATTCCACTGAATATATCATGACTTACTGCGTAAAATTGATTTCAATGAAAATATTAATCTCAGAATGAGTTGATGCAATAACTCAGACTTTCACTGCTCAAAATGTTAGCATTTTGAGAATTTTTATTGAGACAAGCACTGTCTCATGAACTCACTCGTGTTAACCTTGTTACAGATATCAAGCAACAAGTTTATCATCTTTTGAACAATTTTGTAATAAAAACTTAACCATCAGTTGGGACAATACTAGTCACATTTATAAATTTCACTTAGCTGCTACTAAAACTTTTATTTTCATGTTAATGATGAAAAAAATTTTTCCATCAAAACAAGCATTTTTGATACAAGCAAGTTAATGAAAAATTATTCCCTTTGACCATTTTCCTACCTTAATTGCAATCGAAGTAATGTTAATGTATGAAGCTAGATAAAAATACTGGAGAAATTGGCCTTCATTTCTTATTTTCATGAATAATGATGAGACAGTAACATGAATTCTAAGTTGCTTATCATCATTTTCACTTAAACCTCATTCTCATTGAGTACATTTCCTCTCTCATGCAGCATTTATTAATGCTAAATTAATTAAGAATTGTACTTATTCCATGATAAAGGCCGCAATGATAAATGCATTTCTCAATGCAATAATACTAAGGCTTTTCGTCAACATGACCTCTCGATGAGGCATTTTATATGATTTATCTTTTAAGTTGCAAATTGTCCATATTGTGCTCTCATATAATGAGTAAGAGGACATTAAAGGATTTGAATTTTATTTAATTAGTGTCACAATGTTTTGAATTACTTACATTAATGGTTAGGAAAATTCCCTTATCTGTGGGTAATCAATTGTATGAGGAAAAAAGGGATCATTGTATTATTATTTATTGCTTTTAAAAATAATTTTATCCTTTATATATATTTTTACTTTTTTATTCTTCATTCGTTTGGCTGCCACAAGAAAAAGCTTTTCTGCAATGCGCTATCCCATAGTTTACTTACAGAAGGCAAAATGTCTTAGTGTCTGCCCTTACAACAAATAACTTCCTTTTGGTATAGGAATCATCCATCCCAGTTACATCAAGAGATTGTGTGAATGTATACATATATCTGGATTTCTTAGAGAGTCTGTGGATAATGCGAGTGAAGCAAAGAGAAGGAAGATGGTCGCTAATCACCACATACCTTATTAAGGTCTCTCCTCCTGCATAATTTTCTGCAGAAATAAAGAATAAGCCATGTGAGAAGAAATATATCCTTGAGTCCCACTCTGAATTTTTACATCAGAGAGAGAGATAGAGGAGTGGATATTTCTTTCAAGGTGGCAATGATGAGAAAAAAATTTATTGGAAGCATTGACTCCCTGATTTTTCATGTACGTGGATCTAAGAGTTGTGTGAGTGTGTTGTGTGCATTCTTTATGAGTGATTAGTTTAACTTGTGGCCATGGCTTTTCACAATCAGTGTTCACTTCATGGCTCATGTTTTTTTTTTTTTTAATCTATCGTTGTATGCATGTGGAGTCTTCCGATTTATGTGCAAGTCCTTACTGTGTGTCATCACCATGAGTGAGAGTGCCCCATGTATAAATATATACATAACTGTACATGTATAAACACAGATATATGTTTGTATCTTTATTGCTATTGAGGAGGGAATTTTTCTAGAATCTTTACGACTAGACTTTATTAAGAGGCAAACCCATCCATTGAAAGTCGATGTATCTAGTTGAAAATTTTTCTCATGAACCTCATAATAACTGTCTAAATTCAGTTTTATAAATTGTGATCAAAATAGAGTTATTCCCTGTAAAGGAAAAGAGCACTTGTAATATATTTAATAATTTCCCCCCTACTCGTTATTTTTTCAGAGGTGTAAAAATGTATCTTCAAATCTTTGTAGATGAAGTCAAATTTGTATTTGGCTTTTCAAATTAATGTTTGACTTCTTTCATAGGAAGAAGTTTTTTATTCAAAATCCAAAAAAAAAGCTTAAATTTCTCACTTTCTCTCTGTCGTTTTTCTTGCTTATGTATGCATAAATGTTTATAACATACTTCTACCCTTATTCTCTTGGCTATGTGCTAATGCTGCAATTTTGTGTTCTTAGTGTTTAATATTTCATTTTTACTATTTTGTAGTAGGTACCATTTGCATCCTTAGCCTCAAATGTCATGTGTGCCCTTAAGTTGTTATATAGCTATGTTCTGCGAGGCTTATTATTATCTAATGACTAACATGAATGGAATTCATTTTAGGAAACACAAAAAGGTATTTGACACCAAATCTGTAATGTTAGATACTCCACATAAGCAACATTGGAGACCTAGTATATATATGAATCATAATTTATGTCACTAAGTCTTCCAATCAGGATCACTTGTTTACCCTGGTAGTATTTAGAAACGAGTTAATTTAGTATTTATTAATGGAGAAAGGTTGTAAATGCTAGAAGTATATTACTATAAACTATAAATGATAGGGAATTATAAAGTTGCTCCATGTACAGATCAAAAAGAAAAAAATGTTTTGCACATCATTTAGTGAGGTGATAGGGATATAGTGAACTAAGTGAGAGTGAAACTTTGAGTCGTGGGTGAATGATTTATACCCAGTCGGTACCCTCTGGATACGCCTATGTAACATACTGCTGAGCTTTGTTTCCTCCACTGGTTGTTAAGCAGTGCATTCAAGTTTTACTGTTTGTGGCAGTATGGAATCGTTAATGCCTTTAGCATTAAAATCTGAAAGGGGGTGGAATGACTTGTATTCTCAGGGTTTGCCTTGCTTAAAAGACTTGTCATCAGGCCATTCCATTCTTGGAATGGCATTTTACTTTGTCTCTAGTTTCTGGAAATGATCCATATGTTCAGCATCAGGATTGTCACATGCAATGACACTCAGCATTATAACAGCAAATATACATAGTGCATGTGGTTATTTTAAGACAAATGGAGCGTTTTGATAAAATTTAAAAGATGGTGAATTTGTCAATGATTTTTAAACGTTGTACATAATTGCTTAAAAACGATATATCTGTGAATGAGTTTTTATTATCATTTATTATATTGCCAAGTTGGAAGAAGAATTTTCACACTTATGAAGTGGACACTGATTGTGCATGGGGTTTGTTATAGCTAATCAAATGCCCTTTTGTCAATAGCTCTTACTGGCTGCAAGAATGCGGTTGAGCTGAGTGAGTTGCACATTATGTGATACTGTTTTACCTGTTACTGTTGTAAGTTTGAATTGAGTGAAAGAAATATATGTATGAAATTTTTAGATGAAGTTAGTTCCTATATTTCATCCTCTTTAAAAAAAAAACCATTCCCTTTAAGTATTAGGGGTAAAAATTTCAATACAGATGGAGATTTTAATTGGTGTAAGGAGTCTTCATCAAGAATGATGATCATATGGTTTCTTTGTGTGAATGAGAGATTGAAAGCGAATTTAGCTGTCCAAATCACTTATTTAAATTGTGACATTTTCCGAAGCAATACAAGATGTAACAAGCTTTTGGTGACTAGCCTTGTTTATTTGGATACATGAATTGTGTTATCATAAAGTCTTTTAAATACATCTGACGGTAAACAATGAGTCTTTTGCTATAACTCATTAAAAACTCTCCTCACCTCCTATATTTGAGCAGTTATTAGTGTTTTAGTGTTCTATCAGTCAAGGTAGGTTTTGGTGGACATGAAATACCTTCCTTGCAGCTTCCTACAACAATCTTTTGCATGATTTTCTACTTATCGTTTCACATTCTTCCTACCTCTCATTATGGTGTCTTAAATGCCTCTTCTCCCCTTCCACCCTCCCCTTAACACATTCCAGATTTAGTGCGGGCTATGCTGGCCCAAATTAATTTATTTAAATGGAGGACGACATGCCCGCAGTCGCAGCCGCAGTATAAATTCATGGATAAAAAATGATGGGCTGAACTTGCATTTCATTTGATCCACTTCGCAGATTGATGTTTTAAAGCCTGTTTCACACGATACTTGATCCAGCACAAGACCTAGTGTGCTAGCCGCTACTAGATATTGAGGATCTAGCATAATTGGAACTCAATCTAGCATGATTGGAACCGTCCTGGGAGGTTTCACACAATCATTGACCTTGTGCCTGCTATGAAGTGGTTATTCCATATGATTCCATACTAATTAAATAAAAGAGAAGTTCGCACAGCATCTGTAACGTGACTTGATTGGTGGATGGCTACTAGGCTACTGGGTCCTACTATAAATCTAGTACCGCATCAAGTATGAAATCCAGTAGCTCAGCGAGAATACTAGCAAGAATGCTTGCTAGCCAGCATACTGGCTCTATTCACACGATACTAGAAAACTAGCATACTTGCTAGTATACTCGATCTTGTGCTGGATCAAGAACCGTGTGAAACGGGCTATCAGAAATCCATTAGATGGCAGAAGCTGGTTGAACACCGCGAATAGGGCCCCAGAATTTAAATTTCTGAACCGGCTTGAAGGGTCATTGAGAACCGGCAGCGGAAGTTGGCCCAAAAACGTAACGTCTGGGAAACCAAAATTTTGCGGGTTCAAGTAGGTTCCTCCTGCGTCGTGTTTTTCTAAGCGTTAGGCGGAAATGTGTGATGCAATGTCAACATTTGGCGTAACAAATACCTAATTCATTGCCTATGAAGTTAAAAAATTTAACCGGAAAGAAGATTGTGTGCACATGGAAAATGTGGTTGAAAAGTCTCTTAACGTCTCTGCCTAATTCTGAGGCTAAAAAACGCAAAACTAGTGTAGTATTGGAGGAATCCTTGTAGTTTCCACTAGTAGGCTAAGACGATAAAAGGAAACCTAATTTTCTTTTTAGTTTCGAATTAGGACCTATTAAATATGCAATACGATGGAGTGAATACCACAATATAATTGTGCTTTCGAAAATTATCGAAGAAAATCTTCGCAAGGGGTGTCCGAGTTTCGGGTTTGGAATGTTGACGAAATTTGGCCGACTTGATTAATGATTTACGAATCGCCCCCATTATCTGGTTATAAATCCTATTACTTCAATAAAAGGTGAGTTTAAAATATTTTAGTACGATCATTAGACTCAGCGGGAGTTGGGCTAGGGGTAGAGTACACGGCTCGTTAAAGCCAACATCATTGGTTTTAGTCCACCAATCGTCGCTTCCTATTCCATCGTAGTTTTGTTGTACGACCGTGACTGGTTTTAAATTTTTTTAGCATAACCGTGATGTATTTGAACTATTTCAAGTAATTAATTACGTGATATGCATAATAATTTAAAACCCCTTCGAAGCCTTCATCACAATATTTGTGTGGGTTGTGTACATTCCCTTTAGGTGTCAAATGCGGCAAAACCCTCTTAACGTCCGTACGCCAACGTGGAGACGTGTATCAGCAGTCCATTCCTCATGGTCATAAACGAAGAGGCCTCCCTCCCATTCTCAAGAAGTCAGCGCACTTTCTCTATGCGGGGGCAGTGGACCCTTCAGTCCCGATACTTGTTCCAGGGCGTGGGAGACGTCAGGGTTTTTGACACTGTGTCGATTGCTGTGAGCGTGTGGTGTTCTCGGAAATAAGTCCGCACGCCCCCTACCAGAATTTCCAGTTGGTCGGAGGAGTGGGTGCTGGCAAACGCCTGGTGAATATATATATTACGTAAATTAGTTAAAACACATCACGGGTTAACTATACTAAAAATATTTGTAACCTGGTGTGGAATCACGGATCTATTTTTCGCGTTATCGCAATCTGTGTCGTTAACACTTACCCCTAGAGTAGCGCAGGGTTAACAATGACCGTCTATAAAATTCGCTCCTCTGATTGTAATTAGCGATTTGAAGTGCTGTGCGAAAAATGAAAAATGGAGATAACGTTCTCTTTGACGTAAGTTAAATCAAAAAATAACGATAACGCTAGCGCACGCGTAACGTAGAACCATGATAGAGGCCCTGGGATGGTCGTACAACAAAACTGCGATGTAAAAAGACTTGACGAGTGGTGGACTCGAACCCAGGTAAATTAGTTACCCGAGCCGAATACTTAACCCCTGGGCTACGCCTTCCTCATATCCTTTAGGTAATTGTACGTGTTGTCTTTCCAGGAAAAATAGTTGTTCAAGCTCGTTGTTTAAATTGTTGGATACAAAACCCAAAGATGGGGGTAATTCTTAAATCACTAATGATGGGCTACCTGCATTAACGAACACTCCTCTTGTAAGCTAGAAGGAAATAATGCGCGATCAGGATATGCAAGACTAGTATTCGAGAGTCTGAAGCGGTGATATAAATATGGCTTTTATCCCATGAGACCCGCTAGCAACGTTTGTTGAGAAAAGGACAATTTAACGGAAATCAGGGTAAAAACTAGATGAATGACACGAATGCATCTCGGCGTAAATTTCTCGACTCATAAACCAGGATTTGTGAGAGAATCAAAACACAAGACACGATGACTGCTGAAGAGGAACAGATTCGCGAGGATAGGGTGAAAACTCGGTATTCCTCATAGAAGAATGAACTCTCTGAGGTGTGTCTAGGGAGAATCGGCTGGGTTCTACAAGCAAGAAGAGGTCTATGGTGCATTATTGGTCCCCTTTCGGTGCGAGGTGTGCTGGTGGTTGACCGGGTCCAGGGAAAAATCCTTCACCAGAGCCTTCTCCATTTGTAGAGGTCACACGTAGTAAAGGTAAGACCTAGTTAATAATATAAACTAAAGTAATAATTTAGTGCTTAATACAGGTCCCTTCCATGCGTAGTAACATATCGCTGGTCACGGTCCTCGCGCGCGATGTAGATAGAATATGTTGTACTAATCTGAATCTTATTAATTCCTTAGTAGATCTTACTAACTTACCATATACAATCAATGTACAAGGACGTGATTCAAATCCAATGCGTATAACTTGGGAGTTTAGAAAAGTCCTCCGACGTAACAATATCTTTTCGACGGTATGCAAATCCACTACTTACTATAACTTTGAAAAAAAATGAAGACCATCAAACTTAGAAAATCTTATTTCAAGTAATTTAAATCCCGAGCTTATAGGTTGGATCATTCCGCTGAGTAAGAGATATTTTAATATATCCTCTCTGCTGGGTTAAAACACTGCACTGACTCTTTTCTCACGCTCGACGTTTATCGATAAAGCCGAATGTGGAAGGTTATTTTTATAGTAGAAGTTTATACTTTTTTATCGCAAAAGTTTTTTTTAATTTAACATATCTTTCCATCTTGATGCATAGCGCTTGCATGAAGCAGTAGTCATATATATTTAGGGAGGTGATCTAACGCTAAAGTAATTTTCTCAATGTGCAACTTGGCGTCAGCATTAGCCTGCTCTTATAGAAAGATGCCAATGGGTCAATGGTGTGTCGTCTCATCTGACGGACGGAGTACTGAACTCGACGTGCCCTCAACAAAATTATATTTATAAAAAACTGCAATCGACGGGATGCGAACCCGGGCATTGGTATTAGAGCCCAGTATTTTAGACACCACACAAACTCAATCCCCAAACGTCTATATCTTTCCCTCTTTCAGATGTTAATAATGTAACTCTAACCCTATCTTCAATGCCTTCCTGTCAAATTAGTGATGAGCACTGAATCAAGAAGCAATACAATAGGGATAAAGAACACATCAAAATGAACTGTGCCGTGCAAACGTATCCGATATTTTCTGTGTTCGACCTCCCAACCTGTACCTCTTGCCGAAAAACATCCAGTTTACTCAAGTTAAAATATCAGACATGATTTCACATTCTCCACAGCTGCTTCAAACTCCGTTCTTTCAACACAAGGACGATCCCTGCGGCACGTCGGACGTCTGAGGAATAGAAGGCAGAGGGAATCAAACACTTCGAAGCCATTGGTCTAAAACCAAGCATACAAGGCTCCGAAAGAAAGCAATACATCGCCCTGGACGACACAAACCCACTCTGACCCTGAGAATTAGGAGAACGGGAGCAGGGAACACATCGGCTCGGCTACGAAGGAGTAGAAAGCTTTTTTGAGTGTCAGCGAAGTGAACATTTCCTCGAACTGAAATCTCCCGAGACTCGAGGAATATTATTACTTTCGGTAGTGGCTCGGTACTACTCCTGACGTTGTCAATCTTGGAAATTTGTGTATGCTACTTGGATTTTGCTGACGAAATTAAGGTTTATCCCACCAAATGGTTCAACGTGTAATTCGACAAATGCCGTACCCGAGAGATAATGATTCTGAGACGTCTTAGATACTGAAAATATTGTCAAAGTGAGTGAATGTTGCAAAATGTTGCCAAGTTTGGAATAGAACTTCAAGCAGTTTAATACCCATGTTGTGATAGTGCATTCAGCCCCGTGAAAATGAATGTTTTCTGTTTGGAGGCAATCAGCAAAGGTACAACTTATTGGGTGATACGGGACACTTGTGAGAAACGGAAGCTTACGGTTATACACATCGCCGAGATCACAGGGGTTGTTACGTGGAAAATGAGCTGGAATGCAGTCCAGTCCTTGCGTCTGTAGTCATGCTATAACGCTGAGAGAATATATGCAAGAAGGAGATGCAATCGATAAAGCTGACCGGTGGAGAGAACAATGAATGGGTTATGTAAGAAGATCCATGATTCAGGTAAACATATTTTCTTGTTTACACCTCTTGCCGAGTAGTTTTCTTACGGAGTACTAATAGAGGTGCAGTAAATATATTCACGTCAGTTTTAGAAGCTAGGAATTGCGATGTTATGCCTCTCATATTTTTAAGCCTTTGCAATTATATGGCATGGTTAAAGTTCTCGCGTAAGCTACGTACGTTTGCCAAACTTATAGCAAATCTAACATATGCTCTTGGACTATCTGAAAGCAGCCCAAAAAATTCAGCATAACATATGCTGCGTGAATTTTACAATCATTGGATGTGCTTCAAAGATTCGAAGTGAATTTAAAAGGCGCCGGTCAAGCTCGCAAAAAAACAGAATAGTAAACGTTTCTCGCTAGTGTAACTTCACGCGCCATGCATGCAAGTTCCAGCTTCAATCTGACAGGAGGACAATGTTGCCAGAGGGAATTCATTGACGATATATTCTTAAGTTTTAATATGCATAAAAGTTTCCTTAATTTAGGGCGAATTTATTTTTTTAATAAAACGGCAATATATACGCTATGAAATACAAATTAGTGGTAATTGTTTTTGTTTAGTATAAATATTGCAATCTTGTATTCTCGTGACGTCATCTAGCTGTTAGCGTCACGTGATTTTCCCGGCATCCCCTTAACGTTAACAATCTTAACCGCTGTTAACTGCCGTCAGTCTGACGCGAACATTTCATTGGAGAATAGGTGAGTACATTTTCTTAGATCGAAAGCTTTACTTTTTCTAATGTACATTAATTTCACTCAATTTTAAGTTTATGCTACTATATATTGGGCTTGTTACTCTTGACTTGAAATAGGATATCATTCTTAATAGCTTAAAAATATGTACCTATATAAAGTCACCTATATATGTTCCTATATAAATATTTATATATAGTGCTGTGTTTGAGGAATTGATGTACCGGTATAAAATAATTGTGTGGAATAGATTGTCCCTCATTGTCCCCTCTAAGCAGTTTGAACTCCGATTACTTCACTAACTTAACTAAATAATAGCTGCAAGTGAGCGTGGTATCGCTTTGTAACTGTGGTCATTATTTTCCCTGATTCACTTTCGATGTGAGGTTAATTTAAACTACTATTTTGCCATCATTAAAATAAACTGTTGCAAGGTGGTAAATAACACAGTGACGTCTACAAATAGCGTTATTTATGACGTGAAGTGTTATGCCGAGTGGAAAGGTCCGTCAAATCAACCGTAGGATTGATATTAGCGTCGATAATTGTAAGTTACGGTATTTTATCTAACCAAGAAACTTCAGCTGAATAGTAATTTCTACTCTTATCACAATTAATAGTGGTCATCTGTTAAAAGTTTCCTCGTAATACTTAAACTTGGCAGCCGAATAGAAATTGAATTTTCTACCCTGGTCACCATGTAATTTATACCATATCACTGTTTTCATTGCATGATGTCATAATTCAGGTACCACTAATGTCTTTCGAAAAGCAGTTACTACTCTGTAACCATAAAAAAACGTCAATGCTGCGTGCGACAACAGGGTCATTTTGATTCCTTGGTGCTTCTCTGTCGCTTCTTTTCGCGGACCCATTCAACTTGAGCATTCCTTAGTAGATGGCATTTTTCTGGTTACCCATGGAAAGCTCTCGGTTCTGCCAGTTCATCGTTGGGTTTGAGGTCGGGAGTATCCTTGTGTTTTTACTTGCGCCAAATTTAAGTTCGGACCGAACAGTGTTATCGATGCCGTAAAAGTGATTTATATTCATCAACTTTGTGAGTTCGTGTTCCCCTACAGTTACACATCGACTTAATTGTGCATAATTAATTTTATTCCAGTGGGTGATATCAGTGGTCATGCGCTGTGGAGTGATTGTTATGTTCAGTGATTCGGAAATCCTTTCTACGGGTACTCGGAGAGCTCCCGGAGGAAATAAGGTAAGTTGAAAAAGTTCTCTCCTTATCAGCAGTCTTGATACAACATTTTTTGTTTGAAAACTTCAACAAGGGATGAAGTTTGATTTATGACACTTGAGTCGGGATCAATATTATTTTTCGAGTCGTGTTATTGCGCCCGATTTCGTGTCTTGTTAGGTGACGATCGATGGTAAAGGATTTCCAACTGTATACTCTAGAGTGGGATTTATTTCTGTAGTGCTTCGGCATCTTTAGTAAGATCACAGTGTGGATTACGGGTAACCGCCCCTCGACCTACGTGAACGTGGTGAGATTCTAATTTTCGACCTTTGGATTGAGAGTTCGGAACGTTACCTATCTAAAAATCGCAGAAGCCTCAGATACACAAGGTGACATATTGTTCTCCTAACTGTTTTTTGTGGCTTATTTCAATATCCGCATGGTCACCGGCGTATTTGCAGTCCGTTAATCTGATGCATATACCGATGTATTGCTAGATTTATGTTTATCCTTTCCGACAATTGTCAGTTCTTGAATTTTAAATATTGAATAATTACCCTTTTCCGGAGCACTCTTAGTTGGGTTTCATTAAAAAAGCATTTCATTAAAATCAAGGCTTTCCTTCATCACCGAATATTTCCTCGCCTGAGATTTGATGGTTCTTTGATATGTGACAACTGTGTATCAAACGTGCATACTTAGACACGAACTGGAATGGATTGGTATGAAGCCATCACGGCATCATGTTTAATTCTCGTTGTCCACATTCATCAGGAACAAAACATTTTGTATTCTATTGCCTTATAGGGAGACTACATGTATGTGAACAATGTATGTGATTACAATGAATTCATACCGAAATTTAATTGTTGTGACAGTATTTAAGCCTATCCGAAGCCTATTTATTGCATTTTATTCCCCTTCGAATTCGTCCAGCCCCTTAGAACTAAAGTCGAAAGACGAAGCTCCAATTTTGTGGAAGGATACCATTGCGGCAATAAAATGTCTTAGTGACTTCCACACTTTTATTTAGGATTGTAGACCGGTTTCGGCAGTTACGCTATCATCACGTACAATGCATTTGGAGAGAACACAACCAGTATATATACACAGATCTTGGGGGGGGTTAGGGAAACTCAATTTCCCTAAATCCCCCCCTCCCTATCCTTCCCTCCCATCTTCCCCCCCCCCTCTCCCCCCCCGCCCCCAAAGATCTGTATATGTACTGGTTGTGTTCTCTCCAAATGCATTGCACGTGATGATGGCGTAACTGCCGAAACCGGTCTACAATCATAAATAAAAGTGTGGAAGTCACTAAGACATTTTATTGCCGCTGCCCCCTTAGAACTAGTTATAACTTAGCTTATTAAAAGCACAAAGTACACAAGGGGTTTATTTACGTGTTTAGGATCTTTCGCCCAATGTGACGAATTTATAAATTCAACTACTAATTTAAAGTTTTACTGCTTGGAAAGCATAATAATCAGTTATCATCGCGAGCAGTAACCCCGTATGTCCGTGCCTACAATTATAGTCCTCTTTTACTCCCAATTCAGCCGCGATAGCGAGTGTAGTGCATTCTAACCTCTTTTGTGCTCGACAAGAGGTTGCTAGACTGATGGATTCAATAGAAGGACCTGGCCTTGACGTTTGGGAAGCAGTCATTCGTGGGTAGTTGTCAGTGTGTGGACTGCTCGATTTCATGCGTCATCTTCCTTGGTTTTGAAAAATCAGGTTTCTTATTTCCTTTTTCTCTCCGTACTTCCGTTTCTTATCCCTGACTTTTACGTCCCCATCATCCCCGTGATTCTCGGGTGGTGACGCTAGTCGCTTAAGGAATCCAATGTAGTGGGACAGTTATGAGCAAGAACCCGATTAACACCTCGCATTTTATCTCTTCCCTCCGATTTTAAGCGCTAGCTGAATCTCCCTCTCACTTCAACTTAATCCCAGTTCCTTACATTGCTTACATTTTCCACCGATTCGGAGAGAAATGGAAACGGCGACCACAGGTTAAATGAACCGTCAGTTTCGTAAGAAAATAGACATTTTAAAGATGTGTGTATGCTGCATTATGCCCGGTAGAGTCCATATTCAAGGGAGCATCGAAAAGCAGAACTTCCCTCCACCCTCTACGGTTTGAACCACCTGGATGGTTCGTCGTCATCCTTAGTTCGTTCATACTATGCGATAAAAATCTTTCCGATCTCGTCACGTACTTCCTCCTATCCGTGCCACGTACTTCCTCATAGGAAACGACAGGTTAGATTCCAGCGTTATATTTCTGAAGAAAAATACTGATGAAAAATAGCCAAATAGATTGATACCGGGAATCATGTGGAGTTTCGTCAAGCACGACTACGATTGAAGGTTGTGCTATTTACTATGAGGGGGTTCTTCCGAAGTGTTGACGCGCTTGGTGCTTCGAAAAACGCCACCGCGGGGATTGGGAATCATTCCGATGGTGCAACAAAATTCTGCAGTCCAGTGCGACGTACGTTTCCTTGGTTAAGCCCGAGCCGAAGTACGGAGACCGATTTGTTCATCATAATCAAGGGTCAACAATCCTAGCATTGGTTTGACGCAGCCCTCCACTCGATTCTTCTATCGGCCAACCTCCTCATACCAACGTAGTTCCTCTCTTTCACGTCCTTTACGACCTGCTCCATGTAACTCATACGAGGCCTGCCTCTTCCATTTTTCCCGTTCACTTTTCCCTCGACGATTGTCTTCATCAGGCCATCGTGTCTTAAGATATGGCCGATTAGGTTGTCCCGTCTTCTTTTTATGGTTTTCAGTAGACTTCTCTTTTCACCCACACTTCTTAGGATTTCTTCATTTGTCACTCGGTCGATCCATTTTATCTTCATCACTCTTCGATAGCACCAAATTTCGAATGGTTCCACCCTTTTCTTCTCCGTTGCTGTCATCGTCCATGCCTCACTTCCGTAAAGGAACATGCTTCCAAGCTTGTATTTCCAGCTGTTAGTAGATTCTTCGTTTGATAGAATGCCCTCTTTGCCTGGGCTATTCTACTCACTATTTCTTTCTTGCTTCGTCCATCGTTGGTTACTCTGCTTCCCAGGTGACAGAACTCTTTCACCTCTTCCAGTTTCTGTTTTCCTAGTTTAACGTTGGTTTTGGCCTCTTCTCTTTTGCTGCACACCAAAATCTTAGTTTTCTTCTTATTGATCTTCAGCTGATGTCTGGCCATTGTCCTTTCCATGGTTGTTAGCATCTTATTCAGCTCATTCTCTGTCTCTGCTATGAGAGCTATGTCATCAGCGAATTGTAGTATGCTGATTGTTTCTCCGTGGATGTTCACTCCAGAACACTTCTCCTTGACTTCATTGATGGCTCTCTCAATGTAAACATTAAAAATTACGGGAGACAGTGCACAGCCTTGTCTCACTCCTTTCCTTATTCTTTTGCGATTTGTTGCCGTGCGTAATTGTCCCATTCGGTGTGCCTAAGTTTCGAGTAGAGTCCGTGGGAAACCAAAAATAGTTCTACTTATGCGATTTAAAAGCGGTGGTTTTTCACGACGTTGGAACCTGCAATTAGGCATGTTCTTGTTTCACTCTCCGCCCCCTCTACCTAAGGGATCGGATTTGACTCCTGAAGGCATCAGACAAATTTAATGGTGTACTTTACTTAAGTACATTGAGAAAAGCATTAGAATTATGTTGTCCACCATATGTGACGTTTAGTCTTGGTCCCCTTCTCTTATTTTGTCATAAGTAGGGTTAATCTGATACCGGGTATCACTCCACCCTTTCTCCTCCTCTCCCTTCCATTCCCATCCAATCACAATCCCTCCAAATCTAAAGTGCAGAAGCACTATTGAAACTACGATTGATACTGATATTGATACTGACCTTCTGAACATCCTTTGGGAGCAGTGGCGTAGCCAGGATGTTCTCCAGGGGGGGGGGGGGGGGGGGGGGGGGGCAAAAATAAGTTAGCGTTCCATAACACAAGTTTTTTTTTGACCCTTCATGAAAAATAAATATAAATTATGTTAAGTTTTCTTAACATAATTTATATTTATTAAAATTCTCCCTCTCGTTGAATGTCAACGGGCACCTTCAGCTAGTTGACCTGTAATTTTTCAATTGACTAATGAGCCAATGAGCCAGGGGGGCCAAGCACCTCACCCTGCCCCGTCCTGGCTATGCCCATGTTTGGGAGTATGTACTTGGATGCGAATTTTCCTTTCCTATTTCCCTACTTCAGTTTCTAAACACTTACTTATTCCTTCTACCTCCCCTTCCGTGATAGTCTGTGGTGACTTTTGCGGCTTAAAGGGTCAATTACACTTGAGTGATGTAAGGAGTAGGAAACCGATTAGATTCTCACATTGTCGTCGCTTTACTCTGATTTCAAATTCAGGAAGTACTCTCTTCCCACTTAATCTTAACAACTCCTACACTTCCTTCCTTTGCTTTGTTTTTTTTTCTCCTCCCCTAGCGCCAAGGAATTTTCTTCCCCAGTGACCCATCCTTATCGAGAATTCAACGGGCCACATGACATCATATTCTAGACACGTACTCTCAACTTAAACACTCCAGGGATATGTAGCATCTTATTATTACTTTCCAATCAACTTTACCAAGAACTTTTATTACAAACCAATAATTGGTGGATATTATCTAGACCAAATATTTTGTGGATATATATCATCCCCGACATGTACTCAGAGAAATGATGGAAATGGTTGCTCCAATTTATGACATTTATTTTCTTTGATGAAGTATATATTTTTGCTGAAACTCATTGATGAAAGATCATTACCACAGTACTACATTATCAAATAAACCTCGTTATATTTAATTTCCACATACGCCACTTACTCAGCGGCATAAAGGAAATGGTAAATAGTTTGTCATGGTGTCTAGAATACTGGCCTCCCATCTTGGCCAGTCAAGTTTAATCCTGGCCTTGTGGAGAGCACTTACATACCAGTACACCAATTTAGCCATGCGTTTTAGTGATTCTTTATTAATAGCTATATCCCAGTAAACACAATGTGTTGTGGAAACGTCGCAGAAAGGTTGCATGAGGTTGCAGGATGCCACATCGTTTGGCAACGTTTCTGCAACGTCATAATTACGTCGCTAATGCACTTGTTTGGTCAGAAAAAATTTAATTACAAAATATTCGAGCCAGAGGATACATATATTAAAATTCCATTCTTCCTCTTTATGAGACACTGATTGTATATGGGAGTGGAATATTCACTAGGTTGCAGAAAGGTTGCGACATGTTGCAGGTCGCTTTGCGAAGTATTATTTTGACACAGTTTACCCCAAACCTACATTCAAATATGGGGTTTTTATAGTTGTTTCATCTTCTGAAGCAAATTAGCTCTTTCCAGTGAAATATTTTTTTTCGGTTGGGAGACAATTTTTCGCACTTAGAAAAATTGCATATGAGATAGCGAAAGGGTAGACGGCCCGAGATCGATATACATATTCGATACATTGAACTCTATGCTATCCCGTCAATCCCATCTGTTTACTCTCTGTCTAGCGCTTGTCTTTTTCGGTGTGGTTTTGTGTTCTCTGGGAATCTCGTAGGATATTCTACAATTATTTGAGCATTACCTGTTTGGATATCGATTTTTGGAAGTCGTATACTGTTTTATTGCCTCTCATTTGTTTTTGACCCATCTCGCTTGGATTGTGATTATTGGAAACTGTATTGGTACTCTCTCATTAGCATTGACCCACGCCTGTCTGGAATAATGAATAAATATTTTTTCTGCAAAGGCATATCGAGTGATATGTTAAAGGGTTGCATAAATGTTGCAAGTACGTTGCAGGAGTTGCATAAGTGTTGCAAATATGTTTCACCAGAGGTTGCAGTTACGTTGCCATTACGTTGCAGGAACGTGGTAGAGAGGACTTATGGCTGCTTTTGCGACGTTGTCAATACGTTGCAGCAACTCCAATTTAGTTGCAGTGCAACGTTTCCACAACGTTTTCACAACACATTTGGTTTATAGGGATACTTTGTTTTTCCACAGTTGGTTAATTATTTTTAAAATTAAACTTACGATGCATTTAGTATGGTCCCGTAGGTCCCTTTTGTAAAGATTACCTGGGTCAATACAAATGCCAGATTTCCTCTATGGTTCAATGGTTTCCTCTCTGCCACTAAAGACCTCAGTTGATGGTTTCCTCTCACAAATAACTACTACAATAAAGAAAATCTATGTTTACCAATATCCTTAGGTAATTCATTAATATGGAGCTTTATCTAGATATCTACTTGCTACTTATATATATCCTTTCTATTACATTTAGATAATAGGCAAAGGAGGCTATTGGAAAAATGGGCATCCTATGCATATCATAAGAAATGAACAAAATGTTGTATAATTGTTCCAGCCATAAATATTGCAATTATTTAGTTAGGCAGTGGATACATACTGAGGGTTTTACGGCAGCCAAAGAGAATTATACCATAGTAAACATACCTGACCAGAAGACGAGACTCATTTATTTCTAGTAACTCATTAGTTACCATGGTTGTAGCTGAACGTGCCAAGTTTTAAAACTCATTGACCTCTCGATTATGCACAACAATAATAACAACAAAAAACAGTGGAGTAATTATACTGAATGAACCTGAGACACGGTTACATTAATTAGTTCAATGCACATTAACTGTGTTTCTTTCGTTTCATTCAGTAGTTACTTTATTAGTATGCATGTATATCTCTGCTGCGATATGTTGACCATCTGGATTATTTTGGCCGTTCTCCAGTCAAGTGTACTGTGCACCCTTTTGCCACTTTGAGGGTATTTCGCTAGGGTCAGTCTTCCAGATACATGTAACACATAAAGACAAAAGTAAAAGGTTATACTTGATGGCATTAGGCATCAATTGGTGGAAGCGATTAATTTACGCTACCAATATTTTTTCCCACAGTTAGTTAATTCCTCTTCAGAAAAAGTTTAATGTGTAATATCTCCTTAATTTGACAAAATAACTCAAAACGCCAATTGAAAATAAACCCAGCACAAAAGTATCATTTATTGAAGGACAAAATATAAATCATTACGACTAATGTGTTTCTTATGTACCAAGAGTATGCAACCAAACAAGTTGGACTACATGATAAAGAGTTTGCAATAATGCTTGATTTGTGAAATCATCACAGTTGAGCACAGCCTGGTCCTAAAGGCATATTTATAAGCTAGAAAGTGATTATAAGTAGGTACCCTGAAGTGAACAAGAATTTGGTCATGTCACTGTAAAATTTGGTTCTATTTAAGAAGAGTGTGATATCATTATCTTCACTCAAGTTCAATGACATCTCTAATACACATAATTATTTCCATAATAAGAAGTATTTGAATAATAAAAAAAATGATTCATTATTTTCTAAGTAAAGGAATAATTTGGCCTAAATTTTCAAACAGATGTATATATTATTATAAGAGTCAAACTATATTATTTTATTACCTTGCTTAGATGTCAGAGGTATACATTATAGCTTTCTTAGCTGATGCTATCTTTTTCTCTCCACAATTGACCAAATTTTACAAGGGGGTGAATAGAGTTATAAACATCAATGCAAATCTTATTTAATTTAATGGTTTTCTAATGAATTTCTCTATTTTGCTTCATTGCAGATTGAAGAAAGGTGATGGAACAACTAAACATGAAGTAATTTGGGTCCACAATAGTAAGGACTTACACTGCACCCAGGAATGGACTATCTATTAGTGGATACCACAATAATGAGACCAAAACTATAACTCGGACATGTTACTGGCCCAAAGAATTAAAACCAAATGGAAAAGGTGCAATGAAGAGGAGCAACAGGTTAAAAGTTAAAACAAATAATATGGTAAATGAGGTGACCACTACACATAATAATTTTTATTACAGGTATCATGGAATTTCATGTACGTTATTTTTTATTTCTATATGTATATGTACTGAAATATTTGGTGTTTGTTTAGCAATGCATTAGGTAGGATGTATAAGGTGTGGTATATACCAAACACTAGGTAGGATAGCACATGATCATGATGCTATTTGAGGTGTGTAATTTGAAAAAAATTGTGCATTGACGATTTTGGTCTTCTGCCTTGACTTGTGCAACATAGCACAGTTAGAGGCATCAGGTGGAAAAGAGTTGATTAACTCTTTGGTGTTGTAATGAGGGGAGCTCCCTTAGGTAGGAATGACGTTTATCAGGTGTATTCACAAACAAATACTGTGCACAGTGAATAAATCATGACATAAAAAGGTATCATACAAAATGAAAAAACTTGCGCATGTTTTGGGTAGAAAATGTTAGGTAGGAGTGTATATACAGACATATTACTAACAAAAGTGATTGACATTGTATTGTATTTTGTTTAATTTGTATTGGCTTTTTTTTAATGATATTCTCATGCATTTATTTACTGTATGCCCTTCCTCTAATGCTCCAATTGAGCATGAGTTTTGGCCATTGTACTAATCCGCTCTCTACACAGGAGAGAAGAGTGGAATCTTCAGCTGAAGAATTTAGCAAGCAGTAGTAGACTTGTAGTTTATTAGTAGTATAGTATTTAGTAGTTAGATTAATAAGTCAGTAGATCAGTAGCACTAACAGTCGATAGAGCTGTAGACTTGCATGCATGCAACTTCCTTGCCATTTACAGGAATGGTTTCATGTCACGAGGTGGGAATACCACATTTCCCTTCTTTTGTCATGTTTCCTTCCTTTTTCCTTTACATAGCATGCTTATCCACACATTTTGGGGGGTGTGATTTTTTTGTACTAATCCGCTCTCTCCATAGGAGTACCTGAAAAAGCCCGGCTGACGTTTAACAGTGCAACAGCCTTCTCGATGCTGATTGTTGCAGTGGAATTAAATCCTACTATGTGAGTCATGCTGATGCACACATATTCAAATCTATCCATTTTTACCAGAAGATAAATAAAATTAAATGTACATTTTAATTTAAATATTAAAAGAATGCTTTCAGGGTCTATTTACTGAATAATCAATTTTAACAGATATAAAAAAAAATTAATAAATGTGACTGGTGTCTATAATGTAGCCATTGGAATGAATAATTTCCAGTTTTCTGCCATAATATATTTAATTATATACATTCAGCCTTTTGTCTTAATCATATGATCACTAATTGCAAGTTTTTGATAATTATGTTTTCATAAAGTTATTACATATATGCATACTATGCAGCATTCTCCACAAAGCAGAATCATCACTTGGTATTCTGAATTTGACATCAAACCATTTTTCATGTGCTAGAGGGCCTGGCTAAAAGTTTTCCAGCACTTGAGTGGCTCAATCACCACTATAACATGCACTCTGAACATGTTAATATTGTAGTCTCTGTACCAAATTATCAGCAGACATTGCCACATTTTTATTTGCGTACCATTCTACCAATAACAGTGACCGCGGTTTGTCTCTACAAAAAAAGAGACGGAATAGCAGAAAGAGGAGTGAAGAAAAGAAGAGAGAAGAACAGAAGAGAGAAGAACAGAAGAGAGAAGAACAGAAGAGAGAAGAACAGAAGAGAGAGGAACAGAAGAAAGAAGAGCAGAAGAGAGAAGCTGCAGAGCATGCCCCATTGTTTTCTCCAGCAACTTCTCATGAGGATACGTGAAATGAATTTCCACACACTTCATGCCAACAGTCAACGGTAAGTTATTCATTTACACTGTCACATTTACTTTCAATGATTTTATATGCTACTTTATTTCTCTTAGATTGTAATTTCATACCTACCTTGACATAAATTGAATTCCATCATTATTGAGTCCATAGTTATTCATATGAAAATACCCTGAGGATCTAGAATAGCCATGTGGCTCGACTTCATAATTATATCAGCACAATGTCAGCACCCTAGAATTTGATAAAATTTAATTTTTTAATTCATAAGGAGGGATAATTTATTATTGGTCCATATGTACCTAGTCATCAGTTTCTTTAATTTTTGTATTATATGAAGGTATACATGACTTTTAATGAGGCCTATGGATTAAATTTTATATATGAATTTTCAATCAAATTGAAACCAATGTGATATAGAAACCTCATGCCAGGAATTGATCCCTAGCCTTTGAGAAATTGGATTAGTATTCTGGGCTAAGTCAGTCAGCAGGAAACCAAGGGGGTTAGAAGGTACAAACAAAGTCTTACATATGCTAGCTTATAGGTGATAGGAAAGTCTGGTGGGTACATGAGAAGAATAATGTTTTTCCTCCTAGGTACAAAATGTTGCATATCATTGACTCTGGATATAGGAATCATAATGGCATTTCCATACCCACAATTATTTGCTTTAGCATTAGATAATTTGCATAAGGATGTTTTTTATTGTTATTATCATTATTGCACTTGCTAATAGCAGCTTATATTAAACCTATTATAAACAACAGGATATAAGTTGTATGCAGCTGAAAGTTTCATTTATTATATGACAACTTTATCATTACATTCTTTTATTCATAAATACAGGGTGCGGCAGAAAGACCTCCCCGATTTGGGATGCAAATAAAAACCAAACCAAGAAAGATACAAGAGGAATGTATATCTTTCTAAATAGTGCATACAATGCAGTTTTCGATTAATTAATTTCAAAAATGATGTCATTTAATTGTTGACCATTATTGGCAATACACTGATTAGGTCTCTCCCAGTGGTTTTCCATGACCCTGTGGGTCATTTCGGGTGGAATAGCAGCAACTTCTTGTGTTATTGCCTCCCTAAGGGCTTCAAGAGTTTGAAAACGATGTTGGTATAACTTGGATTTCAAGTAGCCCTAGAGAAACAAATCGCACGGGGACAAATCAGGAGAACGAGGGGGCCACCCTATGTCACCAAGCGAGGAAATAAGGTGCCCAGGAAACATTTTTATCAGAATTACGAGGGATTGACGAGAGGTGAGGGATGTCGCACCATCGTGTTGGAACCACACATGTCCCTTTCCATGTTCATGAAAAAGATCACCCAATCTAGGCATCAGAAAGTTTTCGGTCAGTGCACAATATCGAGTGGGCGTAACAGTTACAGTAACACCATTCTCTTAAAAAAATTACGGACCTCACACACACCAAACTCAAAAACAGCACACCATACTGTAACCTTAGGACTGTAGAGTGGCCAATAGATGTCCATTGTAACGCACTACCTGTCTGTCTAAAGTTTGACCCTCAATTGCGGATTGTTTCTTATCAGGAACGGGATCATGTCGAGCGAGCGAAAAGCGAACACGAAAGGCACGCTGTAGATGTAGCCCATGCAGTCGGATATGTCTTTATACGCAAGCGCCAACGCAGTACCCCCACCCAGCCCCTGGCGACAATGTTCTCAAATCAGGGAGGTCATTCTGCCGCACCCTGTATTACTATTGTAAGCTTTACCACATGCAAAATTAATGACATTTTAGTAGTTGAAGTAGTAAGCTATTACATATGTCTGTGCCAAAATATGTGCCCTACCCTTCTAGACAAATCATCTGGGATGCCGCCTTCATAATTTACAGCCTCCTCTTAAGGAGGATCCACTAGGTATATAGGCATTGTTAAAAATTATTGTAACTCTTGTTTGTATATTATGAAAGCCTAAGGAGATCAAATTATATTTCTGTTTTCAAATTAGTGAAAGAAGTGATGAATCTTGATTTGAATGAAGAAAATTGATGAAAATTATGAATTATACAATCAGTAACTATTTACAATATGCAGTGCTGTTCTTATATTAGGGCCATCAATAACCCGAGCAATGCTAAAATATGGCCAAGAAATAATGGGCCAACCATTATGATGTGGAAACGTCATCCTTTCATTGAATTGACAATTTTTTTTTGTTTCAAAAAGATACATTTAAATTTATGCATCAATTAATCAATATTTCATCATTTATGTTATACATTGATATAAAATTTTTCATCATGAAACATGAAAGTATGTCACCTGTTGCATTCATTATTTCAGAGAAATAGAATTTTTTTCCGGTTCTTTCATTATCGTATTAGAAATTATATTACAGTAAAACCACTATTTTCACTTTTTTTAGGGACCACTAGAAAAAGTGTTAATTGCAGGAAAATGAACATGGTGAAAAAAGGAGAATTTTCAGTTTTACATGCATACTTATAATACAATTTAGACTAACATTAAAAATAAGACGGTAATTATTAATATTTCATAAAAAATATGGCTTTCCTGAACATTTTTGTACGATATGTTTCTACCAATTGGTAATATTACAACAACATTTGGATATTGTCAAATCAATAATTCACAAAGTTATAAAATGTGTAATGCCTTTTATTATATGACAATTAAAGACATTTGCTGTGGTGTTTGATGATGTAGAACTTAAAAACCACCTTTTGAATTGATATTCCTTTATACCATGAATTTTTGACATTTTATTTATTTGACAAATGTTTGTATTTTCCAGTTTCATTATTATTTCATTACTATGCTACAAATTCTATCATGTACCTACTGCATTTTTAATATGCTTAGACATTATTATTTGTTTTGTAATATTTTTTATTTAATTGAGCTATCTTTCGACTGATTACATTTAAGTCATGTAAATTAGGATTTCATTCCTTCCAGAGAGGTAGTACCTTCACGAATGTTGGCTGTAGGCTGTGTCCAAGTACATTGTTCTGCTACACCATCAGATCTGTTCCAGGGCGACCATATCTCTGGAATGGAAGTGGTCCATCTACCGGACCAACATTTCCTCTCTTTTACTGTGCTGTATTCTTCTCCATTAAAGGTAAAATATTACTTCATTCAAATTGTGAGCAAATTTTAAATACAATATCCACCGAAGAAAAAATGAAACACTCTCAGCTAATTTATGCCTTAGCATGAAGAGTGATAATCATTGGGTAAAATGACATATCACTGAATTTATTAAAACTAAAATCTGACATTGGAATCTGACTATGCTGGATTGAAAGGATTGAGTTTCCCTTTCCTAATTTTTGATTTATACATTAGAACTAACTCTTTAGGCTATGAATGAGTAAACCCTAGAGGTAAATGTGGAAAAAATAAGGTTTCAAAAATAATTTCAGCAAACTTGTGTTGTTTCTTTCATGTTCTGTCAGCAGTAATTACCAATTACATTAATATTTGTTTCAAGACTTCAGCTTGCATCAACTATCTCTAAATTAAACGCTTAAAGAGCACTTTTTATGAGGTGATATTAGATTAAAAGGATTAATAAGTTGATCTTTCTAATTTTTGGTATATACATTGTGATACCTAAAATTATTTCAGCATTAATTCTATGCTTAGTTTAAAAATGAAATGGGTTTTGTTTGAATCATGTGCTGTCTGTAGTTCTTTCATTTTTATTTTAAGACTTCAGCTTGCATCAACTTTTCCTAAATACAAAGTTTAAAAAGATCACTTTCTCTGAAATGGTCATCCAAAATTGTACCTAATCGAAATAATAACCAGGGATATTCAATTCAGGCTACTGACTATGGTTTCACCATTCTTTTAGGATGAAAAATGTGGTGAACATGAATTCATAATAAGCAGTATCATCTGGATGAAGAATGAAGAAGAATTATACAAAAAATGTGTTTTATGCATACAAGTGTTAACATGTGTACAATGCAATGATGTGCTCATTACTGTGGCATTTGTGTCATTTGTCATATGTATGTGATATTTATCAGTAGCAAAATAGGTAGGAATATTATTATTAAAGGGACTTGAGCTAGGGGGCAGGTAGTGAGGTATTTTTGTCATTAATTATAGGAAGTAGGAGTGAATCATTCAGGTTAGATAAGAGTGAGGTAGTCATTATCAATACAAGAGGCAGATTCAGTGAGAAAACATTTGTATAGGACACTGCATACCTTAATTACACTGTGGGTGTGTGGATGAATGTGTGACAGAGTACTTGTATGAATGTGATGGTATGTTGCTTGCTTAATTTGATAGTAGTTGCAATGAAGTAGATTTTTTTGTAGTTGGTATTTGTGTGTAGTGATTTGTAGATGGTTGAGTAACTCTTTGGGGGTAGACTAATTCGGTGTAGACTAATGTGTGAATGGTATGATGAATGTGTGAATGATGTGATGAATGTGTGAAAGTTGCTGAGTGGTTTTGAATGAGATTTACATACACACTATACAGATTAACTCATACACCAATTAGGAATTCAGGGACTTCTCGGGGAAAAATTATGAAAGCCAATATGAGATGTTTTTTTAGTAAAAAGCATGATATTAAGAAAGTATTAGAGGTGGCTCATGTGCAGTAGGACTATGGGACCAAGGTTGTGGTAACCAATCCCTTCGGCGGCCCCTCCTAATGCACGCTGCCTCCTGGTGGAAGATCTCTTCTAAGCAGTTTAAAATATGTGATTGATTGCCCAATGCAATCTTTGATTTCACAATGTAATATATCTTTGATATTTAAGGCGGCCTGTGGAGGTTTTTACGGGTTTCCCTTCACTTCGGGCAAATGCCAGGCCAAAGCCACTCCCGTACAAAAAAGCTGAAGGAATAAATGCTTTTGAACTGAATGTTATATGTCTCATGTAGCTCATAGAGCAAAACCTCTACCAAGCCAACCTCTCTGAAATGTACAAATTCTGAATATGGTTAATTTTTTCTCTCCTTACACTCACATGCACGTAGAGTATGAATAAAACAATTTGAGTTCAAGGTTAGGGCTAAGGCAAACTCCGAAAATGCTCTTTTAAATATAGGAATTTAAAAAAGTTTTCAGGGCTATAAATTTTTAGTATTTTTTAGTAACTAAAATTTGTCAACAGTAAATTAATTTTCGTCGTATGTTACCTCATTTAAAATAACAAACTGCTTTTTGTTTAGCTCATAAATTTTGAGTACAGTATAGTGATCTACAAAGTGTTATAACATAGTATTGGATACAATTTGATGCATGGGTGTTTGCAAAGCATATATTTACAGCAAAGTGTTAAAATGAAGGTCCCTTCAAGTTTATTATAAAGATATATTGTTATAAATTTTTTTATAATAACTCTTATTGCAATTGTCACAGTTGCAAGTAGAATTGTAATTTACAACATTTTATAAAGTTCCTCAGTAAAAGTAGCAGCTACTCCATTATAAATATTGCATCTACACCACTTTTATTCATAAAATGTAGCTGTTCATTACTTCATATTTGCACTCTCAAAATAGTACTTTATGTTGCATCTTAGGGGCGTAGAAATTATTTTCCTTTGAGTGGGGATGTTTGGGGTGCGGAAAGAGAATGGGGGAAGAGGAAGAGATTCACGAGGATGTGGTGAAAATTTATAGAGCATCCAAACTCGTGTTGCATACAAGTATTATCTCACCGAGGTATATGTATGGCGTGTTGGTGAGGGTCTCCTGACAAGAAGATATCTACGGTACGTGAGTGCCTCCCTTTCAGTGCGAGGTGCGTTGGTGCTTGACCTAGAGAACAGAGAAATCCATCAACAGAACCTTCTCTGTTGGTAGAGGGCCCTCACAGCAAAGGTAAGGCCTAGGTAATAACAGACTAACATAATAATTTATTGCGTAATGCTGGCACCTTCCATGCGTAGTAACATATCGCTGGTCACGATCCGAATGCACGATGTGGATCGAATGTGTTGTACAAATCTCAATCTTAATAATACTTTAGTAGATCTTACTAACTTATCGTATACAAACCAAATTAATGAATATGATTCAAATCCAAAGCATGTGACTTGGAGTTCAGAAAAGTCCTCAGAAGTAACAATATCTTGTTTGAACGATATGCAAATCCACCACTTATATAACTTTGAAAAAAAGAAAGACCATCAAACTTAGAAAATCTTATTGCAAGTAATTTAAATCCAGAGCTCATAGGTTGTATCATTCCCCTGGGTAAGAGAGATTTTAATATATCCTCTCAGCTGGGTTAAAACACGGCACTGACTCTTTTCTCACGCTCAGCATAGAGCGTGAGAAAAGAGATCAGATGTGAAAAGTGCTAAATAATACATTCATAGACAATATCTCCGATCAGTGTGAGTAGAATTATAATGAACCAGTGTGAAATAAATGCTAACATACGTCCCACAAAAGGAAAGAATTACTTTAAATAATCTTTAAACTCAATCCGGGCATTATATTTGTAAGCATATAGGATACTTTAGTGTTACTATTTACATTGCTAGTTAAGGTCTGTGGTCCCAGTTTAAGTCCCTTGAATGTCATGCACAAATGTATAATTTCTTCAATTTTTATATTTATAAAGTATATTTTTATATCACTAAAATTTCTTCATTTTAATATGTATATCATTCCACCTTAAGGCATCACACAGAAATCAATGCTTACATTAAGTAGTTGTCATATTTATTTAAAGAAAGTGATCTAACGCTGAAGTAATTTGCTCTATGTGCAACCTTGCGCCGCGATAAGCTAAAGCTGAATGTGGAAGGTTATTTTTATATTGGAGTATCGCATTTTAACATATTTCCATCTTGAGGCATCGCACAGAAAACGACGCTTGCGTGAAGCAGTAGTCATACATATTTAGGGAGGTGATCCGACTCTAAAGTAATTTGCTCAATGTGCAACTTGGCGTCAGCATAAGCCTGCTCTTATAGAAAGGTGCCAATGGGTCTACGGTGTGTCGTCTCATCTGACGGACGGAGTGCTGAGCTACAAGTGCCCTCAAAAAAATTATATTAAAAAAAACCCTGTATTGACGGGATTCAAATCCAGGCCATCTGTATTGGAGCGCATTATTTTAGCCACCACAGAAACTCAATCCCCAAACATCTTTGTCTTTCCCTCATTCATATGTTAATAGTGTAACTCTAACCATATCTTCAACGCCTTCCTGTCAAATTAGTGATCATTGCTGAATCAAGAAGCAATACATTAAGGATAAAGAGGGCATCAAAATGAACCATCAAATCCCGAGCTTATAGATCATTCTGCTGAGTAAGAGAGATTTTAATGCATTATCTCAGCTGGATTAAAACACTGCACCTACTTTTCTCATGCTTGACGTTTGTCGCTACAGCTGTGATTGGAAGGTACTACAATTAGGATAATGCAAGACCCCTATGCCTTCAGCCACTCGCAGAGAACTACCATGACGCAGATGCTAGGTCATGAGCACGGAATGCATACCAACCTGCGAGCTATCGGGAGGGTAGTGTGTGTGGCAGTGTACCATGCCGTGTTCATGATGTGATTTCTCCGCAATTAACCTAAGTCAGCGCTCAAAACACCCATCTCAGATGTGAAAAATGCTAAATAACACATTCATAGACAATATCTCTGATCAGTGTGAGTAGAGTTCTAATGAACCAGTGTGAAATAAATGCTAATACATCCCACGAAAGGAAAGAATTACTTTAAATAATCTTTACACTCATTATATTTGTAAGCATATAGGATACTTTACTGTTACATTGCTAGTTAAGGTCTGTGGTCCCAGTTTAAGTCCCTTGAATGTCATGCACAAATGTATAATTTCTTCAATTTTTATATTTATAAAGTATATTTTTATATCACTAAAATTTCTTCATTTTAACATGTATATCATTCCACCTGAAGGCATCACACAGAAATCAAGGCTTACATTAAGTTGTTGTCATATTTATTTAAAGAAAGTGATCATCCGCTAAAGTAATTTGCTCTATGTGCAACCTTGCGCCGCCATTAGCCTGCTCTTAAATAAAGACCCCAATGGTGTGTTGACTTATATGGCGGATGGAGAACTGAACTCAACAGTGCCCTAAACAAATATTTATTATGAAAATACTATATTGGACCGGATTCGAATCCTTAGCCATCGGTATTAGAGCCCAGTATTTCAGCCATCACTCGAACTCAATTCCCAAAAATATTTGCCTTTACCCGTTCTATGTTTATAATGTAATGTGACCATACCATAAATGCCTTCCTGTCAAATAAGGATAATCATGGAATCAAAATGCAATACAAATTTCTCAGTGTCTGATGGCTGACCATTGAAACATATCCGATATTTTATGCATTTGATTTCCTTACCACTACATCTAGCCCATAATAATCCAAAATTCCAAAAAAAATAAACAAATTATAACTCGAACAGAAAACAATATGCTAAAAAAAATAAAATTTAATGAGTATATCTAACAGAAATAATTAATTCCAAAGGAAAAAAATATGCATCAATAAAACTGAAAAACAACATTACAAAGAAAAACTATCAATAAATAAATCAACCCTACGTTACGATGTTATTTTGCAGTATCATATACAAATTAATATCTTCTTTGTAATTTCATTTCGTTTCAGGTTTGTTGACTTGTTATTTTTTTCTGTTTGATTCATTTGTTTAGATTTATTTTTTTAAATCCTTTGTTTTTCAGTTCAAATAATTTATTTATATTATTTTTTGTTCCTTTTTTTGGTTGATTTACTTATTCGTATTTTTTTGAAATGACACTGTTTCCCCAGTTTGATTTATTTATTTATATTAATTTTTTAAATTAAACTTTCAGTTTAACTTCCTTATTTTGTTTCTTTTTTTGGAATTTTATATTTTTTCAGTTTCATTTAATTTTAAAAATGAGTTTTGTATTTATATTGTATTTTGTTTTTTAAATATCATTATTTTGCAATTTGATTGATATATTTATATTATTTTTTATACCTTTTTTTAGTATGATTTACTTATTCGTATTTTTTTGAAATGACACTGTTTCACAATTTGATTTTTTTATATTAATTTTTTAAATTTTAGTTTCAGTTTAATTTCCTTATAGGTTTTTTTAGTACATTTATAAATTTATTTCATTCTGTTTTAATTTTTAAAATGAGTTTTGCATTTTAATTGTACTTTGCGCAGACTATTTTAAAAGAACTTTTGTGTTCTTGAATTTCGCCTTTTTTCTTAATTTCCTAACTTTTTCAGTGATAATCACTCATATTTTATAAATTTGATGTTAGCCATTGTTCCCAGAAAATTATTTCACGAAAATGCAAGCGCAAATAATTTTAGAAGAAATTTTGTGTTCTTGACTTTCGCCTTTTTTTCTTAATTTCCAATCTTTTTCAGTAGTAATCACTAACATTTTATAAATTTGATGTCATCCATTGTTCCCAAAGAAGTAATTCACGAAAAAACAAGCGCAGATATTTTTAGAAGAAATTTTGTGTTCTTGACTTTCGCCTCAATTTGATGTTAGCCATTGTTCCGAGATAATTTTTTTACGAAATAACAAGCCTATATTATTTTAAAAGAACTTTTGTGTTCTTAACTCTCACCTAAATTTGATGTTAGCCATTGTTCCCAGAGAATTATTTCACGAAAAAGCAAGCGCAGATAAATTTAGAAGAAATTTTGCGTTCTTGATTTTCGTTTTTTTTCTTAATTTCCAATCTTTATCAGCAATAACCACTAACATTTTTGATATTTAATGTAAGTCATTGTTCCGAGATAAGTTTTTTACGAAAAAAACAAGCGCATTTTATTTTAAAAGAACTTTTTGTTCTTGCCTAATCCTTTTTTATATAATTTCCAATCTTTTTCAGTGATAATCACTCACTTTTTATAAATTTCATGTTAGTTGTTGTTTCCAGAGATATATTTCACGAAAAAAGTAGGGCAGATATTTTTAGAAAAAATTTTGTGTTCTTGACTATCGCCTTTTTTTCTTAATTTTTAACCTTTTTCAGTGATAATCACTCACATTTTATAAATATGATGTTAAACATTGTTCCCAGAGAATTATTTCACGAAAAAGCAAGCGCAAAAAATTTTAGAAGATATTTTGTGTTTTTGACTTTCGCCTTTTTTTCTTATTTCCAATCTTTTTCAGTGATAATCACTCACATTTTATAAATGTAATGTTAGCCATTGTTCCGAGATAATCCTTTTTACGAAAAAACAAGCGAAGATTATTTTAAAAGAACTTTTTTGTTGCTGACTTTCGCCTTTATTCTTAATTTCTAATCTTTTTCAGTGATAATCACTCACATTTTATAAGTTTGATGTTATCCATTGTTCCCAGGGAATTATTTCATGAAAAAAAAGCGCAGATAATTTTAGAAGAATTTTGGGTACATAATTTCGACTCAGTTTGATGTTACCCATTGTTCGAGATAATTTTTTTTACGAAATAACAAGCCAATATTATTTTAAAAGAACTTTTGTATTCTTGACTCTCGCCTCAATTTGAAGTTAACCATTGTTCGAGATAATTTTTTTTACGAAATAACAAGCGCCGATTATTTTAAAAGAACGTTTTTGTTGCTGACTTTCGCCTTTATTCTTAATTTCTAATCTTTTCCAGTGATAATCACTCACATTTTATAAGTTTGATGTTATCCATTGTTCCCAGGGAATTATTTCACGAAAAAAAAGCGCAGTTAATTTTAGAAGAAATTTTGTGTTCCTAATTTCGCCTCAGTTTGATGTTAGCCATTGTTCGAGATAATTTTTTTTACGAAATAACAAGCCAATATTATTTTAAAAGAACTTTTGTATTCTTGACTCTCGCCTCAATTTGAAGTTAACCATTGTTCGAGATAATTTTTTTTACGAAATAACAAGCCAATATTATTTTAAAAGAACTTTCTTCTTCTTGATTGTCGTCTCAATTTGATGTTAGCCATTGTTTCGAGTTAATTTATTTACGAAATAACAAGCCTATAATATTTTAAAAGAAATTTTGTGTTTATGAATTTCGCCGTTTTTTTTAAGTTCCAATATTTTTCACTGATAATCACTCACATTTTATAAAATAGATGTTAGCAATTGTTCCCAGAGAATTATTTTACGAAAAAACAAGCACAGATAAATTTAGAAGAAATTTTGTGTTCTTGACTTTCGCCTTTTTTTCTTAATTTAAAATCTTTATCAGCGATAACCACTAAGTTTTTTATATTTGATGTAAGCCATTGTTCCGAGATAAATTTTTTTACGAAAAAACAATGAATATTATTTTAAAAGAACTTTTGTTTTCTTGAATTTCGCTTTTTATCCTAATTTCCAATCTTTTTCAGTGATAATCCCTTATATTATAAATTTGATGTTAAACATTGTTCCCAGGGCGAACAAAGGCGAAAGCCTTTATTCTTAATTTCTAATCTTTTTCAGTGATAATCACTCACATTTTATAAGTTTGATGTTATTTATTGTTCCCAGGGAATTATTTCACGAAAAACAAGCGCAGATAATTTTAGAAGAAATTTTGTGTTCCTAATTTCACCTCAGTTTGATGTTAGCCATTGTTCGAGATAATTTTTTTTACGAAATAACAAGCCAATATTATTTTAAAAGAAATTTTGTATTTTTGACTCTCGCCTCAATTTGAAGTTAACCATTGTTCGAGATAATTTTTTTTGTGATATAACAAGCCAATATTATTTTAAAAGAACTTTCTTGTTCTTGAGTGTCGTCTCAATTTGATGTTAGCGATTGTTCTGAATTAATTAATTTACGAAATAACAAGCCTATAATATTTTAAAAGAAATTTTGTGTTCATGAATTTCGCCGTTTTTTTTAGTTTCCAATGTTTTTCACTGATAATCACTCACATTTTATAAAAAAGATGTTAGCCATTGTTCCCAGAGAATTATTTTACGAAAAAACAAGCACAGATAAATTTAGAAGAAATTTTGTGTTCTTGACTTTCGCCTTTTTTTCTTAATTTAAAATCTTTATCAGCGATAACCACTAAGTTTTTTATATTTGATGTAAGCCATTGTTCCGAGATAATTTTTTTTCCGAAAAAACAATGAATATTATTTTAAAAGAACTTTTGTGTTCTTGAATTTCGCTTTTTATCCTAATTTCCAATCTTTTTCAGTGATAATCCCTTATATTATAAATTTGATGTTAAACATTGTTCCCAGAGAATTATTTCACGAAAAACAAGCGCACATATTTTTAGAAGAAATTTTGTGTTCTTGACTTTCGCCTTTTTTATTTAATTTACATTCTTTTTCAGTGATAATAACACATTTTTTTTGATTTCCAATCTTTTTTAGTGATAATCACTCACATTTTATAAATTTTATGTTAGCCATTGTTCCCAGGGAATTAATTCACGAAAAAACAAGCGCAGATAATTTTAGAAGAAATTTTGTGTTCTTGACTTTCGCCTCAATTTGATGTTAGCCATTGTTCCGAGATAAGTTTTTTACGAAAAAACAAGCGCAGATTATTTTAAAAGAACTTTTTGTTCTTGCCTAATACTTTTTTATATAATTTCCAATCTTTTTCAGTGATAATCACTCACTTTTTATAAATTTGATGTTAGTTGTTGTTTCCAGAGATATATTTCACGAAAAAAGTAGGGCAGATATTTTTAGAAAAAATTTTGTGTTCTTGACTATCGCCTTTTTTTCTTAATTTTTAACCTTTTTCAGTGATAATCACTCACATTTTATAAATATGATTTTAAACAATGTTCCCAGAGAATTATTTCACGAAAGAACAAGCGAAAAAAATTTTAGAAGATATTTTGTGTTCTTGACTTTCGCCTTTTTTTTTAATTTCCAATATTTTTCAGTGATAATCTCTCACAATTTTATAAATTTAATGTTATCCAATATTCCCAGAGAATTATTTCACGAAAAAACAAGCGAAAAAAAATTTAGAAGATATTTTGTGTTCTTGACTTTCGCCTTTTTTTTTATTTCCAATCCTTTTCAGTGATAATCTCTCAAAATTTTATAAATTTAATGTTATCCAATATTCCCAGAGAATTATTTCACGAAAAAACAAGCGGGTATAATTTTAGAAGAAATTTTATGTTCTTGACTTTTCCCTTTTTTATTTAATTTCCAATCTTTTTCAGTGATAATTGCTCACATTTTATAAATTTAATGTTAGCCATTGTTCCGAGATAATTTTTTTTACGAAAAAACAAGCGCCGATTATTTTAAAAGAACTTTTTTGTTGCTGACTTTCGCCATTATTCTTAATTTCTAATCTTTTTCAGTGATAATCACTCACATTTTATAAGTTTGATGTTAATTATTGTTCCCAGGGAATTATTTCACGAAAAACAAGCGCAGATAATTTTAGAAGAAATTTTGTGTTCCTAATTTCACCTCAGTTTGATGTTAGCCATTGTTCGAGATAATTTTTTTTACGAAATAACAAGCCAATATTATTTTAAAAGAACTTTTGTATTTTTGACTCTCGCCTCAATTTGAAGTTAACCATTGTTCGAGATAATTTTTTTTGTGATATAACAAGCCAATATTATTTTAAAAGAACTTTCTTGTTCTTGAGTGTCGTCTCAATTTGATGTTAGCGATTGTTCTGAATTAATTAATTTACGAAATAACAAGCCTATAATATTTTAAAAGAAATTTTGTGTTCATGAATTTCGCCGTTTTTTTTAGTTTCCAATATTTTTCACTGATAATCACTCACATTTTATAAAAAAGATGTTAGCCATTGTTCCCAGAGAATTATTTTACGAAAAAACAAGCACAGATAAATTTAGAAGAAATTTTGTGTTCTTGACTTTCGCCTTTTTTTCTTAATTTAAAATCTTTATCAGCGATAACCACTAAGTTTTTTATATTTGATGTAAGCCATTGTTCCGAGATAATTTTTTTTCCGAAAAAACAATGAATATTATTTAAAAAGAACTTTTGTGTTCTTGAATTTCGCTTTTTATCCTAATTTCCAATCTTTTTCAGTGATAATCCCTTATATTATAAATTTGATGTTAAACATTGTTCCCAGAGAATTATTTCACGAAAAACAAGCGCACATATTTTTAGAAGAAATTTTGTGTTCTTGACTTTCGCCTTTTTTATTTAATTTACATTCTTTTTCAGTGATAATAACACATTTTTTTTGATTTCCAATCTTTTTTAGTGATAATCACTCACATTTTATAAATTTTATGTTAGCCATTGTTCCCAGGGAATTAATTCACGAAAAAACAAGCGCAGATAATTTTAGAAGAAATTTTGTGTTCTTGACTTTCACCTCAATTTGATGTTAGCCATTGTTCCGAGATAATTTTTTTACGAAATAACAAGCCTATATTATTTTAAAAGAACTTTTTTGTTCTTAACTCTCGCCTAAATTTGATGTTAGCCATTGTTCCCAGAGAAATATTTCACGAAAAAACAAGCGCAGATAAATTTAGAAGAAATTTTGCGTTCTTGACTTTCGTTTTTTTTCTTAATTTCCAATCTTTATCAGCGATAACCACTAACATTTTTCATATTTAATGTAAGTCATTGTTCCGAGATAAGTTTTTTACGAAAAAACAAGCGCAGACTATTTTAAAAGAACTTTTTGTTCTTGCCTAATCCTTTTTTATATAATTTCCAATCTTTTTCAGTGATAATCACTCAGTTTTTATAAATTTGATGTTAGTTGTTGTTTCCAGAGATATATTTCACGAAAAAAGTAGGGCAGATATTTTTATAAAAAATTTTGTGTTCTTGACTATCGCCTTTTTTTCTTAATTTTTAACCTTTTTCAGTGATAATCACTCACATTTTATAAATATGATGTTAAACATTGTTCCCAGAGAATTATTTCACGAAAAAACAAGCGAAAAAAATTTTGGAAGATATTTTGTGTTCTTGACTTTCGCATTTTTTTTTAATTTCCAATCTTTTTCAGTGATTATCTCTCACAATTTTATAAATTTAATGTTATCCCATATTCCCAGAGAATTATTTCACGACAAAACAAGCGAAAAAAAATTTAGAAGATATTTTGTGTTCTCGACTTTCGCCTTTTTTTTTAATTTCCAATCTTTTTCAGTAATAATCTCTCACAATTTTATAAATTTAATGTTATCCAATATTCCCAGAGAATTATTTCACGAAAAAACAAGCGGGTATAATTTTAGAAGAAATTTTGTGTTCTTGCCTAATCCTTTTTTATATAATTTCGTCTTTTTCAGTGATAATCTCTCACAATTTTATAAATTTAATGTTATCCAATATTCCCAGAGAATTATTTCACGAAAAAACAAGCGGGTAATATTTTAGAAGAAATTTTGTGTTTTTGACTTTTGCCATTTTTTCTTAATTTTTCTAATCTTTTCCAGTGATTATAATTCACATTATATGAATTTGATGTTAGCCATTGTTCTTACAGAATTATTTCACGAAAAAACTAGCGCAGATAATTTTAGAAGAAATTATTTGTTTTTTACTATGTCCTTTTTTTCTTAATTTCCCAACTTTTTCAGTAAAAATCACTAACATTTTTTATATTTGATGTTCGCCATTGTTCGCAGAGAATTATTTCACGAAAAAACAAGCGCAGATAAATTTAGAAGATATTTTGTGTTCTTGACTTTCGCCTTTTTTTCTTAATTTCCAATATTTATCAGCGATAACCACTAACATTTTTTATATTTGATGTAAGCCATTGTTCCGAGATAATTTTTTTTACGAAAAACAAGCGCAGATTGTTTTTAATGAACTTTTGTGTTCTTAACTTTCGTCTTTTTTCCTTAATTTCCAATCTTTTTCAGTGATAACCACTCTAATTTTATAAATTTGATGTTCGCTATAGTTCCCAGAGAATTATTTTACGGAAAAACTAGCGCAGATATTTTTTAGAAGAAATTTGGTTTTCTTGACTTTCGCCTTTTTTTTCTTAATTTCAGATCTTTTTCAGTGATAATCACTCCCATTTTATAAATTTGATGTTAGCCATTCTTCCGGAACAAGTCTTCTACGAAAAAACAAGCGCAGATTATTTTAAAATAACTTTTTGTTCTTGACTTTCGCATTTTTTTCTTAATTTCCAATCTTTTTTAGTGATAATTACTCACATTATTTTTATTTCCAATCTTTTTCATTGATAATCACTCAACTTTTATAAATTTGATGTTAGCCATTGTTCCCAGAGAATTATTTTACGGAAAAACTAGCGCATATATTTTTAGAAGAAATTTTGTGTTCTTGAATTTCGCCTTTTTTCCTAATATCTGGTCTTTTCGGTAATAATCAGTCACATTTTATAAATTTCATGTTATCCATTGTTTTAAGGGAATTGTTTCACGTTAAACAGGCGCAAAAAATTTTAGAAGATATTTTGTGTTCTTGACCTTCGCCTTTCTTTCTTAATTTAAAATCTTTATCAGCCATAACCACTAATATTTTTAATATTTGATATAAGCCATTGTTCCGAGATAATTTTTTTACGAAAAAATAAGCGGAGATTATTTTAAAAGAACTTTTTGTTCTTGCCAAACGCCTTTATTTAATTTCCAATCTTTTTCTGTGAAAATGACTCACATTTTATAAATTTGATGTTAAACATTGTTCCCACAGAATTATTTCACGAAAAAAAAGCGCAGATAATTTTAGAAGAAATTTTGTGTTCTTGACTTGCATCTTTTTTTCTTAATTTCCAATCTATTTCAGTGATAATCACTTGCATTTTATAAATTTAATGTTAGCCATTGTTCCGAGATAATCTTTTTTACGAAAAAAACAAGCAAAGATTATTTTAAAAGGACTTTTGTGTTCTTGAATTTCGCCTTAATTTCCACTCTTTTTCAGTGATAATCACCCACATTTTATAAATTTGATGTTTTTCATTGTTCCCAGAGAATTATTTCATGAAAAACAAGCGCAAAAAATTTTAGAAGATATTTTGTGTTCTTAACTTTCGTCTTTTTTCCTTAATTTCCAATCTTTTTCAGTGATAACCACTGACATTTTATAAATTTGATGTTCGCCATAGTTCCAAGAGAATTATTTTACGGAAAAACTAGCGCAGATATTTTTTAGAAAAAATTTTGTTTTCTTGACTTTCGCCTTTTTTTCTTATTTCCAATCTTTTTCAGTGATAATCACTCACTTTTTATAAATTTGTGTTAGCCATTGTTTCCAGAGAATTTTTTCACGAAAAAACAAGCCCAGATAATTTTAGAAGAAATTTTGTGTTCTTGAACTTCGCCTTTCTTTCTTAATTTAAAATCTTTATCAGCCATAACCACTAATATTTTTAATATTTGATATAAGCCATTGTTCCGAGATAATTTTTTTACGAAAAAATAAGCGGAGATTATTTTAAAAGAACTTTTTGTTCTTGCCAAACGCCTTTATTTAATTTCCAATCTTTTTCTGTGAAAATGACTCACATTTTATAAATTTGATGTTAAACATTGTTCCCACAGAATTATTTCACGAAAAAAAAGCGCAGATAATTTTAGAAGAAATTTTGTGTTCTTGACTTGCATCTTTTTTTCTTAATTTCCAATCTATTTCAGTGATAATCACTTGCATTTTATAAATTTAATGTTAGCCATTGTTCCGAGATAATCTTTTTTACGAAAAAAACAAGCAAAGATTATATTAAAAGGACTTTTGTGTTCTTGAATTTCGCCTTAATTTCCAATCTTTTTCAGTGATAATCACCCACATTTTATAAATTTGATGTTATTCATTGTTTACAGAGAATTATTTCACGAAAAACAAGCGCAGATAATTTTAGAAGAAATTTTGTGTTCTTGACTGTCGCCTCAATTTGATGTTAACCAGTGTTCCGAGAACATTTTTCTACGAAAAAACAAGCGCAGATATTTTTAGAAGAAATTTTGTGTTCTTGACTTTCGCCTTTTTTATTTAATTTACAATCTTTTTAGGTGATAATTACATATATTTTTTTTTGATTTATACATTTTTATAAATTTTATGTTAGCCATTGTTCCCAGGGAATTATTTCACGAAAAACAAGCGCAGATAATTTTAGAAGAAATTTTGTTTTCTTGACTTTCGCCTCAATTTGATGTTAGCCATTGTTCGAGATAATTTTTTTTACGAAATAACAAGCCAATATTATTTTTAAATAACTTTTGTGTTCTTGACTGTCGTCTCAATTTGATGTTAGCCATTCTTCTGAATTAATTAATTTTCGAAATAACAAGCCTATAATATTTTAAAAGAAATATTGTGTTCTAAAATTTCGCCTTTTTTTAATTTGCAATTCTTTTCAGTAAAAATCACTGACATTTTATAAATTTGATGTTAAACATTGTTCCCACAGAATCATTTCACGAAAAAAAAGCGCAGATAATTTAAGAAGAAATTATTTGTGTTTGACTTTCGCCTCAATTTGATGTAAGCCATTGTACCGAGATAATTGTTTTACGTAATAACAAGCCTTATTATTTTAATAGAAATTTTGTGTTCTTGACTTTCGCCGTTTTTTTAAATTTCCAACCTTTTTCAGTGATAACCACTCACATTTTACAAATTTGATGTATGCCATTGTTCCGAGATAATTTTTTTTTCGAAAAAACAAGCGTAGCTTATTTTAAAAGAACTTTTGTGTTTTTGACTGTCGCCTTTTTTTGTTAATTTCTAATCTTTTTCAGTGATAACCACTCATATTTTATAAATTTGATGTTCGCCATAGTTCCTAGAGAATTATTTCACGAAAAAACTAGCGCAGATATTATAAGAAGATATTTTAAAAGAACTTTGTGTTCTGGACTTTCGCATTTTTGTTTTAATGACCAATCTTTTTCAGTGATAATTACTCATATTATTTTTATTTCCACTCCTTTTCAGTGATAATCACTCACATTATTTAAATTTTATGTTAGCCATTGTTCCGAGATAATTTTTTTTACGAAAAAAAAGCGCAGATTATTTATAAGAACATTTGTGTTCTTGACTTTCGCCTTTATTCTTAATTTGTAATCTTTTTCTGTGATAATCACTCACATTTTATAAATTTGATGTTAAACATTGTTCCCGGAGATTTATTTCACGAAAAAATAAGCGGGTATAATTTTAGAAGAAATTTTGTGTTCTTGACTTTCGCCTCAATTTGATGTTAGCCATTGTTCCGAGATAATTTTTTTTACGAAATAACAAGCCAATATTATTTTAAAATAACTTTTGTGTTCTTTACTCTCGCCTCAGTTTGATGTTAGCCATTGTTCCGAGTTAATTTATTTACGAAATAACAAGCCTATATTATTTTAATAGAAATTTTGTGTTCTTGACTCTCGCCGTTTTTTTTTAATATCCAATCTTTTTCAGTGATAATCACTCACATTTTATAAATTTGATGTTAGCCATTGTTCCCAGAGAATTATTTCACGAAAAAACAAGCGCAGATAATTTTAGAAGAAATTTTGTGTTCTTGACTTAAGCCTTTTTTTCTTAATTTCAAATCTTATTAAGTAATAATCACTTACCTTTTATAACCTTGATGTAACCATTGTTCCGAGAAAATCTTTCTACGAAAAAACAAGCGCAGATATTTTTAGAACAAATTTTGTGTTCTTGACTTTCGCCTTTTTTATTTAATTTACAATCTTTTTCAGTGATAATTGCACATATTGTTTTTGATTTCCAATCTTTTTCAGTGATAATAACTCACATTTTATAAATTTTATGTTAGCCATTGTTCCCAGGGAATTAATTCACGAACAAACAAGCGCAGATAATTTTAGAAGAAATTTTGTGTTCTTGACTTTCGCCTCAATTTGATGTGAGCCAATGTTCCGAGATAATTTTTTTTACGAAATAACAAGTCTATATTATTTTAAAAGAACTTTTGTGTTCTTTACTCTCTCGCCTAAATTTGATGTTAGCCATTGTTCCCAGAGAATTATTTCTTGAAAAAACAAGCGCAGATAAATTTAGAAGAAATTTTGCGTTCTTGACTTTCTTTTTTTTTCTTAATTTCCAATCTTTATCAGCGATAACCACGAACATTTTTCATATTTAATGTAAGTTATTGTTCCGAGATAAGTTTTTTACGAAAAAAGAAGCGCAGATTATTTTAAAAGAACTTTTTGTTCTTGCCTAATCCTTTTTTATATAATTTTCAATCCTTTTCAGTGATATTCTCTCACTTTTTATAAATTTGATGTTAGTTGTTGTTTGCAGAGATATATTTCACGAAAAAAGTAGGGCAGATATTTTTAGAAAAAATTTTGTGTTCTTGACTATCACCTTTTTTTCTTAATTTTTAACCTTTTTCAGTGATTATCACTCACATTTTATAAATATGATGTTAAACATTGTTCCCAGAGAATTATTTCTCGAAAAAACAAGCGAAAAAAATTTTAGAAGATATTTTGTGTTCTTGACTTTCGCATTTTTTTTAATTTCCAATCTTTTTCAGTGATTATCTCTCACAATTTTATAAATTTAATGTTATCCAATATTCCCAGAGAATTATTTCACGAAAAAACAAGCGAAAAAAATTTTTGAAGATATTTTGTGTTCTTGACTTTCGCCTTTTTTTTTAACTTCCAATCTTTTTCAGTGATAATCTCTCACAATTTTATACATTTTATGTTATCCAATATTCCCAGAGAATTATTTTATTTCACGAAAAACAAGCGCAGATAATTTTAGAAGAAATTTCGTGTTCTTGACTGTCGCCTCTATTTGATGTTAACCAGTGTTCCGAGAACATTTTTCTACGAAAAAACAAGCGCAGATATTTTTAGAAGAAATTTTGTATTCTTGACTTTCGCCTTTTTTTTTAAATTTCCAAACTTTTTCAGTAATAATCACTCACATTTTATAAATTTGATGTTAGCCATTGTTCCCAGAGAATTATTTCACGAAAAAACCAGCGCAGAATATTTTTAATGAATTTATATGTACTTGACTTTCGCCTTTTTTTCTTAATTTCAAATCTTATTAAGTAATAATCATTCACATTTTATAACTTTGATGTAACCATTGTTCCGACAAAATTTTTCTACGAAAAAAGAAGCGCAGATATTTTTAGAAGAAATTTTGTGTTCTTGACTTTCGCCTTTTTTATTTAATTTCGAATCTTTTTCAGTGATAATTACTCACATTTTATAAATTTGATGTTAGCCATTGTTCCGAGATAATTTTTTTTGTACGAAAAAACAAGCGCCGATTATTTTAAAAGAACTTTTTTGTTGCTGACTTTCGCCTTTATTCTTAATTTCCTATCTTTTTTAGTGATAATCACTCACATTTTATAAATTTGATGTTAGCTATTGTTCCGAGATAATTTTTTTTACGAAAAAACAAGCGCCGATTATTTTAAAAGAAATTTTGTGTTCCTAATTTCGCCTTAGTTTGATGTTAGCCATTGTTCGAGATAATTTTTTTACGAAATAACAAGCCAATATTATTTTAAAAGAACTTTTGTGTTCTTGACTCTCGCCTCAATTTGAAGTTAACCATTGTTCGAGATAATTTTTTTTACGAAATAACAAGCCAATATTATTTTAAAAGAACTTTCTTGTTTTTGAGTGTCGTCTCAATTTGATGTTAGCCATTGTTTCGAGTTAATTTATTTACGAAATAACAAGCCTATAATATTTTAAAAGAAATTTTGTGTTCATGAATTTCGCCGTTTTTTTTAAGTTCCAATATTTTTCACTGATAATCACACACATTTTATAATATAGATGTTAGCCATTGTTCCCAGAGAATTATTTCACGAAAAAACAAGCACAGATAAATTTAGAAGAAATTTTGTGTTCTTGATTTTCACCTTTTTTTCTTAATTTAAAATCATTATCAGCGATAACCACTAAGTTTTTTATATTTGATGTAAGCCATTTTCCGAGATAATTTTTTTAAAAAAAAAACAATGAATATTATTTTAAAAGAACTTTTGTGATCTTGAATTTCGCTTTTTATCCTAATTTCCAATCTTTTTCAGTGACAATCCCTTATATTATAAATTTGATGTTAAACATTGTTCCCAGGGAATTATTTCACGAAAAAACAAGCGAAAAAAATTTTAGAAGATATTTTGTGTTCTTGACTTTCGCCTTTTTTTTGATTTCCAACTTTTTTCAGTGATAATCATTCACATTTTATAAATTTAATGTTAGCCATTGTTTACATAGAATTATTCCACGAAAAATTAACGGGTATAATTTTAGAAGAAATTTATTGTTTTTGACTATCGCCTTTTTTTCTTAATTTTTCTAATCTTTTTCTGTGATAATAACTCACATATTATAAATTTGATTTTAACCATTGTTCCCACAGAATTATTTCACGAAAAAACAAGTGCAGATAATTTTAGAAGAATTTATTTGTTTTTGACTTTGTTCTTTTTTTCTTAATTTACAAATTTTTTCAGTGAAAATCACTCACATTTTATAAATTTGATGATCGCCATAGTTCCCAGAGAATTATTTCACGGAACAACCTGCGCAGATATTTTAAAGAGAAAATTTGTGTTCTTGATTTTCGTCTTTTTGTCTAATTTCCAATCTTTTTCAGTGATAATCACTCACATTTTATATTTTTGATGTTATCCATTGTTCGCAGTGATTTATTTCACGAAAAAACAAGCGCAGATAATTTTAGAAGAAATTTTGTGTTATTGACTTTCGCCTAAATTTGATGTTAGCCACTGTTCCGAGACAATATTTTCACGAAATAACAAGCCTATATTATTTTAAAAGAACTTTTGTGTTCTTGACTTTAAACTTTTCTTTCATTTCCAATCTTTTACAGTGATAATCACTCACATTTTATAAATTTGATGTTACCCATTGTTTTCAGAGAATTATTTCAGGAAAAAAAAGCGCAGATTATTTTAAAAGAATTTTTGTGTTATTGACTTTCGCCTTTTTTGTTAATTTCCAATCTTTTTCCGTGATAATCACTCATATTTTATAAATTTTATGTATGCCCATGTTCCGAAATAATTTTTTTTACGAAAAAACAAGCAAGGCTTATTTTAAAAGAACTTTTGTATTCTTCACTTTATGTTTTCACTTCACTTCACAACAATGTTTAACATCAAATTTATAATATAAGGGATTATCACTGAAAAAGATTGGAAATTAGGATAAAAAGCGAAATTCTAGATCACAAAAGTTCTTTTAAAATAATATTCATTGTTTTTTTGTAAAAAAAATTATCTCGGAACAATGGCTTACATCAAATATAAAAAACTTAGTGGTTATCGCTGATAATGATTTTAAATTAAGAAAAAAAGGTGAAAATCAAGAACACAAAATTTCTTCTAAATTTATCTGTGCTTGTTTTTTCGTGAAATAATTCTCTGGGAACAATGGCTAACATCTATATTATAAAATGTGTGTGATTATCAGTGAAAAATATTGGAACTTAAAAAAAACGGCGAAATTCATGAACACAAAATTTCTTTTAAAATATTATAGGCTTGTTATTTCGTAAATAAATTAACTCGAAACAATGGCTAACATCAAATTGAGACGACACTCAAAAACAAGAAAGTTCTTTTAAAATAATATTGGCTTGTTATTTCGTAAAAAAAATTATCTCGAACAATGGTTAACTTCAAATTGAGGCGAGAGTCAAGAACACAAAAGTTCTTTTAAAATAATATTGGCTTGTTATTTCGTAAAAAAATTATCTCGAACAATGGCTAACATCAAACTAAGGCGAAATTAGGAACACAAAATTTCTTTTAAAATAATCGGCGCTTGTTTTTTCGTAAAAAAAATTATCTCGGAACAATAGCTAACATCAAATTTATAAAATGTGAGTGATTATCACTAAAAAAGATAGGAAATTAAGAATAAAGGCGAAAGTCAGCAACAAAAAAGTTCTTTTAAAATAATCGGCGCTTGTTTTTTCGTACAAAAAAAATTATCTCGGAACAATGGCTAACATCAAATTTATAAAATGTGAGTAATTATCACTGAAAAAGATTCGAAATTAAATAAAAAAGGCGAAAGTCAAGAACACAAAATTTCTTCTAAAAATATCTGCGCTTCTTTTTTCGTAGAAAAATTTTGTCGGAACAATGGTTACATCAAAGTTATAAAATGTGAATGATTATTACTTAATAAGATTTGAAATTAAGAAAAAAAGGCGAAAGTCAAGTACATATAAATTCATTAAAAATATTCTGCGCTGGTTTTTTCGTGAAATAATTCTCTGGGAATCATGGCTAACATCAAATTTATAAAATGTGAGTGATTATCACTGTTAAAAATTGAAAAAAAAGGCAAAAGTCAAGAACACCAAATTTTTAAAAAAATAATATGGGATGTTATTTCGTAAAACAATTTCTGAACAATGGCTAACATCAAATTGAGGCGAAAGTCAAGAACACTAAATTTCTTCTAAAATTATCTGCGCTTGTTTTTCGTGAAATAATTCTCTGGAACAATGGATAACATCAAATTTATAAATTATGAGTGATTATCACTGAAAAAGATTGGAAATTAGGAAAAAAGGCAAAATTAAAAACACAAAAGTTCTTTTAAAATAATCTTCGCTTGTTTTTTCGTAAAAAAGATTATCTCGGAACAATAGCTAACATATAATTTATAAAATTTGAATGATTATCACTGAAAATGATTGGAAATTAAGAAAAAAAGGCGAAAGTCAAGAACACAAAATTTTGTCTAAAAACATCTGTGATAGTTATTCCGTAAAATAATTTTCTGGAAAGTATGGCGAACATCAAATTTATAAAATGTGAGTGGTTATCACTGAAAAAGATTGGAAATTAGGGAATAAAGACGAAAGTTAAGAACATAAAATTCATTAAAAATAATCTGCGTTTGCTTTTCTTAAAAAAAATTATCAAATTAATAAATGTGAGTCATTTTAACTAAAACAGTTGGAAATTAAGAAAAAAAGGACAAAGTCAAAAACACAAAATATCTTGTAAATTTTTTTGCGCTTGTTTTTTCGTGATATAATTCTCTGGGAACAATGTTTAACATCAAATTAATAAAATGTTGATTTTTTCTTAAAAGGTTTGGAAATGAAAAAAAGGCGAAAGTCAAGAAAACAAAATATCTTCTAAAATTTTTTGCGCTTGTTTTTTCGTGAAATGTTCTGGGAACAATGCTTAACATCAAATTTATAAAATGTGAGTGATTATCACTGAATAAGATAGGAAATTAAGAAAAAAAGTCTAAAGTCAAGAACACAAAATATCTTCTAAAAATATCTGCGCTAGTTTTTTCGTGAAATAATTCTCTGGAAACTATGGCGAACATGATATTTATAAAATATGAGTGGTTATCACAGACAAAGTTTGGAAATTAAGAAAAAAAGGCGAAAGTCAAGAACACAAAATTTCTTCTAAAAATATCTGCCCTATTTTTTCGTGAAATATATCTCTGGAAACAACAAATAACTACAAATTTATAAAAAGTGAGTAATTATCACTGAAAAAGATTGGAAACACAAAAAAATGTGAGTGATTATCACTGAAAAAGATTAGAAATTAAATAAAAAGGCGAAAGTCAAGAACAAAAAGTTCTTTTAAAATAATCTGCGCTTGTTTTTTTGTAGAAAAATTATCTTGGATCAATGGCTAACATCAAATTTATTAAATGTTTGTGATTATCACTGAAGAAGATTAAAAATTTAGAAAAGTAGGCGAAAGTCAAGAACACAAAATTTCTTCTAAAAATATCTGCGCCTTTTTTTCCGTGAAATAATTCTCTGGGAACTATGGCGAAAATCAAATTTATAAAAAGTGAGTCATTATCACTGATAAAGATTGGAAATCAAAAAATGTGAGTGATCATCACTGAAAAAGATTGGAAATTAAATAAAAAAGCGAAATTCAAAAACAAAAAGTTCTTTAAAAATAATCTGCGCTTGTTTTTTTGTAGAAAAATTTTCTCGGAACAATAGCTAATATCAAATTTATAAAATGTGACTGATTATCACTGAATAAGATTGGAAATTAAGGAAAAAAGGCAAAAGTCAAGAACACAAAATTTCTTTTAAAAATATCTGCGGTAGTTTTTCCGTGAAATAATTCTCTGGGAACTATGGCGAACATCAAATTTATAAAATGTAATTTTCACTGAAAAAAAATAGGAAATTAAGAAAAAAAGGACAAAGTCAAAAACAAATAATTTCTTCTAAAATTATCTGCGCTTGTTTTTTCGTGAAATTATTCTGTGGGAACAATGGCTAATATCAAATTTATAATATGTGAGTTAAAATCACAGAAAAAGATTAGAAAAATTAAGAAAAAAATGCGATAGTGTTAAACACTAAATTTCTTCTAAAATTATACCCGCTTGTTTTTCGTGAAATAATTCTCTGGGAACAATGGCTACCAATAAATTTATAAAATGTAAGTGACTATCACTGAAAAAGATTGGAAATAAAAAAAGGCGAAAGTCAAGAACAAAAAGTTCTTTTAAAATAATCTGCGCTTGTTTTTTTGTAGAAAAATTATCTTGGGTCAATGGCTAACATCAAATTTATTAAATGTTTGTGATTATCACTGAAGAAGATTAAAAATTTAGAAAAGTAGGCGAAAGTCAAGAACACAAAATTTCTTCTAAAAATATCTGCGCCTTTTTTTCCGTGAAATAATTCTCTGGGAACTATGGCGAAAATCAAATTTATAAAAAGTGAGTCATTATCACTGATAAAGATTGGAAATCAAAAAATGTGAGTGATCATCACTGAAAAAGATTGGAAATTAAATAAAAAAGCGAAATTCAAAAACAAAAAGTTCTTTAAAAATAATCTGCGCTTGTTTTTTTGTAGAAAAATTTTCTCGGAACAATAGCTAATATCAAATTTATAAAATGTGACTGATTATCACTGAATAAGATTGGAAATTAAGGAAAAAAGGCAAAAGTCAAGTACACAAAATTTCTTTTAAAAATATCTGCGGTAGTTTTTCCGTGAAATAATTCTCTGGGAACTATGGCGAACATCAAATTTATAAAATGTAATTTTCACTGAAAAAAAATAGGAAATTAAGAAAAAAAGGACAAAGTCAAAAACAAATAATTTCTTCTAAAATTATCTGCGCTTGTTTTTTCGTGAAATAATTCTGTGGGAACAATGGCTAATATCAAATTTATAATATGTGAGTTAAAATCACAGAAAAAGATTAGAAAAATTAAGAAAAAAATGCGATAGTGTTAAACACTAAATTTCTTCTAAAATTATACCCGCTTGTTTTTCGTGAAATAATTCTCTGGGAACAATGGCTACCAATAAATTTATAAAATGTAAGTGACTATCACTGAAAAAGATTGGAAATAAAAAAAGGCGAAAGTCAAGAACAAAAAGTTCTTTTAAAATAATCTGCGCTTGTTTTTTTGTAGAAAAATTATCTTGGATCAATGGCTAACATCAAATTTATTAAATGTTTGTGATTATCACTGAAGAAGATTAAAAATTTAGAAAAGTAGGCGAAAGTCAAGAACACAAAATTACTTCTAAAAATATCTGCGCCTTTTTTTCCGTGAAATAATTCTCTGGGAACTATGGCGAAAATCAAATTTATAAAAAGTGAGTCATTATCACTGATAAAGATTGGAAATCAAAAAATGTGAGTGATCATCACTGAAAAAGATTGGAAATTAAATAAAAAAGCGAAATTCAAAAACAAAAAGTTCTTTAAAAATAATCTGCGCTTGTTTTTTTGTAGAAAAATTTTCTCGGAACAATAGCTAATATCAAATTTATAAAATGTGACTGATTATCACTGAATAAGATTGGAAATTAAGGAAAAAAGGCAAAAGTCAAGAACACAAAATTTCTTTTAAAAATATCTGCGGTAGTTTTTCCGTGAAATAATTCTCTGGGAACTATGGCGAACATCAAATTTATAAAATGTAATTTTCACTGAAAAAAATAGGAAATTAAGAAAAAAAGGACAAAGTCAAAAACAAATAATTTCTTCTAAAATTTGCTGCGCTTGTTTTTTCGTGAAATAATTCTGTGGGAACAATGGCTAATATCAAATTTATAATATGTGAGTTAAAATCACAGAAAAAGATTAGAAAAATTAAGAAAAAAATGCGATAGTGTTAAACACTAAATTTCTTCTAAAATTATACCCGCTTGTTTTTCGTGAAATAATTCTCTGGGAACAATGGCTAACATTAAATTTATAAAATGTAAGTGACTATCACTGAAAATGATTGGAAATTAGGATAAAAAGCGAAATTCAAGAACACAAAAGTTCTTTTAAAATAATACTCATTGTTTTTTCGTAAAAAAAATTATCTCGGAACAATGGCTTACATCAAATTTATAAAATGTGAGTGATTATCACTGAAAAAAAATTGGAAATTAGGAAGAAAAGGCGAAAGTCAAGGACACCAAATTCCTTCTAAAAATATCAGCGCCAGATTTTTCCGTGAAATAATTCTCTGGGAACTATGGCGAACATCAAATTTAAAAAAAAATTAAGTAGTTATCACTGAAAAGGATTAGAAATTAAGAAAAAAAGGCGAAAGTCAAGAACACAAAAGTTCTTTTAAAATAAACTGCGCTTGTTTTTTGGTAAAAAACATTATCACGGAACAATGGCATATATCAAATTTATAAAATGTGAGTGATTATCACTGAATAAGATTGGAAATTAAGAAGAAAAGTCTAAAGTTAAGTACACAAAATATCTTCTAAAAATAATTGCGCTAGTTTTTTCGTGAAATAATTCTCTGGGAACTATGGCGAACATGATATTTATAAAATATGAGTGGTTATCACTGAGAAAGATTGGAAATTAAGAAACAAAGGCAAAAGTCAAGAACACAAAATTTCTTTTAAAAATATCTGCGGTAGTTTTTCCGTTAAATAATTCTCTGGGAACTATGGCTAACATCAAATTTATAAAATGTAAGTGATTTTCACTGAAAAAAATTGGAAATTAAGAAAAAAAAGGACAAAGTCAAAAACAAATTATTTCTTCTAAAATTATCTACGCTTTTGTTTTCGTGAAATTATTCTGTGGGAACAATAGCTAACATCAAATTTATAATATGTGAGTTAAAATCACAGAAAAAGATTAGAAAAATTAAGAAAAAAAATCGATAGTCAAAAACACTAAATATCTTCTAAAATTATACCCGCTTGTTTTTCGTGAAATAATTCTCTGGGAACAATGGCTAACATTAAATTTATAAAATGTAAGTGACTATCACTGAAAAAGATTGGAAATAAAAAAAAGGCGAAAGTCAAGAACACAAGATATCTTCTAAACTCTTTGCACTTGTTTTTTCGTGAAATAATTCTCTGGAAACAATAACACACATCAAATTTATAAAAAGTGAGTGATTATCACTGAAAAAGGTTGGAAATTAAATAAAAAAGGCGTAAGGCAAGGACGAAAATTTCTTTTAAAATAATCTACGCTTGTTATTTCGTAAAAAAAATTATCTCGGAACAATGGCTTACATCAAATATAAAAAATGTTAGTGGTTATCGCTGATTAATATTGGAAATTAAGAAAAAAAGGCGTAATTCAAGAACACAAAATTTCTTCTAAATTATCCAGTGCTTGTTTTTTCGTGAAATAATTCCCTGGGTATTATGGCGAACATCAAATATAAAAAATGTTAGTGGTTATCACTGAAAATATTGGAAATTAAGAAAAAAAGGCGACAGTGAAGAACACAAAAGTTCTTTTAAACATTCTTTGCTAAAAATCTTTGCTTGTTTTTTCGTAAAAAAAATTATCTCGGAACATGGGCATACAACAAATTTATAAAATATGAGTGATTATCACGGAAAAAGATTGGAAATTAAGAAAAAAGGCGAAAGTCAATAACACAAAAATTCTTTTAAAATAATCTGTGCATGTTTTTTCGTGAAATAATTCTCTGAAAACAATGGGTAACATCAAATTTATAAAATGTGAGTTATTATCACTGAAAAGGATTGGAAATAAAAAAAAACGGTGAAAGTCAAGAACACAAAAGTTCTTTTAAAATAATATAGGCTTGTTATTTCGTAAATTAATTATCTCGGAACAATGGCTAACATCAAATTTCGGCGAAAGTCAAGAACACAAAATTTCTTCTAAAAATATCTGCGCCTTTTTTTCCGTGAAATAATTCTCTGGGAACTATGACGAAAATCAAATTTATAAAAAGTGAGTCATTATCACTGAAAAAGATTGGAAATCAAAAAAATGTGAGTGATCATCACTGAAAAAGATTGGAAATTATATAAAAAAGGCGAAATTCAAGAACAAAAAGTTCTTTTAAAATAATCTACGCTTGTTTTTTTGTAGAAAAATTTTCTCGGAACAATAGCTTATATCAAATTTATAAAATATGACTGATTATCACTGAATAAGATTGGAAATTAAGAAAAAAAGTCTCAAGTCAAGAACACAAATTATCTTCTAAAAATATCTGCGCTAGTTTTTTCGTGAAATAATTCTCTTGGGACTATGGCGAACATAATATTTATAAAATATGAGTGGTTATCACTAAAAAAGATTGGAAATTAAGGAAAAAGGCAAAAGTCAAGAACACAAAATTTCTTTTATAAATATCTGCGGTAGTTTTTCCGTGAAATAATTCTCTGGAAAGTATGGCCAACATCAAATTTATAAATATGAGTGATTATCACTGAAAAAGATTGGAAATAAAAAAAAACGGCGAAAGTCAAGAACACAAAATTTCTTTTAAAATAATTTAGGCTTGTTATTTCGTAAAAAAAATTATCTCGGAACAATGGCTAACATCAAATTGAGGCGAAAGTCAAGAACACAAAAATTCTTCTAAAATTATGCCCGCTTGTTTTTTCGTGAAATATTTCTCTGGGAACCAATGGATAACAATAAATTTATAAAATGTGAGTGATTTTAACTAAAAAAGTTGGGAAATTAAGAAAAAAAGGACAAAGTCAAAAACACAAAATATCTTCTAAAATTTTTTGGGCTTGTTTTTTCGTGATATTATTCTCTGGGAACAATGTTTAACATCAAATTAATTAAATATTGATTTTTTCTGAAAAGGTTTGGAAATAAAAAAAAGGCGAAAGTCAAGAACGCAAAATTTCTTCTAAAAATATCTGCCCTACTTTTTTCGTGAAATATATCTCTGGAAACAACAACTAACATCAAATTTATAAAAAGTGAGTGATTATCACAGAAAAAGGTTGGAAATTAAGAAAGAAAGGCGAAAGTCAAGAACACAAAATTTCTTCTAAAAATATCTGCCCTATTTTTTCGTGAAATATATCTCTGGAAACAACAACTAACATCAAATTTATAAAAAGTGAGTGATTATCACAGAAAAAGGTTGGAAATTAAGAAAGAAAGGCGAAAGTCAAAAACACAAAATTTCTCTTTAAAATATCTGCTCTAGTTTTTCCGTGAAATAATTCTCTGGGAACTATGGCGATCATCAAATTTATAAAATGTGAGTGATTTTCACTGAAAAAATTTGTAAATTAAGAAAAAAAGGACAAAGTCAAAAACAAATAATTTCTTCTAAAATTATCTGCACTTGTTTTTTCGTGAAATAATTCTGTGGGAACAGTGGCTAACATCAAATTTATAATATGTGGGTTATTATCACAGAAAAAGATTAGAAAAATTAGGAAAAAAAGGCGATAGTCAAAAACACTAAATTTCTTCTAAAATTATACCCGCTTGTTTTTCGTGAAATAATTCTCTTGGAACAATGGCTAACATTTAATTTATAAAATGTGAGTGATTATCACTGAAAAAGAGTGGAAATAAAAAAAAGGCGAAAGTAGAGAACAAAATATCTTCTAAAATTTTTTGCGCTTGTTTTTTCGTGAAATAATTCTCTGGGAACAATGTTTAACATCAAATTTATAAAATGTGAAAGTTTTTTACTGAAAGGAGATTACAAAATTTCTTCTAAAATTATCTGCGTTTGTTTTTTCGTGAAAAAATTCTCTAGAAACAGTGGCTAACATTAAATTTTTAAAATGTGAGTGATTATCACTGATAGAGGTTGGAAATTAAAAAAAAGGCGTAAGTTAAGAACACAAAATTTCTTCTAAAAATATCTGCCCTAGTTTTTTCGTGAAATAATTCTCTGGAAACAACAACTAACATCACATTTATAAAAAGTGAGGGATTATCACTGAAAAAGATTGGAAATTATATAAAAAACGATTAGGCAAGAACAAAAAGTTCTTTTAAAATAATCTGTGCTTGTTTTTACGTAAAAAAATTATCTCGGAATAATGACTTACATTTAATATAAAAATGTTAGTGGTTGTCGCTGATAAAGATTGGAAATTAAGAAAAAAAAAACGACAGTCAAGAACACAAAATTTATTCTAAATTTATCTGCGCTTGTTTTTTCGTGAAATAATTGTCTGGGAACTATGACGAAAATCAAATTTATAAAAAGTGAGTCATTATCACTGAAAAAGATTGGAAATCAAAAAAATGTGAGTGATCATCACTGAAAAAGATTGGAAATTAAATAAAAAAGGCGAAATTCAAGAACAAAAAGTTCTTTTAAAATAATCTGCGCTTGTTTTTTTGTAGAAAAATTTTCTCGGAACAATAGCTTATATCAAATTTTTAAAATATGACTGATTATCACTGAATAAGATTGGAAATTAAGAAAAAAAGTCTCAAGTCAAGAACACAAATTATCTTCTAAAAATATCTGCGCTAGTTTTTTCGTGAAATAATTCTCTTGGGACTATGGCGAACATGATATTTATAAAATATGAGTGGTTATCACTAAAAAAGATTGGAAATTAAGGAAAAAGGCAAAAGTCAAGAACACAAAATTTCTTTTATAAATATCTGCGGTAGTTTTTCCGTGAAATAATTCTCTGGAAAGTATGGCCAACATCAAATTTATAATTATGAGTGATTATCACTGAAAAAGATTGGAAATAAAAAAAAACGGCGAAAGTCAAGAACACAAAATTTCTTTTAAAATAATTTAGGCTTGTTATTTCGTAAAAAAAATTATCTCGGAACAATGGCTAACATCAAATTGAGGCGAAAGTCAAGAACACAAAAATTCTTCTAAAATTATGCCCGCTTGTTTTTTCGTGAAATATTTCTCTGGGAACCAATGGATAACAATAAATTTATAAAATGTGAGTGATTTTAACTAAAAAAGTTGGGAAATTAAGAAAAAAAGGACAAAGTCAAAAACACAAAATATCTTCTAAAATTTTTTGGGCTTGTTTTTTCGTGATATTATTCTCTGGGAACAATGTTTAACATCAAATTAATAAAATGTTGATTTTTTCTGAAAAGGTTTGGAAATAAAAAAAAGGCGAAAGTCAAGAACGCAAAATTTCTTCTAAAAATATCTGCCCTACTTTTTTCGTGAAATACATCTCTGGAAACAACAATTAACATCAAATTTATAAAAAGTGAGTGATTATCACAGAAAAAGGTTGGAAATTAAGAAAGAAAGGCGAAAGTCAAGAACACAAAATTTCTTCTAAATTATCCAGTGCTTGTTTTTTCGTGAAATAATTCCCTGGGTATTATGGCGAACATCAAATATAAAAAATGTTAGTGGTTATCACTGAAAATATTGGAAATTAAGAAAAAAAGGCGACAGTGAAGAACACAAAAGTTCTTTTAAACATTCTTTGCTAAAAATCTTTGCTTGTTTTTTCGTAAAAAAAATTATCTCGGAACATGGGCATACAACAAATTTATAAAATATGAGTGATTATCACGGAAAAAGATTGGAAATTAAGAAAAAAGGCGAAAGTCAATAACACAAAAATTCTTTTAAAATAATCTGTGCATGTTTTTTCGTGAAATAATTCTCTGAAAACAATGGGTAACATCAAATTTATAAAATGTGAGTTATTATCACTGAAAAGGATTGGAAATAAAAAAAAACGGTGAAAGTCAAGAACACAAAAGTTCTTTTAAAATAATATAGGCTTGTTATTTCGTAAATTAATTATCTCGGAACAATGGCTAACATCAAATTTCGGCGAAAGTCAAGAACACAAAATTTCTTCTAAAAATATCTGCGCCTTTTTTTCCGTGAAATAATTCTCTGGGAACTATGACGAAAATCAAATTTATAAAAAGTGAGTCATTATCACTGAAAAAGATTGGAAATCAAAAAAATGTGAGTGATCATCACTGAAAAAGATTGGAAATTATATAAAAAAGGCGAAATTCAAGAACAAAAAGTTCTTTTAAAATAATCTACGCTTGTTTTTTTGTAGAAAAATTTTCTCGGAACAATAGCTTATATCAAATTTATAAAATATGACTGATTATCACTGAATAAGATTGGAAATTAAGAAAAAAAGTCTCAAGTCAAGAACACAAATTATCTTCTAAAAATATCTGCGCTAGTTTTTTCGTGAAATAATTCTCTTGGGACTATGGCGAACATAATATTTATAAAATATGAGTGGTTATCACTAAAAAAGATTGGAAATTAAGGAAAAAGGCAAAAGTCAAGAACACAAAATTTCTTTTATAAATATCTGCGGTAGTTTTTCCGTGAAATAATTCTCTGGAAAGTATGGCCAACATCAAATTTATAAATATGAGTGATTATCACTGAAAAAGATTGGAAATAAAAAAAAACGGCGAAAGTCAAGAACACAAAATTTCTTTTAAAATAATTTAGGCTTGTTATTTCGTAAAAAAAATTATCTCGGAACAATGGCTAACATCAAATTGAGGCGAAAGTCAAGTTCACAAAATTTCTTCTAAAATTATGCCCGCTTGTTTTTTCGTGAAATATTTCTCTGGGAACCAATGGATAACAATAAATTTATAAAATGTGAGTGATTTTAACTAAAAAAGTTGGGAAATTAAGAAAAAAAGGACAAAGTCAAAAACACAAAATATCTTCTAAAATTTTTTGGGCTTGTTTTTTCGTGATATTATTCTCTGGGAACAATGTTTAACATCAAATTAATTAAATATTGATTTTTTCTGAAAAGGTTTGGAAATAAAAAAAAGGCGAAAGTCAAGAACGCAAAATTTCTTCTAAAAATATCTGCCCTACTTTTTTCGTGAAATATATCTCTGGAAACAACAACTAACATCAAATTTATAAAAAGTGAGTGATTATCACAGAAAAAGGTTGGAAATTAAGAAAGAAAGGCGAAAGTCAAGAACACAAAATTTCTTCTAAAAATATCTGCCCTATTTTTTCGTGAAATATATCTCTGGAAACAACAACTAACATCAAATTTATAAAAAGTGAGTGATTATCACAGAAAAAGGTTGGAAATTAAGTAAGAAAGGCGAAAGTCAAGAACACAAAATTTCTCTTTAAAATATCTGCTCTAGTTTTTCCGTGAAATAATTCTCTGGGAACTATGGCGATCATCAAATTTATAAAATGTGAGTGATTTTCACTGAAAAAATTTGTAAATTAAGAAAAAAAGGACAAAGTCAAAAACAAATAATTTCTTCTAAAATTATCTGCACTTGTTTTTTCGTGAAATAATTCTGTGGGAACAGTGGCTAACATCAAATTTATAATATGTGGGTTATTATCACAGAAAAAGATTAGAAAAATTAGGAAAAAAAGGCGATAGTCAAAAACACTAAATTTCTTCTAAAATTATACCCGCTTGTTTTTCGTGAAATAATTCTCTTGGAACAATGGCTAACATTTAATTTATAAAATGTGAGTGATTATCACTGAAAAAGAGTGGAAATAAAAAAAAGGCGAAAGTAGAGAACAAAATATCTTCTAAAATTTTTTGCGCTTGTTTTTTCGTGAAATAATTCTCTGGGAACAATGTTTAACATCAAATTTATAAAATGTGAAAGTTTTTTACTGAAAGGAGATTACAAAATTTCTTCTAAAATTATCTGCGTTTGTTTTTTCGTGAAAAAATTCTCTAGAAACAGTGGCTAACATTAAATTTTTAAAATGTGAGTGATTATCACTTATAGAGGTTGGAAATTAAAAAAAAGGCGTAAGTTAAGAACACAAAATTTCTTCTAAAAATATCTGCCCTAGTTTTTTCGTGAAATAATTCTCTGGAAACAACAACTAACATCACATTTATAAAAAGTGAGGGATTATCACTGAAAAAGATTGGAAATTATATAAAAAACGATTAGGCAAGAACAAAAAGTTCTTTTAAAATAATCTGTGCTTGTTTTTACGTAAAAAAATTATCTCGGAATAATGACTTACATTTAATATAAAAATGTTAGTGGTTGTCGCTGATAAAGATTGGAAATTAAGAAAAAAAAAACGAAAGTCAAGAACACAAAATTTATTCTAAATTTATCTGCGCTTGTTTTTTCGTGAAATAATTGTCTGGGAACTATGACGAAAATCAAATTTATAAAACGTGAGTCATTATCACTGAAAAAGATTGGAAATCAAAAAAATGTGAGTGATCATCACTGAAAAAGATTGGAAATTAAATAAAAAAGGCGAAATTCAAGAACAAAAAGTTCTTTTAAAATAATCTGCGCTTGTTTTTTTGTAGAAAAATTTTCTCGGAACAATAGCTTATATCAAATTTTTAAAATATGACTGATTATCACTGAATAAGATTGGAAATTAAGAAAAAAAGTCTCAAGTCAAGAACACAAATTATCTTCTAAAAATATCTGCGCTAGTTTTTTCGTGAAATAATTCTCTTGGGACTATGGCGAACATGATATTTATAAAATATGAGTGGTTATCACTAAAAAAGATTGGAAATTAAGGAAAAAGGCAAAAGTCAAGAACACAAAATTTCTTTTATAAATATCTGCGGTAGTTTTTCCGTGAAATAATTCTCTGGAAAGTATGGCCAACATCAAATTTATAATTATGAGTGATTATCACTGAAAAAGATTGGAAATAAAAAAAAACGGCGAAAGTCAAGAACACAAAATTTCTTTTAAAATAATTTAGGCTTGTTATTTCGTAAAAAAAATTATCTCGGAACAATGGCTAACATCAAATTGAGGCGAAAGTCAAGAACACAAAAATTCTTCTAAAATTATGCCCGCTTGTTTTTTCGTGAAATATTTCTCTGGGAACCAATGGATAACAATAAATTTATAAAATGTGAGTGATTTTAACTAAAAAAGTTGGGAAATTAAGAAAAAAAGGACAAAGTCAAAAACACAAAATATCTTCTAAAATTTTTTGGGCTTGTTTTTTCGTGATATTATTCTCTGGGAACAATGTTTAACATCAAATTAATAAAATGTTGATTTTTTCTGAAAAGGTTTGGAAATAAAAAAAAGGCGAAAGTCAAGAACGCAAAATTTCTTCTAAAAATATCTGCCCTACTTTTTTCGTGAAATACATCTCTGGAAACAACAATTAACATCAAATTTATAAAAAGTGAGTGATTATCACAGAAAAAGGTTGGAAATTAAGAAAGAAAGGCGAAAGTCAAGAACACAAAATTTCTTCTAAATTATCCAGTGCTTGTTTTTTCGTGAAATAATTCCCTGGGTATTATGGCGAACATCAAATATAAAAAATGTTAGTGGTTATCACTGAAAATATTGGAAATTAAGAAAAAAAGGCGACAGTGAAGAACACAAAAGTTCTTTTAAACATTCTTTGCTAAAAATCTTTGCTTGTTTTTTCGTAAAAAAAATTATCTCGGAACATGGGCATACAACAAATTTATAAAATATGAGTGATTATCACGGAAAAAGATTGGAAATTAAGAAAAAAGGCGAAAGTCAATAACACAAAAATTCTTTTAAAATAATCTGTGCATGTTTTTTCGTGAAATAATTCTCTGAAAACAATGGGTAACATCAAATTTATAAAATGTGAGTTATTATCACTGAAAAGGATTGGAAATAAAAAAAAACGGTGAAAGTCAAGAACACAAAAGTTCTTTTAAAATAATATAGGCTTGTTATTTCGTAAATTAATTATCTCGGAACAATGGCTAACATCAAATTTCGGCGAAAGTCAAGAACACAAAATTTCTTCTAAAAATATCTGCGCCTTTTTTTCCGTGAAATAATTCTCTGGGAACTATGACGAAAATCAAATTTATAAAAAGTGAGTCATTATCACTGAAAAAGATTGGAAATCAAAAAAATGTGAGTGATCATCACTGAAAAAGATTGGAAATTATATAAAAAAGGCGAAATTCAAGAACAAAAAGTTCTTTTAAAATAATCTACGCTTGTTTTTTTGTAGAAAAATTTTCTCGGAACAATAGCTTATATCAAATTTATAAAATATGACTGATTATCACTGAATAAGATTGGAAATTAAGAAAAAAAGTCTCAAGTCAAGAACACAAATTATCTTCTAAAAATATCTGCGCTAGTTTTTTCGTGAAATAATTCTCTTGGGACTATGGCGAACATAATATTTATAAAATATGAGTGGTTATCACTAAAAAAGATTGGAAATTAAGGAAAAAGGCAAAAGTCAAGAACACAAAATTTCTTTTATAAATATCTGCGGTAGTTTTTCCGTGAAATAATTCTCTGGAAAGTATGGCCAACATCAAATTTATAAATATGAGTGATTATCACTGAAAAAGATTGGAAATAAAAAAAAACGGCGAAAGTCAAGAACACAAAATTTCTTTTAAAATAATTTAGGCTTGTTATTTCGTAAAAAAAATTATCTCGGAACAATGGCTAACATCAAATTGAGGCGAAAGTCAAGTTCACAAAATTTCTTCTAAAATTATGCCCGCTTGTTTTTTCGTGAAATATTTCTCTGGGAACCAATGGATAACAATAAATTTATAAAATGTGAGTGATTTTAACTAAAAAAGTTGGGAAATTAAGAAAAAAAGGACAAAGTCAAAAACACAAAATATCTTCTAAAATTTTTTGGGCTTGTTTTTTCGTGATATTATTCTCTGGGAACAATGTTTAACATCAAATTAATTAAATATTGATTTTTTCTGAAAAGGTTTGGAAATAAAAAAAAGGCGAAAGTCAAGAACGCAAAATTTCTTCTAAAAATATCTGCCCTACTTTTTTCGTGAAATATATCTCTGGAAACAACAACTAACATCAAATTTATAAAAAGTGAGTGATTATCACAGAAAAAGGTTGGAAATTAAGAAAGAAAGGCGAAAGTCAAGAACACAAAATTTCTTCTAAAAATATCTGCCCTATTTTTTCGTGAAATATATCTCTGGAAACAACAACTAACATCAAATTTATAAAAAGTGAGTGATTATCACAGAAAAAGGTTGGAAATTAAGTAAGAAAGGCGAAAGTCAAGAACACAAAATTTCTCTTTAAAATATCTGCTCTAGTTTTTCCGTGAAATAATTCTCTGGGAACTATGGCGATCATCAAATTTATAAAATGTGAGTGATTTTCACTGAAAAAATTTGTAAATTAAGAAAAAAAGGACAAAGTCAAAAACAAATAATTTCTTCTAAAATTATCTGCACTTGTTTTTTCGTGAAATAATTCTGTGGGAACAGTGGCTAACATCAAATTTATAATATGTGGGTTATTATCACAGAAAAAGATTAGAAAAATTAGGAAAAAAAGGCGATAGTCAAAAACACTAAATTTCTTCTAAAATTATACCCGCTTGTTTTTCGTGAAATAATTCTCTTGGAACAATGGCTAACATTTAATTTATAAAATGTGAGTGATTATCACTGAAAAAGAGTGGAAATAAAAAAAAGGCGAAAGTAGAGAACAAAATATCTTCTAAAATTTTTTGCGCTTGTTTTTTCGTGAAATAATTCTCTGGGAACAATGTTTAACATCAAATTTATAAAATGTGAAAGTTTTTTACTGAAAGGAGATTACAAAATTTCTTCTAAAATTATCTGCGTTTGTTTTTTCGTGAAAAAATTCTCTAGAAACAGTGGCTAACATTAAATTTTTAAAATGTGAGTGATTATCACTGATAGAGGTTGGAAATTAAAAAAAAGGCGTAAGTTAAGAACACAAAATTTCTTCTAAAAATATCTGCCCTAGTTTTTTCGTGAAATAATTCTCTGGAAACAACAACTAACATCACATTTATAAAAAGTGAGGGATTATCACTGAAAAAGATTGGAAATTATATAAAAAACGATTAGGCAAGAACAAAAAGTTCTTTTAAAATAATCTGTGCTTGTTTTTACGTAAAAAAATTATCTCGGAATAATGACTTACATTTAATATAAAAATGTTAGTGGTTGTCGCTGATAAAGATTGGAAATTAAGAAAAAAAAAACGAAAGTCAAGAACACAAAATTTATTCTAAATTTATCTGCGCTTGTTTTTTCGTGAAATAATTGTCTGGGAACTATGACGAAAATCAAATTTATAAAACGTGAGTCATTATCACTGAAAAAGATTGGAAATCAAAAAAATGTGAGTGATCATCACTGAAAAAGATTGGAAATTAAATAAAAAAGGCGAAATTCAAGAACAAAAAGTTCTTTTAAAATAATCTGCGCTTGTTTTTTTGTAGAAAAATTTTCTCGGAACAATAGCTTATATCAAATTTTTAAAATATGACTGATTATCACTGAATAAGATTGGAAATTAAGAAAAAAAGTCTCAAGTCAAGAACACAAATTATCTTCTAAAAATATCTGCGCTAGTTTTTTCGTGAAATAATTCTCTTGGGACTATGGCGAACATGATATTTATAAAATATGAGTGGTTATCACTAAAAAAGATTGGAAATTAAGGAAAAAGGCAAAAGTCAAGAACACAAAATTTCTTTTATAAATATCTGCGGTAGTTTTTCCGTGAAATAATTCTCTGGAAAGTATGGCCAACATCAAATTTATAATTATGAGTGATTATCACTGAAAAAGATTGGAAATAAAAAAAAACGGCGAAAGTCAAGAACACAAAATTTCTTTTAAAATAATTTAGGCTTGTTATTTCGTAAAAAAAATTATCTCGGAACAATGGCTAACATCAAATTGAGGCGAAAGTCAAGAACACAAAAATTCTTCTAAAATTATGCCCGCTTGTTTTTTCGTGAAATATTTCTCTGGGAACCAATGGATAACAATAAATTTATAAAATGTGAGTGATTTTAACTAAAAAAGTTGGGAAATTAAGAAAAAAAGGACAAAGTCAAAAACACAAAATATCTTCTAAAATTTTTTGGGCTTGTTTTTTCGTGATATTATTCTCTGGGAACAATGTTTAACATCAAATTAATAAAATGTTGATTTTTTCTGAAAAGGTTTGGAAATAAAAAAAAGGCGAAAGTCAAGAACGCAAATTTTCTTCTAAAAATATCTGCCCTACTTTTTTCGTGAAATACATCTCTGGAAACAACAATTAACATCAAATTTATAAAAAGTGAGTGATTATCACAGAAAAAGGTTGGAAATTAAGAAAGAAAGGCGAAAGTCAAGAACACAAAATTTCTTCTAAAAATATCTGCCCTATTTTTTCGTGAAATATATCTCTGGAAACAACAACTAACCTCAAATTTATAAAAAGTGAGTGATATTCACTGAATAAGATTGGAAATCACAAAAAAATGTGAGTGATAATCACTGAAAAAGATTAGAAATTAAATAAAAAGGCGAAAGTCAAGAACAAAAAGTTCTTTTAAAATAATCTGCGATTGTTTTTTCGTAGAAAAATTTTTCCGGAACAATGGCTAACATCAAATTTATAAAATGTGAGTGAATATCACTGAATAAGATTGGAAATTAATAAAAAAAGGCTAAAGTCAAGAATACAAAATATCTTCTTAAAATATCTGCGCTAGATTTTTCGTGAAAGAATTCTCTGGGAACTATGGCGAACATCAAATTTATAAAATATGAGTGGTTAACACTGAAAAAGATTGGAAATTAAGAAAAAAAGGCAAAAGTCAAGAACACAAAATTTCTTTTAAAAATATCTGCGGTAGTTTTGCCGTTAAATAATTCTCTGGGAACTATGGCGAACATCAAATTTATAAAATGTAAGTGGTTTTCACTGAAGAAGATTGGAAATTAAGAAAAAAGTCTAAGCCAAGTACACAAAATATCTTCTAAAAATAACTGCGCTAGTTTTTTCGTGAAATAATTCTCTGGGAACTATGGGAACATGATATTTATAAAATATGAGTGGTTAACACTGAAAAAGATTGGAAATTAAGAAAAAAAGGCAAAAGTCAAGAACACAAAATTTCTTTTAAAAATATCTGCGGTAGTTTTTCCGTTAAATAATTCTCTGGGAACTATGGCGAACATCAAATTTATAAAATGTAAGTGATTTTCACTGAAAAAAATTGGAAATTAAGAAAAGAAGGTCAAAGTCAAAAACAAATAATTTCTTCTAAAATTATCTGCGCTTGTTTTTTCGTGAAATAATTCTGTGGGAACAAGAGCTAACATCAAATTTATAATATGTGAGTTAAAATCACAGAAAATGATTAGAAAAATTAAGAAAAAAAATCGATAGTCAAAAACACTAAATATCTTCTAAAATTATACCCGCTTGTTTTTCGTGAAATATTTCTCTGGGAACAATGGCTAACATTAAATTTATAAAATGTAAGTGACTATCACTGAAAAAGATTGGAAATAAAAAAAAGGCGAAAATCAAGAACACAAGATATCTTCTAAAATTTTTTGCGCTTTTTTTTTCGTGAAATAATTCTGTGGGAACAATGGCTAACATCAAATTAATAATATGTGAGTTAATATCACAGAAAAAGATTAGAAAAATTAAGAAAAAAAGGCGAATTTAATTAATTTTAACATCAAATTAAAACAATGTAAGTGATTTTTACTGAAAAGGATTGGAAATAAAAAAAAGGCGATTGTAAAGAACACAAAATTTCTTATAAAATTCTCTTCTCGCTTGTTTTTTCGTGAAAAAATTCTCTGGAAACAATGGCTAACATCAAATTTATAAAATGTGAGTTGATGTCACTGAAAGACATGGAAATTGCGAAAAAAGGCTAAAGTCAAGAACACAAAATTTCTTCTAAAAATATCTGCCCTAATATTTTCGTGAAATAATTCTCTGGAAACAATAACACACATCAAATTTATAAAAAGTGAGTGATTATCACGGAAAAAGATTGGAAATTAAATAAAAAAGGCGTAAGGCAAGAACAAAAATTTCTTTTAAAATAATCGGCGCTTGTTTTTTCGTAAAAAAAATTATCTCGGAACAATGGCTTACATCAAATATAAAAAATGTTAGTGGTTATCGCTGATGAATATTGGAAATTAAGAAAAAAAGGCGAAAGTCAAGAACACAAAATTTCTTCTAAATTTATCTGCGCTTGTTTTATCGTGAAATAATTCTCTGGGAACTATGGCGAACATCAAATATAAAAAATGTTAGTGGTTATCACTGAAAATATTGGGGATTTAGAAAAAAAGGCGAAAGTCAGGAACACAAAAGTTATTTTAAAATAAGCTTTGCTTGTTTTTTCGTAAAAAAAATTATCTCGGAACATAAGCATACATCACATTTATAAAATATGAGTGATTATCACGGAAAAAGATTGGAAATTAAGAAAAAAAGCGAAAGTCAATTACACAAAAATTCTCTTAAAATAATCTGCGCTGGTTTTTTCGTGAAATAATTCTCTGAAAACAATGGGTAACATCAAATTTATAAAATGTGAGTGATTATCACTGAAAAAGATTGGAAATAAAAAAAACGGTGAAAGTCAAGAACACAAAAGTTCTTTTAAAAAAATATAGGCTTGTTATTTCGTAAATAAATTATCTCGGAATAATGGCTCACATCAAATTTAGGCGAAAGTCAAGAACACAAAATTTCTTCTAAAATTATCTGCGCTTGTTTTTTCGTGAAATAAATCTTTGGGAACAATGGATAACATCAAATTTATAAAATGCGAGTGATTATCACTGAAAAAGTTTGGAAATCAGAAAAAAAGGTGAAAGTCAAGAACACAAATTTTCTCTTTAAAATATCTGCGCTAGTTTTTCCGTGAAATAATTCTCTGGGAACAATGGCGAAAATCAAATTTACAAAATGTTAGTGATTTTCACTGAAAAAATTTGGAAATTAAGAAAAAAAGGACAAAACAAATAATTTCTTCTAAAATTATCTGCACTTGTTTTTTCGTGAAATAATTCTGTGGGAACAATTGCTAACATCAAATTAATAATATGTGAGTTATTATCACAGAAAAAGATTAGAAAAATTAAGAAAAAAAGGCGATAGTCAAAAACACTAAATTTCTTCTAAAATTTTACCCGCTTGTTTTTCGTGAAATAATTCTCTGGGAACAATGGCTAACATTTAATTTATAAAATGTGAGTGATTATCACTGAAAAAGATAGGAAATAAAAAAAAGGCGAAAGTCAAGAGTCATTTAAATTAAAATTTTAAACTGATAAACGATGAAATTTCTAAGAAAATTAATAAAAAATGCAAGGAAAACTGGAAACCCATAACAAAAAATAAATCAAAATAAAAAGATCAAATTAAAAAAAAATTTATTTACGTAATCAAAATAAGAAAAAAACGATGATCCAAAAAAATATAAAAAATGAAAGCAAACTGAAAACAAGATAACTCCAAATTAATATATAAATTAGGAAATGGAGCTCCAAAATAAAAAAATGAGATGATAAGGATAAATTTTATAGAAAAACAAATTAAAATAAAACAATTAATAAAATCATTAAAACATTATCAATAAAAAATCAATAAAACAAAAACAATATCAATTCAGTTAATTCTTCGACAAATTAAAAAGAAACAATAATCTTTAGAAAAAATTTTTACTCAGGTAATCAAACGGAAAATCATGGAAATAACCTAAAGGGAAATAAAAATTAGAATTTTAAACTGATGAACGATAAAATTGCTAAGAATATCAATAAAAAAAGCAAAGCAAAATGAAAACCGACACTAACAATAAGATATGTAAATCAAAGTAAAAACAAAATTTTATTTTCCGTGATTTTGGATATTCAGATTGTAATCTGAAGTACCAATATATTAATTTAATTAAAATAAGAAACAATGATAATCCAAAACAATAAAAAAATAAAAACAAACCGTAAAAATAGATAATTTCAAGTTACTTTATTATAAGCAAATGAAACTAAAAAAATGAGAAAATAAGCATTAATGAGATAAAAAAACAAATTAAAAATTATGTCATTAAGTAATTAAGGTAATTAATTAAAAACGTAAAATAGGAAATTAAAAAGCAATTAATATACATAAACAGACAAAAATAAAAACTGTTATTTATAAAATTATTAAGTCCATCAAAATGAAAAAAGGGATTTTAAATTAACAACTTTAACAATTAAGTCAATGAAACTCCAGAATAAATTGTTTAAATTCATACAAACTAAAAAAACTATCATATATATGAAGAAAAATAAAAGCAATAATGATCAATAATTGAGAAAAAGAAACTATATAATATATTAAGATAGAAAAAGACAATTAAAATTTTTCCAAAAATAATTATTTGAAAAAATTCAATAGAAAAGAAAATCAATTTTAATAGGTATTTAAAAATTGAAAATCAATTTAATACCAAAATTAATAATTAATTATATGAACTGAAATTCTGTAAAAATGTAAAAAATAATATTAAAAAAATGAAACTGTTAGAAACGACAATATAAAAACAAAAAAATAAATTAAAAAGTAAATAAACCTGAAAAAATTTTTTATATTCATAAAAAATTAAATAAAGTCATTAAACTGAAAAACAATAATATTCCAAAGAGAATTAATACTAAAATGTATACCAAACTGGAAAACTATTAAATTCCATAGTAAATTAAAACTTAAAAATTAAAATGAAAAACAAATTTTAAAAAAAATTAAAAGAAGTTAAACGGTAATATTATCAAATTCCAAAAGTATTAATATAAATAAGTAATATATTAAATAAGGAAAGTTATCATAAATAAGTAAATAAAACTGAAAAACACAGATCTCCAAAATAAATAATATAAGTATATAAATCAAATTGAAAGATAATGAAGTTTTACAAAAACATATTTAAATGGAAAAAACTAATAAAGTTTCAGGGAGAAATAATATATAAATATGTAAATCAAACTGATAACCCATTAAAAATCTGAAAATTATATAGCATATAGACCGTTGATTGGATGGAAAAACAATGAAATTCCAAAGAGGATTAATGGTGAAATGTATACCAAAATGAAAAAATGTATAATTTCATAGTAATTTAAACTGAAATACAATAAAAATTCGTAAGGAAAACGTATTAATTGGTGAAAAATCATCGAAAACAAATTAAATCCCCAAAAGATAAATATAAATTAGTGTACAAAACTTATAAACGATAAAATTAATATCAAAAAGCTAATGTGACTAAACACCCATGTTATTTGAAAAAATGGTTTTTTTGAAGAGAAATTACTTTTTAAAAACATTTATTTATGTTTATTCTTAAAGGAATTATTTTTTTTCATTTTGTAATATATTTTTTCTTTAGGATTTTATTGTTTCATATTGATTTACTTAATTTTTTTAATTTTTTAGGAATGTTTGTTCATCAGTTTGATGTATTTACTAATTATTTAATCTCTTTTGTAAACCAAAATGGAAAACTATTTAATTATAGGAAAATAAAAAGAATATCAACCTGAAAATTTTAATTTAAATTATTGAAAAAATAATATTGAAAAATAAAAATAAATAAAAAATACAAGTAAACGATACGAAAATAACGTTTTTTTAAACATTATAAAAGATTTTAGAGACCATGTCAAATTCTAAACAAATACTAAACAATTCAATTCTAAATAAATTTTAAAAATGTATATCATACTGATATTCAATAAGAATTTTTAAAAATTATATAAAAATATTTAAATCAAACATAAACAATGATCATTAAATTGATAAGTAAATAAAATTAAAACAATGACATTTAAAGAATATAAATTAGTATAGTACATATCTGTGAAACAATGTATTCCAAAAAATAAGTAAAAATAAATTAATAAAAAACAATAGCAATCTATAGAAGATAAAGATAATTAAGAAAAATTTACAAAAAAATGTATTTCCAAAAAATATATAAATAAGCAAATCAAAATGAAATACAATAATTTCCGAACGAAAGTAAATATGTAAAATCAAGTAACTGAAAAATAATGAAATTCAAGAAATAAATAATTTTATAGGTAAATCATACTGATAAACAAAGAAATTAAAAAAATCAGTATTGAAAACAAAATACAAATAAATTCTTAAAAAAAATATAAAAAAAGATAATAAAAACTGCAATTACAAGACAATTAAATGATAATAAGTAAATAACGCAGAAAAACCTAGATATTCCAAAATAAAAATAAGAAAAATAAAAAAAAACATCAAAAATATTTCAAAAAAAAATTCCAAAATACAATAATTTCCGAATCTGAAAATTATATCTACGTAACTATAACTACGTACGTATAACTAATATACGTACATTAAAACTCTAAAAGAACATATGTCCAAAACAAATAATTAAAAACAAAGTAAATGTAGCTGAAAAACAGATTTTCCACAAAAACACAAACTAGTAATTGAAATTGAAAAATAATAATTCTTAATAATAATAGCAAAAATTTAATCATACAAAAATAATATTACAAAAAACAAAATAAATTTGTAAATGTAGAAATTGTTTGCCTTCTTAGTTTCCACTATGACAATTCAATTGATATGAAATGACAGTCCACAATACAGATGTAGACGTCTTATGAACACTAATATTTATTCATATCTTACATATTTTCCTCCCTAGCTTATATTTTCTATTTATTTGGCTTGGTATATCTTACTGTTTGCTCTCGTATATGGTTAATCATTTTTCTTAAAACGAGCTAATGCTAGTTCAATATGGTTCCGATTGTTGCTGGCTTCGGGTATGCCCAAATGTTAGCCATTTCTCCATTCGAACCCACTCCATCTCACGACTATCATAGCAGTCAACTGCTATGTGTAAACCAAGATATTCCAAAAATATATATATTGATACACAAAAATTAATTTTCCAGAACAGAAGAAAAAAGTAAGTTTAACTAAAAATAAATGATATATGAAGATAAGTAAATGGAAAAATAAATAAAAGTAAATAAACAGAATTTTGGAAATTCCAAAAGATATAAATAAAAATAAGAAGTAGAAATTGAAAAAAGTTACCAAAATAACATTTGAGAAAAAATTCTTAAATAAATTATTATCAATATATAAATGAAAACTGAACACAATGAATTTTCAAAGAAATAAATATAAATTAGTAACTCAAAATTAATAGCAATAAAGTTCCAAAAAAATGAATATATGAGGAAATCAAACTGGAGAACTACAAAATTCCAAATATACAAATATAATTAAAGATATCAAACTGAAAATCATGAAAAAATGAAACAAACGTAATAAATAAATAATTAAATCGAAATGAAGAAGCGATGTTATTACACAAAAATAAGTAAATCAGAATAAAAGAATGAAATTCCATAAAATTCAATAAGTACATAAATTGAATAACAAGGAAATTAAAAAAATGTATAAAAATTAAATCAAACTGAATAACCTAGAAATTCTAAACGAAACTAAATTAATAAATAGTTATTTTTTCAAAGAATATACAGCAAAAATATAATCAAACAAAAAATAAAATTCCAAAAACCATACAATAAATTTGTAAATGTAGAAATGGTTTGCCTTCTTAGTTGTTTATGAAGTTTCATGACCTGAAAACCAATGAAATCACTAAAAAATATAAATAGTTAAATCCTTCTAAAATACAATAAAATAATAAGAAATAAATAATGGTATATCAAACTGAAAAACTACGATATTCGGAAAACAATGATTTAAAATAAATAATATCATACAAGATTATTGCTATGCTATTACAAAAAATGAAACTAAAAATCCTAGAATTTCTAAAGAAAATCAAACAAATAAATATTTCAATCTTGCATTAAAACAAAGAATAAAATAATGAAAACTAAAAAACAATGACATTAAAAAATACATAAATTAGAGCATCAAATTGATAAAAAGAAATATGACAAAATATAAATAAATCCATTTATCAAACTGAAGGACAATGAAATTCCAGAAAAATAAATAAAGATAGGCAAGTGAAACAAAACAAAATATTCCATGAGAAATAAAGGTAAATAAGGATATAACACTGAAAAACTTGGAAATTAAAAAAATAATAGTTTGAAAAAAATTCCAAAAGAAATGAATATAAATACGTACATTAAAACTGAAAACAAATGATTTTACTAAAAAAGATAAATAGTTAAATCCACCTGAAATACAATAAAATAATAATAAAAAAATAAATGGTATATGAAACTGAAAAACTATGATACTCCAAAAACAATGAAATAAATTTTATAAGTTAATCTTAACTTAAAAACAATGAAATTTCAACGAAAATATTATTTTAAAATCTTACTGAAAAATCTATGAATATTTGAAAAAAAAATAATAACTGATCAATGAAACTGATAAATTATAAAATTCCAAAAAAAAAAATATAAATAAGTAAATCACTCTAAAAACAAAGAAAATCGAAAGCAAAAATATATATATGTAAGTAAATAAATCTGAAAGACATGGTCATTCGAAAAAATAAATTTGAATAAGTAATTGAATTTGATAAAACAATGAAATTTCACAGAGAATAAATACATATTGTAACGAATAACTTTTGTTACAAGTATTTTTTTGGTTCGTTAATGTACATAAATAATTAAATGATTTTAAGAAACAATTTCTCTTCAAGGAAAACATATATTACATACGTAAATAAAAATGAAAAACCATTCAATTCTACGAAAATGAAATAAAAAGTAAATCATACTGAAAAAAATTAAATAAAAAAAGGTTAAGGTATTACATAAACATTATACAAACGATACGGAAATACATTAAAATTTTTAAGATTACAAAGATATTTATGTCAACAAAACTAAAAAACAATTAATTTTAAGGAAAAATATAAAAAAGATATATCAAACTGAAATAAGAAAAATAAATTAAAATAAGTTAATTAACTTTAAAAACAATGGAATTAAGAAAAAAATAACCATAAAAATATAAATATAATTTAAAAGCAATTAAATTCAAGAGAATAATAACAATGACGTAAATTACCTGAAGAAAAAAATTTACTTGTATTCTATTGAAATTTATTATACTAAGTAAATCAATTCTCAAAACAATGAAATTCGAAAGAAAAAATAAAATTAGTTAAAACAAACGTTCAAACAATAAAATCTAAAAGCGTTGAAGTTAACCTGTTATTTATATTTATTTCTTCTCATACGGAGGCACAAAACAAATATGCAAAATGTACAACAATTCATTTTTTCCAGATGATGCAAGCTCATACCCGGGATCATGCTCATGCCTCGTTGTTGGCCAAAAAATCCTCCAAGCCGGGGACTGAAACAATCTACAAAACGACACAAAATTGCATCCTCAACAAATGACTGAAGCGGGAGAGACGATGGAGGAAATACAACCACAGTAGGCGAACTCTCCAGGAACGCTTGTGTCAGATGATTGAACACGATGGAAACTGCTGCAGATGGAGAACAATTACCTGGTAAGCACAGTTAAACTTTGTGGAAGTTATTCATAGTAGGAGAAAAGGTATCAACTCTGCTGTGGCCACATACACATTTATTAGGTACGACCATGGTTTCGCAGCAAGGCTATATCATCAGGTGAACATTTAGCAAAAATTTCCAGCAAATATAGCAAAAAAATGTAGGAAAAAGGAGAAGGGGGAGGGGAGAGGAAGTGGGGGAGAGGGGGTGGAGAGAAGAGGGAGGGCAAGGCAGGTAAGCGTGATGGAGGTTTTCTGCTATATATACTGGAAATTTTTGCTAAATATTCACCTGAATATTTAGCAAACCTGGAGCCTTGCTATGAAACCATGGTCGCACCTAATGAATGTGTATGAGGAAACAGAAGTGTTGATACCTTTTCTCCTAATACCTGGTTGGTGTGTAAACTAAAACATACTCAGAGAAGCACCTGGAACTACAGGACACGTGAGAAGAAAGATAGCTAGTGATATTCCCTTGAGTGCATAGCGATTATTTATCGACTCGTTTAAACAGACTCGCCATAGGCGATGTACAATTGCGGAAGCCAGCAGGCATAATAATGAAGATTTTACTCTTTCCGATGAGGAGCTAGATGCATGTAGTACCATATTTTATGCCTGCGGAATAAGAGGCATGAATGATCACTCCATGACAAGTATTTGGTCAAACGACTGGGGAATACCACTTTATAAAATGACGATGTCTCGGAAACATATTGTAAACATTGCATTATCTAAGTGCAATGTTGCAATAGTGCATTATCTAAGTTTGATGAGAAGTCTAATCTATCCCAGTGACTCAACTGACAAGTTTGCTCTCTTTTGCATCGTGTGGGATAGATTCATTGATAATTGCATTGCTTGTTACAAACCCGGTCCGTACATCATGGTTGATGAACAACTTTTCCCCAGCAAAACTATGTGTCCTTTTATTCAGTACGTTCCTTTTAAGCTGGACAAATACGACCATAAATATAGGCTAGCTGTTGATCTGGATAGCAAATATCATGCAAATATTTTTGGAGAAGTTAATTCACGTCATGATGATTGCCATTTAGCTGACCACGTAGTACTGAAATTAATGCAGCCGTTTCTGAAAAAAGGGTGAAATGTTACCGTAGATTTTACTTCAGTCAAACTCGCTGAAAAGTTAGGGTACTAGCATTGTGGGAACATTTAATAAAAAAGACGAGAAGTACCAAAAGAGATCAATTCAATGAAAGAAAACCTGTACAACTCCAAATTTTTTTTAATCAACGATGATTTCACATTTACTGTATATCAAGGTAAACCAAATAATAATGTCATAGTTCTTAGTTCCATCCATTCCGATGTCGACGTTGCTTCTGATTCCACTAAAAACCTCCTGAAACGGTGAAATTTTACAATGAAACTAAATACGAAGTTAATGTCATTGACCAAATGGCATACAAATGTACCACAAAAACATGTACTGGGCGATGACATATCCACACATTTGAAAATATTCTCAACTAGGCAGGTATAAATTATTTAATAGTGTACAAAGAACTACCTCTGAAAACATTTCATGCAAAGCGTTTTTGAAAAAGCTCATTACAGAGTTGGCTGATCCTTACGTTAGATCTAGGTAAAAGTGCGGCATGTCGACTGCCGCAGGATTCTGTAAACAAAATTTTACCTGGTAAAACAAAATTGCAAAACGAATTGATCAGTCGGAAATTTTATGACCTGCCAAAAATCTTTGTGTGGACAATGTACCACCGTAGTTGAACGATGATGCTTGAGCTGTAAAGCACCTTAGACAAATGTGTGGCTTGCCAATTGTAATCAAAATCTGTTCTCTTATTTCTCGCTCTTGTTCTATTATCTTGCCGCATTCCATGTAGCCTGCGTAATACGTTAGACTGTTTAAAGATGGTAATAAAGGATTCTAAAAAGTTTATGTTTTATGAAGTTCCATTGTGATATCCCCATTAATAAAATATAACATGTAATAAAAAAGAATGTCAAAGCAATGCTGTTGGCTCTTGCATATAAATAATACACATTTTATGTTAAAACCACGTTTGAAATGTTACATTTCCTAATAAACAAAAATGATATAATAATTCTGTAAAGCACCTTAGACAAATGTGTGTCCTTTAATTCAGTACATTTTGGAATCTTGCTACAAATGAATTTATTCAAAGATAAACTGCAAAAATAAGCAGCAATAATGTAGGAGTCAAAATGACTCCAATTCCGTAGTTCTAGGAGGAGTGACAAGTCCGGTATTCTCATTGTAATAGGAACATTTTCAGAGTTTGCCATGGCCAAAATATTCAACGGAAATTGTTTTATTCGTACTCTACGTACATATGAGTGCAAGGAAAGAGAAAATGGGACCATTTCAGCATTTGTTCATTACAGAGAGGTTGCTTTGGTAAAGATTTTGCTCTATTAGGTAAATAAAAATAGGTAAATAAGTTCAAAAGCATTTATTCCTTCAGCTTTTTTTGTACGGGAGTGGCTTTGGCCTGGCATTTGCCCGAAGTGAAGGGAAACCCGTAAAAACCTCCACAGGCCGCCTTAAATATCAAACGTCCATTACATTGGGTAATCAATCACATATTTAATAATGCTAACAAGAGATCTTCCACCAGGAGGCAGCGTGCATTAGGAGGGGCCGCCGAAGGGATTGGTTACCACAACCTTGGTCCCATAGTCCTACTGCACATGAGCCACCTCTAATACTTTCTTAATATCATGCTTTTTACTAACAAAACATCTCATATTGCCTTTCATAATTTTTCCCCGAGAAGTCCCTGATTTGCTAACTGGTGTATGTGTAAATTTGTATGGTGTGTGTGTAAATCTCATTCAAATCCACTCAGCAACTTTCACACATTCAACACATCATTCACACAATCATCATACCATTCACACATTAGTCTACACCAAATTAGTCTACCCCCAAAGAGTTACTCAACCATCTACAAATCACTACACACAAATACCAACTACAAAAAAATCTACTTCATTGCAACTACTATCAAATTAAGCAAGCAACATTCATACAAGTACTCTGTCACACATTCATCCACACACCCACAGTGTAATCAAGGTATGCAGTGTCCTATACAAATTTTTTCTCACTAAATCTGCCTCTTGTATTGATAATGACTACCTACCTCGCCCTTATCTAACCTGAACGATTCACTCCTACTTCCTATAATCAATGACAAAAATACCTCACTACCTGCCCCCTAGCTCAAGACCCTTTAATAATAATATTCCTACCTATCTTGCTACTGACTAAATATCACATACAAATGACAAATGCCATAGTAATGAGCAAATCATTGCATTGTACACATGTTAAAATTTGTATGCATTAAACACATTTTTATTATAATTCTTCTTCATTCTTCATCCAGATGATGCTGCTTATTAAGAATTCATGTTCACAATGTGTTTCATCCTAAAAGAATAGTGAAACCATAGTCAGTAGCCTGAATTGAATATCCATGGTTATTATTTCAATTAAGTACAATTTTGGATGACATTTCAGAGAAAGTTATCTTTTTAAACTTTTCATTCAGGGAAAGTTGATGCAGTCTTAAAGTCTTAAAGTAAAGTTAAAGTCTTAAAATAAATATTTATGTAATTGATAATTACTACTGATAACACATGATTTAAACAAAACCCATTTCATTTTAAAAGTAAATATAGAACTAATGCTGAAATAATTTTTGGCATCACAATGTTTTTACATTCATCTTAGGCATGTATATACCAAAAATTAGGAAAGATCAACTTATTAATCCTTTTAATCTAATATCACTTCATTAAAAGTGCTCTGTAAGGCTTTAATTTAAAGATAGTTGATGCAATCTGAAGTCTCAAAACAAATGCTAATGTAATTGATAATTACTGCTGACAGCACATGAAAGAAACTAAACCAGATTGCTGAAATTATTTTTGAATTCTTATTGCTTCCACATTAGAGGTTCCACACCTTAGGGGTTTACTCATTCATAACATTCATTCATTAAACATAACATTCATTAAATAAAATTTCTAATGTATAAATCAAAAATCAAAAAAGAGCAACTCATATCTTTCAATCCAGCATAGTCAGATTCCTATGTCCGATTTTAGTTTTGATAAATTCAGTGATATGACATTTTACACAATGAATATCACTCTTCATGCTAAGTCATAGAAGGAATTGGCAGATTATTTCATTTTTTCTTTGGTGGTCATTGTATTCAAATCTGATCACAATTTGAATGACGTAATATTTTACCTTTAATGGAGAAGAATACAGCATAGTAAAAGAGAGGAAATGTAGGTCTGGTAGATGGACCACTTCCATTCCGGGGATATGGCTGCCCTGGAACACAGCGTACAGACATTCATTAGGTGCACAGCCTCTCTGGAAGGAATGAAATCCTAATTTATAAGTCTTACACGTAATCAGTCGAAAGGTAGCTCGATTAGATAAAAAACATTACAGAACAACAATAAATGTATATACATTTTAAAAATACAGTACATGATAGAATTTGTTGTATAGTATTGAAATAATACTGAAACTGGAAAATACAAACATTTGTCAAAAAAAGAAAATGTGAAGACTTCATGGTATAAAGTATTATCAATTTAAAAGGTGGTTTTTCAGTTCTACATCATCAAATACCACAGTAAATATCTTTGTCATAAGAGGAAAGGCATTACACAAAGTGTAACTTAGGGAATTATATATTGACACTAACAATTGGTTGAAACTTTGGTAGAAACATATCGTACAAAAATGATCAGGAAAGCAATATTTTTTATGAAATATTAATATATGTGCTACAATTCCATTTATCGGGTGTGTCTTATTTTCATTGTTAGTCTATATCGTATAAGTATGCATGTAAAACTGAAAATTCTTTTTTCACCATGTGCATTTCCTTCAATTAACAATTCTTCCAGTGGTGCTAAAAAAGTGTAAATAAGTGTTTTACTGTAATATAATTTCTGATATGATAATGAAAGTACCAAAACAAATTTCTATTTTTATAAAATAATATGTGCAATAGGTGACATATGTTTTATGATGAAAAATATTATATTCAACATATAACATAAATGATGAAATATTCATTCATTAATTGTGCATTAATTAAATTTATGAGTATCAATTGGAAACAAAAAAATTATCAATGCAATGAAAGGATGACGTTTTGACATCATAATGGTTGGCCCAATACTTGTTGGCAGTCATTTTTAGCATTTCCCAGATTATTTATTGCCCGAATATAAGATGAGAACTACGTATGGTAGTACTTAGTTGCTGATTGTATAATTCATCATTTTCATCAATTTTCTTCATCCACATCAAGATTCATCACTTCTTTCACGAATTTGAAAACAGTCAACAGAAATATAATTTGATCTCCTTAGCTTTTCATAACATACAGACCGAGTTACAATCATTTTTAACAATGCAATTCATATATATTATGCATTTAGGATTTTTATAAAATTTGTAATTACATAAAAATAGTTAAGTTTTTCTATTCTATATGTTTATTATTCCTTGAGCGGAGTCATAGCGGAACCTCCTTAAGAGGAGGCAGAAAATTATGAAGGCTGCATCACAGATGATTCATTTAGAGGGGCAGGGCACATATTTGACATAGACATATGTAATAGCTTACTATTTGAAATACTGAAATGTCGTATTAATTTTGCATGTGGTAAAGCTTAGAGTAGTAATATGAATAAAAGAATGTAATGATAAAGTTGTCATATAATAGATGAAACTTTCAGCTGCATGCAACTTATATCCTTTTGTTTATAATAGGTTTAGTATTAGCTGTTTTTAGCAAGTGCAATGATAATAACAATCAAAAAACATCATTGCAAATTATTTAATGCTAAAGCAAATAATTTTGGGTATGGAAATGCCGTTATGATTCTTATATCCAGAGTCAACATGCAACATTTTCTACCTAGGAGGCAAAACATTATTCTTCTCGAGTAGCCCCCAGGCTTTCCTATTACCTATATGCTAGCATATGTATGACTTCATTTGTGCCTTCTAACCACCGTTGTTTATTCCTGACTGACTTGGACCAGAATGCTAATCCACTTTATAAAATGCTAGCGATCAATTCCTGGCATGAGGTTTCTATAACACATTGGTAATATGTCGTTGAAAATTCCAAAATGTATAAAGTTTAATCCATAGGCCTCATTAAAGGCATGTTTGCCTCCATTTTGTATGAAAATTTAAAAGCAACTGATGACTTTGTATGGAATAATGATTCATCCCTCCTTATCAATTAAAAAATTAAATTGTATCAAATTTTAGGGTGCTGGCATTGTGTTGATATAATTTTGAAGTCGAGCAACATGGTGATTCTAGATCCTCAGGGTATTTTCATTCGAATAACTGTGGACTCAACAATGATAGAATTCAATTTATGTCAAGGTAGGTATGAAATTGCAATCTAAGAGAAATAATATAGGATATTTAATCAATGAAAGTAAATGTGACAGTTTAAATGAATATTTTACCGTTGACTGTGGGCATGAAGTGTGTGGAAATTCATTCCACGTATCCTCATGAGAAGTTGCTGGAGAAAACAATGGGGCACGCTCTGCATCTTCTCTCTTCTGCTCTTCTCTCTTCTGTTCTTCTCTCTTCTGTTCTTCTCTCTTCTGTTCTTCTCTCTTCTGTTCTTCTCTCTTCTGTTCTTCTCTCTTCTGTTCTTCTCTCTTCTTTTCTTCACTCCTCTTTCTGCTATTTTGTCTCTGTTTTTGTAGAGACAAACCGCGGTCACTGTTATGGGTAGAATGGTACGCAAATAAAAATGTGGCAATGTCTGCTGATAATTTGGTACAGAGACTACAATATTAACATGTTCAGAGTGCATGTTATAGTGGTGATTGAGCCACTCAAGTGCTGGAAAAGTTTTAGCCAGGCCCTCTAGCACATAAAAAATGGATTGATGTCAATTTCAGAAAGCCAAGTGATGATTCTGCTTTGTGGAGAATTCTGCATAGCAAGCATATATGTGATAACTTTATGAAAACAGAAGTATCAATAACATGCAATTAGTGATCATATGATTAAGACAAAAGACTGAATGCATATAACTAAATATATTATGGCAGAAAACTGGAAATTATTCAATTCATTGGCAACATTATGGACACCAGTCACATTTATTACATTTTTTTATATCTGTTAAAAATGAAGATTCAGTAAATAGACCCTGAAAGCATTCTTTTAATATTTAAATATAAAATATACATGTAATTTTAGTTATCTTAAGGTAAAAATGGATAGATTTGAATGTGTGCATCAGCACGACTCACGTAGTAGGAATTAATTCCACTGCAATAATCAGCATCGAGAAGGCTGTTGCACTGGTAAACGTCAGCCGGGCTTTTTCAGGTACTCCTATGGAGAGAGCGGATTAGTACAAAAAAATCACACCCCCCAAAATGTGTGGATAAGCATGCTATGTAAAGGAAAAAGGAAGGAAACATGACAAAAGAAGGGAAATGTGGTATTCCCACCTCATGACATGAAACCATTCCTGTAAATGGCAAGGAAGTTGCATGCATGCAAGTCTACAGTTCTATCGACTGTTAGTGCTACTCATCTACTGACTTATTAATCTAACTACTAAATACTATACTACTAATAAACTACAAATCTACTACTGCTTGCTAAATTCTTCAGCTGAAGATTCCACTCTTCTCTCCTGTGTAGAGAGCGGATTAGTACAATGGAAAAAACACATGCTCAATTGGAGCATTAGAGGAAGGGCATACAGTAAATAAATGCATGAGAATATCATTAAAAATAAGCCAATACAAATGAAACAAAATACAATACAATGTCAATCACTTTAGTTAATAATATGTCTGTATATACACTCCTACCTAACATTTTCTACCCAAAACATGCGCAAGTTTTTTCATTTCGTATGATACCTTTTTATGTCATGATTTATTAACTGTGCACAGTATTTGTTTGTGAATACACCTGATAAATGTCTTTCCTACCTAAGGGAGCTCCCCTCATTACAACACCAAAGAGTTAATCAACTCTTTTCCACCTGATGCCTCTAACTGTGCTATGTTGCACAAGTCAAGGCAGAAGACCAATATCGTCAATGCACAATTTTTTTTAAATTGCACACCTCAAATAGCATCATGATCATGTGCTATCCTACCTAGTGTTTGGTATATACCACATCTATACATCCTACCTAAGGCATTGCTAAACAAACACCAAATATTTCAGTACGTATACATATGGAAATAAAAAATCACCAATATAAAATTCCATGATACCTGCAATAAAAATTATTATGTGTAGTGGTCACCTCATTTACCATATTATTTGTTTTAATTTTTAACCTGTTGTTCCTCTTCATTGCACCTTTTCCATTTGGTTTTATTTCTTTGGCCCAGTAACACCACCGTGTTATAGTTTTGGTCTCATTATTGTGGTATCCACTTAATCATAGTCCACTCCTTAGTGCAGTTAAATCCATACTATTCTGGACCCAAATAACTTGATGTCCAGTTGTTCCATCACCTTTCTTCAATCTGCAATGAAGCAAAATAGAGAAATTCATTAGAAAACCATTAAATTAAATAAGATTTGCATTGATGTGTATAACCCTATTCACCCCCTTGTAAAATTTGGTCAGGGAAAAAGATAGCATCAGCTAAGAAAGCTATAATGTCTATGTATTCCATGAAAGCAAGTGAACATGGTAGTAATAAAATAATATACTTTAATCTCTTGTAATAAAATACAAATCTACTTGAACAATTTGGCCAAATTTATGATTCTTCTTTACTTTGCAAATAATGAATCATTTTTATGGATATAAAACTTCTTGATATGGAAATAATTATGTATAATATTCAATGTCATTCTATCGAATGTCAATTGAACTTGAATGAAGATAAAGATATCGTTCTTTCTTCTTATATAGACCAAATTTTACAGTGACATGACCAAATTCATGAGCACCTCAGTAAAATCACATTCTCGCATATAAAAATGCCTTTAGGACCATAACTGTACTGAGCTCAACAGTGATGATTACACAAACCAAGAATTATTGCCAATTCTTTATCATGTACACCAATTTTTTTTTGTATCTGGACTATTCAGTTGGTCCTCTGATCCCAAGAGGCATTGGCCTGTCATCAGGTTTCCCTGGAGCTGATACCAACAGAGTTGACAAACATCCATGCCCTGGGTACAGGAAAACCCACCCAGGGGTGACTCAAACTCGTGACCCAAGGATTATAACGCGAGGACTGTTATGTTATTCGTTTTGATATCATGCATGCAGCAATGACCGGTCAACGTCATCAAAAAAGGCAACCCATAAGTTCACACGGGCCGTGTTCAATGTGTGGTTATCAGCACAGAGATAATCAAAAGTATCCAGCTCAGGGGAAAACGTGTGCTAAATGCCAGAAGCGCAATCATTTTGCTAAGGTGTGTCGAAGCAAATTCTGAAGATTCAGGCGATATGGAGTGGAAGCGAAACATGATAACACAGAAAGAAAAACACGAGCCAAATCCACAAAAATAAACTTTACTACGACCCGGGTTTCACTGTATTACAGTATCGTCAGGTCCTGACGTGCACCTGACCTGACCAGCACCAGCACCTGACGATGCTGTAATACAGTGAAACCCGGGTCGTAGTAAAGTTTATTTTTGTGGATTTGGCTCCTGTTTTTCTTTCTGTGTTATCGTGTGTTGAAGGGTTCACCCATCGGAATCACAAAACTGACAGATGCGGAACGTGAATGATGTTGAAATGGACAACTCCGCAAGGGACATTGAGTCACTCAGTGTGGCATCCGTAACAGCTGAGAGGAATGAGGAAACCTTTCATGCCTATCAACTCCAAGAGGTAGTAAGAGGCAATCGTTCGTGGTGGACAGAACTGATAGTTGCAGGGAAATGTATCAAAGTTAAACTTGACTCTGGAGCGGAGAGCAGTGTTTTGCCCATGACTATAGCGAGTCAATTGGGTTGGACAGCGGGTGAAAGTCAGGCAAAACCTAGATTAAGTGCCTATGGTGGGACACTGATCCCTGTGGCAGGGACTGTTCAGCTGTCATGTATCACCAAGACTAACAAACACTCTAGAGTGAAGTTTGTGGTGGTAGACTTCCCAAGGGGAATACCATTGCTCGGCGCAGAGGACTGTGAAAGACTGGAACTTGTCAAAAGATTGGACATTATCTCTAGTCTGGGATCGGAGGAGAATCTAGGGAGGAACTACAACGATGTGTTCGTGGGGTTGGGCAATTTTCCTGGCCATCCCATACATATTGATCTCAAAGAAGACTGCTGCCCAGTGGTGTGTTCATCACGACATGTCCCTTTTAGCCTACATGGGAGACTGAAGGACACCCTGGATCAGCTTGTGGCGGCAGGAATTATATCCCCTGTGGACCAGCCAACTGACTGGGTTAGCAATTTAGTTGTAGTTGAGAAGCCAAATGGTAAGTTACGATTGTGCTTGGACCCACGACACTTAAATGCTCCCATAAAATGGGCTCATTATCCCATACCAACGCCGGATGAGCTAGTTTCCAATCTGAGTGGATATTCCACCTATTCAGTTCTAGATTTAAAAGATGGTTTTCACCAAGTTGTGTTGGATGAAGAAAGTTCTTTTTTATGTACATTTATATGTCCTTTTGGGAGGTTTAAGTTTAATCGTACACCCTTTGGAATTTCTTGTGCTCCAGAAATTTTTCAAAAGAAAAACTGAAATATTTGATGATATTCCAGGAGTTCAGATATATTTTGATGATATTATTATTGCTGCTAAAACTGAAAAAGATCACGACTGTATTCTTCAAAAAGTGCTGGAGGCGGCTAGACAAAGTGGTGTTAAGTTTAATCATGATGAACTTCAGTTCAGACGTAAAGAAGTAACCTTTGTAGGAAATGTAATATCAGAGCAAGGCATTCGACCAAATCCTAAAAATGTCAATGCAATTACTAAGATGAAAGCGCCTAGTAATAAAGCTGAGTTAATGCAGTTCTTGGATATGGTAAAATATTTGGGTAAGTTTGTGCCTAATTTATCAGTAGTCTCATCGCCTCTGAGGGAGTTAACTAAGGAAGTTAATCCTTCGAAATGGGAACCAGAGCATGTGATGGCTGTGGAAACTTTGAAATCTCTGCTTACTAAAAGTCCTGTTTTAAAAATCTTTGATCCAACCAAGGCAGTACTAATTCAAACTGATAGCTCAAAAGATGGTCTGGGTTGCTGTTTTATTCAAGGGGGTCACCCAATTAGTTTTGCTTCTAGGAGCTTGTCCAAATCAGAGCAAAAGTGGGCTCCAATAGAAAAAGAATTCCTAGCAGTTCAGTTTGCCACAGAAAAATTTCATGAATATATTTATGTAAGGCCTGTTATTGTGTATTCTGATCATAAGCCATTGCAGGCAATGATGCGTAAAGACGTTTGTGAACTAAGTCCAAGACTACAGAGAATTTGGTTGACACTTCTGCGATACAACTTAGATTTAGAGTATTGCCCTGGTAAAGATATGCTTGTGGCAGATGCATTATCGCGAGCTTTCATTGAGATGCCAGTTCAGGAGGATACTGACCTAGAGTTTGCTGTCCACTCCCTTGTTAATAACATGCCAATATCACATGAAAAACTAGAAATGTTCAAGGAGGCCACTAAAAATGATCCTGTACTAGCAGAACTTAGTCAGGTAATAAAGGAAGGGTGGCAAGAAACAAAAAAGAATTTGAGCCAGACAGCCAAAAAGTTTTGGAACAATAGGAGTAGCTTGGTTGAGGTAGAGGGACTCATTTTTAATGGTCTTAAACTATTTTTATCTCAAATGTTGAGGAGATGGATGCTTAATCTAATACACGAGGGGCACTTGGGAATGGGAAAATGTAAAGCCTGGGCTTGAGAATCTTTGTATTGGCCCAATATGTCAGAGGATATTGAAAGACTCGTTGGCAATTGTGAAGTTTGACTTAAATTTAGAAAAAAAAAATTCTAGGGAACCAATGATATCACACACAATTCCTGTAAGCCCATGGTCTATATTGGGTGGTGATATCTTAGAGTTAAGAGGAAAAAGTTATTTGACTGTAATTGACTACTATTCCAAGTGGATTGAATTGAAATTGCTATCAGGAAAAACCACTAAGGATGTGTCAGAAAAATTAGAGGAAATATTTTGTTTTTGGTAGCCCTGATGAGTTTGTAGCCGATAATATGCCCTTCAAAATTGCTGCATTCAAATCATTTGCATCTAAATGGAATTTTAATGTCACAACAACTAGCCCTAGATACTAGAAGCTCAGGCAAATGGCCTGTCTGAGAAGGCAGTGGGAATATATAAAAATATCCTCTGTAAATCACATGAAAATGGCAGCAATGTCCTAATGGGCTTACTCGAGTATCGAAATACTCTTATATTGGCCTCTCACCAGCCCAACTCCTTTAGAGTCGCAGGCTGAAGGACAAGATACCCACTACAGTAACCTGTTGGCTCCAGAGGTGCCTAAAGGTGTTAAGGAAAAGTTAATGGATAGGCAGGAGAAACAAAAATCAGCCTACGATAAGCATTACAGACCACTACCAGAGTTGCAAGCAGGAGACTCGGGTAGGATGCAACAGGACTCTGTTTGGGAACCTGTGGTAGTAGCAGGAAGGAGTGACACCCTCGGATCTTATGTAGTCAAAGACCAAGAATTACCCACAGTACTCCCTCAGGCCATAGACCAATAAGAAAAGTTGGTAGACCCAAATATCTAAGTGAATATGTATGTACTTAAAAATGTTTCATAATTGTATGTAATAATTATTTTATGTTCATAGAAGGTTATTTAATATTTGCTACACTCGTACTGGATATATTTACCGTAATATTTATGTAGATGCTAACCATCTAGCCGTATGTGACCCTATTATCTTGCATGTCTCCAAGTAGTAGCCTAGTTGCATTGAATAATGCATGTTTTGTGATCTTCACCCCTGCCACACACCCTCGCAGTGGCTTACAGGGTATCTCGTAGATGTAGATTCCTCGGAGGCGCCCATTCCCTCGGCTGCGCACGTCAAGACAACAAGCTTGACTCATCGATGTCTTAAGGGAGGCGTCAACTGCTCTTCGAAAGCACCCACCCATGGTGAATAGCACAGCCTTCCATCGCAGTCGTCCTTAACGCACGCCCTCATGACTCCCGGTATCAATCTATTGTGCATATGTATTTTTCTTCAGAAATATAAAGCTGGAATACAAACTGTCCTTTCATAGAAGGATGTACGTTATACTAACGAGATCGGAAAGGACTTTATCGCATTTGATGAACGAACTTTAAGGAGGACGATGAATCATCGGGTGGTTCTAGCCGTAGAGGGTGGAGGAAAGGCCTGCTTTTCGATGCTCGCTTGAATATTCACCTACATCTACACGATACCCTGCAAGCCACCGCGAGGGTGTGTGGCAGGGGGTGAAGATCACCAAGCATGCACTTTAAAAATAAAAGTAAGCAATCGAGGTTTTCACTTACTTAATTATTACTAGTTTTACCTCGCATACGGATACACGCCATCGGAGGAAAGAGATAAAATACGAATTAGGAATTAATCGGGTTCTCACCCGTTACTCTCCCACTATATCTACATCTACATAATACTATGCAAGCCACCATAAGGTGTGTGGCAGGGGAAAAATTTAGGCACCGGCGAGATTCGAACTCACGATCACCTAACAACCAGCACCTAACTTCGGTCTATCCTACCATCCTTTGATATACGACCTGACACATTTTCTGATTACCTATCGTAACACCTTTTAACGAACCTAGCTGCTCTACGTTGCATACTGTCTAGTTCTCTACTATGTCTTCTTTCTTACGAAACTGCCGGTGCATTTAACCTGTGGTCACATATTCCATTTTTCTCATAATCAGAGGAAAATGTAAGCAATGTAAGGAGCTGGGATTAAGTTGAAGTGAGAAGGAGATTCACCTACAACTTAAAATCGGAGGAAAGAGATAAAATACGAATTAGGAATTAATCGGGTTCTCACCCGTTACTCTCCCACTATACCTACATCTACATAATACTATGCAAGCCACCATAAAGGTGTGTGGCAGGGGAAAAATTTAGGCACCGGCGAGATTCGAACTCACGATCTCCTTTCTGTAAAAAAAAGCAAGACACCCGAGTTTGAGGAGCTCTATCGTTTAAACGAAGTGATCAATTTCAATGCAACAAAAATCATGCAGAGAGAGTTTATTTCTACGTTGGATCATTTGCTTTAAAAAATCTTCGGCTTCATAATGTTTCCTGTGTTTAATTTTTTCTCAAAAAAGTACCCGTTTTTTGCGCGAAAAATCAAGTTGCCCATCTTTGAGCGCTTGGTATTCTCGTAGTTTTCGTTCCAATAACTTGCGATTTTGATATAAGGAAGCCAGATCTAGTAGTAACAGTTTGCAGAAAACAAATTGCTTATACCACTAAAATTGATGGATTTGTTGTAAACAGCGCAAACCTCTGCTAACTTCGAAACCAATGGGTCCATTGACAGTAGACAGGCGCTTTAACCAACTAAGCCACGGCGCCACGATTTGATTTGATCTCTTAAGCAACGGTTCACCAGAAATTTGATCCCTTAAGCAACTAGTGTCAGCACCCGAGAATCACGGGGTTGATGGTCAAATAAAAGGTCTGGAATTAGAAAAGTAAGTACGAAAAAAAAAGAGGAAATAAGAAACTTGTTTTTCCAAAAACATGGAAGAGAACGCATGAAATGGAGACGTCCACACTCGAACACGTAAACATAAATGACTGCTTCCCAAACACAAGACCAGACTCATCTAATGAATCCATCAGTCAATCAACCTCTGTCGAGCACAAAGGAGGTAAGAATGCACTAGACTCGCTATCGCGGAAGAGTTAGGAGTCAAAGATGACCTATATGGTAGTCACGGATATTCGGGAAAGATTTCCGAATCACACAACATAACAATCATTTCACTTCGTATGACCACTGAGGTCACCCACTGGAATAAAATAAATAATGCAAAATCAAGTGCACTCGCGATGCTAACTGATAATCATGCTTTTCAATCAGTAAAACATTAAATTAGTAGTAATGTGAATGATCGATTGAATTTTAAAAATTCGTCAAAAATGGGAGAAAAGGTCATAAAAACGTAAATAACCCCCTATTGCGTGCTTTTAAAACGTTAAATTCGAACTACTTCTAATGGGATTGGATGAATTGGCAGGAGGATAAAATGCAATAAATAGTTAAATGGATATGTTCGGCTTTCACTTTGTGAAAACTCATGCTGAATGAGAACATGCTAACTATGTAAATTTTCAGAGAGTTTATTTTGCTGGTAGAACGTGTTTAGACGCTAAGGCGTCATATTCAACTACAAAAGTTTCTCGCTTGGGCCGAGGATGAATGGAGAGGTCGGAGGGGGCGGGGTATGTATTGTGTGACTGTTGTTGTTTGGGAATGCACTACAGGGAAGGTAAACCGGTCTGGGCGAAGAGGGGGAAGGTGGAGGGAGGGTGGAGGTTAAAACTTTTGCACTTGAGAATGATGCCTTAGGGTCGAAACGCGTAGTATGTACCAGCAAAATAAAATTCGAGAAAATATACATAGGTTGCAACTTCTCCTCCAGCAATATATATTATAGTCTTCGGAATTTTAAATAGTGTGTCAGAAATGAAATTTTGGTACCATTTCATTGATAACTAAGTTTTCACACGCACATGTATTCTTCCTGTAAGGTAACAGCATACACAATGTTTTGTGTCAATTAAACCAGTCAATTAAATTAATTAAAATGGGAATCATTGTCCGATCGCAGGTTGAAATTTAAGTCTCTTAAACAAATTCCAAGACAATATTTTCAGTGATGATGTTAAAAATATTTTTCGAACCCCAACTTACTATGGCAGATTGGACCATAATCATAAAATTCGAGAAATTGAATGCCGACCTAATAGATTCAAAATGTCCTTTTTCCCTCGTACAATTAGAGATACGAATAACGGTAAATATTTTCCAATCGGAGAGTAGCAATGGATAGCATTGGTAGCCGCATGTTGGTATGAGTACTTAAAGCTAACCCTTCTAGCAGAATGTTTTTGCATGTTTGCTTTGCAATTTCTATCTTTTTTAAATAGTGAAGTTCTGACTTGTATATTAATACTACCTATTCCTTTTTTAAGCATGATTTGTAGTGCATGTTTGGTAAGAAATCACCCCCTGCCACACACCTTAGTGGTACCTGGGTATTATGTAGATGTAATGAATGGGGATAACGAGATCGTAACACGATGCCGTGGTCACTTCATACCAATCCGTTCTGGCTCGAATCGAAGTAGGTATCGACGTGCACTTTTGATAGACAGCTTTTACATATCAAAGGACCCTCAAATCTCAGACGGAGAAACATAGTGTGATGAAGAAAAGCCTAGATTTTATTGAAATACTTTTTTAATGAAACCCAACTAAGAGTGCTCCGGAAAAGGGTAATTATTCAATACTTAGATTTCAATAATTGAAAATTATCAGAAAGGTTAAATATAAATATAGGAATATATTGGTATATGCATTACATTGACGAACTGCAAATGCGCCGGTGACCATGCGGATCTTGAAATAAGCCCAAAAAACAGTTAGGAGAACAATATGTCACGTTGTGTATTTAAGACTGCTGCTATTTTTAGATCGGTAACGTTCCGAACTCTCAATCCAAAGGTCGAAAATTAGAATCTCACCACGTTCACGTAGGTCGAGGGGCGGTTACCCGTAATCCACACTGTGATCTTACTAAAGATGCCGAAGCACTACAGAAATAAATCCCACTCTAGAGTATACACTTGGAAATCCTTTACCATCGATCATTACCAAACAAGACACGGATTAGCGCGCAATAACACGACTCGAAAAATAATATTGATCCCGACTCAAGTGTCATAAATCAACCTTCATCCCTTGTTGAAGTTTTCAAACAAAAAATGTTGCATCAAGATTGCTGCGATAACTATTTCAACTTACCTTATTTCCTCCAGGAGCTCTCCAAGTACCCGTAGAAAGGATTCACGAATCACACAACATAACAATCACTCCACTGCGTATGACCACTGATATCACCCACTGGAATAAAATTAATTATGCACAATTAAGTCGATGTGTAACTGTAGGGGAACACGAACTCACAAAGTTGATGAATATAAATCACTTTTAAGGCATCGAATACACTGATCGGTCTGAACTTAGAATTGGCGCAGGTGAAAATGCAACGATGCTCCAGACGTCAAACCCAACGATGAACTGGCAGAACGGAGAGCTTTCCATGGGTAACCAGAAAAATGCCATCTGCTAAGGAATGCTTCAGTTGAATGGGTCCGCGAAAAGAAGCGACAGAGAAGCACCAATGAATCAAAATGACCCTGTTGTCGCACGCAGCAATATCAGTGCCATTAATTTTGTAACTCGGAAGTAACTGCTTTTCGAAAGACATTAGTGGTACCTGAATTATGAGATCATATTATGAACATGGTGATATGGTATGTATTACTTGGTGACTGGGTAGAAAATTTAATTCCTATTCGGCTACCAAGAACAAGAATTGCAAGAAACTTTTGGTAGATAACCACTAACCAATAATTGTGATAAGAACAGAAATTACCATTCAACTGAAGCTTCTTGGCTAGATAAAATACCGTAACTTACAATTATCGACGCTACTATCATTCTTAAGATTGATTTGACGGAGCTCTCCATTCGGCATAACACTTCGCGTACTAAATAACGTTAGTGGTAGACGTCACTGTGTTATTTAACCACCTTGTAAATGTTTTTTTTTGATTCCTGAATGTTAGCTTAAATTACCTTCACCTTGCAAGTGAAACAGTGAAAATAATGATACTGTTACAAAGCAAAACCACGCTCACTTGCAGCTATTATTTAGTTAAGTTATTAAATGATTTGGAGTTCATATTGCTTAGAGGGGACAATGAGCGAATCTCCATACAACACAGTTATTGTACCTCCGGTACATTAATTTCTTAAAAACAATCGTATGCATAAATAGACGTTATATACACATATTTAGGCTATTAAGAATATTGGCCCATTTCAAGATATTATTACGTGACAAGACAAGTGGTATCATGAACCAAAAAGTTAGTGAAATTAAGTTGTGAATTGAAACGTAAAGCTTTCGATCAAACAAAATGTACTCACCTCTTCTCCAGTGACATGTTCGCGCCAGACTGACGGCAGTTAACAGCGGTTAAGTTTGTTCACGTGAAGGGGATGCCGGGAGAATCACGTGACACCAACATCTAGATGACGTCACAAGAATAAATATTGGAATAATTTTACTAAACAAGTACAAGTAAAACTATTTTGAAATCGATAGCGTTATATAACGTGGTTTTTTAAAATAAATTTACCCTACATTAAGGAAATTTTTATCTATGCTAAACCCTAAGAATATGTCGTCAATGAACTCCCTCTAGCTACATTGTCCTCCAATCAGATTGAAGCTGGAACTCGCAGGTATGGCGCGCGTAGTTACACTGGCGACGAACAGGTTCTATTATGTTTTTTTGCGAGCTTGACCGTCGCCTTTTAAATGCACTTCGAACTTCGAAACTACACGTTGAGCGAACTACGTAGCTTACGCGAGAACTTTAACTATGCCATATGATTGTTAAGGCTTAAAAATGCGAGAAGCATAACATCGTAATTCCTAACTTCTAAATATGACGTGAATATACCTACTACACCTCTATTAGTACTCCGTAACGAAACCTACTCGGCAGGAAGTATAAGCAAGACAATATGCTTACCTGAATCATGGATCTTCTTACGAAGCCCATTCATTGTTCTCTCGACCGGTCAGCTTTCTCAATTTTCAATTTCCTTCTTGCATAGATCCTTTCAGGGTTATAGAATTACTACAGACGCAAGGACTGGACTGCATTCCAGCTCAATTTCCACTTAACAACCACTGTGCACTTGGCGATGTGTATAACCGTAAGCTCCCGTTTCACAGAAGTGTACCGTATCAACCCATTTATCGTAACTTTTGTAATTGCCTCCAAAACAGAAAACATTCACTTTCACAGGGATGAATGCACTATCACAAATTGGGTATCGAACTGCTTGAAGTTATAATCCAAACTTGGCACACGATTTGCAACATTCACTCACTTTGAAAATATATTCAATATCTAAGACGTCCGGATCATTATTCATCGAGGAAGGCATTCGCCGACTTTGACGTTGATTCATTCGGTGGGATATTCCTACATTTCTTAAACATATAACTCCGAGTAGTATTCACAAATTTCCAGGATTGACCAAGTCAGGAGGAGTACCTAACCTCCACTGAAAGCATTAATATTCCTCGAGTCTCGGGAGGTCTGAGTACACTACGCCGACACTCAAGAAACGCTTACTATCCCTACGAGGCCGAGCGACTAGTTCCCTGCTCCCGTTCTCGGCCTTCTCAGGGTCAGAGTGTGTTTGTGTCCTCAAGGTTTGGTTTTAGACTAATAGCTCCGAAGTGCTTGATTCCCTCTGCCTTATATCCCGCAGACGCCCAACGTGCCGTAGGGCTCGTCCTTGTATTGAAAGAACGGAGTTCGAAGTAGCTGGGGAGAACGTGAAAACATGTCTCGCAGAAAAGATCGCATATTTTTGCACGGCCATCCGTCATACAGTGAGTACGTTGTGACGGAAAGGTTCATTTTGATGTCCTAGATATCTCTAACGTTTCGCTTCTCGATTCAGTGATCATCACTAATTTGACAGGAAGGCGTTGAAGATATGGTCAGATTATATTTTAAACATATGACAGAGGGAAAGACAAAGATGTTTGGGGATTGAGTTGGTGTGGTGGCTAAAATACTGTGATCTAATACCGATGTCCCGGGTTCGAATCCCGTCAATGGGAGTTGTTTTAAAATATAATTTTGTTGAGGGCACTTCGAGTTCAGTACTCCGTCCGTCAGATGAGACGACACACCATGGATCCATTGGCACCTTTCTTTAAGTGCAGGCGAATGCTGCCGCTAGGTTGCACATTTAGCTTTTTACTTTAGCGTTAGATCTCATTCCTTAAATAAATATGACTACTGCTTCATGCAAGAGTCTTTTTCTGTGCGACGCCTGAAGATGGAAAGACATGCATAAAAAAAAACTTTCATCTACATCATAAAAAACTTTCATCTACATCTTCTGTTCCATGGTGGTACTCCACAGTCAATAAATTTACAAAGAAACAAAAACGTTCACAAAATAGTACTAATGAAAACGCATTCTCATATGAACTTATAAAACATATATATCCACCAAAAACAGGAGTGGATGGGGGAAGTGATTTTGAAAAGTGAAAAATTAATCTTCTAACCACAATCATTCACTCATAAATAAAAATTAAAATAAGCAAAGGGAAGCTACTGCCTTAAGGAGGGGAGAGTAATTTTGAACTGCTAATAAAAAACCAGGCATCTAAAAGGTGAATAATTGTTTTACTCTTCCTTCCAAATTCCCGAGATGGTTTTGAACGATGCTGAATTTCCGTTTGAGATTATTTACAGTCCCTATCCAGGTTATCTAATGCTGTGCAAAACATTATTTTTCCTTTCCTAAACTACCTTTCGCCTAACAACTTTCATTACACTTTAATCTTAATTTCTTTACGATAATCGAGCCCAGTTGAACTCTTCCTGGTTAAGGGCAAATTCCACACTTGAAATATAACTGAACTAAAAATAAATTAATTGGCTATGAAAAATGTTAACGTGGACTCGAGGAGTAACGTCATTCTTTTCATTGGCACTGATTGGCAGTAATGGCGGATAATAACATGATTACTCTGATGGGCATTTTCCTGGTCCGAAAGCAAATACTGCCGTCCTTTAAATTCATTAAGGATGCTTAATTGATTACGTTTATATATGAATATGGAATTGTACAGCGGGAGAAAATATGTGGAGCTTGAAACGAGACCGGAATGTTGACTTAATTGGTGACCTGACACTTGACATTTGTCCTCTGAAGATTTAGCAGAGGAAAAAGCGATTGCTATACTCTCATTTGAAATACAATGGTCTCTTGAGCCGGCCTCGTACACCGAAATTCATCATCTGCAGTAATATCGTATATTGATCGATAATCTGATTTGTACGGCCAGGTATGCATTCCATGCATGCGGACTTAGTGATCATTGCTTTTTATTTAAAGGATTCTTGTTTGATCATGTTACGATTCGTTTGAAAATATTCCTGGGGCCTTCTCAACGGAACATAGACGCATTGATATGTAATTCGAGTGAATTTCATTTTTTCATTTATGCTAAAATAATCCCCAACTCCGCACTCAAATGTTGCTTTTTAATTAATTTTATACGGTGCCGTAGACGCGCACGAAATCAACTGTATTCATTCGCTACCATTTCAGAATGGAAATAGAATTTTCGAAACACCCATTTTTCATTGGGTATTAGGATGTGTTGGTATTCAAGAGACGATGGAAGCAAACAGTGCTACGGCTAGCCTACCATTTACGAAAGGCACCAAGAGAACTACGGTTTAACGTCCCATCCGATGGACGGAGTACTGAACTCTCCACACAGCACCAAAGTGGTGATCGGTAACTGAGTGGAAATCGACTATTGCCAGGATTCGAACCCGGGCCCTCTGGAATTGAATCCAGTACTCTATCCACCACACCATCCCGTTCTCCTCCTTGTCATAGATATAATTACTAATGGGGGCGTTTACTCGGAACCGAAATAGCAACTTTGTACACGAAATCGTTAGATGGAAACGAAAAATGAATTTTAGTAAAAAATTTATCTTCTAACCACATCCATTCACTCATTAATCAAAAATTAAAATAAGCAAAAGGTGACGCCCACTGAAAAAGCTGCTGTGATAACATTGACGTCATTTTCCTCCCGTCCTTGACTGCTTTTAGGGGAAGGGAAGGGAGTGGATGGGAGTTCTCGGAAGATCTGCTCGCACAGATGCTGTCGCAACTGCTCCTATTGGCAGAGTCAGCTGTGTCCCCCCCATTGCGATAAGGCAAAGTAGCTTCGTGGGCTCAGTTGTGATTGGACGAAGTCGATATACGTCAGAGGTTGCACCACGCCCACTTTTCCGAAAGGGTTAAAAACATCAGTTTTTCGCCGCATATAACTCGAGAAATAATTGACGGACCAAAAAAAGGAAAAATACGGGTCTTTTCATTTTATATAACTCTATCAGATTCGACAGTAAAAAAATATGGTAAACGACCCCATTACCAGAGGTTTCTAAGCATCAAAAGGTATTGAAAACGAACGAATGAGTGCAGTAATATCGTATATTGCTCGTTAATCTGATTTGTACGGCCAGGTATGCATTCCATGTACGCGGACTTTGTAATCATTGCTTTTTTTTTTAAAGGCTTCGCGTTCGATCATGTTACGATTCGTTTGAAAATATTCCTGGGGCCTTCTCAACGGATGCACATAGATGCATTGATATGTAATTCAAGTGAATTTCATTTTTTCATTTATGCTAAAATAATCCCCAACTCCGCACTCAAATGTTGCTTTTTAATTAATTTTATACGGTGCCGTAGACGCGCACGAAATCAACTGTATTCATTCGCTACCATTTCAGAATGGAAACAGAATGGAAATTCCTTTTTTTCATTTATACTAACCTATTTCTTAGCATACCAGCAGGGTTTCATCGCTTGTGCGTGTATTAATTTTGCAGAGACGCGATCCACCATAGCGATTTCCTCTAGATGGGGGTGAACTGGTACCACCCTCTCCCCTGAAAAAACCCTCCCATATTCTATTTCTGGCAACGCCAGTGCTATAAGCATGACTGCTGATGAGGGTCAAATATTTACTTTTGAAAATTTGTGTTCCTTTCCATGCCATGAAGAGCCGATCGCAGAAATTCTCCCTCCCCACATTTCCCATAGACTCCCCCAGGCTTCTTGGGCTCAGTTGTGGCCAAGCCGAGTCCTTTAATTCGATTAAACCTCAACGCCCCACCGCGCGGACGAAGGATTTAAGCGCGCTCCCGGATTTTCGGGCGACACTCTACTAGTAGGGCTCTCCGGAATCAAAACATTGAGCGGGGTACGCGAGGTGACCCACGCGCGTAAATCAAAGACATATCGGCGTCCACAACCTGACGCATATTCCGTAGACCGACTCATTTCTCTTTTACTCGTAGACGCCTTGCTTTTCTACATCTACATCCACAAGATACCCTGCAAGACACCGCGAGGGTGTGTGGTAGGGGGTCAAGATCACCAAGCCGCTACCGGCATGCAAACAAGCAACTATAGAGTCTCACGCAACTACATTGTCAGTATCTATAGTATTTAAGGGATTAATACATGCATCATGCACTACAGACTACTCTAAACTATTTCCCCTACCTATCCCTTTGCTATGATGCCTATTCTGTTCTCATATAGTACGGGGAAAAAATGCCATTTTGAATCTACCAGTCAACAATCTATCTCTCTAATCTTGTTTATCTGGTCGAATCTAGTATAATACGCTGGTGTTTTAATATATGCCTAACATCTTATGTAAAGCTATCCGATTGAAATTTATCTAATAGATTTAATTTGTATTTTAACCTACGCTCTGATAATGATTCCCAACCTAATTTTTGTATTAATTTTGAAACACTATTCAACCTTTCGTAACACATTTTAACGAACCTAGCTGCTCTACGCTGCACACAGTCTAGTTCTCTGATCAAACCTAATTCATTCGGATCCCATACACTGGCTGCATACTCAAGGTGGGGCCTAACTAGTGAAAAGTAACATCGCTCTTTTGTCTTCTCATCACATTTCCCAAGCACTCTTTTTATAAATCCTAGCTTTCTCTTCGCTCGGTCGCATATTTCCCGGATGTGTCTTCCCCACGATAAATCTTTAGTGATTGTTACACCTAAATATCTTATGGTTTCAACACTTTCAATCTTCGTGTTACTAATTTTATAGGATCGCTCTATCGACTTATTTCTCCTACAAAAATTGATAGCTACACACTTTTTAAGGTTAAATTTTAACTGTCATTTGTCGCATCACTCTTGAATTGCATTTAAATACTTGCTAAGCGATTTCCTGCCTTCTTCTTTTGATATGCTCCTAGACACTACCGCATCTTCTGCAAAAAGGCTCTGCTTACTACTAACTACGGTACCCAAATCGTTTATGTATAAAAGAAATAGAAGGAGACCTACTACGCTACTCTTGTACCAGAGTTCCGAATGTATTTCACCTTAAAGATGCTCATGTCATGTACTGCTCTGACCCGTGGGTTGGCAAAGTACGGGTCTCTAGCCATGGTGGTTCATTGATTAGGTGAATTTGGCTCAGAAGTAAAATTGAAAATGGAAATGTAACTACCATTGTAATTTGTTAATGGTAGTAACATAGTTTCAATGGTTAATTCCGACTGGGAATCATGTGTCAAATAAATTAAACTTATTTAAAAATCGGGCATTAATAAATTTTCTCAAGAAACTCAAGCCCACTACTCATACAAAACCGAAGAGAGCATTTTTGAGTGATTGAAAAAAATATAATGCGAGTATGATTCATATTATAATTATAATACTATTAATTATTGCCGTTGTTATTTTAATTAGTCGTAAGAATAATTGATACTTATAATTACGCATTAATAATAAAATGATATTGATAATAATTGATACGAAAATCACCATGACTACGTACCCACATTTCAACGGAGCGGCTTCATTCTATGCTAAGACTATTTAAGTGACGATATTTGCATTTTATAATCACATGTAGTTTATTTATTTACAAAAACTGGTTCGAATTAAATCTATTTAACCTAAAAATTTTGCAATGGGGTTAATTTATTGTTTTCATAACTCTCTGAATGAAAAGTTTATTTGCTATTGCTCCTTAAATATTGCACCAAAAACGATACAATTTTATGCGGACGACGTGACGTGGCTCTGTTAGCCGACTGCTGAAAGTGACAATGGTCGCACTTATGTTCAAGAGTCACCTTGAGAAGCTATCAAATGGCACAGGAAATGGAAGCTGGTACTAAGCCCGAACGAGACACGCGATCATTTACTCCTGACGTGGTGTAGAGACACCAAGCTTAAGATGGCTCCACCGAATTATGAAGTAGATTCCATTTTTGTGAAAATTTCAGGACACAGCATTTTTTGGCCCTTCTATCGACTGACAATGACATAATTTGGCCTTTCCATAGTATATTTGAAGAAAAAAGACGTTGAAAATCAGATATTTTATGCGTGGCTATACGGCAGAGCATGGTTCCTGTAGAAAAATTGCAGATTAATAATGTAAAGAGAAATGTCGTTTTGACGAAAAACTAATGTAAGATGCGCAATTTTATGTATAATTTAGCATTGTAAAAAAGTGCTCGCCTAACCACACTTGTTTAATTGATATTAATAAATGTTTACTCGGAAAAAAGCAGAAAAGCCTTAGTTACATGAAAGTGGCGTTACAGTATGTTGATATCATTGGCAACGGTACTTGTAACGGAACGTGCTTACAAGCTTATTTACTGACTTAATTTAGGAATATACCTTACCAAGGTCCTTTTTATATTTTTAATGTAATTTAAATATTTCATTGATTACTGAAATGGTGTAATTAATACCAATGCTTCCAAATGGTAGCAGAGTCATTGTTGCCAAACAGTATTCAAAATTAACAACATTAATAAAATTGAAAACAAGGAGTTATATTTGCTAGGGAGTAGTTTAAAACTAAGCAAGAAAATATTTGACCTCTTTTTGAATAAGTATTAGCGGGATTGATCATGTATTCACACTTTCTAAATTAAACGTGGCAACAGCACGTCAGTCATGTTTCAAAGTCAAAATGAGTTAAAAGAGCTTGTAAAAAATAGAATGCAACTACAACGCGCTATAAAATATCATACACATACAATTATTGTGTATGCGTTATCACCCTATAGATTATTTTCCTTATAGGCGTTTTTCTGGATCGGTATTTATTCATTAAATAACATAACTCTTTTACGGGAGTCACGGCAGGACCTCCGAATCAGTGGGCTGCCAGTGGAGTGGTCATTACATGCGGATTATATGGGGAATATCGCAAAAGAGAGAAAAGAAGAATGATAGATCACATACAAAAAGTAATGAGCAAAACACCTATAGCACTTTTAACCTGTTCACTTGCGAACTGAGACGAGACTTTTGAAGAGAACTGCATGGTGACACAAGGATTTTAAATGATGACCCACAATCAATTGAAAAATAGTGTGATACATGGCAGTTATAATTAAATTTTAAAAAAATGTGTGGTAATGAATTTTTGGAAAAATAATTGTTCTCCTACTAGCACGTACAAAATAAGTAATGATGAATTAAGAAACGTGGAATCCGTTAAATATCTTGGAATAAGACTGACACATGATCTTTCCTGGGGTAAACGCATACGTAAAACGATGGGTCAATCTAATCGTAAACTGGGATTCATCAAATGAGTATTGGGTAAATGTGACGAACATGTACGAGAAATCAGCTACTTCTCCTTGTTAGACCTCATTTGGAATATGCTGCCAGTGTATGGGATCCCTACGAAATCGGTCTAAATAATGAACTTGAACGTGTGCAGCTAAGATCGGCAAGATTTGTAAATGGACGGTACGATAACTATATTAGCGTAACCAGTCTATGAAATGAATTAATATGGGAATCATTGTCAGATCGCAGGTTGAAAGTTAGGCTTAATCTCTTAAATAAGTTCCAAGATAATATTTTAAGTGATGACGTTAATAATATTTTGCGAACCCCAACTTACTAGGTAGAGTGGACCATGATTAAAAAATTAGAGAAATCGATTGCCGAACTGACAAATTCAAAATGTCCTTTTTTCTTCGTACAATTAGGGATATGGTATACAATACAATGGTATAAATATCCAATACGAGTGTAGCAATGGATAACATTGGTAGCTGCATGTTGGTAGCAACGTAGGAGAGGAAGTACTGAAAGACTGTTTTCTTCGGGTGCACCACCGGCGTTTCTCTTCTTACCATCTTGAAATCATCTACTGACGAATACGTACACTTCTCCTAGCCTCCTAGACCTTTACTCGATGTGATTAAATGGGTAATTTTTTTGCGATTTCTTCAAAATGTGATAGATAGAGGCTCTTGTCAATGTTTGTATCTCGAAAATCTCTATAGCGAAGTGGATGCGGCTACAATCCATTCCTCACACTTGCATGCGGGTTTGACCAGACTCGACCGCGCGATCGAAAAACTAATGTAAAATCCGGCGTCGCAAACGGTGGCAGCATAACTCATCGGATTCGTACTATGGAAGCTTTGTAGTTTTCCCATATAAGTTACCTCGTGATGCTCGGCGATGCAATTTACTTTTTCTCTACATGTATTTAAAAAATGACCAAGAATGAGGGTCCACCATTTTGTTTAATATCTTTGGTAAACAATAAAAAATGAAATTAGGCTACATTAAAACAAAAATAAAAAACTGTTTCATCTAATTACATCACCTTTTATTCCAATTATTTACCCATAAAGGTTCAGCAAGGGCAAGATTTAGAAGATTTCGTGAGAAAATGAGCGTAGACCAGTTTTGCGAAATTTGTGCATCTTTGACCTCATGCAAATAGTTAATTGTTGAGTACTAAGGAAAATGCCTTGCATAATCGGATGCGCAGTTCTTTTGAAAATAGTTATGCAAAGTTTCAGCTTCCTGGCTTGGAAAAATCACTTTTTGAATTTTGGCCAGGTATTTTCGATTTCAGCCATTTGACAAAATCGCGATTTCTTCAGCCATTTCACACATTCAGAGTCATCCGATGACAATGAACTTCAATAATCTATCCATGAAACTACCCAGCTAGCACACTCATATCTATTAATTGAATTTTACCTAAAACAAAGATAATAATGCTCGGCGATGCAATTTACTTTTTCTCTACACATTAAAAAAATGACCAAGAATGAGGGTCCACCATTAAATATCTTGGAATAAGACTGACACGTGATCAAATGATCATGTCCACGTTATCGGTCGCGAAGGTATATAAAAAGTCTAAGCTAAGGAATCAACATGAAGGGGGAAGCTGTTCAAGCAACTTAAGAGGTATACGCTAAATAATTTCGTCGACCATTCGTACACCAATGTCTACAAATGGTATACAAAGGTCTCTTGCTTTTCTGTTACCGATCATATGCCCTCTACTTAAGTATTATGCCTCAATTTTGACATAGTTTTACTAAATCTTTTGAGCTATTCATCCAGTGCGGCTGCCCGAAGCACTTCCTCCGCGGTGGTATAAAAGTCAGGAGGGAGTGTGACACGGGCGTAGCAGTTGCGGGAGGGGGGAGGAGATGGGAGGGCGTCGGAAGGGGGGGAGAGTGGTGAGATGGGGAGAGGGGGGGGGGCTCCCTCTCAGGCGGCGCGTCGCCATTGGCGGAGGGGGCGGGCGCCGAGACGCCGTCGACGCTCGTCGAGAAGGCCTGCGGACGGCGTCGCGGTCGGTCGCCGTGCGGGGATTTCGATACAGGCGCGGAGGAGAGAGAAATGGCAGAAGAGGAGTCGACGACGTGAGAGGTTGCCGCTTGCATTTCGTGGGAAGAGGCGGCGCGGTGAAGTTGTAGGAAGTTGAGGGGCCGCGACCCTCCCCCCCTCCTCCTCCCCGGCCTGTCCTTCCCCCCAGGGTCGCCAGGGACCCCCGCCGAGGGAACTGAAAGGTAAGTCGGAGTGCGTGAACTATCCTCCCGACTCGGTGTCCAACAATTGCGAACGGTCCTATCGTGTCTCTTCCCTCGTCGTCCATGACAGAGGAGAATCGGTGACGAGCGTGCTGAATGAGATTTCATTTAATAAAGGTAGTTGTTTCAGGCTTGATTTGGTGGAATATCATAGCGAAAGAAAAAGACTGGCAATTTTCCACAAGAATAAGGATTTTACTCGACCGTTTTTGGTGTACAACACCATCATCAGGTGAAAATTATAACTCAACATCTGTATATATACACAGGTGTATATATACAAATGTTGAGTTATAATTTTCACCTGATGATGGTGTTGTACACCGAAACCGGTCGAGTAAAATCCTTATTCTTGTGGAAAATTGCCAGTCTTTTTCTTTCGAGATTTCATTTGGTAGTCAGCTCATGGGGTGGTGAAACGTAAAATGACACGGCCTTGTTTATTTAACATCTTAATATCGGAATGGAATTGTTTGATCGTCGCCAGCCAGTTTGATTGTAGATTGATTGTCGCCATGAAAGAAAAGACGCAACTTTCTACAAACATTTTATTCTTTAGCTAATTTTTGTGACTAATCGTATTCCTTATTTCAAAGTTATGTTCTAATTACGCACTATATCGCAACAGGAATCCTCCGAATATAATACGATAGATGAGCTATTGACTCGAGTATCCCAGGTTCGAATGTGGGAATAGCCTCCTTGGAAGCACACCAACTTATATCCTCGCAGTTTCTTGAATTTTAGATCTTGTGGAAAATCATTGGTGGCCCTGGTAATGGGTATGCCAGGGTCAATTTCTCTAAGTTAAAAATATACTCGTATTAAGTACTCAATCAAAGTTAATGTTTGCCTTTCCTTTTGTGGAGAAAAAATGAAAAATAATTTTTGTGAACTGATAAATGCCGATAGAACTAACCTTACCAATTTCAATCCCTTCCTATCATCCAATATAATTTACCCTGAAGGATGTATTTTCTTATTTACTCTTGAGAAGGACGTGTTTGAAATCATGTCATTAATACTAGCAGACGAATCTGCTTTACTGAGATGCCAGCAATAGGATTAAGATGATTTCTAAGCGTATTACTCGCGTGTTAGGTTGAGGATAAATCATTAGAGGCTTAGAGTGGTGAGGCTTAAGAAAGGGGGCTTGGTTATAATATTAAGGTGGGCCGGAAGAAGAGGTGGTGTTCTATTCAATATGTTTATCGACTCACTTGATTCCGTGCAATAAACTAAGAAAGGCTGGTTATGGTCAATGAGGAGGTAGAGTAGGTAGAGAAACTTCATAAGAGGAGGAAAAAGCGGATTGTGGTCGAATCAGAACGTAATGACGAACGGAGGACTTCGATAGGAGGAGGAAGGGTGGATTTTAAGGAAGCGGTAGGAAGGCCAAAGCTGTTTTGGAAGTCATGAAGAGGCATTATGGTAGTAGGAAAGAATGCACTGTGGAAGGGGGTGTATCGTTAGAAGGTGGCCTCCGTGAAGTTGCTTTTTGGCCTTGTGTGCCTCGTGACATTATTTTTTACAAATTTTCGAGTAGAGTAAAAAATCCACCTATAAGGTGATTTGCATCCCCCACCTTTACGTTGCAAGCTACGGAACTTCCGGAATATAATTTTTGTTTCCCCGATGTGTAAATTTTTGTGCTTTCGCCACTCGGAGACGATTTTTCTCCCGTTAAGAAAGTTGCTCTCGAGTTTTCTTGTGTTTTTGTTAGGGTAGGGTGCATGGCTGCGATGTCTTTGGCGTTAGATCCAGGAATAAGAACTTTGGTTTTCTCATATTCTGCCTTCTTATGATTCAACGGTGTAATTGACCAGTTATTAAAACAATGTAGAAAATCGTACGTGTTCTGTAGAGAGGAACTCTGTCATTTTCTTGTAAATTAAGATCACTCATTAGGGCTTATTTAGTACGAAGCCGTCTCCGTCAACCCCTGTCAAGCCAATCTTCCAGTCGATTAAATAACTATTAGGTAATTACGTCTACGTCTACGTAATACCCTGCGAGCCCCCACGAGGGCGTGTGGCAGGGAGTGAAGATCACCAATCATGCACTGTTGATATGCAACTAGGATATTTAACCGAGACATGCTAGATAAAAGGGTCACATGCAGCTAGATGATTATTATCTGCATAATAAGAAAGGGATTATTGATTATTACTACACGCTTCATGCACAACAGACTACTCTGACTATATTTCAACTACCTATCCCTTTACTACGCTGCCTATTGTGCTCTCTTTTTGTACGCAGGAAAAATTAATTTTAAATTTATCGGTACGACAATTTTTCTCTCTAATCTTGTTAATATGCTCAAACCTAGCATAATACGCAGGTGTTCTTAATATATATCTAACGTCATCTGTGAACAAATCGGTTTCGATTTACCGAAAAGGTTTAACTTTAATTTTAACCTGCGTTCTGATAGTAATTCCCATCCTAGTTCTTCTATTAAACTCGTAAAACTTATACAATTTACATTCTTATTCTTTTATTATGCATTCCTCGTACAGATTCCATATACTAGCGGCATATTCTAAATGAGGCTTGACAAGTGTAAAGTAGCTTCTTTCTCGTACTCTCTCATCGCAATTACCTAGAACCCTTTTTACGAATCCTAATCCACTGTTTGCTACATTAGTTATTTCCCTGATGTGTTTCCCCCATGACATTGTTTTCAGCGATGGTGACGCCTAAGTAATATTTAATTTAATAGAATTTACGTTAGATATTTTCTTTTCTCTGATGCACCGGGGCAAGCTATTCTTTTCCAAAAGTTCATTATCGCATATTTCTTCAAATTTAATTCTATCTGACAACTATTACTTCAATCATCAATCGCAACTAAATCCTTAGCTAAAGACAGTCATGTCCTCTTCATTTCTAATTTCTTTATATGTACACTAAACCTATTACCTAATTAGTGACGTTATAGTAAATTATAGGGCCGCCGAAATAAATAGGGTGACAGATTAACAGTTTAATACGGTAACAACATCTGAATATATCCAGTATACTCTTAGGTGCATAGTTTTTGAATGTGAGTGATATGTTTTTTACCCTGTTTTTGGTCGTGATATGACAATCTATCGTGGCAGTTGGACTGGGGAAGGCCTCTTGCAACTCCAAAACATATGTTTGAAGAGTTACTCTTATGTTTCAAATTTTTTGTATCATCATATCCATGATGCCTCTAGTAGTAGTAGTCTCTAGGGTTTCGGATACCACGGAAAACAGAAGGTTGTTTGCAAGATTAAAGGTCATTGAACATATGTAAAGCTGGGACTGCAGTTATATTTCAAACCACACAGAAGGTACACGAGTCGGAGAGACAGAAGTGACAAATTAGGAGATATCAACAGTTGGACCGAGCAATACAGGAATTCGTCTTTCCTACGCATTGTACACGACTTCAATGCAAAATACAGTAGACCCTCTATAATCCGGCACTGCGCCAGTCCGGCACTCCAGTAATCCGGCGTATTTTTACGGGCGTGGTGGGGGTTTTAAGTTGAGACACGTTACTGAAACTATTGTAAACAAACAACTAGCGATCACTCAGTTGCCTCGCCGTCTCGTGGTTTACCCGCCGGCATACATATTTACCAGTTTTATTCGTGTTGTCCAGTGTGGTGTCGAGTGCGGTGACATTTTATAGTCTAGATTAATTTATATTTCAAGATATTGATGAGTGAAAATGTCTCAGTGTAAACGGAAGCACAAAACTTTAACACTGATTCAGAAAAACGAGATTTTAAATAGACTTGATAAGGGTGACAAGCTTACCAACCTAGCAAATGAATATGGAGTCGGCCGTGCTACAATACATGACATACGTAAGAACCGGGTCAAAAATTAAGTCTTTCTGTGAAAGCAGTGACAATGTTAAAAGTGTCTGGAAAACGTTGAAAAAGGGCGAGTTCCCTCAGGTTGAGGATAGCCTATATGCTTGGTTCATTCAGGAAAGGAATGGGCACACACCAATATCAGGGGAAATTCTTAAAAAAAAGCAAAGATACTTTACGAAAAAATAATAGGGAAAGACGATTTTAAGGCTAGTGAAGGATGGCTTGAAAAATTCAAAAAACTGTTTGGAATTCGTTTGCTAAGTATGACAGGTGAAAAACTTTCTTGTAATGTTGCTGCAGTCGACCCATACAAAGAAAAGTTCAAAGAAATCATTAATGAACTAGGACTATGAACTATGTTGATTCTTTTATATATTAAACAATAGTTTGGAATTGTACAAGTCCAATAAAACACGTATTTTGTGCATTTAAATGTTTTTATTAATGAGCTTCCAGTAATCCGGCGTTTTCACTAATCCGGCAGTACCCTGGTCCGATATCTGCCGGATTAGTGAGAGTCTACTGTACGTCGAATTCATTTAGAAAAATTACAAACCACACGCAATCATTATCCCCAATTTTGTTTCTGTCCTGCAACATGTCATTTCATTTTCACTCTGGTTTACCTGCACACATCCTATAGGCGTCTTGTAACGTGACATACAAGCATAAAGCCTTCCGTGAAGACGCCCATCTTTTCACTTTTCCGCATTGATTTGCTTAATCAAACCGTTCAATTATATCCTGGAAATCGGCTGAGAGTTGCCTAGGATCCCGGAGGAAGTTCCTTTCAAATTGGATTGCTAAAGGATGGAGATACGAAATATACAAAAAAAAGTTTATTCTTCTCCTGGTTTCGAAAATTTCCGAATAAAATTTCCTCTTCGCCGCGAAAGTTTGATGGTACAGGCTCTAAATTCAAAATATACACGGCGGAAAGTGTATCTGTGGGGTAAGACTCCTGCCTGCGTGTTTTTAGCTAAGTTTTTCGCGTCACTCCTGCGGATCATGGGAGAAGCGAACTAACGCTCGGATGCCCTTTCCGAATGGTGTTTATTTATCTCTTTGCTGCTTTATTTGTTGAGGCATGAACTCAAATGATGGATAGGGAAGGAAAATGGTGATTCCAGAAGCTTTTCAAAGTTAGTAGTCGGGTATTTCCTCCATTGGTGATGAATATTTATCATGGGTGAATATTTTATTTTGCGTCGTTAACTATTGAAATAACTATCATCATCATCATCATCGGTCCACCATCCTAGGATTGGTTTGACGCAGCCCTCCACTCTATTCGTCTGTCGACCAACTTCTTCATATTAACGTAATTCCTCTCTTTCACATCCTTCAAGACCTTTTCTTTATATCCCATACGAGACCTTCCTTTGCTGTCCTTATCGTTCACTTTTCCCTCGACGATTGTTCTTCTTCATCAGGCCATCGTGTCTTCAGGTATGGCCACACCTTTAATATCTTTTGCCTTTTAAACCCAGCCGAAACGAAGTTGTTTATCGGAATTCATCATTCCCAATTGCACATGCAGTAAGAACTCTAGGCAGACATTTATAAGAAAAATTTGATCACTAAGAAGCCATTTAAAAACATTTTGGCTGCTTTTCATTTGCCTTCATTCGTAGAGCGTTTTCTAAATTACTTACGGTCTCATGTTTACTTTGTTCCAGTTAATCACTGCCAACTTGTCTCTTTTTTTAACGATGGAAAGATGAATTTAACTTGAACCATACTGCTATTGTGAAAATTAATCTAGCAAGCCTCGCAGTCTAGTTAGATTTTATGGCTCATAAACAACATGCTTTTCTGAATGTCTCTGTGCAGAAAACATTACATTGCTATTCTACAAGTCAAGTAGGCTTTAATGCTTAATTTATGCCTTGCTTGAATTTTTACTCACTCTTTTTATTTCTTCACAAATAAACTATGATCTAATCTCTTTATAACGTTCCCTAACGTTCCGGCCAGCCGAACCATGAGCAGAAATTTAAACGTTGGCTTTTAAATAAAGTGCATAGCAGATTTTGAAAAAAACACAGCATAACTCTACCAACATTGAAATTCGCGCACCTCACTCCTCTTAGAATAAGATACCTGATTGATTTTTACAGCTTGCCATTTAAAATACTACACGCTCTTGGAGAACGTAAGGATTCTCAACATATTTTGTAAGATAAGACAAGGAGCTTGATTTTTTTATGTCTTCCTCCGTTATTATATATTGAACAACGCCACAGTGTTAACCCCAAAGGCCGGTCTGCCTGTGATGGGGAGATCTCATCATGAAAGAACGGAAATTGGGTAACAGGGTGCGAAGGACAAAAATGGTTTTTTTTAAAGACACGGAGGAAACAAGTCGCTGTGATTAGTTGAAGAGAAAATCAGTCCTGGGATTTCGTTATGTCCTGTGATAGATGTAATGATGAGTGAACGGAGCAGAACCTCCCCCTGAACCTACACTACTCGCTAATATCTTGTAGACTCGAGTTTAAACCTAATTAACTCCGAAACCGTTCATCTGATTTTCAGGTTATTTATATAGTAATATAGTTAATTATATTTTTGACTGACTGCATTTTAAGAATATTAATTAAAAACAAATTTTGGACCTGTTTCTTACGTTAGAGTAAAAAAGGGCCCATTTTTTTAGCGCTACGGCACCATGCACCACATTAACGTTTAATAACTTCCAAGCAAAGCGTTTGGCTAAAACAAGTTTTTAATAGAAGGTGAATTACGTCTTTATTATTACGTCTCCTAAGTTTCAAGGTTTTAACTTTAGTGCTTATTGGTATGCTATTCCATTTATAACCGCACTTTTTCTCAGCAACCATGCATCATGGCGCCACGACACTAAAACTGTCATCTTCCTCTTTAAAATTCCAGAGCGAATCAGATATTATCATTTAACTTAAGTTAGCTTCTTATTTTATATCGAATTTTATGTTTCCCGAAAAAACACAGCGTTCCAGCTCTGGGCTCGCGCAATTCTTATTCTTACAATGCAGTCAGTCAACAATAAAATTATCTAAATTACTGTATAAATAACGTGAAAATCCGATGAACGGTTTCGGAGTTATTTAGGTTTAAATTCGAGTCTACAAGATTTTGGCGCAGACAGTAGTATTACTTTAGGTATATCACCCATAATGATGACCGAACGATACACCATTTCTTGAATCTGCCCGCCATGGGCGACCACTGCTAAACGTTTCGGCAAGCGGACGGAGTACCGAACTCCAAGTCATTCCACGATTTGGTGTAGGCGTAATAATGGAAAATATCAGGTGTAATAATGGAAAATATCAGGTGTAATAATGGAAAATATCAGGTGTAATAATTAACTTTTCCCTTGGCGATCGTCTTCACCAGGCAACCGTGTACCAAGATACGACCGATTAAGTTGACCCGTCTTCTTCTAAAAGGTTTTAGTAGACTTTTCTTTTCTCCCACTCTTCTAAATACTTTTTCGTTTGTCACTCGGTGGATCCATTTGTACTCATTATTCTTCTGTAGCACCACATTTCGGTTGATTCCTGCCTCGACTGTTGATTCCAGCCTTGACTTGCTGCTGATATGCTGATGAGATCCGAATGAATTAGGTTTGATCAGAGAACTAGACAGTGTGCAGCGTAGAGCAGCTAGGTTCGTTAAAAGGTGTCACTACTCAACCTATCATAGGTTGAGTAGTGTTTCAGAATTCATACAAGAATTAAGGTGGGAGTCGTTATCAGAGCGTAGGTTAAGGTACAGATTAAATTTATTACAGATATTTCAATCGGATAGTTTTACTGAAGATGTTAGGCATATATTAAAACACCAGCGTATTATGCTAGATTCAACCAGATAAATAAGATTAGAGAGGTTAAAATGTGAAAACTTCTCAACCTATCATAGGTTGAGTAGTGTTTCAGAATTCATACAAGAATTAGGGTGGGAGTCATTATCAGAGCGTAGGTTAAGGTACAGATTAAATTTATTAGAGATATTTCAATCGGATAGCTTTACTGAAGATGTTAGGCATATATTAAAACACCAGCGTATTATGCTAGATTCGACCAGATAAATAAGATTAGAGAGATAGATCGTCGTACTGCTGGTTTCAAATGGCATTTTTCCCCCGTACTATAAGAGAACAGAATAGGCAGCATAGGAAAGGGATAGGTAGGGGAAATATTTTAGAGTAGTCTGTAGTGCATGATGCATGTATTAATCCCTTAAATACTATAGATACTAACAATCTAGTTGCATGAGACCCTATAGTTGCTTGTTTGCATGTCGGTAGTGCATGCTTGGTGATCATCACCCCCTGCCACACACCTTCGCGGTGGCTTGCAGGGTATCTTGTAGATGTAGATGATATCGTCCAAGTATCAGTGTCATAGAAACGCAGGATCCTGAAATAAGATCTATTAAGTGTTTTCTGACATCCAAGCTAGCATTTTCAGCTGTTAGTAGATTTTTATTTTGGTAGAATGCTCTCTTTGGCTGGAAAATATCGAATGCTTCAAAGTAAACATTTGGCGATACAAAATAAACATGCCTTTTTTTGTACCGAACAATCTATTAGGATAATTACTGCTATCTTTTTCAATATACTGGCGGTATTCGTAACTTTTTAGAATCGTTAATTTTTGCCGGTTACATAAAAAATGAATGCGCAGCTCTCAAGCTTTTGTTTCTCGACTCGAAGCTTTCATTAAAACGTGCTGCAAGGAAATTAATGGCAGTGAGGGTGGATCACAGCGGAGCACGGCGGGTTTACGATAACGGTGATCGTATGGCATTCAATGAGCCCGGGGCGAGTATGCGGCCTCGGTCAGTCCTGAAGCTTGCCGAGCGATGAAAAAAGCAACAGACTCTCTGAAAGCCACTCTATGAGAGTTTGTTTTAATTGAAATTGAACGGCAGTTGAGTCCGAGGTTGAAGAGCACGGTTTTTATTTTATTCGTCTCCAAAGCAACCTCTCATCATTTAGTGGGCGAAACATATTAAGTGCGGTATCGAAGGAATTACCGTTTCGTCGCAAAGCGGCGCTTTATTTAATTCACGTCTGCCTCAGTTATAAATTAAAATTGTAGTGTACCACGGTTTAATCGACGTGTTTATTGCATGACATGCTCATACTTCGGCACTTCGGCACTTCGGGTACTTCGGCAAGATTTGTAAAGGGACGATACGATAATTATATTAGCGTAACCAGTCTATTAAATGAATTGAAATGGGAATCATTGTCAGATCGCAGGTTGAAATTTAGACTTAATCTCTTCCACAAATTCCAAGGCAATATTTTCAGTGATGATGTTAAAAATATTTTACGAACCCCAACTTACTATGGCAGACTGGACCATAATCATAAAGTTAGAGAAATTGATTGCCGAACTGACCGATTCAAAATGTCCTTTTTCCCTCGCACAATAAGAGATACGAATAACGGTAAATATGTCCTATCGGATAGTAGCAATGGATACCATTGGTAGCTGCATGTTGGTATGAGTACTTAAAGCTAACCCTACTAACAGAATGTTTTTGCATGTTTGCTTTGCAATTTCTATCTTTTTTAAATAGTGTAGTTCTGACTACTATATTAATACTATTCCTTTTTTATGCATGATATGTAGTGCATGTTTGGTGAGCAATCACCCCCTGCCACACACCCTTGTGGTGGCTTGCAGGGTATTATGTAGATGTAGATGTAGATGTACTAGAAGGGACCCATACCGTGTGATGAGGCAGTCAAGTAATCGAAAAGAAGTTTGAAAAAAAAAACATCGTAATTCTGACCGAAATTTGCCTTAACAAAACCTTCTTCAGACAGTTACTATCAGCAGACTTCCGGAGCAGCAATGGGATCCTCCATTTCACCAGCGTTGGTCAATATTTACATGGAAAGCCTAGAGACGACAGTGCTTCAAAACGCGAAGAATAAGCCCAAGTAATGGCTCAGATACACTGACGATACTTTTATCATATGGACACATGGCGGTAAGGAGATTGACGATTTTATCATTACTTAAACGGCATTAACGACAATATTAAATGGACCACGGAAGTAGTGAAGAAGGGAAAACTACCTTTCATCGATGCGTTAATAGAGAAAAAAGAAGTCGGAACCCTGGGACACACTCTATACAGGAAGCCGTCGTCTACATTACCTCCATGCCACGTCACACCACTATCCGGCCCAAATAAGTTGTGTAATGCACAGTCTAATACAACGATCCATACGGATAAGTGATAAGAGAAGTTTTCCAAATGAGTAACGCATTATGGAAGCCATTTCACTCCATAGGATATGACAAAGCAGCTATCTCCCGAGCGTTTCGAAAAATCAAGGACGAGGCCAACCGAAACTCTTCTGAGTCAGTACCTACGAGAAATGACGACACCGCCACCCCGAAGAGAGCCTGCCTACCCTACATAAAGGGTACGACGGATAGAATAGGGAATGTTCTCCGAAGATATGACATCAAGGCCGCTTTCCGACCGCACCGACAGATGAAATCTTTCTTGAGAAATGCGAAAGATCCGTTGCAAATTGAGGGAGTCTATGAAATTCCCTGCGGAACACGTGGGAAGAAATACATCGGGGAGACAGGACACAGTGTTCAAATACGGCTGGAGGAACACAGACGGGCCACTCGACTGGGACAGACATCTAAGTCGGCAGTGGCAGAACATGCAGCCTTGGGACATGAGATTGACTTCGAAAAAAAAGTCATTGCGAAGGTCAACAGATTCAAACCCAGGCTTTATCGTAAAGCCATTGAAATTATAAAGAATAGAGAAAACTTTAATAGATTTGGTGGCCTCCAAATTAGCCACACGTGGAGGCCCACACTTCATAAACATTTTTCAATGTTTTCTGGATATGATTAGCTGGTCCGACCGATATAGCGGGTCTCGGATTTTAAAAAGATGAATAATTTTTATCAGAATGACATTTAAGTAATATTAATTCGAGTAATAATTTCCGCTACAAGAAAAGCTTTGTAGTTTGAGAAGAACACCTTGCTAAACATGATTTTGCCTCGTGACAACATCATGTTTAGCAATCGAGAGCAACTAAACATGATATTGTCACGAGGAAATATGTTTAGCAGTTTTCGGTTTTCCTTTAATTGAAGTTCACATACACAGTAAGACAAATGCCTGTGAATTTCTTCTAATTGGGAAATTATAAGTCAAATAATACATTTTGGAAAATTGCGTGAAACAGAGAAACGTAAAGCTAGGAAATTATGTCCATGAATGCAGCAGAAGAAAAGGAATAATTCTGGAATAAGCGACAGAAACATGAAGCAAAAAAGCACTGCCTGTTTCCTGTATATATAAAACCGGTAACTGTGCTTTCTCATTGTGCCGTTCCCAAAATAGGATGGATAAGGAAACAGAAAATGAAGGAAACACGCTGATTTTGTAAACTTGCTTGACACCTAGCAGAGTAAAATTCACCTGTGCCTGGGACATACTATACGGCTGAGAAACGTGATCCTTACGGAAGGAGGACATGAGAGGCCTGTGACATATGATGTGTAAACGTAAACATATTAAAGAAATTGGCTAACGTACGGATAGATTAAAAATATTACACTCCCCGAAATAAGAATAGATCGTCCGAGGTGACTGGATATTCTCTAACTTCATCATTAGTGATGAAAATAAATTAAAACAAGTATTTCAACAATTAATAAAAATATATTAATGTTCCGTTGTTTTCAATTATTTAGTATCATTTATATAGTGCCAAACGAGCTTTCAATTTATTTTCGCTCCTCTGCCACGAAACCAACTTTCTTTCATTTCTTTCAGTATATATCCATGCAACATTATTCGGCATTGCCCTGTGCATGCTTCGTGATGATACATCCCCTGCTATTCAGTGGGCTTTCAGGGAAACTTTGTAGATGTTGATGAGTGAGAAGAAAAATGGAGATGATTAGTTGGTTGGAGGGAAGAGGAAAAAGTTGTTGACAAATATGAAAGGAGAGGAAAGGAAGAATGTTGGAGTAATTGGAAAAAGAGAACAAAGGTACGAAGGACTCTAATGAGAGGTGACTGAATGTTGAAGAGGATGATGGAGGTGAAAATAAAAAGGTACATAAACTGAGCATCCTTCAGGTCATCTCCATGGTGTGTGGCAGGGGGTGAATCGCCTAACATGCTCTACGTGTCATCAATGCACTACATCTACATAATACCCTACAAGCCACCATAAAGGTGTGTGGCAGGGGGTGAATTATCACCAAACATGCACTACATATCATGCATAAAAAAGAATTAGTATTTATATACCGTTCTAAACATCACTATTTAAAAAAAGATAAAAATAGCAAAGCATACATAAAAAAACATGCTGTTAGTTGGGTTAGCTTCAAGTACTCATACCAACATGCAGCTACCAACGTTCTCCATTGCTACACTCGTATTGGATATATTTACCGTTATTCATATCCCTAATTGTACGAGGAAAAAAAGACATTTGGAATCAGTCAGTTCGGCAATCAATTTCTCTAATTTTGTGATCACGATCCAGTCTACCATAGTAACTTGGGGTTCGCGAAATTTTTTTAACATCATCACTGAAAATATGGTCTTGGAATTTTTGTAAGAGATTTGGTCTAAATTTCAGCCTGCGATCTTGCAATGATTCCCAATTTAATTCATTTATTAGACTGGTTACGCTAGTATGGTAACTGTACCGTCCCTTTACAAATCTTGCCGATTTTCACTGCACACGTATTCATTATTTAGACTGGTAGGGATCCACTGGAGGTCTAACGAGGGAGAAGTAGTTAATTTCTCGTACATTATCATCACACTTATCCAGTACTCTTTTGATGAATCCCAGTTTATGATTAGCTTGACCCATTATTTCACGTATGTGTTTACCCCAAGAAAGATCATGTACTAGTCTTATTCCAAGATATTTAATAGATTCCACGTTTGTTAATTCATTATTACTTATTTTGTAAGTGCTAGGAGGAGAGCTATTATTTTTCCAAAAATTCACTACTACGCATTTAAAAAAATTTAATTCTAACTTCCATGTATCACACCAGTTTTCAATTGCTTGTAGGTCATCATTTAAATATTCTAATAATTAACACTAATTAAGTATTGCTCAAAAAGAAATTACTATCAAACGGTGCAGGCACTACTAATTTTACCTTTTACACAACATGAGTGGCGGTATTCATATAAGACTACACACTTGCATGGTACACTAAAGGCTCACTCCGAGTTGAGTGCAGATGAGAAGGATAAATATTCTGAATAGTATGTTAACAGACATGAGTTGTGAAGATTTATATTGAGTTTGGGTGTAGGAAACCCTAGTTAGTTGGGAAGGAATGTAAGAGATGACCTACATGTTGGAGGGATAGCAGGTAGGGACTTTTGACCAACCTCGATGGTAGAATACTTGTGATTACGATTTTGGGAGCAATGCGCGCGTAATTAGGGAAGGACGTAAACGCTCGCTTTTGAAATGGAAGCGGGTTGATGCCCAACCGTCGTCCCCTCGGTCGCTGTCCGTTCTTCTGCCGCGCGCATGCGGTTCCCGCACCCGAGGTGTGTCCTCGCAGCGGCTAGTCGCAGTCCCGACACCTTTGCCGCGAAACGACTCACGCTTAGAGATGGGTAAATTACCGTAATTTTCAACTGAGGTAAATTACCTTGGTAAATTACGGTATTTTTCAAAAATACCGTAATTTTCCGGTAATTTTAAGTTTTGAGCTGCTAATCCTTATCAGAGTACTCAAAACGAAATCAAATAGCATTGAGATGTAAATGCCGACGCTTATATCAAACATATCACGACGTTTATCTATTGTAACTCATTAAAAAAATTAAAACGAAGTTGGCAGCAACACGCAATTTGCCTCTCTTTTGTCACACTATGAGAAATTTTCGTTCCAAAGACATACCTCTGCGCAATGTGCATTTGTTATTTTACTCTGAATTAATTGGAATTAATCGTCGACACAATGTAAACAAAGTCGTTTAGCTTCTTAATTTGTTACATCACCCATTCCAATGTTTTCTTCGTGAGGAAGAAATTTTCTGAAAAAGAACTTTTCTGAAAATTACCGTTTATTATGGTAATTTTTAGGGGTGTTGGCAATTTACGAAAATTACCGCGGTAATTTACCTAGTTGCCCATCTCTACTCACGCCTAGTGCTGGGGTTGTATTTCCGAGCGCGTTTAGAGAGAGAGGACAAAACAAAAAACACGAGACGTCCGTATCCTCTCGTTGCCCTCACCATTCCGGTTTTTTTCGTTCGCTCTAATTCTCGTGCCGGAAAGAGTTTGGGGGTGAAGTCGCAGCCTCCCTACCTCGCCCGTGTTTTGTCATCTTGTTTTCATTTCCCTGCCCCCGTGCCCACACAAAATGCGTTCAGCAGTGTTTTTTGAAGGGATCGGATGTCCAGCCCTGAGCTCCGCGATATGATCTCCGCGACTCGCGTCCGGAACGGAAAATGGGGCACGGTGAAAACCTTTTCGCCTCCCTTTCCCGTCCGAAATCCTGTGTGCAAGGTGACATGTGTCGCGGCTACAATTTTCGTCCCTGATGCCGTGGCATTTATTGCGTAACTCTGGTTCGAGAATGCCACGTGGCTCAATATGCGTACTCTAGGTAACATAAGTTCATACTTTATTTACGTAAGTAAAGCAAGAACGAAGTAAGAACGTACAATGACAGCAGCGGAGAAGCAAAGGGTGGAAGCATTCGAAACATGGTGCTATCGAAGAATGATGAAGATAAAATGGATCGACCGAGTGACAAATGAAGAAGTCCTAAGAAGAGTGGGAGAAAATAGAAGTCTGATGAAAACTATAAAAAAAAGACGGGATAACTTAATCGGCCACATCTTAAGACACGATGGCCTGATGAAGACAATCGTCGAAGGAAAAGTGAACGGGAAGAATGGAAAAGGCAGGCCTCGTATGAGTTACACAGAACAGGTCGTAAAGGACGTGAAAGAGAGAAACTACGTTAATATGAAGGCCGATAGAAGAATCGAGTGGAGGGCTGCGTCAAACCAATCCTAGGATTGTTGACCCTTGATGATGACTTTATTTATAGAAGTGGCTAGCTAATCAAAAACTATTACATTACTTGGTATTAACTAACAATTCAGTGTCACTTATAGCAAGCATTCCACGTGTATATTAACTGTTAACTTAATATTTTCCTCGGGGTGGTAATATTATGACTCTTTGTTTTGTGTAAGTACTGTATAAACGGAGTAGTTTTTAATGCCTGTCTGGTATAAAGTTATCTCTCTGCTTGATGATACTTGCCTGTTCATTGTTCACTCCCTGCCACACATATTTGTTGTGACTTGCAGGCTATTATGTAGTTTTAAATTCACTATTGATCAATATTTTTCAAGAAATAAACTTTTGACGGATGACGCAGTAATGGTCTTCTCAAAGTAAAAACGTGCACCAAATATAAGCATTGTAGTCCAGTGAGTAGATCTTAGGGCTGCTAACTGGAGGTATGCTATGGGTACCAATTCCGAGAGGGACATTTTAACGCATTCTAGAAAAAACCTAGAAGGCCTATATTCTGGAAACCAGATCTTTCAGAGAAACCGCAGGTGGCTGAGGTAAGGTACGTACTGTCCCCACATAACCCTGATATTTAAGTCGCCGTTGGGCTTAATCAGTAGTCGGTGATCTACCAGATCACCGACCAGATCACCCGACCAGACCAGATCAACCCTTCGGTTTGAACCCAATTTCACTCTTCGGATATTCTAATTTTAACTACCTAAGAATCTGTCATCTCACGAGCGATCAAGTATATTTTCCTTGCTCATCGCTTACTGACGTTATTTTTATCGTACATCACATGAACAGTATTACAATGTGATTGCATAAAAATCTCTTGTTACCATATGCATTGAAATTGTTTTGACTTCAACAGATATGTAATAAATTCATCTTGTAGTGGATTTCTCAAATGGTTAGAGTAAATTTCAAGTTTGGCGGGTGTGTACTGGGACATTTAGAATAATTATTTCTGTTGGAAGTGTCTTAGGTGTGCGGTTAAGCAACCAGGTGATTGTGGAAAGAGATTGAATCGAGATGCGGATGTGAAGAATAATTGAGACGGTTAGAAGGGCAAAGAGGAGGACGAATTGGTAATTGCTGGAGAAGAGAGGGAAGGAGAGGAAAAGGAGACAAAAGAAGGCAGTAAAAGTGGGTGGAGAACTCTTCTAGATGAGACAGGACGTTGGAAAGGGTGAAAGAGGGAAGAATGTTTGGTCAGAACATACACTGAAGAGAGAGGAAAATAATATATATTCTTTACGAGACGAATACGAGTAGAAAATGTGAGTTTCCTGTACATGGCATGGGTTGACTCATACAACCAATTGGTACAATTCAACTTCATGAGAGAATTATACCTATTAGTAGAAAATGCTAGTCCGTGTGCCAATGCTAATTTGCATACATCCTAAAGGTATACGTAACTACATAAATTATTAGTATATACGTAGGAATATGATAATTATTAATTGGTTAGGTATTTGTGAAACTGAATTGATTTCAAATTCACATAGGTAAGACATACAAGGGTGCAGTTAACATGAGTTAAATATTTTGGATGCATTGCAAGCCAATCTGTAAGCATTTCACCTATTACCATTTTTACTGTTATAATCTGTTATAATAAGCCAATCCGCTCACGGGAGTAAATACATTTTTGATCTATCATAACAACTTATATTTATATTTAAAAATATTAGAAGCATGTGAAGTATTTTTGAACTGTTTCTCTTACATTTAAGTAGCTTATGTGATCAACCTGATGTTATAGTTTTGACTAAAATTTGGATAGAAAATGATGAAATTGATTTGTATAAAATTAATGACTATAACTCAATCGCCAATTGTAATAACTTGTCTAGGGCAAGAGGTGTGATGGTCTTCATTAAAAGTAATATAAAATACGAAACGATTTCATGTGACATACCGTCCGCCGAATGTCTGCTCATAAATCTAAAGTTTGAATTTATTGTTTATGAGCTACTTGCTATTTATTGAGATCAAAAGGTGTCGGTATCACAATTTGTGTTACAACTCGAACCTTTGTTAAGAAATGTTACAAATAATTTAGTTATCACAGGTGATATGAATGTTAATATATTGGAGTCCAGTCGACCGACCAATACTCTAATCTGTTGTGTTCCTATGGTTTAATCGGTTTAGTCAATGAACCTACCAGAATAACAAAACAAACAGCCACCTATTTAGATCATGTATATGTTCGGTTTTCTAACTCTTATAAGCATGATTTTCATGCTGAGGTCAAGCACTTAGCATTTACTGATCACTCAGCAACAGCTTTGTCAATTACACATGATTACAAATACAAAACTAACCAGTATAATGACTTACACAACCCAGAAGCCATGTATTTTTGTCACAAAGTATTTAAGGAAAAGGTAAAGCAATTAAAGTGGGACTCGGTATAAAGAGAGAATGACGCGTCTAAAGGTTTAGCACTACTCGTAGATCATTTAAATAGCTGCTTGAGGGTGTCTGAGCGGAAAAATACGGCAATGCAAAGCAGTCAAACTAAAACCGTGGATTTCTTACTTTAAAAATATTGAACGGAAGAACTAATTATATAATAAAGTTCGCCTTCACCCAAATAATGAAAACCAGAGAAATATTTTTATAAATTTTAGAAATAAGTTACGTTCGACTTTGAGAGATGCTGCGAATGCGTATTACATGCTACAATTTGAAAAAGCTAAAGGTAACTCAAAGGAGCAATGGAATGTATTGAAAGAACTAACCGGGGATAAACTTAAAACCACTCTAAATTACGAACTTCAAATAACTAACCTACTCATAACGGATTCAGAAATTTTAGCGGAGGAGTTCAAAATTATTTTATTAGTACATTTGAACCGACGGCAATTAATTCTAATGGAACTCCTATTTCTTTGCCTAATAGCTTTAAAACACATAGAAATAGTTCGAACTCGTTCTTTTTTAACCAGTCACATCTCCTGAAATATTGAAAATAGTTAACACCCTTTCCTCTCGAAAATCGGCAGGATTTGATGGATTTAATGCAGGTCTCTAAAAATTAATAATTTCAGATATAGTGGATGTACTTTGTCATATTTGTAATTTGAGTTTTACTAATGGCGTATTCCCTAGCTTACTGAAAAGAGCCGTTGTTATTCCCATACACAAAAAAGGAGATCGGCGTAATATACAAAACTATCGACCAAATTCCCTGTTGTCCGTATTCGCTAAAGTGCTTGAAAAACTTGTTAAAAAAAAGCTATTATCTTTCCTGGACAAATTCAAAATATTTCAGTAATAAACAGTTTGGATTTCGCAGTGGAAAAGATACAGAGGAAGCATTGGAAAACTTTATGACCCCTGTTTATGAGAGTATAAACAGCAATCAACGCACAAATAGCCTTTTTGTTGATATAAAAAAAGCCTTCGAAACGTTAGGTCATACAATCTTAATTGCGAAGTTAAGGCAAGAAGGTGTTCGTGGTATTCCACTGGAAAGGTTTAAGAGCTACTTGTCGTTACGCTCCCAAAGTGTAAGGGTAAAAAATAGTAATAGTAAATCTGAGTTTTTCAGTTGTGGTGTGCCACAAGGCTCTGTGCTGGGACACATTTTATTTTTAATCTATATTAATGATTTATGTGAGTGCGATTTCCTAGGACGACTAACTGCCTTTGCGGACGATCTAGCTGTAATTTATGAAAGTTGAATTAGGATGTAATACAATATAACATGCAATTGTTTTTAAATATTCTTAGCAGATGGTTTAGGGCAAACAAACTTCAATTAAGTGAGAAAACTAAATATACATGCTTTCATTTATGCAATCGCTTCAAAATCAACTTGAACGTGGTGTATCACTCTCCGGAGTGTAATTAAATTGCTTGTAAAAATGTAATAGAACGTGTTGCTGACTATAAGTATTTGGGAATTCACCTGGACCAGGATTTGAAATGGGAACACCACATTAATACAGCAGCAAATAGTTAAAAATATTCTAAAACTAAATTATATTTTATTCGAAACAAATGTCCCATACACTTTCGGAAATCAATTTATTATGCATTAGAGCACTCCAAAGTGAACTATGGGTTATTATGCTGGGGAGGTGCCTACCAAAATACCTTAAAAAGAGCAGAAAATGCTCTTAAAGGTATTGTCCGGGTGATAGCCCGAAAAGGTCGTCTAGAACCGTCCTTCCCTATTTTCAAGTTGCTAGGGCTATTACCCCTGAGGAACCTGTATTTACACAAGGTATTAAGATCATTTTTTATCCGTAGTGGCAATGCGCCAAAAATATATCAAAAACCACACTCACATAAACTTAGAAGCAATTCTTGTTATGCTGTGCCAAAGCCCTGTTTAACATTATACAAACATTGTTACCTTTATTTAGGGCCTCATTCATTTAATATGCTACCGAATAATGTCAAGAATGCAAAGAGCTTGAGTTAATTCTTAAGATGTTTAAATCAATGGCTACAGAGCATAGAAAATGCAAATTGTTTCTTATTTTAAAATAGGTTGTTGCTGCTATTCCTACTGTATGTATATTTTTGTACTGAGTCATAATGAAAACATATCCTAAAGTATCATATTTGTATGTATGGTATATTTACAAGGTATATATGTTTATGTCTTATGTTGAAAGTTGGCTCAAAAGTATTACATTTTTCTTTTTTGAAATTGTCCCGCTCAGGCCGTGTGCCTTGGGGGACACTTAGCCCACAACCGTGCCCCCAACTAACTTCAATGTGTAAGTTTGTTATAAAAATATTTTCTGCTACGGAGCCATAAACTTTCTATTCCTATTTCTATTTTTCATCTACAGCCGTTACTTTAATTTTTTAACCTTAATTCCCGGATAGGATTAAATCTTGAGGGGTGTGGGATTTCTTATTCCTGCTTACTACCTTCAACTCAGTTGTGAAAATCTTGTCCGTGTTGCTCGTCGAGTTTGTGCCCTAATTTGTCTCCTTAAACGCTAACTTAAGTTTCGGCTGCGTTGTGTTGGCTGTGACAAAGGCCGCTGTTTTGCATGGGAGCCTGCGATGTAATCGTCGGCTGCCGACCACTCCGCCGTGCCTCGAAGCGAAGATACAATTTCGTCCGGAGCGGCAACGGATGCCCCCATCCCCTTGATTACTACCACAGCGCGGGTCGTTGGCCATTCAGCTTAAACTACCGCGAAAGAGATGAGCGCATTTAGTCACGCTGGCTAATTCCGTTCATTTCTCCTTGTGATTTCGTCTCAGCGTGACAGAGCTCATGGCGGGCCGTAAGTTGTGTCTTGAGAAACCGCGTTCCGCTCCAAAATCAAGTTTTGGCTGCTACAGTGCCCTCCCAAACTTATCTGAGTGTCTTCCGTTCCGCAGACATCACAATCGGAGTGAGCATTGCTGCCCAGGGGCAAGGTTGTTCCATGCTTGACGCCTCAGGGCACCTTTACGTAGTTTTAACCCCATCTTCTCCTCAAAATCCTGTATTCGCTTTCTGAAAGGATGATCTTTCCTGGGAAAGCTGTCGCTTCGTTTTACATCTTCCCTGTTAGGACGTGGAATGTTTGTAAACAGTTATGTGACAGGATAGATCAATTTCCTTACATGATTTTTTACGTAATGGGGGCGTTTACTCGGAATCGAAATCGCAATTTTGAACACGAAATCGTTAGATGGAAACAAAAAAAGAATTTTAGTGAAAAAATTAATCTTCCAACCACAACCATTCACTCATAAATCAAAAATTAAAATAAGCAAAAGGTGACGCCCACCGAAGAAGCTGCTTTGATATCATTGACGTCATTTTTCTCCCTTCCTTGACTGCTTTTAGGGGAAGGGAGTGGAGGGGGGTTCTCGGAAGGGCTGCTCGTAAAGATCCTGTCGCAACAGCTTCCATTGGCAGAGTCAGCTGTCTCTTCCATTGCGATAAGGCGAAGTAGCTTCGCGGGCTCAGTTGTGATTGGACGAAGTCGTTATACGTCTGAGGTTGCACCACACCCACTTTTCCGAAAGGGTTAAAAACATCAGTTTTTCGCCGCTTATAACTCGAGAAATAATTGACGCATCAAAAAACGGAAAAATACGGGTCTTTTTATTTTACAAACTCTATCAGATTCGGCAATAAAAAAATGGTAAACGACCCCATTATCTCTCATGCCAGGCCCACAAACTTCTTACGGCGACAGCCTTAAACCTGAAAATAATTCAATGTCAATAGAATTTTGCCCCGGATACGATGAGAATACATATGAAAACATAGGATGTTATTGGATATGATATATTACCAGCACAAGATAGTTTTAGTATGTATTCTTAAAATCTTATTCAGGTAACTTAGAGGAGGTCAGGCAATTTATCCTAGGGTTTCTTTACTAGCTATAATTTCCTTCCTAATTTCATCGGGCAAACGCTCTGTAGGGATTTTGTATCCTTAAAAAATAACCATTGCAGCGTTCGGCGTCAGTTTATTATATCAACGCAGAAAGGAGTTATTTCAGGAACCCTAGATTTTATGGAAAATCCTCTGAACATACGACATAGGTCTGGCGCCCAAAAAATAACCCAGCATGGGCTTAGCTGACAATGTTTAAAAGCCTCTTCAAGGGTTCGAAGCTGGTCCCTCTGGTTAGCAGTCCAACACACTTCCATCTGGAATCCCTCGCTGTCGTATCTCATTTTGCTTGGGAAACGGAAAATTTAAACCTTTTTTATAAAAATCCCTACAATACAAAGAGACGTTTCAGGCGTTATATGGTGGAATAACATAATTAAATAAGTTTGGCAATTTTCCACAAAAAATTCTTTACTTCGACCGGTTTCGATGTGATACATCATCATCAGGTGATGATGATGTATCACATCATCTAGGGTTCCTGATGATGATGTATCACATCGAAACCGGTCGAAGTAAAGAATTTTTTGTGGAAAATTGCCAAACTTATTTAATTATTAATCCCTACAATACGTTAACACTTCCTGTCTAGCCATATGCTCGGGTTGTAATACATTTTGAACACCACCAGAAAAGGTTATGGGCATTCCACGAAGTCCTGCCGTCATCCGGATATCTCATTATACATCAGTTAACACCGATAAAATATTTAATTGCAGCCGTAGTTTATGAACTATCAGGCTGGCGTTTAAATTTTATATGCTTCTCGAATAATGAACGGTTTCATGCTAATTGCGAGCAATTGATAACCATTTTCCAGTGTCAAAAATTTAGTGGCATTAGGAATCGGTGTTTACGATGTCATCGAACGCAAGCTTCATTAATACAGGATGTTTGCGTTTCAAAATGCCGAAGTTGTATAGAACTCGTCCCAACTCATAGACCTGCCTTAGGTCCGTGTGAATAGTACGTATGTACCTACGTAAATGTGTGATTATGAATGAAACGAAATCGTTTATAGCTGTTATTTAATATATTTTTATTAAACGCTATCGACATTCATTGTTCATGTTCATCGGCAAAAAACCGGCTTTACGCGAGATTTAAATTGTGAAAAAGAGTTAGATTTTTTAATCCTGAACTTTGAATGTTCACTGCCTCTGTAATGACTGACTCAGTAATAAGTAGTGGAGGAAATTTCGGTTTTTGCCCGCTGATATTTTGACTAGTCCGGGCGAGCTGCAGTGGTTAAACTTATCGTCTTCTTTACACGACTTCAAAATTTTGAGCTACTGAGATATTTGAATGTAATTTATTGCTAATGGTATTATTCCTCAACTGTAAACCTATATTTTCAGGATGTTGTTGTGTGTAAGCAATTACTTTTGTAAAAACTTGTTTTTGAAGGTGTCATTACTACCAGTCATTCCACATTCATTACACCAATGCACAACAAAAGTATATATCCCTTAATTACCTCATCAATCTAATACCTATCATTTGCTTTTTAAGTCAAATATGTCAATTCAACTATGTCAAGTCTGCGGAAGTAGACTAGATCCGTGAGCACCACAAGAGTGTCTTTCCCTGAAGGATTTAAAGAAGGGCCTGAATCTTATGATGATTGATGTGGATATTAAGTTGGCAATTATTTTCATTTTCTAACGATAACATATGGGTGAACATGTTGGTGCAGCAAGATGTGTCAGTCAGAAAAATAATCCGATGAAGTATCTACTTGGCCAGTTCGTTGTGTTTTTAAAGGTCAGGTTTTATGTAAACCACATGTGAGCCAACTAGTGGTATTCAAAGGTCAAAGATTATTCTGAAGCATGTGAACGTATATCTCAGCGCATGACATGAACGTAATGACACTGAAAGTTTACCCAATTTTAGCGAAATCGCGAAAAGTTATTAAAAATACTGTAAGCTACTTCAACATCAACCTCAAAGCAGCATCCACTGGAATAAAATATTAGCTGATTTCTTTCTTGTCTTTGTATCTACTTTGAAGATATTATGTTTCAGACAATCCATATTACTTGTACTTATTCCTTCAAGGAAAATTGACTGGCTAGACTTGACCATTCCATGGAAGGTGCGTCAGAAAATATGCGAATGAAAACGAAATATTAATATAGTACTACAAAGATTGCAGAAAATATCTCCGAAGTAAACTCGAAACCAGTTCAACGGCCATTATTTGCAAATGTAGCTCACCAGAGGTGAGCTTACACTAGGCCTCTAACTGTCTCCTACTAAGCCATCCAGTAGATCAACTACTTTTTGCTAGCACCATGTTTGGTCTTCCTAGATAAAGTTAACTCACAGACGAGGACACATCTTGTTTTAATCAGGTGGCATCAAGAGGCGTCACCAGGGTATGAACCATGGTTACGTAGAGCATGGTATATTTACAGGCATATTTATTTCTTATGTGGTACAAAGAGCATATACTTAACCTATGTCCGATTTGTTTATGTAGAAAAAGTTGCCTGCCGGGATTGACAACCTGTCGACGTACTCGGTACGTCCCCTACGCATATATTTATTCGGGTTCTCGTATTACGGAGTATTCAAACCAGATAAATGAGTATTCACCGATGCACTCAATAAGTTACCCTTGTATAAATTTGCGTAGCAATGAATTAATCAAGCTATTCATGCACGGTCATCCAGGCACTCAAGTGTCCGTCAAATACTCATGTTATTCGTGTACTCAAATAAAGTGGATTATAAAGGCCTCGAATTTGTGGAATTCTATTATGGAAAAGGGAATTGTAAAGAAAACTTTAGCGTTCCGCAGGTTAAAATATGCCTCGATGAGGCACTTGTACTTGAAGATGCTATAGTGTAGTGAAACGCCACACATAAGCATACTCGACCATTTCATGGACCGTGCGTCAGAAAATATGCTATTGAAAACGAAATATTCATCGACATCTACATAATGCCCTGCAAGCCACCATAAAGGTGTGTGGCAGGGGGGTGAATTCTCACCAAACATGCACTACATATCATGCATAAAAAGGATTAGTATTTATATACTGTTCTAAACTTCACTATTTGAAAAAAATCAAAGCAAACATGCAAAAACATGCTGTTATTTGGGTTAGCTTCAAGTCCTTACATTAACATGCAGCTACCAATTTTATCCATTGCTACACTCGTACTGGATATGTTTACCGTTATTCATATCCCTAATTGTACGAGAAAAAAAGGACATTTTGAATCTGTCAGTTCGGCAATCAATTTCACTAATTTTGTGATTATGGTCCAGTCTACCATAGTAAATAATTCCGGTACGAGTGTAGCAATGGATAACATTGGTAGCTGCATGTTGGTATAAGGACTTGAAGCTAACCCAACTAACTGCATGTTTTTGCATGATTGCTTTGCTATTTTTACCTTTTTTAAATAGTGAAGTTTAGAACAGTACTTATATAAATACTAATCCTTTTTTATTCATGATAAGTAGTTCATGTTTGGTGAGAATGCACCCCCTGCCACACACCTTTATGGTGGCTTGCAGGGCATTATGTAGATGTAGATTGATGCAGATGTGATAAAACGGGGTTCGCCTTCGGATATCCCTTTGCAGGGGCTGGGGGAGAGAGTCCTGCCCGGCCCGGCCCTGCATGGGACATAGCGACTCCAGCTTCGCCGTGCTCATTACCCTGTGGAGGCTGTTGGTGCGGCCAGCCGCCGCCCGGGGGCGCGTCTCCGCGTCCTCCTCCTCCGGCCTCCTCCTGCCCCGCCTCCTCCTCCCCCTCCTCGCTCTCCACCCCCGCACCGCCGCCGCCGCGCCCGGACCGGCCTCGGTCCCCCGGCCGGGTGCCGGAGGAGGCCTCCGGGATCTCGACTCCGGGGCGCCGCCGCCGCAACGCCTCTCGCTGCCAATGGACACCCCGGAGGAGGGCGGTTTCGACGTGAGGTGAGTCCATGAGCCGTATCCGAAAACCAACTATGCTTCGGCAAAGCATTCTTTGTGATGACGTATTGCTGACGTACAATGAAGCATGCTTGGTAAAGAATACTTCATATTCGGACAGTCTACGGTAAGGAGCGACGTTAATCAGTAGTGGCAACATAAACAACCGCTAGGTATAGTGAAACGCGATAGAGGGAAGCATCTAACAAATGTTTAGATCGGAAGAAAAAGAGCGATTATAGCCCTGTCCGAAACGTGTGCTTCTAGCGCTAAGCATACTACAATGCTTGCTTCCAGATGGAGGGGGGTATCGTCGGAAACACCCGAAGCATGTCCGAACGAGAAGCACTCTGGGAGAAGCGGCTACGAAGCCAAAGCACTGAAGCACGCTTCCATGTAGGGTTTGTTTATTCGAAGCATTGTTGGCGAAAATAACAAAAGATGGCGGAGCCGTTGGCTACTTATAAATGTGCGTAGTATCTATTGTTTTGTTTCGTATATTACAATTGTTTAGATCGGCAGAAAAAGAGCGATTATATGTATATTAGCCTTTTTATTGATATGTATATTAATAATTATGCTAATGTAATATACGAAGCAAAACAATAGATACTACACACATTTGTAAGTAGCCAATGGCTCCGCCATCTTTTGTTATTCTCGTCAACAATGCTTCGAAGCCTACACGGGAGCGTTCTTCTGTGCTTTGGCTTCGTAGCATGCTTCAAGTTCGGACGTACTTCGGGTATTTCCGACGGTACCCCCCTCCACTTGCAAGCAAGCACAGTAGTATGCTTAGCGCTAGAAGCACACGTTTCGGACAGGGCTCATGTCCTTCGCCTCCTCAAAGTCCTTGCCTATTGCTGCTATTTTATTTTTACAACTACACTACTCCCTGGTGTTGACGGTGCCTAGCTTGACTACGTGGAATTCCTTCATAATGTAAGGGTAAGGAAAAAATGCACTTCAACAAAATATTTAATTTATCCACTCACGACCATGGTTTCAATGCTTATCATCATCTTCAGGTCACTTCAGGTACAATTCAGGTGTTGTGCAGCTTTTAAATGTGAAGATAAACTTGCTGCATTGTTGAAAAATTATCCAAATGGAAAAGTTTTTCACGGATATTGGATAGGTCTTTTCAGCCAAAAGTATAATATTAAACAACCCTTCTGATGTTCTGGAGAAGGCTTTGTACCTAAGTAGATTGCCTACTTACGTGTAGGCAACCTACTTAGGTTTTCGGTGAGTCCACGTCCGTTGTACAACGTCCTTGCCTATTGTTGCTATTTTAATTTTACAACTACACTACTCCCTGGTGTTGACGGTGTCTGGCTTGACCACGTGGAATTCCTTCATGATGAGGTTAAGGAAACAATGCACTTCCACAAAATATATAATTTATTCACTCACGACCATGGTTTCAATGCTTATCATCATCTTCAGGTCACTTCAGGCACAATTCAGGTGTTGTGCAGCTTTTAAATGTGAAGATAAACTTGCTGCATTATTGAAAAATTATCCAAATGGATAGCCCACAAGGCAGGAATTTGAAAAAAAATGCGACGCCACAAGACCTTACACCAGAAGAATTTTTCCGTGGCTTAAGAGCACGTTACGTGAGGAGATAGAGAAACCTACCAACAGAGAAGTCAATTTCATTTCAATTCATCTCTCGATGAAGGATGAACATCCCAAAGTTCTCTACAGAAGCCAACCAAACAGTGTATAAACCGAAATATATGAGATGATGTGGACAGTGAGAGCTTTTTTCGCCCTATAAGACAGTTGTGAATGACAGAAGAGCTAATTTAAAAGATGATAATGCTTTTTTTTTGTAGTATGTCATTTGATTCAATTCCAAGCCCACATAAACTGCAAATAAAGAGGCATTTAAAAGTTTCCCTTCTTTTTAATTGCAAAAAAAATTGCGAGAGAACAAGTAGTATCTTGCATATACCAACTTTACCTACACTTTTCTTTTCCTTCATTATTCACTTCTACGCTAAAAAAAGAGAAAACAAATCTATTTGAGTAAAACCGACGGATGACAACTCGCGAGAGGGGTAATAAGTGGAGGAGAGAGGGAACATATGATGGGTATCTGCCCTCCATACTTCATGCGTAGTAAGCGATTTTGGCTCTTGCTAGTCCAAGTTGGCGCATGTTTCCCCTCTCTCGAAGTGCGGCCACCCCTATTCTCTGAGTTGGACTAGGCCCACCTGCGCAATAGGCTACTGAGTCTCAGGCAAGTTAAAACAAGTGGACTGCACAAGCTTCAAATGGGCACAAGGTGGAATTGTATGTACACAAACTTGGAAAGTACGAAGTGTAGATGCAGATGATAACTTACCGCGGAAACACGAAGACTTCATGTGCAACGAAGCCTCATTTAGAACCCCTTTGATTGGATCAATTAATTCACAAGAGGGGTTGTGTTTGAAACCATCGGGATTATCTCGAATAGGTAACCAAGGAGTCACGTGGTGTAACCACGAATGGCTAGCAAGTTTTTTGTGCCTGAGTCACTCGTTACAATATCATTAATTGTGTTCACTCACAGATATACCTAGAGATAAGTTCACTAAAGTTCACTTAAGTGTTCACTAAAGTTTATCTCAACTGTTTCGACTATAAAGCCTCAATATGAGATAAAACATAAGTTTAAACAACGAATGAAGTTGTAACCAGAGGCTTTAACACACCAAATATTTGAACCATTTGTGTTTATATCACGTGACTCCTTGGTTACCTATTCGAGATAATCCCGACGGTTTTAGACACAATCCCCAGGGGAATCAAGGGCATTAATACCCCATGAAACAGTCTTAAGAAGATTATTTGACGCCGCCCGCCGTGTGAAACTTGGGCACGATTTCATTGTTATTTATGTTTTAATAAACTTTCAGTCTCCATAAGAGGCCGTATAAAGCGCAATACTTTCTACCGAGTAGGCCGGGCCTAATCCTTCCCAAGCACCCCCATTCTGGTTTGATTTCCACCTTTAAGTTAACATGTCAATGGACAATACATTCTAACCTCCTTGGTTACAAAACTCTTTCCACTGGGAGAGGGGGGGTTCCAGCCTCCCGTTATGCTGGACACGTTATAAATTCAATCTTTGTTCAAGAAGTTTTGGTGATACAGGTACAATATGTTGATACAGTGATACATTAATGAATTAAGAACAGTATTGAGAAATAAATAAGATCTTGTTAAAGATATGCCTGTTTTACTATTCTCAAAAAGGAAAGTGTTCAGTGACAGCGTATATTTATTTAGAGGTGATTCTTTGGAAATGTTACGGAGCGTTATAGAGGGGATTGGGATCGTAAAAAGTAGAGCACTAGCGTTACGTAATATGTGGATGGCCTCTGAAAGTATATCCCGTGGTTATCAATATATATTCATTATTTATATGGGTTATATGTAGGTAATAAAAAAGAAATAAAGAGACGAAACCATAGCTTTGAAGTTGAAACCCCTATCTCCTTGACAGAACGGTTGAGATGGATGGATTGATGGACTGACTAATGGATTGATCCACACGTGCCGACATAGCTAATTAAAAAAGTCCAGTTAGGTAGTCAACCCTTCCGAAAGAACGGCTCCCTTGGGAAGAAAAAAAAACTGGCAGTGACATCAGTAGTGGATACTCATCTCAAAGTAAATTAATTAATGGTGGCCTGCTCTACATAAATGCCCCGATCAATTCCGTGCGAAATCTAGGAGAGAGATACCGGCACTCATTTAGATGGAGGGACTGATTTTCTCCCATGAACAAGTCTGTGAGGAAAGGCCATGAAGTTGGAGATACTCGTTTTCCAAACCAATCTGCTAAAACCCCTCGCACATTTTGTCTTCTCCCTTGGAGAATTACGTTCTGTAGTACGTCCTTGGCCTTGGCTTGTGCTGAGTGTACTTGAACATCGATTTAATTCGGTTTGAAAGCAGAAGAAGGGAAAGGAATTCATAATGGGAGAGTATGTTTAACAGGAAATATTTTATAAAGAAAACAATCCGGATGCTTTATCTACGACTGATAGGTTTTTTGGGATCATCCCATGGTGTTTAGCTAATTATGTTCCAAGCCTTTTCAAATATTCTTTGTCTCCACTTTCATGGACCGACAATATTTCTCTGTTTTAACGAAAATAAGATTGATGAAGAATTGTACGCGTTGGAAATACTTTTAGAGACTATTGATGAACTAACCGAGGATGAAGTAACTATTCGAATTCTGCATGAAATCCATAATTCCTCTCTTTGACTTTGGACACATATTTACAAAGAAAAGCGATTCCGACGTTGGTCTCCCCTCTAATCCCTCCCCAATTACACTATTGTCGACTAGGTGTACGCCATTCTAATGCCTCAAAAAACACTTCATATTGCACGTACAAACCAATATGTAATACTTGTGACCTGCGTTGGCTAATATCTATTCCAAGAATCTTAAGCCTTCAAAAAACAGCACTATTCATTTGATTTATGAAAGAGCATTACACAAAAGACGGAATTACATATTAGAAATTGAATTCAGAATAGCAAACTTAAAGTCAAGGGTGATGCGTAGGAGTAATTGATAGTTGATACCATTTGGATAGCTGATTTTTTTAGCATATATTAGTCCCTGCATGCTTAAAATTACTCATTACACGCTGAAGGATAGAAAAGTTTAGAATTAATAATCCGGCTAATGAATAAAATCTCGGATGGTTTCATAATAGTGAGATATGAAGTGAAATATGCACAAAAAATCACTGCCTGAATAAAGAGAGAACATACGTGGTGTCGTGTCAGAAGGTGCGTTCTGGCATTATGAGTGAAAGGCAGCAATGCAACCCTTAATCTTGCATCTTTGGATCCGCTGATCACACTCTCCACCTTCGCACAATGAGCTGTGCTTCACGCATCACGAATGTCATATTTCAAAAGCGTAGTGCTTGACTTTCTCGAATGAAAAAAAATTTTTCCACTGGTGGTCACGACGAATTAAACCCAAGGGAACGGCGTAACTATCTAAAAATGTGAGCGATTGCGGTAGTAGAAAGGGTTTTTCATCTACATCTACATCTACACAAAACCCTGAAAGCCACCGAGAGGGTGTGTGGCAGGGGGTGAAGATCACCAAGCATGCACTACTAACATGCAAACAAGCAACTATAGGGTCTCATGCAACTAGATTGTTAGTATCTATAGTATTTCAGGGGTTATTACATGCATAATGCACTACAGACTACTCTAAAGTATTTCCCCTACCTATCCCTTTGCTATGCTGCCTATTCTGTTATTTTATAGTACGGGGAAAAATGCCATTTTGAATGTATCGGTACGGCTCTTCTAATTAAAATTCAGATGTGCTTTGTGAAATGGCTATGTCTCAAATACAATGGTCCTGTTTATAATAATCTCTCTAATCTTATTTATCTGGTCGAATCTAGCATAATACACTGTTTTTTTTAAATATGTGCCTGACATCTTCAGTAAAGCTATCCGATTGAAATTTCTCTAATAGATTTAATCTGTACTTTAACCTACGCTCTGATAATGATTCCCACCCTAGTTCTTGTATTAATTCTGATACACTACTCAACCTATCGTAACACCTTTTAATGAACCTAGCTGCTCTACGTTGCACACTGTCTATTTTTCTGATCAAACCTAATTCATTAGGATCCCATACACTGGCTGCATACTCAAGGTGGGGCCTAACTAGTGGAGGTAAACTTTTCGGAGGTAGACGATCATGTCTTTGGCAAGAATCGATGGCAGCGGCATAAGAAAGATGTTATTGGAGAATCAGAAAAATACTAGTGTAACACAGTTGAGTTGAAATCAGATGCAGAATGGATTATTTTCAAATATCAGAGGCTACTTTCAATATACGTATATTTCTTTATTTCCTCAAGATTGAGAATCAAAGACAACGTCCTCAATTAAGGAATAAAAGCAAAGATGGCTCCTGACTGGGTCTCGGGTTGGTTTAATGGCTAGGATACTGCGTTTTACCCTCAAAGGAGCATTTCGGGTTCGGATCCTGGTGGTACAAGATATAAGGTGTAGGTATATACGCACATTCGATCGATTTGCTCTAAAGCTTATCGCCTCTTGGGGTTCCTAAAGCGGAATCTTGTTGCTAATTTCTCCATCGAAACTAGCATTCGTTCGTACTGCTCCATTGTTCGACCTGTTCTGGAGTACGGAAGTGTCATATGGAACCCACATCATAAAACATATTCAATCGCCATTGAAAAAATTCAGATGTGCTTTGTGAAATGGCTATGTCTCAAATACAATGGTCCTGTTTATAATAAAAATGACTACCCTAATTAAACCTTACTCCTCTAGGAGTCAGAAGGAAGACTGCTGATGTTATTTTTCTACGCAACAATTTGAACGGGGCAATTGACTCAAGCCACCTCGGCTTTGTAAATATAAACGTACCTACGCAAAGAGCTAGGCATACTCCACTCTTTCGAAGTCATTTCGGGAGAGCGGATGCAACGCGCTTCGAACCGCTAACCCGCATGATCCGGAATGACTTCCTTGCCCAGAACCCTAATTCAGACCTGTTTTCTGACACACTAACTAGTTTAAAGAGGTAAATGCTTGCCTCATTTAGTGATGTTTAATGTATTTATTTAATTAATTTTTTATTGTCATTATTATCTTTATTTATGACTTTGTTTGTAATGTAATTGTGTTTTTATTACAACGCTTGTAATTGGGGGATACCTGTAAGCGCTAAATAAATTATTATTATTATTAAGGTGAAGGCATAAAGGGTGAGAGTGTTTTGAAGGACGTGATTGAGGGAAGAATGTTGATTAGCGAAGCAGAGGGAGGTGGGATGTGATGGGAATTAGGACGTATAAGGAACTATAGAGGGACAAGGCGTGACATGCAGTGGTCATGGGAACCATTAAATCTCCATTTAGACCTACCATCACCGATAGAAAACTGTAATAAAAAAACCGCAGCCTCTTCAATCACACCCCGGATTGTGAAATATATATAGCTATGTATATTATTGCGATTATATTTATTGCAGAGAATATAAATTTTATTACAATATTGGGAATGAGGGAACGCAATACTAGTCTTCGAGAAATTTTGGAAAAAATTACATCAGGAGTCATCTCCTATGTTATTCAACAAAAGTACGATTCCTGCACCAGTTTTTTTCTGCATTTTCTTCTACAATTTTGTTCCGTGTATCATAATCACCATAATTTGTCTGTTTCTCTATCTTTCGGTACAACATTTCTTCCCTCTAAAGCATCATAAACCATTTCATAGTCTATCGGGACTTCATCGTCTTTCCTCACATCCTCCGAATTCCCTCCTTGTGTAAGAGAAAGCTGATAATAATTAAGAAAGTGTGTTAACCTGCCTTGGGCATGTGAAATACTAAACCTTTCAAAACCAAAAAGAAAACATTAAGACATTAAGAAAGGAGTTTAGACGCTTAAATTCCGAACAACAGATCACTAAGTGGGTAAGGTCTCGGTTGGCGCGAATACCGGATAACCTTCAATGTTTTCCATCGGTTTATTCCGCTTGTTGAGCAGCCAATTCTCATTTCATTTCGATCATGAATAACGTATGAACGTTGCTTGGGAAATTTCTTCGCTGATAAATGTGGCAAATTGGTATGCGAATATTTTTTTTACAGCAATGATTAATATCATGGATCGACAGCAATTCTGGGCTGCTCCAATGCTTTATCGAAGTGTTGCCCAACTTTTTAGTCGCGACGGCCAGAGTGCCTCCTAATTGATAGCCGTGGGCTTATTTATTTTTTAAATGTTCTTGGTTATGAAATATTTTTCTGAAGTAAACGACGTGTTTTTATAACTTTCTGTTAAATATGTATGCACTTGAAATCGACGAACGTGTGTCACTAATTCACACTGAATATATTATAAGCATAGGTCGCACATAAAACTTATGACTCGTGGTACAATTATCCTCATGGCCTGATCAAAGTCTGAGAGAATCATAAACCATGTTTGGGAATGACGCCTCTAAATTCAAATCCACCAATTTCCCTCCCCGTCATCTTTGTTTTTGTCTTCTTTCTTCCCCTTAAAATATACATCCTAAGCATTACACGTCAATTTGACCAGATAATCGGCAAAAGTTACACTTAGGGTAGTAGATTTTGGAAAAATTAGGTAAAACGCCATCATTCGACAAAAAAATGAAAACCACATATCCGTTTTGCATTGCACGCAGCCGTTCACGAGAAATTGCAAACGTTGCAAAATTCGAATAAATTCCTGAATATGTATACATATTCAGGAATTCCTTGTATAACTTACAGTTTAGTGTCCCATCCGTCGAACTGAGTACAGAAATCTTGTTAACCTTCTTAAACATTTACAACCTGGTACCTTTGCCCACTACCTGCAACTTTACTCGTATTTGTTGGGTGAACAGAACAGTATATGTTTCTTTTTAGTTAATGATGTACCACAAATCTTCGTCGACATCGGCCGAACTTACATGAATGCTTTTCAGGTCACGTAGAGTTGGCGTTGAATTAAAAATTCAATTTGAATCACGAGCCTTAAAAAGGTAGGCTTTAGCGAATAATTATTGAAAATAAATAATCATACTTTTCCACTGATAATTTATTGTAAAATTTATTAAGTGCGGACTGGATGGTTAAAATTATTGGAAGATCTCATAAAGCAGTGAAACGCATCGTGCCAATCTTTGGAAAAGTATGACTGTTTATTTTCAATACGAATATTCAATTCTTTCATGAAAGGATGCTTGTAACTATAGAGAAAGTTACTCCAAAGAGCCATAAACATATCAAGCCGGATGCATTAAGTGTCAATGAGTACTTCGCTGGTACTCACCCTTCCAATTTGAAAATTGTATTTCATTACTAGAGTCTTGCATTCCCGTTTATGTGAAAAAAATCATTCCTTGACTCCTTTTTGAAATAAAAGCATTGAAAGGAAAGTTAATACCAGTTGGTAGGGACCGGAAAAAATAGCATCTATATTTGGCAAAATTAGCATCTATTTTTTAGGAAATTAGCATTTATTTTACTGAGATTAGCATCTATTTTTTATCATCGAATAACCTAGAATTAAGTATCAATTCTTAAAATTGTTTGCACACTATGTAAATATATCATTACTTAAATCAATAAGTTGTTTAAATTCATGTAATCCCTTTTATGACAAATGAAACTGACACTAAATTTTTTTTCCAACATGAGAAAAAACATAGTTAAAAAAACTGTCACGGAGTTTTTAGCTAATTTACTTTAGAAAAAAATGATAATTTAAAAAACCGTCACCTAGTTAACGGCTGATTTACTTTAGAATTCAATGCGACTTCATGCTAATACATATTGATCATATCAAAGATTGTTTCCAGGTTCAAGTACCTACATAAAAATCAAGCCAGTAAGGGGGAAGGGGAACTTTTACAATGCAAAAGAAGGGAAACCTTTAAATGCCTCTTTATTTACAGTTTATGTGTGCCTGGAATCGAATCAAATGACATGCTTAAAAAAAAGGATTATCATCTTTTAAATTAGCTCTTCTGTAATTCACAACTGTCTTATAGGGCGAAAAAAGCTCTCACTGTCCACATTATTAGTAGGTTTATATTATACTGTTTGGATGGCTTCTGCAGACAACTGCGGTTGTTCATCCTTCATTGAGAGATGAATTGAAATTAAATTGACTTCTCTGTTGGTAGGTTTCTCTATCTCCTCACGTAACGTGTTCTTCAGTGCCCTGTAGCCACGGCAAAATTCTTCTGGTGTAAGGTATTTACACCTGCTTAGACACAAAGCCTTCTCCAGAACATCAGAAGGGTTGTTAACTATTATACTTTGGGCTGAAAAGATCTCCCCAACATCCGAGAAAACTTTTCCATTTGGATAATTTTTCAATAATGTAGCAAGCTTATCTTCACATTTAAAAGCTACACAACACCTGAATTTGCCTTTCATTGGTGCACTCTCAACCTCATAAAAATCTTTCTGAGCAGCTGAAGTCTTCTTCCCAAAATGACATTCTAGAATGGCCTGAAGCTTGATTTCAGCTTTGGGTACAGGACATTTTCCGTGGGGTAGGATGAACCCTCCAGCAATTTACAAATCAACAGATGACTTGGAAATTTCTATGACAAACTGAATTTGTGCCCTGAGAGTCATTATGTGCTCTTCACTGTCTATATGCTTCACAATGATGTTTTTTTTCTTCCACTCAACTCGTATATTACGATGCTTACAAATAAGGATTTTACTATCGAAAGTATGAAGTCCATTAACACTGTATGTTTGAGCCTGTTAAAACACAGTAACAGTATTACGTCCCATCTTCCCCAGGCGAAACTCCTAAATAAGTAAACAGTAAAACTCCTATTTACACTTTTCTGGGGACCGCTAGAAAAAGTAAAATTAGATCTGATTAGAAAAAGGTCAGCTGCAGGAAAGAATAAGTAACATTTTTAGAACAAACACTTTATCATCGTAATTGGTAATTGGTAGGCAGTGGTAGATGAAGGGAGGGTAGGAGAACATGGGTTAACCATTATCATTAGTCAGCTATCCTGAGATTGACGCAGCTCTCCACTTTATTCCTCCATTAGCAGGTCTCTTCATATTTTCGTATTTCTTCTCTTTCACATCCTTCATCTATACTTTGGTAAACACATACGTGAAATAATGGGTCAAGCGAATTTTAAACTGGGATTCGTCAAAAGAGTACTGGGTAAATGTGACGATCATGTACGAGAAATCAGCTACTTTTTCCTTAACCTCATTCGGAATATGCTGCCAGTGTATGGGATCCGTACGAAATCGGTCTAAATAACGAAATTGAACGTGTGCATCGAAGATCGGCAAGATTTGTAACGGGACGGTATGATAACCTTATTAGCGTAACCAGTCTATTAAATGAATTAAATTGGGAATCATTGCCAGATCGCAGGTTGAAATTTAGACTTAATCTCTTAAACAAATTCCAAGACCATATTTTCAGTGATGATGTTAAAAATATTTTGCGGACCCCAACTGGCATGGTAGACTGGACCATAATCACAAAATTAGAGAAATTGATTGCCGAACTGACAGATTCATAATGTCCTTTTTTCCTCGTTCTATTAGGGATATGAATAACGGTAAATATAACCAGTACGAGTGTAGTAATGGCAGCAATAACATTGGTAGCTGCATGTTGCTATAAGGACTTAAAGCTAACCCAATTAACGGCATGTTTTTGCATGTATGCTTTGCTAATTTTATCTTTTTTTTAAATAGCGTAGTTTTAAACAGTACCTATACAAGTACAAATCCTTTTTTATGCATGATATGTAGTGCATGTTTGGTGAGTGTTCACCCCCTGCCACACACCTTTATGGTGGCTTTCAGGGTATTATGTAGATTTAGACGTATGCATTGCATACGATTCCTTCCTTTGCCGTTCTTCCCGTCGACTTTTCCTTCAACGATTGTCTTCATCAGGCCATTATGTCTCATGATGTGGCCGATTATGTTGTCCCGTCTTCTTAGGCTATTCTGAAGATTTCTCTTTTCTCCCACTCTTCTTAGGAGTTCCACGTTACTTAGTTGGTGGATTTAATCTTCATCATTCTTCTGTAGCACCACATTTAGAATGCTACCACCCTTGACATCTCCATGCTTTACTGCCATGATTATATATTCTCTAGATATGCGTTCTCATGAATTGTTTTCTTACTTCTACACCTGTAAATTTTCAGCTGTGAATAGATTCCACCCTTTTCTTCTCCGCTGCTGTCATCGTCCATGCTTCACTGCCGTAAAGAAAAATCCTCCAGATATACGTTTGATGAATTGCTTCCTTACTTCCGAGCTTGTATCTCCAGCTGTAAGTAGATTCTTCTTTTGATAGAATGTCCTCTTTGCCTGGGCTATTCTACTCACTATTTCTTTCTTGCTTCGTCTATCGTTAGTTACTCGGCTTCCCAGGTAACAGAACCCTTTCACCTCTTCAAGTTTTTACTTTCTAGTTTAAGGTGGCTGGTTCGGTAAACGTGAGTCGTTGAGAACTAGTGCTTATATAATTTCAATGGCACTAAAAATTACTTCGACATGATTAAATTACACAATATTTTAACGGGATGCCTCAAATTCTCAAGTCATATTGAAACATTGCCCTTTTGAATTTAAATATTGACATTAAACATAACATAAAACTTGACTTGATTCTGTTTCTAGGCAACCTGAACGTTGTCACTCTGTGCATATCCTTTGACCTTGGAGATGTTGGTTTTAATATAAGGATTGAAAAAGTATTTAAGTTTGTGCTATGGGTATTCGCATATTTTGTAGTGACGAAATAATAGTGATTAAACTCTTAAACATTTAAAACATTTATTTAAACCATTTATATAATCTCTCTTTTTACTCGGCAACAACGCATATCCTGAAATTCGGCACCGCTGTTGTATATCAGTTATTTCTGTGTTCCAGCGGTCGTAACGTCAGGTGACGTATTCGTCTATTCTCAAGAACTTTGTCAAGGGGACTACATTGTAATATTCCTGGACTTTGTGGTGTGATTTGTTCTGGTTTCTCACACGCTCGCTTTCCTCGTCTGATTCGACGTTGCCAAATGCACCTCAAAACTTCACGCACATATTTGAAAGTTTATGGAATATTTTATTTCTTTCGTATACACGGAGGAAATAAGTCGATAATACTAGTTGATTTTCTCAAATTAAAAATTGTTGGCCTATATCCACATCATTTCAGCTTTTGGTGAAAATCTGTAGGGTAGAAACGTAAATAATACATAATTGACCCTTACGAAGCGGGGTGCGCTCGATGTTAAAACAAACTGCATTGAAAACCCCAAAGATTTTTCCCATAGAATTTTATACCATAATTAAAGGAACAAAGAGTGCAATTATGAAGAAAATCTATACACTTGTAAATTTCGAACCAGCCGCCTTAACGTTGGTTTTGGCCTCTTCTCTCTTGCTACACTCCTATATCTGAGCAAGAGAGAGAGAGGTCAAAACCAACTTTAAAATAGGAAGGCAAAAACTAAAAGAGGTACAAGAGTTCTGTTACCTGGGAAGCCGAGGAATATCTGTGCTCTGTCCGTCAGATTGAAGGCCTCAAGGAGCATTACATTCAGATCTGAGAAAAAATCGGCAATTGACGATGCTGGGTATCACTCCACTCTTCCTCTTGTTCTGAAGGTCGTACCGATTCGCCACTACCAATTATTCTAAAAATTGCATGTGATCTTAGCTGCTGGTCACCGTCATCAAATGAGAATAAGAAACGAAGAGACAGAGTGACAAATAAAACCATGCAGATCGGGAATCACCGTAAATTTCCCTTGATCAGAATGTTAAAATCCTAGAATAAATGATCTTTGTCAAATTTAAAGACGTCAAATTTGGTCCTTGAAATAGATGAAAGTTTGTAGAATGTGAAAGAGGTGTGAAAATAACAAGTGATTGAATCAAATGGCTGTTCCCAACAAATTGGTTCAGTCGAACAGCATTGAAAATATTAGGATAGAATTATGCGTAAGGCCTTTTAAGGATAAAAGCATAAGATTCAAAATATAAAGGGAAAGAAAATTTTCTGAGACTAGACTTATAATGGAGCGTTCACTCTGAATCGAAATCTCAATTTTTGTACACGACATTGTTATATGGAAACGAAAAATGAATTTTAGTGAAAAAATTAATCTTCTAAGCACAACCATTCACTAATAAATCAAAAGTTAAAATAAGCAAAAGGTGACGCCCACCGAAGAAGCTGCTTTGATATCATTGACGTATTTTCCTCCCGTCCTTGACTGCGTTTAGGGGAAGGAAAGGGAGTGGAGGGAGGTTCTCGGAAGGTCTGCTTGCACAGATCCTGTCGCAATCGCTCCTATTGGCAGAGTCAGCTGTATTCCCCCCTTTGCGATAAGCTTCGCGGGCTCAGTTGTGTTTGGACGAAGTTAAAAACGCCAGAGGTTGCACCACGCCCACTTTTCCGAAAGAGTTAAAAACATCAGTTTTTCGCCGCTTATAACTCGAGAAATAATTGACGGATCAAAAAACGGAAAAAAACGTGTCTTTTTCTTTTACAAACTCTATCAGATGCGGCAATAAAAAAATGGTAAACGACCCCATTAGAACTATTATTCTTATAAATAGAATTATCTGGCCGTAGAGAAAATAAGTGTGATAATCGAAGCGCAAGAAATTCCCTGGAGCTACGAAGGGTGACGAAGAGAGGACAGGTTCCTCTCATGCCAAACAACCCGACTGTCTTGCAGTAGGCAGCGGATGTGACTCGTGGTCACGTGACCGAATTATCCGCTCCTCGGCTTCAATCTCCTTCCTGCGGCACCCGTGATCGGATTGCCACCCGAGGGCACGTCACTGCAGACAGACATGCATTCCCCCACCCTCCCTCTCAGCTGGCAGTGGGGATTACTTATCCACCTGTACAAAGGTTTTTTTTTTACTGACCTATATCACGTGACAGTTTGGCTTATCTCATCATCATCTACGGAATGAGTGCTATTGATCAAGGCATGCGTTTAGCAGAGGCCGATTTCACCCATCTACATCTACATAATACCCTGCAAGCCACCATAAAGGTGTGTGGCAGGGGGTGAATTCTCACCAAACATGCACTACACATCATGCATAAAAAAGTATTAGTTTTTATATACTGTTCTAAACTTCGATATTTTAGAAAAGATAAAAATAGCAAAGCAAACATGCAAAAACATGCTGTTAGTTGAATTAGCTTCAAGTGTTTATATCAACATGCAGCTACCAATGTTATTCATTGCTACACTCGTATTGGATATATTTACCGTTATTCATATCACTAGTTGTACGAGGAAAAAAGGACATTTTGAATCTGTCAGTTTGGTAATCAATTTCTCTTATTTTGTGATTATGATCCAGTCTACCATAGTAAGTTGGGGTTCGCAAAATATTTTTAACATCATCACTGAAAATACGGTCTTGGAATTTGTTTAGAGATTAAGTCTAAATTTCAACCTGCGATCTGACAACGATTCCCGATTTAATTCATTTAATAGACTGGTGTTTAATAGACCCATTTCCTGTCAGCTGTCTAAGGAGCAAACATATTGGAAGAACTGCTGGTTTAATTAGGATTAGTATTTATATACTGTTCTAACCTTCGCTATTTGTGAAAAGATAAAAATAGCAAAGCAAACATGCAAAAACATGCTGTTAGTTGGGTTAGCTTCAGTCTTAATATCAAAATGCAGCTACCAATGTTATCCATTGCTACACTCGTATTGGATATATTTACCGTTATTAATATCACTGAATGAGCAGATCTTGTGAAACACAATTTGCACTCATTTTAGGTTCAGGCGAAAATAATATTTCAGTGGATACTTTATTTCTTGATTTCAAGGAAGTTTTTGACAAGGTGTCTCGTAACAAAAATATTGTGATTTAAAATCTTATGGATAAGACAGCAATATTATATCTTGGATTACAGAATTTATGCATGGTTGCGTGCGAAGGGTTGTTTTGGACGGCATTCAAAGACACGTCGGGTGTGCTACAGGGTAGTGTTACAGGTCCTTTATTGTTCTTTCAGCACATAAATGATATCAATTAGGTGGTAACTTTCGAGCTAGATTTTTTTCCTTTATGAATCTTTGAGTTATTCTTAACGCAGTACTTCACTATATTCGTAATGATAATTCTTAGCACAAGTCAAATAGGGTCGCAGTCTCAAGGTGGCAATAATAACTCTCGTTATTTAAGCTGAAGAGCCAGGACCAAATTTCAAAGAGGTATAAACACTGTAAAAAGTTGATCTGATTTTCAGTGCGATCTGAATTTAAGCGCTGTCTGGTTGTAAGGCAGGAACACGGATGCAAGGTGCGGAAGAGGCAGGAACATGGATGGTTGGTGCAGGAGCAGTTAAGCAGGAAGCAGAGGGAGCAGGATTCTGGATGGTCTGATTTTCAGTCGTTCACCTGCCTTATTTTTAGACAAGATAATAATGCTGAAATTCAACATACCCTGTCTTAAAATTGTTGCATCTGAAATTCAGATCGCTTTTGTACCTTAAAATCAGATCTACTTTTTACAGTGAAGTAGTGAAATGTAACCTGATGCGATACGATCTTATCCTTTTTTGATCTTACCAGTATGGAAAAAATGATGAATTCTGACCTTCTGGCAGCGCATACGTATTTAAACTCACAGCTGAGAATTCAAGTAGTAAGATCAGACGTTAAGAAAACCAGTTAGCTCAAGCGAAACATTTGGAAAAAATTAATCCGGGGATTGAACGACAGGAATCACCCATTCTCATATTTTGCCTGCCCTTCGAGGTCGGCTCCGTAACGATTATTGGATGAAGTGCGTAATTTGAGAAGAATGGTAAAGATTAAATGCATTGACCGAATGAAAAATATAGTAGTTCTAACGATTGTGAAAGAAAAGTGCTTTGGTGGAAACTGAAATAAAGACAGCGCAACCTATTTGGCAAAATCTTGGGATGTGATGGTCAAGATCAAGGCAGTTGTCGAAGGGGATGTGAATGGAAAATAATAATAAAGGGATGCATCGTTTGAGATGCATAAATGTCCACAGCTAATACAGAAGGGTGTAAAAGAGAAAAAATACGTTAGTATGAAGAGCTGAGCCGATAGAAGAATCGAGTGAAGAGCTGCTTAACGTTGTAATAGTAACCATACTAGAGGATTGATAGCTACTGATGTTCACGATGTAGGTACTGTTGAACATCTGCTTAGATCTTATTCCAAAATAATTTTCCTCACTCCGGAAATAAGTTCGTTAATCTTCTCGGTCCAATAAGTGCAAGTTTGTTGTGAGTTCATTTCAGCACAATCACTTGCCTTCATAAGTTCTACCGCATGTCTTTGGCTTGCATTTCACAAGATGATTAATTTGCTTGCGGACTTAGGTGTGAAATAAGAGCCGATTTAGTGAATGAATGTTAAACTTATTTGCTACACTCAGTCACCCCTCTCGTGAGTAGTTATTGGCAAATGCCATAACCAATAACGGAAATTAACGCGTGCAAAAATATTCAATCTCATTCAACAGTTTGTTTGACATCATCAGTGGATCTAAGATTGGCTTGCCGCAGCTCTCCACTCGATTCTTGCTAATCTCTTGATCTTTACCTGTTATTTTTCTCTTTCACATCTTTCATCACTTGCGCTATGTATCTCGTGCGAGGCATTCCTTCATCATTCTTCCCGTTTGCTTGTCCTTCAATGATTGTCTTCATCAGACGATCATGTCTCATGATATGACCGATCAATACGTGAAAAGTTTGAGTTTATGAGCTTACTTCACGAATGTTTTCAAAAAGGAAAATAATTGTAATACTATGAGTATTTCATTCTGATAAGTTGGACACACTGTTTATGAAAGCTAGATATGTTGGATAGAATAATTCATCACGCAGTATATGTTCCCTGCGTATGCATCTCAAAAGTAAGGATGTTGGTTCGTCTTTGCATCTTGATAGGTTATCCATTGGTTTGGATAGGTGCCAATTTAACACAGTCAAACTCATTTATAACGAGCACGGTTAAAACGAGATCTCGGCTATTACGAAGAAAGAGAGAAGGGTTGTTCGGAAATAATGCGATTTATGAGCAATGTATAACGGTTAAAACGAGACTGTATTAGAGAGCCTTACGGTTATAAAGAGAAAATCTTTACTCCAAATGAACTAGCAGTGGCTGTACTGTCGTACCAAGGACTTTTTCTTGTAAATTCAGCATTCATGTGGATAGTGTACTGAATAAATTGTTCATTTTGTAATTTCAATCATCTTATATTAATCTTTGTTATGTTATCACCTCTGCATAAGAATAGTATGTGTGTGAGCGCGCGTGTGTGCGTGAGAGAGGGAAAGACAGTGAGTGACAGTACATGTTGCTACTTGCAATGGATATAACGAGTATCGGATAGTACGAGCAAAAGCATTTGGTCCCTTGTATCTCGTTATATCCGAGTTTGACTGTATTCTTCTTCTGCTTTTTCTTTTTCTAGATAGCATTTTTCTCACATTAATTCTAGCTTCAGAGTAGAGCGCTTTCTACCTCTCTTTGATTCGATTTAAATTTCTTTCCTCTTCCACCTCCGATCTCGTTCACACAGCTTTTTTTCTTCAGTAATATTCTTCAGGGTCCCAGTGCACCTTATTGCTTGTTCCATCTACCTCGTCTCGTCCTTGGAGCAACTATCAGCTTTCAACTCCGCATCCTTTTCTAAGGTTTTTCCATTGTATTCTCATCATCTCAGAGTCCAGAAGAGTCCCCAAAGCGCGCTCCCGCTATCGTTATATTTTTTATATCATTTTATAGGACCGGAAACTTAGTCTGAGAGAATCAAATCATTTCTGTTCCTCGGAATCACTGCTTTAAATTTCTCAAGGCGATCCTTTGGGCAATTTCTGAGCTCGGAGTTCTTCTATGTAAGTACAAGTTATAGGTAACGATAACGCAACGCGAAGGAAAGGTGTATGATTCCACCCCAAGCTTCCGAACCATATCACTTCTAGCTCCTGTACAAACACACTGCTAATATTTAGAAAAAAATATTTCCTTCATTTCACCGTTCAAAACTGTTCACCCATTCCCGAGCATGAAGAATAAATGCCATTTTAGATGATTTTTAAAGAGAAAGGGGAAAGATGCTTACATAGCATATATTCTATCTAGCTTAGATAATGGCAAATATGCGGTTAGGAAATATGGTTACCTTAGATACCACCTGTTTATCTTCGATTAGGGTGTGGATGAGAATATCGTAAAATGGAAGAATTGCTTTGTAATTTAGAAAAAAATGTTTTTTTGCTTGTGCTGAATTTCCAACATATTCGTATAATTTTTTTTCATATTTTATGACCGCTACGCTTATAATAGCATCGCTTACTGGCGTGGTGGATGCTGGCGACCGCTCTCGAAATATACATATAATTAGATCAGATATTTCCCATTGATGTTCCTGGGATAAAATCACTCGCCTTTTTTCACAGGACATCTAGCGATGGGATGACCCTGAAAAGCAAAAGATCATGTAAGGGTGCCCGTTGTGTGTATCCCAAGGTCTTCTCAAAGAGAGGGAAGGCATTGTCTCTAATCAGTAATTGACTTTCGCATAAATGAGAGATGCTATCTTGAGATTTTAGAACATGTCCTGGGAACTATGAGTCTCCTGTTGAGGATCTTTTTTGTGCTTATGATGCTGGACGCGTAAATTCATTGAATCTCGACTCCGCGGACAGGAAATTATTTCATCTTGCATTAAAAAAGTTGATTGAGACTTATCGGACAGTTATGAGAAAAAATTTACTCTTTTTAACAATTCAAAGAAGCCGCAAAGAAGCTGGTTTTGATATTGTGGGTTTATTTTCTTGTGCTAGTATTTAATTACCTCTCTTTTGAAGAAAATATAGCAAAAAAATATGTGCATAGAAAATTTGGAATGGAATAAAGTTGAATATATTTAGATCGAGGAAGCAATCTTTGATGAAAGAACAAAAAATAACCTTGTATTTCCTCAGCATTATCAAAAGAAGAAAATTACCTGTCGAATGTTAAGTCATTTTTCTTTAGCGTGATTAGTTTTTTCTAAGTTGCTGCTTTTTAAATTCTATTAAAAAGTTACTGGGGGTTTTATGATCCCATATTTGAAAAGTATACTTATACGAGGGATCGTGCCATCTTATATGGAAAGTCGATGAGAAATAATTCGAGCTAAAAGATTCTTCGCCGTCGATCACTCTTGGAACATATTCCATTTGGGTCAAGTGACGAAAATTGAAGCAAATACTCGTCTTTTTTTACCTCTGCACTGGAATTTATTTGGGAGTGTCAAAAAATATCTTGGGCAGTGAACCCAAATAAAAGGCTTTCCCTAAAATGTCGAGGACGTTGGGTAATTTTCAAGACAGGAGGTCATATCGGAATGTAGGAATTTGGAACCTTCATCTGTCATCTCTGGTAAATAGTTATTTTTTTCTACTTCACTTAGGTATCCGCCGTACTAACTGATTATTCTCTTTGGACATATTTTCCAAAAATAATGTTCGCACGTAGGAAGTGGGCGTGATATGTCATCGTACTTAAATGTGTTAATTACAGCCCTCTTAAAAGCTGGCGGTTTTTCTTTTGGCATGGCGACCTTAACGGAGGTAAATTTTGGTGAAATTGGGTCAATGTGCCAAGGGTTATGGATCGGTCGTCCATAAGATGCCATTTTTGATGGTGTTTTTACGGAGAGCTAAGGTCAGTAGCTGTTACTGTTTTTGAGGAAACCCACAATTGAATTAATATACGCCGTTAGAAATACGTGGTTATTAGAGTGGAGGTAGAATTTTTGGTAGTGAGGGTCTGGACAGTAATCCTGTCGGCATCTCATTGCAAGGCGCCAAGGGTACCATGCACGGTCTACACTCCATCCGGAAGAAGTAAAGAATATTGAACTTAAAGTAAACTTAATATGCCGGCAAGTAAATGTCGTGGAATGAATATTTGATGCCCTCAAGAAAATGACAAAATTTTGGTGCGCCCATATTCTTTCAAATCTACACCCTGCAGTCACAGCTGGCTGAATCCATCCACCGTTATCACCCGCTCTGAGCATTTAAGGCGTGTCAATATGCAAAAGCAATGTCATCTTGAAGAGAGGTCTAATTCTTTAATCATATCTATGTATTAATTTTGTAGCGTTTCAGTCAGTCCGTCATTCCGTATCCGTTTTGTGTCGTTCTCTTCCAATTTTTGAGCTAAAAGAGAGATGTTTGGTGCGTTGATTGTGGATTTTCTGTCTGCATGATTTGGCAGTAGTTTTGGATTTTTACCAGTTAGTAGTGGAGAGAAAAATGCGAAAGAAAAATAGGTGTTTTACCTATCTATTAACATGGATGGTTTTACGAAATTAAAAATTATACCATATAAACATATAACCTTAACAACCAATTTTGTAAACAAATTTCGATTGTTAAACTTAAGGTATGTAAAATTTTATTCCATGTAGGTAATATTTTGACGTTAAAATTTGTTAAAAATTATATTGTAAAGCATTTTTGGCACTGTAAATATCCTTTTGGATCATGTTATATTATTATTGTTATGTTTTTGGTGGTTCATCCCATATATAGCCTTGAAGAAGGAAAAATATATTTTCCGAAACGTCGGCAAAAGTTGAATAGTTTTCATTTTTAACGAAAGACCTAAACTCCTGAAAAACCATCCATATTATTTATAATAAAGAGGTCTAGAATACAACTTACCAACTATCTATTAACATGGGAATCCAGTTGCTATGCAAATTTGTTTACGTTGCTAAGTAAATGTGTTTACGTTTTTGGTAAAGGGACAAAAATTGGATTGAAGAATTTGAAGAAAGTGTAATTAGTTTCATCAATCAATTTTGTAAGTACCAAAATATTAATTTACATTTTCAATGTGCAGATAGTGAAATAAAACAATTTTTTCCTACCGGCCCCAATCTTGTGAATTGTGAATTTCAAAGCTAGGCGTTTTGAAGTAGGTACTTTTATAATAGTTGAAAGAAGGTTATAAAACGTTTATTGTGTAATGTTTCTTGCTAAATCAGCAGGTTAATTCGAATATATATTAATTTTGTAGCATGTCAGTTAGAGCTAAAAGAATGAAGTTTGGTGCGTTGAGTGTGGATTCTCTGACTGCATGATTAGGTAGTAGTTTTGGATTTTTAGCAGTTTTTGGTGAGGAGAAAAATGAAAAAAAACTTGGTTTTTCAGAGTAGGGGACAACATATCATGAAAATTTGGCGTACAAAAAAGTACAAAAACATATAGGATAATTAGAGTGGGACACATTTCTCTTTTTATAAAATAGCCATTTCCTTCTCTCTGCATACGAAGTGCTTAGAAAAAGTGACTGCAAAGCAGGCACAGGCCTGCTAGTTCATTATAATACGCTGTAATGTTGGAACATCCTTTGTTGTCTTCAGCGTTGGGAGCTATTCTTTAGTGACGCCCTATTTAGACCTCTTGATTCTACTTATTGCTATATTTATTCTGACTCTTTTTACGAATAATAATTCTCAGTAAATAGCGTGCGCAAGATGAAAGAAGAACCATAATTAAAAATGCGTTGGAAAAATGAATTGGGAGAAAATTAACCACGCCATATTTGGATATCATTATTCACTTGTCTGATACAGTTAATTTATTCGTTCCAATGCTCGCCGCATTTCCGTCGCAGTTCGTATTCATTTAAGTTATCTTCATCTGTATCAACAGATAGCCTTAAGAGCCGCCTCGAGGATTGTGGAAGAGCCGAATGATCACCAAAAGTTAACCATGCTCATACACTAATCTTTACGACAGTAATTAAATAGATTAGCAAGCAGCCACCGCAAAGTTCACTTTTTTCAAACATGCTAAGAGAGGTCTACAATAATTACACGCATGCGTTGTAAAATCAGATGTATATACACACAAGTAATAATACTTAAAATCTGCACAACCAGTCCGATTTCTTCGTGTTAACTTCGATTTAACCCCTCTTAGTAGCATGGTTTCTTTCAATTGCATGGCCGCATGTTTCCCCAACTTACTATGGTAGACTGGACCATAATCACAAAATTAGAGAAATTGATTGCCGAACTAACAGATTCAAAATGTCCTTTTTTCCTCGTACTATTAGGGATATGAATAACGGTAAATATATCCAGTACGAATGAAGCTATGGATAACATTGGTAGCTGCATGTTGGTATAAGGACTTATAGCTAACCCAACTAACGGCATGTTTTGCATGTATGTTTTGCTATTTTAATCTTTTTTTAAATAGCGTAGTTTTGAGCAGTACCTATACAAGTACTAATCCTTTTTTATGCATGATATGTAGTGCATGTTTGGTGAGAGTTCACCCCCTGCCACACACCTTTGTGGTGGCTTGCAGGGTATTATGTAGATGTAGATGTCTTGGTAGCTCTTAATTGCATGTAAATGGTGCATTTTTGGTGATATTCACCCCTGCCACAAACCCTCGCGGTGGCTCGCAGGGCATTGAATACATGTAGATGTACCCTACTACTGTCCCATGTTCCGCGCGGAAGAAAATGACATTTGAAAGATTGTTGGACCATCTTCAGATTTTAAACTACCGTGTGGTGTTGGGAATTTAAACATAATTCTAAGATATGTCGAAGAGGTGGCAATTATAAATATCTCCTGGAGACTTAGGCGGCAAAAAAATTTCGCCCAACGTGGGGCTCGAACCCACGACCCCGAGATTAAGAGTCTCGTGCTCTACCGACTGAGCTAGCCGGGCTGATGGGAATACTGCAATACTTAAATAACTTTTAACGCAGCTATGGTTATAAATATCGAGATGATTTGTTTCCTTCTATTTCGCCGCTCTGACCTAGCGGAAGACACGATCGTTGACACCCATATTTTGACACATTCCCGAAACGATTCGTTTATTTTTCACGCATGGTTGAGGAGCTGGCTAAGTGCTTTGGGGTTAGCAATGCGAGTGACGTCACCGTTCGCTCGTAATGCATCGTGAGTAATGCCTGCAGTGCTGCATGCTGGGCAGCCGGACGTTGCCGCATTGGGCGCTTGAACCGACTTGCGCAATTCCTCCAAGACTTCGCTAAGATGGGGAAACGTTCACCGCGATGCTGGTGGGCGCGCGCGCCAGTCCTAACAGCTGGACGCATGCCAGAGTCGAGACCTCCTCGGAGACGGAGCTTTGACTCCCAGTCGCCAGTCCAAGCTTTCGTTCACATCAGGGGGGTTATTTTGTAATCTCACTTTAGTGAGAATACGTCATACAATGTCACTTTTTCGTAGTTAAACTCCGCCACCCAGGCGGCGTGACCATCTACGGATCTCAAGCGGTGAACTGCCGGTCATGTGCTGGTCTTTCAGACGATTCATCCGCTCTGATCCGTATCTTTCGACTCTTGATCCGTTTCATTATCTCCGCCTGACATTAGTTCCCGTCTCATCTACATAAATAACGTGGCATGGAGCCACCATCGTTTCCACTAGAAGTTTGAGTTGGAAAAAAAGGCAAGAACGAGAAAGATACAATCGATTTTTAATTGTATTTTTGGAATTTGCACAACGTGAAGAACTTAAACTTTCTTAAATCACAAATTGTATCTTATCAACAAATGATTTCTTGAATGGAACACTATTGAGAAAATGAAAAATGATGAAACACTATTAACGTAAAATGTAGCGAGAAACAAATGCAAATTCCAATATTGGTATAAAGGAAATTATCGGACATGAGTTATCTTGACAGGCCATCCGAATAATTAAAATGATATGGACAAACAATTTTTCACTCACCTTCACCGTATTCCTCCATTTTTGAAGAAAGCGGTTGCCGTTGCCAGGCACTTGTTTGTTTATTCAACGACAGAAGCTTCGACAATTCACGATCCGTTCGTGAGCCGATCATTAAGAGAGCGAAACGGATCTCCCGCCTTCCCGCAAAGAGTCATTAAAAAGGTGAGATTACAAAATAACCCCCCAGGAAGCTCTCAGCTGGGACCGGAGAAAGGCAACAATGTACAGTCGTACATAGAGATGGGTAAATTTTTGATTGAGGTAAATTACGTTAATATTTGAAAATACCGTTATTTTCCGGTAATTTTAAGTTTTGAGCTGCAAATCCTTATCAGAGGACTCAAAACGAAATCAAATAGCATTGAGATACAAATGCAGACGCTTATCTCAAACACATCACGAGGTTTATCTATTGTAACTCATTAAAAAAATTAAAACGAAGTTGGCAGCAACACGCAATTTGCCTCTCTTTTGTCACACTATGAGAAATTTTCCTTCCAAAGACATACCTCTGTGCAATGTTCATTTGTTATTTTACTCTGAATTAATCAAGGACACAATGTAAACAAAATCGTTTTAGCTACTTAAGTTATAATATCACTAATTCCAATGGTTTCTTCGTGAGGAAGAAATTTTCTGAAAAAGAACTTTTCTGAAAATTACAGTTTATTACGGTAATTTTCAGGGGTGTTGGTAATTTACAAAAAATACCACGGTAATTTACCGAGTTGCCCATCTCTAGTCGTACATGCAACGATATTACTCCTACATAATACTCTGCAAGCCACCATTAAGGTGTGTGGCATGGGGGGAGGAGGAGGACGATCTGAGGGTCCCAAATAAATCTGGCGACTCAAATTTAATTTGGGAGAACGCAATGCTGAAACCTTCCACACACTATTGGGGGGATATGCATGGTATCATGAAGATACGTTTATCTACACAACAACATGAAAGTTCATTTATTTAAAGAAATCACCAACTAATTTAAAATAAGTAAAATAAAAAAAAACTTGAACACAGTAGTTAAAAATAGCAAGCTCCGTCTTTTTGCCCATGATGCAGCAGTGTATAAGGAAATTAGAAATGAAGAGGACAGTCGGAATTTAGCTAAGGATATAAATGCGATTGATGTGACAGTTGGCAGCTAGAATTAAATTTGGAGAAATGCACGTAATGAAATTTTGGAAAAAGAATAACTTTCACCGGAATAAGTAGGTATTCCTATTGCATCAAAGAAAATAAAATATCTAACGTAGAGTCTATTAAATACTTAGGCGTCACCATCACAGAAGACATGTCATGGGGAAACACATCAGGGAAATAACTAATGTAGCAACCCTAGATTAGGCTTCATGAAAAACGTTCTAGGCAAATGCGATGAGAGAGTGCGAGAAAGAAGCTATTTTACCCTTGTCTGCCCCGTTTAGAGTATGCCGCTAGCATATGGGATCCGTAAGAGGAAGGTACGATAAAAGAACTAGAGGGTGTGCAAAGGAGATCCGCTAGAGTTGTTGAAGGCCGTTATGGTAATCGTATTAGCGTTGCGAGTTTAATAAAAGAACTAGGATGGGAAATACAATCAGAATGCAGGTTAAAATTTAGGTTAAACCTTTTAAGTAAATTCGAAACTGATTATTTCACAGATGACGTTAGATATATATTAATAACCCCTGCGTATTATACTAGGTTTGATAAGATTAACAAGATTAGAGAGATAGACTGTTGTACCGATACATTTAAAATGTCATTTTTCCCGCGTACCATAAGAGAGAACAACAGGCAGCGTAGCAAAGGGATAGGTAGGTGAAATATTGTCAGAGTAGTCTGTAGTACATGCTGCATATAATAACAACCAATAATCCCTTTCTTATTATGTATATACTAACCATCTAGCTGCACGAGACCCTATTATCTAGCATGTCTCCATTATATATCCTAGTTGCATGTTTGGTGATCTTCACCCACTGCCACACACCCTCGTGGTGGCTCGTAGGGTATTACGTAGATGTAGAAGTAGTGTATAAACGGAGTAATTTTTTTTTTGTGTTCTAGCAAGTTTTCTAGCTGTTTGTTAACGCATACCTGGTATGGTTCACCCCCTTCTACACTTCCTTGGGGTGGCTTGCAAGACTTTATTCAGATGTAGATGAATAGGATCCTAAAGAAATCAACGCATTCATCTACAGCTACATAATATCCTGCAAACGAAACATACATTTTAAATCAAAGAGAACTAAAAGTACCCTAACTATCGTGTGATTAAATCGTTAGTATATCCAAAGTAATGTAATAATTATTGATTTGTCAGGTAGTTCCATTCAGGCATTGTCATGAATTTCTATTCAGGTTCGTGTCTAATTCCTATGAGCGTGCAAAAAGGGTCACTCAGCTATTGGCTTGGAAACCCTAGAATCTCTAAGGGTGTTCGCAGTCAATCAAGTAATTCAAATCATACGAATTGCGTGCTAACAGCGGCGTCGGAAGTGAGGGGCAGGAGGGGGCGAATTGTGGCGAAAAGGCAATTGGTTGGGAGATTCGCAGGAGACAGAACACTTGCATGGAGACCGTATGAAAGGGTAAAACAATTTCAATGGAGGTGATTGAGAGGAAAATGCTATATAAGCACGGAAGAGTTGGGCTTTTATCGGTATAATGTTGAATTAGATATTTCGACCTTTAGACTGAATTTTTATACAGTATGAGTAGTGGGGTTTTTCTACAGTATGAGCAATGGGGTTAAGGAAACGAGTTAGTTCGCGATGGAGTGTGTAAAGCCAGAAATTGTATAAAGATCCAGTAATATTAGCTGAATTCTTGTAATGACAAATTAATTGGAGCATGCATAGTGGCAGTATTTGTCTGCAGGTGGTATGATCTAGGAAAGTGAAAATTTATCGCTGTAATAAACGCTGGTTACCATGTGTAAATACTTCAATACTTTTATGTTAATCTTGTTAAGAAGTTGAGGAAGGCGTTAAAACATTGTACGTAATAGCAAGAATAAGCATCCTAAAAATGTCAGTTTTATATGGGTTCTACGTTTGCCTAAAATCTCCGCTACTCGTGCTTTTGACGAGAACAATGTTCAAACAAGGGATATACTTCTTTGAATGTATATTTTATCCTTACTCGATCACATGACGCATTTAAAATGTTTATTATGATCCTAATCCAATGTCTTCTTGATTTCTCGCCGAGAATATTCCGGCCGCTACCGAGGGATTTGAAAGGAATTGCTTGCATTTTAAGAATAAGATTACTTTGTCATTCCTGAGACACTGGGCCCCCGTTGAAGGAATATCTTCCCCTGGTTCTGCCTTTCATCTGAATTTTGTCATGACCGATCATGTGCGGCGAATTCCTGGACGATAGCGTAAAATAAATTATGAAATACTGATAATTACTTAACTTCCAAAAAGATTCTTGCCCATAGTAGAGTTGAAAATTACACTAATGTAAAAGCCACGTACTACTTCCATCAGTATTGATATACCTTTTTTATTCAACGATAATGTAAAAAAATTCCCATGCCGGGAATCGAACCCGGGCCTTCTGGGTGAAAGCCAGATATCCTAGCCACTAGACCACATGGGAGATTGAGGATCACGCTTGAATTTACACATTATTTTCAAAATGTGATTACCAAATTATTAAAACTGAATGAGTAATTACTACCGCCACAAAAGCATAAACTAAGTGAGTAGACTGCCTTGCTACTCATGTAATCCCGCCGATCCCGCCTCATATAATGTTGCTACGGTTTAATTAAAGTTGATTGTCTCATATGGCCCCGTGGCTAGGATACTGGTGTCAATCTGAAGGCACGGGTTCGATTCCCGGCATGGGAACGCTTATTTTATTTTTTTGGCATTGGTGAGTTGAAATCAATATTGACGGAACTGATTGAAATTTATTCGAATCCTCTCTTGGATGCCCTTTGGAAAGCATTCCAAGTCCATTACTCATCCGTAGGTCATGTTAAGGGTCTAGAATATATCGTAAAAAGGTTTAGGTCGTATAAAGGTTTAGGTCGTATAAAGGTTTAGGTCGTATAAAGGCTAACATATCGCCCTCCCATATATAGTTCCCAGGTTCGAAACCCGGCCTTTGTACGTTATACTGTGACATAAGTACCGGTTTGTTCTTGAGAATTGCGTGCAGGGTATTTCAAGTTCAATACTCCTTCCGTCGGATGGGACGTCGAACACTTGAGCCTTGGGGAGCCTCTCGAGAGGAATGGGCAACTGTGCCGGCGCCGTGTTTCTTTTCACCCTTCCTCAGCTTCCTTGAATTACTCTCTCTTCTCAATTACCAACCAATTTTTAATGGCGCAGATGACCTCAGCAGTACGTCACCTCTGCTGATAATGACAGCATGTCTTCTTTTGGCCTTATGTGCGACCTTGATCAATCGTGCAAAAGTACGCTTTTCTCCCGAAAAAGTCTCAAATGACGGAAACTTTGTCTGGTGGCGAGTAGATAGGGCCTGTAGTCCAATGCTTTTCTTTGTTGAAATCAGAGACTACCTATCTTGTGTTACGTTCCTGGCATTACTTCCTTTGAGCAACATCAATTAGATTCATGCATAAGAATCAGGCATGTTACACAATAATTTACTATTCGGAAGCGGACAGAGCTCATTGCAAAAGATGAAATTTGACGAAGGCTCAAAAATATTAAGAATAAAAATTGAATACTAGAAGAAATTTTTACGCAAAAACTTAACATAAAATGGCGCAAATGAGACGCTCCCAAATCGTGCTCAAAGCCTCGATCTAAAATATCGCGGCATATTTATATGGTGTCTAGGAAGAAATAGCACGTCCCCTCTCCTATTTCTCATCTACGAGTATGTTTTCCAACCACAAGAATGTCGGCTCGATATCCTTAAGGTTTAAAAATTGATTTTATTTTGTAGCTGATTTATGAATCGCCAAGCGACCGAGTCCTGCTATACTGATTTTCAACCCTTACACATGCTTTCTTCACCCATTTCCCGGACGGAATAATATTGCCGAGCTTGGGGGGGTGGGGGGGTGTCCTCTCCACTCTCCTTCAAAACGACCCCTTCAACGCCTCCCTTCGAAAACATATGGTGGGGGTGCAGCGTTGCAATATCAAGACCACTAAGGAATTTTGACTGTGCTGCCGCTAGTCCGCGTGAAAGTGCCGCTAGTCCCGGTTTAAAAAAACTCCTGAATGGACCCGGGTTCGAATGACTCCTGAATGGACATTTTTGACCGGGACTCTGGTTCTGTAGTATTTCCCGCACTTATTAAAACCGGCATGTTTCTTTACGGCAGTGAGGCATGGACGATGGCAGCAGCGGAGAAGAAAACGGTGGAAGCATTCGAAATGTGGTGCTACAGAAGAATGCTGAAGATTAAATGGATCGACCGAGTAAGTAACGAGGAAGTACTAAGAAGAGTAGGAGAAAAGAGAAGTCTGCTGAAAACTCTAAAAAGAAGAAGGGACAACTTAATCGGCCATATCTTGAGGCATGATGGCCTGATGAAGACTATCGTCGACAGGAAAAGTGAACGGGAAGATTGGAAAAGGCAGGCCTCGTATGAGATACATGGAAAAGGTTGTGAAGGATGTTTAGCGTCTTCGTTTGGAATGAAACGCTAATTTCTTATTGTAGATAGCTATTTATTCAGCTCCACTTACAAGATTCTGTCCTTCTCTCAAACTCATCAACAACTCTCTCTGGTAAACAAAATCGGTATTGTTGCCCGGTTGGTATGAAGATGAATAAAATAATAAATAATAATAATTGATAATAAATAATAATAATTGATAGTAAATAATAATAATTGATGATAAATAATAATTGATAATAAATAATAATAATATAATGCATGACTACATAATGAATATGATTAATTGCCAATGTGGCTGTTGTGGCGGGGTATCGCCACACTACTCCCCCCCGTGGGGAAAAAGAGGGTCGGCTGCAAATCTGTTTGGAGGACGGATGGTGCGGCCGAAGCGGGTTGAATGGTGCGGGTGTTGAGGGCCCTGTAGTCGCCACAAGGTCTCCAGCTGTTATCCTTCTTGCGAACCATGTGAAGTGGTGAGGCGTAAGGGCTGTGTGAGCGACGAACAATGCCTTCGCGTACTAGTAGCTCGAATTCTGCTAGTGCATCCCGAAGTCGATCCGGAGCTAGACGGCGGGCACGGTAATAGATCGGCGGTCCGAGTTGGAGGCGTATGTGATGCTTCGTGTGATGGTGGACTTCCCGAGGAGTGCCTGGAGGCAGGGTGATGTTAGGGAACCCGGCCAGGAGGGCATGATAGGGTGAAGATCCCGACAGAGCGCGCACGCTGTCCTGGGAAGATCGACCGCGATGACCCGATGCAGAATGGCCAGAGATTGTATCGACGAGCTGAGCGGTGGCCATGTTAGGAACGAGGTGAAAATGAGTGAGGAAATCTGCTCCGATGATTGGCTCGGTGACGTCAGCAACGATGAATCGCCAAAGGAAGTCGCGAGGGAGGCCAAGCTGAAGGCGCAGAGGTAGTGTACCGTAGGTACGGATCCGGCTGTCGTTGGCGGCGGAGAGCTCGTAGTCCGTGTAAAGGTGGGGTTTCACTGGTGCGACTCGCGGCTGCGTCCAGACGGTGCGGCGAGTCGCTGCAGTGGGACGTGCGGCCGACTGCACTCACTCATGCGTCCCGCCGCACAGCACAATGTAATTTAAATACATTCTTTTCCTACTGCGCCGGCTATCGAGGACCAAATATTATCTTTTATGGTCGTATCCTTATAATCCCTGTGTTCTGCATTATACACGGCCTCGTGCTTCCTCACTTCTTCAATCAGAACATCGTCCTCTTCCGGGGAAAATCGGCAATCCATGCTGCGACACAGGCACGCAGAAATGTATGAGAGAACACCGTCCTGCAAGCTCTGCGTCTGCGTCTCGACTGCTCACGAAGCAGTCGAGCCGCAGACGCAATCAGTCGTCTGGTAGACGCAGCGTCTTGGACGCACCAGAGAAGCCACTCCAATTAGAATACATAGTAGCAGTACAATGCGTCCAGCCGCAGCGTCTGGACGCAGCCGCGAGACGCACCAGTGAAACCCCACCTTAAGTCCGGTGGTCGGTGCAAAAGTTGACTGGGTAGATGGAGAGGTCTGATCCCGTGTCTATGAGAAAACGTCGTCGGGAGTGGCGATCGGTGACGAAGAGGCGGCACCCAGTGGTAGGACGACTCGTGGCCACCGTTACGAGTCGCCGTTGGAGTTTAACGGGCTCACTGATTTGGCGGAGCAAGGCTGGGTGCAGCGTCTGGCTTCGACACCAAACCTGCGATGGTAATAACACATACCAAGTTTAGCGGGGCGCTGTGTAGTGCCTGTGGATTGCATGGGACGAGGCTGAGATCTATCCCGGGTCCAGGTCCGTGTATATGGAGGATTGCTAACACGATTTCGTAGATCTTGGACTTGCTTGGCGAGTTCCTCTATCCGTTGATTCAATTCCCAAATGTCAGGCGTAGAGCGTACGGCGTGGATGGCTGGGGCTATCGGAGGCGGAACGACGGCGACGATGCGATCGGCCATGTCTGCCAGCTGATTGAGCGGAAGTGTTGTGGCCTGCGCTTGGAGAATGGCCTGCGCGCTGACCGGGAGACGCTGTAGCCACAGCGTGCGGAGGAAAGAGTCCTGCACTTGCGTGGCGCCGATGAGAGAACGCATGTGTCGTAGGAGTTGAGAAGGCTTGTGATCGCCCAGCTCTTCTGCTGTGAGAAGTTGCCGAACCCGCTGCTCCTCGGAGAGAGAGACGCGCTGTATCAGCAAAGCTTTAAGCGTCTGATAACGATTTGCGGCCGGTGGGTTTACTATGAGGTCGCTGACTTCACTGGCGAAGCGATGGTCTAGATTTCCCACGACGTAATCGTACATACTACGGTCCGAGGTGATGTTGGCCAGGGAAAATTGTGATTCTACCTGGGCGAACCAAACTGCGGGTTGAGCTGGCCAGAAAGGAGGCAGTTTCAGCGTGACGCGATATATGGCAGCAGGACCGATACCGGCGGGATCAGGAAGCGGAGAGAACTGCGGCGATATTTGCGGAGGTAGCGCTGCCTGATGCTCTTGCGGTGGAGACTCAATGTGCTGTTGCATATATTGCGCTTGCTGGGCCACGAGCTGCTGCCTGAGTTCCGCGAGTTGCGCCTGGAGTTTGTCGACTTCCTCTGCGTCTGCCATGGGTGCTTTAAGGACGTGCTAGGTACGCAGAATGCTGTGCGAGTAGCGCAGAGAAGCCCGTGTATTGCGGTGTGCGATGATGTCCGTTGACGCTCGGAGGCCGATGAAAAGGTCGTCGTCAGGGGTCCGTTGTCCGTCGTGTTTTTCGTCGTCGGGGGTCACCAGTTTAGCGTCTTCGTTTGGAATGAAACGCTAATTTCTTATTGTAGATAGCTATTTATTCAGCTCCACTTACAAGATTCTGTCCTTCTCTCAAACTCATCAACAACTCTCTCTGGTAAACAAAATCGGTATTGTTGCCCGGTTGGTATGAAGATGAATAAAATAATAAATAATAATAATTGATAATAAATAATAATAATTGATAGTAAATAATAATAATTGATGATAAATAATAATTGATAATAAATAATAATAATATAATGCATGACTACATAATGAATATGATTAATTGCCAATGTGGCTGTTGTGGCGGGGTATCGCCACAGATGTAAAAGAGAAGAATTACGTCACCATGAAAAGGTTGGCCGATAGAAGAATCGAGGGGAAAGCTGCCTCAAACCAATCCTAGGATTGTTGACCAATGATGATAGTTAAAACCGGGACCGGGATGTGCAGTGACCGGGACTGCACTTTTAATAAGAGCGGAAAAAACTATAACAAATGGTGATGTGAACCACCGATGGATATGGCAGGGTCAATCCTAAGATAAACACGGGTTTCCTTAAAGTGGTATTCTCATCCGCGTGCTTAGGTGTCTCCGTTATTCTGCTTCTGTTTGTGGCGTCTTTAAGCACAGGAAATCTTCTAATCTGATAACATATGCTACATAGTTATGTATCGCAGATTAAAATATAAGCTTAATGCTTAGACAAATACGACCAAAAGTAAGAGATTAAAATTCATTCCGTAGTATCAGGCTAAACTAGGTGGAAGTTGAATTTCGTAAATGAAATATTAACTTTGTTTCTAATAATTGGATTTTATAACTTTGTCTCTTTGGACTGTGTTTCTCATAATTCTAATTCTTTGTTTCTAATAAATCTGTGGAAGGAAACAAAGTTAATATTTAATTTACAGATTTAAATCCCCTTACGTAGAGTTCTAGATCAGTTTCTCAACTGGGTCGGTTTGATTGGTCGGGTTGGTGTAGAGCCTGCTGAGGTCCTGCATTCCACCCCGGGAACCCGGGTTCGAATGTCAGCTTTGGAAGAGATTATTCGATCGTATACCTACGTGTGGAGATCACTTCAAGTTCAATACTCCGTCCGTCGGATGGGACGTAAAACCGTGAACCTCTTGGTGACTTTCATTGACTGCAGGCTAATTCTGACGCCAGGTTTTTCTTCACCCTTCCCCCTTTTCCCGGAAAACCCTACCTTTTCCCAATGACCCACTTATCCTAAGTGGCGAAGACGACATGCTTAAATATAGGTTGCCTTCCCTCGGATATCTCAACTCCCCAAAACCTCACACCATCGATGAAACTTCCTCGTCGCGTTCGGTCACGAGTCAATTTCGGAATCACAGTCATCGGTAATTTGTCCTGAAGATGTCTTAAACTCATTTTTCTTTCGCTCGTTTGCGTTTTGGCGGAATGGACTTGTTATCGCTCTCTTTCGCTACTCGCCTCACTCATCAGACTCCATTCAGATGTATATATTTGGAGACGAGGGCTTCGCGAGCCGGTGGGAGAGAGCTCGGCAGAGTCGGAGCAAAAGTTCATGTGCCAGCGGCTTTTTGGAGGGCGAGGGTGGGGAAAGGGGAGGAGGAGGGGGCGTTGGCGCACGGAGAGGGCGAACGGGGAGGGGGAGGGTGGGGAGGGAGAGAGGGGAAGGGCCGAGCGTAAACGCTAACATATCTCCGAATGAGCGCGCTAGGGCGGGTGAAAGTTTTTCCACTATTTTTTCACCCTTTTTCATTCATTCTCTTTTTTTTCTCTGGAGCGTTGAGGCGGACCGCGTCTCTCTGTTTCTACATCCCTCTTCCTCGTTCCCCCGACTGGGAGATGGGCGTGGGAGAAGAGGAGGCTCAGTCGCGTGGCTTTCCTTACGAAGTCGAGACCTCAACCGCATCCGCGGGGTGCCGATGCGGAGTTGAGACAGGTCGCGGGATCCGGTGTCTCGTCCCCGCCTTCTTCTTAGACTCGGTCTCTCTCCCTCCACTTCGGAGAAACTGCGAGTGTCGACTGTTTTAAGTCCCCGTTGTCCTTCTCAAGTGAGTAACACTCCCCACCCTTACGCCACTGCTGGGTCCGAAATCTACAGATAGTGGGGTGGGGATAAAATTTGAATATCAACGCGCGCCCTTTGCGTTCCGCGGATAATCGCGGTATGGATTTGTTTTTTTTTACTTCAATCCACTCAACTCGAATGTGGCGGAAAAACAAAATTTGAAAAACGTCGCGCGAATCTTTTAGGCTCGCGCAGAGACGAGACTCTTGAAGGAAATTACCGACAAGAGTGTGTGCGGAAGCTTGATTTTTACGCAAATGACCTTGGATGGGGAATACAAAGCTGAAAGAGTGAGGTGTGCATCGTAATTATTCACTTAAGAGGTGAGACCCCTTAGTGTGTCGAAGGAATTAGCCGCCTACTGTACCTCTCTTATGTGTCTGTGTATGTGTTTGGGGTTTTCGCTTTTATCACTCTCCTCTGAGACGTCGTTCAAACGGGATCTGTAGAAGGAGAGAGTGAAGGAGTGTGGGTATGGGTGTCGGGCTTTGTGAGGAGAGCGGGTGTTTTCGTGTGTTGAGAAAGAGATATCCATCGCCTCTCGGCCACCGGACTGGGAAACTAGACCGCCCGTTCGATTCAAGGTAAGTGGGCACTTGCGCGGGCGTCTTGCACTTGGGGATTTGCGAAGACGCCACCGCCTCGGCTTCCGGGGTCGCCAAGGAATCTTTCTCCGCGAGCGTGGGGCACTGGAAAGGATTCGCAAGCAAGAACGGGGACGCAGGAGAGGGAGTGACTCCCGAAGGAAGAATATTCCCACTCGCGCTCATCGTCCGTCGAGAGACACTCGCTGACGACTCGGTTTCGACTGCATTTCCACGAGTTCGGTTGTTTTTTTTCGAGTGTCATTTTCATACCTCCACGTGCTTTTCGATGATCGGACTGTCGAGCGAAACATGCATCATTCTCGGGAGAGAATATTGGTTCTCGAGGCGGTTAGCTTTGTTTCCTCAACCTCGCTTCTCTTCGCGATGGGAATCTAGACGTGGCTCAAGGACTATTGGGCACAAGCCAATGGCTCTGTTGCAATTCATAGAGGCGTGCCCACCGGCTCTGAATGATAGCCTTCTTAATGTGAAGCACTGACAATTGTTCACGTGGAATAAATGCAGCTAGGGGTCCCGTGAGAAACAAAAGAATTACTGTCCCTGACTCACCACGATCAAGTGAAGGCTTTGGTATATATCAGACGAGCGTTCGCGGGCACCCTGAAAGAATTTCAAATACATTCCCAAATATTCCTTCCAGGAAAGATATTTTCTCTCGCGCATTTAATGTGTTACCAGAAATCAATGTCATTCATGCAGTATTTAATTTCCTCATGGCTTACGAAAACCTTTAAAAATATATTTATTCACTTTATTTTTTCGTACTTTCCAAACGAATTTCCTCAGGATTTAATGACAACGTATATGACCCATGCATTTCCTGTATTGAAATACCTTTCCTGAAAGTTCATTTCACTGCTCTGATGGAGTGTGACTGATATCGGGATTCACGTATTCGATTAGGTATGTACACTATTATAGTGCGTTCTTGGGGACGGCCCGGGTCACTTAAACCGAGTCATTTGCAATATTGAAAAAACTAGCAATCTTAACAGAATATTATCGCATATTAATGACGTATATATTTGCTTTATTTATTTTAAGTTCACTGATGAAAAATTGCAAAGTTTTTTCCTGAAATGTATGAAACATGAGCGGTGGGCACTGCCTTTTACTGTATTTAGAAGTTCCAGGCTATATCACGCAATCTAATTTCATTTTAAACCTAAGAACAAATCCTTTCTCCATATAATGTAAGGTTTTTAGTAGGTTTGGGAGATGATTGAGTTCGGGTATTTAGGAAACTATAGAGTGAAATCACCTGTTTTTGTAATTTACTGTTTATTTTGAACTATCTGAGCACGAAAACCCTTACCAGAGACAACAATATTTCTCTTTTGGCGACTATCTGAAGTAAAGTTTTCGAACGTTTAAAATCCCCACGTCATATCCATCTCACCACACCAAGGTGTCTCCCATAAAGTGAGAGACATCTTAACTTTACCTAAAGATTTTTCATCTCCCATTTGGCTGCTAAACTTATCATTGGTAAATATTTTAGGTTCACCAAACGTTCTGTCAAATATCCCATTTTCCTTTTATTATTGGTTGTTTTTTATATTAGATAAGCAGAAAACATTTCCAGGTAATATTTTAAGAGAAAATACTCTCATTGAACCTAATACATTTCTAATTTAGTTAACAATGCTTTCCATTAAATGAGTCATTTGAGACAGTAGGCTTTTAGGTAGCCTCTGCCTATTATTGCCAACCAACATAATTTTATTCTATCGTAACCCAGTCGTTTCCTCCCTTATTCTGCACTTATTATCATCTCATTTGCTGGCCTTTACATCATCTAGACGTCCTGCCATTATCCTCCTTTCACCCCGCTAACCAAGTATTCTGGGGATCGGGTTGGTGTGCTGGCTAGAGTACTGGCCTCCCATCCCGAGGGCCCGGGTTCGATTCCCGGCAGTGGCGGATTTTTCAGTGGAAAACTGGTCCCCACTTGAGTGCCTAGTGGAGGGCATTTCAAGTACAGTACTCCGTCCGTCGGATGGGACCGTGGTCCCCTTGGCGCCTTTCGTTAAGAGTAGGCTAATGCCGACGCCGGGTTTCTCTCCACCCTTCCTCCGTTCCCTGAAAATTCCTACCATTACCCAATTACTCACCTATCCTATGTGGCGCAAATGACCTCCGCTGTCGGTCGCCTCCCCTAAATAACCAACCAACCAAGTATTCTACCCTCAGCCATCATCGCCACTTGATGAAGAATATGCATGGAAATTGTTTCTCGTGTATTTTTGGCTTACTTTATACGAAATTTTCTCACACATTTAACTATATAATCCAAAATTTTCTATTCTAACCACAAAATTTATTAAATGCTACTATGTTAAAGAAAATCGACGGAAGTCACGTGACCTGAAACGCCTTCTCACGTCACTGCTCGGTATAGCTTCCATATTGCTACGGAAACATGTTTATTTTCAGAGGACTACGAAGCAAATGTATTATTTTGAGGTTTTTAACCGTTTTTTGATCGAAAAGATGACTTAAAGGGATTTAAAAATACAACAATCCCATAATTTGCCTTTGGTTGACTCCCTTATTGGGGCATACTTGTTCTAAAAACAGCGATCAATTTGTCTTAGCGAGGATTCTCGGGCAGTAAAAAGGTATAATATAATTTATGGACGATGTGATCGTTACGTTTCATAGTACTTAAATAAAAATATCGAAATGCATTCGTTTATTGAATTAAACAAATGCGTTGAATACATACGTTTCCGCCAATTATTCATTAAACAACATACCTCAACTTAAAAGAGATAAACAACGACCATAGTGATACCGTGCCGTGACGTCATGCGATGTCGTCGTGTTTTTAAAATGCCGAAAAGGCAAAATTATTAAAGGGTAACATCTTTGTAACACAACCTAAATTTTCACCAAGCACATTTTAGCTAATAATGTTCACATTTAGAGAGTAATAAAAAATAGCGCATGTTCCCATTCTGCTGCGCCTAAAAACGTTCTCCGTTCCCTATTATTTATCTCTTCCTGCTTCTAAAACAATTTCCTTTTATTCTTTACCATAATCAATCCCTCCTGCTTGCCTTGGTAGCCAAGTGGGTAACGTGAAATTATTGAGGGCTGGCAACTAAAAGGTCGTGGGTTCGGATCCCGCTTGGAGCATGGGTATTGTGATTAGTTTAAACGGTGCGGTAAAATTGATCCGTTGGAACACCTGGAATCTATTCGTAAAAACTTCTTCGGGCTCTCCACCGGATGAATTTAACCATTTTCTTTTCCTTTCGGGTGACGGCTCGTCACTCATCCTCAAGGCAAGAATATCTTTTTAAGAATCAAACTGTATGCGGCCGTAAGAGCGATAATATTTGTGACGGTTACGAGTAATCAGGAAGGGAGAGACAATCCTCAAGTTTGGTAACACTGCGTGAAGTTGGTAGAAATATAATGTTAAATGCCATGAGGTTCTCGATGTTTCAGTTGTCTAAAGTTATTTTGTCTACATTCTTGTCTTGAGAATGAATGACGAGTCGTAACCCAAAAGGTTGGCAAACATGAATAATTTAAACCAATGGAGAGTCCGAGAAGATTTCACGAATATAAGTCTCCGAGAAAGAGTACAACATACATGAAATCTAAGATTAATACTGCTACCAGCACTTCCTCATTGGTCTTCCTTCTCAAATGGATTTGTATTGAAAATTTTGGCGCATCGTTAACTGTGTTTCGGGGAATGCATTTTTTAAAAACGCCTTAGAAATGCATTCCTAGCAATGTTAGTTAATAAATTCAACGGGATATAATCCGTTGTGTGATTAGAATGACATGAATAAATATTTTATCCCTTTTTAATGCAATTTATGCTAATCAAAGTGAGAAGAGTTTCATTAATGATACAATTGATTCGAAGTTCATCTGACTGTGTAAGCTGAAGTCGTTCCTTTAGAATGCACAAGAAAGTACATAAGATAAATAAAGTTAATGAAAATCTGTTTCGTATGCATGCGGATGTGAGATGTGAAAATGATTTTTTTAGGTTCATACGAAATGAGAGGAAGTATTTGCTTATATCAATTCTTGACAAAGCATTTAAAAATAATTTGTAATACGTACAAACATTTTAAAATGCATTTCAGCTACTTAATAATTTATGAATAATACGTGAAACATAAAGAAGCTCTACCTAAAACTCTATTCTCACTTTATTTTTCAATTCAGCGGCCCGACCTGAATACCTCATACCTGATAGAATTTAAATATCGAGTACCTCGTGGCATTTAATGCTTCAATTCTGCCACCTTTACAATACGAGATCAAACTTAAGAATTACCTCTCCCTTCCTGCTTGCTCGTAACCGTGGCAATTATTATCGCTTCTGTTGCCGCTTACAGTATGATTCTAAAAAAAGAGAAACCCCTGGCGTGAATTACCTGTTGGCAGCAACAGATGCTTTTCGTGAAGGGAAAGTGCCCATTATGTGAGACTACTCGTTCCCGTTGCATGAGCCCAGTTTCCACCGTTGTCATATTTATGAGGTGGTCTATTACTGAGTTCTATTGCAAAAGAGGTAGAGGTTCAACATTTGCCTATTAAGCCGCCTTTTCCTCTCTGTTGCGTTGGAGCGTAAAGTTATGATATTGAGGTCCTCATATATCTTCGAAACAGAAGGTAAGCCTCCACTGGAGGCCTGATGATGGTTTCAAATTACTTTGACGACGATGACAAATAATGTATGCATGCTAAACAAAAGGTATTTCAGTGATGGACCTGGAGATAATGTTAAGTCCTCCAATTCCCTAGGTTTTATCTTACTAATTTTCACACGCTTGATCTAAAAAAAAAGAAGAAAGGAATTCCACGGTCAATAAGTTTCTCAGCGTGACGGCCATTATTTAAGAGAATCCACGTTTTAAAGGCTCTAGAGAACAAATGAGAAGCAACCTCAATAATCGAGGCATGAAATATATTTCTTATTATCAAATTCCTGAAATCTCGTTTGAAAAAAGTGGTTCTTTTCATAACAAGGGAATTTTGCTTTGGACGTTATTTATGTTCAAAGTTCTTACGTTTTTTCTGCTTTTTTATTCTCTCTACCTGAACGAAAATAGTAGGTACTGCGGCGTGTTAAATGAAGTACTATGGAATTTATTTAGGTTTGTTTTAAATTTTTTTATGGAGTGTGCTGTGGTAGCAAATATTGTGACTCAGAAGCAAAAGAATGATCTTGAGCAGAGGAAACAATACGCATTTATTTAAACTTTGCGTGAATAAAAATATGATTCTGGCAATATTAGTGGCATAGGTCACTCGTGGCATAAGAATTGGGTGGCCAATGAGTGGGAATGAGGGTTGGATCTACTAGCAACGTGAAAGTAGACCGGGATTGTTGTTCTCCAGTTTGATCGCGTTTTAAAAAAAATACATTAAGATTCGAATCAGCACACGCACAGACAAGTATGATTATTGATTTAATTGTATAGTGACCCGAAAAAGGCTTGCTTCAACGTCTCTGAATAAAATCACAACGCAATGATAAGTAGGACTTTCCGGAACAGGAAAGAAGATTAAAGGAAGGAAAGACATCAGCATCACAAACGAAGCAGGTATGTAAGGAAGTGAACTGGAATAAATAATTGAAACGTAGGCAGCTTCTACAACCCGTTATGGACCTATAAAACCTAAACGGGTGTCAAAATTATCTAACCCTGGAGAAAGAGGTATCTAGTGTATACGTGTGCAAGGGTGCTGGGTTTGTAGTTGAGGATTTATCGTCACAATTCTGGCTAGAAAAGCCAACATTCCCGAAACTAGTTCTTAACTTAGGGTTTAACCCTTTCAGTTCAGAGCTCTTCCAACTCTTAGTTCCGCAAAATGGAGCGCAGAAAAATTTATGAAAAAAATTTGACCGAAAACGGGGGCATTTTAATGTCTTGCCATAAAAATCTTTTTTCATATTCCGCTGATAACTTTAATGAGTGCAGCATCATCTCAGTTTCATTTACCATGTGATTTTATATGACGTTTTCCGAGCGAAAAACAAGTGAACTATTCATAAGACGTTATCATTACATATATGTCTGCATATATGTAATGTCGTATCTTGATTGAGAAAGAGTTGAAGGACGGGCTTCAAACATGCTACTCCAATTGGAAGTTATGCTATTTTCATTTGCATTATAACATAGAGTAAGTATAATTATATATATTATACTTACTCTATGATTATATTATCGTGGAATAGAATTTACTATGGAGGTTTTATCATAGCTAAATCGGATAACTACTACGAATTCATTTGTCATTTTTATAGCTCTCTCTTCCGGAGTGCAGATACATTTTCGTATCTCAATGCTATTTACGCAAAGCAAGTTTGGTGACTAAACTAAAGAGCAACGTTGAAATAAGTTTTCTCATTTGAAGTGTCCTCAAAATACGAGATTAAAAACTGAGCGCATCCACCTTTAAAATATCGAGTTTTTGAGTTAGCGGTTAGAAATTTCTTGAATTTAAAGTTGTAGCCATTATTTTCTCATGGCTTCGTTTTTAAAATCAATGCATACCCTTCTTCCAAAGCTAATTTATTTACCTAAATAAAATGTTTACGATGCCGTATGAGTGTCGGAATCATTACCAGTCAGCACGATGACCCAAATCGAGGGCATTTTAAATGATGTGATTAATATGAATTATAATAATAATAATACGAAGGAAGGTTTGACAAGCTGGCATACCTGGTATAGCTGATAGGCATTTAATATTTTACGCAAAATGCTAGGTTGGCCAGAGGAAAAAAACGCTGAAGTTTTATTTCGGATTCTCCTTTAAAACCGAGTAATTAAATCATGAACAAGGAAATTTAACAGGATGAATGTTAATTAAATATTTAAAAAATAGAAAAATCTGTGAATGAGAAAGATAGAGATAAAGCATTCCTAAAACCATTAGTCAACGGAAGTAACGCAAAAGGAACTTTTAAGTTATGAATGATATTTTTTATACTCATGTACTCGTATACACTTCATCTTAAGACGGCGGGCTCCTTCGAGAACCGTTGCTGAACGAAGTGAATTTTATGATTACCAAGTCTCACCCTACCCCAGATTTGGGCAGTTTTTATATCCAGGACAAAAAAAAATATTAATCAAAGTCCTCGTAGCCATTACGTGTTGCGAAAGAGTCACCCAGAAATTTGATAATTGGTATTTCGTCCAACTGAACTCTTTTGAAATAGAGCTCAGTGCGATTAACGTGGAATATGGGGAGAAGTTGACCTTATTGCACCGTCCTTCCTACCCAGAAGAATTAGCATCAGTGATGTTAAGATTGGCAGCATTTGGGGTAGTGCGTTTCGTATGATGTAATACGAAGGTGGAAGAATTTTATATGGAGAGGACAATATGGCCAGATATCATCTGAAGATCTAAAAAAAATAAAACTAAGCTTATGCAGTATGCAGTAGGAGAAATGAGGTCAAGACTAATGTTAAACTAGGAAAATAAATATTGAATAAATGGAAGAGTTCTGTTATCGGGAAAGCCGATCAACCAGCGATGAACGAAATAAAAGAGAAATTGCAAATAGAATCACCCATGCGGAAAGGACATTCATTGTCCTTTCCGCATGGGCGTAGGATTTCATGATAAATCAGCTACTTTTCCCTTGTTAAACCTCATTTGGAATATGCTGCCAGTGTATGGGATCCCTACGAAACTGGTGTAAATAATGAAATGGAACGTGTACAGCGAAGATAGACAAGATTTGTAAAGGGACGGTACGATAACCTTATTAGCGTATTAAATGAATTAAAATGGGAATCATTATCGGATCGCAGGTTGAAAATAAGATTTAATCTCTTAAATAAATTCCAAGATAATATTTTCAGTGATGATGTGAAAAATATTTTACGAACCCCAACCTACTATGGTAGACTGGACCATAATCATTAAATTAGAGAAATTGATTGCCGAACTGACCGATTCAAAATGTCCTTTTTCCCTCGTACAATTAGAGATACGAATAACGGTAAATATGTCCTATCGGAGAGTAGCAATGAATAGCATTGGTAGCTGCATGTTGGTATGAGTACTTAAAGCTAACCCTACTAACAGAATGTTTTTGCATGTTTGCTTTGCAATTTCTATCTTTTTTAAATAGTGTAGTTCTGACTACTATACCTGCCACACACCCTTGTGGTGGCTTGCAGGGTATTATGTAGATGTAGATAGATGTGAGCATATCATATTGTGGTGACCTATTGGGTAGAGCGCTTGGCTACTGATCGAAGGGTCCCGGGTTCGTATCCGGGTGAAGCCTTTGGACGCCCCCGAACGAAAAATCCTCGGAGTGCGAGGTGGCCCAGGGAAAGGAACTGGCCCCCCTACCCTGAATGTGTGAAATTCACACGCCTGTGGCTTGGCCCGGGGTGAGTTCTACTCTCACCTATTCAAAACCAACCTAAGGGTTAATTCACTGTGTGTGATATCATTTTTATCTCACTGAAAGAAAAGATAGGTAGGCATAAGGTTAGGGAATTTTTAAGGTTTAAGGTTAAGGTAAGTTTTTAAGTTTAGGTAAGGTTAGGTAAAAAAGATAGGTAGGCATAAGGTTAGGATATTTAGGTATGCCCAGAAAAAGTTACTTAAATGCCCATAAAATATTTTTGGCCTGCCACTGGTTCAATAAACTAAATAATCATTATTATCTATGATGGAGAAAATGTTTAAGTCGTCACCCTTTCAGCTACGAAAGGGGAGAGTAATGCTTGTTATAAAAGTCACTTGGAAGTTATTGAGAATAGGCAATTTAGAATGTAGCCTTTTTGGCATCTGCTCTATGCACCAAATGCAATTTTTGCAGTTCGTTCTAAAGGTAACTCGCTTTAATTAACTCAGAATGACTCAGATGGAGTCTTTATTAACATTTTTCAACCATCCACCGCTGTCGATTGACTGAAACTCCCGCTCCGATTTCAATTAGCGACATCCTCTACATATGTCGAAATATTGATCGCGACGAATAATAGAATTCAATTTTTGGGTTCATTTGAAAAAAGTGCATGTCTTTTACTCACCGTACGCTTCATCCAACCGATGGATGGTCTCTCTTCAGTTTGATCTATTGGATACCAGAGAGGTCGCCTCATCTCACCTTCTCACTCTTGTGTTGAACTTCGGATGGGAGCTCTTCCTTCCTTCGTGAGGTGATGCAAGAGAGACGTATCGGAGATGGACGCGACATAATTTAATTGCCGAGTCCCTTTGAAGCAGCGATGCCCGCCACCATCACGCCGAATAATCAGAATATCATCACCCTCACGGTGAAGTCTTGGGTAGATTCCAAAAATGTTACATTCTGAAAAATGAGGTAATTACGTATGTACATTCTTGCTGTCAGGATGAAGGAGATAGGAATGCCTAATGGGGGCGTTTACTCGGAACGGAAATCGCAATTTTGTACACTAAATTGTTAGATGGAAACGAACTAGGAATATTAGTGAAATAATCAATCCTCTAACCACAACCTTTCACTCATAAATCAAAAATTAAAATAAGCAAAAGGTGACGCCCACCGAAGAAGCTGCTTTGATATCATTGACGTCATTTTCCTTGACTTGACTGCTTTTCGGGGAAGGGAAGGGAGTGGAGGGGGGTCCTCGGAAGGTCTGTTTGCACAGATGCTGTCGCAACTGCTCCTATTGGCAGTGTCAGCTGTGTCCCCCCATTGCGATGAGGCGAAGTAGCTTTGCGGGCTCAGTCGTGATTGGACGAAGTCGATAATCGTCAATGGTTGCACCACGCCCACTTTTCCGAAAGGGTTAAAAACATCAGTTTTTCGCTGCTTATAACTCGAGAAATAATTTAAGAACCAAGAAAAGGAAAATATGGGTATTTTTATTTTACAAACTCTATCAGATCCGGAAATAAAAAAAATATGGTAAACGACCCCATTGTTTACAATTTACAATATTTTCCATGAGAACAAAATGATGGACAATATTATCTATATCTACTAACTATACTGCAAGCCACCTCTAGGGTGTGCGGCAGGGGGTGAGTTTTCAACAAAGTATCCATTAAAGTTTACTTGTACTTGTTACCTAAAAAGATCTTTCTATACATAACATGCGGTACACACATTTCCGCAGCTGATTTTCATCCAAGATGCATGGAATTGTTTAAGAAGTACTACAGACATGCTCAGTGGTTATTAAATGCATGCTTAAATCCCAAAGTTAACAAAATAAAAAATCCAATATTTAAATTTCATCTCTGTATGTTTCCCTCCTCCGATTTGATCTATTGTATGCAATTTGATTTTCATATTAATATTAATTTATTTTATGAAGGTACTATGGCTGGAGAAGTCTTGATGATGTTATGGCAACAGCTGTGCGTTGTGTAACACGCAATTATGACACAGATGTGTCAGGATTGAATTGTTTGTGGAAGGGTGAATATTTGCGTCTATCGGTGGTGCAGTATCTTATCTTAATATTATTGTCTTACAATTAGCCATATTATATTATATCTGTGGTCCTGTCTACCAATGCAGTGTGGGACTTGAATATTTAACTGGGTGTTGGAGGTGAAATCGTCTGCCCTGTATTTCTGTAAAAGTCATAGTATGCCTTCTGTATATGTGTTGTAATTATTAAAATGTATTATTAACTTGACCATTGAATCTTATTTGAAATTGGATACTTGGTCAATTTTAAAACCTCTTTTCCGGTACCTGCGTTTGCTAATTTTATTAGCATATTCTAGGTTAGGAAATAGTTTAAAGTTATTATTTTTTGTGGTCGTGTCATTCTTTATTGTTGCTGACGTTTAATGTGAGGCAAACCAGATACGTATAATATTTTGGAAGTATTTCCCACTCGTTAGTGAGAATAGATAAATTTAGAATTTATTTAATGCCTCAGAAACTAAAGATGCACTGAGAAAATACTGACAAAGTTATTATAAATGAATTAAAATAGTGTGCTGTTGACAATGGTTTCGGACTTCACTTGGTGGAATAACTTGATATCTGGGAAAGAAGTAGAAATGACTCGGCAATTTCACAATGAAAATTAATATTAAACAGTATCCTAGTTGTATGTCAATAATTCACGTTTGGTGATTTCCACCCCCTTCCACACACCCTCATGGTGGCATGCTGGGTATTGCGTAGATGAAAATTATAACTATGCGGAATTGCAGAGTTATTTCTTCTTCTTTTCCTATTATCATGTTCACTTCTACATCACATCACCTTCTATTGGCATGTAGAATCACTGCCGCAAAAATATTTATAAATATTAATTTTTTCCCCCTTTTCAAATAAAATATTTCAGAATAAACGCAATTTGCGAATGAACGACGCTCCAATTTGCTATTGAGAAATTGAATCTAGGATTTAGGTGATATCCCTTCCTCCGTACCCTTCTATTCCCATCCTTGTACCTTTCATACCGGTCCAGAATGCCTGTAATGTTGTTAACTAATGCATTACCTCACAATATACCTTCTGGCCATGTGTTCCACCTCTGAAAGTTTTTGCTTCATACTCTCCCCTTTAGTCCAGTCGCAATAAAATAAAATTTCCCGATGTTTTCTCCCCATCCAGACTAATTGATCTTCCTACAGCATAGAGTTTCGTGAACCCCTACACTTCTTTCGCCTTTTTTGTCTATATTCTGCTGGTATTAGAGACTTCCCGAAAGAGTTAATTGCCAATCAATTAATGGCCAATCGCCAATTCATTTCTCTACTTCAACTGAATCGTGCTTGTCACTTTGTATCTCTTAAGGTGTGACCTTTTTAAAGGAATGTCCTTTCTTAGCTTTGGCTATTTTGCGCGAATGATGAATGCTCGGCATGTCCGACGCATGCCAAACGTTTTCTCTATCAGCTTGTGTTAAATTTCGCGACAGGTAAAAGATTTCGACATGCTCCAAGTTTTCTTCTCGCTGCGTTATTCCTCCCTTCAGATATGCATTATTATATAACAGGATTTTAATTTCCATTGGTGGATTGCCACGAAATGCCCTTCATTTACTAGATCTATTTAGATCAAGGATATTGGCAGTGTTTATTATAGTCTCTCCTGGTTTTGCTCTGAGATATGCTTATCGGAGATCGTTAATATCTGTCTTACTCCCCTTATTTCACTCAATTCCCTTTTTTTCCTTCTTCATACGCCCATTCGGTGAATGCATTGAGGCAGTGATGGTAATATATTGCATCCTTGTTTTTAGTCTATTTTCTTCTCCACAATTGCCTTAGTGCTGCGATGAAATGTGAAAGTAGTTCTTGCGCTTCAATTGATTGAGGAAGAATGGACATTTGTATATATCTGTGGTGCAGTTATTTCTCGTATCTCACCCTTGTGGTCCAGTCTGCCAGTGAAGTTAGGAGCCCTTATAATTAACTCGATTTGGGGGTTAAGCTAGACTGCCCGGTACTTCCGTAAAATTCGAAGTATGGCTTGCTGTCTTCATGTTTGAAGTGTCTCCCATCCCAATGTATCTAGCAAAGAAGTTACACTTACTCTCTTATCATAACAATTGTCCACAAATCTAGCAGATCTCCTCTGAATTTCATATAACTCTTTCATTAATCCCTTTTCCCACGAGTCCTAAATACCAGAGGCACATTCCTCTTTTGGGCTAACATGTGTTAGATCCAGGGGGTGGAAGTGGTGGTTGGGAAGGGAGAAGGGGGGGGGGACGAAGAGACTAGGGTTTGGAGAGGGGAGGAGGATGGTTTGAGGTGTCTTGGTGCAGGGTTTCCGGTGGTTTGGTAATGGGAGGGAATAGAGATGGGAGGGAAGTGAAGGAGGGGGAACTGGAGAGATACAAGAGCTCGTTAACACCTGTAAATACAATTTTTTGAGTTTACGTGGCAATAAATGCTGCCTAACTTCTTGACTAAATAACCTGGAGATGATGTATAGCAATGGGGTCGTCGACCATATTTTTTATTGCCGATTCTGATAGAGTTTTCAAAATAAAAAGACCCGTATTTTTCCGTTTTCTGATCCGTCAATTATTTATCGAGTTATAAGCGGCGAAAAACTGATGTTTTTAACCCTTTCGGAAAAGTGGGCGTGGTGCAACCTCTGACGTATATCGACTTCGTCCAATCACAACTGAGCCCGCGAAGCTACTTTGCCTTATTGCAATGGAGGGACACAGCTGACTCTGCCAATAAGAGCAGTTACGACAGCATCTGTGCGAGCAGACCTTCCGAGAACCCCCCTCCACTCCTTCCCCTTCCCATAAGAGCAGTCAAGGATGGGATGAAAATGAAGTCAATGTTATCACAGCAGATTTTTCAGTGGGCGTACCTTTTGCTTATTTTAATTTTTGATTTATGAGTGAATGGTTGTGGTTAGAAGATTAATTTCTTTACTAAATTTCTTTCTTCGTTTCTATCTAACAATTTCGTGTACGAAATTGCAATTTCGGTTCCGAGTAAACGCCCCCATTGCGGTAAATAAAACTTAATGTTGAAAATGCGTTGATTCACTTTGACCCTTCATTCCTACGATACCGTTAAGCCCGGGATCGGTAATTAATCTTTTCCACACATGCATAGGGAACAGGTATATACTAGCCGCGATACAGCTTTGGCTTATATGTTTGTAACTTCTCTTGGGGTACTTTGGCTGCCATAACGAATCCAGTTGAGAAAATCAACTTAATGCGTTCGCTCTACGTTGGATTGTTGTTGATTTAGACTGTTTCATTATAAATTCTATTGGAATCTTGTCCTGATCTACTTCAGCTCAAAAGGCTACATAACGGCAACATAAACTACCTTCATAGACAACGCAATTCAAAGTGCATCCCGAAAGCATTGCTATTTCTATGCATGCATATATGCATATTACACTTACTCTCTTATCATAACAATTGTTCACAAATCTAGCAGTTGTGATCAATTTACTTGTTTACTTAGAATCTCTTAATTAAAATTACTTAATTGTTAATTAACAATTAACAACTAACACTATATGCATATTCACATGCTATGAAAGCATATCAGTGCGAATGCCACGAAGGAAAGTACTAATGAACTGCCTAATTAAATTATTAATTTCCTTGGTCATAGTTATTACCCGCAAATTATCAATGCCGATGATCTGGGATGAATTAATTTCTCCCAATCTTCAATCATATATAAATAACTTATTTCCCTCTCTCTCGGCAATATTTGTTGAAAATCGAGTCTCCTTTGCTCTTCTAATCCTGAATTATCGACCGTGAGATCAATCGACTTATCGAGTCACTCCATCATTAGCATTTCCACGCGCGGAGAGCTTGCCGTCGTCTCCTCAAGCTAGCACTCGGAGGGCACATCACAAGTGCCGCGCTTACGTAAACGGGAGGTCGATTTGAATTTACGGGGTCGCGCTTTTTCTCAGCAGTTCCGTAGCTGGAGAGGCGGTGGCCGTTGCGTTAGTCGAGCGAGATAGTGACATTGGCCAGAATTCCCGAGCGAAAACCTACATTACGAGGCCTTAGCACTGACCGAGACTTCTCGAGCCCTCACTGTGATCGTTGGTGATGTGTATTTGATCTCTTGTTTATAATCCGGCTTTATTATACCTTGCCATGAGTAACGAGCCAGAATGACGTCGGCACTATATAGTCAGGAAAATGGGACAGCGAGGTGAGAGGGAATTATGGATTTCTATAATTGGAGAAATAACGTTTTTATATATTCTATAGGCCGTTGTACACGGTACAATTTCTTGTACAAGAAGTTGTACAATGCGCAAATTGTATCGTGTACGAGGTGTTCGTACAATTTCTTGTACAAGGAATAAGATCATGCTCTATATTAATGGATGAAACCGTCCAAGATCCACTCCATAGCTTATGCGTATGACATGTGACGGTAGTGATGCGTTCGTTTAGTATTCGTAAGGTTGGTGTTCTGTGTTTGCAATAACTTTTATTCCTATTAGCGTGGCAAAACTTCCATTTTTGTTGTACATGTCGTGATATTCTTTGTTGCTTCCATATTATGATATTCTTTGTTGCTTCTGTGTTGTGAAATTCGTCGGTCACGTTGGAAGTGTTCTATTTCTCAAAAGATGAGTTGGACACACTGACAAACATTAAACCTCAATGAAATTGATATGACATTATTGAACCAAAAAGGAAATATTAGCAACAAGCATAAACATGATGTTTGGAGGATAAGTGGGTTTCATGAGCCGATGAAAGAGTGTAAGTATCCAATCGTATAATTTCATTTTATCAGTGCGAGGATTAATGGTAGCAAATAATTGCCCAGGAACTATGGTAGTATTTTCAAAATAATATCGTCATCGGATATCGCATTTCAGCTGTTCGACAGAATACGATATTTGCGCATGTTATTGGCGCACAAATTGCATGAAATCTTTGATTGTGTACGACCGTGAACCAACTTCTTGTACAATTTCTTGGTCAAATCTCACCGTTCAATTTATGGTAAAAAATCTTGTACAAGAAATCGTACCGTGTACAACGGTCTTATGAGTGGAATACAGCGTTTTGGTGACGAGTAGCATTTGGAAGTGGTCCCATTACGGGTCCTATGGTGTGTAAGGTTACAAATATTAATCAGAGTTAAAGTAAGACACATTTTTTGAAGTAAAACTTAAAATAGTTCACGCAATTTTTTATATATTGATAGCATATTTCCGGCAGCAAATAAAATGGTCAAAGAAACACTTATGCAAGTGGATTCATTACGCGGTCCACTGTACACGTTTTGACTGCACATTTTAACAGATCATCAAACCAAAGTAAGAAAGTGACACACAAGTGTACTCATTCTTTCTTACTTTCGTACAAGAATCTCAGTAAGTCTCATTGAGATTATTCGAGCAAACAGAATTCTTCTTTTCCATGAGCAAAAAATACTTTTTTCTCTAATTACGCTTTAACTAATATTGAGAAATAGGTTACAGTTTTATTTATGCCCGAGTGTTAGTATATAAGCTCACTAAACTTACCATTAAACTAACTTTACCGTTGATATTTTTGAATGAAAGTGCGGCAGCATGTAATAAATGGAAGATGGATCTTCACTACCTGACATAATGAATCGTTGTACCCAAAAGTACCTAATATTTGGTCACAGCAATAGATAATTCGTAAGCATAAACGTATCTTGTGTCCAATGTTCCGTGGAGAGGATAAACTTTTTCTATGCTTGGCAGGTTATTCGTTTCACTTACTTAATTTCATCGAAGGAGAAAAGGCATCAACACTGCTGTTTCCATATAGACGTTTATTTGGCTCGACCATGGTCTCGTAGCAAGGCTACATCATCATTATTTTCATCGTTTAGATGGAGGATTTTTATGTTCCGATTCATCCAAGAGGACTTTGCCATCACTAAAGCAGAATTTTTAGTTAAGGTCAACTTGTAACTAGAAGAGGGAATTATTTTTTTGAGGACACGCCCATGACTGCTGCTATTTTATTAGGAGTAAAGCCCTTTTTTACAGCGACAAGTCAAAACCGATTGATCTCATGGGTGAATGGTATTACCGAGTGCTTTGGTTTCACAAATTCATAGTATTCCGAATTGTGTGGCCTCTGGGGTGTCCCTCTTTAAAAAATAATTCCCCATCGTGGCGTGTATATAGGGCTAATCCTCTCGGTCTACATCATTCCGTTATTCACTTCATTTATTTTGCTGTTCAGCTCTTTATGTCAGCCGTCTCCAATCATATTGCCCAAAACCAATACTTTTACTCTCACCTTTGTTTTACCTTAATAGGGCCGTTTACCATATTTTTTTATTGCCGGATCTGATAGAGGTTGTAAAATAAAAAGACCCGTATTTTTCCGTTTTTTGATCCGTCAATTATTTCTCGAGTTATAAGCGGCGAAAAACTGATGTTTTTAACCCTTTCGGAAAAGTGGGCGTGGTACAACCTTTTACGTCATCGACTTCGTCCAATCACAACTGGGCTCGCGAACCTAATTCGCCTACCGCAATGGGGACACGCATCTGACTCTGCAAATAGGAGCGGTTGCGGCAGGATCTTTGCGAGCAGACCTTTCGAGAACCCCCCTCCACTCCTACCCCTTCCCATAAGAGCAGTCAAGAATGGGATGAAAATGACGTCAATGTTATCACAGCAGCTTTTTCGGTGGGCGTCACCTTTTTCTTATTTTAATTTTTGATTTATGAGTGAATGGCTGTGGTTAGAAGATTAATTTTTTTACTACATTTCTTTTTTCGTTTCCATGTAACAATTTCGTGTACAAAATTGCGATTTCGTTTCCGAGTAAACGCCCCCTTGCAAGCGAGTTAGGAGCATCCATGTTAACATACATTTCGGTCACTAAAAATTTCCACGGAATGCTTAAGTTATAATAAAACGGAAAATGGAAAGTTATCATAACGGAAAATATCAAGTTATAATATTTATTAAAAACGTTTAATTAGATAGATTACTTATAGCTAAGAAGCATTTACTTCCAATAATCAAGGGTTTTTTATTGAGGGCTGCTGTGAAAAGTTAAACAAAATTCTACAAGACTATATTATGCAACTAATCAATTTATTTTTGCCTTCTTGGACCATGAAGGTGGGACTTTAATTTCATCCGTACTACATGGTCTTATTATTTTACGGTACGAATGTTCAATAGTAATATTGGTAAATTTTGGAGGAGAATTGTGTTTTAGGCAGTGATGAATACTGAAAATGTGTCAATGGTAGTATGGGAAGCATAAAGATTTAAATATAAATGAAAGAGCATCCACAAGGAAGAACGGTTCATTCGACTTGTCAGGTACTCGAACCCGGAACTCCCTTCTTTTTCCGAACTGGTGATTAACTACTTATGCAACCTTTTCTTTTCTTATGCGACTTTTTCTTCTCCATGGTTTTCTTTGTTCCCATAAAGCCTCAAGTGAATCCACAGAACACCTTGGTAGCTTAATTAGATAAAGCACCTCAACGGAAAATAAAGGGGGGCCCCAAGTTCCGGTCAATGTGAACGATTTGTGTTTCTCTGGAAATTCTGCTACTTTATATACTTGGAATGGGGTCGTTACCATATTATTTTTATTGCCGAATCTGATAGAGTTTGTAAAATAAAAAGACCCGTATTTTTCCGTTTTCTGATCCGTCAATTATTTATCAAGTTATAAGCGGCGAAAAACTGAACCTTACGGAAAAGTGGGCGTGGTGCCTCGGACGTATAACGACTCCGTCCAATCACAACTGAGCCCGCGAAGCTAATTTGCTTTATCGCAATGGGGGGGACACAGCTGACTCTGCCAATAGGACAGTGCGACAGCATCTGTAAGAGCAGACCTTCGGAGAACACCCCCTCGGCTCCCTTCCTTTCCACGAAAAGCAGCGAAGAACGGGAGGAAAATGACGTCAACGTTATCACAGCAGCTTTTTCGGTGGGCGTCACCCTTTGCTTATATTAAGTTTTGAATTATGAGTGAATGATTGTGGTTAGAAGATTAATTTTTTCAGTAAAATTATTTTTTTTTGTTTCCATCTGACGATTTAGTGCACAAAATGGGGGCGTTTACTCGGAACCGAAATCGCAATTTTGTACACGAAATCGTTACATGGAAACGAAAAAAGAATTTTAGTGAGAAAATTAATCTTCTAACCACAACCATTCACTCATAAATCAAAAATTAAAATAAACAAAAGGTGACGCCCACCGAAAATGCTGCTGTGATAACATTGACTTCATTTTCATCCCATCCTTGACTGCTCTTATGGGAAGGGGAAGGAGTGGAGGGGGGTTCTCAGAAGGTCTGCTCGCACAGATCCTGTCGAAATCGCTCCCATTGAGAGAGCAAGGCGTGTCCCCCCCTTTGCGATAAGGCGAAGTAGCTTCGCGGGCTCAGTTGTGATTGGACCAAGTTGATATACGTCACCACACCCACTTTTCCGAAAGGGTTAAAAACATCAGTTTTTCGCCGCTTATAACTCGAGAAATAATTGACGGATCAAAAAACGGAAAAATACAGGTCTTTTTATTTTACAAACTCTATCAGATTCGGCGATAAAAAAATATGGTAAATGACCCCATTGCGATTTCGGTTCCGAGTAAACACACTCATTGCGCATTCATCTCATGAGATAGGCGTATCCAGGACCTATCTCAACATATTAGGGAAACTTCGAAGATGGTATCCTTTTTTTTCTAGGGCTTAGCCTTTTTGGCGACCAAACCTGTGAATGGCGTGACTTGAATGTAGGTGGGTTCGAAATTTACCACTGACGCCACCCCTCTTCCTCACCCACAGGCAAAGGGTGGAGGTCACCGCTTGTAGCCCGGCCGACCCGCGCCTTTCTGACACCGTGGAGTAGGAGGGAGGGCCTCTTCCAAGGACGACGACCTGTTCCACCGGCACCTTTCACGCCGCCGGCATGGAGGGGACGCCACTCCCCCTGGGACACACATAATCAACCCGAGGCTCCCCTGCTCCCCTATCTATCACTCTCTCTCTCTCTCTTTCATTCCTGCTCCTTGTACATGTGTGCGCAGTCCTGCTTGCTGGACGCGCGCTGGGTTCGCTCCAGGGCGCATCTCCGCGTGTGCTTACCGTGACGGCAACGGTGGTCGCAGCGACGCCGTTACGTAACGCATGCAGCACGCCGTTACGTGACGCCGTCGGCTTTCCGTGACGTAACTTTGTCTACCTTCCCCGGTCCCCTTCTCCTTCGCTCCCCCGCACGTCACCCGCTCGTCCGTTTGGACCTCACCAGAGGCCTTCCGCTCCTCGAGGCCCCACGAGATGGCCCCGGACGCGAAGGCGGCGGCCGGCGCTCAACGCGACGCGACCTCTCCGACGTCGCCGACGAGCCCGACGTCGAACAGCGCCCCGGCGAACGGCGGCGGGATGCCCGGGGACGCCCCGGAGGCGGCGGCCGCCGCGGCGTCCTTCCAGACCGGTGGACCACCCAGCGAAGAGCGAGAGACGTGGGGCAAGAAGGTGGACTTCCTCCTCTCGGTCATCGGGTTCGCCGTAGACTTGGCCAACGTCTGGAGGTTTCCCTACCTGTGCTACAAGAACGGCGGAGGTGAGTCACACGGACGTCACGAAGTCCTCTCCTTTTACCGCTCTTTCGAATCTCTCTTCAATGCAGGCAAAAGCTTTTTACAATGGCAAATACTCCAAATTCAAAGCTCGCGAGCTAGCCGCGAAAACTTTAGCGGAGTTACCCGCTGAGATGCACGATAGCGAGATATTCCACAGAGAAAATATCATTCGCCTTGACCGGGACTCGAACCCGGACCCCCTGATTTCCGGCCAGGTGTTCTACCAGTTGAGCTACCAATGCGTCCTCTTTCTCTGTGGAAATTCTAGAGACTTTAAAGGAGCTAGATGTTGCCCTACTGCTGGACATATTATGTGCTATCAGCAAATATTCCACAGAGAAATAAATCATTCGCCTTGACCGGGAATCGAACCCGGACCCCCTGATTTCCGGCCAGGTATCCTACCTTGTTCCTTTAAGGCTCTATAATTTCCACAGAGGAAGAGAACGCCTTGGTAGAACAACTGGCCGGAAATCAGGGGGTACGGGTCCGGTCAAGGCGAATGATTTTATCTCTTTGGAATATTTGCTATTGTGAATTTCAGCGAGTAACGCCGCTAAAGTTTTCACGGCTAGTACGTGATCTTTGATAAAGCTTTTTACCCTACACATTTGAAGTATCTGGACGGCATGGTGGCCCAGTGATTTTTTTTCCAGGCTGCTTACCAGATATCCGAGAGGAGCCTTTGGATATGCGCAGGTGAACTGAGCTTGTTATGGTCCCAGATGCGTCTGGAAAACTACATTTTGCTCAGAAATAGCCCCGGCTTCTCTTCTTCTGATATGGGAAATTTTCATTTAGTTTTCCCCGCGTGCACAAGCATTAGTCGTTCTCTATTATATCTGGAAACAATTTTTCCGCTGAAGTGGATTCAACTCATGCGATCTTTGAATTTCGTCGGTACCTAAATTAATTCAATTCATCCAGTTCATGATCTTCGTTTCCTTTGGTCAGACAATTGTTTTACGCTGACGGTTAATATTGTTGTAGCATTTGGTAGTCATTAAAAAGTCATTGGTAAAAAGAGTATAGTTTTATTACATTTTTATTTTTATTTTTGAATCATAAACGCTTTTTTTTGTATATTTTGGTTTTGTGCAAAATTGAGTTTTAGGCTACTAATAGCTATTGTTATAGTGAAGGATATGGATAAAATCCAAAATCAGTCGGTGGTAACGTTTGCAGGAAATTAAATTCATTCATCATGTTTGAGAAAGTAAGAAAGAATGAGTAATAATTTGTATCTACTGGTGAAAGTTCTGAGACTTCACCAGGTGAAGTAAAGTGTCCAAGGAGAAGTATCCATTGAGACCTCTCAATGGACATTGAATTATTCCCACGACCCCCACCTGTCACATGATGTCCCTCTTCAGCCCTTCATACCTCCTACCTTCCACCATTCTTTCCTCTATAACTACCCTTATAATAAGTGTAATAATACCCTTAAATAGTGTAGTTCTGACTACTATGTTAATACTATTCCTTTTTTATGCATGATATGTAGTGCATGTTTGGTGAGCAATCACCCCCTGCCACACACCCTTGTGGTGGCTTGCAGGGTATTATGTAGATGTAGATATACCCGTTATTCTCTTCTCCCTAACACACTTACCCAAATGCTCCCCTCAATCACGTTCTTCAAAACACTCTCAACCTTCATTACCTTCTCCATCCACACCCTCGACCGTCTCCTTATTTCCTCAATGAATTTCCTTTCCTTCTAACTCTAATACTTTACATTCGTCTTCCTTTCAACCCGCATTACTTCCCCCGTCCTTCTCCATGCCCACATCTCAAAACCCTGAAGTTTTACAAACCCTCGTAAGGTGCTCATACTTTCCCATCATCATCAGTGGTTTCAAATCTTCCTGGACTTCAAAGCGCTCTTGCTATACCAGGGTGCGCGTGATTCGTATTTTATTCATCTATTATCGTCAGTGATTTGAAGTCCGTCCCGCACTTTAAAGTCCCCTAGGATAGGGAAGAAAGGTGTAAGAGTAGGAATGTAAGGGAAGGGAGGAAGGATGGAGGGAAACCTGGCACCTCATTAAGCCAGCTTTTAATTAAAGGTGACAAGTAAGGTCTACAGTTTGACGTCCTATGCAACGGACGGAGTGCTGAATTCTAATTGCTCTCCACGAGGCAACCAAGAGGGGTCAAATGAAATTTCATTCTAGAAACGAGCCTATTCACTGACGGTGGATATTCTATTCCTTAGCTGCGCCAGTGTTTACGCAACCATTACTCAATTTTTTTGTATTCTCTCATCTGTGGGATCAAGTTTGTCTCATACCAAACTCAGGCATGTAGGGAATGTGTACAAATGGAATGGAAAGGGTTGAGAGAAACCCAGCGTTGACCGGCTTCTGCCCTCAGCGAAAATCGCCAAGGAGCCCTTATTAAATTGAAATGCTCTCCACTCGTGATCTCTCCATTGAATTTTCAACTGGTTCCTTATATTGGCAGACAGAAGTGACAGTAGACAGTGATAGTAGACAGACCCACTAGTTGACAATTCGGGATACTCTCCTGACTCTGCTTCCTTTAAGTAGTGTATTGTTATTAATGTTTATTTCACAGTTACATGTGAATTGGCTTCTTTCTAAGCTTAATCTTCAATTATTCTCTTCTATGCTTTGTAACTATCAACGAAATTGTCGTGTAAATATTTGAGTTACCTTGATGAATACAGGTCGGAAAACCTACAATTAACCTAAGAATAACTAGATCACTGCAGTGCTGAACTTTCAATTATACTCTGAAACCCTATCTAACAATGGAAGCTGTTTAGAATATAATGCAGTGCATTATGCCCTAACTGTAAATATTCTCTCTCTTACAAATAAACACTCATATCATGCTTCGTATCATTAGCTTTAGTATTAGGTAATTATAAATTATTAGATAAACTTTAAATTTAATAAGAGTGCCTGGTACCCCATCGGGTGAAGCGTGATTAACAGACCGTATTTCCAAGGTTTGAGGCCAATGCGTAGGACAGTAAAACCCAAGTTGAGTAATTGAGTAGTTGAGTAATGGTGGCTCATAAAAGGGAATCAGCCTACCTAACTATATCCCTCTATATTTTAACCTTACCTGTAAATTTCAGATACCATTAAGCCCAGCAACGACTAACTCCGCCCTCACCATTTAAGCAACCTTCGGGTTGAGCAATGTTGTTTAACCGTATAATATTGCATAATTCGAAAAGCTAAAATAGATGACCAATGAGATAACTTATATTTAGCATTATATATGCCTTATTTTTATTAATATAATTAATTTTATCAATTTAATCAATTATTAGTATAGAAGATAGTCTTAAGACTTAACTCCTTGGAATTTTGTAACATGAAGGCAGAAATGCAGCACACTGCACTACCAAATGGAATGATTAATTACATGACCTATATTTTCTGCAAAACATAATTGTTTTTCGTTTACCTTCATAATGGGGTCGTTTGCCATGTTTTATTAATTGCCGAATCTGATAGGGCTTGTAAAATAAAAGGACCAGTATTTTTCCGCTCTTCGATCCATCGAGTCGTTATCGAGTTTTATGCGGCGAAAAACTGATGTTTTTTTACCCTTTCGGAAAAGTGGGCGGGCAAAGGATTCGTACGTCATCCACTTCGTCCAATCAAAGCTGAGACCACGGAGCTCCTTCGTTCGATCACAGTTGGGGACACACAGCAGACTCTGCCAATGGAGGTGGTTGCGACAGGCAGAGACCTCCCCTCCCCACCTCCGCTCCATTCCGTTCTTCCTCAGCACAGTCAAGACGGGAGGTGATTGGCATAGTAATCCTTAACGCAGCTATTATATTATTTTAATTTTTAATTTATGAGTGAATGGCTCTGATTAATTTTTTCACTAAAATTCATTTTTCGTTTCCATCTAACAATAAAATGACCTAAGTAGTCGAAGACCTTGATAATCAACTACTACTGCTTCCACAACCATCTAACAATTTATTTCTAGTACAAAATAGCGATTTTGTTACGAGTAAACGCCCTTATTGCCGGTATTTATTTCTCAACTCCTTCACAAATTGAGATACTTCAACTAGCTCCGTTGACCTTGTGTTAATTTCGCTCTGTGTTCGGATTGATTTTTCGTGTGCTCCAGCCTCTCAAACCAGATCGATATTTCGATTTAACACTGTGGTTAAAATTAAATTTAAAAATTAAATAACCCTAGATATTTTATTTCAGGCCAAAGCTTTATGTTTAGTTCCACATTCAGGACCAATAATTATAGAATTATCACCGATTTTCATTTCGATGCGTTTTTTCATCGACAGTTCTAGGGGCAGAGAATTGAAGGTTCTGTCCGCCAACATTTGCCTGCATAGACTTCCATGATCGTGACCCAAACAGCCGCGCCGCTGTTATGCTGTCACTTTCACTCAAGTAGGCGTCTGATTGAAGACCATTTGAGAGTTGTAGATTTGAACTCCTATTTTGCATTTACCCTTCTCCTCAAAGACCTAGCTTGTGACAGAAGTACAATATCTCCAGCCTACGCCTGGAAAACCACTTATCTTGTGGAACTAGTTTAATACGGCTTGCATTTGTATTTTTTTCCTTATTTTCCATCATCCACTTACTGGTTACATTTGTCGAGTGTGGGAACATTCCCTGGTTAACGTATTCATCTACCATTCAACATCTATGTAATACCCTTCAAGCCACCAATAAGGTGTTGCAGGGAGTAAATTCACACCAAATATGCATTACATATATTATCCTTGAAAAGGATTTGTAACAATGTTCTCGTCTAAACTTTACAACTTCAAAAAAATTAAAATAGCAAAGCAAGCATGCACAAACATGCTGCTAATAGGGTTAGCTTAAAGTCCTTATACCGACATGCAACTATAAATGCTATACGTTGATGCACGTTAAGGTGGACTTCGACCTCTACTTTTTTTTAGGATTACCTTGACCACAGGGCCTGCCCTACGTTATTTCTCACTTCAACGTTTTTCTACCCTCTTTGTACCATCCAATAAACCTGAACTTTCCTTCCTTTTTTTCTTAACCCTTCACTCCATCTAAGATAACGGCCTTCAGTATCCCTATTATGTAGCATCTAACTTTATTTAGAAAGGAAATCAGTGGTACGTTAGTGTGAGGGAGAGCCTGCTGCAGTCTTTTATGATGGAAAATTAGCTTTTTGAAGTAGGCTCCACCCGCATATTATCCCACGGAAATTTAACCTTCGTAATATGAAAATAAGGCACGTCATTCAAATCTCTTCCCTATTATCATTCTAATCGGAAAGGAATTGGAATCTGTGGAAGGAACGCTATTACTTCAGCGGGTAGGAATGTTCACCGAAATTATATTTCATCCAACTGATTGGAAATGGGGTGGAGAGCGTATTATCGTTTTTAAATGGTTTATATCACACTTCCAGACACTACTCACTCTCAATTCATTAAAAACGATATGTTTTCGCTTGAACATTTGGATCAGGCTTAATACTTCAGGTTTTGTTCGCGCTAAGCGAGTCACGTATGATTTGATTCTGAAAATGATGGATTATTCCTGGTCATATATCATTGCAGTTTCATAACCAATGCTTCAGTTTTCATACCTGTTGTTCTATTATCGTTCATCTAACACTCAGTATTTTCCTTGTTTCAGTAACTAAGGCTAATAAATCAAAAGTGGAATGCATATTCTTCACTGAGGAAATCTGATTGAAAACGATTGTGTAAGTCTTTCGGGTCTATAGAGGAAACCTTAACTTGGGAGTTGAGCTTGATTACTTCTATATGTGGTAATTTACACCATTCCCTATTTGGCAATTTTATTGGAACTTCTTTTGAACATTTCAGGTTAAAATTAGAGGGGAATCTCAAAATAATGAGATTTGAGTGCGGATAGTTTACGTCAGATGTTCGGTCCATAATCCTTGCTGTTCCCGCCACAGAACAAGAGTGCTTATGCCTACTACTGCCCCAGTTAATACAAGGCCGCTACCGAGCAAGTCTTTCTCGTAAAAAAAAACTTGCGGATCATCGCGGGCGTTTTCACGAAAATGTCGTAGGTCATGGGGCTCTCTCGCTTTTAGATACAACACTCTCACGATTGCGTAGGTGCCGCAAGGGTCGTTTCCAAGGTAAGACACTGACCTTCGATACCGTTGGATGACTTAAATAAAGTGGTTATTCCAGTTGTACGTCCGCTGGAAATCTGACGTTTACAGGTCACAAAACACATTTCTGTCCTTGCTTTTTTCATTTCTTTTATTTTTGGACCCATGTCTGTGGTTGCTTTCACTCTTTCAATTACATTCGATAATCCACATTATGTTCAGTCATCAATACTAAGATTTGACACAGCTCTTTACTTGACTTTCCTCTCAAGCTTCTTAATATTGACACATTTTTCTGTTTTATATCTTAAAACACTTGTTACTCGTTGTATGTTTTACGAGGTCGTTCTTTTGCTAAATGAAACAAAAATTCCCAAAGACATTAAAGAATTCTTTTTCATTTATAGAGTTTACTCGTAACATGTCGCATATTAAAAAAAAACCAGCGTATTATGCTAGATTCGACCAGATAAATAAGAGAGATAGATTGTCGTACCGATAGATTCAAAATGTCATTTTTCCCCCGTACTATAAGAGAACAGAATAGGCAGCATAGCAAAGGGATAGGTAGGGGAAATATTTTAGAGTATTCTGTAGTGCATGATGCATGTATTAACCCCTCAAATACTATAGATACTAAGAATCTATTTGCATGAGACACTTTGGTTGCTTGTTTGCATGTTAGTAGTGCATGATTGGTGATCTTCACCCCCCGCCACACACCCTCGCGGTGGCTTGTAGGGCATCGTGTAGATGTAGATGTAGATGCATGTCTCATTTTTCTCTTATGTCTTTCTCATCCCATGGAATGGGACGAGAAAGATATAGGGTAAATGGAGAATTGAGAGAAGGTATTAACCTTTTGCCTAAAATGTATTTTCAAACGAAATATTATAAATTGTAAATTTCCTGAGGAACTTTTCACAATTTAATGTGATCATGCATGTTTTTATTTTCTCCTAAAAGGCCAATTAGCAAGACCGCTTGAACACAAAGAACTGGGATTTATTTATCATATGGGGTATGGAGCTTTAAATGCCCTAAACACAGAACTCAAGTATTAATAGACTTATATGATTTTAGTGGATAGGTAGATTAACTATGCCGAGATTCAAGCAAAGACCATTGAGATGGGAGTATAATACCATAGTATATAACACCATAGCTCAAAATATGATAAATTCAATCAATTTTATTTTTCAGTGTACCATAGTAGGTCGGAGAAAAGATTACTGTCGACGGCACACATATGTTGCTTTTAACCGCACCAATATATAACTTGATAGAAATATTGTAAATTACATATAGTTCATCTTTATCAAATGTCTTCGCTGTTTTGTGTATACAATTCCCATATTATTTCCTTTCAACAACCAGATAAAAGATAATCACTTTGGGGGGAGGGGAAGGATGAAGCGAGAGTTACTATCAGGTTACGAATCATCATATGTATTATTACAGAAAGGTCTGTTTCTGTCATTCCGTATATGCTCCGTTAATACTGCACCTACAGTGATAAATGAGGTATCATTTTAAACGTTGAATCACCGGATTCTGACGAAAAATACAATCACAATCTCAAATTTCACTATTTACCCATTAATTTGACTTAAAAGTTTCGATTTTTCCATTTCGATTACTCGCTCGAGGTATATCGACTCCACACATTTTTGTAAATTCTAAACTTCAAAAAAAAAGAGGTTTAAAATGAAAATAGTACGAAATGCACATAGTGATTGTGCATGGGTGAATGGTAATCTGGTAAGTCAATGCAACTAAAACTTTTTGATTTCATATTTATATGATATTCGCTTACAAAAATAGTTTATAAACATCTATCGCACTTTCCGTGATATTATGTTTGTGTTAAAGAAACTCATAACCAAAAAGTTACAGACGACAGCATAGTTACTTCTAATATTGTCTCTAAAGAAGTTGCGTGCCATTATTCAGTAAAGCCGAGTTTACACGATGCATTTACACGCGCGGGTAGATGCGTGAACACATTCACCATAAAATTGCACCGTGTAAACACTCAAAATTGCGCAAATATGTGAATTCGTGCACAGAAAATAGCCCCTGTTATATTTTGGTGAATGTGTGCGAGCAATTTGTAGTCGTCAACAACAAAGTCAACAACAATACCTGAAGTTCAGGTATGATGTTGTCTGTTTCGTAGAAGTGGCGCTTGATACTAGTAAAACAAAAGAAATCGCGTAATGCGTATCTAGAAAATGGTCGAACAATTGCGCGAACACAAGCATCGTGTAAGCACTCCTCAAGTGCGAGAACGCGCATCTGTCCAGACATCTATTCACGCATCTGTCCAGCAACGTACTTGCGCGGGTAAGTGCATCGTGTAAACTCGGCTTAACAAACGTCATGATTGTTCCTACTGGTACCAAACTCTTGCCTGTATTGTATTCAAATGTTTTTTATATTTTTGCAAGAAAACAAGTATAAAGAAAGTACTTTATGATACACCTTCTTCTCTATTTAAAACCCAATTACACCGTTTCCATAACATATTTATTCCCTGATAGCGTGAAAGTGCGAAATTTTCGCACGGGTTACCTAGTATTATAGTAATAGAATTGTTGGTCTGGAAAGTCTCAAGATGGTTCCATTAAGGTATGCGCAAATAGCAAATTCGAGGAGACGCGAGACTCAGGATTTCGCGTCGGCGACTTTCCTCAGCCGTGGTGCCCTTTGCGCCCTCTTCGATTGACCGGGCAGGAATGTTGGTAGCGTTAAGCGCGTCGTAGCGCGGCTTAAGAAGTATGGGGGTGGGGGATGGTAGGATAATTATTGAGTTTGATTTAGGGGCTCTCTTACCCTTTGCCGAGGAATTCCTAATCCAATTAGGACAGCGTGGATTATTTCGAAACCCTGTCTAGGTTTCTCAAGATAATATACTACCTAAAGGAATCTGGGTCGACCTTTCGAAGGGCTTCCTTTCCGAAATATTGTTTTAAGGGCTAATTACCAGTCTTGAAGCAGACTACCATGCATTCCATGAGGTAGTTCGAATACTAGGTTAGATGATCAGCGTTGAAATAAAGTTTTTTTCACTTCTCAAATAATGAATTGTTTACATGAACAAATGAATGCAGGAAATGCAAATTAACGAATGAACAAACGCGGCAGGACATCTGGGAGACAAGCCTCCTCAGACATTAATGGGTGGACTGATTAACGCCCCATCTGACAGACAAAGTGATTATACTGCTCTCCTCACAGCACTCGAGAAGAGACCGGGAAATTGATGTTTAATCTCTACCACTGCCGAGATTAGAACCCGAGCCTTTCTGGAAAGGAGGCAAGGGGTTTAACTACCGTAAGAAGTATATCTCATGGTGCTTCCAATCTCTTAAGTATTATGTGACCTAACCTTTGTTCTTGTGGCTTTCATATCTTTCAAAGTGCCTTTTAGTTTCAAACTGACTGGAAAAGCATACCGACCGGAATCCATGAAAATATTAGCTTGGGATATTCTCTATTCGTATGGGTCTGTGATTGCATTTAATTCGTTTCCTAGCAACTCTACACTGTGATCAATGCAAGCGCTCTAATTTCTGCATCAAAACACCAGCCTGCGTCCTACTTTCCGATAGTATTTTTCCCAATCAAGATCATGACCTATATTCGCACCGTCAATTTCGGCTGGAGGCACGATTGAATTCGAAAAAGGTTATTGCAACGGCAAAGTTAAGCAGCGATATTGATTTCCTTTCCTCATCGGGGCCAGCGTAAAATTCAGAAGCTGGTAGAAGTCTTTTTCAAGCTTATTCTGGCGCATAATTTGATTTCGTTCGAGTGCACCGGCCTAATTCTCGTTATAAAAAATGGAAGGATTGATTGACTTTACATCGCACACTTAAGACGCCCTTAGTAAACCTGTTGGGAGTCAGCGATAATCCAGCCCTATAGGATATCGCTTCGATATTTTGTCACCTCACGTTCGACGGCCAGGAGTATTTTTTTCTGGACGGAACTGGTACTCGATGATCTATTTCGTCTAATAAATACGCGTGGTGAGTGTAAAAATGTCGTTTAAAAGCGTTGAGTTGTGTGCATGGGAGCTTAAAGGTGTATAAGACATGTAAAGGAATAAATATGTGAAAAATGAGGAGCTACCCTCTAAAGTTAAGTTGAACATTAAGCATGTGGTATTATTACTGGTGGTAAAATTAATTTTTAAGGTGCTCCACCTGCTAAGGTTATATCTCACGTTCTAATGATGTCTTACCTAACTGAATCCCAGTTTAAATTCTAAGGCAAACACAATCTGCATGTTTGGTACGGTATTTGAACCTAAGGACTAACTTTTGTACGAGAATCAGCTACATTTCCCTTGTTAGGCCTCATTTGGAATATGCTGCCAGTGTATGGGATCCCTAGGAAATCGGTCTAAATAATGAACTTGAACTTGTGCAGCAAAGATCGGCAAGATTTGTAAAGGGACGGTACGATAACCTTATTAGCGTAACCAGTCTATTAAATGAATTAAAATGGGAATCATAGTCAGATCGCAGGTTGAAATTTAGGCTTAATCTCCTAAATAAATTCCAAAATAATATTTTCAGTGATGACGTTAAAAATATTTTGCGAACCCCAACTTTCTATGGTAGACTGAACCATGATTAAAAAATTAGAGAAATTGGTTGCCGAACTGACAGATTCAAAATGTCCTTTTTCCTCGTACAATCAGGGATATGAATAGCGGTAAATATGTCCAATACGAGTGAATCAATCCATATCATAGGTAGTTACATGTTGGTATAAGAACTTGAAGGTAACCCAACTAACAGCATTTTTTGCATGCTCACTTTGCTATTTTGATCTTTTTTAAAACAGTGAAGTATAGAACAGAATATAAATACTAATCCTTTTTTATGCATGATATGCAGTGCATGTTTGGAGAGAGTTCACGCCCTGCCACACACCTTTATGGTGGCTTGCAGGGTATTATGTAGATGTATATAAGGCATGTATATCCGTTTCACTTCACCATTCTTGGTCTACTCTCCGCACTCGTCTTCCCCTGCCTGGAATTCTCCATTAGACTCGGTATTGTGCTTAACGGTATACGCTAAATTATTCCTTCCAATACGTCTCGTAGCAATGAGCTTTTGTTGCTATATCTTCAACCTTTTGTAAAGTTCGTGTGTCCTCTATATGGTGTAGGATAGGCCATCGTAATATTATTTCAAGGTTGGTTCATCAGAATATTCTTTAGTCGTAGATGGTGTAGATGCAAAATACGAATTGGCAGCGCTTGGCCTGGGAGTATGTTGGGTTTGTCTGTTGCCGAGGGTACTCTTCATCATGTGTGCCGGATAGTTGATTAGAGAGGCGTTGGAGACTTGGATGCAAATGTAATGAAAGTTAAGATTATCAGGTACAATACATCATTATCCGAGACAAATTTAATTATTTGATTTACAACCATATATTTAGTATTTGTTTCTCCCCTATGATGGTCCATTCTGGGAAGTTTATTCAAGCTAGTGGAAATTCCAGACTATACCAGGAGAATAATTTTTGAGATGTATATCTGATTTTGTCATTACCCCAGGATTCTAATTAAGATGGGTAACATTCGTCTTGACACAAGATGAATTCAATCTCACTACCCCTGAAAACAAAGGACATTTTACAGAACAGTAAGTCCCTAAATTCCGAGAAATTTCAGCCTTTTGTCGGAAAAGACGTCTACATCCGACTCCGTCCGAGGGACTCCAGGAAATTCATGAGAGGTACAGCCCTGTAGCAGCCCTATATAGGCCCGGAAAATTATGAAAAGAACTACCACCATGGGATGCATGCCAGGTAATATTGTGCCACCAAAATGTAGTGCACTCGTATCATCATTTAGAGGCTATCTTATCGTTTAATTTAATTAATACACCTGTCACGCAATGTAATTCACAGAATTTTCATGCCGATAAACTCGTTTTGTATGTAGCGTTAATTCCCAGCGCTCTATAAATCATCATTGCATAACATTAACCTTTCGCTTTTCTGAAACTCAGGAGTCCAATTGGCCTTGATGTTTTCACTTCTGACGCTGTATTCATTACTTATTTTTTTACTTGTATTTATTCATTCATTTTACTTAATTATACCCATCGGTGAAAGTTACATAGCGTTTCTGATTCCTTATCACATCGCTATGGATAAATGATTCGGATTTGAATATTTACATCTTATACCCGATACGTGCTTTTGACTAAAGTAAAGGAAGATCAGAGTCTGCAAAAGCTGCTATAAAATTATTCTTTCATCCACATAAAAATTTCAGTATAATCGAAGAAAGGGATTTATAAGTGCACATGCGGCTAGGTTGTTAGTATTTACGTAGTAATGAAGGGCTTGGTTGTTAATGCATGCATCATGAACTACAGACTACTCTGCCATATTTCATCTACCTATTCCTCTGCTATGCTGCCTATTGTGTTCTGTTATAATAGGTACGTGGGAGAAATCACATTTTGAATCTGTCGGTGCGACAATCTATTTCTCTAAAACTTTTCTATCTGGTCGAATCTAGCATAATACGCAAGTGAATTTTAATATATATTTAACATCTTCAGTAAAGCTATGCGATTACAATTTCTACAATAGATTTAATTTGTACTTTAACCTAAGATTTGATAATGATTTCATGCCAAATTCGTCTATTAATTCTGAGACAGTGCTAAACCTATCGTGACACCTTTGCACAAACCTAGCTGCTCTACGCTTCACACTCTCTAGCTCTATGATCAAACTTTATTCATTCGGATCTCATACACTGGCTGCACATTGAAGGTAGGGCCTTTCTACATCTACTTCTACACGATACCCTTGAAGCCACCGCGAGGGAGTGTGGCAGGGGGTGAAGATCACCAAGCATGCAGTACCGACATGCAAACAAGCAACTATAGGGTCTCATGCAACTAGATTGTTAGTATCTATAGTATTTAGGGGATTAATATATGCATCATACACTACAGACTACTCTAAAATATTTCCCCTACCCTATCCCTTTGCTATACTGCCTATTCTGTTCTCTTATAGTACGGGGGAAATATGCCATTTTGAATCTACCAGTACGACAATCTATCTCTCTAATTTGTTTATCTGGTCGAATCTGGCATAATACGCTGGTGTTTTTAATATGTGCCTAACATCATCAGTAAAGCTATCCGATTGAAATTTCTCTAATAGCTTTAATCTGTACTTTAACCTACGCTCTGATAAAGATTCCCACCCTAATTCTTGTATTAATTCTGAAACACTACTCAACCTATCGTAACATCTTTTAACGAACCGAGGTGCTCTACGCTGCACTGTCTAGTTCTCTGATAAAACCTTATTCATTCGGATCCCATACACTGGCTGTATACTCAAGGTGGGGCCTAAAATAAATAGAATAGCTAGCTCAGTCGGTAGAGCACGAGACTCTTAATCTCGGGGTCGTGGGTTCGATCCCCACGTTGGGCGAATTTTTTCTTGCCAGTGTATGGGATCCCTACGAAATCGGTCTAAATAACGAACTTGAACGTGTGCAGCGAAAATTGGCAAGATTTGCAAAGGGACGGTATGATAACTTTATTAGCGTAACCAGTCTATTAAATGAATTACATTGGAAATCATTGTCAGATCGCAGGTTGAAATTTAGACTTATCTCTTAAATAAATTCCAAGACCATATTTTACATCGGGCAGTCGTGGCCGAGTGGTTAAGGCGTCTGACTAGAAATCAGATTCCCTCTGGGAGCGTAGGTTCGAATCCTACCGACTGCGAATTTTTTTGTGACTGAATTTTTAGGTAGTGTGATAGGTCCACTCCTATTCCTTTTGTATATTAATGATATCCAAAAGGTGGTAAAAAGTAAGCTTCGTCTATTTGCCGATGACGCAGTAGTGTACAGGGAAATTCTATGCCCGAACGATAAAGAATATTTAAATATTGACCTACAAGCAATTGAAACTTGGTGTGATACATGGCAGTTAGAATTAAACTTTAAGAAATGTCTTGTAATAAATTTTTGGAAAAAGCATAGCTCTCCTTCTACCACTTACAAAATAAGTAATAATGAATTAACAAACGTGGAATCCATTAAATATCTTGGAATAAGACTGACAAATGATCTTTCCTGGGGTAAACACATTCGTGAAATAATGGGTCAAGCGAATCGCAAACTGGGTTTCATTAAAAGAGTATTGGGTAAATGTGACGATCATGTACGAGAAATCAGCTACTTTTCCCTTGTAAGACCTCATTTGGAATATGCTGCCAGTGTATGGGATCCCTACGAAATCGGTCTAAGTAATGAACTTGAACGTGTGCAGCGAAGATCGGCAAGATTTGTAAAGGGACGATACGATAATTATATTAGCGTAACCAGTCTATTAAATGAATTGAAATGGGAATCATTGTCAGATCGCAGGTTGAAATTTAGACTTAATCTGTTCCACAAATTCCAAGGCAATATTTTCAGTGATGATGTTAAAAATATTTTACGAACCCCAACTTACTATGGCAGACTGGACCATAATCATAAAGTTAGAGAAATTGATTGCCGAACTGACCGATTCAAAATGTCCTTTTTCTTTCGCACAATTAGAGATACGAATAACGGTAAATATGTCCTATCGGAGAGTAGCAATGAATAGCATTGGTAGCTGCATGTTGGTATGAGTACTTAAAGCTAACCCTACTAACAGAATGTTTTTGCATGTTTTCTCTGCAATTTCTATCTTTTTAAATAGTGTAGTTCTGACTACTATATTAATACTATTCCTTTTTTATGCATGATATGTAGTGCATGTTTGGTGAGCAATCACCCCCTGCATCACACCCTTGTGGTGGCTTGCAGGGTATTATGTAGATGTAGATGTATCTATGACAACCCTTTGCTCTCGCCCACTTAATAATTCTTTTACCCAACACACAATGTCATTATTTAAACCAAAACCCTCTAATTTTAAGATTAATTTATCATGAGGAACTTATCAAATGCTTTTTTTAAATCTAAAAATATCGCATCAACTTCAGTAGGTACTGTTTTCGCCGTAGAATAAGATATCGTGTTCGAGTAAAGCTAATTGTGTCTTCCAAGATCTAGCTTTCCGGAACCCATGTTGGCTGTTTGTGAGCAATCCCTGAATATGCAAATGCCGCATGATCGAACTGACTACAACGTGCTCAAATGCCCCAAAAGAGACTGACGTGAGTGAAATCAGTCTGTAATTACTAGGTTCTTCCCAATCACCTCTTTTAAAAATAGGCGTAATGTTAGCTACTTTACAATCCTTGGGTACTGTGTGGTTCTTTAGTGTTTCTTTTAGTTCATTGTTCATTTAGTTCTTTTAGTCTTCATTGAATATACCAGCGTGATGTGTTGATATTATAATTAACTGCAATATTATCTCTTAGTTGTATGTTATTAGTTAATCTTTCCACCCTGCCACACACCCTCGCGGTGGTTCCAGGGTAGGACGTAGATGTAGATGAATCCGTTTTGACGGAGTGACAGATTCTTTGGCAGATTACTGGCTACGTCACAATGGAGTCAGCCCTCGTGCACCACGTGACCTCAAGGTGGTGCTTGGTTGCGTGGGAGAGTCGGAAGTGATGGGCAGGGGATGCCGGGTGTCATCTCCACGCGGGGAAAGTGGGCGGATCAGCCCGGGGCGGTAGATGGGGGTGCGAATGAAGTGGGAAGAAGGATTTTGCCCAAACGCGCGGGTGCGGAAGAGGGTTTGCGAGAGGGATGAAGGGGGTGGGTTGTTTATAGTCGATGCTTATCTATGCCTCGGAGGACCATTGGCTTGCGGTTTTGCTGAAATTTTATGCATTTTCAGCTAATAATTTCCGTAATTTTCTTTTTGGCGATTCTTGCGATCTTTTGTGCATAACCGAGTTCTTTTGTAGAAATCATCACATTTCTGCCTCCCCTGTTGTCTAGCTGACAGTTTCAGGTTTTGTATACCGACGTAGTATAGCTCCTCGAACTTGCATACTACCATGCAGTCTTTCCCTCTTCGGAAGAGGGTTATATTTATCATAACCTCATTAAGAATTCCCCTCGTTTTATTGCTTTCTTTCCTCTCACTTCCTTTTCATCACAAAGTTTTTCGTTCCATTGTTCCGTAACATGCGCTACATCCACTTTTTCAGTTATCTTCCGATACTTTCCATCCACCTCTGCATTCCTTCATAGCTCTAATTTTCACGGTCATTTTTTCAGACCAAACCATGTTTTCCATGCTTTTCCTGATTATTTCGTAAAAACTTGAATATATCATGCTTACGAATATTAATGGCATGCCAACATAAGACTTTGAACACCTTGGTAATGTCATTTAATGTCGAAAACATGATTGGCAAAAATAAATTTTGAAACGTACATACTAAGCTATAATTAATTTCCAACATATTTCATTTCGAACATACTTGAATATATCATGCTTACGAATATTAATGGCATGCCAACATAAGACTTTGAACACCTTGGTAATGTCATTTAATGTCGAAAACATGATTGGCAAAAATAAATTTTGAACCGTACATACTAAGCTATAAATAATTTCCAACATATTTCATTCCGAACATACGTGTGTGTGGTAAGTATTATTCTCATGTTGTCGTGTTCTTGGCCTCCAGTCAATCAGCTAGCCAATGTCATCAACGGTTACCAAGGTAGAAAAAATATCGAGAGAATCACTTACATCTTGTATTCATCTATATCTCCTGACTACCCTGCAAACTACCCCTCTAGGGTGTGGCGGGGGATGAGTTATCGCCAGGCATACACCTCTTACATGCACTTTTAGATGGCGATCTGAGGTATCACAGCTTAATCTTCGGTTAGTTAGACACTCGTAAAAAAAAGTAGATTACCAACACGCCTAACTTGGCTGATTAGGAGTACACAATTCAACAACATAGTTAGGTGCTAAAATAGGGAGAAACTTTCAACGTATTTCGATTTTGAGAGAGTATGATCACGTGAATTTTCCACCCATATTGAATTATATTTCAATACTGTTAGTCCTATCTTAGGGACTAGAGGAGATGGGGGAAGGCTATCTAAATCAGGAATGACGAGAGCCGAAAAGGGAGTTTTTGGGTTATTTTTGACTTTGATTTTTCCTTCAATCCCTTTCATTTATTTCAAATATTTTTTCCCAGAATTGGCTCGATATGAAGCATAGGACTTTTTTACGTGGATATCGGGAGTCCGTGGGCGGAAGATAAGGTGGGGTGGGGGTGGAAGCCGCGTCGATTGGATATATGCCACTTCATGTCATTACAGCGTCGTAACCTGGTTTTCACCGTCAGGGCGTGTGCGTATTGAAAGCGCGCCCTATCCCACTTCCCAATCCATAATTCCTCTTTTTCCATCTCTCCCATCTCTCCCCACTCCACATCATCATTGCCCCTGCCTCTACCCCCCTCCCCTCCACCACTCATTCTCCTCCTCCATTCAAAATCTGACAACGGTCTCCATAGAGGGCACAATTAATCCCGGACCTCCCCTTCCACATTTTTCCTACCCCCTTGTGTGCCCACCACCCTCTACTAGTGACCTCTGCCCTCTTCCTCGCTCTCCTGCCTCTCTCCACGCTTTCACCCTCCCACCAACTCCGTAACGCATTTCCGCGCGTCCGGGGATGATCGGTTTTCAGCGTTTAGAGTTTAATTCCAGATGGAGGCGAAAATAAACTTCCTTCCAGGCTGCTCGTGTTTCATATTTGTTTCATCAGTTTTTCAAAAGGGCTTTAGAGTTTTATTTAGCCCATTATATGTATCGCCTGTATCTTTATTTCGCATCCTAATTTCATCATCAATCGTGGTGGCGAAGTGGGTAGGGTTCAGGGTTATATATACCGAAGGGTTCCCGGTTCGAATTTCGGGCAGAAACCTTTCTGCACCTGGTAGAAAATCGCCCAGGGGAAGGAATTGCTTGCCTTATCCTGAATGTGTGAATGGAGACAAACTGCTTACGGTATTCGGTGCGGATGGTTTCTTAACCCCTATTCAATTCATCACAGGGGAATGATTACTATGTTGAAATAATCATATCTCAGCAACTATGAATGGTAGAGGAAACTGCTTACGACACTCGACGCAGAGAGATCACGGCATTATCGTAGTCAAAACCGCACTAAGGCCGGCGAGCCACACTAGGTAGATATCGTGCTACACTATATAACGTATTACTTACTACGTTTCCTCACATCGTTGATCTAAAAATGAAATAGAAGAGGACCATGTTATGCTTCCATGGGGAATTTCCGATCTACATTTGATTTTGTCAGATAGAATACCATCTATAACGACCTTCTGTTCACTCCAGATAATGATTCCTTAATCGTAAATGTATTAAAAGATCTAGAAACATTTCTTCAACGTCAATGTATTGTTTTTATTAGTATCAAACCATTCTCTCTTTAATTTAAGTTTATTCTGAGGAGTTTTCATATGCCTTTTTATGAATCTGTGAGGATACCATCAACCTTAGTAGACACTCTTTTCACCGGAGTTTATAATATCGTGTACGTCTCTGATGGATAAAACATTCTAATAATTAAAATTCAAACTCCTAAATATCTCCGATATATTTAATGTTTTAACTCATAAAAATGCCATAAATTTTACGTTAGATATTTTACATTGTGTGATGCAATAGGTATTATAGGAAAGATTTTTTTACAGAGGTTCAACACCGCGCAGTTATTAAAATTTAATCTATGCTGCTACTTAACAGACCAAATATCAATCGCACCTAAATCTATTTCTAACTCCCATTTCGATAACATCCTTTTGTTTCATTGATGGTGTGAAATTTATACCCAAATTTACGTTACTTAAAATATTACTTACTGCACAGAAGCCATACATTTCATGCCACGCGTAATTATTAATTGGGATATGGAAATTTCTCATACTCCCCAGTAGTGGTTTTCTGCACTTCAGGTTACCAAATGACCGTATACTAGTCGCGTTCACGAAATAGTAAGTTGCGAGTTGTTTGGTTACCAAATGTCGCGGTTACGAGATGTCGTGGTTACGAGATGTCGCGGTTACGAAATGTCCGTTTACGAGATGTCGGTTACCAGATGTCGGTTACCAGATGTCGGTTACCAGATGTCGGTTAAGAAATGTACGGTTACGACTTGACGTGGAACCCGTATTTCTTAGATGACTGTCTAGATCAGACCATCATGCCTCAAGATCTAGGCTGTCCTATTATTATTAGTCCTTCCTATTATTATTAGACTGTCCCGTCTTCTTCTAAAGGCTTCCGCCGACTTCTCTTTTCTCGCTCTCATTTTGGGACGTGTTTATTTAGCATTCGAACGATCAATTTGGTCTTCATCATTCTAATAACAATCGTCGAGGGAAAAGTGAACAGGAAGAATGGAAAAGGCACGCCTCGTATCAGGTGTATGGAACAAGTAGTGAAGGATGTAAAAGAGAGGAACTACGTCAATATGAAGAGGTCGGCCGATAGAAGAATCGAATGGAGGGCTGCGTCAAACCAATCCTAGGATTGTTGACCCATGATGATGACATTCTAGTAAAACACCACATTTCGAATGTTTCCAGTTTTGACTTTTCTGTAGCTGCTGCTATCCATGCCTCACTTCCACGAAGAATCCTGCTGCAGATCTGTATGTTTGATTTATCTCATCATAATTTTAGGTATAGTATTCCCATTTCATTTCTAATATTCTGCCATCAGCATCATCACTATCTTTCTAACCTTTCAACACTCACAACACTCAACACTTTCACTCTCAACACTCTGAACGTCGTATTATAAGGACCGAGGAACCTTTCACTAGTTCTTGGGTGCGCTAATAGGCACATGAGCATAATACGTTATCAAAGGCGGGGATTACGCAGGATTTGAAAAAAGCATAAGAATGATTGTGGGCATAAAGCGGACAAATATCTAATTGATATGAATGCACTAAGCTTTATTCATATTTCTTCAGCCTAGTTGGTCTACTACGCAATTGAGCTTTTGCTCCTTCACTAGATACAGAACAAAGTATAGTGGGCGATTAACTATGGCATCTGGTCTGAATCCTGCAAAGCAAAGAGCAAAGAAGTGTATTGTAAAAAGAAAACTTTTCACTTCGCGGAACTGTCTCCCAATACTAGGCTTTCCAATTTAATGAACGCAAGTATGAAAACCATGCCCGGCTAGCTCAGTCGGGAGAGCATGAGACTCTTAATCTCAGGGTCGTGGGTTCGAGCCCCACGCTGGGCGATTTTTTTTAATGCCACACGGTGGCTATACGGAGGTCTTTCATGCTTTGGCGTATGCGTATCTTGGCGTTATCTCGCACTGTAATACGTGATTACACACCAGATGTTATTTATTCTCGCATTTAATAGCGTTCGGATAAGTGGAGAGATGCTGTAGTAGGGCAGGCAGCTCATCGTAAGGAATACATCCCAAAAAGTACTTCGTCTATAATTGTGTTGCTGTCGATACTCTGTTGGAAAGTTCCTATATTGATTTTTGTTTTGGGCGGAGCAAAGTTCATTGGGTTATAACGTAATAGCATTTTACGCAGGACAAAAGAGCCTCTCGGGCAGTATCATGCATGAGATGGTAAATTTAAAAGCTTCACTTATTTAAATCAGCTGTATTGTTAGGACCTTATTCTTCATATTATATTTTTATTAAAATTACTAGAAACTTTCGAATGGTACGTACATTAGGCTGACAAGGAAAATATATACACGCTCCATGGGCGGGACTGACAGCAGCGACAAAAGAAAAGATGCTAACTGTCGAAGAGTAATATGGAAAAATGGGGGCGTTTAGTCGGAACCGAAATCGCGATTTTTACACAAAATCGTTAGATTGAAACGAGAAATGAATTTTAGTGGAAAAATTAATCCTCTAACCACAGCCATTCACTCATAAATCAAAGGTTATAATAAGCAAAAGGTGACGCCCACCGAAGAAGCTGCTTTGAGATTATTTACGTTATCCATCTCCCGTCCTTGACTGCTTTTAGGGAAGTGAAGGGAGTGGAGGGGGGTGTCGGAAGGTCTGCTCGCACAGATCCTGTCGCAACCGCTTCCATTGGCAGAGTCAGCTGTGTGTCCCCCATCGCCGTTAGCCGAAGTAGCTTCGCGGGCTCAGTTTTGATTGGAAGAAGTGGATGACGTAAGAGGTCGATGAACGCCCACTTTTCCGAAAAGGTTAAAACATCAGTGTTTTTCCGCTTATAAGTCGAGAACTAATTGACGGATGGTAAAACGGGAAAATACGGGTCTTTTTATTTGACAAACTCTATCAGATTCGGCAGTTAAAAAACATAGTAAACGACCCCATTTCTTCATCTCTCTCATAATTGAACGGCCACGGGACGAACAGACTAATTAACAGACTAATTAATGGGGGCGTTTACTCGGAACCGAAATCGCAATTTTGTACACGAAATCGTTAGATGGAAACGAAAAAATAATTTTAGTGAAAAATTTTATCTTCTATCCAAAATCATTCACTCATAAATCAAAAATTAAAATAAGCAAAAGGTGACGCCCGCCGAAAAACCTGCTGTGATAGTATTGACGTCATTTTGCTCCCGTCCTTGACTGCTTTTCGGGGAAGGGAAGGGAGTGGAGGGGGGTTCTCGGAAGGTCTGCTCGCACAGATCCTGTCGCAACCGCTTCCATTGGCAGAGTCAGCTGTGTGTCCCCCATCGCCGTTGTCCGAAGTAGCTTCGCGGGCTCAGTTTTGATTGGAAGAAGTGGATGACGTAGGAGATCGATGAACGCCCACTTTTCCGAAAAGGTTTAGAACATCATTGTTTTTCCGCTTATAAGTCGAGAACTAATGACGGATGGAAAAACAGGAAAATACGGGTCTTTTTATTTGACAAAGTCTATCAGATTCGGCAGTTAAGAAAACATAGTAAACGACCCCATTTCTTTATCTCTCTCATAATGAACGGCCACGGGACGAACAGACTAATTAACAGCCATACAATTACATCTCCTTTTTCATCCTTTTTTTAAATGATCCTTTTTTCTATAAGTCTTTCTTCATGATTAATTTACTCACCTCTGTGAATTACCTTTGTAGCCTGCCGTCACGCGCGTTTTAATCCTCATTCTACACCAAATCTTAGCCATGCCAGCGCGAGAGCCGCAGGGATTTTTGTTAAAAACGTTGCTTTCCTAAAAAAATTGAAGGGTGTGGTTAATTTTGGTTTCATCAATTGGAAAATGTTATACATTATATACGTTATTGTGTTACAGTAAACAGATTTATTTGCAATAAAATTATTTTGACCCGCTGTAGTAAAAACTTGCATGTAAATTAGTAAATACGGTTCATTTTTGCCATACGTGAGAACCTACGTACCAACCCGTGATACTTTCAGCCGAAGAGCAAAAGCCAGCACAAAGCCCTATCTACTCCCTGAAATGAAAGGGTTTTTATGATTATAAAATTATCGGCAAATTATCATTTTGTTCAGTCCGCGTCTAAATTTTCATTTACGGGAATGCTTACCATCGCTTCGTCCAATTATCATTGAGAAAAACTATTTACATGTTTACTTTATTCGTTACAATACCTTTTCCGTAGGTGTAGATGGTTTTTTTAAATAAATTATTCTACCATAGTGCGGACAGAATGTACTAACTAGCAACTTGTCATGGGACACGAGCGTTGAAGAAGTTGAAGAAATTGGAATTAGTCTCATCAATCAATTTTGTAACTATGAAAATATTAATTGACGTTTCCGATGTGCAGATAGTGAAATGAAACGATGTTTGCCTCTACCCAGCATTATCCCTGCGGATTGGTTTTTGTGTTATGTCGTGCTGAATGCCTTGTAACGATTCTCAGAGAGAGTAGAACACTTAAATTTAAATATTATTACTCGTCTTTGTACTATCATAAGTTAGATACTCGTAGATAAGTCCTTTTATAGGAGGAAAAATACTAGCCGAGAGAACAAAATAGCTCTGGAGCATTCTCCTGAACTTTGTGTTCACTTTTAGTTTGGGATTTCAGAATAAAATTTGACTTCAGTTGCTATTTCGTATCGCGTAACTTTAAACAACTTATTGCCTCAATCAGTGCTTCCTGCCGACTTTTCTCCACTTTCTCAGAAACAATTGACGACGAGGTTCAAAATGGCTCTGCATTAACCGTCGCCCGATTGCTCTTTGATGGCGGAGATAATGTCAATTCCGGGCGCATTAATGAGAGACAGGAGTCGATGGCGTTAATTCAAAGGCCATTAAAGCAGCCGTAGTTAGATTATCCCCCGGCGGCTCAGCCAAGAGAACGGCCGGAATATCGGAGCAATTATTTCAGAGCGCTGCGCATGCGTTGTGTGACGAGCGGGGTCCAACGAACTGATCGAAGCCTCATCTTATTGTTAATCATACTCTATGGACACCTAATAGTTCCCCATGCTTAAGTGTTTTTCTGCAATGTAATATTTTATAATTTGTTTACCAACACAATTCCCTGCAAGCGACCGAAGAGGTGTGTGGCAGAGGATGAAACATCACCAGGCATACATTTACATCAAATCTTCAATACATATTAATTTCGTAGCGTGTCAGTCAGTCCGTCCGTCATTCTGTATCCGTTTTGTTTCGTTCTCTCCCAGTTTTTGAGCTAAAAGAGAGAGGTTTGGTGCGTTGAGTGTGGATTCTCTGTCTTCATGATTTGGTAGTAGTTTTGGATATTTAGCAGTTAGTGGTGCAGAGAAAAATGCAAAAGAATAATTGATGTTTTCCCTATCTTTTGGGAATACAGTTGCTATGCAAATTTGTTTACGTTGCTAAGTAAATGTGTTTACGTTTTTGGTAAAGGGACAAAAATTGGATTTTAGCAGTTGAAGAAAGCGGAATTAGTTTCATCAATCAATTTTGTAAGTACCAAAATATTAATTGACGTTTTCGATGTGCAGATAGTGAAATAAAACAGTTTTTGCCTACCGGCCCCGATCTTGTGTATGAAATGTGAATATCGAAGCTAGGCGTTTTGAAGAACTTTTCTATTAGTTGAAAGAGGGTTATAAAACGTTTATTATGCATTAATGTTTGTTGCTAAATCAGCAAGTTGATTCGAAAATACACCCACCATTTGAAAATTATCAATGGCTGTCCTACACCCAAACCATTCCGTTTTTTATCAATTTCAAATAAAACATTCACTTATATCTCCACCTAATAAATAGATATAATTATCTTAAGGTCCTGTGACTACTAAGGTCATTTAGCACATTTAATAAATCAGATTAAAACAAGTGTTAGAAAAAAAATACTTGGTAAATATTTAGATTTCTTATAAATAGTGTAAACTATGAGTGGATACGATAGGCTCAACTCTGTATTGGTCATATGGCAAAAGAGTTGCATTTAGAGCTGTTGGGCAGATTACAATGCGTCTTAAACTTTGGGTAGTAAATTCACTTAATGATGAAATTTTATAACGCAATCGATACGTTTGAAATTGTCACCCAATACCTTATTCAGATCCCCCAATATTTTGTGGTGTTTGCGTTCGATCCTATATTTTACACAGTAGACAAGCAGGTGTTTTACCTAAAATATTTCCATAAGCTCGAAAAACCAATTAAAACATAAATCTACCGAGACGATTCCAGAAATATGTTACATCAACCTTTACATCGCTTTGGGTATAATATTTACCAAATGTAACGTCAAAATCATTCGATCGACTATATTAAAACTTCTTGAACCTTCCATTCACTCTATTTTCCAGAAATATATTTCACCAACCTTTCTTTACATCGCTTTGAGTATAATATATACCAAATATAACGTCAAAACCATTCAGTCGACTGTATTAAAACCTCCTAGAACCACGCAATGAGCGTATGCTTTCCCAGCGAATTCCAATCGCGTGGCACCTCAACTCCTGGCAACGATACATAAGGCGGCCATAATTTCATCGCAATCTTCTAGCTCTAAATTTTGACTGTATTTGAGAACCTGTTTGAACTAAATTTCTGAATGAGATTTATTCTGTATTTCAATTTATTTAGCTTTTTAGCGTGATTGAAACCGGTGGTAATCAGATATACTCGTTCATTGAATCATTTTATGCGAATGATTGAAATCTTTCTGACCGTAGCACTGAAAGTGAGAGTGACCTATCCTGGCGAAAACTGTTAATTTAGTGTATTTTAAACAACTAATTTTCTAATTAATATTAATATTTAACGGCTGCTGTATATTAATCCTCGCATTTAAGGTAATAGTTTCATTCATATTAATATAATCGCAGATTTTCTTGCGACTTCAACGGCTTATTAATAATCTATGCTTATAATCCTAGACTAATTTGTAACATCCATTCCTGAGAGGGAATTTGAAATTGGTACCTATTTTGACCACTAATCTGATGGTTCATCATAAATACTGCCTTGGCTGACTGCTCACCGTTTAGTACAGCTAAAAAATATCACCGTGATGGCAAGCTTGATGTTGAATCTAGCATGTTTAAATGATAAGTGACCAGGGGCTCACGGATTTATGTCCCATCCGACAGACATTGGAATGACCTTCAAATGCTGTACTAATTACATTCAAGTAGAGACCGATATGCCTCTGAAATATCTCCGCCACCTTTGGGACTCAAACCTGGGCCTTTAAGATGGATGGCTTGTACCTACTGAAACCGCCATCCCTATGGCCATTCGGCAGAGAGCGATGATGGGAATTACGTTCTTGGCATAATGATTCAAATACATCAAAAGTTTGTATTTATCGTCTTTTTCATTGCATTTTACGGCTCATATGGCGTTTTAGAGCCTTTGGCGTGCCTCCTGAAGACTTCAGAGGAAGAGTATAAAGTCATTGGAGCAACAGGCTAGTCAGAGAAGTCGGCAAAGACCCTCCTGAGAATTCAAATAAAACAGTTTCGCTTCTCTACTCAGGCATGATATACGTGTTAGTGTTAATATTAGGCTCAGCTTCATAATGTGATACTCTGCAGTTTTTATGAACTTAAATAATCCTACGATGATTGCTACTAAAGTTTAGGTAAGATGATGCGACATTATTATCGCGGTATTAGCTGTCATTAGATGCCTCTGTGCACACAAATAGAAGTAAAAAATGCCATAAAAAAAATAGAAAATAAAATAGCAGAGCTACCAAAAGATATACAGGGGACCACCAAATACATTTACAGATTATACAGAGAAAAAAAAGAAAATATGGACAAAGGGAATAAACTAACGACCAATCAAGTCAGGAACTTAAATCAAAAACACCTTACACTAGAGCAAAAAGCAACCCTTATTAAAAACCTGTATGATCTACAAATATACAGGGAGAAACTGGCAAAACTAGATATAGAAAAAGACCCAACATGCTCAAATTGTACAAAACAAATAGAATCAAAGCTGCATAAATACACAGAATGCAGAAAGGTTAAAGATGATTGGGGAAACATAAAAAATACATACAGAAAACTACAAATATTAGGAGAAAAATATATTACAGACATTAGATTACTAAACGCAGATTTCAGAATATTCCCTGCCTTTAAAAATGAAATAATGACAATGATAATAGCAGAACATATAAGTAACCAAAATGAAAGCAAGGATACACCAACAGAAACACTAAAAGAAAGAGTAACAAAAGCAGCAACAAAGTGTACAAAAGAACAAAGAGAAACAATCAACACACTATTAAAATAATTCAGAGTATATCAATCTATTAACCAATAATCTAACAATACAGTAAGAATAAAATAATAAAGCAAATAAAAAATAAAACAAAATAAAAAATCAATGTATACAGTTATCAACTGATGAATGATTATATGTTAAGACTAATAAAGAATAAGGATATGGTATAAAATTGTAACCCCCAGACATCAAAAATGTCTTTTTTGGAGAAACTATACCTAACATTAATCTTAAACTGTAAAATCGAGAACGTCTCCCAGGAGGGGAAACTAGCATAATGGTTAGCATACGCTGCTCCCATGTGGGAGTCCCGGGGTCAAGCCCGAACGAGGGAAAATTTTTTTCCCCTTCTATCTTGTTTTCCACCTCCTTTCCTTTTTACGATATTGTACAACATACATGTTTTATAACACAGGAGGGGAACCTATATGTAAAAATCTCTTTTAAGATACCCAAAAACTTGTATTGTGAGTTATAATTTTGTGACATTTTAAAAAAACTTTTAATATGAAATGACCATCAGCGGTAAAATAAGATATCAAAATTTCATAATGTATGCATAAATCATGTAAACATATAATGTACTGAAATAAAGACAGGCTTTTTTTAAAAAAAAAAAAAAAAAAGCTCAGTCGGGAGAGCATGAGACTCTTAATCTCAGGGTCGTGGGTTCGAGCCCCACGCTGGGCGATTTTTTTTAATGCCACACGGTGGCTATACGGAGGTCTTTCATGCTTTGGCGTATGCGTATCTTGGCGTTATCTCGCACTGTAATACGTGATTACACACCAGATGTTATTTATTCTCGCATTTAATAGCGTTCGGATAAGTGGAGAGATGCTGTAGTAGGGCAGGCAGCTCATCGTAAGGAATACATCCCAAAAAGTACTTCGTCTATAATTGTGTTGCTGTCGATACTCTGTTGGAAAGTTCCTATATTGATTTTTGTTTTGGGCGGAGCAAAGTTCATTGGGTTATAACGTAATAGCATTTTACGCAGGACAAAAGAGCCTCTCGGGCAGTATCATGCATGAGATGGTAAATTTAAAAGCTTCACTTATTTAAATCAGCTGTATTGTTAGGACCTTATTCTTCATATTATATTTTTATTAAAATTACTAGAAACTTTCGAATGGTACGTACATTAGGCTGACAAGGAAAATATATACACGCTCCATGGGCGGGACTGACAGCAGCGACAAAAGAAAAGATGCTAACTGTCGAAGAGTAATATGGAAAAATGGGGGCGTTTAGTCGGAACCGAAATCGCGATTTTTACACAAAATCGTTAGATTGAAACGAGAAATGAATTTTAGTGGAAAAATTAATCCTCTAACCACAGCCATTCACTCATAAATCAAAGGTTATAATAAGCAAAAGGTGACGCCCACCGAAGAAGCTGCTTTGAGATTATTTACGTTATCCATCTCCCGTCCTTGACTGCTTTTAGGGAAGTGAAGGGAGTGGAGGGGGGTGTCGGAAGGTCTGCTCGCACAGATCCTGTCGCAACCGCTTCCATTGGCAGAGTCAGCTGTGTGTCCCCCATCGCCGTTAGCCGAAGTAGCTTCGCGGGCTCAGTTTTGATTGGAAGAAGTGGATGACGTAAGAGGTCGATGAACGCCCACTTTTCCGAAAAGGTTAAAACATCAGTGTTTTTCCGCTTATAAGTCGAGAACTAATTGACGGATGGTAAAACGGGAAAATACGGGTCTTTTTATTTGACAAACTCTATCAGATTCGGCAGTTAAAAAACATAGTAAACGACCCCATTTCTTCATCTCTCTCATAATTGAACGGCCACGGGACGAACAGACTAATTAACAGACTAATTAATGGGGGCGTTTACTCGGAACCGAAATCGCAATTTTGTACACGAAATCGTTAGATGGAAACGAAAAAATAATTTTAGTGAAAAATTTTATCTTCTATCCAAAATCATTCACTCATAAATCAAAAATTAAAATAAGCAAAAGGTGACGCCCGCCGAAAAACCTGCTGTGATAGTATTGACGTCATTTTGCTCCCGTCCTTGACTGCTTTTCGGGGAAGGGAAGGGAGTGGAGGGGGGTTCTCGGAAGGTCTGCTCGCACAGATCCTGTCGCAACCGCTTCCATTGGCAGAGTCAGCTGTGTGTCCCCCATCGCCGTTGTCCGAAGTAGCTTCGCGGGCTCAGTTTTGATTGGAAGAAGTGGATGACGTAGGAGATCGATGAACGCCCACTTTTCCGAAAAGGTTTAGAACATCATTGTTTTTCCGCTTATAAGTCGAGAACTAATGACGGATGGAAAAACAGGAAAATACGGGTCTTTTTATTTGACAAAGTCTATCAGATTCGGCAGTTAAGAAAACATAGTAAACGACCCCATTTCTTTATCTCTCTCATAATGAACGGCCACGGGACGAACAGACTAATTAACAGCCATACAATTACATCTCCTTTTTCATCCTTTTTTTAAATGATCCTTTTTTCTATAAGTCTTTCTTCATGATTAATTTACTCACCTCTGTGAATTACCTTTGTAGCCTGCCGTCACGCGCGTTTTAATCCTCATTCTACACCAAATCTTAGCCATGCCAGCGCGAGAGCCGCAGGGATTTTTGTTAAAAACGTTGCTTTCCTAAAAAAATTGAAGGGTGTGGTTAATTTTGGTTTCATCAATTGGAAAATGTTATACATTATATACGTTATTGTGTTACAGTAAACAGATTTATTTGCAATAAAATTATTTTGACCCGCTGTAGTAAAAACTTGCATGTAAATTAGTAAATACGGTTCATTTTTGCCATACGTGAGAACCTACGTACCAACCCGTGATACTTTCAGCCGAAGAGCAAAAGCCAGCACAAAGCCCTATCTACTCCCTGAAATGAAAGGGTTTTTATGATTATAAAATTATCGGCAAATTATCATTTTGTTCAGTCCGCGTCTAAATTTTCATTTACGGGAATGCTTACCATCGCTTCGTCCAATTATCATTGAGAAAAACTATTTACATGTTTACTTTATTCGTTACAATACCTTTTCCGTAGGTGTAGATGGTTTTTTTAAATAAATTATTCTACCATAGTGCGGACAGAATGTACTAACTAGCAACTTGTCATGGGACACGAGCGTTGAAGAAGTTGAAGAAATTGGAATTAGTCTCATCAATCAATTTTGTAACTATGAAAATATTAATTGACGTTTCCGATGTGCAGATAGTGAAATGAAACGATGTTTGCCTCTACCCAGCATTATCCCTGCGGATTGGTTTTTGTGTTATGTCGTGCTGAATGCCTTGTAACGATTCTCAGAGAGAGTAGAACACTTAAATTTAAATATTATTACTCGTCTTTGTACTATCATAAGTTAGATACTCGTAGATAAGTCCTTTTATAGGAGGAAAAATACTAGCCGAGAGAACAAAATAGCTCTGGAGCATTCTCCTGAACTTTGTGTTCACTTTTAGTTTGGGATTTCAGAATAAAATTTGACTTCAGTTGCTATTTCGTATCGCGTAACTTTAAACAACTTATTGCCTCAATCAGTGCTTCCTGCCGACTTTTCTCCACTTTCTCAGAAACAATTGACGACGAGGTTCAAAATGGCTCTGCATTAACCGTCGCCCGATTGCTCTTTGATGGCGGAGATAATGTCAATTCCGGGCGCATTAATGAGAGACAGGAGTCGATGGCGTTAATTCAAAGGCCATTAAAGCAGCCGTAGTTAGATTATCCCCCGGCGGCTCAGCCAAGAGAACGGCCGGAATATCGGAGCAATTATTTCAGAGCGCTGCGCATGCGTTGTGTGACGAGCGGGGTCCAACGAACTGATCGAAGCCTCATCTTATTGTTAATCATACTCTATGGACACCTAATAGTTCCCCATGCTTAAGTGTTTTTCTGCAATGTAATATTTTATAATTTGTTTACCAACACAATTCCCTGCAAGCGACCGAAGAGGTGTGTGGCAGAGGATGAAACATCACCAGGCATACATTTACATCAAATCTTCAATACATATTAATTTCGTAGCGTGTCAGTCAGTCCGTCCGTCATTCTGTATCCGTTTTGTTTCGTTCTCTCCCAGTTTTTGAGCTAAAAGAGAGAGGTTTGGTGCGTTGAGTGTGGATTCTCTGTCTTCATGATTTGGTAGTAGTTTTGGATATTTAGCAGTTAGTGGTGCAGAGAAAAATGCAAAAGAATAATTGATGTTTTCCCTATCTTTTGGGAATACAGTTGCTATGCAAATTTGTTTACGTTGCTAAGTAAATGTGTTTACGTTTTTGGTAAAGGGACAAAAATTGGATTTTAGCAGTTGAAGAAAGCGGAATTAGTTTCATCAATCAATTTTGTAAGTACCAAAATATTAATTGACGTTTTCGATGTGCAGATAGTGAAATAAAACAGTTTTTGCCTACCGGCCCCGATCTTGTGTATGAAATGTGAATATCGAAGCTAGGCGTTTTGAAGAACTTTTCTATTAGTTGAAAGAGGGTTATAAAACGTTTATTATGCATTAATGTTTGTTGCTAAATCAGCAAGTTGATTCGAAAATACACCCACCATTTGAAAATTATCAATGGCTGTCCTACACCCAAACCATTCCGTTTTTTATCAATTTCAAATAAAACATTCACTTATATCTCCACCTAATAAATAGATATAATTATCTTAAGGTCCTGTGACTACTAAGGTCATTTAGCACATTTAATAAATCAGATTAAAACAAGTGTTAGAAAAAAAATACTTGGTAAATATTTAGATTTCTTATAAATAGTGTAAACTATGAGTGGATACGATAGGCTCAACTCTGTATTGGTCATATGGCAAAAGAGTTGCATTTAGAGCTGTTGGGCAGATTACAATGCGTCTTAAACTTTGGGTAGTAAATTCACTTAATGATGAAATTTTATAACGCAATCGATACGTTTGAAATTGTCACCCAATACCTTATTCAGATCCCCCAATATTTTGTGGTGTTTGCGTTCGATCCTATATTTTACACAGTAGACAAGCAGGTGTTTTACCTAAAATATTTCCATAAGCTCGAAAAACCAATTAAAACATAAATCTACCGAGACGATTCCAGAAATATGTTACATCAACCTTTACATCGCTTTGGGTATAATATTTACCAAATGTAACGTCAAAATCATTCGATCGACTATATTAAAACTTCTTGAACCTTCCATTCACTCTATTTTCCAGAAATATATTTCACCAACCTTTCTTTACATCGCTTTGAGTATAATATATACCAAATATAACGTCAAAACCATTCAGTCGACTGTATTAAAACCTCCTAGAACCACGCAATGAGCGTATGCTTTCCCAGCGAATTCCAATCGCGTGGCACCTCAACTCCTGGCAACGATACATAAGGCGGCCATAATTTCATCGCAATCTTCTAGCTCTAAATTTTGACTGTATTTGAGAACCTGTTTGAACTAAATTTCTGAATGAGATTTATTCTGTATTTCAATTTATTTAGCTTTTTAGCGTGATTGAAACCGGTGGTAATCAGATATACTCGTTCATTGAATCATTTTATGCGAATGATTGAAATCTTTCTGACCGTAGCACTGAAAGTGAGAGTGACCTATCCTGGCGAAAACTGTTAATTTAGTGTATTTTAAACAACTAATTTTCTAATTAATATTAATATTTAACGGCTGCTGTATATTAATCCTCGCATTTAAGGTAATAGTTTCATTCATATTAATATAATCGCAGATTTTCTTGCGACTTCAACGGCTTATTAATAATCTATGCTTATAATCCTAGACTAATTTGTAACATCCATTCCTGAGAGGGAATTTGAAATTGGTACCTATTTTGACCACTAATCTGATGGTTCATCATAAATACTGCCTTGGCTGACTGCTCACCGTTTAGTACAGCTAAAAAATATCACCGTGATGGCAAGCTTGATGTTGAATCTAGCATGTTTAAATGATAAGTGACCAGGGGCTCACGGATTTATGTCCCATCCGACAGACATTGGAATGACCTTCAAATGCTGTACTAATTACATTCAAGTAGAGACCGATATGCCTCTGAAATATCTCCGCCACCTTTGGGACTCAAACCTGGGCCTTTAAGATGGATGGCTTGTACCTACTGAAACCGCCATCCCTATGGCCATTCGGCAGAGAGCGATGATGGGAATTACGTTCTTGGCATAATGATTCAAATACATCAAAAGTTTGTATTTATCGTCTTTTTCATTGCATTTTACGGCTCATATGGCGTTTTAGAGCCTTTGGCGTGCCTCCTGAAGACTTCAGAGGAAGAGTATAAAGTCATTGGAGCAACAGGCTAGTCAGAGAAGTCGGCAAAGACCCTCCTGAGAATTCAAATAAAACAGTTTCGCTTCTCTACTCAGGCATGATATACGTGTTAGTGTTAATATTAGGCTCAGCTTCATAATGTGATACTCTGCAGTTTTTATGAACTTAAATAATCCTACGATGATTGCTACTAAAGTTTAGGTAAGATGATGCGACATTATTATCGCGGTATTAGCTGTCATTAGATGCCTCTGTGCACGGCTGTCAAGTGATAAAAAACGAAGGATATAATAAAAATAAGGAAAACGTTTCCCTTGAGCAGGAATCAAACCAAGGACCTTTAACTTGAAAGAGATTCCATAAAACGAGAAATCTTGGGTAATTAATTTGATTATGACATGGATTCCAGCACCTACGAATTTGGGATTCCTGTAATCCTGAGTACCTCGGTGGCCTGCGTGTTGGTCTGGAAAACCAAACGTCCGCGGCTTGACTCCAGGGGCGTGATCCAGAATAATCCCGAACGCAATGTAAAAACATTTGAGTGAGTCCTTAGTTACGTACAGGAATTAATCTAGAATGATGCAATGATATACACCTCCCCCCCCCCCACTCAAAAGGTCCAGAAAACTTTTTATGTGAAACAAATTTTACAATAAGAGCGTATGCTTTCCCAGCGAATTCCAATCGCGTGGCACCTCAACTCCTGGCAACGATACATAAGGCGGCCAAAACCTCCGGAACGACACTCATCTGCCCTGATGACGGTGCACGAGTCGAGCACCGAAACGTTGGCCATGTACCAACTAACCAAAATTTAGACTTAATCTCTTAAATAAATTCCAAGACCATATTTTCAGTGATGATGTTAAAAATATAATGCGGACCCCAACTTACTGTGGTAGACTGGACCATAATCACAAAATTAGAGAAATTGATTGCCGAACTGACAGATTCAAAATGTCCTTTTTTCCTCATACTATTAGGGATATGAATAACGTTAAATATATCCAGTACGAGTGTAGCAATGGATAACATTGGTAGCTGCATGTTGGTATAAGGAATTAAAGCTAACCCAACTAACAGCATGTTTTTGCATGCATGCTTTGCTATTTTTATCTTTTTTTAAATAGTGTAGTTATGAACAGTACCTATATAAATACTAATCCTTTTTTACGCATGATATGTAGTGCATGTTTGGTGAGAAATCACCCCCTGCCACACACCTTTATGGTGGCTTGCAGGGTATTGTGTAGATGTAGATGTAACCCGGTGGAGAACCCGAGAGGAATTTCTTCAAATTTTACAATCTTATTGCTTTCCGTTCAAAAAAAAAAAAAAAAACATTTACGCCCCAACAATCAATATATTAATGTAGATGAAACCTTTCCTTTCGACTCCGAACTATAGTGAGTTATTTCCATTTAACTACCAACTGCCGTCCTCAAAAATATATTCCGCAGCCCCCCGCAAGTGGAGGGCGAATAGAAGGATACGTGGGCGTAGGCGTTTTGGGAAAGTGCACTTCCCAAACCGTCCCACCCAGAGACCCTAAATCGGCGAGACCCCTTTGTGCCCTCCCTCGACACCCCTGGGCGGGGGGGAGAAACCCTCGACTACCGCTTCCATCCCCCTCGCGGAACAACTCCTTTCATCTTGTCTCTCGACGTGCCGGGGTATCGCGCGCGCCAGGCGTTTTAACTCGATTTCGCGCCGTCGTTAATTGGTGGAGAGGAGGGAAAAGGGTTCGCCCTCCCCCCCCTCCTCCCCCCTGGAGCGACCCCTTGTCATATCATCTCACCTGTCGACCCCGTCCCTCGTCGCATTCTATTTTTCGACGTCACCATCCTTTGCTTCTCCACTTCCCATCCCTCCCGACTGCTGGGGTTGCGGACTCGAAAAAGGGTGGTGGTCCGGGAGACGGTGCTGCCGTCCCGTATGCTGAGGGTGAACCCCGAAACATTAATCCTAGAGCCGGTTTCGCGAGCTACTTGATCCTGCAGGAGACCCATGTATCTATGATAATGATGAAAACGAGTTACCATGGGTGACAGGATCCGCTCTCGAAGTGTTCGCACGTAGCCATTCTTAAGGGATGTGACCCGAAAAGGCACTTTACGTTTCGTGCCGTACCTGGGAGGCACCCGAACTAGGAGTCCGAGCCTCGGCGTTGAAGGAGACCCAACCCTTCACCACGGGTGGTTTATAGCACCAACTGACCAGTCACACTATAGTTTATAACTTCTTAAATCTAAACATAAATCACAAATCCATGTTCGTCTTTGTATTGCACTAGCCACGCTGATGAAAATGGTTTTTTCATCGCAGTCATACGATAGATATTAACCAATTTACATGCTTTAGTAATTTAATGTACATTAAACTGGCTTGGTTTACTAATGCACGTAAAATGGTTAATGTATATCGTATAACTGTGTTTAAAAAACTATTTCCAACAACGTGAATAGTAGTACAACACAAAGATGAACATAAATGTGCGGTTTGTTTGACTTTAAGAAGTTATAAACTATAGTGTGACAGGTCAGTTGGTGCTATAAACCACCCGCGGTCAAGGGTTCCGTCTCATTCAAAGCCGAGGCTTGGACTCCGAGTTTGGGTGCCTCCCAGGTACGGCACGAAACGTAACGTGCCTTTCCGGGTCACATCCCTGAATTTCTTAGCAGTGGGTGTTATATCTATATCAATGACATACCCTGCAAGCCACCTCGAGGGTGTGTGGTGGCAGGGGGTGCATCCACACCAGGAACCTTGACACAACAAACAAAAATGAACATTACAAAACAAACACTACACCTTTAAAAGTAATTAGGAGAAAAAAGAAAAAAAACTACCAAATCCCAATCCTGCAGGACACACTCACGAATACCATGTATGCCTTGAAACCCGACACCAATTTCATAGATACTCATGTATGCAAAAAAAAGCAATGCATGTGAGTCACACCTTGATTTGAACATGCAGGAAATTAAAAAAAAAATACTTTCGTCCTACTCTGAATATTACCTCTATAATTATAACCGATTTACGCGATGTCTAACGTTCTGATCTCGAATCGTACGCGGAAAAAATGACATTTTAAACCTGTCCGTCCTGCATTCTATCTCCTTAATTTTATTAGAATTATCGAGCCAACCATAACAAGTCGGAGCCAGCAATATATGATTAACGTCATTAATGAAATGTCCTTCGACTTAAATTTTCCCAGAAGATTAAGTCTAAAATTCAGCCTACGTTGTGACAGCGATTCCCATCCCAATTCGGCTAACATACCAGAGACACTGCTTTCCCTATCGTAACATCCTTTTACATATCTCGCCGCTCTTCTTTGTACTCGATCTAATTCGTAGATTAAGCCTGCTTCATAAGGGTCCCATATACTCTCAGCATATTCTAAGTGTGGTCTAACAATTGAAAAATAGCAACGTTCCTTCACCCTCTCCTCACTTTTCCCTAATATTCTTTTAATAAACCCCAACTTTCTATTTGCTTGACTGAATATTTCCCTGATATGTTTCCCCCATGATAGATCCTGAGTAAGTGTTACCCCTAAGTACTTAACTGATTCCACGTTTACGTGTTACGACAGCTTTGTCCTGCACCAGTGAAGATTGATGTAAATGATGACCAATTTAGTGTGGATGGCTACGAAACTTTCCTCCGTGAACCTTTTTAATGCAAATCAGTTGCGTTAAAAAGTACTAAGCATTAGGTAAAAATAAACACCAGTACTTTATAGTTGCACAACTCTTAGAGTGATTTTCTTTAAACCAGTTTCATACGATAGTTTCATATATTTCATTCGTGGCATCCCTTTGACATACTTAACACTCACATTCTCCTCGAAAACTATCTTGATCAAAATCTTGTCTCAGATATGGCCGATTAGGCTGTCCCGGCTCCTTTTTAAAGTTTTCTTAAGGCTCCTCTTTTCTTTCAGACTTCCAATTATAATTTAATGATCCATCCATTATATTTTTAACTCTTCGGTAACTTTTTCATTGCTTCCAATCTTAACTTCATTGCTTCGTTATTCTTATTGCCTCTCTACCATAAAGAATCAGTTGCTAGAAAAGTAGGATCAAGTATTTCCTTACTTTCAAGCTCGAATTTCCTATGCATTTAGACTTTTTTTTGGGTAGAATTCTTTCTTACTTTGGGCTTTTCTACCGGCTAATTTTTCTTGCATCAATCTTCGTCATACTATGTTCATTCGTCATATTGGAATCCTAAAAGAAATTCCTCGTCACACTTATTGTCGTCTAGGTTTCCTTTTGAACTCTGCACTCAAAGATTTTGACTAAGTATCGCAATGGATAATTCACTTGAACGGCTACTAGAACGTTGGCTTATTCTGGTGTCGAAGTCTTCCACGATCAATAGTGAATTCCATTACGAGTAGGTCTGGCACCCGTACATACAACTCTCCTAGTTGACTCGCATATGAGTTCACTCCTGTACTAAATCGCTGGCTTAATCTTTGAACGGTTCCGATGGGAAAGCTATCCATGCATAGTGAATTCACCGATCCGATTTTGGCGGAAGGAAAAATGGTATTCGCAGGGATCTTGGAGGCGACAGGAGGGTGTGATGTGGTATGTCACGGTGACGGAGCGTATGAATCCACAAAGGACGGCGACGCCGAGGTGATCTCATTCTTGGGAGGCGGAGATTAGGGTTTTCGGTCGAGTAGCCCGCCCCTGGCGTCAGGAGGGCTAGGCGAAGCCAGGAAGAGGAACGAGGGATTATCCGCGCTGGGGGGGATCTCTCTTTACTGATTTAGGATGAGTTTTTCCCGTTGCTCCCCGTGAATTTAGTAACCTAAAGGACATCCTTATTCAGGACAGCCAACAATTCTAAGATTGTTTTTGTACAAAGCTTTCGGGATTCTTCCGCGTTGTCATTGTGTAAAATGGCGACGTTTCACCCAATCTACTGCGGGCGTCCTCAGGCCAGGCTGAAGTGAAAATGTTCCGAAGTTGACGCTTATTTATACTTGCCTTCTGAGGTGGCCGCTGCTCGCTGATTGGCTGTTGATGTTCTTGTGAATACTCGTTTCCACGTGTTGGAGAGTAAGTAGCTATCCTCTCTATTCATATTGAATTTAATGGAACCAAAAATGCTCTCGAGGGAAAAGCGATATTTCCCTAGAATTATAAGGGAAGGAGTTGAAATTTCCAAGAGGCCCAACAATATGAATAGAGAGGATAGCTACCCACGATCCCGTGAAGGTCACGTCATCATCATCATCATCATCATTGGTCAACAATCCTAGGATTGGTTTGACGCAGCTTTCCACTCGTTTCTTCTATCGGCCAACCTTTTCATTGTGACGTAATTCTTCTCTTTTACATTCTTCACGACCTGTTCCATGTATCTCATACGTGGCCTGCCTTTTCTAATCTTCCCGTTCACTTTTCCCTCGACGATAGTCTTCATCAGGCCATCGTGTCTCAAGATATGACCGATTAAGTTTTCCCTTCTTCTTTTTAGAATTGTCAGCAGACTTCTCTTTTCTCCTACTCTTCTTAGCACTTCCTCGTTACTTACTCGGTCGATCCATTTAATCTTCAGCATTCTTCTGTAACACCACATTTCAAATGCTTCTACCCTTTTCTTCTCCGCTGCTGTCATCGTCCATGATTCACTGCCGTAAAGAAAAATGCTCCAGATGTATGTTCTGATGAACTGTTTCCTTACTTCTATGCTTGTATTTCCTGCTGTAAGTAGATTCTTCTTCTGAAAGAATGCCCTCTTTGCCTGGGCTATTCTACTCACTATTTCTGTCTTGCTTCGTCCATCGTTGGTTACTCTGCTTCCCAGGTAACAGAACTCTTTCACCTCTTCCAGTTTCTGTTTTCCTAGTTTAACGTTGGTTTTCGTCTCTTCTCTTTTGCTGCACACCAATATCTTAGTCTTCTTCTTATTGATCTTCAGCTGATATCTGGCCATAGTCCTTTCCAGGGTCGTCAGCATCTTATTCAGCTCCTTCTCTGTCTCTGCTATGAGAGCTATGTCATAGCAGAAGGTCACGATCGGAGGAAAATAACAAAAGTTTATTTACCCTCGAGACCACTGCCGATACACTAAGTAGATTGTCCATGCACGGATATCTGCAGCCAGGATAATGCGCGGAAAGAAAATCGGGAATGGGGGCGTTTACTCGGAACCGAAATCTCAATTTTGTACACGAAATAGTTAGATGGAAACAAAAAACAAAGAATTTTAGTGATAAAATTAATCTTCTAACTACAACCATTCACTCATAAATCAAAAATGTAAATAAGCAAAAGGTGACGCCCACCGAAAAAGCTGCTGTGATAACATTGACGTCATTTTCCTCCCGTTCTTGACTGCTCTTATGGGAAGGAGAATGGAGTGGAGGGGGATTCTCGGAAGGTCTGCTCGCACAGATGCTGTCGCAACTGCTCGTATTGGCCGAGTCAGTTGTGCCCCTCCCCATTGCGATAAGGCAAAGTAGCTTCGCGGGCTCACTTGTGGTTGGACGAAGTCGATATACGTCAGAGGTTGCACCACGCCCACTTTTCCGAAAGGGTAAAAAACATCATTTTTTCGCCGCTTATAACTCGGGAAATAACTGACGGATCAAAAAACGGAAAAATACGGGTGTTTTTATTTTACAAACTCTATCAGATTCGGCAATAAAAAAATATGGTAAACGACACCAATGGGGTTTACTGTCTATCTCATTATCTCATACCTTGAATATGACTTTTTTTCTGGAAAGGAAATACTTTTTTGATGAATAAAATGAAGAAAAACCTTTGGCAAATAATTTTGATGTGTGATTCATTTTTTTAAAAGAAATAAGGCTTTCGTTGGCGTTCTATTCGTGTATTATGCTTGGAGCAACAATTTCCTGTTATATATCTCGGTCGGGAAATTTATTTCTCTTAATTTTGCCACTTCTGTATGTCCTGCTGGTGAAGTAAGGGAGTATAAATATGCGTGCAGCGTTAACTTCGAACTCAAGTAATTTGAATTTACCAAATAAGTTAAATCTTTCGATCAAACTTCTTTTCTCTAGGACTTGCCGACCTTTCAATACATGAGGTAGACTTTCTTAAATTCATGGGACTTCGATACAAAACGTGCTCCTTTTCTGTAGATCTTATTGAATTCCCAAATTAATTCTTTATTCATTGGATATCAAAGTAGTATAGAAGGAATGGTGAAGAAGAGATAAGAAGATGCTCCAAAACCCATCTCAGCCTATTCTAAAGGCGCCTACTCTAAATATTGCCCCGAGCGCAACGACGACTTGCACGGAAAAACTGCACCCACCATTACATGAAGGCCTGAGAGCAGATTAGAACATTCTCTACCCTGACCTCATCTACGCGATACCATGCAAGCCACCGCAAGGGTGTGTGGCAGGGAGTGAAGATCACCAAACCATGCACTACATACTAACATGCAAACAAGCTACTACATGGGAACATGCTAGATAATAGGGTCACATGCAGCTAGATGGTTAGTATCTACATAGTAATAAAGGGATTGGCTGTTAATGCATGAATCATGCACTGCTGACTAGACTATTTCACCTATCTATCCCTTTGCTATGGGTTATGTTCAACTGATTCACGCATTTGCACAATTTTTACGCTTTATTCTCGCCAGAGGCAGCGAGGAGGCGACAAAGAACTGACACTGGTGTTTTAGTTGACAACTGAACTTTTTGCTTACAATAAATCTTTCCGTGGTGCATTAAGTACCTGTGCAATTCATAATGTGGAAGATTAAATTTCCCTCGCAAGGGAAAGGCATCTATATCGTTAACTTGGCCCCTAGCCATAGGTTCACCGTGCAGGATGTAGGCTAAGTAGATATACGAGACTAGAAAAGTACACTACTTTATAGAATATGGTTTAGAAACATATTTTTTACCGTGGCAAAATTCTATTGCTTCGTTCACGTCCAATTAATTGCTAATTGGTCGACTTGGCATTATATACGGTAATACATTGACGGTATGTACTATAGCTACCAGACGATATATTGTGCTGAAACATTGCGCCGATGATTGCACCTTGTAAAGCTGTCAAGCAAGCGTCCTTGATATTTACTACGTCACGGACTTTCGCGGATGACTGCTCGCAATGGAAGCAACCAATTTCAACCTGCGCAGTTTCAATGACTGAATAAACGGCCTTACTAAGCACAAACCTGAAGCACAAAGTAAGCACAAACCTGAAAAAAGTGACCAGCATACAAGTGACTTGTTACGAGCGGGCGATCAGTCAAATGATTTACGACGGATGCGCAGAATACAGTTGGAGAAATGTGTAAGCAATTCATCCCAAGACACGTCGGATTCAATAAGTAATCATTACGAAGGAATATAATATTTTTATCCTGCCATGCATTCCTTGAAATGTATAGGTATAAAGTCCCACAATGATAGGGTACATTTAATCTGAGTTAGTGGTATTGAAAACTTCAGATTATTATTTGAGCATATTACCTTTAGCAACGTGCCATTACTCTCTCCGGGTGGTTTAGCCCGTACCTCCGTGACCAATCAAATATTAATTGATTCCCAACGTCATTTTTCCCATAATTTAAATAAATTACTATTATAAACCCTTTTTCGAACATAGTGTAAAATCAAAAAATCAAAATAAAAGAGTGTTGAAGTATATTGTGGTAGGTAACAAGTCGACTTTTCCTCATTTATATCGGGTAACAAACGTAATAAGCATTGCTACATTCATGTCGGTATGTATGCAAATTTTGAGAACATGTTTACTAAACCTAGTGTTTTTTTAATAAATGTACCTGGCTAAATAGTCAAACGGTGATCTAGTCCCTAACAATATTTATTTTTATTTTTTATTTTCGGCATTTTATTTACTGCATTTATTTTTAGACCTCATTTGGAATATGCTGCCAGTGTATGGTATCCCTAAGAAATCGGTTTAAATAACAAACTTGAACGCCTGAAGCGAAGATCGGCAAGATTTGTAAAGGGACCGAACGATAACTATATTAGCGTAACGAGTTTATTAAATGAATTAAAATGGGAATCATTGTCAGATCGAAGGTTGAAATTTAGACTTAATCTCCTAAATTAATTCCAAGATAATATTTTCAGTGATGGCGTTAATAATCTTTTGCGAACCCCAACTTACTATGGTAGACTTGGACCATAATTACAAAAGTAGAGAAATTGATTGCCGAACTGACAGATTTAAAATGTCCTTTTTTCCTCGTACAATTAGGGATATGAATAGCGGTAAATATGTCCAATACGAGTGAATCAATCCATAGCATAGGTAGTTGCATCTTGATGTAAGGACTTGAAGGTAACCCAAAGAACAGTACGTTTTTGCATGCTTAGTTTGCTATTTTTATCTTTTAAATAGTGCAGTTTAGACTAATATATACATACTAATCCTTTTAAATGCATGATATGTAGTGCATGTTTGGTGAAAATTCACCCCCCGCCACACACCTTTGTGGTGGCTTGCAGGGTATTATGTAGATGTAGAATATGAGTGTTTACTATTGTACGCTAGGTGTGGAGTCACTCCTTGATACATTCACATGCCGAAGCCTACATGGTATTAATTAGGTATACATTTGTTAAAAATAGTGATACTTCCCTATTCTTGCTTTATGAGGGCTGAGTCAGTGCTAGCAATGATTTTTCCCAAGACCTGTGCTTTTAAAGCATGGCTCTAATAATATAATTAGGTTATCGGATACCCATAAAGAAGTTCATCCTTTACTATACCAAACGATGAGTCCATTCTGCAGCGTACCTATATTAAGCCTCATTTATGCAGTTTTTGTGAGGAATTACCGCGTTTAACCAAGCCAAAAATAACTTTAGCTTCTCTGTCATTCAAATGATCTACGTCTACGCCTACGTAATACCCTACGAGCCACCGCGAGGGTGTGTAGCAGGGGGTTATGGTATGGTATTTCGCTTCTCGCCATAATTTGAATCATTGAGGAAGAAATGGCTTGGTAGTATTGAATATTCTTGTTAGTTTATCCTCCTGTTTGTATTAAAATCAAACAGATGCATTTAAAAATACATTTTAAGGTAGAAGAATGTTCACATTGGTCACTTGATTCATTAAAAAAATTATAGCTTTTAGTGTCATTTTTTTAGTGTGAAAATTTCAGTAGCTGAAAAACTACTCATCAATATGTTTTTTCCTTGGAGATAAATAAGGGTCAGTAGATATTTTAAGGTTTTTTTTAACGTGTCTTTCTGGTGAAATTTTGGATAGAAATAACAGTACCCAGGTGCAGAGTTCGGAGATTAATATTTTTTCTTTCATCTGTGTTCAAGTTTCAAGCATTCATTTTCATAAAACACTGTATTCCATGCTTAGAAAATGTTTGGATAAAATTCATCGCATTTCGCTGCGTGGCGAATTTTGGAGGACAATGATATAACCCCTTGAAGTTTTGTCTTCGTCAGGCGTGAATGGTTCACGGACGGAAAGCCCTGCGAGCTTCCGAATCTCGGTCTCAGAACCAGGTCACCGGAAGGAGGGATGAGCGAAGCGTCAGTGAGAAGCCACAGGTCACTTAATCTCCGTTCCCCATATTAAGGGAGTCCCCGAATTGAAAAAGGTGTGGGGGAAGGGGTTTAGGACACTTGTAAGGTCCCAAAAAAATAGTCCAAAACATTTTCCAACCATTCTCCTCGCTCGAGTTCACCCGTGAGGGGGGATTAAATGGGTCGCCCAAATCCGTGCGATAACTCGAAGAGGCTTGTCCGAGTCCTACTGCCCAAGAGCTCAGTTCAGTTCTTTGGCTTGTTGAGTCGCCAGTAAACAACATGCTAGTGATGAGGTTAAAACTCAGGAGAGTTGAAGAATATTAGAATAAAGTTGGAGAGTTTGTCAGTTTAGCAGGGTCATCCCTTTAGAGCATCTACGAAATACCTAATCATCATAACTATCCATCATTAGCTAATAACTATAGCTACTAATCATCATTAACTAATGCCCAGTTCACACGGTGCGTTTTTCCTTGAGTGCTAGCTTGCTGGATTTCGTGCGTGCTACCAAGCGGGCGACGAAGGTGGCCGCTAGTCTGGCTTCGCTGATGGTTGTCGGTTCACACGTAGCGAGCTATCCTCCTTGCTCACTCCTCTTAGAGCCTCAACACGAAGATGCTTATTGTGATATTTCCGATTACGAACTGCGATTATAAACAAGTTTCATCTCTATATGCTTCGATAAGCACCGCAACTTGATCCCCAGTCTATGGATTTCCACTCATTTTTGAACACAATATCAACCATACAATGCTATCAAAGGAATAACCTTTATTTTGATCACGTGATGCAAAGCTGGACGATGATTGGCCGGCAATCATAGCCATCAACAAAACACGCAAGGAAAATAGCACCGGACCTAACCTCGAAATCAAGCAAGCTAGCCGTCAGGGCAGCCGGACAGCAGTCAGCGTTTCCAGCAAGCGAGCACGCACGGCACCCATCAGCACTACACGCAAGGAATCCATCCGGGAAAAACGCAGCGTGTGAACGAGGCTTAGTAAGTGATGAGGTTAAAACTCAGGAGAGCTGAAGAATATTAGATTAAAGTGGGAGAGTTCGTCACTTTAGCAGGGTCATCCCTTTAGAGCGTCTACGAAATACCTAATCACCATAGCTACTCATCATTAGCTGATAACTATAGCCAATAATCATCATTAACTATCTTATCTACGTCTACATAATACCCTGCAAGCAACCATAAAAGTGCCTGGCAGGGGGTGAATTCACTCCAAACAAGCTTTACATTAGTAATTATATTTTAGTCTATACTTTAATTTCATAGTCTCGTAACTGCATTTTTAATATTTTCCTCGCGGTGGTAGCATTGTGCCTCGTTTTTCATGCAATAAGTGTATGAATAGAGTGGAATTTTTTTCGCATGCCGGATGGGATGAATGTTTCACCCCCTGCCACACACACTTGCGGTGACTTGCAGGGTACGATGTAGATGTAGATACCCTGAAAGCCACAGCGAGAGTGTGGTAGGGGAAAACAAACTCTAAGAATGATTTATGGTCAAGGAAACGCACCGATTATTAGCAACTACGTTGTGGGATCTTTTGGCAATCTAAAACTCTAAATCAAGAGAATTCAAATGGTAAATAAAGGTATTTTGAGTGCACAACACCTACTAATGAAAATTTTATCACCCTATGGGACTGAAACTGCTCATACAAAAATATTCCACGTTACTTCACTGTCATTAAAAAATTAAATTATGAACATTTAGGCACACAAAAACATTTCGTTCGTAAAAAATATTTTTGATAAACATGCAGGAAGTTCAACAGGGAAGTTTGGCTGTAACAGGAACTCTTCCACTAAAAGTTATCATTTTCAACGAAGCTTACTCCAAAATCTAGTTAGGCCTCTGTGATCTGGCAGCATGTGAAGACAAGCTGAATGTAGCTGTACTGTATAGAAAAACGATGGAGGCAGTTTTAAACATGTTAAGTGAGGAATGAAAGTTGGTCGCACGAATTTTAGGAAGGAAAAGGAGACTAAATATTCTCTTCTTCTATCTAACCCCTTGTCGGTACTAATGAAAATGGTTACAACTCTAAAAAATCTAAACAAATAATAGACCACTTAAAATCAATGCATAACAGAAAGTAACAATTAGTAAAGAGAAAATAAAGTTAGAGCGGTTTTATACTAGTGGTGGTTCGGAGATCGATGCATTAAGTAGCCCTCTCTCTAGATTAAATTGTGTTTTGCACTCTTTAGAACATTATTATGAGCCACGTAAAAACCCAATCTTAGAATTTTCGACTTATCATGAAGATGGCAGAAGAATGATACCTTTTATAACCAGTAATCTCTTCATTAATATGAAGATGCTAACCATCTACTAGCACCTGACTCTCACATCTAACATGTTTCCATATAGTAGTAGCATTGTAGCCCTTAGTTGCCAGTAAGTTAAGCACGTTGTTATTCTTCACCCCCTGCCACACACCCTCGCGGCTGCCCGCAAGGTTTTAGTAGATGTTGATATGAAGTCCTTGCGTCACGCCGCGACCACTAGCGGGCGTTGCGCATACACTCAAAAATAGTTTTCTTTCTTAAATGAAATATTACCTCTACAAAACGTTTTTAATGTGTTGTAGATGAGGATTGTACCTACAACATATAAAAAATGAGCAAAATCGGGGATGCAGATATATCGTCAAAAATTGATTTGAAAATTGTTGTAATCATTATTTATAGTTTTCCAATTTAAGACCTTTAAAATAAGCTCTATTGCAAATCTGTAGCTGCATTAGTCTCGTAAATATACTTACTTTAAAATGTGTTTTTATTAACAAATAAAATCCTATGGATAAGTGCTTTATCTTGTGTCTTATCATGATATCATTCCACTATGTCTCGCCGGACACAGTTACGTTCATTAAAATGTGCAGTAACTTTTGCAAAATTCGAATTTTGCAACGTTGCAATTTCACGTTAACGGTTGCGTGTTTTACAATACGGCTTCAGCGTTTTCATTTTCCTAATAAATGATGACGTTTAGCCAAGTTTAGTCAAAATCGGTCACACTAAGGGTCATTTTTGCCGTTTTTCTGGTCGGATTGCCGTGGAATGGCCCACCTAATTGTCATTTGGCGGCACATAATTTTGTGTTTTTGAGATTTCACAATGGAGAATGTGGGAAAAAATTGATCGTCATAATATAAGGCTCAGCTACATTAAAATAAGTGGTTTACAGGGGATGATGTTTCAAGTCAGAGATCTACTTTGAAGGGCCACCGCTTGCTACGGTTTGATGCAAATTGAAGGCCATGTGCATTGATTTCATAATGCACGATGAGGAAATGGCTTGGAAATTAAAGAAATATAATGAGTCAAATTTACGTATCATAGTGAATATCGAAGGCTTAGTTCGTTTGTTAGGGCTGGGGATTTATTTTGTTTCTTGTGTGCACAATTCATGCGAGCATAATTTGGCTTTCATACCGCAAAAATATTACTGTGAAAGAATCTCAAAAAACAACGCACAATTGGTCGTGTATAAAATAAAATGGTGATATGCTGAATTATCCTCGGTAGAAAATCTACTGCAAGTATTAAAAAAAGTTCCCATGCCGGGAATCGAACCCGGGCCTTCTGGGTGAAAGCCAGATATCCTAGCCACTAGACCACATGGGACGTTAAGGCAAGACGTGTTCTGAAAGAAATACATTCAGAAGTGAATGTTTTCCCGAGAGCCGTGTGCCAACTCGTTGCGTCACCCTTCTCGATGATATCACCGCACGATTTCCTTTTCGAATTAGAGGCTTGCCAACCGGCTGAAGCTTACTTCATTTTTTCAGCGGCTCAACGCGGCGGGGTCGGTTTAATTGGACTTTTATTGATTTGAGTCTGGACCACAGCCTCTTGTCTCTGAGATCTCAATGAGTGGTGGGGGGGGGAGGGGGGGTGAGAGTTTCGCTTCTCCAAAGTGGATCCCTCTCTCCCTCATTCTTTACTTCTCGCAAAAAATAAGTATCACATTTCATTTTCGAGTTTCACATCCGAGTCACATTTCTGATATAGATATGGTAACTATCTTCAGATGATCTTAAGATTGTATAATCCCTTGCCCTCCAGTGACATTGATATATTTAATCTGTGGCGTCGAATGAGTTCCTCCTTCAGACGTTGGTACCGACCTTCACTGGGAGGATTAATAAGAATATCCTGAACCTCCGCCGCCCATCTGGCGTCGAGATGGGAGGCGACGTATCCATATCGCGTGGCGTCTTGAGTGATGTTCGACAGAGCGAATTGAGCTTCCACTTGGGCAAACCATACGACAGGATTATCAGGCCAAAACGGTGGGAGTTTCGGGGACACGCGATGAACGCCCGGAGTGTATGCAGCCTGATGTTGCGCTTCACGCTCTCCCGCGTCTGCGAGAGTCGTGAGGTGGATTCTCCGCTGCAGCTCTTCGTTTTCTTGTTTGAGTAGAGTAAGCTGCCGCTGAAGCTCCTCCATGGCGAGTACAGTGAATGAAGTGAGGAATAACGATGAGTTAACGCCCGATTAATAACGACGATCACGTCGGGGTCACCAACTGTGGGATAAGGCGTTAAGAATTACACAAGCGTCCGTGCGTATTTCCTTTTATTCTCTCGTTCACTCCAAGATACACTCGCGGGTGGTTCGTTCCGGTCTGTCTGCCCGGGTGTAGCGGGAGAAAGCTTTTATACACGTCGACGAGGGTTCCACACCTCTCCGGAACTTTCTCGAAGCCCCGTCTCGAAGTTTCGAAGACGTCCAGACCGGGAGCTGGTTGAATGGTGCCACACCAAGACGTTGAAGCCAGACCGGGAGCTGGTTGAATGGTGCCACAAATCATTGCTGTGTACTAGGTAGGAATAACATTTTAAAAACTCTCTTACTATTTCATTTTGTCATGATAACCTAACCCACACATGGCAACTGGGGTGATTAATATTGACGAAAAACTAGACGATCATGTGGAGTTCACAAAATGTCTACATCTATTAACTGATTTGTTAAGACCAATAATTTGTGGCTTTCTACGAGTGCAAACTTAAAAATAAGGTCTCCTGAGTCGTTGCGTCGCCGCATGAAGTGCTAGGCGCAATCCGGCAACACCACCGTGTTCCTTGGTTCCCCTACTGCCACTCTGACCGCCGTGAAACATTGTCGACAGCTCAGTCTTGGCATAGCAGCCATCCGCGATGGAGCTACCCCTCGCGTCTCCGTCCAGGTGTGAAATTCAGTCTGTCATACGATTTTTGACCCCGAAAAAGGTGGCACCTATCGACATTCATCGCCAATTGGTTGAAGTTTACGGTGAAAAATGTATAGATGTTAAAAACGTTCATAAGTGGTGCCGCGAGTTCCTTTCCGGCCGCGCAAACGTCCACGACGAAGAAAGAAGTGGCAGGCCATCGCACTCAGATGAGACAGTGCAAGCAGTGGAGGCGGAAATGCTGAAAAACCACCGGGTAACGGTGAAGGAATTGGAAGAAAAACTTGGAGGAGTGTGTAGCAGAAACTGAATTCGCGTAATTTTTAAGGATAAGTTGAATTACCGAAAGGTTTCTGCCAGGTGGGTGCCCAAACAGCTCACCGAAGACCACAAGAGGCAGCGCGTGGAATGTGCGGAAGAAGTTGTGCGCCGTTTTGAAGAGGAAGGAGATGATTTTTTGGACTCTATCGTAATGGGTGATGAAACATGGGTTCACCACTATACCCCCGAGACGAAGCAACAGTCTAAACAATGGCACCACCCGACATCTCCAAAACCGTAAATGGTCAAACAAACTCTGTCAGCCGGGAAGGTCATGGCAATAGTGTTTTGGGACCGGAAGGGAGTATTGTTGGTGGATTTCATGCCCCGGGGAACCACTATCAATAAAGAAAGATACTGCCACACATTGCAAAAGCTTTGGCACGTCATCAAGGTCAAACGTGCAGGAATGCTGATGAAGGGGGTCTCATTTCATCACGACAATGCGCGCCCGAATACGGCTAATCAGACTCAGAAACTGATCTCGAATCTTTGGGTGGATTCGATCTCGATCTTTGGGTGGAAAGTGATCGGCCGTACAGCCCCGACCTCGCACCCAGTGATTTCCACATGTTTCTCGCCCTGAAGAAACACCTAAGAGGGATGAAGTTCGCGACGGATGACGAGGTGCAAGAGGAGGTCAACGCATATCTTCGCAACGTGGACGGAAGCTGGTATGACGACGGGATTCAATTGTTCATCGTGCGGATGAGGAAAGTCATCGAGCGCCAGAGTGACTACATCGAAAAATAGCTGAAGCCATGACCTTTCCAACGATGTATCCAACAATGTAAATAAATGCCATTTCCAATGAAAAAAAAATTGGAGACCTTATTTTTAAGCTTGCCCTCGTATAAAGAAAAATGAAATTGCAAAGAAAACTTCAGAGTTCCACAAGTTAAAATATGCTAAAATTGATAGTTTCAGGCGTTACTTTATGGAATTTGCTTTCGTGCATAATGAATGATAGAATAACATTTGTATTTCCTCAAATATTTATCTCACACTACTACGACCGTGGTTTCGATGACTAACATCATCATCAGGAAAGTAGAATGTATGTATGCAAATATGTTAATATGTTCACCTAAAACTCGAGAACCATACGTATCACAGCTCTGAAACTTTAAGGTGTGATAAATGTCATTCTCGGACAGACAATAGCGTACTTTCCTTTAAACTAATGGTCCTCAGTTCGACCTCAGTCGAGGCAAAAGATTCCCCGTAAGAAATATATGTGAAGGACATTCTTACAGCTTGCAGCCATTTTTTCATTTGAAAAATTTAATTATAAATACCTATTGCACAAACGTCAGACGCACACCGGCCGAAAGATAATTTAATAAATATTCTTATTATTATCTTCGAATTTCGATTTCGGATCGAAATTACTGGTACTTCAGTTATATATGACGATTTCTGGTGATTTTTTTCAGTTTAAAGAGCCCTATCCCCTTGACGACTAAAGGGATTGTTGCATTACAAATTAGAATGTAGTCATGTTTGAAGGCATATTCATTCCCATAAAACTCGAGAACCAAATGCAGTATGGCATTCAAACTTTGAAGTTAAATAAATTTCTTTCTTGCGCAGTTTATAAGCTACTTTTCATGTAAATAATAGTCTCCGGTTAAACCCCAGACGAGTCAATGCGTTCCCATAAGATAAACATCTTATATCATAAGATATCTTGTCGCTCGAGGCAATTATTTCATTTGTAAATTTGAATTAGAAATATTCGCCGCACTAACTTGAGAGGCACACTGGACGAAAGATATTTCAATAACCATTCTTACTTTTATCTCCAAATACTGATTTTGGTTAAAATTACCGGAACTTTGAAGATATCTGCGGAACTTTCTGAAATTTTATTATTTAAACAGCCATTTCCCATGGCGATTGGAGACTTTGTTAATAAATACGTTTTATATGTTCGTCGACCAAGAAATAATGTGTTTCTCTTTACACTTATTCCTTTGAATTATTTGTGCTGAGTTATCGCTACTGCCGTTCGTCTGTGTACCTGAACTTGATTTTTTGCTGCTGGTCTGTATTAATGATTATTTAATTCTTTTCCTTTTCTTGATTAATCCCTGATAACAAAAACCGGTGTAAATGAGTAGGTTTCTTTCATTTCCCGCTTTACTTTGAAAATTACATCTACTTTGAACATAATTTCAGCCATATTACGTCAAAAAGGCATCAAGGGATGATCGGTAACGAAGATGCAAAGCGAATGAAACTTGCAAGATCTCATTGGACCGCTCTCTACGGTCGCATAAAAACATTTGTTACACTTCTACAGTTTAAAAACAAGGGTGATGATAACGTTTATACTTTATTGCTGACTTCGAAGATTCATTAGTACAGAAAAGCACTTAGTGATTTGCGGCATCGCTCAGATATCTTGCGTGACAATACTGTAAAAGCTCACACTGGGTATAATTTAAGGTTGTGTGAAGACTTAAGGCCTTATATGTTCCTCTCACCTGATATTTGCACTATTAGCGGCGACATGAAGATATAGAGCAGGGATTTCATACAGAAAATAATTCCTGCCAACCATAAGAGGTTGGCAATACGACAGTTGTTTACTGAGTGGTTTGGCTTTGACATTACTGCATACGTGGAATGGTGGCATAAGTAATGCAAATACAGGATATTTTGATAGATTTTCATCCGAAACGGCTACATGAACATTTAAATATCCACTTATCTCTCATGTCTGCAACTTTGACCTCCAGTTATGCGGAAATATAAGATGTTTTACATTTTTTTCATTGTTTTTCCATCTGGCTTTATTAGAAAATCGATCGTGGTATTTAATACTTATGACACAGTCGTTCTCTTAAGATACCATAAAAAGTGTTGTAATAAATGAGTAACTAACCGAATACATTAACTGTGAAGTTGTATCTAACAAAGTTGCTATACCTACCTAAGTCATGCTAATTGAACTGTCACATTGCAAATGTGCGGAAGATTCAGGACACTCAAGCCTAACTAATCACAAAAATATTATCACTTAATTATTAATAACATTTTGATAGCGTACGATCGTGGTGTGCTTAAAGAACATCAAATATTTATTAGGTGGTAATATATGTTTTAACTGCTGTTTAGTGACGATTCATTCCCTACACAAACACTTTTGAGGTGATTCGTAGGGCACATTTTGCACGGAGATTAAAGACGTAAAATGGATCATTTTGGGTGGTTGGTGGATTTACGTAGGTGTCATGGAACGGACACACAATTTTTTGACACACAATTGTGGAAAACAATGTGTTTTCCACAATTTTAAGTATCTTTCATTACAAAAACCACAGTCAGTATTCGATCCCCGATCCTCGGAAAGGGAAGTCAGCACTCTATCAATCACACTAACCCGATGCAAATATGCATGTATATCGTTACGCATAAGAAGTCTTAAAAAGCGTGGGAGGTAAGAGATGTCTACTGAAAAACTTAAAAAGAAGACGGGACAACTTAATAGGCTACATCTTAAGACACGATGGCCTGATGTAGACAATCGTTGAGGGAAAAGTGAAAGGGAAGAATGAAAAAAGGCAGGCCTCGTATGAGATACATGGAGCAAGTTGTGAAGGATGTAAAAGAGAGGAGCTACGTCAATATGAAGAGGTTACCCGATAGAAGAATCGAGTGGAGGGATGCGACAAATCAATCCTAGGATTGTTAAACGATGATGACGATGATGATAATCGTTACGCATGCAAAACTGAAAATGTTTCTCTTATTGTGTCATCATCATCGTCAGAGGTCAACAATTCAAAGATTTAGTTGACGCGGCTTTCCTCCTATCAGTGATTCTCCTATCAGCTAGCCTCTTCTTGTATACATAATTCTTCCCTTTCGATTCCTCAACAACTTGCGCTATATATTTCATGCGAGGTCTTCCTTTTTCATTCTTCTTATTATATAGTATAACATTATTCGTTATTACGAGAGTTTACACTTTGTAATGATGCACAGTCACACCTGCGAGGTAACTATCTGGGTGTTCAGTAGATAGATATGGATGTAGTGACTCCTACGACAAAATCACGGAACAATTTTAAGATGGTTTAAGTCAACTTTCCAAACTCACAGAGCAACAAATATACTCAAGCTAATTATACCGATACATTAAAGATTTTAAGCCACGGAAAATTTGATCAGCCAGCCAAAATGAATAATTTCTCTACCCTGCGTATTACAAGATTAGAGGGATAGATTGTCGTACTGATAGATTTAAATTGTCACTTTTTCCCGCGTACCATAAGAGATAAAAATAGGCAAAAGTTAATGGGATGGGTTGGTCAATATTGTTAGAGTAGTCTGTAGTGTATGAAACCTGTATTAACAAACTAAAAATCTCTCTATTACTATGTAGATACTAACAATAAAACACCAAAAAAAGAGTACTTGGAAAATGTGATGTGAAGACAAAAGAGCGATGTTACTTTTCACTAGTTAGGTCCCATCTTGAGTATGTTGCCAGTGTATGGGATCCGAATGAATTAGGTTTGGTCAGAGAGTTAGACAGTGTGCAGCGTAGAGCAACAAGTTCGTTAAAAGGTGTTACGATAGGTTGAGTAGTGTTTCAGAATTAATACAAGAATTAGGGTGGGAATTATTATCAGAGCGTAGGTTTAAGTACTGATTACATTTATTAGAGAAATTTCAATCGGATAGCTTTACTGAATATGTTAGACATATATTAAAAACACTAGCGTATTATGCTATATTCGATCAGATAAATAAGATTAGAGAGATAGATTGTCGCACTGATAGATAGAGCAGTCTTTAGTGCATGATGGATGTATTAATGCCTGATGATGTTGCCTTGCAATGAAACCATGGTCGTGGAGAATAAAACTGTGTGTGGAAATTGCAGTGTTTCACTTTCAACCTTCATTCCTAGGATGTATTAATCTCTTAAATACTATAGTTACTAACAATCTGGTTGCATGAGCCCCTGTTGTCTTGTTTGCATGTCGGTAGTGCATTGTTGGTGATCTTCACCCCCTGCCACACACCCTCGCGGTTGCTTGCAGGATATCGCGTAGCTGTAGATGAAGGTAGCTGCATGTGACCCTATTATCTAGAACGTGTCCATGTAGTAGCCGACGAGTGCCGACGAGACATAAACGAAGTGTCTTTTTTCACCACATGCAAACATAACTTTAGGCTGCCGTCTCTGTCGTACTTAGTGTCTGGTGATTATTCACATTTGGCCATGCACCCTCGACGTAGCTTGCAAGACACTCTGTATATGTAGAGAAACAGAAAATTCCGATACATTTTGAAATGACCGAGTCGGCATCTGCACGATCGACAGAAATGACTCGAAAAGCGGTAGAGAAGACAAGGCATTCTTTCGGTCGGCTGAATCTTTTCTAAGTCCCCTCCTCCCAAGGGCCAAAGGGGAGTAAGATCCCTTAATCCCCCAGAATCCCTTGGAAGTGAACCCTCCGTCCCGAAAACCAGTCAGACCTCACCTCATCCCCAAAACTACCTCCCAGCACACTTATCCTTCCTCCCCCAACCTTATAAAGAAATTCTTTTCCTTAGCCCTCCCTCAAATTTCCTCGGATTCACCCAAAGAAGACCTCTGATTTTTCTTTCTCTCTCCTCCTCTACGGGAGCTAAGTGATCCAATACCGGCCAATAAATCGCGCCTCTTAAAACACCACGACAAGCCCGTCGTGTTGGAGGTGGAGAGGGATATGAAAGATCAGGGAATCAATAATGAATTCCGAGTCCTCAAGAATTATTCATGAGGACTCGGAATTGTCGAGTCTCGGAAGAAATGAAATTTTGATTAACTAACCTCCTCAAGTAGTCTTCAATCCGGGGGCAATAACACAGACCGAACATTTACGAGTACTGGATTGAGAATTATTCTCTGACGACGCCAGAAATCAGGAAGATGACCCGGTATTTTGAGTGGATTTGGATATTCATCTACATCTACAGAATACCCTGCAAACCACCATAAAGGTAGGTGGTGATTCCTCACCAAACATGCACTACATATCAAGCATAAAAAGGATTAGTATAGATTAGAGATAAATCTGAACATATAAGATGCGTAAAGAAATACCGTTGAAACTCCAAATTTCTTCCGAGAACATCCCAGCAGTCCGCCCTTGAGAGCAGATTTTCCAGAGCTCACCCCATTATCCTTCAGCCACGCCCGTCCACCGTAATACACCCCCCTCCTTCACACTCTCCCCCCCCCCCCCCCCCCACTCCCCACGTTCCTTTTTTCTATCTTCAACCCTTCCATCCCTTGTTAAGGTGGCTCCACCGAATTATGAAGTAGATGTCATTTTTGTGAAAATTTCAGGACGCATCTTATTTTGGCCCTTCTATTGATTGGCAATAAAATAATTTGGCCTTTCCATAATATATTTGAAGAAAAAAGACGTTGAAAATCAGATATTTTATACTTGGCTATACGGCAGAGCATGGCTCTTGCAGTAAAATTTGCCGATTAATAATGTAAAGAGAAATGTCGTTTTGACGAAAAACTAATATAAGATGCGCAATTTTATGTATAATTTAGTATTGCAAAAAGTGCTCGCCTTACCACACTTGTTTAATTGATATTAATAAATATTTGATCTAAAAAAAGGGAAAAAGCCTTAGTTACATGAAAGTGGCGCTTCAGTAAGTTGTTATCATTGGCAACGGTTAGTGCGGTGGAACGTGCTTTCAAGCTTATTTACAGACTTAATTTAGGAATATACCTTACCAAGATACTTCTTATATTTTTTATGTAATTTAAATATTTCAATGGGTATTGATATGGTGTAATTAATACCAATGCATCCAAATGGTAGCAGCGTCATTGTTGCCAAACAATTTTCAAAAATACGAATATTAATAAATTTTAAAACAAAGAGTTTTATTTGCAAGGGAATAGTTTAAAACCATATAAGAAACTACTTAACCTATTTTAGAGTACGTATGAGCGGGATTGAGCATGTATTCTCACTTTATAATTTAAACGTGGCAACAACACGTCAGCCATGTTCCGAAGTCATAATGAGTTAAAAGAGCTTGTAAAAAATATAATGTAACTACAACGCGCTATATAATGGCATACTCATAGAATTATTGTGTATGCGTTATCACCCTACAGATGATTTTCCATATAGTTGTTTTTCTGGGTCGGTATTTATTCATTAAATAAAATAGCTCTTTTACGGGATATTGAATCGCGGAGTCACGGTGGAACCTCCTTAAGTGTTAACCTTTCCTCTTTCGGTTCGATAACCACTCGTCCTTCCCAAGAGACCTTCCTGCTGCTCGAACCTTAGCTATCCTTGTGGCTAAGAGCTACCCCCTCTTGTTCCCTATTCCACTCTACCCTTTTTTTTCGAGAGAAAAAGGGAGCAGGTCCTGGTTCCTGTCCCGGGGTCCAGGTCAACTGATTGATGACTTGAATGGTGAGGGGTGGTTCTTATCGGTCCAGATACCTGCCCCTGTAGGACTCGCGGTTCCTGCTGCAGGGGAGGACCAAGGGCTCGCCGGAAATGGGGCCCGAAGCGGTTCAAGGGCATCAATGTACATCTACATAACACCCTGCAAACCACCATAAAGGTGTATGGCAGGGGTTGAATTTACACCAAACATGCATCACATATCATGCATAAAATAGGAATAGTAATAATCTACTAGTCAGTACTTCATAATTTAAAACGATAAAAATAGGAAATACGCATGCAAAAACACGCTGTTAGTTAGGTTAGCTTAAAGTCCTTATACCAACGCTCAACTACCAATCCTATCCATTTATACCCTCGTATTTATGCTATCAAACCTATTCACATCCCTAATTGTAAGAAGAAAAAAGGTTATTTTGAATCTGTCAGTTCGGCAATCAATTTCTCTAATTTTGATACTATGGTCCAGTATACCATAGTAAATTGGAGGTTGCAAAATATTTTAATGACATCAGTTAAAATACAATCTTGGAATTTATTTAAGAGTCTATATTGATGAGGTCAAATTTACCTCATAAGCCAATTACACAGTCAAGGAAATAACCAAATCTACAATTGCGAAGTTATATTTGTAAGAAATGTTAGCATTCCACTCAAGTTTTTACTTTGACTTTTAAGACATGATAGTTGGCTTTAATTTGATTATATTCTGTTTTTACCAATTACGTCCGAAATTATCAGAGCAGTGTTGGCCGAGTGGTTAAGGCGTCTGACTTGAAATCAGATTCCCTCTGGGGTGGTAATTCGAATCCTACCGACTGCGAATTTTTCTTCCAGGTATGTCGGTCTAGGAAACTCCTTTTTCCTTTCTTTGGTCGTCTCATGGGGTTTTCTGGCCTTTTATCTCACTCACAAGAGTTTGCACTTCTTAAGATCTCAATTTACGACCAACTCCACCCTTCACTGAGGCGTGTCTCCTATGACTTAAGCCTTAAAAAGACCTTTCAGAAAACTAAATGTATACTTTCACACTGCATGCCACACCAAATACTTAGCCGTGTTTCTTAAATTAATATTTGCTAAATGTAAAACTGTTCATGGTAGTTAAGTTTAAACTGAAGCTTTTACGTACTTGAATGAGAGAATTTTAGCGAATCCTCTTGAGTAATGAAAACTATTAATATACTTTCCGTTGCTCCTCTATTTAAGAGATCAGATCAAAAAGTTCCAGGACAATTAGAATTGCGCAGTGGTTGATTATTAATATGAAACCACTATTATGTTTTTCGAAAGCTTAAAACTTCACAAGTGACGTCACGTCCGTTACTTGTGGGTAGCTATTTTTGTTTCCGAGCTATAGCAGTAATAGTGAAAGTATTTTTTCGTTCGCGGCGCATTGCCATCATGAAAAGTATTACTGAACAGAATGTTTCCGAGAGCCTTGTTTAGTCCCTTGAGCCTAGTCCAGGAAAAATGGCAACGAAAACTACTTAAATGTTGGTAGAGGCTTTTAAGGAAGCCATAATGACTCGCGGAAGGTGTTTTGAGTGGTATTCACTTTTCAAAGGTGTCAGGACTCAATGGAGATGCTCTACGAATTGAAAAGCATTCAAAATCAATTGGCGCTGATCTACATCTAAATGTACGTAATATCCTACGAGCCACCACGAGTGTGTGTAGTAGGGGATGAAGATCACCAAGCACTCAATATTGACAAGCAACTAGAATATTTTATGGAGACATGCTAGATAATAGGGTCACAATCAGCTAGATTGTAAGATTACGAGCAAGATTTATAAAGGGACGGTACGATAACTATATTAGCGTAACCAGTCTATTAAATAAATTAAATTGGGAATCATTGCCAGATCGCAGGTTGAAATTTAGACTTAATCTCTTAAACAAATTCCAAGACCATATTTTCAGTGATCATCATCATCGGTCAACAATCCTAGGATTGGTTTGACGCAGCTTTCCACTCGATTCTTCTATCGGCCAACCTTTTCATTGTGACGTAATTCTTCTCTTCTACATTCTTCACAACCTGTTGCATGTATCAGTGATGATCTTAAAAACATTGTGCGAACCCCAATTCACTATGGTAGACTGGACCATAATCACAAAATTAGGGAAATTGATTGCCGAACTGACAGATTCAAATGTCCTTTTTTTCCTCGTACTATTAGGGATATGAGTAACGGTAAATATATCCAATACGAGTGCAGCAATGGATAACATTGGTAGCTGCATGTTGGTATAAGGACATAAAGCTAACCCAACTAACAGCATGTTTTTGCACGTATGCTTTGCTATTTTAATTTTTAATTACAAATTTTATGCATGATATGTTGTACATGTTTGGTGAGAGTTCACCCCCTGCCACACACCTTTATGGTGGCTTATAACTGGACCATATATAGGTATATTTTTCTTTACAGTCATCCGCACAACTCTAGTACCCTAAGGGCCTTCTCCCTTCCGTCGCTTTTCCCATGTTCTTATTGTGTTCCCGTACCTGGCGAGTTCCTCTTCGATCATTTCATTAGGCGTCTCGAAAAGCAAACTCAGCACTTTCACATTCACCGCTCTAACTATCTACATCTACCTAATACCCTGCAAGCCACCATAAAGGTGTGTGGCAGGGGTTAATTCTCACCAAACATGCACTACATGTTATGCATAAAAAAGGATTAGTATTAATATACTAGTCTAAACTTCACTATTTACAAAAAAAGATAAAAATAGCAAAGCAAACATGCAAAAACATCCTGTTAGTTGGGTTAGCTCTAAGTACTCATACCAACATGCAGCTACCAATGTTATATATTGCGACATTCGTATTGGATATATTTACCGTTATTCTTATCCCTAATTGTACAAGAAAAAAGGACATTTTGAATCTGTCAGTTCGGCAATCGATTTCTCTAATTTTGTGATTATGGTCCAGTCTACCATATTAAGTTGGGGCCCGCAAAATATTTTTAACATCATCACTGAAAATATGGTCTTGGAATTTGTTTAAGAGATTAAGTCTAAATTTCAACCTACGATCTGACAATGATTCCCAATTTAATTCATTTAATAGACTGGTTACGCTAGTAAGGTTATCATACCGTCCCTTTACAAATCTTGCCAATCATCGCTGCACACGTTCAAGTTCGTTATTTAGACCAATTTCGTAGGGACTTATGTTTCTTATGTTATGGGACTTATGTATTTCGTAGGAAACTTATGTTTTCCTCCAACCACTACCCCACCTGATTTGACCCCCGCCGGCTTTTATCTGTTTTAAAACGTAAATCAATCTGTAAGGGGAGGCGTTATAAAGGCCACTTTATACGATACAGTTTTTTGCACGATTTCTTGTACAAACGCTTGTATGAGGAAATTGTACAGTGTAAAGTGGAAAATTGTGTGAACCCATGTGCGAATGTTTGAATGACTGTACGGAAAATAAGAAACTGTCCTAATTCCATTCAGACAAATATACAATTTCACTCAGTTTATATATATGCGTTTGTACAAGAAACTGCACAAAAAATTGTATTGCGTAGAGCGGTCTTAAGACCATTGACAAAAATCGACGCAGAATATCTTTCCGATCTGGAAACTGCGTTTAAAAACTCGTTATATAGAAATGACGCCGCGAAAAATGCATGTAACGGGAAGAGAGGTACATTGAATGCATGCAGTGGAATGTATTGCAAATATGTCTAATATTTTTTTTAGCCTCTCCTGAAACTTAGTACCCAGACCTCGTACGTTGAACATCATGAACGCATGAACACAAGACAGACGTGAAGAAGGGCAGAATTAGGCCTGGGAATGATGCCTCCTTTATACGCCTAATTGGACGTACTCTAGTTGCGCTCAATTAGGCTTCTAAAGGCTAGAAGATTGCATGAGCACTAGAGGCACGTCCAAATTAGGTGACTAAGCGGACCGCTTTTTGCGCTGCATGGCCTGTCCTTCTTATTATTCCTTTAATTCCAGCCCCGACCGCTGTCAGTGACCGTTGGAAATTTCCTCAATCAGTTGGCTTTTTCCTCGCCCAAAATAGTGGGAGACACATGAGCAGTAATGTTAGCTTCGGGGAATACGCGCCGCTGCCCGAACACAAGGCTCGCATTGTGAAGCGCTGGTATTCATCCCACGACTCCATTTAAATGGTCATTTATAACTGAGTCTGAGAAATGCTGAAAAATAAGTGAGTTCGTTTCTCAACCAGAGCTCTGGTGGTTCTCGTAAAACGATCACCATGGTTAAAATATGATGGTAGTTCGTGTGTCGTGTTTCGATAGGAATGGAAAATCCTACTCCTCCAATAGGCCCGAAAAAAGGTCCTCATACGCAATGGGGGCGTTTACTCGGAGCCGAAATCGCAATTTTGTACACGAAATTGTTAGATGGAAACGAAAAAAGAAATTTAGTGAAAAAATTAATCTTCTAACCACAACCATTCACTCATAAATCAAAAATTAAAATAAGCAAAAGGTGACGCCCACCGAAAAAGCTGCTGTAATAACATTGACGTCACTTTCCTCCCGTCCTTGACTGCTCTTATGGGAAGGGGAGGGAGTGGAGGGGGGTTCTCGGAAGGTGTGCTCGCACAGATGCTTTCGTAACTGCTCCGATTGGCAGAGTCAGCTGTGTCCCCCCCTTTGCGATAAGGTGAAGTAGCTTCGCGGGCTCAGTTGTGACTGGACAAAGTCGTTACACGTCAGAGGTTGCACCACACCCACTTTTCCGAAAGGGTTAAAAACATTAGTTTTTCGACGCCTTTAACTCGAGAAATAATTGACGGATCAAAAAACGGAAAAATACGTGCCTTTTTATGTTACAAACTCTATCATATTCGGCAATTAAAAAAATATGGTAAACGACCCCATTGATGCAACGTATTTATCTGATGTAATTAATAGATAGTAAATTTTTGCTTGAGTCCCTAAATTCTGATGTAAGAAAATGACGGTAATGGCCATTACCTACTTCAAACTTTTTCATCGTATCTACTTCAATATGGATACAAATAATCGAAATTCAGTAGAGTTTTGCAATTTAGCTGCAAGTTGTTTTGCTCTAATCACAAATGCAGGAATGAATTTTCTTCTACCTTCATGTGTATGCTATGTAATTCCTAGAAGCATTTATATCTTTCTCTCCCACTTGCAGGAAGGTTATTTGAATAATGAGTGTCTTCTCAAAAACCATTTAGGTGAACCCTCTTCATGAACTCTTCAGACCACCACAGGAATGTGCTCTGCGACATATTTTAAATTATCAGGTTTATTTTCGTGGTACTGGATTACTAAGGAGAATACAAACCTGGGAAGATTCCACGGTCAATTTTTAAACGCCATCTACTCAAATTTCGATTAATTAACTTTCAGAATGATTTTATAAAACCCAGGATTGCGAAGTAAAAGAGTTTTTGTGGAATTTTACCAGGTTTTGTATTCATTTTTGTTTTGAAGAAGGCAGGGGGTAGTGGCTCCACCTAAGCTGTACACAGTTGTCGCACACACTATTCTTATTATTATTAACTTTACTACCGATTTTTCTGTCAAGCCTTATAAAAACAGACACAACACAATTCTCATATAAGTATTTGTGGTTGCATGCCAAACACGCCAGCAGAATTCTAAAAGAAATGCTTAATATTGGCACGAGTTTTGGTCCTGGGGGGTTTTGTTTGAAACCGTCGGGATTATATAGGATAGGTAACCAAGGAATCATGTGGTATAAACACGTATGGTTTGCAAATTTGGTATGTTAAAACCACTGATTACAACCTTATTCATTTACGCTTGTGTTTTTTTCTCATCTGTTTTGACTACAGAGCCCACAGATGAGATAAAACACAGGTGTCAACTATGAATGAGGTTGTAATCAGTGGTTATAACGCACCAATTTCGCGAACAATTCGTGTTCATACCACGTGACTCCTTGGTTACCTAATCGATATAATCCCGACGGTTTCAAACAACCCCCCAGGTTCCCTGATCGACATGACTAAGCCAGACAGATATTTTCAAAGATGTGGTTCATATCTATTGCGGCCGAGAGAAGGGAAAGCTAGGATTTATAAAAAGAGTACTTGGGAAATGTGATGAGAAGACATAAGAGCGATGTTACTTTTCACAAGTTAGGCCCCACCTTGAGTATGCAGCCAGTATGACATCCGAATGAATTAGGTTTGAACAGAGAACTAGACGGTGTGCAGCTTAGAGCAGCTAGGTTCGTTAAAAGGTGTTATGATAGGTTGAGTAGTGTTTCAGAATTAATACAAGAATTAGGGTGGGAATCAGAGCGTAAGTTAAGGTACAGATTAAATCTATTAGAGAAATTTCAATCGGATAGCTTTACTGAAGATGTTAGGCACATATTAAAAACACCAGCGTATTATGCTAGATTCGACCAGATAAATAAGGTTAGAGAGATAGATTGTCGTATTGTAAGATTCAAAATTTCATTTTCCCCCCGTACTATAAGAGAACAGAATAGGCAGCATAGCAAAGGGACAGGCAGGGGAAATGTTTTAGAGTAGTCTGTAGTGCATGATACATGTATTAATTCCTTAAATACTATAGATACTAACAATCTAATTGCATGAGACTCTATAGTTGCTTGTTTGCATGTCGGTAGTGCATTGTTGGTGATCTTCACCCCCTGTCAAACACCCTCGCGGTTGCTTGCAGGGTATCGTGTAGATGTTGATACCCTGAAAACAGGTCGAGGCAGGGCGAGTGTGTCCAGTGACCAGTCCGGTTTTCGGACTCGACCTGCAGGCAAACCTTTTACGGATGCTTCTAGCCCTCACGGCCCTGAATGACCCCTTCAAGGAGGCTACATGTACTACTAATATAATATTCGTGGACCCCTTCATTACTGGCGTTTATTAATGCGTGTTACATGCACCGTAGTAAATATGCTGCGTACTTTTTCGTTCCGAGGGAGCAAACAATAGTGCCAAATCTTACGCTCTTGCCAGGCTTCTATCCCGTCAACCTGTTGTCAGCACTGATAGGCTTTCTCGGTCTACCTGAGGCGGGTTGGGCGAGGGGAGGGGGGAGAGCTGGAGGGGTAATTATTCGGGGAGGGCCCACGAATGGGGATTATTCACGCTCGCTCGCCACCGAATTCACTCACTCGCCTCCACGAGTCGACTTCTATCGAGATTAATCGACTGTTGACGGCAAATGTAGTGACTTCCTCCCCCATTTCACGTATCCTCATGTCGTGTGGTAAACTGGATGAAAACAAATCGTCAGAATGATTTCAGTGGTGTAATATTAGGGGACGAAACACTCGATGTATTTCTCCCTTCCGTTCCCTCTTAAGGTCTACGGTCTCGGCGCCTTCTATGGCTTCTCATTTCCATGTCCCCATAACGTTCGATAGGGTTTATTGGCTTATCGGTGCACCAATAGGAAAGGAATACATGGCCTACTTATGTCTCGGGGAAAATGAAGAAAAGTCCTTTGCGGCGCAGATGCCGTCATGCAGAGTATATGAAATTTTGCAAGCGGTAGTCTAGGCCTATGTTGGCATCTGATCCTGGATTCCCGTTCACTATTGAAATAAGTTGTGTTAAATCTTTGGAAACATTGTACTCAACATATTCAACTTTCAAGAAATAATATTTTACGAAGTAAACCTCTTGCAGAATGTGAAATATATACGTTTACTGAAGATATATTGATTACTAAAAATATATTGTACACCCCAGCCTTATATTATTGGATAGAAACTTCAAAAAAATGAGTGGGAAATAAAATGAATAGGTTTTATATGTAATTTACCCAGGTATAAAATGGAAAGTAATGCATTTAATCAAAGTTATTGGGGATCTTGAGAAGGGTATTGTGGATTTTAGGCTGTTTTTACTTGTCATTATTGCGAATCTCTAAATATATTACGAACGAGTGTAATGTTGTGTAGAAGTCTTTGCCGTAAAAGGTGAACAATGAAATTACGGTTCACCACGATGGTAGTAAAAGGTCACTGATAAAGTAATTTTATATTTACTAGTGCATGTTTGTTGAATGTACACGCTATTCCGCTCACTGTCGAGGTGACTTGCCTCAATTACCTTGTGTATGTATGTACCATCGGGGAGGGAGTTTCTGGGATGACTGAAGGCGTGAGGGTGATGTACGGTGGGTCTGAGTCCTATAGGGTAAGTGTATGTTTGGATATTACGGGAGTTAGAGAGAATGAGTCGATTCGGTTTTACAGGAGGGCGCGACCATTTTACGCCTTCTCCTAGGGAACGAGAGTCTTTCAACATTCGTCACGAGTGACCATGTTTACCTCCTCAAATAAAAATGCGCAGCTATGCGCAGCTAATTCTTTTAACAATTGATAGATGAGATATCCTTCTACATATGTCACTAAAGCAGAACACAGTGTAACGTCGTGGAAATTTTGTAGCACAAATTTATTTCTAGAATGCCAATTACTGAAGGACGCCAGATGAAGCTCTGTTTTATAGCTTATTTCTAATCTAACACGACGCATAGCTTATGAGCACAATTCCTAAGTCCCAAACAATCAACTATATTCAGTATCGTTCAGAGAATCACACCCATTGGCAGAGGAGCGCAAATGGAATATTGCTAATTTCTCTGCCTGAAAACAAGCAAATCACGATCCCTCTATTCTCAGGTCTTTAGGGTCGGAACGGTTGAAGCTGAGCAACAAAAAGAGTTTGTTTTACTTGGGATGAACATTTAACTACATTTTGGACTCCAATTTGAGGAACTTGCATAATATTCGAAAAATGGACTTTTGTCCGGGAAATGAGGGCCTTTTGACCACTGTGAGGCGGTGTAATGGGGATCTTCAATTCGTTTCAGCTCATCGGTGGTTTTGGGCAAGGAAGTTTGGGGGAGGGGAGATGAAAGTTCAGGTTCTTCACAGGGGAGGGTTTAAATATCCTCCATGACATCGGGGTTTGGGGGGGGGGGGGTGGGGAGGGAGGGGAGTCTCCTCTGCCCTGCTTCCAGCAGTCTGGGGGTGTATCGGAATGGGGTGTATCGGTATCTCCGTTATAACTGCTCTCCTTTTTTCTGGGCTCGCATTCGTAGGAAGACGGCTGGCGAATGCTTTTCCTTGGATGCCTTCCGTCCGGGGGTGGTGATGATTCCTCTGCATCGGCTCCGACTCTATCTGCGCCAGCAGATGACCGCGCTCAACCACTGCCGACTCTCTCTCCTCCGGGTGGAATGGAGCGTTCGTATCCCCTGCGTAGCTACGAGCTCCCAGGTTCCTAGGACCTTCGCTCGTGCCCCTCCTCATGACAGCGAGCGCAGATCCTCTTCTGGCCTCTGTAGATGATAATGGCCCTTTTCCCTCCAATGTATAAGTAGGAGGGTATATTTTTCTTTACGGTCATCCGCACTACTCTAGTACCGTAAGGGCCTTCTCCTTTCCATCGCTTTTCCCATATTCTTATTGTGTTCCTGTACCTGGCAAGTTCCTCTACGATCATTTCGTTCGGTGTCTCGAAAAGCAAGCTCAGCACGTTCACATTCACCACTCTATCAACATCTATATAATACCCCGCAATCCATCATAAAGGTGTGTGGTAGGGAGTGAACTCTCACCAAACATGCACTACATGTCATGCATAAAAAAGGATTGATACTTATATACTAGTCTAAACTTCAGTATTTAAAAAAAGATAAAAAGAGCATAGCAAACACGTAAACACATGCTGTTAGTTGGGTTAGCTTCAAGTCCTTATACCAATATGCAGCTACCAATGTTATCCATTACTACACTCGTATTGGATATATTTACCGTTATGCATATCCCTAATTGTACGAGAAAAAAAGGACATTTTGAATCTGTCAGTACGGCAATCAATTTCTCTATTTTTGTGATTGTGGTCCAGTCTACCATAGTAGTTGGGGTTCGCAAAATATTTTTATCATCATCACTGAACATATGGTCTTGGAATTTGTTTAAGAGATTACGTATAAATTTCAACATGCGATCTGACAATGTTTCCCATTTTTATTCATTTAATAGACTGGTTACGCTAATAAGGTTAACATACCGTCCCTTTACAAATCTTGCCGATCTTCGCCGCTCACGTTCAAGTTCGTTATTTAGACCGATTTCGTAGGGATCCCATACACTGGCAGCATATTCCAAATGAGGTCTTACAAGGGAAAAGTAGCTGATTTCTCGTACATGATCGTCACATTTACCCAGTACTCTTTTGACGAATCCCAGTTTACGATTCGCTTGACCCATTATTTCACGTATGTGTTTACCCCAGGAAAGATCATGTATGAGTCTGATTCCAAGATATTTAATGGATTCCACGTTTGTTATTTCTATATTACTTATTTTGTAAGTGCTAGGAGTAGAGGTATTCTTTTTCCAAAAATTCATTAATAGGCATTTTTTAAAGTTTAATTCTAACTGCCTTTGGCTTCGTTCGCCGCGAAAAACCTCACCTCCGACTAGATTAGGAGAGCTCCGAAAGCACGTCCGTCTCGTTGCTAGACCAACAAACCATGTGAGCACTAGTGACTCTAATCGTTCGTGACCGGAGGATTTATTTTGATGCAATACCACGTTTTCAAACACGCCCACACACGGTGATATTGAAGTACATAGAATACTCACACATTCTGCAAGATTCACATAGTTTATAGCTTATGAAGCAGTCCTTCAGGAATTGTCAAAGCCTTTCATCTACATCTACAAGTACGCAATACCCTATACGCAGGTTGAAATTTTGACTTAATCACTTAAACATATTCCAAGAACATATTTTCAGTGATGATGTTAAAAATATTTCGCGAACCCCAACTTACTATGGTAGACTGGACCATAATCACAAAATTAGAGAAGTTGATTGCCGAACTGACGGATTCAAAATGTCGTTTTTTCCTCGTACAATTTGGGACATGAATAACGGTAAATATATCCAATACGAGTGTAGCAATGGATAACATTGGTAGCTGCATGTGGGTATAAGGACTTGAAGGTAACCCAACTAACAGCATGTTTTTGCATGTTTGCTTTGCTATTTTTATCTTTTTTTAAATAGTGTAGTTTTGAACAGTACCTATATAAATACTAATCCTTTTTTATGCATGATATGTAGTGCATGTTTGGTGAGAATTCACCCCCTGCCACACACCTTTATGGTGGGGGCAGGGTTATTATGTAGATGTAGATGTACCCTACAAGCAGGGTATTATGTAGATGTAGATGTAGGTACCCTACAAGCCACCTCCAGGGTGTGTGAAAGGGGGTCGAAGATCACCAAACATACACCTATGTATTGTTTACAGTTTGATATTTACAAATATTGAAAGAAGCCGTAGACTGAAGTGTGTCGAGAAGAAAAAAACAAAGATGAAAATCATTTCTTCCAGCTATGACTTAGAAGGCCAGTTAAATATTGACGAGGGAAAGCATTAATCAGAGTTAACATGACCGAGTAGGAGATAATTGGATTGGCGTTTCGGACACTTAGAAAAAGATTGGAGGACGAAAGAACCATGGCAGAATTGGTGAGAGGGTTACTAAAAATCATGTTTGAAAGAAGAAAAAAAGATTTCTTTTCACGGCAAATAATGGATCATAATGGGCGTTGTAAAGAGCAGGTGGGTAAACTTGGTGGTCCAATTATCGGTATGGCTGTAAATAACGTTTTACTCTTAGAACTTCAATTTAACTAGCTAAATCAACGCTGGCATGCTCTCTGCAATAAATGCTATTGTGAATGTAAATTAGTATGCAGCTCATGATAAAAGCATTATTTCTTATTCATAAACGTTTACTGGTATGTACTGTAAGTATTTGTTTTAAAGGAGTGAGAGTAGTGTCGTACCTTTGAAAAATCTTAAACTCAGCTGGGACTGGAACCGTGAACCCCGGGATGGGGAGCCAGGACTCTAACCAACACAACATTTCGACCCTTCATTACCCTTTCTTCAGAAAGCAATCACCATGGAACAAGTTTTGAAACAACTGTCTCCTTATCAGTGATAAGATCATTTATAATTGCGCGTTTGTCGTTGGTTTGAAGAAATTTTAACTCCACTTTTTTCACATATGACTTAATTTCTTTACCATGGTTTATTTACCGTGTAACATCATCAGGCCCACACTTAATAACGAAACCGTGGTTGGAACAAATAATGTCATTGTGTAAAGAGCATAGTTGAATTTCCTTCAAATCTCCATAGGATATTTGATTTCCACAAAGCAACGTCCGTCTTTTCCCTCATAAACAGTCAAGGACGGAAGGTGGATGACATAGATATCATTAATGCAGCTCGTATGGCCGGCGTCAACTATTGCATATTTTAATTTTTGGTTTATTGATGAATGGCTGAGGTTAGAAGCATAATTTCATCACCAAATTTATTTTTAGTTTCCATCTAACGTTTTCGTGTATGAAATAGCGATTTCGGTTCTGAGTAAACACCCCAATTAGCATACGCATACCGAGGCACTGCCTCTTGGAATAACAGCTTCTGCTTCTTCAGGGGGAAGAGGAGGCGAGACAAGCATCTACATCTACACGATCCCCTGAAAGCCACCGCGAGGGTGTGTGGCAGGGGGTGAAGATCACCAAGCATGCACTACTAACATGCAAACAAGCAACTATAGGGTCTCATGCAACAAGATTGTTAGTAACTATTATATTTAAGGGATTAATACATGCATCATGCACTACAGAATACTATAAAATATTTCCCCTACCTATCCCTTTGCTATGCTGCCTATTCTGTTCTCTTATAGTACAAAGCACAATGCAGGAGGCAGTAGAAGACGTAGCAGCTATTTCTGTCTGGCGTTTTCAGTTTCTATATGCTAATGAATGATAGAAGCGAAAAAATAGCCGGTTGCGAGTTAGAAAACCACCCCTACATCTACATAATACCCTGCAAGCCACCATAAAGGTGTGTGGCAGGGGGTGAACTCTCACCAAGCATGCACTACACATCATGCATAAAAAAGAATTAGTATTTATATACTGTTATAAACTGCACTGTTTAAAAAAAAGATAAAAATAGCAAAGCAAACATGCAAAAACATGCTGTTAGTTGGGTTAGCTTCAAGTCCTTATACCAACATGCAGCTACCAATGTTATCCATTACTACACTCGTATTGGATATATTTACCGTTATTCATATCCCTAATTGTACGAGAAAAAAAGGACATTTTGAATCTGTCACTTCGGCAATCAATTTCTGTATTTTTGTGATTATGGTCCAGTCTACCATAGTAAGTTCGGGTTCGCAAAATATTTTTAACATCATCACTGAAAATATGGTCTTGGAATTTGTTTAAGAGATTAAGTCTTAATTTCAACCTTCGATCTGACAATGGTTCCCGATTTAATTCATTTAATAGACTGATCACGCTAATAAAAACGCTTCACTTGGGGGGCATGGGGGGGAGAAGACAGCTCACAATAAACACGTCAGAAACTTGCCGGCCACATCCCAGGCCGGGAATCGAACCCGGACCTCCTGGGTGAAAGCCAGATATCCTAGCCACTAGACCACGTATGCAGTGCGCTATTGCAAGGGTAAAAGGGTCGAGCCAAAGGGGGGTTGACCGCGACCACCAGGGCCGGCCCCAACGCCCCTGAGGACACGCGTGGGGAGGCCTTCAACGGAATTCCCGCCACCCCTGGGCCGCGTGGCTTCGTTGGGGGGAGGACGGAGGTTAAAGCAGGGCGGGAGAGAGAGAGTGAGGCCCTCCTCGGCTCCTTCAAAACCACTCACTCGCTTGCTCGGCGTGGAGCGCGGCAAAAGGGAGCTCTCAAATTAAATTTTCTCCTTTTGTGCCCTAAGCTCCTTCCTTGGCAGTCCTCCTCCGCATCCGAAAGGTGGTAAAAGTCCATCGATTGCTCTCACGGCCGCACCCTTGATGGAGGGAGCTAGTGTCGCCGCCGTTCCATCAAGAGAGGAGTGTGTATGTGTGTGTGCCCATGGTGGGATGAGAGCGAGGGGCATTATGGGAAAGCGAGGGCGTTTACGTTTTCGGGAGAAAAGTGAGGGAAGTCCGAGGCCCGAGCGTGCGTTGCGATTTTCAGAAAAAATACAAGAATTTGGGTGGGAATCATTATCAGAGCTTAGGTTAAAGTACAGATTAAATCTATTGAGAAATTTCAATCGGATAGCTTTACTGAAGATGTTGGGCGCATATTAAAAACACCAACGTATTATGCTAGATTCGACCAGATAAATAAGATTAGAGAGAGAGAGAGTAATTGTCGTACTGATAGATTGAAAATGGCATTTTTCCCCCGTACTATAAGAGAACAAAATAGGCAGCATAGCAAAGGGATAGATAGGGGAAATATTTTAGAGTAGTCTGTAGTGCATGATGCATGTATTAATCCCTTAAATACTATAGATACTAACAATCTAGTTGCATGAAACCCTATGCTTGTTTGTTTGCATATCAAAAGTGCATGCTTGGTGAACTTCACCCCCTGCCACACACCCTCGCGGTGACTTGCAACTTATTGTGTAGATGTAGATGTACGACTTACCATCGAGATGTAGATGCTATGTGGACGAATCGAAGTATTTCGTCCACATCGATCCGAGAGATTTGGATGAACCTATTGACAGCAAATGTCACCGTTACTGATTCTTAATTCTAACTTCGACATCACACAGCAAGCAAAGAAATTAAGTAATCCACCTTCTATCATTTATCTCCATTCTTTGCCATCTATGTTTCTATTCTTGGCGGCAGCAAACGCATTTTTCGTGCCAAAATTCCTCCACAAATTTTAAGCATAATAAATATATATGTTATTTGGCTCGTTAAAGCAAATGATTCCGTGACTAATGCAAGAAATATATTTCTCCATGAGCAAACCGATTTAATAACTGCAAGCTAGATCTCCCGACGAAGGCATCTCACACGCAAGGTCGAAATTGTTAGATCTCTGTACAAGTTTTGGCAAGTGATGGATAAAAGGACAAAACACGTCACTTAAAACCACTGCATTCCGTGATAACTCGCAAAAATGCATAAAATATTGAAAGCACGGAAGGGTGTAGCGATGAATTATGGGAACGATAAATACCCGAGCGTATCACTCTGCTATTCGCTTTATTAATTATTCAAGGAGTTCCCTACTTAGGGTTTAAGCTCTTTTGAGTAGTCGAACCTAACTATTTCTTCTACTATACAGATGATCAATTCTTTGATAAAAGGAGATATAATATTTTTTTGAGAACACTTATCATTCCAGAATATTACACTATACGCCACTTAACAGACCTATTCTTTTCAGGTGCGCTGATGATATTTTCTCGGATTATAATAAGCATGTCATAGGTTTAGCAACTGAATCAGCTCTTACCGCATCTCACGTCTCCTCTTGGGAGCAAACGTAACAGGCACATCCTCACCCCAACTTAGCAAGTATCCTCTCGGTAATTCATTAGTCTATGAACACGTGAAGATACTATAAAAAATACGCACTTAATCGTTAATTCTCGATGAATATCAAAAATGGAATACCGCACAACCTTTAAGGAATCGTCCAAAAGTTCTATGAACGTCCATTCCTCTCGCCTTGTCGATTAATTCACTCTATCGAAAGGGTCCGGAAGTGCTCCCGTGGATTAATTAATTTCCCTCTGGAGTAGAAATCAGGAGGGTTACAGGGGAAGGATTTGAAGGGGTTGTTGGACGAGCAGAGGGACAACCCTCAAACGTGGATCAATGGAAGGAGGATAAATGTTAATTGATTTCAATACACTCACGCGCCCAATACTACGCATTTGGGAATGGACTAGCTGGGAGAAACCGAGAAAAAATTACGTACGGAAACGTTAATACCCCATAGGATGGATTTTCAGCCACCGAGAATTCCTGGGTGCAGCAAATGGCTTCCGCAAAATTTTCCTTCGAACAGAATTGCCGTGAAACTAGGTCAAGCAAATATCCCCTCAAGAGAAAAGGGGAAAATTCTACGGAATAATAAGTCAAGGAAATTGAAATTTTTGCCGTGGGTGAAAAAACCATTATTTCAAATGGCCAAATCGACCAGTCGGCTGTTTACGAAAACGTTTGAAACAAGTCGTTGATTAAGGACGCGATACTATGTATTACTATTTAACTTAAGAGCTGAAAGGATTGGGAGAACGCGATTTCCGAGTAGTTTACGCGGACCGCGCAAGTCAGATCGGAAACGTCCACCGTGACAAAAGTTCGCGTTCGACATCGAGACTTGTCTTAACTGGAAGCAAAAGGAGTGAATTAATTGAATAAAATGTAGCGGCGAGAGTAAGAACTTTTGGTGAAGTCAATGTACCGCGGATAAAAAAGCTGTTGAAGAAATGTACTGCATATTGAGCAATGTAAAGATAGAGGAATCCTCGATCTTAATGATCAGACTTGGGGAACCGTGAGTTCCTGAGGATTTGTAAGCGTGGTTATGGAGATGGATGAAGAGAGTGAGAAGTGAAAAGGTGAACATTTGAACGTATTTCGATTACTTGAATTTTTTTATTTTGCTCCAGGTATCACCCATTGTCCAAATTATTGAATTAAGTTTCGATTTAACAAAATAATATAATGTGTAAGGAGCAAATGTATAGTTACAATATAAAGTCTCGGTATGGTCATCAAGTGGATCCCGATAAACAAAAATAAATAAGATTATATGCAGAACATGGGAAATATGTACATAATTGCTTGAGTATATTGCAATAACTTCGAATATAGAAGAAGCCCAGGTAGTTTTTCTTTACATTTGTTTAAGGAAACAGTGTATTTTACCTCCTGAAGTTAGCCGTTCCATAGTTTGGGGGAGTGGTTTTGAATAACTCATGATTATTGACATTACAAGAACTCATGATGTTGGTTCGGGAAATAGGAAAATGTAGTGAGCAGGGATTTAGGCGTGACATTTTCTGGAAGATCTGTGAACTGAAATTTAGCATGTAACAAAGGTATTTTGGGATTTTCTCTCCGAATAACACAAAAAAGGAAGGTTCCAAATAAATATTTCTTTTTGTCTGAGAGTATGGGTCTGTCTAGACTATGGATATGCTGAGATACGTGAGCATCCTTTCGGAGATTGAGCATAAATCTCGCACAAAAGTTATGAACTTTTCAGCGTTTATCCCAAATTATGTAAATAAGCATGTAACCTCTACTTATGTAGCGTGCTCAGTTGTCACTTCCAGGGGCCATCGAGAAAGGAACGATGTCGTCCAAGGTTTCGAATCCATCGCAAGCATCGTCGTCTAGGGATAAAAGATAAGAAAGAATGGGGACGTTTACCATATTTTTTTACTGCCGAATATGATTAGAGTTTGTAAAATAAAAAGACCGGTATTTTTCCGTTTTTTGATCCGTCGATTATTTCTGGAGTTACAGTTAGAAAAACTGATGTTTTTAACCCTTTCGGAAGAGTGGGTGTGGTACAACCTCTGACGTAAAGCGACTTCGTCCTATGACAACTGAGCCCGCGAAGCTACTTTGCTTCATCGCAATGGGGGGACAAAGCTGTCTCTGCCAATAGGAGCAGTTGCGACAGCATCTGTGCGAGCAGACCTTCTGAGAACCCCCGTCCACTCTCTCCCCTTCTCATAAGAGCAGTCAAGGACGGGAGGAAAATGACGTCAATGTTATCACAGCAGCTTTTTCTGTGGGCGTCACCTTTTGCTTATTTTGATTTTTGAATTATGAATCAATGGTTTTGGTTATTAATTTTTTCACTAAATTTCTTTTTTCGTTTCCATCTAACAATTTCGAGTATAAATTGCGGTTCCGAGTAAACGCCACCATTATCAGATTTCGATTACTTTAAAGAGACTACGTTCTAGGCATCGGTTCATTTATCCTCTATGATAATGTGGTCAGCAATGAACACGACAGTCTGGACTAAAACGCTCCAATCGTAGTGGCTCCCGGAAGTGACGACTGGACGTAATCCACAATACGAAATCCATACCTAAGTTTATTAATATATCCTATCGATTAGTATTCAAGGGTAGTGAACGTTTATTCATCATTCATCCTCTTTCTAACACCATCGAGATGATTTGCAGAGTATTTATTTCAGCTAGGTGTTAATTTGGAAATAGTTCTTGGCACTACTCATTCGTCTCAACAGTACCCATGCATGCCTAATGGTAATTTTAATTTAATTTTCAAATAAAAGATTGATGAACATTATATTCCTTCGTAGATACTTATCATTGAGTTGCTTGTACCTATGTGCATAAATATTGCGTTTTTATTTTGATGTCTACCTGTATTCATTAGCAGATTCACGTGGTACCTATTTCATGCAGGGTATTTTGTGATTGTAGATTTTAGCTACCGTTGCTGTACTCACTGATCTATAACCCGGTTTTGTACATCTACTTAGGTGTGGTATTGAGTTTCCGCGGTGCTCTAAATTTTGGGTTTATATCGTATCATGTAGCTTAGGCTTTATCCTAATATGAATATGACGTCAAATCCGGTGACGGGATTCAATTCCGTGACTTATTGTTTGCATGACCAATGTGACCTGTTCATTTTTGATTCAGACCAGTTCAAGGCAATCGACTATACCACAGCCCAACGCTCCATGCGTTAGGTTGCTCAACACACATTATAAGGGGCCATCTATGCATTACGTAACGCTCATATTTCACTTTTTTCTCTATCACTTTCTGTAACGCTCCGCAACATTCTCTGATAACCACGCCTCCTCTAAATGACGTAAGTCTTCCGATGAACTGTCTCTTTTTCGTGAATGAATAAAGAGATATCCTCCAAAATACCTTACTTATTTCTCAACACTTTTATTTACACTCTAACTGTTACATGTATGCACTATACCATATGTTATTTCTGTTTCCAGTATCCCCTTTTCTCAACTAAATCAGAGCCTATAACAAGGAATAAGTCAGCAGTGGATACGATTATTTTTGCTGACTTCCGACATCGCATTCTTATAAGTTAATGCTAAAACAAATTGTTTGTTAATAATTTAAGTTAGAAGAAAAATCTTTTAGCGCAACGAAGTAGGAATGCCTCCCCATCGAGACGTAAATAAATATACAGCAAAGGAAGGAATATTGTCTGCAGGAGACATGCATGCTGAAATTAATCGTGCAAATAAATAAATAATAGGAAGCATTGTAAATTGTAAATATGTTTACAATCATAAACTCACTTTGATATTCTGTAATACTTAAACTTCCCTGACTCTTTAACTTCAACAACCCAACAAAAGACTAAATGATACATTTTGGGAGGGAGGGGAGGTTGAATGTGAATTTGAATTCTTTGAACAAGGAATGAATTCATAATTAATCTTTCTCTCGATGTAACAGAAGGATGAAGCCCCCACTCCCACCCGATAATGCATCGTAACGGTTGTCCGGACCCTCCCTCCTTTATTGTTGCGTAATATATGGACAACCTCAATGCACAACTGATGAATTAATGTTGAGTCTATAGGGACTTTGAAAAAATAATTCACACTCGCGAAAAAATTCCCGTTTTTCAAGGACTGACGCTCGTAGAGGCAAGTGAGAAAATGGAGGTATGAGTCGCGATTTCTTTTCCATGCTTTATACTGTTCTCCCATCTACGCCTTCCCCTTCCAGTCTAAAATTCTACGCTCTCTCTCACATGTCCCATGCTCCCCCACCATCAGTCATTCGAAATGGCGAGCACTCTAAAATTCATATTCCTTCCATCCGTCTTGGTCGGGTCTTGGTTGGGTCTTGGAGGGCATATTCTCGGGGAAGTGTCTTGTGGAAATGAATCATCTCTCTGCCGACGAAGAATCCATTCTCTCTGTCTTGGTGCAAGCGGAGGTGGAAGACGTCGTCGCTCTAAGGGTTTTCTTTTCGGGCTCTCGAGTGAGGGGAAAGGGATTGTGTTCGGGGTGAATTCGGAATGTCGAGGGGATATTTTTTTTGGTATGGAGAGCATGAAAGGTAGTTCGCCCCTGAGTCGCTTTCGCCTCGAAGTAAATGGTCGAAAGTCATCGGTTTCTCGCTTTCATTGTCTGCTGGTTCAAGATGTCTGAATGTGTCAATAAATGTTCGTGGGTCGATTAATTTTACTCTTCTCCACATTTTGATTTATTGAGATTAATGGGTGTAGGCTTTTGGTACGTACACTGCTGCTTCCGGAAATGACAACTGGATACTGTGTACGATTAGTTTAATTAGTTATTAAATTACAAGTGAATTAAATTCTGAAAAATATGCAGTATTCCACAAAAGTAAAGCTAAACTCAAAGCCTAGTTTTTAATATATTTTAATCTTGTGAATAACTATATACTTGTTTAGTATTTGTGCTAAAACACTAAACAATAATGGCGTAATATTCTCAATGTATTTCTAAATTTATTTAGCTAGTTTAATATACGTTAACTTGGCATCAGTTATTCCCTGTGCGAATGAAATTAGATGTAAGAAGCCGTGTTGAATGTGACTGTTCTTTACTTTATTAATGACTATATTTCACTAAATAGTAAAAATGGTAATTAAGTCGTGAACATTATGACTGTGTGCGCAATGTAAAGCATTAATAGTGTGGAGTCACCCCCTTGCCATGCACTCTACGCGTGACTTGTCAGGTCACACTGAAAGAAAAACTCAACCATGCATTAGTAAAACGCCGTCTTATTACGTATTAGCGCGAATAATGGAAATCAGGATTCAGGCTGTAATTAGGGGGAGTTCAGTTGTTCAGTTCATACTTTTGAACGTACATATTAAAATTACTATCTTCTTACGAGTTTTGAAAAATAGGGAAAAAACAAGAGAAAGAGTTCCAGAATAAGAAGTGCCATTTATCGGAACTTTTAGAGATATAAAAACGGTCCCAGGGTGCAAAGAATGAGAGGGGAGTGAACAAGAAGGGTGAAAATATTTAGCACTGACTCTAATTCATTCTCGGTGAACTTGAATCCGGAAAAATATTAGTACCCGGTAATTAAATATTTTTCCAACCTTCCGACTCTTCTCCGTGATCGTCCTCTTTGAGCCCAAATGGGTTCTGTATCTACGTTCCACCGATGACATAGCGGTCTTGGTTAGGGCATAAAGATATTTAAGGAAAACAAGTTAACGTGGAAAATGCATTGGCTGGTTATAACTTGAAGGTCAGAAAAAAGAAAAGTATGCGACAGAAGAGTGGAGGCCAATAACAATCTTTATCTAGGGGAACTACAAATTGAGGAGCTAAAAGGGTATTACAATCAGGTGATGATCGTAGTTTACTCTTGATTCCAGCTAGCGTAGTTTAATCTAGATTAGCTAGATTCTCTACTTCATGCCGAAAATTGGTCAGATATTAAAAGAGTATGGACTACGATTTTTACTTTTCTGTTTCAGTAATCCAATTCAACTACAACCTCCTGCGGTAGCCGTATCCTGAAATATTATGAGGTCTTTTTGTGGAAATTGAGAAAGGCACGTTAAGGGTTTAAATGGTGAACTCAACAGGTTCCCTTTTTTATATATATACGTTCCCATCTTCTCCTTCTGCCACCCTCTTCTCTATGTCGCAGTGGAAACCTGTTGAGTTGAATCATTCTTCTTTATCTCCCTCCAGTTTCCGGGGAGGCATTATGAACCAATTCCTTCCTCCTTTAGCCTTTCATCTACATCTATGTGATGCCTTACAAGTCACCGCGAGGGTGTGTGGCAGGGAGTGAAAATCACCAAATATGCACTATTGACATGCAAAGAAGCTACCTATCTTAGCTATCGTCCAATTCTATTATTCATCTTCAATTGATAATTTTTCTGGTCTTTTGCATCCTATTTTATCTTTGTGTGTAATAGGATAACTTTCGTTTGAATTTTCCATGCATAATTTTTAATTTATAGTACCTACCCGTTCCACATTGTCTTCATGATGAAATTTTTTACCGCTCCCTTTTCACTTGCTTTCGGCATATTTATTACGCAAATTTGGCATATTTCCACCTGGAAACCATCTTCTCTCGATTCAGTGGCGTTTTCTAATACATAATCCGTACTGCAGCACATTCTAAAATTTAAACTCAACTACTAGATTACAATCGGCTGTTCCCTGTACCTTGCTGCTAAAATCTCTACTTACTTCCTGAATGGCTGCATATACTTGGAGGTAACATAACATTTTACTAAGCGGTCCCTCTATCCTAAAGTTCCCGTAGGTTCATTAGTTGGTGAAAATGACTATAAATCTTGTTTTGTGATTAAGCTCTTGGGGTTTTCATTCCAAACTGAGAGGAGAATATTTTCGTCTCAAAAGTTTTTGGTACAGTCATCCTGAGTAGGTATTTTAATTTTTTCTGAAAAAAGCAGGAAAAAAACATGGATTCTAAAGTCGCGTATACATTATTTCGGGGGATTGTTACAGTTTATGGCTATCATACATAATCCCAATCTGAATTATTAGACGTCATTGGTACTTGTCGTACGATGTACGATTACCAATGTTCAAGTCGAGATAAGTCTTTACTATGTTGTTTAAAATCATAAAATATTTAGAGATACGAGAGATTTACTTGTTGCTCGAGTCCTGCTATTCACGATAAAACCCAAACTACATGTCTGTAGGGTTGACACTAATATATTTTTCCAGACTTATCATTGATGATAGTCGACCGGAAGAAGGTTACGACTGCGATAAGTATGTTGATAGATGCGTTACATTTTCGACTTAGATAAAGTAATGCTAGTTTCAGTCATTTAGAAGGTTTATTAGGCTGTGCGTAATTTATGCTTTATTTCCCACTGAAGTATATTTTTATATTTTTCAGTGGTTTCAGTATGGTTTTATTTACTACTTACTAATAAATTATTCGAGTGCTAATAAGTGGAATGTCATTGTGGCACTGTACGTACCACTTATTCTATTGAAGAAAAATGTAGTAATATTCTATAATTAAAAATCACTAATTTTATTTTTATCAGAAAGAAAAATTCGCACAAAAATAGACCTATTTTATATCAGTGTGAGCAATTAGTTTTAATTTCATGAGAAACTGTCGGGTGTCTGCTTTGTAACTAATCCTTTTAAAATTAAGACAAAATTTCTAGTTTTCATTAGCAAATGATACTACAATGGTTTTGATAGTGATTCTAACATTTGCTTCTGTAAGTGAAACTATCATATTTTATTCTAATTTCCTATTTTTCTAATTTATATTATTTTACTAATGGAGTTGGAGGTGCCTGAAACCTAATTCTACTAACTTCTTAAAACCTAATCCAACAGATTTTCTGATTGAGATATTCCGAATCCCTGACTGACTCTGCTAATAATTCGTCATTCCCGACGGAATGTCCCCGAAGAATATTTCGAACTTACCCTCCGATTTCCGCTCCATTAACGTTTCTCCCGAGAAAAATTTCCAGCTCTAATCCTCGCCATCGAAAGAGATTATCAACCCGAGACTAAGAACAAAAGAAAGAGAGGGAGTTGGAAGGATGGGAGACATAAAGCCGTGGCAAAAAAATAAATATTTATTTGCGCTTAAGTAAGGAAAAGAGAGGTTTTCGACGTATCTCTCCTCCCTTTCTCGTGACCGGGGTAGAATCGAGGCCTCTCCCCAACCCTCTCCCTCTCTCTCTTTCTTAAAGAGCCTTTCTCCTTGCCACCTCCCCACTCTGGAGCTTTTCGAGAGAGGAAACTTTTTTCCACCCTCTATGTCGTTCGTCGGAGAGAGACCATTTTCTGTCCCCTTCCTTCCTCACGCTTAAAAAAAGTCCCGTGGATGGAGTGGTTACGCTCCGTGGCCTCTAAGAGGAGAGGGGAAGGGGAGAGAGGGGTGGAAATGGGGTGGGTGTGTTAAGGGTGAAATCGAGGTGGCGAAGTAAGTAAGGGTGGCCGGTTAAGTGTCCGATGGACCCACTCCTAGAATCCGTAGTTGCCAGAGTATTCTAGGACATTTCACGTAGTTTTGCTGGGGTTACTGGTTTAAAATGGATGACAGTAATATTCCAGCGCCGGAAAGTGAACGCTCATAGCTATGTCACCCTTAACTTTTTTCGGGTTTTTCACATACCTATACCTAGTATAAAATCTGCTAAAATATAATATTATCCAAACCTACAGTCACCTTAATCAGTTAATAACGTCAACTTTAGGGCTTGAGCAACAAGTTGATCTCCCGTACCAATAATTGCAGGGGGTAAAAAAATTAAAAGACCTATCTTGGTCTTCACTGATCTTGAGCTGATAGTAACCATGCATCTTTAGATTTGTACATACGATTCTCTATCATTATAGATCCATGATGTAAAAAATATTACCAAGGCCTATCTGAACTCGAACGTGGTGCTAGTAGTAATCATACCTATATTTTTCGATGAGTACCTATGATTCTCTATCATTAATTTAAGTACTGATTTTGAAACATACCCAAAAATCTGTAGCTCGTCCCAAAAATAAGGAGCCCCGTCACAAAGTCTAGTTTAACTTAAAGCCGACGGTAGATTGTCTCGATGTATATTCCAGTGGTGTTGCATTTTTAAACCATTTACCGCTACCACAGTTTCAATGCAAAGGCCGCTCTGCCACACTAGCCAGGCTGGTGAGGGTGGAATTCGTTGAATGCTAAACCAACCGGCGGAGTGTGAAATGCACATATCAGGGTAGAAGGGAAAATGAGCAGTTCCTAAGTCGCATGCGGTTTCTCAGGGAGATCTGGCATTGATAAAGTGACACGAAATTCGTTAGGCTTGGTATGTCCATCGGTATCTCTCCGACTTCAACCCTGGATAAAAGAAATGGTTGGAGAATTTTCACTGTGGAAGTTAGTTTTCATTTTAAAAATGAAAAAAAACTTAGTTCTTTTCCACAAATATATTTTTAAAAAATCTACCGGTTTCGTCCTTCTCAGGCCATTCTCAAGATTACACTGTAATCTTGAAAATGGCCTGAGGGTAGATTTGGTTAAATATGTTGGCGGAAAAGAACTAAGTTTTTTCATTTTTAAAATTCAACCCTGGAACTCGGACTGTATTCCAAGACCAGCCACAGGGCTACCACGTCTTCACGGATGTGATGATGGGAAAAATATTTTTCGGGATTGTAAATACTATAAAACAGTAGTTTTTTTGGATAAAATTATGAGAGATATGAGTTCTTAGGAAAAGGTGTGAGGGTCGAAGGCCTACCTACAAGACTATAGAACGGAATTCTTTAGAATTTATAGTAATTATACCTCTCCTTAGTAATTTTATCTGATTTGTGAGACTACTAAAACGACACAATAATCATTTGTACAGAAAAATGTGACGTGAGGTTGCTTCAGCTGAGGCGTAGCGACAGCGTCAATATTGAAGGAGATGAAAAATGGTCCGTTACTTTTCAGTGGCAACCAATAAAGATGTAGGAATGCAATATTATGTGCGTCGTGTGCCATTCTTGTTGAAAAAGGGCAAAGTTTATCTTTGGTTTTTCTCTTCCCTAGTTAGCATTTTGGGGGCTCTAATCTTAAAAACAGATAAAAATATTCGCAGGATGGATAAAAAAATGAAGCCCAGGAAAGACTTCATAGTCATTTAATCACTGGTTACCACATACGAGAAAAATTCAGTCACGTTATAATTGTTCCCTTTGCAATTTAAGCAAAACCTTTGGACACCAATTCTTTTTCCTTTTTCAGGCTCGTTAAAATATTATCTCTTTCCAAACACCAAATGGTTTTCAATGGTTAAGTCATGCTAACACGTAAAATCAATGATTAGGAATGCATTCAGAAGCCCTGAAGACGATGACCGAGTCGGGAATCGAAACGTCGGCGGACATGGACGCAATAACGCGATGGAGGACCCGAGAAACCTTCACGCAAAGCTAAGATTGATTTGTATGCGCCGGAAATCACAAACACGTGTATTGCTTTGTCTCCAAAATCGAAGCACTTAGTAAATACACCATTTACTCGTAACTTGACAGAGCGTTGGCTCATGCATGGAGGTATTAATATTATTATAAAGGATCAATGGAGGTAAAAATGGTTGTGGTTATTTTTTCTGGCTATGCAATGCTATCTCAATCCACTCCTCTCATTTGTATCTTAAATTATTCCACCCGAAGAAGTGAAAAGTACGTGAATTTTTTTACGTTCGTAATACTTTGGAGATGTAAAAATGGACATGAGAGAATGTATTTTTAAATATGGAAAAACCTAGTTATATGACGAAATATATCAGTCAGCGTCGCACTTTTAAGTTATTGGAATTACTAATTCTGAATTAAGAAAAGGTACAATGTTTTTCCACTAAAACGTTTATTGGTACGAGCCAGCTTTCAACGCTACGGCGTCATCTACAGGTCAGAGTGGAGGGGGAGCTCTAAGTTAGTCACAAATAACTAACCTCTTTTTGTGGGCAACTTCACTGCTTCGCTGTCGCATGTAATCGTTCACCAACGTCCAACCAAAACATTGTACTTTTTCTTAATTGAAAATGAATTTCCACAAAGTTAAGACTTCAACAATTGAGCTAACTAATTCTGTTGTAATATTTCTGTTCAAGCCTTAGCTTAACAATAATCTTCTATTTTTGGCAACTCTTTCAGTTCGCAGTAGCTTATTTTGCCCAATTATGATTGACTTTTCGTCACCTGGACGACATTCCTTCATTTCCAGCTGCTTCTCTCGTTTCCGGTGAATGTGATTTCAGCTGAAATAGAACGCGTCACTATTTGCGTCGCGGACTGGATGGGAATGAATCTGAGTGGGCCTCCGTCCCCAGGGGCTCTCCGAAGGACATTTTGCCCAAGTTGCTACCACATCTATGTCCTGAATCAAACATAAGCGTCCGCAGAAAGTCCGAAAGGTCCCTCTTCAGGTAGATGTCACCCGACCGCAAGAGGATTCCCCATCTCCGATCTATATGTTCGAGAACGTAAATATATATTCATTGACTTTCCACCCATCCACTGATGCGGATCAAATCGACCCGGAAAACGTATTGTCCCACTCGAAGCCTCAGTCTCAATACCGCCGCAGTCCCCCTCTGTCGAAGATCCTTCCTTCCTCTCCACCCAACCCCACGAACCCTGATCCCTTAAACTCCCTGGTCCTTTCCGACCCACCCCTTCCTCCGCACACCACCCCTCCCAGCTCCAATGGCGTATCCTTCCGTCCCAGTCACTCCTCCTCCCCCCACGTAACCCTTTTCCCTCCTCGTCCCCTTCCCCTGCCTTGTGGGAACCCTCAGAATCCCCAAGGCACCGGAATCCAGATATCACATAATTATTGTTCCGAAGCTCTCGTCTTTGTTCCTCCCTCTCATCCTCCCTATAACTCAAAACTCTCCTTCCTCTCCACCCCCTCCTTGAGCTCTGATCTCAAATCCCGATCGACCGTTGTCAAGTCAAGTCTTCCTTTTTTTCTCCTCCGAGAAGTACCTCCCTTCAATCTCCTTCCGAGGGGAATTAAAAGTTTCGCCGAAATTTTTGTCATATTTTTAGCGAGGACCTTTAGCGAGGAACCGCGCGGCTAAAGGAAGGAACGCTCGTACAACTGGTTTGTGCGCGCGTTGATGGGTCGTTAGTGGTCTCAAGAGCGTTGGGAAAATCTTCGAGACTTCGATAAGCTCTCCATTACCATTCGTTGAGGTTATCACGGCGTTTCCGTTTGCGGTACGACTCCGTACATTGCTTCAAGCTTCATCTCTATGAGCAGGCACGTAGCCAGAAATTTGCTTCGGGGAGGGGGGGCTAAGTCTTACGTAACTTGAAACAAAGCAGCCTTGCCCATTCGGTACCGACATGTAACAAATCTCTTCCCTTAATTTTCAGTGCTTGGTATTTACTTTTACAGTGCCCATATTTATCTCTTCTCACTTGTAAAGTTCGCTGCTAAAATCAGAACAACAGAATTATTGGGAAAAAAAAATTTCGGGGGGGCTGAAGCACCAGACCAGCACCCCCCCCCCCCCCCTGGCTACGTACCTGCCTATGAGTTAACTTCATTGTCGAAGGTAGATTGAGTGATAATTTTCTACCGTTTAGGGTAGGTGTTTAGTGTAATTTCGCTACTCTTCCATTTCATTCGTCCATCAGTTCCATCCACACGCTTTCTCTTTTCAATTCACCATGTGCTAGATAGGTAACACGTTAAGTGATATGCTTAGCAGTGAAAGAGTTAAGATATCATCGCATAATGAGAAAAAAATACTTTTGCCTCCATTGTTACTCTATAAAAATATCATTACCTTCATTTATTTAATGAATATTAAAAATGAGAAAACACTTTGTCAAATTACGTCCAAGTGGTGTATTTACTCAATGTGTCGATTATGGAGACCAGGCCATACGTGATGGTTTCTGGCGCTCACCAATCAATCCTAGTGATAAAATCACATTGATTTTACGCTTTTAGGAGGCTCACCCATTATTCTACCTCGGCCTTCAGCATTCCATTGCCCCTTAGTATCTGTTCCATCCACATACTCTGCCTTCGTAAGATTTCTGCCAGTGATCTTCTCTCCTCCTCAGCCCTGTTCAGCACCTCTTCATTTTTTTTCCATCTCACTTTCTCTATTCTCCTCCACGAACACATTTCTAAGGCTTCCGGCTTCTTGTCACTTTCCCCTTATATTGTAGTGTCCAGAAGTTATATTTCACATATCCTGCTTGAAATTTAATTTAATCATTCCACGCAAATGGGACGTTTCGGAGGATAAGAAACACCATATTTGAAAAATTCAGTTCAAACGAAAATTAATTCCTGTTGAATTAATTCACCAAGCCATTATACCAATTGCATGTTTACCTGTAGTACAAACTGATACTCGATTAAACCCATTGAAGTGACCTTATTCATTGCTTGCTCTATTGCAAAAATGAGCAGTGAACATACACGTGTACTGCTTTATATTTGGATAATGCACGACTTTTCTTTCACTATGTGATTTGATAACACCTGTAAATAAAACAGCACATTTTAAATGTATTAGCATACCGTATCAAATTTGTGTTCGCTGACAAGATCATTTTTATGTGTTCTCTTTCGTAATCATTGAGATGTTTTGGATTCTCTCTTCCTTTTCCATGGAATACTTGAACGTTGAATGCACCATAACTTGTTTTCAAAGCGCTATGTGCTACGAGCACATTCAGGTTCATGTTTAAAATCTTATCCTAGAGTTAATAGGTACCATACTGCATAATTCACATCTATTCGGAAATTTACGTGTATCCAGAAAAAGAGTGGTTTTGGTCTCAGCTGTAATACAAGTCTGCCAATTACTATTGAGCTTTCAGTCATGGGTTGGACGATAGTTGTGTGTCCCTTAGATCCTATCGTGGCAAGATTCTCTTTTATTCCGTCTCTCCTCTCTATTGAACTCCCTCCCACAACACATTGATCCCTTTGCACTCCCAATTAAATCGTTCATTAGCCTTTCTATTTCGCATCTGTCCCCAGAATAGCCTTCCCTACTATTTGTTTCCTGTTACTTTCATTTTATTTTTTTTCTTGAATATGTTAATAATATATGTACTGTTATTGGCTACTATAAATTGGCATCATCGCTGTATGTGGTTTTCTTCCTTTAAAAAAATATAAAAAAATATACGGACACTCTTCTCTCCATCATTCCCTTCTATGCAGAAAAATTCCCACCCATTTTCGATTTATCACTAGAGGCATAATACGAGAATTATCGTAGCTTAAAAGAATCAGTTATTGGTATCCTTCCCTATTAATAGCAACGAGAATTAAATTATACTGCGCGATATTTCCATACAAAGTCGTTTGTTTACACGCTGTTGAAGTTCACGAGAAGCATTCGACGCATAGCTGTGGTTTTAGGGATGCACTTATGTGTTGGAACGTCTCCTGTCCGCCTTTCCGAGTATCGTTATTGGCCGTATTTGCAGTCCCCACTCTGACAAGGGGAGTGTCCGAGTTTCAGGTTTAGGATTTTGACGAAATTTGCCAGGCAGGTAGTCCTTGATTAGTTATTTACGAATCCTACCCCATATAGGGTTATATATCCAGTAACTTAGTCAAAAAACGAGTTTGAAATATTTTATTGCCAATAAAAACATTATAATTAGTCATTGATCATCAATGGAGTTTGGGTAAGGGGTAAAGTACTCGCTTACGTAATTTTAGCAAATTACGTAATTTTAGCAAATTCGCGGCTACCCCCCTCGCGCGCGCGAGCAAACCCCCCTCCGGAGTTTTCGTATTCGAGATTTGCTAAAATTACGTCATTAGTACGTAAAATAGTTAAAATGCATCCCGGGTAAATAGATTAAAAATATGTAAAACCAGGGACAGTCGTACAACGAAACTTCGATGAAAAGAAATTGGCGATGGAGAGTCTCAAACCAGGGACGTTGGCACTGTGAAGCAAGTAATTTACCCCTTCCCCAAACTCCATTAAAGATTAAAGTCTAATTATAATGTTTTTATTGGCAATAAAATATTTCAAACTCGTTTTTTGACGAAGTTACTGCATATATAACCCTATATGGGGGGTGATTCGTAAATAACTAATCAAGGACTGCCTGCCTGGCAAATTTCGTCAAAATCCTAAACCCGAAACTCGGACACTCTTGAACATCGTCGCCTTTCTCTCCAAGCCCGGGGCCCCAGCACTGCCTCGAGGCAGTCCCGGGAATGGAAAGGCCCGTGATCACTTTCCGCGCCACCGACGGCCGCTCCCTCATCCATCACCCCTGCGGGCGCTGTAGTCACCCTCTCCGCGGGACAAAACAAGGGGACGGAGAATAATTGCACTAATTAATATGCTGGAGTGGAAGACAGTCGCTCGAGTAAGTCGCGGCGAGAGTCTTGAAAGCTAGTCGTTGTCCGGCTGCGTTCTGGATCTCGGCCCAGGCTAATGGTTTTTAAGGACTCTCTCTTAAGTTATTCTCCCCCTTCCCAAGATTTCGCATTCCACCCAGTCTGTCTTACCCCTTCTCTTCTTCCAACACTCCTCAATTTCCTCCTTGAAGGGTAGAGTCTCTTTATAAGTTCGTTTCCTGAAGGCGAGAGACTTTCCACATTATCACAGAGAAAAAAGAAGAAAAGAGCTAACTTTGTACCGCCCAAGGTTACAATTTTATTTCCGACGCGTTTCAACGCCTCGGCATCATACTCAGGATAAACTGCCAAGTAACCCCAACAGACCTCTTATAATACATACTCCAGGTGGCAGGCACGTAGCCAGAAATTTGCTTCGGGGGGAGGTAGGGGGGCTAAGTCTTACGTAACTTGAAACAAATCAGCCTTGCCCATTCGGTACCGACATGTTAAAAAATCTCTTCCCTTAATTTTCAGTGCTTGGTATTTACTTTTACAGTGCCCATACTTACTCTTCTCACTGGTAAAGTTCTCTGCTAAAATCAGAACAACAAAATTATTGGGAAAAATTTTCGCAGGGAAGCACCAGAACCCCCCCCGCCCCCCCCCCCCCCCATCTGGCTACGTGCCTGCCAGGTGGGGAAGAAATGTAAGGGGGTTCAAAGTGGAGGTATGTTGTTGAGTGAGGGTGCGGGGGGAGGGTTTGGGGGTTAGTTGAGGACAACAATAACTCATTCAATAGTGAGGCCGTCGGATGAGGGAGATACGAGGAAAGGGGGATAAAATGCGATCATTTAGTTGTTAAATAACTAAGGATAGGATGGGTGAAGGACATTCAAAATCAATTTAACTCAATGATTCAGTCTTTTTCTTCTTTCGCTGGATGATCTCCCATCGTTCCAATTCATCCATGCGCCGACCCTTGGACTCCACACTGATAACTTTCAAACTGAAAATTGATTTTATCAGAGAGGGAAGGAAAGTGAGCCCAATAAGTAGATCTTCCGCATCTACATCTAAAACCACCACTATGGCTTAGGGAGGTTCCACCGAGACTCCGCGATTCAAAATTCCGTAAAGGAGCTATGCTATTTAATGAATAAATACCGATCCAGAAAAACTCCTATATGGAAAATCATCTATAGGGCGATAACGCATACACAATAATTTCATGCGTATGCTATTACAATGCGCGTTGTAGTTGCATTCTATTTTTTACAATCCTTTTTAAATCATTATGACTTCGGAACATGACTGACGTGTTGTTACCACGTTTAAATTACAAAGTGAGAATACATGCTAAATCCCGCTTATACGAATTCTAAAATAGGTTAAATATTTTCTTAGTTATTTTTAAACTATTCCCCTGCAAATAAAACTCTTTGTTTTGAATTTATTGATATTCATATTTTTGAAAATTGTTTGGCAACAATGGCGCTATGGTATTAATTAGACCTAATCAATAACCAATGAAATATTTAAATTACATAAAAATATAAGAAGCGCCTTGGTAAGGTATATTTCTAAATTAAGTTAGGAATTAGGATTGTAAGCACGTTCCGTCACAAGTACCGTTGCCAATGATAACAACATACTGTAGCGCCACTTTCATGTAACTAAGGGTTTTCAGCTTTTTCTCGAGCAAACATTTATTAATAACAATTAAACAAGTATGATAAGGCGAACACTTAATTCCAATGCTAAATTATAAATAAAAATGCGCATCTCATATAAGTTTTTCGTCAAAACGACATTTCCTTTTAGGTACATTATTTTGCAAATCTTACTGTAAGAGCCATGCTCTGCCGTACAGCCACGTATAAAATATCTGATTTTCAGCGTCTATTTTCTTCAAATGTACTATGGAAAAGCCTCATTATTTTATTGCCAATCGGTGGAGGGGTCAAAAAATAATGTATCCTGAAATTTTTACAAAAATGACATCTTCTTCATAATTCGGTGGAGCCTCCTTAAGGCTAGAGTTCATCACATACCAAAATTTTGAACAGTGGAAGGGAGAATTCGGAAAGACCGGTAGGAACAGATCGGTCTTTTTGAATGTTAGTTTTACGACCTGTTTTGCTGTGGCCATGAATGGTGCGTGGGAAGAATGAATTCTTGAAAATATCCGACTGTACCCCTTATATTTTACTATGACCTGATTAGCATAATAGAGGCCAGGATTACCATGCTTCCAATGTCGTTTACAATGAAGAAATACTATTTCAATAGGTTAAGCCGGTCTATTTCGCATCAAGTTGTTCCACAAACCAGATTTTCGAATAATTATGCCAGTGCCTGATTTACATAGTACATTGCAAATTACCGTAAGGGCGTATGGAGGGAGCTTGTGAAGAGAATAACTAAACGAAACGCTGCAATTCCAAGGTAGCATGCATATTTACAACCAGGTTCAGTCGCAGTGCAACATCTTCTGGTGCTACTGTGGAATTGCAGTGTTTCCTTTTTTTATCCCGAGGTGAGAGAGGTTGTACGAGGAAAAAGGACATTTTGAATCTGTCAGTTCGGCAATCAATTTCTCTAATTTTGTGATTATGGTCCAGTCTACCAAAGCAAGTTGGGGTTCGCAAAATATTTTTAACATCATCACTGAAAATATGGTCTTGAAATTTGTTTAAGAGAAAGTCTAAATTTCAACCTGCGATCTGAGAATGATTCCCAATTTAATTCATTTAATAGACTGGTTACGCTAATAATGTTATCGTACCGTCCCTGATCGTACCGTCCAATCGCAGCTGATTTCTCGTACATGATCGCCACATTTACCCAGTGCTCTTTTGACGAATCCCAGTCTACGATTCGGTTGACCCATTATTTCAGGTATGTGTTACCTCAGAAATCAGAGTGACGTGAATCAGAGGTGCAACTGGCCCAAATGAGAAGATTTTTTCGTAATCCAAAACTCATTTCACTGGGAAAACTCTTAATTTGCAGGAATGTAATTAGTAAGGCGATCACTCCATGCCCTTTATCTGGCTACTTTCCAGCCTCTGCCCCTCCGGTCCGACGGCTATTCAGGGGCGCTCTGCCTTTCTCGGCACAGCCGCAGGCACTTTGAAAGGCATAAGGCTTCTCTCCTCCCTGCGGCAAACATCCCCCTTCCCCCCCAGCTCCAAGCAGTAATGGAACTGTGGTCAACCATGGAGAGGCGAGCAACGTCCATTACCGCGTTCCCCTGAGAAGCGAGTCGCCTTTTTTCATATCATTTTTCTCTTTAATTTCTCCTTGACCGGCATGCGTTTTTCATGCGGCATCTTATGCTTTTTTTATGGGGTTAAAAGATCTTGAATTTCATCATTGTCTCGTGTTTCATTGCGGGATAATTTTTCCTCACCTTAATACCCTTTGTCCTTTTTGAAAGTGGATGCCGCTCAACCTAGCTCTCGTGAGCTTGTCGAGTACTTAACGTGCAGTGTTCAGTGCAGAAAGAGTGCATACTTTCTCTTCTCATTAAAGATCTTTCCCAGTGACGTGCAAGACTTTGGCACCCGTAGGTGTGCCAAGTAAGCACAGTGGTGTAATTACGCGTCTGGAGAATGACGATGTTTCGAGACCGGAATTTGAAAGATTTTTTTCACAAAGAATCGAAGTTGTATCGATGGCATGGCATATTAATGGGATGACATTGAATTGTCTTGTGGATGCAGGTGTAAAAAATTTCTCAAAGGTAAGCTGTATTTTGGCGGCAGGATAATCAACAAAATCAGGCGCGTACATCATGGTAAACCACACCTTAGCGATGGCTTATCGCGTAGATGTAGATGTAGATAGCTCTCACGGGACGTTACTCCAGATGCTCCAGATTTATGTAAAAGAGTATTATGAGAAACGGTTGTAGATTCAAATCCCGCCTAGGGAATGGATGTTTTGTCCATCTTATAAGTACTTTGTTCATATGGTGCGATATAACTTAAACAGATGGAGCGTCTAAATATGGGAAGCTAATACTCGCACTCTATTGCGAGAGAGCGGAACTGTTTCAAACGAATCTTGCTTTCAAAATCTTTCAATAAAAACTCTTATGCGTGAACAACGAATTTTAAACTCATCTCATAGACGTTTCTGACGGCACGTTTATTTGTGGACGTGGTTTTCAACCACCGCGCCATATTTTTAGAACAGCATTCAACTGTTTATTGGATAGCTGATTATTAAGAGAGGTAACCGACAGTTGAAGTTATCCGTGCCATTAATGCTGGGTTCATGGTAAGTAAATGTCATTATATTTAAGACCGTAGAATGGTAGAAATTTTGCGTTAGCAACTATCTACTCGTAGCTTATGAAGCCGGGGGTCCACAGTTTGGCATTCACCCGGCATACGAAGCATATTTTATTAGTAACATACCAGTAATCTCAAGCCGGATCTTAATTGGATACCGGGATTCTTAGCATTAAAAATCTGCCCCTGCTGGTGTTGGAACCCAGGGCCTCCAAGTTGGGAAGATTTGATCTCATCACGTACCGGATGCTCTCAAGTGAAAAATTTACTATTAATCAGGACGTCGAATCCTCAAAGATAGTCTGATGGTAGCCAAATAGTAGGTACTTAATTATAATAACCCGGTAGCATAGCATTAATATAATTAGAGCTATGCGTGATCGAACCTGTTCATTTAAGTGGATGTCGTTAAACAGATTTATCATAGTCAATAAACAAAAATGACTAATAATGTCGAAGAATTTTTCTGTGTGCAGTATTAGCGATTTTTATTTTGTTCTCCGGAGGTAGGTATGGATTAATGTAAGAAAAACTAACTTTGTATTTTTCACTCTTTTATTGAGAAACCCTAACGGTTTCGACACTCCCGTGCCATTGTCAAGGGTGTCCTTATCTCCTTCACGCCTTATTCCATTCAATTAATAGGTATGGATTAAGTTGACATAATGAGAGAAATAGCGTGTCGAAGGATGCGCCTGATAAAAATAAGTTAAATGAAGAGCAAATACGTTCGGTTTACTTGAGGAAGCCGAAACAATTTCATTGTATGTACCTGAAGATACCATAATTGCCAAGACCGGCAGTGCAATCCTGATTTTTTATGGTAAACTGTATCAGATCAGCCTGGGAATGGGATGTAGATATATAATAAAGAGTAAGAACCCACATCAAAATCTACCGTAGCTAGTAAAACATTAGAAATTCATCAATCCTTTACCCAAAGCCAGACCAGTGTCATCATGTCGATCCTCGACGAAACCCGAGTCGTTCATTAAAACATATATGTGGGACAACTAAGTCACGCTTTTTTATTTCAATCTGATTTTAAAAAAATAAACAGTGAGGAAATCACTAGTCACCTTTATATATGCCACACACCCCGTGCCACACACCTTTATGGTGGCCTGCAGGCAGTGGCGTAGCCAGGATGTTCTACAGGGGGGGGGGGGGGGCAAAAATAGTTAGCGTTCCATAACCGTTCCATAACACAAGTTTGTTTTTGCCCCTTCATGAAAAATTTTAAGTTTTCTTAATACAATTTGTATTTATAATATTTCTCCCTCTCTTTGAATGTCAACGGGCACCTTCAGCTAGTTGACCTGTAATTTTTCGTTCGATTCATGAGTCAGGGGGGGGGGCAAGCGCCCCACCCTGCCCCACCGTGGCTACGCCCATGCTTGCTGGGTATTATGTAGATGTAGATTATGTAGATATATAATAAAGAGTAAGGACCCACATCAAAATCTACCGTAGCCAGTAGAACATTACAAATTCACCAATCGTTTACCCAAATCGAGAAAATATCATTATTTTGTTTTCCATTTTTTTAGGTTCCTGTTTGTCCTTATGCGGAGGAGAAGAATACTGCTGCATTACGATAGCAGCAGGTCTCAGCCAATAAGATTTGGGAAGATAGTTTTCTTATTCCCACGGCGCCGCGCGGCCACTTTATTCGGCGTCTTTCCTTCGCTGCCCATTGAGCTTCTCGCGAATAAGCGCCCCCCCCCCCCGTCCCGGCACCCTCACTAATCCCCCCGGCTCCGTTTCGTATCCATGTTCTTTCCTCCGCTCCGACCCTTAAAAGGCCTCCGCAAACAACTGACATTGCGGCTGGGAAAACTTTGGATTGGCTTAACTCGCGAGCCTCGGTGCGGGAAATGTGTCGCTCGATAAGCAAGAAGCCTCTTACCCCCAATGTAAGGGGACGAAGGACTCGATTCTTCTTTGCCGGGTGAGTCTCGTGAGCATCGTGACGGACGTGCTTTTCACGCGAGTCGGTACGTGGGGGGTGAAGCTACTCGGGCACTTTTCTAGCATGAGCATTAAGTTTTTGTTTTCCTAATTTGACATTGGTTTTGGGCTCTTCTTTCTTGCTGCACACCAATATCTTAGTTTTCTTCTTATTTATCTTCAGCTGACTTTTCTAGCAGATGCGCAAAAACATGATATTCCTAGGATTGGTTTGACGCAGCTTTCCACTCGATTCTTCTATCGGCCAACCTTTTCATTGTGACGTAATTCTTCTCTTTTACATCCTTCACTACCTGTTCCATGTATCTCATACGAGGCCTGCCTTTTCCAATCCTCCCGTTCACTTTTCCCTCGACGATAGTCTTCATCAGGCCATCATGTCTCAAGATATGGCCGATTAAGTTGTCCCTTCTTCTTTTAATAGTTTTCAGCAGGCTTCTATTTTCTCCTACTCTTCTTAGGACTTCCTCATTACTTACTCGGTCGATCCATTTAATCTTCAGCATTCTTCTGTAGCACCACATTTCGAATGCTTCTACCCTTTTCTTCTCCGCTGCTTTCATCGTCCATGCCTCACTGCCGTAAAGAAACATGCTCCAGATGTATGTTCTGATAAACTGTTTCCTTACTTCTACACTTTTATTTCCTGCTGCAAGTAGATTCTTCTTTTGGTAGAATGCCCTCTTTGCCTGGGCTATTCTACTCACTATTTCTTTCTTGCTTCGTCCATCGTTGGTTATTTGGCTTCCAAGGTAACAGAACTCTTTCACCTCTTCAAGTTTTTGTTTTCCTAAATTGACATTGGTTTTGGGCTCTTCTTTCTTGCTGCACACCAATATCTTAGTTTTCTTCTTATTTATCTTCAGCGAACTTTTCTAGCAGATGTGCAAAAACATGAGGCCACTCGCGAAGCTACGCATTTCACCAAAACTCTCATTTTTTGCGCCAAAGTCATACAGTGCTTTCTGCTTAAATTATTCACAATTCATTGATTCATTCATATCTTCTACTTGTAAAGTCAGGAGTTGATGGAGCATCCCTATTTGTATTAATATCAAACATTATTCTGGAAAACAAACATTTGCTGAGATTTAAAATTTATTTTCCGATTGTGGAATCATAAAAATCGCAATCAATTTCAATAATTTTCAGCTTGGAATATGAGCAGTAGCTTCAGCCTGTCACAAAATTTTTGCATGACGTAGTTTGGAAGTAGCTGTAGTACTCATCTACATTCACGCAATTACCTGTGAGCCTCTGCGAGGGCGTGTGGCAGGCGGTGAACATTACCAAATAATCACCAGCTACATGCAACCAGGAGCCACAAATCTAACACTCGCTTGGCCTCGTTTATTGAATGATTGATCACTTACTATTGGTCATGGTAGGTTCTGATGAAGTGTCACTACCGTACTTAGCATTTCATTTATCTCTCGGCTCCATCCCTGCTGAATTTCTCCCTTCAAGCCAGCATACCTATTCCTTACCCATTTTCATGCTATCCATGTTTATTTTTTGTACTCTTCTACGTTCTTAAGGCGTGCACGCTTACCCATCATTCTATGTACCCGTACCCATACCCATATGTACCTTCGATAGCGGGATGGGGTCGTTTACCATATTTTTTATTGCCGGATCTGATAGAGTTTGTAAAATAAAAAGACTCGCAGTTTTCCGTTTTATGATCCGTCAAATATTTCTCGAGTTATAAGCGGCGAAAAACTGATGTTTTTAAGGAGGTTGGCTCGCGACTGCTTGAATCAAATTGTCTGAAGAATCTTATTAATTTAAGTACGAGTATATGCCTGCTAAGTGATCCTTACTTCTCAAAGAAAATTACCTAAGCTATTGAAAGTCATAAGTATCACATGAAATACGATGTAAAGTCAAAGGATTTCTTTTTTATGATAATTTTAATCAGCTCGACTATGGAGTCAATTCAGCATTTACTTTAAAGAAATAAATTCATGTACTCAATGAATTTACTTATTTATAACACCAGAATATTACTATCATTAGTAATGAGATAATTCATACGCCATACATATTGGCTAGAGCGACCGCAGCGCCACTTGAAGACAACTAACGCATTTCGTCTGCTATAAGCGCAGTAATTGGTGGATTTAGCGCAAAATACGGTGGGTTGATGCCTTTTTTTCGTGTCATTTTATTTCTTGTGAAATTACGCATAAAATATCAGTTTTTTGCAAAAAAGACATGTCACTATGGTATTTTTAATAGTTATATTCCCATGTGATGACCATTCTCGCCGTTAATCTTATGTAATTTCAAATGTAATTTGTGCAAAAAGGAGTATGGGTTGGTATATTTATCTTTACTTTATTAGAAAGAGGAACTTTAGTTCTATAAGTGCTGAAAATATAAAAAAAATGACATGACTTTCACTTTTCGGATCAACCTCCTTAACCCTTTCGGAAAAGTGGGCGGGGTGCAACCTCTGACGTCATTGACTTAGTACAATCTCAACTGAGCCCGCGAAGCTGTTTTGCCTTATCAAAAAGGGGGGGGCACAGGTGACTCTGCCAATAGGAGTGATTTCGACAGGATCTGTGCGAGCAGACCTTCCGAGAACCTCCCTCCACTCCCTTTCCTTCCCCTAAAAGCAGTAAAGGACGGTAGGAAAATGACATTAATGATATCAAAGCAGCTTTTTAGGTGGGCGTCACGTTTTGCTTATTTTAATTTTTGATTTATTAGTGAATGGTTATGGTTAGAAGATTAATTTTTTCACTAAAATTCTTTTTTCGTTTCCATCTAACAATTTCGTGCAAAATTGCGATTTCGGTTCCGAGTAAACGCCCCCATTCGTCATTCCATTGTTCCAAAGGACTTGTTCCATCCGTCTACCTCTCGAATATGAACCTTTGCTGCAATTCGTTGATGTGAGGTACTCGATAATAAGGGTACCTATAGGTTTAGTCATGTGGCCAAAGATCGTCTACAGATGATTGAAATTATTAAATATTGGGGCCGACAGCGGAAGTGGAGACTGCATTGATTGAAAAACCAACTGAAAGTTGTAGGCTTAATCACTTTATACCTTGCACCGATCCAAAAGTACTGAATGACCTAACTACATTAATTAGGTACGGCGTTCGTTTTCGGATTAATTGTGTCGTTCGAAAGTACGAAATTTTATATCATAACCTATTTTTTGGATTCACTATTTACTCAACTCTAATTAAACTGCACAATTTTGCGCCGAAAAAATTTCGTTCAAGTATCATATCGCGTTAGCAACTTTTTGGAATTTTGTGTTGTTCTACCAAGATATTGGTAGAACAAATTTCGTACTTTCGAACTTATTTAGGTTTCGATCGTTAGTAGTTAGAGGTTAGTGTTCTACCAAGATATAGGTAGAACACTAACACCAAGATATTGGTAGAACACTAACAACACTATCTCTTTTTTCTCAATATTTCGTGCATATTGAGAAGGAAAAGAAATAGAAAAGAATTCTGTTTAGCGAATCTGCACCGTTGGTAGAGGGCTATTCAAGCAGCTGCATAAATGAAACGTGATAATTAGCAGTGGTGTCCTAGTGGGTAGTGCACTGAGCTGCCGACCGGAGGGTTCAAATCCCAGGCAAGAGCCTTTGTGGACACCCCCACCTAAAATCCTTGGGATTCCATTTTCTGCGTGTCAGAACTTCTTTGGAAATCGCCGGTGGCCTAGGGAAAGGAACTGACCCCCCTACTCTGAATGAGTGAATTTCACATGCCATTGGCTTAGTACGGGTACGGGGTGAGCTCTACTCTCACCTATCAAAGACCAACCTTCGGGTTGAACAAACCTTAACTACTTCCACTTGCAGAAGATTTTTTTTGAATTTAGCTTCATGTGTATTCTAACCCACTGCATGAAACCACCTTTATTAAGGGATAATAACAAGGCATCTGTACAATCTAAAGAAAAATTCAACCAAGTTGTTCCATATGTGCCGTGAGAAGAGTAAAAGTGTTTTTTTGTTTTTTTGTGTCTATTATAAATTTCCTCCCCTATTTATACAGTCGATCAAAGACCAATCAAGAAAACATGCACTCAGCAATGTGATGAAAAAAAGAGTACGAAGAGTACAAAAAGAATTAATTTCATCAAGGCATAAGCTCGATATCATGTATTGCTCGTAATGAGAGATATGCCGAAAGACTCATGGGCAGATATTCGGGTCATATCTGCCCATGAAAATTAATTAACATTGATAATTACTAAATTTCTTCACCGACTCACTTGTGTTTGATATCGATTATACATACTAGCACCAGAATATAAGGCGAGTGCTTACATACAAAAGTCACTTTTCACTTACGGTACCTAACCTACGTAAAGAAGCCCTGTATCATGTTAATTTGCATTGGTGTTATTGGCTTTGGCAGTTTTTAAATTTGGTATCATGTGCCGTATTGAATGCTGATTTCAACCTCTTCCTCGAGGCAGGGTAGGCAGCTTTTTTTGAGATTAAAAACAATTTGAAAATATTTTTCATTTGATAGTGGGAAGGAAGGAAACGCACTTGATATTATTCCATCAAGGGCATACACGTTAACTCCGTGTATACCATATTTGTTTCCGAAACATTCGTAAATTGCTTCGTTTTAATTATTGAAAAATGCAACGAGCTAATCACTTTTACCCAAAACCCCAATTTTCAACGTTTGGAGGATTATTCTTAAGCTTCTCTGTTACTTCATTACGAGTCCTAAAATTAGCCATCCATGCCCTGAACGCAAAAGCACATTTTGTTTATCAGTACGCGAAACTGGAGCAAGTGGGCTACGATACAACTTTTTTTCTGAAAAAATTGGGCCGAACGTATTTCAGTCTGCAGTGACGGAAATACGTTTGGCGGGTCATATCTGACCCGGGTTATATATAAGATAACGGGATTATAATGTGAATATCTTGGTGGCATTCAAGGCTCATAACCAGCTATTATTAGAAATGAAACGCCTCACATCAACTCATGAGAGTATCGTTGAAGAAAAATGAATAAATATAATTTTTAACATTCCAAGCCGGCAGTGGTCTACTGACGACGGGGGGAGATGGGGTGAAAGGGAGGTGGGAAGGGAGGAGGGGAGAGTGGGGGGTGGTAGGGTTCAAACCCCTCCCACCAAAAACATTCCCGTAATTTACTATATTTTGTATGTTTTGCACTAGCGTTTAGAATAAAGTTGGAATATCTTCATCATAAGAGAATATTAATTCAATTATTGTTTCAGTGCATAATAATCTAATTACCATTTTGTGATGATGAATATAAATATTAATGAAACCCCCCCAGAAGTAAATCCTGAATACGCCACTGCTATTTGGTTTTTTTTATCTATGGGCGATACGGGTAGGAATCGGCAGTCTGGGGAGATACACTGATTATTCTTTCTGTTCGGTGATCGTTACAATTCGCAAATCAGATGATGGTGAGTTAACATTCTTTTTAAATTATTAAACGCCAAATCTTCTGGCAAATGTTGACATATTATTTCAAAAATTGGATCCATTATTTAAATGTTTTACTTTACTTACTTAACAAACTTACGATTTGGTTCCCATAATTTTTTCAATCAGTAATGTGTACGTATTTATTCTTTCTGGGCAAGGTGAAAGCATCAATATATTTAAATTTATGTTGAGATAATCTAATTATCGTCCCCATTTAGACTTGGCCAAGTTCTAGTTTATGGGGGATGGTGAAAACTTATTTTTGGCCGCAAGGATATGGTATACCAGACAACATCGGGTATAACTACAATTCTAGTAACGAAAATTTTGTTGGCTAAAGTGTAATTATAAAAGCATCGAGCTCTTAGAGGAGTAACTTTTCATAAAAAAAAGTCATCAAGGCGCTACGGACTGAAAAAGATTCCTTTCATCTAATAAATAAACGCAACCGCGTTGTTAGTCTCCAAGAGATATGACACCGTAACATGTGAGCTCCTTCCTCATCGGGCAGTCGTGGCCGAGTGGTTAAGGCGTCTGACTAGAAATCAGATTCCCTCTGGGAGCGTAGGTTCGAATCCTACCGACTGCGAATTTTTTTGTGACTGAATTTTTTGACAATTTCATTTCTTATCATTTACTTTTCTCATTTTAGCTTATTCATACCTTTCCTTTTTTTTTATCACTATCTGTTCGAAATTTGCGGCAGTAAACTTTAAACATTTTACTCCTTCCTTTGAATCAGCCCTATGCATTGGCACAGCGACTACGGTTCTCTGACTTTATTGTGCAAATAATATTATACTCCTCTGACACCGACGATATATTTTAGTGCAACCGATTTTACTTGATCCTTTCTATTTATGTCAGGCTCTGAAAAAATAACGATTTCCTCAATAATGGAAAAAACTTTATTCAACAACTATCATGTACTTATTTCTCTTTCAATTAGAAATGTTTATAACGATCGCTTTAATGCTGAGATATCGAGTACCAAATTACGCTTATATTCCCATATAGCGGATGAGTCTCACCATGGTCTATGCATAGAATAAGAAAATACTTATGTGCCTATTCAAAGGTTCCATGGAGCAAGTTTCTCTTTGGCATTTAATCAAGTAGCACTTAACATTCGGTCCATTTTGGTCCCATCGAGTCAATGAATACAGCTACATAAACCTTCATTTGAATTTTATGAGGTACTTCGGTACCTGTGCCATATTTCAGAACATGCCAATAATTTTAAGGTCTTTGTTTAGCACTTTTCTGAGTTTAGGTTCACTTTGAAACATTTGGGAACCAAGTGAACTGTTGGGTGCTTAGTTTATGAATATAGAGGAATTAACAACTGCTACCACACAATTTTTGATGGAATCTTGACTGAGAATCATAAAGGATCCGTTTCGTTCGTTTTCGCTTTCTCTTTTCACCACTCTCCCCGGTCATACGCTGCCCCACCTACCTAAACCAGTTTCGCGATCAACTCTACCGCTGGTAGCGTAGTACACCGCTGTTCCATAAGGCTTCCCAGCTACCGCCGACTCATCTCAACACCCTTGGATTTCCAGCTCCGGGTGCCATTAATGAAGCGATGTTTTTATGGAGTTTTAGTCCACCACGAATTTCGTCTTTATTAAATCGGTCGATATTAATGGACGCCAAAATAACGCTGAGAGCTTGAAGCAGTTAACGCGTATAATTTGCATTGAATTTGATGACGTGTTTCTGGGCCTGTGCCATATTTCACAACATGCCACTTACTTTTTAGGGTCTTTGTTTCGCACTTTTCTGCGTTTAGGCTGACTTTGAAACATTTGGGTAACAAGTGAACTGCTCGGTGCGTAGTTTATGAGCGTCTTGACTGTTGTGTGTATACTGAAGTGATCTCCTCACTTGGCCCAAGCAGGGACCAGTAGTGTGCAACTGAAACATTTGAGCTATTCATCTACATCACCTTCTGAACAAGCTATATCCGTTTAATTCTACATCTAAATCTACATCATACCCTGCAAACCACCATAAAGGTGTGTGGCAGGTGGTGAATTCTCACCAAACATATCATGCATAAAAAAGGATTAGTATTTATATACTGTTCTATACTTCACTATTTAAAAAAAGATAAAAATAGTAAAGCAAACATGCAAAAACATGCTGTTAGTTGGGTTAGCTCCAGGTCCTTATACCAACATGCAGCTACCGATGTTTACCATTGCTACACTCGTATTGGATATATTTACCGTTATCCATATTCCTAATTGAGGAAAAAAGGACATTTTGAACCTGTCAGTTCGGCAATAAATTTCTCTAATTTTGTGATTATGGTCCAGCCTACCATAGTTAGTCGGGGTTCGCAAAATATTTTTAACATCATCACTGAAAATATGGTCTTGGAATTTGTTTAAGAGATTAAGTCTAAATTTCAACCTGCAATCCCAATTTTATTCATTTAATAGACTGGTTACGCTAATAAGGTTATCGTACCGTCCCTTTACAAATCTTGCCGATCTTCGCTGCACACGTTCCAGTTCATTATTTAGACCGATTTCGTAGGGATCCCATACACTGGCAGCATATTCCAAATGAGTTCCAAATGAGCTATTGCCAGGATTGAAACAAGTTCTTGTGAAACCACTCCTAAAAATAAACCGGTAAACACTGTGAGAAGTAAAATTACGAGTAGATTTAGAACTAGATTCACTGTTACGCACTGCTGAATGTGAGCGGCTTATACGATTACCCCATGTCATTCCAATGAGTTCCCCTTGCAAAACTTCAAGAGGTTACACAACGAGCCGTAATTACGGTTAAGAGTTCTCAGTAAATGTTACGAAAAGACAAAAGAGCGATGTCACTTTTCAATGGTTAGGTTCCACCTTGAATTTGTAGCCAGTGTATGGGATTCGAATAAATTAGACTTGATTAGAGAATTAGACACCGTGTAGTGTTGAGCAGCTAGGCTTGTGAAAAGGTGTTACGATAGGTTTAGTAGTGTATCAGAATTAATACCAGAATTAGGTTTGGAATCATTATCAGATCATAAGTTAAAGTAGGTATAGTCTCAGAAATTTGAAGCGGATAGCTTTACTGAAGCTGTCAGATATATATAGATATATATTAAAAACACCAGCGTATTATGCTAGATTCGACCAGATAAATAAGATCAGAGAGATAAATTATCGAAATGATAGATTCAAAACGTCATTATTCCCCCGTACTTTAAGAAAACAAAATAGGCAGCATAGCAAAGTGATAGGTAGGTGAAATATTGTAGTCTGTAGCGCATGATGCATGCATTAACAACAAATCCCTTTATTACTATGTAGATGCTAACCATGTAGCTGCATGTGACCCTATAATTAGCATATTTTCATGTAGTATCCTAGTTGCATGTCTATAGTCCATGTTTGTTGCTTTTCACCCCCTGACACACACCCTCGCGGTGGCTTGCAGGGTATAGCGTAGATGTAGATGTACGGTCTCTGTTGAAATAACCAGTACATCGAATACCCAATGAGACACTGCTGAAAATAGCCACGCTCAATTTGATCATCAGGTTCTAATAAAAGTCCAGGATAGGTCTTTAGAGTGATCATTCGAGAGTAAGTTGTGCTTCGATGGCTAGTGCTGACACTCATTTGAATATTTATGACATATTTATACACCGGATACGGATGGAACAGCAAACTATCGACAGTTCTGTGTAGTGAGAACTTCACACCGTAAAGAGATGAAGGCAGTAATGGGATAGCTGGTTGGAGAGAGGAAAACGATAGCTGAAATAATGTTGAAATTAAATGGTACACCTGCAATGAAAGTGGTGTCGATATCTTTTTTCGGTGTGAAAAATTAACGGTGTTCGGCATTTAGGAAATTAGAAGTAATTATTCAGAGGTGTCAACCGACAACTTGTTTATATAGAGAGAACATGCATATAAACAATGTGCTCTCCATAGATGGAGAGAAACCTGGTTACCCTATTATTTAAGGTTCGTATGGCAATACCGTATTCTTTAAGGAGAAGCGCCAAGGGGCACACGGTATAAGGTCCCGTTTGACGGACTCTATACTGTTTTGTGTATACCGAAGTGCTCTCCTGACATCGGCGTCGGCGTGGGGGGCAGGGGGGGCATTTGGTCCCCCCAGAATTTGCCCCGGGCCCTTAAGAAATGAGTCTTAATTGCTAAAAATTAAATTTCACTTGTTTCCAGCTTGCCCTTTCATTTCTGACGCATATTCTACCACCTTCATATGCACTTTTAGCGGAATTCTAGTCTCTACCCCCTCCTATCCGCAAATAAATGCGGGCCCTTTTCATAGGAGCCGGGCCCTTTTCAAGGTTGGCCCCTCCCATCGAAAATAGTTCCGACGCCTCTGTCTCCTCACATGACCCAAGAAGGGACAAGGAGTGTGCAACTGAAACATTTGAGCTATTGCCAGGAGTGACACCTAGGCCTTCAGGATTAGAGGCTATTCTTTTAGCCACGAGACCAACCCGATATTCATTCGTCAAAAGAGTACTGGGTAAATGTGACGATCATGTACGAGGAATCAACTACTTTTCCCTTGGAAGACCTCATTTGGAATATGCTGCCAGTGTATGGGATCCCTACGAAATCGGTCTAAATAACGAACTTGAACGTGTGCAGCGAAGATCGGCAAGATTTGTAAAGGGACGGTATGATAACCTAATTAGCCTAACCAGTCTATTAAATGAATTAAACTGGGAATCATTTTCAGATCGCAGGTTGAAATTTGGACTTAATCTCTTAAATAAATTCCAAGACCATATTTTCAGTGATGATGTTAAAAATATTTTGCGGACCCCAACTTACTATGGTAGACTGGACCATAGTCACAAAATTAGAGAAATTGATTGCCGAACTGACCGATTCAAAATGTCCTTTTTTCCTCGTACTATTAGGGATATGAATAACGGTAAATATATCCAGTACGAGTGTAGCAATGGATAACATTGGTAGCTGCATGTTGGTATAAGGACTTAAAGCTAACCCAACTAACAAGATGTTTTTACATGCTTCCTTTGCTATTTTTATTTTGAATAGCGTAGTTTTGAACATTACCTATACGAGTACTAATCCTTTTTTATGCATAACATGTAGTGCATGTTTGGTGAGAGTTCACCCCCTGCCACACACCCTTATGGTGGCTTGCAGGGTATTGTGTAGATGTAGATAGATGCAGATGATATTTAAGAAAGAAGCAGCTCGTTAAGTAATAGGTTGCGTGGTTAAATTGAAAATATAATATTTGATAGTTATTTGAGGCATGGGCCCTGTTAATTCGGTAACGGAAACCGTATCAAGCGAGTTATTAGCTCACGTCAGCGAAAGCGTTCCCCCAGCACAGAGAGTACTGGATGATCATACGCCATGACTTCCTTACCTCTGTTCCCCACTTTCCTTTCCTCAGCTGTTACGCTGCTGGGGAAGGTGTTAGTGAGGCATGCGACTATGAAGTTCAGTTCAATGCCTCGTTACAACGAAAAAATATACTTTTATCGAAGAGCTGTGTATTTGTTTGAATATACCAAAACGTTGTTTACAATACCAAACTTCATTGAGTTAAGAGAATTTTATAGATGCACGGCAAACTAAATTGGCATAATAAACTCCGCTTATCCATTTATCAAGTGTTCATTGCTCGTGGGGCGAATTACATTTTGAATCTATCCGTACCACAACCTATCTCTCTGATCTTATTTTCGTGATAGAGACCAGCTAAATTTGATCATCAAATTCTAATTTATGCCAAGGATAGGTCTTATGACTCCTTCCAGAGTAAGTTGTTCTTCGAAGATCCTATTCGTGTCTTCAAAAACTTAGTAACTTTCTCAATAAAAGTCGGCTTCAAATTTTCTTTTAAGATTCAATCTAAATTGACCATAGGGTTTGACGGTGTTTCTCATACGAATCCTTCCAGTAAGCATGTCGCAATAAAAGACAATGACGCTTACCGCAGTAGGAATTTCGTTGCAAAGTTTCACATATCTCTGGGCTTTGAGATTGATGAAGAAGAAATACAATCAGCTAGAGATTCTGCAATATCGGGCGGTGAGCGGTGACTGCTGAAATAATAGTGTTTAGCAAGCACTATTAACAGTAATCGCATCATGAAACATATTCAGAGGAACATCTTGCGACCCAATGATTCCGTCAATTTTAGCAGCAGTCGAAGGAAAAGTGAACAGGAAAATCTGCAGAGGGAAACAAGGGTTTTTTTTACAAGTACTGACAGATTTAAGGAGAAGGAACATGTCGCTATGAAGAGTAAAACGACAGTTGAATGGAGAAGAAATTTTCATTACACCAATCTTGGAATTGATGACCAGTAATGATGGACTGACTGAGAATAATGTCAAAGATAGAGTGTCAAAGATCCTCGAAGATAACTTGCTCTATTAGTCTTGTCGGAATGTGCCCCTTGTAATTTTAAAGAAGTTAATTAGCTCTCCCTTTCCTCGTCTACTTCCTTCTCCTCTGGGTCCCGCTCTCACGTGTCTCGATCGCTTCCTTTGACAAAGAATTGAGAGCTATCGACGAGCACTTCTCGGAAGAAGGGTCGAAGAGACATCTCGTGGAGCGTCGTTTTAGTCCTCGAGACCCTCCCTCCAATAGAGGCCGCTCCGGTCTCTCCGTTTCGTTCCTCTGCTCCTCGTTTTCCATCCTAAGCGCTCAACTTCCCCCCTCTTATGGCATCCCCGAGGGAGCGAGGCGAGGGAGATGGAAAGGAGAATAAGTCAGCTTATTGATTCGAAGTGAAGATTGGATTTGCGACTTACCTCTCCTTTCCTCTTCCTCATTCCGAGATTTGGTTCACTTTCGTCCCTTCACCCAAAACGTTTTTCTCCTTTTTTTTCTCTCCTCCACTTAGCCTCCCTCTGCGATATGCCGAAAGGAAAAGGCAATCCCACACCTACTTCCCGGTACCTTTCGCAGAAGTCTTTTCCCTCACTCTTTCCGCACTCTCTTCTCATTCATTCCGTCTTTATTCTATCCAGAGTTGACAAAGATTTTTCACCATCTGAACAAGATATATCCGTTTACTTCTACATCTACATGATACCCTACAAGCCACCACAAAGGTGTGTGGCAGGGGTTGATTTCTCACCAAACAAGCACTGCATATCATGCATAAAAAAGGAATAGCCTTAATATACTAGTCAGAACTTCACTATTTAAAAAAGATAGAAATTGCAAAGCAAACATGCAAAAACATTCTGTTCGTTGGGTTAGCTTTAAGTACACTTACCAACATGCAGCTACCAATGCTATCCATTGCTACTGTCCGATTGGACATATTTACCGTTATTCGTATCTCTAATTGTACGAAGGAAAAAGGACATTTTGAATCTATCAGTTCGGCAATCAATTTCTCTAATTTTATGATTATGGTCCAGTCTGCCATAGTAAGTTGGGGTTCGCAAAATATTTTTAACAACATCACTGATAATATTGTTTTGGAATTTATTTAAGAGATTAAGTTTAAATTTCAACCTACGATATGACAATGATTCCCAAATTAACTCATTTAATAGACTGGTTACGGTAATGTAATTATTGTATCGTCCCTTTACAAATCTTGCCGATCTTTGCTGCACACGTTCAAGTTCATTATTTAGACCGATTTCGTAGGGATCCCATACATTGGTTTCTTCTGTGGTGAGATAGAACCTTAGCAGTTATAGCACCTTAAAATCAAATACACTATTGCTTTATTATTTCTGAAATTATAAGTTTTATGATAAAGTACCATTTCAATAATAATTTATCTTAATGCTGAGTGTACAAGATGCATCTATATTAGTATTTCGGGACTCATAAACTCCAGTTTTAAATAAATTTAACTTTTATTCTGAATCTATCATGTGAATTTCTGATCGATAATGTGCGTTCGAGAAATTATAATTTCTTTGCAATTAGCCTCGCTGTTGTATTTCAGATAGCACTTGATTTTTGAAATTTATCATGAACAACTGGTATTAAAAAAATAATGGCAAAAAATGCATCAGTAGTACATGATCGAATTTTTTTTCAATGAAGTGAGCTTGTTGGCAGTGAGAAAACTTATCCTCAAAATTTGTTCTCATTCATGAATTTGATACATTTATTTACTTTGGTCATACAAGGTGATTTTTTGAAAGACATCAAGAGTAATTTCCTTCTTCGATACAGGCAATAATATATTGCATATTAATAACTCATATTAAACTGAAAATGAGGCAACTGAGCATCATAAACCTAAATCGCCATAATAAAGTCATCTAACCATTAAAAGTGCGCTGCGGTATCGCGGAGGAACTAAATGAAAGTCGTACCGTGTAATCCAGGCGTAGCCAGAAATTTGCTTCTAAGTCTAGAGTATGTAAAATGAAACAAATCAGCCTTGCCCGTTCGGTGCCGACATGTTACAAATCTATTCCCTTAATTTTCAGTGCTTGGTATTTACTTTCATAGTGCCCATCCCTATCTCATCTCACTGGTAAATTTCACCGCTTGCCTTGTTACGAAGGGGTTAATTTGACCGGCCCCAGAACAGAAGTCAACGCATACATGCATATCAGATTGAAAAGAACAATTATTAACCCAACACATGCATCAAACTAGAGATCAAGTTTCAAGACACTTAGCACTTGAATTATACGCATTGTAGTCCCGTTTATCATGCAAGTTAAACTCAGAACGACAGAATTATTGGGAAAAAATTTCGTGGGGGGCTGATGCCCCAGAAGCCCCGCCCCCAGGCTACGTGCCTGATGTATGTCTCTATTATTTAATTCATCATCATTGGTCATTAATCCTCAGATTGGTTTGACGCAGCTCTCCACTGAATTCTTCTATTTTCAAATATCTTCATATGTATGCATTGACTTATCGGGCAGTCGTGGCCGAGTGGCTAAGGCGTCTGACTAGAAATCAGATCAGATTGGGAAAAAATTTCGTGTGGGGGCTGATGCCCCAGAAGCCCCGCCCCCAGGCTACGTGCCTGATGTATGTCTCTATTATTTAATTCATCACCATTGGTCATTAATCCTCAGATTGGTTTGACGCAGCTCTCCACTGAATTCTTCTATTTGCAAATATCTTCATATGTATGCAGTGACTTATCGGGCAGTCGTGGCCGAGTGGTTAAGGCGTCTGACTAGAAATCAGATTCCCTCTGGGAGCGTAGGTTCGAATCCTACCGACTGCGAATTTTTTTCCCCCTGCCACACACCGTCGCGGTGGTTTGCAGGGTATCACGTTGATGTAGATTATGTAATTAATATACACATTTATATAGCGTCCATTCATATCTGTTAGTTTATCTCCTAATTTTTGCACTTTTCACATCCGCGTTATAACTATTCATTGGTGCGAAGGCGTCCTCGATATGTATACATTGATGGCTACATCTTTCGGTTTCACCGCGTCGTTGCTGCTTTAGAGTCGCCCGCATTGTATCTGGCGTCTTCAGGTCGAAGTGCTTAATGCCGCGGTTTGGCCATCATTGTATGATGAAGTCTCTCCACACTGAACAACGACGCGGTGAACCCGAATGATGTAGCCTTCCCAGCTATTCATTACCTATTCGGCAACGTTGGTCCCAAAACATTCTTAGAATGCTGAAAACACAACTTTTTTTATCAACTCTCCATTCATCGTTAAGAGAGCTTGACTATGATGGTGAAGGCCGAGGTATGGTATACGGACGGCTCTAGGAAAGAAGGAAGAGCGGGAGCAGGGGTCTACAATGGGGGCGTTTACTCGGAACCGAAATCGTAATTTTGTACACAAAATCGTTAAATGGAAACGAAAAAAGAAATTTAGTGAAAAAATTAATCTTCTAACCACAACCATTCACTCATAAATCAAATATGAAAATAAGCAAAAGGTGACGCCCTCCGAAAATGCCACTGTGATAACATTGACGTCACTTTCTTGCCGTCCTTGGCTGCTTTCAGGGGAGAGGAAGGGAGTGGAGGGGGATTCTCGGAAGGTCTGCTCGCACAGATGCTGTCGCAGTCGTTCCGATTGGCCGAGTCAGCTGTTTCCCCCCCATTGCGATAAGGCAAAGTAGCTTCGCGGGCTCAGTTGCGATTGGACGAAGTCAATATACGTCAGAGGTTGCACCACACCCACTTTTCCGAAAGGGTTAAAAACATCAGTTTTTCGCCGCTTATAACTGGGGAAATAATTGACGGATCAAAAAACGGAAAAATACGGGTCGTTTTATTTTACAAACTCTATCAGATTCGGCAATAAAAAAAATATGGTAAACGACCCCATTGTAGCACACCAAGGAAGCTCTCAATTCCCTTTGGGAAAATATGCTACGGTTTTCAAGGCAGAGGTATATGCACTTCTGACCTGCGCGTATGCTATTAAGGAAATCGGGATGTTTAACAGACTTTAAAGGACAGATGTTTAACAGAGCAGCTTTAAAGGCGCTGACATCACCATGGTGCAAATCACAGCTGTTGCAGGAGTGTCGTGAGGCACTCAATAATATAGGCAGATGCGGCAAGGTGGAACTTTTCTGGGTGCCTGGTCATGCAGGCATATCCGGAAATGAGATGGCTGATGAGCTGGCAAGGGCCGGTTCCAGCTGAGATCCGATTGGGCCAGAGCCAATCATACCTCTTGCTACGTCAATAGGGATAACAGAAATTAGAATGTGGGGCTTAGCCCGGCATTCTGAGATCTGGCGAACTACACCAAGTGTTAGACAGGCCAAACTACACATAGGAGAACCTAGACCTGGGTTGCCAAAAGACTCCTGTCACTAAACAGGGGTCAATTACGAACGGTAGTGGGACTCCTCACGGGGCACTACCAGGTGATGAGCCACCTGCACCTCCTGGGAATTGTAGATTCACCTAGATGCAGGTGGTGCGAAGAAGGGGATTAAACTATATCCCACATATTATGCGAGTGCCCTGCTGTGATGAGGACTCGAAATAGGTACCTGGGGTCACCATTTTTTGGAACTCAGGGAGGTAAGGGAAATCCCCATAGGGGACCTGTTGGCCTTTAGCAAGGCGATCGGCCTTTATGGGTGATTTCCTTAGAAGGGTGGTTGGCACAATGGGCCAATAGGTCTGAGTGCCTCAGGGCCTCCTTGGAAGAACTCCACCGACAAATAATCTATCTATCTATGATGGTGAAGATATACCGCGGTTGAACCTTTGAAGAAATGATATATTCTTTTCCCATAGCGAACACTTTTAATGCTGTTATTTGCGCTAGTATGTTTCAGTAATGAGCTATCGCTTGCCGCTCCGCGAAGTTCATTCTTCCTTCGGGGTTGTCATCTCAAGCAATATTTCTTGTTGACAACTGTATTCGCCAAATTGGTCCGGAAATTCTGAACAATTCCGAAGGAAGAATGAATTTGGCGAGACATCCATATGGCTAACCATCCAGTTCACCTCGAAAAAAGTGTTTCATCAATGTACGAATATTTTTATTTCTGTTAGTACCTGATCCACACACGATCTCGTATTTGTTTCAAGGAGGTATTTCATTAACGTAGGTAAAAAATTGCATCTCTATAAATATCGCATTGCATTTCTTTTACTCAAACATTTTTTTTTCTCTTGCAGGGGCCTTCCTTGTCCCTTATGGTATCATGTTGGTGGTCGGAGGGATACCGCTGTTCTACATGGAGTTGGCTTTGGGTCAGTTCAACCGGAAAGGTGCCATCACGTGTTGGGGGAGACTGGTGCCGCTGTTCAAAGGTGGGTTTCCGATTTTCGCTATTATTGGTGCAGCTAAAACACCGGGATACACATTGGAAACATTTTTATAGACAATTTTGGATCGTGGATCACGAAAAATCTTTGTCTGAGTCAGATTACTGTGAATTTGACTAGTTTGCTTCTATGCCCTGGCAATTGATAACAGTTAACGTGCCATGCATTTGAAATCTAGCAGTGCTAATGTACATACTAGCAGTGCTAATTATTATAACAGCTGATTTATAATCATAACTAAGCTGTGTTTTCATCTTCAGCAGAAGGACGACGGTCTTTTTTACGAATGGTGCGAATTTATTTCTCAACAATATTAATTACTTACTATTTTATTTATTTATTTATTTATTTACTATTTTATTTATAATTTTATTTGAAAAAAGGATGAATTTGCTCTCGAGACTTCCGTGGTGCATAATTATTGCCTTCATATTACTTCCCGGAATTTCCGTCGCTTTGGCATTTTTGAGCTGATTGAAGTTATTGTCTTAAAAACAACCAAAGCAGCATCGATTACCGGAGGTACTGTGAAAATCAAATCAAATAATCAAAAAGATTAATAGCCATCAATGAATGAATTTATAATCTACCTTTCTCCAAATGCAACGGACGGCTTGATACTCCCCCTCCTTCCCGATAGTCTATCGTAAAGGCCGTTTTACACGGTCATTAATACTGCGCAGGCTGTTGCGAGAACACTTGCGCAAGAAATATTGCGCCGTGTAAAGCGACGACTTGCGAGGACAGGCAGCGCCACTGCGCGAACGCTTGCGAGCAAATTAGAACATGTTCTAAACTGATACATAGGTTCACGCAAGTTTGAAGTTTATTTATCTCACTAGATGGTGCAGATGTAGCGGCAACGAACTGCCTGGGGAATTCTAGCAATTAAATAAGGTGTTGACCATTGAGTTGGGTGTTTTTGTTTGCACTCAACTCCTAGGTAGTGAATAAAGTGAAATAATGATGTTCGTTCGTAAAGGAAGAACTCGTTACCTTGACCCACATCCGTTCGTTCGTGGTGCAAATTTTGGGCTAAGTATACGGAACTAGGGTCTCCACTATTATGTTTAGACTATGGCTTAAAACATATTTTAAAGTGGTGGTAATTTATCGCATCTTTCACATCCAATTAATTGCTACTTGACAGATCTTACGTTGTGCGATATATTGACGGTATTACCGCAACTGAATGGTATATTTTTACTGACATAATGCACCGACGATTGCACCGTGTAAAGTTGTCAAGCAAGCGTCCTCGCAATTTTCTACGTCACGGACTTTCGCAGACGACTGCTCAAACGGAATCAAAATCAACTTGCGCAGTTTCAATGACCGTGTAAAACGGCCTTAACAGTTGGTCTGACTCCTTCACCTCCCCCCTTTGGCGTCACGTGATATATGGAAGGTCCTAATAGAGGTTTACGGGGTTTAAAATAACGAAATCAGGCGATTAATCTAACCGATTGAGTTTCCTCACTTATTCAGTTCTCTTTTACCAGTATTTAACAGTATTATTTACATTTTTCGGTCTATCAAGTGATTGACGAGAATGAGTTTGAATTTTTCAAAGGCATTCCCTGAAAATTCGTAATAATATTCGCATAATCCCTCACCACCTCCTGGGCCGGGATGCTAAGAGGGTAAAAATAGTGGGGATAGCGGTGAGGATGTCGGAGATCTGTGACTGACTACCCCCTCCCGAAAGCCCTCGAGTGCCTCACTATCGGCCCCACCCCCCCGATTCTCCACTGCGCTCCTACCCCCGTCATTTTTTTTTCCGACGGCCGATAATGGGAGATCCCCCTTCACCGCCTCCACCCAGTTAGTTCAGCAAGTGGGAGAGAGAGGGCGCTGGGTTTTTGCTCGAATGGTGGGAGGACAATAATTGTCCCCGACTGTCGTCCGCAGGGGCTCGTCCAGCATCTGGAGTGGTGTCGCCGCGCCATTGTTGGACATCGAGGGCGCCATCGATCACGGGATATCAGAGTCCTCTGGATTGCCAAATAATAACTATGACCTGGCGAGGAAGTAGAGGTGAGAATGCCATCCTGCGGGATATTTTCGGGACCACGGAGTTTTGAGATGATTAACCGTTATTCAATCCATCAGCAAAAGAACCGCAGTAGTATTGGGTCAGCTCTGAGTGATCTAATCATAATACACCGGTCTCGTGAAAGATTGATCGGTGAACTTGTGGGAATATTTTTGGAACGGATGTTTTGTGATGATCAACCCTTATTTAATCCATAAGCAAAAGAATTGTAGTGGTTTAATCCACAAGCAAAAGAAGAGGTGAAAGAGATTTGTTACCTGGGAAGCAGAGTAACCAACGATGGACGAAGCAAGAAAGAAATAGTGAGTAGAATAGCCCGGGCAAAGAGGGCATTCATTCAAAAGAAGAATCTACTTACAGCTGGAAATACAAGCTTGGAAGTAAGGAAGCAATTCATCAAAACGTACATCTGGAGCATGTTTCTTTACGGCAGTGAAGCATGGATGATGACAGCAACGGAGAAGAAAAGGGTGGAAGCATTGGAAATGTGGTGCTGCAGAAGAATGCTGAAGATTAAATGGATCGACCGAGTAAGTAACTAGGAAGTCCTAAGAAGTGTAGGAGAACGGAGAAGTCTGTTGAAAACTCTAAAAAGAAAAAGGGACAACTTAATCGGCCATATCTTGAGACACGCTGGCCTGATGAAGACAATCATCGAAGGAAAAATGAACGGGAAGAATGGAAAAGGCAGACCTCGTATGAGTTACAAAGAACAAGTCTTAAAGGACGTGAAAGAGAGGAACTACGTTGGTATGAAGAGGTTGGCCGACAGAAGAATCGAGTGGGGGGCTGCGTCAAACCAATCCTAGGATTGCTGACCCTTGATGATGATGATGAAGCAAAAGAATTGTGGCGGCAATTAATCTACCATCTACTGGGGGTTGGGTTGGTGTATTATTTAGTGTATTGGCCTCTCACTCAGAGGGATCGGGTTCGAATCCCGGGCCCTTCCAGGGATTTTGCTGTAAATAATGGGTTTTTGGGGAGTAGTCAGTTTCTGACATCCCTACCATCATCCCATAATTTTTACCCTCTCAGCGTACCCTCCCAGGAAGGGAGAGGTTTTGCGAATATTATTGTGAATTTTCAGGGAATCCCATTGAAAACTTTGAGCTTATTCTTTCACTCAGTTGATTAGCCGATAAATTTCAGCAATGCAATTTATGAGTGAAAATCCCTGGCCCGGAAAAAAATAAGCAAGAGAATTGTAGTGTCAATAGGGCTACTATCTATGTTTAAAATTTTTAGGGTTGACTTGATGGAACCACATTGCGATAATTTGGATATAATTTCACTCTGTAATACTTTCACTTTCTGTGGAATATTACAAAGTGAAATTATTTCCAGGTCTACCATCTGTTGGGGGTCGGGTTTGTGTAGTGGTAACATTGTCCTCTCTCTTAGAGGTCCCGGGTCCGAATCTCAGGAGTGGAAGATATTTTTCATTGGTAAACCGGCTTCTAGTTGAGTACTTAGTGGAGAGCATTCGAGTTCACTACTCCGTCCGTCGGATGGGACGTTTAACCCTTAGCGCCTTTTGTTAAGACTAAGTTAGTGTCAATACCGGGGTTCTCTCTACCGTTCCTCCTTGCCTTAAATTCCCATTCCCGGACTGAAGCACCTATAACCGCGGGAACATTACTCGGGATGCTCGGATCATGATTCATAACTCTCACAAAATATAGATCAGTATACTAATTACATAAAATATACAGTACACTGTATTTAATTATAAAATATTCATATCAGATGAAAAATCGTTAGTTAATCTACTTACTGTGAATAAGGTTGATGGTTTCTGGCATCAGTTTATGGAACTTGCTAGCAATCATCATGTAAGAGAGGTTGCTAGAGAGATTCCACAAACAAGGAACTTAAATTATACTACGACCATGGTTTCGACTGTGTACGTCATCTTCACCTGAAGATGAGGTTAACGGTCAAAACCATGTTTGTAGCATAATAAAAGTAACTTTTTTGTAAAATTACAAAGTTTAACCTCCAATTCATGATGAATCTATTAGCAGCTGAGGGGTCAGTCGTGAGTGATACTCAAAAGATCGAAGGATGAACTGGGTTACATAGATGTTCGAGTACCTAACTCTCTTCCAGCGTAACTTCTGCAATGACCTACGTGATAAGGAATGGCAATGTGAATGCAATGTCTTGCTGGCAGATAATGAGTTATAACTGTCATAAATCTGCTTGGAAGTCCAAAATTTAACAATTTACAGTCACTTCCAAAAAAACTTTACACTTCAGAGCCGAAATTTTTTTAAGTCCCGAGTTGACGGTGAATTGACAATGCTGCGTCACGGCTTCCCTCTGGCGGAGCCTCGCGAAGTTCTAACCGAAAACAAACCCCCTTCCTTCCTTTCCCGTCCTGACGCAGCCGTGACGCAGCGTTGTCAAATCACCGTCAACCCGGGACTTAAAAAAATTTCGGCTCTGAAGTGTTAACTTTTATGGAAGTGACTGTACATAATTACAAAGTACATATTAACAGTAAACCATTTAACATAAGAAACAGATAAGTCAATACATGAAACGTTGATTGTGATGGCAAAAATAATACTGAGTGATATTTTGGACCCGTATTTTATAATAATCGATCAGGGGTTCTTAGCATTGCCATCATCAAGGTAAATAGGACCATTAACAAAGACTTATTCATTTATTTAACCATGGAAATGGCAATGACACCAGTTTCTTTTTCTAAATATTGTGAACATTTTACTCATGATTATAAATTCCATCATTCATTTTGATGCTGAATCTTTTGACTGAATTTGATCATCCAGTACCTACGCCAATGTGAACTGGCTATTGGTCTTGAGGGGAAAGGCTGTTCTTCCAGCGCATTTATCCTGAGTTACAATGTCAAGGACCGCTGCCCATCTTTCCCCATGCCGGACGTTCTCGCCTCTCCCAAAGGAAATGACGTAGGTTCGGGCAAATCTTGTTTCACCCTTAATCCCTCCGAAACAGTTTCCACTGCCACTTGTTGTTTCCCATCCGAGGGAGAAGAGTTGGATTGGGGGATGCTGGGAGAGTGGTGAAGTAAGAGGAAGATTGGGCCTCATTGTCGCTTCTTTTCGAAAATAGTGGGCTCCGTAAAGCCTTCATTCTACCCAACCCTCGCCCACCCAGCATCTTTCACTCTTCCTCATTCTGCTTCATTACCCTTTCCCCATTTCTCCTCTCTTTGTTTTGACCTCTCCTCACTCTCTCCTTCATTTCTACTCTCCTTTCTTGACTCTGAGGCCCTTAGAGAGACATCCTTCTAAGTTTCCGTGCATCTCACTTTCTTATTTGGTACCTATGTCAATCCATCCCAAATTTGGCATGATTCCGAAATTTGAGGGGCAAAAAAGGAAGGCGAATGCAAGCATTAAAGTAAATATATATAACTTAGGCACTGCTATTGATTTTTGTACTGGGGAACGTTCAAGTAAATATTAGTAATAGTTGTTACAATATATGGACATTGAAATATATGTAACTACAATCGATGAAAAGTTACCAAATTTTAACAAAGTTTATCAATCCTTCCTGATAACTCAAACCCCTACCTACACCCCCTTAGATTCTTTTCCCAAACTTTATTGCGTAGGTACTTCCCCAAACTTTATGTGGTAGGCTGGCGACAGTGAATTGAGTTGCAACGAATTGAGCTATAGATTGAAGCATGAGAAAATTTTAGGAACAACGGAAAAGAATTTTTCATCAGTAACTAAGTTCACTAATAATCACGCTCTGATCCTAAATATATCAGGCTTTGTGAGATGGTTATTTAACAGTCCTAACTGTAATTTAGTTCTGCCTGTTCTTCAAAATATGCAATACCCTCAATTGTAATAAAATATGACAGTAATTAAGCGTTGAAGTGAAATAACCTTTAAATTCCATAGTTGCCTGACACGTCGCCAAGTAGTGGTGTGGTGGCATTATCTTTGAGGTACTCTAACGGTGGAGGCTATATCATACGGTCTACCTTAAGCATAAAGACGTCTTGCATCTAAGACATGCACGCAATCCGTGCTCGAAGCTGAATTCGAACCAAAGAACTATGCGTTGCCAACTACACGCGTCTCCGCCCTGACTTCCGCGGCCGGCGCTTTTGTACTGGGGTAATCCCTCCGAATCCTGTAAAATTACGAAAAGTAGTCTTATTAAATGCTCATCAACTGAAGACGCTGAAATGAGACGAACTGCCATAAATTCATTAATAATCATTTATTGTTGGCTTTTGACTTTAAATTGCATTAATTCTAAATTGAGCTCGCTCATATCTCAGACTCCACACCAGGCATGAATCGCCTTCGAATAAGCAACCCTTTTGTTCATGAATGCATTACCGATTTTATCTGAAGTTAAATTAGTGCAACAAGTAAATAAAGCAGCTTTATATGAAAAGCAATAGCAATTTTCTAAAATATCATAATGCAGGGCGTACTTGGCACAATGGGGGCGTTTACTCGGAACCGAAATCGCAATTTTGTACACGAAATCGTTAGATGAAAACGAAAAACGAATTTTAGTGAAAAAATTAATCTTCTAACCACAACCATTCACTCATAAATCAAAAATTAAAATAAGCAAAAGGTGACGCCCACCGAAAAATCTGCTGTGATAACATTGACGTCATTTTCCTCCCGTCCTTGGCTACTCTTAAGGGAAGGGAAGGGAGTGGAGGGAGGTTCTCGGAAGGTCTGCTCGCACAGATCCTGTCGAAATCACTCCTATTGGCAGAGTCAGCTGTGTCCCCCCCCCCCTCTTTGCGAGAAGGCGAAGTAGCTTCGCGGGCTCAGTTGTGATTGGACGAAGTCGATATACGTCAGAGGTTGCACCACACCCACTTTGCCGAAAGGGTTAAAAACATCAGTTTTTCGCCGCTTATAACTCGGGAAATAATTGTCGGATCAGAAAACGGAAAAATACGGGTCCTTTTATTTTACAAACTCTATCAGATTCGGCAATAAAAAAAATATGGTAAACGACCCCATTCCAGATATTTTTGGTTACGTGACTAACGCGCGGAAATGTCTAAAACGGTCGCAGTTATGTGCTGTTACGGATATTTAGAACTGTGTGTGCAGACATGGAAGAGAAGTTTTAAATCTACATTATGTACATACCATAACTGATTCGGGGCCGTTCATAAATTACGTAATAATAAAAGGGAAGGTGTAGTAGAGCGAACTGCTACGATGCACTATTCAAGGGCGGGGAATAATTTTATCCGTTGCGCTAGGAGAATGATAACTTATAAATTCATTCTTTGTTCAAGTAATAATGATGCTCAGGGAGCGAATACATAATGATTCGTGAATAAAAAATGATATCGATTATTGAATTAGGTATTTATAAAGAATATCTGTTATATCTGTAACATAAGAGTGAGGGTTCATTGAGTAATTTAGTGGAGAGAAGGGGTTCATAAATAACGTTACCTAGGGACCATTAAATGGGGTAGGTTGAGGAGAGGAAGAAAACGGATAATCATTACTGTTTTAAAACCACAGTAGAAATATGTAGATGAAACAACAATATTCTTAAAAATAAAGTGCCTATATCAACTAGTATACTGGTTGCAGTATGAATACATTTCACTGAGGGAAATTTAGTCTTTGTAAAAGGTTACCCTCCGTCGACATAGCCCATCATAATATTTTTTAAACCCATTTTCAACAAATAATTCACTTATAATTTCTTCAGTAAATTCAATCTTCTACCTATGATCTGACAGTGGTTCCGAACCATATTCTTCCAACAGTTTGGACTCTGCTAATGCTGTCGTTACATCTTTTTGCAAACCTAGCGGCCTTCGCAGCACTCTATCTAATTCCAAAATCAAATCTACTTAATCTGTACTCCATGAACATACTGAGCATTTCAGCACACTGTACATGGAACCTAAAACATGGAATGTAACTTCCATATTTCGTCTAATTATCGTATTTCTCTCGTTGCCTTCTCATAATAGGTACTTAATTCTCTGTCGTCTTTTCAAATGTAACGATTATGGCACTGTTGTGTAGTTGCTTCTTTAAAGCAAACATTATTCATTTCGAAGTAAATTAATGATACACTATTTTAAATCCAAACGTGCAGAAGAATACGAAAACTCTGTTTTCCTACAGTGTTAAGCAGCAAAACATGTTTATGTAGAACGATGTTAAAAAAGAAAAATACTTTATAAACAAACCAGATTCAGGTGATATGTGGTGGAAACTTTCCATATTAAAGGAAAGAAAATGCATTTTTCCACAAATAAAATTGTGGAAACAAGTTACTTGTGGAACATTGCATTATCTTTCCTTTAAAATAGAAAAATACTTGTTTTTTTTGCAGAATGGATCTCACGTACATCTGCTATAAGCCTGACGTTTTTTATAATTTCCGTTTTGACTTCTGTTTTCGGCTTTTGGCTCAAATGGTATTGAATCCATATCCTTTTATGTAACAGTGATTACCTGTCTTTGTCATTAGAAAATCTCCCTACGCCCGACTACGTGAGACAAAGATACTTGTACGCTACTTGTATCCTTGATATGATAGCATCACTCGCTGTATTTTTGGAACCAGGCTGTTCTAGCCTCACTTATTTATTTAACATCTGAGTTAGAGACTGATATTTGATCTTAACTGCATGCTCATTGTACACTTTGTAAGTTAACCTTCATTTCACTTAAAGATACTCGAGTGAAAAGTATATGGAAAGACATCACGTGGAAGATCAAAGATTTATGGGCCAAGTAAAGAGGAATAAGAACTGTGATGCAACTGATCTAGCCACGAATTGGGGAGAAAGAAGAACTGCTGTTAAGCAATCTTAGGGACGAAAAGAACTATGGCTTGCGTTTCACAGCACCTGAGTTATAGTCGTAGGATTAGAGAATTAAACTATAGCAAAAATAGACTACGATACCATGTTCCACCGTAGAATTCCATTAGGCTTGTTTCTTACTGTTCTATTTGGAATGGTGAAAATCAAGTCTGATCTGCACTCATTATTTAACCTTTCAGATGAACTACTAACTCTAAAATTGACGGTAATGTTACCTTAACTAATCCATTGAGTTTCTTACTATTCATTGATATCGACACAATTGGTTTAATTCCGCGTGTACACGGAATTAAACCAATGCCTTTAGGCTTCAATTGTGAAGCCAACGAGCGTGTGATTTATGAAATGATTTTCCTTCACAGGAATTTTCAGCTGGCTTCTTATACCCTCGTCATTTTTCAATCAATCTTTGCCCGGGAGAGTGCTGAATATAATTGTGATGTTATCAGTTTTCTAACCCCTCTATTATTAGTAAAAAAATGAGATTGCACTACGCTGAAAAATCTGCCCATGAATCCAACTCAAGACATTGGAAAATTTCCCACGGAAGAAATTCGCATATGTAGTAGATAACATAAACTCGGATCCAGCCTCGCCCATTAAATCTGATTAAACCGTCATGTTGAAGACTGGAGTTTCTGTTAAATTTTCCTTCACTGTTGTGACCATTGAGGTGTGCCTCAATGGTTGTGACTGATTCACTAGCTTTCACATGTAATGAGAGTCGCAGCTTTTGGTTAGCGAATTAACTCTTTGCTTGAACTGAATATAATATTTTATGAAACGAATATCACGTGTAATGCAAATTGCGTCTCTTTTCTCTTCGGCTATCGAATCTATCTTTTGAACCTCTCTCTTTTGAGTTCCTGCTCTCTCTCTGCCTTAAGGTATCTCGCTCTTCAATTGTGCACTTCTCGGTTATCTCTCGCACCAATTTCGCACGGAATTAGATTCCTGGCTATCGGTTTCTAAAATAGTTTGAGTTTTACTAAGCTACTGTCTGCTAAAAAAGTCGGGACACCGGAGTTAGAGAAGCTATAGGTATATTCCAAATGAGAGCATCAATTTTAATGTGTCTTATAGAATGTTCATTCCTAACTTTAATTATCTATATCTGTATCTACGACATACCCTGCAAGCCACCTCGAGGGTGTGTGGCAGGGGGTGCATCCACACCAGGAACAATGACACAACAAACAAAAATGAACACTACAAAACAAACACTACACCTTTAAAAGTAATTGGGGGAAAAAAAAGAAGAAAAACAACCAAATCCCAATCATGCAGGACACACCCATGAATACCATGCATGCCTTGAAACCCGACACCAATTTCATAGATACTCATGCATGCAAAAAAAGCATGGCATGCAAGTCACACGTTGATTTGAACATGCAGGTAATAAAAAAAATACTATTGACCTATTCTGAATATTACCTCTATAATTATTACCCATTTACGCGATGTTTAACGTTCTGATCTGGAATCGTACGCGGAAAAAATGACATTTTAAACCTGTCCGTCCTGCAATCTATCTCCTTAATTTTATTAGAATTATCGAGTCTTCCATAAAATTATGTGCATCACAAATTTTTTGTCACCGTAAATAAACTTTTACTGAATTCAATCGTAAAAAAGAGCCAGTTTTCGAGCCTTCAAATCCGATGATCCAACTGTGCCATTCTGTTATCTATTGCCACATTAACATCTGATTTCAGCAACGTACAGCAAATGTTGTCTTTAATAATATGTAGAGATTTTCACCGCGGTGAGGGCTTAGAGAATGGCTATCGCATCTCCGCATTTTTGCGAGTGTTAACAGATTACGCGGCCGAAAAGGCGACAGTGGGAACAAGGCGAATACAACGACCTCCCTACTGTCCCCCGCTCCCCGCCTTAACCTTCCAGTTCCCTGTACGCCCCTTTGCCAGCCGGAAGCTCTCAGGGTGGTGAATTGGGCGGAATGAAGGGGGAAGGATTCCAAGGGTCCCGGAAATGGCGAGGCCAGTTCACTCGATGAGCCGAGAGGGAGAGAGAGAGGTGATTCTGGGGCGGTTGGGGGTTGTCGAAGAAGAGAGGCGAAGAAGAGGGGGAAGGAGGTGGAAAGACAGGAAGGAGGTGGAGTTAAGGGAGTTGAAGAATGGGAGAAAAGTCTTAAGGAATCGGTGAGGTTGAAAAGGATCGAATGGGTAGGGTTGAGGAAATTCCATTTTCGCATTTACCGTATAGTTGAGAGATGGATCATAAGATTTAACCTCTAATGTTTAAATGTGCGTCTTGTTTAACGGGAAAGAATTCATGGTCTTACACCATAAAGTAATTTTCGTCTCAATCAATAATCTTATCGAAATAGTATCTACCAGATAACTTTAAGCACTTGACAAACTATCACCCTGAGTCTTTAGCCCCTAGTTTCACAATGGCTCGTGAACGATAACCATCGACTATTGTAGACGTTAAGTTCCTTTGGCGATAGTCAAAACTTCTGGTTTGAAAAAGGACATCACACAATGTTTACGTGACGTAGTTAACTGTAAAAAGCACAACCTTCAGGTGCTTTTACACCTTGAAAGGATTTAACCAGACATTTCAAAACCGAGACTTGTTTGTTTATAGGCATGCCATAAAAACCTAATATCTGATACCCAAGTTGAGTGTTCAATATACTGTGGGCTTCAGACTTCATAGCCGAAGGGAGAAAAATTAAATAATTGTAGTAAAGAATATGAGTGTTAAGATAATCTCCATAATGTGATGTGAATGCAATTCATGTGATAAAACCTTCAATTAGTCTAAGAAAGAATGTTTTTTGAAGGAAGATCATATTATCATTGATGCATAGTCATATGACGAAGATATATGCTTGTTGAAAAGCACCCAAATATGCGTTATCATGGCAAATATGTTCGGCAGAAAATTTTGACGCATTTCATTCTGCGCTATATTCCGGAGGCTCATGTCGATTATGATTTCGGTGGAGTTGGGAAAAAAATTGACCTTTTTATCCTAAAGTGAAAAAGGGTTCGCCGATTTCCGCCTATTTTCCATTCTGTCTTTTGCCTCCACCATTTTATCTTTTATATGACATTTCTGATTTTCTGCACTCTGAAATTAATTTCCGAGAATATTAAGCGGCAGAATATTGAGGCCCATCTGAGTATGATTTACAAAAAAATATGTCAGATCTAAAGAAGTCTCGACGAGATCCTCTACAATATGAATCAATTACTACTAGCTGACGCAGTGAAAAAAGGGAGAATGATTAGCGTACGAAAATTTAAGGTAATTTGGCCAATCGAAGAAAAATTCATTTCTGAATTTGATGAAACTATGAGAAAATATGCTAACCCACGTTAAATTTCTCTCAAGAAGAATATGTGTATTAAGATAATCTGCAAAGTTTTAAAAGGACCTTAGAGTCACAAAGCATTTTTAAAGTAATTGCAAAACGTCAAATGTCATCCAATGAGAGCTTCTAAAACGTACAGTATGTAAATATTTGAAATAGATATTCTCGTTTCTTTTGACCATAATTAGTGATTTCAACCATTGACAAGCCGTTTGACTTTGTAAAGTTCACAACTTTCGACAATCTAGTGGAAATTTTATTTAATCGGCCGTATTTTTGACGTGAACTAGTGCCTTTGAGGGTTTATGGGTTTTTTGACCGGGTAGGACTTTTAGATAGGAGGAAAACTCTGTGTTGACCTCATCAGTCCACTCTTAAGGAAAGGGATCAACCGTTTGAGACCAGTTATACCGTGGGAATTTATAGTCATTTATTTCGTTACCTCTCTTTAATATAGAATTCACATGAATTTCAATGACTAACGCTAATTGCTATAATATTTAAAGTACCTATCCTGTGTGGAGCTCGTAATGATATTGCTTAAAGCACAAAATGTTGAAAAGTCTGAGCCTTATTTATTTTACGATTGTCCCACGATCTCTCGTTGACATTTAACCATAACGACGGACTTCCAATGATTGCGGATATCATTTTGAATTTTTACTTAGTATGTACATAACCCCACATCTCAATAATTGGTCAAATTGGTAATAGCTGGATTCTTGGGGGACTAAAGAATATTGTCTGACATGAGGAAAATAACAATGAAGTATATTGGATATTTGCGATGCTTTCCAAGATTTCATATCCGTAGCAAAATTGCCCTCTGATGAAACTGATGTCAGCGACAAGGATGCAGCAAATTCAATGTCAGAAAATGCAAAAGGTAACAAGTAAGTGATTTGGTGAAGACGCTCAGTTTTTATTTAACGCTATTAAATATATATAACTAAATTGTAAATAATTGAAGTTAATATGAGCTTGAGTGAAAATTATATCATTTTTCAAATGTTTCCATATACATTCACGAGATTATTATATATTTCCATTTTAAAAAAATATAGGTAAATTTTATAGAAACTTTTGGAGTCGTTTATTACTTTTGTAATTTAAAATGGAAATCGGCAAAAACCAATATGCTCAAGGTGATTAATGAGGGATTTCAACTGTTTTTGCGCTATTAAGCGCGATATGAAGTAATTTTTTAAAATAGCATAGCTGCATTTAATAAATATATGTATGATAGAAGGTATTATGGCAACCGTTGTCCCACAAATGGAATTTTAAAAAGCAAGTTTCTAAATATATAATTACAAAATACACAAGAGGCCGTATGGTGAAACAGGCAACACAGACGAAACTATTTGCGGCCTTTCTGAAATCTTAATAATGACAACTTTTCATTCATCATACATCGGTCAACAGTCATAACATTGGTTTGACGCGTCTCTTCACCTAAATTTCCTATCAGCTAACATCTTCATATTAACATAATTCTTCTCTTTTACATCATTTACAACTTGCCCAAGTATCTCACCTGAGGCCTGCCTTTTTCTTTCTTCCCGTTCGGTGGTCCCTCAGCGATTGTCCTCATTTGGTCATCGTGTCTCTAGATATGACTGATTAAGTTATCTCGTCTTCTTTTTAAAGTTGTTTGCAGACTTCTGTTTTCTACCATTCTTCTTAAGCTTTATTCGTTTATCACTCGGTCGCTCCATTTTATCATCACCAGTTTTCGATAGCACCCAAGGTAGAAGCTTCTAGTCTTGACGTCTCTGCAACGGTTATAAGCTTCCAAGCTGCCACGAAGAAGTATACACCAGAAGTGTGACCTACGTATGTTGTGGTTACTCTATGGATTCGATTCACTTATTCCTTCGATTACAGGAGTGAGGCGATCGATCTATTTTATCGTCATCATTCTTCGATAGCACCACCTTTAGGATGCCTCCTTCACTTCTCTGCCGCTGTTGTCGCACATGCTTCGCTGCCGTAAAGAAGCATCCTCCTGATGTTTATGAAATCTTATAACTTAACTGAAATCCAAATTAACTTTAGGAAAGAATCTTAGACGTTTACCTAAAACTGAGATCTAATACTATACACTTGATTTTTAAGCCCTCCACAACAGTAAGTTGGCCGTCGTATGATGCAGCAACTGCGCGCTATTATCATAAGCATCGATAAAAGAGCAGTTACAATACACATAGTATTGTGACTGCCCTATGGACATGAATTTATCAATTTCAGTAAGTCGCAGGAGCGGGGCGAACGCGAGCATAAAGGCTATCAGAAGTCAAAACTATCCTGAGGAGGGACGTTCTTACAAATCGTGCTGTGGACTTGGTTCACGACGCATCGGGGTGAAAAATTGAAATTTCGGCATCGCATCCAGAGCTCTGACCGGACATGAAATCCCCGTCCCATTTGAATCTCGACGATGAGCCCTCCTTTGGCGAGAAGAAAATAGAAGGATGGTTGGGGACCCATTGTGTCTCATTTCCTCCGCCGTCGCCTCCAGAGGCGCCTCTGAAGCGCCAAGTTAACTCCGGCAGCGCGTTAAAACGCTCCCCCCTCCCCCCCGCCTCTCCCAAGGCGAGCCCCTTGCAATTTCCGTCTCCTCAGGGCCCCCTTCAGAGCGAGACCCTTCAGGTGCTCCACTCTCCCGGCCCCTACGGACCTTCGGTTCTTCCCGCCGTCCATCCCCTCCCCATTCCGTCCCTTAGGCGAGATATCAAGGTGGAGATGGGGTTTTAGCCGAAACCCCACTCCATTTCCCCGGGATCTGCTGGAGTGGGGGCGTTTACTTGGAACCGAAATCGCAATGCTGTACACGAAATCGTTAAATGGAAACGAAAAAAGAATTTTAGCGAAAAAATTAATCTTCGTACCACACCATTCACTCATAAATCAAAAATTAAAATAAGCAAAAGGCGAATCCCACCGAAAAATCTGCTTTGATAACATTCACGTCATTTTCCTCCCGTCCTTGACTGCTTTTCGAGGAAGGGAAGGGAGAGAAGGGGGGTTCTCGGAAGGTCTGCTCGCACAGATGCTGTCGCAACTGCTCCGATTGGCAGAGTCAGCTGTGTCCCCCCCCCCCATTGCGATGAGGCGAAGTAGCTTCGCTGGCTCAGTTTTGATTGGACTAAGTCAATGACGTCAGAGGTGACGCCACGCCCACTTTTCCGAAAGGGTTAAAAACATCAGTTTTTCGCCGCTCATAACTCGAGAAATAATTGACGGATGAAAAAACGGAAGAACTCGTTTGTTTTTATTTTACTAACTCTATCAGATTCGGCGATAAAAAAAACATGGTAAACGTCCCCATTCATACCGAGATACCACTATCGCGCAACTTGACGTAATCAATTGATGCTCACCCATAGCATTGTATTTCAGTTCTTCGACCAATCTACATCTACATAATACCCTGCAAGCCACCATAAAGGTGTGTGGCAGGGGTGAATTCTCACGTAAGATGCCGATCAATAACGTAAATAACCCAATAACCTAATAAAATGCACATGATATAAAAATATATTAATCCATTCTTTATCGCCTAAGCTTTAATATTTATTCATCAATATGAGGTTATCAATCGTGAATACTGTAGGATATTTCAAGCCTGCCGCGTGAACGGCGGTGACATTCACAATAATTGCCATGCGAAAAAATTCACCGAAAACCTTAGAAAGAAGTTATATTTTATAAAATGGATCAATCGAGTGACAAACGAAGAAGCCTTAAGAAGAGTGGGACAGAAGAGATGTCTACTGAAAGCCTTAAAAAGAATACGGGACGACTTAATATGCCACAGCTGAATTTCTCCATCACAGTAGCCATTCCGGTCCAGGTGAATTTTTTCACATGGCAATTAATGTGAATCGTGAATACTGATTAAAGGGAAGAGTTCTGATGAATAGTTAAAGGCGTCACATTTAGAAAATGAGTTCTATTCATGATGAAGAATAAACAAAAAACAGATACTACTTTTGCGCAATATCAAAACCGACCATGGTTTCGACAAGTGTCATTATCGTTGAAAGTGGCCCTTTGTTGCCGGAACCATGGTTGGTTTTGACATAGTTTGAAAATAATGCACGTTCTTTCTTTATACCCCAGCAAGGACAGATTTAACCTTCTTAGAAACCCTACACATAAAAACTGTTATTTTATAGCTATTGACGGAATTGGATTCAGTCAAACCAGTTGATAAAGGCAAAAGGGCTTTTAATCTGTCTAAAAATATTTCGCTTAACTAAACACGTGAAATTTAATTCCAAAAGGTATTTTGTTTAAGGCCGGCCGCTGTAACCTAATCGGTAAGCAACCCAATGGTAGTGGGTTCGATATCCTTCCAAGGCATGGATGTCGTATGTTTGTGTTAGGATTGAGATCATATATAAAGGTAGTTGTTTCAGGCTTGATTTGGTGGAATATGATAGCGAAAGAAAAGGACTGGGGGCTTATGCTCGAAAGTATACGAGTTCCCGTTCGTATGGCTCTCGTTCGCACGGCGGAATCCGTATGGGACGAGTACGAATGGAAGATCGGTATGCTCGAGGCACATACGGATCCGACCGCGCGAGGGAACACGGCTTTCGTACGACACTATGTGGCAACGTTGGTCTACGTTGCTATGCGAGAGGCCACAGCCAATCACAGCCTTGATTCACTTATTTGCCGCGAACTTCATAATGCTGTTCGTCTCTATGCATTCTGAAACAATGCATTTTCAACAACCTCCACTTGCACCACCACTTTCAAGATGGAAGTAACATCGTTTACGGTAAAAATTCCAAAGATCAGTGAGGAACAAAAGCTCATTTTGTTGGAGTTTGTGGAAGGTCAGTAGAGTTTTTTTTTACATTTTTAAGTATTTTCGCTTCATCTTATTGCTGATAATCGAGAAGGTACTCTTAGGAAAGGAGTCAGTTCCCTTATTAAATCAACTGCTATGTCCTTAGGCATTCTATACAGCCTTCTGAATTTGTTATCTTCCAAATAAAATGCAGAAATCATTACTCGCATGATTCGCCGAGGCCTTACCGCTTGTAAATTAGCTTCTTCGTGATTGAGTAGAAGAATACGAAATATCGCAGCGGCCATATTGTCTCTCAACTCCTCCGTTCGTATACGAACTCGTCCGGTCTCGGGCGTACGAGCTGAAGGGCCATTCGAATTCACCCGCTCCGCGCTTCGAGCATACCGATTTCCTCCGCCGTGCGAGTTGGTACCACGTGACTCGCACGAAATTGCTCTTTCGTATACGAACAGAATTTCGAGCATAGGCCCCCTGGCAATTTTCCACAAAAATAAAGAATTTTACTTGACCGGTTTCGGTGTACAACACCATCTTCAGGTGAAACTTATATCTCAGACATCTGTATATATACGTTTGTATGTATATATATACAGATGTCTGAGATATAATTTTCACCTGAAGATGGTGTTGTACACCGAAACCGGTCAAGTAAAATTCTTTATTTTTGTGGAAAATTGCCAGTCCGTTTCTTTTGCGAAGATCATATATGTTACACTGTGTCTTAGACGTTGGAGCACCTAAAATTGAGGTCTAGTACTACTTGATTTTAAAGCCATCCACAACAGTAAGATGGCCATCGAATGGTGCAGCCATTGTGCAATATTATCGTAAGGAGTTATATAAAGGATTGATGTGTAACTTTTTTGAAATTCTTTATAGCTCTTTGACTGTCTTTTGACTCTCTGGAGTCAAGTTAGGGCAGAAGAGGTCAAGTTAGCATTCCTTTTTAGAGCCAGCTGAATTTCTCCATCACAGTAGCCATTCCGGCGGGAAGTCTTTTTTACGTGTTCCAACTCCGACGGTAAGTTTTATAAATTAAATACATCGGTTAGTTATATTTTATAAAATGGATCGATCGAGTGACAAACGAAGAAGTCTTATGAAGAGTGGGAGAGAAGAGATGTCTACTGAAAACCTTAAATAGAAGACGGGACAACTCAATAGGCCACATCTTAAGACACGATGGCCCGATGAAGACAATCGTCGAGGGAAAAGTGAACGAGCAAATTGTGATGGATGTAAAAGAGAGTAGCTAAGTCAATATGAAGAGGTTGGCCGACAGAAGAATCGAGTGGAGGGCTGCGTCAAACCGATCCTAGGATTTTTGACCGATGATGATGATGAGTTGTATTTTCCTTCATATTTCATATCGACATGTAATTTAACCAAGGCAAAGGTTACTCATACCGAAAATGTGATTTTTGCAATGTAAATAAGGTCAAGTAACGTCCTTTATCTCTTCATTTGCTCTGATTTTTCTTAATTTCCTACTGACAGATATACCGAAAGGAATTGAGATAGAAAATTATGATCTGATTTTGTTATGCTTTAAATGTTAATCGACATCAGAGACTGGGAGAAACAAAGCAATTAGATTTATTAACGTTCATTAATAAACACAATTCGAATAATTTACCCAAAAACGAAATGAATGCTGTACAAACTATAGCATTAAATTTGCAAGAAGCCTGACGAGACCGAGATCTGTGAATTTCCGTTTAATAATGCTAATAAGCTACGATTTATCACTTTCAATAAGTTAAAACGCCAAACTCTACATAATGACGGAATTTGGTTTTTGGCTCATTGGTGGTTTGGACGGTACACAATATCGGTATCAAATGGTATACATATGCACCTATCGACGCTGAATTTTTACGCATGTTTTCACTCATTTACTATGAATTTATGTCCGCATTCTGATAGTTTTAATTCGTCAAAAATACTTCGGCGCTTAGTATTATCAAGTCATAATTTTTCGAAATAGGATATTAACTTGTGGCGACATCGCGAGGCGCGGCCGCCTCCTTTTCCCACGTTCGCCATTTGACTTCTTGCCCTCCGCTCTATCTCGAACCTTCGCGAAGCATTGTGGTCGCGATCTTCCGCCGGAAGTTCGAGAGAGAGCGGAGAGACTTCTAGAATGTTCAAGACCTGCCCGAGAGGTATATAAGGCGCTCCTCGGGCAGAGAAGGGGGAGTTCGACGCCTTACCCTTCAGCGGCAGGGCCATCGTCCATACGGAATGAAATAAAGTGAATGGGGTCGTTTACCATATTTTTTTTATTGCCGAATATGATAGAGTTTGTAAAATAAAAAGACCCGTATTTTTCCGTTTTTTGATCCGTCAATTATTTCTCGAGTTATAGGTTTCGAAAAACTAATGTTTTTAACCCTTTCGGAAAAGTGGGTGTGGTGCAACCTCTGACGTATAACGACTTCGTCCAATCACAACTGAGCCCGCGAAGCTACTTCGCCTTATCGCAAAGGGGGGGACACAGCTGACTCTGCCAATCGGAGCAGTCACGACCGCATCTGTGCGAGCAGACCTTCCGAGAATCCCCCTCCACTCCCTCCCCTACCCTTACGAGCAGCCAAGGACGGGAGGAAAGTGACGTCAATGTTATCACAGCAGCATTTTAGGTGGGCGTCACCTTTTGCTTATTTTAATTTTTGATTTATGAGTGAATGGTTATGGTTAGAAGATTAATTTTTTCACTAGATTTATTTTTTCGTTTCCATCTAACAATTTCGTGTACGAAATTGCGATTTCGGTTCTGAGTAAACGCCCCCATTGTCTCACGTGAATCGAGTCTTGTTTCTATAAACTCACTTATCTTAATGTGTTGATTCTATTATTTACGATATAATCGATGAAATATCATGGTTTCAATTTTGCTTCAAAGTTAGGGTAACAACGCGTTGTCTCAATTATGCGAGGCTATACTATCACCATGGTAGACATATTAACGATGGTATACGCATGCACTGTACATAAAATTGGTATAAAATGGTATATACACAATACATATGCATCTTTCGACGCTGAATTTTTACGTGTAATTCATTGGTGTGGCCAACCAATTGGCTTATCTTACCTCCACGCGTACTTTAATTTTTCTCCTTTTCGCCTGGTTTCTGCGATTCCGCAACCTTGCGGCGACGGCGTCGCGAAGCACAGTCGGGCGTGGAGCGCGCACTATTTCTGAAAACAAGTGAAGAATGAGATTCGTGAAAATGTGGGAAAGAGAAATGAGAAATAAATGAGAAAGACGTGGCAGGAATATGCGATCCCGAGCGATTCGTGCAAGTGATGGCCTTTTTAGAGCGGTGAAAATGTCTTGTCCGGGCCGAAGTGCGGAACTACAATTCCAAGGTTTTACGGGCGCGAAAATACCGTACCCTACTTAGCGACCCTTTTACGACGTTTTTCCCTTTGTAGAGAAAGCTTTTAACGTAGGAATTTGTGGAATCCGTTTAATCGCGCTTGGATCTAACATTCATTTAAACTTTTTCAACCATTAAACTCGGTTTATTTTCTGCTCAAGGTATTTAGGTTAAGTAAATATTAATTTTAATATTTATTATTTAATGCCTCCAACATACTTTACTGCCATTTGAAACAGGTGTTGGTTGTGATGTTGTTTGCAATCTGGTTCAGGCGGTATATCTTGCTGACTCCTTAGTTCAGTTGAACGAATTATGTTCATTTGGCAGCATCGAATCACTAAGGGTAATCACTAAAAAGGAACCTGATCTTGCCTGTTTTGTGGACCTCCGTCAGTAGTTCAGTGGGGTTTGAAGAAGCCGAAAATATCCGATTGAAATATTGCGCGTAAGTGGTTTCTTCTGCGATTTCAAGTGTGGGATCGATGTGCGTTGTCTCTCCACCCGGCTGTACCTAAGCTGCACCTGTTGCACACCGTCATATCACCGTCGTCGCGCTGGAGCCAATGTGTTTTCAAATTTGACTGCTGGATAAAATAGTGCGGAAAGGTTTATTATCCATCTAAATGGTTGGTAAATTGTCCATTAGACCCACAAACTTGTGTAGCTCTCTTTGGATTTTTTGTCGAAGTTAGCCAATATATGAGTTGATTGGAACCATTAGGGGAGGTGGTAGAGTGTAAATTAGTGTATTTTTTATCATACAGACGAAGGGTTGAGTGAAACACGACGTAGGCCTTAGCCTATTCCTATAACGGAAAGCGTCGAGGAGTCCACTGTACAACGTCCCCATATAACTTCACTGGTATTACACTGTAAAAAGTTGATCTGATTTTCAGTGCGATCTGAAATTAAGCGCTGTCTGGTTTAAGGCAGGAACACGGATGCAAGGTGCGGAAGAGGCAGGAACATGGATGGTTGGTAGAGGAGCAGTTAAGCAGGAAGCAGAGGAAGCAGGATTCTGGAAGGTCTGATTTTCAGTCGTTCACCTGCCTTATTTTTAGACAAGATATTACTGCTGAAATTCAACATACCCTGTCTTAAAATTGTTGCATCTGAAATTCAGATCACTTTTGTACCTTAAAATCAGATCTACTTTTTACAGTGTAGGCCTAACCTTGTGGAAACAATTCATAGCAAATTAAAGGAGTTGACTTCGTGTTTGCTTTATCCTTAACAACTTAGGTTTCTTTGCTGAAACACATTTTTGGCACATCTACATGGATATACGAGTTATACCCTTGCCGTGACGTGAAAATGCCTAAGCTTTTTCCCGGTAGGGCACACCGCACAAGCACAAATATAATTCAATGGCATACTCTGAAGGAACATTTTTTATTATCATGAATAACTTATTTCATTTCAATCGAAGCAGGCCAGCTATACACCTGCCGAAAAATTCTTCTTTTGCTGTCACATTCACGAAATTAACAAAAATGGAATTTGAATACTTAATTCACATATCTTCAATGGGTGACTGTTGGGATAGCTTCGACCAACGAACTAAATCTTCAAATGTAACTGAAAAACTTTGATTACATTTTTGGGACATTAACAAAGGAAAGAGCAACAGATCAAAATGGGAATCACTCAGTAGTATAGCTCTCTGGTACCGTCGCCCTATTCAGGGCTTTGCGGTTGCGGGAAGCACAAAGTTTATGCCCCGCAAAAATGTGTGACGAGGGTCTACTCCACACCTGGCATACACCATTCGTACTATTATTCTACCTAGCCTACCTGGGTACCAATCCTAGGATTGTTGACCGATGACGATAACTGCATATCCACTGAAATCTCTCCACCACTGCTGGAATTCAAGCTCAAATCCTTGCTTTGGGAAGCCGGAATCCTAACCGATCCAATTCCTCCCGCAGTATGAAATAAATGACGTATTTCGTTTCATGACGCTGGCCTACGAAGAGGAAATGCAAGTTGACTGGTAATGGGGAAGGGTGTTAAGGTGAAGGGGTCGCGAGTGCTTTTAAGGGGGCGTTTTGTGAATGGTGGAGGGAGGCGGTTCTTTCCACGGTCGAATGGGTGGACGGGGCGACATGGGAATTGAAGGAAAGTGGGGAAAAAGGAGAACAGGCTGGTCGGGGAGAGTGCGCCCCCTCATTGGGAAGGGAGGTTTAAGGGTTAAGTGGGGTGCAGAGAGGTGAGATAGGGTCGGACGCAGGGTTTAATGCTCCATTTCCATCATCTTTGCACGTCTTACTCTCGCCGATTGATGTGAGCCGCATCCACAACGGCATATCGATAATGTAAGTGCTGGCTTCTCTAGGAAGTGTGCCGAACAAGTGGCAAGGTCTCTCAGACCTAGACTAAGCTCTCTCAGACAACAGCAACTTCTACGTTTACGTCTTCAGATTGGACCCTTCTTCTCGTTTACAAAAATACAATTGGTTAATGAATTTTGGCAACATTCTTGATTTTAAGGTGAGGTGGCAGGAAAAATCATAAATTTGTAAAAATAAGCACCGATATAGTTATCGATAAAATGAAACTTTTGCAAATATGGCCTTCATAAATGAAACTTTTGCAAATATGGCCATCAAATATAAAACGCATGTATATACCGTGTTTTCTTTAATTTTTATGGTTTTACTGTGAAGTTATGATCCTATCAACCTCTTCATCTGTACACTTCCTTCTTTCTTTTCCACTCCATTTTTTTTCCTCTGTGGACTAATATGATCCCCTTCTTTCCGCCTTGCTGCCATGTTTTTTGGATGTGGTGTGAATTATGCAATTTACATACCCCCAGACTAGAGGTTGTTTGCCTAGCGTTTGACTCGGCCATAGCTGTCAAAAACCCTAAAAAAACCACCCTAAAGTCATTTTACCTTGGGACAAGGGCAGCACTTCTAACCGTTTATCTACAGCCAAATTTGATCTCATCCAACTCCCAACCTCCCTGAGGTCTTCTCTTCCTCGTCATGGAATCACTACATAATATAATAATTACATTGGTGGAATAATATAATGATTACATTGGTGGAATCACTACATAATATAATAATAAAAATTACTTTGTACGTTCCACAGTATAATTTACTGTCGACCCAGGTTTCGCCAGTTACGGCATCATCAGGAGTAAAAAAATCTACAATAAATTGTACGGTGGAACGTACAAAGTTATTTTTATTATTTAAGCATAAGCATGGGTTGGGAGGAAAAGGCGAGAAGATGGTGAAAAACCCAGAGTCGGCGTTAGCCTGTTAAAGGCACCAACGGGACCGAGGTTTAACTTCCTATCCAACGGTCGGTGCGCTGAACTCGTGAATTGTTCCCCACATACCTCTCTAATTGGGACCAGTATACCTCTGAAAAATCTGCCACCTCCGAGACTCGAACCTGGGCCGTTGGGGAGGTAAGTCAGCAGTCTAACCACCAATCCAACCACGACTTACCTCTCGGGCGATAGTTTTTATAATAATGCCTTCCGGGTTAAGACACGGTGGATTCATTCTTTCAGACAGAGTTGTTGGTCGATTGTTAAGACACGCTCTATTTCGATTTCCATTTGGTCCAAATTCTGCCACATCATGTCTCGAGTTTTGCCTGAACTTTTCTGTCTTTTGAGTAAATAGCAGAGTTTGGGACTACTAACTGCTCTAGTGAGGAGGGTACCGGTGGAGTTTAACATTTACATCCTCATCTACATAATACCCTGCAAGCCACCATAAAGGTGTGCGGCAGGGGGTGAACTCTCACCAAACATGCACTACACATCATGCATAAAAAAGGATTAGTATTGATATATTAGTCTAAACTGCACTATTTGGATAGAGGGACTAAAAATAGTAACTAAGCATGCAAAAACGTTCTGTTAGCTGGGTTACCTTCAAGTCCTTAAACCAACATGCAACTGCCTATTTTATTGGATTGATTCACTCGTATTGGACATATTTACCGTTTTTCATATCCCTAGTTGTACGAGGAAAAAATGACATTTTGAATCTGTCAGTTCGGCAATCAATTTCTCTAATTTTGTGATTATGGTCCAGTCTACCATAGTAGTTGGGGTTCGCAAAATATTTTTAACATCATCACTGAAAATATGGTCTTGGAATTTCTTAAAGAGATTGTCTAAATTTCAACCTGCGATCCGACAATGATTCTGAATGAAAACGTTCTGTTAGCTTGGTTACCTTCAAGGCCTTAAACCAACATGAAACTACCTATGTTATGGATTGATTCACTCGGATTGGACATTGGAATTTGTTTCAGAGATCAAGTCTAAATTTCAACCTGCGATCTGACAATGATTCCCAATTTAATTCATTTAATGGACTGGTTACGCTTATAAAGTAATCGTACCGTCCCTTTACAAATCTTGTCGACTTCTTGCCAAATCTTTATATATAATCTTGGCCGACTTTTATATACTCTACGGTCGGCATTTTGGCAGAAAAAGCGGGGTGCGAGTGGAGCGAGGACACCAGTTGTAATACTCCTATCCCGACACTCTCCCCACTTGGAAGATGGACCCAGGAGGTCCAAATGGTGCTCCCATTTATTCCCAAAGACCCGTTTCCCCGCGGGACCGAACCCTGAATGATTGATTTTACGCGACGCATCGTAAACGGTTCTCGTTGGTAAATTGGTCAAGAAAGAACCCTCTCCCCTTGGGAAATCCACCCTTATTTAGATTTTTAGATTTCCACGGATTGGCAAGTAAAATCCGTCCTTCCGCCTGTTTTAGCGTAACTGTATTCTTTTTTCCGGTTAAGAGTGATGATCTGGGACCATGTCTCAGGTAGTCACCAGAAGGGTGTGCCCCTCCTCGGGAACGGTCCTAATCCGCGACCCTTTCCCGAGCTCCGAGGCCCAACGCTGGCCTCTCTCCTCGACCCACGCGGCGGGGGGCTACCACGGCGAAAAGTGACCGTACCAAGTATAATTTAAACTTTAACAGCTACGCCATATTGCAATAAATACCAGTTTTCATCGTACTCCTGATAATCGTGCGAGTACGCACGTCTTTCAAACGTCGTTCTACGATGAAAAATAACAGTTTTATAGATTTTCGTAAAAATGCTGTGGGCGACTGCCGGAAAAATGGCAACCGCGCAGTGAAATGGAGGAGGTTCCGCGAAGTTTGAATATGTCTGGATGATTTTCTGACGCTTTCCTCATTATGTGTGCGTACGTCTACTGAATGTAGTTTTGATTTTGGTGTTATTGACGTCAATGAATGATATGTAACACTGTCGATGAGAGAGTACGAGAAAGAAGGTATTAGAGCGTGTGGAAAGGAGATCCGCTAGATTTGTTAAAGGCCGATTTGATAATTGTATAAGTGTCACGAGTTTAATGGACGAACTAGGGAATTATTGTCAGAACGCAGGTTAAAATTTAGGTTGAAACTTTTAAGAAAATTCCAATCCTATTTGTTCACTGATGACATTCGATATATATTGAGAACACCTGCGTATTATGCTAGGTTTGATCACATTAACAAAATTAGAGAGACAGATTGTCGTACCGATAGATTAAAATGTCATTTTTCCTGCGAACCTTAAGAGAGAACAATAGGCAGCGTAGCAAAGGGATAGGTAGGTGAAATATAGTGAGAGACATCTGTAGTGCATGATGCATGTAATAACAACCAAAAATCCTATTCTCATTATGCAGATGCTACCATGTAGCTGCTTGAGGCAGTATTATCTAGCATGTATCCATTTAATATCCTAGTTGCATGTCAATAGTGCATGTTTGGTGATCTTCACCCACAGCCATACACCCTTGTGGCTCGCAGGGTATTACGTAGACGTAGACCTTCTTTACCTAGGGAATGTTTCCAACATTATCTGTCAGCCATTTCTATAGGAAAAACTACACTTTGTTCTCGATCGCTTAAGAATTCCCTGATTCAAGACATTACCTCGTTGTCCACCCCTAAGATGTTATTTTTATAAGTGACTTTGTGCTTGAGAATTTATGAAATGTATTCTCACAGTCACAGAAATAGGCGAGGCATCTCTTGAACTTACTAACTATACACTTGAACTTAAATTTCTTCTGAACCTGCAGTTTTATTTGGGCTTACTACATCCACAACTACATAATACCTGCGAGACACCTCCAAGGTACGTTCTCACAGACATTCCATATATTATATTCCTAAAAAGGTAATGAAAAACCAAATTAATAAAATAACAGTTATGTATCCGCAGAAACATGAAACATCTTCGAGACACCACAAAGAGCGAAGAGAAAGCCAGGGTTTATAAAAAGAGTACATGGGAAGAAGATAATAGAGCGATGTTACTTTTCACTAGTTTGGCCCCATCTTGAGTATGTAGCCAGTGTATGGTATCCAAATGAACTAGGTTTTAACGAACCTAGCTATTTACGCTGCACACTAGACAGTATGCAGCGTAGAGCAGCTAAAAGAGCGTTAAAAGGTGTTACGATAGGTTGAGTAGTGTATCAGAATTAATACAAGAATTAGGGTTGGAATCGTTATGAGAACACTAGAACCGCTGGATTGTACAACATTCCTAATACCGCTGAGGGGACAAAAATGTCCCATCGGAAATCTTAGGTGTATGGTGACTTAACTTGACTTTTTAATTCAGGAATCAATTGTTTTACTAAGAAGAGACTTTAGATTAAGAGCATTATTCATTTTAACTACAATTTGTTGTAGTCTAAATACTACACTATTATGGGATTTCATATTACGAGCAATAAAACCAATATTTTTTGTATTTTACACTGTCTATTACCTTTATATTTGGTGCATAGTTTTTAGGAATATAATATATGGAATGTCTGTGACAACGTACCTTGGAGGTGTCTCGCAGGTATTATGTAGTTGTGGATGTAGTAAGTCCAAATAAATCTCCAGGTCCAAAAGAAATCCAAGACTAAGTGTACAGCTAGTAAGTTCAAGAGAAACCTCGCCTATTTCTTTGACTGTGAGAATATATTTGGTAAATTGTCAAACAGAAAATAACTTATAAAAAAACATTCAGGGATTGGGGGACGACGTAAAATCTTGTATCAGGGAATTCTTAATCGATCGCGGACTATGTGTTGCTTTACGTATAGACATGGGCGATAGATAATGTTGGAAATATTCCCTAGGTAACAATTCGGTAAAGACAGTGATACATATCATTCATTGACGTCAATAACACCAAAATCAAAACTACACTCAGTAGACGTACGCACACATAATGAGGAAAGCGTCAGAAAATCATCCAGACATATTCAAACTTCGCGGAACCTCCTCCATTTCACTGCGAGGTTGCCATTTTTCCGGCAGTCGCCCACAGCATTTTTACGAAAATCTATAAAACTGTTATTTTTCATCGTAGAACGACGTTTGAAAGACGTGCGTACTCGCACGATTATCAGGAGTACGATGAAAACTGGTATTTATTGCAATATGGCGTAGCTGTTAAAGTTTAAATTATACTTGGTACGGTCACTTTTCGCCGTGGTAGCCCCCCGCCGCGTGGGTCGAGGAGAGAGGCCAGCGTTGGGCCTCGGAGCTCGGGAAAGGGTCGCGGATTAGGACCGTTCCCAAGGAGGGGCACACCCTTCTGGTCACTACCTGAGACATGGTCCCAGATCATCACTTTTAACCTTTTTTCCTATCTGTTCCTAACCCATTCCGACCTTGCAGAATCCCATAGGCGATAAGCTTTGGTTTTTTTTATCGTTTTTATGAGGTTTGCACTGGCCTTGCTGTAGCCTCTTCTCACGACCAAGGTTACTACAATCAGTATTCTACAGTAAAACCTTATGTTACCGTTAATGCTCAGGAAGTAAATGTGTTGAAAATTGTCAGAGGAAAAGGATTCCCGGAAACCTTACGCCCGCCAGTGAAACCTTATCTCACCCACCGCCTTACGTGCGCTATCTTTGATGGACCGTAATTAAAGGTGAATATGATCTAGTTCCTACAGATCCTCCTAAAAAAATTGCCTTTGGGACGAGAATCCTGGGTGTCCTGGGTAGCGTGGTGGTCTGCGCATTAGCCCGGTAAGGCAAGGGTCCGTGGTTCGATTCCCGGTCCGAGAAACCTTTTACCTCCTGCACTTTTCAACAGTGTTGTATAGGTTTGGATGAAAATAAATTACGCCGAACGCTGCCTATCTGTCACACGATATTCTTCTCCAGTCCCGCAATATTTTGTACCTGCCATCATTCAATCCAAACTGCTTGTTCTTCTCCTCCTTCAACCCTACTTGCCTTATGTATTCTTCCCTCGACTACGATCCGCAAAAAACCCTCTCCCCTAATTACCCTTTTCATTCACTCACGCTGCCTTCTCCTAACTTGTTCAAGCAACTTCCTCTCCTCCCCTAACATCACCGCTTGCCCTCCTATCATACCACCTTTACCTTCACCATCCATCTCCACATCAATTAATTATTGGTTTAATCACAGGGGATATTAATGCATCTTTCAATCGTTTTCGCTGACAGGAATTGGTTACTCGGTCGTCCTCATAGCGTTCTACGTGGATTTTTACTACAACGTAATCATCGCTTGGTCCCTGAGGTACTTCTTCGCCTCCTTCACCAGCATGCTGCCGTGGACCACTTGCGACAACCCGTGGAACACTCATCTCTGTAGACCGGTGAGTCTGCCTCATTATTTTCGTTAGCAGCAATATATAAACATCAATGTTTATGAGATCTACTTTGTCTGGATGGCCCCTCAAAGTTGCTAAACTGTAGTGTGAGCTGTTCTAAAAAAACCTTCTGATAATAATCGACAATGGCTAAGGTAATATTATTTCCAGGAATATCCGGCGCATTCGTTGTTTCTATGACAACAGTTAAATCCCTCATCTTTGGGGCATCTTCAAATAATTATCATATCGCAATACAATGAAGCAGGACAGGTAGTCTTTATGTCGTTAGCAATAGGCACAAGAGTTCAAGTATCAAGAATCATCTTACCTCGAAGTCACTTCAAAATATTTTGGCAGAATTTTAAAAGATTTTAAACTGATAAATCATCATAGATTTCGATGTTATTTCTCAACTTAGTCTGGATTGTGTCATGACTTTCCTTGGGTTTTCTCAGTTTGACCCAGATCATCTCATGACTTTTTTTTGGGGTTCCTCAGTGTAACCTGGATTGTCTCTGGAATTTCTCAGGGATTTTTTAATGAGTTGGCAAGAGGATGTATGAAAAGCTTGTGAGAAAAGTGCCCCATTTCTTTCGCTTTTCCCATAAATTGTGTCTTGCATTTCTCAGGGTTATTTTTCCGCAGGGGTAGACGAAGACTAGGCAAATCATCCAATGCTACAAAGAATTGTTCTTAGTTAAGAGGATCTGCCATGACATTCATTCAAGTATGCTGAGATTGCATGAGACAAAATAACATACATAAATGTAAACTACTACGGCATAAGCCATTGAACTTTAAACGTGAGTAGCACTGTCCAAAGGCATACATTTTTTCTGGGTATCTTACATCAATTTTTGGCTCTTTAGGTATGCTGCCAACTGAATGATGGATTTAAAAGAGTGAATAGGAGAAATCAGCCTCTCAAAACACACCTTACTCTTTGATCATACTTGTATAACTGATTATTTGATACTTTATCAATCATCTTGAGCATTTCATATCTTTGCTCTTCGGGAAACCAAATTTGTTATCCAATTTCATTTCTCCTAAAAGCAAGGCAAAAACACACTAAAAAAATACACAGTTTAAAAAATTGCACCTTTGACTGGCACAGTATATAAAATCTCTCAGAAAATTTGTAATAGAAATAACATTTGGGTTATTAAATAATTGCATAAACGCTAAATTCTCCTCATATATTGATATAATTTTTGTGAAAAGGAGGCTCAAGTCCATATCAGATATGTTGTCACAAATACTAATTTGTATGTACTAATTTCCTTTTCCTTACTTGACATTTTCAAGTGACATATGATTTTCTGTTAGATGCCATACAGGAAACACGAGGGTGAAAAATATTGTTAGTTGAGTGGCGGTGTAATAATGAAAATTAAATATTATTGGACAGTGGCAAAAACATTTGACCGCAAACCAGCAGCTCTTATATTCTTTGTACAAATCTAAGCATGGCATGACCTATCAGTGGATCATCTTGGGTCAAAACTTCTTTAACTATAATGCTGGGTCCAACTTATTAAAAGCTGAACCCTAATAATAATCACTTCTACAGAGTTAATCACTCTAAGGGTAGTGAAAACAAATTGTAGGGATGAGTAGGGTCCTTCTGGAGCTCCCCTCTTGTCACTTCCCCTGTGGATCCATAGTGTCGATCCACATTTTACCTGCCTACCACTTGCAGACAAAGGACAAGACCGCTTTCCTGTCTTTTAGCGTAAATATTTTTGAACTCTGGAAAAAAAGTTAGTAACTCGAATATCCTTCTTAAAATAAATATTTTATGTTAATTTTGAGACATTGCTGTGATAGCAGATGTCCCAGTTTTACACTTTCTTAACATGCAATAAAATACAATTAAATTTGGCATAGAGGAATCTTCCAGAAATAATTTAATTGCGTAGGCATTTTCTATTACTATACATAACAAAGCAAACCTCTGTGACCTAGTAATTCTGGCAGACTCATGCTATTATGTATATCACGTAGAAGCTAGCAGCCTTTCTCAGTTTTGAATCAATGCACTTGTGCCCTTAACATTCTCTTCTACTGCCAAATTTAACGAAGACAATCTCGTAATCAAGCAGAGAGCCTCGGTATGTAAGAATAAAGAAGTTCTTTTCGACAGAAATTTATTTAAAAAAAAGGAAAACTAATTGTTAGCAACAGTATGATTCTGATAACTAATAATTGAGTAACGGAAGTGGTTTTTAATTGGCATTTTACATGAATGTTTCTCACAAATCAGAAAATATTTTGGGGATCTGGTTGGTGTGGTGGCTAGAGTAAAGACCTACCATCCCGAGGGCTTGGGTTCAACTCCCAGCTGTGGTGGATTTTTCAGTGGCAAACCGGTCCCTACTTGAGCCCCTAGTGGAGCACATTTCAGGTTCAGTACTCCGTCCGTCAGATGGGACATTAAGCCATGGTCCCCTTGGTGCCTGTCATTAGGAGTAGGCTAATGCCGACGCCAAGTTTCTCTCCACCCTTCCTCCATTACCTGTAATGTTCCTACCATTACCAAATTAACCACCTATCCTTAATGGTGCAATTGACCTCAGCTGTTGGTCGCCTTCCCTTGAATAACTAACTAACTAACAGTCCTTTAATTTCACCTATGGCCACTCCGCTAAGATTATTTTTAGGATGAATAACCATTCTTAAGAAAATGCACTGTCTGAAGCAATTACCATTCTCAATTTAAATTTAATGAGCCTCACATATGTTGCATATTTTTGAGTGAGCATATTATGTTTTCAATGACAATTCTAATTATGGTAATTCTTGAAGTGGTTGATATGTATCATTGTAATTTACTTCATTCACCAGCTCATTAGTTTACTGTGTCTCGCCTAAACTAATAAATTTCAATGTTAATAGTGATAATAATATGTACTCATGTATATGTAGCATAACTTCCTTACTCATAATAGTTCCTTCCATTTTTCATATACAGTTAGAAATGAGGAAAGGGTCATTGAATATGAGCTACGGGATAGATTCTAATGACTCTGAAATATCAAACCTCTCTCCGTCTGTCTCTGTGTTTGATCCTGATTCAACATATTCCTCGGCCAGTGAGAATGGCCTCTCCGTGAATGATGGGTTCACTCCTGCCAATGAAACAGTGTTCACTTCAGCTGCTACGGAGTATTTCAAGTAAGTTTAATGTATAAGAAACATAAACTTTTAATGACTTTGTTTGGCAGTGATAATTGATGATCCTGCTGCTAAAGTCGAGGGTGGGAATTCAGTGCTAAACCATTTTATGCATTGGAGTGTTTCAATTGGAAGAACACAGGATAGAAATTTGATGATTTGATGACCAAAGTATTCCCCAAGAACAAAGGCATGACCATATTATACTATTCTTAACTTTGTACCTGAATGGCGAGAAATATATTTATGCACAAGTATTTCATAACAGATTCTCCCTTATTGTTATTGGATGGAGAAACAGAAGGGAAATAAAATATCATGAAAAAGAAATTTCTATTTAGACTGAGCTATTGCACTGACTTCTGCTGGCTCTTTAGCTATTCATATGATACTGGGATATACTGTCCAGGGATCCATTTGAACAAATCATTGTACATGCTAGAAATTATTCTGGACTGAGGCTTGTATCAACTTAGATTACCAGTTTTCAGATGTGTGATGTGATATTTTTAAAAAAAGGTCCTCGCAAAATCACTCATCTTATTTGATCAATGTCAATGCCAGACTTGCCCTTAAACACATTGGGTATGGTGGTTCATGTTAAATATGCCTCTTGTTACTGTGGTCTACAGGACCTCCATGTGCATTGTGTGTTAATCACCTTGCATATTGTGCAAGGTGATTAATGAAAAAAAAATATGGCTCTAAGGTCATTTTCTAAATTTTATAATGCACTTAACATGTTAAGTTTGGTTTTCATGGATGCAATGCTGGTAGGATTAACTATGAATCTTTAGGAATGTGTTTTACTAATCCCTTTGGAATATTCCCTCAGCACCCTCTAAGTCCTACTTTATTTGCTACACTTAGCTTATAGCATTTAGTAACAGACTGCTTATTACTTTCACTCTAAGCAATAACAGTTGCAGCACAAGGGTGATTAATTTTATAAAACACTAGCGGAAGCTACCTGTTGAAATTCAACGGGTGTGAAAAACATTGAACTTATTTTGTAAGAAAACCACTGTCTGAAGAATACTGTTAGCGCGGTCATTTGAGGAGTTGGTGACCTATGTTGTACATAGTGGTCGTTGTAGTAGACACGCTGACCATTTTCCAGGTGCACGGAGAGATGAGTGACTGTTGGTTCTCCTTCATGCACAGAAAATCCAAAAATGGCCCACGCAAACTTATCACCACGTAAGATAGATGGTCATATCGTATTTTCGGTTCTCTTAGCCGTATCTTGAGTGAATTAACAGTTTGATCGCTACCCTTGTGTATATACATACATTAGCATTCAATGACTTAATTGAGTTGTTCTATTTAACGTTGATATGTGGGTTGAGTATCTTAATCAGGATCTTAATCTAGTTAAGTCTTTATAATTTCCGTGATCTTTACACAAATTGATGTTTCGAAGCAGATGAGTCAATATTTGAACCAGATTTATAGGTGGTTACCCATCCGTAGTTTTGGTTAAAATGAAATTTATGAGGTTGATAGCATAATCCGGGAAACACCATGAGGATTTGATCGATTTAGTTTCTAATTTTCCTTCGTGTATTTTTTTGTTTCTTTTTTAAATAAAAATTTGTTCGTTAAATGTTGATAAACATTTGCAGCAAGAGCACAGAGTAACCCTATACATATTCTATGTGGCCCGTCTCTCGTACTGGGAAGAAAACTTTTTTTACGGTTCTTAACATTGCCCGAGAAACGCCACGAGGCGGTGACCGTTATTCGTTTCTCTTTTTTAACTTCTTTTTCAAACCTTAAGAAACATCAAACATGGGACCCTTGGGACTCTGGGTCCCTCTTATATAGAATTTATTTCTACATGTTATCATTGCCCTGCAGAAAAACGTGATATTTAAATGCTAGAGGCTTGAATGTCCTTTGAAAATCAAAGGACATTCACACTGATCTCTGGTTGTCAAGGAAATATGCTATTGTTGATTTCAGAGAAAAATGTGAGATTTTTCAGCTAAAAATATGATTTTAAGACACATACTTAGCGTAATAGAAAATTGATTGAAAGAATTAGAAACTTCATTTATTCAGCCATCCGATAAAAAAAATTCCAGCCCTCAGTCTTGAATGGAAGTACTTTAAATAAGCAAAAAATGAGACCACTGCACCAAACTCAATGCCAGGGACCACCAGGATCCATCTAAGGGCCCATTCAGGGGCTTTTGGGGACCCTGAGGGTATTTTAACATAGCCTATGTTCTGCCCAGACACATTTCCTATCTACATACCAAATTTCAGCTCAATCCGTCTTGTAGTTTTTGCGTGATTGAGCAACAGACAGACGACAGACAGACAGACACCATTACATTTTTATATATTAGTATGGATATTGTCAACATTAGATTGCATCTTATATTCCTTTTAAGAGAGAAAGATTAGGTATTTAATCATGATATATCTTAGCATCATTTATCTATTGTTTATGCCATATGCATGCATGAATATGAATTGGACAATGATACAGACATGAACCACTGTGAAAAACTAACATGTTTTGTGATTTTCTCTTCATCTTCTCCTACTAGCCGAGCCATTTTGGAGATGAACCACAGCACCGGTATTCACGACCTTGGGGAAATCAAGTGGGACCTTGCCCTCTGCCTTCTTGCTGTCTATATCATATGCTACTTCAGCTTGTGGAAGGGCATCTCAACATCAGGGAAGGTTAGTTGTATAATTGCTGCTCTTATTTCCCTTTCTTTGATTTTATGTTGCTTCCAATATCTTTGACCTATCTTGTAAGGAACCTACATAGTGAATAGCATTGAATTCATTAGAGGTTCTTGTGAAGATGGATTTTTCCTACAAGAGTGTTGAATGAAATTGCTCCACTCAGAATCATGGCCTCAAATATGTGGCAAAGTTAGAAATAGATGAAAGGAAAGTTTGTCAAAAAACCTTTTTTGGAAAAATATTAATTTTTTACTTGTAAACTTCAGTATGCTCTTACAACTGGGCTGGGAATAGAGCTAAAAATTAATTCAGAAACATTACAACTGGAAATTAAAAACATTATAGCTTTTATTTTCAGAATGCTTTTTTTTTGGAAACGGATCTGAAAACTGATTCATAACAAAAAAAAGGGGGTTTGAATTACTATGGGTCACTACCTGTTCTAAATCATAGAAAAATCATCAACTTGGATTCCAGAAATGAATTTTTTAATTTTACATTAAAATAAAAATGAATTTTTTTAGGATAAATTTTGTATTTCTCGGATGTCCAGAGATACGAGGTCCTTCTTCCGAAACATCCTTGGAGGTCCAAGTCAAGTAACTTAACTTGATCGGACCCCTCCAATGCCGCCACTTTGAGACTTATTTCGTAAACTTCAGCTTACGGCGCACATTTAATACTTGACCGTAACTTTTTTTTTTTTTGCTTATGGCACACATTTAATATTTGACGGGCCTGCTGAGTTATCCTACCGACTGCGCCATGATTTATGCTCGATGATGAAGGATAACTCGGAACATGGTTCACGGACATGTTTATTGCAAAACCATATTACAGAAACTTTCCAAACCGGAAGTACCACTTGAGACATTTCATAATCAGAAGTACTACTTGAACAATTACTTATGTACTTTAGCTATAACTTTTTGTTCTAGGATATGCTGTGTTCCCTTAACACTCGGAGGAAGGACCTCGTATCTCTGGACACCCGAGAAATACAAAATTTATCTTAAAAAAATTCATTTTTATTTTTATGTAAAATTAAAAAATTCATTTCTGGAATGTAGAAATCTTTACATTATTATCTATACAGATATTTGTCCTCAATAAAGATATACTAATATCTTACTTGGTAACTAAATATTGTTACTAGAAATTGGTTTGAAAAGTCTGGGTCATATGGGACCCAGATCTGTACTTGGTGTGAAGCCAGTAAGGTCCATACTTGGAGTGTTAAGGAAGCATAGCAAAGAGTATTTATAATTAGGTATTACTTGATAACCATCTGTAAATATCCTATGTCATTTATTATTTTTTGGAAAAATCTTGGAAAAAAATGCTTATAATGTATCTTCATTGCAAAAAAAGGTTTAAGTGTTACATTTGAAAGAAGATTCAAATACCTATAATACATACTAAACTTGAAATTTAGACTGTAAAACCTCCCAAAGCCGATTATGAATATCAAAATGAGTTTCAAAGCAAAGTCTTTGAAAGGCTGTTAAAATGATATGAGAACTGCCAAATGAAAGTTTGCTGCAGAAAAATCACAGGAAGTGAATATTTTTTCCTAGTAGGATGACTATGCCTTTATGCTAACTTTTTTGTATCATCAATGATTTAAGAGCTCATTTGCATCATTCTCAAGGCTGTTTTGAAAATAAATTAGTGAGCTCAAACATTAATGTTGCTAGTCCATAGTTGATTATGGATTTCTTAGTGTGAGAAAATGGAAGTTAATTCTTTTAAGTTGCCTCTTTTGGAAAGTTTTATATCCAGACACATCCAGCGGTAGGTACAGATTAAATGGATTGAATACCATTCTGAGGTAAACAAACATTGACTTGATTTTTTTTGTGGGAAATGCTAAAAATACATCCAAATATCTGCATAAGCAACCTAGGAATTGGAATCTCCCTAAAATGGTAAACGTTACTCAATGAAGTGACTAGACTACGGTTGGATGACAGTATGACTGCTTCATTAATGAAATGATACCATCAAGAGGGCACGGCACACGTTTTTCCATCCTGATACAGTATTTCATTAAATAAGGACTATATCACTGTTTTAAATGAATTAAAAACCATTTATATTAAAAGAGATTTGAATAAAAACAAAACTTGACTGAACAAACCAACTATTTATCAATTCACAAGATTTATATCTCAAATATGTTAACATTTTTGATGACAAAGGACAATTATAGGCAGCAAATGAATGGCAAGAATGATTATTAGATATTTTTTTCTTGATATTTGCACTGCATTCATGGTGAAGAGGGTAAACTGGATGATAAGATACACTGTGATTTTTTGGGATGGATTTTAAAAGAACCAGCTGAATAATAATAGCAATACTTAGCAATATTCATGGGTAAATGTGAACAACTTTTGGAAAAATAATGAATGGTACATTTAAAAAATTAGCAGTGTTATTAATGCTATCTGTTCTTTCTGCTGTTTCCTACTGATGGAAACGAATTAATATTGGAAAGTGCACTCTTGCTGCTGCATCATATTCTGTGGTGAAATCAGAGAGATGGGCTGCTTTGTTGGCGACACAAGATGAGATGCATGAAAGTGAAGCTTTGTGAATGAAGCAGCCCATAGGACACAGGCCAATTTTAGAATGAATTTTGTAGCAACATAGTGCTATTTTAGGTCAAAAAAATAGTACATAACTGGAGGGGAAACTGAAACATATCACAAATCATGGTAAAAGTTAAATGAGTCAATTCATGTCAATGGATGTTGTACTTGAGCAACGAGAATGAGTGACAGACATATCCCATTTCCAATGCCGTCTGCAAAATAAATTATTGAAGGACTACCTTAAAACTAGAGATGGGTCAAAAAGCAGGTTTCTTGAATTTGAATATCAAATTACAACTCGAATATCTCTAATTTCAAATACCTCAAGTACTAGCATAGCAATTAATAGGCTGAATGTTATTCTACAAATTGATTTGTTGCCCATTGAAGTAAAAATCTACTAGTTGAGTAATTAAAACATTAATTCTGGTTCTAAAATGTCAAATATATAAAAAAATTATTTCACTGCCAATTATGGACAGCTTATTACATTTACTTTTATAAGCCTTAATAAGGGAGCAGAAAATGCTGATACAACATGTTCTGTCCAGTTTGGATTTAATACAATGTGGTTCATCAACTGGCCAAATATAACATAATTAACATAACTAATCCAGATATCGAATTCTTTGCCTAATTATTCAAGATCTCGGACATCGAATTCTTTTGTAGCATATTTCAAACCTGCCGCGTAAACGGTGGTGAAATTCACATTAATTCCCATGTGAAAAATTCACCTGGACTGGGAATAGAACTATGGACCTTTGGCTCTAGGGGCCACTGTGCAGACCACTATGCTTCCCAGGATCCATCATTCACATGGCAATTTTACCGAGGTTCAATTTCAGATTTTACCGGAAATCCAAAAGACCGTGGGTCGATTCCCAGCCCAGGTGAATTTCTCACTTGGCAATTGATGTGAATCGAATTCTTTTAGGATGATTATTAGAGATGTCGAATATTGAATACTTTCCAGGATTTGAGCTATTTGAGTACTTGCAGGATAGCATTCGCACATATCTAAGTACTTAAAACAATCAAATAGTTAGGCTTGCAAATAATCTAGCAATGGTGACAAAAGAAACAGGTCCCAACTCAAAGCAACACAAGCCCTCTGAGTCCGATCCTAATGAAAAAGCAAACCAACCCAGAGTGTCTATAGTCTAATCTTTCATTCTCTCCTCAACAGGTGGTGTGGTTCACTGCTCTCTTCCCATATTTTGTGCTGTTCATCCTGCTCATTCGGGGTGTCACGTTGCCAGGAGCAGGTGATGGCATTCGTTACTATCTCTCACCCAATTTTTCAGCCATCACAAAGGCAGAGGTAGGGCAGTGGACATGTAGGGAATATTTTTTTCTGTTTCAGCTTAACCGGAAGTTTTGTTTCTGCTTAACAGTGAAAGTGCAAATTGATCAAAGTTAACCAATTATTAAAAGTAGCCATTTTGTTTGGATTGGTCTTAGTAAAATTGCACCATGCCATGATTTATAACAATTCATTTACCTTTTTTTTTAATTAAATCTGTGCATTTTTTATATTGTAATTCTCCTCATCATTGGTCATCAATGCTCAGATTGGTTGGATACCGCTCTCCACTGAATTCTTCTATCAGCTAATCTCTTCATTTTAATTATTTCTTCCCTTTCATATCCTTCATCACTTGTATAATATTTAAAATGGGTATTTTTTTATGCATGATACTTATTCAAGAGATAATTTCTTTGCTTTTGTAGGTATGGGTGGACGCTGCAACTCAGGTCTTCTTTTCCCTTGGTCCCGGATTTGGTGTCCTCTTGGCATTTGCATCTTACAACAAATTCCACAACAACGTGTACAAGTGAGTGAACATCAGGGTCCAAACTTTTTTTCAATTTCTTTGCAAATTTCATTTCTTTGTCATTGACTTAATTTCACTTGTGGTGCAGTAAAATGCTAAGCATAGCACCCTTTCAAATTTGGTAACTTTTCAATTCATACAGACATAACTTTATGCTAACACATGGATAAATAAAAATGTCCATGATATTCTCCCAGAATAATGTATTTTAAACCAGAATAGTAATTTTGGAATGCTGCATCGGTTTCAATGAACAAATACATATACTTGGCCTCAGGCCAATCTGTTAAATACTAAAAGAAAGTAAGGTAGTGGAGGGGAAAAGAAGGTGAAAAATAAGGTTTCAGGCTTGGAAGTAGGTCAGTTAGGATACAATAATTTGTACAAAATTTTACATCCTGGGTCTGTCACCAAAATTCACAAAAATTCAACAATTTTTATCAACTACAATTGTTAAATAAAAAATAGGTACTGGAAAAATCATTTTTTATAGTTTTGTAAGGGATCTATTGACCCACAAACGATGGGAATAGTTGTGCGATGTGTTACAATGATGTATTTTACGTGGTTTATAAGATTCCCAGAGTCTCCAAACATATCAAACTGCTGCAGCTTTGATGAGCGAGGCACACACAATGTAGACAAGAAACAAGGGTCCCAAGGAAAGTCTTTAAAGGACTGCTGGAAAGGAAAAGGCCAGTAGGAAAGCACAAGCTATGATTGGAGGACAAGTGTGTGGTAGGACTCTGGAAGAATATTGGTATAAGGAGGCTGCTTAATCAAGGATGGTGATGGATGGAGGCAGAAGATAGAGAGGAGGGCAGGGATTGATTTGGGCTGTACTGCCATCAGAAGAAGAGAAGTCAGACTTCAACATGGCACAGTAGTATCAGCTAATCACCAAAGGTGTCACTTTGTGGAGTAATTTGATCTCCACAATCATACTCATCATGATACTAAATACTCCATACTAATAGAACTCACAGAGTGTAAAGATAAATTCATTGAATAACTACTTGATAAAGCACAGAAAAAGAATACAATTAATTCTTTCACAAACCTTTATATGAGCACCAATTGGTGCTCAGACAGCACAGATTTGGTATTACTTCTGTATTACAGTTGTATTACAATCATATTACAAAAGAGGGCTCTTTGTATTACAAAAGTTTTTATGAAACCTATACAATTTGTAACTGTACAAGGGATTTACAATTTATATACCAGCGGCTGTGCTGTCTGGGAAGAGTCAAGAACAAGATGAGGCTGTCTGTTCACTAGAGCCTCACAACATTTGGTAGTTTTGTTTAATTCTGAAGACCAACTGGGTGACTTGAACAGGAGTGTGTTTGTATGTTGAAATGCAATGATTATGAAATTAAATTAATTGGGCAAAGTGGTGGCACGTTTTCTGTATGGGTTAAGAAACATAGGTGGTGTTTTATCCACAGCGACGAAACTTCTGAGTTCACTAAATATCTTGTGAAATGTGCCATTCCAATGATCACTCACTCAGTGATTCAACCCGAAGGTTGGTTTTGATAGGTGAGGGTAGCGCTCACCCTGGACTAAGCCACAGGCGTGTGAATTTCACACATTCAGGGTAGGGGAGCCATTTCCTTTCCCTGGGCCACCTCGCACTCCGAGGATTTTTCGTTCTGGGGCATCCATAGGATTCACGCGGATTTGAACCTGGGACCCTTCGATCAGTAGCCAAGTGTTCTACCCACTAGGCTACCACACTCCTTTCCAATGATTTTGAACCCAAAATTTTAAATGTTTTGAACAAAGGGTTGAAATTGGACTTTACAGAAAATTTTCATATTGGCCAGCTTGGATAATATAAGGATATATAATTACAATGTGTATCTGACCCATTTGCCTCTCCTGAACATCCAAAACCTAATTACACCCCATGTCTCCTTTTTTGTTCCTTCTGGCTAATCATCCTGCACTATTTTTCAAACTTTTTCCTCACTTCCCCTCTTTACCCATCCCTCCTTCTCTCTTCCACACTGCACCCCCTCCTTGTCATGACTACATGATCCCTGGTACATACATAAAGGCTTATGATGCTTAAAGAATTTTACCTTGAAGATGACACAATACGTTGAAACATAATCTGTTTCCTCGCATTAAATAGTGTTGATTATACTCTATGAGACCTAATTTTTTATTACAATGAATAGTACGAATGCCATTTTACAAAATAATTGCTATTGTGCAGCCTGGTATCTGGAGAGGTTCATATATAAAATGTTATTGCGAAAAGCAGTAAATTGCTCCAAAGTACTTACAGTATTTGACTCATAATCAGTGTCATGAAATTTATATCTTTATGCATAAGACTTTGAGATACCCACATGAATTGAGGATTAAAATACATGATGTGACCAATACAAGTGATTTCCATTTCATTTGCTAAATTTCGATCAATTCATTCCAAAACATCATACCTGGTTACCTCAAGTTACCTCTGCTATGTCTGTATCTGTATTTTGTACTTCACTTTGTAGTATGAATTTTTATGTTACTAATTACCGACTATCCTCTTTTGGTAGGGATGCAATTATTACTTCAGTGATTAATTCCTGTACAAGCTTTGTGGCTGGCTTTGTCATCTTTTCTGTTCTGGGCTACATGGCACGTGCATCAGGGAAGCCAATTGAGGAGGTGGCGACTGAGGGCCCTGGACTTGTCTTTATCGTGTACCCCGAAGCCATCGCTACAATGCCTGGATCTGTGTTCTGGGCCCTCCTCTTTTTCATGATGCTCCTCACATTAGGCCTTGACAGCTCAGTATGTGCAAAATAGGATAATTTTTTATGAATATTTTATGAGTTTATGAGTTTTATATGATGTACATAGTTAGGAAGAAGCTTTTAATTCATGTCCACCTTACATTAAGTGAATATCTTTCATGAATTATTAAATGCTTTACCTAATTTCATGAATTATAAAATGCTGTAATTTTATACCGTATGGGCATCTTTTTTATTCATTGAGAGAGTCATCATACTTTTGACTCAATTGATCAGACCACTTGAATGAATACTGTCTTGAATGAATACATTCAGTCTACTGTAAGGAGGTTGAGAATATAATTGTAAATATTCCAATTGGTACCTATCTATGTAATCCTTGAAATATTATTTACTTAGATTGCCCACTAATGTTGGGATGACATATTGACCAATTCTGCACATTTATCTTTCCATAATTTATCCATTGTTGTCAAAAGAATTTCAGAAGTTTCAAGTCCATCCTAGCATATATATAATTGGGTACCTACCTAATTATTATATTAAATTTAGATTACAATGCTTTCTAAAGAAAATGCATGGGTTTTGTTCTACATGAAATGATTATCAGGTGCCTAAAATTTAGTATTAATAATCGGTTGCTCATTTGAGTTTCTTTCTGAAAATTTAACTCTTTTCTTCCAGTTTGGTGGCTCAGAAGCAATCATCACTGCACTAAGTGATGAATTTCCAGCCATTGGCAGGAACAGAGAAATATTTGTGGCAGCCCTATTCTCACTGTATTTTGTTGTAGGACTTGCTTCCTGCTCACAGGTACCTAACATCCATAGCAAATTGAGTGGAGGGTGCTTTTAAATATAGAGCAAGATATTTTTATTCATCCCCTGACATCTATTTCTTTGGTGCTTGTCTATGTACCTATCATTTTATGGAAATATGCAGCAAAGATTCATGATGTTTGTATCTATTAGGATAATTAATGTTCTATTGGTAAGTGTTCATGGGCCACTTCTAACTTCTTTTAGTTCAGCATGAATTCTAGATTATTAGAGAGAGTAGATAGCTATGGAATGCAGGAAGATCATCATAGTTTTAGTGGACAACAGGAAAGGAGGAGGTAGTACACATATTGAACTAAAGTTGATAATAAGGTAAATAGAAACATTCAGAATTGTAAAAAGAGAGTAAAAGTGGTTTATGAACTTGTCTTTGTGGGTACAAAACTTATTATCCTAATAAATTACACCCATATTTACATCTATTTCCCAAAAAAATGTTACATAGACATGCACATGGGCATAGCCACGGTGGGACACTCGCCCCCCCCTGGCTCATTAGCCCAATGAAAAATTACAGATCAACTAGCTGAAGGTGACCTTGACATTTAACAAGAGGGAGAAAAATACAAATTGTGTTAAGAAATCTTAATATTTTTCATGAAGGGACAAAAAAAAACTTGTGTTATGGAACGTTAACTTATTTTTGCCCCCCCCCCCCCCCCCCCCCTGGAGAACACCCTGGCTACGCTACTGGACATGCACCTATGTATTTGCCCCACCCATTGTCAATCATCTACCTAAGCTTTTAACTGTGTTGACTAATACATAATGAATGAAAGATAAACTTGGTATGTCCACAGTTATTTATCTTACACTATGACCATTTTTTCGATGATTAACATCACTATCAGGAACAAATTACAGAAATGTTGTCTCTTATATACAGTTGAGGTATGTGGGGGGGAGAGGTTTTCTGCTTATATAGGTGTGAGGGGAGGGGGAGGTGGAAAAGAAGGTGGTTTGGTGGAGGGAGGGAGCGGGTTGAAATGGGGGGTGATGGGGGTGGAAGTAGAGCCTTCAGTGCAATTACCAGTGGGTGGTGGTAAAGGATTCAGCAGTTGAAGGTAGAGTAACACAGAGGTATGGGGTTGGGGGGCTGATGGAACAGAGAGATGTTGAGGAGGGGGGAGCAGGAAGCGCACAAAAGGTCGTTTACAATGTTGCAATCAGTGTGCACACTTTTTAGAATTTCCACTAGCACTAGAGCATCTATCTGAGGGCCTTTCCTTTCAAATGTAAAAAGTCCAGGGAAGAATCACTTTCAAGGCCATTGTCCAAAAGGTGCTTGGCAAAGTTTGAGTTTAAATTTTGATGTTTGAAACATGCAATGTGCTCTTTAACCCTCTCCTGGAACTTACTTCCTGTTTGGACGATATAAATCACTGAGCACTGACACTTAAGTTGGAACACACCACTCCTTTCCAACTTCAAATAAAGTCTTTGGATTTGGAAAATAGATTATTCAGGTAACAATTACTGTAAAAGGCATGTCTGATGCCAAGTTTATGGAAAACCTTGGTAGCTTGGAGGGACAAATATCCCAAGTAAAGAAAATTCCTCCACTTATCAACACTGTCACACTGGAAGGAGGTTCCATAAATGGTTTGGACAGCAATCTTTTCCACTTTTTTTTAGCATAATATATTGATGAGCTGTGCTTGGTATCCATTACTTATTACTAATTGTTTTATAATTTTGAACACTTTTTGAAAATTATCTTTGGACATGGGGTTAGTGAGTAGATGGAGTGAGTGGAACGCTGATATTTTTTGTGTAAAATGATGCCTATATTTGGCATGAATTACTTGGTCAGTGTGTGTGTTTTTTCTGAAAATAGAAAATACCAATTTATCTAATCCTTTAGAAACTGTCAAATCCAGAAAATTAAGTGATCCTTTATTTTCTTTTTCCATCGTGAATTTTATGGAATTGTCCAAAGAATTTATGAGGTGCAGGAAAGTGTCGAACTGTCTTGCGGATCCTGACCACACACACAAAATATCATCCACATAGGGATACCAAGCACTGACATTTTTCACTAAAGGGTTCACAGATGTAAACAGTTCATTCTCTAAATTGTCCATGTAGATGTTCGCAAGCAATTGAGATAGCGGTGAACCCATTGCCAAACCTTTGCGTTGTTCATATATTTGTAACTTGAATTTAAAATAGTTTTTGTGAGAAACATGTTCCAAGGGCAAAGCACAGATCAAGCACTATCGGGGCGGGGGCAAGTTTTTGTAAGAGGATGTCTTCGGCTAGCAGGATGGCCTTTTTAGTGGGGGGGGAATAGGAAATAGGTTGGCCACATCGAAGGAGACAAGTGTGCACTTGGAAGGAAACACAAGTTATGATAGTCGAACTGCTAGATGGTTGAGTTGATGACACCATATTTTGGGGAGAAATTGGAATGATGCTGGTATACTTGGTTGAGTCTCCTAGCCAGGAGATGATTGGGGTCTGACACTTTTGAAACAACTGGTCTAATTAGGACACACGGTTTGTGCACTTTTGGAAGACCAAAAAACCGCGGTGCATAGGGATTTATTTGCACTAATTTCTATGAATCATAAGGTGTGAACAGCATGGGACAAGATTTGATTACTGTTTTGATGTACTTTAGAAAATTAACAGTTGGATCCTTCTTTAGGTTTGTGATGTCATTCTTCATAAAAAACACCTCGCACATCGAATTGTATTAATGATAATGATAATGAGGTTTATTATTCAAAGACCAGATTACACTGATATAGGATTCGTCAAAAATACACAGAACATATACATAGACAAAATATTTAAACACTATTATCATGGAGAAATTCTTCTAAGAAATAATAGATTTTGTCTTGTAAAAAAATTTTTCATCTTCGTTTTAAAGGAGTCAGCAGTTTTGAAAATTTTCAGTTTGGTAGGTAACTTGTTAAATAGGTGCAACCCCAGAATTTTAGGACCTCAAAAGGCTGATTTGGTCCTGACATACTTATAGTGAATGGTATCATGATCACGTGTATAATAATCATGGACATCACAGTTTTTGGGGAACTCGCTGAAGTTAGATTTTACAAACATAAGGACGGAAAGGATGTAAACACAAGGTAGTAGGAGAATATTAATTTTTTTTTAAATGGGCCACCATGGGGCATTCTCCTTCCTCATTCCTCCTTCTTCATGATTACTACAGCCTTTCCTTTATCTGCTTTTTGGACAACTAGTTCCTTTGATTTTATTGAATGGATTTCACAACTGGAAGCTCCGAACACAAAATGTCTTTTTTGAGTGTTTATTGGGTGGGAAATATTTTTCAATTTCCCAAGCCACTACATAGTTGTTTATCGCCGATTTCTGCTCATGTGAGGGCTACTTTGCAATTCACTGCCAGGTTAACCAGTGTTGACTAAGTTTATTATCTGATAATACTGGCTATTAGCATAGCTGGGCAGAAAAGCATTAATCCATTAATCGTTAATTAACGAAGTTAACATATTGCTTAACATTTTAACTTTTAAGTTAATTCCAAAAACTATTAACGGTCTTATTAACTTCCGTTAACTTTTAATTCCGTTAATTTAAGGGCATTACTTTTGTTTAGAGCCATCTGGATTGCTATTTATTAACTTCGTGAAGGAGTTGTGTTGAGAAAGCAATTCAGAGAACTCCTGCGTTTGTACTGCAATCAGACTTTTACATAACTTTTACAGAAAACATTTACACAGTCAAGGCTCACATTACCACCCTAAATAATATTAAACAAGACATGAGGAGAACGCATCCATCTAAATACATTCAATTTGAAGAAAAAGTAAAGGCAGGATCAACTCGCGGGAAAACGAAAACCAAGTCTAAGGCTTCTTCAAGAGCTGTGGATTCTTCATATGTCAATAGTTTTTTCACCATCTAATGGCAAAAAAAACTACGCCAGCAAAATATTAGTGAATCTTTTGGTATCGCAGCTACCAGTAGCAGCGTCTCCCAAGGTTTCTATTTCCACAATCAAATACAAACAGCATCAGGTCCAACTTTACTGACGGAAACGGTTAATTACTATTAAACTCCATACCTCATGTGTATAAGTCTACATTACCTAAGCTATACTGTTTATTGAGTATTTTTGACCATGAAATTCTTATTACGTTCATTGACATTAAAAATACCTAAATGTTAAGTGACATATAATTCAAAATTGCCAACATTTTAATATAGATTTTTAACTTTAACGGATAACTTATACTCACGTTAAATTTTCATCAAGATAACGATTTAACGATTAATGAAGTTAACTTTTTGAGTAGCTTTTAATACATTAACGAAGTTACTTTTTGGATTAACTTTGCCCAGCTATGGCTATTAGCTTAAAATTCAGCTAGTTCTAGAAGGTTAAGCTAACTGTTCTGCTAATAATAATTCAAATGAGTATAATTCAGTAGCTTTTAGTATTTCTAAAGTAATAAATTTTCCATCTAAAATCCTCAGGGTGGTTTTTACTTCTTCCATCTATTGGATCGATATGCTGCTGGTTACTCCATGCTTTTTGCTGTACTTTTTGAATCCATTGCTGTTTCTTGGATATATGGTAAGTATGATCTAATGCTTTGCATTTAATTATCTCATATTGCCACAGTTAATAGATTGGTAGAGAACAAGGTTTATCTGAATTTTTTAACCGCTAAGATTGAACTTATCTATTCATACAAATAAGAATTACATAAATATTTTTTGGAGAATGAAACCAAAATTGCTCAAAAGTTGACTCCTCCTTAAAATAAAAATATCATTTTTTCACCAATCTTATATCCATAGAAATGTATTAAACAAAGTATTGCCTTGAGTTTCCTCTCAAGTTTCTACTTATTTAACTGCCTCAGTGTCATCTCAAAGTGTCAAACAGCTTTGAAGTTCAGTTCAAAGTTCAGTTCATGCAGTTCAAAATTCATCTAAATGAATTTTGAACTGCATAAGTGGAGATAGATTGAGTAAGTGCAGTTAAAAATCACTTTCCAACCTGTGTGTCTTTATGAATGTGAAGAAATAGGTACTAAGGCATTTGTGTTTGTATTGATTGTAAAATCCTAAAAAATGAAATGCATATAATTATTTTACTCATTTATATAAAGGGTGTGACAGGTTCTGTGATGATATCAAGATGATGCTTAAGTTTTCCCCTGGCATCTACTGGAGAGTGTGCTGGAAGTTTGTGGCCCCATTATTCTTGATGGTACGTATGAATCTTCCTGGTTAACATAATGATAAGGATAAAATTAAAATAAAATGGTTTATTTAACTGTGTGACTTCCTATTACTAAATGTTACATGATAGACCTGTTATAATCAATTCATTCAACTAATTATCCAATATATCCTTTGCCATTCTACCTGTCCACTTGTCCTTAAATGATTGTCTTCATCAGGCCAACATGTCTCATGATGTGGCCAATTAAGTTGTCCTGCCTTCTTCTTAGGGTATTGAGAAGACTTCTCTTTTCTCCCACACTTCTTAGGACTTCCTCGTTACTAACTCGGTTGGTCCATTTAATCTTCATCATTCTCCAGTAGCACGGCATTTAGAATGCTTCCACCCTTTTATTCTCCACTGCTTTCACTATCCATGCCTCACTGCCATAAATAAACATGCTCCAAATGCACATTCTGATGAATTGTTTCCCTACCTCTATGTTTATATTTCCAGCTGTATGCAAATTATTCTTTTGATAGGATTCCCTCTTTGCCTGAGCTATTCAAATGACTATTTCTTTCTTACTTCATCCATCGTTGGTTATTTGGCTTCCCAGGTAACAGCAGTAATCCCTATTTTTATGTTGAGAATTTTTAATAAGTAAGTAAGCTTTTCTTCAGAAATGATTTTGTAAATGCTAGTAACTCTTGTTTAACAGGACAGATACATTCTAAAAAAGAGCCATGTGGATAAATTTGTGTTAAGCAAATTAAAACCACCTACTCCTACTCTTATTATACCTGCTCCTTTCTTAACACAGATTTAGGCATCACCCTCCATCACTCAGTGTTCTAACGCGAGGTTAGTTTGATTTTCAAATGTCAATGAATTCATTTCTATGCTTAAGATAAATGTCATTGGATCATTGGATTTTGGGGCTGAGAATAAGAGAAGGTTTTGGATTTCAGTTTCGTAAAATGTGGCCGAGAAGCCTTGAGCTTATTTACTGATGCCTATGAATGCGAATGTACATCTTAACAGCCTACTTTACCATTTCTTTAACAATATATTCTAACATTAAACTCTTTTAATACTGATATTGTCATGCGGCTGGTTCTATGACTTTTCATACCTTCTTTTTTGTATCAAACTCATTTTCATTGCCTCTTCTCAGTTTATCATTGTTTATGGCCTAATTGGCTATGAACCCCTTACATTTGGTGATTACGTCTATCCAGTCTGGGCCAATGTACTTGGGTGGATGATAGCTGGATCCAGTGTGATGATGATACCTGGCGTGGCTATTTACAAAATAATCACCACACCTGGCACCTTCAGGCAGGTAAGTTCAACCTCCTTAGCTCTGCTGATTTTATCTATTATATTATATTAACTATTCTTCTACTTTCCAAAGAGGATGATGGAGTATGTGCTACTTCCCACAAAACTGCAACACTTAAGTGTCACAGTTAAGTGTTAATTAACATTGAAAGTGGGAACCAGATTTATCTATCAGTTCATTGTCTGATATTTTGAAACACCAGAACTTCAATAAGAATTTTTCATGAAGTAATATCTTGCTGTAGTAATACTCCTTTAACTAATCATTTGCAACACACTGCTTATTTCCCTTTATTTTCCTTTCCCTTATCACTTTATTCATACTTCTACAGTCAAGCCCATTTATAGCGAATTTGAGGGGGCCAAATATTTACTTCACAATAATTGAACATCGTTATATGTGGACCAATTTTCCAAGCCTCTCTTTGATGGGGAATAGCATTCACTTTGTTATAACCGGGACTTCGTCATAAATGGGTTTGATATAAGTGGGCTTGACTGTATCTTAATAAGTCCTTGTTTGGTATTCATTCCATCATATCTTAATCTACTTTATTTTTTATGCACTAGAGTTTTTCACAAAAAATATGGTGGGAAATATTACAGTAACTATGATAAATAGCATTCAAGGTAAAACAGCATGAATAATCAAACATACGCCCATGAAATAAGTCATTGTTTTACATGGATACTTCCATTGCAGCGTATAAAAATACTAACAACACCATGGAGAGACACACAAATGGCCAACATGAATGGTGTTCAGGCAGATGCAACTCACATTAGGATGATTCCAACTCCAATGGCTGACAATGTCTGAGGAACTGTACTTGACTTCTTGAGTGAATTAATCAAACGACAAATTGAAAGAAATCTCAACATGTATCAAATTATTGCTGAGAGGCTCAAAACATATTGAAGCCCCAATTGATGGCCTTGATTTTGCCCAAAAATATTTAAGGCAGTGCTAGAAACTTGTTACTGATAGCACAGAAACTTGTGTGTTGATTTTGTGTAATATCAAATAATTCATCCGTGAAAATTGCTTTAGAATATAACCTTTGTATGTACTTATGAAGATCTTAAACATGCTATACATTTTTGGCAGCTAGTGTTTCAATCTATATGAATTTGGAACAGTGCAATAGATATTATAACTGTTCAAAAAAAATCCGGCTTCATTGCCGCTGGATGTAAATGATTTAAGTGTGCAGCTTGCAATAAATGACTACATAGCATTTTATTTTGCTAAAGACATAGAAGTGACAAATGTACAGGGTGGAATACACATCAGTGTAAAATAGATAATTACTGTTTGATACTTGTTATATTGTAAAGTGGTGTTTCTCTATAATTGATGTTATTGAAAGAAATACCCCATTTTATGGGCTTTAGGCTCATAGGTATATAGAGTTTGTGACATGTTATGTGTTTCTTACTGCTATTATCATGTTGTTATGGTACTTAGCCAAAAGTAACACATTACCACGAGTGATTCCAAACAGCCATTTGGGAAAACTCTGGCCATATTTTTCATCATGTAATATTTATTTTAATCCAGCATCATCGTGGATAAAAATTTGTATTTTTATTCATGATGAAGGGGATCTATTGCATATTTTACACACAATACCTATATTGTTTATGGGTCCAATTGTTATATGAATACATTGGTACTACAGTATGTATTGGCTGTAATTGTTATAAGTGCTGAGGTTTATGACTCAAGAGAACACTTAGAATGAGAGCCTAATGTCTACAGTGTTTATGCGTAGTAAGTGTGAAATCATGTTGCTCTTCACAATGGAATAAGTGTTTGATGTACAACTATACCCGTTTGGAAATTCCCAGTAGTTGATTCTGTGACAAATGAACTGGAGTGAGAAATTTGACAAGATGCCAACCTATGTACATGTTTTTTTAGGAAAATTACATTTTCACAAAATGTGAAATAACAGGATGCAACAACTACGTGAAATTAATGATACATAATTTTTTTCCATTCACTGGTACCCTTAAACATTGCCATGGACATTAACTTTTTTTTGCTATTTAAGTGAAAATATTTTAGGAGTTGGACTGAACATTATTCTTGTGCCATCATGAACTGGAATAATTGTTGTATTTTTTTAATCAGCCTCAGTTTCCTTGCCACTCATGAACAATGAGGAACAGTTGATTTGATTCAAAAGAAGAAATGGCTTTCATCATGTGATGTGTATAAATTCTTCATGGTTATCAGATTTGTATATTTGATTTGTATTTTTAAGCAATATGTGTAAGTTTATATGTAAAGAGTTAATATATTAATTATTTGACCTATTTTCACATGGGATTAGAAAATGTATCATATCTTCTCCCTTATACCTTGATTTGCATGATAACTTTAATTATTTTAAATTTTGAATTGGTAATAGAGATATTTTTTAACTTTCCCCTTATCGGAGCATAATTCTCAACTACCTACTCTTATTTGGTGTTAGTTAACATACGTACTTTGGAGTATGATTTGCTTGGTAAACTAGCTGCTCATCTAGCCAACACTGTAGTTTCACGGTGAATTTTCTATGGCAGTTTTATCTTCACAGTAATTTTCTTTAAAGTAGGTACCTGCTAATGCTGGAGATATCCCTGGTAAGTATACAATATATTGTACCTTCTTCATATTCTGTAGTTAAGTACCTACCCTGGCGAAAATAAATGTGAAGAAAGTGTGAAAAAATGTGTACAAACCTCTACTTCCTGCATAATCTTCTTACATTTTTTGCCAAATCCCACTTTTGGCACTATTATCACACTCATGTCACACCCAATCACACTTTCATCACACTTTATGGGTTCAAAATCACACTTTTTTCACCCTCCTTCACATTTCCTGAACATTTTTTAGTGTTTTTTGCACTCTTTATTTTCACCAGGGTATGGAATATTAAGTTTTCCTTTGCAATTGTCATCATGATGGAAAAACTGAGGGCATATGGCCATTGTCCTTGGCAATACCTTCCTTCTCACTCCAAACTATTCTGAGGTTTTTAGTCTGCCATGCAGAATTGCCACCGAAAAAGACCTTTTACAGAAAAAAGACTTCTGAGAGATATGTTGAGAATAATAAAAAAAGAATACTTATTAAATAATAAAAAAATCGAAACCCTAAAATTAATTCAGTTCAGAGTGGGTTAACATTAACTTATTCCATTTTGGGTTGTTGTCAAAAATCACAAGTGATGAAGGATGTGAAAGAGAAGAAATATGTAAATATGAAGAGATCAGCCGATAGAAGGACTCAGAGGAAAGCTGCATCAAACCAATCTGAGAATTGATGACCGATGATGATTAAGATGATGATGTCAAAAATCAAATCTTTCAATGGTTTCAAATTTTTTTTAGAAACACAAAAGAAATATTTGATGTGGTCAGGAGATTCCACTTTGGAAATATCTGATGAGTACATTTTTAAAACAAAATAATATTATAAAATATTTCAAGCTGCTAAACTACTAATTTTGTAATGTCTTATTAAAAATAAGCTTTCAAATTAAATTTCTTAATTTTATATTCATAGGGAGAGATTGTGCAACTTGCGTCATTACATGAGACGAACATCTTTTCCATGCAACTGGAAGCAAAATAAAGATATACATGTCTCTGCTTTCGTAGTGAGCTTGTGTACTGATGGCCACAAAATTGGATCCTTATCACGGTTTTAATTTTTTCTTTCAGTCATTTTATTGGAAATATTATCATCTTCAATTTTCCACCATTGCAAGTAAATACTCACTTTTTTATGCTTTTATCGCTTAAGCCAGATTTAAAAATACATTACCCAAAAATAAAACATAAACTTAATGCAATATTCTAGCAATTTTATTTCTGTATTAAAATATTTTCCAATCACTTTCACTAATCTTTTATTGTTTTTCTTTAATTTAGTGACATATGAATCAACATGAAAATTCTGACAGTCTATCTTTTTAGTACTCACTTATCATGGACTATATTCTTAAAAAGAGCTTACAACGACACACATTGGACTGAAATCGAAAAATACAGGCCAAAAGTCAAAAAGTTATTTTTCAGACTTTAAAACTTTGCATGGTGATTCTGCTTTGATTGATGCATTTGGTTTCCCATGCAATTTGTCTTGGGTCTCATGCATTACCAATTTACATGAAGTGAAATTAGATCATCATCATCATCATCATGGGTCCACAAAGCTAGGATTGGTTTGACACAGCCCTCCACTCGATTCTTCTATCAGCCAACCTCTTCAGGTTAACGTTAGATAACAAATATTAAAATTAATTAAAATTAGATAAATTTTTGCAAAAATCAACCTACTTCATTTTTCCCTGAAAATCCAGAAAATCAAGCTGATAATTGGGACCTTGGGAGATAATTATTTGGGCTGAAAAATAATACATGCCATATAACAGTTCTTTTCCTTCAATTTCGTTTAAATTACATGAGAATTGCAATATTTACCATAGATATATGTAAAACAATATGGCGGACCCCATTTCCATTAATTTTTTCTCTTCATGCAGGAAAACAGTTGAAAGTTATTTCAAGTTAGAAAAAGTTACTAGTACCACAAGAATCTACCAAGTATCCTGATTTAGAATCTGTTAAGAACTTATGTGACTTATGTGAAGTGTTTCAATTTCCTGGATATTGTGTACAGGTTTCTAAAATTTTTTCAAGAATATAATTTTCCATGTAGCAAAACCTGTATTGTAAATCATCAAGTATTTATGTGTAAGATTCTGTGTTTGCATGAGTATCATGTGTTCTGTTCTTTTCTTCTAGAGAGTCACTGAGAACCGTGTGTTCTGTTCTGACAGTAGTATGTAATGTACACTCATACTCGAATGAATGCCAGAGAGGTAGGCTTTGTTTTTCAAGTAATCTCACTACGTTTATTGCATCTGTATGAGTATGTGTTTCATAGCTAACGTGCTCGTCACAATGTTTATGCATTGGCATAGCTGTGAGTCTTTTAAAATTAAGTATAAGACTCTTGCTTTTAAATATGCTTCGATAAATAATTGTTTTTAGATGAAGTCATAAGAAAACTTAAAAGGCAGCATAAATTTCTCATGGTGTTCTGCTGGACAAGGAATGTTTTTATGAACCACTTCTGCTCTTTCTGTGTCCATGATAGAGTATGGGAAACAGATTATTTGGGTAGTTTTAATGTATTATTGATATCAACAATTATCACAAGTAGTGCTAAAGAATGGTACAATCACTTGAATGGCTATTTCACTGGGATAAAGCGCAGTCCAAAAATTAGTGTAGCCTAGTTTGGAATCACAGATGCATCTTTCGTGTTATCGCAATCTTTATCATTAATGCTTACCCCCTACAGTAGCGCAGGGTTAATAATAACCGTCTATAAACTTCGCTCCACTGATTGTGATAAGCGAATTGAAGTGCTGTGCGAAAAATGAAGAACGGAGATCACGCTCTCTCTGACATAAGTTAAATCAAAAAATAACGATAATGCTAGCGCATGATCCATGATCGAGGCCCTGGTGCAAGCTCAACTTGCAGGGCCATGAAAAAAAATCATGCAACAAAACAAAATGATTTTTTTAAAATCAGTCTTCAGCGCAGGGCCTTGTGTGCTAACACCAATTACACCCTATTCGGACATTGCAGCCCTGACTAATGAATACCTCAGTGTAGCCATGTCACAGAGGAACATAATCTGAGTACATGTATGTATGTTTCATGGGCATGAATATTAAGAAGTTGTTGCCATTACATTATCTTTACATTGATACCCCATTCTAAGACTTACTTTAGTAATGGTTAGTGTATTCAATATATTTTTCAAAGAACAAATGTAACTCCTGATAGGAAAATGATTCATCAATATTTATTTGGGGAAAAAATCGATCCAGGAAAGTTTACATGGACTGAGTTCTACCAAATAATTCTGCCTAAAGATAGAGGCACAAGAAAATGAACTGCCCTCCCTCTACGCTGACGTGTTAATTTCACTTGTAATTAGACTTAAGAGTTTGCTGAGCTTTACCCTCTCTAACCAGCAGGGCTTGGAACGGAAGTGAACCTTGGGACAAAAATCTTCGTCCCGAAATTTTCGTCTCGTCTCGTCCCAAAAATTTTGTCGCCTCCTGTTTTGTTAGTTCCTTTACGTCTAACATATTTTTTTATTCTGAAATTATTGCCTTGATTTCGGTACTCATAAAATTTGTTTAACCTGACTGATTTGTGTTAATATTACAATAAAACACTTCACGACCATTGGTGTGAATAACTGCTTATATTTTAGAAGTTTAAAGAGGGAGTTTAAGAGAGATTAAAAGAGTCCTTTTAGGGGTAGCACTCTCCTTAGCTGACAATTTGGTATTCCACATTAGGGACATATTCAGTTTTATAAGCATCCAACCTAGTGATAATGGAGGTTCACTACATTACGTTCTTTTATTACAATTATTCACTTTATATCTTCCAATCGGTGTATTTAGGTAGAAACTGTTAATCAAACTTCCGCAAGCAGTGAAATGAGTTTTATTGTGAGGGTAATTGAAATCAAACATAATTATTTTTTTTCATACTCATGATCTATTTAGGAGTTATTTTAGGAAAGTAAAAATATGCTTATGATGAATCTTTGAGCATAAACCTTGAATTGTTGAAGATATAATGACACAAATATCAGTATTTTTCACGCATGATAGTAAAAACTGCGCAATAAATTCAACTTTACATCAGCTGTCGTTGATTTTTCCGCTGTCTGTCAATAGCTGCCTCAACGGGTTATTCTCTCTTTCTTTTCTCAGTACAGGTGGAAAAATTTAAAGGTACTTTGTTCTGCATTTTCTCCGCTAAATGTATCTTCCTCCTGATATTTTCATTTTATCTCGTTCCGCAACAAGTTTCGTCCGTTATTTTCGTGTTTTCACGTCCTGCACTAGTTACCATACGATTTTCGTCGTCTCATACCGACATTTTTTCGTCCTGAAAATACCATGTCGTCCCAGCACTTCTCTCCGTCCAAACATTTTCATCCAGTCGCGTCCCAACATTATTTTCGTCATGAAAATTTATTCTCGTCTCGACCCAACACTTTTCTCCGCACTCAAATTTTCATCCCGCTCCGTCCCAGCAAAATTCTTTGGGACGGTTTTTTCGTCTCGTCCCAAATCGTTCCAATACCTGCTAATCAGATCAGTCTTTGTAATGGACGCAGCATTTTATCCCAGCAATAGAGGTTTCACATACCATTGAAAAAGCTTACGGCATATCGTGGAATAATTATATACTCTCTGCTATCATCTATGAATAATCAAACTATCGTTAATAAGACTTTTTAATTGAGTGAAGGCGCATCATATACTATGTAAAACCAATAATCTCCATCCTTCAAAGTAAATAATTTATAGAATTTTAATTAGTTTTAAACGCAGCAAAATATGAAAAACATTGTGACAATCATTGATGGAGTAAGCAATGAATTAAAATGTCTGCCTATTCATCGTGTGAAATTATCACTTGAAAAAAATGTGGGTACATTTAAATTTAGGAACCTGCTACAAAAAATAACTTTGGTATCAATTCCCAGGACACATAGGGGTTTGAAGGAAAACGGATTCATTTCTTGGTCGCTGTACTAAAATAAGAAAATATACATTCCTTAGCGAACAGCTTTATCATATTTTTGCTATTCATACTCTCTTAGGAGGAATGTCATTCAGCATAAGAATAGCAATGGAATCAAAAATCGATTTGAGCACTCAAGAGTAATTGACGACTTCAGAAATGTGGAATCATCGTCAATTTGTGTGTTAGCGTTTTTCGACTCGTCAGTTCACATCAACGGAAGGAATATCCTGAGAGCAATTATAAGAGCCTGTTTTATTTTCCTGAGAGTATGCCAGTTGAAACTGGATGATGATGGATAGATGAGTCACGAAGGCCGCAAGGATCTGTAAAAAAGACGATAGTTGAAATACAACTCTTGAGTCGCTGAAAATATCACCATTTGTCACTTCCCTCTGTTTGTCACTTCATTATAATGGGTTTACAAACATTTTTGTCATGAAGTTATGCACAAGTTTTACGGAGAGAAATGTTGTATATTAAATCAATTAAAATAATCATGGATATTGTATTTATTATGAGAAAAAATTACCATGTTTTGTCCGCAATCATGCTCAAAAATCATTGCAGTATCGCAGCGAATACTTTTATTCCGTTGTTTATTTTATAGCTATTCACGCAGAAATGCGGCAACATGATAATTTCATCGGGAAAACTCCCCATCAAAGAATGCCTTTAAGAATGTAGCCTCTATAGGAACTCCCAATTTCCTATAAGACTCTGATCTTTCCCATAAGAATTTTCTATTAGCGCTATAGAGGACAGTTTTGATGGGCCTCACATTCTATTCGCACAAATGTATCTTAAAAATTACTATGGAAGATTTTCTACGTTTCAGTGAATAACTTCTAGACATAATTATACATCAAACCTATATTTTTTCAGATTTTAAAACAGGCGCACTTTCTTTGAGTAAGCATTATAAAATCAGTATATTCTAACTTTTACGGAGCCATTTGCTATATCCTTACTCTAGAGGGCAAACGCGATGAAAATAGCTCAGAAAATTTATCCACCGTAGATCATGGATAAGTAACGGAGAAGTAATTGACTCTCTGAAGAGTCATTGACACTCATCTATCATGTATTTGATAAGATATTTTCTTATTAAATTTCAATTTGCCTAGAAGTATCTGATTCAAGAAGTGACGCGCGTAATAGTCGAGGGTACTATGGAAATCGATCTTCCTGGATATTCGTCTTTCTTATGAGAGGGCTGATATTAATATTTAAGGTTTGTGCATATTTGCCTTCACCGGGTTCGTGACAGATGTCATCAAGCGACGTACCATACGGAACGCCTCAGCGAACTGCTGACGAGTGTATACTGGACAAATAACTATAACAAATAACTTTGGTGTACTTTTTCAGGCCTCGAAACTAAGAAGTTGATCGTGTCAAGGGGTGTAAAATTGAGGTTATCCTCGACTTAATCCTTATCAAATATATTGGAAACATAGTTACCAGCTCGTCTTAACCAAGGTATACATGTTGGCCTGAAAACTATCGAGGGGATGGGCCTATAATTTGTTTCTTTGCCCACTCAAGTGCCACCGTATCTACCCACAATTAATGAATATTGTAATGGCATGAAGCAAGTAAACAAATTGTAATATTTTCATTAAAAATGAAAGATCATTCTTAGAAAAAATGTAATTTTAACCTGAATTAGCTTATTAGTTTCGGACTTAAATTTCTAGCAGAATATATCATTCTGCTAATGATGAATTCACTAATTTCCCGATATTATTTGGGTTAGTAATTTCACATGAGTCGTTTCCACAGCAGGGTATATATTATTTGTGACTAAACTCAGGCTTTTTCTGCGCTATTGATGCCGAAAGAGAAAGGAATACTACAGGTTTGTCGCGGAAAGAGCGTCTTGCAATTCTTTGACTACATTCAAGTAGGTTATAATAGTAAATATTGTTAAGGCTAGTTTTATTTGGCTATTGGCACAAATTTCCATTCGCCAAGCTGTAGAATTTTGCAGGCATATCCAACATCGAGTTGCCAATTGCGCAACCATTCCCCAACGGCGGCGGGCCGACGATGAATGCGAATATGGCTATTAGTCTCCGCGCGAAATAAGTTTTGTAGCCCCGCGGGTTAGAAGTTTAGCCCTCTGACGAGACTGGAATCGTCGCTCACCGGTTTTTCTTTGCCTTTTTAGCGTGGCCAAGTGGCGCACCAGTTATGTGTAGTGTTGAATTGCGTGAGTTGAGAAGGTGTCGGAATGCGGGCGAGAACAACAGGAGGGAGCAGTCGACAGACCGCGAAAGCAAGGGGCCCCAACAAAAGATGAGCGGTGATTTTGGTTCTAGTTGGGTAATAATATACTTATTGTGAAGTCAAAGGTGACGCTACTACGTCTTGAACTTTGCGGTGCCTTATTGATCTCGTGATTATTAGATCATATCACCTAAGTTGTATTCCCTTTTTTGATGGATTCTATCACTTTCTGAAGTGATTATATGGTAGCTATTAATTAGATAAGGTGTCACCACATAAGTAGAAAACACATGTGGTGAATAGGGCTAGTGAAATTCAGGATTTTATTACTCCTGTCAATGTCAGGCAAAGGAGTTGGGTAAGTGCAGTGGTTCTTTCTTCTTGGAGTTCTGGCCTTTCTCTGGGAGGGCTAGGGTTCAGATCCCAGCTGTGGAAGATATATTTCATTGGTAAACCGGCTCCTTCTTGAGTGTTTTCTGGAAAGTATTCTAACATGGTACTCTGTCGCACGCTCAGTGGTCGGAAATCGAAAAAAGCTGATTCAAAGTTCAAAATTGCTTTTTAAGATAGAAGTTTGAAACGTCGCACGTATACACAAACGATTGATAAAGATGGAGTGGTAAGGCTTTTGCCATAGGTTTTCCCCGCTACTTAAATACGGAGACTCAAACATGGCCAAATTAAAAAAACGCCCGATTCCATTTTTATTCGGAAATCTTGAAAGTTATACAGATGATGGGCAGTGGAAGGATTTTAATGAAATACAAAACCTGACTACATGTCAACATGGTATTTTCCCTATATAAGTTACAGAGATTACTTTCGATATTTTTGAGGTATTACGTCACGAAATGGCGGAGGATTTTTTCAGACTAAATTTTACATGAAAAACAGCTTCAACGACCCAGGATGAAGATACATTTCATGAAAATAACCTATAAATAGTCCAAAAAAATCTATCGATGTCTTTCTATTTAATTTTTGGCTTTCCCTTCATTTCTCTTTCTGCTTGGTTTATTGCCTCTATATGTATCTTAACTATTCAATTAACTTACACTCTGTCTATCCCATTCCCTTCTTTTCTGCATCACTCTCCAAAGATCTCAATTTTGCGACCCCTTCTTTTGTCCGCAAGCTTCCCTCTGCTTTTCAGTTTTTCCTCTGATCATCATTAACGATTTAATTTCTGCTTCCCCCAAAATTATTAAAGGAGTCACCAATATTTCCATCATTGTGCATTATATTCGTTATTTCTTTATGGAAGCATGCCATTCAGGGCCTTTATAAGGGTCTCGTTTTAGGAGGAGCAAGCATCAAATACAAGCTCGTGTTAAACATAAAGACAGGGGTTCGCAGGTTTCGGCGGCGTTGCTTAGATGACACAGGTTTCGCATCCTAGACCTACGGATGCCAACAGGACAGCTGGTGAAATTATTGACCTCTGAGTAACGAACGCGAACAAACTAGGAATACATAATTCATAATGAGAGATGTAAGGATAGAGTAAGCATAATACATACTCTATGATAATATGTATCGATGACTGCATATTTATCTACTACAAAAGAAAAACTGGACCTTAGTCCTCTAAAGTTTCGAGACTCCATTGAATCACGAGCTGGAAATCTAATTTTAGGAATCAATCCCTTAAGTTTAAATTTATATCCATAGCCACTAGCCAACTCACCGAGGTCAGCATTCCCATGTTGATATTGAACAACCCCAGAGCCGTGATTTGGACCTTCACTTGCGGCAGCTGTGAACCCAGGATGATGAGCTGCAAGAGTTAGGAAATAATCACTCGAAAGCATTGACGAATATGTTATATCTTATTCTAATGTTAATGATTTAACCTCCCCGAACAGACTGACAGGCAATGAACTTATGGTTCATCACATTATAAATGTGGACTAAAGTCACACATCCATGCTGCGGGTGGTGAAAAACACACACAGGCAGTATCCGACTGTAGGATTGGTAGGCGAGGGCTTTAGCCCTCCCAACACCGAGGGAGACGGGCATACTTTTACTTGCGATATTGTCGAGAGCATTGCTAGTTAGCCAGTGGTCTTTAGAGCCTTAAATAATCTCGGATTTCTATGAATATTCCCGATTTTTCCATCGCTGGTTCTTGGAAGTGATATTCGCAAAACTATACCTCTTCGTGAGCACTGAAGTCGTTGCTTTTCATTACTGCCACAGAAATTATTCTTCCGGTTTTGCTGGACTTGTACGGATAGCATGGAAAGGAGAAACATTGGGTAAGGTTAAGGCTCAGTTTTTTTAAAAGCCGTATGTTACATGAGCTGGGAAACTTTTAAACAAATCATTTAAAAATTATAAGGGGGTATATAAAAATAAGTTGTTGCGATACCTCTTCGGATATTTTACTGCAGAAAACGATTTTCATTATTGTATCCGCGACCATGGCAGAGGTGGAAGACGTGGCAAATACGACGAATGGAATCCCATTCCTCAAATACACGGACCCAGTGTACCACTGGAATATCAAGTACGACATCACCATGCACATATTGAACATGCAGACGACGTTAAGGAACATATGTAAACCGAACACAGCGTCGAAAATGGACGTCGCTTCGCACAACTTCACGTAGCGCTCCGCAATGTTCTTGAACTTGCGCGGCTGTCCTGAGTTCCTCCGCCTCGGCTTCGAAACGAGGCTCTTCTCATTGGGGCAAGTCTTGACCCTCACTGCCCAGGGTGGTGAAGACTGCCGGTCAACGCGGGAAACGACACGCTCCAGATCGCCGTTCAACGTCCGGAATTCGGCCAAGATAATGAAGAGGAGGCCGGAGACGACGATGGCGGATACCATTGCGACCAAGATGAAGTAGTTGAGGGCTATGATGTCGAAGTTGGTGAGAGTCAGGGACTCCACGTCCCTAGCCTTCCAGAGGACCAGAAGGAAATTGGCGGAGAGTAAGAGGACGGTGAACAACAGTGCGATCAACACCCGACGGACCTTCGGCAAGTTGTCGGGGGTGAATGCGCACTGTCCCAAGCCCTCAAGAATCTCCAAGAGGATCCGGAAGCGATTCCTCCTCACGACGGACGAGAAAACATTCTCGAACGAGACGACCCACACGTTGGAGGAGAACACCACCATGGCGAGTCGGTTGACGAACGACTGGTCACCGTTGGCGGAGAGTCTCGCGGACACGTCGACGACGTGCGGCACAGTGACGATGGAGAAGGGCACGATGGAGAAGAGGACCAGCAGGCTGTGGACCACCGGGGCATATCTTCTGATAAAAGAGCTCCCTCTCTTCCTCGTCGTCCGCAGCGGGTAGTAGGAGAGGCCCAGAAATCTACCCACGATGAAAATGGGCTTCAGAACCCACACGATGCTTTGGGCCATGCTAACAACCCACCGCTTCTCCGTTCTTCGATGCGATAGCGGTTTGCTGGAGTTGAGGCGTCAGTTTCTCGCCCCTCTCGTCATTTCGACTACCCAAATGAAATGCACAGGTAATATTTACTCAAGGTAATGCGGGCCGTCAGGAAAGACATCCATTATATATGGCGAGGACAGAAATTGTGTCATGTTTGACGTTCGTTCATCGGGCGCATCGTTGCATGACAGAAACCAGGATGGTCAGGAAACGTTGACTCATGTTTCTTAGCTGGATTCAAAGAAATATTTCTACATCTGAAGTGCACATCGTGGTGGTAGTACCCCATTGATATAAACCTATTTCAATGTTTTAAAGAATCAGTTCTGATTCCAAAGGCGAGGAAGAAAAAGTGAAAACAATGTACGGAGAAAAACTGAATCAGGCAGAATGAGGTGATGAAAAATTTATAAAACAAAGGAAATGAAGATCAGCAAAAAAAGGATCGAATGTGCAACAGTTTTAAAGATATCGAGGAAGAAAATCTCTTTTCAGAAATCTGAAATAGGTGATGATAAAATTATGAAATAAGTATAAGGGCACCAAGTGGAGGGAATAGATAGAAAATTCAGCTTTCAATTTGGCATGAAATTGAAATTACAAAAACAAACTTTGAGTGTTGAGTTTCAAGTTGCAGGGTTTTTATAATTAAAAAAATATAACATCCCACATTTAATAGTTTGCGTCGCCCTACATTTCCTTGTCAATCATTTGAGCAAATGGCTGAGAATACCTTCGTTTTAGGAAGGAATGAACGGTCAATAAGAGAAATTTTACCATTTGGAGGATATTTATTCTTCTAAGCTCCTGTGTTTACGTTGAGACTAAGTGATGTTTGTGGGGTTTTATTAGTACATAATAAATTTTAATGCTGACCTTTTGCCGAAAGAAAACCTACTGGATATGGAACTGATGAATAAAAAGCTTATTATATTCAAATTGAGGAAAAAACTTTTCCTCAGCCTTAAGTTGGCCCGATGGTCATACTTCAATACCATGGGGCCAAACATTTTTGGCAATATTAATTTACCCAGACTGCGGAGGAGAAATTCGTGGAAATGATAAATGGCAACACATTTTCATGCCTATGTGACTCAATGAATATGTTGCTCTTCCTAAGAACTAATTAAAATTTGATGTATTTGACCAAAAACTACAACATTCCTCGTTTAGGGATTTATTTTAACTATACGAAAATGAGCAGAGAGTTCATTTTCGTATAGTTCTCATCTGGCACACACATCATTCGTAATGTAGAATTGGGAATGGCCACATTTATTCTTGTTCTTTTCGAAGCCAGTGTTTATTGAGATAGCCACTTCATACGTACGCTCAATTGATTCCGTGACGTGTAAAACAGCAATTCTGTCTCTGTCCAGAAAATATGGCTGTTATCATAGCGTCCGTAAAATTCATTTCCAAATTTCTGAGGAGGGTAAACTATTTGTCAAATGGAGTCTTTTTATATTGAACGAAGAATTCCACGCCTCCCTCGAAGCCCAATTTTCATCCTATTACGGAATGACTTCTCAACTTCGAAGCGAGCATTGGATGTCGCTCCACAATCTTCTGGGTAACAAAGTGGGCAGTGTGTTCAAATAACAGTGAGATATAAAAAAATAGCTGCACGACATGCTCTGAACACTAGTATCATTATGTAAGTATAGTAGGAACGCCTCGTGTGTTGAAAAGAGATAGTAATGAAGAACTAAGTCCTACCTTTTGAAATATTAGTACGGAATTAAACGTTCTTTTGAGTCGAAATCGATTAGACCTTCACTACTTAAATAACTATTTAAAATAAGAATTTTTAAATGAGAATAAGCAAAATTTAACGATTTTGAGGCTACTTATTGATAGTATTCGACATTTGACCTGAGTCTGGCCTGGAAAAAATTAGTGGTGTATTAATATTGATATATTATATCCTCAGTGGCAGTTAATTCCAATACACTTAATTGCAAGTCTTGAACAACAGAGTACACAAACAATCAAACACTCGTTCGATGGCGACGTGGGCGACGGTGACTCCTCCTATTGGTACATCCGGAGAGTCAAGTCGATTTCGATCGGAGGACGGAGAGCATCGTGGACCACATGACGGAGTGGAAAGACGTGAACCCAAGAGAAGACGTCCTGATGGTCATCGCAGTTTACCAGCTGGAGAAGATGTTCTGTGGACTCTTAGACCGATCCTCATTGCTGGAAGACTTTTCGGAATGCCTTACTACCCTTTGCTGGAGGAAGTGAAGAGTGGGCGTTATTCCGCAAGACTTGATGTAGCCCTATCCCTTCTGAGCTACGGGTTCTTGCTGCTGAACACGGGGATGTTCATATACGTCGTTCCGTTTTATTTCTCTTTCGGCGCACACATACTCGGAGGACGGGACCAAGACTATTACAACGCCATTTCGTTGACTAGCCTCTGGGTTGCGACAGTTTCTCTGGGCTTCGTCCCTTTAACCACGTCGGTTTTTCTTCGCAAACCATTCAATGACCTTATTGTGCACTTGCGTGAGGTTCATGATGAGTTGAAAGTGGTGGGATCACTGGAAGGCAGGAGACGCTTCCTAAAATTTGGAGTCGTACTCAACATGACAGCCGAGCTCATTACTATTACGATGGTGACTTGCGTCATATCCTCTTACGATAGAAGATCTATCATACCCTATTCGGCCTTCGTCTTCCTGTTCTTCATGTTGGCCCTATCTTCGGTGTCTCGGGCGTCACTCTTGACAATTCTCCAGCTTATAAGCTCTGGGTTTTGCGCGATCCAAAACGTCTTGCTCGACACCGTCGCAGTTTGTCACGTAAGTCGGCCAAGTCGGCTTAAAGAGGTTGTGGAGATCTTGAAAATGCATACAGTGGGAACCCAGAAATGGCAGAAACCTTTGAGATCTAAAAAGACCTTCGACGAAAACGATGCGACCACGGTGAGACGGCTAGCTTCACTGCATCTGAAGCTGTGTTCAATTTGCGCAGAGCTAATGCATGTCTTTGGCTCTCAAATATTTGTAACATTTTTCGCCGCCATATTGTGCTCACTTGGTTATGGCTACTTTATCTGCAACCTTGCCCTAGGTTTGATGGAGGTGGAAAAATTTTACATTCTCCTAATAATCATCGTGCTAATGGTGTTCAAGTATTCTGCCGTGTCCGCAGCCATCGTATGGAGGTGCAGAGATGCAACTAATAAGGTAATTCATTGTCTTAAGATTTTTTCTTTACATGCTTTGTCCAACTTGAGACTTAATGATAGTGTTAATTTTCCTTTCTCCCTTTTGGAAGAGTCGAAATGTTGGAAAAACTGTGTCATCAATCATGGTTCAAATGGATGCAAACCTCATTCAAGATGAGGTGACTATAGCCTAAATTTTAGAAGTCACTGAAGTTAAATTAAATGCTTGAAATAAACATGATACTAGGAATTAATTAATTTTTCATAAACCTAGTTAGATGATCATTGAGTCGTTTCCTTTTCAGCTTCGTAAGTTTGGAAACCAGATGCTTCACTCAAAAGCAGATTTTGAGTGCTTTGGACTATTCAAGGTTCAGCCATCAATTTTGACATCTGTAAGTTATTTGTGCACAGAAATTTTTTTTAAAAATTATTAATATAAAATTATTTATTGATAATGGGGTCCAACTAACGGCGTGGTACACAATTCTAACCATCGACTTCCAATTTTTTCTCTTTTATCATGAGTAATCAAATTTTGTATTCTACGGGTCCAACTCCAGATATTCCTTAAAAGGATTTCAACTTAATCGCGAATGTTATAAGCTTTTCTTTTTGTCGGAAGTCAATAGTTGGTTGACTTTTGTTCTTTAAAGCTGTTTTAAATATTTTTCATCAAGTGAAAACAACTCATCCTATCTAATGAATTTTCGGTTACGAGTCTAATACTAGAGAGAGAACAAAATAAAGAGATATGCGGCTGAATTTGTCATGCATGGATGATTAAATCTGCGACATATGATTAAATTGGATATTTAAAATGGAATGATTGATCATTAAGATCAGCTGTGAATACAGTGCACTTTAGAATACCAGTGATATTTCGGTAAATAAAAGCCCTCAGGAATATTTTCACAAAATGCAGTAATCTTTGGCATCTTGTTCAGAGATTTAGGAGGGGTGATGGATTTAAAGGAAGGAAGAATTTTGGTGACAGTGTTATGGACCAATGCGTGACCGGATTACCCAGTATATGACCAGTTGATCTCTGAATTTTCCGTAATTTTTCCGCGTGAGTTAGCAATCCTGACAACAGTTCCGCTGGCTCTTCTGCCATCATCTTCAGGTCGAAGATATCGGGATGCGGTTTCTGTCATGCTTATAGACTCAGAGTACTTCGGGGAGTCTTTTACATTTATCACGTATCCAGGCTCTGACCACGCTTGATCGAAGATGGCGGAAATGTATAATTCTTCATTTTTGTTCGCTGTTTGGTTTGCTTCGAGGATTTTCTTCGTCGTTTGGCAGTTTATACCAATGTAGGACTTTACGTAGGAGCAAGGGAGTTTTTAATTTCATGCTACTCCTTTGACATCCTGAACTTGAACCAGGAAAGGGTGTTGGTATTTTTAATCACGCAGTGGCATTGGACATCCACGTCGTGCTTCTTCAAAACTCTGGCTATCTTTTCTGAGGTTCCCGCGACAAACGGGATGTCAGCCTACACTATTCCTGACGTTTCAACTACTCCATCCTCTTACTTTGTCTTTTTTATGAGAGACTTTTCTCGATTGTCTTCACCTCTTCCGGGGCAATTTTCAGGACCACGTAACAACGGGAACATGAACTTTGTAGTGTCGCCATAAAATGTTTCATCTCAGTTGCCAGGGATTCTTCATCGTGTACTAGGAAAATGAAGAGATCATTATCCGAACGCCACAAAATCATACGAATGAACATGCGACCAGTTTCTGATTCGAAAAAGACTTTCGGACAGGTCCAGGTAGACTCAAAAAGAAGTGATTTCGCGGTTACCACCTCTCTCTGGGAAAATCACAGGAGCGATTGATATAGCAATTTTCCCCCCTGTAAATTTTACGATTTCTTCATGCCCACCGGACCTTCCACCGGGTTAATCATTAGGTGTTTATCCAATCATCCGAAATGCGAAATCTACCGACTTCATTCTGTCTCATGAATTGAATTTTGCCAAATGTTTTACAGATGACTGCTGCAATAGTGACGCATCTGGTGATCATTGTGCAGTTGCAACTTTCAGCCTATGAAACTTCCACAGGTTTACAAAGCTCACCATTTGTGGGGGATTTGGTGATGACACCCAGTTATAATATCAGCAGAAGCATCCCTTAAATTCCTGGAATAACACAACTTGGAGAAATAAATTAACGCTCCATACTAAGCGCGAGTATATACTCAAAGAGAATAGTAGTTTTATTCTCGCAATGTGTTATGAAGAATAAATGTTCATCATGCCAATAACATTTGCTGTTTGATCAATTGGCACCGAGAAAGATGTCATGTATTATAAAAATGCGTCAAATAAAGACCTTCACTTCAAGAGCTCAAATTTATTTACCTACTTATAATAGCGGCCAAAACAGGTGAATTTTAGAAGAACAACTGGCAATGTCCCTAGATTTATAAGTCACTCAAAGCAGCATAGAACTTACAATTAGACAGGCTCTGTTGTGGACACATAAGTCGTCAAGAAGAACGGAATTTGGAGATAGTATGCCTAAAAATTTACCTTTTAGAGTGTGCAACAAACGGCAGACCTTCCGAGAAAAAATAAAAGAAGTCATAGATGATCTCAATGATCTCAATGATGATGTGCGGTACACGATGCGCACATATAATTGGTATAAAAATGACCACCAGCACAGTTTCAATTATTTGCCGTAAAGCTTTGCCTTAACGTACAAAAACGTAAAGTCTGAGTGAAATTAGGACATTATTTCAGCTTGGCGGGGCAATCACTTAAAAAACCTAGCCCTTTAAGATTGACCGCAGAAAAGTCGCGTTACAATAGAAGAAACAATTAAGCTCGATGGGCCAGAACGCTTCCGCAACAGAAGCCCCCTCTGCAATATGCCTCTTCACACAGCCATCAAGATGAATTAATTCCTGGTTGCGTGAGCATTCAAGTCCCGAAGTGGTCGCGCGGTTCGCTTCGCATTTGTCACCTCGATTCGGAGCTCGCCCTCGGCGTTTTGTTCATGAGACGCCTCCTCTCCTCCTACGCCCAAATTCTTTGACCGTCACAAAGCCATCTTTGTTTGTCTAATTCGAGTGTCTTGTGGAACGAATCTTGGCACGAACTGATGAGAAATCGATGGAGCACTCCGTAATTTCGAGGGCACTTGAATATTTTTCAGGGTTGTCGTACATTTGTGAAAGTCACTGGCGAAAACCATGGCCTAGGTCTTCAGAGCGTTAATTGAATTTGCTTTGGTTGTCGAGATGTTTCACTCACAGCACAAAGTATCGGTTTGCATTCGGTTTTGCACCCCTTGCCGTCAATAAACCTCTTCAAAACCCATTTTTCTACGTTCAATACTGTTATAAACCAGTCTTTTTAACTCTTAATTTTAGGAGACTTAGAAGCCGGTGTGAATTATTAATGCGTGAAGTAAACATTCACTAGAAATATATAGTGAAAATAAATATATTAAACTATTAACTTGCAGTTGAACTCCAATCGCTAAGTATGAGTACAAGAGTAATCAATGCATATTGACCTCAGTATTTTGTTTCCAACTTGAGAACTGTTGTGTTGTGACATATGTATGGATTTATATTTTCAATTCCAGTCATTATTGTAAGTTAGTTTTCCGGTGTTAGCTGAGTTTCTCTCTGACAAAATATCCGTTTTTTCTCTGGTCAGATTCCGTTTGATTTCCGGCTCAGATTGACTAGGAAATCAGTGAACGTATTCATTAAAAGAATTCGCACCCAGCACCTACCTAGGAAAATGTTGGGTTGGCAAAGGATGGCGCTGGTACTGAGCAAACATGCTGTCGGGCTGTCCAATCAGATTGGGAAATCGCTGAGGAATCAGCGTCGACGGTTGGCTTGGCCTAGGGTGGGACAACCAAGGAAGGCTTACGCTCCCTCGTCGGAATCCCAGCCCCTGATCGTCTTCAGCCAGTTACTGGGAGTGTGCCATTATCCGTCAGGTGCCAAGAATCTGTGGGAAGCCTCACCCATCCACTCTGCATACAGGGTGTCCTTGCTAATCGCCACCTTGGTTACCTCGAGCGCCTTCCTTTACTATCGCATCTCCTACCTCTACGGCCAATTCAAGACGAACTCATCTTTCACGAGGGTATTCAGCACGTTCTGCTGGTGGGTCGTGTTCATATCCAGCGGCGCCATCAGCTTCTTTCTCATGCTGTCTCGCAGTTTTCTCGTGATGGAGCGGTTTAGGGGGCTGGAAGAAGCTGAGAGGATATGTCTTGCAGGGTCTGTCTCCAGTTCGACATCCAAAGGTTGGCGACGCCGGAGTTACGCCCTTCAATTGGTCTTCATCCTCTCCTTCCCGTTCGTCGAGTTCATGCGACAGGCCCTGATGGCCGTCTTCAGAATCAGGAAGTATCCCAACAACTTACATTACTCCCCGACGGTGTGGCTCGCCACCAACATGGCCATTGACTTCCAGCTGGCCAATGTGATGTGGGCAGTGGGGTGGAACTATTCCCGACTGAATTCGGCGGTCGTTGACTTGATTGAACGAGAGGGAAGAAGGAGGTCTGGAGGAGTTCATTTTCGCACCTCAAGGAGTCCCTTGCACAGCTTCAAGGGTTGGGACAGCGGGGATGACCCCAGGGATTTGGTCAGGCGCATGGCACAGCTTGACCTGAAGCTGCACACTGAGGCATCCCGGACGAACGACGCCTTCGGGCTCTACCTACTCATTCGCTTGCCCATGATACTGATACTCATATGCTTCCACACCTATTATTACCTGGAGGTTGTGATCGGGAAGGCGAAAATAGAGACTGCATACGTCGCGGTAATGGATGGCTACTCTTGGCTACTTTCCAACGTCGTGGGGCTGGTGTTGCCGATCATGTGTTGCCAGTCGACTTTACTGCAGGTTTGTACGTATTTTACTTAGGCACGTGCAACGACAACTGAAGTCAGATAAAAATAAGCTATCTGGACTCAATCTCGTTTTCTCACTTACTTTATGATTTATAATTGCAGCACGAGCAGAATCAGTTGTCTCATATAAGATGTAGCGATGTTACTTACAATTTTTAAGCGTTGTAGCGTAGGAAATGTTGACATTCTGACTATTTTGAGAGCTCCTAGAGTAATAAAATTTTTAATTTACATTTTTGGATCAAATTATTCAGGCATAATTTTCATATTAAATTATTCATCAAGTTTAGCAAAATCAGTTTCGGCACATTCAACACAAACTATTATAAAATTCATCTGTATATTTAAATATATTATCTTAGTCATACCTCAGCCTAGGGCTGGGCGACTTTCCGGTGCACCGGTTCAGCGGTTCAGCTGACTATGAGCGGTCATAGTCAGACGCTCGCCTCATAATCGTTGCCAAGGTGAAAGATTAGGGAAATGTTGACTAAGAAAGGCAGATAACTATGAGCTACAGACGCAACTCTCTGGAAGCACTTAAATCAGATCTTAATTGGAGAGATTTTGTCTGAATGCACACACCGTCACTCTGCCTCAAGAGAGCTTTGCATTTACCAGGCATTAGTTAGTAACTTAGCACGACGAGTTTTATTGTTACAGCAGTATTATTATCAAGACTGATCAAGGAACTTGATAATGTTGTTTTAACAACGAAACGCGTCGTGCAAAGTTATATCTGTGGAAATTTTGCGATGTCTTCCTTAAAAAACAAAGCGAATTTCATCGCCGTTACAATTACAAAAAGCAATTTATATGTATGTACGTCCAGGCCTCGCATAAAAACCATTGGCTCACGCAAACATTCTCACTTTTTACTGTTCACTTTAGGAATAGTACCCGCGTTATTGAGAGTAGTCTCTTTTAGGAAAAAAACACGTCTTAAAAAACAGATTAAATAAAACTTTTGGCAAAAACCTTTTCGATGACAAAAAGCGCGGTACACGAGGAAGAAAAGTTCAGTAGAAAACACCATATTAGTGCAAACGGTGGGTAAAAAATACTTATTGTCAATGACTACGATGGCTAAAGAATATGGCTACAATGGCTAAAGATTGAGTGAATAAATTTTGTATTTACTTAGGGAAAAGTTGTTAGAATGTAACTCGGTTGTCTTTCTCATCATTTTCGGTATTTAAAAAAATAACGTAATATCAAACACGCATTGACACATAAGGTGATCTAACTTATTCCATCTGAAGAAGAAATGTCTAATGAATTGTCATATCAGTTACATTATGTTGATGCAATATCTATCAATTGGGAATAATTATTCGATATCTTTCCTTTAGACTGCAAGAACTGGATGGCTTGTGTCAGAATGTATCCTGAAAACCAGGAGTAGGCTGCTGAGAAGAGAAGTGAGTGATATAAATGTCTTTAAAATGCGTTATGAACAATATGTCTAGTGTATGAATCCCATTTCCAGCCTAAATTATAATAATTTCTTTCGAGTGCATCGAAGCACGTGGGTTACTATAATAAACGTAAGAACTATAAATTTTAACTGAAACACCGCCTCACGGGTGTAAATATTTACTTAAGAGAGGCAACGATTTTATTATGAGCTTATAGGTAGCTTAAATGGAGAAACCTACTTATTTAATTCAGCTTAAATGTGGTTTTCAGTAATTATTCCCGCGTGTAAGAGATTTTATTTGAGTAGTCTTACTTCCATTCTCATACCGCTTGGTCATTAAATAAGTAGGCAAAATTTAACACTGAAAAGCTATCTTTAAAATGCAACTCTATTCGCCAATCCAATTTTGTTCGAAACCAAGAGTCTTTGAAATTTGTAAATATGATACTCATTCATGCTTTATTGGTACTTTCGAAGAGTTAACATGTTAACCAATAATAAGCTAACATCGCATGTTAACTATGAAAAAAGTTTCATATTTACTCTCTTATGTCATTAATTGGGTAACTCCAAAACCACTCAGTTGCATATTTGAGCAAATTTGTCGATAAAAAAATTATATTAAAAGTTAAATTTTGCTTCAAAGACAGACCGTGCTATGATGACGACATAATAACATGATGTTATTATATCGTCATCGACGAATAACATAAGTAGGAAAAAACCTCGATGAAAAATGGCATAAATTAGACAAGCTCACTTGTGTCAAAATATTTATTTTTTTCTCTTTTGCCAGCTTCGGTTCCTGTCAGCTCAACTGCACCACACAAAGCATTGTTTCACGGCAAAGAAATTTTTCTCCTTGGACTACAAAATGATGGTTTCCGTGAGTATTAAACCAACACAGACTAACTTTCAGTAGCGATATTCATAATAATGATATTTCAAAACAAAATACCTCGATAAATGATGGGAATTTTTACATAAAGGATCTAGGAAACAAAATATCAGTTTTCAGAAGCATATAAATATGACGCTTGTATATACACAAGACTACAAATATGTTATTATAACTATAACTATATGGCGATAATTAATATTTGATGTTATGAATAAAAAAAAACATTGTTCTATTCCGAAATATATAATTAGGTACTGCTTGACCGGATTCGATCTATACAGGTCATTTTCAAGAGCTAAGTGAATTGGAATGCTAACTTGAGAGATTATATAGGTACGAAGCACAAGGGGAGGGGGAGAAAAGAACGAATTCTAAAAAGGAATAAAACTGAGGAGCTGCAAAGGAGAAGGGGAAGGGGAAGGGGGGTCAAAAAGCAAGACCACGGGTCAAGGGAAAATTATTGGATTATAATAATATAATATAAGAGAGATCATAATTAATTAGGTGTTCTGCAAACATCGACTTACCTATGATAAAAGATTTAAAACTTTCAGATTTACGAATGTCTATTTTACTTTCAATTTGTCCGATACAAAAACAAGTATAACCTGGGGTCTTACAATTCAACATATATACTCCACTTTTATTGCTATGAAAATATCTATCTTTCGAATTGAACAACAGCTTTCCCAGGAACACAGGATTATAAAAATACACACTACATTTATTTGAGGGAATGGATTTGCTGAATTTATATGACAATTTGATAATGAAGGGTAATTTTATGCATTACTCTTGGGTAATGGGAACGGGGGAAGAGCAGTGGATTCCGATATGGACCGTTTTCATCGTAAACGATTTCCCCAGTGAGTAATTTTAGTCATTGTTATTAGCGATATGTTTGATGATACGGATTTAATGGACTGGGAAGGCTGTAAATGGCCAAGCAGTAGGTACCAAATTATATATGCGGAACAGAACAAAGTTTACATTTTATTTATAACATATCAATGTTTCCCCAAGTGAACTTGCCTGCAATTTCTATAATATTTCATGTGCTCAAATATTTAATGGTATATCTTTTTCTGAAAAAATATACAATAAAACTCGATATTCCTTTTTTCTCGTTATTAATTTTATTTATATTAAAATTTATACAAGGTACATTAGAGATATAAACTGATATAATTATAATTACCCCAGCGAAAAGTAACCGTAAAGGAAGCTTGAAGGAAGTTTCAATCGGAGCGTCAATGAAGCGTTTGGTGAGTGTCTATGGAGAACCAACGAATCTTGGCTTGGGAATTTAAGAATTCTTATTTTTTAACATTATATTCTCATTTTAAAAATATTTTAATAACTATTTTTTAAAATTTCTATACGTCATAAGTGGAACTATTATTGAATTTTCAAGTGATTTCGTGGGGGAGGGCTCAATTTTATAAATATCCACTTTTGATGTCGTTCGAAAACTTTGTTTAAGTATATGAACAAACTAGATAATATACACTATAATCATAAAAGAGTTCTTTCTGCTAATTATGTAATAATAATAGCAGTGAGAAAATATTTAACTATAATAGAGTATTCAAAGGAACTACTTATATTTACAATGCAATCGCCATTTCTATGGATCATTCAATCAAAACTTTTATTTCATCTTCACTTGATTTCTACGGTTATCCCGCAAACCGAGATATGCGTTGAAACGTCCACCAAAAACTGTACACCAAGAAGTCCAATGTTCTTTTTATTTGCAGGTGCTCGCGAATGTCGTGACTTACCTCGTAATTTTGGTTCAGTTTTGGCAGAGAAATCCAAATTAGTTGACAAAAGAACATGTAAGACTATTTTTCCGATAATAAATAACTATAAATACAAATTTAGTTCTATAATTTTTAAGCACTCCTAAAAATTGATTCATCATTGGTATTCATAAATTATAGCATATAATATTTTAAAACTGATCACCCAAGGCTACCACATTTGAAAAGTCAGTCCCTACGAAACCCAACCCAAAATAAAGCAATTTATTCCATTCCAACACAAACGAACGCAATGTAACACGACACAAATCAAATGAACCAACCCTAACAAAAACTTGCGTAATCTATCCCCTCAAAATGATTAAAGCACAACCACGCACATTCCAACCCAACCGAACGGAAACCTACCCAACCAAACCCTAACCGAGCCCAACCCAAACCAACCCGTCCCAACGCAGCCCTACATAACATAAACAAGCACAACCCAAAAATATCGAACTCTTTCCTTATCCAAAATCCTATTTATATCTGTAAAACTTCACGCAGAAAAAAATGAATATCCATGTATCTCTAAATAATTGTTTAATTCACCAATGGCAAATATTTTTCCAGAGGGTTTGAAATGTTTATTCTTATCACCTACGATTAATTTTTCTTTGCAAAATGTACAAAAAAGTTGGAAACTTTTTTTTCCACGCAAGCACATGATATTAGGTAAGTATTTGAAGCTATTGAGTAACAAATTTGCATTTAAAAATAGAAACGTTACAAAATTGATTTGTTCGGCCTATGCTCTTCCAAAAATCATTAGTGAAATTATCTTTGCTGAGATCTTATGTTACCAATCAATACTTAGGGAGATGTCTAAAAACTTATAATTTAAATTTCTTTCGTTTATTCCCACCGCATTTTCACAAGAAAAGGAATGACAGTCCATTTATTACGACAGTTCACGATAAATCATAACGTCCATTATATTTTAAAACATTTAAAAAGACGGCCACACCCGTCATATTTTAAAATTTTATAAAAGACCACACTATCTTAATCTAATCTTATCACACTGTCTTAATTTTATGAGAATCGTAACTCGTTGTATTCCGTTATTTAAAAAAAATCAAGACATTGGTTGCATAGCAAAATTATAAACGGATTATAGTATTATTTTTACCTGGCATAAAATTGGCGCTATTACTATGCAGTATTATTCACTTAAAACGAAATTATGTTCCCAACTTAATTGAACATATAATTTTTACTAATGACAATTTTTGTTTCACGCTTGTTCTGTTTTTCGGCAACACTGATAAAAGTTTAGTAAAGCGCTAAATTAAAGTTTTATAAGACCAAGCCGGAAAAAGGGTCAGTGAAAGCCATCCTGAGGAAAAGTTGTGTACACTAGCATGCGCATGAATAAGTTGTTTTGTGTAACATTACGCATTTTCGCAGAAAAACTTGAAACAGAGAAATTAGGTAAATCAAAAATAATTTTTATGGTCTACTTAAGTAAATTTTACTTTCTCCTTTCGAAAAATAAAATTATAATTTCTATTGCATTCTTTTAAAACAATAAAAGGTTAGTCAAAGGTAATCTACGTATTTCTGACGGTGACGAAATCCTGTGTGCCGTTGGTTTTGCGTATGAGCAGCTTTTATTTGAGTCCCACTTACGGCGCTGATAAGAAAAATATTGGAGCAGTGAACAAACTTGGTATAGGGGTAAGGCGAGCACTTAGAGAGACCTTAGTTCACGAGTAGGGCGCAGTGGCCCTTGGAATTGTAGTCTGAACATACGGATAATGCATGGGCTCAAATATAAATTCGAATTTATCCACGTACGAGAGAAATGAATCTTTCACGATGTTTAGTGCTCAATGGAAAGAGTGCTCAATGGAGAGAATACTCAAGGGGAATAAGATACAATCAAGACAAGGGTGAAAATCATATAGCTTGCGTGGTAACGGCATTTGAGAGTGATCAACTAAGTGAGCGTAAATGGTCATCAATTCGGGTTCTTTCGTCGCGAAGACATAACGACCGCTAACTTTAGCGGTTGATTTATCTCCCTCCCATTGAATTCCTACGGGCACTTCTGCTTGCTCTCATAACGGGGGAATTTTATTCAAACGAATCAACTTAATTCTGTAAGAGTAGAAAAGACCCAACCCCCTAACCCACCTTCACCATCCCTTTATCTTTAGATGCTAAGATATACCCTGACGTTAACATCTCCGTAGAACAACGGGAATCCAAACTTATGTTTGTTTTTCATCAAGAGAAACGACTCCTAATCGATTCAAGAAGAGAGTTCATCAATTATGTTTCCATTGCCAAGCCTTCAAATCAATTTCAAGTGCTGAAGCTTCTCATTTCGTGGCATGAATCCACTTGGAGATGGATAATGAAGCCAAAAACCTAAGACTTTTGCAATTGTACAAGGCCACAAGGGCTTTATTCCTCCTCAGTCACATTGCGGGAGTGGCACCGTATGCCCAGAAGGAAAATAGAACGGAGGCTCTAAAAAAAGGAACACTGCTTTATGGCATTTCCTGTTTCTTGGTGAAGTTCATTGGATTCTCGGTGCTGTTACCCTTCCAAATCCAAGCTATACGTGATTACTTCAATGAAGATGGATTCGAATTCCACGCAAGCGTCGACTTAGTCTGGTACTTTGCACTCTTACAATCCGGCCTGGCTTGTCACCTTCTTCCTCTAAAGAGGAGATCTCTCAACTTCGAGATCTTAGTTGCCCTGGCAGAATTTGACGTATCGGTGGGTTTGGGTGACTCCTCTACCTTGCTCGATCACACCCAAAACGTCTGTGCCGCTGTCAATACTCTCATAGTCATCCTGTTCTCCGCGATGGTGCTTAATGAAAGTGTCGATCCTAATGGCGAACTGCATTCCACATCGGTGTTGTGGTTCTCCCTAGCGATCTGGTGCACTGCCTCGGCTCTCCTGGTGACCCTGCAGGTTTTCACCCTGACCTACCACATGCAGCAGAGGGTGGTCATACTGAACGGTCTTCTGGAAGCACTGAAGCGGGATCTCGGGACGAACCGGGCTGATTGGCCTTCTGCTGGATACCACAATCCAGGGACAACGGTTGACTCTTCCTCCGGCGGCCTGAAACGATTGTCTCGCGATGTGAGGCACCTGGCCGCCCTCAGGATGAAGCTGGTCAACGTCGCGCGGAATGTCAGTCACTTGTTTGGCGGAATCGTCCTGACGACCATACTGTCCACGCTTATCATGTCCACTGTATCCGGCCAAGCACTCGTGGGGAAAGTGTTTGGAGAGAGAAATTTCGCACCAATGCCCTACCTGCTGCTTGACACCATCACCTGGACGGGGTCTTTCATCTCGGGGATAACCGCTGTCTTGGTGTCATCGGACAGATTAATCAAGAGCGTAAGCCTAGATTGATATACTTTTGAACCCCTTAAGTCAAGGTTTACCATCATGTTTTTTCACTTTGATATTTTTATAAGGTTAAATTCATAATTTAATCGATTCAAACAATTTTCCTTGCATTTCGAGAAAATAGACCAATCTATAATTTACAGGATATGTGAGAGATAAGATCGCAAAAATTATTGTGGAATGTGAATCAATTATACACATTTTATTTGGCAGAATTTCTATTTGTTTGCTATCACAAAGGCCAATGGTGCTTTTCATGGAAAATAAATTTTCACTACAGCTCATCTAGCCTACAATATTTACACGAGTACCACGAGTATCTACAACCTGTAACAGCCTGCTAAAATTTTTTTCCACCCAGCATTAAACGTAAATGGCGGAGGAAAAATTGACTAAGAAAATTAATTAACAACATTGTTAAAAGGTGGCCATAAGAAAACATCATGTAACAATCCAAAAGTTAAAACATTTCACTGATCTGGAAAAGATTAGCTGCCATGGAAAAATTTAAATGGTGAATGCTCACGAACAAAAATTTTGCTTGAACTGCATACCGTAGTTTGTTTAGGTAAAAACACGATTCAGAAGCTTGTCGTGACAATATGTCAGTAATGTCAGCACCGTGTATGAAAGATTCAAAGACCTATTCATATATTTGAGAAGCTATTGGTGGAAACATATTACACAGAAATTCTTTTTGAATAGGTCCCACGTTTCTTTGAGCTCATTGCCCCACTCGAAATTTCCCACGAAGGCAATCAAAATGCCATTTTCGACCCTCGTACAGAAGCCAGAGCACTGCCGGCACTCATTTGTCTAAATTCAGCCCTTACTTTCCTTGCAGACAGTCTGATGGGTCTCTTTTACCAATGTGCGCAAAATTAGGATGTTTCATGTACGAGTGGATAAGTGTGCTCACTATCGGAGGTTCATAGTTCATGGGTATGCTTTCATTTTTTTCATCCATTAAGGAACGTATATTGCTTCAGCAACCACTTAAAATTTACTAAAATCATGGTAGTTAAATAACTGCAGTTAATAAAGTATTTTGATAAGTAATAGGCAAAGAAACAAGACTGCAAAGCAGTGAAAAGAGAGAACGAAGGAAATCCTCCAACTTAACACAAAACCTTGTGTTCCTCGGTATGAAGTTGGGACAGTACTTCCTCCCAACCACAAACGTAAGCAACATTCTCGAGGCAATTCATCCCGTCCTATTATTGGGAAGTTTGGTGGGCGTCACTCCTGCGATCCGGAAAGAGGAAGAACGCGCTGTATCCTGCGGACTGGTCTTTCAGAGCCTTGGCTCCATCGCCGTTGTCATCACTCTCGCAGCCTTCTTCCTTCCCTCTGACATCAAGAGTATAGTGTCTGAATTTAGCAGCAGCGGGGAGTACAACCTCAACTCTATCATCTACGTGTTCTGGTACGCCCTCATATTCCTGTCGGGATTGCAAAACTTCAGTCTCCAGCTCAGGAAAGCGTCCCAGCAGCACAAGATTCTCCGGACTATGGTCCAAATGGACCGGAGGATGGCACGCTACAAAGTATCCGATTCGATTCGCGTTACCAGAGTGGTCTGTGCCTTTTCCTCGGCAGTGGTAAGCGTCCACCTTTGCATCTTGGTGTTGTACGAGATACTGGAGCCGACGCATGCGGCCTACGAAATGGGGTATGGGCTGTTCATCGCCTGCCTGTGGTGCTCTACCTCGGCGTACGTAACCAATCTGTGGTGCTTCAATCTCGCGAGCGTTCTGCACCAGAGGATATCCATCTTGAATCGACGGCTTGAGGAACTGGTGCGTGGAGAAGGAAGAACGCTTGGATTGATCGAGGTTTCCGGTCACGAGTCCTCGGGAGCCAAGCACAAAAAGGCCATCCGACGGAAAGGCTTGATCCCTCCATCTTCCGACGTCAGTCGTTTGACGGCTTTGAGATTGAAACTGCTTCTTCTCGCTCAAGGCATCAATAAGATGTTTGGAGAATTCTTCTTTCTTGACGTGTGCTGCACTTTACTCATGGTTACGATGAGCATTGCTGTTATAGCACAGAATTTCTTTGGAATAGGCTTTTACTCGTTAGATTATCTCCTGGGGGATTTCTTCATCTGGACCGGAGCCCACATTCTGGGTACTGTTGCTACGCTGATAGTTTCTGAAAAAGTTTTCAGAAGTGTGAGTACCTCTTGCGTTAATGTTCACTATTTTTCTAATCCTCTTCAGAGGTCTTGAACGATATAAAGGTAATTCTGTCTTCTTGCAATTATATACCAGTGTTTCGGAGTTCTGGTACACAGTCACATGTCTTGATGCAGCGATTATTAGTCTTATTAAGTTGCTGCCTTTATGTTGATGGAAAGGAAACGGCTAATGCCGACGTTTCGATGGCAGAGTAAGCCATCGAAAAGTCTGCATTAGCGGTTTCCCTGACCCGGTGGAGAACCCGTGATGACTTCACTAGCACATCTCGAAATGTCGGCATAAAGTTTTCACTTTTTATTAAGCTGACCTAAACTCCTGATTTAAAAAAATATATACATATATTATTTATTAAACATAATGGCTCGATTTAATAAATTGAAAATCCCATGAATTCAATGCATTTTATTGCAAAACACCTTCATTTGTGCCTATTTTATATTTACAGCCGAGAATGCAATCTTTGCAATATTATCGCTGATTTCACAATTGCCTTCCACTCTATGGAAATAATTCATTGCCAGAGCATTCCTCTCTACTCCTTTGCAATCATCTTTATCACCTGTAATTTCAAAATATCGTCGTTTTGGCTAATAAATATTCCCATTGGGGAGTATAAGTAAAGCAAATCAATTAAAAGAGCGCATATATAAATAAATATGAAGAGAAAAATTTCAGCTAGATATGTGGTGCGGAAAAGTGATCCACATTTATTTCAATAATTTGGGATTATTCACAAACTAAATCATTTCCCGAAACGTCACCAAAGACATAGAATTTAAACCGGTGGAGAGTTCGAGAAGATTTATGGATAACTATCGCTGGTAAAGAGTGAAATCTTACCTACTTAACTAGTTTTTTAACCGGGATATCATCCCGTTAACTCAGAAAGTAGAGAATGACACAATATTATAATTAATAAATGATTCACTCGTGATATCGGAGTCCGAAAAAGGACTTTTTTTAGATGCTGTTATTGGGGGAGGTGAGAGACAACTGAAGTCTTTGCCACCTTTCCACCAAGCGTCGGCTTTAGCTTAACGAAAGCTCAACTCTTAACTATAGGCGCCAAGAGGTCCACGGCTTCCCGACCCATCCAACAGAAGGAGTAGATACTGACCCTCCAAAAGGCTTTCATAAAGGAAATTGTATGTCAATGCAAAATCCACCAGTTCCGGGTAAAGCATTTGAGCAGTTTCTTTCGAGTAACTTGTTTGTCATTGTTCATAACGAACCGCCTCCAAAATTCAATAAAAACACTACAGGTAAGGCGTGTCTTTTACACCACTCTTGTTTGTAACAAAGATAAATAAGTCGTAGTTTTCCATGAGGAATTTTCCGACCACCAATGCATTATGCATTATCTAAAATCCATGACGGGGGAGTTTAAATTAAGTTTATGGCCACACCAACACATATATCTACATTCAAGCGGAAATCTACCTCTAGGAATAACACAAAGTCCCCTCCTAAATACCTACTCCAATCGAGAACCTGGTAAATCTTACTCGGTAGCAAGGAATCTTGAAGCTGCCCCTAATGACAAAAATATTGGCCTTAGGCGTTGAAAATGTATTCAACTCGGACCTGGTTGACGAGACATGAGAATTAAGCAACCTCTTATGTGGAAGGTTTTCTTTAACACCATCCGCAATGAAGAATTTTGGTTATTCTTGGAAATGCGTACAACGTATAATCACTCAACATTTCAATGGTTTTTGTTACATACGCACTGAAAAAAAGATTTTTTTAAATCAAGAGGCGCCCTCTTGATTTAAGAGTAGATCCCACTTAAATAGGTGCCCAGTATATTTTCTTAATTTAAGAGCGGATCCCACTAGAGTGGTAGCCACAAGAAAAATATTCTTAAATTAAGAATATTCTCTTAACATCGAATAGCGTCCTGTATTCTTAAATAAAGAATATCCTCTTGGGAGATAAGTATCCCAGATAGCACAATTGTGCAAAGGAGCTGTACCCTTGTGCCTAGCGAAATATAATAGTTTCCACAAAAAAAAATCACTACTTGCATGAGTACACCTACAGTATCAAATTTAAAAAAATTGAATTTTACAGATTTACCTGCATTTTTAATACGCAAATTATAATTCTTAACCATTTATGCACACGTGTATGCTTACCCTAACTGTCGTATCAACTTTACCTAATCGATCTGACGAACTACTTTTGACGACGGCCACCTAGCCTTCTTCGTTAAAGAACTTTAAAAGGGCGGTCGTATATATATACAGCTGCTGGCTTGGATGAATTCATTGAGTGAGAATTAACTTTACAACATATGGACACGAGTATTTGCACCATTAAAACATTTCCCAAATTATCATTTTGTGGCTAAAAGTAAGCATGACCGTTATGAATGTGCATAACTGATATTCTTTCAACTCCAGGAGAGATAAAAAAGTTTCCTCAGTAATGTACACCAATCGCCATATTCATCGGACGGGCCGCGGGATACTTGGCGATACAAGTAGGAACCCTGACGTCAATACCACTGTGTTCTGTACTCAATCAATCTGTATTCACGAACTTTACAACCTTGTTCTTCCTTGTCAGTTAGTTTATCATTACGTGATTAAGTTAATTTCGCGCTAATTTTTCCTATTAACTCGCTTTCTTCAATTGAGCTCGAATTGTTTTTCTCTTACGGGAAATACGCCGTGCGCATTCAAACACAGGTAACTGTACTCCTCCCTTAGTAGGAACCCTATAGTTGCAATTGCCTTGGAACATGAACTATTGCTATCAATGTTGCCAGAGTCCTGCAGCAAAGTAGCCAAGGTTGGCCTACTTCGTGCAAGATGAGTGCAACTTACATGGAACGTGTCAATATTGGCAAACTTGCAGCAGGCTTGCATCTAAATTGTCAATCTTGGGAGCAAAAATATTCGAAAAAGGAATTTGACTGAAAGATAAATCCGCCTATGAGAATCACGCCAGAAGGTTTAATGTAAACTATTAGGTAGTTGTTTTGGTACCTCTGCCAACCGTAGCCCGTTACTCCCCTGATCCCCTTCTCGCTGCCATTTCCTTGCCCACCTTCCCCTTCTTACCCGATTCCCTTACGCATGTGAGTCCCTTAGTAACCATAGCGATTACAAAAACATTCTAACATTGAGAATATTTTCTTAAACCCAGTACGTTTCCGACCATGACCGCTAGGTGGCAGTAGTTCCGACTCACTCAAGTAAGAAAATCCTCTAACATCTAGAATATCGTCTTACATGACAGCTGTAAAAATATTTTACTCTTAATTTAAGAATACGTTTTTCAGTGCAGAAGAAGTACCTTTAATGGGCTCACCGCTTTCCCGTCTTTTAACAGAAATAATTTTAAACTCTGCAAAAAAGGCTATAAACTCGAATATCCTTCTTAAAATATATATTTTTTGTTGAATTTGAGACATTGATGTGTTAGCAGATTCCCAGATTTACACTTTCGTAACATGCAAGAAAATGCAATTAAATTTGGAATAGAGGAATCTTCCGGAAATAATTTAAGTGCGTAGGCATTTTCTATTACTATGCATAATAAAGCACACCTAGTATTCCGGCTGAATCATGCTGTTATATCAAGTAGAAGCTAGCAGCCTTTCTCAGTTTTGAATCAATGCACTTGTGCCCTTACCATTCTCTTCTACTGCCGAGTTTAACGAAGACTATCTCGTAATCAAGTGGAGAGCCTCGGTGTGTAAGTATAAAGAAGTTCTTTTTGACAGAATTTTATTTAAAAAAAGGAAAACTAATCGTTACCAACAGTACGATTCCGATGTCTATTAATTGAGTAACGGAAGCTGTTTAAATCGGCGTTTTAGGTGAACGCTTCTCACAAATAAGAAAATATTTCACCAAAAGACAAATTTAGGAGCTTCTTTACACTCCGACTACTTTCGGGACACTAATTTTGTTAGTAATAAGCCGCGCGAGTGCTTTCCTTAACCCATTGATGAAAAAATAAGATGTTTCTCGTGTGACAATGTGCAAATTGGAAGGAAGAGGAGAAGTTTCAGTGCTCTGGCTAAAAAACATGAGCGGTTCTTTAAGAAGCCCAGGCAAATGATCCCTTTTACTAAAACATTTACTTCGAGAGTAACATGCTTCCAATTTCCAATCGAAAGTCCTCCTAGTGAAGGGAGAAGGAAGAAGGTTTGAATGTTCTGTAAACATGTGGAATTGTACAACACCGGACTATAAACCTTACATTTTATATATAAGCATGACATATTAATCCCTCCTTCCCCTTTCACTCCTCTACACCTCTGATACGGAAACGAAAATACTGCTTTCCGTCAAATATTTTTGCACCTAACCTATTGTTATACCTAAGAGGATAAGCCCCCCCCCTTTTTTCCTTTTACATGTCAATAGCAACAGTTAACTGACATGTAAAATCACGAGCATCAGTGATCACTCTCCGTGAATAGAGATCTTTCCCTTCCACCTCTCAATACCTTTCCTCATCTCCCGAAATAGCTCAAGTATAGGGACCTGATGCTGATAACTTCAGTCTGTTTTCTGTAGATAACACTATAGCGTCAAAGCGTTGCATTGTCCATGTGAAACAGTTTGTGAAGAATTACAAAGAATCTTAATTATTCTAAAAATAAAAAGCTTTGCACATGCATAATTTAGGTACATTTTACCGTAAAGCGCATTATGATTCCTAAGTGTTGTTATAATATGATTACAATTGCAAATCCTTATCCAGCATATAAAATATTTCGTACATCCTTGAAATGGAGAGGTTTCCTTCCATTTGTAACCTTCTAACTTGCCTCAAGTTGTGAAGCGTCTATTAGCGCGGAAACAGGCTTGAAAACATCCATGAAAAAATGTTGTCTGAAATTTACTCCCTTTCTGATGATGATAAATGGAGTTCAAAGTGCCATTGAGAAAACAGTTCAACTGATGAATATTCCCTTAATTCTGTCCATTTTCACTTGAATTAATATTCCAAATGACGCTCACCTACGTCTATTAATGCAAATACATTCATTTCGGCTCTACAGAAAAATCTATCTTGGTCAAATAAATGTTTAAGGTTCTCCAGAGTGATTGATAAAATCATTTAAAAACTCATATTTCACTCACTCACTTTGACTATCCTCATGTAATTCCGAGTTACGCTAAATTTTAAGAGAGACGCTACAAAAACGCATGGACTTCTCAATATTATCGATTAATAATAAAAATGAGCAGAGTTTTATGGTGATGAAACTTTAAGATGTAAATCATAAGTCTGGTCTGAAAATAAATTTTACCCAAGCAAAATTATTATAAATTAATAAGCAAATGATAACTAAATAGGATCATCATACATTTAAACATTAAGTTTACTAGTTTTCTAATACGGCCTCCGATTTAAAACCATGATAGTCGCGTTGTGCTTGTGCTGCTCAGGGTCCAAATGTGATGTAGCATTAAAATAAAGTTACGCGTCGCTTTTCATCACAAAAATGATAGCTCTCTACGATGAAAAACGAAACTCTTTTACTAATAATAATTTTCCAATATTTTAACAGTGAAGGCAACTGGAGTAACATAATAAATGATTATTTATGCATTTCTCTTCCGCAGGACGAGAGATCGCGCTCATTAGCAGTTGAGCTTCTCCTCAAGGCGAAGGACCGCAACACCAGAAGAGAGGTCACGTTTCCAGCACAACTTTCTTCTTAAAAATTAATGGACTATGACAATACAATGTTACGGTTGTAAATTTCATTAAGTTTTGTTTTCCTAATGGAGCTTAGGGATTGTATTCAGACTAACATTATTGATTAAAACAAACGCGTCAACGCTATAGGCTACATTTTCACTAGGCCGAAGGTAGAGAATGAATTTCATTAGAGGTTTTGTAAGTTTATTGAAACAATGGTCAAATATTCTTTATAAATTGTAGATAATAAAAAATACTTCTTAATTAATTTGGTAAATAGGTAATCTACCAAATACAGGCCATTAATCTTATATATATTATAAAATTTATTCTTTACGTAAGATAAGTGTTCTTCAACGTACCTTCCTATCTTTTTATAGCTACGGATTCTCATCAGCCAGATGCACCATGGCAAGATATACTTCTCGGCATGTGGAGTCTTCAGATTGGACTGCACTGTTATAAAATCGGTTGGTTACAAACAAGTGATTACTGCATCCATGATGTCAGGGAGTCTTAAGCTCAATAATAGGCACTTTTTTCGGAGTGCAAGAGTTAACACATTGACCGTGAAAACTACGGATATCTACATTAAAATAACTACTTAAACAAGATAAAACTATACTAAACTAAAACTAGGTTAAAAGTACGAAATTATTGAAAATATTAACGAAACATTGATGTATCATGTTTAAGGCGATTTTAAATGAGCTACACGATAAAGGCAACTACACTGTAAAAAGTTGATCTGATTTTCAGTGCGATCTGAATTTAAGCGATGTCTGGTTGTAAGGCAGGAACACGGATTTAAGGTACGGAAGAGGCAGGAACATGGATGGTTGGTACAGGAGCAGTTGAGCAGGAAGCAGAGGAAGCAGGATTCTGGATGGTCTGATTTTCAGCCGTTCACCTGCCTTATTTTTAGACAAGATATTACTGCTGAAATTCAACATACCCTGTCTTAAAATTGTTGCATCTGAAATTCAGATCGCTTTTGTACCTTAAAATCAGATCTACTTTTTACAGTGTAAATGAAACGCAAAACATTTACTATCCACAAATTTCTTAGTAACATAAAATAATAAATTAGCCAATGAAGTAAACTTCTAAAATATTTATTTGAAATCACACACTCAATTTTGGAAAATCAGTTGAAAAATATGTCTTCGGATTGCCTACCTCTCTAGAACAATGAAGTGCGCTGCTAAAGGTCATTTCTTGGTATTTTAAACACACCTCTTATGTTGATAACATTTTTATTTACTCACTTTCAGATGGTGACAGCAATCATTACCTATTTATTCATACTATTGCAATTCATGCCGACGAAATGAGAAGCTTTACAAGTAATAGGTGAGCTGGAAATGGAAGTCTTATGACAACCTTAGGACAGTGGTAAGTATATTTTTTTATTCACCACTTTTCACTTGTTATCGGAACGTGTATTCAATCGTTGACGTGAAAATTTATGAGTTAATGATTATCAATTAAATAATACGAAATATATTTATAGAAACATCAAGTCTCGTAGTAGAGAGCTTGCAGACATCCATGATGACGTTATAGAGGAAATTAAATCCAGTATCTTAGCCATATCCAATTAATTACTTTATGCCACGCTGTATGCAGAGCAAATGGCAGTGAATCGGTGGAATAAACCTTTGGGAAATTATGTGACATAATCAAGCGATATTGTATAGAATAAAATTGTGATTTTTTAAATCCTTGGAATTAAAGTATAATACTTACTTAATTTAAGCAGTAACTTGCATTTCGGTAGCTCAGTATAAAGTCCCACGCTATCTAGATATATTCCGCTATAACAGAACGTGTTCTGAAAAATAAAAGTCGTCATTTGTCTTCTTAGTAAGCATGTAAATGAGATAGGGGAATAATATGGAGATTTAATAAGACGTACCAACTTCCTCCCTTCTAAAATAAACTCCACGATAATTATTATTGGGTTCTGTAGTGTTTCCCTGATTGATTTAATTGATTATCCGGAATGTAATATGTTATACTTGACTTATGAAATCGATATGATAATAATTATGTATTTTTTTAATTCCGAACACTGCTATTACACCAACGAAAACCAGTTCAGGATCCCTTTTTCCTAATTGAATGCCGAATTATCACTTCCGCACAGCTCCCAGATTTTTACTTTCTCCTTACTTACTGTCTTAGAATCAAAATGCATAATTTCTGCTTGGCCTTCTTATTGTTTCTCAAAGACTAATTTTCTGTGATTAAACCATCAATACATCGGTAAATTGTTGATCAGAGGAATGTATATAAATTGAAATAAAATAAAATGACTATTTACTCAGTTGATTCCCAAAATGCAAATAGAAGCTGAAAATATTGTTTTAAAGTTTTGGCTAAGAGTCAAAACCAACCTAATCAGTAAAATTAGTCAATTTAGTCATACCAGTCAATGAAATTGCTCGATTTCACATCTCAAGTAACTTTTTTGAAAGAAGGAATACACGCTTCAGGTTTAAAGGTAAATGTATTGCTAGACATCATAGATGATGATTTTTGTTGTAATACGATGACGAAATAACATGGAGAACTTTATATTTGTTTTGATTACTGTATTACCTATGCTTCAACTAAAGTTATCAAAGCTAACCTTTTCCAGGGGTGACCTGATTAAAGGAGTGACTATGATAAAACATGGCTTCCTTCAAATGCAGTGAATCTTTATTTTTACTATCACCTGGGAAGTAATATTACTGACAAATGATTCAATGGTAAAGAATGAAACCGATCGAGAGCGGTAATTTCCTTCCCAGGAATAAACAGATCCATTGACTCAACACAAAACACAACTTTCTCCGGGCCTACCTCTTAGAATGAAGATACACAATTTCTTCTTAGCCTTCTTCATTTTTTCAATGACTTCTACTCCGTGATCAAACCGTCAATAGATCGGTATTTTTTTATCGGTACGAATGTATGCAAATATAATATTTTATGATCTCATGCAAATATAATATTTTATGATCTCATGAAAGACAAAAATATACTGTTATAGTTAAGCTCCTTTAACACTCTCCATTCAGGAACCTGGAGCTCATTAATATTAAAAGAAATTAGAAATAATAAAAACGCCACCTCCAATATGTTCAACGAAATTATGCCATATTCACACAAAGTGGATAGATGAAAGGAAGTACAGCTGAAATAAATGACAAATGTAACGTACAATACCATACTACTTCTCGTTAAACGTAATACACTCATGGTATTAATCACTTTATGAATAATAACGGGTCTAGTGTGAATGATTTTACGGTATGAAAATGATGTGGAAAGAGTTAAAATTTTCAAATGGAATGATTTGGTTTTTACTAATGTAAAAAATGAAAATATATCTTAGTACCAAACATTTAATTCTAATTATATGCTATGAAATTTTTCCTTTATATATTTACAGATATACCGTGAGGCGATGACGCATTTGGTGATTTTAAAGGCACTCCCGACTCTTCAAGAGACACACGTATTCACGTGCCAAATATAGGCTCCGAAGCAAAAAGTTTGGCAGTTACCGTTGCCGCAGGATGACATTATGAAGAAGAAATTGTTAACTTTCGCCAAAGATGCTGGTAACAATGGAATGAAAAGCATTATGTGATAATAAAATCAAAGTATTTCCTATAATCATTGCAGTAAGAGTAGATTTTCATTGCAATTGCCTTAGTTGCCCTTAATTGATTCCTTCTCGCAACTTAATTATGCTACCCTCAGTTTACCAGTAACTCACAAAGAATTACATATGTTTTTCAGACAAATATTTTTGTCAGACTTTTCAGATTAAGGCTACGGAAGAGAATTGGCATATTCTGTACACGTTTACATTTACTCTATTTGTGATTAGAAACGTAGCGCTGGCTGAACTATTAATAAATTTCATTTTTATCTTGGTCCTCACAAATAATGAGAAAAGAAAGTTTTTCTGAGTGTTCAATTTTTTAAGCTACACTTCGAGCTTTTCACTATACGATTGCTCGAGTTGTCACTCTCAAATTTTCCATATTTCCACCTGAAACGGCTCATTTTTCCGAGAGGGAACGAATTTTTTCAGGCTAATATAAGGTATGAGATATCAATATGAGATGACGAGTTTAGGGAAAAAGTTTCATTTACCGCAAATTACAGAAGGTTTCTATGCATTTTGGGCTTCACTTATTAATAGTTTTTATCACAAAGAGGAAATAGGAGTAGCCTGGTACTATGCACTCTTACACTCCAGCCTGATTTGTCATCTTCTTCCTCTAAAAAGGACACCTCTCAACTTCGAGATCTTCCTTTCCCTGTGAGAATTTGACGTATCGCTGGGTTTGGGTGACTCCTCTAGCTTGCTCGATCACGCCTGAAACGTCAGTGCCACTGTTTATTTTTATTAATTATGTTTCCATTGCCAAGCCTTCAAATCGATTTCAAGGTCTGTAGCTTCTCATTTTATGGAAAAAATAAACTTGAAGATGGATAATGAAGCCAAAATCCCAAGACATTTGCAATTGCACAAGCGGTTTTTATTTGAGCGGTTTATATTTGAGTCCCACTTACAGTGCTGATAAGAATAATATTGGAAAAGTGAGCAAACCTGGTATAGGGGTAAGGCAAGCATTTAGAGAGACCTTACTTCACGAGCAGGGCGCAGGGGCCGATGGAATTGTAGCCTGAACAAACGGAAAAAGCATGGGTTCATATGCAAATTCGAATTTATCCACATACAAGAGAAATGAATCTTTCAGGATGTTTAGTGCCTCAATGGAGAGAATACTCAAGGGAAATAAGATACATGCAAGACAAGGGTGAAAATCATATAGCTTGCGTGGTAACGCCTTTTGAGAGTGATCGACTAAGTGAGCGTAAATGGTCATCAATTCTGGTTCTTTCGTCGCGACGATTTAACGACCGCTAACTTTAGCGGTTAATTTATCTCCCTCACGTTAAATTCCAACGGGCACCTCTGCTTGCTCTCATAACGAGGGAATTTTATTCAAACGTATCAACAATATGCTGTACGAGTAGAAAAGACCCAACCCCCTAACCCACCTTCACCGTCCCTTTCTCTTTAGATGCTAAGATATACCCTGACGTTAACATCTCCGTAGAACAACGGGAATCCCAAACTTATGTTTGTTTTTCATCAAGCGAAACGACTTCTAATCGATTTAAGATGAAAGTTCATCAATTAAGTTTCCATTTCCAAGCCTTCAAATCGATTTCAAGTTCTGTAGCTTCTCATTTCGCGGCACGAATGCACTTGAAGATGGATAATGAAGCCAAAAACCTAAGACTTTTGCAATTGTACAAGGCCACAAGGGCTTTATTCCTCCTCAGTCATATTGCGGGGGTGGCACCGTATGCCCAGAAGGAAAACAGAACGGAGGCTCTCAAAAAAGGAACACTGCTTTATGGCATTTCCTGTTTCTTGGTGAAGTTCATTGGATTCTCGGTGCTGTTACCCTTCCAAATCCAAGCGATACGTGATTACTTCAGTACGGATGGATTCGAATTCCACGTAAGCGTCGGCTTAGTCTGGTACTTTGCACTCATATCCTCCGGCCTGGCTTGTCACCTTCTTCCCCTAAGGAGGAGATCTCTCAACTTCGATATCTTCCTTTCCCTGGCAGAATTTGACGTATCGGTGGGATTGGATGACTCCTCTACCTTGCTCGATCACACCCAAAACTTATGTGCCGCTGTCAATACTCTCGTAGGCATCCTGTTCTCCGCAATGGTGCTTAATGAAAGTGTCGATCCTTATGGGGAACTACATTCCACATCGGTGGGGTGGTTCTCCCTAGCAATTTGGTGCACTGCCTCGGCTCTCCTGGTGACCCTGCAGGCTTTCACCCTGACCTACCACATGCAGCAGAGGGTGGTCATACTGAACGGTCTTCTGGAAGCACTGAAGCGGGATCTCGGGACGAACCGGGCTGATTGGCCTTCTGCTGGATACCAGAATCCAGGGACAACGGTTGACTCTTCCTACGGCAGCCTGAAACGTTTGTCTCGCGATGTGAGGCACCTGGCCGCCCTCAGGATGAAGCTGGTCAACGTCGCGCGGAATGTCAGTCACTTGTTTGGCGGAATCGTCCTGACGACCATGCTGTCCACGCTTATCTTGTCCACTGTATCCGGGCAAATAATGGTGGGGCAAGTGTATCGAGAGAGAAATTTCGCACCAATGCCCTACCTGCTGCTTGACACCATCACTTGGACGGGGTCTTTCATCTCGGGGATAACCGCTGTCTTGGTGTCGTCGGACAGATTAATCAAGAGCGTAAGCCTAGTTTGATATACTCTTGAATCCTTTTTAAGTCAAGGTTTACCTTCATGTTTTATCACTTTGGTATTTTTATAAGATTAAATTCACAATTTATTTAATTCTAATCAATTTTCTTTGCATTTTGAGAAAATATACGAATCTACAATTTGCAGGATATGTGAGAGATAAGATCGCAAAAATGATTCTGTAATGTAATTCTAGTATAAAAATTTTATTTGGCAGAATTTCAATTTGTTTGCTAACACAAAGGCCATAGTGTTTGGTTTAAAAAAGAAATTTGAACTACAGCTCATGCAGGCTACAGTATTTACACGGTTAGCATGAGAATCTACAACCTGTAACAGCTTGCTAAATTTTTTTTCTGCCCAGCTAAAAACGTAAATTTCCGAAGATAATTTGAGTAAGCAAGTTAATAATCAAACATTGTTAAAAGGTTATCAGAAGAAAACAGCATGTATATATCTAATTTTTAAAATTTTTCACAGATTTGGAAAAGATTAGCTGCCATGGCTAATATTTAAATGGTGAATGCTCTGGAACTAAAATTTTACATGAGTTGCGAACCGTTGTGTTTTGAGGTGAAGATACGATTCAGAAGCATGTCGTGACAATATGACAGTAATGTGCAACACCTTATGTGAGAGATTCAAAGAAACATTCAAATAATTGAAAAGTCATTGGTGGAAAAATATTCCACAAAAATTCTCTTTGAATAGGTCCCTCGTTTATGTGAGCTCATTGCCCCACTCGAAATTTCCCACGAAGGCAATCAAAATGCCATTTTCGACACTCCTACGGAAGCCAGAGCACTTCCGGCGCTCATTTGTCTAAATTGAACCCTTACTTATCTTGCAGACATTCTGATGGGTCTCTTTTACCAATGTGTGGAATATTAGGAAGTGGCAGTTGCGAGTGGATATGTCTGCTCACCATCGGAGGCTCAAAAATCATCGTTAAACTTTCATTTTTTCATCCATTAAGAAACGCATATTGCTTCAGTAGCCACTTACAATTTACTAAAATCATGCCGGTTAAATTCCTGCATTTAATAAAATATTTTGATAATTAATAGGCAAATATATTGAAGGCAAAGAAACAAGACGGCTAAGCAGTAAAAAGTGGGAACGAAGGGAATCCTCCAAATTAACACAAAGCCTTGTGTTCCTCGGTATGAAGTTGGGACAGTACTTCCTCCCAACCACAAACGTAAGCAACATTCTCGAGGCAATTCATCCTGTCCTATTATTGGGACGTTTGGTGGGCGTCACTCCTGCGATCCGGAAAGAGGGAGAACGCGCTGTATCCTGCGGACTGATCTTTCAGAGCCTTGGCTCTATCGCCGTTGTCATCACTCTCGCAGCCTTCTTCCTTCCCTCTGACATCGAGAATATAGTGTCCGAATTTAGCAGCAGCGGGGAGTACAACCTCAACTCCATCATCTACGTGTTCTGGTACGCCCTCATATTCCTGTCGGGATTGCAAAACTTCAGTCTGCAGGTCAGGAAAGCGTCCCAGCAGTACAAGATCCTCCGGACTCTGGTCCAAATGGACAGGAGGATGGCACGCTACAAAGTATCCGATTCGCTTCGCGTCACCAGAGTGGTGTGTGCCTCTTCCTCGGTGGTGGTAAGCGTCCACCTTTTCATCTTGGTGCTGTACGAGATGCTGGAGCCGACGCAAGCGGCCTACGAAATGGGGTATGGGCTGTTCATCGCCTGCCTGTGGTGCTCCACCTCGGCGTACGTCACCAATCTGTGGTGCTTCAATCTCGCGTGCGTTCTGCACCAGAGGATATCCATCTTGAATCGACGGCCTGAGGAACTGGTACGTGGAGAAGAAGGTACGCTTGGATTGATCAAGGTTTCCGGTCACGAATCCTCGGGAGCCATACACAAAAAGGCCAGCCGATGGAAACGCTTAATTACTCCGTCTTCTGACGTCAGGCGTTTGGCGGTATTGAGACTGAAACTGCTTCTTCTCGCTCGAGGCATCAATAAGATGTTTGGAGAATTCTTCTTTCTTGACATGTTCTGCACTTTACTCATGGTTACGATAAACATTGCTGTTATAGCACAGAATTTCTTTGGAATATGCTTTTACACGTTAAATTTTCTCGTGGGGGAATTCTTCATCTGGACCGGAGCCCACATTCTGGGGACTGTGGCTATGCTGATAGTTTCTGAAAAAGTTTTCAGAAGTGTGAGTACCTCTCGCGTGAATTTTCGCTATCTTTCTAATTCAGAGGTCTTGAGCGATACAAGGGTATTCTGTCGTCTTGCAATTTTAAACCAACGTTCTGGCTTTCTGGTACACAGTCACATGTTTGGCTGCAGCCATTATTAGTCTTATTAAGTTGCTGTCTTTATGTATTTTATCTAAGTCTTTACTTATTTATATATTTAATTTGTTTTAATTCATATGATGTTTTCTTGACCTTTTTTTATAGTACATATTATATATATATATACATATATTATGTTTTTTAATTAGGAGTTTAGGTAGGTTGGATGAAAAGTCAAACCTTTATGCCGACGATTCGGATGTGTATTTATCATCATAAGGGTTTCAAGTTATAAAATACCAAATATTTGAAGCCCTTTTGATGGATAAATACATTTCGAAATAAATGATCTGGTTCTTTCCCGGTGTTTAATGCTGGTGATGTCATCACGAGTTCTCCACCGGGTTAGGGAAACGGCTAATGCCGACGTGTCGATGGATGCATGAATGCAATGCATTTTATTGCAAAACACCTTCATTTGTGCCTTTTTATATTTACAGCCGTGAATGAAATCCTTGCAATATTATCGCCGATTTCACAACTGCGTTCCACTCTATGGAAATAATGCATTGCTAGAGCATTCCTCTCTACTCCTTTGCAAGCATCCTTATCACCTGTAATTTCAAAATATCGTCGTTTTGGCTAATAAATATTCCCTGAAGAATATGTTAAAGCAAATCAATTAATCTTCCCCTTATATAGAAGAGCGCATATATAAATAAATATTAAGAGATAAAAATTCAGTAGATATATGGTACGGAAAAGTTTTCCACAATTATTTCAATAATTTGGGATTTTTCACAAACTAATTCATTATCCGAAAAGTCAGCAAACGCGTACAATTTATGCAAAAGCATGTGGGCACACGTGGTCCGTTGGACCGTGACGTGCGACAAACGCAACAGAAAGAGGTTCAATAAAATAAAATAAAAGGGGATAAAGAAAGAAAGTCATGAATGGGAGATGGGAAGGGAAAATGAGGATAGGCGCTTACCGGAGGATGAAATACGGCAGCTCCGAATGGTGTAGGAGACGAAAAACTCTCAAAAGCCCTCTCTTGATCGAAGCACTGTGTTTCCTCGACCAGCGTAGGAAGACGACTCCCGATGCGCCGGGTTTTTCTCCCTCACCTCTTTCTCACGAACTCGCCTCACCAGCGCCAAAGGGAAGGCAAGGGAAGTTGGGAAAGGGAACCCAAACAAAGAAGACACGCAATGCGCTTACGTGCGAACATACCGCCCCCCGTGAATTTCCCAGAAATTAACTATTACTTAACCAAGCAGTAGGTGAAGAGGCGAAACGCACGAGAGAAATGGCGAGATATGGTGAAAGTATACAAATATTCTACGGGAAAAACTAAAATAGACATTCTTGCCGATTGGTACGCTCTCGCCAAGAAATAGACCCTAAACAAGTGAGGTGAAGGAACTAAAGCTACTTTTCACTCTCAGAGGCCCATCAGAGAGACTTAAAGGGGGATATGGGTCGGGCCATGGAAGGGTGATTAATGCGAAGAAAGGAAAAAGGTTCTAACTCTAAACCAAACAACGAGAGCGGTTCGACCGGCTAAATATAAATTTGAAGAAGAAAAAATAAGTTATTGTGATGTTGGTAATGGCACCAACTTCACAATCGGTCTCGTTAGAGTACCTGATGAAGTTTTTCATTCCGCAACCCTAACAACACCTGCTGAGTCGGGATAGACTTTGATAATTCTTCCCATTTTCCAAAGGGAAGGGGGAAGATTGGAATCTCGCAGCAGAACTAAATCACCAATTTTGATGTTTCCGATTTCTCGCGTCCATTTAGCCCGATGCTGCAAAGTGTGCAAATATTCTTGAGACCACCTTCTCCAAAAATGTTGAAACACTTGCTCAATGAGTTTCCATCGAGTAGGCAGACGCATCGCATCTCCCGCAATGCTCTCTGGCAAACCTATCAGAGGACGACCGACAAGAAAATGACCAGGAGTTAAACAATCTATCTCTTCAGGATCGGATGACTTTGGTGTCAGAGGTCGTGAATTTAACACGGCTTCAATTTTACAAAAGAGTGTAGAAAATTCTTCGAAATTTAAAATTTGGCCGTGGAGAAATCTGCGTAAATGATATTTTACGGACTTGATTCCTGCCTCCCATAGTCCGTTAAAATGCGGAGCGGATGGTGGGTTGAGTTTCCATTTGATTCCAGACACCGGATAGACTGATATCAGTGCTTCTTTATGGGAGGAGGATCTTATCAACCGATATAGTTCTGTTAAACATCGATCCGCCCCGACGAAATTAGTCCCACAATCGGAATAGATGATAGTAGGAATTCCTCGCCGCGCTATGAAGCGTTGGAACGCCGTAATGAATGCAGGCGTAGACAACGAGGTTACTAATTCTAAATGTACCGCTTTGGTCACAAAACAAATAAATAAACATAAATACGCCTTTCCAATGGCTGAATTCCGTCTAGTACTCAACTTGTACGAAAATCCTCCTCCATAATCCACACCTACGCAGGAAAAGGGTCTCTGCGGCACAACCCTATGCGTAGGCAGATCTGACATAATCGGTTGTAGCGTCATGCGCCGATATCGCGAGCATACAACACATTTCAGAATTTCCGACCGAATGACTGATCTTGCAGACAATATACAAAATTGTCTGGAAACCAATGCCTCCACAGCGCGAGGACCGCCGTGGAGCGATACCAAATGATAATGTCGCACGATCAAACGTGACAGGTGACTATCTTTGGACAGCAAAATAGGGTGTTTGATATATGATGACAGAGAAGAATGTGAGAGTCTGCCACGCACCCTAAGAATTCCAGGGGGTTCTAAGTATGGACTAAGTCGTGCCAAACTGGGATGAATGTGCTGCCCCCCTTTTTGGATTAATTCAATTGCCTTTTGAAAATGGTGATCCTGATCAACTTTTACTAATTGAATCAGAGCCTGCGAAAATTCTGATCCCGATAAAGTAAGATCATTAGGAGATGATTTCCCCTTAACTGAAGCGATGAATCTCAGAACATACGCGAACGATCGAACTAATTTAATGTAAGACGAGAATCTATTCATCCAGGTCAGAAAATTCTCCTGCCTGACAAGACTCACTATAGAGTTGATTGTTTTCAATTCTGGTAATGAAGATAATTTTAGGTCCAAGCCACTTTCTACAGGCCATTTATCTTCCGACCACTGTAGAAAAGAGGGCCCTTCCCAGAATAATGTGGAGTCTTGAAATTGGCGAGGTGAAATACCCCGCGAAGCACAATCTGCTGGATTTTGTGCGGAGTTGATATGATGCCACATTCAGAATGGAAAATAATCATTGATAATTGAAACTCTGTTGGCAACAAAAATTTTTAACTTATATAAAGGTGTCTTCAGCCAAGCTAATACAATGCTGGAATCTGTCCAGGCAACAGTACGCGAAATGTGAATTCGATCTTTTAGAGTATTGAGGATACGATTAAGTAATTTAGTGAGTAACAGCGCAGCTAAAAGCTCTAAGTTTGGAATGGTGATTGGTTTAATGGGAGCCAATCTTGTCTTAGCTGCTAAGAAACTGACCTTTAGTTCACCACTAGTAGTTAAGACGCGTACATACACTACCGCAGCATAACCCTTTTCAGACGCATCGCAAAAACCAACGAGCTGATTTTCTTGCGCGATCGGGGAAAATGCATACCTAGGAATGCGGATTTTGGTAAGCACTGGCATCTGAGACACGAATTCTGTCCATCTCAGTCTAGCGGATTCAGGAAGTGGATCATCCCAACCAATTTTCAAAGTACAAAGAGACTGCAAAAAGCATTTTGCCCAAAAAACGACTGGAGCAGCACCACCAATTGGGTCGAATATTCTCGCAATACTTGAAAAAATCATCCTCTTAGTATTGGCAGAAGGATCAAACTCAACATGATAAGAAAATAAATCAGATTTAGGGGCCCAAGACATTCCTAACACCTTCAGTGATGCAGATTCTGATGCTTCAAATTGTATAGTGGCTTCACACTCCTCTTTCGGAAAATTAATTAATAATTCATCAGAGTTGCTTGCCCATTTGCCCAATGGGAATCCTCCTAAAGAAAGTAATTCGATGAGCTGTTGCTGCAAGACCAAAGCATCCGAAATAGAATTTGCTCCCGTAACAATATCGTCAACATACATGTCCCGAAGAAGAGATTGAGCGGCCACAGGAAATTTTTCTCCTTCGTCACTCGCTAATTGATGAAGAGTGCGGATGGCAAGATAAGGAGCAGAGACAACTCCATACGTCACGGTATTTGATTCGAACTCCTGAAGGGCTTGAGAGGAATCTTCTCGCCACAAAATGTGCTGAAAGCCACGGTGTTCAGGAGATACTAATATTTGGCGATACATTTTGCAAATGTCCGTAATGAATGCAATTAAGTGAGTTCGGAATCCCACTAACAAATCAAAAATATCATTTTGGAGCTGTGGACCGGTGAGCAATGCATCGTTAAGTGAACTGCCATTCGAAGAGCGAGAGGAAGCATCAAAAACAACCCTCAATTTCTGACCTTGAGGGGTGGATTTATGAACTTCATGATGAGGAAGATAATAAAACCCTGCTGATGAAGCAATTGACATGTGGCCAAGACTCTCATACTCTTTCAAAAATTTGCAATAACTGGCCTTTAACCTTGGTCGCTGTGACAATTTACGTTCCATGCCCATACACCTCTTTGCAGCCTGGGAATAAGATTCTCCCAGAGACGGTGGCTCGCTTTTGAATAGCAAGGAAACGATATATCTTCCCGAGGCATTCCTTCGATGAGTTTTCGTAAACAGCTCCTCACATCTAACCTCATCAGGATTTTGAGCGACTTGAACGATGGATTCCTCCAATTCCCAAAACCTCTTTAGTTGACTAACCAGAGTAATTTCCTCCAAAACACATAAAGAGGTTTCACAAGGAGGAGCCTCATGAGAACTATTCAAAATATTTCCCATCAAGATCCATCCAAAAATGGAATCGATTAGAATTAATTCACAATCTTCTAAAGTTTTCCACCCCCCAAGGAAAACCTTAGGGAATAAATCCATTCCCAAAATAACATCTGCTAAATTCGGTTTGTCGAATTCCGGATCCGCTAAATGAAGATGAGAAATGGTGCTGCCGTTCCGAGAACGGCCAAGTGCGTCGGTTGGCAGCTAACACAAGACGTAAGAGCAGAGGAGGAGATCTGCGTCTGTGAAGGCGGGAGAGACTCGGCCCTTTGACTCGGCGAGGATGACGACGGAATGGGAGGACGATTAATTTGCTCCGAATTTTGTTCCGAGTGCAACGTTGTATTGTGATATCTGTTGCAAATAGTACAGCACATATCCCTCTGCTGACACCTCGGAGCCCAATGACCGGGCTTCAAACAATTAAGACAAAGTTTTCTCGATCGTACAAAGGCCGCACGATTAGCGATGGTCATCTCGAGATATTTAGGGCATCTAACAAGAGAATGATTGAATGAGCATAGAAAACAGCGTTGGATAACTCGCTGCCCTTTCTCCTTCACGGAGTGCGTATCGCCGACGGAGATCGGCATAAGAACTTTTGCCGTTGGCGGAGACTTGCGCGAAACGGAGGCTTTCGGATTAGGGCCATACGACGTTTGTAAAACCTTGATCCTTTTCTTGGCGAAACACAAAACTTGAGTAACAGAGGGAAAAGGCTCATCACCCAATGTCTCTTCAAAGAGGGCAAGAGTTTCTGCGTCAACCACACGAGCAGCTAATCTAAATAATATAAATTCCCCTAAATCAGGAATATTTAAAGTTTTCAGAGCAGCATGAATTTCAGAAAAGGTATTAACAAATTGTTGCATTACTGACAATGACCCCGAGGAAGAAACGGGAAATTCCAGCACCTTGTCTAAATAATCGAATCCCAGAATTCGAGGATTGTCATAATGCTCGCATAACTCCTTCCATGCTGAACTATAATGGGCTTCGCCAAATGGGACTGAAGCGATAAGCGCTGAGGCCTTTCCTTGAAGAGCTGCCTTCAAATAGGAGAATTTCTCCACCGAAGCAATGTCGGTTCTATCGTGCACCACAGACTTGAACAAATCACGGAAATCAACCCAATCGGAGAAAGCCCCTGAAAATCGAGGCAATTCGATAGTGGGAAGGCGCGGCCTTTTATTTTGCGTGGATGCATTATCCGCAGGCGTACGCTCATTTGTGGCGGAAGGATTCACTGCTCGACGGGAAATGGAAAGACTAAAATAAAACTTTTCTTCCACCTCTTCGCCCACACGCATATCCTCCGCACAGACATTGCCTTGATTACAGTTATGGCAATATTCAAAGATCTTATCCTGAGCCTCGAGGAATCCTGGTTAAACGGTTTCCAATTGGGAGCAGCGAATTAGAAAAATCTCCTGCTTTGGATGACTTAACATGTCCGAACCGGAGCTGTCGAGCTCCTTAGCAAGAGAAAAAGCTGCACCCACAGTGCAACGAAACTGATCGCGTTTGAAACGCAATAACTTCAGCTGCGAATCGAATTGCTCCCGAGCACGGATTAATATATAGGATAGGAATGTCAACAAAGAAATTCGTACCCTTAGTGTAAGGTTTCCTTCTTCCGCCGCAAGTTGTCGCTAGCATCTGGCGATGCTAGCTTTTGAGCGTTGCACTGAAATAATCTAATTTAAAGAGTTGCAGTACTGAATATATGGTTCCCAAAAATTTGAAACCCAAGCAAAGAACACCTAATCTACTCGTACTAATTTTTCAATTTATATTCACCGCGAAAAAAATTAATTTTACGTCGCAAGTGGGTGGAAAACGTGGGTGACAAGTGCACAAATCTCGCATTTATATTTGCATTTCTGGAACAAAACATTATGGTGGATTTGAAATTATCTCAGCTTCTTTCGCCATAATGCAGAGAAGCGCTTGAACATTGCTAAGTTTGTTTCTTATTCTCTAAGTTTCATATTGTTACGTATGATTAGGTCATAGGAGGCGCGCCAATTTCTTGTGACATTTATAGGTGCATAGGGGTTTGCGGAATTCTTAAAAATCAAAGTAAGTTTAACAGAGAGGCAAAGCGTTATTCACAGGAGATAATACCAACGGAAGGACATTTTAGTATTTATATTTAAGATCACATCATAAGAATATTCAAGTAAAATAAGCATTTTTAACCAGTAAATTTCAATTATTTAAATTCGAACCTTTAAGAAAACGTTGACACGCGTTAATTGCAATTTAATTTAAACCCTTTTAATGCCAATTATAAGTGTAGTACCTAATAATAACATAAGCTTGAGTTTTGTTTTCAACATGCGTGACAGTGTTATAAAATTACTTTGATAAAGAGTATCCTTTTATAACTTTAAGAACGTCATACTTTGAGACATATTTCCGCTTTACCTTCACAGCACTTTAACGACATTAAAAAAACTATTCAAGCGTTGTGGCAATATTATATATATTCAGAAGCAATTATTAATAATGCAGTTAATGCACGAATTATTAAAAATGCGTAAAAGAATTAACTCATTATGCTTATAACGTGCATTTTTACCATTTCAAGCTCACTCAACATATTCAGAAAATTCCTACGTGATACAGAGAGATAAGATGAGACAAGGAAATCCATGATTCGGAGAAGATACTGATTTTATTTTATTGTCAAATAAAACATTTTTAAACACATTGAATTGAAAATGCAATACAAAATTTTAAATTTCATCATGTTTTATGAAAATGAGAGGATTTTTCGGCAGACTGATTTTTTTAAATGCAGACGGCATTTATTATTTTGTACTGCTGCCTAAGTCTCATTAAAATGAATTAATGTAAAATATGTGTTATCATATCAGTCCCATGTGTTTCAAAGGGAAATGTAAAACACATATTGTCCAAACATAATTCTAATGTTCTGGAATTGCAATCTGGAAACATTACATTGCTAATAAGGATATGCTCCACTTGCCTCAGCATAATGTAAAGGTTATTATGCTTTATAAAAGAACTCCTAGAATTCAACAATGCTAGCATATTGACGTCACTTTTAGATTTTTATGAACCCAAAGAACTGGAACAATCAATGCAGTGTACAAATTTTCTGAATTTCCTACAGAGAAATCTAACCACATAATATAGGTGGATATCTGGATGATATTAGGTACCTACGCCATATTCCGACACGGGAATAATTCCGACACCCGGGTGCATTGCTAAAAGTACTGAAATTGGTGGACAGTTGTCATTAAATATCGGACTGGCGTCTATCAACGAGGAGACACAAAAATTTACCTTGTCCTAGGTGTGGCGCTGGTTGTATTAGTGCACATTTTGTGTTCTAGTACGAAAGGCGTGCGTCTTGAGGTGTCATTTTAACCAATTTTCTGTGTTTCATTTTTAGAAAGTGATATATATTTTATATCGCTTAGCAGCCTATTGTTGCTGTATAGTGCAGCATGCATAGTTAGGAGAAATAATGAATACACAGTGAGAATTTCAAGAATGAGTTAGAAAGATCGTGGATTCCCTAATTCCGACAGGTGTCGGAATAAGGACTAGCGGATCTTAATTTTCGTTTAACTCGCACATAACAGTACCGGAGATCGTTGAATTATGTGCTACTTTTGTAAACAGCTATTGTGGTTTTTCAGAGCTGTTTCCTTACATAAAAATATTTAATGAGAAGAACGAAAATTCATTGAAATAACTGTTGCAAGTAATGCACGAATTTTATTAATTCAGAAAATAATATGATAAAAAAATATTGGTCGTCTGCTCTTTTGGTTTGTGATCAAGAGAAGGAATTATGCCGGAGAATTTTCTTTTTCGGAGAGATAGGGATGCCGGCAACTGGTCGACTGAGAAGAAGGGTCTATGCCTACTGTGAAATCAATGGAATCACACATAATTTCGATGAAAACGCAGGATTATCTGGTAGAAAGTTGATGAAGTTATTTTTGAATAGACGCATGGATGTATCAAAGAGAAGGGCTCAGAGAATAAACCAAGGTAGAGCCATGAAATTAAAACGCATGCTCGTGAAATATTACTTTGAAAAGCTAAAAAGTATCGTGATTGAACACTATGTTATGCAAATGCCAGGAAATAATTACAGCATTGATGAAAAAGCATTCCAGAAAAAAAGAAATCCTGAACTGGAGACGCAGGCAAGCCGGGTGCCAGTGAAATGCCTTCCAATAAAAAAGAGCACCGGTATTTCACCATTTTCAGAGAGGACAGGGTGCCGATATTAGTCTGTGCAGCGTTTGCAAACAGTATGTCCATGAGGAATGTGCAGATGCTAAATTTCGTAGAATTTTCTTCTGTCCTTAACACTATGAATAGTAAAATATTTTCAAGTATTGTCATGAACGCTTTATTATGAAATTATTGCTTTCTTTTGCGTAAATAAAACTTATTTCATTACCGTTTCCTACTCATTTTTTTGCTTTTTAGCTCTTAAACTTACGAACCACACACTGTCGGAATTAGAAACATATCTGTGTCAGAATTCGGGCCATGGGGTCCAAATTCCGACATTTTAACATATTTTATTCAAACTGTTGTAACTGTGAAAAAAGTGCATATATTACCAAGAAAATCATTTTTGAGTATTGTGCACAGCACGGGCAAAATTTCGTACAAATATGGGCTTTGTACTAACTACAGTTTTTTTTTATTTTTATGATGAAACCTTAGCGTGTCGCAATATAGATCAGTTACACTATAATAGAAATATAATGAATCGTTATTTATGGTTATATATACGTGGAATGCCACGAAAAAATATGGTTTTAATTCTCAATATAATGAGGCTGAAGATGAATGTGACAACAGTACACCACACTTCTTTAGGCATTGTCCTAGTTTTCCTCGACAAAGAACTCACAGTGGCAATAGGAAATGTTTTCTTGCTGAAATAGCCACAAACTAAATTACGCTAACTGGCCACTAAATAATTAAACAATTCATTACTAACCGATGTTTTCACATGTAAGCAATGCATCCAGAAAAAATTCTAGCATCGCTAGGCAGTAGCGACAACTGGTGGCGAAACACTGAAACCGTACACGAATGGTACGCTTCCGCTATAAGGCGATAGCATTAAGCTTCAGGGGGCTGCTCCCGAGTAAACGCTCCCTTCTTTTTCGCCCCTTCACCTTCAGGCATGGCCAGCCCCCTGCATCTTCCTATGCCGTCAATAGAAAATATTTGGCCCCTTAATGTCCGTTTACTTCCAGTACTGGCCGTCGAGCGCTAGTGGTACTCTCGTCCTACTCCTACAAGGGACCTTATGGGAAGGTCTCCTATTTATGTGCCGAGAAACGTATTGAGTATGATTTATGTTTTGATTCCTGCTAGCATCGAAGGAAAATCATAATTGCTGAAACAAACACCTGAATATTTACCGAATTTAGGAATCTTTTTTCCTGTCAGTGCTACTTACCAACATAACTTTACACAAATCAAGTACAATTTCTTTCCATCAAACATGTTAAATACGACCTGGTTCTATTCCACAATTGTAAAAGTGTGGAATTTAATAAAGTTCCTCATTCAAAATGCATAAAGCTATAGTATTCCACACCGTGCCGCAAGTGACACTCTCAATTATTTTTCCAATATGAGACCGAAAGGGAAATACCAACCTCATGATACGTATAATCAACTATCGGCAACGTAACTTTGTGATGCACACTAATCGCGATGATAAAATTTGCGTAGTAAATATCAACTTCTCTTCGATATTATAGTAGTATAGGGCCTATCCTGAAGTATTTATATATATATACTTCAGGATAAGCTTTTGGATCTCTTGATTACACTGCATGAAATCAAAGAAATATATAAAAACAAAGAAGACTTAAGGAAATCTCTCAAGGAAAAACTGAGGGCTGTGGCTGGAAACGTGTTAAGAGATGTGGAAGAAGACATCATTGATCATGACTACATCTACATCTACATAATACCCTGCAAGCCAACATAAAGGTGTATGGCAGGGGGTGAATTCTCACCCCCTGTAAAGTAAACGGACATTAAGGGGCCCAGTTTTTTTGGGAAGTTGCAGGGGGTTGGGCATGGCCGAATGAAATAATCAAAAAACTCCCGAAAAGAACAACCTTTCTCGCAATAATTGTCCCGGGTTTCGACACCAGAAAATGTAGGCACACGTGGTCCGTTGGACCGTGACGTGCGACAAACGCAACAGAAAGAGGTTCAATAAAATAAAATAAAAGGGGATAAAGAAAGAAAGTCATGAATGGGAGATGGGAAGGGAAAATGAGGATAGGCGCTTACCGGAGGATGAAATACGGCAGCTCCGAATGGTGTAGGAGACGAAAAACTCTCAAAAGCCCTCTCTTGATCGAAGCACTGTGTTTCCTCGACCAGCGTAGGAAGACGACTCCCGATGCGCCGGGTTTTTCTCCCTCACCTCTTTCTCACGAACTCACCTCACCAGCGCCAAAGGGAAGGCAAGGGAAGTTGGGAAAGGGAACCCAAACAAAGAAGACACGCAATGCGCTTACGTGCGAACAAATTCATTATCCAAAAAGTCAGCAAACGCATACAATTTAAACCGGTGGAGAGTTCGAGAAGATTTATGGATAACTTTCGCTGGTAAAGAGTGAAATCTTACCTACTTAACTAGTTTTTTAAACGGGATAGTATCCCAATTACTCAGAAGGTTGTGAATGACACAATATAATGATTAATAAGTGATTCACTCGTGATATCGGAGTCCGAAAAAAAACTTTTTTTAGTTGCTGTTATTGGGGGGGATTAGAGACAACTGACGTTATTGCCACCATTCCACCAAGCGTCGGCTTTAGCTTAACGAAAGCTCAACTCTTAACTATAGGCGCCAAGAGGTCTACGGCTTAACGACCCATCCAACGGACGCAGAAGATACTGACACTCCGAAAGGCTTTCATAAAGGAAATTGTATGTCAATGCAAAATCCACCAGTTCCGGGGAAAGCAGTTGAGCAGTTTCTTTTGAGTAACTTGTTTGTCATTGTCATTTAAGAACCGCCTCCAAAATTCAATTAAAACACTTTAGGTAAGGCGTGTCTTTTACACCACTCTTGTCTGTAACAAAGATAAATAAGGTGTAGTTTTCCATGAGGAAATTTCCGACCACCAATGTATTATGGATTATCTAAAATCCATGACGGTTGAGTTCCAATTAAGCTTGTGACCGCACCAACACATAGACCTACCTACTAGCGGAAATCTACCTCCAGAAAAAACAAAAAGTCCCCTCCTAAATACCTACTCCAATGGAGAACGTGGTAAACCTAACTCGGAAGCAAGGAATCTTGAAGCTGCCCCTAATGACAAAAATATTGACCTTAGGCGTTGAAAATTTATTCAACTTGGACCTGGTCGACGAGACATGAGAATTAAGGCAACCTCTTATGCAGAAGATTTTCCTTAACGCCATCCGAAATGAGGAATTTTGGTTATTCTTGAAAATGCGTATAACGTAGAATCACTACATTCCTATGGATTTGATTACATACAGAAGAAGGACCTTTGTGGGCTCACCGCTTTCCCGTCTTTTAACAGAAATATTTTTAAACTCTTCCAAAAAAGTTAGTAACTCGAATATCCTTCTTAAAATAAATATTTTATATTGAATTTGAGACATTGATGTGATAGCAGATGTCCCAGTTTTACACTTTCTTAACATGCAATAAAATACAATTAACTTTGGAATAGAGGAATCTTCCGGAAATAATTTAATTGCGTAGGCATTTTCTATTACTATGCATAACAAAGCAAACCTCTATGACCAAGTAATTCTGGCTGACTCATGCTATTATATCACGTAGAAGCTAGCAGCCTTTCTCAGTTTTGAATCAATGCACTTGTACCATTACCATACTCTTCTGCTGCCAAAATTAACGACGACGATCTCGTAATCAAGCGGAGAGCTTTGGTGGGTGAGTATAAAGAAGTTCTATTTGACAGAATTTTACTTAAAAAGAAAAGGAAAAACTAATAGTTAGCAACAGTAAGATTCCGCTTTCTAATAATTGAGTAACGGAAGATGTTTAAATTCGCGTTTTAGGTGAACGTTTCTAACAAATTAGAAAATATTTCACCATAAGACAAATTTAGGAGCTTCTTTTACACTCCTACTAAATTAGGGACACTAATTTTGCTAGTAATAAGCCGTGCGAGTACTTCCCTTAATCCATTGACGAAAAAATAAGATGTTTCTCGTGTGACAATGTGCAAATTGGAAGGGAGAGGAGAAGTTTCAGTGCTCTGGCTAAAGAACATGAGCGGTGCTTCAGAAAGTCCAGACAAATGATCCCTTTTACTAAAACATTTATTTCGGGAGTCACATGCTTCAAATTTCCAATCGAAAGTCCTCCCAGTGGGGGGAGAAGGAAGAAGGTTTGAATGTTCTGTAAACATGTGGAATAGTACAACACAGGACTAAAAACATTACATTTTATTATATAACCATGTCATTTTAATCCCTCCCTGCCCTTTCATTCCTCTACATCTCTGATACCGAAATGAAAATACTGCTTTCCGTCAAATATTTCTGCACCTACCCTATTGTTATACCTAAGAGGATAAGCCCCCCATTTTTTCTTTTACGTGTAAATAGCAACAGTTAACTGACATGTAAAATCACAAGCATCAATGCTGAATAGTGATCTATCCATTCCATCTCTCAAGATCTTTCCTCATCTCCCAAAAATAGCTCCAACACAGGGATCTGATGCTGACATCTTCAGTCGTTTCCTGTAGATAACACTATAGCGTCAAAGCGTTGTATGTATTGTGTATGTGAAAGAGTTTGTGGAGAATTGCGAAGAATCTTAATTATTATAAAAATAAAAATCTTTGTTCACGCATAATTGAGGTTCATTTTAACGTAAAGCGCATTATAATTCCTAAGTTTGAGTATGTTTAAATATTCCTAAGTTTATATATCATATGATTACAAATGTGAAACCTTATCCAGTATATAAAATATTTCGCACATCCTTGGAATGGAGAGGCTTCTTTCCATTCCTATCGTTCTACCTTTCCTCACGGTCTGAAGTGCCTGTAAGTGCGAAAACAGGATTGAAAACACCCCTGCAAAAACGTTGTCTGAAATTTACTCTCTTGTTGATGATGATAAATGGAGTTCAAAGTGCAGTTCAGAAACCGTTCAACTCTTGAATAGTCCCTTAATTCTGTCCATTTTCACTTGAATTAATATTCCAAATGACGCTCAAAAACGTCTATTAATGTAAATATTATCATTTCGTGTCCAAAGAAAAATCTATCTTGGTCAAATAAATGTTTTAACAACTTATATTTCACTCACTCACGTTGAATATCCTCATGTTTAGAGATACGCTACAAAAACACATGTACTTCTCAATATTATCGATTAATAATAAAAAAATTCATCGTTCCTTAAAATTATATATCGATAAGAATAAAGTTACCGAGACAAATAACGCTAGAAACAAAATGTCCGTAGTGCGAAAAATCTGAAGAGAGCAGAGTTTTACGGTGATGTAACTTTAAGATATAAATCATAAGTCTGGTTTGAAAATAAATTTTACCCGAGCAAAATAATTATATATTAATACAGCACATGATAAATAAATAGGATGATCATACATTTAAACATTAAATATACTAGTTTCCTAATACGGCCTCAGATTTAAAACCATGAAAGTCGCGTTGTGCTTGTGCTGATTAGGGTACAAATGTGATGTAACTTAAAAAAAAAGTTACGCATCTCTTTTCAGCACAAAAATGCAAAATTTATTAGCATTCTACCATAAAGAACGTAACTATTATATTAATAACAATTGTGCATTATTTTAACGATGAAGGCAACTGAATATACATAATAAATGATTATTTATACATTTCTCTTCCGCAGGACGAGAGATCGCGCTCATTAGCAGTTGAGCTTCTCCTCAAGGCGAAGGACCGCAACACCAGAAGAGAGGTTGTCACGTTTCCAAAAACTGTCTTCTTAAAAATTAATGGACTATGACAATACAATTTTATGGTTGTAAATTTCATTAGCTTTTGTTTTCCAAATGGAGCTTAGGAATTATATTCAGACTAACATCATTGATTAAAACAAACGCGTCAACGCTACAGGCTACATTTTCACTAGGCCGAAGGTAGAGAATGATTTTCATTAGAGTTTTTGTAAGTTTATTGAAACAATGGTCAAATATTCTTTATAAATTGTAGATAATAAAAAATACTTCTTAATTAATTTGGTGAATAGGTAATCTACCAAATACAGGCCATTTATCTTATATTTATTATAAAATTTATTCTTTACGTAAGATAAGTGTTATTCAACGTACTTTCCTATCTTTTTATAGCTACGGATTCTCATCAGCCAGATGCACCATGGCAAGATATACTTCACGGCATGTAGAGTCTCCAGATTGGACTGCACTGTTATAAAATCGGTTGGTTACAAACAAGTAATTACTGCATCCGTGATGTCAGGGATTCTTAAGCTCAATTATAGGTACTTTTTCGGAGTGCAAGAGTTAACTGTGATAACTACGGAAAACTACATTAAAATAAATACTTTAACTAGATAAAACTATACTAAACTAAAACTAGGTTAAAAGTACGAAACTATTGAAAATATTAACGAAACATTGATGTATTATGTTTAAGGTGATGTTTAATGAGTTAATCGATAAAGGCTATTGAATGAAACACAAAACAATTTTCCACTGAATTCCTAGTAACATAAAAAAATAATTATCCAATGAATTAAACGTCTAAAATATTTATTTGAAATCACACCCTCAAATCTGGAAAATCAGTTGAAAAACATGTCTTAGGATTGCCTACCTCTCTAGAACAATGAAGTGCGCTGCTAAAGGTCATTTCTTGGTATTTTAAACACACTTCTTATGTTGAAAACATATTTTTAAATCACTTTCAGATGGTGACAGCAATCATTACCTATTTATTCATACTACTGCAATTCATGCCGACGAAATGAGAAGCTTTACAAGTAATAGGTGAGCTGGAAATGGAAGTCTTATGACACCCTTAGGACAGTGGCAAGTATATTTTTTTATTCACCACTTCATTTCACTTGTTATCGGAACGTGTATTCAATTGACTTATGAATTAATCCGTAACAATTCAATGATACGAAAATATATTTATAGAAACATCAAGTCTCGTAGCAGAGAGCTAGCAGACATCCATGATCCAGTATCCAATAAATCCAGTATCTTAGCAATAAGCAATAATTTACTTTATGCCACGCTGTAGACAGAGTAAATGGCAGTGAATCGGTGAAATAAATAATTGGGAAATTATGTGACATAATAAAGCTATATTGTATAGAATTAAAATTTGATTTTTTTAATCCTTGGAATTAAAGTATAATACTTAATTTAAGCATTAACTTGAATTTCGGTAGCTCAGTATAGTCTCACGCTATCTAGATATATTCCGCTATAACAGAACGTGTTCTGAAAAATAAAAGTCGTCATTTGTCTTCTTCGTAAGCCTGCAAATGAGATAGCGGAATCATATGGAGATAAAAGAACACGTTCCAAGTTCTTCCCTTCTAAAATAAACTCCACGCCAAATAGTAATGAGTTCTGTCGTAGTATTTCCTCCATTGATCTAATTGATTCTCCGATATTTAATATGTATGGCTTGCACTTATGAAGTCCATATAATAATAATTATGTATTTTTTAATTCCGAACACTTCTATTACACCTACGAAAACCAGTTCAGGATCCCTTTTTCTCAATCGCATGTCGGATTTTCACTTCCGCATAGCTCCCAGATTTTTACTTTCTCCTTACCTACCTCTTAGAATCAAAATGCATAATTTCTGCTTGGCCTTATTTTTTTTCAATGACTTCTATTGTGTGATTAACCCATCAATACTACGGTAAAAATTGATCAGAGGAAGGTATATAGGTTGAAATAAAATAAAATTTCTATGCACCTCTCAGTTGATTCCGATAACCACGATGCAAACCGAAGTTCAAACTATGGTTTTAATGTTTTGGCTAAGAGTTCAAAACCAACCTAAACAGTAAATTTAATCAATTTAGTCATACCAGTCAATGAAATTGCTCGATTTGGCGTATTAAGTAACTCTCTTGAAAGAAGGATTATACGCTCCAGGTTTAGTGATAAATGTATTGCTAGACATCATAGATGATGATTTTTGTTGTGATACCATGACGAAATAACATGGAGAACTTTTTATACATATTTGTTTTGATCACTGTATTATGCTTTATCTATAGTTATCAAAGCTAACTTGTTCCAGGAGTGATTTGATAGGGCTGTGATAAAAAATGGTTTCCTTCAAATGCAGTGAATCTATAATTTTGCTATCACCTGGGCAGAAATATTACTGACATATGATTCAATCGTAAAGAAGGATACCGATCGAGAGTAGTAATGTCTTTCCCAGGAATAAAACAAACCCATTGACTCAACACAAAGGACTATATAATATTTAATGATCACTTGAACGTCAAAAGTTTACTGTAATAGTTAAGCTCCTTTAACACTATCCATTCAGCAACCTAGAGCTAATTAAAATTAAAATAAAAAGGAAAAATCAAACACGCAACCTCCATTATGATCAACGGAATTATGCCATATTCACATAAATGTGGAAATATGAAAAGAATAACAGCTGAAATATAACGACAAATGGAACGTGCAATACCATAGTATCTCTCGTTAAACGTAATACACATTTGTTATTAATCACTTTATGAATAATAACGGGTCTAGTGTGAATGATATTACGGTATGAAAATGATATGGAAAGAGTTAAAATTTTCTAATTGAATGATTTTGTTTTTACTAATATAAAAATGAAAATATATCATGGTACCAAACCATTAATTCTAATTATATGCTATGAAATTTTTACTTTATATATTCACAGATATAACGAGCGGCGATGGCGCATTTGGTGATTTTAAAGGAAATCCCGACTCTTCAAGAGACACACGTATTCGCGTGCCATATGTAGGCTCTGGAGCCAAAGTTTGGCAGTTATGGTTGCAGCAGGATGAAATGATGAATTACATATTGTTAACTATCGATAAAGATGCTGGTAACAACGGAATGAAAAGGATTATGTGATAATAAATTCAAACTATTTCCTATATTCAATGCAGTAAGAGTAGATTTTCATTGCTATTGTGTTTGTTGCCCTTAGTTGATTCCTTCTCGCAACTTAATTCTGCCACCCTTAGTTAACCAGTGACTCACAAAGTTAACATATTTTTGTCAGACTTTTAAGAGGCTACAGAAGAGAATTCGTATATTCTGTACACGTTTACATTTACTCCATTTGCGATTAGAAGAACTGCGTTGGCTGAACTAGTAATCTATTTCATTTTCATATTGGTCCTCACAAATAAAGGGAAAAGAAAGTTATTCTGAGTGTTCAATTTTTTAAGCAAAACTTCGAGCATTTAACTATAGGATTGCTCGAGTTGTCACTCCCAAAATGTCCATATTTTCACCTGAAACGGCTCATTTTTCCGAGAGGGGACGTATTTTTTCTGGCTAATATAATATATGAAATACCAATATGAGATGAAGAGTTTAGGGAAAAAGTTTCATTTACCGCAAATTACAGAAGGTTTCTATACATTTTGTGCGTATTAATAGTTTTTCACCCCGAGGGCCTGGGTTTGAAGCCGGCAGTGGCAGAGGTTTTTCATTGGAATACAGGTCATACTTGAGGGCTCAAGATCCTGTGTGGAATGCAGTAAGTAAGTAGTCTTGTCTGTCAGATGGGAAACCTATTAGCCTCTCACTTCGACTAGACTAATCCTGACGCCGGGTTTCTCTCCCTCTATATTTCGCTCCCAAAAATCCTACCTATATCCAAATATCCACGTATTTTCTGTGACCCAAGTTACCTCCACTGTCGGGTCGGTTAACCTCTTTCTCGGATAACTACTGCTTGAACGCAAAAACTGGATTTTTCTTACATTAGGATGATAACTGGCCCGGGTCAGGGGAATTGTGACCCGGGAATAATTTGTACTCTAATTACAAGTTTGGTTTTTGCCGCCGAAATACATTAATCTGACGGATTTTACGCTTCATGAATGTCTACAGAAATTAATAATCATTTTTATTTTCTTGTGGTTCGAAGAATTCATGCCGTCTGACTGGTCAAACTATGTCGCTCATCTCGCATGAGTAATCGTTTTTGACGAGTCGTTTTCATGTAGTAGCCTAGTTGCTTGTCAATAGTACATATTTGGTGTTCTTCACCCCCTGCCACACACCCTCGCAGTGGCTTGCAGGGTATTGCGTAGATGTAGATAGTTATTACCACAAAGAGGAAATAAGAGTAGCCTGGTACTATGCACTCTTACACTCCAGCCTGGCTTGTCAACTTCTTCCTCTAAAAAGGACCCCTTCAACTTCGAGATCTTCGTTTCCCTGGGAGAATTTGACGTATCGCTGGGTTTGGGTGACTCCTCTACCTTGCTCGATCACGCCCGAAACGTCAGTGCCGCTGTTTATTATTATTAATTATGTTTCCATTGCCAAGCCTTCAAATCGTTTTCAAGGTCTGTAGCTTCTCATTCTATGGCAAGAATCCACTTGAAGATGGATAATGAAGCCAAAATCCTAAGACTTTTGCAATTGTACAAGCGGTTTTTATTTGAGCGGTTTTTATTTGAGTCCCACTTACAGCGTTGATAAGAAAAATATTGCAACAGTGTGCAAACTTAATATAGGGGTAAGGCGAGCACTAAGAGAGACCTTAGTTCACGAGTAGGGCGCAGTGGCCCTTGGAATTGTAGTCTGAATAAACGGAAAATGCATGGGCTCAAATGCAAATTAGAATTTATCCACACACGAGAGAAATGAATCTCTCAGGATGTTTAGTGCCTCAATGGAGAGAATACTCAAGGGAAATAATATATATGCAGGACAAAGGCGAAAATCATATAGCTTGCGTGGTAACGGCTTTTGAGAGTGATCGACTAAGAGAGCGTAACTGGTCATCAATTCCGGTTCTTTCGTCGCGAAGAGATAACGATAGCTAACTTTAGCGGTTGATATATCTCCCTCACGTTGAATTCCAACGGACACTTCTACTTGCTCTCATAACGGGGGAATTTTATTCTAACGAATCAACATATTTCTGTACGAGTAGAAAAGACCCAACCCCCTAACCCACCTTCACCGTCCCTTTCTCTTTAGATGCTAATATATACCCTGACGTTAACATCTCCGTAGAACAACGGGAATTCCAAACTTATGTTTGTTTTTCATCAAGCGAAACGACTCCTAATCGATTTAAGAAGAAATTTCATCAATTATGTTTCCATTGCCAAGCCTTCAAATCGATTTCAAGTTCTGTAGCTTCTTATTTCGCGGCACGAATGCACTTGAAGATGGATAATGAAGCCAAAAACCTAAGACTTTTGCAATTGTACAAGGCCACAAGGGCTTTATTCCTCCTCAGTCACATTGCGGGAGTGGCACCGTATGCCCAGAAGGAAAGGAGAACGGAGGCTCTCAAAAAAGGAACACTGCTGTATGGCATTTCCTGTTTCTTGGTGAAGTTCATAGGATTCTCGGTGCTGTTTCCCTTCCAACTCCAAGCGATACGTGATTACTTCAGTACGGATGGATTCGAATTCCACGTAAGCGTCGGCTTAGTCTGGTACTTTGCACTCATATCCTCCGGCCTGGCTTGTCACCTTCTTCCCCTAAGGAGGAGATCTCTCAACTTCGAGATCTTCCTTTCCCTGGCAGAATTTGACGTATCAGTGGGATTGGGTGACTCCTCTACCTTGCTCGATCACACCCAAAACGTATGTGCCGCTGTCAATACTCTCGTAGGCATCCTGTTCTCAGCAATGGTGCTCAATGAAAGTATCGATCCTAATGGCGAACTGCAATCCACGTCGGTGTTGGGGTTCTCCCTAGCGATCTGGTGCACTGCTTCGGCTCTCCTGGTGACCCTGCAGGCTTTCACCCTGACCTACCACATGCAGCAGAGGGTGGTCATACTGAACGGTCGTCTGGAAGCACTGAAGAGGGATCTCGGGACGAACCGGGCTGATTGGCCTTCTGCGCGATACCAGATTCCAGGGACCACGGTTGACTCTTCTTCCGGCGGCCTGAAAAGGTTGTCTCGCGATGTGAGGCATCTGGCTGCTGTAAGGATGAAGCTGGTCTACGTCGCGCGGAATGTCAGTCACTTGTTTGGCGGAATCGTCCTGACGACCATGCTGTCCACGCTTATCATGTCCACTGTATCCGGCCAAGCAATCGTGGGGCAAGTGTTTGGAGAGATAAATTTCGCACCCATGCACTACCTGCTGCTTGACACCATCACCTGGACGGGGTCTTTCATCTCGGGGATAACCGCTGTCTTGGTGTCATCGGACAGATTAATCAAGAGCGTAAGCCTAGTTTGATATACTCTTGAATCCTTTTTAAGTCAAAGTCGACCATGTTTTTTCACTTTGGTATTTTTATAAGGTTAAAATTACAGTTTGATCGATTCTAATCAATTTTCCTTGCATTTTGAGAAAATATACGAATCTAGAATTTGCAAGATATGTGAGAGATAAGATCGTAAAAATGACTCAGGAATGTATATCAATTATACAAATTTTTATTTGGCAGAATTTCAATTTGTTTGCTATCACAAAGGCCATGGTGTTTTTCATGGAAAAGAAATTTGCACTATAGCTCATCTAGCGTACAATATTTACACGAGTACCACGAGTATCTACAACCTGTAACAGCCTGCTAATTTTTTTTCCACCTAGCAATAAACGCAAAATGCCGAGGAAAAATTGACTAAGAAAAAATATTAAAAACATTGTTAAAAGGTGGCCATAAGAAAACATCATGTAACAATCCAAAATTAAAACTTTTTCATTGATTTGGAAAAGATTAGCTGCCACGGAAAATATTTTAATGGTGAATGCTCCCCAACTAAAATTTTGCATAAATTGCGAACCGTAGTTTGTTTAGGTGAAAATACGATTCAGAAGCATGTCGTGACAATAAGTCAGTAATGTGCAGTAATTTATGTGAAAGATTCAAAGACCTATTCAAATAATTGAGAAACCATTGGTGGAAACATATTCCACAAAAATTCTTTTTGAATAGGTCCCACGTTTCTGTTAGCTCTTTGCCCCACTAGGAATTTCCCACGAAGGCAATCAAAATGCCATTTTCCACCCTCGTACAGAAGCCAGAGCACTACCGGAACTCATTTGTCTAAATTCAACCCTACTTTCCTTGCAGATAGTCCAATGAGTCTCTTTTACCAATGTGTGGTAAATTCGGAATGTTCATTCGCGATTGGATAAGTCTGCTCACCTTAGGAGGCTGAATGAGCGCCGGTGCATTCATTTTTTTATCCATTAAGGAACGCATATTGCTTCAGTAAAAGATTAAAATTTACTAAAATCATGCTAGATAAATAAATGCTGTTATTAAAGTATTTTGATAAGTAATAGGTAAGGAAACAAGACTGCTAAGCAGTGAAAAGAGAGAACGAAGGAAATCGTCCAACTTAACACAAAACCTTCTGTTCCTCGTTATGAAGTTGGGACAATACTTCCTCCCAGCCACAAACTTAAGCAACATTCTCGAGGCAATTCATCCTGCCCTATTATTGGGACGTTTGGTTGGCGTCACTCCTGCGATCCGGAAAGAGGGAGAACGCGCTGTATCCTGCGGACTGTTCTTTCAGAGCCTGGGCTCCATCGCCGTTGTCATCACTCTGGCAGCCTTCTTCCTTCCCTATGACATCAAGCGTATAGTGTCCACATTTAGCAGCAGCGGGGAGCACGACCTGAACTCCATCATCTACGTGTTCTGGTACGCCCTCATATTCCTGTCGGGGTTGCAAAACTTCAGTCTCCAGCTCAGGAAAGCGTCCCAGCAGCAGAATATCCTCCGGAGTATGGTCCACATGGACCGGAGGATGGCACGCTACAAAGTATCCGATTCGATTCGCGTCACCAGAGTGGTGTGTGCCTCTTCCTCGGTGGTGGTAAGCGTCCACCTTTGCATCTTGGTGCTGTACGAGATGCTGGAGCCGACGCAAGCGGTCTACGAAATGGGGTTGGGGCTGTTCATCGCCTGCCTGTGGTGCTCTACCTCGACGTACGTCACCAATCTGTGGTGCTTCAATCTCGCGTGCGTTGTGCACCAGAGGATATCCATCTTGAATCGACGGCTTGAGGAATTGGTGCTTAGAGAAGAAGGAACGCTTGGATTGATCAAGGTTTCCGGTCACGAATCCTCGGGAGCAAAGTACAAAAAGGCCAGCCGACGGAAAGACTTGATCCCTCCGTCTTCCGACGTCAGACGCATGGCGGCATTGAGACTGAAACTTCTTCTTCTCGCTCAAGGCATCAATAAGATATTTGGAGAATTCTTCTTCCTTGACGTGTGCTGCACTGCAATCACGGTTACGATAAACATTGCGGCTATAGCACAGAATTTCTTTCGAACAGGCTTTTCCACGTTAGATTATCACATAGGAGATTTCTTCGTCTGGACCGGAGCCCACATTCTGGGGACTGTGGCTATGCTGATAGTTTCTGAAAAAGTTTTCAGAAATGTGAGTACCTCCTGCGTTAATGTTCACTATTTTTCTAATCATCTTCAGAGTTCTTGAGCGATATAGGGTAATTCTGTCGACATGCAATTTTTAACCAACGTTCTGGAGTTCTGGTACACAATCACTTGTTTTGCTGCAGCGATTATTCGTTTTATAAAGTTGCTGTCGTTATCATACTATTTCCAAGATAATTTTACTATATTTTTCGATATCCGCATTCTAATAAACATACTTCCATTTAAACATTTTAATGACGAAATATTATCATACAATTTTCAAAGAGTAGTAAAATATGAACAATTTAGTTCTCTTAATATTTCTGTTAGCCCTTAATTATTTTAATATTTTATTATTTATCAATTCATATGATGTCTTATTGACCTCTTATTTTAATGCATATTTTTTTAAATCTGGGGTTTCGGCCCGTTGAATAAAAAGGCAAAACTTTATGCCGACATTTCGATATGCATTTATCCATCATCAGGGCTTCAAGTTATAAAAAAAACTTGAATCCCTGATCTATGCATTTTTTCTTGGGTTTTCCTCAGTGTCAGTTGACTTGTGGACAACAGTTTCGCTGGCTCTTCTGCCAGCGTCTTCAGGTCGAGGTTGTCGGGGTGCGAACTGCGAACTTTTAGTAGAAAACCTATTTCACCATCTCCAGCTATTCGCTCTTTCTGGCCGTGGATGGATTGCATGATTTGAAAGATTGGGGAGAGGAGAGTAAGTAAATGGGAAGGATGTTTTTTTTAAATAAATTATATTAAATACCATAGAGCTGGAAGTTTAGCTTAGGGTTTGGGGGTAAAGAAGGTTGTTTTGTTAAGGTGATGCTAGGGTAAGTTTTTCTTCATTGAGGTAGGATTTGTAATATTTGGTTGGATTTAATTGGAGGATGGTCAATCAGGGAAAGGGGGCAATAGATTTTTGAGGGTTGCCCCGTTTCAACCGCAACCGGGATGAGGAGTAGGATAAATAGATTGGTTAGGAGGATTTGGGATGCTTGTGGAAGTAGGAAATGAAAGGAAGGAGGTAGGAGACGTCTTCTCATCTTCATCTGTAGAACGGCATGACAGGCTGGTGAGTAGCTGATTGCAGGTTACTGGAGTCTGGGTGGAATTGGATGGGAAATTCCGATGAGGGAGATGGATTTGTGGTAGGTGAGGTAGATTTTGTGGGAATTTTTTGATTTTTCTTTGTAACTTAGGGATGGTTTGAGGGATCTTGTCTTTGGGGTAAAGGTATTTGCCGGTTGGCAGTTCAGGTGACCAGAGGGAAGAGATTAATGGATTTGTGGAGTATCTCACCGAGACTCCGTAACTCCTGGTGTTTGAGTCTATTACAGTCTGAAGCTGCGGGATGCCGAGATCCGCCTAAATTTGGGAATTGGAAAGGAACCAGGGAGCCCCGGCCAGTTGCCTTACTAGTTTGTTGAGGTAGTGTTTTTTAGTTTTTGTAGTTTTTGTTGTTGGTGGTTCCTGTGGTGCATGCGTAACGGGACATGCGTAAAGTACGAGGTAAGTAAAGTCGTATTTGGGGAAGTATTATATTAAAAAGGATACGAAGTTTGTTATTGATTGAGGTTGGGCTATTGAAGTGAATGAGGGAGCGTAAAGCGTGCTTAGTATGGTCGACTTTGGAAAGGATATTAGTCGTGTGTTGAGTGACGGAAAGTCTTTCGTCGAGCGTTACTCCCAGAAAGGTCGCTTCCGCTACTTGAGGTATAAATTTACCGTAGAGAGTCAGAGGGAAGTTGTCTCGTCTGATGGATTTAAAAGTAAAGCAAAGTTTGGCACATTTGGAAGGATTTATCTGAAGTCTCCATTCGTTAAGCCAGTCTTCTATGAGGTCCAGGTGGTCTTGTAATACATCTGCATTCTTGTCGGGCCACCAACTGCGGGTTGCAATCGTGGCGTAGTCAGCGTAGACGTATAGTTCCGTTAAGTCAGCGGTCGGGAAGTCGTCAATGAGGATGTTGAATAGAGGATGTTGGGACCAAGAACTGCACCCAGGGACGCGTGTGGTATCTGCCTCGATTATATACCGTAGGCTGGCTGGGTGCTGCTCTCTGATTGGCTATCTCTCGGATGAGTATTTTCCAGGCGCTGTGAAGGAGAAATCCGTCCTCTCCGTTGATATTCAACGATGTTTTTTTAATTTCTATGGCTTCCCTGATTTGCCGAGGGAAGTATCGGCACTCCTTTGTTAAAAGTTTCGTCTCATCAAATTTAATGCTGTGGCCGGGTTCTGACCACGCAGGTTCGGCGATGGCGGAAAGTCGATTAATTAATAATAATTAATAATAAAATGTTTAGTCATTTCTAGAAATTATATATGGATAAATATAAAGCTACAGAGCCTAATAACGCTAGAATCAAAATGTCCGAAGAGCGGAAAATCTGAAAAGAGCAGAGTTAATGGTAATGAAACTTTAAGAAGTAAATCGTAAGCCTCGTCTGAAACTAATTTTCACCCAAGCAAAATTATGATATATTAAGATAGCAAATGATAAATAAATAGGATAATCATACATTTAAACATTAAATTTACTATGACTTGTTATATGTTTTTTGGGTAGTCCGCGTCTTGTTAACTGGTTTGAGGTAACAGTTAACAAGACGCGGACAACCCAAAAAACATATAACAAGTCATAATATGGACCGCAAAAGTTTTAACGACTTGATTAAATTTACTAGTTTCCTAATACGGCCTCTGATTTAAAACCATGAAAAAAGCGTTGTGCTTGTACTGCTCATGGTCCAAATGTGATTTAGCTTAAACATAAAGTTAAGCGTCACTTTTCATCACAATATCGAAAAATTTATTGCTTTCTACGATAAAAACTTGACTATTTTATTAATGAAAATTTTCCATTATTTTGACGATACAGGCAACAATACATAATAAATGATTATCAATACATTTCTCTTCCGCAGGACGAGAGATCGCGCTCATTAGCAGTGGAGCTTCTCCTCAAGGCGAAGGACCGCAACACCAGAAGAGAGGTTGTCACGTTTCCAGCAAAACTGTCTTCTTAAAAATTAATCGACTATGACAATACAATGCTACGATTGTAAATTTCATTAAGTTTTGTTTTCTTAATGGAGCTTAGGCATTATATTCAGGCTAACATTATCGATTAAAACTAACGCGTCAACGCTATAGGCAACATTTTCACTTGGCCGAAGGCTGAGAATATTTTTTATAAGAGTTTTTTGTAAGTTTATTGAAACAATCGTCAAATATTCTTTACATTATACATAATAATTAATACTTCTCAATTAATTTGGTGAATAGGTAATCTACCAAATACATGCCATTCATCAAATTTGTTCTTTAAGTAAGAAAAGTATTCTTCAACGTACCTTCCTATCATTTTATAGCTACGGATTCTCATCAGCCAGATGCACCATGGAAAGATGTACTTCACGGCATGTGGAGTCTTCAGATTGGACTGCACTGTTATAAAATCGGTTGGTTACAAACAAGTAATTACTGCATCCATTATGTCAGGGAGTCATAATCTTAATTATATGCATATTTTTCGGAGTCCAAGGTTTAACACATTTACGGTGGAAATTTCTCATCCCTTGAACAGAAATAGATTAAAACTATGGAACTATTGAAACAAATAATATATTTATGTATCATGTTTAAGGTGATGTCTATGCGTTTAACGATAAAGACAACTAAATGAAACGCAAAACATTTACTATCCACAAATTCCTTAGCAAAATAAAACTACTGATTAGTCAATGGTAATATGGATAAACTTCTAAAATATTTATTTGAAATCACACCCTCAAATCTGGAAAATCAGTTGAAAAACATGTCTTAGGATTGCCTACCTCTCTAGAACAATGAAGTGCGCTGGCAAAGGTCATTTCTTGGTATTTTAAACACCCCTCTTATGTTGATAACATTTTAATTTAATCACTTTCAGATGGTGACAGCAATCATTACCTATTTACTCATACTATTGCAATTCATGCCGACGAAATGAGAAGCTTTACAAGTAATAGGTGAGCTGGAAATGGAAGTCTTATGACAACCTTAGGGCAGTGGTAAGTATATATTTTTATTCACCACTTCATTTCACTTGTTATCGGAATGTGTCTTCAACTGTGGACTGGAAAACTTGTGAGTTAATGAGTTAACAATTAAATGATAAGAAAATATGTTTATGGAAATATGAAGTCTCGTAGCAGAGTGATTACTGACATCCATGATGGCGTTAATGAGGAAAATGAATCCAGTATCTTAGCCAAATCTAATAAATTAGTTTATGCCACGCTGTTTAGAGAAAAAGGAGGTAAATTGGTGAAATAAATGTTTGCGAAACTATGTGACATAATCAAGATACATTGTAAAGAATAAAATTTGTATGAAATAAGATTTTATCATTGAAATTAGATTAAATATTTCAAATATCTAATCTATTACTTATTACCGTTGGTAACAGTAATTTTCATTCCGGTAGCTCAGTATATTGCCCCACACCAAATATATATTTCGTTATAATTGGACGTTTTATGAAAAATAATTGTCGTCATTTGTCTTCTTTGTAAGCCTGTCAATAAGATTGCGGAATAATTTGGAGATTAAAGAACAACTGCCATGTTCATTCCTTCCCAAATAAAGTTTTACGAAATAAAATTAACGAATCAACTCTCCGATATGTAATATGTATGACTTGTATTTATTAAATCGAAATGATAATAATAATTTAATTTTTTTTAATTCCGACCACTTCTATTACACCTGCGAAAACCAGTTTAGGATCCCTATTTTCTTAATTGCATGCTGAATTATCACTTCCGCATAGCTTCCAGATTTTTACTTTCTCCTTACCTACCTCTTAGAATCAAAATGCATAATTTCTGCTTGGCATTCTTATTTTTTTCATTGACTTCTATTCTGTGATTAAACCATCAATACTGGGGTAAAATTTGACCAGAGTATATAGATTGAAATAAAATAAAATGTCTATGTACTACTCAGTTGATTCCGATAACCAAAATACGAACAGAAGCTCAAACTATTGTTTTAAAGTTTTAGATAGGTAACTGTTCAAAACCAACTGCATCAGTAAAGTTCGTGAACTTATTGTTAGTCATACCAGTCAATTAAATTGCTCGATGCGACATATTAGGTAACTTTCTTGAAAGAAGGGATGTACAGTCCACATTTAGTGATAAATTAATTGCTCGACTATCACCGATGATTGTTTTTGCTGTGATATTATGACGGAATAACTGGGAGAATTTTTTATGCATTCTTGTTTTAATCACTGAATTATGCTACAACTATAGTAATCAAAGCTAACTTTACTTGATTGGGCTGTGATAAAACATGTCTTCCTTCAAATGGAATGAATCTATATTTTTACTAGCACCTTGAAGGAATATTACAGATGATGCAATCGCATAAAAGGAAAACCGATCGATCGTGATTATGTTTCTGAAATACATTTGTCAACTTCTTTCCCAGGAATAAAACAGACCCGTTGCCTCAAGACAAAGGACTATATACTATTAAATGATCACTTGAATGTCAAAATATTGCTGTGATAGTTAAGCTCCTTTAACACTATCCATTCAGGAACCTAGGGCTAATTAATATTAAAATAAATAAGAAAAATTAAAAACGCCACCTCCATTATGTTCAACGAAATTATGCCATATTCACACAAATGTTTATAGATAAAAAGAATTTCAGATGTAATATAACAACAAATGCAACGTACAATACCATAGTATTTCTCGTTAAACGTAATATATTCATTATATTAATTACTTTATGAATAATGACGGGTCTATAGAGTGAATAATTATACGGTATGAAAATGAAATGGAAAGAGTTAAATTTTTCTAATTGAATGATTTTGTTGTTACTAATATAAAAATGAAAATATATCATGGTACCGAACCAATAAATTCTAATTACATGCTATTAAATTATTACTTTATATATTTGCAGATATTAGGTGCGGCTATGGTGCATTTGGTGTTTTTAGAGGAACTCTACAAACTTCAAGAGTCCCATGTTTTCACGTGCCAAACGTAGGCTCTGGAGCAACATTAGTTTGGCAGCCATCGCTGCAGCAGAATGAAATGATGAAGAAGAAATTGTTAACTATCGATGAAGGTGCTGGTAACAACGGAACGAAATGGATTATATGAGAATAAAATCAAACTATTTCCTGTACTCAATGCATTAAGAGTAGATTCTCATTGCTATTGCCTTAGTTGCCCTTAGTTGATTCCTTCCGCGACTTATATTATGCTACCCTCAGTTTACCAGTAACTCACGAAGAATTACATGTTTTTAAGATAAATATTTTTGTCAGACTTTGAAGATTAAGGCTACAGAAGAGAATTCGTATATTCTGTATACGTGTACATTCACTCCATTGGCGATTAGAAACACTGCACTGGCTAAACTAGTAATCTATTTTATTTTTATACTGGTCCTTCCAAATAAGGAGAAAAGAAAGTTTTTCTGAGTTCTCAAGTTTTTATGCTACACTTCGAGCTTTTCACTGTAGGATTGCTCGAGTTGTCACTCCCAAAATGTGGGTACATATTTACACCAGAAACGGCTAATTTTTCTGAGGGGGTAGAATTTTTTCAGGCTGGTTATTACCAATATGAGATGACGAGTTGAGGGAAAAAGTTTCATTTACCGCAAATTACAGAATGCTTCTCTACCATTTTGGGTTTCTCTTATTCAAGGTTTTTGATCACAAAGAGGAAATAGGAGTAAAATCTCAGCTGCTTAAAGATGTAAATTGAGGGGGTCGGGTAGATATAGTTGGTTAGAGTACTAGCCTCTCAACCGGAAGTTACCAGTTACTGAACTCAATTATCCAGTAACTCAACGAGTTACCAGTAACTCAATAAGAATTATATATCTTTCTATGATCAATACTTTTGTCAGACTTTGAAGATTAGGGCTACAGAAGAGAAATCGTATATTCTACGCACGCTTTCACTTGCTCCATTTGCAATTAGAAATACTGCTTTGGCTGAACTAGTTATCTATTTCATTTGTCAGTTACAAATGCCTTAGTATGCCGAAATGCCGCAAAATTTAGGGTTCAAATAACAGCAGTGGAAGATATTTGTCATTGGTAATTCGACCTCTACTTGAGCACTTTGCGGAAAGAATTTGAGTACAGTACTGTGCCCGTCGGATAGGACGTTAGGCCGTGGTCCCCTCGGTGCCTTTTGTTATAACTGTCAAATTTGGTTTCCGGATTTCTCTCCATTCTTCCTCCTTTCCCTTCCATTCCCATCCTTATACCTTTCCTCTCGGTATGAAGTACCTATTAATGCGGATGAAGCCTTGAAAACACATAAGATGAGACACGATAAAATATAAAGATGGTATGCAGCGTTGAACATTTATTTATCGACCTTTCAAAATAACCTTCCAAAAATATTGACGATGTCAGAAAACAAGATATTTCATATCCTATGCCCACTAAGCTTACCATAAAATTGCTATCATTATAGTGCACAGAGGGTGTAGATTTATGATAAATTGCCTAGAAATTATGTTCACCATTTACGATTTCTTTATGTTCTTGTTGTTGTTCTTGTTAATAATGCTATACGCTCTATCTTCTGACGAAATAATGAAGGCAAAAATTGCTGCATTGTCACAACATATCTGCATCTTTGTTCATTTAATTGGAAAATCAAGCCGCAAAATCCATTAAGGAAACTGCTCTGCGGTTCTTCCTATCCAAAAATGAACATTCGGAAGGGACCGAAATAATTTAGGGGTGTAGCCGTGGACTTCCTTTTTCGGCGGGAAATACCCCCCAGTCGATTGAGTCCACTTTTACACAGTGGAGGATTAGATATAAATAAACCATGCTGGGAATAACTAAAGTTTAGCAAACTCGCCAACGTTTGGCTTAATCACACTTGCGTTCTCGATGAAAATATATAGCATTTAAAAACCTATAAATGCGGAAGTATCATAGTGTGAAAACGGCTCCCCTCCGTGTTGACGATGAAGGCATTAGCAAGAGGTGACTCACTTCGACGCACCGCCCCTGAATCGATATTTTCCTTCCACTCTTAAACATGAATGCGTCCCCTAAAGAAACCCTTGACGGCCTAAAGAAACCCATGAAGTATCGACAGTATATTGACTAATATTTTACAGGTAAGAGTAAGTTGTGTGGTACTGCAAATATCGGCATATATTTTTAGAGAAATGGAGCTTATAACTTCACATATAGATACAAGAAAGAATGATTAGATAGTTCGCGGTTTCGATTATAATCAAGACTACTCGCTATGGCATTTGAGTGTATAAGTGTGACGGAAGCCATGTAAGGTTTGTTGCCTTTTTCCCCAGAAGGTATTTTTTAAGGTGTTTTCTTGGATTTTAGCTAAAAAAATTTCTACTGTGCAAAATATTGGCAGACAATACTACTTATTTCATGTGATACACACTATAAATAAAAAAGCAAAACATAGGTCGTGAGTACTAAGAACTTCAAATCCCTCCAATTAATATACTTTCAGTGATATTAACTTATACAAAAAAAGGAAATCATTGCGAATAAATAAAAAAAAACTACTTAAATTCGTCCATCCCTTCCACTACAATGTTGAAATTCGTCATTCATTTTATATTTTTGTGTATTTAGTTCTGGAGAATACCAATGAATGGCACTAGAATATTTTCAGCCGAGGAGGTACTGATGACTTCACGCCTTCAAATTGGATTACACTCTTTGCTACGCAACTGCCAAACATTTTAATAGCTAAACCATTTTACAAGCTATTAAAAACTCTACTAACTCCATGTTTGTCATATCATTTGTGAAAACAGATGCAGACTTTCGTTATAAGAACACCTGAAAATACTAAAAAAAGGTCCTGGCAAATAATTGACAAAAAGGCATTTTATGTCCGATATCGCAAGTGATTAATCAAGTTTTGTTTGTCAGTCTAACGGTCTCGGATTTGAACCTTGCCACGTGATGGGTAAAATTTGTGATGGATATGATTATGTGGGATTTAATACACATATTACTATTATTTAGTTACTTTGTGAATCAGGATTTACACTGGTAAATTACAAAAAAATTATGCTATGACCACTTAGGTGACACATTGCTAAAGTAATTAATCTATAAGTAAGCACGAATTAGGCACGTTCACGAACGTAAGCACGTTCCCAGTCATGTACTGATTTGGATAACTGGTGGTTTCAGGCATAATTTTATGGAACCTGTTCATGTTCGAAAAGAAAACTTAATTTTGTAGTTTTCTTTCGCATCCGGACTAATCTGTTGGTCCATATACCCCTGGGATCCCAATAGGCATTTGCGTGTCAACAGGTTTCCCAGGGGATGAACCAACAGAGCTTGACAAACATCCATGCCCTGGGTGGAGAAATACCCACCCAGGCGGGAATCGAACCCGCGATCCTAGGATTAGAGGCCTAACCTCGCCGACACCTGGGCCAGCATAGTTTTCACGACCCCGGTTTTGACGTCCAACGTCATCTTCAGGTATTGAAAGCTGATGATCACCTTAGATTTCGGAACCTTTAAACGGCATAAATTTATTAAAACACGGCCCAAGTTTCGACGTCTAACGTCATCATAAGGCGTCGAAACCCGGGACGTCAAAACCCGGGTCGTATTTTAAGAAAATTATGTGGAACTAAAAAGGTAAGTTTTCTTTTCAGTCACTGATTTGAAGTCAGCTGAACTTACTGCTCAAAGAGAGAAAGCTGTTGATGGAAGAAAAACAGGCAAATGCACGAAATATTCCTAAACTTAATTTTAATGCGTAAAATGGCATTTTTATAAAATTTAATTTGTGGTAAATATTTACAACAAGGAGCATAGTTGAAATTTTAGATGCATATTTACCACATAATGTTCGTCATTACATTCTCTGTCAACTATTCTCCACGAAAGTAGTTTTCGACAATGACTTTCTTGCGAGGCACATTGAACATAGTCGCAGAAGATCAAAATTAAACAGAAACCACTAATTAAAATATAGGAAGTATCCAAGTACAATCTAAGACCATAACATTTCGGGAATTAACCAATGGCATGTAAGATCAGAAGCAATCGCGTAAAAATGTCTTGGGAGACCTTTCAAGGATGATTAAAAATTTTAAATTACTCATTATTCCGGGATCAATGTGTCCCTAGGGAACATAAATTGTCATACATCATCTGATTCAAATATTTGGTACCTATATACATCAACAAAATCACAAAACTATATGGTGATATAGAATGCAACAGAACGTTTAATTTACTTTTAGTTCAATTTCATAAAAGTATAAGAATGATTAAAAAAAACAAATCAGAACCCAAAAAATTAGGAACATTATAAAAATTACATTACGTGCTGCAGGTTTTACATGATATTCAATTCACATTTGGTAATATTTTACCGTATTTATTTTTAAACGTTTTTACATTTTCAGATTTTTTCATATCTTCTACGTGTGATTCCAACCTCCGCAAGAGGAGACAAGGAACGACCTATCGAATGCAGATGTTCGATTATGTGTTATGTTGAGTTCTTCCACACGAAATATTGAACGCTTGTTGGTTTTTAGCATTGCATTGTATATTCCGGTATAAATATGCGGGAACTTCTGCCGTTATAAACTTATGTTCTTGTTCAAATAGCTGCTTTACTAACAAGATCCTAGCTTAAAATTGGGAATAATGAGTAATCTGTTTAGGGCCTACCTAATTTCAGCAATATCATTAGCATTGATGCCCTGGAAATATTTTTCCATTATTCTATTTGATAGTCTCTGTCCACATACAATAACTCTCCATTCTCTTTTAGAGGTAAACCTGCGTTCATTTCTAAACGACCTAAAATCATAGCAAGTTATCATCAAATCAAACGGAAATAAGAGACTAGATTTTGTGCTCACACGCATGAGAGTATAACATTTTAGAAATTTAGCGAGTGAATACCTTTGGCAAGCAATTTAATTAGTTCGAAGGATTCAGTCTTAATTAGGTGGAAATTCATATTGTCAGAGAAAAATAAAAATGTATATTTCCACTCGTGAAATTTATTGACGGTACAACTAGTTTCAGCGCTTCTGCGCCATCATCAGGTACCTTGGAGCATGATATTTTTCTCTGTCAATCAATTAATTACTCCAGAATACCATTACTAATATAAAATAATAAGCAGTTATTAATCTCTTAAAACCCTCATTAATATAAGATATACAAAAAAATGATTATTCAAAAATTAATGAAATACTTTGTTCAAAACTCGGCTACCATATACAAACTAGACTTCGATGTGTATCGCAAGATTTTATTTTCATTGGCGATGCATTTCTTCTACACAAAAATATGGTGTGTCGTCCATTACGGCCTAAATTTAATGGATAAAAATAATTTTTTTTAAATAAGATTTTATGCAGAATTTTCTAAGTTTTCTCTTCTTATCTCAGATAAATCATCTTTGGCAACGCCAAAAAAGTTTCACAAAAGCCCCATTTTCCAAATTCTCTTCTAACAGTAGCTTCTTATTGTCAGCACTCGATTGGAGCTGGTGAAAATATAACTCAGGTCGGACAGGGTGGCAAGAAGAAGAGTGTATGGCGTTCACGTTTCGTTCCACCATTTCTGCGATCCCCCGTCAGATAAATATCCAATTGCACTTAAGAGTTGACCTCGGCAGCTAAAGTATTTATCTGGTGAGGGAAGGGTTGAGGTGCGACATGTTTGTGGTTTCGGAGATTATATCTGTTAATGTGCGATTATCAAATCTTTCCAGTATTCATGAGACCGTGGTGTTGGGTTTCCTCTTCTGAAATCGATGGTTGGCGAGTTCACCTTGTGGAATGAATTCATGGTGAAAATAATCAAATTTGTTGTATTCCACAAAAATTTATTGACCGACTGGTTTCGAACAACCTTTTCAGGTCATGAATCAGGGGTTGAACCCCTGGTATTCAACCACTGATGATGACCTGGGGGGTTATTTTGTAATCTCACTTTAGTGAGAATACGTCATAAAATGTCACTTTTTCGTAGTTAAACTCCGCCACCCAGGCGGCGTGGCCATCTTCGGATCTCAAGCGGTGAACTACCGGTCATGTGCTGGTCTTTTAGACGATTCATCCGCTCTGATCCGTATCTTTCGACTCTTGATCCATTTCATTATCTCCTCCTGCCATTAGTTCCCATCTCATCTTCATAAAAAACGTGACATGGAGCCACCATCTTTTCCACTTGAAGCTTGAGTTGGAAAAAAAGCAAGTGCGGGAAATATACAATTGAGTTTTAATTGTATTTTTGGAATTTGCACAACGTGAAGAACTTAAACTTTCTTAAATCACGAATTGTATATTATCAACAACTGATTTCTTGAATGAAACACTATTGAGAAAATGAAAAATTATGAAACACTATTAACGTAAAATATAGCGAGAAACAAATGTAAATTTCAATATTGGTATAATGGAAATTATCGGACATTTATTATCTTGACAGGCCATCCGAATAATTAAAATGATAGGGACAAACAATTTTTCACTCACTTTCACCGTATTCCTCCATTTTTGAAGAAAGCGGTCGCCGTTGTCAGGCACTCGTTTATTTATTCAACGACAGAAGCTTCGACAATTCGCGAACCGTTCGTGAGCCGATCATTGAGAGAGCGAACCGGATCTCCCGCCTTCCCGCAAAGAGTCATTAAAAAGGTGAGATTACAAAATAACCCCCCTGATCGGTCGGTCAATAAATTTTTGTGGAATATAACAAAGTTAATTAGTTTCATAATTTTCTCTTCCGTCAAACCGCGTGCGGTGGATCAAATAAGGGACCGGGAAATATTAAGAGACCTGGTCAAGTCAACAAACCTGCTGTTAATTTTTATTTTAAATGATTTTTCCACACAACTTCCAAGCTAAAAGACTTAAACTCTTCTAATTCTGAAGATTCCGGCGATACGGAGTGGATGCAAAACATGACAACATGGAAAGTGGATTTGGCTCATGTTTTCTTTCCATGTTAATTAAACTATTCTGTTATTCCCCATCTGACATTTGAAAATGGGATTTTAACCTATTTGATAACATGAAGAGTATAAGTTTGAAACTATCATATATTTACACGAAGCTAACGTTTCCTGTTCACAGACTTTCAGAATTCTTCAAACCAATTATGAGCTTAAACTAAACACAAAATTATCAATGGCCTGAATTTTATTCTACATTTGACGCAATGGGTAGAAGATGGCTGCATTAACATTTCCATGATATATTGAAATATTTCAATAAGTAGCCATAGTTCAATAAATAGTCATTTCTCAAATTATTTAATTTAAATGGTCATCATTTAATTAAATGCTACGTAAGCATTTTTTTATTCGCATATATCTAACTCACCAGATTGGTGGGAATTAGAATATATAGCATTTTATGCTGGTTTATAACATGTAACTTTGAGGAAGCCAAAGTTTTCCATTTCTCACTACTTTTATAGCAATCATCTACCTTTTAAAGGCCGGAAAAAATGATTCATAATGATTTTGTGTGTTGTTCTAAGCTCATAATTTAAATTACTCAAGAATTAGATTTTATAACCTTCTTTCTGGCTCCCCTCCACAAATCAAGTGGTAGGTATTCTTAGTCGTATGCATGAAAGCAAATCTCTATCCATATCATTAGTACTCAAATTGAGTCTGGCCTGTCAGGCAGGGCCGTATCTACCATGTGTGCATTGCATGTGAGCATCAGCCTTAGGGGTGGCACATTATATATTCTGGTACATACCTGTCACCTACCGAAGGTATCAAATAACTTTTAGCTCCGAGAATAATGCGCATTCAAAGTGAAAATCACATTTCAATTCTTAAGGCTGTTTTACACGGTGAATGATCATGCGAATGAAATCATGCGCATGAAGTTCATGCGTCGTGTAATACGGAAATCTCCTCGCATGAAATTTATTCGCATGATTATGCGATCAAAATTAGAACACGTTCTTATTTTGATCGCATGATTCCTTGAATGATCACGTGATACGAGCGCACGACGTCCGTCTTTGTTTTATGAGCGGGTAGAAGAGGATTCAAATTAAACAAGTGCAGAAGCAAATGCAATTATAATTGGTTGTCGGAGCTTTTCGTACTTATTCAATTTATTGGCTTGCCCATGGAGTATATATAATCTGATGTATCTATCTACATCTACATAATACCCTGCAAGCCACCACAAGGGAGTGTGGCAGGGGGTGATTGCTCACCAAACATGCACTACATATCATGCATAAAAAAGGAATAGTATTAATATAGTAGTCAGAACTACACTATTTAAAAAAGATAGAAATTGCAAAGAAAACATGCAAAAACATTCTGTTAGTAGGGTTAGCTTTAAGTACTCATACCAACATGCAGCTACTAATGCTATTCATTGCTACTCTCCGATAGGACATATTTACCGTTATTCGTATCTCTAATAGTGCGGGGGAAAAAGGACATTTTGAATCGGTCAGTTCGGCAATCAATTTCTCTAACTTTATGATTATGGTCCAGTCTGCCATAGTAAGTTGGGGTTCGTAAAATATTTTTAACATCATCACTGAAAATATTGCCTTGGAATTTGTGGAAGAGATTACGTCTAAATTTCAACCTGCGATCTGACAATGATTCCCATTTCAATTCATTTAATAGACTTATCTGATGTAATTCTTATTGGTAATTTATATAGACCTGGTGAAGTTCTTCAACTAATCACGTTTTGGGCGAAGGTTGAGTTGAAAATAATATATTAGGTAAAGAGCTATTCGATTCTTTTGATAATTCTTGTGACAATTAGGTATAAAGCAATAAAGTATTAGAGCAGAACATGATAATTATACCTGAAAACATTACACTGAAATATCTCCACCGGCGTTTTCAATTGTCTCTCATGAGGATGTCACCTGTTGTAATTGTTATCACAGCTACCATGAACTGGGATAAATAGCACGTATCTAACCTTTAAATAGTGCACTATCTATTCCGATAGATACTCCTACACACTTCATGCATAATTAAACTTATTTTGCCTTCATGAATTCTCGCTGAGTTTTCAGGGAACGTCATAACTTTATACGGTCAGGATACGATTCGCCCGTCGCTTACAAATCTTATTGTTAGCGCGACAGCTAGCCGGAAACAAATTGCAAAATGTCAATATAATTGTAAACATGTATATCAAAGGTTGAATAAGCATCTCTTGTCACAGTAATTGCTTCTCTCGTCGTTGTGTCCGACCTTTCATAACCATGTCTGGTGAGATTTAATATAGTATGAAATTGCTCCAACGTCTTTCTTAATAAATTACGATAGGCCTCACAGTCTTATAATAACAGTTCATTTTTAATCAGGCCTAGCATACCTTAACCTCAATTTCTCCTCTCTCCTTCTAGATTTCACCGGCTAAATTGTGACCGCCACCATTGTAATGGACACTTGTAGCAGTAGATGCGAAAATCAAACCATACCGATCCATCATTTAGATCTCTACTTTACTTCAGATCAACTTAAACCTCAGTATCTAGAAAGCTTCGTTTAATGAATATTATATTTACTAAATATACACCATACTTTATTTAATCTATCACCTATATCCGACGACGCAGACGACGATCACGTAAACAAACCATTCCGACCAATTTCGAACATCGATACAGCTGCGTTGGTCGGAAATCTCCCGTGAATCGATATATAATATCGATAGGCCTACCACTGCGCATCCTTTCTGCGCATAACATTCACGGAATTAATTCGAATGATCATTCACCGTGTAAAACAGCCTCTTCGATTACACGACGCATGAACTTCATGCGCATGATTTCATTCGCATGATCATTCGCCGTGTAAAACGGCGTTTACTTACGCTGATTCCTTTCACATACATAATTACCATTTGTCTCAGAAAACAAAATATCTTTTCCCCCAATCTTGTATAAAAAACAATACCGCATGTTTACCAAAATATATTGTTATTAGTCAACTTTTTAAAACGCTCTGAATAAATGTGTAGGAAACAATCTGTACTACTGTCCGCGGCGGTCCTGCTTTTAGCACGATGGACAGGTCATCACTCAAAGCAGAAAGCAAAAAAAAGAGTTCACACGTCTCAAAAGCCAAGTATGTTCAAAAACAAACCTATGATATTCATCGTTGAACATGATCCGGAAATATGTCATCACCATTTCTCTGAATTCTGAATGCTGATTGAGGACCTTTAAGGCACCCCCTTATGTTGAGAATAAAAATAATTAATTGAATCTACGTAACAATTAAACTGAAGATAATCACAATTGATGACGCTCTGTGGTATTTTGCATTGGATCCTTCCTAAATAACAATATATCTTTCATTTCTCTTAGCATAATTTGTTCAGTTATAGGGTTAAGTGGGGATAGGAGTTTTGACGCATTCTGCATTTTCTAAATTTCTCCTTGCCATGCAATTTATTAGGAGTTACTTTAATTATAGCGAGATAGTAAAAGAAGATTTTTGTAGAACACTGATAGAATTTGACAGATCGATGGATAATAGAAATTTGAAAACTCCCTCTATGCTCAGAGCCTTAAAGCCATGGGTTATAGTTGTCAGTTTACTTTTTCACCACTGCGAAAATTTGCTATTTCATCGCCATCATAGGACTTTTTATTATACTTTCTAAAAAGCAAATTATCACAGGGATCTTCATCACAAGAGATTCTCAGATGATTAAATTCTTAACAACTACCAAAATATACCTGAAGTCATGAGCATTATTGATCTAAAAATTGACGGGCGAAGGTATCTATGAACTTAGGCGGGTGGAAAATTATCACTAATTTCCCCGTCAATTTCTCGACTGGATCTCAAATTGCTCTAAGGTGAGTAAAAAGATTTTGCGCTGATAATTTGATCGTGAAAATGAAAGATAGAAGTTCACAATCGATAGCCTCAAAACTCATTTTTCATCTAAATTCCTCGTAAGTCAAGTGAGCAATTATCTCATCGCACGGTATGATTGATTATCTTAAAGAATCGATTGAATACGTCAAGGCTGTAAAACGGAAGCACTTGCCGCATTGCGAGACATTAAGCATTGGAATGCATCAACACTGAACACTCCGTGAAGTCTTCTTTGGCTTCGCAAGTTAAAGGTGAAGCTTATTTTCTCAGAAAAAGGAGAGAGGGAAAAAATAGGTTAATTAGAGATTCCAAGAGGAGAAGCACAATCAGTGTGCGAAACATAGTGTTATATTGCCAGTTCAGGAGTTCTCAGTAATCCGAGGATATTGTTTGATCAATACTGCCGGGTAGGAAACATTACATCAGTAGTCGCTAGGTAAAAATAAGACCACAAATTAATTGCTAAATTTCAACGAATAAAGTTGAATTAATAGTTGCTAATAACCGACTCCTGGACCGAATATTATGATATAAATTATATAAAGATTGTTAGCAGCTATTATAGTTATATTTGTCATATTTACTTCGGTCGCTATGTAGGTTCCGATTTCAGGCTCATAAGTCATATCCCTAAAGCTAAGAATAAGGTTTGAAGCGAGGTTTTTTGCGGTATTGGGCATGAGAGGCCAAATTTAAGTAGTACATGTAGAAAAGGGTGTTTCACGATGATAATTTCAGTAAGCACATATCGTACAGGCATAATCACGCCTATCGCTATATGATCGCATCAGTTAAGAGAAAAGAAAAAAATCCTGGAGATTTTTTAAATGAAGATATTATAATTTTGCCGGCTGAGAGGTTACACCTGAATATTATTGACTACTCATGCCATTCCACTATGAACATTTACCGCAACTGTCAGTAATACTGATTTTTTTAAATTTTAGGTATCTAGCAGTTTCAAACTGAAAAGTTAATTTTATTTCTGCCCAAAAAAAATCCGATAGTTGCCTAAAATAATATCATTTGCATATTATTTGCGAAAGGTTTAGCATTAAATTTGCAAGGCGTTACTGAATCACATTCTTAGGTACGGGAGATTAATTCCTTGAAATACGGTGAAGAATTATACTCGCAAAAGTCGAATTTGGAAAGGTTTCAGCGCATAGGATGAAGAAATTGAAGCAGAACTTGAAGTGGGCATTAGCTCCTGTCATGCTGGTCAGTCAAGTTTTTGGTTTAGCCCCCACTTTTGGGTGGCCAAGGTCTTCGAGACGAGATCGTTTGCACACGCTGTACTCCGCCTCAGTAATAGTAGTTACCTCCTCCACCTCAGTCATCGGCTTGCAGATTCTCCATATCAGTTTGCGGGACTTCCTTCACCCTCTCACCAGCTCGAAGGACTCGGTCATCCTGATAACTCGGATGATCGTGATACAGGGGGTGGCACTCTGCTCAGGTCTGTCCATTTGGAACAACCGGAAGCGACATCGACTCGCCCTCCGTCGCTTCTCCAAGTACATGACGAGGGAGGCCTGGCTACGCCAAGGTGACCTGTGGCACATCCACCTTCTCTCCTGGCTGCTGATCTCCTTGATGGTCACCGCCGGCGTCGCGGCTGTCGTGGTATTCCTCGAAGTCTTCGATTCGTTAGATTTCCTGATCGCGGTCTTCTACAACACTTCCTCGCTCGTGGTCATGATGCTCGTGGACATCCAGGTGGTCTGTCTCATGGTGCTGATGTGTAAGTGCTTTCGGAGGATCAACGAGAGGTTGAACAGGGCCTGCCAAAAGAGTACGGTCCCGGCCCACCGATTGGAACACTCCCGAGATGCCTCGGAAGGCGGCGTCAGGGAACGTACCGGTGTGCGGACACAAATGGCCGACTTCCGGCAGCTTTGCAAAACGCGTGCGTTGGCCTCCCGCCACCTCGGCCTCTGCCATCTCTTCCGTGAGATTAACGACGTGTACGGAGCCTCGATCCTCTTGCAGACCTTCGCTGGTCTCGTGGAAATGGCGTCCGAGGGATATTTCATGGTCGAGGACATGAGTGAGCTCAAGGTGAACCGAGAGGTAGTCACCGGTGTGATTTTAAGGACGATATGCTGGACGCTGCCCACCTTTGGATTATTCTTAGCGATGCTGTGGTCCTGCAATGCTGCGGCTAACGAGGTTAATCATTAATAATTATGAAGTAATTAGTAAAATTTTTCGTTGACTAATCTGTCTTCGCCTACTTTGTAGCCTGCCGCGTGCACGGCGGTGAAATTCACATTAAATGCCATGCTAAAAAATTCACCTGGAACGGGAATCGAATCATGGACCTTTGGCTTTCCGGGTCACTGCGTATGCAAAATTGTCATGCGAATTAGGGATCCTGGGTAGCGTAGTGGTCTGCGCAGTGGCCCGGAAAGCCAAGGGTCCATGGTTTGATTCCAGGTCCCGGTGAATTTTTCGCATGAAAATTAATGTGAATTTCGCCTATATTGTCAGATTTCTAAGTCTGCCCGTTCCCTTCAACTTATAAGTCAGGCCACACAACTTTTCCTCTTCAGGTTGTTTCTTCCTGAACTTAAATTTCTTCTAGAATTGCCGACTTGAGTGCCGCAATAGGTAGTCTCTGGATTTACGTCAATGTACTCCATTTTATTATAGGATAAGCTCTTTGGTGAGGTATATAAGCTAAGCAACTGCATTAATGAGGTTGATGGAACAAACAGTGAAACTTCCTTTGAATATATTTGTCCACGTTTTGATAGGATAGGACAGAGAAAACCATGCGAAAATTGCGTGCCTCATTTTTGGTTTTATATCAGAGATATTTTGAAGAACCGTAGGGAATTCGATGAGATTTGGCATATTTTCTGTCTGGTATTACAGATAAAGGTATTAAAATTTTTACTTGTAAAATTGTTTTCGTCGTTGTAGTAAATCAAGCGACCAAAATTTTAATTACGAAGGACAAACATCTGAATTCCATGCTGGGCCTGGAAGGCCTGGAAGATTCACAATGATTCACAATACAATTCACAGTGGTTTCCCAGGATCTCCGGCCAGTGGCTCAACACCCAACACTCCGAATACCGCGTTATCTCTTATATAACTAAAAATAAAATATATAGGTATTCTAAAAGTATAACTAACGCCTTTATCGCCATACGGCCGTTTATATTCACATACATTTTTCGTTAGCCTTCTAAATAGCTTTTCTCCCCATAAAATATTTGTTAGATTTGTACGAATACTAGACGTACGCCAGCCTGTCGAAAAGCAGCAGTCACTATTGGAAGCTTTAAAATTACAGTGCCAGTGACTTGGGTTGAGGATTGACCACAAGAATACTGCAATAATGAGATTCCCGAGGATTAAGAAGGCAAATTTAAACTTAAGTTCAAATTTTAATTAGGAGGACTTTTTTAAGTTGACATTTAGGACTAATGTTAATTAACATTCGTGATATAGCAAATATTCCACAGAGAAATATCGCCTTGGTAGCTCAACTGGTAGAGCACCTGGCCGGAAATCAGGGGGTCCGGGTTTGAGTCCTGATCAAGGCGAATGATTTTTCTCTGCGTAATATTTGCTATAGTGCAATTTCGGCGGGTTACGCCGCTAAAGTTTTCACGGCTAGTACGTGATCTTTGAATTCAACATTCGTAATGTTTTGTCAATAATACCAATCATCATATAGGACTGCGTATTTAGTAGTCCTACAGCAGCTCAATACTCCTACTGTTAGCGCCGAAGTTTTGACGGTGGGAGAAGTATTCCTTTGGCTAGGAATTTAACAACAGAAGGAAACTTCCGACAAATATCTCCAGCTGGGTGTAATGAACATATTATACGGGGAAGCTTCATATCAATTGTGACGTTGCACAGAATCGATACTAGGGTCGGTATAACAGATTCTTATATTGTGTTATCGTCACTGTTATCGAAATGATAACTCATAATTAGAAATTTTTGTGCAAAGAAGGTTTTCATCTCTTTTTTCTACCAACTGATATCGGTGATTTGTGCGACGGACCAAATTTAAAGGCGAGGAGTCGCAATTTCGCTTTCCTAACCACCATTAAAGTAAATTTACCGTGCGCATTATGAAGGAACCAGTGATTGATCCCGAGGTATCTGGGAAGTACTGATGAAAATACATTAGAAGTACTTGAAACGTGGGTATGGAGGAAAAGAAAAGATACGATGAACAGAAATATTGGCGGATAACGACAAATTGAGGGTGGTGGGGTATAAGAGACTAGTTTTGATCAAAACTAATTGGCTCTATTGAAGCAGCAAATGATTAAGGTAAACAATACTATAAAGGCTGTGAATAAACATAAAACTAGTTGTACTAGACAATAATACAATTGTTTACCGGTTATGCAGAGCAATATTTCCAAAGCGCACTACTCTGTTCTTTAAACAATGCAACATCAGACACATTTCTGTAAACTGCGATTAAGCACGACTATGCAGTTGCCATCTGTCTCCGGCGTGAAAATACAGCATTCTACTTGAGTAAAAGAAATTTCCTGCCAACCGGGTACGATATTATTTGTCACGTATTCACCGTAAACGATCGTAATATTGTGATTTTTATTATGAATCAGTGCAAAAGTTTTAAAATTAATTTAAGAATATGACAGCGGAAATCACCATTGCAATCAAGGTACTGAATATCATAGAATTTTTAACGCCTTCGTGATGAAAAGTTTTCAAATGTTTTATTTGATTTATTTAGAAGTGATTGAATACATAAATGGAGAATGCAATATGGTGGCAGTAATTTCGTGATTTTATACTAGCAGGGAGGAATTGAAATCAATGGCAAGATCGATAGAATGTTTTCAAATGGAAGTGGTTGTGTGCATCTCGTATTTGATGAGTTGTTGTATACGTAGTGTTCAGATAAAATTTATCATGAATATGAAGTTGGGATTACAAATTGATAACTGTTGATATACGAACTTTCCTGTCTAATTTTCCAGGTTATCTTTGTGAGAATGCTTAACAGTAAATTGTGTAAGGCTCTCAGGCATATAGTTTGAATACTGCCGTCTAATATATGAATGGTGTGTCATTTTTTAAAAGTGGATCAATCTGTGTTTCCGTGCTTCATCATAAAAAAATATGTTAGCATAATTGCTAGGTTGACTTGCCATTTATGCATGATAATAAAACCGCCTCATATTAAATATTGGTTATAATAGGGTAGGAATGAATACATTGTCAAGACAACATTGAATCCAACCACGATGCAACGTTTTAAAATGGCTGCATTAACCAACTAATTGGATGGCACCCCAGCATCCAAAACGTTGGTTGCCATGTCCAATTTTTATTTGCTTCATCCAATATTTTTTCAGAGTAGAGTTACCAATAAAAAAAACTATCGACAAACAGCTTAAAAACAAACAAAAATTGGAAACTCATATTAATTAGTCGTTGATTAGTTATTCCTATATGGAAGTGTATATATTACCAATATAGTAAGTAAAAGTGTGGAAAAGCATTCATCATCACCCTGAATTAAAAGTATCGGGGTGGTTTGAAATTCCCTGTGCTTCAGCCGTACACCCTGAGCTTCAACAATCTCTCCTTCACAGGCAGGAAGGACCAAGGAATTAGTGATGGGTCACCTCTCCCGGACGAAAAATTACGCTCTTCGATTAGAGGTACGTTTCTACTTTTTGAGAGTAAATTATAAGTATATGGGATCCGTACGAAATCGGTCTAAATAATGAAGTTGATTTAACTTGAATTGATGAATTTGAACTTGAACGCGTGCATCGAAAGGGGATCGTGTTGGTGTGGTGGCTAGAGTACCGGCCTCCCATCCCGAGGGACCGGGTTCGATTCCCGGCAGTGGCGGATTCCAGTGGAAAACTGGTCCCCACTTGAGTGCCTAATGGAGGGCATTTCGAGTTCAGGACTCCGTCCGTCAGAAGGGACGTTGGCGCCTGTCGTTAAGAGAAGGCTAATGACGACGCCGGGTTTCTTTCCACCCTTCCTCTGTCTCCTGAAAACTCCTACAATTACCCAGCTATCCTAAATGGCGCAAATGACCTCAAATTTCGGTTGCCTCCCCTGAATAATCAACCAACCAGCGTACAGCGTAGATCGGCAAGATTTGTAAAGGGACGGTACAAAAACTATATTAGTCTAACCAGCCTATTAAAAGTATTGAAATAGGAATCATTGTCAGATCGCAGGTTGATATGTAGACAATCTCCTAAATAAATTCAAAGATAATATTTTCAGTGATGACGTTAAAATATTTTGTGAACCTCAACTTACTATGGTAGACTGAACCATGATTACAAAATTAGATAAATTGATTGCCAAACTGACATATTCAAAGTGTCCTCTTTTCCTTGTACAATAAGATATATGAATAGCGGTAAATATGTCCAATAGGAGTGAATCAATCCATAGCATAATTAGTTGCATGTTAGTGTAAGGACTTGAAGGTAACCCAACTAACACCATGTTTTTGCATGCTTACTTTGCTATTTTAATCTTTTTAAATACTGCAGTTTTGACTAATATATTAATACTATTTCATTTAAATGCATGATATGTAGTACATGTTTGGTGAGAATTCACCCCCTGCCACACACCTTTATGGTGGCTTGCAGGGTTTTATTTGGATGCATACGTATAATCGTACAAATCAATTACTTTCACCAATAACGCTTTCCAGTATAGAATGGAACCCAAATATTACAAACCAGAATAATCAAGGATGAAAAATAACTATAGCCTAACTAAAGATTTATCACTGTTGCATCCATAAAATCAAGGAGGTTAGATAGTACAGGAGGCATTAGAATGTTGGCGTTTAGTTAACAATCAAACCAGAATTGGGATGCTTGGGAAGTATTAGGCCCCACCTACTCCGTACAAAATATTGCTTTTTATGCGGTTAGTTGGTCATTTAGGGGAGGAAACTGAAAGGTAAGGTCATTTGCACGATTTAGAATAGGTTGACAGGGTATTAATAGGAGTTTTAACGGACGAGTGTGGAGAGAAACCCGCCATCGGCATTAACCTATTCTTAACGACAGGCGCCAAAGGTTACCACGGCTTAACGTACCATCCGACAGACAGTTTACTGAACCTGAAATGCCCTCCACTAGCCATTCAAGTAGGGACTGGTTTGCCACAGAAAAATACGCCACTTCCGAGAATCGAACCCTGGCCCTCGGGATGGGAGGCCAGCAGGAGGCCACTGTAGCAACCACACCTACCCGATCCTCGCGTTTTATACGGTCCCTTAAGAGTACTGCATATATTCTTAGACATAAATTACAATGAAATATTGTCCTAATTTTTCGGCAACGGCGTCAGTAAATTTTCGTGAGCTTATTTAAGTGAGAAATTAATGCCTTTGAATCCCTTGTGAGTCGATTTTATTACTTTCACCTATTTAAACTATATACTTGACATTTAGTTGTGTTTTAGTGCACTTTATTCTGTTTCTTTGGCGAAAGCATCCCATTTTTCAACTTACCAATATAATTTCTACCTCGCGCAAACACAATTTGTTCCGTACGAATATCGCAAGCAGTACGTGCCTACCAATATGACCGCTGGCTTGTCAAATCGGCTGGAATGCCTCCTAAGGAAAGTTCCGAATTCTTGGGTTAAATTAGAGTAAATACGAATTCTAAGTGTATCTGAATACATCAAGTAATAGTAATCTCAAGAGATTCCTTTATCTTCTCTTCCAGTTGAGGATCCTTGCAGTTCAGCTTCAGCATACACCGTTGAAGTTCTCAGCATCCGGATACTTCACTGTCGATAGATCTCTCCTAACCTCGGTATGTTGAAGACGGGCGCTCAGCCTTTTACAGTTGGCATCTTAGAGGCCGACTTTCGGAGCGCCTTTAGCGATGTAATCTGAGGTGTTGTATTGCATACACGACGGATTGTATACATTGTATACGGAGTTTAAATTTTTTCCACGGAGTTTAAATTTTTATACGCAGTTTAAATTTTTTATCCGGAGTGTATATTTCGTATACGGAGTAAATATATTGTATACGAAGTGCATGTATTGCATGGGGAGCGGAAGATTATTTTAACCCTTTCGATGCGGGTTTTTCAAAATAAAATTTTTTCCGTGACCGGAGAATTTTTTTTCCGTCTGAATGAGCTCTCAAACCCTCAAAACCGATAAAACACTATTAATTTAATTTATTTATATTGTATAAACTAAATCACATTAATTTTTTGACGCACGGTGTACGTCATCCACCCCCTGTAATCTGAGGAGTTGTATTTCATACACGACGGAATGTATACATTGTACGGAGTTTAAATTTTTTATACGGAATTTAAATTTTGTATACGGCGTTTAAATTTTGTATACCGAGTAAATATATTGTATACGGAGTGTATTGCATAGGGAGCGGAGGATTATTTTATACATGACCTCTGCTCATGCATGCCCTCAAGTCATTCACGCATGAATGAACATATGAATGAAAAGTTTTCTTATATTCAAACAATCTCATTATACTACAATAAGATTTTTTTAAACGTTTGAAATATCCTTTTAGGTCGTTTTTAGCAACACTCTTAAAATAACGAATTATTTATTTGTAATTTTCCTTGCTGTTTGAAGTTTCCACTACTGTTAGGGGCCCTCCATAAACGCTCAAGAGGCTGTGACTTCCTGTTCTTATGCACCAAAGATGTCGGCGTCTAGATGGCGATGACGTCTGTTTTACATGGCTACTTTTGGAGCAGTGCATCGCTATCTTAAAACAGATAGGGAAGCACCTTACGATACGCTGGGAGAAAGATAAATGATAAATTCATTTCTCATTTCAATAATAACGATGTTACATTAATAAATTGTGAAAAATAATAGCATCGAGAAATAAATAAAGTATATAAAAAGAGAGTTTTAAAATAATATTTAAATTGCGTCAAATAATCATTATGTACAGTATTACAATTAAAGACGGCAAAAATTAATACCATATGCTCGTTATTTCAGGAGAAGCTTATACCTCAAGGAAGGTTCAATAAGTTAAATAAGTTGTAAGAAAACAATAGCAAATGGATTCGCATTCCACCTCTACCCAACAAAGAACTTAACGAAAATTTTGAGATCATCACTAGGATTAATGGCTGTCTGAGGACGCATCACGAGAAAGGGACTATAAAGAATAGAATATAAGATCCTCAGCTTCCGGGAGAAGAGAAAAAGACAAGTTTGCAAGGGTGAATGAAAGAATTGCATCTTAATCGGAGCGGATCTTAAAAGGAGCGGGAGGACAGGAAGGAGGTCATGGCAAAGAAGGGAAACTAGAACGCAAATTGCAGCAGTGAAAATTTTGGCTGAAGATATGGTGAGAAGAAATGAAAATATATTTTCAGAGAGAGACAGGGAGAGAAGTAAGCGAGTGAAGGAATATTGGAGGAAGGGAAAAGAAAGGGAAAGGAGGGGAGTAGTTAGAGTTTTTTAACGCAATCCAGGGATGAGGGAATCAATTGATGATAGTAACAACAAAATAAGTTTGTTTTACTGCCAGAAAAAATATTATTCTTTATTTTCAGCGTTACGCAATTTAGGAGAGGATCTCAGAGAATGTTACGGAGCGTTATGGTGTGGGAGAGACGATAAAAGAGTCAAAACTCGGCGTTATACAATGATGGTCCCGTAGTGCCACTGAGGCCTTATTTGTATGCATCTTATTTGTGGTATTCATAAAACAAAAAGTGTGCTTTCCGAGATATCCAAATAATTTTTCAGCGTAGAGAAAAAACTCGAAAATCAAAAGTGGTAGAGGCATATTATTTTTCAATAAGCGTTTCAACATTGGGTGAACTAATACGCGCATAAATTCAAACATTTACAGATTTCATCGGCCGCGGTGACTCACTTGGTCATTTTGGTTCAATTTCAAGACCCCGGCGTGTCACGCGGGTACCACAACGTGACAACCCAGGTCACAGTGTGATGGCAGCAGCTACCACAGGCAAAGCAGTAAAGCGATCTCTTAAGTGACATGGAGGTCAGATGAAAGGACAACCCATAAGGAATTTCGTTGATTTTATCATCGATAATATATATAGATTATTTACAATAACGATTATATTAAAATGAATTAAATTAAGGTTGTTCTCCAGGTCGAGTTTTTGACTAATTCAGGCAGATCTGCCATCGAATCCTATGTTCTGACTTGTTATCGCTACCTTACAGTAACTATTCCATCTTTATTTTTCAAATGAATGGTTACTTCGATTTTTGTTTACGTTTTATACATTTCGAAAACCTTATTATTAGCAAAACTGTGTAAAATACTGCTAATAAAATTTAAAGTGATGAAATCAAATGTTAATGGATAAAAAAAGTGGATTACCTGATTTAAAAGAATGGCGTCCATTTCTTATCGATTCCTTAATCCAAGAAAACGAGTTTTGTTTCAATAAATTGTTTTTGGAAAAGAATGGCAAACCGCATTAAAAGTTTTTCCCCAATACATTGGTAATTTTTATTGGTGTTGTTAATCTCACTGCTACTGGATCCGCTTGCTTTCTTCTCACAGGAACATAGAAACGATCGCGTCAGGTTTCCGTGAGAGTGATATGGAAGAAAAAATAACTAATGGAGCAATGTTTGACCACGAGAGTGATGAGGGTCTATTCACATAATTCAAAGGAAATGAGTTGCATCCCAGAGAAAACGTCATTTTTCACTGATATTATTATATACAAGGGGGCCCAAAATGAAACTGGAAAGCAATTAAAAAAATAATGCATTTCTTAACACTTTACATTTTGATCAACCTCAGAGTACTCTCAGTTAGTGTGCATACAATTGTCAACGCACGTTTTACACCCCTGGAAGCAGTTCAGAAACTCCGTTAAACTGTGTTTAAATACATGTATAATGTATTTCAATGCATTATATATACAATACAATAATGTATAATGTATTTAAATGTATACTGTCCTATGGTTTAATACAATTTCCGGAAATTTCCGCCGTTTTCTCATTTACCCGTTTCCTGGGGATGTCTTTAGGCAGTGGCATATGTTTCTAAACCTCATCTACGTCCGCAAAGCGTTTCAGGACTCAATACATTATCAGAGCAAGATCACGAGATCAATTCAATAAGGTGCGTGAGAAAACGGAGTCGGATGCAATATAATGTATTGGAAGACAGTACACGTTGTCCAGTCCGGTATTATCACCAGAAAAACGACCTGCACTGGCAAGTGCAGCAGCCGATTAATTAAATAAATTGTAAGAAACATTATGACCGGTTGTCGGTCGTAATGTTTTTTAATAAACTCATACTTACTTACAAATGCTGATTTTCCGGTGCCTGAGAAGAGATGATTTTGCTATTTAATTCAGTGGTCACGTTATTCATATATCTTGAAGTGCCGAAATCCTTATATTTGCGGTTTTGACCTACTCCTGTGTTTATCCACTTAAAAGTGGATGCATTCTTTATTATCTTTCTCGTCTGCTATATTTCCACCTAAGAAAAACAATACAAGCAGATATCTTCTTTTATTCTCAGAACATCCCTCTCTTCCGTCATCGTCACGTTCAAACTGGCTACCGATACCGGTACGTCTACGTCTACATAATACCCTGAAAGCCACAACAATGGTGTGTGGCAGGGGGTGAATTCACAGCAAACATGCACTACACACCATGCATAAAAAAGGATTAGTATTTATATAATGTTCTGAACTTCACTATTTAAAATGACGGGGTGAGTGAAAATAGCTTAGCCTCCACTGCTGTTCTTAGCAGTTTTTGCAGGTGGACACAGAGGCATTCGATGGACCGCTAATGAAGACTTTCCATTCTCTCGTTGAATTTCATGCAATTTTTCCTGGTCCTTGTTTTTTCTAATAAATTATTATCCTCTGTAATTTCATAAGCATTTCCATAAAACTTTTGATTTGGGAAAGTGCCTAGCCACGTTAATATACCAGTCTTCGTGAGATCACCAAAGTTAAGGAACGTTTGGCTGGGGGGGGGGGGGGGGGAGGTCGAATGGTTAACCCTCCTCCATACCTCTGCCGCGATGCTCTTGTCCCCTGTCTGTGATTTGCGGGCGGGTTAAATGTGGGTTGGCACAATGGATCTAAGGAGATCTAAATGTCAGAAGGACTCGAGAAGGCCCCCCCCCCTCCCGACCACTCCATTTTAAACTTTATTTAAACCTTTTACTAAAGACCGATTTACACGGTCATTGAAACTGCACAAGTTGATATTGATTCCGTTTGAGCAGTCGTCTGTGATATTCCGTGGCGTAGGAAATTACGAGGACACTTGCTTGACAGCTTTACACGATGCAATAGTCGGTGCATTAGGTCAGTGATAATATACCATTCAGTAGCGGCAATACCGTCAATATATCGCATAACATCAAGATCTGTTAAGTAGCAAATAATTGGACGTGAAAGATGCGATAAATTACCACCACTTTAAAATATGTTTAGAGCCAATGTCTAAACATAATAGTGGAGACCCAAGTCCCGTATACTTAGCCCAAAATTTGCACCACAAACGAACGATGTGGGCCAAGGTAACGAGTTCTTCCTTTACGCACGAAATTTAAGCTTCCACGTGATTAATCGCTCAGCTCATAATTATTGCACTTTACTCACTACCTAAGGAGTTGAGTGCAAACAAAAACACCCAACTCAATCGTCAACAACTTATTTAATTGCTAGAATTCCCCAGGCAGTTCGTTGCCGCTACATCTGCACAATCTAGTGAGAGAAATAAACTTCAAACTTGCGCGAACGCATGTATCAGATTAGAGCATGTTCTAATTTGCTCGCAAGCGTTCGCGCAGTGGCGCTGCCTGTCCTCGCAAGTCGTCGCTTTACACGGTGCAATATTTCTTGCATAAGTGTTCTCGCAAGAGCCTGCGCAGTATCAATGACCGCGTAAAACGGCCTTAACAGTCAGCAATTGGCATACTTCCGACAGGAGGTACTAAAGCCCAGAATATAGCTGCCCTACACCCACTGCTATGTGGCCACTTAAGTCATTGCTAAGAATACTCTCTCGGTATTTTCTTAATATCCTGGATAAGTTATAAATGTAAATGCATTGCTCTTGGGCACGCCGTAATCGAGACTAAAAGACAAACCATCAGAGTGTCATCAGTGCTCCTCCAACAATTTCTGACATCTGTACCGCTTCTGCCAGATCAGCCCCATCCTTACTCAGAAAAAATGAAAAAAGAATGGCGTTTGGCCTTGCTATTTATCATTTTTATTGCAAATAGTTTCTTGTGACTACATTCCGTAACATAATGTGCATTTTTAAGGCTTACAAGCTCAATTGAAGCACAAGCAGCATATTTACAGACTTAGCTTCACTCTGCTCAAATTATGAACGTATACCAATGAAGGCTCGATAATTGCTGTGGAACTCGAAATGCAATAGATGACTTGAAATCTTAATTAAGTGATTCATTGCCGTTATTTATCTCTTTTAAAGTTAACATAAGACCTCACGTTACAATCTTAGCATGTAAACACGAATTTTTGCAAAAGTTTCGTGTAGTGCCAGCCAAGAATGATGATAGATGCAAATTAGAAGCTGCATTGAATGTGAATCTGCGTGTACCTTTGGTAAATCTATATCACAGAAAAAGACTACTTTACACATTACTAATTTCAGTATTGAAGTAATTCGATTGATAAAACAAAACACTGTAAGTTTAAAGTGTCTGAAAAACGCTTTCATACGATCCAGCTTTCAACGATACGATTACTGGAGAGTATACGCGTAAGTGTTGGTTACTTACATTGTTTGGGCGTATTTTTTAGTCTAATTTTCATAACCCTTATATAATTTTTACCGACTGATGATGGAAAAATCCTTTCACAGCTCAGGAAAAAAAATGGTTGCAGTATATTGGGCAATAATAATTGCAAGACACCACGAGCACATTTTGCATGTACTATACGAAAACTCACCAAAAACGTTATCACACCACAACAACGTGTATTTTATTTCAGAGCCACCACAAAAACTTCCTTGGAACTCTCTACTTGAAAGTGATTTGTAGTCGGGTGCGAGACTTCGATGAAAATTATCACGGCTTTTTTTCTCTTTTCAGTACGGATAACAGGATTCGACGCTTTCATCAAACTCTTATTAAGCTTTTTAAACGATCTAACTATGAGTATGCTGATACTGTTTCTACTTTCATTACTGAAATACGAGTCGTTCATAACAGTCCTAGAATGGCATCGTAACAGCCAACAATGGAATTGTGCTCCCGAAGGAAGTGCATGCCTCGTGAACTTATTCACTCTCTCTCTCTCTCTCGATAACTTGGTGGGTAATACACAGAGTTCAGAATTTACTTCGGGTCTGACATTCAATTGAATACCCGTAAATATTACTTCATCAAAGAAGCACGCAAATTTTCCAGTGACAAAATCATCACAATTACCTACTGTGGAACAATTTTTCGATAAAAATACCATTACCATTGAATGAAAAGAGTTTCGTTATTTATTACAATAATTTAAAAGGCAATTAAAGTTTAATTCTTGACAATTGTACATTTGCTATTTATTTTCATGAAAAGTGCTCATTGACTACCCGTAACCTGCAACGAGGCAGCCTGTGTTCAAAAACACTGCGGGGCGGCGCAAGATAAAGAAACAGAATAAACACAACGGAAATATAAAAAAGAAAGAAAAACATCAAAAACTGTATTAACCACACATATTGTGAACAATAGAATTGTGTGTATGGTAATATTATCCAAGTTACTTCTTCCTTTTAAAAATGATAGACTTTCAAAAAGTTAAACCTGAACCTTATACGACCGTCGCCTGAACCTATTTTGTTTACCACCAAATTTACATGTCTGAAAGAGTTAGAACTAGTAGACTCATTTCAACTGACTTTCTATGCGTGAAATTCAATGCACGAAGTGCAATGGGACCAAAGAAATTTTAAGAACATGAAGAGATTAGCGGATAGAAGAATTCAGTTGAGAGCTGCGTCAAACTAATCCCAGTATTGCTGACTGATGAGTTTCAAATCATTAAGTATTTGATTTTCATTGAATATTTTCACCCATTTTAATCATTCGTAACTGGACGTATATAATATTGAGGCGAAATCCTTGGCGTACATTTGAAACTGGAGTAAAATAATGACGTACGAGATCACGGACGCAGTGGCCTGAAAAGGAAACAAACCATTAGGATTGAATACCTCCGTGTCATTTGATGCATGCATCTAATTAAATTGCTCCATATATGCAGTGCAGCTTTGCTTAAACGTGCAGGAATGCTTTGAATAAGCAATCACTAGCTTTGGAGTTCGAGACTCGAAATTTTCTTCTCAAATAGTTTTGGCGGCATCATTTTTCATACCAAAAATTGATACAAACCGTGGAAATTCAAGATGAGAAACATCACGCTAAATAGGAAACAAAAAGTTTTAAATTCGAAAGAGTACCTGCGATGCTATCTATAAAATATTTTAGATTTTCATTTGCAACTGGCCAAACTAGCCGGTCATGCCTGTCATTTAAGACCGTGGATAGGCGAAGGTGAAATGAAGCTTCAGAGTCAGCACTTTTTGGGCTCGGATATAAATCTTACGAAACAATATATGTATGTGTTGCTTTGTTAGCTGTTTTTAATCATCTCTCATTTCAAAACAATTGCCTGAAGATAGCTTCCAAGGAATAGTAATGGTCTTATTCATTCAAAGAAGGCGAGAAAATGCGCGCTTTTTTGTGCTACCATCTCTTGGAAGTACTGGTGATCTAATGCACTGCCACCTACAAAAGGTTATCTTTTACGGGTACTACGTCAAGAGATATATCACCGATTTACACGGCTGCTTCCAAACCCTGGCCCGGACCCTTCTGCAGGCCGCAGGGCTTGAACAACCCGACCCCTTTCAGGATTTTCCGAGCCACTCGCAGCAGGCCTCTGCGGTCAGAGAATTGTTTATCCTGTGATATTACATTTATTTTAATGTCTCTAAAGCTAAACTGTTAAATCAGAATCATTTCATTTCGCTGTGGGTTTAAAGGTGTTACGCGAAACCCTACTATTGATATTATACGATAAGTATATAATTATCAAAGGACTTAGGCCAGAGCACTAGAATTTGTTTACGCGAAGTACCTGGCAACTTGCGTATATGCTTTAAAAATGCAATGAATGATTGGAAATTTAGTGGAATTCAACAATATTATACGATAATTGCTGACTAGAGTGCAAGTGTGAGGGGGAAATCAGGTTGTTGTTAAATCCGAGTTTGGGTAGTTAATATGTGTAAAATTCCGTTACTAGCATAGGTGCTTGTTGATGACACTAGCAACATGTATGACAATTCTTGGTCATAGGGAAATAAAGAGACACAAGAAAAATCGTTCTCCTTTGCAAAACAGCCTTCAAACTATGTTGCAATAGGTGATTCGACACCAGAAGTGCTATACGGATGAGGAAACAAACAACAAAAACATCCCGCATTGAAATATTATGCATTTTTACTTTTTTCTCGCTAAAAATATATTTCCTGTTTTAAATAAGCGAATTCTGTTGATCAGAATTTCTTAGAAACTCTTTCGAGCTTTCGCTCGTAATTTTTGTTGTGTTGGTATTAATTCACAAATTACACTATAGTATCTACATGGCCTATCTTTTTCGAAGACGAGGTACCTAATTTCACATTCTTCTTATTTCTACCTCTGTTGATCTAATTCCTCATCTCCATCTCATTCCTGTAACTGTCCTCTTGGTGTGAGAAATAGTATGAGAACCATTAAGATATTCCACAAGTCCATTTAAATGAAATTAACTAGTTAGCACAGGTTAGGTTACTTAAAATTTAAGTATAAATGTACCGATACTACAATATATGTAGTCCGATAGCACAATAGGCTTAGGCAAGCAATCTCTTATCGCACGTTAAATAAAGATGTTAATAATGCCGCCGGAATTAAATAAAATCGTATCATAACTAAATATTTTAAAGAAATCTGATTATGCTTTACCGAAGTAATGAGTTTATTGTTGAGCACAAAGAAGCCATTTCCAGTCAGGGGTCGCGCAGTGTGACGAATTTGCTCGTAAAACTGGGAGAGCTGCCAGTAAGAAAAGAGAAAAAATTGACAATGTAAGAAATATGATTGATATTAAAAAAAATATTTAAAGTTTAAAGTATATAAAGTTTTAAAGTGTACTATTAGTGCACAGAGTTTATGGGGTAAAATATACGTGTATAAATATAAGATTTTATTTTGTATTGATCAGTTTTTAATTTTTCATACATTTGGCAACAAAGTGTGAGCTACTTTCTTCCTGATGAATAAAGATGCATTTTCTACTGATAAACAGTACCAACATTAGTTAGTTGTTCAGGGGACGCGACCGACAGCTGAGGTCATTCGCGCTATTTCGGATAGGAACATTTCAGGTAATGGAGGAAGGGTGGAGAGAAACTCGGCGTCGGCATTAGCCTACTCTTAACGACAGGCGCCAAGGGGACCACGGCTTGACGTCCCATGCGACGGACGGAGTACTGGACCTTAAATGCCCTCCACTAGGCACTCAAGTTCACTTGCACTTCACTAGGCTCCGGTTTGCTACGGAAAATCCGCCACTGCCGGGAATCGAACCCGGGCCCTCGGGATGGGATATAGCAAGTACACCAACCCAATCCCCCAATACCAACGACATTGGTGTAAATCGTGTACATGTGCCCTCGGCAACCTCCGATTTGGGACCTTAATGCATCAAGATATCGGGAGGCAGTAGTGGTAGAATTGGGATTTTGGTGCTCCAATGGCTTAAGATGCATCCAACTGTCAAACTAAGGCCTTAATCCTAACTGTAAGACGTATACAGCATCCATGCCCAACACGGGATCCAAACTCCCGATCCTTAGGTTGCCCTGATGGTACATTACCAACTAGGCTTCATTCTGTATTCTGTATTCTTGTATTAAAACCGTTATTTTACTCTACCTCACTTTGCATATCTGCACTCTATACTTTTGTTCAAAATGGCTCAAAAGTTACCTAACAAAGAGTTCACAATGCGTTTTAATAAGTAATCATTACAGTGATTTAATATATATTACCTCCGGTGTACCTCAGGGGTCAGTCTTAGGCCCTGTATTGCTTTTGGTATATATTAATGACCTTTGTTGCCACGACTTTCGTGGTCAGGTTACTGCTTTTTCGGATGATTTTGCACTATGTTACAGTAATTTTACGTGGGAACGTCTAAGATATGATATGCAAAATGACTTAAATTACCTTAAATTAAAGACTATGGTTTTTTTCATGACAAATCATCTATGAATGTACAGAAAACTAAATGTTCCATATATTTGAATGTCCAGAATACTATATATATACAGAAAACTATATGTACATAAAACTATATCATTCTTCAATATTATTTGCCAAACTTTTGTTATGCCAATTTATACATATTTTTTGTTACATTTTGTTAATTTTTATATTTTTATTACGCCTTGCTTTTGATGGTACAGTATTTGAATTCTAACCCTATTGTTTCCGATGGTAGCTTTTTTTCAGGTTTTCCACTTGTAAGCTACCTAAAGCTCAAGTTTTTTCATCCATTGTATAATATTTATGAGTTTGAGCATTAAAAAATATCTATCTATCTATCATGGCCTACAGGCCTTCTAGGAATGGTGACCTTGCATGAAATGGTGAGCAATAACGAATGAAGACTAAAGTGTAAAATCTTTAACCAACAGTTTTGAAGGCATTGGGTGGCAAAAAATTATTTTTCTAAATGGCTGGATCTTGATCCAAAAATCTTCAATTGTGCTTGAAATCCGAATTCCCATGGTAAAATTTTAGCTTCTTCGACTATCGCTGTGGGGCTGTAATTTTTCACGGTTTTCGTCCTTCGTTCCACCAAGATCTTAAGGCTTCGATGTCTTGCATCAATGCCAAGATTTTAAGCCAGTATATCACTGTAAAAATTTGATCTGATTTTCAGTGCGATCTGAATTTAAGCGCTGTCTGGTTTAAAGCAGGAACACGGATGCAAGGTGCGGAAGAGGCAGGAACATGGATGGTTGGTACAGGAGCAGTTAAGCAGGAAGCAGAGGAAGCAGGATTCTGGATGGTCTGATTTTCAGTCGTTCACCTGCCTTATTTTTAGACAAGATATTATTGCTGAAATTCAACATACCTTGTCTTAAAATTGTTGCATCTGAAATTCAGATCGCTTTTGTGCCTTAAAATCAGATCTACTTTTTACAGTGATGTAACAGCTCGTATGGACACACATACAACACTCTGCAGCATGTGCTTAAGTCTAGTTAAACCGTGGCCAAATACAACTCATTTACCCAAAACAAACTCTTCCACTTGCAATGAGCATTGTTGTTATCTTAGCACTGAATATGATTCCAACTGTATGCTCTATGGTAGGTATACAATTCTAATTCACACAATAGTGGAACAAAATTCTGATATGAAAAATGCAGCATAGTATCATTAATTTGATTGACCTCCATAGTTTTTGTATTAAAATAGATATTAAGTTAACGTGAACTCACCAAACGACTTTGATAGTTAAGTTCCTTGCCGATTATTCTTTGAGACAGTAGCCTCTTGGTAAGGTCTTCCTAAATAAAAAACAGAGGTATCATTTATAGAAAGCGGGAAAAGTCTTACTATAGGAAGTAATTTACCCCACGTGCAAGTTAGATATGTGTGCATATAATTTTATTTGCAAAAAATAAATGTAATTAAATAGTGATATATATTTTATAGGTAGCTATAGCGATTTAACCGATAAAAGTAATCCGTTAAATCAAAATGCTTCCTCTGGTGAAAACACAAGCCCGATAAATATTTTGCAAAGAAAACTTATACAAGTAGTAATTGAAATGGAAAATGTTCTACTTTTTGTCTTCGCTTACGAACTTTGACTGATAATTAAGGTAAATAGAGCCATTTAAAATCGATGGATATCTTGGAAGAGAGAGCGGATATTAAGGAGTGGATGGAGGGTGGATAGAAACCCTGTGCCTGAATTAGCTTGTTCTTGAAGAAAGAAGTCTACAGGGGTTTACGCGGTAACGTTACTTCAACGGGTGCTCCATTCGAAGCGCTCTCCTTAAATCACGTAAATTTCTAACTGCTGGTTTTACAACAAAAAATATCTACCACAGCCGAGAGTTGAGTCTGAGCCACTGGAATTAGAAGCCACTGCATCAACACAACTCCCTTTTACAACTTATTCATATTTATTTCGGTTTAATAGCATCATTTATGCCTGTATTCGCTGTTGGATCCCATCATAAGGCTTAGAGGATAAAATTCTCTTACGCATTTCCTATCTCAAGCTAAGGATCAATCACAGGACGAAGAAAGCCATGATAATCGTATGGAGTGAAAAACATTAAAATTTATATAACCCCATTCGCATGAACTAAACGGACAACGGCTGTCACCAGTAAATATTCCACCATAACGTGCAAATCCACAGCTAAAGGGAAGTTGATCAAGGTAAGCATAGACTCTTTTATAGCCTTAGCCCACGTTGCGAGCTCCTTGAATTGAAAAAAAACTGGCTTACGGAAGCTTTCTATGTAAGAATGTATGAAATTTAGCTGATTTGATATCTTTATAATAGCTTGATTTGATATCACTTTCCCACTAAATTCCCTCAGTTTGGTCTTTCACAGAACACTTTTTGTACTGTCATATTTAGTTAGTTATTCAGGAGAGATCATTTGCGCCTACCGGCAACTGAGGTAATTTGCGCCGTTAGAAGATAAATGGTTCAATGCGCAAAGAGGGATTTTTTTCGGGAAGCGAAGGAAAGATGGAGGTAACCCGGTGTCGGCATCAACTTATTATCGATTGTCGCTATGTGACTTAGGTCTTAACGCCCCAGTACAAAAGACAGAGAGCTGAGCCAATAAGCGTTGCATGCACAGTACTCAATTTTGGGCCGATAAACCCATAAAGCATCACTACCTCGGTCGAGGCTTGAACCCGGACCCTCGGTATGGTAACTCATATAAACCTAATATCTTTGAACTGCCAATAACAAGCTAACAAGTAATCAGGGGCTGTAAACTATCATACAAAGTAAATTGCTGGAAAAATGACGAGTCTATAAAAATGCTACACCATTGAGTGATTAAAAGAACATTGATGTAATTCATGCAATATATTTCACACCCTTCATGTTTATGAATAATAAGGACAAGCTACCAAAATTTGAGGTAAAGTGAAGATAAAATTAATAAAAATTCATTTGAATTCGGCAATTCAATCTATACATCGATTTGATTGAAAAACTGCAATGAATTGCACTCAAAGCTCATCTTTTTGAACTAACCATCGTATGACATATTGTTTGTTATGAAAATCGATAAATGGCTTTATTTACCCAGTGGAAGAGGATTATTCCATTCCGAAATAGTATTATAAAATTCAGCGAAGGATTAGCTTCTCTTACCTCTTTGTATAGTTTTTCGCACGCCGAAATCTTTTGTACGACTCCAATAAAGGTTGCAAAAACGAACCAAAAGATGGAGGTCACCATCGTGGGCACAATAGAGACCGAAAACATCTCTCCGGTGAACGCTGGAGACAGTATCCCGTAGAAGAGGAAGGTCACGTTGAACACATCGTAAATGGTTTTCATCAGTATTTGAAAGCCGTAGGCCTTCCCTACGTTCTTCTTGCAACGAAAAAGAAGGAGTTGAATATCCATCAAATCGAACAGTTGTTGTGAACGATCGCCTTCTACAGAGAACCCACTGGGTGATTCCCGCAGAGGATCTCGATTCTCTGCAGATGATGGTTCGATTCCTGCAATGAATTTGGAGGTCCTCGGTTGTCCTGCCACAGGGTCTGTCGATGAATCCTCTGGTCCCAGGATCATCTCGATTGACTCCCGAACCCTCCTGCTACCTTGAGCTATGAAGGAGACCAGCATATGAAAATGTAGGTCAACTGCTAGAGTCACACACAGGTGATAGGTGCTGACCACCACGTGATACGTCCCGATAGAGTTCAGTCCGTTGTCGGTCTCGAAGTACCGGTTCAAAGTTACGATGACAGGTATGACAACGAAGAAGGAGGAGCAAAATAACACCGATAAGGAGGACCGCTCCATCCAGGCACCGTCGTAAAGACCCAGTTTCCGATCGATCCGGAACAGAATGTCCGTCGATTCGTAGATGAGATCCCGCCTGCGACCCGTGACCACCAAGGCTGAACACGAGACGCTGTGAATGGAGCACCACCAGAAGAGATGAATCCAGCCAACGACGGTACGCACTCTTTGCCGTATCAAGCCGGAGAGATAGTTCGTTAATCCGTAGGTGGTTAGTGAGATATTGGCCGCCAAAATCACAAGGCGGAATAAGGCATGGGCTGTTCTCCACTTCTTTAAGAAGCGGTAGCTAATCCTGGCCGAGTCCGAGGTGGTGATGGGGAGTAACCCAAGGCACAAACTCATTATGTTAAGATAGTCCAGGAGGGATGAAAGCTTGGCCATATCTGTATTCCAGGATTTTGCTTGTCCCTGCTGTAATGGAGCCTCCAATTAAGAAAAGAAATTTACATTGACAAACTCAAATCAGCGTCAGGAAAAAAAGGTATGCAAGGTCTCAAGTAAAATGTAATCAAAATTTACGCAGAATATTCAATTACGTAAAGAGTTTATATACTTGTATCTTGGGCTACATTTAGCAGTGACTAATTCTGAATTTAACTTCGATGTTAAGTTGGCAATAACTGTTAATAATTATGCTTTGCATTGTGAGAATGGCCATTTGGATCTATCGGTAATTATCTCTAATCCTGTTTCCAAGGTGTATCAATTACTGATGCATGGCTATTTCAGTCCTTTGATTACATTACTGCGTACTTCCCACTCATTCAATGCTATTTTTTGCCTCTTTTAAATTCACTACTACATGTTTCTTTGCCGTGAGAGCTCGACCATACATTCCCACTTCTAGCAACTCCATTCAGCCACAACTTTTTGTGTGCTGGGCCAATCGTTTTGATCATTTAGCCAAATTGCGAAAGTGCCATGGTTCACATCATTATCTTCTTATGTCTTTCAAACAACTTATACCATAAAATCATTTTATATTCACCATCTTAGATGGTAGTGGCAAATACGGTGGTATTGACACATATCCTTAGAACCTTTGGAACGATCGCTCATACCTCTGATTTCTTAAAATCATATTACAGGCAAAATTTTCATGATTTTTTTCCTTTTTCTACTCCTTTGCACTGTACGAACATTTTATTTCCTCGTATTTACGAAGGTCATGCTCTGTCAACATATTTTTTTCATTAAATTATCTCTTCACCAATGAAATTTTGTGCAACACAAAAGTTTGGTAAACATTTCAATTTTTCTTAATTTCTTCATTGTAGGAAAAATTCTATTTTCAGGATATTTTTATAGTTTTAAGAAGACTTTAGTTGCATTCCGACCTATTCTCATTTTGTGTCAAAATGATTCTTAGATTAAGATAAAGTATGCATTTAGGCCTGACTTATTTCACGAAGTACTTTTTAATTTGGTTAATTCCTTCCTTATCTCATCCAGATGATAATTTGGGCCAGTAGAGTCTAGATAGTTTTGGACGAAGCAGTCTTCTACAAGTGTTGCCAAAACATTAAACTACTTATGTCCTTGGAACTAATGGATGTACATTACTGTAAATAAACTACTAGTACTATTTTGTATCCGGCTTGACCAGATATAAAATATAATGGTTTGCATGAAGTGCTATAAACATTAGATCGCCTTAAAGTAAGTGAAGTCGTTTAGGTATATTTGAAAAACAAAAATTATCCAACCCTTGTAACACTTCATTTAATGATACCGATGTCTGTAGATCTAATATCATAGTAACAATATATTTTTTGGAAATAACACTCTCACCAGAATTCTTCTGACTATTTTTTCTTCTCCTCTGTGAACTAACTCAATCTTATCAAAACTTTTATCATGTCTTCGGTGAAGAATTACACTCTTTCGATTTGTCAGCAGGTCTAATCACTTATGGGTTGAGAGGATCTTTGATTTAATTAACTAATTTTTACACTATACTGTATTTATCGTCAATTCACAGAGTTATTACGATTTAAAACAGGTTTCAATGCTGCTGCATCATCTTCAGATAAGTTTCTGATGGGATTAAAGAAATGTACACATGGAAGTAAAAATATTCACAATTTCCACTTCAGTTTCCTTTCACTTAAAAGTAAAATTCAACTACATTAGGAAACTAATGCCCAAACCTTTATCATAGCTTACAGCAATGTATATGAAATATGGAAAGTAATGAGAAAATGTACGCGTGTTTGTGGTCTAAAATTACCTCTATTACATAGATGGTATAGAATTTACATTAAAAGTAACATTTTACTGATATCAATGACATGCAGAATGATTGTCAAAACTTGCTTAAAATAGAAGAGACGTTACTCTGCCACAATTCTAGTTTCTGATTGTCATTTATAACGAAATGTTAAACGTCTCAAATATCAATATCAATGCAAATTATTTTCTCACTAAATTTCCCCAAGCTCCTGTTCCAGTTGAGTTCACTTATACGATTTAACTTAATTTTACACAGTTGCTTTTACAAGATTCCTTCCTTAGTAAGGGTTCTTCGCTCTCTACCAGCAAAAAGCTACATACATTACAGAAATTTCGTCCCGAGTACCTACACCTTGGCTGAAATTTTTGGAACGAAGGTTTATTTCGACGAAATACGCCGGTAACAATTTATGCATTTCCAGCCCTCTTTACAATTTCCGTTTCCCCATCAAGATAAGTAACTCATTCAAAGCTCCAAGTAAATAAGCTTTTAACATATTCTATCTGACACGGAAAGGACAGAGCAATTATGAGGTCGGGGCAAATATAAGATAAAAGTCTCTGATGCGCAATTAGTCATCTCTTTCAGAAAATCGAGAGGGTCACTTTTTTCCACCGCACTCCAACGACATCAGATAAATCTCATTCTGCAAGCAGTATGAATAATTGAGAAGGAGTTCATACGAAGGCTTATCTTGTCAGCTTAAAACGTTTTTACGTCTGTCTTATTACCTCTACATTGGAAATCGATTGCAGGTGTTAAAGGACGTTAATACCTAATGGTTCTCCCCAGGAGTGTACTAAGAGCATTCATTCTTAGTAATTGAGTACCCGGATGAACATATGGAATGGGTAGAATGTAGAGAAAAATAAACAGTGCAGCGTAAACTCCGATGCAATCCATTTCCGTCTGCTGTTAAATGTGGTCATGGGAAGTGGTACTGGTTATTCTGCGTTCGATGATAGGCTACTCTACCGCGACCCATTACCCACACTAGAAAGAGCACCACCTCGATATGATGAGACGATACCCCGAGTGTGGAACTCACCCTAAATGAATGATATTCATGTCCTAGCTATACAGTTACTCAATAAAGGTAGGTCTTAAGGACATTTTCTAGGGATGACCGTGGCAGTGTCGGTATGGCAATTGCAATTTTTGAAACGTACTAGCTATATTAATCGACTGTAAAGTACCATATGCTTCCTCAAACGCAATAAATCCGTTACTAACTACCGAATGAAACATGGGTGCTTCTTAGAATACAGGAATGGGCCAGTAAAGTCACCCTGCGGGTAAAATGATACCATACTAATAGTTATATATGTTTCTGTATTTGGGTATTTCCACGTTTTCACATAGATACGGTCTCTCTTTTACATAGACGAGTACCTAGATGAGTACACGGAGAACAATGTTTTCGCCGAGTCTCGATAAGCACTAGAATATCTGTTTGAAAATTCCCGAATACGAGAACCCAAACTAATAATTAGACAACTACTCGCGTACTTGAGCGTTAGGATGAATACCGCTATTTATCTATATCTACGACATACCCTGCAAGCCGCCTCGACGGTGTGTGGCTGGGGGTGCATCCACACCAGGAACAATGACACAACAAGCAAAAATGAACAACACAAAACAAACACTACACCTTTAAAAGGAATTAGGAAAAAAAAGAAAAAAACTACCAAATCCCAATCATGCAGGACACACCCACGAATATCATGCATAACTTGAAATCCGACACCAATTTAATAGATACTCATGCATGAAAAAAAAAGCAATGCATGTGAGTAACACATTGATTTGAACATGCAGGAACTAAAAATACTATCGACCAACTCTGAATATTACCTCAATAATTATTACCGATTTACGCGATGTCTATCGTTCTGACCTCGAATCGTACGTGGAAAAAAGACATTTTAAACCTATCCGTCCTGCAATCTCCTTAATTTTATAAAATTATTTAGCCTATCATAATAATTCGTATAGCCAGCATATAAGATAAATGTCATTAATGAAATGTCCCTCCTTAAATTTTCCCAGAAGATTAAGTCTACGTTGCGACAGCTTTTCCCATCCCAATTGGGCTAACATACCAGACACACTGCATTCCCTATCGTAACACCGTTTCGCATATCTGGCTGCTCTTCGTTGTACTCGATCTAATTCGTAAATTAAGCCTGCTTCATAAGGGTCCCATATACTCGCAGCATATTCTAAGTGTGGTCTAACAATTGAAAAATAGCAACCGTCATTCACCCTCTCCTCGCTTTTCCCTAATATTCTTTTAATAAACCCCTACTTTCTATTTGCTTGACTGCATATTTCCCTGATATATTTTCATCCAATCGCCAGTCTAACTAACGTGCAACAATCTAATGGTTATCACCACCCTCATGAACAATCGGAATTCCGAGGGGAACGAATAAATGCCAGTGTTATGAAGGTGCTCACGTATATACCGGAGTATTCATTTGAGTTCTCGTTCTCTGTTTTATTCATGCAGGCGATAGAGAACTGGCCAAGCGTGAGTATGCATTTCTTACTCACGCTTTTGTTACCCACATATTAATTCAGTTAGTTACACAGGTGTCTATGAATAAAGACATAAGGCACCATCATATTTCTCTCCCAGGGATGAGTACGTGAGATTTTCGTATCGCTCAAATTCGAAATGCGTTTTAGGTGGAGGTTAAAATTCATATAAATATATCGTACTTCCTTGCGTATGACCTGGAAAATCTTTTCGGGCAAGTTACTCATTTTTCGTCCAGTTGTAACGGTCCGACAGGATCCCTATCATCAGGGCTACTGAAGGCGATGAATTTTCTTGAGAAATTATCAAAGAATGAGCCACTAAACAATGCTTAATCAACATTAGGTTATATCAATAACAGTAGTTACTCGGAGAGTTCCTACCAAATCGTCCCCCTTATTAATAATAGGTCACATGACAATACTAATTCTTCATCATCAGCATTATCATCGCAAGAAGTCAATAATGAGATTGGTTTAACGGAGCTCTCCACTTTATTCATCTATCGGCTAAATTATTCGTGTTGACATAATTATTTTCTTTCAGATCCTTCGCTATTTACCATGTATCTCATACAAAATCCTCTTTTGTCACAATTCCCATTCACATTTCCCCAACCACTGTCTTCATCAGACCACCTGCCTCAAGCTATCTCAAATCTTTCCTCTGACTCTTCTAAGACCTTTCTTTCTCCTTTGTCACTCAGGCAATCCAACTTCTTATATCTTCTATAACATGATATTACAATTCTCTCACTCTAAACTAATCCCCTGTATCCCTCTGTAACTTTCTTCTCGAACTATCTTCTGTAACATGCCTTCTACTTTCCCTCATACAGTTCAGAAACATGCATCACCTTAAAAATACAGCCCGCGAAGCCTGAAAAATACGGACACTTTAGGCTTCCTCTCTACTACCTACTCTTACACGAAATTCATTTTAGTCTCCCTCTCTATCGTTCTCTGTATCTCAACTTCGGTGGTGGCGCGACAAATCCCTTGCCTGAAAACACCGAGGAATTATATACGAATTCATTTACTCTTCTTAGAACTTCCTCGCTAATTACTTGGTCGATCCATTTCATCTTTATCATTCTTCTGTAGCACCAACATTTAGAATGCTTCCACTCTTGAATTCTCCGCTGCTGTCACCGTCTATGCCTCACTGCCGTAAAGAAACATACTCCAGATGTATGTTCTGATGAATTGTTTCCTTGCTTCTACGCTTGCATTTCAAGCTGAAGTAGATTTTCTTTTGATAGAATATCATCTTTTCCTGGGCTATTCTACTGATATTTTATATTTTTTAAATTTCTTAAAGAAGCAAAGAAACAAGCACGCCAACAATCGCCAAATATGTGGTCTGAATACGATGGTTATATTCGAACCAGTTTCAGACATTATTATATTAGCACCCATGGAAATATCATACATTAAGGAGATTAGCTGACACCGTTGAGGTGAAATTTGGGTACAATTCTATTGTTTTTCTTTAAATATACATGCGGTCTCCATTAGAGTTCTCATGTGACGCACTGTTTTGCATGGAGTGGGCGTGGCCTAATCCTTCCCAAACACCCACTGTTACGCATACGATAGCATGCCAATTTCTCCTACTGCACATTTTAGCCTCCTTGATAAATACATATATGAAAATGATAGTTATTTTTACGATATAATAATGAATATCATATCAACACAGCGATCTGCTACAACGCAAATATCAGACAATGCATCACAGTTGTTGAGTTATATGTACTGTATAGCTAAGAATGCCTGATACTAAGCGAATCAGAGGGAATGAAGGTGAAGATAAGGACATGATGATTATGAATCATGATGAAGGCATGATTATCTTGGGGCCTACAAATGATTGGTACATGGAGGTTAACGAAAAACTGAAGATATGGTCAAACAGGTGGAAAATACCTCAGACACGATGTGTACGAGAAAGTTAATTTTAGTTTTTCTTGGTTTTACAAAAAGCATTATTTCTGTGGTACTTTCGTCCTGAGATCCAATGTAAATACAATAGTTTTTGACTTGAAAACTCGTTTTCGCAGCATTGAAAATGCTCTAATTTTTTACCTGCGATACGATAATTCTTGAAGATCAGTCATAAATCTAACTGAAATCGGTAATTTTACAAGAAAGAAGAACCAACTTAACTAGCCAAAATCATATCAATAAGTAGCTTTTTATAGACTTATACTGTTTTTCAGAAATGGAAGAACAACTCTTTAGGAGTATTAGAATCTGGTCATGCCAGAAAGCAAGAATGCAAGAGCTAACTCAAATTTCATCATGGGTATTTTCAAGTCTGTTTCCGCACTAATAGGCGCTTCAGACCGGGAGGAAAGGTATAAGGATAGTAATGGAAGGGATCCACAAATTTAAAAAGAAGTCTACTCCCTAAACATACTCTTAGTCAGGTATGCGTGCTTGCAATGACAAAGCTCCGAGACGAAAGCAAATCAGCTATCATTTATGATTTATTTTATCAAGGACGTCGTTAATAATAGGAAGTAACAAAATTGCAAAATGTCTACAAGGAAAAAGTTACCATTCAAATTCATTTTGAAAGAGCGAACGGAGAGGAAAGATTTTGAAACTGCCATCGCTAACTCCATCTATATGTGATTTTCGTAGGTATCACGCACCCGGCTGGTAGTGACATCTTAGGTGAGATTGGCATATTGGTTCAATGAGATAATATACAAACGATACAAACTATTTGAAGTAATGCATTCAAAAGACGTACTCCGACTAATAACTGAAGGAACTTGCACAATACCTCCGCTCTACATTTTCTTTCAAGTGTGTGCCAAATGTTAGAACTAAACCTAAAAACAGTCTGCAGTTATACCTTATTGAAATAAGAATAGTTCCATAGATCCTACACCGTTAGTTAAATAACAATTGAAAGCGTTGAATTTATAAGGTATTAGGTGTGATAATACAGATACGCTTGTGGGAAATATGCAGTCAAGAAAGCGGAAAGCTAGGATTTATTAAAAGGATACCAGGGAAATATGACGAGAATACAAAAGAGTGATGCTGCTTACTTTATACATCCAAATCTACATAATGCTCTTCAAGCCACCATGAAGGTGAGTGGCAGGGGGTGAATTTACACGAAACATGCATTACATATCACGCATGAAAACGATTAGTAATTATACATTGTATAGTCTGAGCTATATAATTTGAAAAGGATGAGAATTGTAAAGCATGCAAAAACCTTGTGTCTGTTGGGCTATTTTAAGGCCCTCATACCAGCATGCAACTACCTATGCTGTCCATTGATACAGTTGTATTTATACTGCTGCATATATTTATAGCTATTCATATCCATATTTGTACGAGGAAAGGACATTTTGTACTTTTGTCTTCGGCAATTGGATTCTCTAATTTTGTGATCATGGTCTGCCATATTGAGTTGGATATCGTAAAATATTTTTAATGGCATCAGTGAAAATATTATCTTGGAATTTATTTAGCACATTTAGTCTAAAGTTCAACCCACGATCTAACAATTATTCCCATTTTAGTTCATTTAATAGACTGGTTACGCTAATGTAGTTATCATACCGGCCCTAAGCCTCTTGTGCTCGCCATATTGTTACATTTGGGAGAGGAAACATAGCTTACACGCTAACGGTACAGAATACTATTGCTCTCATTAACGCCACGAAAGGAACTTGGAAAATCCCGTAAAGCTTTCTTCCAATATCTAATTCATCTACATCTATCTACATCTACACGATACTCTGCAAGCCACCGCGAGGGTGTGTGGCAGGGGGTGAAGATCACCAAGCATGCAGTATAGACATGCAAACATGCCACTATAGGGTCTCATGCAACTAGATTGTTAGTATCTATAGTATTTAAGGGATTAATACATGCATCATTCACTACAGACTTCTCTAAAATATCACCCTTACCTATCCCTTTGCTATGCTGCCTATTCTATTCTCTTATAGTACGATGGGAAAAATGCCATTTTGATTCTATCAGTGCGAAAATCTATCTCTCTAATCTTATTTATCTGGTCGAATCTGGCATAATACGCCGGTGTTTTTAATATGTGCCTAACATCTTCAGTAAAGCTATCCAATTGAAATTTCTGTAATAGATTTAATCGGTACTTTAACCTACGCTCTGATAATGATTCCCACCCTAATTCTTGTATTAATTCTAATACGCTACTCAACCGTTCGTAGCCCCTTTTGACGAACCTAGCTGCTCTACGCTGCACACTGTCTAGTTCTCTGATCAACCCTAATTCATTAGTATCCCATACACTGGCGGCATACTCAAGGTGGGGCCTAACTAGTGAAAAGTAACGTCGCTCTTTTGTCTTCTCATCACATTTCCCTAGTACTCTTTTTATAAATCCTACCTTTCTCTTCGCTCGCCCGCATATTCCCCGGATGCGCCCGCATATTTCCCGGATTGATCCCTAATTAATTTGGCCACTGAATTGAATTGTGGTCAGGGTGTTGGCACTCTATTAGTGAGAATCTACATACAAATAGTACCCTGTAAGTCACCATAAATGTGTGTGGCAAGGGAAACTTAAACTGATATGTATCTATCTAGGTTACCTATTGATTAAATTGTGGACACGTTATTGAATATAATCACGGATATTCATATCCCTAATTACATGAGAGAAAAAGACAGCTTACATTGGTCGGTTTGGCAATCAATTTCTCTAATTTTTAGCTCATCGTCCAGTCTACCATAGTAAGGATTAGGCAAAATACTTAAAGCGTCACGAGAAGAAATATTGTCTTAGAATTTCTTAGCAGATTAATGCAGCAAACTCCAATGAAAGCTAATGGTAATAAACGACCCAAATCTAGAGACTTCAGTATTATTGCTACGTAAGAATTCATCGCTGCTTACCTGCCTACTATAAAATCACAGTCAAGAAATAGCATGCTGTTAATCCTTGGATTCATTCTTTCTTATAGGTTCACAATGTAATAATTCTGAAGAGTTGCTTTTCTATCTCTGAAAAACACTATATGTATAAAATAACTACTCATTGGATGTCATGAGGAGAGTATCACAGAAATAATGCTTTTTGTAACATAAAAAACTAAAAGTACATACACAACTTTTGAAGGGGGATAATGGGGGCGTTTACTCGGAACTGAAATCGCAATTTTGTGCACGAAATCGTTAGATGGAAACGAAAAATGAATTTTAGTGAAAAAATTAATCTTCTAACCACAACCATTCACTCATAAATAAAAAATTAAAATAAGCAAAAGGTGACGCCCACCGAAGAATCCATTTGAGACCATTGACGTCATTTTCCTCCAGACCGTGACTGCTTTTAGGTGCTGGGACGGGAGTGGAGGGGGATTCTCGAAGGTCTGCTCGCACAGATCCTGTCACAACATCTTCCATTGGCAGAGTCAGCTGTGTCTCCCCCATTGCGATAAGGCGAAGTAGCTTGGCGGGCTCAGTTGTGATTGGACGAAGTCAATATACGTCAGAGGTTGCACCACACCCGCTTTTCCGAAAGGGTTAATAATATCAGTTTTTCGCCGCTTATAACTCGGGAAATAATTGACGGATCATAAAACGGAAAAATATGGGTCTTTTCACTTTACAAACTCTCATCAGATTCGGCAATAAAAAATCATGTTAAACGATCCCATTGTAGTAGTGATTTTGCATTGGTGGAGGGATCAGGGGGAGGGTAAAAGAGAGGCTGGAGAGGGGGTGGGTTACGGAGATTGTGGGTAACCGTATAAGAGGATGGTGGAGAAGGCAGGGTACAAATATTAATTGATGAGTTTTTCCAGCCTTACCCTTGGCGGCTTTCACCACACCACTAGCTCAAGGATAATTATTAATCATGGTAACTCGGAAGCATTTGGAGCTACAAGTAAAGAAAAATGCTAAGAACACTCCTTCCAATGGGAAGGAGAGATCATTACTAGGAACCAAAATCGCTATTTTGTATACGAAATCTTAAGATGGAAACGAAAACTGAAATTTAGTGGAGAAGAGAAAAACTAACAATGAAATTCCACAAAACTTTTATTCCGACACGACCATGGTTTCGCAGCGGCGCAGCATCTTCAGGTGGCCTGCCATGCCTTGCCACCTGAAGATGCTGCGCCGCAGCGAAACCATGGTCGGGTCGAAATCAAAGTTTTGTGGAATTGCATTGTTAGTTTTTCTCTCCTCCATTATGGAACAATTCCACCAAGTTGCCCAGGAAACAGTTTCTGAATTTTAGTGAAAAAATTAATCTTCTAACCAGAGCCATTCACTCATAAATCAAAAACTAAAATATGAAAAAGGAGACGCCCACTAAACAGGCTACGTTAAGGATTACTACGTCCTCGCTCTCCCATCCTTGCTTGTTTTTCGGGAAAGATGTGGGGGGATCGGAAGGTCAGTTGTGATTGGACTGAGGGGATGACGCATTACTCCTTAACACGCCCACTTTTCCAGAAGGGTTAAAAACATCAGTTTTTCGCTGCTTATAACTCGCGAACTAATTGACGAATCGAAGTACAGGGGATCGGGTTGGTGTGGTGGCTAGGGTACTGGCCTTCCATTCCGAGTGTCCGGGTTTGATTCCCGGCAGTGGCGGATTTTTCAGTGGCAAACCGGTCCCCACTTGAGTGTCTAGTAGAGGGCATTTCAAGTTCAGTACTCCGTCCGTCGGATGGGAAGTTAAGCCGTGGTCCCCTTTCCGCCTGTCGTTAACAGTAGGCCAGTATGGTGACTCCAGGTTTCTCTCCACCCTTCCTCCATTACCTGAATTTTTCCTACCATTAACCAATTACCCACCTATCCTAAAAAGTGCAACTGACCTCAGCAGTCAAGTCTCCTACCCTGAAAAACTAATTCGAAGTACGGTATAAATATGGGTCTTTTTATTTTACAAACTCTATCAGATTTGGCAACAAAGAAATATGGCAAATGACCCCATTCTATCGACATTCACGATCGGAGATGCACCCGTGAAGATCATTTATCTTTATATCGCATTCTATCCTCGAATCCGTCGTTAAAACAATTAACACCTGCATCTCCCAAACGGGTGCTTCCCTTCCTAAACCCACAAACGCACCATATCACAGTTTTGTCACTCGAAGCTCTAGTATGATGACCAAGTACATTAATGGTTTGGTGTCGGCAGGTATACTTGTTCAGTGGAAAACTAAATGTACTGTCAGAGCTTCTTGATTCCCAAAGCTAAATGGTGGTTGTAGAATGACACACGATCTGTCTCCTTGGACTAAGTTTTACAAAACCATTAAATGTTCCTTGTTAGGGCCTGGTCAAGCATTAGCTTTAATTCCCCCAGGATCCTACCTAGGAAAGATAGACCTCGATTCAGCCTTTTATCAGCTTCAAATTGATTTCCGACACTGGAGATTTTACGGTATTAATTATAATATCAAATTTATGCTTTTACCAGGCTGCCCATGGGGCACAGCCTAAGCCCTGCGATAATGCAGAGGGGGGCAGAAGATGTAAAACTCTTCATAGAAAGTAAATTTAAGGTAAAAGTTATCTGCTAACTGGACGATTGACACTTTTTTTCAAAATTTCCCTTTTGCATGACTTCTATTTTCCAATGGCTCTCAGATACCTACTCTTCGTATTTCAATCAACATGTCCAAATCTATTATGTTACCTACTGCAGTTATTAAGTATTTGGGTGTAGAAATGGGGTCGGTTACCATATTTTTTTATTGCCGAATATGATAGAGTTTGTAAAAAAAAAAAGGCCCGCATTTTTCCGCTTTTTGGAACCGTTAATTATTTCTTTAGTTATAAGCGGCCAAAACTGATGTTGTTAACCCTTTCGTAAAAGTGGGTGTGGTGCAACCTCTGACGTATATCGACTTCGTCCAATCACAACTGAGCCCACGAGACTACTTTGCCTTATCGCAATGGGGGGGACACAGCTGACTCTGATAATTGGACAGTTGCGACAGCATCTGTGCGAAGAGACCTTCCGAGAATCCCCCTCCACTCCCTTCCCTTCCCATAAGAGCAGTCAAGGACGGGAGGAAAATAACGTGAATGTTATCACAGCAGCTTTTTCGGTGGGCGTCACCTTTTGCTTATTTTAATATTAGATTTATGAGTGAATGGTTGTGGTAGGAAGATTAATTCTTTCACTAAAATTCTCTTTTTGTTTCCATCTAACGATTTCACGTACATAATTGCGATTTCGGTTCCGAGTAAACGCCTCCACTGACACTGCTGCTGGGCCCGGGTGCCCACCTGAATCACCACCCGTTTGCACGACTAAGAGCAAACTCATAGACGCGCACCCCTCGCGCCTATATACCCGCTGCCGGCTATATTGGACGATGACGCATATAATGATAAATGATCACCTCCACCTATCAGGCGGCTTTCTTCATCCCTGCTACGACCATTTTTGAGAGGTTTCAAAGTGACTCCGCGATTAAAAATCCCGTAAAAGAGCTATGTTATTTAATGAATAAATGCCGATCCAGAAAAACTCCTATATGGAAAATCATCTACCTATAGTGTTGACAACGCATACACAATAATTGTATGAGCATGATATTATATAGCGCGTTGTAGTTGCATTCTATTTTTCACAAGCTCTTTTAACTCATTTTGACTTCGGAACCTGACCGAGGTGTTGTTGCCACGTTTAATTTAAAAAGTCAGAATACATGCTCAATACCGCTAATATGTATTCTAAAATAGGTTAAGTATTTTCTTACCTAGTTTTAAACTATTGCCTTGCAAATAAAACTCTTTGTTTTCATTTTATTGATATTCATATTTTTTTAAATTGTTTGGCAACAATGACGCTGCTTAATGGTCTAATTAATACCATTTGGAAGCAATGGTATTAATTAGACCATATCAATAACCAATGAAATATTTAAATTACATAAAAAATATAAGAAGCGCCTTGGTAAGGTATATTCCTTAATTAAGTCAGTAAATAGTCTTGTAAACACGTTCCGTCACAAGTACCGTTGCCAATGATAAAAAAAAAACTGAAGGGCCACTTTCATGTAACTAAGGGTTTTCAGCTTTTCTTCGAGCAAACATTTATTAATAACAATTAAACAAGTGTGGTAAGGCGAACACTTAATTACAATTCTAAATTCGACATAAAAATGCGCATCTTATATTAGTTTTTCGTCAAAACGACATTTCTATTTACATTATTAATCTCCAAATCTTACTGCCAGGGCCATGCTCTGCCGTATAGCCACGTATAAAATATCTGATATTCAACGTCTTATCTTCTTCAAATTTATTATGGAAAGGCCTCATTACTTTATTTCCAATCGGCAGAGGGGCCATAAAATGAAGTACCCAGAAATTTTCACAAAAATTACATCTACTTCATAATTCGGTGGAACCACCTTAAAGGCGTGAATTTCAAACTAAATGTATTTAGCGACAATGCGATGGAGCATAAATAAATAAGACGGAATCACGGTGTGTGGTTGTGGAATCAAAGAAAAAAAAAGATGGACAAATGAGTGGATCGCGGAATGGAAAGGATGGAGGATAGAGATTCAGGTGTCGTTGGCTCGGAATACAAGCGCTGAGAGCAGAGTCAACACCGGAATCGCGTAGAGAGATTGCGAGGCAGCCGGGGACGTGCCTGGAGGGATTAGAGGGAACGTAATGCGATGGAGGAGGGAGAGTGGGTCGCGTGTCACCGCAACCCTCTGAGCTGACTGCGAACGTGTGCCTTGCCGTGGGAGGGGGACGAGTCAGGTCAAAAGGACAACGAAACTGGGAAATCTGAGCCGCTAAAATCCTGCCCTCAACTTCCGCCTCCCGCAGCCTCGGAATAGGGTTCGTGCATGAGTATGTTTTACATCTACATAATACCCTGCAAGCCTCCATAAATGGGGTGTGGAAGGGGGTGAATTCTCACCGAACAAAAAAATAAATATATTGCATAAAAAAGGATTAGTATTAATATACTGTTCTAAACTTCACTATTTAAAAAAAAATAACAAAGCAAGCATGCAAAAACATGCCGTTAGTTTGGTTAGCGTCAAGTCCTTATACCAACATGCAGCTACCACTGTTATCCATTGCTACACTCGTACTGGATATATTTACCGCTATTCATACCCCTAATTGTACGAGGAAAAAAGGATCTGTTGAATCTGTCAGTTCGGCAATCAATTTCTCTAATTTTGTGATTATGGTCCAGTCTACCATAGTAAGTTGGGGTCCGCAAAATATTTTTAACATCATCACTTTAAATATGGTCTAGGACTTTGTTTAAGAAATTAAGTCTAAATTTCAACCTGCGATCTGACAATGATTCCCAATTTAAGTCATTTAATAGACTGGTTACGCTAATAAGGTTATCATACCGGTCCTTTACAAATCTTGCCGATCTTCGCTGCACACGTTCAAGTCCGTTATTTAGACCGATTTCGTAGTGATCCCATACACTAGCAGCATATTCCAAATGAGGTCTAACAAGGGAAAAGTAGCTGATTTTTCGTACATGATCGTCACATTTACCCAGAACTCTTTTGATGAATCCCAGTTTACGATTCGCTTGACCCATTATTTCACGTATGTGTTTACCCCAGGAAAGATCATCTAGGTCAGTCTTATTCCTAGATAGTTAATGGATTGCACGTTTGTCAATTCATTATTACTTATTTTGTAAGTGCTAGGAGAAGAGCTATTCTTTTTCCAAAAATTCATTACCAGACATTTTTAAAAATTTAATTCTAACGAAAATATTATATAAAATTTTATTCACGTATACGTAAACGTGCTTTAAAATACTTATAAAAATATTCCAAAATACATAACACTTCAAAACAATCTCCTAGGCCGTTTACGTAGAACAAATTCCGACCGAAAAATAGCAGTTTAAGTTCCTAATAGGTATATGCCTCCCATATCGATAGAACAAGACAAGTCGCCCGTGAATCGAAGGAAACGAGCTAAAAAGGGAAAATGGTACCAATTTTGCTTGTAATCTGTAATTCCAAAATTTTTAGATAATTCAAGTTCCAAAAATCTTCTGAAATGATAAATATTGATAGATTTCGGTATGTATCGTTTTACCATGATTTTCGGAGGACTGCCATAAATTTCCTTTTTAAAGTAAACAAACATGATTTTGTGTTGTTTTTCCAATCTAAAGAAACACTAGATCCGCAACCTGCGACCTTTTCTGAATGAAAATGGATTTTCTTATATTGACGTATTCTTATTGACCACTTTTCATCTACATCTACAAGATACCCTGCAAGCCACCGCGAGGGTGTGTGGCAGGGGGTGATTTATGACACTTTTATTTATGTATTAATAGAAAGTTGTTTATATGGAGTTGTTTGGTCGTTTTTGATACGATGAAACGTTGGAACAAATTGGTGTTAACACCATATAAACACATTTTTATTACTACATGAAAATGCAATGTTTTGATCGCAATAAGAACTGTTGAGAAACATAAAGTCGGAAGGATCGTCAAATTGACGGTCTCCGACGTAATCTGTTGATCACGGCACATTTACATTTCGCGCGTAACGTGCCAAAAATTGAACCGAGATCCCAATACCATAGACCTCCCACTCGAAATGGGAACAAATATCCTCCACGAAACTCTAAAAATGACTGGACCTTCAAATTCGTAATAACAATATTTTCCTTTTTGTTTTATTTATCTATTAGGTATACTTATTTCTACCAACTGCCTTTTATAGGTCAAGCAGGCTTGTTGCTGTAACTTACGACTAGCCACATGAACTGTAATTTATAGAGTTTGAATCTCAAGGAATTTTATTGTTCTTTCAGCCCTTTACATAGGAATCGTTTTATTGTTTCTGACCAATGACGTTTAAATTTTTAACTCTCTGATCATCACACCGGAAGTTCAACTTTAACTTTTAGACCCAATTTAATGCCGTTATTAAATAAATTTTTTGTCTGATGGGTTGAAGAGTGTCTCCCGCTTAGCTTACCTTATCATAGGGTTTTTCATGCCCGAGGGACGTTTTGATACATTTACGGCAAACTTTTAAATCACCTTTTCGTTTGAAACATTTCAATTATCCAGGCATTTTGGATCAATATTCAAAATTTCAACTAGTTCAATCTCCTTGGCGCTGCATTCGACAGTCTAGGATCACAATATGATCAACCATAATTTTAGTCTTTGTTTATACATTTGCTATATTTATTCCTTATAAATAAAGTCAAGCAGAGACCAAGTGGGAAAGAAAATGTAAGGAAATTGAACTTAAGAAATAATTATCATATTTTTATGCTCATTTACTCTAAACGAAAACGGTATGCAATGAAAGTTGGTGCAATAAATATTAATTTATCTGTTCTTATTAGGAATGTGAAATCACTACTTCAACGAGAAGGGAGGAATCTGAGGTACCTCTAAATTGGTTGATTTGAGGAAGCTAGCCGATAGAAGAATCGAGCGGAGAAGTACGTGCTAATATGCATTAAAATTGTTTATAATACTTTGCATGTCATCCGTTAGTCTCTACTAGCGGATTGTTTCATTCACAAACAACGCGCCAACCCGAGATAAGTTTAGAATATTTGATAAATTAACGCATAGCATTGAAGACGCGTAATACAATAAATAGGTAAGAGTGCTATAAATTTAACCATTGATAAAGCAATGTCAACAAAACAATCCTGGAATGAACAAAACAAACAGTGCAAATAGTCGTTGTGATTTGAAACAAATATTGCTTAAATTTTTAAAGTAATTACCACGTGTGTGTATGGTCAACAACGCATTACTACCTTAAATTGATCCTGAAAACTAAGTGTAACCTTGTAATTGTAAAAAATACAAACTACAATATTGTTAACTCTAAATAAACTTTTTATTTTTATCACTTCCTATGCCTTTTAAGTTTTTTTATGGCAGCTTGCAATTTTCTAATCTCTATCCTACACATCAATATGATGTTCTCAGAGAAATCAGATTTTTTGATTTGACGCAACGCCGGAGATGTATCCTTCTCATCCGGTTGGTTTCACAATGGGGCTTCGTAAAAACGTTTCTTGTTCGTATTATCTTTCACATAGTATCCCTCGTGTCATCCAACATTTATACTCCCTTTCCAATTCTCCCCTTCTTAATAAACTTCACCGCAACCTTTGAATGTGAGTTCCCTCTGTAGACACCTTTCCATCTCCATGCTTCTTCCTCTTTTTCATTAATTCCTTCCTTTTTTTTCCTCACCATTATCATGGACTATTTGTCATTAGTCAGCAACAGTGCGTTGCTCCTTGGTGAATGTGATGAAGGGATGCCGAAAAATATGATTTTCCGAGTCTCGTAGAAGTAAGTGACAATGGGTTTTGAAGGCTCTGGAGACAGGTCTTTGGGGATTTTCTCATTGTGTTGAAGCGCGATTAACTTACCGTCGCGATTACCACCAGGGTAAGTAACTCATGATGATGAATAAACAAAGAACGGGTAGTTTTTTCACATTATACCAATTAAACGCCAACCATGCTTTTGACAAACAAGGGTCATTATCAATTGTGTCATTATCAGCTGTTTACCTTGATAGTATGTACCTTTTTTTTGTTTGCTCTTCATCATGAATATACAGTCAAACTCGGATATAACGAGATACAAGGGACCAAATGCTTTTGCTCGTAATATCCGTTAGTCGAATATCCGTTACGAGTAGAAACATGTACTGTCACTCACTGTCTTTCCCTCTCTCACGCACACACGCGCGCTCACACACATACTATTCTTATTCAGAGGTGATAAAATAACAAAGATTAACATAAGATGATTGAAATTACAAAATAAACAATTTATTCAGTAAACTATTCACATGCATGCTAAATTTACAAGAAAAAGTCCTTGGTACGACAGTACAGCCACTGTTCGTTCATTTGGGACAAAAAAATGCTCGTTATAACCGTAAGGCTCTCTAATACAGTCCCGTTTTAACGGTTATATATTGCTCATAAAATTAATTATTTCCAAACAACCCTTCTCTCTTTCCTCGCAATAGCCGAGATCTGGTTTTAACCGTGTTCGTTATAAATGAGTTTGTCTGTAATTTATTTTCACAAAGTGAGGCTATACCTACTATTAATTATATGGTAGGTAACTATCACTTCTCATGATGAATGCCACGCTGAGGTTCTTTCAGGAAGAGTGAAGAGATCAAGCCAAAGTCACCAAAGTGAAGGTAAGGATAGGCAATGTTGATTTTCAGGCCATTTTGCATGCTTGCATGAAAAATTAAACGTACAATTAATGGGTGTGCTTTTCATTTAATTATCCTTCCACGCTCTTTAACTGTGAACGTCTTAGACTGAACATTTTAAAAATACGGGACAAATTAATCGGACATATCTGGAGACGTGATGGCCTGACATAAGGCAATCATCGTGGGGCAAGTTAATGGGAAGAATGGCAAAGGAAGGACTCGTATGACATTCAAAGTACATCTGCATCTACATAACACCCTGCAAGCCGATAAACTACAAATCCCCATCCACCGGAATTGTGCCTTTCGTAGTTATTTCGAAGTAAGAGGCGGCAAATTATGGAAATCTAGTGAAATACGTAGATCAAAAAATAGCCGAATATTTAGACAAAGACTCTTAAACTACCTGTTTTGAAAAACAAAGTTCAGATAGTTCACCCTCTGATCTGGCCTTACCATAATAAATGTAGCTTAATGCAATGTTCCAATGGCATATTTGTAAAACATTTAATTTTTGTATTTGTTTATGCATTGTCTTGTTGAGTTGTCTATATCATTTTATTTAAATTTTCTTATTTTACTTCATACTGTAATATATGCAAAACACGGACGACTATTCTCTTGTAAACTTATAGAATGCTCATATGAGGATGAGTAGCCTCCGAGTATGTTTCAAATTTTTGTTAAAAAATTTTGTATTGATTATGAAATAAAATATTTTCCCTCTCTCTCTCAAGCCATCATAAAGGTGTGTGGCAAGGGGTGCGAGTGGTGTACAAGAAATCACAAGTGGTTAAGGAAGTGAAAGAAAAGAATTACGTTAAAATGAAAAGGCTAGCTGATAGGAGACTCTAGTGGAGAGTTCCGTCAAACTAATATTTGGATTGTTGCCTGAAATTGATGACTATAACTATTACTGTAGGTAAGTACTTCGCGACAGTTGTTGATTGTTCACCCCCAACCACACACCCTTCGTGCGGTTGGTAAGGTACGCGAGTATATGATGCAGATGAGACGTGCGAGCCTTTCGCAGGTGTCCGAGTCCTCATTCGCGGCTCACAAGAGGCGATGTTTGTTCGACCCGTGGCGAGGACAGGGGGCCGATTGTGTAACTCGTCTAACGTTCGATCGTTAGTGACCCGTTCACTCTCGATCGAGCTCACCGTCTTCGAACGAGGATGAAAAGTGCGATTGTATAAGCTCGATCGTCAGCAGGCAATCGAAAGTTACGGTGTTGTCAGATTTACAGCATATTTCGCACTTGTTTCTCTTGTACGCATGCGCAAAGAGCTTATTTTGAAGTGGTTGCATTTGTTTTGAATGTCAAAAATTAATAATAAACATTACAATGCCTGAAAATTTAAGATAACTTCCTCACGAGTATTTTACAGTGGCCTCAATGCGTTTCCAATTGATAAATTAATTCATAATTACTTGTCATACCCTGACTTTCACAGATAATTATCAAAAACGTCTGCTTAATTCGCAACTCATAATATTTCATTATCACTCAAATTGTGTTCTCTATTGCTGATAATGCATAAAAAAATAGTACGTCATGTTGAAATTATTTATTATCACTCCGGATATTCTCGTCATCTAATTTAACTAATGTTCTACGGTTCACTGTAAATATCATTTAGCAAAACTACGCTCAACGTATCGGCACATATATATGCATCTTCAGACAGAAATTGATTAGGTTATTTATAGATAAACAATCAAATACTATCCTCAATCTAGTCCCCAGCATTAAAGCAATAGTCAACCTTTATTACTATTGAAACACTTTCACAGCGTTCTCCATCACATCAAAGATAAATACCTATGAAACTCTCTTTTAAAATTCCGTGTCGCCTGTCTCTCTTGTAGCATACCTATTTTCCCATAACCATATTTCTTGTACGTAGGTACACGATAACCTACCGTGAGATATAATATAAGGCAGCATTTAATAATTTCCACAATTTCTCCAGGCACACTCAGCGGCACACAAATAAAGGCACAATCCTATGGCTAATGACATCAAGGCGAGTGAATGAAAAGATTATCTTTTGAGTAGGCAAAATTTAATGAATAAAGCAAAACGAGACAGCATGTGTTGCATAAGTCGATAAAAATCATCACCCTTTCACTTGGACGTAAACAACAACAGTCATAATTTAAAACACTCTCAAACAACACAGTAATCCCTTACGAGGGCAATACGTAATGCTCATTGATAATTAGACATTACCTGCCTAAAACGTAGACGGAATAATTATTTCAACACAATCACATTGGACACCACTATGCAATGATATAAAAAGATGTCACTTGGGGTGGGAAATTTTACTGAATGAAGAATAACAAAGCACTACACTGTTTATCCTTTCACCACTTTCACTGGGAGGTAAACAATCACACTTACAAGACAAGAGAAATCCCCCTCACTTCAATTCACATAGATTGCAAATCTTAATTTAAGGCAATAGGTGAAACGACGAAATAATTGCCGACAACAATTTTCTCTGACATCTTTATAGATACCATAATACATGCAATCCATCACAGTTCACTAAAAACATTGTCAATCGCTGAATTGCCACAATGTGTAGTCACAACACACGCTATATCTTCACTATGTATTATTCTCACCGTAAGTGGCATTGGTCAAGTGAAACGGTTGATGCCAATGCTGAAATTAAAAGTTGAAATTATATGTAACAGTCCGATAGCTTGTTTTAAATTGCTATTCATTACATTCACCCACCCAACGTTGCTATAATTATTCTAATTAATTCACTCTGTCACATCATACACAGCTTTTTAAGCAATTTGATACTTCAAATTACATTCTTATTCCGTAATAGTTCAAACAACGTTCCTCACAACGATAATTTATCCCTTATACATGAAAATGCAAACAAAAACAAACCTTCCAACGATTGAAAATGGCCGTAACGTCAAGTATATAGCAGTCGACGGGTTTCCTTCGATCGTGAGCCGAAAAACCTTCGAACGTAAAGTTACACAATCGCGCCTTCAATTGTTTTCGAAGAATTACCCACAACACCACGGAATACGGCTCTTTACGTTCGAACGTAAAGTTATACAATCGGCCCCCAGAAGGCACGCCTGCGGCGGCGGCGCGGATCTCTGACCGGATCCCGAGCATCCGATTCACCGCCAAGTGCGGACGGCGACGTTCAAATATTTGCCGTTTGGTCGGCTCGAGTGCACGGTGTGGAGTGGGGGATGTTGCCCGCGGGCGGCAAAGAGAGAGAGGCTGATGATGGGATTTCGACCGGGGATTGGGTCCTAGCGGTGCATTATGGCTCTCCCGACGAGCACAGGTGCTGAGAGCAAACAGGAAAGCTCTTCCCCATTCGTAGTGACAGAAGGAAAAAAACGAACCGCACACGGCTAATGTATTGTGATTCAAGTGGAAAATTTGCCAGAGATATTTAGAGAGCAAAGTTTTAATTTTTGTAGGATTTACTGTTTTAAGATGGCATCCTATTTAGATTTTCAATGTTTTATAATAATTATGCTTACGAAAATCACCGGTCAACAATAGCTGGAAAGAACGAGTAAATCAATCAGAATTCAGGATATCGCGCGGGAGAGAGAAAAATGACTCTAAAATAAGGGATATGCCATTGAATGAGGTTTTTATTTATTATATTTTTCAATCGAGTTTAAGTCCCTAACTTAAATTATACGTTTTTTACATTAGGACATGGCGTTCAGATAAATTCACGAGTTGAAATAAAACATACTATTATCTCGTAAAAGTATATAGGTCTAAATAGGATAAATATCTTGGGAATATATAGGTATGGTTCTAATAAAATTATTCTCCATATAATTTATTGACTGTAAACCAATTATTCCGTCAATATTTCATTTTTATCTGTAAGCACAATTCGTACGAAGAAGATCAATTTCTTTTCCATTTATGAGTGTGTCAACAGATAGGAAGAGCATTGAAAAATTCACTCTAAGCATCAAATAAGCGATTTAAGTGTGAAGCGAGCCGACGCGCAGCAATTTATTCCGTAAATTGCGTAATTGCCTGAATTCTAAGGAACCATAAGAGCTAAAAACAACGGTACGTCGATATGACTCCGGTTTTTGTAATTAAAGCGTCAGGGTTTATTTTTTTATACCGTGAAGTAAATTAATCTTTCATCTAAGTTTTATATGCATGAATACGCATGGCTAAAAAAATTTAGTATATTTTCTCCTGCCTTATTTTTAAAATAATATATCCCTAGGACAACGATTCACTGTAGTCTCTAATTCACTTTTATACGACGTAGATGTACAATTTAGTATACAGGAATACACACAGTTTCTTTTGCAATCATTTTAACACTATGGGCATGCTATCCACTTTAACCACTTCAACTTTTATTAGCTAACATCGAAAATGCATTCCCTACGCAAGGAATGGCAAAGTAAGGAATGGCTTGTACTTTCCACGACATCAATAATGCGTTGGTTGAGAAATGCGTTTTCGAGCGAAATTCAAATTTAAATACTTTAGGAACGAAATTATTTGATCCTCGAGGGTCGAACTAAGCAAGTGGCCTATTTACCTATAAAAAATTATAAATCAAACGTATTCCTAAGTATTGTGATCCCTCCTATTACCCTAAATAACTGGATACCTGTATAGATACCCTAGGTGATCAAACAAAGTTGAAAAATCGACATAACTTCAAAAAATAATACTCGTCGGACAGTGAGCATTGCAATGAAAAATTCAAATTAGATCTAAGTAAAAAACGTTAAAATAAAATCGAACAAAGTGTCCTTGCGAAATATATCTATGCTGCGAAATATAATGCGGTATGCCCAAAAGAGTATTTGTTATTTGTACACTACTGAATTTCCACTGCACATAAATATTTAGGACCCGCGCTTGTGTTTTTTACCGTAAATATTTTAGAGAATGATCATTTCTGCCAAGTATCACCTTTACAATCCTGTTTCATCTCATATTACACTTTCCAAAAGACCCATTTCGAGACCTGATCTAAATTTCATCCAGGATTCAATGGCTTACCCCGAATACCTACTCAGGGGATAAAATGTTTAAGCGCATCCTCCCACGCCCCTTAGAAACCCATCCATGCACTCCTAGGGGCCCTTGGGAGAAACCGAGCAGATGTTGCGTCGAAGGAATCGCCCGGGGCCTCCGCCATCGAGAAAGAGGAGTGGGGAGGGGAAGAAAAAAATACCATTCCTGGTCGATTCAATTTTTGGTTCATAAATATCCAGGGAGCAGCTCCCTTGGCTGCATGAAGGGAGTGGGATCGAAGTCGTGGAAGCCAAATGAAACGGGACAGGAGAGAAGAAAAAAAAACGAGGGAAAGGTTAAAGCAAACAACTCCCTAGAATACAAGACGGACAGCGGATTACGGCGCTTGGTGGAAATAGCGCTTCCCTCTCCTTTTGTGACTCTAGTCCCTTACTCTCTCTCTCTTTCACTCCCTTTCAGTCTGCCGTCCCGAAAACCCAATGCATTATCCTCTCTGCCTTCGGGGTTAATCCCTTCGGTCACTAATCCCTTCCCTACTTCCCGACTATTATCCCCGTCGCTCGCCTCCAAGGGGACAAAGGACACTCGCCCTTTGTAAGCCGCGTTGTCCCTTCGATTCACCGTCGCCGCTGCGATTTCCGCTGCTTTATTCGACCACTCCGTGCGTGAGGTCGCGGACGAGAAAAAGGGACGGATTGAGGCACGAAAGGAATGGTACATGGCACGCGGTAAGGGTTCAGAAAACGATATTAAAACGCCACCAAAATAACAGCGTGCCTTCACTCTCTTTCACGGAAGAGTGGAGTATTTTATCCCAACGAATAAATTTCATTCGCGTAGTACTGGTCTAATGCATAAAAAAGGACGTTTATAATTTTATTGCGAGTGTTTACGATTTGACACTCATTATATGTTTTAGCGTTAGCAATGTTGAAATATTACAGAATGGTGGAGATGAAAAATATTTGATGCCCGACAAATCCTCAGGAAAATTCTATTTTCAAGAGAAGTTGTCAACGTTTGGAAATATGAGTTGTTAATTAATATAATCATCAAGGGCCAGCAATCCTAGGAGTGGTTTGACGCAGCTCTCCACTCAATTCTTCTATCGGAAAACCTCTTAATATTAACGTAGTTCCTCTCTTTCACGTCCTTTACTACCTGTTTTATGTAACTCATACGAGGCCTGCCTTTTCCATTCTTCCCGTTCTTTTTTCCTTCGACGAAAGCTAAAAATAATCCAGTACATGATTGTGTGGGTACTATAACAATATACAAATTCACCACGATAATTTATAATTTTACATTAAGGCATGAGGTTAAATTAAAAAAATGATGTATCTGGAATTCATCAGAGATTAGTAAATAACAATCTCAGCAATTACCTATATTTCTGGATGACGCCAGAAACAACAAGCATGACAAAAAATACGAGGAGGAAAAGTAGGCCGGCGCTTAAGCCTGGCTATTTAAAAGGCCAATGTTCGAATCCAAACACAGTCTTTGGTGTCATTCTTATAGTTGACCTTAGATTTGTCCAATACTACTCGAAGGGGATTCCACAAAACACTAGGGTCCCGTGAGACATTTAAATGGGTTCCGTTGGAATAACTAACGGCAGAGGGGAAAAATGCTGGTAGCCTTCGTTTGTTGGACTACCCTACAGCTTGCATATTATTCTAAGGGTTCACCACGGGATGAAAAGGTCAAATATAATGTGCATAGTGCTGATGACCTACGTTGTCGAAGCACCAATCACACCGGAATCTATTGCTACTAGAACAGTGGAGTAATGCATGGTTAGGCTATGCGATATAAAATCAGTAGCTGGAGCAAGCTGACAATGAGATCTAATACCAATGCTGCTACACTCTGATTAGTTCAGTATTCAAAATCTTAATTACAGGCTCGTGTCTAGTAGGTATCATTTAACCAGCGGCGGATCTATTGGGGGGGGGGACTAAGGGAGCTATACCCCCCCCCTTTGGGTCGAAGCATACACTAGATAAAATCGAAATTTTTGGAGGTTACCACTTTTTACAAAAGTATTTAGTTATATTTTCCGGTAAATTTAGCTACTATAACGAATTAAAATACAAATTAGTTTTAAACTTAGGGCCTACTTTGCACGCTTTTGGTATGTTTAAATCGGAAGCGATGCTTGCAAAACCGGAAAAATAATCACGAATTCGCGCAGCAGGCAGCGGCAGCCTCTGCATTTATTTGGCTGTACACGTGGACATTTTAAAAACTCTCGACACGGACAAACACCTTTTACTAATAAAACGACCTACTACATGTGCATAGTAGTGTCTTTTTTTTATCAAATAATTAGCCTAAAACCGCCGTTTTTGAGTCTTGAAAATCCCAAATTTCCAAAATCCCCCTTCGACTGGGCGGAATCCCCCAGACCCCCGGTTTGCCCTCCCCCCCCCCCCCCCCCCCCCCCGCCCCTTGGTCCAAACATAGATCCGCCACTGCATTTAACCTTAACTATGCACCACAATCCTTCCCGAACGAACGTTAGCGACATGCAATCAGTGTAATGCTACCAGGGTACTGCACTATGACAGGACGGCTCTGCGACATAATCCCATAGGTGGGGAGTAGGTGGAACCAATGCGTTAGGCCCTTGCCGCCGCACTTGTTAGGAGATATACTACACCTTCTGCACCGATTATAACTGCTTCGGTTCCGCCACATTCACTGATCCGCTTTAACCCCCAGCACTCCTGCGATCCAGTTGCGAGTAATCCTGTAGTAATTCCGCTTGTCCCTCCGCGGAACTCATCCGTCCTAGCGGAAGGGGTCATGTTGGCGATCCAGGACGCCGGGAACCCTGCCAGGGATTAGTCCACACTTATCCTCTTCCCTCTCCTTCCCTAATTCGCTCGAGATCAGCGCGGGACAAGAGATTTCCTCCCTTACATCTCAACCAGTCCGAGAGGGACGGATTACAGGACTCCTGGGACATCCTCCGGATTAAGACGGGATGTTTTTAACGCCGCCAAGCGAGTCGTTTCGCCTTGGGGCACGGGATAAAATGCTTAAAGCGACGCTTTGTTCATCCAGAGTTGAAACACGTTCATGTTTACCACGGGTACCGGTGTAGACGACGATAAATCTTAGTGTTCCTCACCTGTTTGATCGTCGGAGTAAACAGATGTCTTGTCCGGCGATCGTGCTTGGCTGGCCTCCATCCGTCCAAGTCCACTGGCTCTGCGATTGTATTGGCCCCCTTCCATTGCACTCCTGGGCGTATTTTACTATCTACTGACCAGCTGCGACAGATAATACGGTTTTCCTGCAAAAGGAAATCAGCCGTTTTCATGGACAACTCTAGTCGCAATTAGACTAAAATTTAAGAAAAAAATTCTACCTGCTTCAGTGATACTTTTTTGGAAGGAGAATATTTTGAAAAATTAATGTTCTAGCTTATAGCATATTTTTAATCATGTTTGAATCCAAAATTAATGTAATAAATGTTTTCACATGCTATTTTTATCTTCCTTAAATAGTGAAGTATAGACTAATATATTAATACTAATCCTTTTAAATACATTATATGTAGTGCATGTTTGGCGAGATTTCTCCCCATGCCACACACCTTTGAGGTGGCTTGCAGGGTATTATGTAAATGTAGATGCAGATGCTACTTATATCTTAAATGTACTCATATATCTGCCATCAAATCTACGGGAATCTACTTGTATAATCACAACATAGGCGGTGTTGATGAAAGCAAAGTATTTTGGAATATATTAATAAGATATGATGCATACACTTGTCTTGATTTTCGTAGGAATCGGAAAAATGAAAATATTTCTATTATATGCATAAAAATTCAGATCGAACCAAAATGAACCTAAGTGAGGCAAATTGGTTTACAGAAACGTTTCACCACTCATTGAATATTCTTCGTTTGTATTTGGCACCAAAAATGAATTGCATAAGTTTAAATTTAACTTTTAATGGAACCTGACTAACTTTGGAATGTGAAGATTATGATTCCAGTAGCCACTAACTATTAACTGATGCAGACAATGGCAAGTATAAACATTAAAATGGTAAAATTGACTGCCAGGCAAGGTGTGGCGTATTATATAGCAGGAGTGTATTTCATACACAACCGTTTAAAAGCTGGATTCGACTGTCCAGTGTTTAAATTTTTTTTTTTAAATAATAAACGATTTTATTTTAACTGCGACTGTAATTAATTGTCGAATGAACTCAATGTTTTTCACAAAATACCTACCCTTACTGGACTTAATTTTGGCATATAATGTCCACCTTCATCCAGAAAAAGTAGAATAAACAAACTAGATTCAGGTGTGATGTGGTGGAAACGTTCCATATTAATAGAAAAATTAGTTATAAAATTTTTCCACATATATCCCAAAGCAGTTTCTTTGACCCACTGGATGAACATAAGACATTCTGGTATTTACTCCCCTTCGATGGAATCATATTTGCGATCCGGTCGTTATGCGGTTATGGTGGTCACATCGCCGCCTAAGGTCATTCCAATGCCACGAGGCGCTGTGATGGTCGTCAAATTCGTCCAGATTTACACCTTGCACACCACTGCCAACTTGGGCGTGTATCGAGCCGATCGCGTGATCTGGAGCTGGTCTGGCATGCACTTCCTCTTTCTCACTCCCTTCTCCGCAACAAGGAAAAAAAACGACAGTCGAAAAGTGCGGGCGCAAATCCAAATTGCCCGAACGGATGGAAAATCACAAGGGACGGCCTCTCTCCCCCGATACCACCCTCTGGTGATGTAATCGAAAGGGGGGGAAAGGAACGCGTCCTTTAGGAGACCATGGGATTTCCTCCTCACGAAGGAAAGACTGTGATTCACACAATTCACCACTTATTGTTGCCTCTCTCTTTAGAGCCGGGTTGCCCAGCGTGCATGCACCGCGCAGTGCACCTTTGCACGGTGCAAACAATGACAGTGCTTCGTGCGCGAGAATGGAGGGCTCACTCTGTTTCTTCCTCCCTCTCGGTCATAAAAAAATAAAACAACCTAACGAATAAAAAACCTTTATGTGAGTTGACCTGACAATGGGGGCGTTTACTCGGAACCGAAATCGCAATTTCGTACATTCGCAATTTGGAAACGAAAAATGAATTTTAGTGAAAAAATTAATCTTCTAACCACAACCATTCACTCATAAATCAAAAATTAAAATAAGCAAAAGGTGACGCCCACCGAAAAAGCTGCTGTGATAACATTGACGTCATTTTCCTCCCGTCCTTGACTGATTTTCGTAGAAGATAAGGGAGTGGAGGGGGGTTCTCGGAAGGTCTGCTCTCACAGATGCTGTAGCAACTGTCCTATTGGCAGAGTCAGCTGTGTCCCCCCCATTGCGATAAGGGGAAGTAGCTTCGCGGGCTCAGTTGTGATTGGACGAAGTCGATATACGTCAGAGGTTGCATCACGCCCACTTTTCCGAAAGGGTTAAAAACATCAGTTTTTCGCCACTTATAACGAGAAATAATTGACGGATCAGAAAACGGAAAAATACGGGTCTTTTTATTTTACAGACTCTATCAGATTCGGCAATTAAAAAAATATGGTAAACGACCCCATTAATTCTCAACATTAAACATTATCATTGAATAGCGACGTTTGAAAACAAAACAAATTGTTTTACATACTTCTAACTGTAGAAGCGGCAAGGAAACGGAGACATGAAATAATTAACTATTAGCTAGAATGAGATGCATTCTCACCTGTATCCCGCGCGATAAATATCAACAAGTCGTCTGCTACAATCGCAGCTTCGACAGGTGCCCGCCACGATAGCAGCGCCTACTCGCCAGAAAATAATTGGCGACGGACTATGAAGGAAATGATCTGCAAAATGATCCGACTCTGTCGCCGTGAGCCGGGGCGACCGTCGCGCCATCAAGGAAGCATGGATTGTACTACAACTATGACGTTTTTCCACATATGGGTATAGCTGTGACTTCGAAATCTCGAATTCGAACTTAACAGAATCGGGCCCCAGATGACCCGAATAGAGCAAGCCGTGTATAACCGATGCACGGCGCAGTGCACCTGTGCTATATACCTGTGCACCTACTTTACCTCTACGTAACCGCTTTTTATATTGCCTATTATAATCTCTAACTTTGTGGGGGAAGAATGACATTTTAAATCTATCTGTACGAGAGTCTTCATAATCTTGTTTTAGTGGTTGAATGTTGCCTAGTACTAGGGTTTTCTATATATATTTCTAACGTTTAAGTTTAAGCAAATAAGTTGCACTCATGCATGAACTGTGTGTAGCAGTAGCATTAACATGTAGCGCTCTTTTCTATTCTGCAATTCTGGTTTAGAAAATAGTCGGGTAAAGAGATAAGTAACTATACCCGCACAGTTCAGCTGATCACTGCTATAGAGCAGAATGGAGGGCCGCAGTTAACCAATCGCAGGATTGATGTTCTGATGGTGACGTAATGCATGTTTGGTGTGAAATCATCCCCTGCCATACAGCAATATATACATCTACATAATACCCTGCGAGCCACCACGAGGGCGTGTGGCAGGGGGTGAAGATCACCAAACATGCACTATTGACATGCAAACTAGGACATTTAATGGAGACATGCTAGATAATACTTCCACACGCAGCTAGATGGTTGGTATCTACATAATAAGAAAGCGATTATTGGTTTTTATTACACACATCATGCACTACAGACTACTCTTAACAATATTTCACCTACCTATCCCTTTGTTACACTGCCTATTGTGCTCTCTTATTGTACGCGGAAAAATGACATTTTAAATCAATCGGTAAGACAGCCTGCGGTACCTATATAGTGGCTTGCAGGATATTATGCAGATGTATCGCAGTATCGAGCAGTCCCCCCTAATCCTAAAGACTCACGAAGCGCGCGTGCCGCGAATTTGCCATAACTGTTTAACTAGGGGGTTGAGCGTGCGGGAGAGATGGAAGAGATTGGAGAGTTAACTGGAAGGGGGGGGCTGTAAGAAATTGGAGGAGGGGGAGGGGCAGTAAGAGGGAGGGAAGGGGAAGAGCGAGCAGTCTTCCGCCGTTTGTGGCCGTGCATTCAGTGCGAGGATCCCTTTCAGTTTGCACACAAGCATCCACAAGACCTGTCATCCTTTTGAAATCCACGAGATATTTCCTAGGAACCGTAGCTCATTGAGTGGCACACACACACACACCAAAACTCTGGGCATTGAGGAGTGTCGGACAGGGGTCGCCGCGGGGCTGACGGGCCCTTGGGGCCTTGGGGGAGGGCGTTGGTTTGGGCGTGGGAGGAGCGGATGTGAGCCATCCTTGGGGAGAGATGGAAGGGCTGCGGTGTAATCTGGAGCGAATCAGTTCGTGCCTTAGCTGTGTTGCCATTTTCGCACGAAATGTTGCGCTTTCCATAGCATACCTTTGAAAAGACGGTAGGAATGCAGCTCATGCTTATAAGTGTTTGGTATTCAACTGGTTAGTGTAGTTCTTAAAGGATACATACTCTGGTCTACAGTGTATTGGATCCTTACAAAATTGGAATAAATAACTGGAGCATCCACCGCGAAGGTCGACCAAATTCGTAAAAGAACGGTTTGATCACTACATTAGAGTAATCATTCTGCAAGATGAACTAAAATGTGAGTCATTAAAGATAATAACATAGAAAGAAAAACAGGAGCCAAATCCACAAAAATTAACTTTGCTACGACCCGGGTTTCATTGCGTTACAGCATCATCAGCGTCTGATGATGCTGTAACACAGTGAAACCCAGGTCGTAATAAAAATTATTTTTGTGGATTTGGCTCTTGTTTTTCTTTCCATGTTGTCATATTTGCCATTCACTCCATATCGCCAGAATCTTCTGAATTAGTTAAATTAGTGATATCCAGAAATTTAGACTTTGACTCTTAACTAAATTCCTAGACAGTATTTTCACAGATAATGTTAAAAACACTTTTCTAACTCCGACTTACTACGATAGACTGGACCGTTAACATAAAACTAAGATAATTGATTGCCAAACTGGCAGATTTAAAGTGTCTTCCTTTCCTCGAACAGTTAGGGATATGTATAACGATAAATACAATCATTGGTTTATAGATTAATAGTGCATACTATATAGTATAAAGATATAAGTGTATCAATGGATATCATAGGCATGTTAATATAAGGATTTGAAGCTAACCCTAATAACAGCATGCATGTGCATTCTTGCTTTCATATTTAAATATTTTTCTAATTTCTTTGTTGCCACTAGAATATAGATACTAACTCTTTTTGAAGTATGATAGCGAGGCAGGTTTGGTGTGAATGCACTCCCTGCCGCGTACCTTTATGGTTGCTTGCATGGTAATTGTGTAGATGTAGCTGTACACCCCAGATGACCGTATAATGCATTAATCCTGTCTTAAGAGAAGAATAATTCCTAGCTTTTCTCATTTATTCCAAAATGCACATTTACACGTCTATCTACATCCACACGATACCCTGAAAGCCACCGCTAGGGTGTGTGGCAGGGGGCACATCACATATGCACATCACGACTTCGTCGCTTTCCGATTACATATTCAGATTATAATCTTCCCGAATTCCTCATAGCTCTAACATGTGCTTAAATGATATCGTGGTAACCTGGCCTAAGTTTTTACTCGGTTATGTGCCCACTACACTTACACTACATTACCTATTTTAAAGGAAACCCTTGGTTATCATTTCCGGGGATCTCGAAGTCAAGAAATCGGGGACATTGGTATGATGTCATAATTGTCTTCTCGTTATCGTGTACCCGTAGAGTTTCGATCGAGCACATTAGCAAATAGGTATGCATGAAAAAAATGAAACTAAATATCTATACTCTTGTACTGTGATAAGCATAACTGTGGAAGTAAATCCTGTATTCCGCTTTGAAATTCCATCCTTCTAATTGGCCTTTAATCGTTCATGCCCACGAAGGTGGACGTCTTTCACCACACGGCTAACGTTTGAGGATTAACACAGAAAGTCTTGAACTAAAAAAAAAACAACTAACTGTGATGCCACATTATTAGACATAAGCGTAAATAATTATAGTAATTAGTGGGATGAATGCCATTAATGATTCATGGAATGCCGAAATTTTATTGAAAGATTTAAAAAAATATATTGAGAGACGGTAGTGAGTGTAGATGAAAGCTTGTGGAAACAAAAGAACAAAGGCACATCTAGACATCTAGACCCACGCATTAAATCAGCATCTGATTTACTTACTGACTCAAACTAAATTTCTTCATCTCTTTCAAATAGAAAATTCTTTCAACCGCTTGAGCCAATGCATACGATTCTCAGTTCTACCATCTATTTTTCTCATTCCCAATCACATATGCTTGAAGCGGTTGTAATTCTAAAGATTTACGTAGCCTATCGTGGTAATACATGCAAATTTTTGTACTACCCTGCGAACCACCTCGATGGTGTGTCAGGAAGTAAAAGGCACTATTTATGCACTACTGACATGAAAATTAAAAGCTACAATGTCACAAGTACATGAACACAAGTTAGGAATAAAAGTAACGCACAACAATAGGCACTAGTCTTTAGGCAACAATAGGCAACAATATGCAATATTCCTTAGGCAACAATAGGCAATAGTCTTTAGGTAAGAGGTAACAACAGGCAATATTCTTTTGGCAACAGCAGGCAATAATCTTTAAGCTAGAATAGGTAACAATGGCCATTAGTCTTTAGACAACAATAAAAATTGAGTCTTCATTCTCTTAAGGACATACCTGTATTTAAGTCTGATTAAAGATGTAATCACGCAATCAACACGGGCAAAAAAGCAGAAGTTTCTAAGAAAAATAATAAAAAAACTCAGCAAAAATTGTTCACAGTGCACAAACTATATAGAAGTACTCTCACCAATGTATTCTTTTGTTTTCTTGCAACGTGTCGAGGACGTCTAAATATGGTTTTCAATCAACAAGCGAATGGCAGCATTTTTCATTCAGGCACCAGACGACAGCCATATTTAATCATACTCAATGCTCGCAGCACAACCATACATTTTTTCTTGGGCTAATATTTTTGCAAAAGGCTAGGCCACATTTTGAAGATGCCAATCACATCCAAAGAATGAGAAGAGAGGACATCCCCACTGAAAAGAGCCTAGAAGAGATGAAGATGCCTCGTTCTGACCCTGAATCCCTCGTAATCCGACCCTGAGCGCGAGGACAAGCAGATTATGGCATGGGTAAAGTAAAAAAAAATTTTGAAGAGCCCGACATTTGAGGAAGATGATGAGGGTAGTCAGATGTCTATCTTCAGGCCATGAACCTGTTGCGGTTCATGCCAAAATCCTTCACGACATTTCTGAACCAATTCAAAATCATAATTGCCGTATCCCCACATGATTTAGGAAAGGCGAAGGCACATGCCTTTTCGATAAAATAGGGAGGTTCTAGTATTTCACCATCAAGACGCATCTGCTCCTATCCTTAAACTCCGAAGAAATAAAAGTACCCATTATATTATCAAGTGAAATTTTGAAAAATGTTCCATGATGTACAAAAATGTGCACTGATGTGACATTTCTTAATATGAACACGAATAATGGAGGATAAGGTTAATATGACCACAGTAGGGGGTTGGCGAGTCGATGTCATTGCTTAGCCAACAAAATATTAAGCATTTCATACAATTTTGATGTCTTATAAACAAATTTAGGGTCACCTATGTAGAGGCCAAAGCAATACTGTATTATAGATGATCTGTAATCGTATTTTATCTCGTCAAGTACTTAAATATTCCAAACTTTTCCAAAAAGTAAAATTTCAAATCATACTTTTCATTATGCGATTGCTTCAAGGGGTATAAAGAAGGTATCTTATATCAATCTATAGTATTTTCATTATTATTTTTTTGTATTGCTCGGTGCATATAAGTGTATGCTGTTTATCAGGGCGTAGGTTAAAGTACAGATTAAATCTATTAGATAAATTTCAGTTGGATATCTTTACTGAAGATATTAGGCACATATTAAAAATACCAGCATATTATGCTAGATTCGACCAGGTAAATAAGATTTGAGAGATAGATTGTCGTACCGATAGATTAAAAATGGCATTTTTCCCCCGTACTATAAGATAACAGAATAGGCAGCATAGCAAAGGGATAGGTAGGGAAAATAGTTGACTAGTCTGTAGTCCATGATGCATGTATTAATCCCTCAAATACTATAGATAATAACAATCTAGTTGCATGAGACCCTATAGTTGCTTGTTTGCATGTCGGTAGTGCATGCTTGGTGATCTTCACCCCCTGCCACACACCCTCGTGGTGGCTTGCAGGGTATCATGTAGATGTAGATGCTGTTGCTGTAGTATATGATTTCTGATGATGTACTCCTTTCCACACAACTTAGAAATAGCTGGCAGGATAGTAATATGTAGATGTAGATATCTATTTTTACTCAGCTGGCATTCTGATTTAGTATTTATGGCTGAGTTATTGTGCAGTGCCACATTTGTGGATAAGTGATAATACATTTAACTAGTGTTGGTAAACAAAAAATATTTTACGGATGCACATAGCACCCCCCTTCATGAGGCATTTGGCGTTGGAACAACAAACATGCAGTGTCACCCAGGTGAAAAATCTGGTTGACAAGTAGATTTGTTTTTGAAGTGTCATCTCTTTGAAAAGAGGACACGACAACAACACAACATCAACGAATTGTTTGCATGGTGATGGTGGGTTGAAAACAGACGTCAAGGCAAATGATAAGAATAGCAAAGGAAATCTTCGTTTGAAATACATGGAGCGAATAGTGATGGATACTAAGGAGAATAATGAAGCGAATATGGAGAGGTTAGCTAATTAGAGACTCGAGTAGAGAGTTACGTCAAATCAATCTAAGAATTGACTTGGAAGACTAAGATGAAGATGTTGTTAACCAACAGTCTTTAATCCTATAAGTTCGCATTTAGAAGTGCCCACTGTGTGAGAGTTAATAGTGAATTGGGACCACTTTTGAAGTACACCTTTCCACCTGAGATATCCAGCATAAATTGCAAGACACTGCAGGATATTTAGAAGTAGTGATCTTCAGGGGCCCAAAATATATTCATGAAAATACGTATCTTTTGTGATTGGAATTTTCTGTTTTTTGGAACACAACATTATACTGTTGAATTAAGAATTATTTCAGAACAGCTTTCAAAACAATTCTATCTTGAAAGAGATCCCTGCAAGGCTTCCCAGGTTAGATTCAGTTGAGAATTCCTGAAACGTTAAGCATGGCGTTTACAATAGACTGTACTGATATGTCCAATCCTCTGAATTGCAACGAAAATAAAAATAAAAAATCTTTAAGTGTTTTTTTACTTACTTCTAGAATTCAACTTTATCATTGATGTTTTTGGCGAGAAAAAGCCCAGGTAATTTGTGGTCATGGTAAAAAATCAGGTAATGTGCAGCAAAGATAGGCAAGATTTGTAAAGGGACGGTATGATAACCTTATTAGCGTAACCAGTCTATTAAATGAATTTAAATGGGAATCATTGTCTGATCGCAGGTTGAAATTTAGACTTAATCTCTCTTATGGCCGGTTGCACTAAACTTCCGCTATGTATTCGATAGCTATGAGTTCCATAAACTTATGGAGCTCATAGCGTTTTTCGGGTTGCAAGAAACAATCGGACTAATAAACAATCTCTCGATAGCTATTGCTTAGAGCACGGAGTACAATAAACTGCCACAAGATGACACTACAGTCGCACCGTTGGAGATAGTAAACAAACTTGACGAGCGAAAGTTCAAAACAGTTCAAAATACGGTAAGAAGAGGTGCATAATGGCAAAGCGGGGAAAAATTTCAATGAATTCGAGAGAAACATCATTGTAGAATTGGTGGGAGAAAAACGACAAATAGAGGAAAATAAAAGGACGGATGCCGTTATCTCAAAAGAAAAAGTGAAAGCATGGGAGGAAATTACAGCGAAGTACAATGCAGCAGTAAAGAAATAGCAGTAATAGGCTTGCTACTTTTGGAGATTGGCTTCAAATTGTTTTCAAATTTCTGTAGAAGATCCATAACAAGCTGCTTGGGTAATCTGAATCGTTCCTTGAATTCTGATTCATTATAAATATTGAAAGGATCTAATCACTCTCGGAAAATGCTCATTCTTGGAACATTTCTTAATACATTCATTATTTCTTCATCTGAAGAATTGGATGATGCTTCACTCAGATCCATCCTATGAAATAAAAAAACTAATTAAACAGTGATTATTTTAGTTGGTCCTGTATACCACTAGGAGAGAAATTATAGTGAACAGTAGACATTCCTAGTACCTATAGGTACCTAGTAGGTAGCACCTATAAATCTTCACCAACTGCACCATTACTGGTTTGCAGGCCCAAAACAATGCTTTCATAATTCTAATGCAGATCATTCCATTAAAATCAAGCAAGAATCCCTTTTTCCAAGCTCAAGTCAAAGTAATATAAAATATTCTCTACCCCTCAACGCTTTTAGATTTTGGTTCAATATATAGGTCGAGATAATATGTACCTTTCACCACCTTGAAACTACCGTAGACTTTAAACTAAGCTCTATTACTTTGGCCTTTTAAGCAATTCAACGTTTATGAGCACTTTCGTAATTAAGAAACGGTTGATACTCTAATTAACCAAATATACCAGTTATACTGTTTTGTGGTCACAAACAGTAACTGTGATAAAATCTAATTTAAATTATGTGGCCATGCAACTGGAAAAAAACAAACTTCCCTTTTTCTGATCCAATTATTTCACTGTACCTACTTAACAAATATTAACCATAGGAATAACAGAAAGGGGAAAACATCCGCCTCAATTCTCCAATTGATTATAATATTGAGTTAGGAAAGACTTCCGCCAGATTTTGCCTTTTTAATACCAAGGGCTCAATATACAATACTACAACCGAAAGAAATGACCTTCACATTAACAAGTTCGTTGCAGTTATTACACACGTTAAAACCTAAATATGATTGAATATGAACACCGCAACTCAAGTAAACAGATTGCCACAGATGATCACTGCATTCTTGCATATTTGTATTTGCGGCTTGCGTATTTACGTTTAGATTTTTTTCGTACCGCGGCAAAATATGAACCTTTCAAACCGTGCAAAAGCAATTCACAGTAAATCGGCAATCCATGACAATTCATATAAAGGAAAATGTGGAATGTTTAGTTATTATATGCATACCTGGTTGACAAATATGACTTATAAGCTTGTTAGGTGGAAGTAAATGTCGAATAACTTGAAAAAAAACGAACTTTTTCTTTCAATAAAATCAATCCTCAAGCAATGACACTTCCAGACATCTGATTACAAATCCGGCATATTGTGTTATCATGGAACTCATAAGCTTTTAACACCACCAATTTGGTTCGATAAGTTATCTGACAGTTTATGGAACTCATAAACTTATTGAACGTTCATGCAACACTTATTGAATGGTTGCTAGGGGTTATGAGTCTCATAACTTTATTGAATACATATGTATCGTTCGTGCAACCGGCCATTAATCTCTTAAATAAATTCCAAGACTTTATTTTCAGTGATGATGTTAAAAATATTATGCGGACCCCAAATTACTATATCTATATCTACGACAAACCCTGCAAGCCACCTCGAGGGTGTGTGGCAGGGAGTGCACCCACACCAGGAGCAATGACACAACAAACAAAAATGAACACTACAAAGCAAACACTACACCTTTAAAAGTAATTGGGAAAAAAAAGAAGAAAAACTACCAAATGCCAATCATGTAGGACACACCCATGAATACCATGCATGGATTGGTATGCTATGGTAGACTGGACCATATTCACAAAATTAGAGAAATTGATTGCCGAACTGACAGATTCAAAATGTCCTTTTTTCCTCGTACTATTAGGGATATGAATAACGGTAAACATATCCAGTACGAGTGTAGCAATGATAAACATTGGTAGCTGCATGTTGGTTTAAGGACTTAAAGCTAACCCAATTAACAGCATGTTTTTGCATGTATGCTTTGCTATTTTTATCTTTTTTTAAATAGCGTAGTTTTGAACAGTACCTATATAAGTACTAATCCTTTTTTATGCATGATATGTAGTGTATGCTTGGTGAGAGTTCACCCCATGCCACACACTTTTATGGTGGCTTGCAGAGTATTATGTAGATGTAGATGTGGATGTAATTTGCGTGTAAGTATGAGTTTAGGGAGTCGAGGAAGGGCGGAGAGAAACCGGGCGTCTAAATTAGCTAACCATTAGCAAAAGGTCCCACAACCCATCCCACGTTCCATTTGTTGGACGGCGAAATGTACTCTACCCAGCATTGCTGTAGGTATGGATGCTGAAAAAAACTTCGGATTTCTAACCGAAGTCCTCAAGATGGGAGGTCTCTACTTTATTCACTATCCCAACCTGATGCCCCATACAACTACGGCATCTAACAGTTCGTCCCCTAAAATTGCAGTAATTTTTAGCAAATGAGTATTGAAGATGAGATAAGCTCCTGATTTGTAGGCAACACACCTCTCTCACTTGCACTACTTTGGAAATACCAAACTAATTGCTTTAATGTGCCATTTTAGCTTTTTGCGGTTCTACTACTTCCGGTACTGTTAGACTGTTCTTTTGCTGTTAATATAAGATATTCAGTTGAATACCTATGTCGTGAACCAAACTTATATGTTACATTTTGTCGAAAATGTGCAGAAGGGCAAGTTTACACAAGGCACATGGGGCAAGTTTACACATTCTTCAAATCGTGTAAAGGTGCCCCATGCTTTTCAAACACTAGAACACCTGAACTCACCTGCATACTTAGAACGTCTGCGCGGTCATTTGTGCTGAATTTGATAAATCATAGGGACTATAGTTTAATTTTGCTTCTTTTCAAGGCGATTAGAGGAACATTAAAAAATTTATATTAAAAATATAAAAAGTTTTCACTTCATAAGGGACCGTCCGATTCTTTCAAGACTTTTGCTGTGGTCGCCTGCCCCAAGAAGGGACAGAAATATCCTTAACTATTCATTCTTTTTTACCACCCATTCCAAATAATATTGCTAGAAGCGTGCGTCAGAAGCGTAGCGCAAGTCTACCCTCTTGGACTGAACGAGAAACTACAGGAGTGGATTGGTTTCTGGGTTTTTAAAATGGCGCAACTCTTTATGAATCAGGGCAACTCAATCTACTAGCCTTGCGAGAGCTACTAGTTTCAATTGGACATATATCGCGGCTTTCTTCAAAAATTTGACGATTGTCATGAACCACCTTAAGATCGGCTCATCAGATATTTGGAATGCAGATGAAACTGGCGTGATTGCAGTTCACAAGCCTAATAGTTGGACTGATAGGATTCCGCCCGAACGGTAGAATCGCATCCGCTGAAGGAGAGACTCTTGTCAATGGCAACTCCTGTAAATACTGCTGTTTACAGCATGCCTATATTCATCGTGTTTCTCAGGGTAAACTGCCAGCCAAAATTTGTTCGTGATGGCCCTGTTGACTCTGAAAGAGATGCCAACCCCTCATGTAGGACAGTTGAGAAAAATGGTTTTATTTGGCAAACACTTTGTTCATCATGCTCGATGCTCTCCTGAGCGGCCATGTCTATTGCTTCTCGATAGCAGTGATTGGCACCTCTCAATTGAAGAGCTAGATTTCTGCAAGGTAACGGCGTAACACTTTGGGTTTTCCCTCCCCATTGCATCCACTAGCTTCAACCATTGACTGGAGCGTATACGGCCCATTGAAAAAGTTCATCAACACTGCCTGTGATTCATGGATGGCTAGCGTCCGATGACTATATATGACACACAGAGTGTGGATTAACGATTTAAAAAATTAACGATAAAAATTAATCGTTAAAAATGTGGTTAACTATTTAATTTAATCATTTCTTTTTAGAAGAGTTAACTTTTAATTGTTACAATGATGGATTAACTGATATAAAACTATCTTCAGTTAATTTTTTTCGTTAATTTTTGGCGAATGTCGACCTGTCCGAATTTGGGGGCAAAGGTTGCCCAATTGACAAATAGGAAAATAAAGCGGTATCTAAGAATGCGAGGGTAGTTGTGCAAGAATGCAATGAATAGGCCTTGACGAATACATCCAAACAAAAGCGGGGATGAGGGGAGATAACCACCAAAGTTAGGAACACACCCTCAGACGAGAAAACACGAAACCACGCGAACACAATGTCCTTGACGGTGACATCATGTCGTCAATGCTACAATGAAACTGAAAAAGATTAGTTGCATGAAAGCCTATGACGGATAAGAATGGGGAGGGGTTAATTCAAACTAATGTATCTGTCACAAGGTGCCAGTCTACGTGAGTCTTGCTCGGCTACATTGCGTCGTCAATACACATCCACATTTAATACATACAATACATACATATGCATACAAATACATACAATCTACATCTTCTTCCGCCATCTGCTTCCTCCGTTTATTTAGTATAATTTTTGTCATGTTTTATTAACTATCTCCCTTAACTTTCTTCTTTTTAAAAGTAGTGTAAACTTACCCCAGGTACTGTGTAAACCTACCCCCTTTAGGGGGCAAGTTTACACAGGTGACTTCACTCAATAATATTTTAAGTACATAAAAAAGTATGATAGTATGAGGCTCTTGATAGGTTTCTAAATGGAGGTTAATTATCAAGTTATACCTCAGTATGGAAGACATGTAAATCACTGCAATACAAAAAATAAGAAAAATCGAAATAAAAAAACTGTGTAAACCTGCCCCGGTCTACCCTACCTATACAAGTACTAATCCTTTTTTATGCATGATATGTAGTGCATGATTGGTGAGAGTTCACCCCATGCCACACACTTTTATGGTGGCTTGCAGAGTATTATGTAGATGTAGATGTGGATGTAATTTGCGTGTAAGTATGAGTTTAGGGAGTCGAGGAAGGGCGGAGAGAAACCGGGCGTCTAAATTAGCTAACCATTAGCAAAAGGTCCCACAACCCATCCCACGTTCCATTTGTTGGACGGCGAAATGTACTCTACCCAGCATTGCTGTAGGTATGGATGCTGAAAAAAACTTCGGATTTCTAACCGAAGTCCTCAAGATGGGAGGTCTCTACTTTATTCACTATCCCAACCTGATGCCCCATACAACTACGGCATCTAACAGTTCGTCCCCTAAAATTGCAGTAATTTTTAGCAAATGAGTATTGAAGATGAGATAAGCTCCTGATTTGTAGGCAACACACCTCTCTCACTTGCACTACTTTGGAAATACCAAACTAATTGCTTTAATGTGCCATTTTAGCTTTTTGCGGTTCTACTACTTCCGGTACTACAGATGGGGAAATTTGTAGAAAATTTATTATTTTTCTTAGTTGTAGGGTTAAGGTAGTATTATGCGGACCTGAGAGATATTCAGGTACCGCAAATATGAAAAAAATGATAGAATGTATATTATCCATCCAAACTGTCTCAAACTACGGTACAGTAGAAGCAGAGGATGTGTAAAATATCGACAAAAAGAGTGGGTGTAAGGAAAGGAGAAAACCGTGGAAAATGTTATTAGCGTTTTTTGTCGCATTTCCACTTACTGGTAAACCTTTAAGATTTTACGCTAGTGTGAAAAGTTTATGTAATCCAGTGGGACCCTACATCTACATCAACACGATACCCTGCAACCCACCGCGAGGGTGTGTGGCAGGGGGTGAAGATCACCAAGCATTCACTACTAACATGCAAACAAGCAAGTATAGGGTCTCATGCAACTAGATTGTTAGTATCTATAGTATTTAAGGGGTTAATGCAAATATTTCACCTACCTATTCCTTTGCTATGCTGCCTATTCTGTTCTCTTATAGTACGGGGGGAAAATACCGTTTTGAATCTATCGGTACGACAATCTATCTCTCTAATCTTATATATCTGGTCAAATCTAGCATAATACGCTGGATTTTTTAATATGTGCCTAGCATCTTCAGTAAAGCTATCCGATTGAAATTTCTCTGATAGGTTGGAGTATTGAAGTATTAAAGGACAGGAAGCGCTCAAGAGTAGCCCGACAAATTTGAACAAATGGCGCGATTTTCGCCAAACGTTGCGACCACTTCCACCCACGTCCGAAATCACCGTGCGTCCGCTCGCGACCAAATCTTTTTTTTTTCACTTTCATCACGATTCTCGAGAATTTTGAGGAGCACACCCTTGAAAAACCCTCGAAAGAGAATAGAAAGGAAAAGGAGGAAAGAAACACGTGTAAGTGGGAGACTCCTTGAAGCAAGCCCACGGCGTGGCGTGTCGAAACGCAAACTTCCTGGGGGTCCTTCAGAACGTTCTCGGCCGGAGCGTTGTGATATTCCAAGGGCGCGGCACTTGACACGCGGGAATGCATTTCGCAACAGGTCTAATCGAGCGTACCTCCGGACACCGATAGTGTGGCGATCCGTTGTGTGCTCCTTCTCGGAGGAGGAGGAGATGAAGCATCCGCAAGGCAACAAAACAGCGGAAGCCGAGCGCCGCTCCTCGAAGACGGTAGGAGGAGCAGTCCGTGACGTACCGCATTTCGGTTTGTGTGCCGGAGAAGGGTTTTCCGGTCGGGACCAGCGTGAGTGACGTCCAGTTCAAGGGTGGGAGGACCTGTAAGGCAGGAGTGAATGAAGCGGGCAATCGTGGGTGGTCAAGTCGGCCGGACAGAGAGCGTGGAGTGGTCATTTCTCGCCGTACCGGAAGTCGAGATTTGCGGAGAGGGGGAGGTGGCTCGAGGGAAATGGAGGAAGGTCCGTTTCATTACTGGGAGAGGGAGGAGGGAGAGAAAAGTATTCCTCGCCCCGTCCAAACCCCCTTTCCCGTCAAACCCTGCCGAACACACCCTCCGGACTCAAATTTCCGAGTTTGACGGATGCGATGGCTAATGTGGGGCAAGTGGCCGTGCTCCAGAGACGCACGCAAACGATACCGCGACCGTTCGCAGTTTTTCCCTGGAAGCACGAGGGAGGGGTCGGACGTTCCAGGGAACTAGTGTAACCAGGGCAGATCGTCCATCTTCCGGCTGCAGTACAGAGGAGAAAACTGCCGCATATCCCGATAGTACTATATACGTTAAAAATATTTTACGAACCCCAACTTACTATGGTAGACTGGACCATAATTACAAAATTAGAGAAATTGATTGCCGAACTGACAGATTTAAGATGTAATTTTTTTCCTCGTACAATTAGAGATATGAATAACGGTAAATATACCCAATACGAGTGTAGCAATGGATAGCATAGGTAGTTGTATGTTGGTGTAAGGACTTGAAGGGAACCCAACTAACAGCACGTTTTTGCATGCGTAGTTTGCTATTTTTATCTTTTTAAAGATTGCAGTCTAGACTTATATATTAATACTAATCCTTTTAAATGCATTATATGTAGTGCATGTTTGGTGAGAATTCACCCCCTGCCACACACCCTTGAGGTGGCTTGCACGGTATTAATTATATGTAGATGTACTACGCAACTTTATCGCTGACGCATATCATAACTTACGCTGTAACATGCCCAAACTTAGGGACCTCCTAAGATAACAACGATCCAAAAGTGTGATTATGTCCCTGGCCGCAATTACGCTCTGGCCCAGGAGTTTTGACTACGTTCTGATTCGTGGGCGTTAAGGGCAATTATGACTCTCCCGCCTTAGAATTGAACTTATGCTGTAGTTCCGATATTACCGCAGTGCAATATAACCTACCTAGACACGAATTCAGATAATACGGACCTTTATTAAGCTGTAGCATGCGCTTCATGCACTTCTAAATTTCCATCCACATCTACGCAATACCCTGAAAGCCACCGCGAGGGTATGTGGCAGAGGGTGAAGATCACCAAACAGGCTACTGCACGCTTCTGCCTTCTAGCGGAATATCTATTTTCAGTTTTATTTAATCTAAAATATTTTGCACAGAAAACTCACATTTCTAAATTATGAATCATGTACACCATATTTCAACCAATAAAATCTATTGGCATTGACTGTTGCATAGCCTATTTGCCTGACGAATCGTCAGTTATTAACCAGAAATATCTACATCTACGACATACCCTGCAAGCCACCTCGAGGGTGTGTGGCAGGGGGTGCATCCACACCAGGAACAATGACATAACAAACAAAAATGAACAACACAAAACAAACATCACACCTTTAAAAGTAATTAGGGTAAAAAGGTAAATAAAAACTATCAAATACCAATCATACTGGCGATATTATTTTGACACCTCCCTCGCCGGCAAAAAAAACATTCTTTTTTCGAGCAAATAGTTTTCCCTGGCTTGCAACAATGATTGCTTAGTTGGAAGGAGTTGTGGCGTCATATTTTTCCCCTCCACTCACTTGTCCTCGTTAGGTTGATGAGTCCCGGAGCGTGACACCATTTGTGCAGAGAAATCTCTTTCTGGCGGCCCGGGCAAATTCTCCACGGGTGGCGGGCATTCCCGCGGAGCGAGGGCCACACCGCAGCTGAAGTCCCCCGCTGGCGGTCCTTGGGGCCGCTAACAAAGTGAGTCGCTCCATACGACATGATACGGCTCACCCCATGTGTCTTCCACATGGAGTGACTTGGAGGGTCCCGAGAGAGAAGTGTGTCAACTCTTCTCTGTCCAATCAAAATCATTCTCTTGCTACGAATTTCTAGAGCGACAACGCCTGATTGAAAATCATCGATGACCATGCTTGCTAGAAGAAGAGGGATAAGAAGAACGCTTTGTGTCGCAGTAGGGCGAAAATAAGGCCCTTTGAAACTTTAATATCCATGATTGAAATCAAACAGCACGAAATGTACTATCCACTTTTAAAATGTGCCGACTAATACATACACGAGGCCTTAGTCATCATAATCAGATGTACATAGGCGTTAAAACACGTGTTATGTTTGCAATAGTTGGCATATTGCAATAATGAGTTTAATTTCAATAATTTAAATGTTCTTCCGCCATGTTTCACTGGGTGAAGTTGAACGTTTTTAGTGTTGGGGTTTGAATCGCAGAAGCTGTCATATCGAAATAATCATGTGGAAGGCATGTGGTGAAAAAATGACTTCGAAATTGTGTAATTTTTCACAGTGTTGTCTTCCAACTGCTTATCAGATAACATTGTTCTCAGAGATTTCCAACAACCATGTTCAAACACGTCAACCACTGAAATTCAATATATCCAAATTGACGATATTCAACACCGTCAAATATTTATGACAATAGTTTGTTAACAATTCTTCGAAAATGCTTAAAATTAAAAATGATGGAATTATTCGATGGATTTTACAAGGTCTGGAAAATTTTTAGGGTGCATCACAAAATAGTGAAAAATAATGATAATACCTCGATGTGCTCCCTAATTTACCGTGAGCATAACTTCAATAAAAAGTATTGTATTCATTAACATGCTACATTAAAGAACCATAATTTTTTCGAAATTTATTTATAATACACTTAATTGACAGTACTGAATTTGACGATTCAACAATTCGCTATACTTCTTTCCCTTAAATTGCGATCGAACGGTAGTTCATCTGGTACGATAAATATGGAGACCAATTGATTACTTCCCTAGCTACATCTCTTTTTGATGCATTTGCCACTTTAAAAGTGCTTTTCTTTTAAAATACGGAATAAGGCACGAACCAGGGTTTAAACTGTGTTTCGATGGGCCAACATCAGCGTTTCAGGAAACTTGAGGATCAAACCCATTTCGTAGACTTACTTTTGACATTTTAGGTATATCTAACTTAGCATGTAGATTTACCCAATATATTGTTGTTTGAAGAACCGATTAATTTCACCGTTGTTCTTAATATTTTGTCTCCCACGTAATTCAGGGCTTGGATCCATTTCAGAGGCTTCTCCAACCACAGCATGGGCACGTAGATGTAGTTTTAGATGAGAAACAATTGAAACGGGGAACGTGTTGGCGTAGTAGCTAGTACTGCAATCTCACCCCTAGGGCCTAAATTTGAATCCTAAAAGTAGCAGAGATTTTTCAGTGGTCCCTAAATATTGGTGTGGAGAGATCTCCTAGTTCTGTACGCCTTGCGTCGATTGGGATGCCAAACCGTGGACCTATAAGCGCGTTTCGCTAAGAGCACACTAAAATCTACGCTGGGTTTCTCTCCACCCTTCCTCCCTTCCCCGAAATATTCCTATCTCTACGCAATAACACATCATTCCTAAATGGCGCAAGTGACTTCAGCTGTCAGTCACCACTCCCAAGTAATTTAGACTTAATCTCGTAAATAAATTCCAAGATATTATTTTCAGTGATGACGTTAAACATACTTTGTGAACCCCAACTTACTAAGGTAGACTGGACCATAATAAAATAATTAGAGAACTTGATTGCCGAGCTGACAGATTCAAATGTCCTTTTTTCCTCGCACAATTAGGGATATGAATAAGCGGTAAATATATCCAATAGGAGTGCATCAATCAATAGCGTAAGTAGTAGCATGTTGGTATAAGGACATCAAGTTAACCCAACTAGCAGCATATTTTTGCATGCTTGCTTTGCTGTTTTTATAATTTATAAATTGTGAAGTTTAGACTTGTATATTAGAACTAATACTTTTTTATGCATGATATGTAGTGCAGGTTTGGAGAATATTCACCCTCTGCGACACTCTCTATGGTGCTTGCAAGGTATTGTGTAGATGTAGATGTAATTTCCCACGCAGCATAAGAGAATATAATAGGTAGCATATCAAATTGCTGGGGAAGTCTGTAGCATGCTTTAACATTACTAACCAATGCATACTAGAGATTCTAGATAAATATATTTAGAGGAAATGTCCTTATGCAGGCTTCATCGGAGCTTCAGTGTTGAAGATACATACTAGCCTTCCGGGATGTAGGTATGCCGCGTAAATCCATTTTCTTGCACGACGGTTTCGCCGGCGTTTTAGTCGGCGTCTTCAGGTCAAGTATTAACTTCAGCACTCTACACTGTTAACAGTGTCAAGTGGAGAAAAAATCTTTCTAAACAGTAATCAATTCGCTTCTATAGGACACTATGGCTCTCATACCTAGCTTCTTTTCGTGTAGCAGTATCATTCTAGATTTTAGTTGCATGTCAGTAGTGCATGTTAATACCCTGCAAGCCACCATAAAGGTGTGTGGCAGGGGGTGAACTCTCACCAAACATGCACTACATATCATGCATAAATAAGGATTAGTACTTTTATTGGTACTGTTCAAAACTACGCTATTTAAAATAAGATAAAAATAGCAAAGCATACATGCAAAAACATGCTGTTAGTTGGGTTAGATTTAAGTCCTTACACCAACATGCAGCTACCAGTGTTATCCATTGCTACACTCGTACTGGATATATTTACCGTTCTTCATATCCCTAATAGTACGAGGAAAAAAGGACATTTTGAATCTGTCAGTTCGGCAATCAATTTCTCTAATTTTGTGATTATGGTCCAGTCTCCCATAGTAAGTTGGGGTCCGCAAAATATTTTTGACATCATCACTGAAAATATGGTCTTGGAATTTGTTTAAAAGAATAAGTCTGCATTTCAACCTGCGATCTGACAATGATTCCCAATTTAATTCATTTAATAAACTGGTTACGCTAATAAGGTTATCATACCGTCCCTTTACAAATCTTGCCGATGTTTGGTGATATTCACACCCTGCGGTGGCTTGCAGGTTATTGCGTAGATGCGGATGTGGATGGAAAACTTTGTGTTCCTGAGCCGGCCAATGGAGAGGAAGCGCGAAGCCTTTTATCGCCGCTGGCCGATGAGGCACACTCCTCTGGCGTGAGGACTGCTTTTGGAGCTCTGGGAGGATTCCTCGACCGAGGAGGAAGTGGATGGGGGATACGCCCCCAAAGGGAGTGGTTTTGAGGTGGGCCGCACTGAAAAGGAACGACTCAAACCCACCCCCGGATGGAGAGGGAGAAGGTGTAGGGCAGGGGTTGCGTGCCTTGATAAATGGCCGGCACTCTGGTTTTCGGGGGGTTGTCTTCCCATTTTTCCAGGACCCTCCCAAAAGAGAGTGGCGGAGGGGTGAGGGAGAAGTTTTGCGAGGAGAAGGGGGAAGGTGTGTATTTAGGACGGCCGTGGGGGGGGGAGGAGTTAGAGGACGGTCATTGGCGAGAGATAAAGAGCAGGGCTCCGGGGTCCATTTGCAAACACGGATCGTGTTCTCGTACTCCGCGCGACGATGGGTTGGAGACTTTTTTTCCTAGTTGGAGTTGGAAGGTTTGGAAACGGGAGTGGGCGTTCTTCTGGTCCAGTGGGGGGGTGACGACGGAGATTTTCAGGTCGTTATGAGGGGTTTGACGTCGCCAGGGTTGAGGTGGTGCGCTCGGGATTGCCGACGGGGTGTGGGGGGGGGAGGAAAGTTGGAGGTTTAGGGGTGGGGAAACCATACAACCCCTCAACGAGTGAAAATTTTCCTTAGAAAACGTCACCCCCTACAAGGCGTGTTGGTAGGAAAGAAAATTTGCCAAATTCCACGGTTCGAGTTCTTCTACGAAATCATCCGGGTAGAGGGGAAACGCTCACAGTAGAAGTTAATTGTTAATACATCTCATCCCGCTTCATATTAGTGATGGTGATTTTGATCTTTAATACTTTCAATAAATAGAAATATTTGTGTGAAGATCTCTAGGGTTTCACACCGGGTCAGGTTCTCCATATCTTCCTCCGACGTTTCGATGCGAGACTCGCCCATCGTTTTCAGGGATCCAGGAATCCAAGAACCCTGAAGACGACGGGCGAGTCGCGCATCGAATCGTCGGAGGAAGATATGGAAAACCTGACCCGGTGTGAAACCCGAGAGATCATCACACATATTACTCGCCGGGAAAACACCAGATCTTACAATAGAAATATTGGTTGCCTACCGACTTAAATCCTCACGTTTCCTCTAATTCTTTACATATTTAAACTTTTTTTTACATTTTATATGGTTTTAAACCGTATTTAATATTTAATATCACGCTTATTATTTATTCTGATGGTTATAAGCTCTTGTACCATTTTCTACTTTATCCCTCGTACACAAAATGTTTGGATATCCCACTGCTTGCCTTGCTACACCATTTATTCCACCATGACCTATCATTTTTCGTTAATTGATAAGAAGGTAATTTAGTCGACTATTTCCCTAATTATTCTCTCATAGCTTTCTTCACGAAAGTCATTAATAGGTACGTATACTGTTTTCGCTAGGTGAGGCTTCCAGACAGGGGCTATTGAACGGTGATAACCCCGAAAAATAATCCATTAGTGTAGTAAAATGTTTTGGAGAGGCAATCAACAGCTGATGCCGATTCAGTCATTGAGAATGTGCGAGTGTGCGGGCAGTGGTAGAGGTATATTAGGGAGCATAGTTTTGAAGGAGAGAACCCAGGTTTTGGCATTTGGCATCAGGAAATACGCCAAGGGGACCACGCTTTAAAGTCCAATCCAATGGACGGAGATCTGAACTTGAAGTGCTCCCAGCATTCAAGTAGGAATCTGTGTACCACTAAAACATTTGCCTCTCAATAAAAAAACGTCATATTTAAGGTGTAATTCATGCAACTCGTTAGCTCAGCTCAGGTCTGAGAGCTTTGTAGGAACTAATCATGTAAAGGATATCTCTCAAAGAGCCATTTGGCAGGGACCTTCCGAAAGCATCCACCTCTATTGAGTATTGCATATTGTTTTGATCAGTTTTTTTGCATTTTAAATACTTCAATTTTAACGATGCGCAGATCATTAAAATAACCGCATAATGAATGCATCGACCGGATGCATTCATTATGCGGTTCATATATGACCGGATCGCAATGGGAATTAATCACACTGGCTTGACCGGGGAAAATTTTTTTAACGTGATTGATGGGATGGAATGGTTAACTCGGAACCGAAATCGCAATTTTGTACGCGAAATCATGAGATGAAAACGAGAAATGAATTTTAGTGAAAAAATTAATCTTCTAACCACAACCATTCACTCATAAATCAAAAATTAAAATAAGCAAAAGGGGACGCCCACCGAAAAAGCTGCTGTGATAACATTGAAGTCATTTTTCTACCGTCCTTCACTGCTTTTCTGGGAAGGGAAGGGAGTGAAGGGGGGTTCTCGGAAGGTCTGCTCGCACAAATGCTGTCGAAATTGCTCCAATTGGCAGATTCAGCTGTGTCTCCCCCCCCCCCCACCCCCCCATTGCGATAAGGCGAAGTAGCTTCGCAGGCTCAGTTGTGATTGGACGAAGTCGATATACGTCAGAGGTTGCACCACGCCCACTTTTCCGAAAGGGTTAAAAACATCAGTTTTTGGCCGGTTATAACTCGAGAAATAATTGACGGATCAAAAAACGGAAAAAATATGGTCTTTTTAGTTTACAAACTCTATCGCATTCGGCAAAAAAAATGGTAAGAGACCCCATTGAATCAATTACTCAATCAGTCGTGCGAACTCTGTTATACGACCCCATTTCTTCTTACAAATACGAGTTAGTGCGGCCAGGAAGCCGAAATAGATTTCTTTCTTTTCAGCTTTCCTGTTGCTTTCATAGGCATGAACATTATCGGCTCGTACTCTTTTTGGACCCCTGCGGTTGAAATGAACTCCACGTCAAAAATTGCTGACCCTTAACGAATGGCGTTAAGGGGACCACAGTTAAATAAGTCCTACAAATGTAATGTTGATTTTGGAATGCTCTCCATAAAACATTAAAGCAAAGGCAGAGTTTCCCTTGAAGAAATCTGTGTCACTGCCGGGTTTAGAATCCGGGCCTTTGGTATGGAAAGACATTACTCCACCTGCGACACCAGGCTGACTTTAACGCTTTATTGATCCGTGTTCAATTCGTTAAGCCAGGTCGATAACGCTACAGTTTTGCAACCCAAAGTCAATGGGTTGGATACCCGACTCCGCCATGGTTGTATTTGTCTTATGATTTACAGCTTATATCAGGTGGTCGGATAAAAAATTGAAGCTCCTCAAGTCTATTATAACTTCAATCAACCAATGGAAAATGGCAATTTTGTGAACGTGCAAGACTCGACGTAGTCTAAAATTAGATTAATAGAAGAACTAGGATGGGAATTACTATCAGAACGCAGGTTAAAATTTAGGCTAAACCTTTTAAGTAAATTTGAAACCGAGTTGTTCACACATGACGTGAGATATACTTATATTAAGAACCCCTGCGTATTTGCTATGCTTGATCAGATTAACAAGATTAGAGAGATACATTGTGGTACCGATAGATTTAAAATGAAACTTTTCCCGCGTACCATAAGAGAGCACAATAGGCAGTGTTGCCAAGGGATAGGAAGGTGAAATGTTGTTATATTAAGTTGTCTGTAGTGCATGATATATGTGATAAAAACCAATAACTCCTTTCTTATTATGTAGCTACTAATCATCTTGCAGCTTGTGGCAGTATTATCTAGCATGTCTCCATTAAATATCCTAGTTGCATGTCAATAGTGCATGTTTTGTGATCTTTACCCACTGCCACATACCCTCGTGGTGGCTCGCACGGCACTACATCTACATAATACCCTGTAAGCCACCTCAAAGGTGTGCTGCAGGGGGAGAATTCTCACCAAACATGCACTTTATGTCATGCTTTTAAAAGGATTAGTATTAATATATTAGTCTAAACTGCAATATTTAAAAAGATAAAAATGGCAAACTACGCATGCAAAAACGGGCTCTTTGCTTGGTTACCTTCAAGTCCTTACACCAACATGCAACTACCTATGCTATGGATTCAATCACTCGTATTGGACATATTTACCGCTATTCATATCCCTAATTGTACGAATGAAAAATGACATTTTGAATCTGTCAGTTCGGCAATCAATTTCTCTAATTTTGTAATTATGGTCCAGTCTACCATAGTAAGTTGGGGTTCGCAAAATATTTTTAACGTCATCAATGAAAATATATTATCTTGGAATTTATTTAGGAGATTAAGTCTAAATTTCAACCTGCGATCTGACAATGATTCCCATTTTAATTCATTTAATAGACTGGTGACGCAAATATAGTTATCGTACCGTCCCTTTACAAATCTTGCCGATCTTCGCCCTCACACTTTCAAGTTCGTTATTTAGACCGATTTCGTAGGGATACCATACACTGGCAGCATATTCCAAGTGAGGTCTAACAAGGGAAAAGTAGCTGATTTCTCGTAATTGCATATGTTGATGTAAAAGGTTCCAATTACATGATAAAATATGGATGTATTCGCATAAGTCTCGCCTTTCCTGCGATATCCGAGACCGCTGTGGAAACGACCGCATGGCAGAAGAAGAGACCTCAAATCTGGGCGCGTGTGTATCTCCCACGGAAAATCGCCGCTGTCAATTGTGTGCAGAGTTTCCCCTCAACAACTCCTCGGCTAGCACCGCTCCCATCGCCGGCCGCCCCACGCCCAAGTTAACACATTTAAAAACCTCCCAAGGACACAATGAACCCTTTGCAATCCGCTCCCGGGGTTAACGATTTCGCTTCCTAAAGCGATCCTCCTGCATCCACCAGTGGTCTCTCTCCTCCACAAAATGTTTTCGAGGGCGGCAGAGCGTTGTTAAGGTCGAAGGGAGGGATTTGGTTTGGGAAGAAGGAGGGAGAAGGGGGTGGGAGAACTCCACTCCCCCCTGCAAGTCTTAAGGAAAGAGGGGAGTTAGAGGAGGAGAAAAAAAAGAGAAGAGGGAAGCGGTCTCGAATTTCCCGGACGGGATCTTAAAAGCGCGGTCCACGCGGCGTCGAGATGAAAGGACGGGGCATGCGGGTCCATTTTGGTCCAACCGATGGGTCTGAGAAGGGCCCGGCTCGGCGGGGGGGCACGGGTCTCCTTCTCATGCCGGCGGATGGACCAGGAGGGGCCCGCAAAAGAAAACGGGAAGGCGAGCCGGGAAAAAATAAGCAATGCTTCGTCAACTCTTTCTCCTTTCCCTCTTTCACTGTCGAGCTGCGGCCTGTCCCACAATCGCGGACGATTCCTCCTCCTCACGGCAGAGACCAAACTGTGGGCGCTGGTGAGTGTGAGGAAGGCGAGAGGGATTGGAGAGCCTATTCGCAGAGGGGAGATGAAAGAGCGGCCGATAAGGTTGGGAAGAGGACGCGGGAGGATGTGACGAAAAAGGAAGATTAAGGCCGTGGGATATTCGAATCTGACTGCCCAATGGGTGCATAGAATGAATGGTGAGGTAGCCCATTAGATGGAGGGTTGGGATATTTCCCTTAGATTCCATGGTTCACCTACATCTACAATATGCCCTGCAAAACACCACGAAGGTGTGTGGAAGGGGGTGAATTCACACCAAACATGCATTACGCATCATGCATAAAAAAAATTAGTAATTACATTCTAGTCTGAACTTCACAATTATAAGAAAAGATAAAAATAGCAAAGCAAGCATGCACAAACATGCTGTGGTTCTAATCTCGGAGTGATCTGTTTGGACGGATGTATTTAAACCCAAATCATGCCATTAGCATCATACCAACTCTTTCGGAGAAAAAACACAGGAGAAGGAATAGGTATAAATTGAATAGAATTCTCTCCTTTGGAGTATATATAAGGGCTTGCCACCGTGTAAATATCAGAACACCCTTGGCAATGACACGGGAGTGTCGAAACCGGTAGGGTTTCTCAAATAAAAGTGTGAAAAATACAAAGTTTTCTTACACGAAGGAATAGGTGCCTGACTCGAGAATTTCATTCGCCGTTTGTCTTAGAACCTCTTGAGCTCTACTCAAGCTTCTTGTTCCCATGGGATACAGATAGACTGACCTTTGAGGTGATAATGTTGTTTGTTGGTAGTTGAGTGAAATACTGTTTTAAGATGTTCCGATTACTGACGAACGTTTTTGTTACCTATGCTGCAAAGGAGGGTCGAACCTACGCTTGGTTTTAAATAATTCCAGCCTGAGTCGGATTTCAAGCACACGACTTTCCGTCTTCAGACTAACGCAATACCACTGCTTCTGAAAGTGAATTTCAATATTTAGTGAACATTACAGAAACACAGGTAAGAATATTATCCAACGTAGTTAGCGGAAGACTGATGAAAATAAAATACATAGACCTTAGAAGCACTGCAGGGGTTTTAAAACATTGCGTGAAATATTATATGTGAATTCCAAATACGTTTAACAAATATTTCTTTATTCGTGATTGGGTCATAAAGACCCAAGTGATCCCATGAAGTGATCGAGGGAAGAGTGAAAGACATGGGTGATATAAATGTAGCAAATTATGTGGAAGTATTTAATGTGATTAAATTAGTCTATTCAAGAATCGACCGGTGACGTTTGCCAAACCATCATATGATGATCAGTAATGATGAAGTTTCAGAATGGAAAGACTTCGAGAAGTCGACCGCGTAATGAGAATTAGAATTATTGCATGACATCTCTAGTTAATTAACACCAAATGTCGTATGTCATTCCACGATATCATATATCGAGAGATTGCATTTACCTTAGTTGTTGGTTACCTCATATTACAACACCTCAATTACAACATCTACACCTACACAACCCTACAAGCCACCTCGAGGGTGTGTGGCAGGGGGTGAAGATCACCAGACATGCACTACTAACATGCTAACCAGCAACCATATTGTATCATGCAACTTGATTGTTAGTGTCTACAGTATTTAAGGGGTAAGACATGCATCATGCACTACATAATACTCTAGAATATTTCCCCTACCTATCCCTCTCCTATGCTGCCTATTCTGTTCTCTTATAGTACGGGGGAAAAATGCCATTTTGAATCTATCTGTACGACAATCTATCTCTCTAATCTTATTTATCTGGTCGAATCTAGCATAATACGCTGGTGTTTTTAATATGTGCCTAACATCTTCAGTAAAGCTATCCGATTGAAATTTCTCTAATAGATTTAATCTGAACTTTGACCTACGCTCTGATAATGATTCCCACCCTAATTCTTTTATTAATTCTGAAACGCTACTCAACCTATCGTAACACCTTTTGACGAACCTAGCTGCTCTACGCTTCACACTGTCTAGTTCTCTGATCAAACCTAATTCATTAGGATCCCATACACTGGCTGCATATCTCGGTGGGGCCTAACTAGTGAAAAGTAACATCGCTCTTTTGTCTTCTCATCACATTTCACAAGTACTCTTTTTATAAACCCCAGCTTTTAACGACAACGCAATCAGGATCCTTATTCAGCGAGTCACAAATATGAATAAAATAACAGAATTTCCATTCACATTTTCAAACTCTTTAGAGTAATCTACGAGAGGGTGCGGAAACGAGGGAGGGAAATAGGAGTGTCGGAGAAAGAGTAATGGAAGAGGAGAAGAAGATTGTTGGGATGGTCATACGAGAGAGGGGAGGAGTCGGAGGAAGAAGATTAGCGCACAAAGAAATGCGAGAAGCAGAGGAAGAGATGGTTGATGAGGAGACGAGCGATGAGGAAGGGGGCGTGGGGAGAGGGCTAACGAGGTTTCGCAGAGGGGGGGAGGGAGGGGCGAAAATGGGGAAGAGGGGGGGGGCGAGAGCCCCACAATGAAACGGGAGGCTGCCCGGGGCGACAGCACCACAACCAGAGGTGCCCTCTCCAGACAGTCACTTTGTATCCACACATTATAGGTGAGCTGCCCAATCTTTATGAATGATGGGGTATCCTTAGGGTTTACACCCTCACACCAGACCCTGATGGTGCGAGGGCGTAACCGATAAATTTCCAAAGGTCACCCGTTCCATTAAGTCCCTGTGGATTTTTAGCGTAAAGAACCTGGATTTATTGGGCGATGACCGTTTTCAGCCGGGAAAGAGCGGAGGCTGGAGTTCAGATCATTCTTAAGGGATTGACCCTCGAGGTGAGGAGTAGTAATAACTATTTTGTAAAATCTGAAACCGGGATCTAAGGGTAGAAATAAAACAGTTGGATATCGAAACCAATCCAAGGGTGGTAATCAATAAAAGTACCCCCTTTCACATAAAATGGTATTTAATTCCATCAAAAGTTCGGGACGGGGATGTTTTGCATCCTTAGTGTATGCTTTAAACCGTTTTCCTGGATTCCCGGAAAGAAATATTTCCTTGGATGCATCTAACTGGGCTATTCAGGCCGTTTATTCCAGCGGATGCTAAAATGTACCGTAAAGTGTGAAAGATGGATTTTTTTATTTGGAAGATTCAATGGCCGAAGAGGGTATATCAAAACCTCTCACTTTAGAGTTACCACGGTCAAAAGAGGTGAAAATTCTCAAAAATATCCGTTGCAATTGGCTAAATTCTCCCTGAACATTACTACTCCAGGCTTAACTACGTGAATAATGTAGGTGATATCCATACTGCCGAAAGAACAATTGAACACTAATGTGATAGCATTGTGCAAAAGTACAATGGTGTTTTCGTATGCGGCAAGGTTACAGAGTCAGCCTCTTTCCTAGAGGGAATTATTGATCCTGTATTTCTACTGAACCATTTTCTATTCGTGACTTCCAAATATCAAGCCTAAACACGCTTCACACGTAATATTTATTGTAAATCCAATTTAGCACGCTCCAGATATAAGTTGTGGATAATTTCAGAGAAAATCCATCTCTGTCGTAACAAGAGTAATTAACACTGTAATTCCTCCCGAAAAATTTATCTCATCGACCCAAGTTTCACTAAAATTCAGACATTCAGGTTTGTCAGGACAGATATGTCAGGTTTGTACAAAAAATTACTAAAGCTAAGTTATTTATGTATGAGTGCGGACTATGATTTTGAATCTTATTCCTCCCCTTGGAAAAATTCTACCGAATGATGCCGAATAGAAGGCAGTTCCCAACCATATACATTTTTAGTATTAAAATTTAAATTAGCTGCCTTAAATGATAGGGAAAAATAATTACCAATCCTGGTCAATTTTCTGAATTTTCAATTATTTTCTAAGGCAGATTATATTGACGATGAGGATACATGCTATAAAGAGGAAAGGTTCAACATTGAGTTCCTTAAAAATGATCAATTGAATCGTTTCTGGGTACCCTGGGGTAAACGCTACCCTGGGGAACTCCCGCAGGGACTTTGATTGTGTCCGACATGATACCATCTATGACAACTCTCTGCCCACTAAAGAATTATTTTACCCTACATACAGCGTCTTTATTTATACCAAAACTCTCTAACTTCAATTCTAATTTATCATGAGAAACCTTATCGAATGCCTTTTTAAAATCTAAAAATATCGCATCAACTTCAGCACTGTTTTCGCCGGAGACTAAGATATCGTGTACGAATAAAGGTAATTGTGTCTCACAAGATCTACCTTTCCGGAACCCATGTTGGCTGTTTATGAGCAATCCCTGCCTATCCAAATGCCCCAGGATCGAAATGACTACAGTGCGCTCAAATACCTTACAAGAGATTGACTTGAGTGAGATGGGTCTGTGGTTACTAGATTCTTCCCTATCACCGCTTTTAAAAATGGGTGTGATGCTAGCTACTTTCCAATCCTTGGGTACTGTGTGATTCTTTAGTGTTTTATTGAATATTATTTCTAGATAGGGGGATACTTTAAAAGCTAATGTTTAACATACTGTGGAAGGAATTTGATTGGGACCTGGTGATTTGATTCATCATAGAGTTAGATCAGTGTGCAGCGTAGGGTAGCTAGGTTCGTTAAAAGGTGTTACGATAGGATGAGTAGTGTATCAGAATTAATACAAGATTTAGGGTAGGAATCATTATCAGAGCGTAGGTTAAAGTACATATTAAATCTATTGAAGACATTTCAATCGGATGGCTTTACTGAAGATGTTTGGCAAATTTTAAAAACACCAGCGTATTATGCTAGATTCGACCAGATAAATAAAATTAGAGAGATAGATTGTCGTACTGAGAGTTTTAAAATGTCGTTATTCCATTCGTACTATAAGGGAACACAATAGGCAGCATAGCAAAGGGAGGGTGGGGGAAGTGTTTTGGAGAAGTTTGTGGTTAATGATGCATGTATTAATCCCTTAAATACTATAGATACTAAAAATATAATTGCATGAGACCCTATTTATGAGTTGCTTATTTGCATGTCAATAGTGCATGCTTGGTGATATTCACCCCCTGCCACACACCCTCGCGGTGGCTTGCAGGGTATAGCGTGGATATAGATGTAGATGTAATAGCTCCCAAATGTATTTCTTAGAGTATAGCTATTGAACATTATCGGAGACCGGACCTAGCTACACCTATATGTCCTCTTTGAAGACTTGAACATTATTGTGCTTGAAATGTGACATTAATAACTAAACTCTAACTTTTAAAGTGTTCAATTAGCAAGGTTACATGCAGGCAAAGAAAAAATGTCCTGCAAAAATAATTTCAGCGGTGTGAGATAACGATATATACTGCGTACTTACAATGTTGCGCTATTAATTAATACCAACTGCGTTAGTTTTCGAATGCATTCCGTTTATTTTGAAATTATTTGGATCATTTTAGTTGGCTTCAATAATTATTGTCCCAGTTTTGCCTTAAATTAATTTCAGGCACATTATTAATTTTAGCAATAAAACTGTAAGCAACTATTTAATTTCAACATAATGTCACACTATGCATGCAACCATTTGAATCCGTTAAAAGGAATGTTGCATACTTTGCTATCTTGTCAGCTGCGGCTGGAACATATTACAAGTAAAGAGCAAATTTAACCATCTCCTCCATGTCCCATTCTCAAGTGCACATTTATCCCCACATCCGTGGCACATGAACCACATTCGGTCCGAGCAAATAGATCGCTTAGGTTCCCTGCGGAGGCGGCAAAGACCTATAGGGGAGAGGTTGGGACTAGAGACGCGGGCAGGGGCAAGGAGAATAGCCCCCGGGGGCAACGAAGCGAGAGGGGCGGCGGTGGAAGGGGTTAGTGTGTTTGGCGCGGGGCAGACGGGGGCATAGTCTGCCCCCCGATCCGCCGTGAAAGCCCAGCTCCGCAGGCGCCCCGCTGAGAGGAGCCAAGGGGACGGACGGCGTGGCCCTTTTCTCACAGGGTCCGCTTCGGCACCTTCAAGGCTAGAGCTGCCCTACCCCTCCCCCTGCTCCCCACCCTCCCTACCGATTCATAACCTTGCGCCCTAATCCCAACTCCCCCACGTGTGCCTAGAATATGGCGCACTGGACCAACGATGCGGTTTCAGCCGGCCCCCGGTGATTTGCAATCGACATTTGTAGGCAAACGCATACGTAGCTTTATTTGCATTTTCATTCGTTGAGAGAACTGCTGCCCAAGAAGCTATAACTGCCAGCCCATGAATGCAAAATTAATTTAAAAAGTACGCATTGGATGGGAGTAGGCCCTTCTCTCAATAATTTAACGCTATGTCAACGGATACTTTACACCAGGGCTGCCCAGCGTGCATGCACCGCGCAGTGCACCCTTGCACGGTGCAAACAATAGCAGTGTCCGAAACATGTGCTTCTAGTGCTAAGCATACTACAATTCTTGCTTCCAGGTGGAGGGAGGTACCGTCGGAAACACCCGAAGCATGTCCGAACGCGAAGCACTCTGAGGGAAGCATGCTATGAAGCCAAAGCACAGAAGTACGCTTCCATGTAGGCTTCGAAGCAATGTTGGCGAGAATAACAAAAGATGGCGGAGCCGTTGGCTACTTATAAATGTGTGTAGTATCTATTTTTTTACTTAGTATATTACATTTGTATAATTATTAATATACATATCAATGATAAGATTAATATACATATAATCGCTCCTTTTCTTCCGATATAAACATTTGATAGATGTTTCCCTCTATCGTGTTTCACTATAACTAGTGGTTTTTTATGTTGCCACTACTGATTAACGTCGCTCCTTACCGTAGACTGTCCGAATATGAAGTATTCTTAAGCATGCTTCATTGTACGTCAGCAATACGTCATCACCAAGAATGCTTGACGAAGCATACTTGGTTTTCGGATACGGCTAATGACAGTGTTTCGTGCGCGCGAAGGGAGGGCTCACTCTGTCACTTCCTCCCTCTCGGTCATAAAAAAATAAAACCTATCGAATAAAAAACCTACATATGCAGTTGACCTGACAATTTTTAATCAACATTAAACAAAAACATTGAATGGCAACATTTGTGAACTAAACAAATAGTTTTATATACTTCTAACTGTATAAGCGGCAAGGAAACGGAGACATGAAATAATAAACTACTAGCTAGATTTAGAAGCATTCTCACCTTGTATCCCGTGCGATAAATGTCAACAAGTCGTCTTCTACAATCGCAGCTTCGACGTGCCCACCGCGAGAGCAGCGCCTACTCGCCAGAAAATAATTGGCGTCGGATTATGAACGAAATGATCTGCAAAATGATCCGACTCTCTCGCCGTGAGCCGGGGCGACTGTCACGCCATCAAGGGAGCATGGATTGAACTACTACTATGACGTTTTTCCCACATATGGGTATAGTTGTGACTTCGAAGTCTCAAGTTCGACTTTACAGAATCGGGCCCCAGGTGACCCGAATAGAGCCGAGCCGTGTATAACCGATGCACGGCGCAGTGCACCTGTGCGCGCAGTTTTGCATATGTGCATTTTCCAGTGTTTGGGCAGCCCTGCTTTTCACAAAGAGCACGTTTTGCGATCGATGCGTATTATACGGATCGCATACTATTGATATTTTTTCCGGCAAAGTAAGTGGATGAATGACGCAAGACCGTGTCAATGCATCATAGTATCGCATAACAACGCTTTTATACATATTTACCATCACTAGGTGAATTCTTATTCATTTAACTCTTTGTTTTCTTCAAGGATTGAGAACTAACCTCAAAAACCCTTAACGGACAATGACGGCTGCTTTGTGACATTTTATGTACGACCAAACGGTATTTTTTTCATAATATGCAAAGCAATAAAAGGCAGCATAGCAAAGGGATAGGTAGGGGAAATATTTTAGAGTATTCTGTAGTACACGATGCATGTATTAACCCCTTAAATACTATAGATACTAACAATCAAGTTGCATGAGACAATATAGTTGCTCGTTTGCATGTTAGTAGTGCATGCTTGGTGATCTTCACACCCTGCCACACACCCTCGCGGTGGCTTGCAGGGTATCGTGTGGATGTATATGTAGACGTAGATTTTCCTTATAGCATTTAGAAATGCACACGGTGCTGGAACACTGGCTTAAAAGGCTAAAGCACCCAGCGCGAATTCAGGCTCGGTTACCGATCAAGGTGAATGACTTTTCTCTTTGGATATTCGACTTTGTTTTTGCATTAAACTGATCATATGTACAGAAGAAACCTGCACTTCGCATGATGAAGTGGAAAGGCGGCAAATCGAGGATCGGAAGATGGCTCTTTTCAACTAAGTTTTAGTTAAGGAGGTTGATCCGAAAAGTGAAAGTCATGTCATTTTTTTTATATTTTCAGCACTTATAGAACTATAGTTTCTCTATCTAATAAAGTAAAGATAATTATACCAACCCATACTCCTTTTTGCACAAATTGTATTTGAAATTAAATACGATTAACGGCGAGAATGGCCATCACCTGGGAATCTAACGTATATAAATAATAGCACAGTGACATGTCATTTTTGCAAAAAACTGATATTTTATGCGTAATGTCACAAGGAATGAAATGCCACGAAAAAAAGGCATCAACCCACCGTGTTTTTCGCTAAATCCACCAATTCCTGCGCTTATAGCAGACGAAATGCGTTAGTTGACTTCAAGTTGCGCTGCGGACGCTCAAGCCAAAATGTATGAATATTATCATTACTAATGCGATATTAAAGAATATTTCAGAAAAACATTATAACATAACGTTTGATAGTAATATTCTGGTGGTATACATTAGTAAATTCATTGAGTACATGAATTTATTTCAGTAACGTAAATGTTGAATTGACTCCATCGTCGAGCTGATTAAAATTAACATAAAAAATAAATTTTTCGACTCCCCATCGTATTTCTTGTGATACTTATGACTTTCAATAGCTTAGGTGATTTTCTTCGTGAAGTAAGGATCACTTAGCTGGCATATATTCGTACTTAAATTAATAAGATTCCTTAGACAACTTGACTCGAGCAGTCGCGAGCCAACCTCCTTAACGCGCTCCGCGATTAACCTGATGGAGTCATGATCAGGTACAATCCGTTTGTGCTTGATTATAGCAAAATAAGCCGAAACGCGTTTTGTCTCAAATAAATTGTTTTTTGGACAAGAGTAATGTCAATCGACGTCCACAAAGCACGCATAGATACTCAACTATGGTTAACCAAAAGGATTATTGATCTCTACGGCCTCAAAATTAAAATCCTGGGAAAAATACAGTCTAATGTCTATACTCTGTTCATGTATCAAGCAAAAAAAGAAGTTACGTGAAGATTATCGGTAAAAAAGGATCGCGCGCCAAAGGTTTCGACACGCCAGGAGACAATCATCACAAAAAACCAAAACAATACCAATTCCATAATCTATGTCAGTGTATTCGGGATTCCATACCTCGCTAGGAACCTGCCATGGAAAACATTCACTCATCCTAAAAAGAGTCGTTCATGGGTAGAGAGGGCTTTTTGGGACACAAGTAAGGAAGCAAAGGTTCAAAACGTTTTAAATCTGTCCCTTCGGAGAGTGAAAGGGGGTGAAATTTCATATTACTTTAAGTAAAATGAGCTTATCTGTACCAAAATTCCATTTTGATTCGAAACTTGCAACATTTTTGGATCCCCACCAACATTTGCAAGAGCATAATGTTTTGTACATCCGAACGTACATCTGGATCGTTCTTTTTTCGGAAGTTAGGCATGGACGATGACTGCAGCAGGGAAGCCAAGGCTTGTACCATTCAAAATGTGGTGTTAAAGAGTACTTATGAAAATAATATGGGTCGATCGAGAAACTAACATGGAAAATTTTGAGAAGAACGTGAAAAAAGAGAAGTATGCTTGAAAATCTTAAAAATAAGATGGGACAAGTTAATTGGCCGTATCCTGGGACATGATGACCAGTTGAAGGCAATTGCCGTCGGGCAAGTGAACGGGAAGAATGGCCAAGGAAGGCCTCGCATAAGATATGTAGAGCAAGTCGCGAAGATTTGAAGAAGAATAATTACGTGAATATAAGGTTAGCTGTTGGGAAAATCGAGTGAAGAGCTGAGTCCAACAAATATAAAGATTCTTCACAGATGATGATGATGAATGCGCTGAAATGATAAAGCTTCCGAGTGGAATTTGACAATACTACTTGAGTCAAATACTGACGAACTCCGATAACGGAATGCTTCATTCCTGTCAAAGGCCCAAATGACTCAAACATTCTATCGATTAAAACTTAATATCTCTTTAGGTGTAAACATCGTACGCAATCAATTCCTGATTATCAAAGAGGGAAATAAGCACAGAAAAGACTTAAGTAACGGTATATTAGCGAATGAAGGTTATTCAAAATGGAGAAACTTTGAAACGTGATATTGGTTGTTAGATTAGGTCGTTCGGTTAGTTGATAGTAGTAAGTTTATAGATACATGATGCTGATGGTTAGATTACAGAGAGATCAGAGTTGAATTACTGAAGAATAGGTAGACGGGTCTAGTCTGCAATTTGACAATGAAAACTGATTAACGAGGGAACATTAATTTAAGTTATCCCTTCAAATTAGAAATTGATTTATAAATTAATCTTATGGAGTATCCTCGAAATTATTGGAAAACTTGTTTTCTAGATCAGAAACTTTTCCGGACTGCTAGAAAACATTATTATCGGAATGCGTATTTGAGGTGTAGCAAGTAACGCGAAGAAATCTCTTGTCCTCTTTATGATCCACAAATGACAAATTTAAGCCTCCAAAAATAGGCGTTAGAAAATTTCATATCATTAAACGTGTGGTGACTGACTTGTTTTTCTGGTGGTTAGAAATTATGCATTGCAAAGACATTAGTATCAAATCGTCAAAAGATAAACATGTACAACCAAATTACCATAAAAACTAAGTGTACAACTTTATTATAGATCGAAATAATTCTCGATAAGGATTCAGCACATTCAATTGGCTTATTCATATCATGAGATTTATGGGTTTTGATAAGTGGATCGACGACCAAGCACAAGCAACATTGAATTCATGAAAAACGGTTGTTCTAACTCTCATCTAAATTTTTGGCCTCAATTAATCCAGAGAAATACATTATATCAGTTAATGAATGCATTGGCAATAAAATAATATTAGAAGGATTACGCCATTAGATCATACAGAAATGTAAGTTTGCATGGAAAACCATTACTAGCTTGATATGCATTCCTAAAAACACTATTATGCATCGGATCACCTCTGTACCAAAGCTCGTGTACACTCTAACTGCTGATTTTCATTAAGAATCTTACATCTACATCTACATAATACCCTGCAAGCCACCATGAAGACGTGTGGCAGGGAAGAAATCACACAAAAAATGCATTACATTTCACGCATAAAAAAGGATTGTTAGTAATATATTGGCCTAATCTTCACTATTTAGAAAGATAAAAATATCAAAGCAAGCATGCTCAAACATCATGTTATTTGGGCTAGCTTAAAGTCCTTATACCAACATGCAACTACCAAACAAACGAAACATCTTGCTCAAAATTGGCTTTGTTTACTGTACTCCGTCTATATTTTCAATTTTTCAAGATTTTATTTTCATTTCTGGAATTATTCTCAGCACCTTATGTATGTACCAGTAGGCACATAATTTTCTAAAACAAATCTTACTCTTTGCCGCATAAACAGTGAATATTGGTTTATATAAAGGTGCCACGCACTGAGGATGGTAGAGTAAATGTACGACTGAAGTGTACAATGGGAGTGATTTATGCGGACACCACCTATGAGTGTTTTCTCCGGAATGCAGTTACAGCGAGCCCGTAAATAAAATGTCTATAGTACATGCGTAATGAATGAGAATTTAAACTTGGTATTTCCACAATTATTCAACACCTGATGGTGACGTTAATCGTATAAACCATGGTCGTAGTGTGAAATAAATAACTGTGGAAATACCAAGTTTATTATTACATGCATAATGAACGATAGAATAAACTTGGTATTTTACACAATTATTTACCTCACACTACGACCATGGTTTCGACGATTAACGTCACCATCAGGTGTTGAATAATTGTGGAAATACCAAGTTTAATCTATCATTCACTATGCATGAAAGCAAATTCCATAAAGTTGCGCCTCAAACCAGTATATTGAAAGTCTATAGTACAGTCAACTGCTTTCGAAAAATATACCATATGGAAAGAAGATGAAAAGATATGGGCGGCGTCTTAGATATGACCGTGGAGAGATATAAAGAATGCATGATGAACGGAAAAAAAATAAGGCATCATGAAATGGAAAGGAAATAGAATTACGGGAGGAAGTTTGGATGAGGCGGAGTTGGTGGTTTGATCACTCAATTGAAGGCAATGGTTTGTAGATATATGCCATAAAAGGGAAGAGAGAAATAGGAGGAAAAGGGAAGGCGTTTTGGATGCAAGAAGGAGGCATTCATACGTAATTCTTCTCCTTTATATCCTTCTTCACTTGTTTCATTTCATAAGGCGCCAGCCTTCGACATTTTAACCATTCACTCTTTCCTCAATGACTGTGTCTACATGAAGTCATGATCAAGATATGGCCAATTGTATTACCTTATATTCTTCTTTAATAATTTCTCCCTTTCCTCTTAGAACTGTCCCATTGTTCCGTCCCTTCATCTTCAACCTCGTAACACGCCATATTTCAAATGGCTCCAGTCTTGAAATTTCTTAGCTTTTTTGTCCAAGCTTTACTACTATAAAGAAGCCAAGATATGGTGAGCCTCCTGACACTCCTGATATCGTTCAAATTCAGTGCTTCCGTGCATCCAATTTTGCGCCACCAGTCGCAAGAAGACTCACTTAAAGTAAAAGGCCCTCTTGACCTGGACGATTATTTCCACTATTTTGTTAAACTGTTTTTTTTTCATTGTTTTATTTTTCTGCCTCCAAACTTGTAATGCTCCTTCACCTCTTCTAGTTTTTGTTTCTCTGCTGTGATCGTTATATTGCAGGAAAATCACAGCATAAATTTTTTTTCCGTTAGTATTAATTTATGATTCATCGTTGACGTCATGGATTTTTCGAAGAAGAAATGATACCTGACTTTGGGTCACATTGAAATTCAGCCACCTGGTGTTTACACAAACTGCCACTAACTCTTCGGTATCTATACGATACTCCAATTTGCTTTTGATTTCTAAGTATTGTATTCCATTAAGCGTTGTTAAGAAAATTGTCGTTATCAAAAGAAAGTCAACGAAAGTTTCTTAGGTTATGTTTCGTAATAAATACCGGGTAGCCCGACGTACGGGTTTATGTTTAGAGTAATTATGAGAACAAGGGAGAAATGTTTGATGGCAAACTAGTTAAAAAGTTACAGGGAAATTTACCTAATATAATTACACAACCGTCATCAAGCATTTTGGTAGGAAGTGAGCACAATCCCTATATGTAACCTTTTCCTTTATGTTAGGCACAAGTCAACACATTTAAGGAATGCATTACTATCACTCCCTCTCTGGCTAAGAAATTGTTAGTTCCTAGAGACCGCGTTTCCCTTAAAAACAGAATTATTGTCCTTTCTGTTGAGCAACAATACCCGCTTCCGTTAACTAACGTTCTCGCACGTCGTAACAGACCCTGCGACGCTGGAGAAAAATTACCAGTCGTGGATAACCGCAAGAAAAAATGGATTCGTCCCTGCTGCTGATAGGGGTAAGTGAAACTCTGCAGTGGATCATTGCTGCCCCAGCCCATTGTCGATGCTATTAGTCGTGCCCTACCAGACTACCGGCCTCGCAGGTGTTTTTATTGCAGGGAGCTGTTCACAGCATATGAAGAAGTCAAAAAGCCTCTGCCTTTTTTGAAGCAATTTTTACATCTAGAAAGACGTAGCCTCACATTCGCTTGACCTTGGCTTTCCACCTGCTCAATCAACGCTATTTTTTCTAACGAGTTTTTTTGTTATTTCTAAGCTAACGGCGTCCATGTTTTTAATTAATCAACGTATCCTTGACGTGGTTTCCCACTCATTAATTAGTTTACCAGTACGAGGTTCATTGGAAGCCGCACAATCAAAGGAATTCGGCTCACATCAAGGACAGGTCTTCAGGGTAGACAATGACTGGCTATCCGTGGGAATGATTTCATTTTCTGGAGGACAATTTATATATATCTACCAAGAATGAAATATTACATTAAATTTCTGCTACCATAATTTGTCTTATATTCGCTAGAGGAGGGACAGGCATGGACAGGATTGCCCGGCAACAAAAAAGTTAGGAAATTGTGGAATTAATATTTCAGCAAATTAATTTTTACAATTATATGACATATCATATTACCAATTAAAAAAGGGAAATTTAATGATTTTTTATCGGTATGCATGTTTTTTACCTGAATTTATGTATTTTTAACCTATATATTGATATTTTTAGCTGTAGGTAGGCTTTACAATGTTTTATTAAAACATCTACTACGGAGAATAAGAAAAAAAGAGCCCAGATAATTAAGAATATTTGAAAAGAATGATACGGCATTCTTTATAATTACCTTATTAATTTTCTCAATCCTAATATTTATTAGTCAATGGTTATTTAAACAACGTATGGATACATAAGAATTCACTACTTCAAAGTAACGAATGTATTAACCTCCCTCCTCCAACATTATTATGCATGCATAGGGATATAAATTATGTAAGTAGGTAATTATTATTTAGCAAAAAACTATTTCATATTTAAAAATGACGAAATCAAGTCACGCAAGAAACACGAAAAAGTCGTATCAATAGCAAAATTCGAACCTACTTTTCCCATTTTATAAGAAAACCACCACAGTTTTTACTTTAAAACTCTGAAACCACGGTGTACCAGGATCCGTTTCGATCCGTAATTTAGCTTTAATTGGGTGAATGAATGAAATCCAAGCAGCAAATCCCAAAACTGTGCTCGCTTCGAAATGAATCAGAACACTGCGGACGGAGAAGGGAATAACTTTTTGCCCCGGTACAACGCGAGAAGCGTTCACGTCATTCTCACACGCGCGACACATGCCACCTAAGTGGTCCACAGGTGGAGCACTGCACAAGAACTCGGCAAAAAGAGAGCCCGGAGGAGAAAATCGAGAAGCAAACAAAATGCTAATCCGACGCCGTGAATCGTCCTCCCCGGTTTCTTCCTCGTACTATTAGAGACTTGAATAACGGTAAATATATCCAGTACGAGTGTAGCAATGGATAAAATTGGTAGCTGCATGTATGCATAAGGACTAAAAGCTACCCCAACTAACTGCATGTTTTCGCATGTATGCTTTGCTATATTAATTTTCAATTAGAAATTTTATGCATGATATGTAGTGCATGTTTGGTGAGAGTTCACCCCCTGCCACATACCTTTATGGTGGCTTGCAGGGTACTATGTAGATGTTTCATAATGACAACGCTCTTGGTACTCACCTTGATGCCTGTATGAGCTGGGAGATACATGTTAATGACTTGTTAAGTTAAATTAGAGAAATTGATTGCCGAACTGACAGATGAACCAGTCTATTAAATGAATTAAATTGGGAAACATTGTCAGATCGCAGGTTGAAATTTAGACTTAATCTCTTCAACAAATTACAAGACCATATTTTCAGTGATGATGTTAAAAATATTTTGCGGACCCCAACTTACTATGGTAGACTGGACCATAATCACAAAATTAGAGAAATTGATTGCCGAAGTGACACATGCAAAATGTGTTTTTTTCCTTGTACTATTAGGGATATGAATAACGGTAAATATATCCAGTACGAGTGTAGCAATGGATAACATTAGTAGCTGCATGTTGGTATAAGGACTTACAGCTAACCCAACTAACGGTATGTTTTTGCATGTATGTTTTGCTATTTTTATCTTTTTTTAAATAGCGTAGTTTTGAACAGTACATATACAAGTACTAATCCTTTTTTATGAATGATATGTAGTGCATGTTTGGTGAGAATTCACCCCCTGCCACACACCATTATGGTGGCTTGCAGGGTATTATGTAGATGTGGATGTAGATGTAAGTAAATTAAGTTCCACCGCTACTTAATAAGATTCATAAGAGATACTGTCTCACCAAAGGTCCTCTCTACTATGGGGAATTCTATTCCAATGTTCTATTTAGTATCCTTTTCTGGGGCTCTTCCCATCATGCAAAGCATATTTTTAAAATTCAAAAAAGAGTAGTTCGTCTAATGGCTAAAGAGCCCTATAATGCCTCATGCCGTCCTATTTTCAGGAACCTAAATATTCTCCCCATTTCTTGCATCTACATTCTATCTGCTTCTATGTACACCCATAGTAACCTATCATCTTTTTAAAAAAACCAAGACATTCACCATCATTTCACGAGAAGCTGTAATGACTTACATGTAACATATGCCAGGACCACAAAATTTTTACACGGTTTGCGGAGGATTGGACTTCAGTTATATAATCATCTGCCCATTTCCATAAAATCCATGAGTGGTGATGGTTTTAAAAGACAATTGAAAGCTCTTCTTAGTGAAAAGCTCTATTATGATGTCAATTAGTTTATGGCAGATCCCTTGTTCGTCAACCATTTTTTATTGATCACTTATGAATTAATATTTATAGTTCTGAGCAATGTTAAATGTTTTAGCAGTGCTGTCCATTTTATGCATAGTTTACTACTCTCATTAATTCCTGACGTGCCTTATATTGTGTGCAAACTTTGTAACTCGATCCACCGGGCAAATGAAAATATTATTACTATTATTAACGCTCATTGAATGCACGACAAGAGTTCTCTGTACTTTGGAGACGTGAGCGTTTCCGATGTAGGTACAGCATCCGCTCATCACTGAAGTAGAGAGGGAAAAGAGGAAAAAAAACACAAGATGGGGCGGAGACAGCATTGCCCCTGAGGTGCAAAAGGCGTGGAGGGGTAGGGAGTGGGGGTGTTCGGAAAGGACGCGATTCTCGCCCCGAGGGACGAGGGAAGGGCTGCAACGGCGCCGGCCCTTTAATTAATACGGCCACCAAACACCTGAACCCCGACGCCCGCCCTCCCCCTTCGAGAAAGTGAAGGATTCTCTCCCCATTAAATCGTCCCTGCCGTCTCACGGGGGAAAAAAAGCTATATATACCCTCACCCTATAGCCTCGTGGCCCGTCTCAAAAACACACAGCGAGCGAGACCCACTCCTATCCCCCGTAACGACAACCACCCAATTCCTCCAGAGCCTTCAACCCTCGACCACGCCCCCTACCAATCCTCCCCCTGCCAACAGCATCACCCGGCGAACGCTAGTTCTCGTGGCCTCATATTTTTTCCCCAAAAGACGTAGGGAGGGGGTGGGGGGAGGCGTGACCCGGATGGCTCGAGAATCTTTCGCCAAGGAACCGAATTTTTCATAAGTGTGGGAGTTTTTGGCGCCTTTCGCTTACACCATTGCATTTTGGTGGGGCCAGAAATGTGCCTTTTATTCAGCAATCAGGCTAAAATTGAAATATTGCAAAGGGATTATTTTCCCATTTCAGGTAACATCCACATAATACACTGCAAGCCACCTCAAGGGTGTGTGGCAGTGGGTGAATTCTCACCAAACATGCACTACATATCATGCTTTTAAAAGGATTAGTATTAATATATAAGTCTAGACTGCATTGTCTAAAAAGATAAAAATAGCAAACTACGCATGCAAAAACCACTGTTAGTTGGGTTACCTTCAAGTCCTTACACCAACATGCAACTACCTATGGTATCCATTGCTACACTCGTATTGGGTATATTTACCGTTATTCATATATCTAATTGTACGAGGAAAAATTGACATCTTAAAGCTGTCAGTTCGGCAATCAATTTCTCTAATTTTGTAATTATGGTCCAGTCTACCATAGTAAGTTGGGGTTCGCAAAATATTTTTAAGGTCGTCACTGAAAATATTATCTTAGAATTTATTTAGGAGATTAATTCTAAATTTCAACCTGCGATCTGACAATGATTCCCATTTTGATTAATTTAATAGACTGGTTACGCTAATAAGGTTATCGTACCGTCCCTTTACAAATTTTTCCGAGAGGGTAAGGGTAAAATGGAAAATAGGTAGGTTTTTTTTAGGTACAATGACAAGGTACTACTAATACAGCAGCTCACTGGCTTTGAAACTCTTCAACTCAAACGGAGGGAAACGTGACCTCATAATGAAAACCTTAGGAGTTTAGTTGCAGTCCATAAGATGTAGTGGTCGTATGGCACTCAGGAAGGTAACAGCACGCCATCAAAAAATTCCGTCAGCTGAAATTTTTTCCCCGGCCTTCGGAATGGAAAGTTTACTACTCTAGTCAACAGCACAAGGAGAAGAAACTGAATGCACCATACAATTCACCTAAACGGGAATGCTTATTAAAAACTTCTCAGTAATTTAAAATGCGATTCCTAAAAATTCCCAAAGTCATTTCGTGAATAACAATTGAAAAATGATGACTAAATGTGTATACCTAATAATTTTCAATAACTTCAAAAGTAATGGAGATTACGTTAGTGGGCATTCTGTCAGCAGGTTCACAAGTGCACAATCCATCACAGGTGTAAAAGTGTGGTTTGTAATACCTCTACATCTACATAATACCCTGCAAGCCACCATAAATGTGTGTGGCAGGGGGGCTCTTACATACGACCAAAACGCTTTTGGATTTTCATTCAAATACTTCCTTAGAATTTTACATTTAAAGTCAGCTAAGACTCTTCGACATTCTTTTTTCGCTAACTGTTTGGAAGTTTTACAATTTATAATGATTAATAGTGGAAGTTTTATAATTATTAATAATTAAATCATGGTAATATGGAAAGATGCCAGTAAAGGAAAAAAATTTAAAGTGACCGATAGAAACAAAAAAGGACACTGTAATAATGTATTTTTGATTGGGAGAAATCGAAAGAATCTGACCGTAATTGCAATAGTCTAGAGGTTTAATTGTGAAGTCCAAAGGCCGCAGGCGTACCTTCCAGAGAATCTGGTCTCGATCCTAGCATCACGGCTGAAAGTAGCTGGCCACTCACTAAGCCTTACTCCGTTTTGGTTTCTCATCTAACTCATTATCTTCTTGGCATCACACTAGAACATCAATCATACGAGTTCCGTTAAGACATCCCTGCACATAATTACCAAACGGACAGCTACTAAGTCACAAAAACAACCAAGGGGCGTCCTTATGATGCCATCTGCCTCGCATCCATAGAAATGAACCCCAATTGATACTAATTACAAAACTAGTTTCCCCATCCATTTTCCCTTCCTATTGGAAAATCTGAGATCTTTCATTCCCTGCTCAATCAAACGTCATCCAGCCTGGTGTCGAAAAAAAATCTGGCGTCGCTCAGTTAAATTTTAATCTCCATCGCAATTGAAATAGGTCCAAATTTAAATTTCATCATTGTTGCAGTATATTTGGAATCAGATAAATAATTGACTGAAAGCTATTGCCTGATGGTATTGGGATGAAATTTTGGTCGATTGTTTTACTGTAGTTGGCTTTTACTAAAACTTAATATTATCGTCAAAGCTGTTTGGAATTGTGGATTTTAATGGGTTGCCTCGTTATACTGATTGCAAGTAGTAGACGTATTTACTATTTCTACTTAAGTAACATTAATGATAATTACTTACATTAAGCTGGTGATATGACACCCACTGCCACATGCCCCTGAAGCGGCTCGCAGGATATTATGTAAATGTAGAGATGGATGTAGAAATTTGTATCTTTTTCGATGCATTTTACCATCTCGTGATGGCAATGGGGTCGTTTACCATATTTTTTTATTGCCGAATCTGATAGTTAGTAAAATAAAAAGAACCGTATATTTCCGTTTTTTGATCCGTCATTTATTTCTCGAGTTATAAGCGGCGAAAAACTGATGTTTTTAACCCATTCGGAAAAGTGGGTGTGGTGCAACCTCTGACGTATATCGAATTCGTCCAATCACAACTGAGCCCGCGAAGCTACTTCGCCTTATCGCAAAGGGGGGGGGGGCACAGCTGGCTCTCCCAATGGGAGCGATTGCGACAGGATCTGTGCGAGCAGACCTTCCGAGAACCCCCCTCCACTCCCTTCCCTTCCCATAAGAGCAGTCAAGGACGGGAGGAAAATGACGACAATGTTATCACAGCAGATTTTTCGGTGGGCGTCACCTTTTGCTTATTTTAATTTTTTGATTTATGAGTGAATGGCTCGGGTTAGAAGATTATTTTTTTCACTAAAATTCTTTTTTCGTTACCATCTAACAATTTCGGGCACAAAATTGTGATTTCGATATTGAGTAAACGCCCCCATTTGCGCTCATTTCCAGTGGATATGATTGCCGACTTCATCATAAACTGTCCGTGTAAGATTCTTAGCGAGGCTTGAAGAGTTTACTAGGTCGCAGTTCGATTGCACCCCCCCCCCCCCAAGATGAAGAGGTCCCCCATACCTTCCATTCCTATCCTTATACCTTTCCTCCCGGTCTGAAGCGCCTATTAGTGCGGAAACAGACTTGAAAACACCCATTATTATTGCACCCCCCGATAGCCTCAAAATATTTCATTTTGAGTCCATAAGTGCTTTCCTCGTCTCACTGTTACTGTTTTCTTTCACTTTCATCGCTGAAAATCACGTCTACCTTATTGCGTTCAGCCAACATTTGAAACATATTTTCTTTCATCTATCGTATAGGTGATCCATTGTGATGGAGCGAAGGAGTGAACATTTATGTTTACATTAGACTCCACCTCCGACAGCATTCGGAATGCTCTCGCTACAAATGCTGACTCCATGAATCCACACTCTCCCTTCACGATTTCTTCCTTCGACTTCGCTCACCAGTCGTGACCTGCATCATATACCTTTCTTCACTTAAAATTCACTTTCTTCATTCTTTCCCACATCTCACCTTATACGTTTGTGGTTATTTGCCATTCCCTTTCCCCGGGTCCAATTTTCGCAGCCACATAGCACCAAGCTTCAAGCCAACTCCACTCAATTCTATTCTCGGTTTTACCTATGGTGCAGTGCAATTCTTCATCTACATCTACATAATACCCTGCAAGCCACCATAAAGGTGTATGGCAGAGGCAGGAATCTTCTAGAGATATTTTTGGTATCACTCACGTTTTTACCAAATGAATAAAATAAACTGATGTAATAAACTTTATTAATAAAATAAACTAACCTGATAATCAAAACTTTCTGCTTCTGCATTTTATGACCCCTTCTTATGTTTGAAATATGCTGCCGTATATGGGATCCCTACGAAATCGGTCTAAATAATGAACTTGAACGTCTGCAGCGAAGATCGGCAAGATTTGTAAAGGGACGATACATATTTATATTAGCGTAACCAGTCTATTAAATGAATTAAAATGGGAATCATTGTCAGATCGCAGGTTGAAAGTTAGACTTAATCTTTTAAATAAATTACAAGATAATATTTTCAGTGATGACATTAAAAATATTTTGCGAACCACAACTTACTTTGGTAGACTGGACCATAATCACAAATTTAGAGAAATTGATTGCCGAACTGATATATTCAAAATGTCCTTTTTTCCTCGTAGAATCAGGGATATGAATAGCGGTAAATATGTCCAATTCAAGTGAATCTATCCATAGCATAGGGAGTTGCATGTTGGTATAAGAACTTGAAGGTAAGCCAAATAACAGCATGTTTTTGCATGCTTACTTTGCTATTTTTATCTTTTTAAATAGTGAAGTTTAGACTAATATATTAATAGTAATCCTATTTTATGCATGATATGTAGTGCATGTTTGGTGAGAATTTATCTCCTGCCACACAACTTAATGGTGGCTTGCAGGGTATTATGTAGATGTAGACTTAGGCCACTTTTCCTGGTAGAATCTCGTTAGTTTAGTTCATTTTGCTAAGTCTTCATCCTATATCTTTTGCACTGAATCTGTAATGGATCCAACAGTAGTGCTTTTGAAGTTGGAGTGGCCGACAGCTCATCTCTGCCATAATGAACAAGCGAAGATTTGGATAGGGGGGATAACGGAGGATATAAAAGAGGAGTTTTGGATAGTCTTTCAGAGAGTGGAGGGAGAGTGGAGAGAAACCTGACGTCGGCATTAGTTTGCTCTTGACTAAAGACTCCAAGGGAACCATGGTTTCACGTCCCATCCGACGGATTGAGGGCTCAACTTGATGTACTCTCCTGATAGAACACAAGTGGGGAGCAATATAGGTACCAATGAAAAATATCTGCCGTTTCTTGGATACAAACCCGGTACCTCAAGTTGGGAAGCCAGTACTGTAACCATCAAACACACCCGATCCCCCATGCATCCTTGCTTATAACCTAACTAACATTTCACCACTGTCTTACGAACTAACATACGAATAAACTTACATCATAATTAATTGATTGGATTCGACAATATTATCAAACTTCCATTGGCCAACAGGCTATATTAAGTTCATTTACGGTATTCATGATTTTAGTTTCAAAAATGTTCTTTTGATTGCTGAAAATATATTCATAACCACGTTTTTCCCCTCATATGCATATGCTTAGCCTACATTTCCGTTCCACTCCTTATATGAATAATTATTAAAGTCATGCGTAATAACACATTTTTTTTCTAACCTTTCGAAGCGTATTCCTAATTCAGGGCTTTAATTTTCCTCTAAACGGTAATTACACGATATCTTTAAGAATTAACACGAAAATAAACGTCATATTTCAAAATATGCTGAAAAATAATGTTTTTCGCCGTTATAGGAGGCTTTAAGGAGCTAATTTAAATGGAAATTTCCTAATCTAGTGACGTGAAATGTGTAAAGAAAATTAAATATTGCTCTCACTAATGAAACAAATTTTAGAGATTTTAAAATATTTAAAAGACCTTTAATTCTGAGAGGCGTACAGTAACGTCGTAATGCAGTGCGTTGCTGTTAGAGATTAGGCAATATTTAATGGGTGTTAATTCATTCATCACTTTTTGTGGTTGGTTTGGTTAAATAACTTAGTTGAGAGTTAAAGGAAGCAAACAACCAATTTCACAAATTTAACCGCAATTAGGTTCCAATGGTGAAAACAAAGGTTAGGCTGAAGACTCGAGTATTCCTACAAATGACGACACCGTAAAGCTTAAAATAGGTCTTGAGCCTTAAGAACTGTAGCAATAATTGAAGTTCATGAGTTTTTTCAGAGATGTAACAAGAAACACGGGATTTTGTATTAATATATAAATGATTCTGATGAAACTTTTAGAAGAAAACAGTTTAACCTGATCGCCTGTATCTTGAGACATGATGGTTTGTGATGTAATCATCAAGGTGAAGACAATGAGAAGACTAGAAATGAAAGATATAGTTTGAGATATTCATAGATCAAATGGTGAGAAGTATAAGAGAGGGGAGTAACGTAAGCTTGAACCGAGTAGGGTGCTGGGTTAAATCAATTAGAGATAGTTACTTGAGATGGTGGTCGAGAAGATTTCGATACACTATAACTATCCTCGTCGCCCTGGGAGAAAGTGGATGAAATTCAGATAATTTGCCCTAATTTGTCAACTTTAAGAGATATCATAAAAATTAGCTGTTCGGGTGAAATTATATTGAACATATTCCTGGCTGATTTTGTGATAGTTATTTTATGAGGCGATTCTAGTCAGCTTATTCAAAAGCCAAATTTCAAGTAGCAGGATTAGATTTCCAGATAAGATCGATTCCAGGTATTCCAACGGCAAAGGTTACATTGCAACACCTAACCTTAGATCTTAATCCTTAAGGAAACCAAGACATTCATGCACTGGGTGGCATTCGAACCCACGACCTTCAATGAACCAGGTCGTCGCGTTACCGGTCTGAATACCGAGGCCAGCGGAGTATTTCGAAAAGTTTGATTAAGATAGTAAGTAAATGTTAGTACATAAATATATGGAGAGCGGCCTTATATGGTTCCGAGAACTGACCCTTTGTGGATTTGCAAAAGATATTTGGAAGGGCGATTTAGGAAGAAGGAAGAAGTTCTTGAAAAGGCATAAAAAGAACGGAAGTATGAAGAGGAAGATCGTCTTCAATCCGATATTATTTCGTAGTGAAGAATATCTAGCACTTGTTCTCATGAAGTGAGCAGAGAAGGACAGAAGAAAGAACAAGTAATTAGTAGTAATTCAGAGATGGATGAGAAAGAAGAGTGACAGGAATAAAAAGGAGAAGAGGAACGGAATGGGCATTTTAGATTGAATGAAATGGGGAAAAAGTATGCTAATCGTATGAAAGATGTGATTTAATAAACAGTTTAAGCACGAAAAGTGAGAGATAAGTGAAGAATATAAGAGGTACTCATCACCGTAGGCAGCGAGATACAAAGGACCATAACACATAGCACATCATTATGATGTTTGGCGGATTAAAGGCTTTTCAATCCAAAATTATTTCCTAGTGAAGGAGCTTTAGCGCTTGTTGTCATGTTGTGGGGTGACGTTCTTAATTCTCATAATTTTTTATTCTAAGCACGGGTTACGTTTACCCTTCTCTCCATTGCCTACACAATCACACCTACAACATTTTCTCACATTGCCAGATCTAAGCATTTTAAAGGTTTTCTTGCTCAATTTTATACTACCATTTTATATCATTTTAATGACATTGTGCTCACAATTTTAATCAAGAGAAGATCCAATTTTATGCTCATATGATAAGGTGTATTGTTGAGTGATAAAACCTTAAACATATATCATTTAAAATTGAGTTTAGGACTATTTCAAAGAAGATGCTAACAATGAAATGAAGCATAAAAAGAATTTTATCTTCTAAAAGAGAGAAACAAGCAAACTTCATCGGCATGTGAAAGGATGGATCCCGTAGATTTCCAGCGCTGAGTCTGACTAATTACTCCCGTAAAAGAAATAATTGCCTCAGTTTCCTTCTTTTCCAACGATAGTTAATTTTTTATCGGGTTTCCCGCTTCAGAAAATGAAGGGTGCTTGTTCATCAGACACGAATAATAAAAGAAAAAATTGGGGCAATCACAATGAGGTATGCACCTTTTCTAAGAATTAGGAGACGAGGCTGGTTTAGTTTTTTTTATTTCCTTCAGGGAACAGGCAGTTTTTAGAGCTATACAAAAAACCCAGAAAGTAGTCAGTGATCGAGGAACACGGATTTTCAAAACGATTTTGTCAATAGCAGAATTTCTGGAAACACCATAAAAGCTTAAGTGGAGTGCTTCGTTGGAGAGGCTCCACCAAAATTTCAGCCCCAGAGGCAGAGAACTCGAAGATGTGGAATAAGAAACATGCATTCACGCTTGTGGCAAGGACGGCGAGGAGATCTGATAGACGATGCGTACCATATATTGATTGATCAGGTTCCCATATTGCCGATAAAGTTCCAGAATCGATTTATTTTTTCCGTGAATTGAAACCATTGATTTGTAATCTAGTGTAAGTACCACTTGGAATCTCTCTTTGCTACGCTTTGCGGGCACAGATATGTAAACCATAAGCTTGTGTAAAATTGCTAACTACCTGCATTTGTTTTTCAATCTCAGAGTTATCGATAATCAAATCCGAAAAAATAACTGATGTAAAAATTGAGAATTGACGAGAAGAAGACAAATAACAAACTTTTACTGCATTTCCAACATATAAGTCTTAATATATACCGTGTAAAATTTTAATTCCACTCCTTTCATTGCTTTTATTTTAAGGCTTTAAGCAAAAAGATGGTCAAATATAGGTCAGCGTATTATTCAGGACAAGGTTCATTAAGCATATTTAGCTACGTAATTATATTTGTTTATCACTTTATAATGATCTCCAACCTATTCTTCTGACTGAAAACCTCTCCTGTTACCTAATATAGTTGCTGAACTCAAGTCATGTATGGTATTCGTGGGTGTGTCCTGCATGATTGGAATTTGGTAGTTTTTTTTTTCTTTTTTCCCCTAACTACTACCAAAGGTGTAGTGTTTGTTTTGTGTTTTTCATTTTTGTTTGTTGCGTCATTGTTCCTGTTGTGGATGTACCCCCTGCCACACACCCTCGAGGTGGCTTGCAGGGTATACCGTAGGTATAGATATAACTCTGCAGAATCCCAATATTACACCGACACAGCTTGATCCTATCCTTAAGTATTTTTATCGGTGAGGAGTCACACATTTTTCGTTATGTCAGCACATTTTTCCATATAAATTGTTGAGTAAGTTGAAAAAAATATACAAGGTAATCGTTCGCATGTAAAATACTGCTTCTGGGAAAGGTAAACCTAGGATTTGGCCAAGCGTCGATTTCCTATTCCAGGGAAAAGCGGGTGTTAACTTTTCACGGCCTGGGAACCGAGAATCCGGGCAGGTTGAGGAGCCACCGATGTATGTACGTACATATATAGGATCTCCCCACGAAATCCGAACCCAAAATCATCCGCGGACAGGTCCCTCCGAGAAGTAAACACGAGAAACACGCACTGAATCCCCCCAACCCCTCTCCGTCTCCCGGCGAAACAATAACCACTTTAACGCGAGCCGCGGCGGTCACGGAGGTTGGTAATAAGGCAGTGAAGGGACCTGGGAGTTGGGGAAAGGGGCGGTTTTCCATTTCCAGCATTTTTTTTCTCGTTAACCACGGCCATACGTGTTGAATTGACGCCGTTTTCACAGCGCTGTCCGCCACCTCGTTTGTCGGTCGGCACGGCCGTCTCGTGATTGCCCCGTGATGGGCGGGGAGGCGCTGCCTAGGGTTTTGATGCGTGTCGGGGTTGGAGGTGGTCAAGGGGTGAGGGGTCGGTGTTTTTGTGCTCTTTCGGGAGGAAGGGGATGAGGATGTGGGAGGAGGGGGGAAGGGTATCATCTAGTGTTGCCAACTGTCCCGATTTCGCCGGGAGCCTCCCGGAATTGAGCAATACTTTATAGAACGTTACACATGGTAAATGAAACAGACTTTGTACTTTCCACACAGCTTTATATGTTCCCCGATGAACATCAACGACTAAGCGTAATTTTCAAGGGGGCCAACTTAAAAATGGCGCTTGGTCGTTGAAATCGATCGAGTAACATATACAGCTGTGTGGAAAGTACGAAGTCTGTTTCATTTACCATGTTTAACGTTCGTAATTTCCAGAAAGTATCGCCTTCATCCATTAATTTACTTTATAGAAACTCCCGCCACCCCGGGCTGAGCCGTTTTCTCTCACTTCTAATCAGCGATACAATCATCTAACGGATCATATGTTAGATCGACAACCTACTAAAGGGTATTTCTTGAAAAGAGAGCACAATACTGCATTAGCGGTACTCATCTGGCTTCAAACAATACCCTTAGCATTAGTCTTCATTCGTTTTAGTCTATTCCAAACTTATAGGAGCCGCAGACAGGAAGGAATTTGGGACGAGATTGGAAGATACATGAAGAAGGTCGGAGGAAAACCCGGTGTCGGTATTAGTCTTCACCTGACATATGGCTACTATTAATCTGAAGAAAACCACTCAATTTGATGTCATCTCCACATGGCTTTTAAGTTGCTACCGGTATTCTATAGAAAAGTTTTTCTACTGCCGTGACTCAAACCCGAACCCTCAGGTTGGGATGACTACCTAGATAATACTAAGCACCGCATCAACCTGAATCCTTCTCAACAGTCAACTGATTCTTCCCAGCCAAATAATTTAAATCATTCTTTGTGGGTAAAATGAATGAATTCCGTTTATTCCATTAGAATATTTTACTCGTAAGACCCGGGTTTTAATAAATAATATCATCACCGTCACCAAATAATGATGCTGTACTTTGAAACCCCAATAGTATCAATTGATAACATTGGTAGCTGGATGTTGGTATAACGACTTAAAGCTAACCCAACTAACAGTAGGTTTTTGCATGTATGCTTTGCTATTTTTATCATTTTTAAATAGTGTAGCTTAGAACACTATATATGTACTAATCCTTTTAAATGCATGATATGTAGTGCATGTTTGGTGAGAATTCACCACCTGCCACACACCTTCATGGTGGCTTGCAGGGTATTATGTAGATGTACTACAGATAAAAAATTTAACATTGGATTTAATCAAGTTTATTCATTCCCCCGTAATGGGTAAAATCCACAAAGTCAAGTCTGCATTAAATCGTTTAGCTGCGAAAAACGTGGTAAGTCGTTCAAAGTCATTTCTCTCGGTGCAACTAAAATCAATTGTGCCCCTGATTGCTTACGTATGGTAAACAATAATCAGGAACTCACATCCCAATATAGTTGTAATAATGCTCAGACCTTGAATCTCCTGGACTTCCGCACACATGGAACAATCAACTCTTCTCCAGGAGTTGGTAACCCTAGCAACATCCAGCTTCACAACGGCTCCCCACTCTCTCCGCTTGCATGCGCGCCCCGTCGCGTTCCTCTCCGAATCAGAACTGCCTCCGAACACCTCTCGTGGGGCACCTGCCGCCCCCCAACCGCCCCTCTCTCGCCCCGCCCCCTACCCGATGCGTTCGCTTTCAATACCGCCCCCAGGCGAAGGAGAACAAGAAGAGAAGAAACCTTCCAACCACCCCCACGATAAACTTCAGAACCTCTATTTTTTTTTTTACGAATGAGTTCACCCCTTTCTCTCAATCTACCTGAGATGACCATTGAAGGGGACCATTGATTGCCGACGTCTGAGGCAGTCGAAGGAGTTTTTGGCGATGCAGTGGAAGATCAACCTCAGCGATCGTCTGCTTGGTGGTGGGAGAGCTTCACACCACGTAGGTACTAAAAACCCAACGGCGTGTTGAATTCACAACTCGGGGCAGGGGGAGGCAGTTATTTTTCCCGTTCCGCCCGTGATTTAGCAGGATGTTCTGGCTCACATAGAAGCAAATAGGGTTTACCGGAGCGCAACCAAAGGGGCCTCAAACTTTGAACCCTGCAGTCGGACATAACGCTGACATAAAAAGGTCATAGATTCTAAATAGTCATACAACTAAATAGTCATACAACAAAGGTGTTACGATAGGTTGAGTAGTGTATCAGAATTAATACAAGAATTAGGGTGGGAATCATTATCAGAGCGTAGATTAAAGTTCAGATTAAATCTATTGCAGAAATTTCAATCGGATAGCTTTACTGAAGATGTTAGGCACATATTAAAAACACCATCGTATTATGCTAGATTCGACCAGATAAATAAGATTAGAGAGATAGATTGTCGTACAGATAGATTCAAAATGGCATTTTTCCCCCGTACTATAAGAGAACAGAATAGGCAGCATAGGAAAGGGATAGGTAGGGGAAATATTTTAGAGTATTCTGTAGTGCATGATGCATGTATTAACCCCTCAAATACTATAGATACTAACAATCTAGTTGCATGAGACCCTTCAGTTGCGTGCTTGCATGTTAGTAGTGCATGCTTGGTGACCTTCACCCCCTGCCACACACCCTAGCGGTGGCTTGCAGGGTATCGTGTAGATGTAGATCGTGTAGATGTAGATCGTGTAGATGTAGATGTAGATGTAGACATATAGGTCGATAATACTGCTCATGATTTACGATTGACATCTAAGACTCAGTTTTGCTAAGTGATGCGAAGAGCATTTGGAAAAAGAGAAGACATTTGAAAATTCTGTACTTTTCACATGTGAGAAACAAGGTGGAATATTGCTCAGTGATTTAGAACCCGCATTCGATGAAATATGACGTGATGATAGAGACAGTCCAAAAAAGATTTTTAAGATTAATGTATTATGTACGCCACAATATTTATCCTGTATTCGAGAATCATGTATAGTGCAAAGTTATGTTGAATGAGTTTAAATTGGAAACATTGAGTAAAAGAAGAGTCATAAATGATTCTCTTTTTTGTTATATGTAATTAATAATGGTAATAGTATAGAATTGGTTGGGAAATTGAACTTTTTAGTCCCAACAAAAAAAGTAAGGCTAAAAAGGACATTCTTTATAAGAATTGTGAACACAAATTATTGTATGAATGCACCTATTAATAGAATATGTATCTCATTCAATACACTTTCAAGTGGATTAAATATAAACTTACCTAAGGAAATGTTTCGCGGACAGATATTGTCGATGTTAGCGACATTATAAATTTGTACAGAATTTTGTATGTGACATTAATTAATTGTACCATTAGTGCAATAAGTTGTTTTTGTATTATGATTTTAATTATGATTAATTGTGAAAATAGTTTACCCTATTATTGTGTTTTCATGTTGGGTGAACTTAAAAAATGATTAAATAAATACATAAATTTCAGGGAGTGGAGTAGGGGTTAAAATAATCCCGGCGTCCGCTTCCAACCACCCCCACGAGAAACTCAAGAGTTTCTATTTTTCTGACGAATCAGACATCATTAGGTCCCTTTTTGACATCCCATCCGACATATTGCACTTTGAGTGACCTCCACATGTGTTACCAGTATACCAATGAAAAATCTGCCAATTCCGGGATTCAAAACAATGACTCTTAGGGGTATTGTTTACTCAAGCAACGATACCAACTCCATGACCTCTATCTAGGCAAAAAGTGCTCCAGTTGCTATGGTTGGGTGAGATTGCTCCATCTAAAACCTAAATAATACTCACCTCACATTACTCGAGCAAGTTCAGGAATATCGGCAACGATAGCTCAAAACTAAACGTAAATTGCAATCGTATTCCAGGATTGCCATAATGCTAAGGATTCTTAAGTATTCCTCAATTATTTGATCGTGAATTAGAAGAGGTTCATGGACTTAAAATGTAGCCAATTGGATGCACGGCAGCAAAGAGAGAAGGAGGTGCCACAATGTTCAGTTTTAGTCAAAGGATAACTTCAATCATTGCATTCTGTAATTATTTAATTTATTTTATACCACATCATCGTTCCATAGTGCTGTCAAGAGGGACCAACTACAACTTTTTTTGCATAGTAAAATGTCCATTGTCATCTCAGTTTAACTTATGACGTAAATTCGCTTCAATTGATGCTGAAATAAATGCGTGCGGATTCAAAATTACGCAAAAAGGGATGAAAAAATGAGCGTTTCATTTAACAGCATCCGACGATACGTGGTGAAATGACATTTTAAGTAGTACAATTAAATGTTACACGATGCACTGTGTACTGATATGATTTACACGTAATATGCTCGCAACATGAATTTTCTCGTGGGCATCATCAGATATACTCAGATTACCGAGTATACCTGATGATGACCACGAGCAGTTGAAATACGTATTTTGGCCACGTTGTTTGCACATAATATTGGTGGGTAGTACAATATAACGTGTAACGCTTAATTTTAATCCATAAAAGGTTCTCTTGCAAAAGGTTGCAATTATTAATCATTGTTTCTGTCCCCAAAGGCCAAGATCTTAAACATTTCCTGAACTCTTGCATGAAAAATTACCGTAGCATTCAAGTATAGCATCCAAGCCCAATAAAAGACTGTTAACATGTTGATTGACCTACACGTTAAGGGATGGACACTTGAGACTCTCGATTTTCAGATGATGAAGAATTTATTTCATGCCATCAATGAATTCTGAGTTCAATTTGAAAAATATAAGAGCCATTTAAAAAAATATTACGAACGCGTAAAAAACGATTGCCAGCACGTTCATGTATTTCATCCGCTTTCCGAATATTAGGAACAGTTTTCAGTAAATGATGATCAATCACTCAATAGATGGGTCAATTCAGTTAACATGATAATAAAAAAAATTGTCTACGCTCAGATTTCTATGCTCGCAGAAGTATTTAATGATACATCACTAGTTGAAATTTTGAGCGTGGGCACCGGTGAAGAAAAAATATCGACTTTTAGAAACCATCTGCGGTAAACTGTCTAAAGCAAACATATGGATGGATCCTGGAACGCTAAATATCGATGTCTCTAGACCGACAGCCACCGATTCCCATCCCAGCATTCAGCTGCCTTCCTCCTCCTTGGAGGGACAGAGAGACCACTCAAATACACACACAAGAACACACCTCTCCACCTTTACTACCTGACACTTCGTAATTGAACGCTTCGGGAAAATATACCTGAAAAAAACCCTCTCTCTCACACCCCGTTCTCTTACCCCCTTGGGAGAAAAAAATGAGGGTGGAGTTTGTTGGACAAGGGGCCCTCAAGATGGCGCGGGCCCTTCTCACATCCTCGGGAGAAAAGGGCCCGCGACCTCTCACGAGTCCCCGAAACGCCTCGCTTCTCCCATGGGCCGGATTTCGCCCTCGTGTGTCTCGGACGAAGAGAGGGCCGTAATTATGGGAAAAAAATAAATACGCCTGCTTATATGCGAGGGCAGGTACCCCTTATAGCTCTCACCCCCGCCTCCACCCTGCTAGAGGAAGAGAAATAAGGTAGAGGGATGACTTTTGAGGACGCCCCCGGGGAATGCGGCCGGTGAGTGGGGTTGCTTCCAATCAAGCAAGGGTGAGGGTGGACGCGGGGGATGGTCACCTCAACCCCCTTCCACCACATCTCGGACGCTGCTCGTAGCGTCTTGGAAACGAAATTCATTAGTCCGCTAAGACATGCTCGGTGACAGAATACGAAACTATTTGTCACCAAAACCTGCGTCCGGAACGCTACAGGTGACATTGACACAGGTATTCCTTAGATGCACAAAAGTTGCCACCTTATTTGCCTCGTATGTTTTCAAATAAAACGCCCAGACTGCGCATACGTCGGCTCTTGACACAAAGTTCAATACGATATGTATTCAATTTTTCTGCAAACTGATTTTAGTAAATATAATTACTAAATGACTCATGGAAAAACAATCAAGTTTAGCTGAAATATGTTTAAAATTTCTAAGTACGAGGTCAAAACTTCTACGGCCGTATTCATAGATTTCTCGTTAAACCTGTGTTGTGGAGGTTTATCTTAGTCCGGTCTAAGTTTGGTTTAGAACGGAACTAAAAGTTGGTATTCATAGCTTCGGTCGAGGGAGATAGCCTCGGGGACTAACGTAGTCCGAGGCCCGTATTCATAGTCCCGATCTCAAGATCAACTTGCACCAATATGGCCGATGGCGTAACACCGAATATCGTTTTTAGATTCATTTATATTCCATACGCTTCGACGTTTTGGAGTTATTTTAACTTATTTGTTGTAAACAATAATGGCAAACCACATTTTAATTACTTTGACGGGTGAATACGATTGTTGTTATTTGTTTGGGATACCGCTTGAAAACACATTGGGTGAATGAACGCTCGAGCACTAATGCGATTATTCTTCGCTATTATTGACTTGTTTTTGTATATTCAGGCTTTTGGTGATATTATTTACATTATTTGACGACGATTACTCTTGTTAAGTACGGTCTGGTGCTTTCCCGGCGGTCCCGGATCGGGTGCGCATAAAATTCGCTAAGTTCTCACGGGTGCTCCACCGGGTCAAGACTTCATTCTCACTTCATGTGGATATATCTTTTGGAATACGCTCTTGATCTTGGCTTCGCTTAACAAAGGTAAGAAATTGTTCTGCTGGATCGTTTAACGGTGCAATTTTGACCAATGCACCCTGGCGTTGGATGACGATTACGATCAGCTTCATATTTGTAACTCTCCTGTTTTCTTATATTTTCTGACTCTGAAATCCTCGAATTTGATTCTTGGTGAAGTGATCTTGATTTTAGACGAGTAATGGTCGGTGTTTTGTACCATGATTTAGGAAATTGATGGACGTTTTGGACGAAGATGAAGAGAGAGTACCGAAGCGATATATTAGGGACAATGAGAACCCATGTAATATTATTCGGATGAGGAATTTTAGAGACGGCGCCTATTTTCTGAAGACACCGTTTGAAATGGTATTTATTCCATTGTGGACATCGAAGAGGGCCAGTGAAACAGGGGTCTTCCAGTTCCAGAAATGCTGCAACTGCTAGTTGCTCTAAGATTTTATGCAACGGGAGACTTTTTGCAGGTGTGTATATGTATATTTATGCTGTCTGATTCACATTATACATTAGCGCTATTCTGATGCCAATATTGATAATTTTCCCACAATTAACTTTTAGGTTTTGTGTTTGTAGTCAATGTACGGAATGAAAAATATGATTGCATACAACATACACAGCCAATGCCAATATCAAAAATGGAAATAATGGCATCGGCAATGAGTCAGCATTCATAAATTATGTAAAAAATGCAGTAGAAAGATAGTTATTAACGAGTGGTTGAGGATATTTGGCATTATATGAATTTACTATATACCCATGACAGGTAAAATAAATAGAAATACTTATACAATTAAATTCTATTAACTAATAGAAAGTGAATTTATTGAGTGCAATACTGTGGCAATACTTTGTTCGTGAAGCAGGAAAACTTAATGTTGCAAAATTTCTGCTTGTCTCTCCTGCCAATGGTAGTAAGTTCACAGTATGTCCAAATATTCAAAATTACCCCGCATTAATAGTATAATGAGAGAACACTGCCGATATTTAATACATTGGTGTAATTAGTAGTGTACAAATTATGTGGGATTTGCACATTGGCTAGAGTCAAAACAGTCTTAAACATTAATAAGTTATGAGAATTAGAAATAATTGCAAAGAAAATTAAACAACCTATAATTGTTCATTATTTTATTATAAATTATAGGTTAATTATTTGGATATGCACCTATAAAAATGTATCAATTTTATAGTAATTACCATAAGTGAAATGTCTCACCACATACTAATCATTTTTTAGTAAATATGTGGCTAACTTTCTTGAGTGTTAGGAAAACTAAACAGAGTGCAGCTCAAATGTATGTGGTATTCCACTATATATAATGTAGTTTTAATTCTCGAAAGACAAAAATGCCCTTTGATAACAAAAAACTTATTCTCCAGGTGCAATTTAGCCAAGAGAAGGACAAGGAATATCATTGAAATGGAGTTCTGAAACAAATGTTCCAGTGCCTTCGAAGAAAACTTGTAGCAAATATGAGGACAACACAAGTTTGTTGCTTGTACTGTATTTGTAATTGTACTGCACAATATTGGGGCACACTATCAAGATCTATGAAATTAAATGGATGACGAATCAAACACAGTACCTGTGCCCCATGCAGCCCAAAACCACCAGCCATTACCCATCTAAAATCAAAATCACCATGTTGAAATGTTATTTGGCAGTAGTTTATTCAAATCATTTTTCATTATAGGGTTGTAAATGAGGCAAATTTTACAATAGTTTATAAAACTAGGTTGTTTCAATGTAATCAATTATTATCTCTGAAAATTGTTACATTTTAAGTTAAGTTCCTTTTGTAATATTGTCATTTGAAGCCTATGGAGATCCCCTTTTCTCCTCTCCTCAACCTCAAACGCCACTCTCTTTCTTTCCTCCTCCTCCTCAAGCAGTTTCATCTTCTCCTTAGCCAACTCCACCATATATTTATGTTCGTTGGTTACTCGGCTTCCTAGGCAGCAGAACTCTTTCACCTCTTCCAGTTTTCGCTTCCCTAGTTTAATGTGGGTTTTGGCCTCTTCTCTCTTGCTGCACACCGATATCTTAGTTTTATTCTTATTGATCCTCAGATGATATTAGCAATTTTTATCAGCAGCTTTTATCAGCAATTAATTTAAATATCATAATCTCATCGCAAAAGAAAATTGAGGCAGTTTCATTGGATGTTTACTAAAAATACATCACATTGCTCTTATCTTATGAATGTAATGATGAACTAATAGTGAATTAATGTTGTGACTTTCAGTGAATTCCCAACTTCTTTAAAGTGCTGAAAGTCCGCTTTTTTGTATCTACACTATATATGCAATAAATATTTGGTAATTTTATATCCGGGGAACTCATGAATATCCCTAATTATAACCAGTTTATCATTATGTCCTTTGGTGCTATTATACATTATAGGTAATTGTTATAAAGGCTATACAATGTGCATGCTAGGCATTAAGATCATGCAATCTTTTGAGTTATTCATGGATAGTTTATCTAGCACACATAGGTACTTTTCCTCCCGTTAATAAGCATGTTAATTATGTATTTACCAGTATATTAGTCACGATAAACTTCTCCTAAATTTTTATACTAGTTTATTTTCGATCAAAATTGATATTAATTAATGTGAAAGGCTGTTTGTGCACTAATAATTAAACCAACAAATAAAATTGCTCTTTTCTAATAGATTGATATGCTCACAATTGAATTGAAGCTTTTCTTCTACAGAAAAGAGCTTGTTTACTCCCGTAATAATTTTAAGCAAGAACACTGTATAAAGGACGTTGATTTCCAATTTTAACAGTGTTGCCACTAGGCGCGCCAAAAATAGAAGTTCCATCTTTGAAAATAATAGAAAAAATGAAAATTAATGAAATCGAGACGAAAAAAAACTTCCAACATCACGACTGGATCTCACGACCTCCGACACTGGAGCCGGCGATCGTTCCCACTAGGCCAAGTTGGATAGTGCGCGTTGCCTTAAGGTTACGATTAGCGCGCTGAAAATAATGAATTTTAATGAATTTATTACAGTCAAAGTAATGTCTATTCAACCAAACTACGACGTGTTCCTGGCAGTCTTTGGCATTCCGAACATCATAAAATATATGTCATTCAAAAAGGCGTGCAAGGTTCGTAGTCTCCCCTTATTAGATCATGCTGTAAACAAGTATACCTACTTGTTAATATTTAGACCTTCATAAGTGATCAAAAAGAGAATAAAAGTGAACTATAATAACTGATTCAAAAAATCTAAACACTTAAGTATAGCGCCTGCTCTCGCAAATGAAAATAACAAAAAACTAGATTAACTAATTGCCTAACATGAGAACAAAACTATTTTATCAATCTACTGCAGTAAATCTAAAAGTATTAACATATGAATATAAATCTAAACTATTAAGCTAACGATATCCGGCGTGATACTACAGATACAACTAACTAATAATACTTTCACATAGGTGTTGGAGGAAGAAAAAAAAATTGTATGCCCAATTCAAGAACACCATGTATATACAGTGTTCTTGGTCCAATTATAAGGCAACTGTCTGCCTGTCGGCTTTTGCCTACTTTATTTTGTTGCTCATTTGTTTTGTTTATTATTTTGATGCAACGAGATGTTCTCACCCTGTAAAAATGAGTTAGTCTAATAGAAGCAGTATTTCGCAACGGTTCTTTCCACCAATTTGGTCTTTTTTTACTGTATTATTTTTACCCCGCCTCTCCAAATTTCGTTCTTTTAAGGAAACGCGAACATATTTCAACAGTAGACTACCTGTAAAGAGGAGATAAATCGAAATATTTCAGAGAACACCTTCGTAAATCAACACTTCATAAAAGCTGATGAGAAAATAGATACTCGATGCACTTAAACTCATTGTTAAACCATGATGCCATAGGTTTAACTTTCTCTGGACTAAATCTACCTGGATTAAGGTCGGTCAGTGCTAAAACGTCACTATGAATACGGGTTTGACGAAATTGCCGGACGAACTTCCTTAAACCTATCTTAGTCGTAGACTAACGAATCTATGAATACGGCCGCTAGGTTCTAGGTTTGAAAAAAATTGTTTGAACAGATAATTAATATTTTCAAGATATATGTCTTATTCTGAATATTCTTATTCTTATAAGAATCTTATTCATATTCTGTCTCTGCTACGAGTCAGAGACTCTGCCTCTGCTACGAGTGCTATGTCATCAGCGAATCGCAGCATGCTAATTTTTTCTCCGTGGATGTGCACCCCAGAAGACTTCACTTTGATTTTATTGATTGCTCTCTCGACATAAATATTAAAAATTACGGGAGAGAGTGCACAGCCTTGTCTCACTCCTTATCTTATTCTTGCCTCTTCACAGCTGGGTCCAGATTTAATCACAGCTACTTGGTTTTTATACAAACTGTGTATAAGTAATTCTTCGGTCATTGTAGGACACTCCAATTTCTTTCAGATTATCAATCGTTGAACTCCAATCCACGTTGTCAGAAGCCTTCTCCAAATCCACAAATGCAGTGAATATCGGCTTGTTCTTCTCCATTCTCTTCTCTATGAGCAGTAGGGTGGAGTGAAAAAAGTCAATATTTTTTTTCGGAAACGGGTACCTTTCAATGACTGTGTATGAGACCTAGTAACAATTCTGTAAAATATTTATTTTTTACGACGTCATCTTGAGTCTGCACATTTGGCTTAAAGTTTGAAAATTTTTGAAATTTTTTGCATTTTTACAATTTTTTTTAAATACTTGAAACAAAAAAAAACCATAACGGTGGTCACTAAATAGTTGAACAAGACCTTAACTAAAGACAGGATTTTTATAAATATTTTTAGGCGGTGGTTTTAGTCAGCATATGAGGCTTAAACTTATCCAAATATTCGTAAATTTCTGATATTTTCAACGTTTTATAATTTCTGATATCCTCTTATGATGTTATCAATACTTGTTTATATCACTTTCGTTAATCAACTTTGCCTTGTGCAACTCTTCGCTAGTTCATATTAAACTACCCACGACTCACCACGGGGAGGTGGTTGCACTTCGAGTCCCATCCATGCCCTCCCAACCACCCAACCATGAGAGCATGTATTTACATCTTTAAGAAAGGTCTTCAACAGGTAAATTGTTGCTTTTTGTCATATATTGGACGGATATTTCTATCAAAAATTCTGGTTTTGATTAAGCTTTCTCTTTTCTTTTGATCACAGACCAATTTTGAGGAAGCAGTGACTTCTTTGACGGCTCTTTCTACCGCTTGAGCATGTGATGGGAGTTCAAAAAGAGTGCACTCAGAAGCTATGTTAACACTCTCGGTTTCCAGTAACCTTTGCAAATCCTGATTTGTCAAATGACTTGTGAGAGGTGGTTCTGTCACTTCCACATCATTGCAAACAATCATATCGACATACTCCGATGCTCCAAAATTTATTTTCGGGATTTCAAACCTTGTTAGTGGTTTACTGGCTTGTTCTCTAGATCGAGCCTTGATGATACGTCTTAAAGCCAGTCTTAAAAAATAAATATTTTACAGAATTGTTACTAGGTCTCATACACAGTCATTGAAGGGTACCCGTTTCCGAAAAAAAGATATTGACTTTTTTCACTCCACCCTAATGAGCAGCCTAAGGGCTAATTTTGCTTCTCTTTTACTTTTCCTGCATCGGAATTTATTTAATCCAGGAACTCCTTTGCTTTTCGTTTTATTATTCTGTAGATGATCCTTGTCGATATCTTTGATGCATGTGTCTTCAGGCTTATAACCCTAAAATTTTCGCATTTCTCCGCTCTCTTCTTTTTGGGAATAGGAATGATGATGTTTTTCTCGAAGTCGCTGGGTATTTCTCCTGTTGAGTTCATGTCGCAGATGCTTTTCTAAAGATGGGTTAATATAAATTCAAAGCTTGCGAATTAGCCGCGAAAACTTTAGCGGAGTTACCCGCTGAGATCGGATCGGATATTATGGGTTGATATCTTCTCTCGGTTAATATCTTATCGGATCGAGATCGGATATTATGGGTTAATATCTTCTCTCCTGGATTTTTAATTAGTTCTGCATGAATATCATCAATTCCAGAAGCCCCATTCACGCGGAGGTACCTTAATGCTGGGTCAAATTCCGATCTTAATATTAATTGTCATATATCATCCTTTTCGACTTCGCTTTCCTCTTTGATAACTTTTGTGCCGAGGTATTTACCGTTTTAACCTTCCAGATATTCTTTCCATCTCTTTGCCTTGTCTTCATTTTCAATAAAAAGTTCTCCATTTTTGCCCCTTATGGCATTGCATCTTGCGCTCCGATCCTTGAAGTGGCTCCTCACTATCCTATAGGCAGTTTCCACCTTTCCAAGTGCAACGTTGTTTTGTACATTTCACATAGGTTATTCAACCACATTTCTCTAGCTTTCATGGCTTTGCGACTTATTTCGTTCCTTCTTCTTTGGTAGCAAAACTGCCCTTCTTCAGTTTTCACATTTTTTTACTTTCTTCGACCAGGTGTAAGAATTCTTCCACGATCAATGGCTTCTGCTTGGCAACTCTTCTTCTTCCAATAGCCACCTTTGCGGCTTCACGCAGTCCACATTTAATGTTTTCCCAGCCCTCCTCCACTGATTTCTGTCAGCTCTGAAAAATCATATGCTAACTTTATTTCACAAACCCATTTTCCAGCCCGTTCCACCTCTTGAACGTTTCAACAGTCGTAGTTATCATCACATTGCTAAGTTTCATTGATGTCGTTCGTTAAGAATTGCTTAAGATTCTAAAAATTGTCTATTTTTGGAGTCTAAAGTGTTAATTCATCGAGGTTAACGTATTAGTTCAATCCAATGATATTTCGACATTAGGCGAACTGCCTTAGTGTGTAATTCTTATGTAAAAATTAGTTACTGGTTATTAGTTATTGTTCTAATGATAATAGTCCCGTAATAATTAATATTCAGCCACTTAGTCATTTTTTTCTATCCACAACAGCAAAAACAACGATTATTCTTAGTAAAATAAATAGCAAAAGCGGTTGTAGTCTCCTGTAGCACCATTTCTGGGTTTGTCTGATACGCACTAAGATACATGGTGTTTTTAATGATTGCGAGAGTTTTGAGCCACCACTGAAATGGATTCGTCAATAAACTCATTATAATGGGGTATATTCATTATTCAATCCATTACTTCTCGAGCAAGAAATGAGCGAATACTGAAATTAATTCTGGGAATATTTGTAAGTACCGCATTTCTTCACGAAATCGAGTGTGACTCGGACAATGTCACTCAATATGCTGTAAATATATAAGAAGTTCGCAGTTTGAAGAAGGAAACGCATGCTCTCTCTATGAGAATTATCAATCGAAAACATCGTAAAAATGGATGATTAGTGCGTCATCCCTTAAGAGCAATGGTAAATCGGGGAGAACAAAGATGGTGGACAGGCCACGCCCACGTTACAGGTTCTAGCATTGGCCACCATAGTTAGCGCCGTCTCCATATACCTCAATGGCTGTAACAGACTCTTTTCACCATGATTTAACATTACAAACGGCAGAGTGTTACCTAAAACTTCCTTTTCATGCGTTGTTACACTGTTTTAAAATTGTTTACATATGAACAACGCACAAATAAATAGCTTGGTGGCTTAATAGTTGTTGGGAAACAAACCAATGCAGATCTTTTAACAAAAGGGGAAAAATATGAGATCGCCCACAGGTATGACTGAAATATAACGAACTACACTTTCTGTTCATATATTATTCATAAAACTTCCGAAAGATTAACCTACATTTGCCCCATATATGTTTCAGAGAATTGTTAAATTAAATTTACGGAGTGCCATCTATACATAAAGTTGTGGCTATATGGAAATTAAATTCTCTCCACACTCAAGAAAGGACCGGTATGCCACTGAAAAATCCGGCAGAGCAGGAATATGAACCTAGGACCTAAGAGTAGAAGGCCTGTACTTCAGTGATCACAATAACAAAATCTCCAACCATATGTACGATAAGTTGAAATGTTTATGTATGAACTACAATAATATGATTCCGAAACTGTTAGGTCATGATTTAGATAAAATAATATTTTTAATAAAAAAATTAAAATAAGCAAAAGGTGACGCCCACCGAAGAAACTGCTTTGAGAACAATTACGTTATCCACCTCCCGTCCTTGACTGCTTTTAGGGAAAGGGAAGGGAGTGGAGGGGGGTTATAGGAAGGTCTGCTCGCACATATCCTGTCGCAACGGTTTCCATTGGCAAAGTGAGCTGTGTGTCCCCCATTACGATAAGGCGAAATAGCCTCGTGAACTCAGTTGTGATTGGACGAAGTAGATTACGTAAGAGGTTGCATGTAACCCCAATTTTCCGAAAGGGTTAAAAACATCAGTTTTCGCTGCTTATAACTCGAGAACTAATTGTCGGATCGAAAACAGGAAAAATACGGGTCTTTATATTTTGAAAACTCTATCAGGTTCGGCAATAAAAAATTGGTAAACGACCCCATTCTCACATATTCAGGGTTGGTGTGTCAGTTCCTTTCCCTGGGCAACCTGCTAGTTCCTACTAAGTTCTGACAAAGAAAATTGAATCACGAGTATCTTAGGTGGAGGTGTCCAGAAAGAATTCTTCCCTGGATTTAACTCCGGAGCCAGTGGGTAGCTCAGCGCACTACCCGCTAAGCCACCACGACCCCCTAAGTTTTACTCTGCAATCATAAAAAAATGCCAATTTCAGTAAAGCTTAAATTTGATTCTAATGATATTACCACGAAGCAGAAGGTTAAAAAATGATACATTAAGTGGATTAGAAAGGAAATAAACTTGCCGAGTAAATTAGTCTAAATAGTTTAATTTGACTAGAAAATAAGGCTCAGTTACCGCAACTCAGGCCGATATAGCAAGTAAGAGTGATAAGCAACAAGAGGAAGAGGGAATAAAGAAATGGGTAGGCTGAAAGAAATATGGGTATGTGGACATCAAAAATGACAAATATGGGGAGAAATGAATGCATACAGGTGTATCGGATGAGGTACGTAGAGTTTTTGGACCCTCCAAACGGAAGGAAAGAAGATGAAAATAAAATTGCATCCTTATACTTGTAGTTATCTATTTCGAGGAAGGGTGATCTACCTTCCTCTAAAATATTTAAGACTACCACTTTTTGAAATTCACCAACGACTCACTTGACCTACTTCGGACCTGTGAATTGTAAATAACGCTTTCATCATAATAGTAAAAAAAAAATATCGACACACACTTATCAAAATATTATGCCAGGGAACTACCTACTCAGCAGACCACCGAAGCAGTTGCAAAGGTGCAATTAAGATTGGAGTTTATACTAGACTTATCCCCTGTCTATAAATTTCTTTTTTGTTCTTTTTTGATCTCTTTTCGTTTATCTTTTTTTCCGTTGAGCCTCTGGCACATCAAGTGTTCAATTTTTCTCACCGATGATTCTTATATTCACGAATGTGATATTCACATCCCCCCCTATTTGATGCATTGTCATAACACTGCAGAGGGGGTTTTCGTGCAGGATATGATACTAATATGTATATAAAAATGAAGTGTTGCCTGTCTGTCTGTTGGTTTAAATTACATTTATGGTTCCGATAGTGACTTGGAGCCATAGCTTACTCCATAACACAAGTTTGTTAAAATTTCTTAATAGAATTTGTAATTATTATATTTCTCTTTCCCGTTGAATTTCAACGGGCACCTTTAGCTAGTACGGAATAAAAATATAGTTTCTATAATTATTTGCACACTAGCGCGTTAATTTTTGGTAGTATTATCCTGATTAGGAACAACGTTATTATCTTCTGATTGTTGCCTAATTAGAATATGGCTACCTTTATTTGCTCCTTCTCCAGATTTATGACTTTTTTGTTGACCTTAAATGACATATAATCCAGAGGTGGTTCATACCAGGGTCTTTTATTTTTTCTGTACCGACCTTTTGAAGGTTTCTCCTTCTAACTCCATATTTTGAATATTTATTCTGCAATGGGGGCGTTTACTCGGAACCGAAATCGTAATTTTGTACACGAAATCGTTAGATGGAAACAAAAAACGACTTTTAGTGAAAAAATTAATCTTCTAACCAGAACCATTCACTCATAAATCAAAAATTAAAATAAGCAAAAGGTGACGCCCACCGAAAATGCTGCTGTGATAACATTGACGTCATTTTCCTCCCGTCCTTGACTGCTTTCAGGGGAGGGGGAAGGGAGTGGAGGGGGGTTCTCAGGGGAGGGGGAAGGGAGTGGAGGGGGGTTCTCAGGGGAGGGGGAAGGGAGTGGAGGGGGGTTCTCGGAAGGTCTGCTCGCACAGATGCTGTCGAAATCGCTCCCATTGGCCGAGTCAGCTGTGTCCCCCCCTTTGCGATAAGGCGAAGTAGCTTCGCGGGCTCAGTTGTGATTGGACGAAGTCGATATACGTCAGAGGTTGCACCACACCCACTTTTCCGAAAGGGTTAAGAACATCAGTTTTTCGCCGCTTATAACTCGGGAAATAATTGTAGGATCAGAAAACGGAAAAATACGGGTCCTTTTATTTTACAAACTCTATCAGATTCGGCAATAAAAAAATATGGTAAACGACCCCATTCACTGGACGTTTTGTCGCACTCCTAAAACTTAGCCAAGTAAAATTGTAATTCAAGAATTTTTACCGAAACAATTGGTACAAAATTGTACTTAATAACAATGCAACAGCTTGTAAAACAAGATCTACCCACTCAATTTACAAAACCCTGGGGCTAAGTGGTGGGAGTGGCTACAACAACCTTGCTTTCGTCAGCACTAAGGCACGCATCTTCAGTACGCAGCGGATACTAACGGAATATACGGCTACCGATCCTTTCTAAGCGAGCAAGAATGGAATTAACTTTTGTCTTCGTGAAAATGAAAGCCTTGTCTATGCGTAAGAGTGGAATTAACAGAATGGAAGCGAGCAAGAATGGAATTAACTTTTGTCTTCGTGAAAATGAAAGCCTTGTCTATGTGTACCGTGATAGGATAGATAGGTAGATAAGCGTCTTTATTGGGGCGAGATTGAGACTAAAATTCCCCTCTTCCATCTAACCTTTCGTCAATACATGAAATACAGTACATATATACCTACATATAATTGTTGCCCTAAATACTAAAAAAATATATATAAAATTAAAATAGAAAATTGATTAAAATTACAATGAGTAAAAAAATGAAGATTAGATGATAATTAAGAAAAAATTAATATAGTTTTACGATAAGAAATATATGAACATAAGGTTACGAGAAGGAAAAAAGCATAAAAAATAAGAAAAGAAACATAGGAGAGTGAAACGACGAGAGAGGGGAAGTCCCCCTACCATTGACAAGGGAGTGCGAAAGAGGGTCAGGGGTGGACGCGGCAGAGATTAAACGGGGAGTTCTAAAGTAGACGATTACAGTGCGTGGGAAAATGGGGAGGGGCGTGGGGAAGGGGAGAAGGTGAAATAAATAGGAAAAGGCCGACTCGCAGAAAGGTCGGAGGGAAAAAAAAGAGCAGGCCGTTGTGACTGATTTCGATTTACAGCCAGAGAGAATTGGAGCCGAGAAGATGAGGTGGGAGAGGAGGAGAGGAAAAACGCCACGAAATTGGGGCCGAGGGAAACCAGCGTGGTTATTTCTAGCGAGCCGACGGAGAATTGAAGCGAAATCACAGGGAGGAAATATATAAATACAATAAATCGTAGCTAAGTCATTTTCCCTTTTTCTTCCTCTAGGAATGGGCGCGCGTGTTAGGGCAAATGGATACGCGTGGAAGGCCTCAGTTGACGTGCCACAAGGGAGGAGTTTGGGACCCAAATAGTTTTGCTGAAATAGCTGCATCACGCAAAGGCGTCAAGATTAGTTGTTGAGAGAATTCCTGCCGACAAATATCGGGAAAGATGCGCCTTCTCGAATCGGCTCCATCACAGTCCCCGCACCACAATCCGTTTCCACTAGTGAAGTTTAAATCATGAGCTTGGCACTTTGAAACCGTTGTGCAAAAGTGGTTTCAAGGCACAATTGGAAGTAATGAAACGTACCAAATCGGATGGGTAGAATTGTTTCACAATTTTATTCTACAAAAACGTATCTTTTAAGCGTTAAATTTATTTAAAGTGTTAAGTTAATCAGCACTTTATCAGTACCATTCTGGGATAATTATATCAAGTAACACGTTTTGATATAATTAACTATCTACAATTTAATTTCATGGGCCTTTGAGGGAAAAATAGTGGAAATTTTCTTTTACCTTGGAAGCATGTTTAATGAAAATGGGTTTATTGGTATAAATATCACTTAGCTCGCTCTGGCCTAAGAATCGTTCGCGGGAATGTGGGAATAAATGAGGAGTAGAAACATGAAACAAAGAAATGTCCAGGTCTGATATGGACCGCTGAAGTGTGTGTGAAGTCAGAAACGTGACTCTTGCGGACAGAAGACCAAAAGTAGAAGAAGGACGATTGGTAATGGAGGATTTTGGGTTGCTGGAGTGAGCGAGCATAATTAGGTTTTGTCCAATGAAAAGGAAATCAAATGAGGAATTATAAAGCACGATAGGGGATCAGAGAAGTCGGTTGGAGAAATTAGAGGCAGATAATGAATGTGGAATGAGGAAATTTTAAGGCAAGATACATAGGGAAGAAAGATATAGGGAAGATATTAAGCAAACGAAAACGAGGAAACTATATATTTTCTGGGTGGAAATAAATGAAGAATCGATAATGGTCATAAGCAAGAAAGGAATAGCCGGACAAAGGATGATCCTTAATACACATCACGATAAAAAAAACGCTTATGGCAATGGAAGCAAAATCAGCCCGGACATTCTATTGATGGTTTACGTAGACTACGCAAATGCTCGCAAATATTTCAAACTTACATGACACTTCTGAGTTATGTGTAAAATACCCACGCTGTCGTGCAGTCATGATCCGAGGCACTCACTGTTTTCGGGCGAGAATTTGGAAGCTGAAATCAAGTGAGGCTGGATATTAGTGTTTGGTGGAAAATAGCCACCTCAACACCCCTTTTTCCTTCGCACTCATTATCGTCACCCGATGGACCTCGGCCTCCCTCAGGGGGAGTTCACAGGAATGAATAACTTGACCGGGAACAAAGCTGTGGAAGCCGCACCTTTCGTGAGGACGGCGGCCAATTTGCCGTTGTTTGCTCAAGTTCGTGACAGAATTAACGCGGGGTGCGGGGCAGTTACCGCTTCGGGACGGAATGGGGAACATTGATTGGTTCCCTCCTCTACGAGATATCGCTCTTCTTCAACGACCCTCTGGTTCCTTTTTTCCCCCTCCGGGGCTTAAGGGATACCTGGCACCTGCCGAGGCGCGTGGAGGAAGGAAAACCTTCTCCTCCTCCTCCCCTGGACGAAGGGAACGAACGAGAGGAATTTCTCATACCCTCGCCAACTATTCGGGGAATGGAGCGATCGCGGTGTTAAGTGGGGAGAGCTAGCCTGGATGATGGACAGCCGATCGAATAACGTCCGCGAGCCTAAATCATCTTGAGGTCGTGGGGAGAGGCTGCGCGAGGCGTATGATTCGATAGGATTGATTTCGGCGGGCGCCAGAACGATTTCCCCTCGCCGGGAGATGATGGCGGGCCGCAGGACATTCGTGAAACAGGGAACAAGAACTCTTGCGCCTTCAGCGACGATTTCTACCATCGGAAGAATTTGTGCTTTCTTTTCTCTTCAACAACAGTCTCGACGAGAAGTCGGAAGAAGGCTCTTTTCAAAGATGCTGATGAAAGGTCATATAGTAGGCTTACACTTATTTCATCTACATCTACATAATACCCTGCAAGCCACCATAAAGGTGTGTGGCAGGGGGTGAATTCTCACCAAACATGCACTACATATCATTCATAAAAAAGGATTAGTATTTATATGCTGTTCTAAACTTCACTATTTAAAAAAAGATAAAAATAGCAAAGAAAAAATGCTGCTTGTTGGGTTGGCTTCAAGTCCTTATACCAACATGCAGCTACCAATGTTATCCATTGCTACACTCGTATTGGATACATTTACCGATATTCATATCTCTAATTGTACGAGGAAATAAGGACATTTTGAATCCCTAAGTTCGCCAATCAATTTCTCTAATTTTGTGATTATGGTCCAGTGTACCATAGTAAGATGGGGTTCGCAAAATATTTTTAACATCATCACTGTAAATAACATGGAATTTGTTTAAGAGATTAAGTCTAAATTTCAACTTGCGATCTGATTCCCAATTTAATTCATTCAATAGACGGGTTACGCTAATAAGGTTATCGTACCGTCCCATTAAATATCTTGCCGATCTTCACTGCACATGTTCAAGTTCATTATTTAGACCGATTTCATAAGGATCCCATACACTGGCAGCATATTCCAATTGAGATTTAACAAGGGAAAAGTAGCTGATTTATTTAAAGCGTTACGGGATTTAAATATCATATTTTTATATTTTTTAATGATTTTATTTCATTTTTAGAAAATGATAACTGTCACAAACGTGGTATTATAATACCAACACACCTAAAAAATGAAATGCCTAGTAATGCCTAGCCAATAGATACCCTTACACCTATGGGTCCTATGGGTCAAAGTTATTCCAAAATTGCGCGCACCAAAACAATATTTTCAACAGCACAAACCCCACCGCTTCCGTAGGGAAATGAATCTCAGGAAATGCAAAAGAAGACCTCAATTTCAATCAAGCAACACTCACACCATTATTTAGAATTTTAACGCACTTCGCGATTGAACTAATTGAGCCATCTTCAGGTATTAGACAAATCCTGTACCAAAATAAAAATCTGTGAGCTCACACTGTGAAGTGCGTAGTACATTAAAATTTTTGAGAAAAAGTGCGAATGTTATTAGACTGAATACGTGTTCCTTCCAATACAAAAAGACTGAGTATGTTCACCTTATTAGGAAGCCCTAATCTTGGAGTAAAAAAATATATAAAAGAAAAGTTTCGTTGGCAGAAGAATCTTGAAAATAGCTACGTCAAACCGATGTAAGGCTAACTCCAATTGATTGTGAGAAGGAAAATATATCAACTTCAATGGAAAAAATACAGATAAAAGCCTACGACTAGTTGCCAACCTATGCCACGTTTTCATGTAATCACGTTGTTATGCCATTCGGAGAGTAGCCTCTTGCTATATGGGCAATTACTAATACAACAGTGTTTGCATAACACCTTACATAATACCATACCTTATAACTTAGCAATCAGCTTGCGATTTGCGAAGGATTTCTTCGAACGGTAGGTAAAAAAGTGAAGTTGCACGTATAATGAAGTTTAAATTGCCCGCAACTGTAAAAATGCAGTAACGTAACCAGCCTCGATTTTTCTACCCATATTTTACTACTGAACTGATCCCAGGAATAATGTACAATGAACAGCACATTATCATGCATAATATTATTTATTTTAATCAAATATTTTGAAAAATAGTGCCTGCGACACAATCAAATACTGCCAGTGGCAGGAGTTTCTTGTGCTAATAAAATTACATGTTCCCCTGAAAAATGATGCGCATAGAAGAATAGCATCATTCAAGACTTGGGTTGAGGTCGTCAATGATTGCCATTCCCACGTGACGCGGGCGTCCTCTTTTGAAAATTACCCGGAATTAAATTTTGTCCATTCATTTGCCGTTCCTAACTCGCTCGTTCGGGAAGTTCGTTAGCCAATGGACACCCTGTAATTACTTTTAAAGAAAAATCTGGCATTGGAAAATAACTTGTTTGGGCGACGACATTATTCATCGGTTTCAATTTATTAGTGCCTCGTCTCCTTCCTTGCCTTTATTAACGCAGATTGGTGCGAGCTTTGAGGCACATTTTTTTACCGTGGACCGTAATTGCAGCAGCCGTGGAAATGGTAAAATCTAAGGAGGAAGACAAAAGACGATTCAGGTGGATAGGCTATCCAGAAGGCTGTGCCTACTCTTTCACTACATTGAGAACTGGAATTATATGTATCTCAAAGAGGCATTTTACAACATATATACTTGAACTAAGCTTCAAGACAAGATAAACTAGAACGATAACAGCAATATAATCCTGATGAAATAGTTACCTGACCTATTTGCCTATTATTTGTTTTCCTCAAAATCATTCATCTCCTTTTTATGCAATTCTATGCATCGCACTGAAAAATATGTATCTTACCAAGGAAAAATAATTGCTGATGAAATAAATCGGTTTGAATAACCAAAGCAGCTTCCAGGTTTTAAAATTTAAATAAGCAGAAAAGTAATAACTCTTTATGAAAATAATCATGCCACAGGTAAGGTACCGAAAAAGTATTAGAAATACCCAAAGTTACGAACATATAGTCCACAAAGTTTGATCTTTGATGTCTAAATCCGCAGACTCGTAACTCAAATTCATCGAGAACTGATAGAACTGTCTCAAAATCAATAATATAGACCGAAGACGAAATCGTGGAAGAGTGTATTTAATTTTTCCTTAGAATAACCTTGAAGGAAATACTTCCAAGCCTCACCCTATAAATTAGTCACTCCTGAAGTGAGATAGAATCTTCCTTATGTGTATCAAGTGGCTTAAAACCACTGTGTCCGCGGGGAGGGTACACCCGGACTTAACTTCGTTAGTCTCCGTTCAAGTGGCATCCCGGGTAAACGAATCATCTGATGATATCCCCATCCAACCGAAACCATTCAACCCTTGAAATATTAGTCTGCTCCACCCCACGCAGATTAATTGTTAGTTTCAGAGACTGTCGACCCGCGAAAAACATCAATTGGGTGGATAATTGATGAGCAACAGCCGGTGCTTGCGCAGATTACGGATCGGTTCTCGTTTCTCCGCTCTCGGCGCGCGAGAGTCATCTGCATCTACGTGTGAGCCACTGATAGGGTGTATGGCAGGTAGTGAACAACTCGATGAATGCACCACTTACATGCAACTAAGAAATACAATGGAACTACCAAATGCAAACATGTTAGATACAAGAGTCACGCGCAACTAGATGGTTAATATCTACATAGTAATGAAGTGATTACTGGTTATAAAGGCATTTCTCTACATAGCTATATTTATCTGTATTCCCTAGCACGCATGGGTTAGTGATTCTAAACCACGCTTCATACACTTCTGACGACTCTAGCAGTATTTCATTTACCTATCCCTCTGCAATGATGATTATTATTTACTCTTATAGTACACGGGGAAAATGAAGTTTTCAATTTATAGGTACGACAATTTATCTTTCTAATTTTGTTTATCAGATCAAATCTAGAATAATCGACAGTGGTTCTTAATTATATATCTCTTGTCATCTGTAAACAAATCAGCCCTGAAACTTCAACTATTGCAGGCTCTACTTTGTGGAATGACGGCATTATGGGAGAAATAATTCACTTTGTACTTATTCCACGAATTTATGTTAACCCTACCGGTTTCGACGTTAGCACGTCATCATCAGGGGTACAATCTCCTGATTGTACCCCTGATGATGACATGCTAAAGTCGAAACTGGTTGGGTTAAAATAAATTCGTGAAATAAGTACAAAGTGAATCATTTCTCCCAAATCAGTCCTGATAGCAATCCCCTTCCATGTTCTTCTACGAAACTCGTAACACTAATACAATTATCGTAACGACCTTAAACAAGTCTTTCTGATCTCCTCTGTACGCGATTTAATTTTTTTACAATATATTCCTCACATGGATCCTACTTACTAGCGGCATATTCTAAATGTTAAGATTTCCAACCCGTCTCCCCTTCCTCACGTAATAATAATGAAGTCGTCGTCGTTCGTACGTGCGACCCTTTAGCGTCACGCAATACACGACACCGTTCATCATCGCCGGACGAGGCATCGCAAGGAATTAGCCCCGGACACCGGGCCGATTACTCACTGAGAATTGGGCGACGGTAGGGCCTCGGCCCTCGGCTGGCTGGCTGGAAGGGCGGGGAGGGGCGAGTGGCCCCGAAGGCGGCTGATGCTATCTCCGCGGCACCCAACCTGAGTCGCCGCCCCGGGCCTCGGAGAGAGATTTGTGGTGCCTTTGATTGTCGTGGGAAGGAAGATCGGGGGCATGAAGAAAGGGAGAACGAAGGAGAAGCTGTGTCGCCTAGAGGTGGGAGAAGACGCACGCCTCTACTCCTCTTCACCCGGTCGCGTTCCATCTACATCTACATCTACACGATACCCTGCAAGCCACCGCGAGGGTGTGTGGCAGGGGGTGAAGATCACCAAGCATGCACTACTAACATACAAACAAGCAACTATAGTGTCTCATGCAACTAGATTGTTTAAGTACTGCTTTGTTTTCTAGGGGAATTCACCTAAATTAAGAGCAATGGGTTATGGGTAAATTACGTAATTCTAAGAGGTTATGGAAGGAATAAGGCCAGCAGCTATCGACATGGAAGGGGATTTTGCCTTCCGTTCCGCTGGGAGAAAGATACATTTTACATTCATTCATTGTTCAAATAATACATCTACATTACATCTACACAATACCCTGCAAGCCACCGCGAGGGTGTGTGGCAGGGGGTGAAGATCACCAAGCATGCACTACTAACATGCAAACTAGCAATTATATTGTCTCATGCACCTTGATTGTTAGTATCTATAGGGTTTAAGGGGTTAATACATACATCATGCACTATAGACTACTCTAAAATATTTCCCCAACCTATCCCTTTGCTATGCTGCCTATTCTGTTCTCTTATAGTACGGGGAAACATGCCATATTGAATCTATCGGTACGACAATCTATCTCTCTAATCTTATTTATCTGGTCGAATCTAGCATAATACGCTGTTTTTTTTAATATGTGTCTAACATCTTCAGTAAAGCTCTCAGAAAGAAATTTCTCTAATATATTCAATCTGTACTTTAACCTACGCTCTGATAATGATTCCCACCCTAATTCCTTCATCAATTCTGACACGCTACTCAACCTATCGTAACACCTTTTAACGAACCTATCTGCTCTAAGCTGCACTTGGTTCTACATCTACATCCACTTGATTCCCCGAATGCCAACTCAAAGGTGTATGGCAGGGGATTACTCCACACCAGGCATGACTACCGTCACGCATATACTACAGAGGATATCATAATATGCAACTAAGCAACACCAGTGTCAAATTGCTGAGCTCGTATTGCTCAGTGATTGCGGATGTTGCCGGAAAAAAATTAACAAAAATTGAAAAAAACCAAAAACATACTAGCTGCTGTAAAAATTAGCCTTGCTCATATTTTTCAATTAAAAACATTTTCTAACGTAGTGAATAAAAAACTGCACATGAGAATAGACTTCAATATTAAGTTGTAACGTGTTTTTTATGACTAAAATTAAATTTACTATTTTTCTAACTAGTAAAAAAAGAGATGACAAAATAGGTATTTAATATAAATACCAAACTAGCTTGTCAGCCAGTGGAATTCTTATTTGGAGGATTGAGCTAATGGGGATTTAAGGGAACTAACCAACCATAGTGTCACCCAGTGGAATTCCCTTAAAATATACTCTGCAATACTGTTGATAACCGTATCACCAGTTTCACTGTTCATCGTCAACGGTCATCAATCTTAAGAATTCTCGTCAAAGCTTCCCACTTGTCTCTCCCATCTTCTGACTTCATCACAACAACTTTATGCTTTTTAGAATAAAAATAACTGCTGGTTACTTTGATCGAATGAGCTTTTAACAATTACCATGGCTAAATATGATAATATGTGTACAAATGAACGTAATGTAACTGCCAAAAATTGCATTTCGTAATCCAAAACGTGATCAGTCACAAAACATCTTATTTTCATTCATCCTCATTTATAACTTCATGCCATCGATTTAAGATACTATATCCAACACGAATAGATAATTGACTAAATGAAAAAAAGCGCTCTTGACAAAAGGTTGGAAGAATCCTTTTCGCCAGGCGGATGCGTAAACGAAAAGAATATTTTTCTCTGTTTTGTCGTTAGTTGCCCTCTCTTTCGCTCCAAAATTGCTTCACCAGGTAACGCAAAGGATTATATAGGTGTTAATTATATTATTTATGTATATTATATTCGTGAACTGAATCGAGCAAAAATTGGGATGGTAGGTACATAGGCATAATTATATTTTCAATCACGACAAAAACGAGCGACTCGAAGACCAATTCCAATTTTTTTTTCAATACCATTTTTCTTTTGGCTTTAAAAATACAAACATTGACATACAACACGTACTAAGTGTTAGTGCCGGATGTAGTGGCAGGGCCTGTAACGCGCTGGTAAGATATCCCAAATATAGTGGGTTCGAATCCTAACTAGGGCATGCTCTTGTCTAAGGATTAAGTTTAAGAATAAGGTTAAATGCTGAAATTTTACTCTGGCAGTTTTATGCGCCTTAAAATCCAATTCTACTTCTACACCCTGTGTGGCGTGGCGCGTTTACAGTAGCGTAGGACGTTTTGGGTGGATGGTCAGATGGAGAGAAGAAGTAATCAGTAATCTTGATGGGCAATCAATTGCTCAAATCACGGACAAAATTAGGGTTTCGTTTGGCTTCTATCGATCTTGAATTATAGTTATTAAATTTAGCGCTACAATGCTGCGAAATTAGTCTGAGAACAAATATATTAATAAGCGGAATACTACAATTATTTTTATAAGCAGTCCCGCAATTCCCGTTCTGAAAATTATTAAATATTATATGTAGGGATGGGTCGGTTCGGTTCTTCGGTTATCGGTTCCACCGGTTCTTTAGCTTAGAACCGGAACCGGAACCGAGGCCAAAAATAATCGGCACCGAAATAATTGGCGCGAAAACCAGTTTGAAACCTACTCACACTCCGAAAGTGGAGGCTTCACATTAAAACCTGGTGAAATAGTGTACTTAGATGCTTCAAAGTCGCGAATTATTCTAATTCAGTCTCTGAAAATGATTATTGATTACCTTATCTTATCATTGAGCAATGCAAAGTAAGTGGTAAATTAAGAACCGGAACCGAGAATCGGAACCGAGAACCGAAGTTAAGAACCGAACCGGAACCGGAACCGACCCATCCCTAATTATATGTATCCTTTAGGAAATTTAAAGGAAAATAACGTCCGATCACCTGTCATATTTGACTTTAATCGATATAGGAAATAACTTTCCTGCTTATCACCTACCGCAGTTATACCATATGCGTATAAGATTATTAAGCAATTAAAGTTTACATACGATGCACATACATTTACATACATGGATGAACGAATTTATTTGGAAAACTGCATAATGGACCAAGCTTTCAAGATTAGAATGAATATCGACATCTGCTATGGGTAACACAAGAATAAAATCATATTTTAGAATTCTTTCTTCAATGTTTTTCGAGTAAATGAGGCTGTTGAGAAAGATAGCCTTGCTACCTGGATAGCATTTTCTGATGGAGGAGCTAAATCCGAGTAATCAATATTTTCACAACTAAGAGGACGAGATTCACTGTAAGGCACCGAACTCATAAGTCATACAAGAATCTTCGAGACTCTTTCTTTTACGTGTTTTGATAAATAATTTTAAAAATTACGAAATCAAAAATATTCTTAAATTTGTGTTGATTTGAATCATTTATAATGTAAATTTTGAAGTTTAACTTCAAAGAAACGATTCCTTAAGTGTACGAAATATAACCTCTGCTACACCCATCTTGTACTGCCTTATAAGCCAGGCTTCAAATAAAGAAATAAACCAAAGGAGAGCACATCCAAATTTTTTAGTGATTTCACGGCCTTAGCTTCTATTGCCCATCTTTTTTCTTCTTGAGAAAACGGACCACGAGCAGGGAATAAGAAAAAATTGCAGCAATTTAATGACCTCACCTTTATTTTCCGAAGCATTCGTTGTAATCGATCGGCCAGCGCTAGGCGTAAAGAGCGCGCTGACATCATTACGAGACCAATCTAAAAACGCGCGCGTCCATGAATATGCAAGAGGCGGACCGGCGAGATGAACTGGGATCCCATTCATTTTGTGCACCGGTGAACAGCCGATTGGCTGAAATTCCCGAGCCAACTCGGTTGTAAACGCCTCCTTTATGATCGAGTGCATTGGGCGCCTCGATCCTTCCGACCACATGCCATAAAAATGACTTACAAACCAACCGTGCTCATGTGTGTCTGTTAGGATCAGGGAAAGGGAAGGAATGCCACAGAATAGATTTTGGAATGGTGCGCCTATTTGTTAGGATCAAGCCTGGAACGAACCCCTGAAAAAGTTTGGTTCACATCTATCATGAAAAGTTGAGGTCAAACTCGGATATAATTGCAACAGCGAAACTCACAGTAAAACTTACGAGTTTAGAGTAATTAACTAATTATTAGTACAGCCAACCCGATATAATATCTATTTTTCTGGTTTCCTCACCACGCGCTGTTTGCTTGGCATCAAAACTGCAGAGGCTTTAATTTCGACTGCTAGTTTTCAAGTCAGTGTCATTCATTCAGCGTATGTGTCCAGCAAATTCCTTTCAGCCACGAGCTGTGGGTTAAAGCCAAATTTTATTTCTGTCTCGCAAGGGAAGCCCATCGTCCCCCGTGACTGAACGACCATAGAAAGTTTCAACGCGACTTGGATGATCTGAGTAGAAAAGACAAGAGCAAACGGTGTTTCAGGTGAATCAATAGTATTCTTCGGTGCCTATAATTACTTGCATTCTCAAAATGCTTAGCTCAACATCAAGGACCTCAGTGCTAAACGCTAGATTGTTTGCCAAAGGAAAATTTAACGTGGTAGAACTAATTGTAAGTACTAAGCTCGTGAAATTCACACATTAGGACTCAAATTCACGTATAAGTGAAATCAATGGTTAAAACTGCTACTACAACGGAGAAGAGAAAGGAAAAGGAACTGATATTCCTTCTTCTTTCTCAAACATTCTCATTCAGGTTTCATCCTGGTATGGACTTATGGAAGGAATTTCGTAAACTAGCAGAAGAGCATTTCTTGCGAAAAGGTTTACCTTCACTAATTACGAAGAAATATCAGCTAAATTACGTCAGAAATCATTCCCTGCATGTAAATCGCATGAATCATGGGCAAGTCGTGCATAGAATAAGCTGCGCAGTTTACACGCTCATATGTCAGACGGCGAAAGAATGCAAATTTGGACAATTGGATGATATTCCTGCATTCGAGTCTCAGTGCGATATTTATGTGGTGTATGAATACAATGGCAATGCAATTCCCCTCCATGCGATTCATTTGAAAATAAATGAACAATCTAAATTCTACTTCAACGCTTAGGTTTACCTTATCCATTGCCTTCTAAGACCACCTGTCCTCCAAGAGAATGTCTTTAGGGGACGATCATCAAAAAATGCTGTTGATTGCTTTACATTTAGATTCAAGAGCGTCCTCTTGGTACATTGAGGTAAAAAAAGCCATGATATTTTTTTTGCGCAGGAGCTGAATTTCCATCGGAGATCTGTATTTGAAATCTTACGGCAGTACATGGAAAGGATCTTGGACCCCTTCCCTGTGACATGAATTTCATACACTGTTGGACAATGTACAAACCTTCGAGTTCAATACTGCAGTTGGCTGTACATGCAATATGAGAGATGACATTAATTTAGGAATAAATAACACTCCTCTTTTAGTAGGTGGCATTCATTAAATATTATTATAAATCAGCAACTAACAAACAAACTTTATGCAGAGTGTAAAGAACTTTTACGCACGTAAAGTCTACATTCAGTCTATAAGCCGGGAAAGCACCAGATCCTATTTTAAGCTTTTACTTGCAAAACATGGAAAAACAAGAACTCACGGTCGAGGTTTTGATTACTAATCATCATCATGTTCATATTATCGCAATCCCGGTCGCGAGTTTTACTTTTCCCATGTGCTGAACTCAAGAGGTTGTTTTTTAGTTGGTGAATAAATTATTTGAGAGACAAAATACTTACCGCTTGATGTTAGGTACTTTACATACATTAAAGCCAGTTTCACACGACACTTGATCCAGCACAAGACCTAGTGTGCTAGTCGCTACTGGATAATGAGGACGGAGTCTAGTGTGATTGGATCCGTCCTGGGAGGTTTCACACGATCATAGACCTTGTGCTTGCTATGAATCGGTTATTCCATATGATTCCATACTAATTGAAAAAAGGGAAGTTCGCACAGCGTCTGTAACGTGACTTGATTGGTCGATGTCTACTAGGCACTAGGACCTACTAGAAATCTAGTACCGCATCAAGTATGAAATCCAGTAGCTCAGCGAGTACACTAGCTAGCATTCTTGCTAGCCAGCATACTGGCTCTATTCACGGGATACTGGAAAGCTAGCATACTAGCGAGTATACTAGACCTTGTACTGGATCAAGTATCGTGTGAAACGGCCTTAAGTGCCTGCTCACAGCACAGGCTGATCTCAATGTTGCGGAGAGGTTGAACTCCCTGGCAAACGGAGTCGGAGGGACAGGGGGAGGGGAGAGTGGGTGGGGGAGGCCCAGGGACGGCAGGTGAGATGAGCGATGGAGTGGGAGGGGAAACCTTCGAAGAAAAAGGTGACGGCCTAACAAGTGTGAGGAAGATGTTATTACGCCGGGGTGCGGGGGTTGAGGAGGGAGGAGACCCAAGGAGAGAAGGGAAGGAGGGTGGGGCAGGCGAGAGTGTTGTTTTTTATGCGAGGAGGCGGAAAACGAGCGTGTCCGGAGAAATGGACCGGCTGATCGGTTTGCGAAGGCGGGCGGGGAGGGGGGGAGGAGGGAAGGGGGTAGATGGGAGGAGGATTTGATGATGGATGCCGAGAGGAGGGGGTGGAAGGGGTTGGGTAGGATGCTGCGAACGAGACGGGCCCCCAGAAGTGTTAACAACGCGTTCCCAGAGGGGAAAAACAAAGAGTGGGATGTTAATAAGCATGGAGTTTTAAGGGAGCTGGCGGCGGGTAATTTGACGCCGCGTTTCTTAGCTTCGGGAAATTAAGGGATGGTCCGTCTCGGACGTTTGGGCGGCTTGAAGCTCCTCTCCCGGACGTGAGGTACGACTTCAAGGACCGCTCGCTGTCTTCCCGCTCGTGATGAGCTGTTTACACACAAGCTCACGGGAAGGTTTCATTTATTTGTTCACCGACTAGGGTGGATTTTTTCACTTCCCCCTCCTATCATTCCTTTTTTACCCATGTAATAAAGAATATTTTTCGAGCCGAGGAAGGTTCCCAACCCTCTCTTTGACCTCTCGGGGTATTCCGTGGAGGAACAGCAGCAGAAAAAGGAGAATTTGACAGAGGACCCTCTCGGACTCAAACGTGATAATGTCCACCTTCCCTGGCGTCTTCCCTGGGTGTTGACCACGAGGGTTTAATCGAGGGATAATTGAAGCGAAGGCAGGGGCTATTACGGGGATAATTTCAGAGGAGTGAAGGATGGAAGCGAAAAATGTCGCACCTCCACACGCCATCACCAGCCGACGATGGGGAGTCATGAGATGTTCATTTCAAATTATCCGTCCAGAGACGTTGGGATGAGGATAGGGTGTGAAATGATCGCGCGAGTAAGGGAACGGCTTTGATAATTGCTGATTACTCGGTTTGTAATTTGGATCGGCAATGAAGCACTCCCGTGGTGAGCAATTTACTGGGCGAAATGAAAAATGAACAGTGCGAAAGGCATGTCGCGTCAAGAGTCGGCCCCGAAAATTCTATCTTGCCCCGTTTGATTCCTCGCGTTCATTTCGATATAATTCGAGAGGAAGGCCGCACATTACCCAGTCATTTGAGACAGCCATCCATCGGATCTTCCTTTTATTCTCCTCGCGGCGCGAAAGCGAGTGCATTTTTGCCCTAGCCAATTACCACACACATTACTGTGGCAAATCGTTTGTAATAACGGTACTCCGTTAATGCGCTTCACATCAACTCGTATTTAGTCCGGGAATTGATGGGGTGTTGGATTCAAAAGCAATGGGATCCCACAGCGAACGTCACATTGGATATTCCATCAATCTTGAGTCTGTGCCTTTGGTGGTGATTATTGTTAGCTGGAGTATGAGAAAAAATCTGACATTCTAATTAGTGTCAATGATGACAACCGCACGCTAAGAACTACTATTGCAAGCGAGTGATATAAGAACGTACCTACGGAAAGTCTTGATCTTCCAGCGTTTAAAAGGTGAAAATGTCCCAACACAGATCATTCTTTCTCACTATTGGATGATAACAATATGGAACACTTTTACTATCCTCATACTTTTGTTCGAAATATTCAATTTGTGGATTACAGATATAACGATTTCATACAGAGAAGTGGAAACTCCTCTCCACCCCTTCTTATTTGTTCTACCTTTTTTTCAATTTGAATACCCAATAAATTTCTAAATTGCTTTAAATTTTGCCCCTCGTGTAGCTTACGTAGGCTGCAAATATTTAATCTCATGATAAACACTGTACTGAAAGTTAGAGAACACACATGCTCTTCTCACCTTAAACTACATATGAATGTTTATTACAACCGCTAGTAGTGCGGCTATGATAAAAACCACTACAAGTACCTTCATGAAGTTCCACTCCCGAAATTTTATCATAGCTTGTGACGTAGACCGCATGGTTTATGCATACAATTAGTTCCTTAATAGGGAACAAACATAGCGTTTAGAATTAGCTTTGCGTTATTTTGATAGGTGAGAGTAGAGTTCACCCCGTACTAAGCCAATGGCGGGTAAAATTCACACTTTCTGGGTAAGGGGGCCAGTTCCTTTCCCTACGAAGTTCTGACACTCAGAAAATCGAATCGCGAGGATTTTAGAAGGGGGTGTCCAGAAAGTCAGCAGCTCAGTGCTCTACCCACTAGGCCACCTCGACCTTAATATATTTATGCAGATGATATAAATTGCCGCACTCCTGGCTGGTGTGTGCGTATTCACTAGAATAAAACTTAAGATCGTTTTGGACTGACATGAGTCAGTGCTGTAAATGGTAAGTTCTTTTAATTGACTAAAACGAAGCCAGCGCAGAGAAGCGTGCCAGCCGAGAGTCCTGCTCTGGGCTCACGCGTTATTTCACGGGACATAAAATTCGATATAAAATAAGGAGCGAACTTCAGCTAAATGATAATATCTGTTTCGCTCTGGAAATTTAAAGAGGAAGATGACAGTTTTAGTCTCGTGGCGCCATGATGTATAGTGGCCGAGAAAAAGTGCGGTTATAAATGGAATAGCATACAATAAGTACAAAAGTTAAAACCTTGAAACTTCGTAGACGTAATGATAAAGAAATAATTCACCTTTAATTAAAATTTTCTTTTAGCCAAAGGCTTTGCTTGGCAGTTATTAGACGTCAGAAGTTAGTCAGAAGTTAGACGTCAGTAGTAGACGTTAGAAGTGACGCATGGCGCCGTAGCGCTAAAAAAATGGACCCTTTTTTACTCTAACGTAAGAAACAGGTCCAAAATTTGTTTTTAAAAACTATTCTAACAATGTATTCAGCCAGCAAGAAAATTAACTAAATTAATAGATAAATAACGTGAAAATCCAATGAACAGTTTCGGAGTTATTTAGGTTTGAACTTGAGTCTAAAAGATTTTGGCGCGGACAGTAATAATTACAATAATATTACCAATTATTCTCCGAAAACACATGTGTACAGTCGATTCCGTGTGTATTCCAGAGCAATAGAGTGAGATAGAGTGAATTTCCGAGCTAAAAGGAGTATTGAGAGCTAATAATTCCGTAAAACACATCAAGGTGCTTCTGAAATGACGGTTTTGAAAAGTCAGTAATCCCGCGGCAAAACGCATGGATTTACATTCCTGAAAAGTACCGCAGCTATTAAAATCGCTAAGGGCGAGACAACCATCTCATAACTAAGTAGGGACGAGGGAATAAAAAATGAGAGATGAAACTTTGTGAACCAAATAGTAAAAATTATCTCAATATTAGGAATACATAGAAACAATAATTAATCATGAAATTTAGGGACAGCGGAATACAAATAATTCGTATGATGTGCTAAAAAGATGACTTAGCTGACATTTCCACAGAAATACCTTCACTGCATCTCGTATCTCCATTATGACGCAAATAATCAATTTATCAATCCGTGATAATTATGATAATGAAGCACTGGAAATAGTTAATTGGTTTATTTTCAACCATAAATCCCCACGAGAAATACAGGATAGATTGCTATCAGTAACTTTGTGAAAATAACAGATGTCCATCTTCAAATGAGACAGAATAACACGTATCAATATGAACATTTGATGAATGATCTGGTGTTTTCCCGGCGTATAATGCTAGTGAATTCTTCACGGGTTCTCCACCGGGTAAGGGAAATGGCTAATGCCGACGTTTTGATGGCTAACTCTGCCATCGTCCATCGTCACTCGACGCCCTGAGGACGATGGCAGAGTTAGCCATCGAAACGTCGGTATTAGCTGTTTCCCTGACCCGGTGGAGAACCGGTGAAGACTTCACTGGCATCCATACATTTATTTTTCATTGACCATTCTTTCGTCTCGGGATCATTAACTTATGGCATAAGTGCTGGTAGCTGATCGAGTATCAAATAATAGAGCTGATGCTACCTTAACGTCCCAGTTTTAAGTCAGGTACACATGAAAAATTATTTTAACAAGATATATAGGCTAGAAAAACTTAATGCAATAAAAAAGCGTATGAATACAAATGCGGCGAAGAAATGGAATCGGCATTGGATTATATTTTATTGTCGAAATATCGGTATTTCTATTGTACTGACTAGTAGATTAAACTTCGTATCCTACGAGGTTGGTCCGCATTTTTATATAGTAATACAACTCTTCTTCGCCTCTTCTTTAATCATGCACTTTTTTTTACCGAATTAATTTTTTCTAGCCCACATGCTTTATTAAAATAAATTTTACATTGGTGCATGGCTTAAAATAGGGGCGTTGAGGTATTATTTGATACTCGATACACTCATAAAAGACATAATGATGATTAGATGAATAATGATGATCATATCTCGTCCCCAAAACTAGTCGAGGCTACAGAGGAAATTAATATTTATGCTTAACACTTAAGTACTCACATAACACTCAAGTTAGCTAAATATTTAGCAGTTGAAGTTAATCACCGAGTTAAATATTTAGCATGCAGGCTTCTTAGGCTAGATTTTTGCGATATTTTGCTATTTAAAGAGGAAAATAGAGAAATGTGCAATATTACGAGAATCACGCACTTTATTCAACTCACAATTATGCACAACCGCAACATTTTGATAATATTTCCATTACACAATCATATTTTAGTGATAATGTGGAAGTAACCCATAGGTGTAGATATAATTGCTTGGCGGTGTATGTAGTTAAGAAGCACTACTATATCAAAAAAGACAACTCTGTCTTACGATCGCCTTATATTTTATGCTTATTAACTTGCATATTATAGTCACCTTGATAGGTTTTACGCCTAGGGTAACAATTGAAGATCGGATTCTGCACCTGAACAGCGGATCACTGCAAGGAGCGTGCCTTTACAATGAAGTAGCCTCGCCACTTCCCCACAAAGACTTCTGGGGAGGAGGGAAGGTAAAGAGGGGAGGGAGATAGATGAATGTAGGAAGAAAAGAAGGAGAGGAATAACAGGAGAAAGGATAAAAGGATAGAATGGGCGGGGAGAATAAATCTCGAAATCGGGACGCCCTCGGGAGAGAGGCATTCGATTGGATTTTTCGGCGCGGATCGCGCGTCACTCGACTCTCCCGTCGCCGCTTCGGGAGGCGTGCGTCTTATGTTTGTGAAGAATGATTTTTCACGCTCGCGGAGGGAGCGCCACGCCCTCGGGCGGCGATTTGATCGACGACCCGAGTTGGAAGCAGCGGGAGCAGCAGCGCACGGACGCGGAGATGAGATCGTGAGGGACGAGTTGGCTTGTTTGCGTACACGGGAAGGGCGGAGGAGGGAGAAGATTGGTCCCTTAATGGCGGCGGTGCCCTTAATGGGTGGACGGCTTCCCGGCGAACGACTGACGCGGTGTAGGAAAATACATTCATGCGATGTTGAAAGAGGAGTGGATTATTTAGCGCTGCCGTCTGTGGAAATCATTCCCGCTAGGTCAAACTCCTCATCATGCATGCATGTATTCGTCACACAACGTTTGATTTTGGTAGAACATCCTAAAATGCCCGATCTCGAAAAAAAAAATTAAACACCATTATTAGCTGCAGATGCAAAATAATGTCTCAATTTAGCTCATTTCTTTCGGAGCTCTGTTTTAAACATGAATGGAATAATAGTTTGGAATTGTAAACTCTACTGGAGTTTTTGTTGTTGTTTGTGGGAGGCGACCGACAACTAAGGCCATTTGCGCCAGAGATGATAGGCACGTAACTGGGTATAGGTAGGGGTCCTCAGAGAACGGAGGAAGAGTGGAGAGAAACCCGGCGTCGGAATTAGCCTGCTCACGAAAGGCACCAAGGAGGGGACCACAGTTTAACGTCCCACCCGACGGACATAGTGATGGACTCGAAGTCCTCTCCACAAGGCACTCAAGCAAAGACGGGTATACCAACGAAAAAATCACCTGCGTCGGGAATCAAGCCGGGCCCACGGATTCTGTTGGATTTCAAGCTTATCAAACGTGATAAAACAAAGAAAAAACACGAGCCAAATCCACAAAAATAACAAAAATACACAAAAATATTTTGTGGAATTTTCTCGTGTTTTTTCTTTCTATGTTATCATGTTACGCTTCCACCCATATAAGCCTGAATCTTCAGAATTAGCAGATCAAGCGTGTTTGTTTTTCTGGTTAATCGACTCTACTTCCCCATAAAGCTAGTTAAAGGGAGTAACTTGGGGAGTTAGATCACCTATAATGGCAGGAGCAAAAAGGGCATGCACTGAAGCATTCGATAAGCAAAATCTGCATTCAACTTACGATAGAGATTGCTGACAAGTGTGGGAATCGGCTTACAAAAGAAAAATCTGGAAGAACATCGTATGGGTCATGGTCTATATCGTACGACCACAAGACATGGTCTATTGGAGAATAGGAAAAGAGAATTTTTAAACCATTTTATGTATAGTGCTATATCTACACAAAACTTTTGCTAAAAATCTTGCAAATGCTTGGTTGCAAAAATCTGCCAAATAAATATTTTTGAATTACGGTAAAAAATCCTTCCTTACGGCTTCATATTATATTATAATCCTGTAACAGTTACGGTAAATATGCTAGAGAACTAGGGCCTTCCTTACTCCCCTTTATTAATATTAATATTCAGCTGAACTTTGGCCTAAGATCGTAAGTTGTCATCCATATACCACAAGCTCTTGATTCTTCTCTTCTAAATTGCTACATTTCTCTATAATGCTCGGTAATATTTCCTAAACCATTCCTAAACTACTCAATGCTGCCTTTGAACCCCTATTTTCTGTAAACGATACAAAACATAGTCTTAGGAAATACCTACCTTATTTATCCCTCAATAGCAAGATATTCCACAGAGAAAAAAAACATTGGCCTTGACCGGGATTCGAACCCGGACCCCTGATCTCCTACAAGATGCTCTATCATTTGAGCTACCATGACCGTGGCCGTGAATCCGTGAAAATTATAGAGGCAGTAAAGGAAAAAGATGTTGCCGGACAGCCGGTCATATTGTCACAAAGCAACCGACGTCGTGCGCAAGGCGCCATCGTCAACGAGGGTAAAGTCTATATATCGACGGACCTTGGGATAAAGCCGACATTTAAGCCGGCAGAGCATCTGGCTGGAAGTCAGGGGGTCCGGATTCGAGTCCCGGTCCAGGCAAATGATCAGGCCAATGATTTTTTTCTCTGTAGAATATCTACCTATTGTACAATTCAGCAGGTAACTCCGTTAAAGTTTTCGCGGCTAGCTCGGGAGCTTTTAATTTATGTTTCTCTCGTTACCATTAGTCATTCGAGAGTTATTATTTTTATCATCATTAATAGCAGAAAAGAGATTGAGCTTACATCCATTCTCCCAATCGTAATAGAAAGCTTGATCTCTCTCTCAGTGCATCTTAACAATAGGCTTGACCTCTTTCCCTTATTATTTTTATCGTCTTTAATGATAGAACATTGAATTAGCTCAATCCAATCTCTCAAACTTTTCAGAGATCTGGATTCCCCCATCGCTGTCAATTGTGCATTTGAGCAATTGACCGAAACCCTCCCTTTTCAACGCTACGTAATACATGGATGGCCCCTAATATGAATACACTGATTGATTTCATTGGACCACTCTGAGGACCGATTTCTAGTAAGTGCTATAGCGGCGAAGATGTTTGTCTTCCGTCGGCGCACCTTGGGCGAGGATTTGTCGGGAGAGGTGCGGCGCTATGCACGGCGGAGTGGACGTCTTGGGCCAGTGGTCACGTCCGCGCTCGGCTCTATAATCTTAAGGATAATTTCCCATTTCGGGCCGCACAGAGCGAGCCGCGGGGGATGAGGGGAAGTAGAATTGAAGGGGATGCGTTAATAGTTTTATGTGGTTAACCGGTAGATCTAAGATCGTAAAAAAAAGAACGAGATCTCTTCCGAGAGCACTGCTTTTATGGGATGATTAGAGGCGAGAGCGGGAGAGTTCGTAGATAACTTGGCGAGTCATTATGATAGAGCCGTAATTGCATGGTGTGTGGCCTCTGAGATATTGGAAAATGTCAGCGCCGCCAGCAGATGGCTGAAGCTGGAATGCACGCGACCTTTCATGTACTCGTATGCAGGTTACATTACATACGAGTATCGTACACAACTTGTGTGCGCTTTCACCTGGATAAGGTGGTAAATGTTTGAAAGGTCCATCTTTGAGTACACTAATCACAAGAGTTTCTGTTTTCAACTTCTCAGATTTCCCAAACGCTACATTGCAACAAATGGAGCAAACTGCCAAAAGCGGTTAATGCGAATTTAATGATACTCTTTCCCAAATTTTGGGACGGCATTCCCAAAAAATCTAATTCGAAAGGAAATTACCAGCTTGAGTGATGATTAGTCACTTGAAGTCTTTGAGCTGAATGAAAAAAAGGCGTGGTACATTTCGGTACGCACTAGAAACTTCGCTATTTGGTGGAAAAACATATCAGGTCGAGGGTTAGGCTGATGCAATCTTGGGTTTATATTCGACGCAATTTTAGCCAGACGAAATACCAAGTGGTCGATTTCTTTCAAATCATAGCTGTGGCTGAAAACTAATCAGTTATCGTGACGCGAGTACAATGATTTGCTCAAATAATAAAAATCCTATCGATAGTGTTTTTTTTCTAGCTATTCTGATGAAAGCAATGAATGTGTTAGACGACGATATGTTTCTTTCACAGGTATTAGCATCAAAATGTTGGTACGGAAGCCAAATGAATAATTTTATAAAATATCTGAGAAATAAGGTGTTGCGAGCTACGTGAAGGCGTATCAAAAGCTGAAATGGAAAAAAACCTGACAGTCGATAAGCATTGTTTGATTCTAATTTTTACTTACAATTAGTTTCAACTTTTTGATCACGAATTGAATCTACCTTTTACTTTTTTATAAGGAGCTTAATATCCAACTATAATTAGCATTTTCTCACACCGTTGAGAGTTACACACATTCAATAATAGCCATCAACAAAGTACAGAGAGCGTGATTATGATTTCTTCTCACTCACTCAGGGATTCAACCGAAGGTTGGTTAGGATGGTTGAGGGTAGAGCTCACCCCGGACTAAGCCACAGGCGTACAAATTTCACACATTCAGGGACTGGGACACCTCGCACTCCCAAGATTTTTTCGTCCGTGGGCGTCCAAAGGCTTCACCCGGATTTGAACCCGGAACCCTTCGATCAGTAGCCAAGCACTCTACCCACTAGGCCACTGTGCATTTTACGGCTATGAAAAATATATTTCAACTCACCGTCTCATTTGATATACCTATAATGGTGACTTTTATCTATATCTATGTCTACGACATACCCTGCAAGCCACCTCGAGGGTGTGTGGCAGGGGTTGGTAGCAATCCTTTTTTATCGTAATCAATTAGATTAGCAGTTGGTGATTATCAAATTGATAAGACTGGTGATATATCAGACGCTCCAGCGGAATTCAGTTAAATAAGCCAGCGCTACGTGAAGGCAAGCTGGTTATATTGATAAAAATATTAGAAATAGCATACAAGATCTTATCTGGTACTATGAAGAGAGTCATCGAATGAAAGGTAAATGGGAAGAATTGGAAAAAAGGTTGCTGTACGATATATTTGAAACCTGTGAAGAAGGGTTCAAAATTGAAGTTCAAGATGTTATTATGAAAAGATTGATGGATAGGATATTTGAGTGGAAAGCTACGTCGAATCAATCTAAGCATTGATGACCGCTGAGTACAGAAAACAATGGATGGAGCCATATCTCAGCAGCCGATAATCTCAGGCACATAAAAGTCATGTCATAACGCTTGGTTTACGGCTAGAGAAAATAAAAAAGTATCGCAGACGAACGCCTTAAATGGGCGCAACCTATTGAAAGAAATCTCGGAGGTACCACAAACAAAGGATATCGAAAGGTTGGGCTGTTCTCTCCTGTTATTTACTGTAGATTGAGGAACTTTCTCGTGAGAACATCGCAGAACTATCTCTCGCGATCAATACACGATGAGCAGCGGCCTTCAGCCACTTATGTTGGTCATTGGGGTGGAATGACATAGTTTTCTTCAACCAAGAGGAAACGAATGAGAACCATGTGGGAACTATTATCTCCGTAAGTGGTCACTGAATACGATCTCTTCTTGGTCCTCCGTAAAAAGTATAAATTATTTTGAGAAGTAGATAGCGAGAGGGAATGTGAAGTGGCTGGGAGTTTGGTATCATTGCACTCGTAAGCCTCAAAGAATAGCTCAATATTCGTTGAAATAGCTTAAAAGGCGATGGTAACGTCGCAAAAACTTCCATGACTACATTACTACGATGCTCTGTAAAACTAATTGTGGCTGTTTTATCTATTCTATCTATAGAAATATGCCTTATTTTTGCCTATAAAATATGCCTATCTATAAAAATATCGATTATTATTCCCGTTCTGAACCTGCTCTCATATTTCTATATCCCCTAAATTCAGCTTTTGAAATATTACTTACAAATGCCCGGAAAGTCATGATCTGCAAAGGATTTTAAACCGCATTTCTTCTTTATTTAATCTGAGTATCGATTCTTACCAATATGATTTCATTGTGTCAACCTTGACATATGCTGTCTTGTTGTCCAGTGAACATGTTGAGGATAAATACTTCTTTCACCTCAGAAGTGAATATCTTTGAAGCCAATAATAGCTCCCTCGCATTTTCCCTCTGTTTATTTTGCTGCCATTCATTCCAAACGACATATGTAAACTAAAGTATTTCAGATTTTTAGTAGGTACATACCTAGCACAAGAAAAGCTTCATTTTGTATGTTTTTATTTTGTTTTCTCTGGTATGATTATCAGAAAGTGATTACTAGGAAATTAGCCATGAATACGATATCAATAGATAAAAGAAGCAAAGAAAAGACTAATTGTTAGATAGAGATTTTTTTAGGATTTAAGCTAAAATTAATAGGTACTTATGATGTAGATCTGTAGTAGGTATATCTCAAACTTTTTCTTGCATGTTAGATGAAAATTGAAAGTTTTAGTGTGTGTCCCACCTACTTATTCATCTAATTACGTGATTAGTAGGTATGTGTCAACTTTAGTGCATGCCCGTAATACATGTTTGGAGAAACTCACCCCCTGCCACACACCCTCGAGGTAGTATGCAAGGTAGTCGGTAGATGAGGATGCAGTGGCAGTAACGGTCATATTCACACATTTGCATGGTAACATTGTCAAATGTGTATACAACGCTGCTTTGCGCAGGAATTCGGATTCCTATCCAAAGAGGGTAACTGATGATAACTCTGTGGTAAATTGCTCCCTACGATTCATCTACATCTACGCGATACCCTGCAAGCCACCGCGAGGGTGTGTGGCAGGGGGTGAAGATCACCAAGCATGCACTATTGACATGCAAACAAGCTACTATAGGGTCTCGTGCAACTATGTTGTTAGTATCTACATAGCATTAAGGGATTAACACATGCTTTGCACGATTGATTACTTCCTTCGTAATTGTAAGTTTTCAGCAAAATCCGAAATCACTGTTTTTTCTTGAGTGATATTTAAAGAAAGAAGTGATGAAATACCACGCCAAGCAGGTGGTATTGATGCTTGAAGACTACGCCTTCTCTTTTATCTGAAAGAAAGTAGTGGGATCGAGGAAGAGACCGCTAGTTTAGGCTCAGGCATTGAGGGCTCACATTTATTCGATGCATTATGGAGAAAGCTCTCTCACAAAATGTGTGATAATATTCTCCAGGACCATAAGAACACGCGTGCCAATGCGAGAACACTTTAGAAGGAACGCTAGCATCACGCCCCAGGCATATTTCACAATTCTCGTGAACGATTCGTGAAAGGCTGAAGATTTAGGAAAAAATCGAGAGGAAGATATTGCTCCAGGTAGTTTTAAATTTTTTTCTTAGTTTTCCATTCAAGTCATTGAAGCATCACAAAGGAAGGATTTATTTCGCCCATCGCATGCATTGCTACTTGAAATTTCGTTAATAAAAAACGCATTATACCACTGATCAAAACTATATCACAGACCGAAAAAAGATCACGATCGCATTAGGGCTTCTATTTTTGTTGGTTAAGAAGAGAAAAATGCAGACGAAGTATGTAATTAATTTTTATGACTATGGTTCTAAACTCTAGTAGCTTTGTGTTTATCACAAGATTAATACGAATCATTACCTATCTCGGGATTATTTAGTTAGGACTCGGATTCACAGTGGATAGTACATATTACCTATCTATATGTATCCTTTGGCATTATCAGGTTTGAATCATTTAATATGTTTACATTTTTTCGTTAGTTTTCGTCGCCCATCTCTGAAAGAAGGGCAAGAGTTGAACTGTATGTTTTCTAGCATCAGCCGGACAATCTACACCCAACGCTGATCTACAGTCATCAGGGATTTTTTAGGCAATGAACGACTATCTTCTGACCCACTCCTTCAACTGGTCACTTCAACAATCTATCTTCTACGTTCATTTTCAGCTTAACTGCATCCGTATCAGCTGATAAATGAGAAACAATGGGCTTGCCCGTAAGGGATCACACGGCATTCAAATCGACCACTCCGACTACGAAAGTGATGACCGTAGGTACCTCAGGCCATCGCGTTCCGGCCACAAAATGGTTGAGCCCTTTACTCACTGTGGAGCGATATAAATATGTAAGTTCTTCGGGGTCGTTAAGAACTATACTTCCTAAAGACAGGAAAAATAAAAGAACTCGATATAAATCTAATTAACCCGATGGAGGATGGAAAAAAGGAGTGAAGAGAAAAGTTCTTGTCTAGTTACAGATGAAGACATTTTGGACATAAAAGACACCAGACTAAATGGACGAAGATACTGCTAAAGATGATAACTTCTATCAAAAGAAGAATCTACTTACAGCTAGAAATACAAGCGTAGAAGTAAGGAAACAGTTCATCAGAACATACATCTGGAGCATGTTTCTTTACGGCAGTGAGGCAAGGACGATGAGAGCAGCGGAGAAGAAAAGGGTAGAAGCATTTGAATGTTGTGCTACAGAAGAATGCTGAAGATGAAATGGATGACCGAGTAAGTAACGAGGAAGTGCTAAGAAGAGTAGGAGAAAAGAGAAGTGTGCTGACAACTCTAAAAAGAAGAAGGGACAACTTAATCGGCCATATCTTGAGACACGGTGGCCTGATGAAGACTATCGTCGAGGGAAAAGTGAACGGGAAGATTGGAAAAGGCAGGCTTCGTATGAGATACATGGAACAGGTTATGAAGGATGTAAAAGGGAAGAATTACGCCACAATGAAAAGGTTGGCCGATAGAAGAATCGTGGAAAGCTGCGTCAAATCAATCCTAGGACTGCTGACCAATGATGATGATGACGGAAGAGAAGATATCAATGAAGCTCACGGGTGGAAATGAAGATTGCAATTATTTTGTATTAATATTCCATGAAGATCGATAGATTCGGCTTTAACTTGGCTAAAATTCATGCTGAATGAGAAGATTCAACCTATGTAAATTTTTACAGATTTTATTTTGCTGGTACATACACTGTAAAAAGTAGATCTGATTTTAAGGTACAAAAGCGATCTGAATTTCAGATGCAACAATTTTAAGACAGGGTATGTTGAATTTCAGCAGTAATATCTTGTCTAAATATAAGGCAGGTGAACGACTGAAAATCAGACCATCCAGAATCCTGCTCCCTCTGCTTCCTGGTTAACTGCTCCTGTACCAACCATCCATGTTCCTGCCTCTTCCGTACCTTAAATCCGTGTTCCTGCCTTACAACCAGACAGCGCTTAAATTCAGATCGCACGGAAAATCAGATCAACTTTTTACAGTGTACCAGCAAAATAATATCTGTGAAAATTTACATAGGTTGCATCTTCTCATTAATATTCAATACTTATCACTCGATTAAAATATTTTAAAGAGATCAATTAATATTTGTGAAGTTAATTAGAATAATATTTGGTTTAAGAGGGGAAAAATTATGCTGAAACCACCATAAGAAGGGAATAATTAGCAGATCGTAGGTTAAAGTATGGATTAAATCTATGAATTAAAAAAATTAAAAATGGATAGCTTTCCTGAAGATGTTAGATGTATAGGTATTAAAAGCATCAGCGTATTACACTAAATTTGACAGATAAATAAAATTGGAGGGATAGATTGTCGTACTGATAGGTTCAAAATGTCGTTTTTCCCCCGTACTATAAGAGAACACAATAGGCAGCATAGCAAAGGGATAGGTAGGGGAAATATTTTAGAGTAGTCTGTAGTGCATGATGCATGTATTAATCCCTTAAATACTATAGATGCTAACAATCAAGTTGCATGAGACCCTATAGTTGCTTGTTTGCATGTCAATAGTGCACGCTTGGTGATATTCACCCCCTGCCACACATCCTCGCGGTGGCTTGCAGGGTATCGCTTAGATGTAGATGTACACACATATGAAGTAAACTCTGATGGAGTAAATATTAGTGAATATTCAAAGTCCATTTTCGGTGTACCGTAAACCAATCCCTTTATTACTAGGCATGTAGATACTAACCATTGAGCTGCATGTGACCCTATTTTGTAGCATGTTTCCATGTAGTAGCCTAGTCGCATGTCAATAGTGAATGTTTGGTGACCTTCACTCCCTGCCACACACCCTCGCGGTGGCTTGCAGAGTAATGCGTGGGTGTAGATAAGTGAATAATAACAATATCTAAATTATTTTGAGTGTCTATTCGATAGAGACGTAAATGTAAATATTATCTAATATTTTAAAAGTTGACGATAAGAATATTTGCATGCATCTACATCTACGACATACCCTGCAAGCCACCTCGAGGGTGTGTGGCAGGGTGTGCATCCAAACCAGGAACAATGTCGCAACAAACAAAATTGAATAGCACAAAACAAACACCACACCTTTAAAAGTAATTAGGGGGAAAAAAAACTACCTAATCTCAATCATTCAGGACACACCCACGAATACCATGCACTACTTGAAACCCGACACCAATTTCATAGATGCTCATGCATGCAAAAAAAGCAATGCATGGAGAGGGTTAAAACCACGGTCACTATGTACCTATACTACACTATATACCTACACTATATTATGTATCTAGGGACCGTGGTTATAATTATGAATGTACACACTTTAATCCTCCAGTAAAGAAGATATACTCTGAGCTCGTGTTAAATTATTTCCCTCGTCCAAAATTTTGAGCGGCCCAAGAGAGGAAGGAGGTGGGCCAGTCTCCACGCCGCCCTGGCTGCTGTCCAGATCTCGCCCTGGACCACCCTCCCCTCCACGCTCCCCTTCCCCCTACCACTTCCGCACCGTCCCCTCCTCCTCCCTCCCGCCAGATCGTATCCTTGGGTAAACTGAATTACGAGTTAGTGAGGCGTGGTGGTGTTGGTTTTGTGCTCCGGCATCCGACGGAGGCGGTGAGTGAAACCACGAGAGGGTGTGAGGTGGTGGGGGATGGACGCCCCCATTCCACTCCGCGGCCGACTCCTGCCCTCCTCCCCGCCCCCCTTCTTCGCCCCGGGCGAGCGCGAGGGCAGGTGCGAAGTCTCGCGTGCCGTAGGGGAGGGCGGGGCGGTGTCGAGGGCAGAGGGGTTGAGGGAAGACCCTTCTCTCTCTCCTGGGTCGGCACAAAAGGATTGAGATGGGGCAAATACAGCGCTATGGGTAATGCCCACAGTATATGGTCATTTCCCGCTTTTTCATTGCGTCCTGGAGTCGGCGCACAGGGTTTTACCGAGAAGTATCGGAACGACGCCTCTTTTTTCCGGGGATATGTAAAGAGAGGGTGTTTTATGAGAGGGAGTGGAGGAAGTGCGTTGCCCACACGCCTCCACACACCTCCCCTTCGAAGTCCACGCGTGCCGTGACACGTGTTTCGAAATCCCACTTAGCACGGCGTCACGCATTTCGTTAGGCTGTTGACTCTGCTAACCAGTATTGCGGTGTTTAACCCCGGTGCCACAATGAGATTACATGATACCCTGCAAGCCAACGCGAGGGTGTGTGGCAGGGGGTGAAGATCACCAAGCATGCACTACTAACATGCAAACAAGCAACTATAGGGTCTCATGCAACTAGATTGTTAGTATCTATAGTATTAAAGGGTTGATACATGCATCATGCACTACATCTACACGTACACGATACCCTGCAAGCCACCGCGAGGGTGTGTGGCAAGGGGTGAAGATCACCAAGCATGCACTACTAACATGCAAACAAGCAACTATAGTGTCTCATGCAACTAGACTACAGATTACTCTAAAATATTTCACCTACCTATCCCTTTGCTATGCTGCCTATTCTGTTCTCTTATATTACGGGGAAAGGTATTGAAGTGCGGTGCTACGTTAAAACACACCACGCTTTATGGTACTGAACTGCCGTGTTACGTTGTAGCATTACTATGAGGTATTATAAAAAGCCAAAGTCTATGAAAACCCTTTTAGTACGGTGTCACGCCTTTCGTTAGCGTGTTGACTTCACGTACCAATTTCGTGGTGTTTAACCCCAGTGTTACGGTGTACACAACACGTTTTGGTACTGAACGGCTGCTTCACATGGCCGCACCACTATGAGGTGTTACAAAACGCTAAACTAATACAATCGGGGTGGCAAGGTTCTTGGAATATACTTGAGGTTGAATTTTAGGAACGATTTGATTTGGGAATTGTACGGACTGGTCCCAGCGGATAGGAAGCCTTTCTCTGTACGCGCGATTGTGAGCTTAAGGGCCATATTCAGAAACTCGCCTACAGTCTCGTTTTTACTGCTTACGTCCTAAAACCTCTACTTCGAGTCAAATCGGTATGTACATTCACCCAGAAAAGTTGGTATTACCACGCTCTATACCACTAGTAGTTTTGCACGGGTACATGTTAGCCAGCATATCTAGGAGAATCAGTATGACCTTTTGAACTAGATTTTATCATGTAAGCATTGGAAGTAAAACAGTAGTTGAGATTCTGATACTTCATAGTCGTATTCAGAATATCAACTCACTTCCCTGCTTCACGCTGACAAGTAACACCACGGTGTAAGAAAAACTTGACGATGTATTTTTCACACTTTTTATTAAGTAAAACCCTACTGGTTTCGACACTCTCTTCTGTCATTGTCAAGGGTACTCTGACGGTACTGGAAGGTACAGAGAACCCTTGACAATGACAGGAGAGTGTCCAACCCGGTAGGGTTTTACGCAATAATTATTGCGTAGTACAAGGAAGTTGCTAGTCTATCACGAATCTTTCTATCAACGTATTGGCATGTCTCGCCGTTATTTATATGGTGCTTGTACAGTAAAATTTCATCCCACGTATGATAACCTTATAAATATAACCATAGGCTGATTTGTTGGTACTTATATTCCCCTATTTTATACACTAAGTTGGCAAATATCTAACACTTAATGTAGATCACAAATAATAACACACCAGGGGAGATTAGAATAGGAATATCAGATTTTGCACTAGTAGTTTTGCACAGCTAAGTACATGTTAACCAGCATACATTTATTTTTCTTTTGCATGATAAAAAAAGTATGTAAATATTGGTTGATTTTCAATGTGCAACCTAGATTTTTGTTGCTTTCACTACACTAATACATGTCATAATACTATATTTATCAGGATAATTGCTATTATTTCCAGAAAGTTTGGACTAATATAAAACACCCGTATTAAATATAGGATTTAACCTCTAGATTTAAGTGATTGTCTGGTGATGGCTTGCTCCCTGCCACCTTTGCGGTGTCTTGTAGCGTATATGGTAGACGCAGGTATCCTTCTTCCCCGTGGAACTTTTAGGAAATATTTACAATTCCCGTATCAATGAATATAATATTGCCCGGATGCCCACTAAATTGCTATTTCAAAAGTCACAGGAATCACAATAGTAGCACGAAACTATAGAGCTGACTCCACTGAACTACTCACACATGGGAATCATTGTCAGATCGCAGGTTGAAATTTAGACTTAATCTCTTCCACAAATTCCAAGGCAATATTTTCAGTGATGATGTTAAAAATATTTTACGAAGCCCAACTTACTATGGCAGACTGGACCATAATCATAAAATTAGAGAAATTGATTGCCGAACTGACCGATTCAAAATGTCCTTTTTCCCTCGCACTATTAGAGATACGAATAACGGTAAATATGTCCTATCGGAGAGTAGCAATGAATAGCATTGGTAGCTGCATGTTGGTATGAGTACCTAAAGCTAACCCTACTAACAGAATGTTTTTGCATGTTTTCTTTGCAATTTCTATCTTTTTTAAATAGTGTAGTTCTGACTACTATATTAATACTATTCCTTTTTTATGCATGATATGTAGTGCATTTTTGGTGAGCAATCACCCCCTGCCACCCACCCTTGTGGTGGCTTGCAGGGTATTATGTAGATGTAGATGTACTCCTAAGTTGCAGGATTTGGCTTTCGTCTTATGCGTGCCCTTTCCACTAGCATGCTTTCCCAGAAGAGTTTGAACGGGTACATACGTACAAGGCGTTATTGGCTTGCGGGTGGCCTACACCACATGTATGTGACGTTAAAGTCACTCGTATTATTAACAGATAGCTTACAAACTACACGTCAGGCGGCGATGTCTGATGGGAAACCTAGGAAATCAGGTCATTCCAACTTTAGTGTCATTATATACGCGAAAGGTAATCAGTTAGTTCACCAAATATTTCGAATAGCAAAAGCCACTAACGCATGTCGCCAGCGTAGTAATGTATCTTGCATTAAATGCGGAGTTATTATTCCTTATTTGTGCTTACACCATACGGAAATTCTCAATTACGGTTTCAAGTCTTTCCCACTCTTAAAGGCAAATCAGGCTGGGATGAAATGTTCAAGGATGGGAATGGAAAATTAAGGAGGAAGAGTGGAGAGAAACCTGGCGTCGGCCTTTGCCTACCCTTAACGAAAGACGCTAATTTCGTAACTTCCCATCAGACTGACGAAGGAAAGATACCGAAGTACTTTTCATCCAGTGCTCAAAAAGTGGACGGTATCCTGATGAAAAATATCAGCCACTTCAGTACTCTAGCCAGCAAACAAACTCCAGTAATATCTACATCTACACGTTACCCTGCAAGCCTCCGCGATGGTGTGTGGCAGGGGATATAAGTCATTTCTGCTTCTTAATGGGAAAACATCAACCTCGATTTATTTTGATTCTCGTGAATTCTCGCCTTTATTACCTAAGAAGCATTATTACAGCAAAGTGAACGGTGATCTCATTTTTATATAAGGTGTAACAACGGAAACTTTGCTGTTCACTATGAGATCCGTGTTGAGGGATCAGTTGGCGAAAAAACAGAGTACGTTCAGAGTTTTCTAAATTTTCCTTCGCAATACCTTCAAACTACAAAAGGCTTGATAATTGTAACAAAAATATATCTTTTAATTTAACTCTTAGCTTTTCTTCTAAGAGAAGAATATGTTAGCAAGATATTCCACAGGGAAAAAAATCATTCAGCTCAACTGGTAAAGCACCTGGCCGGAAATAAGGGGGTCGGGGTTTGGTTCCCGGTCAAGGCGAATGCTTTTTTCTCTGTAGAATATATTGCTATCGTGCAATTCAGCGAGTAACTCCGCTAAATTTTTCGCGGCTAGCTCTTGAGCTTTAAATTTTTTAGAAGAATACGTTTCAGAAACATTGAAAAGAAGCATATTTTAAATTACAATTAGTATTTTCAACGGTTATGAGTTGAAACACTAAGACCGGCTAGAATTTTTGATTCGGAAATCGATTCCACGGAATCATTAAGACTCTTTTCTCTCCCTCTGTTTAATGGATGCCATCATGAACTTCAAGTGGGGATCACCATGTAACGAACGACTGCTAAAAAAAATATTTGTGAAATCCAAATTAATACGGTAGACTGGACCATGATCATAAAATTAGAGAAATTCATTGCCGAAATGACGGATTCAAAATGTCCTTCTTTCTTATTACGATTAGGGAAATGAATAGTTGCAAATATACCCAATAGTATAAACACAAGTGATGGCAGAGGTAGTTGAGAGCAGAGCAACAAGTGATATCAGAGGTAGATATACAATGGATAGCAGAGGTAGTTGAATGTTGGCATAAAAACTATAAGGTAGCCCGTCTAGCAGTATGTTTTCGCATGCTTGCTTTGCTATTTTTTCTTTTAAATTGTTAAATTTAGACTGGAATTTAACCACTAATCCTTTTCATGAATGATATATAATGCATGTTTGGTGTGAAATCGCCCCTACCTAACACCTTTATTGTGGATTGCAGGGTATTATGTAGATGTAGATGTAAAGAAACGGACAAGTACCACAATTTGAGCTCCAAAGATTCTTCTGCCTTGGAGGTAACATCAATGGACAGACTTTGAAATGCTAGAGCAAATAGAGAGTAGGGGGAAGAAGGGGATGGGGAGAGAGGGTGAGAGGTGAGAAGGGTTCCCGTGAGGGGGAGGGGGGGGGAGTGTGATGGCCCAAGAATTCCTTGGGCCTCGGGGCTAATGCGCTCCGGTGCGCCTGCCTCGCTCTTCTTAACGCCTCTCTCTCTTTCTCTCCTCCTTCTGTCTCCTCCAACCATCCGTTTCAACACTCCTCCTCATACCATCCTTTCCAGAAAAAAGGGTTTCGCATTTCGGCGGAACTACACTTAAAAGCCCCTCCCATTCCCGTCCACATACATATTTTCCCCCACCACCCTCCTCGACCCTTCTCAAACCACCTCCCGCCCGGGGCCGTGCGATATTCAATTTCCAACATCGACTCTCGATACAAAAAACATCGGGCAGGTGATGGCGCATCGAAGTGGAGAGGATTGCGTGGACATCAAAGTAAACTCATGATTCCATCCGTCACATAAATCACATGCTTGTTTCACATAGTTTGCTCAATTCATTCATCTAATCGTCCTTCGGAATTCATTTAACAAACGGCATATTCATACGCGCTTGGTATATGCTGGAATTATGAGTAGGAATTTTCGTAGAGAATGTTGACGAGATTTGAGCAAGATCGAACTGATCTCTCTAAGGAAGAGCTATTTATCTTACTTAGATTGGAAATCGATACTACACCCAATTCACAAAATAGATTTAAATATTTACGCATTATATATACAAATATGTTTTATTTTGGCTTGAAACATATATTAGGATCTCATTACTACGGTTGTATTTGATTACATTATGATCAACAGAGAGACTGCCGGACGGAGAAATCAAAATTTTCATTCACTGAACGAACGATATTGGACCATAGCAACTATGAACGTAATTTAAGGATGGATGTTAGGTATGTTAGGAAGTGTTATGTGAGTGTGATTGACAAAAGTTGGCAATCAGTGCTATGGTATATATGAATGAACTTTATTCCAAAAAAGTATTCGCAGATTCCAATAGCTACCCTTAAGGGAGCTTTCGGCAGTTGGCAGGAACCCAGAGTAAAGGCTACATTATTTAGGATTTAAAGGTATGTATATGAGGTATGGATTTTGAGGCAGAGGATAAAGAATAAACAAATAAACTTTAAGATAAGGCTATTAGATGGAGAAGGTAGGGGTCAAACAGGGGACAGTCAAACGAATCAATCCAATGCAACCCAGAGGAATAAAAGAAGTTATCAGGTGAATTAAGTGGTGAGAATACATGGAAACAGGAGGTAAAAGGGTGTTTTATAGAAAGATAGTGGCTGTAATGTGATAGTGTGGCAAAGATAGCAAAATTACAGTTTAATACCTAATAATGAAAATCTATTTGTTCAAGAACTTTCACAAACCACAAAAATGAAATAAACTCTCTCACGACCTGGGTTTCGGCACTTAACACCATCATCAGGCGCTAAGCACAAAACCTGGGTCATGAGGGAATGTATTTCACATGTGATTCACCAAAAAGCTAAGAAAATTCACACATAAAAAATAACTTTTTCTATTATAAATTCCGGGAAAATGAAAAAAATAAATGATTAGTGTTCCAACATCCTTAAACTTTTCAGGAGGAATATTTTATTTTTCCTGTCTCCAACCTCTGGTGTATAGTAATGAAACAATAAATGTGTATTTTCTCTGGGATATCTTATGTTTCTTGGAGCATAAGTCGTGCTTACAGTTGAAAATTAAAATAAGCCACATTTTGATTATTTTGATGAAAGCATACTATGGAGCAGAAAACCCTAGATTATGTTGCGCTAAAATTAAATTGTGAAATAACCCGAAAGAATGATATGATAATATAATGATTCACAGTAGTTCTACGATAGTGTAAAAGACCCGGGTAGACATTTTATTTCAAACTTATAAAGAGTTAATAAACATCCGATAAAACAATATCTGACATGTGTATTTATTACGACCATTAATCTGTTAAACATATCTATATATCCTGCAATAATTACATTTCATTGTACAGAAATCCGTAGATTGCATGAAGAATCAAGTCAAAAATAACCATTGATATTAGTGCGATGGGCTGGAATGTGTAAAGTTCCTCCTATTATCGTCAAGAGCTTGCCTTTATTAATGACAAAAGTTCATTTTCTGTATAATTACTTTTCTTTTTAATATAGGCAAAGAATGTATACAAAAGCGTTGATCTAATCATACTAGGGCCAATGCTCTTGCGTCAATCATTTAAGCAGTTTATTACTTGGAGTATCGTAGTCATCGTAGTTATTGTCGCGAGCAGTATGCAATTATAATGACGACATATAAAGTAAGCACAAGATCTTAGAAGATTAGAGGTTTTTGATTCACATTATTCTATTCGTAGGAGTGGACCGTAGAGACGTAGTCTAAAAAATTGCTAACGATATCACTTGCGTAATAATTATTTTTTATCGAGATAAAACAGGAATCGGATGCCTCAAACGAGTCAACAAACACAAGAGTATCGTTTTATTCACCTCGTTAGGTACAAGGATAGGGCGGATGTGGGAGCCATTTCATCCGGTATCGTGTGAGAAACAGAGTCGGCCGCACCACCCCCCGGGGTTGGGCGTTCCTTCACTCCGACAGTGTTTTGTTATTTTTTCCGCTTCCCCTCCTCCTCCTCTCAAGTGGGCCGGGCGCAGCAGCTTTGGCACTCAGAGAGAAATGTTTTTTTTTTCTTTTGCCTCCGGAGAGGAGAAAATATAAAGGCAGGTTATCACGTTATTTATTGTTTCCCGCATCGACTGAAGTGTGTGCGTGTGAGAGAGATAGAGAGAGAAGACTTCGGAAGGAATGTTTGTTTTAGGCTCCGCCTGGCGCTTACGTGTTTATTTGATGGTTTAAATTTAATGCGCCCGACCGGTGTTGTCCGGTTAGATTGTTTCCTGGCGGGCCTTTTGATATATTGTTTTCGTCGCCATGCCAATGGGCGAAATTGTTTGCTCCCCCCTCCATCCGGGGGATTCAATTGAACGGGTTGTTTGCCGAGTCGTTCAATAGATGAGATTGCCTCGGAATGAATTCCCCCCAGTCCCGGAAGGTATTTTTCCGATCGTAGAACGGGTTACCGTGTGACGTGTGTTTGCTCTGTCGAGCAATGCCTCTTCGCCTCGACGCTAACGACCTTCCTGTGGGAGGATTAGTGGACGAATTGTCGGGCCAAACAAATTACACTTTATCTCGTTCATCGAGGGAGAAAGACTATTCGTCACTATAAAGCTTGCGGAAAATTTGCGAGCCCTTACATCTTTCGGTGGCAAAGAGCCTATTACTAATTTATGCTATTTATATTACGGCTTGTTAAAGATTCAATGAACCCATTACCATCTGCTAGGGGTTCCTTAGCAGGCTGGCTCCAAATAGGAGTTGTTCATTCATGCACGGGAATCCTAATGCAGTTGTAGCTAATATACTGGCCACCCTATCCGTGGTTCCGGGCATGAATCCCGGCAGTGTCAAAGAATTATTCTTACACATCTGCATAATACCCTGCAAGCCACCATAAAGGTATGTGGCAGGGGGTGAATTCTCACCAATCATGCCAACATGTACTATATCATGCATAAAAAATTAGTAATAATATACTAGTCTAAACTTCAATGTTTAAAGAGAATAACAATAGCTAAGCAAGAATGCAACATAATGCTGTTTGGCTGTAATGATGTTTGGGTTAGCTTAAAGTTCTTATACCAACATGCAACACTCGAATTGGATATATTTACCGCTATTCATATCCCTAATTGCACGAGGAAAAAGGGAATTTTAAATATTTCAGTTCGGCAATCAATTTCTTTAATTTTGTGATTATGGTCCAGTCTACCATCCAAGTCTGTCACAGTAAGTTGGGGTTCGCAAAATATTTTTAACATTATCACCGAAAATATTATCTTGGATTTTATTGAAGAGATTAAGTCTAAATTTTAACGTGCGATCTGATAATAATTCCCATTTCAATCTTTTCAATAAATTCCCATTTTAATTCATTTAATAGAATAGTTTCGCTAATACCTATAGTTATCGTGCCGTCCCCTTACAAACCTGGCCGATCTTCGCTGCACACGTTCAAGTTCGTTATTTCGGCCCTTTTCGTATGGATCTCATGTACTGGAAGCGTATTTTAAATGAGATCTAACTACTAGATCTACTAACTACTACTAATAGGTCTAGTAACTACTAGTTACAATGTCTAACTAGGTCTACATATAGTCCCAACTACGAGTATTTTACAAGGCACGTTCATCAGGAGATATTATTTTTGTCCAGTATATTAGATGTGTGAACAAAGATAATTTTCGTATTTTGGGAATTGAGAATATGGGTAATACCGTTCGCCATAACCGAGGAACCAGATTCGCTTGGTGGCAGAGACTTTTCTATTGGTAGTCCAACTTAAGTGCTGCTTGGAGAGTACTTTGAGGGCAGTGCTTAGTTCTTCAAAGGGGCCTCTAAACAATGTACCTTTTGGTGTTTTTCTTTAAGAAAAAGCTAATGGCAAAGTCATTTCCTCCTTCTCCGTCCCATGAAATATTTAGAGTTCTGTCCAATTTTCAATCTTCCATGCTTGAGGCAAATGTGACCTCAACCGTCGATCCATTTTTAAAATATCTACCCATACTCATCCATGCACGTAATATGAAATCCATGAACAACTATGAAGGCTTGTGGCCACAATATTTACAGGCTTCCCAGAGAATCATAGCAATTCCAATAACCGAGTACGGTGATCACCCTGTCTACGATGACCGGGTTGAAAAAAAATAGTGATTGAATTTTCCATGTAAAGATATGATCTACTAAGAAAGTCTAACGACCATCATCTACATCTACATAATACCCTGGAAGCTACCATAAAGGTGTGTGGCAGGGGGTGAATTCTCACCAAACATTTACTACATATCATTCATAAAAACGAATTGGTAATCATGTAGGTACTCATCTAAATTTCAATTTTAAAGAGGATAAAAATAATAAATCAAGCATGCCATATAAGGCTGTTAGTTGGGTTAGATTTAAGTACTTATACAAACATGTAATTGTATAATTACCTATGCTATCCATTAATACAATCGTATTGAATATATTTACCGCTTTTCTTATCCCTAATTGTACACGGGGAAAAGGACATTTTGAATCTGTCAGTTCGGCAAACAATTTCTCCAATTTTGTGATTATGGTCCAGTCTACCATAGTAAGTTGGGGTTCGCAAAATATTTGTAACATCATAAATGAAAATATGGTCTTGGAATTTGTTTAAGAGATTAAGTCTAAATTTCAACCTGCGATCTGACAATGATTCCCAATTTAATTCATTTAATAGGCTGATTACGCTTATATAGTAATCGTACCGTCCCTTTACAAATCGTTCCGATCTTCACTTCACACGCTCAAGTTAATTATTTACGCCTATTTCGTATGGATCCCATATGCTGGCAGCGTATTCCAAATGAGCGTTTACAAGGGAAATGTAGCTAATTTCTCGTACATGATCGTCACATTTACCCAGTACTCTTTTGATGAATCACAGTTTACGATTAGCTTGACCCATTATTTCACGTATGTGTTAACCCCAGGAAAGATCATGTTTCGGTTTTATTTCAAGACGTTTAATGGATTCCACGCTTGTAAATTCATTATTATTTATTTTATAAGTGATAGCAGGAGAATAATTCTCTTTCCAAAATTTTATTTCTACACATTTTTTTAAACTTAATTCTTACTGCCATGGAAATGTAATGAACTTTCCTTCATGAAATAAAGTGAACTACCGCCGTTTAAGGTAATGAAAAAGAGAAAGCCAAAAGATGGTGACAGCCGTCAGGAGATATACTTGAGAAGATAATAAGCTCTAATGCAGAAACATTCTCATTATTGAGAGAGGCTAAAATCTTTTTAAGAACCCTAAAACTATGATAAGTCTCGGATAGCTCTTTGTTTACCACGATAACTATACACTTTTGATCGGAGATAAATGAGTTTCTAAGCCGAGATTATGATAAACGCTGTAAGTCTTTTGAAAAAATGAGGAATACCCTTCAATTCAAAAGCCTGTTGCAGTTAGAGCATTGGTTTCCCACCGTGGGGGCTCGAGTTTTATTCACAGAAGTGGAATATATTTTTCTTTGGAAAAACCGGCTCCGACTTGAGTGTTTTGTGGAAAACATTCGAGCACAGTACCTACACCGTCCGTGGGGATGGTACGTTAAGTCGTGATCCCCTTGGCGCCTTTTCGTTCATATCTGGGTAATACCGACGCCGGATTTCTCTCCATCCTTCGTTGTTTTCTTTCTATTCCCATGCTTGTACGTTTTCTCCCGGCCTGAAAGCCCTACAAGTGCAAGTACGGACTGGAAAACACTGGCAGGACTGTTTAGTATAGTGTTAGAGTTACTTGATCAAACTTATTTTTTGGAGCGAATTCAAAATGAAAGATGTGTGAACCATTAACATTCCAAAGGATATTTAATTCCTTTTGCTAATCCACAAACCAGAATAATAAGACCAGAATTTATTTTGGAACACCAAAACCTCATTTGTGGTGCATAAAAGATATCAATTACGGTGTGAAAAAGCCGATTTAGGCTTACCCCTTAATGAGAAAAATCATGCCGAAGAACTTGTGTTCTCATAGTGTTCTCATTTTCAGTGATAACGTTAAAAATATTTTGCAGACCCCAACTTACTATGGTAGACTGGACCATAATTAAAAAATTAGAGAAATTGATTGCCGAACTGACAGATTCAAAATGTCCTTTTTCCTCGTTAATCAGGGATATGAATAGCGGTAAATATGTCCAATACGAGTGATTCAATCCATAGCATAGGTAGTTTCATGTTGATGTAAGGACTTGAAGGTAACCCTATTAACAGCACGTTTTTGCATGCTTAGTTTGGTATTTTTATCTTTTTAAATATTGCAGATTAGACTAATATATTAATACTAATTCTTTTAAATGCATGATATGAAGTGCATGTCTGGTGAGAATTCACCCCCTACCACACACCTTTGAGGTGACTTGGAGGGTATTATGTAGATGTAGATGTTAACTGCCAATTTATGGAGCGAGCATCGTACGGGCGATAAGAGACCACGTGCTCGTTTCAGAAGGGTAAACAAGCGAGCATTTCCCAGGATAAATATTGTAAATCACTCTTCGGAGATGGCCCACACTCGGGTCCACCGACCGCTTGCATCATCCCCACTCTTCCGGGTCTCACGATTCTCTCCGACTCTTGTCCCGGCGCGGACGGACAAGTGGTCGCATTCCCCTTGTGCCGAGGAGAAGAGCGGTCGCTTCGCCCCCTGGTATTTGCTCAGCGGGGTAAGCACCCAGGTGGGAAAGAAGTAAAAGCACTCGGGATGTTATTCCCTTCGCGTGTTTTGCCCGACTGCAAACATTGAGAGTTCTAAGATTGAGGCCCGAGATTTCAAAGCGGGAATTCCCACCTGGTATCGCGGCTATTCCAACTTTTGTGGACTCTCTTGTGATAAAATGCGAAAGAATAAACAGATCGCAAACAGCTTTGCTCCTTAAACCCACTTTACTCATGTAAACGATGTAAGACTCCTCCATTATTTTTACATACACCTTGCCTATTTAACTTATTTACATATCCTCTTTTTCCCTGAACGACTTCGAGCTAAAATAATAAATTCCAAGACAATATTTTTTGCGATGATGTTAAAAATATTTTGCGAACCCCAACTTACTATGACAGACTGGACCATAATCATAAAATTAGAGAAATTTATTGCCGAACTGATAGATTTAAAATGTCCCTTTTCCCTCGTACAATTAGGGAAACGAATAACGGTAAATATGTTCAATCGGAGAGTAGAAATGGATAGCATTGGTAGCTGCATGTTGGTATGAGAACTTAAACCTAACCCTACTAATAGAATGTTTTTGAATATTTGCTTTGCAATTTCTATCTTTTTTAAATAGTTAAGGTCGGACTAGCATATTAATACTATTCCTTTTTTGTGCATGATATGTAGTGCATGTTTGGTGAGCAATCACCCCCTGCCACACACCTTTGTGGTGGTTTGCAGGGTATTATGTAGATGTAGATGAGCTAAACGGATTAAATGGGTCAAAATACGTGGAATAGAGGAATTCATCCAAATTCTAATTTTTCAAATCTGATTCAACAGAAAAATGTTAACTGAGCGATAATGGCACGAAATACTGTAGTGCTTACAACAAACTCAATGCTGCATGACATATTTTGTTGAAATGTTTGACGTGAAGTATGATGGGGTACATGCATATTGGAGACCAAGATTGAATACCAACCCCACCTCAAAGGCAACCCAAAATATGTAACGTATATCGTAGTAAATCCTTCAATCGCAACCTCTAGGAATATTTTCATTGCGGGTTGAGACCAAAATCGAAATATTCAGAGTAGGTACACACATTTTATAATCCCTATTGCGATTTTATCTTTTGGACGGTACAGCAATCGGACTCGATAATTATTCCTAGACCATGAAACAAGGCTTGGAATTCCAACAACCGAGAGGAGTATTAGTGAAAAAATTGGCTTCTATTTTAGTTTCGCCCAAGGGCATGATAGTAAACGAAATAAACGCGAATAATACGCTGAAGAAATTACATATAAATCTCTAAAAAATATAGATCAGTAGATGAGGTATTCAAATATCACTCCGGTTTCCTGAACATCATGAACAAAATAAACTTCCGCTTCCTGTTTAAATTCCCCCTAGTTTTTCAATGAGAGCATAGAGAAATTTCTAACTTTATCCAAAAACGATAAGAAAACACTGGAAATTGTCAGAGGAATATAAAATAACGCGAATATTAAATACGCGATGCGATGGTTTATAGCGTCAACGATTTACATTTATATAAACCCTGCAATCCACCGCAATGGTTTTACTTTATTCATTACATCTACATCACATAATTCCCTGCAAGCCCCCATTAAGGAGTGTTGTAGGGGGTGGATTCACACCAATCATGAATTAAATATCATGCATAAAAAAGGATTATTAGAATCATCATTCACATTAATTGCCATGGGAAACAATTCACCTAGACCGGGAATCAAACCACGGACCGTTGGCTTTCCGGGGCCACTGCGCAGACCACCACGCTACCCAGGATCCTTTTTTTTAGGCAATTAGGCAATTTTTCAAGAATCATCACTAATCAACACTTTCTGCATATATTTACTGCTGCCTCAATACTGTAAAAATTGAACTATTTTCTCGCTTCATCATATCACGGGTAATATAACAGTTAGTTCAGAACTCATGAAATGGTAACAGCGGATCTGGAAGACAAGAAAAATTGGGCAATTGTGCTAACTAGACGCTTTACCATGCTGGGTGCACAGTGGATTTTCTAGCTGAAAAACAGCTATTGATTGAAGAGTTCTCTATTTAGTTATCACTGAATACCATTCATTATAATTACAAAAAAAATCATTCAACAATAAACCACGTAGCATAAGAATCCTGTGCATTGGGTTTAAGTATAATGTTGTTGTAGTTTATATTAGATGTGACAATGAAAATATTAATGATTGTAGTAGTGTAAATTAGGTAAAGATCCAGCTAATTTGGGGAATAGAGTCAGTGTGATAGCTTCAAATTCCCGAGGGCCCGAATTCAAATTTATTTCGTGGCAGAAATTTTTTATTTGCAGACCAATCTCCACTGCAGTGCCGTGGGAAGTGTACTCCAAGTTTAGTACTCCCTAAGTTCGGATGTCTAACCGTTGGCACACTTTGGAACAGGCTAATACCAACATTGTGTTTCCCTCTTTCTTCCGTTACCTGAAAAATACCGTCCTATACCCAATTACGCACCTTTCCTAAATGGCGTAAATGAAATTAACTCTCAGATTATCAAGGCCCTTGGATCATCAAGGACCTTGATAATGACTGTATAAGTCGAAACCTGGGTAGGTGTTAATAAATCTGTGGAATTTTACAAAGTGATTTTATTTACATTATCAATATGTGGTTCCACGAAGTCAAGCCTAGCAATTTGTTATATATTCGTGAAGCAAGTACAGCTACTAAGGCTAAGTTATATCGGAAACTCTCCATCAAGTTCCGCATTGCGAGCCTCAACATCTTTTTCAATAACTTTCGTATGTTTCCCTGAACAAATGCCACTATCTTGGCATATTTCGGAACAGGCTAATACCAATGTCTTGTTTCTCTCTTTCTTCTGTTATCTGAAAAATACCGTCCTATATCCAATTACGCACATTTCCTAAATGGCGTAAATGATATTAACTGTGGCAGGTTTCCCTGAACAAATACCACTAAGACTCATGTTTCATGCCTTTAAAAGGCTTTAGAACGACACCATGGATCGAGTTGACGTCCTCGCACTTTCGATTTTTCCTACGTGACGCGACAGTTATTCTTCCATTCGACAGCAGACCACTGTAAGAAGTAGGAAAGAGGGAGGAAATGATAGCAAACCCACGGACACCGGATGTGCATCTATTCCACGCGCGCCTCTCCATAATTGTCCGAGTCCGTGTCGATTCCGCTTGCGCCCTTGTAACGGGTTTGTGTGCGCAGCTGCGTCGAGGGCCGGACGAAGACACGAGGAATAAGCCTGGAGGAGAAACACCTCCTCACCCTCTCCCTCCTTTCTCTCTTCCCCTCTCGGGATTCTCCAGGATCGCGGAGCGCAATCACTCATGTCCCGGGACTCATTGAAATCTCGGAAATGGCGACGGGGTCCCCGAGTGCGTGTGGACGGATGGGAACGATTGAGGAAGGCCCAGGCGGAGAAAGGAACGAGCCCAAACAGTCTTGAAGGAGTTTTTCAAGGCATCGTCGGCGGGTGGATGGGAGAGAGGGAGGTTTCTTCGGGCTCAGGTGACGAGTGGAACACTTGGTCATTTTCTGGACGCCTTCGCTGGACGCGAGGTTCCGGGGAAAAGGCCATTTCGCCTTCTCCTTTGTGGACCTTCCCTTTCACCCCGAAAGGAGTTCGCCTCCCGCGCACACACAGCCCCACTCCGACACCCCCCCCTACCTTCAAGTTTTGTCAGGGTGGGAAACGTGTGGGGCGGGAAATGGCGGAGGAGGTACCCCAGAGGATCTGTCTCGACCCGCCTCCCCTCTTCAAACATTGACCTCCGCTTCCTCCTCCGCCCCTTGAAGGACCGATTCTTGACCCCGCGACGTCCATTGTGTGAGGGAGCATTTGGGATAACTCAAGAAAGCCACCCCCTTCTCTTCCCTCCATTTCCCTCTGTCCACCCCCTTGGGGTCCCAACACGCGAAGCGTTGACGACTTTGGTTCACGCCTCGGACTCGAGTCTGAAGTGAATCTCTCTTGAGGGCCCCCCTGTTCTCGGTTTGCCCTAGTTATTATAGCAAAATTAAACCCATGGACGAGAGTATTAGCTCTTCAAATTCTTATGTAAACGGATTCCTCCACCATAAATGGTGCTGCAGATGTGACAACAAGCAGGCTCGATCCTCGTGCAACGGACCGCGGTTTGCTTAAGATCACTAATCTTGTTTATCCACTCTATCCATACATTAAGAATTCTTGAAGTACGAGATTGTGCACTCCAAATTTTTAATTCTATGTGTAAACCAGTCATTTCAAGAGGACTACTCATCCACATTCCATATTTATTCCATCCACATTCCATAGGCCTTACCTGGCAATGGTGTTTTTTCAGGTTCTTTTATCCGGAAATCCGAAATGTCACAAACTGACATAAGTGCTTGGATGACGTTAAATATTTCAATCCTGGAAGCTCAGCGATTATAAGTGGGTAGGTATCATCAGCATTATTGGCAGCTACTAAATATAACAACGGTTGATACATATCTTTGTGACTTACCATCCCCAACCACATCCCCACTTGCGGCGGTTCGCAAGCCTATTTGTAGGCTAAAAATTTGTGAAAACTCACCTATATCTGCATTTTAGCTTGCGAGCCGTAGATGCAGATGTTGATGAATTATCACAAATGTTAGCCAACAAATAGTCATCTCCTTGGAGAATGAACGACATTTTCATCTACCTACATCTGAATAATACCCTGCAAGCCATCTTTATCTACATCTACATAATACCCTGCAAGCCACCACAAGGGTGTGTGGCAGGGGGTGATTGCTCACCAAACATGCACTACATATCATGCATAAAAAAGGAATAGTATTAATATAGTAGTCAGAACTACACTATTTAAAAAAGATAGAAATTGCAAAGAAAACATGCAAAAACATTCTGTTAGTAGGGTTAGCTTTAAGTACTCATACCAACATGCAGCTACCAATGCTATTCATTGCTACTCTCCGATAGGACATATTTACCGTAATTCGTATCTCTTATTGTGCGAGGGAAAAAGGACATTTTGAATCGGTCAGTTCGGCAATCAATTTCTCTAGCTTTATGATTATGGTCCAGTCTGCCATAGTAAGTTGGGGTTCGTAAAATATTTTTAACATCATCACTGAAAATATTGCCTTGGAATTTGTGGAAGAGATTAAGTCTAAATTTCAACCTGCGATCTGACAATGATTCCCATTTCAATTCATTTAATAGACTGGTTACGCTAATATAATTATCGTATCGTCCCTTTACAAATCTTGCCGATCTTCGCTGCACACGTTCAAGTTCATTACTTAGACCGATTTCGTAGGGATCCCATACACTGGCAGCATATTCCAAATGAGGTCTAATCCTGATGAGGTTTATGGTGGCTTGCAGAGTGGCAGGGGTTGATTTATGCCTATCATTCGTAAAAAGGATTCTGTTAAATTCTGTTAAATAAATAAAAAAAATTAGGTATATGAATAGCGGTAAATATGTCCAATACGAGTGAATCAATCCATAGCAGAGGTAGAGCATGTTGGTATAAGGACTTGAAGGTAACCCAACTAACAGTATTCTTTTGCATGCTTACTTTGCTATTTTTATCTTTTTTTAAACAGCGAATTTCAGACGAGTATATTAATGCTAATCCTTTTTTATTCGTGATATGTAGTGCATGTTTGATGAGAATTAACCCCCTGCCACACACCTTATGGTGGCTTGCAGGGTAATATGTAGATGCACATAGTTTAATGGAATTTGGTTCAGGGATTAGGTCTATATTTCAGCCTACGGCCTGATTACAATTCCCATTTTACTTCATTTAATGTAGTGGTTACGCTAGTATGATTGTCATTCCGTCTCTTTCAAATTCTTGATTGAAAAGAAATAGATTGTAACCTTATCATCGGAAAATATAATCGAGTACAATGATTAAAATCAATCAATGTGCAAGGAGGAAATCACAATTTTAACACACAAAAATGAAACTCATATACATTTTAGGATTCAGATTTAGATTGTGTCATCAATGTTCATCTCTTTGATAGAAAGTCATTGATAACAATCAATGACTCAATCAATGATCAATTATGTCATCAGTTATATGAGCATTCATTTCATTCATATAGGTAATCATTAATTTCCATAGTAATTCCCACATTAAAGGCATTTCCTTGTATATTACATGAAAACTGGTATCTACAGTGATTGTTCAACGCGATATTTATCTCATTAGGAAGGTGGTACATGTAAAATTCAGTGTATGGTAGATTATGTTTGGGGAGACTACATCTACATAATACCCTGCAAGCCACCATAAAGGTGTGTGGCAGGGGGTGATTTCTCACCAAACATGCGCTACATATCATGCATAAAAAAGGATTAGTATTTATATACTGTTCTAAACTTCACCATTTAAAAAAGATAAAAATAGCAAAGCAAACATGCAAAAACATGCCGTTAGTTGGGTTAGCTATAAGTCCTTATACCAACATGCAGCTACCAATGTTATCCATTGCTACACTTGTACTGGATATATTTACCTTTATTCATATCCCTAATAGTACGAGGAAAAAAGGACATTTTGAATCTGTCAGTTCGGTAATCAATTTCTCAAACTTTGTGATTATGGTCCAGTCTACCACAGAAAGTTGGGGTCCGCAAAATATTTTTAAGGTCATTACTGAAAATATTATCTTAGAATTTATTTAGGAGATTAATTCTAAATTTCAACCTGCGATCTGACAATGATTCCCAATTTAATTCATTTAATAGACTGGTTACGCTAATGTAATTATTGTATCGTCCCTTTACAAATCTTGCCGATCTTCGCTGCACACGTTCAAGTTCGTTATTTAGACCGATTTCTAACTAACTAACGCACCCCGGGGATGTATGGCCGGAGGGAAGTTAGTAGATGTATTTAATTGTGTGGACAACTCTCCATGGTTCTCTAATGAAACTGATAACTTTAATTTCAGTATACTCTAATCCATACGAAATACCTACATTAATTATTACAACTTCATTGTTTCTCGGAAAACACTATGGATAAAACTTAGGGAGCTTAACCGCTTGCGGATTCAACTTGCTAAGTGCATGAAATGTATATTAGGAAATAAGGTAAATACACTGCAATTCCTCATAAAATGCATGGAATAAATATGTTAAATACGTTGAAATTTCACACAAAATTGGTGGAAAAAATAAAGTAAGTACACTGCGAAACCACATATTTTATTTGGAATTGCAGTGTATGTGGACACAGGTGTAACGTGGAAAAATTCCACCTAGTGAACCCGAAAAACCTTGTCTTAAATTTTGGCATCACTTGCACTTAATTGCTGAAACATTTTTTATGCCAATAGGTACATTTCTTTACTTGAGGATAATTCGAGTCATTTTTCAGCTATTTTTTTGCTTTACTAGTTTTAAATCTAGTAGATGTCGCTAAAAAATTTGGATTCATTTAAAGTTTTCAGAATCTCTTCCAAGGTTGAATTGTTGTAATTTTAAATTAAAACTATGAATTAATTTTAAATAAAGCAATGGAAAATGTAAAGAAGAATAAAAAATAGCATAGCAGAGAAAACATTGCATACCTATATATAGAGAAATATTTCTTTTCTATACCACATATAGAGAAAAGATGCATTGAATAGCCTGTCTTTATAATTTCATTCACAAATTCTTTTCTTTACCTCTTCTCGTTGAAGTTATTCATCGCACAATATATGGGATTAATGCAGACCTAAGGAAACGAGAGTGATGACAAGCAGTCAACAAAATACATGATTATGTAAAGCTGTCTAAAATCACGTATTAAATTTTTTTTTCCAAAAAGAATTATCTCGGCCCTCCACACTTTACAAAGCCAGTTGTTATTCAGGGGAGGCGACCGACAGCTGAGATATTTGCGTCATTTAGGATAGGTGGGTGATTTGGTAATGGCAGGAGTTTTGTGGGAACGGAGGAAGAGTGGAGAGAAACCCGGCGTCGGCATAAGTCTATACTTAACAACAGGAGCGAAGGGGACTACGGCTTAACGTCCAATCCGACGGACGGAGTGCTGCACTTGAAATTCCTCCACTAGGCACTCAAGTAGGGACCAGTTTGCCACTTAAAAATCCGCCGCTGCTGGGAATCAAACCCGGGCCCTCGGGGTGGGAGGCCAAGTACTCTAGTTTTTCAAAGGCCACTCGCAAACATTAGTCAAGGTGCATGGCACTATACAAATGTATGTACGGATATGGCAATAACTTTTGTTCTCCAAAACAAGCTTTTTTCATTAATAAAACGAGATCATGGAAAAATAGTTGCACGAACACTAGGCACCTACGCCTGATGCGGGGACAACTACTGGGCCTCTTCTGTTAGTTAGGAATTTGGTGAGTATTGGACTGCTAAATATCTACATCTACACGATACCCTGAAAGCCACCGTGAGGGTGTGTGGCAGGGGGTGAAGATCACCAAGGAAGCACTACTAACATGCAAACAAGCAACTATATTGTCTCATGCAACTTGATTGTTAGTATCTATAGTATTTAAGGGTTTAATACATGCATCATGCACTACAGCATACTCTAAAAGATTTCCCCTGCCTATCCCTTTGGTATGCTGCCTATTGTGTTCTGTTATAGTACGGGAGAAAAATGCCATTTTGAATCTATCTGTACGACAATCTATCTCTCTAATCTTATTCATCTGGTCGAATCTAGCATAATACGCTGGTTTTGTTAATGTGTGCATAACATATTCAATAAAGCTATCCGATTGAAATTTCTCCAATAGATTTAATCTGAACTTTAATCTACGCTCTGATAATGATTCCCACCCTAATTCTTGTATTAATTCTGAAACGCTACTCAACCTATCGTAACACCTTTGAACGAACCTAGCTGCTCTACGCTGCACACTGTCTACTACTGTCTGGTAGTTCTCTGATCAACCCTAATTCATTAGTAACCCATACACTGGCGGCATACTCAAGGTGGGGCCTCACTAGTGAAAAATAGCATCGCACTTTTGTCTTCTCATCACATTTCCCAAGTACTCTTTTTATAAATCCTAGCTTTCTCTTCGCTCGGCCGCATATTTCCCTTATGTATCTCCCCCCGATAAATCCTTAGTGATTGCTACACCTAAATATCTTATGGTTTCTACGTTTTCGATCTTCGTGTTACTAATTTTATAGGTACGCTCTATCGAATTATTCCTCCTCCAAAAATTGATAGCTACACACTTTTTAAGGTTAAGTTCTAACTGCCATTTGTCGCACCACTCTTGAATTGCATCTAAATCCTTGCTAAGCTATTTCCTGTCTTCTTCTTTTGATATACCTTATCTTGAGCTTACTACTAACTATGGTACCCAAATCGTATATATATCAGATATCTTTCTCCGGTAGTGCAGAAGAAAAATGAAAAGAGACCACGAAACTGTGGACATGCATGGGGAAGATCCTAGCTCAAAATCCGCAAAAATGCAAGTCGCCACTTCATTTAACATTTTGCGGCAAGCCGATACGGAATGGACCACAAACGCATCGGGTTGGAGAACCGTCAACCTCTGGAAGATTGGAAGAAGGTGGAGAATGGCTGACCGACACGCCAGCCGCCGGGACATATTTCACGGACCCCGCCGAGGAGTCAATCGTCGACTCGCTGGACCGCAACACGAGTTTCTCCAGCGCAGTCGCGAGGGGCCCTACCCTCATCCTCGACCTTAGAAACCTTGGCCCATCCTGGCATAAAAAGGGTCCGTCCAACCAAACCCCTATGGTCGCTCTGGAGCACAAAACGCCCCCTCTCCTCCGCGCAAGACTCGTTGAATGCCAATTGGGGCCGTGGGGTCGTAAAACTGCCCCCGAAGTCAGGACGGCCGCAATTGGGGAGAAAGGTCTGGCCTTTCGCAGTCCGTCAGCGATGCGGAAAAGTCGACCGGTGGCAGTTTGGGCGACAATGCGGCGGCATGGGAGGAGTGAGGGGGTGTGAAGGCGAAAGGGAGGGCATCGAGTTCTGCTCCATCCGGTGGGGATCGGCTTGTTTGCCATGGGGCGGTGCAAGGAGTGATCCTGTGCTGGGCGGTGCAACGCCCCTTGCCTCTCTGACGTCTCAGGAAACCTGAGAAAGTTTTTTCTGGGTGGGGTGTATCGAGAAGACACAGCGAAGTAGTCGAGGTCGATTCACTTTCAAATTAGGAATGCCGAGCGGGAACCTTTAAAAATCCCCTGATTTCCACGAACAATTAGAGACCTTTGAACATTTCATTAAAAAAAAGTTCATAAAAAATAGTTCATTGCATTTGCGGATTCGGGAATTGCTTTTGACGACGTGGATTGGAGATCAATGCTAGGAATTCTGAAAGGAACGGAAGTATCCTACAATGATCGAAGAATTATCCACAGTTTGTATAAAAAGCAAGTACATCTACATCTACATAATACCCTGCAAGCCACCATAAAGGTGTGTGGCAGGGGGTGAACTCTCACCAAACATGCATTACATATCATGCATTAAAAAGGATTAGTACTTGTATAGGTACTGCTCAAAACTGCGCTATTTAAAAAAAGATAAAATAGCAAAGCATACATGCAAAAACTTGCCGTTAGTTGGGTTAGCTTTAAGTCCTTATACCAACATGCAGCTAACAATGTTATCCATTGCTACACTCGTACTGGATATATTTACCGTTATTCATATCCCTAATAGTAGGGGTAAAAAAAAATATGCATCGGCCGGGAATCGAACCCGGGCCGCCCGCGTGGCAGGCGAGCATTCTACCACTGAACCACCGATGCTTGTACGTAACTGTGATAAAATATGTAGCCAGCTCTGAAGAAGCAAGAATAAGGTAAGACGTGAGACAAGGATGTGCAGTCTCCCGTAATTTTTAATGTTCACATTGAGAGAGCCATCAATGACATCAAAGAGAAGTCTTCTGGGGTGAATATCAATGGGGAAAAACTTAGCATGCGGCGATTCGCTAATGAAATAGCACTCATAGCAGAGACAGAGGGACCTCAATAAAATGCTGATAACCATGGAAAGCACAATGGCAACAAACAACAAGTATAATAAGAAAAAGACTAAGATATTGGTGTGCACTAAGAAATAAGAGGCCAAAACCAATGTCAAACTAGGGAAACAAAAACTTGATGAGGTGAAAGAGTTGTACTACCTAGGAAGCCGAGTAACCAACGGTGGACGAAGCAAGAAAGAAATAGTGCGTAGAATAGCCCAGGCAAAGATAGAATTCAGCTGGAAAGCTGGAAATAAGGGTGCAAAAGTAAAGAAACAATTTATCAGAACGTACAATCTGGAGCATGTTTCTTTGCAGCAGTGAGGCATGGACGATGCCAGCAGCAGAGAAGAAAAGGGTGGAAGCATTCGAAATGTGGTGCTACCAAAGAATGATGTAGATAAAATGGATCGACTGAGTAAGTAAGGAGGAAGTCCTGACGATGGTCCTGGTCCGAGGAATTCACTCGCTCGCAGCCATACATATTGTTGTTGGTATCAACTAAAGTGTTGCCTAGTTTTATTTCTCTATTCATGAAAACGAATCAGATTAAAAGAATTGTTTCTGGTTATCGCCGCGTCAATGATTGGATAGTCTCAACATTTATCAACCGATATTGGTTGCCTCTTCAGGGGTTATGTGGGTTTCCAATAACTTTACAATGTTATATATCAGATAAGGGATAGTTTATATGCTACGGTCTACCCAAGACGGGATTGCACCGATATGCAAATGATTCAGGTCCTTTTTTTCCTCAATATTAAATATTAAACTCTTGAAGGCCGGTTTACATCAGATAGAATACTGCGCAGTTCAAGTAATCTTAAATCGTAGGAATTTCATGGATAAAGGCGTGGAAATAGAACAAAAATTTGAGTTGCCAGTGATAAAACACTGGTAATCCACATTATCCCTTAAGAAATGACCAGCATAGGCTGGGAAACGTGGGAACTGTTCCATCATTGATACGGTGATAACACTGGACAATTCGTTTGATTTGGATCACTATGACCCGGGAAATTATTCGCGATTAATTATGATAACGAGTATCTATGGAATTGGAAATTTCGCATTCGCTAACTCTCTTTAGTGGCAAAAGGAGCTTTATTCAGGAGTCGAACATAATAGATGTACACAACTTGGTGAGTTTAGACGTATAGGTTGTCTTCAACCTATTCTACTGCATACAATAGGAACCTGGTATTGAGACTTGAACACATTCAACAATAGCATGGACATGTATAAGAATGGAGTTAGATAAAATGAGAACTAGAAATGTAGTAGGGGTTATCGACAAAAAAAAAGAATCGGAACGAAAGGTAATGGTAAAAATATTGATCTGGAAATTTCAGGAATTTAGGTATATCATAGTAATTACCGTAATTGTTACATTAACAGCCAATTGCAAAATCTCATAAAGATGGATAGGGTAAAGGGGGGTGAATCGGACCAGCGGGTGAATAGGATCGCTTTTCAAAAAGTGCGCTCAGACCCGAAACGGTATCACTTGAGACTGACTACGTTTTAGGAATTGCTTCTTTGTAATATTGTCCTTCTAGTAGAGTGAAAACGAGAACTCGACGACTGAATTTAAGCAAATGATACTCTGTCGAATGGAAGCCTACCATACGAGAGAGGTGTGCAATTGGGTATTTAGAAAACCTCGTATAGGTTCAAAGTAAGGTGACATTGTAGCGCTTACTCAGATTTCAAATTTTTCTTTCCTGAAAGGAAATCTAATACCATAGCTGCCACATTAGGTTACTTTGTTGAGCCTTGTATGAATATCGGAGTTACCAAACATAATACAAAATCATATTACTTAGTCGGTGAAAAGGACCAACACGCGCAGGAGTTCAGTTCCAAGCCGCTGGTCGAGGGTGAAGCATTGAACCAGTTATACTCAACTGACATTTGGAAAAATTCCTTCTACTACTAAAAAGTAAGTATATATACAACTAATATTGATAAATTGCTTACTTACACTTAATGTTTTACATTAAAAACATCAAATGTTTATAAGAATGTTTGAGCGAAAGTGGCTAAAAATTTGTTTTTAGGCCATACTCTTTTATTTAAGTATTATAAGAAGTTTAATGGAATAAACCTATTTTAATGCTATTCTATATCACGTTATAGATATTAACTTCGTATAACGAGGAGGAGGAAAGAGATTTTCCCCGTCATAGAGGTGAATTATTACGGCGACGAGCACGATTTACAGGCTGAGCGAGAGCTAAGCTACCTTCGTTTGATGTAACATATGTTGTGTAGTGTTCCATATATATTAACCAATTATTCGCTGAAAACATGTCATAAAACATACGCATTTCCTGATGGAAAATGATTGTTCATAATTCACATTGAGTTCCATACCTATACATTCTACATTACTCAGTGGTCTATATTTTCCAATCTGAAAGAAAAGGAGGTGATATAATGTACGTGATAGAGGGATTGCCAGAGTATTAAATATTATATATGGCAACAGAATTAGTTGTGGAACGCCTTACAACCTCCTTTTGATAGCGTAACATTAGCAAAATTTCATTTAAAACGTATTTATGAAAGTGATAATTTTCGCTTACCGTTAATGTTTTTCCTTTTGGATTAAGATGGGGAAGTACCGGCGAAAAACGGAACAGACATGGACAGAGGAGGATATGAGAATGGCGCTGAAAGCTTTCAGAGAGGGAAGGAGCATGAGGCATTCTGCCGAACTTTTCCATGTTCCCCGTACTTGCCTCTATCGTAGGATAGTAGCGGATACGGAAAAATTGAAGACAAGAGGGGGGCAAAATGTCTTCTCGGTGGAAGAAGAGGAAGCATTAATTAGAATAATTCTTAGGTTATGTGAAATTGGGTTCGGATTGACAAGAGATGATGTCATGAAGGTGGCATATGAATTTTCCATTGAAAACAACATAAAAAACAATTTCTGTGCGTTAAAAAAACGAGCAGGCAAGGATTGGTTCTTGAATTTTATATCTAAACATCCTTTAAGTCTTCGAAAACCCGAAGGTTTGTCAGTGGCTCGAGCTGAGGGTTTAAATAAGGAAGATTTAGACGATTTTTTTTCAAAGTTAACTATTTCGATGGCTGAGGCTGGAGTTATGGATAGGCCCCACCTTATATACAACGTTGACGAAACGGGATGTGTATTAAATAATCGCCAAACCCAAAAGGTTGTTGCAAGAACAGGATCTAAGGTAGTCATAAAACAGACATCAGTGGAAAGGGGGGAATTGGTGACAGTTGTTGCGTGCTGCAATGCAAGTGGACATTACATACCACCTTTTGTAATTTTTAAGGGGAAAAAGTTCCATAAGGAATGGGAGGATGGATTTCCGTTGGGATCTAAAATTTTTATGTCCGATTCAGGGTGGATAAATGAGGATCTTTTTTTGGAGTGGCTAAAGCACTTTCAAGCAAACAGGATTCCTGGCCGATGCATTTTAGTCCTCGATGGCCACGCATCACACAAGACTCTTCCTGTTCTACTGTTCTGTGAAAGGAATGAGATCACTCTCTTATCACTGCCCAGCCACACTACACAAAGGTTGCAACCTCTGGACAGGTCTTTTTTTAAACCATTAAAGACATACTACGATATTGAAACAAATGCGTATATGACAGTTTGTAAGGGGGATAGAAAGATAACTAAATTTAATTTTGGTCGGCTTTTTCGAAATGCATGGAGCAAAGCCGCAACAATCGGCAACGCTGAAAATGGATTCCGATCAACAGGAATATTCCCTCTGAATCCGGGTATCCTGACGGAGTTAGATCTTCATCCTTCTAATCTCGGAAGCTCACACGCCCCAGAAGAAGCATCAACTCCTTTTTCGACAAATTCATCTTCCGATCAAAAATTAACTGCCAGTCCCTATGAAGAAAGCCAATCCTCGACATCAACATCTGAGGAATCGTCAAATACTTTGGGTAGGTCTTTCCATAATTTACTACCTACACCAGAAAAAAGAATGAAAGTCAATGTGAAAAGGTCAAGAAAGCAAATTGCTCAAATACTTACTTCTCCAGCTGTAATAGAGGAAACAAGGCAACGACTGAAGAAACAAAATATTAGGAACGCGAAAGGAACTTGCAGAAACTTATATGAATCATCTTCAGATAGGGACGGCAATATTGAGAATGGGGAAAACTCAGCTGATGATACGCTTTGTGGCTTCTGCTCCAAGTCTTATAATTGTGCGAATTCGTCAAAGTTTAGAGACTGGATTAAGTGCATGAAGTGTAATTGTTGGTACCATGAGCTGTGTGTAGGTGCTAAGGGGCGCGATAAATTTACTTGTGGTAAATGTGCTTAATTTTTTTGGTAAATTTGTTCTATTTTGTTCTATATGTTCAGATTTGGTGATGTATGTCTATTTGTAAAGTTATGTTTGACTCTAAGAAGGTGTCGTCGAAATATCTCCAGACTGCACTACATTGTTAAAGGCAATGATGCAAAATTTCAAAATTTTATGGAATAAAACTTAAGAAAACTAAAATTTATAACGTTATTTTACTGGTCCGATTCAGCCTCTAATCTGGTCCGATTCGCCCTCCAAGTCGTCGGGTGAATAGGACCATGCAGTCTCTTGAAGAAATTGCTCCAGGACCGTTCTATTCAGAGCAACCACGCTGAAAATTGCGTTTTAAACTGGAAAAACATCAAGTCCTTTGCTGATAATGCTTTCAGAATGTAACTGTTTGCACAAACGAGGAAATCGACGCTTTTCCTTTTTGTGGCCCGATTCACCCCCCTTTACCCTACCTATTTATGAAGTTAATGTGAATTGAATATTTGCCGTACGTACACTTATGTCAGATCTGGCGTTGATTAGGAGGATCAATATTTCATCCTTGTCGTCCAAGTTCATAAAGATTAAATTAGGTCATCTCTTATGATAACTGCGTATAACTGCCACCACGCCGTGGTTTGACCTACTCTAGCCATGGTGGCAGTAAGTGTACAACAATTGATTTTTATTGCATGACGCGTACGCTCTATAGTTCTTCAGCTAACGTGGATCACTTTAATCCTATCCACTCGGTTAACTCTGCCGTCAAGTCAGTTGGGGGGCGTGGTCTTCAATCAATCAGAGGTCTGGCTCTGCCAATATTCCATTTATCAAAGTCAAAATTCAAATTGCAACGGTTTTTTTATCAATTCCATTTCCGTTTCACAAATGTCACAACGTCCATCATTGATAAAAATTTTACATGCATTGGTCGATAAATATTCATATATTTATCGATATATTTATTAAATGTTGGTTCCGTTAAAGCACTCTTCTTTTTAATACAGCACATCTAGCGGTTCTGCTAGGACTGTGTGATAGCTTTGGTTACATAGGCCAGATAACGGGAAGTGATGCACGATGCACGATAAGACAAAAAATAGAGATAGATTCCAAACGGTACAGAGAAGTTAGAAAAAATATTACTGTATTTTGCTGAACGCTTATTTTTATCAGTAACACAATACAAATGCGAGATGCTTTGCAACATGCGCAATAAATTTGCGTATCTGCATGGAAGTAAGTGCAAATTCAAATCACTTTTGATTTAAAATGTACGCTTTGTGATGGTTCACATCCTGCCATTGCGGAGGTTTCGAGGGTATTACGTAGGTGTACCGAGATGTAGTGAAAATAACCAAGTTGTGACTATTCCCCTATCTTTCCCAATAGCAAGTAAACATTCATTGAATCTAGTGTACCATTGAAATCAGTAATTAAGTATCATTTATAGCTAGCATTTCACGTGACTCGTGACTACATCTCCAATATTTTCCTCGGCGTGGTGGCATTGTGCATCTCAGTTACATGTGAGTAGTATATAAACGAGGCAGTATATTTTTCTGCATTCCTGCATGGTAGTAGAGTGAACTTGTCGCTTTGATCCATAAAGCATGCTTGGTGAGGTTTCAACCTCTGCCACGGACACTTTTGGTGGCTTACGAAGTACCTATTATGTACATGCAGATGCAATAAACTGCCACTTTGGAACTTCCCATCCATAATGCTCAGTGTAAACAGCCAAAGTTCACGTCTAAGTACAAATACAATAATAATAAGTGCAAATATTTAAAAAAACACTTTTAAAATAATGCAACTCTCATCACTGTCAAGAATAAATTTTGTTACTTTCACAATCTATATTTTGCAGAGGTAGATACAATTCGTTCCCCTTAGCGGCATCATCAGATGCATGTCAAAAATTATAAAATCTGGTGGGCAAATACCCGTCTTTGATTTTACGTCATGTAAACAGGATGTGAGAAAGGGGGTGAAGAGGGGGCCATCAATGAGCTGGAAAAGTGGAGGGTAGGTTTTGAGGTGGCAGGGTAGGAGGTGATCTACATCTACATCTACATAATACCCTGCAAGCCACCACAAGGGTGTGTGGCAGGGGGTGATTGCTCACCAAACATGCACTATATATCATGCATTAAAAAGGAATAGTATTAATATAGTAGTCAGAACTACACTATTTAAAAAGATAGAAATTGCAAAGAAAACATGCAAAAACATTCTGTTAGTAGGGTTAGCTTTAAGTACTCATACCAGCATGCAGCTACCAATGCTATTCATTGCTACTCTCTGATAGGACATATTTACCGTTATTCGTATCTCTAATTGTGCGAGGGAAAAGGGACATTTTGAATCGGTCAGTTCGGCAATCAATTTCTCTAATTTTATGATTATGGTCCAGTCTGCCATAGTAAGTTGGGGTTCGTAAAATATTTTTAACATCATCACTGAAAATATTGTCTTGGAATTTGTGGAAGAGATTAAGTCTAAATTTCAACCAGCGATCTGGCAATGAAATGTTGGCCTTAGCAGCTTACTAGTAGGAGGTTGAATAGGGGAAATGCACAGAGAAAAGTTTATCATTGCCCAGATTTGTAAATCTAATGGAGTGTTATCTCCAGCTGTTCCAAAGCGTCTAGTCCTTTTCTTTTTTTCTCCACGTGCAGCACCTTGAGTATAAAATCACTGGTACCTTCCTTATCGATTAGATGTTTGGAGAAGCGTGATTTTTTTGACTGGTAATGAATGAATAAGCGACGGTTTTCGTTTTCTCTGGTTTACATTGGTCAAACAGGGAAAGAGACTAATGCCGCTAAGGCGAAACTAGTTGTACCTCTGTAGAATAATGAAAGTGGAAGTAACAAAGTTATTTTTTAACAGTGATGATGCTGTCCTCCCACGAATTCATACCTCAGTCCATCAACTTCATTATGCAACTCTGATTACATAACGTTTTCATTCGTAAAAGAGCCCCAAATGGTATGATATATTTTAGTAATTAGAAGAGGATTATTGTCATTTTTTGAATTAAAAATATTAAAAAAACGTTATGTATTTCTTAATCTCCCAGGTAAAATTTTTAACAGGGATGAATTTCAATTTATATTGTGGAAGCGAAGTCACGGAGGGGATGCTTATCTCATGGAATGAAGCAAAATTGACTCCTCTCTCTTGACTTGATGGAATGCGCTTATTTAGCTCTAATTTTTAACATTTAGATATTTCTAAACAATATTTTAATATTATATAAATCCAACAGTGTCTGAAGCATAAAAAATTTCGTGACTCAATTTCCAGGCTGAGAAGAGTATATTTACAAACCTTTTCTATGAGTAATGTATTTAATATATTAGTTTTGCTTTTCGTCATCTTAAACATTTTGTAAGAGAGCAACTGTTTTGATCCACGTTAAAGCATATACAAAGAAGTTGAATTCATCATCGGTTTGACTCACACTGTCGCGAGGCAACCTAATCTACATCTACACGAGACCCTGCAAGCCACCGCGAGGGTGTTGCAGGGAGTGAATATCACCAAGCATGCACTACCAACATGCAAACATTCTACTATAGGGTCAAATGCAACTAGATTGTTAGTATCTACATAGTAATTAAGGGAATGGTTGTTAATGCATTCATCTACATCTACATAATACCCTGCAAGCCACCACAAGGGTGTGTGGCAGGGGGTGATTGCTCACCAAATATGCACTACATATCATGCATAAAAAAGGAATAGTATTAATATAATAGTCAGAACTACACTATTTAAAAAAGATAGAAATTGCAAAGCAGACATGCAAAAACATTCTGTTAGTAGGGTTAGCTTTAAGTACTCATACCAACATGCAGCTACCAATGCTATTCATTGCTACTCTCCGATAGGACATATTTACCGTTATTCGTATCTCTTATTGTGCGAGGGAAAAAGGACATTTTGAATCGGTCAGTTCGGCAATCAATTTCTCTAACTTTATGATTATGGTCAAGTCTGTCATAGTAAGTTGGGGTTCGTAAAATATATTTAACATCATCACTGAAAATATTGCCTTGGAATTTGTTTAAGAGATTAAGTCTAAATTTCAACCTTATTTCATCATGCACTACAGACTCCTCTAAAATATTTCCCCAACATATCCCTTTGCTATGCTGCCTATTGTGTTCTCTTATAGTAATGGGGAAAAATGACGTTTGGATTCTATCAGTACGACAATCTATCTCTCTAATTTTATTTATCTGGTCGAATCTAGTATAATACCCTGGTGTTTTTAATATATTCCTAACATCTAAAGTAAAGTTATCCGATTGAAATTTCTCTAATAGATTTAATATGTACTTTACCTACGCTCTGATAACGATTCTCTCCCTAATTCTTGTATTAATTCTGAACCACTACTCAACCCATCTTAACACATTTTAACGAACTTGGCTGCTCTACGCTGCACACTGTCTAGTTCTCTCATCAAACCTAATTCATTAGGTTCCCATACACTGGCTGCATACTCAAGGTAGGGCCTACCTAGTGAAAAGTAACATCGCTCTTTTGTCTTCTCATCACATTTCCCAAGTAATCTTTTTTTAAATCCTAGCTTTCACTTCACTTTGCCGCATATTTACCGGTTGTGTTTTCCCCACGATAAATGTTTAGTGATTGTTACACCTAAGTACCTCTTATCTTGTCGAATCTAGCATAATATGCGGGTGTTGCGGTATATATGTCTAACATCTTCAGTAAAGCTATCCGATTTAAATTTCTGTAAGAGATTTAATCTGTACTTCAACCTACTCTCTGATAATGATTCCCACCCTAATTCTAGTATTTATTCTGTTACACTACTAAACCTATCGCAAAACCTTTTGACGAACCTAGCTGCTCTACGCTGCACACTGTATAGTTCATCTACATCTACATCTACATAATACCCTGCAAGCCACCACAAGGGTGTGTGGCAGGGGGTGATTGCTCACCAAACATGCACTACATATCATGCATTATAAAGGTATAGTATTAATATAGTAGTCAGAACAACACTATTTTAAAAAAAAGATACAAATTGCTAAGCAAACATGCAAAAACATTCTGTTAGTAGGGTTAGCTTTAAGTACTCATACCAACATGCAGCTACCAATGCTATTCATTGCTACTCTCCGATAGGACATATTTACCGTTATTCGTATCTCTTATTGTGCGAGGGAAAAAGGACATTTTGAATCGGTCAGTTCGGCATTCAATTTCTCTAACTTTATGATTATGGTCCAGTCTGTTATAGTAAGTTGGGGTTCGTAAAATATTTTTAACATCATCACTGAAAATATTGCCTTGGAATTTGTGGAAGAGATTAAGTCTAAATTTCAACCTGCGATCTGACAATGATTCCCATTTCAATTCATTTAATAGACTGGTTATGCTAATATAATTATCGTATCGTCCCTTTACAAATCTTGCCGATCTTCGCTGCACACGTTCAAGTTCATTACTTAGACCGATTTCGTAGGAATCCCATACACTGGCAGCATATTCCAAATGAGGTCTAACAAGGGAAAAGTAGCTGATTTCTCGCACATGATCGTCACATTTACCCAATTCATTCGGAATTCATAGTTCATTCATTCGGAACCTATACAGTGGCTACATACTCAAGGTGGGACCTAACTAGTGAAAATTAGTATCGCTCTTTTGTCTTCAGACCTCCTCAAGGGACGAGCCTCCCTTGCTGGGTGAATGCACCTGAATCGCGGCCTGTGATGATGTGGCCTCCTTTCCGAGCCCTGGTAACCGCGGAGCGGGGACCGCCAGAGAGCGAGCGGATAGGGCGTCCGTCTATTCTGGATGTCCATCGAGGCGAGTGGACGACGCGTGGCCGACACGTGGCCTAGCCCCGGACACCCGGACGGATAGCCTCTCGACCACCAAATGGGAAGAGAGCGGCATTGGGCATGCGATATAATGGAAGAGTCAAAGGTGAAACGTGGGCGAAGCGTCAAGTTGAAGTATCGAAAGATTGATCACTGTCATTCATCGAGTAAGTCTCCATCAGGATCGGAGGCTGCTTTTCGAAAACGTCAAACCATCAACTGCATAATTCATCCAAGTATCATGTCCTTCTGCTGAGAATCAATAAGAAGAAGAATAAGATAATGGTATGCAGCAAGGGAGAAGAGGCCAAAACCAACTTTAAACTAGGATAACAAAAACTTTAAGAGGTGAATGAGCTCGGTCTTCAAGAGGACAGGGCTAATCAAACTGAAAAAAGATCATCTGAAATCGTCAATTTTACTGAAGCACTAGTGATTTTGATCCGAAATCAGAATTCGATAATAATAATTAGAATATTTTTTTTTTTCACTACTACCGAAAAGAGCACATGTAGCCTTTACATCGGGGTATTAACAATCTAACAACAGACGAGCACACACAGCCATGTCCTTAGTGGTGAAAAAACCCACTCAGGCGGGACTTGAACCCGCGACTAAGGTTAGCAGGTGAGGTGAGGTGAGGACTTAACCACGCCGCCACAGGGGCTGACAAATTGTATAATCTTTCGGATGGTTTGCATCTCAAGTCCGCGATAGGTATTTCTAATGAAACATTTCAAATGAAAAATTACTGCAAGCTGTAAGAAAGCCTTTTACATGTATTTCTTATGGGGACTCTTTTGACTCAACTGGAGTCGAACTGACGACCATTAGTTACAAGAAAAGTAGCATATTGTCTGTCCTACGGTGACATTTAGTAAACCTTAAATTTTCAAAGCTGTGCTACATTTGATTCTCGTGTTTTAGGCGAACATATTAACATGTATACATACATTCTACTTTATATATAAGAAGATATGGAACAAGAGAAGAATCATCAAATTAATATGAAGAGGTTGGCCGATAGAATAATCAAGTGTAGGGCTGCGTCATACCAATCTCAGGATTGCTGACTAATCTAAATCTACATAATACCTTACAGACCACCATAGATGTGTGTGGCAGGGGGTGAATTCTCACCAAACATCCACTACATATCATGCATTTAATGATGATGATGACAATACCCTTTGAAGGCATTGGCTTGTGATTGACCATGTAAAATTATTGATCCACGCCAGATTTTAAGATTCTTTTTGCGTATTACTATGCTATGTCATTTTAAGGTTTAACATAACAGAGACCATAATTTTAGCGGTATGAATGGAGTACATTTTAAGTTTTGCCAGCTTATATAACCGTCTCCGCCTGAACCATCCCTTCATCCTCTTCCAGTGCTTGTAACCTTCTCCACCATCCACTTATTTCACCACCTCATTACTTTCTCAACGTTTCGTTATTCTTAGATTCGTAGGGAATCTTTATTTGCCTGAAAAGCAGTCAATAAATACAATTTTTTGCACACATACACTGAAATTGGTACTTCCAGGACCTCTGTATGCGATTTTAATCACACAAAGGGAATAAATATTAAATCATTGATCTTTCACAGGAAATCTTTTTGATGTAATCTAAAACTTCCGACTACCCTGAAAGCCACCACAATGGTGTGTGGACGAGTGTGAGATATCAGCAATCGTGCACTAAAGTTAACTTATATCTACTGAATACCTAGGGAGACATTGCTATGAATAACATGCGAGACACCCGTTATCAGACATACGTTCTTTCAATATGCGAAGAAATATTTTAAGAAGCACTAGAGACATTAAGACATGCACCACTGCATCTTAATTTCATCTTTGTTTAATTGATCCGATTTAATCAAATATATGCTATTTCATTTCCATGCTAAGGTTAACTTATTTAATGAAGGAATTATGGTGTGAGAAGTCTTGAAGTTGTTCTCGTTGGGAATTGTTTTGTGAATGAACAATGATCCATAGGAGAGAGCACCAAGTTTTCAGGTCATAAAGAACATCTTAAGGTAACATAAAAAGGAATCCATGACCACTTTGTTGCCGAAAAAGTTACTCGCTAAAACCACAATTTGATAGGCGTTGGCAAATTTTGAAGATATTATGATGCCATTAAAACGATTATTGAAAAGGTCTTTTAGAATGTTTATAACACTGGTCAATATTCGATATAAGAACAATCACCAGACATGACCTTAGTATTTATAGGTTTTTTGGCCCAAAAATATATACATGAATTTTTTCAAATTTTTTACACCACTTTTTCTCAGTTTGACCTTCAAATGCCCTTGAACCTGACGTGATGGAGCTTAACCAACTTCGGATTCGGAAGCAGCGACCAAAAACATGTTATAAATACTATGCTCATCTCTGGTGATTGTTCTTAGATCAAATGTTGACCAGGGTAATTTTCGTCTTGTACAGTTTTACATTGAACTTACAATCATCAATTAAATCAGTCAAGATAAATCTATGTCCAACAATCAACACTCATTTTTGGAGCCAATGGAAGGTAGTTCACTTCCAAGAGGCAGCTGGTGATTCCGTTGCCTCCTGGAGAGGCAACTGGAGCTGTGATGGAAATTTTTCGGTTCAATTGTAAGGGATGCTGAATGCTCTGCTCTGAATTGTAAGAGAATTGACTTGTATCGTAGCATCTCATCGTGCCTATATTTTGATCAAAACATAAGAAGTTTACGATGTGTGAAGCGGCAACTTGAGCGATCATCGGAATTCAAAATGGAAAACATGAGGGACGGCGTGCTAAATAATAGCTATGAATATATTTTTATGGTAGGAAAAAAAAGCTCTTTCAGCATTCCACTGTTAGGATGTAGAGGAAACCTGGTCAAAGCATACGAGGATGGAGCTGAATTGGTCAATGACTGCGAGAACTATGGGCATAATAACGTTCCTCCACGTGCACCTGCTTCCTCACCTGCCCTCGAAGAAAAATGCGATGCAAGTTGGATCCAAATTTTGATGCTCTTGAAGTTACTACCTCTTGCGGGGAAGGCATCACTAACCAATTCTGTAGCACGCTGCTATACAGAGGAGTCATGAGACCGAAATTCCGTTACGCGCGGGGAGTAAGTATATTTACTCTCTGAGCTATTTCGGCCTACCATAACATCACACTTATTTTACCTTCTTTGAAGTAATGGAATGGACGGTATGGACTGACCTGACTCAGTGGAAGCTGTCGATAATCGTTTAGGAAATAATACTTTTAGTAATAATTATCATGTTTGTTAGGCGGCATCTCACATTTATCCAGAATATGGCATCGTGACGTGCAGTGTGATGAAACGCGTCTCACTGCCTAATAATTATTTTGAATATTATGTAAGAATGTCAGATCTATCATGCATGCACATGTGATTCATATTGAAGCTTTTCTCTCTTTCTCTGGCTTTTAAGTATAGATAGTATTCTGAGTAATTTTAAAACAGCGTTGAGGCTCGTATATTATTGTGTAAAATATTAAACAACTCATCTGACTCATTCACTCATGTCCGCCTACATCTACACGATACGATGAGTACTTAAAGCTAACCCTACTAACAGAATGTTTTTGCATGTTTGCTTTGCAATTTCTATCTTTTTTAAATAGTGTAGTTCTGACTACTATATTAATACTATTCCTTTTTTATGCATGATGTGTAGTGAATGTTTAATGAGCAATCACTCCCTGCCACACACCCTTGTGGTGGCTTGCAGGGTATTATGTAGATGTAGATGATACCCTGCAAGCCACCACGAGGGTGTGTCGCAAGGAGTAGAGATCACCAAACATACACTACTAACATGCAAACAAGCAACTAAAAGGTCTCATACAACTAGATTCATCTACATCTACATAATACCCTGCAAGCCACCACAAGGGTGTGTGGCAGGGGGTGATTGCTCACCAAACATGCACTACATATCATGCATAAAAAAGGAATAGTATTAATATAGTAGTCAGAACTACACTATTTAAAAAAGATAGAAATTGCAAAGCAAACATGCAAAAACATTCTGTTAGTAGGGTTAGCTTAAAGTACTTTAGATTGTTAGTATCTATAATATTTAGGGGATTAATACATGCATCATGCACTACAGACTACTCTAAAATATTTCCCCTACCGATCCCTTTGCTATGATGCCTATTCTGTTCTCTTATAGTACGGGGGAAAAATGCCATTTTGAATCTATCGGTACGGCAATCTATCTCTCTAATCTTATTTCTCTGGTCGAATCTAGCGTAATACCTTGTTTTTTTTAATATGTGCGTAACATCATCAGTAAAGCTATCCGATTGAAATTTCTCTAATAGCTTTAATCTGTACTTTAACCTACGTTCTGATAATGATTCCCACCCTAATTCTTGTATTAATTCTGATACACTACTCAACCTATCGTTACACCCTTTAACGAACCTAGCTGCTCTACGCTGCACACTGTCTAGTTCTCTGATCAAACGTAATTCATTAGGGTCCCATACCCATGTCCCATACCCATACCCATGTCCCGTAATAAACAAATATTATTTATTACTCGTTCTGAAAATATTTTGTTTTATTGGACATTATATCGATGGATTTCAATGATGAGGAATGAAAAAGAGTATTAGTACAAAGAGACGGTACTGTCGTACTGGGCACATCTTCATGCATGGTAAAAATGGGGCAGTTTTCGAGGGTAAATTGAGCCCTAAGATGGCAGTGGGTGACCTAGAGTGAGATGCATGTAGCAAGTAGTGACATATGCATTCTGGATAAAAATGCTTATGCAAAGAGGTTAGAAAGAATAATTGAGTTCAGAGCTGCGTCACGCCAATATCAAAAACGAGTACGTCTAGTAATTATGACTCTTATAATAAGAATGAAACATGATCTTTCTTGGGGTAAACGCATACCTACGTGAAATAATTGGCCAAGCTAATCGGAAACTGGGATTCATCAAAAGAGTACCTACTGGGAAAATGTGACGAATATACACGCCCTTGCTAGACATCATTTGGAATACGCTGCCAGTATATGGGATCCATAAGAAAGAGGCCTAAATAACGAAGTTGAGCGTGTGCAGCGAAGATCGGCAATATTTGTAAAGGGACGGTATGATAACTATATTAGCGTAACCAGTCTATTAAATAAATTGAAATGGGAATCTTTGTCAGATTACAGGTTAAAATTTGGACTTAATCTCATAAATAAATTCCAATAATTACAATAAATTTTCACTGATGACGTTAAACATCTACATCTACACGATACCCTGCAAGCCACCGTGAGGGTGTGTGGCACGGGGTGAATATCACCAAGCATGCACTACTAACATGCAAACCTGCAACTATAGTGTCTCATGCAACTATATTGTTAGTATCTATAATAGTTAAGAGGTTAATACATGTGTCATGCACTACAGACTGCTCTAAAATATTTCCCCTACCTATCCCTTTGGTATGCTGCCTATTCTGTTCTGTTATAGTACGGGGGAATAATGCCATTTTGAATCTATCTGTACGACAATCTATCTCTCTAATCTTATTCATCTGATCGAATCTAGCATAATACGCTGGTTTTGTTAATATGTGCCTAACATCTTCAGTAAAGCTATCCGATTTAAATTTCTCTAATAGATTTAATCTGAACTTTAACCTACGCTCTGATAATGATTCCCACCCTAATTCTTGTATTAATTCTGAAACACTACTCAACCTATCGTAACACCTTTTAACGAACCTAGCTGCTCTACGCTGCACACAATCTAGTTCTCTGATCAAACCTAATTCATTAGGATATGTAATTTCAAATGCAATTTGTGCTCAAAGGAGTATGGGTTGGTATAATTATTTTCACTTTATTTAATAGAGGAACTTTAGTTCTATAAGTGCTGAAAATATAAAAAAATGACAAGACTTTCACTTTTCGGATCAACCTCCTTAAGAAGCGTGGAGTGGAGAGATCTGATCTCAAGGCGGACGCCACCATAGCGCTGATTCGTGGTTCTAAATCCGTCGACGCCCACTCTGCCCTCCTCCGGGAAATCCTCCCCAACCCCTTTGCCATTCTCTCGTTCCGCTACCTCACTCGCCCTTGCTCTCTCATCAGTCATTCCCCGAAACGGTCATGTCTCGCGGGCCCGCCACCCAAGGTGAATACTAAAGTGGAGACAGAGACCAACTTGTCAAATTGATGACAAACCATGTCCCGATCGTCTGCCGTCCCTATCCGGGAAGGGACATGACCGAGGGAAAGGTGTATCTTCTATTCTTGAAACATTCATGCCTTTAAAATTAAGATCGTACGATCATTTTTCACGCTACTATTTATCAACCCTTTCTTTTTTTGAAATCATCGGATAACGGATTTCTGGCGCCTCCCATCGCGTGGTAAATATAGATATTTCGGTAGTCAGATGGCTCAGGAAATCAGCCAAATCTTCATTTTCCCCGTCACCGAAATTATGTCATTAATTTGGCCTGCCTTTGATTTTACTGAACCTCTAGTCATAATCATAAAATGGATCGATCGAGTGACAAACGAAGAAGTCTTAAGAAGAGTGGAAGAGAAGAGATGCCTACTGAAAACGTTAAAAAGGAGACGGATAAAACTTAATAGGTCTTAAGACACGATGGCCTGATGAAGACAATCGCCGAGGGAAAAGTGAATGGAAAGAATGAAAAAGGCAAGCCTCGTATGAGATACATAGAACAGGTTGTGAAGGATGTAAAAGAGAGGAATTACGTCAATATGAAGAGGTTGGCCGACAAAAGAATCGAGTGGAGGGCTGCGTCAAACCAATCCTAGGATTGTTGACCGATGATGATAGTCCTAATCTAGTGCGTCAATTCTGACACCACTTGAACCATTCACTACCCAATTCATTTATCCCAATATTCATTCCCTACAGCTCAAAGCCACTTCACATGGATGCAGATATTTGGAATGCTAGATTTCCAGTACTTAAATTGAGAGTCACTCTAAAATTGGTGAAATTCACCATGCATGCACTACTTTTTTTATTTTTCTCTTTAAAAAATTATAGTTTAGACTGGAATATTATTACTAATTTTTTATACATGTTATGTAGTTCATATTTGGTGAGAATTCACCCCCTGCCACACACCTTTATGGTGCCTTGCAGGGTATTATGTAGATGTAGATGTTAACATGCAAATTAAGAGCTGCGATGATAGTACTACATGAAAACAATTTAGGTATACAAGTCAAGAGTAATTAGGCTCTAAAGATTTTACATCAATGTTGGTGTAAGTTGGAGAGAATTCATCACTCTGAGGACGACAGTTTATGGTCAAGGGATAGTATACTGCTGAAACGTCGGTCATATTACCACTAATCCGGATGAGAATTCATCATGATGTAGCGGTATAAAATTGTGTATTTGTATAGAAGTAATATGTATGTGTATGTAGCTTGTCACAGTACTCTAAATGTGCTTGTCTAAGCCTAAATGTCTAAGGGTGCTTACTAGAAGTAGATTTAAGTTAATTAACACCAAGAAGATTTGAGAGGATTACGAAATTAGGCAGCGCTTTCCAGATATATGATTCACTGCACCACTATCCCAAGTCCTTCCATGAGCATGAGTTATGTACAAATGACGACTTACATGTTTAAAGCTTTGGGGAAAATAATACTATCATTGCTATGAACGCGTGATTTTCATGGAAAAAATATCTGAATGAATTATGGTAAATACCGGTTTTCGGAGGGAGAGAGAAAGTAGGGCTTGGAAAATCGTTGAATCACTCACAAATTATCAATCGAGATTCGGCATTTGCAAATTAATGACCGGCGGAGCAGGATTTTTTTTGCAGTTAATGGAATATATAATGGATATTTTCCTTTCGGAAAGCTTTCTGTACGTTTGGCCTCCGATGACCATTGCTTGGGTTTTCAAAGTACGCTAACTTCCCAACGTGTCATTACCAATCGTTTGGTGCCGCAGAATAAACAAAGCCGTTACGAACTACTGAATCTCAGTGTCGGGCCTGATATCATAATTAAAGAGTCAGTCATGGGCAAGGTCTTTCCATGGAGATATTAAATACAGAGCACCTGGGCTAAAATTCTATACGAGTGTTCAAATTCATGCTCATTGTAGGGGAGAATCTACTTATCATATAATTACCTACTATGGGCATGAATTCCGTTGGTGGATGCGTGTTTTGAATTTCACCAAGAGTATATAATTCTTGCTCTAATGAAACATATATTTCTTCCTGAACCACGGACTCAGCGGAAATAAAGCCGAATCTTATGTGAATCGGTCATATTATTGAGCCTTGTTCACTTTATTTTTAAATGCCCCCAAAAGAATAACGCAAACAAAACACGCCCATATAATGCTCGATTACTTGACTACTGCTTGAAGTATCTCTGAGAGGTGATATGAGACAGTCTGCTGTTACAGCAAAGCACCTCCGTGTTTCGAGTGGGCATGGCTGTCATTTTATATCTGTAATTTAGCCTGGAGCTCGGTATTAATAACTGGAGAAGAGAAAATTTTGCAGACTGCCAGTGTATTCTCCTCATTCCAAAGCTCTTCTTTCTTCTTCCAGAAAGAAGTCCACTACTTGCTACAAAAAAGCACGAGAAAAAATGTTTCCATTCATGGAATATGCAGGTGACGAGAGAAAGTAACCACGACAGAAAAATATCCATGTAGACATAATCCTGAAAATTCGGTCATTGATTTGAATGATTTAAATACTATGGTGTATTTTGTTTGTTTATAAAAATCTGAAGAACGTATTCAAATAATAATTTTTTCCCGAAAAACTTCTTAACTTTTCCTTACTTTTACGCTTGAATTTCTAGCCGCAAGAAGAATCTTTTTTGTAGAATACACTCTTTGCCTTAGTTATTCTACTGAAAATTTCATTTTTGCTTCACCAACGGCTCGTTACTCGGTTTCCGAGATAGCAATACTCTTTCACTGCCACAAGCCTCTGTTTTCCTATTTGGCATTGACCATGGACTCTTCTCTCTTACTGCATATCATTGCCACAGATTTCTTTTCATTTATCTTTAAATTATTTCTGACCTCTTTTTTTTTTACAAATTAAGTGGAGTCTTTTTTAAATCTCTTTCTTACTCTGTAATGACCACTAAATTATCAACTTATCACAGATTACTGATCTTCTCCCCGTGGGTATTTAATCGTGAAGTCTCCTCTTTGTGATCATTGTTGGCTTTCGCATTGCCACCAAAGCGGTACATACTTCACATCTACATATACGCGATCCTCTGCAAGTTACATCTACATCTAAATAATGCCCTGCAAGCCGGCCATAAAGGTGTATGGCAGGGGGTGAATTCTCATCAAACATGCACTACATATCATGCATAAAATAGGATTAATATTAATGTATTAGTCTAAACTTCATTATTTAAAAGGATAAAAATAGCAAAGAAAACCTGCAAAAGCATGCTGTTACTTGGGTTACCTTCAAGTCCTCATACCAACAAGCACATACCAATGCTATTAATTGATTCACTCGTATTAGACATATTTACCGCTATTCATATCCCTAATTGTTCCAGGAAAAAAGAACATTTTGAATCTGTCAGTTCGGCAATCATTTTCTCTAATTTTGTAATCATAGTCCAGTCTACCATAGTAAGCTGGGGTTCGCAAAATATTTTTAACGTCATCTCTGAAAATATTATCTTGGAATTTATTTAAGAGATTAAGTCTAAATTTCAACCTACCGGTAACGTTTAGTCTGAATTGCAACTAAATTTCAGCTACCGCAAGGGTGTGAGGCAGGGGGTAAAGATCACCAAACAGTGACTACGTAAGTCATTTTTTTGAGAATAATACTTTCATATATGTTAGGGTTACCCAAATGAATGGAGTATACTCTATTCATATCAATGTGTTGTATTCATTATAAGAGGATCGTCCCAATACATTTGGGGATGCCTTAATATATTGAAACGATTCTCTACAACTCTTAGTTCCCACCCGAATTCCTCCTCCAACTTTTCACCACCCACTCTTAAAAGTGATCCATTGAAAACGCTGAGGCGTCTATTATCCAATTCAACCAGCGCCACCTTCCCCTCCCCTCTCCTATCCATTCCGTTTCCATAGAATCGGCCCAAGCGAGCTCACTCTGGCCTCTTCAACCTCAGCCCTTTTTCACAGCGTATAGAAATTCTCCAACCACCCAACACTTCTATCCTTTCCAATGGGAGTAGGGGGAGTCGGAAATGAATGAGTGGGAGCGGCCAGACTTCACGTAGGAGGGGGGGGGGGGGGACGCTGCTTTTTTGTCATCCTGGTCCCACGTTCTCAAACGGTCCATTGGACACGCAAAGAGTTTTGAGCGACTGCATCAGACACTTGGGCGCTACCCTACTCTCCCTCACGTCGGGGTTGAAGTGTCCGTTCCCAGTCGGTTCCTGGGTTTTCCTCCCACGGGACCTATCTCCCTCCTCCCACTCTCTCGCCACTCGGAGGCGTGCTGGGAGAATACGCGTGGCCGGGGCACACGCATTCACTCGTCAGGGCCGTCTTTTCCAACTCTAGCCCCCTCCCTCCCTTCAAAGTCTTTTGTCTACGCCCAAACGAGAAACCTACGAGTTCCTCGAAGTCGGGCTCCCACCCGCCGCGAGCCATCTCAGTTCATCTTCACCCAAACCGTCTTCAAATTGGAGTTTTTTTTCTCCTTCAAGTGGCCCCCGGAACACCTTGGAGGAGAGAATGAATTCCCAAGCGTGAAATCTGGACTTGTGCGGGAGGGTGATGTGTGACTCATTATGCATTTGTCCTGCTCCGCTCAGAGTCCGCAGCTTAGCCCAACGGGCCCAATGCCTTTGGCCACGTGAGCTCTCGGCCAATCGCGGTAGACCAGAGTAACCAGACCCCCCGCCTCCCATATTCCGCGAAGTCTCTTCTCCTTCGTCTTGGTCTTTACTTCATTCAAGTCCCACGGGAACAATTGAAAAGCTTGAGGCTTGAAGGGGGGGAAGGAATACAGCACGACAGTCAAAGGTGCAAGATCTCGGCCGCAAATCGTTCTGCGTTCCGGCAGAGCACAAGCATAGTGAACTGCACAGGCATGAATGAACTCGGGGAGGCAATTTGGGGTGATGGGGAGCCACGACACACCGGGGAGTGGTCGAAAGTTGCGGCGCAGAATTTGTTTTTGAAATTCCTTCTTGCCAGGTGCAGCTGGCACGTCACGAGTCAAATGAACACTCACTTTTCCCCCGGGGTTCATAATCACAAGAAGAAAAGGCAAACCAAAGTAAATTGTTGCTAACAATCATGGTGGATTAACTTACACTTGCGGTAGGTACTGAAGAATCCTGAACAGATTCACAGTGTTGAATGTCTCCTTATAAAACCAATTTTCGACCACAGATAAGCATGATTTCTATTTCTGTTCGTGTCCATAAAAATATCTCCCCAAGTCATACCTAAACCCTTGCTATGATAACATTTTTTTGTGAGCTTATTTCAATACCTCAGATATCTATCAAATTCTCTACTTATAGCGAGTGTTCCCTGGTAAACTTCAATCCTAGCTCGAGAAAAATACATCCCACTGTCTGGTAATTACACTCTTAAAATAATGGTTTTGACCTCATTCTCTAAACCTTTGGTGATGCTCTTTCAAGGTCAATCTCTACACAATGTCATGGCTTTGACATTCAATCGTTGTTATCGTTATTCACCCTATTATGTTGAATGATTCCTAGTGCATGTTTGGTGATCTTCACCCCATGTCACACAACCTCGCAGTGGCTTACGTGGTTTCACGTAGTTGTATGTCGTGTACACTCGTTCACTCGTTTACATACAACACTACATTTTTCGATCACTTTTGGCGTGCTTGTAATGTGTCTAGGGGCTTATCTGAGGATGCACTATTATTCCCCGTTCCAAGATTTTGTGACAATAGTTACTTTACGTCTTTTTATCCTCTAGGCTTTATTTGAAGAGGCCGAAGAAAAACTGCCTTCACACTTTCATTCAGCATTAAAATAAATTTCAGGTCATTAATTATATGCTGGTGTATTAATTTTTTTACGTAAACTTTTCAAACTTAAACTCGGTGACTGTTTACTGCCGTTTTTGCTTACCGAGACAAAAACAGCTCATTGAGACAAGCAAGGTGTTTGATAGTCGACTAGTTTTTATGCATGATATGTAGTGCATGTTTGGTGAGAATTCACCCCCTGCCACACATCTTTATGGTGGCTTGCAGGATATTATGTAGATGTAGATCTACGTAATACAATGATTGACACGGTTGATGGAATCAGTGACCACAGAGTTATAACTGCAAAACTCTCGCTATCTTTAGATAAAAATTTTAAACAAAAAAGAAAGTTTTACATTTTTAAAAGAGCAGACTTTGCTAACTTTAAAATTTATTTAAGAGATTCCTTATCGGATTTCAAAAAGTCTTCCATAAAGGTATGTACCAACGATTCATGGAAGTCGTTCATTAATATCATGCGCTCTGGGATCAACAGATTTATCCCTTGTAAATTCAAAAAAGAAAGCACTGAACCTAGGTGGTACAATGCCGAAGTGAGAAAATCCCTGAGACGGCAGCGAATATGTCATGCTAAAATGAAAAAAATTAGTAAACATATGCCCACTGATCTACATCTACATCTACATCTACACGATACCCTGCAAGCCACCGCGAGGGTGTGTGGCAGGGGGTGAAGGTCACCAAGCATTCACTACTAGCATGCAAGCAAGCAACTAAAGGGTCTCATGCAACTAGATTGTTAGTATCTATAGTATTTGAGGGGTTAATACATGCATCATGCACTACAGAATACTCTAAAATATTTCCCCTACCTATCCCTTTCCTATGCTGCCTATTCTGTTCTCTTATAGTACGGGGGAAAAATGCCATTTTGAATCTATCTGTACGACAATCTATCTCTCTAATCTTATTTATCTGGTCGAATCTAGCATAATACGCTGGTGTTTTCAATATGTGCCTAACATCTTCAGTAAAGCTATCCGATTGAAATTTCTGCAATAGATTAAATCTGAACTTTAATCTACGCTCTGATAATGATTCCCACCCTAATTCTTGTATTAATTCTGATACACTACTCAACCTATCGTAACACCTTTTGACGAACCTAGCTGCTCTACGCTGCACACTGTCTAGTTCTCTCATCAAACCTAATTCATTAGGATCCCATACACTGGCTGCATACTCAAGGTGGGGCCTAACTAGTGAAAAGTAGCATCGCTCTTTTGTCTTCTCATCACATTTCCCAAGTACTCTTTTTATAAATCCTAGCTTTCTCTTCGCTCGGCCGCATATTTCCCTTATGTGTCTTCCCCACGATAAATCTTTAGTGATTGTTACACCTAAATATCTTACGGTTTCAACGTTTTCGATCTTCGTGTTATTAATTCTATAGGATCGCTCTATCGAATTATTCCTCCTCCAAAAATTGATAGCTACACACTTTTTAAGGTTGAGTTCTAACTGCCATTTGTCGCACCACTCTTCAATTGCATCTAAATCCTTGCTAAGTGATTTCATGTCCTCTTCGTTTGATATACCCCTGTACACCACCGCATCGTCTGCAAAAAGTCTAAGGTTACTACTAACTACGGTACCCAAATCGTTTATGTATAAAAGAAATAGAAGCGGACCTACTACGCTACCCTGGGGAACTCCCGATGTGACTTCGATTGTGTCCGACATGATACCATCTATGACAACCCTCTGCTCTCGCCCACTTAAGAATTCTTTTACCCAACATACAACGTCTTTATTTATACCAAAACTCTCTAACTTCAAGATTAATTTGTCATGAGGAACTTTATCGAAAGCCTTTTTAAAATCTAAAAATATCGCATCGCATTTCAATAATTACATATCGCTGATGAGCGTAATGTAATTATTGAAAATTATAAAATTTCAAAATCCACTGCAAAGTCAGCCCTTAGTAATGCATTTGCAATGAGGGAAATAAGTCCACAGTGCACACACTTAAAAATGATAAAGGAATCAGAGTCACCAGCAGTGTAGAAAAAGCCAATACTTTAAACACCTTCTTCCAAAGTGTATTCAACTCATCGTCACAAAACGCAGTGGAACCACCGCCGAACACTTTCAGTGAGCAAATGCCCGAAATAAACATTTCATGTCGCGGAATAGAGCAGCAGTTAAAAAGCATAAGTAAAAACAAATCACCAGGTCCCGATCAAATTCCTTCCCGGGTATATAAAACATTAGCTTCTGAAATAGCCCCCTATCTAGAAATAATATTCAATAAAACACTAAAGAACCACACAGTACCCAAGGATTGGAAAGTAGCTAACATTACACCTATATTTAAAAGCGGTGATAGGGAAGAACCTAGTAACTACAGACCCATTTCACTCACGTCAATCTCTTGTAAGATATTTGAGCACATAGTAGTCAGTTCGATCATGGGGCATTTGGATAGTCAGGGATTACTCATAAACAGCCAGCATGGGTTCCGGAAAGGTAGATCTTGCGAGACACAATTAGCTTTATTCGTACACGATATTTTAGTCCACGGCGAAAGCAGTACTGAAGTTGATGCGATATTTTTAGATTTTAAAAAGGCCTTCGATAAAGTTCCTCATGACAAATTAATCTTGAAGTTAGAGAGTTTTGGTATAAATAAAGACGTTGTATGTTGGGTAAAAGAATTCTTAAGTGGGCGAGAGCAGAGGGTTGTCATAGATGGTATCATGTCGGACACAATCGAAGTCACATCGGGAGTTCCCCAGGGTAGCGTAGTAGGTCCGCTTCTATTTCTTTTATACATAAACGATTTGGGTACCGTAGTTAGAAGTAACCTTAGACTTTTTGCAGACGATGCGGTGGTGTACAGGGGTATTACGAACGAAGAGGACACGAAATCACTTAGCAAGGATTTAGATGCAATTCAAGAGTGGTGCGACAAATGGCAGTTAGAACTCAACCTTAAAAAGTGTGTAGCTATCAATTTTTGGAGGAGGAATAATTCGATAGAGCGATCCTATAGAATTAATAACACGAAGATCGAAAACGTTGAAACCGTAAGATATTTAGGTGTAACAATCACTAAAGATTTATCGTGGGGAAGACACATAAGGGAAATATGCGGCCGAGCGAAAAGAAAGCTAGGATTTATAAAAAGAGTACTTGGGAAATGTGATGAGAAGACAAAAGAGCGATGCTACTTTTCGCTAGTTAGGCCCCACCTTGAGTATGCAGCCAGTGTATGGGATCCTAATGAATTAGGTTTGATGAGAGAACTAGACAGTGTGCAGCGTAGAGCAGCTAGGTTCGTCAAAAGGTGTTACGATAGGTTGAGTAGTGTATCAGAATTAATACAAGAATTAGGGTGGGAATCATTATCAGAGCGTAGGTTAAAGTCCAGATTAAATCTATTGGAGAAATTTCAATCGGATAGCTTTACTGAAGATGTTAGGCACATATTAAAAACACCAGCGTATTATGCTAGACTCGACCAGATAAATAAGATTAGAGAGATATTTTGTCGTACAGATAGATTCAAAATGGCATTTTTCCCCCGTACTATAAGAGAACAGAATAGGCAGCATAGGAAAGGGATAGGTAGAGGAAATATTTTAGAGTATTCTGTAGTGCATGATGCATGTATTAACCCCTCAAATACTATAGATACTAACAATCTAGTTGCATGAGACCCTTTAGTTGCTTGCTTGCATGTTAGTAGTGCATGCTTGGTGATCTTCACCCCCTGCCACACACCCTCGCGGTGGCTTGCAGGGTATCATGTAGATGTAGATGTAGATGCAGAATTCAAAAGAAAAACACTTGGGGAACAATTGAAAGAAAATCCAAAAGTCTTCTGGTCGTACGTAAGGGAAGTGCAAGGCCATAAGTCTGCCGTCCATTCACTTAAAAATGATAGAGGTGAAATGACCACAAACACACTCGACAAAGTTAACTTGCTAAATTCCTTCTTCCAAACCGTTTTTAACCCACCTTCCGGGGATTCAACTGTCGTGTTACCTGACCTCTTTCAGCGGTTGATGCAACCAATTGACATTTCCTGTAATGGTATTGAAAAATTACTTAAAGATATAAGCCCCAACAAATCTCCTGGCCCTGATCAAATTCCCTCCCGCGTGTATAGAGAGTTAGCATCCGAAATTTCCCCCTACCTTGAAGTAGTATTTAATAAATCCCTGACCGAACACGTCGTACCGATGGACTGGAAAGCAGCCGATGTAACACCCATTTTTAAAAGTGGCGATAGGGAGCAGCCATCTAACTACAGACCTATATCCTTCACATCCATTTCATGCAAGGTCCTAGAACATATAATTGTCAGTTCAGTCATGGGACACCTAGATAGCCAGAATTTATTGTCCAATGTCCAGCATGGCTTCCGAAAGAGCAGATCGTGTGAAACCCAACTTGCTCTCTTTTCCCACGATATTTTAGTTTCTGGCGAAAATAATATTCCAGTGGATGCTATATTTCTCGACTTCAAGAAGGCTTTTGACAAGGTTTCTCACAGCAAACTAATTTTGAAGTTAAAATCCTATGGGTTAGACAGTAACATTATATCATGGATTAATGATTTTCTGCATGATCGGGTTCAAAGGGTTGTTTTGGACGGTGTTTCCTCACCGGCAATTAAAGTCACTTCCGGTGTCCCACAAGGTAGTGTGATAGGTCCACTCCTATTCCTTTTGTATATTAATGATATCCAAAAGGTGGTAAAAAGTAAGCTTCGTCTATTTGCCGATGACGCAGTAGTGTACAGGGAAATTCTATGCCCGAACGATAAAGAATATTTAAATATTGACCTACAAGCAATTGAAACTTGGTGTGATACATGGCAGTTAGAATTAAACTTTAAGAAATGTCTTGTAATGAATTTTTGGAAAAAGAATAGCTCTCCTCCTACCACTTACAAAATAAGTAATAATGAATTAACAAACGTGGAATCCATTAAATATCTTGGAATAAGACTGACAAATGATCTTTCCTGGGGTAAACACATTCGTGAAATAATTGGTCAAGCGAATCGCAAACTGGGTTTCATTAAAAGAGTATTGGGTAAATGTGACGATCATGTACGAGAAATCAGCTACTTTTCCCTTGTTAGACCTCATTTGGAATATGCTGCCAGTGTATGGGATCCCTACGAAATCGGTCTAAGTAATGAACTTGAACGTGTGCAGCGAAGATCGGCAAGATTTGTAAAGGGACGATACGATAATTATATTAGCGTAACCAGTCTATTAAATGAATTGAAATGGGAATCATTGTCAGATCGCAGGTTGAAATTTAGACTTAATCTCTTCCACAAATTCCAAGGCAACATTTTCAGTGATGATGTTAAAAATATTTTACGAACCCCAACTTACTATGGCAGACTGGACCATAATCATAAAGTTAGAGAAATTGATTGCCGAACTGACCGATTCAAAATGTCCTTTTTCCCTCGCACAATAAGAGATACGAATAACGGTAAATATGTCCTATCGGAGAGTAGCAATGAATAGCATTGGTAGCTGCATGTTGGTATGAGTACTTAAAGCTAACCCTACTAACAGAATGTTTTTGCATGTTTTCTTTGCAATTTCTATCTTTTTTAAATAGTGTAGTTCTGACTACTATATTAATACTATTCCTTTTTTATGCATGATATGTAGTGCATGTTTGGTGAGCAATCACCCCCTGCCACACACCCTTGTGGTGGCTTGCAGGGTATTATGTAGATGTAGATAGAATACTCCGCGAGCCACCACGAGGGTGGGCTAACACCTAATTAGAAATTAAAAATGATATCCCAAAGTCGGGAGGCCCGTCAGGACTACTCCAAAGACGCATTTGCGATTGGGTGGTGCATGCTTGGTGATCTTCACCCCCTGCCACGCTCCTTCGCGTTGGTTCGCAAGGTATTACGTTGACGCACATACGTTCTAAGACGAATCTGGAGGTATATGCACACGCTGGAACCATGGGAGTCAAGTTGGCCTTAACGATACCTTGCAATCGGCGATGGCAGAGAGACTATTCTAGAAGATGTTCACTACTGAGCCGTGGAGATAAAGAAGGCGAGAACAAAGGTCTGAAAACGAAGTGGTGCTTTTTTTTCTCTGGTCGGTTATAAATCACTTCGATGCCATTCCGTCGTCGGTTAACGCACCGGGCCGTGGCTGGTGGATTCTCTCACCCTCTCGCCCGCTCCCCTGCCCGCAAACGCCACCTTCCCGAGACATGATCGAGATGAAGCATCTCGATCGCGGGTGGAGGGTGAGGAAAAGAAATATTCTGAAGGAGTTCGAAGTCTTCCACTTAAGCACGATAGAAAAAGAGGGCAAGGGTGGAAGAAGAGTGATGGATGTTTACTGCTAAGGATTCGAGGTGAAAGACGAAGAAAAAAGTTTGTGAGTGGGACTTCTACGATATGCAAATCAGAGGATACGTTGTTGGGTGGTGTGAGTCCCAAGCGAAAAGATCTCGAGACCAAAGATTTGAGGAGAATATCGAAGAGAGCATCTACAAGTGTCTTCATCGACCTCTAGCAGAAAAGGTCTGCCTAATAGTCTCATAGATGGCATGCTCATCCCATAATGCTCCATAAACGTTACTTCCAGATTTGGAGCCAATTCTTGGCTGCTAAGGTCATTCTCAAAAGAATCGGGAAGTTCCAAAATAAACTCGTGAAAAATCCATGCAAATTGACCATTTACCAAATGAATTAAAATAAAAACTTCACAGAAAAAGTTTTTATTTCTAAAAGACATACAGCACGACTTTCTCATAGATGAAAATTTGTATGAGCTCAATTTATCTACATCCATGTAATATCCGGCGAGCCATCGCGAGGGTGTGTGACAGGGGGTAAAGATCACCAAACATGCACCATTAACATGCAATTGCTTCCCTAAATCTTATTCGTGCATGCTAAGCGAGCATTATTGGTTCTAAATGGGTGAGTATTTTTTAAGAGTGCTTAGTAGATGTTGCAAATAAATTGCGTGTCAAGGAGTCTGACCGTAGTTCACAAACCCAAGAGCAAAAGGTGGTACAACAGCTATTAAAAAGCCCACAGAAATCCCTAAGAATTTTTCTTTAAATAAGTACACGTTGCAATCATATTTTCATTTAATGCTCAAAGAATCTATCAAAGGTTTTAGGAAGAATGCCTTTCTGTTAATCGACCAGATAAATAATATTAGAGAGATAGATAGTCGTACTGATAGGTCGAAAAGCCATTTTCCCCCGTACTATAGTCCCAATACAATACATCTACATCTATATCTACATAACACCCTGCAAGCCACCATAAAGGTGTGTGACAGGGAGTGAATTCTCACCAAACATGCACTACATGCCATGCATAAAAAAGGATTAGTATTTATATAAGTACTGTTCAAAACTACACTATTTAAAAAAAGATAAAAATGGCAAAGCAAACATGCAAAAACATGCTGCTAATTGGGTTAGCTTTAAGTCCTTATACCAACATGCAGCTACCATTGCTACACTCGTACTGGTACTGGATATATTTACCGTTATTCATATCCCTAATAATACGAGGAAAAAAGGACATTTTGAATCTGTCAGTTTGGCAATCAATTTCTCTAATTTTTTGATTATGGTCCAGTCTACCATAGTAAATTGGTGTTCGCAATATATTTTTAACATCATCACTGAAAATACGGTCTTGGAGTTTGAGTTAAATGTCATTCAATTGATCCCAAATGCACCCACTCCATTTGAGACCTTAAAAAGTGTTGGAAATAATGTCTCAATTTTCCTTTTTCACTCGACCGCCTTCCCAATATATTTGATCACATTCTAATCTCTTCAACGCTTTGCCACAAATGTTTTAAATACAGTTTTCCCCCAGATAGATTGGGAGTGATGCTCAAATATTTTACTTCCCTCGCTATCCTTATGCCTATCGCTAGTTATTCATATTGGGGCGGGTTAATGGGTGAAAACGATTTGGGAATTTTGTATCAGGGGATCTCCATGACCAGCGCCATGTCGTTAGCCGTTTCATTTCCTACGAGCACCATCTCTCTCGCCCCCAAATTTATTTCAACGCGTTTCGGCATGCTTCCGTGTAACTGTCGAAGCGGTAGATAAGGTTGGTCCGGAGCAAACCTGAAGTAAACGAGCGGACGTCCACTGCACTCAAAGTTCCATTCGCATGCGTTCACACTCGAGGTAAATTTATTCGGGTGCCTCCGCCATTGTCGGACGAGTCATTTGTCTTGACAAGAGAGAAATGTAAGGAATGGCAAGGTGGGATTGATGGAGAGTCCGGAGTGGGCTTTTGCTTGCTCCGCTGGGCGTTAACTAGAGTGAAAAAGTGGAAGATATCGCACAAATGAGCCAACACAATCTCAGATAAGGCAAATTTATTATGGAACGTGTTTCCTTACCAATGATTAAATCTTACGCCAGACAAGACTAATATATAAAACTAAGGTACCTAAATATCTCTTGGAAAGGACGTTTTTGTCTAGGATAAGAAGAAAATAACCTAGGGAGAAATCCAATTGGTTTCACTCTCAATCAGTTTTTAGGTATTAAATTGGAAATGAAGGATATATACATCTGCATAATACCCTGCGAGCCACCATGAAGGCGTGTGGCAGGGGGTGAAATCTCACCAAACATGCACTACATATCATGCATAAAAAAGGATTAGTATTTTTATACTGTTCTAAACTTCACTATTTAAAAAATATTAAAATAGCAAAAACATGCTGTTAGTTGGGTTAGTCCTCATACCAACATGCAGCTACCTATTCTATCCATTCATACCCTCGGATTGGATACATTTATCGTTATTCATATCCCTAATTGTATGAGGAAAAGAGGACATTTTGAATCTGTCAGTCCGGCAATCAATTTTTCTAATTTTGTGATTATGGTCCAGTCTACCATAGTAATTTGGGGTTCGCAAAATATTATTAGACTTCAGACTTGAAGAAAAAATCAACAATGTAATTCGAAAATTTTATTTTTGCAAACAATTACGTAGAATTAAACGCGAAAATATGATATGATTAAATTTTTCTAAAGGTCTTTTGGTTACCTCATAAACACCATACACACTCGAATGCACATAATATTTTGTTCAACAGTAGCGCCATATGACCTCATGATAATGATTATTCGAGGCAACTAATTATTTTAATACTACTCTAATCCATCCCTCATAATAACTAGTTATCACTACTCAGACTTTAATATATTCATTACACCAATCTAATTGGTAATATGATTGAGCTGAGCTTCGATGAATTGAAGGATTTAGAACCGTGGGAGGTGGTTACTTTAAAACTTGATTCGTCCTCACGAGTGCTATCTTCAATGAACCGTAATGGTAAATGAGAGCTTCTATCGCTTGTTTCCATATCAATACTGCAAGCTTGGTGACCGTCACCCACTGCCACACACCCTCATGGTGGCTTTCAGGGTATCATGTGGATGTAGCTGTATAGGTCCTCTCAAAATATGCCTTCCATGGACCCCAGGATCTCTTTTTTTGTAGCAGGTAAATACCGACGCCGGGTTTCGCTCCGCCTGTTCCCCATTCAATGAAAGTTTCTTACTACTTAACATCTCGAGCGTGTGTGGGTGGGGATGACTGATCACCTAAAATGGACTTTGAAAATTCACTAATATTTACTCCATCAGAGTTTACTTTACATGTGTGTACATCTACATCTAAGCGATACCCTGCAAATCACCGAGAGGGTGTGTGGCAGGGGGTAAACATCACCAAGCATGCACTATTATCATGCCAGCAAGCAACTATAGGGTATCATGCAACTTGATTGTTAGTATATATAGTATTTAAGGGATTAATACATGAACTACAGATTACTCTAAAATATTTCCCCTACCTATCCCTTTGCTATGCTGCCTATTGTGTTCTCTTATTGTACGGGGGAAAAATTCAATTTTGAACCTATCAGTACCACAATTTATCTCTCTAATCTTATTTATATGGTCGAATCTAGCAAAATACGCTGGTTTTTTTTTAAATATGTGCCTAACATCTTCAGTAAAGCTATCCGATTGAAATTTCTCTAATAGATTTAATGTGTATCTTAACCTACGCTCTGGTAATGATTTCCACCCTAATTCTTGTATTAATTCTGATCCACTACTCATTCTATCGTAACACCTTTTAACGAACCAAGCTGCCCTACGCTGAACACTGTCTAGTTCTCTGATCAAACCTAATTCATTCGGATCCCATACACTGGCTACATACTCAAGGTGGGGCCTAACTAATGAAAAGTAACATCGCTCTTTCGTCTTCTCATCACATTTCCCAAGTATTCTTTTTATAAATCCTAGCTTTCTCTTCACTCGGCCTTTAGAAAAAACCTTTCGATAAATTTAATCATATCGAGTTATTTCGCGTTTAATTCTACATAAATGTTTGCAAAAACAAATTGTGTAGTCGCTTATGCAAGATCAGAATTTTGCAGCGTTGCAATTTCTCGTTAACGGTAGCATGTTTTGCAAATGGCTTAAGAGTTTTCATTTTTCTATCAAAAGATGACTCTTTGCCCATACGTCCTATGGTAAAGGATTTATTCACATACCAACTCATTCCTAGAATCATTATCGTTGCTGTAACACAGGGGTTGCCATACCGTGGCGCATTGCATCCTTGCGCCTGCTTATTTCTTTTAAAAATAGGTGTCATAACTGGATCCTACAAAATATTTTCTACACCAAAGTGATCTCAGTTCAATTCCTACAGCCTTCCGTAGTGTTCAAAATTAGAATGGAACTTGTGAGATGCTAATTAATAGGCGGGTTTGCAAACGTACAAATATTTTTATCGGTGTTGCCATTGCGCGTTTTGCAGTCAAACGATCGCCAACACCGCGCACTAACAACCTCATTTGTTTGAGGTCACGTGCGAATGAGCGGCTAGCGTCCCATATTGTCGGTCAGTTCTGAGTGAGCCATCTTGGCGTGTGGCTTGAAGCAGTTTTTATTGAGTGTACTAGCGTGGGTTTTGTATTGAGAGTGATTGAAAGACAGATTCAAGATAAAATATATATTACGTTTGTCAAAGAAGAGCGCTATTACTTTTTCTTGACGTGAACATAGAATTCAAATTCAACATTTTTGACGTACGTACTTGTGATCTTTTTGTTCTTTTTCACTTTTTTTAGTTTAATACTTTTCTAAACATAAATTACTGCTGTCCATTACCTACAGTGCAAAAGAAAATGAGCAAAAAAAATGGCCAAGAAGGTTATTGTAAGCGAGATTTCAATGCGCAGAGGGAAAATGAGTTGATATTTATAGCAAGTTCATCAGTTAAACAGTGTTGTATTGTTGTGAAAGTAGTCTTTCACATAATAGAAAACATTATCTAAGAGACACTATATATAGAACACAGCATCACACTAATATAGAAGAACAATAGGTGTATAGGGGTATATCTAAAGAAGAAGACAGAGAATCGCTTAGCAAGGATTTAGATGCAATTCAAGAGTGGTGCGACAAATGGCAGTTAGAACTCAACCTTAAAAAGTGTGTAGCTATCAATTTTTGGAGGAGGAATAATTCGATAGAGCGATCCTATAGTATTAATAACACGAAGATCGAAAACGTTGAAACCGTAAGATATTTAGGTGTAACAATCACTAAAGAATTATCGTGGGGTAGACACATCCGGGAAATATGCGGCCGAGCGATGAGAAAGCTAGGATTTATAAAAAGAGTACTTGGGAAATGTGATGAGAAGACAAAAGAGCGATGCTACTTTTCACTAGTTAGGCCCCACCTTGAGTATGCAGCCAGTGTATGGGATCCTAATGAATTAGGTTTGATGAGAGAACTAGACAGTGTGCAGCGTAGAGCAGCTAGGTTCGTTAAAAGGTGTTACGATACGTTGAGTAGTGTATCAGAATTAATACAAGAATTAGGGTGGGAATCATTATCAGAGCGTAGGTTAAAGTTTAGATTAAATCTATTAGAAAAATTTCAATGGGATAGCTTTACTGAAGATGTTAGGCACATATTAAAAACACCAGCGTATTATGCTAGATTCGACCAGATAAATAAGATTAGAGAGATAGATTGTTGTACAGATAGATTCAAAATGGCATTTTTCCCCCGTACTATAAGAGAACAGAATAGGCAGCATAGGAAACGGATAGGTAGGCAAATATTCTCGAGTATTATGTAGTGCATGATGCATGACTTACCCCTTAAATACTGTAGACACTAACAATCAAGTTGCATGATACAATATAGTTGCTAGTTTGCATGTTAGTAGTGCATGCCTAGTGATCTTCACCACCTGCCACACACCCTCACGGTGGCTTGCAGGGTATCGTGTAGATGTAGATGAACAAATTAAGCTTGGGTCTGCCTTACGAAAAATGTAACTAAGGAAAAGGAATAAATCAGAAAAATACAAAATATATCTGTTAAAGCTAGTAGTGCATGTTGGTATGAGTACTTAAAGCTAACCCTACTAACAGAATGTTTTTGAATGTTTTCTTTGCAATTTCTATCTTTTTTAAATAGTGTAGTTCTGACTACTATATTAATACTATTCCTTTTTTATGCATGATATGTAGTGCATGTATGGTGAGCAATCACCCCCTGCCACACACCCTTGTGGTGGCTTGCAGGACATTATGTAGATGTAGATGTAGTGAAGACTTGGCTATGACAGAGGCGTCATATGAAATTGCTTAGGCATTGGCGAAAAAAAAATTTTCCGATGGAGAAGAAATTTTTAAACCTTGTCTCCAAATAAATGCACGCCATCTCGGTAATGAAGTTTTGGAAAGGAAAGCAGACGAAATTGCTATATCAAGGGAGAAAGGCGATTCGAGGAAGTCTCTCAGGATGTATCTCAGCAACAGGAAGAACTTATCCATTCTTTTTTTTTCATGGGTGTTTTCAAGTCTGTTTCCGCACTTGTAGGCGCCTCAGACCGGGAGGAAAGGTATAAGGATAGGAATGGAAAGAATGGGGCTATAATATCTATCCTTAATTGTAATTTCTTTTTCTTTAACTTTGCATGGATCAACGGACATTGTGATGTTGCTCAGTTAAACATTTTAGTAAGAGGAATTGATTATAATTTTAATGCCTTTTTCCCTTGCCTTCAAGTTGCATGAGACAATATAGTTGCTAGTTTGCATGTTAGTAGTGCATGCCTGGTGATCTTCACACCCTGCCACACACCCTCGCGGTGGCTTGCAGGGTACCGTATAGATGTAGATGTAGATGCCTTTGAAGAACTTGCCAGTCTGGAGTCATTGCATGGTAAAAGAAGAGGATCAGAAATAGTATATGAAAAGGTGAAATCATGCCTAGCAGATCTAAAATTAGATTAAAACAAAGTTATCAGTGTGTGTACTGACAGAGTGCCATCAATGATAGGTAAAGTAGTCAATGGCGCCACAACTTTGCCTGAAATTTTTTAAAACGTCCTATACTGAAATATCACCATTGCATCACCTTGCATCCATTTCATGCAAGGTCCTAGAACATATAATTGTCAGTTCAGTCATGGAGCACCTAGATAGCCAGAATTTGTTGTCCAACATTCAGCATGGCTTCCGGAAGAGCAGATCATGTGAAACTCAACTTGCTCTCTTTTCCCGCGACATTTTAGTTTCTGGCGAAAATAATATTCCAGTGGATGCTGTTTTTCTAGATTTCAAAAAAGATTTTGACAAGGTGTCTCATAGCAAACTAATTTTGAAATTAAAATCTTATGGGTTAGAGAGTAACATTAAATCATGGATTTGTGATTTTCTGCATGATCGGGTTCAAAGGGTTGTTTTGGACGGTGTTTCCTCACCGGCAATTAAAGTCACTTCGGGTGTCCCACAAGGTAGTGTGATAGGTCCACTCCTATTTCTTTTGTACATTAATGATATCCAAAAGGTGGTAAAAAGTAAGCTTCGTCTATTTGCCGATGACGCAGTAGTGTACAGGGAAATTCTATGCCCGAACGATAAAGAATATTTAAATATTGACCTACAAGCAATTGAAACTTGGTGTGATACATGGCAGTTAGAAATAAACTTTAAGAAATGTCTTGTAATGAATTTTTGGAAAAAGAATAGCTCTCCTCCTACCACTTACAAAATAAGTAGTAATGAATTAACAAACGTGGAATCCATTAAATATCTTGGAATAAGACTGACAAATGATCTTTCCTGGGGTAAACACATTCGTGAAATAATTGGTCATGCTAATCGTAAACTGGGTTTCATTAAAAGAGTATTGGGTAAATGTGACGATCATGTACGAGAAATCAGCTACTTTTCCCTTGTTAGACCTCATTTGGAATATGCTGCCAGTGAATGGGATCCCTACGAAATCGGTCTAAGTAATGAACTTGAACGTGTGCAGCGAAGGTCGGCAAGATTTGTAAAGGGACGATACGATAATTATATTAGCGTAACCAGTCTATTAAATGAATTGAAATGGGAATCATTGTCAGATCAAAGGTTGAAATTTAGACTTAATCTCTTAAACAAATTCCAAGGCAATATTTTCAGTGATGATGTTAAAAATATTTTACGAACCCCAACTTATTATGGCAGACTCGACCAGAATCATAAAATTAAGGAAATTGATTGCCGAACTGACCGATTCAAAACGTCCTTTTTCCCTCGCACAATTGGAGATACGAATAACGGTAAATATGTCCTATCGGAGAGTAGCAATGAATAGCATTGGTAGCTGCATGTTGGTATGAGTACTTAAAGCTAACCCTACTAACAGAATAATTCTGCATGTTTGCTTTGCAATTTCTATCTTTTTAAATAGTGTAGTTCTGACTACTATATTTATACTATTCCTTTTTTATGCATGATATGTAGTGCATGTTTGGTGAGCAATCACCCCCTGCCACGCACCCTTGTGGTGGCTTGCAGGGTATTATGTAGATCACTGCGTTATACACCAGGAGGAACTGTGTGGGAAAACTTTAATATGCAGCACGTTATATTACCAGGTGTGAAATTTGTGAATCAAATTAGAGCTAGAGCATTTTACAGACGAGAAATAAGAGAATATTGCGAATTACATATTAGATTTGGAATATGGTGAACCTATCCTTCGTTGTGAAGTACGCTGGCTTTCTAGAGATCAGGTTATGAGTAGATTTTGGAAATTGAAAAATACCCTTTCTAATATTTTTGGAACATAAAAATGAAAAACCTGATAAAAGAACCCCATTATTTGGCAGTAACTGGCTATTGAATTTGGCATTTTTAAGTAGTTATTAGTCATCTCAATGATCTAAATTTTAAAATTCAATGGTAGAATAAAGCATTTTATAGCTTATTAAATAGCATCAGTTCATTTAAAAATGAAATTAAAATTGTCATCTCTAAGATTATTTATTCATCAATAACCCGAAAAAAACGTCTTTAAATCGGGCTATTAACAATAAGCAATTGAACAAGCACAAACGTCCATGCTTCAGGAAGAGAAAACTCCTCCCCGGGCGGAATTCGAACCCGCACCCTCGGATTGACAGGTGAGGGACCCCGCCGCCACTAGGGCCGGCAATTAGAAAATAAGGATTTAATTCAATTTCCATATTTTAAAGAGCTTCTTAGTGAACAAAACGTAATGCAGATGCCTAGTGACATACAAAAAGAACTGATTGATTTAAAATCAAATTCATTCTTGTAAATGAAATTTGGTGTGCTTTTCCAGATCAAAACGCTTCTGATACAATTAATTTTTGGCATTCATTACCCAGTGGGCATTTCCCAGAGCTAAGAAAATATGCACAAATTTATGTGTCGCTTTGGAACGACAAAAGGATGTGAACAAGCATTTTCATCCTTGAAACTGATTAAAAGCAAAACAAGACCGCAAGTAACTGACTCAAATTTAGAGAACTCTCAGCTGCTTTCAGTGACAAATTTAACACCAAACATTAAAAAAAACTAGCGACATCCAAGGCACAAAAGTTTCACTAAAGATAAGTAATATTTTTGTTTTGTAAGAGATATATTGTTTTGCATACAATAACTAAATCATTTAAAATTTTTTACCATGTCAATAAGCATACTTTTATTTAAAAGGGCCACCAATGTTTATCCCTTTTTTATGCATGATATGTAGTGCATGTTTGGTGAGAGTTCACCCCCTGCCACACACCTTTATGGTGGCTTGCAGGGTATTATGTAGATGTAGATGTAGAACAGAATAGGCAGCATAGGAAAGGGATAGGTAGGGTAAATATTTTAGAGTATTCTGTAGTGCATGATGCATGTATTAACCCCTCAAATACTATAGATACTAACAATCTAGTTGCATGAGACACTTTAGTTGCTTGTTTGCATGTTAGTAGTGCATGCTTGGTGATCTTCACCCCCTGCCACACACCCTCGCGGTGGCTTGCAGGGTATCGTGTAGATGTAGATGTAGATAGATATTATAAATCATATTCCAGGACCCCTTCTAGTGAGTACAAAGAACAAACTCCACGTTCAAAGCTGATCTCGCTCCCAGTACTTCATCTCGCTCAGAGCTTTCTCTCTCTCCCATCACATCCAACAACTGTGGTCCAGAGGGTCCAGAGTTATCTTCACCAAACCGGCAGCTGTAGCACCTACAGTGTGGTCCACGACAGCGAATACCCTCACGTCCAACAGATTATTTCTAACTATTGTAGATTGGTGCTCCTATAAACATGTGTGTTTTGAAATGACGTAAATTAATTTATTCAATTGCGCGATTGAGTTATTCCTTTCCCTACCTTAAGCAAAGCAGATCCTACCCATATCCCTATTTTACAACCACAAACGTGAAAGTAAGAACGTAAAAAACGCGCTTGGCTTACATGGCGCATTTGAACTCGTCTACGAATAAATTGGCGCATGGTATGCTTAGGTTGGCCACCACTGCTTTAACACCTTTTCATTTTAACCACATTTCTCTTAGAATTAATCGAAATAACTTTGCCCAGCACTCCAATGTGTTGCATATCAGGGTCTGAATTACATAACGTCATCGAATTCATGGGACAGATTATAGGGAATGGGTAATTTATTAACCATAAACATTTCCACGAAGCCGTAGCACATGTTGAAAACCGTCCGGATATCCGTCGAATGCGATCTTTTGGTTTTACGAGCAATTTTCTGCTCGGAACATCTACTTAGATCCAACGCGTCAAGCTATAGACCGGCAGCCTATTTTGCCTGATCCTATGCGGCTAGACATATTTCCCAAGGGCCGTAAATAATTCTCCTGGGGTCACAGAGGAAGCGAAGACATTTTGATGAATTACACCCCACCATTTCGCATTAAAATGTATGCATTCTCATGAATTAACTTCATCTTTGAAAAGTTCTTAAAGCCAATATTAATAATGTTTACTTTTTTAATTTTTCCGTCACTTGGATAGGTGCCTAACGTGATCACCCAACGTTACGTGATTTATTGCTTTATGCGTTTTGGTCACCGGGTTTGAAGAAGAACTTCTGGTAATGCAAATAATTAAAGCTTAAAACTTATACACATTTTACACGTGGATTCCGTTATTTGTGGTAATCATTTGAAATTTCTTGTGCGAAGAGATTGGCTTTAAATATTATAGAGCCAATTAGAAATTTAAATTATTTGAATTTAGTATTTTACCTTTCCAGACGAACGGCCATAAAATAACATGAAAGTTTATATAATGATGTGTCAAAAGAGTTGCACCGCAAAATTTCAAAATTCCATATGTTATTGAAAGACACCCCTATCCCAACGACGCTCTTGTAGTCGATTTGGGAGAGACTACATATGACGGTATCCTTGGCTTGGGCTTTAAGACTCATTATGGTAGTCTAATTTGCTTAGCAAGTTGCACAATGAAAGTAAACCCCGAGCACGCAGTAAAATTACAGTCTAAAGATGAGCTTTCCGACGAAATACGATTAATTTCCTTCAACAACGAGGAATATCATTCACGGTCTGCAGAGAGTTCAACACACAACGTGGACTTAATTTTTTCCCTAAGAGAGGAAAACAACAAGGCATTACCGGAGCCATTATTACCACAAAATACGCCCGAAAAAGCTAGAAATTTAATTGATGGAGCTTTTGGAATTGATGGAATTGATTGAGGAGCTAGAGGTTCAATTGGGAAATGAGTCACCAGAGGTGAGTGATAGTGAGGCAGCTAATTTATTTTTAGCATTTGAGGTTGCGCATAAACCGAGTTTGAAAAAACGAAATCTTCCCGGCCGAGAGACAAGTACAAGAGGATCTTGGAACAAAGAGAAAGGTGAGAAATAATGATTCTGTGGATGAGAATTTCGCTCAAACTGAGTTTGAACAGAATGACATCTTCCTGGCCGAAACGAAAGTGCAAGAGGGACAAGAGGCGCATTATCGGTGGTAGAAGATCTCTCGGATAAAAATGATCAGGGATATGTTGCACCAAATACTTTTACTACGGCTCTAGTAACCAACTCCTGCCTTCAAAATGAGAAAAAATGTGGAGCTGCATACACAAGAAAGCGTGTGAAAATTCCAACTTTTTCCGCGTGGAATCAAGATTTAGCTGGAAAAGTGGTCATAGTGGAAAAAGTGGATATAGGAACATTTGTGCTCCCGTCTCTGTCAAAACTTTCTGGTGATGGAACAGTGAATATTCTTCTGTGAAATCTAACTAGTATCGATCAAATCTTAAAGGTTAACGCCGAAATTGTATTCAACGAAATAGATGACGAATGCCAGATGTCATCCGCGCAAGAGGGACATGAAGAAGTGCCAGTCTGGCCGGAAGTTGGGGAGTTATTGTCACTTTTTCATTTCGATACATCTACATCTACATAATACCCAGCAGGCCACCACAAAGGTGTGTGGCTGGGGGTGATTTCTAACCAAACGTACACTACATATCATGCTTAATTAAGAATTGTATGCATAGGTATACTAGTCAGAACTTCACTGTTTAAAAAAGATAGAAATTGCAAAACAAACATGCAAAAACATTCTGTTAGTAGGGTTAGCTTTAAGTACTCATACTAACATGCAGCTACCAATGTTATCCATTGCTACTCTCCGATTGTACATATTTACCGTTATTCGTATCTCTAATTGTACGAGGGAAAAAGGACATTTTGAATCTATCAGTTCGGCAATCAATTTCTCTAATTTTATGATTATGTCTCACTCTGCCATACAGATAACGTGCCGCATGAAGCTCGAGATTCCCTCTATTTCAGAATACCACTACTCTCGCTCCGCTCCGCCATTCTCATCGACATTTTCGGGAGCACCCTCTCCGACCTGGAGGACGCAGATCTGGAGACGCAGCGGTTCCCGCTGCACCATGGCCTTGCCGAGGACGCCGCAGAAAGCCTGGAGCCGATATTGACGCCAGAACGAGCAGCCAGGACACGGAACGGGCGCGATTCCGTGGCATCTCTTCTCTCCTGTCTCGCCAAGAAGAGCTGGTTGCTGGGACTTTTGGGAGCCCAGCCCTCTCCTTGGAACACCTATAATCCGGGACGCAGCCTAGAGGAAGACGTGATGGCGCCACAACTTACTCCCGAAAGGGAAGATGGGGGACACGCTGAGGCGGCCTTTATAGCTCGGCGGCGGCGCTTACGATGGATTTCGCCGCGGAAGGAAATTGGTGGAACCTTCAAAGCTCTGCGGCGCGGCATGAAAAAAGAAGATCGCAATGCGTTGCAAGGCACTGGAACTTGATGCCTTGTGCCTCTGATCACGGTTGGATCTGACTTGCTGAGTTTTTTCTCTTTTTTTCCTCGTGCATGAGCATTATGATTAGCAATAGTTTATTTTAGTCGGGGATAGTTTATTTTAATATTGTAGGGAATAGTGTACCCGCAATGCAATAGTTACATTTTCACTAAACTCTTATTTCTGGGATTGCAATGACTTCCCTTCTTCAATTATAATTTTAACACTTCATAACAACACTAATCTTCGTAATGCATCTCATACGCGCTCATTAAAGTTCCCGATAGAACACATCCATGAATGCTGGTCATCGTCATGATTTCCAAAGGCGTGTTATCATTGGCTGATTTTTGCCGCTGGAGCTCTGCCGCCGAGCTATAAAGCCACCCTGAATCTCTGGGCCAGCGACCTGAGCGACACCTAGGATACGGTGGGCGGAGGGCATGGAAACCTTTCCCTCCATTCCACCCCCTTCGACGCTCCAACACAGATAATCGCGTCGTTGGCCGGAGGGAGAGCAAATGCGAACCTGTGGGCACTGCCGCCCTTTCCTCGGGCCGCGGTTGGAGACACCTCACTCACCGTCGCGAGATAAGGACCGGGAGAAGCACAGTAAACGCCGGAACCTGAACTACAGGAGGAAGAAGATAGTCCAACGGAGACCGGGGCGCCGCGCCGCTTTGCACCGACAGGGTCCCTGCCTTTCTTTCTGTTGCCCCACCTGCTACCCCGTGCACCCCTAGTGCAAAGCACAGTTCACATATTGTGCTGAGGAGACAAAAAAAACTAAATGTGTGCAACAGTGATACGGTATTTTCTTATTGTGATGGACATCATTATTTAAATGGACCTGGTAGTCTAGCTTGTGAGTACGATATCTTTTGTGTATAGAATGTTATGCATACATTTCTTTTCCATTGAAGAGTACTTTGTAACTTTTGACGTGAGGGTATTGAGGTCACGTACTCCTTTCTATCCCCCCCCCCCCCCCGTAGCATTGTTCTCCGAGGGGATGATGTGGGGAAGGCAGATCACCGTCGCTCCGAAAATGCGCGCAAGAGGCAAGCCAAGAGCTGCCCCTTGCAGTTGCCTAAAACCCTTCCTTTCCCTCGTCATTCCCAAGAATCCTTTCCCCCTCTCCCTGCCCCCTTGCAATTGCCCAAAACCCTTCCCTTCCCTCGGCATTTCTGAAAGCTGTTTTACACGGTCATTGATACTGCACAGGCTGTTGCGAGAAAACTTGCGCAAGAAATATTGCGCCGTGTGAAGCGATTACTTGAGAGGACCGGCAGCGCCACTGCGCGAACGCTTGCGAGCAAATTAGAATATGTTCTAATCTGATACATGCGTTCGCGCAAGTTTGAAGTTTATTTCTCTCACTAGATGGTGCAGATGTAATCTAGCAATTAAATAGGTTGTTGACGATTGAGTTGGGTGTTTTTGTTTGCACTCAACAAGGAAGTGAATAAAGTGCAATAATAATGAGCTGGGCGATTAATCACGTGGAAGCTTAAATTTCGTGCGTAAAGGAAGAACCTGTTACATTAGCCCACATCCGTTCGTTCGTGGTGATATTTTGGGCTAGGTATACGGAACTAGGGTCTCCACTATTATATTTAGACTATGGCTTAAAACATATTTTAAAGTGGTGGTAATTTATCGCATCTTCGTGATCATGTTATTACCATTGCTCCCCTTCCAACGCCTTAGACCAAGTATTGAGTATTTATGGATGCAGCATGACACAAGACCTCCTACTTCCTCAAAGCTTAAAAACACTGTTTTCAACCCGAAAGACGGTCCTTTTGATGAGAATATATTGCTCACTATAAGTACTAAATCCAATGGCATGAGAACGCACACGACGCCCGGTAATATTACGATAAAATGTGTTGATATAAGTTGATGAATGGTGATTCTGTCATCATTCATTTCGAAACACACAACATTATTGTTTGCAAAGAATTATGTTAGTGTCTTACATATATATCATTAATCATGCGCATATGAGCAAGAATAGTTCTTTATCTCGATCGTCATCTAATAAGGAAGTTGTTAGGTAATCATTTATAATATTTTTCCTGAATAGGGAATTTTTCCAGAATGCAATTAATTAAAAAAGCATACTTATACGGCTAGCGCAACTTGTATTCGTACTAAGAAGTAGTAAACTCTTTGTTTTTTTCTTTAATCGAACTAAAATGAAACAATCTGCTCGCACGAGTTTTACAAATCCAATTGGAATCTAATAATGCCAAATTACGACTTCTCAGGCGTGATAGTAACTACAAGCACTTAGTAACTACAAGTAGTATCATCCCAAACTTTCCCGCCCAGCGGGCAAATACCTACCCTCCGGTGTTCCTTGGTGGCAATAGACGCAGTTTCGGCTGGAACTCTCACCAGAAGAGGTGATCAAAAGGGCAGAGCCTGGTTATCTCCATTTAACACACTTAAAGGTATCACCAAGGTTTCACTCACAAGAATTATTGCATAAATGACACACATTACGCATATTAAAATGCTCAACACAATTTGCATACGAATGCAAACGCACACGGTAAGGATAAAACTTTAATCCCAAAAACACGGATTGGTCACAAGACGTTAAGTATTACCAAAGTTGCACGTAAGATTTACTAACTTTTTTTTACTATCTATGACACTTCCAATAAAGCACTTCAGCACTAACAGTCGAGTAAATACCTTCTTCCTTGGCTTCCACTCTACGCACCTGCCGATGTTCAGTGTACTGCACGAAAGTTCAACACTGGTCGGTCGTCGCTACTCAACTACGAGAGCTTCAGTTTCGCAAACTCGAGGTGGCCCTAGATTCGTTCCCTTGACGATGACGAGACGGGGTAATGCATCAAATGCACTCAAGGCCGTTTATAGTCGGACCGCATTCGAATGTCCAGCGCGGCGACCAAAAAAGAGTCAGTCGCTCCTCCTCCTCTCCTCCCCTTCCACGGCTTCCCCTCATGGTGCTTGACCAAGAGGCCCTAGCGTTAGTAGATCTCGCCCAGAACAAGGAAGGAGATCTGAGAATGATATTTTAGAGCTGGAGACAGCATTTACGAGCGTGAAATGAGATTGAAGTGAGAAGGAACTGGATAATCTAAGGGGATTATGGTAAAACCTTTAAAAAATACTATTACATCTACATAATACCCTGCAAGCCACCATAAAGGTGTGTGGCAGGGGGTGAACTCTCACCAAACATGCACTACATATCATGCATAAATTTTGTAATTAAAAATTAAAATAGCAAAGCATACATGCAAAAACATGCTGTTAGTTGGGTTAGCTTTAAGTCCTTATACCAACATGCAGCTACCAATGTTACCCATTGCTACACTCGTACTGGATACATTTACCGTTATTCATATCCCTAATAGTACGAGGAAAAAAGGAGATTTTGAATCTGTCAGTTCGGCAATCAATTTCTCTAATTTTGTGATTATGGTCCAGTCTACCATAGTAAGTTGGGGTCCGCAAAATATTTTTTACATCATCACTGAAAATATGGTCTTGGAATTTATTTAAGAGATTAAGTCTAAATTTCAATCAGCGATCTGACAATGGCAGCAGAGCGTGGAATCGAACCACGGACCTCTGAGTTATGAATCCAGAGAGAAGAGAAATAAATATCAGCGTAAAGGAAATTGAAGAATAGCAATCACTCAAATGAAAAGGGAGCAACGTTAAAAGGCTAGAGGGTAGGATTACGCGAGTGTGTGAAAGGCATAAAATAAATATCGCCTTTAAACTTAATATACTACCGTAAGAATTCTTTCAAAACGAAGGGTTTTCCTGCAAAATTTCCCGTTTGCTGAAGACCTTTTATTGACAGTAAACACCATAATAAAATAGCAGTAGTAACCACGCACAGAGTCATCACCAGACATGAAACAGACGGATTGAACAAAGACAGCAAATACCGGAAAAATTCAGGCCAGAAAACTAAGGCGAAATAAGATCAAATTAAAACGCGACCATGACTGTGGAAAAGCCTATGGGAATACATGAACAGCGGGAAATTTAAAACTGGGACCAAGGAATAAAGCAGGGAGTGTGTAAAGTATTCCTGGAATAAAGAATAAGAACCTGTGATTTTTAAAAGTGAACAAAACACCATAACTCCTTCCATTATTTTTCCTTCAGCCAAGCCACCTTAAAAAAATTAATAATATTAAAAATTCTTCGGTAATTATTACTCTTGAAGATACCATCAGCATTAGAGGAGATTTTACAGAGTTATTTGGCTGAAAAACATTTTGCTTTCAAAATTCTTATACTCGCTCCACCAAGGAGGCAGAAAAATAGACAAGCAACGTTATAACAGTAGCAATTGAGGGAATGAGATAAGCCCAGCCAACCCTTAGGAAGACTATGAATTTGAAGGTGACCTATTTTGACAGAGCATCTGAAAAAATGCGATTTTCAAGACTGAAAAAGGCCAGTTTAACCATAAAAGTAGGAGAACAGAAGCTAGAGCAGATGGAGCAATTTAGCTTTCTAGGTAGTGTGTTGAAGGAAAAGTGTTTAGCAGCATGAAAGTGAGAATAAGAATCGCAATGGCAAAAGAAGAATTAGCTCGTAGGTGTGAACTAATGAGTAGGTAAGTAAAGAAACGACTAGAGCAAAGTTTAATATGGAGCGTTGCACTATATGGAGTGGAAACGTGGGCATTTTCGAAAAGGAGGTTAAAATACTCTTGAGGCTTTTGAGATGTGGGTGTGGAGAAGAAATGAGAAAGTAAAGAGAGTCGAAAGGAGGACGAACGATGAAGTGCTAGAGTTCGTAGGAGAGGAAAGAAATCAGATGGATGAAATTAGGAGAAGGCAGAAGGTGTGGATGGAAAAGATAATAAAAGGCGATGGTGTTTTTAAAGAAGTGATCGAGGGAAGAACTTTTGGTAAGCGGGGAAGAGGGAGGAGAAGAACGGGTAGCTTGGATAGAATGATGGAAGGCAGGAGGTATGAGGGGCTGAAGAGGAACATCGTGTGAAATTTAGGGGGTGGGAAGAATTAAATGTCCATTTAGACCTGCCTTCACTGGTAGAAAAAAAATAAAATTAACTGTAATGTAGCTATTGAGATCAATTATTACGATCGATTCAATCATGAGAAGAATATTGGAGAGATAGAACCTTATAGATAGATTTGAGAAGTTCTTCACGCCTACAATAAGTTAACATAATGGACCACATAGCAACGGAATAGTTAGGGAAAATTAAAGTACAATAGTATACAGAGTGTAAGAATAACAAACTTAGATCTACTTTTTATCCTAACTGAACGCTAACTCGCCCTTTGTTAAGCGAATTGTATTAAAAGAAATGAATAACGACGAAAATATATTCCAATAGAAACTATATTACTTCGCAGGTCCTATACGATTGTGGAACATGAATCAGGTGGGGTTTAGCTTACAAGGTCATGAGCATAGGGCATGTGTAGCTAACACGTTTCTCTTATTAGTATTACGAATTTATATAAGAGTGCATATTTCATTCACCAAATGTCACACGCCCTTGCGATGACTTGCAAGGTTAAAAATAATCTCTTGAGCCGGTCCGCTCTTCGTCTGCCGTGTGCCCTTATGGGCGGGAGCACTTACAAGCGTTGAGACTTACAAGCAGTAGGTATATATAGTAAGTGATATTTTTTTCATGCCTTCAGAATTACTTAATTATTCCTTTGAATTATAGTGCATCATACGTAAATGTTGATGCAAATGGCAGTCTGGGATAAATCGTAATTTACGAGCGAAATAAAGAGATAATGCAACATATTACTATTGATATTGTTAGATATAGTGGAGCAAAAATTGCCCATTTTCTGGTAACTCCTGTAATTTATTTGTCCAAAGTCATTCACAACAAGTAAATGAGGAAACGTTTGCGTGCTAGTTACACCTTTCTAGAGTCGAACGGCGAAAACAGAATTTGGTCATCTTCCGTATGCCATCTTGTAGATAACTGAAATCGACTTTTCAAGCGTGGTATCCACTGGATACTACCAAGTCAAGACCCTGCCGGCTGGCTGCCCGGGACACAGCCGTTGGAATGGAAAATGCATTTTTTATTCGGTGATTGACAACTTACTTCATGTCCAACTAACTAATTTACTAATACATTTTTACTAATACGTTTAGCTGGTTAAAATGTGGTACCACAGGGGTTGACAATTAAGAGGAGGGGGGGGGGGGGCGGCGAAATACTATCACGCCCCGGCTAAAATTCTGCCTGAAGCCAGCCCTGATTGTGTGCAAACTTATTACCACTTCCTCCTCTCCAATCATTTGACGGAAGAACGAATATTTGAGCCTATCTGTAACGGAATCCATTTCCCTAACCGCATCTGTGTTCCTGACTGTCGTTATATTGCGGGAATTAATGATTTTGCCCACTAATTCAGATGACATAGCACTCGTAGCAGAACCAATCTAGTAACCATGGAAAGGACAATGGCCGGATATCAGCTGAAGATAAATAAGAAGAAGACTATGATATTGGTGTCTAGCAGGAAAGAAGAGGCCAAAACCAATGTCAAACTAGGAAAACAAAAACTTGAAGAGGTGAAAGAGTTCTGTTACCTAGGAAGCCGAGTAACCAACGATGGACGAAGCAAGAAGGAAATAGTTAGTAGAATAGCCCAGGCAAAGGGGGCGTTCTATCAAAAGAAGAATCTACTTACAGCTGGAAATACAGGCGTAGAAGTAAGGAAACAGTTCATCAGAACATACTTCTGGAGCATGTTTCTTTACTGAAGTGAGGCATTGACGATGACAGCAGCGGAGAAGAAAAGGGTGGAAGAATTCATAATGAGGTGCTACAGAAGAATGCTGAAGATCAAATGGATCGACCGAGTAAGTAACGAGGAAGCCCTAAGAAGAGTAGGAGAAAAGAGAAGTCTGCTGAAAACTCTAAAAAGAAGACGGAACAACTTAATGAGCTACATCTTGAGACATGATGGCCTGATGAAAACTATCATCGAGGGAAAAGTGAACGGTAAGATTGTAAAAGGCAGGCCTCGTATGAGATACATGGAATAGGTTGTGAAGAATGTAAAAGACCAGATAAATAAGATTAGAGAGATAAATTGTCGTACCGATAGATTCAATATGGCATTTTTCCCCCGTTCTATAAGAGAACAGAATAGGCAGCATAGCAAAGGGATAGGTATAGGGGAAATATTTTACAGTATTCTGTAGTGCATTATGCATGTATTAACCCCTTAAATACTATAGATACTAACAATCAAGTTGCATGAGACAATATAGTTGCTTGTTTGCATGTTAGTAGTGCATGCTTGGTGATCTTCACCCCCTGCCACACACCCTCGCGGTGGCTTGCAGGGTATCGTGCAGATGTAGATGTAAAAGAGAAGAAATACGTCACAATGAAAAGGTTGGCCGATAGAAGAATCGAGTGGAAAGCTGCGTCAAACCAATCCTAGGATTTTTGACCAATGATGATGAATTTAGAGAAATATTAACAACGGAAAATAGCACCTCTTCATGGGTTCATTCGATCCTTCGACCCCGCGCCGAATGAAGCGAACTTCTCCCGCCGCTGCAAGGCTTTCCCGAGTACCCCCTCCGCCCTTGGGGCCATCGTCCCGCCCCGACAGCCTTTCCCACGCGTGGGCCGGCATTCCGAGGCAGACGGCAGCAAGCACCGCCACGCCCTCCACGGCGCTCAACACTCTGGATTAACAATTCAGCAGCGCCGGACAGAGACTCCCCCTTCGCACCGCGCGCCGATTCCATCAGCCCCTTCCCGCTCCACAACCCCGCCCCACCTCGTTCCCACCCGGTGATTTATCTCGGAGGTATTCAGATGTCGCGGGGACAAGTAGCCGCTTCGGAAGGTCGGTCGAGGGCCAATAGGGGGATGGGTAGGAGGGAGGGGGAGGGTAGAAGAGGGGTGGTTCATGGGGAGGTAGGGCGAAACCGGTGAGATTTCTTTGAAGCGCTGGTTTCTCACCCCATCCACCTCTAACCACTTGCAGTCATTCGGGGGAGGCGACCATAACAATTGAAGTCATTTAGTCATGCTTGATGGACTGTTTAGGATTGACTTGGGCGAGGAAGCAAGAGTACCTACCCTCCACTTCACACATTCATATCTAAGAAACCGTTTTGACCAAATCAGATATTATCGAAACTAGCATGGGAAAAAGGTTGGTTGGTTATTCAGGGGAGGCGACCGACAGCTGAGGTCATTTGCGCCATTTAGGATAGTTGGGTAATGGTAGGAGTTTTTAGGAAACGGAGGACGGGTGGAGAGAAACCCGGTGTCGGCATTAGCCTACTCTTTACGAAAGGCGACAAGGGGACCACGGCTTTACGTCCCATCCGACAGACGGACTACTGGATTTGAAATGGCCTCCACTAGGCACTCAAGTGGGGACCGGTTTTCCACTGAAAAATCCACCATGCCGGGAATCGAACCCGTACCCTCGGGATTGATGCCAGTACTCTATCCACCACACCAACCCGATGAGCACTACATATCATGCATAAAAAAGGTTTAATATTTATATACTAGTCTAAATTTCACTATTTAAAAAGATAAAAATAGCAAAGTGAGCATGCTGTTAGTTGGGTTACCTTCAAGCCCTTATACCAACATGTAGCTGCCCATGCCATGGATTGATTCACTCGTATTGGACATACTTACCGCTATTCATATTCCTAATTGTACGAGGAAAAAGGACATTTTGAATCTGTCATTTCGGTAATCAATTTCTCTAATTTTGTGTTTATGGTCCTGTCTACCAGAGTAAGTTGGGGTTCGCAAAATATTTTTAACGTCATCACTGAAAATATTATCTTGGAATATATTTACGAAATTGTCTTAATTTCAACCTGCGATCTGACAATGATTCCCACCTAAATTCATTTAATATGCTGGTTACAGTAATATACATCTACATCTACACGATGCCCTGCAAGCCACCGCGAGGGTGTGTGGCAATAGTTATCGCACCGTCCCTTTACTCCCTACTCCATGGGAATTGGGGTTTAACGTCCTATCCAACACACAAAATAATGAGCCCGAAGAGCCTTCAATAGAGTCCTCAAGTAGTGAAGGATATACCAATAAAAAATTAACACCAGCATCGGGATGGGTGGTTCACAAAACGTAACCACGACAAAAACCTGACAAGATCCTCTCTACGGCTTCTAAGGCAGACATGTCATGGGGGAATCACATCAGGGAAATAACAAGTGTAGCAAACCGTAGATTAGGATTCGTAAAAATGGTTATAGGCAAATGCGATGAGGGAGTATGAGAAAGAAGCTACTTTACACTTGTCAGGCCTCATTTAGAATGTGTCGTTAATATATGGGATCCGTACGAGGAATGTTTGATACAAGAATTAGAGCGTGTGCAAAGGAGATCCGCTAGATTTGGTTAAAGGCCGTAATGATAATTGTATAAGTGTTACGAGTTTAATAGAAGAATTAAGGTGGGCATTACTATCAGAGCACAGGTTAAAATTTAGGATAAAGCATTTAAGCAAATTCGAAACCGATTTGTTCACACGTTAGGTATTTATTTAGAACACCTGCGTATTATGCTAGGTTTTCCCAGATTAACAAGATTGGAGAGATAGATTGTCGTACCGATAGATTTAAAGTTTCATTTTTCCCGCGTATCATAAGAGAGCACAATAGGCAGCGTAGCAAAGGGATAGGAAGGTGAAATGTTGTTAGATTAAGTTGTCTGTAGTGTATGATGGATGTGATAACAACCAATATTCCCTTTCTTGTTATGTAGCTACTAATCATCTTGCTGCGTGTGGCAGTATTATCTAGCATGCCTCCATTAAATATCCTAGTTGCATGTCAATAGTGCATGTTTTGTAATCTTTACCCCCTGCCACATACCCTCCTGGTGGCTTGCAGGTATTACATCTACATAATACCCTGCAAACAACCACAAAGGTGTGTGGCAGGGGGTGAACTCTCACCAAACATGCACTACATATCATGCATAAAAAGGATTAGTATTATATATTAGTCTAAACTGCAATATTTAAAAAGATAAAAATAGCAAACTACGCATGCAAATACGTTAGTTGGGTTACCTTCAAGTCCTTACACCAACATGCAACTACCTATGCTATGGATTCAATCACTCGTATTGGACATATTTACCGCTATTCATATCCGTAATTGTACGAGGGAAAAAGGACAGGTAGAATCTGTTAGTTCGGCAATCAATTTCTCTGATTTTGTGATTATGGTCTAGTCTACCATAGTTAGATTTAGCATATTCCAAATGAGGTCTAACAAGGGAAAAGTGGCTGATTTCTCGTACACGTATGTGTAGATGTAAAAGGTTCCAGTTACGTATATGTAGATGTAAAAGGTTCCAATTACATGCTAAAATATGGAGGTATTCGGGTGAGTCTCGCCTTTCCTGCGATATCGGAGTCGGCTGTGGAAACGACCGCATGGCAGAAGAAGAGACCTCAAATCTGGGCGCGTGTGCATCTCCCACGGAAAATCGCCGCTGTCAATTGTGTGCAGTTTCCCCTCAACAACTCCTCGACCAGCACCGCTCCCTTCGCCGGCCGCCCCACGCCCAAGTTAACACATTTAAAAACCTCCCAAGGACACAATGAACCCTTTGCAATCCGCTCTTCTTATTATGTACATACTAACCATCTAGCTGCACGTGACGCTATTATCTAGGATGGATCCATAAATATCCTAGTTGCATGTCAATAGTGCATGTTTGGTGATCTTCACCCCCTGTCACACACCCTCGTGGTGGGTCACAGGGTATTACGTAGACGTAGGCGAAAGATTATCTTTTACATTCATGTTCGCTTCTACGGAGCATATTTAAGGCGCCTGCCTAATATTAGGCAAGATGTTTCGGTCTAAGTAATGAACTTGAACGTGTGCAGCGAAGATCGGCAAGATTTGTTAAGGGATGATACGATAATTATGTTAGCGTAACCAGTCTATTAAATGAATTGAAATGGGAATCATTGTCAGATCGCAGGTTGAAATTTAGACTTAATCTCTTAAACAAATTCCAAGGCAATATTTTCCGTGATGAAGTTAAAAATATTTTACGAACCCCAACTTACTCTGGCAGACTGGACCATATTCATAAAATTAGAGAAATTGATTGCCGAACTGATAGATTAAAAATGTCCTTTTTCCCTCGAACAATTAGAGATACGAATAACGGTAAATATGTCCTATCAGAGAGTAGCAATGAATAGCATTGGTAGCTGCATGTTGGTATGAGTACTTAAAGCTAACCCTACTAACAGAATGTTTTTGCATGTTTGCTTATCAATTTGTATGTTTTTTTTAAATAGTGTTGTTCTGACTACTATATTAATACTATTCCTTTTTAATGCATGATATGTAGTGCATGTTTGGTGAGAAATCACCCCCTGCCACACACCCTCGTGGTGGCTTGCAGGGTATTATGTAGATGTAGATGTAGATGTAGAGCATCACAAAACATAGCTATGCAAACATTTTACGATCCGTGATTTGCAACCACGAGGGCTGAATCCCCGTGAATATTTTAGCACTTTCTGTTCTGCATGAGTGTCTTCAAAACAGATGGATTTCAGGCGATGTTGATTTATTTTTTATACTAATAAATTTAACCTAACAGTTACCTTATTTAACTGAAAATATTGCTATTGACTTATTGCTAGGTACGTGATGATAGTTCCCGTCTGATATTGAGTGTTTCGTGTCTTATGCAGTGTTTGAACGGTGCCGTTGACCTCAGGGTTGCTATACCGATACGTGTCATACCTACTACTGAGGTGAGATAATCGGCAATAGATGTGTCCTTAGATGGACAGAAAGACAACATTTCTTTTAAGACGCCAAAATACTCATTTTTAAGGCATAGCAATTGAAATTGCCACTAAATACTATATATATTATTAAATTGCTACATTACTACTTATTATTAAACTGCTACATTACTAAAAGTCTATATATTTGAAAAATTATCGCACTTTGCGATAATTTTTCAAATAATAATAAATATATAGATAATAAATGAATACTAATAAATGTAACTAATAAATATATAAATTATTTAATAATAAATTTAACCTCATTTTTCATATAGACCATCCATTTTGTGTAGCACAATTGCTAGAAAGAAGTTAGCATATAATGAGGAACTACATAAAATTTATGGATATGTCAAATATATTTATGATTTGAAGCCACAAAATAAACTGTTGCAAGATTGGAAAATCTAAAATTCGTAAATTGTCGTTAATAGGGAAAGTACTTATCGTTTCACCTTAGACCTGCATAATCCTTGAAAATCCATGTGTCCAGACAAAGCTAGAGACAATTTGAAGAAACAAATGTGGTTTAGTGACTCATGGTTTAACCTCTTGATTTGAAATAAATGCTGGTTGATGGTGCACCCTCTGCCACACACCCCCATTGAACCTTGCCAGATATAGCGTAAATGAAGATGAAAGTCTAGATTTGAAGCATCTTAAAACCGACGTGTTCTTTTTTATTTCAGCACCCATAAATGGCATCAGAGAGATAAGGGAAAAGCTACCACTTTCTCACCTTCTGGATCTCATATTTTTTCTACCTTTATCCGAGCTCCGCCCAAATACATTATAGTCAACCTCTTATACTTATTAAGCCCAAATATTGGACGGAAAATTTGGGAAAAAAGGTTGCACGAGAAAATTTGAAGGAAAAAAAATCCAGTTTCCCTGCCCATATGTGAAAGGGCAAATATTATGCGACGGAGACTGTGTAAATAAGGAACTTCCTGCCGTCGAAGGGATCGAGTTCTTCCTCTCTGCACCTTCGTCATTTTTTGCCCTATATTTAACTTATTATCGGCTTCGCACGAACGATCTATGTGAAAGGCAACTGACGTTATCTAAAAAAGTCAGGAGAAAAAGAAACTTTCATTGTCGAACCTTGAATGAATTAAAACTTTCATTGAACTGAAAAAAGGGTACCGTTTCATGAGAACATACTAGAATTATAGTCTTCTGTTACCACCCTGGAAAATGTTATAATTAAGCTACTAACCAAGCATTGAATGAATACAGGATGTTTTAAAAAGACTGAAGTGACTTTGAAATTTTATATCTATTGTTGAGAACACATCGAAGAAATCAAGCGAAGTGCAAAGAAGAACTCGCAAAAAAATGTTGGTTAATACGGGATTGGTGTTATAATTTAAGAATATATTCTTAACTTATAACACCAATCCCGTATATTTCACCACGAGGGCCCAGGTTCGAACCCTGGCAGTGGAAAATAGTTGTCATTGGCAATGCGGTCACTACATTAAGTGCTTTGTGGAGATTATTCGAGGTTAGTACTCCGTCCGTCGGATGGGACGTTGAGCCGTGGCCCCACGGTGCCTTTCGTTAATGTAATGACAACATGGGGTTTCTCTCCACTCTCCCTCCATTCCCTTCCATTCACATCCTTTCATTCCGGTATGTAGCCCCTTTATAAGCTGGTAGAGACTTGAAAATACAGGTGAGATCATGAAGTCTCTACAATGTACTCACAAATGTTTGCTACGTCCAGTTGAATAACGCTCAATTTCGATAATCACGATGAATTTTCCTAGTCAACTTCTCATATTCCGTATCCCTCCGTCGTGCAGTAAAGATAATAAGCAATAGAGGGGAAGGATTAATTATCTAAATGCCATTACATATTTCACATCTCACTGGGATAATCATTTTTCAACAAACTACCGTATTTATAAAATGTACTATGCACAATAATATGGTCTGAATGCAGCAAAGCAGGAAGATGATTGTGAAACTAAGAACAACCAACGATCTCACCACACGTAAATTAACGGATGATTTTACCAAACTGATCATTCCGTATAAAAGTTGAAAATCTAAAACATTCATCATGGCGAAATAATTGCGAAGCATGTAAAAGAGAGGAGGTAGTTGATATGAAGAGGTTTTCCGATAGAAGAATCGAGTGGAGGGCTGCGTCAAACCAATCCTAGGATTGTTTACCGATGATGATGAAGTTGATGATGGTGAAGTGAAAGAACTAGGTAACATTATTATGATTAAACGCTTTGATTTTATTGTATCATAACGAGTAGTTTTTTTGCTATTTTCACGAATTGATGCTAGGCTTTGTACTGTATTGGTATTGAATAATTGGTGTATGGATGCATGTAAATAGTAAATTCAACTCTCGAGTGAAGGAATTCCTTTATTGGCAGTGGTAGCCGCATGGTCGGAGAGGAGGGACAAACGGAGCAGGCCGACGGCTGCCCCATTATTCAAATGACGAGGGAGAGATATCGGTTCGATCGCGGGGTGGGACCCCGGCCCCCGGTGGTGGATGCGATTTTTTGCTGCCCCGAGAATATCGGTTCCGTCTCGACGCGGGGAATTATGGGTAAGGAGATTACGGGCGAATGGGATCCGAGGCGATAATGAGCCGCCGGGCGACAGGGGAAGGGGTTCGGTCGAGGCCCGGGGTGAGGTCACCTCGTGAATATTCCCTCTTCTTTTTTTCTCCCGGCATTCTCCGCAAGCCGGGACCGAGATAGATGCATATAATGGCCGTGTTACCCAGAACAGGTGCGACGCGCTCTTCCTACCGCGATCAAAGGTTTTGGCTACCCGCGGTCCCCTACTGGGCGGGAGATCCATCAAAAGGAGTCGGTAATCGATAATCGAGCTTTTATGCATACGGATGGGACGTTTATGTGTGGAGTTTTGGCAGTTTTTTTCACGGGTAGCAGCGTGGGGGGAAAAAAACGCAATCCGCTGGAGGGGGTTAGGTGGCCTAAAGTGAGAAAACTCACGGCTTAGAAAGGGTGTGAGAAGTTTGAAAGTTAGATGAGAGATTGGTGTTTAAGGGATCAAAGAATCTTCCTGCTCATTTCCATGTTTTTTTCCTTCCTATTTGAAGAGAATGTGTGGTTAGAAGATAAAAGGGGAGGGAGGAGGCAGAAGAATATATTCTCTCTCAACAGCTGGGATCAATTCACAGTATTCAGTTGCAGTTGACAGTATGATCCTCACGTAAAATAGTTTTTTTGCAAATTTAAATGCGGACTACGCAACAGAAAGCCAGGACGTGGCTCATGCCCTTCGATTAGTAGAACGAAATTGACAACCACAGATGCAACTGAATATTGATCTTATCGCAACCAACCACATCCTGTTCATTGAGCGTGAAAATAGGCGATCATGACCCCTCTAACGCAATATTTCTAACCTTATTGTGCACAATCATGGGGTCCGTCGGAGAACTTTTGACATTATACACATTGATGGAAGGGCTCCTGAGAAAACCCGCTTCACAATAAAATGAGATTCCACTTAATACATGTCAGATGAAAATGAATGATTGGTGGAGAAATCTAAGTTGTCATTAGTTAAATGTAAAGATCCTTATAAAGATAAATCATTACTCGCTCCCTTAGTACAACAGCGTTCATATTAATTTTCGAAACAAAAAAAGGCGCTTGCAAGGAAGAAGTGAGTTAATTTTTTCAGAAATCATCACATCTCAGAAAAAGAGACTATTTAGTTCTTAAATTTTAAAATATAGAATCTTTTGAGAAATTGAAATTTACCAAATGAGAAAACTTCAATTAGGTTTACACAGCTAACTTGCAATGGATCCGATTTACCCAATCAACCCCTACTCTTATGAGAACCCTAAAAAGTTTACGAAAAGATTCTCTCCAACATTCTCTGGATCATTCATTTTAAAAAGAAGATATTGAATATCCGTGCAAAACCACGGTTAGATCTTCTTTCAATGGGTACTTCGCACAAATTGAAAGGGAAATAACGTTCTACATCGATACTCCGGAGAAGTATTCTGCAATTTCGAGGTTGCATGGCAGGAGGTGAATCATTTCTAAATGTCTAATGAGTATCTCAAACTCAGAAGCATAACCTAGACTATCATAATAAATGAAATCGAGAATAAAATAATACACATTATAATTATTTTATTCTCAATTTTATCATGGAGAGGTTCCACATAGTAAAACCGAAAGGCATTACCAATATCATAATTTAGGTTATATTTCCAGTAATTTTTCAGTTTATTTTTACCAATTAAGAACGGAAACATAACGTTTTTCAGATATACCACACGATAGGCCACTCTCATTTCCGAGATCAAATGGATTATAATATGTTGGATTTTTTAATTTGAATCACTATAATCTGATTTATCTTACCATTTTAAGAATATAAATATGCATACAGTTTGTGTTTAGACAGCGTCAGTATTACTATCCTTATATTCGGCCTATTAAAACTAACCCCATTCAAGCCTGCTTCATCTTGCCTAATCGAACCATTTTACATTGATATGTGATCTCTGGATTACTATTTATCCATCTAAATTTACATAATACCCTGAAAGCCACCATAAAGGTGTGTGGCAGGGGGATCCATCTTCAAAACCAGTCAACAATATGTGTGGGTGGTGTAGATTATATGGGGCTACGCATTTTCGAGGTGGTTATCGACGGAAAAATGTTAGATGAGGTGAAAAATGGGAGGATGGGTACATATGTTTTTGATCTATATGTACGCGATACCCTACATGCCACTGCGAGGGAGTGTGGTAGGGGGTGAACATCACCAAGCATTCAATATTGACGTGCAAACAAGTTACTAAGTGGAAAAATGCTATATAATATGGTCTCATGCAACTAGATGGTTAGTATCTACATAGTAATAAAATGATTGGTTGTTAATACATGGAGTATGCACTACAGACTACTCTAAAATATTTCCCATACATATCCCTTTGCTGTGCTGCCTAATGTGTTCTGTTATTTCACCCCTGCCACACACCCTCGCGGTGGCTTGCAGGGTATCGTATAGATGTAGCTGTAGATGTTATAGTACGGCGGGAAAATGACATTTTGAAAATATCAGTACGACAATCTATCTAATTTTGTTTAAATGGTGGAATCTACCATAATACACTGGTGTTTTTAATACATGCCTAACATAATATATGTATCCAGCCTGCTAAAAATCTACAAAGCATACTCTAATTTTCTTATATTTCTTCGCGGTAATATATTATTTTACCAAATTGTGCTTGGAAAACAGCTTTTGGAACACAATTGTCTCACTGTGTACTAGATCATGATTTTTATATCACTATTGATCCCGTGAAAGGTCATAAGGCTACAATTATCGTGACTGAATAATGTGGGCCTGGTTTGATAATTAACTGAAATATTCGTTATGCTTTCAAGGCCTGCAAACTTAATAAAAAAACATATATTACAAGGAATTTACTGAATCAATGAAAGAATTATCAAAAAAGAAATGGTTTCAATTGATCAAATATTCATGTTACATGTTCATATTACTTATGAAATATTATGAGAGATATAATAAGTAGAAAAATAAATTTATGAGAACTGGAAAGGAAGAAGAAAGATGTCGGACACTTCTTGAGATAGGACTATCTCGTGAAAGAATTCAAACAGGAAGAGTAATTAGAACGAACATAAGAGATGGGTATCTATATAGATCTACATCTACATCTACACGATACCCTGCAAGCCACCGCTAGGGTGTGTGGCAGGGGGTGAAGATCACCAAGCATACACTACTAACATGCAAGCAAGCAACTAAAGGGTCTCATGCAACTAGATTGTTAGTATCTATAGTATTTGAGGGGTTAATACATGCATCATGCACTACAGAATACTCTAAAATATTTCCTCTACCTATACCTTTCCTATGCTGCCTATTCTGTTCTCTTATAGTACTGGGGAAAAATGCCATTTTGAATCTATCTGTACGACAATCTATCTCTCTAATCTTATTTATCTGGTCGAATCTAGCATAATACGCTGGTGTTTTTAATATGTGCCTAACATCTTCAGTAAAGCTATCCGATTGAAATTTCTCCAATAGATTTAATCTGGACTTTAACCTACGCTCTGATAATGATTCCCACCCTAATTCTTGTATTAATTCTGATACACTACTCAACCTATCTTAACACCTTTTGACGAACCTAGCTGCTCTACGCTGCACACTGTCTAGTTCTCTCATCAAACCTAATTCATTAGGATCCCATACACTGGCTGCATACTCAAGGTGAGGCCTAACTAGTGAAAAGTAGCATCGCTCTTTGGTCTTCTCATCACATTTCCCAAGTACTCTTTTTATAAATCCTAGCTTTCTCTTCGCTCGGCCGCATATTTCCCTTATGTGTCTTCCCCACGATAAATCTTTAGTGATTGTTACACCAAAATATCTTACGGTTTCAACGTTTTCGATCTTCGTGTTATTAATTCTATAGGATCGCTCTATCGAATTATTCCTCCTCCAAAAATTGATAGCTACACACTTTTTAAGGTTGAGTTCTAACTGCCATTTGTCGCACCACTCTTGAATTGCATCTAAATCCTTGCTAAGTGATTTCGTGTCCTCTTCGTTCGATATACCCCTGTACACCACCGCATCGTCTGCAAAAAGTCTAAGGTTACTACTAACTACGGTACCCAAATCGTTTATGTATAAAAGAAATAGAAGCGGACCTACTACGCTACCCTGGGGAACTCCCGATGTTACTTCGATTGTGTCCGACATGATACCATCTATGACAACCCTCTGCTCTCGCCCACTTAAGAATTCTTTTACCCAACATACAACGTCTTTATTTATACCAAAACTCTCTAACTTCAAGATTAATTTGTCATGAGGAACTTTATCGAAGGCCTTCTTAAAATCTAAAAATATCGCATCAACTTCAGTACTGCTTTCGCCGTGGACTAAAATATCGTGTACGAATAAAGCTAATTGTGTCTCGCAGGATCTACCTTTCCGGAACCCATGCTGGCTGTTTATGAGTAATCCCTGACTATCCAAATGCCCCATGATCGAACTGACTACTATGTGCTCAAATATCTTACAAGAGATTGACGTGAGTGAAATGGGTATGTAGTTACTAGGTTCTTCCCTATTACCGCTTTTAAATATAGGTGTAATGTTAGCTACTTTCCAATCCTTGGGTACTGTGTGGTTCTTTAGTGTTTTATTGAATATTATTTCTAGATAGGGGACTATTTCAGAAGCTAATGTTTTATAAACTCTGGAAGGAATTTGATCGGGACCTGGTGATTTGTTTTTACTTATGCTTTTTAACTGCTGCTCTATTCCGCGACATGAAATGTTTATTTCGGGCATTTGCTCACTGAAAGTGTTCGGCGGTGGTTCCACTGCGTTTTGTGACGATGAGTTGAATACACTTTGGAAGAAGGTGTTTAAAGTATTGGCTTTTTCTACACTGCTGGTGACTCTGATTCCTTTATCATTTTTAAGTGTGTGCACTGTGGACTTATTTCCCTGGAGCTCTCTCACATATGACCAAAACGCTTTAGGATTGCTATCTAAATATTCTCCTAACATCTTGCTCTTGAAATGTGATAACGCTTGCCGACATGATTTTCTTGCTAATGCTCTCGATTTTTTATAGTTTTGAACTAGCTCATTTTTTTCCTCTACCGATAGACCCCGTCCTGCATTTTTCATCTTAGCGTGGCATACCCTTTGTCGCTTTAGTGATTTCCTAACCTCCGCGTTATACCACCTTGGCTCTGTATTATCACTAATATATTTACTTGGTATGTATTTATGAACTGCGTTACGGGTGACCTCAAGAAATTCTCTCCACGAATCCTCTGTATTTAATCCTTTGCTTTGTTCGCTGAATACATTAAACGCTTCCCTTAATTCCTCTTTCATACCGTCGTAATTTGCCTTGCCAAATAAGTACACCCTCCTCCTTGGTTTATAATGTCTTTCAACGCCTACAATAAATTTCGCATGCACTATTTTATGGTCACTAATTCCTGTGTCTGTAACTGTATTTAGAACTCTCTCGGGTATATTTGTTGCTAATAAGTCTAGAATAAACTAGTCTAGAATAAATAGATAGAACAAATGAAGTAAGCATTGAAGAATGTGATAAAGAAAGCTTATGAAATATTCATATGACAGGTTAGATATCAGGTAAAAAGGACTGAAGAGTACATAAAACTAATCTATGGTTATTTTAGTAGTGTAGATGCTGTAGTAAGTAAAGACAGTTATTTCCCAGTTATAAGGGGGTAGTAATATATTATATTCCCGTAAAAACTCCACAATGTTCATGTTATTGAAGTAAGTTGAATGGAGCTAAATTCGAAATTGGCGCGTATCCGAATCCAAGATCTCTCATATCGTGTGTCCCTTCCCTTATAGATGGCAGCACATGGAGCCTTCGCTTGCAAGGTCATTCGAACCGGACGGATGTTGTTCGGCTATAAGCATGCCCAGGAAAAGAAGAGGGTAGGAGCTTAAATAGGAAAAAACATTAAGGCATTGTGAAAATAATAGCACTCGAATGCTGTCCAGTAAGCATTAACCATAAAATAGCGATATTAACACAATAAAACCAATAATGCTACAAGAGCTCGCAAGCTAATATTAATACGGAATACGGAAATCCCTATGTTCGTACACCAAAATCATAAAAGGTTTGCGTTGTGGTTAAAGAGTTAGCCTCTCATTGGGAGGACCCAGCTTCAAGTAACGTCAGTGGCATATACTTTTCATCGGTGAACCGGCCCCTACTTAACCTCATTTGGAATACTCTGCCAATATATGGGATCCTTATGAAACAGGAGCGTGTGCATGCGAAGATCGAAAAATTGTAATGTGACGATATGGTAATTATTTTACGTTAACAGCCTATTAAATGAATTAAAATTGAATTATTTATAACACCGTAGGTTAATATTTTGACCTTATCTCTTACATAAATTCCAAAATAATATTTTCACTGATGACGCCAAAAATATTTTGCAAACACCAACTTGCTGTGGTAGACTGGACCGTTATCACTAAATTAGAGAAATTGCTTCCCGAACTAATATATTCAAAATGTGCATTTCTTGCACAATTGGGTAGGTATATTAAAAGCCGTAAATATATCTAATACAAGTGTATCAATGGCTATCATAGGTGGTTGCATGTTGATATAAAGACGAGGCTAAAACATCTAACAGCATGTTTAAGGAATCTTGATTAGCTACTTTTATTTTTTTCAACTATGAAGCTCAGACTAGTATACCTACATCTATATAATACCATGCAAGCCACCGTAAAGGTGAGTGGTAGGTGGTGAATTCTCACCAAACATGCACAACATATCATAAAAACTTTAATCGTAAACTGGGATTCATCAAAAGAGTATTGGGTAAATGTGACGACCATGTGGGAGAAATCACCTACTTTTTCTTTGTTAGACCTCACTTGGAATATGTTGCCAGTGTAAGGGATCCCTACGAAATCGGTCTAAATAATGAACTTAAACGTGTGCAGCGAAGATCGGAAAGATTTGTAAAGGGACGGTGCGATAACTATATTAGCGAATTAAAGTGGAAATCATTGTCAGATCGCAGGTTGAAATGTAGACTTAATCCCCTAAAATAATTCCAAGATAATATTTTCAGTAATGACGTAAAAATATTTTGCGAACCCCAACTTACTATGGTAGACTGGACCATAGAGAATATGATTTCCGAACTGACAGATTCAAAATGCCCTTTTTTCCTCGTACTATTAGAGATATGAATAACGGTAAATATATCCAGTACGCGTGTAGCAATAGATAACATTGGTAGCTGCATGTTGGTATAAGGACTTAAAGTTAACCCAAATGACATCATGTTTTTGCATGTATGCTTTGCTATTTTTATCTTTTTTTAATTAGCGTAGTTTTGAACAGTACATATACAAGTACTAATACTTTTTTATGCATGATATGTAGTGCATGTTTGGTGAGAATTCGATCCCTTCCACACACCTTTATGGTGGCTTGCAGGATATTATGTTGGTGTAGACGTAGATGCATAAAAAAGTATTGGTAATAATATACTCGTCTAACCTTCACTATTTAAAAAAGATAAAAATAGCAAAGCAAGCATGCAAAAAGATGCTTTCAGCTGGGTTAGCTTAAATTCATTTTACCATCACGCAACTACCTATGCTATACATTGATACACTGGTATTGGTCATATTTACCTCTATTCATATCCCTAATTATACGAGGAAAAAAGGACTTGTTGAATATGTCAGTTACGAAATAAATTTCTCTAATTTCGTAATCATGGTCCAGTCTAACTTAGTAAGTTGGGGTACGCAAAAATTTTTTAACGTCATCATTGAAAATATAATCTTGGAATGTATTTAAGGGATTAAGTCTAAATGTCAAAGTGCGATCTGACAATGGTTTCCATTTTAATGAATTTAATAAACAAGTTACGATTAAATAGAACGAATTATTACGTACCGTTCCTTTACAAATCTTGCCTTATTATATTTGCGTCAACTGAAAATAGACTGGCTAAAAACATGCAGTGAGAAGATGAAAGGGCCAGGTTACCTTTTACTTGCTAGGTTCCGATAAAAGTATATATGGGTCATTCTGAAATTAAGTGGAAATTTGGGAACGAAAAAATTTATTTTTTCAATTATTAAATGTTATGTATTTTTATATGTAATGGTGTAGTACTTAATGTATTTAAGTGATCTAAGATTTAAACAGAGGTCAAGAACACGTTAATAGCTAAATAAACTGAAATTTACACTAACTCAAAACACGGAGGTGACACAAATTTCCACGGAGGTGACAATTTGATTTGAAATAAGCTTCTAGTTGAAATTAATAGGGGGAATACCGATAAAATTTACTAAAATATGTAAGACGAACAAATAATTAAATAAACAATAACTTTTTAAAATTTTAATTGGCATTATGTCCATGCAACATAATGCAGTACAATGTGGTAATGATTGCATTTAGAATGACAGAAAACACTTAATAGAATCTATGATTCTGAGATTGTTGGTCTGTAGTTACAAATATGGTAATGTGAGCAATTATCATTTCCGTTGAATTGAAAACAACTTAAGCTTCGCATTTGGAGGTGTATGTCATTTGCATTCAACACAACCTGATGTACTTTCATTGTGCCAAAACAAGGTGGAATTTTTTTCGGCATTAACAAACAGTCAACTTTTTCTATGTCTTCATTTGTGACTGTAAAAATTTCAATACCTTTAAAATTTTCTTTGATAGTTTTAAAAAACACCTGGAATGATGGTATGTCTTTCCCTTCAGCAACAAGCTTATTGGCTGCTCTTTTAAGAGAACCCCCAATGCCATCGGGGGCCCCTTTTCCATGCCCACATTCAGAATAATTCCAAGTTATTTTTTCCGAGGTGAACCTAGAAAAATATTTAATAATCAAAAAGAACAATTTTCTGTTCCTATATTGATTATTGGGGCTATCACTCAAGAAATGCACTGTATTATACCCCTTTACCAATGCCTGAGCATGGGACAAAATCTTTTCCAAGTGGGCACAAATAGCACTTGCATCATGACGCAAGCACTCCGAAAGTGAACAGAATGATTGTACCTTAAGCTTATTGCTATCGAATTCTCTGTAATACATGACACCAGTGTGTAATGTTATTTGTTCACATGATCCTCCGAAATGCACACTTTGTATTTCTTTGGTATATTTGCAATCATATTTCTGGCTAAAGTCAACATGAATTAAGATCTCATGTGATCCGAGGTTCTTTTTAAGATTGGAAATTGATTTATATTGGTGTATGATGTTGCAGACATGCTTCATGAAATCAGGTAGCATGCCTTGAAATTTATTTACAAGTTCTTTGATTTCTATAGGCACTTTATCCTTAACTACTTTCTTGGTAGTTCTTTCCTTTCCTTTTAATGTGAACGTTACATCTTTTCTCATCCACTGTTCTACTTGAATAATTTTATTTTCGAATTCTTTAATTTCAAGACTTTTGTCTCTGCATGTCATACATCTTCTTTCCAAACATTGCTCTGGAGATTTCACTACGTCTTGACAGCAAAGTGATTTCACCAATTGATCTAAATCACTATACTCAATCACTTTCATATATTTTAGCTTGTCGAAGATTAAACTCATGTTTTCATGTTTTTCACATGCGCACGTGTCTCTCTTCCTAACATCCGGTTTTAGCACCAAAAATAGCCAAAATGAACAAAACGTCGAATATGGAACATTGCAGCTAAATTCAACTTCAAACCTTTTGTGAAGGCTAGCAAGACTGCCCATCAAAATTCTTATTTGTTTCTTTTCTTTGTTTTTCGTGATGCAGTCCTTTATTCCAGGTTCAATACGGCTTACATCATCTTGTTGAAAAAACTTCATCACATCATCCTTAACTTTAATCTGATTTTTTGTATTGTAAGTAACTTTGTTCTTTATGATATCAATTACTTTTCCTGTGTCTTTTATTTTGCTCAGTTGTCTCCTGTATGACCGAACGGGCATCATATGGAAAGTGCGATATTTTTTAACAATTTTTCCAGAAAGTACTAATCCAAACGCTTTCTTACACTTTCTTGAGATTTTGTTTTTTTCATAATTGTCTTCAATTTGAGATGTCAGTGCCGCTCCAAATTCAAGATACCTTTTCACTCGTAGAGGAACACGTTGGTGTTGCAAAATTTGTTTCACTTTTTTACTTGGGCTATTTACGTTTTTAGTTTTTTCTCTTATACGCAAAAATCTCTTCTTATATTTTTCTTTACTTCTCCGGATTTTCTGATTTTCTACCTTTTCTTTCTCTAGTTGAGACTTCAATCGCTTAATCTCTCGATAGGCCTGGGATTTCTTTCTTTTAGCAACTTTTCCACCACTTTCTTTCCTGCTACTTCCAGCTCTCCCAATGACTACGTTATGAAAGTCTCGGTCAAGATCTTCTGCTGGTTGGTTTGCTTTACTAAGTGTTGATGAATCAATAACGTTACTGAGTTCCACCTCTTGTTTCTTTTGTAACCGATATTTTCTTGTCTTTTCAACCCACTTTTTACGCTGTGCTCTTTTATCTTTTTCACTTAACTGGGTAATATTCTTTATCTTTCCAGCCTCCTTTCTTCGATGGTATCTCTCTTTTTCTTTCCTTTTGTATTCTTCATAAAGCTGTGGATCATTTTTTATTTTCTCTCTTCTCCTTTGTTCTGCTACTTTTTTCTTTTCATTAGTTTCATCAGGATTTTTTCTCTTAGCCTTCTTGTGGTTGATTGGTAGCATATTTACTGCAATAATAAGCAATTTCATAACACCAGTGCCAATCTTTGCCAATATTGCATTAGTAAAGTTAACAAAAGTAATCTACTAATGTTATTTTCAAGAAGACAGTTTTTGACATTAGGCTATCTCCGAAGACTCATTGAAAGGAAAGTATCTAAGAGAAGGCTACAACTGAGGCATTGAAAACAAGCCTGAAATAAGCTATATCCGTATATTTCACGTTAAAATGAGCAAAAGTTCTTGTTATATAGTATAAAATTAACCTTGCCTTGATAAATCATCAACTATACATCGCAATTACTTAATGAAATAATTATGAGTTACATTTGGTCAATTCCATGGTTCGCTGGTAACCTCCGTGTCCAATGGGTCCCACGGAGGTGACATCCACGGAGGTGACAAAAACAAGAGTTTACCTCAATTAAACGTCACTTAAAACTCTTGTAGCAGTGTACTTTGATTTTGAGTCATTTTTTTATCACAACAAGCCGTACAACTAAAAAAAATTCTTAAATAGGTAATCATTTTAAAAATTATGGACGATATGGAGGTGACAGGCAATTAAAGAACTCTATGTTTTTACACCTAAAATCAGAAATAAATAGACCAAATGTACTTACTGTTTATAATAACACATCCTCCAAGCTAAATAGTTGCTAAGGCTTTCTTACAGTTAAACATTCAAACTTGTGCTGCTTCCTGGTGGAGTTTTATAGACCGTTTTCTATTTTCCCATGTAGCATCATCGAAACTAGTCAAAATGAATTTTTATAATGTGGAAAATTGCAATATCCTCCTATTAATATGGAACGTTTCCACCATAACACGCCTGAATCTGGTTTGTTTATACAGAACGAAATTGAAATTTTACCCATTTTTATACAGGATTACAAAATGCCAGCAAAAATCCAAAGTAACTACTTTTAGTAACTGCTTCTTTATAATATTTTCCTTGTCAAATCACGTTCGCTAAAATTGAAATGTTAAATTTCTAGTATCCATGTTAAATGTATTTCGCATGCGTTTGTAGAAATTGAACGTTTTACAGGCAGTATAATTCTCACAGTATACGTAAGAATTACGCTGAAGTTAGCCGAAGAATTACGGGAACCTCAAGGCTTCTCTTCGACTGGAACAAGTCACGACCTGACTGCCGGCCCGTCAATATCCACGCAAGAGCCCTAGTGAACTCGAGAAAAGCTGAAACGAGCGATTACACAAAGGAAGCGTGGAAGAAGAGCTTCTCGCTTTTAAACCTGCTTCGACTTGTCCAGGGACGAGGGCACCGAGGTTGCCAGTGCTATTCATCATAGGAGGACAAGAGCGATTTAATTCTCAGAACGTGGTATTTTGAAAAATCTTGTATTGCCAAGCTTTCGGAAACATCCGAAGAATTTTAAGGTGAATAATTTAATTCGCTACTACAAACCCCATTATAAAATTATATTCCATTATAAAATTATATTTCCTTCATAGGATTAGAACAGTAGAGATTTAAAATAATTTAAAAAGTAACAAATTATTGAAATAACTCTGCAGATATTTTTTTAAAGAAGTAGACACAATAGATCGTCACTAAAAAGTTGGAATCTGATAACACAGAATGCAATTCACCGATGTAGAATGTTAGAAATTATGAGCGAATCGAAAGACTTATTTAGATATACATCTACGTAATACCCTGCGAGCCACTACGAGGGTGTGTGGCAGGGGGTGAAGATCACCAAAAATGCACTATTGACATGCTACTAGGATATTAAATGGAGAGATGCTAGATAATAGGGTCACATGCAGCTAGATGGTTAATGTCTATGAAATAAAAAATGGATTGTTCGTTGTTATTACATGTATTTTGCACTACAGACTACTCTGACCATATTTCACCTAAGCCTTTGCTACGCTGCCTATTGTTCTCTCTTATGATATGCGAGAAAAATGATAATTTAAATACATCGGTACGACAATATATCTCTCTAATCTTAATAATCTGATCAAACCTAGCATAATACGCAAGGGGTTCAATGAGGTCTGACCAAACCTAGTTGGAAAATGAAACGTACGTGCTGCTGTCTAAAAATGGCGTTAAGTTAAATAAGAGTGGAATGGATGGGAGTAGGAGATACAGAAAAGAGATTTTTCTGCTAATAATATCAATATATTATAAGAGTCGTTTCCTACAGCCATCTGTATCGAATGAATCTACTGCAAGCCACTTCAAGAGTGTAGGTTAAAGGGTGAATTATCACCAAACACGCACAACATAAGTACATGCACTAAAATGAACTTATACATCTCCATGTACAACTACTCGATTCCCTGCAAGCCACCGCGAGGGTGTGTAGCAAGGGGTGAAGATCACCAAGCATGCACTATTGACATGCAAACAAGCATCCCTAGGGTCTCTTGCAACTAGATTGTTAGTATCTATAGTATTTAAGGGATTAATACATACATCATGCACTACATACTACTCTAAAATATTTCCCCTACCTATCCCTTTGCTATGCAGCCTATTCTCTTCTCTTACAGTACGGGGGAAAATGCTATTTTGAATCTATCAGTACGACAATACATCTCCATCTACGTAGTAATTGAAAACGACGGGCAGCATAGCAAAAAGATAGATAGGGGAAATATTTCAGAATAGTATGTAGTGTAAGATGGATGTCTTAACAACAAATGCCTTAATTGCTATGTAGATACTAACAATCTACTTGCATGAGACCCTAAAGTAGGTTGTTTGCATGTCAATAGTGCATGATTGGTGATCTTCACACCCTGCCACACACCCTTGCGGTGGCTTGGAGGATATCGAGTAGATGTGGATTAATTCTTTCCGCGCATAATTGAAGACCGAAATGGATTGCAGTGAAGCTACAGGGGGATATTAAAAGAGGTGTTGTGAAATTTGGTGCAGAAATGAGAATGTAGTGTTTTTCTATTTAAAATTTTTAGTTTGATAGTAGGTTATGGTTTGTTAATAGTTGATTACTAGTAGTTGAAATTGCTTTTGAAAAAAATCGAATTTTTTCAACATGTGCACGTTTTAAGGCCAATAACTCATGCATGCTCATATAAATTCACGATTTAATTTATTTTTTAGAGATGACTTACATTAAAAATATTATATTAGATCGGGTTTACTAACAATTAATTGTCATTTATAGCCTACATTTCACATGTCATATAACTGCATACATAATTTTCCTCGGGGTAGTAGTATTGTCTTGGTAATAGTGTGTACTGTAAAATACTATTTTTCATTCAACTTGCAAATATGTAAAATAAGTAAATAACAAAGAAGTACTAAATATTTGCATCAAACACACTAGTTTTTCATGAAAATATAAGAAAATTATCAAAATCGACATCAGTAATCTTAACTCAGTTTCATTAATGTGCTTATTAAATATTTGCGATCGTAATTTAATCTTAAGGTAAAATTGTTTGGTGAGGGCATCAAGGTGCCACCACCGCCGCCGCCGCCGCCACCACTGCCGAACACTTTCAGTGAGCAAATGCCCGAAATAAACATTTCATGTCGCGGAATAGAGCAGCAGTTAAAAAGCATAAGTAAAAACAAATCACCAGGTCCCGATCAAATTCCTTCCAGAATATATAAAACATTAGCTTCTGAAATAGCCCCCTATCTAGAAATAATATTCAATAAAACACTAAAGAACCACACAGTACCCAAGGATTGGAAAGTAGCTAACATTACACCTATATTTAAAAGCGGTGATAGGGAAGAACCTAGTAACTACAGACCCATTTCACTCACGTCAATCTCTTGTAAGATATTTGAGCACATAGTAGTCAGTTCGATCATGGGGCATTTGGATAGTCAGGGATTACTCATAAACAGCCAGCATGGGTTCCGGAAAGGTAGATCACAATAGGTACAATCACTAAAGATTTATCGTGGGGAAGACACATAAGGGAAATATGCGGCCGAGCGTAGAGAAAGCTAGGATTTATAAAAAGAGTACTTGGGAAATGTGATGAGAAGACAAAAGAGCGATGCTACTTTTCACTAGTTAGGCCCCACCTTGAGTATGCAGCCAGTGTATGGGATCCTAATGAATTAGGTTTGATGAGAGAACTAGACAGTGTGCAGCATAGAGCAGCTAGGTTCGTCATGACGTGTTACGATAGGTTGAGTAGTGTATCAGAATTAATACAAGAATTAGGGTGGGAATCATTATCAGAGCGTAGGTTAAAGTCCAGATTAAATCTATTAGAGAAATTTCAATCGGATAGCTTTACTGAAGATGTTAGGCACATATTAAAAACACCAGCGTATTATGCTAGATTCGACCAGATAAATAAGATTAGAGAGATAGATTGTCGTACAGATAGATTCAAAATGGCATTTTTCCCCCGTACTATAAGAGAACAGAATAGGCAGCATAGGAAAGGGATAGGTAGAGGAAATATTTTAGAGTATTCTGTAGTGCATGATGCATGTATTAACCCCTCAAATACTATAAATACTAACAATCTAGTTGCATGAGACCCTTTAGTTGCTTGCTTGCATGTTAGTAGTGTATGCTTGGTGATCTTCACCCCCTGCCACACACCCTCGCGGATGCTTGCAGGGTATCATGTAGATGTAGATGTAGATGTAGATGTAGGTGTTCGAAGTTTCGATGCTGTTATGGTCACGATTTCTCCGAAGAAGAAGAAGTATTTGAATCTATGTATGCGGCAGTAAATTTTTGTCTTATTGTGTGTTCCAGTCTACCGATATAATGAGAAGCCATTGTAGTTTTTTCTGTTCGGAGGTGTACTCGTTGGCCTTGTCCTGTGCAATAGCCTGTCTGGCTTGCTGTCTTTGCGTATGAAGCGCCTCCCACTCAATTGTCTCTAACAATTAAGTTAAAGTAACCCACTTATCATAACAGTTGTTTACTAATCTGCCTAATCGCAAGATTTCATCTAATTCCTTTATTAATCCCTTTTTCCATGGACCCCAAATACTAAAGCCAAATCCAATGTTGACCGTACTGATGCGTAATAATACTTATCTTCTTAGACTTCTTAGTCAACAATACATTTTTTACCAGAAATCAATGAGCAGATGGTAGCGAGTAAAGACTCAAAGCGTTATAAAGAAATGAGAATTCACCTGGAATTCAGATGCATAATACATATGCAATTTCAAATAAAGGAAAATAGTCTTGTATCCTTCCAAATTCAATGTATATACTGGCTTCTTATAATCAAATTATTGCTGGCTTTTACCGCAAAGTCACTAACATTTTGCTTCAAAATATGCGAAAATCACAGCAAAATTACATTGATGCATTCAACTCTCGATTTTACAAAAATATACGTCTCGATGCTCCATGCTTCCGACACCATAAGATCAGATAGTGTACGCTAGTTTTATTGCCGCTGATATAATAAAGTTGGCAATATACACACCAAAAGTTATAAGCTTTACTAACAATTAGTTAACTATTGCACGCCTGATGTAGCTAGTATCGCATTATTTTAAAAGAAGTTTATCAATTAAAACAAAATAACATTCTTTCGGAATTTTTAACGATTTAGTAGCAGATACGTGTCGAAATTACGGCAAACTCTTTTCTTTTTAATTTCAAGTAATTTTTGTATCACTTTAAATTTTGGTTTTTCGGTTTTTACATAAAAAAATTTTGTTGATGAATTTATGTATCAAAGAAGTTTAACATTGTTGTTTTTTTAAAACAATTGTCACCTTAGGTACGTCACAAGATATTAATATTGTTCAGTAACCTTTTTTTGTTTTATTTTAAGTCTCTTCAAAGGTAATTGAAATTTAAAACTTTCATTGTGTACTAAATAGCCCTGAAGAAGCCGAAATAAAGAGGCGAAACGCTGACGCAAATTAGTGTTTATCAAAATGCGAACAAAAAACTAGATATAATCACCTTTCTATTTCTTATATTTTTTCCTTACCAGGCGGTACGAAATTTTATAGTTGTGGGTGTCAGGTACGTTCGATAAATATTCAACCCCGCGGCATGGTTCACACTCAAGATATGGCTTTCAGGTTACATTATATCTGCGGATTTTAGATTAAAGAAATTTACAATTTGGCATGAACCATATTAATTATTATTAATATGGTTCATGCCAAAGTTAGCCTAATGTACGGCCAATTTCCTCAGCGTCTTTGCTGTTCGTCGATTTTTGTATGCTCCACATTTAAATTTTCGGAAAGTAAAAAAGAATTTAGCAATTCACAGTATCGAAGAATATGTATGCACTATAGAAGTATTTCCTGAAATCAGTATTACGCATGGCAACATTTAATGTAAAAATTCAAGTTCCAAACTGAATTTATCTTTTTCTGTAACGAGGGGATTCTTAGTTCAAAATCCATCACGAATTCTTGCATTTATTTCTCCGAATGCTTACTTTTTCACGGATTTTCCTTTCAAGGCTCCTCGAGAATTTATGCCAGGGAATGAATTACTATCAAATATGCAAAAAGTGCATGCAGACAGACCAGGCACGTAGCCAGGGTGGGGGGGCTTCTGGTTTTTCAGCCCCCCCGAAATTTTTTCCCAATAATTTTGTTGTTCTGATTTTAGCAGCGAACTTTACCAGTGAGAAGAGATAAGTATGGGCACTGTAAAAGTGTATGCCAAGCACTGTAAGGGAAGAGATTTGTAACATGTCGGCACCGAATGGGTAAGACTGCTTTGTTTCAAGTTACGCAAGACTGAGCTCCCCCCCCCCTCCCCTCCCCCAAGCAAATTTCTGGCTACGTGCCTGAGACAGACTATAACTTAAGAAAAGGTACGCTGCAAAGTATACGGTATCCTGAAAGCAACTTCGAAGGTACATGTCGGGAAGAAATGGATGTGTTCTCATTTAACATTTTAATGCTCTTACGGCGAAAACAGGACAATCGGTTGCAAGGAGGAAGCTCACCATCGGTTGCTTTGACGATCCCTCCTTCGCCCACCTCTGTACCTGAGACAAAAGCTTCCCAATGAATAGCAAATGATGAATGACCGGCCGTGCGAACAGCGAATCGCTCAATTAGTCTCGTATGACGACCGAGGCGTTTGTCGAAGCACGAATTCTTTTGTTTGCTAATGCCGGAAGTGTTGTAAGGCTCCCCGCGTCGCGTGCATTATTCCAGGCGTCGGCGGGTCGGCCAAAGGCGGGTCCCCCGTTTCCCACGGGCGACGGATACCGCTGCCTGCCAAGGTCGGATGCGGATAATTCGCTGGGGTCACCCTCCAGGCGTTAAAGTCCCCACCGCTCCTGTCCCTGCCGGGTCGGCTGGCACACGGCCACCAAACTCAGCGGGCGTTGAAGTCTCCACGGCATTCCGCGGCCTCCGCCCGTACCACGAACCAACCTTCCCTCCTCGTCACTTCGGCATTCCGCACCGGCGTCCCCAAGACTGTCTCTCTCTCTCGAACTCCTCACGATTCGCATCACGACTTCCCCTTCGTCTCCGCCAACTCGCCCTTTTGCTCCCTTTCTCCCCGGCGAGCTGCCACCGCGCCGATGATAAGCCATCGCGTTCCAAGTCCCTCCTTTCGGATCGCGAACGTCCTTGCTCGAGGCGATGACCTCACGCGCGAAGGACGTGCTCGTTTTGCAGAGGGTCAAGGTCGCACGGACATCCTTCCCCGGCGAGCACGCGTGCGCGTGTGACTGGACTCCGGAGACCTCTTCCGCGGCCGTCACCCGTGGGACAATGCCTCCGCGGACGAACGCCGAGAGGGGGAAACGTTAAAAGGGAAGGGACGGACCGTGATGTCTTGACGGGCGGAGAAGCAAGCAGTTTTGCACGTACGGAGCCTTCCTCACTCCGCACCTGAATTCGAAAGATGGGACGTCCCTACCATTCCCCGCAGATGAACGATGCGGTATATATCTATATCTACGACATACCCTGCAAGCCACCTCGAGGGTGTGTGGCAGGGGGTGCATCCACACCAGGAACAATGACACAACAAACAAAAATGAACACTACAAAGCAAACACTACACCTTTAAAAGTAATTGGGGAAAAAAGAAGAAAAACTACCAAATCCCAATCATGTATGACACACCCATGAATACCATGCATGCCTTGAAACCCGACACCAATTTCATAGATACTCATGCATGCAAAAAAGGCATTGCATGCAAGTCACACGTTGATTTGAACATGCAGGTAATAAAAAAAAATACTATCGACCTACTCTGAATATTACCTCTATAATTATTACCGATTTACGCGATGTTTAACGTTCTGATCACGAATCGTACGCGAAAAAATGACATTTTAAACCTGTCCGTCCTGCAATCTATCTCCTTAATTTTATTAGAATTATCGAGCCTACCATAATAAGTCGGAGCCAGCATTATATGATTAACGTCATTAATGAAATGTCCCTCCTTAAATTTTCCCAGAAGATTAAGTCTAAATGCGGTAATGCGAAGTCATAAGATGAAGAAAAAAAAAGTCATAAGATGAAGAAAAAAAAAGTCATAAGATGAAGAAAAAAAAACAGTCGTTGAGGGACGGTTTGATGGTTTCACCGATCATATTGAAATTCGAAACGCGAGCTTTTAATCACTCATTCCTCCATCGGCACTTGAAGAGGAAGAAAGGGGTTACGTGCGAAGATGTAGCCCGCGATGGCACGACCCAAGCTTCTTAATACCTTGAGTGCGGGATGATGTGTCGTGCTTGAACAGCAATTCTCGTCAAGGATGCATTGCGGCTATGTAACGGGTGAGAGGAAATTACCGCATTGTCTTTCGACAACAGGAAATCGCCAAGTGCCCACGCAGGCGACAGTAAATTGTTCGGCAGCCGTTGAGTGTTAACGAGACATGGGGCCGAGACATGGCATGAGACATACCTGCGTGACTACAAATAGCCGCCATGTCCTTCCTGTGGTAGACTGGGCTTTCTGACGCGTTATATCGTATTGATTTAAGCTAGCCTTTCTAACACGTGCATGATAGAAAAATTCCGATCAACGTATTTAGGGAAATATTTTCTCTAACCAGTAATATCTAACCAGTTCTCCCCACGAAATCGGTCTAGATAATTAACTTAAACCTGTGCAGCGAAGATCGGCAAGATTTGTAAGAGACCCTACGATAACCATATTGCCGTAACCAGTCTGCTAAATGAATAAAAATGGGAATCATTATCAGATCGCAGGTTGAAATTCAGACTCAATCTCTTCAACAAATTCCAAGATAATATTTCCAATGATGACGTTAAAAATATTTTATTAATTTTATTTTAAAACCCAACTTCCTAACGTCAACTGGATCATAATCACAGAATTAGAGAAATTGATTGCCGACCTGACAGATTCAAAAAGTCCTTTTTTCCTCGTACAATTGGGGATATTAATTGCGGTAAGTATGTACAACACGAGTGATTCAATGTATAGCATAAGTAGCTGAATGTTGGTATAAGGACTTGAAGGTAACCCAACTGACAGCATGTTTTTGCATTTTTACTTTGCTATTTTTATATATTTTTAAACAGTGAACAGACGAGTTTATTAACATTAATCATTTTCTATGCATGATATGTAGTGCATGTTTGGTGAGAATTCAACCCGTGCCACACACCAATATGGTGGCTTGCAGGGTATTATGTAGATGTAGATGAAAAAAATCCTTCTTGAAATTTGAACTGAAAAATAGCTTAAGAGTTAGGGGTGAACAGGGAATACAGTTTACACTTAATAGAGACATTATGTGAGCTGTAGTTCTCAGATGTTACTTCCACGGAGAGGACGCAATCGCTACTTTTTCACATTGATTAAGATTCGATAATAATTCAATTGAAATTGTGAAAGGGCTCACTAATTTGTATTTTATCTTATTCGCCTAATTTTTCATAACTTCATGAAAATATCCACTCAGAACGCAAAATTGTAATTGTTTTAGATTGCTTGACATTCACTTTTACATTGCTTGACACTCAGGAATAGAGAACCCATTGCTCCGGTAGAGAGTTTATGCAGCATGAGTAAAATTATATTTGGAATTTGGAGACTGTAATTTATGGAACGTTACATGCTGTCTTCTATCCTATGCACACTCGTTTCCATTCAAATTATAAACTAAATTTTTGAGAAAAACATAATTTCTTGAGTAGCAGTAGTACACGCCTGGTACGGGGTCCCACCCAGCCCCACATTCTCTGGGTGATCTGCTGGGAAAGTCGATTGTTGTAATGTAATTTTAGATGAGCGTCATTAAACCTTTTCGTAATTTTTATTAACTTTTATTAAACCTTTTCGAAACTATTATTAACTTTCGTCATAAAAACTTTTCGGAACGGGCACATGGGCGATACTTTCTGGATAGTGCTCAAGACTGGTGCGTGCACTGCATGAAAAGAATGCCGAATCGGATACCGACTTTAGATGAAGGCGCGAAACTTGCATCATTTACCACAGTACGCGGATCAACCATTGATTGGCTGTTCGCGTCACCGCCTTCTCGCCTGTCTTCATCCGCGCATCTCGAACGTGTTCTTACGACCCTCCGTCGCCCGAGGGCGGAGACCGCAACACGTGGACTGAATTCCCGATCACTCGTCAAGAGAAAGAACCATCTAGCATCACCCCCGTCCACCCGCGCCTCTCAAATAGCGATGAAACATTTTTTTTATTTTTACCACATTTTTGCGTTGTGAATCGAGAAACCAAATAAAGAAGTCAAAGAGAAGGCTTTTGAATAGCGAGTATACATAGTGAATAAGTGCGTAGAATATAATTAGATAAAGACATTACATCCATGCTAGAGAAAAAATGTATATTAAACAAACCCTTGATAACACGGAAAATACAAATTAGATATATCTTGATAGTCAAAATAAGAAAAAGGTAAATGCATGCAGTAAAGTAGCTGAGCCCTAAGTCAATACTAATTCAGTCAACAAAGTGTTATAAGAGTAAAAAAGTATTGCTATCAGAGAAGCCGAGTACCTAGCGACCAATAATAAGAAAGAGTCAATGGAAAAACTCCGAAAAAGAGCACATTTCGACAAGGGAGGAATCTGTTTACTAATTTTAACACATATTTGGAAATAAACATGAGATTATCAACAAGATTTGTAAATGGACGGTATGATAACTATATTAGCGTAACAGGTCTATTAAATGAACCAAAAGTGGAATCACCAGACCGTCGGTTGAAATAATACTTAATCTCTTAACTAAATTCCAAGACAATATTTTCATTGATGACGTTAAAAATATTTTGCCCACTTCACAACTTACTATGGTAGACTCGACCACAGTCATAAAATTAAAGAAATTGGCTGCCGAACCGACGGAGTTCAAAATGTCCTTCTTTCCTAGTAAAATTAGGGATAAGAATAGCTGTATATATATCCAATAGTATAAATAGAAGTGTATCAATGGATAGCATAGGATGTTGCATGTTTGTTAAAGGGCTTTAGGCTCACCCGACGAACAGCAGAATTGCTTTGCTATTTTTATCTTTTTTGATAGTGAAGTTTAGACTAGAATATAATTACGAATCCTTTTTATGCATGGTACGTAATGCAAGTTTGCTGTGAATTAACTCCCTGCCACACATATTTATGGTGGTTGCAGGGTATTATGTAGATGTAAATGAGAAAGTGCATATGAAAAATTCTCCTTGACAGCAACAGTGAGGTATGGACGTTAGCAAGGCAAACGTGTAATCATTCTAAATAAGGCACTGAAGAAGAAAATAGGAACGACCAAGTGGAAGAGGAAGATACTAAGAAAAATGGAAGAAAAGAGGAAATTGCTAAACAATAAAAAAAAGACAGGGCAACGTAATCGACCACATTTTGAGATATGTTAGTCCGATGAAGAGAGTCGTCAAGGGAAAAGTGAACGTAAAGAATGAAAGAGGAATGTTTCTTATGAAATATATATGGAACAAGTGGTGAAGAATGTAAAAAGAAATACGTAAATATGAAGACACAAGCTGAAAGGGCAATTAAGAGAAGAGCTTTACCAAATCAATCTTCTACCATTACTTCATTATATTTTAGAATTTTTTACCGACAAAGCACGAGCAGAAGAAGTTATTTTATAAATATATATAATTTACGCTCTTCATTTCAATACAAGTCTGGTTTTATTTACCCTCTACCACACACTCTTTCGATACATTGAGGGTATTTTGCACATACAATTGTAAGATGCAGAATGTGAAATTGTCAAATGGTGATGATTTATCCCAAATGGAGGCTACACAAGTTTGAAGGAGTAAGAGTTTGCAGTCCTCTTGACGAATATGAAAGCAGATTTCCATCAAACCTAAAAATTTCAACGTACCTCCAAATATTTCTCTGCAAATGCTACAAATCTACACCTGACCAGAATTTAGATATTGCCAAAATTATAAGGTGCATTGTAATTGTACCTGCTATCTATGTACTCCAATAGAAATCCAAGGGTGAAGAGGTTTGTAAACATTATTGTATAAATATATATAAGTATTAAACAGATAGCATTTATGTATATATACACATTAATATTCTTTTATATTTGCTAAATATTAGAGATGTTAATGCCAAAAAGAGGACAACTAGTGTAGGTTGGTTTAATTTTAGAGAATCGTTAAATGTTCTAAACTTTACTAAAGCATGACAACCCTTGCATGCTAGGAAGTGATTCACCCCCTGCTACACACCTTTGCGGTGACTTGCTGGGTATTATATAGATGCACATGATTGCGATGCCTAATTAAAACTACCTCTTTGAGCTGCAAGAAATGGGCAGTTGATAAATAAAAATGATGCCATATCGCTGCATTAAATTGTTGAGTTGCACATACGACCTAACGCAAGTTTTTTAGGCAGGAATATTTTCCATACACCTTCGAAGCGGTTGTAAGGAACTCAATACACTCATATTGGTGTGAAATTGAAGTGCCAATCAAAATGTATACAACCCAATTAAAACTCCGCGAACATCTACATCTACGAAGTAGTTACCTGCAATCAACCTCGACTATGTGAGGCAATAAAGTTTTGGTATGAACCAATTCTTGAGACGGTTAATTCAAAACTGGTGCAATAAAATCGGGTGCGCAATGGCAGAAATAAAACTAAAAGAGTTTAGTTTACAATCCCGGGCCGACTTCGAGGGTTGAACATTCGGGCAAACTCGCAAACACACCTCCGTCTCCTCATAGCGGAAAATCTGGCACCTAATCTCAAAGGCGAGACTGTAATCGCCCACTGTTTCGGCGTAATTCAGTCCGACTCCGATTCGGCGAGGGACTTTCGTTTTTCTCTTTTTTTATCAAGTGGTAGTCGGGGGCGGAGGTCGATTTGGCCTCGGGGGTAATACGCATAGTCTCCGAACTTTATCGCCACTCTCTCCATTAATGCCCGACGTCAGACGCTCCCGATTGTATTCGAGCCGTTTTCCGGCCGGCGGGGGAGGGAGAGACGCCGTAAACGGAACTGGAACACGTGCATAATACCTTGAATCATAAAATTCGTGGAACTGAGACCCCTAGTCCCTCCCTCAAAAAAAAACCTTCCCAGACCGTCTTAAAGACGCTATCCCAATACCTGTCCGATTACAGTCGGTTCGTGTGGTGCTGGGTAAGTCGGGGACAATGAGAAACAGGTCCGCCAGAGGATGTATATCGTTTCGGCGTTGAAAATATAGCCCGAAGCTGTCGTTTTCTAATTGCATAAACGCTGCCGAAGCCGCTCATTAAAAAAGTCATCGGTTAATGCAAATGCGGTCGCAAAGTGGTCGCTTAAAAAATGCTAAATAATAATTGAGGAGCAAGTTGATGGGATGGTTAGGATACTGCCCTCTCGTTTTGAGGGGCTGCTTATGAATCTTCACAATAGCAAAATAATGCTATACTATTAGAGCTGACTTAAGGAGTACCGGATATTAAATGGTCTTACGAACGAAATTAGATTGCTATCGTAATCCGATGATAGTGAAGTTCTACATACGAGAAAATCTATTTGAATAGGAGTGACGACACAAAAAATTCTTGAGTTGAATTTTGCTCTAGCTGTTGAATTTCAACGGTTAAAAATACCTCGTGAAGGTCTTATTGTCTAAAAATTTAAAAAATTGTAACATTATACCACTAACTTGCATGTGAGTAGTATATGCACGGACTAGTATTTTTTATTCCAGCGTGGAAAAGGTACAACTTTTTAACCCTCTTCCTATAGAAGGATGCTTATGCTTATACTACGTTTCTTTTTACCCTTATTCCACCCAATTCCTAGATTCACATCTCCTCCCTAATGACCTTTATCTTAAATTCTTCAAATATAAATTGTTGTTGTTTGCTTCCCTTAGTAACAACAAAGAAAACACTACAATTTGTCGCAGATTCAGGGAAAGATATTTATGCTGACCCCAATTTCACTGAATACTACCTTTCAAAATTCTTGAAGTATTAGAAATTGAGATATCCACGTCATTTGTATGTATCGCTTTTCTTTCAAATAACTTGCATAACCTTGCATTGATAAAACTTTCTACAACAATAGCCTACCTCTAATTCTATCAGTCAACCAAACGATTAATTGCAATCATTTGCCTAGCTAAGGATAAGGTTACTCAGTGTGTGCAGCAGGTTTTTTGCATTGGTTATATTTTCAAGTAAAAAAAAATATTTCAAGATCTGCGATTTTACCGTTTAGCTAAGTTATTTCCTGCCATGCAGAGAGGCCCGATACATTTCATCGTTTGGTAATAGTTTTGAAAATGTTAATCCTAAGCCAATACCAAACTTTCATTTTTTTAAGAACTTGATTTCAAATGGCGGGACATGCCTTCTTATGAGTTGCTGTCCTGCAAATTTAAACGTGGATCTATATTTGATGAGCTTATTCGTATGTTGAAATGGCATTTAATTTTGGCATTCCTCTTTCATTTTGAATAAATACTTTGAGAGATTTCACCGGCACCAAAGTTTTTTTCTATTCTATCTAATTTAATAATCGGTTAATCGTTAACTAATTCTTTAAACTGGAGGCATGTAATATAGCTTCAGCATTTTTAAATGTACCTATATTGTAAGGTCTTGGGAAAAAAATCAAAAATTTTTCGTGAACGAAGGAAAAATATTTATGAAACAATGTAGGGATAAAAAAATGGGCATTCTGGTAGGTAAAGTATGAGAAACATATGCTTATACCTCAGTAAAAGTTTTCTCAATCATTAACTCACGCAAAGAAAAATTGTTTAAAAAAATATTGGCGACAATCCTTTTTTTATATTGCATGAATATTTCAAACTCACACGCTATGAGAACACATCGAAGTTTTATGAACAGTTTTCGAGTGCTTTACGGAAAATTCAATTTTCAATTACCTCTCCAGAGACAAAAATGCGTGGATAGATCTATCGGTTAAGGGAAGAAATGACACATTCAAATTTATACAGAAGTCTAGCTATATGACCTTACCTTTAGTAAAACTGCCAATCCAAGCCACTGTGACCAACTATAAGATCAGTTTGTGAGGAAAAGGGAGTACCTTCGGAGCGGTGTTCACGCCTCGAGTTTAGTGATGCAGGTCCTTCCCCTACACCAACTGTAAGGCATAAGAAGTTAAGATCTATTATCACAAGTTTTGGACAGCATTAATGAAGTTTCTCTATTGCATGATCATAGTATAAAGTGAATCGTCACACTGCATGCATGGTGTTGTAGTACTTTGTACAATACATTTTGGTGTTACTTGACAGAACGTGGGGATCGGGTTAGTGAGGTGGCTAGAGTACTGGCCTCCCATCCCGAGGGCCCGCGTTCGATTCCCGGCAGTTGCGGATTTTTCAGTGGAAAATCGGTCCCCACTTGAGTGCCTAGTGGAGGGCATTTCAAGTCCAGTACTCCGTCCGTCGGATGGGACGTAAAGCCGTGGTCCCCTTGGCGCCTTTCCTTAAAAGTAGGCTAATGCCGACGCCGGGTTTCTCTCCACCCTTCCTCCGTTTCCTGAAAACTCCTACCATAACCCAATTACCCACCTATCCTATATGGCGCAAATGTCCTCAGCTGTCGGTCACCTCCGCTGAATAACTAACCATTAACAGAATGTTATGTGTATAGGATATCACAAAAAGATCTAGTTTTCAGTAAACCACATGACTGATAGGCCTCTTCTGGATTCCAACCGGGGATATCCAGCCTAGAGCCCACCGCTTTACCCATAGAAGAGAACAGAATAGGCAGCATAGCAAAGTGATAGGTAGGGGAAATATTTTAGAGTAGTCTGTAGTGCATGATGCATGTATTAACCCCTTACATATTATAGATACTAACAATCTAGTTGCATGAGACACTATATTTGCTTGTTTGCATGTTAGTAGTGCATGCTTGGTGATCTTCAACCCCTGCCACACACCCTCGCGGTGGCTTGCTGGGTATCGTGTAGATGTAGAAGTACTACGCCGTCTACAACCATCAAATCGTCATACTTCACCACGAGCTCTAGGCAATATGATTTTCACAGATTTCAGAATGACCATGGGAGATCCAGAAACCTCACAACCAACCCTTCCAGGGGAGAGAGGACTGTTCTCGGCGTGAAAGGGGATGTTTTTCAGCCACCCCTTCACCTCACACCCTCAACTCCCTGACCCTACTCTTCAGGGCCGGAAAACTTCTTCCTCCCCGTCATAATGGGCCCTCGATGAGGGCGGGTGTCATAAAAAACACTTTTGCCTTTTCTCCCCTCTCTACGCTTCCTCACTCTCTCTTTCTGTCTCTTCCTACATCTTCCCCTTTCTGAGCTCTCGACTCATTTTCGGGGCTGCCAAGACGGTCCCTGCTCCACCTCCTCACCCCATCCACGCCTTCCACACTTTTGGGGGCGGGTTCCGTGCCCTCCCGCCGCCCTGCCCCCGGTCCCTTTGAGGAAACGCCGCCTCCTGAGCGGCCGGGAGTCGCCCTCATCCGGGTCTTCTCATGCGACGACGCCAATATACTACGTCCCAACACGCACGGCCTTCACAATCAACGCCTCCTCTTTGGCGGCGGCTCAGGGGCACAAACTTCATTGTTCATGGCTTTGCACCATTGTCGTGGACACTGTTCCTTCACCCCGGTTATCGCTACCAGGCGAGAGTGGTGCAAAACTACTCCAAATCCACGCTGAATAGTATTCAGTGTGGAGTGTATTTGAATGGATAGTATGCGCAGTATTCAGTGAATACTGTGCATCTAAGCTGCAAGGCTTTTATAAAAGGTGCTATGATTAATTGAGGGTAATCGCTAGTGATCAATAGCAACATAAGTTTGATAAAATTCTCCAAGTTTCTACATCTACTAGTAGACATCTACATAACACCCTGCAAGCCACCATAAAGGCTTGTGGCAGGGGGTGAATTATCACCAAACATGCACTACATTTCATGCATAAAATAGCATTAACATTAATATATTAGTCTAAACTTCACTATTAAAAAAGATAAAAATAGCAAAGTAAGCATGCAAAAACATGCTGTTAGTTGGGTTAGCTTCAAGTCCTTATACCAACATGCAGCCACCAATGTTACCCATTGCTACACTCGTATTGGACATACTTACCGTTATTCATATTTCTAATTGTACGAGGGAAAAAGGACATTTTGATTTTGTCACTTCGGCAATCAATTCCTCTAATTTTGTAATCATGGTCCAGTCTACCATAGTAAGTTGGGGTTCGCAATATTTTAACGTCATCACTGAAAATATTATCTTGGAATTTATTTAAGAGAATAAGTCTAAATTTCAACCTGCGATCTGACAATGATTCCCATTTTAATTCATTTAATAGACTGGTTACGCCAGTATGGTTATCGTATCGTCACTTCACGAATCTTGCCGACCTTCGCTGCACACGCTCAAGTTCATTATTAAGACCAATTTCGTAGGGATCCCATACACTGGCAGCATATTCTAAATGAAATCTAACAAGGGAAAAGTAGCTGATTTCTCATACATGAACGTCATATTTATCCAGTACTCTTTTGATGAATCCCAGTCTACGATTCGCTTGACCCATTATTTCACATATGTGTTTACCCCAGGAAAGATCATGTGTCAATCTTATTCCAAAATATTTAATGGATCCCACGTTTGTGAATTCATCATTACTTATTTTGTACGTGCTTGGTAGAGAACAATTCTTTCTCCAAAAATTCATTTCCACACATTTTTAATTGTAACTATAATAATAATTTAATTCAATAAATTTAAACTGCCATGTGCTGTCTTCTATCGGCTCACCTCTTTATATTTGCAAAATTGATACACATATTGAGAACGTAAATGAATTCACTTTGTAAAATTCCACAGACTTTTATTAAAACCGACCTAGGTTTCGACTTATACAGTCATTATCAAGCCCTGATAATGACTGTATAACTAGATCCGTTTTAATAAAAGTCTGTGGAATTTTACAAAGTGAATTCATTTACCTTATACTCAATAAGCCTAAAATGCTCTTTCTATTAAAAATAATATTTTTCCGGCAATTTTGAGCATGCAAGTTGCCTATTGACCATGTACGTGGGAAAAATTATATTCAACTCTCTACTTATATGGCCAGATTTTTTTCCGAAGAATACGAGTAGTTCAATCATGAAAAATATATTTTTAAACAAATAATTTTAATAAAATTTCTATCATAATATACATTTTATGATCAATGTTTTTCTCGCTACTATAAGGCTGTGAACCTAACGCTATTGAATACTCCTTTGCCCTCGATACTGGTGTCTTTCGCACGGTGGAACGCTACTCCCGAACCACACCGTAGGCATCCCACCACGTTCTCACCAGCACTCCGCCCCCGACAAACGCGCACGCCTCTTCTCCCGCCCCCGAACACCTCACCATCTCCGCCCCCAACACCCCGGGGCTATATTGCCCCCGACGCTCTATACCACGTAACTTCACCTCCCTCTCTCCCACTTCTTTTTCCCGCTCTCCACTTCCACCCTCCACCTCCCGCCCTGCACGCCTCTTTTGTCCCACGTAACAACCACTTTGACTGCCACTCCTCCCGTTTCTCCCTTCCTCATAGACATTCTTTTTGATTTTCCCCGCGTGCGCTCTTCACGTGACAAGTGCTATTTCACGCCGTCCTCCACGCCGGGGTAGGTACGAGTCGCGGTCTCTGGCTCCCTCCACACACCGGTTGCAGAGGCGGTGATAAACAACTTTTACGACGCAGGCTAGACCGCTCGATTTCCACTTTCTTTTTTCGGGAAACGGACGACGCCTGTACCGTCCTGGGTTTGTGCATCGCGCGGTGCGATTTCGTTCTGAAATATGGAAGCCGCGCATCCCGTTCGGGTAATGGAATTCTGAGCCCACTCACGGAAAATGATGAAAAGTCGTAAATAAACTATGCCAATAGCACAGGCCGTTCCTTTCAATGAAAACGGACGCAAATCCAATCTGGAAAGAGGGGTTTTTCTTCGGCGAAGCTTTGAACACAGACGAGATATTTGACATTTCAACTTCATTAAAGCGGTATTATCATATTTCTATCCAAGTCACATAAACTATTACACACCCCGGAAAACATCAAAGAAATGATTTCTATTTTTAAAGGATATGGATTTTATAATTTTTCCAACAGACTACCGGAAAATCAAGTATAACTCCTCAAATTATGGTAGGACATGAGACCGTATACATATACTAAATTATTATATTTTTAAACAAGTCACTTACACTATTACTCACTCTAGAAAACATTAGGGATGGGTCGGTTCGGTTCTTCGGTTCTCGGTTCCACCGGTTCTTGAGCTTCGTACCGGAACCGGAACCGAGGCCAAAAATAATCGGTACCGAAAAAATTGGCGCGAAAACCAGTTTGAAACCTACTCACACTCAGAAAGTGGAGACTTCACATTAAAACCTGGTGAAATAGTGTACTTAGATGCTTCAAAGTTGCCGCGATTAATTCTAATTCAATCGTTATAATGACTGTACACAAATATATAATGAAGTATTCTTTTTCAAGCAGTATGTCTATGAAAATCATTATTGATTACCTTATCTTACCATTGAGCAATGCAAAGTAAGTGGTAAATTAATAACCGGAACCGAGAATCGGAACCGAGAACCGAAGTTAAGAACCGAACCGGGACAGGAACCGAAAAAAAGTGGAACCGACCCATCCCTAGAAAACATCAACAAAAATATCTTCAAATAATTATATTATCATGTTTCCAACATGCAACCAAAAAGCCAAGAATAATATCTCCGATTTGGGAGGACTTGAGACTATACCTACATGTGCTAAACGAAAGGTTCATGTTCTATATACACTACTTGGTTAAACTATCCCCATGATAAATACAGCTCTTCAGCTGCACGCACAAACTACCAGGCATCATAAAAGTGATTATAAATTGAGGTAGGAGGATGAGTTTCTTGTCAAGTCCCTCAGTATATTAATTATTAACAATAGTATTTTGAGAATATATTTAACTTTTATAGTAGGGAACCTTGAATTCCTGAAGAAACATAAGTTTGCAATTACTCCTTCAATCTAAATATTTTTCCCAACCTAATTCGTAAGCTAAGTACAGGAAGCCTGGAAGATAATAACTATGATATGTATTTAGATTTTTTAACCTAAAACGCGTGCCAGTATGAAACTTGTCATGAACATCGCATAACATTACTTTTGCATACTTTCAACATATAACCACCAATATTAAGACGTTGCCCTCTGACACAGGGCAACGTCTCACCCGCGTGACAATGAATTGGGAATAGAAGCTGTACTAAGTGTGAAGGTGCTTAATTTTCAAGGCAAAGTTATTCAACTTCGGAGGAAAAGTGGAAATTTATTTACGATAGAAATGCCTACATAATGGTACGGGTTACCTGGCATTCCTTGACAAGGTCATACCCTGCCACATATCCTTATGGTAGATTGTAGGGCACTATGTAGATGCAGAAGTATTAAAAAACAGAATGCAAGGTTGTACTTTGCCCCTCGATAACAATGATTCAGTCATTATGCGTGATCTCTTGGGACCTCATTCGGTCTTTCCAAACCCTTCATCCCGAGGCTCTCATTTAAAGTTCGCACATCATTAGCAGTGCATTAGGCCGGAGCATATTTTTCCTCCCCCTTTCCCCCCCATCCTCCTCACATAACCGGTCCTTCACAATCCCACTTCTTGCCTCCCTTCCTGTGCACCGCTAAACCCTTGGATTGCTGCACAGTCTCAAGACAGTCACACCCTCCAATTTCCTCCGGAGTCTCAAAATATGTCCTCCCCCTTTTCGCCCCACTTCAAGTCCTCCCACTCATCCTCACTCCTCTTTGCCGCCGACCCTTCTCTCCCCTCCATTAGGAGGACGCCTCTTGGGGGAAAAAGGGACCGCTCCGAAATTCGTCCCGCGCAGTAAAAATCCCGTCGGCGTCCTTTGGTCTCCTTTATAAGTGGGAGTTTCCTCAGGAGCGGACTTTATTGCGGGGTGGCCCGGGTGCGGGACGGGTTGGGTGTGGCCCTCAGGGAAGTGGGGGACGCTCCAGGGTCGCGAGCGGCCCTCCGTGACAGGGTGGGGGTGGTCACGTGGGGCGAAAGGCGGCCCACTTGCCGCTGGTCCTTCAGCCAAATAGATCTTAAGTTAGGTCAGTTAGTGAAAACGTCCAGGGATCGTGTTTGTGTGGTGGGTAAAGCGCCGGTTTCCTATTCCGAAGGCCCTGGTCTGATCCCTGACCACTACATCTACAGCAACAAAATAACCATGCGCGACACTGCAAGGGTGTATGGCAGGGGGTGAACCATCACCCGGTATGAATTATAAATCAGAGAGAGTATGATCACACTTACTACCATGCAGGCATGAAAAAAAAACCACTCCGTCCATATAGTACATCTAAATATTACCCTGCAAGTCACCATAAAGGTATGTTGCAGAGGGTCAATTCACACCAAACATGCATTGCATATCATGTATAAAAAGGTTTAGTAATTATAGAACTCAATATTTTACAAATAAAAAAATAAAAAATTGTTAACAAAGCTTGCGAAAATATGCTGTTAGTTGGGATAGGGATATTGAAAAACTTGTATTTATGCCATTGGATATATTTACAGCTATTCATTTCCCTAATTATTCAAGGAAAGAAGGACATTTTGAATCAGTCAGTTCGCATTCTATTTCTCTAATTTTACGATTATCTCCGGACCCGGTGGCGGCGTGGTTAAGTCCTCGCCTGCTAACCTGAGGGTCGCGGGTTCGAATCCCGCCTGAGTGGGTTTATTCACCACTCAGGACATGGCTGTGCTCGTCTGTTGTTACATTTTTAATACCCCGATGTAAAGGCCACATGTACTGTTTTCGGCGGTAGTGGGAAAAAAAAATATCGTCCAGTCTACAATAGTAATAAAACCTCTTGGAATAAGAATGACACATAATCTTTCCTGGGGTAAACACATACGTGAAATAATGAGTCAAGGGAATCGTAAACTGGGATTCATCAAAAGAGTACTGGGTTAATGTGACGATCATGTACGAGAAATCAGCTACTATTCCCTTGTAAGACCTCATTTGGAATATGCTGCCAGTGTATGGGATCCATACGAAATCGGTCTAAATAACGAACTTGAACATGTGCAGCGAAGATCGGCAAGATTTGTAAAGGGACGGTATGATAACCTTATTAGCGTAACCAGTCTATTAAATGAATTAAATTGGGAATTATTGTCAGAATGCAGGTTGAAATTTAGACTCAATCTCTTAAATAAATTCCAAGACCATATTTTCAGTGATGATGTTAAAAATATTTTACGAACCCCAACTTACTATGGTAGACTGGACCATAATCACAAAATTAGAGAGATTGATTGCCGAACTGACAGATTCAAAATGTTCTTTTTTCCTCGTACTATTAGGGATATGAATAACGGTAAATGTATCCAGTACGAGTGTAGCAATGGATAACATTGGTAGCTGCATGTTGGTATAAGGACTTAAAGCTAACCCAACTAACAGCATGTTTTTGCATTTATGCTTTGCTATTTTAATTTTTAATTACTAATTGTATGCATGATATGTACATCTACATCTACATCTACATCTACATAATACCCTGCAAGCCACCACAAGGGTGTGTGGCAGGGGGTGATTGCTCACCAAACATGCACTACATATCATGCATAAAAAAGGAATAGTATTAATATAGTAGTCAGAACTACACTATTTAAAAAAGATAGAAATTGCAAAGAAAACATGCAAAAACATTCTGTTAGTAGGGTTAGCTTTAAGTACTCATACCAACATGCAGCTACCAATGCTATTCATTGCTACTCTCCGATAGGACATATTTACCGTTATTCGTATCTCTTATTGTGCGAGGGAAAAAGGACATTTTGAATCGGTCAGTTCGGCAATCAATTTCTCTAACTTTATGATTATGGTCCAGTCTGCCATAGTAAGTTGGGGTTCGTAAAATATTTTTAACATCATCACTGAAAATATTGCCTTGGAATTTGTGGAAGAGATTAAGTCTAAATTTCAACCTGCGATCTGACAATGATTCCCATTTCAATTCATTTAATAGACTGGTTACGCTAATATAATTATCGTATCGTCCCTTTACAAATCTTGCCGATCTTCGCTGCACCCGTTCAAGATGTAGTGCATGTTTGGTGAGAGCTCACCCCCTGCCATACACCTTCATGGTACCTTGCAGGGTATCATGTAGATGTAGATGAGTAAGTTAGAGTTTGCAAAATTTTTTTAACGTCACCATATTGCCTCGGAATTCATTTAATAGATTAAGTCTACATTTCAACCTACGGTCTGACAATGATTCCCATTTAAGTCCATCTAAAAGACTGGAAATCCCCAATATCCAATCCCCCTACGAAACACCCACGTGGAGCTCGCAGGGTATTACATAGATGTAGATATACCCAATCCCCACTACTCTCTATTTAGGAGTTAGGAGATTTGTGGGGAGCACTTCAAGTTCAGTATTATGTTCGTCAGATGCGACGATAAAACCTGAATACCTTTTAAACTTCCTGAAGAGTAGTCTACTGCCAACGCCTGGTCTCTGCAGTATTCAGCTGGGTTATCTGTGCACCTGTAGGTTTTCAAACCCGGGCCAACGGGGAGGGAAGAGAGCTATCCAGCTGCTACAAAAATCCAATTCCCTTATTATAAAACCGGGAGCTGACAAATCGAAGTTTTCTTTACCAATTACAACATTTTTACAATTGTTGTTCACAATACGGTGCTGTTGGATCACGTGAAGTACAAGTGTAGGTTCTTATTACCATTTCTCTATACGATATTTCTCTATATATAAATATAAGAGAACAGAATAGGCAGCATAGCAAATGGATAGGTAGAGGAAATATTTTAGAGTAGTCTGTAGTGTATTATGCATGTGTTAACCCCTTAAATACTATAGATACTAACAATCTAGTTGCATGAGACCCTATAGTTGCTTGTTTGCATGTCGGTAGTGCATGCTTGGTGATCTTCACCCCCTGCGGCACACCCTCGCGGTGGTTTGCAGGGTATCGTGTAGATGTAGATGTTCTCTTTTATTCCTTCTGAATAGATGTTATTCCTTTCATCGAACCAAGTTCCTCCGGCCTTCCGTTATCCTGTCGGCCCAAACACCCATTCTTCACTGTTCTGATAAATGCATGTATGCAACCATCATTACGAATTAGTTGATTTTGGCTAAAATTCTATGCATACGAAAAATGACTGGAACCAACCAGATTTCAGATGCAATTGTCAAACTTCACAAAACCGAAAGTAAGGCTAAAATTGAGACAGAGCACAGCAGCCAAAGAAGACCTATAATAGAAGCCGAAATGACGTTCATGAAAACATAATTTTATAAATTAACTGTCTCATTCATTAGAAGAAAGGTTTATTTGTGCATTTATTATTAAGTCTATTCAACTAAAACATATTTTGGTTCAGCTTTTTACTATTTAACTCGACAATCCCAGGAATTCAGAAAATACGATGTTTTATGGACAGTGATATATCCATATACCTTGTAACAATGGGCAGTGAGTTGAACTTGGAGGTTTTACTTATGCAGACCAAATTTCACCGTCCTTAAACAACACACTAACGCTCATCCATGATCAATCACGCATCTGACTTGCTGCGGGAAGACCAATCATTAACTCTGGAGTACGATTACGTCATCCATAAAAATTATGATTTTTAAGAAGCATTTAAAATAAAATATGATTTATCATGCTTCCGCAATTTGATATAAGAAGGAGTGCAAGGTTTGAACATCTAAAATTCGAACGAAATACACGCTCGCTCTTCAATGTAAATAACTTCAGGAAGCGCCATGCCATCGGATGAATACTTTAGTGCGGAATAGGGCAGAATGCTTGCATGAAGGTGCATCAAATTCAATGCAGTGCGCTTCACGTAGGTACTACGGAATAATCTAATAATATCACCTTTGTTACTTGCTTATAATGTTCTCTTATGGTACACGTGAATTATGACGTTTCCAATCTATCGATTCAACATCAGTATATCTCTTTTATCTTGTTTTTATAATCAAATCTATCGTAATATGCAAGTGTTATTAATATATATGTATTTTTAGCACTTCAGCAGACATACAGGCTTAAAATGTACTCCAAGTTATAGCATAAATTTTAACAATCGTTCTGATAGAAATTCCCTGTATTCCGATTTTCCTTCATAGACAGCCGAAAAAATTTTACTAGCATATGAAAACATCATCCATACCTAATATACTATTCACTAATTTATCAAACCATATTTTTGCCATAGTATTTAATTATATAATAAAATGTGCCATGGACATTTCTACTGTGTTTTTTTCATATGTTGTAGCATGCACTATGCGTATGTGAACCTAGTGCGTGCATAAATACTATGATAATAATAAATTCCCAAACACCCTAAATTTTAATGGAATAAGTGGATCGTGTTCTCATGATGGCATCTTATTTGTGCATGGGATCCCTACAGATCGGGCTAAATAACGAACTGGAACGTGTGCAACGAATATCGGCAATATTTGTATAGGGACAGTACGATAATTATATTAGCGAAACCTTTCTATTAAATGAATGAAAATGGGAATCATTGTCAGAACGAAAGTTGAAAGGAAGAAATGGGAGAATAATGGGTATCTTGGATAGATTGATGGAAGGTAGGAGGTATGAGGGGCTGAAGAGGGTCATCGTGTGAAATGTAGGGATCATAGTTGGGATTGACGATTAAAATTAATCGCTAAATGTAGTTAAACTTTTAATTTAACCGTTACTATTCAGAACAGTAAACTTTTATTCCGTAAAATTATACATTAACTGATAATAAACTAACTTCAGTTAATTTTTTTCGTTAATTTTTGGCCAATGTTTACCTGCTCGAATTTGGCGCAAAGCTTGCCCAACAGACAAACGGTAAAATAAAACTTCATTTATGAATGCAATGTAATTCCGATCTGAAACGCCTATTAGTGCGGAAACAGACTTCACAGAATCTCCAAACTGCCTCCTTCTAGGAAGAGCGTCCTTTCCTTTCATGGTCCTTTGGTTATTGCCATTTAGTTATTTATGTGTTAGATAAGTTTTTGTTTTTTTAAATGCCTTTGTTGTGGACCGGTATTTCAAATGTTTTAAAACAAATTGATACGGGTGGAAGAAATCGTATTGTCAGTTTTCAGTGTTTTATTTGTTTCCCATAGCAAAAAACCATTAACGCCATAATTACCACAGCATCCAATTGGCCAAAGTAACAGAAAAAGTAACTTCTAACGTAAAAGTTAATTTATTTAACTTTAATTAGTTATTTTTTCAGAAAAGAAACTTTTAGCTTTAACTAGTTATTTTTTACAGAGATTAACCTTAACTTTAATCAGCAAATATTGTTTGGTAGCTTTCTCAACTATGGTAGGGCTCTGGGAGAAATAAATATCCATTTAAACCTACTTTCACAGGTAGAAAGTTAATAATGTAATATATTTTATAAACTCGCTTGTCACGCAAAAGAAAATTTTTGAAAACCGTAGGCTAACAAATGTTTAAATACATTTCTATCGTTTCCACGCATAGCCTCTTTTCACGCTCGCTTCGTGACCATCAGTAATTTTTGTAAATCTTTTTAAGATGAGATGCTCAGGAAATACAATACTCACTTGGATCTGTTAAAGAACGGATTAGGGTATAAAAACTGGTATTTCATATAACCTGAGAAGATTCGACATGTCATTAACACCCAGCCGTCTGTGATAAGGAAACCGAAACTGCCCACGTGCGAGGGCAACACATCAACCTTATGGCGGGATACGCTTGTCGCACACGATAGCTAGCTTATCCTAAAGCGCAGGGAACCCGGGGCTGGGATTGCGGAACGGGTGTGATACTTGGGAGAAGACTTACAAGATGAAAAACGGGAATCGATTTCAAGAGATTACGTGGCCATCCGGAGAGATCGTTGAACTCAAGGACCTACTCGAAGGCATGACAGCAGGTTACTGGCTTAAGTTTTCTTCCCCACAACTTCCTTTCACTACTATAATTTACACTGAGTTGCCCCAACTGCTGAGGACACATTTCATCATCTAATCTAGACTTATTTCGACAAAAAACACGGCTCTTGATTGAGTCGTGATATGAAACTGCAACCTTTGGATTACCAGACTATCTACATCACTATAATACCCTGTAAAGCCACCGCAAAGGTGTGTGGTAGGGGATGAATCATCACCATGAATCCATTTTAATTCACGAGAGAAATAAAATTTCACTTACTACCATGTGGTATGTAGAAATACTAGTCAGTGACAGTATCTACAAGCACTGAATAGAGCGACCAACCTGAGTTTTAACTCACAAGGTAGTTCAGGGAGCACAATTTTTGACAATTGCAATCTATCTTAAAGAAAATCTTTAGACATCTTTAGACCTATGATATGGATTGTTTCATTCGTATTGGATATATTTACCGCTATTCATATCCCTTTTGACACATGATCTTTCCTGGGGTAAACACATACGAGAAATAATGGGTCATACGAATCGTAAACTGGGATTCGTCAAAAGAGTACTGGGTAAATGTGACGATCATGTACGAGAAATCTGCTACTTTTCCCTTGTAAGACCTCATTTGGAATATGCTGCCAGTGTATGGGATCCCTACGAAATCGGTCTAAATAACGAACTTGAACGTGTGCAGCGAAAATAGGCAAGATTTCTAAAGGGACGGTATGATAACCTTATTAGCATAACCAGTCTATTTAATAAATTACATTGGGAATCATTGTAGGATCGCAGGTTGAAATTAAGACTTAATCTCTTAAACAAATTCCAAGACCATATTTCAGGGATGACGTTAAAAATATTTTGCGGACCCAAACTTACTATGGTATACTGGACCATAATAACAAAATTAGAGAAATTGATTGCCGAACTGACAGATTCGAACTGTCCTTTTTCCTCGTACAATTTCCAGTTTAAGTCCCCGACGAATACCAGTTTACGGTCTAACAAGGTCTAACAAGGGAAAAGTAGCTGATTTTTCGTACATGATCGTCACATTTACCCAATACTCTTTTAATGAAACCCAGTTTGCGATTCGCTTGACCCATTATTTCACGTATGTGTTTACACCAGGAAAGATCATGTGTCAGTCTTATTCCAAGATATTTAATGTATTCCACGGTTGTTAATTCATTATTACTTATTTCGTAAGTGCTAGGAGGAGAGCTATTTTTTTCCAAAAATTCATTACAAGACATTTTTTAAAGTTTTATTCTAACTGCCATGTATCACACCAAGTTTCAAATGCTTGTAGGTCAATATTTAAATAATCTTTATCATTTGAGCATAGAATTTCCCTGTACACTACTGCGTCATCGGCAAATAGACGAAGCTTACTTTTTACCACCTTATGGATATCATTTATGTACAAAAGGAAGAGGAGTGGACCTATCACACTACCTTGTAGGACACCCGAAGTGACTTTAATTGCCGGTGAGGTAACACCGTCCAAAACAACCCTTTGCACCCGATCATGCAGAAAATCATTAATCCATGATATAATGTTACTGTCTAACCCATAAGATTTTAATTTCAAAATTAGTTTGCTATGAGACACCTTGTCAAAAGCTTTCTTGAAGTCGAGAAGTATAGCATCCACTGGAATATTATTTTCGCCAGAAACTAAAATATCGTGGGAAAAGAGAGGAAGTTGAGTTTCACGCGATCTGCTCTTTCGGAAGCCATGCTGAACACTGGACAATAAATTCTGGCTATCTAGGTGTTCCATGACTGAACTGACAATTATATGTTCTAGGACCTTGCATGAAATGGATGTGAGGGATATAGGTCTATAATTAGATGGCTGCTCCGTATCACCACTTTTAAAAATGGGTGTTGCATCGGCTGCTTTCCAGTCCATTGGTACGACGTGTTCGGTCAGGGATTTATTAAATACTATTTCAAGGTAGGGGGAAATTTCGGAGGCTAACTCTCTATATACGCGGGAGGGAATTTGATCAGGACCAGGAGATTTGTTGGAGCTTATATCTTTAAGTAACTTTTCAATACCATTACAGGAAATTTCTATTGGTTGCATTAGCCGCTGATAGAGGTCAGGTAAGACGACAGTTGAATCGCCTGAAGGTGGGTTAAAAACGGTTTGGAAGAAGGAATTAAGCAAGTTAACTTTGTCAAGAGTGTTTGTGGCCATTTCATCCCTATCATTTTTAAGTGAATGGACGGCAGACTTATGACCTTGCACTTCGCTGACGTAGGACCAAAAGACTTTTGGATTTTCCTTCAATTGTTCCCCAAGTGTTTTTCTTTTGAATTCTGCGAATGCATTACTAACTGCACAAGGACGGAAACCTGGAGCTCCTTGATGTCCTCCTGCCGACCCTGCTGAAAAATTCCCTACACATTTTCTACGGAACGTAAGGAATTCTACAGAGTTTCTGTAGAAACCTTTCCATTTCTACGGAGTTCTACAGAACAAATTCTACGGAACAGAGGGACTTCTGTAGAAAGTTGTGAGGTCGCACTGGGTCTACGGAATTCTACGGAAAATTTTTCGAGGCAAGTTCAAAGTTCCGTACACTGCCCGAGAATTCCGTAGGAAGCCCGGGATGCCTCTACAGAATATCATCCCGGCATCCCTTTCGGCCATATTCTTAAGGAATAAGCAGACATTTCAGAAAAGTACGATATGGAGATCAGAGACGTTAAGTTCCGGGACATTTACGCCCATGATATGATAAAATAGATATATGAAACCGCATTTTAGACCTAACTAAAAATAATAAAATCAATTATGAAATAGAACGTAACTTTAAAGTTGAAGTATTAACGGCGTTAAAATGACCAATAATCATCATTTTCATGAAAACCAATTTTGTGACACGATATGGTAACGGGTATCAAATTAAAATATTTTGTTAAATACATCTACCGTTTTCTCTGTAATCACCTTTGTCTTACATTTACGCGGAATATAAACTGTATGACTTCATTACAGAGAGATATCCTTTTACGACCGCTGACTTTGTCTTTGAATGTTTTCATGAGCGCAGCGTAAACAATATAAATTGATGTAGGATGGCGATAATTCATTAGAATTTTAACGTGTAAATGTATTTGTCAAATTTATTCAATCCAATAGAATGTAGCGTTCACTTAAGCAATTGCTGTTATAGCATTTTATAGATATTTATAGATATGTTTACAAAATATGAAGAAGAGCAAAGAGATCAAAATCAATCATATTGATTCAATTAATTGTTCATTTGTGCAAAATACAATTGCATTCTTATGTTTTGCCTCCTTTGTTGTATTACTTGTTAAATACCTCTTCGCTGAAACATATTATTATTTAAATTCTATTCTTCATAACGACATATCAAAATAAGTTCATGTAAAATACTGTTGGCATCTTCGCTTTTTCAATAGACATGACTCTACAAAAGTTATGATTGAAAATGAAGCTTTGATGCTTTAAAATGATACATAACATTGATGACTTTATTACTGGGACATCTAGAAGAGTGGGCTTAATTATATGAAAATGATCATGTTTTTCTGCATCTCTGGATCCAAAGTTTAATATTGCTATGACTATGAGAGGGATTTGTGTCATGTTATAGTGCATCCTGGAGCAATGATACTTATGTCAATCATTCACTTTAAGCCTATTATCTTCAGAAGAATGGCATTTTTGACTACCCTTACAATGAAAATATTTATAATTATAGGTTATGTTCATAATCTTTTCATGTATACAAAACCCAGTCAGCTATATATGTATACATCAATCGTGTTGTAGATTACATACATCTAGATGTATGGCTCAGTGGTTAAGGACAATTAAGTAGGTAAGATAGAAAATGGAAATAATACTTGGCAAATGTGTGTGATGATCATTCACGTAGTATCACTCATTCACGTAGTATCGATACTACGTGAATGAGTTAAAATACAGTGTGATGAGCAGCCTTGATATTTTTTAACTTAAGGAAAAGCTATATTCCTTTGGAACACCTCAGAGGAGTATTCTTATAGGAGCTTCAAAAGAATGTGCAGTGTAGTTTTTTCCTTCCATGATTTCTTGCACTCCCTAGATATGCATACCTATGGTAGCACTCAATGGATTAACTGCAGTTACCTTCATCCAGACCTTATTCCTTTTTTCACTTCTATAGTGACTGATCTCATCAACCTGTAGATTTAGTTAAATACTGGGAGGATTTTTACATGCATGTTATACACATTATTCACTGAGAAGCATGTTTATGACCACATTAGCAGGAAATTTGTGTGTTGCATCATGCATCGAATTACTCCCTTTATATATTATAATGCATCAAAATCTATGTTTGAATTGAATTTCCATATTTCATTGTTTTGAAGTACCTAGGTGTAGTATATTATGTACTATATGCAAGTCATTATCATGAAGTTGACAAGGAGGCTGTCTTAGCCATTAGGTATACATTTTTAAATTGAGCTGGTGCTTCATCAAAAATACATTTTCCATCAACCTCAACAATGTTAGTTGTAGTCATTTTCATCCAGATTTCAGAATTTTAGCTTTTCATAGCTGTGACAGATGAAACATCAGCTCTGATTAGTGGCGGGTAAACAGTTAGGGTAACCCTGAAGCTTGACCTCTTCTGTAACACTCTTTACAATCAGCAACAGCAGTTATAAATGGTTATGAGGCTACACAGGGGCCATGAAACTCATGCTATATTAGAGTTACATGAGACAGACCACTGCATATGATTATAGCATAACATTGAATTCCATTTCCAGCACAAAACATACAAGAGGATGATAGGATCTGGTCATTAAAATAATGAAAGAATTCTATTTCACATGGAAGATGGAAACTTAAATTCTTAGCTAGTATTTTAAAGAAATTCTGAGGTTTGCATAATGAAAAGCAGGAGGCAATTCATTTTTTCATTTCCTGTAGCAAATTATTTGCAACTTTGTTAAGCTTGCAACACCTGGCGATAAGCCACATTTCTTGAAATGGGTATACATATTATTCCTTAAGATTTCAGGAAAGAAATGTAAAGATTATTTTCTATAGCTTAATTGGTGACTTCTTAGCCCTGCTTTCCTAAGACATTCCACACATCAGGTTTTGGATTTAGGGTGCTTTTACATCTAAGATCATTTATGCACCATCAAAGTATTCTTGTACGGAATAAATCCATAATGACTGGTATTTTTTAACTTAGGCATGTCCATATTTTGGGCTGTCTCATGTAACTTATTATTTTAAATATTATTTTGAGATTTAGGAAGCCTATGAAAACTTATGTCCATTTTAAATCTATTTATTGTACCAAACTGGTGCACATCAGACCTTATAATTAAGTTTAGGATATCCTTCATGTGGATCTTGATCAACACTTGAAATACATTTTCACCATATATTTTCATAATACCACTTATGATAAAAAGTGGTTGACAGTGATCTTAAACAGTAGCACCTGTTATTAATCTCACAGCCTTTTTTGTAGAGTAAAATATTTTTTAAAACCTCTTCAGTTGCCTCATAGATCAAGGCCATACAATATGTGAGAATGATAATATGCATGGTATGCATCATATAAGTAATTATTTGGTCTCAGTGGCTTAATTTTCCTCACAAGCTGCAATGATTTAGGCAGCTTTGTACAGACACCAATGTTAAGTTCATTCCAAGTTAACTCATGGCCAATGAAAACCCTAATAATTTTACAGGCTCATTCATGTTAGGGTACATTGAGTGAAATACAAATAAGATTTTGTTTCTCCAATGTGTTATTTGGGGATAACCAGTTTTGAGGGGGAAAAAGAGATTATGTCCAGAATGCAGTATCAGCAAAAACTGTTTCGTATACATGACACACACTACTCAGTAGTAGAGGGTATATCCATTGTTATGAAGTACCTGAGCTCTATCAAATTGAATTTGGGTTCAGTAGCTGATGATGACCAGAAAAACTGATTGGCATGTGCAGCATATCTCTCAAACTTTCTAAGACTTCATACATCCTGTTGCTGACCCCTAGCTGCAATTATAATTAAAGCTAGCTAGCATATTCACAAATTGTGCTGAAAATAAGTATGAATTTGATTTGCTGTGAAACAAAACGTACTTATATAGAAGTATTCTCATTGACCACTTTAATTATGTAGTCATAGTAATGTGTTTATATAAAGGTTTGTAACAAGATATTAATATTTTTCCGTACACTTTTTTTTCTTTCTGTTCTATTCTAAGTCTGTTCAAAAGTAATTGAAATTTAAAAACTTACAATGTGTACTAAATAGCCCTGAAGAAGCCGAAATAAAGAGGCGAAACATTGACACAAATTGGTGTTTATAAAAAAAAATGGCCAAACAACTCAATATAAACACATTTCTATTGCTACAAACGTACTAAAAATATCATTTAGTTTCTTATAATCTTTTTAGTTTCAATTAATCATCTATAGTATATCGGTAAAATGACCATATTGCTAATAATTATAACATTAATGTTTTCAATTTGTCTTATTTGTTGGAATTTAAAATTGTTTGGAATGAGATCCTCATGACTCCCCCCACCTGCCCAAAAGTACTTGATACCCAAGGAGGTTTTCTAACCTCCTTGTTGATACCCCTTCTTGAAAGACTAAGCCTTGTAAAATATGGATATAAAACAAAAAACAAGTACCAAAATTTTAAAATGGGAATTACTACATAGTTAGAAAAAAGATTTATTAAATACACGAGAATATAATTTGAATAGCGATTTTAATTTGACTCTGGATAACACCGGATGTTGGCATGAAGCGTCCATCTTAGTTTTGTAATCTGTGTCAAGAAGACTCTCCTTGGCGTGTGTACGTCGTTTATGTATTTACTTTTCGACGTGAACCAATTCGAGGAGTTTTGTTTGTTAATGCGTGTTGAGTGAAAAACCGTGAAAGAGTGAAAAGAAATTATTGGTTAAAATACGTCAATAGGCAAGTGGGCTGCGGCCACGGTAAGGATACCGAATACCTCGAAAACAAAAGTGAGGATTGATCCAGTTTTTTGGCTTTCGCTAAGTCACGACGACGCGAAAGGAACAGATACATTTTGTGATTTGAAAATCATCATTCCAGGAGGTAAGTTTTGAACTGAAATCTAATAATATCTATTATCATTAAGGAGAAAATGTCCACTCATGACATCGTTGAAAATGTCATTTATGTTAGGGTATGTGTTCTTAATGGTTCCGCTTTCTTCGTAGATGAGACCATTGTCATTATTCCTTCTCGCGAGGTTCTGGGACTACGACCAATAGGTTATGTTATCTCTGGGCATACAGCGCTGGAGACAAGGTGAGTTTATTTTTTCTGTAAACTTTAATTTGAGCGCTTTTTATATTTATACATAGTTATGATAGTGTGCCACTTACTGAATGAAGGCCGTTGAAATATAATGTAAAGGAGTTACTGAAAATTAATTGAAGTGAACTGGTCCAGCTTTAAATAATAATTGATTGAAAGATGACATGTTGTTATGACAAAATTAAAGTCTTTTGATTGTTCTTCTTTCAGGCCTTCCTGTGGATGAGCTACGGAGAATATGGCTGAAGAACTTATTTACAATTAATATATAAGGTGCAATTCCCCAAGGAAATGTAAAATAAATGACAGATAATAAATACAGAGGTAAATAGATGAGTGTTTAATTTATTGATTCTATTCTTTTTATATAACTTATGTACTATCAGCCCAAATATGATCCGGAATTATGCTAGGAATGTGTGATTTAGAAAGCTGAGCAAAATATTGTAAACAATTGCCAATGTACTTTTAGGAATGCATAAAATACGTTGTAGAATATCTATAGATTGCTCTAAGGAATCTGTGCAGAAAGCTAGGGAATATCTACGGAACGCCTTAAGGAATCTGTACGGAACGCTAGGGTATCTCTACGGAACGCTGTAAGGAAAATGTACAGAAAGCTAGGGAATTCTGTAGAACGTTCTACGGAATTCCTTAAAAAAGTGTTTCAATACTTTAAGGAATTTCTGTAGAATGGCCTAAGGAAATCTTTTAAGGAACTTCTACGGAATTTTTCAGCAGGGGAGAATTGCACAGCGCTTCATCGAGAAAGCGGAGGGCTCACCCCACAGCGCCATATCAAAGCTGGCTGCCATCGAGGTTCTGCCGTGGGACCGCTACAAGCGCCCCATTGCGAGCCTGGCCACGGAGGACTCCCAACCCCCCAAACGGCCCCGGATGCAGTGAACTCTGGCTCCGAGGTAGAGTGACACAAACAAGAGCTGCAGATAATCGCCGCAATTACGCCTTAGGCCCCGTTTCCACTACTGACATTCTACCACGGTTATTTCAGCCCTCATAACCTACCTGCGTTCCAGTTAGCTACAAAGTTACCCTTGTAATCACTGCTTTCGTCACATAGCGGTTACCAGTATTCCAGTTCAAAAGAAAATCGACGATCGTTATAGAAATGCGCAAAGATGGTAGCACATTGAAGTGTGTAAGCACTTGAAGTTTTATTCAAGAATCTATATTGATTGTTATAATAAAATGTCGTCGGGATTATGGCGTACGCCTAAGGAGCAAGTCCGTCTCCTCGTGAGCAAAGTTTTTGCAATTCTTTTGTTCGGTCATTGGTCGGAAAATATAATTAAATTATGTAAACCATAGGTAATAACAACTCTGGAGCATCATTGAGCATAGACAAAAATCAAGTATTAAGCCAAACAAAGCCACACCAACCACGTTTTCCTAGATGCATATGCCGCGATCCTACACCGCTATCCGTGATTCAACTGTTTTCCCATAATTCTTACCAGGATTTTGACTAACTTGCGTTCCAATTACAAAAGAGACGCGACGGTAACCACTATTCCCTGATCTAACAAGGGTAACTCAATGCTAGTAGGACTATCTACCATGGTAGGCGTTTTCGAGCGTTTCCATTACTAGCATTGCGCGGGTAGAGAGTTACCGTCGTAGAAATGTCAGTAGTGGAAACGGGGCCTTAGTGGGCACCGGCCCGGCAAGGCGATCAGCTGTCCCACCACCAGTGGAAGGGGCATTAATAGCGTTGCTTCCATTACTAAGGTCTGTCTTTGCAGTGGATTTAGAAATTTTAAAATTTTCAATTATTACATTACGCTCATCAGTGGCCATATATTTACTAATTCTTTTCATTTTAGCATGACATTTTCGCTGCCGTCTCAGAGATTTTCTCACTTCGGCATTGTACCACCTAGGTTCACTGCTTTCTTTTTTGAATTTACTAGGGATATATCTATTAATCCCAGAGCGCATGATATTAATGAACGAGTTCCATGAATCGTTGGTACATACGTTTATGGAAGACTTTTTGAAATCCGATAAGGAATCTCTTAAATAAATTTTGAAGTTAGCCAAGTCTGCTCTTTTAAAAATGTAATTCTTTCTTTTTTTGTTTAAAATTTTTATCTAAAGATAGTGAGAATTTTGCACCCTTCAGTAGATAACCCCCCGCTGCCACAAACCCTCGCGGTGGCTTGTAGGGTATCGTGTAGATGAAGTAACGTACTGAATTTCGTCCTCCACATGAAACGAGTTCATTGATCGAAATCGGCTGCATGTTTTCAGCTTCAAGAGATTTGAGTGGCTTCCATCATAGGGAAGAGGCCCGTGACAACCTTCGAAGTGACATGTGCAGGTGTAGGTATTCACGTCGTTTGACACCCCAGTCAATGCCCAGCTCTTCAGGGTCTCGGGGCAAACGCCCTCACATTTCCTCCCCGTCCAACCTGACCCTTGGATACAAGGTCGATGCCAATACTCTACCAATGGTCATTGCCCCCTTGCAGTAATACAGGACACAAAGTTATGCTTAATAAGTTTTTGTTTGCAGTTGCTCCAATAAACTTGGATAATTTATGCCTAAGATGTTTTCTCTACACGCTATAATTGCAATTGTGAAATTATCAACTGAAAATGGAAAGAAAATTTATTATTTTCAATCGTATCCCTGTATTTTATTTAAAATGCAAAAATAATTTCAGTTTATAAATAAAATCATTAGCGATCAACTTTAAGAATGGTTAAACGCAGCTCTCCTCTGAGTCCTTTTTTCGGCTAATCTCTTCATATTTATGTAATTCTTCTCTTTCACATCCTTCATCACTTGTTTCATATATCTCACACGAAACCTTCCTTTGCCGTTTTTCCCGTTCACTTATCCTTCAGCGATTCTGTTCATAAAGGGTGCCATATAAAAAGATAGCTAATACGATATTGACAGTGATTTCAAGCCTCGGTATGGGAATCATTGTCAGATCACAGTTTGAAATTTAGATTTAATCTCTCAAATAAATTCCAAGACCATATTTTCAGTGATGATGATTAAAGTATTTTGCGAACCCCAACTTACTATGGTAGATTGGACCATAATCACAAGCTTAGAGAAATTGATTGCCGAACTGACAGATTTAAAATGTCCTTTTTTCATCGTGTAATTAGGGATATGAATAACGGTAAATATATCAAATACGTCCTTAGTTAAAGATTCATATTCAAGAACACAAAGGAGTGACAAACAACAGACAGCCGCACCTTTCAGTCATCGCAGAGCACTTCTGGGAAGCACCGACACACAACGACTTTGACGGAGTCAAGGTCATCAATACCGAAAAACGTTATTTTTACCGGCTCATACACAAGGCGATCGAAACGGCCACGAACCCCAACAATTTTAACAGAGAGTATAGCTATATAAGCTCTCCCATACTTGGAAGCGACTAATTGCAAAAAAAAATTAGTCAAACATGCGAAGATGTTAAAAATATTTTACGAACCCCAACTTACTATGGCAGACTGGACCATAATCATAAAGTTAGAGAAATTGATTGCCGAACTGACCGATTCAAAATGTCCTTTTTCCCTCGCACAATAAGAGATACGAATAACGGTAAATATATCCTATCGGAGAGTAGCAATGAATAGCATTGGTAGCTGCATGTTGGTATGAGTAGTTAAAGCTAACCCTACTAACAGAATGTTTTTGCATGTTTTCTTTGCAATTTCTATCTTTTTTAAATAGTGTAGTTCTGACTACTATATTAATACTATTCCTTTTTTATGCATGATATGTAGTGCATGTTTGGTGAGCAATCACCCCCTGCCACACACCCTTGTGGTGGCTTGCAGGGTATTATGTAGATGTAGATGTAGATGTAGATGTAGATGAATGAAAATCACCCACTTGAACATCAGAGCTCATATGGCAGAAGTGAATCGTGTATAAGACGGTAAAAATCTGCGAAGAAACACTTCGGACCTGAAGATATGAACTAAAACGTATGCAGAACTATTGTCACCCCAGAATGGACACACTTGGAAGAAATCCCGAAACGAATGGGTCCTCAAATAGGGAAATTGTCGGAAAGGAAACGACAATGGAAGTATGGTAATACATGTTATCGTTCTTAGATAAACACAAATGGTGGCTGAGAGGGTTGGAATTTTCTCACGCATGAGCAAGAATTTGGTATTCTTGAACGAAATGTTGGACACCTTTTTAAGGAACTCCCTACTTGCTCAACAGCATCTACATCTACATCTACATCTACATAATACCCTGCAAGCCACCACAAGGGTGTGTGGCAGGGGGTGATTTCTCACCAAACATGCACTACATATCATGCATAAAAAAGGAATAGTATTAATATAGTAGTCAGAACTACACTATTTAAAAAAGATAGAAATTGCAAAGAAAACATGCAAAAACATTCTGTTAGTAGGGTTAGCTTTAAGTACTCATACCAACATGCAGCTACCAATGCTATTCATTGCTACTCTCCGATAGGACATATTTACCGTTATTCGTATCTCTTATTGTGCGAGGGAAAAAGGACATTTTGAATCGGTCAGTTCGGCAATCAATTTCTCTAACTTTATGATTATGGTCCAGTCTGCCATAGTAAGTTGGGGTTCGTAAAATATTTTTAACATCATCACTGAAAATATTGCCTTGGAATTTGTGGAAGAGATTAAGTCTAAATTTCAACCTGCGATCTGACAATGATTACCATTTCAATTCATTTAATAGACTGGTTACGCTACAACAGCAGTTGCTTTCAAAGAATTAGCTCAGAGATAGGTTCGCAGTCGTATGACTAAGGTTGTAAATACCGCTATCCATGGCGTGGATCGAATTTTAGCGCTAGCAGAAAAGGGAATACGGACGTGTGGAGAATACTGAAGCGGAGGGTGATATGACGAGGACTGTGTGACTCATCCAAAGTTCCCTTGACTACGGGAAACCTAACCGTGGACGCAACTTTTAAACTTCGAATGAAAGAAAATGGTGGAGGCAGAAAACACTCTTGTTCAAACACAAATATCTTGAATAGTGGTATGGTAGTGAGCAAATGCCCGAAATAAACATTTCATGTCGCGGAATAGAGCAGCAGTTAAAAAGCATAAGTAAAAACAAATCACCAGGTCCCGATCAAATTCCTTCCCGGGTATATAAAACATTAGCTTCTGAAATAGCCCCCTATCTAGAAATAATATTCAATAAAACACTAAAGAACCACACAGTACCCAAGGATTGGAAAGTAGCTAACATTACACCTATATTTAAAAGCGGTGATAGGGAAGAACCTAGTAACTACAGACCCATTTCACTCACGTCAATCTCTTGTAAGATATTTGAGCACATAGTAGTCAGTTCGATCATGGGGCATTTGGATAGTCAGGGATTACTCATAAACAGCCAGCATGGGTTCCGGAAAGGTAGATCTTGCGAGACACAATTAGCTTTATTCGTACACGATATTTTAGTCCACGGCGAAAGCAGTACTGAAGTTGATGCGATATTTTTAGATTTTAAAAAGGCCTTCGATAAAGTTCCTCATGACAAATTAATCTTGAAGTTAGAGAGTTTTGGTATAAATAAAGACGTTGTATGTTGGGTAAAAGAATTCTTAAGTGGGCGAGAGCAGAGGGTTGTCATAGATGGTATCATGTCGGACACAATCGAAGTCACATCGGGAGTTCCCCAGGGTAGCGTAGTAGGTCCGCTTCTATTTCTTTTATACATAAACGATTTGGGTACCGTAGTTAGAAGTAACCTTAGACTTTTTGCAGACGATGCGGTGGTGTACAGGGGTATTACGAACGAAGAGGACACGAAATCACTTAGCAAGGATTTAGATGCAATTCAAGAGTGGTGCGACAAATGGCAGTTAGAACTCAACCTTAAAAAGTGTGTAGCTATCAATTTTTGGAGGAGGAATAATTCGATAGAGCGATCCTATAGAATTAATAACACGAAGATCGAAAACGTTGAAACCGTAAGATATTTAGGTGTAACAATCACTAAAGATTTATCGTGGGGAAGACACATAAGGGAAATATGCGGCCGAGCGAAAAGAAAGCTAGGATTTATAAAAAGAGTACTTGGGAAATGTGATGAGAAGACAAAAGAGCGATGCTACTTTTCGCTAGTTAGGCCCCACCTTGAGTATGCAGCCAGTGTATGGGATCGTAATGAATTAGGTTTGATGAGAGAACTAGACAGTGTGCAGCGTAGAGCAGCTAGGTTCGTCAAAAGGTGTTACGATAGGTTGAGTAGTGTATCAGAATTAATACAAGAATTAGGGTGGGAATCATTATCAGAGCGTAGGTTAAAGTCCAGATTAAATCTATTGGAGAAATTTCAATCGGATAGCTTTACTGAAGATGTTAGGCACATATTAAAAACACCAGCGTATTATGCTAGACTCGACCAGATAAATAAGATTAGAGAGATAGATTGTCGTACAGATAGATTCAAAATGGCATTTTTCCCCCGTACTATAAGAGAACAGAATAGGCAGCATAGGAAAGGGATAGGTAGAGGAAATATTTTAGAGTATTCTGTAGTGCATGATGCATGTATTAACCCCTCAAATACTATAGATACTAACAATCTAGTTGCATGACACCCTTTAGTTGCTTGCTTGCATGTTAGTAGTGCATGCTTGGTGATCTTCACCCCCTGCCACACACCCTCGCGGTGGCTTGCAGGGTATCGTGTAGATGTAGATGTAGATGTAGTAAGTTGGGGTCCGCAAAATATTTTTAACATGATCACTGAAAATATGGTCTTTGAATTTATTTAAGAGATTAAGTCTAAATTTCAACCTGCATTCTGACAATGATTCCCAATTTAATTCATTTAATAGACTGGTTACGCTAATAAGGTTATCATACCGTCCCTTTACAAATCAACTATAAGCATGTACCAATGTTAACACATATTAATGAATCTCTCAGGCTTGCCTAACTCGTATTTCACACTTACATTGTGATGTGTAGTTTTTAGGTGCCAAAACTTAACGAGTTTCCATTACCACTCCATGAGTCAAGCTTATATCAAATGAAATTACTATCTACGTCAAAGCCTTCTGGAAGTAATGACCTTAAATTTGGTGATGAGCTGAAGAATAGTTTTTGCGATTGCTCTTTAAGATTACTTATTTGTGATCAAGTTTTCCAGTCCCAGAAGTAGAATTCTGCCCTACTTGTTCTAGACTAAAGCATTTTGAACTCTTTGGATGGTCTTCGTTTATATCTGCATCTACAACATACCCTGCAAGCCACCGCAAGGGTGCGTGGCAGGGGGTGAAGATCACCATACATGCACTATAGACATGCAAACATGCTACTATAGGGTCTCAGGTGAGTGGATTGTTAGTATCTATAGTATTTAAAGGATTAATACATGCATGCACTACAGACTACTCTAAAATATTTCCCCTACCTATCCTTTTGCTATTCTCCCTTTTCTGTTCTCTTACAGTACGGGGAAAATGGCATTTTGAATCTATCAGTACGACAATCTATCACTCTTATCTTATTTTATCTGGTCGGACCATATCATTCGCTTTAAAACAATGGTGTACAAATTCCTCATTTCACAACCGTTTAACTACCTGGGAAAATTTGTATTTGGGTATAATTTTCTCTTACATTTAACTAAATTAATAGTGGCAGATATCTAAAAACTATTTCCTTTAGTTTTCCCATACTCTATATTCGTACGCATATTTGTGAGCAATGTTTCGGAAAACTAACAATGGGTTGTATATTTCCATTGATGTAGGATATCCATGATGTATGTAATTGATGTAGGATATCTTACTCCATAAACATTGAAAGAATGAAAAAGTGTTATAAATTTCATTTCAGGGAGGAACCCCTTTCGAATTACCTCTCCCCGGTCGGCAATGCCATAACGGTTTCTGAAAAAAGGGAAAAGTTTTCTTTCCACCATAGCGACGGGCGGGAAGGCCTGCTCTATCTGCCCCCTCTATCCATCACCCCGGCAACACCGTCAACCCTTTCCACGCTGCCTCGAGCCTGACCAACCCACCCCTCCGCCCCACCCCTTTTGACTGCACTCCCACGCATGTGCAATAAACCGGAAGCCGTCCCCGGCCGAGCCCACTTTGACCTTTCGGGAGCGGCGGCAACGGTATGCGCGTGGTCTGCAGGCTCCCGCACCTGTGCTCTTAAACAGGGGCGGAGGTGGGGAAAAAATAAGGGGGGGAGGACGATGGGGGGTTTAAGGGGACCCCCTTGTACCCTCGCCACATGCCAAAGTCACTTAGAGGGTACTCAACGTTGCCATTTTTTCAACAAACCACCTTTTCAATTGAGTAGAAGACGGACACACATCAACGTTTTCATCCATATCTACATTTAATTATCCCAAATTATAAAAGTAACGATAGGCAACGACCTTGCAATTAAAGGCCAATACCATTGGCGTCACTTTAATGAAAAATTGTTGAGCATATACTAGTCACTTCATTATGGGACACCTAGATAACCAGGATTCTCATCTACATCTACACAATACCCTGCTAGCCACACCAAGAGGGTGTGTGGCAGGGTAAAAATAAAAGTACCTACTTAGTTAATTCCACAATTTGTTTGGAATGACTCGACCGGTTTCAACCTTTACAGGTCATCATCAGGAGTGAAACACACAGGGAGAGGGAAGTGAATATATACCCGAAGATTGTGGAGGGGGTGAGGGGAAGTTTTTTTCGAAAAACAATGAGAGGGAGGTGGGGTAAGGGAATGAAGAACAATCCAGAAGGAACCAACAAGGGAAAACCGCATTAGACTATGGAGGTGGAGGTGGGGGAACCGGAACTGAGAACAAGGGAGAAGAGGTTGACGGAATTAGGTCATTAAGCAGGTGGTTACCATGTACATTTAGATAAGGTATAATTTCAATGTTTTCTAAGAAGTCCAATTTCTAACCACTGTCACATAGATGTAAAAGCTTAGGAGAAAAATCGGAAGAATGATTCTCGTTAATTAGATGGTTGGCAAATATAGACTTTTTTTTAGAAAAAGCCACCGCTCTCTCCCCTACCCCGATTGCTCCTTCCAAGAAGGTGAAGCTACCTTTTATTCCGTGTCTTAATTATAAATAATTTAAATTATTTCCTAAGAACAAATACAAATTTTGTGTTTATAATCCTGTGACTCTCAGGAAATGGTTGTTTAATTCTAAGGACAAGATTGATATTGGTGACAAATGTGGTGTGTATTTGTTGAACTGTGATACTCCTGGTTGCAACTCCATACATGTTGGCGTAACTGGAAAGAAACTAAGTGTACGAAAATCAGAACATTTCAAGTCATTTGTCAAAGGAGATAAAAAGTCACTGGCCACCAGATGCAGACGTCAATTCTATAATGGAACTACAGTCAGAGATAGGTATATTGCTTTCTCGGAACAATGACAGGAGAATGATAGTAGGTGGAGACGGTGGAGACTTCAATCTTCCTTCGATAGACTGGGATACGTGTAGTTTTATAACAGGAGGTAAGGATGTTCAAATCAACGTGTGACTTGCATTCAATGCCTTTTTTTTGCATGCATGAGTATCTATGAAATTGGTGTCGGGTTTCAAGGCATGCATGGTATTCATGGGTGTGCCCTACATGATTGGGATTTGGTAGTTTTTCTTCTTTTTTCCCCAATTACTTTTAAAGGTGTAGTGTTTGCTTTGGAGTGTTCATTTTTGTTTGTTGTGTCATTGTTCCTGGTGTGGATGCACCCCCTGCCACACACCCTGGAGGTGGCTTGCAGGGTATGTCGTAGATATAGATATTAGGATAAGGAACTCTGCGAATCACTGTTGAACACCTTTACATCACATTCTTTACAAGAGCAAGTAACAGAACCAAACAGGGAAACAACATTCTAGACTTATTAGCAACAAATACACCCGAAAAAGCTCTAAACATAGTTACAGTTATTACTACAGTTACATTATTAGTTATTAGTCACAGTTACAGTTATAGTAAGCTATTAAAATATTCCGGAAAATTGACGAATGTCACATGACCTGAAACCCCTTCTGACGTCACTGTTTGGTACGGGTTCCATTTTGTTGTGGTACAGAAGTTTATTTATAAGTAAACGAAGGAAATAGACATTTTTTAAAATCATTTTATCCGTATCTGCGTATTGATCGAAACCATGAATAAAAGGGACTTAAAAAAGGAAAATCCGAAAATTTGCCTTCGGTTGATTCCCTTACAGGGGCATCCTTAAGAAAAAAACTAAGATATCTTTGTCATAAACAAAAAATCGAAATGAATTCGTTTATTGCATCAAACGAATGAGATAAATACAATCTTTTTCGCCAAGTATTGATCAAACAACTTACCACTTACAAGAGATAAAAAACGCCCATAGAGTGCATATGTCCATAATGTAACAACGCAGTGACGTAATGCGATGACGTCGTGATTTTTAGCTGCCAAAAAGGTACAATTTTTAAAGAGTAGTATATTTGTAATACAGTTTAATACCTCAGCAAAATTTTCGCCAAGCGTATTTTAACTAATAAACCTCTTATTAAATGAGTTATAAAAAAAATTGCATGTTCCCCTTTTTTTCGTAAGGTGTTTTTTTATTTGAATAGTTTCGGTTTTCTCAAACCTCCCTTAACAAGTCCCATGTTCATCAAACCTGTCCCATACTTTCCCTCTCCTTTTGCTGCTATTTTCCTCTTTCGAAAAGCAGTAAACTTCGGCCAAGTCCCTGACTGAAGCGGAACAACATCCACACCCTTTCCTTCCACCCTTTACGCCCGGCGACTACAATCAAGTGCCTTGCCCCTCCCGTTCCGGCGAACGATCGCTTTTATTGCGCTGCACTTGTTGACGTCCTGAAGGCGGTCGGGTGGAAATTCGGGACGGGATTCACGTTGGGGGAGTGGTGGATATCTCCGGCACCTACGATATTGCCGAGTCGAGTCACGTCTCGAAAGCAGCGCTGCCAACATTTTCGGCTGGGGTGGAATACAAAGTCTCCGCCACCTCACGACAGTCAAACAACACCCGATTGAATCAATCTATACCTAGCGATGACAGCACAGGGCCTAACTTTGTTTAGCGGTCCCATTTCTCAATCCACTTCAACCTTCATCTGCAACCCATTAGCCATTCCCAGGACAGCGACAACCCCATAAGACGCACGTAGTAATTGGAACCTTATACATCTACATACATCTACATACCTCTACATCTACATAATACCCTGCAAGCCACCACAGAGGTGTGTGGCAGGGGGTGATTTCTCACCAAACATGCACTACATATCATGCATAACAAAGGTTATTAATTATTATCAAAAATAGTATTAATATACTAGTCAGAACTTCACTATTAAAAAAAATAGTAATTGCAAATCAAACATGGAAAAGCATTCTGTTAGTAGGGTTAGCTTTAAGTACTCATACCAACATATAGCTACCAATGTTACCCATTGCTACTCTCCGATTGGACATACTTACCGTTATTCGTATCTCTAATTGTGCGAGGGAAAAAGGACATTTTGAATCTATCAGTTCGGCAAACAATTTCTCTAATTTTATGATTATGGTCCAGTCTACCATAGTAAGTTGGGGTTCGCAAAATATTTTTAACATCATCACTGAAAATATTGTCTTGGAATTTATTTAAGAGATTAAGTCTAAATTTCAACCTGCGATATGACAATGATTCCCAATTTAATTCATTTAATAGACTGGTTACGCTGCGTAGTATACATACAATTCCATACGCTTGCTCCACCACCTTATTTCGGTTCAATAATATAAAAATGAGGATGAACTTACTCAATCATTATCGAAATCAAGGTTTATAATCAACATCTACAAATACGCGATACCCTGCAATCCACTGCGATGGAGTGTGGCGAGGACTGAAGATCATTTCACAAGATGCACTGCTGAATACAAATAAGACCTTGAAATCACCATCTACGCTAGTCTTATGTTTTCACTGCCGTCTCCAACTAATTATTTGACAATTGATCGACTTAACTTAAGTATCTAGAATAAAATTTGTAGCTTCCACAATCTTTATTCTGCAGAGGCACAACTAGTTTAACTTGAACGTGTGCAGCGAAGATCGGCAAGATTTGTAAAGGGACGATACGATAATTATATTAGCGTAACCAGTCTATTAAATGAATTGAAATGGGAATCATTGTCAGATCGCAGGTTGAAATTTAGACTTAATCTGTTCCACAAATTCCAAGGCAATATTTTCAGTGATGAAGTTAAAAATATTTTACGAACCCCAACTTACTATGGCAGACTGGACCATAATCAGAAAGTTAGAGAAATTGATTGCCGAACTGACCGATTCAAAATGTCCTTTTTCCCTCGCACAATAAGACATACGAATAACGGTAAATATGTCCTATCGGAGAGTAGCAATGAATAGCATTGGTAGCTGCATGTTGGTATGAGTACTTAAAGCTAACCCTACTAACAGAATGTTTTTGCATGTTTTCTTTGCAATTTCTATCTTTTTAAATAGTGTAGTTCTGACTACTATATTAATACTATTCCTTTTTTATGCATGATATGTAGTGCATGTTTGGTGAGCAATCACCCCCTGCCACACACCCTTGTGGTGGCTTGCAGGGTATTATGTAGATGTAGATGTAGATGTAGTTTCGCCTTCAGGGATTTCATCAACGTGTAATTGTTCCTGATATATATTCACTCAACTGATGAAAAAACATTAGATAGCACTTATTCCCCAGTTTTAATGGTGGTGCTACGTGTTTCAGCCGCTAAGCCAACATCAGGTACAAAGAATATTCGGATATACACAAGTAGGACGGGCGGGGGAGGGAGGTGTTGGGCGAGGGGAGGGAGGTTTAGGGGGTTGGGGGCACCGGGGGCGAGTCAATGCGTGGTTGGAGGAGTCAAAAGGAATGGCTAGGAGTGGGAAAGGACATTTGAACAGCGTAACCAGTCTATTAAATGAATTAAAATGGGAATCAATGTCAGATCGCAGGTTGAAATTTAGGCAATCTCTTAAATAAATTCCAAGGCAATATTTTCAGTGATGATGTTTAAAATATTTTGCGAACCCCAACTTACTATGGTAGACCGGACCATAATCATAAAATTAGAGGAATTGATTGCCAAACTGATAGATTCAAAGTGTCCTTTTTCCCTCGTACAATTAGAGATACGAATAACGGTAAATACGTTCAATCGGAGAGTAGCAATGGATACCATTGGTAGCTGCATGTTGGTATGAGTACTTGATTCTAACCCAACTAACAGCATGTTTGCTTTGCTATTTTTTAAACAGTGAAGTTTAGAGCAGTATATCAATACTAATCCTTTTTTATGCATATTATGTGGTGCATGTTTGGTGAGAATTCACCCCCTGCCACACACCTTTGAGGTGGCTTGCAGTGTATTATGTAGATGTAGTTGTAGATGAACAGCTGATCGTTCATTAGGGACTCCTCCCCTTGTTGAACAATTTCTAATTGCTCCAGAGCGTCCATTCTCCAGCCTTTCCTCTCGACATGGAGTATCTCCGGGTCAAACAGGCAGTGGTGTGCTGTGTCCAAGAGGTATTTGGCCACGAGAGAAAATGCGTCCCCTTTCGCCCGACATTTCCGGTGCTCACTCATGCGATGGCAAAGTTCCTACCCGTCTGCCCAATATAGCACTTCGCACAATCACTGTACCTTATCTTGTACACTCCCGACTGGAGGGTGGGGTGTAATCGGTCCTTCGAGTGGCACAGTATGCTACCCAATGTCACTGGATTGTAAAAAGAGATTTTAAGTTTCTGTTTTGGAAATATTGTAGTATTTTTGGAAGAGTTTGCCCTTATAAGGTAATCTACACCGTTTCCTAGGTTCTAGTGGGGGCACTGAAAGAGTGTAGGTATATATTATTGATGGCCAACTTCTGGCGATTTTTACGCAGAATGCTATTGATTATATGTCCTTGATAGCCATTTACTGTATTATTGTGTCTAATTATATCTAGATCTCTTTTAAACTCAGGGAGCTGCAAAGATAAGGTTACCAGTCTGCGAATCGACGAGTTGAAAGCTGCAAGCTAATGAGTAATGGAATGAGAAGAGTCCATTGGAGCAATTGCGTCATTATTGCACTGTTTTCGAAATACTCCGAAACTGTGTCTGCCGTTAGTTATAGATATCTCCAAATGTAGATAGTTCAACCGTCCTTCAGTGTCTCTCTCCATCTTAATTTAAAACATTTAAAAAACAATCCACCTGGCGATCGCTACCGGACCAGCAGCATATCATATCATCCACATATCTGAACCAACATGCCACATTAAAAAAAAAAGATGCCCAGGGTTAAAAAGTTTAGATTCTAAATCTATATATATAAAAATGAATGAATGTGTGTGTGTGTGTGTGTGTGTGTGTGTATGTCCTTTATGCATTACTACACCATTCATCGGATCGCCATGAAACTTTGGGAAGTTGTTGAGTACATTCCCGAAAAGAGGACTACGAAATCGATATTTCAATATCGATACTTTATCGATATAATATCGCTAAAGTATCGATAGATCGATACATTATTGATACAAAATTGAAGTGAAATTATTTAGTTTTTTAAAAGGAATGTATCGTTGCAATATCGATACTGTATCGAATGTATATAATGTATTTGTCCTTTATGCATTACTACACCATTCATCGGATCGCCATGAAACTTTGGAAAGTTATTGAGTACGCTTCGCGAAGGTTTCTACAAAATCGATAATTCAATGTCGATACTGTATCGATATAATATCGATAAAATATGGATACATCGATACATTGTTAATACAAAATTGAGGTGAAATTATTTAGGTGTTTTTTTATCAATGTTTTATAAAGTATAATTACAATATCGATACTGTATCGATACAATATTGATAACTTCATGCATTACCACAAAATTCATCCAATTTCCATGAAGCTTTGGTTAGTTGTTTTCATCTACATCTACATCTACATAATACCCTGCAAGCCACCACAAGGGTGTGTGGCAGGGGGTGATTGCTCACCAAACATGCACTACATATCATGCATAAAAAAGGAATAGTATTAATATAGTAGTCAGAACTACACTATTTAAAAAAGATAGAAGTTGAAAAGTTTTGTTCACTCCATGAAGGTTTGTACAATATCGAGAATACAATATCGACACTGGAGACGGGATGTGCATCCCATTGAACTTGCATTTCATTGAAACACTCACGTGCAACATATTCAAATCATCCGGCATGGGACAAATACATATTTCAGAAATGCCAGCTTATTGCTTGGGATGAATGCACAATGGTGCACAAAGCATCGCTCGAGGCTCTGGATCGATCATTGCAAGATTTCCGTGGAATCCTGAGACCATTTGAGAACGCATTAATATTGCTTGCACGACATTTCAGGCAAACATTACCTGTAATTCCTCGATTGACACTAGCGGATGAAATAAATACTTGCCTGAAATATTCTACTTTGTGACGACATGTAAAGACGTTAAAATTATATACAAATATGCGTGTCCAGCTGCAAAACAATCGATCAGCTGAGTTATATTGTATACCCATAAGAATTGTGAAATTAAACGTACTATAAACGTGCGCTTTCCATTTAACCAGATTTAGCCACAGCAACGCGTGGCCGGGTCAGCTTGTTCTCCATAAAAATCTCGGCCAGCAATGGGAAAAGGGGACGTCTTCCGTCTGGTTGTAAAATTTGCCGTTTAAAAGGAAATAATTCTGTGGGACGCAGGTTTCTAAGACGGATTAAAATTCCCCCACGATGACGTTGGAGACTAGCGAATTTTTGTAGTATGAGTCTCGTCAATGGGGACCGAAGTGAAAAGATTATCGACATCGAAAGATACCTATCTGCAGTTCTTTGATGTCTTGATTTCATTAAGACGTTCCGCTAGTTGAAAGGAGTTTGTGATACTATATTTTGAAGTGAATGAGGTGAGGTCTCTAAAGATGCCGTTGAGTTTGGCTGCCAGTTTGTGGGTCAGTGCTCAGATGTTTGAGACCACGGATCTAATAGAAGTTCCATCTTTGTGACTTGTGGAAGGCCAAATAATCGGGGGCAAGTGGATTCATTTTAAAAACCTTCAATTTCTCCTTTTCGCTAAAAAGTCCCGAACATAACTCTACCGCCTTCTTGACGCAACTTTGAAAAAAGTTGGGTTGGATCTTTGGGGAAGGCAATAAAAGAACTGTTACTGAGAAAATCGCGCATTTGCTATCATAAGCTTCTTTATCCATGATCACGATGCTACTCCCCTTGTCGGTTGTAGTGAGAACTAAGTCCTCAGTCTATATAGTCTCTTGTTAAGGGATCTGACATTTCCCCATGCCTGTTTGACCCGGAGATACTCCATGTGGAGAGGAAAGGCTGGAGAATGGACGCTCTGGAACAATTAGAAATTGTTCAGCAAGGGGAAGAGTCCCTAATTAATGATCAGCTGATAAAATCTTTCTCCGCTCTCCTAGCCATTCCATTCCCTAAACCACGCATTGACTCGCCACCAGTGCCCCCCTCTCACCTCCTCCCCCTACCTCACACCTCCCTCCACTCGCCCAACTCCTCCCTCCACTGCCCCCTCCTAGTTGTGCATATATACCGCTCTCTTGAACGAATATTCTCTGCACCCGATGATGGCTTAAGAGCTGAAACGCGTACTACCACCGTTAAAACTGTGGAATAAGTGATATCTCTTTTTTTTTCATTAAGATATCATTCCACTACGTCTCGCCGGACACAGTTACGTTCATTCTCACTATTGTTTTTTGTTGAAATATTTTAAAATTATGTTTTAGGTTATCTCCACCCACTTTACATGTAACGTCCTGCATGATAGTAATTTGAAATTGAATGGTGCCTAATGTACATCTACATCTACATAATACCCTGCAAGCCACCATAAAGGTGTGTGGCAGGGGGTGAATGCTCACCAAACATGCACTACATATCATGCCTAAATTTGTAATTAAAAATTAAAATAGCAAAGCATACACGCAAAACATGCTGTTAGTTGGGTTAGCTTTAAGTCCTTATACCAACATGCAGCTACCAATGTTATCCATTGCTACACTCGTACTGAATACATTTACCGTTATTCATATCCCTAATAGTACGACGAAAAAAGGACATTTTGAATCTGTCAGTTCGGCAATCTATTTCTTTAATTTTGTGATTATGGTCCAGTCTACCATAGTAAGTTGGGGTCCAAAAAATATTTTTAACATCATCACTGAAAATATGGTCTTGGAATTTATTTAAGAGATTAAGTCTAAATTTCAACCTGCGATCTGACAATGATTCCCAATTTAATTCATTTAATAGACTGGTTACGCTAATAAGGTTATCATACCGGCCCTTGACAAATCTTGCCGATCTTCGCTGCACACGTTCGAGTTCGTTATTTAGACCGATTTCGTAGGGATCCCATACACTGGCGGCATATTCCAAATGAGGTAAGCGTGGCTTATGCTATGCACGAATTCAAATGTGTTAACAGTAAACCCTCAAGGTAGCTATTGACAATATGGCAATTAGTTTCACCTTTATATGTGCCTATACTGGAAGAAAAACCTACCCTGCCTATCTCCCACTCTTGCAGTTTCTTGCAGGGTACTACGCAGATGTCCATGGTTACGTATATATTAATTCGAATCGCTGTTAGCCAAGATAATGAATAACAGCACACATCATGATTAAAAACTCGGGGCATATCATTTAGCAATTCTCATTTGATATTTATGGGGGAATGGCTTTTTAGTGTTAAATATTTTTAGTTCTTGTACATATGCACGCTCCAATTTTCCTCAAAGCGCTAATTGATCATTGTGCATCTTATAAACACTAAAATTAATTTGGCAACTGAAATATATGGTCAAATCCATTTAACTTTTCATGGCATACATCGATTTTATGAAACAATGAACTTAGCAATCCCTAAAATAATAACATGTATTTTCAAGCATGAGAGTAAATAAAATGATTACTTGGTAAGATTCCACAAATTTATTTTTCAGCGACCTAGGATTCGATTGTTTGACAATCATTATCAATCAAGGATAATGATTGTCAAACAATCGAAACCTAGGTCGGTGAAAAATAAATTTGTGGAATCTTACCAAGTAATCATTTTATTTACTCTCATGCGGTTCCACCAAGTGAAGCCTGAGGATTTCCTCTTTATTCAAGCATGAGAGTTTTATTAGAACAAAAATCTATCTGCATACTGATGAAAACTTTTTAATGTTAGTCTCTATTTTTATACCTAATACCCTACAAGCCAACACTCAATCGTTTGGTAAGGTGTGAACCATCATCAACCATTTTAAATCAGAGAGATAAAGGTTTATTCCTACTGCCATTCTGGCATGCAAAACACCTAAAATTGTCATGCCACCTTTTGCCAACCAAACAACTATTGCTACCATCTAATTACGAGCTCATACCTTCATCTTCTAGATACCATACCATACTCAGGCAAAAGTGTAGAAATGAGCTTCCATTACAGTTTCCATCTCCCAGAACACATATTTCCTGTTTCTTTGACCGGACCACCACGTCGCCGTATCAAGAATGAATTAAGCGTCCTGAAAGAGATTCCCGGCATGAGCGTGTCTCCGATACGCGGAAGATGGCCAAGAGGAAGGGTTTTAACGTTGAAATCCCCACCGGAGTGCGGATAAATGGATCTTTCATGGATGCCATCCCAGAACAAGTCATTCCTTACCAGGGCTAAGACATATGAGAGATAGTGTTGGGAATTATCTAAATATGGTTTAAGGAAGGGAATCCGTTTTGTTGCTGAAAGAAAAATTATTTGTCACTCCAGTGTTTTCCTTTATAAAACGAGTTGACACCTTTGCCATTCTTTTACCGCCACGAACAACCATTTCATTTTCCACTGATGGCAAGGCTGTATTCTGCGGATTTCGTCCAACAGGAGCTGAGGAGGCAATGCTGAGACTTTTTAATCCCATGAGATGATGTAATAATCACCGTTTCCTGTTTTTTTCTACTTGTCCCATACTTTCTAATTTTGAGGAAAACCAGAACTATTTCTAAATAATAGATCTACTAGGTTTCACTAAGCTAACTGTGCCATAGGATTCTCATTGGTAAGTATAAATAAATATATATCTTATAATCTTTACCAATTAATAATTGATAGGAACATTCCTAGTTAGATAATAATTATTTAGTTGAACGTTCCTTTGCGATACGTAAATAACATTTATTTGGTCTATTTAGATGAAGGTCACAAAATTTGCTAACAAAATCGCGCAACGATACATCTTCCTTACAGAGCACATTACTGATATACAGGTGATGTGGTGTTGTATTCCTAAACTAGCTATATCAGCTAATATTTCCTCATAATTTGTATCAAATATTGATTCACAAGGATTGACGAAATTATGTAATACTAATAATCCTAGCTACATATATTCCAGGACTTCATCTACATCTACATTTACGCGATACCCTGCAAGTCACGCTGGTCTGGTTTGACTAGTTATTTTCACTTAGGCGCTTCCAAGCATCGGAGAGCTTATATAGCTATACTCTCTGCTAAAATTCTACATCTACATAATACCCTGTAAGCTACCACAAGGGTGTGTGGCAGGGGGTGATTGCTCACCAAACATGCACTACATATCATGCATAAAAAAGGAATAGTATTAATATAGTAGTCAGAACTACACTATTTAAAAAAGATAGAAATTGCAAAGAAAACATGCAAAAACATTCTGTTAGTAGGGTTAGCTTTAAGTACTCATACCAACATGCAGCTACCAATTCTATTCATTACTACTCTCCGATAGGACATATTTACCGTTATTCGTATCTCTTATTGTGCGAGGGAAAAAGGACATTTTGAATCGGTCAGTTCGGCAATCAATTTCTCTAATTTTATGATTATGGTCCAGTCTGCCATAGTAAGTTGGGGTTCGTAAAATATTTTTAACATCATCACTGAAAATATTGCCTTGGAATTTGTTTAAGAGATTAAGTCTAAATTTCAACCTGCGATCTGACAATGATTCCCATTTCAATTCATTTAATAGACTGGTTACGCTAATATAATTATCGTATCTTCCCTTTACAAATCTTGCCGATCTTCGTTGCACACGTTCATGTTCATTACTTAGACCGATTTCGTAGGGATCCCATACACTGGCAGCACATTCCAAATGAGGTCTAACAAGGGAAAAGTAGCTGATTTCTCGTACATGATCGTCACTTTTACCCAATACTCTTTTAATGAAACCCAGTTTGCGATTAGCTTGACCAATTGCTGGGGTTCTTGGCCGCTTCGATCGCCTTGCGTATGAGCCTGTACAAAATAACGTTTTTCGGAAATGATGAGCTTGTCTCCGTCAAAATTGATTGTGTGTCGGTCCTTCCCAGAAGTGCTCTGCGATGAATGAAAGGCGCGGCTGTCTGTTGTTTGTCACTCTCCTGTGTTCTTGAATATGAATCTTTAACTAAGAACGTATTGGATAAATTTACCGTTATTCGTATCCCTAATTTTACGATGAAAAAAAGGACATTGTAAATCTGTCAGATCGGCAATCAATTTCTCTAATTTTGTAATCATGGTCCAGTCTACAATAGTAAGTTGGGTTCGCAAAATATTTTTTTTACCCCATCACTGAAAATGTGGTCTAGGAATTTATTTAAGAGATTTATGCAGGAATACGAAATGAATAGGAACCTCAACTGATGATGATAATATAGAAAAATCTATGGTGGTTTTGGACGTGAAGAGAAACATAAGGAGCTAGATATTAAGACAGAGAGGTATAACTGTATTTTCGCGTTAACAAATAAGGGGCAATTATAGATTGTGCCGAAGTTAACAGGGGAATAGTTTAGATTATGAACATTATAGACGTTTTTACAAACCGGCATAAACTATAAAATTCGCAATGCATTTCTGTAGTTTTTCTTAAATATGGGTACATATCTCTTGGCATGTTGTAAGAAGAGAGAAATTTGTGATGCCTATTACACAAATAAAATGCAGACTAATACTGTACGTATTAGTTCATGTAAGTAATATATGATCGATCCTAATCATTCATCTCCTGCAACATACCGTCAAGGTGGCTTTCAAGGAACTCTGAAGATGCGGCTAAAGGGAATCGGGGCCCATAAGGTACAAGCACGAGCGGGACTTCGGGTCCCAGGAGGGCCTGTTCCAAGCACGTACCACCCAATGGGCTGGAGGAGGCGAGAGGCGTGACTTTTCCTCGAAAAACACGGGGAATTACGCGAGACTCCGACGCCGGGGAGCGCTGGACAAAGGAGCGTGGGGAGGCGCGGGAAGATTAATATCCGCGCTAAGAAGAATTATGCGCGCTGGCCTCCGGGGTGGTCCACTCGTCTTCCCACGGCGAGGGACACCCGAGGAAGGGCCCTCGGACACGAGCGACGCCGCGGTGGCCAACTCATCGGAATTAAATTTAAGGGACCACACGTTCTTCTCACATTCCCTCTCGGAATTTAGGGGACCGTTGATCTGAAGATACTACAAATTTATTAGAAACTCATATGGACAAACGTAGATTAGATCACGAAGATAAAACTAGAGATAGATTGTGAGGCTGCAGAGGTTTAAGATTTAATTCTTTCCGCGTGCAATGCGGTAGAATTGTGAAAACGGTTGCGATAGATATGCCAGTGTCACAAATGTATTATAGAATCTATAGTGAGGAACGCTATAGATGTGAAGATCTAATGCGAGTATAAAGACTTACAGAGATCTACATCTACATAATACCCTGCAAGCCACCATAATGGGGTGTACAGGGGGTGAATTCTCACCAAAATTGCACTACATACCATGCATTTAAAAGGATTAGTATTAATATATTAGTCTAAACTGCACTATTTAAATAGATAAAAATAGAAAATTAAGCATGAAAAAACATGCAGTTAGTTGGGTTACCTTCAAGTTCTTATACCAACATGCAACTACCTATCCTATAGACTGAGCCCAAGGCACAAAGAATATTATTAAGGACCCATGCTACATTAGTAGAGTAGTACTTAGTAGCGTATATAAGATAACGAACATAAGATACGTGAGATAAGTGCCTCAATCATGAGGTTTAATACGTCATTCTCATCGCGTTTCACTCTTAAATGCAATAACACTATCACAAATCCTTTCATTGTTGGATAGATAGACGGATATATATATATATCGGTGTAAACATTAATAGATATTAGCAATCGAAGGCTGGTGTCTTAACAGTTTTCGATCCTGAGCACAACGCATGAGAGTAATTTTTACTGCGCTGTATGAGAAAGGGTATCAAAAAACAGAATTAGTTTTCAAAATGCTCCAACTGCTTCGGTTCTAATGTACCGTCTAACTTCCCATAATCCTAGCCTTAAAAATATGATGCATGAAAAACCTTAACGTCCGAGACGGGAAGCAAACCCGCGCAATTCGAGTTGACCTACCGGTGCTTTACCAACTTGACTTCCACGGTTTAGTGTCGGAGGCGACTCCATGTTCCTTCCGACTCATGAAATTCATTCCACACGCAGAGGCGACGGAGAATTTTTCGAGAATTCTCCTTCCACGGGGAATAACTTTCTTCCACGGCTCACAAACGAACCAACTAATAAAGCGTGACGGATCGGCCATTGTGCACGACGCACGTAAGTGCCCGGGGACGGGGAGAGTCGCGGGCGCGTGGGACATTTCGTTTCGGCACCGTAATGAAAAGACCTCCCGTCCTCGGGAAGGCCGTCTCCCTGCCTCCCCCTCAACACAAAACCCTTCGTGTGAGTTCTGCTCATCTCCCGCGCAGCACCGTGTGTGGCTCTTCTTTTGTGCAACACGTTAATTTATTCTCCCGGGAGGTGGCGCTCGGAGGTGGTGGCGTTTGTAAAAGAAACTGCTGGGTGTGGGGAAGGTGCTGGGGAGAGTGAGAGGAAGTGGGGGGGGGGGGGGGGTTAGAGGGGTCTTTGTAAACGATGCCGGAAGCTGAAAATGGGAAAGGCGCTAATAAGTTGCCAAAAAGGATAAAATTTCATGAGTAGCCCTCCGAATTTCGGCAGTTTCCGCAATGAAACTAAGCTACCTACATGGACACAATCAGTCACATCGGGAGTTCCCCAGGGTTGCGTAGTAGGTCCGCTTCTATTTCTTTTATATATAAACGATTGGGTACCGTAGTTAGTAGTAAGCTTAGAGTTTTTGTAGACGATGCTGTAGTGAATAGGGGTATATCAAAAGAAGAAGACAGGAAATCGCTTAGCAAGGCTTTAGATGAAACTAAAGAGTGGTGCGACAAATGGCAGTTAAAACTTAAACTTTAAAAGTGTGTGGCTATCAATTTTTGGAGGAGGAATAATTCGATACAGCGTACATATAAAATTAGTAACGCAAAGATCGAAAACGTTGAAACCATAAGATATTTAGGAGTAACAATCACTAAAGATTTATCGTGTGGAAGACACATCCGGGAAATATGCGGCCGAGCGAAGAGAAAGCTAGGATTTATGAAAAGAGTACTTGGGAAATGTGATGAGAAGACAAAAGAGCGATGCTACTTTTCACTAGTTAGGCCCCACCTTGAGTATGCAGCCAGTGTATGGGATGCGAATGAATTAGGTTTCATCAGAGAACTAGAGAGTGTGCAGAGTAGAGCAGCTAGGTTCGTTAAAGGGTGTAACGATAGGTTGAGTAGTGTATCAGAATTAATAAAAGAATTAGGATGGGTAACATTATCAGAGCGTAGGTTAAAGTACAGATTGAATCTATTAGAGAATATTCAATCGGATAGCTTTACTGAAGATGTTAGGCACATATTAAAAACACCTATTTGCATGTCAAAAGTGCATGTTTGGAGATCTTCACCCCTGACACACACCCTCGTGGTGGCTCGCACAATATTACGTAGACTTAGACCAAAAAGTTGCGGATGTAGTTTTATTAGCATGGTTAGTCATTTACTTGGTTTATCTCAAGTTAGTCATTTATCTCAATTTTTTGCCAGAATGTTTGCATACCTGGATGAATATAAAGTAAGCCATTTCTTTATTTTTATTTAAAAATTCCAAGCAAATGCAAATATTTAAAAGCATCATTGCGGTAGCCATCTAGGTTCATTTCATTGGTAGCTACATTCTATGTGAAAATACTTAATTTTTCGGTTAAATCGATTTAATGTTGAATGACACATGTACTACTAAACCCGCAACGTATTACCTGACATATGTTTTGATTTCTTGACAATGATGCATGCTTGGCATTGATTACCCCTGGTGCACACTGGTGCAGGGGTCGTTTGCTGTTTATTAGGTTATTGTAGTTATAAATAAGATATAGGATTCAATGATAGTGTTAAGCCTGAATCACACGATCATTTTTTACGTCCCTTTTCAGGGATAGCTCAAATGATAGCTCAAATGATAGCTTAAAAATGATCGTCTGACTTGATCACTTCACGGATAGCGGCAATGATAGGGATCGCTATCCCTTTTTTCGTCATTTGAGCACGTCCTTTTTTCCGTCCCTCGGCCAGTCATTTAGCCAATCACAGCACGTTCTGAAAGTATCGTTTAGCTGCAGCCAAAAGCTGTCGACGACGGTGTAAATAATCCATAGTTACGAAGTTGTTTACCGTATCTCGCGAACAGAAATGATACGAGAAGGGACGGCAAAAATGATCGTGTGAGCGGCTAAATGATAGCTTGAGCTATCATTTTTGCGGTCCCTGAAAGCTATAGCTTAAATGATCCCTTTAAAGGGACGAGAAAAATGATCGTGTGATTCGGGCTTTAGCATGAATTAGTTATTTTAAGAACTTTTCCAGATTCTTTAAAGGTTACCAACATAGCACCAAACTTTGCTAAAATTTTCCCTATAATTGAAGACCTCTTAATGTTTGGGAGAAGTAAGATAACTCAAATATATCAGATGCGTAGTTAATTGGACATATCCTAATCGAATCCAAAGCAATACACCCTCTATTACAATATATTTTAACGTAAATGCAAAGCAGACTAACTTCAAGTTTTTAGGCCTCTGTATTCAATATCCTGTTTGTAAACCATTACAATATTTTCTGCAATTAAAATGAATCAGTATACACGTAGAATTAAAATAGATTTATACTTAGCTTTGTGTGTGCCTTAGCGATTCTAGCAACCGCCTCCAGCACAGAATTAGCCTTACAATTCACCCATTATATATTCTCCATTACTCTTCTAATCCAAGTAAAATCTCTAAACTTTTTGCTGCTTAGATAAGAGTTACGTCTTGTAGACGAATTGTTTTGAATACAATAGTGAGCGCAAGCAGCTCCCTAACGCATTTCTAAATTAATTTTCTTTCACACCTCCTAATTTTCTAGTACACTTTACTCAGTGCATGTACAATCAGCAACTTTTTGTGACGCAGCCATATAATCTGCTGCTTCGTGTAAAAGGATCTTATGAATAATTTCATACTCAACCCGAAGTATAAGTAATTATGAAACATATCTTAATGTATTATTATCTCCTTTAAGTAAAATTAAGAAGAAATTAATCGCGCCCCACGCAAGTTGAAAAAATAATCCAATCGAAAAAGATACGACTTATCAATATAAACTATCTTTACCTACGATTGAATACTTAAGCTATTTACCTGGCAAAAATAGAGAATAGGCCTCAAAAAGATCAATAAATATCAGCTTGCCCACAGCAAGACACAGCTTCCACGATTCGAGTTGGGCAAAGAGTGGCTGCCTTAGAGGGCTCGACTTGAATTCCTGAAAAACATAAAACGTACACCAATTTAAACATTTATTCAATTTAACGTGCTATTATTTAGCTCATAATAGACAGCATTAAAACTCGAAGGCCGATGAGAGCAGAGTCCACAAGTAATAAGCCAAACGGCACGCAAAATAAAAACATTGCAGGAGTTCCTTCTTTCCTACCGCCTACAGTGTCCCAGAAAGATATAGTGCCCACAAAATCAAGCAGCTTGGTTTGATTGAACACATAAAGTGTGTTTGGCTATTTAACCTTTATAACCATATTATGCATCAATTTTACAGTAAGGGAATTATTTTTTTCTATATAACCGCACTAAGGGAAGATAGAGCCGGGTGAATTTTTACGAAAAGTCCATGCGTACATTTACATCTACACGATACCCTGCAAGCCACCAAGAGGGTATGTGGCAGGGGGTGAAGATCAACAAGCACGCACTACCGTCATTCAAACGTGCAACTATAGGGACTCATGGAACTAGATTGTTAGTATTATAGTATTTAAGTCGAGATTATAAATCATGTATCAACTCCCTTAGGATAAAATGTGAATGCCATAACAAATAGCAGTGTATTCTAAGATTAAGCTGCGAGAAAAAGAAATAATTCTTCCTTGTGACAGTAAATCAATTTTAATTCGAGAAAGAGATGCAAATTTACAGATGACAGAGGTTTTCATCATCATCATCATCAAGGGTCAACAATCCTAGGATTGTTTTCACGCAGCCCTCCACTCGATTCTTCTAGCGGCCAACCTCTTCATATTAACGTAGTTCCTCTCTTTCACGTCCTTTACGACCTTTTCTATGTAACTCATACGAGGTCTGCCTTTTCCATTCTTCCCGTTCACTTTTTCTTCGACGATTGTCTTCATCAGGCCATTGCGTCTTAAGATGTGGCCGATTAAGTAGTCCACCTTCTTTTTATAGTTTTTAGCAGACTTCTCTTTTCTCCCACTCTTCTTAGGACTTCTTCATTTGTCACTCGGTCGATCCATTTTATCTTCATCATTCTTCGATAGCACCATATTTGCATTTGCATTTACAACATACGTGAAATAATGGGTCAATCGTAAACTGGGATTCGTCAAAAGAGTATCGGGTAAATGTGACGATCATGTACGAGAAATCAGCTACTTTTCCCTTGTAAGACCTCATTTGGAATATGCTGCCAGTGTATGGGATCCCTACGATATCGGTCTAAATAACGAACTTGAACGTGTGCAGCGATAATCGGCAAGATTTGTTAAGGGACGGTATGATAACCTTATTAGCGTAACCATTCTATTAAATTAATTAAATTGGGAATCATTGTCAGATCGCAGGTTGAAATTAAGACATGATCTCTTAAACAAATTCCAAGACCATATTTTCAGTGATGATGTTAAAATATTTTGCGGACCCCAACTTACTATGGTAGACTGGACCATAATCACAAAATTAGAGAAATAGATTGCCGAACTGACAGATTCAAGATGTCCTTTTTTCCTCGTACTATTAGGGATATGAATAACGGTAAATATATCCAGTACGAGTGTAGCATTGGATAACATTGGTAGCTGCATGTTGGTATAAGGACTTCTAGCTAACCCAACTAACGGCATGTTTTTGCATGTATGCTTTGCTATTTTTATCTTTTTTAAATAGCGTAGTTTTGAACAGTACCTACCTATACAAGTGCTAATCCTTTTTTTATGCATGATATGTAGTGCATGTTTGGTGAGAGTTCACCCCCTGCCAGACACCTTTATGGTGGCTTGCAGGGTATTGTGTAGATGTATTTCGAATGCTTCCACCCTTTTCTTCTCCGCTGCTGTCATCGTCCATACTTCACTGCCGTAAAAAAAAAAAGAAAAATAGATATACGTTTTGATGAATTGCTTCCTTACTTCCGAGCATGTATCTCAATTAGATTCTTCTTTTGATAGAATGCCCTCTTTGCCTGGGCTATTCTACTCCCTATTTCTTTCTTGCTTCGTCCATCGTTGGTTACTCTGCCTTCCAGGTAACAGAACTCTTTCACCTCTTCCAGTTTCTGTTTTCCTAGTATAACGTTAGTTTTGGCCTCCTCTCTCTTGCTGCACACCAATATCTTTGTTTTCTTCTTATTGATCTTCAGATGATAACTGGCCATTGTCCTTTCCATGGTTGTTAGCATCTTATTCAGCTCCTTCTCTGTCTCTGCTATGAGAGCTATGTCCTCAGCGAATCGCAGCATGCTATTTTTTTTCTCCGTGGATGTGCACCCCAGAAGACTTCTCTTTGATTTCATTGATAGCTCTCTCGATGTAAACATTAAAAATTACGGGAGAGAGTGCACAGCCTTGTCTCACTCCTTTCTTTATTCTGGCTTTTTCACAGCTGGGTTCGGATTTAATCACAGCTACTTGGTTTTTATACAAACTGTGTATAATTCTTCGGTCATTGTAGGGCACTCCAATTCCTTTCAGAATATCAAGCATTGAATTCCAATCCACGTTGTCAAAAGCCTTCTTTAGATCCACAAATGCAATGAACGTCGGCTTGTTCTTCTCCATTCTCTTCTCTATGAACAGCCTAAGGGCTAATATTGCTTCTCTTGTATTCTTACTTTTCCTGAATCTGAATTGATTTAATTCAGGGACTCATCCTTGTCGATATCTTCGTTGCATGTGTTGTGAGGCTTATAGTACTAAAATAGTCGCATTTTTCCGCTCTCTTCTTTTTTGGAATAGGAATTATGATGTTTTTCTCAGAGGTTTTATCAGTTGCAATAGATCAAACTTTCAAACATGAAATTCACAAGTTTAGGAAGAAGTAGGTATAATGCTTCTACCGCAGTTAATGATGATATGCCCTATTGATGCCCTAGCGGGTGAAACCGATCGTGCGAGTTTATAACTGTTTGTGTGGAAATACAAACTTTTACTTTCCTGCGAAGAATTTTGGTGCATGTCTCCCAAGTAATGCCATATTTGAATACGTACGGTGTCCATCCCACTGAGTGAAGACATAAATAAAGCTGTAATGCTAATGAAGATAATTAAATTAACGTGAATTTGATTTATGTTATAAATTCAAGATAACATATTTTAATAACTGTAGAATAACCTGAAACGTGGTTTACTCCATGCCTCAGTAAGTGTAAAGCTAAACCTCTTTTGATGTAAAATTCATGGCTGGTGATGGTTCACCCCCGCCACAGACTCTTGCGGTGGCCTGCAGGATATTATGAAGAAAACCACTTGTCATTATGGTAGTTTATGGGGTATTTAGTACATGTAGATACAGCACTTGTACGTAGTTATGTTAGTCTATTATTCCCCATCTGCCACACAACCTCAAGGTGGCTTATAAGATACATAGCAGATTCAGTTTTGGACGCAATTGAAAACGTAAGCATCTTACATTTTGCGATGTTTTGTGAAAAATTACCACAAGCACATAGCTCTGAGTTCTCCTTAATTAAGTAATTCTCATACACTAAAGATTAATTGGCTATCATATCGTATCAATTCCCGACCCCACATTTGGGTTAAAATTCTAGAATTCATTTTCTTAAGCCTTAATTGAGACTTTAACCGAAATAAGAAGACGTTAAGGGATAGTTTATGATAAATGATAGAATGCCTGAACAAGGTATAGAAAGGAAAAAAAATTATAATTGTGACTTGAATCTGCGCTATGCAGGTATCACTTTATATATTTCATTCCGCCGGAGACTCTCTGGCATCCGAGTCGGCTATTTAAGCATCTTACCTAATTAGCATATATAAATCTAACAGAATATTAGCCAGATATTCATAACAATATATTTCAAATCTCCTTTAAGGAGATGGGACTATCTTTCTACTGATTTCATATAATTAATGAACAAAAATTTGCATAAGTAGATGGTAATGCATTGATATCATTATAAGTCGTAGGACAAAATGTTACTTTCATCGTTAAACGTCGTACCTCTAATTTATACATCTTTCAAAAAATTGGAATATTTAAATTTAAAATCATTTTTTCTTCCTCATGGAAATGTATAAATAAATAAGCAGCCTCTCAGATATAATTACCATTTCCTAATAATGTAGAACAGATTTTTTTGCGCTTGCGTTAAACAAATTTACGAATTTATCTCCTAAAAATTTCCATTATATTTCCATCAATGCCAACGTTAACTAATAACTCCTGAATAATTTATTAAGTCCCTAATGGAACATTTTCATTCCTCACTCAAAATTATGCTTATTATGGATATAAAAAATTCTTTTCTTCAATCTTTCCCAAATATATTCTGTCATATTTTCCTATTGAAGCAATCCCATAGATAGGATAGATCCGTCTCGTCAAGAGTAATTCTATACCACTCTCCCGTGATGGGATAGGTCTGCTGCAATCTCAATATCGATATAACCACAACTTTAATAATGTGCATTTTAAAAGTTAAGTTGCCAGGATGTGATGTTTTCAGATGAAACTGAAAATTTACCAATGTTTGAATCACCTGGCATGATATTTTTTCTGCCGAAGGAATTTCATACCAAAAAAAGAACAACATTACGAGGTAACATTTACAGAATTTCAACTGAAACTGTCTGTGATCAAAATTATATTCACTATTCACTGTCATTCACCTGCGTACATTTTTTAACCTAATTGTATCTTTCGGTATTAACGCGCGAATATTCCAATTTTCCCTATGCCTGTTGATGGAATGCCAGTGATCTAAAACTTTAACAAAGCTATGAAATTTCTAAATCTATATCTACAGATTATCTATCACAGGTTGAAATTTAGACTTAATCTTTTAGATAAATTCTGAGATAATATTTTTAGATAATGTTAAAAATATTTTGCGAACCTCTACTTACTATGGTAGACTGGACCATGATTACAAAATTAGAGAAATTGATTGCCGAATTGACAGATACAAAATGTCCTTTTTTCCTCATACAACCAGGGATATGAATAGCGGTAAATATGTCCAATACGAGTGAACCAATGTATAGCATAGGTAGTTGCATGTTGGTGTAAAGACTTGTAGGTAACCCAACTAAAAGCATGTTTTTGAATGCTTACTTTGCTATTCTTATCTTTTTTAAATAGTGAAGTTTAGACTAGTATACTAGTACTAATCCTTTGTTATGTATGATATGAAGTGCATGCTTGGTGAGAATTCACCGCCTGCCACACACCTTACGGTGGCTATCAGGGTATTTTGTAGATGTAGATTATCGGAGAACCTTCTCTAAGGTGTGCGGCAGGGTGCGAATCAACACCAATCATGCTCTACATCAGGATCCTACAGTCCTACAGGACGATAATAAACCTTATTTATAAATACAGTTAAGCGTACATGGTCAACTTGCGAATGGTCTACTTACGGCAGGCGATGATATAAGAAGAGAAAAAAAAATTCCAACCGAATGTCCAATTATGAGTTTCCACCATTGAAAGCTATAGTTAGAGATAAAAATTCGATTCATTTATTATCGCCGTTTGAAGTTACCTCCAAAGCTTATACAACCACATGTTTATAGAAAAGCGTATTGGCTTTAACTTTGTGGAAAAAATGGATCGGTATCCATATTTAGCACAAGAAAACTGTTACAATTTCCACACTTTATTTCACTACCACTGACCAAGGTTTTAGCACACTGTTTTAGCATTAAGATCTGATTTTGGCTGCCCTTATGATAACAAAACTGTAAACTGAGCTGAAACCTCAGTCGGTGAACGTGAATAGTAGTGCGGAAACTGTATAAGTATTTATGTTTTAAATATGGTTACAGAAGGATATGATTATTTGTAGTCACCTGACAACCGTGCAAAACGGAGATACACATTTAGTACCATGCAGGAAGGCAAAAAGGAAAAATGTACATGACCTATTCCTGTTTCTCCCTATAAAGGCTCCAAGCTTATCTATTATTAGATAACCTTCATCGTGCGCCAAAAAAATTGCATTTAACACTTCTCTGTCTTACCATCTTTCTCTATAATTTTGTATTTATGATCTAACCTGCCGCAGAATGCTTATAACATTCATATATTTTCAGCATAACCAGAGAACGTGTCCACCTTCTCTTTCCGCAGGATATTCAAGTGAGTGATGCAAAATTTCCAATGCACGTGTCCCATTTCCTCCTTCCAAACTGAGTGTCTTCCGGCCCAAAAGAAAAGGTGGGAAGGAGGGCGCAGAGTCTCTGCCCCCCCAGCGTGTTACCGGACTTTCCGCGAGGAGACACGGGGGCGTGGGTGAAGGTGGACGAAATATGGCGACGAGGCGCCTGGGGAGAGGACAAAGCGGGGAAAGATGACAGAGTAGGCATAGGAGCGGGAGCGAGCGAGGGATGTTTTTTTATTGCGCGTAATATATTCAAATGGGAGGAAGGTAAAGAGGAGAGAGATGTGGGGGTCGATAGGGGAAAGTGAATTGTCATGTCGCTGGTGGCGGATGAGTTCGGGAAGGAGGGATGTAATCGGATTTGCGTGTGTGCATTCCCACACACAAGACGGGGGGAGGAATTTCCTCCATTACCCAGTGCTCCCTAAGCCATAGGACATGCGATTCTTATAATGCATTCACGAATTTATACAATTGAAGTTATCTACTAATAAGGTACTGAGATAGATCTTGTCATGTCATCCCCATTCAGACATTCATGGCCACGAATGAATTAGGTTTGATTAGAGAACTAGACGGGGTACAACATGCATCTACATCCACGTGATACCCTAAAAGCCATCGAGAGGGTGTGTGGCAGGGGGTGAAGATCACCAAGCATGCACTATTGGCATGCAAACAACCAAATATAGGGTCTCATACAACTAAATTTATAGTATATATAGTATTTAAGAGATTAATACATACATCATGCACTACAGACTAATCTAAAACATTTCCCCCACCCAGCCCTTTTCTACGCTTCCCATCCCGTTCTCTCATAGTACGGGGGAAAAACGACATTCCGAATCCATCAGCACGACAATCCACCTCTCCAATCTTCTTTCTCTGGTCGAATTCAGCATAATACGCTCATGCCCCTAATACATGCCTAACATCTTCCGTAAAGCTTTAACAAACCCCGCCGCTCCACGCTGCACACTGTCTAGTCCTCCACACTGTCTAGTTCACTCTAGCTACTCTGGCGTAGAGTAGCTACGGATGTTAAAAGGTGTTACGATATGTTTAGCGGTGCATCAGAATTATTTCAAGGATTAGGTTGAGAACCATCACCAGATCGTATGTACGTTAAGTTACATATTACATCAACATAATACCCTGGAAGCCACCATAAGTATTATACATATACTATACATAATAATTATGCTTACGTAGCAAGCGTGTAAAAACAAATATATGCGAACAAGTATCACGAGTAGCAAGGCAGTGTATCCATTGCTACCATTGGTAAGAAGGGTAAACGGATCCCATATACTAAGGGCATATTCTAAATGTGGCCTGGAAAGTGTAAAATAGCTTCTTTCTCGTAATCTCTCATCGCATTTGCCTAGATCCCTTTACAAATCCTAATCTACGGTTTGCTACACTAGTAATTTTCCTGATGTGTTTCCCACATGACACGTCATCGGTGATAGTATATAATACATTCTAAGTGAGATATTTTCCTTTCTTTGATGCAATAATTATTCTGAGGAGAGCTATTCTTTTTCCAAAAGTTCATTACAGCGCATTTCTTCAAATTTAATTCTAGCTGCCAACTATCACGCCAATCATCAATCGCATCTAAATCCTTAGCTAAAGACTGACTGTCCTCTTAATTTCTAATTTCCTCATACACTACTGCATCATCGGCAAAAAGACGGACTTGCTATTTTTAACCACTGCATTCAAGTCATTTACGTAGAAAAGAAATAAAATTGGGCCCTTCACGCTTCCCTGGGGAACACCCGATGTAACCTTTAATTCGTCTGAAGTGACACCATCTAATACCACCGTTTGAACGCGCTCATGCAAGAAGTCTCCTATCCAGCCTACTATATTACTGTCTATCCCGTATGATGCTAACTTCGCGATTAATTTACAGTGGGGAACCTTTACGAACGCTTTTCTAAAGTCAAGAAACGCTGCGTCTACCTGTACGTTACCTTCTCCGGAAACTCACAGCAAACTAATTTTGAAGTTAAAATCTTATGGGTTAGACAGTAACATTATATCATGGATTAATGATTTTCTGCATGATCGGGTTCAAAGGGTTGTTTTGGACGGTGTTTCCTCACCGGCAATTAAAGTCACTTCGGGTGTCCCACAAGGTAGTGTGATAGGTCCACTCCTATTCCTTTTGTATATTAATGATATCCAAAAGGTGGTAAAAAGTAAGCTTCGTCTATTTGCCGATGACGCAGTAGTGTACAGGGAAATTCTATGCCCGAACGATAAAGAATATTTAAATATTGACCTACAAACAATTCAAACTTGGTGTGATACATGGCAGTTAGAATTAAACTTTAAGAAATGTCTTGTAATGAATTTTTGGAAAAAGAATAGCTCTCCTCCTACCACTTACAAAATAAGTAATAATGAATTAACAAACGTGGAATCCATTAAATATCTTGGAATAAGACTGACAAATGATCTTTCCTGGGGTAAACACATTCGTGAAATAACGGGTCAAGCGAATCGCAAATTGGGTTTCATTAAAAGAGCATTGGGTAAATGTGACCATCATGTACGGGAAATCAGCTACTTTTCCCTTGTTAGACCTCATTTGGAATATGCTGCCAGTGTATGGGATCCCTACGAAATCGGTCTAAGTAATGAACTTGAACGTGTGCAGCGAAGATCGGCAAGATTTGTAAAGGGACGATACGATAATTATATTAGCGTAACCAGTCTATTAAATGAATTGAAATGGGAATCATTGTCAGATCGCAGGTTGAAATTTAGACTTAATCTCTTCCACAAATTCCAAGGCAATATTTTCAGTGATGATGTTAAAAATATTTTACGAACCCCAATTTACTATGGCAGACTGGACCATAATCATAAAGTTAGAGAAATTGATTCCCGAACTGACCGATTCAAAATGTCCTTTTTCCCTCGCACAAAAAGAGATACGAATAACGGTAAATATATGTCCTATCGGAGAGTAGCAATGAATAGCATTGGTAGCTGCATGTTGGTATGAGTACTTAAAGCTAACCCTACTAACAGAATGTTTTTGCATGTTTGCTTTGCAATTTCTATCTTTTTTAAATAGTGTAGTTCTGACTACTTTATTAATACTATTCCTTTTTTATGCATGATATGTAGTGCATGTTTGGTGAGCAATCACCCCCTGCCACACACCCTTGTGGTGGCTTGCAGGGTATTATGTAGATGTAGATAGATGAACCCCCTCGCCGCCGCAAAATCACACGGATTACGTCACACTCCGACATCAGCGCTCTTTGCTCCGAACGTCACCGGCGACTTCTTCGCTGCTTCGGACTTCGGTGCCTGGGGCGCTGATGCTCGCTCGGCCGCGACGTCAAGGTCGGCCCCTACACATGACATCAACAACCAACCCCTTTACTACTATGCATGACACAAGATCTTTCCTGGGGTAAACACATTCGTGAAATAATGGGTCAAGCGAATCATAAACTGGGATTCGTCAAAAGAGTACTGGGTAAATGTGACGATCATGTACGAGAAATCGGCTACTTTTCCCTTGTTAGACCTCATTTGGAATATGCTGCCAGTGTGTGGGATCTCTAAGAAATCGGTCTAAATAACGAACTTGAAAGTGTGCAGCGAAGATCGGCAAGATTTGTAAAGGGACGGTATGATAACCTTATTAGCCTAACCAGTCTATTAAATGAATTAAATTGGGAATCATTGTCAGATCGCAGGTTGAAATTTAGACCGAATCTCTTAAACAAATTCCAAGACCATATTTTCAGCGATGACGTTAAAAATATTTTGCGGACCCCAACTTATTGAGGTAGACTGGACCATAATCACAAAATTAGAGAAATTGATTGCCGAACTGACAGATTCAAAATGTCCTTTTTTCCTCGTACAGTTTGGGATATGAATAACGGTAAATATATCCAGTACAAGTGTAGCAATGGAAAACATTGGTAGCTGCATGTTGGTATAACGACTTAGAGCTAACCCAACTAACGGCATGTTTTTGCATGTTATTGCTATTTTTATTTTAAATAGCGTAGTTTTGAACAGTACCTATAGAAGTACTAATCGTTTTTTTATGCATGATATGTAGTGCATGTTTGGTGAGAGTTCACCCCCTGCCACACACCTTTATGGTGGCTTGCAGGGTATTATGTAGATGTAGATGTAGATGAACTAAAATATCATGAACAAAAAGACCTAATTGAGTTTCACAAGACCGTCCCTTTCTGAACCCATGCTGGTTTTTTATCAATAAATCCTGGCTATCAAGGTGCTCCATAATTGATGTAACTATTATATGCTCTATAATTTTACATGATTGTGGCGTCAATGATATTGGCCTAACTTTTATGGCTGTTCCCTATCACCGCTTTTAAAAATTTGGATCACGTTTGCTATCTTCCAGTCTTTGGGAACCACGTGTTCTTCGAGGGATTTGTTAAATATTACTTTAAGATACGGAGCCATTTTGAGAGCTAATTCTTTATACACATGAGCTGGAATTTCATCGGGACCTGAGGACTTATCACATTTGCCTAAAAGAGTTATAAACAAATGTGATGAGAGAGTACGAGAAAGAAGCTATTTTACATTTTTGCTTGAAGGTTTTCGCAGCTTCTTTTATCTATAGCTGTTACTGTTCATTTATTTTACATTTTTCAGGCCTCATTTAGAATATACCGCTAGTATATGGGACCCGTACGAGGACGGTAAGATAAAGGAATTAGAACGTGTGCAAAGGCGAGCAGGTACTTATGTCAAAGGCTGTCATAATAATTGCCTTAGCGTTACCAGTTTAATAGAAGGACTAGGATGGGAACTACTAACAGTACGCAGGTTAATATTATCTGTAACCGTTTAAGTAAATTCGAAACTGATTTGTTTACGGATGACTTTTTCATTTATTTTTTAGATATACATTAAGAACCCTTTCGTATTATGCTAGGTTTGATAAGATTAACAATACTAGAGAGATAGATTGTCGTACCGATAATTTGAAAATGTCATTTTTCCCGTGCAGTATAAGAGAGCACAATAGGCCTAGCAAAGGGACAGGTAGGTGAATTATTGTTGGTATAATCTGTAGGTCATGATGCATGTATTAACAGCCAATCCCTTTATTACTATGTGAGTACTAACCATCAAGGTGCATGTGACCCTGTTACCTAGCATGTCTCCATGTAGTCGTCTAATTGCATGTTTGGTGATCTTCACCTTCTGCCACACATCCTCTTGGTGGTTCGCAGGGCATTACGTAGATGTAGATAGGGCTAACAGAAAAACCAATATGGTCGCTGGCTTCTAAAAATCAGCTGCGATTGTAGTGCCTCCTCCAATTCATTGCCAACTCCTTGCAAGGAACAATATCAGCCACTTATTCGGTCACATTAACACGTGTGCGCAAATGCGACCCTCTCACCACACTCCGCTCGTAGTGGGGGAGAACAGGTGGACGAGTCGCGTTTTAATCGCTTCCCGCGCCCACCTTGGTCGGTTCCCACGGTGTCGCTTCATTAGACACCTGGCAGCTTATCCCACCGTTCTATCTACAAGGAGCGGATCAAGCGAGGTAGTTGCCGATTCCTTTTGCTACTTCCGCCGTCTCGAGGAAGTGTGTATGAAGGAGCCGACATTTCCTGGTATTGTCCTGCGGGAAAAAGGGGGAATCCAGGCTGTTAGCCAAAGTCACCACGCCACCTGACAGCTCAATATACGTACGCCGTTTGAATAGGGTGGACCACGGATTGTTTCCTAAAGGAATAACGAACAGTCCTTCTGTTCCGATGTTATACTCACGGATTGAGCAATATGATTCAATTCTCGATTCTTTCCTAGCACTGGCTAAATAAACATGAAATGGTTGTCATCCTTATATGGTAGTAAACTTCGATTCATAAAATTATAAAAACGATTTGTGTGCATAAGTTATGAAAATCTCAAAAGTAAAACTTCCGATATATACACTATGTCTAATCACAATGAAAGACGGTTCCTAGTGTTATTCTCAGAGGAAATAAAGTATTACAAACAATCTATTTTGTCCCTTATTTAACACGGCGTAATGAAATTAAAACCTCTGTCTTACTATCCGCTTCTGTAATTTTACTTTGAGATATAACATTTCATAATACCTACATCTACATAATACTCTTCCAGCCACCATTAAGGTGTGTGGCAGGGGGTAAATTCTTACCAAACGTGCACTACAAAGAATTTATAAAAAAGGATTAGTATTGATATACTAGTTTAAACTTCAATACTTAAAAAAGATAAAAATAGAAAAGTAAGCATGCAAAAACATGCTTTTAGTTGGGTTACCTTCAAGTCCTTGCACCAACATGCAGCTATCTATGCTATGCATTGATTCACTTGCATTGGACATATTTACCGCTATTCATATCCCTAATTGTACGAGTAAAAAAGGACATTTTGAATCTGTCAGTTCGGCATTCAATTTCTCTAATTTTGTAATCATGGTCCAGACCACCACAGGAAGTTGGGGTTCGCAAAATATTTTTAACATCATCACTGAAAATATGGTCTTGGAATTTATTTAGGAGATTAAGTCTAAATTTAAACCTGCGATCTGAAAATGATTACCATTTTAGTTCATTTCATAGACTGGTTACACCAATATATATCGTACCGTCCCTTTACAAAATCTTGTCAATCTTCGCTGCACACGTTATATGCTGTGACATAAATTGTGCTCTTCACTAACTGTAACTGAGGTTAACCCTAGATGTAGATGTTAACTTCTGCAGAAATTTTGTCCAGCAATTCAACCTGCAACCCGATAGTAGTTCCCAACGGACTTATTCTTTTTGTACACCAAAAAATACCCAAGGATCAAATCTACTTCATCTGGACACTTATAATGCCAAGAGTATACGGAAATAGCGGGAGCCATCGTAATTCAAACGTTAATGGTATTCCTGGCAACGTGCCAAAGTTTTTTTAAGTTCAATCAAAGAGCATTTATGGAGCAGCTTAGCGAAAGCTGATGCTTACGTAATGGCCAAATATAATCTTCGCGTGCGCCGATGCACGAGGTTGTTCCGAAAACTTGCTCTACGGCAGGTGAACACAATTTTTTCGGGAATGCAGTTTAAATTTTCGTCCGGGATGGCTTCCATAATGACAGCCCCTACGAGCTAATCTCAGGGTGTAAAGTTGCGAAGCGGTTTGCAGCGGGAGAATGCCCGCGGTATCATTAAGTTTCACAGCCCGCCAGTCTCCTGGGCTCGGGCGACCTTGGCGCTGTTATCTCTCGCAAGGATATCAAAGGAAACGTCATAAGCAGACAAATGAAGCGCGAGTATCTGTTTTCTATTTTTTGTGAATTAAACGTTTCTGGTCGAAATGAGAGGACGTGAGATAGTAAATGATTTCGCAGGCTGCAAAATAGACGTTTTTGCTATTATTCTCTACCGATTTATGTAGTTAATATTATGTATCTCAGGTAATAAAATAATACATATTCTCAGGCTGGCTGCATTGATATATCCTTAGCACCATATTAATCGATATATAGAAATTAAAGAATTATTAGTCCACATTTTCCATCAAAGGAACGAGAATTACTGTTGAAAGTTGATGAGACTCTGAGAGTTTATACAATTACCAGTATGACTCAAGATTAACTGATAGTTTTATATTGGCTATTTGAGGTTTTAATGAAATTCTATTCATTTACATCTCACAGGCTCCATCTCTACACTACCCTACTCTTCAAATCATCAGATGTAGTCTGTGCTGCATGATGTATGTCCCTTATACTATGTATATACTAACAATCTAGTTGCATGAGACCCTATAGTAGCTTGTTTGCATTTCAATATTGCATGCTTGGTGAACTTCACCCCCTGCCGCACACCTTCGCGGTGGCTTCATCTACATCTACATAATACCCTGCAAGCCACCATAAAGTCCCTTGTTAGACCTCATTTGGAATATGCTGCCAGTGTATGGGATCCCTACGAAATCGGTCTAAGTAATGACCTTGAACGTGTGCAGCGAAGATCGGCAAGATTTGTATAGGGACGATACGATAATTATATTAGCGTAACCAGTCTATTAAATGAATTGAAATGGGAATCATTGTCAGATCGCAGGTTGAAATTTAGACTTAAGGTAAACATGTCCTATCGGAGAGTATCAATGAATAGCATTGGTAGCTGCATGTTGGTATGAGTACTTAAAGCTAACCCTACTAACAGAATGTTTCTGCATGTTTGCTTTGCAATTTCTATCTTTTTTAAATAGTGTAGTTCTGACTACTATATTAATACTATTCCTTTTTTATGCATGATATGTAGTGCATGTTTGGTGAGCAATCACCCCCTGCCACACACCCTTGTGGTGGCTTGCAGGGTATTATGTAGATGTAGATGTAGATAAAGGTGTGTGGCAGGGGGCTAATTCTCACCAAAGATGCACTATATCTCATGCATAAACAAGGATTTGTAATAATATAAGAGTTTATAATAATATAAGAGAGACAAATTTTCTCGGCAAAAGCTCTTGATCTAATTATACCTAAAAGCTATCCAGTGTCACTCGCCGGCCTTCAAAGATGCTAAAAACAAGTCCGCATTGGCTCCATGGCGGAGTTCAGCCATATCGTCCGACAGATGCCCCAATCAGAGGATAATGTGCCTGATTAAGTCCACGACGACCCCCTACGTCCCAGCAATATACGTACTTACTTCATTCAGCATTACCTTCTCCGTGATTCCTCTAGACTCAGAGAGCTAGACAGTGTGCAGCGTAGAGCAGCTAGGTTTGTTAACAGGTGTTAGGATAGGTTTAATAGTGTATCAGAATTAATAGAAGAATTAGGTTGGGAATCATTAGCAGATGGTAGGTTAAAATACAGATGAAATCTATTACAGAAATTTAATTCGGATTGCTTTACTGAAGATGCTTTGCTTTTGAAGGTATAGTGTTTGTTTTGTAGTGTTCATTTTTGTTTATTGTGTCATTGTTCCTGGTGTGGATGCACCCCCTGCCACACAACCTCGAGGTGGCTTGCAGGGTATGTCGTAGATATAGATATAAGAGTCTCAATTTCATTTTTAAAGAGGATAAAAATAGCAAGCATGCATTCAATATAATGCTGTTAGTTGTGTTATCTTAAAGTCCTTATACCAACATGCAACTACAAATGCTATCCATTGAATCACTCGTATCGGATATACTTACCGCTTTTCATATCAATTACCAACACCATTCTGTCGTGATACATCTACATCTACGTAATACCCTGCGAGCCACCACGAGGGTGTGTGGCAGGGAGTCAAGATCACCAAACATGAACTACTGACATGTTAGCCACACACCGTTTTGGTGGATTGCAAGGCATTATGTAATTGTAGATGAATGGTAGAAAGTAGAGCAGAAGAGCATCTGCCAATCAACTCAGATCTTTAAGGTAATTGAGCATTCATAAAACAATAGGCGTGCATCAAAAATACCATTAAATCTTCAACATACTTCTCTATTAAGATTTGCCACCAATGAATAGGTGGTTTAATTCAAATGGTTCAATTCGCATGTTGACTTAATTCCTTCTGATTGCACGAATTCACACATTACGCATGTTTGGTGAGCAATCACCCCCTGCCACACACCCTTGTGGTGGCTTGCAGGGTATTATGTAGATGTAGATTACCCCTCGTTTAAAGGTTGCCCAACTCATACATTAGGTGGGGCAGCTAGGAGATCTCACTGGGCCGGATCCCTTTCCACCAGAGAGGTCAGCGATGTGAGATACGGAGGTCCCTCACCTCTCCGCCCATCTTCCAAACACGTAATGCAATCAGGTGAAGTGCACCAAGTTCAATTACGTCCAAAACAAAAGAGAGATGGCAGGTGCAGAGGATTTCAGCTCGCCGGGAGATTTATCCCATGAAGAGGGCAATTACGTGGCGGCCCATGACCTCCCCTCATCTCATGATCCTCCCCCAAACCACCAAAACGCGCGTTTACTCTCACCCCCCCTCTCCTCTTCAAATCTCATACGAAATTTCTGTTCTCCGTCAAACCAAACTACACCCGAAAAAGCTCGAACAGAGTATTTATGCATGCACACAAAGATAAATGCTTAAATACCCGATAATAAAAAAAGTGGATTAGTGCATAGTTCATACTAATATTTAGATAAAAGAGATTCACTCCCACTCTTCTTAAGACTTCTTCGTTTGTCATTCGATCGATCCATTTTATCTTAATCATTCTTCGGTGGCACCAAATTTCAAATCCTTCCAGTTTGGACTTCTCTGCTGCTGTTGCTGTCCATGCTTCGCTAACATATAGTAGAATGCTCCAGATATATGTTCTCATGAAACAGTTCCTCACCTACACGCTTGTATTTGCAGCTGTAAGCAGATTTTCCTTCTTCTGGAAAAATTCCGTATTCGCTTAGGCTATTCTACTGGCAATTTCTCTTTTACTTCGTCCATCGCTGGTTAGTTGGCTTCCTAGGCAACAAAACTCGTCCACCTCCTCGAATTTTAGTTTGCCTAGTTTAAACGTCACTGTATCCGGCGAGACGCAGAGGAATGATAACATGATAAGACTCAAGATATACCTAGCAATTTTTCCACAGGTTTTTCTTAGTGGAACAACGCATTTCAGTGGATGCTCCATGTTCTACTGGGGTTAATACAGCATTATTGTTAGAAATAAATTTTGAAAAATGAGTAGTAATGAATTTTTGGAAAAAGAATTGTTCTCCTGTTAGCACATACAAAATAAGTATTAAAGAAATAACAAACGTGGAATCCATTAAATATTAACAAACGTGGAATCCATTACATATCTTGGAATAAGACTGACACATGATCTTTCCTGTGAAAACACATACGTGAAATAATGGGTCAAGGTAATCGTAAACTGGGATTCATCGAAAGAGTATTGGGTAAATGTGACGATCATGTACGAGAAATCAGCTACTTTTCCCTTGTAAGACCTCATTTGGAATATGCTGCCAATGTATGGGATCCCTAAAAAGCGGTCTAAATAATGAACTTGAACGAGTGCAGCGAAGATCGGCAAGATATGTAAAGGAACGGTAGGATAATTATATTAGCGTAACCAGTCTATTAAATGAATTAAAATGGGAATCATTGTCAGATCGCAGGTTGAAATTTAGACTTAATCTCAGAAATAAATTCCAAGACAATATTTTCAATGATGATGTCAAAAATATTTTGCGAACCTCAACTTACTTTGGCAGACAGGACCATAACCATGAAATTAGAGAAATTGATTGCCGAAGTGATAGATTCAACATGTCCTTTTTCCCTCGTACAATTGGAGATACGAATAACGGTAAATATGTCCAATACGTCCAATAAAAAGTGACTAGTAAATAACGGTGTGAATTAATTCATTTGGAATATGCTGCCAGTGTATGGGATTCCTACGAAATCGGTCTAAATAATGAACTTGAACTCGTGCAGCGATGATCGGCAAGATTTTTATAGGGACGGTACGATAACTATATTAGCGTAACCAGAGTTTTAAATTAATTAAAATGGGAATCATTGTCAGATCGCAGGTTGAAATTTAGACTCAATCCCCTAAATATATTCCAAGGTAAAATTTCAGTGATCACGTTAAATATATTTTGTGAACCCCAACTTACTATGGTAGATTGGACCATAATTACAAAATTATAGAACTTGATTGCCGAACTGACAGATTCAAAATATACTTAAGTGCAGATTGGGTTAGGGGTAAAGTACTCGCTTCACAATGCATACGTCCCTGGTTCGAGTCTTTTTGTCCACAAATTTTTTACATCTGTGAGACTCTATTAGATGTTTTCTCCAATAACTCCCTGACACAATTAGCTACAGCACCTAATAGAGGGGACAACACTCTTGATTTACTGGCAACGAATATCCCACAACATGTGATAATGATTGACACGGTTGATGGAATCAGTGACCACAGAGTTATAACTGCAAAACTCTCGCTATCTTTACATAAAAATTTTAAACAAAAAAGAAAGATTTACATTTTTCAAAGAGCAGACTTTGCTAACTTTAAAATTTATTTAAGAGATTCCTTATCGGATTTCAAAAAGTCTTCCATAAAGGTATGTACCAACGATTCATGGCAGTCGTTCATTAATATCATGCGCTCTGGGATCAACAGATTTATCCCTAGTAAATTCAAAAAAGAAAGCACCGAACCTAGGTGGTACAATGCCGAAGTGAGAAAATCCCTGAGACGGCAGCGAATATGTCATGCTAAAATGAAAAAAATTAGTAAACATATGCCCACTTATGAGCGTAATGTCATTATTGAAAATTATAAATTTTCAAAATCCACTGCAAAGTCAGCCCTTAGTAATGCATTTGCAGAATTCAAAAGAAAAACACTTGGGGAACAATTGAAAGAAAATCCAAAAGTCTTCTGGTCGTACGTAAGGGAAGTGCAAGGCCATAAGTCTGCCGTCCATTCACTTAAAAATGATAGAGGTGAAATGACCACAAACACACTCGACAAAGTTAACTTGCTAAATTCCTTCTTCCAAACCGTTTTTAACCCACCTTCCGGGGATTCAACTATCGTGTTACCTGACCTCTTTATGCGGTTGATGAAACCAATTGACATTTCCTGTAATGGTATTGAAAAATTACTTAAAGATATAAGCCCCAACAAATCTCCTGGCCCTGATCAAATTCCCTCCCGCGTATATAGAGAGTTAGCATCCGAAATTTCCCCCTACCTTGAAATAGTATTTAATAAATCCCTGACCGAACACGTCGTACCGATGGACTGGAAAGCAGCCGATGTAACACCCATTTTTAAAAGTGGCGATACGGAGCAGCCATCTAACTACAGACCTATATCCCTCACATCTATTTCATGCAAGGTCCTAGAAAATATAATTGTCAGCTTAGTCATGGGACACCTAGATAGCCAGAATTTATTGTCCAATGTCCAGCATGGCTTCCGAAAGAGCAGATCGTGTGAAACCCAACTTGCTCTCTTTTCCCACGATATTTTAGTTTCTGGCGAAAATAATATTCCAGTGGATGCTATATTTCTCGACTTCAAGAAGGCTTTTGACAAGGTTTCTCACAGCAAACTAATTTTGAAGTTAAAATCTTATGGGTTAGACAGTAACATTATATCATGGATTAATGATTTTCTGCATGATCGGGTTCAAAGGGTTGTTTTGGACGGTGTTTCCTCACCGGCAATTAAAGTCACTTCGGGTGTCCCACAAGGTAGTGTGATAGGTCCACTCCTGTTCCTTCTGTACATTAATGATATCAGTAAGGTGGTAAAAAGTAAGCTTCGTGTATTGGCCTATGACGCAGTTGTGTACAGGGAAATTCTATGCCCGAACGATAAGCAATATTTAAATGATGACCTACAAGCAATCGAAAATTGGTGTGATATATGGCAGTTAGAATTTAATTTTTTTAAATGTGTAGTAATGAATTTTTGGAAAAAGAATAATTCTCCTCCAAGCACATACAAAATAAGTAATAATGAAATAACAAACGTGGAATCCATTAAATATCTTGGAATTAGACTGACACATGATATTTCCTGGGGTAAACATAAACGTGAAATAATGGGTCAAGCTAATCGTAAACTGGGTTTCATCAAAAGAGTATTGAGTAAATGTGACGATCATGTCCGAGAAATCAGCTACTTTTCCTTTGTAAGACCTCATTTGGAATATGCTGCCAGTGTATGGGATCCCTACGAAATCGGTCTAAGTAATGAACTTGAACGTGTGCAGTGAAGATCGGCAAGATTTGTAAAGGGACGATACGATAACTATGTTAGCGTAACCAGTCTATTAAATGAATTGAAATGGGAATCATTGTCAGATCGCAGGTTGAAATTTAGACTTAATCTCTTCCACAAATTCCAAGGCAATATTTTCAGTGATGATGTTAAAAATATTTTACGAACCCCAACTTACTATGGCAGACTGGACCATAATCATAAAGTTAGAGAAATTGATTGCCGAACTGACCGATTCAAAATGTCCTTTTTCCCTCGCACAATAAGAGATACGAATAACGGTAAATATGTCCTATCGGAGAGTAGCAATGAATAGCATTGGTAGCTGCATGTTGGTATGAGTACTTAAAGCTAACCCTACTAACAGAATGTTTTTGCATGCTTGCTTTGCAATTTCTATCTTTTTTAAATAGTGTAGTTCTGACTACTATATTAATACTATTCCTTTTTTATGCATGATATGTAGTGCATGTTTGGTGAGCAATCACCCCCTGCCACACACCCTTGTGGTGGCTTGCGGGGTATTATGTAGATGTAGATGTAGATACTTTTTTCCTCGTACAATTAGGGATATAAAATGAAGGTAGGTAAGTCCAATACGAGTGAATAAATGTATAGCATAGGTAGTTGCATGTTGGTATAAGGACTTAAAGGTAACCCAACTATAAGCACGTTTTTGCATGCTTACTTTGCTCTATTTATCGTTTTACATAGTGAAGTTTAGACTAATATGTTAATACTAATCCTTTTCAATGCATGATATGTAGTGCATGTTTGGTGAGAATTCATACCCCGCCACACGCCTTTATGGTGGCTTTCAGGGTATTATGTAGATGTAGATGCAGATTTCATCTACATCTACATCTACACGATACCCTGCAAGCCACCGTGAGGGTGTGACACCCTCTCCAGACATCTCCCCTCTTCCCCACCTCCTCCGCTCCGCTATGAGATGTCCTTATCCCTTACCCCGCCTCCTCCGCTACGCGATGGGATGTCCTTATCACTTCCCCCCCCCCCTCCTCCTCCGCTCAGCAATGAGATGCCCTTATCACTTTCCCCTACCCCTGCCCCTAAGGAGCACGCACAGCAGCTCTCGCCTGGCCCAGGATCCGTATATAAGGGCCTGCCCTCAGAACGGAGGAGGGAGTCATCCTGCTTCGGACCTTATCCTATCCCCATCCCTTCCATTCCTATCCTTATACCTTTCCTCCCGGTCTGAAGCGCCTATTAGTGCGGAAACAGACTTGAAAACACCCATAGAGGAGGGAGTCAGTGAGCGCATCGCAGAGAGAACATCCTCGGCGCCTCCGCTTCGCCTGCTCTAGTACAGGGGCTCGCAGCGAGAATATCCTCTGTCCCCTCGTTTTTCCCGGCACTCCATGCCCAGGAGACACCGAGAGGAGCGGTGAGGCCTCCGTGCCCGCCGCCGCCAGGAGGAGTCCAAGCACGGTCCTGAGCCTCGAGCTCCGGCCACCCCGGACGCCGCCGCCAGGAACGCCGCCCCCCCACAGAGGCAGACTACTGGGCCTGGCTCCATGAGCTGGGGCAGCCGCCGTGGCCCTGCTCAGCCCTCTGACGCCACCAACGCCACCCTACCGCCCGCAGCCGCTGGATTCCCCGATGACTCCATATACGGACCTGCCGGACCTGCCGCGGAGGTCCACGGACCCCCGAGTGACCCGCGTCCTGTTCGGGTCCCCCGAGAAGCCCTCGCGGATTACAGGAACTGCCGCCGCCAGGGACCCAGCACCTCGGGAGTCACAGCCGCACCGCGGCGTGTTCTATCCCGCCCTTCAGGCAGGGGATACTATTTTACGGCCCCTTTTTAGGGGCCACCTAATGACCCAATGTGTAAATGTCCTAAGTCAATAAAAATGATTCTCTGGTTGCCATATTCACAGTGTGTTCTTGTATTCGAGCCCAGGCTCCATCACCTTCAAGAGTAACCCATGAAAACCCGGTCGCGCGGGTCGGAGTGTGTCGGTCCCTCGCACTCTCACCCCGAGGACGCGACACGGTACGACAATCTATCTCTCTAATCTTATTTATCTGGTCGAATCTAGCATAATACGCTGGTTTTTTAATATGTGCCTAACATCTTCAGTAGAGCTATCAGATAGAAATTTCTCTAATATATTCAATTTAGATATAGATGTTCGGTCTAGGAGAACTATCTGTCCGAAGAACCCTCATCTCGCTCGTTATACTGGACCATTATCTTCCCGGATGCGTTCACCTGATTTCTGCGACCACCAGGCCGGGAGTTCGGGGAAACCGTTTATGCGCTTCGGAGCGGCAGGACTTTTACATTTGGCGCGGCGGCCGGCGGTGCGTGGCTGGTCACGAATGCTCGCTAACCTCCGTCTTTAAGTGGATCGGGGCCATTAGTCGGCGTGGTGGAGTAACAGCACAGCGCACGCCTCTCGCCCGCCAAGGCGTCTCGCCCATTAAGCGAGGGGAGAATGAGGAATTAGAAACGACCCGATCGAACGCCCCTTTTTCTCGGCCTAACGTGCTCGTAATCTTCGTCCGGATGCGAGGATAAAAATTACCTTCACAATCCAACCCGTCCCTCACGAGTGAGGAAGTACAAAAGGTTAGTCTGGATCATCTGTATGCCTAATAGGCCAAGAATATCGAGTACTTTGTATAATCTTCCTTCTAATTGGTAATAACCGTCACGCCAAGTCAGTGAATATGTTACCTCAATACAAAGACCCTAAAGAGATTCACTATTATCCATAAACATCTACCTATCTATTTCCAGTCTATTAAATGAATTAAATTTGGAATCATTGTCAGAACGCAGGTTGAAATTTAGACTTAATCTCTTGAACAAATTCCAAGACAATATTTTCAGTGATGATGTTAAAAATATTTTGCGAACCCCATTTTATTATGATAGACTGGACCATAATCACAGAGTTAGATTCATTGATTGCCGAAATAACAGATTGAAAATGTCCATTTTTCGTCGTACAATTAGGGATATGAATAACGGTAAATCTGTCCAATACGAGTGTAGCAATGGATAGAATAGGTGACTTCATATCGGTATGTGCACTAAAAGCTAACCCAAATAACAGCATGTTTTTGCATGTTTGCTTTGCTATTTTTATCTTTTTGAAATAGTGATGTTTAGAATAGTATATAAATACTAATCCTTTTTTAAGCATGATATGTAGCATTGTTTTGTGAGAATTAACCCCCTGCCACATAACTTGGCTTGGCTTGCAGGGTATTATGCAGATGTAGATGATACCCTACTAGTTACCATAAAGGTGTGTGGCACGGGGTGAATTCAAATCAATCATCATTTCTAATCATGCATAAAAAGAATTAATATTTATATTCTAGTCTACACTGCTCAATTAAAAAAAAGATGAAGATAACAAAACATGCATGCAATAACAAGCTGTTAGCTGGGTTAGCTTACATCTTTTTCTACATAGTAGGTACCCTGAAATCCACCATTAAGGTGTGTGACAGGGGGTGAATTCTCACCAAACATACACTACATATCATGCATTTAAAGGATTTGTATCTATTAATATATTAGTCTAAACTGCAATATTTAAAAAGATCAAAATAGCAAACTACGCACGCAAAAATGTCCTGTTATTTGGGTTACCTTCAAGTCCTTACACCAACACGCAACTACTTATGCAATGAATTGATACACTCGTATTGGATTTATTACCGCTATTCATATCCGTAATGGTACGAGGAAAGAAGGGCATTTTGCAATAGTGAGTTCGGCAAACAAGTACTCTAATTTCGTGATTATGGTCCAGGCTACCATAGTAATTTGGAGTAGTAATTTCGAAAAATATACTTAACGTCATTAGTGTAAATATTATCATGGAATTTATTTAAATGATAAAGTCTAAATTTCAACCTATGGTCTGATAATGATGCCCATTTTAGCTCAACCAACAGGCTGATTAAAATGTGAGCCCAACCCAAAGATTAGTTTTCAGTAGGCAAGAGTAGACCTCTTACCTCAATATTACACCACACAACCCATTATGAGGGTGTGTGCAAGGGTATGAGTGCTCATTAAACGTGCTCTACTACTCAATGCTTCAAGAGGATTAGTAGCCTCATTTTAGATCAGTTGAAATAGATTAAAAATGAATTATCAAGGAAATTACACATCCATTTACACGCTAGGATGGGAAAAGGAACTTAAGAGGCTGCTAAATGGCTTTCGGTGTTCCACCGCGTCGCTAGCCCGGTGATAACGATTAATCCAGGTTAGTCCTTGGTTATACCCTATGACTTAACACTCTTGATGAGGTCGATAGTTTCCGCTTTCGCAACGTTGAGAAAAGCGAATGCGCATGAAAGCGAAAGCGAATGAAAAGCGAAGGGCACACAAAAGTCGTTCCTGGATGTTCTAATATATATTTGATGATTTCGATGGAATGCGGACAGTTTCCTGTAAATGACGTCGTCCTTCCCATGGATGGCATGTGAGAGCATGTGCAGCTACTTTTCCCTAGTGAGACCTCAAAACGTACTTGAAAACACTCACCATGTGGACCAACTTTTAAAATTGACAGTATGTACATATCTTTCAAGAAGACATTCACTGCACCTGAAGATTCTCCCATCCTGTCTCCAGAAACACCATTCCGATTACCCCTTTATCGTAACAACGTGAATTATGAGTAGGTCCAAACTTGCACACTTACGCATAGATCCGGCAAGCGTTATCTATACAAAAAAAATAGTGTTTTTACCGCTTATAAATTAATTGAAAATTTATTTGCGCCCTTAATCTTATTAGAATCATCTTTTACATACCTATGCGTAACACCCTACGAGCTACCGCGCGGGTGTGCTGCAGGGGGTAAAGGATCACTACGCACAGATCTACATCTATATCTACACGATACCCTGCAAGCCAGAACGAGGGTGTGTGGCAGGGGGCGAAGATCACAAGACATGCACTATTGACATGCAACTAGAATATTTGAAGGAGACATGCTAGATAATAGGGTCACATGCAGCTAGATGGTTAAATCTACGACATGAGAAAGGGATTATTGGTAGTTATTATTAGAGCGCGGAAAAAAAGTCTTCAATTTTGCAAAAAAAAGTCGCCAAAAAAGTCACCAATATTTTTGAAAAAAGTCTCTCAAAAGTCTGAGTTATTTCCGTGAGAAGAAAGCCCTTGAATACTATAGATACTAACAATCAAGTTGCATGAGACAATATAGTTGCTTGCTTGCATGTTAGTAGTGCATGCTTGGTGATCTTCGCCCCCTGCCAAGCACCCTCGCGGTGGCTTGCAGGGTATCGTGTAGATGTAGATGAGAAAGTTGCTGAATTTAACTGAATTGTTGGAGAAAAGAGCCTAGAGATGCTAATCCAGGCATTAGGGGATTTTACTTGGAAAAATTAGAGGTAGTTCTGGAAATTGATTTATCCTATGCTTTTTGGGTCGCTGAATCCGAATTTCTAACTTCCCGCCAAAAATTCCCCCCCGCAAACCCCCCAAATTTTGAAAATAACACAAAAAATCGCTTTTTTAGTTTTTAAATCGTTTAGTTTTAGATTTTGGGAAAACTAATCAAATAATCGGAAGGTAGACAATATAAGCAACAAAAAAGGTATTTTAACATTTTGACGTAGGACGAACAGGGTGCCAGCGCGACCTGTAACATGCGCCTCGGCGTCGCGGGGATGTATGCTCCAAGTTATGCAACCCCGCTTAACCACACACGTCGTTTATATTCGCTCTCCCGTCTCCCCATGGTTCATTTTCTTCGAAACTCACCCTCCCATCTCATTGTTCCTCTATTTCAATATCTGGAAGTCCCCAGCACCTTACCTCTTACTAAAAAGGCATTACATGACAAAGAGGATGGAAGTACACTCCATTGTAAAACCTTGGAAACAGGGCGTTTTTTCAGTCAAATTTAAAGGGGAAAATTTTATAATATACAACACAAAACAAGTTTTTACATAGTATCAATAATGTTATAAGGCAGTTGAAACATGATTTAATAGTTCAAAACTTAGTTTCCTGCTCAAGAAAAACCGAAAATGAGAAAAAAGTACTTATTTGTTTTCCAATGTACAGGTCCTGTACCCCTATTTTCGGGGAAGCTGAGGACCTTTTTCTCTTGTTTTTCGCGATAATTTTAAAATCTTCTTCTCCACTTGATCGCAGCCGAGGGTCCAGGTTCATCTACGTCATGCTTGCCTCGCTACTATTTAGGCTCATTTAATGATCATCTGCACACAATGTGACGCGTTCGCTCGTCGGAAATTCTAGATTATCTTTCATATAATTGTATCATTTTTCTACTAATCTCCTAAATAAAAGCGGAGTGCTAGCATACAGTGTAGCGCTGTCGACTTGTCAGCAGACTAGCCGGGTTCAAATAAGCTGGTTCATAATTAGATCAATGCATTCTTTCAGATCAATCTATCCCTTTGTGAAGTCTTTGGACACCCTCAGCAAAAAAACTCGAAGTGCGAGGTGGCCCAGGGAAAGGAACAATATGTGAATTTGACATGCAAATGGATAAGTACGGGGTGAGCTCTACCCTCACCTATCCAAACCAACCTTCGGGTTGAAGCACTGAGTGTGATTATTTCATGAACGGTGGAGCAATAGAAAGAATTTATTGCAGTTTCCGGAGCTATTATTACAATTTCGCATTAACAATTGTTAGGAGCTTACATTTTACAGTAGGTACATCTCTGCTCCGTGTAGTACCGCATGAAAAACACAGATGCGTCAAACACACAGTTGAACAAATGTGATCACAACAGCCAAATATTAACTTAGGCATGTGGTTTAATTAAAAAGGCTCATAAAAGTCTCTTTTAATCAGAAAAGTCCAGCCACGCCAAAGAAGTCCCAAAAAGTTTCTAAAAAGTCATTAAAAACAGTTTTATTTGATGAGATTGGTGAAGATTTGTATTTAAAACCACAAAAGTCCCACTTTTACAAAAAGTCAAAAGACTTTTTTTCCGCGCTCTAGTTATTACGTACATCAAGCACTATATCTATATATACGACATACCCTGCAAGCCACCTCGATGGTGTGTGGCAGGAGTTCAAGCCAAGAGCAGCCAAGTTAGGGTTTGTAAAATATTTTTAACATCATCACTGAAAATATTGCCTTGGAATTTGTTTAAGAGATTAAGTCTTAATTTCAACCTGCGATCTGACAATGATTCCCATTTCAATTCATTTAATAGACTGGTTACGCTCATATAATTATCGTATCGTCCCTTTACAAATCTTGCCGATCTTCGCTGCACAAAAAATGACATTTTGAATCTGTCAGTTCGGCATATTCTTTATAATAAAGCTGTTTTTTTTACATAATTTTACCCGATGGATAGAAACTGATTCTCATCCAGGTTTGCCAGCATCTCAGATACGAAGCCTCGTACATCCGGCAGGAGTCCACCGGTCATTTTTCCCGTAAACACGTTCCGGACGAGAGCTTTCCAGAAGCGCAAAAAAGAAGAACGCACGGCGCGCTTTACTCGTCTCACCAACGATTCCTCTCACGAAGGGTTCAAGGCCGCGAGCGAGTTGTACACCGGCGGCACGCACTCGACTTTTTATGAGCGCGGGCCGGAGGGGTTTCGTTTCGGGGGTGAGTGGTTCACGAGTGGGGTTGAGGGAGGGGGAGGAGGAGGGCGATAAATTGCCGAAAAGCGCGCCGTGGAATAAATAGCGAGATCCGTCCGGTGGTAGTGGAGGGATGAAGGGGGGGGTGGAGGGATGAAGGGGGTTGGTGGGCAAGAGGTCGCGTCAGGGTCGAAGTTACCGCGTTAGGGGAGTGGACCAATCAGGGAGGGGAGGGGAGGCCTATCAGAGGGTAACGATTCTCACCTTTTCAGGTTCATCTACATCTACATAATACTCTGCAAGCCACCACAAGGGTGTGTGGCAGGGGGTGATTGCTCACCAAACATGCACTACATATCATGCATAAAAAAGGAATAGTATTAATATAGTAGTCAGAACTACACTATTTAAAAAGATAGAAATTGCAAAGAAAACATGCAAAAACATTCTGTTAGTAGGGTTAGCTTTAAGTACTCATACCAACATGCAGCTACCAATGCTATTCATTGCTACTCTCCGATAAAGAATGTATGACCACGGTAAGACGTACCTCCTTGTCATTTCTGGTTACCGAAGAATTTAATTTTAATCTTTTCGAAATGCGCTATAACCCAATAGGTTCGTGGCTTTTAGACATAGAGGAAAGTTCTTTGACACCTAAATAGTAGCCGGCACCGCTATGGCGTGTCGCATAGGATGACATTCAAAATGTCCTTTTTTCCTCGTACAATTAGGGATATGAATAACGGTGAATATATCCAGTACGAGTGTAGCAATGGATAACATTGGTAGCTACATGCTGGTATAAGGACTTGAAGCTAAGGCAACTAACAGCATGTTTTTGCATGTTTGCTTAGCTATTTTTATCTTTTTTTAAATACTGTAATTTAGAATGTATATAAATGCTAATCTTTTTTATTCATGATATATAGTGCATGTTTGGTGAGAATTCACCCCCTGCCACACACCTTTATGGTGGCTTGCAGTGTATTATGTAGATTTCAATGACTCCTCGCGGGCATTTATTCTGATTTTATTTATTTTATTATGATGTTTAAATATTTTACGAACCCCAACTTATTATGGCAGACTGGACCATAATCATAAAGTTAGAGAAATTGATTGCCAAACTGACCGATTCAAAATGTCCTTTTTCCCTCGCACAATAAGAGATACGAATAACGGTAAATATGTCCTATCGGAGAGTAGCAATGAATAGCATTGGTAGCTGCATGTTGGTATGAGTACTTAAAGCTAACCTTACTGACAGAATGTTTTTGCATGTTTGCTCTGCAATTTCTATCTTTTTTAAAAAGTGTTGTTCTGACTTCTATATTTATACTATTCCTTTTTTATGCATGATATGTACTGCATGTTTGGTGAGCAATCACCCCCTGCCACACACTCTTGTGGTGGCTTGCAGGGTATTATGTAGATGTAGATGTAGATGTACACGATTATTTTAGTGCAGTTTGGGTTAAGGGTAAAGTACTCGCTTCACAATTTTGTCGTTCCCGGTTCGAGACTCTTCGTCTCCAATTTTTTTGGTGTTTGGTGTTCATTAACATGCCCTAAATCCAAATCAATATCTGTCTGCGCATTCTATAGGCCCCCAAACACTGATGTTGAGTCATTATTCGAACTGAGAAACCAGATATATTCTATAAGGTACCGTAACAGCAAGCGTAATATAATAATAGGTGGAGATTTCAATGCACCATCAATAGACTGGAGAACATACTGCTTCAAAGCTGGAGGAAGGGACAAGGACATCTGTGAGACTCTATTAGATATGTTCTCCAATAACTCCCTCACACAATTTGCTACAGTACCTAATAGAGGGGATAACATTCTTGATTTACTGGCAACCAACATCCCACAACATGTGACTATGATTGACACGGTTGCTGGAATCAGTGACCACAGAGTTATAACTGCAAAATTCTCACTATCTTTAGATAAATATTTTAAACAAAAAAGAAAAATATACTTACGGATATTCCGGGTCAAGCAGGAATGCGAAAAAAACTTGAATATAAATTGTCTATTCAAATGATGTCTACAATCTAATCCATGTATGTACCACAAATTGCAAATATATTTTCCTAAGTACTGTAAAATTGTTGTGCCTAGTATTGTGACATTTTTTATGCCTTAGGGTGGGAATCATTATCAGAGCGTAGGTTTAAGTCCAGATTAAATCTATTGGAGAAATTTCAATCGGATAGCTTTACTGAAGATGTTAGGCACATATTAAAAACACCAGCGTATTATGCTAGATTCGACCAGATAAATAAGATTAGAGAGATAGATTGTCGTACAGATAGATTCAAAATGGCATTTTTCCCCCGTACTATAAGAGAACAGAATAGGCAGCATAGGAAAGGGATAGGTAGAGGAAATATTTTAGAGTATTCTGTAGTGCATGATGCATGTATTAACCCCTCAAATACTATAGATACTAACAATCTAGTTGCATGAGACCCTTTAGTTGCTTGCTTGCATGTTAGTAGTGTATGCTTGGTGATGTTCACCCCCTGCCACACACCCTCGCGGTGGCTAGCAGGGTATCGTGTAGATGTAGATGTAGATGCCTTCCCGCCCGTTCTTGTTATTTTTGCTGTTTCATTTCCAATTCCTGAAAAAGGGGTCAGGAAATCAGGAAAATAAAGTCTGTATAACTGTACAGCAATTTCTGACATTAAATGAGAAATGTGAAGTAATTCAAACAATATTTATTTGCACATCCAAGCATGCGGAATTCGAAAATGACACTCATTTATTCGATAGCCCATTTGCGTGTGCACAACTTATTAGCTTCCCAAGGTAGAGATTGAGCTCGTATGAATCAACACCTGAATTACAATTAGCATATCATACCAAATTAAAAATCCCTAATAATTTGCCTCAAAAATTGAAAATTTAAACCTTAAAGACTTCAGATGCTTAATGTCCTTCATGTTCTACGGATATCGTTGTAGATGCCTTACCACCAAAAAGAACTAAATGATATTTTAAGTACACCTACATCTACATAATACCCTGCAAGCCACCATAAAGGTGTGTGGCAGGCGGTGATTTCACACCAAACATCCATTACATATCATGCATAAAAATAATTAGTGATTATCTTCTAGTTCACACATCACGAAAGAGAAACTTGGAGATGCCGGGGATAGATCCCGGGACCTTCCACATGCAAAGAAAACGCTCTACTACATCTACATCTACATCTACACGATACCCTGCAAGCCACCGCGAGGGTGTGTGGCAGGGGGTGAAGGTCACCAAGCATTCACTACTAGCATGCAAGCAAGCAACTAAAGGGTCTCATGCAACTAGATTGTTAGTATCTATAGTATTTGAGGGGTTAATACATGCATCATGCACTACAGAATACTCTAAAATATTTCCCCTACCTATCCCTTTCCTATGCTGCCTATTCTGTTCTCTTATAGTACGGGGGAAAAATGCCATTTTGAATCTATCTGTACGACAATCTATCTCTCTAATCTTATTTATCTGGTCGAATCTAGCATAATACGCTGGTGTTTTCAATATGTGCCTAACATCTTCAGTAAAGCTATCCGATTGAAATTTCTGCAATAGATTAAATCTGAACTTTAATCTACGCTCTGATAATGATTCCCACCCTAATTCTTGTATTAATTCTGATACACTACTCAACCTATCGTAACACCTTTTGACGAACCTAGCTGCTCTACGCTGCACACTGTCTAGTTCTCTCATCAAACCTAATTCATTAGGATCCCATACACTGGCTGCATACTCAAGGTGGGGCCTAACTAGTGAAAAGTAGCATCGCTCTTTTGTCTTCTCATCACATTTCCCAAGTACTCTTTTTATAAATCCTAGCTTTCTCTTCGCTCGGCCGCATATTTCCCTTATGTGTCTTCCCCACGATAAATCTTTAGTGATTGTTACACCTAAATATCTTACGGTTTCAACGTTTTCGATCTTCGTGTTATTAATTCTATAGGATCGCTCTATCGAATTATTCCTCCTCCAAAAATTGATAGCTACACACTTTTTAAGGTTGAGTTCTAACTGCCATTTGTCGCACCACTCTTCAATTGCATCTAAATCCTTGCTAAGTGATTTCGCGTCCTCTTCGTTTGATATACCCCTGTACACCACCGCATCGTCTGCAAAAAGTCTAAGGTTACTACTAACTACGGTACCCAAATCGTTTATGTATAAAAGAAATAGAAGCGGACCTACTACGCTACCCTGGGGAACTCCCGATGTGACTTCGATTGTGTCCGACATGATACCATCTATGACAACCCTCTGCTCTCGCCCACTTAAGAATTCTTTTACCCAACATACAACGTCTTTATTTATACCAAAACTCTCTAACTTCAAGATTAATTTGTCATGAGGAACTTTATCGAAAGCCTTTTTGAAATCTAAAAATATCGCATCAACTTCAGTACTGCTTTCGCCGTGGACTAAAATATCGTGTACGAATAAAGCTAATTGTGTCTCGCAAGATCTACCTTTCCGGAACCCATGCTGGCTGTTTATGAGTAATCCCTGACTATCCAAATGCCCCATGATCGAACTGACTACTATGTGCTCAAATATCTTACAAGAGATTGACGTGAGTGAAATGGGTCTGTAGTTACTAGGTTCTTCCCTATCACCGCTTTTAAATATAGGTGTAATGTTAGCTACTTTCCAATCCTTGGGTACTGTGTGGTTCTTTAGTGTTTTATTGAATATTATTTCTAGATAGGGGGCTATTTCAGAAGCTAATGTTTTATAAACTCTGGAAGGAATTTGATCGGGACCTGGTGCTTTGTTTTTACTTATGCTTTTTAACTGCTGCTCTATTCCGCGACATGAAATGTTTATTTCGGGCATTTGCTCACTGAAAGTGTTCGGCGGTGGTTCCACTGCGTTTTGTGACGATGAGTTGAATACACTTTGGAAGAAGGTGTTTAAAGTGTTGGCTTTTTCTACACTGCTGGTGACTCTGATTCCTTTATCATTTTTAAGTGTGTGCACTGTGGACTTATTTCCCTGAAGCTCTCTCACATATGACCAAAACGCTTTAGGATTGCTATCTAAATATTCTCCTAACATCTTGCTCTTGAAATGTGATAACGCTTGCCGACATGATTTCCTTGCTAATGCTCTCGATTTTTTATAGTTTTGAACTAGCTCATTTTTTTCCTCTACCGATAGACCCCGTCTGGCACTTTTCATCTTAGCGTGGCATACCCTTTGTCGCTTTAGTGATTTCCTAACCTCCGCGTTATACCACCTTGGCTCTGTATTATCACTAATATATTTACTTGGTATGTATTTATGAACTGCGTTACGGGTGACCTCAAGAAATTCTCTCCACGAATCCTCTGTATTTAATCCTTTGCTTTGTTCGCTGAATACAGTAAACGCTTCCCTTAATTCCTCTTTCATACCGTCGTAATTTGCCTTGCCAAATAAGTACACCCTCCTCCTTGGTTTATAATGTCTTTCAACGCCTACAATAAATTTCGCATGCACTATTTTATGGTCACTAATTCCTGTGTCTGTAACTGTATTTAGAACTCTCTCGGGTATATTTGTTGCTAATAAGTCTAGAATGTTGTTACCCCTGGTCGGCTCTGTTACTAGCTGTTGTAGAGAATGTGTCGTAAAGGTGTTCAACAGTGATTCGCAATGTTCCTTATCCTTACCTCCTGCAATGAAACTACACGTATTCCAGTCTATCGAGGGGAGATTGAAATCTCCGCCTACTATTATTCCTCTATCATTCTTCCCAGAAAGTAATGTGCGTATCTCTGACTCTAGCTCTATTATAGAATTGACGTCTGCGTCCGGTGGCCTGTAATATGCACCTACATATATCTTTTTTGCGTTACTACTTTTACTTTTAACGGAACACCAAATACTTTCTACATTTCGCTCTGAAATAAGTTCTCTTCTACTGACATACGGGTCCTTCACAGCTATGAAAACTCCTCCTCCGTTTCTGCTTACTCTATCCTTTCTGTATACTGTAAAACACTTCGGAAATACTTCATGATCTGATATGTCCTTCGAAAGCCAGCTTTCTGTACCTACGATTATATCTGCATTAGTACTCTTAATGAGGTGGTGAAATTCTGCTACTTTATTTCTTATACTACGACAATTCACTACTATCACTGAAATTTTTTCTTCCAATCTGTTTCTCTCTTGGTGCTCCTTTCCAACTAAAATTTTCCTCGATAATTTTTTGACGGACAAACTATTTGGTCTACCTCTTACCTTTGATGAATTATCATGTTCGTTCTCTCCATGTGTTTTTCTCTGACCTTCTAAAACTACTCTGCATGTTCTGTCAAATTCTTGCACGATTTTTCCCCCGCGGATTGACCTGCACTCTGGGCTACCACCTGAGCTAAACCCTACGTGTATGCTCCAGTATCCTACTCGCTACCTTAGACGATGCCTCGTCCGTGTAGTGGACACCCGAGCGATTCAGGGGCACCCGACACGT